>LR990615.1:0-10000000 GCA_905147815.2 Phalera bucephala
GATACCGTTGCACAGCCCTCGTCAGCCCCTATCCGCAGACACCCCATTTATAGGGGTAGCGCGAAATTCGGCAATTTCGAATACCGAACCGAGGTATAGTGCTGAGTGCCATAATTTGAGTTTTCGTCGATTTTCACTAATTTCTCTTGACAATAGTATATACAATCTATATATATCTAAACTCGATTCATCGAGCCCGACATTTTAAGACAATTTCCCGAGGAAAATTCCGAAGGAAATTTATAAATTTTCCCTACATTTTTATTCATTGTTTATTTTTTGGAACTTTAAACAACAAAATTTTCAGAATTCTGTTCTAGCGAAATTCCAAATTTGGTATCGTTGCACAGCCCTCGTCAGCCCCTATCCGCAGACACCCCAATTGTAGGGGTAGCGCGAAATTTGGCAAAACCGCATACCGAACCGAGGTATAGTGCTGAGTGCGATAATTTGGGTTTTCGTCGATTTTCCATACTTTCTTTTGACTTTAGTATAGTAAACATTGAGTTATTTGAACTCGATACATCGAGCCCGATCTATCTGGACCGTTTCCCCAAAATTTTTCGAAGGAAAGTTATAAACTTTCCATACATTGACCGTTTTTTGGATTTTTAAACCCAAACATTTTCAAAATTTTCCTCTAGCGAAACTCCAAATTTGATACCGTTGCACAGCCCTCGTCAGCCCCTATCCGCAGACACCCCATTTATAGGGGTAGCGCGAAATTCGGCAATTTCGAATACCGAACCGAGGTATAGTGCTGAGTGCCATAATTTGAGTTTTCGTCGATTTTCACTAATTTCTCTTGACAATAGTATATACAATCTATATATATCTAAACTCGATTCATCGAGCCCGACATTTTAAGACAATTTCCCGAGGAAAATTCCGAAGGAAATTTATAAATTTTCCCTACATTTTTATTCATTGTTTATTTTTTGGAACTTTAAACAACAAAATTTTCAGAATTCTGTTCTAGCGAAATTCCAAATTTGGTATCGTTGCACAGCCCTCGTCAGCCCCTATCCGCAGACACCCCAATTGTAGGGGTAGCGCGAAATTTGGCAAAACCGCATACCGAACCGAGGTATAGTGCTGAGTGCGATAATTTGGGTTTTCGTCGATTTTCCATACTTTCTTTTGACTTTAGTATAGTAAACATTGAGTTATTTGAACTCGATACATCGAGCCCGATCTATCTGGACCGTTTCCCCAAAATTTTTCGAAGGAAAGTTATAAACTTTCCATACATTGACCGTTTTTTGGATTTTTAAACCCAAACATTTTCAAAATTTTCCTCTAGCGAAACTCCAAATTTGATACCGTTGCACAGCCCTCGTCAGCCCCTATCCGCAGACACCCCATTTATAGGGGTAGCGCGAAATTCGGCAATTTCGAATACCGAACCGAGGTATAGTGCTGAGTGCCATAATTTGAGTTTTCGTCGATTTTCACTAATTTCTCTTGACAATAGTATATACAATCTATATATCTAAACTCGATTCATCGAGCCCGACATTTTAAGACAATTTCCCGAGGAAAATTCCGAAGGAAATTTATAAATTTTCCCTACATTTTTATTCATTGTTTATTTTTTGGAACTTTAAACAACAAAATTTTCAGAATTCTGTTCTAGCGAAATTCCAAATTTGGTATCGTTGCACAGCCCTCGTCAGCCCCTATCCGCAGACACCCCAATTGTAGGGGTAGCGCGAAATTTGGCAAAACCGCATACCGAACCGAGGTATAGTGCTGAGTGCGATAATTTGGGTTTTCGTCGATTTTCCATACTTTCTTTTGACTTTAGTATAGTAAACATTGAGTTATTTGAACTCGATACATCGAGCCCGATCTATCTGGACCGTTTCCCCAAAATTTTTCGAAGGAAAGTTATAAACTTTCCATACATTGACCGTTTTTTGGATTTTTAAACCCAAACATTTTCAAAATTTTCCTCTAGCGAAACTCCAAATTTGATACCGTTGCACAGCCCTCGTCAGCCCCTATCCGCAGACACCCCATTTATAGGGGTAGCGCGAAATTCGGCAATTTCGAATACCGAACCGAGGTATAGTGCTGAGTGCCATAATTTGAGTTTTCGTCGATTTTCACTAATTTCTCTTGACAATAGTATATACAATCTATATATATCTAAACTCGATTCATCGAGCCCGACATTTTAAGACAATTTCCCGAGGAAAATTCCGAAGGAAATTTATAAATTTTCCCTACATTTTTATTCATTGTTTATTTTTTGGAACTTTAAACAACAAAATTTTCAGAATTCTGTTCTAGCGAAATTCCAAATTTGGTATCGTTGCACAGCCCTCGTCAGCCCCTATCCGCAGACACCCCAATTGTAGGGGTAGCGCGAAATTTGGCAAAACCGCATACCGAACCGAGGTATAGTGCTGAGTGCGATAATTTGGGTTTTCGTCGATTTTCCATACTTTCTTTTGACTTTAGTATAGTAAACATTGAGTTATTTGAACTCGATACATCGAGCCCGATCTATCTGGACCGTTTCCCCAAAATTTTTCGAAGGAAAGTTATAAACTTTCCATACATTGACCGTTTTTTGGATTTTTAAACCCAAACATTTTCAAAATTTTCCTCTAGCGAAACTCCAAATTTGATACCGTTGCACAGCCCTCGTCAGCCCCTATCCGCAGACACCCCATTTATAGGGGTAGCGCGAAATTCGGCAATTTCGAATACCGAACCGAGGTATAGTGCTGAGTGCCATAATTTGAGTTTTCGTCGATTTTCACTAATTTCTCTTGACAATAGTATATACAATCTATATATATCTAAACTCGATTCATCGAGCCCGACATTTTAAGACAATTTCCCGAGGAAAATTCCGAAGGAAATTTATAAATTTTCCCTACATTTTTATTCATTGTTTATTTTTTGGAACTTTAAACAACAAAATTTTCAGAATTCTGTTCTAGCGAAATTCCAAATTTGGTATCGTTGCACAGCCCTCGTCAGCCCCTATCCGCAGACACCCCAATTGTAGGGGTAGCGCGAAATTTGGCAAAACCGCATACCGAACCGAGGTATAGTGCTGAGTGCGATAATTTGGGTTTTCGTCGATTTTCCATACTTTCTTTTGACTTTAGTATAGTAAACATTGAGTTATTTGAACTCGATACATCGAGCCCGATCTATCTGGACCGTTTCCCCAAAATTTTTCGAAGGAAAGTTATAAACTTTCCATACATTGACCGTTTTTTGGATTTTTAAACCCAAACATTTTCAAAATTTTCCTCTAGCGAAACTCCAAATTTGATACCGTTGCACAGCCCTCGTCAGCCCCTATCCGCAGACACCCCATTTATAGGGGTAGCGCGAAATTCGGCAATTTCGAATACCGAACCGAGGTATAGTGCTGAGTGCCATAATTTGAGTTTTCGTCGATTTTCACTAATTTCTCTTGACAATAGTATATACAATCTATATATATCTAAACTCGATTCATCGAGCCCGACATTTTAAGACAATTTCCCGAGGAAAATTCCGAAGGAAATTTATAAATTTTCCCTACATTTTTATTCATTGTTTATTTTTTGGAACTTTAAACAACAAAATTTTCAGAATTCTGTTCTAGCGAAATTCCAAATTTGGTATCGTTGCACAGCCCTCGTCAGCCCCTATCCGCAGACACCCCAATTGTAGGGGTAGCGCGAAATTTGGCAAAACCGCATACCGAACCGAGGTATAGTGCTGAGTGCGATAATTTGGGTTTTCGTCGATTTTCCATACTTTCTTTTGACTTTAGTATAGTAAACATTGAGTTATTTGAACTCGATACATCGAGCCCGATCTATCTGGACCGTTTCCCCAAAATTTTTCGAAGGAAAGTTATAAACTTTCCATACATTGACCGTTTTTTGGATTTTTAAACCCAAACATTTTCAAAATTTTCCTCTAGCGAAACTCCAAATTTGATACCGTTGCACAGCCCTCGTCAGCCCCTATCCGCAGACACCCCATTTATAGGGGTAGCGCGAAATTCGGCAATTTCGAATACCGAACCGAGGTATAGTGCTGAGTGCCATAATTTGAGTTTTCGTCGATTTTCACTAATTTCTCTTGACAATAGTATATACAATCTATATATATCTAAACTCGATTCATCGAGCCCGACATTTTAAGACAATTTCCCGAGGAAAATTCCGAAGGAAATTTATAAATTTTCCCTACATTTTTATTCATTGTTTATTTTTTGGAACTTTAAACAACAAAATTTTCAGAATTCTGTTCTAGCGAAATTCCAAATTTGGTATCGTTGCACAGCCCTCGTCAGCCCCTATCCGCAGACACCCCAATTGTAGGGGTAGCGCGAAATTTGGCAAAACCGCATACCGAACCGAGGTATAGTGCTGAGTGCGATAATTTGGGTTTTCGTCGATTTTCCATACTTTCTTTTGACTTTAGTATAGTAAACATTGAGTTATTTGAACTCGATACATCGAGCCCGATCTATCTGGACCGTTTCCCCAAAATTTTTCGAAGGAAAGTTATAAACTTTCCATACATTGACCGTTTTTTGGATTTTTAAACCCAAACATTTTCAAAATTTTCCTCTAGCGAAACTCCAAATTTGATACCGTTGCACAGCCCTCGTCAGCCCCTATCCGCAGACACCCCATTTATAGGGGTAGCGCGAAATTCGGCAATTTCGAATACCGAACCGAGGTATAGTGCTGAGTGCCATAATTTGAGTTTTCGTCGATTTTCACTAATTTCTCTTGACAATAGTATATACAATCTATATATATCTAAACTCGATTCATCGAGCCCGACATTTTAAGACAATTTCCCGAGGAAAATTCCGAAGGAAATTTATAAATTTTCCCTACATTTTTATTCATTGTTTATTTTTTGGAACTTTAAACAACAAAATTTTCAGAATTCTGTTCTAGCGAAATTCCAAATTTGGTATCGTTGCACAGCCCTCGTCAGCCCCTATCCGCAGACACCCCAATTGTAGGGGTAGCGCGAAATTTGGCAAAACCGCATACCGAACCGAGGTATAGTGCTGAGTGCGATAATTTGGGTTTTCGTCGATTTTCCATACTTTCTTTTGACTTTAGTATAGTAAACATTGAGTTATTTGAACTCGATACATCGAGCCCGATCTATCTGGACCGTTTCCCCAAAATTTTTCGAAGGAAAGTTATAAACTTTCCATACATTGACCGTTTTTTGGATTTTTAAACCCAAACATTTTCAAAATTTTCCTCTAGCGAAACTCCAAATTTGATACCGTTGCACAGCCCTCGTCAGCCCCTATCCGCAGACACCCCATTTATAGGGGTAGCGCGAAATTCGGCAATTTCGAATACCGAACCGAGGTATAGTGCTGAGTGCCATAATTTGAGTTTTCGTCGATTTTCACTAATTTCTCTTGACAATAGTATATACAATCTATATATATCTAAACTCGATTCATCGAGCCCGACATTTTAAGACAATTTCCCGAGGAAAATTCCGAAGGAAATTTATAAATTTTCCCTACATTTTTATTCATTGTTTATTTTTTGGAACTTTAAACAACAAAATTTTCAGAATTCTGTTCTAGCGAAATTCCAAATTTGGTATCGTTGCACAGCCCTCGTCAGCCCCTATCCGCAGACACCCCAATTGTAGGGGTAGCGCGAAATTTGGCAAAACCGCATACCGAACCGAGGTATAGTGCTGAGTGCGATAATTTGGGTTTTCGTCGATTTTCCATACTTTCTTTTGACTTTAGTATAGTAAACATTGAGTTATTTGAACTCGATACATCGAGCCCGATCTATCTGGACCGTTTCCCCAAAATTTTTCGAAGGAAAGTTATAAACTTTCCATACATTGACCGTTTTTTGGATTTTTAAACCCAAACATTTTCAAAATTTTCCTCTAGCGAAACTCCAAATTTGATACCGTTGCACAGCCCTCGTCAGCCCCTATCCGCAGACACCCCATTTATAGGGGTAGCGCGAAATTCGGCAATTTCGAATACCGAACCGAGGTATAGTGCTGAGTGCCATAATTTGAGTTTTCGTCGATTTTCACTAATTTCTCTTGACAATAGTATATACAATCTATATATATCTAAACTCGATTCATCGAGCCCGACATTTTAAGACAATTTCCCGAGGAAAATTCCGAAGGAAATTTATAAATTTTCCCTACATTTTTATTCATTGTTTATTTTTTGGAACTTTAAACAACAAAATTTTCAGAATTCTGTTCTAGCGAAATTCCAAATTTGGTATCGTTGCACAGCCCTCGTCAGCCCCTATCCGCAGACACCCCAATTGTAGGGGTAGCGCGAAATTTGGCAAAACCGCATACCGAACCGAGGTATAGTGCTGAGTGCGATAATTTGGGTTTTCGTCGATTTTCCATACTTTCTTTTGACTTTAGTATAGTAAACATTGAGTTATTTGAACTCGATACATCGAGCCCGATCTATCTGGACCGTTTCCCCAAAATTTTTCGAAGGAAAGTTATAAACTTTCCATACATTGACCGTTTTTTGGATTTTTAAACCCAAACATTTTCAAAATTTTCCTCTAGCGAAACTCCAAATTTGATACCGTTGCACAGCCCTCGTCAGCCCCTATCCGCAGACACCCCATTTATAGGGGTAGCGCGAAATTCGGCAATTTCGAATACCGAACCGAGGTATAGTGCTGAGTGCCATAATTTGAGTTTTCGTCGATTTTCACTAATTTCTCTTGACAATAGTATATACAATCTATATATATCTAAACTCGATTCATCGAGCCCGACATTTTAAGACAATTTCCCGAGGAAAATTCCGAAGGAAATTTATAAATTTTCCCTACATTTTTATTCATTGTTTATTTTTTGGAACTTTAAACAACAAAATTTTCAGAATTCTGTTCTAGCGAAATTCCAAATTTGGTATCGTTGCACAGCCCTCGTCAGCCCCTATCCGCAGACACCCCAATTGTAGGGGTAGCGCGAAATTTGGCAAAACCGCATACCGAACCGAGGTATAGTGCTGAGTGCGATAATTTGGGTTTTCGTCGATTTTCCATACTTTCTTTTGACTTTAGTATAGTAAACATTGAGTTATTTGAACTCGATACATCGAGCCCGATCTATCTGGACCGTTTCCCCAAAATTTTTCGAAGGAAAGTTATAAACTTTCCATACATTGACCGTTTTTTGGATTTTTAAACCCAAACATTTTCAAAATTTTCCTCTAGCGAAACTCCAAATTTGATACCGTTGCACAGCCCTCGTCAGCCCCTATCCGCAGACACCCCATTTATAGGGGTAGCGCGAAATTCGGCAATTTCGAATACCGAACCGAGGTATAGTGCTGAGTGCCATAATTTGAGTTTTCGTCGATTTTCACTAATTTCTCTTGACAATAGTATATACAATCTATATATATCTAAACTCGATTCATCGAGCCCGACATTTTAAGACAATTTCCCGAGGAAAATTCCGAAGGAAATTTATAAATTTTCCCTACATTTTTATTCATTGTTTATTTTTTGGAACTTTAAACAACAAAATTTTCAGAATTCTGTTCTAGCGAAATTCCAAATTTGGTATCGTTGCACAGCCCTCGTCAGCCCCTATCCGCAGACACCCCAATTGTAGGGGTAGCGCGAAATTTGGCAAAACCGCATACCGAACCGAGGTATAGTGCTGAGTGCGATAATTTGGGTTTTCGTCGATTTTCCATACTTTCTTTTGACTTTAGTATAGTAAACATTGAGTTATTTGAACTCGATACATCGAGCCCGATCTATCTGGACCGTTTCCCCAAAATTTTTCGAAGGAAAGTTATAAACTTTCCATACATTGACCGTTTTTTGGATTTTTAAACCCAAACATTTTCAAAATTTTCCTCTAGCGAAACTCCAAATTTGATACCGTTGCACAGCCCTCGTCAGCCCCTATCCGCAGACACCCCATTTATAGGGGTAGCGCGAAATTCGGCAATTTCGAATACCGAACCGAGGTATAGTGCTGAGTGCCATAATTTGAGTTTTCGTCGATTTTCACTAATTTCTCTTGACAATAGTATATACAATCTATATATATCTAAACTCGATTCATCGAGCCCGACATTTTAAGACAATTTCCCGAGGAAAATTCCGAAGGAAATTTATAAATTTTCCCTACATTTTTATTCATTGTTTATTTTTTGGAACTTTAAACAACAAAATTTTCAGAATTCTGTTCTAGCGAAATTCCAAATTTGGTATCGTTGCACAGCCCTCGTCAGCCCCTATCCGCAGACACCCCAATTGTAGGGGTAGCGCGAAATTTGGCAAAACCGCATACCGAACCGAGGTATAGTGCTGAGTGCGATAATTTGGGTTTTCGTCGATTTTCCATACTTTCTTTTGACTTTAGTATAGTAAACATTGAGTTATTTGAACTCGATACATCGAGCCCGATCTATCTGGACCGTTTCCCCAAAATTTTTCGAAGGAAAGTTATAAACTTTCCATACATTGACCGTTTTTTGGATTTTTAAACCCAAACATTTTCAAAATTTTCCTCTAGCGAAACTCCAAATTTGATACCGTTGCACAGCCCTCGTCAGCCCCTATCCGCAGACACCCCATTTATAGGGGTAGCGCGAAATTCGGCAATTTCGAATACCGAACCGAGGTATAGTGCTGAGTGCCATAATTTGAGTTTTCGTCGATTTTCACTAATTTCTCTTGACAATAGTATATACAATCTATATATATCTAAACTCGATTCATCGAGCCCGACATTTTAAGACAATTTCCCGAGGAAAATTCCGAAGGAAATTTATAAATTTTCCCTACATTTTTATTCATTGTTTATTTTTTGGAACTTTAAACAACAAAATTTTCAGAATTCTGTTCTAGCGAAATTCCAAATTTGGTATCGTTGCACAGCCCTCGTCAGCCCCTATCCGCAGACACCCCAATTGTAGGGGTAGCGCGAAATTTGGCAAAACCGCATACCGAACCGAGGTATAGTGCTGAGTGCGATAATTTGGGTTTTCGTCGATTTTCCATACTTTCTTTTGACTTTAGTATAGTAAACATTGAGTTATTTGAACTCGATACATCGAGCCCGATCTATCTGGACCGTTTCCCCAAAATTTTTCGAAGGAAAGTTATAAACTTTCCATACATTGACCGTTTTTTGGATTTTTAAACCCAAACATTTTCAAAATTTTCCTCTAGCGAAACTCCAAATTTGATACCGTTGCACAGCCCTCGTCAGCCCCTATCCGCAGACACCCCATTTATAGGGGTAGCGCGAAATTCGGCAATTTCGAATACCGAACCGAGGTATAGTGCTGAGTGCCATAATTTGAGTTTTCGTCGATTTTCACTAATTTCTCTTGACAATAGTATATACAATCTATATATATCTAAACTCGATTCATCGAGCCCGACATTTTAAGACAATTTCCCGAGGAAAATTCCGAAGGAAATTTATAAATTTTCCCTACATTTTTATTCATTGTTTATTTTTTGGAACTTTAAACAACAAAATTTTCAGAATTCTGTTCTAGCGAAATTCCAAATTTGGTATCGTTGCACAGCCCTCGTCAGCCCCTATCCGCAGACACCCCAATTGTAGGGGTAGCGCGAAATTTGGCAAAACCGCATACCGAACCGAGGTATAGTGCTGAGTGCGATAATTTGGGTTTTCGTCGATTTTCCATACTTTCTTTTGACTTTAGTATAGTAAACATTGAGTTATTTGAACTCGATACATCGAGCCCGATCTATCTGGACCGTTTCCCCAAAATTTTTCGAAGGAAAGTTATAAACTTTCCATACATTGACCGTTTTTTGGATTTTTAAACCCAAACATTTTCAAAATTTTCCTCTAGCGAAACTCCAAATTTGATACCGTTGCACAGCCCTCGTCAGCCCCTATCCGCAGACACCCCATTTATAGGGGTAGCGCGAAATTCGGCAATTTCGAATACCGAACCGAGGTATAGTGCTGAGTGCCATAATTTGAGTTTTCGTCGATTTTCACTAATTTCTCTTGACAATAGTATATACAATCTATATATATCTAAACTCGATTCATCGAGCCCGACATTTTAAGACAATTTCCCGAGGAAAATTCCGAAGGAAATTTATAAATTTTCCCTACATTTTTATTCATTGTTTATTTTTTGGAACTTTAAACAACAAAATTTTCAGAATTCTGTTCTAGCGAAATTCCAAATTTGGTATCGTTGCACAGCCCTCGTCAGCCCCTATCCGCAGACACCCCAATTGTAGGGGTAGCGCGAAATTTGGCAAAACCGCATACCCAACCGAGGTATAGTGCTGAGTGCGATAATTTGGGTTTTCGTCGATTTTCCATACTTTCTTTTGACTTTAGTATAGTAAACATTGAGTTATTTGAACTCGATACATCGAGCCCGATCTATCTGGACCGTTTCCCCAAAATTTTTCGAAGGAAAGTTATAAACTTTCCATACATTGACCGTTTTTTGGATTTTTAAACCCAAACATTTTCAAAATTTTCCTCTAGCGAAACTCCAAATTTGATACCGTTGCACAGCCCTCGTCAGCCCCTATCCGCAGACACCCCATTTATAGGGGTAGCGCGAAATTCGGCAATTTCGAATACCGAACCGAGGTATAGTGCTGAGTGCGATAATTTGGGTTTTCGTCGATTTTCACTAATTTCTCTTGACAATAGTATATACAATCTATATATATCTAAACTCGATTCATCGAGCCCGACATTTTAAGACAATTTCCCGAGGAAAATTCCGAAGGAAATTTATAAATTTTCCCTACATTTTTATTCATTATTTATTTTTTGGAACTTTAAACATCAAAATTTTCAGAATTCTGTTCTAGCGAAATTCCAAATTTGGTATCGTTGCACAGCCCTCGTCAGCCCCTATCCGCAGACACCCCAATTGTAGGGGTAGCGCGAAATTTGGCAAAACCGCATACCGAACCGAGGTATAGTGCTGAGTGCGATAATTTGGGTTTTCGTCGATTTTCCATACTTTCTTTTGACTTTAGTATAGTAAACATTGAGTTATTTGAACTCGATACATCGAGCCCGATCTATCTGGACCGTTTCCCCAAAATTTTTCGAAGGAAAGTTATAAACTTTCCATACATTGACCGTTTTTTGGATTTTTAAACCCAAACATTTTCAAAATTTTCCTCTAGCGAAACTCCAAATTTGATACCGTTGCACAGCCCTCGTCAGCCCCTATCCGCAGACACCCCATTTATAGGGGTAGCGCGAAAAATCGCCCCCCCGCCCACCCGGTTGTTGCTCACTGCGTTGATTTTACCGACTAACAAAAGTAGGTATTTTCAAATAATCGCGTATACCGCAGCGCGGGTGGTGTTTTTGGCGACAGACGTACCTGAAACAGGGAAAAACGCTAAGTCTTATTGACTCCAACCCCTCTACAGTTGGGAAAAGGCATTGACGCAGCTTGAATATATAGGAAATTATACTATTGACTGTAAATACTCACGTACTCTTCCTGGACACAGCCATACGGTTGACTGGGGGTGCAGTCACACGACGGCAGTTTCCCGCTACTCGAATAAGAGGAAAACATATATAACAGACATACCAGGGAAGGTGGTGATATTTGGAGAATCGACAAAATCCCAGCAGGTGGGAACAGAGAAACAACACTGACAAATTAGTGAAAGAGATCTCTCACCTGAGAGTATACCTGACTCCTGAAACATCGGGTGCCATCGCAGGGCGTGAGACGACCCGCTGCAGACGCAGCTCCGAGACGACCGCTCCGTAGACCGCACCTGAAACAGAAAATAGAATTAAAAGCAGGACAAACAAAATATAAAAAGGAAAAATATAGAATTAAGACTTCTGACCAACCCCTATACAGTTGTATTTCATTTTAAGCATACATTATTATACGTAAACAATTTGACATAACGAAAACTTATACACATATACAATTTTAACATAATAAACTAATTATTAACTCAGCCTCTATACAGCTGTAGTAACGTGATTGAGGACAGATCCCCCAATATGTTTGGTTTCCGTACCCCGGTCAAACCACAGGAACCGACGGGTCATCGGACGTCCCCTAAGCCACTAAAACCGACGCAGACCACCAGCGTTAGGCGAAGTATCGGCGAGTGGGAGCAGGTGGCCGATACGTCGGAAGGGACGTCCGATATTATCATATACCCTAACAGAGCAGCCGAAGCCAGGGCCTGCCTCAACCGAGCAAAACAACATCTTGCCAACTCACGAAACCTCAAAACAGAAATAAAAGAGGCGGTGTTGCAGGCCGTGGATCGGATGTATTTGTTGGTAAAGGAGGCGGAAGCTGAGGAAAAGGTTAAGGAGAAAAAAGGGACCAAAAATTCCAAAACAGACTCCAAAAAGGAGGACACAAATGTGTTGGAAAGGAACACAGAGGCTTGGCTTAATAAATTGGAGGAACACGGTAGGCTGCTGCAAAAGCACGGAAAAGAGACGGCAGAGCTACGTAAGAAAGTCGAAATAGCAACAAAGGCTATAACAGAAGCGGCGGAAGCAAAACCGACGTATGCGGAGATGCTGACCGCCGCAAAACCACTGTCGCCAAAGCCCCACCACTCTATCTTGGTGTCTTCCACCCAAGTGGCAGACACCAGTGATGATGTGGTTTTGAGGCTGAGGACTACCTTGCGGGCAAAAGAGACCGGCCTCCAAGTCAAATCCCTACGCAAGGTCAAGGACCAAAAGGTGGTCCTCAGCCTCAATACTAAAGAAGAAGCCTCCAAAATTACAGCCAGCCTAAGGGCAAACCAGCTGCTCAAGGTGGAGGAAGCGAGAAGTAAAAACCCACTCGTAATATTAAAATATATGATGGCCTATAACACGGACGAGGAGGTGTTACAGGCCATCAAAAATCAGAACACGGAGCTGACGCGGGGCCTGTCCGCTGACGAAATAGCCGCCACTACAGTAAAATACAGACGGCGAGTGAGGAACCATCTGCAGTGCCACATAGTGCTGCAGGTGGCACCCCTTATGTGGCAGCGGATGACGACGGCGGGCAGGCTCCACGTAGACCTGCAGTACTTGCAGGTTGAAGACCAGTCGCCACTGATACAGTGCACGAAGTGCCTAACGCTTGGCCACGGCCGTAGGTCATGCCAGGAAGAGACGGACTCATGTACCTACTGCGGTGGCCAACACCAAAAGGCGGATTGTCCGGACCTGGCGGCTGGTCTTAAGATTAAATGTAAAAATTGCGTACAAGCAAAACTGCAAGACATAGAGCATGGGGTATTCAGCGATGAATGCCCTATCAGAAAAAAGTGGGAAAACATAGCAAGAGCAAGTGTTGCCTACTGCTGAGAAAATCCCCTTGAGTAGCACGTTGACAGCAGTAGCGGTGGGCGCGCCGGTGGTGGCGCGAGGAGGCAGAACAGGGAAAAACAAAAGGAACATTTTACTACTTACCATCTTGAAGACTTCCAAGATCAGGAGCCACAAATCTCAAACTGTCTCTCCGCGCCATCACGGCCGCATACCCGCCGCAAACCTGAAAATAAACAAAATGTATAATGATACAAATAACATGTCCCAAGCCTTCCTTTATAAAAGCCCAGATAGACAGAATATAGCGCGAATAAGGAAAAGAACCATCTTAGTAAAAAGAGGCAGAACTGGGACGCGAAAAGAAAGTCGATTCGACCGGTTGGTGATAAACCACATCCCGACGGAGAATCGTCGTAAGGAAATTAAATTTCAATACAAAATTCAGGAACTCGTCAGGGAAATCACCAACAGGTTACCGCGAAAAACGACCCAACGCGCCGGTATGACCCACCCCCTTGCACTCGCTATACAACTAAGTATATCGAGATTAAAGGGAAGGGGGTGTGACACCAGCAAATACCCAGCTACCTATACATATATAAAGATAGGCACGACCTCGAGTCGCTAGCCAATATACAATTGACAGACCAGCATCATGAAGATACTAGCCAAATAGGGACTCGAGGGCGTGCTTATGCAGAGAAGCGCCAAGAACTAAAAAAGCCAATGCACTATAAGTAATAAACAAACCCTCAGTGCCTAGCAGAATTAGAAATGACATGGAACAATGAAAGGGAAATAGAAAAAGGATAAATATAGAACAAACTATCAATGTAGTATAAACAACACCATGGAAAACAAAACACAAGAAACTTTTACTAAAGACAAAAGACAAAACAACATCAGAATTAAAATAGGACTTACTTACACATTAAGATAGAGAAAGTTCACAGTAAAGTAAAAATATAATACAAATAGAAAACAAAAACTCTCAAAATTCCAAAAACACACAAATTAAAGCAATTAGAACATAGAAAAGGGCCCCAACATATATTGGGGGAAACTCTGTCATCAAACTTAAAAAAAAAAAAAAAAAAACCTAACCTAACCTTTTTTTTTTTTTTTTTTTTTGCCGAAGAGAAAACCCTTTATGGGTACCCGCCCGTGCTCGGGGGACACGAGCGGGTTATGTCGGAGTCCTTGATCCATCAACACTCAGGGCCATACCCCCGGCTGTTGATGGACCAAGTGTACCGACTAAAAACTCTCCGGTGACACCATAGTCGCATAGTGTCGGGGACAACAGGAACTCCATTGTACGACAACTGCCGCCCCGACGCGACCGCCTGTTTAGGCCCCTCTGGAAGCATAAGACGCCCCCCAATTTTTACCCCCCCTCCCTACTAGGCACCATGCCGGTGTCACTCGGCATGGCGTCTCCCCCTCGAACTGGGCGACAGACTTCCCCGAGTCTGCCACCCAGGTGATTTCGATGGAGACACCCATGTACTCAGACTGTAACATCTGAGACCATGGGCATCTCCGCCTCTAGCGCCCCGGGGGCACTTGCCTCCGTCGGCCGCCCCTGCGTCGCGGGAATCGACTCAGAGGCGGCAGACCGAGCCGCCTTCCTCCCACTGGTCTTAGGGGCCTTACACGCCCAGCCGCAACCTAACCTAACCTAACCTAACCTAACCTAACCTAACCTAACCTAACCTAACCTAACCTAACCTAACCTAACCTAACCGTCGATTTTCACTACTTTCTTTTGACTTTGTGTATACAAACTATATATATTTAAACTCGGTATATCGAGCCCGTTCTATTAAGACAATTTCCCGAGGAAAATTCCGAAGGAAATTTATAAATTTTTCCTACATTGACTATTTTTTGGAATTTTAAACCCCAAAATTTTCAGATTTTTCTTCTGGCGAAATTCCAAATTTGGTATCGTTGCACAGCCCTCGTCAGCCCCTATCCGCAGACACCCCAATTGTAGGGGTAGCGCGAAGTTTGGCAAAACCGCATACCGAACCGAGGTATAGTGCTGAGTGCGATAATTTGGGTTTTCGTCGATTTTCCATAGTTTCTTTTGACTTTAGTATAGTAAACATTGAGATATTTAAGCTCGATACATCGAGCCCGATCTATCCGGACCATTTCCCCAAATTTTTTCGAAGGAAAGTTATAAACTTTCCATACATAGACCGTTTTTTGGATTTTTAAATCCCAAAATTTTCATAATTTTCTTCTAGCGAAGGTCCAAATTTGGTATCGTTGCACAGCCCTCGTCAGCCCCTATCCGCAGACACCCCATTCGTAGGGGTAGCGCGAACTTTGGCAATTTCTAATACCGAACCGAGGTATAGTGCTGAGTGCAATAATTTGGGTTTTCGTCGATTTTCACTACTTTCTTTTGACTTTGTGTATACAAACTATATATATTTAAACTCGGTATATCGAGCCCGTTCTATTAAGACAATTTCCCGAGGAAAATTCCGAAGGAAATTTATAAATTTTTCCTACATTGACTATTTTTTGGAATTTTAAACCCCAAAATTTTCAGATTTTTCTTCTGGCGAAATTCCAAATTTGGTATCGTTGCACAGCCCTCGTCAGCCCCTATCCGCAGACACCCCAATTGTAGGGGTAGCGCGAAGTTTGGCAAAACCGCATACCGAACCGAGGTATAGTGCTGAGTGCGATAATTTGGGTTTTCGTCGATTTTCCATAGTTTCTTTTGACTTTAGTATAGTAAACATTGAGATATTTAAGCTCGATACATCGAGCCCGATCTATCCGGACCATTTCCCCAAATTTTTTCGAAGGAAAGTTATAAACTTTCCATACATAGACCGTTTTTTGGATTTTTAAATCCCAAAATTTTCATAATTTTCTTCTAGCGAAGGTCCAAATTTGGTATCGTTGCACAGCCCTCGTCAGCCCCTATCCGCAGACACCCCATTCGTAGGGGTAGCGCGAACTTTGGCAATTTCTAATACCGAACCGAGGTATAGTGCTGAGTGCAATAATTTGGATTTTCGTCGATTTTCACTACTTTCTTTTGACTTTGTGTATACAAACTATATATATTTAAACTCGGTATATCGAGCCCGTTCTATTAAGACAATTTCCCGAGGAAAATTCCGAAGGAAATTTATAAATTTTTCCTACATTGACTATTTTTTGGAATTTTAAACCCCAAAATTTTCAGATTTTTCTTCTGGCGAAATTCCAAATTTGGTATCGTTGCACAGCCCTCGTCAGCCCCTATCCGCAGACACCCCAATTGTAGGGGTAGCGCGAAGTTTGGCAAAACCGCATACCGAACCGAGGTATAGTGCTGAGTGCGATAATTTGGGTTTTCGTCGATTTTCCATAGTTTCTTTTGACTTTAGTATAGTAAACATTGAGATATTTAAGCTCGATACATCGAGCCCGATCTATCCGGACCATTTCCCCAAATTTTTTCGAAGGAAAGTTATAAACTTTCCATACATAGACCGTTTTTTGGATTTTTAAATCCCAAAATTTTCATAATTTTCTTCTAGCGAAGGTCCAAATTTGGTATCGTTGCACAGCCCTCGTCAGCCCCTATCCGCAGACACCCCATTCGTAGGGGTAGCGCGAACTTTGGCAATTTCTAATACCGAACCGAGGTATAGTGCTGAGTGCAATAATTTGGATTTTCGTCGATTTTCACTACTTTCTTTTGACTTTGTGTATACAAACTATATATATTTAAACTCGGTATATCGAGCCCGTTCTATTAAGACAATTTCCCGAGGAAAATTCCGAAGGAAATTTATAAATTTTTCCTACATTGACTATTTTTTGGAATTTTAAACCCCAAAATTTTCAGATTTTTCTTCTGGCGAAATTCCAAATTTGGTATCGTTGCACAGCCCTCGTCAGCCCCTATCCGCAGACACCCCATTCGTAGGGGTAGCGCGAAAAATCGCCCCCCTGCCCACCCGGTTGTTGCTCACTACGTTGATTTTACCGACTACCGAAAGTAGGTATTTTGGAATAAAAGCAGATACCACAGCGCGGGTGGAGTTTTTCGGCGACAGACGTACCTGAAACAGGAAAAATACTTAGTTTTAGCGACCCTAACCCTTTTACAGTTGGGAAAAAGGAACGGACGTGGTGAATATAAGAAATTCATAGGAAATTGACTGAAAAGTACTTACGTACATAAATTGGACACACTTAACGATCTGCTGGACACGTAGGGCAGCGACGACATCATCGGACGACTGTACCTGCAACAGAAATAATAAATTAATAAGACACGACAGTGGAGAAGGACAGAAAATCGACAATATATCCCAAAACGGGAATAAGTAGTATTAAGTCTTTTTGACCCAACCCCCTTACAGTTGGACAGACAAAATATACAAAACAAAGACCAGACCACAAAAGTGGCCATAATATTGACGAATAAATAAATATACATATACAAATTCTAGTAAAGTAAATATACAATTTTAATTATAATTAAACAAATTTTAACAAAAAGCACAAACAAGACAGTAAAAATATCATAGACCTTAAGTAAAATTATTAAATTACATTATAATTAATAAGATATATATACATTTTAAACAATTATTATACATTTTAAACAATTATTAAATTTAAATAATAAACAAAAACATAGACTTAAGTACTAAGACTCCTGACCAACCCCTTTACAGTTGGGACAGATAAATAAATACACAAATTCTTTACTTTTACAATTATACAATTAACTATTTATTATTTAATTTCAATTGCAATTTTATTTTAGCCACATTTTAAAACAATTATACACAATCCAATCAATCACAACAGCGACATACTCCCTCTGACATCAGAATTAAAGCAAACAGGCCCTTGAGATAGTAAAATGCCTACACAAGGCAAAAATGTTAAAAATATTAACATCACGTACCAACCGAGTACGAGCGCAGCGACAACGAGAACCAATAACTCGCCACCGAAAGTCAACAAGTCACCCTCTAAACTGACTCGCCAGCCTTCAGCAAACGAGTTATATCAACACGGTAAAGAACACCTGGAGAAATCAGGAAACCTCAAAACCAGCATCAAAGAGGCAGTGACGAACAGCCTTACAGGACTCTTTACCATCACACTGAATCAGAAAGAGCAAATAGAGGAACTGAGGTTGCGACTAGAAAGTAAAGTCAAAGAAAAGCAAGAGGAAACACTGGCGGCCTTGCTGGAGAAAGTTAACATCAGCGCACTGACTGTCAACGAAGTTCTAGACGAGGTGAAGTCGTTGAGACGGACAGTTGTACACGACATAGCGGGACAACTGCCTGTCGCCTCGGCAAACCTACAAAGTTGTTCCAAGGCACACGATGATGGAGTTCTCGACGAATTAAAGGCGCTCCGACAGACCACGGAAAATGTGGTCAAGCAGGTCACAGAGATAAAGACGACGGCCATACCGACCACATACGCGGAAGCTGCAGCCCGAACCCCCCGAAATCGTCTAACCACCCAACCGAGCCACTCGATCATCGTGTCCTCAGAAAACGATAAGGATACAAGCGAAGTAGTGTTGGAAAAGGTCCGAAAAGTCCTAGACCCGAAAAGATCCGGAGTGAAAGTAGAAAGAGTGCGGAAAGCAAGAAACCAAAAGCTAGTCCTGAGCAGTAATGACAAAGAGGAGATAAACAGAATGACGGAAATGATTCAAGTGGACAAGGAACTGAAGGTGGTAACAGCGACTAATAAAAATCCCTTAGTTATCCTCAAAGACGTGTTAACATACAATACAGACGAGGACATACTTACCTCGATCAAAACACAAAACGGTCACCTGATAAGGGACCTGACCGCCGACGAGTCCCAGCCCACCATCAAATACCGCAGAAAGGCGAGGAACCCGCATGAAAACCACGTGGTCCTACAGGTCTCGCCAAAACTATGGCAGAGACTCACGACGGCGGGTAGAATGCATATAGACATGCAACAAATTGTAGTGGAGGATCAATCTCCGCTACGGCAGTGTACCCGATGCCTGGCCTACGGTCACGGCCGCAGGCAGTGTGAGGAAACGGGCGACTCGTGCAGCTACTGCGGAGGCCCCCATCTAAAAGCAAATTGCGACAGAAACAAAACAACAGCTGACGGGCCGACCTGTCGCAACTGCGTGGTCGCCGGGCTCCCTGAAACAGCACACACTGCCTTCGACCGGGACTGTCCAGTCAGGAGGAAATGGGACTCTATAGCACGGTCCAGCGTAGCGTACTGCTGAAGCGGAGATTGATAAAAGAGACCACACAAATAATAACAACACGACCACCGCCACCGCAAACGCCGAGAGGGCATACAAGGTGATACAAATCAACCTCCAGAGGAAGCAACTGGCAACCCAGGAGCTTCTTCTGGAGGCAGCTAAAAACAAAATCAGCTTCGCAGTGGTGCAGGAACCGTACGTAGGATCTTCCGGCGAAGTTAGACAATATCCCGGAACTCGCGTAGTCCAAGCGGGCGGAAACAGAACGGGACCCATCAAGGCGGCTATAATCATTTTCGACGGACAAGTAGAAGTGACACAAGACCCAATACTGACAACCGAAAATATAGCATTAGCCATCCTAAAAACCGACGCTTGGACGATAGCAGTCGTATCGATATACTTCGAAGATCAAAAACCACTGGAACCGTACCTGCACCACTTGAAAAAGATCCGATCCAAAACGGAAAGACATAAAACCCTTATAGCCGGAGATTGCAACGCGTGGAGCGAGTGGTGGGGAAGTGAAAGGGATAACGAAAGGGGTGAATTAATGGTGGGAGCCATAGACGAAATGGGCCTACACATACTGAATGAAGGGACAGAGCCTACATTCTATACGATCAGGGGTCACACAGAGTATAAGAGTCATGTGGACATTACGACCTGCTGCGAAAATATGATTCCAATAATAAATGATTGGGAAGTGCGAGGCGACCTAATCAGCTCTGACCACAGCGCTATTACATACACAATACGGCTAAATAAAACTAACCAAGACAGACACCAAGCAACGACCAGAAAGTACAACACAAAGAAAGCCAATTGGGAATTATTCCGACAAACACTCAAAACAGCACTACAAGTAGAAGGAATTACCGAATCACACATTGAAAACATCAACACAAGAGCGGAATTAGAAAACACAATAGACAGATATACACAATGTATTGAAACAGCCTGTAAAAATAGCATACCCGAAACAAATAAGAAAAATAAAAACAAACTCAACTTACCTTGGTGGAACGAAGCGCTTGCAGCGTTGAAACGAAGCACGTCGACCAAGAAACGACGAATCCGGAACGCAGCACCACATCGACGAAAACACGTAGTAGACGAGTACCTGAAAGCAAAAGAACACTATGAAACAGAAGTAAGATTGGCACAGACAAAGAGCTGGAAGGACTACTGTACAAAACAAGAAAGGGAAAGTCTATGGGACGGAATCTATAGGGTAATCAAGAGCGCGGAGAAGAGGAAGGAGGACACGCCCCTCGTGAGGGACGGGAAGGTGTTGAATACTAACGAAAGCGTAAAACTGCTTGCGTCCACGTTCTTCAAACAAGATGATCCACAGAACGACACACTGGATCACACAAAGATCAGAGAAAAGGCGAGACAGATCAGAGAAGAACAGGAGGTGGACGATCACGACCCGCCCTTCACGAGTGGCGAACTAAGACAAACAATGCTGAGCTTTAACCCTAAAAAGGCACCAGGAATTGATGGATTCACGGCGGACATATGCCAGGCATCCATCCAGGCCGATGAGAATTCATACTTACATTTAATAAATAAATGTCTCAAAATGTCATGCTTCCCAAAGGCCTGGAAAGAAGCCGTGGTCATCACACTTAGAAAACCTGGCAAAAAGGATTATGCAGAACCTAAATCTTATAGGCCTATAGGGTTACTGCCGATTCTTGGGAAAATCTTTGAAAAGATGGCAATAACGAGGATAAACTGGCACATCCAACCCAAAGCCAACGCGAGGCAATATGGCTTTACACCGCAGCGCTGCACGGAGGACGCCCTCTATGATCTGATACAACACATTAAAGAAGGCCTTAATAAAAAACTTATTAATGTTGTTGTATCCTTAGACATAGAGGGCGCCTTCGACAGCGCGTGGTGGCCAGCGATAGTCTGCCAACTCGCCGAAAAACGATGCCCGCAGAACTTAAGAACTCTGATGCACAGCTACCTGGATCACCGAAAAGTCAGAGTTCGTTACGCCGGACAGGAACACATAGCCGAGACCACGAGGGGCTGCGTACAGGGTTCCATTAGCGGCCCTACGCTATGGAATACCTTGCTGGACCCACTCTTGACAGATTTGGACAGCCAACAAGTATATTGCCAAGCCTTTGCCGACGATATCGTCCTGGTTTTTTCGGGAACGGAAACTTTACAGTTAGAAATAGAAGCGAATAAAACATTAGAACGAATAAACAAATGGGGAGATAAAAATAAACTCAAATTTGCACCCAATAAAACAAACGCCATAACAATAACTAGGAAATTAAAATATGACATACCAAAATTAAAAATGGGGGGGATAGATATACAAATGAAAAAAGAAATAAAAATTTTAGGACTAATAATTGACGATAAATTGACTTTTAAAAAACACATAGACATAACCTGCAAAAAAGTGAAAGAAATCTTTAAAAAACTGACAAGAATGACAAAAGTGACATGGGGACTGAATCCCGAAATAACCAGAACGATATATACGGCGGTAGTGGAGCCGACGATCCTGTACGCAGCCAGCGTATGGGCACCTGCCGCGCATAAGAAAACGAACAGGAAAAAATTAAACGACATCCAAAGGGGCTTCGCACAGAAGATCGTAAAATCGTATAAAACCACCTCACTCAATGCAGCACTAATACTATCAGGGCTGCTGCCCCTAGATCTCAGAATTCAAGAGAATGCGGAACTCTATGAGGCGAAGCGCGGCAAACCACAAGAGATATTGGCGGGGAGAGAGTTGGAGGAGAAGGTCTGCTTCCTTAGGAAGTTGCATCCAGCCGAAGACCCACAAGTCGACTACCAAAGCCCGGGAATTGTTGATACCTCTTCGGGTATCAACATATTCACCGATGGTAGCAAGATCAACGGCAAAGTGGGCGCGGCACTCACGTGCTGGAGGGACGGTGTGGAGATCCTTAATCGCAAATATAAACTAGAACACTATTGTACTGTATTTCAGGCAGAGCTTTTTGCACTCAAACAGGCAACCGAAATAGCCAAGCAAATCCAGGAAAATATAGTAAATATATTCAGCGACTCCAGGTCCTCCCTGGATTTGCTCGGAAACAATAAAGCTCTGCACCCGTTAGGATTCAAAATTAAAAGCAACATTTTAGACAATCATAAACAGAACAAAATTTTAACTTTCCACTGGATTAAGGCCCACACCGGAACCGAAGGCAACGAACGAGCGGATGCACTCGCTAAGGAGGCAGCCCTAAACCTGAAACGTAAACCCGACTATGACAAGAGCCCAATATCTTTTATTAAAAAGACCATCCGTGAAAACACCAAAAAGATATGGAACGACAGATACCAAACAGAGACCACTGCGAGAACCACCAAAATCTTCCTCCCAAACGCCATCGAAGCACGTAAAATAATTAAAACCCTGACTGTGAATCCCATCCTGACACAAGTTCTGACAGGCCATGGGGGATTCTCTGAATACCTACACAGGTTCAAGCTAAAAGACAGCCCGGCTTGTGAATGTGACCCCGAAACAATAGAATCAGTACAACATATCATCGTAGACTGCCCTATACACAGCTACGATAGATATAACATAGAACAAACACTAGGAACAGAAATCACAATAAATAATATAAGCCAAATCATGACAAACCCAGAAAAACGAAACAAATTTATAGAATACTGTACAAAATTAGCAAAACGAACAATAAATAGGAACAAAACTAAATGACAAATTTCTAAACAAACAAACACAACACAAATAATATAAAACAATAATAAGGGCTCTGATCCCGTCAGAGGAACCAAGGAAACGTCAACCAGACGTTATAAAAAAAAAAAAAAAAAAAAACCTAACCTAACCTAACCGACCCCTGTGGAACCCCGCACCCGACGTTCCGCTCCTGCCACCGTGACGGCCCGGGGTAAATTACCCGCCGGTCCGCAAGGTAGTCCGTAATGGTCAAGCGGAGGTATTCGGGGACGCCGTGATATAGGAGAGCCGCGAGTATTGAGGGATAGGGGACGGAGTTAAAAGCGTTGGCGATGTCCAAGGACACCGCCAGAATCACCTCCCCCCGCTCCACGGCCTCCTCCGCCATCACTTGGACCCGCCTGATTGCGTCCACCGTGGACCTGCCTCGCCTGAAACCAAACTGGCACTCGTGCAGGTCCGGCCCCGTCTGAGAAAGGTGCTCGACGAGTCTGTCCGCAATCACTCTCTCGAAGAGCTTGCAGACCTCATCGAGCAACACAATGGGGCGGTAGGCGGACGGCGAGTCTGCCGGGCGTCCCTCCTTCCTGATCAGGACCAGTTTCCCCCGCTTCCAAAGCTGAGGAAACCGGCCCTGCCTGAAGCACTCGGTCCAGAGAGCCCTGAGACGGCGGCCGAGCGGACCGTGGGACAGAACCCACACTCGGCCGGGGACTCCATCTGGCCCGGGTGCCACCTTCTTCGCCCGTAGTCTGCGGACGGCGGCGTCCAGCTCCTCTTCCGTAACTTCGGGAGCGGCTTCGCTCGACAGCATGTTGGTTCCGGGTGTCCGGAACATTGCCGGAGCACTGGAAGCCGCACCTTCCGGAAAAAGGGCCGACAGCACGCCGTCCGCAAACGCCGGCGGCATGGTCTGCGTAAGGGGGGGCGTCCAGGGGCGGAGCTTGTTCCGCACCATGCGGTAGGGGCGTCCCCAGGGGTCGTCGTTGATGCTGGCCAGGAGCTCTTCACGCGCCCGCACCTTGGCGTCCGCAATCGCCACCTGCAGTGCGGTCTTTGCCGCCCGGTAGACGGCATAGAGCTCCTCCTCCCTAGGCGTCAGGCCCGGCGAAAGCGGTGGGTTCCGCCTTCTCCTCCTCCGCTGTCTGGTGTACTGGCGGCGCGCAGCGACGCAAGCGCGTCGCAGTTGCGCAATTTCGCGCGACCACCAGTACACCTGTCGTCTGCGAGGAGCTGTATGCCGCACACGGGGCATGGCGGCGTCACAAATTGCCGTGGCCGCGGCTCCAAACCACTCGGCCTCCCCTTGGATGTTGAACGGGGAGACCGGTGCCGATATCCAGGCCTGGACTTCGGCCGCCTCTGTCGCGGCCTCCGCGCTCAGGCGCGCCAACGCCCATCTCGGCCCACCCCCAGCCACGCCAGCCGGCACGGCGGCCCGAGACTCGGCGGAGACCACAAATCTGACGTAAACGTGGTCAGATAGGGTCTCCACCGAGCCGACGACCCTCCATCCTCGCACCCGGCCCGCCAGCGCCGAGGTGGCGAATGACACGTCGACCACCGAGCCGCCGCCCCGCCTGACACAGGTGAAGGCTGTGCCCCTATTTAGGACCGACAATCCGTGGGCATGCGTCCACTCCTCGAGAGCCTCGCCCCTGACATCGTCGATGGAGGAACCCCAGGCCGAGGACTTGGCGTTAAAGTCCCCCATGACGAGAGTGGGACGGGGTCGACACCGCTGAACAAAGTCGCCGAGTCGCGACAGGAGGGCCTCGAACTCGGGCAGTGGTCGGTTTGGCGAAAAATACACCCCGACCACCACCATGGCCCCCACGCGAGCGGCGACAAAGCCCCTCTGCCTCTCGACGTCTTCGAGAGACAGAGAGCCTCCACCCCTCGGCAGCAGTATGGCCACCGTGCCGTCCGCGTCGCCAGCCCAGTTGCTGGCGGGCAGCACGAAGTACGGCTCCGCTGCCACCGCTACGTCGATCGACCACTCTGCCATGCTCTGGAGCAGGAGGTCCTGAGCCCTGGCAGAGTGGTTGAGGTTCGCCTGCAGGAAGCTGATGGCGGGAGGACGACTACCCATTGGTGGCGTCCATTGCTTCCACCACCCTGGTCTCTCGCGGCCTAGATGTCGCTGGCCGCTCGGAGGTACGCGTCGGGGCCCCCTTGCCTGTGGGACGCGACCCACAGGTCTTAGAGCCTGCCCGGTGTTCGGCAGGCTTGCCGGCCTTGCTGCAGAGCAGGCAGCGTGCAGCCTCGGCGCAATCCCGCGCCTGGTGCCCCGGCTGCCCGCAGTTGTAGCAGCGCTCCCGATGGTCCGTGATGTTCGCCGGACAGAGAGCGCCGACATGCCCCTCCACCTGGCAGCGGAAGCAGCGCAGCGGCCTCGCCCGCAGCAGGGCCACGTTCGCGGACACCCAGCCCACGAGCAGCCGCCTCGCATCGGCCAGCTTTTTGGCGGCCTCCACGGGGCAGGTCACAACGGCCGAGAACAGGCCTCCGTAACCCGCCCGTATGTCGCCGCACTTCACCCGCTGCGGGTCGCAGCCCCCCACCTCAGCCACCGCGGCAATGAGCTCCTCCAGACGGACAGAGTCGTCGAGCCCACTGATGCGGAGGCTCGCCGACTTGTAGGGCCGCGAGATGAGGATATCCTCGGCCGACAACTCTTGGCGGAGCTTCTCCGCCAGCGCGTCCGCCTTAGGGGAGCTGGTCGCACCCGGGATTTCGAGCAGGCGCGCACCTGTTACGGTGCGCTTGGCTCTTAGCCCCTCGATCCCGAGCTCACCGATTTTGATAGACGACCTGGCGAGATGTATCATCGCGGCGTACGTCACTCCGCGCTCCTCTGCGCCAGGCGCCAGGGTCAGCACGACCGCCGCCGAGTTTGGAGCGCGCAGCCTCCGGCGTTCGCGCGCTCTCGCCTTTTTGGCCCTTCTAGCCGCCTTCTTTTGGGCCCCTTTGGCCCCCGCAACCTCCCACTGGCCCCCCTCTCTGGCATTGGGAGGCGCTGGCTGTTTCTGCGGTGCCTTCTTGTTATGCCCCTCGACCGTCCCCTTACTACCTTTGGCTTTTTGGGCCGCGGTAACCTTGGGGGCGGCGGGTGCAGATGAGGTCGGCACGGGTTGGGAGGTCCGCGCTGACGTCGACGGTACGGAGTCCCGCCCCGAGGAGCGACTCGGGGTTTTCGGCGGCGCCTTCTGGGCGGCCTTTTGCGCGTACGTCATCGCAGGCACCGTCGGCGTCTTCGAGGCTAAGGGAGGGCGCAACACTTTGCCCTCCAGGAACGAGAGTCTCTGGAGGACTTTACCCATCTCCTCCCTGATCAATGTTGCCAGGTTGGTGTCTGGCGCTTTGGGAGTTGCCTCTGGAGCCGGATCTTGAGGCCTGTCCTCGTCGCCGAGGACCATGGCCTTCACCACGTCCAGCTCCTTTTTCATCTCCGCCATCTGCTTGCGGAGGCGGATGTTCTCCACCTGCAGACGGCGGACCTCGTCGGAGGCGGTGCGGGAAAACGCCTCCTCCACCACTTCGGCGATGGAGTTGGCCGCCAGCTTTAAGGCCTTCTGGCACGTGCCCTTGAGCCCCTTAGATATACGGGCCACGTCCCGTATGCTTTCGAGGGACTGGGCCACTTTACCTTTTAGCCCCTCAAGGGGCAGCTCGTCTGGGTCGGGATTCGATGAGGCTCGCGACGCCTCACGAGAACTACTCTCAGCGGCCAGTGCGGCCTCGGCACCCGTCTGGCCGGTCTGCTTTTTTCGGTCCAGCTTCTTTTTTGCCTCCCAATAACCCACGTACTGTCCAGTGGTGGGAGGTCGTCCCCTTCCGCGTTTGGGCAGGGGTTTCAGCGGGTCGTCCGCGTCCGAGCCCTCGCCTGAGCCCGAACGGCTGCCTTCTGGTCTTCTAGGCCGCTTTTTGCGCCACATGGTGGTGCTTCGGGTGTAGCTGGAGTCCACGTCTGAGGTGGACATTTCGCTCGCCTCCAGCTCCTTCCCTTTCGCCTTTGCCGCCGAGGCGACGCTTGCCAAATCACCTGCAGCAGAGTCCGTCTGTGCATTGCCATTGTCAGCATTTGTGCTAGAATCAGTATCCGGTTTGGTTTTACTAAGGTCGTCATTAGTGCACGGTTCGGTGTCCAAAATGGGATAGCCAAGGTCGTCGTAGAGATCATGTCGCAGAGTGGCCCCCCCAGAATACGAGGGCCTGCCGGAGTCCTTTCGGAGCTCCGGGTGGGATTCTCCGGCCTTGCCGGTACCCACCTGGGGTATTAACTGTTGTTTCTTTGACATTTTCATAAGTTTTTTAATGCGCTAGCAGGAGGTTTGGCCCCCTCCCTATTTCAGCCGCAGCACGCAAGACTGCAGCATCTAGGCACATCGAGCCGACCGGCCTTTCAATGTCGACTTTTGGTGTAGTGTAACTGCGTGTATTATGTGGGGGTGTGAGTGTATGTGTGTGTAATAGGGGTGTGTGTGTAGTGTACCAAGAGAAGGGTAGGACAGAGCAAAATCTGAACCTTCCCCTTCGGACCACCGAGAAAAACGGTCTCTCCAGTCCCATCTGATGATCAGACAGGTACCGAGAGCCCGGCTGCCGACGCAGATTTGCCACTTTGGTGGCGGAGCAATGGATTGAAGGGAGAACAGGAAGAAAGAAGGGAGGGTGTAGGGGGTTTTGGAAAGGGAAACGCATGGCCATTTTTGTTCTGTCTGTTCAGAAGGACCAGACCAATAGCAGGCAGCAACCACGTGCAGGAGAAGGTCACACTTGCCTTGGGGATCGTCGCGACCGTGCGCTACTCCCAAGACCACGCCAAATCGCTTGCCGGGACAGACAAGCAAAATAGGTGAGAAGCTATGCCACTGCGCCTCGAAGGACGCGTGTGGTGGGATAGCCTTTCGCCCGCCCCGCCTAACCTTTTTTTTTTTTTTTTTTTTTTTCGGGGGGAAATGCCTAGCGCATACCCCCGGGCCGAGGGCACGGCCCGGGTGGTTATGTGGGGCTCGCACCCACTAAAACCCCCCGGCGTCCTACTGCCCTTTTGCCGGGCCACAGGAATCGTCACTGGCATGACCTCTGTGGCACCGGCGGGCTCGGTCCGCAGTTACGCGCGGACCTCGACAAATGTAGGGGGGAGTTCGGTCTCCCCCTACCGCCTGTTGGAGGCTGCGCGGACGCAGCGCTATTTCGGCGCGGGCCTGCTAAGTGCTAGGGCGCCAGGGTGCCCTCCCCGACTGCTGGATGATATCACGGTCGGGAGCGATAGCCCCTGTCCCCCTGCACCGAGCGCTCCGGCGAGCTGGCGCCGCTCGGCATCCCATGCCGGGCACACCAGCATCGTGTGCGCCGCCGTGTCTTCTGGGGCCGCACAATGGTGGCAGCCCTCCGCCTCCTCACGACCGATCCGCCACAGATACCGCCCGAAGCAACCATGCCCGGACAGTACCTGCGTCAGACGGTACGTGAGGACGCCGTGTCGTCGCCCCAGCCACTCCCAGAAGACTGGCAGCAGCGCAGCGATGACGGCGTGACCGGCAGTGGGATGGGCGAGCTTGATCCGCCAGCTCTCCAGCGCAGCCCCGCCTTTTTTTTTTTTTTTTTTTTTTTTTTTTTTTTTTTACGGGGGGAAATGCCTAGCGCATACCCCCGGGCCGAGGGCACGGCCCGGGTGGTTATGTGGGGCTCGCACCCACTAAAACCCCCCGGCGTCCTACTGCCCTTTTGCCGGGCCACAGGAATCGTCACTGGCATGACCTCTGTGGCACCGGCGGGCTCGGTCCGCAGATAGGCGCGGACCTCGATAAATGTAGGGGGGAGTTCGGTCTCCCCCTACCGCCTGTTGGAGGCTGCGTGGACGCAGCGCTATGACGACGCAGGCCTGCTATGTGCTAGGGCGCCGGGGTGCCCCCCCCGACGCCTGCAGGCCGAGATTACGGTGGGCGAAGGTCATTCCGGGCGTAGTCCCTGCGCCTTCGCCCAACGCGCCGTCTGCGAGCGGGAATTGAGGACGTCTCTTCCCTCAACCGCTCTGCCTCCTCCTTCGCGGACATGACGGCCTCGCAAAAGGCCGCCATTGCCGCCCAGGCGCTCTCGCTCCCAACCATGGATGATATCACGGTCGGGAGCGATAGCGCCTGTACCCCTGCACCGAGCGCTCCGGCGAGCCGGCGCCGCTCGGCATCCCATGCCGGGCACACCAGCATCGTGTGCGCCGCCGAGTCTTCTGGGGCTGCACAATGGTGGCAGCGCTCCGCCTCCTCACGACCGATCCGCCACAGATACCGCCCGAAGCAACCGTGCCCGGACAGTACCTGCGTCAGACGGTACGTGAGGACGCCGTGTCGTCGCCCCAGCCACTCCCAGAAGACCGGCAGCAGCGCAGCGATGACGGCGTGACCGGCAGTGGGATGGGCGAGCTTGCACCGCCAGCTCTCCAGCGCAGCTCGGTGCAACTCTGTCCGCCTCGCTCTCGGGGCGCCGGGATCCCGGATGTTGTTGGGATCCCTACGCCAGGCATAAAGCTCGGAGAGCGCCTGGGCCTCCAGCTCCCACGGAGGCGTACCGGCGAGGAGTGTCGCCGCCTCGAAGCTGATGGTGCGGTACCCTCGGGCGATCCTGATGGATAGAACCCGCTGCGCGCGGTGCAGCGGCACCACGCTTCGGGTCGTTAGGGCGCCCGCCCAGATTGGGGACCCGTATAGGGCCTGGGATCGCACCACCCCCGCATATAGCCTCCTCACCGAGGCCTCTGGCCCGCCCAAATTCGGCAAGAGCCTTGAGAGGGCCCCTGCAGTCGCCATTAGTTTAGGTGCTAGGGCGGCGAAATGGGCCCTGAAACTCCAGCGTCCGTCCAGTATGAGGCCAAGGTAGCGCATCTGGGCCGAGATTTCGATCCGCTGTCCCCCGACAACGATGTTAGTATCGGGGGGAGGCCGGTTCCTGGGACCGTGGAAGAACACGGCCTCGGACTTGTTCAGGGCGACCTGCAGGCCGAGCCGCCTTATGCGCCCTACCACTTGAGCCACGCCAGCTGTGGCCAACAACGCCGCCTCCCTGTGACTCCGGGCCCTCGCTGTGACAAGGGTATCGTCCGCGTAGCACGTCACTGCCAGACCTGGCAGCAACGTGCCACGCAGGACCCAGTCGTAGGCGATGTTCCACAGGAGCGGTCCGAGGACAGACCCCTGTGGAACCCCGCACCCAACGTTCCGCTCCTGCCACCGCGACGGCCCGGGGTAAACTACCCGCCTACCCATGAGGTAGTCCCGAATGGTCAAGTGGAGGTATTCGGGGACGCCGTGGTGTTCCAAGGCCGCCAGTATCGAGGGATAGGGGACGGAGTTGAAGGCGTTGGCGATGTCCAAGGACACCGCCAGTATCACGTCCCCTTGCTCCACGGCCTCCTCCGCCAACACCTGGACCCGCCTTATGGCGTCCACCGTGGACCTGCCTCTCCTGAAGCCAAACTGGCACTCGTGCAGGTCCGGCCCCGTCTGAGAAAGGTGATCGACGAGTCTGTCCGCAATCACTCTCTCGAAGAGCTTGCAGACCTCGTCGAGCAACACAATGGGGCGGTAGGCGGACGGCGAGTCTGCCGAGCGCCCCTCCTTCCTGATCAGGACCAGTTTCCCCAACTTCCAAAGCTGAGGAAACCGGCCCTGCCTGAAGCACTCGGTCCAGAGAGCCCTGAGACGACGGCCGAGCGGACCGTGGGACAGAACCCACACTCGGCCGGGGACTCCATCTGGCCCGGGTGCCACCTTCTTCGCCCGCATTCTGCGGACGGCGGCGTTCAGCTCCTCTTCCGTAACTTCGGGAGCGGCTTCGCTCGACGGCATGTTGGGTCCGGGTGTCCGGAACATTGCCGGAGCACTGGGAGCCGCTCCTTCTGGGAAAAGCGCCGACAGCACGACATCCGCAAACGCCGGCGGCATGGTCTAGCGCAGCCCCGCCTTTTTTTTTTTTTTTTTTTTTTTTTTTTTATCGCAGGGAAAACCCTTTATGGGTACCCGTCCGCGTTCGGGGGACGCGGAGGGGTTATGTCGGAGTCCTTGATCCATCAACACTCGGGGCCGTAGCCTTGGCTGTTGATGGACCAAGTGTACCGACTAAAAACCCTGCGGTGACACCGTCTTTGTCGCGAGTGTCGGGGATCACGGGATCGCCGTTCGGCACGCTCCGCGACCCCGACGCGACCTGCCCTGTTGAGGGCCCACCTTGGGAGTCACCTCCCTGGCGTAAAAATACGCCCTCCCTCTACGTAGACGCCGCGTTGATGTCACCCAGCGCGGCGTCTCCCTCTCGAGCTGGGAGGCAGACTCCCCCGAGTCTGCCACCCAGGTGATTCGGGACAGACGAGCAAAATAGGCGAGAAGCTATGCCACTGCGCCTCGAAGGACGCGTGTGGTGGGATAGCCTTGCGCCCGCCAACCGCCCGCCCAACCTTTTTTTTTTTTTTTTGACACAGGGTAAACCCTTTATGGGTACCCGTCCGCGTTCGGGGGACGCGGAGGGGTTATGTCGGAGTCCTTGGTGCATCGACGGTCGGAGCGACCCGGCCGTCGATGCACCAAGTATACCGACTAAAAACCCTGCGGTGACACGCCATACTCGCATATTGTCGGGGCAGCAGGAAACACACTTGCACGACGACTGGCAAACCCCGACGCGACTGCCTGTTTAGGCCCCTCTGGGAGCGTTAAGCGCCCCTTCTCACCCCCCTACTAGACGCCATACCGGTGTCACTCGGCATGGCGTCTCCCCCTCGAGCTGGGCGACAGACTCCCCCGAGTCTGCCACCCAGGTTATTTCGGTGGAGACACCCATGTACTCAGACTGTAACATCTGAGACCATGGGCATCTCCGCATCTAGCACCCCGGGGACGCTCGCCTCCGTCGGCCGCCCCTGCGTCGCGGGAATCGACTCAGGAGCGGCAGACCGAGCCGCGTTCCTCTTATTGGCCTTGGGGGCCTTACATGACTTGCCCCCTAATACATGGCCGGGATTTCGCCCGGTATTGTCGCACAGCGCGCAGTGTGGAGCGGATTTGCAGCCGGCGGCCTTGTGGCCCGGCTTTCCGCACCTGTAGCACAGCGCGCTGCGGTCTGTCCCCCCTTTGCACTGCTCTCGGACGTGGCCCGGTCCGAGACAGCGGTAGCATCTCGTCGGCCTCACCTCCAGGAGATTGACTCTTGCAGAAGTGAAGCCGACGAGAAGCCGATTTGCAGCCACCCTCTTCGCTGCCTCCACTGGGCAGCTCACCACTATGGTGCCGAGGGGTGTCCGGTCCCGCAGAACTTCTCCCGCCTTGACCGCGTCTACCGGGCACCCCCCGGCACGGGCGACGGCCTCCACCACCTCCTCTTTGGTGACCGAATCATCGAGACCCACCAAGCGCATTGACGCGCGCTTGAAGGGCCTGGAGATGGTCACGTCTTCCGCGGGCAGCGCCGCACTTAGTGCAGCCGCCAGGGCGTCCGCTTTAGGGCCGCTCCCTTCGCCAGCCACTTCCAGCATACGGGCTCCAGTGGCCGCAACCTTGAACCCGAGGGAGCCGATGCCTAGTGCCTCTTTATTGACCAGCTCCCTCGCCCGGACAATCACACTCCTATACGTTATGCCGCGCACCGTGGCGTCCGGCTGCAGCTTAATAGAAACCACAGCCGAACGAGGCGGTCGCGGCGGTCGTGGCTTACGCTTACGCTTGCTTTGGCGCTTGCGCTGGGGCGCCCTAGCACTCTTTGTCTGCGCAGCCTTCGCAGGCTGCACGGCATTCCTCTTCTTTCTCCTGACCACCTCAGCCCACGACACTTCCCCGGTCGCGGCAGTTGACGGAGGTGGCGGAGGTTTGGGCTCCTCCTGGGCTGGCTTTGCGGGTGCCGGCCCGGGGGGCTCCTTGCACTTCTTCGCTCCCCTTCCTTTCTTTGCTTTTGGAGGAGCGGATAAGTTCGACGGCCCTGGCATCGCCAGTTCCGAAGCGGCGAGCTCCGGCTCGGGCGGAACCAGCCGGTCAGAGGCCAGGGGCGGTCGAAGACGCCGCTCCGGAAGAAGCCTATCTTCCAGGGCGGCGAGACGGGCGTTCATCATCGCCCCGACTTGGTCGACGATGGAGCGGTGCATCTTCTCCATCTCCGTCGTGGTCGGGGCAGGTGCCGTAGGGACAGCTGTCGCGGGAGCCGCAGCTGCAGGAGCAGCCGCTGCCGGTTTCTTTGCCGCGGAGGTCGCTTTGGCGGCTTTAGCAAAGGCCTCTAACGCGGGTGACCTTCTGTCTTCGGGATGGGGTCCCGACTGCTGGTTGGCGTGCAGGTATTGGACCTGTTTTTGCAGCCACTCCACTTTCCTTTTGAGCCGAGTGATTTCATCCTCGGCCTTTCGTAACTCCTGGGGAACCGACATTTCAAAGATGCCGTCAACGGCCTGTGAAATGACCTTGGCGGCATCCTTGAGTGTTTTAACGAACGTCCCCTTTAAGTTCTTGGACGAGCCGGCCACTCGGAGGATATTCTGCACCTGCTGAAGTGCAGCCTCCTTGTGGTCGACCGGTCCAAGAGACCCCGACGCTCTACTTGCCGCGCTTTCCTTTTGCGCGGCAATTTCCAGGGCAAGCTCCCTCTCCATTCGGAGCTCAAGCAGTTCCCTTTCGCGGGCTGCGAGCTCTGCCTTCGTTTTAAGGAGGCCGGTATATTCCCCTGTCGTTGGCGGCCGGCCTCGGCCACGCGGTACCTTGGTCGCCTTATTGGCGACTCCCTCTTCGCCCGAAGACGGTAGCTCCGAGCTGCGCGGACGCTTTTGTCCTGCTGCTGAGCAGACCGAGTCCGTACATGACATATCAGTGTCATAGTCCGTGGCGCCAAATCCTTCTTTTAGGGCGGCCTCCCACTCGCGCCTAGCCGCCGCGTTACATGCAGCGCCCTCTGGCGGCGCTTCGTCGTCGTCCGAGTCGAAGAACGACGACTGGGACAGCTTCGAGGCAGCCGCTCGCGCTTTATCCGCAAGAGATGCGGAGGGTACGCGATCCACTCGTTCGAGCATCACGACGGGTGTCCTTCTCGCTAAAAATTCGGTGTCCTTTATGGGAAAGCCAGGGTCGTTTGGGTGATGTGGCGAAGTGCCCCCCCCAGAATACGCGGGGCAGCCAGAGCCCGAAGGCCCTGGGGAGGATTCTCCGACCTGGGACAGGCCGGTACCTCCCTGGGGTAGATTACTGTTTCTTTGCGACATCATGTATATATTTTTATGGCGCTTGACGGAGCTTGGCCCCTCCGTTTTCAGCCGCGGCACGCCGACCGCGGCATTAGGCACTTTGAGCTGGCCACCCTCTCTTCGCCAGCTGGTAACAACACACAAAAACAGCTCGCTTCCTGTCCTCTCTTCAAGCGGAGAGTACAGGAAGCGAGCGACTCGTCCAACCTTTTGTTACAGCAATCGACCAAAGGCCCGCGCCGGGCACTCTCTTCAAACGGAGAGTGCCGGTAGCGAGCGACTCAACCGACCACAACAACAACACAACAAAACATTGAAAAACAAAATCTGCGCCACCTACTGCACCCGACCCTCTCCAAAAAGCGGAGATTGAAGGGGGGCAGCCAGGCACACCAAACTTCCGGACAGAACCGGGGGACGAAGGACGGGTCATTCAGGAAAAGGATGGGAAGGGATGGGACCGAAAATTGGGGAAAGGTAGCGCATGACTGTTTCAGTTATGTCTGTTCAGAAGGACCAGACCAATAGCAGGCAGCAACCGCGAGCAGGATACAGTCACACTTGCCTTGGGGATCGTCGCGACCGTGCGCTACTCCCAAGACCACGCTAAATTGCTTGCCGGGACAGACGAGCAAAATAGGCGAGAAGCTATGCCACTGCGCCTCGAAGGACGCGTGTGGTGGGATAGCCTTTCGCCCGCCCAACCGCCCGCCCAACCTAAACTAACCTTTTTTTTTTTTTTTTTTTTTGCCGAAGAGAAAACCCTTTATGGGTACCCGCCCGTGCTCGGGGGACACGAGCGGGTTATGTCGGAGTCCTTGATCCATCAACACTCGGGGCCGTAGCCCCGGCTGTTGATGGACCAAGTGTACCGACTAAAAACTCTCCGGTGACACCATAGTCGCATATTGTCAGGGCTACAGGAACTCCATTGTACGACAACTGCAGCCCCGACGCGAAATACCTTTGCAGGCCCCTCTGGGAGCGTTAGGCGCCCCCTTTATTCCCCCCCTCCCTACTAGGCACCATGCCGGTGTCACTCGGCATGGCGTCCCCCCCTCGAACTGGGCCACAAACTCCCCCGAGTCTGCCACCCAGGTGATTTCGCTGGAGACACCCATGTACTCAGACTGTAAGATCTGAGGCCATGGGCATCTCCGCATCTTGCACCCTGGGAGCGCTCGACTCCGTCGACCGCGCCTGCGCCGCAGGAATTGACACAGGCGCCGGGGACTGATCCACCTTCCTCCTGCCAGTCTTACGGGCTTTGCAAGCCCTGCCGCCTAACACATGACCGGGACTTCGCCCGGTCGCAACGCATAGCACGCAGTTCGGTGCGGATTTGCAGCCGGCGGCCTTGTGGCCCGGCTTTCCGCACCTAAAACAGAGCGCGCTACGGTCATTTTTCCCCTCGCACTGCTCTCGAACATGACCTGGTTCGAGGCAGTGGTAGCACCTCATCGGCCTCACCTCCAGGAGATTGACTCTCGCGGAAGTGAAGCCGACCAGGAGCCGACCTGCAGCCACCTTCTTCGCCGCCTCGACAGGGCAGCTAACCACTATGGTGCCGAGGGGCGTCCGGTCACGCAGGACTTCACCCGCCTTGATCGCGCCCACCGGGCACCCCCCGGCACGGGCGACGGCCTCCACCACCTCCTCCTTCGTGATCGAATCGTCCAGTCCCACCAAACGCATTGACGCGCGCTTGATGGGCCTGGAGATGGCCACATCCTCCGCGGGCAGCACCGCACTCAGTGCAGCCGCCAGGGCGTCCGCTTTAGGGCCGCTCTCCTCCCCAGCTACCTCTAGCATACGTGCTCCAGTGGCAGCAACCTTGAATCCGAGGGAGCCGATACCCAATTCCTCTATTTTTACCAGCTCCCTCGCCCGGACAATAACCTCCCCATAAGTAACGCCGCGCGCCGCGGCCTCCGGCTGCAGCTTGATGGACACCACAGCCGAATGAGGCGGCCGAGGCGTCCGCAGCTTGCGCCCGCGCATGCTTTTGCGCCTGCGCTGAGGCGCCCGCGCTTCATTGCCGTCCGTCTGTGGTGCACCCCCCGCTTGATGCACGGCAGACTTCTTTTTCCGCCGGACCACCTCAACCCACGGAACCTCCGCGGTTGGCGTGGTCGACGAATGCGGGATAGGTCGGGGCTCCACCTGGGCCGGCTTCGCGGGTGCCGGCGCAGGGAGCGCATTGCGCTTCTTCGCTCCCTTTCCTCTCGTTTTTGTTTTCGGGGCGGTAACTACCGGTCCGGGCGGGATCGGCCGATCGGAGGCCAGGGGCGGTCGAAGGCGCCGCTCCGGAAGCAGCCTGTCCTCCAGGGCGGCGAAACGGGCGCTCATCATCGCCCCGACCTGATCAACTATGGAGCGACGCATCTCGTCCAGTTCCGTCGGGGCCGCTGTCGCGAGGGCCGCAGCTGCAGGAGCAGCCGCGACCGGGGTCACCCTTGCGGAAGCCGCTTTGGCGGCCTCAGCGAAGGCCTCCAATGCGGGCGACCTCCTATCCTCGGGGCGGGGACTCGGCTGATGTTCGGAGTGCATCCGCTGCATTTGACTGCGCAGGAACTCCACTCTCCTCTTCAGCCGAGAGTTTTCTTCTTCCGCCTTTTTTAGTTCCTGGGGAACTGTCAGGTCAAAGATGCCGTCAACAGCCTGCGCAATGACCTTGGCGGCATCTTTGAGCGTCTTGACGAAGGTCCCCTTGCGGTTCCTTGACGAGCCGGCCACTCGGAGGATGTTCTGCACCTGTTGAAGTGCAGCCTCCTTATGGTCGGCCGGGCCAAGGGACCATGTCATCATGCTGGCCGGTTTTTGAGCGGCAGCGTCAACAGCCAGCTCTTCCTCGACCTGGAGCTCCAGCAATTCCCTTTTGCGGGCTGCGAGCTCCACCCTCGTGTTGGCACATTCTGCGGTCGTGGGTGGTCTCCCTCTGCCACCCGAAACCTTGGATGCCTTATTGGCGACGCCTTCCTCCACCCCCAAGGTGCGAGGACGTTTTTGCGCCGCAATTGTGCGACGCTCCACGCTCGTCACCGAGCCAGCCGAATCGGAGAACGACATTTCATCGTTCTCGGAGGCGGCTCGGGAAGCCTCTTTCAAGGCGGCCTCCCATTCGCGCCGTACCGCCGTGACGGCAGCAACGCCCTCTGGCGGCGCCTCGTCATCATCCGAATCACAGAGTGACTCGGACAGTTTCGAGGCAGCCGCTCTCATTCTGTCCGCTAGAGTTGCGGAACGTTCCAGGAGAACCACTGGTTGGTTCTGTCGCGTGCATTCGGTGTCCGTTGGGATTTTGCTATGGTCGTGGGTTCGATGAGTCAGAGTGCCCCCCCCAGAATACGAGGGGCAGCCAGAGCCCGAAGGCCCTGGGGAGGATTCTCCGGCCTGGGACAGGCCGGTACCTCCCTGGGGTAATACCTTTTTACTTTGCTTCATCATTTTGTTTTACTGATCCACAGCTTCGAGCGCTGGGCGGAGTTTAGCCCCTCCGCCTTTCAGCCGCGGCACGCCGACCGCAGCATTAGGCACTTAGAGCCGACCGGCCTCTCGACGTCGACAGACACACCTTAATAAGGGCCCGCTCACTGTCCTCTCTTCAAGCGGAGAGTACAGGGAGCGAGCGACTCAACCAACCTTGTTCTTGGATCAATTGCAGGCTCCCAGTCTCTCCTCGAGCGAGGAGAGAGGGGAACGACCAGCAACCGACCCGACAAGACGCGCCACCCGCTGCACCCGACCCTCTCCAAAACGGAGATTGAAGGGGGCAGCTAGGCGCAACCAAACTTCCGGACAGAACCGGGGGACATGTGGGAAGGAAAACGGAGGGATGGGACCGAAAACTTTTTCTTATTCTGTGCAGCGTATTGTCCGGTGAAATAATTAATTCTATATCCGTGTCCGATATTTTGAGAACCTCCACAACTTTAAGGTGATCAGACCTATCGTCAGTTGAAGTCTCTAGGTTACTCGTCAAATCAGAGTTATTATTTGCTTGGTTATTTTTAGCTTGTGCTCTTGTTAAAACGCACACTAATTTAATATTCATTTCTTTCAACTCGTCAGACGTAATAAAGATTCTCGATGAAGCGTCTGCAACTAAATTTTCCTTTCCTTTCGCGTATTCTACCTTGAAATCATATTCCGAAATTCCAACGCTAAACGAAATTTAGTTAAACGACTTGAAGGGTTTGACATGTTAAGCAAATATATCAGTGGTCTATGATCGGTTCTAATAGTAAATTTTCTACCATATAAATACGGTCTAAAGTGTGTTACGGACCAAAAAATCGCTAAAAGTTCTTTTTTAATAGTTGCATAATTTAATTTAGATTTATTTAAATTTCTTCCAGCATAAGCAATTGGGTTTCCATTTGAATTACTTAAAACACATCCTAGTGCATAAGTTGAACTATCAGTTTGCCAAATAAATTCATTTTCTGGCAGAAAATTTGGATAATCTACAACCAGGGCCATTATTCGCTATGACCATTTAAACATGAAACAAGACGTGTTATCAAACATACGTGTTATTGGCGTGGAATGGAATTCTGTATGCCACTGTCAGATTTGAAAACATGACAAGGCTCGTCACACGCCATGTTTCGGACTGTCAAAATATCACGCTCCGCGCTTGCGTGTTATTGAAAACATGTTAAAAACTTGCTAAGGTAATTCAATGTAAACAAACATTTTTAAATAGTTTTATTGCAATTTAAATGATATATTATGATCATCGCGTCGTCGTCGTAGTAATAAATTATTACTCATAACCGGTGACATTGGAAAATTGTGGTGGCTCATCTATTAAAAAACTTTACAACCTCTATGTAAATGCGCTGATTGAGAGGCTGAGCAGTACGCATGTCGGTTGTCATATTGGAGGAGCATGCCTTAATAATATTAGTTATGCTGATGACATGGTGCTGCTGAGCGCCTCAGTGAGTGGATTATCGAAGCTGCTTGGCATTTGCGAAAAGTACGCTGACGATCACGGCTTGTTGTACAACGTGAGAAAATGCGAGTGTATGGTCTTTCAGGCCCGAGGCAGATGTCTGGGTAATATACCGACCATCAAATTAAAAGGGTGTCCCCTAAATAGAGTCGACAAATTTAAATACCTAGGTCATGTGTTAACCTCGGACTTGAAAGACGATGTTGACATAGAAAAGGAACGTAGGGCGTTGTCTGTTCGTGCGAGTATGATAGCCCGCAGATTCGCTCGCTGTTCGAGAGGAGTCAAAATAACCTTATTCAGGGCATTTTGCACTTCTTTCTACGCGAGCAGTCAGTGGGTCGCTTATTCGCGGGGACAGTACGGCGCCTTACGTGTCCAATATAACAATGCGTTCCGGTTGCTTTTGGGGCTGCCTCGCTTTTGTAGCACTTCGGGAATGTTCGCCGAGGCGCACGTGGACTGCTTTTTTGCAACCATGCGCAAGCGGTGCGCGTCCTTGCTGCGCAGGGTGCGGGCCAGCCGCAACAGTATCCTTAACGCATTGGCGGAGAGGTTTGACTGTCAGTACTTGAACCACTGCAACATTGTTCATTTACTGACTAATGCATTGTATTAATATTATATAATGGATCTTGACATCTGAAAATAAATAAATAATAAAAATAATAATAATAATTAAAGTGAACTTCTCAATTTCAACAATAGTGTACACATTTATCTTAAGCATCCTACCACTTTCACATTGTATATCTGTTTTGTCTTTCTTTCCTCTGGCATTCTTTCTATATGCCCGAACCAACGGAGCATGCCCTTTCTCATCTTTACACCGATACTATCTTTCATACCTACTCGCTGTCTTACTACGCTGTTGCTAATGCGGTCGGTCAGCTTCACTCCGCACATCTTCCGCAGAGCTCGCATTTCTACCGCATTTATCCTACTTTCATTCTCCTTCTTACATACCCAGCTCTCGCTACCATATAACAGCGTTGGGACAAGAACTCCGTTATGTATGGCCAGCTGCGCCTTATGGCTTAAGTGCCGGCTCCCGAGTAGCTTTCCCATCGCACCATTCACTCTGTTCCCTGCACTCACTCTTCTCTCTATGTCAGCGGTGTATTTCCCATCCTTACTGAAGGCGCATCCAAGATATACAAACTCATTCACTTGCTCCAGCACATCGTTACCAACCACAATCCTTACATTCGTTCTGGTTTCTTCCCTTTCAAAAAAAAAAAATATTTTTTAATGTTATTTACCATCCGCCTTATGCCCGCGTGACCACTAGTGGGCAAAAGATGGAAGTCATTTAAAATAACCTTTCTGTCGTCCCTATCGCCTATGCGTTGAACATCATTTAACACATATAATCGCGGCCCGGACTGACCTACTGACGATTTTATTTCGCTTAAAAACTTTTTAATAAATTCCTCATTATTCTTATTTTTATAATGCATATCTCGTCGACGTTTATAACCTTACATAAAAAATCTAGCTCCCTAACAAATGCGGCTCGCGTCATCTGTGATTGGAAGTCTGGATTTATAAATATGGTAGATTTACTATCCACATAACAAAAGGCACTTCTTTCTGTAGTAATCTCATTATTTTTTCGCATAACGTCTAAGTCCTTTTTACTAATAAACCTTAATTCTATCGCCTCTCTCGGTCTAATATGAGACCCTATAACGTCTGGTTGATCAGGCCGTACGTCAATAGGAATCATATCTGACGGAGAAATTAGTGATTTTCTTTTCTGAGCTCTAGTCATTACAGTTATATGGGATTCACACATCTGCTTTATTTCGTCTGACGTTAAAGAAATTCGAGACAAGGCGTCTGCAGCCGCGTTGTCTGAACCCTTTACATACTCCACTGTAAAATTATATTCCTCTAATAAAAGCCGAAATTTCATAAGCCTACTCGATGGATCACGCATACTGAAAAGATAAACTAAAGGCCTATGGTCTGTAAGAATTTTGAATTTTCGACCAAATAAATATGGGCGAAAGTACTTAACAGCCGAAACTATTGCCAGTAACTCCTTTTCAATGGTTGGATAACATTTCTCTGCCGCGTTTAAAATTCTACTTGAATATGATACGGGTATTTTATTTCCGTTACATAAAATAGCGCCAACTGCGTAACCTGCAGCATCTGTCTGTACTATAAACTCATTATCCTCGGAGAAATCGGGATATTCCAAAACAGGTGGGGAAATTAAACATTGTTTCAATTCATCGAATGATCGCTGGCAACATTCATCCCAAATAAATAGTGTATTCTTTTTATGCAAATTATATAAAGGATAAGCCTTTTTCGCAAAGTTTGGTATAAATTTCCTATAATCATTGACAAATGCCGTAAAGCGTTTTACTTCGTCAAGTGACTTTGGGCATGGGTAATTTTTTACTACCTTAACTTTTTCCGGACCAGGTAAAACACCTTTATCTGACACTACATGTCCAAAATAAAGTAGTTCTTTTTTTAAAATCTCACATTTTATCGGATTAAGTTTTAAATTGACATTTCGTAGCCTCTCAAAAACTTGCTGTAAATTTTTCATTTTTTCTGATAGATTTCTGCCAAAAACAATTAAGTCATCTTGATAAATTAAACATTTCTCGTAGGTTAGACCTGCCATAGCCATATTCATCATCCTAGAAAATGATGAAGGACTAGTCTTTAATCCCATTGGCATTCTGGTCATTTGAAACTGACCCGAACAGAACGCAGTATATTTTTTACTATCAGTTTGAAGTTTTACGCTAAGGAAACCTTGATATAAATCTAAATGGCTAAAATATATGCATCTGGATAAAGAATCAAGAATTTCAACAATATTTGGAAGAGGAAAACGATCATCTTCTACGCAATTATTTAATTTCCTATAGTCTATTACCAATCGCCATTTTTGTTTTCCGCTTCTATCCAGCTTTTTAGGAACTAATAAAACTGGACTACTCCATTCGCTTTTACATTCCTCTATTATACCTTCTTTTAACATTTTATCTAATTGGTTTTGTATTTCTTTTTTCTGCGAATGTGGTAATAATCTATATGGTTTAGAAAACAAAGGGGTTGAATCTTGTTTTAATGTTATTTTATGCTCATAAATATCGGTTGTTGTTAATTTATCACCATCTAAATAGAATATGTCCGAATATTTGGCACACAAATTCTCTACAGATATCTGTTCTTCCTGATTCAAATGATTTTATTGTATCTGAGAAAACAATTTTTTAACTCGGTCTGCATTTATTTTAGTATCCGTAAAAGCGCATATATTGTAGTCATTAATACTATGGATAACCGGTTTTATATCATTAACTGTAAAATAATTTTCTGTAGTATTTAATATTTTTATAGGAATCTTACCACATAAAGGTTTCACTAATGTACTCGCTAAATAAATCCCTTCATTAATTTCTGATGCGCAAACTACACCTTCTTCATTAAAATAAGTCTCTATATAGTGGATGGATTCGCATCTAGGTGGAATTCTTATTTCATTTTTAGAAAATGTAGATAAAGGAATATCAATGTTATCATACTGTATAGAAATTGTTAAAAGTTTTCTATCGAAGTCTAATATAGATTTAAATTTCGTCAAAAAGTCGCATCCAATTATGCCATTCGTCGTAATTGGTAAGTAATCAAATATAAAGAATTTATGATTCAAGCAATGACCACCAACATAGAGATTCAAATGTGTGTGTGAATAATGTACGCTGTTGGCCGCGAGGCCTTTACAGCTTCACCGGACTTAAAGGCGAGCGTGCAACCACTACGCTCTAGCCAGCCAGAAGGGCAAGAGGCGACATACTCGAGGGCGCCTCGAAGAGGCGCCCTCGGTTGGGGCAGTCGCTGTAGGGGGACGGGTGCACTACTAAGTGCACCGGTCAACCGCCGGCTATGGGAGGGGATCTACTACTACGTCGTCGTCGTCGCCCGTATTCTGAGCGGAAAGAAGGGATGACCAAGCATCGGGGGGGTCGATGTCGCGGCCGGCGGTGGCGGCAGGGGTCGGGGGGGAGATCGTAGTCGGCGGTGGCTACGATTAACGGATTCGCATGGGTAGAAGCGTTCGCGAAGTGACGTGTTGACGCCTTTTTAATAAAGGCGCGAATAGGTTCGAGACCTAGATCGGAGTGGAGGTCGACGTTCCGTACGAACCAGGGGGCTCCTACGGCTTTACGGAGGAAGCGGTTTTGAACCACTTAGAGTTTATCGATGTGAGAGGGGGCCGAATGCCCGAACACAACACACGCATAAGTCATGATGGGTCGAACGCAAGTTTTGTAAAGTGTCACCTTATTTCTAAGGGACATTTTACTCCGCTTGCAGATTAACGAATGGAGACGACCGAGCACAGATGATGCTCGGTGACGGACCCGCTTGATGTGCGGGCCGAAGGACATGGTACTGTTTAGGGTGACCTCTTTGACCCAGGGAATGGGTCGGTCGAACATGGTCACTTGGCCGAGATTACTTCTAGGGCGGCGCAGGGAGTGGCGCGGGGTGGCACCTCTGGAAAAGAACACCGCAGCGCTCTTGTCCGGGTTCACCTCAATACGCCACTTCCTGAACCAATTCCCTAGGGAATTGGCGGATGCCTGAAGGTGTCTGGTAATGAAACCCTTATTCCTATGCGAGACGTAGAGAGCGGTATCATCCGCGAATAGGGCTAGATGCGCCTTACTCGAACGAGGAATGTCGTTCGTGTAAAGGCTAAACAGGAGCGGAGAGAGAACTGAGCCCTGTGGGACTCCAGCACTGATGGAGTGAGAAGTGGAGCGCGTCATTTCGACGCGATAACGGAAGGCGCGATTCGACAAGAAGTCTCGTAAGATGAGCACGAGTCTGTCCGGCACACCCAATTGGTAGAGCTTGTAGATCAAGCCGTTGTGCCAGACTTTGTCGAATGCCTTCGCAAAATCTAGGAAGAGGGCGCCCGTGTAGATGGGTTTGGGTCTATTGAGACCGGAGAGGATGTGCTCCGTGATGCGGTGCACTTGGTGGACGCAAGAGTGTTTGGCTCGAAAGCCAAACTGCTCGTCGATAAGGATACCCCTGGACGTTACGAAGTCTTTAAGCCTCGCCAGAAGGAGGCGCTCGTATATCTTGGCCAGGGAGTTGAGGAGACTGATAGGGCGGTAGCTCGCGGGGAGATTGCGAGGTTTGCCGGGCTTGGGAATGCCTATGACGTCCGCCTCCTTCCACTTAGCGGGGAAGGTGCAGTTCGTCATGGCGGCGTTCAATATGGCCACTAAGAGGCAGATGAGTTGGGCGGGCAGGCATTTCAGAACGCGATTCGAAATGCCGTCAGGGCCGGGGGCTTTTTTAGATTTGAGACCCATAATCAGATCTTCGTCCTCCGTTTGGGTGATAGGAGCCAAGGAATCGACGGGGGGGAGGGATGCCCTGCGCTCGACTTCCCTGTCGACCGCGTCGACGTGGCACTGGTCGACGAACTGAGAGCTGGGGGCGCACTGGCTCTCGAGGGAGTCGGCGAGAAGCTCGGCCTTTTCGTCGTCGTCGAAGGCTGGGGGTACGCCTGAAGTGCGGGACAGCGGGGGCATGTCAGTCGTGGAGTCGGATTTGAGGCTACGCGCCAGCTGCCAGTAGGCCAGATGCGATGGCGTGATGCCCTCTAGGAAGTCACCCCACCGTTCCTCCCGGACCTCCGCGACACGACGCTTTACCTCTCGTTGTAAAGCGCGCATCCGGGCCCGATTGGCTTCGGTGGGGTAGGAGTCGTACGGATAGAAGCATTCTTGGAACGAATGAGATCCCTAACATCGTCCGGCAGTCGAAAGCGGTTGAGGTAGAGATCTTCCGCCTCGACTTGCTTGGACGATCGACTGACAGCCGATCGGATGTGTTCAGTGAAGGCACCTGATCGGCCTGATCGGTGTCCTGAGGGGACGGGATGGAGTCCGAGCTGAGAGGGAGGGGGGGAGGGTTGGCATCCGCTAAGGCCGTGCTTAGCGCATGCCAATCCACCACCGTCTTTTTGGGTCGCTGAGGGGCGGAAGGGGGGGAACCGAGTCTCATGACTACAGGTCGATGGTCAGAGTCGAGTTCCTGGACTACTTCCAAGGAGTGCAGCCGTAGGGTGACACCCTTCAGAAGCGCCATGTCCAGGACGTTGGGTCGGTGGTTGGGATTGATAGGATAGTGGGTAGGGTGCATAGGTGCGATGACGTCAAAGTCGAGAACGTCGACAAGGGCCTTTATTCGCTATGCCACATGAGATTCCCCGCAAGTAACGTGTGACGTCATAACAAGCAGTAAACATAAACACGCTTCCTTGACGAGCCTTCGCGTGGAATTACAAAATGGTATTCGGTATGCCGTAAGGAATGTTGTCTACGGCAATTTTATTTTTAATTTGAGATTTCGCTGGATGCGTTCATAATCTTACATCTGTTAATTTCGGTAAAGTATCGGTTTTTCGAATATTCGTTTCAACTTATTCAATTTCGGTAAAAATATATTTATATGTGCTGATAACATGGTTTTAAGTATGTGTCTATTGAAAACTAAGTAAATAAGTAGGGCCAGATATAAAAAAGGCAACTTTAATTAACATTAAACAAAGATCCAAGTTTTAGAACGTACGAATGTCAAATACAATAACCTATACCCACACCTAAACAAACAAAGACTTGTCCCACACATATATATAGTCTGTTTTTTTTAAGTGGTCAATTTTACATCAAAATATTGTGTGATAACTTAAGGCAATACAATTGGTTCAAAATTAGTTTATTTTATTCATTCATTAATTCCCCAATCCTTGCTCTTCGTCCGAACCGACCACTTTAGTGTCTTTAGTTGTCACACCATGTTTTTTCATAAAATTGGCCACTTAAGAAAAACCAGACTAAACCTAGCACCATTCCGATCTCAGCCTTGAACCCATTCGCACCTATATAAAAGCCCTTTTTAGCTGCTGCCGCCTACGCACTTGACTCGCCTCCTATCAGCCGTTATTGCTGCCCGCGCCATATTTTCAGCAACCCTTACAATGCCCTTACTTCCCTCCTATCAGATACCGATATCACACACAGGATTAGACACCGACCTCGCCGGCGACGTGAAAGAATCCTTTGTCCGCTGGCCAGTGCATCTCTGCACTGGCCAGCGGACAAGTTTCTTTCATGTTCACCACGGCGAGACACCTAATGTATGCCTTCCCCCATAGCAACAGCCCAAGTCGAGGCCGGTCCTCCCTGAACCTAGTTGCCCCTATGCCCTTCTGCCCCCCACTCCGGGAATACCGGCGTGACGGTGTTTATTTTTTATTTTAAAGTTTGTTTTCCAAATATACATATAGTGAATTAAAAGGTATACTTTTTATTTAGTTTATTTACAATGTATCTTTATCTTTACTAGCTATCTATCTACACAGATACATAGATAGATACATAATCTATGTATCTATCTAAATTAAAGAATTAATAAAGAAAATAAAAAGTAAAATAATAAAAACATCATCAAGCCAGATCCCCTGCGGAGCAGGTATGTATATAAATGAAACAAAAGTAATTGGTAAATCAACAAGTTTTATTTATGAATAACAAATCAATAATCACATGCAAGTCATTTGGTATTGTTAAATGGACACTTGTAAGTCCTCATCAGAACAACAACACATACCATCTTTGTAACCTATGACCACAATAAATGCTATTTTATTTGATTTGAACAACAAACATTCAAAATTATACAGTTTGGTATACCACACAGTAATGGTTCCACTTTGCTACCAAGGTTACCACACCATAATTATGCAGCTATAATTGAAAACAAATTGAAATAAAAACATTTTTCTTTCATTCATTAGTATAAAAATTCCCACCACAGATGACATCACCGCACATCTTCCTCTACAAGAATGGGTCAACTTGGGTGTTCTAATTTTCTCAACCATCAGCAATTCTGTAAAAGAAGTTTCATATGAAAGATATGATTTTAGATGCAAAATTAGTGCTTCATAATATATGCAACACATTATTTGATGAACAATTAAGACTTACTAATAGAAAATGCATTATAATAACCCTACATTCTACTTGTAATGAAAATTGATAATGAAAAATAGCCTATTATGTTATTTTAGGTCAACATCATCCACCTATGCCCTATAATTTAATCAATGATACAAATATTTAATTCACCATAAAATCAATAATGTAGCAGACCACAAATTATTTGTCTTGATAAAATAACAAAAGTCACATTTATTTTAGTAGATACGTACCTGTTTTTTATGATCACAGTTTTAAATGGGCCTCCTAACGCATTAAATTGGTAGGTTAGGTCTTTCCACATTTCTCGATGACCTTCCTTGAGGAGAACAATTGATGTACCCAGATTCCACCTGTGGATGGGTAAATATGCTAATTGGGCTGTAGAAGCTTTCGTCCGGTTCATTGTGACTACAAACTAAAACAAAACACCATATTTTTAAGATAAATGTGTACACTATTGTTGAAATTGAGAAGTTCACTTTAATAGATTAGCCACCACAATTTTCCAATGTCACTGGTTTTTAGTGATAATTTATTACTACGACGACGACGCGATGATCATAATATATCATTTAAATTGCAATAAAACTTTAAAAATGTTTGTTTACATTGAATTACCTTAGCAAGTTTTTAACATGTTTTCAATAACACGCAAGCGCGGAGCGTGTTATTTTGACAGTTCGAAACATGGCGTGTGACGAGCCTTGTCATGTTTTCAAATCTGACAGTAGCATACAGAATTCCATTCCACGCCAATAACACGTATGTTTGATAACACGTCTTGTTTCGTGTTTAAATTGTCATAGCGAATAAGGGCCCAGGGCCCTTATTCGCTATGCTATTTCCCTTGCGTGTTATTGAAAACATGTTAAAAACTTGCTAAGGTAATTCAATGTAAACAAACATTTTTAAATAGTTTTATTGCAATTTAAATGATATATTATGATCATCGCGTCGTCGTCGTAGTAATAAATTATTACTCATAACCAGTGACATTGGAAAATTGTGGTGGCTCATCTATTAAAGTGAACTTCTCAATTTCAACAATAGTGTACACATTTATCTTAAAAATATGGTGTTTTGTTTTAGTTTGTAGTCACAATGAACCGGACGAAAGCTTCTACAGCCCAATTAGCATATTTACCCACCCACAGGTGGAATCTGGGTACATCAATTGTTCTCCTCAAGGAAGGTCATCGAGATATGTGGAAAGACCTAACCTACCAATTAAATGCGTTAGGAGGCCCATTTAAAACTGTGATCATAAAAAACAGGTACGTATCTACTAAAATAAATGTGACTTTTTAACCGACTTCAAAAAGGAGGAGGTTCTATGTTCGGTTGTATGTATGCTTTTTTTTTTTTTTTTTTTTTTTGTTATTTTATAAAGACAAATAATTTGTGGTCTGCTACATTATTGATTTTATGGTGAATTAAATATTTGTATCATTGATTAAATTATAGGGCATAGGTGGATGATGTTGACCTAAAATAACATAATAGGCTATTTATCATTATCAATTTTCATTACAAGTAGAATGTAGGGTTATTATAATGCATTTTCTATTAGTGAGTCTTAATTGTTCATCAAATAATGTGTTGCATATATTATGAAGCACTAATTTTGCATCTAAAATCATATCTTTCATATGAAACTTCTTTTACAGAATTGCTGATGGTTGAGAAAATTAGAACACCCAAGTTGACCCATTCTTGTAGAGGAAGATGTGCGGTGATGTCATGTGTGATGGGAATTTTTATACTAATGAATGAAAGAAAAATGTTTTTATTTCAATTTGTTTTTCAATTATAGCTGCATAATTATGGTGTGGTAACCTTGGTAGCAAAGTGGAACCATTACTGTGTGGTATACCAAACTGTATAATTTTGAATGTTTGTTGTTCAAATCAAATAAAATAGCATTTATTGTAGTCATAGGTTACAAAGATGGTATGTGTTGTTGTTCTGATGACGACTTACAAGTTTCCATTTGACAATACCAAATGACTTGCATGTGATTATTGATTTGTTATTCATAAATAAAACTTATTGATTTACCAATTACTTTTGTTTCATTTATATACATACCTGCCCCGCAGGGGATCTGGCTTGATGATGTTTTTATTATTTTATTTTTTATTTTCTTTATTAATTCTTTAATTTAGATAGATACAATAGGTCTCATAAAAAAGCTCAGAGTTGCTCAGCGAGCTATGGAGAGAGCTATGCTCGGCGTTTCTCTACGTGATCGAATCAGGAATGAAGAGATTCGTAGAAGAACCAAGGTCACCGACATAGCCGTTAAGATTAGCAAGCTGAAGTGGCAATGGGCGGGCCACATAGCGCGAAGATCGGACGGGCGTTGGGGCAGAAAGATTCTAGAGTGGAGACCACGTATTGGCAAGCGCAGCGTGGGACGACCACCTGCCAGATGGACCGACGATCTTGTGAAAATCGCAGGAAGTCGTTGGATGCAGGTGGCATCGGACCGGTTACGCTGGAAAGCGATTGGGGAGGCCTATGTTCAGCAGTGGACAAGTATAGGCTGAGATGATGATGATGATGAGATAGATACATAGATTATGTATCTATCTATGTATCTGTGTAGATAGATAGCTAGTAAAGATACATAGTAAATAAACTAAATAAAAAAGTATACCTTTTAATTCACTGTATGTATATTTGCAAAACAAACTTTAAAATAAAAAATAAACACCGTCACGCTGGTATTCCCGGAGTGGGGGGCAGAAGGGAATAGGGGCAACTAGGTTCAGGGAGGACCGGCCTCGACTTGGGTTGTTGCTATGGGGGAAGGCATACATTAGGTGTCTCGCCGTGATGAACATGAAAGAAACTTGTCCGCTGGCCAGTGCAGAGATGCACTGGCCAGCGGACAAGGGATTCTTCCACGTCGCCGGCGAGGTCGGTGTCTAATCCTGTGTGAGATATCGGTATCTGATAGGAGGGAAGTAAGGGCATTGTAAGGGTTGCTGAAAATATGGCGCAGGCAGCAATAACGGCTGATAAGAGGCGAGTCAAGTGCGTAGGCGGCAGCAGCTAAAAAGGGCTTTAATATTGGTGCGAATAGGTTCAAGGCTGAGATCGGAATGGTGCTAGGTTTAGTCTGGTTTTTCTTAAGTGGCCAATTTTATAAAAAAAACATGGTGTGACAACTAAAGACACTAAAGTGGTCGGTTCGGACGAAGATCAAGGATTGGGGAATTAATGAATGAATAAAATAAACTAATTTTGAACCAATTGTATTGCCTTAAGTTATCACACAATATTTTTATGTAAAATTGACCACTTAAAAAAAACAGACTATATATATGTGTGGGACAAGTCTTTGTTTGTTTAGGTGTGGGTATAGGTTATTGTATTTGACATTCGTACGTTCTAAAACTTGGATTTTTGTTTAATGTAAATTAAAGTTGCCTTTTTTATATCTGGCCCTACTTATTTACTTAGTTTTCAATAGACACATACTTAAAACCATGTTATCAGCACATATAAATATATTTTTACCGAAATTGAATAAGTTGAAATGAATATTCGAAAAACCGATACTTTACCGGAATTAACAGATGTAAGATTATGAACGAATCCAGCGAAATCTCAAATTAAAAATAAAATTGCCGTAGACAACATTCCTTACGGCATACCGAATACCATTTTGTAATTCCACGCGAAGGCTCGTCAAGGAAGCGTGTTTATGTTTACTGCTTGTTATGACGTCACACGTTACTTGCGGGGAATCTCATGTGGCATAGCGAATAAAGGCCCAGTGCGTTTAACAATTACCTTTTTAGAGTATCAGACGCATTTTGGCATTTTAAATTCCATTTAAATTTAGTGTTTTTGCGACTTAATTTATCCAAACGTAAAACAATCTCAGCAAAGTTTCGAATTAATTTCCTGTAATAATTGCTAAATGCAACAAATCGTTTAACGTCGTCCGCCGAAGTCGGTATCGGACAACCTTCGTTGACTCTTACTTTAGCCAGGTTGGATAAAATGCCGCCTTCTGATATTACATGCCCTAGGTATAAACATTGTCGTTTTAAGAATTCGCACTGTTTGGAATCGATTTTTCTAAGTCGATTTGTTCGGTGGTCAATATCTATGATTTTCTATGTCTATGTTTATACGACGATTGTCTATAGATTTAAAAAAAAAAAGATTAAGTGTCAATATATAACGGTTGTTAATAAATGGAAGAAAATGGTTTTTTGCCATAATGGCGACAAGAAGCCAATTTTTATAATTTACTGTTATACTCTATTACTACTTGACATTGGCGAAATACACTGTTAAAGTGTGCGGCCATTAATTAAAATAAGAAGAAGAAGAATAAATGGAAAAATCGAGAAAAATTATGGAAGTTTTTTTATTGTTGAAGATCGTACCATGTCCAAACATGTTCATGGTCTTTCGCAGCCATATGAAGGCTTGACAAGGTTCCTGGGAAAATAGTCACTGATGGTGGATTGACTATATGATCACCGTGACGCTAACGTTAATATCACCCCTACAGCGAGGCGCCAAGGAAAGCGCTACTGCAGTAGCGGGGCCGGAGTCATCCGGAGGATCGTCGAAGCTCCGAAAACAACGGCGGAGTTCGTGGCAACGGCGAAGTTCGTGGCAACGGCGGAGTTCGTGGCAACGGCGGAGTTCGTGGCAACGGCGGAGTTCGTAGCAACGGCAGAGTTCGTGGCAACGGCGGAGTTCGTAGCAACGGCAGAGTTCGTGGCAACGGCGGAGTCATAAGTCGGCGCAGGTGACGATAAAGGCTGAGACGTTTAGTTTGTCATAGGATAAAAAGGTTGCAAATTTTACATTATATTATTTTTATTCTCGTTCTTATAATGGAGTCACTAAGTAATATTCAAGAAGAAATCAAGATTAAAATCACAAATGTTATCAGTTATTTCAAAAAATCTCCCAAAGACCGCTTATTGTTCCCATATATTGAAATACGGCTTGAAAATTTAAAGCAACTGTGGTCATCATTTTTGCGAACCCATTAACAAGTGATCAGGGATGTAAACAAAATAGAATTGCATAATTCTGATTATTACGTAAGCGACATTTATTTTGAAGTTTATTTTTTATTTTATTTTATTTGGGTTACCAACAGATGACACACACACAAGGACAGTCAACTAATACTAAATATCATACCACGTGCTCACCCAGTTATAGGCAACCACAGCTAACAAAAAAATAACATACATTGCGCAGAGTGAATAGTCACACAGATAAATTGGTAACAGTTTAAGATCTATACCTACGTACATTGAACAGCTTGTAGACGTTTAAGCGCGGCAATCTAGTAGGAGCTGATATACTAATCTGTCCCAACAATTCCGGGCAGTCAATCTCATTGTTGAGAAGTTTATGAAGAAATAAAAGATCCAAGAGCTTACGTCTATCGTTAAGTGAAAGCATGTTAAAGTGTTTTAGGCGAGAATAGTAAGACTTTAGAGAGTGATGAAGTTTTAAATCATAAGCTAGAAGATTAAGGAACCTCTTTTGCATTCTTTCAACTCTGTTTCTATGTACTTCATAAAAGGGTGACCAAACTGGCGAACAATATTCAAGAATGCTACGAACCAAAGAGTTAAATAGAAGAAGCTTAGTTTTCCACAGTTTGAATTGTTTTGTGTTTCTTGCGATAAACCCACACATTTTGGACGCTTTGTTCAATATAAGATCTATGTGTTTACTAAAAGATAATTTTGCATCAAATAAGATACCTAAGTCACGTATAAATTCCACTTTTTTGACAACTGATTTGTTTATTACATAGGGTGACTGAATGGACCTATTGTTTCTTGTAAAAGTTATATGACTACATTTGTCTCCATTCAAAATCATCCTATTGCGTACACACCAGTCAGCGAGCCTTCTTAAGTCTTCCTGAATCAAGTGACAATCTTCGATAGATTCTACAGGTTTTATGATTTTAAGATTAGATAAGTTGAAGAACTGTATGTAGAATATAAGACTTATTTAAGAGAGGTGTTAAGTAGAATTATTCAGTCTCCTGATTCACAAGTTAAATCAAGTTGTCAAATGGAAACTAGTGTTTCACGGGTTAGGTTACCTGAAATTAAAATTCCTATGTTCTCAGGAAAGTACACAGAATGGCAAACATTTAGAGATTTGTTTTTGAGACTAATCCATAACAATCAGTCACTGGATAATGCTCAGAAATTCTATTATCTTAGAGGTCACCTGACAGGAGAGGCAGAACAGTTGTTCAAAAATTTTCAAGTGACTCGACACTCGATGAGTGAGTGAGTGACTGAAAGTTACAAAATTGCTTGGGAAAAATTAGAAAGTACATACAATAATAAGAAGTATTGGGCAAACGGAATTTTAAAGAGGTTATTTAGTCAAAAGGGTTAAACATGTAAATCAGCAACTGAAATTAAAAAACTTTATAATACTACTTCTGATTGCGTCGAGTCAATTAAAAACTTGGGTGTTGATACCTCATCATGGGATATCATAATTATTCACATAATTAATGCAAAACTTGATAAGGAAACTCGAAAGGCATGGGAAATGAAGGTTGCTTCAGACCCTACAGATGAGTTGCATACTCTTAGACAGGTCTCCGATTTCTTAACAAGCCGGTTAAGAGGTCTTGAAAACTTGGATATTAGACCTCATGGTGAAAAGGTTCAAAAAGGGTCACAGTCATTTCACATAGCAAAATTTAAAAAGAATTTAATATGTGTGTTTTGTTCTGGGGAACATAAAGTAACTGCTTGCAAAAGGTTTTGTAAGGAATCCAATGAGAAACATCGTACATTTGCTATGGAGCATAATTTGTGTTATGTTAGTTTAAATAGCAAACACTCAGCTAAGTTTTGCAAGAACTTCGTCAGATGCCAGGTGTGTAATCGCCGCCACCATTCATTATTACATCCTTCAGGTGTTTCTGGATCTACTGGTGACAATAGTAATACAGTCCACGAGGAGGTGTCATCTGCCTCATCAGTCCATCAGGGTTTGATGTAAGATGATGCTATAATTGAATCTAAAGGTACCGCACAGGCGGAGAGGCTCAATAGGCCACTTGTCTCTTGTCTTTCAACAGGCAACTGTCGTGAAACAGTAATATTGAGCACAGCTTTGGTAAAAGCTGAGTCGAACGATGAGATTCAATTCAAGACCATTGTCTTATGTAGAGGATTCTGATAAGCTCACTGTGCTAACACCTGGACATTTTTTAGTTGGGGAGCCGCTTGTGGTGGTACCGGATTCCAATTATGAAAAATCAAATGTGCACACTTTGCGTCCATGGCAACACCTCCAGAAGTTGATGCAAAATTTTTGCCGATATTGGTCTCAGGACTATCTTAATCAGTTTTTGCAGCGTCATAAGTGGACGAATAAAAATCCAGAACCATCTGTTGGAGAAGTTGTGTTGATTAAAGAAGATGGTATTCCACTTGGCAAATGGCTGTTAGGCAGGGTTGCGCAAAAACATCCAGGTCCAGATACTTTGACGCGAGCAGTTACTTTACGGATTGTTAATTCTTTGGTAAAAAGGCCAACCTCAAGGTTGTGTGTGTTACCCATAACTAAATGAACATTGCAGTTTTTTATAAAGGGATATAGGGGGTTGGGCGTTTGTTGCAAAATGCACCTTGCATTTAAGTTTGTTATTGAAGTTAATTATTTATCTTATTTTAATGAAGGCATAGAAGAGACATTGCATTTTTTATAATTATGTTGTTAGTTTGTTTTAAGTTTGGTTGTTGATTTGTAGTGCAAATACAACCGTTACCAAGGATAAATTGCATTCGGCAAGCTGAAAAAGGCAACTTCTTGCATGGTGGGCGGTACTGAATTGATTAAGCATGATTAAGGAAATTTTGCAATCTGTCCTTGGTGGGCGGTATGTTTGGAATCGATCTATGATTGTCTATGTCTATGTGTATACGACGATTGTCTATAGATTTAAAAAAAAAAGTTAAGTGTCAATATATAGCGGTTGTTAATAAATGGAAAAAGAAAAATCAAGAAAAATTATAAAATAAAAAAATAAAATAAAATTCATTTATTTCAAGTGACAGGGACTCATATTAGGTACAAACTTTTAAAATATTAAAAAGGAAACATTAAAAGTACACACAACACAAACACAAAAATAGTATATCGACCGTACTTTAACGACCGGTTCAGCCAATGACAGTGTTATGTCTGCCGCAGCAGTGTCGTATGTAAGTACAGTCCTCTTGTTCAGCGATCATGTTCAGGACGGTGTTGGCGCTGCCTCGTACCCTGCGCACGAGCGACGCACTGCGCTTGCGCATAGTCGCATAAAAGCAATCGCGTCGCGCCTCCGCGAACATACCAGAAGCGCTGCAGTATCGAGGCAGCTCCAACAATGCCCTGAATGCGTTATTAAACTGAACGCGGAGTGCGCTGTATGACGCACGAGTGTATCTCGCCCACAGACTGCACGTGTAGAGGGAGGTGCAGTACGCTCGGAAGAGCGTTACTTTTACCTCCCTCGTACAGCGCGCAAACCTGCGGGCCAGCATGTTTGCCCGTACAGACAAAGCCCTCCGCTCCCGTTCTATGTCAGCGTCGTCCTTGAGGTCGCTTGTGACTATGTGGCCTAGGTATTTAAACTGTTTCACCCAACTGAGTGGAACACCGTTTATGCAAACAGGTGGCACGCTTAGGCCACTTTTTGTATCAACCTCAAAGAGTACACATTTACTTTTACTTACATTGTATTTAAGACCGTGGCTAACAGCATATTCCTCACAGATACGTAATAACTTCCTCAAACCACAGACCGATGCGCTCAGCAGCACCATATCGTCTGCGTAACTAAGATTATTGACGCATATTCCGTTTATATGACATCCGACGTGCTGATTGCTAAGCGTGACGATCAGATCATTCACATAGAGATTAAAGAGTGTGGGTGAAGTTAACCCTCCCTGCCTCACCCCACACTCCAGTCGATACGAATCCGACATTGTGCTCGCCCACCTGACACTGTTAACCTGGTTCTTGTACCAAAATTTAAATATATTTGAGAGTTCGCATGGTAGATTTATACTCCTAAACTTTTCCCACAGGACGTCGTAGGACACCAAGTCAAAGGCCTTAGAGAGGTCGAGAAAGCAAGCATACACAGGAGTCCTTCTTGCAGTATAGTATCTAACCGCACTCTTAAGAGACAGTATTGCACTCTCCGTGGACAGTTGTGGCCTAAAACCAAACTGGTTATCGTGCAGTACTATGTACTTATCCAGTTGAATATTAAGAATGCAGTCAAACACTTTGGCAATGCTAGTGGCTAGAGAAATAGGCCTGTAGTTATTTTTGTCAGACAAATCTCCGGTTTTGTTTTTCACCACAGGCACTACTACAGTCTTCATGAAATCTGTAGGAAGGTAAGAATGACTCACGCACAACGCATAAAACATCGCTAAAACTCTCGAAATATGTGGGCCAGCGTAAAGCAGGTGCTCAATGCTGAGGCCATCGTGGCCGGGGGATTTACCTCTCGAGATTAATTTTATAGCTTTGGCCACATCTTTGGTGCTAAACTTTGTTCCCACGTTCTCATGTGGCATCTCAGCATCGAGTCCCGCCCACGCTGCGCCCAACGGAGACTGTATAGTAAATTGATTTTTAAAGATATTTGCGATGTCTTTAGGGTCATTCATCCCATCGACACTCATCGGGAGGCCAGGCCTAATGTTTACTTTTTTGGTGCATTTCCAAAAGTGTCGAAAGTGTCCACTGGCATGTTTTTCAGCCAGTATATCCATTTTTAATTGGTCCTGATGGTCTTGGCACCATTTAAGCCTAGATTTGAATGCCTTACGACTTTGACACATTACGTCGTAGACACACCCGTATTTTGGTTTTCCGCACATAACCCACTCTCTAAATTTCGTCCTAGCATCCCGATGGGCGCCGCTAACGTGTCTGTTCCACCCTACAATGCGTATACCTCTCCCCTGTGTATGAGTGCCTTGCCGACTGTCCTTAGCTGCAGCCGTTAGAGCGGTCACAATGTCAGAGTATAACCTATCCAGAACATGTCTATGGTCTTGGTTTTTACAGTAATGATCTGCACAATTAGTAAACTCAATTGGAAAGTCAATGGTTCGCAGTCGTTCATGACATACATGAGTGTAAGACGCAATCTGTTCCTCAGTTCTTTCCCCCCATAATACCGCGTTATTATTTACAGTTTTTTCAAGTAACTTCGGTGTTAAGATATTTAGGTTACATTCAATAATAAGAGGTAAATGGTCAGACCATACGGCGTCATAATACACGTACACGTTTTTGACACAGTGTCTTACAGATTGAGTCACTACACAATGATCCAACCAACTGCACGTCCCATACACTTCACTAATAAACGTGTAGGTATCGGAGTCAAGTCCTAGTATATCCACGTCAATACATGACCAGAATTGCTCGTTACAAAAATTTAAAAGTTCCCTAAAAAAGAGTTCACAAGGATTCGCATTATAATCACCTAACATGAAAACAGATTCTACACCATACTCTTCTATGATAGCACTCACCGTACCCAGGCAGTCCGTAAATTCAGGTAGATTCTCTGCCATGTCCGTTGGCATGTACACACTTACTACAATCAGGAGCCGATCACTAGTCGCGATTTTAATGGCGCATACACGAGAATTCTCACAACGCAGCACAGACACTTTCTGGAAAATGCTGTTCTTCCACAAAAGCGCGACGCCACCGTAGGGCCTCCCGCGCAGGATGCCCGCCGATATGTCGACCGCTGAAGATCCCGTGTACCCGAACTCACTGTCTATAGTGCCTAGGTAGGGTATTTCATTCGGTAACAGCCACGTCTCTTGCAGAGCAATCACGTCACAGGTACGACACAGCTCCCTTATACTATCGACGGAACGTTTTACACTTTTGCAATTAAAACTGGCAAATCTATATAAGCTTTTACCCATTCTTTTGTTTATCTGAGTCGGTAACAGAGATAGGTCTGTGCGGATTTATGAACCGCCTAAAAATAATACCTTCAGGCCATAGTTTCTCATCTAAATACATATATAACTTCGTTTGCGATACAAAAAATTTATATGCATTATGCCCTTTTCGTTTCTGAGTATTTATCTTCTGTAAGGATACAGTCTCTTGTGTTTTCATACGTATATATTTCACAATATCATCTTGCGTTGTTTCGTTGTGAACATTTGTTATAAACATAGCAACTTTCTTTTCAGCCGCCTTGAAATTACATTCTGAATCACGCGCCACACCTGATTTACCTATATAGCGATATTTTTTTTTTAAAGTTTTCTTGCGATTAAGCACTGTTTGCCAGCCATTCGTCTCATTTGATTGCATTGGGCCCATTACAGTTGAAGCAGAAAGCATTATGGAAGTTTTTTATTGTTGAAGATCGTACCATGTACAAACATGTTCACGCACTTTACCTTTCGTAATCATGAGAAAACTGACATGAGATTTTTGTTATGATCTGATAAATATCTGCCAAAAATAATTAGGTCATATAAATAAATTATGTATTTATCATAATTAAGGCCTGACATGGCAACTGTCATTAATCTACTAAATGCTGAAGGGTTTATCTTCAATCCCATAGGTACATCATCACACATTTGAAATTGACCTTTGTCAGTTGTTTGTATATTTTCGTGACTCTTACACTGAAAAAACTTTTACTGAAATCACAATATCTGTTATATTTTGGAGAGGGAATTTATCATACTGGACGCGCTCATTTAATTGCCTATAATCGACAACTACGCGCCATTGTTGTTTACCGCTTCTATCCAACTTTTTACGTAATAATAATATTGGACTAGACCAATCGCTACTAGCTTTTTCTATTATCCCATCTTCTAACATCTGATCGATCTGTGTATTAAGTTCCTCTTTTTGCGCAAAAGGTATTCTATATGGTTTTTTATACACAGGCGTTACGTGATCTTTTAAATATATGGACTGTCATAAACATTTGTAACACTGAGTTTATCAAATGGTAAATGAAATATATCGGAATATTTCGCACATATTTGCTTTATAGATAATTGCTCTTCTTTTCTTAAATATGTATTTAACTTGAGTAAAGAAAACAATTTCTTAACTCTATCTACTCTCACATCCGAATTTTCAAATGTACAAAAATTATAGTTGACTAATCTATCTATCTCAATATCTTTTAAACTAAATGTTTTTTTCTTCTGTCGTTGTATTTAAAATTCTTATAGGTACTTTCCCATTTTTCGGCTGAGTAACTACACTAGCTATAAAAACACCATTACACACCTCTTTAGGCGAAACAACACACTGATAATTAACACGTGTCGGTATATATTTAATTACATCACACCGTGGTCCGATTGTCAAAGGAAATTCATGATAATTCATAGGCAATACCTTACCTTACCCACCTACCTATTTTAAGTGAAATAGTATCTATTTCATAATCTATGACGCCTAGATTATGAATTTATGATAATTTTTCATAAAATCTTGACCTAGTATACCTATACCTTTGCAAGGTAGGTCTTCAAAAACAGAACTTATGTTCAAAAAATATATTATTATATTGTAGCGTCAAAAAACATATCCTATTGCATTTAAACTACCATCAATACCTCTTATACTTAAGCTATACTCATATAAATCTAATTTCTTCATATTTAAAACATTATAGCTAATCGCTGATAAGGAGGTCCCCGTATCTAATAAGAATTCTAACTGTATATTATTATCTAGACTTAATTTTACCCAATTAATACTATCGCAAGCTAAAATTTGATTAGGGACGAAAAAACGCGTTAGAATGCTCTTGAACAGTATTTTTACTAGATGACCAACAATTGTTAGTAGTGAAATGGTTCAAGGTTTTATTATTAGAACGAATTGCGCCATAACCATGTTGACGATTCGAATAATTGCGAAAATTCCTACGGTAACCTGAAGCACCGCGGCCTCGACGCGAACCACCTGACGCAGCTGAACTTTGTTGCGCCATCGACTTGTTATACGTGGCATTATTAGTTACATTTATTGTAAAATCTGTGACCTCGTGGTCTACGAAATCTAAAAGAATAATAATTTCGTCCAACTCTACGGTGATAAGACATTACCTGATAGTCCGGAGATGAACTAGATTCCTCTTCCGCCACACGAATTGCATCCTTCAACGAAGATAAATTGCGAGCCGTAATTATTGTGCCTAATCTTTGACTTTTTAACCCATCGGCAAAACGTTCAATGGCATTATTTTTAGCGTGGTTTTCTCCTCCAGAACCAGCCTGTGCTATGGCAACTCTACTCTTCCTTTGTTTGGCTTGATCTCATAGTTAATCCATATTAAACTAGGTGATAAATATCAAAGAGCAGTAGGCGTACCAGGACTGGTAGTGTCGCCACATAGCGTTGTACGCCTTTGTGGTATTGGGTGATAGTGAGCCAAACACGTCCGCTTGCTTTAAGTATCGTTTATTGTCTGTTTTACAATACTGTTATACAAACTATGCTTACATAGCATAATACACGCTACAATATATAATAATAAGATCTCATATTGTAACTCAAATCATTTTTTTGCTTGAATATTCAAGCAAAAAAATGATTTGTGTTTGAAATTGAATTTGTTTTTTACGATACAGTAATTATGTGTTGTTATTTTTCAATTTTAAATGCTTATAATAATCAGTGAACCATCAATGCGTCGATGGATTTAAAATAATCTTCAATGATATAATTATAATCCTTATCAAGAATATTGGCAGCGGTCCGCGCGGTATAAAAGGACCGGCAGCCACGGCCCAGTCACTAATTCTCTTCGCCCGTCCCAGAATGAAATTGTTCGTGGTGGTGTTGAGTGCGGTGTGCGCGCTGGCGCTGGCCGAGGAGCCGGTGCTGCGGTACTACCATGAGAGCGTGGGCATAGCCGAGGCGGCGCGCATTAAGCAGCAGGAGCAGGCCCTCGACTTCGACGGCTCCAGGATCGTCGGTGGCTCCACCGCCGCCGTCGGCGCGCACCCCCACCTGGTGAGACTAGCCGAGCGTTTTGCGCAGCTCCTCCAGTGTAGCTGTTCATGTTATGAATGTTTAGTAGCGCGTTACTCCAAAGTTTTAAATAAAAACGATATGTAATCGTTACACATTACAGGGCGGCCTCGTGATCTTACTGACCACTGGCGCCACCTCCGTGTGCGGCTCCTCCCTGCTGACCAACACCCGCGCCGTGACAGCGGCTCACTGCTGGTGGGACGGCCGCAGCCAGGCGCGCCAGTTCACGGTGGTGCTTGGCTCCGCCTTCCTGTTCTCCGGTGGCACGCGCGTCACCACCAGCCAGGTGGCTATGCACGCCAACTGGAACACCAACAACTTGAACAACGATCTCGCCATAATCACCATACCCTGGGTTACATACACGAGTTAGTATATCGTCCGTCGATACAATAAACTTAGTCAAAGCGTCGCCGGCTGCGTTCACATCGTTTGCGTTTATATTCCAGATGTGATCCAGCGCATCACGTTGCCCAGCGGCACCCTGCTCAACAATAACTTCGCCGGTACCTGGGCACACGCCGCCGGGTTTGGCAGGAACAGCGACAGTGAGTATCGAAATAATTGTTTCGCACCAGTGACAAAGGCTCACAAAACTTTAATTCCGTTCTTCTCATCCATGACTACGCTTCCCCAGGCGCCGGCATATCCAACAACCAGGCCAAGCACCACGTGTGGCTACAGGTGATCACCAACGCCGTGTGCCAGCAGACGTTCGGCAGCGCGGCCGTGGTCGCGTCCACGCTGTGCACCAGCGGCGCCGGTGGCGTCAGCACCTGCGGCGGCGACTCTGGTGGCCCACTCGCCATCACTAGCGGCGGAGCGCGCGTGCTTGTGAGTATACCTCACTGAAACCTTTACTGGGGGTTATACAAATTTTAAAAAATAAAAGGAAAAACTTCTTTAACAAACGTAATATCGTCGTTCTCGACTTGTTGTGTCGGGAGTTGTGCGATACAAATGCTCGTGTTCTTGCAGATCGGTATAACGTCGTTCGGCTCGGCCCGCGGCTGCCAGCTGGGTTTCCCCGCCGCCTTCGCCAGAGTAACCTCCTTCGCGTCCTGGATACAAGCCAGAATTTAAAGCACGTATCTATACATGGCAATAAATTTACGATGATATTACATAATACACTTTATAAAAATATTTTATTATCAAGCTTTTATTTATGAACACGCGTGCACTTTTGTTTTTGTTGAGGATTTCCATTTATGTGGTATCAGAATCTGGACACCACTGTTGTCTATAGAACTTTACAATATAAATTCAAAGAGCCCAAGTTTAATGCGTGACAATGGCGCTTTCTAACGTTGAAAGAATAATTCAAATCGGTTCAGTAGTTTCAGAGTTTATCGAATTCGAACGACCAAATATTTCCTCTTTATATTATTAGTCAAAATCAAAAGTTTTTATTCATGTAGACCAAAAGGCACTGAAAATAGTCAAAAAGAGAAATATTATACTGTGTCCTTCGTTCTCGATATAAACATGCATCTCTCTCTACTCGCTTGGCAAGCCGCTAAGTTTTTTAGAAACGTCAACGCCTCCTCTATGGTATCTGTGGACATAACCTCTGCGACCATTCTTTCTTTTAGCGCGGCAGCCGATGGCTTGTAATAAAGTTTTGGTCGACATTTAATTTAATCATATAATCGTAGCAGTGAAATTATATAACACAAGGTTTCATATACTCAAGTGATGTTGTGAAATAAATTTAAAACATCGTATAGGCAAATTCAGAAATAATTTACGTCTTGACAAAAAAGTACATTCTAAAAAGATCAACTGATAGTTGTTTAATTGTGGCGTTTTCAGCTTAACTTGTTTATGTATAATAATATCGAATATTTGGAGACGTGAGTTTTATCATATTAAGACTTGTAAAGTCTTCACTCGAAAAGTAAACTTACGAAGTCTCATGCCCCTCTTCGTGTAAAAACAGTTTAACACGCAATATACCTGCAAACAATTATTAAGCGTCTATAAATTGGCAATGTAATACCTCTAATGAGAGAAATTAGCGGGGACATTAATCAATAATGATGATTGTTAAGGATCGATGCCAATTTAAGGACACGGGCGATGTACGAGATGCATCGACGTGGTCCGCAAGACTTAACGGTAATTCAAGGACACGAGCGGTGTACGAGATGCATCGGCGTGATCCGCAAGACTTGGAGCCCATACGAGATATGTGCTGAAGGTCATACTACTCATAGGTTTCACCCATGAGGTGCTCCTGTGTAGTTCACATTTCTAAAATGGTAAGAATCTAAAATGTTACCCAACATACATACCTTAAACAGTAAATACAAAGCCTATTGCTATAAACTATAAGCAATTTGTGATATTATATCTCCTAAAGGAGACTTTCTGAAAGGATAACTAAAGGGACATTGTTTATGAATTTATGAATAACGATACATTATTAATCTTATAATGTTTTGCATTGATTTCATTATTAGACATACTTGTATAAAAATCCTGAAATAGCCCAAAGTCGAGCTTATTACACAAAGAATTGTGCAATATTATGAGCACTTGTATTAAAAAAGGTAAACCTTGCAATATTTATCCCTGAACAGGGTTTATAAACAGATGAGCCAAAGTAATCTCTACTTATAACAATGCCTGTTATAACTGACAAGCAACAGAATTGTGGAAATATTCCAAATATAATATCTCAGCCTACCGATGCTGAGACAGGCAAGTTGTACAATAATTTGTATTACACACATACATCCTTACAATATAATATAAAATACCTGGTCTATCCAGTTAACATAAAACTAATAATTATCAATATCATCAGCCCAGACCCCTTGCAGGGTAGCCAGGGAAGATGAGTCCTAACTTGCCACGACGTCACCCGGAGCCGTAGGTGCCCGTACCCTTGCTGCAGCAATCCAGTGCGGGTTCGGGGGATGTCCTACTCTAGTCCCTAACCTCCCTACGAGGGTCCGGAACGACAGGACCAAATGGTTTGTACTAGAGATAGCTCAGTTGAACTAATCTGGATTGAACTAGGTGACTGCTGAGGGTTGAAAATAAAACCCTATATTACTCGTATAGGTATTTTGTCCCATGAAATCAATCATTAAGAGAAATAGAGTACAAATTTACACCTTATTAACACGATTTATTAATTAGTTGAAAAACATCTTTAAACCGCGCGCTTATTTGACTAGGGCGACATCTATTGAGGGTCACAACAAACTTAAAAGTTATAGACATAAATTTGGTCTTGAACAACCGAACAACAACAATATAAATATCTGTCAGAATGGAATGGAAAGAAGTGTATTGGGAGTAAGGAGAAGAGATAAAATACAATTAAAAAGAATAAAAGAAAAGACCAAGTTTGGAAAGATACAATCAGTCTGCAGAAAATTAAATGGCATTGGACGGGGCACATGTTGAGAGAAAAGAAAGAAAAATGGACCAGAATAATAACTAAATGGTACCCCAGCGAAAGTAAAAGAAGTAAGGGAAGACAACCAAAACGATAGGAGGACGACTTGAAGAAAGTAGCCGGTCCAAATTGGCTACGTGCAGCAAAGGACAGAAACAAATGGAAAGCCTTAGAGGAGGTCGTTGTCGAAAGATAAGCTGAACAACCGAGAGCCTTGGATACAGTTTAGTTTAAGTTAATTACTTTTCTACTGTACGGTACAACCGTGCATTTTTCTATGGTCAGCAAATACACGCGGCGCGTGCGACACTATTTACTTCAATATCACGAAAGTGCAAATCAGTTCGCGTTCAACCAACAAGGGTCGCGCGTGCTCGCGTATCATTAGCATTTATCAAGCAATTAATTACAGTTCATTACTTTTTCAACAATATAATTTTCTATCAAGTTTTGGTGTATCATTTAACAACTATCACTTTGTTAGTGTTCGAGTCAACAAGGAACCGTACATTAATAAATGGTTCTTCGAGCCGGATTTGCGTGAACTATTACCGCGTGGATCATACCAGTGACTATCAGTGACTAAAATTTTTTTTTTTTTTTTTATTAATTAAAAACGTAGATAGATAGATAGATAAATCATTTATTGCTTGAAACATGGCCCTACACTAGGATTTATTCCTGTATCGTGGGTGCGTTTATAAACATGAAAATTCACAAACAAATACCCAGACCGGAACAAATAATTGTGGATCACACAAAGATTTGTCCCGTGCGGGAATTGAACCCGCGACTATTCGACACAGTGGGCGGAGCCGCTCAAGCTCTTAACCACTGCGCTAAATCATCCGTCATATCTAGACTATCAGGGATTGTGTGTGTGTGTGTGTGTTATCAAGAGCTGATCAGCGGTCAACAGGAGCGGTCTTTATCAGCAGCTATTTGAGGATAGCAACATCGTAAGCAGTAGGCAAGGAGCTGCTAACTATCAAGTAAGGTCGTTTCATTTTTTATACATAGTAAAGATGGAAGGCGTGCACAGCAATCAAAAGGAGTTATACGAGGCTATGTCCAAGATAGCCATCAACATCAGGAAAGACTCTGTAGACCACAAGTCTGCAGATTACTTTAAGCGGCGTTCCGAAACATTGGAAGCATATTGGTCTGATTATCAGTATAATCACGACCGTCTCATGACGGAGGAAAGCAGGATGCATCCGTAATTTATCAACAACGAGTATGAGCAAGCTTATAATACCTATAAAGCAACAAAAGCGGTTATTCATGACCAATATCAAGATTTTATGAATAAAACGAAAACGCAACCATTGGGAATTCCTGTTCTGCACGAGGATAGCTCTCAGCAAGGAGAGACTAGCCAACAACACGAGTCTGAAAGAGCAGATCAAGCCGGACAAATTTTCAGAGGTTCAAGCAGTAAGCTCGATGATATGTTTCGAAAATAAGCAAGTAACATTCGGGCATTTGTCCGAACTGTATCAGGGATTGATTTGAGCGTTATTTCGCAAAAATGGGAACTGGAATACGTCTTACGTACTCTGCAATCGCGATGGTCAGTTATAGATTCCCTACATTGGGAAATAGACAGCGAGTTGGAAGGTATGGACGAAGAGTATGAGAGGTCTTACACTAAACACGAAAGGAAGTACAGCGACATGAAGAAATCTATTAATAGCAAGATGTGGTCTGCTTTTCATCGGGAAAGCTGGACACCAAAGATGGATATCCCTTTTTTTAGTGGTAGTTATGAGAACTGGATATCATTTAAAGATTTATTCACTGACGCCATCCACAACAATATTTCTCTTTCCAACGCACAGAAAATGCAATTCTTGAAAGGTAAACTAAAGGGAGAAGCTGAACGCTTAATTCAACATTTACCGATTAGCACCGATAACTATTCTATTGCATGGGAAACATTAAACAATCGTTATAACAATATGAGGTTGATATTTTGCACACATGTAAATACGTTGCTGAACTTAGTCAACAGGCGTCAGTAAATCACATCAAGAAGATCTATACACGGAGCATATAAGAAACCATCGGTAAATATCACCATTGTTGACACCAACCAACTTGAAGCTAAAGAAAGCTCAGTGCAACATGGCAACAATACGAGCGAGATACTATTAGCAACGGCAATGATTGAAGATCAAGCAAGAGACGGACCATTTCACAAGATGCGGGCGCTAATAGACCAAGGCTCTCAAGTCTCTCTTATCTCCGAAAATGCAGCACAAATTTTATCTTTATCAAGAAAACGGTGCAAGGGACTTATATCAGGTGTAGGAGCCAAGGAAAGTAGCCGTAAAGGTGTCACTCGTATATCATGCAAATCGTTGTACAACAATTTCTTATTTACAACTGAAGCATTTATCATGAACACGCTGATCAAGAACTTGCCCAGCTGCACGTTTAGCAAACCAACATGGGTTCACCTCGACGGAATACAACTATCAGACCCAGACTTTAACGTCAGCCGACCCGTTGATATATTATTAGGAGCAGACGTATATTCCCATATTATATTGGGCGGGATTAGCAGATCCAATCACGCTGTCGTACCTATTGCACAACAAACACGTTTGGGTTGGATTCTGTGTGGCACGAGCAAAGTGCAAACTATACATTGTAATGTCGTGCTAAATCATGTAGACTACATACAAAAATTTTGGGAGATAGAAGACATAGCGGAATCATCTACTCTATCAGAAGAAGATGCCCGTTGTGTTGAATATTTCAAGTTAACCAATCAAAACATGCAGCCATTGCCCAATTCCATCAATTAGAACGGACATTCAAAAATAATAAAAAACTTGAACTGCAATATAAATTGTTTATCGATGAATATCGGACATTAGGACATATGAAACCGTCAGTTGACAATTGGAAACATGAATACTACTTACCGCATCATTGTGTATTGCGTAAGGAGTCAACGACCACTGCACTTCGTGTTGTTTTCAACGCTTCCAGAAATACAACATGGGGATGTAGCTTAAATGATCTTATGCGAAAACGCCCAAGCGATCTCCAACAGGATCGTCAATCTTTATTACTGAAGGGGCGACAATTTCGCTACGCTTTTACAGCGGATATAGTAAAAATGATTCGATTTATATGGGTACACGAAAAAGATCAGAGGTTTCAAAAAATAATATGGCGTGATTCTTCCGACTCATCACTCCGAAAATATCAACTCTGCACAGTTACATATGGCACCAAGGCCGCGCCATTTTTGGCAATGATGACGCTGAAGCAGTTAGCCGAAGATGAGAGGTCAAACTATCGAGACAGTCAGGCTATTCCTGTCTTGGAAGAATCATTTTATATGGATGACGCACTTCATGGGGCGGATTCCGTTGAGTCAGCAGTTCGGTTACAGTAAGACCTAATTAGATTATTAAAGTCTGGCGGTTTCAATTGAAGGAAGTGGAAATCTAATTTTCCAGCACTGTTACATAATGTATTAGCAGGAGATTTAGAGCAGGATAATTTTGATTTCAAGCAAGCAGAGTCGACAAAAATGTTGGGTTTACGATGGAATCCTAAGAAAGACACGTTTACGTCTCAGCCACAAATTGAAGAGACGAGAAAGGAACCAACTAAACTTTCCATGCTGTCAGACATATCGAGGTTATATGACCCACTTGGCTGGCTATCACCCGTATCAACGAGACTAATATTCTTGTTTCAAAAGGTGTGGGTGTCAAATATCCAATGGGATAACAAGTTACCAGAAGATATTGCAAAGGAGTGGACTACCATCAGGGAAGATATGTCTCGAATAGATGAATTCGAGTTAGCACATTTGTTGGGAACCTCAGCGGAAGCAAGAGAAGTGGAACTACACGGATTTTGTGACTCTTCTAACAAGGCTTCCGCTTGCGTTATTTACTCCAAAATTAAGATTGGCGGTGATGTCAAAATCTCGCTAATAGCAGGTAAAGCGAGACTCGTCCCATCTAGCAAAGCCATCACTTTACCAAGGTTGGACCTATGTGGTGCTCTTCTGTTAGCAAAATTAATGGCAAAAGTTTTGATTTGTCTCAGTAAGTACAACATCAAGACGTACGGCTGGGTAGATTCGATGGTGGTACTTGCATGGCTGTAAGGAAATCCACGACGATGGAAGCCCTTTGTTGCGAACAGGGTGAAACAAATCATCGCTGAAATGCCTCCAGGTAACTGGCGATATATTAAATCAGGCGAAAACCCAGCTGACTGTGCCACCCGAGGAATGAGCGTAGTTCAGTTGAAAGAACATCGCCTATGGTGGAATGGACCATTGTGGCTCCCTAAATACAACTCTGATCAGGAAAGTTACTAATCACAATTTTTTATAACTAATGAAGACTCTAAAGCAAAACAAGAGATTAAGCAAGTAAATTATATATCAAAAGAAAATAACACCATTATCCCGGAATTATTATCAAGATATAGTTCCCTCCATAGGATGTGTAGAGTATTAGCATGGGTTTTTAAATTTATTAATACGCTCAAACAAAAACAAATAGGTAGATCAAGTTACCTTACACTAAAAGAAATCAATAAGGCAAAATGTATAATAATAAAATACGTCCAGCAAACAGAATTTAAAAACGAAATAACTAACTTACAACACAAGAAACCTATATCTACTAAAGGCAAATTATTACAATTAAACCCATTTCTAGATATGGATGGGCTTCTGAGAGTTGGGGGGAGATTGAGAAATGCTAATGTTCATTCTGACATGATAAATCATATTACCGCATGCTGGACCTCTAACCGACTTGGTAATAAGTCACACACATAGGCTAACTTTACACGGTGGAACTCGAGTTACATTAGCCACTATTCGCCAAAAGTATTGGATCATTGGTGGTAACAGGGCTGTGAAGAAGCGCTTACATACCTGTGTGACGTGCCGTAAACATAATCCAACAAGAACAACACAGTTGATGGGAGACTTGCCTATAGCAAGATGCAATGCTGCCAAACCGTTTTACCACACCGGTGTAGATTTTACCGGACATGTGTTCATCAAAGCCAACAAGGGCCGTGGTATCAAGACCACGAAAGGTAGTCGCAGTCGCAGTTTTTATATGTATGGCGACGAAACTTGTTCATTTAGAACTAGTTTCGGACCTTACGTCAGCATCCTTTATGGCCGCATTACGCAGAATGGCAGCAAGAAAGGGGTCCCCGAGACATATATAATGGCACAAACTTTGTAGGTGCTAGCAATATCATGGCACAGGAGTTTCAGCGCATGATGCAGAACTTTGATCAAGACTTTATCAAGGAAATGACTAATATGGAGATAGAATGGCATTTTAACGCACCCTCGTGGCATTCAGCAGGTGGCCTATGGGAAGCGGCAGTAAAGAGTGTCAAATATCATCTTCGCAGAGTTATTGGAGAGCAACGCCTAACCTTCGAAGAATTTTCAACAATTTTGGCTCAAATAGAAGCAGTGCTAACTTTGCCCATTGACTGAAGATATCGACGACTTAGAATTGATCACACCGTCAAGTTTTATCAATTTGAATCAGGACATGACTATCATGGAAACAGAAACGGACATGCGTACTAGATGGTACCTCATTCAAAAAATTGTTCAGGATGTTTGGAAAGGGTGGCGGGCTGAGTATCTCAGCCAATTATCTGCAAGGAGCAAGTGGAAATGTCAGCAACCTAATATTCAAATTAATGCTGTAGTAACGATTAATGAAGCGGATCAGTCACCTGGCAAGTAGGCAGTAGGACGGGTCATCGAGATACATCCGGGCGCTGATGGCCACGTAAGGGTGGTCACATTAAAAACTAAAAACGGTTTTATAAAGCGTCCGGTTACAAAACTATGCATGCTTCCTGTTAATAAAGGGCAACTCCAACAAGAGACAAAACCGACCAACACATTACAAGCTAAGCTTACCAAAGATCAATCAGGAAGATCAGGTCATAGCTTCGTCTCCCTTGTAACGTTGCTGCTCTTTTTCATGGGTATTTTCGGCACATCGCACTGTTCATATAATGTAACACATTTTAAAGACGATCAAGGTCTCTATTTTGATAAAATTTCCGATATGCGGTTAATAAGAGACGACTGGAAAATAATATCCTATTACGATATGGATCCATATTGGAAAGGAACAGAAGCATGTAACAGATACATAAAATACTTGCGGCTGATATGTAACTAACTCAAGAACATCCCTCATTGTGATGTAATATCAATGCAATTGCAGCACGAGTACTCGGAATTATACTACTATAATCACCTGCTGCTGAACCAGCACTCCAACACGCGTCGGGACGTACGTCGACGTCGGGGACTCATCAATGGTGTCGGATATCTGGCCAACAGCCTGTTCGGCGTACTCGACAAGCGATTCTTAGAACAGTATAAACAAGACATACAACTAAATCAAGACAATGAGAATCATTTGGCATCGCTTATTAAAAATCAAACTTCTGTCATAGAAGTGGAATATAATGTGTTAAAGAGGACTAAAGATTCAATTCGTAAACAACACAAAATGTTAAACTATCTTTCACTACAATTGGACAAATTTAAGAATGTTTTGGAAACTGAGCATGAAGCAATTCTCATGAACAATGACTTTACTTTGGGAGCTATAAAAGCAGGCAACATGATGAGGCAGTTAAAAATTATACAAACTACACTATTGGATACAGTGATAGACATATATCATGGCAGATTTAATTTTCACCTAATATCTCCGGAACAACTAGAGGAAACGTTAAGCGCTATATCAAGCCATCTTACGAAAGACCTCTCACTAACAATTAATAATTTACAAACCAATTTTAGAAACATATACAGTTTGTTAAAAGTCAAGGCAAGAATGACGGAAAAGTATTTTTTGTTTGAGTTACGGCTACCGTTAGTAACCCGAGACTCATTTGAAATAGTAAAAATTATCTCAATTCCGCACGCCATCAGTAATTCCATCATGGCTCGAATTACACCCATAGCAGAGTACGTATAGTAGCTATAAGTTTAAGAAAGGAATCTTATTTATCGTTGTCTGAGCAGGATATAAAGTCATGCCTCCAAGACGGATCTAATGTATACCTTTGCTACCTACAACGACCTATTTATCATCTCAGGGGTGATGATAACTTATGCCAAATAGATCAAGGTACGGGAAAGTTATTTATAATACATGCAATAACGAATGGAAAGAAATTAGCAAGATCGATCAATACTTGTATTCTTGTTGCGGAGTGTGTCATATACGTGTCTTGTGTGAATATCACGCGTTAGCAGGACAAATAAAATGGGCAGGTATTATATGGATTGAATAAGGATGTTTAATTAGAACAGATAACATTACAATTTACGCGCACTATGAGGGTACAAGCGAATTAAATATCAAAAATCAGTTCTACTCGCCGGAAGTAGAACCTATCTATCCCATGATTAACACTAGCTTTACAACTCCTTTGCTGCTCAATTACTCGTTTGTTTCCAATGATAAACAACTATAGGACATCAAAATACAGATCGACAATCTCAAAGCAAATGAAAACTTATCAAAGCAAATCTCCTACCATGATGTACACCATAACACTGTGATTTACGCAATCATGGGACTAGCATTGGTGTTTGGAATAGTCATCGTGGTGCGGAGAATCCGTACCGAGCAATCAACGCGTCAACAGCCGGCGGCGGGGAGGGTAGAGCAAGGAAACCCTCAGCCCACCGCAACTCATCTGTCATCTGCTGGTCCCTCTAAACGTGATATTTCCAGTGTCAGTGAAAGTGTTCAGTGGGAGAGTGGTAGTGAAGTGCAATGTGAAGGTGTATATAGCGAAATTCCCCAAGCGCGTAAAGTGGACAAAGACACCATACCCATGCCTATAAAATCAAAATTTACTTAAGGACTCTAGTACATAATATCATAAGCAAGACTGGCATCACCTTGTCAGTAGCATAAGGATCCAATGAATTCATCTTGTATCATTATCACCCCCATCTTTCACGCTGCATCCTTTGCCCCTAAGAGCATGTACGGTACAACCGTGCATTTTTCTATGGTCAGCAAATACACGCGGCGCGTGCGACACCATTTACTTCAATATCACGAAAGTGCACATCAGTTCGCGTTCAACCAACAAGGGTCGCGCGTGCTCGCGTATCATTAGCATTTATCACGCAATTAATTACAGTTCATTACTTTTTCGGACAATATAATTTTCTATCAAGTTTTGGTGTATTATTTAACAACTGTCACTTTATTAGTGTTCGAGTCAACAAGGAACCGTACTCTATTTTTGATTTTTAATTAATTTTTGTCAAAGAAGGTAAAAATTAACAGCAATAAAGGCTTATTTTATTTATTTAATTTTATATCAAGGATTTTAATTTAATAAAAGAGTTGGCGAAGATGTCAACCTCATCGTTGTTAATAAGATTATATGTTTCTTTTAGACGGTTTATCGGAGAAATCTATTTTGTGCGATAGGATATTTTTCAAAAACTTGTCTGTATCGGGTGTCTAGGAATCCTTCTTGGTACATAGAGGTCCCTTTGTTGTAACAAATTAGGAGCGTTTATATTTCCATTGACCAACTTCAACAACATATTATGCATTTTCCGGCGATTTTCTAAGCTGGTGAGCTTAAAATGACGAAGACGGGTGACGTAATCCCCGCGATAAGGACCACTTGGATCTTTATATGCCAGATATTTGGTAATTTTTTTTTGGATCCGTTCAATGCGGGCTATATGTATTTGGTAATGGGGATTCCAGAACGATGATGCGTATTCTAGTACACTTCGCACCAAGGCGTTATATAAGCACAATAAGGATTTAACACAAATAAAATCCTTTGTCATCCGTTTGAGTAAACCAAGCATTTTCCACGTACGCGAGCAAGTGATATTGATATGGTCGATAAAACTTAACTTACTATCAATTATAACACCTAGATCGCGAATTGTGTCCACCTCTGCTAAGGTATCAGAATTGACCGAATATTTCGTGGCTATCAAGTTTTTATTTTATGTTAATTTAATGTGCGTTAATAGTCATATTATTGTTGTGACACCATGCACTTATCATGTCGATATCGTGTTGAAAATTTCAAAAATCGATTTCAGTCTTGATGGTCTTGTACATTTTTAAATCATCCGCAAATAACAAACACTTACTATACTTTATATTTTCTGTGACGTCATTAATAAATAGCAAAAATAATATTGGACCCAGATGCGAACCTTGTGGTACCCGAGAAGAAGTCGTATAAGGATTAGATACATATCCCGACACTGTAACCTTTTGAATCCGATCTTTTAAATAGGATTGGAACCACAACAGAAGACGACCATGAATTCCAAATCCACTCAACTTTTTCAATAATATATTATGATCCACTCGATCAAAAGGGCTACTAAAACCAGTATAGATAGCATCTGTTTGATCGTTGGCGTCTATACTATTACACACGTCAGATACGTAGCTTATGAGATTTGAGACAGTCGGTCTATTCTTGAAAAATCCGTGTTGTTGTGGAGATATGCAATGCATTGTATTCCAAACTATGGTTGCATAAACACTACTCTCGAAGACTTTTGAAAAAATATTTAGAATAGATATCGGACGGTAGTTAGCGATATTACTCGTGTCGCCTTTTTTATGTATAGGAACTACGTGCGCTTCTTTCCATATTGTAGGGTCGTTCTCGAAGCACTTCAAAGAAGATGGTGGTCACGTTCGTTGGAAAAACCGGCCATGTTGCGACTATTGCACTTGAAGATCGTAGAACGGTTAACGCAGAGTGGTATACCTCAGTTTGTTTACCACAAGTCATCGCCAAACTTCGAAAATCTAACTCAAAACGACGCATCATCCTGCACCACGACAACGCAAGCTCACACAGCGCTCGTCATACGATTGAGTATTTGAAGCAGGAAAAATTAGAAATTCTTAACTATCCTCCATACAGTCCTAACCTAAGCCCTAACGATTTCTTTAAATTTCCTAAAATTAAGAAAAGTCTTCGTGGTCAAAGGTTCCTGTCCGGTGAAGAAGCAGTCGACGCTTTCAAGTCAGCCATTTTAAACACCCCCACTTTAGATTGAAATAAATGTTATAATAACTGGTTTGAGCGAATGGAAAAGTGTATTAAGCTACGTGATGAATACTTTGAAAAACAATAAAAAGTTCTATAAGGTTCTAGTTGTGTTTTTTTCTTCAAACGACAAAACTTCAAAGGCATGCCTCGTATTTGGTGTATTTTAAAACTCTATTTATGATAGCAAATCGGTTTGGCTGGCCTTCCACAAGCGGACCTCCCCAGTTAAATTGAGAAGGCGCTCATATCATAAGTAGTGTATGAATGCACTAAATACTAATCGACCAGAACCTGAAGATACAGCGCCACTTCGTCTTAAACTGAAGCGGGCAACAAAACAACTGGAAAATTGGATTGGACCTGAAAAATGGAGTACAGACTATTGCGGTCATCGTGTCCTGAACTGTACTACTGAACTCATTGTTTATTTGAGAACTACTACATTCCGCAACTTGGATTAACAGGAAAACTACCTGTGCCTTTGTGTTCTAATCACAAGAAGGACAGTGTCACCAGGAAAACTGTCGGCCATTTGGAAAATCGCCTTGCGAAACTGGAGAAGGAGTGGGTGGATTTTCACGAACATCACGAAGCACTTGTAGAAGCAATTTTAGATAAAACGAATGTTAACTATTTTACAAATGACATTTATGGAAAATCTAACCAGATATATGAAACTACAAAACGGAACATGATGAATATATTGTTTTATTTTGTTTTTGTTTTTTTTTAAAAACGTAGCCCCACACTAGGATTTATTCCTGTGTCGTGGGTGCGTTTTACAAACATGAAAATTCACAAACAAATACCCAGACCGGAACAAATAATTGTGGATCACACAAAGATTTGTCCCGTGCGGGAATCGAACCCGCGACTATTCGACACAGTGGGCGTAGCAGCTCAAGCTCTTAACCACTGCGCTAAATTGTCCGTCAAATTTTGATTGCCCATTGCCAGCAACGGCCACAGAAACTAGAATTTGACATTACTGATATGCTAGAAGAAGTCACTGATGGAAAATTAAAAGAGCTGCTGAACTGCCAAGAAAGTTATTTTAGAGCCTTAGATAGGGCAATGTTTAAAGTTAACATCGAATTTTTAAGTGAAAAGGGAGGTGGGAATTTGAAGATCATTTGACTATTTTGAAATCTTAATGGGAAGCCGTCGATAAAGTACATTTGCAATTGGAAGTTGTGCTAAAAGCATCAAGTTTGAAGGAAGAATACACTCGCAACTTCGAAGGTATGAAACAAAAATACGATCGTTTGAGAAAACTCTTAAATAATAAAATATGGTCTAACATTCACTATCAACAATCAGCTCCACAAATTAAAATCCCAGAATTTTCCGGTAATTACATACAATGGCTGTCATTCAAAGATTTATTTATAGAAACTATTCACAACAATCCTGCTATATCTAAATGTCAAAAAATGCAGCATCTGAAGACCAAACTAAAAGGAGAAGCTGCGCGCTTGTTACAGCATCTTACAATAAGTGCAGAAAACTACGATTCGTGCTGGGAAGTTTTGAAGCACCGGTATGACAACCGTCGGCTTCAATTCACATCTTTCATGAATACAATGCAGTAACTCCCAGGAATTCAGTATGCAACAAGCTACAACTTAAAAAAAATGCACGATGTTATTACTGAAAGCCTGAATGGACTTTCGAACATGGGGGTCGATGTCAATAGCTGGGGACCTAATGTAGTGTAGCACATGTCACACAAATTGGATTCTGTGACTTTTAACGAATACACTAAAGATATGAAGGATAACCGGGATTTGCCAGACTTAAACGAATTTCTTTGATTTTTGGAAGGCAAATTTATTGCTTTAGAAACTATGAAAAAATGTCAAAAGGATTCTCGTAACTCCCATAAGCAAAACCCAGCATCAAGATTTAACGGAAACTTTAAGAAGACATATAACCAAAACTGTCCTACAAAAACATACAATAATTATACGAACAAAAACGAAAGATTGAACTACGAAAAATCGACTTTACTTGAATGCAATAGAGACTATTCGAAAACATTTCACACTACATTTGGAAAATGTCCATTCTGCGAAAAGGGCCATGTGTTGACGCAATGCGATAAATTCATAGCCAAAGACACTGCAGAAAGAAATAATATTGTTGCGAAACTCAATATATGCAAAAATTGTTTATATAGATAGTCATGGCAATTCTAACTGCACGTCACAGAAATCGTGTAAACAATGCAATTTAAAACATAATACGTGATTGCATATGAATGAACCGACTTCAAGATATCATGTTTTTGGACCCAAACCTTCTACTTCCAAGCAACAGACCTCACACCACATATCTGCCGATAATATGGAAGTGCTATTGACTACAGTACAGGTTAAAGTCAAAGCTATTGATGGAACTTACGTTACGCTGCGATCATTACTCGACCAGGGCTCGCAGGCGAATTTGATCATAGAAAGAGCTGCACAACTTCTATGACAACCCCGCACAAGATTAAATGCAACTATATCTGGGCTCGGGTCTGCTACTAGTGACTGCAAAGGTCACATGAACTTAACCTGCAAGTCCATTCACTCTGACTATTCATTTACTATTGAGTCATTGATACTGAACCAACTTACTAACAACTTACTAAATCAAACGTTCGAAAAATCTACCTGGACGCATATTGAAAACTTAAAACTTGCAACCCGAACTACAACGTGTCGAGCTCGATCGACTTATTATTAGGAGCTGATGTGTATGCTGGCATCATACTTGAAGGAGTACTAAAAGGCGATTACCAATCTCCCATCGCCCAGCAAACCAAATTGGGTTGGATTTTATGCGGAAAACTCAAAACATTTAATTGCCATGTGACAATAGTTGACCTATCCGAACTATCCAAGTATTGGGATACTGAAGACATCACTCAAGGGCCCGAGGATGTCAGCCCTCATGATCGCTGTGTAGTATTTTATCGAGAAATAACTAGAAGAGCTCCTGATGGTAAATACATAGTGAAGATGCCAATGATTGAACATTTTGAAGAGAAGCTGGAAAAATCACGTACGCTAGCGAGTTCACAATATTTCCAGCTGTGAAAAACGTTTAGAGAAAAATGTAAAACCGGCGTCGAGGCACAAAGATTTTATTAATGAATACCAAGAACTACAACACATGATACCTGTGCAACGGATGACGTCATCGGATGCCAGCTGGTCATTTACATGCTACTTTCCGCACCATGGAGTCCTGTGGGAAGAGTCATCTACTACTAAACTGAGAGTAGTGTTCAACGGGTCACAAAAAACTACCTCTGGAAATAGCTTAAACAGTTTGATGCATAAAGGCCCCAACCTACAGAAAGATATGCTTGCGCTCATATTGAAATGGAGGTCATACAAATACGCGTTTACTGCGGATATAGTCTGTGATGTCGAGTAATAGTCCAGAGTTATTAAAACATCTTAATGAGAATCAGATTTCTACCTCTACCCATGAATTCAAAGATGAAGACTCAAAGAAAACTCTTGGGCTTGGCTGGAACTCTAACTCAGATACATTTATCTTCAAATGGAATTTAGATGACACGAATAAGCAACTTACTAAACGAACGTTATTGTCGGAAACATCGCAACTGTACGATCCACTGGGATGGTTCTCACCCGTAACTGTAACTGCAAAACTTATTTTTCAACGAGTGTGGACTGAAAATCTTAAATGGGACGAATTGCTACCTATAGAGATCCAAAATGAATGGTTTAAACTTAAATCAGAACTCTCAAAACTGAAAACCATTACAATCAACAGATGGGTCGGCAGTACAAATAATAACATAGACTTGCTTGGATTTTGTGACGCAAGCGAAAGGGCATACTCGTGCGTCATATACTTGCGCGCTAAGATTAAAGAGGGACAACATGTTGTAACACTATTCATTGCGAAAACCACGGTTGCCCCACTTTCGCAAAAAACAACTTTACCAAGACTCGAATTATGTGGTGCCTTATTACTTTCACAATTAATTCTGAAAGACAAGGAAAGTTTAAAAAGAACACTACATCACTGTATGGGCCTGGTGTGACTCCAAAGTGGTCTTGGCATGGATTCAAGGAAAAAATGTTAAATGGGAGCGATACATAGAGAACAGAGTTGCGAAGATAAAGCGAGTGGTACCAGCTTCGCAATGGACTTACATTGAATCTAAAACTAATCTAGCTGATTGCGCAACACGAGGACTATACCCAAGCAAGCTTTTAAACTTCGAGCTATGGTGGAGAGGTCCAGAATTTTCGAAGACGTTCAAAGCAGAACAAGAACTTAAACTAACTCAAAGATATTTTACGTATACGAGGCATGCCTTTTAAGTTCTGTCGTTCCCATATTTCCCGGCAATTTTGAATTTGGAACTGTTCTATATTCGAATGTGTTTAAATTTTGAATCTCAAAACAGTTGAAAGTATTAGGATTAATGCTATTGTTTAGTCACAGCGTCGATTGGAATCTGTCAGGTTACGTACGAAAATGAATCTTTCTAAGGAAAATGTTCGTGCAATAATTTTCTACAACTTTAGAAGAGGCCTGACACGGCTTCAGTGTTTTGAAGAGCTAACATCTGTGTTCAGTGATGAAGCCCCATGTCTGCGGACTGTCGAACGCTGGTATTTAGAATTCCAGCGTGGACATACAAGTGTTAGTGACAAATCTCGCGAAGGACGCCCAAAATCCGCCTTCACTGAAGATAACATCATTGCTGTGAGACAACTAATTCTCGAAGATCGTCATGTGACGTATCGAGAGATAGAGGCTCTATTAGGCATCTCAGGGACAACCATTCAGAAGATCTTGCATGAAGCGCTTGGTGTGAGAAAGCTAGTTTGCCGTTGGACACCGCATCTGCTTTCCGACGATCACAAGGCGGCCCGCGTCAGATGGTGTAAGAAAACTCTGCTAAGGTTCAACCGAGGAGAGTCAAATCACGTCTACGACATCATCAGTGGTGACGAATCTACGATCCTGATTCCAAACAACAATCTACAATCTGGGTCTTTCAAGACGAGTCAAAGCCGACTAAAGTTGTTTGTTCTCGAAGCACTTCAAAGAAAATGGTGACCACGTTCATTGGGAAAACCGGCCATGTTGCGACTATTGCACTTGAAGATCGTAGAACGGTTAACGCAGAGTGGTATACCACAGTTTGTTTACCACAATTCATCGCCAAACTTCGAAAATCTAACTCAAAGCGACGCATCATCCTGTACCACGACAACGCAAGCTCACATAGCGCTCGTTAAACGATTGAGTATTTGAAACAGAAAAAAGTAGAAACTCTTGACCATCCTCCATAGAGTCCTGACCTAAGCCCTAACGATTTCTTTACATTTCCTAAAATTAAGAAAAGTCTTTGTGGTCAAAGGTTCCAGTCCGGTGAAGAAGCAGTCGACGCTTTCAAGTCAGCCATTTTGAACACCCCCACTTTAGAGTGGAATAAATGTTATAATAACTGGTTTGAACGAATGGAAACGTGTATTAAGCTACGTGGTGAATACTTTGAAAAACAATAAAAAGTACTACAAGGTTCTAGTTCTGTTTTTTTCTTCAAACGACAAAACTTAAAAGGCATGCCTCGTAGATTATAAAACGAAATATGATACTTATAACGAAAGTAAGCAATGTCTTCTCACTTATTTCAATAAAAGTACACAAACTGATACATTAAACCTACCAGAAACGCAAAACGAGTTTTTTTGTGAATAAAAAATTAATACTATTGCATCAGAATATAGTTGATCTTATAAATAAATTAAACTTACTGACACTATCCTTGGAAAGGCTTGAAAGTGAGAACAATCCAATTGACATTTTATGTATATCTGAGCATAACATGCTAGTAAATGATTGTAAATTACTCAACATAAGCAACTTTACATTGGGATCTATTTTGGCTCGCAAATCACGCCATGGTGGTTCTTGTGTGCTAATTCGTAATGTACATAAATTAAAATTAATTAATAATAATAAATATTCTTTATTTCTTGCCATAAAGTATAAACCAAGTAAACAAAGTTACATAAGATTATTTCGTTATAAAAAGTATAGTATATAAAAGAAAAGAATCAACGATACAATTAGCAAAACAATACTATTAACAAAACAATACTACTAAGGCTGATATGGTACTAAATTGAGATTCTTCTGTCTCCCAAGCTAGAGTAAATCTGTGTTATGGGAGACAGTGATCCTCAGTTCAACAGTGAAATAGCCAGTGCATAGTTTAGCTACATTCAGTGTCAGTCATAGCTATCAATCAGTGCTATATTTACGGGTATCATACAGATGTTGTATAAATAAGTAAGGAAAAATAGATAACGAAACAAGGAAAAATGATGTGTAGTGTATGTCAGTGAGTCACTGGGTGATCATTATATCTTGAGTTGTGTTATTAGTGTAAAGTTCAACAAGTGCCAAAGCATCCAATTCTACATACTGTTATGTAAAAGTTCCTCAGTCGAATCAAAATCCAAGTGCAACAGCCACTCCTTTAATATCTCAGCTACTTTAAATTTCACAAGTGATACAATGTGTAATTTTTCGTCAATTTTGTTATATAAACTAGAACTTAGGTATTCATATTGTCTAGAGGCAAAGGTCGTGCGTACTTTTTCACGTAGGCATGGTATAGGTCTTCTTCGGCGATTTAAGATTGTTAATGGATAATGCACAACAGAGTGGTGTCGACGTGAAACTGCAAGGAGCACAAACAATTGTCTGACAGTCAATATTTTGCATTCTTCGTATAGTTTTAATGTGGGATATCGAAAATGTTTGAATAACATCACCTTTAGGACAGCCCTTTGCGCCCTCTCCAACTTAATTAAGGCAGTTTTAACTGCACCACCCCATACAGTAATACAATAAGAGATGATAGACTTGGCTAAGGAATCATAAACCATAAATAAGGTCTCACGGTAGGCTGAGGGCCGAAGTTTTCTCATGATAAATATCAATTTACGGACTCTGGAGCACATATTGTCAATATGAGCATGCCAGTTTAATGCGTCATCAATAGTAACTCCCAGATAGTTGGTTGTACAACACCTTTTTAAGTTAAGGCAAGAGCAGTTGTTAGATTGATCGCAGGTGTGTGCCGTTATGGTAAAGGAATCTGGTGGGTTGGTGGATTTTTTTTAGGGAAAATGTTAGGAAATTGGTTTTTTCAATGTTTAGCGTTAGTAGGTTATTGTTCAACCACTGCATCACGATTCTTAGTGCATATTCTGCGTGAAGTTTGGTATCATTCCAAGAGACCCCGTCTATGAGTAGAACTGTGTCGTCGGCATAGGATAGAATTTTGCAATGAGGTATCTTTAGTTCACATAGTTCGTTAATATATATTTTGAACAAGGTGGGACCTAGGACACTGCCTTGGGGACGCCGTAAGAGAGAAATTGTTTATCACTGGCATAGTCGCCGATTTTGACAATCTGAGAGCGGTTCAGTAAATAACTAGTGAGTAGTTTCAGGCAGGAACCCCTAACACCAATGTTTAGTAGCTTGGCTGCAAGGAGCTGATGGGAGACTGTGTCGAAAGCCTTAGAGAGATCAAGGAAGATGCCTATACATTTAATTTTTGAATCAAGATTGCTAGTAACGTTTTTGGTGAACGATTCAACCGCATCTAGCGTAGATTTTCCAGAACAGAAGCCAAACTGGTTTTTTGATATAAGGTTATATTTATCTAAGAAATTATTTAATTGAGTATTTATTATCCTCTCTAAGACCTTCGACATTGCCGACAGAATAGAGATGGGTCTGTAATTATTAACAATGTTTTTGGGGCCCGTTTTATGTATAGGATTTATTAATGCTGTTTTAAAGGTGCCTGGAAAGATCCCGGTAGCTATGGATAAGTTACAGATGTGTGTAAGAGGGGCAACTAGAACTTTACTACAGGTTTTTAGTAATTTACTCGAGATTCCATCCGAGCCAACTGCACAGTTATGACGGAGGTTCCTAATTAGAACATCTATCTGGGATGTATCCGCGGGTAGTAATACAAGAGAATTACTTATCCGAGAATCGATAGTGCCTCCAGATACTTGGTTATTATGAGTGGTCAGTATAATATTGTTCGCCAACCGTTTGCCTATATCAACGAAAAAGGTTTACTTCAGTGAGAGATACCATTGGATCATTTCCCGAACAAAGAAGTTCTGTTGCTGAGGACCTTGTGCTTTGAATACATGCAATTTCTTTTAAAATATCCCAGGTGCGTTTTGGGTTACCTTTAGCTTTAATAAATTCGTTCCTTTCGTACTCTCTTTTAACTTTACGTAAAATAAGGTTACAAAAGTTCCTGTAGCGTGTGTAACTTTTTTTCAAGATAAGGTTATCAGAAAATGCTTTGGCTTTCTTATGAAGTTTATCCCTATGACGTATGCATCTTAAGAGCCCAGCCGTGATCCAAGGTTTTAGAATGGTTTTCCTTTTAGAGACCAGAACTGTTTTTGAGTTTTTGTTAATAGTCGCACCTAGCATATCTACCAGAGTATCGGTAGCAAAATCCACATCATTCGTGTTTAAGACCACCGAAAAGTCAAGGTTATTGATGTCATATACAGTAGCATTGTGATCGTAGTGCAATTTAGTGGGTTTGTTAGTTCTTTTCAGGTTCATCAATTCGATACATATAATTATAGGTATATGATCCATTAATTTAAATATTTATGCTTTCCTGCTACTTAAGTAAAAAATAATTCAAATAAAAGACCTAGATGGATCACAAAAGGTATAAGGACGTGCTGCAGACGAAAACGTCAACTTCTGTGGTTATATCGATCTAACCCAACAGTAAAAAATAAAAAAGCGTTTAAATCTCTCTCTTCTAGGTTAAACCACATTATAAAACTTACACAAAAACGTCAAAACAACTACTTTATTGAATCAGCCCCTAATAAATGTAAGGCTACTTGGAAAATAATTAATAATTCAAAATATAATTTACCGAAAGATGAAATTCACGACATCAGTATCGACATCGATAATATTAAAACACCGGACGACCCTCTGACTATAGCTAATTCATTTAATAATTTTTTCATAGACCAAATTCAACCATTAAACTCCGACGCAAATGTAATCCAATCTGTAAATGTTCCAAACTCTTTGTTTATGAGCCCTACTACTTCCGTCGAAATACATAAAATAATTTTTAATTTGTACTTAAAAAGTACAAATAGTGCTGGGTACGATAATATATCTACGATTATTTTAAAGACTGTTTCATCAAAAATATCCCCAGTGTTATGTCATATAATAAACCTATGCATAATGCATGGTGTATTTCCTAACATACTAAAACGAACTATAATAAAACCACTATTCAAGAAAAACGGCAAACACTTTATGAATTGTCACAGACCTATTGCACTGATTCCAGTAATTTCCAAAATTTTTGAAAGAGTAATTTATGACGGAATCTATACTTTCTTTGAAACTAAGAACCTGTTTGCCAAGGAACAAATCGGATTCCGAAAGAATAAATCTATAAACAAGGCAATCTATAAGTTTTTGAAAATAGTTAAGGAAAACATTGACAAAAAAACACCAGTATGTGGGTTATACATGGATCTCACCAAAGCCTTTGATCATGTGGATCACCGTAAACTGTTACAGAAATTACATATGTATGGAATAAGAGGAAACGTCTTAAATTTAATACAGTCTTATCTCTCTAATAGAAAACAGTGTACACAAATAACAAGAATATGTCCTAAGACGAAAAAAGAAATACAGTATTTATCTGCCCACAGAGATGTAAAATTTGCCGTTCCACAAGGGACCGTACTTGGACCAATTTTATTCAATATTTATATTAATGAACTTCCAAATATAACTCGTCACCCCACAATCTTATTTGCAGATGACAGTACTGTAGTTATAAGAGGTAAAGATAAGGAAGGTCTGGAGAATGAAATAAATCGAACTTTATTAAGTATAATAGAATGGTTGACATCAATGAATTTGAAGATTAATTTAGAAAAAACATATATTATGACTTTTAAAAATAGAATCTCACAAATATCAGATCTTAATGTTACCTACAGGGGAAATTTGATTCAAGAGGTACAAACGACACAGTTCTTAGGATTACATATTGACAATACACAAAGTACAAAAAGTATATTAATTCGGTTGAAGAAGGAATTCGTAGTAATATGAAATTCTTTTGGAAATATGTAAATAATCTGAAAACTGGCCCGGATATTCCTAATAGAATGATATACAAAGACCTCGTAGCAGATAATCCGTCTGATATTTGTTATCTTTTCTCATTATTCTTTAGATCCGTGTTTGAACCATCTTGCGTTACTAATGACTGTGATATAGATGACATACCAGATACTAATAACACTTCAGATCTCATTCTCAGTAATTTAACTATCTCTAAAGATGCCGTCCGTAAGGAACTACGTAGCTTAGATATAGTCAAGGGTCCGGGAGTCGATAATATTCCGCCAATATTTCTTAAATCAACTTCGGCCGTAATTTATCAACCTCTACAGCATCTTTTGAACGTATGTTTACAGGAAGGGGTTTTTCCAAGGATTTGGAAATCAGCTCGTATTGTCCCAATTCATAAAGGTGGAGATAAATCGGATATTGAAAACTATCGCCCTATTTCAATCCTTCCCGCTCTGTCAAAGCTTTTCGAAAGATTAGTTCAGAATTCCATATACCCGTCATTGCATAATATTATTATACCACAACAACATGGTTTTGTAAAGCGCCGATCTACCACCACTAATCTTTTGATATATACATCCTACCTCTTTGAAAACTTAGATAGTAACTTACAAACAGACAGCGTGTATACCGACTTTCGAAAAGCGTTTGATAGAGTAGACCACAAAATATTGCTTGATAAGCTTGCCTTTAACGGCATCCGCGGTAATCTGTGGCGATGGTTCAAGTCGTATATCTCAAATCGCACTCAAAAAGTTGTTTTGAAGGTCATGAGTCAGATATTGTACCTGTAAGCTCCGGAGTCCCTCAGGGCTCAATTTTAGGTCCGTTGCTATTTGTGATGTTTATAAACGATGATGCTATTTGTGAAGCAGTGATAGCCTAGTGGTTAGACCGTTGGACTGCAAAGTCAAAGGTCTCGGGTTCAAACCCAGGCACGCACCTCTGTCTTTTCGAAAGCATGTACGTATTAAAAATTAATTATCACTTGCTTTAACGGTGAAGGAAAACATCGTGAGGAAACCTGCATGCCTAAGAGTTTCTCGAAGGTGTGTGAAGTTCGCCAACCCGCACTGGGCCAGCGTGGTGGACTATGGCCTAAACCCTCTCAGTTTGAGAGGAGGCCCGTGCCCAACAGTGGGACAGTTTCTTAACAGGGCTAATATTATTATTATTATAAACGATATACATGTTTGTTTTGAATTCTGTAACTTCTTACTATATGCAGACGATTTGAAGATCTACCATAGTATAGAAAATTCTAATGACCATGCCAGATTTCAAAATGATCTTGATAGATTTACTTCTTATTGTACACGTTATAAGCTATCTTTGAGTATAAATAAATGTAAAACCATTACTTTCACAAAAAAACGACATGTCAGCAACTTTTCATACAGTCTGTGCGGTGAGCAACTTGACAAAGTTAGTACAATTAGGGATTTGGGAGTTACAATAGATTGTAAATTACATATGGACGTACACATAGATGACATAATAATTAAAGCTTTTTAAATGTATGGATTTGTCATGCTTTCTGCCACAAAATTCACGAGACCCTCTACTTATGTTTATATATAAAGCTTTGATCCGCCCTCAAGTTGAATATGCTGTATCTATCTGGAATCCACTCTATAACAAATATATTTCAGCCCTTGAAAATGTTAAAAAAAAATTCTGCGCTGTGTGCATTATAAATGTTCTCATGGAAAATTGTCTTATAAACAACTACTTGATAAATTTAATCTTTTTTCATTAGAATCTAGACGTAAACAGCTTGAAGCAATGTTACTTTACGACCTGTGCCACAACAGATATGATTGTATTAGCCTAATCAATAAGATTAGTTATAAAATACCCACTAGAACGCATTGCCGTATTCCCTGCCAACTATTTACAACGGCCCGTTGTCGTACCAACGCTGGCACACGTTCGCCGCTATACCGCTTAGTTCATAATCATATTACTTATTTTAATTCAATTGATATAGCGGCAATACGAGCTGGTGCTTTTAAAACTAAAATTAAGGAACTTCTTCGATAAAAAAAAAAAAAGTGCAAAAGTGTTAATTATAACTTGGTCTGCTGCTTTCATTGCAATGTACCAATATTTAAAATATGTATAGTAATCTGTGGTAAACGGTGTGGGTGCCACAATTATTAACGCATTGTCTTTTATTTTTTGTTTTGTGTTTTAACAAGTTATTATGTATTGTGTCACTGTTTGTTTACCCAAATAAATTAAAAAAAAAAAAAAAAAAAAACACTGAACTGGAAGTTGCATGTTGAGAATTTATGTTTAAAATTAAGCCAACAATCCTATGCACTCTATATGCTTTCCAAAGTTGTGGACCAGTCTGCAGTATAAACTGCTTATAATGGCTATGTTGCATCTCTGTTAAGATATGGCATAATGTTTTGGGGTCATTCCACTAACAGCGAACAAGTATTTATAGCTCAAAAAAGATGCATACGAGCTATTTGTAAACTCAAGCAAACAGATAGCTGTGAACCCTACTTCAGAAACTTAAAAATATTAACAATGCCTTGTCTATATATGTATGAGTTAATAATATTTATAAAAAGAAATATAAGCATGTTTGACAATTATAAAAGTAAGCGGCATACTTTCAAAATCTGTTGTCCGTCACAGAAAACAGCTATGTATACCAACAGCGTTTTTTGTATGGGACCACGTGTCTATAACCATTTACCTAAGACTGTTTTAGAAATAGGAGATTTAAGTGTAAGGTTAAGAGACTTTTACAGGATACAGCCTACTACAGTGTGACTGAATACCTCTGTGATAAAATGTTGGATCACTAATCTAATTTTAATTTATATATAAATGACTATAACTAATTTTATATCACTTGACATACATAATCTATATATAATATCTGACATAAAATTTTATATAATTGGAAAAGTTAGTAATTAGTATTCGTAATTTTATTTGACATAATGTATAACAAAAAAATATGATTGATGATGATAATTATAAACATATATTTTAACCTGAATAATGAATATGACTCAATGGCTTAAATTATACTTATAATTTTATATTTTGCATGTCTAAAGGCAGATTATGGCGTTACATAATAATAAAATGTAACATCCTGTACTTGTACCCATTTCCGCAAATAAATGATTTGATTTGATTTGAATTTTCGAAAACCTCTGCATTTACAACTAATATTGATATGATGCAAGAATTGACAACCCTACATGCCAACAATGCCTATAACATAATTCGCAATTTATTGCATAAATTTAGTTCATTGACACGAGCCACTCGTGTATTAACATGGATTATGCGCTTTATTACAATAACGCGAAGAAGAGCAACAGCTGACATGAAATCGGACGCTCACAATGCGCTGCCGGATTACCTTGCCGGATTGCCGGATTAAACGAATTCGATAATTGTAACAAAATGATTATAAAATACACACAGAATTGCGAATATGAAACAGAACTTAACTCACTATCTAATAATAGAGCATTAACAAATAAGAGTGCAGTCTTTAAACTAAATCCATACTTAGATGAAGATAGATAGAATCATTCGTGTTGGTGGACGCCTTAACAATACAAGTTTGCCTTCGAACATGAAGAACCCCGTAATCGTGCCCAGAAACGGTAGATTTACACAACTTGTAATCGATCAAGCTCACTTGGCGACTTTGCATGGCGGCGCACGCCTTACTCTGGCCTTCATACGTCAACGTTACTGGATTATGGGAGGCAACACGGCCGTGAAGACACAATTACGTCATTGCGTGCGTTGTCATCGTTTCAAGACACATGATATTTAGTAACTCATGGCTGATTTACCGACGCAACGGGTAACCCGCTGTCGCCCCTTCATACACACAAGGGTCGATTTTACAGGGCATGTCGATGTAAAATTGAACAAGGGGAGAGGAGTGAAGACGTCAAAGGGCTATATTGCAATATTTATCTGCATGTCGACCAAAGCCGTGCACATAGAAATTGTATCAGACTTGAGCGCGGAAACGTTTCTTGCAGCGTTTCAGAGGATGTGCGCGAGACGTGGAACACCAAAACACGTCTACTCTGATTGCGGCACTAACTTTATTGGAGCCTCAAAAATTATAAAGAACGAATTCGAATGTTGAGGTAGAATTGCCACCCGAGTTTTATGACGAACTGTCTTAACTTGAGGTAGAGTGGCACTTTAACGCCCCGGCCTGGCCAACACCAGGAGGACTATGGGAAGCTGCAGTGCGCTTCATGAAGCACCATCTTCGGCGTGTTTTGGGTGATCAGAAACTGACGTACGAAGAGTTTTATACGTTGCTTGCCAAGATTGAGGCTTGCATGAACTCACGACCTCTTTGTACACTTACGGAAGATCCTGACGAATCTTATCACTACTTGACACCTGGACACTTCCTTACAGGAAGTTCTACGATGATGTTACCTCTATCGAGCCACGAAGATGATCAACAATTAAATTTGCGTCTGAGATGGCAACTAACTAAGCAAATGTTGAATCAGTTCTGGAAAACGTGGTCCAGTGATTACCTTACGCAGCTTCAGACGCGTAGCAAGTGGCAAAAGACAACTACTAATCTACAAAAGAATGACATGATTTTAATAATAATAATATTTATTTTTGCGGGCAACAAAAGCCCATTGTGTTTGTATACAAAAAAACTTATTACTATTGTTAGTACATTTAACCTATTACAAATATTTATAGTTTAACCACTAAGCATGAAGGACAACAAACTGAGAGATTAGTTTCTCCTTAATTTATCGTCCTCCATACAAAATGTCTCAAAATAGGAGAGCAATAGCTCTCTGCCACTGTTTGGAGGATACTGTTGTGACTGCTTCTTACTCTACTCATCAGCGATGCGGTTTTTTTGCGAAGGACAGCGTAAAAGCCATCCGTTCGAGCCTGTGCAAATATTTCTGAGACACTGCAGAAACGAGGCAATCCCAACAGCATCCTAAAAATATTATTATATTGGACTCGTAGGACGTCTAGCGCTATTTTGGCATATCTAATCCATAGATTTCCCGTGTAGAAACTCTAACAGTATACCTAAAAAAGCGTGACTTTGACATTTGCAGTACACCGGAAGAATCTACGTGCCAGCATGTTGCCTCTAATCGCCAACGTCCTACGCTCCCTCTCTATATCTACATTGTCTTTAAGGTCGTCAGTTAGAAAGTGCCCAAGATATTTTACTTTATTTAGTCTTTTAATGTTCATGCCACATAGGGTAATATCCGGTATATTTTCTGGGTATCTACCTCCAGCCTTAAAGACAATGTATTCACACTTTTTTACATTATAAACAAGTCCGTGTGCAGCCGCATAATTCTCACAAACCTTCAACATCTCTCCGATTGCTCCAGCAGTCGGGGCCAGCAGCACCATGTCGTCCGCGTAGCTGATGTTATTTATAGTTACACCATGCACCCGGCATCCGACACGCATACTGCTGAGCAAGACTATCAGATCATTTACATATAGGTTAAAGAGTCTGGGAGACGTTAAGCCTCCTTGCCTTACTCCGCACTCCAGCCTATATGACTCGGAAAGAGTGTTGGCCCACTTCACATTATTGGACTGGTTCGCATACCAAAATTGGAGGATTTTCAGAACGTTTACCGGTATACCCCTGTCGCCCAACTTTTTCCAGAGCACGTCATATGATACAAGGTCGAAGGCCCTGGAGAGGTCGAGAAAACAGGCGTATACCGGGGTTTTACGATCTATATAATATTGGACAGTGTGCTTTAGACTCAGGATTGCACTTTCAGTTGATAGCTCGGGTTGGAATCCGAACTGTGCGTCATGCAAGCTTAGATACTTTTTTAACCATGAATCCAGCAGACTATCCAATATCTTAGCCATGGTAGTGGCGAGAGAGATAGGACGGTAGTTCGCCTTGTCTGAAATATCGCCTGTCCTGTTTTTAACGATGGGGACTACGATCGTCTTCATCAAGTCAGCTGGTAGGTATGAGTGCGTAATGCACATCGCGTAGAACAAGGATAGGATCCTCGGCAGGTGGACCCCAGCATATTTAAAATGTTCGATGCTCAGTCCGTCATGGCCTGGTGATTTGCCTCTACTCATATTCTTAATTACGGCTTCGATATGTTTAGCCGACAGGTGTGGTATCGGCTCCTCTCCCGAACAGTACGACTCAGCATCGACTCTCACATCTGAAGGGCCAAGTGGAGATCGCACTTGGAAATGTTCCATGAACATCCTCGCTATCTCCCCAGAGTCGTTCTTACCTCCAACGCTTACGGGTAGGCCGGGCCTAATATCCAGCTTATTTGTGGATTTCCAAAATTTACTGAAATTTCTCGTAGATCTTTTTAATCCAGGTGAGTATGTCGTCGTCCCTATTGTATGTTAATACATCTTTTAATATAACTAGGGGATTTTTATTAGTCGCTGTCACTACCTTTAGTTCCTTATCTACTTGTATCATTTTCATCATTCTATTTATTTCCTCTTTGTCGTTGCTACTCAGAACTAGCTTTTGATTCCTTGCTTACCGCACTTCTTCCACTTTTACTCCGGATCTTTTCGGGTCTAAGACTTTTCTGACCTTTTCTAGCTACTTTTTCTAGCTACTACTTCGCTGGTGTCCGTCTCGTTTTCTGAGGACACGATAATCGAGTGACTCGGTTGGGTGGTTAGTCGATTTCGGGGGGTTCGGGCTGCAGCTTCCGCGTATGTTGTCGGTATAGCCGTCGTCGTCATTTCTGTGACTTGTTTGACCACATTTTCCGTGGTCTGCCGGAGCGCCTTTAGTTCGTCGAGAACTCCATCATCGTGTGCCCTGAAACAACTTTGTAGGTTTGCCGAGGTGACAGGCAGTTGCCCCGCTATGTCGTGTACAACTGTCTGTCTCAGCGACTTCACCTCGTCCAGCACTTCGTTGACCGTCAGTGCGCTGATGTTAACCTTCTCCAGCAAGGCCGTGAGTGTTTCTTCTTGCTTTTCTCTGACTTTATTTTCGACCTGTAGCCTCAATTCCTCTATTTGCTCTTTTTGTTTCAGTGTAATGGTAAAGAGTTCTGTAAGGCTGTTTGTCACTGCCTCTTTAATACTTGTTTTTAGGTTTCCTGATTTCTCCAGGTGCTCTTTACCGTATTGATATAACTCTTTGGCTGAAGGTAGGCGAGTCAGTTTCGAGGGCGACTTGTTGACTTTTGGTGGCGAGTTGTTGGTTCTTGTTGTTGCGGCACTCGTACTCGGTTGGTACGTAATGTTAATAATTTTAACATTTTTGCCTTGTGTAGACATAATTACTATCTGCTGTACAACTCGGGGCCGTGCTGGCACAAGTTGACGATAAAGGTTTGGAACGACTCTTGGTTTTTGCTTCTAGGTCATTATGCTCTAGTGAAAAGAACTATAGCCAGATACAAACAGAAGCAACAGCGATAATATTTGGGGTAAAAAAGTTTCACGATTTTTTATATGGTCGTCAAAAACCATTTGTTTTAAAAACGGACCACCGTCCGCTTTTATCTATTTTGGGCAGCAAAAAGGGCATTTCCGTAATGGCAGCATCGAGACTACAAAGATATTCGATTATATTATGAGCATATAATTACACTATAGAGTATAATTAGTGGTAATAATTTAGTGGCTGATTATTTCTTACGCTCGCCTTTACCATGTGAAAGTGATAACGATAGTGGTCAAAATTTGTGGTTTTTACAATTTTTAGACTCGGAAACACTGCCAGTGTCAATTAAAAAAAATAAAACTGCCACTTCCGAGGATAAAGTGCTTCAAACCGTCACTCGGTACATGAGTCACGGTTGGCCTCGGAAAATTAAATGTCATACAATTGCCCCATATTTTAAATGTAAAACGGACTTAGAAATATACGAAGGGTATTCAGAGGCCATAGAATAGCTATAATAATATCTATCTATCTATATCATCACGCCAGCTCCCTCGCGGGGTAGGCAGAGAGTACAGAGTTCCAACAGGTTCTTTCCTTACATACCTCTCTGGCTTCCTCCACTCTCATAGTTCGTCTCATACACACTCGCCGGTTACGGAGACTCTTGACTTGCCCTTCAGATAAGACACGGTCTATTTGGTCATGGTAAGATAGTCTAGGTCTTCCCCGGCACCTACATCCTTCCACTTTCGCATTGTATATCTGTTTTGTCATTCTTTCTTCTGGCATCCTTTCTATATGCCCGAACCAACGGAGCATACCCTTTCTCATCTTTACACCGATACTATCTTTCATACCTACTCGCTTTCTTACTACGCTGTTGCGAATACGGTCGGTCAGCGTGACTCCGCACATCTTCCGCATTTCGACCGCATTTATCCTGCTTTCGTTCTCCTTCTTACATACCCAACTCTCACTGCCATATAACAGCGTTGGGACAAGCACTCCGTTATGCATGGCCAGCTGCGCCTTTTGGCTTAAGTGCCGGCTCCCAAGTAGCCTTCCCATCGCACAATTCACTCTATTACCTGCATTCACTCTTCTCTCTATATCAGCGGTGTATTTCCCATCCTTACTGAAGGCGCATCCAAGATATACAAACTCATTCACTTGCTCCAGCACATCGTTACCAACCACAATCCTTGCATTCGTTCTGGTTTCTTCCCGTTCAAAAACCATAATTTTGGTTTTCTTCACATTCAAATGTAAGCCATTATTCATGCAGTCGTCTCTCATAACTGTGACTAGTGTTTGCAGATCAGTGGCTGTTAGCGCTATCAAAACCGCGTCATCTGCATACAATAGGTGGTTTATCACTAGATCACCCATATTTACCCCTTCAGTCATCGCACACAGTCTTTGAAGACTTTTATCCAGATACACTATAAACAGTCTAGCGGACAACACGCAACCCTGCTTGACACCGATTTTAACGTCAAACCAAGGTGACATGTTACCACCCACCCGTACGCATGCCTTGCTGTCCACGTAGGTGGACTGGACGGCTCGCAACAGGGTGCCGTTTATACCATACTCTAGCAAAATGTCCCAAAGTCTCTTTCGCACGACTCTATCAAACGCCTTCTCCAGGTCCACAAAACCACAGAAAACCTTCCGGCCTACTGCCAGATGCTTTTCTAAGATGTTGCGGAGGGAGAAAACTTGATCCGAACATCCTCTTCCAGACCTGAAACCTCCTTGTGCCTCACACAACACTCCATCGGACTTCTCGCGCATTCTCCGTTCAATAATTTTACCATACACCTTAGCTGCCAAGCTGATCAAACTGATGGCCCTGTAATTGGCGCAGTCATATTGTGAGCCCTTGCCTTTATACAAGGGTACTATGACTGCGCGGCGCCAATCTGTAGGGACTCTACCGGTCTTCCAGCAAAGATTTGCGAGGACCCAAACAGCGTCCCGGACGCAAGTTCCACCATATTTAATCATCTCGGCAGATATCATGTCTATTCCCGCAGCTTTACCATTTTTCATACAATAATATAATAATAATAATAGCCCTGTTAAGAAACTGTCCCACTGTTGGGCACGGGCCTCCTCTCAAACTGAGAGGGTTTAGGCCATAGTCCACCACGCTGGCCCAGTGCGGGTTGGCGAACTTCACACACCTTTGAGAAGCTCTTAGGCATGCAGGTTTCCTCACGATGTTTTCCTTCACCGTTAAAGCAAGTGATAATTAATTTTTAATACGCACATGCTTTCGAAAAGACAGAGGTGCGTGCCTGGGTTTGAACCCGAGACCTTTGACTTTGCAGTCCAACGGTCTAACCACTAGGCTATCACTGCTTGCCGATGTGGTGGCCGGGCATCGATGACGACATTGAGCGGTGGGTCGGCGCGTGCGGCACGTGTGCCGCGCTGCGCAGCGCGCCGCCCGCACCCTGGCCGCGCCCCGCCGGCCCGTGGCAGCGCCTCCACATAGATTATATGACGATTGGACAAAGTGTATCTTATTGTAGTAGACGACTTCAGTAAATGGCTGGAATGTATCCATATGGGTTATGGCACCTCAACACGAGCTCTAATTGTAAAATTAAAAGACCCGCTACGGCATACCGACCACGATCGTGTCCGACAACGACATTAAAATTAATTCAGTGGAATTTAACGAGTTTTGTGCTTACAATGGGATTAAATACGTTACATCTCCCGTTTATCATCCGTCGAACAATAGGCAGGCAGAAAATTCTGTAAATACATAAAAAAAAATGATAACGAGTATTATTAGAGAAACGTGCAATAACAGTGACATAGAAAATAAATTGATGGTTTTTTTATTTAATTGCCGCAATACTACCCATTGCTCGACTGGTGAAACGCCGGCAAAGTTAATGATTGGACGCGATCTTAAATGCAGGTTTGATTTGATCAGAAATGATTCGGAAATTAGTGCTGAACAAGAAAAAGAAAATAAAATTTTGAAAGTTAATAGACGTTCCAAATCGGTGATTTTGTCTGGTTAAAATGACTCGTGGCAAGAAAAGAAATTTGGGTAATAGGAACGATACGTAAAGTGATCGGGACGAGAATGTTTAAAATATTTGTCAATGATTACAATGTCAAGTACAGAAGGCATGTAGATCAAATATTGAAATATACCGGACCATCCTTTACGTTGTCGGATAAGACAGATACGGGGGAGGTACCTTGCCATTCACGACCGTCGGCGTCTCCTACCACGCTCCAGGATGCCCCAAATTATGGCGATACAAATGAACCAACCATTATATTACCCTCGAGTAATAGCGAGGTGGATGGTGAAAGGTCTCAGCAGGATCCTGAGGAGTGGGCGGAGGCGAGGGAGGATATAGAGGACTGTGATGTAAATATTCTCCCCGAAATCAGCGACGAGGACGATCGGCAGCCGATAGTGCAACAAGAAACCATTCACTGCCTAGTGAGACTGAAACAGACCTTCGACTGCCGACCGGGCCTCAACTAAGAACTAGAACTAAAAGAGTAAATTATTTATTTATTTATTATTATATGGATCTTCAACGAAAGATATACACAAATTAATATAGTAAACAAGATGCAGTTTTTGGGAAGTGTACTCCCTCACTTACAGAAGATCACAGCTTACAATCTTAAAACTAAACAACACACGTGAAGTTATTATAAAACAAAAAGAAATAACGATGCAACTATAAATATAAAAAATCTATATATAAATGCAAAAACTCAAATCTATCATTCTTACAGAATTCTAAAGGAACTGTATGAGAAATAATACTAAAAAAATATATATATTAGGTTTGAAAAAAGAACAATTATTTCTGATACAAATAAGTGAAGTTAAAAATTTATACAAATAAAAATTAAAAATTAAATTAAATTGAATATTAAGGACCATTAGAATTATGGTGTTAAAATAACTTTTAACTTTCCTTTATACACCTCCAAAGTATCACAAATATCAAGCTTATTAACTATAGAGAGGGCATTGTACTGCCTGCAGAGTCTCGGAACAGTTGCATAATGTCCTAGGTTAGTTCTAGAATGAGGGATATGAAATAATTTATAAGTGTTTTTCCGGGGTATTCGCGAGGGTATATTTATTTGAGGGGATTTAGTAACACTCTGCAGTCTATGTGCCCGTTAAATAATTTGTGAAGAAAAATTGAATCTGCTATTTTTCTACGATTAGATAGGGAATTTATATTATAGTGTTTTAATCTACTTGTATAGCTAGAAAGGTGTTGTGAAATATGTTCTCGGTAAGAAAGATGAAATAGAAGCCTTTTTTGCACACTTTTTAGTCGTTTATTATATATGTCGTAGTTTGGATTCCGAATTACAGAATTATATTCTAAGATTGGGCGAATAAGAGTATTGTACAAGTGTATGGAATGTTGTGCGAGGCACAAGGGGGTTTCAGGTCTGGAAGAGGATGTTCGGATCAAGTCTTCTCACTCCGCAACATCGTAGAGAAGCATCTGGCAGTGGGGCGGAAGGTTTTCTGCGGTTTTGTAGATGTGGAGAAGGCATATGACAGAGTTGTGCGAAAGAGACTTTGGGACATTTTGCCAGAGTATGGTATAGATGGCACTCTGTTGCGAGCCGTCCAGTCCACTTATGTGGACTGCAAGGCATGCGTACGGGTGGGTGGTAACAAGTCGCCCTGGTTTGACGTTAAAATCGGCGTCAAGCAGGGTTGCGTGTTGTCCGCTAGACTGTTTATAATATATCTGGACAAAAGTCTTCAAAGACTGAAAGCGATGAATGAAGGTGTACAAATGGGTGACTTAGTGGTAAACCATCTACTTTATGCAGATGACGCGGTTTTAATAGCGCCAACAGCCACTGATCTGCAAACACTAGTCACAGTTATGAAAGACGACTGCATGATCAATGGCTTACACTTGAATGTGAAGAAAACCAAGATTATGGTTTTTGAAAGGGAAGAAACCAGAACGAATGTAAGGATTGTGGTTGGTAACGATGTGCTGGAGCTAGTGAATGAGTTTGTATATCTTGGATGCGCCTTCAGTAAGGATGGGAAATACACCGCTGACATAGAGAGAAGAGTGAGTGTAGGGATCAGAGTGAATGGTGCGATGAGAAAGCTACTCGGGAGCCGGCACTTAAGCCATTCTTGTCCCAACGCTGTGATATGGTAGCGAGAGCTGGGTATGTAAGAAGGAGAATGAAAGTAGGATAAATGCGGTAGAAATGCGAGCTCTGCGGAAGATGTGCGGAGTGAAGCTGACCGACCGCATTAGCAACAGCATAGTAAGACAGCGAGTAGGTATGAAAGATAGTATCGGTGTAAAGATGAGAAAGGGCATGCTCCGTTGGTTCGGGCATATAGAAAGAATGCCAGAGGAAAGAATGACAAAACAGATATACAATGTGAAAGTGGAAGGATGCAGGTACCGGGGCAGACCTATACTATCTTACCACGACCAAATAAACCGAGTCTTATCTGATGGAAAAGTCAAGAGTCTCCGTAACCGGCGAGCGTGTATGAGACGAACTATGAGAGTCGAGGAAGCCAGAGAGGTATGTAAGGAAAGAACCTGTTGGAACTCTGTACTCTCTGCCTACCCCGCAAGGGATCTGGCGTGAGGTTATAGATAGATAGATAGATAGTACAAGTGTATTTTAGTAGATATTATAAAAAATATTATTAATTAGTGGGGAAGGATTGGTATGTATATGTATACATACCTATAGATGCACCCGGTCGCTTGCATGCGTCAGCGTCAGCTTTTCAGTTAGTAATAAACGAGTCATTACACTAGGCGGTTGTTTAATCGCATTTCCAAACATAACAGGATGACTATCCCAAAACCATGCTGGAGGATGAGACCGCCTGGAAAATCAAAGAGATCATCTGGGAGTGGGAGGATGTGGAGCGATCCGGTTCTCACCATTGAATGGAAGGGGGTCCAGGGCGGTATCATCATTCTAACATGCTCCAGCGATGAGGCGGTCACCTGGCTGAGGCACTAGGACAGTCAAACTGTCGGTGGTGTTAAGGTCAAGGTGATCAGGGACAGGGACCTACTCCATCCCGTCAAAATGGCGTGGAAGAGGACACGCGTAAGTGAGAAGATCTCTCTGTCTATGGAGCTTCAGATGCTTCAGCGGCTCCATAAGGTAATCCTCACGGACCGCTGGAGAGTCGTGAACACGACGACAGAGGGACGACAAGCCAGAAGCATCATCATGATGGATCAGTCCTCAGCTGATGCCATCAAAGAAGCCGGATACATGCTGCACGCCGGACTAGATCGCAGCTACTTCAATGTCCTCAAAACTTCAGGGGATACAGAGGTGGCTGCGGTCGGGTCCGACAAACCAGCCGTCGCACCCTACACTACTCCGGTGGAAACACAACCGGACCACCAGCAGGGAGGAGGCACCCCTGCAACCTACAAGGAGGAGGCACTGCTCGCGGACTGTCCGGTCCCATCGCCAGCCATGTCGATAAGATCGGTTGGACTTGCGGGCGGCTTCGACAATCTGGGCATCACATCTTCCCCAATAAGGAAGGACGATGATGCCCCAAATAGCAGCAAACCGGAGGAGGGGAGTCCCTAGCGTGGACAACCAACTTAACACAACCAAGCAACAAAGGAGCTTGGCTTAAGGTGCGTACAAATAAACTTGCACCACTCTAAGGCGGCTACGGCGATGCTAGATCGCCAGCTGCGTAGGGCCAAATTTGATTTAGCACTTATAAAAGAAGTCTATATTTATAGGGGACAGATAAAAGGACTTGATGGAGCGGGGGGAAACCTGTTTCTCAATGGCGTAACTAATGACATGAGGACCTGAATTTTTGTCAGGAATGGCATAAACGCTTTGCCTCTGTCCATTTTCTGTTATAGGGAGCTCACCACGGTGCTGCTCTGCTGCTGCACTCGGCTGCTTATCTGCCCTACGAATGTGCGGACCCTGTTACAACAGATCTGCGGGACTTGGTTGAATATTCCTGCAACAAAAAGTTTGAGCTAATCATAGGATGTGACGCCAACGCGCATCACGTCGTCTGGGGCAGCTCAGACACTAATCAAAGAGGGGAAAAACTTCTGGACTATCTGGTAAGCACTCCTTTACAAACTTTCAATAGAGGCAATAGGCCCACGTTTGTAAATAGGCGCAGGGCGGAAGTTATTGACATTACAGTTGCCTCCAACAGAGCGAGTAGACAGATTGGCAACTGGCATGTCTCAATGAGATCTCATCCTCAGATCACAACTATATATGTTTTCAGTATGGGATGGAAACGTTTAATATAAACCCAAGAAGGTGGAACCCAAGGAACACTGATTAGGCCGCTTATAAAAGTGACCTTAAGGCAGAGCTAGGAAATGTCCGAGGCAGGCTCAGCTCCGTATTAGATATAGAGTTCGAAGCGGATAGCATAGCTCGGGCAGTAAAAACCGCCTGGACTAACAACTGTCCAGAGAGCAGAGTCATAGCAAAACGTGACCCATGGTGGACACCAGAGCTGGCGCGGTTAAGCCTAGCAACTCGTCGAGCATTCAACGCTGCGAAAACAACCAAGAACCTTGGTGAATATTCTACGATACTCACGAGGTTCAATACAGAAGTGCGGAGAGCAAAAAGAAGGGATAGGAAAAGATACTGCCAAAGCATACGTAGCCTCCCTGAGGTTATGAGGCTAGCCAAGGCAATATCCATGGCCAAAATAAATCCACTTACTACAGTAAGTAATGAGGTAGGAGAACTTAAAAACAATGGGGAAGAAACACTGAAAACAATGTTCAACGTACATTTCCCGGGGTTGGTAGCAATACAAGGAGAGGACACCATGTGTGATGTCTATATAGATGAGCTAAGCTTAAAGACAATTAGAACTGACTGGGAAACGGCAGGCAAAGTAGTTGAACAGAACAAACTCCAATGGGCCTTAAAGAGTTTTCAACCATTTAAGGCCCCTGGTCCGGATGGTGTTTATCCCATTCTTCTACAAGAAGGGGAACCAGTACTCAATCAACATCTGTGCAGACTATTCGGGGCGTGCGTGGCCTTTGGGCATACCCCAAGAATCTGGCGTCAGGTGACAGTGACGTTCATTCCCAAACCAGGAAAATCCAATTATGAGGATGCCAAATCCTACAGACCAATCAGCCTGTCCTCATTCTTCTTAAAATGTCTAGACAAAATGATAGATAGGCACATAAAGGATGGTCCATTAAAGGATCCCCTACAAAGGATGCAATGCGCTTATCTACCCTGTAAGTCTACGGAAACTGCATTGCACTATGTGGTGAATCGCGCGGAGATGGTTCTGCTGCAAAAGGAAATTTGTGCTGCAGCTTTTCTGGATATCGAAGGTGCATTTTATCAAACATCATTCTCATCCATAGAATAGCTACTATAGGGCATGGGATAGAACCAACTCTTATCAGATGGATCAAAAACATGCTAAAGAACAGGATAGTCCAGTCCACTTTATGAGGAGAAGGGATATCCGTGAGAACTACTAAAGGATGCCCGCAAGGAGGGGTCTTATCGCCGACTCTGCGGAGCCTGGTAGTGGATTCGCTCTTGCAGACAATCAACAAAGGTCCGTTCTACGGAGTAGGATATGCGGATGATTAAGTGATAGCAATCAATGGGAAGTTTCCAAACACAGTATCGACACTGATGCAGGAAGCTCTAGATAAAGTAACAGATTGGTGCACAACAAATAGGCTCTCGGTTTACCCGATGAAGACAAATGTCATTCTATTCACACGGAAAAAGGTGCAAACGGGTGTACAGGACCTGCATATGTACGGAAATAAAATTAAATGGGCCACTGAGGTTAAATATCTGGAGGTGACTCTAGACAAGCAACTAAAGTGGCACACACATGTTGACCAAACCATAGCCATAGCATTGAGAGTGCTGAATACGTGTAGGTCAGCGTATGGAAAAGCATGGGGATTACGGCCCAAAATAATGCACTGGATATGTATTACTATGGTAAACCCGATAATAACGTATGGATACATTGTGTGGTGGCCTAGAACTAAAACACAATCCTGCAGGGACGCCCTAACAAAACTGCAGAGGACAGCCTGCCTGGCCATCACGGGCGCATTCAAAACAACACCGACGGCAGCTATGGAGAGGCTACTCAACCTGACTCCATTCACATATCGTCATTAAGACTGAGGCAAGGAAGGCACTCTTTAGGCTAGGGAAAGCTGGACTATGAAGCATAACGACCCCAGACCTTGAACACACTAAGCTAGAACCAGACAAGGAACTAGATGACATAAGGGATATGAGAAGTGACAAGACATTGACCACTTACATGTTCAACAAAAGATTTAGCACTCACATCCCAACCAGGGAACAATCGAAATGTGGTCTAAATAAGCAAGGCAAGGAGCAAATGATATGGTACACTGACGGATCCAAAACCAAGTTCGGAACGGGAGCCGGTGTATACACGGAAGGATACAACCTTAGTCAAAGCATGGGCAGATTTGCATCAATATTCCAGGCAGAGACCTATGTGATAAACATTTGTGCAAAAGAGATATTGGACAAACGGATCACAGGCAAGAAAATCTACATTTGTAGTGACAGTCAGGCTGCCCTCAAAGCCATCAGCTCCTATGAGCTAAACTCAGCACTGGCTGCGGAATGCGCATACCGTCTTGACAGATGTGGAGCGCGCAACACGGTCAGGTTAGTCTGGGTCCCTGGACACACGGGAGTTGATGGCAATGAGCGAGCGGATAAATTAGCCACGAAGGGAGCAAGGGAAAAACCTGTTGGTCCAGAACCGTTCATAGGCATACCAGACGGTGCCTAAAAAGGCGCACACTTCAAATATGCCCAAGAACAACACAGGAAAGAATGGGAAACACACAAAGGGCTTAGATACTCCAAGGAATTTCTCTCCGCATGGTGTGAGAGCGATAGCAAGGGACTACTAAAATACATTAGACTACAACTAAGGCAAATAACTGGAGCATTCACAGGCCACTATGGCACGAAAGAACATCTACACAAGATGAACCTATGCGGCAACGTGGTATGCAGGAGCTGCGGTACAGAAACTGAAACCATGAAGCACGTCCTCTGTCACTGCGACGCTCTGGCTACGCGGCGAATGAAGCTACTGGGATTGGCCAATCCAAACCCAGAAGAACTACGGCTCTGCCCCCCAGCTAGAATTTACAACCTAATACAGGGAGTATTGGACACTTCAGGTACGTAAGTACATTAGGGCAAGGACAGCACAAGAGATCCCATCGGGTCAAAGTGCGCCAGAGGTCTCCTCGGTCCGATAAGCCAATATTAAGATAAGATAAGATACGAACGGCGTATGTACTATGTTTCTTTCTCACGGGAAACAAAGGTTACAATCTATATCATCACGCCAGATCCCTTACGGGGTAGGCAGAGAGTACAGAGTTCCAACAGGCTCTTTCCTTACATACCTCTCTGGCTTCCTCTACTCTCATAGTTCGTCTCATACACGCTCGCCGGTTACGAAGACTCCTAACTTGTCCTTCAGATAAGACCCGGTCTATTTGGTCATGGTAAGATAGTCTAGGTCTTCCCCGGTACCTACATCCTTCCACTTTCGCATTGTATATCAGTTTTGTCATTCTTTCTGCGGACATTCTTTCTATATGCCCGAACCAACGGAGCATGCATACCCTTTTTCATCTTCACACCGATATTCTCTTTCATACCTATTTGCTTTCTTACTACGCTGTTGCGAATACGGTCGGTCAGCTTCACACCGCATATCTTCCGCAGAGCTCGCATTTCCACCGCATTTATCCTACTTTCATTCTAAGGTTACAATACCAAAGAGATGAAACTCCTGAATGTTTGTCAATATTAACGTGAAATTTGGTGCTCAATTATTGGGACACAGTACTTAATATATACAGCACAGGAGAGTCGAAGCACCTATAGGTATTGTAGAGTAGTAGGTAGAGTTGTCATGTTATCGCAGAGGATTACAAAATGTGATCGCTACATTCATTACCGAAAAGTATTGTAATAATTAATTAAAGTTGCAATCAATAATTTAAGATAATCTCTAGTCGAAACCGCGGCGATAAAATTGCTCATGGGTATTTCCAGACAGCATCGATTAACGATAACACCCAAGTAAATGAGAGTGGTGTAGCTTTTTTATTATTGTTTTACAACTGTAAATATAAATTATACATACATTTATTTTTAATAGACTTCACAAAACATGTGTACACGTGTTTTTCATGTATGTTCGGGCATAACTTTTTTTATGAACCGATTTAGATGATTCTTTTTAACAAGACCTTACCACCACTTCCCGAAAAGGCTAAGAAACTCTATCGTTCCTCTTATAAAATAAAAAATTAACAATAGCCTGTCTACCTTTCGTTGTGGGATATAGGAGAACAAAGTAGGGTGGCCTGTCAGGTGGGTCTAAGTTAAATCAATCAAATTAACTCACTTACAAATATATAATATGTATCTAACTCTATTAGTAAGATAGTTTCCGCATTTTACGTAAGATATTTTACTTTGGTATTGGCAATCAGTGCACCAGGCCCCAAGTCTGCTATTTTTACATGATTTGTAATTATAACTTGCTATAACATTCCATGGTTTTATTAACAAATACCGACATATATTTGAAGTGGTACAGTGTAAAACCATAAGGACACCATTGAATTAATAGATTATCAAAACTGTCAAAACCAACGATTGTGAAGTCCATGAATGACAATTTTACTAAAACTGCAATAGCAGACTTGGTGCCCAGTTTAGGAATCGCAAGTGACACGACACTGTAGATATATGTAATTTAAATTCAGATGCTTTTATAATAAATCTTTAGACATTTCAAATAATTTAAATTACACGCAAAGTTAACAGAGAGATCCTCTTGTTCTAATGTTAATGTAAAATAAATAATAAAACAAATTTAATTAATCTCAAAATATTCAATGTATGACGGGCAAAGATTGAGAAATTGTATTATTCATGGTTGCAAGATAGATATTCTGTCTTACTGAACATTGGCAATGGCTCGATTCAAACTTCTTGGTAAAAACTATTTTAGTATGGTTTTGTTATATTTTGCAAAATAGGTACATTTGAGTAGTAAAGTGGAAGATAGGTAGAATAGAGGCAAATTAGGTAGATCTACCAAAAAGTTGGTAGATATGGCAACACTGGCTCCAGCAACGCGCCGGCCGCCACGTGATGTCGCAGGTGCCAGCTCACATAACGTGACGTCATAGGTGCACGTTCTCATACCGCGTCCGCTCGCCCTGTGACGTCATAGATGCCAGTTCCCACATCGCACCCACCCGCTCCCGCGGGAAGTGGTCTTCAAGCAAACTTGCACCACTCGTTGCCGGTGCTGTAATTTACAAACATTTGAACATTTTGCATACCATTGTAGGTATCTTAGAAAAAAAAATATAATCGTTTATTCTAAGGGACACTAAGTTACATGCAAAAAATATGACCTTTAATTATTGTAATTGAAAACTTTTGTAACTGAGTCCATGTCATGTGACATCACTGCAATCACTATGACTGTTTACTTTTTGCCTGATCTCGGAAGAGGGGAGTTTCTTCGGCAGAGTTGGTCGGTCGCGTGCGCGGACAGCCGGCACTGCGTCCAGTTTCAGGCTCGACACGACGACATGATCGCGGCGGCGCCTATCGTCACCGATGAAGTCGGCCGTGAGTCCGTTTTGGACGAGCAACGCGCTGATTCCTGAAAGATAGTAAGTAGGTGCTCAAACAGAAGAGATAAAGATCTTAAGCTGATAGGTACGTATCTGTGTTTTAAAGTTCGGTAGTATTTAACGATGATTAATTAAATGGATCGATAAGTTATCGTATCGACCCGGTATGCGTTAAATCATATTACTTATCAACATGAATTTATAATCGGTATATTATGATAATATAGATTTTTTGTAGCATAAATCTATCTATCTATAACCTCACCCCAGATCCCTTGCGGGGTAGGCAGAGAGTACAGAGTTCCAACAGGTTCTTTTCTTACATACCTCTTCCTTTGTAGCATAAATGTTTTCATAATCATTGAAAAGGCAAAGAAAGTCAAGGTTTAGGCCAGTACAAGAGCACTTACAAAAGTCAACGTTATTACATTTACCACCGGAACGGAACGCGGCCTCCACTAAGAAGATCCGGCTAGAAACTCTGCGGGCTAGTCTTTTAAATTAATTTGGCCTTTATTATAACCATTGTTTTTTATTCAAAATTGTATTATACGGCGCTGTTTTATTTTGCTGTTTTAAGATGTGTGATCGTCAACTTGTATGTCATCTACATAAATATGAAACTTGCAATTTTTAATGTAATTTTTAATATCTGCTGAGTATGGGATGGAGGTTCAGTACATTGACCATTTCGTCTAAGTCGCCCAGAGTCGCTGTCACATCCCATCTCACAGACTGCAAATCTGCATCTCGGTTGTCCCGAGATGGGTGACCGTTTGTGGCATTTTCATATTCGAGCGTCTCCGTGCTTCGGAAGGCACGTTAAGCCGTTGGTCCTGGCTACCACTTAGTGTGGTAGTCGTTAAGCCGAGTTGGAAGCCTTAAAGGCGGCTTGATAAGTTCCAACAGCAGGTGGCCACAAACCTGTCTCCACCAATCCACACTGGGTCTGCGTGGTGGAGTATGACCTAATCTCTCTCACCTCGATTTGTGAGAGAAGACCTTTGTCCAGCAGTGGGCAGTATAGGCTGATATTATTATTATTATTACTGTTAAACTCACAAACTATGAGACAGTGACCAAGTAAAGATCCCACCAACACTGTAGTAATTTTTTTAGTTCCCAGATCAGTACAAACAACATCAATGAGGGTCTAATTGGAATCGGTAAAATAAGTCGGCTTTTTGACAAGTTGTAATAAAATAAAGCATGAAATAAAATCTGTGTGCCTTAATATCATTATGAACAAATAAATAGATATTAAATTCTCTTATCAAAATTAAATTGTCCTAATTGGGATAGAGTTTACAGGGTGAAGCCAGGTGCGCGAGTTAACATTTCGTTTGATATAGAACCCTACACCACCCCTTCGCGAGCGCAACGCTGGTCGTGAAATGTGCCACAGTCGTTACCCCGGCAATACAAGCGAACGGGCATCCTCCCCTGCTCTAAGTTAAAATAATCTTAACGTCTAAAATTGTCATGATTCGTGCCAAGTGAGCCAGCATTTTACAAACCATATTATATATATATATATATATATATAATAGTTTAGAGCAGGGGCACATCGGCTCGTAGGACTGACGGCCGTTGGCGCAAAAAGGTTCTCGAATGGCGAGCACGTACCGGAAGACGTGGAGTGGGTAGGCCCCCTATAAGATGGACCGATGACCGATGACCGTCTTTAGGGGAGGCCTTTGTCCTGCACAGATTTTTGCTTACACCATCTCACGCGGGCCGCCTTGTGATCGTCGGAAAGCAGATGCGTTATCCAACGGCAAACTAACTTTCTCACACCAAGCGCTTCATGCAAGATCTTCTGAATGGTTGTCCCTGAGATGCCTAATAGAGCCTCTATCTCTCGATACGTCACATGACGATCTTCGAGAATTAGTTGTCTCACAGCAAAGATGTTATCTTCAGTGAAGGCGAATTTTGGGCGTCCTTCGCTAGATTTGTCACTCACACTAGTATGTCCACGCTGGAATTCTAAGTATCAGCGTTCGACAGTCCGCAGACATGGGGCTTCATCACTGAACACAGATGTTAGCTCTTCAAAGCACTGAAACCGTGTCAGGCCTCTTCTAAAGTTGTAGATAATTATTGCACGAACATTTTCCTTAGAAAGATTCATTTTCGTACGTAACCTGACAGATTCCAATCGACGCTGTGACTAAGCAATAGCATCAATCCTAATACTTTCAACTGTTTTGAGATTCAAAATTTAAACACATTCCAATATAGAACAGTTCCAAATTCAAAATTGCCGGGAAATATGGAAACGACAGAACTTAAAAGGCATGCCTCGTAAGTGTACGGTAAACGCCGAACATTTATTGGTCCTTTATCGCATTAAGGATCCGCGAGTTTTAGGACTTTAGTCTCTATTCTTGTGAGGTGCTTGAGCCAGTGAAAAATTATCAGGAACTTTAGCAGTGAAAAATATCAGGGAGCATTTTCAGTGAATATTTATCAGGGAGGGATATATCATTTCAGGTCTGGAAGAAGATGTTCGGATCAAGTCTTCTCACTCCGCAACATCGTAGAGAAGCATCTGGCAGTGAGGCGGAAGGTTTTCTGCGGTTTTGTAGATGTGGAGAAGGCATATGACAGAGTTGTGCGAAAGAGACTTTGGGACATTTTGCCAGAGTATGGTATAGATGGCACTCTGTTGCGAGCCGTCCAGGCCACTTATGTGGACTGCAAGGCATGCGTACGGGTGGGTGGTAACAGGTCACCCTGGTTTGACGTTAAAATCGGCGTCCAGCAGGGTTGCGTGTTGTCCGCTAGACTGTTTATAATATATCTGGACAAAAGTCTTCAAAGACTGAAAGCGATGAATGAAGGTGTACAAATGGGTGACTTAGTGGTAAACCATCTACTTTATGCAGATGACGCGGTTTTAATAGCGCCAACAGCCACTGATCTGCAAACACTAGTCACAGTTATGAAAGACGACTGCATGATCAATAGCTTACACTTGAATGTGAAGAAAACCAAGATTATGGTTTTTGAAAGGGAAGAAACCAGAACGAATGTAAGGATTGTGGTTGGTAACGATGTGCTGGAGCAAGTGAATGAGTTTGTATATCTTGGATGCGCCTTCAGTAAGGATGGGAAATACACCGCTGACATAGAGAGAAGAGTGAGTGTAGGGAACAGAGTGAATGGTGCGATGGGAAAGCTACTCGGGAGCCGGCACTTAAGCCATAAGGCGCAGCTGGCCATACATAACGGAGTTCTTGTCCCAACGCTGTTATATGGTAGCGAGAGCTGGGTATGTAAGAAGGAGAATGAAAGTAGGATAAATACGGAGAAATGCGAGCTCTGCGGAAGATGTGCGGAGTGAAGCTGACCGACAGCATTAGCAACAGCATAGTAAGACAGCGAGTACGTATGAAAGATAGTATCGGTGTAAAGATGAGAAAGGGCATGCTCCGTTGGTTCGGGTATATAGAAAGAATGCCAGAGGAAAGAATGACAAAACAGATATTCAATACCATGGCAACCACTGTCAACGACAGATGTCGTTTTGAATAAATAAGAAATAATTACGAAGAAAAATAGGAAAGATTGGACGAGAGACTAGGCCGTTCAGGGATCGGACGTGTCGCTCGGTGTTCTGCTTGAACTGTGTTGAGTTTCTTATTATTTTCGCAAAATTAATTTGTTGTGATGGAATGTCAAAAGTGTAAGAAAGTTCTTTCCAAAAAAGGATCACATTTTTCATGTCAAGGACCATGCCAAGGTATCTTTCATAGATCCTGCGTAAAAGGACTCGCGGCGGACATGAAATCGGGAAAGAATCGGATTTACTGTAATAACTGTGAAGACGAGGGTTCTGATGAGGATGAACCTTACGAGGGAGTACAAGACGTGCAAAAAATCTTAAAGGATATTCATACAAAGGTTAGCGTAATCCCCGTATTAAAAAAGCATTTAGATTCAATTCAACAAAGTATCAGTGTGCTCTCAGATAAATACGATACACTATTGGTAGAACATGAGCTAGCGAAGGATAAAATATCGAAGTTAGAGAAGAATGTGTGTAATATCAACAATAAGTGTATCTATTTAGAGAAGTGCAACCTTGCTCTTGAAGAAAAAGTTTTTAACCAGGAGCAGGCGTCACGACAGCATAATCTGGAGGTAGTTGGAGTTGAATGTTTACCCGCAGAAAACATAAAGGAGGTAGTGGCAAAAATTGCCAATTGCATCGGTGCAAGCACTAACAATATTGAATGGGTACGGCGCAATAGATCACTAAAGCAAGAAATGAAACCGCCTTCCATAGTCGTAGCCTTTAAGACATCGGGTATGGAATGCAGAGATAGCTGGCTCGCCAAACGTCATAAGCTGAACGAAATCACAAGTAACACAATCACCGGCGGATCAAAGAACCACAAAATTTATATAAATGAGGATCTTACAAAGACTACAAAAGCTATATTGTGGAATGCTAAAAAACAACTTCGCGGTGTTTATAAATACGTATGGATATCAAATGGAAAAGTTCTGGTGAAGAAAGATGAAGGAGACAAAGTCATATGGTTACGATCTGAAAGCGAAATAACTAATTTATTAAAAATAAAGTAGTTTCATTTCGTTCACATACTGTAACTACTTCAATTTTCTTTATGTTTTTAAAAGACTTTATTTCTATTTGTTTATTCTATTTTTTAGTTAATGATACTTTTTAAAATTCGCGGACGCTACTTTTGATTTTATAATTGATAATGATGTTAACTTTACCAGTTTTAATAACATGAATGACTGGTTGGATACATTTGGAAACATAGAAGCTTTGAGCATTTTGCATGTAAACATTCGTAGTTTAAAAAAACATTTTAGTGAATTACTTGTAATATTAAATGATAGTATAAAGCATTTAGACATTATTGTTATAACAGAACCTAATATAGATTACTCATTATTATCAATGTTTAAAATAAATGGCTATGATGTTAACAACTATACACGAGCGGGCCGTTCCGGTGGGGGGGTCTTAGTGTACACGCGTGAGGCGTTAGGAGCATGTGTGTGCGATTTGTTGCCGGTCACTGGAATGCGCTCGGCAGAGTGCGTTTCCACTATAATTAATTATAATGGTGAAAAAATTTATGTTATATCTATGTATAGACCGCCAAGAATAAATAATCTAAATAAAGTAAGCCAGTTTTTACTTGAATTTCGATGCCTCTTGGAAAATCTACCACAAAATTCCAAAGTGTTCTTCTGTGGTGATATAAATATTAATTTATTAAACTACGAAGACAATCACGTCACTACTTATGAAAATTTATTATCTGAATACGGATTCCAAAAGTGCATTGAAGATGTTACGCGAAGAGAAATTTTATTAGGAAATGTAGTACAATCTTGTTTAGACCACATTTACGTTAGAGCAAGTAACACACGTATTCACTCAGCGGTAATAAAGCATAAATTATCTGACCATTATTTCGTCTCGGCTGTAGTAGAATGGAAACGAACTCCGTCGAAACAGCTGTCCCACTCCGATGCGACCCGACTTGTGCGTTCATCTGCGCCACAATTCGCTATTACGAAGCGAGTTCTAGACAATAGAATGGTCAGAGACAAATTATTAAATACAGACTTTGAGAGGTTCTTATCGATTAATTGCCCAACTGAATTATATAACTCCTTTACACAATTATTTAATGATATTTATAATGATTGTTATACAAATAAAACTGTCAATATTAGTAATAGAAATAACAAAGGATGGATAAACAATAGTTTGAAGAATATGGTAAGAGAAAAAGACAGACTTTTTGAATTATGGAGTAACGACCCAAAAAATATGATAAAGCGTCTTACTTACACTAAATACAGAAATAAGTGCCAGAAAGCTATTAATAAAAGTAAAAATGTTTATGATCAGAATAGCATATTAGAATGTCATAAGAATATTAAACAGGTATGGGAAAAAATTAACGAACTATTAGGAAATAACAAACAGACCATAGACGCACTTATTCTGTCAAATATGAAAACGCAAGGAAACGCCAGAGATATAACTAATAATTTTGCTACAACTTTTTCAGATGAAGTTAATAATATAATACATAAGTGTAAAGAAAATTGGTTACCTAGAGCAACTTATGTAAAACCTGTTGACGTAAGCATGAGATGGCAACCAGTGACGAGTTTAGATATTAAGAATACAATTAAAAACATGGATATTAACAAGTCACCGGGTAGCGATCTAGTGCGTATGTCCGATTTAAAACTTGTTTGTGATAAGATTAGCTCAGTCCTGGCTAGACTTGTAAATTTATCTGTGAAAAATTATGAGTTCCCTATGAAGTTAAAAGAGGCAATAGTTCGTCCAGTTCATAAAAAAGGTGACCCGAAAAATATATCCAACTACAGACCTATATCTATATTGTCAAGCATAGATAAAATATTTGAGCATTGTGTAGTTAAGCAGTTAGGGGACTATCTAAAGGCTAATAATGTATTAAACAAGTGTCAATATGGTTTTCAAAAGGGCAAAAGTACAAACACTTTATTGGCAAATTTCACAGATGAAATTAATAATTATTTAGGTGATAAAAAGTTTGTAGTAGCAACATTTTTTGATTATAAAAAAGCGTTTGACACTTTACAAACGGAAACCCTACTTAGTGCATTGGCTGAGTGCGGAGTGAGAGAGCCGCTTAATCATTGGTTCCGTGACTATCTCACAGCACGCTCTTATCGTGTGAAAGTGGGCGAGGCGTACAGTGACAGTAAGACAGTGCAGTGCGGCGTACCACAGGGATCGGGGTGTGGGCCTGTCTGCTACCTCATACACGTGAATAGCTTGTGCGGTGTACTAAGGCACTGCTCGGCATTCATGTACGCAGATGATCTTTGCGTGCTGCGCGCGGGCACTGACATCAATGACAGTTGCAGATTAGTGCAACAAGATATAGATGCAGTAGTAAAATGGTCGCATGACAATGGTATCGTGTTAAACGCAGACAAAACAAAATTAATGATTATACACTCACCTTATTTACACTTATCCTTAGAACCCCCCCTTTTATTCACTCACGACTATTCATGTATGCATAACAATCTAACCAATTGTAATTGTAAACCTATCGAACAGGTTAAATGTATTACTTATTTAGGTATGAAAATTGATGAAAACTTCTCTTGGTCTCAGCACGTAGACTATGTTTGCAATAAATTAAGAATATTACTAGGTAAATTTTACCATCTTAGTTACAGAGTTCCTATTAATACTCTAAGATGTTTATATATGTCTTTAGTTGATTCGATATTTAGTTACGCTCTCGATAGTTACGGTCTTACATTTAAAACAAACCTGGATAAATTAGAAACGCTTCAAATTAGATTTCTAAAACTACTTGTCAATAGAAAGATTAATAATAGCTGTAAGGATAACTATAGAAAGTTATTTCAAATTTGTAAAATTCTTCCAATCAGTTTAAAACACAAATTTCTTTTAATTGTAAACAATCGTGACCGTCGAGAGTTTTTAACTCCAGCAAGCAATGTGTACAGTACGCGCTTGGTGACCGACGGCAGATACAATGTACCAAGGGTAACCAACTACTTCGGTGACAGGGCGCTAAAAAAACGCATCCCATACATTTTGAATAGTCTGCCGGCGGCCATAAGGGGCGAGACAAATATAAAAAAATTTAAAAGGAATCTGAAAAAACATTACCTAAGTTTGTGTTAAGTTAGTGTTACCATTATATTAAGTTTGTAGATTCAACTGACCCCACAGTCAAACTGGTTGCACAGTTTTGTGGGGCGATGTTTTTTATGTTGTGCATTATGTTGTGATCGTAAATAAATAAATAAAATAAAATGTGAAAGTGGAAGGATGCAGGTACCGGGGAAGACCTAGACTATCTTACCACGACCAAATAAACCGAGTCTTATCTGATGGAAAATTCAAGAGTCTCCGTAACCGGCGAGCGTGTATGAGACGAACTATGAGAGTCGAGGAAGCCAGAGAGGTATGTAAGGAAAGAACCTGTTGGAACTCTGTACTCTCTGCCTACCCCGCAAGGGATCTGGCGTGAGGTTATAGATAGATAGATAGAGGATATATTATATTGTGTTGCAGTGAACACTATCAAAGGACAATACCAGTAAACATTATTCAGAAACTAACCAGTAACGATTATCAGAGAACTTTTTTAGTGTGGAACAATTTAGTGTGGAAACATTTTTCGTATCACGAAAAACCATCAGGTCTAGTACGAGTGTGAGTGAATACTAGTGTAATTCGATTGCAGTGTTTGGATTGTCCAGCAGCAAGGTCAAGCAAGTCTTATCCGCTTGCGCACATCGTTAGCATCAATCACATCTAACAAGTAAGATCGTTTCTTGTTATTTAAGCCTAGGAGAATGCCGCTTACAATGGAGAACTTGTATGAAAATCAAATAGAAATTTATGATTTTATGGTGAAACTTCTGACCAATATTAAGAAGGAAGGCACCGAGCGTAAGACAATTGATAATTGTAAACGACGTCTTGATATACTAAAAACTTAATGGCAGGAATTCCAGGCGAACCATAATAAGCTACAGGAATTCCCAGACTATGGTAATCATGACTATTTTATCAATAGAGATTAGGAAATGGATATCCCATCGTTCAGTGGAAATTATCACCAGTGGATTTCATTCAAAGATTTGTTTAACGAGGCCATTTATAGTAATCCGTGTTTATCCAACGCCCAAAAATGCAGTTCTTAAAAAGCAAAGTATCAGGCGAAGCTGAGCATTTAATCCATCATTTACAGATTAGCGCAGACAATTACTCCGTGAAAATTCCAAGAGAGTTGCCTAAGCTGGAAGAGTTTCTCAGCTTTTCAGAGAGTAAGTTTACGGTATTGGAATCATCACGCCGTAAACAAGACAGCCCCATGACCGTCGAAAAGTCTTATCAACGAATATCATGCAGAAAGCCGTCGAATAATTTTTATAGACAATCGTCAAATTTCCGTAACAACTACAACAATAAATCAAAACCAATTATGAAATCACTACACGTGTCGAAATCGGTGTGTGGACTTTGTCACGCTGAACATGCATTGTTTAGTTGCGCTAAGTTTCTAGAACTGACGGACGAGCATAAAATTGAAAACCGTAAGTGACTTAATTATTGCATAAATTGCCTGTACAATCATCATAACAAGCCATGTTTTTCGACGAAAACATGTAGAAAATGCAATGAAAAACATAATACCATTTTACATGGGGCATTTAACATTTCGAAACCTAGCCAGATTGGAAGAACAACAAACCCAACAAATAATAATCGAGAACAGGGATCGAGCTCTGTCCACGTATCCCAAGATGATTTATCAGAGATTTTATTAGCAAAAGCTTTGATCAAAGTAAAAGGTGCACATGAAACAGAGCCTAAGATGAGAGTCTTAATCGATGCAGGTTCTCAAATCTCTTTGATAAATGAAAATGCAGCACAGCTGTTAGGTTTAAAGCGATAATATTGTAAAGGCACCGTATTTGGTTTAGGGGAGCGCGAAAATAACTGCAAAGGTATGTTAAGTCTGCAGTGTGCATCCTTGCAACTGAAGATTATGACTGTTTGCAATATTACTTATCTACTACTCGCAGACAAGACTATGAGAATTATGAGGTGCCATTACCTTTTAAAACAGAGGCAAAGCAAAGCAAAACAGTTAGGATCAACAAAATCAAAGATATTAGCACAATTTCGTAACACGGAGAGAAAGCTTAAGATTAATAGCGATTAAGCAGCGGAGTATAAGTGGTTTATGAATGAATATAAACAATTAAATCATATGATTCCCGCGAATAAACGAACACGAAACCAGAAAAATATTGACCGCACCACGCGGTAAGCCGTGCTGAATCATCTACAACAAAATTACGTGTAGTTTTAAATACCTCAGCTACGTCATTAAGTGGATACCTACAACCTTAATGATATGATGCACAAAGGTCAAAATTTGCAGCAGGACCTTCAAAAATTAATTTTGAAATGGAGGCAGTATCAATTCGCCTTTACAGCCGACGTCGAAAAAATTTATCAGCAAATACTGATACATCCGGATGATCAAATCGATCAAAAAATTTTATGGAGAGATTCAATGGACGAGCACATTCAAACATATCAGCTCACCACAGTCACTTATGGAACTAAGCCCGCTCCATTCTTGGCGATGATGACATTAAAGTAATTAGCCGCGGATGAAAAAGAGAATTACCCGGAAGCAGCAAAGGCACTGGAAGAACAATACTTATATGGATGACTACTTTTTTTTTTAACGTAGCCCCACTCTAGGATTTATTTCTGTGTCGTGGATGCGTTTACAAACATAAAAATTGACATACACAGATACCCAGACCGGAACAAATAACTGTAGATCGCACAAAGATTAGTCCCATGCAGGAATCGAACCCGCGACTATTTGTCACAGTGGGCGGAGCAGCTTAAGCTCTGAACCACTGCGCTAAATCGTCCGTCACTGCGGAGGGAGTCACTCCATTGAAGCAGCAAAGCAACAAAAACAAATATGATTCAAGAATTCGAATATATCAATACGTTAGAGATCAATCGATGGTATGGAAATAAACTAGGGGATGAAATTGAGTTGCATGGTTTCTGTGATGCTTCTCAAAAGGCGTATTCCTGTGCAATTTATTTTAAAATCAAGAACAGATGGCCCAATCATAGTTTTAGTAGCAGCCAAAGCAAGGTTAGTTCCATTAAACAAAGTTATATCAATGCCGAGATTAGAATGAATGGGAGCTCAACTTTTATCAAAACTTGTACAAAAGGTCCAACAGTATCTATTAAATTATAAAATACATATTTTTGGTTGGGTGGATTCAACAGCTGTCTTAGGATGGATTAAAGGAGATTCAGCTAAATGGAAACCGTTTGAAACCGAGTAAGAATAATAACTGCCGCGTGGTTCCCGGCTTAGAATAGGACCAACCCATCTCATCCCATCGGGTGTCGTACAAGGCGACTAAGGGAAAACTAGGGAATGGGCAGCAGCGTTCCCTTAACACTTTTACAACCAAAAACTGCGCTCGCCAACCCGCCTGCCAAGCGTGGCGAGTATGGCAAACACCCCCAACCAATATGGAAGAAAGCAAGAAAACCAGGCCCCTAGTCCCCGGCGGTCCTGTTCGTCCTGGCCACGGTAGCAGCCATGGTAACGACAGGACAAGGGGTGCTAAAAATCTCCGGCAGAGATTCGGCTACCACCAAAACCGAAAATTGGCCCTGGTGACATACAACGCACGCACATTGAGGACAGATGAGAAGCTAGTTGAGCTGGAAGAAGAGTTAAACAAGTTGCGGTGGAGTATTGTTGGTTTATCGGAGGTCCGAAGAGAGGGCGAGGACACGATAACCTTAAAATCCGGCAACTTGTTTTACTACCGGGAGGGCGAACAGCAGTCCCAAGGTGGTGTCGGATTTATCGTCCACAAGTCACTCATAAACAACGTTGTGTCCATCACTAGTGTGTCGAGCAGGGTAGCGTACCTGATACTCAGAATATCCAAAAGATATTCGCTGAAGGTCATACAGGTCTACGCACCGACCTCGGCATACTCAGATGATGAGGTCGAAGTTATGTATGAGGACATTTGTAGAGCCATACATACTTTCAAAGCACACTTTACAGTAATTATGGGTGACTTCAATGCGCGACTGGGCAAACGGGGCGATGATGAGTTGAGAGTGGGGCAATTTGGATATGGGCAGCGCAACCCCAGGGGTCAGAGGCTGGCCGAATTTCTGGAGAAGGAGGGACTTTTTATGATGAACTCTTTCTTCCAGAAGCCGTCTCATAGGAAATGGACCTGGATGAGCCCTGATGGTTTCACAAAAAATGAGATAGACTTCATCATGAGCACCAAGCGACAAATATTTAATGATGTCTCCGTGATTCACAGGGTAAAAACCGGCAGTGATCACCGAATGGTCAGAGGCACATTAAATATTAATGTCAAAATGGAAAGATCGCGTCTGATGAAGTCTACGCTCCGACCTTCTAATACACATATCCAAAACCCCGAGAACTTTCAACTCGAATTGTCAAACTGCTTCGAATTGCTAGACAGCAGCGCATCAGTGGACGAAATCAACAATAGGTTGGTAGAGACTGTCCATACGGTCGGGTCTAAGCATTTTAAGCCCCACCGTAAAAATAGGCCTCAAAAGCTATCCGACTACACCCGAAACCTTATGGCTGAGCGACGTACCATGAGACTCCAAACCTCCGATGATGCTTAGTCCTATAGGCAGCTCAATGGACAGATATTGAAGTCCTTGCGACACGATCTACGGTCCTTCAACACAAGACGTATTGAGGAGACCATAAAGCAGAACAAGGGCTCCAAAGTGTTCGCAAGAGCCGCGTCGATTGGGCAAAGCCAGTTGACGAAGCTGAAGACGGAGGACGGAAACGTAACGTCGAATAGGTCAGAGGTGCTCAGGGAGATAGAGAGGTTCTATGGACAGTTGTATACCTCAGTAGCTGAACCTATTGTTGACTTGGTAAAAGACCCAAGAGCCAAGCTAACCCGACACTACACTGAAGATATCCCGGACATCAGCCTGTACGAGATTAGGATGGCTCTCAACCAACTTAAAAACAACAAAGCGCCGGGTGAAGACGGAATTACTGCAGAGCTTCTGAAAGCGGGCGGATCGCCGGTACTTAAAGTCCTTCAGAGGCTGTTTAATTCCGTCTTGCTCGAAGGAAAAGCGCCGGAAGCATGGAACAGGGGTGTGGTGGTACTGTTTTTCAAGAAAGGTGATAACACTTTATTAAAGAACTATAGGCCCATCACACTGCTGAGCCATGTTTACAAGTCGTTTTCGAGAGTCATCACGAATCGTCTCGAACGCAGGCTTGATGATTTCCAGCCTCCCGAACAAGCCGGTTTCCGGAAAGGCTTTAGTACCATAGACCACATACATACGCTGCGGCAGATTATACAGAAGACCGAGGAGTATAATCGGCCACTATGCTTGGCGTTTGTGGACTATGAGAAAGCCTTCGATTCGATCGAGACTTGGGCGGTTCTTAGATCTCTCCAGCGATGCCGCATTGACTATCGGTACATCGAAGTGTTGAAGTGCTTGTATAATAACGCCACCATGTCAGTCCGAGTACAAGGGCAGTGCACGAAGGCGATCTCCATAAAAAGAGGAGTAAGACAGGGAGACGTCATTTCTCCGAAACTGTTTACGACCACCATAGAGGACGCCTTCAAGCTCTTGGAATGGCGAGGACTTGGCATCAACATCAATGGCGAATACATCACTCACCTTCGATTTGCCGACGACATTGTGGTCATGGCGGAGTCGCTGGAAGATCTAGGACGAATGCTCGGCGACCTCAACAGAGTATCTCAACAAGTGGGTCTTAAAATGAACATGGACAAAACGAAAATAATGTGTAACGTCCATGTCGTACCCACCGCACTCACCGTTGGGAACTCTACTCTTGAAGTTGTCGACGAATACATTTACCTGGGACAGGTAGTCCGGTTAGGTAGGTCCAACTTTGAGAGAGAGGTCAATCGACGAATCCAACTCGGCTGGGCAGCGTTCGGGAAACTGCGCAACATCTTCTCATCCAAAATACCTCAGTGCCTAAAGACTAAAGTTTTTAGTCAATGTGTGTTACCAGTGATGATATATGGATCAGAGACGTGGTCTCTTACAATAGGTCTCATAAAAAAGCTCAGAGTTGCTCAGCGAGCTATGGAGAGAGCTATGCTCGGCGTTTCTCTACGTGATCGAATCAGGAATGAAGAGATTCGTAGAAGAACCAAGGTCACCGACATAGCCGTTAAGATTAGCAAGCTGAAGTGGCAATGGGCGGGCCACATAGCGCGAAGATCGGACGGGCGTTGGGGCAGAAAGATTCTAGAGTGGAGACCACGTATTGGCAAGCGCAGCGTGGGACGACCACCTGCCAGATGGACCGACGATCTTGTGAAAATCGCAGGAAGTCGTTGGATGCAGGTGGCATCGGACCGGTTACGCTGGAAAGCGATTGGGGAGGCCTATGTTCAGCAGTGGACAAGTATAGGCTGAGATGATGATGATGATGATGAAGAATAATAACTGACGTCATAGCAGCTGATCGGTGGAATTACATCAAAACAAAGGATAATCCCGCCGACTGTGGTAGTCGTGGTTTAACGGTAACACAACTCCGAGAACATAAGATGTGGTGGCAAGGGCCGTCATGGCTACTATCATTTCAAAAGCAAGATCAGAATCAGGAGGCTTTCGAAACAACTCTAGAAATGAAAGCTTCCATAAAACAGACGAATGTTGTTACCAAGCACAAGGATACATATAGACATCAGTCGCAATAAACATAATTAATTACTTGTTAAATAAATATAGTTTATTTACAACTCGCATTTTTGCGTGGATATTACGTCTAACTATATATAACAAGGCAGGTCAATCACACTATCTCACATTACCGGAGCTTCGTCATTCGAAAACGCTGATTATTAAAACAGTGCAACAAATGGAATTTGCAAATGACATTGATTATTTACATAAACATCAAAGAGTACACTGTAAGAGCAAAATTTTGAATTTAATTCCGATATTTGATGAACAGGGAATATTACGAGTAGGAGGCAGACTAAAAAAGGCAAATATCAGTCAGGAGATGAAAAATCCGATTCTTATCCCTTCTAACAGTCGGCTAACCATGTAACTTATTCAACAAGCACATGAACGGACCTGTCAAGGAGGAGCAAGGTTGACTTTATCGAATTTACGACAAAGTTATTTTTTTTTTTTTTTTTTTCTTTATAAAAACGTTGCCCCAAACTAGGATTAATTCCTGTGTCGTGGGTGCGTTTACAAACATGAAAATTCACATACACAAATACCCAGACCGGAACAAATAATTGTAGATCACACAAAGATTTGTCCCGTGCGGGAATCGAACCCGCGACTATTAGACACAGTGGGCGGGGCGGGTTAAGCCCTTAACCACTGCGCTAAATCGTCCGTCAATTATTATTGGATTATTCGAGGTAACAATGCAACTAAACAATATCTTAGTCGAGTTGGAATAGTAACAGCGGGACTGAACCGCATTTTAAAAAGTCAAGACTACACTACACCTCATTCAAAAACATTCCAATCAAATGCGTGTAGAATCAAGTATTTTTGTACCAAAGTTTGATATCATTAATGACATAGTCAACCTGAGCATTCCGGTAGAAGAATTTGTCGAGGACGCGGAAATCAATAAGTCGATTACTAGTGTAAAGTTTAGTGTATCAGACGTAGACTTGGATGAATTATCGCAGCACGATGTGCATCAGTATATCATATGTTACGTGTTATTAACACCAGCAGTGACAGCGGCAGGACTTTGGATCTGGAGGCGTTGCCGGTGTTCGCGACGCCGCCGCTTCCGGGAGGAGCGAGACTCGCATCAGTCTCCTGCGCCGGCACTGCCCGCGGCCGCAGCCGCGTCTGTGTGTAGTTAAGTGAAATCGCGAAAGCAGAGCACAGCTGACCGTCAGCTGAGTGGTAGTGAATCAATTTGTATCAGTAAGCGGTTACCTAGTGTGTTTAGTAGTATTCGCAAAAAAGATACCGCGACCTCCCCAATTTTGCGTAAATCCAAACGTATCGAGGTAGAAGATTCAAGGGTATAAAGGTCGTTAAGCAATTCCAAATTTATTCATTGTGTACGTCAATCCTTGAAGATTGTTAATCATTTTATTTGTAAGTTGAAATTGTTAAATCACCTTGTATCACCTGCTGTCATTTCATTTCATTTCATCATAATTTGTCTCATTTGTGGGTCTGGGAAAATGTTCGAGGTAATCGAACACCGAGCTCGTGGCACGTTTTCGCCAATGCAATCTTTTACGCGATCATCATGGTTTATAATTTAAATTAGTATTCGATCAGACCGCGTAGCACTCAAACGTTTATCATTAACTATATCATAAAATCATTAACTATCATTTGGAACAGTCATTATTATTTAGCATTAAATTTAACTTTGTGGAAACTGAAATAAAATAATAATCACTGCAATCTTAGCATTTCGTTTCTTATCAACTATCAAACATAAGTGTACGGTAAACGCCGAACATCGCTATAAGGCCGTTGACTGAAACGACTATCGGAATAATAATAGTTAAATCAACATTCCACATGGCGGTAACCTCATGGGCCAGGCCCAAATATTTAGATAATTTTTCTTTTTCAGCCTCCACAAGGTTCTCATCAGGCGGAATGGTGAAATCAACTAGCATTACACGACGCATCGATCGATCTTTTATCATGATATCAGGTTTATTGGCTACAATATTCCTGTCAGTGATAATTGATCGACCCCAGTAGAGCGTGATATGTCCACTTTCGAGAACTGGTGGAGGCTGGTACTGGTAGTACGGTACTTCAGAGTCCACAAGGCCATATTTAAGAGTAAGTTGCTGATGGATAATCCTAGCCACCTGGTTGTGTCTATGCAAGTACTCTCCGTTAGCAAGACGAGAACAACCGGAAACTACATGTCTAATAGACTCACCGCAACGGTGGCATGCCCGACGAATGGTAACCGTACCGTCCTTTAGGATGTGTTTCCGGTAGTTGTTCGTCATAAAAACTTTGTCGATAATTGCAAAGACAAACCCTTCAGTTTCCCCATAGAGGTTGCTGAGGCGTAGGTCAGGAAGCGAGCTGGTCCACATCAGGCCCTGTAAGAGCCCGATAGAACCGTCTGTGTAGCTCCTTGCCCTTCCATATGGCTGTGCGGTTCAAAATATTTAATACCTTCGCCAGTTCCCATTTGCCAAGGAAAGCGGAGTTAGGCCTCTATCGATTGCAGCAACATCTCGATACATCACCACGGACACACTCAGAAAGTACTGTCTGAGATTGCACACCTCGCGGTTGTGTAGTGTCTTAGCGTTTAAAAATCCACGACCACCACAATTCCGCGGGATGTACAACCTCATAACAGACGACCGCGCGTGACGCATACGATACGCTGTCAGCAATCCTTTCTGACCTTTCTATCCAGGGCATCCAGTTCAGACAGAGTCCACCTTAGTATGCCAAAAGAGTACGTAAGAACAGGCATGACCCAACCATTGAAAGCTCGGACCTTATTTCCACCTAATAAAAGGCTTTTTAACACTTTTATCAGGCGGCCAAAGAACCGATATATCAATGATTGTTTCATATCCAGTTCAGCTATACTTAAGCTTGTGTACGCTTGTGACATACCAAGATACGTACGAAGGGTTCCAGACCATACTTGCGAATTCCAAATGACTGCGCACCAAAGAATTGTAAAGCAGGATCTTCGTTTGTGGCTGATGAAAGTCCTTCGTGTTTCTTTTAAGAAAGCCTAGCATTTGAGCTGATTTTTTTACAGCCTCATTATCGTGTGAGGTAAACCTCAACTGACTTTCTAAATTATTACCTAAATCCCTAATTTTATTAACTTCGTTCAAGACTACTCCATCGATATTGTAGTTTGAAGGAATGGGTACTTTTTTCTTTGAATATTTTATGTGATAACATTTATTAGCGTTAAGTGTCATGTCGTTTATATGACACCAGTTTTTCATATTGTCAAGATCGCGTTGGATAAGGAGAGCATCTGATAGGGAATTAACTGAGAGGTATATTTTAAGGTCGTCAGCAAACAAAGAGAATCTACTATACTTGATGCTCTTCGCAATGTCGTTTATGAATACGGAGAATAATATTGGACCGAGATGTGAACCCTGGGGCGCACCGGAGCAAAGTATACTTTAGACTCATAACCTTTCACAGTTACTACTTGAGGTCTTTTGATAAGATAAGATTGAAGCCAGTTCAGCAGACTTCCACATACCCCGTGCGCTTTAAGTTTTCTCAGCAGTAAATGATGATTCACTTTATCAAACGCACTTGAAAAGTCGGTATATACTGCATCAACCTGTCTACCTTTGTCGTCTGTGAATAAGTCTAATATAAATGAGATCAGGTTCGTATTGACGGAGCGACCAATCCTGAAGCCATGTTGAGCATTTGTGATAGGAGGACTTAGGTTGGAATGTAATGATGTGACATATTAAAGATTCAAATAATTTAGAGAAACATGAGAGAAAAGAAATAGGACGGTAATTTTTATGTCGTTTTGTTCACCTTTTATATGTATTGAGACAATCTTAGCTTTCTTCCATTCATTCGAAAATATACCGTTGCTTAGAGATTCATTTATTATCAAAGATAGAGGCAAAGCGAGAACTGAACTACAGCGTTTAATAAACTTTAAGGGTATTCCGTCCGGACCTGCACGGCAGCCTTTGCAATATCTAACTGTTTTAACTTTTTAAGTACCTCCTTTTCGGTAAAATTAATACGGCTCAGGGATTTGTGTAACGAAGTCGGTGCAGTGCATTTGGTCAGGTTTGTAACATGGTTTTCATAAACAGATGAAAAGTGCTTTGCAATAAGTTTGGCTATATTGGGACCAGTATCTACATAATAGTTATCACAGTGCGGGAAGAGACGCGTCTTCCATGCGTTTATCTTTAATGAACCTCCATATTAATTTTGGATTATTGGCTATGTTTGATTGTATGCGGTTAATGTTTTTTGTGTAACATTGTTTTAGAAGTTTGCGACTACGATCTCTAAGCAATTCGTATTCAATCTTATCACGGGGATTTACTTACAATATTTTAATCGAATTTTGTCTTTTTCGTATAAAAGCCGAGTTAACCTATAATCAAACCACGGCGGGAACTCAGATAACCTTGGCCTACGTCTAGAAACATATTGGGTTATTACATTTCTTAATAAGTCGTAAAATATTTCAACCATATCATTCACGTTTTTTGATTTTGCGAACTTGTCATTCCAGTCTATTTTTTCAGAGTACTTATAATGTTGTGGAAATTAGCTTTGAAGAAGTAAAAGTCATTTCTAGGGTTTGGGGCAAGGTCATGTGGAGACGCGGTTCTCCCAATCCCGAAAGCGGCCGCCGCCCGTGCCCACAAAGTGGACTGTATTGCGGAAGATGGTAACTGTTATATAAATATTCGACTGGGGGCTTATGCAATCCACGTACCTTTTACTCTGGAGATCCACCAGTGCGCCTGGCTATAGGTGACGGCCTAGCGCTCGGAGACCTCACGCGGCTCGCTGATTGTTTGGCACCCCGGGGTGGACGCAAGCGGTGCTAGTTTTCGGAATCCTTCCTTCTTCGCGTTTTCGACATACGAAGACAAAGGCTCTTCGTATGCTCGGAGTGTGCGCGCGGGGGTCAACACAACAACACGTCCAACGAGACGGATGCGCTGTCGCACCGTGATCTAGGCACACTGATCGGGCTGCTCCGTCGGAGGGGGTAGAAGCAGCTTAGGCCGCCCTACGCCAGATGGCGCGCAGCGGTGGTGACACAGATGTGGTGGAAACATAAACCCCGATCTAATTACCTATGTAGCTAATAGATGGCGCTAACATTTCCCCCGCCCTTAATGGGTTGCCATTAAAGTTACCTATTCACCAAACAATATCCTAAATTCGCGGCGGATATCTCAATTAAATTATGCAGATATTGCAGAAATACAATACTGCACGAATATCTAATAAAACTATTTCTACGCGGTTATAAATTAGCCTACTGGTTCGGCATCGGACACAACCGTACAACCGGACGCAAAAACGTACCTTTAGCGGTACGGACTGAGACAACGCGAACAGTACCATCTTTGGACGCGTGAAGCTTTTCCACTACGCCTAGTGGCCAGGCGAGAGGTGGCGCGGCATCCACAATAATTATAACGACCGTGCCAAGAGCTATAGGGACAGCGGGCGTGTTCCACTTCTCTCTGGTTTGCAGCGCATGCCAATATTCGAGACTCCATCGCTTCCAGAATGACTGAACTAACATATCTAATAAACTATAACGCTGAAGTATACTAACGGCTTCAACTTCAGCTGCCGGAAACGAGCACAACGGCGCGGTGTGCAGAAAATGGCTTGGTGTTAACGCGGTCGGTTCAGTTGGATCTGAACTTAAAACCGTGAGAGGACGCGAGTTGAGTATGCACTCTATTTGTGCAAGAACTGTAATAAGCTCTTCATATGACAGAAGCTGTTGACCGATAACCTTAAACAAATGCGTTTTAATGATTTTGACCATACTCTCCCAACAGCCTCCAAAGTGTGGTGAAGTAGGCGGGATAAATTTCCACTCAATGCGGTTCTCAGTCAACTCTTCTTCAAAACGCGGGCGAAACTCCGAATTCAAAAATTTATACAGTTCTTTCAGATAGGAATTAGCGCCTACAAAGTTTGTACCGTGGTCAGAATACAAGACCTTGACAGGGCCGCGGCGTGACAAAAATCGTTTTAGAGCAGCCAGAAAGCTAACGGTACCAAGATCTGTTGTACACTCAATGTGCACAGCACGAGTGGTCAGACAGGTAAATACGCAAAGGTACGCCTTGAGTGCCTTAGCTCCGCGACGTCTGATAGGCGTATAAGAGATGGGACCTGCGTAGTCACAACCGGTGTGCGTAAAAGCTTTAGCTACCTGTTTAACTCTACTGTCTGGCAGATCTGCCATCAACGGAAAAGATGGTCTGGGTTTCATTCTGAAACAGACATTGCACTTATGAATACGCTGTCGAATAATACGTCTCGCAGACAAAATCCAGTATTTTTGCCTAAGCAAAGACATCACTAACTCAGGACCCGCATGCAAGTACTTGCGATGGTAATAATCTATAAGCAAGTCGACGACGTGACCTCGACGCGGTAACACCATAGGGTGTCTCGACGAAAATTTTAAATCAGAATTCGCGAGACGACCTCCAACACGAATCAATTCATCCTCTACAAATGGTCTGAGCTTTATTAACGCGGCTGAACAATTCTCATTATTTCGTAAATTAATAAAATCATCATAAAAATACTTCCTCTGTAAAAAATGTAGTAATTTCCTTTCAACAAACTCCAAATCAATTGCGGTAATAAACAAATTCTCTCGGCGAGGTAAAACTTTCAAAACACGGTACACCAAAACTAAACTTCGTAGTAACTTGCTCCACGATGAGCAGCGGTTAGCTAACGCAAGTATATCACCATCTTCTTGAGGCGCGGAAGACGTTACAGGATGTGCGAGGATCCTCTGCTCAGGGATATCTGCAGGTATATAATCGATGTCCTTCAACGGCCACTGCGTAGAGTCTAACAGAGCCCACGGCGGTCCCTGGTGCCACAATGGGTGTGAAACCAACTTAGCAGGCGTCAATCCGCGAGACAGACAATCCGCTGGATTATCTGTTCCGGATACATGATAGAAATCGCTCGCGGGTATGTTATCGGTTAGCTTCACAACGCGATTAGCAACAAACGTCTGCCAGCGGTGGGGGGAACCTTTTATCCAATACAGAACGACTTTTGAATCTGTGAAAGCATATACTTTCAAGCCGGGAACGCGTGAAGAGTAAGTGTCCACGACGGTGCGAAGCAGCTGCGCCAGCAGGCCTGCAGCGCACAGCTCTAGTCGTGCCACGGACAGCGGCTTCATTGGCGCGACTTTAGATTTAGCGCACACCAGGCGGATGGTGTTGACGCTCGCGGAAGAAACATGCATGTACACAACACCTCCATATGCATGTTCACTCGCGTCCGAGAACCCGATCAACGTGACGACACAATCGCTGCGCACACCTAAATGTCGCGGGATTTTAAGTTCGTTCAAAGATGGTAACTCTGAACAAAATTGTTTCCATCGTCTCACGACATGAGGTGGCGGTTCCTCGTCCCAGTCGAGATTCAACTGCCAAAGCTGTTTGATCAGCAGTTTAGCATAAAGAATTGCGGGGGCCACGAATCCCATTAAATCCCAGAGGCGGGCTACGGTTGACAAAATGGAACGCTTAGTACACTTACCTGTCAGCGGCGACACTATAAAATGAAAAGTATCATTTTCTGTCGACCACCGCAAACCTAACACTTTGTATTGGTCGGACTTATCAAATTCGACGTCACGGCGAAGAACATGTGTCCCAGGTAAATTTTTTAAAACAGATAAGGTGTTGCTGTTCCACTTGACTAGATCAATTCGTGCGGATTCAAACAAATCGATGAGCTCGGTGGCCACGGCGATGCCTTCTTCGTCCGCGGGGACGGAGAATGCGACATCGTCCATATAAAGCGAGTCGGCGGCGAGCGCGGCGCGGGCGCGTGGGTACCTGTCTCCTGCATCGCTTACTAACTGCGCGATGGTGCGCAGCGCATGGAATGGACTTGATTTCACTCCGAAGCAAACTCTATTGAACTCTAATAAAATCAGCGGGTCATCTGGGCTAAACCGGTATAAAATACGCTGGAATCGGCGATCTTTTTCCTGCATGATTAATTGTAAGAACATTTGCTTGCAATCTGCGGTCAGTGCTACAGCGAATAACCTAAAGTTTAAAATAATCTTAAAAAGATCACCCTGTAGATTCGGTCCGCTATGTAAAATGTCATTCAGTGACACTCCTGTGCTAGTCCTACAACTAGCATCTAAGACAATCCGTAACTTAGTTGTGACTTTATCCTTGCGGATAACTCCGTGATGTGGGATCACATACATCGGAGCGGATGGGTCGTCATCGGTCACTTCTCTTAAGTAACCTTGATTAAGGTGATCGCGAATCACTTGATCGTAAGCGGCCCGCAATGTAGGGGAAGACTCGAGCTTTCTTTCTAGACAAAGAAAGCGCTTACGAGCTGTCTCGTATGATTCACCCAACATATTAACCGAATCGCGGAATGGCAATGCCACAATATACCTACCGCTAACGATATCGCGTATAGTGGTAGTGCGGTAAAACTGTTCACACTCATCATCTGCCGGATGATGAGGTTGCGGGATTTTCAGCTCCTCTAGCTCCCAAAACCTACTAATTAGCTGGTCTATAGGCCGCTCCGGCGCTACAGAACAACAGCACGCGGTAATAGTACAAGAGGCGCGGTGTGCGCACGCGGTCGCGCACTCACCTCGCCCACACGCACTGATAATCGGCACGGCGCCCATTACCACAAAACCCAAGACGGTTTCTATTGCTACCAGTCCGGACGCGTCCCCTCTGACGACGCCTGGCATCAAAAGGTGCGGGAAAACCGCTGCACCGAGCAGCACGTCCACACCGCGGGGCGTGCCGAGCGTGCTGTCTGCGAGCGGCAGATCTTCCATCGGCGGAAGCGCGGACATATCTACAGACGCGGTCGGCAAGTTGTCCGTGATACGATCTAATACCAACGCGGTAATCTCAAATTTCACGTTCCTTTTGAATCGTGAATAAATCTCAAAGTTTGCGGAACCCTTAATTATTTTTTCCGAACCACCTATCCCCTTAACTACGGTACGCGGTATATTGCTCGGCCTAATACCTAAACGATTTAAGCATTCAGAAGTAATGAAATTGCTCTGAGATGCACTATCAAGTAAACACCTAACTACATGTTCACGACCTGCACTATCGAAAATAATTACTTGCGCGGTCGCAAGTAAAACCGTTGTGTTCGCATTACATTGCTGGCTATTAACGGCCGCGGTATGATGCGCAGGCGCAAGTACCGAGTTCGACGCGGCAATGGATGTCGTACATAACGACACGTCCGTTCGCTGTTTCACTGTAGGCGGCCGCACCCTACTTGCCTCACTCGCACGCACGGGTGACGGACCCGATGGCGTAGTGGTTAGCACGGAGAGCGCTTGGGAGTCAGAGTTCGATTCCGCTTTGAATGGTGGTTTTTCAAAATGAAGTGAACTATGATGCCTGCGTTTACATAACGAACAAACACTAGTGGAATGACATTCTGAAGCCATATGTTTCAAACTTAAACAATTAAAACAAGCATACAGCCGTTTTGCAGTTTTAAAACGAGTCTCTGGCGGCATTTTATTGAACGCGGGACATTTATACAAATGGGAATGTTTAACTGAGATACACATACATTTTTTATCGTCGACAACGTTTACAAATGTATGCAACTTGGGTGGCTGATTACTAACGCGGTGCCTACTACCTTCTACTTTTCTTGTAGAATTTGACGCGGGAGTCCGTTGTAAAATCTTAGATTGACTTGTTACAAACTCAACCAAGTTCTCAAACGTAGGTATAGCAGTCGAACTAACACTCATCTCAAAAGAACGAACAGTCTCATGGTCAAGTTTTTTCAACGCTACTTGCAAAAGAATTAAGTTTGACAAATCATCTAATTTAAGATTATTTAAGGCTTGTACGGACGTTACAAACTTATCGAGAAATAAATTAAAATTATCAGCAGAAGCACAGTTTAAAGGCTTAAAATCAAATAACTGATTCAAGTAAGTAGAAGCCAGCATACGTTTGTCTTCGTACTTATCAATTAAAATTTGTAAAATAAGTGCGTAATTATCTGCGCTGGGTGTAATGCCAGCACAAACTGCTTGTGCTTTGCTGCCTATTTTACCTAATAAATAATATAACTTTTCCGAGTCTGTAAGCGAGGGATTATCGTGAATGGTAGACTTAAAGCTTGCGTAAAACAAAGGCCACGAGCGAATATCACCATCAAACGACACTAAATCAATGGGCGGCAGCGAGGGCCGACCCTTAAGTGGCGAGTAACCACTCGCTGGCGACTGAGAAGTTGTGGAGAACTGTGCCTTACAGCTCTTGACACGGCTATACAGCTGTTCAAATGCGATTAAACATTTATAATTGGGTTTAGCGGTTGGATTGACGGAAAGCAAACGTTTGTTATAACTATCCAATACCTCGATGTACTCTGTTCTCATGTTATCTATATTGGAAACGGTACATAAGAACCTGTCCTTTGCAGGTTGATCATTATCTTTTATCTTCTTGATCGAATCATAAATTTCTTGAAAAAATTCAAATATCGCGTTACGTTTGCATTCTAAAATAGTTAATTCGCAATCAGCGGTTTCACCTTTCGACATTTTGAATAAAATAAACTAATAACTACTAAAATCCCAATATTAAACTCGAAGATTCTACAAAGGTTCAAAGTACAACTTGTGACCTACTTAGCAATGACCGTGCACCGGTCGTGCACGCGCGGCGCGATACACAGAACTACCTACAATTAAATTTAACAAATTCAAAAATATTTGTTAATTCCCGAAATATCTGATAATAATCTATTCAAACGATATAAAAAAAATATTATTATATGTTACAAAGGTGGTGGTAACTATAAGTTATAATTATATTGCGATATCTCACAAATAACAAGATATTCAAACGGTACCTACCTATGGTACGTAACAAAAACAGAACAAATATTACTATTATTGTTACGAATATGCGGTTTAAACACTAACTACTAGTTGGCAACCCAATAAGACCGTAGGAAATATAACAACGAGAACGGTTCTCGTCGTAGGGCAACACCTAGCGCGGGCGCAACTAACTAGTCGCGGGACCAACCTAACTACTGTGACCACGGCGGTCAGCTACTGCAAACAATAGTCCTCAACAATCCGACGAGGGGGACCACAACTATGGAGACGCGGTTCTCCCAATCCCGAAAGCGGCCGCCGCCCGTGCCCACAAAGTGGACTGTATTGCGGAAGATGGTAACTGTTATATAAATATTCGACTGGGGGCTTATGCAATCCACGTACCTTTTACTCTGGAGATCCACCAGTGCGCCTGGCTATAGGTGACGGCCTAGCGCTCGGAGACCTCACGCGGCTCGCTGATTGTTTGGCACCCCGGGGTGGACGCAAGCGGTGCTAGTTTTCGGAATCCTTCCTTCTTCGCGTTTTCGACATACGAAGACAAAGGCTCTTCGTATGCTCGGAGTGTGCGCGCGGGGGTCAACACAACAACACGTCCAACGAGAAGGATGCGCTGTCGCACAGAGATCTAGGCACACTCGTCGGGCTGCTCCGTGGGAGGGGGTAGAAGCAGCTTAGGCCGCCCTACGCCAGATGGCGCGCAGCGGTGGTGACACAGATGTGGTGGAAACATAAACCCCGATCTAATTACCTATGTAGCTAATAGATGGCGCTAACATCATGTGTCAGATTATTCGTTAAATTAAATAGTAGGGCTGGACGTTTTGGATCTAATTTATAGAGCTCACTAGGAGTCACAGTGCTTACTCCTGTCATATTTGTAATAATGAGGTCCAGTAGTCTTTCGTCCACATTTATGCTATCTTTGACTTGTTTTAGATTATTCACTGACATAAGATTAGAAAGATTCTTCAACTCGCCCTCTTTGTATGTACATCCATCCATGTGGATGACCGTACACTTGTCTACTCCAAACTCCATTCCGATGTTGTTGCTAAAGTTATTTTGAGCACCTCCATCAGGTCTGTTTTCTTTTAAGCGTACAATTGAGGTCATCCATGTACAGTAGATGAGATATAGGCTCACTCTCCCTCCGCATATAGTAACCTAGCTTTGAATCCTTAGGTATAGCACTTAATGGATTTAAAGCTAAGCAGGACCACAACGGACTTAAACTGTCGCCCTGAAAGATACCCCTGCTTATCTATATCAAGTCAGACGAACCAGAAAGGCCTCCTTAGCCTATGAGACACCGAATCAAAGGCCTTCTTATAATTCAAATTCAAATCATTTATTTGTGGATAATAGGTTAGATAGGATGTTACATGTATACAAGGTGTAACATAATTAACGCAAGACCTGAAAGTAGTTTGTTCTAAATCGGCAACTGAATCGAGTCCAACTAGTTTTAAAGTTAGTTAATTTTCTTTTTAAATTTCTAAAAATGCTGTTACTCTTTCTGTTCGCTGTATTAAACAAAATTTAATAATTATTCAAAGCATTACCGCTATTTTAAATGTATTTCTATTACATACACCTCAATAGGCATACAAAAGTTAATTATTTATTAAATTCTATGGTTAGTTTGGGTACCGAAGAGATTAAAAAAATGGTAGAAAAGTACATATAATTTGAAGTTTAATTTTCGTATTGAATTCGTAACGCAATAATATAATTGGGGTGTCTGAGGTCTTGCGTTATTTATGTTACACCTTGTATAGTCATAAGTTCTACTATATCCTGCCATGCATCAGGCGTACAAAATTATAAAGTATTATAAAATATATAAATGTCATATTATTATTAAATTAATTTAAAAATTATATTAATGATATTATTATTAGTATATTAAAAAAATATAATGCTATTTTACCTCTATGAAGTCGTCAATGGAATAGTACTCTTTATCTATTAAAAAAATACTTGATATATTTTTAAAAATATTAGCACTACTAATTTTTCTTATGTGTAGGTATTTTATTATAAATAGTAGGCCCCATACAGACTATGCTTTTACGCATAAGATTAGTCTTACAAGGCATTGGGTGTATGGTATGTTCACGACGGCTTCCTGTAGGATATGTATTGTACATATGCATATTACTTTTTACAAAAGCTGCAACCTCGCAGATGTAAAGAGAGGGTACCGTTAGTATCCTTAAACCTTTAAATTTTCCTTTATCGATTCTCTCATTCCTAGACCCGTTATCGCACGCACACATCTTTTTTTAGCTTTAAATATCTGCATCTTGCGCATGCGGCCGCGTGGTTCCCGGCTTAGAATAGGACCAACCCATCTCTTCGCGTCGGAGATTCGCCAGTCCGGGTGGGGCGGTACCTAAAGTACTTGGGCCTCACCCTGGACAGTCGCTGGGGCTTCGAAGAGCATTTTGAGCGTCTTGTCCCCCGAGTCGAAAGGGTAGTGGGTGCCATGCATAGACTGCTACCCAACCTCGGGGGGCCGTCGGAGGAGGTACACCGCCTTTACGGGGGGGTCGTGCGATCGGTGGCTCTCTATGGGGCGCCTGTATGGTCACACCGACTGTCGGGCGTCCGGCGCTGCAGGACCAAAATCTATAGCCTGCAGCGCAAGATGGCCATCCGCATCGCACGAGGATACCGAACCGTATCTTTCGAGGCGGCGACCCTCTTGGCACGCTTTCCGCCGCTCGACATCCTGGCGGACATGGACGCGAGGGTCTACGACCGAACTCGCGTCGTCCGCCAAAGCGACGAATGCGTGCCCGCGCTCGAAATCAGACGGCGGGAACGACGACGCGCTCTGGAGGAGTGGCGCGCGAGGCTCAGCCAGGAGCACATCGCGCGCAAGCGCGTCGTCCAAGCCATCCTGCCCTCCTTCGAAGCCTGGCAACAGCGGAGGAGTGGGCGAATCTCCTACAGGCTTGCTCAGATAATCACCGGTCACGGCTGTTTCGGTGATTATCTGAGCAAGATCGGACGCGAGGCGACGGCGATCTGTCACCACTGTGGTGGGGACCGGGATTCCGCAGAGCACACGCTTGTCGAGTGCCCAGCGTGGGCCTCCGAGCGGCGGATCCTGGTCGACCGGATTGGACCGGACCTCTCCTTGCCGGCAATAGTAGCGGCTATGCTGGCAGGGGATTCGGCGTGGGGGGCCGTATCCTCCTTCTGCGAGACTGTGATGTCAAAGAAGGAGGAGGCCGAGCAGGATCGGGAGAGGGCCGATCCCGCTCGCCGAAGGCGAAGGCGCCGGGGCGGAGGCACAGCCCGCCCAGGCCCCCCAGCCCAATAGCCCGGGGCTCTATAATACGGGCTAACTTGTGTCCCCTGCTGCAAAATCTGGTGGGGGACCCCCCCCTGCATCAACATCCGCAGGGGGGCCTTTGGGGTTGTGGGACGCTGGGGCGGGGGCCATAAGCGTCCTTCACGCGCGACCCCGAGGAGGATGGCGGCGTGGTGTGGCCCACGCCGCCGTGAGCACCGCGACGGTGCAGGGGGGGAAGCAAGCTACAAGTTTCCCCTCCCGAGGCGGGCTCTTCGGAGCGCGGCACAAGGGGGGCACCGGCGTGTTCCACTCGGAGATCCCGGAGCCCCTCTGACACGTGCCAGTGCCGGCCACCGTGGGGTTTTAGTCGGTACGAGTCCGACATGCCCCGCCAGCTTCCCCCGAGGTTGGCGGAAGTCCATGAGGATTTCCCCACGATAAAAAAAAAAAAAAAAAAAGGCCCAACCCATCTCATCCCATCGGGTGTCGTACAAGGCGACTAAGGGAAAACTAGGGAATGGGCAGCAGCGTTCCCTTAACACTTCGACGACCAATAACTGCGCTCGCCAACCCGCCTGCCAAGCGTGGCGAGTATGGCAAACACCCCCAATTATGGAAGAAAGTAGGAAAACCAGGCCCCTAGTCCCCGGCGGTCCTGTTCGTCCTGGCCACGGTAGCAGCCATGGTAACGACAGGACAAGGGGTGCTAAGAATCTCCGGCAGAGATTCGGCTACCACCAAAACCGAAAATTGGCCCTGGTGACATACAACGCACGCACATTGAGGACAGATGAGAAGCTAGTTGAGCTGGAAGAAGAGTTAAACAAGTTGCGGTGGAGTATTGTTGGTTTATCGGAGGTCCGAAGAGAGGGCGAGGACACGATAACCTTAAAATCCGGCAACTTGTTTTACTACCGGGAGGGCGAACAGCAGTCCCAAGGTGGTGTCGGATTTATCGTCCACAAGTCACTCATAAACAACGTTGTGTCCATCACTAGTGTGTCGAGCAGGGTAGCGTACCTGATACTCAGAATATCCAAAAGATATTCGCTGAAGGTCATACAGGTCTACGCACCGACCTCGGCATACTCAGATGATGAGGTCGAAGTTATGTATGAGGACATTAGTAGAGCCATACATACTTCCAAAGCACATTTTACAGTAGTTATGGGTGACTTCAATGCGCGGCTGGGCCAACGGGGCGATGATGAGCTGAGAGTGGGGCAATTTGGATATGGGCAGCGCAACCCCAGGGGTCAGAGGCTGGCCGAATTTCTGGAGAAAGAGGGACTCTTTATGATGAACTCTTTCTTCCAGAAGCCGCCTCATAGGAAATGGACCTGGATGAGCCCTGATGGTTCCACAAAAAATGAGATAGACTTCATCATGAGCACCAAGCGACAAATATTTAATGATGTCTCCGTGATTCATAGGGTAAAATACGGCAGTGATCCGGTTACGCTGGAAAGCGATTGGGGAGGCCTATGTTCAGCAGTGGACAAGTATAGGCTGAAATGATGATCTGCATCTTATCGGTTGAATTACCCCAAAAAGTTATACCGTATCTCAGAATAGAGGCTACATGTCCATGATAGGCCGTCATTACCGCTGATAAATTAAATACCCTAGGTAGTTTATATAACGCAAATGAGAATTGGTACAGTCTTTTGAAAGAAAGAAAGAAAGAAAAACGTTTAATGTGGTACATACAAGCCAAACAAAAAATGACAATGATGCATATATTTTAGATATGAAGTTTCCATTTTAGTTGACGATCGATGGTCAAACCTAAGAAACGCGTTGATTCGATTTCTACGATTTCTGTATTTGAAAATTGAATGTCAAGTTTTTCCGTTTTACGTTGCTGTGTGAAATCCATTATGTGTTTTGTCAAATTTATTTTTAAGTTGTTCAATGTCAACCAGTTTTTAATGCAAGTCAAAGTATTAATTAGTTCGTCATTTAAATTGTCCGAATTATCTTTAATAAATTAATAAATAAAATAGTGCTGTCGTCAGCAAATATTGTCATGTCATAGTTAGTAACATAAGGAAGGTCATAAATATATATTAAAAATAACAGTGGTTTGAGAACACTTTCTTGTGTAACTCCATAACATACTGATATTGCTTCTGAAGTATATGTCTCTGTAAGTGTTATAGGACATACTTTGCTAAGCTGCGTGATTTGCATTCTATTACTTAAGTATGATTTCAATAACCTATATGCATTCCCTCTTACTCCATAGCCAAACATTTTTTTCAGTAGAAGATCATGTCTTACATGATCAAATGCCTTTGACATATCCATGTATAACGCTATTGCCCTCTTTCTTTTATCTACTGCTGTCATTACTTTTAATAAGAAGTTATAAATTGCCATATTAATGGTTTTATGTTTTTGAAATCCGTACTGCTTGTCTGATAACAGATTATAATTTTCAAAGTAATTGTATAATCTACTGTAAATTACCTTCTCAAAAACTTTGGCTATGACTGGTATTAGCGCTACAGGGCAATAGTTACATAACTCATGTGGATCACCTTTTTTGTAGAGAGGTTTGACGATTGATATTTTCAATTTTTCTGGATAGGTCCCCGGTTCCATGCATAAATTGAGTATGTAACATATGACAAATGTAATAACCGTCGCTACATCTTTAAGGATTTTAGTGGAGACATTAACATATCCAACGCTACTTGTACTCTTTAGAGATGATATTATTTTAAGAATCTCAAAGTTCGTACATGGAAATAGATAAATCGAATTGCAATTATTCTGATAACCGTCATATGTGTTAATATTTTCGTTGCCCTCTGCATTTTCGGTGAAGTAAGTATTAAAACATTGGCTAGCTCAGGGTCAGTTATAGTCTTGTTTTCGTAATTTACTTTTGAGACAGTTTGCCTTGGTTCATTTTGCAAATAGTTGTTGACAATATTCCACGTGGCTTTAGATTTATTTCTAGCATTTTTGATACAGTAATCATTTTGTGATTATTTTGTCAGTGAGATTATTTTTTTAAGTCTGTTTGAAAATGCTTTAAACGCTTTTTTATTTGTTAATGTGGATGACCGTCTATATTTCCATAGTAATTTCCTCTTAATACTACTACATTTTTTATGTCCTTTAGTAATCAAATATTTTTACTTTCTTAAGTGGAAAACATAAGTCGTAAAATAGCGTAAGAGCACATGGAACTGATTGAAAGCGTTATTGGCTTGAGTTTCTTCAAAAACGTTTTGAAAACTTAAGTTTGCTAAGCATTTTTTGAATTTACGCCTGTTATCAGAACTATAATCTCTTATTGTTATGAACCAATGTTTTATTCGAAAGAATTTTTTAACGGGAAATTTTAGCACTTGGGCCGTGTAATCTGATACAACAAGTTCAATAACCTCTCCAGTACGACATCTAATATTATGCGTTATATTGTAAATTCCTGTGCCACAACGTAGCCTAGTTGCTTGTTTAAATTGAAGCTTTAAATTATATGTAGCTAACAAGTTCTAAAAATCCGTTGACGTTTTGGTTCTCTTAAGATAATTAATATTAAAATCCCGCACATTATAAGTTTAAATCTATCTATCTATCTATCTATCTATAACCTCACGCCAGATCCCTTGCGGGGTAGGCAGAGAGTACAGAGTTCCAACAGGTTCTTTCCTTACATACCTCTCTGGCTTCCTCGACTCTCATAGTTCGTCTCATACACGCTCGCCGGTTACGGAGACTCTTGACTTTTCCATCAGATAAGACTCGGTTTATTTGGTCGTGGTAAGATAGTCTAGGTCTTCCCCGGTACCTGCATCCTTCCACTTTCACATTGTATATCTGTTTTGTCATTCTTTCCTCTGGCATTCTTTCTATATGCCCGAACCAACGGAGCATGCCCTTTCTCATCTTTACACCGATACTATCTTTCATACCTACTCGCTGTCTTACTATGCTGTTGCTAATGCGGTCGGTCAGCTTCACTCCGCACATCTTCCGCAGAGCTCGCATTTCTACCGCATTTATCCTACTTTCATTCTCCTTCTTACATACCCAGCTCTCGCTACCATATAACAGCGTTGGGACAAGAACTCCGTTATGTATGGCCAGCTGCGCCTTATGGCTTAAGTGCCGGCTCCCGAGTAGCTTTCCCATCGCACCATTCACTCTGTTCCCTGCACTCACTCTTCTCTCTATGTCAGCGGTGTATTTCCCATCCTTACTGAAGGCGCATCCAAGATATACAAACTCATTCACTTGCTCCAGCACATCGTTACCAACCACAATCCTTACATTCGTTCTGGTTTCTTCCCTTTCAAAAACCATAATCTTGGTTTTCTTCACATTCAAGTGTAAGCCATTGATCATGCAGTCGTCTTTCATAACTGTGACTAGTGTTTGCAGATCAGTGGCTGTTGGCGCTATTAAAACCGCGTCATCTGCATAAAGTAGATGGTTTACCACTAAGTCACCCATTTGTACACCTTCATTCATCGCTTTCAGTCTTTGAAGACTTTTGTCCAGATATATTATAAACAGTCTAGCGGACAACACGCAACCCTGCTTGACGCCGATTTTAACGTCAAACCAGGGTGACCTGTTACCACCCACCCGAACGCATGCCTTGCAGTCCACATAAGTGGACTGGACGGCTCGCAACAGAGTGCCATCTATACCATACTCTGGCAAAATGTCCCAAAGTCTCTTTCGCACAACTCTGTCAAATGCCTTCTCCAGATCTACAAAACCGCAGAAAACCTTCCGGCCCACTGCCAGATGCTTCTCTACGATGTTGCGGAGTGAGAAGACTTGATCCGAACATCCTCTTCCAGACCTGAAACCCCCTTGTGCCTCGCACAACATTCCATCGGACTTCACGCGCATTCTCCGTTCAATAATTTTACCGTACACCTTGGCTGCCAAGCTGATCAAACTGATGGCTCTGTAATTGGCGCAGTCATATTGTGAACCCTTGCCTTTATACAAGGGTACTATGACTGCGCGGCGCCAATCTGTAGGGACTCTACCGGTCCTCCAGCAAAGGTTTGCAAGGGCCCGGAAAGCGTCCCGGACGCAAGTTCCACCATATTTGATCATCTCGGCAGATATCATGTCTACTCCCGCAGCTTTACCGTTTTTCATACTTCCTATCGCCCATTCAACTTCTTCCATAGTGATGTCCTCCGTTGATTCTGGTGCCGTAGTCTCGCCTTTAGGCACGTCTGCGGCATCAGCATCTGGGTCATCTCCATACATTTCTCCAAAATATTCACTCCACCGGTTTAGCACAGCTTGTGTGTCTGCAAGAATGTCACCATCTTTAGATTTTATCCTTTCCATTCTGGAGCCTGACGAATCACCTCGAGCCTTTCTAACCTTGCTCCAAAAGAGTTTGGTGTGGTTCTCGAAGTTCTTCGCCAGCCTCTCCTCCTCAATCATACTGGCTCTTTCACGCTTTTCTTTCACTAAAGTTTTAGTGGCATTCTTGCATTGCCGGTATATTTCTTTCCTCATCTCTGTCATACTGGCATTCAGGTTCAAAGAAGATACATAGTCCTGCCACGCTTTCTTCTTACTTTCTACGGAGCTTTGCAACTCCGCATCCCACCATGCATCACCTTTTGCTGTAATATGCTTCTTTGAGCAACCACATACTTCTTTCGCGGATTCCACCAAACTCTCTTTCAGGCTATTCCAGCATTCATCTACATTTGAGTCCGAAGAGCCTGCTGTCAAAAGCTTGTCCCGGACTCTGTCTTCATACATTCTCCTCACGCTCTCATCTTGCAACTTTTCAACCTTTAATCTTTCAAGGTCTCCGAAGGGGATACGCTCTCGCCAGTGCCTCCACTTCCTGAACAGACCACTAAACCGCGCAACTACGAGATAGTGGTCTGATTCCAGAGTGGGGCCTCTATACGCACGCGTATCTTGTAGTTAGCTTCGGAGACGGTTATCAACCAGGATCAGATCTATCATGCTTTTTTGTTCATTCCTTCTCCACGTATACATATGTATGTCCTTATGCTGGAATATCGTATTAGACACAAGGAGACCCCTTTCCAAACAAACATCTACAATGAGCTTACCTGCATCGTTCACTCTCTTATCACCATAAGGACCCAGAGCAGCGTCGCAAGTTTGCCGCCTGGTTCCTACCCATCCGTTCAGATCGCCACACAGAATCACCTTTTCGTTAGCCTCAGCCAAATCCAGAACTTCCCTGACATTATCCCAAAACTTCTCAAGGTCCTGGGGTGTCGACGAGCTTACGGGAGCATATGCTGCGACCAAAAATACTCTAGTGACACCCAGTTTTAAACGGACCCAGAGAAGTCTCGCATCGCACAGGCCATAATCTCTCACTCCAGAGGCCAGGCGACGGGACAGCAAGATACCCACCCCCATGCTGGCACGACTGCTCTGCGGTACACCAGACCACAGAGCCATCGTTCCATCAGGCAGATCACAGGTTTCACTGCCCCTCCGCTTAGTCTCTGTTACACACAGAGCATCCAGGCGTCTCTCTTTCATTACATCAATCACCTCATGCATCTTATCTTCCATACCACCTCTTACATTCCAAGTGCCTATTCGGCACTCTGCACCCCACGACTCGCCAGTTCGGGCCCGGCGTGATGGGTGGCGGCCCCCATCGCCGCTTCCACCTATATTCGTACCGACGGGGGCGGGCCGGTACGCGTCGCCTCGGGGGGACGCCCTAGCCCGCACTGCGGTACGTCTTCGGTCCAAGATTGCAGCCATAATGACTGGCAGGGGTCGCGACGAGCACGCTCTTGGACAGACCCCCATAAGTATAAGTTTAAATTTATTTTTATTACACAGTTTGTTCAGAATTTGGTCAAGCTTGTCCAGGAATAAGTTTATTAATTGTGTGTGACATCGGGGTGGTCTATACACGCATACTATATATATTTTATGCAATGGAAGACAAACTGCTGAGCATTCTACTTGGGAATAGATAGGTCAACAATTTCAGCTAGATTTTCATGCTCATGGTTTTTATTTATCAATATACATGAACCACCGCGTCTTTCAGTTCGATAAAAAAAACTTTTTAAAAAAAGGAGCACCGACTTCAAAATGCAAAAAATAAATATTTGATGTCGGTGCTGGTTGGTGCAGCTTTTTGAAGTCGGTATTTTTTTTAAGTTTTTTATATTACAAAATTTAGTGATGAGTAAATTAATTATTATTACTTTTATACCTCCTTTATATTATCCTACTTATTTATACAGTGAGGTACCTCCAAAATTGTTTTTTTTTTTGGGCTGGCAACACTAGTCATCAGCTGTAGTAAAAATAGCTCTCGTCGTATTTATTCAAAATAATTCCATATTTTGTGTGTATATTGACCAAAATTCCATGATATTACGTGTATATGCTGTTAATAAGTCAGTGATTGCTGAATCGTAATAAAAAGTGAAGAAAGTTTGACCGGCTGTCAACGCAACGAAAAGGATTTAAAATTTTCACCTAAACCGGGGAGTATTGTTCCAATATCTTTATTTTTATCACGATTACACACTCCACAACATTTGTAAACAGCTCGTCCTGGTGAGCCACGTCCAATAAATACAGGCATTGTCATGTCTCCTTTTGTTTGATAAATAGTGGAAACAAAATCGACGACTAACTCTCGCCACAGACATTTTAAACACTACAAATTGTAAATAATTAAATATAAGAATTAAGTCCACAAGTTCATTGCCATATAATTTGCTTATAAAATAGGTTTACATGCAACAAATTTACCTACCCACTTACAAACAATATAATCAATCATCTTTTCATCACTTTATACCTTTTGTAATATTTACTTACTTCCCTGAAACTAGATCACTGTTGTGGTGTACTCAAAAGATACACTTCTTTGGTTATCACCATAAATACACTCAATGCACACACAACCGCTCATGGCGGCAGTCAACAAGTGAATGTCCAATGTCACCGTTCGCCCCACCAAGCCATCCTGTAGTCTATACGTCACATGCCTCTTCCTTGTTAAAAATAAATAAATAATGTTAGACATTTGAGTAACATAATATGCTCAATTAGTATACTCGCAAAAACAAGCAAACAAGCAAGCCTTTGCGCAAGACTCGTTCGATCTTATCGAGATACAATAATAATAATTCTTTTACCTTTAATGAAACCAGACCTAAAATAACCAAAGACAGAAGCACACGTCACATTTCCCTGAGCAAAGCTCCACACCTTTGACTTAGACATAGTTATCCAGCCGCTACATATTATTAACCAGGAAGCTATGGATTTAAATCAAATATTAATATTATCCTTCCCTCTCTCCTCCTTTTCATAATTTTCCACACTTCTTATACTTCCTTCGGGCATATCCGCTGGTTCAAATCAGGGGTTAGGCATATGACGTACATACCTGGATAATTTCCGTCTCTTTACATCTTCACGGATAAGTACGCAATCACCACTAATAAAACTGTATAGGGAGAACGATTATAATTATACTTTATCATATAAATCCTTATATAAGCGTTCTTAATATATGTCTTAGAAGATATCTTATAGATTGCGTTTAGAGAAAATGAGATCTCCCATCCGGGAGATTGTGTGTGTGTGTGTGAATGATGTACGCTGTTGGCCGCGAGGCCTTTACAGCTTCACCGGACTTAAAGGCGAGCGTGCAACCACTACGCTCTAGCCAGCCAGAAGGGCAAGAGGCGACATACTCGAGGGCGCCTCGAAGAGGTGCCCTCGGTTGGGACAGTCGCTGTAGGGGGACGGGTGCACTACTAAGTGCACCGGTCAACCGCCGGCTATGGGAGGGGATCTACTACTACGTCGTCGTCGTCACCCGTATTCTGAGCGGAAAGAAGGGATGACAAAGCATCGGGGGGGTCGGTGAGAACATGTCGCGGCCGGCGGTGGCGGCAGGGGTCGGGGGGGAGATCGTAGTCGGCGGTGGCTACGATTAACGGATTCGCATGGGTAGATGCGTTTGCGAAGTGACGTGTTGACGCCTTTTTAATAAAGGCGCGAATAGGTTCGAGACCTAGATCGGAGTGGAGGTCGACGTTCCGTACGAACCAGGGGGCTCCTACGGCTTTACGGAGGAAGCGGTTTTGAACCACTTGGAGTTTATCGATGTGAGAGGGGGCCGAATGCCCGAACACAACACACGCATAAGTCATGATGGGTCGAACGCAAGTTTTGTAAAGTGTCACCTTATTTCTAAGGGACATTTTACTCCGCTTGCAGATTAACGAATGGAGACGACCGAGCACAAATGATGCTCGGTGACGGACCCGCTTGATGTGCGGGCCGAAGGACATGGTACTGTTTAGGGTGACCCCTAGATATTTGACCTCTTTGACCCAGGGAATGGGTCGGTCGAACATGGTCACTTGGCCGAGATTACTTCTAGGGCGGCGCAGGGAGTGGCGCGGGGTGGCACCTCTGGAGAAGAACACCGCAGCGCTCTTGTCCGGGTTCACCTCAATACGCCACTTCCTGAACCAATTCCCTAGGGAATTGGCGGATGCCTGAAGGTGTCTGGTAATGAAACCCTTATTCCTATGCGAGACGTAGAGAGCGGTATCATCCGCGAATAGGGCTAGATGCGCCTTACTCGAACGAGGAATGTCGTTCGTGTAAAGGCTAAACAGGAGCGGAGAGAGAACTGAGCCCTGTGGGACTCCAGCACTGATGGAGTGGGAAGTGGAGCGCGTCATTTCGACGCGATAACGGAAGGCGCGATTCGACAAGAAGTCTCGTAAGATGAGCACGAGTCTGTGCGGCACACCCAATTGGTAGAGCTTGTAGATCAAGCCGTTGTGCCAGACTTTGTCGAATGCCTTCGCGACATCTAGGAAGAGGGCGCCCGTGTAGATGGGTTTGGGTCTATTGAGACCGAAGAGGATGTGCTCCGTGATGCGGTGCACTTGGTGGACGCAAGTGTGTTTGGCTCGAAAGCCAAACTGCTCGTCGATAAGGATACCCCTGGACACCATCCGGGAGACGTGAGTGGGGTTGTTATTAAATTGTCAAATATCGCAAAAGGTCTAGAAGAACTTAATTTCAGTATATATAACCGTTCCTAATATTTGCAACAATTCGCACCTAGCTTCACAAGAACATATGTCTCATGTTGTAAAAGGCTGTAAGACTTGTTTATGGAAGTCACGGTACTTCTATCTGGCCCGCCAATGAGGGTACCTATGGGCTAATACAGGTATGGAACATCACAAAGAATACGTTAAAAATCATATGAAATGTTCCTTCATTCATCGCACCTGCTACTTTTCCTCACGATAGCTGCTATAATCACAATTTGTATTAGTCACACTTTATTTGAGCTAAATTTGCTTACTACAGATACATAAAGTACGTCTAATCCAGTATGTTGAGGTTTTCCATAGCCGAACACGATCACAACTTATGCATCGCATTATTTCCTGTGAAATTCCACCTGTGAAGCCACAGATTCAGAACTACAATATGGAAATTAACTAAAATTTAAAATAATTTACATATTCACTTATTATAAATCCATTGCAACATCGACCCATGCTCGCACGGGGATTTCACGACCTTGATTGGGTTCGGTAGCCTAGGTTTAGAAGTAAATAACCTGAAATATTTAGGGCTCAGGGTCCCAGCCTTTTCCAGACCTTTGATCGCAGTTGGGACTCCATTGTGACGATTTCAGGATGACAACTATCCCGTAGTTAACTCAAAGAGTTTCTGCACTATAGAAGATTATTTAGCAGTGGTCACCGCCTCCAGCACTGCCCAAGTATTGTGGACGTAGTAATGATTTCCACCCGGGGATTACATTTTGGACGGATTACTTTTCCTAGACCAAATAATGTTCAGATTCGCAGACTATAGTTACAATAGTGACCAGGTGCATGTTCCAACTACTCTGTGTTACTGTGTTGTGTCTACTAATAGCTAAAATAGGGAGCAATTTCTTACAAAATTATTATTTTTACAGGGTCCGGCTGCCTAATATGTAGCTCTCATATAATCTGTTTTACTCGATTGGTTTAGTTTCTACCTAAGTAAGTACTGTTTGAGAATTCTGATAATGAGTTTCGGAAACACATTCGCCATATTTTAGGTTAACATTTTTAAGTACATACTTATAACAAGTTGTTGATTTTTGATGTGATCAGTTTAATTATAATTTTTACACAACAATGTTGTCGTAAAATTGATTATCTTTACACTGTACAAATCATTATTTATTTTCTATTATTCCATACATATTTTTTAAAGACTGTAAGATATGAATTAATAAGCCTTATATCCTTGCTGTAAGGGAACTCATTTTAGCTGAACTATCCCTATTGTCACTATGGTATCTTGTTTTGATCTAAATCAAAGACATTCATAGATTCCGTCGTAAGAATGTCTCTTCCAAAGAAATCGATATCCGAATCAAACGCACTAGAATCCATTATAAATTAAATTAAGCACTAAAAGGTCTCATCGAATTGAAGTCCATTTCCGAATGAGCAAAATTTTGAATAATGCATTTGATTTAAGGAAAACATATAAAACGGAAATCTTTCAGAAATCATAAAAATAATGATGTTTCAGAAGGCACGTATTTGGTATTTATTCGAATATATAGATGCATACTGTACTTAAATAAGAATCATATGTGAATCGACTCAATGTTTAAAATCGATTAAAAAGGAATTATTATTTCAATCGAATAATCGATACTTCGACTTTGGACAGGCATGGGAACATTTACTTAAGCACATATACATATAACTACACACTTAGATATTTAGATAATATACGCGTACACGCACTATATTGATCATCAACTATATTGATGAATAGTAGGCACATTTGTTTATATATTTACATATACATACACGCATACATATATTTTTATGCAGCATTTGCTACATTCAATTATACAGTTGTTTAGTCGGCATCTAGGCATCTCTATATATACATTACACACATGTATATATATATACCATCTATGCAGCCTTTGCTACATTCAACCACAATCGGCGTCTAGGTCTTCATATACACATTACACATGTATATACACACCATCTATGCAGCCTTTGCTACATTCAACCATAGTCGATATCTAGGTCTACATATACACATTATACATGTATATATACACCATCTATGCAGCCTTTGCTACATTAAACCATACATTGTATGGCCGGCACATTTTCTATGTCGCAGTCTGTCACATTCAACCATACGTTGTATGGTGGGAACATTTTGTATGTTGCAAATAAGCACAATTAACCATACATTGTATGGGGGGCACATTTTGATGTTGCAATTTCCACAATAAACTATACTTGAGTATCCTCGGCATACTTATTTTTGTCTTAATATTCTATGTAGCTATTTGCCATAATAAACAATACTTTTGTATAGTCGGCAGTGTTTATTAAAGGTTTGCCATATCCAACCATGCCCTTGTATGTTGGACACATATATCTATATATTACTTCGGTATTTCTATGTAGTTGTTTGCTGTTGCTACGCTCAATGTAATATTTTATATTTATAGCAGTAGGCCAATTTCAATTTATTTACGTAAGTTAAATAACTTTTAATGCAGGTAGGTATTTGTTTTGGACGTAATACCTATGTAAATATCGCATTTCTCTGTAAATTATATAAATTTACCTTCTAAAACGCGACAAAGTACACGTTTATTTTATTTCTACATCTTTCCTTATTTTGAACTATCATAGGAATAAGCGAAGTGACCTTAAAACATTGCAATGCAAACCATTATTTATGAATACTGCATGAACTGATACTTTTGTCAGTCTATGAAGAACTCTCAATTATCCTTCATATTATTTGCTTTATCGTATTATTTGGTATACTTTTTGTCGGTTCTCCGACTCGGCTAATACCTAGTCAAATATAAAGGCCGGCGTGACTTTATAAAAATATATTTATTTCACAATACAAATTAATAATAGATACTCAAAATATTAATGCAGTCAATTAATATTACTTAACGTTAGTGCGAACGGTAAGAGAGCTGAGTCGATATTAAATGTACTTTGCTTGGCGATGGCTTTTATAGGCATCGTCAAGTAAACAACTCCTTCTAGAATGAACCCACGCGTTATACGTCTTATTAATTGATATCTGCTTATTTAGCAAAACAGTTATAAGAATTGGACTGAGACTAAACAAGTAACCTGATATCTGTTTACATGATTAATACGCAGCTGAGGCAAGTTAAGCTGATTAAGCAAAACAGTACTTGGAATTATATTCTATGAGCAACAGTCTGTTTATATTGCATCATCTTTTAAAGTACTTGCACTGAGCTGTGTACTGGTCTAGTATACATAACTCCTCCCTCCATAAGTTCAAAATCAGCGTTCGATTTTTGAGAATGTTGATTTTGCTTATGTTTACATAAGGACAATATTTTAGACTTATAAATATATAAAACAATCAAAAGCACAATTAATAATATTACATAAATGATTATAGAACCTAAACTTATGCTATGCACATTCACTGAATATACGTGGTTTTCACTGAGATTTTCACTTTTACTGTTTAACACATGTAACAGGAACTGAAGATCTTCTAAGTTGACCTCATCTAGGCTGATTGGCTGCTTGTAGATTTTCTCTGCTGCTGCGATGCTTGGTAAATTTATAACTGGAACTTGATGGAAGACTTGATTAGTTAATTGAATGAGACGTTTCCTTAATGTGATGTTCTCTAATTTAGCTTCACATTCATTATCTAGGGTTAATATATAGGTGCCAAAAATGTTGAACTGGTTGAAATCATTTTCACAGTGCTCTGTGAGAAATGTCTGTTTTCCTGAATATAATAACCATGTGTCAGGCCGAATAGATTTGACCTTGACTTTTGAGGATTTCACTGTAAGTGGAGAACATGATGTAATTTGTGAAGAAAATTTCATCAAATCTGTAATGCATAAGTCTTCATTAGTGACAGATAAATTATCTTCATAACACAGGAATTCTCCTTCGTCTATTTCTTTGCATGATTGTGATAGTGGAAGTATATCTGACCCTCTGACCAGGATTTGGGAATATTGAGGTGTTAATAGGAATGTTAGGTTTAAATGAGGATTATACATGGGAAAAGGATGAAGGTTGTAATAGTTATAGAAATCTAATTGGACAATTGGTATTGACATAATAAACGTTATTCGTTTGTCCTTAATATATGCTCTTATGTCTATACAATGTTCAATTTTTATCAAATTATCGGAATTTACTGGATACATTAATTTATCTATTTTCTCTATATCTTTAAGAGTTGATAACAATTCATCTATGTCTAAAATGGATTGATGTAAAATATTTAATCTACTGAAAGCAATAGCTGTTTCAACCTCATCTAACCTAGTTAACAAAATTTGAAAATTATGGATAATTAAATCGAAAGTATTCAAGACAGTTTCCTTACTATGTTGAAATTGAGTTTTATTCAGAATGGATTCTATTTCGTTAATTGTTTTGTCTATTTCAATAAAATTGTTTCTCGTAGAGTTTGTCAGATTTACTAATACTCCAATTGTTTCGGAAACTAATGATATTTTGTTATCAATAGCGTTTTGTTTAGATTGAATATGACTTATTAAGGAATCGTATCTAATTGCATCTTCGTTATCTAAATTGCCTGTAATGGCTTTAACTATTGAACCTAGGGGATTTAAAATACCTCTTTTAATTCTAATTGTTGGGACTAATTGATTATAACGCTCTAATGTTAAACTCATAATATACTCAGTTTGCATTTGTGCATCTATGATATTTCCGTCTAAGAAATATACATTTAATTTTTCTTTTAAATAATCGTTAACTTCATAATACTTGTTAACGTTATATTCAATACTGTTACTAACAAATTTTAAATCTAATATTTTAATTATATTCCAATTATAGGTGCTTATGAATGCTTGTCCTTCCTTAACTGGGAAGATTCCAGGATTATTTTCAATTTTCTGAAGTTGAAGGGCCAGGTTTTGAGCTGCCTGTACGAGTATCAGGAGCGCGAACCTGCGGAGGACGTTTTATATCTTTTATTGGGACTTTTGTGTTCCTAGTTTATTTTTGCCATGGTTTGATAATATTTTATCGTCCTGTTTTACTTTATGTTTACGTTTCTTTTAAACTTTTATTTTGTTTGGATTAAAGTCTTTGATTGAAAATATTAAAGGATTTCTAATAACGTTCGTTCGTATCTTTAATAATTTAATTGTTTTTGTAACATTTAATTAATGGTCAAAATATAAGAATTATTATTAAGCTTTGAATTTAATATTTAATTTATTAAAAAAAAATGATTTTGTTAATTTAAGTTGTTGACTGATAATATTTCGTAAATTTAGAAATTTTATAATCGAGTTTATCGGCTTCATATCTTAAGCATTCAGGTTGTCAGGTTTGTATAACCAAGGTTTTAATTTTTTTTTTTGAATCTGTCTTATTTTATCGATTTCATTCGGACTCTAATTTTATTATGCCTGAACCTTTTAATTAAATAAAAATACATATATTGAAGAAATGATCTGATTAATTTTGGGGTATTCGTATGTAATGTAGCTTTTACTGAAATAATAAGTATTTCATCTTCGTCGGAAGATGGAATATTTATTGAAGTTGGGGTATGTCTATCTGGTGAGTTATTCGCTAATAAACTGTCTTTTATTTTATAAAGTGAATCAAGTAGTATTTTTATCCTAATAGTTATATTACTATCCTGTTCGACAGGTATTAATTCGTTTAATTTTGAAGGATCGGTAAAATTTATATTTACTATCTTGGGGGGTTCTTCAATATCAATTATAGGGGCATCGTTTTGTTCACTTAATTTTGAAAAATCGTTATTATTAATAATGTCGAGGCTTTCGTCTATGACTTCGTTAATTGCTACTGGCTCATAATCATATAAGTATTCAGTCTCAAGGTCAGTGTCATCTACGTAATCCTCGTATAAGTCTTCTGTTCTAGGATCTCCGAAATGTTCTATGAGGAGTTCCTTTAAGCTATCCCAAGAATTGATATTAATCCATTTGCTTACTAGTATCGCGGCTTTATCGGTTAATTTACTCGTAACACTATGGTAAATATACAATTGTTGCGCGGCATTATTTTCCCTTGAAAAGCTTCTAACTACATATTCACACCTTTGGATGTAAAGATTTAGTAATTGATCGTTACCGTCGTAACGCGGAATTATATCGAGAATTTCTTTCGGAATAATTTGAATTTCATTCATTTTTAATATCTTGAACACTTATTATTCAATTTTACTATTTGAAAAACACAATAAGATACATATTACACACAAACAAAATAATAAAAAAAAAACATACAATTTAAAATAACACACACAAAAAAAATACAATTTAAAAATAACACATAAAAAGTTTACAATAAAAATTTTATATAATAAAAGAAAAAGTTCATAAATTCGGCGATTTTTGTCCGAAAATATAACTCTTATCAATTATTATTTAACTTAGCCTTTATAGGCAGAACAACGTTTATTATTTTTTTTATAATATTTAATTTCTTTTCATTAAGATTTATTTTCTTTTCAATATTTTACGTTCTCAAGTGGACCTTGTGATCACCCCACTGGAAGTAATTTTCTTTTTTAATAAAATACGACAATGTTTTACGTAAGTTCAGCGATGCTTGTCTGATTCTTACGGCCCTAAGTGGTGATCTACGGCTTAGCGATGCGTGTCTAAATCCCGTGAGATCCTAAATTCTAATCACAAATTAGCGATGCTTGTCTAATAATGCGATATCCTTTTATCCAAATAATTCCCGTGATTTTTGACCGGAATTACAGGCTCGGGGTCTGAATGAAATTAGCGATGCTTGTCCAATTAAATTCAGAATAGACAGAAAAATAGGAACATGTGGGAAAGGTCAGAACTCACACAATGCTGCAATTTTTCATGCCGAATATCCGCTCTTTGAGTATCAGCAGGCACTTCTTGACAAAATTTCTTTGTTCGAAGGTAGGTCCTTTTTCTAGGATTCAGCCAGGCGATTGTGGTCCGGAATCGATGCTTGTACTCCTACACGGCGTTGAGCTTGTCTGGTATGACTACTGCAACACTTATCGCGACTGAAATCCTACCGTTCGGCTGCGCCAGTCAAATATAAAGGCCGGCGTGACTTTATAAAAATATATTTATTTCACAATACAAATTAATAATAGATACTCAAAATATTAATGCAGTCAATTAATATTACTTAACGTTAGTGCGAACGGTAAGAGAGCTGAGTCGATATTAAATGTACTTTGCTTGGCGATGGCTTTTATAGGCATCGTCAAGTAAACAACTCCTTCTAGAATGAACCCACGCGTTATACGTCTTATTAATTGATATCTGCTTATTTAGCAAAACAGTTATAAGAATTGGACTGAGACTAAACAAGTAACCTGATATCTGTTTACATGATTAATACGCAGCTGAGGCAAGTTAAGCTGATTAAGCAAAACAGTACTTGGAATTATATTCTATGAGCAACAGTCTGTTTATATTGCATCATCTTTTAAAGTACTTGCACTGAGCTGTGTACTGGTCTAGTATACATAACTACCTACAGGCAGAATTTAATTGTGTGGTTGATAGCAATCTCTGATATATTTAAGTCCACATTATTAATTGTAGGTAGTTTTTTTCCATATATCTACCGTCACTCGCGAAATGTTAAAATTTAATCATGTTTAATTCATTGTTAAATGCAATGAATTTATATTTACTGTAGTTTTTTATAAAATTATTATATAACCACAGTGTAACAGACAATGAAAATCTTTGTCCTGTTGCAGTATTAGCAGGCACAAATGTTAGATTGACCTGATCGGAGCAATGAATGTGTTTGAGTATTTAAATCTCAGGACGACATAACTGTGACAATTTGACTGTCTACCACCTTTTCCTTTTGAAAATAAAAAGATGGTCAGTATTGTTCAATAATGAAGTCGTATGATCAAATAATAATTCTTAGGGTATTAATAATAAATAAACAGGGTAGGTGGTGCGCCATTTCAATGTCAAGCATTTAATTATTATTCCGGTCAATTCCAGTCGTATAATTGCTTTTGTATGTATTACTCACATTTTTATCCTCGTCGCCAATGTGGTGTACTCAAAAGATACACTTCTTTGGTTATTATCACCATAAATACACTCAATGCACAGACAACCGCTCATGGCGGCAGTCAAGAAGTGAATGCCCAATGTCACCGTTCGCCCCACCAAGCCATCCTGTAGTCTGTACGTCACACCTGTCTTAATTATTCTATTTTTATTGTCACTCAACAATAATATTCCTTTTCTATTATCTAATATTTAATAACTTTTATTTTCCTTTTACCAAAGCTTTTTACAGACTTTTCTTGTTACTGACACCTATTCTCACATTCCAGCAAAATGATGACCCGCAGAGCAACAACCCTTGATACAGAGGACAAGCTCCGGGCAACTCTTAAGGAACTGGAGTTGTCAAAAAACCTGTGCTAACAACTGTTGCAGTAGAGGGATGACAGCGAGGTGGAAGTAAAGAAAATCATTGGCAAGGACACCGAGCTTAAGAGCGCTTTGGCCGAATTGCAATGCCGATATTGTATCTAGCTTAGAACAGTGTGATGTAAACACATGAAGTGGCTCTGAGCCGTATATCGGAGCTGGAAATTCAACTGAATGAAGCTCATAAGACAATTTCAGATTTGGAATCCCTCCAAATCAGTAAGCAGTCTGCTGCTACTCAGAGCTTCTATGAGGAGTTAGTCGGTAAAGGGTCCAGTTCTGTGTGTGACATGCCACCCATTATTGATTTGACTGGTGATGATACCAAAAACAATTTTCCTTCTATCAGAGGTCACAATAGAATAAAAAGGTATTTAAAAATAAAAAGCATTATCAGGAAAACTAAAAAGGCTCTAACTAGGCAAAATTATTATAAAACAAATATTTTTCTAAGAAAAGAGCGTCTAACTTATAAATAAGTTAGATTTATGTACCCAAGAATTAGAAAATAACAAATGTAGGTATGATATAGATACTCAACAATTACGAAATGAGTTGTTAATTAGGGAAATAACTTTAATGATATTTTTACTAAATATGAAGCCGCTCAGATACAATTATGTGACCGCATGCGGGAAGCTAGTGAGTTGATGGATTTAGTAAAATATAATGCAGAGAGATATGAGTCTCTGACCAACAATCTATCATGCACCCGTACCCCCTTGACATCCTCTTCTGGGGCCAGGCATGTAACACCCGTACAAGAATTCACTCAACGTGATTTGGACTACAAAACATTAGTTTTCTCTGACCAACTTTTCTATTTATTAATGACGTCACAGAAAATATAAAGTATAGTAAGTGTTTATTATTTGCGGAAGATTTAAAATTGTACAAGACTTTCAAGAATGAAATAGATTTTCGAAACTTTCAACGCGATATTGACATGATAAGTGCTACTAAGTGTGCTCACATTAAATTAACAAAAAATAAAAACCTGATAGCCACGAAATATTCGGTCAATTCTGATACCTTAGAAGAGGTGGACACCATGCGCGATCTAGGTGTTATAATTGATAGTAAGTTAAATTTTATCGACCATATCAATATCACTTGCTCGCGTGCGTGGAAAATGCTTGGTCTACTCAAGCGGATGACAAAGGATTTTAGGTGTGTTAAATCCTTATTGTGCTTATATAACGCCTTGGTGCGAAGTGTACTAGAATACGCGTCATCGGTCTGGAATCCCCATTACCAAATACATATAGCCCGCATTGAACGGATCCAAAAAAACTTTACCAAATATCTGGCATCCAGACACATGACAAAGATCCAAATTGTCCTTATCGCGGTGATTACGCCACCCGTCTTCGTCATTTTAAGCTCACCAGCTTAGAAAATCGCCGGAAAATGCATGATATGTTGTTTTTCCATAAGTTGGTTAATGGAAATATAAACGCTCCTAATTTGTTAAACCAAATGGACCTCTATGTACCAAGAAGGATTCCTAGACATCCGATACAGACAAGTTTTTCAAAAAAAACCTATCGCACAAAATTGATTTCTCCGATGAACCGTCTAAAAGAAACATATAATCTTATTAACAACGATGAGGTTGACATCTTCGGCAACTTTTTTATTAACTTTAAATCCTTGATAAATGGAACTTAAATAATATTTTTAATTTTATTATTCAAAGTAATGTAATGTTATTTCAAAAATGTCAATCACGCGCAGTCATCAATCTGTCAAAACAAACATTGGATAAAAACATCGTAAAGGTCCTATCTTAAGGTTTAAATTATGCTGTAACACCTCGAAGGATACCGTATGAGGAAATTGTCAGCGCCGTTGAAGACGTCCTATCCAAAAATAGTATAGGGAGGAAAGATTCGGAGGCAATACGTCAGGATGTCTCATCCATGTTACGTCGAAGTTCAGTTCCCAAACTAAATCTTCCTAAAAATCAATATTAAGCGTTGAAAACCTTATGCAAATGAAAGGATATTACTATTCTCCGCGCGGATAAAGGAAATGGAGATGAAAATAAAGGAAATACGGTAATTATGGATACGTCAGATTACAATGTCAAAATACAAGAACTCTTATCGGATGTAAACACATACAAAAAGGTTAAGACAGACCCAACCACCAATATATTAAAATAAACGAGTGATTTAATAAAGAAGTACTCCGAAACATTGAATCTGGACGTCAAATCGCTAATACCTTCGTGCGCAAAACCACCACAGTTGTATGGGCTCCCAAAAATACATAAACCGAATGCTCCCCTACGTCCAATCGTTAGCCAAATTGATACACCAACCTACAGATTGGCTCAGCACGTAGCGAAAGTACTTTCGCCACTCAAAGGACACACAAGAGCACATGTTAAGGATTCATACCATTTTGTTAGTGAGATCAAAAATCTACATCTTACTGACAATGAAACTATGGTCAGATTCGATGTCCAGCCACTATTTACATGCCTACCTGTACAGGACTGTGTCGAAATTGTAGAAAGGAAACTAGCGGAGAACAACATGCCAGCGGAATACTCAGAACTATTGAGACACTGCCTTACATCTGGCTACTTATTGTGGAAGGAGCAGTTCTACAAGCAAGTAGATGGCGTGGCGATGGGCTCCCCTGTATCTCCCATTGTTGCCGATATATTCATGGAAGACTTTGAGGAGAGAGCCCTTCGTACTTCACCTGTAAAGCCAAGTTTCTACAAGCGGTACGTAGATAATACTTTCACAATTTTACCATCTGACAAAATTGATGTATTCCTACATCATCTTAGCTCCATTAACCCTAAAATTCAGTTTACCATGGAGTTGGAGGCAAACAATTGTGATGTGTGTGATGTGCGTGTGTAGATGTATTAGTAATCCGTAACTGTGATGTGTTAGTAATCCGTAACCCCAACAACATCTTAAGCCATACGGTTTATAGAAAAAGACCCATACTGATCGGTACTTAAACGGTGAGTCTCACCACCATCCAACACAGTTAGCTACCGTGGGTAAATCTTTGTTTCAGAGCGCACAAGGGATCTGTCACAAGAAACATCTGGCTGCCGAGTTTCAACATTTTAAGCAAGTCCTGCACGCCAATAAGCTTCGAGTCCCACGCCAACGTCATAGTGCCCGAGTGGAACCAGCCACAGTCGAGCGTCTCCCTGCAGTACTACCTTACATGAGAGGAGTCACGGACAAGATTGGCTACATCTTGAAGCGTGCTTCAATTAAAACATTTTATAAGCCGCCGAAGAAGATCAGTCAATTTTTACCATCTGTCAAGTGTCAGATCCCTCTACAAGATGCAGGAGTATACAAGTTTGATTGTGAATGTGGTCTCTCTTATATAGGACAAACAAAAAGACCGGTAAAAACTCGCGTTAAAGAACATATAGCTGACCTAAAACACCGTCGCTCAAAGAAGTCTGCAGTCTGTGAACATGTCCTTGACCGCACCCGCCATAACATCAGATTTGATAGACCACAAATTCTCGTGAAAGAACACCGCTTCCTACCAAGGATGGTTCGCGAGGCTATTGGAATTAAAAAACATCCTAATTTCAATAGAGAAGATGGCTGGGTGCTTTCATAGACTTGGGATCTGGTAATTAATATAATCAAATCCAAAACCAAGCATAACACTGCAAGACCTCAAGACACCGTGAGCTCATTCTGCGTAGATAACCAACAAAAATAATTGAGAAGTTTGAGGGTACCCCGGAGCAACATGCCTTTTGGACGTCTAACACCTCAGTCCCTCCCGTGACCATGGATGCAAAGCACTCGAAAACGTCGGAACGTCTAGAACTAAAAATCAAAAATAAACCGCGATAAAATCCGTAAAACAGTTTTTTTCATGTGTACTATTCGCGTAAATCTAAGAACTCAGTATTATATGTACATGTTGTCAAGTGATAATGGCAATGTTTTATTTTTTGACATTAATAAGTTTGTTAGTGGGTTTAAATTGACTAGGGAAGCAATGTTCCTTCCTAAGAAATGTAAATTAAAAATTGATAATTTATTAGCTTATAATATAAAACTCCGTTATAAATAATATAACGAAATCTAGGATAAGAGACGAGCCAGTATTACATAGTTTTTCTAGTAATACTGTGATAAACTGTTTAAACGACAGAGGTTGACAACAGATGTACATTATAGTACCTCTAGCAAATGACATGTTTTACCTAAGGAGGAAGAGAGGCCTGGTAGTTTGAAATTATTCCATCAGAATATATAAGGTTTCTCTTCAAAATCATTAGAGATTGAGTTATTTTTGGAAAAAACGAAATATGATGTTGTTTGTATTTGTGAACATTGGCTTAAATCATATGAAATATTATTCAATAATGCCAATTATTCGGTTTTAAGTCACTATAGTCGTAAGTTCAGGCTTCATGGGGGTTTAATTATTGGGCACTTTAATTTTGGTAAAGAAAAATATGAAGTCGAGAGAACGTAGTGATATAGTTGGGCTTTCAGTTGAACAGTGGGTTGAGATAACTTGTGTTGAGCTGGATAAACATATTAATGTGTGTGTATACAGATCCCCATATAGCCAAATTCTTCAAAATTTGAATCAGTAATGGAAGATGTGCTGAATAAAACTTTCACGAGTAACATGTTGTAGTTTGCGGTGACTTCAATATAAATATTTTAGAAAAAACATGGTATAGTGAAAGACTATTAAGCTTATTTAATTCTTTTAAATTGACTAACGTTTTTCTAGAACCGACTCGAATAACTTTAACTTCTGCTACATGCATTGACAATATTTTTTTGAAATTGCGATTATTTAGATCAAGCAGTAGTTAACTATCTCCCATCGGATCACACAGGACAATCAGTTACCTTTAATTATATTACACTAGAAAAAGGTATTACCATTAAATGTAGACATATAACACCTATGAGTTTGCAATAATTTAATAGTGTTTTAAAGAATATATTAGGTGTTCCCGTATGTAATTTAAACGCCCCTGGTAGATTCTATGCTATTTTTTTTCAATATTACAAAGAGAATTTACTAGTAAATTTCCCGTTAAAGTAAGAAATATTAAACCCAAGCTTACCTTCTGTGATTGGGCTACTACTGGAATTCGTAGAAGAAGGGAAAAGCTATTTGAATTGTATGATCTCAAATCCCAAACTAATAATGAAAGTTTTGCAAGGTACGTTACAAATTACTCTAAAACGTTTAGAAGAGTGTGTAAGGCAGCTAAAGCGCTTCATATAAGTAAAAAAAAATAAATCTGCAGATGATAAAATAAAGGCCATCTGGAAAATTATTAATAATGAAACTGGGAAGTTTAAACAACGCAGTACAGACTTGACTCTTGAGACTCCGTGCGGTCTCTTTAACAAAGATAGAGAAGTAGCTGAAGAATTTGAAAGATTTTGCACTAATATTCCACTAGAGACGACAAAATCTTTGAATTCCTGTTCAACCCTTGCAATTTCATTTGTTAAAAAGAACATTGGTGTTTGTCCTGTAGAGTTTAGGTTCAAACATATTAGTCCACGGTCGGTTATTAAAGTCTTTAATGATTTAAAAATAAAATTAACTGAAGACCTATGGGGCAAACAAAATACTCGCAAAGTATCTCAATAATTCAGTCAATACTCTCACACACCATTCTATTATACTATCACACCAGCTATCAGAGTTGGAGCCCTGTACAATTGAAGAAATTATTAAAATTATAGAAAAGTTGGTCACCAATGCAAGCACAGGGATAGACGGCATAAACACAAAATCTATAAAATGTATCATGCCCTTAATGGCAGAAAATTTAATGAATTGCATCAACCGATGTTTAAAGGATGGCATATTCCCAGACAGTTTCAAAATAGGAAATGTAAGCCCAATATACAAATCTGGTCCAAAAACTGATCCTGGAAACTATCACCCTATTTCTGTGCTTCCAGTGTTGTCTAAAGTTTTTAAAAAGATACTACATAGTCGCCTCAATAGATATCTGACAGAGTTAAACTTTTTATACAGAAAACAATACGGTTTTCGATCCCAGTCCAGTACACTCTCAGCTGTTATTGATTTAGTAACTCAAATTAAAACTAAAATAGACGAAAAGAAAATTGCGTTAGGTATATTTATAGACCTAAAAAAAGCATATGACCCTGTCAGCCATCAACTTTTAATAAAAAACCTTTCAAGCATAGGTATAAATAGCACTAAAAATATTTACATCATACTTAACAAATAGGTTTCAAGTGGTGAAAAAAAATAATTACAAAAGCAAACCTACAACTGTTACCTGCGGAATTCCACAGGGGTCTATAGTAGGAGCCTTATTTTTTTTTTTTGATCTATATAAATAATATTAGTTCACTCAAAATTTCCGGCGATCTAACATTATATGCCGACGATACTACTTTGATTTACTATGGAAATTGTATACATGACATAATTAGTAAAGCTCAGGATGATCTGAATTTGTTAAATTCTTGGTTTAAATACAATCTCTTAACCGTTAACACTTCAAAAACCGTATACATGATATTCTCAACAAAGAATAAAAACATACCACAACATCTACCGCTGAAGATAAATAATAATATAATAAAAAGATCAAGTCAGGAAAAATATTTAGGGCTTATACTAGATGAGCGGTTAACATGGAAAGGACACATACAACACGTAAAACCAAAAATCGTACCTTTGACAGGAGCCCTGCATAAAATGATTAATTGTATTCCCTATAAACTTCGTCACACCATATACAATACATTACTTAAGCCATATCTAGATTATTTAATCGAAATATGGGGTTGTGCCACTAAATCAAATATAAGTGAACTGCAAAGAACACAAAACAAAATGATTAAAATATTATATAACTATAACTATTTAATGCCAACACGCCAGGTCTATAGTAAAACTAAATTTATGAACGTAAACCATATATATATATATATATATATATATATATATATATATATATATATATATATATATATATATATATATATATATATATATATATATGTATATATATATATAATACATGTATTCTAGTAAAAAAATTATGCACGAAGGACATTCATTCAAACATCAATTTAAAAAAGAAAACGGTTAATTATCACCTCCGGAATAGGGATAAAATTGAAACCCGTGCTCCTAGGACTGAATATGGCAAAAGAAACATCTTTTTTGAGGGAGTGCGACTGTCCAATAATTTACCTGGAATTATTAGGAATGCTGCGTCAATAAAAAAAAAAATAATAATATTTACAAAAAACTTCTACGTTAAAACACACGTTTCTAAACAATATAATGTGGATTAAAATAAAGTCAGCCTTGATCATTAATGTTTTAGTATTAAGTTAATTAAGTTTTCCTTAAGTGAAATGTAAATTTCTTTGGAAATAAATGTCTTTGAACCGTACGTACGCTTAGTAAGCAAGCTTATTATACGCTAGATGATTATTTAAAAGACAATAATACTTGGATAGGGGCTGTTCCAGCTCCACTTGACTGAATATGGACAACTTGTTAAGCTATTATTATTTAATAAAAGGATTTTAATAGAAGGAAGAGCGGGATCTCTTCCTTCTATTATTTTAGTAAAATGTTTCATTTTTTTCTCATTTCTTTCTCTGTAAATGAGGAAACTATGTAGCCATTCACATGAATAGTATAGTTTGTATTATTTAAATTAGACCCACCTGATAGACCAGCCTACATCGTTCTCTCATATCCCACAACAAAAAAGAAAATGTAAAAATACTTGAAATAAAACTATTTTTCGGATTTTATCGCGGTTTATTTTTGTTTTTTAAGTTCCCGACGTTTCGAGTGCTTTGCAGCACCCATGGTCACGGGAGGGACTGAGGTGTTAGACGTCCAAAAGGCATAGTTGTTCCGGGGTACCCTCAAACTTCTTAATTATTTTCGTTGTGGTTAGTCCGATCTACGCAGAATGAGCTCACGGTGTCTTGAGGTCTTGCAGTGTTATGCTTGGTTTTGGATTTGATTATATTAATTACCGGATCCCAAGACGATGGAAGCACCCAGCCATCTTCTCTATTGAAATTAGGATGTTTTTTAATATCAATAGCCGCGCGAACCATCCTTGGTAGGAATCGGTGTTCTTTCACGAGGATCTGATGTTATGGCGGGTGCGGTCAAGGACATGTTCACAGACTGCAGACTTCTTTGAGCGACGGTGTTTTAGGTCAGCTATGTGTTCTTTAACCCGAGTTTTTACTGGTCTTTTTGTTTGTCCTATATAAGAGAGACCACATTCACAATCAAGCTTGTATACTCCTGCATCTTGTAGAGGGATCTGACACTTGACAGATGGTAAAAATTGACTGATCATCTTCGGCGGCTTATAAAATGTTTTAATCGAAGCACGCTTCAAGATGTAGCCAATCTTGTCCGTGACTCCTCTCATGTAAGGTAGTACTGCAGGGAGACGCTCAACTGTGGCTGGTTTCACTCGGTAACTGTGACGTTGGCGTGGGACTCGAAGCTTATTGTCGTGCAGGACTTGCTTGACATGTTGAAGCTCGGCAGCCAGATGTTTCTTGTCACAGATCCCTTGTGCTCTCTGAAACAAAGATTTACCCACGGTAGCTAACTGTGTTGGATGGTGGTGAGATTCACCGTTTAAGTACCTATCAGTATGAGTCCTTTTTCTATAAACCGTATGGCTTAAGGTGTTGTTGGGGTTACGGATTACTGAAACATCTAGGAAAGCTAGGGAATTGTTTGCCTCCAACTCCATTGTAAACTGAATTTTAGGGTTAATGGAGTTTTTTTTTTTATTATTTAATTAACGTCTGTGTGACGTTTCCATACTTCCTCTGACGGAATCAGAGCCTTTATTATTGTTTTATGTCATTTTGTATTGTGTTTGTGTGTTTAGAAATTTGTCATTTAGTTTTGTTTCTATTTATTGCTCGTTTTGCTAATTTTGTACAGTATTCTATAAATTTGTTCCGTTTTTCTGGGTTTATCATAATTTTGCTTATATTATTTATTGTGATTTCTGTTTCTAATGTTTGTTCTATGTTATATTTATCGTAGCTGTGTATAGGGCAGTCTACGATGATGTGTTGTATCGATTCTATTTGATCGGGGTCGCATTCACAAGCCGGGCTGTCTTTTAACTTGAATCTGTGTAGGTATTCAGAAAAGCCTCCGTGGCCTGTCAAAACTTGTGTCAGGATGGGATTCACTGTTAGGGTTTTTATTATTTTAAATGCTTCGATTGCGTTAGGAAGAAAGATTTTGGTGGTTCCTGCAGTGGACTCTGTTATGTATCTGCCATTCCATATATTTTTAGTATTTTCCCTGATGGCCTTTTTGATAAAAGATTTTGGGCTCTTATCATAGTCAGGTTTACGCTTCAGGTTTAGGGCTGCCTCCTTAGCAAGTGCATCCGCTCGTTCGTTGCCTTCGGTACCAATGTGGGCTTTTGTCCAGTAAAAAGTTAAAATTTTATTTTGTTTTTGATTTTCTAAAATATTGTTTTTAATTTTGAATGCTAAAGGGTGCAGAGCTTTATTGTTTCCGAGCAAATCCAGGGAGGACCTGGAGTCGCTGAATATATTTACTATATTTCCCTTGATTTGCTTGGCTATTTCTGTTGCCTGTTTAAGTGCATAAAGCTCTGCCTGAAAAACGGTACAAAAGTGTTCAAGTTTATATTTGCGATAAAGTATCTCCACACCGTCCCTCCAGCATGTGAGTGCCGCTCCCACTTTGCCGTTGATCTTGCTACCATCAGTGAATATGTTGATACCCGAAGAGGTATCAACAATTCCCGAGCTTTGGTATTCGACTTGTGGGTCTTCGGCCGGATGCAGTTTTCTAAGGAAGCAGACCTTCTCCTCCAGCTCTCTCCCCGCCAATATCTCTTGTGGTTTGCCGCGTTTCGCCTCATAGAGTTCCGCATTCTCCTGAATTCTGAGGTCTAGGGGCAGCAACCCTGATAGAATTATTGCGATTTTCTGTGCGAAACCCCTTTGGATGTCATTTAATGTTTTCATGTTCGTCTTCTTTTGCGCGGCAGGTGCCCATACGCTGGCGGCGTACAGGATCGTCGGCTCCACTACCGCTGTGTATATCGTCCTGGTTATTTCGGGGTTCAGTCCCCATGTTACTTTTGTCATTCTTATTAATTTTTTACAAATTTCTTTTACTTTTTTGCAAGTTATATCTATGTGTTTTTTAAATGTTAATTTGTCATCAATAATTAGTCCTAAAATTTTTATTTGTTTTTTCATTTGTGTATCTATCCCTCTCATTTTTAATTTTGGTATGTGGTATTTGAGTTTTTTAGTAATTGTTATGGCGTTTGTTTTGTTAGGTGCAAATTTAAGTTTATTTTTGTCTCCCCATTTGTTTATTCGTTCTAATGTTCTATTCGCTTCTATTTCTAACTGTAAAGTTTCCTTTCCCGAAAAAACCAGGACGATATCGTCGGCAAAGGCCTGGCAATACACTTGTTGGCTGTCCAAATCTGTCAAGAGTGGGTCCAGCAAGGTATTCCATAGCGTAGGGCCGCTAATGGAACCCTGTACGCAGCCCCTCGTGGTCTCGGCTATGTGTTCCTGTCCAGCGTAGCGAACTCTGACTTTTCGATGATCCAGGTAACTGTGCATCAGGTTCCTTAAGTTCTGCGGGCATCGTTTTTCGGCGAGTTGGCAGACTATCGCTGGCCACCACGCGCTGACGAAGGCGCCCTCTATGCCTAAGGATACAACGACATTAATAAGTTTTTTATTTAGGCCTTCCTTAATGTGTTGTATAAGATCATAGAGGGCGTCCTCTGTACAGCGCTGCGGTGTAAAGCCATATTGCCTCGCGTTAGGGTTAATGGAGTTAAGATGATTTAGGAATACATCAATTTTGTCAGATGGTAATATTGTGAAAGTATCATCTACGTACCGCTTGTAGAAACTTGGCTTTACAGGTGAGGTACAAAGGGCTGTCTCCTCGAAGTCTTCCATGAATATATCGGCAACAATGGGAGAAACAGGGGAGCCCATTGCCACGCCATCTACTTGCTTGTAGAACTGCTCCTTCCACAATAAGTAGCCAGATGTAAGGCAGTGTCTCAATAGTTCTGAGTATTCCGCTGGCATGTTGTTCTCCGCTAGTTTCCTTTCTACAATTTCGACACAGTCTTGTACAGGTAGGCATGTGAATAGTGACTGGACATCGAAACTGACTATAGTTTCATTGTCAGTAAGATGTAGATTTTCGATCTCACTAACAAAATGGTATGAATCCTTAACATGTGCTCTTGTGTGTCCTTTGAGTGGCGAGAGCACTTTCGCTACGTGCTGAGCCAATCTGTAGGTTGGTGAGTCGATTTGGCTAACGATTGGACGTAGGGGAGCATTCGGTTTATGTATTTTTGGGAGCCCATACAACTGTGGCGGTTTTGCGCACGAAGGTATTAGTGATTTGACGTCGAGATTCAATGTTTCGGAGTACTTCTTTATTAAATCACTCGTTTATTTTAATATATTGGTGGTTGGGTCTGTCTTGACCTTTTTGTATGTATTTTCATCCGATAAAAGTTCTTGTATTTTGACATTGTAATCTGACGTATCCATAATGACCGTAGCATTTCCTTTATCCGCGCGGAGAACAGTAATATCCTCAAACGGTATCCTTCGAGGTGTTACAACACCTCAGTCCCTCCCGTGACCATGGGTGCTGCAAAGCACTCGAAACGTCGGGAACTTAAAAACCAAAAATAAACCGCGATAAAATCCGAAAAATAGTTTTATTTCATGTGTAATATTCGCGTAAATCTAAGAACTCAGTATGTAAAAATACTGTTTAAAAGAGTAACCGTGGAGTTTCTTGCCCTTCTTCTCCACAGGAATGACATTCCGAAGTGGTGGGAGAGTCTTTTTTACTTTTCTGACGATTCATAAATACTGTAATGGTTTAAATGAATAAAAAATATTCTGATTCTGATATAAAACTGATATAAAAAAAAACATAATAACAGAATTTTCACCTTCATGCTGTTTGCCGTATAGGAAACCCCTGTCCTGCCCGCCCATTGTCCGATACCAATAAAATGTAAATTCGACCATCACTGAGCTATGCCGAACCTAATGCAAAAAAAACATTAAAATCAGTTTATAAACAAAGAAATTACAAAAAAATACAGACGAATTATAAACTTCCTCCTTTTTTGAAGTCGGTTAACATTCTTCTTAGTTCTATAGTAGGGTACCTGTAGGATTGACGTAATACCCATAATATCTCAATCTACGCATTCGTATTGTATATCGTTAAGGAGTTCCCTGGTGTATCTTCAAAGTCCAAGGTCCAATACTGATGAAATTAAAATGGGACCACCTTGAAACTATATTGAATCCAGCGGAAAAAGAATCATCCAAATCGGTTCACAAGCAAATAAGTTATAAAAAAACACAGACGATTTATGAACCTCCTCCTTTTTTGAAGTCGGTTAACATTCTGCTTAGTTCTATACCTACCTATAGGATTGACGTAACACCCATATTGTCTCAATTTGCTCATTACTATTGTTTGTCGTTAAGGAGTTCCCTGGTGTATCTTCAAACTCCAAGGTCCAATACCAATGAAATTAAAATGGGACCACCTTGGAGTTATACGGCACCCAATGCAAAAAGAATCATCAAAATCGGTCCACAACTGACAGAAATATCGGTGAACATACATAAAAAAAACCATACATACAACCGAATATAGAACCTCCTCCTTTTTGAAGTTGGTTAAAAACAGGAAGCCATCTCAAAGTTATCTACTTTTAGTCGAGTTCTGTCTTCTCTATGATAATGAGAATGAGAAATATGATAATACTATGGTCTGTAATACACAGTATGTCTATTTGGTTACCTTTTTCACCCATCATGCATAAATGAATAGATAAGGCATCTGATTTACTTATTAAACCATTAATATTTTGGTGTAATAGATACATGTAATTATTCACGAAAAAAATTTGCATTGACTTTCTTTTCTACATTAGGTGCATTTGGAATAACATTATTGTAATTAATATTTAACCTTTTTGGGCTGAAATCATTTTGCTCAATTTGAGTAGTTGAATATGTTTGAGTGCTTTTATCTGTATAAAGAAATGTTTTTTGTCCCATTTTTTTTGTTAGTATTAAGTCATATTATATTTATAAGTCTTAAATAAAAAGATCACAAAGCTGGTCTGACACGACCTCCGAGCTTTCAACAAGCTTGAGATTGAGAAAGCCATCGAGCAGAACCGGGGTCGAGACGGCACCATAGACCACATCCACACAGTGCGGCAGAATATACAGAAGACTGCAGAGTATAATCTGCCCCTATATCTAGCCTTCGTGGACTATGAGAAGGCCTTTGACACTGTCGAAACCTGGTCAGTTCTAGACTCCTTGCAACGATGCCAAGCTGATTGGCGATACATCGAGGTGATGAGATGCCTTTTTGAAGCCGCAACGATGACCGTCCAAGTACAGAACCGGCGGACTGAACATATCCACCTGCGCCGCGGAATGCGCCAAGGTGATGTCATATCACCAAAACTGTTCACCAATGTACTGGAGGATATGTTCAAGACGCTGGACTGGAAAGGTCGCGGCATCAATATAAATGGCGCATACATCTCTCACCTGCGATTTGCAGACGACATCGTCATCATGGCTGAAACGTTGTAAGACCTACAACAAATGCTGGACAGCCTTGCTAATTCGTGTCAGCGAATCGGTCTCCGGATGAACTTAGATAAAACTAAAGTTATGATCAACAAGCATGTTGACCCGGGACCGATCGCTGTCAACGGAGCCTCCCTCGAAGTTGTTTCTGAGTACGTATACCTAGGGCAGTTGCTCCAACTAGGTAAAAACAACTTCGACAAGGAAGTTAAGAGACGGATACACCTGGGCTGGGCAGCATTTAGAAAACTCCGTCGAGTCTTCTTATCGCCCATACCCCAATGCCTAAAAACGAAAGTTTTTAATCAGTGCGTCCCACCTGTAATGACATATGGAGCCGAAACATGGCCACTCACTGTGCGGCTTGTCCACCAGTTCAAGGTCTCTCAGCGAGCTATGGAAAGAGCTATGCTCGGAGTTTCTCTTAGGGATCGAATCCGGAACGAAGTTATTCGTCAGAGAACCAAGGTTACCGACATAGCTCAGCGAATTAGCAAGCTGAAGTGGCAGTGGGCAGGTCACATATGCCGCAGAACCGATGGCCGTTGGGGCAGACTGGTTCTTGAGTGGAGACCGCGTGTCGGCAAACGTAGTGTAGGGCGCCCTGTAGCTAGGTGGGGCGACAATATTCGTTAGGCAGCGGGCAGGGATTGGAGAAGGAGAGCTGAAGATCGAGCTCAGTGGCGTGCCATGGGAGAGGCCTACGTCCAGCAGTGGACTGACACGGGCTGATGATGATATTTATAAGTCAAGTGTAGTATGTTGTGTTTATTTTCATTAAGATGTTTGTTTTTTGGAATCTCACAGACAATGACATTTGTATTTTTGATTGAATTGAGCCCTTGACCCATACTAATTTTAAAGTTATATGGATTTGTATCATTTATGCCACCAATTAGTACTACATAGTCTCTGTCCGTCATATTACTGATTTCCGATGTTGTACATCTCAAAATATTTTCCATCTTCGCTCCTGGTTTCCAGATGCATGTTACATGATATTCTATTCCCAAAAGTTGCCCCAATAATTTTCTGACATCATGCCCTTGCTCGTATGCAATAATGAGTACTTTTGGTTTTCCTTTATTTGTTACTTTTATAATTTTGTTCTCCACATACTTTTCAGGATCTTTATATGTTTCCACTGATTCTTCCCCTTCATAGTCTGTTTTTAAATCCTCTTTTTATGTTTTTTGTTAATTCTCTCAGATCTTCATTCATCTTCTGATTTGTCAAAGGTATTTCAATTTGTTTAATAGGACTTTCTATTCTTGATAGCTAGTTTACGCTTCTTCTTTTTTTTAGCAATCTGAGTTAACACTGGACTTGGCATATGTACGACTTTTTTGTAGTTTTCAATAATTTTATTATTCTATTGTATGGTTGCTTTAAGTTGTTTATTTTCAATGCTCTGCTGCAATGGTTGTCGATTTGTAAGGTTCGGTGTATGCAATAAAAGATGTTTACTGTTCAGTGCATAAGTTTATTCTAAGTTTATAGTATAGGTTGCAATAGTATTTATGTTGACCCTAACTACTACACTACACCTACCCCCTTAAAATAAAAATAAAATAAAACAATAGTTTTTTTTTACCAAGGACATACTTAACAAATACAATATTTCAAATATGTATCGTGGTAATAATTGATTGTTACATTTTTTTTTCTTTCCCATGTTAATCACCAGTCACATAAATTTTGACTCTTTTACAAAAGTTTTAATTATTACATTTCCATCAGGAATATTAAAATATTTTTTCTTTTATCAAACAACATAATACATTTTCATTATAAAACACCTTAGATTTTATTTTGGATAATATTAAATGTAGGTATTTTTATAGATTGTTATTGCGAAAATTATTATAGTATAGACAAAATTATAATATAAAAATTCAGGTTATTAGTGTATATTTCAGTTATAAAAAAAATAAGTCTAACATTACTTAAGCTTACATACACAGTGTAGAAACTAATAAGTACTATAATATATTGTTTATAAACATGTTTAAAATAATTCTTATCTAAAAGTGGGCCCCCATATCTGTATAAACATTAACGATATCGATGTTGTTATAGTTGTAATCATAGGTAAGCATGATTAATATTCTAGGTATATCCTCTATAGTCACAGAATTCATGACTAATAAAATTTATTTATGTTCGTGACGTCACCTTTCATCCTTGTGAAAATATCCTTTTTGCAATTAAACTTCTGCAATGTCGTTTTACTTCCTATATACGGTTTTACACCTTTTTAAGTACAAAACTGTACTAGTTTCTTTAAGGTACACATTTTATATTTGATTGGTAGGCCTACCATTTATTTATCGTCATTCATTTAATTATGCAGGATACAAGGAAATATTTATTACTTTATTGTGCGCACATTCCTTATAAAATAATTAGTTTTACTAATTCAGGCAGTTCATTTAACACTTCCTTATTTTTTAAATCATACCATGTGTCCAAGTTAACTTCACAAGTGGAAGCTCGAACGAATTATGATCAGATTAACAAGGATTCCGTGCCTGCCTTGTATCCTGGTGTACCTTGTTACTATTGGGGCTAGCTCGCTCAACAGTGCATCTTGGGCTACTGTTGATAGCGATTGCTATTTCTCTACTCCCCATATATTATTATTATTAAATTCCATCAACACATAAAATACCTATCAGTTCCTTATAATAATCTCAACCCTATTGAATTTTATGGCGCTTATAAGGATATCAAAAAAATTACTTAGGTGATCAGGCTAAGGTTTCGTTGATACCTTATAGGCTTATTATCCATAAGAATCCCCAGCGAAATTAATCATCATCATCATCTCAGCCTATACTTGTCCACTGCTGAACATAGGCCTCCCCAATCGCTTTCCAGCGTAACCGGTCCGATGCCACCTGCATCCAACGACTTCCTGCGATTTTCACAAGAACGTCGGTCCATCTGGCAGGCGGTCGTCCCACGCTGCGCTTGCCAATACGTGGTCTCCACTCTAGAATCTTTCTGCCCCAACGCCCGTCCGATCTACGCGCTATGTGGCCCGCCCATTGCCACTTCAGCTTGCTAATCTTAACGGCTATGTCGGTGACCTTGGTTCTTCTACGAATCTCCTCATTCCTGATTCGATCACGTAGAGAAACGCCGAGCATAGCTCTCTCCATAGCTCGCTGAGCAACTCTGAGCTTTTTTATGAGACCTATTGTAAGGGACCACGTCTCTGATCCATATATCATCACTGGTAACACACATTGACTAAAAACTTTAGTCTTAAGGCACTGAGGTATTTTGGATGAGAAGATGTTGCGCAGTTTCCCGAACGCTGCCCAGCCGAGTTGGATTCGTCGATTGACCTCTCTCTCAAAGTTGGACCCACCTAACCGGACTACCTGTCCCAGGTAAATGTATTCGTCGACAACTTATAATTAGAAATTAATATGCATTCTAAAATCTATCTTTGCCACCTCTTAAGATAACCTTTTCACTATTCCATATCTCCTAAATCCATTCCTTCCCAGTCACATTTTTATTCAACTATTTAAGACATTCCAACTCAAACTACCTACTTCAAACCAACTACCTAAACCAGTAAATCCAACATTATACCAAAACCTGACCTACTATACCAAATCCAAAACCTATCAACCATCTACTCTTATAGTAGACAAACCTTCCGATTACATATAAGTAACATTATTTATTACGTCATTACATAATTATTGCTATACATGGCCCTTTTACTTGAGAAGTTCATTCAGAGAAACTACCACTTAATACTCAGTACTTTTCCGACATAATTATTTAATTCTAATTGAAATAAGTAAAAAAAATATATCTAAGTTTAATATTTCGTTATAATTGCAACTCGTTTTAAAATACATGAAGCTTGTGTATGCATTCCAATCCTGTTATGTTTATCTTCAAATAAACAAACCTACCTCATGAAATTGACCACACACGATTATTGTAACGTGCCTTAAATGGAATGGAATGTTTGAACGTCTCAATTTCTTTTACTGCGCACCAAGTGAGACACCCATATCAACTAACGAATGACCTAAGTAATTATTTACAGATAACTGCATTGTATAATAAAAATCAAACATGAACATTTCATTGCTATATTTACTAACAAAATTTGACTCGAAAGTTCAGGTCTTTATGATAGTGTTGTATGTTTAATTGGAAAACAAAGCGCTTTGAGGCATAATTAATGTTTCCTCTAAAAGCATGTAAATATATTATAGACATTTCAATTATCATAAACGTACCTACACTAGTAATACGACTTTAAAAACTGGATTCAATTGTGACGTTGAGTAACGTTCTCGAATTGGAAATTTCTAAGCCTAAACAAAAAAGACAAGTTTCTATAATTTAAAACATAAAAATCTGCAAGTTTTTATACCACTGATCGATTAGATTACTAAAACGATCATCTATTCTGTACCAAACGCAATTTTTTTTTTATTGTGCACTGATTTTTTTCTCCATAATACTGAATTAGTACTGAATACTCGCACTCCTCTATAGGTGTAATAAAAACAAAATAGCTGATAACATACCTTACCTATTTCTGACCGCAATTTTTTTTTTGTTTACATATTATTTCAAACGTTTTAAAATGTTTGTAAGTCATACAATTTACCAACAATATTGGACATGTCTAAATGGCTGAAATAGAAGATCCGCATCTGAATAGCTCACATCGTAAACTAACGCTTAAGAATAGCTTAAAGAGAAAGTAGTACATAGAACAAATAGTATTGATATACAAGAAATAGCAGCACTCAGATCTTCTTATAAGAATTCATCAAGTAATTATTGTGTGCCTGTAGGTAGCGACAATGAATAAAAGAAGCGACAGTTATATAATTTTTCCATATTATATTACCTATATGAGATAACGTATATATTGACTCGTCAAAAAAAACAAATACTTGTAATTTGACACGTATGGTAAAATAAATTAAGCAAGGAAGTGTCGTGGAATAAAACTATTATATTGAATAGTATGCAAAACTACTTTGCTTGGTAACTATTAATGGACATTCCGAGTAAAGGAAACATATACTTCTTCTCAAAAAATCTGTAATAAAATAAATGTTTATTTATGTCACGCCTTGCTAAACTTATAGAAATCATAACCAGAAAGATCGTGATCTTTGCATATCATATCAAGGTTGCATCGGTATACTAAATTTTGCCATAATATTGTAGAAAAACAACAACAATTTTCACCTCTTAGACACTTTGACACTTTGGAGAATCTGGAAAAACGAATGCTTCATATGTAGACCTACATCATTTGAAATATTTTGTTAATTAAAGCAAGTAAATAACTAAAACAATTCTCGCATAATTATTGTACCTATAGTTCCAAAAACTTACGAAATAAAACTGTATATCATCGCATTGTTACGCATTATAAACGTATGCCTACATGCATTACCAAATTAGATAAAATCAGTGTTTTCTACTGAAAAAATGATATAGTATTCGTATTATATTAAATTGACTGGAATTCAATACATGATATTATGTGTATCTACTGAAGTTAAAATAAGTAAAAATAATTTAGTATAATTATATGAAAATGAGTTTTAACATTATTTGAGTAATTGACAGTTAAAGAGTAATCGGTAAATTTAGCTTTTAATTTTATTTGCATGACTTTTTGAATTTATAATAAATAAATATGCTGTAATGATTTGAGGACATTGTTGTTTTTATTGAAGTACAACACAAAATCAATAGCAAAAATAATAATAATAATAAAGATTTATTTTTCTCTTTTACAAATCGTCGATTACAAATAACATGCTGTACATCCATATGCTTCATAGATATAATTTGCTGCAATAAATAATTTTTACAAATAAAATTCTTAATAAGGATAATCTCATGATTTCTTTGCTATTTATATTAAGGATAATACCATCAAAGAGTAATTATTGTAAGTAAGAAAAAAAATATGCACAAAGTAAAAAGCATTAAAAAGTACCCTTTTTTGTAACACAAAAAACATGTGTAGATTATAAGCAAAATAACACTAAGAAACGGGCATCCACATCTTGCTCTTTTCGAAATTTGAATAATCAAAATGCAAAATAAAACATGCAATTTTCCTTTCACACCGAGTAGTTTTAGCTCATCAAAATCGAAAGCCTTACATTAAATTTCATTTGAACCATGGATTATTAATAAGGATTAATTTCTGAATCGAATACAACACAAGCATTTTTGTAATTCGTTGGTACTTAACATTTTTCTAACCATATTATAAAATTCAAGATACACATTTATAAAATAGGCAAAATCGATCAATAATTAAAAAAAAAAATGTTGCGCTTACATAGATGCGTTCAATGGCCTAACTGCCCAAAATATAACTACAATACTCCATGTTATATATTATACCTACCTAAACGTACTACGACTATATTTCCATTAATCACTATTTTCTCTACACTACCCTTAGCACTCCGGGTCCACACAAAGATCGTCCGGGACTTACACTACTAGCGCCGGAACCAACTGCCTGATGCTGGCACCACATAGCTTAAACTTCTCGATCATCACCGTTATCAATATCGCCTTTTTCTTCTTAACAGATTTTTTTTTCTGCTGGTCACAAGTCGTTGAATCGAAAATCTGCAATATTATCGTCTGCCATAGTTTCACGTTATATTTTGTCAGCGCCCTCTAGTGAAATTCGTCGTAAGTTTACGCTCCGGTAATAGATTTCTTAATGATACCATGGGTGCCTGCAGGTTAGTATCCTTATTCCGACACTTTATTAATATACAAAAAGAACGACTGCGGTGAGGCTCGAACTATCACCATTGGTTTGAGTCGCCCCTGTGCTAAATACGCCACAGCACTGTTAATAAATGGTGTGAATTTTAAAGTCAGCTTCTTAATTGTTTGAATTTAAAACCAACAGTTCGTTGCTGTGACTCATTGCTCAGGAATTTTTTTCCACATTCTGATCACTGTTTGCACAAAGTTTATCAATGTTTTTTAGTTATATTGTCACTTTTTTTAATGTATTCTATGTTGTAATAGTGTAATAGTAAATTTATGTTGTTTAAATATGACCTTTTTAATGGTTTTAGAACACATAATCTTCAGGTTTAATATTATTAAAAGTATTTTGTTGAGGACTGTAATAACGTTCCCACACTGTTATTGGATTGTTATGCACTATTCTAAGACACTTAAAACTTTTATAGAAGTATAAAAATATTTTTAAAACTTAAAATAATACAGAGCTCCTTTATTGTCAACTTTCTCTTACAGCGGCATCTAGAGTATAATCAATCCAGGCTATGGAGACATTCTTTCTGGATCGTCGCACCTGTTGGCAAATGGCCATATCAATGAGGAGCAAATCCTTTGTACCCTGGGATCCCCCCTTACACACATTCTGAGTAGACGATTGAATATGCTGTGCCTTAAGGTGATTATTGATTTTTATTCTCAGAATGGATGTAAGGAGTTTATAGACCGTAGGTAGACATGTAATCGGTCTATAATTTTTAGGTTCCGAAGTACTGCCAGATTTGTGAATCAAGTCAGTGACACCCGGTGTCATAAAGCTAGGGAGCGATCCCAATTCAAGAGCTTCTTGGAATTGAGTCGCTAGACGAGCATGTGAACCCTGGAGCCTCTTTAGCCAGAATGCGTGCAGTCCATCCGGACTCTTCCAGTTCGGCGCCGCACACTGCACAGGCCAGATCGTCACGGCTTATGACTACGGGCTCCATTTCGTGAATGGGCCCACAGGATCGCCCAACAAAATTAAACCACTCGCTCTCGGTGTGACTGACGGGCACTGACCAAATTTTACGCCAAAACTCGGCCATCACGGCCGCATTTTGGCAAGTGCACGTTAGTCACTCTCTCTTGGGGGCGCTCCCATGCCTGGTATACACTCCTTTGATTCGTCTAGAAGGTGCAATTCACGTGGTATCTGTCTGCTCTCTCCTTATTCCTGCGAATCCTCTTCGCCCATGCATAAACTGCTTCCAGTAGTCTATGCGTTCTGCGACCTTTGCCACATAGCCCACAGGAGCCACTCCTGTGCCTGCAAAGGCTTGGGCGCACAAGTCCCGGGCGGTTGTTTCCAGCCTTGGAGCACAACAATTTCGCAATGAGTGTTCTAGCTATATTTATACGCCGCTCTATTCTACACTGCCAGAGCGGTTTAGCATTTGTGGGTTGGGTGGCTCGATGTAGATTAGGAAATCTTACACCTGCCACCCGACACACCGCCACCGCTCTACAGTACAAAATAGAATGGGTACCACATAAGGGGTGCAAAATAAATATGAAAAGAGGTGCTTGGGTTATGGATAGTGGCCCTATGGGATTATCCAACATAAATGATAATTCATCAATAGATGAAAATATTGAAGAAAACTTGGTACACGGGCACAACAATAATGCACATCGATTGAGAAAAATTATGACGGTAGAATTAGAACAAAACGCCAATGAAAAAAGCACTATATCGCAGCGAATGGGTGGCGGTGGATTCGTGCCTCGCGCTGCGGCTACAGACACCGCGCCGAGTCCAACCGTTTCGAGACAGCTGACCGTGACGTCACATGGGCAGGCCTCTGCGTCGCAACTATCAGCTGATTGCAATAATAACAAAAGACGGGCGGGCGTTGAGGACATTGCGAACACTCGAGTTTTGTCGGTTCCTGAACGCGAGCTGGTACGAAAAGATGATAATGAAGGATGGCAAAGTGTTTCCTACCGTAAGAAACCAATGAGGTACCGTTATCTAGGTACTACCGGTATTTCTCGGGATAATGATGGAAGGTTCAAAGCAGTGCTGAAACAAGTGCCTATCTTCATTACCAAGGTGCATACAGATACGACTGAAAAAGACATAATGGATTACGTATATAAAAAAACGAAAGAGAGAATTACGCTAGAAAACATACAGTCTAAATATGACAGAGACTACAAAGCCTACAAATTCTTTATCAAGGAAAACAAATTGTCATTATTCCTTGATAATAAATTATGGCCTGAGGGAATAATATTTAGGCGGTTTGTTCCGTTTAAGGCACGGAAACCGAACGCGAACGGTGTAAATAATGGCACTGTAAATGACCATTAATGAAACTTATTCAATGGATACAAAATCTATATACAATTTAGTAAGTTTCAACTGCAAAAGTGTGAAACGCTCGGTGGAGAGTGTCAGGCAATTATGTCGTAAATCAGACATTATTGCTTTACAAGAGACTTGGTTACTGCCAGACGATATTCACTTCTTAAGCGATATTGATGACGAGTACGGTTGCACCGGGACGTCAGCGGTTGATACCGCCGCCGGTATGCTGAGAGGGCGGCCGTACGGTGGAGTTGCATTGCTGTGGAGGAAAAGTGTTTTTAACAATGTATCGGTTGTACAATGTGATAATCCGCGAGTGTGTGCCATAAAAGTAACCATGGATCTAAAATCATTCCTTGTGTTTAGTGTTTACATGCCTACAGATAATAATGCAAATCTTACGGATTTCGCGGACTGCCTTGGTTTGGTGAGTGCTATTATAAGAAATGAGAATACTGAATCTGTATATTTACTCGGGGACTTTAACGCGCATCCAAATGAACAATTTTATAATGAGTTGGTATGTTATTGTATGGAATTGGAATTATTGTGTGCTGACATCCAATTACTAGGTTTAAACTCTGACACTTACACATACATAAGTGAAGCGAATGGTGCGAGACGTTGGCTCGACCATTGCGTAGTGACCAAATCAGCTATGGAAACTATTGTAAACACTTATGTGATGTATGACGTTCTGTGGTCCGACCACTTTCCCCTCGTTATTCAATGTCAGTTAGATAATATTAAATCTAAATTTTACGGAACTAATAAAACCCGACGTAATAATAAAATTCGTTGGGGGGAAAGAAAACCGGAGCAAATTGACATTTATACAAAATTTTGTAACAGTAATTTAAAATTAATTGACTTTCCAATGGAATTAAGTGCATGTAGCGATTATGTTTGTAATAATTTGGACCACAGAAATATTATTGACAAAATGTATGATGACATTATTAATGTATTATGCCAGGCAGCTTGTGTGAGTTACAATCAGAGTGTTCATACGCGTAAGAAACCGGTTATAGGGTGGAACAGGTATGTGAGCGATGCGCACAGAGAGGCCCGGCAAAAGTTTGAGTTATGGGTTTGGAATGGTAGGCCGCGGGAGGGATGTATTTGGAATAACATGCAGACGAGTCGCAGGATTTTTAAATCGCGTTTGCAATGGTGTCAAAATAATAGAGACCAAATCAAAATGGATATCTTGGCTTCGCAACATTCCAGCCGCGATTTCAAAAACTTTTGGAAATCGACTAATAAATTAAATAGTAAGCCGGGTTTACCTGTGAGTATCAACGGGACTAGTGACTTGGTAGGCATAGCTGAGATGTTTAAAGAGCACTTTACTATAACATCGCCTCTGGGACCATCACAGCATGCATGTAGCGTTGGTTGTAGTGGCCAGGAGGTTAGTGCCCGATTTTCGGCAAAAGAAGTAAGAGAGGTCATTAAATCTATGTCGAAGGGTAAGTCTCCGGGCCATGACGACTTGAGCATTGAGCACCTTAAATATGCAGGTACTCATCTGCCCCGAGTGCTGGCGATGTTCTACTCCTTATGTGTGGGACACTCGTACTTACCTTCGCAGATGCTCAAGACTGTGGTTGTCCCGGTCGTGAAGAATAGGACTGGCGATATTAGTGACAGGAGCAATTATAGACCCATCTCCCTGGCCACTATTATCTCGAAAGTACTTGACGGTTTGCTTAACACTCAGCTTGAAAAACACATACATGTACACGACAACCAATTTGGTTTTAAGTCAGGTCTCTCCACAGAAATGGCGATATTGTGTTTAAAGCAAACTGTCAAATACTATACCGATAGGAATACGCCTATTTTTGCTTGCTTCCTCGACTTATCGAAGGCGTTTGACCTGGTTTGTTATGACATCTTGTGGCAAAAACTACAACAAACATCAATGCCAGCGGATTTAATACGTCTTTTTAAATATTGGTACATGAATCAGGTCAACGTTGTTCGGTGGGCGGGGGCCTGTTCCACCTCATATAGGTTGGAGTGCGGAGTGAGGCAAGGGGGGCTAACCTCACCTAAACTTTTCAACCTCTATGTAAATGCGCTGATTGAGAGGCTGAGCAGTACGCATGTCGGTTGTCATATTGGAGGAGCATGCCTTAATAATATTAGTTATGCTGATGACATGGTGCTGCTGAGCGCCTCAGTGAGTGGATTATCGAAGCTGCTTGGCATTTGCGAAAAGTACGCTGACGATCACGGCTTGTTATACAACGTGAGAAAAAGCGAGTGTATGGTCTTTCAGGCCCGAGGCAGATGTCTGGGTAATATACCGACCATCAAATTAAAAGGGTGTCCCCTAAATAGAGTCGACAAATTTAAATACCTAGGTCATGTGTTAACCTCGGACTTGAAAGACGATGTTGACATTGAAAAGGAACGTAGGGCGTTGTCTGTTCGTGCGAATATGATAGCCCGCAGATTCGCTCGCTGTTCGAGAGGAGTCAAAATAACCTTATTCAGGGCATTTTGCACTTCTTTCTACGCGAGCAGTCTGTGGGTCGCTTATTCGCGGGGACAGTACGGCGCCTTACGTGTCCAATATAACAATGCGTTCCGGGTGCTTTTGGGGCTGCCTCGCTTTTGTAGCGCTTCGGGAATGTTCGCCGAGGCGCACGTGGACTGCTTTTTTGCAACCATGCGCAAGCGGTGCGCGTCCTTGCTGCGCAGGGTGCGGGCCAGCCCCAACAGTATCCTTAACGCATTGGCGGAGAGGTTTGACTGTCAGTACTTGAACCACTGCAACATGGTTCATTTGCTGACTAATGCATTGTATTAATAATAATAATAATAATTATTTGTTTTTTGTATTTTTATATATATTTTATAAGAAATTGTATTTAAATAAATGCATACATAATAATAATAGTATTATGTAATGGATCTTGACATCTGAAATAAATAAATAATAATAATAATAAGTCCACACTCATCTCACAGTGTGGCTTTAAAACATTGTCTAGGGCACTCACAAGCGAAATTTTACGTCTATGCTTGGACAAACAGGGTAGGTATGGTCTTAGGTAATCGGTGCAGACCGATACTCCGCAAAGGCATCCTCCAGAGCAATGTACAGGGTTTGTTACTCGATGGACCATGTACAACAATGTACAGGGTTTGTTGTTTCTTCTTTAAAACAATGGAGCTATTGTGTATTTATATTTAATTATACAGTTTTTGAAACGGTAAGGTATATACTGAGTCCGACGTGTTAAGGAAGAGTAAAAAAAGGTGGCGGAAATGGTAGCAGTAATGCCACAACTCACATTTCTTCTCTATACTTAATCAAAGAGAATATAAACACTTGTCCTTAATGTTGCCAACATATTGGGGGCCTGGAGAAATTCAACATAATTTGGCCTGCAACATTATAAACGCCTATGCACAAAAAACTAAAGAAAATAAAATTAACATAAAGACATTTGATGCCTCAGTACATACTTTGGACACACAGTATATAGTAATGAACTGAAATATATATAAACCTCCAACTCGCTTTGACATACTATAATAAAACATATGACATCATTAAAATACAACATTGAATTTTGATGTCTTTTGTTAATCTTAAATATAATTAAATACCTGATGATCTAACCTTTTGCTAACATTCTTATAAAAACTATTTATTTATTGCTTTACTTAATCGTATAATTCTGTTTTTGTTCTTGGCGTCGCAATTAAATAATCAAGAATTTTAACTACACATGATATTCATGGCCGACGAACTTATGACACATTGTCACATTTAATAGGAAATAGGCAAATTTTGGTAATTGACCTTATGTGTTTTCTCTTGTTAGCAGTCGTTACTTCAAAGGTGCTAACTTTATCATCTTTTTCTGGGAAAAGTTTAGTTATGCGACCCATTGGCCATGTGAGGGATGGTGCATTGTCATCACAGAGCAAAACTAAATCACCTACTCTAACATTAGACCATTTATCTCTCATCATCGATTTTGGTCTGGATTGTAAATTATTTAGGTAGCACATATGCCAAATTTTCCAAAATGATTGCACAATTTTATTCGTAACATTCCACAGCCTGAGCTTAGAAATTGGAATATCGCTAAGGTCATGCTCAGGATATGCCATTAATGCCTGCCAGTCAGGAAGTGACCAGGGCTGAGGTAGGTAAAATCATTGAGATTTGACGTTCAAGGTAATAGAGGCCTAGAATTAAGTATTGATTCTATTTGCGTGAGGACAGTACACATCTCCTCATAGGTAAGTACATTATTTTGAATTACACGCTTAAGATGATATTTGGTACTTTTAATGGCCTTCCCAGAGTCCTCCAAAAACCGGTCCTCCAAAGCTTGGAATGAAATGGAATCATGTATTGTGCTGAAGAGCATAATCATTGACCTGATTTTGATGACTCTGAGAATTTACCAATTTATATAAGTCAGCTAACTGGTTCCTTGCACTCTTGAAATTACTGGCATTATCGCAAAATACTTTGCATGGAAGGCCTCTACGCAATACAAAACGTTTAAAGCAGGAAAGAAATGTTGCGGTTCTCAAATCTGACGCCAGTTCTACGTGAACGGCTTTGGTGCACGAACATGCAAATAACCTTTAGATATAATAGACCGTCCTAATCTGGATCGATTTATATTTAATGGACCTCCATAATCTATACCAACTCTTTCGAAAGCGCGCGCTTGTGTAATTCTTTGCGCTGGCAAGAAACCCATCAACTGCCTTCAATCTGAAACATGTGGCACATTTTTGAATAATCTTCTTGACATGTCTTAAACCATTAATTAACCAGTATCTTTCATTTAAACTTGATAACAATAATTTTAGACCTGCATGAATCAATCTTATGTGCTCACTTTGAATGATCATATCCGTTATACGTGATTCTTCGGAAGAATAATTGGATGTCTCTGAGAATAAGGTAAGTAAGTAAAGAGTTATGGAGACGATCACCAACTCTAATAATGTCACTCTTATCCTAAACCGGATGTAAAGGTTTGAATGAATTATTTAAATTTATATTATTTTGGAGTGAGTATATTTCTTTAGAACTAGACTACTAGTAACTATTTTGTTCATGTTTTATTATAAATAATAATGAATTTACAATTTCTGTTATATAGAATATATGACTGAACAGTTAGATATAGAAATTATTTTTATTTTGTAGATTTTTATCTCTAATTTTACAGCTGTTATAAAAACGTAAAATGTATCCTATTATTCTAGTCATTTTGTAAATATCTGACTACCTTTCAAATAAATCAAATGATACAGCTATGACAGATAGAGCTATGGCACTAGAAAGCTACCTTCGATGATGTTTTCATCTCAGGTAAGTCGGTAGGCAAACCAATTTTTTCATTAAAATTATGCTCATGATCTTGTAAGAATGTAGGACCATTAAACCACATTAAATTATCCGCGAGTTCCTGTGAGGTCACACCCCTTGTGATGCAGTCCGCAGGATTGTCATAAGTTTCGACGTAATGCCAGGTCCACCCGGCCCTCAACTGTTCTACGACCTGTACTCTGCCACGTAAGCGTTAAGTTGCGTTATTTGCGTTCCAATCTATCTTAGAGTCAAAAAATAGAAACGTTTTGTACATTCAGTTATATGTTTATAACACGGTGAACTTTTACTATTAATTTTGCAAGCAGAAGTGTGGCATTCAGTTTTAGTCGGGGCACAGTTAGTGGCTTATTAAGTGGATTAACCTGTGACTTGGAGCAAATCAAACATTAAGCTGGCTTATTGCCCTTGTGCATAACTCTTAAATAGATGCAAAAGCTATAAGCTATTGAGCTTAAAGCATCAGCAAACCCAATGAGCTGTTTTGACATAGTATTTGCTTTAAGAATATTTCTTTGCAATATAATTGGACGCATGTCATTTAAGCTTTTAGCAAACAATAACCGTTTTTCCCTGCTATCCCCTGTCAAGGGAGAATCCCATCCAATGTTAGCAGCCCACAGTGTCTGTATGAAACTTTTTGCAGTTACAATGATTGGAGCTATAATTCCAGGAGGATCATAGAATTTTGAAATGTAACTAAATATTTCTCTTTTAGTTATTGGTCTGTCCATAAATTTTTCGGGGCACGAGCCTATAAAACTATCATCATTGACATTATAATCTATGCCTAAGGTCTTTAGATGAAGATTTTGTTTTTCTATTTCTAAATTGTCAAAATTTTGCTCATTTTCTGGGATAGTCTGCAGAATATGATCATCATTAGATGTCCATTTAGGTGTTTGAAACCCACCTCTTTTCAAAAATTCAATTAACTGTTGTTTACTTTCTCTTAATTTGCTTAGATCATTGTCAGCATACAAAACGTCATCTACAAATGTGCAATTTTTAATAATAAAAGACGCAACAGGACTCTCTTCTACATAAATACATGCAAGCTCATACAGACATCGTGTAGCGAGAAAACTGGAGCTCTTGAGGCCATATGTGACTGAATCCAACCGGATACATTTTATCTCCGTGCTGGGACTCTCTCTCCACAGGATATTCTGCAATGAGGCATGCGATGGATTTAATTCAATACATCAGAACATCTTTTTAATATCTGTTGTGAAGATATGCTCACCTAAACGAAACAATATAAGTATTTCACAAGGATCTTGCTGAACTACTGTTCCATTGAGCAAGATAGTGTTTAGTGATACTTTATTAGAAGTCTTCATTGAACCATCAAAATTACTCTTAAGGAAGTACTTTTACTTTTCTCATTAATGACCGCATGGCGCGGTAGGAAATAAAAAGGATCATTTTTAAAATTATATTTTCCTATATCTATGTATAACCATGTCCTAATTCAATTATTTCTTTTATAAACTTTTTATAGTGTTAAAATAAGCTATTATCTTTATGCAGCTTTTTCTCTAAATTGACAAATCTATTGAGAGCAAGACTAAAATAATCACCTTAGTGGTTATTGACTTGCTTTAGAGGTACCTTTAGTGGCAAATCTACTTGAAATTGCTGATTATTTAATTACACAGAATTTTTAAACATATCTTCACACAGTTTAATTTCTGTGGAACTTTCATTGAATATCTGTGGGACCTCTTCAGTTTGCCAACACTGCTTTATTGTTTTGCTGACACTCGAATCACACGAAGTACATAAAAGCGATACCTGTTGTGAGAAAGTGTCAATAGGTATTATAGCGTTGTACGCTTTTGTGGTATTGCGTGATAGTGAGACAAACACGTCCGCTTACTTCAAGTATCATTTAATGTCTGTTTAACATTACTCTTATACAATTAATGCTTACATAGCATAATACTACACGCAACATCATCCCCCTAAAATAATACAAAAAATTACATACAAATACATTTTTTTTTCTAAATTCAAAAAAAAAAAAACAAATTACATTTTATATTTCTTAATCCTATTTTTATGAACAATCATAGGTTTATTTCATGTTTTATTTAATAGTGAATAGTAACATTAATAACAAAAAATAATAATTATTAACTTAATACGCACTGTTGACAATATACTGTTGACTTGTGTTAAATCAAAATCAAAAATTATTATTTTATTTTATAACAAAAAAACTGTATTTTACATACAAGGACACGATAACATTGTTACACTAAGAATTCTAATCATACTTTAAATATTCATAAAAAAAAATTGTTATTATAGTTGTATTAATTGTAGTTATATTAAGTGATCAAACGAACTTACCTGAAGTGAAGTTCGATCTCTATTATACGAAATCCGAAGATATAAACTATATTAGCAGCTCTCTCGAGTCGCTTGGCAACCGCGCGTCATTCAGATCCTTCAAACGTCAACGCCGCCTCTATGGTATCTGTGGACATAAACTCTGCAACCATTCCTTTTAGAAGTAGTACATTTCTACTTTACCAACGGGCAGGGCGGGTTGGGTACTTATATCTTCGAACGAAGGACTTCGTATAATAATGATCGAACTTCACTTCAGGTAAGTTCGTTTGATCACTTATTATACTCTCTCCTTCGTTCTAGATATAAACTATATTAGCAGCTGTTTAGAGCTATAAGGGTAAAGTTGAAGTATACCACATAAAGGTTTTTTTTTTTGAGCTTGACCTCTTAAAAATAACATATCATGAGTATATTTGTACTATAACACATTCCCGTTCTTTGTATTGCCATACAACACAAACACAACAAATATAAACACATATATTGTTTCTTACAACCAGTCTGTCTAACTTATTTTAAATTAATTTATATAATCAAATTCTATAACATGTTATGTTATGTAGTGTAGATCCATCCCAACAAAACCTTTACAGCACCTGTTATATACCACCTGTTGTCCAAAATTCATTAATACCGGGTAATATTAATCAATCATTACTTATCAGATATCAGTGCAGTCTCCATCTGTTATGTCTTCTATAGAGATCTTTCTTCTATAGACATCTTCTATATAACAAGAGTTGAGGAATTGCCCATCTAGAGTTTTGTTTATATAAAATTAAATCCTTTATAATAATTCTTGTATCATTGACAACCTTTATGAGACGAACTACGAGAGTGAAGAAAGCCAGGCAGGCATGCAAGGAAATAACCCGTCGGAACCTTGCACTCTCTGCCCACCCCGCAAGAGATCTGGCGTCATAATATGGATAGAGATAGATAGATAGCTAGAAACCCTTACTGTGTACTAGACCTGAAAACAAAGTCTGTTAGTACCCAATCTATAACAATATGATACAAATATAACAGGGAAACCTATTTCCCCACTAATGTTTCTTCCAACTGGCATGTGGTTCTTTTTTTTTTATTGTCAAATGATCACCTTTTGAGTACAGTACCAAACAAAGGCTACGAATTAACTTGGTGATTATAAGAATGTTTTAGCTATCATTACATATTTAATTATTGTATTTTTTTTTAAATATAATCATTCGGCTATATTTAATGTTAGTTATATTTTTAATCTTTAAAGATGTACATATATCAAAATTTAACATTTTTTGTACTAGAGGCCTTTGTACTAATGAACTTATATGGAATTAAGTCCGGTGAAGCTGTAAAGGCCTCGCGGCCATCAGCGTACATCACTCACACACCCACCTTATCTGGAGATATTCCTCACATTCCCCCCCTCCCCCCCAATTTTAGAGACTGGAACGAAGGGCAGTACTAATGCGTGGTAAACAAACATAACCTACCCCAGTGTTATTACTATACCACTATTATTAAGTCAATTTAAATTTCGAAACTATCCCGGAATCATTTCCATGTTCTGAGTGTGCGCCGACAAATAAATCCTTGGCTACATAAATATTTATGTATTACTTAACGATTCGTTCTTGCGCAATAACGCCCGCGAACGTTCGTTTTGGCAAAACGATTGGGCCACCCCTGAACCAATTACATTACTGATGAAAAAATACACTCCTAATTTAGTAATAACTTAAGAAGCCAATAAGTTACAGTCGACTAAACCGAACCTCGGGTTACAACTGTATCATATTGGGAATCCTATTCATAACTGAATTATTTCATACCATGAAATTTTCATTTCGTACCACACTTCCTTTGCTTCTTTGTATGTGACTGTATTTATAAGTAAAAAAAAAATTGCAATGCGTAACTTTCTAGTTAGTTCTAGATGTCCAACCGTGAGAATTGAGTGTTACTCAACTTATTATTATGTATCCCCCATTAATAATAAATAAATAATATCAAGTTCCTTAGGACTTAGATTATTGCTGATACTACATAATATTTATCATACCTGTGATAAGAATATGCTTTTGATTATTCTTGTTTAAGATAATCCATACTTTCAAATACTGTAACTCAATATTTCATTCACCGTAGCATGTCAACATAATATCATTAAATTTTCAAATGGATATTATTATCAAGTCATTTGCATGACTTTATTTTCTTTTTATATATAGATACCTATTTATAAGATACATGTAACATGTGGATGTAATAATTGAAATATAACAATACCAAAATTGCAAATTTTTGTATGATATCTCAATCCAATATTTTTTACTGAAACACCTTTAAATAAATTACAACATATATAATGCTCTAAAACCAACTTGTTATGAAATATGTTATTTTAATGGTAGCAGTTTGTGCTTGTGTTATCATAACTATACCAGAAACATCACTGGTGTTCAAAATAACTGTACACATTCCAAACTAATTACAAAACTATTTTTTATAGTTATTAATTTCTTGAATAATCTTATTTAATTAAATATTATTTATTGATTATCATATGATCAAACAAAAATACAGTAAAAACATCTAATTCTCCAAATGATGAATTGATGTATAGCTTTCCATTGTGTGTGCCTTAAATTTCTAATAATATTAAGTACACTATAATTGGTGCAGGAAATAATCAGAAAACCCAAAACCATTGAACTCATTACATGATAGAAAACTGAATAGGTACTAATAAATTTTCTATTAGTATATTTATTATGACCATGAAACAAACTTAATGCTAACAATAGACCGTACGGTCTATTGTTAGCATTAAGTTTGTTTTTTTTTTTTTTTGTAGGAGGAGGTTTATAACACAGTTGTGATCATTTTTAATAAAATTCTAATAAAAATGGCTATAAATTATATATCAATTATTAAACAATAGTGTTTCTAAAAATAATGTTTCTATACATAATGTTCAACATATGTAGGACAAGATTCACTTGTATGAAGTGCAAGTACTTGCACAAAACCAATAAAATTATGTTTGTCGTCGAAGGCGTTATTAGTGTCATAGATACATACCAACGTCAGTGAATACCTTTAGCCTCCAATATTATGGTTTCTTTGTAAAACCCATGTTGTATTCCAGATTGCTTTTCTGAATTTTTGAGCAACTTTAAAACCAAGTCTTTGTGTAAAATGCCTAGCATGCTTTTTGTACCTCACTTTCTTTGGTAGGAGATTTCCAATGTCCAACGTGATGTTGTTTTTGGTGAACTGATAGGTACACTGTGACCTAATATTTTCACACCCAGGATGAGGATTGTTGTTCTATGTTGGTTACAACGGTGGTCGTTTTATGAAATTTTAACTACTGGCTATGACTAGCTAGTTATTAATTCCATATTGATAATCCAGTATATTAACACTCCTTTTATGCAAAATATATATTGCTGACCTTAAAGGTTCTTATCTCAATAAAGGTTTCATGACCGTATTGTTAGGATTCATCTTTTCTGGCTACCCTGCTAGGAGTCTGGGTTGATAATATTGATAGATAATTATTAGTTTTATGTTAACTGGATAGACCAGGTATTTTATATTATCTTTTAAGTATCTTTGTGCATAACACAAATTATCCCACAACCTGCCTGCCGCAGCATCGGTAGGATAAGATATTATATTTGGAATGTATCCACAGTCCTGTTGCTTGTCAGTTACAACAGGCATTGCCATTAGTAGATAACTTTGGCTTATTTGGTTATAAACCCTGTTCAGGAATAAGCTGGATTTAACTTTTTTAATACAAGTACTCATAATTTTGCACAATTCTTTGTGTAATAAGCTCCAGTTTGGGCTATTTCAGTATTATTATACAAGTATGTCTAATAATGCAATCAATAAAAAACACTATGTTTCTGCAAAGGAGTGGCTTTTGTTATTAATAATGTATTGTTATACATAAACAATGTCACTTTAATTACCCTTTCAGTAAGTCTCCATTTGGAGATATAATATGACAAATTGCTTATAGTTTATAGCAATAGTCTTTGTATTTACTGTTTTAGACATGTTTAAGGTATGTATTTTAGGTAACATTTTTGATTCTTACCAATGTAGAAATGTGAACTGCACAGGAACACCTCATGGATGAAACCTATGAGTAGTATGACCTTCACTTCAGCACATATCTCGTATGGGCCCCAAGTCTTGCGGATCAAGCCGATGTATCTCGTACACCACTCGTGTCCTTGAATTACCGTCAAGTCTTGCGGACCACGTCGATGTATCTCGTACATCACTCGTGTCTTTGAATTACCGTCAAGTCTTGCGGACCACGTCGATGTATCTCGTACATCACCCGCCCTTAAAATGCCATCGATCCTTAACAATCATCATAATTGATGAACGTCCCCCTAGTTTCTCTTATTGGAGGTATAACATTGCCAATTTATAGACGGTTAATAATCGTTTTCAGGTATATTTCGTGTTAAACTGTTTGTACACGAATAGGGACATAGACTTCATAAGTTTACTTTTTGGGCGACGAAGCTTTCCCAAATTTTAATAATGACGAAACTCACGTCTCCAAATATTAGATATTATATAAATAATAATAATAATAATTCTTTATTGGCATAAAATATCATGGTACAGTTTAAAGTTAGGCCCTGACCCCAGAGCTAGGTATACAATACCTGTGTTTCAGGGGTCAGTGTCGTCTTCCTTATTAGATGAATCTAAAATTTTATGCGTATTTTATAGTTACATGCAGCAAAAAACAAAAAAAAAATTAAATAAATAAAATTATAACAATCATTGATTAAAATAATATTTGAAAACTATAGCTATATGACAATCACAATTTTATAATTGTGTGGGAGCGTGTTCGTGGTAATGTGTGTGTGTCTGCGTATGTATGTGTGTGTGTGTGTGTTTGTGCGTTTGTGTGTGTGTGTGTGTGTATGACATTGATATGCTTTACAATCATTTTAATAAATTCTCCGTTTCGTCGTAGTTCTGTGTTTGTAACCAAATCTTTACTGTACGTTTTACGTCGTGAGATATACGAGGATTAATACGAAGGGTCTTAGTTAACTTATTGTACAGACGAACAGCAAGGCAAATATATTGACGCCCAGCAGCCGCTGTGTGGCAACGTAGAGGAAGGCAGACATTACTAATTTTACGCTTATGAGTGTTGTTTTTATTATATGGTGTGATACGGTGTTGTTTAATGACAACCTGCAGAATATAAGTTTGCCTTACAGTAAGTACTTCACACTTCTGGTATAAGGTTACTGTTGGATATATAAAGGGTCTGAAAGTCATGACCTTTAGTAAGGATCTTTGAGCTCTTTCAAGGCATATCATATGAGTTTTGCAAGCACCACCCCAAACTACAATACAGTACGTTATAACTGAGTGCACAAGTGCATAGTATACTATGCGTATTAATTTAAAATCAGCTACGTGTCTTAGCTTTTTAAATACCCATACAAGTTTCCTGATGCGTGTGCAGGTTAGGTCTATGTGTTGGCGCCAACTAAGCTTTTCATCAACTAGCACGCCAAGGTACTTGACATGAGTAGCTTTATTTATAGTCGAACATGAGCAGATTGTGGTAGTTGTAGGTGAGTTGCATGTATGTAATTTAATATTATTTATGATTATGGGATTAATTTTTGAAAAATAGAATTGAATGAATGTCGATTTTGAAATATTCAGAGTAAGAAGGTTAACTCTAAGCCAGTGACATACTTTATGTAAGCCTATTTCGGCGTTATGTCGAACATCATCCCAAGTATCCCCATGGAAGACCAGTGCCGTATCATCAGCATAGGTAAAGATTTTACCGTTTATAAAAGACTGTTGGCAGAGGTCATTTATGTAGACTAGGAAGAGGCTGGGGCCAAGGATACTACCCTGCGGTACACCGTAGGTCACTCTAGAATCTGAGCTGCAGTAGTCTTTAATTTTCACTCTTTGTGTGCGGTCATAGAGAAAGTCTTTAAAAATATTTAGAGCATTGCCGCGAACACCAACATTATTAAGCTTGTTCACGAGAGTGGGAATCGACACGGTGTCAAAAGCCTTGGCCAGGTCGAGAAAAATACCAATGCATTTTTGTTTTGCATTTAGTTTTACAGTTACATAATCTATCAGTCGAGTGATAGCATCCTCAGTACTTTTTCCCGACCTAAAACCAAATTGAGCATCAGACAGTACTTTATTATGTTCTAAAAAGTTAAGGAGTCTAGTGTTAAGCACTTTTTCAAAAATTTTTGATAATGTAGAAAGAACAGAAATTGGCCGGTAGTTTCTAACATCGTCCCCTGCTCCACCCTTGTGAACAGGAGTGATGACAGACTTTTTAAACACTTCAGGGAAAACGCCTTGTTTCAAACAGATCTCAATAAGTTTTTTCAGATTGGGAACTATAACGTGTTTAGCTAATTTAAGTAATTTCGCTGAGATAGAGTCCCATCCTACAGCGCAATCATTGTTCAGGTTCATTAAAAGTGATTCAACTTCGGCTTCATCTGGAGGAAGCAAAACTATTGAATTAAGAGTGTGAGGTACATCAAACTCATAGTCTGTTCCGATTTGTGCAATGTTATCTGCGAGCTCTTTACCTATGTTAGCAAAGTATAGATTTATATCATCTACTGCCTGTAATCCACTTTCTGTTGCTTGAAGTAGTTCGTCAGCAGCAGTTTTTTGTTTTTTAGTATTAGTAATAAGTTTAACAGCATTCCATTTCACTTTGTTGTTTTTTGAATTCTGTAGCAAAGACCTTTCATAGCTTTGTCTTAACTTTTTAAGTAAGTTGTTACAGAAGTTTCGATATATTTTGTATGTTAATTCAAGAGTTTGATTTAGTGGATGTTTTGATACATTTCTGTGGAGTTTATCTCTGTGGCGAATACATCGCAACAGGCCAGGTGTAAGCCAAGGCTTGAGTAATCTTTTCCTACATGGTTTTATAGCTACTTTGGAGTATAGTTTTAATGCTGTAACAATTGTTTCAACAAAACGTGTTGCTAAAGAATTTGCGTTCCCATCACTGTTCAAAAATGAAAAATCCACTCTCTCTAGGTGTTTGATAACAGCCTCATAGTTAGTAGAGCTGTGAAAATTTACGCTAATTTTATTCTGCTTCGGGCAACTTAAGCACAATAAAACTGAATTATGGTCAGTTACTGTAGAGGTTATCACAAAAACTGAAGCAGAGTAGCGTGTATTCAGCATGATATGATCTAAACAGCTTTGTAATCTTGTGGGATATACGTGTGCTGGGAGTAGCCCTAGTTCCGCCGTCAAATTTAGATAGGAAGCGCTATTTCTATCAGTACTGTTTGGTTTAATGTCAATATTTACATCACCTGCAATCATGTAATTTTTAGTTTTTATTGTACGCATGATATTGTCTAGTGAGTTTAAAAAGCTATTTGTGCAGTATATAGAGGGAGACCTGTATACAGTTAGTATGCAAATATCTGGGTAAATATTTACCAATAGAAATTCAGCCCCAATTTGCGCCGGCTCTTCGACTGTGCACCTATGTTTCTTTGTATATATTACGATACCCCCATTTTGGTTTAAACGCGTTTTAGTATAATACGTATTATAGGTCTCAAGAGTGGGAATAGGTTTGCAATCATTCAACCAGCATTCTGTCAATATGATAATGTCAATTTCAAAAGATATTCTAGCTAATTGTGCTTGAAAACCATCGAAGTTTTTGTATATACTACGTATATTTTGGGATATCATTTTCAAAGCCATCGATGAGCTGCTTATTACTTTGTTACACGTTTCGAAGTCGCAGCAATAGCTTTTAGCCACAGAGATTGTATCGACATCGGGAAAAGGATCATTAACCATTGGAATTATTATAAATAACCATGTCACAAATAATTGTTTCACATATAAAAATTTGGTTATGGAGAAACATAAGTACCGATTTTATCGTAATTGGATTGTTTAACTGAATTCTATAGAATTTTGATTTTATAAAAAGTAGCATATAAATGATATATAAAGGTTTGTGGGTGTAAGTGTCATACGAGAGAAGTATTGTGTGTGATGTGTGAGTAATGTAGTATAGTTATTCGTTTGACGATTGTATACATATAATAGAAACAACAATAACCTAACGCAATTAAAGGTAACATTTCATTTTGCAAGACATGTCGGCTAGTCATTCACTGTGTCCGAGTTTATTGATGTCAGCTTCTTCCTTAATAGGTATTAATTTTTCTCCTTCATTTTTTCTCAGAAAAACTTTTCCGTTTGACGTCCAGCAAAACTTGTAGTTATTGTCTTTAGCAAACATTCTTGCTTGGTAGAATAATCTTTGAGCTTTCGGTGTCAGATTTTCTGCCACGTATATTGGTTTTGCTGGGCCAGGAATTTTAATGTGTGTTGTATTTAGTTTATTATTTTTGTTCTTCTTATTAAACTGTCGGGTCCTTCTAACGATTTCGTCTTTGGTCTTAGTCCTGGCGAAGTCGATTATGATCGTTGATACTCCTTCTTTTTTGTTAAAACGGAAGACATCTTTAATATCCTGCTCCTGTAGAGAAATTTCTAGAATATTGGCAGTTTCAGTCACAAGTTTGCATAGGTCATCCTTGGATTCGCCTTGTTTCTTGGGGATGTTTCTGATTTCCACCTTAGTCTGATTCCACTTTCGCTCCAGACTTTCAACTCTATCCTCAAGTTGGTTAATATAGGCACGATCTAATTTCCTTTCAGCTTCAAGCTTTTCTACTCTCAGGACCATGTCGTCATATTGTTTGGAAATAAATCCAATGGTAGACTTGATTTCAACGTTATGCGTAATAATTTCAGATAGAGACGCTTGGAGAGACTCGAATTTGTTATCTGTTTTCGCTGTGTGCAATTTCAGAAAATCCATGAAACTATTGTAGTCATCGTCATCCCGTTTTCTTTTGCACATTTTGATATTTTCAGTATCATAAGATGTTAAATTGGGGGTAGACCCAGCGCATGAGATAGTACTCGTGCTCGGAGCTAATTGCGCCATATTTGAATCAGATGTCTTTGGGGGGGTGCGTTTTAACGGCATATTTGTAAAAACGGCAACAACTGTATACAAAGATATTGTGTGCTCAAAGGTATTTGTATCTATATAGTATTTAAAATACCAAAACGAGTCCAATATAAATATCCAAGGAGTAAAAATTTCCAAAAAATATAAAAAACTTGACAAAAAACATAAATAAATAACTTGCAAAAAGAACCGCCGACTGCCGGGGTTCGATCTGGGTCCGTATTAATTTTAGCGAGGAATCCAGTACTAAAGTGCTATTTGCTCACACAAGTAATAGATGAAATTAGGCTTCCATTTCTCATAAGGGGCAGTAAAAGTACAAGTTGGAGTTCGTTTTTGTGACCATATAAGGTAGCGTTTGGAGTCGCTTCGTGTGCTTTGACTCACCACCAATCGACGAATCAGGAGGCGCGTAGCGATGAATCACCGATGTTTTGCAGTTAATATTTGTATTGGTGAAATTATTTGTTTCTGTAGATGTTTGATTAGTTAAATATAGATATTTGTGTAATCAGAACGTACACTGACTATTTGTTTAATTTTATTTTAATTATAATTGTTGTGATACGGTGAAAAGAATTTTGCTTAGCGGAGTGCCTTGCAACACGTCCGTCTGTGAGCGCGCACGGACGACGACCAAGTTAAGCTGAAAACACCACAAATAAACAACTATCGGTTGATCTTTTTAGAATGTACTTCTTTGCCAGGACGTAAACTTTTCTAAATTTGCCTATACGATGTTTTAAATTTATTTCACAAGGTCACTTGAGTATATTACAACCTTTTTGTTATATAATTTCAGTGACATACCAAGATTATTAAATTAATTGTCGACCAAAACTTTATTACAAAGCATCGGCTGCCGCGCTTTCAAAAGAATGGTTGCAGAGGTTATGTCCACAGATACCATAGAGGCGGCGTTGACGTTTGAAGGATCTGAATGACGCGCGGTTGCCAAGCGACTCGAGAGAGCTGCTAATATAGTTTATATCGAGAACGAAGGACACAGTATAATAATTGTGCGTGTGTTACATTAATTAAAATGTATCCCTCTATATTCCATACATTTTCTAACATAAATAATCATGTATTGATACCTCCATTGCTCTAAATCATCTTATCTTTTATCTCGTATTAATTCAAACAATAAAATTCTTTGACATTATCATTTCTTTCTATAACGACTTAGGTAGGTATACACTTATAACACAGATCCTAACTCATGACGGACTTTAATCTCTTTTATCCTTTTTATCACATTTTCATTTAGGTACATTTCATTTATTTTGTCGACTTTTCATATTTATTTTAACAAGGGTCATAATTTAAGACGTACATAGTCTCCAACAATTTTCACAGAGAAATCTCGTTTACACCATGATCAAACTGAGGAACTCAACCCTTACTTTTACCTTTATTTACTTGTATACCTTATACCGACCTATAAATAATACAGCTTTTGAGCTACTTTCTCACACAATACCACAACATTTATGCTTTACATTCCCAAAATGAATCCTTTGGTCTTTAAGAAACCTGCGTCGCTTTTGGGTGATCAATCCATTTGCTTGTCAGACCTTATTTACCGAATTATTCATATCTGCTGTTTAACATCACTTCAAACAATCAAAATTAATTTATAAAACAACTGTATCCGATTCCAAACTAGGTTTACCATTACTTACAAACCACCATTTCTATATATCTTTTCATTTTTTAATAATATAACAGTAACTTCTTGCGCACTAAAGGTCACAAAAGATGTTTAAAAGCACTAATATTTTATCAAAATTGTTTTCACCTTGCATATTTACCCATATTTGAAATTCCCACATAACTTTTAAGTAATAATAAACCACAGTTCTAGTACATTATGCATTGTTATAAAAATGCTACAAACGCATCTTTGTATTCTCACACGTTATTGCTGATATAGCTAAAACAAATTGCATGCAACATTCCTTAGCGTATGGTATCGGTTTCAGATTCTAAAGCATTGCCTTTTCCGAGGAAGTCGTAACGCTCAACACTATTCAATTATGACATCATGTAACAGTAATATGAAACAGATAATGACATCATTGTAACAACTAATTTAGTAGAATGCCCGTTATGAACCTATTTAAAATAATTCTTGTTACTTCTAGTTTAGATTAAGTAGAATAATATTTCAAGAAATTATACAAGCAGAATATATTTTAAAATTGAAAAAATTGTATTTAAAAAAAATGTAAGTGCCTTCCTTAACAAATCTTACAAAATGCTTTCAAGTACATATGATTACATTTAACTCATACGAGATCTAGGACACATATTCCGTTATTTTTTATGTATTGTCAACAGGCGGTTTATGTATATTATCGATTTCACATATTCAATCCATGTTAAAAATAGAACTCTAATAGTACGATTAAACACAAAAACAAATAGAATTGACCGGTTAAACATGAAAAAAATAAAAGAAAAAAAAAACAATGTCACAAATCATCACCTCACTTCACTTCCTGGAGATTCTGACTTCATGGCTTCTCATCTCGTGCTCACCTCTACACCTACAGCGCCCAGCTGCACCATCATCAGATGACAACGACTCCCAGCGCTCAGCAAGTCCAAATATTTGCCATTCTTCTTATACATTTTTTCCAGATTTTTCAATGCTTTATTTCTTTTTTTTTTAATGTTCATCCAAAAAGTCTCTTCACTTAATAAAACTCTAGCACAGAACTGCCCAAAGGCAGCCCTGGCAGGGTCGCCATATAGCGTTGTACTCTTTTGTGGTATTGGGTGATAGTGAGACAAACACGTCCGCTTACTTCAAGTATCGTTTAATGTCTGTTTAACATTACTCTTATACAATTAATTCTTACATGGCATAATACTACACGCTACAGTATACTACCACTTACTAAATAGCCGAAATTAGTGTTGATGAGGCACGAAGCTGCAGCAGCATTGGCGGCACCATCCACCTTCTGCAGCTGTGTTTGTGGTAGAATTATCTGGAAAAATATGTCACATCCCATTAACATATTAATATTTCTTGGATTATAATATTGCTTGTCTGCCAACTATATTCCAGGTGGTAGAGTAAATTGTTTAATTCTCTTTTGTGGTAACTTGCATGTAATTTGCTCAACATTACAATTTCCATTAATTTTGAAGGCAAAGACAAAAGATTGGACTTTAAGACTAGTACTGTATTTGATTTTATTATTAACATTAGTGATGCCCACTATATCTAAGTGGTTCTCTTGTGGTCTTAGCCCTAATTATTGTATTACCTTCTAGGTAATAAAGGACACTTGTGAGCTTGTATCCAACAGCGCTTTTATGCGCAGCTCAGATCCATTGCTACCAACAAGTTTAACCATAGCTGTAGGGAGTAAAGTTTTATTATTTTTATTATGTGCTATTAAGACTATTGGGGGTTCACTACTTTTATTCTTTGCAAGAGTCTCTTCATGTAATAAAGTATTGTGTGATTTCTTGCAAGTATTACACTTAAAGAAATATCTGCATCTCCCTTGGTGAGAGTTTAAACAAACTTTGCATAATTTTTTTGTTTACTAAGTTAAGTTGTAGAGTGTAGTACCACCTTTAGATTATTAATATATAAATTAGATCATAGAATTAGTTTAAGAGCAGTTTGTATTGGGAAGTAAGTGAATAAACATCGTATTGAGTATCTCGTCTTTGATTTTGCTGTGTCAACATTATATAGCGACCCTGCCTGTGGGGTCTGCCTCGCGACCGCGGACTTTGTTTTGCATACCATGTACTTATACGGGGAGTGTACTATCACGGTTCTATAATATCATGGCCCGAATTAGAGAACAAACTAAATTGGATACCGTTGCATTCCGCTGCGAGTGGTCTGGTGGATTACTTGTGACTGATTGTTTTAAGAAAAATTGGCATCTACTCATCTAAACAAGATGTTATTATCGCCCAATCGAGCGGCAGTAATACTGCGTCAACTACGAATTTAGAACATCATGCAAGTACCACAAATATTATTTTGAGCGTGATACTCCTTATTATTGGCTTGGTACTAGTTTATGGCGTGTAAAAAATGTATATACGGTGTCATAAGCGTATGATATGAGATTAGCTGGTGAACAAATACACGCTGTCGTTGTATCGCAAGAAGGCCAGTAAGGTAGGAGAACAGGCCTGCATTGAGGCCTCAGAGAATGGCACCAATTGCTATTTCTACAGCAGTGATTAGTGAAGTGCAAAATAAGTGAAAATTATGGCCTGTCTATAGTGGAAAGTGATTAACGGACTTAAGTGTTTACGTAATCTCGTGATGGTTTTTACCTATTTATCAAATAACGTATTGTATAATATATGATAAGTTTTTATTCCCGTGTTATGCGTTTAGTCGTATTTAATTTTATTTCTAGCCGTGGATTGCAAAAAAATGACTTAAATATTATATTTTATTTTTGTTTCAATTGTAACCGATGTTATTATTTATAAAAAAATAAGTCATAATACAGGTCAAAGATCTAGTATAATGCGGGATAAAGATATACACAATACTTCATTTTGGTTGCTACTTTGACATTTTTTTTTGTTTTTTGTTTCTTAATAATGTATTATGACTGAAACCCTTTTAGAAATTTATGACAATTTAAGATCACTAAGAGAAAATCTTGTCAAGCTAAATAAGCCAAGACAAACAAAGGAAAGATTTGAGGAAAGATTACAATTTCTTTTTACGATATTTACATTGCTATTATAGTATATTAAGTAATCAAATAAGCAAAGGTGAAATTAAGGAAGATATTGAAGATATTAATCAGATTTCTAGTGAGATATGCAAAATATATGAACTAATAAAGAAATTTTGTCTAGCATCGGAGAGTACATGCAGTAAGGTAACCATGGATAACTTTGATTTACGCACAGCTGTGGCTTTATTACCAGAAATGACGGGGGGTATTACTAGAAAGTTGATAGACTCTATAGCGCAGTCTGCTTTAATCAACTTTATATTAAAGACACGTTTAAAGGAGAGTGTAAAGCTACGATTATTGCCCAAATATGACTCGTGTAAATTACTTATAAGTGACATGAATTTGCGAAAAAATCGAACATTGCCATTCATGCAGATTTAGTTAGGTCGTACCAGGGTACTAGTATTATTGAAGGTTATGGTAGAAAGATTGAGCAACTGTTTATGGACCTCACTATTTCGCAAGGGGATAACAGTGCGTACTCAATTTTAAAACCTGTTAATGAAAAGTTAGCATTATACGACGGTGTACTGACGGCTTACGGAATAAAAATTTGAGTGTTATAATTGCAGCTCGGAACCCTCCCTCTCCATTCCTCTTTAAAAGATGCAATACGGGCTGCGAAGTATGAGGAATTATCGACGACCATATTTTCAGCATCAGGAAGTGAAGGTACACTGTTTGTTAACCAGCGATACCGATCCAGGTATGTTAATAATTTTAACAGAAATTTTGTGCCGAACAGGGGTCAAGGTGCTCGCGGCGGTCGTTTTAATAACCAAAACAGTTATTATCAGTGGCACAATGCTTCTACACGTAGACTTTTTTAATAATCGTGGTCGTGGCAGATCAGCTGTTAGATCCTATCAAAATTTTACTAATCGAAATAGAGGTTTTCGGAGAATTAATATGATAAATGAAGTACCTAGTGACCGTACTGAGCAAAATTCGGAAACACCAAAAGAAAGTAACGATAATAATAATCAGTTTTTTCGTTCGTAACTATATATTTTCATTCGATTACTTTAATTTTATAGGATTAGAGTTGAATGATACAAAATATAAGTGACACGTAGCAGCATACACGCAGCGCATCACTATCGGTAGTGAAATTTGAAACAATTGCAGAGTGGAACATTCTTTACCATTTACAGAACATTCGAATTAAAGGTGTCGGTGGAGAATGTAACACAATAGATTTTGTTTATCTTAACTTATTTTTAAATGGTTATGAGATTCTTAATGAGAAGGTATTTTAGGACGAGACTTTTTAAAGAAATATAGTTGTATATTAAATTATGAACACAATACTATTTCAATTTTACGTAAAGATAGTTATGTTACGTTACCATTTCAGTTAGGAAATTATGGAAAACGTAATTGTTTAGTTATACCTCCTAGGTGTGAAAAAGTTTTTTATATTGAAAGTAATCAGAAGGGTGAACGCATAGTATTGTCGAGTGAATTGTGTGATGGTGTTGTTATGTCTAGTGGAATCGTGAATGTGCGTAATAATAAATGACCAATTAAAATCTTGAATACTAGAGACACAAAAGTCAAACTTAGTAATTTTGTACCAGAAATAGGAGACTTAAATAATTATTTTATTTGTGAATTTTATAAAAGTGATGTTAACGGGAAACGAGTACGAGATCTGTTATCAATTTTGAACTTAGGACATTTAAATAATGAAGAACGGACTTCTATTATCAACATATGTGCAAAATTTCCGGATATATTTTACTTGCCCGGAGATCAACTATCTGCTGCAAATCTTAATGAACCAAAAATTATTTTAAAACCTCACACATCACCGGTTTATAGAAAACCCTATCGACTACCATACACTCATAGAACTGAGATAAAGAGACAAGTTGATAACATGATTAAAGAAGACATCATAGAGCCATCTAATAGCGAATGGTCAAGTCCAGTTTTATTAGTGCCAATTTAAACGAATGCATTGTTGATGAAAGATTTCCTTTGCCAAATATTACAGACATATTGGATTCCCTTTCTGGATTAATGTATTTTTGCCATCTAGATTTATTTCAATCATATTATCAACTAGCTGTTTCCCGCGGCTTCGCACGCGTTTATTTTGTAATTTGACATAGGTAGGTAGAACTTTTTGTTATAGTATTATTCCAAGACTTAAGAGACACCTTCATATTAAGTTTCTTTTAAATCCGTTTAGCCGTTTTAATATGCAGAAATAAAAACTAAAGCGGTGAGTGATGATGGCCTACATATTAAGATGCTGCTCCCCTTAAATATACTTGTTCCTGTTTTAACCCACATTATAAACCATTCCCTTGCTACAAGCTTCTTTCCTTCAGCTTGGAAGAAGGCTCATGTCCTACCATTTCCCAAAATTGCTAATCTCACCGCTGTATCCCAATTTCGTCCAATTTACATCTTACCTATCCTATCAAAGGTACTTGAGAGTGTTGCTCATGAGCAACTGTCTTGTTATCTCTCCTCTAACTGCCTGCTAAGTCCATACCAGTCCGGGTTCCGTCCTGGCCATAGTACTGTAACGGCGCTTTTAAAAATCACAGATGACATCCGTTTGGCTATGGAGAACAAACTCCTTACCATTTTGGTATTATTGGACTTTAGCAGTGCTTTCAACTCAGTTGATTTTGACATCCTCCTAGGGATTTTTAGAGTTTAACTCTTATCTTCGGGGTCGTTCACAGTCGGTCCGCTACAAAGAGACTTCCTCAGAGTGGTGAATCTGGTGAATCTGAACTTCCCCGAGGTGGTTCTTTCTCCTCTTCTCTTCTCGGTTTTCATTAACGCCATCACTACAATTTTATCTTCACAGTATCATCTCTATGCAGACGATTTGCAACTCTATCGTCATTTTAAAATCGACGAGCTCCCTGAGGCCATTGAAGCCATCAATAATGATTTAAAAAAATCTTTTATAAAAAAAGGTAAACCGACTTCAAAAAGCAAAAAATAAATATTTGAAGTCGGTGCTGGTTGGTGCAGTCGGTTACTTGGCACCGACTTCAAATATTTATTTTTTGCTGTTTGAAGTCGGTTTACCTTTTTTTATAAAAGATTTTTATTTTACAATTTTAAGTGACGAGTGAATTATTCTATAGTAGGATACCTATAGGATTGACGTAATACCCATAATATCTCAATTTACACATGCCTATTGTTTGTCGTTAAGGAGTTCCCTGGTGTATCCAAGGTCCAATGGCAATGAAATTAAAATGGGACCACCTTGGTGATATACTGAACCCATTGCAAAAAAAAAATCATCAAAATCGGTCCACAATTGACGGAAATATCGCTGAACATACATTAAAAAAAAAAGCATACATACAACCGAACATAGAATCTCCTCCTTTTTGAAGTCGGTTAAATATCAACGAGTGGGCTAAAACTTTTGGTCTGTTAGTCAATCCTAAAAAAATCTCAAGTGCTCATTATTGGTGGCAGATACTACTATAAACTTTTGAATCAAGATTTGCTTCCACCAGTATTGTACGATTCCGTTCCTATAGCTTATTCCAAAAGTGTCAAAAATCTAGGAATCTATATTGATTGCCATCTTTCGTGAAATGTTCATATTGCGGAAGTAAGCAGAAGAATATATTGCTCCTTCCAGTCTCTCAAACGGCTCCAAAAGTTCCTGCTCTTTCAGGTTAGAATAACTCTTGCTCAATCTCTTCTGCTTCCCCTTCTGGACTATGCTGATGTGTGTTTTCTAGACGCGACGGAGGAGCTCCTCAATAAACTCGAACGACTTCAAAACTTGTGCATCCGTTTTATTTTTGGACTCCGAAAATATGACCATGTGTCGGAATTTCGAGCGCAATTGAGGTGGTTGCCTATTCGGCATCGTCGAGATACTCACGTCCTTTCATTTCTCTTTTCTATTCTTCACAATCCCAATTCACCAGCATATCTCAAGGAACGTTTTGAATTTCTAGTTCCTAGGGGAAAGCCCTGTCGCACATCTACTTCCCTTCTTCTCCGTACTCCTAATCACACTTCTAGCCGTTATAGTGGTTCTTTTACTGTCTACGCGGTGCACTTGTGGAACTCACTCCCGCATTCCATCCGCAATAGCATCTCACTAGATACCTTCAAGAAGAGAACTAAAAAACATTTCCTGTCGTCATGAATTATATTTATCGGTATATAATATTAACATATATGTATTTGTATATATTTATTTATATATGTATTTTTTTTTTTATTTATTTAGGCACAAACAGTCAATAATAAACAGGATAGAAAACATATGATATCAATAGACCAAACAGTGCCCTACATGTAACACAATTTTTTTTTTTTTTTTTTTTATTTGTTTAAAAACGTTGCCCCACACTAGGATTTATTCCTGTGTCGTGGGTGCGTTTACAAACATGAAAATTCACAAACAAATACCACAAATAATAATATTATATGATGTTAATGAGCTCTAAATGAAGACAAAGCACATCGGTAAAGGACAACAAACAAAAACATAAAAAAAACAACATATAACATGGATAGCAGAAGTAAAAAAGACAAAGTTATCATTAGTGATATACTACGGGAAAAAAAAAATTTGAACCATTAATTTTTGATGCCGACCAAGGAGTTGTTGGATAGGTCTATATCTGAGAATATAGAGTTGTATGTATTAACACTACGGCACATATAATTATTGAGTGTATAGTTTTTGCGCAATCGTGGTGGTATAAAAATGTTAAGTTTGGTGAGGGCCGCAGAGGCAGCCGGGCCGCTGATGTGAAGTTAATCTTGGACAAGAGCGACGAAGCATCTAACAAGTTATTCATTAGTTTGAATAGAAAAACAATGTCAAATAGTGAACGTGAGAGGAGTTTCAACCGATTGAGAGAATGTATATACGAGTCGTGCTTGTAGTTACTGCGATGGTTCAGAATCTTTATAATTTTTTTCTGTACTTTCTCGATACGTGCAATATATTTTTTGTAGTATGGATTCCAGACAACGCTACCGAAGTCCAAGATTGACCTCACAAAATTGTAATAGAGGAGTTTAATTGTTCTATGGTTTTGGAAGGGCTTAGTGATTCTATTTATAAATCCCAGGTTTCGAAAGGCTTTTTTAGTTATAGTATCGATATGCGTATTAAAAGAGAGATAACTATCCATAATAATACCAAGGTCGCGAATAGTGTTAACACGTTTTTTGGCCTATTGCCACACAAGGTGTAATCATGGATTATAGGGGAAGTTTTACGGGTATAAGTTATTACAGAGCATTTATCGGTGTTCAGAAATAATTGGTTACGGGCACAGTAATTTGCAAGGGCTGAGATATCTGTCTGAATTTTATGGCAGTCATCTACTCCAGTAACCGGTCTATACAATTTCATATCATCTGCATAAAGTAGAAAATTTGTATGATCTAGAATATCGCCGATGTCGTTTATATAGATTGAGAATAACAAAGGACAGAGATGTGAACCTTGTGGTACACCGGATGATATGGGCAAGTAACTTGAGCAAAAACCCTTCAAACATACAGCTTGACTACGGTTACGTATGTAAGATTCTATCCATCTCAATAAACTACCATGTACACCAGCGTTTACGAGCTTTTGTATGAGTAAACAAAAATTTATTTTGTCAAATGCTTTGGAAAAGTCGGTATACACGGTGTCTACCTGAGTACCAGAGTTCATGTGATTTAATAGGAAATCGGTGAAGGTAACCATATTGGTTTCAACACCCCTAGCTTTAGTGAAGCCGTGTTGTTGTTCACTTATATGATGCCGGTCAGCATAGGATAACTGGGCTGCGACGATTTTTTCCAATATTTTACCGAAAATACAAAGTTTAGAGATGGGCCTGTATTGTGTAATTAATTCTTTTTGATTGTTTTTAGGTATAGGAGTGATAAGGGGTTTTTTCCAGATGCTGGGAAATATTCCGGTCTTGAGTGAAAGTTGGTAAATGAGAGAGATTGGTTTTAATAATTCCTTAGCACAGCGAGAAATTAAGATGAAATGCCATCAGCACCAGGTCCTTTACTAGTGTCGACGTACTTGAGTTCTTTCAGGATGGCGTCATCGCTTATGTAAATGCTGTTTATATCCATTATTGTATGAGAACTGTTACTAAGTGCGTTATGCTGCGGGTTACATTGAATATATCCACTCGGTAGTGGAAGTATTTGTTAAATGTTTCACAGATGGATTGTCCATCGGAGAAGGTTTCTCCATCGTAGATTAAGGTTTGGGGTATTGAACTAGATATATTTTTTGATTTGACATACGACCAAAAGTAATTAGGGTTCTCTAGTATTTTATTTTCGGATAAAGTGATAAAATTATGATAACATTCCCTTTCCATTTTTTTTAGCCTTGACCTTAGGAGGGAGAAAATGTTATAGTCCACCTGGCTATGGTAAGTTTTCCATTTGGTGTGATATTTGCGTTTTTCTTTGCATAACTTTATAAGTGGTCGAGTATACCAAGGGGGGTATTTGAAGCTACAGCAGGATGTTGGGCGCGTGGGTACATACTCATCTATAAGATTATTCAATATGTCATAAAATAAAGTAGCCCCAGATTCAACGTCTAAATTTAAGAAAGTCGCATCCCAGTTGTGCGAGCTGAGTGCTTTACTGATTGAATGAAAATCACCTTTATAAAAGTATTTTCTGTGTGTTAATTTATTTTTTAATGTGGCAGGCACATAAGTTGTAAATAAATATTTGAGGGTTTGAACATGATTGAATTTGTAGCTTTTAGGCTTATTTAATAATAAGTTCGACTGTAACGACCTCACGAATGACATATGTTATGTTGTACCCAGAACTGCGATGGTGCGTAGGGTTCGTGCACCTTGTTTTTTCTACACACCTAGGTGCAGAACTAATGCTGGTATGCGGGTCCCACTACGTCGGCTCTTGGAAACATATAACACGCACTATCCTGATGTTGACATCTTTGTCCACTCGGAGTATCAATTTAAAAGATGATCAATGATAAACTTAGCTCGTCTAGAAGTAGCAATCTTTAGTTGTTGATTTTTTTTCCATACTAATACATGCTGGTCGGCCAGCGCACATGATTATTCTTTTTAACAGCATTTTAGTTTATTCCGTGGAAAAAGCTGTGGGTTATATGTTTATCCAATATCAATCTACCCGTTTTTTTATGTAACACAGAATACTTAACAGTTTTTGTACCATATTTAAAAAAATAAAAATAAAAATAAAATCCAAGGGTAGGTCGGTTCTTTGATGACGACTGTCTTTAAAGGCGCATGAAGATCAAATAGGGCCACGACACAATGGTCAGCACGCTGACCATTTTGTTAACATTGCCAAGCGTTACTGCCGTATCCCATTTTAAAGATTGTAAATCCTTATTAAATGGTCTGTAAGTTATGGTCCTAGGTGATGGTTTTAGGCGTCTGATGTTAAACTTACAGACAATAAGACAATGACCAAATAAAGACCCCACCAGCTCGGTTGTAATTTTATTAATATGTATATCAGTACATACCACATCAACGAGGGTCTAATTGGAATCAGAAAAAAGGGTCGGGTCACTGACAAGTTGTGACAAATTGAGGCACGAAATGAAGGTATTAAACTTATTTGTATTGATGTCATTCTTATTAAATAAATTGATATTAAAATCTCCTAACAAAATCAAGTTATAATAATTAGGTATAGAACTTATTATGTCAGATAACGCGTCGAAAAATATGTCAACACCCATCCAAGGTGGACGATATGCCGTGCCAATCGCCAACTTCCTTCCGTTAAGAGACATAATGAGCCACATTTGCTCAATAGAATATAAAGAAATAGTAAAGGGTCTACATGGTGGGGCCAGATGCGCAAGTTAACATGCCGCTTAGTGTAGAAAGCTGCACCGTCTCCGCGCAATCGTACCTGAAGGGCGAGGAATGTGCCGCAATCGGTACCCCGGTACTGTAGGGGCACGACCTTCCTTACCTGCTCTGAGCCAAGTCTCATTAATTGCTAAGATGTCTATATCATTTTTGGTAACTGACACTATAAAATTATCATGATTTGTGCTAAGCGACCCAGCGTATACAAACCAAATTTTAGGCGATTGTTAGACATTAGGAAGTATTGTAATCATCTTAGCAATATGTAGTGGATTTAGTATTCTATAATAACGAATAATAATAAGTAAAACTGTATGAGTGCCTCGTTGGTCTGGTGGCAAAGCGCATCGCTTTGTGATCACGAGGTCCTGGGTTCAAATCCTAGGTCGGACAAATGTAGTTTTTCTAACGAAAAATTCTCAGTAGAGTCCGGAGTCTGGAATTGTGCCCGGTATATGGCAATAGGCTCGCCCCCTATTACATGGGACCTAACATCGTCGGCGAAACGTGGGTGTACTCCGTACACCTCTGCCACCCCCTCTAGGGAAAATAGACGTGACGGTGTAAAACTGTATGAAAATAGAACTGAATTATTGTATAAGATAAATATTTTTTTCGGCATACCATTTATGATGGCTCAAAGTTAATGTAGTTCAAATTGTATATACTAATACTATCAACAAGAACAATATTTGAATTTAAGAAGTATCTGTCAAACTCATACAGTATAGTATAACTCAGCGTTTTTCCTTTCTTGGTAGGCATGTCACTGATATTGTTATTTACATACAATTTAAACACTAAAGTACAGAATGTTACTGATCTATCTATCTATCTATATTATCACGCCAGATCCCTTACGGGGTAGGCAAAGAGTACAGAGTTCCAACAGGCTCTTTCCTTACATACCTCTCTGGCTTCCTCTACTCTCATAGTTCGTCTCATACACGCTCGCCGGTTACGAAGACTCCTGACTTGTCCTTCAGATAAGACCCGGTCTATTTGGTCATGGTAAGATAGTCAAGGTCTTCCCCGGTACCTACATCCTTCCACTTTCGCATTGTATATCAGTTTGGTTATTCTTTCTTCGGAAATTCTTTCTATATGCCCGAACCAACGGAGCATACCCTTTCTCATATTTACACCGATACTCTCTTTGAAGTTTGCCTTATTTTATTGACTTTATTGAACTTTTTTTGAACTTTTTGCTTGAAACAGTGCTTGGGGACGCTAACATATTTTTGAATATTCAACTGATTTTGCCATAATATTCAAAATGCCAACTTACTGCACTGGTTGCTTGATTGCTATTAAAACAAAGATTACGTTAAATGCCAAAATTGTTGCTCGTCTTTTGATCTAATTTGTGCAAATATAAACGATAAGCGTTTTAAATTAATGAGTTCGGAGGCTAAGGCGAACTGGATATGCTCGGGCTGTCGTAGTCGACCGCCAAAAGTCACGAATGCCGGAACACCAAATCGTTCATTTTTACTAAGTCCCATTATTTCATTTGATAACGGAAACACGAATGTTCGCAAAAAAAATAAGTCACCTCAACTTGAATTTCAAAGAATTGATACATGTGATGCACAGAATATGAATCCGGTATTAATGAATGCTATAAAAAAAGAAATACAAATTGCTGTGCAGGAATCTGTAAAAACAGCTGTCGAATTATATTTCGCTAAAGAATTTGCCACAATAAAAAGTGATTTAGAAACTTTAAAGGAACTCAAAAAATCCATGGAATATTTAAGTGATGAATATGACCGTATAAAAGTGGATCTGAAATCTTCTAGAGAGAAAGTCAAAGCTTTAGAAAAGGATAACTTAACCTTAACAAACACAGTCCAGGATATGCCCACAAGACTGCAATTATTAGAACAGCATTCACGGCAACATAATTTAGAAACAAATGGAATACCAGAAAATAAGTCAGAAAATCTAGTCTCTGTTATGAAATGACTGGGTTCTGCTATCTCTTATCCTTTAGAAGAATCAAATATTTTGTCTTGCGTAAGAGTCAGGAAACTAGACTCAACCAGTCAGAGACCTCGTACCGTAATATTAAAGTTACCGACCATGACGACGAGAGATGGGATAATAGCGGCTGTTTCGAAATTTAACAAGAATAATGTAAAAGATAAGCTGCACTCAGGACATCTTGGATATGGTGGTAATAAAACACCAATATTTATATCCGAGCATTTATCTTCATATTTAAAATCTCTTCATGCACAAACCAGAATTGCAGCCCGTGAAAAGGGTATAAAATACGTCTGGATACGAAATGGTCGTATTTTCATACGGAAAGATGACCAGTCTCCGTCACAACAAATAAGAAATCACGAATCACTCAAACAGATATAGATGTTTTGTAATTGCTTATCCCAGACCGTATAATAAGTTTCAAAATTCACTATTTACTATCAAAATTTTCGTGGAATGAGAACAAAGCTTCGGGATATTCGTTTAGCTTCGGACACTTGCCAATTTGACATTATAGTCGCTACAGAAACATAGTTAGATGATTCTATAAATGACAATGAAATTTTCAATACCAACTATACTGTATATAGAAGGGATAAATGTACAACGTCCCTCAACGGTAAGAAAGGAGGAGGTGTTCTCATTGCAGTTTCCAAACATATACAGTCTAAAAGAATTGATCATTTTCAAAGCGCCTATGAAGACTTGTGGATATCAATAAACGTTCGAGTTGATGGGAAAATCAAGAACATTAACTTTTGTGCCCTATATTTACCGCCCCCGGTGTCTATTATCACCCTAGAAAATATAATCGACCGTTTAAGTGCTGTAATGCAATCAGATGAATCTGAAACTGTGATACTTGGTGACTTTAATATAGGCTCAATTGATTGGAATAACAACTGTAATATTAATTCAACAGTAACTCAATGCAATAATACTTTTGGTTTATTTTTGATTGATTTTATGTCCGAAAATAATCTTATTCAATTAAATAATGTTAGAAACCACAACCAACGAGTTCTTGATTTAGTAATGGCTAATTTTAATGATATAACAGTTGAAGAGAGCCCTGTTATACTCAGTAAACTTGACGCACATCATCCCGCGCTTGAACCCATATTAATTTAAACAATTCTGTTCCTTTGAAGTACAATACTTTTGCCACTCATAACTTTCGTAAAGCCGACTATACAGCTGTTAATAATAAATTAAGTCAAGTAGACTGGCAAATAGAACTTTAACAAACTTGCAATGTAAATGATATGCTGTCGAAATTTTATGAAATCTTACACTATGTCATTGATACTACATTACCGAAAACAAAGATAGTAACTGAACCAACACAGATAGCACATTTTATTACTAACTACTTCAAGATCAAGTCACCAAATTAGAACCGAATTCCAGCAAAACAAGATTGGAAACTAAGTGCAAGAAACTAAGTGCGAAGAGATGTTAGGCACGGAACGTTGTGTTACCATTAATACAACGTTCCGTTCTTAACATCTCTTCCCCACAAACTGCTGAACTTAAAAAAAAACATTCTATAATCCCGCCGGGGAACATTCCTTAAATTCCGATACGGCTCATCTGGTGGCTCAGGCTGCGGTTCTTCTCGGATCGGACTTCCATGAGCTTCCACTTCTGGCTCATCAGGCTCTCCCCGAGCCTCGCAACACTCGTCCCCTTCTACAGGAATCGGAGCTTGAGCGTTACCGATTGGCGCGAAAAGTGCCCACTCCGAACTCTCATCTGGTAGCCTCGCAGAAATACCAACCTTGTGTAATTGATTTCTATGTTTTTTTACAGAAACCCCTTACTGAGGTAAAAAAACTTCATAAACACAGTTCCCTAAGGCTTTCGTAACCGTGCCCTTAACCCATCTATTTATATTGTGCATTTTGAGCAACACCACATCATTCACTTTACAGTCTATCTTCCTTTTCCCTCCGTAATGTTGAGCTTGCACAGCCTGTTCTTTTTTTACCAAAATAATGCAACTCCGATGACGATAATGTCGAAGATATGGCCGTTTCGGCAACTAACAAGCCAAATCTACAACGCAACTTGCGACCGATCATCAATTTCGCTGGTGAGCTGTCTGTCGTTGAATGTTTGGAATTCCTATACCTAAATAAAAACTCCAATAATCGCGAATTAACGCCTGCTTGAGATACCCCCATAACCATAAGACCCTTTAAAAACTTTTTTACTATTTTGACATAAATTTCAGCTTGGCCATTACTCGACGGAGAGTAAGTAGGAGAGATAACGTGCCGAACGCCGTTTAGACTACAAAACTCCCTAAAACTTTTGCTGGTAAAAGAAGTGCCATTGTCTGTTACTAAAGTATGCATAATTCTGAACCTGGACATCAGTTCTTCCAATTTCGCGATAACTGAACACGTCGAATAATCTATGTTCATGGGAAAACACCACCCATTTCGTAAAGGCTACCAAATATCCGCTATCAAATACATTTTACCTTGTACCAAAAAAATCCAAATGCACTCGATGCCAAGGCCGCTCGGGGAACTGCCACGGCGTCAGCGGTGCTTTACGGGGTGTCACTTTCATTAGTGTACATACGGGGCATGCAACTATCTTATTTTCAATATCCTTATCTATATAAGGCCACCAAAACCTAGACCTAGCCTCCGTTTTAGTTTTTGCTATACCCAAATGAGGCCTATGCAATTCCTCTAATATGCTCCCTCGTAATGAATTAGGAATCACAATTTTATGCCCCCTCATTACACAACCATTTTCGCTAGCCAAATCGAATCTACATTTTAAAAAAGGCAATAAGTCTTTACTATGAGTTTTAGGCCACCCCTTTCGACCTACTGCTTTAATACCTGTAAAACGCTGTCCTTACCGTCTCAGTCCGCCCTATCTCCAATGTCACCGGTAGCGCCCCGTCTGAGACAAAGTTGATGTAGGTAGCCGCCTCAGCCTCATCCTCTTTTGCAGACGCACCGATCGCATCACCTAAAGTATCGCTAACAGTCGGCGCACGACTCAAATAATCGGCGCAATTACTACGAATATATTGTATTTCCTACTAGGCATGCCTTTTAAGTTCTGTCGTTTCCATATTTCCCGGCAATTTTGAATTTGGAAATGTTCTATATTCGAATGTGTTTAAATTTTAAATCTCAAAACAGTTGAAAGTATTAGGATTAATGCTACTGTTTAGTCACAGCGTCGATTGGAATCTGTCAGGTTACGTACGAAAATGAATCTTTCTAAGGAAAATGTTCGTGCAATAATTTTCTACAACTTTAGAAGAGGCCTGACACGGCTTCAGTGTTTTGAAGAGCTAACATCTGTGTTCAGTGATGAAGCCCCATGTCTGTGGACTGTCGGACGCTGGTATTTAGAATTCCAGCGTGGACATACTAGTGTTAGTGACAAATCTCGCGAAGGACGCCCAAAATCCGCCTTCACTGAAGATCATCATTGCTGTGAGACAACTAATTCTCGAAGATCGTCATGTGACGTATCGAGAGATAGAGGCTCTATTAGGCATCTCAGGGATAACCATTCAGAAGATCTTGCATGAAGCGCTTGGTGTGAGAAAGCTAGTTTGCCGTTGGATACCGCATCTGCTTTCCGACGATCACAAGGCGGCCCGCGTCAGATGGTGTAAGAAAACTCCGCAAAGGTTCAACCGAGGAGAGTCAAATCACGTCTACGACATCATCAGTTGTGACGAATTTTGGATCTATGCCTGCGATCCTGATTCCAAACAACAATCTACCATCTGGGTCTTTCAAGACGAGCCCAAGCCGACTAAAGTTGTTCGTTCTCGAAGCACTTCAAAGAAGATGGTGGCCACGTTCGTTGGAAAAACCGGCCATGTTGCGACTATTGCACTTAAAGATCGTAGAACGGTTAACGCAGAGTGGTATACCACAGTTTGTTTACCACAAGTCATCGCCGAACTTCGAAAATCTAACTCAAAGCGACGCAACATCCTGCACCAAGACAACGCAAGCTCACACAGCGCTCGTCAAACGATTGAATATTTGAAGCAGGACAAAATTCTTGAACATCCTCCATACAGTCCAGACCTAAGCCCTAACAATATCTTTACATTTCCAAAAATTAAGAAAAGTCTTCGTGGTCAAAGGTTTCAGTCCGGTGAAGAAGCAGTCGACGCTTTGAAGTCAGCCATTTTGAACACCCCCACTTTAAAGTGGAATAAATGTTATAATAACTGGTTTGAGCGAATGGAAAAGTGTATTAAGCTACGTGGTGAATACTTTGAAAAATAATAAAAAGTACTATAAGGTTCTAGTTGTGTTTTTTTCTTCAAACGACAAAACTTAAAAGGCATTCCTCGTAGTTATAAGCTGATAGAAACAATGCATACCTCTGTAAGTGATTTGCTGATACTTCGGGTACGCCCTTATTCGGATGGAATATAAACATCAGTGGCTTATGATCAGTGCGCAATATAAAAGGTGTATCTTGACCGTACAAATATTGATGAAATCGGCGTATGCCGAAAATGATAGCTGTAGCCTCCCTTTGAATTTGGCTGTAATTTCTTTCGGCACTATTAAGGGATCTAGACGCAAAAGATAAAGGACGCTCAACCCCTTTTTCAATTTGGTCGGGAACCACCTTAGAGGACGCCTTCAAGCTCTTGGAATGGCAAGGACTTGGCATCAACATCAATGGCGAATACATCACTCACCTTCGATTTGCCGACGACATTGTGGTCATGGCGGAGTCGCTGGAAGATCTAGGACGAATGCTCGGTGACCTCAATAGAGTATCCCAACAAGTGGGTCTTAAAATGAATATGGACAAAACAAAAGTAATGTTTAATGTCCATGTCGTACCCACCGCACTCACCGTTGGGAACTCTACTCTTGAAGTTGTCGACGAATACATTTACCTGGGACAGGCAGTCCGGTTAGGTAGGTCCAACTTTGAGAGAGAGGTCAATCGACGAATCCAACTCGGCTGGGCAGCGTTCGGGAAACTGCGCAACATCTTCTCATCCAAAATACCTCAGTGCCTAAAGACTAAAGTTTTTAGTCAATGTGTGTTACCAGTGATGACATATGGATCAGAGACGTGGTCTCTTACAATAGGTCTCATAAAAAAGCTCAAAGTTGCTCAGCGAGCTATGGAAAGAGCTATGCTCGGCGTTTCTCTACGTGATCGAATCAGGAATGAGGAGATTCATAGAAGAACCAAGGTCACCGACATAGCCCTCAGGATTAGCATGCTGAAGTGGCAATGGGCTGGCCACATAGCGCGAAGATCGGACGGGCGTTGGGGCAGAAAGATTCTAGAGTGGAGACCACGTATTGGCAAGCGCAGCGTAGGACGACCGCCTGCCAGATGGACCGACGATCTTGTGAAAATCGCAGGAAGTCGTTGGATGCAGGTGGCATCGGACCGGTTACGCTGGAAAGCGATTGGGGAGGCCTATGTTCAGCAGTGGACAAGTATAGGCTGAAATGATGAACAGCTATGGTGATACAAAATAATAAACAATACATAATGAACTTAAATTAAGCCAATTATAGGTTTTCCTAAAGTAATTACACATATTAGGAGTGGAAGTTTTGTAGCTTTAAGAAAGTGATCTTATCATAAAAGGTAATGTAATAAAAATAATTTACAGAAAAGGTAAGTACTAATTGCGATGTGTGTATGTACGAGTGTGTGTGCGTGTGTTTGAGTTAGTGTGTGTGTGAGGATGTCAGTTTGAATCTGGTGAACAGTTTATTAAAAACTCTTTTTCTAAAAACTTGCTTGCTGTTATTAAAAAGATCTATGTCTGAGTTTAAATCAGAGAACATATGGTTATGTGTAGAACAAATCCTGTTTATAGGTGAGTTGCGTGCATAATTGGTGTGTGCGAAAGTCGTGGAAAATAAATTTGTTTGTCTGGTGCGACGAGAGGGCGTAGAGAATCTAATTTGCTCAAGTAAATATGAGTTATCCAAATGACCATGAATAATGTCATAAAGTAACATTTGGTCTAACATTATTCTTCGATCTTTTAAAGGCAGTAGTTTGTGATAAATGCATCTGTCATTATATGTTTCATGACGCTTATTAATTTTGAAATCTAGGAATTTTAAATATTTCTTTTGTAGTCGTTCAACTTTATCTATGTATACTTGATATTGCGGAGACCATATTACGCTACCACATTCTATAATACTACGAACATAGGAATAATACAGAAGATTAATACAGACTAAATTATTGAAAGGTTGACAAGTGCGTAGTACGAAGCCTAAATTCCTGTAGGCTTTGTTCGTGACATGATCAATATGCGAGCTAAATGTTAGCTTATTATCAAGAAAAATGCCTAAATCTCTGACAACCTCTACCTTTTTTACACTCGTGCCAGTTTAGACAACTGTAAATTAAATAAAGATAAGAAATTCCTACCTAACATGGCCGGCCCTGCCCCTTTGATCACATATATATATCAATAACCTTACAGTCTCCATCATAAGCAACAGGTACCTTCATTACCCCTACTACGTGTAACTTATCACCAGAGTAAGTCTTTAATTCTACACTTGAAGGCAACAACGGAACATCCTTAAAATAAATACTATACGTTTCCAATGGAATGCCGGTAGTACAAGACCCACTGTCTACCTCAAAAGGAATCCTAGTACCATTTACATCGACAGACAGCGTCATGGCCCCACCGCGCATGCTGCGTAGGTTACATATTATTGTATGCTCACCCTTATCGACGTCATTATCGTCACCGTGCAAACAATTAATTTGCCCCTTCTTTCCGCACATGCTTTTCAGATGTCCCTTTACACCGCATTTTTTGCACGTGTACTTAGAAAAACGGCATTGCTCCTCGCGATGATTGTTGTAGCCGCATACTGAACATTTTACTCCCTTCCCTTGACCTGTATAAAGTTTGAAAATCTCCGCGGTGACCGACGACATCCCACTCGACTTTCTGGCTGCCTGCTTTGCGCTATTAATTGCCACAGCAATTTCCAGAGACTTGGATAGTGTTAACGAAGTCGTGTCTTCCATAAACAATCTGTCCCGCTCTGCGCCCGGCAGCATCCCTAGAATAAAACGATCTCGCAGCATTTCTTCTAAAACATCCTGGAAACTGCAGTCCGTTGCCAATTGTCGAACCCTAGCCGCCCATTGAGAAAAGTCTTCTCCAGCCTCTTGCACTGATGTATGAAATTTGTGCCTTTCCACCAATAACAAGTTTTTCGGTAAAAAGTGCTTCTCCATTTCCAGAACAATATCATGGTATGTGAAATTCTCTACCGTCTCTGGAGCTAATAACTCCCGTATTAACTTGTAGGCATCATCACTTAAAGCACTTAATAATACCGCCTTTCGTCGGACATCCCCCTGATCCGATGCTTCACCAGCTAATCCGTTTGCTATTACCCGCTCATAAACCGCTCATTGTGGTTCTTGTATATTCTCGTCGCCAATGTTAATTACTTGGAAAACACGATTAGATTCCAAATCACTTTATTAAATTGCATTCACAAAACCAACAATGACATAAGAAACCATGGTAACACAACGTTCCGTTCCTAACATGTCCCAAAATCTCTTTCGCACAACTCTATCAAACGCCTTCTCTAGATCCACAAAACCGCAGAAAACCTTTCGGCCCACTGCCAGATGCATTCTCTACGATGTTGCGAAGGGAGAAAACTTGATCCGAACATCCTCTTCTGGACCTGAAACCCCCTTGTGCCTCACACAATATTCCATCGGACTTCTCGCGCATTCTCCGTTCAATAATTTTACCATACACCTTGGCTGCCAAGCTTATCAAACTAATGGCTCTGTAATTGGCGCAGTCATATTGTGAACCCTTGCCTTTGTACAAGGGTACAATGACTGCGCGGCGCCAATCTGTAGGGACCCTACCGGTCCTCCAGCAAAGGTTTGCAAGGACCCGAGAGGCGTCCCGGACGGAAGTTCCACCATATTTGATCATCTCGGCAGATATCATGTCTATTCCCGCAGCTTTACCATTTTTCATACTTCCTATCGCCCATTCAACTTCTTCCATAGTGATGCCCTCTGTTGATTCCGGTGCCACAAACTCGCCTCTGGGCTCGTCTGTGGCACCAGTATCCGGGGCATCTCCATACATTTCTCACTACAAAATATTCACTGCACCGGTTTAATACAGCTTGTGTATCTGCAAGAATGTCACCATCCTTAGACTTTATTTTCTTATATATTATCTATAGACGCTTTGCTCCAAGAGAGTGTTGTTCTCGAAGTTCTTCGCCAGCCTCTCCTCCTCAATCGCACTGGCTCTTTCACGTTTTTTTTTTCACTAAGGTTTTGGTGGCATTCTTGTATTGCCGGTATATTTCTTTCTTCATCTCTGTCATACTGGCATTCAGGTTCAAAGAAGAAACATAGTCCTGCCATGCTTTCTTCTTACTTTCTACGGAGCTTTGTAACTCCGCATCCCACCATGCATCACCTTTTGCTGTGCTATGCTTCTTTGAGCAACCACATATTTCTTTTGCGGAATCTACTAAACTCTCTTTGAGGTTATTCCAGCATGCATCTACATTTGAGTCCGAAGAACCTACTGCCAAAAGCTTGTCCTGGACTCTGTCTTCATACATTCTTCTCACGCTTTCATCTTGCAACTTTTCGCCCTTTATTCTTTTTTATTTTATTTAAGGATCTTTATTTAAGGTCTCCGAAGAGAATACGCTTCTGCCAGTGCCTCCACTTCATGAACAGACCACTAAACCGCACAACTACGAGATAGTGGTCTGATTCAAGAGTGGGGCCTCTATACGCACGTGTATCTTGGAGTTTGCTTCGGAGACGGTTATCTACCAGGATCAAATCTATCATGCTTTTTTGTTCATTCTTTCTCCACGTGTACATATGTATATCCTTATGTTGGAATATCGTATTAGACACAAGGAGGCCCCTTTCCAAACATACATCCACAATGAGCTTACCTGCATCATTCACTCTCTTATCACCATAAGGACCCAGAGCAGCGTCGCAAGTTTGCCGCCTGGTTCCCACCCATCCGTCCAAATCGCCACACAAAACCACCTTTTCATTAGCCTCAGCCAGACCCAGAACTTCTCTGGTATTATTCCAAAACTTGTAAAGGTCCTGGGTTGTTGACGAGCTTACGGGAGCATATGCTGCGACCAAAAATACTTTAGTGATACCCTGTTTTAAACAGACCCAGAGAAGTCTTGCATCGTACAGGCCATAATCTTTCACTCCAGAGGTCAGGCGATGAGACAGCAAGATACCCACTCCCATGCTGGCATAACTGCGCTGCGGTACCCCAGACCACAGAACCATCGTGCCATCAGGAAGATCACAGGTTTCACTGCCCCTTCGCTTAGTCTCTGTTACACACAGAGCATCCAGGCGTCTCTCTTTCATCACATCAATCACCTCATGCATCTTATCTTCCATACAACCCCTTACATTCCAAGTGCCTATTCGGCACTCTGCACCCTACGACTCGCCAGTTCGGGCCCGGCGTGATGGGTGGCGGCCCCAATCGCCGCTTCCACCTATATTCGTACCGACGGGGGCGGACCGGTACGCGTCGCCTCGGGGGGACGCCCGAGCCCGCACTGCGTTACGTCTTCGGTCCAAGATTGCATCCATATCGACTGGCAGGGGTCGCGACGAGCTAGTTCTTGGACAGTTACTGATCATTTATACGAAGCACTTAATCTACAATATTGTTTTCTATTTACAGAATCATGAGTATAGTAATCGACATATATCTCAAACCACACCAGTTCCAAAAACACGGCTAAGATCTGCGTCCGAGCGTAAAGGGTATACCTGCTCACCGTCCCCTTTTCGTACGTACTCTACCCCCCGTGGTTAACGTGTACTGCCATTGTTTCTTTCAGCATTTCTCCCGTGCCCGATGACTTAGCAGGCGGTTAGTTCTGGTGAGCCGCTCGTCAACGGTCCCGGCAAGCGGACGTCAACCGTGGTGAGTCCGCGGCGGACGCGCGCGGCGCGTAGTATGTCGTCTCTCAGCTGACGGCGCCCAGGCGCACCACGACGCGGCGCGGCGGCCTTCCCACACCGCTGGTGCCGGCCGCTTCTACACGCTCAGCGAATACAACGTCTCGGCCGTCCAGCATGACTCCCAGCTTCGCAGTTAGTACAGTGACGGTATGCAACAAATTCTTCCCCTTCACCTCAGGAAGATGCCCAATTTCGAGGTCACTTAGAATCTCCTGGTCCCGATCATTTAGAAAGAAGAAAGAAAAAAAACTTATTCATTTTGATAAACCACATAGTCCAAAAACAAAGCAACAACAATAAATAGCATTAAATTCTAAATAAAATAAATATGGACACATGTCGTCATCAAAATGGGCTCCCCATTCAGCTAAAAGCTGTAACACGTTTGTAACCGAGCTACAGCGCTGATTTTCAATGGGGCCCCAAGCAACGTGCGAGCATTGAGTCCAACCAAAATAGGTATTTCGCAGTGTTAAAATTATAACTATATAATACTGTACTTAACACATAATAAGTGCGAGGGATAACGCAACATGCCCCGCTCCCCCAATCTGCAGCCAGAACAGGCACCTTATTCCGTATACACTCATACTTCCATCTCACTCCCACACGCGCCCAGCATCGTTGCTACTGGTCAGTCAAAAAAAATATAAGCACGGAGACATTCACCCGGCCAGCGCGTGAGCGCACACTCATGAGCAGCGAGGCAGTGAGACAAACATCAGTCAAACATTAGTGGCCGAATTCATCTACATAAGATTATTAAAACAAAGTTATATTTATGCATAATTCGACTGAACTCGAGTACACTACATTTCGAAAGACTTACAGAGTACTAAATGCATAGATCTACGCAGATATTACCTATTAACATATGTGAAAAAGAAAAAAAAATATAAATTACTCTCAAAGACCGAGTGAGACAGACTCAAGATGGGTGCCGTCCACTCCGCCGGCTGGAACTCGATGTACATACAACCTTGCCTTTAGATCATAACCGGTGACGTAAGTTTATTGCTCATTAATTTGTTTGTCTAGGAGGTATTTTTTTAAACGACTTTTAAAATTGAACTTTGTTTTCAGGGATCTTATTGGAGGCGGTATATCATTCCAGCAACGGCTGGCGGCATATTTGAAGCATACTGACAGCGGTTTCGTCACAGCGCGGTTGGCATACATGCTGCGATCTTGTTTCCATTTCATCTTTTTGTAGAGGTATTTTGGTTGTTATCTTATCTTATATCTATCTATCTATCTTGGTCTTGTTTCAAACATTCCATTTTAAGTATTTTGGTTTCGTTTAAGAATGGTGTTACATGGTTACAAAAGGGAATATCGAGACAGAACCTAGCACATGCATTATGAACACGCTGCATCGATCGATCAGTTCGCGAAAGTAAACAGGGGCCATAGACTATATCACAGTAATTAAATTTAGCTAAAACCAAACTGTCAAATAGTCTCCTTCTCAGGGAAATATTAGGTTATCGTCTGTACTTATATAATGTCCTTAATCTGTAAAAACTGCTCTGAACCACACTTGCTAGGGAGGGCGATATGCGGTCCCGATCAGGAGCCTTTTATTGTTTAACGTTAGAGTTAACTACAATTGCTCTATATTTGAATGGTCAGGATAAGGTTTTATTCGGGCACTGATGCCTGACCTTATGTTGAATCCAACTCCTCCCCCTCGACCCCCGCGCACATTTATCGGGCGTGGTACATGCTTCAGACGATAACCCGGTATATTAGGCGCCTGTCCTTCCTCTCCCGATGTAACTATGTCTCATTTATAGCCATTATATCCACTGACTTGTTAATCAAAACTATTACAAATTCGTCTTGGTCAGTGGCTAGCGAACCAGCATTAAGGAGGCCAAATTTTATAAATTTATTACTCGATATTTATACTAAATAGAGTAAGTGTCACACAGAATATGAATTATTTTTGTTTCCAAAGTGATATTAGTTTGCCGTATCTTAAAATACAGCGCATTCGTCAATTTTGACATCTAACTTCGTCGCAATTAACTTGAGTGTGTGGTAACCCGCGCACTCAAGTTAACCTAACGGTTTTCCCCCTTACTTTCCGGGAGGTTGGTAAGCTCAATATTATTCCCGAGTAATTCTTGGTCTCTGTCATTCAGGTCACGCTTAAGCTGCGTGACTAGGTCATCCACACCGGTGCAATGGGTGTATTTTTGCTCAAGGGTAGTAATTCTTGTTTCCAGATCATCAACCCGAGTATTAAGGGCCCTTGCCCTCAGCTATCTCCTCCCGAAAGGCTTGAAATTCGCACCTTACACTCATCCCTGATCCGACGTAGTTCCTCTCCAATATCCGTAACTGTAGCGGCCTCCACTGCATGTGTGTTCATATTTTGCCCCTGCGAGTCACTCTTCGGTCGGAGTCATGTGTTTCTTGCATCCCTTGCAGAGCCAGGATGGACATATTGTTTCTGACTGGGGCAGAGACACACAGTAGACACACGTAGATGGTGCTAAATAGGACCATCTACGGGTGACATGAATTTACTGCAGTTACCGCACTTAACTCCCGACATTCTGGATTCGCAGCTCATAAGCGATCGATCAACCTAAATGAATGTTCTATTTAGCAATAGATGGCGCTGATGACGAATATATTGATTATGGCGATTTATGGTATATTGTGCGAGAGTAACACCATACGCGTGCTGCACACGAAACAGTAGGTCTACCATGAAAGTTTCAATCCGAAACTTCGGAGCCGAACGATACACGAACGAAATACGATGCGTGTACCTACCATGAAGTTGTTTCGGATTTGTTTCTTTCAGTCGGGCACCATAGACTGTGTTCGTGAATAAATGAAAGATGAGAAGTATGTTTCCGTTTACGAAAAAAGTTAGAAATAAATAAAGTAGTATAAACCAACCTAATAAAAAGTGCATTCGTTTCTTATTAGACACATGGTAACTTATGAACATTTGAAGTTAGTCGTGTAAAATTATTAAATGTCAAGCTGTCATAATGACATAAAGGCACGAACTATGCATATAATATTCCAAAATTTCGCGCCTATTTGTAAAGTTGAAATGGCGCAATAAATAATATCAAATTGGCTATAGAATTCGATTCGAGATCGTACCTACTACTAATGGAATTTTCATTTTGTGTTTTTACAATTTTTATATTGTCTTTTCTTTTTGTTTTTACAATTTTTATATGTTGTTATTAACGGCAACAAAGGCTATTTCGTATTTAAAAGCAACTTGACAAGAATTATTATGAGAGTCATCGCAACCTAGGGGGATGCTCTTCTGCTTTCGATCTTTGAAAGGTTTTATAGAAAAATCGTGTTTTTTCGTAAGTTTGTACTCTATGTTAAAATAGCAATAATCATATTATAAAAACACCATATAATTCCAGTTTGTTTTCCAGTTTAACGCATTTATTGCTTTAAGATATCAACAAAATCTTCATTAAACCATTCGTGTTTATATTTAAACAGCAAAAGAATTAAAATTCATACTTATGAAAGTAAAAAGTTACCTCTTTAGTTTTCGTATAATTGAGGTTAAAATCACGAAAGAAGTGCTGTCAAAATGCCGAAACTTCGTTTGTTTGAATCACTTCATGGTAGCATTTTATGACGGACGAAACGTCACAAGTCGTCTTCGGGACCGATTTCGGAACGAAAGTACTTCGTGGTAGGAATCGCCCGAAATTTCGATCCGAAACTTCGGAATTACGTTTCATGGTAGACCTACAGATTAACTGTCAGCACACAACGACCGGAAGTCAGTGACCAATTTTGCGACTTTTTAGAAGTTCAATTTTTTATTTATGTTTAGGGTAGAATGCACAGACACATATTGCAAGTCGTTTCAATTGTTGTACATTGTTTTTTGATTATAAAATTCTTGGTTAATCACTGTATAATAGTTTATGTAAATACTGTAATCAATTCAAACACTTTATAATAAACTGATAGTTGTAAAGTCCGGCATTTTATTTATTTACACATTTAAATTACAGAGAGCTTTTGGCCGACTTAGCGCTCGCAGCGCCATTTAGGTCGAGTTTGAGTCCGCTGAAGTTCCGTCACCTCACCCGATATGGGTGCGACCTCCCTCTGCTCAAGGACCTCGAGGCTACGCTCAAACCCGTCCATGCGTACTCCCATGCTCGCCATTGAGGTCCGGAACTCCTTTCGGAATTCGCGTGTCTCAGCCATGTACTCGGACTGTTCGCGACGCATCTCTCGGATATCCCTGTCTCTCCTGATAGGTGCAGCTTGCTCCGGCGACGAAATCGCGGCGGGTGCCGAGCGAGATGTCCCAGCAACAGCAATCTCGCTAGGGAAAGAAAGGGGCATATTCCCGCCGACAGCTTTGACGGGGGTGCTACTATTATCACCTTTCCGCTTAGTCTTAGTGCATTTCGGGTACACCTATCCCTCGCAAACGGTTGCGCTACCCAGTACCCCTACACATTCCTTGTGATATAAACAAGCACAGTTTGCGCAGGCAGCGGTACCTTTCGGAGACAGGAACCTCCCACAAGCCGAGCGTTTGATCATTTCAATTGTTCGTTATCGACCTCGCTTTAAGATTTACTAAAGCCTGGACAGATAGTGCTGTATTAATTGTTATGGTGTTTGCTATGTAAAGTCAATGGTTTAACGGCTTCAAAGATCACCAACCAATCTTTCAGTTAACACTACACACACTGAACTATAGTGATGATGATGATGATTGATCCGACCGATTTCGGCCATGGCGACCACTTTAAAGACCCCTAGTCAGAGTAATGCCGCTGATGCGCTCGAAGATGGCTTATGTAGCCTATCTTCGCGGCGAAACTCCGTGCACATTGAGGGCACGTAAGTACGCCGTTCTCATAGTTGTATGATATGGCAGCAGGTGGGCGGGCCTTTAACTGATTGCGTTTGGCGTCAAGGTCAGCTTTACGCTGAGCCTCGAACTCGTGTACTTGGCTGTTCACCATCCTGCGCCATTCTGGCCGCTGTGCTGCCAAACGTTCCCAACGAGAGGGCTCTATGTTGCATCTCTTCATGTGTCGCTTTTGGACATCCTTGTACCGGAGGAGGGGACCGCCATGATTCCGCTTGCCCTTCTCCAGTTCAGAGTAGAAGATGCGCTTCGCCACTCTTTCCTCCGCCATACGAGATACGTGACCGCACCACCGAAGCTGTCGACGCATTAAATAGGCCTCAATGCCACCAACATTGGCTCGTCGCAGAACTTCGGTATTTCGCACTCTATCGGACCATCTGATCCTCATGATGGTACGGAGGCATTTAAGGTGGAAGCGATCCAGAGTGCGAATGTGGCGGCGGTATACACACCACGTCTCAGAGGAGTATAGGAGGTTTGGCAGCACGATTGCCATATACACCGATATCTTAGTGGGCAACTTAAGGTTATGCGAGCAGAAGACCTTGGTACATAGCTTGCCGAATGCCGCAGCTGCGGTACCCACCCTGCTATTGATCTCAGCATCAAGGTCACACTTGAATGTTACAGTGTTCCCCAGATAGCGAAATCTATCCACCTGCTTTAGCACATCCTCACCAAGTTTTATGGTCAGTGTCTCGTGACCGTGCATGTCCAGGGACATCACCTCCGTCTTATTGACACTGATCTTTAAGCCAAACTTACGGCAGGCTTGGTGGAATGCGGACATCAGCTGTTGCAGGCCGTCTAGGGATTCTGATAGGAAGCACAAGTCATCAGCATACATGATCTCAGTGATCAGTGCGTAAGAGACTTTAGTGCGAGCCTTAAGTCTAGCCAAGTTGAAAAGGCTGCCGTCTGTGCGGAAACGGATGCGGACTCCCTGAGAAACAGTGTGTAAGACCTCTCTAACTACCACCGCAAAGTATAAGGCGAACAGAGTAGGCGCTAAGACACATCCTTGCTTCACCCCACAGGTAACGGGGAAGAAGTCTGTCTGTTCACCGTCTACGGCAACGCAGCATTGCATGTCGTCATGCAGGAGTCTAAGAAGTCTCACAAACTTTTCCGTGCACCCGAGCTTACCTAGCACCAACCATAGAGCTTCCCGAGGCACGCTATCGAAAGCCTTCTCCAGGTCAACAAAGCAAAGGTACAGCTGACAGCCCTGTTCCCTGCTCTTTTCTTGCAGTTGACGCACAGAGAATATAGCTTCGCATGTGCCTCGGTCCGGTCGGAAGCCAAACTGGGTTTTAGGCAGAATCTTTTCAGACAAGTTCTTTAGGCGGTTTAAGAGAACTCTAGCAAAGACCTTTCCGGGGGCTGAAAGGAGCGAAATACCGCGGTAGGAGTTGCAGTCAGATCGGTCACCCTTGTGCTTGTAAAGAGCACTTATGCGCGATACTTTAAAGGTATCCGGAACGCGCTCCTCCTCCCACATGCGAACAAATAGTTCCCACACTAACGTGTGCAACTCCTCTCCGCCGTATCTTATCAGCTCTCCCGGTATAAGGTCAATGCCAGCCGCCCGTTTGTTTTGTTGCTGTCTGATGGCAGTAACAACCTCGTCACGCAATAGAGTCTCGTCCAGCTCAAAGGCGATAGGGAGCTGAGGCATTAAGCCGATACTTTGCAGATCAGCTGATCGATCCACATTTAGCAGAATGTTGAAGTGCTCCGCCCAGCGGTTTAGTATATCCTCCTTGCTTGTCAACATGTGACTACCGTCTAGAGACCTTAAAGGCACCCGAGCTTGGTAGGATGAACCAATCAGCTTACGTACCTCACTGTAGAACTCACCCAGCTGGTTTGTGTCAATGAGCCATTGCATGTGACTAGCTTTGTCCTGCCACCACTTGTCTTTCATATGTCGAGACAGCTTGCGCAATTCGAGGTCACTAGCTTTAACAACCGCAACGCTTCCTCTCTGCCTTTTGTGCTGTCGCAGGAGATCTCGGTGTTTGTCGAATGCTGCCCGCAGGGTTTCATCATTTCCATCAAACCAGTCTTCGTTGCGACGGATTTTTTTACCCAGTACAGTTGAAGCGGTATCCATGATATGAGATGACATAGTTCCCCAGGCAGCATCAACATCACCTACCTCATTAGCTGGCATCAGCTTTTCAGACAGGGCTTCAGCGTATTTCTCCCTGACCGCGATATCTTCTAGCTTATCCAAGTTCAAAGAAGCAAGCTTTTTTATAAGAGATCTACGCGGGCGACGGAGGCGGATTCGTAGCTTAGTGACAATAAGTCGGTGGTCAGACCAGCAGTGCGCACCACGCATCACGCGGGTGACCTGTACTTGGCTGAAATCTTTTTGTCTCACGATAGCATAGTCAATCAAATGCCAATGCTTAGATCTTGGGTGCATCCATGTTGTCTTGTACTTGGCGGCAAGTCTAAACATAGTGTTCGTAATTGCCAGACCGTATTGAGCACAAAGACTGAGCAGCAACTGACCATTGCTGTTCATGTTGCCAACTCCATGTCTACCCAGAACTCCAGGCCAAGCCTCGTAGTCCCGTCCAACCCTGGCATTGAAATCGCCCAGCAATAAAACCTGCTCCCTGACGTTGAAGCTATCGAGGCAATGTGTCACTTCCTCATAGAACTTTTCCTTGATGTCATCAGACTTGTCTAACGTTGGAGCATAGACACTGATGACATTAAGGTAGTTGTCTTTGTCCAGGTGAAGGCGCAGTGTGGTTACGCGGTCTGAGATATGTACAGGGTACTCCTCTAAATGCTTTGCTAAGTGATTCTTGATGGCAAAACCTACCCCTGATCGTCGAGTTTCGGAGGCAGCGGTACCTTTCCAGAAGAAAGTGTAGCCCTTTTCTAGCCCCCTCCCCAGCTGAGCGGGGAAAGCAGTGCCTCCCTAAACAGGGCTGCTTTGACATCCCAAGTGCTGCCGAGCCCGTGCTGTCGTCCCAAATGTGCAGCTCGGAAACGACCACGGCGTGTTCTCACGCCCCCGGGACCGCCTGCGTGCAGATATCAGACAAAGCCTAGTTTGCATCAGGCTAGACCTCTCTACTTCTACCCATCGCCACAGGACTTTTGCGTACTCGGAGTCCAGTAACGGAAGCGGTCAGATGCGCAGGAAATATTAAGGTGCACAAGTATACGCGCGAGACACAGGTGCACATACTCATCCTTATCCTTCTGGGCCCAGTGGAACGGAGACCGTTACGACCGGAGAAGGACTCAGACAGACGGAGCAGTATCACGGTGAGAAAGATACAAGGAGTCAGTATTTTCTCACACTCCCTTAATCGCCTTCTACGATACCCACGGGAAGATATGGGGTGGCGCTATTCTGCTCTGCCGGCACCACACGGCATAACTATAGTAGTAGTACTATAAACCGAAATTCCACACAAAATAAAGAGTGATCAATCAATTCATCAATTTTAGAAATCTGGAATAGGAAATCTTGGGATCCAAGGAAATGCCGAGATCGGCATTTCCTGATATACTGTTGGGAAAATTAGTGAACACAAACCCTTAATACAATCTGTGTGCGATATTTAATCTGTGGTTGCGTGACATCTCCCCTTGCATTCCGTTGTTCCGTGTGCGCGTACGTCTTTGTGAATTGTTCTAGTAAAATCTTTCATACAATTAAATAACAAGTGTTTAAAGTTAGAAATTGCTTTTATTTTTATCAGGTTATGGGCCCAGTCCCGCCTGATCGTAGTATAAATAATAAATATAACGTACTTGTAGTAAAATTTTTGTCGAACAGTTATAACCTAAAATTAGCTGGCTACAAATAATGCGATAGTAGCAATTGAGAAACTTACTGGCCGTGCAATTTGGGCAAGTTGGCATTTTTCTGTAAAAGTATACTTACAGCATGAAGAGTTATGGGAATATGTCTAATATGCCAAAGCTGACACAGACAAACAGATTCGAAGAAAGATCTTAAAGCCATAACAAAGTTAATATTATTGGTGGACCCAATCAATTATGTGCACATACAAGATCCTCAATCGGCAAAAGAGGTATGGCAAAATTTGTCTAAGACATTCCAAGACTCCGCCTTATTAGGTGAAGTTGGTTTACTGAAAGTTAATACTACATTAGAATCAAGTGCAAGTGTTGGCAATTAATCTATAGGTATCATTGATAAGGTTAGCACTAGCTACTCTTTGCCCATACTCATTACTTATTCAACAGCCATTTTTATCAAATTCAACTTTGCAACTATTTTTAATTATTCTACTCACTTACAATAAATTCGTTGATAAATTAGGTACATTTTTTTTTTTGGTGGGGAAATCCTCATGGATACCCGTTCACGACAGGGACGTGAACGGGTTATGTGGGACTCCTTGCTCCGGTGGCGGTCGGCGTTACTCCGGCCGTCGCTGAAGCAAGTCCTACCCACTAAAACCCCACCGTGTTCCATCGCCCGCTAAAACGGCGGGTCACGGGGACGCGGACATACTTCCGCGGCCCGTCAGCGGCTGTCTGTTTTTCAGACCCCCCTCCTCCAGGGTAGCCCCGCCCTAGTACTCCTACGTGTTGAGGATACGCCGGAACACTTGGCGCATCCTCCAACCTCGGGGGCTTAATGTTCTGCGCAGGCGACAGTAACCCCCGTTGCAGTCGCCCGCAGGCCCCCTTCACGGCGGCATTAAGTTGGTGGCCGCCCGCCTCCTTCGCCCGACTCTCTGACGCCGGTTCAGAGCAGCGAGGGGATCATTCTCCCTGCTCCGCTCCGCCGCCTCCTTCTGCGAGATGACTTCCTCGCAGAAGGCCTTCATCGCCTGCCACGACCTTTCGCTGCCGACCATTGTTCTCACTACGGCAGGCAGTGTGAGGTCCCTCCCAATTACACTTATGAGGACACTGCGCTGCGCCGCCCAGGCTGGGCATACTTCCAACGTGTGTTGCGCAGTGTCCTCACCGGCGTCGCACTTGTGGCATGAGGGATTCGCTTCCCTCCCGGCCACCTTGCACAAATACCTGCCGAAGCAGCCGTGCCCCGACAGGATCTGGACCAGCCAAAAGGTAAGAACCCGGTGCTTTCGGCTCACCCACTCCGCAAGGACTGGGCGAACCGTATGGGCCCGTATAGTCAAGTGGCCAGCTGTTGGCTCGACCAGCCGCTCTCGCCACTTCCTCAGCGCAGTTTTCTGCGCTTGTCGCCTCCATGTTGCCAGCTCCACTGGCATGATGCTGCCACCGTCCCCCCGGAGCTCCGTTCTACGGCGGTATACGGTGGCCAGCACCTCGGCCTCTAAGTCCCAGGGTGGGTTCCCTGCCAGTACGCACGCTGCCTCACACGAAATGGTGCGGTAACCGCGTATCACCCTAACCGCCATGACCCGCTGCGGTCGTCTCAGCAGGGCCTTGTTCTGGGCGGTCAGGGCGTCCGCCCACACTGGCGCACCATACAGTGCCATGGACCGCACCACCCCAGTATAAAGACGGCGACAACTTGCGCTCGGGCCTTTCAAATTCGGCAGGAGCCGGCTAAGCGCTCCCGCTGCTTTTACTAGCTTTGGGGCCAACACCTTGAAGTGGGGCCCAAACTTCCACCTTGGGTCGAGGACGAGACCCAGGTATTTCATTTGTGTTCAGACCTCGACTTCAACACCTTCAACTTCCAGGGACATTCCTACGGACGGCCGCCTACGAGGCCCGTGAAACCAAAGGGCCTCCGTCTTCTCCAGGGTCACTTTGAGGCCCAGTCGCCGGATCCGACCCACCACCATAGCAACGCCGCGTTCAACCAACCGAATCGCCTCTTCAACACAACCTCCTTGGGCCGTGATAACCGTGTCGTCCGCGTAACAAATAAGATGCAGTCCCCTTTCCAGGGAACCTCGCAGAACCCAATCATAGTCGATGTTCCACAAGAGAGGGCCCAAAACCGACCCCTGTGGAACACCGCACTTTATCCTTCGATCAAAAAGCTGCCCGTCACTCCCTACGCAGACGACACTCCTATCCAACAGGTAACTACCTACAATCCGCCGCATATATACTGGCACTTCGTGATATGCCAGCGCCTCCAAGATGCAGCTGAAGGGCAGGGTGTTGAAGGCGTTGGCGATGTCTAAAGACACCGCCAGCAACACCCCGCGTCTTGATACGGTCTCTTCCGAAAGGGCCTTCACACTGAGTATGGCATCAACCGTGGATCGGCCTGCCCGGAATCCATACTGGCTGCCGCTCAGATCTGGACCGGATCTGTGCGGAGATGCTGGACAATGCGAGCAGCAAGCACGCGCTCAAAGAGCTTGCCCGCCTCGTCCAGCAAAACTATAGGACGATATGCAGACGGTGACTCTCTAGGGCGCCCCTCGTTTTGTAGAAGGACCAGTCGCCCCCTCTTCCATCTAGAAGGGAATTGTCCCTCCCTAAGGCAGGTGTTGATCAGCTCCCGGTATCTGTCACCTAACGTCTCGAGCGCTAAGACTAGTATTCGGCCGGGTACACCATCCGGTCCTGGGGCGGTATTCTTGGACCGCAGGTTTCGAACCGCTACGGCTATCTCCTCCGGCGCTATAGCGGGCACTGGATAATCTACCGCATTCCTCACTTCGGCCCTTGGAGCCATTTCTGGCGGTACGTGATACTCTCGGTTTGGGAACTGAACCGCAACTATCTCCTGCAGAAAGGTGGGTTGGAGGGTCTCTGTAAGCGGAGGCGCCTGGCCACGCAGCTTGTAGCGCGCGGACCGGTACGGACGCCCCCACGGGTCCCTATCCTGGCTCGCCAGCATCTCCTCCCGACCTTTCATCTTTGCCTTGGTGATAGCCAGCTGTAGGCGTTCTTTCGCCTCGTTGTATACGGCATACAGCTGGTCAGCCTCGCCTCGCACTCTCCTCCTGCGCTGTCGTGTGTATGCTCGCCGAGCAACAATGCAAGCCCTGCGCAGCTCTGCGATTTCGACCGACCACCAGTAGACCGCCCTCTTTGGAGGACGGGTCCCGGCTCTCGGCATGGCGGCATCGCAGATCTTCCCAGACTACGACCACTACTGGTCTCTCTAAGGGGGGAGACGTCGAACCGAATATATCGATGATAAGAAAGAAAAAGAAAGAAAAAAATATTTATTCAGCACAGCACACCAAAAATATATGAAAGGTAACAAAAGAAAATAAAAACGAAGAAAGACAAATAAACTGCTACTGCTTCTTGTGACGTTTGCCTCGGTGTGAGCTGTGCCGAAAGGCATTGGGCTCAGCATGTGTTGGAGAGGAACAAAGTCTCCCCCAACGCTGGTTTTCAGCCAAAGCCTCCTCAGCTACTATTTATCGTTTATAAATTTTTACCCTTAATGCTGACGCAATCGCGTATACTGCGTATTACAAATACAGTAAATACCTAATTATGTAATATAAATGTATAAATAAAGAGACATAACAATTGTATACATATATAATGAAAGAAAAAGTTATGCTTTACTATGAGATAAAAAGCGTGTTTATATAGTCACAATATAATATATAGTACCTTGTGCTACCACAGGTGGCATGGGGTATAAATTTATTTAATTACTATTGCAAATGTTGCGTTGAGCGAGTGAGAATCGTTTCGATTGCGCGGAACCGGTTCTCCGCGCGGCATTCCGGCGCATCTTTGTTGATATCACTCCACTCACGGGCACGACGCGCTGTGCTGTTGCGTAACTACGTAATATAATATTAAGTACTTAACAATAAACCAGCAGATTACATATTTTCAAATAAATAAGTAAATAAGTGACGAATACAGTCGTGTGTTAATACTATAAGTAATATAATAATTATAAGTTATGGGTGAAGTGCATATAATATAATACCATGACTCGATGCATCCGCGAAAAAGAAACTAAAGGAACCAGGAGGTAAGCACTACAGTCTGTTTATCTAAATCATCACGCCCGCTCTCTTGGGGGGATTAGTATCCCTCTCTCCACTATGATAATTTACTAAATAGTTTAACTAAGAATTAATAGACATAAGAGGTCATTAAATTACATATTTTATAATTGTATTTTAAAATGATTTCATTTTCTCATTGGTCCCTACAGCTCCCCCCCTCAGTTGCAGTCCTAATATTGTATACAGTGCAAATATGAAGGGTGAATGAAGACTAAGAGTGAGTGGACCAGACCCTGAGGTAAGTCATTTTTTACTGTTTTTATTATATTATTATTATTATATTCTAGTAAATATTATTTAAAATGTAATAATTATTTATTTTTTAAATTTCCAGGTCCCCATTAATCAGGCGAGTTATTGAGTGAAGGTGTATATGCTACTTATCAGAAACAGTGGGCAGGGGCATTTAGCTAGCTATCTAATAGGGTATGTATTATTTATTTATTTATTACAATTTGTGTTATATTATAGATATATCCAGATTAATATTATTGTATTCTCGCTGCACCTCGACCATGTGTTTCTTGAGTCTTATCTTAAATTTGTTTATAGATTCCAGGTTTCTGATTGGCGGCGGCAGATTATTCCAACACTTGGAGGCTGCGTACCTGAAACTACCCCGGAACGCGGCAGAACTGTACTGTTTGATGGCAAGTTGTTCTTGCTGCTACCCAAGTAAGCTTCTCGTACAAGTATTTTGGAGTGTTGTACTTAAGAACACCGAAAAGAAGACACGCCAAGTGTAGGTTGCGTCGGGACTTCATTTTTAGGCAGTAGTGTTGGTTTAAAAAGGGGGTTATATGGCTTCTCGGTGGCACAGTGAAACAAAATCTTGTACATGCGTTTTGGACCCTTTGGATCCATTTATTTGATAAAGTGAGCAAAGTTAATAAACTAAACACGAGAAATAAACATAAACTGGTATTACCAATTTTTAGGCTTAAAAAAGTATTCACTACCTTCGTAGAAGTCGGTATTCGCTACTACAATAAGATATCGAAGCCCATGTTAGAGTTGCCACTTGACAGATTTAAAAGTTATATTAATGATGTTGTTTAGTAAGTCCGATGGAATGTTGTGCGAGGCACAAGGGGGTTTCAGGTCTGGAAGAGGATGTTCGGATCAAGTCTTCTCACTCCGCAACATCGTAGAGAAGCATCTAGCAGTGGGCCGGAAGGTTTTCTGCGGTTTTGTAGATCTGGAGAAGGCATTTGACAGAGTTGTGCGAAAGAGACTTTGGGACATTTTGCCAGAGTATGGTATAGATGGCACTCTGTTGCGAGCCGTCCAGTCCACTTATGTGGACTGCAAGGCATGCGTACGGGTGGGTGGTAACAGGTCACCCTGGTTTGACGTTAAAATCGGCGTCAAGCAGGGTTGCGTGTTGTCCGCTAGACTGTTTATAATATATCTGGACAAAAGTCTTCAAAGACTGAAAGCGATGAATGAAGGTGTACAAATGGGTGACTTAGTGGTAAACTATCTACTTTATGCAGATGACGCGGTTTTAATAGCGCCAACAGCCACTGATCTGCAAACACTAGTCACAGTTATGAAAGACGACTGCATGATCAATGGCTTACACTTGAATGTGAAGAAAACCAAGATTATGGTTTTTGAAAGGGAAGAAACCAGAACGAATGTAAGGATTGTGGTTGGTAACAATGTGCTGGAGCAAGTGAATGAGTTTGTATATCTTGGATGCGCCTTCAGTAAGGATGGGAAATACACCGCTGACATAGAGAGAAGAGTGAGTGCAGGGAACAGAGTGAATGGTGCGATGGGAAAGCTACTCGGGAGCCGGCACTTAAGCCATAAGGCGCAGCTGGCCATACATAACGGAGTTCTTGTCCCAACGCTGTTATATGGTAGCGAGAGCTGGGTATGTAAGAAGGAGAATGAAAGTAGGATAAATGCGGTAGAAATGCGAGCTCTGCGGAAGATGTGCGGAGTGAAGCTGACCGACCGCATTAGCAACAGCATAGTAAGACAGCGAGTAGGTATGAAAGATAGTATCGGTGTAAAGATGAGAAAGGGCATGCTCCGTTGGTTCGGGCATCTAGAAAGAATGCCAGAGGAAAGAATGACAAAACAGATATACAATGTGAAAGTGGAAGGATGCAGGTACCGGGGAAGACCTAGACTATCTTACCACGACCAAATAAACCGAGTCTTATCTGATGGAAAAGTCAAGAGTCTCCGTAACCGGCGAGCGTGTATGAGACGAACTATGAGAGTCGAGGAAGCCAGAGAGGTATGTAAGGAAAGAACCTGTTGGAACTCTGTAGTCTCTGCCTACCCCGCAACGGATCTGGCGTGAGGTTATAGATAGATAGATAGATAGATAGATTTAGGCCGTTTTTTGTACGCTAGAACTTGCAAACGCGCCATCTATGGAATCATGTGGGAACCGTGATGTTTTATTGGCTCCACGGAGGGCGCTAGCTCGCCTATTGACCCGATCGCTGAATCAAGTTCGAAAACGAAATGAAATCAGTCGCAAAAAGGCAGTGACGCAAAGGGCTGTCGCACGATTTACTAGAGACCGAGCGCATTGGTTCGGTTACGCGGCCGCAATATTTATTCACGTCTCCTCGTGAGACCTTCTTATCCCGCTTAAACGCTTATGCTGTGAGTGAGTGCTTCGTTCTTCGTGCTGCCTGCATAGCCACCGCCCGCTTGCATTGCGTAGAGACGGGGACTTGACTGACCGGTAAGTGCATATGCTTTGATTGCCGTTTGTTGGTATATGTGTGTGTACAACCCTCCTCTCTGGCATCTTCCATTGCATGAACCTTTTATTTCCTTTCGTATCGCATACTCTTGAGATATGAGGGTAGGTACAAATAAGTGCAAACGTGTTTTTGGAATCTTAATTTTATTTTAATAATTAAACCTAGTATTTACATTCTTCGGGATTCTTTACATTGAAATAAAGTGTACTTACGTTTGTTGCATGTCTATTTGACATTAGCGCCACTTCGTATCACCTGCCAGCTCATCACAACATAAAACCTTTAGTGCACCATTTTATTCATCTATCATGTCACAATTGGACGAGATACTATCCGTGCAGAAGAGCCTAGAAGACAGCTTCATGAAGAGGATGGGGGAACTGAAAACACAAATTCAGAGTGCCGATCCCGCCAAGGACACTGTGGCTAAAGTTGCGGAGGAGTTCCGGACTTTCAGGGAACTTATCTTTAATATGCTTGGGCTGCACCGGAGGCAAATTGGCGAGTGCACTAAGCAGTTAGATGTCTTTGAAACCAGGCACCGGCAGACAGCAATGTTATTTCTAGATGTTCCTGAAGTTGCTAACGAGAACAGCAAAGCAGTCATCCGGGATATTTTGAATAACAGGTTGGATGTCAAGAATCTTACAGCATCGTCTTTAAACATCTGCCATAGACTTGGGAGCTATGGCCGTGATCACCAAAGGCCCATTCTTGAAAGGTTTTTCAATGTTGACATCAAACTCATAGTCTGGAGTGCAAAGACGCAGTTGGAGGGTTCTTCCACCTCCATCAGAGAGTTTTTAACGAAGACCTGGCAAGCTATTTTTGCGAAGGCGCATTTGCACTTCGGTGTGCATTCCTGTTGGACCCAGGACGGTATCATTGTGTTTAAGGCGCCTGATGGAAGTCGACACTGAATCACGTCCTTAGGCGAGTTGAGTCCCCTGACTCGTAAGTACCCAAAGGCACCAACTGGATCTTCATCAACCAGGAGCAAGAACGAGGCTAAGGGAGATCTGGACAAAAATATGGCTCATAAATAATTACTTCTTTTGCAAGTATACCTATATTTTTTCCCCAATTTCTTCTTATTGTTTATGTACTTACTTTCCACTGTAATTGTATGTCGAGTTATCCAACATATCGCATTTGTTTCCTGTTTCTATGGCCTGTCTCATTCTTTTACACTTTTTATTGTTTGTTACTAATGTTTCTTATTTATTACTACGTACCGTCATTATTATAACTATTTACACCATAATAATATAGGTACTATTATGTGTCATAAGCCATTGTCAATAATTAAATGTCACTTTGACACATTCAATTGGGTACGTTCCGTTCCAGATTATCAAACTCGAACTTACAGTTTCGTGCACCGCGCATAACGTTATGTTTTTTTTTCTATATCTATCTATATCATCACGCCAGATCCCTTACGGGGTAGGCAGAGGGACAGAGTTCCAACAGGCTCTTTTCTTACATACCTCTCTGGCTTCCTCTACTCTCATAGTTCGTCTCATACACGCTCGCCCGTTACGAAGACTCCTGACTTGTCCTTCAGATAAAACCCGGTCTATTTGGTCATGGTAAGATAGTCTAGGTCTTCCCCGGTACCTACATCCTTCCACTTTCGCATTGTATATCAGTTTTGTCATTCTTTCTTCGTGTGTTTTTTTATTTTATTTAATTTCTTATTTTACTTTTATTATTATTATATGAGTCCATGTTGCGGGGTAATTCTTTCGTTATGTACCTTATATTATGTTTTTTTCTTTTTCTAAATTGTACCTACACAAGTTTGTTTTTTTTCACAACCTTTCACACAGAAAGAAAAAAGACATGAGAAAATATAAATATATTTCATCAGTCATATCAACGCACAAAGTATACCTGTATAATCACCACGACGAACTGTATGACACATTTAGTAATAGCAATGTTCACGCCATCCTGATTTCCGAGACTTGGCTCAAACCTCAACTTTTGTCAACCACCTATGCTCTCCCTGGCTTCATTCTCATTCGGAATGACCGGGTTGGTAAGGGTGGAGGTCGAGTTGCTATATATCTCCGCAGCGATCTCCTTTACAAAATTGTAGCCATGTCTTCCTCCAATTATTCAGCCTCTTCAGAATTTCTCTTCCTTGAGGTTTGAGTCAAAGGGGCTAAAACCATAGTTGGAGTTATGTATTGTCCTCCCACTATTGATTATTTCACCGAATTCGAGTCGGTACTAAAATTCCTGGGGTCTGATTATGAATAGTGAAACTGGGAGGTCTAAGCAACGCAGTGTGGACTTTACTCTATAGACTGCGCGTGGGCTTATTCAGGCAGATAGAGACGTAGCTCAAGAATTCGAAAATGTTTTCACTAATATTCCGGTAGAGACAACAAAATCCTTAAATTGCTCTTCTTCCCTTGCAATTTCTTTTGTTAAAAGCAACATTACTGTTTGTCCGGTGGATTTCAGGTTTTAGTACACTAATCCTTGGTCTGTTATTAAAGTTTTTAATGATTTAAAATTAAAAGTAACTGAAGACTTATGAGGAGTATCGGTAAAAGTGTGTAAATCCATTATACATATAATCGCGCCACACTTAGCTGTTATGTTTAATATGTGCGTAGATCAAGGAGTCTTCCCGAATTTAATGAAATTTAGTAAGGTAATACCACTATTCAAATCCGGCGATAGTAAAGATGCCAACAACTGTGTACGAAAAGATAATGCTCATGCAAATGCTAGATCATTTTAACGCAAACAATATACTGCACAATCAGCAATTTGGCTTTACTAAAGGGCGTTGTACTACTGACGCCGGTGTAACTCTAGTAAAGCATATCTTCGATGCCTTGGAGAACTCACAGGACGCCATTGGCATTTTTTGTGATCTTTCCAAAGCATTTGATTGTGTGAAACATGAAACACTGCTGTTTAAATTGGAGCACTATGGTATCCATGGTAAAGCACTTAATCTTTTAAAATCTTACCTAGAGGACAGACAACAGTGTGTTCAAATAAATCAAACTAAATCTCTAGACTTTAGTTAAAATGGGCGTTCTATAGGGATCGATACTGGATCCGTTCCTATTTTTAGTTTACATAAATGATCTACCGGAAGTTATTAAAAATCGAGCGAAGATAGTGTCATTCGCTGACGATACCTCTTTGATTTTTAAAGTAGGTAGACATGTTAATAACTTTGACGAAGTAAATGACGCTATTCTTCAACTACATAACTGGTTTACATCCAACAATTTAGTGCTCAATAACAAGAAAACTAAATGTATAAGGTTTTCTATGCCAAATGTAAAAATACTGCACATGATATTATACTGAACAATGAGAAACTTGAGTTCATCAATGATACATCTTTTTTAGGAATTACGCTTGACTTCAAGTTACAATGGGGTCCTCATATTGAGAATTTAGGTAAACGGCTTAGCTCCGCTGCCTATGCCGTAAGGAAGATCAGACAACTAACTGGTGTGGACATCACGAGGGTAGTCTATTTTAGCTACTTTCATAGTGTCATATCTTACGGTATATTATTGTGGGGTGGGGCAGCGGACATTGAGTCTGTTTTAATCTTGCAAAAAAGTCGCGGGTTCGATTCCCGCACGGGACAAATCTTTGTGTGATCCACAATTATTTGTTCCGGTCTGGGTATTTGTGTATGTGAAATTTCATGTTTGTAAACGCACCCACGATACAGGAATAAATCCTAGTGTGGGGATACGTTTTTTAAAAAAAGAAAAGAGAGAAGCTTATATCATGACGGTCCTATGTCAATATTATGAAAACATTATTTATACTAGAAAAAAATTAGATCTTTTTAATCAGGTAGGTGATAGGCATTGCTATAAGACACGACATAGAAATAAATTAGATTAACCGCAGTTTCGTCTGTCAAAAAATCACACGTCTCATGGGGCACTGTGTTAGATTTTATAACAAAATTCCAATTGACGTCACTAAACTTAGTGAAAATAAGTTCAAAGCTTGTGTAAAACGAACACTTTGTAAGCAAGCTTATTATTCAATAGAAGATTATTTAAAAGATAAAAATGCTTGGATAGATGCTATTCTAGCTCCATTTGAGTCATGCCAACCTATTCAACTGTTGTTAGTTAACATTCCCTCTCTTCCTTCTATTAATTTAATACAATGTGTACTTTTTTTGTAAATGAGGGAACCATGTAGCCATTGTCATAAATAGTATTATTCGCCTATATATACTATATTTAGACTCACCTGATGACCAACCTACATTGTTCTCCCATACTCCACAACAGAATGTAGATGAAAAAGTTTGTAATTTTTTATTTTAAAAGAGTAACCGTGGAGTTTCTTGCCCTTCTTCTCCACAGGAATGACATTTCGAAGTAGCGGTAGAATCTTTGTTACTTTTCTGACAATTCATAAATACTGTAATGAATAAAGTACATGAATAAAAAATATTCTGATTCTGATTCTGAGCATCATATCATCATGGGAGATTTTAACACTAATCTTCCCACAAGTTCTCCCGTTCCCGTAAACTCCTTTACCTCATAGAGTCAGCCAGCTTGAATATTTTACCTCTTCAAGCTACACATCATAACCTAAAACGGTGACGATACCTGGCTCGACCTCATAATAACTTCTAATCCTTCACTTGTTCCTCGCATGGTCAACGTGATGCCCCTGGTTTTTCGCATCATGACCGTATCTTCCTCTCTTATGCCGCATTAATGACGCATCCGAAATTGAATGGAAATCGGTCATGGAGGCCGATACGATCGATACAAAAATATGCTTGTTCAACAAAGAGGTGATTCGGTTGTACGACACTCAAGCCCCTATTAAAAAGGTAAAGTTTTAGCGACCGCCTGCACCGTGGATGACAGGGGGTATCCGTATGGCAATGAGGAGGAGAAATCGTGCATGTCGGAATTTAAAAAAAGAACGTACTGAAGACAATTGGTTACATTTTAAAATTGCAAGTAACCAATGTAACAAGATGATACGTGACTCTAAACGCTGCCATATTCTAACCAATATTGCTTCCTCTTCGCCTGGCGACTTTTGGAAGTTCCTAGGAACCCTAGAAATAGGCAAGATACGACGAGTAGACCTACCAAAGACAATAAACTTAGACAATCTTAATTGCAATTTCTTTACCGTTCCTCCTGTAGATCGTCTAACTATTGATCACACTTTGGCCTACTTGGGTGGTCTTAAACTTCCGATGATCAACCTTTTCTACTTTTCTCCAGTTGACTCTCGTGAAATAAAGAAAATTATCCTATCCATTAAATCTAAGGCAGTGGGTCGTGATAAAATATGTCGTTTTATGATTACAACTGTTCTAGATATTCTCTTCCCAGTAATCACTCACCTTGTCAACTTTTTCTTAAAGTCCGGCACCTTTTTGTTCCTATGTTGTAAAGCCTTTGTCCGCCCCCTTCTTAAAATCGCTAACCCCTCCCTTCCTAGCCACTTTCGTCCTATTTCTATTCTTCCTTTCCTTTCAAAAGTGCTCCAGGCCTGCGTCCACAAACAATTGTCGCAATTTATCTACTCTAACAATCTAATTATTTCTTTTCAATCTGGATTCAGGTCTGGCTATAGCACCGTTTCTGCTCTACTTAAAGTGACTGATGATATCCGGAAAGGCATGGAAGAAACTAAAGTTACTGTTCGTGTTCGTAGTAGATTTCTCCAATGCTTTTAACACCGTCAGTCATGATGTCCTACTATCCATTCTTTCTTACCGTATGTGCTCACGGGAGTCGCTGGATCTGTTTTCATCCTATCTTCGGGAACGTCAGCAAGCTGGCTTGAGTGACGAGTTATCATCAACTTGGCGCTGCCTAGAAACTGGCGTTCCTCAGGGCGGTATACTTTCTCCTCTTCTATTTTCCATTTTCATTGATCTAATAACCTATGAACTGTGCGTATCATCTTTATGCGTATGATTCTTTACTCACAAGACATTGCCGATCAAACCTCTTACACTATTGGCAAATTAAACCAGGATCTGGGGGCTATCAAGAACTGGTCTGACAGGTTCGGAGTGACTGTTAACCCGGCTAAGTGTCAAGCTATTCTTGTAGGAAGTTCTAAAACTATATGCAAAGTAAATATTTCAACTCTGCCGTCACCCATATACACCATCATGGTACAGTTATACCCTTTAGTTCTAGTGTCAAAGATCTCGGCTTGCACATTGACAACACACTTAGCTGGCAAACCCAAATCACAGCTGTCGGTCAAAAGGTCACCGGGATGTTGCGATACCTGTATCGCTTTAAAAAACCTACTCCCCTCTAGCTCGAAAACAATGCTCGTACAATCCTTAATCCTTACTATATTCGACTACGGTGATGTATACTACTACGACCTGAATGCAGATCATCTCCACAAACTCGACCGCCTTCTAAATAACTGCATTCGATTCATATTTAATTTACGTAAATTTGACCATGTGTCTGAGTATCGATCCTATCTAAAGTGGTTGCCAATTCGCAAGCGCAGGGCTCTTTGGGTACTGACAATGTTATGTTCCATTTTTTACTCTCCTGCTTCGCCTGATTATCGTTCCTCTCATTTTAAATTTCGATGCTCTAATCATGATAAACATATTCACTATTTTTATAATCGTCTTCTCCAATGCCCTTCTCACCATTCAAATTTTATACACTCTTCTTTCTCTGTCCAATCCATTTTGCTATGGAACGCACTGCCTCAGGATATCAGGATGGCCACAAATCGCTCGTCTATTAAAAATAAAGATCAGGATTATCTTCTCAAAACTTTAGCAGAATCATCACAATTTTAAATTCATTTGTGCATATGTGTATTTATTATTCTATAATTAATTTTCCTATATTATAATTTTGTTTGCACGCGCGCTATTACCATATAAGGTAATTTTCGTCCGCCCTTAGTCTTGAAGAGTCGCTCAACAAAATGGCATCTGAAGCAAAAATTAAAATAGTTTCTGCAAAAAATGAAAGCAATCTTTTCACATTTTACTACATTATATGGGTCCGCGAAACGAATAATCCCATCCAGTCCAGATACGAGAAGTAAATACGGATTTTTAGCCGCTTCTTCAGTCAATTGTGGTTCTAAAAATACTTGTTAACAATGCCATTAAAAACATCATTCGCTATTACATTTTGAAAATCGTCCGCTAGTTACACATAGTGGCGAAAGGTTTACGAGTAGTTCACCCCTGCGCGCCTCTAGCGCGATAGCCAGCTCAAGCACCGCGCGCTCGCAGTCGGTATGTTTGCATGAAGCTACAGAGCGTTTTGGACGCCGCCGCCGCTGTGCTCGATAAATACACTAATAATAATAGTTCGGTGACTTTACATTCGTATAACGCATCGTGTAAACATTTTAATAACAAGATTATTTTACCTACCGCGCAAGTTTACGTTCCTAATAATGGACAACGCTTTGTTATCAGATGTTTAGTAGATAGCGCTTCGCAAAATTTATTCTATTTTATTTATTTCTTAAATAAAAGGCACAAACAGTGTACAGTCAATTAAAACTTAACATTTAAAGGTAGACTAGTTTTAAACTAGACAGTACACCAAACTATATGCCCTAATCTATATTATACATATGAACAGTAACATGGTAACAAAATAAAACATTGAAGAAAATAACAATAACAGAAAATTTGGAAAATTCAGTCAATTTAAATTTAGTATTACTAACTTACCTAATTAAGTAAATTATATAAATAATATTATTTCGCTTGCGTGTTGCAATAAATTAAAATTAAGTGTTCAGCCGCTTATTAATTCTTCTTTAAAGACAGTAGGTTCTATCTCCACACCTATTAAAGGTTACGTTTCGCTCACGATTCAATCGCGCGTTTCTGACGCTCAATATAATTTAACGCTTTTAGTAGTTGATCGTATCACTGATCAACTACCGACTCGCACGGTCCACCCTTCTGTGATGGATCATTTTGTAAACTCACCGCTCGCTGAAGAATATTAGAATAAACCCGGGGATATCGACGCAATTCTAGGCACGCAAATATTCGCATTTATTTCACTAGGAGGTAAAGTAATATCGCCGCCGCTCACTCAATCAGCTGATTCTTCGGACAGCGCTCGCGCGGATCGTTATGGGAGAGATACCGCCTTTAAACCCTGATGCTGTAGTCTGGTCCTTCGGGCCTTTAGTAAACGAATTAAATAAAAATATTGGTAAATTTTGGGAACTCGAGGAGGTAACCTCACTAGATATTATTAGTCCGGAAAATCATGACTGTGAACAATTTTACAAATCTACGGTCACGAGAATGTCTTGTGGGCGTTATGTTATTTCGTTGCCTTTTAAAGGCAATCCTAAATCTTTAGGTAATCTCACACCGGCGTTGATTATGCTGGCCCAATAAATATTACTTTAACTCGCAAACGTGGCATTAAAAGCCACAAGGCGTACATTTGTCTTTTCGTATGTCTTACTACCAAGGCTATTCATCTGGAAATAGCGTCAGACCTAAGCACAAAAACGTTTCTGGAAGCGTTTAAACGTTTTCTAACCAGGCGTGGTCCGGTGTCGTGTATTTACTCCGACAACGGAACCAACTTCATCGGCGCGAAGCTTCAACTAGACGATTTATACACATTCTTATCTAAAAGGACCACTTGCACCGCCATCGAAACTGAATTAGTTAATAGAAAAATCACTGGCAGAGGCTGATATAAAAAGCGTAAAAACTTATTTATTTCAGTGCATCGGTACTCAAATTCTCTCGTATGAGGAATTGCTAACTGTCTTACTCCAAATTGAATGTGTACTGAATTCTCGACCGTTGTGTTGTCTGTCTGATCAGCCACATACTATTTTAACACCCGCGCATTTTTTAACTATTAGTCCGCTTCACTAAGATTTCACCCGCAAGTGTCCATCATAGAAAGGACCTTCTTAATAAATTAGTCCAGAGTTATTGGAAATAATGGCATTTACATACGCTTCAACTGAGATAGAAGTGGAACACTCCTGATGTCCCAATTCAACCAGGCACTCTGGTGCTTGCTTCATCAAGATGATACACCACCGCTCCGTTGAACAGACATATCCAGTAAAGGATCGAATCGAATGGCGTCGCGCTTGTACGTACTCCTATTGGTACCTTTAAAAGAACAGTTGTAAAAGTATGTCCTCTTCCATCGCAATAATTATACATTTATTATTAACCTTAGTTCCTAACTTCATAATTGTACTCGCATCTATATTTATTAATTATTATGATTCACATTATATGTTTACAACTTATATATCCGCTTTATCCTCTCTACCGCGTCCGCATTTTCCTGTTTCATTTGGAAATCCTTCGTATTTCCAAGCCGGGGAGGATGCTTAGGCCGGTTTTTGCACGCTAGAACTTGCAAACGCGCCATCTATGGCATCATATGCGAACCGTGATGTTCTATTGGCTCCACGGAGGGCGCTAGCTCGCCGATTGCTGAATCAAGTTTGAGAACGAAACGAAATCAGTCGCAAAAAGGCAGTGAGGCAAAGGGCTGTCGCAAGATCTACTAGAGACCGAACGCATCGATTCGGTTACGCGGCCACCGCATTTTCAATTTATTCAAGTCTCCTCGTGAGACCGTCTTATCCCGCTTAAACCCTTATGCTGTGAGTGAGTGCTTCGTTCTTCGTGCTGCCTGCATAACCACCGCCCGCTTGCATTGCGTGGAGCCGGGGACTTGACTGACCGGTAAGTGCATATACGACTCTCCTCTCTGGCATCTTCCATTGTAAGAAACTTTTTTTCCTTTCGCATCGCAAACTCTTTAGCCACCGCCGCACGCCGCATCCCAATACAGTCCACCCGCATCGCTCATATTTCCACCCGCAGTCGCCATTTTATTTTTTATTTTATTTTTTATTGGTCTACCAACAATTGTTACATTATAATATCTATTATTAACTAGGGTTACATATTCACTTAATCTAAGTGCACAATTTTAATGGGCAAACACAGCATGCAAGGTTATGGTACTGTTAAATTAATAAAAGATAACCAACTGAAGTAAAAGTGACGGACAAGATGAACAAAAAAAAGAAACGAAAATAAAAAGGAGCAACAAATTGAGTGAATAAATTTTATTAGATTTTATTAGACATACTTGTGGACTAAATTGTGGACCTGGTTCTTAAGACTTTTAGTCGATATGCCAAACACATCAATGTGCTTGTCGTATTTGTTATATAATTTACATAGCCTTGACACAGGAGAGTTACTACCTAAGACGGACTTGACGGACGAAAATGTGGGCATAATGGCGTTGAATTTAAATTTTGACAAAATTTCAGGACAATTAATTTTGTGTGTGAAGATTTTATGTAAGAATAGCAATTCAGATGAATCTCTGCGCTTATCTAATGACACCATTTTAAATATTGTTAAACGTTTTAAGTAAATCGGTTGTCTTTTAGAGATGCCTGCGGTGTAAGCTAAGTGATTTAAAAAAACGCTTTTGTACTTGTTCTAACCTTAAACTATGCGTTGCAAAGTGAGGGCGCCACACGACCGCACAATACTCAAGTATGCTACGAACAAGGCTGTTGTAAAGAAAGATCTTTGTTTTTGGGCAGCGAAAAGATTTAGTGTTTCTAATTACAAAACCTAACATTTTTGAAGCTTTTTTGACCACATTTTCAATGTGAGGAACAAAAGTGAGTTTATGATCAAGAACTACACCTAAATCTCAAACAGTGCTCACTTCTTTTAGTGGTATTCCATTCATGTTGTATTTGGTATTTCTTAAATATTTTTTTTACGAGTGAAAGTAATGTACAAGCATTTCTCAATATTAAGTTGCATGTCATTTGATTCACACTAATCCAATAAGCTATTAATGTCATTTTGAAATAAATCTACATCCATCTGGGAATCTATGACTCGTGCTATTTTAAGGTCATCTGCAAACATATAACGAGTAGAAAAAATAAATACATTTGGAAGGTCCTTCATAAAAATGTTGAACAGTACTGGTCCTAAATGGGATCCCTGTGGAACACCGGAAGTAATGTTAAATCTATTGGACTTGAATCCATCTACTACGACATAAAAGTTGCGGTTAGTTAGGTAACCGTTCCGGTTCCGTAACCGGCGAGTGTGTATGAGACGAACTATGAGAGTGGAGGAAGCCAGAGAGGTATGTAAGGAAAGAACCTGTTGGAACTCTGTACTCTCTGCCTACCCCGCGAGGGAGCTGGCGTGATGATATAGTTAGGTACGAGCTAAGCCATTTTAAAAACATACCAGTAAAGCCATACGCTGAGAGCTTTTGTATTAACAGGTGATGAGAGACCTTGTCGAAAGCCTTGCTAAAGTCCGTATACACCACGTCAATTTGCTTATTTGCATCAACAGACTCAATAGTGTTCTCAATGAATGTTAATTATTTACTGCATGTTGATCGTGCAGGCACAAAACCATGCTGACAGTTTAAAGTGTATTTTTGGAAGTAATTTTAAATATAAGGACAAATTATAGCTTCCAAGACTTTACCTATAACAGGAAGAATTGATATTGGCCTATAGTTTGTAACTAGTTATGGTACCCGATTTCGGAATCGGAACAACCTAAGCTAATTTCCACTGGTCGGGGAATATGCCAACACTAAGTGACTTATTAAATATTAAACTAAGAGGTGTTGCTAACTCATCAGCTCAATTTACTAATAAAATTGGAGGAATATGGTCAGACCCTGGTCCCTTATGAATATCTAGCTGGTTTGAGAATGTAATTATAGTTTGTTTCTGAATAGTTAAACCAGAAACAGTCGGAAGTAGGTTTTAAGTTATTCAAATATGTAGATGTCGTATGAACATCAACTCTTTGACTAGTTTGACCTGTCTGAGTATACTGTTAAAAAATAGGAACCAAACATATTACATATATCAGGTCCCTTGTGAACTGTTGTTTTTGTATTAGACATGGAGGAAGGGTAATTGCCGGCAACTTTTCTTTTTGATTTAATAAACGACCAAAAGAACTTAGGATTTGACGTTATTTTGTCCTTGAGATTGTTTACATATGTAATGTAACATCTATACATCCTATAATAACTACCCACCTACCAAGTTTACGTGTTTAAAATGGCTCCTCTAAAAAAAATACAGTATAAGTGTTTAAAGTAATAGCTCAATGCTAACCTATACATTTCCGGATAGCCAAAACAAAGACTAAACCATAAGTGATATCAATTTTTAGAAACACCAAAGAAGTATTAAGTACTTAGCATTTGAAAATCAAGATCCCAAACAAATAACGCCCGCCTACCCTCACCTCCGCGACCGGCCGTCACTCTATGCTGCGTTGTAACGTGCAATTGCGCTTGACGCGGAGCCCCGTTTAATCCTCATTAAGGGCAAGTAAAAACAAATTCTTATTGTGATATGAAAATAATATTATGTCTCAAAATAAAATAAAGTTTGGGTGTTGTGAACGAGTAACTTCACCGAATAATGGCCTAAGCTGTTCATCGTGTAAAATCAATTATCATCTCAGTTGCGTAAATATAAATAAAACACTGAAGGAACTGAGTGCGGAATATAAAACAAATTGGATTTGCCCATGTTGTCGCAGTAAGCTACCAAAGTTGGATAATACTAATACGCCAATAAAACCTACCATATACCAGCAGCCCGATGACGAGCTAGATTGCAACTATGATGGACGTGATGAAAAATCTGTAAATATTAATACAAGACGAGGAGGCCAAATTAAGTATACCTCCACATCCGAAGTGTCTATTTATTTATTTATTTATCTATGGAAAACTTACGGCAAATAATCAGAGAAGAATTAGAGAATATACTGGGAAATTTAAAAACTAATTTAATGATACATTTTGAGCTGAAAACTAAAGAGCTTTTAGATAGTTTCAACCAAGTAACAGACTCCATTACTATAATTGAAAAGGACAAAACGTCATAAAAAACGAGATCAAATCTAACTCCATCCAAATAAAAAAAAATTGAATCAGAAATTTCTAAACTACAAAATACGATAATAGATCTTAACTCTAGAATTACTTGAATGGAGCAACATTCTCAAACTAACAATTTAGAGATACAAAATATTCCCGAACACAAAACTGAAAACTTAATCACAATTATAATTATAATAAAGCAAATAGCAAATTGCTTGCCGCGTGGTTCCCGGCTTAGAATAGGACCAACCCATCTCATCCCATCGGGTGTCGTACAAGGCGACTAAGGGAAAACTAGGGAATGGGCAGCAGCGTTCCCTTAACACTTCGACGACCAATAACTGCGCTCGCCAACCCGCCTGCCAAGCGTGGCGAGTATGGCAAACACCCCCAATTATGGAAGAAAGTAGGAAAACCAGGCCCCTAGTCCCCGGCGTTCCTGTTCGTCCTGGCCACGGTAGCAGCCATGGTAACGACAGGACAAGGGGTGCTAAGAATCTCCGGCAGAGATTCGGCTACCACCAAAACCGAAAATTGGCCCTGGTGACATACAACGCACGCACATTGAGGACAGATGAGAAGCTAGTTGAGCTGGAAGAAGAGTTAAACAAGTTGCGGTGGAATATTGTTGGTTTATCGGAGGTCCGAAGAGAGGGCGAGGACACGATAACCTTAAAATCCGGCAACTTGTTTTACTACCGGGAGGGCGAACAGCAGTCCCAAGGTGGTGTCGGATTTATCGTCCACAAGTCACTCATAAACAACGTTGTGTCCATTACTAGTGTGTCGAGCAGGGTAGCGTACCTGATACTCAGAATATCCAAAAGATATTCGCTGAAGGTCATACAGGTCTACGCACCGACCTCGGCATACTCAGATGATGACGTCGAAGTTATGTATGAGGACATTAGTAGAGCCATACATACTTCCAAAACACACTTAACAGTGGTTATGGGTGACTTCAATGCGCGGCTGGGCAAACGGGGCGATGATGAGTTGAGAGTGGGGCAATTTGGATATGGGCAGCGCAACCCCAGGGGTCAGAGGCTGGCCGAATTTCTGGAGAAAGAGGGACTCTTTATGATGAACTCTTTCTTCCAGAAGCCGCCTCATAGGAAATGGACCTGGATGAGCCCTGATGGTTCCACAAAAAATGAGATAGACTTCATCATGAGCACCAAGCGACAAATATTTAATGATGTCTCCGTGATTCATAGGGTAAAAACCGGCAGTGATCACCGAATGGTCAGAGGCACATTAAATATCAATGTCAAAATGGAAAGATCGCGTCTGATGAAGTCTACGCTCCGACCTTGTAATGCACATATCCAAAACCCCGAGAACTTTCAACTCGAATTGGCAAACCGCTTCGAATTGCTAGACAGCAGCGCATCAGTGGACGAAATCAACAACAGGCTGGTAGAGACTGTTCATACGGTCGGGTCCAAGTATTTTAAGACCCACCGTAAAAATAGGCCTCAAAAACTATCTGACTACACCCAAAACCTCATGGCTGAGCGACGTTCCATGACGCTCCAAACCTCCGATGATGCTAAGTCCTATAGGCAGCTTAATGGACAGATATTGAAGTCCTTGCGACACGACTTACGGTCCTTCAATGCAAGGCGTATTGAGGAGACCATAGAGCAGAACAAGGGCTCTAAAGTGTTCGGAAGAGACGCGTCTATTGGGCAGAGCCAGTTGACGAAGCTGAAGACGGAGGACGGAAACGTAACGTCAAATAGGTCAGAGGTGCTCAGGGAGATAGAGAGGTTCTATGGAAAGTTATATACCTCAGTAGCTAAACCTGTTGTTGACTTGGTAAAAGACCCAAGAGCCAAGCTAACCCGACACTGCACTGAAGATATCCCGGACATCAGCCTGTGCGAAATTAGGATGGCTCTCAAACAACTTAAAAACAACAAAGCGCCGGGTGAAGACGGAATTACTGCAGAACTTCTGAAGGCGGGCGGATCGCCGGTACTTAAAGTCCTTCAGAGGCTATTTAATTCCGTCTTGCTTGAAGGGAAAACGCCGGAAGCATGGAACAGGGGTGTGGTGGTGCTGTTTTTCAAGAAAGGTGATAACACCTTATTGAAGAACTATAGGCCCATCACACTGCTGAGCCATGTTTATAAGTTGTTTACGAGAGTCATTACGAATCGTCTCGAACGAAGGCTTGATGACTTCCAGCCTCCCGAACAAGCCGGTTTCCGGAAAGGTTTTAGTACCATAGACCACATACATACGCTGCGGCAGGTTATACAGAAGACTGAGGAGTATAATCGGCCACTATGCTTGGCGTTTGTGGACTATGAGAAAGCCTTTGATTCGATCGAGACTTGGGCGGTTCTTAGATCTCTCCAGCGATGCCGCATTGACTATAGGTACATCGAAGTGTTGAAGTGCTTGTATAATAACGCCACCATGTCAGTCCGAGTACAGGGGCAGTGCACGAAGGTGATCCCCATAAAAAGAGGAGTAAGACAGGGAGACGTCATTTCTCCGAAACTGTTTACGGCCACCTTAGAGGACGCCTTCAAGCTCTTGGAATGGCAAGGACTTGGCATCAACATCAATGGCGAATACATCACTCACCTTCGATTTGCCGACGACATTGTGGTCATGGCGGAGTCGCTGGAAGATCTAGGACGAATGCTCGGTGACCTCAATAGAGTATCCCAACAAGTGGGTCTTAAAATGAATATGGACAAAACAAAAATAATGTTTAATGTCCATGTCGTACCCACCGCACTCACCGTTGGGAACTCTACTCTTGAAGTTGTCGACGAATACATTTACCTGGGACAGGCAGTCCGGTTAGGTAGGTCCAACTTTGAGAGAGAGGTCAATCGACGAATCCAACTCGGCTGGGCAGCGTTCGGGAAACTGCGCAACATCTTCTCATCCAAAATACCTCAGTGCCTAAAGACTAAAGTTTTTAGTCAATGTGTGTTACCAGTGATGACATATGGATCAGAGACGTGGTCTCTTACAATAGGTCTCATAAAAAAGCTCAAAGTTGCTCAGCGAGCTATGGAAAGAGCTATGCTCGGCGTTTCTCTACGTGATCGAATCAGGAATGAGGAGATTCGTAGAAGAACCAAGGTCACCGACATAGCCCTCAGGATTAGCATGCTGAAGTGGCAATGGGCTGGCCACATAGCGCGAAGATCGGACGGGCGTTGGGGCAGAAAGATTCTAGAGTGGAGAACACGTATTGGCAAGCGCAGCGTAGGACGACCGCCTGCCAGATGGACCGACGATCTTGTGAAAATCGCAGGAAATCGTTGGATGCAGGTGGCATCGGACCGGTTACGCTGGAAAGCGATTGGGGAGGCCTATGTTCAGCAGTGGACAAGTATAGGCTGAAATGATGATGATGAAATAGCAAATATCACGTGTTGCAAATTAGACGAATCGGATATCCATCTATGTACTAGAGTTGCTAAGCTTCATAAAGATAGCCAAAGACCTAGGTCTGTTATTGTAGAGTTCGGGTCAACAAGAAAGAGAGACGAATTTTTGGCAGCCTCTATAAAATTTTATAGACAGGCTAGTACTTTCACTGAAAAACTGAACACAAGCCACATTGGAATAGGTGGGGTCAAAAAACCAGTCTTTGTCGTAGAACATCTTTCACCCGCTCAGAAGGCATTACATGCAGCAGCAAGAGCAAAGGCGAAGGAGCTCGGCTACAAATTTATCTGCACTAAGGGAGGAAGGATCTTCATGCGCAAGACTGAAACGTCCGAATATAAATTAATAAGGAATATCCAGGAATTATCCCTGCTAAATTAAGTGAAGTCATATCTTTATTTATTTTTTTCATTTTGTCTTTTCGTTTGTCTATTATCATTATTTTTTTTGTGTCTTTTGTCCATTATTTGTAACTATCCCACTATATTGATTGTTTTAGTTATAATATTACCTATAGTTATATTACTTTTATATGTTAACCGATCTAACAATTTGATATCAGAATGTAAGAGGATTAAACTCATATGCAACAGAGGTACGCCGGCAAATAAATAATAATGACTACGACGTCTACATTTTTACAGAAACTTGGCTTAATAACGGATTTTCCGATGCCGAAATATTTGATAATGGGTATAACGTATACAGGCGTGACCGCGAGACATGTTCTACATCTAGCGCAGGGAAAGGAGGTGGTGTGTTGGTGGCAGTATCGAATCGACTTATTTCAAAACGTATTATGGAGTATGAGAGCGACTCGAGGATCTCTGAATCTCGATAACTACCGACGCCACGAAGTCAAGAAGTAACCTTACTTCTATCAGAATAGGGGCTGTCTACTTGCCACCACCAGTTACTAAAAATAGCATAAAGCTCTTTATCAATAAAGTCAACAGGATTTTAGAAACGCACACTGACAATAAATACACCTTGATAGCCGGAGATTTTAACATGAGTGGAATAACATGGCAAATGAACAATAGTAATTTATTGATTTCCTAACGCTACATGACATGAAACAATTTAACTGTGTCACGAACAACCAAAATACAATACTGGATTTAGTTCTATGTAACGAAGAGGTCTTGCATGTCACCGAGTGCCAGAATCCAGTAAGAAACATTGATAAATTTCACCCAGCCCTTGAAATTCAGATGAAAGTTCCAATAGAAAATAAAAGAATACCAACTTGCAACAGACATAACTTCTATAAGGGTGACTATGGGACAATAAATACTATACTTGAATCAGTACCATGGACAGTTGAGTTCAGTTCTTGTAAGGTTATTGATGAGATGGTAGTTAAATTCTATGACATCTTATACAAAATTATTAATTCTAATGTCCCAATTACTAAAGCACGTAGCAGCTCATATACATTATGGTTTTCATCCTATTTGATATACTTATTAAAACAAAAAAATAAATATCGTCAAAAAGTTAAGAAGTACAATAATGCTCTAGATAAGACAGAATATGAATATTTAAGATCTGACTGTAATAAGTTGATAAAAGAGTGTTATAACAAATATATAGAGAACATAGAAATCAAACTATTAAAAAATCCAAAAAAGTTCTGGTCGTATGTTAAAAACTTGAGACGGAATCAATCGGCATATCCAGATACTATGACCCTCGGTGACAAAACATCCTATAATGCAATGACAATTTCAAACATGTTTGCAACACATTTCTCAACAGTGTACGAAAGTGACTTAGATGATGATAATAAAGTACAAGGTAATACAGATTATACGAACAGTAATATCTTGAACAGTGAAACCATGGACATAATCAAAGATGTCCAATTTACGGAAGAAGAAATTAAAACTAAACTATTAAAACTAGATACATTAAAGGGCATGGGCCCCGATAATGTACATCCAATCCTGCTGGTAAACCGTGCTAATGATTTAGCTCCTCCATTGGCCTTCCTGTTCAATCACTCCCTAAGGTCTGGCATATTTCTGACGAAATGGAAACTTGCTAGAGTAGTGCCTATATTTAAAAATGGCAAGAAGGAACTTATATCAAACTATCGACCAATATCCATACTCTCAACAGTATCAAAACTATTTGAGACTTTAGTCCACTCTGTTATGTATCCTCATATACAAAAATATATCATTACTGAGCAGCATGGTTTCATGGCAAAAAGGTCAACAAATACCAATCTTACTCTGTTCACTTCTGAATTAAAAGAAATGATTGATCAGAATGCGGAAATTGATGTTGTCTACACAGATTTTTGAAAAGCATTCTAAGGTAAATCACAACATCCTCGTAAAAAAGCTACATGCTTTTGGTATAAGCGATAACCTACTTCAATGGTGGCAATCTTATCTAAAAATTCGTTTCTCTATAGTTGTAGTCGATGGGGAACAATCGTGCTCCATCAGGCATACCTCAAGGCTCCATATTGGGACCATTGTTTTTCAATGTGTTCATTAATGACATTAGGACAGCTGTGAAGCATAGCCAAATTTACCTTTTTGCCGATGACCTAAAAATGATGAAGAAAGTGGCCAACAACTCTGACTCTAAATGCCTTCAAGAAGACATTGATGGACTCTCTAAGTGGTGCAATAAAAACAAAATGTTTCTAAGTATCTCAAAATACTTTTATATTAAGTTCACCAGACAACGCAAGAAATGTCAATCACAATATGTTATAGCTAATACCAAACTTCAAGAAGTTACCACCACACAAGACCTCGCCATTCTAATGGACAGTCAACTAAGTTTTTCGGACCGCATTGACAAAATATTAAGTGAAACAAATAAATCTCTGGGATTTATTCTGAGATGCTCAAAAGGTTTTAAAAAGCCAAAAACGATACTGCAACTGTACAACAGTTATGTAAGAAGTAAACTGGAATACTGTAGCACAGCGTGGTGTCTCTGTGAACTCTGTACTCTCTGCCTACCCCGCGAGGGAGCTGGCGTGATGATATAGTTAGGTACGAGCTAAGCCATTTTAAAAACATACCAGTAAAGCCATACGCTGAGAGCTTTTGTATTAACAGGTGATGAGAGACCTTGTCGAAAGCCTTGCTAAAGTCCGTATACACCACGTCAATTTGCTTATTTGCATCAACAGACTCAATAGTGTTCTCAATGAATGTTAATTATTTACTGCATGTTGATCGTGCAGGCACAAAACCATGCTGACAGTTTAAAGTGTATTTTTGGAAGTAATTTTAAATATAAGGACAAATTATAGCTTCCAAGACTTTACCTATAACAGGAAGAATTGATATTGGCCTATAGTTTGTAACTAGTTATGGTACCCGATTTCGGAATCGGAACAACCTAAGCTAATTTCCACTGGTCGGGGAATATGCCAACACTAAGTGACTTATTAAATATTAAACTAAGAGGTGTTGCTAACTCATCAGCTCAATTTACTAATAAAATTGGAGGAATATGGTCAGACCCTGGTCCCTTATGAATATCTAGCTGGTTTGAGAATGTAATTATAGTTTGTTTCTGAATAGTTAAACCAGAAACAGTCGGAAGTAGGTTTTAAGTTATTCAAATATGTAGATGTCGTATGAACATCAACTCTTTGACTAGTTTGACCTGTCTGAGTATACTGTTAAAAAATAGGAACCAAACATATTACATATATCAGGTCCCTTGTGAACTGTTGTTTTTGTATTAGACATGGAGGAAGGGTAATTGCCGGCAACTTTTCTTTTTGATTTAATAAACGACCAAAAGAACTTAGGATTTGACGTTATTTTGTCCTTGAGATTGTTTACATATGTAATGTAACATCTATACATCCTATAATAACTACCCACCTACCAAGTTTACGTGTTTAAAATGGCTCCTCTAAAAAAAATACAGTATAAGTGTTTAAAGTAATAGCTCAATGCTAACCTATACATTTCCGGATAGCCAAAACAAAGACTAAACCATAAGTGATATCAATTTTTAGAAACACCAAAGAAGTATTAAGTACTTAGCATTTGAAAATCAAGATCCCAAACAAATAACGCCCGCCTACCCTCACCTCCGCGACCGGCCGTCACTCTATGCTGCGTTGTAACGTGCAATTGCGCTTGACGCGGAGCCCCGTTTAATCCTCATTAAGGGCAAGTAAAAACAAATTCTTATTGTGATATGAAAATAATATTATGTCTCAAAATAAAATAAAGTTTGGGTGTTGTGAACGAGTAACTTCACCGAATAATGGCCTAAGCTGTTCATCGTGTAAAATCAATTATCATCTCAGTTGCGTAAATATAAATAAAACACTGAAGGAACTGAGTGCGGAATATAAAACAAATTGGATTTGCCCATGTTGTCGCAGTAAGCTACCAAAGTTGGATAATACTAATACGCCAATAAAACCTACCATATACCAGCAGCCCGATGACGAGCTAGATTGCAACTATGATGGACGTGATGAAAAATCTGTAAATATTAATACAAGACGAGGAGGCCAAATTAAGTATACCTCCACATCCGAAGTGTCTATTTATTTATTTATTTATCTATGGAAAACTTACGGCAAATAATCAGAGAAGAATTAGAGAATATACTGGGAAATTTAAAAACTAATTTAATGATACATTTTGAGCTGAAAACTAAAGAGCTTTTAGATAGTTTCAACCAAGTAACAGACTCCATTACTATAATTGAAAAGGACAAAACGTCATAAAAAACGAGATCAAATCTAACTCCATCCAAATAAAAAAAAATTGAATCAGAAATTTCTAAACTACAAAATACGATAATAGATCTTAACTCTAGAATTACTTGAATGGAGCAACATTCTCAAACTAACAATTTAGAGATACAAAATATTCCCGAACACAAAACTGAAAACTTAATCACAATTATAATTATAATAAAGCAAATAGCAAATTGCTTGCCGCGTGGTTCCCGGCTTAGAATAGGACCAACCCATCTCATCCCATCGGGTGTCGTACAAGGCGACTAAGGGAAAACTAGGGAATGGGCAGCAGCGTTCCCTTAACACTTCGACGACCAATAACTGCGCTCGCCAACCCGCCTGCCAAGCGTGGCGAGTATGGCAAACACCCCCAATTATGGAAGAAAGTAGGAAAACCAGGCCCCTAGTCCCCGGCGTTCCTGTTCGTCCTGGCCACGGTAGCAGCCATGGTAACGACAGGACAAGGGGTGCTAAGAATCTCCGGCAGAGATTCGGCTACCACCAAAACCGAAAATTGGCCCTGGTGACATACAACGCACGCACATTGAGGACAGATGAGAAGCTAGTTGAGCTGGAAGAAGAGTTAAACAAGTTGCGGTGGAATATTGTTGGTTTATCGGAGGTCCGAAGAGAGGGCGAGGACACGATAACCTTAAAATCCGGCAACTTGTTTTACTACCGGGAGGGCGAACAGCAGTCCCAAGGTGGTGTCGGATTTATCGTCCACAAGTCACTCATAAACAACGTTGTGTCCATTACTAGTGTGTCGAGCAGGGTAGCGTACCTGATACTCAGAATATCCAAAAGATATTCGCTGAAGGTCATACAGGTCTACGCACCGACCTCGGCATACTCAGATGATGACGTCGAAGTTATGTATGAGGACATTAGTAGAGCCATACATACTTCCAAAACACACTTTACAGTGGTTATGGGTGACTTCAATGCGCGGCTGGGCAAACGGGGCGATGATGAGTTGAGAGTGGGGCAATTTGGATATGGGCAGCGCAACCCCAGGGGTCAGAGGCTGGCCGAATTTCTGGAGAAAGAGGGACTCTTTATGATGAACTCTTTCTTCCAGAAGCCGCCTCATAGGAAATGGACCTGGATGAGCCCTGATGGTTCCACAAAAAATGAGATAGACTTCATCATGAGCACCAAGCGACAAATATTTAATGATGTCTCCGTGATTCATAGGGTAAAAACCGGCAGTGATCACCGAATGGTCAGAGGCACATTTAATATTAATGTCAAAATGGAAAGATCGCGTCTGATGAAGTCTACGCTCCGACCTACTCATGCATATATCCAAAACCCCGAGAACTTTCAACTTGAATTGTCAAACCGCTTCGAATTGCTAGACAGCAGCGCATCAGTGGACGAAATCAACAACAGGCTGGTAGAGACTGTTCATACGGTCGGGTCCAAGTATTTTAAGACCCACCGTAAAAATAGGCCTCAAAAACTATCTGACTACACCCAAAACCTCATGGCTGAGCGACGTTCCATGACGCTCCAAACCTCCGATGATGCTAAGTCCTATAGGCAGCTTAATGGACAGATATTGAAGTCCTTGCGACACGACTTACGGTCCTTCAATGCAAGGCGTATTGAGGAGACCATAGAGCAGAACAAGGGCTCTAAAGTGTTCGGAAGAGACGCGTCTATTGGGCAGAGCCAGTTGACGAAGCTGAAGACGGAGGACGGAAACGTAACGTCAAATAGGTCAGAGGTGCTCAGGGAGATAGAGAGGTTCTATGGAAAGTTATATACCTCAGTAGCTAAACCTGTTGTTGACTTGGTAAAAGACCCAAGAGCCAAGCTAACCCGACACTGCACTGAAGATATCCCGGACATCAGCCTGTGCGAAATTAGGATGGCTCTCAAACAACTTAAAAACAACAAAGCGCCGGGTGAAGACGGAATTACTGCAGAACTTCTGAAGGCGGGCGGATCGCCGGTACTTAAAGTCCTTCAGAGGCTATTTAATTCCGTCTTGCTTGAAGGGAAAACGCCGGAAGCATGGAACAGGGGTGTGGTGGTGCTGTTTTTCAAGAAAGGTGATAACACCTTATTGAAGAACTATAGGCCCATCACACTGCTGAGCCATGTTTATAAGTTGTTTACGAGAGTCATTACGAATCGTCTCGAACGAAGGCTTGATGACTTCCAGCCTCCCGAACAAGCCGGTTTCCGGAAAGGTTTTAGTACCATAGACCACATACATACGCTGCGGCAGGTTATACAGAAGACTGAGGAGTATAATCGGCCACTATGCTTGGCGTTTGTGGACTATGAGAAAGCCTTTGATTCGATCGAGACTTGGGCGGTTCTTAGATCTCTCCAGCGATGCCGCATTGACTATAGGTACATCGAAGTGTTGAAGTGCTTGTATAATAACGCCACCATGTCAGTCCGAGTACAGGGGCAGTGCACGAAGGTGATCCCCATAAAAAGAGGAGTAAGACAGGGAGACGTCATTTCTCCGAAACTGTTTACGGCCACCTTAGAGGACGCCTTCAAGCTCTTGGAATGGCAAGGACTTGGCATCAACATCAATGGCGAATACATCACTCACCTTCGATTTGCCGACGACATTGTGGTCATGGCGGAGTCGCTGGAAGATCTAGGACGAATGCTCGGTGACCTCAATAGAGTATCCCAACAAGTGGGTCTTAAAATGAATATGGACAAAACAAAAATAATGTTTAATGTCCATGTCGTACCCACCGCACTCACCGTTGGGAACTCTACTCTTGAAGTTGTCGACGAATACATTTACCTGGGACAGGCAGTCCGGTTAGGTAGGTCCAACTTTGAGAGAGAGGTCAATCGACGAATCCAACTCGGCTGGGCAGCGTTCGGGAAACTGCGCAACATCTTCTCATCCAAAATACCTCAGTGCCTAAAGACTAAAGTTTTTAGTCAATGTGTGTTACCAGTGATGACATATGGATCAGAGACGTGGTCTCTTACAATAGGTCTCATAAAAAAGCTCAAAGTTGCTCAGCGAGCTATGGAAAGAGCTATGCTCGGCGTTTCTCTACGTGATCGAATCAGGAATGAGGAGATTCGTAGAAGAACCAAGGTCACCGACATAGCCCTCAGGATTAGCATGCTGAAGTGGCAATGGGCTGGCCACATAGCGCGAAGATCGGACGGGCGTTGGGGCAGAAAGATTCTAGAGTGGAGAACACGTATTGGCAAGCGCAGCGTAGGACGACCGCCTGCCAGATGGACCGACGATCTTGTGAAAATCGCAGGAAATCGTTGGATGCAGGTGGCATCGGACCGGTTACGCTGGAAAGCGATTGGGGAGGCCTATGTTCAGCAGTGGACAAGTATAGGCTGAAATGATGATGATGAAATAGCAAATATCACGTGTTGCAAATTAGACGAATCGGATATCCATCTATGTACTAGAGTTGCTAAGCTTCATAAAGATAGCCAAAGACCTAGGTCTGTTATTGTAGAGTTCGGGTCAACAAGAAAGAGAGACGAATTTTTGGCAGCCTCTATAAAATTTTATAGACAGGCTAGTACTTTCACTGAAAAACTGAACACAAGCCACATTGGAATAGGTGGGGTCAAAAAACCAGTCTTTGTCGTAGAACATCTTTCACCCGCTCAGAAGGCATTACATGCAGCAGCAAGAGCAAAGGCGAAGGAGCTCGGCTACAAATTTATCTGCACTAAGGGAGGAAGGATCTTCATGCGCAAGACTGAAACGTCCGAATATAAATTAATAAGGAATATCCAGGAATTATCCCTGCTAAATTAAGTGAAGTCATATCTTTATTTATTTTTTTCATTTTGTCTTTTCGTTTGTCTATTATCATTATTTTTTTTGTGTCTTTTGTCCATTATTTGTAACTATCCCACTATATTGATTGTTTTAGTTATAATATTACCTATAGTTATATTACTTTTATATGTTAACCGATCTAACAATTTGATATCAGAATGTAAGAGGATTAAACTCATATGCAACAGAGGTACGCCGGCAAATAAATAATAATGACTACGACGTCTACATTTTTACAGAAACTTGGCTTAATAACGGATTTTCCGATGCCGAAATATTTGATAATGGGTATAACGTATACAGGCGTGACCGCGAGACATGTTCTACATCTAGCGCAGGGAAAGGAGGTGGTGTGTTGGTGGCAGTATCGAATCGACTTATTTCAAAACGTATTATGGAGTATGAGAGCGACTCGAGGATCTCTGAATCTCGATAACTACCGACGCCACGAAGTCAAGAAGTAACCTTACTTCTATCAGAATAGGGGCTGTCTACTTGCCACCACCAGTTACTAAAAATAGCATAAAGCTCTTTATCAATAAAGTCAACAGGATTTTAGAAACGCACACTGACAATAAATACACCTTGATAGCCGGAGATTTTAACATGAGTGGAATAACATGGCAAATGAACAATAGTAATTTATTGATTTCCTAACGCTACATGACATGAAACAATTTAACTGTGTCACGAACAACCAAAATACAATACTGGATTTAGTTCTATGTAACGAAGAGGTCTTGCATGTCACCGAGTGCCAGAATCCAGTAAGAAACATTGATAAATTTCACCCAGCCCTTGAAATTCAGATGAAAGTTCCAATAGAAAATAAAAGAATACCAACTTGCAACAGACATAACTTCTATAAGGGTGACTATGGGACAATAAATACTATACTTGAATCAGTACCATGGACAGTTGAGTTCAGTTCTTGTAAGGTTATTGATGAGATGGTAGTTAAATTCTATGACATCTTATACAAAATTATTAATTCTAATGTCCCAATTACTAAAGCACGTAGCAGCTCATATACATTATGGTTTTCATCCTATTTGATATACTTATTAAAACAAAAAAATAAATATCGTCAAAAAGTTAAGAAGTACAATAATGCTCTAGATAAGACAGAATATGAATATTTAAGATCTGACTGTAATAAGTTGATAAAAGAGTGTTATAACAAATATATAGAGAACATAGAAATCAAACTATTAAAAAATCCAAAAAAGTTCTGGTCGTATGTTAAAAACTTGAGACGGAATCAATCGGCATATCCAGATACTATGACCCTCGGTGACAAAACATCCTATAATGCAATGACAATTTCAAACATGTTTGCAACACATTTCTCAACAGTGTACGAAAGTGACTTAGATGATGATAATAAAGTACAAGGTAATACAGATTATACGAACAGTAATATCTTGAACAGTGAAACCATGGACATAATCAAAGATGTCCAATTTACGGAAGAAGAAATTAAAACTAAACTATTAAAACTAGATACATTAAAGGGCATGGGCCCCGATAATGTACATCCAATCCTGCTGGTAAACCGTGCTAATGATTTAGCTCCTCCATTGGCCTTCCTGTTCAATCACTCCCTAAGGTCTGGCATATTTCTGACGAAATGGAAACTTGCTAGAGTAGTGCCTATATTTAAAAATGGCAAGAAGGAACTTATATCAAACTATCGACCAATATCCATACTCTCAACAGTATCAAAACTATTTGAGACTTTAGTCCACTCTGTTATGTATCCTCATATACAAAAATATATCATTACTGAGCAGCATGGTTTCATGGCAAAAAGGTCAACAAATACCAATCTTACTCTGTTCACTTCTGAATTAAAAGAAATGATTGATCAGAATGCGGAAATTGATGTTGTCTACACAGATTTTTGAAAAGCATTCGATAAGGTAAATCACAACATCCTCGTAAAAAAGCTACATGCTTTTGGTATAAGCGATAACCTACTTCAATGGTGGCAATCTTATCTAAAAATTCGTTTCTCTATAGTTGTAGTCGATGGGGAACAATCGTGCTCCATCAGGCATACCTCAAGGCTCCATATTGGGACCATTGTTTTTCAATGTGTTCATTAATGACATTAGGACAGCTGTGAAGCATAGCCAAATTTACCTTTTTGCCGATGACCTAAAAATGATGAAGAAAGTGGCCAACAACTCTGACTCTAAATGCCTTCAAGAAGACATTGATGGACTCTCTAAGTGGTGCAATAAAAACAAAATGTTTCTAAGTATCTCAAAATACTTTTATATTAAGTTCACCAGACAACGCAAGAAATGTCAATCACAATATGTTATAGCTAATACCAAACTTCAAGAAGTTACCACCACACGAGACCTCGCCATTCTAATGGACAGTCAACTAAGTTTTTCGGACCGCATTGACAAAATATTAAGTGAAACAAATAAATCTCTGGGATTTATTCTGAGATGCTCAAAAGGTTTTAAAAAGCCAAAAACGATACTGCAACTGTACAACAGTTATGTAAGAAGTAAACTGGAATACTGTAGCACAGCGTGGTGTCTCTGTGAACTCTGTACTCTCTGCCTACCCCGCGAGGGAGCTGGCGTGATGATATAGTTAGGTACGAGCTAAGCCATTTTAAAAACATACCAGTAAAGCCATACGCTGAGAGCTTTTGTATTAACAGGTGATGAGAGACCTTGTCGAAAGCCTTGCTAAAGTCCGTATACACCACGTCAATTTGCTTATTTGCATCAACAGACTCAATAGTGTTCTCAATGAATGTTAATTATTTACTGCATGTTGATCGTGCAGGCACAAAACCATGCTGACAGTTTAAAGTGTATTTTTGGAAGTAATTTTAAATATAAGGACAAATTATAGCTTCCAAGACTTTACCTATAACAGGAAGAATTGATATTGGCCTATAGTTTGTAACTAGTTATGGTACCCGATTTCGGAATCGGAACAACCTAAGCTAATTTCCACTGGTCGGGGAATATGCCAACACTAAGTGACTTATTAAATATTAAACTAAGAGGTGTTGCTAACTCATCAGCTCAATTTACTAATAAAATTGGAGGAATATGGTCAGACCCTGGTCCCTTATGAATATCTAGCTGGTTTGAGAATGTAATTATAGTTTGTTTCTGAATAGTTAAACCAGAAACAGTCGGAAGTAGGTTTTAAGTTATTCAAATATGTAGATGTCGTATGAACATCAACTCTTTGACTAGTTTGACCTGTCTGAGTATACTGTTAAAAAATAGGAACCAAACATATTACATATATCAGGTCCCTTGTGAACTGTTGTTTTTGTATTAGACATGGAGGAAGGGTAATTGCCGGCAACTTTTCTTTTTGATTTAATAAACGACCAAAAGAACTTAGGATTTGACGTTATTTTGTCCTTGAGATTGTTTACATATGTAATGTAACATCTATACATCCTATAATAACTACCCACCTACCAAGTTTACGTGTTTAAAATGGCTCCTCTAAAAAAAATACAGTATAAGTGTTTAAAGTAATAGCTCAATGCTAACCTATACATTTCCGGATAGCCAAAACAAAGACTAAACCATAAGTGATATCAATTTTTAGAAACACCAAAGAAGTATTAAGTACTTAGCATTTGAAAATCAAGATCCCAAACAAATAACGCCCGCCTACCCTCACCTCCGCGACCGGCCGTCACTCTATGCTGCGTTGTAACGTGCAATTGCGCTTGACGCGGAGCCCCGTTTAATCCTCATTAAGGGCAAGTAAAAACAAATTCTTATTGTGATATGAAAATAATATTATGTCTCAAAATAAAATAAAGTTTGGGTGTTGTGAACGAGTAACTTCACCGAATAATGGCCTAAGCTGTTCATCGTGTAAAATCAATTATCATCTCAGTTGCGTAAATATAAATAAAACACTGAAGGAACTGAGTGCGGAATATAAAACAAATTGGATTTGCCCATGTTGTCGCAGTAAGCTACCAAAGTTGGATAATACTAATACGCCAATAAAACCTACCATATACCAGCAGCCCGATGACGAGCTAGATTGCAACTATGATGGACGTGATGAAAAATCTGTAAATATTAATACAAGACGAGGAGGCCAAATTAAGTATACCTCCACATCCGAAGTGTCTATTTATTTATTTATTTATCTATGGAAAACTTACGGCAAATAATCAGAGAAGAATTAGAGAATATACTGGGAAATTTAAAAACTAATTTAATGATACATTTTGAGCTGAAAACTAAAGAGCTTTTAGATAGTTTCAACCAAGTAACAGACTCCATTACTATAATTGAAAAGGACAAAACGTCATAAAAAACGAGATCAAATCTAACTCCATCCAAATAAAAAAAAATTGAATCAGAAATTTCTAAACTACAAAATACGATAATAGATCTTAACTCTAGAATTACTTGAATGGAGCAACATTCTCAAACTAACAATTTAGAGATACAAAATATTCCCGAACACAAAACTGAAAACTTAATCACAATTATAATTATAATAAAGCAAATAGCAAATTGCTTGCCGCGTGGTTCCCGGCTTAGAATAGGACCAACCCATCTCATCCCATCGGGTGTCGTACAAGGCGACTAAGGGAAAACTAGGGAATGGGCAGCAGCGTTCCCTTAACACTTCGACGACCAATAACTGCGCTCGCCAACCCGCCTGCCAAGCGTGGCGAGTATGGCAAACACCCCCAATTATGGAAGAAAGTAGGAAAACCAGGCCCCTAGTCCCCGGCGTTCCTGTTCGTCCTGGCCACGGTAGCAGCCATGGTAACGACAGGACAAGGGGTGCTAAGAATCTCCGGCAGAGATTCGGCTACCACCAAAACCGAAAATTGGCCCTGGTGACATACAACGCACGCACATTGAGGACAGATGAGAAGCTAGTTGAGCTGGAAGAAGAGTTAAACAAGTTGCGGTGGAGTATTGTTGGTTTATCGGAGGTCCGAAGAGAGGGCGAGGACACGATAACCTTAAAATCCGGCAACTTGTTTTACTACCGGGAGGGCGAACAGCAGTCCCAAGGTGGTGTCGGATTTATCGTCCACAAGTCACTCATAAACAACGTTGTGTCCATTACTAGTGTGTCGAGCAGGGTAGCGTACCTGATACTCAGAATATCCAAAAGATATTCGCTGAAGGTCATACAGGTCTACGCACCGACCTCGGCATACTCAGATGATGACGTCGAAGTTATGTATGAGGACATTAGTAGAGCCATACATACTTCCAAAACACACTTAACAGTGGTTATGGGTGACTTCAATGCGCGGCTGGGCAAACGGGGCGATGATGAGTTGAGAGTGGGGCAATTTGGATATGGGCAGCGCAACCCCAGGGGTCAGAGGCTGGCCGAATTTCTGGAGAAAGAGGGACTCTTTATGATGAACTCTTTCTTCCAGAAGCCGCCTCATAGGAAATGGACCTGGATGAGCCCTGATGGTTCCACAAAAAATGAGATAGACTTCATCATGAGCACCAAGCGACAAATATTTAATGATGTCTCCGTGATTCATAGGGTAAAAACCGGCAGTGATCACCGAATGGTCAGAGGCACATTTAATATTAATGTCAAAATGGAAAGATCGCGTCTGATGAAGTCTACGCTCCGACCTACTCATGCATATATCCAAAACCCCGAGAACTTTCAACTTGAATTGTCAAACCGCTTCGAATTGCTAGACAGCAGCGCATCAGTGGACGAAATCAACAACAGGCTGGTAGAGACTGTTCATACGGTCGGGTCCAAGTATTTTAAGACCCACCGTAAAAATAGGCCTCAAAAACTATCTGACTACACCCAAAACCTCATGGCTGAGCGACGTTCCATGACGCTCCAAACCTCCGATGATGCTAAGTCCTATAGGCAGCTTAATGGACAGATATTGAAGTCCTTGCGACACGACTTACGGTCCTTCAATGCAAGGCGTATTGAGGAGACCATAGAGCAGAACAAGGGCTCTAAAGTGTTCGGAAGAGACGCGTCTATTGGGCAGAGCCAGTTGACGAAGCTGAAGACGGAGGACGGAAACGTAACGTCAAATAGGTCAGAGGTGCTCAGGGAGATAGAGAGGTTCTATGGAAAGTTATATACCTCAGTAGCTAAACCTGTTGTTGACTTGGTAAAAGACCCAAGAGCCAAGCTAACCCGACACTGCACTGAAGATATCCCGGACATCAGCCTGTGCGAAATTAGGATGGCTCTCAAACAACTTAAAAACAACAAAGCGCCGGGTGAAGACGGAATTACTGCAGAACTTCTGAAGGCGGGCGGATCGCCGGTACTTAAAGTCCTTCAGAGGCTATTTAATTCCGTCTTGCTTGAAGGGAAAACGCCGGAAGCATGGAACAGGGGTGTGGTGGTGCTGTTTTTCAAGAAAGGTGATAACACCTTATTGAAGAACTATAGGCCCATCACACTGCTGAGCCATGTTTATAAGTTGTTTACGAGAGTCATTACGAATCGTCTCGAACGAAGGCTTGATGACTTCCAGCCTCCCGAACAAGCCGGTTTCCGGAAAGGTTTTAGTACCATAGACCACATACATACGCTGCGGCAGGTTATACAGAAGACTGAGGAGTATAATCGGCCACTATGCTTGGCGTTTGTGGACTATGAGAAAGCCTTTGATTCGATCGAGACTTGGGCGGTTCTTAGATCTCTCCAGCGATGCCGCATTGACTATAGGTACATCGAAGTGTTGAAGTGCTTGTATAATAACGCCACCATGTCAGTCCGAGTACAGGGGCAGTGCACGAAGGTGATCCCCATAAAAAGAGGAGTAAGACAGGGAGACGTCATTTCTCCGAAACTGTTTACGGCCACCTTAGAGGACGCCTTCAAGCTCTTGGAATGGCAAGGACTTGGCATCAACATCAATGGCGAATACATCACTCACCTTCGATTTGCCGACGACATTGTGGTCATGGCGGAGTCGCTGGAAGATCTAGGACGAATGCTCGGTGACCTCAATAGAGTATCCCAACAAGTGGGTCTTAAAATGAATATGGACAAAACAAAAATAATGTTTAATGTCCATGTCGTACCCACCGCACTCACCGTTGGGAACTCTACTCTTGAAGTTGTCGACGAATACATTTACCTGGGACAGGCAGTCCGGTTAGGTAGGTCCAACTTTGAGAGAGAGGTCAATCGACGAATCCAACTCGGCTGGGCAGCGTTCGGGAAACTGCGCAACATCTTCTCATCCAAAATACCTCAGTGCCTAAAGACTAAAGTTTTTAGTCAATGTGTGTTACCAGTGATGACATATGGATCAGAGACGTGGTCTCTTACAATAGGTCTCATAAAAAAGCTCAAAGTTGCTCAGCGAGCTATGGAAAGAGCTATGCTCGGCGTTTCTCTACGTGATCGAATCAGGAATGAGGAGATTCGTAGAAGAACCAAGGTCACCGACATAGCCCTCAGGATTAGCATGCTGAAGTGGCAATGGGCTGGCCACATAGCGCGAAGATCGGACGGGCGTTGGGGCAGAAAGATTCTAGAGTGGAGAACACGTATTGGCAAGCGCAGCGTAGGACGACCGCCTGCCAGATGGACCGACGATCTTGTGAAAATCGCAGGAAATCGTTGGATGCAGGTGGCATCGGACCGGTTACGCTGGAAAGCGATTGGGGAGGCCTATGTTCAGCAGTGGACAAGTATAGGCTGAAATGATGATGATGAAATAGCAAATATCACGTGTTGCAAATTAGACGAATCGGATATCCATCTATGTACTAGAGTTGCTAAGCTTCATAAAGATAGCCAAAGACCTAGGTCTGTTATTGTAGAGTTCGGGTCAACAAGAAAGAGAGACGAATTTTTGGCAGCCTCTATAAAATTTTATAGACAGGCTAGTACTTTCACTGAAAAACTGAACACAAGCCACATTGGAATAGGTGGGGTCAAAAAACCAGTCTTTGTCGTAGAACATCTTTCACCCGCTCAGAAGGCATTACATGCAGCAGCAAGAGCAAAGGCGAAGGAGCTCGGCTACAAATTTATCTGCACTAAGGGAGGAAGGATCTTCATGCGCAAGACTGAAACGTCCGAATATAAATTAATAAGGAATATCCAGGAATTATCCCTGCTAAATTAAGTGAAGTCATATCTTTATTTATTTTTTTCATTTTGTCTTTTCGTTTGTCTATTATCATTATTTTTTTTGTGTCTTTTGTCCATTATTTGTAACTATCCCACTATATTGATTGTTTTAGTTATAATATTACCTATAGTTATATTACTTTTATATGTTAACCGATCTAACAATTTGATATCAGAATGTAAGAGGATTAAACTCATATGCAACAGAGGTACGCCGGCAAATAAATAATAATGACTACGACGTCTACATTTTTACAGAAACTTGGCTTAATAACGGATTTTCCGATGCCGAAATATTTGATAATGGGTATAACGTATACAGGCGTGACCGCGAGACATGTTCTACATCTAGCGCAGGGAAAGGAGGTGGTGTGTTGGTGGCAGTATCGAATCGACTTATTTCAAAACGTATTATGGAGTATGAGAGCGACTCGAGGATCTCTGAATCTCGATAACTACCGACGCCACGAAGTCAAGAAGTAACCTTACTTCTATCAGAATAGGGGCTGTCTACTTGCCACCACCAGTTACTAAAAATAGCATAAAGCTCTTTATCAATAAAGTCAACAGGATTTTAGAAACGCACACTGACAATAAATACACCTTGATAGCCGGAGATTTTAACATGAGTGGAATAACATGGCAAATGAACAATAGTAATTTATTGATTTCCTAACGCTACATGACATGAAACAATTTAACTGTGTCACGAACAACCAAAATACAATACTGGATTTAGTTCTATGTAACGAAGAGGTCTTGCATGTCACCGAGTGCCAGAATCCAGTAAGAAACATTGATAAATTTCACCCAGCCCTTGAAATTCAGATGAAAGTTCCAATAGAAAATAAAAGAATACCAACTTGCAACAGACATAACTTCTATAAGGGTGACTATGGGACAATAAATACTATACTTGAATCAGTACCATGGACAGTTGAGTTCAGTTCTTGTAAGGTTATTGATGAGATGGTAGTTAAATTCTATGACATCTTATACAAAATTATTAATTCTAATGTCCCAATTACTAAAGCACGTAGCAGCTCATATACATTATGGTTTTCATCCTATTTGATATACTTATTAAAACAAAAAAATAAATATCGTCAAAAAGTTAAGAAGTACAATAATGCTCTAGATAAGACAGAATATGAATATTTAAGATCTGACTGTAATAAGTTGATAAAAGAGTGTTATAACAAATATATAGAGAACATAGAAATCAAACTATTAAAAAATCCAAAAAAGTTCTGGTCGTATGTTAAAAACTTGAGACGGAATCAATCGGCATATCCAGATACTATGACCCTCGGTGACAAAACATCCTATAATGCAATGACAATTTCAAACATGTTTGCAACACATTTCTCAACAGTGTACGAAAGTGACTTAGATGATGATAATAAAGTACAAGGTAATACAGATTATACGAACAGTAATATCTTGAACAGTGAAACCATGGACATAATCAAAGATGTCCAATTTACGGAAGAAGAAATTAAAACTAAACTATTAAAACTAGATACATTAAAGGGCATGGGCCCCGATAATGTACATCCAATCCTGCTGGTAAACCGTGCTAATGATTTAGCTCCTCCATTGGCCTTCCTGTTCAATCACTCCCTAAGGTCTGGCATATTTCTGACGAAATGGAAACTTGCTAGAGTAGTGCCTATATTTAAAAATGGCAAGAAGGAACTTATATCAAACTATCGACCAATATCCATACTCTCAACAGTATCAAAACTATTTGAGACTTTAGTCCACTCTGTTATGTATCCTCATATACAAAAATATATCATTACTGAGCAGCATGGTTTCATGGCAAAAAGGTCAACAAATACCAATCTTACTCTGTTCACTTCTGAATTAAAAGAAATGATTGATCAGAATGCGGAAATTGATGTTGTCTACACAGATTTTTGAAAAGCATTCGATAAGGTAAATCACAACATCCTCGTAAAAAAGCTACATGCTTTTGGTATAAGCGATAACCTACTTCAATGGTGGCAATCTTATCTAAAAATTCGTTTCTCTATAGTTGTAGTCGATGGGGAACAATCGTGCTCCATCAGGCATACCTCAAGGCTCCATATTGGGACCATTGTTTTTCAATGTGTTCATTAATGACATTAGGACAGCTGTGAAGCATAGCCAAATTTACCTTTTTGCCGATGACCTAAAAATGATGAAGAAAGTGGCCAACAACTCTGACTCTAAATGCCTTCAAGAAGACATTGATGGACTCTCTAAGTGGTGCAATAAAAACAAAATGTTTCTAAGTATCTCAAAATACTTTTATATTAAGTTCACCAGACAACGCAAGAAATGTCAATCACAATATGTTATAGCTAATACCAAACTTCAAGAAGTTACCACCACACGAGACCTCGCCATTCTAATGGACAGTCAACTAAGTTTTTCGGACCGCATTGACAAAATATTAAGTGAAACAAATAAATCTCTGGGATTTATTCTGAGATGCTCAAAAGGTTTTAAAAAGCCAAAAACGATACTGCAACTGTACAACAGTTATGTAAGAAGTAAACTGGAATACTGTAGCACAGCGTGGTGTCCGACCTACAAAGTACACATAGAAAGAATCGAAAGGGTCCAAAAAAAAGTAGTTCGTAACTTATCCTATCGCTTTAAAGTACCAAGATCTATAAAATCATATAATGATAAAACCAAGTTTTTCCACCTCGAAAAATTGTCCACACGCAGAGCTCACCTAGACATGTCGTTTCTTCACAAATTAATAAACCATTGCATTGATTGTCCCTCCCTATTGAACAAGTTTCAGTACAATGTACCCAATAGAATACCCAGATATCCCTGCAGTCCGTTTCATACTATACATTGCAGAACCAACTTAGGTCATGATTCGCCTGTAGTTCGTGTGTCACGACGAACTTACCAAAAAAATACCAGAACTCGATGTCCATTTTGAAAGTCTCGCTTGTTTCATATCCAAGCTCAAAAAGTTTGACTTGCATACCTACTGATAACTGCACTTACTGGTTCCCTAATACTTTTCTTGCAACTTAAAAAAAAAACTTGTAAATAACCAAGCATGCTGTGATTCCCTATAACTGTAAGAACCGTTAGCTATAATCTAAATGTTAAGTTTCCACTATATTGTATTACTGTATCTTACGTTGGTGATCCAATAAAATAAATAAATAAATAAATCTTCTTGTAAGTTTTTCACACCGTTTACTACACAATCGTAAAGAAATCTTATCCATTGGGTTTTATATGTGTTATATCTTCTTCTGTACTTATTTTTATTGTGTAGCAATCTTAATAGAGTTTAATTAAACCAGGGGGGATTTTTATAATTTTTAATGACAACAGCGGGTACAAACTGTTCAATAAGCTTATTAATTATGCAGTAAAAATATCTAGCATGGTATTAGGATCATCACCCTTACTAAATAAATTACACCAATTAACTTTTTGAAGCTCAGCTCGCATAGCACCATAATATGTGTGTGAATGAAGCGACTCATATAATATTGATCGAACTTCACTCTGAAGTTCATTTGATCACATATTATATTTCTTCGCTTCATTCTTCCGATATAATTAACCACGTAGATGTTTATATAGTATTATTTTTATATAGTATATAATTATTTATAATTATATATTATAATTATTTATACTAAGTTCTTAGATTAACGCGAATATTACACATGAAATTAACTATATATAAGCTCTCTTACTGTAAGAGCACATGGCTGACCTAAAACACCGTCGCTCAAAGAAGTCTGCAGTCTGTGAACATGTCCTTGACCGCACCCACCATAACATTAGATTTGATAGACCACAAATCCTCGTGAAAGAACACCGATTCCTACTAAGGATGGTTCGAGAGGCTATAGAAATTAAAAAAACATCCTAATTTCAATAGAGAAGATGGTTGCTTCCATCGACTTGGGATCCAGTAATTAATATAATCAAATCCAAAACCAAGCATAACACTGCAAGACCTCAAGACACCGTGAGCTCATTTTGCGTAGATCGGACTAACAAAAACAAAAATAATTAAGAAGTTTGAGGGTACCCCGGAACAACTATGCCTTTTGGACTTCTAACACCTCAGTCCTTCCCGTGACCATGGGTGCTGCAAAGCACTCGAACGTCGGGAATTTAAAAATCAAAATAAACCGCGATAAAATCCGAAAAAATAGTTTTATTTCATTATTTATACTATCTAAAACGTGCGAAGTTGCCTGTAGGTTAAAAGGACTACGTGGTTAATTATATCTGAAGAATGAAGCGAAGAAATATAATCAGCTTTCTTAAAGTTCAGCCGGTTAGTATTATTAGGAGGTGAATATTAAGAGGAGGGTGATAGGGGTCAATATTGCATAGGTTATTAGATGCTTCAGTTACATTACAAAGTGAAATATTTGTGAGAACCAAGTCCAAAATTTTGTGTTTATTGTAGAGAATGTTGTTATGTTGATTTAAGTTATTAGTGTGTATTAATTTTTGACAGGTTACTGATTGCAAGGTAGAGGTACAAGGATCTATAGAATTGTCAACTATATTCCAATTTATTTTACTGAAGTTAAAGTCGCCAATTAGAATTGTAGGTAAATTATTTTTTTCTGAAATGGAATTACAATTATCTACAAAGTGCTCAATGATTGAAGGTTGCAGAGGTGGCGGTAAATAGACCGCACATATCGCTATTTTGAAACTAGGTTCTATCTCTACATTCACCCACAAATCCTCGCACCTGCTCCCCCAGTTACTTGTTCTATTCGCAACGAACTTTTTGGAAATAGCAACTAGGACTCCTCCACCAGCCTTCCTGTGATGAAATCCTGATGGTCCTTGATCACGCCTAAAAACGTTATAACTGTCGTCAAAAAGTTCACTGCTAAGAATTTCACTGTTAAGCTACGTTTCTGTTAATACTAGTGCGTCATATTTGTAGCAAGTTAATTACAATAAAAATTCTCAGTTTTAGTCCGCAATCCGGGAACATTCTGATAGTATATGTTAAAAGAAGCGAATTTTTTTTTCTTTTATTTAGGTACAACAAACATCCATATTCACGTAATGAGTACACCGTATTATATGCATATATACTACAAATATGACCAACCCCGTTGTACACATATTGCATATGAAAAACAAAATTAGGGGCAACGTACAAAGTGCAACACAATCAATGCAGGACTTTATGGTAGTTTGTTCCAAATCGACACTCAATTGATTTGATCTGTTTTTCCTTTTGTTTAAAATCTCGAAGTTGTCTAAAGGTCTTAGGTAGTGGGTCGAATTTTATAACTAATACTAAAATAAAATGTTAATAAAATGCTTCTTATTTCTAAGTTATTTTTTTAAGTGTATCCATACCTTTTGTAATTTTATATTCTGATTCATCTGTTTTTCTCATGTAAATACGCCCTCCTCTTATCCAAACGTGTTTGTATCCAGCTTCCTTTGCCTTTAGACGTGTAGCCGACTGCAATGCCTTGGCATTCGGGCTCAGATGTTTAGAGATGAAGATTGGTGACTTCATACCTTCTAAACCTAAATGGATAGTATTCAATTTATCTTCAAAAGATTTAGTTCTATTAAAATTAATCGAGGCAGCTAAGAAAGAATCGCGTAATCGAGGCGCGTATTGAACTGTACAACTGTAGATTTTGGCCGGTTATTATTGTTATTCATCTTCATTATGCGCGTGCATTTTGATATACTATCATATTTAATATCGCAGTTTATTGCCTTCCCTATTTGTTTTACGATAATCGGCAAATTTTCATCTTTTTTCGGGGACACATTGAATTTCTATATTATTGGCTCGAGCTTGTTATTCTAAATTGTTTATGCGTATCGTCATATCTTTTATTGAGATAGACATTCTGCTATTTTCAGCTGCCAACTCTTTGATAGTGTGTTTAGTCTCTTCATTTTCTTTTAAAATGTCGTCATACTGATCACTCATGTAAGTAACAGAATTTTTGAGTTGTTGAATTTCATCCCGCATCGACTTTAATTGAACGTTCAGTAATTCGGTCATAGTCGAAGTAAATTTATCAAGCAGAGTCTGCATCTGTGACTGCATCACATCTTGTATGATTGAACGAACTCCATCTTCGGTTAAATCTAAGGTTGATGAACCAGGAGGAGATTGCAGAGCTTGCCTCTTGTTAGAACGTATCGTTATGTTTGGGTTGAAGCGGACCGGAGTGTTGTCATTATTTTGTCCCTTAGGATTGTTGAAATTGAAAACAAAAATCGCTGATATGGGCCAATCAGCTGCAAGGCTCAAATGAAACTGGGCTGGACATATCTGTCGCATGTCGGATACGCTATGGGCAAAAATATTTTGAACCTGTCAGGAAACGAAGGCGCGGCAGGCCCAGAAAGAGGTGGCGAGACGAGCTGGACTCCTATAACAAGGATTGGCACCAGCTTGCACTAAACCGAGATGAGTGGAAGAAGGGAGGGGAGGCCTTTGCCCTGCAGTGGGACAGTATAGGCTTATAATAATAATTAGGATTGTTTGCGATACATAGGGGACATAGCCAAGATGATGACTCAAATGATAGGTCTAAGTTCAGACAGGTGTAATGATATGCATTTTGCATTTTTTGCATTTCAAAAAAGTATAACACTTGTCGTCAGCAGCACAGCAACCCCAACTTTCTTTAAAATCTTCCATTCTAATGGAAATCGGTCGTTATAACTCCCTATTAAGAATCTCTCCCTAATAAAGGCCCCGTTATAAAGCTTCTTTTGTTCCGATGCTTAAAACATACCAAATCGCACACTAATAAATGCCCCCAAACAGTGCCGCCTACCGACTGATCGGCTAAAAGGTCGTATACGCCGTGCAGAGCGCGTCGCTTACGCGTTTAGATCAATATCCGCAGCCTGCTAGAATTGACGGTACATCTAAATGTTCAGATAAAATTTTCGTACAAAGTCTTATGATTGCGTCCTATTCCAATGCAAAAAGCTGTAATCTTTATCACTCACAGTTAACTCCTATGTCGTCCTTTAGTTACTCCGATCTAGGTCTTCCACTCCGATCTAGGTCTCGAACCTATTCGCGCCTTTATTAAAAAGGCGTCAACACGTCACTTCGCGAACGCATCTACCCATGCGAATCCGTTAATCGTAGCCACCGCCGACTACGATCTCCCCCCCGACCCCTGCCGCCACCGCCGGCCGCGACATGTTCTCACCGACCCCCCCGATGCTTTGTCATCCCTTCTTTCCGCTCAGAATACGGGCGACGACGACGACGTAGTAGTAGATCCCCTCCCATAGACGGCGGTTGACCGGTGCACTTAGTAGTGCACCCGTCCCCCTACAGCGACTGTCCCAACCGAGTATGTCGCCTCTTGCCCTTCTGGCTGGCTAGAGCGTAGTGGTTGCACGCTCGCCTTTAAGTCCAGTGAAGCTGCAAAGGCCTCGCGGCCAACAGCGTACATCATTCACACACACACACACACGCGTCCTATTCCAATGCAAAAAGCTGTAATCTTTATCACTCACAGTTGTAACTCCTATGTCGTCCTTTAGTTATTGCACTGTAACTTATCTTCAAACAGTTGTAAATTGCTTTTTTGTCGCGAGCGTAGAAACGGTGTTGTTCTGTTATATTGCCTATTGGACTAAGAATCATAACTACATACTAATAACCATAGTTCTAGTTTCATTCGATCCCAGGACTTACAAGCGACTTTTACCCTTCCATACCAAGTTAAGGTCCAACATCTTGCATCACAAAAGTTTGATCCTTCAACCCGCAAACACCATAGTTTGGTTCTTCAATCCGCATCATCAGATGTAATGGATGTCTAATGAGTAAAGGATATTAATCTGTAACTGATTTTTTAAATGATAAAAATGCCTTTACTCCAATTACCTAACGTTATCAAGAATATAATGATGAGTGCAGCTAGCGTTCATTAATTGTAAATATTATTTTCTAATAATCTAAGGCTATCATCTAAGGTTGTTGGTTGTGATAAAATATGTAGAGATATGATCGTAGCAATATTGGACTGTCTTCTTCCGGTAATTACTTATCAAGTCAATTTTTCTTTTGAGGGCGGCATATTCCCTTCTCTCTGGCGAAAAGCCTTTGTCCGCCCCTTGCCAAAGGTTCCCAATCCTTCCCCTCCTAGCCACTTTCGTCCAATTTCCATTCTTCCTTTTCTCTCAAAAGTTCTTGAGGTCTGCGCTCATAAACAAGTTTCTCAATTCATTTTAAAATATTTTTTTTCCAAAACATTTATGAAAACATAATGTATACAAGAATAAATATAGATCTGTTTAATCAGCTAGGCGATAGGCATTGCTATAATACGCGACATAGAAATAAATTAGATCAGCCGCAATTTCGTCTGTCAAAAATTAAGACTTCTTTCATGGGGTGCTGTGTTAGATTTTATAATAAAATTCCTCTTGACGTCACTAAACTTAGTGACAATAAATTCAAAGCTTCTATTAAATGTAGGCGAAGAAGGCAAGCTTATTATACGCTAGATGATTATTTAAAAGACAAAAATACTTGGATAGGGGATGTTCCAGCTCCACTTGATTGAATATGAACAACTTGTTTAGATATTATTATTTAATATTCCCTCTCTTCCTTCTATTAATTTAGTAAAATGTATTTTTTTTTCTCATTTCTTTCACTGTAAACGTGGGAACAATATAGCCATTCACATGAATAGTATAATTTAACTTAGACCAACCTGATAGATCAGCCTACATCGTTCTCCCATATCCCACAACAAAATCATCATCATCATCATCATCATCGTCATCAGTGGTGGTAGAGTCTTTGTTACTTTTCTGACGATTCATAAATACTGTAATGGTTTACATGAATAAAAAATATTCAGATTCTGATTTCTACTAACAATTTAATTAATCCTCTCCAATCCGGGTTCAGGCCTGGTCATAGTACCGTTTCTGCCCTTCTTAAAGTGACTGGCGATGTTCGATCAGGCATGGAAGATACCAAAGTTACAGTCCTTGTGTTAGTTGATTTTTCCAACGTCTTTAATACCGTTAGTCATGACGTCCTCCTACCTATTCTCTTCTACCGTTTGTGCTCTCAAGAGTCGCTGGACTGGTTTTCTTCTTATCTTTGGGAACGCCAGCAATCGGTTTTGTGTGATGAAACGTTGTCAGCTTGGCGCTGCCTCGACACTGGCGTTCCCCAAGGCGGTATACTTTCTCCCCTTTTATTTTCCATTCTCATTGATATGATAACTCAAGCACTTCAGTGTGCGTATCATCTGTGCGCTGATGACTTGCAATTATACTGTGTCCTTCGTTCTCGATATAAACTATATTAGCAGCTCTCTCGAGTCGCTTGGCAACCGCGCGTCATTCAGAGATTTAAAAAGTCAACGCCGCCTCTATGGTATCTGTGGACATAAGCTCTGCAAGCATTCTTTTGAAAGCGCGGCAGCCGACGCTTTGTAATAAAGTTTTTGGTCGACAATTAATTTAATAATGTTGTTATGGCACTGATATTATATAACAAAAAGGTTGTAATATACTCAAGTGACCTTGTGAAATAAATTTAAAACATCGTATAGGCAAATTTAGAAAAGTTTACGTCCTGGCAAAGAAGGACATTCTAAAAAGATCAACCGATAGTTGTTTATTTGTGGTGTTTTTCAGCTTAACTTGTTTATTTATATAATATCTAATATTTGGAGACGTGAGTTTCGTCATATTGAAATTTGGGAAAGCTTGTCGTCCGAAAAGTAAACTTATGAAGTCTATGTTCCTATTCGTGTACAAACAGTTTAACACGAAATATACCTGAAAACGATTATTAACCGTCTATAAATTGGCAATGTTATACCTCCAATAAGAGAAATTAGGGGGACGTTCATCAATTATGATGATTGTTCAGGATCGATGGCATTTTAAGGACACGGGTGATGTACGAGATACATCGACGTGGTCCGCAAGGCTTGACGATAATTCAAGGACACGAGTGGTGTACGAGATACATCGGCGTGATCCGCAAGACTTGGGGCCCATACGAGATATGTGCTGAAGGTCATACTACTCATAGGTTTCATCCATGAGGTGTTCCTGTGCAGTTCACATTTCTACAATGGTAAGAATCAAAAATGTTACCTAAAATACATACCTTAAACATGCCTAAAACAGTAAATACAAAGACTATTGCTATAAACTATAAGCAATTTGTCATATTATATCTCCAAAAGGAGACTTACTGAAAGGGTAATTAAAGTGACATTGTTTATGTATAACAATACATTATTAATAACAAAAGTCACTCCTTTGCAGAAACATAGTGTTTTTATTGATTTCATTATTAGACATACTTGTATAATAATACTGAAATAGCCCAAACTGGAGCTTATTACACAAAGAATTGTGCAAAATTATGAGTACTTGTATTACAAAAGTTAAATCCAGCAATACTTATTCCTGAACAGGGTTTATAACCAAATAAGCCAAAGTAATATACTAATGGCAATGCCTGTTGTAACTGACAAGCAACAGGACTGTGGATACATTCCAAATATAATATCTTATCCTACCGATGCTGCGGCAGGCAGGTTGTGGGATAATTTGTGTTATGCATAAAGATACTTAAAAGATAATATAAAATACCTGGTCTATCCAGTTAACATAGAACTAATAATTATCTATCAATATTATCAACCTAGACTCCTTGCAGGGTAGCCAGAAAAGATTAATCCTAACAACACAGTCATGAAACCTTTATTGAGATAAGAACCTTTAAGGTCAGCAGTATATATTTTGCATAAAAGGAGTGTTAATATAGTGGATTATCAATATGGAATTATTAACTAGCTAGTCATAGCCAGTAGTTAAAATTTCATAAAACAACCACCGTTGTAACCAATATAGACCAACAATCCTCATCCTGGGTGTGAAAATATTAAGCCACACTGTACCTATCAGTTCACCAAAAACAACATCACGTTGGACATTGGAAATCTCCTACCAAAGAAAGTGAGGTACAAAAAGCATGATAGGCATTTTACACAAGGACTTGGTTTTAAGTTGCTGAAAAATTCAAAAAAAAAAAACAATCAGGAATACAACATGGGTTTTACAAAGAAACCATAATATTGGAGGCTAAAGGTATTCACTGACTGTGGTATGTATCTATGACACTAATAATGCCTTCAACGACAAACATAATTTTATTGGTTTTGTGCAATTACTTCAGACAAGTGAATCTTGTCCTACATATGTTTAACATTATGTATAGAAACATTATTATTAGAAACACTATTGTTTAATAATTTGAAATATAATTTATAGCCATTTTTATTAAAAAAAAAACTTAATGCTATTACGCTAGACCTTACAGTCATAATAAATATACTAATAGAAAATTTATTAGTACCTATTCAGTTTTCTATCATGTAATGAGTTCAATGGTTTTGGGTTCTTGATTATTTCCTGCATCAATTATAGTGTACTTAATAATATTAGAAATTTGAGGCACACACAATGGAAAGCTATACATCAATTCATCATTTGGAGAATTAGATGTTTTTACTGTATTTTTGTTTGATCATATGATAATCAATAAATAATATGTAATTAAATGAGATTATTCAAGAAATTAATAACTATAAAAAATTGTTTTGTAATTAGTTTGGAATGTGTACAGTTATTTTGAACACCAGTGATGTTTTCTGGTATAGTTATGATAACACAAGCACAAACTGCTACCATTAAAGTAACAAGTTGGTTTTAGAGCACTATATATGTTGTAATTTATTTAAAGGTGTTTCAGTAAAAAATATTGGATTGAGATATACAAAAATTTGCAATTTTGGTATTGTTATATTTTAATTATTACATCCACATGTTACATGTATCTTATAAATAGGTATCTATATATAAAAAGAAAATAAAGTCATGCAAATGACTTGATAATAATATCCATTTGAAAATTTAATTAAATTATGTTGACAAGCTACGGTGGATGAAATATTGAGTTACAGTATTTGAAAGTATGGATTATCTTAAACAAGAATAATCAAAAGTATATTCTTATCACAGGTATGATAAATATTATGTAGTATCAGCAATAATCTAAGTCCTAAGGAACTTGATATTATTTATTTATTATTAATGGGGGATACATAATAATAAGTTGAGTAACACTCAATTCTCACGGTTGGACATCTAGAACTAACTAGAAAGTTACCCATTGCAATTTTTGTTTTTACTTATAAATACAGTCACATACAAAGAAGCAAAGGAAGTGTGGTATGAAATGAAAATTTCATGGTATGAAATAATTCAGTTATGAATAGGATTCCCAATATGATACAGTTGTAACCCATGGTTCGGTTTAGTCGACTGTAACTTATTCGCTTCTTAAGTTATTACTAAATTAGGAGTGTATTTTTTAGTATTTTTAGTATCAGTAATGTAATTGGTTCAGGAGTGCTCCAATCGTATTGCCAAAACAAACGTTCGCGGGCGTTATTGCGCAAGAACGAATCGTTAAGTAATACATAAATATTTAGGAAGCCAAGGATTTATTTGTCGGCGCACACTCAGAACATGGAAATGATTCCGGGATAGTTTCGAAATTTAAATTGAATTAATAATAGTGGTATAGTAATAACACTGGGGTAGGTTATGTTTGTTTACCACGCATTAGTACTGCCCTTCGTTCCAGTCTCTAAAATTGGGGGGGGGGGCGAGATTATATAGGTAAAGCACATAGCCTTATGTGAGGAATATCTCCAGATAAGGTGTGTGTGTGAGTGATGTACGCTGATGGCCGCGAGGCCTTTACAGCTTCACCGGACTTAATTCCATATAAGTTCATTAGTACAAAGGCCTCTAGTACAAAAAATGTTAAATCTTGATATATGTACATCTTTAAAGATTAAAAATATAACTAACATTAAATATAGCCGAACGATTTTATTTAAAAAAAAATATCATTAATTAAATATGTAATGATAGCAAAAACCTTCTTATAATCACCAAGTTAATTCGTAGCCTTCGTTTGGTACCGTACTCAAAAGGAGATCATTTGAAAAAAAAAAAAAAAAAAAAAAGAGCCACATGGCAGTTGGAAGACACATTAGTGGGGAAATAGGTTTCCCTGTTATATTTGTATCATATTGTTATAGATTGGGTACTAACAGACTTAGTTTTCAGGTCTAGTACACAGTAAGGGTTACTAGCTATCTATCTATTTCTATCCATATTATGACGCCAGATCTCTTGCGGGGTGGGCAGAGAGTGCAAGGTTCCGACGGGTTCTTTCCTTGCATGCCTGCCTGGCTTTCTTCGCTCTCATAGTTCGTCTCATAATGGTTGTCAATGATACAAGAATTATTATAAAGGATTTAATTTTATATAAACAAAACTCTAGATGGGCAATTCCTCAACTCTTGTTATATAGAAGATATCTATAGAAGAAAGATCTCTATAGAAGACAACAGATAGAGACTGCACTGATATCTGATAAGTAATGATTGATTAATATTACCCGGTATTAATGAATTTTGGACAACAGGTGTGGTATAAAGGTATATAACAGGTGCTTTAAAGGTTTTGTTGGGATGGATCTACACTACATAACATAATATGTTATAGAATTTGATTATATAAATTTATTTTAAATAAGTTAGACAGACTGGTTGTAAGAAACAATATATGTGTATATATTTGTCGTGTTTGTGTTGTATGGCAAAACAAAGAACGGGAATGTGTTATAGTACAAATATACTAATGATATGTTATTTTTAGAGGTCACAATAAAAAAAAAAAAAAAAACCTTTATGTGGTATACTTCAACTTTACCCTTATAGCTCTAAACAGCTGCTAATATAGTTTATATCGAGAACGAAGGACACAGTATAATAAGTGATCAAACGAACTTACCTGAAGTGAAGTTCGATCATTATTATACGAAGTCCTTCGTTCGAAGATATAAGTACCCAACCCGCCCTGCCCGTTGGTAAAGTTGAAGTGTACTACTTCTAAAAGGAATGCTTGCAGAGGTTATGTCCACAGATACCATAGAGGCGGCGTTGACTTTTTAAATCTCTGAATGACGCGCGGTTGCCAAGCGACTCGAGAGAGCTGCTAATATAGTTTATATCTTCGAACGAAGGACTTCGTATAATAATGATCGAACTTCACTTCAGGTAAGTTCGTTTGATCACTTATTATACTCGCAAGACAGTGCTGATCGAATCCCTGATATTATCAGCAAAGGTCTCACGGTGAATCCTACCAAGAGCCAAGCGATTCTTGTGGAGAGCTCTAGATTTATATGCAGGGTGAATATTGGAACTTTACCTCCACTTAATTTCAACGGGACAGTTATTCCTTTTAGCTGTAGTGTCAAAGATCTTGGTCTTCTTATTGACATGACGCTAAGCTGGCAGACTCAAGTTACAGCCATTGGTCAAAAGGTCAGGAGTAATGCGATACTTATATCGATTAAAAAAGTTGCTCCCTTCCAATACTAAAGCAATGCTTGTACAATCCGTGATCTTCCCTATCATCGACTATGGTGATGTGTGCTACTTTGACCTGAATGCAGATCACCTCAACCAACTAGACCGCCTTCTCAATAACTGCATTCTATTCGTCTTCAACCTACTTAAATATGACCATGTGTCAGTGCATCGTTCTCACTTAAAGTGGTTGCCTATTCGTCAGCATAGAACTCTTGAGGGCACTGACAACACTATTTTCTATTCTCCTTTCTTCCACCTCGCCTACTTATCTTACTTCCCAATGTCAGTATTTGTGCGCCAATCACGAGAAAAATCTTCGCTCCTCAAGTAATCGAAAGAAAAGAAGAAGTCTTCTTCAATGCCCTTCTCATCGTTCTGATTTTATTCACTCCTCCTTCTTCGTCCAATCTATCCTTTGTTGGAATACATTGCCTTAGGAACTCAGGATGGTAACAAACCGTCTCTCTTTAAAAAAAACTACATGTATACTTACTCGAAATGTAGGCAGAATCCTCTCAATGATAGTTTGACGCCATTATGTGTATATATATATATATATATATATATATATATATATATATATATATATATATACCTATATCATCACGCCAGATTCCTTGCTGGGTAGGCAGAGAGTATATGTATGTTTGTATGTTTTTATTTTATATATATTTTCGAACGATGTCGACAGGGTCGTGGATTGGTCATGCTCACTTAAATGTCTTTGCTAGTGGCAGCTCTGTGGTTGAGAAGAGTGATGGCTGCTTCTCAGGTCATACTCGTGAATGGGTGCTCGTGACTAGTCCGTCCTCTGTCCTTTGACTGATTCAACGTGTACGTAGTGCTGTTGAAGTTTGTCTCGTGCGGCGTCACACTGGAGTTATAACCAGTTGTTTTGTACGCACTCTTTACATATTTTATAGTAACCCTTTTTCTAACTATTATTAATATACTTTTTATTATATACCTACCGCACCGCCGCATATACCTACGACTGCATTAGCAACAGCATAGTAAGACAGCGAGTAGGTCTGAAAGATAGTATCGGTGTAAAGATGAGAAAGGGCATGCTCCGTTGGTTCGGGCATATAGAAAGAATGCCAGAGGAAAGAATGACAAAACAGATATACAATGTGAAAGTGGAAGGATGCACGTACCGGGGAAGACCTAGACTATCTTACCACGACCAAATAAACCGAGTCTTATCTGATGGAAAAGTCAAGAGTCTCCGTAACCGGCGAGCGTGTATGAGACAAACTATGAGAGTCGAGGAAGGCTGAGAGGTATGTAAGGAAAGAACCTGTTGGAACTCTGTACTCTCTGCCTACCCCGCAAGGGATCTGGCGTGAGGTTATAGATAGATAGATAGATAGATTATATACCTCTAAACATCTCTATTTTGTAAATAAAAGGACTATGTAGACACTGACCGATACCATGGATCTAAGTACACTTATGATTAATCTATACTTAAGCACATCTATTTTGTTCGTTCTGCATTGTTCTCCTGTACTCCATGAATGTAATGTATACAAAAAGTATTGTAAAACTCTCATTTTTAAAATGAGTAACTGTGGAGTGTCTTACCCTTCTTCTCCACAGGAATGACTTTCTGAACGGGTGGTCGAGTCTTAAGTAATCAATGATTTTCTCTTTTTGACTATATTAAGTGCCTTTTGGTCTACATGAATAAAAAACTTATGATTTTGACTAATAATATAAAGAGGAAATATTTGTTCGTTCGAATTCGATAAACTCTGAAACTACTGAACCGATTAGAATTATTCTTTCACCGTTAGAAAGCGATATTGTCACGCATTAAAATGAGGCCTACGTATTGAAACTTGACTAAACTTAAGTGAATTGGCTCGGCGGCTCTCTAAGAGAATTATTTAAGACCATTATTATAACCGTCCTATATCAATACATTTCTACATAAATATATTTCATTATTTTTATTTAGCCTTTAGTGAACTAAATAGTTTCAAATAGAGTAGAACGGAAACGTAGAAGGGAGGCCTTGAGCCAGCAGTGGGACACTGAAAATGTAATGTGCCTGCACCAAAAATATTTGTTTAAAAGATCAAAATGCTTATAATTCCAGTGAAACTGGAGCAGCAACTATCCGACATGCAGCTCCAATTCCACTGGCATTTAAATTCTGCGGTATATAAATTTAGTATTATTGATAAATCGAGCCTGTTACGCGTACTGTAAATAAGGGAACCAAGTAATAATATTCATAATATTTACCTATGAGTAGGTTTTACATATTACTATTAGTTTGAGATCTACGCAGCGTTAACTATCTAGTTTTTCTATACTCCGGGATAGACAGTGTGCACAGTACCAGTGCTTCATTGGCAGTAACCGTGAAGTTTCTTGCTCTTCTCTACGGTAAAGACATTTTGTTTTTCTCTTTGACGATTCTTACTTTTAAGGCACCTTTATAAGGGTTAATATTAAAGCGTAGTGTTGTGCCTAATTATCCGTAAATAAAATAAAAAACATATTGTACCACTATGCTACAATTTTGCTTTGATTTTTAATTGACTAAAATCTCTTTTAGTCATATTTACGATAAAGTATCTATATTTTGTTTACTACACCATATACGAACTATAACACATAATTTATCAGTACTCTATAAATATAATTTTTTGACTCCACTCAGTTCGGGTCCTACCGGCGAGCGTCATTCATCTATAAATGATAACTATTCGAGTGTCTTTGCAGATAACTTTTAGGGTACCTAGTTTTTGGTCTGGATTACGTGTATAGGTAATAATTATATCGATGTGTTCAGTTACTAACACTTAAATATCTATCCTAAAACATATAGTGAGATTAAAAATCTTATAGTTAATTGGTTAAAAATGGAAACATATGAGGAAACTGAGGATATAATGTTGTATAAATGTTGAGAAAAAAAAAAGGAAAGTACACACATACACTCACACACACACACATACACACACAAGCACGCGCGCGCAGGGACACCACACATTAACCCACTTTTAATTTTAATTTAATGTTCGTACCTACCTACCTAGTTATAAGGAAAAATATATCTAGCTACTATCCTTGAATAAATAACTAAAGTGTTACTACTTCAAATACTATCGCATGTTAGAATATATTTTGTTCATGTAACTAAACTCACTATTAATGGAGAGCGGGATCCCCATTTTTTTTTTTTTTTTTTTTTTTTTTTCCCGGGGGGAAATGCCTGCCGCATACTGCCACATCCTGGACTTGGTGATGTGGCAGTTATGTGGGGCTCACACCCACTAAAACCCCCCCGGCGTCCGTCTCTTGCCCAATTGCCGTACCGCAGGAATTGCCAAGTGGTAGAACATCTGCGGCACGGGCAGGCCTGGTCTATTTCCACAGACCTCTCCTTCGTGCCTTGTGCATTCTTTTTGAGGGTGCGCAGGACGCAGCGCACTTCCATCACAGGCCTGTTACTGGTCAGGCGACAAGCTGCCCACGCTCGGCGCCCGCAGGCCACTTTTCAAGGTGGGCGGAGGTCATTAGCGGCATACGCTCTACGCCTCCGCCCAACTCGCCTCCTACGAGCGGGATTCACGCTAGTCTCCTCCCGCTCCCGTTCTGCCGCCTCTTTTGCCGCCATTACGGTCCCGCAGAATGCGACCATAGCCACCCAGGCGTTCTCCCTCTCGACCATGGCCGATACCACAGCCGGGAGTGAGAGCATCGTCCCTCCGAACTCAGCGGCCAATTGCTGCCGTTCCACACCCCAAGCCGGACACACCAGTAGGGTATGCGAGGCTGTGTCCTCCGAACCACCGCAATGGTGGCACTCCGCCGTCTCCTCCCGACCGATCCGGCACAGGTACCGCCCGAAGCAGCCGTGCCCAGACAGCACCTGTGTCAGTCGGTAGGTAAGTACCCCGTGCCGCCTCTCAACCCATTGCCAGAATATCGGAAAGATATTAGCGATGGTGGCGTGTCCAGCACTGGGTTGGCTCAACAGCCCGCGCCACTCCTCCAGGACCGCTCTCTGGAGCTCCTTCCGCCGAGCTCCTAAAGCTCTAGGCTCCGGATTTTCGTCCCTGCGCCAGCGGTGAGCGGTGGCTAGGGCCCTAGCCTCAATGTGCCATGGTGGCATTCTAGCTAGCAGGGTGGCTACCTCATAAGCGATCGTGCGGTACCCGCGGGCTACCCTGGCAGCCAGCAAGCGCTGTGGTCGAGAGCGGGATCCCCTAGCACAAGTATAATATTTACTTAAAAGGGGATTTCAACCACTGTTACTGTAATTTTTACTTGGTTACTGAATAAAACATTTTTATTTTATTTTATTTTTTATTTTTTACTTAAGACGCAGTGACGCTGACTGTACCAAGGAGTGGCCGGTGGAACTCAACTGCACAAAACCCCCTCATGCTTGGGCTCTTTGAATTTATATTGTAAAGTTCTATAGACAACAGTGGTGTCCAGATTCTGATACCACATAAATGGAAATCCTCAACAAAAACAAAAGTGCACGCGTGTTCATAAATAAAAGCTTAATTTTAAAATATTTTTTTAAAGTGTATTATGTAATATCATCGTACATTTATTGCCATGTATATATACGTGCTTTAAATTCTGGCTTGTATCCAGGACGCGAAGGAGGTTACTCTGGCGAAGGCAGCGGGGAGACCGACCTGGCAGCCGCGAGCCGAACCGAACGACGTGACACCGATCTGCAAGAACACGAGCATTTGTATTGCACAACTCCCGACACAGAAAGCAGAGAACGACGATATTGTGTTTGTTGAATAAGTAACTGGTAAAAGAATAAAATGGTATGATCCCCAGTGAAGGTTTCGGTAAAGTATACTCACAAGCACGCGCGCTCCGCCGCTAGTGATGGCGAGTGGGCCACCGGAGTCGCCGCCGCAGGTTCCGACGCCGCCAGCGCCGCTGGTGCACAGCGTGGACGCGACCACGGCCGCGCTGCCGAACGTCTGCTGGCACACGGCGTTGGTGATCACCTGCAGCCACACTTGGTGCTTGGCCTGGTTGTTGGAGATGCCGGCGCCTGAGGAAGCGTAGTCATGGATGAGACGAACGGAATTGAAGTTTTGTGAGCCTAAGTCACTGGTGCGAAATAATTAAATTGAGTAATGTACTACGATATCGATACTCACTGTCGCTGTTCCTGCCGAACCCGGCGGCGTGTGCCCAGGTACCGGCGAAGTTGTTGTTGAGCAGGGTGCCGCTGGGCAACGTGATGCGCTGGATCACATCTGGAATATAAACGCAAACGATGTAAGCGCAGCCAGCGACGCTTTGACTACGTTTATTGTATCGACGGACGCTATACTAACTCGTGTATGTAACCCAGGGAATGGTGATTATGGCGATATCGTTGTTCAAGTTGTTGGTGTTCCAGTTGGCGTGCATGGCCACTTGACTTGTGGTGACGCGCGTGCCACCGGAGAACAGGAAGGCGGAGCCAAGCACCACCGTGAACTGGCGCGCCTGGCTGCGGCCGTCCCACCAGCAGTGAGCCGCTGTCACGGCGCGGGTGTTGGTCAGCAGGGAGGAGCCGCACACGGAGGTGGCGCCAGTGGTCAGTAAGATCACGAGGCCGCCCTGTAATGTGTTACGATTACGTAACGTTTTTATTTAAAATTTTGGACTAACGTGCTACTAAACATTCATAACATGAACAGCTACACTGGAGGAGCTGCGCAAAACGCTCGGGTGGTCTCACCAGGTGGGGGTGCGCGCCGACGGCGGCGGTGGAGCCACCGACGATCCTGGAGCCGTCGAAGTCGAGGGCCTGCTCCTGCTGCTTGATGCGCGCCGCCTCGGCTATGCCCACGCTCTCATGGTAGTACCGCAGCACTGGCTCCTCGGCCAGCGCCAGCGCGCACACCGCACTCAACACCACCACAAACAATTTCATTCTGGGACGGGCGAAGAGAATTAGTGACTGGGCCGTGAGTGCCAGTCCTTTTATACCGCGCGGACCGCTGCCAATATTCCTGATAAGGATTATAATTATATCACTGAAGATTATTTTAAATCCATCGACTCATTGATGGTTTACTGATTATTATTAGCATTAAAATTGAAAAATAACAACACATCATTACTGTATCGTAAGAAACAGCCCTACAATAGAAATGATTCCTATTTCGTGGTTACGTTTACAAATACGAAAGGTTCTGGCGTCATGTTATACATATATAACAGAGTAATTACATCATATATGGACGAATCGCCCTTCTATTTTTACAAATGTTTATTTAACTTGCAATGTTCGTGTCTGTCTGTTTTTCCGGTACCAACTTTATCCATAAGTCAAGCACTTGGATTTGATTAAGCTGCAATTTGGCATACGAGTGTAATTTTAGTGAAAATGCAATAATTTGGTATTAAAAATCTGGTCTGATGATGGAGTCGGAAGGTGGCCATAAGAACATGTGAAGCATACAAGGTAACCCCCTCGTATTTAGGCTTGTTAGATTGGTATTGACAAGTACTATACACCCAGATAGTATTCAGGGGCTGATGATGAAGCCGAGAAGTGGTCGATGATACCACCCAAATGCTCAATATAGCCCCGCCGTGTATGGGCTCGTTGGATTTGTCTTGACGAGTATTTTATATTCGGATGTTTTTTTTTCAAGCACTTGTAGGTTTTCAATTCGATTGAGCTGAAATTTGCCATACGTATGTAAATTTGGTGACAATGCAATTATATCGTACCATGGAGCTGATATGATGGTGGTGTCGGAAGGTGGCCATAATAACAACATAATCCCCTCGGGTATAGGCTTCTCAGATTGGTATTAACTATTACTAAACAACCAGATAATGTTCAGAGTCTGATGATGAAGCTGAAAGGTGGTCAATGGTACCACCCAATGACTCAACATAACCCCACCGTGTTTGGTCCCGTTGGATTGGTCTTGATGAGTACTGTTTACTCGCATGGTCTTCAGGGCCTGTTAATGGAGCCGGAAGGTAGCCAACGGAACTACCGGAATACTCAACATAACCATGTCGTCTTTGGGCTCGTTAGATTTATCTTAACAAATCACATCAACATAATTGTATTTTATTTTATTTTAAAAGAGTAACCGTGGACTTTCTTGCCCTTCTTCTTAACAGGAATGACATTCTGAAGTGGTGGTCTTTGTTACTTTTCTGACGATTCATAAATACAATGGTATACATGAATAAAAAATAATCTGATTCTGATATACAATCTTTGAACAGTCTATATCTCAAAGCTGATCTGGATCCGTGTTACATTATTTTATTCGGAATAATATTTAATGTTTAATTTTTTTTTTATAATAAATCAGTTCAAAGGGATACAGTGCAGCATTCTAACAAGTCGTAGAAGAGGTGTTTGAGGCGGAAGTGTTTCGTAATTTGCTTTAAACACATAAAATTTGTATAGACACTGGTGGAGTTGTTTGAAATGAGAAATTTAGTTTCGTAAACGTATTTAACATGCTATTATTTAATTTCACTTGACAGTATGTTCGACAATGTGTTAATTTGATGGAGATGAACTGCGGGGCTACCATAGAGTCTTTGACATTATTTTTGTAACTGTAACTGGACCATGAGAAGGAGATGGAGTTACGAACGGCGTATGTACTGTTTCTTTCTCACGGGAAACAAAGTATACAATAATACTACTAAAGAGATGAAACTCCTGAATGTTTGTCAATATTAACGTGAAATTTGGTGCTCAAATATTGGGGCACAGTACTTAATATATACAGCACAGGAGAGTCGCAGCACCTATAGGTATTCGAGTTGTCATGTTATCGCAGAGGATTATAAAATGTGATCGCTACATTCATTATCAAAAAGTATTGTAATGATTAATTAAAGTTGCAATCAATATTTTAAGATATCTCTAGTCGAAACCGCCGCGATAAAATCGCTCATGGGTATTTCCAGACCGCCCCGATTAACAATAACACGCAAGTAAATGAGAGTGGTGTGGTCTTTCTATTGTTGTTTTACAACTGTAAATATAAATTATACATACATTTATTTTTAAAAGACTTCACAAGACATGTTTTTCATGTATACATAACTCATGTATGAAATAACTTTTTTTTGATTTTTTTTAACTTCGGATTCAGTATAGGTCTAAAGTGGTACTGTTATAATTTCATTATTTTTAGAGAGATACCCCCGGGTGCACCTTAACGACAAGCAGCATGAATGTGAAGATTGACTGATTATGGGTATTATGTCAAGCCTATAGATACTTTGCCATAGGACTAAGCAGAATATTAACTGAATTCAAAAAAGGAGGGAATTCACAAGTCGTCTGTATACCTACATTTTTTTATGTATATTAGTCGCTAATGTCACTTGGAAGGTCAAGGTCTCATTGGTTGCTAAAACTAGAGTCGCGCCGGTCAAAGAACTAAGCATCTGTGGCCTTGAACCCTAGGGGCTACTCTGTTAGCAAGACTACTAAACGAGACAACAGAAGTACTCAAAATTCCAAAGAACATATAGGGGCATGGACGGATTCCACCTGTGGTGCTCGGATAGTTAAACAGCCATCCCAGTAGGTGGAAAACGTTTGTAGGGAATCGCGCCCCCCTAAAATTATTTCTAAAGTTAGTCCAGCTTAGTGGTTTTATGTGTCATCAAAGAAAAATCCAGCCGATTGCGCGTCATGAGGTGCAATTTGGTTTTCGGGTCCTGATTTCCTAAATCAGGAAGTATAACTTCCTTACAAGAACAGTTTACAAGAAACCCAAAGATATACAAACAGATCTCGAAGAATCAGTGAAGGTTCATTTGACCACTGTGTCAGATAAAAATATTTTTGAAAATTTTCATTATTGAAGAGAATACTGAAAGTCATAGCGTATTGTCATACATTTCATAGGCACGATAATCTAGAACAAAGAACAAGGTATATACAGAAGAAAGAAATAGAAGACTCATTAGAACTTGGTATTGAAAAGGACAAATGGAGGAACTAGTTGTAGAATATGCTCAAGGGCGGTTCAGGGAGGAACGGCCTCGGCTTGGGCTGTCGCTATGGGGGAAGGCATATATTAGGTGTCTCGCCATGGTGAACGAGGAAGAATCCCTTGTCTACTGGCCAACAATTTTACCCGTGGTATGTGGGAAATTCTTGAGGAGTAACAGAGAAACACAGGTATTCAGCTGGTATTATTCCGACTGGCACGACAATAGACTTAACCTACTCTCCACCTATAATTATAAAACCGTTAGTGTGTGTGTGTGTTCTTAATACACTACACTTCTCCACACTTAAATTCTACTTATCCTTAATACCCTAATTATTTCTTAAGTCTACATTGGCGAACCGGTCGACTCGAACGCGGGATTGTTGGATTTGTATCGGGGACAGGTTCACGGGGTACAGGCTCAATGTTTACTAAAGAAGGAACCGACAAAGTCTGTTCAATCGCTTGCGCCCGATTCGACTCCTGCGCCTGCTTAGACCGAGCCCCCAAAGCCACCTGTGTCTGATCATTATGAGTCGGGGTATCAACGCTGTCCGTCACAGCGTCTACCGTTTGACCAGCATCAGCGTTACCGTCTGAACGATTACACTCAGGGTTAGGTGCGGCTAATGAATTTCTACTGCGACGTTTCAATTGGTCGATATGACGATGTATTTGGTTGCCTCCCTCGCCTATCACTCTATAGTTAGACGGACCTAAACACGTATCTACCGTTCCCGGTACCCATTTTTCCCCCTTTAGATACTGGCGGTACCACACATCTTCCCCAGGCTCTATTTCCCTATTCGCCGCCCCGGCCGCGTTATCTACTTGCAGCTCCTGTTTATGTTTCACGCGCGCCTCCCGGTCCGGCCTCAAAGCGTCTAGTCGCGTACGCAGTTGTCTACCTACCAATAACCTAGCTGGGCTCTCACCTGTCGACGCATGTTCTGTATTCCTATAGTACAATAAGAAGTTATTAATCATCGGATGGTATGGCGGTGAAAACACATGCTCAATAGCATTACTTTTAAGATAAAATCCGAACTCCTGGCTTGTGAAAGGTGGACCGTTATCAGTAACTATCTGTTTTGGTAAACCCCATCTACTCTACTATTCATTCAACCTATCAATAGTGGTCGCCGCCACCGTACTCGGTACAACAAATACTTCTAGCCATTTGGACATGGCGTCGACCACCACCAGATAGGTTTTACCAAATATGGGCCCCATGAAGTCCAGATGCAGGCGTGTCTATGGCCGAGAGGGCCAAGGCCAGGGGCGAGGCGCCTGCTGCGGGGGAGCGTCCGCGTGCGCGGCGCACGCGGGACACGCGCGGCACGCCTCCACCGCCTCGTCCATGCCCGCCCACCACACGTAACTTCGGGCCAAAGCTTTATACTTAACGATACCCATGTGAGGTTCATGCATGATTTGCAAAACTTTATTCCTACATCGTTCTGGTATGACAACCCTATGGCCCCACATTACACACCCTAGTTCCTCGTATAATTCACGTTTCCTATTAAAATAAGGTTGCATACCTACTATATCACACTCGTTAGGCCAGCCGTCTCGGATAAAAATTAACACCCTACCTAAAATCGGATCACGCAGCGTAAATCTCTTAATTTCATTATAATCCAGAAGCATCGCCTCCTGCGCAAAGTGCAAATGCGTTTGTTCCGGAATCGCTAACGAAACCGGTTTCTTATCTCGCACTGGCAGTCGAGACAAGCCGTCCGCACTATTGTTATCTGTGCGCACGTATTCTATACCATAAGTATAGGCCGATAATATGATCGCCCACCGCTGCATACGACTAGCCGTCATTGTAGGGATATCGTTATGCGGACCGAATATAGACACGAGCGGCTTATGGTCTGTCCTATGCGTAAAACGGCGACCATAAATATACTGATGAAATTTTTTCATACAAAATATAATAGCCAAGGCTTCTCTATGTATTTGGGAATAATTTTTCTCCGCCAGCGAGAGCGTGCGCGACACGAAAGCCACTGGGCGCTCGGGCGCACCGCCGCGGCCCGGCTGCGACAGCACCCCGCCCACGCCGACGCCGTTCGCGTCGCACGTCACTATCAGCGGCTTGTCAGGGTCGTAATGAGCTAGCACCTCTGAACCCATTATGGTTTCTTTTATGTTTCTAAAGGCGTCCTCACATTTTAGCGACCAATTCCATTCAACGCTTTTCTGGAGAAGATTGTATAAAGGAACTAATCTCTGACTAAAATTATTTACAAATTTAGCAAAGAAATTAACTAAACCTAAAAATGACCGTAATTCCGTAATGTTGAGCGGTCTCGGTATATTTTTAATCGCTTCAATTTTAGCCGGATCCGCCTTGACTCCGTTTTTTGAAACTTTGTCCCCCAAATAGGAAACCTCTATCTATATCATCACGCCAGATCCCTTACGGGGTAGGCAGAGAGTATAGAGTTCCAACAGGCTCTTTCCTTACATACCTCTCTGGCTTCCTCTACTCTCATAGTTCGTCTCATACACGCTCGCCGGTTACGGAGACTCCTGATTTGTCCTTCAGATAAGACCCGGTCTATTTGGTCATGGTAAGATAGTCTAGGTCTTCCCCGGTACCTACATCCTTCCACTTTCGCGTTGTATATCAGTTTTGTCATTCTTTCTTCGGACATTCTTTCTATATGCCCGAACCAACGGAGCATACCCTTTCTCATCTTTACACCGATATTCTCTTTCATACCTATTTGCTTTCTTACTACGCTGTTGCGAATACGGTCGGTCAGCTTCACTCCGCAAATCTTCCGCAGAGCTCGCATTTCCACCGCATTTATCCAACTTTCATTCTCCTCCTTACATACCCAGCTCTCGCTGCCATATAACAGCGTTGGGACAAGCACTCCATTATGTATTGCCAGCTGCGCCTTTCGGCTTAAGTGCCGGCTCCCAAGTAGCTTTCCCATCGCGCCATTCACTCTGTTCTCTGCACTCACTCTTCTCTCTATGTCAGCGGTGTATTTTCCATCCTTACAGAATGCGCATCCAAGATATACAAACTCATTCACTTGCTCCAGCACATCGTTCCCAACCACAATCCTTGCATTATATAGGAAACCTCTTGTACAAAAAATACACACTTGGATTTCTTTAATCTTAACCCGTAATCTAGTAAGCGTTGAAATACCTTTTGCAACGCCACAAAATGTTCCGATTTTGTTTTCCCTCCGATAATGACTTCATCAATAAATACCGCCACATTAGGGATACCATGAGGCAAACTCGTCATAATGCGTTGGAATATCCCCGGACTAGAAGACAGCCCGAAAACTAACCTGTTGTAACGAAATAAACCTCGGTGTGTAGTAATTACTGTATATTTTTTTGAATCATCTAATTCAATTTGGTTATACGATTGTGATAAATTTATTTTACTGAAATATTGGGCCCCATTTAACGCAATAAGTACATCCTCATCAATTAATAAAACTGGATTCAATGTCGCCTTATAATCTACAGAAACCCTGAGTGCACCGTCGGATTTATTAACGGGAACAAGAGGCGAGGCCCAGTCGGAGCAGTCGACGGGCTCGATGACGCCGGCGCGCAGCATGGCGTCTAGCTCCGCGTCCACGCGCTCGTGCAACGCGTACGGCAGCGGCCGTGCGCGGTGGAACACAGGCGCTGCGCCATCGCGCACCCGCAAAGTTGCCTTGCCGCCCGTGAACCGTCCCAGAGTGCCATCAAACAATTGCTTATACCTGTCCAATAAATTGTTTACATTATTCTCGGTTTCAGACTCTGGCTTCTTATCTTATCTTATATTGGCTTGCCCGTCATTCGTTTGTCCAATATCTGTTTTGCACAAATGTTTATCGCATAGGTCTCTGCCTGGAATATTGATGTAAACCTGTCCATGCTTTGACTAAGGCTGTATCCTTCCGTGTATACTCCGGCTCCCGTTCCAAACTTGGTTTTGGATCCGTCAGTGTACCATATCATTTGCTCCTTGCCTTGCTTATTTAGACCACTTTTCCATTGTTCCCTAGTTGGGATGTGAGTGCTAAATCTCTTATTGACCATGTATGTGGTTAAGATCTTGCACTTCTCATGTCCCTTATCTCATCTAGTTCCTTATCCGGTTCTAGCTTGGTGTGTTCGAGGCCTGGCGCCGTTATGCTCCATAGTCCAGCTTTCTCTAGCCTATAGAGTGCCTTCCTTGCCTTAGTTTCAATGACGATATGTAATAGAGTCAGGTTGAGTAGCCTCTCCATAGCTGCCGTCGGTGTTGTTTTGAATGCACTTGTGATGGCCAGGCAGGCTGTCCTCTGCAGTTTTGTTAAGGAATCCCTGCACGTCTGTGTTTTAGTTCTAGGCCACCACACGATGCATCCATACGTTAATATCGGTTTTACCATAGTGATATATGTCCAGTGCATTATTTTGGGCTGTAGTCCCCATGCCTTTCCATACGCTGACCTACACATATTCAGCACTCTCAATGCTTTGGCAATGGTTTGATCAACATGTGTATGCCACTTTAGTTGCTTGTCTAGGGTCACCCCCAGATACTTGACCTCAGTGGCCCATTTAATTTTACTTCCGTACATATGCAAGTCCTGTAGACCCGTCAGTACCTTTTTCCTTGTAAACAGGATGACATTAGTCTTCGTCGGGTTGACCGAGAGGCTATTTGTTGTGCACCAGTTTGTTACTTTATCTAGAGCTTCTTGCATCAGTGTCGATACTGTGTTTGGAAACTTCCCATTGATTGCTATCACTATATCATCCGCATATCCTACTCCGTAGAACGGACCTTTGTTGATTATCTTCAAGAGAGAGTCCACTACCAGGCTCCACAGAGTCGGCGATAAGACCCCTCCTTGCGGGCATCCTTTAGTAGTTCTTACGGATAGCCCTTCTCCCAATAAAGTGGACTGAACTATCCTGTTCTTTAGCATGTTTTTGATCCATCTGATAAGAGTTGGTTCTATACCATGCTCTATAGCAGCTAATTCTATGGATAAGAATGTTGTGCGATCAAATGCACCCTCGATATCCAGAAAGGCTGCAGCACAAATTTCCTTTTGCTGCAGATCCATCTCTGCGCGATTTACCACATAGTGCAATGTCGTTTCCGTAGACTTACCAGGTAGATGAGCGCATTGCATCTTATGTAGGGGATAATCCTTTATTGGACCATCCTTTATGTGCCTATCTATCATTTTCTTTAGACATTTTAAAAAGAATGAGGACAGGCTGATTGGTCTGTAGGATTTGGCATCCTCATAGTTGGATTTCCCTAGTTTGGGAATGAACGTCACCGTCACCTGCCGCCAGATTCTAGGGGTATGCCCAAAGGCCACGCACGCCCCGAACAGTCTGCACAGGTGTTGGCTGAGTACTGGTTCCCCTTCCTGTAGGAGGATGGGATAAACACCATCCGGACCAGGGGCCTTAAATGGTTGAAAGCTCTTTAAGGCCCATTTGAGTTTGTTCTGTTCCACGACTTTGCCTGCCGTCTCCCAGTCAGCTCTAATTGTCTTTAAGCTTAGCTCATCTATATGGACATCACACATGGTATCCTCTCCCTGTATTGCTACCGAACCCGGGAAATGCACGTTGAACATTGTTTTCAGTGTTTCTTCCCCATTGTTTGTAAGTTCCCCTACCTCATTCCTCACTGTAGTAAGTGAATTTAATTTTGCCATGGATATTGCCTTGGCTAACCTCATACCCTCAGGAAGGCTGTATATGCTTTGGCAGTGTCTTTTCCAAGCCCTTCTTTTTGCTCTCCGCACTTCTGTATTGAACCTCGTGAGTATCGTAGAATATTCCCCAAAGTTCTTGGTTGCTTTCGCAGTGTTGAATGGACGTCGAGTTTCTACTCTTAACCGCGCTAGCTCTGGTGTCCACCATGGGTCACGTTTCGCTATGACTCTGCTCTCCGGACAGTTATTAGTCCAGGCGGTTTTTACTGCCCGAGCTACGCTATCCTCTTCGAACTCTATATCCAATACGGAGCTGAGTCTGCCTCGGACCTTTTCTAACTCTGCTTTAAGGTCACTTTTATATGCGGCCCAATCAGTGTTCCTTGGGTTCCGCCTTCTTGGGTTTATATTAAACGTTTCCATCCCATGCTGAAAACATATATAATTGTGATCGGAGGATGAGATCTCATTGGAGACATGCCAGTTGTTTACCTGTCTACTCGCTCTATTAGAGGCAACTGTAATGTCAATAACTTCCGCCCTACGTCTATTTACGCCTCTATTGAGAATTTGTAAAGGAATGCTTACCAGAAAGTCCAGAAGTTTTTCCCCTCTTTGATTAGTGTCTGAGCTGCCCTCAGACGACGTGATGCTTCTTGTTGCAGGAATATTCAACCAAGTCCCGCAGATGCGTTGTAACAGGGTCCGCGCTTTCGTAGGGCAGATAGGCCACCGAGAAGATGACTACTCGGCTGCCCTTGTTACCTTCCAATTTTGACTTCACCGTGGTGAGGTCCCTATAACAGAAAATGGACAGAGGCAAAGCGTTTATGCCATTCCTGACAAAAATGCAGGTCCTCATGTCATTAGTTGTGCAATTGTGAAACAGGTTTTCCCCCGCTCCATCAAGGCCCTTTATCTGTCCCCTATAAATATAGGGTTCTTGAATAAGTGCTAAGTCAAATTTAGCTCTACGCAGCTGGCGATCTAGCATCGCCGTAGCCGCCTTAGAATGGTGCAAGTTGATTTGTACGCACCTTAAGCCAAGCTCCTTTGTTGCCTGGTTGTGTTTAGTTGGTAGTCCACACTAGGGACTACCCACCTTGCAGCTCTCCTCCGGTTTGCTGCTATCTGGGGCTTCATCGTCCTCCCTTATTGGGGAAGATGTGATGCCCAGTTTATCGAAGCCGCCCGCTAGTCCATCCGATCTCACCGGCATGGCTGGCGATGGGACCGGATAGTCCGCGAGCAGTGCCTCCTCCTTGTCTGTTGCAGGGGTGTTTCCCCCCTGCTGATGGTCTGGTTGTGTTTCCACCGGAGTAGTGTGGGGTACTACCGCTGGTTTATCGAACCCGACCGCAGCCTCCTCTTTGTCCTCTGACGTTTCGAGGACTTTGAAGTAGCTGCGGTCAAGCCCGGCGTGCAGCATGTACCCGGCTTCTTTGATGGCATCAGCCGAGGACTGATCCATCAGAATGATGCTTCTAGCCTGTCGTCCCTCTGTCGTCGTGTTCACGACTCTCCAGCGGTCCGTGAGGATAACCTTATGGAGTCGCTGGAGCATCTGAAGCTTCATAGACAGAGAGACCTTCTCACTCACGCGTGTCCTCTTCCACGCCATTTTCACAGGACGGAGTAAGTCCCTATCCCTGATCACCTTGACCTTGACACCACCGACAGTTTGACCGTCGTAGTGCCTCAGCCAGGTAATCGCCTCGTCGCTGGAGCATGTTAGGTTGATGATGCCGCCCTGGACCCCCTTCCATTCAATGGTGAGGACCGGATCGCTCCACATCCTCCTCCAGATGACGTCCTTTATGTTCCAGGCAGTCTCCTTATCAAGCATTGTTTTGGGATAGTCATCCGCAATGATGACCATCCTTGTTGTGGTCAAGGCATCCTTAAAGGAGGACCCGAGGCGAACTCGCTTCAGATGCCCTGCCGTATCCCTGGCTTCATCGCTGACCTCTCTCGCCCGTTTGGAGAGCGTCGCCTCCTGTACGGGCGTCTGAGAGACAGCCGATTGCCTTGCGAGCTCGATTCGCTTCCTCCGCTTAGCGAGCCCGCTGAGTCTTTTGCGTCCCTTAGGGGAGACATGGTCACGCAGTCCGCCAGCACCGGTCATCTGCGTGGTTTGGTTTCCGGGTCCAGCAGAGCCAGACGCCTTCGCCTCCACCTTGGCAACCGGGGGCAGACCGGAAGACGCTGTGTCTCCTCCAGATCCGCAACTCATAAGTGCAATTTTGGGGACCAGACTGGCGCCACCACTGGGGTTCGCTGCCGTCGCTTGTCCCGCTGCCTTTTTCGTGCCCGAGGGCCTTACACTTTGCCCCGAGGGGCCTTGTGTGCATGACGCACTTTGTCCCTTTTTGGGGACTGGTTTGGGGTTTTTCTTTTTACCTTTGTCCATGTGACTTTATGATATTCTTCACTCTGATGACTCCCCACCCGCCACGGAGTCCTCACCTTTTGGGATGCTTTATAAGCACCAGGGCTATCATCAGAGTATAGGGTTCCAGGGTGAGTTGTCCACGAGACTAACGGTGTTCGCTTCTACTCCCACGTAGTGTAGGCTCACACCGTCGCCTGCGGACCCCTTCACCCCAGAACCCTAGCCTAGCCCATCTGAAGGATGGACTTCAGCCGATTGACTACCACGCGGCTACGTGACAGCCTCCCGTTTGGACAGAGATCCAGACCGAAGAGGCGTGTTGCCGGCGACAGACAACAACTACCGGTCCATCGCCGACTCAACCTCCAGGACTCCTTCACCCTGCTGTACGGGTCACCGCGCACGGCACAAACACGCAGGAGATTGTTCCCCTTCTCCCCCCTACCCCCTGCCGCAGCACCCAATCCCAAGCACCGCGCCATGTCATGTCATCCGCCATTGCCAACAAGATCCCCCGTGAGGGAAGTTATTGACGATACCCGGGGTGCACCGTCCCGTGCCCATTGTCGTTCCTCTGGACGTATCCGCGGGACTGGCAATGGGTCGGGCGCACTAGGAGGTTACCCGACCGTAGCACCCCAAATTCTCTGACGAGACTCTGGCTTAATAAGGTTACAATTATAAAGTTTTCCAACGGTTATGCTTAATTCCGTCAACCATTGTCGACCAAGTAGGGAAGTAGTCCCTCCTTCAATAACAAATAACTCTCAATGTTTTGAGACATCTTCATACTTGACTAAGGGTGTAATAAAACCCAACGGTTTAATATGAGATCCATCATAAAATTTTAATGATAGGTTATGAGGCTGAATCACTTTACCTTGAAAATATTTATTATAGGTAAGCTTACTTATACAAGATATCGGTGTGCCGGTATCTACTTCCATGAAAATCATTTTTCCATCAATAGTTACAGGTAAACTCACTGCTGCTGTTGGCGCGCTCTGCCCGCGCGCACTGGCCCCGGCCGCATAGCGTGCACTCCGACACTCTCCGCCGCTTCCGATACGACCCGTACCTCTACTGCAAATTTTCTTCCGCAAATAACCGTTGACGCATGACGTCACCAGAGAGGCCGCACACAAACTGATCACGTAAATTCTCGTTCAACCCGTCATTGAAATTGCAATTCCGCGCCAACCGTTTCAGCTCTGCTACGTAGGTGTTCACGTTCTCCTCCGGTCTCTGTCTCCTCTGCCTAAACCGATACCTTTCCGCTAGCACTGATGGGCTCGGTTGCAAGTGATGACGCAATAATTCCGCCGCCTGATTATACGTCAACTCCGACGGCTTTTTCGGGCTCGCCAAATCTTCATCCCCCATCACCGACACTAGCGTAGGCAGCTTGAGCTCCTCCTTGATACCATTAACCTTGAAATACATCTCAAGTCGGTCCGAATATGATGACCATGCGCCATTCTTGGTATCAAAATCCGATATTTTGTCGATCGACATTGCGTTTATTATTAATGCACGATATTTTGAATAAATTTTATCACTTGTCGCCACTGGGAAATTCTTGAGGAGTAACAGAGAAACACAGGTATTCAGCTGGAGATATTTATTCCGACTGGCACGACAATAGACTTAACCTACCCTCCACCTACAATTATAAAACCGTTAGTGTTTGTGTGTTCTTAATACACTACAGTATGCTTATGGGAACCCATAGTTTTTAGTTATGGGATTACCAAATCTGTCAAAAACCGACAACTTTAATTAGGAAAAGGAATTAATGGTACGGATTCCAGTGAATTATTACCATTAATTGGTTCGGGACATTTTTCGGTCGGAAAAACGTTAGTCAGCGTTTCCAATTTTCGTCGTCGTTGGCAATTTATTCAGAGAATCTTGCAGACATTTTGGAGCCGTTGGTCACAAGAGTAACTATTAAATATATTAAACACATACTAATGGACGTACAAGATACTCCAGACAAAAATAGGGGATGTTGTTTTGATAAAGGACGACGACTTACGCTACGACTACGACGACTTACGCTACGACTACGACTCCTAATCGCTGGTTAATGGGTCGCGTATTAGAACAACATCCAGGACATGACAACATTACCCGTGTGGTTACACTACGTACCAAAACGTCAATTTTGAAGAGACCAACCAAAAAGCTTTGTTTTATTTGTTGAAGGTTAAAGTTTCTTTACTAAGGTTATTTTATTTTACATTTGTTAATATAATAATTTTCAATGAAGGCCAAACTTTTTATTTTTTTATTACCCTTATTTACTTTACATATTTTTACTTTTAATTTAAAGGTTTTTAGACCAAATGAAGTTCTATTGTTATTTTATGGACAAATAGTAATTTGTGTTGCCAATTAGCAAACGCAGGGCTCTACGGGCACTGACAATGTTATTTTCTATTCTTTACTCTTCTGCTTCGCCTGATTATCTTTCCTCCCATTTTCAATTTCTATGCTGTAATCATGATAAACATCTTCTCTCTTGTAATAATCGTCTTCTCCAATGCCCTTCTCACCGCTCTAATTTTATACACTCTTCTTTCTCTGTCCAATCCATTTTGCTATGGAACGCACTGCCTCAGGATATCAGGATGGCCACAAATCGGTCGTCTTTTAAAAATAATGTACAGGATTATCTTCTCAAAACTTTAGCAGAATCATCTCAATTTTAATTTCATTTGTGTATATGTGTATTTATGGATTTGCACCTACTTCACTAGTTTTTGCATCACCCTAAGGTAGACTGGTAGAGAATGCCTCAGGCATTAAGTCCGCCTTTGTACCTGTTGTGCATAAAGCATAAAATAAATAAATAAATAATTTAGTACAAACAATGTCAATGTTGTTTACCAAGTACAGCCATCTAACGAATCAAACAACATTTATAATTATTAAAGTACATTTTGTCACAAAATGTCCTTGGTTAGGGGCATGTTTAAGACCAAATTTATGTTTTAAGGTTTTAAGTTTTTCATGACCCTCAATAGATGTCGCCTTAGTTGATTAAGGGCGCAGTTTAAAGATGTTTTCCCAGCAATTAAAAAGTCATGCTAATAATTTGTAAATTAGTGATTGGTTTCATAGGTGTGAGAGAGGACACAGAGAAATAGGAGAGTTCCAACAGATTTTTTCCTTTCATACCTCTCTGGCTTTCTTTACTATGAGAGTGAAATAAGAAAAGAACCTGTTGGAACTCTGTACTCTCTGCCTAACCCGCAAGGGATCTGGATGATAATATAGATATGCAGATAGATTTCATAGGTCAAATATACCTATGCAAGTAATATAGGGTTCTTATTTCCAACCCTCATCGGTTTCCAACCCTCTTTGATCATCCTAGTTCAATACAGATTAGGTCAACTGAGCTATCTCTAGCACAAAGTTTTTATTGGCGCCTGAACAGTGACACATTGTATACGCCCACACGTAAGTAAGTGTGTCTGTAAATTAAATTATATGTATTCATGATCAATAAAGATTAATTAGTACTCCTTAAAATCTCAATTATGTTATTTACTGTACAAGAGTGTTCTGAATTGATTTAACTCACAAACAACCGTCCACATTATGGGAATGCAGATATATCAATAATAATATATTTATTTTAAATTTATATGTTTTAGAAAAACTAACAACTAGCGTAGTAATAATAATGTTACATAGAAAAAGAAGGTCATTCAAAGTTTCTACAGATAGCACAAGTAATAGAGATAAAAAAATAAGCCAGTAGAAATGACGACAGCAACGGAATCAAGCAAAAATACGCAAAGTTACACAAAACAACACTTATCAAAAAGTACCATGCGCCTGAGCTGAGGAACGCTCGTATGAAATAGGTCTTAGTCTGTTTGGTTTAGTATGTAATAAACAGCCTAGCTATGACCGCTATGACCTTAATAAAAAATATTTCGCCTGTATTTTCTCCTTGCTGTTGGAACATAGAAAAGACTAGGTTTGCGAAGATTAGTGCGGTGCGTACGTAGTCCGATCTTACTGAACATCTCGGGGCAGTCAATCTCACTATTCGCAATTTTGAAGAGGTAAGTCAGATCTGTTATATTTCTATGCTCATAAAGTAGAAGAATATGAAAATGTTTGCACTATATTATTTCATTTATAGTTTACTTTCTTGTTGAATTGAAGCAAGGGAAGTAATCGTTTTTGTATACGTTCAATTATGTCCATGTATAGGTTATACAGGTTGGGCCATGAATTAGTTAACATTTTAAAAAAATATAGGAAAAAAAACAATGGGATTTATTTGAAAATTTATTTATTTATAAGATATCCGAAAAACAGGAATTTACTTTTTAAAAATAATATCATCTAAATTACTCCCGTGGCGGATGCGGCACTCTTTAACTCTTGAACTCTCTTCGGCATAAAGACTGGGGGATTGCTGACATCCCTTCTCTAATCTTAGCTTTTAATTCAAGCAGGGTTTTTGGTTTATAACTATACACTCGATGCTTGAGATATCCCCATAAAAAGAAATCTGGTGGCGACAAATCTGGACTCCAGTGTGGCCACAGGCTGTCGCCTCTCTAAGAAATCAGCTTTTCCGGGAACATCTCTTTGACAACCGGCAGGGTCTCATTAGTGGTGTAGGTGTCTCATGATTGTAGCCAGCAAATTCCTTTAGTTGTGGTGACAGAAACCCACGTAACATTCTCACATACTCAGTTGAGTTAAAAGTAACTGCACGGCCGCGAAAATCCTCAAAGAAATAGGGCCCAATAGTTCCTCTAGCCGAAATTGCTGCCCATACTGTTACCTTTTGCGAGTGAAGAGGTCTTTAATGTTTTCTTTTAGGATTTTCACTTCTCCAATCTGCATGATGATGTAAATGGACTTCGTTCAAAATCAAGATGTTGTCAAAGTTACGGAAGCTATCCAACATTCTTCCAGCATACATTTTGCATAAATTTAAATTATTCGGTTTCAATTCTTGCACTATCTGAATCATGTATGGATGTAATTTCAAATCTAATTTCAAAATACGGCGTACGGATGTGCGGGATATTCCTAATTCAGCCGAACGTTTGCGCGTCGATAAACTAAAGCTGTAACTCTGTGCACGTTTTCTTCTCTCCGTGAAGTACGTGGGCCGCTAGATTGTTTCACATTTAGTGTCGATCTTGTCTCTTCGAATTTCTTAACCCATTTCTTTATTAAAACTGCACCCGGACACTCATTTCAGTCATGCAAATCGAACTCAATGCGAAATAAGCGCCTTACAACTATGAGCGAATAATTCTTTAAATAAAATTTTATTACGCAAAAGGCGCGCTGCGGTCCCGTAAACCGATCCATTGCGACAAATTTTCCAAGCAACGAGCTAGCCGCTAGCCCTCTTCCCGCGCCCCGCCTCGCTTGGGTTTGCGCGAGAAATCAAATTAAAATTTAAACTAATTCATGGCCCACCCTGTATATCGAGTTCCAGATTTGCGAGGCATATTCCAAGTGGCTACGGACAAAAGCACAATAAAGGATCTTAAAAGTTTTATGTTTTTAAAATCACTTAAGAACCTCAAAATAAATCCTAGTGCTTAAGAGCTTCTGTTGACAATATCCTCAACAATTTTGTCAAAAAGCTGTTACGAGCTATGGCTCGTAACTTGTCGTCAACCAAGTTGTTGTCGTCCCTAATCGAATTCGCTCAAAGAAGTCTGCAGTCTGTGAACATATTCTGGACCGCATCCGACATAACATCAGATTTGATAGACCACAAATCCTCGTGAAAGAACACCGATTCCTACCAAGGATGGTTCGCGAGGCTATTGAAATTAAAAGCATCCTAATTTCAATAGAGAAGATGGCTGGGTGCTTCCATCGACTTGGGATCCGGTAATTAATATAATCAAATCCAAAACCAAGCATAACACTGCAAGACCTCAAGACACCGTGAGCTCATTCTGCGTACATCGGACCAACGAAAAAAATAATTAAGAAGTTGAGGGTACCCCGGAACAACTATGCCTTTTGGACGTCTAACACCTCAGTCCCTCCCGTAACCATGGGTGCTGCAAAGCACTCGAAACGTCGGAAACTTAAAAATAAAAATAAACCGCGATAAAATCCGAAAAATAGTTTTATTTCATGAGAATTAATTCTACTTATCAAAGTGTCATGAAATTTGTACTTGTAAATTATTTAAATCAAGTTTATTAATTTGACAGTAGGTCTCAAGATTTTCATGTTCCTGTTGAAGGCGAGGACAGCTTTACATATCCGAAATTGGGAATAAAATGTTCATATCATTAGTATACAAAATGATTTTGCACTTCTTAAAAGTAGGATCAATATCTTGTATAAATATTGTAAAAAGTAATGGTCTAAGCAATGAGCCCTGTGGGACCCCGGAAGGTATATATAATGCTGACGAATAAAAGCCATTAAGGATAACGGTTTGAAAACGATTGTTTATGTAGGATGAGAACCATCGAAACAGGTCTCCTCGGATACCTATTGCCAGTAACTTAAATAAGAGAATAATGTGATCTATTCTGTCGAAGGCTTTGCTGTAGTATGTGTAGACTTCGTCCACCTGAGACTATTCGGATATACAGCTAGATACATATTAAGAAAATACGGTAAGATTTTTTACAATGGATTTATTTTTAACGAAGCCATGCTGAGATTCACTGAATGTGTTGCGCAGAACGAAATACAGTTGTCTGAAAATATATTTTTCAAATATTTACTGACTATTAATTACCGCTATTCTTGAAGCAATTATCGGTCGTGCGCCGCGCCCCACGCCCCGACCCCTGACGGCCCGGGAATATTGTTTTATTTTTTTTTGGTTAGATTTCGGTATAATGTTAAATAATGTAAGTCCGTTATTAAAATTTTAGTAACATGTTGATCATTGATATTATAATTGTTAATTTTGACAGTTTTCAATCTTGAGTGATTTTTGTAGCATATCATAATTACAAAACACGTAAAAATAGCAGGCAGGTATGGGTAAAAAAACTAACAGCGGTAAAATTTGTAAAAAATTGTCGTAAATCAATGATAAAAACAGGACGCGGCGCTAAGTACGGCTTTAGTACCTGCTAGTGGTGACCAGCGGGCCGGAACAGAACAATCGGAGGTGGCGGATCGTTGGACGCCGCCAGTGTGCGTGCGCCGGCACTGGCCGCCGGCGCCCGCCGATGTGGAAACAAAAAGAGATGGTGCCTTGTGTCTAAACAGAAAAGCCTTTGGTTAGACTTTTCAATTTTGTCGAGTGGCAAGTATTCGCTGGCCGGCAGGCGTTGCTTCCGTTTCCCTGTAAGCAAACATACTTTGTGTTGTTTCTTGTTCGTAGTGATTTTCTTAAAAAAAAATTATCTTTTGCATTACCTTCGGCGGCGAATACTTTTTAATTAATGTAAAATTTAACCGTACTATGCTAGCGCTGCCAAGCGATGGGGGACAGAAAGACAGACGCATTTTTTTCTCAATTTCAAACTGAAGTTTTGAGGTAACAATAAAATACATTTGAACTTCTCAAAAGCAACTCTTACAAAAAAATCTATATCATCACGCCAGATCCCTTGCAGGGTAGATAAAAAAATAAGCATTTAACCTCTACACCCGAGTTTATTAAAAAATACCCAAAATAAATTTACAAAAAGAAAATCTGACTGCTAAAAGGAAAAAAATAATATTTAAAGTTGGTGTCGGTTAGTGCATTCGGTTACTTCATTTGCGAGACTGTGATGTCCGAGAAGCATCCCAGAAGGAAGAGGCCGAGCGGGATTCTGCTCGACGAAGGCGACGGCGCCGTAGCGGGGGCACAGTTTAGTCGGTAGGAATCCGATAGGCCCCGCGAGCTTCCCCCGAGGCTAGCGGAAGTCTTATGCAGGATTTTCCCCAAGTAAAATAAAAAAAAAATAGGTTACTTCATCGACTTCAAATAATATTTTTGATTATGTAAGTCGGTTCCCCTTCTTTTTAAATTTTATTTATTTTTCAATTTTAAGTGAAGAGCGAACTAGTTATTAATATTTATATACATATATTATTCTATTCTGCTTAGTTCTACAGTACCCACAGGATGGATATAATACTCATAATAACGAAATCTATACATTGCCGCTTTCTGCCGTTAAGGCATCCCCTGGTGTATCTTCAATGTCCAAGGTTTAATACCGATTTCATTATAATGGGAACACTTAGAAACTAGCTACTAAATCCAACGCAATAAGAATCATCAAAATCAGTTTATAAATATAGACCTCATAAAAAACAGACTAATCGTAAATCTCCTACTTTTTTGAAGTTGATAAATAACCTCATTAGTTCTGTGATAGGGTACCTATAGGATTAACACAATTCAATAATTCAATCTTCAGATTCGTATTATTTGTCGTTAAGGAGTTCCCTGGTACATATTCAAATTTCAAGGTCAAATACAAATGAAAATAAATCTGGACCACCTTTAAGCTACACTGAACCCAATGCAAAAAGAATCGTCAAAATCGGTATACAATTGACGAATAAATTGGTGAAAATACATAGAAAGAAAAAACTATACAACAAGCAAATAATAGAAATATGAAAATATTGTATGAAATGTTACACACGAGTAACTAAGTATTTAAATTATTCACATGACTTTTGATATACTCGGTATATTCCATGCGTAGCCTGCTTCTAAGCCTAATGATCTCACAGCGTTATTTACCTCAAGATGGTTTTCCATCAGCTGAGAGCGAGATTGGCTGCGATTGCACGAGCTTGCAAGCAGCAGAGCGCAGTGTGCGTTGAATGAGTGCGTCCGGGGTGCTTGCACGGGGTGGTTGCACTAAACACAGTGTTTACACACTCTGCCCTGTACTCTAATACACTCGATGTGAATGTTGTCAACTCGTGTCTCAAGCATTTCACAGAGTTGAGCGATCACCTTTATTTACAAACTTTTTCTGGGTGATATATAAGATACAATAATAATAATAGATAATAACAGCATATTGTTTACAGTGAATTTATCATACCTAGTGATGAAAAATAACTATAATTCCTTTCATAGATGACTTGCTAGAACATTTCCAAACTAATAAAAACGAAATTGGAATGAATCGAATGATGAAATTATGAATCGGCTGATCGTTGAGCTCAGCAACAAGAGTATCGGATGTCATTTGGACGGAGTATGTATAAATAATATCAGTTATGCGGATGACATGGTGCTGCTGAGCCCATCAATTGATGCTCTGAGACAATTGATCTCGAAATGTGATTCTTATGCGGTGACTCATGGACTCAAATATAATGTTAAAGAGAGCGAATTAATGCTCTCCAAATCGGGTACTAAAACCTATCCAGTCATTCCTGATGTATCACTGGGCGGGACGCTTCTGAACAGGGTGGACAAATTTAAATATTTAGGTCACTGAGTCACCGAAGACTTACACATGATAATTGTGACATAGACAGAGAACGCAGGTCGCTGGCTGTCCGTGGCAATACATTGGCTCGCAGGTTTGCACTTTGTACGAAACCAGTTAATCCATGTTAGTACATAAAAAAACAGATAATTAAGTGCTATGTAACAAACCCTATGATCTTCGATGGTCGAAATAAATGATTTACTATTATTATTATAAGCTGTGCTTTGGCGAAGAAACGTGTACAAAGTACGCTGTTCTCTCTACGCGGGGAACTCGTTGCAGAAGTACGCAATATGCAAGTACACACGTATTCACTAATAATAATACGCAGTATTATTATTAGTGAATACGTACCTGCCGCGTGTACCTGCCGCGTGGTTCCCGGCTTAGAATAGGACCAACCCATCTCATCCCATCGGGTGTCGTACAAGGCGACTAAGGGAAAACTAGGGAATGGGCAGCAGCGTTCCCTTAGCACTTTGACGACCAATAACTGCGCTCGCCAACCCGCCTGCCAAGCGTGGCGAGTATGGCAAACACCCCCAATTATGGAAGAATGTAAGAAAACCAGGCCCCTAGTCCCCGGCGGTCCTGTTCGTCCTGGCCACGGTAGCAGCCATGGTAACGACAGGACAAGGGGTGCTAAGAATCTCCGGCAGAGATTCGGCTACCACCAACACCGAAAATTGGCCCTGGTGACATACAACGCACGCACGTTAAGGACAGATGAGAAGCTTGTTGAGCTGGAAGAAGAGATAAACAAGTTGCGGTGGAATATTGTTGGTTTATCGGAGGTCCGAAGAAAGGGCGAGGACACGATAACCTTAAAATCCGGCAACTTGTTTTACTACCGGGAGGGCGAACAGCAGTCCCAAGGTGGTGTCGGATTTATCGTCCACAAGTCACTCATAGACAACGTTGTGTCCATCACTAGTGTGTCGAGCAGGGTAGCGTACCTGATACTCAGAATATCCAAAAGATATTCGCTGAAGGTCATACAGGTCTACGCACCGACCTCGGCATACTCAGATGATGACGTCGAAGTAATGTATGAGGACATTAGTAGAGCCATACATACTTCCAAAGCACACTTTACAGTGGTTATGGGTGACTTCAATGCGCGGCTGGGCAAACGGGGCGATGATGAATTAAGAGTGGGGCAATTTGGATATGGGCAACGCAACCCCAGGGGTCAGAGGCTGGCCGAATATCTGGAGAAGGAGGGACTCTTTATGATGAACTCTTTCTTCCGGAAGCCGCCTCATAGGAAATGGACCTGGATGGTTCCACAAAAAATGAGATAGACTTCATCATGAGCACCAAGCGACAAATATTTAATGATGTCTCCGTGATTCACAGGGTAAAAACCGGCAGTGATCACCGAATGGTCAGAGGCACATTAAATATTAATGTCAAAATGGAAAGATCGCGTCTGATGAAGTCTACGCTCCGACCTTCTAATGCACATATCCAAAACCCCGAGAACTTTCAACTCGAATTGTCAAACCGCTTCGAATTGCTAGACAGCAGCGCATCAGTGGACGAAATCAACAATAGGTTGGTAGAGACTGTCCATACGGTCGGGTCCAAGCATTTTAAGCCCCACCGTAAAAATAGGCCTCAAAAGCTATCTGACTACACCCGAAACCTTATGGCTGAGCGACGTACCATGACACTCGAAACCTCCGATGATGCTAAGTCCTATAGGCAGCTCAATGGACAGATATTGAAGTCCTTGCGACACGATTTACGGTCCTTCAATACAAGACGTATTGAGGAGACCATAGAGCAGAACAAGGGCTCCAAAGTGTTTGCAAGAGACGCGTCTATTGGGCAAAGCCAGTTGACGAAGCTGAAGACGGAGGACGGAAACGTAACGTCGAATAGGTCAGAGGTGCTCAGGGAGATAGAGAGGTTCTATGGGCAGTTGTATACCTCAGTAGCTGAACCTGTTGTTGACTTGGTAAAAGACCCAAGAGCCAAGCTAACCCGACACTACACAGAAGATATCCCGGACATCAGCCTGTACGAGATTGGGATGGCTCTCAAACACCTTAAAAACAACAAAGCGCCGGGTGAAGACGGAATTACCGCAGAGCTTCTGAAAGCGGGCGGATCGCCGGTACTTAAAGTCCTTCAGAGGCTGTTTAATTCCGTCTTGCTCGAAGGAAAAACGCCGGAAGCGTGGAACAGGGGTGTGGTGGTACTCTTTTTCAAGAAAGGTGATAACACTTTACTGAAGAATTATAGGCCCATCACACTGCTGAGCCATGTTTATAAGTTGTTTTCGAGAGTCATTACGAATCGTCTCGAACGCAGGTTTGATGACTTCCAGCCTCCCGAACAAGCCGGTTTCCGGAAAGGCTTTAGTACCATAGACCACATACATACGCTGCGGCAGATTATACAGAAGACCGAGGAGTATAATCGGCCACTATGCTTGGCGTTTGTGGACTATGAGAAAGCCTTCGATTCGATCGAGACTTGGGCGGTTCTTAGATCTCTCCAGCGATGCCGCATTGACTATCGGTACATTGAGGTGTTGAGGTGCTTGTATAATAACGCCACCATGTCAGTCCGAGTACAGGGGCAGTGCACGACAGCGATCCCCATAAAAAGAGGAGTAAGACAGGGAGACGTCATTTCTCCGAAACTGTTTACGGCCACCTTAGAGGACGCCTTCAAGCTCTTGGAATGGCAAGGACTTGGCATCAACATCAATGGCGAATACATCACTCACCTTCGATTTGCCGACGACATTGTGGTCGTGGCGGAGTCGCTGGAAGATCTAGGACGAATGCTCGGTGACCTCAACAGAGTATCTCAACAAGTGGGTCTTAAAATGAACATGGACAAAACGAAAATAATGTCTAAAGTCCATGTCGTACCCACCGCACTCACCGTTGGGAACTCTACTCTTGAAGTTGTCGACGAATACATTTACCTGGGACAGGTAGTCCGGTTAGGTAGGTCCAACTTTGAGAGAGAGGTCAATCGACGAATCCAACTCGGCTGGGCAGCGTTCGGGAAACTGCGCAACATCTTCTCATCCAAAATACCTCAGTGCCTTAAGACTAAAGTTTTTAGTCAATGTGTGTTACCAGTGATGATATATGGATCAGAGACGTAGTCTCTTACAATAGGTCTCATAAAAAAGCTCAGAGTTGCTCAGCGAGCTATGGAGAGAGCTATGCTCGGCGTTTCTCTACGCGATCGAATCAGGAATGAGGAGATTCGTAGAAGAACCAAGGTCACCGACATAGCCGTTAAGATTAGCAAGCTGAAGTGGCAATGGGCGGGCCACATAGCGCGTAGATCGGACGGGCGTTGGGGCAGAAAGATTCTAGAGTGGAGACCACGTATTGGCAAGCGCAGCTTGGGACGACCGCCTGCCAGATGGACCGACGATCTTGTGAAAATCGCAGGAAGTCGTTGGATGCAGGTGGCATCGGACCGGTTACGCTGGAAAGCGATTGGGGAGGCCTATGTTCAGCAGTGGACAAGTATAGGCTGAGATGATGATGATGATGAATACGCAGTATTGTCCAAAATGTTATCGTTCATCTGAGGTCAGAGCATACCGTTCAGACCGCACAAACGCTTTCAATGATAGTTTGATAATAGATGTACGATTTAGTCTGCAATCAAAATCTTTCGGACACCTGGGCATGAATACCGTGACTGATAACCGATCGAACCGACCTGGAATGTGATTGAACTAAAATGTAACGCGTTTGTTTATGTGCTGCTGAGCTCCACAAAATGGAGTAAGGAAATTTCTTTCCACGTGTGAAAGCTATGCTGAGCAGCATAGACTTAAATATAACGATAAAAAAGTTAGCTGTTAGTATTCAGAGACAGAAATTTAAGTCCGACGTATATCTCACCAGTAAAATGAAATGGTTGGCTTTTAGGAATAGTAAACCAATGTAAATATGTGGGTCATATTGTTACGGAGGAGCTTAAAGATGACTCGTACATGGAAAGGGAGCGCTGGGCAGCAGGGCTGTTTATTTACAATATAAAATAAGAACTAAAAGGAGAAGAAGAAACATAAAATAAGCGGTTAGTAAAAAAGTATATTGTCTAATGTTTCCAAGCATTAAAAGAACGGTGCTCAAATGTAAATGCTCAAAAACGATGGAATAGAAATTCTCTCGTTAAAGGACTGTTGGAATAAAAATTGCGCAAATGTATTACAACGCGACAGGAGCCGACGACAATTTAACGCTTATGAAGTGCAAATCTCCCGCCATATTATTGTGAGCGAGACATTACGATGCCCAATTTCAGCGACACAAAGAATATATCTTTCGTGAATGAGCGACAGTGGATGCGCCGCACACCCTTATTGCACAGTGTATCCTGTATATGTACACTGTGCGTATTGTTCGTGCTCTGTGAAAGTACATAAAATAAAGGCTTATGGAGCTTAAGCTATAAAATGTCGTTGATTGATGAAAACATCGGTCAATTTCGCTTTCTGTATGTAGCTGAATAAATGTATTTTATTTCTTAATATAACATCATATTATTTACAGTAAAAAACGCTATATCCTCCCTGCGTAGATTATACCAATGGGAATATTCGATAAAATGTGTTGGTTGTTACTGGTATGGTGGTACATTTGTGAATATCTCTAGGATCTAGATTTTCAACCTCTTTGGTGTTGCGACCACTACATATACAATAATTTTTATTTAAAAAGATTATTTATTAACAAGCTTTTACAGCAAAAATACAACGAAAATAGTTAGCTTAGTTGATGAGGTCATATGGCTTCCTACCGGCCGGTCCGAGGACTGATGATAGATCAGACCTTGATCAACTATCCCAAACACGGTGAGGTTCTATTAAGTAGTTGGGTATTAACCACCTTTCAGCTTCATCATCAGATCCTGAACCCTATCAGATTGTATAGTACTTGTCGATACCAATGTAACAAGCCTAAACAAAGGGGGTTACGTTAAATAGTTCACATATTGCAACTTCCTAAGACCACCTCCATCATGAGACTAGCTCTATGACACCATATTATTGCATTGTCGCCAACTTTACATACGTATGACAAATTTCAGCTCAATTGGATGGGTATCTAATTAAGATGAAATTTGGCAAGTGCTTTAAAACTGGATTACAAGATTTGGACCGGAAAAACAGACAGAAATATGAATATTGCAAGTTAAATGAAAGCTTGTAAAAAGATAATATTTATATATAAGGAACATTGTGACCCCATCACTAAAACTCAAACTCAATTTATTTATTTTGTGTATACACTGTGGCGGTACTTATATTGTCATGTTTACATTTTTTTTACTTACTTATATACCAACGGATCAGAATGCGGCCTCCACTGAGAAGATCAGCCGAGAAACTCAGCCGACTTGTCTCTTTTGACTAATTCCCTTCACTATTCACTTTTATCATCATTTTCTGTATAGGTACAATTTTATACCATACAAGTTATTATTATATATAGTATGTTTATAAGTTATTATTATAGATAGTATGTTTATACAATAAGAAGCCAAAGGTTACTGGGTGGATTAGCCTCCTAAAGCAGCACTCTTTCACAAGTATGACTACTTGAGCAACCATCACCTCTCTCGACCATATTAGTGAGAAAGAAGCGACCCGCTCTAAATTTTGCTCCACACTAGGAATGATACGTGTGTCGTAGGCGCGTTTACAAACACCCAGGCCGAAACAAATATTTATGGGTCACATAAGGACTTATACCTTGTGAGACTTGAACCCGCGAATAGTCGATCCCGTGGGCGGAGTGGCTTAAGCTCTTAACCAATAGAGTAAGCGGCCATCTAAACTTTATTATTCATAAATTACTTATGCACCAGCGAGCTATGGAGAGAGCTATGCTCGGCGTTTCTCTACGCGATCGAATCAGGAATGAGGAGATTCGTAGAAGAACCAAGGTCACCGACATAGCCGTTAAGATTAGCAAGCTGAAGTGGCAATGGGCGGGCCACATAGCGCGTAGATCGGACGGGCGTTGGGGCAGAAAGATTCTAGAGTGGAGACCACGTATTGGCAAGCGCAGCGTGGGACGACCGCCTGCCAGGTAGACCGACGATCTTGTGAAAATCGCAGGAAGTCGTTGGATGCAGGTGGCATCGGACCGGTTACGCTGGAAAGCGATTGGGGAGGCCTATGTTCAGCAGTGGACAAGTATAGGCTGAGATGATGATGATGATGACTTATGCACCAAAGAATGTGACAAAATTGAACTCTATAAAATGATTACGAATCGTGAAATAAGTGATTAGTGCGAGTAGGACTCGCGTTCTAAGAGTTCCGCACCGGTTTAAGTTTTTGCGCAAAATTGTAGTTCCGGCTTCAGCAGAAAACCGGCCAAAACTAGGGCCGAAAGAAAAACTATGCTCGTGAGCTTCCGGGTTTGCTTTGGGGTCTAGAAGCGAGTGTCGGAATGACTGAATTATGGTCTAGGCATGTCGATTTATTTTGATAAAATCTATTTTTAAATTAATTCTAATTGATTGCAATAAATCGATTTCGTGTCTTGTTTGTGGTTCGTGTTTGAGCCTGTTGGATTTATTTTGATTAGTACTATAGTTTTAGGTAGTTTCCTGGATCTGATAATGAACCTGTATGAAGACCCTAGAAACTTTTCAACTAAACAAGATAGCCCCATCATGTTTGGGCTTATTGGATTTGTTTTGATAAGTTCTATCGACTACAGTTGTCAGGGTCTGGTGGTGGAGACAGAAGGCGCCTATAGTATTTTATTTATTTTTAATTATTTGGGTGGCATAACAGAGTTAATAGTATATAATAGTTGCAATTAGCGATTTACAAACCTCCACATATAGACTTAAGATATAGATAATTTGCTTAATCGCTAATAACAAACAAAATGATACAAACTAAAAAAATTAAAAAGTTTAAGGAAACAGCAAATAAACAAAGAAAAAGAAAGATATAATAGACAGTTAGGAGGTGGTGAAGTGTTTGGTGAGAACAGCATTAATCATCATCATCATCATCTCAGCCCATACTTGTCCACTGTTGAACATAGGCCTCCCCAATCGCTTTCCAGCGTAACCGGTCCGATGCCACCTGCATCCAACGACTTCCTGCGATTTTCACAAGATCGTCGGTCCATCTGGCAGGCGGTCGTCCCACGCTGCGCTTGCCAATACGTGGTCGCCACTCTAGAATCTTCCTGCCCTAACGCCCGTCCGATCTACGCGCTATGTGGCCCGCCCATTGCCACTTCAGCTTGCTAATCTTAAGGGCTATGTCGGTAACCTTGGTTCTTCTACGAATCTCCTCATTCCTGATTCGATCGCGTAGAGAAACGCCGAGCATAGCTCTCTCCATAGCTCGCTGAGCAACTCTTGAGCTTTTTTATGAGACCTATTGTAAGAGACCACGTCTCTGATCCATATATCATCACTGGTAACACACATTGACTGAAAACTTTAGTCTACGAAAAATACCTCAGTGCCTTAGCACTGAGGTATTTTGGATGAGAAGATATTGCGCAGTTTCCCGAACGCTGCCCAGCCGAGTTGGATTCGTCGATTGACCTCTCTCTCAAAGTTGGACCTACCTAACCGGACTACCTGTCCCAGGTAAATGTATTCGTCGACAACTTCAAGAGTAGAGTTCCCAACGGTGAGTACGGTGGGTACGACATGGACGTTAGACATTATTTTGGTTTTGTCCATGTTCATTTTAAGACCCACTTGTTGAGATACTCTGTTGAGGTCACCGAGCATTCGTCCTAGATCTTCCAGCGACTCCGCCACGACCACAATGTCGTCGGCAAATCGAAGGTGAGTGATGTATTCGCCATTGATGTTGATGCCAAGTCCTTGCCATTCCAAGAGCTTGAAGGCGTCCTCTAAGGTAGCCGTAAACAGTTTCGGAGAAATGACGTCTCCCTGTCTTACTCCTCTTTTTATGGGGATTGCCTTTGTGCACTGCCCCTGTACTCGGACTGACATGGTGGCGTTATTATACAAGCACTTCAACACTTCGATGTACCGATAGTCAATGCGGCATCGCTGGAGAGATCTAAGAACCGCCCAAGTCTCGATCGAATCGAAGGCTTTCTCATAGTCCACAAACGCCAAGCATAGTGGCCGATTATACTCCTCGGTCTTCTGTATAATCTGCCGCAGCGTATGTATGTGGTCTATGGTACTAAAGCCTTTCCGGAAACCGGCTTGTTCGGGAGGCTGGAAGTCATCAAACCTGCGTTCGAGACGATTCGTAATGACTCTCGAAAACAACTTATAAACATGGCTCAGCAGTGTGATGGGCCTATAATTCTTCAGTAAAGTGTTATCACCTTTCTTGAAAAACAGTACCACCACACCCCTGTTCCATGCTTCCGGCGTTTTCTCTTCGAGCAAGACGGAATTAAACAGCCTCTGAAGGACTTTAAGTACTGGCGTTCCGCCCGCTTTCAGAAGCTCTACGGTAATTCCGTCTTCGCCCGGCGCTTTGTTATTTTTGAGTTGTTTGAGAGCCATCCCAATCTCGTACAGGCTGATGTCCGGGATATCTTCTGTGTAGTGTCGGGTTAGCTTGGCTCTTGGGTCTTTTACCAAGTCAACAACAGGTTCAGCTACTGAGGTATACAACTGCCCATAGAACCTCTCTATCTCCCTGAGCACCTCCGACCTATTCGACGTTACGTTTCCGTCCTCCATGTTCAGCTTCGTCAACTGGCTTTGCCCAATAGACGCGTCTCTTGCGAACACTTTAGAGCCCTTGTTCTGTGCTATGGTCTCCTCAATACGCCTTGTATTGAAGGACCGTAAGTCTTGTCGCAAGGACTTCAATATCTGTCCATTGAGCTGCCTATAGGACTTAGCATCATCGGAGGTTTGGAGCGTCATGGAACGTCGCTCAGCCATGAGGTTTCGGGTGTAGTTGGATAGTTTTTGAGGTCTATTTTTACGGTGGGGCTTAAAATACTTGGACCCGACCGTATGGACAGTCTCTACCAGCCTGTTGTTGATTTCGTCCACTGATGCGCTGCTGTCTAGCAATTCGAAGCGGTTTGCCAATTCGAGTTGAAAGTTCTCGGGGTTTTGGATATGTGCATTACAAGGTCGGAGCGTAGACTTCATCAGACGCGATCTTTCCATTTTGACATTGATATTTAATGTGCCTCTGACCATTCGGTGATCACTGCCGGTTTTTACCCTGTGGATCACGGAGACATCATTAAATATTTGTCGCTTGGTGCTCATTATGAAGTCTATTTCGTTTTTGGTGGAACCATCAGGGCTCATCCAGGCCCATTTCCTATGAGGCGGCTTCTGGAAGAAAGAGTTCATCATAAAGAGCCCCTCCTTCTCCAGGAATTCGGCCAGCCTCTGACCCCTGGGGTTGCGCTGCCCATATCCAAATCGCCCCACTCTCAACTCATCATCGCCCCGTTTGCCCAGCCGCGCATTGAAGTCACCCATAACCACTGTAAAGTGTGTTTTGGAAGTATGTATGGCTCTACTAATGTCCTCATACATTACTTCGACATCATCATCTGAGTATGTCGAGGTCGGTGCGTAGACCTGTATGACCTTCAGCGAATATCTTTTGGATATTCTGAGTATCAGGTACGCTACCCTGCTCGACACAGTAGTGATGGACACAACGTTGTCTATGAGTGACTTGTGGACGATAAATCCGACACCACCTTGGGACTGCTGTTCGCCCTCCCGGTAGTAAAACAAGTTGCCGGATTTTAAGGTTATCGTGTCCTCGCCCTCTCTTCGGACCTCCGATAAACCAACAATATTCCACCGCAACTTGTTTATCTCTTCTTCCAGCTCAACAAGCTTCTCATCTGTCCTCAAAGTGCGTGCGTTGTATGTCACCAGGGCCAATTTTCGTTTTTGGTGGTAGCCGAATCTCTGCCGGAGATTCTTAGCACCCCTTGTCCTGTCGTTACCATGGCTGCTACCGTGGCCAGGACGATCAGTACCGCTGGGGACTAGGGGCCTGGTTTTCTTCTTTTCTTCCATAATAGTGATTGGGGGGATTTGCCATACTCGCCACGCTTGGCAGGCGGGTTGGCGAGCGCAGTTTTTGATCGCAGAAGTGTTAAGAGAACGCTGCTGCCCATTCCCTAGTTTTCCCTTAGTCGCCTTGTACGACACCCGATGGGATGAGATGGGTTGGTCCTATTCTAAGCCGGGAACCACGCGGCCTTCTAAGCCGGGAACCACGCGGCCTACAGCATTAATAGAGGTGGGGCAACTAGTAAATACATCTAATGTACCTTACATTTTTTGGACTTCATTAATTCGTTAAACATATTACATGTGCGCAGGAAGAATGAATTACGACGATACAAGGTCGGTGAGAATGGAGTGTGGAGTAAGTGTCTAGGGCGGGAATTTAGCGGGGGAATGTTTAAATATATTTTCGCTGTAAGTTAGGGCAGTCGACTTTGGAGTGCGCAATTTTTGTTAGGTAGCGAAAATCGGAAATTTTTCAGCGTATGTATAAGGAGAGTAAATGGAAGCGAGCGCAGCGATCTTCATACCTCAAAGACGGAATTTTAAATTTGTAATTTAGATGTTTCGTGAATTTCTTTTGTATTTGTTCGAGTCTGTCGGAGTGGATTGCGTAGTTGGGATTCCATATTTGACTTGCATACTCGAAATGATTCCGAACCTACGCACAGTAAAGCAACTTGATGGTCTTCATGCTAGTAAAAGAACCACTGTTGCGAATGATAAACCCAACAGAGGAGGAAGCTTTACTGACTATGTGGTCGATATGGTGATCGAAAGACAGTTTACTATCTATGATAACACCAAGATCTCTGACAATATGAACACGAGCCAAGAATTGATTGTTGATCGAGTAGTTGAAGATTAGAGTGCAATTCTTCCTGGAGAAACTAATTACTTGGCATTTGGATATGTTCAAGTCAAGCTTGTTAGATTTGCAGTATTCAACTACTCTGAGAAAATTATCTTATAGGAGCACTGCTTCTGATTGACAATTAACGAGCCTATATATTTTCATGTCATTCGCAAAAAGTAAGAAGTTGGAGTGTATAAAGCATTTGCCGATGTCATTGAGGAAGGCCACGAACAGGGAGGGCCCTAATAGGGATCCTTGGGGGACATCAGAGGGGATAGTTATCGATAAAGAGCAGTATCCATTCAAGACTACTGCTTGAGTTCTATTTCGGACGTAAGACGAGAACCATCTGAATAAGTCTCCTCTAATACCCAGACTGAGAAGCTTGCACAATAATATATTGTGGTCAATACTGTCAAACGCCTTGCAGAAGTCAGTATATACAGTGTCTGCTTGAGATCCAGCATCCATGTTGGCGGAGATGAAGTCAGTAAAGAGAACAAGATTAGATACTGTGGACCTGCCTTTCAAAAACCCATGTTGTTGAGGGATTAGACTAATTTGCGACACATACATTATTACTCTATAGACAAGAACCATATACCTCTTCGCCTGTGGCTTGCGTAAAGTGAGGAAGTTTACGCAGTTCCGCTAAAAAAAATATTAAATTCATAACGAAACAAAATAAACCCTGTTACAAGTGATTATAACTCAAAGTAAAGTGCAACAAAATAATTTTCAACTAATTTTTAAATTGGAATTTCGAAAATAAAATCGCCCCCGCTCCTGACACCCGTGCCTGCATCCGCACACACCCGAACACCTGCGCTGTGGAGTTTACCGCCGCTCCCGGACCCCTCGCCCGCTTTGACACGTGTAAGAAATTCGTACATTATTATTATTTTATACAACTGAAGATAACATTATTTCCTAGTACTATGGATAAGAAAAAGTCGACCAAAAATTCAAGCCAACAGATAAACTCCAATGTTGATTTCAATGATTTTATATTACAAATGGAGGAGTTATTTAAGTCCTTCATGTGTAACCAACAAAAGGAACTTAAGCAAATTACCTCAAATCTTAAGGACATACAACACACTAATACCAGTATAGAAAAATCTGTTGCATACCTTGCGAGTCAAAATGAAAAGAAGATTGAAAGCATGGATATTCAAGCAAGAAAAGACAAAGAGTACATTACTCTTTTAGAAGAAAAATTAGAAGATACCCAGATATTGCTGAGTAAATCTAGCCTTAAAATTAAAAATGCTCCGAGGAAGACCCCAGAATCCAAAGAAGACTTGATAAATATAATGTTAAACCTTACGAAAAATGTTAATTGTCCGATTGAAAAAAAGGATATTATGGATATTTACCGGATGCGAGCAAAAAAAGATGGCAGCGCTAATACCCCTATTATCATTGAATTACATTCCACTATATTAAAAAATGACATCCTTAAGATGTGTAAGTCATTCAACATTAGAAACAAAGATAAACTTCGTGCCAAACATCTGGGATTTAATACTAATGAAGATATTCCTATCTTTGTGGCTGAGAAATTAACTCCGAAAAACGCACGTCTATACTTTCTTGCGAGAGAATTAACCCGATCTAAAGCATTTGACTGACGATTTAGCGCAGTGGTTAAGAGCTTAAGCCGCTCTGCCCACTGCGTCTAATAGTCGCGGGTTCGAGTCCCGCACGGGACAAATCTTTGTGTATCCACAATTATTTGTTCCGGTCTGGGTATTTGTGTATGTGAATTTTCATGTTTGTAAACGCACCCACGACACAGGAATAAATCCTAGTGTGGGGCTACGTTTTTTTTAAAAAATAAATAAATAAAATAAAAAAATATAAATTCTGTTGGACTTCCTTCGGCAAAATTTCCATAAGAAAAGATGAAAACTCACCGATAATACTTATCCGAAGTAATAGCCAGGTACAAAAAATGCGCCAGACAGCATGACTCATTATTTTTACTATTGTTTTTATTAGGCTTTTATTTTTATCTTTATTTTGTTCTAAGATCCTGACTATGTCAGTTCATTGTATTGATCGCATTCATAAATTCCTTTATTGCATACCAATGTTTAAACACACAGATTTTATAATTTTAAAATTTTATGCATTGCTTACTACTTTATTATTTTTAAAAATACCTTATTTTTAGAATAGAAACGAAATACCTATAACACTGTTATTCAATACACGTACAACACTAACTCTACATTAATATTATATATTACTACTAGTCCTTTATTACACATTTAAACTCTACACAGATACAATTACAAAATATTATCTATATACACCTACTGCAAATAAATATAATTTTTAAACTATATTTTACAACAAAATTTATTTTATTATTTTATTTTTGTGTTAAAATACTAAACACAGTCACACATTATATTATACTTTCGCATTCATTCCTTCAAATAAATATTTATTGTAGCAGATACAGTAAATATTCACTTATAAAGCTCATTACATCTTACACTTTTACTACAAATATAATACTACTCACACTTACATATAATTTACTTTCGCACTCACAATTTCAAATAAATAATATTTATAAACTAATTTATTATAACGTTTCAACTATAAAACTCGTTAAATTATTTTACATTTGTACTTTAACTAGATTACTATACGCACGTACATGTATTTTACTTTCGCATTTGCTGCAAATAAATACTTATCGTAAACTATATACATTTAATAATGATGCCTTCATTAAGCTAGTTATATACTTATATTATTGTACTATAATTAGAATTCTATACACACCTAAACGACGTATGTTTACTCATTTAGAGCTACAAAATAGCACATACGTTTTTGTTTTATTTTATATTCATGCATTAATACTCGGTTACGAAAAAATAATTCTTATTGCAACATTACATTATAATATACCATGTATTATTCAAAACTTTTATAACAAGAACCTTATTTACTCTAAACATTACAACTATCACCGATATTTTAAAATGAGGATGTCTGTTTATAAAGATATATTCAATGGCTGAGTCCTTACAAACCTTGAAAGAAATAGACAATATCGAAATCGCACGTAATGTTGATTGCGAATGTTCGGAACTTTACAAGCACATTCAAGTACAAAAAAATGACTTGACTATAATTTGCCAAAATATAAGAAGTATATACTGTAATTTTGACGATTTTGTGATTCTGCTATCGAGCCTTAAATTACACATAGATATTCTAATACTAACTGAATGTAGACTTTCAGCAGATAAACCTATTCCCCAACTTAATAATTATCATTCTTATACTACTACACGCCAACTGAATCAGAACGATGGGGTAGTTGTATATGTCAAAAATATGCTAAAACTTCAAGTCAAGGAAATAAAAATAACACAAGCATCGTGTCTCCAACTGGACTTACTTAATAATAAATTTATATCCTCACTTAGTACTCACCTTGACGCATTAACTACAAGAAAAGGTATTATAATTACGGGAGACATAAATATTAATATAAAATCAAAATCTACAGAGTTATCATATGAATACAGAAATAGAATGAACTATTTAAACATGCTGTCATTATATGGTATTCTCCCTGGCCATACCCTGCTCACCAGGGAAAGAAACTATTTAGACCATTTTATGCTAAAAATAGATAAAAAAAAGGTTTTGGCTACTATTGCTGAATTACATACGACCGTCACTGATCACTACACAATATTTTTGTCTTTGTCTAAATTTAAAAATAATCAAATTGCAAATAAACTTTTAATTACTATTAATTATGATAGAGCTCTACTTTATTTACAAGAAAATAATATAAAGCAACTGCTTTTTTGTAATGATCTGAATCTACTAACTACCCAACTTATAAATAAGATAACTGAGTCCATAAACAACAATACTAGTTCCATAAACATTCCAAATAGTAAACGCATAATTAAACCATGGATTACCCCGGGCATTGTACGCTGTATCAATAATCGAAACAAATAACAAAAAAAATTAAGGTGTGATCCATTTAATGAGGTTTTAAAAATAACATATACACGATACAGGAATTACTGCAATCATCATCATCATCATCATCTCAGCCCATACTTGTCCACTGTTGAACATAGGCCTCCCCAATCGCTTTCCAGCGTAACCGGTCCGATGCCACCTGCATCCAACGACTTCCTGCGATTTTCACAAGATCGTCGGTCCATCTGGCAGGCGGTCGTCCCACGCTGCGCTTGCCAATACGTGGTCGCCACTCTAGAATCTTTCTGCCCCAACGCCCGTCCGATCTACGCGCTATGTGGCCCGCCCATTGCCACTTCAGCTTGCTAATCTTAAGGGCTATGTCGGTAACCTTGGTTCTTCTACGAATCTCCTCATTCCTGATTCGATCGCGTAGAGAAATGCCGAGCATAGCTCTCTCCATAGCTCGCTGAGCAACTCTGAGCTTACTACTGCAATAATCTTATTAAAAAACTTAAAAGAAAATATGAAAGAGAATTACTTGTGAAGTCAATTAATAATAATAAGTTACTGTGGAAAAATATAAAAAACATGACCTATTCTAATAAATCAAAATGTGTTAACGCTGAACTACTAAATCTTAAAACAACCCCTCTTGAATCAGCAAATTACATCAATAACTATTTCGCTAACATTGGTAAGGAAATAACCCAACAAACTCAACCGAATATAACTCACAACCCCCTTAACTACCTTCACAACCTACACACTCAACAAAACACCTTTGTTCTTTTAGATACTGACGTTGATGAAGTAAATAAAATATTGATGGCTCTAAAATCTGACAGTGCACCTGGATGGGACAATATCTCTATGAGATATTTAAAACATGTGAGTAATGAGATTGTCCCAATTATAGCCCATCTTACTAATTTATGTTTTAAAACTGGTACCTTTCCAGATTCTCTTAAGCAGTCAGTCATTACGCCAATTTACAAGGGGGGGGGGATAGAGACGACGTCAATAATTACAGGCCCATATCTGTCTTACCTGCTATATCTAAAATAATGGAAAGGCAGGCGGAGATATTGCAGGGTCTGATTTGGCGGACAAAAGTTGACAACTACTTTGATTTTTTTGAGGAAGATGACATGTGGATTTGATAGTGTTTATTTATTTATTTATTATTATATGGATCTTCAACAAAAGATATACACAAGTTAATATAGTAAACAAGGTGCAGTTTTTGGGAAGTGTACTCCCTCACTTACAGAAGATCACAGCTTGCAATCTTAAAACTAAACAACACACGTGAAGTTTTTATAAAACAAAAAGAAATAACGATGTAACTAAAAATATAAAAAATCTATATAAAAGCAAAAACTCAAATCTTTCATTCTTACAGAATTCTAAAGGAACTGTATGAGAAATAATACTAAAAAAAATATATATATTAGGTTTGTAAAAAGAACAATTATTAATGTTACAAATAAGTGAAGTTAAAAATGTATACAAATAAAAATTAAAAATTAAATTAAATTGAATATTAAGGACCATTACAATTATGGTGTTAAAATAACTTTTAACTTTTCTTTATACACCTCCAAAGTATCACAAATATCAAGCTTATTAACTATAGAGAGGGCATTGTACTGCCTGCAGAGTCTCGGAACAGTTGCATAATGTCCTAGGTTAGTTTTAGAACGAGGGATATGAAATAATTTATAAGTGTTTTTCCGGGGTATTCGCGAGGGTATATTTATTTTAAGGGAATTTAGTAACACTCCGCAGTCTATGTGCCCGTTAAATAATTTGTAAAGAAAAATGGAATCTGCTATTTTTCTACGATTAGATAGGGAATTTATATTATAGTGTTTCAATCTACTTGTATAGCTAGAAAGGTGTTGTGAAATATGTTTTCGGTAAGAAAGATGAAAGAGAAGCCTTTTTGCACACTTTCCAGTTGTTTATTATATATGTCGTAGTTTGGATTCCAAATTACAGAATTATATTCTAAGATTGGGCGAATAAGAGTATTGTACAAGTGTATTTTAGTAGATGCTTCCTTAAAATCTTTACTATTGCGTAATACAAATCCAATTAATTTGAAACCTCTAGATGCTATATTTAATATGTGTGAATCAAATTTAAGTTTCCTATCCAAATGGATACCCAAGTCACTAATTGTATTTACTTCTTTAATTTCAATCTCGTTGATATAATATTTGCGCTGTTGTACTGCAATGTTACGGGTAAACTGTATGTAATGACATTTATTTGTGTTTAGGTCCATTTTATTTACTTGACACCATTTAGTAAGTCTATCTACATCGTCCTGTAATAATTAAGAATCTAACACGCTGTGAATAGGCATCATGATTTTGAGATCATCTGCAAATAAGAAATACTTAGAATTAAGGAAACAATTTGTGATGTCATTAATAAAGATATTAAAAAGAATAGGACCCAAATATGATCCCTGAGGGACTCCTGAAGTGGCTACATAAGACTCTGAAGAATAACCATTAACTATAACTGATGATGATCTATTTATTAAGTAGGAGCTAAACCATCCAATTAAATTACCACCAATACCAATTTTATTTAGCTTTTTCACGAGAAGAACATGATTAACTTTGTCGAATGCCTTACTAAAATCTGTGTAAATAGCATCAACGGGAATACGTTTATCCAGACACTTCACCAATGCAGAGGTGAAACACAGAAGGTTGGTAGTAGTGGACCTGCATTTAATAAAGCCGTGTTGAGCATCTGTGATAGTATGTTTAAGGTGCCACGTCAACCTCTTCGTTACAAGTTTCTCCAGTACTTTGCCAATTGTAACTAGTATGGAAATGGGTCTGTAATTGGATATAAGATTCTTCTCACCAGATTTGTGTATTGGTACTACTAAACCCTTTTTCCAGAGATCTGGAAATACACCATCACCTAAAGATTTGTTAAAAATTCGTGTTAAGGGCGAAACAAGGGCTTTAGCACATCTTTTTATAAAAATAGGAGGAATTCCATCACCACCTGCACCTTTAGATTCATCAAGTTCTTTCAGAGCTTGATGGACTTCTTTATTACTGAAGTTTATTGCACAAAGAGCTAAGGATGCACATTCTGACAAAGGCGGAGAGTTAGAATCTGTGGCAATATGTGTAAACGCCTGTGAAAAGTTTTCAGCGAATAAATTACATATGTCCTCTCCATTTGAAGCCGCTATGTTATTATAATGCATTACTGCGGGGTATGTACTAGTCCCCTTTCTCTTATTCTTAATAAATGTCCAAAATAATTTCGGACTAGGTTTGATGGTTTTTTCCATTAGCTCAAGATATTTATAATAGCATGCCATTCTCAAAACATTACATCTGTCTCGTAGCCTTTGAAACGATAGTTCGTCTAAAGGATTATGATATTTTTTTATTCTGACATGATATTTGGGTTTTTCTTTAAGTAAACGTATTAGTTCCTGAGAATACCAACGCGGATAAGATTTACTTCTTGTACTGACTAAGGGGATATACTTGGTTGTTGTATTTCTTAAAATGTTGTAGAATATATCTACCATTTCATTAACTGTGGAACACATGTCAAATTCATTATCCCAGCAAATAGAACACAAAGTTTCTGAGATTGATTTGTAATCTGCCTTAAAAAAGTTAGGTCTTGCTACTGTTTTAGGTTTTAACTGTTTGTCTACAAATAAGGGAATACTCAATTCAAGTGGTGGGTGTAGAGGATCTACCACTGACAGGGACTGACTGCAATGATTAACATTTGTTACAGGAATATTACTGAGTATCAAGTCCAAAATCTTAGCCGTATTATTGAATATGCAGTTATATTGATCTAAATTATTCAAAGTAACAAATTCTAAGAAATTAAGATGAAGTTCTGAAGTAGTCGTTTTAGGGATCATATGTAACGAATCCCTCGTAAAGGTCCAGCTAATATTGCCAAGATTCAAATCGCCTATTATTAATATGCTCTCACCATTGTCAAATATTTATTGCGCATGCGTTGTAAATAACTCGAGTATGTCAGTTTGTAACGGGGGTGGCATATATGTGTTCTAAAATTGTGTAGGAGTTCGTTAGCTTGATATTGAGATTTTACTTTTTTCAGGATTTCATTACAGAAATTGCGATACCTTTTATAAGATGCTTGTAATATAATATCACTGGGAAATTGTTTAGCTTTAGAATGAAGACGATCACGGTGGCGTATACATCGCAGTAGGCCAGGGGTTATCCAGGGACTTAGTGTAAACCTTGATCTACTGAAACGAATACAATTATAGTTAGAAGAAACAACAGTAGAGAAACGATCAATGAAAGATTTTAAGGCATTGTTTACGGCTGTATTTTTTGTGACCGCGCTCCAATCCTCTGTTTCTAAATCATTTGCAAAATGAGCATAGTTTATCACTGTTTTAAATCTGCCTAATGAGCCACGTTTCCTTTGTGTTTTTAAACCAAGCAGAACTGGGAAGTGATCTGTCATAGTGGTTTCACATACCAGACCCATGGCCAGAGCCTTTGTTCCTATAAAAATATGATCTAAGCACGCAATTAATCTAGTAGGTTTAGAGATAGCATGTTTGAGGCCATGGTTACTTAGCATATTCAGGTAATCTCATGGATCGTGTGTATTCCTGTGCTGAGACAAGATGTCAATATTTAAATCACCAGATATTGCTAGAGAAGTTTTATCTGTTAGGTTATTTAATATATTGTCAAGAGAGAAAATAAATCCATTGTTGTATTTAAATGATGGTGTTCTGTAAATCCCTAAAATAGTAATCACATTTTTACTATCTACTATCAATCCACATGCATCCGTAATATCAAGTTCCGACACGGAAACGTTCCAGCAGTCCTTCACATAGACTACGACTCCGCCATTTTGAATGATATTTTTATGAGTAAAAAAGGAGTTGTAGCCTGGGATCTGGCCAATTACTGCAGCATCCGTGAGACGACATTCTGTGAGTATAATAATATCTATGTCCAAGTTTATGCGATGTAAGAAAATAGTGAAAGCGGCGAAATTCTTGGTAATGCTTCTAATATTGTGTGTGATTAATTTAAAACTATATCCGTCTACAAAAAAGTTTTTACATAGCTCAGGTGTACTCAAAAAGCATCTAAGATCAAGCGTGGAGTCAATATTATTTGCTAGACCAATGCTATCCATAAAAGAAACAATTTTCCATACTGCGTGAAAAGTATTGCTGAGATGTGTTTACAACTACAGTGTTTGAATGTAGAGAGTAGTGTAATGATAAGTTATATATAATATAAATTTGCAGTGTATATGTAAGTGTATTATTGGCCTCATACGTGAATATATTGATAATATTTGATATAACAAAGACTTTCGTAAGCAGAAATCTTGATATACCCAGATCTGAGATGAACATAAAATATTGTCGATAGTCAAACATATTTTTTTCAATTGAAATCGTTCATGCATTATGACAAATATTATCACAGGATCGAAAAATATAAATCCTATATAAAAAACTAAAACATAAGATATCTCCATAAGCATCGTAACATAAATTAGAAAACAAATAAAAACAGCAACACTCGACTTTTTAAAAAACATGGGTTCATTCAGAGTGATTCCAAAAAATGCAAGATATAAAATTAATATAAGGTGAGGATTACACAGATGTGCTGCGAAAAAGATTTCCGTAAAAACATTTAATAACATAACATCATGCGTATACTGCATTACAAGTATTAAATAAAACTTTAAAAACACATGCCAGGCATTCGTCACACAAACAGTGTAAATGTAACTATTTTTTTAAATACAACTGTTAGATATTTCTAATAAGTAACAGGATAATAAATATGTGACAATAGACATAATGGAGGAAATAGAAAAACAAAAATTATAAAATGTTTTAATTAAAAACATGACAATTTCAAAAAACCCTAACAGCTTATCATAAAAATAAAAAAGTAATATTGTTTGATAAACTATTTGATTCCTTTAATGGGCACTCTTATTCTCATACTGCAAAAGGACTAAAAACATCTACCCCCACACAAGTTTCTAGAAAGAAATGTGACCTATTTTAAAATCAATATCTTGATCAGAAAAAGAAAGATTTGAAAAAGTGCAATTAATTTTAAATTGGACGAAAAACATAGAAACTTGTTTGGAGATGTGGGAATATTTAAAACATAAACACAACTTGACCAGTAACTTTACTAGAAATTTAAACCAGGATCCTATAGAAAAATTATTTTGCGGTATCAGAAGTAATGATGTCCGTAATACAAATCCTACCTGTAAACAGTTTGTAAACGCATACAAGACGCTTTTGTTGAATAACTTAAGTTCACACCATTCTGTAAATGCAAACTGTAAAGCAGACGACAACAAATGCCTATACTCGCTAAAAGATTTTTTAAAAACTGAATTAGACTGTCCTGCACGTCAATCCTATCACTTTTAATGTTGATACATTTTTAGAAACGTTATCTGATACAGCATGTGGTGATGAGCAACATAATATTATACATAACGAATCGAAACAGTATGTCGCATGGTACATAATAAGAATATATCAAAACAAAATTATTAAAATATGCAAAACTTGTTTTTTAAATAATCAAATTGATCCTGCGACATACACATAATATAGGGACTTTACAAAAAATCATCATTATATGCAAATGAAGAATTTATAGAGTTAACAAAAAATATATACGATGTTATAATATTATGTTGGCGAGATTCACCACAAGAAAAAATTTAAAAGAGAAGATAATGTTTTATATAAATATCAGCATTAATTTTGATATTATTAGTTGTCAGGAACATAGATCTCTTTTAATACAATACATAAGTCATTTGGCCATAAATGTTGTGGTTTACAGTTGGTATAAGGGCGTGAATTGCTTATTAAAATGAAAATTAACAAATTTCGATCATAGCGATCGTGTAAAAGCCCAGGTTAGAGAATATTATTTGAAAAGATAAAAAAAAAATATAGAATTTGTATAATATCTGAGTTTTTATTTTCGAAAAATTGTCAAAGGTTCATTACTTTTTCGGTACATACCTACCCAAAGTAGGTAATACAAAATACTGTACGTGGAGGTAGGTGGTATCTACCTACTGTACCTACCTACCGTAAAGCGAAAGCTCCATCTAGTATGTTCCCATCGTAACTAACAGCTGTAGCGCCATCTCTTAAGGAGAAAAAAGAAACGTCCGCCGTTCCGTCTTCGAAAATTTGTTAGAGTAGCTCATCTATTACAGTATTAGTATATTATCTATGTGCTGTAAGTTCGGTCTTGGCGTGTGAGATGTCCATCATTTCATCTATACTGTTCGCGCGCGCGCCTACACATATTCTAATGCAATCAGTCCTGCTAATTTATTTATTCTGTAATTTTTAACAACCCACTTCATGTTCATTTTTTGTAACGGTCATCTCTTCTAATATTGGCACGCGCCGAAGACACACGCTCGTCCAAGAAATTTTATCTATTCATGTTGAGGAACATACGCCAAACTAAAGTATTGAGGTTTTATTTATTTAAAACTTCCATTTTGTCCAATATCAGACAAATAGTGGCGACCGTGAGAGGACGGAAAAACCAAGACTTAACCAAGGAAAACCGAAATACTGATCCAAGTAAGCCTAGAAGAACCGACAACAAGAAGAAAAGACGACTAAGCCAGCCAGCAATAGAAGCGCCGCGCCCATCCTTAGAACCAACGTCAAGATTCTGCGTCGTTCATTACTTGATCGTCAAGAAGGACACAAGTACTCCTGCAGTAGTGAGCAGCAGGTACCCATCTCATCCGAAAACAGCAATACGCCTTTCAGGCAAGTGACCTTCCTTACATCCAATCTTTTCCAAACATTCCAGAACAAAACTGTTTTGAATACTTCACTTGTACTATATTCCTAAAAACATTAAAATCTATTGTTTGTTAATATTTGACATATCTACATCCCATTTCGCTAATATCATATTAATGAATAATCATTAGAGATAAATCTGTAAGTAATATTAATTCAAATTCGTTAAAACAAAAACTTTTCTCATACATACCTACCTACCCTCACTAAAATTATAAATAAAATTAATATTTTACATTTTTATTCCCCGCAGTTTTAAATACTTAAGTCACTTCTTTCATTATAATATCTTCACGCTTTTAATATCCATTAAGGGTTTACAGGTAGGCCTTTTGTGACAGGTCTGTCACAAATGGCATATCAAACAAATGTTTTAAACATTTTGGCCGACCATTTCACAGTCGTTCGCTGGCATCTCTGCACACAAGTAGCTGTGCGGTGCAGCATCGTGCCGAGTGCTGCGTACTGGCAGTTGAGCGAGCTAGGCCGCCTCTAAGTGCTGCCGAACTGAGAGCTTCAGATAAGATTATAATTTATTATGTATGAAATAGTGTATTATAGACTCATTATATTCACATATAAGTAATTAAATTACAAATACTTAAAATATCTACTAGTGAAGAAACTATCGCATCAGGGGAAAAATATCCTCTCCAGGACAAAGGACAAAGACAAAGTGAGGACACTAATTCAAAGCAATTAAAGGAATTATTTGCTAAATGTAGCTCGGTCAAGGGTAGTCTGACAAAATTCAAAAAATATTTAGATATAACAAGCAGGCAAAAAAATTAGAAATTAATCTAGAAAAGATACGAGCCATGTCTACGAACTTTGATGACCTGCAGGGTCAGATTTAGGTAATCAATTATAAAAACATGGATAATGAGATTGCTTTTGCTTCTCACCTCGCTATAGCTCAAGAACTGATTGACAAATATAATAGCACTAGCAGTGCTCCTGATCAGCATAATCCATCTCAGTGCAATCACGATCATTCGCCCCACTGTCTTGGCGTTGGATTTAAATTGCCACAAATTAAATTGCCAAATTCGATGGTGCTTATTTCCGCTGGCTTGAGTTTCGCGATACTTATTTGTCACTCATTAATGATAATAGAAATATTATGCCCATTCATACGTTTTATTATTTAGTGTCGTACTTAGAAGGTGATGCTGCCCGAATTCTTGCTAATCTAGAAATCGCAGAAAATAACTACGAAAGTGCATGGCAGTTGTTGTGCGACCGCTATGACAATAAGTGACAACTTATAAATCATCACCTCAATTCATTGTTTTGCATAAACACGATAACGCGCGGATCGGACAAATCGCGACGCTAAGGTTCCTTGTTGATCACGTTACTAAAAACTTACGAGCTTTGTTCAGCTAAGGTCAACCGACGGAGCATTGGGATACGCCATATTGATAGCACTTCACATTCAACAAAATCTTTCGTTTCTGTTACCAAAAATACAGGCGTTAATGCCAAAGGTTATCGCTGTGTTTTCTGTAAAGGTCACCATAGGATTTACGACTGTCCTACTTTTACAGCGAGTCAGAGAGTCGGTCAAGGCCCCCAACTCGGCGTGTCTTCGTCGGTCGAGTGGAAATCGAAGGGTGCCCGCATGACTCTCGGCTCTGGCTAGCCTTAATTGGCCGTCCAGAGAGGACCCGTGAGAGCTATATCGACGTAGGATGATAATGCGGTCTTACGTCAATGTACTTCAGGGGTGAAAGTATTAAAGGGCATAACGCCGCGAGTAACTTCGGAGAAAGCGACACACCTCTCTACACCCCTGAGCCGCTCACACCGGTGTTGCCCTCAGTTGTCCTAGGACGACCGTTTGAGGGCCTATCTAGTAAGCGGCGAGTCACCGCCGGCCACGGGTAATTAGGTATCACTAATTATGGCCGGTGTCCGTCCCCTTTGAAATAGTCCAGTTTATGTCCATCAAACCTCATTTACATAGCCCTTGTTTTCTTTCCATAATTTACAATAGTCTTTGCACCTGCCGGGGTCAGTTTGCTGGTTATGTTTCTTCATTTTCAGCAAGTAATCTCAGCAGGTGGCTTACATAACATTAACTTCTCGCAAAGGGCCTCTACGTATTGAACACATGTCCCCATGCAAGCCTTTCAAAGGTCCGGGTAAAGCCCGTGAATCTCAGCGAGATATAATAATAATAACCTACCAGTACTACCAGTACCTCTTCTAGTTCTCAAGAGTGGTCACATCACGCTCTACTGGGATCGATTTATTATCACGGACAGGACTATTGTAGCCAATAAACCTGATATGGTGATACTAGATCGATCGATGCGTCGTGTAATGCTAGTTGATGTCACCATTCCGCATACTGAGTTCTTAGATTTACGCGAATATTACACATGAAATAAAACTACTTTTTCGGATTTTATCGCGGTTTATTTTGATTTTTAAGTTCCCGACGTTTCGAGTGCTTTGCAGCACCCATGGTCACGGGAAGGACTTCCTTCCCGTGACCATGGGTGGTGACCGCGATAAAATCCGAAAAAGTAGTTTTATACCATTCCGCATGATGAGAACCTAGTGAAGGCCGAAAAAGAAAAATTATCCAAATATTTGGACCTGACGCATGAGGTTACCACCGTGTGGAATGTTAATTCAACTATCATTATTCCGATGTCTGTTTCAGTCAACGGCCTTATAGCGAAGAGCTTCGATAAACACCTTGAGAATCTCTCGCTAGGCAGTTGGGTAAAGGGCCTGATACAGAAGGCAGTAATGTTGGACACGGCGCGCATTGTGAGGGGGTTCCTCTCTTTGGAGCCCTGACCACCGGTAACTTGGGTAGTAGACCTTGCTGTCACAATTATACTTAATAAATATATACATAATAATAATAGTACATTTTATTGTACACCAGGAAAAACAATAAATTACAAAGAGATTTATACAAAACATAGGTACAAATGGCGGTCTTATTGCTGATAGCAATTTTTTCCAGACAACCGTTGTAAATAAAATAAATAACGATAGAAAGAAAGGGGCAGTAAGTGGCGTACACTATAAATGATTAATTTAAATTACAAACTAATACGATATATACCTAATTATAAATGCATACAAGACAATACATACTCATATACTAATACATATTATACCTATAACACTAACTATCTAAGAGTTGGACATAATGTACGTGATTGTAAATTGGGCCCCTGCCGTGAGTGTGGTTGTCGTCATAATACCCTTCTACACTCACCTAATGGAAATAATACCAGTGCAACCAGTAATGCAAATGAAAACATTTCAGTCAATAATTCAATTCATATCGACGGTGGAGGTGACCAAACTCTTTTATCGACTGCCATGATTAAAATGACAAATCCCTATACAAATAGCCATGTTGTAGTGCGTGCCCTATTAGACTATGGTAGTCAGTCATCCTTTATTAGTGAGTCGCTCATGAATCGACTTTCATTACCATCTTGTCCTCTAAACACAATAAATATCATGGGTATAGGATTACCTACACCCATGATATTTATTGTGTAATGTATTAACATTAGCACAGCATGTAAACAAAAGCTGTATTGTTAAGTTAAGTTCTTTAGTTGATGAATATAAAGGTACACAATCTTTTTATGTATTAAATAATTCAACTGGTTCTATTCCTAAGCATTCATTAAATATTAATAAATTCAAATTACCCGAAGGTATTCGCTTAGCGGATCCCAATTTCTGTCAGTCGGCAGACGTGGACGTCTTGACAGGTGTGGACTTATTCTGGGATATACTAGGTGGTGATCAACTTTCATGGGGTCATTATATGCAAAAAAAATATGTACTGCATAATAGAGGTTCCATATGGAGCTGGCATATTCCAGAATGCATCTAACATAAGCAAAATAAATTACTTTGTGTAGTTATTTAAAAGAATATAAGCGATTAAATCTCTAACAGCTTTAATTAGTATGAGACGTAACACGTGTATCTCATGGTACCTATATTATTATATAGAATGGACTTGGATAAGTAAGTAAGTCCAAAATGACTAATTATTGTACGGAACCCCTGAAACTAAAAACATTGTACGTACATATATTGTAATGAATACCTACCTAATCTTGAAGCATGAGACTGCTTCGTTGGTCTAACTGCATATAATGAGCGTAGAGATCACGGGGTCCTGGGTCGAGTCGAATCCTAGGTCGACCAAAATATAGTTGAATCCCCTATAAAATGGTCATCACCTAAAAAAATCCCAGTATGTGTAGTTCGTTAGGTTTCAATGTATTGCATTGGGATTTAGATCCGTCGTTAGGGAAAAGTGGGTGTACACAGTACACCTCTATCATCCCCGCATTCGGTTTAACTTGCATTACACATTTTTCTATGAAATGTAAATGCCCAAGCTTCGTAGCTCTAGATTAGGTTGGTTGATTGCAGGTCCCGTACCTTCCAAATTTTTAAGCGTTCCACCTAAAACTACTCTATGTAACAAATCAATTAAAAGAAACAACTATGATACTATTTATAATCAAAGAAACAAGTTTCGGGAAATGGAACAAGTTCCTAATAAGCCATCACATACGAAATGGAAAGGGAAAGTGGAAAACACTTTTTCCTTTACTTCTTACCGTCTAGACGGGTAGATTTTGCGTTAGACTACCCCTAATTACAACTCCAGTACTGTCTAGGCGACTATTGCACAATATCAAAAAATGATTGTATCAAATGATTACTAAATTTCAACTCATATGTCAATTAAGAAATATATTTATTTAGAAATATATTTCTATAAAAATATATTTCTCATTATATTTAGGACTTAAATAAATTCTCTGGTAATTTACACTATATTTTAAATTCAATATTCCTCTTTTAGTTTTGTGTGTATCACCTAGTTGTATATAAATCCATAGTCGTAGTGATGCATCGCAGGTAGCTTACAGCGCCGGTGTATACATACGGTCATATAATGTGGCCAATAAAATAATTATTCATGAAATTGCTGTGGGCGAAATCAAGGTCACTAATGCAATATGAACCAAATTAGCCTAGTTTATCTAAAATAATTAATGAGTTAGACTTACTTTACCTTACTAATTTTGTATTGATCCAGGGAAGTGACAATGATTTTGCAAACAAACAGGTTTCAAAATTCAAAATTCACATAAAAACCTTGGATCACTCCCGGTTTGATCAGATGCATGAGACACCGCGATAAGCTGCACCTAGATCTCCGCAAACATCCCAATGATCCCGTGAGAGAGCTGATTTACCAAAGATACAAAAACATTTGCAATGACTTGTTACATCGGTTAAAAAAGTCTTACGAGAATGCAAAACTATCACAAAATAAAAATAACCCCAAAAAAATGTGGAAGCTATAAATATTTGCTTAATAAACAGCCATCAGAATACCCCGAACTATTATCTATCAAATCAAACACGTTACCTTTATTAGTTTGGTGTAATGAATATTTTTCTAATATTGGTAAAAGTCTTGCTCAACATATTTTAAAAAAACTAGATATTACTGAAACAAATTCGAACAATATAAATCATACAGCTAAATCGTTCTTCTTGCAGCCCACGAATATACATGAAGTCGATAAAATCCTTAGCCAACTCAAAAACGATAGCACCCCAGGCATTGACGGAATCAATGTTTCATTGCTGAAAGGTATTAAAGGACAAATTATTGATCCCCTGACTTATATTCTTAATTTAAGCCTTTCTTCTGGTATATTCCCATACGCCTGGAAATTAGCTAGTGTTGTGCCCATTCACAAGATAGGTTCTAAATCGAATCCCGAAAATTATAGACCAATCTCAATATTACCAATTTTTTCAAAAGTCTTGGAGAGGTTGGTAAATAGATAACTTAAAAGTTTTTTCATTCACACCTTTACAAACATCAGTACGGCTTCAGACGTGGACACAGAGGACGCTGTAGCACATTTAGTAGATGTCATCTCGACGCACTTAGATAACAAACAGAATTGTGTAGCTGTGTTTCTTGATTTGGCTAAAGCCTTTGACACAGTTTCCATACCAATCCTTTTAAGGAAACTTGAGTACTCCGGTGTCAGAGGCTTAGCTTTAGAATGGTTTCGCAGTTACTTAACTAACAGGCGTCAATGTGTAAAACTTGGTGATCTTTTAAGTACAGAACGACCTGTCTGCTACGGAGTCCTCCAAGACAGTGTCTTAGGCCCAACACTTTTTCTAATTTACATGAACGATATGCAAAATACTATTGACAAAAATACCAACATTGTCTGTTATGCAGACGATACGGCACTCGTTTTTCATGGCAAAACCTAGTCAGAGACAGTTTGTAAGGCTGAGCAAGGAATCATCAATGTAGTCAAGTGGTTAGATAACAACCTGTTAACAATAAATACCAATAAGACTAAATACCTTTGCCTACATAAAACCAAAGCTTCAGAACCAAATACACCAATTATTATTAAAGTCGACTCACAATGTACTGATTTTGGAAACTGTAATTGCAGTATCATCGAACGTGTAAAAACTATAAGGTATCTTGGAGTAGAAATTGACGACCATCTCTCTTTTAAATCCCACATTTTAACCTTATCTGGCAAAGTTCGACGAATAACACACGTAATGCATCGCATCCGCGATGTCGCAGATTCCCAAACCACACAATTAGTATACGTTGCAATATGCGAATCAATAATTTCTTATTGCATTAATACATGGGGTGGCGCTGGTGTAACCGCTATGCTCGAGAAAGAGCGTGCTCAGAGGGCAGTTCTGAAGGTAATAATTAAGAAAAATAGAAAGTTTTCTACACTAACCCTTTACTTGGAGGCTCAAGTCCTCAACGTAAGGCAAATCTTCATATTAAAAAGTGCTCTTAGACTTCATAAAAAGATTTTAAACAGTAACATTTACCAACTATTATTAAAAAAAAGATTATTCAGAGCTCCACCCTTTCAGGTAAAATCTAAGTTCGCACAACGTTTCTCACCCTTTTTAGGACCCCACATATACAATTCTACCCTAAAACATTGTGATATTAAAATGGATTCTTTATACATCGCAAAGAAAAAAATTAAGAAATGGCTATTACAATTATCTTACATCGAGACAGAAGGTATAATGAAAATAATATCATAGTTTATTCACATATTTTATGTACAAACTTAATAATATACTATTTTAAATAAATAAAAAGACACACACACGCACAAATGCACACGCACACACACACACGCACACACGCACACGCACACGCACACGCACACGCACACACACACACACTTACACACTTACACACACACACACACACACACACACACACACACACACACACACACACACACACATACACACACACACACACACACGCACGTACGCACGCACGCACGCACGCACGCACGCACGCACGCTCATTTTCTGTGAACCATATTAATTGAATGTTTTTTTTTTGTATTTTTGAGAAAGAATTAAAGATTATTATTATTTCTTCATTTAATGGATTAAGACGTACTTTTGCTTATGTAAAACGATTTATAAATAATATACGCAATACCAAAAATAATGTAACTAGCCAATTAAGCATGTCTGAAGTGAATTATGCATTTATTGTCCTATGTAGAATTGTTCAACAAGAATATTTTAGTCATGAATATAATAATTTTTAGAAATTAAATCTTTGAGTAACAAGTCTTCGCTTTTATCACTTACTCCGTTTTCAGACGAGGATAAGGTGATCAGAGTAGGTGGTAGAATAGACTTGTCCGACTACGATTATTTAAAAAAACATCCAATTCTTTTGCATTCTCATCCTTGACTTAGCTTTATATATTGAAAATATCATTATTTTTATAATCTCCATGCAGGTCCGCCGCTGCTGCTGACCTGTGTAAGAGAAACGATATAGCCAATCAACGGAAGACGTTTGGCTCGCCGTACAGTTCACAATTGTAGCACATGAAGACGCCTGCAAGGGAGAACACTGGCTCCCATGATGGGTAACTTGCCTGCCCAACGCATTACACCTGATATCCCCTTTCGCACCGTTGGTGTTGATTTTACCGGTCCTTTTATACGATTAATAGAAAGGATCGCGATGCACGAGTATCTTAAACATACCTATGTTTATTCATACGTGTTCGATATAAATGTTTTCATTTGGGGGCCGTTAGCGAATTGTCGAAGGATGCGTTCACATTAACTTTACGAGTACGTCGATTTATTGCGCGGAAGGTCAAGCCAGCGAAAATACGTATATAACGATAACTGACGCAATTTGTCGTAGCGGCAAACGAAATCGATACCTTCATCAAAGGCAATCATGAACCTATAGCTGACTTAGCAGTCAATGAAGGAATAAAATTTGTAATCACTCCCACGCTCCCATGCTCCAGATTTCGGCGGCATTTAGGAGGTTGGCGTTAAATCTGCCAATCACCATATAAAACGCGTTATGAGAAATTCCCATTTAACCTTTAAGGAAATATCCACGCTCTTCGCACAAGTCGAAGCAATTCTTAATAGTTGACCTTTCTCCTTCCCCTAATGAATATCACTTCCTAACTTCTGGGCACTGTTGGATTGGACGCTCTCTTAAGACGTTAATCAAAACAGATTACAGCATTATTTGCGACTTTAACAAATACTTCAACATTTTTGGCAGCGCTGGCAACGAGAATACATCACTATACACACACTGTAAAGATGTTTGCGCGCGCGCCTACACATATTCTAATGCAATCAGTCCTGCTACCGAATAGCTAATTTATTTATTCTGTAATTTTTAAGAACCCATTTCATGTTTATTTTGTGTAATGGTCATCCCTTCTTATATTGGCAGGCGCCGGAGACACGCTCGTCCAAGAAATTGTATCTATTCATGTTGAGGAATATACGCCAAGCTGAAGTATAGAGGTTTTATTTATTTAAAACTACCATTTTGTCCAATACGAGACATATACTATCGGCTATTAATTCTACCTTGATGAAATTAAACAAGGTAGGTAAGGTCAACTTAGAGATACGTACATCATTATAATAAAAATAAAAATATTAGCCTATACTGCCCACTGCTGGGCAAAGGCCTTCTCTCACAAATCGAGGTGAGAGAGATTGGGTCATACTCCATCACGCGGACCCAGTGCGGATTGGTGGCGGCAGGTTTGTGGGCACCTGCTGTTGGAACTTATCAAGCCGCCTTTAAGGCTTCCAACTCGGCTTAACGACTACCACATTAAGTGGTAACCGGGACCAACGGCTTAACGTGCCTTCCGAAGCACGGAGACGCTCGAATATGAAATGCCACAAACGGTCACCCATCTCAGGCCGACCGAGTCGGACGCTGCTTAACCTTGGTGATCGGTAAGAACACCGCGGTCGCACAGCGCTACGAGCGCTGTGCGACCGCGAGTACATCATTAAGTGAAACCAATAACCGATTATGTGAGATGGAAAAAAATTAAATGATGTATCTAAGCGTCAGGACGTTGAGAGTCACCTGAAATTCATGGAGAGTGATATAAATAAGAATAAAGAGCTTATGACTGAGTTTTTATATTTTTTTTTAAGCAATGTAGAATTAATGGAACAGCAGGCCAGCAACTGTAACGTCGAAATATCTAATATGCCTGAACGGAGGGGAGATAATTTATTACATGTCATGAAACGCATTGGAGAAGCTGTCAACTGCCCCATACGGGTATCTGACATAGTAGCAGTACGAGGCATGCCTTTTAAGTTTTGTCGTTTGAAGAAAAAAACACAACTAGAACCTTATAGTACTTTTTATTGTTTTTCAAAGTATTCACCACGTCGCTTAATACACTTTTCCATTCGCTCAAACCAGTTATTATAACATTTATTCCACTCTAAAGTGGGGGTGTTCAAAATGGCTGACTTGAAAGCGTCGACTGCTTCTTCACCGGGCTGGAACCTTTGACCACGAAGACTTTTCTTAATTTTAGGAAATGTAAAGAAATCGTTAGGGCTTAGGTCAGAACTGTATGAAGGATGGTCAAGAATGTCTACTTTTTCCTGCTTCAAATACTCAATCCTTTGACGAGCGCTGTGTGAGCTTGCGTTGTCGTGGTGCAGGATGATGCGTCGCTTTGAGTTAGATTTTTGAAGTACGGCGTTGACTTGTGGTAAACAAACTGAGGTATACCACTCTGCGTTAACCGTTCTACGATCTTCAAGTGCAATAGTCGCAACATGGCCGGTTTTTCAACGAACGTGGCCACCATCTTCTTTGAAGTGCTTCGAGAACGAACAACTTTAGTCGGCTTTGGCTCGTCTTGAAAGACCCAGATTGTAGATTGTTATTTGGAATCAGGATCGTAGGCATAGATCCAAGATTCGTCACCACTGATGATGTCGTAGACGTGATTTGACTCTCCTCGGTTGAACGTTTGCAGAGTTTTCTTACACCATCTGACGCGGACCGCCTTGTGATCGTTGGAAAGCAGATGCGGTTTCCAACGGCAAACTAGCTTTCTCACACCAAGCGCTTCTTGCAAGATCTTCTGAATGGTTGTCCCTGAGATGCCTAATAGAGCCTATATCTCTCGATACGTCACATGACGATCTTCAAGAATTAGTAGTCTTACAGCAATGATGTTATCTTCAGTGAAGGCGGATTTTGGGCGTCCTTCGCGAGATTTGTCACTAACACTAGTATGTCCACGCTGGAATTCTAAATACGCGCGTAAAGCTAAAGCTAAAGCGTTCGACAGTTCGCAGACATGAGGCTTCATTGCTGAATACAGATGTTAGCTCTTCAAAACACTGAAGCCGTGTCAGTCCTCTTCTAAAGTTGTAGAAAATTATTGCACGAACATTTTCCTTAGAAAGATTCATTTTCGTACGTAACCTGACAGATTCCAATCGACGCTGTGACTATACAATAGCATTAATCCTAATACTTTTAACTGTTTTGAGATTCTTAATTTAAACACATTCGAATATAGAACAGTTCCAAATTCAAAATTGCCGGGAAATATGGAAACGACAGAACTTAAAAGGCATGCCTCGTACATCGCGTGCAGTACACTGACCCCAAAACTAAACAACCGAAGAAAGTTATTGTTAAATTAGCCAACGTAATGCTTCGTGATAATATATATATATATATATATATATATATATATATATATATATATATATATATATATATTTGACGGACGATTTAGCGCAGTGGTTAAGAGCTTGAGCTGCTCCGCCCACTGTGTCGAATAGTCGCGGGTTCGATTCCCGCACGGGACAAATCTTTGTGTGATCCACAATTATTTGTTCCGGTCTGGGTATTTGTTTGTGAATTTTCATGTTTGTAAACGCACCCACGACACAGGAATAAATACTAGTATGGGGCTAAGTTTAAAAAAATAAAAAAAAATATATATATATATATATATACACACATATCCTGCAGCCAAAGGACTGGACTCACCCAAACTATCTATATCTGGGTCAGCGGTTACAATAAACATTAACGAACACCTAACGTTAATGGGGGTCGACAATGGGGGGAGACAGCCAGGAAACAAAACTACAAGTACGTCGGGGTCAAGCACGGCACCATCCTGGCAAGAAAAACATACAGTTCCCCTGTTTTGGCTATTCGTTCGTTAATGCAGAGTACCTTAGACGAAACATACCTACTATTTTATAAATGTCTCAATATTTAATATACTTATTGTGTAAAACCAATTCTTTTTAAAAGGATTAAAAGCGAGTTGGGTATTTTCTATTACTGCGAGTTTATTATAAGTCAGGTATGCACTTTTTGACCTTTATTCGTATTTCTAATAAAATATCTTGATAATAATAAATTTCTTAATGTTGGAATTTGTATCCAAAATTATATTTTTTATAGGAGTATATTATAGGAAATGTGTTGTTAAATTGTTTATTTCATTTTATTCACGATATTGAGATATGATTATTATTTATATAATATGTATAATGCTTTTCAAATGGGTACAGCAAGGATTATCTTTATTATTTATTCCAGTTTATGATATCTGGGATTTACTTGATATTGATTCAACAGTCATCAATTAGCACGTAATAAAACAATATTACATATAAGTAATACTTGCATTTTCTTTACTACCTAATTATGGATAGGCGAATACTGTCTGTTTACTACCAGAACTGTCGAAGCTTAATAACAAAGTTATACACCTATATGAATATTTTATCCTATAATTACGAGGTTATTATTTTGATAGTGACCTGGTCACATAATGGTATCTGCGATAGTGAGTGTATCGATGATCGCTACCGTGTATTTATTATTATTTATAACATGGAGTCCCTATACCAATTTTCAGACCTCTATCATCAAAATTTGCGGGTGTGTCATACAAACTTCCATCCCCTAGTTTAAAGGGTTGTGGGGTAATAGTTCAAGTTTTAGAACTTTTTTGTTGTTCGTGTACTAATACTAGTACTCACATTACAAATTACAGCCTTCTAAGACTTCAGGAAGTACCCTAAGAATTTTGATGATCGTCAGTGAGTTAGTGACGAAATCGAAGTTTTTTAGATATCATCATCATCATCATCATTTCAGCCTATACTTGTCCACTGCTGAACATAGGCCTCCCCAATCGCTTTCCAGCGTAACCGGTCCGATGCCACCTGCATCCAACGATTTCCTGCGATTTTCACAAGATCGTCGGTCCATCTGGCAGGCGGTCGTCCTACGCTGCGCTTGCCAATACGTGGTCTCCACTCTAGAATCTTTCTGCCCCAACGCCCGTCCGATCTTTGCGCTATGTGGCCAGCCCATTGCCACTTCAGCATGCTAATCCTGAGGGCTATGTCGGTGACCTTGGTTCTTCTACGAATCTCCTCATTCCTGAATCGATCACGTAGAGAAACGCCGAGCATAGCTCTTTCCATAGCTCGCTGAGCAACCTTGAGCTTTTTTATGAGACCTATTGTAAGAGACCACGTCTCTGATCCATATGTCATCACTGGTAACACACATTGACTAAACACTTTAGTCTTTAGGCACTGAGGTATTTTGGATGAGAAGATGTTGCGCAGTTTCCCGAACGCTGCCCAGCCGAGTTGGATTCGTCGATTGACCTCTCTCTCAAAGTTGGACCTACCTAACCGGACTGCCTGTCCCAGGTAAATGTATTCGTCGACAACTTCAAGAGTAGAGTTCCCAACGGTGAGTGCGGTGGGTACGACATGGACGTTAGACATTATTTTTGTTTTGTCCATATTCATTTTAAGACCCACTTGTTGGGATACTCTATTGAGGTCACCGAGCATTCGTCCTAGATCTTCCAGCGACTCCGCCATGACCACAATGTCGTCGGCAAATCGAAGGTGAGTGATGTATTCGCCATTGATGTTGATGCCAAGTCCTTGCCATTCCAAGAGCTTGAAGGCGTCCTCTAAGGTGGCCGTAAACAGTTTCGGAGAAATGACGTCTCCCTGTCTTACTCCTCTTTTTATGGGGATCACCTTCGTGCACTGCCCCTGTACTCGGACTGACATGGTGGCGTTATTATACAAGCACTTCAACACTTCGATGTACCTATAGTCAATGCGGCATCGCTGGAGAGATCTAAGAACCGCCCAAGTCTCGATCGAATCAAAGGCTTTCTCATAGTCCACAAACGCCAAGCATAGTGGCCGATTATACTCCTCAGTCTTCTGTATAACCTGCCGCAGCGTATGTATGTGGTCTATGGTACTAAAACCTTTCCGGAAACCGGCTTGTTCGGGAGGCTGGAAGTCATCAAGCCTTCGTTCGAGACGATTCGTAATGACTCTAGATATCAATAAAATCTAAATTATAAGAGTTATGCAATTGAAACTTTATAGGTTTAATGACTCTATTATTGACATAGAATTCCGAAATTTGTGTTTATCTCGTACAATCCAAACCCAAGTTATGAGGGTTCAAAAAAACGACGAAGCGCTACGAGAAAAGGTAGTAGTGCCCTTGCGCTTCGCTTGACTCGTCCTGGCGGGGGCACTACCGTGCCCGCAGATAAATTTTTCTATGCGGCCTAGGAGGTGAAGGCCTCTTCTCCCTCCTTTGACTTACTATAGCGTAGTGCAAGTTGATATCGGTCCTTTTGATTGATTATACTGTATTTGTACTTACCTATGCGAAATAAAGTGACACAGTGAGTGACTGCTTGGTTTTTATATTGGTAGTCTAATTGATACAGGGCATAATCCCTGGTGAACTAGTACGTACTCACTTTTTCCTCTTTTCTTTGATTTGCGGCTTCCAACTAAATTTATTAGTAATGGTTATTCCTAGCAATTTTGGATTATCTACGCCCATTACTTTATTAAAAGTATCTGTCTATATCACGATGAGGTATTCCTACTGAAATACCTATCTTTTTTTCGTCTTTTAAATCATTCAAAAATTTGAAAAATTACTATAATGTCCCTAGTCAATTAAATTTGTAAATAAATTATTTGTTAATTTTTATGTCGAATTGAAATGGTTACTGTGGCATCACAGTAAACTTGAATATTTACGCTGAGATGGTGTGGTTAATGGATAAAACCTATTGTTGATGTTTCATCTTTTAATATATGTAAATAAAGCTACGTATACTTTATTTAAATTTCCCGCGCATAGACTGATGTATTGTCTGTGACAGTTTATCTGTCATGACGCGGGGTTAGATTATGGGAGGTTAGGTGGCAGTGGTGATAAAAATAATAGCTTAAAATGTTGTTTCTCTTTTCAGGTAAGTTTAATTAATTTCTAGTTAGATTCTATAATAATTTTAATGATACATGCACGTAATTGAACTGCGTGTTATAAAATAAAATTCTCTTTTCAGAGCAACTCATTTAAGTTTTATTTCGTGACATCAAGTGTTTTAGAAAATACATTATACAACAATATTTTCTACTGCTATTTATCAATAATGGAGAAACTAAGATTCGAATTTATGGTAAAAGCGATTGAAGACCCGAAAACAAATGTAATCTGCATAACCTCAGTTACGGATGTTGACAAACAAACTTTTTTCTTCCCGGAACAACTTCAACCGGTAAGATTACATGATGCAATTACAAGAACACAAGCATTTCAAAAAGTGAAAAATACATTACAAAAGAGGCATGATAAAAGACAAGTATGGATTTCTATAACCTCAGAGATGAAAGATGTTTACATTGATGAAGATGGAAATATGCAATTTAAAGGATATTTATTGGAGGCGAGTACATCAGGGACAGAAAAGCAGGTCACCACAGCTGGACTTTCAGATGAAACTTTACCAAGAATTTTAGAAAGTTTTGCTGAGATGAAAAAGGACATTCCTAAACCTCGCAATATAGATAAGCTGACAGAGAAAATTGTGATAGAAAAATTTACTAGGAAAATGTCAAATGCGTCTCAGTGGATGACTACTTTTGAAGCAGAATGTACTCGTTTAGAAATAGACGAAAATACAAAAAGAATTGAAGCTTTGAAGTTGTTCTTAGAGGACTCATGTCTTGACTGGTACAGTTCCATGCTTATAAAACATTCAGTAAACTCAGAATGGTCTATTTGGACAAAAAGCTTTTGTGAAACGTATGCAGACAAAAGTTGGTCACCGGTGAGATATGCAATTTTATTTAAATATAGACAGGGCTCATTACTAGAATATGCTCTAAAAAAGGAAAGACTTGACATGAACAAGTCGATGGATAAAGCCACTTTGATTGATCTTATCGCTACAGGATTACCAAATTATGTAGCGGATAAAATTGATAGAAATAATTTAAAAGAAACAGAAGATTTATTTAATAACATCAGAGGGTTGGAACATTTAACAAACAAGAAGAGTTGGGAAAAGAAGACGGTACCCTTGGTCAAAACAATTAAAGAGAAATTTGAAAGGAAAATTGGCCATGCAAGATTTGTGAAAGGGACAACTGAGGAAGTCGGTATCATCCAGAATCAATGTGTTGGTTTAAAAACAAAGGTAGTGATAGGCCAAAAAGAGATCAGATACGAAATGTTAATAATTCAGAATTAGAAATTGATTGAACGAAATTGATCCAAAAAACTAGTATTTCCGCCATTAGTAAAAATTAAGTTATGTCTAAATGATACCTTGGAAACTTTTGGAATTTATGATTCAGGATCCAATGTGTCCTTAATAAATTCACGATTATTATCTTTAAAGAATAAAAATCTCAATGTAAATCACAATGATGCAAACTTAAAAACAATTAATGGCGTGAAGAAAACTGTAGGAATAGTAACATTAAAAGTAAAAATTTTGGATATTGAAAAAAATGTTAAGGTTTTTGTGTTAGAAGAAAATTTGGACTATGATTTCTTCATGAATTGGATTAGACTCCATAGAAAAATTTAATCTTATACAAAATGAGAAATTAGAAATTACACAAAATGTTAACAATTTAAAACAAGGAGAATATAAATCAGAAAAAAATAAGTGCATAATCCCTAAAAAAACAAAAATAATACCTGGCCTATTGGGTACCGCGATTGAAAAAAAACAAAATCAGTGTAACAAAAATAACGAGTCGAACGATACGGAGCAAATTCAAAATGAAAAAAATGGTGAATATAATATAAACTTCAATGAACACATTGAAGTAACCAATTTTAAAATTTTAATAAATCATTTAGACCATAAAAACAGTCACAAATAGACGAATTGATTTGCAAATATAAATCCCTTTTTGCTAAAGACAAATATGATATAGGCACAGTTAAAGGATATGAAGCACATATTGATTTATTAATAGACAAATATTGCAGTAAAAGCCAAATATAGATGCAGTTTTGAAGATGAAAAAGAAATAGAACAGCAAATATCTAAACTATTAAAAAAAAGGATTGTATAGTCCTTTTGCTGCCCCAGTATGCATTGGCGTATAAAAAAGAGGAAGGAAAAAGGTCAAGATTATGTATAGATTATCGTGATTTGAATAAGATTGTTGTTCCTCAATCACAACCCTTCCCACTAATCGAAGATTTAATGATAAAAACAAGAAAATTGTACATTTTTTTCCACACTAGACATAAACTCAGCTTTCTAGTCGAAAAAAGAGAGCCTTAAAAATTGAAGACAAACATAAACCTGCATTTATTACTCAAGAGGGACATTTTCAGTGGACCTGTTTACCTTTTGGCTTAAACTTACTTCTCCTGCAATTTTTCAGAGAATATTGAGTAGCATTATAAGGAGACATAAATTATCTGATTTCACTGTGAATTACATAGATGACATTTTGATTTTTTCAAAAACATTTGAAGAACACATAAATCACTTATCATTCTTATTGGAAGCAATTTTAAAGGAAGGGTTTAGGTTGAAATTCTCAAAATGTAACTTTGCACAGGACTCTGTAAAGTATTTAGGTCACATAATTAAAAATAATACAATCACTCCTTTGAAAGACAATTTAATTGCCATATAAAAGTTCCCTATCCCAAAAACACAAAAAAATGTCCGACAATTTTTAGGGAAAATATTTTTTTATGGAAAATACGTACCAAATATATCAATTATATTAGACCCTTTGCATAATTTATTGAGAAAAGGACAAACATTCATTTGGTCAGAAAAATGTCAAGAAGCTTTTGATACAATAAAAAAACTACTTTGTTTAAAACCTATTTTAGCGATCTTTGCTCCTAATCTACCGATACATATTTATACGGACGCCAGTGTACAGGGAGTAGGCGCGGTTTTAAAACAACCACAATACAATGGAGATGAGAAACCTTGTGCATATTTTTCGCGAAAATTAAATGATACCCAAAAAAAGAAAAAGGCTATCTATCTTGAGTGTTTAGCAATAAAAGAAGCTATAAAATTTTGGCAGCTCTGGTTCATAGGAAAGAAATTTACAGTGTTCTCGGATCATAAGCCGTTAGAGAAAATGAACGTTAAGGCAAGAACAGATGAAGAACTGGGAGACCTCACATATTATTTATCTCAGTTTGATTTTAATATAGTATACTCTCCAGGAAAATACAATTTAGAAGCGGATAGTTTAAGTCATCATCATCATCATCATCTCAGCCTATACTTGTCCACTGCTGAACATAGGCCTCCCCAATCGCTTTCCAGCGTAACCGGTCCGATGCCACCTGCATCCAACGACTTCCTGCGATTTTCACAAGATCGTCGGTCCATCTGGCAGGCGGTCGTCCCACGCTGCGCTTGCCAATACGTGGTCTCCACTCTAGAATCTTTCTGCCCCAACGCCCGTCCGATCTACGCGCTATGTGGCCCGCCCATTGCCACTTCAGCTTGCTAATCTTAACGGCTATGTCGGTGACCTTGGTTCTTCTACGAATCTCCTCATTCCTGATTCGATCGCGCAGAGAAACGCCGAGCATAGCTCTCTCCATAGCTCGCTGAGCAACTCTGAGCTTTTTTATGAGACCTATTGTAAGAGACCACGTCTCTGATCCATATATCATCACTGGTAACACACATTGACTAAAAACTTTAGTCTTAAGGCACTGAGGTATTTTGGATGAGAAGATGTTGCGCAGTTTCCCGAACGCTGCCCAGCCGAGTTGGATTCGTCGATTGACCTCTCTCTCAAAGTTGGACCTACCTAACCGGACTACCTGTCCCAGGTAAATGTATTCGTCGACAACTTCAAGAGTAGAGTTCCCAACGGTGAGTGCGGTGGGTACGACATGGACTTTAGACATTATTTTCGTTTTGTCCATGTTCATTTTAAGACCCACTTGTTGAGATACTCTGTTGAGGTCACCGAGCATTCGTCCTAGATCTTCCAGCGACTCCGCCACGACCGCAATGTCGTCGGCAAATCGAAGGTGAGTGATGTATTCGCCATTGATGTTGATGCCAAGTCCTTGCCATTCCAAGAGCTTGAAGGCGTCCTCTAAGGTGGCCGTAAACAGTTTCGGAGAAATGACGTCTCCCTGCCTTACTCCTCTTTTTATGGGGATCGCTTTCGTGCACTGCCCCTGTACTCGGACTGACATGGTGGCGTTATTATACAAGCACCTCAACACCTCAATGTACCGATAGTCAATGCGGCATCGCTGGAGAGATCTAAGAACCGCCCAAGTCTCGATCGAATCGAAGGCTTTCTCATAGTCCACAAACGCCAAGCATAGTGGCCGATTATACTCCTCGGTCTTCTGTATAATCTGCCGCAGCGTATGTATGTGGTCTATGGTACTAAAGCCTTTCCGGAAACCGGCTTGTTCGGGAGGCTGGAAGTCATCAAACCTGCGTTCGAGACGATTCGTAATGACTCTCGAAAACAACTTATAAACATGGCTCAGCAGTGTGATGGGCCTATAATTCTTCAGTAAAGTGTTATCACCTTTCTTGAAAAAGAGTACCACCACACCCCTGTTCCACGCTTCCGGCGTTTTTCCTTCGAGCAAGACGGAATTAAACAGCCTCTGAAGGACTTTAAGTACCGGCGATCCGCCCGCTTTCAGAAGCTCTGTGGTAATTCCGTCTTCACCCGGCGCTTTGTTGTTTTTAAGGTGTTTGAGAGCCATCCCAATCTCGTACAGGCTGATGTCCGGGATATCTTCTGTGTAGTGTCGGGTTAGCTTGGCTCTTGGGTCTTTTACCAAGTCAACAACAGGTTCAGCTACTGAGGTATACAACTGCCCATAGAACCTCTCTATCTCCCTGAGCACCTCTGACCTATTCGACGTTACGTTTCCGTCCTCCGTCTTCAGCTTCGTCAACTGGCTTTGCCCAATAGACGCGTCTCTTGCAAACACTTTGGAGCCCTTGTTCTGCTCTATGGTCTCCTCAATACGTCTTGTATTGAAGGACCGTAAATCGTAGTTTAAGTAGAAACCCAGTATTAGAGTCACACGAAAATCAAGAAGAAAGTTTAAAAGTTCTAAATTTAATTAAATTAGAAGACATAAAAGACGACCAAGAAAAAAATGATGATATAAAACAAAAAAAAATAAACTATAATTCAAAGATAATATATATTACCAGAAAATTGAAAAAAAAGACAAAATTGTGCTGACAGAGGAATTTAGTAAAAAAATTATCAAAGATGTACACTACCTTTATTTTCATATAGGAATACAACAAATAAAAAACAAAATCAGACCATTTTATACAGCAAAGAATTTAACAAATAATATCAAAAAAATCTGCGATATCTGTAAAATTTGTATAAAAAATAAATCTAGAGGAAAATATAAATTTGGACTAATGTCTCACTTAGGTCCCGCAACTTATCATTTTGAAATTATATCTATAGACACTATTGGTGGATTTGGCGGCTCACGCTCTAGAAAAACTTATTTACACCTTTTGGTAGATTACTTTACTAGATTCGCCTATATTTTGACATCAAAAACTCAAAGAGCGGACGATTTTAAAAAAATAGTTAAAAAAGTGTCACAGGAAAATAAAATTGATATGATTTTATCTGATCAACACCCAGGCATAAATTCAAATGATTTAAAAAAATTTTTAGATAAATAAAATATACCTTTGATTTTCACTGCAGTTAATTCGCCATTTTCAAATGGTTTAAATGAAAGATTGAACAAAACACTAGTAAATAAAATTAGATGTAAAATAAATGAAAACAATAATAAATTAGCCTGGACGACTATAGCTCACGAATGTATCCAGAGATATAATGAAACCGAGCACACTGTTACAGGATTTTCTCCGAAATATTTAATGGGACGCTAAAGTGTTAACATTGTGCCAGATGAACTTAAACAACGGTTTACACATAAGGATTTAATGCACGATAGAAAAGTCGCATTAAATAACACTCTAAAATCACATAATTATAATAAACAACGATTCGATAAAAACAGATATAAATACGAACTAAATGCAGGAGACTCTGTATATGTTGAAAACGGTAATCGATTAAACAGAAAAAAGTTAGATGAGTTAAAAATTGGTCCGTTTACAATCATTGAAAAATTATCTAACTCGATTTACAGATTAAATACTGGACATAAGAAATGCGAATCTAATCTCTTTCACTTAACAAAGCTTGTCCCCGTGTTGGATAAAATATAGAAAAAAAATACTTATAATTAAATCATAAAATTAAGAATAAGGGATATTATATATTGGAAAGGCAGGATTTCTCATTCCTGTGGGGGGAGATGTAAATAAAGTTACGTATACTTTATTTAAATTTCCCGCGCATAGACTGATGTATTGTCTATGTGACAGTTTATCTGTCATGACGCGGGGTTAGATTATGGGAGGTTAGGCTTCAGTGGTGATAAAAATAATAGCTTAAAATGTTGTTTCTCTTTTCAGGTTAATTTAATTAATTTGTAGTTAGATTCTATAATAATTTTAATGATACATGCACGTAATTGAACTGCGTGTTATAAAATAAAATTCTCTTTTCAGAGCAACTCATTTAAGTTTTATTTCGTGACAACAAGTGTTCTAAAAATACATTATATATATATAGATTACATAGCCCTCACTGTTCTTTGATATTTAGATGCTATTTTATAATGTTAAATGGCATGTAGGGTTTCGTACCTAAAAAGAAACCCTTATACGATCACTTCCGTGATGACCGTCATCACGGAAGTGATCACCTTTTTTAGGGTTTTTTTTTCTCAGGAACGGCAAAAGATATTAAGTTGAAATGGTTCAATTTATTTTATAACACTTTTTGCATGTTTCGTTTGTTTATTTTGTTATGCTCTGACTTTTTCTTTTTTGTTTTTTTTTGTTTTATTGATTATATTTTATTATGCTATATTAAAGATCAAATATTGTAATTTTTTGCATAAGTATATTAATAATTTATTTGACATTTTATAATAATATTATATTTCTGATGATGACATTGATGTATAAAAAAGAATACAATATATATTTTTTTGGTATTTTTTTAGATCATTTAGAAATATATGCAATATTGTACGCCGTATAGGCTGATCATAGAGAACTAATGTAACACTTATACCAACCTATGTAACCTATGATACACAATAATAAATGAATTTGAATTTGAAATTTATACCAAATACGAAGGTCTACCGTAAAATATGAAGGTTCTAAGTAAACCTAAACAAAAGATATGGCCATTTAAAGTCACTCATTAAAAATTATACCTGACCTAGATTCGTGGAATCTGGCAAGAAACAAGCTTTTAAAGTACAAGTAAAGGAAGAAGTCGGATATTTGTCAATTTATAACTATAACATATAAAAAAAATATTATTTTCCTTCAAAAATTAAAATAGCGCTGTCTAGTGACTACTTCACACACTACAACAATACTTCTTTGCCTATGTACTATCAGTGACATTTTGTGGAACTATTTTGATTAGTGGTGAATAAATATTTATTCACACACAAACAGAGATGGCGCTATCTGTGTACGGTATAGGACGTAAATTGGATCAGATTGTCGATTTATTTTTTTATTTTTATGTAGTTTGAATGAAAATTAAATGTTATTAATTTAATTACGAAGCATTAGGATGCAAGGGGGACACCTACCATCTACGCATCCTGCTGATCAACGAACGAGGCTCTAACGACCGACAATGGCGGTATAACCATTCAATTATGGCGTAACCAAATTTTTAACCAGACCGATGACGGGCAGCAGCATCACTAGTGCGCGAAGTTACGCCCTGCGATCGCCAACCCGCATGCCCAGCGTGGCGATTATGGGCAAAACCTTCCATGGCAAGTCGGAATATACCACGGCCCCCAGTTCCCGGTCGCTCCGCTATTCCTGACCACGGCGGCGGGCACGGTTCCGGCGGGGCAGGAGGTGCGAAGAATCTCCGGGCTACGGTAGGCCGCCAACCTTATAAACATGAACTGACCCTGGCTACGTATAACGGACGCACGCTGCGACTCGATGAACATCTTCTGCAGTTAGAAGAAGAACTGAAGTGCATAAGATGGCACTTTCTGGGTTTATGTGAAGTTCGAAGAGAGGGAGAAGATACCATAACCCTAGAATCTGGCCATCTTTTGTACTTTAGAGAGGGAGACAAACTTTCCCCGGGTGGCGTCGGGTTTCTGGTCCATAGAGTCTTCGCTGTCAATGTTGTAGAAATGTCCAGTGTGTCGACAGGTTCACCCTCAAGATCATGCAGGTTTATGTACCGACTTCGCACACCCGTACGAGGACATAGAGGTACTCTACGAGGACACCCTAATACCCCTAAGGCACACTACAACGTTGTCATGGGAGATTTTAACGCCAAAATGGGAGTAAAAACTGACAGCGAATCCTCTGTAGGACCATACGGCTATGGCAGCAGAAATGACGGGTCTACGCTCGTCAACTTTCTCGAAAGAGAAGGGCTGTTTATGATGAACTCTTTCTTTAAAAAACATCCCCAAAGAAAGTGGACGTGGCAAAGCCCCGATGGTAAAATTAAAAATGGGATCGACTTCATCATGGCGGACAAGAGGCGCATATTCAGAGATGTCTCAGTGATCGCAAGGTTTAAAACCGGAAGCGACCACTGGCTCGTACGGGGCACTCTGAATATCCAATGGAAGCGCGAAAGAGTCCGCTTGATGAAGTCCAGGCTCCGACCAAATTTGCTCCAAGCCGCTATGGATTTCAGCTTTTCAGCTAAAATTGGAAAACCGATTCGCTGTCTTAGAAACCACTGACAGCGTTGATCAGAAATTCGAGTAGGTGGTACAGACTCTTAGAGAAGAGGGCACTAAATTCTACGAAACGAGGCGTTCAGGCAGGAAATCTAAACTTCGGGGCGGACTCTGGAGCTTATGAGCGAACGACGCCGAAATGCTCCCTCAACCTTGTCAGAACACCGGGCCTTAAATCAAAAGATCACAAAGCTGGTCTGACGCGACCTCCGAGCTTTCAACAAGCTTGAGATTGAGTAAGCCATCAAGCAAAACGGGGGGTCAAAAGTGTTCGTCCAGTCACTTGGGAGAAACCACTTGACAAGTTTGACTACACAAGCGGGTACTGTGATCGCTTCTAAGCTGGAAATCCTCTCGGAAGTCAGGAATTTCTATAGCCAGCTCTACGCCTCACACGCACCTCGACCCGAATCTCTTAGAGGAGATCCCAGAGCCACCCTTACACGTCACTTCACAGAAGACTTGCCCGAGATTAGCCTGGATGAGATCGAGTTGGCCCTTAAACAGCTTAAAAATGGAAAAGCCTCGGGTGAGGACGGCGTCACGACTGAGCTTCTGAGGGCAGGAGGTACCTCAGTAGTTAAGGAACTTCGGAAGCTATTTAACACTGTCCTCTACACTGGGAAAATTCCGCAGGCATGGAACAGAAGCGTGGTCGTCCTGTTTATCAAGAAGAGTGACAAAACCCTTTTGAAAAACTATCGACCATATCGCTTCTGAGCCATGTATACAAGGCTCGACGAGTTTCAACCCCCGGAGCAGGCCGGGTTTCGAAGTGGTTACGGCACCATAGAGCACATCCACACACACACACAGTGCGGCAGAATATACAGAAGGCTGCAGAGTATAATCTGCCCCTATGTCTAGTCTTCGTGGACTATGAGAAGGCCTTTGACACTGTCGAAACCTGGTCAGTTCTGGACTCCTTGCAACGATGCCAAGTTGATTGGCGATAGATACATCGAGGTGATGAGATGCCTTTTTGAAGCCGCAACGATGACCGTCCAAGTACAGAACCAGCGGACTGAACATATCCACCTGCGCCGCGGAGTGCGCCAAGGTGATGTCACATCACCAAAACTGTTCACCAATGTACTGGAGGATATGTTCAAGACGCTGGACTGGAAAGGTCGCGGCATCAATATAAATGGCGCATACATCTCTCACCTGCGATTTGCAGACGACATCGTCATCATGGCTGAAATGTTGCAAGACCTACAACAGATGCTGGACAGCCTTGCTAATTCGTCTCGGCGAATCGGTCTCCGGATGAACTTAGATAAAACTAAAGTTATGATCAACAAGTATGTTGAGCCGGGACCGATCGCCGTAAACGGAGCCTCCCTCGAAGTTGTTTCTGAGTATGTATACCTAGGGCAGTTGCTCCAACTAGGTAAAAACAACATCGACAAGGAAGTTAAGAGACGGATACGGCTGGGCAGCATTTGGAAAACTCCGTCGAGTTTTCTTATCGCCCATACCCCAATGCCTAAAAACGAAAGTTTTTAATCAGTGCGTCCTACCTGTAATGACATATGGCTTGTCCACCAGTTCAAGGTCGCTCAGCGAGCTATGGAAAGAGCTATGCTCGGAGTTTCTCTTAGGGATCGAATCCGGAACAAAGTTATTCGTCAGAGAACCAAGGTTACCGACATAACTCAGCGAATTAGCAAGCTGAAGTGGCAGTGGGCAGGTCACATATGCCGTAGAACCGATGGCCGTTGGGGCAGACTGGTTCTTGAGTGGAGACCGCGTGTCGGCAAACGTAGTGTAGGGCGCCCTGTCGCTAGGTGGGGCGACGATATTCGTAAGGCAGCGGGCAGGGATTGGAGAAGGAGAGCTGAAGATCGAGCTCAGTGGCGTGCCATGGGAGAGGCCTACGTTCAGCAGTGTACTGACACGGGCTGATGATGAATTTAATGACGGCAAAATTTCATAAACAACGAGCACTTTTTTAAAAGGTGTTTTTATGGACTGCCTCGTTAAACAAGTAGGTATAATGCGTTAAGAGATCGCATAGGATCTCGTACAAATTGTAGGGTGAGCAAAATGTACCTTTTCTATATAACATTTTCCAGTATCAGTCCGGAGTCCGAAATTGTGCCCGGTCCGAATTAGAAAAAGGCTTTCGTCTATGACTTCGTTAATTGCTACTGGCTCATAATCATATAAGTATTCGTCAGTCCCAAGGTCAGTGTCATCTACGTAATCCTCGTATAGGTCTTCTGTTCTAGGATCTCCGAAATGTTCTATGAGGAGTTCCTTTAGGCTATCCCAAGAATTTATATAAATCCATTCGCTCACTAGTATCGCGGCTTTATCGGTTCATCATCATCATCATCTCAGCCCATACTTGTCCACTGTTGAACATAGGCCTCCCCAATCGCTTTCCAGCGTAACCGGTCCGATGCCACCTGCATCCAACGACTTCCTGCGATTTTCACAAGATCGTCGGTCCATCTGGCAGGCGGTCGTCCCACGCTGCGCTTGCCAATACGTGGTCGCCACTCTAGAATCTTTCTGCCCCAACGCCCGTCCGATCTACGCGCTATGTGGCCCGCCCATTGCCACTTCAGCTTGCTAATCTTAAGGGCTATGTCGGTAACCTTGGTTCTCCTACGAATCTCCTCATTCCTGATTCGATCGCGTAGAGAAACGCCGAGCATAGCTCTCTCCATAGCTCGCTGAGCAACTCTGAGCTTTTTTATGAGACCTATTGTAAGAGACCACGTCTCTGATCCATATATCATCACTGGTAACACACATTGACTAAAAACTTTAGTCTTAAGGCACTGAGGTATTTTGGATGAGAAGATGTTGCGCAGTTTCCCGAACGCTGCCCAGCCGAGTTGGATTCGTCGATTGACCTCTCTCTCAAAGTTGGACCTACCTAACCGGACTACCTGTCCCAGGTAAATGTATTCGTCGACAACTTCAAGAGTAGAGTTCCCAACGGTGAGTGCGGTGGGTACGACATGGACGTTAGACATTATTTTGGTTTTGTCCATGTTCATTTTAAGACCCACTTGTTGAGATACTCTGTTGAGGTCACCGAGCATTCGTCCTAGATCTTCCAGCGACTCCGCCACGACCACAATGTCGTCGGCAAATCGAAGGTGAGTGATGTATTCGCCATTGATGTTGATGCCAAGTCCTTGCCATTCCAAGAGCTTGAAGGCGTCCTCTAAGGTGGCCGTAAACAGTTTCGGAGAAATGACGTCTCCCTGTCTTACTCCTCTTTTTATGGGGATTGCCTTCGTGCACTGCCCCTGTACTCGGACTGACATGGTGGCGTTATTATACAAGCACTTCAACACTTCGATGTACCGATAGTCAATGCGGCATCGCTGGAGAGATCTAAGAACCGCCCAAGTCTCGATCGAATCGAAGGCTTTCTCATAGTCCACAAACGCCAAGCATAGTGGCCGATTATACTCCTCGGTCTTCTGTATAATCTGCCGCAGCGTATGTATGTGGTCTATGGTACTAAAGCCTTTCCGGAAACCGGCTTGTTCGGGAGGCTGGAAGTCATCAAACCTGCGTTCGAGACGATTCGTGATGACTCTCGAAAACAACTTATAAACATGGCTCAGCAGTGTGATGGGCCTATAATTCTTCAGTAAAGTGTTATCACCTTTCTTGAAAAACAGTACCACCACACCCCTGTTCCATGCTTCCGGCGTATTCTCTTCGAGCAAGACGGAATTAAACAGCCTCTGAAGGACTTTAAGTACTGGCGTTCCGCCCGCTTTCAGAAGCTCTACGGTAATTCCGTCTTCACCCGGCGCTTTGTTATTTTTGAGTTGTTTGAGAGCCATCCTAATCTCGTACAGGCTGATGTCCGGGATATCTTCAGTGTAGTGTCGGGTTAGCTTGGCTCTTGGGTCTTTTACCAAGTTAACAACAGGTTCAGCTACTGAGGTATACAACTGCCCATAGAACCTCTCTATCTCCCTGAGCACCTCCGACCTATTCGACGTTACGTTTCCGTCCTCCATCTTCAGCTTCGTCAACTGGCTTTGCCCAATAGACGCGTCTCTTGCGAACACTTTAGAGCCCTTGTTCTGTGCTATGGTCTCCTCAATACGCCTTGTATTGAAGGACCGTAAGTCTTGTCGCAAGGACTTCAATATCTGTCCATTGAGCTGCCTATAGGACTTAGCATCATCGGAGGTTTGGAGCGTCATGGAACGTCGCTCAGCCATGAGGTTTCGGGTGTAGTTGGATAGTTTTTGAGGTCTATTTTTACAGTGGGGCTTAAAATACTTGGACCCGACCGTATGGACAGTCTCTACCAGCCTGTTGTTGATTTCGTCCACTGATGCGCTGCTGTCTAGCAATTCGAAGCGGTTTGCCAATTCGAGTTGAAAATTCTCGGGGTTTTGGATATGTGCATTACAAGGTCGGAGCGTAGACTTTATCAGACGCGATCTTTCCATTTTGACATTAATATTTAATGTGCCTCTGACCATTCGGTGATCACTGCCGGTTTTTACCCTGTGGATCACGGAGACATCATTAAATATTTGTCGCTTAGTGCTCATTATGAAGTCTATTTCGTTTTTGGTGGAACCATCAGGGCTCATCCAGGTCCATTTCCTATGAGGCGGCTTCTGGAAGAAAGAGTTCATCATAAAGAGTCCCTCCTTCTCCAGGAATTCGGCCAGCCTCTGACCCCTGGGGTTGCGCTGCCCATATCCAAATTGCCCCACTCTCAACTCATCATCGCCCCGTTTGCCCAGCCGCGCATTGAAGTCACCCATAACCACTGTAAAGTGTGTTTTGGAAGTATGTATGGCTCTACTAATGTCCTCATACATAACTTCGACATCATCATATGAGTATGTCGAGGTCGGTGCGTAGACCTGTATGACCTTCAGCGAATATCTTATGGATATTCTGAGTATCAGGTACGCTACCCTGCTCGACACACTAGTGATGGACACAACGTTGTCTATGAGTGACTTGTGGACGATAAATCCGACACCACCTTGGGACTGCTGTTCGCCCTCCCGGTAGTAAAACAAGTTGCCGGATTTTAAGGTTATCGTGTCCTCGCCCTCTCTTCGGACCTCCGATAAACCAACAATATTCCACCGCAACTTGTTTATCTCTTCTTCCAGCTCAACAAGCTTCTCATCTGTCCTCAAAGTGCGTGCGTTGTATGTCACCAGGGCCAATTTTCGTTTTTGGTGGTAGCCGAATCTCTGCCGGAGATTCTTAGTACCCCTTGTCCTGTCGTTACCATGGCTGCTACCGTGGCCAGGACGATCAGGACCGCCGGGGACTAGGGGCCTGGTTTTCTTTTTTTCTTCCATAATAGTGATTGGGGGGATTTGCCATACTCGCCACGCTTGGCAGGCGGGTTGGCGAGCGCAGTTTTTGATCGCAGAAGTGCTAAGAGAACGCTGCTGCCCATTCCCTAGTTTTCCCTTAGTCGCCTTGTACGACACCCGATGGGATGAGATGGGTTGGTCCTATTCTAAGCCGGGAACCACGCGGCTAAATCGGCTTTATCGGTTAATTTACTTATAACACTATGGTAAATATACAATTTTTGCGCGGCATTATTTTCCCTTAATCTACTAACTACATATTCACACCTTTGGATGAAAAGATTTAGTAATTTAACGTTACCGTCGTAACGCGGAATTACATCGAGAATTTCTTTCGGAATAATTTGAATTTGATTCATTTTGAATATCTTGAACACTTATTATTCAATTTTACAATTTGAAAAACACAATAAGATAAATATTACACACACAACAAAATAATAAAAAAAAATACAATTTAAAAATAACACATTATAAAGTTTACGATAAAAATTTTATACAATAAAAGAAGAAGTTCATAGATTCGGCGAATTTTGTGTCCGAAAAGATAACTCTTATCAATTATTATAATATTATTTAACTTAGCCTTTATAGGCCGAACAACGTTTATTATTTATTTCAATAATATTTAATTTCTTTTATTATATTACTTTCTCAAGTAGACCTTGTGATCGACCCACTGGAAGCAATTTTCTTTTTAAATAAAATAAATACGACAATGTTTTACGTAAGTTCAGCGATGCTTGTCTGATTCTTACGGCCCTAACTGGTGATCTACGGCTTAGCGATGCTTGTCTAAATCCCGTGAGATCCTAATTCTAATAACAAATTAGCGATGCTTGTCTAATAATGCGATATCCTTTTATCCAAATAATTCCCGTGATTTTTGAACGGAATTACAGGCTCGGGGTCTGAATGAAATTAGCGATGCTTGTCCAATTAAATTCAGAATAGACAGAAAAATAGGAACATGTGGGAAAGGTCAGAACTCACACAATGCTGCAATTTTTCATGCCGAATATCCGCTCTTTGAGTATCTGCAGGCACTTCTTGACAAATTTCTTTGTTTGAAGGTAGGGTAGGTCCTTTTCTAGGATTCAGCCATGCGATTGTGGTCCGGAATCGATGCTTGTACTCCTACACGGCGCTGAGCTTATAACTGCTGCAACACTTATCGCGACTGAAATCCTACCGTTCGGCTGCGCCAGTCAAATATAAAGGCCGGCGTGACTTTATAAAAATATATTTAACAATATAAAATAAATAATGAATACTCAAAATATTAATGCAGTCAATTAATATTACTTAATCGTTAGTGCGAACGGTAAGAGAACTAAGTTGATATTGAATGTACTTTTCTTGGCGATGGCTATTTATAGGCATCGTCAAGTAAACAACTCTTTCTAGAACAAACCCATGCATTATGCGTCTTATTAATTGATATCTGATTATTAAGCAAAACAGTTATTAGAATTGGACTGAGACTAAACAAGTAACCTGATATCTGTTTACATGATAAATACGCAGCTGAGGCAAGTTAAGCTGATTCAGCAAAACAGAATTATATTGTATGAGCAATAGTCTGTTATTATTGCATCATCTTTTAAAGTACTTGCACTGAGCTGTGTACTGGTCTAGTATACATAACTATGTACATACAGTAGAAAATATTTTTCGCTTGAGTTAATTAGGAATTTTTATGTAATAAAATAGCTCCCTGTGCGTTTTGGCAAGTCTGTAAGTGCAGCGAGCAATGGAAATATAAATAGTTAAATAAATAACTGGCAGTGTGCAGCACTCGGCACGATGCTGCACCGCACAGCTACTTGTGCGCAGAGATGCCGGCGAACGATTCTGAAATGATCGACCAAAATGTTTAAAACATTTATTTAATATGCCTTTTCTGACAGGTCTCTGTAAACCCTCAATAGATATGACATCATCATCATCATCATCATCTCAGCCTATACTTGTCCACTGCTGAACATAGGCCTCCCCAATCGCTTTCCAGCGTAACCGGTCCGATGCCACCTGCATCCAACGACTTCCTGCGATTTTCACAAGATCGTCGGTCCATCTGGCAGGTGGTCGTCCCACGCTGCGCTTGCCAATACGTGGTCTCCACTCTAGAATCTTTCTGACCCAACGCCCGTCCGATCTTCGCGCTATGTGGCCCGCCCATTGCCACTTCAGCTTGCTAATCTTAAGGGCTATGTCGGTGACCTTGGTTCTTCTACGAATCTCCTCATTTCTGATTCGATCACGTAGAGAAACGCCGAGCATAGCTCTCTCCATAGCTCGCTGTGCAACTCTGAGCTTTTTTATGAGACCTATAGTAAGAGACCACGTCTCTGATCCATATATCATCACTGGTAACACTGAGGTATTTTGGATGAGAAGATGTTGCGCAGTTTCCCGAACGCTGCCCAGCCGAGTTGGATTCGTCGATTGACCTCTCTCTCAAAGTTGGACCTACCTAACCGGATTACCTGTTCCAGGTAAATGTATTCGTCGACAACTTCAAGAGTAGAGTTCCCAACGGTGAGTTCGGTGGATACGACATGGACGTTAAAACATTATTTTCGTTTTGTCCATGTTCATTTTAAGACCCACTTGTTGAGATACTCTGTTGAGGTCGCCGAGCATTCGTCCTAGATCATCCATCCCATCTTCCAGTGACTCCGCCATGACTACAATGTCGTCGGCAAATCGAAGGTGAGTGATATATTCGCCATTGATGTTGATGCCAAGTCCTCGCCATTCCAAGAGCTTGAAGGCGTCCTCTAAGGTGGCCTTAAACAGTTTCGGAGAAATGACGTCTCCCTGTCTTACTCCTCTTTTTATGGAGATCGCCTTCGTGCACTGCCCCTGTACTCGGACTGACATATTGGCGTTATTATACAAGCACTTCAACAATTCGATATACCGATAGTGAATGCGGCATCGCTGGAGAGATCTAAGAACCGCCCAAGTCTCGATCGAATCGAAGGCTTTCTCATAGTCCACAAACGCCAAGCATAGTGGCCGATTATACTCCTCGGTCTTCTGTATAATCTGCCGCAGCGTATGTATGTGGTCTATGGTGCTAAAGCCTTTCCGGAAACCGGCTGTTTCGGGAGGCTGGAAGTCATCAAGCCTGCATTCGAGACGATTCGTGATGACTCTCGAAAACAACTTGTAAACATGGTTCAGCAGTGTGATGGGCCTATAGTTCTTTAATAAAGTGTTATCAACTTTCTTGAAAAATAGTACCACCACACCCCTGTTCCATGCTTCCGGCGTTTTCCCTTCGAGCAAGACGGAATTAAACAGCCTCTGAAGGACTTTAAGTACCGGCGTTCCGCCCGCTTTTAGAAGCTCTGCGGTAATTCCGTCTTCACCCGGCGCTTTGTTGTTTTTAAGTTGTTTGAGAGCCATCCTAATCTCGTACAGGCTGATTTCCAGGATATCTTCAGTGTAGTGTCGGGTTAGCTTGGCTCTTGGGTCTTTTACCAAGTCAACAACAGGTTCAGCTACTGAGGTATACAACTGCCCATAGAACCTCTCTATCTCCCTGAGCACTTATGACCTATTCGACGTTACGTTTCCGTCCTCCGTCTTCAGCTTCGTCAACTGGCTTTGCCCAATAGACGCGTCTCTTGCGAACACTTTGGAGCCCTTGTTCTGCTCTATGGTCTCCTCAATACGTCTTGTATTGAAGGACCGTAAATCGAGTCGCAAGGACTTCAATATCTGTCCATTGAGCTGCCTATAGGACTTAGCATCATCGGAGGTTTGGAGTATCATGGTGCGTCGCTCAGCCATAAGGTTTCGGGTGTAGTCAGATATCTTTTGAAGCCAATTTTGACGGTGGGGCTTAAAATACTTGGACCCAACCGTATGGACAGTCTCTACCAGCCTGTTGTTGATTTCGTCCACTGATGCGCTGCTGTCTAGCAATTCGAAGCGGTTTGACAATTCGAGTTGAAAGTTCTCGGGGTTTTGGATATGTGCATAAGAAGGTCGGAGCGTAGACTTCATCAGACGCGATCTTTCCATTTTGTCATTAATATTCAATGTGCCTCTGACTTTTCGTTGATCACTACCGGTTTTTACACTGTGAATCACAGAGACATCATTAAATATTTGTCGCTTGGTGCTCATGATGAAGTCTATCTCATTTTTTGTGGAACCACCAGGGCTCATCCAGGTCCATTTCCTATGAGGCGGCTTCTGGAAGAAAGAGTTCATCAGAAAAGAGTCCCTCCTTCTCCAGAAATTCGGCCAGCCTCTGGCCCTTGGGGTTGCGCTGCCCATATCCAAATTGCCCCACTCTCAACTCATCATCGCTCCGTTTGCCCAGTCGCGCATTGAAGTCACCCATAACTACTGTAAAGTGTGCTTTGGAAGTATGTATGGCTCTACTAATGTCCTCATACATAACTTCGACCTCATCATCTGAGTATGCCGAGGTCGGTGCGTAGACCTGTATGACCTTCAGCGAATATCTTTTGGATATTCTGAGTATCAGGTACGCTACCCTGCTCGACACACTAGTGATGGACACAACGTTGTTTATGAGTGACTTGTGGACGATAAATCCGACACCACCTTGGGACTTCTGTTCGCCCTCCCGGTAGTAAAACAAGTTGCCGGATTTTAAGGTTATCGTGTCCTCGCCCTCTCTTCGGACCTCCGATAAACCAAGAATACTCCACCGCAACTTGTTTAACTCTTCTTCCAGCTCAACTAGCTTCTCATCTGTCCTCAATGTGCGTGCGTTGTATGTCATCAGGGCCAATTTTCGGTTTTGGTGGTAGCCGAATCTCTGCCGGAGATTCTTCGCACCCCTTGTCCTGTCGTTACCATGGCTGCTACCGTGGCCAGGAGGAACAGGACCGCCAAGGACTAGGGGCCTGGTTTTGTACTTTTCTTCCATGTTGATTGGGGGATTTGCCTTTCTCGCAACGCTTGGCAGGCGGGTTGGCGAGCGCAGTTTAGTGGTCGTGGCAATAGCTAGGAAAACGCTGCTGCCTATTCCCTAGTAATCCCGTAGTCGCCTTGTACGACACCCGATGGGATGAGATGGGTTGGTCCTATTCTAAGCCGGGAACCACGCGGCGATATGACAAGCGTGAATAAATTATAATGAAACAAGTTACCTAAATGGTTAAAACTGTGGGTGATAAAATGTAAAATACTCGTATTATTTTCTTTTTATAAATTTCGTGAGGGTAGGTACCTACCTACCCTCACGAAACATACCTATGTATGAGAGAAGTTCTTAGATTTACGCGAATATAACACATGAAATAAAACTATTTTACGGATTTTATCGCGGATTATTTTTTTATTTTTAGTTCCCGACGTTTCGAGTGCTTTGCAGCACCCATGGTCACGGGAGGGACTGAGGTGTTAGACGTCCAATAGGCATAGTTGTTCCGGGGTACCCTCAAACTTCTTAATTATTTTTGTTGTTGTTGGTCCGATCTACGCAGAATGAGCTCACGGTGTCTTGAGGTCTTGCAGTGTTATGCTTGGTTTTGGATTTGATTATATTAATTACCGGATCCCAAGACGATGGAAGCACCCAGCCATCTTCTCTATTGAAATTAGCATGTTTTTTAATTTCAATAGCCTCGTGAACCATCCTTGGTAGGAATCGGTGTTCTTTCACGAGGATTTGTGGTCTATCAAATCTGATGTTATGGCGGGTGCGGTCAAGGACATGTTCACAGACTGTAGACTTCTTTGAGCGACGGTGTTTTAGGTCAGCTATGTGCTGCTACCCGATCCCTACCAAGGATGGTTCGCGAGGCTATTGAAATTAAAAAACATCCTAATTTCAATAGAGAAGATGGCTGGGTGCTTCCATCGTCTTGGGATCCGGTAATTAATATAATTAAATCCAAAACCAAGCATAACACTGCAAGACCTCAAGACACCGTGAGCTCATTCTGCGTAGATCGGACCAACAACAACAAAAATAATTAAGAAGTTTGAGGGTACCCCGGAACAACTATGCCTATTGGACGTCTAACACCTCAGTCCCTCCCGTGACCATGGGTGCTGCAAAGCACTCGAAACGTCGGGAACTAAAAATAAAGAATAAACCGCGATAAAATCCGTAAAATAGTTTTATTTCATATGAGAAGAGTTTTTGTTTTAACGAATTTGAACTAATATTACTTACAAATTTATCTCTAAAGATTATTCAATAATATGATATTAACGAAATGGGATGTAGATATTCCGAAATATTAACAAATAATAGATTTTAATGCTTTTCGGAATATAGCACAAGTGCATGAAATATAGCAAAACAGTTTTGTTCTGTAATGTTTGGAAAAGATTGGATGTAAGGAAGGGCACTTATCTGAAAGGCGTATTGCTGCTTTCGGATGAGATGGGTACTGGCTGCTCACTGCTATAGGAGTACGTGTCCTTCTTGATGGTGAAGTGATGAACGACGCAGAATCTTCACGTTGGTTCTAAGGCTGAGCGCGGCGCGTCTATTGCTGACCGACCTGTCTGGTCGTCTTCTCTTCTTGTTGTCACTTCTTCTCGGCTTACTTTGAACAGTATTTGGGTTTTTCTTGGTTAAGTCTTGGTTTCCGTTTTTGATTAAAATCTTGCAAATTAGTCCTGTCACGGTCGCCACTTTTTGTCTCGTGTTAGACAAAATGGAAGTTTTAAATAAATAAAACCTCAATACTACAGCTTGGCGTATATTCTTCAAAATAAATTAGGTACAAGTTCTTGGTGAGCGTGCGTCTGCGGTGCGTGCCAATATTAGAAGGAATGAACGTTACAAAAAATGAACATAAAGTGGGTTGTTAAAAATTACAGAATGAATAAATTAGCTATTCGGTAGCATGACTGATTGTATTAAAATATGAGGTGGCGCGCGCGCGAACAGTTTCTTTATAACTAGCTTGAGATTATTACTAGCTAGCTGTTTAAATTCTATCGTCTTTGTCTTTCGATTCAGTATGTCAATATTAAAATCGCCACAGATAATAATTATCTTATTTTGTAAGCAAGTAATTTCAAGTATTTCATTAAGAATGATAAGAAATTGTGTAAATATTTCAGGTCTATTGGTTGGTATTCTATAAATGCAGAGTATAATAAGCTAATGTTCCAATATTTCTATCCCACTACCTTCTAAGATATCATAGTGTCTGTTCTTTTATATTACCAATAACTTTGATTTTTGCTTTATGATGGTTTACACACCAATATGCAGGATCCACCATGTCTATTGCGTCTACAGTAACACGATATTAGTTCATAATTCGGAATATTTAGTTAAATATATCTTCATTTAACATATTATGTTCAGTTATGCACAGAATATCAATGATCTGTTTTTGACTACTTAATTCATCCAAATTGTGCGATCTCTTCTCCAAATTCGGTTACAGATCTATCGCCTTGTCTAGCTTTTTGTAATTTAGACTGTAAGGCAATGTCGGACTTCCTAGTTAACAAATGAATACGCATACCCTTTAAAAGCGAACTAATAGTAGTATAAGCACTTGATAACCACATTTTCGCTCCACTTGTTAATCTACTTTTAATACGAAATTTATTAGCAACTTCTTACCATCATCGTCAAGCATTGAGTCGTACAATTCGATAGCCTCAATTAAATCTTAAGTAATGATTCTTGATCTCCAGTCATCTTTGGCAAGAGGCTCATAGCCGTCTTTAAAGAAAATTTCTCACCTGGCATGTTTTCTTTAGTTGTAACACTACTAGACAAAACAGATTCTTCCTCAAACTTCAACATTTTACAATACACCTCGTCAATACTGCAACATATTATCAATATTTCATCAGAACTTTTTGACTCTAAGCAAGTAAATTAAATAAGTTCGAAAAGTTTTATATAAAGATTTTGCCTCTAAAATCTTCTTCTCAAAATTACTTTCTATTCTTCTCTTAGGACCTGATTTACTGATATTTTTCTAACTGATAATAAATGCCTGATAACTCCAATATTGTTACCATAATCAATAAAAAATAATAATTCAATCTAACTCATTTCTTTATATTTTATTTATAGTTATTTTATTCATTATAATGTCTACAGTAATAATCTAAATACTTTCGAAATTATAAAACCTTCCCTGAAAAAAAAATAATAGGTATATTATATATTAAAACATAATTAAAACTCGCACCTTACTCTTATCACTGTCACTCACACATTTTATAATACCGCAGCGGGGTCAGCAGGGCCTCTGGCAGGGTCGCTAAATTCAATCTTATAATGAATCTTTCAACTCAATTGACATTATAGCAACACGTTCCAGTACATTTACAAATAATTTGTTAAAACTTCTTGGCACTAATTATATGATATACAAGCTGTAACATAATAAACGCAAGACCTCAGACACCCCAACTAGAGAAATGCGTCATAAATGCAAAACCTAATTTTTAAATTTAAAGGTTTTTACCCTCTTGTTTAGCACTTTTATACCCCAATTAACAATGAAACTTCTACGTGTATGTGTGCGTTTTGAGAAATATGTTTTAGGAATGCATTTGAAATCTCCTTATTGTTATGAATCAACAATAAATTGAGTTTTTTTATAGGACTGAAGGTGTAAAAGCATTTTTTGCAAATTTAAAAATAATGTAAGAGTCATTAAAAATAGTTGGTAGCAATTCAGTTACCGATTTAGAACAAACTACTTTTAGGTCTTGCGTTTATTATGTTACACCTTGTAAATCCAGAAATTTTATAAGATGAAAGAAAAATTATATTACATGCAAGAACGCATATGTATTTAATATAATTTGTGGTAAACGATACTGGTGTGAAATTTATTTAAACTTGGGATAAATCAATATCTATATCATCACGCCAGCTCCCTCGCGGGGTAGGCAGAGAGTACAGAGTTCCAACAGGTTCTTTCCTTACATACCTCTCTGGCTTCCTCCACTCTCATAGTTCGTCTCATATACACTCGCCGGTTACGGAGACTTGACTTGCCCTTCAGATAAGACACGGTCCATTTGGTTATGGTAAGATAGTCTAGGTCTTCCTCGGTACTTACATCCTTCCACTTTCGCATTGTATATCTGTTTTGTCATTCTTTCTTCTGGAATTCTTTCTATATGCCCGAACCAACGCAGCATACCCTTTCTCATCTTTACACCGATACTATCTTTCATTCCTACTCGCTTTCTTACTACGCTGTTGCGAATACGGTCGGTCAGCGTGACTCCGCACATCTTTTGCAAAGATCGCATTTCGACCGCATTTATCCTGCTTTCGTTCTCCTTCTTACATACCCAACTCAGGCACTCAGCTGCGCCTTTTGGCTTAAGTGCCGGCTCCCAAGTAGTCTTCTCAACGCACCATTCACTCTATTCCCTGCATTCACTCTTCTCTCTATATCAGCGGTGTATTTTCTATCCTTACTGAAGTCGCATCCAAGATATTCAAACTCATTCACTTGCTCCAGCACATCGTTACCAATCACAATCCTTGCTTTCGTTCTGGTTTCTTGTGGGATAAAATGATGTACTTAACATTTCAATTGGTCACTGTTTGTATTCCCAAATATATTTAAAAAAATATATAGCCTAAAGCTAAAACAAAGCCAAATAAAGTAAAAAATCTTCTTGTGACCATAGATATTTTTTTTTGTGCAATACAATCGAACTTGATTCGTGCCAGCCGATTATTATGTTCTCCAGAAATATTCTGCTCTTGGAAATACACGATGATGTCTCGAGATCTCGATCTTGTTTATGTTGAAGTGTTAGATAAGTGATATATCTGATAATGGATCTGGAACAACAAGCTCGACCTTTGTATAACTTATACGAAGTGAAGAAAGACAACTTCGATGATACTATACTATACTATATGCTTATGGAGTTAGAGGGAACGTTTTGACCTAATAAAATCATAATTAACTAGCAGAAAACAACTAACAGAAATAAAGAAATTTAATCCAGCATCTATGGCAGAAGAAACTTACTCTTCAGACTTGAGAGAGGTTTTCCATAAAGCAGCATATTAGGATCATTACTTTTCTTTATTAATCCTAATGACATGCCTTAATCAGGCCAAATAGATACAAATATCTTTAAATGTAACTAACACCTTACCCTCTCCATTTAGTGTAAATAAAGAATTGCATTGAATACTATCGACGGCTAATTAATTAACTTTCGAAATATATTAAACATTAATATGAGGCCATATTATTATTATTTCCAATAATGCTGATACCTACTTATTTAGAGAATCCAAATATCTCACACAAATAACAAACCGACACCTAATTAAAAGGTTTGAAACTTTACCGTCAAGTGTTCTCGTTAAAAGTTGTCATGAGAAGGAAATTCCATTATTAATTACTCTGTATTATAAATGTTTATTTAAAATAATCAGAGTACTTTTCTGTTACTTTTATTTAGTCAAAAGTAGCCTACTGGTTAAATTAGCCACTTATATAAACGCTAGCATTTAAATGAATGCCTAGTTTTTTTAGTTTAAATACAACAACGCTCAAAACAACGTTTAACAATATACAAACGGTTGAAGTGAATCGTAAAAGAGAATAAGAAATAAAGTATTCTGATCTCAGAGAGGCTATATAAAGGGTACACTTTTTTGCAATAGATGTAATGGAATATAAAGAAAAATATTTTAGAAAAAATGTCTTACAAATTGTATCCTTTCACCAATTTTTGAATAAAGGGAATACGTTTAATAAGTGCCCGCAGCATTCACGTTTTCAGCATACAGTCAATAAGGCTCTCGACTTCTATCTTGTGCTCTCAAATTGGCTCAAATATCCAGAGAAAATCCGCATTCAAAATAATATAGAAAAGAGTCAGCGCTTAAGAGCCAACAGGTAAGGTTCACGGGTATGGAAGCACTTTGCCAGATTGAAGGCGCATTCAGGGCGCGTGTAGCGATCGAAAGCTTTCAAGATTTCTGTCATTCTTCGCTCGAGTGATGCTGGCGTGTATACATTCGTAAGCAATGCAGACGAACGCGGCAATTTTGTATGCTTATTAATTTGGCGAGTATTAAATATAATACTAATAGCTTACCCGGCGTACTTCGTACCACCTAACAGTCAATGAATGCCATGTTACCTTTTTGCTAAAAACTATCTTTCTAAAATAAAAAGGGGAAATAAATAAAAATAAATAAATAACAAAAATGTATGTGTGTGTGTGTGTGTTTGTGTGTGTGTGTACTTGTGTGTTTGTGTGATATGAGTATGTGTGTGACCGTCCGTACCACCTATACCTTGTTCAACTTACTTATTTAACAACATGTAGTAGTGCTTCCACTTCACTATAGTTTAAGTTATGAAGCCACTCAGTTATTTTTGTTTTTAACTCATGTGAGTTGAGTGGGCAGATATTCAATGATTTGTTCACTTTGTTGTATATGTATTCGGATTGTCTCTTAAACTGATGACTAGCAAAAGTGGTTTTTGCAACACAAGTGTATTTCATGTCTCTCCTTCTTTTTGTGTTAGTGTTTTGATCATAGAACACAGTTTTATGTTTTTCTCTAAGTAAGTGTAGTATATATAGTTTCCGAACACTCAGTAAACCGCTAATGGCGTATAAGCTCACTGTAGGATATCTGTAGGGCTTAGTATACATAATCTTTATAAGGGACCGCTGCCCGCGCTCTAGGCATAAAAATTTCATTTTTGAGGCCCCTCCCCATACCGGCAAACAGTATGTCAGAACCGATTGAGCAAGTGCAGTGTATATTTGTTTTAATAACTTAATAGAAGAAACGTATCTAAGGATCTTAAAGATCCAGATAAGTTTCCTTACTCGGCTATTGGTTACTTCAAGATGGGGGTGCCAGGATAATTTTTGGTCAATCATTATTCCCAAGTATTTAGTACAGGCTACTTGTTCTATTATGGGACAGTTACAGTTAATAGAAGGATTATTACAGGTGTGGATTTTAAGTACAAAGTTTTTGGGTTGAGTTCTATTGGTGATTGAAAAACACATGTAATTCGTTTTCAAGGTATTTAGAGTAAGTAGATTCGATTTAAGCCATGTATCCACTTCAGCCAGACCAGTTTCTGCAGCAATTAAGCTGTGTGTTTGCTGCCTAAACGTAATGAATAGATCTGGTCGACCGTAATGATGAACATATGTCATTGCATCTTGCGCATATTCATGCATATGTCCCGGGATACCTGTATACGTCGCCGGTAAAATAGTCAATCGACCAACATTAGCTGCATCGGTGCTAATTGCATCGCGTAACTGGATATATTCTTCTGGACGTAATTTGGCTTGGTTTAACCGAATTATTTTGTGTTGATGTTTGATGTTAATGACCCAATAATGTTGTCAGCATTTTGACGAATCATCAAACGATAGGTATGCATAATAATTCATCGAGCTAACCTTCTTGGTAGTTTCTTCACCTGAAATAAACACTTTAAAATTAGTTTTAGAAGTAAAACTCACGTCCGTATTCCCTGAAGTAAAGTACAGAACCGTGTTAAAAGTCACTTTTAACATTTTTAAAAAAGGTTAAGGAAAAATTATTTAAGATTAGTTTCCAGTTTTTCAGTCCTGATTGTTAGTGAAAACTGTTAGTGAAATACGCGATATTGTACTTACACGTCACGACACAAGGGTGTATATAGACTTCGTAACGTCCAGGGGTATCCTTATCGACGAGCAGTTCGGCTTTCGAGCCAAACACTCTTGCGTCCACCAAGTGCACCGCATCACGGAGCACATTCTCTTCGGTCTCAATAGACCCAAACCCATCTACACGGGCGCCCTCTTCCTAGATTTCGCGAAGGCATTCGACAAAGTCTGGCACAACGGCTTGATCTACAAGCTCTACCAATTGGGTGTGCCGGACAGACTCGTGCTCATCTTACGAGACTTCTTGTCGAATCGCGCCTTCCGTTATCGCGTCGAAATGACGCGCTCCACTTCCCACTCTATCAGTGCTGGAGTCCCACAGGGCTCAGTTCTCTCTCCACTCCTGTTTAGCCTTTACACGAACGACATTCCTTGTTCGAGTAAGGCGCCCTATTCGCGGATGATACCGCTCTCTACGTCTCGCATAGGAATAAGGGTTTCATTACCAGAAACCTTCAGGCATCCGCCAATTGCCTAGGGAATTGGTTCAGGAAGTGGCGTATTGAGGTGAACCCGGACAAGAGCGCTGCGGTGTTCTTCTCCAGAGGTGCCACCCCGCGCCACTCCCTGCGCCGCCCTAGAAGTAATCTCGGCCAAGTGACCATGTTCGGCCGACCCATTCCCTGGGTCAAAGAGGTCAAATATCTAGGGGTCACCCTAAACAGTACCATGTCCTTCGGCCCGCACATCAAGCGGGTCCGTCACCGAGCATCATTTGTGCTCGGTCGTCTCCATTCGTTAATCTGCAAGCGGAGTAAAATGTCCCTTAGAAATAAGGTGACACTTTACAAAACTTGCGTTCGATCCATCATGACTTATGCGTGTGTTGTGTTCGGGCATTCGGCCCCCTCTCACATCGATAAACTCCAAGTGGTTCAAAACCGCTTCCTCCGTAAAGCCGTAGGAGCCCCCTGGTTCGTACGGAACGTCGACCTCCACTCCGATCTAGGTCTCGAACCTATTCGCGCCTTTATTAAAAAGGCGTCAACACGTCACTTCGCGAACGCATCTACCCATGCGAATCCGTTAATTGTAGCCACCGCCGACTACGATCTCCCCCCGACCCCTGCCGCCACCGCTGGCCGCGACATGTTCTCACCGACCCCCCCGATAGTTAGTAGTGCACTTAGTAGTGCACCCGTCCCCCTACAGCGACTGTCCCAACCGAGGGCACCTCTTGCCCTTCTGGCTGGCTAGAGCGTAGTGGTTGCACGCTCGCCTTTAAGTCCGGTGAAGCTGTAAAGGCCTCGCGGCCAACAGCGTACATCATTCACACACACACACACACACACACACACGGGTGTATATATGAAACACACCGTTCATATGACACATTGCAATACCCGCTGATGTTTTGGAAACGAGACGATGAGTATTACTTCAATATCAAGATGATCAATCCATTGAATGATGAGTATCAATATCATAGTTTTTATTTCAACATGACATAAATTTAACACAGTAGTAGTGGTAGTAGTTCTTTAAAAAAAATTGGGCCACTAAAGTTCCCAGTAGTGAGTCGATTAAGCGATTAAGGGCTGTTGGTATGGAAAATATTAGGCAAAAAGCTGGCAACTAATCTTAAATAATTTAAACTTAACCTTATTTAAATATGCTAAAAGTGGCTTCGGGGTTTTAGTGATAACACGGTTCTGCTCACCCCAGCAGGATATACGGACGTGAGTTTTACTTCTAAGACTAATTTTAATGTTTTTATTATAGGTGAAGAAACTACCAAGAAGGTTAGCTCGATGAATTATCATGGATATCGTTTGATGATTGGTCAAAATGCTGACAACTATGTGCTGCGACTTCGTCGATTGCTTCAACAATATTGCGTCGACATGTACATCAAAATCGAATAGGGACGCTTTATTTTTATTCGGTTGAACCAAGCTAAATTACGTTCGGAAGAGTATATCCATTTACGCGATGCAAGTAGCACCGAAGGAGATGCAGCTAATGTTGCTTGTTTGACTATTTTACCGGCGACGTATACAGGTAGCCCGCGCCAAATGCATGAATATGCGGAAGATGCAATGACATATGTTCGTCATTACGGTCGGCCATTTCTATTCATTTCCTTTACGTAGCACAAAACACAGCTTAATTTAATCATGTCTTGCTGACACGCCATTGAAGTACTTAAATTATTATTTTCTTTTTATATATTATTCTAACAAACTATTGAACTTAAAAAATTTATTGTATTACGTTTATAAAGTCCTAAATTAAGTACAGCAAAAAGGTAACATGACATTCATTGACTCTTAGGCGGTACGAAGTTCGCCGGGTCAGCTAGAGCCCCAGTTAATATATAAAACAACTCGGGTTAGTTACACTAATTATAACTTAAAAACGGCTGGACCGATTTCAATTATATCTAATTTGTTGAATTTTTCTCCGCCCTGAATAGTGAAATAACTATTAAAATATCGGACAAAAAAACGGAAAAAAAAATCTGAAATTAATTATTTTTTTTGATTAAATTGTAAAGCAAATATATAGAACAAATGGCAACAACTGTCAAGTCGATTGGTCTGCATTATTACAGATGATACGGTCAGTCTGTCAGTCATCCTGTCAGTATATAACCTAAGTCGCGATAGTGTAATTTTTTTTTATTTCATACACTCTGTGATTTGTTTTGAAAAAAGCATATAAAGATTACCTGACGATTTGTTTGTTTTGTGCATGTATTATTAAATAATCTTATTGTGCAAGTATTATTATTAAATGCTGCGACCTAGAAGATCTAATCTTTCCCGTCGAAGCCGTAATGCAATTTAGCTTTGGAACATTGCGAATCAATCCACTGAAGAAGAACGAGAAATCGCACGAGAAGAGCGCGGCGTTAGTATGGCCCGACTTCGTGCGTCTTAAACACAAGAGCAAAGAGAGGCAGCTCATGAAGCGGCTAGGTGAGGAATGAGAAATTGTCGAACTTATCGCACAGATTAACAATGAGAAAATCTTCGACGCGACATAAGAAATGCTTCATGTGTTGATTTGAATCGAGCAGCGTTTATATACATACAATTGCACAATTTAATACAGCTCGCATCCTTTCGTTTGCATTGTTCAAATGGAGGTTGTTTGCGAGCATTGTGGCACATTGAAGTTTGCTGGAGCAACACCTGGATTTTGCTGCCTTAATAGCAAAGTGAAATAGCCAATATTGACTTCACCACCTGAGCCATTGCATTGTTGCTTATTGGTGAAACACCAGAATCACGACATTTTCTAGCAAACACACAAAAATACAATGACTGTTTTTAAATGTCTTTATTTAGAGCGACATTATCGAAGAACACGGATTTAATGCGACATTCAAGGTAATGTATGTTGAAGATCGTATGTTCATTTTCCTAAAAAAAAAGATTTAAGATAAAAAATTAGCTCTAATATAGATTGTTAGGTCTCTGTATTTGTCTCTAACATAAATAATGCATGCTAACATTTAAACAAAAAAAAAATTATAAATCAAAAACACTAAAATCGGTTTTGACTTTACAGATTCAAGGCCAGATTCAAAATGCATTGGATTACTGCAACCTCTTGAGGATGCACAATTCCTAGAAATATATTTCATGGGCAATATGGAGGAACAACTTGATCAGCATCAGGAGATCAACATAGCAATTAAAAGAGCAATTTTTCTAAATATGGCTACTACAAGGAAGAATTGCCATGGAATTTTGTTTGTACAACAGAGCTACAGAAGATATCAATGTCGGTAAAGGGTCCAGTTCTGTGTGTGACATGCCACCCATTATTGATTTGACTGGTGATTATACCAAAAACAATTTTTCTTCTATCAGAGGTCACAATAGGATAAAAAGGCATTTAAAAATAAAAAGCATTATCAGGAAAACTAAAAAGGCTCTAACTAGGCAAAATTATTATAATACAAATATTTGTCTAGGAAAAAGGTGCTTCCAACTAATAAATAAGTTAGATTTATGTACCAAAGAATTAGAATATAACAAATGTAGGTATGATATAGATACTCAACAATTACGAAATGAGTTGTTAGTTAGGAAAATAACTTTAAAGGATATTTTTACTAAATATGAAGCCGCTCAGATACAATTATATGACCGCATGCGGGAAGCTAGTGAGTTAATGGATCTGACCAACAACATCTCATGTACCTGTACCCCCTTGATATCCTCTTCTGGGTCCAAGCATGTAATGCCCATACAATAATTCACTCAACGTGATGTAAACTACAAAACATTAGTTTTCTCTGACCAACTTGGGACAGCCTTTGGTTCACTTTTACACAGTTAACTAAATCATAATGTAACCAACTGTTGTTATTATAATCTGCCTTATGTTAGGTTTTAGTCTATTATAACACATTTAGTTTTTCTTAGTTTGAATTTTACCATAAATTAATAATTACTAATATTTTCCTGGCAACTCTGAAATACGAGGCGATTTAAAAATGGCGGGTAGAATGAGCGGGCAGTCTCAATCCGGTCGGCATGTTGAACAGTGAAGTTGTTGGCGATAATTTGCGAATATACAGTTAATTTATTAATTTCAAATCTTATTCTTGTCTCAAGGAATTATTATGCTTGTTCAATCTGTGACAAAATTATGATAAGATAATATATATGTAATAACGGTCAGTTGTGTTTTCACTTGGGGAATCCTATGAAAGAGCTTTGGTTTGTATAAATGAGATTTGGTTTTTTACCCATAACAGACGGGTAGTTGCCACATTTCAGAAGTGGGATTAGCACCCGCTTGTGCCTGAATTTGATTAAACATTTAAATAACGATCATAACCTAAGGTTATTAGAATGTCATTTAAGATACACGAGGTAATACGACTTAAATAATTAGATTTTGATATAATTAAATGCATAATTTTAGTTTTATATATATATATTTTTTATTATTAAAGTACCCTCGTGAATTAAGTATTGGTGAATTAATTAAGTGTGGGTGGTTATAAATTCATCGTTTTTAAACTACATCGCACCATTTTCCAGTTATTCGTGTTTTTCTGTAGGTGCAGGAAATATTAAGCTCCGTCGTTTCGAGTTTCAGGCAATGCCACGTGATAGTGATGTATCCTCTCGTCGTCGACTTGTGACCCCGAACCAATCGCGCGGTGATTCGCCTTCGAAGGACGTCTGCTCGAGACAGAGTCGCAGTTGTAGCCGTCGCGTATGTCACGACCATCGCAGTCGCAGCCCGACGAGCAACGCTCGGCGGGAACAGAGTGACAGCAGACCGGAGCGGCAGGGTGGATCGGACGACGGCCGAAGAAGATACGAGCGAGTGCGGACTCGCAGCAGCAGCGAGCGAAGACGCGACTTGAATCTACGGGAACAAGAGCTGGAGCTTGATAGACAACGTGAGCGCCTCCGTGTTTTAGAAGAAGGGGTCGTCAGAGAACGCAGTCAGCTTCGTCAACGGCGCAGTGACAGTGGAACTGCAGTTCGAGATGCAAGGTCAAGTAGCCCTAGTTTTTCTACTAAAGACGTTTTAAATATTATAAAGTCATTAAAGCCCTAACCGGCGATAGTAGGTACTTCATTACCATCTACAAATAGTGTAAACCACAAAAATATTTTACCAGACCTTGATCCGTCCCTCAAAAATCAAAGAACAGATATTTGGATCAAGAAGGTAAACGAATGTGCCTCTGTTTATGGATGGGATGAGCGCACAACCGTACATTTTGCTATGCAAAAACTCCAGGGATTGGCCAAAGCATGGTACGAGAGTCAGAATTCTATTGCGCGTTTCCTTGTGAACAGAACTATGGCCAATCGTTGGAGGATATGTAACGTCGGAAAAGTAGATACAACAAACCACTTGAAGTTTATTATTATGAAAAATTAGCCCTGCTGAACCAATGTGACATCAGTGGAAAACGTGCTGTAGATTGTTTGATTCAAGGCATAAGTGATAGAACAGTCAGATCTAGTGTAAATGCTTTACGATGCGTACAGCCTGATCAGTTATTACAGTTTCCTTTAAGTAGTCAGGATGTAACACAAACAGCTGATCAATCCAAGGTTAGGAGTAGAATAGGGACTGACATGAACATAGGTACTAATCTTAATCCGTCTCGAAAAGTACCAAACCGAGCTACCGGCGGTCAGATTTTCTGTTTTAATTGTAAGGAAGAGGGTCACCCCTATTTCAAATGCTTAAAACCCTTGTTACAATGCACTAAATGTAATCGTTATGGTCACAAATTAGAAATGTGTAGATTTAGAAAAATAGATACTCAAATAGAGCTAAGAAAACGAGCTGAAGATAACTCTGTACCGAAAACAATGCGAATAATGGTTTCTAACTCTAATTCCAAGTACATCAAGGAGTGCTCAGTTAATGGAGTAATAATGAATTGTTTTGTTAATTTTGGAAGTGAGGTGTCCCTTATTACTCTATCTGCAATAGATAAACTGAGATTATGCTGGGATAAGAGGTCATCACCTTTAAAGGGTTTTGGCAATGACGTAGTTTATACATTAGGTAGACTCAAGTTAGATTTGAATGTTGATGGTGTTAAAGCAGAAGTCACATGTCATATAGTGGAGGACATATTATTAGAGGTTCCAGTGCTAATTGATCAGTCATTTACCGAACAGCCTCACGTTTTGGTTTATAAAAACGCGAATGATTTAAAATTTTATAATAACGATTATAACGACTGTATTGAGCTTTGCGAACTCAATGAAAGTAGTATAATTATGGTAATCAGTTCAGATATAGCTATTTTTGGCCCAGTTACAGTAAAGGCTCGAGCGAGCCCTTTGCTTAATGGAAATATCCTTTTGAATAGTAAAGTTATTGGGCGACCTAACCAGCAGTTTCTAGTAAACGGTGGTGTCTATCACACACAAAACGGTTTTGTGTATATACACATTGTCCCTGTGGCTAGTGTTGTACTTTTGCGGGAAGGGGAGATTATAGCTAGAGGTACTAAAGTTCAATTGATTAATAGGATCAATAAGCCATCGTATGATGTATCGATGCGGAATGGCGATGATTTTGATGAGAATGAAGTTTATGTAGGGCAAACAAATAATGAATCTGAAAGACAAAAACTATTAGAGTTGCTTCGTACGTATAGGCATTGTTTTGCTTCAACACTGAAACATTTAGGTTGTACCAATATTGCGGAAATGGAGATAGAGTTAAATAGTAGTAAACCTATTATCTATCGGCCCTATAGATTGTCACAAAAAGAACGCGAGCACGTTAAGGGAATGATTAGTGAGATTTTGGAGGCAGGTATTGTAAAGGAATCCGTTTCTGAGTACGCAAGCCCAATCATTCTAGTGCGCAAAAAGGACGGTGGGTTAAGAATGTGTGTGGATTATCGAATGTTAAACTCCATTACAGTTAAGGAGAGATATCCTATGCCTGTTATTGAGAACGAAATTGCTCGTCTATCGGGACAGGCATACTTTATCGCGTTAGATTTAACTTCAGGCTACTATCAGGTACCGATCTCTGAGAATTCAAGACCACTCACCGCGTTCGTCACCCCGGATGGGCAGTACGAATTTAATCGCATGTCCTTTGGGTTAGCGAACGCACCTGCTGTTTTTCAGCGGATGATAAATAAAGTTTTAGGATCAAAATGTATCTTTTTGCAAGACAAAATTAATTATTTAGGTTATGAGATTAGTGTAGACGGTGATAAGAAGACTCAATGTGTACAAAATTTCTCTCGTCCACTTAACCAGCACACAGTTCGTCAATTTTTGGGCCTGGTTGGATATTTTAGAAAATTTATAAGGAATTTTGCATATCTATCTCATCCTGTAAATAAACTTTTGAAAAAGAATACTCCATGAGAATGGGGAGTCGAACAGGAACAGTCATATTTAAATTTAAAGAGTAGGTTAACCGACAGGCCGATATTAGCAATATACGATCCAACGGCAAAAACCGAATTACACACTGATACCAGTAAGATCGGTATTGGAGGAATATTACTTCAAAGACAAAGAATCTGACCCTTTTCGTCCAGTGGCCTTCTTTAGCCGTCAAACCTCTCCTGAGGAAAAAAACTTTCATGCCTTCGTGCTAGAAACGTTAGCAGTGGTGTGTTCACTAAAAAAATTTAGGGTATATTTGTTAGGACAGGACTTCAAAATTATGACGGATTGTAGCGCGTTGCGATCAACATTTTTGAAACGAGATCTTATTCCTCGTATAGCTAGATGGTGGTTACTGCTACGGAGTTTCAATGTATAGTAGAATATCGTGCAGGAGTAAAAATGGCTCACGTAGATGCTTTGTCCCGAAATCCGGCAGATGAAGATAGAGATTCTTTAGAGTTAGATCGATTTCCTTTTGTAATGGCAATTAATAGTGAGGATTGGTTAGCAACCTTGCAGTTGGGTGATTCAGAGTTCCGTAGGATTTATGACATTCTTAATAGTGATATTAATGCTGATGGACTAAATTATTTAAAGGACAATTATTGCATTAAAGAAAATAAACTGTATAGATATTTACACGGTGATAAATCGCAATTACGTTGGGTGGTACCCAAGGGAGCGAGGTGGCAGGTATTACGTAAGAATCATGATGAGATCGGACATTTTGGTGTTGAAAAGACTTTAGAACGTATGAAAAGCATCTACTGGTTTCCCAAGATGTCCCGTTTCGTTATGAAATATGTTCAAGCCTGCATGGAGTGTGCATATTCCAAGAAAACTACTACAAATGAAGGTCAACTACATCCCATCAATAAAGTGGAGGTGCCCTTCCATACCCTCCATATCGATCACTTGGGTCCCTTTGTTCGTTCCAAAAAAAGGGATATGTTACCTGTTATAGTTGACGCTTTCACAAAATTTATTTTAATTAAGCCGGTTCGTAATAAGAAATCCCAAAGTACTATAAACATCCTGGAAGAAATATTTTATACTTTTCGAATTCCCGACCGTATCATAAGTGACCGTGGCAATTCTTTCACGTCACATGCGTTTAAAAGGTTTTGTTTAGGCAAAGGTATCAAGCATATATTGAATGCAGTAGCTAGCCAAAAATCTAATGGGCAGGTCGAAGGATACAACCGAACCATTATGAACTCTTTAACAGCTCAAAATCTCAATGACAATGAAAAGAATTGGGATAGTAAGGTAGGGATCATTCAGTGGGGCATGAATAACACTCTTCAAAAGACTACTGGTTAGACCCCAGTTGAAGTGTTGTTCGGATTTCCAATGAAGTCCGAAATTGATCCTAGGCTCAATGAGGTAGTTTCAGAGACTAGGGAAACTACCGATTTAACGATCATAAGAGAAGCTGCCAAAGATAATATAGACGCCGCACAGGCAAAGCAGAAGGAACTTTATGTTAAAACTGGGCGTCCTTCCCGTACCTATAAAGAAGGAGATTTGGTAAAAATTACTAAAACCAATTTTAATAATGATGGCAAAAGCAAAAAGCTTTTGCAATCTTACTTAGGTCCATATAGAGTAGTAGAGGTATTAGATAAAGATCGATATAAGATAGCTGCCATTCCAGGATTAACAAGCAGTAAAAGTAAGCATAAAACCGTAATTGCGGCTGGCCGCATGGCGCCTTCAGTACATGTCGCCACTTTAGAGGTTTCACTTTAGGATTATGATCTTAATCAAAGTGATGAAAATGAAAGTTGTGCAGAGTAGGTCCAATAATTAAATAATTATTGAATGTTATTTTGTACAGTATGTATGAGAACTAAGTCATTTATTGATTACTTATAGAATAGATGGCGCTAGCCGTCCTGTATACATTAGCTCCATATAAAATTTATATTTAAAAATCTTTATAGTAATTTTATAGATCAATTAAGTTATTCCCCGACTAATAATTGTCGAATAATTATCGTCTATCGTTGGTGAAAGTATTAGTTACAGTGAAACCAAGAAACAGTGAGTTAAATATACAGACCGAAGTACAGTGTTTACAATTGAAAAGTTACAAAAGAACCCCAAAAATATAAACAATTTACTGCATGATCATTATATCTACTTTGCTAACAATATAATCAGTAAAATAAGGGCATATGAACAGTGAACATAATAAAAAATATCGAAGTGAAAATTAACCGTCAGCCACTCGTTTTGAACAGCGGACGAGTACACCCGATCGTGAGCGATTATATACCAGAATTATCGGTACTTAGAAACTATTGGCCGTTTTTACTTACACATCTTAAGTCTCAACAACGCATTGTGTAAAGCGCTGCGGTACGAGTGTGGGAACCTACGATCGAGCCCTGCTACGGGTGGTCTTATTGCGGATTAAACATGTCAACCAAATCATGTGCGGGATGTCTCCAGACCATTAAAAGTCGAGATTCACTTAAATGCTCCACATGTAACAAAAATTACGATCTACAGTGTGGAAACGTCACTGAGAAACGCTATTGTGGTATGTCAAAGGATTCTAAGCTTGACTGGATATGCCATATCTGCCGTAGCAAGAAACCAAAAGGGGATAATTCTAACACCCCTGCGCGATCAACTCAGTACTGTGACATAATTAATTCGCCGGACAACGAATATCATAGCCGTGACCATGTAACTCAGCGCACAAACAAACCAATTCCATCACCATCTTCTTTATCTATTGACCCTTCAATCCTCTCGGCAATTAGGCTTGAAATACGTTTGGCTGTCAACGATGTTATACAAGATACTATAAAAACTTTGATAAAGCAGGAATTTCAATCAATGAAAGAGGAACTAACAGTATTAAAAGAATTAAAAACCACTATTGACTTTTTATGTGCTGATTACGACCATATAAAATCCAGCTTACTTAAAACTGAAGAGTCTATTTCTAAGTTATCAAAAGAGAATGACAAGCTACAAGCAACGGTGAACGATCTATTTACTCGACTAAACTTACTGGAATTGTACTCTCGTGAGACTAACTTGGAAATAAATGGAATCCCCGAGAATAAATCTGAAAGTTTAGTAACAGTGGTTAAGCAACTGGGTACTGTGATTTCCTATCCGATACAAGAAATGGATATCTTAAACTGTGTCAGAGTAAGGAAACTGGACGACACAAATAAGAGACCGAGGACCGTCATAGTTTAACTTCCAAGCACTCGCATTAGGGACAACGTGATAGCGGCAGTATATTAATACAACAAAAAAAATAATAACGAAAAATTACATTCTGGCTTACTTGGCTAGGCTTGGCTATAAGTCTGCTGTTTTTGTTGTGGAACACTTATCTCCGCATTATAAGGCACTCCATGCAGAGACACGGAAAATAGCTCGCGAAAAAGGGATCAAGTATGTGTGGGTTCGCAATAGCCGTATTTTTATAAGAACAAGTGATCAAACTCCAGCTAGACAAATTAAATCGTATGACTGCTTGAAGAAATTGTGAACACAAAATTATACGAATATACAGCTAAGACCGTATAGATAGTTACAACATTCAAGATCTATTATCAAAATTTTCGTGGTATGCGGTCTAAATTAAAAGATATAGCTCTGGCTTCTTTAACGTGTGATTACGATGTCTTAGTAGCGACTGAAACTTGGTTGAATGAATGTATTAATGACAGTGAACTACTTAATGACAATTATGTGATCTATCGACGTGATCGTCAATCCACTTCCTTGGCTGGTAAAAATGGTGGAGGTGTTCTTATAGCCGTATCAAAGAAACTGCGGTCGGTGAGACTCCACCATCTTGAGAGCTCTAACGAAGATTTATGGATATCGATTAAAAGCCACATCAGAAATTCCGAAAAAGATATCTTGATATGCGCGGTTTATTTACCGCCTCCGCTGACAACACCATCTTTGTGTTCTTTTCTTGACAATGTTAGTAATGTTCTAGACAATAAAGTAGGGAAAACATTGATACTGGGTGACTTCAATTTAAACTTTATAGATTGGCAGGTTGACGACTGTAATATTATAAAGCCTAATAATTGCAACAACTCCATGGGTTACTCTTTTGTGGACTTTTTATCGCATAACAACTTAAAGCAATTCAATAACGTAAAAAATGTCAACAAAAGAATTTTAGACTTAGTTTTGAGTAATATTGACCGCGTTGCCGCTGTAGAAGCTCCCTTTATTCTGAGTAAACTTGACTTGCACCACCCTTCATTAGAAATATCAGTAGATCTACAACCTGTTTACAACATTAAGAGTAAAAGTTTTGCAACTTATAATTTTAAGAAAGCTGACTACGTGTTTATTAATCTTAAATTAAATAAAGTTGACTGGAAATCGGAGTTAGGTTGTGCCAATGTCAATCTCATGTTGCAAAAATTTTATAATGTATTACATGCAGTTATTGAATCTGAGGTGCCCAAAGCTTTGCCACGTGAGCGGAAATTTCCTTCTTCGTTCTCGCGTTCATTGATAAGCCTAATCAAAGAAAAAGAGAGACTCAGGAAAAGATTTAGAGCTTACAAAAACCCTCGCGATCTAATAGAGCTTAAAATTGCTCATAAACGAGTGGATACAATGACCCGCGATTGTTACAAAAGTTATATTTCGAAGGTGGAAGGTTCTGTACATAGTAACCCAAAAAAATTCTGGTCGTTTGTTAAATCATTCCGTAGCGGAACACCGGAAATACCAGGACAAATGAAACTGAATAATAGCTGTGCGAGTACTGGAGAGGAAATATGTAATCTCTTCGCATACCATTTTTCATCGGTTTATTTTAGTCTGAATCCCTCCCCATCAACAACCTCGAATATTGATACTGCAGTTACGCATAGCTCTGTAAATGATGTACATATAACTGAATTTATGATATTGAAACTACTTAAATCAATTGTCAGTAACAAAGGGGCAGGGCCAGATGGAATTCCACCACATTTTATAAAAATGACTTGTAAGAACCTGATTTTGCCCCTTAACCTTATTTTCGAGAAATCACTGAGCACGTCTACTTACCCTACAATATGGAAAGAAGCGCACGTAGTTCCTATACATAAAAAAGGCGACAAGAGTAATATCGCTAACTACCGCCCGATATCTATTCTAAATATTTTTTCGAAAGTCTTCGAGAGTAGTGTTTATCCAACTTTAGTTTGGAATACAATGCATTGCATATCTCCACAACAACACGGATTTTTCAAGAATAGATCGACTGTCTCAAATCTTATAAGCTACGTATCTGACGTGTGTAATCGTATAGATGCCAAAGATCAAACAGATGCTATCTATACTGATTTTAGTAGCGCTTTTGATCGAGTGGATCATAATATATTATTGCAAAAGTTGAGTGGATTTGGAATTCATGGTCGTCTTCTGTTGTGGTTCCAATCCTATTTAAGAGATCGGATTCAAAAGGTTACAGTGTCGGGATATACATCTAATCCTTATACGGCTTCTTCTGGGGTACCACAAGGTTCGCATCTTGGTCCAATATTATTTTTGCTATTTATTAATGACGTCACAGAAAATATAAAGTATAGTAAGTGTTTGTTATTTGCGGATGATTTAAAATTGTACAAGACCATCAAGAATGAAATAGATTTTCGAAATTTTCAACACGATATTGACATGATAAGTGCATGGTGTCACAATAATAATATGACTATTAACGCTACTAAGTGTGCTCACATTAAATTAACAAAAAATAAAAACCTGATAGCCACGAAATATTCGGTCAATTCTGATACCTTAGAAGAGGTGGACACCATTCGCGATCTAGGTGTTATAATTGATAGTAAGTTAAATTTTATCGACCATATCAATATCACTTGCTCGCGTGCGTGGAAAATGCTTGGTCTACTCAAGCGGATGACAAAGGATTTTAGGTGTGTTAAATCCTTATTGTGCTTATATAACGCCTTGGTGCGAAGTGTACTAGAATACGCGTCATCGGTCTGGAATCCCCATTACCAAATACATATAGCCCGCATTGAACGGATCCAAAAAAAAATTACCAAATATCTGGCATATAAAGATCCAAGTTGTCCTTATCGCGGGGATTACGCCACCCGTCTTCGTCATTTTAAGCTCAGAAAATCGCCGGAAAATGCATGATATGTTGTTTTTCCATAAGTTGGTTAATGGAAATATAAACGCTCCTAATTTGTTACAACAAATGGATCTCTATGTACCAAGAAGGATTCCTAGACATCCGATACAGACAAGTTTTTCAAAAAAAACCTATCGCACAAAATTGATTTCTCCGATGAACCGTCTAAAAGAAACATATAATCTTATTAACAACGATGAGGTTGACATCTTCGGCAACTCTTTTATTAAATTTAAATCCTTGATAAATGGAACTTAAATAATATTTTTATTTTTAATTGTTTAATTCATTTAATTTTTAATTCTTATGTAGCAATTACTATTCAATGTAATGTAATGTAATTTCAAAAATTTATCTTTACTTGACCTTATGTATTCCAATAATATAATTAATCATTTAGAATTTTATTTATGACAACGCTGTACACATCTGTAAAAACGGTACATGCTGCCCAGGACATCAAGATCTACTATTGTATAAACAATGTGTGTAACTGTTGTTGATGTGTCTTATTAAATAAATAAAAAAATAAATAAATTACTTATTTTATGTTACAAGAAATTGAAACTGATTAAGGTATTTGTGCTGTCTTGAACTTGGAGGGTTCTCAATGGTACAATTATAATTGTTGACATGATTTCTGTGATTGACATGAAAATGAATAAATTTATTATTTTGGTAGTGAGAAATGAGGGTTCACGCCATTAGAATAGACACTAGAAGTGTCCCTATATCGTTATGGACTTGGAGGGTTCGTGATGATATCGTAATATAAATGACAAATGATGAATGAAATAATGATTATTAAAGGAATGATGAAATGATGTAATGAAAAGGAATACTGTTTTGTTGGTTGTAAGAAATGAGGGTTTGCGCCATCAAAACAGAAAATATAAGATTTCGAGTATTATTTTGAACTTGCAGGGTTCTCAATAATATTCGAAGCAAATGATATTGAACTGATAATGATAATGATATTGATATTGAATTAATCATGATATTGAATTGATAATGATATAAATTTTTAAATTTGAGAGATGACTGATGAAGTTGAGATGAGATAATTGTATAAAATGATGTATAATTCCGTGAAGACTGGATCAAGAAGGCCGCGTGTTAGGTTGCGCGTGCATGAGGACATGCACGACGTCAGGATGGACGAGTGTTAGGTTTTAGTCTATTATAACACATTTAGTTTTTCTTAGTTTGAATTTTACCATAAATTAATAATTACTAATATTTTCCTGGCAACTCTGAAATACGAGGCGATTTAAAAATGGCGGGTAGAATGAGCGGGCAGTCTCAATCCGGTCGGCACGTTGAACAGTGAAGTTGTTGGCGATAATTTGCGAATATAAAGGTAATTTATTAATTTCAAATATTATTCTTGTCTTAAAGAATTATTATGCTTGTTCAATCTGTGACAAAAAGATAATATATATGTAATAACGGTCAGTTGTGTTTTCACTTGGGGAATCCTATGCAAGAGCTTTGGTTTGTATGAATGAGATTTGGCTTTTTACCCATAACAGACGGGTAGTTGCCACACTTATAACTTATTAATAAATAAGATTACGCAGACAGAAATAGATAGTACAACTACAGTTCTTTTCTTATTTGGAAACAGCCTAGGTATACGAAGAAACAACGCGCGTTTTGCGGCCCTGGAAGGGAGGCTTCTTCCCAAGAAGCGCCTTCGCCCGCCGCTCGCGTCGGACCGGCCGGTCGACATTTCAGTGGTCTTAATGGCCGTAGTGGAAGCGCCCCCCAAAAAGGGGAAAAGGCGAAAGCTAAAAAGAAGGATTCCCCTCGTGCGCTGGCATCAGTCATGCCGGGCCAGAAAAAAAGTGCCCCCCAGCCTCCGTCGTCTGCTCCGATCTCGGAGGCACCTTGGGCAACTGTGGCAACGGGGGAGTAAGAAGAAGGTCAAACAGCCCGCGATCTTTTACGCAGTCCGACAGACCAGTTGCACCAGCGTAGATGTCTAAGCGCAAGCGAAAGCGCAAGCGCAAACCGCTACCGCCGCATTCGGCTGCGGTCGCTATAAAGCTGCAGCCGGAGGCCGTGAAACGCGGTATTACATATGGCGAAATAATGTATAAAGCAAAGAGGAGGGTGGATCTAAGGGAACTAGGAATCGAGTTCCTCAATTTTAAGGTGGCGGCAACCGGGGCGCGCCTCTTGGAAGTGGGACTCTTGGGAATGGCCCAAAAGCTGATGCCTTGGCGGCCATTCTGTCGTCGATCTTCGGCGCAGGGGATGTCGCGGTCTCCAGGCCCGTGAAGCGCACGTCAATACACATTGTGGGTCTGGACGATTCTGTCACAAAGGAAGAAGTGATACTAGCAGTCGCCTGTGCTGGGGGTTGTTTGGTGGACACGGTGAAGGCTCGAGAGATCCTGTGCGGTCGCACACCCCTTGGCACAATTGTAGTGAGCTGCCCTACTGAGGTGGCCAAAAAGGCAGCTGAAAATCGGCTCCTCATCGGTTTCACCTCCACGCACGTCAAGCTGGTGGAGGTGAGGCCGATGAGATGTTATCGGTGTCTGGAGGCCGGGCACGTGAGAGAACAGTGCCGAGCGGCGGAAGACAAAGGCGCGCAGTGCTTCAGGTGTGGGCAGTTGGGCCACAAGGCCTCAGGTTGCAAAGCTACCCCCTATTGCACATTATGCGCCACGGCCGGAAGAAACACTGACCACTTGCTGGGCGGCAGGGCCTGTGCGGCTCTTAAGCCCCATCGTTGAAATAGGGGCCGACCGGCTGCCGCTGCTGTTACTAGTTTGGTGGCTCAGCCACAGCCGGCTGGCTCCTGGGCCGCCGGCGTGACGGATGTGGATATGCCCGAGGTCTCAGATCTTACATTCTGAGAACACGGGTGTCTCCAACGAATTAACTTGTAGACTCGGGGGAGTCTGCGGCCCAGTTAGAGAGGGAGACGCCATGCTGAGTGACACCAGCATGGGTCTAGTAGGTAGTAGTAGGTCTAGTAGGGGGAGAGGGAGCGCCCTATACACGCTCCCAGGAGGGGCCTGAAAAGGTAGCTCGCGTCGGGGCCGCGTGAAGATTGTTCGATTCCGTAGCCCTGAGTCAAGCAAACATGGCGCGTGAAGTCCGATGGAATGTTGTGCGAGGCACAAGGGGGTTTCAGGTCTGGAAGAGGATGTTCGGATCAAGTCTTCTCACTCCGCAACATCGTAGAGAAGCATCTGGCAGTGGGCCGGAAGGTTTTCTGCGGTTTTGTAGATCTGGAGAAGGCATTTGACAGAGTTGTGCGAAAGAGACTTTGGGACATTTTGCCAGAGTATGGTATAGATGGCACTCTGTTGCGAGCCGTCCAGTCCACTTATGTGGACTGCAAGGCATGCGTACGGGTGGGTGGTAACAGGTCACCCTGGTTTGACGTTAAAATCGGCGTCAAGCAGGGTTGCGTGTTGTCCGCTAGACTGTTTATAATATATCTGGACAAAAGTCTTCAAAGACTGAAAGCGATGAATGAAGGTGTACAAATGGGTGACTTAGTGGTAAACCATCTTCTTTATGCAGATGACGCGGTTTTAATAGCGCCAACAGCCACTGATCTGCAAACACTAGTCACAGTTATGAAAAACGACTGCATGATCAATGGCTTACACTTGAATGTGAAGAAAACCAAGATTATGGTTTTTGAAAGGGAAGAAACCAGAACGAATGTAAGGATTGTGGTTGGTAACGATGTGCTGGAGCAAGTGAATGAGTTTGTATATCTTGGATGCGCCTTCAGTAAGGATGGGAAATACACCGCTGACATAGAGAGAAGAGTGAGTGCAGGGAATAGAGTGAATGGTGCGATGGGAAAGCTACTCGGGAGCCGGCACTTAAGCCCTAAGGCGCAGCTGGCCATACATAACGGAGTTCTTGTCCTAACGCTGTTATATGGTAGCGAGAGCTGGGTATGTAAGAAGGAGAATGAAAGTAGGATAAATGCGGTAGAAATGCGAGCTCTGCGGAAGATGTGCGGAGTGAAGCTGACCGACCGCATTAGCAACAGCATAGTAAGACAGCGAGTAGGTATGAAAGATAGTATCGGTGTAAAGATGAGAAAGGGCATGCTCCGTTGGTTCGGGCATATAGAAAGAATGCCAGAGGAAAGAATGACAAAACAGATATACAATGTGAAAGTGGAAGGATGCAGGTACCGGGGAAGACCTAGACTATCTTACCACGACTAAATAAACCGAGTCTTATCTGATGGAAAAGTCAAGAGTCTCCGTAACCGGCGAGCGTGTATGAGACGAACTATGAGAGTCGAGGAAGCCAGAGAGGTATGTAAGGAAAGAACCTGTTGGAACTCTGTACTCTCTGCCTACCCCGCAAGGGATCTGGCGTGAGGTTATAGATAGATAGATAGATAGACTCGGGGGAGTCTGCGGCCCAGTTAGAGAGGGAGACGCCATGCTGAGTGACACCAGCATGGGTCTAGTAGGTAGTAGTAGGTCTAGTAGGGGGAGAGGGAGCGCCCTATACACGCTCCCAGGAGGGGCCTGAAAAGGTAGCTCGCGTCGGGGCCGCGTGAAGATTGTTCGACTCCGTAGCCCTGAGTCAAGCAAACATGGTGGTGTCACCGCAGGGTTTTTAGTCGGTATACTTAGTGTATCGATGGCCGGGTCACTCCGACGGTCGGCGCCAAATCCGGCGATAGTAATGATCCGAACAACTAAAGGCCAGTTTCTATCTTGCAAGTGCTCATCAAAGCAAAGTCCAAAGCATTTGATTGTGTTGAACATGAAACACTATCGCTTAAACTAGAGCACTATGGAATCCGCGGTAGAGCGCTCAATCTTATAAAATCTTACGTAGGAGACAGACAGGAGTAGTAGTATTCAAATAAACGAAATTATATCTCTTCCTAGAGGCTCTAGTTAAAATGAGCGTTCCTCAGTGATCGATACTGGGTCCGTTTTTATTTTTGGTATATATTAACGACCTACCTCAAGTCTATCTACTTTAATTTTAGATAGACATGTAAATAACATTGACGAGGTAAATGACGCTATCATTCAGGTACATAATTGATTCACAACCAATAACTTAGAGCTTAATAACAAAAAACTAAATGTATAAGGTTTTCTTTACCGAATGTGAAAAGCACTGCATGTGATATTATATTGAACAACGAGAAACTTGAGTGTATCAAATTTACGCTTAACTCTTAATTACAATGGTGTCCTCATATTAAGACTTTAGGTAAACTACTTAGTGCCGCTGCCTATGCCGTAAGAAAGATCAGACATCTTACTGATGTGGGCACAGCGCGGATGATCTATTTCAGTTACATACAGTTCATAGTGTCATGTCTTACCGTATATTATTATGGGGTAGGGCAGCTGACATTGAGTCTATTTTTATCTTACAAAAAAGGCTTATAAGAGCCATCTATAACTTAGGTAGTCGCAACTCTCCGAAGAATTATTTGAAGAAGCCAATATAATGACGGTCCCATGTCTGTATATTTATGAAAACATAATGTATACAAGAAAAAATATAAATCTGTTTAATCAGCTAGGCGGTAGAAAGGGGGGGGGGGCAGTAGACACTGCCTATTTCGATTTTCGTAGGGCATTTGACACTGTGGATAATGATGTGTTGTCTTATAGAATACCTCTACGATATAATTAGGGGACGTAAGGTTATACCGGCAGTACTGGAGCGCATATCTTTAGCTGTACCAGCTTTAGCTCGTCGACACAAGCTCTTATGTAAGCCGTGGTCCAATACTGAATTGGGCAGGAATTCCGCGATCTCTAGAGCAATACGCATGTTGAATGCAATGCTTGAGTACTACCAACAACTAGACCTTTTTCATTGTACTCGTAGCGAGTTTCACAGGGCGGCAACGGGTTTTTTTTACTATGAGGCCAAAGTGCTAGGCGTAATGTAAGAAAAGTAATATGGGTGGCGCTGGGAGCGCTGAGTCGGCCAAAAGCTCTTTGAGATTTAATTTTGTAAATAAATAAAAATACCGGACTTTACAGCAATCAGTTTATTATAAAGTGTTTGAATTGATTACAGTATGTACGTAAACTATTATACAGTGATTATGTGCAGTGATTTACCAAGAATTCTATAATCAAAAAACAATATACGACAATTGAAACGACTTGCAATAAGTGTCTGTGCATTGTACCCTAAACATAAATAAAAAATTGAAATTTTAAGAGTCGCAAATTTGGTCACTGTGATTTCCGGTCGTTGTGTGCGGACAATTGACCTGTTTCGTGTGCAGCACGCGTATGGTGTTACTCTCGAGCAAATATACCATAAATCGCCATAATCAATATATTTGTTATCAGCGCCATCTATTGCTAAATAGAACATTCATTTAGGTTGATCGATCGCTTATGAGCTGTGAATCCAGAATGCCGGGAATTAAGTGCGGTAACTGCAGTAAATTCATGTCACCCGTAGATGGCGCTAATGGGCCGCGTGGTTCCCGGCTTAGAGGGCCGCGTGGTTCCCGGCTTAGAATAGGACCAACCCATCTCATCCCATCGGGTGTCGTACAAGGCGACTAAGGGAAAACTAGGGAATGGGCAGCAGCGTTCCCTTAACATTTCTACCATCAAAAACTGCGCTCGCCAACCCGCCTGCCAAGCGTGGCGAGTATGGCAAACCCCCCCCAATTTATTAAAATGGAAGAAAAAGATAAAACCAGGCCCCTAGTCCCCGGCGGTCCTGTTCGTCCTGGCCACGGTAGCAGCTATGGTAACGACAGGACAAGGGGTGCTAAGAATCTCCGGCAGAGATTCGGCTACCACCAACTACGAAAATTGGCCCTGGTGACATACAACGCACGCACGTTAAGGACAGATGAGAAGCTTCTTGAGCTGGAAGAAGAGATAAACAAGTTGCGGTGGAATATTGTTGGTTTATCGGAGGTCCGAAAAAAGGGCGAGGACACGATAACCTTAAAATCCGGCAACTTGTTTTACTACCGGGAGGGCGAACAGCAGTCCCAAGGTGGTGTCGGATTTATCGTCCACAAGTCACTCATAGACAACGTTGTGTCCATCACTAGTGTGTCGAGCAGGGTAGCGTACCTGATACTCAGAATATCCAAAAGATATTCGCTGAAGGTCATACAGGTCTACGCACCGACCTCGGCATACTCAAATGATGACGTCGAAGTAATGTATGAGGACATTAGTAGAGCCATACATACTTCCAAAGCACACTTTACAGTGGTTATGGGTGACTTCAATGCGCGGCTGGGCAAACGGGGCGATGATGAATTGAGAGTGGGGCAATTTGGATATGGGCAGCGCAACCCCAGGGGTCAGAGGCTGGCCGAATATCTGGAGAAGGAGGGACTCTTTATGATGAACTCTTTCTTCCGGAAGCCGCCTCATAGGAAATGGACCTGGATGAGCCCTGATGGTTCCACAAAAAATGAGATAGACTTCATCATGAGCACCAAGCGACAAATATTTAATGATGTCTCCGTGATTCACAGGGTAAAAACCGGCAGTGATCACCGAATGGTCAGAGGCACATTAAATATTAATGTCAAAATGGAAAGATCGCGTCTGATGAAGTCTACGCTCCGACCTTCTTATGCACATATCCAAAACCCCGAGAACTTTCAACTCGAATTGGCAAACCGCTTCGAATTGCTAGACAGCAGCGCATCAGTGGACGAAATCAACAACAGGCTGATAGAGACTGTCCATACTGTCGGGTCCAAGTATTTTAAGCCCCACCGTAAAAATAGACCTCAAAAACTATCCAACTATACCCAAAACCTCATGGCTGAGCGACGTTCCATGACGCTCCCAACCTCCGATGATGCTAAGTCCTATAGGCAGCTCAATGGACAGATATTGAAGTCCTTGCGACACGATTTACGGTCCTTCAATACAAGACGTATTGAGGAGACCATAGAGCAGAACAAGGGCTCCAAAGTGTTTGCAAGAGACGCGTCTATTGGGCAAAGCCAGTTGACGAAGCTGAAGACGGAGGACGGAAACGTAACGTCGAATAGGTCAGAGGTGCTCAGGGAGATAGAGAGGTTCTATGGGCAGTTGTACACCTCAGTAGCTGAACCTGTTGTTGACTTGGTAAAAGACCCAAGAGCCAAGCTAACCCGACACTACACTGAAGACATCCCGGACATAAGCCTGTACGAGATTAGGATGGCTCTCAAACAACTCAGAAATAACAAAGCGCCAGGCGAAGACGGAATTACCGCAGAGCTTCTGAAAGCGGGCGAAACGCCGGTACTTAAAGTCCTTCAGAGGCTGTTTAATTCCGTCTTGCTCGAAGAGAAAACGCCGGAAGCATGGAACAGGGGTGTGGTGGTACTGTTTTTCAAGAAAGGTGATAACACTTTACTGAAGAATTATAGGCCCATCACACTGCTGAGCCATGTTTATAAGTTGTTTTCGAGAGTCATCACGAATCGTCTCGAACGCAGGCTTGATGACTTCCAGCCTCCCAAACAAGCCGGTTTCCGGAAAGGCTTTAGTACCATAGACCACATACATACGCTGCGGCAGATTATACAGAAGACCGAGGAGTATAATCGGCCACTATGCTTGGCGTTTGTGGACTATGAGAAAGCCTTCGATTCGATCGAGACTTGGGCGGTTCTTAGATCTCTCCAGCGATGCCGCATTGACTATCGGTACATTGAAGTGTTGAAGTGCTTGTATAATAACGCCACCATGTCAGTCCGAGTACAGGGGCAGTGCACGAAGGCGATCCCCATAAAAAGAGGAGTAAGGCAGGGAGTCGTCATTTCTCCGAAACTGTTTACGGCCACCTTAGAGGACGCCTTCAAGCTCTTGGAATGGCAAGGACTTGGCATCAACATCAATGGCGAATACATCACTCACCTTCGATTTGCCGACGACATTGTGGTCGTGGCAGAGTCGCTGAAAGATCTAGGACGAATGCTCGGTGACCTCAACAGAGTATCTCAACAAGTGGGTCTTAAAATGAACATGGACAAAACAAAAATAATGTCTAACGTCCATGTCGTACCCACCGCACTCACCGTTGGGAACTCTACTCTTGAAGTTGTCGACGAATACATTTACCTGGGGCAGGTAGTCCGGTTAGGTAGGTCCAACTTTGAGAGAGAGTTCAATCGACGAATCCAACTCGGCTGGGCAGCGTTCGGGAAACTGCGCAACATCTTCTCATCCAAAATACCTCAGTGCCTAAAGACTAAAGTTTTTAGTCAATGTGTGTTACCAGTGATGATATATGGATCAGAAACGTGGTCTCTTACAATAGGTCTCATAAAAAAGCTCAGAGTTGCTCAGCGAGCTATGGAGAGAGCTATGCTCGGCGTTTCTCTACGCGATCGAATCAGGAATGAGGAGATTCGTAGAAGAACCAAGGTCACCGACATAGCCGTTAGGATTAGCAAGCTGAAGTGGCAATGGGCGGGCCACATAGCGCGTAGATCGGACGGGCGTTAGGGCAGAAAGATTCTAGAGTGGAGACCACGTATTGGCAAGCGCAGCGTGGGACGTCCGCCTGCCAGATGGACCGACGATCTTGTGAAAATCGCAGGAAGTCGTTGGATGCAGGTGGCATCGGACCGGTTACGCTGGAAAGCGATTGGGGAGGCCTATGTTCAGCAGTGGACAAGTATAGGCTGAGATGATGATGATGATGATGATATTGTGATTACCAACATCCCGGAAAGTAAGGGGGAGAACCTAACCCACACACTCAAGTTAATTGCGACGAAGTTAGACGTCTAAATTGACGACTGCGCTGTTTTGAGTGTGGAGCGTCTTGGAGGTCGTCGCTTGAATGCTGTGAATTCTTCCGGCCCGACTGAGTCCCGCTCGCGCCCCGCGGTGGTGCGCCTGACGCGTCGCGCCGTACGTGACGCGTTGCTGCGCTCGGCGCGTGTGCGTCGCGGTGCTACTACAAGCGATCTCCATTTGCCTGGGAATCCAGTTCGTTTTTATATCAACGAACGTCTAACAAAACAGAACTGGGCTTTATTTCGACAGGCCAGAGACGCCGGTCGCCAGGCTGGCTGGCAGTATATATGGTCGAGTAGAGGCCGAATTTTTGCGCGGCGGAAGTCAGGCGCCGAGGCATACCGCATCCGTAGTGAGGCCGACTTCGGGAGGCTTACTATTGCTGACACTTAATTGTATTTTCTATAATTATCTAGACGGCCACTGTTTGGGAAGTTTTAGTTTAGGTTTTTTAATCTTAATATACAACTTATGTCTTTTTGTAAAGTTTTTAGTGGTATTTGCAGGGTTGCATGTCGTTTCAAAGTCTATACTTACACAAACATTTGTTTGTGAATTTTCATGTTTGTAAACGCACCCACGACACAGGAATAAATCCTAGTGTGGGGCTACGTTTTTTTAAAAATAGAAAGAAAGAAAAAAAGAAACATTGATATACTTGTACATATATACGAGAAATGGGGCACGTGTGGCATATTGTTTCTACTGTAAAATACCATGTAAATCTATTTCACATAGGAGGTACTACAGACAGCGTTTTTGTTTTTGTTTGTTTTTCTTTTTTGTATTTATTATTATATTGTGGTCTTATTTTCTTGATTTATTATTCCAATACGGCAAACTAATATCATTTTGGAAACAAAATAATTCATATTCTGTGTGGCACTTACTCTATTTAGTATAAATGCCGAGTAATAAATTTATAAAAAGTGGCCTCCTTAATGCTGGTTCGCTAGCCACTAACCAAGACGAATTTGTAATAGCTTTGATTAACAAGTCAGTGGATGTAATGGCTATAAATGAGACATGGTTACGATCGGGAGAGGAAGGACAGGCACCTAATATACCGGGTTATCGTCTGAAGCATGTACCACGCCCGATAAATAATAATAATAATAATGACCATTTATTCTTTCCTTTACACACAATATTACAAAGAAAATAGTAACATTTACAGAAAATCCTTGCTTAGTTTATACGGTAAGACATCTGTACCTGAACTAGATAAATGAATATCTGTATTTGAGGCATCAGCGCTCTTCCCTAGTAGTGATCATAGTAAACATTAATTTGGGTGTACAATTTCAATTACCATGTAAATAGAAAAGATAAAATATCTAATTAAGGAGACTCACGGAGTCTGGAGATTGAAATAATAATAATAAAAGATTAAAAAAGAATATGTAAAGTGACGGTCCTCCCTATGTGTAAAATGTGGATGAATGAGTGTTTGTGTGGGAGGGTGAGTGGCAAATTTACTGCTGGAGACTTAATAAGTTTTCGGCTTCATCATATGTCAAATTCAGCATATAGTCTATAACCTTATCTTTACACATTTTCTTATTTAATGCAAATATATCAATGGTTTTATTAATTCTGTTATATAGATACGGTCCTAGGAAGCAAAAATATCTATTTGCATATGGATGTTTAAGCATTGGTCGGTTGGAGAAGGGTATTATAACTTTTCATCTCGTAGTTGTAGTATTTTTTTCAAATTTTAAACTTGAATGTTGTCTCAAAATTGTATGCAGTATAAATAACTTACGGACCGACAAAACTTTCCATGATTGGTATAACAGACGCGTAGGAAACAGATACGGGCGGAAAGTGCCTACTTTGAGAATAGCTCTCTGGGCTATTTCGAGGGGTCTCATAATAGTTTTAGGTGCACCCCCCCAAACTGATATACAGTAACTCAATATAGATTGGCAGAGTGCCTGATATACTTGTTTTATGAGCTTAAAATCTGCAACATGTCACAGATTTTTGAAGACAAATATTAATTTTCTTAATCTTGATGTTACTAGATCTATATGAGATCGAAACGAGAGGTTGTTGTCTATTATTATGCCAAGATATTTCAACACCCCAGTTCTTACCAAGGGGGGACAGCAGCAGACTACGCTGTTGCAACAATTGTGTGCAATAAGGGTATAAGAGGGAGAAGGTAAGTTAGAATTTCGCATTGTAAAGGTCATATAATGTGTTTTATCAGCATTGAGTGTCAGGATATTATACTTCAACCCGTGGCACACCGTATTCAGAGCATGTTGAGCATTATTAAAAACTTCATCCCACGTATCAGCTGAAAACAGCAGTGCAGTGTTGTCCGCATAGGAAATTATTTTTCCACCCACAAGGTTAGGGTCACAAAAGTCATTCAAATATAAAAGAAATAGACTCGGCCCCAATATACTGCCCTGTGGCACGCCGTATGTGATGGGTAAGTCATTACTAAAGGTTTCACCAATCTTGACACATTGACAGCGGTTTGTGAGGTAATCTTCTAATAATTGCAGCTGTTTACCTCTAATTCCTAACCATTCCAGCTTATTAATGGGACAGAGACCGTGTTGAAGGCTTTGGCCAGATCTAAGAAAATGCCAATAGTTTTTTTTCCTGCGTCAACATTTTTAACGACATAATCTACAAGCTCATGGACAGCGTCACTAGTAGATTTGCCGGCTCTGAAACCGAACTGGTTTTCTGAAAGAAGGTTATTTATTTCCATATATTTTACCAGTCTATTATTAATTATCCGTTCTAGAAGCTTGGAGACAGATGGAAGTATGGAGATCGGTCTATAGTTAGTGACTAGGTCTCTATCGCCTGATTTATGTATAGGATGTACCACTGACTTCCTTAAGATCGTAGGGAAGATTTCTTGTTCTAAGCACTGATTAAAAATGTAAGTCAAGATGGGGGCGAGTAAGTGTCTGTTTTCTTTAAGAAGGTAGTTTGGTATGGAGTCCCATCCCACGGAACAGACATTTTTTAAACCTAAAATCAGATGCTCCAATTCTGTTATGTCTGTATCTAACATTACCCACGATTTCCTTGTTCTTTTTTTTACAACTTGTAGTCTTATCAGCTAATGATTTTCCCACCGTAACAAAGAACTCGTTTACCCTATCTAACGATTTTTTCGGGCAAGACAGGTTTACCAACTCAGAAGCATCATTTTTTAGCTTCGCTGTGCTTGTGATATTTTTATTGCGTCCCAAATTTTTTTATTATCTTTACCAGCCTTTTCTAACATGTTACTATCATATGTTCTTTTTACCTTTTTTAGTAGGTTATTGCAGATGTTTCTATATCTTGTATAAGTAATTTTTAAAGTTTCATCTTTTGGCGATTGACGTACTATATATGGAGTTTGTCTCTATGCCTCATACAACGTAGTAATCCTGGTGTTATCCATGGTTTAATAATTTTATTTCGTCGTGATAATTTGATTGTGATTGAGTTACTGATTAAAGCACGTTGAATCGATGTAACAAAATATTCCATGGAAAAATTTGCATCGGTTGAGTCATAAATTGGAGCCCAATTGATGTTTGTTAAATCCCAAGTTAGTCCTGCATTGTCTACTTTACTGATGGACACATGAGCGAAGTTTCTTTTTTGTTTATACTTGAGACATAACAAAACAGCCTGGTGATCAGTGCTTGTAGAGTTTAATACAAGAGTGAGAGCTGATAGTTTTGTTTTTAATATAGCATGATCAATGCATGTTTTGCCATGTCTTGTAGGTAGAGTATGGGCTGGAAAAAGACCATGATATGAGCATAGATTTAAGTACTCCATATGGGGTCCAGTAACTTGATCAGGACAGATATTTATGTTTATATCTCCTATGATAAATATATTTTTGAAAGAAGACAACTCCGTGAGGATATCAGTGAGTGTATCTAGGAACTTATCTATGTTTTTACTGGAAGGTGGTCTATATGTAGCTAATATTGCAGTTTCGGTACTGATTTTTATGATAAGACAGTTACAATCCTGACAGAATGGTTCCTCCACAACAACATTTAAGCTGGATTTAACGTAGATTGATAAACCGTCGTTTTGATTTACCCATTTTTTTGATGTATGTGTATTATACCCATCCAATACGGGTACAGTAGGACAACACGATAGCCAACACCCCGTCCAGATAATTATATCGCACTTGAAACGCAATCTAGACAAAAGCACAACGAAGCCATCAAAGTTTCGAGATATACTGCGTATATTTTGAGTTAGGATAGTAAGACATTTCTCGGGTTGAGTTACTAATTTTATACAATTTTCAACATCACAGGTGACAGATTCCGAAATCAAAAATTTATCTATATCCGATGCCACATCATCCATTATTAAAAACATGTGATAGCGTATGAACATTTATAAAAGAACAAAAAGTGCACCTGCGAGTATAGAAAATGGGGACGATGTTATAAGTGTGACTGCATAATCCAACACAAACGACAACATGAGGTGTATGAGTATATGGATAGTTGTAGCTTCGTTTTTCAGGCATAATTTTATAACATTAGGGTTTTCTTAGATAACTGATGTTTTGTGTTCGTGTTTAAATTTAATATTTAAAAACCGAAAACATACTAAGATTTTTGTGTAGTGTGGAATTTGTAAGTAAATTTCATACATTAATTGATAAATAAAAATTAAAAAGTGAATGAAAACAATGAACTGATGGCATGCAACATGAAGTAACTATACATGTATATAAGAGAGCATAGAAGAATAATCAAAAATATTTTTAAATTAATTGTTTTTGGAGATAGTCACATAGCAGTTTTCTTCAACTTAGAAATATCGGCTTCATCCTCAATGCGGATATGTGGCATACCTTCCTTCTTACGTAGGTAGATTTTCCCATACGATGTCCAGCAGTAAGTAAAATCATTTGTATTCGCAAAATCACTTACAAGAAAAAATAATCGCCTTCCTTTAGGAGTGAGATATTCGGAAATGTATATAGGTTGTTGCGGTTTTCCTACATCAAATAAGTTAGTATTTAGTTTTTCTGCTTTCTCTCTTAACGTAAGTTTTTTCAATTTTTTAAGTAAATTATCCTTGGTTAGGCCTGATGTAAACTCGATAATAATCGGTTTAAGAATGTTAGGTTTCGAAAAAGGACGGTAAACATCTTTTATATCTGCGGTTTTTAATTCTACATTTAAAGTGTTTCCGATTTTCTTTACTACATTACAGAGTTGTTCTTTTGTCTCATTTTGAAACTTTGGTATATTTCTAATCTCTATCTTTGTAGCACAGGACTGTTTCTCGAGATTTTCTAGCTTGTTTTCCAGTTGCTTTATATTTATAATATGTTCCTTACGTTCCTGTTTAAAACTTTCTAATTCTTTTTGCAAGTCATCATATTTGGAACATAAAGTCGACATTGATAAGTTTATAGATTCATTTTGTTTCTTTATTTCTGTTAAACATGACTCTAAACAATCAAGCCTCGCTTTTTGTTCTGAGACAAATTTCGAAAACATATCACGTACCTCTTCCATAAAGCTCGTAAGTTCGTTTTGGTGTTTTCGCTTTTGACGCTTCGTTTGTATATAAGGTAAGTTATCTGTACTTTGCAATTTAGATGAACTTCCCTCTATGCTCACGGAGTCGGTTTCTGACACATTTGGTTGCTTGGGTGGTGTGCGCTTTAAAGGCATTTTTCTTTTATTCTAATAAGCGTTACGGTAGAGGTACCAGGATAACAGCGCACCACGGAGACAGTAAGAGAGGGCGTGTTATGTGTGTACTAGAGTAATACCAGGAGCACAGCTACGTACCTCCCACTAGGGTTTGCGGTGGGGCTGCGCGAGCGCAGTTATTGGCCGGACTTCGTTTCCGCCCCTTTGGATGGGCAACAGGCAGCAGTGGGCGGTTGTGGAGTAGGGCGGCTGGTCACTGCTGCGACTTACTGTGGCGTCCGGGGTGAAGGATCTCTTCGGTTATATGCACTCCTAATTTCACTAATCGAATTTATTATAATAAAATTATTATATTATATTAGAAATTATTTAATTTTTATAAAACAAAATATTGTAAGCGGTCTCGTTAAAAGCGTCTAAACTCCTCAGAGGTCCGGGGGGGAGAGGGAATGTGCGCGGGGGTCGAGGGGGAGGAGTGGGATTCTACATTAAGTCAGGCATCAGTGCCCGAATTAGACCTCATCCTGGCCATTCAAATATCGAGCAATTGTGGTTAACTCTAACGTTAAACAATAAGAGGTTTCTGATCGGGACCGCATATCGCCCTCCCTGGCAGGACCTTGACGGTTTTCTGGATTCGTTGACGTAGAGTGTCAGCTCGCTTGCACCATATGACAATGTGATTTTACTAGGCGACCTTAATGTTAATATGTTGATTCAAGAAAGCTCAAAAACAAAACGTATCTTACAGTTTTTGCACTACTTCGGTCTTGAGCAAATAGTTAATGCGCCTACACATTTTGTTAATTCCAGTCATTCTCTCATTGACATTATCTGCACTGATAAACCTTATAGAAGCTTGCAAGTCGATTTTAATGACGAATTGGGTAATCATTCGTTTATCACATGTGAACTTATGTTTAAAAAAGACAAGATTCCAAAGTGTCTGATTGTTTATCGACCTATAAAAAATATAGTCTTTGAACTTTTTGAGCAAGACCTAAAAATTATTCCTTGGAACTCTATTTGTACTCTTGAGAGTGTAGATGCGATGGTGTCTGCGTTTAATTGTTTCATAATACAACTATATGACTCTCACGCACCCTTAAGGCAAAAATCAGTAAGTAGTCTTCCTACGCCTTGGATCACAGACACGATAAAATTAATGTGCCGACTTCGTGATGAAGCCCGTAATCTGGTATCGTAGTACCAAGCAACCATCGCATAAGGAATACTATTTACAATTTAAAACTCTTACGGAGAAAGCCCTACATAATGAAAAAGTTATTTTACGAAATATATAAATGACAACATTAACGACCCCAAGATTTTATGGAGAAACCTAAAAAAGCATATCTATATCAAGAATAAAGCAGATATACTTCCCGCCCAATTTACCGACCTTAATGGCATCAATGCTGCTTTTTTGGATGTGCCTGGAAACTCCAAGGTTTCTATATCGCAGCTTACTTTTTTTGAGTGCAATAAGTTCAGCGAATCCGAATTCTCACTTAAACAAGTCGACCAGATACTGTCTCTAATATTGTACAGAATATTTCTACAAGCGCTATTGGCACAGACCTGATCAGCAAAGAAATGCTGCATCTTTCTTTACCTCAAACATTAGAGGCCATTACCGCCATTGTAAATACCTCTATCGTCACACACACATTCCCCGATCTATGGCGGTGTGCAATTGTTCGACCTATTCCCGAAGGCAACGATCCACAAAATTACAAGTATTTACGCCCAATCAGCATACTGCCTTGCCTATCTAAGGTATTGGAGCGGGTAGTGTACCTACAAGTCATGGAATATCTTGAAGCGAATCATATTCTACCTGAGCTCCAATCTGGTTTTAGACGGGGACGAGGAACTGCCACTGCGTTGGCGGATGTCGTTGGGAATATTCTGGAAGCTCGTGACCGTGGTGAGGGGCCTATCTTAGCCCTATTAGATTTCTCGCGTGCTTTTAATACCATTGATGTGTCGTTATTGTTATCAAAGCTGACCTATTATGGGTTTGATGCGGGGACTGTTAAATGGTTTAATAGTTACTTAAGCAATAGATCACAGTTTGTTAAAGTGCAAAGAGAAGACGGGTCCTCAATATCTTCTATTACCTAGCCGGTTTTGCGCGGCGCACCCCAAGGCTCGATTCTGGGTCCTTTGCTTTTTATCATATACAGTGCAGATGTAGCTCAGTGTTTTCTTAACTGCAAATTTCACATGTATGCTGACGACGTACAAATTTGTCTTTTAAGGTGAACGAGACGCTCTCCGCTGTCTAAAAACTTAATGAAGACCTTAATAATATAGCTACCTGGTCTGAACGAAAATTCCTAGCCTTAAATCCGTCTAAGTCGACATTTATTGTAATGGGTAGCAAGAATCAAATCAAAACAATTCTTTCCGCAAAACCAGATGTAAAAATAATGGGGAAAAGCATTGTAAGAGTGGATGTGGCATGCAACCTGGGACTCATTGTAGATCCTGAGCTGCGCTTTGAAGAGCACATAAAAAGTGTGGTTTAGAACAGTTTTTACAGATTAAAGATATTATATAAGTACAGACGATACTTCACTATCCCCCTGAGAAGAAGACTTGTTGACAGTTTGGTTTTAGCTAAATTTAATTACTGTGATATAGTCTATGGCCCCTGTTTACTCTCGCGAACTGATCGATCGATACAGCGTTTTCATAACGCATGTGCTCGGTTCTGTCTCGATATTCCCTTTCGTAACCATGTAACACCATTCTTAAACGAAGCCAAAATACTTAAAATAGCAGCTAGGAGGCAATTAAACCCTACTTCAGAAACTTAAAAATATTAACAATGCCTTGTCTATATATGTATGAGTTAATAATATTTATAAAAAGAAATATAAGCATGTTTGACAATTATAAAAGTAAACGGCATACTTTCAAAATCTGTTGTCCGGCACATAAAACAGCTATGTATACCAACAGCATTTTTTGTATGGGACCACGTGTCTATAACCATTTACCTAAGACTGTTTTAGAAATAGGAGATTTTTTTTTTTTACAGTGTGACTGAATACCTCTGTGATAAAATGTTGGATCACTAATCTAATATTAATTTATATATAAATGACTATAACTAATTTTATATCACTTGACATACATAATCTATATATAATATCTGACATAAAATTTTATATAATTGGAAAAGTTAGTAATTAGTATTTGTAATTTTATTTGACATAATGTATAACAAAAAATTATAATTGATGATCTATCTATCCATCTATAACCTCACGCCAGATCCCTTGCGAGGTAGGCAGAGAGTACAGAGTTCCAACAGGTTCTTTCCTTACATACCTCTCTGGCTTCCTCGACTCTCATAGTTCGTCCCATACACGCTCGCCGGTTACGGAGACTCTTGACTTTTCCATCAGATAAGACTCGGTTTATTTGGTCGTGGTAAGATAGTCTAGGTCTTCCCCGGTACCTGCATGATTGATGATGATAATTATAAATATATATTTTAACCTGAATAATGAATATGACTCAATGGCTTAAATTATACTTATAATTTTATATTTTGCATGTCTAAAGGCAGATTATGGCGTCACATAATAATAAAATGTAACATCCTGTACTTGTACCCATTTTCGCAAATAAATGATTTGATTTGATTTACACACTGTTTGGAATGTTCGAAACAAGACAACTAAAATACCTCTACGAAAAGATGCAGTGGAGACAAGATCGCAGCATGTTTCCCAACCGCGCTGTGACGAAACCGCTGTCAGTACCTCATCATAGAACTGCAGCGTTTAGGGGATGCTTCAAATATGCCGCCACCCGTTGCTGGAATGATATACCGCCTCCAATAAGATCCCTGAAAACAAAGTTCACTTTTAAAAGTCGTTTAAAAAAATACCTCATAGACAAACAAATTAATGAGCAATAAACTTACGTCACCGTGTATGATCTATAGGCAGGGTGGTTGTACATCGAGTTCCAGCCGGCGGAGTGGACGGCACCCATCTTGAACCTGTCCGACTCGGTCTTTGAGAGTAATCAATATTTTTTACTCTTTCACATATGCTAATACATAATATCTGCGTGGATCTATGCATTTGTAATACAAGTGGTACTCTGTAAGTCTTTCAAACTGTAGTACTCGAGTCCAATCGAATTATGCACAAACTTTATTATAATAATCTTATGCAGATGAATTCGGCCGCTAATGTTTGTCTCACTGCCTAGCTGCTTATGAGTGTGCGCTCACGCGCTGGGCGGGTGACTGTCGCCGTGCTCAAAGGCAACAGAATATTTTTTTGTCTGACCGGCGGAAACGCTGCTGGGCGCGTGTGGGAGCGGGATGGAAGTATGAGTGCATACGGAATGAGGTGCCTGTTCTGGCTGCAGATTGGGGGAGTGGGGCATGTTGCGTAATCCCTAGCACTTATTATGTGTTAAATACAGAATTATACAGTTATAATTTGAACACTGCGAAATACCTGTTTTAGTTTGACTCAATGCTCGCACGTCACCTTGGGCCCTCATTGAAAATCAGCGCTGCAGCTCGGTTACAACCGTGTTACAGCTTTTAGCTGAATGGGGAACCCATTTTGATGACGACATGTATTTATTTAATATAGAATTTAATACTATTTATTGTTGTTGCTTTGTTTTTGGACTGTGTGTTTATAAAAATAAATTTTCTTTCTTCTTTCTAATGTAAATAATTTTTTTATGCATAGGTAGATCTTATAGATTAATTTGTTTAATTTTACAATGCTTCAGAGTTTTAATTTTTTATATTTATTTTTTAAGAATATTTATAATTATTGTTAGTATAGTATAAGTTTAAACTGATAAATTAATTGTAAGAGCTTCGTAGAGTGATTTGGAAAGCTGTAATACTCTACCGAAGGCATGTAAGAATATAAATAAATAAATGATTCTATGATTTCCCGCACAATATTACACACCGTAAAAGCAGCCACCGCTGTCACCATGTATTAAATTAACGGTTATTCTTATATATTACATTTATTCCATTAAACAAGAATGACAACCAAAGTCCAACCATAAACCAAACTACAGATAACTAAAACACTACACATTTCTATTCCTTATATACAGATGACTTACCCTACTATGTATTTTATTTTTTTATTTAAATTTATTTAGAGACTTTTGTACGACAATTATGTACATATCAGTCTCATTGTAACTTTTACAAAATTTTAGCTTACTTATTGTAGTCCACTAAGACATTTTTCAAAAAAACTAAATAAAACTCTTGCTTCCTCTGAAGTAGGAGCAGATAAAATGCAATGATACATACCAACAGCATTCTTATTTATATTAAAGCCTATTATCATCGCTTGCCTTTCCGTCGCATATCGGACACACTCCACAAGAATATGAAAGACGTCCTCAATAATTCCACAGGTTTCACAGTTTGGTGACTGGGATATTTTCATAAGATATTTAAACTCATTAAGTGGTGAATGTCCAGATCTGAGCCGTAAAGCCGCTACAACCTATTTCCTATTTAATCCTATGCCCTGAAACCAGGGTATATGAGGAGGCTCACACTGTATAGATTTGTACCATATCCCTTTTTCTACCGAAATTCTGTTAAAATGCTCTTTCCACAGTTCGTGACATTTTCGTCTGTATTTAGGTAATACTTCAGAGTAATTTGGTATACAGTTAATTTGCTTCCCGTTTACTATTCCACTTTTCGCCAGTTTGTCAGCCTCCTCATTACTCTGTAAACCAATGTGGGATGGAACCCATTGCAATGTCAATTTGACACCACTTCGATGCAAGTCGTGCATCTTCGATAGTACACTATACGCTATCGGGACACCTCTAACACCAGAGGCGCTCCGAGCGATGTGTTGTAAGGCACTCTTACTATCAGTGCAAATAACTACGTTGTTGTATCTAACAGACTTTATGTATGACAATGCTTCAGACAACGCAACTCATTCCACTGACATAATTGAAATTTGGCCAAATATTTTAAAGACATTATTTAAGTTTACACCTTTTGGATCATAAAAAGCAGCACCTTGACCTTGACTACTTTTAGCGCCATCTGTATAGATGACATTCCGATCTGAATATTTATGTCCTAATTCATCCAGTATATAATATTTCAGAGCATTGATTTCGTAACTTCTTTTGGAACAATTAACAGTATTTAGTTTTGGGTGTACATCTGTGGTATTAATATTTGTTATCCAAGTCTGTAAATTAAATATCTCAAGCTGTGAAGAACTAGAGACCACTTCATTTTTCACTTCATCCATTAGGATTGCCAGCAAAGGCCACTTTTCTCTCTTTGCCCAAAAACTGTATTTACATAGGCTTCGCAGGTGCACTAATGACTTATTAATAAAATGATCTTCTCGAGATTGGGATTTCAGGCAAAATTTATATCCTAGATATGTTCTTCTTATGTACAATGGAACCACACAGAGCTCACTTTCCATCACATGAATTGGGGTGCTCTTGATGAAACCACCCACAACTCTGAGAGCCTGATTTTGTATCTTATCTAGTTTATATAAGTTCATTTTAGCACTATTATTGTACAAATAACATGAATAATCAATTCTACTTCGTATTAGTACCCTACTATGTAGGGGATAATCGGGACATTGTGCTGTTCGCGGATGATACATCTCTATTATTGAAAATTAAAAGACAGTTGCCTTATTATGACAATGTCAACAGGTCATCAATGGTTGTGCACTGGTTCAACACGAATAGTCTTCTCCTTTATGAGAAGAAGACAAAATGTATTAAATTTATAACACTAAATGTAAGACAGGTAGCAACTAATGTACCAATAAATGGCGTTTATTTAGACCTCCTGGAGTCCACTGTATTTCTAGGTATCACTATTGATTACCATATGGCTAGGGCTACCAGATTACCCCATATTATCTGGTAGATTAAGCTTAGCGGCATATGCTGTAAAACTAGAATGTTAACTGATATTGAGACAGCTAGACTTATTTTTTTCGCTTATTTTCATAGTATTATATCATATGGCATACTACTTTGTGGATGCTCTGCAGAACTGAAAACCATCTTTGTTCTCCAGAAAAGGGCTGTTGGCCCTTAAGCTTCTCAGAAAAATTTCGAGAAATAAATATTCTTACTGTTCTGCATCACTGCGTACTGCATCACAATTTATATATGAAAATCTTCTATATGTTAAAAATAATATTAGCAATTTAAAAATATATAGCGACATTCGTTATGTTAATACACGTAATTTCTACTCTCTCAGTGACAAATGTGATGTCACTATTGAAATTCCACAAGGGAGCATTCTAGGACCTACTTTGTTCCTAATCTTCATCAACGACTTCTGTCAATTGAAGTTCACCAATAGTAAAATCATCACATTCGCAGATGACACGGCCCTTCTTTTCGATGGAGATACTTGGGAAGAAGTGTACAAATTTGCAAAGAGAGGATTTTTGGTGGTAACTAAACTAAAAAAGTGGCTAAATAATAACGTACTCACCTCAATACAGATAAAACTAAGTACATCGCGTTCTCACTATCAAATCCTCACTTCGTTCATAGCCCCTCTCTCATATTGACAGCACATTCTTGTTACGGCTATGCGTCCAACACGTGCTCATGTACAAAACATCAAAAGATGGAGTCCATCAAGTAACTCGGTGTAATTATTGACGAAAACTTAACTTTCAATACATGCACACAACTGCTATCAAAACGGATAAGAATTTATATTTAATATATAACGAAGATTCATATTTAAAAATATTCGCCATGTTGCAGACGAAAGAGTTCTAAAAACAATTTATTATGCATTATGTCAATCTTTATTAACTTATTGTGTGGGTGGGCCGGCGCCTCCAACATATCTATGATGAAAATTGAACGAGCGCAAAGAGCAGTGCTCAGAGTAGCCTATACCTTACCCTTTTTTCTGAACTATATAAAAAAAACAAGGTTCTAACGGTTCGACAACTATTCGACCTTAAAACTATTCTGCGTAAACATTCTTTAAAAACATACAATCCAAACCTATATGCCAATAAACGCAGGAAAGCTTTAGTTTGCCAGGCAAAATTGTATAAAACCAGCCTTTCACATCCCAGCTACTGTTTTTTTAGTTCCTATTTATATAAACACCGTCACGCCTATATTCCCCAGAGGGGGTTGCGGAGGTGTACTGAGTACACCCACTTGTCGCCGACGATGTAAGGTCCCATGTAATAGGCTCGCCCGAGCCTATTGCCATATACCGGGCACGATTCCAGACTCCGGACTCATACGGGAAATTTTTCGTTAGAAAAACTACATTTGTCCGACCTAGGATTTGAACCCAGGACCTCGTGATCACTAAGCGATGCGTTTTCCCACCAGACCAACGAGGCAGAACCTATCTATATGATAAAATAAATTCTATATTAAATATATACCCTTGACAAAGTCCAAGTGCAAGGAAGTACTTAACACACCTACTCAATCAAGACTACAATAGTACTGAAAACCTTTTAATCGTACAAATGAGATAAATAAACACACAAATACATTCACTCGCACGCACGCATATCCATATTTTTTTATTTATTTATTTTCTACCACCACTCGGGCACACACTTCTCATACTTTTGCATATAAACATATTTAACATTGTAATAATAATGTTAGCAAATTCACAACAAAGGTTTCAAAATTTGTTAATAAAATATAATATTGTTTTAATTGGCTGGTAATCTGTGAGACAGGGTTTCTTAGTGCGGATACCAGACTCCCACAAAGGATTAAACTTAAATCATAATGTACATAAGTATTACTGTAAGTCACCTTTGTGGAAGTGAAATAAATGATTATTTATTATTGTTACTACTCGTCTCCACAGAATAAGTAATTCTTTCATGGGGAAATGTATTGTATACGCTTCTACAACAAATTACCCATTGTACTAGAGATAGCTCAGTTGAACTAATTGAACTGGATTGAAGTGGGTGACTGCTGAGGGTAGAAAATAAAACCCTATATTACTAGTAAAGGTATATTTGACCTATACAACCAATCGCTAAGTGAAATCGAGTACAAATTTACACCTTATTAACATGATTTATTAATAAGTTGAAAAACATCTTTAAACCGCGCGATAATTCGCCTAGGGCGACATCTATTGCGGGTTATGATAAACTCTAAACTTTAAAACATAACTTTGGTCTTAAACACCCATAAATATCCGAAACATGCCTATCAATAAGTTTAAAAAGGAAATTAAAACTAGACTATGTATTTTATTAGTATTTGTGTGTGTGAACTTTCATGTTTGTAAGCGCACCCACGACACAGGAATAAATCCTAGTGTGGGGCTACGTTTTTTTTAAAAAAAGAAAAAAAAGAAAAGAAAGAAAGAAAAGACTCTCTAAAAAGGCTATTACAAAATTTTGGATTATCTTGATAATAAAACACATTGGGTTTGATAAGCTCTTCAAACAGCAAAATTAATCAATGATGTATAATACAATTTAAAAAAAGGGGATTAAATGGTTAAAATGGCCAAACAAATTAAATTAAAAGACTAGCCCGGTGAGTTTATCGCCGGATCTTATCAGTGGAGGTCGCATCCCGATCCGATGGAAGATGTAAAAAATGTTATAATTTTGTCATTTGTAAGTGCTATTGTATTGGCCTATACAAATAAATGATTTTTGACTTTGACTTTGTGTATAAAATATGTGTATGTGTTTTTCTATAGATGGCGTTAGCGTACAATAAGATCGCGCTATATTTTAGTTTATATTTTACAAAGATCATTTACAGGCTAAGACGTAACCCATTGACAATTAACCCACAATCTCGTGGGTGTTTGTAGAATAATGTACTTGATGAAAAATAGCTGATCGGATTTAATTGAAACCTAATACAAAGAAGTCTTACTTCATAAAATGGTCTCCTGTAGGATAGCTATTATTTATTCTTACAAAAACGGGTAAGCGTTTTTTATCTTAGGTCGTAAAATAATAGTGCAAGATTTGTTTATACATTAGCTCAGGTTGATGCTATCCATATAAGTGATATATTAAATCAAATCAATATGTCCCAACGCTGTTATATGGCAGCGAGAGCTGGGTATGTAAGACGGAGAATGAAAGTAGGATAAATGCGGTGGAAATGCGAGCTCTGCGGAAGATGTGCGGTGTGAAGCTGACCGACCGTATTCGCAACAGCGTAGTAAGAAAGCAAATAGGTATGAAAGAGAATATCGGTGTGAAGATGAGAAAGGGTATGCTCCGTTGGTTCGGGCATATAGAAAGAATGCCCGAAGAAAGAATGATAAAACTGATATACAATGCGAAAGTGGAAGGATGTAGGTACCGGGGAAGACCTAGACTATCTTACCATGACCAAATAGACCGGGTCTTATCTGAAAGACAAGTCAGGAGTCTTCGTAACCGGCGAGCGTGTATGAGACGAACTATGAGAGTAGAGGAAGCCAGAGAGGTATGTAAGGAAAGAGCCTGTTGGAACTCTGTACTCTCTGCCTACCCCGTAAGGGATCTGGCGTGATGATATAGATAGATAGAAATCAATATGCATTTGATTTTTTTATCGGCCTGCGTGAAGACCCTAAGATATCAATCTTATTTTGGGTAAATAAAAGCCCTGTAATCCTCTCAATTTGCTCTTCCTGCAAAGGCGGCTGGCGGCCATTTTAAAAGCTCCCCGCTTTTAAAATTGTTTTTTAACGTAAATTGACTAATTTTGAAGTTAGTTTTTAAAACGTAGACCACTCAACTTACTTTATCAAATAGTTGCAAGTACGATCCTTGCAAAAATTCATGTGTCAATCTGTGATATTGAAATAAAGAATTTTTCTTAAACTCAATTAGCTATTTGCACCATAATAAAACCCAAACACGTGATTTTTAAATTGTTTTTTGTCTGTTTGTTTGTTCGTGTTAATCTCCGGAAATGCGGAACCAATTTTAAATAAACTGTCACTGAAAGATGTAGGACTTTTTAAAGTAAATGTACCCGGACTTTGACATTCAAGGCCATAGGTATCTCCACGCTTCCTTCACGCCACAGGCGCGCAAGCTGCCCAGTTGCCGCCGCGCCACCCCTCTGGGGGCATGCAGCAGCAGCTGGTCGGCCCGGTTCGGCCGGGCTAGGGACCCGAAGGGGCCCCACCGCCCAACAGGTAGTCAGGAGATTACGCAAACTTCATCCGACCACCGGACCATCGCGCCGATCTTCGCCACAGCCCTATGAGCGAACGCCCGAACGGCTCCCTAACATGAGCGGCGCCACCTGCTGCACCCAGCTCTCTCTCCAAAGGGAGACTGAGGGCATAACCAGGCGCCACACACACCCTTCGCGCCAAATGGGCATCAGTTCGGCGTGAGCCGTTCAGTAGCCGCCGCGCCACCCCTCTGGCAGCAAGCAGCAGCAGCCTATTGACCCAGTACTGGTGAGCTAGGGACTCAAAGCGGTCCCCTCACTGCCCAGCGGGCGGCTGGCGGTCGGGAGGTCCTTCCCTCTGCAAAAATGCACAGCGCACACTATCGCCGAGCTGACCTCGACTGACCATCCAAAATGACAGGCGCCACCTGCTGCACCCAACGAAGGGGCACAGCCAGGTGCCACAAACTTCCGGCTAATGCCGGGGGACAGGGGGCTGGGTAAAAAAAAGGAGGATGAGGAAGGAGGGGGGGGGGTGGTAAGCGCATGCCCGTTTCTGTTATGTCTGTTTCGAAGAACTATACCAATAGGAGGCAGTAACTACCAGCAAGATACAGTCACACTTGAATTAGGGATTGTCGCGACCGTGCGCTACTCCCAAGACCACGCCAGATTGCTTGCTGGAACAGACGAGCAAAATAGGCGAGAAGCTATGCCACTGCGCCTCGAAGGACGCGTGTGGTGGGATAGCCTATCGCCTGCCTAATATACAAAATCTGTGCTATCCCAGAAGGTCCGACCAAGCTATGCTCAATTAAACGTGCTTAGCCGCGGGTAACAGCTAATTTAATATCAATATAATACGGTACGGGCCTCTCACAAATCGAGGTGAGAGAGATTAGGTTGGCTGTTGTTGGCACTTATCGAGCCGCCTGTAAGGCTTCCAACTTGACTTAATGAGTACCGCGTTAACTAGTTACCGGGACCAATAGCTGAGCGTGCTTTCCGAGGCACGGAGACACTAGAATATGATAATATTACAAAAGGTCACCCATCTCAGACGGACCGAGACCAACGTCGCTTAACCTCGTTGATCGCTAAGAACACCAAGGTCACGCAGCGCTACGAGCGCCTCACATCCACATTAATTAAATAAGTTGAAAGCCAGATGAAATGCAAGAGTCCATTAATCATTGTGCTAATTAATTGTTATGATGTGTTATTTTTTAATTAGTAAACGGACATTAGACTTACCAGTATGTATATTTCTTGCCGTGTCTTATTTAAAGCGCAAGACAAGAGTCTCCGTAACCGGCGAGCGTGTATGAGGCGAACCATGAGAGAGGAGGAAGCCAGAGAGATATATAAGGAAAGAACCCGTTGGAAATCTGTACTCTCTGCCTACCCCGCAAGGGATCTGGCGTGATGATATAGATAGATAGTTATTGTATTTCTATAACACCTGACCTAAACGGTTGTGAATATAATTTAATAGTTTCAACTAAAGACCTAAATAAAACATTCCTATGTCCCAAAAATAGGCGAAGTATTTAAACGGCGTGCCTAGCTAGTGAGCTAACACGGGACAAATAACGAATTGCACGCTATCGACAGCCGTTCGGAAAGCAATTATCTGAATTTCAGCTAATCGCCGGCGATTAACAACCTGAGACTGGTGCTTAATTAGCTACGTACTACAGCTATATTTTAAATCAATGAAGCTCGCCAATGTTGCCTAGGGTTGCAAATTCATTTTTATAGCGATTGCAAAACCCACACACTGAACATAATGTTACACTGGCAAATTTCCCGCCATTAAAGTAATAAAGTCAACGTATATTGATGTACGTCCATTTATGAGCAACGTAACGAATTTTCCATGAAATTGTTAACTTTCCGTCGCCCCGGAAATAATTTATCGTTTAATATAGGAACATGTTTCTGCGGCAAACCGCTACCCGAGCCAAACTCATCCGACTAATGTTTCACCAGAACCAAGTAGCGGCTTATTTACAAGAGTTCAGCTCGTGTCTACTCACTGCGCTACATGTCCGCTTTCTGCAGTCAGCGTTGCAATTAAAGCTATCACGTCGCCATGGTGATCACGCTCTCTGGCTGGAATCGAACTGTTACAAGTAGAACGCTAATAGTTCAGGCCATATTTTGTTGTGATTCGTACTGATTTAGCTTACGCTTGTTCGCTGTCTATATTAAATCGGCGCTGAGGCCTTAAAAATAAGTTTAAAAATAACATTGAGAATGTTCTAGTACTTCTAAGAGAGCTAATAGCTACTTTGCGAATTAACCCGTAAATGCGGAGGGATGCTCAGGGTGGCAATTACAACTGACTTATTATCGTAGAACTCGCGCTGAAATTTCTCTTGAACGACTTCGTTATCCGATTACTTGCGAAGCTCATATACACTACAAAAAAATACAGTAGGTACGAATACCTGAGTCACAGCGAAAATTCTTAATGTAGCCTGCTTGAAGGTAAATAAAATAAAGCAGCCTGTACTGTTCCACTTACCCAACCCCCGAAAAGGCTTCTAACTTGAACCGAGACCAACGGGTAAACTGCCTTCGAAACCACGTAGACGCTAAAATATGAAAAATGCCACAAACGGTTACCCATCTCTCACAGGCTTAGAAAAAGCACTACGAGCGGATGCCTCGCCTCGCCGTGTCTACAGGTGAATAATTCGTACTATCTATCTTAACTACAAAAACATTTGGACTTAACAATAAAGTAATTTGAGGTCACGTTAAGTTTAAATAAGCTGCGGCGCGTTAGCGGCTTACATACAAGACACCAGGATATTATGATCTAAAAAAATATTAGGATTGTAGTCAATTTTGTTAATTTTGGGCCCTTTTAAAATAATATCGTAAAAAGTATCGCACTAAATCAGCTATAAAGTCAATGTCATTTGTATACTTAAATATTAAAGCAAACTGGGTTAACTCCTGGAGCGACAGCCCTTTCTACCAATAGCCATTATTAACCCATCCTGCCCGGTAACCGATCGCGGGGAAGCGCCACTCGCATCAGGAGCGTCCGGTCCGAGGGCGAATGTGAATATTTTAAGGCAGCTTCGCGCGGGTTGAGCAACTTCATTGCAGCATGTTTTAGTTAATTAAATGAGACCTTTGTGTAAAATGGCACTTTTAGTAGAACGCACACCAGGTCCAGATTAGTTCAAGAATCAGAATATTTTTTATTCATGTAAACCATTACAGTATTTATGAATCGACAGAAAAGTAACAAAGACTTCGGATTCGGACCACCACTTCGGAATGTCATTCCTGTGAAGAAGAAGGAGTAGGTAAATAAATATACACTTATGCGTCTTGGTAGTTCGGTCGAATGCTACTTTTAAAACGTTTTACGTAATTAAATTTGTTTTATTAACCTTAATACAACACTACTTCGCTAGTTTAGAACACTTCAAAAATTTGATTAAGTTGAAAATGAGTCCCAATCACACACTACCTCAAGTACGATCCTTACACAATCATAGAATTCACGAGTAGCAACGCAAACAATCGTGCTGCAAATAAAACAAACAAATCAACGCGAGAGGGAAACGCGCGGCTCGGCGTGCCAACTCGGTGGACGCGACGCGCTCGGTTAGTATTGACAAACTCACTTATCTCTTTCATAGAATGGGCATTTTGCAGGCTGAAATGAAAAAAAGAAACTTTTATGTATATAATATTATCATCATGACTCTCATGGTTAAGTAAAATATTTATAACACAAATGAAATGCTAGAATGCTATTCTATTCTATTCTATCCTATAACCTCACGCCAGATCCCCCGCGGGGTAGGCAGAGAGTACAGAGTCCCAACAGGTTCTTTCCTTACATACCTCTCTGGCTTCCTCGACTCTCATAGTTCGTCTCATACACGCTCGCCGGTTACGGAGACTCTTGACTTTCCCATCAGATAAGACTCGGTTTATTTGGTCGTGGTAAGATAGTCTAGGTCTTCCCCGGTACCTGCATCTTTCCACTTTCACATTGTATATCTGTTTTGTCATTCTTTCCTCTGGCATTCTTTCTATATGCCCGAACCAACGGAGCATGCCCTTTCTCATCTTTACACCGATACTATCTTTCATACCTACTCGCTGTCTTACTATGCTGTTGCTAATGCGTTCGGTCAGCTTCACTCCGCACATCTTCCGCAGAGCTCGCATTTCTACCGCATTTATCCTACTTTCATTCTCCTTCTTACATACCCAGCTCTCGCTACCATATAACAGCGTTGGGACAAGAACTCCGTTATGTATGGCCAGCTGCGCCTTATGGCTTAAGTGCCGGCTCCCGAGTAGCTTTCCCATCGCACCATTCACTCTGTTCCCTGCACTCACTCTTCTCTCTATGTCAGCGGTGTATTTCCCATCCTTACTGAAGGCGCATCCAAGATATACAAACTCATTCACTTGCTCCAGCACATTGTTACCAACCACAATCCTTACATTCGTTCTGGTTTCTTCCCTTTCAAAAACCATAATCTTGGTTTTCTTCACATTCAAGTGTAAGCCATTGATCATGCAGTCTTCTTTCATAACTGTGACTAGTGTTTGCAGATCAGTGGCTGTTGGCGCTATTAAAACCGCGTCATCTGCATAAAGTAGATGGTTTACCACTAAGTCACCCATTTGTACACCTTCATTCATCGCTTTCAGTCTTTGAAGACTTTTGTCCAGATATATTATAAACAGTCTAGCGGACAACACGCAACCCTGCTTGACGCTGATTTTAACGTCAAACCAGGGTGACCTGTTACCACCCACCCGTACGCATGCCTTGCAGTCCACATAAGTGGACTGGACGGCTCGCAACAGAGTGCCATCTATACCATACTCTGGCAAAATGTCCCAAAGTCTCTTTCGCACAACTCTGTCAAATGCCTTCTCCAGATCTACAAAACCGCAGAAAACCTTCCGGCCCACTGCCAGATGCTTCTCTACGATGTTGCGGAGTGAAGAGAAGAAGCTAGAATGCTCTAATGGGAAAATTGATAAGCCACTCTTAAGAAAAAAAATTAAAGAAATGAATACTAACTGTTGCTACATAATTGATATATGAACATCTTCTATATGTTAAAAAGAATATCAGTAACTTTGAAAAATATAGCGACATTCATCATTTTAATACACGGAACAAAGATGATCTTATTGTATATTCTAGTAGCAGTGTATATGCTTCAACAACAAATTATTCATAGATATCCGAAACATGCCTGTCAATAAGTTTAAAAAGTCATTCAATACAAGACTGTGTAAGAAAGGGTATTACAAAATTTCGGATTATCTTGACGACAAAACAGATTGGGTTTGAGCAGCTCCTCAATCAGCAACATTAAACAAACATCATTGTTACAAATACAAATTTAAAATTCAAATCAGAAAGGCCAAAAAAAAAAGTTAAAATACTAGTCCGCTGAGTTTCCGCTGGATCTTTTCAGTATCCGCTGGATCTTTTCTGTCTCCGATCCGGTGGAAGATATAAAAAATGTAATAATTTTGATGTTTGTGAGCGCTATAGTACTGGCCTATTCAAATAAATGATTTTCGACTTTGACTACACTTGGAATTTTTCCCGTGTCGGGCGCGATTTGCAGATAAACTGGTCATGCTCATACGCCCTAAATGAAGTAAATATCTGTGGATTCCTTTTTATCCAATGCAGGTATTGAACCCGCGACAACTGATTCAGTGATTTAGGCCACTAGCCCAAGCCATCATTAAAATACCTGTTCCAAAGATAAAAAAAATATTGTGTTATTACTTCAAACGTTCTTTAAACATGCAAGCAGGAGGAGCAGCGCAGTGCTGCTTCTCGGTAACTACGCAACATCGATAACTAAACGGGATAATAAATGTGAACAGAATACATTAACTTTTGTTATTATTCGTAGAATCTGGCGGGGTGATCTTGAAAGATATAAATAGAAACGTAGCATGTTACTATCTAATATTCATACACACCGTCACGCCTATATTCCCCAGAGGGGGTGGCAGAGGTGTACTGAGTACACCCACGTTTCGCCGACGATGTTAGGTCCCATGTAATAGGGGGCGAGCCTATTGCCATATACCGGGCACAATTCCAGACTCCGAACTCATACTGGGAATTTTTCCTTAGAAAAACTACATTTGTCCGACCTAGGATTTGAACCCAGGACCTCGTGATCACAAAGCGATGCGCTTTGCCACCAGACCAACGAGGCAGTCAAACCGCTTGGAAACACCTCGTAATTTGGCACTACTCCCATGTCTTATTTCCCGCTAATCCGACTTCCTGTTAAAATATATTATAAACTTACTGTGCTATCACAAAGTACTAAACGGTGTGTGACTTGAAACTACTAATTTTAATTTAAAAAGACCTTTTTAAAAACAAACTTTTATAGCAAAAACGCAACGAAGATATCTTGCTTAGTTGAAGAGTTCCTATGACCTCCTTCCGGCTCCATCATCAGGCCCTGGACACCATCACGGTCTAAAGTACTCTTTAAGAAAAATCCAATGGGTCCAAACACGGCAGGGTTACATTAAGTAGTTGGGTGGTTTCATTAGCCACCTTGCGGCTTCATCATAAGACCCTAAACACTATCTGGTTGTATAGTATTTGTTAATACCAATCTAACAAACTTAAACAAGGGGGGTTTACGTTGTTGTTAATAGTTCACATGTTCCTATGGCCACCTTCCGACTCCATCATCAGGCCACGTCAATGGCAACATTATATTGCATTGTCACCAAACTTACATAAGTATGCCAAATTTTAGCTCAATCAGATACTCGCAAGTGCGAGTATCTGATTGAGCTAAAATTAAATATTTTTGAGATTTAAATAAAAGCTTTTAATTAAAAAAGAGACTAAAGTATACCTACTATACATAAAGAGGAATAGCGCAAACACAGTATTTCATAGACGCTGTAAGAAATTTTCATAATTGTTACAACTGATACTCATTCGGCCGATAAACGTTGCACGGTGTGGACGTGTGTCAGCTGTTCTAATAAATTTCCAAATTCAAATTTTGTAATTGGTTGAACTCGTTAAATTCTGATTCCTTATTACTCGACAAGCTTTTATATCTGACGGAGACTCCTACTGGGCGGATCCAGAAGAAGACAAACATATTTTTGTATCTGCCAATCAAAGTGAAGTGCGAAAAGTGTTCGTGATTCGCCGGATTGGAACCACTACCACTTCGATGAGACTACGGACCGTGCGACACGAACAGACCGTTGACCGCCGCGCTACCGCGCTAGTATCGGCGGACAACGAAACTGCAGTTCGGTTCGTGTGGATAGCGCCCGGCACGACGACAACAAGGGGCATTGAATTGAGCGGACCTTATAAAACTCCATACTGGCGTCACTTTGACTAGGTACGTTTCCGTGTAATAGAGCGATTTTTAATCTTTTGAGTGAAAACATATCACTCAAAACTACTGCATCGCGCGCCTTCTGAGGATAGTACTTTATTGCTTATTCTGCTATTTGTTGCTATTGTCAATATGGCAGGAGTTCAACACACCACCAAAAACGCTCAAAACTCAAACCAACAACTTGAACCAGACGCTGACCAAATCTGAACCCGATATTAATTCAGCAGTTATGATGAGTAAGTAAGTAAATACAAACAGATGTAAGCGTCCTCGTCCAGCAAAACCCCCATAAAGTGAGGCAAGCTCAAAAGAACAAGCAAATAGTGACCAAGTTTCCTACATGCCACAGTCTTTAGTAGAACAGACAGCCTTAATGACCAAGCTAGTGGCCGATTTAGGGGAAATCAAGCTCCAAAACTCTCAAATACAGGCGTCTAACGTTCTAGTGCGTGAGACAAACGAAGAGATCATGCAGTCAATGTCCTTCATGAATAAGCAATTTGAGATCATGAAGAAAGAGATCGAAGATTTACGAAAAGAACGGCAGAAACAACAAAAGTACATTGGAAACCTGGAAAAACGAATACTGGACCTACAACAAAAATCACGTCCCTCGGCTATTGAAATCCGGAATATCCCGCAAGGAAATAATGAAACCAGCTCCAGTCTTTTAAAAACAGTCTGTAAGATCAGTGAAGTGGTGGGAGCGCCAATCAATGAATCAGCCTTCCGCGATATATATCGCCTACCTGAAAAAACAACTGACACTACCTCTAACCCTCGCCCGATTATTGCAGAAATTATGACGGTGCAATCAAAACAATGTATGATATCCGCTGTGAGAGCCTTTAACAAAGAAAAAGGAAAAGAAGGAAAAATAAACACTGCACTCTTAGGTATTCCAGGTAAATCTTTACCTACCAGTTTATATCGCTGAAAAATTGCCTTCCAGCACCAAAAAATTGTTCTATCAAGCTCGCGACTTTGTCAAAAACAAAGCTTATAAATTTTGCTGGGTAGCAAATGGCAATATTTTCTTGCGTAAACGAGAGGGTGATAAACAAATCTTAATTCACTTAGAAAATTGTTTCCACGACCTTGATGACGAAAGTATTTGACTATTTCGATTGTATTTTATTTGCATGTCTACAATACTACATATTACTTTTATATGTTTAAGAAAATGTTATTCAAATCTACCTCACATACTTCACTACTCAAGATACACCTGCCACACGATACACATAAACTTTCAAACATACATACAGATAGTCCTATTCATACACTTCTTCCACAAGTTATTTATGAACGATGTAATTATTTGGTTATATTATCTAATACAAGTGGCTACTATAAACAAAATCAATGATGAACTGGATTTCCCCGATCCAGGGAATTCCTTTAATTGTAATCCTGAGGACTGCATAAACCATATTAACATTTCCGATAGCAATATATCCCTATTACACATAAACATACGTAGCGTAAATAAAAATTTCAATCATCTACAAGTCTTATTAGATTTGACTAAAATTGACCTGGATGTTTTAATTTTGACTGAATGCTGGCTAAGTAAATCCAGTAGTTTACCACCTTTAGTTAGATATGAGGTTTGGGGTGCTGCGGTCGGGTAACCTCCTAGTGTGCCCGGCCCATTGCCAGTCCCGCGGATACGTCCAGAGGAACGACAATGGGAGCGGGACGGTGCACCCCGGGTATCGTCAATAACTTCCCTCACGGGGGATCTTGTTGGCGATGGCGGATGACCTGACATGGCGCGGTGCTTGGGATTGGGTGCTGCGGCAGGGGGTAGGGGGGGGGGGGGGGGGAAGGGGGGGACAATCTCCTGCGTGTTTGTGCCGTGCGCGGCGACCCGTACAGTAGGGTGAAGGAGTCCTGGGGGTTGAGTTGGTGATGGACCGGTAGTTGTTGTCTGTCGCCGGCAACACGCCTCTTTGGTCTGGATCTCTGTCCAAACGGGAGGCTGTCACGTAGCCGCGTGGCAGTCAATCGGCTGAAGTCCATCCTTCAGATGGGCTAGGCTAGGGTTCTGGGGTGAAGGGGTCCGCAGGCGGCGGTGTGAGCCTACACTACGCGGGAGTGGAAGTGAACACCGTTAGTCTCGTGGACAACTCACCCTGGAACCCTATACTCTGATGATAGCCCTGGTGCTTATAAAGCATCCCCAAAGGTGAGGACTCCGTGGCGGGTGGGGAATCATCAGAATGAAGAATAGTATTAAGTCATATGGACAAAAAGAGCAAAAAGAACCCCAAAACAGTCCCCAAAAAGGGACAAAGTGCGTCATGCACACAAGGCCCCTCGGAGCAAAGTGTAAGGCCCTCGGGCATGAAAAAGGCAGCGGGACAAGTGACGGCAGCGAACCCCAGTGGTGGCGCCAGTCTGGTCCCCAAAATTGCACCTAAGAGTTGCGGATCTGGAGGAGACACAGTGTCTTCCGGTCTGCCCCCGGCTGCCAAGGTGGAGGCGAAGGCGTCCGGCTCTGCTGGACCCGGAAACCAAACCACCCAGGCGGCCGGTGCTGGTGGACTGCGTGACCATGTCCCCCCTAAGGGACGCAAAAGACTCAGCGGGCTCGCTAAGCGGAGGAAGCGAATCGAGCTCGCAAGGCAATCGGCTGTCTCTCAGACGCCCGTACAGGAGGCGACGCTCTCTAAACGGGCGAGAGAGGTCAGCGATGAAGCTAGGGATGCGGCAGGGGATCTGAAGCGAGTTCGCCTCGGGTCCTCCTTTAAAGAAGCCCTAACTATGACAAGGATGGTCATCATTGCGGATGACTATCCCAAGACGATGATTGATGAGGAGACTGCCTGGAGCATAAAGGACGTCATCTGGAGGAGGATGTGGAGCGATCCTGTCCTCACCATTGACTGGAAGGGGGTCCAAGGCGGCATCATCAGCATAACTTGCTCCAGCGATGAGGCGATCACCTGGCTGAAGCACTACGACGGTCAAACTGTCGGTGGTGTCAAGGTCAAGGTGATCAGAGATAGGGACTTACCCCGTCCTGTGAAAATGGCGTGGAAGAGGACACGCGTGAGCGAAAAGGTCCCTCTGTTAATGGAGCTTCAGATGCTCCAGCGACTCCATAAGGTTATACTTACGGACCGCTGGAGGGTCGTGAACACGACGACAGAGGGAAGACAGGCTAGGAGCATCACCCTGATGGATCAGTCCTCGGCTGATGCCATTAAAGAAGCCGGGTACATGCTGCACGCCGGGCTTGACCGCAGCTACTTCAAAGTCCTTGAAACGTCGGAGGACAAAGAGGAGGCTGCGGTTGGGTCCGATAAACCAGCGGTAGTACCCATTACTACTCCGGTGGAGACACTACCAGACCATCAGCAGGGGGGAAACACCCCTGCAACAGATAAGGAGGAGGCACTGTTCGCGGACTGTCCGGTCCCATCGCCAGCCATGTCGGTGAGATCGGATGGACTGGCGGGCGGCTTCGACAATCTGGGCATCACGTCTTCCCCGATAGGGGAGGACGATGAAGCCCCAGATAGCAGCGAACCGGAGGAGAGCTGCAAGGTAGGTAGTCCCTAATGTGGACTACCAACTGAACACAACCAGGCAACAAAGGAGCTTGGCCTAAGGTGCGTACAAATCAACTTGCACCACTCTAAGGCGGCTACGGCGATGCTAGATCGCCAGCTGCTAAGAGCTTAATTTGACTTAGCACTTATTCAAGAACCCTATATTTATAGGGGACAGATAAAGGGCCTTGATGGAGCGGGGGGTAACCTGTTTCACAATTGCACAACTAATGACATGAAGACCTGCATTTTTGTCAGGAATGGCATAAACGCTTTGCCTCTGTCCATTTTCTGTTATAGGGACCTCACCACGGTGAAGTTAAAATTGGAAGGTAACAAGGGTAGCCGAGAAGTCATCTTCTCGGCTGCCTATCTGCCCTATGAAAGCGCGGACCCTTTTACAACGCATCTGCTGGACTTGGTTGAATATTCCTGCAATAAGAAGGTTGAGCTAATCGTAGGATGTGACGCAAACGCGCATCACGTCGTCTGGGGCAGCTCAGACACTAATCAAAGAGGGGAAAAACTTCTGGACTTTCTGGTAAGTACTCCTTTACAAATTCTCAATAGAGGAAATAGGCCCACGTTTGTTAATAGACGTAGGGCAGAAGTTATTGACATTACAGTTGCCTCTAATAGAGCGAGCAGACAGGTAAACAACTGGCATGTCTCCAATGAGATCTCATCCTCCGATCACAATTATATATGTTTTCAGTATGGGATGGAAACGTTTAATATAAATCCAAGAAGGCGGAACCCAAGGAACACTGATTGGGCCGCATATAAAAGTGACCTTAAAGCAGAGTTAGGGAAGGTCCGAGGCAGACTCAGCTCTGTATTAGATATAGAGTTCGAGGCGGATAGCGTAGCTCGGGCAGTAAAGACCGCCTGGACTAATAACTGTCCGGAGAGCAGAGTCATAGCGAAACGTGACCCATGGTGGACACCAGAGCTAGCGCGGTTAAGAGTAGAAACTCGACGTGCATTCAACACTGCGAAAGCAACCAAGAACTTTGGGGAATATTCTACGATACTCACGAGGTTCAATACAGAAGTGCGGAGAGCAAAAAGAAGGGCTTGGAAAAGACACTGCCAAAGCATAGACAGCCTCCCTGAGGGTATGAGGTTAGCCAAGGCAATATCCATGGCAAAATTAAATTCACTTACTACAGTGAGGAATGAGGTAGGGGAACTTACAAACAATGGGGAAGAAACACTGAAAACAATGTTCAACGTGCACTTCCCAGGTTCGGTGGCAATACAGGGAGAGGACACCATGTGTGATGTCCAAATAGATGAGCTAAGCTTAAAGACAACTAGAGCTGACTGGGAGACGGCAGGCAAAGTCGTGGAACAGAACAAACTCAAATGGGCCTTAAAGAGTTTTCAACCATTTAAGGCCCCTGGTCCGGATGGTGTTTACCCCATCCTACTACAAGAAGGGGAACCAGTACTCAGCCAACACCTGTGCAGACTATACAGGGCGTGCGTGGCATTTGGGCATACCCCTAATATCTGGCGGCAGGTGACGGTGACGTTCATTCCCAAACCAGAGAAACCCAACTATGAGGATGCTAAATCCTACAGACCAATCAGTCTATCCTCATTCTTTTTAAAATGTCTAGAGAAAATGATAGATAGGCACATAAAGGATGGTCCACTAAAGGATTATCCCCTACATAAGATGCAATGCGCTTATCTACCTGGTAAGTCTACGGAAACGGCATTGCACTATGTGGTGAATCGTGCAGAGATGGCTCTGCAGCAAAAGGAAATTTGTGCTGCAGCTTTTCTGGATATCGAGGGTGCATTTGATCGCACAACATTCTCATCCATAGAACTAGCTGCTATAGAGCATGGGATAGAACCAACTCTTGTCAGATGGATCAAAAACATGCTAAAGAACAGGATAGTCCAGTCCACTCTATTAGGAGAAGGGCTATCCGTAAGAACCACTAAAGGATGCCCGCAAGGAGGGGTCTTATCGCCGACTCTGTGGAGCCTGGTAGTGGACTCTCTCTTGAAGATAATCAACAAAGGTCCGTTCTACGGAGTAGGATATGCGGATGATATAGTGATAGCAATCAATGGGAAGTTTCCAAACACAGTATCGACACTGATGCAGGAAGCTCTAGATAAGGTAACAAACTGGTGCACAACAAATAGCCTCTCGGTCAACCCGACGAAGACTAATGTCATCCTGTTTACAAGGAAAAAGGTACTGACGGGCTTACAGGACCTGTACATGTACGGAAGTAAAATTAAATGGGCCACTGAGGTCAAGTATCTGGGGGTGACCCTGGACAAGCAACTGAAGTGGCATACACATGTTGATCTAACCATAGCCAAAGCACTGAGAGTGCTGAACATGTGTAGGTCAGCGTATGGAAAGGCATGGGGACTACAGCCCAAAATAATGCACTGGTTATTTATCACTATGGTAAAACCGATAATAACGTATGGATGCATCGTGTGGTGGCCTAGAACCAAGACACAGACGTGCAGGGATTCCTTAACAAAACTGCAGAAGACAGCCTGCCTGGCCATCACAAGTGCTTTCAAAACAACACCGACGGCAGCTATGGAGAGGCTACTCAACCTAACTCCATTACATATCGTCATTGAAACTGAGGCAAGGAAGGCACTCTATAGGCTAGAGAAAGCTGGACTATGGAGCATAACGGCGCCAGGCCTCGAACACACCAAGCTAGAACCGGATAAGGAACTAGATGACATAAGGAACATGAGAAGTGACAAGATCATAACCACATACATGTTCAATAAGAGATTTAGCACTCACATCCCAACCAGGGAACAATGGAAAAGTGGTCTAAATAAGCAAGGCAAGGAGCAAATGATATGGTACACTGACGGATCCAAAACCAAGTTTGGAACAGGAGCCGGAGTATACACGGAAGGATATAGCCTTAGCCAAAGCATGGACAGGTTTACATCAATATTCCACGCAGAGACCTATGCGATAAACATTTGTGCAAAAGAGATATTGGACAAACGAATCACGGGCAAGAAAATCTACATTTGTAGTGATAGTCAGGCTGCCCTCAAGGCCGTCGGCTCCTATGAGCTAAACTCAGCACTGGCTGCGGAGTGCGCATACCTTCTTGACAGATGTGGAGCGCGCAACACGGTCAGGTTAGTCTGGGTCCCTGGGCACACGGGAGTTGATGGCAATGAGCGTGCGGACGACTTAGCCAGGAAGGGAGCAATGGGAAAACCCGTTGGTCCAGAACCGTTCATAGGCATACCAGACGGCGCCTATAGAGGCGCACTCTTTAAATATGCCCAAGAACAACATAAGAAAGAATGGGAAACACACACAGGGCTTCGACACTCAAAGGAATTCCTTTCCACATGGTGTGAAAGCGATTGCAAGAGACTACTAAAATATAGTAGACTACAACTAAGGCAAATAACGGGAGCATTCACAGGCCACTATGGCACGAAAGAACATCTACACAAGATGAACCTATGCGGCGACGTGGTATGCAGGTGCTGTGGCACAGAAACTGAAACCATGAAGCACGTCATCTGTCACTGCGACGCTCTGGCTGCGCGGCGAATGGAACTGCTGGGAGTGGCCTATCCAAACCCAGAAGAACTACGGCTCTGTCCCCCTGCTGGAATCTACAAACTAATACAGGGAGTACTGGACACCTCGGGTACGTAAGAGCATTAGGGCAAGGACAGCACAAAAGATCCCATGGGTCGAAGTGCGCCAGAGGTTTCCTCGGTCCGGTAAGCCAATATAAGATAAGATAAGATAGATATGAGGTTCACTCAACAATTTTCAACTCTAATCAGAATAATGGAATCATGATCTACACCAAACTAGGTTTACAAAATACCGATGGGAACCTAGCTTTAAGGATGGAAATTGTCTTGTATGTCAATTAGACAAAAAACTCACGATTGTTGCTATATATCGTTCCCCATCATTTAACTCCAGAGATAATTTCAATAGCTTTATGTCTAGCCTAAGTGATGTCTATGACAGCGTTTCCTTCTGCCCGAATATTGTACTCCTAAAATCAAATTTACCAACTACCACACTTGTTTTATACTCGTATATTACCGACCGTAAACCCCTCCTAGTAAATGCCAACCCAGTACGGAACCTGTCTTCCTTTATCACGCGACTAAATCACGAAGCTATTACTTCAGAGCTAGAGCATGTGGACTTCACTTTCATATACCACAATGAAGATGTTAACACATCCATGAATAAACTTATACAAACAATAACTACGATAATAGAAAAAAAATCAATTAAAATTAAGATCCCTAGGCAGAAAAGAATTATAAAATGATGGATAACTCCTGGTCTTTTAAAATGTATAAAAATTAGGGATAAAATGCACATGTAAGTTAAAAAAACACCTAACAATTTAATTCTCAAAATAACCTACTCACGCTATCGGAATTTCTGTAACAACTTACTAAAGAAACTAAAAATATATCTTATGAAACCAGTGAGCTTGAACAAGCTAAAAATAATCCTAGAGCACTGTGGAAAACAATAAAAAAAATAACTAACACCTGAAAAACGCATACTAGCCCGTCTCAGCTGTTAAGAATCCGAGAAAACCCTATATCTTCCGTAAATGAAGTATGTTCTTTTTTTAGCAACGTGGGTGAAGAACCTAGCGTCTAACATTGGCCCCCAAGATTGCGCCATACCAACTTTAGCCAACACTATCGCTCTCTGCTAGATGCAACACCCTTAACTCCCCCGTCTGTTCACTAGCTCTATTAGAAGTGGATAAAACAGAAGTTGATTCCCTTATACTCCAATTACGCAATAGTGCCACCGGTTGGGACGGGGTCTCGTCCCAGACATTGAAACACTGCCGACATATATTGGTACGGCCAATAACCCATCTTTTCAACCGTTGCTTACAGACAGATGTGTTTCCGGATGCACTTAAAAAAGCAATTGTACATCCTATTCTTATGGGTGGGAACAGATCTTGTGTCGATAATTGTAATTACCTGTAGGTCAATATCAGTTCTGCCTGTTCTCTCTAAGATCCTCGAAAGAATTATCAACAACCGTCTAAAGACCTTTCTGGATAAACACAAAATAATTGCTGATAACCAGAACGGTATCCGGACAGGGGTTTCAACAGAGGATGCCGTACTCGATTTTATGCAATCTGTGGCCAGAAACTTAGACAACAAAGTAAAATGTTTGGGGATGTTTTTAAATATTTCTAAGGCATTCGACACGGTTTCTGTTGCAATTCTTATTTCAAAGCTAGAACGTACTAGTGTGCGTGGCCTGCATCTAAAAATTTTTAAAAATCACCTAAATCATCGTTTCCAATGTGTCAAAATTGACTCGTACCTTAGCGATGATAAATTGGTGACCCACGGTGTCCCCCAAGGAAGCGTATTATCTCCGACCCTGTTTCAGGTCTATGTCAATGACCTGTACGCGATGAGTCTTCCAAACTGTAAGATTTACGCTTATGCAGACGATACCGCGATACTCGTTTATAGACCTACTTGGGATAGTGTAAAAAATACGCGGAGTCAGCTCTATACAAAATAATGAAGTGGCTTAGTGTAAATCTATTCTCACTATACTTACAAAAAATCACCTACATGCCCTTCATAATACGACGTAATACCATACCGTCCAACACCTTCGCAATAACTCAATCAAAATCAAAATCAAAAGTTTTTTATTCATGTAGACCAAAAGGCACTTATGAATAGTCAAAAACAGAAAAAGTATTATTACTTAAGACTCTACCACCCGTTCGGAAAGTCATTCCTGTGGAGAAGAAGGGCAAGAAACTCCACGGTTACTCTTTTTTAAAAATGAGGTTTACAATTCTTTTTGTATACATTGCATTTATGGAGTATGGGAGAACAATGCAGAACGAGCTAAATAGATGTGCTTAAGTATAGATTAATCATAAGTGTACTTAGATTCATGATATTGGTCAGTGTCTACATAGTCCTCTCATTTACAAAATAGAGATGTTGTAGAGGTATATAATAAAAAGCATAATAATAATAGTAAGAGAAAGTGTTACTATAAAATATGTAAAGAGCGCGTACAAAACAACTGGTCATAGCTCCAGTGTGATGCCGAACGAGACAAAATTCATCAGCATTATGGTACACGTTCAGTCAGACAAAGGGCAGGGGACGGACCAGTCCCCACCAGCAGCACCCGTTCACGAGTATGACCTGAGAAGCAGCCATCACTCTCCTCAACCATTTTAGAGGGAAAAGAATGACCCGCTCCACAGAGCCGCCACTAGCAAAGACATTTTAGTGAGCATGACCAATCCACGACCTTGTCGACATCGTTCGAGAATAATATTTAAATCAATGAACGCTCGCTAGGCAGGACACGCTGCACTTAACATTATATTCTTCTACATTTCAGTTAACTTGTGTAAAGGCATTTTTATCATTTAAAAAATCATTTAGTGTATAATATCCTTTACTCATTAGTGAAGATTTAATATACTTTTTAAATCTGTCAAGTGGCAACTCTAACATGGGCTTTGGTATCTTATTGAAGCAGCGAATACCGACTCCTACGAAGGAAGTAAATACTTTTTTAAGCCTAACAATTGGTAATACCAGTTTATGTTTATTTCTAGTATTTAATTTATGAACGTCACTCACTTTATTAAATAAATGGATATTCCTACGTATGTACACTATGTTGTCGTATATATACTGTGAAGCGACCGTGAGCTGAGTGAACTGCTCACTCATGCCAAAACCCTTCTATACCTTGCACTTGTCTGACTCTCACTAGAATTGATTGCGTCAAGTATCTGGGAGTTCAGATAGACAATGGACTAAGATGGGACAAACACCCATTATACACATATTTAAGTCTCTCAGAGAGCCGGCCAATTTTGACACACTAAAGATGGTTTATCTTGCATCGTGCCAATCGATTATTGGATATTGTATTTCCGTATGGGGCGGAGCAACAAAATCTAACTTTCTTAGAGTGGAGATAGCATAAAGAGCCATCCCTAAAGTAATGACACGTAAACCATATAGATATCCAACATCAAAACTGTACTCCGATTGTAAGGTGCTTACTGTCAGACAGCTCTTTGTGCTCCAATTAGTCCTAAGGAAACACGCGAGCTTGCCGCTGTCAGACCCTAACAAACGAATAAATATCTCACAAGCCTACAAGCACAAAAATACTTTCGCCAAACATCACTTCTACATTCTTAGTACTCATATCATATTTATAAATAACTAAACTTATTAAACCTAAACACTCACGCTATGAAATCAAAAGTAACAGAATGACTACTACAGAAAGACTATATGTCTACGGAGTTCCTACTAACTTACATCGCATAATAGGACGCACTATGAATGTATAAGCGTACAAACACTCTGTCTCTGACACATGCACACGCACCCACGCACACGCACACACAAACACGCAAGTGCGTGCGCGCACTCACACACACACATACACACACACACACACACACATCATAAATTGTAATGGTAGACCTTCACCGTTCACCAGTTGCATTAAATCAAGCTACTTAAGTACTTTTTAGCTGAACACTGTCTCTTAAAATACAGGTTAATCCTAGTTTAAGAGGCAGAGCTTTACATTAATTGAATACAGATTTTCTGCAACCTATTTCAGCATAGAAATGTAACCTACTCGTATTTTAACCTCTTAGTTTTAACGTTAGTTATCACAACCTGACTTAGTAAAAACATCTAGTTTCTGTGCCATGTATCTGTATTTTTGGTTATTAAACTATTATTACTTATTATTACTAAATTTGAATACTGTTTTGTGTGTTTGTGTTTCTGATGCATACAGAATTGCGATGATAATTAATGTGGTGTTACCAAAATCAAAAGTTATTTATGTAGACCAAGAAGTATTTATGAATAGTCAAGAAAGAAAAAGGTGGATTACTTTAGATTCTACCATCCGTTCGGAATGTCATTCCTGTGGAGAAGAAGGGCAAGAAACACCGCGGTTACTCTTTTAAAAATGAGAGTATTACAATTCGTTTTGTATAAATTGCGTTCATGGGGTATGGGAGAACAATGCAGAACAAGTTTAGTAGATTAAACGCAAATGTACTGACACTCATAGTATCAATCAGTGTCTACACAGTTCTTTCTTTTACAAATTAAAGACTTTGTTAAGGTATGTAATAAAAAGTAAAATAATTTTAACAATAATATGTCTTTACCGTGATTGTATAAATATATCGTTTCCGATACTTACTCCTACAAGTCATTAAATAAAATCGAACCCAAAACTTTCGGCTGGTCGGCCTGGTTGGTGGGTCAGTACTTAGTCAGAACGGTACATATAAGTACTTAAGTAGGTAAATCAGCCCAGCCTTTCTTATAATGTCTAAAAATAACCTGTCACACTAATAGTTTAACTCCGACTGCGATAGATGGCGCCAGGATCGATTTAGGCAACAATATGATTTCGTTTGCACTGTATCCATATATAATAAAAGTAACTATGTTAAAATATAGTATCTCCACGCGCCTGCAGTTACTCGGATTCTTCCAGTACCGCCGCATGGATCGTAACACGCGTTCACATAAACCCATTTGTTTTTTATTTTTGAAAAGAATAAATGAGTCAGAAGTACCCGTATCGCACTTGTGTGGTACGGCGTGGAAAGCTAATCGCCGTTGAACGCCGACAGATTCGTCTATCGGCGATCGCGGCAGGGCGCGCCCCAGCCGACCCCTAGCCGATTTATTGCCAACCAACGACCCTTTTCTAACCTAACCTTTTTTTTCGTGGGGAAATCCTCATGGGCTTCTGCCAGCCTCGAGGGAAGATGGTGGGGCATGTCGGACTCTAACCGACTAGAACCCCACGGTGGCCGGCACTGGCACGTGTCAGAGGGGCTCCGGGATATCCGAGTGGAACGCGCCGGTGCCTTGTGCCGCGCTCCGAAGAGCCCGCCTCGGGAGGGGAAACTTGTAGCTTGCTTCATGCCCGAAGGGCTTTCTAGGGCTAAGAAGAGCCTCCCCAAGCCTTAGGAGCTGGCCCGGGAGATGCAAGCGCAACCAAGCCTCGATCTCGACGCCTGCACAACTAACAACCTAGATGTTATAGAGAAGATAGCGGACCAGTCCCGAAATATGAAAGGACAGGGCAGGGGCAGGGACGCGCAAAGTTAAGACGGCTTTCGGCGAGCTGACATGCCGAGCACCTGTAGATGCTAACATGGAGCGGTAAGAGCTCCAGAATACAGAACTCCGCGCAGCTGGCTGGCCTTAAAGCCGAGATCCGTAACCTGACTGAGCTTGTTTAGACTCTAAGGATCGAAACGGACCTGCAGACTGGCTTGAGTCAGCCAAAATCGGCACTTCAATCAGTGCCGCAGTGGCACTTGACGTCACTCAACTTAGTGAAAATAAATTCAAATCCTGTATTAAACGTACGCTCTGCAAGCGAGCTTACTGTACTCTTGATAATTATTTAAAAGATAAAAATTCTTGGATAGGTGATGTTCCAGCTCCACCAGAATGTGGATAACATGTTCAGCTATTATTATTTATTATTCTCTCTCTTCCTTCTAGTAGTTAAATAAAATTTATCATTTTTCTTCCTCATTTCTTTATCTGTAAATGAGAGAACCATGTAGCCATTCACATGAATAGTTTAACTTGGTTAATTTAATTTAGACTCACCTGATACTACATTGTTCTCCCATACCCCACAACAAAATGTAGATGGAAAGATTGTAAAAATATTATTTTAAAAGAGTAACCGTGCAGTTTCTTGCCCTTCTTCTCCACAGGAATGACATTCCGAAGTGGTGGTAGAGTCTTTGTTACTATTTTGACGATTCATAAATACTGTAATGATTTACATGAATAAAAAATATTCTGATTCTGATTCTGCCAGCTCTTCAAATGTAATAGCCTGTAATGTCCGAGCAGAGCAGACATGGCAGAGCAGATCGGCGCTATAGTGGAAAGGAAATTAGCTGTCTTCAGGATATTCTCCGAAAGGATCCCCGGGCTTTCCGCGGGTAACCAGAGGGGAGCAGAAATGAAAATGGCCATTCCGGTGCCGAACCTGTCAGCGGTGCCTACCCCTGTGTCCGTAAACTCAAACCCGGGCCCAACGCAGATTAAGGCAACCTTTGCAACAGTTGCCAAAAGGCCAAACAAACAAGAGTTGGCCAAGCGGTGACTGGAAATCGCTCCTCAGAGCGCAAAGGCAAAAAGGCCCAAAGGAGGAAACTGCCGAAAGTCCCAAAGACAGTTGCTGTTTCTGTGACGGTCCTCGACAGAACGACTTATACCGAGGTAATGGCTAAAGCAAGGAGCCAAATAAATCTGGGAGACATCGACATCGAGTCCGTCGGCCAGAAAAGTGGTCTTCTCCTGGAAATTGCAGGAGCTGAGTGCGAAACAAAGGCAAACCGCTTGGCTGAGCGAATGTGAGAGGCCCTAAAATACCTGAAAGTCAAAATAGCTCGCCCAAGCAAAACGGGTAAGGCAAGGTTACGGGGCCTTGATGATGCTGTAATGCCCAGAAGAGGTACCGTCGGCGGTCGCCGACGCAGAAGGGTGCACTGCGGCTGAAGTCCGTTTTGGGCCAATCCGCCGAACACCCACAGCATTGGGCACCGCATGGATCCGGTGCCCTCTCGAAACTATGCGAAAAATTATTGCGGAGAAAAAAAATTCGTGTGGGTTGGGGGAATGTCAAAGTTGACCCTTGTACTGCTACCGGTGCCTCAAAAAGGGTCATGTGGGCCAAAGATGCCCTAACAACGTGGACCGCAGAACCCTTTGCTTTATATGCTCTGACCCTACTCACAGGGCCAGAGAATGTAAAGCGCGGACGCATAAGTGCCCCTTGTGCAGCGACAAGGGGTGTGCGGCCGATCACCAGCTGCACACGAAAAAGTGTTCACCCCCAAAGGGAACGGGAAAAATTCAGGTATCCCCACAAACAGCTGTGTCGAACATCTGACATAGTTGCGTTGCAAGAAACTTGGTTGATGCCCGATGATATCAATGTTTTAAGTGATATTGACGATGATTTCGGATATACAGGCACATCGGCAGTAGATACGTCAGTGGGTGTGCATCAGGGTCGTCCATACGGTGGAGTGGCACTTCTATGGAAGAAGACTACATTTACTGATGTGACTGTCGTGAGATGTGATAACCCACGTGTGTGTGCGATAAAAATCACAATGGGCCTGAGGTCATTCTTAGTGTGCAGTGTTTACATGCCTACGGATAACGCAGCGAACTTAACGGAATTTACGGATTGCCTTAGTTTGGTGAGTGCAATTATTAGTAATGAAGGCATTGAGTCAGTTTATTTATTAGGTGACTTCAATGCACATCCAAATGAGTTATTTTACAATGAACTAATAGGTTTTTGTACCGAAGTAGACTGGACTTGTGTTGACGTTGACATGATGGGACTATCTTCGGACACTTATACTTACATCAGTGAAGCTAACGGTGTCAGACGCTGGCTTGATCACTGTCTAACAACCGAATCTGCCTTACCGACTGTGGTAAATGCTTATGTAAAATATGACGTCTTGTAGTCGGATCATTTTCCTTTGATAATTGAGTGTAAATTAGATATGATTAAACCTAAGATACGATGTAATAATGTTAAAGATGGTATGTATAATGCACTGGGCATTGGGGTAATAGAAAATCTAACCAAATTGACATGTATAGTAAATTATGTAATAATAAATTGAGACATTTAAATAATCCAAATAAATTAACGTTAATGTCTCAATTTATAACGGTGTTATAAATTGAGACATTTAAATTTTCCAAATAAATTAAGCCGTTGTTCTGACCATGGATGTAATGAACCCGATCATAGATCTATTATTGATAATATTTATAATAGCATTACGAATATACTGTGCCAAGCAGCCACTGACACTCACTCTATACGGTGTGGGGAGAGAAGAAAGCCGGTAATTGGGTGAAATGAGCATGTAAGTGACAGTCACAGGGAGGCAAGGTGTAAATTTCAACAATGGATTTTACAAGGTAAACCGAGGTCGGGTTATGTCTGGAGTGAGATGAATGAAAGTCGGAAATTGTTTAAATCACGATTGTGTGGTGTCAAAAGAACAGTGAACAACTAAAAATGAATGAACTGGCCTTACTTCATGATAAACACGACTTTCGTAATTTTTGGAAGGCTACCAGTAAATTGAGTAGTAAGCCGAGCCAACCTGTGAGCGTCAACAGTATAAATAATCATAAATGTATAGCTGACATGTTCAAAGAACAATTTGCCTTAAAATCGATATTGGGACCATCACGGTCGGTTTGTGAAGGGGTTTCACGAGAGTATGAGCTAAAAGTCCGATTCTCAGCGAAAGATGTTAGGAACGTCATTCAATCTATGACGCGTGGTAGGTCTCCTGGCCATGATGGACTGAGTGTAGCGCATCTTAGACACGCTGGTGTTCATTTGCCAGGAGTGCTTGCCATGTTTTACACTTTGTGTATTGGGCACTCATACCTACCGGTGGAAATGATGAAGACTGTGGTGGTGCCAATAGTGAAGAACAGGACTGGGGATATCTGTGATAAAAACAATTACAGACCGATATCACTGGCTACTATACAGGCGAAGGTGATAGATGGTTTGCTCAGCACACATCTAGATAAACATCTTAAAATTCATGATAACTAATTCGGCTTCAGATCAGGGTTATCTACAGAAACAGCTATATTGTGTTTATAGCAAACTGTCAAGTACTACACTGAACGAGATACCCCCGTTTACGCCTGCTTCCTCGATTTGTATAAGGCGTTTGACTTGGTCTGCTACGATATCCTGTGGCAAAAGCTTAGTAGAATGTCGGTGCCAAAAGAACTTATTCAGATCTTTAAGTATTGGTATCAGAACCAGGTCAACGTCTTAAGATGGTCGAATGAGTTTTCAGAGACCTACAGGTTGGAGTGCGGAGTACGGCAGGCAGGGGTGACATCGCCCAAGCTCTTCAACCTGTATGTGAACGCTCTGATTGAGGAGCTCGGCAGTGCTCGTGTTGGCTGCCATATGGATGGCATATCCCATAATAATGTCAGTTATGCGGACGACATGGTGTTGCTGAGTGCGTCAGTCTGTGGCTTGTCAAAACTGCTTGGCATATATGAAAAATATGCGCTCAGCCATGGCCTTATATATAACACTAAGAAAAGTGAATGCATGGTCTTTCGGGCCGGAGGTAAATATCCAGATTATATACCAGCCATCAGACTCAACGGTACCCCACTTAATAGGGTTGAACAATTTAAATATCTTGGGAATATCGTGACCTCAGGCTTGAAGGACGATGCAGATATAGAGAGAGAGCGTAGGGCGTTGTCTATAAGAGCTAACATTTTATTATAGGGGTCCCACACAGTAAATATGAATTATTATGTCAATCGGAAAATTGGGAAATAAATATTGAATTCTGCGAATGGGTGTGGTTTCGTAGACCAGCCAACTCAACAGAAAATCCGGATAAATTAATGGAGATATATTATCAAAACGTAAGAGGATTACGGACAAAATTAGAAGATTTTTTTTTCGGAGTAGCTTGTTCAAGCGCAGATCTTTTCGCCATTACAGAAACTAGTTTTACCAAATCTATATACGATTCAGAAATTATTCCACCAGGACACACGATCATACGGTGTGATCGAGCGGATGGGCGTAAGCAGGGAGGCGTCTGTCTCGTGGCCACACCGCGCTTCGAGATACGGCAAGTGCACAGCGACATCAATATAGACGATCATACGTTTGAAATTGTCAGCGCTACTGTGTACCTACGTCATAGACTGTTGTTTTTATTGTGCGTAGTTTATATACCACCTGGCAGTAGTGAAACTGAATACTTATTATTATTTAGAATTATTGAACAATATTGTGATAAGCATAACAAAGTGATAGTTTTAGGGGATTTTAATTTGTATTCTTGTTCTTCGTATGTAAGTGATTATTACGAATACTTTTTAACATATTGTGGGTTCACACAGAGTAATAAAATAGCTAATTGTAATGATCGACAGCTAGATCTAGTGCTCAATTCATTGGCCGAGGGAGAGAGGGTGAGTGTCAGTGCGCAGGGGTGCCGCTCGTGCCAGTGGACGCGTATCACCCGCCGCTTGACGTGGAGCTGTGCCTTGGCCACTCCTCGACTGTTCGTACGCGCCCGGCGCCGGTGCCACAGAGCGAGACCGCAGGTACAGTTAGGGGGTGGAATTTTCGTAAAGCTAATTTTGTGGCTTTGTATGAATCGTTATCAACCATTGATTGGAGTCCGATATTCAAGTTGAGATTACAAAAGAGTATAGATTACTTTTATGATACAATTAACCCAATTATAAACGAATGCGTACCCAGAAAAAAAACTGTCAATATAAACTCGCGATACGTTTACCCTGAGTGGTACACGGCTGAAATAATTCGCAATATTAAAACAAAGGCAGTTTTGCACAGAAGGTATAAAATGAGTAAATTAAAAGCAGATTACGAAGCGTTTGCTCAAATTAGGACGAAAGTTAAATATATGTTCCAATCCGCGCAGCAACAATATCATAACCAAATTGAAAAGCAAATGATAAAAGATCCTAAAACGTTTTGGCAACATATACAGTCACAAAAAGGTAACAGAAATCCACATAGCATTTTAAAGAATGGTACAGTGTTATCTGCAGATCAATGTGCGAAGGAATTTGCTGATTATTTCCATTCAGTGTACACTACACAGCGATCGATGTTGGATGTGAGTACAGCGGTACGGGAAGCAGGTGGAGAGAACGCCGCAGCTCGAGTCCACTTTGATCGACTGAATTTGAAAGATATACAGCATGCGCTTAAACAGCTTAAACCAAAGAAGAGTGCGGGACCGGACGGTATACCGCCTTACGTATTTAGGGACTGCAGATCCAGTTTAGCTGAACCGCTACTACATATTTATAATAAATTTCTAGACGCAGCTGTATTTCCAGATCGATGGAAAATAACCAGGGTTGTTCCAGTACCGTAGGGAAGTGCGGGATCGAAGGTAGAAGGTTATCGGCCTGTAGCAGTATTATCGACTCCGGCTAAAGTATTTGAGTCGGTGATATATAGAAATATATTTGAGCAAGTAGGAGCTCAGCTGTCAGATGCCCAGCATGGATTTCGACCAGCGAAAAGCACTACTAGTAACCTCGTGTCCTATATGGCTGATGTCGTACCGGTAGTGGATAGTGGGGAACAAGTAGATGCTGCTTACTTCTATTACAAAAAGGCATTCGACTTAGTCAATAATGACATATTGCTCAAGAAGTTAGCAGGGTTTGGCTTCTCCCCACATTTACTTAACTTTTTTGCTATTTACTTAAAAGATAGACAGCAATATGTGGAGTACGCAGGATATACATCGAACCCATATTTTACGTGGTCTGGCGTAAGTCAAGGCAGCAATCCGAGGCCTTTGCAATTTACACTAATGATAAATGACCTCCCAAACATTGTCACAGATGCAAAGTGTTTACTTTTTGCCGACGATCTTAAGCTGTTCCTGCCAGTGCGAAACATTCAAGACTGTGCAAGGCTCCAGAGAGACATAGACAACATCTTAACCTGGAGCAAGCAGAACCAATTACAGTTCAATACCACTAAATGCATCACTATCACTTTCTCTAGAGCTAGATATCCCGTTAAATATGAGTACAAAATCGACGGAGTGGTAATTGAGAGGGTAACAGGGGTAAGAGATTTGGGGGTGCATTTTATCAGCGGACTAACGTTTCGTGATCATATCACTAGTATATGCAAAAAAGCATATAGGAATCTAGGCTTTACTTTACGTATGGTTCGGGGATGTACAAATATTAAAGCTATAATTGCCTTGTACAATGCATTGGTTAGAAGCCAATTGGAAGGTCATGCTGTCATCTGGTCTCCGCATGAAGCAAAATACAGCCTTATGTTGGAGAGAGTACAAAATAAGTTCATTAGGTACCTGTACATGAGGATGTATGGAGTTTATCCGTTTTACCGATTAATGCACCCCAACTTGTTTATACTCGGCATGGTAGGATATAACGAACTAAGATTCAGGAGAGAACTTGCACTTACGCTGTATGTTTTTAAAATCATGAGGGGGAAGGTGCATAACCCGGATATACTGGCGAAGATAGGTCTATTCGTGCCGGACAGGTATGTGTGGCGGCGGCGCCGACCGAAGTTGCTAGCGGAGCCACGCGCGCGCACCAACCTACTGGCACAGGCGCCGCTGACGCGAGCGCTTCGGACTCTTAACCTCATTGCCAATGATATAGATTTCTTTTATTGTACTCTGGGTGAATTTACAAAGTTAACATTATATACTTTATGCTATAGGTAGGCTAGGAAGATTTTTTTTTATATAGGTATTTGTACATTTTGTTTATTAGTTTTAATTATTATTTTTTTATAATTTAGGAATGCAACACTATTGTATTGGGGAAACCTGTAAAGATAGTGCTAGGTTTGGATAAATAAATAAATAAAAATAAACATGATCTCCCGAAGGTTTGCTCGCTGTTCGTTACAATTACTCTTTTTAGAGCTTTTTGTACGTCCTTCTACACGAGCTGCCTTTGGGCGTATTACTCACAGAGGCAGTACAACGCTCTGCGCATACAATATAATACTGCGTTTATAGTGCTGATGGGACTGCCCCGGTTCTGCAGCACGTCAGGAATGTTCGCCGAGGCGAGAGTTGATTTCTTTTTCGCCACTATTGGAAAACGGTGCGCATCCCTGGTGCGGAGGGTTCGGGGCAGTTCCAACGGCATCCTAAGGGCCATGGCTGATAGACTCGACTGTCAGTACATGAATCATTGCTGTATGCTTCATGTACAGATTTGATTTGTCTGACTTATTGCGTTTTGTTGTTGTTAATGTTTCTTTACTAACTCTAATATTAAGACTAAATGTTTTACTAACACGTTGGTCGAAATAAAGAATTTATTATTATGTATGCATTTATTTAAATACAATTTCTTATAAAATATATATAAAAATACAAAATACAAATATTCTTATATATATTATATAAAAAAAATGTGCTCCACTGACAGCGAGGTCTACGACCCAAGCTACGCTGGTCAGGGCTCCAAAGAGAGAAATCTCCTCACGATACGCGCCGCGTCCAATACTACCGCCTTCTGTATCAGGCCCTTCACCCAACTGCCAAGCGAGAGCTTCTCGAGGTGTTTATCGAAGCTCTTCGCTATTAGGCCGTTGGCTGATACGACCATCGGAATAATGATAGTTGAATCAACATTCCATATGGCGGTAACCTCATAAGCCAGGTCCAAATATATAGATATTTATTCTTTTTCGGCCTTCACAAGGTTCTCATCATGCGGAATGGTGACATCAACGAGCATTACACGACGCATCGATCGATCTATTATCACGATATCAGGCTTATTGGCTACAATAGTCCTGACCGTGATAATAGATCGATCCCAGTAGAGCGTGATATTTATTATTATTATTATAAACCCTAGCGACCGCCAAGGCAACGGGCACGTGTAGCCTGTCGAAGGAGGCCCCAATGGAGGCTTAAAATTCCCTCCGCAAAGCAAATTGCAGGGTAACTTGAACCACTGCCGCAACGCGCAAGACCTGTTACTGCAAAGCGTTGCGGAGTGGTCAGTTGCCTTGGCGGTGCTGACGGAGCCATACCGTGTACCGGACCATCTGCGGTGGTTCGGGGACGATACGGGCTCCGTTGCCGTATACTGGGGAGGAGAGGGTGCTCCGCCCTGCTCGATGCAAACGGCAGTGTACTGGTGGACACAGCAGATAGCGCAGTTGCGCGAAGTCTGCTTGCGCGCGCTACGCCAGTACACTAGAGCTCGAAGAAGAAGGCAAGCCACCAAGGAGGAAAAGGCCGGAGTATACGAGCGCTATCGAGCGGCTACAAAGGCGCTCCAAATCGCCATTGCAAATGCCAGGTCTCGGTCCTGGAGGGAGCTCCTAGGGGGACTCGATAGGGATCCATGAGGGCGCCCCTACAGGGTGGTGTTGGGCAAGCTTCGCCCCTGGATAAATAGTTAAAACCACTTCAACTGTTGCATCTGTTCCATGATAGATGGCGTTAGTAGTAATGGTAGTTATTTAAAAGGTTTAAAACTGCAGCAATTTGTCACAGGTAGCGTTTGTTTAATATTTAGTTATTCATAAACTTTGATGTACTATTCACTTGGTAGGTGCCTAATGGTACAAACATAATAATAATAATAATCATTTATTGCCAGAAAAGATTGCACATATTATAATTGTTTCTTACTAAGTTAATTTGTAAACATGTACATCATTTTATTACTAGCGATCTCTGCACTAAGCTCGCAGGCTTGTATCGCGAAGACCTATTAGGAGATACATAGGAGATAACTAAAATACTAAAGTAAAAGTAGCCAATTCAAAAAAAGTATGGTCATTGAAAGTTAAAAAGACAAATGATAGATAAAAAAAATAAAAGTAAAAGTATATGACCATAAAATAATAAAAAAGGCATGAAATCAAATGATTGACATTTGTGTGTGGGTGTGTGTGTTTTTGCGTGTGCGTGTTTGTATGTGTGTGTGTGTGTATGTAGCATACCTTTCAGGGTTTGGTGATAATTTCTTGTTTGTTGGTAGTTTCGGCCCAATAACCATTTCTTTATTTTCAGCCTAGCAAGACCTGGCGTTGATTTTTTAACCGACTTCAAAAAGGAGGAGGTTCTATGTTCGGTAGTACGTATGCTTTTTTTATGTATATTCAGCGATATTTCCGTCAATTGTAAACCGATTTTGATGATTTTTTTGCATTGGGTTCAGTATATCTCCAAGGTGGTCCCATTTTAATATCATTGGCATTGGACCTTGGACTTAGATTACACCAGGGAACTCCTTTTAACGACAAACAATAAGCATGTGTAAATTGAGATATTATGGGTATTACGTCAACCCTATAGGTACCCTACTATAGAATAATTCACTCGTCACTTAAAATTGTTGTTTGTTGGTTGGTGCAGTCGGTTACTTGGCACCGACTTCAAATATTTATTTTTTGTATTTTGAAGTCGGTTTACCTTTTTTTATAAAAGATTTTTATTTATATCACAAGAATGATTAAGTTTATTATATATATTCGCATGTTGGTACAAAGGTAATCGTTTTGCAAAACTTGTACGAACTGCAGTGACTGGTACTCTATATACACTTTTTTTAAGAATTTTCTTAGGATTTCTGGAGGATTTAGAGTTTTTTTTTGCAAGAGAATTTGTTTGCAAGATCTACTTCTGTGACACCTTACTTTCAAAGTTTGTTATCTGCTAGTTTTTTTCCCACTAGTAGTAAAATAATAAATAAATAAACAATAGAGTATTTATTTTCTCTTCACGAATGTTGAAATAGGAAAAAAATACATAATAAGTTAAGTCAATAATAAGTTAATATAATAAGTTAAAAAAATCTAATACAAGCATTTGTGAGAGACTGGTGTAGGTTTAAAATACCTGTGTTACAGGTCACCAGGATCCCACACCCTATATTCAGTTTTAGTTAGGTTTACACAAATATTAGATTAGATTACAGTGTTTAAAATATTAGCCGTGAAGGTACTAAATAGCGATAACAATGTTAATAAAAAAGAAAACAAATAATAATAGAAATGAAGTTAAATAAAATGAAATAATGATGTAAAAGTGTACCTAAACAAGTGTGTTTGTGTGTGTGTGTGTGCGTGTGTGTGTGTTGTGTGTGCGTGTGTGTGTGTGCGTGCGTATGTGTGTGCTTATTGAGTATGAGTGCGCACACGTTAGTGTGATTGAGGGGACAAGAGTAGGTGTGTATGTTTACAAGTGTGTACGTTTATTATTGAAACAGCCATTATAGTAATTGTCACAATGTTGTAGTAAGAAGACTCTCAGTTATTGTCATGTGTCTTCAGCCATTCGGATATTGTCTTTTTGCACGCTGACTTGCGTAGGGGGTATACTGATAAAATCGTATTAATTTTACTACAGAGATATCCAGCAAGAAAACCGCAGAACCTATGCAAATAGCTAGTATGCCATAATTCTGGAGGACAAACATTGCCTTTCTACGTTCACCCCTCTGTAGCGATGGATCGTATACAAGCCGGGAGTGCTTTTTAGTTACAATCATTAGAATGAAAATTTGTCTAACAGTTAAAACATTTCACAGCTTGTACAGATCGGTAGTGGGGTAACGGTAGGGCAGGCAGCACCAACTTTTAGGATTACCCTTTGTGCTCGTTCGATTTCCAAAAGATGTCCTTTAGTAGTGCCTTCCAAAGAGGTAACACAATACTGTAGTAGGGACTGACAAAGGAAGTAATACACCGTTTTTATTGTGTCTAGGCTAGCTGTATACCGCAAAGATCTGAATACATAGCTCATTTTACGTAGTCTAGCAACAAGAACATTGATTTGTGGTTTGAAACAGCGTTTGATCCATGTAGATACCTAAATATTTGACGGTATTAGTTCTTTCAAGTGGTGGGTAAAGGCAAGAAGTAGTTGTTGTAGTGCAAGTATGGGTAGTAATTGATAATGTAGGTAATGGAAGAAGATTTATTTTGTGGGCAAACGCAATATATTTAGTCTTACTTACATTGACTGTGAGTAGGTTACGTTTCAACCATAAGCTAACTGTATCTAAGCCATTTTGTGCGCTTTGGAAAACATCATCCCATGAAACAGATCATCATCCCATCAGACCAGAAACAGACTAGGCCCGAGTATGCTGCCCTGTGGTACGCTGTAGTAGAGATGTAGTTCTTCACTCATCCAGTTATCTACTTTTGCACGCTGCCTTCTTCCACTCAGATAACTTCCGAATAATTTTAGAGGAAAACCTCTGACACCAATGCCTTCCAGCTTCTGCCATAATTTCTTAGGATTGTTTTTATTATCTATAATTTTTTGGTTTTCCTACTGTGTTTTTCGTACATCATTCATTCTTTGTTAGCAAGAGTGTTACAGTTATTACCAGAAAATATAATTAACTAGGTAATTTGTCTATAAATAAATCTCCATTTCTTGCTTTATTTTGCCAATCAAACTAACGCTAAGACCTTGTTGGAATACAAAGCTCTTATACTTGTATACTTACCTGAAATGTAAATTTTGCAAGTTTGTTTTCCATCAATCACGTAGTGCAATGTGGTAGTATGTATTTGGTGGCGTATTACACACCAGATGACGGACGATTTAGCGCAGTGGTTAAGGGCTTAGCCCGCCCCGCCCACTGTGTCTAATAGTCGCGGGTTCGATTCCCGCACGGGACAAATCTTTGTGTGATCCACAATTATTTGTTCCGGTCTCGGTATTTGTGTATGTGAATTTTCATGTTTGTAAACGCACCCACGACACAGAATTTAATCCTAGTGTGGGGCAACGTTTTTAAAATAATAATAAAAAAAAATGTGTACGTTTATGTTAGCTGGTGTTAACGCTTGAGGCATTGTGGGCGATATGTTTTAATTTATAGCAGAGTGTGTTCAAGGTTACCAACCCTTAAATGTTTCTCAGTATAACTATTATACATGCATTTCTATCACACAATCATAAAAAAGGTAATTAATTATAGAATTGCATGGTTAATAAGGGTAACAAAGAGCTTAAAAAATGGCAAAGTACTCCTTAGAATTAGAAATTTTAATGTTATATTGAATTCGTAAAGGAATAATCTAAATGGGGTGTCTGAGGTCTTGCGTTATTTACGATACAACTTGTATAGATGACTTTTTCGAAATCGACTTCAAAAAGCAAAAATAAAAATATTTGAAGTAGGTGTCGGTTGGTTACTTGGCACCGACTTCAAATATTATTTTTTTTTATTTGAAGTCGTTTTCCCTTTTTTTAAAAACGTTTTTTTTTGTTTTAAAATTTAAGGTTACGAGTGATTAAATTATTAATATTTATATACCAATATTATATTATTTTACTTAGTCATATATAAGGTACCTACAGGACTGATATAATACCTACTCATATTAACTGAATTTACATATTCGTGCTGTTTGCCGTCAAAGAGTCCCGTGGAGTATTTTCAAAGTTCAAAGTCCAATATATATAAAATGAATATGGGACCACCTTGGAGCTACACTGAACCCAATGCAAAAAGAATCATCAAAATCGGTCCGCAATTGACGAAAATTTCGATGAACATACATAAAAAGAACATACAGCCGAATATAGAACCTTCTCCTTTTTGAAGTCTGTTAAAATGTAGCTCTTGTCAACCACACCATAAGAACGAATAGATTGACACGACATTCATCAAAATAGGATGAGTAATTATAGTGCTACGGTGAAACAAACGTAAATGTAAATACATAGGCTGTTAAAAATATTACCCCTACTTTTTGGCTTCGCCGCGGTCGGTAAAAACAGTTTCAGAGTACTTCAAGTCATTGCATTGAAGTTAGTACCTATTATCTGAAATGCGAACCGCGGGCAGGCTCCCGAAAAATGTAAGCTTCTCATATCTATGCTGTTTATTAGCAGGCGTGTTCGTGTATGATTCACGTGCGAGTGTTTATGTGAACGTATGAATATTCAGCGGCTCATTCGGGCGAGAAGCGACGCGAGCGGCTGCTCCTCGAACACGGCGATAAAATATGCGGTAAATATAAAATGTTTTTATCTGCATGATAAAAATAAACATTAGGCGTAGAAACACAAAAACAGGTATGGTATAAATACATACTTTATACTTTCGGGTCCAAAGTCAAAGTCAAAAATCATTTATTTGTATAGGCCAATACATAAGCACTTACAAATGTCAAAATTATTACATTTTATACATCTACCACCGGATCGGAACGCGCCTTCAATGAGAAGATCCGGCGAGAAACTCAGCGGGCTAGTCTTTAATTTAATTTGTATGGCCTTTCTGATAACCATTTTTCTTGTTTTGTAAAAATTATATTATACATCTTTGATAAATGTTGCTAATTGAGGAGCTGATCAAACCCAATCTGTTTTATCGTCAAGATAATCCGAAATTTTGTAATACCCTTTCTTACAGAGTCTAGTTTTAATTGCCTTTTTAAACTTATTGATAGGCATGTTTCGGATATCTATGGGTAATTTGTTTTAGAAGCGTATACATTGCCCCATGAAAGAATTACTAATTCTGTGGAGACGAGTGGAATGTACAATAAGATCATCTTTGTTCCGTGTATTTACATGATGAATGTCACTATAGTTTTCAAAATTACTGATATTTTTTTTAACATATAGAAGATTTTCATATATAAATTGTGATGCAACAGTTAGAATATTTATCTCTCCAAACTTTTTCTTAAGAGAAGCTTGTTACGTCGTAACAAAGTTTTAAAAATATAAAATAAAAAAAATATCTTTACACACAAACAAACAAAATAACTAGTTGTTACATCGAATGGAAACCACGCGCCTTAACTAGTGATAGCATCATAATGACCATATAAGGTATTCGTTGGTACCGGAAATCAAATTCTTTCTAGAACATCTAATAAGAAACGCCCACAACATAGAAAGATCTAGAAATAATACAATAGCGAACAACGGGACAATGACCCTATCTCGCTCGGTTCGATTATTGCTATCTTGGTCCCACAAGAATTTTATAAAAAACAGACAATAGTTTAGGGCGTGCCTTGCTTCGGTTGAGCCGTTCTTTCCATATCTTTGTCCTCGTCTCAGACGAAGGATCTAGAGATCTGGGGAGTGCGCACTGTTGCCTCAGGCAGGAAGTAGGCCGTCCTGATACAGTATATAAAAACGAATTCGCGCAGGAACAAAGCCTTTTTCGACGCCAGAGTTCGCACGACAACTATTCCTAATTAATAGTGATAGTACCAGCTTTATTAAAAAAAAAAAACAATAAGTTTTAGATTAGCAACATTTTTCAACCCCCTTGGTAAGTTTAATATAATTAATTCCAATAGTTCTGGTTGCTGTTAACTAATTTTTCGTGTCTGGATTAATTCGACTACTATTCAACAAGTGATTTCTTCTACCTTTTAATAGTCTATTTTTCTATGGCTATATATATTTCTTAATAGTGGGTTAGCAACGTTACAAAATGTGACAGCGAGTATCTTAAAATTTGTAAAATACTACCTTATCTATTTAATCATTCCGATAAGTTTTGAATATGTTTCACCACGGTATTTTTCTTCATTTCTATTATCATATTAATTTCGTCCAAATCGGTCCAGCCTCCACAAGAAACCAGGAGAGATATGGCCGCGATAATTAATTCCCACTGTGTATTCCACGCGTGTGTTATTTAACATCGGTGGCTTGTATCTATTATTCAAAAATATTTATGTTGTTAAAATTCCGTAAATATTAAATTTCTATACATACATAAAAATAATGAGCTTTTGGTTTTTGTTAATCTATTAAAAATTGCCACCGAAAAATTGTATAATGTAACACAAATTTATTTGCTAGATTAGGTGATGTCACGATATAAAACAATTTTATAATTGTGTTTTTGTTTGTACCCGCCGTCAGGCGGCCGTAACAAGCTCTCGGGGCCAAATTATAAATTGCTCGAACAGCCCTTTTCTGGAGAACAAAGATGGTATTAAGTTCTGCAGAGCATCCCCAAAGTAGTATGCCATATGACACAATACTATGAAAATAAACAAGTCTAGTTGTTTCAATATCAGTTAGTAATCTAATTTTCTTTACAGCATATGCCGCTGAGCTTAATTTACCAGATAATTGATCAATATGAGGGCTCCATTGTAGTCTGGCATCAATAGTGATACCTAGAAATACAGTCGACTCTACAAGGTCTAAATCCACACCATTTATTTGTACATTAGTTGCAACCAGTCTTACATTTGGCGTTGTGAATTTAATACATTTTGTTTTCTTCTCATTGAGGAGAAGATTATTCGTGTTGAACCAATGAACAACCAGTGACAGTGCACTGTTCACATCGTCATAATTAAGCAGCTGTCTTTGTCCCGCAAAGCATTCTCGTTTAAAATACGCCTTTCTTTCTGCGCATGTTTCTAAAAGGCTATAAAATGCTGACTGTCCTGTTCCTGGTTGATTTTAGCGTGATAGAATAATTGCAACATTTGTAAATACATTCTGCTCCCCTAGCCGGGAGCATCTCACTAGATGTTTGTGGATGGGTAGAAATCGCTTAATTATTTCAAGCAATATTTAATTTCACTGGCTATTTCGGTCGATCTTGCAACTACCGCAGTATAGCAGAAATGAGATTGGGCGAACAGTTAATTATTAATTAACAGCGTCGGTCACGAAAGTATAACATTAAGCCTGCATTGTCTTTAATGTTTTTGATTTGGAAACACCTAGAGGTGCGGTTTTACGAGGCCTTTTAATCGAATTATTATTATGACTGCCTCGTTGGTCTGGTGGGAAAGCACATCGCTTTGTGATCACGAGGTCCTGGGTTCAAATCCTAGGTCGGAGAAATGTAGTATTTTTAACGAAAAATTCCCAGTATGAGTCCGGGGCCTGAGATTGTGCCCGCTATATTACTCATAAGTATATATACGCATAATAAGCGAGGGCGACAGAGACTTCCCTGTAATCAATAATATTAAGTTACAATGTACTGAAATGCTGAATTAACCATTGGTACGTATTGGTTACTCATTGGAATTTACATAATGTATATGTAAGATGCCACTGTCACCACTTCCCGCATAAAGCATACGTCAGTTTCGTAGCAACAACAACGTTGCTGGTTCATACTCACTTTGCATATAACCGGTATATATATATATATATATATATATATATATATATATATATATACCATAGACCATCTGGGAGCACTTTAGTGAGATATCGATCATCCGCGGCGACTGACACCCAACACGTACTTGAAGAAGTTGGAGTGAGCCGCAGTATGTAAATCCGATCACGTTTAGGCCTTAATATTGTATTTTCGGCTTAACGGTCTTATGTTACGGCGCACTAACACCGCTTATGGAAATCAGCTCTGTATCTATGAATTTTGGCACTCGCATCACATTTTCCATGTAAAAGTATGTAACGGATACATTGGTATACATAATCAAGTTATGCCTAGATTTTTAAAGAATAATTATGGTAGTATTATGTATACACCGGTTATATAGTCTTAGACCGGATTGGCCTGCTTCACTTCACTTCTGTACATTAGATATGTACATGCAGTATATACATAAACACATTATTACATTGTACCCACTCGCCGACACATTTTATATTATATTACATGCGAGATGCTTATCTAAGACAATGACTGATAATAATGTCGTTGGAAGCTGACTTCCAAGTGTGCAAAAGAATGGTAGGAATGACTGCCCCCGCTACCCGGGGGTTAACAGATCGGGCCGCCCGTGCCCTGGGGAAAGCACATGCCTTGGGTCCCAGGGAGGACCGCGGCTTGAGTGGTTTCATGCCACCATGACCACCGTGCGGTTGAGTAGGCAATGACTCCGATTTCCCACGTGATGTTCAATTGAACGAGACGCAAATAGGGGCACTGTTGTATACGGTATGAAGATTCCGGAGCTTCCGGAGAACTACAGTGTCTTCGGTAAAAGTTCCACATTCTTCAGTTTTCCCCACAGATGACAGAATATTCTCAAGATTTTCGCCTGTATAACTTAAAAAAGTATACGAGTTAAAAATTCTATGTTTTACTAGTACTAGCTTGAGAAAATACCTAAAATTAATTATTAACTTAAATTAACTATGTTCAAATTCGCTAAGGATCAACACAGAAAAGAGTGGGAGGCTAGCTCTATGCTAAAAAACATCAAAGAATTCATCATCACGTGGTGGAAAGCGATAGCAGGAGAATACTAAGATACAGAAGATCTGAACTAAGGCAACCTATTGGAGCATGCACAGGCCACTATGGCACAAAAGAACATCTACACAATATGAACTTAGCCAGCGACGTGGTATGCAGGAGCTATAGAACAGAAACTGAAACCATGAAGCATATTGTTTGCAAATGCGATGCTCTGGCGGCGCGGCAAATAAACTTGGAGGTGACCTATCCATCACCAGAAGAATAAAGGCTCTTCCCCTCTGGCGGAATATACAACTTATTACAGGGAGTATTTAGGATACCAGGATACCAGGCAGTACAAAAGATGTCGTGTTCGCCGTGGCCACGGTAGCAGCCATGGTAACGACAGGACAAGGGGTGCGAAGAATCTCCGGCAGAGATTCGTTTACCTTCAACAAAGGAAATTGGCCCTGGTGACATACAACGCACGCACGTTGAGGACAGATGAGAAGCTAGTTGAGCTGGAAGAAAAGAAAGACAAGTTGCACTGCAGTATAGTTGGTTTATTGGAGGTCCGAAGAGAGGGCGAGGACACGATAACCTTAAAATCAGGCAACTTGTTTTACTACCGGGAGGGCGGACAGCAGTTCCAAGGTGGTGTCGGGTTTATTGTCCACAAGTCACTCATAAACAACTTTGTGTCCATCAGTAATGCATTGAGCAGGGTAGAGTACCTCATACTCAGAATATCTAAAAGATATTCTCTGAAGATCGTACAGGTCTACGCACCGACCTCGACACACTCAGATGATGAGGTCGAAGTTATGTATGAGGGCATCAGTAGAGCCAGACATACTTCCAAAGTACACTTTACAGTGGTTATGGGTAACTTCAATGCGCGGCTGGGAAAACGAGGTGATGATGAGATGAAAGTCGGGCAATATGGATATGGTCAGCGGAACCCTAGGGGTCAGAGGCTGGCCGAATTTCTGGCAAAAGGGGGACTCTGTATGATGAACTCTTTCTTCCAGAAGCCGCCTCATAGGAAATGGACCTGGATGAGCCCTAATGGTTCCACTAAAAATGAGATAGACTTCATAATGAACACCAGGCGACAAATATTTAATGATGTCTCCGTGATTCACAGGGTAAAAACCGGCAGTGATCACCGAATGGTCAGAGGCACATTAAATATTAATGTCAAAATGGAAAGATCACGTCTGATGAAGTCTACGCTCCGAAGTATCCAAAACCCCGAGTACTTTCAACTAGAATTGTCAAACCATTTCGAATTGCTAGACAGCAGGACATTAGTCGACGATATCAACAACAGGCTGGTAGATACTGTCTATGGACATAAGTATTTCAAACCCCACCGTAAAAATAGGCCTCAAAAACTATCCGACTACACCCGGGACCTCATGGCTGAGCATCGTTCCATGACGCTCCAAACTTTGGATGATGCTAAGTCCTATAGGCAGCTCAATGGACAGATATTGAAGTCCTTGCGACACGATATACGGTCCTTCAATAAGAGACGTATTAAAGAGACCATAGAGTAGAACAACGGCTCCAAAGTGTTCGTAAGAGACGCGTCTATTAGGCAAAGCCAGTTGACGAAGCTGAAGACAGAGGACGGAAACATAACGTCGAATAGGTCAAAGGTACTCAGGGAGATAGAGAGATTTTATGGCCAGTAATATACCTCAGTAGCTGAACCTGTTGTTGACTTGGTAAAAGACCCAAGAGCCAAGCTAACCCGACACTATACTGAAGATATCCCGGACATCATCCTGTACGATAGTAGGATGGCTCTCAAACAAATCAAAAAAAGCAAAGCACCGGGCGAAGACGGAATTACCGCAGAGCTTCTGAAAGCGGGCGGAACGCCGGTACTTAAAGTCCTTCAGAAGCTGTTTAATTCCGTCTTGCTTGAAGGAAAAACACCGGAAGCATGAAAAAGGGGTGTGGTGGTACTGTTTTTCAAGAAAGGTGATAACACCTCTTTGAAGAACTATCGGTCCATCACACTGCTGAGCCATGTTTATAAGTTGTTTTCGAGAGTCATCACGAATCATCTCGAACGCAGGCTTCATGACTTCCAGCCTCCCGAACAAGAAAAGACAAAACGAAAATAATGTTCAATGTCCATATCGTACCCACCGCACTCAACGTTGGAAACTCTACTGTTGAAGTTGTCGACGAATACATTTACAACAGTCCGGTTAGGTAGGTCCAACTTTGAGAGAGAGGTGAGGATCGCAGGAAGTCGTTGGATGCAGGTGGCATCGGACCGGCTGCGCTGAAGAGCGATTGGGGAGGCCTTTGTTCAGCAGTGGACAAATATAGGCTGATATGATGATGATGATGACGCACATGCTTTCGAAAACATAGAGGTGCGTGCCTGGGTTTGAACCTCGACCTTTGACTTTGCAGTCCAACGGTCTAACCATCAATGCTAAATAAATTACAAAACAAAAATTTTGCTGTGGGATACGTACCACAGCCTACCCAGCAGTCTGCCTACACGGAAAAGGTTTAAATTGATAACACCCCTGTACAAACGGTTTTTGCGGTGGGTAAGCAAAGCCTTTGAGACGGCTTGTTATTACGTCACGTCCCCACTTACAAATACTCTTCGCCTCCAGCGCGCCATTACTTCGAGTTAGAAGTCTTTAAAATTTAATTTTCAAAATGTTTACTGTGAAATAATATTATTGCCGCGGACGGCAGCTCGGTTATTAAAATGACAAATGTTTCACAAAGTCGACTGTTCTCCTCCGAGCGAAATTTTAGGATGAATAATGTTTCTGGCGCTTTGTTAAGACGATTTCAATTAAACAAAATATTATAAAATTAAGTATTTCCTCGGATTGCTGCCGAGGCGATGTGAGAAACTACTTTCATGAAAGGCTACGATTTTTACCTTTTGCGGCATTCGTCGTAAAATAATTCTACATTAATAAAAAGATTTTCAGCTAATATATCAGAACCTAGAATTTCTAATAAACACCGACATGCTTATATTCCCCAAGCGGGGATGGCAGAGGTGTATTGAGTACACCTTTCGCCGACGATGTTAGGTACCATGTAATAGGGAGCGAGCCTATTGCCATATACCGAGCACAATTCCAAACTCCGGACTCATACTAGGAATTTAGTCGTTAGGAAAACTACATTTGTCCGACTTAGGATTTGAACCCAGAAGGCTGGAGGCTGATCACAAAGCGATGCACTTTGCCACTAGACCAACTAGGCAGTCTAGACCTAGAATTTGATACAGAAAAGAGGCCGTGTTTTCAAGATCACACGATATAATAATAGGCTTAGCGCTGAGTAACCGCGGCGTTGTTACCAAGTACCAAGTTTATACAGCGTTCGACTCGGTCGGCCTGAGATGGGTGACCGTTTATAGCATTTTCATATTTGAGCGACTCCATGCTTCGGAAGGCACGTTAAGCCGTTGGTTCCGGCTACCACTTAATGTGGTAGTCGTTAAGCCGAGTTGGAAGCCTTAAAGGCGGCTTGATAAGTTCCAACAGCATGTCACAAACCTGCCTCCACCTCCAGTATGACCTTTCACCTTTATTTATGAGAAAAGGCCTTTTTCCAGCAGTGGGCGGTATAGGCTGATATTATTATGATATTTTTAGGATCAGAAGTAGAAATTGATTAAAACAAAATACAATTCACAATACACAATAGCTTTTATAAATTTTAACAAAATAATCGTGAAACTTATTTAAAACGTATAACGACACGCAACTAGATACCGGAAAGCGCGATACGACAGGAAGTCTCGTAAGATGAGCACACCGATTTGGTAAAGCTCGTAAATCAAGCCGTTGTGCCAGACTTTGTCGAAAGCCCTTGCGACATCGAAGAAGAGGGTACCTGTGTAGACGGGTCTGGGTCTATTGAGACCGGTGAGGATGTGCTCCGTGATGCGGTGCACTTAATGGACGCAAGAGTGTTTGGCTCGAAAGCTAAACTGCTCGTTGATGAGGATACCCCTGGACGATACAAAGTCTTTGAGTCGCGCCAGAAGCAGGCGCTCGTAGACCTTTGTCAGGGAACTGAGGAGACTGATGGGGCGGTAGCTCGTGGCGTGGTCACGACGTTTACCGGGCTTGGGAATGCCTATGACGTCGGCCTCTTTCCACTTAGAAGGTTCACACACAGTTCGTCATGGCGGCGTTAAGGATGGCCACTAAGATAAGCTGGGCGGGCAAGCATTTTAGTACGCGATTAGAGATGCCGTCAGAGCCGAGGACTTTTTTCAGTTTAAGACCTTTAATCAGGTCCTCGACTTTGGTCTGGGTAATCGTAGGTAAGGGATCAGTGGGGGGAGTGACGTCTTGCGCTCGACTTCCCTGTCGATCGAGTCGACATGAACCAGGTCAACGGGCAGAGAGTTGGGAGTGCACTGGCTCTGAAGGGTGTCGGCGAGAAGCTCGGCCTTGTCGTCATCAAAGGCTGGGGTGTGCCTAAGAGGCGGGACAGCGGGGGCATGTCAGACATGAGTCGGATTTGAGGGTACGCGCCAGCTTACCCATAGCGCCAGCGGTACGGAGAAGGGGGGATGGGTTGGCATTCGCCAAGGTTGTGCTCAGCGCATGCTAAACCACCACCGTTTTTTTGACAGGCTGAATTTCATGACTACAGGACGGTGGTCAGAGTTAAGCTTATGAACTACCTCCAAGGAGCGTAACCGAAAAGTTACGCCGTTCAGGAGCGCCATATCTGGGACGTCAGGTCGGTGGTTGATTTTGTCTGGATAGTAAGTGGGGTGCATAGGCGCGATGACGTCAAAGTTGAGTTGGTCGACCGAACGTCGAGGCTCCTACCGTTAAGGGAAGTGGTGAGGCAATTCCAGGTCACATGCTTGCAATTGAAGTCGTCCACCAGAATGGCGGCGCTGCCCAGATTAAAGAGGGTTTCGAAGTCACTCCTGAGGTCTAGCTTAGTGGGAGGAAGATAGGCGGAGCGATAGCGATCACAGTGGGTTAATGCCCAATGAAGGAAATACGACAGACCGGGGCTTCGATGTTGGTGAGCGCAGGGGGGTCGAGAGGAATACAGTGCAGGGACCTTCTGTAGTACATGAGAGTGCCGCCTTTACGGAAGCCGATTCTGACGTTACGCACGAAGTTGTAGTTTGCGATCCGATGCAATGGACGGCTTGAGAAAGGTCACGAGACGGATGTCCAGTTGATGATCCCGGAGGAAATCACCAATGTAGTCACGTTGGGAGTCGAGGCCGTCGGCGTTGAAGAACGTCAGGGATAGGCTATGAGGTCTGAGGCGGGAAGGTATTAAATCCATTATTAAGTGCGAGGGGGTTGGGTTTTCAAGGACGTCAGAGCATCATTTATTTATTTTATTTTATTTATTTTATTTTACATATTAGTACGGATTAACCAATTACACTAATGTGTCTAAAAATCATAATATTAATATTAATTAAATACAGACTTATTTACGAAATTAACAAATTAATCACAAAGAATATCATAGTAAAAATTAAAGTAATCATAAAATTAAAAATATATATTTGAGCATACGTCACGCCTTTATCTCACAGTACTGCAAGCAGACTGACAGTATCACGTTCCATTCATCTGCGAACAGATCGCAATGTGGCGTAGCGTCCAGGAGGGCATTGAGCGCATCCAGTGTACGTGGTACAGGTGACTTAGTCTTATCATAAACGTCTATGTAGGACAAAGCCAGAAAGATTTTCTCTTCCGTGGTGGAAGCGGCACGGAGTTCTTGGTCCAGTTCGTGAATCCTGTTAATGCATACCGCGCCGTATAGTTTGTTTACCAGAATAAGGTCCGGGCCGGCGTCGGTTGTCAGAAGAGACGTTATCACTGGCGTGGGTTCGGCGGGATGTAAGGGGCCTACTAGTGGGTGGGAGGCTGCAGTGTAGTGGAGCGGCCTTACCCACGCGTTGGCGCCGAGTAACGGGCTTAGCGGGGTTGGAGACGTCAACGCTGGGGCGCAGGAGCGCGAGAGGTTAAAGTCGCTGGATGAGGGTGCGCTGAGGGCGCGGGAGGGTGTTGCTCTGAGGGCGCGGGAGGTAAATGGCAGGGCGGTAAGCTAAAATGAAACCCTAAGTCCTGGACTTGACCTCGGGGATAAGTAGTGCCTGACCAACCTGGTGTAGGCGGGGGGAGTGCTACTGTGAGTCTAGTATGCGTCCTTCCGCCTTATGGGCGAAAGGGTGGGGCATCACTAACTGCTCCGGGCCGAAGAGAACCGCCGCACGGATAATAAGATTGCGGGATGAGGGAAGGTAGTTCCTGGTGAAAGGATGAGCCCTGACTAGGGAAATCCCCAAGGCCAGAACTCAAACTCTTCCGAGTAAGCCGCCCTCTGAAGGAGGGAGGCGAGCGCTCGGGTCCCGCTCAAGACTGCCTTGGTTGTCACCGTTAGGTATCCACCAGTCTTACAACGAAAGAAAGAGTCGTGGTTTTTCAAAGAAAACAGCTACTGCTAGATGTCGAACACTAGAGAAAGGTCGCCGGCGCCATCAAAACGGCGCGTCGTACCTAATGAGCGTACGCTAGTACGCGGCTGACTGCGTCGCAGAGAAGCGACGATACACTTCGCGTCGCTCCTCTGCCTCTGATGCGACCGCACGCGGCGAGCGTCCCATTCGGAGTGTGTGTGATGGTGTAAATCTTAGACTACTCCTGCTTTTATGCAAAATGGTGAGTAGTCCAGTAGCGTCGGTGGGGGCGCCGCTTACAATAAAATAAGATAAGTGGGTTGTTTTTTTAAGATCAACATGATATGAGAAGATAAGGGGCTGCGTATAAGACTGAAACAGTATAATTCAAGATCTTATCTTATCTGATTATTGTCTATTTCCAGACTGAGAAAACCTCAAGCGCACTTCGACCCGATGGGATCTTTTGTGCTGTCCTTTGTCCTGCTCTTACGTACCTGAAGATCCAAATATTCCTTGTATCAGATTGTGGAATCCAGCAAGGGGGAAGAGCTGAAATTCGTCTAGAGTTGAATAGCCCACCCTCAGTAGCTTCATCGCCGTGCCGCCAGTGCATCGCAGTTGCAGTGGACGTGCTTCATGGTTTTAGTTTCTGTACCACAGTTTCTGCATGCCACATCGCTCTAATGTAATTTAAGATACTAATGGTTGCTGAAAAAATCTAATTTAAGGGATAATAAAATGACTCTTCGGTTTTCTCCGAATTTCCTCAAGATAAAAAATTAAACAATAATATTCTACCTATTAGGAACCGGTCGTCATCAAGGTCATGTAAAACATTGATATTCCATGTAATTTACTCTACATACCTGTTCTGTATTTTCTACATCCTTTTTAGAAGCGAATTTTGTTGTACCTGTTGGCCAAGAGTACTCTACATACCAACTCACGGAGGATCCATCCTCCATCCACCTACTTCTATGAAGCTACGTACTGTATCAAATAATTGACTTACCGTGATTTCTCTCAATTCTTATAAAATAAGAGTCGAAATGTCTGTTATGGGTCGAAGTAATATCATATGTTCAGGTCTTCGTGCTAGGAACTGCGAGTAGACCTTAGCGCGACCAAGTTTCAGAGTGGAGCCGTGGCATAATTTTGAGGTCTCAGAAGTGGGTTTTTGTTGGTTATCATTCGGAGGGGTTACTTCATCACTCTGCATAAATTTTCTAACTATCCTACACGTGTTTAGGACTAGCCGTTACCCGCGGCTTCGCACGCGTTTCTTTTGCAATTGGACATAAGAAGGCAGGAGCTTTTGGGATAGTATTATTCCAAGACTTAAGAGATAATACACATTAAACTTAAGAGTCGTGTTAATATGGTAAAATAAAAACAACTATCCTCCAGGAAACTAGCATTTTCCATTTTCTAGTGATAGTCTATTTCAAATCTGTTTCGCCGTTCTGGATATTAACAATGCAAACAAACATTTTTTATTGTGCCTACATGCGCTTAAAATATCTTCTTTAGTTCAAAATTACAAATCCCAAATCAATATGGCCGTGCGCTGTGTAAGGATCGTACTTGCGGCTATTTGACAAAACAATCTATGCTTTATCGCTGAAATTAAGTCGTCTTTGTTTTGCAAAAGTATATATAAGGTCAACTTAAAAATTAGAAAATTTTCGTTGTATATCAGTTTCAACAGGTTCCCATACGTCCAGTCTAGTCTAAGAGGAAGAGGAAAATGGAAGGAATGGAAGGCTTTCCTGAGCCAAAATGGGATTGATATCTTTGGGCCTTCATGCAGGCTGATAAAAACCTACCAAATGCACATTAGTGTGATTTTGTGTACGACGTAGACGGATAACATCGGCATGATCTAGTGTGTAAACAAAGTTACCTATTTCATATTATTATTTCACAACTTAAGATACTTTAATACTATGTATCAATCTATATCATCACGTCAGATCCCTTGCGGGGTAACCAAGGGTACAGCGTTCCAACAGGTTCCTTCCTAACAGACGGATGAGACACGGTCGTTTTGTCATGGTGAGATAGTCTAGGTCTTCCCCAATATCTACGTTCTTCCGCTTTTACATTGTATGTGTGGTTCCATTCATATTAAGTTTCTTTATAATCCGTTCAGCCGTTTTAGTATGAAGAAATAATAGATATAGTGTTCTGTTGTATTTTACGATGTAAGACAACTTCATATAGTTTCAACTAAACTCGTTTAGCCATTTTAATATGAAAAATACCAGCTATGTCGCAAGAACCCTGATTTTTTCCGAGATAAAAAGTATTTCGAACATTATTTCGAGACCTAAACACCTTGAAAGTGTAACTAAATAAATACAACACTAACGCCGTCTTAGAAAAAAAACATATACAATACCTTCTTTTTTAAGAAGGTTTATAAGTTTATCTATTTATTATTGGCCTTATTATTATTCGCCTTGCCAACGACTGTAATCTAGCGTAATAATATCTTCAAATAATACTTTTGCCAGCTAACTATGTAGGAAAGTTTGTTAGGACATTTTATGTTAGTCTTCTCGTAAGATATAGTTCATAATCAAAATCATGTTGAGACATATATACATATAATAAAATCTTGTTAAATGAATGAATATGCAAAGTTTCGTATCCGGCCCATTCATCGTTAGAATTCTCTCTAGAAGAAACAACTTTGAATGCATCATCGGTTCATGCACGCAACCATGTGCGGTGTTTAAATCAAACGTGTATGAACAATTTCGAGTGTTTTAACCAGTCAAGGGTTTTTCGTGAAGAAACGAATCTGAGTAGGTTCACATATTTTACGACGTAACATTGCAGTTCAGGACAAACAATAATAAAGTTTTATGGTTTATCCCACGACAATCTAGTAGCTTTGTTGTTTTGGTTCAATGAATGATTTATCAAAATCGACATTTTCATTCTTTCCTCAGAATCTGATCCATTTTTTAAAAATAAATAGTGAGTTGTGGTCTCAAAACTTATTCATCAAACAGGTTCGCACTTAACTGCAAACCTGTTTGATGAATAAGTTATAAAATTCAATTTTTCGCTTCTTTTTGTCTTTTCTGGAAAAAACATTTTTAGGGATAAATACTATACAATATGTTAGCCAACATGTTAAAGTATCCGCATGCAAAGTGTCATCAATATCCGTCTGGTAGTGTTTGCGCGATGATTGACCCTTGGACAGACAAATAGACCAACAGACACGAAAGCCAAAAATTGTAAAATTGCCTTCTGCATTGATAGTATGATACTCCTGAGTTGTTATTTTCTAAAAATATTCCATGTACATACACGACTTCCTTATAGTTTTAATATATGTATAGATAACAGCTTTTTACAGGTACGGTGGCAGTATTTTACTTGTTTTTTAAAAAAACCTAGCCCCTTACCTAGATTTACTTTAGTACCCACGACGGGTGTGGTTACAAACAATTTCAATTACAAAATTCACATACACATATACGCAGACCGAAACAAATAACTGTGGGTCACACAAAGATTTGTCCCGTGTGGGAATCGAACCAGTATGTGGAGCGGCTTAAACTCTTAACCACTGCGCCAAATCGTCCGTCGAACGATTTGGCGCAGGCCATTGATCCAGTAGTCGCGAAGATTGAATCCTCGCCAGAGACGAATTCTTCTATTGTGTTTAGATGCGGGTGCTTCAAGCATCACTGTCAAGTCAACAAGACATTTTATTACCGTTAATGGGGTAGCGGGAGGTTGAGACGGGTCGTACGTAAGTTGGCATAATTAACTATCGAAAGATTTTTTTAATTTAAAAACATAGCCCTCTGTTTCGTGAGTGCGTTTACAAATACGACAATCTCATGGACAAACACTCAGCCCGTAACAAATATTTGTGTGCCACACAAAGCTTGTCCCGGTCAAGGATCAAGCCCGCGACTACTAGATCCAGTAGGCGGAGTGACTTAAAGTTTTTAGCTACTGGCCCAAGCCGCCCGTCAATAAAGTCAAATGGAGTCTGGCAGAAAGCTTCGGTGCTGTTGGCTGCGGCGGAAACCATTAAGTACTATGTATCGTTGTGACATATAAATTGCTTATTTAATGAGCATATTCTGAAAAGGTGGGTAATATTAATAAATTTGCACTCAGAATAGTTCTAGATATGAAAACTAGATGTAAGGAATATTAATGTGTTGTTTGTTGGCGGTGTGCCTTAACAACTAGCGTTGTGTTGTTTTTGTTTTTTTTTTGTTTTGAGGTATAAAGAGTCGCTAATTGTCGGAAAATTTACTAGTGAAAGTTTATACGTAGTGCTTTTAAGCTGTTGAAACGTTATACAGTGCAATGGTTGTGTTTTTATAGACTAACTAGAAATATAACTTATTACTAACTGATATCTTATTCTAATCTACCCTAAACCGAAGTAAAAATAATTGTTTCTATACATTTACACCAAAACAGTTTTGTGAGGTGCCACCAGTTTACGCGCGTACCTAATTTTATTCTGGGTGACAGCTTATGGTATCCCTTCACCATACATTCCGTATAATTTGCCACCAACATATTTTTTAAATACAGCGCCATCTATCCATATTGCGAGGTAGCTCCAAGTGTGATCGATATCAAGTATCACTTTGATCGATAACTAATCTATTACCTGCGATGGCAAAGTGTACTGCTTGCGGAAAATTTCTGTCGCCGATAGGTGCCGCCACGTGTACCATCTGCCCATGTATTTTTCACAAAGCGTGTGTAGGGATTGCCGATAACGTAGTTATACCTAAAGGCTGGAATTGCCCGGAGTGCAAAAAAAGCCGACGTAAAGGCGACAACAGCAGCACACCTGTAAGAGGCATCTGCGGGGTGCTTGCTCCTTCGCCCCCGCGCGAGACTGCTGTCGCTGGCCCCTCCCAACTGGGAAAAATGACGACTCCACCCCCGGAGCAAGGTAGTTCACCGGTTAGCGACACGGATTTTCGAGATTTGCACCGTAAATTCTCCGAATATATAGCTGAACTACGTGAGTTCCGCGAGGTGTTTCGAGCTTCCTTGGAAACCTTAGATTTTTCTAGAGCTTTTGACTCAATCAATATTAACCTGCTGATGTCCAAATTGAGTTATTATGGGTTTGATTCCGAAGCCTTACGATGGTTCAATAGTTACCTTCTTGACCGTTGTCAGTATGTTAGGCTAAGCGGTGATACAGGTTCCTCACTGGAATCTGAAAAGTTGGCAGTAAATAGGGGAGTGCCTCAGGGGTCTATCTTGGGTCCTATTCTTTTTATCTTATACTTGGCTGACATAAAAATGCATATAAATCATTGCAAATATCACATTTATGCCGATGATATACAAATCTATATTTCCTGTAAGCCGTCTGAAGTCGATAGTGCCAAGCTTAGCGACGATCTTTCAAGTATAGCTACATGGTCCAATAACAACCAGCTATTGCTTAACCCAAGCAAAACAAAATTCATGATTCTCGGTAGCAAACAACAGGTAGCAAGTCTCAAATCGGTGTGCATTAGGCTTATGGATGAGCCCATTGAGCGGGTATACGAAGCTCGCAATCTGGGCTTACATATGGACTGCGACCTACGTTTTGAAAAACACGTCTCATATACCGCTCGAAACTGCTTCTATAAGCTCAAGGTATTATACAGAATGAGACCGTACATAAAGGAGGCATTGCGGGTTACGCTAGTGGAGTCACTAATTTTAGCCAAATTTAGCTATATGGACGCTATCATTGGACCAAGTTTCCTAGAAAGATCGCGGAAAATTATCCAGCGGGTCCAGAATGCGTGTGCGCGTTTTTGCTTCGACATTCCATCAAGAACTCACGTTACCCCGTACCTAAATAGGCATTCTATTCTTAAAATGAGGCATCGCTACAAACTTCACCTGGCATGTCTTCTTTTCGGTGTCTTAAAACATAAAGCACCGGTATATCTTTATGAGAAACTGAGTTGGGTGGCGAGTCGGAAATCACATGGGTACCGGCAGTGCATGAGGCCGCTCGCTACACAAAGGCATACATCAGCCGCATTTAGAGGTAGTTTCCGCTACGCTGCTACCAAATGCTGGAATAACATTCCACCACCGACACGGAACTTACCAAGTATTTATAGTTTCAGAAAAAAATTAAAAGTATTTATTTATCAACATCAGCTGGATCAGGAAACGTTAAGACATGACACTAGTGCTATATAATAATATTTTTAGTTCAAAATTGTCCAATATTACCAACTTAATGTGCTTGTATCCCGGTTACAAATTAGCTCTTAACTAGAATGAGCCTTTCTGAGAATTATGGACTTATTTTTCTCCTTGTTCACTTATGTGTGTAAACGGTATTAGTCAATAAGCAAGATTTATGTATTTAAATAATGTAATGATAATTTATATATGTATTTAGATAAGTGACTATGTGTGTGGCCATACCGCGACCTCAACGACCGGCTCCAACGGAAGACCAGCGCTGATTGCTTGCAGTCAGCACAATGCTGAGTTGGGACCGATTCGCAACAATATCAGTTTTTTTGTTATTTTAGTCTGTTGCTACTATATTCTTTATTTTTTTGTGGCGAATAAATTTATTTTCTTTCTTTCTTTCTGTTTCTGGGGTTGCGGTGGTGGATGAGCGTTTGTCTCAGTTTCACGGCGGAATGTATTTCATGCGGAGAACTCATTTCAGTTTGTTCTTACTTACTTACATGTAACATAAATGAGGAAACGAAGCACTAGCGGGGACCGGAGTGTGCGACAACTACAGCAGCTACTGTATTTGTGACAAGGTCGTCGAGTCACCTTTTGTTTTAGTGAATATTATCAATATACATGCGCCCGCGTATATATAATAATAATAATACCAGCCTATAGCCACTGCTGGGCAAAGGCCTTCTTTCACAAATTGAGGTGAGAGATAATAGTCATACTCTACCACGGGAACCCAGTGCGGATGAGTAGAGGCAGGTTTGTGACACCTGCTGTTGGAACTTATCAAGCCGCCTATAAGGCTTCAAACTCGGCTTAACGCCTACCAAATTAAGTGGTAACCGGGACCGACGGCTTGCGAAGGCCCAAGCACAGAGAAGCTCGAATATGAAAATAACACAAATGGTCACCCATCTCAGTCCGACCGAGTCGAACGCTGCTTAACCATGGTGATCGGTAAGAACACTGCAGACGCACAGCGCTACCGTAAGCGCCCGCGTGACTATAACAAAAACATCGACAGATCGACGTCTAATTTTGTTGAATTACGACTGAGATTGCGAAAAGCAATTTATAAATACGAAAGTGTGAGTATTATGTACGAAATATAACCACATTATTTGCAGTTGATTGATGATATGTTAACATGTTGGACGCCTAACGAGGGGCAGGTAGGAAAAAATGTGCAACTAAATAAAGTCGAGTTGGATCTTGTTGAATGAACTTCATAATATTGTTCAAGGTTATTTAAGCTGATTTGATTTCCTACTGAATATATGGGACAAGGTTTTTTCGATTTCTAACTTTTCTAATACTCCAACTTCAGTCGGTCCAGTAGAGGTTCGCGAACTGTAAGCATCGTGTAAATTGCCGACTTTCTTGCTGACTGTACATTTTTTTTCAAAATCTCTCAAAAACTTAAGGATAGTCTCCTAAGACCGTTTGCCTGTAGCTACAATGGTTGAGGTGGGTGCTCTTACTGCCCCGTCTAAAAAATCCCTGTATATGTAGTATCACTGACTTTTTTCACAGCAGTAAGATAATATTTTCACAATACATAGTCCTCATCTGAACTCTCTGCGCAGCGTTCAAAGGAACTGGCGTGATGATGATAGATAGACATTGTGTTCATTTAATATCAAACCGTTTTTTAGAGTAAGCTAGTAACCAGTCAGATCGTTTTTTTTTTCGACTTGTTTCACAGTGGTTTCGTAGTAAATCACGATAAGAAATTACCTATCACACTAAGGAATAGTGTAACTTTATGTGAAAATTTTCAGTAGTTCCAGAGATTATCTCGTACAAACAAATGAAGATTATTATATTAAATTAAATTTACCTATTAGTGTAGATTCAATTTAATGGAATAAATTGTATCAACGTATATTTACACTGACAGAGTTAGGCAGGAATAACATATAAAAAACTGTGGTAACAGAAGACGTGTCTTTAATTTTTTATTTATAATTTTACAATTTGATTGTCATCATGCGATCTGTCGGCAAGACATTTAAGCTTTCGAATTCTCAATGTCTATGGTGTTTTATATGCCCTTAAGTACTCCGCCTATTACGTATTCTATAAATTCTGCGATATTATCACAATAAAAATTTATATCATCACGCAAGACATTGCGCGGTAGGCATTGCAGGGGGGTCGTATTTTTACGCTTATAAATGTGGAACCGATATGATCGAACCTAGTCCCGCCGCCGGTCCTCCAACATGTTCGCGCGTGCCGAGGCATCGTCCTGGTCCCATATGCAAGACCTAGCACCATGGCATGCGCGCCCGCCGGAAAGGAGGCCCTACCCACGCGACTGGGCCGTGCCCAGCGGTAATAATGTGGGGCCTGCACCGGATTTGACTTCCGCCGCCCACTGCTGTTCGCCCTAACGGCTTGCCATTGGGGCTTAAGCGCGTGTGCGACGATGACACTGGACTTGACACAGTGGAAGATAAAAGAGGGACTGGACGAAGTCACCCTCGGTAGCTGGTCGCCTGCTGGGCTTCTCCAACGAGTCTCACCCGGCAAAGCTTGACCGCACGGCGGTGTGAAGAGCGCCACATCTCATCACCCTCACTGTCTTCCACACCACTGGATTTGACTCTTCCAACCCCCTTATACCCCATTCTTCCCTTCCTAAACCTCCCTATACACTATATTTTAAACACAGCCTGATCGCCCGCTATGTCTTCCTAGCGATGCTGTATTGCGCTACCGGGCGAAGAAAGAAGAGGGGCCTCGAGAAGTCGTCGCTTCCTTGCTGATCGCTTTGTCGGGCTTCCTATGGTTTGCCAAAGGTTCCACTTGACGGGATTGATCGCGGAGGCGGCGTGAACAAACTAATGATGGCCCCCCACGCGGTCTCCGCCTCACCAATGGACACACAGTCCCAACACAACGACCCGGCTATATTTTTGGCCGGCGATAGCCACCTCGGCCAGGGAGCTGACGCCCCGATGCCGAATCCCCACACCCTTGCCGGGTGTGTGCGAGACCACGATGTGCAAACTAAGTAAAATGGAATAAATCGAACATTCTTGACTTTCTTTTCTATGAAGGTGACTTCGAATGTATCAACTGTAATGGTTCATACTTACGCCATAAATTGACTCATCTATAAAATAATAATAATTGTTCGAAGGCCGTGGTAGCCTGAGCTCAGGTGTAGGCCTCACTCCCTGCGCTGGTGCTCGAGCGTCCCCGGTTCCTGCTTTTGCCGTAGGCCGAGCAGCCTGCGAATCACTTGGGTCATGCCCAACCACTGTAAGTACGGAGCATCACTGACGTTCGTGCCATTTACTAATACTCAATACTATAAATAAACTTAGTACAGTTATAGATCGTTTTGGGCACGGCAAATTGATAGAGGGTGGGCTTTAATGTTACTACTTTGTTGGTTATGTTAAAATTATTTATGAATATGAATCTACTTCCTTACTTCTAACCGTTCGTTACAACGTAACAGAAGGTTTGAATAACGAGCTCTTAGATATACGTAAATATTACACATAAATGAAAAACTATTTTTCGGATTTTATCGCTGTTATTTCTAAGTAGGTAAGCAGGTTTGAATTATATAAATATAAGGATCCCTTTAGTCTCAATTCACCAAACAATGTTTCATTTCTATAATTTATAAGTGCTAGTACCATCAGTAAAAATTATATGTAGTCAGCTCAATGAAACGAGTTCTCGGACTAACAACCATTAGGGTGTTGTAAGCGTTCGAAGGAACGTACACGGTGTTCCTTTATTTAAGGAAATGGGCGAGTTTATACAACATGTTTTCACATCACTCTGTCGTATTAATATAAATTGGTGCTGCTGGAATTTTGGTTACGGTAAAATTGAATGTGTAATCATGCTCTAACGACGAGGGTCGATGGTGATAGCGGGACCCGAGGCACGGAGCGCTCCCGGGTAATGGTGTTGTGTAAAGGTAACAATATTATCTGCCCCTCTAGTACCACTCTATTATGCACAGGCTTCCCTTTTCCTAAGATGAGAAGGATGTTCTACTTGTTTAATGTCGAAGCGAATCAAAGTCAATCGGCAGAATTCAGTTTGAAATGTTGACAAAACAAACGACTGAAGCAAATTGGATATCCGCTTCTTACCAACCTATTCGATCAAACATATAGCGCTTACATTCATGGGTATTAAGCCTTACTACCGCCTTACTATTGCTTTTTAAACGCTTATCCGTAATCCCGTCATGCTCATCTCCTACTAAAATATTAATATAAATATTATTAGCCGCGTGGTTCCCGGCTTAGAATAGGACCAACCCATCTCATCCCATTGGGTGTCGTACAAGGCGACTAAGGGAAAACTAGGGAATGGGCAGCAGCGTTCCCTTAGCACTTCGACGGCCAATAACTGCGCTCGCCAACCCGCCTGCCAAGCGTGGCGAGTATGGCAAACACCCCCAATTATGGAAGAATGTAAGAAAACCAGGCCCCTAGTCCCCGGCGGTCCTGTTCGTCCTGGCCACGGTAGCAGCCATGGTAACGACAGGACAAGGGGTGCCAAGAATCTCCGGCAGAGATTCGGCTACCACCAACACCGAACATTGGCCCTGGTGACATACAACGCACGCACGTTAAGGACAGATGAGAAGCTTGTTGAGCTGGAAGAAGAGATAAACAAGTTGCGGTGGAATATTGTTGGTTTATCGGAGGTCCGAAGAAAGGGCGAGGACACGATAACCTTAAAATCCGGCAACTTGTTTTACTACCGGGAGGGCGAACAGCAGTCCCAAGGTGGTGTCGGATTTATCGTCCACAAGTCACTCATAGACAACGTTGTGTCCATCACTAGTGTGTCGAGCAGGGTAGCGTACCTGATACTCAGAATATCCAAAAGATATTCGCTGAAGGTCATACAGGTCTACGCACCGACCTCGGCATACTCAGATGATGACGTCGAAGTAATGTATGAGGACATTAGTAGAGCCATACATACTTCCAAAGCACACTTTACAGTGGTTATGGGTGACTTCAATGCGCGGCTGGGCAAACGGGGCGATGATGAATTGAGAGTGGGGCAATTTGGATATGGGCAACGCAACCCCAGGGGTCAGAGGCTGGCCGAATATCTGGAGAAGGAGGGACTCTTTATGATGAACTCTTTCTTCCGGAAGCCGCCTCATAGGAAATGGACCTGGATGAGCCCTGATGGTTCCACAAAAAATGAGATAGACTTCATCATGAGCACCAAGCGACAAATATTTAATGATGTCTCCGTGATTCACAGGGTAAAAACCGGCAGTGATCACCGAATGGTCAGAGGCACATTAAATATTAATGTCAAAATGGAAAGATCGCGTCTGATGAAGTCTACGCTCCGACCTTCTAATGCACATATCCAAAACCCCGAGAACTTTCAACTCGAATTGTCAAACCGCTTCGAATTGCTAGACAGCAGCGCATCAGTGGACGAAATCAACAATAGGTTGGTAGAGACTGTCCATACGGTCGGGTCCAAGCATTTTAAGCCCCACCGTAAAAATAGGCCTCAAAAGCTATCTGACTACACCCGAAACCTTATGGCTGAGCGACGTACCATGACACTCCAAACCTCCGATGATGCTAAGTCCTATAGGCAGCTCAATGGGCAGATATTGAAGTCCTTGCGACACGATTTACGGTCCTTCAATACAAGACGTATTGAGGAGACCATAGAGCAGAACAAGGGCTCCAAAGTGTTTGCAAGAGACGCGTCTATTGGGCAAAGCCAGTTGACGAAGCTGAAGACGGAGGACGGAAACGTAACGTCGAATAGGTCAGAGGTGCTCAGGGAGATAGAGAGGTTCTATGGGCAGTTGTATACCTCAGTAGCTGAACCTGTTGTTGACTTGGTTAAAGACCCAAGAGCCAAGCTAACCCGACACTACACAGAAGATATCCCGGACATCAGCCTGTACGAGATTGGGATGGCTCTCAAAGACCTTAAAAACAACAAAGCGCCGGGTGAAGACGGAATTACCGCAGAGCTTCTGAAAGCGGGCGGATCGCCGGTACTTAAAGTCCTTCAGAGGCTGTTTAATTCCGTCTTGCTCGAAGGAAAAACGCCGGAAGCGTGGAACAGGGGTGTGGTGGTACTCTTTTTCAAGAAAGGTGATAACACTTTACTGAAGAATTATAGGCCCATCACACTGCTGAGCCATGTTTATAAGTTGTTTTCGAGAGTCATTACGAATCGTCTCGAACGCAGGTTTGATGACTTCCAGCCTCCCGAACAAGCCGGTTTCCGGAAAGGCTTTAGTACCATAGACCACATACATACGCTGCGGCAGATTATACAGAAGACCGAGGAGTATAATCGGCCACTATGCTTGGCGTTTGTGGACTATGAGAAAGCCTTCGATTCGATCGAGACTTGGGCGGTTCTTAGATCTCTCCAGCGATGCCGCATTGACTATCGGTACATTGAGGTGTTGAGGTGCTTGTATAATAACGCCACCATGTCAGTCCGAGTACAGGGGCAGTGCACGAAAGCGATCCCCATAAAAAGAGGAGTAAGGCAGGGAGACGTCATTTCTCCGAAACTGTTTACGGCCACCTTAGAGGACGCCTTCAAGCTCTTGGAATGGCAAGGACTTGGCATCAACATCAATGGCGAATACATCACTCACCTTCGATTTGCCGACGACATTGTGGTCGTGGCGGAGTCGCTGGAAGATCTAGGACGAATGCTCGGTGACCTCAACAGAGTATCTCAACAAGTGGGTCTTAAAATGAACATGGACAAAACGAAAATAATGTCTAAAGTCCATGTCGTACCCACCGCACTCACCGTTGGGAACTCTACTCTTGAAGTTGTCGACGAATACATTTACCTGGGACAGGTAGTCCGGTTAGGTAGGTCCAACTTTGAGAGAGAGGTCAATCGACGAATCCAACTCGGCTGGGCAGCGTTCGGGAAACTGCGCAACATCTTCTCATCCAAAATACCTCAGTGCCTTAAGACTAAAGTTTTTAGTCAATGTGTGTTACCAGTGATGATATATGGATCAGAGACGTGGTCTCTTACAATAGGTCTCATAAAAAAGCTCAGAGTTGTACAGCGAGCTATGGAGAGAGCTATGCTCGGCGTTTCTCTACGCGATCGAATCAGGAATGAGGAGATTCGTAGAAGAACCAAGGTCACCGACATAGCCGTTAAGATTAGCAAGCTGAAGTGGCAATGGGCGGGCCACATAGCGCGTAGATCGGACGGGCGTTGGGGCAGAAAGATTCTAGAGTGGAGACCACGTATTGGCAAGCGCAGCGTGGGACGACCGCCTGCCAGATGGACCGACGATCTTGTGAAAATCGCAGGAAGTCGTTGGATGCAGGTGGCATCGGACCGGTTACGCTGGAAAGCGATTGGGGAGGCCTATGTTCAGCAGTGGACAAGTATAGGCTGAGATGATGATGATGATGAAATATTATATCACGAATTAAGTTATGAATGAATGAATTATTTATTTGTCAAAACATTGGTATAAAATCAGGTATTGATCTGTATCAATAGTAGTAAAAAATAGTCTCAGTATGTTTCCCCCTTAAGGTAAACAAATTGCATGCTAATAATAAACAGGAACATTAATCAATTAAAAATAATATAAAAATAATCAGATGATAACCGACATACATCAAAATAACGCGTAACAATAACCTCAATTGAAAAATATCGTGTCAACAACAACACATCAAACTGTAACGAGTCATGCTGCATGTCAAATTAATATGTAAGTCAAACACAATTCAGATGTCATTGTCATTTAGAAAGTCGCTTATTCTATAATAACATTTTTCAATTATAAACATAGACAACTAAGATTTAAATTCCTTTAGTTGTAAACTTTTGAATTCATCTATATCATTACGCCAGATCCCTTGCGTGGTAGGCAGAGAGTACAGAGTTCCCACAGGTTCTTTCCTTACATACCTCTCTGGCTTCCTCCACTCTCATAGTTTGTCTCATACACGCTCGCCGGTTAAGGAGACTCTTGACTTCAATTCATTCGGAACGTTTATTAAATATTTTGATGGCAATGCCTAAAATACTTTTTCTGACCCGCGGCCAATAGACTATTCACATACACAGTATTTGAATATCGTTGTTTAAAATAAAACAGTCAAATTATGAAATATAATGAATTAATGGACAACAAAAAAACACAAAACCAAGTGTTCGATTGTAATTAATTAATTGTTGCCTCGTCCGGAGATTACGTGGAAATTTCTTTGTTGGAAAATGTTACAAGCACAGCTTCTACAAGCAGGTACTACTGTTATAATCTTGGTGGTATCACTGTGGGTATGTTAATGTGGATGCTCAAAATTGGCGGATGTTAAGATATTTACATCGTAGTGGACTTATTAGCAATGTCGAACTATTAAGCTAAGATATGAGTTAAGCACCAACTTTGATGGTGTGAGTGTTGAAATCGTTCTTATATATTTATAGAATCGGTGATTAGTGATCTTAACATATTCACATTAAAGATTTTTAGAATAATGGACATTCACCCCCCACCTAGCTCGATGTACGTCTGCAACAAGGGCAATGGTATTTAATGGAATCAACAAATAGTTATTTAATGGAAAACTGCTTAAATTGTGAAATACACTTCAACTTTTAAATACTTCGTTAATATTTAGGTACTACTCGAAGATGAAGCAGGCTACGTAGCCAGCATTTTATCCCGAGAGAGATTTATGCTCGGGGCGTAAATGAGTGATATTTATCTTAGTAGGTCTTTATATTAACGTTATCGACTATCTCGCTTAAAATCTGCTTCCGGCGTTTCCTTAACATAAGTTACGGTGAAGAAATTAGCTACAAATTCCGCTTCATTTACTCGTGGCTTATGTTGTACTGCTTGACTGTTCTGTGTGTCGCCGCGCCCCCGCCGCTCGCTTTATAAATCGCCCATGTAATACAAATTGTTTCAATACTTGTATGACGATTCTAATGTATTGCAGAACTTTATTGAATATTTTATCTTTATTATATAAATTGGGGGTCTGTCCAAGAGCGTGCTCGTCGCGACCCCTGCCAGTCATTATGGCTGCAATCTTGGACCGAAGACGTACCGCAGTGCGGGCTAGGGCGTCCCCCCGAGGCGACGCGTACCGGCCCGCCCCCGTCGGTACGAATATAGGTGGAAGCGGCGATGGGGGCCGCCACCCATCACGCCGGGCCCGAACTGGCGAGTCGTGGGGTGCAGAGTGCCGAATAGGCACTTGGAATGTAAGAGGTGGTATGGAAGATAAGATGCATGAGGTGATTGATGTGATGAAAGAGAGACGCCTGGATGCTCTGTGTGTAACAGAGACTAAGCGGAGGGGCAGTGAAACCTGTGATCTTCCTGATGGAACGATGGCTCTGTGGTCTGGGGTACCGCAGAGCAGTCGTGCCAGCATGGGGGTGGGTATCTTGCTGTCCCGTCGCCTGGCCTCTGGAGTGAGAGATTATGGCCTGTGCGATGCGAGACTTCTCTGGGTCCGTTTAAAACTGGGTGTCACTAGATGAGGAAAAAAATATACCGGCAATGCAAGAATGCCACTAAAACTTTAGTGAAAGAAAAGCGTGAAAGAGCCAGTATGATTGAGGAGGAGAGGCTGGCGAAGAACTTCGAGAACAACACCAAACTCTTTTGGAGCAAGGTGAGAAAGGCTCGAGGTGATTCGTCAGGCTCCAGAATGGAAAGGATAAAATCTAAAGATGGTGACATTCTTGCAGACACACAAGCTGTGCTAAACCGGTGGAGTGAATATTTTGGAGAAATGTATGGAGATGACCCGGATGCTGATGCCGCAGACGTGCCTAAAGGCGAGATTGCGGCACCAGAATCAACGGAGGACATCACTATGGAAGAAGTTGAATGGGCGATAGGAAGTATGAAAAACGGTAAAGCTGCGGGAGTAGACATGATATCTGCCGAGATGATCAAATATGGTGGAACTTGCGTCCGGGACGCTTTCCGGGCCCTTGCAAACCTTTGCTGGAGGACCGGTAGAGTCCCTACAGATTGGCGCCGCGCAGTCATAGTACCCTTGTATAAAGGCAAGGGTTCACAATATGACTGCGCCAATTACAGAGCCATCAGTTTGATCAGCTTGGCAGCCAAGGTGTACGGTAAAATTATTGAACGGAGAATGCGCGTGAAGTCCGATGGAATGTTGTGCGAGGCACAAGGGGGTTTCAGGTCTGGAAGAGGATGTTCGGATCAAGTCTTCTCACTCCGCAACATCGTAGAGAAGCATCTGGCAGTGGGCCGGAAGGTTTTCTGCGGTTTTGTAGATCTGGAGAAGGCATTGGACAGAGTTGTGCGAAAGAGACTTTGGGACATTTTGCCAGAGTATGGTATAGATGGCACTCTGTTGCGAGCCGTCCAGTCCACTTATGTGGACTGCAAGGCATGCGTACGGGTGGGTGGTAACAGGTCACCCTGGTTTGACGTTAAAATCGGCGTCAAGCAGGGTTGCGTGTTGTCCGCTAGACTGTTTATAATATATCTGGACAAAAGTCTTCAAAGACTGAAAGCGATGAATGAAGGTGTACAAATGGGTGACTTAGTGGTAAACCATCTTCTTTATGCAGATGACGCGGTTTTAATAGCGCCAACAGCCACTGATCTGCAAACACTAGTCACAGTTATGAAAAACGACTGCATGATCAATGGCTTACACTTGAATGTGAAGAAAACCAAGATTATGGTTTTTGAAAGGGAAGAAACCAGAACGAATGTAAGGATTGTGGTTGGTAACGATGTGCTGGAGCAAGTGAATGAGTTTGTATATCTTGGATGCGCCTTCAGTAAGGATGGGAAATACACCGCTGACATAGAGAGAAGAGTAAGTGCAGGGAACAGAGTGAATGGTGCGATGGGAAAGCTACTCGGGAGCCGGCACTTAAGCCATAAGGCACAGCTGGCCATACATAACGGAGTTCTTGTCCCAACGCTGTTATATGGTAGCGAGAGCTGGGTATGTAAGAAGGAGAATGAAAGTAGGATAAATGCGGTAGAAATGCGAGCTCTGCGGAAGATGTGCGGAGTGAAGCTGACCGACCGCATTAGCAACAGCATAGTAAGACAGCGAGTAGGTATGAAAGATAGTATCGGTGTAAAGATGAGAAAGGGCATGCTCCGTTGGTTCGGGCATATAGAAAGAATGCCAGAGGAAAGAATGACAAAACAGATATACAATGTGAAAGTGGAAGGATGCAGGTACCGGGGAAGACCTAGACTATCTTACCACGACCAAATAAACCGAGTCTTATCTGATGGAAAAGTCAAGAGTCTCCGTAACCGGCGAGCGTGTATGAGACGAACTATAAGAGTCGAGGAAGCCAGAGAGGTATGTAAGGAAAGAACCTGTTGGAACTCTGTACTCTCTGCCTACCCCGCAAGGGATCTGGCGTGAGGTTATAGATAGATAGATAGATAGATATATAAATTGTTTAAGTATAGCATATAGCTGAACCTACCTACAGTAAGTCCATTCCAGTCTAGCTTAAAAACTTTGTAAGCAAAGAAACGTCAATTACCTTAAACGATTTTAGTGATGTGCCTATTGCATTATTTTTTAGTTAGAAAAAAACGAAGCCCACACTAGGATTTAATTCTGTGTCATAAAAATTTACAGAAATACCCAGACCGAAACAAATAATTGTGGGTCACACAAAGATTTGGTTTGTGTGTGACTGCCTCATTGGTCTAGTGGCAAAGCGCATCGCTTTGTGATCACGAGGTCCTGAGTTCAAATCTTAGGTTAGACAAATGTAGCTTTTGGAGTCTGAAACAATGCTCGGTTTATGGCAATACGCTCGCCCCCTAATACTTGGAATCTAACATCGTCGGCGAAAAATGAGTGTACTTAGTACACCCCCGCTTGAAGAATAAAGGTGTGACAATGTGTCTGTGACAAAGATTTGTCCCTTGCGGGAATCGAACCCCCGACTATCGGCGGAGCAGCTCAAGCTCTTAATCACCGCGCTAAATCGTCCGTCAATCAAATATTGCAACAAATGTGAACGAATGATTGAACGGATATTATACGAAGGAAGGAAAATTATTACTATTAAACTTAAAAAATAGTAATACGACTTGAAAAGGATTATATACAATAGTGTCTGCGCGAGAAACAACTACCTGCTTTCAAAAATTTATAAAAAGTGTAAAAAATGTCACTGATGATGTCGTAGAATGGAAAGGTAATATATTTTACCTCTTCTGTACATTATACTCTCTTATTGCTATACGACGCACAATATGAAGGAATGATATGAGCACAAGTAAATAATACGTGGACCGAAATTATAAGACGAAATTAGAAAGTAAATTTTTTCTCAAAGAAGGTTGACAAATATTGTTGCAGTGCAGTGGTACCGACTCCAATAATCACATAATAAAAGTGGATAGAAGGATTAGTGGGTGCTGCAACCGATTCAGAGAAAATAATGTAGTTGTCTTTCGACTACATTTAACGACCGACAAAGATTATGAAGCCCCAGATGACCATTAATTTTAACAAGCTTTTATTTAACTTGCAATGTTCGTATGTCTGTCCATCTGTCTCTCTGTCTTTCTGTTTTAAATCTTGTGATTAATTTTTCAAGCACTTGCGGTTATCCGATTGAGCTGAAATTTGGCATACGTACCTTGGAGTTGGTCTGATAATGATGTCAGAAGGTGGCCATAGTGTTTACCCACCCTCGTGTACAACCCCCTCGTGTTCAACCCCCTCGTGTTTAGGCTTGTTACATTGCTATTGACAGTTTACAATCAGATAGTGTTCAGGGTCTGATGATGAAACGGAAAGGTGGCCAATGGAACCACCCGACTACTCTATATAACTTTACCGTTTTTGGGCTCGTTGGGTTTGTCTTAACGAGTACTTCAGACCCAAATGGTGTTTAAGGTCTGATGATGGAGACGGAAGAAAGCCATAGAAGCTCCTTAAGTAAGCAAGATTTTTTCGTTGTGTTTATGCTATAACAGCTTGATTAAAAAAAAAAAACAACCATTTAACTTAATTATTAATCAAAACATGAGGTATGTAAGGAAAGAATCTGTTGGAACACTTATTCTCTGCTACCCGCAAGAGATCTGGCGTTATGATAAAGATAGATAGATAGAGATAAAAAAATATACAACTGCATATAAAATTGTGTATTATTTTTAGTGTAAAGAAAACCTATGTTGTTACTAGCATCTAAACTAGGCCTAGCTTGTATTTTAGATAGCATAGCATAGCATAGATAAGACACACAAGTCTACACCATTTATACAGATACAAAATATTATTGTTTTACAATATATAGGAACACCTGCATTCGAACTAGGTGAGAACCTGTATCTCGAAATGCAGCTCTTCCCTCAGTAAAATTGGGCGGTCTATTTGCCATTTAACAATATCAAAGAGGTACAAACATTGGACTGTGTGTGTAATTAGTGTGTGTGTGTGTGCGTGTGTGTATAAGTGTGTGTGCGTGTGTGTGGTGAGGTGTACATTTGGTTATGGTATAGCTAGTTTGACCTAGTGTTCTAGTTCTCTATATTAATTAACTTCTTAGTATCTTCATATGAAATACCAACCAAATAGTCCTGAATTTTTCTCTTGCAGCAGTACTTATTTAAGGGAAATATGTTAATTATTTTGTTAATTTTATTATATATAAGGGCCAATAAATGTATAAAATCTTCTGACAAATGACGTTCTTGGAGTATATTTCTGTATACAAACAGTATATTTCCTGCGTTTTGATAGAACGTTTGTATCAAACGAGATGTCGCAATGTTGCTTTATTTGGATACTCTGAATAAATAACTGACGGACAGTGAGCACGTTGCAGGCCTGGTATAATTGTAAAGACGGAAATAATATGGGTCTAAAGGTCATTATTTTTAGGACTGCACGTTGGGCTACCTCAATATTTTTCATATAGGTTTTTGTAGCGCCTCCCCAGCTTGTAATGCAATATGTTAGTACTGACTGACATAATGCGAAATAGATTTGTTTCAATAGATGAGGATCATTGACATGTCGAAGGGTCTTAAAAACATAAATAAATTTACGTACATGGGAGCACAGGTTTTTTATATGTTCCTTAAAATTAAGGTGACTGTCAATTGTAACTCCCAGGGAGCTGATATGATCTACTCGTTCCAAGGACATACATGAGCATTAACATCCGTAGGACATTCATAAGAAACAATACTGAAGTTGTTAGGAGGTGGATGTCGTACACTCAATGCGATGTACTTAGTCTTTTTAGTGTTTAATGTTAGAAAATTATCATCAATGCTAGACAGAGTGCAAAAAACACATAACACAATATAAATAAATCATTAGGGCATGTTTGATAAGTTGTATAGATAAGAAAAAAAATATTAAGCTAATTTTATTATTGTAAACAAAATTTTCAATTTCTACATCAGGTTTTATTTTTAGTCAAACTGTTAGATTATTTTTGTAATCAAAATAATTTAGCGAATATATGTCAAGAAATTTATTGATTTTATAGTATAGACATGGACCAAGAAAATATTGCCACTTCCGAATGAAAGAAAGTTCTGTAACGATTGGTGGGACATACATTGTAGTTTCTTCGCATTTGCTGTTTCTTTGGATTATAAAATAGTTTTCTATGTTGGGTTGATATAATTTCTACTGCAAAGGGTGACCTCACTGTCAACACATCAGACTGAGCATATAATTGAATGGTAAGGAACCTGAATGGTTTAAAACTCATAACATTAAGAAAGTTTGTTCTTCTTCTTCTTCTGGTGCCTCTCCACGTAGTAAAGGTTGGCTATTCAAAGCTCGTTGGGCCCTTGCAATTTCGGGCACAATTCCAGACTCCGGACTCAAACTGAAAAGTTTTTGTTAGAAAAAGTACTAATTCCGACCCAAGATTTGAACACAGGACCTCGTAATCACAAAGCGATGCGCTTTGCCACTAGACCAACGAGGTAGTCACTAACCTTAATTTAATAAATACGATAATTATATCAACTAGGAGTGATCGTTATATTACATAACTGAAAAAATAATCTATTATTAATAAATAATCAAATCACCTATTATTTATTACCTCAGGCAAGCGTTATTTTTTAAGCGTTACTTATATTACATATTGTCCGACCAAACCGCCTACCAGCCTGCCACGCGACACAGCGACACTGACTGATTGAACTTAAGGTCAATTTCACTTAGACGTATAATATTTTTGTCAAAAGTCACGTGTTATATTATGCTTTACATATGATCTATACGATCTACTATGATACTATATGATCTTTACATATATTGCTAAAAGTACATATGATCTATTTTTAAATGAGTGTCCAGTAATGAAAGTAATATATTATTAGGTTATTTATTATGTTCCGCGACAATATATTTGTTCGTATTATACGTTATTTATAACGTGTTGGTTAATACGTTAGATTATTTTTTTAATAAAATCAGTGCGGATGACTGGCGTGATCTTGGATGACGTACTTTTGCATTTATCGTGGGTTTGTCAGAGATTGCGGCGTCGCGTGTCAAAATGTTTGCAATTAAATCGTTGGTTTGTTTATTGTAATAACTGTAAATAAAAGTTAGTTTTAGTTATGTGTAAATAATTAATTTATTAAATATATATTTACTTTTTAACGTTTAACAGCTCACGGCGGCGGCGCGGCGTGTTTTGCGACAATAATCAAAAGGCGTCGTTCAAGGAAGCGAAGAAATAACTATTATTAATAGCGTAAAAAATAATAGGCATTTTAAAAGTAGCGTATCGTTATAACGCGTTTTTAATATATAGCCGTTGCGAACACTCCTAATATCAACCCGCACTGTGCCAGCGTGGCGGACTATGGCCGAAACCCTCTCAGTTTGAGAGGAGGCCCGTGCCCAACGGTGGGACAGTTTCTTAAAAGGGCTAATATTATTATTATGTATACATACTCGTATGTGGATAATTTATGTCGTTTGATTTCGTGGCTACCTCTACACTCGTCCACTTAAGCTGGTAAGATTGTTTTGTTCTAACATTTGCACCTGTCAAATTGTCTGTGGATTTATGGACACTATTATAGTAATATTAAGGTTATCAGGTCAACATACAGAAAACTTTACTATTTAAGCCTTAGGAACATGGAGTATGATTGAAAAATGGCATTTTTCCTGATGCATAAATATGAAAAGTTCTATCGAGTTCCATCACATTTTACATTTTACACAATATTATTTGCAGCTAGCCTCAGACTTGTCTAGACAGCGCAGGTAAGACTAAAAGCATGGAGCATTAACCAGATTATATTTTTACACTAATTACACTTATGTAATGTCAGTTATAAGAAAGAGGCTAAATCTATAGTAATCAGTTCCACTCTTGTATATTTTGTTTTAACATTAAGAAAATTAAGTGATACGCATAATGATTTTATTTTAAAAGTCGAAGTCGGCGTCGAAGTTCCGGAAATTAACGCCATATTCGTAATCAGCATCCCTTAAACATCAAAAATGATAACCATATCAATTTTATACAAAAAGTCGCAACCATCTTGGATTTCAAATTTGCCATCATATTCGTTATCAGCATATCCTAAACCCTTAAAAGTGCTACACATATTGATATAACATAACAAGTCGCGTCCGCCATCTTGGGTCTAGGAATAAATACCATATTTATAATCAGCACCTACTAAACCCCAAAAGTGAAATGCATAATAATATTGGTTTTACCAAATAGTTGCGTCAAGCATTTTCCATAAGACTCAATAACAACAGTTGGTTTATGCTAAGCCCGAGGTCTCCCGAAATATTCGTTTGAGCACACACAAATCCTTTTTTGGATTTACTTATGATAAACCTGTTGTTGTTTTATTGTTTGTAAAGTCCCCCAAAAACGAAAGAATTATTCTTAGTGCGAGATTGATTTTTTTATAATAAAATAACAAATAATATAATTATAAGTAATCATGTAATTTTGATTACTGTAATCAAAATTAATGATTACGTGTTATTTTGATTCAATGTAATCAGGCTTAAAAGTAATCAATATTGATGTAATCATGATTTACTTATAAAAGTTGTTGATTACGCCCAATTCTGGTTATAATTATGTTTTCTTCCAAAATTGTCAAGCAATTTAATAGCGTAAACAGCCATATCTATCTATCTATCTATAACCTCACGCCAGATCCCTTGCGGGGTAAGCAGAGAGTACAGAGTTCCAACAGGTTCTTTCCTTACATACCTCTCTGGCTTCCTCGACTCTCATAGTTGGTCTCATACACGCTCGCCGGTCACGGAGACTCTTGACAACAGCCATACTTTGCGTTTATTTACGAGCTCATCAATGTGTAGCTGGTGAAGTGACACTGACGTAAGGGGAGTATTTATCTACCACATACGTGTATAATTACAAGACAATTCATCTAAGATTAGCAGGTAATAAACTCCAATGCTTGCAGATAGTGGAAGAAAACAGTATATTTATTTGAATTGGGATTGGAGCTTTACCAGCAATAATAATCCTTGTTCCTTCCTGAGCATCTTTGTTCCTTTCTCCTTCCTGCGGCTAGGGCATGCGACCAGGATAGACCCGATCCCGCAGGAATCATGACAAACAGAACTTTTCAATCTGATCGTAGATGATAATATGTTTACATCTAAGAATATAAATATTAGAATAGAATTATGTAATATAATTTCTTATCCTAATTCTACTTACCTCCATTATACCGGCATGGTAACTCGAAATACTTTGGAAAAATAAAGTAAAATATTTACCTTCTCTCAAACGCACACCGTTAGCATACCAATCTACTTAAGTAAAAAGGGTTCCTTTTGGTTCCAATTTATAGAGACCGTTTTTTTAGCTGATGTAAGCAGTTCGGTACGCTTGTGGCAATGCGGGACAGGTCCTCGCTTGACAAATGTGTGTGTGTAAATGATCTACGCTGTTGGCCGCGGGGCCTTTACCAAATGTCGATGACGGGGCTTGTTCTACGTTAAACAGGACCGTATCTATTATCTACACGTATGTAGTCTATTGTGTTAAGCTCGTCGATGACCGAAGCCGCATGCTCTCTGAGAAATATTATATTATGCAGGTAGGTACTTTGGTTGGAATGAAACAACGTCTCACTGTCACGGCATATATTCGCAGACTGGCGCTTGCGACACAATTTGACATAACTATTATATACGTACAAATATTAACAATACATAACACCTCCCTTCTTAAAACTACAATTCTTAAATCTATCAACAAAATACATTAAGTGCATTCAAATCGGACAACTGGCTTTCGTGTTCGCTTTGGGTATTCTCTATGTTGTGGTGACGAACACGGTGATTGCCTAGGAGTTTGATAAAGCTCAACCTCTCTAGCACTATCACTATTTATTACTTGCCCTGACTTCTGGTCTCCAGAAACACTTACACCTATCTCATTCTCCTCCCACTTAATTTGACTGTCCTTAGCGGGTGCCATGGAGCTCTCATTCCCTATCGCTTCATTTTTTTTCAAATCGGGCCCGCTTACGGATACACTGGATCTGCGACGTAACTGATCAATATGTCTTTTAGTTACTTGACCGTTATCCCTTGCTACCATATACCTACGAGCACTGTCTACCTCTGAAATCGAACCTTTTACCCATTTTTCCGAAGAACCGTATTCTCGCATCCAGACAGGGTCACCCACGTTCAGGTTACGCGAAGCCCCGCCAGAGTAATCGATTTGTCTCTGTTGTGCATCCTGCACCTTGGCATACACTGACCGATCAGTCCGTAACAAATCCAGCCTGGAGCGTAATGCTCGCTTTTGTAGCAGCATGGCGGGGGTCTCGCCCGTGGTGCTGTGCAACGTATTCCTATACGCCAGAAGAAATGTTTGTAAAGCTGCATCAACATCGACGCGATCTCTAACCGCCTTTTTAATGGCACGCTTACAAATATTTACGGCATTTTCCGCTGCTCCGTTTGATGACGGATGATAGGCAGGTGAAAAATACTGTCTGATCCCATTATTAACAAGAAAATTCTTAAATTCTATGCTAGTAAAAGGGGGTCCTTGATCTGATACAAGCTGTTCTGGTAAACCAAATCTGGCAAAAGTCGATCTTAAAACTTTAATAACACTCGATGCGTTAGTACGAGGCATTTCAAATATCTCTAACCATTTCGAAGACGAGTCAATAAGCACCAAGAATGTCATACCTCGATAAGGGCCCAGAAAATCAATATGAAGTCTAGTCCATGGTCGGTCGTGATAATATGGCCAAGGTTGTATGGGGGCCCGTGGGGGCGCCTTTGCTTCACCCGCACATGTTTCACAATTTTTACATGTTTCTTCTATATCATTATCGATGTTGGGCCACCATACATAGCTCCTGGCTAACCCTTTCGTTTTTACAATACCCATGTGACTACTGTGTAATTGATTCAAAATTTGCCTTCGTAATTCACACGGAATGACCATACGGTAACCCCACATTATGCACCCACATTCTATGTACAATTCATTTCGGCGAGCAAAAAATGGCTTAATATCCTCATTGTTAGGACACTGCGAAGGCCACCCCGCTTGTATATACAACATTACCCTGCTGAGTACCTTGTCCTGACATGTCACTTTCTTAACATCATTACTAGTAATAGGTAAAAATTTCTCCACAAAGTTAACATAAGTAGTCTCTGTTTTTACCCTACCAGGACTGCCCCGTTTGCATGGAAGGCGTGATAACGCATCTGCGCAGTTTTTATGAGACGCGATATATTCAATATCGTAATTGTAACCCGATAGCTGTACTGCCCAACGCTGTAATCGCGAGGCGGCCATCACTGGAATACCTACTTTGTTCCCGAAAATATGTGTCAGGGGCTTATGATCCGTCCTTAGTAAAAACTTGCGACCATACAGGTACTGATGGAATTTACGCACCCCGAAAATAATTCCCAACGCCTCTCTGTCTATCTGTGAATACGCTCGTTCGGTCGGCGTGAGCGATCGTGACGCATATGCTACCGGGCGTTCGCCGCGCGCAGTCATGTGCGATAGCACCGCGCCGACCCCCACACTACTCGCATCTGTAGTCAAAACCAGAGGTAATGCCGGGTCGTAATGGATTAGTACCTCACTATCTGCCAAAAGCCGCTTCACTCTTACGAACGCGCTTTGACAATCCGCACTCCAAATATATTTAACACCGGACTTAAGAAGGTTATATAATGGCGCGAGAACTGTGCTTATGTTCTTAATAAATTTTGCATAGTACATCCCTAAACCTATAAACGCTCGTAACTCTGAAACAGTCGTAGGTGCGGGCGTCTCCAACGCCGCCTTAACCTTGTCGGGGCACGTATGCACTCCGTCTTTACTAACAATATGACCTAAATAGCTAACGGACTTTGAAAACAACACACATTTTTCCTTTTTAACTTTGAGGCCATAGTTTTGTAATCGTTGGAAAACCTTATGCAAATTATTAATATGATCAGTTTTTGTTGAGCCTGTAACAATAATGTCATCCAAGAATACGCCGACGTGCGACATATCTGCAAACAATTGTTCCAGACGTCGTTGGAAAATGCCCGGACTAGACGCTAAACCATACACTAATCTATTATACATATATAAACCCTTGTGTGTGTTGATCACTGTATATTTCCTCGTATCATCGAGTTCAAACTGGGCATAGGCTTGAGACAAATCAATTTTACTATAGTATTCTCCTCCCCGCAAGCGAAATAGTAATTCTTCAACCCTAGGCAATGGATAACGATCAATTTCTATAACTTTATTTAAGGTTAGTTTGTAGTCCGCACAGATCCGAATGCTACCGTCTTTCTTTACCACGGGTACGATCGGCGTCGCCCAGTCGGAGCGCTCGACCGGGGTGAGAACTCCATCGCGCACCAGCTGGTCCAGCGCGCGCTCCACCGGCTCGCGCAGCGCATATGCCAGCGGGCGCGCGCGCATGAATACGGGCTGCGCACCCGCACGCACGTGTATGCTCACCGCGCCGCCGGTGAAGCGCCCGAGACCCTCCGCGAACACATCACAATATTTGGAACTGAAAGCGGATACATCGAAATCATTATTTTCTAACATACTACTGTTATGCACATCATAGTTAACTTCGGGTAGCTGAATTTTTAACGCGGCTATCCATTGTCGGCCTAAAAGAATAGTTTTTCCTTGTTCGATAACGAGTAATTCCAGAAATTCACTTTTATTTTTATATCGAACTAGGGGTCGTATTACACCCAATGGTTTTACAGTTTCACCCGTGTAATATCTCAATATTAATTTACAAGGCTGCAGGGGAAGGTCAGAAAATAACCTATCGTAACAATCTCGACTAATACACGACACTGCACTACCGGTATCACATTCCATGCGTAAATCTTTATTTTGTATGTTTAACGTTATGTAGATAGGTTTACAATTTGATATGGATAATCGACAAATATCAACATGAAATACCTCGTCACTGTCCTCGTCCTCCTTGTTGTTTACAATCTGTGCTTCTACCTGATATTGCCCCACTAGATTGGGGCACATGCGCCGTAAGTGACCCTGTCGATTGCAAACCCTACACGCGTAGCGCACGAACTTGCACGTCGCCGCGTCGTGGTTGGCGCCACACACCCGGCACCGCCCCTGTGGTTCCGCTCGGTCCGCCGGCGCCGGCGCCGCCGTGCCGCGCGGGCCCGCGCGCCCATCGAGCACGCTCCACCGCCCCGCGCCTCGCCGGCCGCCGCGCTCCGCCACGCCCACCGTTTGCCTTCTCGCCGTGCTATGCTGGTACGCCACCGTGATTGTACTCGCTGCATCGCCCGACTTTTGTCCTTCTACGATAGCGGCGTCTTTTTCTGCCGACTCCATGCTTGCAGCTAACTTGTAAGCCGTTGCAAATTCTAATTTAGGTTCTGCGAATAGCCGTTGTCTAATACTCTCACTCGCTATTCCACACACCACCTGGTCTCTTAAACTTTCTTCAAGCCAACTTCCAAATTCACAGGTTTTAGACATTTTTTTAAGTACCGCCACGTACTCGGATACAGTTTCACCCTCCTTTTGTTTTCGCTGTCTGAATTTATACCTCTCGGCGAGCTCGCTAGGCTTGGGTTGTAAATGTTTTTCCATAATCTCCGCCAACTGTTCAAACGTCTTCATTTTTGGTTTACTTGGTGTACACAGGTTAACCAACAACTCGTAACCTTCGGCTCCCATAACGGTTATTAAAGTTGGCACGTGTAAGTCCTCTGGAATTTTGTTGACCAGAAAGTATTGTTCTAATCTTTCGATGTACAACTTCCAATCATCTGTATGTACGTTAAATTCCGCTATTTTCCCAATAGACATCGTGGATCGTGCCGTAATTACACGCGTAGTGTTCCTTCACGTCGCCACTGAGAAATATTATATTATGCAGGTAGGTACTTTGGTTGGAATGAAACAACGTCTCACTGTCACGGCATATATTCGCAGACTGGCGCTTGCGACACAATTTGACATAACTATTATATACGTACAAATATTAACAATACATAACACTCTCCAGCAGGTATTGCCCGACGGCTTGTTGTGCAATTAAGCTTCTTAATGCTCCTAGCATTAATAGCATGTACTGTTTAGGCAACGTTTTAAATATATTTTTACGCGATTGTACGGCGCAAGTCAAAGAAGAATGACATTAAAAATACTTAATTTACTTCATGTAAAAGGACTAGTATTTCAATCGCTCCCGCTTGTAACTCATAAAGGTTGACACGCTGTCGGGATTAGGGTGGCTTACAGTATGACGCTGTTGCGGGGGATTTAAGCAGAATAATATCAACGGAACGGGATTTTGTGTTTTTGCGAGACTTATCTGTGTAGCTCACGTCGGCCACTAATCTCGGGAACGAGTAAATATTTCTACCCCTTTATCCATAATTGTGGGAAAGTATACGGCTTGGTACCATATTATGTAATGTAATTAGGCATGCCGTCAACGAAAGTATATCTACAGGCCTATAAGGTGGTCTAGAAGGACGGATGGAAAATTTAAGCTTTCGTTTCAGAACGATGAATTTAAAAACAAAAAACGAACTTAGTAACTGCTCTAGAATCCCATTAACAAATATTCAATACGTGAGAAATTGCACAGTGGAGACGCACACATAGACACAATAACGTGTACCTAGGGAAACACAACGTGTAGTATTAGCCTATTTATCTATCTATCCATATAATAAAACTGTAACCAAGCCGAATCTGTACAATGAATATGTTTTTAAAAATTTTATTGGGGTACATTTTCTTATCAATATAGAGGCCGAAACATTTTTTTTGGAATTATTGTCTGTCTGACCGTCTTTTTGTCGGTCTGTCTCTTGGTGTTTTAATCACGTAAAAACTACCGAACGGATTTCAATGAAATTTGGTACGGTAATAACTTATACCCTAACTTAAAATAATTAATACTTTTTATCCCGGAAACAACAATCAATCCGGGATAATCGCGGGATAAACCATAAAGCTTTATTATTTTTATTATTGTTAGTCTCGAGCTGCAATGTTACGTTAAAATGTGTGATTTTGCCTACACATAAATTCCTCCACGAACTAATATTGGATTCAAATTCGTCACCTCACGGGAAACTCTTCGGTGGTTAAAAGCACTCACCTAAAATTGTGCATATACTTTTGATTTAAACACTTAAACATGATTTCATGAATGAACCGACGATGCATTCAGGATTTTCGCTTCTGGAGAAACATCTTTAACGATGAATACCCGTACACGAAACTTTGTATAATCATTTATTTAAGATCTTAAGATATCTAAACATATTTTTTTCCATGAACATGAATTGTATATTCTGATGAGAAGACTGACACGACAGGTAACAAAGTTTTTTCAGTACAAAATTTGTTACATACTTAGCTCGCAATGTACACACCGTTACGCCTATATTCCCCAAGAAGGGGTGGCAGAGGTGTACTGAGTACACTGACTTTTCGCCGACTACGTTAGGTCCCATGTAATAGGGACAAACTCCGGACTCATACTGGGGATTTTTCGTTAGAAAAACTACATTTGTCAGACCTAGGATTAGACAAGACCAGTGAGGCATTAGCGTTGCATTTTATATGATACGGCGTTAGCTTTGAATAAAATTGCGCTTTGGAGACCTATGTCATATTACAAAATAAGTGTTATTTCTCCATCACAGAGTTCATTAGTTATAAATTGACGTTCCGATGACAGTCTGACTTATTAATTTAAAACCACCTGCAGCTAAGTGTTTAATAAAATTAGGCAAGTATTAGTAATGCCATTCTAGATTTTATAGCTCTATGCGGTGTGTTTTCAGCTGTGATTGTAATATAATTGGACATATTTATATTATTTTTATATATTAATGCCTGAATAATTAGTACTGACACAACTAAATAATTGTTTTTAGGGTTTCGTACGAAACCCTTAGGATCACTTCGTTGTCCGTCTGTCCGACGGTTACCACCTTTTTTAGGGTTTTTTTTTTCTCAAGAACGGCTAGAGGTATTAAATTGATATTCATACGAAATACGAAAGTCTACGGTCTCCTACTAGTGTAAAAATGAAGGTTCCAAGTAAACCCAAACAAAAGATATGACCATTTAAAGTCACTCATTAAAAATTATATAGCACTTCCCGTTGACCTAGAATGGTAGAATTTGGCAAGAAGCAAGGTTTAAAAGTACAAGTAAAGGAAGAAATCCGATATTTGTCAATTTATAACTATAACATATATAAAAAAATAGGTACCAGTATCAGTTTGGAGTCTGAAGTTGTGCCCGGTATAATAGCAATAGTCTCGCACCTTTCATTCTCAGCAATAAGTTGGTGTGCGCTCATAGTACACCTCCTAGCCACTCCCGCTTGGGAAATGTAGGCGTCACGGTGTGTGTAATTTTTTATACGGAAATAATTGAATATCAACGTTGTTCATTTAAATTGTAAAATATATAAAAATAAACATCGTCACACCTGTATTCTCCAAGGTCGGATGTTAGGTCTCATGCAATAGGGGGCAAGCCTAATGCCATTATATCGGGCACAATGCCAGTTGACACTAGACATATTTCCATCGAAAAATTACATTTGTTCTGGGATTCGAACTCAGGATACCGTGATCGCTACGGGCATTATTCGCCAATAGACTAACGAGGTATAGGTAACTTTTTAGGAGTTTGTGTTCGTATGTCTATCTGTCTTTCTGGTTCAAATCTTGTAATCCATTTTCAAGCACTTCGAGTATTTTGTTTATTAGTTTTATTTTATTAATATATCAAATAGCGTTTGACAATAGAAAGCAGGTTTCCGACTGAGCTGAAATTTAGCATATATACAACGGTATAGTTCGGTGACAATGCAATAATATAGTACATACCGTGGACCCAGCTCCAGAACAGTCTTTTGATGGGCTCGAAAGGTGGCCATGGGAACATGTCAACTACAAAACATAACCACCTCGTCTTTAGGCTTGTTAGATTGGTATAGACAAGGACTATACAACCAGATGATGTTTAGGGTCTGATGATGAAGTGGCAAGGTGACCAACGGAACTACCCAAATACTAAACATACACCCGCCGGGTTTGAGCTCGTTGGATTTGTCTTAAAGAGTTCTGTAGACCCTGATGATGTCAGAATCAGAATCAGAAATCATTTATTGCTGGAAAAATGGTTACACAGATATTACAAGATTAATTATGGTTCAGCATGTTTCGCCAAATAATTGGCATGCAATATGTAATAAATAATATAATAAGAATAATAAGAATACAATAGCTTTTCAATCAATAATCCAGGATCTGATGATGGAACCGAAGAGTGGCCAACGGAACTACCCAACTACTCAACATAATCCCACCGTGTTTCGGTTAGATGGATTTGTCTTGACGAGTTCTATAGACCCGGATGATGTCGAGAGTCTGATAATGGAGCTGGAGGGTAGCCAATAGAACATTTCAATTACTGAACATAATCCTACAGTGTTTGGTTTGTTGGATTTGTCTTGACGAGTTTCATAAATTCGGACGCTGTCCAGGGTCTGATGATAGAGCCGGGAGGTGGCCAACGGAACTACCCAACTACTTAATATAGCCCCGCCATGTTTGGACTCGTTGGATTTGCCTTGATGAATTCTATAGACCCTGATGATGTTCAGGATCTGATGATGAAACCGGAGGGTGGCCAAAGGAACTACCCAACTACTCAACATAACCCCGCCGTGTTTGAGCTCATTGTATTTGTCTTGACGAGTTCTCTAGACCCGACGAAACTACAATTTGGCGCTAAAACTGGCCAAAACTGAACCCGGTACGAAACCCTCAGAGCGCGAGTCCTACTTGCACTTGTCAAGTTATTTGAATTTTGTGCGCCATCTCTTGGCGAAACATAGCGAACTGAGTTATATTTAATACTACCTGTTGTTTACATACACTACCTATTTTTACGAAATAAATGTTTAATTAATATGACAAGGACCCGCGTTCATTGTGTCAGTGGAACTATGCTCTTTTTTTTTGAACTTTAAAGTTGCTAAAAAGCATTTAATTTCTTAAGTTATCTATATAAAGGGATGAATAAATGCCGTAGATCACCGAATGGAGCGACTGTTCCCGTGTTAACTGGCCCACCTTATACCAGGTCAACTGTATGAGACTAAACTAATCAACTTTAGAAATTATGTTTAAACTGCCCCAAAAAATATTGAAGTGTACATTTGTACTTTTTTTAATTGTTTCTGTAAATTTAACATACTGGAAAAAAGGTTTGTAGGTGATTTTCAAATATTTGTGTTTGACCGATTGAGCACATAAGCGGTATATTTACAACCCAAGCAAAGCCTGGAAGCGCCCCCGGCCCGTCCCCGCGCTCGCAATGCGGCACTTGTCAATATTGTTACAACACCAATTAAGTAGGACCTCTAAACGACTGGTTCCTATTGCATCTATACTATTGTGTTCGGACATATGGAACTACTTGCTACTGATCGATTAGGCTCCTGGACTGAAACCGCTGAATATAGGTACTGAACTTTTAATAGCGTATTCTTATAATTGCATATTCTTAAATAACCATTAATACTTTATGATATTGCATCCCTAATACGGTGACTATATGGTGACAAAGAGTGGTGAACATATTTACGTAAGTTTTAAGGAAAGCTATGAAAACTGTTATTAAGATTTTGATTCATCTCGATAGACTCTGAAACTACTAAACCACTTTTAATAATTCTTTCACCATTAGAAACTACATTATACAAAAGGCATAACATAGACCCGATAAACTGCTTATAATAAATAAAGTAACTCGTATTTCAGGGTTTCTGTAAAATCAGTCCTAAAGGACGTACCCTCCTTTAGGACTGATTTTACAGTTGAAAGTTTGTATAAGAGTATTGTTAGGTTTTGGTTGATATTGGAGCGGCAGCAGTAAGCCGCTAAGATTGGGTGGAGGGTGCTCTCGCTCCCGGCTGTGGTATCGGCCATGGCCAAGAGGGAGACCGCTTGGGCGGCTATGGGCGCCTTTTGTGAGGCTGTAATGACAGCAAAGGAGGCAGCAAGAAGGGAGTGGGAAGAGACCAGAGCGAATCCCGCTTGTAGGAGGCGTGCTAGACGGAGGTGTGGAGCGTACGCCGCTAATGATCTTTGCCCACCGTGAGAAGTGATCTGTGGACGCTAAGCGTGGGCAGGTTGTCGCCCGACCAGTATCAGCTTGTGACGGAAGTGCGCTGCGTTCTACTCGCCCTCACAAACAAGAGCACGGGATGAAGGCAGGTCAGTGTGAAACAGACCAGGCCCGCCCGCCGCAGATGTTATGCCACTGGCGATTCTTGCGGCAGGGCACTCGGGCAAAGACGGACGCCGGGGGGTTTTAGGGGGTGCGAGCCCCACATAACTGCCACATCACCAAAGCCCGCGATGTAGCAGTATGCTCTAGACATTTACCACGTAAAAAAAGGGTTTAGTTGATATTATAAAAATTGGAATCCATAATCCTAAAAAATCTGTATTTTTGGCAATTCCACTCCTAAAGTTTAATTTCTCCTAAATTATGTATTTGGCCGTGAGAGATTATGAATGTAAGAGATCTGCTAATTTTTGTCAAACCTAAAAAATACTATTTAGGCTCCTCTATTGAAATAAAGACTAGATAAAAGAATAAAATTATTTTTGAAAATAGAAAAAGGCTTAAAAAGCTATTCAAACTCAAACTTTTGACTCAAACTTTTGACTCAAACAAGACACGATTGGTATACGTCTTGAGCTTTTGGGGCAATGCATTCTACAAAAGGATAGATTGGACAAAGAAGGAAGAGTGAATGAAATCAGTCCGGTGATAGGGACAATTATTAGAGGAGCGAGGATGGTTATTATGATTGGAGCATAGGAACTTATATTGGGAAGTAACATAAGTAGGCCAGGTAGAAGAATAAAGGACAATGTTGTCAGTGCCCTTAGAGCGATGACGAATAGGCAACCACTTTAACAGTGAACATTGCTCCAATACATGATCATATGTACGTATATTGAAGACGAAACAAATGCGATTATTCAGTAAATGGTCTAGTTTATTGAGGAAATCTAGCATTCATTCAGGGTAAAGTAGCACACATCACCATGTCTTTTGAATAATTTAGTTTCTTATGGTGAAAGATTTATTAAAAGCGGTTTAGAAGTTTCCGAGTCTATCGAGATGAATCAAAATCTTAATAACAGTTTTCTTGGCTTTCCTTAAAACTTACGTAAAAATGTTCACCACTCTTAGTCACCGTATTAGGGATGCAATATCATAAAGAATTACTGGTTATTTAAGAATATGCAATTATAAGAATACGCTATTAAAAGTTCAGTACCTATATGTCAAGCGGTTTTACTCCAGGAAGCTAATCGATCAGTAGGGGCAAGTAGTTCTATATGACCGAATACAATAATATAGATTATGCATATATATTATTATTTACCTGTAAACATATTAAATTTATTAATCTCATTGTCATTCAAAAGATTCAAATATAACAATAATGCCAAAAGTCGTTGCAGCGATTACAAAAGTAACGAACGTAAAAGATAGCCATCCGTCCTTGTACTTATCACAGCGAGCACTGTGGGTAGGCAGAGTTGGTTAGGACGGCGAGTACGGTATTTACACTCATGAGCGAAATATCAAGTTTTTTTTCTGAATTCTATATGTCGATTCCACGTATGTTATCTATCTAGCGTTAATGTGATCTGAGAGACTTCTGAAAGAAAACGAAGAATGAAGATTGTACAGAAGTGGCTGGAAAGGGAGAAATTAGAATTTTAGACAGGAGGAGGACTAAGGGTTTTCGCCAAAGAGTCAGAAAAATACTGGATTCCAAAGAGAAGTTAACGAGGTGAATGATTCCCGGGAGGAGATAGTCCAAAATTGTTACGATTATAAATTTAAATTTTTTGTCACTCTGGATTTGAAGGACATTATGATCTACTTAATCTCATAAGAGTCGAATAAAGAAAAGTGAAAAGGATCATTATTTGGACGTCTAAGACCACCCAAGAAAGTAAGAGTTTGATGAACAATCAGGTAATCTGTATTTATTGTGCTTCGTAGGTCTTGCCGATATCTAAAGTATCGAGGAATTTGTACACATCAGCAGGCGAAGAAGATGGAATATTGTTGAGAATATGGTGGAATTTAGCGTCACGTATCATCTGATTACAGTGATTTGTTGCCATTTTCAAATCGGCCCAGTTGTTTTCGGTGCGATCTTTTTAAATGTTAGAAAAGCGCGATTTTTACGCTTTATGAACATACAGATTCCCCTAGTTATCCACAGAGTGAGTGGTCGCTTTAACCTCATTTTTCCACAGGGGCATGGATATCGTCAAGCTGAATTACCGTTTCGTTAAAGATGGTGCCAACTTTCATTATTCTATGCCTTCTGTGCTATTCATTAAATTATTGAATATTGCGAATTAGTAAGGTATATTAAATCAGTGGGAGTGGTTTCCAACTGGAAAAGCAGCGGTATACAGCTAGTTTCATTATCTTTACATAGTTGTCTAAAAATTGTCTGAAAAACAGCTTGCCGAACTATCAGGATCCCTAAGATGCATCATGATAGTGATGATGAGAGATGCAATATCATAAAATAAAACAGCATTTATTTGCATAACATTACGCTATGTGGTGTAATTATATCGTAGTTCAGTTCCAACATTACAAAATTATTCTTCGTAAACGATCGATAACTGAGGCATTTTGCTTAATATGTATTGCTTTACAGACATGTAGCGCCTTAGGCAGTTTGTTTTGTAGGAATTCTACTATTTAGACAATTGGCTTCGCGGACATTTAACCAGCCGTTTCGGTTAATTGGTATTGCATGTAGGTATTCTGCCTTCTTAGGCATTTTGCTTTTTAGGCAAGTCGCTCATAACCATATGAACCATATTTTGCTGTATCTATCTATCTATCTCTCTCTATATCCTCACGCCAGATCCCTTGCGGGGTAGGCAGAGAGTACAGAGTTCCAACAAGTTCTTTCCTTACATACCTCTCTGGCTTCCTCGACTCTCATAGTTCGTCTCATACACGCTCGCAGGTTACGGAGACTCTTGACTTTTCCATCAGATAAGACTCGGTTTATTTGGTCGTGGTAAGATAGTCTAGGTCTTCCCCGGTACCTGCATCCTTCCACTTTCACATTGTATATCTGTTTTGTCATTCTTTCCTCTGGCATTCTTTCTATATGCCCGAACCAACGGAGCATGCCCTTTCTCATCTTTACACCGATACTATCTTTCATACCTACTCGCTGTCTTACTATGCTGTTGCTAATGCGGTCGGTGAGCTTCACTCCGCAGATCTTCCGCAGAGCTCGCATTTCTACCGCATTTATCCTACTTTCATTCTCCTTCTTACATACTCAGCTCTCGCTACCATATAACAGCGTTGGGACAAGAACTCCGTTATGTATGGCCAGCTGCGCCTTATGGCTTAAGTGCCGGCTCCCGAGTAGCTTTCCCATCGCACCATTCACTCTGTTCCCTGCACTCACTCTTCTCTCTATGTCAGCGGTGTATTTCCCATCCTTACTGAAGGCGCATCCAAGATATACAAACTCATTCACTTGCTCCAGCACATCGTTACCAACCACAATCCCTACATTCGTTCTGGTTTCTTTCCTTTCAAAAACCATAATCTTGGTTTTCTTCACATTCAAGTGTAAGCCATTGATCATGCAGTCGTCTTTCATAACTGTGACTAGTGTTTGCAGATCAGTGGCTGTTGGTGCTATTAAAACCGCATCATCTGCATAAAGTAGATGGTTTACCACTAAGTCACCCATTTGTACACCTTCATTCATCGCTTTCAGTCTTTGAAGACTTTTGTCCAGATATATTATAAACAGTCTAGCGGACAACACGCAACCCTGCTTGACGCCGATTTTAACGTCAAACCAGGGTGACCTGTTACCACCCACCCGTACGCGTGACCTGTTACCACCCACCCGTACGCATGCCTCGCAGTCCACATAAGTGGACTGGACGGCTCGCAACAGAGTGCCATCTATACCATACTCTGGCAAAATGTCCCAAAGTCTCTTTCGCACAACTCTGTCAAATGCCTTCTCCAGATCTACAAAACCGCAGAAAACCTTCCGCCCCACTGCCAGATGCTTCTCTACGATGTTGCGGACTGAGAAGACTTGATCCGAACATTCTCTTCCAGACCTGAAACCCCCTTTTGCCTCGCAGAACATTCCATCGGACTTCACGCGCATTCTCTGTTCAATAATTTTGCTGTACCTACTTATATTAAAATTAAACTGCGTTTTCCACCTGCTCGGCCAAATTCTACCAATGTTTGAACAGCTTCATAATAATTGTAACATACATTCATATTGTAGGTACGCCCGGCAGATTCCTGCCGCATAGGTGCAGTCCAAAATCTACCGGCAGTCCATATAAATCTTCTATCCAATTCCTACCCGCAGAATATTTGTAAGTGCTAGTTAAATAAGCCAGTTTTGTAAATTACTATAGTTATGTACCTACTTACTTGATTAAATAATTTCAAACAGCCCATTTCAAACGTCATTTAGAATGTGATACGTTTTCGTCAAAGCGTCTCCAAAATACAAGTTTCTCAGAAGCTACCTGCAAGTAACAACAACTACTTATGAACTAGACATGTTTGAAAAATCATATAGTAAGATTAAATAAGTTACTTGGAAGTTGCATACGAGTTGCCTCATTAATAACCGGCGAAATTACGCTCTGCCCCCGCCCCCGAGGACCCGTGCCCATTCCCTTACAAATATTTCTGTTAATTTGCACAATAATTTTAAATTAATTATACCTTTAATTTTATGCCGTAAAACCAGCGTTACAAAATGGAAATATTGCACTATTGTGTCGTAGGTATGTCAATAAATAAAACAAATCTGGTACAACTTACCCGAATACAATGCCATTCGAAGATTGCAAAGAGTATTATAAAACAAGGTAATGATTATTTATTTGATTGATTTTCATGGTTGCTGACGAAGACTATAAACAAATCTATGGCACAAATAAATAGAATAAATATAATATTCACTTTACAATTTATTTTTTCTTTTAAGCGTTCCGTACCTTAATCGGGAAAACGGAACCCTTAAAAGGGATCATTTGTTGACCGTGTATCTGATGGTTAAGACCCTTTTTTCAGCACTGGGTAAAGGTATCAAGTTGCAATTTATGTCACAATATATTTTGTTTCTTATGGAAATAAAATTTCCTTGTCATTCCTCTATTGTGTGTGTCCTATTACTTGGGGCTAATGCGATACCGAAGATAGAAAGATTACAGTCGAGGAACTCCCCGGAACGGCATGAAAATGTGTGACTTTAGCCCGCTGAAATCATTGCTAAAAGTTACCAGGGTAGCGAGTTAGCGAGGAATTCGCTCGGAGTACGAAAACTTTTTTATTAGAAAATAAAAGTAAGCAAAAACCTAAATCCCAAGTTGACAACTTCGAATCGCGACTCATAACATAGGATTTTATTCTACCTTGGATGTGGAATAAAGATTGCCTTGTATAAGCTTTTATTAAATTTCACTTGTCAGTATGTTTGATCAAATATTGTGAGGGAATTTTCATCAAATCGTTGTAAACTTATCAGGGCCCTTATTCGCTATGACCATTTAAACACGAAACAAGACGTGTTATCAAACATACGTGTTATTGGCGTGGAATTGAATTCTGTATGCCACTGTCAGATTTGAAAACATGGCTCGTCACACGCCATGTTTCGAACTGTCAAAATAACACGCTCCGCGCTTGCGTGTTATTTAAAACATGTTAACAACTTCAACTTCAAACTTGCTAAGGTAATTCAATGTAAATAAACATTTTCAAATAGTTTTATTGCAATTTTAGTGATATTTTATGATCATCGCGTCGTCGTCGTAATAATAAATTATTACCCATAACCGGTGACATTGGAAAGTTGTGGTGGCTCAATTTCCACAATAGTGTACACATTTATCTTAAAAATATGGCGTTTTGTTTTAGTTTCTAGTCACAATGAATAGGACGAAAGCGTCTACACCCCAATTATCATATTTACCCATACGCAGGTGGAATCTGGGTACGTCAATTCTCCTCCTCAAGGAAGGTCATCGAGAAATGTGGAAAGACCTAATCTACCGATTAAATGCGTTAGGAGACCCAATTAAAACTGTGATCATAGAAGACAGGTACGTATCTACTAAAATAGGTGTGAATTTTGTTATTTTACAAAAACAAATAATTTGTGGTGTGCTACATTATTGTTTTAGTGGTGAATCAAATATTTGTATCAATGATTTAATTGTAGGGCATAGGTAGATGATGATGACCTTAAATAACATGAAAATGAAAATGAAAAATGAAAATATTTATTGTACATACAAATAATGTTCAAACTTAATAGTGAGATCACAAAAAATAATATTATTTGTACATTGTAGGAATTATTAGTGAGACTCTATTCATGGTCCCCACACTAGGCAAGCCTGTATCGTGGGGTCCCATACACTGATTAAACTAGCACACGCTAACTCCAGTACTACACACACACACAAGGCATAGAGTAATTTAAATAATAAAGAACATAAAAAAAAAAAAAAAAAAAACATTGTATCTTACATATTAAAAATAAAACAAAAATCGTACCTTTGCGAAATAAAGTAAAAATTAACATAATAGTGTACTTTTCATTATCATTTTTCATTAAAATTGAAATGTAGGGTTATGGTTTGGTATTTGTGTGTGTGTGTGTTGTGTGTTACCAGTGATGACATATGGATCAGAGACGTGGTCTCTTACAATAGGTCTCATAAAAAAGCTCAAAGTTGCTCAGCGAGCTATGGAGAGAGCTATGCTCGGCGTTTCTCTACGCGATCGAATCAGGAATGAGGAGATTCGTAGAAGAACCAAGGTCACCGACATAGCCCTCAGGATTAGCATGCTGAAGTGGCAATGGGCTGGCCACATAGCGCGAAGATTGGACGGGCGTTGGGGCAGAAAGATTCTAGAGTGGAGACCACGTATTGGCAAGCGCAGCGTAGGACGACCGCCTGCCAGATGGACCGACGATCTTGTGAAAATCGCAGGAAGTCGTTGGATGCAGGTGGCATCGGACCGGTTACGCTGGAAAGCGATTGGGGAGGCCTATGTTCAGCAGTGGACAAGTATAGGCTGAAATGATGATGATGATGATGAGGGTTATTATAATGCATCTTCTATTTTTTGTTTTTTTTTTTTTTTGCGCGGAAGGAGGAAATCCTCATGGATACTGCATGACCCGCATCATACAGCATGCCCGACTTCACCGAGATTGATGTTGTCCCTCAGTGACCTACGGACTAAAACCTCCTCCCTTCTTTAGCTATCTCCTTGGTACCGCTGATTAGCATTACTTCAAGGAGTAGTTGCCGCTTAAATAGTTGGGTTTGATTGTTGCCTTTCCATTTCATCAGTTTCTCTTCTCCTCATAATGCCTTTTGTGCGCCGCGTGTCCAGTTGTCGGGGTTTGAGATCATCCTGGGTATTAAGTTTTCAGGGCTGATGGGTTCATCCTTTCCCTCGGCGATTCTTCTCTCTTCCTCGATTGCCTGGCATTTAAAGATCGCATGCTCCGGGGTGTCTAGCTCGTCGCAGTAAGGACATGTGTCGCTGGCCGCTTTGCCTATTGCGTGGAGGTACGTGTTAAACACCCCGTGTCCTGTGAGGGCTTGCGTCAGCAGTCGGTCTACTTCTCCAAGTTTCCGTAGAATCCAGAGTTTTAATTGTGTTATCATCCGCCGTGTCCATGCGCCTTTACCCCCTTCTTGCCATTATTTCTCCCAGTCGTCAAGCGTTCTTTCTCTTTCCTCACTGCATGGCGTATGATGTTCCTTTGAATGTCTTCTTTTCCGCTCCTGTACTAGTTTTTCTATGGGTACAAGACCTGCAATAACCAAGACTGCAGCTAATGTCACTGTTCTATAGGCACCACAGATACGTATAGCCATCTGTCTCTAAACTCTTGATAATACGTGGTTATATTTGGCGTACTTGAGTGCTTTTTCCCAGACTGGCGCTGCATACAGTATTACGGAGTGGGCCACCGCTGCCAGTACCCGGCGTCTACTTGACCTAGGGCCACCTCGCCTTGGCATTAGCCGCCCGAGCGCGGTAACCAATTTTTCGGCCTTGCTCGCTGTCTCCTGAACATGCGTGCTGAACTGCAAGCTCTTGTCTAGCCATACCCCAAGATATTTGATGTTATCTTTTGGTTCGATGTCGACATCTCGTACCCTGAATGATATTTCCTTCTCCCGCTGAGCATAATTGCTTCTGTCTTTTCAGGAGCTAGGTCTAGTCGCCGTGTCGTCATCCAGTCACTTATTTTCTTGAGGGCCGAATTTGCTAAGTCCATTAGTTGGGTTCCAGTCCTAGCTGAGACTACAAGCGCTAGGTCATCCGCGAAACCTACCAGGTTTGCTCCTTGACCCAGGTCTAGTGAAAATACTTCGTCATAAAGGATGTTCCACCAAGTATAGATCCTTGTGGGACACCACTGCTGATTTGAATGGTCTCCATTTCACCGCCCGCTTCTCTTACTTTTATTTGTCTATCCTCCAGGTAACTGTTTATGATGTTATACAGGTACTGGGGGAAGTTTCTGCGTCTAAATTCCTTAAGGATTATTTCCCATGAGGCCGAGTTGAAGGCATTCCGCACATCCAAAGAAATGAGCGCACACAGCTTACGTGTGTAGCGTGTGCCTTTTGTTGCTTCAGCCGCGAGTTGGATCACCTTCTCAATCGCGTCCAGGGTCGATCTACCGCTACGGAAACCATACTGGGCCCCCGCTAATCCGCCATGTTCAGGTAGGATAGTTTCAATTCTATTCAGCAGCAGGCGCTCTAGTAGTTTCCCGTAGCAGTCTAGGAGGCAGAGGAGCCTGTAGCCTGTGGGATCGTCCGCTGGCTTATTATGTTTTCTTAGTAGGATTAGTTTGGCGGTTTTCCAGCTAGCCGGGAATTCGCCATTCTGGATAATGCCGTCCATAACTGAAGCTATCTTTTTCGGTATGATGTGTACTGCCAGTCTGACTACCTCTGGTGTTATTTGGTCAGGTCCTGGTGCCTTTTTAGGTTTAAGTCTCTCACAAGCTGCGGTGATTTCTTCGGGTGTTACGATTGGCGCGTGACCGGCAGCATACCGTAACCTTTCAAATGTGTTATGAGTTGGGAATAACACCGCGACGATTTCCCGTGTTCTATTAATATCGATCTGTATGTGTTTTTTTTTTTATCTTCTGAGTAACTATTTTGTAACCTAGGCCCCAGATATCGCCGTCGACCTCGTTGCATACTTTTGACCATTGATCTTCTTTGGCCTTTAATATGAGTATTTGCAGAGCGTTTTTGGCCACTTTGTATTCATGCTTAATTTTACTGCTGCAGTCATCCTCGGGTTGTTGTCTCTTTTTCTTTGCATTGGAGCGTGTGTACTTCCTTCTGCATTCGATGCATAGTTTCTTAGCCTGCGCGATCTGGTTATTCCACCATGTATTGGTGTGCTGTGCCCTTTTAGCGTTTTTTCTCTTTGGCATGGCTCTGTCACAAGCTCTGATAGTAGATTTAACTAACGTTTCCGGGCTTGTTACCTCATCGTGTAAGAGGGAGTGTGCGAATTTGAATTTATCAATTTTATTGAAATTCCATCCCACCAGTGGAGGAAAACTTGCTTTGGCCTGGGTTCCATTTATGATTTCATACGAAATGTACTTGTGGCCGCTTAATGTCTCATCCTCCAGCACATTCCAATGCACTAGTTTCTTTACCAGGCCAGGGCTGACCGCTGTAATGTCTGGCGTTGAAGATTTCGTGCATTTCCTGTGTTCATTGTAACTAGATCTAGCGATGCGAAGGTTTCCTTTACGTATAACCCCCTTTTGTCTTTACGTTTACTTCCCCATGTTTTGGAGGCGGCGTTAAGGTCTCCAGCTACTAGGATGTCTTCAGTCTGGGCCTCAATGCAGCGCTGTAGCTCATCTATGTCTTTCTGGTACTCCTCGAAGGTGCAGTTTGGAGAAATGTAGCAGCTAAACACTGTTAGGTGAGGTATTTTTAGGGCCACGAAGCCATTTCCACGTATAATTTGTTTAACAGCTATGGACTTGTTGTGAACAGTAACGGCTGTGTCACCTCTGTTATCCCTCTCCCACTTGGCCGCCTCTGCGATCTTCCTATTAGGTTCTGCTAGGATGCATAGATCGATCTTCAGCTTGGTGATTGTGGCTGCGAGTAGGTCGTGGGCCGCTCGCACTCTGTCTGCGTTAAACTGTAGAATTTTTTTATTCTGGGTTTCTCTTAACGCGGGACCGGGAGACTGCTCGTCCCTATCCGTTCCTCTGGTCTCAGTCCAACTTATGACCTTTCTAAACTTTGGGCATCCCGTAGACATTGCTTTATGACCTTGAATATCGCACAAGGGACAATGGGGGTCTTCCGAGCATTTTAAGGCCTTGTGTCCGCTTACACCACAGTTTCTGCAGTTGCTCGATCTATCAGGCCCCTGGCACTTGGCTGCAATGTGTCCTGTTTCCCAGCACCTATAGCAGCATACGACGTTTATTCTCTTTCTGATTCTGCTTTCTTTCCAGCCGATCGTAATTGAGCTCGGCACCACGAGATTGTTAAGGTGGCTGCGCATAATGGATATTGTAGCTGTTTTGCTACCGTATTTCGTCGGCCTCAAAGACCTTACGTGGATTGGCACCCCCAGTGTTTGTTCCACAGCTCTCTTAACTTCATCATAGTCGGCTTCTTCTTCTATGCCCGTTATATGGTACACAGTTTCTCCACCCATGCTTACTTTAGCACTGTCTAGCGCCGTGGCTATTTTCTCTTTAAAGGCTTCGGTTTGGTGCGAGTTGCCAACTACCTTTACCAGCATTTTCCCTTCGGCTGTTTTCTTGATGCCTTTAATCGTGACACCAAGTTCTTTGATATCCGATGCGGTTACGTTTCTCTTCATCTTTTTAAGCGTATCTGCATAAGATTCCGTTTCTTTTACTACCAGAGTTTCTGTTCTGCGCGTTGACTTGGTTTTCTCCAACAGTACGTCGTTTTCCTCAGCAAGCATTTTTAAATCCCAATCGCTGTCGCTAAATATGGTTTCTACAAGTTTGGGCACAAGTATCTTGTCTATCCCTTTGTCAATGCAGAAAGCCAGCTTTTTTTGGTTGGTCTGTTCTTCGCATTTTTTCTTGAGTTTTTGTATCTGCTCGTATAGCATTTCAGAATATTTGTCGTTATTTGCCGCTTTACATGGGAGTACAAAAGTAATCGTTTCCCCCTCACCAATACCGCTTTTTAAGCTTCTGTTTGTCCGCACCGTGTACTCTACGGCCCCTAATCCGCTGTCTTCCAGAAGCTCGACAGCTTCCGGGAAAGCTTTGTTAAGCAGTTTCTTCAGGCCTTTGGGCTTGTTGCTGGTTTTTTTCTCGGCCAGAACTACCAAGTTAAACTCTTTGCTTGCGGCTGCTGGGTTGCCTTTTTCCACCTTAGTGGTTGAGTAAATGTGTTCAGGCCATGTGCAATCTAGTATTTGTGACAGGCTATTAAAATCTTTGCTGCCTGATATTTTTAGTTTGAGGTCAAGTGTTGGATTATGTTCATGTTCTTCAGCATCGTTGGGGATTCTGTTTGTGTGCTTATTTCTTTGGTCTCCCTGGTTACTAGTCTCGTCTTTGGTTTGAAAGCGGGTACTTCACTCCACTCTTTGAGTTTTCTGTTTAGGTAGTCGATTTGTCGTTTAAGATCCCTTACGCCTTTCTTAATTTCTACTTTTGTATTAACATTGTCTGCCACCAGCGAACATAGATTGGTGCTATGTTTTGTCAATTTTGCTATAAGGGTTGTCATTTCCTCATAGTCTTCCTCTTCGCTACATTCCATGGTCCTCGGTCGCTTTCCTAGTGAGCCTGCTCGAGGCCGGGAGACATTTCGCAGGTCTCATAGTGATTCGCTTCTTTCTGTTATTTCCGGTGCTGTCAGTTCTTGTCTTGGAGTATCGCTAGAAGGCGTTATCGATCTTTTTTCGGGTGGCGTCCTCTGAATGCCTCCCAAAAATTTATTCAACTGTCTCAGCAGTAGTAAGCTGTGTGTCGTTTTGTGGGTTAAAGTCCTGTGATGTTGGCAGTGTCTTGCCTCCCCCAGAATACGTGGAGCATCTGCCCGAGCAGTGCTCGGGAGAGGATTCTCCAGCTTTGCTGGTACCTCCCTGGGGTAGATTTTCTTTAAACCTTGCCTTCATTATAGGTATCGTTTTATGTTTCTAACTTACAGTACGCCCGCCGAATAGGTACGCCGGCCGCTATCTGGTACTGGACCTGTTTGGATCACGCGGTCGTAGTCAGCTCCAGCCCAGTACTGAAGATGCTGTAGTGTGCCACCTTCAGGAGTATTTGGCGCTCTCCAGCCAGCTAGTTTGGTTCGCGCCGGGTATTTCATTTCCCCAGTACCACCCATATCTGGGAGGCATTCTCCTATCCACCACCCGGGGACGCGCCCGATGGGAGATCTAGCAACTCCACAATGCATCTTCTATTAGTGAGTCTTAATTGTTTATCAAATACTGTGTTGCCTATATTAGAAAGCACTAATATTGCCTCTAAAAATCATATCTTTAATATGAAACTTCTTTTACAGAATTGCTGATGGTTGAGGAAATTAGAACACTAATTCAACCCATTCTTGTAGAGAAGGATGTGCGCTGATGTCATCTGTGGTGGGAATTTATATACTAATGAATGAAAGAAAAATGTTTTTATTTCAATTTGTTTTTCAATTATAGCTACATAATTATGTGTTGTAACCTTTCAAAGTGGAACTATAACCGAGTGGTATACCACTTAAACTAAAACTTGTTGATTTACCAATTACTTTTGTTTCATTTATGTACATACCTACCCGGCAGGGGATCTGGCTTGATGTTTATTATATTCTATTCTTTTTATTTTCTTTATTAATTCTTTAATTTAGATAAACACATAGATTATGTATCTATCTAGGTACCTGTGTAGAAAGATGGCTAGTACAGAAGATAAAGGTAATGCAAACTAAATAAAACAGTATACCTTTTACTTCATTGTATGTATATTTACAAAACAAACTTTAAATATAAAAAATAAACACCATCACGCCGGTATTCCCCAAGTGGGGGGCAGAAGAGCGTAGGGGCAACTAGCTTAAGGGCAGTTCAGGGAGGAAAGGCCTCGACTTAGGCTGTCGCTATGGGGGAAGGCATATATTAGATGTCTTTCCGTGGTGAACGTGGAAAAATCCGCTTTTAATTTAATAAAAAAACAAGGGATTCTTCCATGTCGCCGGCGAAGTCGGTGTCTATTCCTGTGTGTGATATAGATATCTGATAGAAGGGAAGTAAGGGCATTGTGAGGGTTGCAAAGAATATGGCGCGGGCGGCGATAACGGCTAATAAGAGGCGAGTCAGGTGCGTAGGCGGCGGCAACTAAAAAGGGGGTTCTCGGCTTTTATATTGGTGCGAATAGATTTAAAGCTAAGATCGGAATGGCGCTAGGTAAAGTCTGCTTTTTTCTGAAGTGGCCAATTTTATGAACAAACATGGTGTGACAAGCCTTTGTGTCATGTTTATATATATATATATATATATATATATATATATATATATATATATATATATATATATATATATATATATAGCGTGTAGTATTATGTTATGTAAGCATTAATTGTATTAAAGTAATGTAAAACAGACATTAAACGATACTTGAAGTAAGCGGACGTGTTTGTCTCACTCAACACCCAATACCACCAGAGCGTACACGCTATAATATATATATATATATATATACTTAGTTTTCAATAGACACATACTTAAAACCATGTTATAAACACATATAATTATATTTTTACCGAAATTGAATAAGTTTAAACGAATATTCAAAAAACCGATACTTTACCGAAATAAACAGATGTAAGATTATGAAGGAATCCAGCGAAATCTCAAATTAAAAAACAAATTGCCGTAGACACAATTCCTTACGGCATACAGAATAAGATTTTGTAATTCCACGCGTAGGCTCGTCAAGGAAGCGTGTTTACGTTTACTACTTGTTATGACGTCACTGGTGCGTTGCGGTCTCCTAGGATACGGCCCGTCTCCTCGTGTGGGAACCGCTTGGCTCTTGCTCGTTGTGACCGAACGCCCGAGAACTTCGCGAAATGATCATGTATGTAACGGTGTTGTGTGCGCCGCTCGAGAATCATTAACGATTACTTGACGAAGTTATTGTAATGCGCCCCGTTTCATGTTTGGATGTTTGTTACTCAATCACGCAAAAACGGCTGAGCTGATTTGGATGAAACCGGCATACATATAGTTTATTACCTGGATTAACACAAAGGATGCTTTTTATCCCGGAAAAACCGGACGGAGTCGCGGGCAGAAACTAGTAACGGATAAATGCTAATAACGCAGCTGTCAAGTTCAACCCGATACAGGGGACTTTTTAAGTGGTGGGTAGTATGATCTTGAAATTTACATACCACTTAATGTAAATGAAAATACCATTCTTACAACTATTTTTCTTGTCCGGTCCTTGACAGCTAAAGGCCCCGCGGCCAACAGCGTAGACTATTCACACACACACAACTATTTTTGCCCAAGAGAGGCGAAGGTTTCAATTGTATACTCACATGACAATTAGATATTTTTAAGCTGTATTGAATAGGTTAATGTTTTAGTTATTAATGAAAAGTAAATAGTAAAATATAGTTTAAGTAAAAATAATAAAACATTCAATTATAAAAAAATGGTATATATTTATTCAAGAAATGTAAGTTTTCACGTGTGAGTTTGAGGCATTTATAGGCTCGCTGTTATCGATTTGACTTCTAACATGACTTTCAACACCAAACCACATACAACCATAGGTGAATTATTTGCGCCAATATTTGCTACTCAAAAGTTACTCGAACCACAATAATATAAGGATAATATAATAAGAAGGATTCATAAATTGGACAAAATCCCTTTGGCTGAAACATAATGACCCTAGGCAGCCGGATCATCGAAGGAAAACGTATTTGTTGAGAAGTTTTTCAATACGTCGACGCCGCGCTAACGGGAACATGTCGAAGCCTATATAGGTCTTTGCGTGAAAATGCCTGTAATAATCGTGAGAAAATAAAGCTCCTCATATTTTGAAACCCAACAATCTTATGGTAATGAGGTATAATTAGTATATGAGGTATCATCAATTAATACGTGAAGCAAAAACTCTGTACCCCTTTTTACGAAAATTGCGCGGTCGGAGGAGTATGAAATTTCCCACACTTATAGTTTATATACAGAAGGAATGCAGAATGCTAATATTTTTTTAAAATTATGCTTTAAAAATACATTAAATCCATAAAAAAAAAACATTACACACTACCATGTATTTGACACAATACACTTCAAATTGAGTAAGATTAATATTGTTTGTCTTTAATTTTATTTGTCTATAGTATTACTGAATGTCAAATATAACCAGCAAACGATGAAGAGTTTTTACAAAAAACATCGCTTACAAATAAGTTTTGTATCATTAATTAAATTATCGAAATATGTATGTCAAGTTCAATGGACAGCATTTTCTTTATCGCATGGTTTTCAGTTACAATAAAAAAAAATAAAAAAAGGTATTCTTTATTTTAATCATTTTTTTTCATATAATTTGATTGGAAAAAAATGATAAATTAACAGTGTAGCCTTGGCGAAATATGTGATTATACTAGTATAGTCTTTGACAATAGAACCTTAATAATGTTCAAACTTATAATTTAAATGAATTATGGTCGAGTTTCGACGACCACTAGTAATTAGTATTACGTCGAAAATATGTTAAAGGTACATTTTTGTTATCTTGTAAAATTAACATCAATTGTGTAAACATTTTATTAATTATATAACTTATTTTTATTATCTGTGGTTCTTTTGGCATAATAAACAATTGAGTCGTTGGCAGCACGGGAGTGCATAAAAAAAGATTGGCAGCTCTGGAGTGACGATTGGATTATGGCGGGATTTGAATAATAGCGTACTTATTAATATTTAACATTGTTATGAGTAACTGGAATGTTTTTATGAAATAATATACCTACGTTACATCTACACTTCTGAACTAGTTTTATTATAGTTCAGAAGTGGGATTCGGATAGAAATATTACTATCAACATCACGCCCACAAGGCTTTCAGGTAACAAAGGATAAAGGTAAATATAGTAAAAAAAACGATTAAAACAGGTGAGTCGCATCTTGGTTAATTAAAAAGTAGTGATTGTCGATTTCAAATGACTTTAAAAATAATGATGTATGATCTCATCCGAGCATCACGCTCCCCTGCAGGGTTGGTCAAGTAATTAATGATTAAATATTATCTACCTAATTTTTGTGCACTAGTGCAGGAATATATCATATAAATTTTGTTTCTATTGTGGGGACGAATAAGTACTTAAATAACAGTTAAGTACTTGTGTTTGAGAAATTATTGTGGTAATATATAAAGTATAAAGACGAAAATGTATAAAGACGGTACATGATGCCAAGTGAAACTGATGTAGTTATCTTAAATATTCTTGGGTATATTTGTATGTAATGTTAAAAGTAATATAATGAAGACTAAGAGACGAGTCAGTATAACATCAGTTTTATGATAATACTGTGATAAATTGTTTAAATGACCAAGGTAAACAACAGAGGTACATTTTAGTAGGTACCACTAGCATTTCAGATCTTTTAAATAAGGTGGTAGAGAAGCCCGGTAATTTGATATTAATCCATTAGAATATGGATGATTTTTTTTTCGAAACATTAGAGATTGACGTATAATTGAAGAAATAAACGAAATATGATGTTTGTATATGTGAATATTGGCTTAAATCACACGGAATCGATTATGACAATTATTCGATCTTAAGTTACTATATTTGAAAGTACAGGCTTCATGGAAGTACAACAATTCGCTTAAAAAAATGTCGAGAGAACATAGTGATATAGTTGGACTTTTAGTTGAACAGAGTGATTATTTTATTCGTGTTAAGCTGGATAAGCATATTATTGTGTATATACAGAACCCCAAATAGTCAGGATTTTACTACATTGGAATCTGTAATGGAAGATGTGTTGAATAAAACTTTCATGAGTAAATAGTCGAGAAAAAAACGAGTAGTAAATGGCAACATCAAATAAATATTTGAGAAAAACATGGTACAGCGACAGACTCTCGAGTTTTATTCTTTTAAATTAACTAATGTTTTTCTTGAACCATTAACTTCTGCTACATCGATTGATAATATTTTTATTTTATGAGTAACCGTGGAGTTTCTTCCCTTTTTTCTTCACAGGAATGATATTTCGAAGTGGTGGTAGAGTCATTGTTACTTTACTGACGATTCATAAATACTATAATGATTTACATGAATAAAAAAAAAATTCTGATTCTGAATCAATGAATAAAAAAAACGATACATACAGACGATATATACATTTTAGTTGATAATATAAATGAATTTATTTCTGTTTTGCAAGCTTTTACTTAACTTGCACTGTTCGTTTCGTGCGTCTGTTTGTCTATTTTGACCCATTTTACAAGTACGTGGATGGCTGATTGAGCTGTGATATGCCACGCATATGAAGCGAAGTATGGTGACAATGCAATATGGTAGTACCGTAGAGATGGCCACATGATCGAGCCAAAAAGTAACAAGGATCTCCTCAGTTAAGGAAGCAGTTAAGGATCGGAGATATCCCATTTATGATTTGGCTATAATAAGTTGCTTCAAAATAAAAGATCTTTGTAGATTAAAATTATTCATCTGAATTGCCTACTTACTAAGTGGTGTAGTACCACTACTAAGTGGTATGTTTATAGATTTATTTGATAACTAACGTATCCACCCAAACTGATTTCAGACACGATGTCAATAGATTTTGTAGAAACATCGTACGTTGGTATCATCGCGCAGTCACGGCGCTGTACAGCGTCAGTGGAGGCGCCGCCGCGGCGTGCGGCGTGAGTGGAGGCGCTTTATGGCATAAGTGGAGGCGTTCTGTGGGTCAGTGGAGGCGCTGCGCGGTGGAAGTAGAGGCGCAGTAGCGCGTGAATGGAGGCGCTGTACGGCGTGAGTAAAGGGGCTGTAGGACGTTAGTGGAGGCGCTTTATGGCATGTATGGAGGCGTTCTGCGGTGGAGTGGAGTCGCTGTGCGGCGGAAGTAAAGGGTGCTGTAGTGCGTGGATGGAGGCGCTTTAAGACGTTTTGTAGGCCGTGGGTCGTATCAGGAACATAAGGAGGTTGAGTAGACATCATAATGAATATTTTGTTGATAAATTGAAATTTGTTATAACTTGAGATGAAGGTATGATTCCTCTGGAGAAGTACATGCACAAAGGAGTCCTAAGACAATTATTAATGTTATGTACTTCAATTAATTGTATCTGCTTGTTTTTGTAAGTTGAAATTTGTTATACATTTATGATGAAGGTATGTTTCCTCTGGAGAAGTACACGATCAAAGGAGTCCTAAGACAATTATGAGTGTCTTGTATTTCAATGAATTGGATCTGCTTATTTTTGTAAGTTGAAATTTGTTATACATTTATGATGAAGGTATAATTCCTCTGGAGAAGTACACGCACAAAGGAGTCCTAAGACAATTATGAGTGTCTTGTATTTCAATGAATTGGATCTGCTTATTTTTGTAAGTTGAAATTTGTTATACATTTATGATGAAGGTATGATTTCTCTGGAGAAATACACGCACAAAGGAGTTCTAATACAATTATGAGTGTCTTGTATTTCAATGAATTGGATCTGCGTATTGTTGATGAATTGAAATTTTTTATAAACTTAGGACAAAGGTATAAGTTCTCTGGTGAACTACATGCACAAAGGACTTGTAAGACAAACATGGGTGTATTGTTTTTAATGAATTGGATATGTTACAGAATAATTTTAAATCTGAGATGTTAGTTTATTAAAGGGATCTATTCACAAAAGAGTCATAAGACAAATGCGAGTGAGATTAATCTGGAGAATTGAATTAAGGGAAAACATTGTGCATTATTATTATTATTTTAAGATTCTTTTCTCTTTTTCTTAAACCAAGCGTAACAGGCTAAATAATTTATTCTAAAGTATGGATGACGATGATAAAAATTCTCTAGTGATGCGACAAGTGAAGAGATATGTCTGGTCTAATATAATGGATCGCTTTATTTTTAATTATAATACTATCCCAGTAATTTTTTTACGTCTTTGTTTTCAAGCACTGTATCTTGTTTGTATTTATAATAAGGGTTTTTATGTGTAAATTGTATTGGTGGGCCATATATTGGGGAATTATTGCTGCCACTCGGTTATGGCGGTGTTTGTAATCAGTTTGGATGAGGGATTTACATGCGCCGGTGATGTGATGTGATGTGACGCCATTCGTTTGACTACATTATCCACGTGTCTTTGACCCAATTTGGATCGGTGTCTCCCGCTAAGTGATTTCCGAGCCTATCTTTCTATTGTGTCACGCATATCTGTAAGGTTTTCTATGAAGGATTTTGTGTGATGCTTCCGATGTGTTGTCATAATTTTGTTTATTATACGCTTCAGTTATTTAAGATCTGTATTTGACCTGAGTTTATGATTCCAAATAAATAAGTGAGTATTTGGATGGCGGAAGTATTATTGGTCTTTATTATATTTCTAGAATTGAGGCATGTTTTTGGATTCTGATTCACGCCATATTAAAATTATCGTGTTAGTTCTTGCTTTGTTTCCTTCTGTGGATTTTTCGACACTGATTAAATCCTAAATATTTGTATACACTATATTACTAACTGCAGGGAGAATTTTATGGTGATATCTTCTAAGTGAAATAGATCGTTTTTATTGCCAGCATAAATTTTAATATCATCCATGAAAAAAAAGGTGAGAATGAATAAATGAGGAGTCGAATCCATGCAAATTTTAGCTACGATTACTATTGTCGAGAAAAACATAGAAAGGATTGAGTGACAGAGAGAACCAAAGAGGACTGAGAGCATCCCCTTGCGGATCGTGTCGGTAGTAATTGGAATAATAACATTTTATTTTAGTTTGCTTTGCCAATTTTGCATTGATGATTTCAAGAACATAGTAATAGTGGGGTAGGTTATATACAGCTGAAGCACTTCTAGAAACCAACTATGTGGAACAGAATCGTAGGTTTTCCTATAATCAGTGAATATGCTGTAGATACTATGTTTCTTCCTATAGGCTTCGTTCATTGTGATTGCATCTATTATAAGTTGTTCTTAACAACCTTTGCTATTTTTCCGGCACCCCTTCTGTTGTTCTGCAAGTATATGATTTTCGGAAAGATGTTTGTAAATTATCTCACTTATGCAGGCTGTAAGTTTTTTATTTATTATTTGAAGGCAAGTAATAGGTCGATATTTAGATGGATCCTCGGTATTAGTATCTTTAGGTAGTATAAAAGTTAAGTGCATTTGAGAACTTGTGTGAAAGTTTCTATTGGAATATGTTCGAAATGCATATTTGAAACGTGCGCTGTGTTTTCCTTAGCAGTAATTATCTACTCTGCATTCGCATCATGTTGAACCGGATTTTCCCATAACCCAGCTCAAAACTGCCTGAGTACTTCAGGTAAAGGTGTTCTCTGATTTGGTGCATTATTGATACTATTTATATTATGATGAGTTTTAATGCCTCTGTGAAAAAAGTAGTGCAAAAAAAAAAATTTTATTGAATTTGGGATTGTAACTACCTGTATTAAAATGATTTAAGTGAATTTGCTGGCTAAATTTTTACACGGAGGAGTCATAAGAGTATTCAATCTTAATAAGATTTCAAGAAAGGAATTGAAATATACATGATCCAGCAATAATGCATAAATACATTTAATGAACAATACATTTTGTTCATATTGTAATCGTACAAGTTGTTGTTCCTTCATTTTATATTGTATTTCAAAACATAATTGATGGAACAATTAATTTGTTAGATGGCCGAACGTGTTGATTAGAATAGATTTGATTCAAAATGGAATAAAAACAAAGGGTGCTTTTGGTTATTAAAAATAGTATGTATTTATAAATTCAATTTGATTAGAACATATATTTGAACAGAGAAGAAGAAATGTTGTCTTTTGGCTATCAAAAATGATATGTTTTTATGAATTCAAATTATTAAGAAATGGTGCCGACATAATTCTGATTTATTCTGTTTAGTTTCTTCAAGGCATCTTCGGAGTTTGGTAGAGTCTAAAAATTGTTACACCAATGTACATAAGTATTTTGTTGCTTGAATGTGTCATTAAAAAGGTTGTTATAATGTGTCAAGACATTACGAGAGGACTCTGTTATTTCAGAATGGCCGACTGTAAACATTTTATTAATTATATAACTTATTTTTATTATCTGTGGTTCTTTTGGCATAATAAACAATTGAGTCGTTGGCAGCACGGGAGTGCATAAAAAAAGATTGGCAGCTCTGGAGTGACGATTGGATTATGGCGGGATTTGAATAATAGCGTACTTATTAATATTTAACATTGTTATGAGTAACTGGAATGTTTTTATGAAATAATATACCTACGTTACATCTACACTTCTGAACTAGTTTTATTATAATTGTCAAATAACAAAATGGCTGACTTCAGCCATTTTGTGCATTAAAATATTTTCGATAAATTCTGGTTAGTTAGTCAAATTTATGGTTGGTGATACTTAACTTGAAACAGAAAAGTAATAAACTATATTGATAACGTCAGATTTGTTAGTGTTATTTATTGATAGTTGTACACTATTGTTCATAACAATAATAATAATATCATCCCTGTTAAGAAAATGTCCCACCGTTGGGCACGGGCCTCCTCTCAAACTGAGAGGGTTTTGGCCATAGTCCACAACTCTGGCCTAGTGCGGGTTGGCGAACTTCACACACCTTAGCGAAAATCTTAGGCATGCAGGTTTCTTCACGATTTTTACCTTCACCGTTAATGATAGTTAATTTAGTGCAAGTGATAGTTAATTTTTAATACGCACATGCTTTCGAAAAGACTTTGCAGTCCAACGGTCTAACTTGACTAATATTCACCACAAATATCAATCTAATTGTCACCACTTAATGTAAACAATTCATGTTAAGTTTGAGTTTTCTTCAAAGTTACTACTGACTGCCTCGTTGGTCTAGTGGCAAAGCACATCGCTTTGTGATCACGAGGTCCTGGGTTCAAATCCTAGGCCGGACAAATGTAGTTTTTCTATCGAAAAATTCCTAGTATGAGTCCGGAGTCAGGAATTGTGCCCGGTATATGGGAATAGGCGCGCTCCCTATTACATGGGACCTAACATCGTCGGCAAAACGTGATTGCACTCAGTACACTTCTGCCACCCCTGCTTGGGGAATATGGCGTGACGGTGTTTTTTTTTATTTTATACCTACTATTTTAATATTCACATTCGTTGTTAGGTATATTAATTAACAAACTTAATGCTAGTAGGTTCTGGAATTTGTCGTTGTGCCCTAAGTATTTACCAATTACTGTTAATACCTATCTGAAACTAATCACATTTATTCTTTGTTTAGGATCAGCCTGCCTCCCAAAAATTACTCAATAAATATATTTAGTATTCCCGGTATTTAGTGTCAGGAGACTGTTTTGAAGCCATTTGGAAACCAAATGGGAATATAAAGCTCACTGTTCGGGATGACGACTTCATATTGTAAATAAGCGTATATGTAATAGATTAAGGTTAGAAATAACCATTGTAATATATTTAAGTTTATAGCACCTAAGCAATAGCACATAAGGTTCATGTAATAGAAATACATGGGAATAGAACAGTGTAACCCTAGAAAGGAATAGATGGGATAGGGACAAATGATTTTATTCTTAGATTGGAATATAAGCACAATAAAGCTCATAGCAAAGCCCGCTAGTTGTGACCCTATTAAATTGCACTTAAGCGCGCGAGACATCGCGCTGCGTACCATCGAGCGCGTCTGTCTGAAGAGGGTCAAAACTGGTGGGTGGAGCACTGTTTCAAGATTTGTTTGGTATTCATTTGAATCTTCCCTCGTGACGCACACTGGCCAGAATTGCAACAGGGCGCACGACTTACTATATTCGTCCTGTTCACTCATAATAACGGAATTTTCACATTCATGCTGTTTGCCGTATAGGAAACCCCTTTTTTTGATGGGGGAAATAGTTCATAGGATACCCGCTCGCCATTGGGGGAAGCGAGGAGTTATGCCGAGACTCCTACCGGCTAAAACCCCCACCGTGCTACAATTTGTCACTGTGTCTGCGGCGGGTTATGGAAACGCGTGAGCAACCATCCGCGACCCGCCAGCGACCTTCTATTTATGTGGAAATCCACCCTTAGCGGAATTGTTTTCCGCACATTTCATTGAGGGGCGTGCCGGGAGCACGTGGCATGCCCTTCCTTCCCGAGGGCCTGTTATTGTGTGCAGGCGACATGCAACCCCATCCCCATTACCCGCAAACCCTCATCAAGACGGCACTAATTTAGCGTAGGCACGCTGTCGCCGCCTTGTTCTACGACGACGGAGCGGATAAGCCAGAGGGTCAGCCTGCCTCACTCGCTTCGCCGCCTCACATAAGGTCACCGCCGCATCCCATGACCTCTCACTGCCGATCACAGCTTGCGCTAAAGCCGGCAGTGACAGATCCCTCCCTACTACATCGACGAGAACAGTACGTTGCGTAGCCCACGCAGGATGGAGCTCAAGTGTATGCTTCGCAGTGTCCTCGTCGGCACCGTTCTTGTGGCATCGTGGAGTCGGTTCTCTACCAGCCACTTGGAATAGGTACTTTTCAAAACACCCGTGCCCGGTCAGTACCTGCGTGAGCCGGTATGTAGACGCCCCATGCTTGCGCTTTACCCAGTCCGGAAGGACTGGGCGAACTCCCGTAATGGTCCAGTGACCAGCCGTTGGCTCCACCAGCCTCTCCTGCCATTCCTGAAGGGCGCAGTTTTACGCCTGTCGCCACCATCTTGATAGAACTTCTGGCTCAGTATATATACCGTCGTTTCGAGCGTATAGGAAAGCCCATTGTCTAACACCAATAAAATGTAAATTCCTTCATCTCGGAGCTATACTGAACCTAATGCAAATTATCAAAATCAGTTTATAAGGAAAGAAATTACAAAAAAATACGGACAAATTATGAACCTCCTCCTTTTTTCGAAGTCGGTTAACATTCTGCTTAGTTCTATAGTAGGGTACCTATAGGATTGACGTAATACCCATAACATCCCAGTCTACGCATTCGTATTGTTTGTTGTTAAGGAGTTCCCTGGTGTATCTTCAAAGTCTAAGGTCCAATACTGAAGAAAATAAAATGGGACCACCTTGAATCAATATTGAATCCAGCGGAAAAAGAATCACCCAAATCGATTTATAAGCAAATAAGTTATAAAAACACAGACGAATTATGAACCTCCTCCTTTTTTGAAGTCGGTTAACATTCTGCTTAGTTCTATAGTAGAGTACCTATAGAATTGACGTAACACCCATATTATCTCAATTCGCACATTCCTATTGTTTGTCGTTAAGGAGTTCTCTGTTGTATCTTCAAAGTCCACGGTCCAATACCAATGAAATTAAAATTGGACCACCTTGGAGCTATACTGAACCCAATGCAAAAAAAATCACCAAAATCGGTCCACAACTGACGGAAATATCGGTGAACATACATAAAAAAGCATACATACAACCGAACATAGAACCTCCTCCTTTTTGAAGTCGGTTAAAAGTAATAAGTTTTATGGTTTGTCCCGTGATAATCCCGGATTGTTTAATTTTTCGGGTTAAAAAGTAACCTAAATTTTAAGTGAGGGTATAAGTTTTTACCGTAACAAATTTCATTGAAATCGGTTTTGTAATTTCATTTCATTTAAACAAAGAGACAGAAAAATATTAAAAAGATATTCAATGTGCAGATTCGGCTTGGTTACAGTTTTATTATTTGTACTAGCTTCTGCTTGCGACTTCATCCGCGTTAAATTTAGACAATAATGTAATATTTTTCCGGGATACAAGAATTCTTTGTATTAATCCAGGTAATAAACTATCTGTGTGCCAAATTTCAGCCAAATCTTTTCAACTTTTTTGCGTGATTGAGTTAAACATGCAAATATATAAACTTACACATTTATAACACATGATAAGTAGATTTCGACACAGGCTATGATTGTACAAAGTGTAAAATGTGCTAATTCCAGTTGGACAGCTCGAATTATATTTTACGCATTCAGGATACCGAATATTTTTTTAATAATTTGATCTTGTTTCATTTTCGTTCCGAATAGCAGTGGTTATCTGTGATTCGTGAACATAATACATATAGGAGTCATATTTAAAACCAGTGCTAGGCTAAACTTGAATCTATTTCCATAATGATTACCTCAAATAAGGTTACTCTTAAGTATATATTTTGTCATTGTCTCGAGTAGGTACCGATAAAATGTCGACACATTCAGTAATATTTATTCAATTTTTCTCTCATTACGTGAATGCTCGACTATTTTACCGTAGTAAATGAACCGTGCTTCTGATTAGGTAAGAGTGTTTGGTTTTCCTTTCGCACATAAATATTTACATTCGCTAGATGTTTCGAGATCGGCAGTATAAACGCTGAACCAACAGTGTTTATCAGTCACATAAAATATTAATTTACTGCTTTCTTCTGGTGTAACATTTCAGTTTGGCTCAGCGACATAATTACGCTGTCTCCGGGCGGCGAGTAATAAATACCGACACTAAATCTTAGACTCTCTCACAACTTTGCTGAGTTTGGTTACTCCTTTTAATATTATGTATAATTTGCTGCAGTTTTATGATTTGTCACAGATGTCCCGACTAAATTTTATCTTGTTTATCGTACACAAAAATATCATTCTGCTGAGAAAGGTACTAATATGATTTAATGTCACCTGCACAGTTTTTAGATGAAGTTTTAATAATCTACGACGGAAGTCGTCGTCACTTTCATAATTATTATTGCCGCCGTAGAGCAGCTTTGTGAAATACATTTCTTTTTAATATTCATTATATTATTAGTATTATCAGGCTCAAGGGTCATTGAAAGTTTGCGCGTCTCCTTTTCTTGCATAGCTCTTTGGTATAGTATTTTTCACGAACCATGGGTAACGTCTGATCAAATTCCATTTTATGCATATTATATTCAAGAATATTAAAATTTAGGGAATCCAAAAAATAAAAAAGAATATAATACTAAATCAGCAATATATTTTAATAAATGTACTGTTTTTATATTTGCGTAATTATTTAATAAAATACTTAAAAGTTAATAAAACTCTAAGACCCAATTATGTAAACTGAAACGGTCATATTTTAGGGAGAAGACACAATGAAATGGTTATAAACGATACACTGTTTTTTAAATGTACAAAATTTATTACCGATTTCTTTACGATTCTATTATTCTATGTATCCGATTGAGAGACATATTTATGGTCAAGAAATTAATAAAGAAACCTGGATGCATCATTTTGACATATCAAATAGACAGATTCATAAACTTTCAAATAATCTATCTATCTATCTATATCTATTTTGCATGGATGAGGGACACTGCACATATTATCTCATAATTTATAGATGTAAATAAAAAGGAACGATGTCTATTTATTATTGTACAGGACGACGTCTGCATGATTTGTATAAATAGATTAAGTTACTGTAGTACATTATGTAATTTAAGTTAGAAATAAGATAATGTCATAGAATCCTAGCGCATAAACACTAGTATACAATTAGAAGAGTGTAACCCTGAAAGGGATAGGAACAATTAGAAGAGTGTAACCCTGAAAGGGATAGGAATAATTAGAGCAGTGTAACCCCGGAAAGGGACAGGAATAATTGTATCATGATTGGTTTATTTGATTAATAAACTCGATGCAAAGCCCACTAGTTGTGACACAACAAAATGATATTTAGGAGCGCGAAACATCGCGTTAGACACGTTCGAGCGACTGGGCATTGGAAAATATAAGAAGAAACTCTGCACGAAGAGGGTCACAACTGGTGGGTGGAGCACTGTTTCAAGATTATTCGGCTTTTATTTGAATTCTCCTTCACGACGCATACTAGCCACAGCAGCAACGCACGACGTACTAATCGTCCTGCTCATTTGGTCCTTCGAGAGCCGGATTATCGTCGTCAAGAGAAAATACAAGACGCAAGCTGAAAACAGAAGAATCAAGCTGAAAATAGAAGAAAGAAGCATGCCAGTCACACGCTCCACCACCAGTAGACCAGCAGCATCGGCCCCAGTCGCCGAATCGTCGGGGTCGACTACAGCGACAGAGTCGACCGCCACGTCAGAGTCGACCGCCACGACAGAATCTACTGTCATGACGGAAACAACCGCCACGGCAGACACTCCCGCGACGGAGAAAACTAAAAAGCCAATGTCTAAGAGGACTGGAACAAAGAAGACGCTCTCAACGAAGACGCGAAGATTGAAGCTCGCCCGCGCCAAGGAGGAGTTACTAGAATTGCAAGTCCAATTAGCAGCTGCGAAAATATCACGAATCGAAGCCGAAGATGAAGAAAGCGAGAGTGACGCCGACACGTGCATATCAGATGAGCAAGAAACAGAGAAAAGAGTCGGGAGCTGGCTGAACGACTCGCGACCTCACGTCCTGGCCATCGCCGACAGGCCACACGACATAGACGTGGGGCGCACCATCGATGCAGCGCCGCGGGCGTCAACGCCGTTGCCCCCTGCACCGATCCAGCCACCACCCATCGCCGTGTCGAAGAATGAAGAAACGACAGTCGCGACGCTGCCGCAGCAAATTGACCTGCGTGAGCTGGCGTCCGCAATCACCCTCGCCGCCCGGTCCGGGAACGCCCCGAACCACCGCTTCGCTACTGAATTGCCGTACTTCAGTGGGTCACACCAAGAGTGGCTCACCTTCAAAGCTGCTTATGAAGAATCTGCGCCAATCTTCACGGACACCGAGAACGTCGCGAGACTGCGAAGAGCGCTAAAAGGTAAAGCTAAAGAAGCCGTCGAGAACTTACTCATCTACAACGCCAAGACAGCTGACATACTCCGGGCGCTCGAAGCACGCTTCGGCCGACCAGATTGCATCGCGCTGGGCGAACTAGAACGCCTGCGCGCGCTGCCCCGACTCAGCGACAACCCGAGAGATATCTGCGTGTTCGCCACGCGGGTGATGAACATCGTCGCAACGCTACGCGCACTCAACCGCGTGGCGTACCTGTACAACCCGGAGGCTGTCAAGACGACCATTGAGAAGTTCACACCGGCGCTCAAGTATAGATGGTTCGACTACGCAGCGGAAGAACAGACAGAAGAACCCGACCTACTGAGGCTCGCTAATTTCCTCAGTAGGGAGGCCAACAGGTGCGACACGACACCAACCCGTTGCCTCCCGGACTCCTCTCGGCTGGGTATTACACGGCGCGCGCTCACGGCTCACTGTACAAGATGCGCACAAAGTCAACTTCATCGCGGACAAGCGTGAAGACGAAGACATGAACGATCAGCTGAGACACTACTTCGCACTCGAGTCACTCTTCGTCGAGCCCAGAAACCCGAAGAGCAGCCCAGATCAACGCGCGCTTGACAAGCTCGACAAAGAAGTCCGTATCGACAGCGGCGGGAGATATGAAGCCCCTCTACTGTGGAAAACCGACACTATTAAGATGCCCGAAAATTATGAAAATACACTGAAGCGTTTACACAATATCGAAAGGAAGATTGACCGCGATTCGACTCTGAAAACGAAGTACACAGAACAGATGGACGCACTTATATACAGGTATAGGCCGATCCAGCCGAATCTACCTAATTTTCCTTGGATTAACAAGGTCGATATGAGCAGGTCTGACATTGTGATGGCATTAAGACTTCGTTCTGGTCATATTTCGCTAAATAGTTTTGCGTTTTAATGCGCAAAAATGAGTCCCCATTTTGCACAGAATGTGGTGTGGTGGAAGATGTATATCATATATTGATGGAGTGTTCCCGGAACGAAGTTGAACGTATGTTCAATCAAAATATAAACGTTTTAGATGTTGGCTATGGTAATAGTGTTTTGGCTTATCCCAATTCGGGAGAAGCCAGAACACTAATTGAAATTATTCGTAGCGGTGTTAAACGTAGAACATAGTTCCTATTTAAGGTATCTGTAACGATTAGGGTGGCATGATCACTTAGTGAGCAAACCCCTTAAAATAAAGAGAGAGAAAAAAATCTTGCTAAAGGACTTATTTTATTATTAAGAAACAAGTACATGGAAGTCAAGCAAAATATTAGTTATACAAACAAAAAAAAACTTAAGAAGTTTCTTCATTTATATATGAGAAGAATAACGCAAGGTTTATTATTTATAATATTATTTCATTTTCACTAAATCTTCAGAAAATTATAGTAACAGTTTGCTCCTAAATAGTTATCGAGAGAAGATGTAAGATTTATGTCGTTTTCCGATTAATTTTTTTAGGAAGAAACTACTAAAAATAGTTGATGTTGCAGATGGTTGATGGTTTTTTAGTTGATGGTAGGTATAGTTGACATAGGCCTCCCAAAGACATTGTACTCGCTTCTAAGGGGCCGGCGGATGTTAAACTCTGTGGACGTGTGTCGCTCGTCCTCGGAGCGCCTCGCTTTCTATTTTTCTGACTAGTCGTTTAAGTGATTTTTGGTTCCCCGGCAGGACAACTAGCCGCAAGATGCCCCCGTGTTAAGTCGCAAGGCTTTTAAAATAAACTCACGCATTGGAAGGAAGAACAGGATACTATTATCGCAAGAATGCTTGCGGATTAGACCGCGGTAATGTCTAAGCTGGCGTCTAATATTGGGGAAATAAAAAAACAAAATATTTAGATTTAAGCGACAACTGCGGAAATACGCAAATCGAATAATGAGATCGTGAAGTCAATGTCTTTTATAAATACTCAATTTGAACAGTTAAAAAAAGAAGTAGGAGAACTAAGACGAGAGCGACAAGAACAAAGACAATATATTGAAAATTTGGAGAAAAAGGTTTAGGACATACGGCTCAAGTCAAGGTCCTCCGGAATAAAAATTCGCAATATAGATAGATAGATAGATAAATCATTTATTGCTTGAAACATGGTTTTATACAAGGTGTTTGTTATAATAATATTATTATTTCAGTGCTACATGTTTCGCCGAGAGCTTGGCATGCAAATTTGTCATATTCATAAAATCTCTAACATTATTCATAACAATTATAATATCATTATTATTATTACATTATCATTATTATCTCGCTGAGATTCACGGGCTTTACCCGGACCTTTGAAAGGCTTGCATGGGGACATGGGTCCAACACGTAGAGGCCCTTTGCGAGAAGTTAATGTTATGTAAGCCACCTGCTGAGATCACTTGCTGAAAATGAAGAAACATAACCAGCGAACTGACCCCGGCAGGTGCAAGGACTATTGTAAATTATGGAAAGAAACAAGGACTATGTAAATGAGGTTTGATGGACAAAAACTGGACTATTTCAAAGGGGACGGACACCGGCCATAATTAGTGATACCTAATTACCCGTGGCCGGCGGTGACTCGCCGCTTACTAGATGGGCCCTCATTATTATTATTATTACATTATCAATATTAAATTATGATTATTATGAATGTCATACAATAATTTTAAGTTCAATAATAACAGTTACATCATCGATAATTGGCATTTTAAAATAAAACAATACACACAATATCCATAATAAAATGTCAGGACTGGATGCAATGATTAATACGTCATAATTAATGAAGTACATCTGAGATTGTCAAGCTCCAAGGTTACTTATTTCCTAAAAATTCTTTCATATTATAAAAACACTTTTCGATGAACCACTTAGTCAATGTGTTTTTAAATTGATTCATTGTCATTTCTCTTATGGATTTTGGTACATTATTAAATATTTTTACACACATATAATAGGAGTTCTTTTGGTGAAGTGAGGTTCTAAAACTTGGTAATAATAGTTTTGTTTTATCTCTAGATAGATGAATCTTATATTCACTGGCTTTTTGAAATAAACGCGGATGCTTTCTTACAAATATTCCAACTTCCAAAATATAAAGTGAAGTTAACGTTAAAATTTTTAGTTTTCTAAATATTTGTCTGCATGAATCTAATGGTCCTATGTTGGCAATCGATCTAATACACTTTTTTTGTGACACGAACACCTTATGAACATTCGTCGCGTTTCCCCACAACAATAACCCGTACCTTAACACTGACTGTACATACCCGTAATAAGCTGTTATTGCAGCCCTTTCGCTTACTGTTCTTCGTATCCTTCTCAGTGCATATACGAATCTATTTATCTTTTTACTAACAATTTGTGTATGTGATTTCCAACTGCAGTGCCTATCTAGAATAATGCCCAAAAATTTAAAGTCAGTGGCGTTTTCAATTTTTATGCCTTCATATGATATGTTTAAATGTTGGTTGTTTGCTTTATAATTCTCAAATTCTACAATTTTTGTCTTTGATAAGTTTACACTTAAGTTGTTACTACTTAACCAGTTTGTTAGAGATTCTATAACCGTATGTAAGTAACTATCATATTGGGAGTCCTCTTTCTTGCCAGCTATAACAACAGATAAGTCATCCGCAAACAACGTGCACTGATGAGCGGTTACTTTTGGTATATCATTAATAAAGAGCAAGAAGAGTAAGGGCCCCATAACACTTCCTTGGGGAACTCCTGTTACGTTCATTTCATAATCCGATTTGAATGTGGCTAGTGAACGTTTGTCATCAATTCGGTCGATTTCTACACATTGTATTCGATTTTTGAGGTAGCTACTTATCCATTCCAGTGCTTTTCCGCGGAGTCCGTACCGACCACATTTATTTAATAAAATGTCATGCTTTACAAAATCAAATGCTCGGCTCATATCAAAAAATACAGCGGTAACACGATTTTTCTTGTCAATATTTTCAGTAATATATTTATTTAAATTAAATGCAGCGAGAGTGGTAGATTTATTCTTTTGGAACCCATTTTGTTCCGGAACATTGAATTTATCTAAAAATTGTATAATACGTAGATACATAGCCCTTTCAAAAATTTTGGAAAAAACTGGAACTAGTGTGATTGGTCGGTAATTATTTAAATCTTGTTTGGAGTTCTTTTTGTGGAGAGGTCTCACAATAGAAGTTTTAAGTTTTTCAGGAAATATCCCTTGAACAAACGAAAGATTTATTAAATGGGATAGTACTATTGCAATTTCGTTTACACAGTTTTTAACAATATATGTACATACAGAGTCATAACCCACAGCGTTGGTATTCCTAAGACCTTTTATTATTTTTATTACTTCCTCCTCAGAAGTGGGTTTTAGAAATATTGTAGAATCTAAACAGTCAATTTGTAAATGTTGGGGATTAGATTCACTTTCTGTATTAGACGCTGTAATATAGTGCTTATTAAAGGCATTAGCTATTTGTGTCGCATCATAGATTATTGCCCCATTGTATTCTATGCTGTCTATGATGTTACTATTACAGTTTTCGTCCAGTTTATTTTTAATAATCGTCCAAGTTGCCTTGCATTTGTTTTTTGATCTACTTATAAAGTTATTACATACAATCTTTTTTGAGGTTCTTATACAATCGTATAGTAATTTATTATATCTTGTGTAATTAAGTTTATTTTCTTCAGAGTTATTTTTATAATATAAGTATCTATATTTCCGTTTAGTTATTGTCGATGTTCTGATACCTTTAGTTAACCATCTAGGTCCTGTATTGTTATATGTCATTTTTATTCTATTTACGGGAAAACTTAAATAATAATAATAATTTAATAATAATTTTTATTGTCATAAAATTGAATACAATATTTTGTGAAGTCCCTGACATCTGGGCTAGGTAATAACCTGTGTTACAGAAGTCAGTGCCCTCTCCCATGGTGTAAGGTGTTAAATTATTTCATAATATGAACAAAGCAAATTATTATAAAAATAAAAACAACAACAATGAATAGAAATTAGACAAGGGAATTTAAATGTTAAAATTCTTAAGCTATAAAATATAAATTCTGTGCGCGCGCGCGTGTGTGTATGTGTGTGTGTGTGTGTGTGTGTGTGTGTGTGTGTGTGTGTGTGTGTGTATGTGCGTGAGTAATGTAGGAGAAAGTACGTGTTTACTAAAAGACAAAGGTATGAGAGTCTTATGAAATTGCTTTTAGTATTCGTTCTGTGTCTTCATAGTTTAACGACTGCAGCCATTTATTAAGTTTCTGTTTCACCGTGTACCGTGTATGTTTATATATAAAGAGACTTTTGTGTATTTTATTGTAAATCCGAGAGCTTAAAGCACAGAAGTGTCTTCGCGCAAGTGCAGTACGACACTTAACCAATTGATAGACTGGAAATCCAATTCGTCGATTTGCTAGATTTTTATCAAGAGCTAGCATGGAGTGTCGCCGCAACACAGTTCGAAGGATGTAGAGCTGCCTTACAGTAAGAACTTGAGCATCTAAGTACAACTGAGTAGTGGGATAGTCTCTTTTTTTTAAAAATATTACCTTGAGGACTGCTCGCTGAGCTCGTTCTGCCCTCAGTATTACAGTTTTAAAAGTCCCACCCCACACTGGTATGCAGTACGTAATTATGGACTCGCATAGACTGCGATAGACTAGTGTAGATGTATCATAGTCAGCGGAATGTCTAAGCTCCTTGAAGAGATATGTTAGTTTTCGAAGTCGAGAGCAGAGGGAATCAATGTGTTCACGCCAGTCCAACCTTGCGTCAATATGCACTCCTAGATATTTTATATTAGGAACCATAGCAAGACAAGGACAAGTACACTGTGAATTGTCCACACATGTGTGTGCCTCAATCTTATTTGATTCAGGAGGTGTTTTGGCTGAATTAGGTAGGAAAAACTGGATAACTTTTGTTTTTGAAATATTAAGAGTGAGTAGATTAGAAGATAGCCAGTCCATTACCGTGCGCAAAGAGAGTTCAGCTCGTTGTCGGGCCTTAATCCAATCATTGTCGTATACAAGCAGGGCTGTGTCATCTGCATATACGAACGTGTCACATTGTTCGAGGGGTAATAGACACAAATCGCTTATATAGATTTGGAATAATGTGGGCCCCAAAATACTACCTTGCGGAATTCCGTAGCTTAGGTTATTTTCATTACTAATGACGGAATCAATTTTAACTAATTGGCTACGTCCATTGAGGTAATCTTTGTAGATGTTTAGGGCCAATCCACGTATTCCAATATGTTCCATTTTGGCCACAAGTCTGGGGATAGAGACCGTATCGAAAGCCTTAGTTAGGTCTAAAAATACACCGTAGCATTTAAGGCGATTATCTAGTTTTTCTACTAAGGAGTTTGTAAAATCGGCAACGGTATCTTCTGTAGAGATTCCTGATCTAAATCCATATTGATTGCGTGCTATTAGACTGTTTTTACTTAAAAATTTAACCATACTAGTGTTTAATATACGTTCCAGAATCTTGGATAGGGAAGTTAAAACCGAAATTGGACGATAATTAGATACATTGTCTCTAGCCCCACCCTTGTACACAGGATGAACTAAAGCACGTTTAAAAGCTTTAGGGAAGGTACCCGAGTTGATGGCATTATTACACACGTGAGCTATATACGGAGAAAGAGTGCAGCTGGAGTTTTTTAGGACTAGAGCTGGAATATTATCCCATCCGGTTGCACTATCTCTGCGCAAACTGCAAATTATGCTTTGCACATAAGTATCATCAACGAATGGTATAACAAGAGAGTTGCTAGGAGATGAAGATGAAAGTCTGGAAACGTGTTGATTGATTGGGGAAATTTTTGACGCAAGGTTCTTACCAATATTTACGAAGAAGTTATTGATGCTGTTTATCGATGTTAGAGGATCGGCAGAAGAATTAAGTAAGATATTGGCTGGTTGCCTTTGACGACCACTGTGTGTGATATTTTTGACAACGTTCCATAGAGCCCTTGGATTGTTTTTTGCTTTGCAAAGTTCAGATTTTTCATAAGCTCGTTTTAATTTCCTGAGCAGCGAGTTACAAAAGTTGCGGTACCGAGTGTACGAGGTTTTAAAAATAAGATCATGTGGATTCTTGCTGACTTTTCGATGCATTTTATCACGGTTCCGAATGCAGCGAAGTAGGCCAGGGGTCAACCATGGTTTAATCAATATTTTTCTATTTGAAGAATGGACTACTGTACAGTAACTGTACATTATACAGCAATGTAAATATTTCATGAAATTGATTAAAAGCTTTGTCACAATTTGTTTCATTGTAAACGTCAGCCCATGTTAGAGATGATAGATATTTTCTGAATTTCAATATATGTTCTTTGTTAAAATCCCTTTTGTGAGTGTACCAAAACGAAGAATTCAATTTTTGTTTTAAAATTGGAACAGTTAACGTTTGTGCTGTTTCGTGGTCGGATAAGTACACATAATGAATTTTACCTTCAGCGTTTTCGATGTTACTCACGATATGATCAATGCATGATTTTTGACGAGTGGGTTCTTTTATATGTAGATGTAAGTTGTGATTCGAGAGTATATCCATATATTTTTCCGATGATGAATTATTTTTCATCATCATCATCATCTCAGCCTATACTTGTCCACTGCTGAACATAGGCCTCCCCAATCGCTTTTCAGCGTAACCGGTCCGATGCCACCTGCATCCAACGACTTCCTGCGATTTTCACAAGATCGTCGGTCCATCTGGCAGGCGGTCGTCCCACGCTGCGCTTGCCAATACGTGGTCTCCACTCTAGAATCTTTCTGCCCCAACGCCCGTCCGATCTACACGCTATGTGGCCCGCCCATTGCCACTTCAGCTTGCTAATCTTAACGGCTATGTCGGTGACCTTGGTTCTTCTACGAATCTCCTCATTCCTGAGTCGATCGCGTAGAGAAACGTCGAGCATAGCTCTCTCCATAGCTCGCTGAGCAACTCTGAGCTTTTTTATGAGACCTATTGTAAGAGACCACGTCTCTGATCCATATATCATCACTGGTAACACACATTACTTTTACATACAATTATTTTTCAATATATCAATATTCGTATCGCCAACTAAGATAATTTTTTTCTTAGATTCTATGCTCAATTTATTTAAAAGAAACTGCAGATTATTAAAAAATATTGTCGTATCTGAATTGGGTGTTCTATATACGCATAATACGATGCACTGCTGTTTTGGTATCTTTATGCCACAGCACTCGAATGATTTTTCCATAGCGATATCATTGCAAAGCTGTATGGGTTCACATTCAAGATGTTTACTTGCTAATATGCAAACACCTCCGCGTTTTTCGCGTTGCCTAAAAAAATAGCTTACCAACTTGAAGTTTTTAATATTAATATTCCATTCATCTCCTAATCGTACAAATGTTTCACACAGGCATACAATTTGAACTGAACTACCACTGGCTGAAAATTCATTCAAACATATTTGTAACTGATCCATTTTATTCAATAAGCCAGCAATATTTTGATGTATTAAAGTTATTTTATCAGAGATTTTTCCCCTAGGTGTACTATTACTCAAGAAAAAAGGTAGAACTTTGCTCACCTCCGTTCATTTTACACTTTTTAGTGGGATCTGATTGTATAATAGGAAAATAAAAGGGGATAGTGCCCTTTTTGTATACCTGCATTTGATTTTTGCAACTAAAATCACAATTCCCATTATTTTTGTTTACTTTACTAATATTGGAATCAAACTGCTTTTTAATCGGAAAATAAAAGGGGATTGTTCCCTTTTTGTACTTTGGTTGTTGTTTATTACTACGAGAAAAGATTGGGTTCTTTTTAAAATTCAGAAAATTTTGGGTGTAATAATTCATGTCAATAACATAATTAATATTATTACCTGTCTCGAATAAATATTGTTCTTTAAAATAATAACTATCAATCAATTTTGATTCTATAAATGTGCAATTTATGAATTGTTTACATATAATTTTTATTTCCCTATTCAACATTAATTCATTCAAATGCCTGTTTCTCATAATATTTAATATAATTACATTTGTTTTACTTATGGATCTTAGTACATGACTTAAGTTAATAAGTAGTCTAATAGGGTTTGTGTCATCTTCACCCATACATAAAATCAAGTAATTATTGGAAGAATCTTCCAATCCGATGCAAGACTTTATAATTTCATCTGAATTAGCATAAGGTTTTGTAATGGATGAGATACTATATTTTCCATAACATGTGTTTCGTCTTGATTGTATGAGCTCTAAAGCTAATCCAGTACACTGTTGCCCACCAACTATGAGTATCTTAGGGTGCTGATGTTTGTCATTAAATTTCGTTAGAATTTTGGTGTTCGTGCTTCCATCTATCGTTAACTTGGTGCAAAAGTTTGGTTGCTCGCATGCGCTTAAAATACTAGTATGAGCTTTATTTGTTTTTACGATAATGTCATTATCCTTAACTCGTGAAGCATCCCGGGTATTGTTAGATAAATAGTCGTCAGCGCCATCTATTGTGCTTTCCTCATCGAGTTGTAGGCCTAGATCATTACTGCTTGTATCATGTTTTGGGGTTTGAGTCAAAGATTTTAGTAACATAATTTGTCTTCTTTTTTTGATTGAATATTTCCTTACATTATCTGTTGATTCCGAACATATTGTTTTTAGTGTTTTTATAATATTTTCCTGTTCAGATGATACCTTTTTTAATAATTTATTTTCTAATATTAGGTTGTCTATTTCCTCATGAGCCGTCTGCAATTGTTCTCGCAACCTATCAGTTTCTTCTCTGAGTTCTTGGATTTCATCATTATGTAATATGTTACATGATGATAAATCTGGAAGGCTCTTTGATAAATAATCAGAATGGTTTGATATAAATGATAAATTAAGTGAATCATTTGTTTTATGTTTGCGAAAAGTAACATTCTCTGTGGACATTTTGTATATTATCAAATAAATGTATTTAATTTTTTCTTGGTAATTGTTATTTGATTACGTAGAACAAATTCACCAGTTCAAAAAGACCACTTTCGACGGGATGCGAACCACAGAAAACAAAATCAGAACGCACGCCTTACTTAATATGCTAATCGTGTCGGTAATTCTGCATTGAAAAATTTAGTCTGCTTATGTATGTCTGTACTTCTGGCTGTTTTACCGACCTTACTTGAATTTTATGATTAAACTAGATGTCGTCACTTGCACTAGAGCCGTGGTTGGAGTCTGGATAAAAGTTTGAATAAAAAACGGATCACACAACAATTATTTTCTGCAGTTTTAGCACTTATGGCTCGTGATTCACAATAGCTAAGAGTTAATGTTAGTTTATCATATACACTCACACTTTGTTAAGTTTATGCAACAGATTATACACTATTTACAAATATAAGCAGTTAATATTGTCCAGGGCACTGTTCCGTATTTTAGATGTTCAGATGATAGAATCTTGAAAATAACAGTAACACTTGCACATTGTTTCAGTAGCTTTAATATAGTACTCCAATTAACTTGTATTACCAACTGTTTCTATTTTTATTATTTAGTTTGGTACAGAGACTCCTTTCTACAATGTTTACTAGATGGAAGCGCCATCTATGTTATACCATCACCAAATAGTGAAACTTTTGCCACTCTTGCTAAAACAGTGTATCATATCGGCGAAGCCAGGACTTAGTATCTCCGAATCTGAACTACGGGAAATTTATCGTTTACCAGGGAAATCTACTGCTGTTTCCCCCACCCCTCGCCCGATTATCGCAGATTCCACCTCTGTCCAGAAAAAATAGACACTTATATTTACTGTCCGATCCTATAACAAAGCCAAGAGTAGGGAAGACAAAATTAATACTTCACTCATCGGAATCCCTGGACCACGCCAACTAGTCAACATCGCCGAGCATCTCCTCTCTAATATTAAAAAGCTGTTTTACCAAGCACGAGAGTTTGCCAAAAAAATGGTTACAAGTTCTTCTGGATTTCGAATGGAAACATTTTCTTGCGGAAATTAGAGGGCAACAAACAAATATTAATTAATACGGAAAAGTGTCTGCACGATATGAAAAATACAAATAAGTGGCTAGTAGTACTTATCACAAATTTAGTTTATTAATTTTTGCTAAAGTTCCTGTTTAATTGCTATGTTATACTCATTCTTAAATGTAAGCTTACTTCTACACCCGATCAACTCACACACATCCTACTATAGCCGACAGAACACTTCAACTACACAATCATACCCTACTTTCTTACTTCCACAGAATCTTTACAAAAGTGCAATGTTGTACCTAATATAATTCATTAGAAAATGTAGAACTCATACCTAAGCCCCATTTGGTTATTTTTTGTTATTTCCAATCACTATAATTAATAACATAAACAGCGAACTCGATTCGCTAAACGAGGAAACTTTTATATGTAGTCCCGATGACTGCCTTAAGTTTGTTAACCTGTCTGACAGTGATATAAAATTTCTTCATTTTAACATACGCAGTATAAACAAAAATTTCAATCAACTAGAGATGATGCTGTACTCAACGAAAATTAACTTCGATCTTGTGATATTGACCGAATGTTGGTTCAACCAAGTTAATTTACCTACGGATTTTGCAGGGACTTAACTCGTATTCTACCAAAATAAATTCTAACCAGAAGGATGGTATCGCCATATACACGAGATTGGGTCTTCAAATATCAGTGTGTTCCCACACTAATTTTATGGGTGGGAATTCAAATCAAATCAAATCAAATCATTTATTTGCGAATATGGGTGTTACAGATGTTACAAATTGGTGTTGTGACGCCATAATCTGCTGTTAGGCATGCAAATACATAGAATTTTTCATCATATATTTTAGTATCATAATTACATTGAACCATCATTATAAACATATCGATTAAAATTAATTACTGGTCATGATATAATTTTTTTATGTCAATTTGTGAAAAGAAATTTATGAATGTCATTAAGTTTGTCATTATTACATTATCCTTCATAAGTTATGAATTGTCCTCTAAATTATCTGATAAATATTCGGCGACACTATAGTAAGCCTTGTCTAATAATAAACATTTTAATTTAGTTTTAAATAGCTCATAACTTGTGACTTGCAATACACTAGTAGGTAGATGGTTATACATTCGCGGTCCCATACAAAATATACTCTTATCAAACATGGCGGTTTTGTGTGGGGGACAATTAATTTTAAATTTGTGGCGTATACTTTTATAACTGACGTACATATTAAAATTTCTCTTTATAAAACAAATCGCTTCATATATGTAGATACATGGCACTGTTAATATTTTAAGACTTATAAAGAAAAATTTACAACTATCCGTTTGATGCAGTTTGCAGATAGCACGTACACATTTTTTCTGCGATTTAAACACTCGTTCCTTGTCTGTCGAGTTACCCCAAAACATTATACCATATCTCAATATGGATCCCACATTACCATGATATGCTGTCAGTACTACTGATTGGTTTACTATTTTAGCGAGCATATAGAGAGCATAGGATTGCTGGTTTAATTTTATGCATAGACTTTCTACATGTGATTTCCAGTTAAGGCTGTTATCTATATTTAATCCTAAGAACTTCGTAATATTTACTTCTTGGATCATGGTCCCGTCGTAACTAATGCTAATATTGTCCAGTTGCGATTGTCTGTTTTTAAATGTCATTATGTTTGTTTTATCTAGATTAATTTTTAAGTTTATTGTTGTCAACCATTGTATAACATTATATATGGTTTTGGTTATTTCAAACTCAAAAGAATTTTTTTCTTTACCGGTGAATATAATAGTGCTGTCGTCTGCAAATAAAATTGTGGGATGCTTTGTTACCTTAGGAAGATCATTTATGTAAATATTGAACAATAATGGACCTAGTACACTTCCTTGTGGAACACCAACTTTGACTTCCTTGTGAGTAGACACATAATGTATTTCTTGTTGTAATTTAGGGCATACTCTAGTAATTTGTGTGCATTGTTTCCTGTCAGATAGATAAGATTTCATGAACTTTAAAGAATTTCCCCTTATTCCGCATGCATGTAGTTTTTTTAGTAATGTGTCATGATTTACGCAGTCAAATGCCTTGGTAAGGTCCATATACAGTGCACACACGGGATTTTTATGGTCAACATTTTCCATGACTAATTTTAAAAAATTATAAATAGCCATATTAATAGATTTATTTTTCCTAAATCCCAATTGTTCTTTAGCAAATATATTGTTACATTCAAAGAAAGAGTAAATCCTATCATGTACTGACTTTTCAATAACTTTTGACAAGTTAGATATTAAAGCAATTGGCCGATAACAAGTAATGGAATGTTTATCAACTTTCTTAAATAGTGGTTTTATCAATGTCATTTTCAGCTTTTCAGGAAATTTACCATGTGTTATGCAAAGGTTAATGACATGACTTAAAATAGGGGATATATTTAATGAGGCTTGTTTTATTATGACTGTGGATATTTCATCGTGCCCAGTACTATTTGTGTTTTTTAGATTTGATATAATCCTATGTATCTCGTCAGAAGTGGTTGGTCTCATAAAAATTGAATTAGGGATACTGTTAGTAAACGTGTCAATATTATTGGGTCCGGGATATTGTTTTTGAATGAAAAAGTCATTGAATGAATTTGCTATAGTTAATGGGTCATCAGTGATTGTTCCGTCAGATAATTTAATGTCATGAATTTCGTCTTTAGGAAAATTACATTTTGCACTATTAATTATTTTCCACGTAGCTTTACACTTATTTTTTGCTCTTGTGATGTAGTTATTATTATGGCTTTTTTGGGTAAGTTTTATTATACGATTTAGCCTATACGAGAGTGTTCTAAACGCATTTTCATTCTGTATGGTAGGTTTTTTACGAAGCTGCCACAGCAGCTGCCGCTTTCGTTTGCAGCACTTTCTAATACCTTGCGTTATCCAAGTTAGTCGTTTTCTTACAGTTATTTTTTTGTAAATTACTGGGAAGCATAGGTAATAGAATAGTGTAATTGTATCATAGAAAATATTAAATGATTCATTAGGGTCAGAAATATCAAGGGCGTCTTGAAATGTCAATGAGTTTATGCAGTTCTTGAACTTTATGACATTATCCTGACATAAATCACGTTTCTTAATATACCAATGTTTCAATTTACTGCTTTTTTTCACCGGACAGTTCAGCAATTGAGCGGAATGATCAGAAAGTGCAAATTCAATTATTTGACCTGTACAGCCTCCGAAGTTGTACATAAAATTATCGATACATGTGCCGCTTATTAAGCGTGTAGGTTCGTTAAATTCCAATTTAAGGTTGTGAGATGATAACATCTGCAAGAAATCTTTAGAGATGTTTGTTTTAATTATTGTATTTATATTAAAATCACCGCATACTATAAGTTTATATTTACTATGAGAGAATTGATCAAGTAGAGCATTAAATTTTTCAAAAAACCTGTTAGTATCATTTTGGTTTACTTTGGGTGGTCTGTATATGCAGATAATTATTATTTTGTGGTCAAGCAGTTCTATTCCTGCAGTTTCAATCACGCCTTCGATGCAGAAGGTGTTTAATCTTGTAATTGTCTTGTTTGTCAGATAGACACCCCCGTCTTATAATTCCAGGCAAAGCTTTGATATTTGAAGTAATTTATTTATTTGAATATAATTTAGTTTAAATGGCAATTATAATAAGCTCACCGCCTGGAAAAATATTATCCTGTCCGGTGACCTAAACATTGATACAAAACAGGACGGTAAAACTGATCGGAGTATTGAGTATTTATCCCTTAACATTTCTCATGGGCTTTTCCCAAATCACCTTTTCCCCACACGGCTTGCCAATTGTTTAGATCACACACTTATAAGAACTAACCTACCTGTCATTAATTTAATACTGGACTCTCATATCACAGGTCACAAACCGTTGCTCTTGGCTATAATCCCGAACGCAGGGCGTGTAATTTTTCTACTCGAGTTAATTATGATACGATAAGGTTAGAATTAGAAAACACGAACTTCTCAAATCTATTCAATATTGACGAGCCCAACAGATTTATGAATACATTTATAACAATAATAACAATAATAACGAGGTCTCCTTAATTTCCGCGTATTCTAAAATTTAGTTACAGCAATTACCGTATTAAGAACATCAGTGCCTAGGTGAGATGCCCGGAATACTGCGAAGTGCTATTCTAAATATTCCATCTACATTTTACCAAAATGATCTCAATCGACCTATTACGACATGACTTGATAATGTGATATCGTGAAACATCGTGTGTCATTAAAGCAAAATAGCTCATATTGCCTTATAGATAAATTACGAAATCGTTTGATAACCACGCATAAAAAAGGTGGTTTCAATGAAAAAGAAATATCATTATGGTTAGTCATCGGAAGTGAAACCGTTGCTATGAACCATTTATTTGCGTCCCAAACACGTGTCAGGTACACAGCTACTTAACCTTGTTATCTCTATTGTATTACGTAAGATATTATATAAAATTAGGTAAAGTAGGTATTATAGACCAACGAGTAATGGAGCGCAGCATTTATCAATGCGCACACACTAGTAAGGTGGATGTTTAACTTAACAGAGTGATGCGAGCCATATGCCTGCCCGCAGATGCCTGCAATCGGCGATGTCTTGCACGGTGACGGCTTGTGGTGACAACTTCATATTTTCAATGGTGCGCGCTTGAATGCGATGTGCGCGCTGGGACGTACCTCTCAATGTCAGCTGGAACCGACGGGAGTTCGATGACCGGACGTTGCAATCGCCGATTGCCTCGATATGCAGTGACTCGCGGGGGCCGCGCGCGCCTGTCTGGTTGGCGAGCTCGGCGTCGATGAGCGTCACCGTTGACCCGTCGTCGAGGAGGGCGTAAGTGTCTACTCCTCCCGCCGGTCCGGAAATGTGTACCGGCACTATCTTGAGATACGCCGCGAAGCCTCTTGTCCACGTTGACGCGACTGTCTGTTTCTCCGTGTTGTCGTCTTCCGCGACCCTTTCGCTTTTGACGTGGTGAAGCAGTCTGTGGTGTGAGTATTTGCACCCGTCGGTGTCGCAAGTGTGCCTCTTGCAATGATGACTCTTCGTTCTGAAGCGTAGACACGCGAAGCATAGTCTTCGTGCGTTCGCGATGTCCCATCTGTCGTTGACCGTTGATTCAATCAATTTCTTGCACTTGGTTACCTCGTGTTCTGTGTCGTGACACGCAGCGCATTTTTCTTTCCTCGGGCTCGATACAGCGGTGCTATAAGTCTTGTTCGTCTGTCTTCTGTTCACTGTATGTTCCCGTTCAGGTGTCACGTGTTCGGGAGGTGCGTAGTGCCCGCACCTATCGGCCTCCCTACTGAGGAAATTAGAGAGCCTCAGTAGGTCGGGTTCTTCTGTCTGTTCTTCCGCTGCGTAGTCGAACCATCTATACTTGAGCGCCGGTGTGAACTTCTCAATGGTCGTCATGATAGCCTCCGGGTTGTACAGGTACGCCACGCGGTTGAGTGCGCGTAGCGTCGCGACGATGTTCATCACCCGCGTGGCGAACACGCAGATGTCACTCGGGTTGTCGCTGAGTCGGGGCAGCGCGCGCAGGCGTTCTAGTTCGCCCAGCGCGATGCAATCTGGTCGGCCGAAGCGTGCTTCGAGCGCCCAGAGTATGTCGGCTGTCTTGGCGTTGTAGATGAGTAAGTTCTCTACGGCTTCTTTAGCTTTACTTTTTAGCGCTCTTCGCAGTCTCGCGACGTTCTCGATGTCCGTGAAGCTCGGCGCAGATTCTTCATAAGCAGCTTTGAAGGTGAGCCACTCTTGGTGTGACCCACTGAAGTACGGCAAGTCAGTAGCGAAGCGGTGGTTCGGGGCGTTCCCGGACCGGGCGGCGAGGGTGATTGCGGACGCCAGCTCACGCAGGTCAATTTGATGTGGTGGCGTCGCGACTGTCGTTTCTTCCTTCTTCGACACGGCGATGAGTGGTGGCTGGATCGGTGCAGGGGGCAACGGCGTTGTCGCCCGCGGCGCTTCATCGATGGTGCACCCCACGTCTATGTCGTGTGGCCTGTCGGCGATGGCCAGGACGTGAGGTCGCGAGTCGTTCAGCCAGCTCCCGACTCTTTTCTCGGTTTCTTGTTCGTCTGATATGCACGTGTCGGCGTCACTCTCGCTTTCTTCATCTTCGGCTTCGATTCGTGATATTTTCGCAGCTGCTAATTTTTTTTTTTTTTTTTTTATTATTTATAATTTGACACTGCGGGCCCGGTTTGTCCCGCACCTTTTTTTGTGTAATTTATGTGTTGTTAGTATTTGCTTTTATATGCACTTGTATGGTACATGCCGCTTATTATTAGCTTATTGTTACAGTGCTTGGTATTTGTTTGTAGCGGTACTTCAGTAGTTTTTTTTTTTTTTTAATTTATATTAATGTTTTTGTAAGTGAATGAGGCTTTCTGTTTTGGCTTGCCTTTGAGCGAGAATGCCTCAGTTGTGTAGGTGTTTGGCTGCTTGTGAGGGTTTCCTTTAGACCTCCGCCTCCAGCAGCTTTTTAACAACTACCATGTCTCGACTGCGAATAGCCATCTTTATGTTGTATTCTTTTATTTTTTTGGTCGCAGCTGCCCTCGCCCTGCTTATTAGTGTAGCCGTTGCGTCCCCTTCACAGCTGTCTGTGTAGTAGACGCAACTTCCAGTGTGGCGAGATATAGCTACGACCGCGTGTGGATAGCTTCCGTGGAGCTTCAGTCTCTTGGGGACCGCTCGCACTATCACCACGTTTTCACTCGTTAGTCCCTGAGACTCATGCACGGTGAGGATGCGCGACCCGTTTCCCAACGCATAGCCCTGGCCGAGGAGGATTTCCTTCTCGGCCTGGGTGTGCACCAGAAACAGGGTGTTCTCCTGGTGTTTCGGAATTTGCGCTCCCGTGTACTTACTGAGGCTCAAGGACCTCACGAGGGATTTGGACGAGTATATGCCCCCATATATCTCGTTGAGGGTATACGCTACGTCCATTGGGTTTCTGTGAGTGCAGAGCAGCTCCCTTTTGACACGCGCCACGGAGTCTGGGCGGTTGTAACGCAGTCGAAACAGGTTCTCCCTATCAATGAACGGCAGTTGGTTGCAGTCGCCGACGAGAAGAGCCTCTCTCGCGCCAGTTATCTTGATGGCCATCACTACGGCTCCAAAGTGGTTCATGAGTGCCTCGTCGATGATAATACGTGTGCACTCTTCACCTTCTTTCAATCCGTTGACCAGCATTGAAGCCATAGTGCGGACCCTCCTCTTGGTGTTTGTTTTAACTTTTTGCGCGAGTCTCTCCCTTAAGTCATTCGCTGCCTCGGTTGTAGATGTTATTAGGATATCGCTTTCGATGTTGTAATTTGCGATTATCCATGTTGTTTTTCCGCATCCAGGAACCCCGTTGACCCATGTTATTTTGGGTACGGTCCAGTGCTCGATTGCAGGCCCCCGACCTCGGTCACTTGAGACAGTTTCTGCCATCTCAAGTATCCGGTCGTCGAGCACCACCCTCGTGCACTTCGCCGCAATCACTATTGGGTCGTTAGGGGGGGTTCTGAACTTGTGTTTGCCGGTCCGCCGGGACCCCTCCTCATCGTATTCGACGAAACCGCTGGTTCCACTATAGGCCGCCATGTACCTCCCCGACATTTCTCCTCTTAACGTGGTGGAGTTGTCGTTGTCGTACACCGCCGCTTCTGCCTCCTCGAGCTTCACCTCTAGCAATCCTTCATTGCCCAGGTGATAGGTTTGCAGGATGGATCTACAGGTCTCAGCTGCTAATTGGACTTGTAATTCTAGTCCTTGCCCTGATGCTCTTACATACCTGATGGATCAAATACTCCCTGTAGTAGTTCCTCTGGGTTTGGATAGGCCACTCCCAGTAGCTTCAGTCGCTGCGCAGCCAGAGCGTCACAATGGCAGAGGACGTGCTTCATGGTTTCAGTCTCTGTACCACAGTTCCTGCATACCACGTCGCTGCCTTATCAACCCCCGTGTGCCCAGGGACCCAGACTAACCTGACCGTATGGCGCGCTCCACATCTGTCAAGAAGGTATGCACACTCCACAGCCAGTGCTGAGTTTAACTCATAGGAGCTGATGGCTTGGAGGGCAGCCTGTCTGTCACTACAGATGTAGATTCTCTTGCCTGTAATTTGTTTGTCCAATACCTCTTTTGCACAAATATTTATCGCATAGGTCTCTGCTTGGAATATTGACGCAAATCTGCCCATGCTTTGACTTAGGCTGTATCCTTCTGTGTATACACCGGCTCCCGTTCCAGACTTGGTTTTGGATTTATATCGTTAGTTCCTTGCCTTGTTTATTTAGACCACATTTCCATTGTTCCCTGGTAGGGATGTGGGTGCTAAATCTTTTGTTGAACATGTGCGTGGTAAAGGTCTTGTCACTTCTCATGTTCCTTATGTCATTTAGTTCCTCAGTCTCAATGACGATATGTAATGGAGTGCGATTGAGTAACCACTCTATAGCTACCGTCGGTGTTGTTTTGAATGCACCAATGATGGCCAGGCAGGCTGTCCTCTGTAGTTAAATTAGAGCGTCCCTGCAGGTTAGTGTTTTAGTTCCTTACCCATATCCATACCCCTAATCCATACTTTAATATCGGTTTTACCATAATTTTATATACCCAATGCATTATTTTGGGCTGTAGGCCCCATGTCTTTCCATATGCTGACCTACACGTATTCAACACTCTCAATGCTTTAGCAATGGTTTGGTCAACATGTGCATGCCACCGTAGTTGCTTGTTTAGAGTCACTCCCAGATAATTACCTTCAGTGGCCCATTTAATTTTATTACCGTACGTATGAAGATCTTGTAGGCCTGTTAGTACCTTTTCCGTGTGAATGACATTAGTCTTCTTCGGGTTGACCGAGAGGCTATTTGTCGTGCACCAATTCGTTACTTTATCTAGACCTTCCTGCATCAGTGTCGATACTGTGTTTGGTAACTTCCCATTGATTGCTATCACTATATCGTCCGCATATCCTAGTACGTCAACTCCGACGGCTTCTTCGGGCACGCCAAATTGACTAGCAACTCATAGGCTTCGTCCCCCATCACCGACACCAGCGTAGGCAGCTTGAGCTCCTCCTTGATACCATTAACCTTGAAATACATTTCAAGTCGGTCCGAATATGATGACCATGCACCATTCTTGATATCAAACTGCGATATTTTGCCGATCGACATTCTGTTTATTATTATTGCACGATAGTTTTATCACTTGTCGCCACTGGAAAATTCTTGAGGAGTAGCAAAGAAACACAGGTATACAGCAGGAGATATTTATTCCGACTGATATCAAATTAGACTTAACCTACCCTCCACCTATAAATGATTAAATGCCAAAGTGTGTGTGTCTCTAATACACTACAGTTTCTTTACTGGACGCTGAACAAGACATGTCATCAACATAAAATTGGTTCAATATTGTCTCTGTGATGTCAACATCTGAACAGTCTTGTGCTGATTGCTTGACACACCTGTAGCTGCAAGTGAAGGTGTTAAGCCTTTATACGCCTATAGGATCCGCTAAACTATCACGCTACAGAATTAGTTGCAAATCACGGCAAGTGTTATCTATTAACACTTGCCTATAAAACTTCTCAATATTCGCGCAAGCAAAGAAGGGATGTTCCCGGAATCGCAATTTGTATTGGCGGTCGCGTGTAGGAACGCCTTGTATTGGCGGCCCTCTCATCTGTAAATCACTTAACTATATTCCGGTACTTGAAGCTGCGCTGGCGTCGAATACAACGCATAGTTTGGTTGTTGTGGCATGCTCACGAAACACCATGGTGCGGCATGAAGTAATGAGTTTTTTTATAAGAATCTACAGTACATTTTCGCATTTTCTGCACTCGACGACCGAATGGCCAAGACGGAAAAGTTTTTAAATATTTTATTACCTTTTCAAACCCTTGCATATCTTTTAAAGTGTAATTCAGGATTTTTTGGCATGAGTATAAGGGATGCGGTGCATGACACAATAAACTTGACCTTTTGCGTGGCTTTTTTTATTGTGATCGGTGTTTTAAGTGAATACTGGTTTCTGTTATAACATTTTAGTGTACCCTCCGTGCACACGCACGTTGTGGTTGTTTTGTGTCTAGTATAGTGTTAGGTCTATTAGGTACAAATAAAGTTTCTAACATATCTGCTTTATCCCTAAAAAATGTAATAAATCTCCAACCTTAGTATTTTTATTTGGCTAAGACGAATCGCCACTCTGAACTGAAACGTGTTTAAATTATTTCCACTCACGTGCTGTAGAGGGATCTAGCTTAAACACAATCATAAAAATTAATTAAGTATCCCACTAGTATCTGGGCTCACCGAGTAACTTAAGTGCACGTAAATTTAATGTGGTATCAATAAAATTATAATAAAATTTCTTATTTGAGCTGGCGATTCTTTTGAAAGAGTAGGCATGGGAAATAATATCTTGACATAGTTATAAACAAGTAATCGACTATTATTGTAGCTGTTAAGAAGTAATTCCTATGCAATTTTATTATTAATAAACCGATGAAAATTCTAAAAATTTAATAACTGATTGTGTGTCTTTCTTAAGTAATGAAATTTCTGTATTTTTGAAATATTTTTAGTTGAATGAACTAGAGATATGAATGTATTTCGGAATTCGAGCTAATGCTCATATGAGCCGTCAAATTCAGGTAATGATAAAGTTGGTAGTTTAACAAATTGAGGAGTAACATCTGTGCAAGATGCATTCTCATCATTATCAATACATCATACATTGAGCTTTAGCTAATGCTGAGTAATATTCGACCTCAAAGCTTTCTCGTGCTCCAATTTCATTTTGAATTTCGTTATACTCTGAGAACAACTGCTTAATGCCTTGAATATCTTAATTTAGCGAAAACACTTTGCTTTTAAAAAATGCTTTTAAAAACTAGTTAATCTACTTTTAACTATGTCTTGTTTTTTATTGAGATATTTAATTGTCGCGCCAACCTTACTATCACGTGTTGTACCTTGAGAAGTTTTAGGGATATGAAGAAGTACTTGTAGTTTTATTTTCTTTTATTTCTCTGCACGTTACTACGTAAGAAATCCGCGGGTGATAATTCGTACACGTGAAATGAGCAGGCACACTTAAAGCGCCCGAACACTGGAATTTAACCAAGTACGAGGTTATAGAAGTAAATTTTTGGACAGACAGTTTGGCTGACTCGTCTCACCGAAATGCGCTGCAGTGCTACTACTCCTGATGGTTCAGGCCAATGCCAGATGTGAGAAAGATCAATATCTTGCCATAATATTGGCCATGCCTTAGATTCTTTGCTGAACTTGGCTGCTGATTTTGTTGACTTTTTCTAACAGTTGCGTAGTTACGTTTCGTACAACACGTTGGCTATAGCCCGGCTTTGAAGGTCCAAATTATGTGCCCGCTTCAAAAATTCTAATGCGTGAATCTTAATTTATCATTTTTTTTTCTTCAATAAAGAAAATGTGTTATATTTGAAACAATGTGCGTGTAATACTTTTTAAATTGACAAGATTGCCTGCGTAAAAAGATAATGCGTTGGTAAGCGTTGACATTAGAACTTATGCTCAGTTTTAAGTAGAATTAAGGCGCTTACAGACATTGAACACTGATTATTGCGAACGCCCACATTCGGAAATAATCCGTATCAAGGGCTGAGCTTGCCACCGCTATTAAAAACCGCGAAATCGAAACCGGCTGTCTGCTTACCATTGCACTAATAGGAACGAAGGTTTTTACAATCAATTGTGCTTGCCATTCCATTCATTTTTTCATTTACTTTGACTGTTCATGGGAATGTACTGAAACTTCATATTCATAAAGCGATTAATTCCACTTTACCCATTACTAGCGCCCCGTCCCGGCTTCACACTAGTGAATTATATACATAAACCTTCCTCTTGAATTACTGTCCATTATATGTGTTATGAACGCCAATTTTCGGATACCCTCTTTTTATTACGAAATGTTAAGGATAACATCATTTAAAATCATCATCATCATCATCATCAGCCTATAGCAGTCCACTGCTGGACATAGGCCTCTCCAAGTGCACGCCACTGGGTACGATCCTCGGCTACTCGCATCCAGTTTCTGCCAGCCGCCCTACGAAGGTCATCGCTCCACCTAGCCTGAGGGCGTCCTGCATTACGTTTGCCAGTCCGCGGTCTCCACTCAAGAACTCGTTTGTCCCAGCGGTTATCGGTTGTTCGGCTAATGTGACCGGCCCATTGCCACTTCAGCTTACTAATCCGGTGGGCTATGTCGATAACTTTGGTTCTCTGTCGAATGACTTCGTTCCGGATTCTATCCTTCAGAGAAACTCCGAGCATAGCCCTTTCCATAGCTCGCTGAGTGACTTTAAATTTATGAACCATTCCAACCGTGAGTGTCCACGTCTCGGCTCCATATGTCATAACGGGCAGGACGCACTGATTAAAGACTTTTGTCTTTAGGCTTTGTGGAATGGGCGATGTAAATACTCGACGTAATTTCCCAAATGCCGCCCAGCCCAGCCGTATTCTTCTGTTGACCTCTTTCTCGAAGTTGTTTTTCCCCAACTGCAGAGTTTGCCCTAGGTAAACATATTCTTGAACAACCTCGAGAATAGCGCCATGTATTGCAACAGGTTCCGGTACTACATGTCGGTTAAACATTACCTTGGTCTTGTCCAAGTTCATGCGGAGACCTATTTGTTTGAAAGAATCGGCTAGGCTGGTCAGCATCTGTTGTAAATCCTGCAACGTTTCGGCCATAATGACGATGTCGTCTGCAAATCTCAAGTGTGAGATATGACTGCCATTTATGTTTATGCCATGACCTTCCCAGTCCAGCGTCTTAAACATATCCTCCAATGCATTTGTGAACAATTTGGGGGAGATAACGTCCCCTTGTCTCACTCCTCGATGCATTGAGATAGGGCTGGTCTGCTGGTTTTGTAACTGGATGGTCATGGTCGCGGCGTTATAGAGACTTCTTAACACTTGGATGTATCGCCAGTCGACTTGGCATCGTTGCAAGGATATCAGAACTGACCAGGTCTCGATCGAGTCAAAGGCCTTCTCATAGTCCACGAATGCTAAGCACAGGGGCCGATTATACTCTTCGGTCTTCTGTATAATCTGCCGTATAGTGTGGATGTGGTCTATGGTTCCATACCCTCTTCGAAACCCGGCCTGTTCCGGGGGTTGAAATTCGTCGAGCCTTCGCGTAAGACGATTCGTGATAACTCTTGAAAACAGCTTATAAATGTGGCTCAGGAGCGAAATAGGGCGGTAGTTCTTCAGTTGGGTCTTATCACCCTTTTTGAAAAACAATACGACCACGCTCCTACCCCAAGCCTCTGGAGTTCTCCCATTAAAGAGGACAGAGTTAAAGATATTTTGGAGCTCCTTTAGCACGGATTTACCTCCTGCTTTTAATAGTTCAGTTGTAACTCCGTCCTCTCCAGGGGCTTTTCCATTCCTTAGCTGCTCAAGAGCCATCACGATTTCGTCTAGGCTGATTTCGGGCAGGTCTTCCGTAAAGTGGCGGCTTAATGTAGCTCTAGGATCCTCGTTTCCGGGATCAGGACGAGATGTATGCGAGGCGTATAGTCGGCTGTAGAAGTCTTCTACTTCCAAAAGAATCTCCGGCTTAGAAGTGATGACGTCCCCACTGGCTTTGGACAACTTCGTCAGATGGCTCCTCCCCAAAGACTGAACGAAAACTTTCGACCCCCGATTTTGCTCGATTGCTTTTTCAATAGCGCGTGTATTAGCGCATCGGAAGTCATGTCGTACCAGTTTGTTAATTCGTTTGTTGAGTGCCCGTTGCTCTAACGAAGTGTTGGGTGGGTTTACACGTCGTTCCTTCATAAGCTGCAGTATCTCCTCCGAAAGCTTCGTTTTCTTACTTATACGTCGCGTTTCACAAAATCTCGTACCTTCCTCCCTGATGATTTTAACTACATTTGTGAGGGCCTGGTCTACGTCATTTGTGGTTTCCATGGTAACGAATCGGTTCTCCAGATTTGACTGGAACGCTTCAGATCCTACTACGGTTTGGAGGAGGTTGGGCCGGAGCCTGGCTTTCATCAAACGGACTCGCTCGAACTTAAAGTTGATATTCAGTGAGCCTCTGACAAGTCGGTGATCGCTTCCGGTATTAAACCTGTTGATCACTGAGACATCTCTGAATATGTGCTTCTTGTCCGTTATGATGAAGTCAATCTCATTTTTAGTCCTAGTGTCGGGACTTTGCCATGTCCACTTTCTTTGGGGCCGTTTCTTAAAGAAAGAGTTCATCAAGAAAAGCCCCTCTTTCTCAAGAAAGTTAACAAGCATTTGCCCCCTATGATTCCTGCTACCGTAACCGTGAGATCCTACTACCGATTCGCTGCAAATTTGTACTCCCACTTTAGCGTCGAAGTCCCCCATGACAACGTTGTAGTAGGCCTTAGTGGTGGAGTGTAAGGCCTTCGATATGTCCTCGTACATATCTTCAACTTCATTGTCAGAGTGTGCCGAAGTCGGTGCGTAAACCTGCACAACCTTTAGGTTATACCTATCGGTTAACTTAATAATAAGATACGCTACCCTGTTCGACACACTAGACATTTCTACAACGTTGTCAGAGAGGGTTTTATTGACCAAGAACCCTACGCCGCCCTGGGATAGCTGATCGCCCTCTCGGAAGTACAAAAGGTGGCCTGATTCTAGGGTAACGGTGTCCTCTCCCTTTCTTCGGACTTCACACAGTCCCAGAACGTGCCACCTTATCCCTTCGAGTTCGGATTCTAGTTGCGCCATGTGCTCGTCAAGCCGTATACACGCATTTAAAATACACGAGTAGAACTCCCTTGTGAGAAATATGCCTGGTTCATGATAAAAATATTGATGAATTGAAAAAAAAAATGTGCAAAAACTAAGACTATTACGTAATAATCTTGAATATAGCCTGAAATTATCTTTCAAGTCTGAACTTTTAGATTAATTAAGAACCCCCTAGCTTTCTTAGAAGAGGAGAAATAAGTGTTTTTAAATTTAAAAACACTTATTTCTTCTCTCGGTATAATTTTTTTTCTCGAATGTTCTGCCCTATGAGCAACGTTACATATATGAAAATTATGAGCACATTTTTCCAAATAACCTGTGAAAAATTGCATCCATGTTGTCAACTTTAGAAAAAAAGATGTCCGGATGTTTCCTAACTTTTACGATGGACCTATAATGGATCAGATATGTGTTGGTGAATTAGTAGAAACTGCGTTCACATCGAGACGCTTACTTGTTTTTGTTTTTTTTTGTTCTTCTATTAGTAGCTTCTAACCTTTTTATGATGTTTTGCCTTATTAACGAAAAGTTACGGTAGGGCACGTATTGTTGCTGGGTATGCGGGCAGACTTGAGTAAAATGCAATCTGATTATAGATTATAATTATATTTATGATTATAATTATATTTATATAAAGTAACGACGTCAATCAAAAAATGTTATCATATTCGGTGATAAAGGATTATTAGTTTGTAATCATAATCATGACTGCTTTTTATAATTGATAATTTGAAATCAATTAACATTAAAAAATACATATTAAGAGGGGTGTAAAGTTTTTAAAATTTTCATGGATATTATGGAAGTAACTACTTTTTTATTAAAAGACTTTTACCAATATGTAGTTTTTAAGGCGGTTCGGGGTCTTTAGAAAATATTATAAACAAAACAGGAGGCCTACGAAAAGCGTATAAATCACTAGTTGACAAAAAAGAATGGATAACAAATCTTAAAAACAAACAGAGAAAGTCATTGATAAGACGCCCGGATATAATAAATGAAGTGACATCCTTTTACAAAGAGCTCTACGCAACCAAAACCAACCGCGCCCACAGTATACATGATTTTGTAGAGTACGACTCCATTAACATGGAAACCGCACCACAAAGCATTTTGAAGAGTGAGAAACGCCATTTGAGCCAAAAAAAATGTAAGACTCCAGGAAATGACAATATCACAAACGAAGTCTTGAAGTTTTTATGTGATACTAGCGGCCCGTCCCGGCTTCGCACGGGTGGATAATTGGATATTGCGTCCGCTGCGTAGGAACGCGCGGCTACCTATTTCATAGCTGTGCACGCCCCTCTCCGTCACTTCGGTCCCCCCTCCCTCGCCGCGTTGCCCGCTACGCTGCGTGGAGCAGTGTTGGGCACTAATTGTTTAATTGTTCAATTGTAGGACCAAACAATTGAAATTTCAATCGCAGAAAAAATCAATTGCAATTGACGATTGAAAAATTAATTGTTAATTGTAGGGTTCACAATTAACAACTGATCAATGGTAATTGTAAAACGTTGCAATTACAATTGATCAATTGTTAATCGTTTTTTGCATGTTTACGATTAAACAATTAACAATTAAACACAGGACAATATATTTTTAACACATCCAAGATGGCGGACGTGACCTTTGAAGTAAAATGGGTGTCATTTTTGGGGTTTCAGGGAATACTGATTGCAAATATGGCGTGAATTTTTGGATCTAAGTAAAATACGACGATAAGACTTTTGAAGTAAAATATGGGAGTCACATTTTTGATATTAGGGAATGCTGATTACGAATATGACGTTAATTTCTGGATCTAAGATGGTGGATGTGACTTTTGTAACAAAATCAATATGCATGTCACTTTTATGGTTTTGAAAGAAGTTGATAACGAATATAATGTTAATTTTAAAATCCAAGATGGCAGACGCGACTTTTTATGAAAATCGAGATGGGTATTGATTTCGGGGTTTTATGAGATGCTGATTACGAATATGACGTTAGTTTCTGGATCCAAGATGGCGGACGCGACTTTTTATGAAAATCGATATGGGTAACGATTTCAGGGTATTAGGGGATGCTGATTACGAATACGGCGTTAGTTTCTGGATCCAAGATGGCGGACATGACTTTTGAAGTAAACTCAATATAGGTGTCACTTTTAGGGTTTGAGGGATGCTGAGTAAAAATATAACGTTAATTTAAAGATCTAAGATGGCGGACGCGACTTTTGAAGTAAAATCGATATGGGTTTTATTTTTGGGGTTTTAGGGGATGCTGATAACAAATACAACGTTATGAGATGCTGATTACGAATATGGCGTTAGTTTCTGGATCCAAGATGGCGGAAGCGACTTTTGATGAAAATCGATATGGGTATCGATTTCAAGGTTTAGGGAATGTTGATAACAAATATAACGTTAATTTTAAAATCCAGCATGGCGGACGCGACTTTTTATGAAAATCGATATGGGTAACGATTTCAGGGTATTAGCGGATGCTGATTACGAATATGGCGTTAGTTTCTGGATCCAAGATGGAGGACATGACTTTTGAAGTAAAATCAATATAGGTGTCACTTTTAGGGTTTTAAGGGATGCAGAGTAAAAATATAACGTTAATTTAAAGATCCAAGATGGTGGACGCGACTTTTGAAGTAAAATCGATATGGGTTTTATTTTTGGGGTTTTAGGGGATGCTGATAACAAATATAACGTTAATTTTGAAATCAAGATGGTAGGCGCAAATTTTTATTAAAATCAATATGGGTATAGATTTCGGGATTTCAGGCGATGCTGATTACGAATATGGCGTTAGTTTCTGGAAACAAGATAGCGGACGCGACATTTGATGTAAAATCAATATGGGTGTCACTTTCTGGGTTTTAGGGGATGCTGATAACGAATATGGCGTTAACTTTTGGAACCAAGATGGCGGACGAGACTTTTGGAGTTAAATCGATATGGGTTTCATTTTTGGGGTTTTAGGGGATGCTGATAACAAATATAACGTTAATTTTGAAATCCAAGATGGCGGGCGCGACTTTTTATGAAAATCGATATGGGTATCGATTTCGGGGTTCTAGGGGATGCTGATTACGAATATGGCGTTAGTTTCTGGATCCACATGGCGGACAGGACTTTTGAAGTAAACTCAATATAGGTGTCACTTTTAGGGTTTTAAGGGATGTTGAATACAAATATAACGTTAATTTAAAGATCCAAGATGACGGACGCGACTATTGAAGTAAAATCGATATGGGTTTTATTTTTGGGGTTTTAGGGGATGCTGATAACAAATATAACGTTAATTTTGAAATCCAAGATGGCGGGCGCGACTTTTTATGAAAATCGATATGGGTATCGATATCGGGGGTTTAGGGCATGCTGATTACGAATATGGCGTTAGTTTCTGGATCCAAGATGGCGGTTGTGACCTTTTTTGTAAAATTCGATATGAGTTTCATTTTTGGGGTTTTAGAAGATTCTGATAACGAATATAACGTTCATATTGGAATCCAAGATGGCGAACGCGACTTTTGAAGTAAAATCAGTATGGGTGTCATTTTTGGGGTTTGGGGGAAGCTGATAAAGAATATAGCGTTAATTTTGAAATCCAAGATGGCGGATGCGACTTTCGAAGTAACATCAATGTGGGTATGTCATTTCGGGGGTTATGTCCAAGAGCGTGCTCGTTGCGACCCCTGCCAGCCATCTAGGCTGGGTCGTCTCCCCGAGGCGACGCGTGTAGTCTAGGGTACCACTGAGTGGTCGTGCCAGCAAGGGGGTGGGTATCTTGCTGTCCCATCGCCTGGCTTCTGGAGTGAGAGACTATGGCCTGTACTATGCAAGATTCTCTGAGTCCGTTTAAATCCTAAGTCTCACTAGGGTATTTTTGGATGCAGCATACGCTTCCGTAAGCTTGTCGACACACCAGGAGCTTGAGAGTTTTGGGATAATGTCAGGGAACTTTTGAATCTGACTGATGTGCAAATGAAAAGGTGATTTTGTGCGACGACCTGAATAAATGGGTGGGAACCAGGTGGCAATCTTACGACGTTGCTCTAGGTCCTTATGGTGATAAGAGAGTAAATGATGCGGGTAAGCTCATTGTAGATGCATGTTTGGAAAGAGGCCTTCTTGTGTCAAATACGATATTCCAACATAAAGCGATTTATATTACGTGGAGAAGAAATGAACAGAAAAGCATGATAGATTTGATCCTAGTAGATAACCGTCTCCAGAGCAAACTTTAAGATATCCGTGCATATAGAGGTCCCACTCTTGAATCGGAATACTATCTCATAGTTACGTGGTTTAGTGGTTTGTTTAGAAGAAGAGGTAATGGCGAGAGCATATACCCTTTCGAGGCCATAAAAGAATTATAATTGAAAAGTTGCAAGAGTGAGAAGAATGTATAAAGATCTGTTCATACAGACTCTGGTTCGGGAGAAGCTTTTGACAGCAGGTACTTCGGACTCGAATATAAATGAATGCTGAAATAGCCTAAAAGAGAGTTTGTTAGAATCCGCGAAAGAAGTATGTGGTTGCTCAAAAAAGCAAAGCACAGCGGAAGTTGGGACGGAGAGTTACAAAGCTTCGTACAAAGTAAGAAGAAAACGTGACAGGACTGTGTTTCTTCTTTGAATGTAAATGACAGTATGACAGAGCTGAAGAAATAAATATACGGCAATGCAAGAGTGCCACCAAAACTTTAGTGAAAGAAATGTTTGAAAGAGAAGAAAGGCGATTGGAGAAGAAAGGCTCGAGGTGATTCGTCAGGCTTAAGCCAAAAGGCTTAGAAAGCCATGCATTAAGGAGAGCTTGTCCTAACGCTGTTATATGGCAGTGACGGTTGGGTATATAAGAAGAAGAATGAAAGTAGGATAAATGCGGTCGAAATTCGAGCACTGCGGAAGATGTGCCGTGATTGACCGTATTCGCAATAGCATAGTAAGAAAGCTTGTAGGTATGAATGATAATATTAGTGTAAAGATGCAAAAGGGTATGCTCCGTTGGTTCGGGCATAAAGAAATTCGGAAGAAAGAATGACAAAACAGATATCAAATGCGAAAATGGAAGGATGTAGGTACCGGGAAATATCTAGACCATCTTACCCCGTTTGATTGGTTATGACGAGTACTATAGACCCTAGGAGTTCCGTTGGCCACCTTCCGGATCCATCATCAGGACGTGGCCGCCATCTGAGTTTAAAGTACTGGTCAAGACAAATCTAACGATCTAAAACACGACGGAGTTTCTAAATCTCGAACCAACCGAGACATGTTGGTCTAGTTTTTTCGACCCGCAAAGTCAATTTGTCTTCTTATGACAAATTGAATTTGTCATAAGAATTCAAGATAAACAATAGCAAACAAGGAGCAACAATAGTGTTAAATAAATATACAACGAAAAATATTAAAAATCAATTTTTATTTAAATTAATGTTCCGATTTAATGACACATAATTAAAATGTTTTCTGTATATTCTTTGAATAGGTTAAGTTGCACTTCAACACGACTCTCTTTTCAAACATTTGATCTGATAATCTATGACTGTTTGGTGAATTGGTCATAGTAGCAAAAGAAAACAATCTTTCAACTGCTGCGGAAGCTGGTAATGGCGTATTAAATTTTATAAAGACTCTTTTTATTTCTGGGTATTTGTTCAGCAGACTTAGTTCTTCACTTTCTTCAGCAAAAAAGTGTAGCATTAATAGCTCAGCCATTGTTATAGGCATGTTAGTACTGGCAGCCGCTGTAGGTGACACATTAATATTACTATCTGAGTCAGCATCAGATTCAAAAAAATTTTCATTACGACTTTTAGTTGCTATAATTTGTTGAGGCTCTTCATTGAGTTCTTTTGAACTAAGGGTTTTAAAAAGATTCTGTACCCTAGTTTGGTCTTGATTATCTAAGCGAGAAAACCACTTATTTTTAAAACAGGGATACGATACAGCAGCTATTGCTGCATGTTCTGCCTCAGCAGTGTTAAGGTTAAAAAACTGTTTAAATCTCGTTTCAACGTTTATTCTATACGCCTCGATTAAAGGTGCACAGTACATCAAATTGCCTCTCCTTTCAATTTTTTGTATTTTTCTTATCAATGCAAACAGACATGGCAATAAAATGCCATAATAGGCATTGGTTTTACTTTGCATAATATCTAGTGCTTCTGCTTCTGGTGCAGCACATGTCAAATATTCTTTCAAGTAATCAAATTCAACATCTTTTATGGGATTACTAATATTTAAAGCTCTATGAAGCTGAAATTTTTTTTTTGATTTGATAAAATTTGTTGAAGTGAATCATATAGGCTATTCCATCTGGTTTCACCCGGTCGACTTAATGTGTGTTGTAATAAATCTTGTATAATTTCAGCTGTTTTTGGACGACCAGCTGCATTCCATAAAGAGTTGCATTTTTTTAATGCGGTGGTATGTATATGAGATAATGGAGTACCTTTGTCATTTAAAACTTTATTGGCATCAACGGTAGCACATAAGCTTAATGTATGCGCACAGCATCTTATATGGGCACGCAAATAAAATCTTCGGATTCTTCTTCGTCCAGACTTGAGTCAGATTCCACATCTATTTCTTCAAACAAAGAATCTTCTGGCTGACTGGTTTTGTCACAACTGATGTTTGTAAGTTCCACGCCAAAAGCGCGAAATGCTTTTAAATAATTACTGCCGTTGTCAGTAATGGTTGCGACTACCTTATTACTGTTTAAGCCAAATTCTGTATAAATTTGTTTAATTAAATTAGTAATACGATCGTAACTATGAATGCCTTTGAACCGCTGACATGCTAATGCTACTGAAACACGTTTCAAATCTTTTGTGATCCAATGTGCAGTCATACCTAAGAAGCTTCTCTTCTTTCCCGACCAGATATCAGTTGTAGTGCACACGAAATCAACAGCCTTTAGTTCAGATTTTATGGCAGACATTTTTCTTCATAATATATATTTATACGGCGACTCAAACTTCGACGGTTACAACTTTCAAATTCTTATCGGGTATCTTCAAGTTGCTAAACATCTCTAATAAATATAGGTTTTCTATAGCCCCCAATGGGATCATAGAATCAATCAAGAAGTTTATCATATTTTGTGCAAATTTTTCTGGTGTATATGGCTGGACCTCTTCAACTTTTCTTAAGCCCCTAGTCGGTATTTTTTTTTAAATGTATGCACCTTTTTTAATATTTTTCTTTGTTTTTATGTATCTTTTATATTCATTTACATAATCTTGTCCATGTTTCCGTTTGAGGTGACTCAGAAAATTGGATGAACAGTTGTCGAATCCTCTGATTTTAGTAGTGACGGGCGAGCATTTAGTACACAGAGCTGTGATTATATGTGCTGTTGATTCTTCTGGTAAATATTTGTAAAATGTACCGTCAAGTAGTGCAAGACGCGGGGGTGAAGATATCGACGTGATTGAGCTCGGCCCTGAAGACTGCCCATCTCGATCTAACTGTTCATTGATGTCCGTGTCCAACGTGTTAACTGACATATAACTATATTCCTCTTTATCCATAATGACTATAATGTCCAAAAAGTGTGGAATTATTCGTTGAAATATGCGAATATACTTAATAGAAATGAATTTAAGCTCCTACAATATTCCTGTGTGCGCACGATTCACACTCACTTTCTCTATGTTTGTGGAAATTAGTTTAGTTTAAACAACTGCTACTAAAAGTACACACACAAAAGTACTCTGAAGTGAGATCGTGTCGAAATATACGCGATACTTTGCGCTCCGCAAAAAAGTTATGACAATATTTTCGTCCTAAATCCTCAGGCCGAATGAACAGAGAAACGCGGGATCTCAGTGCTCGGGGTATGTGGTGTGCCCTACCACAGTGTAATATAATACAGTAAAACATCTTAGTACTTATGGTCCGAATTAAACTCACGCACACAGACGCGTGCTCTACACGTCGATAGTTCTATTGATATTTAGTAAGTCATGTGGTTTTTAACAAATATACTTATATACAATTTCCGAGTAATCCATCATAAACACTCTCAATAACTATGAGATTCGAGAATACTTATATATAATGAGAATACTTATACGTAAAATGAGAAAACAGGTTTCTTGAAACAATTTTTGAAAGACGAACGATTTAGCGCAGTGGTTAAGAGCTTAAGCCGCTCCGCCCACTGTGTCTAATAGTTGCGGGTTCGATTCTCGCACGGGACAAATCTTTGTGTGATCCACAATTATTTGTTCCGGTCTGGGTATTTGTGTGTGTGAATATTCATGTTTGTAAACGCACCCACGACACAGGAATAAATCCTAGTGTGGGGATACGTTTAAAAAAAAAAACGAAAAAATTGCAATAAAGGTAAATAATATTTAAGCCTAAACATTAAAATTATAAACGTTTTCATTATGCTGTTTTTACACAGTCCCTGTGGTTAATTGTATTATGCTGGACTTATACGAAAAAATACAGGCTTATAACCACTGCAGTAAATAAGTTTTAATAAATGAAAAAAAAAGGTGCTAACAACGTTCTGACGGGGAGTGTTGGTAATTATACCACTAAAACGACTTTGATAAGTTACTGGATAGATAGATACTGTGGCATTACCGACCGACTCTAGTTACCTACGCACGTGCCCTTTGTCGGCTCGTGCCGGTGCCGAAAGGCGACGAGTAACTAGGGTTGCTACCCGTAGTTTATTATAAAGTACGTATCGTGCGTTATTTAGGGTAAGTATATCTTGTACATTATGAGAACTGTAAAGTACTTTTAAGATTCATTATACACAAAGTAGATGAAGTCTGGTGTTAAAATCCGAATCTATGGTACTAGATTTAAGAAAAAAACATTATTACATCTAACTTAAAGAAAATAGTAAAAACTATAAGCACTTCTTAATTCTTACTAATCTATTCAAGTTATTATTGACTGTCAACATGCTGTGAAGGTGTTTAGCAATGATAACAATGACTGAAAAGTTCTAAAAGTAATAATAAATATGTTTTTAAACAAAATAATAAAGTGAAATAAATAATACTTTATTTTGATACAATGTACTTTTTTGCCTACCTTTAAAAACCAATGTACTTAATTTGCTCAAATAAAAGGTGGCAACCCTACTAGTGACGCGCGCGCACTTGTCGGCTCGTGACACTGCCGAAAGGCGAAGTGCGCGCGCGCTTCTTTAAAGTTTAGGTACCTTTTTATAAACAAACATTTGGTTACCACGGGGGGTTGGCAGAGGGGTGCAGTGTATTGGCCGAATTTTGAATGCTTTATGGAACGGGAACTTATAAAATATTCCATTTTTATATGGACAAAATAGAATACTTATTTTTTACAAGCTTTTATTTGCTCCCTGCCTTACTACTGCTTTCTACCTCGTTGGTCTGGTGGCAAAGCGCATCGCTTTGTGATCACGAGGTCCTGGGTTCAAATCGTAGGTCAGACAAATGTAGTTTTTCTAACGAAAAATTCCCAGTAGCAGTCCGGAGTCTGGAATTGTGCCCGGTATATGGCAATAGGCTCGCCCCCTATTACATGGGACCTAACATCGTCGGCGAAACGTGAGTGTACTCAGTACACCTCTGCCAATCCCTCTGGGGAATATAGGCGTGACGGTGTTACTTTTATTTAACTTGCACTGTTCATATGTCTGTCTGTCTTTCCGGTTCAACTCTTCTGATCCTTTTCTCAAGCACTTACGGTATCCGATTCAGCTGAAATTGGCATACGTATGTAAGTTTGGTGACAATACAATAATATGGTACCATGGGGATGGTCTGATGATGAAGTTGGAAGTTGGCCATAGAAACATGTGAACTGGACAACATAATCCCCTCGTGTTTAGGTTGGTTAGTTTGATATTCACAAGTACAAGTAGATTGATATTGGTGTTAAATTAATATGGATATCATTTTTGGGGTTTTTGCGAATGCCGATAAAGAACATAGCGTTTAATTTGCGCGATATTCGTAATCAGCGTACCCTTAAAACCCAAAAACGATGCCCATATTGATTATTCATAAGAAGTCGCGACGCCATCTTTGATCCAAAAATAAACGCCATTTCAGTTATCAGCATCTCCTAAAATCTCATAGATGATTATGTCTTCTTTTGTCTTAAGTCTTTTTAGAAGGCAAGCATTCACTCAAGCTTCGTACTCCCGATTCAAGCCTTACAACACCAGACAGAAGTGTACATTGTATACTCCCACATTGCGCATACGTTAGGTGTGCTTTTTTTTGATGATTAATTGTTAATTGTTTAATCGTAAATGTGCATAAAACGATTAACAATTGATCAATTGTAATTGCGTTGTTTTGCAATTACAATTGATCAATTGTTAATTGCAAAACATTGCAATTACAATTGATCAATTGTTAATTGCATAACACTGCAATTACAGTTAATCAATTGTTAATTGTCAATTGTTTAATCAATTGATTTTTGCCCAACACTGGCGTGGAGCAACACCGGCCACGGCGCGGCGGCGTTTATTTTTCTATTAGTATTATGTTGAGATGGCAACTGCGATGACGACATCGATTTAAATGATGATTATTATTTAAAGTAGGTTGAAAGTAATTTAAAAATGATGTCACAGTATTTTAGCTAAATAAAAAATAAAATAATAGTTAGTATTTTGTTTAGATTGACATTTTTGAATTCGTAATATATTTTGAATGGAATGTCCGATTTGAATAATTCAAAAAGTAATTTACAGGTAATGAAACAGTCTTGAATATGATATGATTTATTGGGATAAGGATTAATACAAAGGTATGGATAACATGGTCTGATTTTGGTCGGCATTTTTTTCAACTTTTAAATGTATACAAGTAGTGGCGTAACTACAATAGTTGGACATATGGTATCCTGAAGATTTTTGTAGATATTGATCTGTTCTTAAATATTGTAGAACATTTTTTTGTTCTATCATCAATAGTTTCCGCAGCGCATGCGATGAAAGACATTTTATAGCAATTTTTTTACACTTTAAGTTACATTATTGAAGTTTTAGTAGAGATCCCTAATTTTTATAGTAATAAATATAACCTATGTTACTCAGGGCTAATGTAGCATTCTAATGGTGAAAGAAATTTTGAAATCGGTCCAGTAGTTTTTGAGTTTATTCGTTACATACATACAAAAATACAAATCTTTCCTCTTAGCCTGCTATCCCGGGATTATCTCTCGGTCGCTTCTCTGCGGAGCTGTTCGATCTCATGCTGAACATGCAGTACCAAGTCTTGCTTTTTCGGGAATTTTTGCTTCGCTGCGTTCCATAACTTTATCACATCGTCTTGGCAAGATTTTTTAGTCTTATAAACGTGTAACGTGACGTGTGCATTATAATAATCTTGATAACTCATTTTAAATGAGTGATAGCATTGAGAGAGTCGTCGAGTAACGAAACAATTGCGACAATAAACAAAGCAGGTCGGCACCTGTACGTGCGTCGCTGCCACTCAGCTTGTAGGCACGCTACAACGTTGGTCAAGTCGCGCGGCCGGCTGGCAGTGGCGCGGAAACAAACAACGGGCTACTGTGCAACTTTGCGGCGTTCGAAAAATCTGGCTAAGTATTATAGAATATGATTTAGCGATATTTTAGTAAATCTTTTAATTAATTAAATACTATTTTCTCGCAATTTTACTCTGTTCCTTGCGAAAAAAAACGTGATATTTGCCAGGCATTTTAAATGATGTAATCTTTAAGATTCGTAATAAGAAAGGGGTGTCTGAAAATTCGAGTCTATAATACATGGCGAAAACCATATGGAAATTCGTTCGGTGAATTTGTCCACGAAAATTCGATATTAATAAATATCAAACAAATTTATATCTAGTCTAAAATTAGGCGAGATGATTCAAAATGAAATGGAAAGCTACGCTTTGAGGCGTTAAACTTATCTTTAAGAGAGTAATACATTTTAGCTTACCTACGTTGATAATGTGAATGTCAAATCACAAGCATAAAATAATAATCTTTTTCACAAAGTGTTCGTGCCGCACCGTGTTACCTGTTTAATTAGTCATAGAGAATAGGGCTTCGTCGTTTGTGCGTCGCGCCGCTGTCCCCTGGAGCCGACGTCCCCGACGCCAGTGTTGGGCAAAAATCAATTGATTAAACAATTGACAATTAACAATTGATCAACTGTAATTGCAGTGTTATGCAATTAACAATTGATCAATTGTAATTGCAATGTTTTGCAATTAACAATTGATCAATTGTAATTGCAAAACAACGCAATTACAATTGATCAATTGTTAATCGTTTTATGCACATTTACGATTAAACAATTAACAATTAATCATCAAAAAAAAGCACACCTAACGTTGGCCCAATGTGGGCACTCCCACAATGTAAACTTCTGTCTGGTGTTGTAAGACTTGAATCGGGAGTACGAAGCTTGAGTGTATGTTTGCCTTCTAAAAAGACTCAAGGCAAAAGAAGACATCATCATCTATGAGATTTTAGGAGATGCTGATAACTAAAATGGCGTTTATTTTTGGATCAAAGATGGCGTCGCGACTTCTTATGAATAATCAATATGGGCATCGTTTTTGGATTTTAAGGGGAACGCTGATTACGAATATCGCGCAAATTAAACACTATGTTCTTTATCGGCATTCCCTAAAACCCCAAAAATAATAACCATATTAATTTAACATCAATATCAATCTACTTGTACTTGTCAATATCAAACTAACCAACCTAAACACGAGGGGATTATGTTGTCCAGTTCACATGTTTCTATGGCCACCTTCCAACTTCATCATCAGACCATCCCCATGGTACCATATTATTGTATTGTCACCGAACTTACATACGTATGCCAATTTCAGCTGAATCGGATACCGTAAGTGCTTGAGAAAAGGATCAGAAGAGTTAAACCGGAAAGACAGACAGACATACGAACAGTGCAAGTTAAATAAAAGTAACACCGTAACACCTTCACGCCTATATTCCCCAGAGGGGGTGGCAGAGGTGTACTAAGTACACCCACGTTTCGCCGACGATGTTAGGTCCCATGTAATAGGGCGCGAGCCTATTGCCATATACCGGACACAACTCCAGACTCCGGACTGCTACTGGGAATTTTTCGTTAGAAAAACTACATTTGTCCGACCACGGATTTGAACCCAGGACCTCGTGATCACATAGCGATGCGCTTTGCCACCAGACCAACGAGACAGTAAGCAGTAGTAAGGCAGGGAGCAAATAAAAGCTTGTAAAAATTAAGTATTCTATTTTGTCCATATAAAAATGGAATATTTTACAAGTTCCAGTTCCATAAATCATTCGAAATTCGACCAATACACTGCACCTCTCTGCCAACCCCCCGTGGTAACCAAATGTTTGTTTATAAAAAGGTACCTAAACTTTAAAGGAGCGCGCGCGCACTTGTCGCCTTTCGGCAGTGTCACGAGCCGACAAGTGCGCGCGCGTCACTAGTAGGGCTGCCACCTTTTATTTGAGCAAATTAAGTACATTGGTTTTTAAAGGTAGGCAAAAAAAGTACATTGTATCAAAATAAAGTATTATTTATTTCACTTTATTATTTTGTTTTAAAACATATTTATTATTACTTTTAGAACTTTTCAGTCACTGTTATCATTGCTAAACACCTTCACAGCATGTTGACAGTCTATAATTAACTTGAATAGATTAGTAAGAATTAAGAAGTGCTTATAGTTTTTACTATTTTCTTTAAGTTAGAGAAGTTAGATGTAATAATGTTTTTTTCTTAAATCTAGTACCATAGATTCAGATTTTAACACCAGACACTTTGCTTTGCTCTGCTGCTTTGTCTACTTTACTTTTAATTGCGATCATTTTTTTTCTTTTTTATGATTTAAGTAAAATGAATCTTAAAGGTCAAACTATTCGAAATAAAGTATTTTCGCTTTACAGTTCTTATAAAGTACAAGGTATACTTACCTTAAATAACGTACGATACGTACTTTATAATAAACTACGGGTAGCAACCCTAGTTACTCGTCGCCTTTCGGCACCGACACGAGCCGACAAAGGGCACGTGCGTAGGTAGCTAGAGTCGGTCGGTAATGCCACAGTATCTATCTATCCAGTAACTCATCTAAGCCGTTTTAGTGGTATAATTACCAACACTCCCCGTCAGAATGTTGTTAAGGTTAGCACCTTTTTATTTCATTTATTAAAACTTATCTACTGCAGTGGTTATAAGCCTGTAATATTTCGTATGAGTGCAACGTAATACAATTTACCATAGGGACTGTGTAATAACAGCATAATGAAAACGTTTATGCTTTTAATGTTTATGCTTAAATATTATTTACCTTTATTGCAATTTTTTTTTTAAAAACGTTGCCCCACACTAGGATTTATTCCTGTGTCGTGGGTGCGTTTACAAACATGAAAATTCACACACACAAATACCCAGACCGGAACAAATAATTGTGGGTCACACAAAGATTTGTCCCGTGCGGGAATCGAACCCGCAACTATTAGACACAGTGGGCGGAGCGGCTTAAACTCTTAACCACTGCGCTAAATCGTCCGTCTTTCAAAAATTCATTTTACGAATAAGTATCATTCATTATATATAAGTATTCTCGAATCTCATTGTTATTGAGAGTGTGTATGATAGATTACTCGGAAATTGTATATAAGTATATTTGTTAAAAACCACATGAGTTACTAAAAATCAATAAAACTATCGAGAAGACGTGTAGAGCGCGCGTCTGTGTGCGTGAGTTTAATTCGGACCATAAGTACTAAGATGTTTTACTGTATTATATTACACTGTGGTAGGGCACACTACATACCCCGCGCACTGAGATCCAGCGTGTCTCTGTTCATTCGGCCTGAGGATTTAGGACGAAAATAATGTCATAATTTTTTTGCGGAGCGCAAAGTATCGCGTATATTTCGACACGATCTCACTTCAGAGTACTTGTACTTTTAGTAGCAGTTGTTTAAACTAAACTAATTTCCACAAACATAGAGAGTGTGAGTCTGAATCGTGCGCACACAGGAATATTGTAGGAACTTAAATTCATTTCCATTAAGTATATTCGCATATTTCAACGAATATTTCCACACTTTTTGGACATTATAGTCATTATGGATGAAGAGGAATATAGTTATATGTCAGTTAACACGTTGGACACGGACATCAATGAACAGTTAGATCGAGATGGGCAGTCTTCAGGGCCGAGCTCAATCACGTCGATATCTTCACCCCCGCGTCTTGCACTACTTGACGGTACATTTTTCAAATATTTACCAGAAGAATCAACAGCACATATAATTACAGCTCTGTGTACTAAATGCTCGCCTGTCACTACTAAAATCAGAGGATTCGACAACTGTACATCCAATTTTCTGAGTCACCTCAAACGGAAACATGGACAAGATTGTGTATATGAATATAAAAGATACATAAAAACAAAGAAAAAAGATAAAAAAGGTGCAAACATTCCAAAAAAAATACCGACTAGGGGCTTAAGAAAAAATGAAGAGGTCCAGCCATATACACAAGAAAAATTTGCACAAAATATGATAAACTTCTTTATTGATTCTATGATCCCATTGAGGGCTATTGAAAACCCATATTTTTTAGACATGTTTAGCAACTTGAAGATATCCGATAAGAATTTGAAAGTTGTAAGCCGTCGAAGTTTGAGTCGCCGTATAAATACATATTATGAAGAAAAAATGTCTGCCATAAAATCTGAACTAAAGGCTGTTGATTTCGTGTGCACTACAACTGATATCTGGTCAGGAAAGAAGAGAAGCTTCTTAGGTATGACTGCACATTGGATCACAAAAGATTTGAAACGTGTTTCAGTAGCATTAGCATGTCAGCGGTTCAAAGGCATTCATAGTTACGATCGTATTACTAATTTAATTAAAGAAATTTATACAGAATTTGGTTTAAACGGTAATAAGGTAGTCGCAACCATTACTGACAACGGCAGTAATTTTGTAAAAGCATTTCGCGCTTTTGGCGTGGAACTTACAAACATCAGTTGTGACAAAACCAGTCAGCCAGAAGATTCCTTGTTTGAAGAAATAGATGTGGAATCTGACTCAAGTCTGGACGAAGAAGAATCCGAAGATTTTTTTTTGCCTGCCCATCTAAGATGCTGTGCGCATACATTAAGCTTATGTGCTACCGTTGATGCCAATAAAGTTTTAAATGACATAGGTACTCCATTATCTCATATACATACCACCACATTAAAAAAATGCAATTCTTTATGGAATGCAGCTGGTCGTCCAAAAACGGCTGAAATTATACAAGATATATTACAACACACATTAAGTCGACCGGGTGAAACCAGATGGAATAGCCTATATGATTCACTTCAACAAATTTTATCAATTCAAGAAAAAAATTTTCAGCTTCATAGAGCTTTAAATATTAGTAATCCCATAAAAGATGTTGAATTTGATTACTTGAAAGAATATTTGACATGTGCTGCACCAGTAGCAGAAGCACTAGATATTATGCAAAGTGAAACCAATGCCTATTATGGCATTTTATTGCCATGTCTGTTTGCATTGATAAGAAAAATACAAAAAATTGAAAGGAGAGGCAATTTGATGTACTGTGCACCTTTAATCGAGGCGTACAGAATAAGCGTTGAAACGAGATTTAAACAGTTTTTTAACTTTAACACTGCTGAGGCAGAACATGCAGCAATAGCTGCTGTATCTTATCCCCGTTTTAAAAATAAGTGGCTTTCTCGCTTAGATAATCAAGACCAAACTAAAGTACAGAATCTTTTTAAAACCCTTATTTCAAAAGAACTCAATGAAGAGCCTCAACAAATTATAGCAACTAAAAGCCGTAATGAAAAATTTTTTGAATCTGATTCTGACTCAGAAAGTAATATTCATGTGTCACCTACAGCGGCTGCCGGTAGTAACATGCCTATAACAAAGGCTGAGCTATTAATGCTACACTTTTTTGCTGAAGAAAGTGAAGAACTAAGTCTGCTGAACAAATACCCAGAAATAAAAAGAGTCTTTATAAAATTTAATACGCCATTACCAGCTTCCGCAGCAGTTGAAAGATTGTTTTCTTTTGCTACTATGACCAATTCACCAAAAAGTCATAGATTATCAGATCAAATGTTTGAAAAGAGAGTCGTGTTGAAGTGCAACTTAACCTATTCAAAGAATATACAGAAAACATTTTAATTATGTGTCATTAAATCGGAACATTGATTTAAATAAAAATTGATTTTTAATATTTCTCATTGTATATTTATTTAACACTATTGTTGCTCCTTGTTTGCTATTGTTTATCTTGAATTCTTATGACAAATTGAATTTGTGATAAGAAGACAAATTGACTTTGCGGGTCGAAAAAACTAGACCAACATATCTCGGTCGGTTCGAGATTTAGAAACTCCGTCGTGTGTTAGATCGTTATATTTGTCTTGACCAGTACTTTAAACTCAGATGGCGGCCACGTCCTGATGATGGATCAGGAAGGTGGCCAACGGAACTCTTAGGATCTATAGTACTCGTCATAACCAATCAAACGGGGTTAGATGGTCTAGATATTTCCCGGTACCTACATCCTTCCATTTTCGCATTTGATATCTGTTTTGTCATTCTTTCTTACGACATTCTTTATGCCCGAACCAACGAAGCATACCCTTTCGCATTTTTACACCAATACTAACATTCATACCTACAAGCTTTCTTACTATGCTATTGCGAATACGGTCAATCACGGCACATCTTCCGCAGTGGTCGCATTTCGACCGCATTTATCCTGCTTTCATTTTTCTTCTTACATACCCAACCCTTACTGCCATATAACAGCGTTAGGACAAGCACTCCTTAATGCATGGCTTGCTACGCCTTTTGGCTTAAGCCTGACGAATCACCTCGAGCCTTTCTTCTCCAATCGCACTAGTTCTTTCAAACATTTCTTTCACTAAAGTTTTGGTGGCACTCTTGCATTGCCGTATATTTATTTCTTCAGCTCTGTCATACTGTCATTTACATTCAAAGAAGAAACACAGTCCTGTCACGCTTTCTTCTTACTTTCTACGAAGCTTTGTAACTCTCCGTCCCACCTTCCGCTGTGCTTTGCTTTTTTGAGCAACGACATACTTCTTTCGCGGATTCTAACAAACTCTCTTTCAGGCTATTTCAGCATTCATTTATATTCGAGTCCGAAGTACCTGCTGTCAAAAGCTTCTCCCGGACCAGAGTCTTTATGAACAGATCTTCATACATTCTTCTCACTCTTGCAACTTTTCAATTATAATTCTTTTATGGCCTCCGAAGGGTATATGCTCTCGCCAGTGCCTCTTCTTCTAAACAAACCACTAAACCACGTAACTATGAGATAGTGTTCCGATTCAAGAGTGGGACCTCTATATGCACAGATATCTTAAAGTTTGCTCTGGAGACGGTTATCTACTAGGATCAAATCTATCATGCTTTTCTGTTCATTCCTTCTCCACGTAATATAAATCGCTTTATGTTGGAATATCGTATTTGACACAAAAAGGCCTCTTTCCAAACATGCATCTACAATGAGCTTACCCGCATCATTTACTCTCTTATCACCATAAGGACCTAGAGCAACGTCGTAAGATTACCACCTGGTTCCCACCCATTTATTCAGGTCGTCGCACAAAATCACCTTTTCATTTGCATCAGTCAGATTCAAATGTTCCCTGACATTATCCCAAAACTTTTCAAGCTCCTGGTGTGTCGACAAGCTTACAGAAGCGTATGCTGCATCCAAAAATACTCTAGTGAGACTTAGGATTTAAACGGAGAATCTTGCATCGTACAGGCCATAGTCTAACTCCAGAAGCCAGGCGATGGGACAGCCAGATACCCACCCCCTTGCTGGCACGACCGCTCAGTGGTACCCTAGAATACACGCGTCGCCTCGGGGAAACGACCCAGCCTAGATGGCTGGCAGGGGTCGCAACGAGCACGCACTTGGACATAACCCCCGAAATGATACCCACATTGATGTTACTTTAAAAGTCACATCCGCCATTTTGGATTTCAAAATTAACGCTATATTCTTTATCAGCTTCCCCCAAACCCCAAAAATAACACCCATACTGATTTTACTTCAAAAGTCGCGAACGCCATCTTGGATTCCAATATTAAGGTTATATTCGTTATCAGAATCACCTAAAACCCCAAAAATGAAACACATATCGAATTTTACAAAAAAGGTCACGACCGCCACCTTGGATCCAGAAACTAACGCCATATTCGTAATCAACATGCCCTAAAACCCTGATATCGATACCCATATCGATTTTCATAACAAGTCGCGCCCGCCATCTTGGATTTCAAAATTAACGTTATATTTGTTATCAGCATCCCCTAAAACCCCAAAAATAAAACCCATATCGATTTTACTTCAAAAGTCACGTCCGCCATGTTGGATCTTTAAATTAACGTTATATTTGTACTCAGCATCCCTTAAAACCCTAAAAGTGACACCTATATTGATTTTACTTCAAAAGTCATGTCCGCCATCTTGCATACAGAAACTAACGCCATATTCGTAATCAGCATCCCCTAAAACCCCGAAATCTATACCCATATTGATTTTAATAAAAAGTTGCGCCCACCATCTTGATTTCAAAATTAACGTTATATTTGTTATCAGCATCCCTAAAACCCTAAAAATAAAACCCACATCGATTTTACTTCAATAGTCGCGTCCGCCATCTTGGATCTTTAAATTAACGTTATATTTTTACTCTGCATCCCTTAAAACCCTAAAAGTGACACCTACAATGATTTTACTTCAAAAGTCATGTCCGCCATCTTGGATCTAGAAACTAACGCCATATTCGTAATCAGCATCCCCTAATACCCTGAAATCGTTACCCATATCGCTTTTCATAAAAAGTCGCGTCCGCCATCTTGGGTTTTAAAATTAACGTTACATTTGTTATCAACATTCCCTAAACCTTGAAATCGATACCCATATCGATTTTCATAAAAAGTCGCGTCCGCCATCTTGGATCCAGAAACTAACGCCATATTCGTAATCAGCATCTCATAGAACCCCGAAATCAATACCCATATCGATTTTCATAAAAAGTCGCATCTGCCATCTTAGATTTTAAAATTAACATAATATTCGTTATCAACTTCTTTCAAAACCATCAAAGTTACATGCATATTGATTTTGTTACAAAAGTCACGTCCACCATCTTAGATCCAGAAATTAACGTCATATTCGTAATCAGCATCCCCTAATATCCCAAATGTGACTCCTATATTGATTTTACTTCAAAAGTCTTATCGTCGTATTTTACTTAGATCCAAAAATTCACGCCATATTTGCAATCAGTATTCCCTGAAACCCCAAAAATGACACCCATTTTACTTCAAAAGTCACGTCCGCCATCTTGGATGTGTTTAAAATATATTGTCGTGTGTTTAATTGTTAATTGTTTAATCGTAAACATGCAAAAAACGATTAACAATTGATCAATGGTAATTGCAACGTTTTACAATTACCATTGATCAATTGTTAATTGTGAACCCTACAATTAACAATTAATTTTTCAATCGTCAATTGCAATTGATTTTTTCTGCGATTGAAATTTCAATTGTTTGGTCCTACAATTGAACAATTAAACAATTAGTGCCCAACACTGCCCGACGCGCGACGCGCAGTGTCCGCACGATCATGAACACAAACGATATCATGCCGGGCGAGCCGGCAGATTGGTATCGTTCTACGATCACAGCTCAGCACGTTTATTTTCTATGAACAATCAAACACGTAACGCGGCGCGTTACGATAACTTCGTGGAAAGACCGTTTAGTGGTAGGTACTCCAAAGGCGTGCAGATTACCATTACACGGTCATTTTACGAAGTAGTCGTCTCGCGCCGCGTTTGGTCATAGCGAATAAGCTCCTACAGCTCAGAAATATAAACCGACGGGAGTGGTGTGCGCTTACACGTGCAGAGTAGCATTTTTTTTACCGACTTCAAAAAAGAGGAGGTTATATATTCTTCTGTATAGATTACATACAGAAGAATATATAACCTCCTTTTTTATGTATGCTCACCGATATTTTTATTAATTCTGAACCGATTTTGATGTTTTTTTTTGCACTGGGTTCAGTATATATTCAAAGTCGTTCCATTTTATTCATTTTCATTGGTACAAAGGTCCTTAACGATAAATAACACGAATCTGTAGATTGAGTTTAATTATAAGTATTGTATTAATCCTATAGGTACCCTGCCATAGAACTTATCAAATATGTATGCGTCTGTATGTATGCTTTTTTATGTATGTTCAATTGTGGACCAATTTAGATGATGACCAATTTTTGCGTTGAGTTCAGCATAGCTGCAAGGAAGTGCTGCAATTTTAATTTTATCAGGTATTGGACCTTGGACTTTGAAGAATCGCCAGGGAACTCTTTGACAACAAACAATACGAATGCGTAGATTAAGATATTATGGGTATGACGTCAATCCTTTAGACTCACTATAGAACTAAGTAAAATATTATCCGACTACAAAAAAGGATTTATTCGTCTGTGTTTTTATAACTTCTTTGCTTATACCTAAACCGATTTTAGTCATTCTTTTTGCATTGGTTTAGTATAGCTCCGAGATAGTCTCATTTTAATTTTATTAGTATTGGACCTTGGACATTGAAGATAACCCACGGGACTCCTTGACGGCAAACAGCACGAATATGTAAATTCAGTTATTATTAGTATTATATCAATCCCGTAGGTACCTTTCTGTAGAAGTAAGTAGAATAATATGATATACTCGTAGGTATATAAATATAAATACTGAAGTATGAAAAACGGTAAAGCTGCGGGAGTAGACATGATATCTGCCGAGATGATCAAATATGGTGGAACTTGCGTCCGGGACGCTTTCCGGGCCCTTGCAAACGTTTGCTGAAGGACCGGTAGAGTCCCTACAGATTGGCGCCGCGCAGTCATAGTACCCTTGTATAAAGGCAAGGGTTCACTATATGACTGCGCCAATTACAGAGCCATCAGTTTGATCAGCTTAGCAGCCAAGGTGTACGGTAAAATTATTGAACGGAGAATGCGCGTGAAGTCCGATGAAATGTTGTGCGAGGCACAAGGGGGTTTCAGGTCTGGAAGAGGATGTTCGGATCAAGTCTTCTCACTCCGCAACATCGTAGAGAAGCATCTGGCAGTGGGGCGGAAGGTTTTCTGCGGTTTTGTAGATCTGGAGAAGGCATTTGACAGAGTTGTGCGAAAGAGACTTTGGGACATTTTGCCAGAGTATGGTATAGATGGCACTCTGTTGCGAGCCGTCCAGTCCACTTATGTGGAATGCAAGGCATGCGTACGGGTGGGTGGTAACAGGTCACCCTGGTTTGACGTTAAAATCGGCGTCAAGCAGGGTTGCGTGTTGTCCGCTAGACTGTTTATAATATATCTGGACAAAAGTCTTCAAAGACTGAAAGCGATGAATGAAGGTGTACAAATGGGTGACTTCGTGGTAAACCATCTACTTTATGCAGATGACGCGGTTTTAATAGCGCCAACAGCCACTGATCTGCAAACACTAGTCACAGTTATGAAAGACGACTGCATGATCAATGGATTACACTTGAATGTGAAGAAAACCAAGATTATGGTTTTTGAAAGGGAAGAAACCAGAACGAATGTAAGGATTGTGGTTGGTAACGATGTGCTGGAGCAAGTGAATGAGTTTGTATATCTTGGATGCGCCTTCAGTAAGGATGGGAAATACACCGCTGACATAGAGAGAAGAGTGAGTGCAGGGAACAGAGTGAATGATGCGATGGGAAAGCTACTTGGGAGCCGGCACTTAAGCCATAAGGCGCAGCTGGCCATACATAACGGAGTTCTTGTCCCAACGCTGTTGGGACAAGAACTCCGTTATGGTAGCGAGAGCTGGGTATGTAAGAGGGAGAATGAAAGTAGGATAAATGCGGTAGAAATGCGAGCTCTGCGGAAGATGTGCGGAGTGAAGCTGACCGACCGCATTAGCAACAGCATAGTAAGACAGCGAATAGGTATGAAAGATAGTATCGGTGTAAAGATGAGAAAAGGCATGCTCCGTTGGTTCGGGCATATAGAAAGAATGCCAGAGGAAAGAATGACAAAACAGATATACAATGTGAAAGTGGAAGGATGCAGGTACCGGGGAAGACCTAGACTATCTTACCACGACCAAATAAACCGAGTCTTATCTGATGGAAAAGTCAAAAGAGTCTCCGTAACCGGCGAGCGTGTATGAGACGAACTATGAGAGTCGAAGAAGCCAGAGAGGTATGTAAGGAAAGAACCTGTTGGAACTCTGTACTCTCTGCCTACCCCGCAAGGGATCTGGCGTGAGGTTATAGATAGATAGATAGAAATAATAAATTTACTCAACACTTTAATTGTAAAATAAAAACCTTTAAATAAAAGGGAAAACCGACTCCAAAAACCAAAAAAAATAGTATTTACACCAACCGGGACCGACTTCAATTTTTTTTTTAAACCTAGCCCCACACTAGGATTTATTCCTGTGTCGTGGGTGCGTTTACAAACATGAAAATTCACATACACAAATACCCAGACCGGAACATATAATAAGTGATCAAACGAACTTACCTGAAGTGAAGTTCAATCATTATTATACGAAGGGCTTCGTTCGAAGATATATGTATTTACCATGCAGCTTCTTCGTGTCACTCGGCAACTGAACGCAATTTTTAGAGCTGAAACTAAACTTATTAATTTTGTGTTATCTGTGGTCCCTATGTGAACTATCATTCTTTTAGAGTAACTAGGTATTATGGCTATCACAATTTTACTGGGATTGGGTCGGGCCGGGTACATATATCTTCGAACGAAGCCCTTCGTATAATAATGATCGAACTTCACTTCAGGTAAGTTCGTTTGATCACTTATTATACTGTGTGCTTCGTTCTCGATATATGTATTTACCATGCAGTTATTTAGAGCTATAGTAAAATTGAGATCAACTTTCGTCCATGTATACAATTCCTAGAATAATTAATTATCAAGAAATCAATAAACCTTTTATTTATAATACTTTACATTCTCCATAAAGTCAATTAACTCAACTTAAATACCTCCTTATTTAAACTAAAACAAATTAATCCTTTATATGTAACTTTAACATATTAGTAATTAATCTTTTATCAGTATCAGTCTTGTTAACCATGTTAACAAAATAAAATACACTTATCAATTACAGTGCATTAAGTACAGCATGGGCAAATTCTTCTGAATCATTGAGAATTGGCCTATAATAAAACGTTGCAAAATTTAAGGAATTATGTGGCCAGCCTGCAGTCTGTCTGATAGTATCTAATGAGACCCCTTTAGACTTAGCAGCAGAAGTAGCGGCGTAACGTGTACTATGGCCTGAAAAAATATTTGTGTCAATACCGCATGTCTTAAGGGTATTTTTAAACCATCTACCTATGGTAGAAGCTGTGACGGATTTGTGCGGTCTTTGGAAATATATAATTAAAAAGTCATTTTTTCCTCTTATATCCTCTGTAAATCTGATGTAATCGCATAGTGTTTTAGCTGGGCAAATCTCAATCTTTTCAAAAAAAAAAGCTAAATCATAATTGGCTGAAACCATCCTATAGCTGATGTTTTAACTATATCAGTAATGATAATCCTGACGGAGTTCTCACATTTTTCTATGTTGGATATCTTAATAAGTGATAAAGTCTGTGCCCTTTGTGCTGTGCTTGTGCTAATAAAACCACCAGTTTTTACTAGATACACATACATATACACATAGAAATACACTCCAAGCTTAATTCCATATTAGGAAACCATTTTTCTAATACAGACGAAACTTATTTGGATCCCATGTTATTCGATATTTTGCAATAGGTGGTTTTGACCGATAGAACCCTTCAAACAACCGCTTTATACGATCATCCTCCCCTACTTTAGAGCCTATTATCCAAGATAGAGCAGACCTATGGGAATTTAGAGTACCATAGGCTGCACCAGAATCAAACAATTTTGAAAAAAAAAAAAAATAATAACTTTGAGACTAACATACTCTGCATGCATGGATACCAGGCTTGAGAAGGCCAATGGGGCATAACCATTATACCTGTTGATCCTTCATGTTTTCTACTTTTGCAAGCATTGCAGTATTAAACTAAATGGGGGCATCTATCTTAATAGCTCCCGGATCTGGTTTCCATGAAATATAAGGCACACATTTAGCATTTGTATGAGATGCAAATAAATCAATATCTGGTTTTCCAAATTCCAAAACTATCCGTTGAGAGGCTTTGTTATTCAATTCCCATTCTGTGTCAGGGTGAATCTACGAGACTCCTCATCTGCCACTTGATGTAAGATATTGCTGTTTTATTGTCTACATGCTACAAGATGTTGATGTATTGTTTGTTACCCACAAAAAATGTAATGCCTTGAATATTGCCAATAGTTCTAAAAAGTTTATGTGGTATGTTCTTTCTTTCTCATTCCAAAACCCATTGCCCCTATTACCATTATATTCAGCACCCCATCCAGTCATTGAAGCATCAGTAAAAAGCTCCATGTCATATCTATGATGGGCTATACTTCTACTAACTACACTACACCACTGCAGATCTAATTTTATCTCTGAATTTAAATATACTTTTGTATCATAATTTCCTTTACTTATTATTAAAAATTTATACTTATGATGTTCTAAATATTTTCTATAAAGCCAACCATATCTAGAGGCTGGGCAGGCTGCAATTAATGTTCCTTTTAACTTGGCTAAATCTCTTAAGCAACAACTATCTATGTGAAGGTACCTTTCAACCAACTTTTTAATGTTGGATGATTTTTCTTTTGGTAATTGTACTTGCATATTTCTTGTGTCAAAAACAAACCCTAGAAACTGGCAAGGCTGGGATGGTACTAAAATGCTTTTGTCAAAATTTATAATGAATCCCAAACACTTCACGAGTGCTACTGTTTCTTTAACATTATCTAAGCAAGACTGATAATCAGAGCCAATACATAATAAGTCATCTACGTATTGAACTGACTTGTATCCTTTTTCTCTTAAATGTGTCACTACCACTTGCATAAGTTTTGTGAATATATTAGGAGCCGTGCATAATCCATATGGGAGGTCCGTGAACTCATATAGTTTATCATATTGAAAACGCAAGTATTTCCTAAAATGATGACCACATTGACCAACAAATATGATTTTTTTAAATCAATTTTTGCCACATAATCACCTTCTGAAAGTAATGATATTGCAGTCCTATAATCTTCCATTTTGAAATGGGATGTCTTTACCAATTTATTTAAGGATTTAAAGTTTAAAATAAACCTATTAGTACCATTCTGTTTCGGTATCAAAAAAAAATATATTTAGAGATGAATTGGTCATTTGATGTTTCACAAGGGCATATGGCTCCCAATTCTAGTAAGTTGTCAACAGCCATATCCATTTCATCACTTAATTTAGCAGCAGGCATAAGCCCCACTGAATGCTGGTAATGTTTACATGAGAAAGGTATACAGTACCCTTTAATATGATTTAATACAGACTCATCGCTATAAATTGTCTTCTAACAAGGTAAGAAATAGGCTAGCCTGCCGGCATGACTTACCTCTAGGTTTGAGTAGGTGGCTTCTCTACAGTCATTTTTGCCCTCTTGATTGGGTACTGATATTGTTGGCCTAGATGTCTCTGAGCCTGTGATGAGGACTAGTTCTTTTTCTGTCCGTACCTCGTGGTTGTCCTTTGATTGTATCGAGGGGGACCTTGCAAGTTTCCCTTCTGGTTAGGATTTATAGTAGGTTTTTTAATAGATTGACCAGTCTTTTGACATGTCTTTAATAGTTTTATCTTATCTGTAAGATTACTTCCATAGAGATATTCATCTCTCTCAACATCTTTCACTACATCCAGGAACTTCTTATCAAGTACTGGGAGGATCAAATTTCTTATCTTGGTTTGGTAATGGTGTAGATCAGTTAAAATCCTGCCTGCATCGGTTAGCATCGCTATTATTGGTAGCCTGTCTATGTTTTCGTTTGTAATGATTGATGAGAGCACCTTGCTTATTATTATTAATCCTGTGCTAAGTTGGTTTTGTTGCTTACAGATGCAGACATCTCTGGATTGAGCTTAGGGGCTTTACGTAGTGGACAGTTTTGTGGCCATAATTGCTCACTGAATTTTTGGTTGATCCTGGTTGATTTGGTTGATGTTGGTCTAAATTCGAGTTAATTCTACATTGATAGCTGGTCCATATTGAGGGTTTTTAGGCATTAAGTCCCCTAAAGCCAGGAGTACCTCAAAGCTTAAAGTGGTTCAATCGACTCTAAATCCTTAGAAGGATCTGCTGTAACCACAGGTTCCACTGCGACTAGATTTGTAGTGGAGAGCAGTGACACGTCGCGTGGTTGCGACGTATTATTTGGTGATGAACAAACTGAGTCGACTTCGTTGGCCATTTCTTGATTTTGGCAGTTTGAAAACATAGAAGTGAAAAAACCGCCCCACAAAAAAGAACAACTTGCGCAGAAGTGTTTACTGACTCAAGTAAGGCCTCGTGGGCTATACGTGAGGATAACTAGATCCCGTGCGTATATCTCGTATACGCCCCGAGTCTAAAGATCACGTCAATGTATCTCGTACACCACCCGTGTCTGCCGGTATAGTTGTAAGAAACGAATCCTCCTTAGACTAACTGCTAAAAAGCCAGTAGTCTTACCGGTATACTGATAAATCGTATATTTTATGTACTTGGAGTGGGAGAAAATGATGTTTCACTTTTATTTTTTTCATCCGACGAATTGTTTTCCTGTCAACGCGGACGATTACGCTTCATCTTCCTTTCGATTTTCCTTATTTTTTCTTTATAATATTTAAGATCATCCGCATATCGTTTTCTAGGCATATTTCTTGGCTTGATTACACCCAACACCAGTTTCAACTATATTAATATTCACTTTTTTCCACTATAACATTAACACAATACGTAACAGTTGCCGCGCTAACGAAAAGAATGATAGTTCACATAGGGACCACAGATAACACAAAATTAATAAGTTTAGTTTCAGCTCTACTCGATTACATCCAGTGCAGTCGGCAGTGACTGTATCAGCCGTAATATTATCCTACCTATCCTTGATGAAATCCTTCCTGTCATTTGCCATATCTGTAACCATTCCATATCCAGCGGCCACTTTCCATCTTCTTGGAAAGAAGCCCAAATAACGCCTCTCCCGAAAAAATGCAATCCCACGTCCTTCTCTGAATATCGTCCCATATCTATATTACCTTTTCTATCAAAGGTTCTCGAGCGCCTCGTCCACGATCAACTTAGTCAATTCCTTAATAAAAATTCCCTTCTTAATCCTTTCCAGTCTGGCTTCCGTCCTGGTCACAGTACCGTTACTGCGTTGGTGAATATTACGGATGATATAAGGTCAGGAATGGAAAATAGTAATTTAACAATACTTGCACTGCTTGACTATAGCAATTCTTTTAATACTGTGGACTTTGATGTTCTACTTGGGATTCTTCGCTCCATTAACATATCTCCAACAGCGATTGACTGGTTTCGTAACTACCTGTTTGGGCGTCGGCAACGTGTTCGCATTGAAGAAAACTACTCTTCTTGGTGCAACACTAATGCCGGTGTTCCACAGGGTGGCGTTCTCTCTCCTTTACTCTTCGCTGTTTTTATTAACTCTATTCCCAACCAACTACAATCTTCATACCACCTTTATGCTGACGATCTGCAAATCTACACTCAAGCTCCGTTAGTCAGGTTGCCGGAAGCTGTTAACACTATTAATGATGATCTATCCAAAATAAGTACTTGGAGTAAGGAATTTGGTCTCAAAGTCAACCCAACTAAGACACAGGTTATTATTATTGGTAGCTCTAGAATGACTTCCCGGATTGATTGGTCACAATTACCCCAAATTAAGTTTGACGATATTACCATACCAATAAGCAAAATTGTTAAAAATTTGGGGGTTTATATTGACAGAAATCTCACTTGGGGCCCGCAACTTCAAGAAGTTAGTCGCAAAGTTTTTGCTTCTGCAGGGTCCTTGAGAAGACTGCGCAATTTTCTCCCTACTGCCACTAAAATTGCTCTCGCACATTCCCTTCTACTCCCTATAATCGATTATGCAGACGCCAGCTATCTTGATCTCACAGAGAACCAATATAACAAGCTTGAGCGACTTCAAAATTTTTGCATTAGATTCATATTTGGCCTTCGCAAATATGATCACATTTCTGAATTTCGTTTAAGACTCAAGTGGTTACCAATTCGCCTTCGCCGGAATGCTCACATATTGTCTCTTCTTTATAATATCTTATTTAATCCAACATCTCCCACTTACCTCAAAGAACGATTTGAATTCCTTCACGACACACATTCAAGGTTTCTAAGGTCATCGGAGAACCTAAGGCTGAAAACACCGATGCATTCTACCAACTACTTCGATAAATCCTTTTCTAATCAAGCCGTTCGCTTGTGGAATGCATTGCCTGTAACAGTCCGTCGTGCACAGTCGTTGGCGTCCTTTAAAAATATGGTTCACCACCACTTTCTTCATTTATAAATTTTTCATTGCACTCACTCTGTATTGTGTGTAAGATATATTTATATATTTGCATAGTATTATATGTGTATATATGTATGTATATAATGTTGTATTATAACTATGATATGTATGTAAGTAAAATGATGACAGTATGTATTATTGAGGTTTATAGTGTACGCCACCATAACTGCCCTATTCCGTATGTTGCTTCTTCCAATACATTGGTTGTCTGGAAGAAATTGCTTTTAGCGATAAGACCGCCAATTGTACCTATTTTTTTTTCTTGTATGTAATTAATTGTTAATATCACTGGTGTACAATAAAGAGTACTCTATCTATCTATCTATCTCTAAAAATTGCGTTCAGTTGCCGAGTGACACGAAGAAACTGCATGGTAAATACATATATCGAGAACGAAGCACACAGTATAATTGTGGATCACACAAAGATGTGTCCCGTGCGGGAATCGAACCCGTGACTATTAGACACAATGGGTAGAGCGGCTTAACGACTGCGCTAAATCGTCCGTTTTGAAGTCAGACCTCTATATTAGAGAATCTGGTTAACCAAATATTCTCTATTGAAAAAAAATTAACAGTCATCTCTATTGCTTTACATTTTCTGATTCCAACGCGAAACATTTAAGAACTAGAGAATAGAATTTACTTAAAAACATAACAAATAATTATAGCAAAGTTCCTGTAAAGCATTTTTTTATTTCATTGTGTAGTTTTTATAGAAAATTAGTTTTTGCACATACATACGTCGCTGATTTCCGAGCGCGCGTTAAATATATCCGTCCTTTATTTGTAAAGTAATTACATCACTGTCATTCTCCCAGTCGATCGCGGAAGCCCTTTAACATAGAACTTATATAATAACCCGTCATATGCGAGTCTAGTTCGCGCAATGAGGTTTTCTTCCGAAAGATTAGAGAAAAACGAACGTTTGTGAGTGGCAAAAAAAATGTTAGTGGAAAGAGTTTTTAAGGAATTTTTGTAATATATACTTACCATACTTCTATAGAAAAAACGCAACCCTCGCAAGACCATTCTCAGCAATGAGATAGTATACACAAACAAAACCATTAACGAACTACTTGAAGCATCGAGTCATAAATCTGTTTTACCCAGAACATACCCTCGCGGGGTGTTATTGGATCCCCAAAGTAATATGCGGCGTTTCATTTTCACATATTGCCAGCCTAATATCGGCATATTATACAAACCTCGTGAAACTCATGTTAGCGGAACGCTATAATCTGTGGCGCCATTTAAGTACATGAGATTACAACTACTATACCACCATTTTAATTTCACTACACCAATGACAACTGCTTTCAATATTGTAGGTAGATTAGGTATCTAAACATCTAAAATACGTGATAATCGTAACAAAAGTTGTTTTTATCGTTTTCTAAAGTTTAATTAAACCAATTTAATATTGGTAGTTAGGTTTTCTTTGCTTTTTATTGTTTAATGGAGGCGTATTTAAAAAGTGGAATCAGCGTATTTACAATAATTAAATAATTGACAGTTAAAATAATATTTACAAATTTACCTCTGAGGTTCAAGTCTCGCGCATGGTGGTAAATATCGCGCACATAGCGTTCTAAATAGTCACCTTCACAACCAACACAAGGACCACACCTAAATATCAACTGTTCATTAACTCGAGCTAACACTTCCGAACTCGTTTTTATTTGATTAAACGCCCAAATTATTTTATCAATGAGCATGTCTCGGCTTGTGCATTCACCACCACTGTACACCGTCGTTTTTACGTGTCCCCATAAATAAAAGTCCAGGGGTATAATGTCTGGTGACCTTGGAGGCCACGCACGAGGTTCACCACGTCCTATCCATCGACCGGAGTAAACAGTGTTAAAATGGTCTCTACCCTGACGAGAATAGTGCGCTGGTGCGCCGTCATGTTGATAGTAATAACGTAAGTTGGCGACAGGGATACTTTCGTATTCCAACTCTGGCAGCGTTTCGGTGAGAAATTGTAAATATGATTTACCATTTAGTCTATCTAAAAAAACGGGGCCTAGTAACGTGGAATTTATTATTCCCGCCCAAACATTTACACTGAATCGGTGTTGGAAATTATGTGGCCTGGGTTCGTGCGGGTTTTCGTAACACTGTGGTGTTGTTCATTCCGAGTATTGAATAAACCCACTCTGCCAAATGTAGCTTCATCAGTCCACAGAATTGTACGCCGTTCAGCAAGCAACCAGGTCCAAACAGCCACTCGTGCCGGTGTGTCAGGTTCGGTGAGTTCCTGAACACGATGAAGGTGGAATGGATATTTGCCTTCATTGTGAATGAATGTCCACGCGAAGTATTGTAACACATTAAAACGTCGCGCGCGTCGTTTGTGCTCGCTGCGGGGTTCGCCTCAAAGAACTTTAGATCTCTTCTTGGTCACGTACTGTGCGCCTCGGCGGACGACCACTATCGCTCACCCTGTGCTAGAACTGTCCATAATCCCGTAGTCGCTGCGTGGCGTCTTACATCGTCTCACGGCTTGGTGTAGGTACATTTAGAAACCTTGATGCACATTGGTGGCAGGCTTCTGACACATTGTCATCACACCTAGCAAGTATCCTCACCATTTCTGTGTATTCGATATTGGAATACCAATACGCCATGGTAATAAAATTACACTGTAGGTACCTACCTACAATCCGCACAATAAAACGATGAATACGGCGCGGCGGCGGCGAAAAATCGTGGCACTCGAGCGCATGCAACGCGCGCGCCGCATCAAAACCTGGCGGCTGGATAAATGAATCAAGTTCAAAGGCGCTAGCGCTGCACCCCCTTCCACGCGCTTCGCAGGGGTTTGTTTACGTAATCTTTGCGATGCGCGTGTTAGATATTTAATATTTTACTAGAATTGAATACTAAGATAATACCATAATATTAAGTTTAAAATTGATTAAAGACTTTTGATTAAAGACTTTATGATGTATTTTGGTTAAATACCCAATACATAATTAGAAAAAGTATTTATAAACTTCCGTTGTTTTTGAATTTATTTAAATATGTGATTGTATCGACAACTTGATAATTCTAAAAGATGTTTTAGAATTGTAAATAATTATTGTGAGTATTATCTAATGATTATTTAAATAATACAGAGCTATTTTTGGTATCACTATATTCATTGCCGTTCTTTTAATTCTCGTTAAAAAGACTCTAAATTGTTACTGTGCTCTGATTGGCTTATATTCAAATTGTATTAACTTATTTTCAAATTATAACCTTCTAACGTTCTTATATATATTTAAAAAAACTGATGGGTATAAAAAGCCATGTAATTTGAGAAATAGTTCAGTTTTTAATCGAGAGCGGATAAGCAAGTTAAGTTCCTTTTTATTGTGACTATTGTTAAATATTGTTATTATGTCCGTCTTGGCATTTGATCCTATGATGTCCGTATATATTGTATCTTATTGTGTGTGCCATTTGACTTGAGTAATAAATTATGTTTCGGGTCGATAATCTGGGTTTCTTTAACTTCTTAATTGTTGTCCCTTTTATTTATTTGTATCATAATTTAGTATAATCAGTAAATAACAATACTAGTGACTTAACATAAAACTTTAAATAACTTAGCCGATATCTTAATTTTATCTTCGCTAACACGCGCATAGTTCGGAGCGAGAGAGCGGGAAATTAAATTAATACTTATTATTGTATGAAAATAAAATCTAACTAATTGTCTAAAGTCGTAGAACAAAAGTTGTTGCTTATGATGTTAGCTTAGATGTTAGTCCTGCGGGGTTGTGGGTGTTTTACAAGTGACCCTGTATAATAGTTCTGCATGTTTCGCTGGTTCGGCAGCATGAAAATATTAGTTGTAGTATCATAATAAACAATTACAATATTAAATTAACTATTGATTAAAATGCACTAAAAATGTATTAAAAATTAACAAAAATTACAGAAACCTTATTTATACTCTTATATCACAATTTATACATAACACATTTAATAATGTTAAAAATTCTCTTATATTATAATAACACTTGTCCTTGAGCCATTCAACCAGTTTTTTTTGAAGATCACTCTACATTCCGACAGCTGGGTCATCTCTCACAAATCGAGGAGAAATATTAGGCCACATTCCCCCGCGCAGACTATTCGATATTTGATTAATAAGGTACGTAATATTTAACCGTTTCTGTTACGTTAAATACAAGGCGCTTATTTGTATGAATTATAATTTAAAAAGTAATTTATCACATGGGGGCTCAACAAAAAACCCTCTATAGCCCGCTATCACAAGAGTGCGCTTTTCATTTACCCGCTGATTTGATTTGCTCTCCTAATTCTTCATATAAAGTTGATAACCACACTATTATCGTATAATCTACTTGACGCTAGGAAGGCAAAAGGGGATAAAGCCAACTTTTGTGAAACATTGCCTTGAGCTTTCACCAACCGTACTTCTGTAGCAGTACCAGTAATGTATGTGAGCCAACGGCATGAGCAACATTTATTGGTATCAGTTGAATTGTAGGCAACACCATAATAAGATAAGAACGGATATCCGACTGCTTTTGCGCCGTATAGTACTTGAATCGCTACCAATTTCAGATATACACATTCGAGAAAGATTGCAAAGCTTCAAACAATGCTATATGACAAATGTTCGGTTAAGAGGACACTTTCCATCCACACTCGTATGAGAGAGCTGCCCTCGACACGCGCGGTCGTTAGCGGCCGACCCACAATTGTAATATTTTAACACTGTCCACCCGCACCGGGGCGCACTGCATCTACTTATTATTTTAAGGATTCAAAAATATTATGGAATACACATTGGTTGCTTGTTGCATAAACACAATACGCTCCAAGTCAATAAAATCAACTAATTAAGGTTTAAATTTGAATCATGAGACGCGGCACGAATTCGGCCAGGGTTCGATGAAACTAAAGGAAAGATCGAAGTATTGCGTAACTAGTGAATTTGACAAATACAACTTATTAAATTCCAAAATGAATCCAGAACGTCTTATGTAGCAGAAGACAACAGCTTGAACGTGTCGTAAGTTGTCAGTGATATAATCTTAGGTATTTATAAAAACCTAGTTGTCATTTAGGTATACTGCCGACACTTTTTAAAAACGCTCAACTGGAAAGACTTAGTACAAACAGACTGACGATGAGAGTAACGCTATCGTACGTGTTTAAATGGCACAGGAGGGTTTCAGGCCCGGAAGAGGATGTTCGGATCAAGTTTTCTCCCTTCGCAACATCGTAGAGAAGCATCTGGCGGTGGGCCGGAAGGTTTTCTGCGGTTTTGTGGATCTGGAGAAGGCGTTTCATAGAGTTGTGCGAAAATGAGACATTGGGACATTTTACCTGAGTATGGTATAAATGGCACTCTGTTACGAGCCGTCCACTTATATGGACAGCAAGGCATGCGTACGGGTGGGTGGCAACATGTCACCCTGGTTTGACGTTGAAATCGGCGTCAAGCAGGGTTGCGTGTTGTCCGCTAGACTGTTTATAATACTGAGTTCTTAGATTTACGTGAATATTACACATGATAAAACTATTTTTCGGATTTTATCGCGGTTTATTTCATGTTTATTATATATTTTCATAAAAGCCTTCAAAGACTGAAAGCGATGAATGAAGGTGTACAAATAGGTGCTCTAGAGGTAAATCATCTACTATATGCAGATGACGCGGTTTTAATAGCGCCAACAGCCACTGATCTGCAAACACTAGTCAAAGTTATGAAAAATGGCTTACATTTGAATGCAAAGAAAACCAAGATTATAGTTTATGGATGGGCAGAAACCAGAACGAATGCAAGGATTGTGGTTGGTAACGATGTGCTGGAGCAAGTGAAGGAATTTGTATATCTTGGATGCGCATTCAGTAAGGATGGAATATACACCGCTTACATAAAGAGAAGAGTGAGTGCAGGGAACAGAGTGAATGGTGCGATGGCGAAAAGGCGCAGCTGGCCATACATAACGGAGTGCTTGTCCTGACGCTGTTATATGGCAGCGAGTTGGGTATGTAAGAAGGAGAATGAAAGTAAGATAAATGCGGAAGGTGTGCGGAGTAAAGCTGACCGACCGTATTCGCAGCAGCGTAGTAAGAAAGCGAGTAGGCAAGTAATAGTATGTAAAGATGAGAAAGTGTATGCTCCGTTGGTTCGGGCATATAGAAAGAATGTCTGAAGAAAGAATGACAAAACAAATATACAATACGAAAGTGGAAGGATGTAGGTACCGGGGAAGACCTAGACTATCTTACCATGACCAAATAGACAGAGTCTTATCCGAAGGACAAGTCAAGAGTCTCCGTAACCGGCGAGCGTGTATGAGACGAACTATGAGAGTGGAGGAAGCGAGAGAAGTATATAAGGAAAGAACCTGTTGGAACTCTATACTCTCTGCCTACCCCGCAAGGGATCTGGAGTGATGATATAGATAGAGATAGATAGAGATAGATAGTTAACTCTTCGCACTTCCGTGAGCTACTACACTCTTCAAGAGAAACATCCTTTGACCTTCCGTCATCGTTTCTACAAAAGGAAATTCGATCCGAAACTTCGCCGCAAGATATCTGATGAAACAAAGTGAACGTGCAACTTTATTATATTTGTTATTTTATCTGTTTTATCTTTGACGTGTTTATTTATAAACGAAACTTTTCCTGCGGCATCGCTCGGATGGTGTTCGGTATGCACTAAACGTGTTTCTCTTATGTCCATACATGCGTAATGCAAGTGTAATTTATTAATCGCGCTAATCTGTAGGGACTCTACCGGTCCTCCAGCAAAGGTTTGCAAGGGCCCGGAAGGCGTCCCGGACGCAAGTTCCACCATATTTGATCATCTCGGCAGGGATCATGTCTACTCCCGCAGCTTTATCATTTTTCATACTTTCTATCGCCCATTCATCTTCTTCCATAGTGATGTCCTCTGTTGATTCTGGTCCCGCAAACCAGCCTCTGGGTACGTCTGCGGCACTAGTATCGCCCCAATAGTAGTCTAAATAGATTCATTTTATGTCATATGTACTAAACAAGGTCTGGCACTCTTCGTAAAATTCCTGCGGTGTCTTATTACCCTGTGTAGCGCGCGTGAGAGGTCATTATATGAAGCCGTTTCGTCGCGCTGATTTGAAAAATTATAAATAAGAGACTGTCTTATACCGGTCCATGTTTCGGGAATGCCATTCGAACTGATGTTGGATGCAGCAGGCCCTGTTATTTTATTAAGTATACCGTTTAATAAGCATAAGGTTTATTTTCACTACCAGGATCTGCGCTAGCATATTAAGAAACAATTCGGTCACAAATATTAATAAATCTAGTTAAGATGTTGGGATTTTCATCAAAATCGGGCACTAGGCGTAAAATAGTGTCCATCCGGACACTATTTTCAAGCATTTTGGGGTCAAATAGTCTATCTAAATTTTGATCTAACTCACTGTCTAAACCTCTATTTAAGTCTTATAATATTCCGACCAGCCTGTCGTGATACAAGTTTGCGGAATAAGGTTTTTTTCGTGATGAAAAATTTTGTGGAGAAATCTTTTAAGGATTAGAGAGGAAGCAATACGATAACAATTAAAGTGTAATTACATACATATTGTCTCTGGTCTTCTCGACGAATCAAGGTTTGGATTCTCCTCCCGGCGCCGCAGCTTCTCCGTAGATTTAGGATACTCGTCTCGGGATGTGATAGCCACCCGGGCGACTTGTGAACGCGAATATCGATATTAGATGTTCCCGATGCTCGTGATGCGGGCTAGCCGCTAGTATCCTACCGACTGCGCCAGATGCGTAGACTGCAGCCAGAAGGTCGAAAAAAAGAGAGAAAGAGAGAAATTACAAACTAATTTATTAATAGAAATTACAAATAATTAATTTAACCTATTTGAGGTATGAATATTGAATACACTTGAAACGGTACGTCCGGTGTCCCTCGAATATTGCTGTATCAGCGGCTCGTGCCATTGGTACGTCATCGCTGCAGATGCTGGGGGCCGAATATGAGACGTTGCAATCGGCTGCAATTAGCTAGTCAGCATAATTCTTTGGGGTTCCTTCTTTATCAAGCATCTTACAGCAACAAATTATTTTGAATTATGGAAATAATTGTTTACTACATAGTACATGTGCAATTATTGACAAAACACTATTGCTGTGTGAAGACTGAAGTATTTTAAATTTTTTAACACAAATGTGTTTATACCTACCTAATTATTATCAGGTTTACATAATTAACTATTAATTTTAGGACGCAAAGCTTCTTTTAGGATTTAAAGCTCCTTAAAAGATCAAAGCAGTGCTGTGTTCTAACAATCTAGGTGACTGAAAACTACGTGTTTATTAAGAACTTTACGCACGCGTTTGTTTTGTAATATCTTTATATATTATCTTATAATTTCTGACACAATATAACCAATGTTACTTCTGAATGATATGACTTTCTAATGGTCAAATCACCACAATTCTTTCGTTTCATTAACGTACATATTATTAAGAAAGAATAATTAATTCTGGTCGCGGCTCTTTATGGTAAAGGCCATATTTAAACACATTAGTACTTACTTACAGTAATTGCCCTAGATACACAAAGCAAATTGAATCAGTTTCGTGGTCTTATCTAAACATTTGCCTCATTTCGTATGTAGTTCACACAAGAGGTGCATTATTAATGTTAAGAAAGCTTATTTTTTAGATTTAAATATTATTTCTTAACATATATATATATATATATCGACGCCTATGCTTTCGGCCGGTTCATGCTGGTAACGGTGAAAGGTAGGTTTATCTTCGTTTTCATAGTCGTCTGCATGGTAGCCGGACATAGAAACTTGAAATAAGAGTAGATTCTTGTCCAGTTCACTAATTTTCCTTAATATCCAGACTTTGGTAGCAAAATATCAGAAGATGCTCGCAATAACTGAAGATTAATGGAATGCAGTGGTTAACCTTACTGTCGTCGATAATCGGAAGATTCAGTGGTTACGCCAACTATTCCTACTAAAGGCACAGTGAAGTTAACATGCGTACCAATGAATTTACAATTTCGGTATCAGAATCAAAATAAAAATTATACGGCACACCTGATTGCTGTTGCTGTACGCACACGGTCGATACTGCACAACTCTCAACGCAGCGCTTGGCTTCCATACCGGCGCTGTCACTACCAGCCGCTACCACTAGTCCCGCTTGACTAGTAATACTGCATTACAGTAATAACTTATAGCTTTTAAACCCGGAATATATCATTAATTTCGATGAGTTTAAAAAGGAGCAATCGCGGTAATTGATCGATCACAGTATGTAACACTCTTGAGAAGTTGTATAGAATATTCTTGTATAGAATGTTGTATAGAATAATCAATAATCTAGAAGCCGCGGTCGCGCATCGAGTTGAAGCAACAATTCGTTGAAATGCAAGCAAGTAGTCACACGTTTACACGATTAGTCACTCAGCGACCGTCGCGCGAAATGATCACATGATGATGATGGGATCACATTCCATGTGTAAGTAGCGCAATTAGACATCGAATTTTTTAAATATTGTATTAAATGTTCCGTTCATAATTATCACCGAAAATGATACGTCCATTTTGTCTGTGTTGCCAATACCGCAGTGTAATTTTTTTCTTCTTTTTTTACTATGGACCTTAGTTGTTATAGTACTAACTTTTATTAATTTAGTTACTTATTACATTATGATTTATCTACCTAGTTAAGATGACTTTTCCCACTTTTAATTACTGACCATACCAGCTGTATGGAATGACGCTTTTATATGTATGACGCAGTAGTAGATAGTTAAAGTCGGGACATAATTTTATTCCTAGTAGTATAATAATAAGCCGGATGAATCATAGGCCTACATTTTGCCGACGATGTTAGATACTATACACCTATTTCGCCGAGTGGCGGTGGCAGAGGTCTACCGCGTGCACCCACATTTCAGGCAATATTCAAAAAAATATTTAACAAGAGGTATATTAAAAATAATATTAGACTTTTTCCGTCCTAAAAATCGATTCTAGAACCTCGTAATTGTTTCTTTTTTTTAAACATAGCCCCACTCTAGGATTGATTGTTGTGTCGTTGGTGCGTTTACAAACATGAAAAGTCACACAAAAATAGACCGAAACAAATAATAGTGGGTTGTGACCCATTATTATTTGTCTTCAAAGATTTGTCTTGTGCAGGAATCGAACTCGCGACATTTTCCGCGACCCGCGAAGTTTCACAAAAATAATTATGTGCAACTTACAGGCCCTATACACCTTACAGACTAACATACATATAATCTAACGGCGATTTAGCGCAGTGGTTAAGAGCTTAGTCCGCTCCGCCCACCGTGTCTAATAGTCGTGGGTTCGATTCCCGCACGGGACAAAATCTTTGTGTGATCCACAATTATTTGTTTTGGTCTGGGTATTTGTGTATGTGAATTTTCATGTTTGTAAATGTACCCACGACACAGGAATCAATCCTAGTATGGGTCTACGTTTTTTAAAAAGAAACAAAGAAGATACAAGAAACAATATATAAAAACTTATAAACTAAGAAACATGTGCTGACGGCGACATGTTGCGCTGCGCAGGAGCATCTCGTAATCTTCCACGAAATCTCCTAAAGACGACACCCTTCGGCCAGAACTCCTCGCTCATGAAGGTTTCCAGCTTGGCGGTGGGAACTCGCAGACAAAGAAATTGAATGCCGTATTGTATTGCGAGTTCAGCTTCTCGACCCTGAGAGTGTAGAAGGTCTTCTTACGGGCGTACTCCGCAATGTCCTCGGCTTTAGTGGTGTGGTGTAGCCGAGACACGTACAGCAGTGTTGTTGGTACTGTTGAGTGAAGGAGTACGCCATCTTCTACCGGTGCAGTCCCACACCGGTTTCGTCGGGGAGGCTTTTTCTTCTTCTCCATCTTGATGAAGCCTTCCTCATCAACTTGACCCTGCGTACGGGCCTTCCCGGTTGTGTTCTCAGGCGCGCGGGCAGCGGTGGCGGCGTAGTCACGACGAGAAGTAGTCGTGTTTACGTTTGACGTCACCAGCTGGGCTGCGGAGCTGGCGGCGGGGCGTGGTATGCTGCGGGCGGCGGGGCGCGGGGCATCGCACGGGGCCGTAGCAACAGCCGGCGACGCATCGGCCGACTCAAAACTGCCGACGGATGCATTATGCGCCCCGCGACGTACGTTGACATTAGAGGCCTCGTGCGACCTACTTTCCGGGCTGACGATTCCACGCGATGACGCAACCTCTTCCCGTAGTTCGCGTATGGTAGTTTCCGAAGCCTCCAACCTAAATGTAATCTCGGCCAGGCTTGACTTCAGGGTGTTTATGTCACGAAGGCGGGCACGTCGTCGGGATCTGTCTCCTTCAGCGGGGTGATCATGTCTTGGAAACTTCTCTCGCCCTTTTCGTCCTTCCTGCGGGTCGGCATGCGGTCGCTCATCCCGAGTGATTGGTACAGCAGCACCTTCGCGCTGCAAATTTCTTTATGTTTGAAGTTAGTCTTGCAAATCTGCAAGATGCTAACTTCATCCATCGTGTCTATGGCGTGCTGTCGAAACGCCAAGACTTCGTTGGCTACGAGTTTTTCCGAACTCATAGCGGCAATCACGTGCAGCGGCTATAGCTGCGCAAATCGCGAATTATAATAATTCGTAAATGCAGTGTTGCACGTCCGAATCCGAGAGCGCACTGCACTACACAGCACTGATTTTTATTCAGTTCTCACTGATAATTACATCACGCCAAATTAATATATCGTGTAGAAGATAACACGTGAAATAAAAATGACAAAAATAACGTCATCAATATCGAAAAACGACGGACGATTTAGCACAGTAGTTAAGAGCTTAAGCCGCTCCGCCTACTGTGTCTAACAGTCGAGGGTTCGATTCCCGCACGGAAAAAATCTTTGTGTGATCCACAATTATTTGTTCTGGTCTGGGTATTTGTGTGTGTCGATTTTCATGTTTGTAAACGCACCCACGACACAGGAATAACCCTTAGTGTGGGGTTACGTTTTTTAAAAAAAAAAATTTTATTATCAAATTGCTATTCACGGAACTTTGATCTATACTAGGCCGATAGCCAAGCGAATCCTTACAGTCGTTAACAGTAACAAAATTAAAAACATGCGGGAATCACTTCACAACGAATAGCCGCGCAACCCAAACAACGCGATACCGACCGCGGCCAGAGAACAGACAACACACTCACAGCTTGGCTAGGCCTAGTCATAGCAACGATAGTAAAGTGCCCCCAGAAGCAACGATAGCACAGTACCCTCAACATTGAATTCAACAATAGCAGTACCCTCATCATTAATTTCCATGGAACATAAATTCACATGAATGCGCACTCCGCTCTAAATTGAAAATGACTCACCGGGCTGGTGCATACACTACGCACACGTTCACACGCACTGCCGGTCACGCGCAATGTCGCCACCACTCGTGACGTTACCACTGCTGACAAGTCTTCCTGAATTACTGCTCTACACCGGATCGCGTAGTGGCCTCGACTCTTACACTTGCACTTGAAGTCTTTGGTCTTTACACCAGGAGTACTTCCAATCCACTTGTTGTTAAACGAAAAGCTTCATTGTCTTCTCCAATCCATCCATACACATGTTGGAAGGTAGTTATGTAGCCACTCGATGTATGTGCCTTTATTTTTCTTATAAATTCAGGTAGCCGATTATTTTTACCTAAAGCAGGCTACTTTTAATGCTATTTTTCCTTTTTCTATCTGTAGAAGGTTCCGATCAGTAATCATGTGGGTATGCAGATTACTATCTTACATCTGATATCGGCGCCTATGTTTTCGAGATAGCCGTTTCAATGCTGGTAAGTGGTGGTAGTAATCTTGTCCAGTACACAGTTCTTCGTTGATATCCAAACTTTGATAGCTATTAGAAGATGCTTATGAAGATAATATTAGAAGATGCTTGCAATATTTGAGGATTGATGGAATGCAGTGAGGCTAGCTGCGATACGTCCGACCGCTCGCCCCGTTGCCAATAGAATCCCACGGTAGGGCCGCCTTCTCGAGTTCATCGAGTATCTGTTGTCGATCGGTCGTTATCTGACATCTGTCATCGTATAGACAACTAAACACACTCAAGGAATCATTAAAGGCATAGAGTTTGTCTATAGACAAGATTAAAATTACCAAAATAACAATAACTGCCTGATATTCCATTAACTGTCATCGTCAAATATTTCTCAAATAATAGGCCCCGACATATATATAATTATATAAACAAGTTGTAAAATAAACCTATACTTCCGTTAAATATACTCGTATTCATACACACTCGTATACACGTTAATAGCATTCAGATATACTTCAGCAGAAAAGTCGAACTTTCGAAAAATGAACCTTACTGCGTTTTTCTCGAAAGTATCTCAATGATACTCACTGTATTTATCACAAGGAAGGCAATACCTTAACAAAATACTCTCCTCGGGAAATGAGGTAAAATAAGCATTGGTCAATTGACGGTAAGTGTAAGATGTTGTAGTTCGTTACAATAAAGTTAAACAGGAGAAAATTAAAGCAAAGTCTGTAAGGAAAGAACCTGTTAAAAGTGTGCACTCTCCGCCTGCCGCCTGCTATATACACAAAATACAGATGTGCTAGTGACCGACCCCCGGGGCGCGGCCGCCTGTAACAAGCGCCCTCCATCAGTTTCGCACTCGCTGCGTCAGTTTATTATAATTTGCAGAATTTTATAACACACGAGTGTAGTGTGCGACCTTGTGGCATCCATTACCGTAAATTCTAATTTATCGAGTCCCCGCCGGGCCGGCCGCGAGTACCAGACCATGTTCGTAAAGTTAATGTTCGCGAAGAGAAATTACTTTTAGAAGCCTCTGCGTATTGCTTTGCTTCTGTACGTACTTATTGTTACTACCAGCATAATATGAGGAATTTTGGTTGCCACATGTAATTAAGGAGTCTAAGATTTTGTAAATTAAGATAATATTTTGTAAAATAATATTTTGTAAAATAGGACTGCCTCGTTGGTCTAGTGGCAAAGCACCTTGTATTGTGATCATGAGGTCCTGGGCTCAAATCCCAGGTCGGACAAATGTAGATTTCTAACGAAAAATTCCCAGTATGAGTCCGGAGTCTGGAATTGTGCCCGAACATCGTCGGCGAAACGTGGGTGTACACAGTACACCCCCGCTTGGGGAATATAGGCTTGTATATAGGCTATAATATATCGGATTACGGTTCAAACGCATAACGCGGTTCAAACGCACCTTATAGTACGGCGTAGATTAGTGGTGTCCGAAGGAATTGCTTTTCCGCTAATTCATAATTACGTCAGTTTTTAAAAATCAGTACCGTTTTTCCTACAAATCGTAAACAAAATTTATGACTTTAATTACAACATATTTTCACCTCAAAAATATTGCACATGACTTCGTGAGATATAATTGAATAACGATTCTAGTTTTTTTTGGTCTCACGCAACGCTCGCGCCGCCCTGTCGCGGCGCTCGGCTCGCACTGAACAGCGCGCTGCGCACTGCCAGGTGGAGAATAAAATGACCCGAATGAAGTTCAAATTTTGCCATTAAAATATTAAAGTGCTTGCATACCTACGAGTAAAAAAGAAATACTTTTTTGTCCTCATAAAATACCCTTTTTACATAGGGTACTCGTACCGTACTCGCATAGTTTTTGAACTGACAGTAACGATATATTACCACAACTTCGTTGCACTGGTTGGAGTCAAGTAGTCGCGGGTTCAACTAAGATTTATGAAATTCATAGATATTACTCAAGGTGACTTCTCACGTACGTGCAGTATAGTATCTTGAGAGTTTTAGTTTTTTTGTAAGGTTCTTTAAGCTTTGGATGCTTTTGCGACTATTTTATCGACATGCACGTCAAATTAAATCGCTGTGTCAGATTTTTAGGCAGCAAGATATTACACACATCCTTAACTCACTCTGCAACAGATAAATAATTATTCTTTAGCGCCTTTCGATAGCCGAGACTTTAACAACAACAACAACAACTCATCATCACGCCAGATTCCTTGCGGGGTAGGCAGACAGTACAGAGTTCGCAGACTTTAACACAAATTGAATAAGTTGTTTTTTACTACCGTCGTCAATCATAGACTCATACGTCTCGATGTTCGAGACTAAATGCTTCGTAATTTCTTTATCAACCGTTAACAAAGAAATCGCAGATTTCAATTCATGAATTTTCCCATGGTGCTTATCGTATCCCCCATACTAAGAGAACAAATTTATGAATATTGCCACATATACTATTAATCATTTCAGATATACCTGTAGACTTACACGACACTTTCAAGGTTGTTATGGGGGATGTCAATGCAATAGTGAGAGTATAAACATATAGCGAATAGCGGTAGCAGGTCGACACGGATTCGGTAGCAGGAACCATAGGGGACAAATGCCCGTCAATTTCCTGGAAAAAAAGAGAAGCTGTTCTTAATGAACTCTTTCTTTGAGAAATTTCCCCAACGGAAGTGGACGTAGCAGAGCTCCGACGGTTACACTAAAAACGAGATCGACTTCATTATAGCAGCTATATTAAGAGATGTCTCAGTAGTTACAAGTGTCGCCAAGCACGCAACTTAAGGTGCTCAACGAATATCGAAGCTACCCGGCGCGTCCACAATGTCGCCAAGCACCCAACTTAAGGTGATCAACGAATATCTAAGCTAACCCGGCGCCTCTACCATGTCGCAAAGCACCCAACTTAAGGTGCTCAACGAATATCTAAGCTACCCGTCGCCTCCACCATGTCGCCAAGAACACAACTTAAGGTGCTCAACGAATATCTCAATCGGCCGTTATGTCACCGACCGCTCCAATCCCTATAATCACGGAAAGCATTATAACATTACGTTCATTAGCGCACCCCAAAGGGGATTGATGCTTGATATGTAAATGCTAAAGGCCATCATAAACCAAAACACGGAGTTGGTGCGGGGTCTGTCCGCCGAAGACATAGCAGCCACTACTGTGAAGTATCGAGTGAGAACCAGCTGCAGTGTCATATAATACTGCAGGTAGCACCCCTACTGTGGCAACGCATGACGGCGGCGGGCAGAGTCCACATAGACCTGCAGTTCTTACAGGTCGAGGACCAGTCGCCGCTAATATAATAATAATAATTATTTATTTATTTTCTCTTCACAAAGGTTTATCTCTTTACAAAGGTTCATATTAGTTTAATATTAAATATACTTAATTAGTGAAAAGGTTCCTTTGTGAGAGACTGGTGTCCGTACTAGGACAAACCTGTGTTACGGATCACCAGGCTCCCACCCTCTGACTCAAGATATATTATATCACAGGTACTTCTTTATATCGTGTGAATGTACGGCATAAAGATTTGTGTATCCAAGTATATACTGGTGACAGGTGTGCTTGTGATTAATCACATTAACAATGCACAAAATGCCTGGCATTTGGTCACGGCCGTAGGTCATGTAAGGAGGAAGGAGACTCATGTACCTACTGCGGTGACCGACATTTAAGGACGAACTGCCCCAAGCTGGCGACTGGTCTAGGGACGACTTGTAAGAACTGCCAAAATGAAAAACTTCAGGATGCAAAACATGGGGTGTATAGCGATGAATTCCCCATAAAAAGAAAATGGGACAACATCGCAAGGGCTAGCGTAGCATATTGCTAAGGACACTAACACCAAGATCCAGAAAAGGACACAGGTTATTATTACAGAAACCGCGATGAGCTCGCGGGGGTGGGGATTGGATAATAAAGAAAGGGCATCGTTAAAACTTACCATCTTAGAGATAACCCGAAGAAACAGATGCGCCGTTCCATATCGTCGCAGCCGCGGGCTCACCGTGAGCCTAGAAACAAAAAGACACAAATAAATACAAAGCAGCCCAGGCCTCCCCTGACAAAACATACACCACGGAACGATTATTCAAAGGAAGACAGGACAAAACCACCAAAATGAAGAGAGGCGACACTGGGAGAATCATCAAACCCTCAATCGACCAGCTGGCGCTGAGTTTGATCCCGAAGGAATATTTTAGTGATGAAAATTACTTACATGCACAAAATAAAAAACCGGCTGTGGAAAACGCCAGCAGGTCGACCTTGATATCGATTAGATACACTGGTGTGACCAACCGCCTTGCACTTGCTATGCAACGTAGCATAGCGAGATTGAAGGGAAGGGGGTGCGAAGACCGTGAACACCCTAGTGAGCCTGCACTCAAAATAAAAACAAACACGACCCCGAGTAGGTAGCCAACATAAGCTGGGAAAGCAACATCATGAAGATGCTAGCCAATGACAACTCGAGGTCGGGCTTGAAAGAATGAGAACAAGAAAGGGAAGCTACCGGACCACAAGAAACAAAATCATTAACTAAAAATGACAAAACCATATTATAAAAATAAATAAAATAGCAAGTAGGAAAAAATAATTAGGATACGGAAAACTACTAGAAACAAACAAAGAAATAATAATATAAAATTGAATTAATTAAAACGAGAATAAATAGAACTAGAACACATGTAAAACTAAAAACTAATTCAATACTAACAAAATACCAAAAATAAAGCTAAAATACTCCAAATTAAATTAAAAATCTACGTGATGTAAAGCAACATAACTGCCAAACAAGGACTCCGAAATATATCGGGGGATACTCTGACATACAAATTAAAAAAAAACCCTTTGGGACCTACGTGACGTCACGGCCATGAACGCGCACCAACGTACCTAGGCCACCGCGACCCCACGGTCTTGCAGGGCGCACCCTATAGTGGCCTCCAACCTCCCTTTACAGCCACCCCAAGCCTCGCTTGTACTCAACACTGATACTACTAAAGATTCCTCCGAATCTGACCGCTATCCCTAAACAACCCGACGCATCGGTCACTAGCTCATTAAATACAATTAAAATACATACCATGTATTGGAACCCTCAAAGTTCCCACATTCATTAAACCGTATACCTTTACCACATATTATAATGCCTCAATGTCCTTTCAGTCTTTTATGCTAGACCATAGTAGTCATTTCTCTAAAAGATCTGGAAAGCACAATTGACGGCGATATCGACCAGGAGCTTACTTGACCGGGTAGTGAACATCCTTAGGGAAGAGGGAATATCCTTAGGGGAAAAAGGTACTGCAAGATGCAGCGTAAAGGAATGAAATCGAGACTTTTAAGGAAATGTCTACAACTCATGGAGAAAAGATCGAATACTAATGTGTTCTCGAATCATTGCAACGTTGACCGTCCAAATACAAAGTCGGCAGACTAAGCATATCCCCCTGCATCAAGGAGTGGGACAAGGCGATGTTATCTCATCTAAATTGTTACCACTGCACTGGAGGCATTTTTAGGCACAACATTAACGGCGAATAGATCTCGCAACTAAGATCCGCGGATGATATCGACATTATGACGGAGACGTTTTAGGATTTAGAACATATGCTGGGCTGCCTAGCTGATTGTTTCCAACGCATTTGTCTCCGGATGAACATTTATTTATACCAAGATCATTGTTCAATGAACGTGGCAATTCGGAGCCAATAGCTTTAAATGGAACTACTCTCAAAGTTGTTTAAGAATACATTGACCATACACATACGGACAAATATTACAATTACTTTGAGGGAGAGGTCCGCAGGAGAATACAGCTGGGCTGGGCAGCGATTGGAAATTTCGTCAAGTCTTCTCGTCGCCAATACCTGAAAGTTTGAGGACAAAGGTTTTCAATCAGTGCGTCACGATGTTACTAGGGAGTCTTAAACGTACCTAACCCGTCTGGTAATACTTCCGAAAACTCATCTTGTAAAGATGTAACACAGTTGTCTTGTTTAATATTGTAACACTGTTCTGCATTTTTACGTAAACGTCCAATCCAGGTCCGACCTAACAAAGGCAGCCCTTTTTTCGAATACATACCATACTCTAGTAAAATTATCCAAAGCCTCTTTCGCACAAATCTGACAAACATCTTCTCTAGATTCACAAAACCGCAGAAAACCTTTCGGCCTACTCCCAGATGCTTCTCTACGACGTTGCGGAGGGAAAAGACTTGATTCGAACATCCTCTGAAATCTCCCTGTGCCTCGCACATATTTTATTATTGTACAATATTAAAACGCAAATAAATGAATATAAAGTAAATTGCAATCGCCGCTCGTTATCCACTACCTTCATATATTATCGATTTCCCTAAAAAGGTAACTTAGGGGTATTATAACTGTTTTCCAAACTTTTCGGCTATGGAGTTCAGGGCGTGATCTAGGCGTCGAGGCGGCTACTGTATTCCATCGGCGAGCATAAAAGTTGTACGTTGCGTGAGTAATCAATAAAAACTTTTCAAATATAAGCCGCGTTCTGTATTACATGGTGCCGGGTTATATCGGGGGTAAAACACGGAAGAATGAATCATGGTTGCAAGTTTTAAATACCAAGAGGCGCGTAAAATTTCGCGTCCAAACTAGTGATCAAAATATACGTCGAGGAAACATTAAGGCGATAGGAAACGTCAAAATAATGCAAATGTAGCCCAAGCCGTCGGGCGAACGGTCTCTCCTGCTGCCCTCGGGACAGAAACTACGCTAAAGAAATTATAAATGCAGTAATGAGTACGACCTAATGGGCAGAGTCAACTGTTAGTTATTAATACTCCAATTTGAGTTCCCTTTTTTCTATAATTTAAAAAACATTTTCATTAATATAGTCATGGAGAATAATGTACTATGCTTATATAATGTGCAAAAATGAAAGTAAAAGGAGACGTTCAACGGAAGTACATTTTGTTCGCGCGACTGTTTGCAATTTGATGTTTCGAATGTTTATTTTAAGTCAACTCCTACTAAACGCCGGCGGTAATGTGACATTTAAATGCCTTAACATGACGTGTTCCGTAACGGAAATTGACGTTGTAGCAGCGTAAATTTTTGGTAAGGCCTTTTTTTGCCCTAAAATTAAATGAAAATGTTTTGCACTGTCAGATATTGAAAATAGCTTAATAAATGAGTATTTAATCGTTGTTATTTTGTTCAAGTCAGAGAACGGTTCTGATGGACATTTATTCAGGTGGAAGTGGATAGGTCACACACAAAGCGTGGCAGACTACGGCCAGAAATTGCCGCAGTAAACTTTCATTATCAAATTCAATAATAGAAGAGCAGGTCTTAAATCGATACTTTAAACTGACAAAGAAGCTGCGTTACAAAGAAGTTTTGATCGCGTCGACACCTTTAAGTATAAACTGTGAATTTATTGTTACGTTACGTGTCTGTTATGTTGAAATTGGCGGGTGCAACAAGGCGGAAGTAATTATAGCACCGTAATTGCTCTTCCACGATAACTTTAATAGGCACACCACACAATGTTTGGTCACGCAGTGGCGCAAGTTGTTGAAAGCTTTTGTAACCTTTTAAATATCATTTAGCAGTACTAGGTATTAAGCAGTAATAATAATTAGATCATATTACTATAGTAAAAAGTTTTGTCAAATCCGGCCAATACTAAAGGAAAGTAAAAAAGCTACAATACTTCGTAAGTATTACTTCTACCTATAACTGAAGAGGTCGCACAAAGCGGAGAGGATGGTGGAATGAAAAAGGTTAATAACTCGGTGGTGGACGTTCCCAATCCTTGTTACTTTTATACCATTTAAACTTCTAGCACAAAATAGCTTTTATATTTTTTGAAACATAAGGTAGGTTATAATCTTTCCCAGGATGCAGTTTATCGCCTTGACAAATTCTATCGAATAACGAAAAGCTAATATTTACTTTCGTTAGTATGGGTTAACAGACACTTCTTTCTCATCTTAATTGTTACTTACTTAAACAAATTAGGTAATAGGTGTAATTTATGTACCTCACCCCTTTGTCTAAGGTAGGCGACGGAAAGCACCGCGATGCATTGCCACGCGCTGCGGCGCTACGGCCCGGGGTAGCGATACGCGACTGCGAATGATTGCATTCGAATCATTCGACTTTATAAATCATTCGAATTATTCACGAAAATTAGTTAGTAACTGCCTCCAATTCGGCTTGCTGGACCGAATTAACGAATAATGAATAAAAAGTTCGGCGAACATATAATTTACCGATCGGTCACACCACTGAGTACAAAGGAAAGTAAGTTCTGTTTGTTTCATACCAGCCCTTGAATACCGCGTTCGGATTATATTTAAATTCTAAACTAGAAACTTTATTGAAACGCACTTTTAAAGACAAACCAGCAGGAGCGTTATTATTTGGTTTAGTTGTTACTACTCACTCGCACACGTAATTTGGCGAATTATTCAAATAATTCATTCATAATCGGGTGAGAGTCGCAGATAATCTAATCGAATCGCCATTAGTAGTTACTAATTAGTAGTCGTCATTCGAATATAAAAATTAGTATATTACTAATGTTCAAGTGGAATGAAAAAATTAGTAGTGTAGATGATTCGAATAGTCTGATTATTCGCAGTCGCGCATCTTCAGCCCGGCCGACACGTAGCTGCCGAAAACCACGTCGATCTCCGCGATTCTTCTCTCGTTTATTTTGTAATAACGTAGTCTTTGGGTATACCGCTAAAGTTGTCGATCATAACCTTCTTAATCTCTTCCTATCGCCTTCTAGAATATTGATTTGCAAGAATAGCTTAATTTTACTAATCAAAAAGTACCTACGTAAAGGTCTGCAATCACAGAATGATAATCAATGCTTTAATATCAGTTATAATTATATCATCAAACCAGATACTCTGCGTATGTACAAATCTGAACCACGTTAATTGGAAACCATTATTTATTTTACGGGAAATACATATTAATCGAGTTGGCAGCCGTTCACGCGGAGGGCGATATTATCAAACAATGAAATTAGTGTTTGACATTCTTGTCATATAATAGCGCAACAATATCGTTGTCGGAAACGTTACAATATAAAGAGGGGGAGAAGCTTTCGTGTATTTGTATGGTGCAATGCTTAGCAAGCTGTTCATTCAGGGGATTAGTAACGTAAATGACCTTGAGAATTTTGTGTTTGACAATTTACCTTCCTTTTGACAGAGACAAGAATGAAAAGTGTGGTCGAAGGACCTAGATTACAGTTTTTTCAACTAATTAACATAGAATTGGTTCAAAGAAAAAATAATCTTTCCAAGAAAATTAAATATCTTTTATTTATTGGCACACCAACAGCTTATAGGCGTATACAGTATAAAAGTTATTTGATCTCAAGTTATGCTAGCCTACTTGCCTACCTAAATTCTCCTACCCCACAACCTGGACCGAGCGGAATAATATAAAAATGCGCGCAGCAGACAGATCGGGGCATTCTCCATTCATCATTTCGGACGTGACGGACGTCTCTCTATGTCGCTCGTGGTGTATTTTTGATTACGTTATAGTTAACGATGATGAAATAATTTGTAAGAATATATATATATATATATATATATATATATATATATATATATATAACATTTTCATTTAATTTTAGGGCAAAAAAGGCCTTATCAAAAATTTACGCTGCTACAACGTCAATTTCCGTTACGGAACACGTCATGTTAAGGCATTTAAATGTCACATTACCGCCGGCGTTTAGTAGGAGTTGACTTAAAATAAACATTCGAAACATCAAATTGCAAACAGTCGCGCGAACAAAATGTACTTCCGTTGAACGTCTCCTTTTACTTTCATTTTTGCACATTATATAAGCATAGTACATTATTCTCCATGACTATATTAATGAAGATGTTTTTTTAATTATAGAAAAAAGGGAACTCAAATTGGAGTATTAATAACTAACAGTTGAATCTGCCCATTAGGTCGTACTCATTACTGCATTTATAATTTCTTTAGCGTAGTTTCTGTCCCGAGGGCAGCAGGAGAGACCGTTCACCTGACGGTTTGGGCTACATTTGCATTGTTTTGACGTTTCCTGTCGCCTTAATGTTTCCTCGACGTATATTTTGATCACTAGTTTGGACGCGAAATTTTACGCGCCTCTTGGTATTTAAAACTTGCAACCATGATTCATTCTTCCGTGTTTTACCCCCGATATAACCCGGCACCATGTAATACAGAACGCGGCTTATATTTGAAAAGTTTTTATTGATTACTCACGCAACGTACAACTTTTATGCTCGCCGATGGAATACAGTAGCCGCCTCGACGCCTAGATCACGCCCTGAACTCCATAGCCGAAAAGTTTGGAAAACAGTTATAATACCCCTTAGTTACCTTTTTAGGGAAATCGATAATATATGAAGGTAGTGGATAACGAGCGGCGATTGCAATTTACTTTATATTCATTTATTTGCGTTTTAATATTGTACAATAATAAAATATGTGCGAGGCACAGGGAGATTTCAGAGGATGTTCGAATCAAGTCTTTTCCCTCCGCAACGTCGTAGAGAAGCATCTGGGAGTAGGCCGAAAGGTTTTCTGCGGTTTTGTGAATCTAGAGAAGATGTTTGTCAGATTTGTGCGAAAGAGGCTTTGGATAATTTTACTAGAGTATGGTATGTATTCGAAAAAAGGGCTGCCTTTGTTAGGTCGGACCTGGATTGGACGTTTACGTAAAAATGCAGAACAGTGTTACAATATTAAACAAGACAACTGTGTTACATCTTTACAAGATGAGTTTTCGGAAGTATTACCAGACGGGTTAGGTACGTTTAAGACTCCCTAGTAACATCGTGACGCACTGATTGAAAACCTTTGTCCTCAAACTTTCAGGTATTGGCGACGAGAAGACTTGACCTGTTGGAACTCTGTACTCTCTGCCTACCCCGCAAGGGATCTGGCGTGAGGTTATAGATAGATAGATAGATAGATAGAAGACTTGACGAAATTTCCAATCGCTGCCCAGCCCAGCTGTATTCTCCTGCGGACCTCTCCCTCAAAGTAATTGTAATATTTGTCCGTATGTGTATGGTCAATGTATTCTTAAACAACTTCGAGAGTAGTTCCATTTAAAGCTATTTTCTCCATGAGTTGTAGACATTTCCTTAAGTCTCGATTTCTTTCCTTTACGCCGCATCTTGCAGTACCTTTTTCCCTCTTCCCTAAGGATGTTCACTACCCGGTCAAGTAAGTTCCTGGTCGGACTGAAAGGACATTGAGGCATTGTAATATGTGGTAAAGGTATACGGTTTAATGAATGTGGGAACTTTGAGGGTTTTGAATATATATATATATATATATATATATATATATATAGTCCCAGTCAGATAATTTAACTTATCAGAAATTTACGGACTGAAACCGCTGTTAAGTGTAATTAAAAATTTGAATGACTGATTTACAATTCTCCTTCTCATCCTCAGCTATACCTAAGAACAGCAATGCTTTCCGTCGGTGCCTGGTTTCAATAATATCAATCTGCTTGGAGCACTCACCGATTTCACAGTGTCTTTGGCGGGTGCTGTGAATTTGTGCCTCCAGATCTGACATCTTCCTTATAAAGCTATCCTCGAGGTTCTTCTATGCGGACATGATTGCGTCCAATTAAGACATATTACAACAAATTTATTTTGAATTTTAAGAGTTTGTTATCTGACTTTGAATTGTTACAAAAATTAAATATTTATAGTGTAAGTTATTTTAATGGTTGCAGTATCCGTTTAACCGTTATATTGAAAAAGGTAGAAGTTACTTATTTTTGGAAATGTGAATATAATAAATTAAATTCTGTTCATTACACCGTATTCAGGACATTCTTCTTTATTTTCATATATATCGGCGCTTAGGTTTTCTGGATGACCGTTATAGTGCTGGTAGCGGTAAAAGTTGGATTTATCTTCATTTTCATAGTCGTCCGCATGGTGGCTGAACATATAGGAAATCTTTAAATGAGACGGCGGTCTTGTCCAGTACACTGATATTCCTTGATATCCGAGGATGCGCACAATAGTTGGAGATTAAGTCACATGGAATGCAGCGAGGTTAGCTGTTCCGTAATACATCCTACCGCTTGCCTCGTTGCCAATTGAATAACAGAGCAGCGCCGTCCGCCATCTTACATCGATAATCTGTCATCGGTGATTCGTAATCTGACAGATGCCATCTGTCTAACTAAATACACTAACTAAATTAAAACTAAATAACTAATTAAAAGGTTACTAAAATGAAAATAACTGCTCGCCATTCCATTAACTGATTTTCAAATAATAGGATACGACATATCTATCTATCTATATCATCACGCCAGATCCCTTGCGGGGTAGGCAGAGAGTACAGAGTTTCAACAGATTCTTTCCTTACATACCACTCTGGCTTCCTCCACTCTCATAGTTCGTCTCAAACACGCTACGACATATATAACATATAAGCAGTAAATTCTTAAAAAGACGTCTGCAAATCGGGCTTAGTTTTGGGAGTTCGCCGTTGTTTGAGCCGCGCGTTTGATGCCTCTTAACAAAACGGCACATAAGCAGTACTTTGAAATTAGATGTGGCGCGCAGCAGACTCTTTTCGTCGGTGAAAATATGTAAAAATGAAGGTGCGCTCATCCGACGGGATCAAGTCATCTGCACGGCGGGCGGGCGCGCTTGCGATCTTTTTACATGCTAAAGTCATTCACGACTACGTCCAGCCGGTCTGCGTCCATCAAAGATTAAATATTGTGGTGATGAAAGACGATCATATCGAAAACAAATTTTTGTACTCTCAGCACTTAGACCAGTGCTAAGAGCTTAGGCTACTCCGCCAACTGGTTGAAGTTGTCGCGGATTTGATCCCCGCACGGAGGATCTTTCTGTGACCCACAAATATTTTATGGTCTGGGTGTTTGTGTGTTTGAATTTTGTTCGTCAACGCACCTTGGAAAAAATCTGTTAATTTTTTAGTACCGTTCAATTTGCCTGCTTTTTGATGATGCCATTTTAAAAAAAAAAATGAATCAATATATATAAAAATCAACGCCACTTTTCGTTGTAATTTTATAACTCAAGAACGGGCTCACCTATCCAAACCAAATGTTTGGGCTGTGTTCGGACTATTTAGTAGATGGTTTATGTGAAGTTTGCACAAAATCGGTTGAGCGGTTCTTCATTTATCACATTTTGATGAATTCATTAAATGGCGGATCATTTTGTTAATGGGGATTTTGCTGTCAAATTGAAACTTTTTTCAGTGTTGTACCAGCATGTTGTTATGTCATTCATGCGGTCATTTCATTTTGGACGTGCTTCGATTAAATCAAATTGTCAGCGATAATTATTGCTCTGTGTTTATATTTTTAAACATATTGTTGAGTGCATTCATACAAAAAGTGAGTCTTGAATTGTTCAAATGTAATATGTATATGTGTGCGTGTACTTTTCTCAGTTTTTTAGCGAGCCGTCGGTGTTTCATATCGTTTACAGGCTTTATTTGAATTAAATTGTCAAACGCATTTACACAAACGGTAAGTTTTGAACTGTTGAAGTGAATGACATGTATGGATGTGTGTTTCTTTATTTGAAAAAACATATTGTGTGCATACGGGTGTTTTATTCTTTTGTAACAGATGGAAGCACGTCGATTTAAAAATGAATTATTTAATGACATTTTTATATACATTGACGTATGCAGTCATATATATTTCCATACACACATATACGCACATGTATAAATACTGATACTGACTGTTTTTTTTTCAAATTATGCGAAACTGATACATTTGCGATAAATTTGTTATATTCTGAAGTGCCTCAGTATTACACATGGAATGTGTCTTCGAAAAAATTTCAAAGACGTAAACAAGGAACAGCAGTCGATGGGCGTTCAGGCATTTTCCAAACAGATGCAATTGGGAGAATATATCGAAGCATTTAATCGAACAATGCAAGATCATTTTCAAATTCAAGCGAAACTGCCAGGTGTAGTCACGACATATAAATCAATTGACAGTGTTATGAATCAAGATGACGCAATGAATTATCCAATTGAATTTTTAAATTCATTGGAAACGGTTAGTATGCCACCGCATTGCTTGAATCTGAAAGTTGGTTTTTTGATTATATTATTGCGAAATATTAATCCACCAAAACTGTGTAATGGCACCAGATTGGCAGTGAAAAAGTTATTGCCAAATTTGATTGAAGCTACGATCTTAACTGCTAAATCAAAAGGAGAAGTGTGTTTGATACCGCGTTTCCCTATGATTCCAACTGATATGCCATTTGAGTTCAAACGATAACAATATCCTGTGCGTTTATATTGTTTTTCCAAATGTTTTGGATAAAGTTTTAAAATAGCTAGCAATTAATAAAATATTTTTTTGTTTGAATTGATTTGTTTGAATTTAATGTTCCAATAATTTTTTTTTATTATTTCACTTAATAAGTAGCGAAGCCCGTACCGGGCCTCTAGTTTTATCTATAAGTGTGGGGCTGCGTTCAAATAAAAATATTAGAGAGTGACAAACAGAAGCTTTACGCGCTATTACCACATATGGTATGACTTAATTTTACAATAATTTTTACCTCATCAACAAACATAGAATGTAAACATTTATAAGTAAACCAAGATATTATTTCTTGTCGGTCAGTCTGTCTGTCATAACCAGAAAATTAATTACGATTTCTGTAGTTACACTAAACATTACTTACCTATATGCTTCGAGTCCTCAAAAATTAAAAATATGTTTTTATAGTTTGATAGCTTACTGCGACAAAATGCATTCGTAGACCAAAATCGTTGTAGAGGACGCGGCCACCCCACGGTCGCGCTTAAAGGCGCTGTGTGAACAAATCGCTGCGTCCCGTTGACCGAGCCGGACAAGTTGCAAGCAGTACGTCGCGCGTGTACGATTCCAGGCTTTGGACTGCTAAGAATATAAAAAAATAAACAACGTCACGCCTATATTTCCCAAGCGGGGGCAGAGGTGTACTGTTGCACCTACTTTTGGCAGACGACATTATGTCCCATGCAATAGGGCGCCCCCTATTGCATGGGGCATTGCGCCCGGTACAATGACGATAGGGTCGCCACCCTATCGTCATTGTACCGGGCGCAATGCCAGACTCCAGACTGATACAGTTTTTTTTTCTCGACATCGCTACGCACATTTTTCACGACGGGACCGACGAGCCAGTCTACTAATTAGGATGAATATTTCGATATCGACATTATTCCGGCCAGGATACGTACCCAGGACGTACCCAGGACCTCAGGATCGACTACCATTATATGCGCCAGTATACCAACGGGGTCACCATACCGACCCAAAGCCGAGCGGCAGGCTCGTAACGTCCTAATCTAATAATCTTAACAACATGCCTGGTGACTCACTTTAATCTGCGCCCCTCCGCTACTTACCAACTTACGAAGGTTAGTAGTAGGTTTCATCGAATTAAGCACAAACACCTAGTATTGGATATGACTTTTAAAAAAAATGTCTATGAAGGAACAAATAAAACACCTTTAATATATCATTATCAAAATACCTTTATTCTCGAAGATTAATTCCGTGTGAGTAAACGATACACTTGTTAACAAATCCTGGACACTCGATTATCTACGTCTGCTCTGTTCGAGCGCTCGAATCCAACTAACTTAATAATGGCCGGTCTTAACAAATTATATTTGTATTTGAGTCAAATCAGATACCTTTTAAAATAGCGTTTACGTTGAAGCAACAAATCAAATGAAGTACTATTTATTTTCTTTAACAATTCAAAGTCAGATAAAATACTCATAAAATTCAAAATAAATTATTTGTAATATGTAATGTAAGGAATTGCCGACGACATTGTGGTCGTGGCGGAGTCGCTGGATGATCTAGGACGAATGCTCGATGGCCTCAACAGAGTATCTCAACAAGTGGGTCTTAAAATGAACATGGACAAAACGAAAATAATGTCTAACGTCCATGTCGTACCCACCGCACTCACCGTTGGGAACTCTACTCTTGAAGTTGTCGACGAATACATTTACCTGGGACAGGTAGTCCGGTTAGGTAGGTCCAACTTTGAGAGAGAGGTCAATCGACGAATCCAACTCGGCTGGGCAGCGTTCGGGAAACTGCGCAACATCTTCTCATCCAAAATACCTCAGTGCCTTAAGACTAAAGTTTTTAGTCAATGTGTGTATATATGGATCAGAGACGTGGTCTCTTACAATAGGTCTCATAAAAAAGCTCAGAGTTGCTCAGCGAGCTATGGAGAGAGCTATGCTCGGCGTTTCTCTACGCGATCGAATCAGGAATGAGGAGATTCGTAGAAGAACCAAGGTCACCGACATAGCCGTTAAGATTAGCAAGCTGAAGTGGCAATGGGCGGGCCACATAGCGCGTAAATCGGACGGGCGTTGGGGCAGAAAGATTCTAGAGTGGAGACCACGTATTGGCAAGCGCAGCGTGGGACGACCGCCTGCCAGATGGACCGACGATCTTGTAAAAATCGCAGGAAGTCGTTGGATGCAGGTGGCATCGGACCGGTTACGCTGGAAAGCGATTGGGGAAGCCTATGTTCAGCAGTGGACAAGTAAAGGCTGAGATGATGATGAATGTAAGGAATGTGGTTGGTAACGATGTGCTAGAGCAAGTGAATGAGTTTGTATATCTTGGATGCGCCTTCAGTAAGGATGGGAAATACACCGCTGACATAGAGAGAAGAGTGAGTGCAGGGAACAGAGTGAATGGTGCGATAGGAAAGCTACTCGGGAGCCGGCACTTAAGCCATAAGGCGCAGCTGGCCATACATAACGGAGTTCTTGTCCCAACGCTGTTATATGGTAGCGAGAGCTGGGTATGTAAGAAGGAGAATGAAAGTAGGATAAATGCGGTAGAAATGCGAGCTCTGCGGAAGATGTGCGGAGTGAAGCTGACCGACCGCATTAGCAACAGCATAGTAACACAGCGAGTAGGTATGAAAGATAGTATCGGTGTAAAGATGAGAAAGGGCATGCTCCGTTGGTTCGGGCATATAGAAAGAATGCCAGAGGAAAGAATGACAAAACAGATATACAATGTGAAAGTGGAAGGATGCAGGTACCGGGGAAGACCTAGACTATCTTACCACGACCAAATAAACCGAGTCTTATCTGATGGAAAAGTCAAGAGTCTCCGTAACCGGCGAGCGTGTATGAGACGAACTATGAGAGTCGAGGAAGCCAGAGAGGTATGTAAGGAAAGAACCTGTTGGAACTGTGTACTCTCTGCCTACCCCGCAAGGGATCTAGCGTGAGGTTATAGATAGATAGATAGAATATGTCTCAATTGGACGCAATCATATCTGCACAGAAGAACTTTGAGGATAGCTTTATGAGGAAGATGTCAGATCTGGAGGCACAAATTCACAGCGCAGGCCCCGCCAAAGACACTGTGGCCAAGGTAGCGGATGAATTTTGTACGTTTCGAGAGCTCATGTTCAGCATGCTTGGACTGCTGTGGCAACAAATAGGTGAGTGCTCCAAGCAGATTGATATTATTGAAACCAGGCACCGACGGAAAATATTGCTGTTCTTAGGTATAGCTGAGGATGAGAAGGAGAATTCGCCGTTATTATTAATAATATTATTTTTATTATAATTATTTACTTATATTTATTTAATTTTTTTATGATATCAGATAAAATGATTCGTTTTATTCTGTTTGACGGACGATTTAGCGCAGTGGTTAAGAGCTTATGCGGCTTCGAGTCCCGCACGGGACAAATCTTTGTGTGATCCACAATTATTTGTTCCGGTTTGGGTATTTGTGTTTGTGAATTTTAATGTTTGTAAAGGCACCCACGATACAGGAATAAATCCTAGTGAGGGGCTACGTTTTTAAAAAAAGAAAAGAAAAAGAAAGAATGATTCTACTGTTTCTTCATGCGATTCAAGTTGTTGTTCTGTGGACGATAACCTTGAGGGCTTTCTTCGTGATAAATTTGACCAACAATCAGGTCATTTGCTGAATGTATGCCACATAAATGCACAGAGTATACCAAGACATTATAATGAATTATATGACACATTTAGGAACATGAACATTCATGCTATCCTGATTTCTGAGAGCTGGCTCAAGCCTCACCTTCCATCTACCTTTGATCCTCTTCCTGGTTTTATTCTTATCCGGAATGACTGGGTCGGTAGAGGTGGCAGTGGAGTGGCAATATATCTTCTTAAAGACTTACCTTTTAAAATTGTAGCCACATCTCCTGATGACTCGAATTCCGCTGAGTTTATTTTCCTTGAGGTTTGGGTCAAAGGAGCCAAAATCATAATAGGAGTCGTATATTGCCCTCCCACTACTGACTATTTCACCGAATTCGAATCGGTTTTGGAATACTTGGGGTCTGACTACGAGCATCGCATCATCATGGGCGACTTCAACACCAATCTCTTAGCCCACAATTCCACCCGTTCCCGTAAACGCCTTCAAGTCGTAGGGCCAGCCAGTTTGCACATTCTGCCTCTGAATGTCACACACCATAATATCTTAAGCGATGACACCTGGCTCGATCTTATAGTCTAGTTTCCTCTCATGGTCAGCATGATGCTTCCAGTTTTTCCCACCATGACCTTATATTCCTCTCCTACATTCTGAAACCTCCTAAGCCAGATCCTAAAGTTCTGCACAGGCGTTGGTTTGCCCGTATGGATATCGGTAAATTAACTGCGGATGCATCCAAACTCGACTGGACCACCGTCATGGGAGCCAACACCATCGACGATAAAATTTGCATTTTCAATCAAACCGTAATTCAGCTTTATAATATCCATGCTCCTGTGAAAAAGGTGCGATTGAAGCGACCACCTGCCCTGTGGATAAAAAGGGAAATTCGGATGGCTATGAGGTGCAGAAATCGTGCAATCCGAAAATTTAAAAAAGATCGGTCGGAAGACAACTGGGCTTATTTTAAAATTGATACGAACCGGTGTAATAAGATGATACGTGACGCTAAACGCCGCTATATTCTAGATAATATTAAATCCTCTTCGCCTGATTTGGAAATTCCTTGGTACTTTAGGTATTGGTAAGGCTCGACGTCATGAACTACCAAGTACAATAAGTTTAGACGATCTTAATAGCCATTTCTCCACTGTTCCTCCTTTTGATCGTACATCAAACTATTTCTTTCTTGGGTGGTCTTAGACGCCCGAACATTAATCCTTTTTACTTTTCACCAGTCGACTCATGTGAGGTTAAGAAGATCATTATGTCCACCAAATACAAGGCTGTGGGTTGTGAGAAAATAAGCAGATGCATGATCATAAATGTACTTGACTACTTGCTACCGGTGATCACTCGCCTTGTGAATTTTTCTCTTGAGTCCATATTTAGTATGTCCATAGGCGTATTTCCATCTTTCTGGAGAAAAGCTTTTGTCCGCACTCTGCCTAAGATCCCCGATCCCTCCCTTCCTAGCCACTTTCGTCCAATATCCATCCTTCCATTTCTTTCAAAAGTGCTCGAGGCCTGTGTTCCTTAGCAATTCTCCCATTTTATATATACCAACAATTTAATTAACCCTCTTCAATCTGGCTTCAGGCCTGGCTTTAGTACCGTTTCTGCCCGTCTCAAAGTGGTTGGTGACATTCGACCAGGCATGGAAGATACCAAAGTAACCGTCTATGTGTTGATCGATTTCACCAATGCCTTCAATACTGTTAGTCACGATATCCTTCTTTCTATTCTCTGTGCTCTCAAGAGTAGCTGGATTGGTTTTCTTCTTATCTTCGAGAACATCAGCAGTCCGTTTTGTGTGATGAAGCATCTTCAGCATGGTGCTGCCTTGACACTGGCGTTCCCCAAGGCGGTATTCTCTCTCCTCTTTTATTTTCCATTTTCATTGATTTAATAACTCAAGAACTTCAGTGCACGTATCATCTGTACGCTTATGACTTGGAATTATACTCGCAAGATAGTGTGGATAACATTGCTGATATTATCGTCAAACTAAATCGTGATCTAGGGTCTATTAAGAATTGGTCCGACAGGTTTGGTGTCACGGTGAATCCTAAAAAGTGCCAAGCAATTCTAGTGGAAAGCTCTAGGCTTATAAGCAGGGTCGATGTTGGTTCTTTGCCTCCACTTAAATTCAACGGGACAGTTATCCCCCTGGGCTCTAGCGTTAAGGATCTTGGTTTGCATCTTGACACTTCACTTAGCTGGCAAACACAAGTCATGGCTGTCGGTCAAAAGGTCACCGGTACGTTACGATACCTGTATCGATTAAAAAACTTGCTCCCCACCAACACAAAAGCAATGCTTGTGGAGTCCCTGATCTTTCCTATTTTCGACTATGGTGATGTGTGCTACTTCGACCTGAATGCAGATCACCTCAATAAATTAAACCGCCTACTTAATAACTGCATTCGATTCGTCTTCAATTTGCGTGAATATGATCATGTGTCGGAGCATCGATCACGAGTAAAGTGGTTGCCTATTCGGCAGCATACAACTCTAAGGGCACTAACAACATTATTTTCTATCCTTTATTCTCCAGTCTCGCCCGCTTATCTTACTTCTCAATTTCAGTATTTATGCTCGAATCACGATAAATATCTTCGCTCTTCTGATAATCGACTTCTTCAGTGCCCCTCTCATACTACTGATTTTATTCACTCTTCCTTCTTTGTCCAGTCCATCCTTCTTTGGAACCCATGATGGCAACCAATCGTCCCTCTTTTAAAAAAAGTCTGCAGGATTACTTACATAAAATGTTGGATCCCCCTCAATGTGTGTATTATGTCGCACAGTTTTAGTTAATGTATGTATTGTATAATTATATATGTATGTATATATTTGTGGTATATATAAATATGTATTATGTATAATATCGTTATATATAATTTGCATTTGCTAATGTGTTTTAAATAGTAAATTAGTTGGTATTTATATTCATTTTTGTAACTTTTTTTTCCTTAAGTTTGTGTAATTTGGCTCCTGCCAAATTAAGAAAATTCGGTTAAACAGAAAAACGTTTAATAATTATAATGTGTGTATAGCCAATGTCACGATTTAACTACTTCTATACAAAATAAATTAATGTACCTACCATGATGTTAGTTTTGTTTATTTACACAAAAACAGATTACATTTATTTCCTGATTCATATTTATGATTATAGATAGCTACTTAATATAATTGACAAGTGTGGTAGGAACCACACTTGTAGGTACATTAATTTATTTTGTATAGAAGTAGTTAAATCGTGACATTGGCTATACACACATTATAATTATTAAACGTTTTTCTGTTTAACCGAATTTGATCACAATTTTCAACCTAACCAAACTCGAATTTCATTCTATAGCTATCATTTAGATATATACCCCGATTTATTACATCTGCCAAATACTTGAAGAAACTATGAATAAAAAGTGATTATTTTCCTCAAATTTGTAACGGGAAATTATTAAGCCCAACCGCATTACTTTCTTTACAACCGCGTTACTGTGTGACATATGTATTCGCTCCCCAGACGCAACAAAAATGACTAGACCTCAGACATCCCAACAAAATTTTTGCTTTACGAATACGACACCAAAACCGAACTTTCAATTTTAAAGGGTTATTTACCACATTTCAAGCATTTTGATCGCGATCGCGAATCGCGATAAATGTTTTAAAAATGCATTTGAAATCTTATTTATTTATTCTTCATTATACAAAATAACATTGACTCGTCTGAACATTTACATTAAAGATGTACCAAGGCGAACTTAACTGAATTTGAGTTATCTGCCAGTTTACCTTAGAGTGAAGAGAGACTATTTATGTAGAAGTGAGGGCATTTGTACAACAATCACGGAACTAAAAAAAATACCATAGAAAGAATTCAGAGTATATAGTAAGAAGTACATAACTGGAACGTAAATACTCATTAACTCTTCTTTTAAAATCTTCTAAAGGGCAACCATCGGGTATGGAGTGTGCCAGGGAATTCAAAGGTTTCACCGCACGTACAGTAAAAGAGTCATCTTACAGTGTCATCTTATTTTTAATTAAGATTTAATTTTGTTTAATACAGCGGACTTGCCAGACACTTGGCCAGAGAGTGACAGCAATTCTTATTAACTTACATATGAGTACAACAAAAATAGATAGGACTCAATTGCTGATTTGGAGCCAACCACTCTCAGTTTCCGCGTCATCACGTCACACTGCTGCTTCCATCATCAGCACGGGACGGAGATAGCAGATGCTTCCATTTAACCTTTATAAACCTGCAATGACGTAGTCTTGGAGATGTAAAGTCGGCATCATGCCGCCCAATACTCGTCGTCGCAGACCGCACCAGGTGGAATACTAGCACAGCCCTCTAAAGTCATTGCAATACCTCACTAAAAATAATAGCAAACATTCGACGTATAGTAAACCTGTAAGTATTTAGTGGGAAACATATCCACCGAATAATCCGACAAGTGGGGTATCCTGTATCCAGCGAAAGACATATCCACTGAATCCACTAACAAGTGAGCCATCCGTATCTAGCGGAAATCATATCCACTCAATCCGACAACAAGTGAGCCGTCCAGTATCCAGCGGAAAACATATCCACTCAATTTTATCCAACAGATAGCAACTTACTAAACATCAAGCGTAAACATCTATGCTCTCCTCTAGCATAATAGTAAGCAACCAGGTCTGTCCAAGAGCGTGCTCGTCGCGACCCCTGCCAGTCATTATGGCTGCAATCTTGGACCGAAGACGTACCGCAGTGCGGGCTAGGGCGTCCCCCCGAGGCGACGCGTACCGGCCCGCCCCCGTCGGTACGAATATAGGTGGAAGCGGCGATGGGGGCCGCCACCCATCACGCCGGGCCCGAACTGGCGAGTCGTGGGGTGCAGAGTGCCGAATAGGCACTTGGAATGTAAGAGGTGGTATGGAAGATAAGATGCATGAGGTGATTGATGTAATGAAAGAGAGACGCCTGGATGCTCTGTGTGTAACAGAGACAAAGCGGAGGGGCAGTGAAACCTGTGATCTGCCTGATGGAACGATGGCTCTGTGGTCTGGTGTACCGCAGAGCAGTCGTGCCAGCATGGGGGTGGGTATCTTGCTGTCCCGTCGCCTGGCCTCTGGAGTGAGAGATTATGGCCTGTGCGATGCGAGACTTCTCTGGGTCCGTTTAAAACTGGGTGTCACTAGAGTATTTTTGGTCGCAGCGTATGCTCCCGTAAGCTCGTCGACACCCCAGGACCTTGAGAAGTTTTGGAATAATGTCAGGGAAGTTCTGGATTTGGCTGAGGCTAATGAAAAGGTGATTCTGTGTGGCGATCTGAACGGATGGGTAGGAACCAGGCGGCAAACTTGCGACGCTGCTCTGGGTCCTTATGGTGATAAGAGAGTGAACGATGCAGGTAAGCTCATTGTAGATGTTTGTTTGGAAAGGGGTCTCCTTGTGTCTAATACGATATTCCAGCACAAGGACATACATTTGTATACGTGGAGAAGGAATGAACAAAAAAGCATGATAGATCTGATCCTGGTTGATAACCGTCTCCGAAGCAAACTACAAGATACGCGTGCGTATAGAGGCCCCACTCTGGAATCAGACCACTATCTTGTAGTTGCGCGGTTTAGTGGTCTGTTCAGGAAGTGGAGACACTGGCGAGAGCGTATCCCCTTCGGAGACCTTGAAAGATTAAAGGTTGAAAAGTTGCAAGATGAGAGCGTGAGGAGAATGTATGAAGACAGAGTCCGAGACAAGCTTTTGACAGCAGGCTCTTCGGACTCAAATGTAGATGAATGCTGGAATAGCCTGAAAGAGAGTTTGGTGGAATCCGCGAAAGAAGTATGTGGTTGCTCAAAGAAGCATATTACAGCAAAAGGTGATGCATGGTGGGATGCGGAGTTGCAAAGCTCCGTAGAAAGTAAGAAGAAAGCGTGGCAGGACTATGTATCTTCTTTGAACCTGAATGCCAGTATGACAGAGATGAGGAAAGAAATATACCGGCAATGCAAGAATGCCACTAAAACTTTAGTGAAAGATAAGCGTGAAAGAGCCAGTATGATTGAGGAGGAGAGGCTGGCGAAGAACTTCGAGAACAACACCAAACTCTTTTGGAGCAAGGTGAGAAAGGCTCGAGGTGATTCGTCAGGCTCCAGAATGGAAAAGATAAAATCTAAAGATGGTGACATTCTTGCAGACACACAAGCTGTGCTAAACCGGTGGAGTGAATATTTTGGAGAAATGTATGGAGATGACCCGGATGCTGATGCCGCAGACGTGCCTAAAGGCGTGATTGCGGCACCAGAATCAACGGAGGACATCACTATGGAAGAAGTTGAATGGGCGATAGGAAGTATGAAAAACGGTAAAGCTGCGGGAGTAGACATGATATCTGCCGAGATGATCAAATATGGTGGAACTTGCGTCCGGGACGCTTTCCGGGCCCTTGCAAACCTTTGCTGGAGGACCGGTAGAGTCCCTACAGATTGGCGCCGCGCAGTCATAGTACCCTTGTATAAAGGCAAGGGCTCACAATATGACTGCGCCAATTACAGGGCCATCAGTTTGATCAGCTTGGCAGCCAAGGTGTACGGTAAAATTATTGAACGGAGAATGCGCGTGAAGTCCGATGGAATGTTGTGCGAGGCACAAGGGGGTTTCAGGTCTGGAAGAGGATGTTCGGATCAAGTCTTCTCACTCCGCAACATCGTAGAAAAGCATCTGGCAGTGGGCTGGAAGGTTTTCTGCGGTTTTGTAGATCTGGAGAAGGCATTTGACAGAGTTGTGCGAAAGAGACTTTGGGACATTTTGCCAGAGTATGGTATAGATGGCACTCTGTTGCGAGCCGTCCAGTCCACTTATGTGGACTGCAAGGCATGCGTACGGGTGGGTGGTAACAGGTCACCCTGGTTTGACGTTAAAATCGGCGTCAAGCAGGGTTGCGTGTTGTCCGCTAGACTGTTTATAATATATCTGGACAAAAGTCTTCAAAGACTGAAAGCGATGAATGAAGGTGTACAAATGGGTGACTTAGTGGTAAACCATCTACTTTATGCAGATGACGCGGTTTTAATAGCGCCAACAGCCACTGATCTGCAAACACTAGTCACAGTTATGAAAAACGACTGCATGATCAATGGCTTACACTTGAATGTGAAGAAAACCAAGATTATGGTTTTTGAAAGGGAAGAAACCAGAACGAATGTAAGGATTGTGGTTGGTAACGATGTGCTGGAGCAAGTGAATGAGTTTGTATATCTTGGATGCGCCTTCAGTAAGGATGGGAAATACACCGCTGACATAGAGAGAAGAGTGAGTGCAGGGAACAGAGTGAATGGTGCGATGGGAAAGCTACTCGGGAGCCGGCACTTAAGCCCTAAGGCGCAGCTGGCCATACATAACGGAGTTCTTGTCCCAACGCTGTTATATGGTAGCGAGAGCTGGGTATGTAAGAAGGAGAATGAAAGTAGGATAAATGCGGTAGAAATGCGAGCTCTGCGGAAGATGTGCGGAGTGAAGCTGACCGACCGCATTAGCAACAGCATAGTAAGACAGCGAGTAGGTATGAAAGATAGTATCGGTGTAAAGATGAGAAAGGGCATGCCCCGTTGGTTCGGGCATATAGAAAGAATGCCAGAGGAAAGAATGACAAAACAGATATACAATGTGAAAGTGGAAGGATGCAGGTACCGGGGAAGACCTAGACTATCTTACCACGACCAAATAAACCGAGTCTTATCTGATGGAAAAGTCAAGAGTCTCCGTAACCGGCGAGCGTGTATGAGACGAACTATGAGAGTCGAGGAAGCCAGAGAGGTATGTAAGGAAAGAACCTGTTGGAACTCTGTACTCTCTGCCTACCCCGCAAGGGATCTGGCGTGAGGTTATAGATAGATAGATAGATAGAACCAGGTCTAGACCTCCTCAAATTTAATGGGATACCTTGATCGTTGTTACTCTTATCATGGACTACAAAAAGAAAGCCTTGAAGTGTATCATTAAGAATTAATGCATGTAAGTCAAAAAATCATAAATTTTTCCATATCGTTTATACTCTATTTCTAATTAGTGTTATTTTGTTTCTATAAGTCCGTGTCATAATGACGTCGTGTTTGTGCTTGTTAGATTTGTCTTTACAAGTACTATGGACCCAGAAGGTGTTCAAGGTCTGATAGAGCCGAAAGATAGCCAATGGAACCCAACTAAGCAAGATATTTTCATTGTGTTTTCGCTACAAAAATATCTGTTAAAATTAAAATGAATGTACTTAACTTGTTTAATATGATATTTCTCTATCCATATTACCACGTCAAATCAAATCTCGGGGCAGGCGCAAAGTATAGAGTGTAAAGTGTAATTTTTAATTTTTGTAAAGTGATTTTTTTTTTTTTTTTTTCATTTATTTAGGCACAACAAACAGCCACATTGATGTAATGAGAACACCGTATTACATGCATATAGTACTACAAATATGACCAACCCCGTTGTACACATAGTGCATATGAAAAACAAAATTAGGGGCAATGTACAAAGTGAAACACAATCAATGCAGGACTTTATGGTAGTTTGTTCCAAATCGACACTCAATTGATTTGATCTGTTTTTCCTTTTATCAAGCTACACGTTGTGTACTATTGAGTAAAATAATATAGTGTAAATGGTATGTATGTATGTATACATACCTATAGATGCACTCGGTCGCTTACATGCGACAGCGTCAGCTGTTCAGTCAGTAATAAACAAGTCACTACACTAGGCGGTTGTTTAATTGCATTCCCAAACATAACACTAGCGACGAGTTTACGTATACCCACAATTGCAAAGAAAAAAAAAATGTCTCAGATAATAGGAAATATTTCCGTTTTCGATCATATTTCTCACGATTAGGAAATATTTTATAGTAAGCTGCAACAGTTCTTGCATTTAAACGGTATAAGTTTGGAGAAAAAGAAAGCTGTGCTGTTGACACATCTATCAGATGAAACATATCGCCTGGCGCGGAATTTAGTTCACCCGCGCGAAGTGGAAGAAGTGACCTATGAAACGTAAATTGAAGTGCTTGCGAAACATTTCAAACCGAAAAGATGTACCTTCGCCGACAGGGCAAAGTTTTATGAAGCCATCAGGAAGCATGGAGAGAGTATCGAGGCGTGGGCGGCACGTGTCAGGGGACTAGCCGTCCACTGTGATTTTGGCAATTCGTTGGACTCCGTGATGCGTGATAAGTTCGTGCTGGGGTTAAGCGCAGGACCTGAACGAGGTCGCTTGTTCGAACAGGACGCAGCTACTTTAACATTTGCTAAGGCGCTGGAGGTAGCCCAACAAGCGGCCTGCGCGCGGGAAGCTCGTGCAGCTGCACTAGCAGGAGCGAGCGGCAGCGGCGTCCGTGGGGTCAAGGAAGAACCTGTTTACCGTGTAAGCGGCGGTCGGGGATAAACATCGCAGCAGAAGTCAATAAGTGTTTGTGACGTGTGCGGTCTTAAAAATCACGCGGCGAGTGAGTGTTGTTATAAAAATTATCGTTGTCAAAAGTGCGGTAATAAGGGTCATCTCAAAAAGGTGTGTACGACCAAGAAATCTCGTGTGTATAATATAGAAGCCACATTGCCGTCAAACGAAAAAGAGGACCGCGCCTGTAAGGGATGCGGGCTTTTTAACTTAAGGTATGTTAAGTACCCACCCTTAACTGCAGATGTTTATGTTAATGGAATTCTTTTAAAAATGGAAATACACTCAGGCGCTGGATGGACTGTCATTTCTGATAAATGTTACAAACAAAATTTTGCCAATTATAAGCTTCGAAATTGTGGTTTAAATATGTTTATGTATAATGGGCAAAAAGTATCACTTTTAGGTTATTTTGTAGCTAATGTATGCTATATGAATAAACAAAAAGACTTAGAAATCGTTGTTGTAAGAGGTGGTGGCCCACCGTTGCTAGGCCGCGATTCTATGAGTAAATTTGGTTTAAATATATGTTGTATGAATAACTATATTTCCTGTAATAAGACTCCATGCTCGACTGAGGTGCGACAATTACTTGAGGATTTTTCAGACTTATTTACTGGAGAGTTAGGATGTTTTAATAAATTTCAAGTTGAATTAAAAGTAAAAGAAGGGGCGCAGCCAAAATTTTTTAAGCCACGATCAGTTACATTTAACTTAAAGAGAAGGGTAGAGGAAGAACTGGAAAGGCTCGTGTCTTTAGATGTATTGGTTCCCGTTAACTTTTCCAATTATGCAACTCCTATTGTTCTGGTAGTTAAAGAGGATGGTAAAATTAAAATAGCTGGCGATTTTTCAGTTACTCTTAATAAAGATTTGCAGATTGATAAATACCCTATGCTGCGTATAGAAGAAGTGTTTTCTAAATTGAGTGGAGGTGTTTATTTCACAAAAATAGACCTCAGTTATGCGTATAACCAATTTTTACTGTCGGAAACCTCACAAGAACTCACAACCATCACAACACATAAGGGATTATTTAAATATACGCGCTTAGTGTACGGCTTCGCGAACGCACTGGCTATTTTCCAACGTACAATGGGAACGTTGCTATCAAACATAGAGGGTGTTAGCTGTTGGCTTGACGATATCTGTATCACAGCTTCTTGTTGGAAAACACACCTCGTTAGGCTTCGTGAAGTTTTAAAAAGGTTAAAGGACGCGGGGCTTAAGTTACAAAAGGATAAATGTGCTTTTTTCAGAATAGCGTAACGTACTTAGGTTTTATTATAGATAAAAATGGATTGAGAGCTTGTAATAGAAAGGTCGATGCAATCATGCAAGCGCCTCGCCCGCAAAACGTTACTGACGTGAAACGTTTTTTAGGCGTAGTCAATTATTATCGTAGCTTCATTCCGAACGCATCCAGTTTATTACATCCCCTACACGAGCTTCTTCGCGTTAACGCTAAATGGGAGTGGGGTGCGGCTCAACAAGATGCTTTCGAGTCTGTAAAAAAGCAACTAGCGTCAGATCTTTTACTCTGCCATTTCGACCCGGAAGCCCAGCTGGTGCTCTCAGTTGACGCTAGCCCGTCGGGCCTCGGAGGCCGTGCTGGCACAAGTTGATGAAAAAGGTTTTGAACGACCCTTGGCTTTTGCTTCTAGGTCATTAGGCTCTAGTGAAAAGAAGTATAGCCAGATACAAAAAGAAGCAACAGCGATAATATTTGGGGTGAAAGTTTTTTTTTTTTTGGATGTCGGATAAGACAGATACGGAGGAGGTACCTTGCCATTCACGATCGTCGGCGTCTCCTACCACACTCCTCGAGTAATAGCGAAGTGGATGGTGAGAGGTCTCAGCAGGATCCTGAGGAGTGGGCGGAGGCGAGGGAGGATATAGAGGACTGTGATGTAAATATTCTCCCCGAAATCAGCGACGAGGACGATCGGCAGCCGATGGTACAACAAGAAAACAATTCACTGCCTAGCGAGACTGAAACATACCTTCGACTGCCGACCGGGCCTCAACTAAGACCTAGAACTAAAAGAGTAAATTATGACTTAGAACGAAAACAACGATAGTTCATGGCACGCAAAAATTTTTGTTGTACCATTTCTAATTGTTCCTCATATTTAACATAGAATGGGTTCCAAATAGTCGTAGCAAACTCTACTTGAGATCTTATAAGGGATTTATAAAGTAGGAGATAAGAAGCAGGGTTTTTAAATGGCACACAGGTTCTTATCACAAAACCATACATTTTATAAGCTTTATCTGTGATGTGATTTATATGAACGTCAAAATGAAGTTTTGAGTCTATAAGTAAGCCTAGATCCCTTATCAGTTGCACTTTTCCAAAGAAGTGCCATATAATGAATAGTCAAAATTATAAATATTTTGTTTTTTAGTAAAAGTGATAGACTTACATTTTATTAGACTGAGATGTAACTTATTTAACTGACAATAATTTGTTAGGCGGTTTAAATCGTCTTGCAATTTGCGACAATCATCTAGAGTGGTGATTGCACGATATATTTTAAGGTCTGCTGATGCATATAATAAAAAGTGTGTGTGTTTAAAACATTGATTGATATCATTGACGAATAAGACGAAGAGCAAAGGACCCAATATGGAACCCTGTGCCGCGCCTGATGTCACTTTTATGATGTCAGAACTATAGCCATTGATAGAAACTCGCTGTGTTCTATTTCAGATATAAGAAGAAAACCATCTGAGCAGGTTTCCTCGAATGCCATTAAATGCTAGCTTCTGCAAAAGTAGTTCATGATCCACCTTATCGAAAGCTTTGCAAAAATCTGTATAAATGCAGTCTACTTGAGTGCGATTATCCATACACTGAAAAAGGTAATTTGTATACAAGGTTAGATTGCTAATGGCTGAACGTTTTTTAACAAAACCGTGTTGTTCTTCGATTATAATTTTATGTAAAGATGGATATAAGTAGTTGTGTACGAGTCGGTCGAGTACTTTCGATAAGGTGGATAGCAAGGAGATTGGACGATAATTAGCAACATTATTTTTGCAACCACTTTTATAGACAGGCGTTATGTTAGCAGTTTTCCATATTTGGGGAACTACACCTTCACGTAGCGTAGGCTTCGGTTAAATATTATGTGCAAAGGAATCGCTATAGAATCAGCTGTATGTTTAATAAAGAAGGGGGGAAGTATGTCAGGCCCTGGGCCTTTAGTGATGTCAAGGGATTTAAGCTCTTTTAAAATCATTTCCTTTGAAATGTTCATGTCTGATAGCATTGTATTACAAAGTTCATCAATTCGCGAAGTGTCAAATTTTGTTTGTTGTGAGTGGTTCAGTTCGTATACAGATCCGAAGAAGTTCGAGAACAATTCACAGATCTGGTCTGGTTTGTCCGATTTAGTATCACTTATCTCATGGAAGACGGTATATTCGATTTTTTGTTATTACTATTAACGAATGTCCAAAAAACCTTTACGTCTTTTCTTAATCGCTCTTCAATTGAGCGTATATAATTATTAAAACATTCCTTACTTAATAATCGACATCTATGACGATACAGTGCGAACTCCTCATAATGCGTTTTGGTGCCAAATTTCTTCCATTTAACCCACGACTTTTCTTTGTCCTTAAATATGTGAATGAGTGATCGTGAGAACCACACCGGATATTTACTGGATTTTATCGGACTCAAAGGTATATGCACCTTAATGATCTCATATACTTTTTCTATCTATCTATCTATATCATCACGCCAGCTCCCTCGCGGGGTAGGCAGAGAGTACAGAGTTCCAACAGGTTCTTTCCTTACATACCTCTCTGGCGTCCTCCACTCTCATAGTTCGTCTCATACAAACTCGCCGGTTACGGAGACTCTTGACTTGCCCTTCAGCTAAGACACGGTCTATTTGGTCATGGTAAGATAGTCTAGGTCTTCCCCGGCACCTACATCCTTCCACTTTCGCATTGTATATCTGTTTTGTCATTCTTTCTTCTGGCATTCTTTCTATATGCCCGAACCAACGGAGCATACCCTTTCTCATCTTTACACCGATACTATCTTTCATACCTACTCGCTTTCTTACTACGCTGTTGCGAATACGGTCGGTCAGCGTGACTCCGCACATCTTCCGCAGAGATCGCATTTCGACCACATTTATCCTGCTTTCGTTCTCCTTCTTACATACCCAACTCTCACTGCCATATAACAGCGTTGGGACAAGCACTCCGTTATGCATGGCCAGCTGCGCCTTTTGGCTTAAGTGCCGGCTCCCAAGTACCCTTCCCATCGCACCATTCACTCTATTACCTGCATTCACTCTTCTCTCTATATCAGCGGTGTATTTCCCATCCTTACTGAAAGCGCATCCAAGATATACAAACTCATTCACTTGCTCCAGCACATCGTTACCAACCACAATCCTTGCATTCGTTCTGGTTTCTTCCCGTTCAAAAACCATAATTTTGGTTTTCTTCACATTCAAATGTAAGCCATTGTTCATGCAGTCATCTCTCATAACTGTGACTAGTGTTTGCAAATCAGTGGCTGTTGGGCTTTCAAAACCGCGTCATCTGCATACAATAGGTGGTTTATCACTAGATCACCCATTTTTACCCCTTCAGTCATCGCATTCAGTCTTTTCGTCTTCAGTGACTTTTACCACAGCATCTTGAAAATAGTATATAGCAAGAAAAACTGCAATTTCCATAATTGCAAGATGGCTAAGCAACGCCTACAATAAAAAATGGAGTACTTTTAAAAGTAATTACTCCACATTATTTAACAATATCAAATGCCATCTAAATATCAAACAACAGTGAGGGCTATATAATCGAGTATATAAAAAAAAATATATTATCTACAACGAAAATATGATTGCAAGATGAAATATCAATAATAAGTTGTAATCCACAAGTCATTAGCGTATGAATTTTAAGATTACTTCATCAATAAGATTACTCTTATACCAGTTTTAAGCCAAATGGCTACTGCACACACAACAACTTGCGAAAAAAAAAAGTTCATGGCTCCACATTTAGGTGTCTTGAAATATTAAAAAAATCTAACTCTGGAACCAATTAGCAGTACAAATCGTGATGATGTATCTATAGGAACAGCAAATGTTTACAGGTCATTTAATATGAGCTCATCAAGTCATCATCATCAGTATCAAAAAGAATATACCCCCAGGTAAAAATTAAGTAGTTTCCTAAAAGTAATCTTATGGACAATTAAGATCATGTGCAGGATCTTATAAAAAGGAATATAATTGAAATTATATTCCTTTTTTTCTTTTAATCTGGAATGTCTATTTTTTATATACATATTTACATTAATGACATGTCAAGATCTATAAGCCATCACTTGGTTTTATCCATGAACGACACCACCACAGCTTAAAGATATAAGTTTGCTGTGACGCCACTGTGACCATTTCAATTCAAACAGTAAAATTAACAAATAATTCATCTACACCTTTAATTGAGTAGTGACATAATAACAATTTTTAAAAAGATTTTGAATGTCTTACAAAAATAATAGTAATTTCATTAGGAATACCGCATCGCAAAGTAACGGGCGTAGATAATCCACAATTGCTAGAGTTACGTTTGCGGGGTAATCAAATGCCGAATAACGTCCGAAGTACTTTATTAGGCACTGTACACACAAAACAGTACGTCGTATGCAAATACATACGCGAACTAATCACACACTAGTACTACTCTCGTTAGTATGCAAATACTGCTTCCAAGTCGCTGAGTCGCTCGTAGTATCCGTATATCGATGCTAAAGTCGCCGGTGTATTCCACTTAGATCGCTTGTTCTCCGATTTGATCACTATCGCGACCAAAAAGAAACTGTGTCGTCCCCGCGCTCTGTGTTTCTTTTATACTCGTATGAAAATTCTAGAACGGACGCGAACCCTCTAAGTACATCGATAGAAGTACATCGAACAATAGCCGGCGCGGCCCACAAAGCGGTATTATTAATACAACGAATTGGTATACCGCTTGTATACCGCTACCGCGCGCCGGCTATAATTAAAGGGGTGAAACCTTCTAAATGTTTCATCACTTAAGCGCGGATTCTAGATCTTTCTAGACGGATCGCTTAAGGACCTAAGTGTGTGTGTGCACTTTAAAATTAACGTTCCCCGATAAGGGGTTTACGAGATATCGGGGTGCATTGAAGTAGTAATATAATAACCATTACTAATGAACTTGGTTGGAAGCCACAAATCAAAGAGAAGAGTAAAAAGTGAGTACATACTAATTCACCAGGGATTATGCCCTGTATCAATTAGATTACTAAGGTACGGCATATTGAGAGAAAATTTCATTAACACGGGAAGGGTCTTCAGGTTTCAATTCAGTCGCAGATCTTACTTTATTCATTTCAATATCATAACACATATATTTTAAAGAGAAAGTTCATTAACAAAACCAATCCTAATCTAGTGACACTTTCTAGTGATTTCATATGGCAAGTACAAAGATACAAGTACTGACCGACGATGTAGCGCAGTGGTTAATAGCTTAACCCGCTCCGCCCACTGTGTCTAATAGTCGCGGGTTCGATTGCCGCACGGGACAAATCTTTGTGTGATCCGCAATTATTTGTTTCGGTCTGGGTATTTGTGTATGTGAATTTTCATGTTTGTGAACGAACCCACGACACAGGAATTAATCCTAGTGTGAGGCGACGTTTTTAAAAAAAAAGACATTAAAATCAATCAAAAGGACCGCCATCAACTTGCACTACGCTGGAGATAGTGAAAGTAGAGGGAGGAGTCCTTCGCTTCCTAGGCCCCATAGGAAAATCTAGATTCATAACAATAATAATCATTACTATTATAAGCAGACCGTAATACCAAGTGAACGGCCATGGATAATTAGATATTAATAACTATTAGGCTAGTGTTCGCATCCTCAGATATATACAAGTTTCTATTCATGAAAACCTGGCTTTCTGTCTGTTCTTTTTTCATCCGTTCCATAGTTAATCTGAGCAGGCTACTCACATAATTCTAACTTCTCAAAGGGCAAAGGGCCTCTTTTCCATGACCAGGTAAAACTCGTGATCTCAACGAGACATAATAACCATAATATGAAACAATTTGAGAATATAGGTTTATGTCAAAATGAAATAAATATTATAGAATTTGGCTACTATTTCACATTGACATTATCTTATTACTATTGTACCTGACACTAACATGACTCATCAATATTAATTTCATCAATATCAATTTTAACGTTATTATTATTATCGGTGTAAAGATGAGAAAGGGCATGCTCCGTTGGTTCGGGCATATAGAAAGAATGCCAGAGGAAAGAATGACAAAACAGATATACAATGTGAAAGTGGAAGGATGCAGGTACCGGGGAAGACCTAGACTATCTTACCACGACCAAATAAACCGAGTCTTATCTGATGGAAAAGTCAAGAGTCTCCGTAACCGGCGAGCGTGTATGAGACGAACTATGAGAGTCGAGGAAGCCAGAGAGGTATGTTAGGAAATAACCTGTTGGAACTCTGTACTCTCTGGCTACCCCGCAAGGGATCTGGCGTGAGGTTATAGATAGATAGATTATTATTATCTTAATGTGTTAACATATTTAGGATTAGAGTCTAGTTTATATTCCTTTGCACTATCTTACTGACTTGTATTTGATTGTAATCTGTTTTGTTGACCAAATAAAAATAAAAATAAATGTTCCTAATGTACCAATTCTATTTTTTGTTTAATTGAAATTCTTTTGTATACATACAGTTTTGTGTATATATGTACGCCTTGAATGAATTAAAGTTTATACACAAGTAAACTATCGTGATTATATATAATCATTACAATCATAGATCATGCATTAGGTATGATTGCTAGCAATAGTTACGCTTCAAAACATAACCTATGTCACCAATGAGTAGCCGTCGTTACTTGTTCATTGAGATACTAAATAAAGTAATCTTCATAATGATAGTAGATAAATCAGTCACTGCCAAACCTCAATTACTTCTCAATGATTTCTTACTATATTTTATTTCTTGATGTCTATCTGTACTTGCTACCAAGAGGGTATGACAGCGTAATGATCCATGAATCACAATATCAAAGAGTTACACTAACATCGTATGGCTCTGTATACATATAGCCAAAAAGTGTATATAAAAAAAAACCGTGAAGTCAAGTGGATAATCTCAATTATAAATCGCAAATAAGTAAATAAGCGGGCGTGTAGCAAAGGATAGTTGTGTAATCAGCTTGCGAGCTTTACGACTCACTTTTCCATTATGAACTTAACTGAATTTAAATGATGAATGAATAATATTAATGAATGAAACAATCGAATGAAATATATTTTTGTAAATGTACGATGAGACAGAAATTTAAGTATATATAAAATATTTAATGACAGACAGGACTGCCTGTCGTTAAATATTTTAAGTACTCTTGAATAGGTGCTGCTTGGTGAGACCGGTGCAGTCGGAAATCCATTCCTATCCTTTTTGAAATACCATCGTTAGTCGTATACCTTGGCTGTAAAGTAATCACACTGGAACTAGTTAAGTAAACTTATTATTTGTAATCTAAACTATGTTTGTCCTGCTGTCTGGGCGACGTAGTTTTCAATGGGATGAACAGAATTTAATGCGGAATAAGAAGTGATAATGAACCTTAACCTGTTGGAACTCTGTACTCTCTGCCGCAATTCTGGCGCGATGCTATCGATAGCATAATAACTATTTTACAATACAATCATGGTCGTATTAATTTATTGCTCACCAAAATATATCGACAAAAATATCGAATATAGTTATCTATACACGGTGGTACAGTAAGGTGGCCTTATGGCTTAAAGCGATTTCTTGTAGGCAACATTTAGGTATAGGACAGAGCTGTTCATTATAAAACATATCAAAAAACATTATAATCATGCCTCTCTTCCATAATTAAATAATGCTTAACTAGGAAGGAACCGACACAGTCTATCATAAAGTTATAACCAGGCCAATTAAAGCGAATTCAATTAAACGGCACAACTCCTAGAACTGTTGCCTGCTGAATTGGTTGTTTACGAGGTGCCGGAGATTGCGAAGTATCTGCAATGTTCATAATATAATTAAGTTTAGGTGTACAAATTCTTTTCATCTAAAGGTCTGTTTGCTTTAGAAGTGAAATTATTAATAAATTACAAATTAACTTTTGAAATCTAGATTCTTCAAACCGGGGTGCCATTTTGTGCATCTCCATTTTACCGACAATGTAAGAAACCTACCAATGTGAAGGGGAGAGAGGCGATTACCATTATACCGGCCACAGTTTCCCACTCCGAATTGCTTTAAAGTTTTCCGATAGAAAAATTCTAACAACACGTTGTCGGATGAACGGATTCAAACACCATGCGCCACTTAAACGACAAGGCAGTCAAATGATTTCAAATTATTCCTACAGTAAGTTATTACAAATTAAATAGTTATTAAAGGAATTTATGACAGTGGAGGAAGCGAGAGAGGTCTGTAATGAAAGATCTGTGATGAAATAAATAGTTTTTAGTAGTTTTATATTTACACAACAGTATCTTTACACATACTGATCATACTGTCAGCTAGTCACTTGCGGTTTAATAACGTTACAATCAAAAGAAACATAAGAATACAACACAACGTTTGCCTACGTCCGGCTTCAAATTACCGACGCCGCATTAGTAAAGCTATCTACGCGTAGACCGCAGAATTCACTGGGTCGAATAATCACGGATTCTTTTATCCGTAGATGCTTGTATCGACTAGATGATTGTGTATTCGAAAGTTGTATATATCGACGCACCTGCGGTACAGGAATACTGCACAGTGGGTGAAATATCGTCTAAAAATTAAAAAATTGGGACTACTTGTATTCAGTGTCGACTGAGCGGTCAGCCCCTTACCAAGCGATAGGGCGCTGTCGGGCGCGTGTGCCGGCACGCAGATTTATTTCCCCGTAACGCCCGCTAGACAATACGTTCAGTATATTGTTCACGGCTCTTTCAGCGCACCATGTTTTATTAAAACAAATCCAACCCCGATGGAAAGAAGGGTTATATATTTTTTATAATAACGATTTGTATAGTATTTATCAGAGAACACTGCAAAAAAGCTGGGTACCTATATTAAGTAAAATTCTATCAAAAGTTTGTATATTTTAAAAACAAGCACGTGCTGTGATTTTACATACCTAAACCTCATCCAACATTGCTAAATTGCACTTTATTAAAGTGCCAATCAGCAATATAGATATGGCTTTACAAATCCCGACTGTTCTTTAGGTACTTGTCTAGTTAAGTACTTATTCAAGTCAATGCCGAGTTACGGATTAGTTCCCGCCCGTCAGGAGGCTCAGTAGCCTAAACTTTACCAAAGACCCGAATTCGGCAGCCACTCAGGAGATCTCGCTTTTATATGGGATGAAAGAAGAACCACCCGATCTCGCGTGTGAGCGACAGTGTCTACAAACTTATCATAGCTATGTAAATTAATAAGAACGAAATGGTGGCAAAATAATTTTCTAGTTAATTAGTTTATTTATTTAATTCTTTATCACGTTAACTGCCTATGACAAAACTGCCCTTTTTCATTCGGGCCATGGCGGACAATGTTGGATGACACTGAAACTTTCCGTTCAGGCCGTGTCAGACAACGTTGACCGCGCGGCAGGCCCGAGTTCAAAACTCTCTGCTGCGCTGACGGACACTGGCACCGAGATAATTCACTTATAAACTGACCCGCGCAGCCCTCTATTTTATCCTATATAGCTTGGTTCTTGCAAGAGACTTTGACTTAGAAAAAAAAAAGATTTTTGAGACGCTACTGTAAAATGTAAATCATTGTTTGGAATCATAATAGATTTAACCAACTTTAAAAAAAAATTGCTGTTTAATTATTTAAAAAAATATATACTCATAACATTACATCTGCAGAACAATATTATTTCAAAATACATATACCCGTATCAATAGAGCCTCTCTAGGGCAATTAAAATTGAACATGAATTTTATAAAACACTAAGAACTTCTCATAATACTTATTCATCATAGGGTAGTACATAGGTATTATTGTTTCCTTCAATGGACTTTTATGAAACATTCAACACAAAGATAAGGTTCATCAGGGCAGTTTACACAAAAGGTGGTAACTTTTTTAGTTTTAATCCTAGCTTCTAAGCGTCCTTGGGTAGCAAACAATATTCTTATAGCACTGTTGGCACGCACGGCGGGCTTTACTCGATGGTCCTTCTTTTTTCTGCAGTTGGTGCTTTACTCTCCTCGATTTTTGATTAGAAGTATCATTATTATTATTTAAAGTTACGAAACTCTCCATAATTTCATTTCTAAACTCAACTACTGAAATCTTCTTTTCGGTCATGCTTTGATAAAGAATTAAAGCATTTACCATAGCTGTGTTCAAAAGTAAATCTATGGCAACTTTTTTATACAACTTGATGATTTTCCTTAGAGGTGTTTGATTTGCTGTCATTTGGTCGGAAAAATCGACTGTACCCTTGGCTTTATTGTAATCAAGGACAATTTTTGGCTTAGCCACCTGTTTGCGATGTTTCATGACAGTTTGAAAACACACAGAATGTTTTGTCGATAGAACTAAAACATCTCGCTTGTCTCTCCATCTCAAAACGATGATTTCATCTGCACTCTCTTTTGCTATATACTGTTCTCTTTTTAATTTTGTTGAAACCACTTCTTTAGAAAATTTTTGCGATTTTTTCTCAAAGTGCCAACCAGATGTGTCTCATTCTTCAAAAGTTCTCTCGCTAATCCAACACTTGTGTACCAGTTGTCAGTGTAAAGAGAGTGGCCTTTATTTAATAAGTCTTTGCATAGCGCCATAACTACTTTAGTAGGCATTGTATTAACGTGATCGTTCTGTTTTCCACCTTGTAAGTCTTTTTAAAATTGTCATACATGACATCTACCAACTCGTTGATGCGGTGTAAGCGATCGGTCCTATTCTCCTCATCTTTTTGTGAAAAATGAAGCATTCGAAGTAATAGCTCAAATCTATTGCGAGACATAATGGTTCGCGGAAACTGCTGACTAAGTATTTTGTTGTTCGTCCGGTAATCAGATATTTTAGGAAGTCTTACTATACCCATGTATAAAACCAGGCCAATAAATCTTTTTATTTCAGCAAGGTTAGTAGGGAACCAGCTACGAATGCGCGCTGCCTTTAAAGCTTCATTTAAAAGTGATATTTTATTGATAGCGTAAGCATTAGTAAATGTAACAATTTTGTTTAAGATATCATCCGTCACCAAAAGCGCATTAAAATCAGCTGGGCCTTTATTGGTTATCGCTATGCGAAAATTAAGCTTCAGTCTAGAACATTCCGTAAAAGCCATCACTCGGCGCTGATTAACTTTAGGATCAGTCCATGTTGAAGGCGGCGAACTTTGGTCGTCTAGGTCTTGAATGACACGATTAGTTTCAGCTTCACTGTCTTCACTTTCGGATGGTATGATACGACGTCGATTAAAATTAGAAGGCCGAATATTATCTTCTTCGTCGGAACTTAAATGGAGACTTTCTTTTAGCAAATTGAATTAAATATTTTCTATTTGCTGTAAAATCTTCTTGCGTTATGTCGAATTCGTCAAAACTATCCATATTGTCTTTAGAATCGCTTAGACTAAGAGTAATTCATCTAAGAACAATCGGTAAAAAAATTGCGAGAGTACCTATACAATTCACACAAATGTGCACGTCACTGATCGGGAATCACGACTGGAGCACAAACGCAACGACACGCGGGAGACGTACGGTCGCGCAGGAGTCGCAGGCGGGGATGGGCGACAACGTGACCGCGCGGCCCTACGGAACAGATTTTCGATTTTTCGTTCGCTGAGGTCATGACGGTCAATATTGTCCGACGCTTAATATTGCATATTAGAGGATCAAAAACCATTCTACGACAATTTAACATATTATTTAAGTATATAATCTAACTAAATAATAAAAAAAATGTATGAAAATTAAAAGAATTGGGTTGTTTTGCTTAGCTTGGTAGGATAATCAAGCGTCGCCCAACATTGACCACTTTGGCGGTCAACGTGTTATGCACTATTGGTACAAAGACGGACTTTAATGCCTTAGGCATTTCCTACCAGTCTACCTTAGGGTGATACAGAAACAAGCAAACCAGGTGCGGAGAACACACAAGGCGATGTAGAGAAAAACTCTGCGGTTGCGTACAGTGCGTACTTTTTTAACGTGGCCCCACATTTGGATTTATTCCTGTGTCGGGGGTGCGTTTACAAACATGAAAATTCGCATACACAAATACTTAGACCGGAACAAATAATTGTCGATCACACTAAGATTCGATCTCGCGACTATTAGACACAATGGGCGGAGCGACTTAAGCTCTTAACCACTGCGCTAAATCGTCCGTCAAAGGTGAGAAGGGCATTCAAGAAGACAATTATTTAAGGAGCGAAGATTGTGATTATGATTGAAGCATAGGTATTGACAATGGGAGTAAAGATATTCAGGCGAAGTGGGAGAGTCAAGAATGCAAAAGCATTGTCAATGACCTCAGAACTATGCGCTGGCGAATAGGTAACCAATTTAATTGAGATCGATGCTCAGACACGTGGTCTAATTTACGCAAGTTATAGATAAATCTAATGCAGATATAAAGGTGCCGATCTAGTTGGTTGAGGTGATCTGCATTCAAGTCGAAGTATCACACATCACCATAGTCGAATATGGTAAGAAACAAAGTTGCTTTAGTGATGGCGGAAACCAAATTTTTAAACTGGCAAAGGTATCGCATCATACACGAGATCTTTTGACTGACAGCAGCGATTTGAGTTTTCCAACTGAGTATAATTTTAATATGTAAACCGAGGGCCTTGACACTAGAACTAAAAGGGGATAATTGTACTATTAAAAGTGTAGGTAAAGCTGCAGTGTTCACCTTACTTATTGTTTTAGAACTACCTATAAGTATAGCTTGTCATTTCAGCGGATTAACCGCAACTCCAAAACCGGTTAGCCCAGTTCTTGATTGCACACATATCCTGGTTTAGTACAGAAATGGCGTCAGAGATACGATCGGCCATGTTTTGTGAGTACAAATGCAATTCGTCAGCATAAGGATGATACTCGCAATGAATTCAAATTTAATTCGAATTTTACAAATTCAAATTCATGAGTTATCAGATCAATCGAAATCGAAATAGAAGAGAAGAAAGTATACCGCCTTGGGGAACGCCAGTTTCTAAGCAGCGCCAAGTCGATGACGACTCATCATATTATCACAATTAGATTATTAATGTAGAAAAAATGGGAGAATTGTTTATAACCTCGAGCCTTTTGAAAGAAAAAGAGGGATAAATATTAGACAGAAGTGGCTAGAGAGTGAAAGGTTCGAGATCTTGGGAAGGGACCGCACAAAGGCTTTACGCCAGGGAGACGGAAAAGTCCCGGCCTTTAAGGATAAGTTGACAAGGTGGGTGATAACAGGAATAACATTGTCCAGAACTTTAGTGACTTGGGTTTAATGGACAGGATGATCTTTTTGATCTCACGAGAGTCAACTGGAGAAAAGTAAAAATGGTTGATGATGGGACGTTTAAGACTACCTAAATAAGCTAGGGTGTTATCTGTATATTGACGGTCTACGGGAGAGATTATGGAGAAATGATAATTAAGATCGTGTAAATATAGTTCTTTACCAATTCCTAGGGTTCCTAGGAATTTCCGAATGTCGAAGACGGTGAAGAAAAAGTAATATTGGTTAGAATATAGCGGCGATTAGCGTCGCCTATCATCTTATTACAACGGTTTCTAGCAATTTTAAAGTGGGCCCATGTGTCTTAAGTGCGTTCTTTTTTTAAAACTCGGAAAATCACGATCTCATCGTCTCATTGCCCTGTGGAGTCCCCTTGCCGCCCACGGTGCAGGCAGTCGCTTTAATCTTACTTTTTAATAGGGGCATGGGTCTCATAAAACTGGATCAATTCTTCGGTAAACAGGCGTACCTTAACGCCGTAAATAATAGTATCGGCCTTCATGAGAGGTTTCCGTAATTTACAGATGCATCTTTGGTTAACTTTTATCAATGTCCATAAGCGCAAAGCAACGCCTGTGCAGAACCTTGGGGTGGGGTTTAGATGACTTCAAGATATAAAAGAGGAAGATAAGGTCTATCTATCTATATCATCACGCCAGATCCCTTGCAGCGTAGGCAGAGGGTACAGAGTTTCAACAGATTCTTTCCTTACATATCTCTCTGGCTTCCCCCACTCTCATAGTTAGATAAGGCCATGATAAGAAAAGCCTGAGGCATCGCGTTGACCATGCGAGGAAACTAGTGAGGGGCTTGATGTTAGAATGACATTGAGTTAGAAGAGTCTACTCTTTTTATAACAACTGAGTGCTTAAGGCTAACCTCAGATTATGTTTCTTGTATGATTTGAGGGGCTAACCGTAACGTATTCGTAGTTAAACCTATGTAGGTTAATACCTGCATAGGTTTGTTTGACAGTCAATTTGTAGAACGAACAACGCAATCATGTTTTGATTACAAACCAAGTATATATTTTGTTTCATTTTGCCGCGGTCTGTTGACACGGAGTCGCTCTCTTGGAATCTAGCAAAATACACAAACGAGGATTTTTTTACAGAGTTCAAAACGAACAACGTTCTCAATACATCTGTATCACAAAAATCGTAAAGTCTCTTCATGGATATTTTATCCATGAGTGTCTTTAAATCAAACTTTGTAAACAAAGAAACGTCAGTGACATTAAACGGTGCTGTGCCCATTGGATATTACAATAAATGTGAACAAATGTGAATATATATATATATATATATATATATATATATATATATATATATATATATATACTTACACACTAATACATACTAATAGGTAAAACACAATAGAAGAATTATGAAAGACAAGAAGAGAGCAAATGATTTTTACCATAGATTTAAAAGAAGCTTGTGTCTTTGCTCGTCTGATAGACACGGGCAATGCATTCCACAAACGTACAGCTTGAACTGTAAAGGATTTATTAAAGAAGTTTGTGGAATGCATCGGTGTGTTCAGTTTCAGGTTTTCCGATGACCTTAAGAACCTTGGATGTGTTTCGTGGATGAACTCAAATCGTTTTTTGAGATAAGGAAGAGATGTTGGATTAAACAGAATACTGTATAGAAGTGATAATATGTGAGCGTTCCGGCGAAGTCGAATAGGTAGCTACTTGAGCTTTGCGCGAAAAACAGAGACATGATCATATTTGCGTAGACCAAATATGAACCGTATGCAAAAATTTTGGAGTCACTCAAGTTTATTCAGTTGTTCTTCTGAAAGATCTAGATAGCTGGTGTCTGCATAGTCGAGGATAGGAAGGAGAAGTGATTGAGCGAGCGCAATTTTAGTGGCAGTAGGGAGAAAATTTCGCAGCCTTCGCAGTGAACCTGCTGAGGCGAAGATTCTCCGACTAATGTCTTGAAGCTGCGGTCTCCAAGTAAAATTAGTATCTATGTAGATACCCAAATTTTTGACTGTTCTACTAAAAGGTATCATAATGCCGTCAAGCATGATCTTAGGAAGATGCAGCCAGTCGATGCGTGTGGTCATTTTGTTAATTAAGGTCTCGTAAGAAATAAAGATGTTATAAGAACGTTAAACATTTCCTCAGACGCCATCATTCTCTGACGTCAGACACCTGCTTATATACCGAAGTGTAACAATTGAAATAATCTAATTTAAATTTAGCGAGCGTGTATGAGACGAACTATGAGAGTAGAGGAAGCCAGAGAGGTATGCAAGGAAAGAGCCTGTTGGAACTCTGTACTCTCTGCCTACCCCGTAAGGGATCTGTCGGGATATATAAATATGCCTGTTTCATTCCATACATTGAGATCATATCTAGATTAAAACAAATGAAATACATACCTAAATATAGTGGGACAAGGATATTTTGGCCTGTGGCTGACATTGACAGGGCGTTGGTGTAAAATTATGGTTATCATTTAGTAGAATTTTCCTACTTGTAGGGAAATATTTCAAGAGGTGCGTCGGCACGGTTAAATAAGTCGCTCGGTTGAATAAGTTGAATAAAACGCTCAAATAAGTCTTTATTCGAGCGTCGGGGAGCAGACACTCGCCGCGCGGCTCTGCGAGCGCCATTCCGTTTATGTGTTCCACATACATTACTTTTATTATACACAATTTTGGAAACAAGCGCGGTACATCCCGGCATGGAGCTCGATTGCGCGGCGCATTAGCGGAACGGCGGCAAAAACATAGCGCGGCGGGAAAAACATATAACATAATACTTTTTATAAGGATACATACACCCGATTACGATGAATACGGCAAATGTACGTATCCGATCTTAGAAATGTATAAAAATAGCTATTTCGTACGATTCTTCTACATAACGTGCAAATACTCAGAGCAGGATTTAAGCCCGGTGTTGAGTTAGGCTAGTGGTGAGATGTGTCATAATGTCCATGAACCTTCTCTCAACGCCGCTCTTCTCCTCACTTCTCACTATTTACAGTTTTCAATTTAAAAACCACTTTGTTTTTAGTTACGCCCACTGGGTCGAATAGACGTGAGTTCGATCCCAGCACGAAACAAATCTTTGTGTGACCCACAATTAGGTATTTGTTTCGGTCTGGGTATGGTAATCTAAGGGTAATCCTAGGTTGACTATGTTTTTTAAAATAAAAACGAAAAAATAAACTTAGTTATCACGTCAAATTCATTGTAGTGCCATCTAGCCAGGATACCTACAAAAAAAAACAGATCTTTCTATTTTATTTTACTTTACTTTATTGGGAACATAAACAGTAATACATTGGGTGTTACCTAATAGTATGAGAACTAATAGACAACTTAAATGTACTTCCCACTACAATGTCTACAAATTACTTTAGTGATATACGTATATCTTAAACTTAAACTAAAGGGCTATATAAACAAATATGAAAAGATAAAGAGATAGAGAAATTAAAAAAAAAATGTTGAAAAGAAATACTCGCTCAAAGCAACATACAATAATAGCAATAGGCCAATGCCAGAAGCTATTGCCGATCGAGTACTTTGATCGAGTACTTCTATAATTTGTGTTTTAAATTGTGAAAGTGGAAGAGAAAAAATATCAACATTAGTGAAGTATTTATTATAATTATTTGTTACGCGTTTAATTGGGGACCTATCCCCAGATACGCTTCGTGACAGACTGACAGCAAACAATTGAGGCGTGCGTGTTTGTCGTAACTGGGCAGATCTCGGAACAGCGTAACACAATCCTCTCACAAGCTCACAACAATTGAACTTGTTGTGAATAATACCATGCAACATTGTAACTTCTAAATATAGTCGTCTTGATTTTAGTGACATCAGATTATATTTGATTAATAGTTGCGGGTACGAAAGTTTTGAATTGTTAAGTCTGAAATGCAGAGCCCTCAAAAATTTCTTCTGTACGTTTTTTTTTATTTTTTACATATATCTCGTAGTGTGGATCCCATATTGATATGGCGTATTCAAGTAGAGGGCGAATTACTGATTTGAAAAGATGTAAGTATGTATTAATGAGCTTGAAATCCACCGAGGCCCTCAGTACAAAACCGAACATCTGGTAAGTCTTGTTAACTGTACTATTAATATGACAGTCTAGAGTCATCTTATGGTCAAGCTCTATTCCGAGATCGCGAACACAATGTACCTTACACAAACGGACTCGCTTGAGAGAGTAGTTGTAGTTTACGATATTTATCTTTTTTGTGTATGAAATATATTTGCACTTAGGCAGACTGAGATGTAGTTTATTCGAGTCACAATATTCAGAGAGACGTTCCAGATCTTCTTGAAGAAGGTGAGCATCATACTGATTTGAGATATTTCTGTAAACTTTCAAGTCCGATGACTTGAAAGTTTACAGAAATATCTCAAATCTCATAGAGAAGAAACTTAGAATTGAGAAAACACTTATTAATGTCGTTAATGAATATTACAAAGAGTAAGGGCCCAAGTACGGATCCCTGGGGGACTCCAGAAGTTACATGGATAGACGTAGTAGACTCAAAGCCATTGATAACTACTTTTTTGGTACGGTTTGAGATGTAAGAAGCAAACCATCGCAATAAGTTACCTCTGACGCCGTTAAACGCAATTTTTTTCTAAAGTAAGGAATGATCGACTTTATCGAAGGCTTTTTGGAAGTCGGTATATATGACGTCTGTTTGCTGGCGGTTATCAATTTGTTCGAAAATGTATGTCGTAAATAGTAATAAATTAGTGACAGTAGACCTTTTTTTGACAAAACCATGTTGCTCTGGCAAGATATGGGTATGGATGTGAGGATATACTTCGTAGTGGACTAATTTTTCGAAAAGTTTTAACAGCGCTGGCAAAATTGAGATGGGCCTATATTTTTCCACATCATTCCTAGGGCCAGCTTTGTGGATAGGTACTATATTAGCATGTTTCCATATGGGTGGAAAAATCCCTTCTTTGAGACATTTATTAAAAAGAATGTGTAAGGGTTTGCAGATTGTGTCACTGGTATTCTTCAGAAAAATATTTGGCACTCCGTCATGACCTGGTCCTTTAGAGGGGTCAAGAGATTTTAATGCTTTCTTAATATTAATGATAGAAATTTGTATATTGCACATATTAGTGTCAGTAGAATTATTTATATTATTACAATAGAATATATTAGTATCAAGAGTATTTGGCTCATAGACTGATTCGAAAAACGATAAAAAAAGTTGCAGATGGAGGCGGGGTCATTAGCACAGCACTGGCGCAACTTCATTGTGGATGGGATACTGTGTCTATTTTTTTTATTTTTTACAAAAGTCCAGAAGTATTTTCCATCCGTCTGTATATCTTCTTCTACACTCGCTATATATTTCTTAAAACATATATCAAGGACTTTTTTGAACCTGGTTCTGTATAACGAGAATAACTCGTAATCGGATATATTTCTGTAAGTCTTCCATTTTATCCACGCGCGAGATTGACATTTGAAGATCTTAACAAGTGCCGGTGAAAACCAATTAGGAAAATCAAAGTTTTTAGCTTTAGATAGTGGAATAGTATTTTTAATAATATCGTTTAATTTATCATAAAATACATCTGTTGCCCTCTCCGCCGAATGTTCCGATAGTAAAGTCGACCAGTCTGCTTTGCTTATCTCAGCGTTACAAACAACGTAATCACATTTATAAAAGTTGTGTTTTAACATGCGTTTTTGTGGAACAGAGACAAAATCCATAACTGGAGCAATAATATAATATGGGGGATGATGATTGTCGGCGTCAAGAAGACAAAAATCTGGTTTTAAGACAGTGCAATTTGTATTTGATATGGCCAAGTCGAGGATTCTGTTACAGGTATTTATATCCAGTTAAATTGTTTAGCGTCTAAGACAGATAAGAATTCATCCAAGAAATCATTACTTAATGGTGCTATGACACTAAATGCGCGCTCCATCCAATTTTCTTTTGGTATCCATTGGATTAGGGGTTGATTGAAATCACCTAATACGAAGAATTTATCTACAGAAGGATTACTTAGGACATTTAAAACACCATCCAAGTATAATTTATAAAGTGTTTCAGGGCTATTTGGTGGGAAGTAAACGCCACAGATTATATGATATTTATTACAAGTACGGCTGGGTATTTTGATAATAACATTTTCAATAGTATCGGAGATGGACGGGTAAGAGAACACAATTGGATTAAGACAGCGAAGTGTTGCAATAAGGACGCCCCTTCCGTCTTTCTTACCTGTTATCAGCCTGTTTCTATAGTGCCTGTGTACTATATATATACTGCTGGCAATGAATTCTGGATCATTAATTTGTGGTGTTAGCCATGTCTCGGTTAATACGATTATGTCATAGCAGTTTGAAAGGATGTTTGTGTGCAAGTTTTTTAATTTAGTGCGGACACCGCGGCAGTTTTGGTAATAAATACTAATATTTCCATGCATTTTTAATCGAAGCTGATAGTTTAATAAATTTTGCTATAGGAATGTTAGAGATGGAATATATGTGGCATGTGAAAGGACTGCCACGGAACAAAAATGCAATGTGTTGGGATGTTGATATATTTTTTCTCTTACCGTTTGGATTAAAACTAATTATGATAAAAATTATAAAGACAAAAAATGCAAATATACTAATAACAATCTTAGATGTAAAGAAATTATATAACAGTATCAGTTTATAAACATCATTTCCATGTTTCGAATCGATCATAAGGTCTGGAGATATAAGGTAATAAATATTACGAGTATTATTCACATAAAATATGACAAGAAAAGTAATGAAATTTAGAAATAGTGGTATGATTGCCATTGAAATCATTGATTGTACTAAAGTAATATTGTGGCCCCTCATTACCCTACAAGCGTAAATATATATTTTATATAGTAATACTATACCAACTTATTAATACATAGTATGAACTAATACAGCAATAGACAGTAATCTGACAGACTATGTCGGTATGTAGAAGGCTACTTATAGTATGAAGAGGCGTTGAGTATTGTGCAAATAGAACAAACATAGTGAGTTGTTTTGGTAATATGACATAACAATGTGTAAACTGCATCGAATTATTTGTAGTTACAAGTACAGTTCTATGCATCGTTAATGGGGTTAACTTGTGAGGCGCAATGAGGCTGAATCTTAGGCATATCCTTATCACATCGTATAGCAATGGCAGATGAAGTGTCACTTTCGCGCACAAGAATAGTCCCATTCTTAATCCATACATACTTAAACTTATGACGCTTCGCAGCAATTCTACAGTCACGAAACAACTGTTTTTTCTTTAAAGTTATGTGTTCATTAAAGTATATGGTGTGAGGTGTTACTTCGATTCCTAGAGTATTGGATTTAAGTCCTTTTTTCAGTCGATACGCACTTAGAACGCTGTCCCGTAGTATGCGCGATGTAAATTTCACAATAATGTTCTTAGGACGTTTGATTTGAGGGTCAGAATGGGGAACTCGGTGTATAGAAATTATATCTCTCTGAGAGATTGCATATTTTGTTTTGTTTCCGATATTTTCGATCAAATTAATTAATTTTTCCCCTCTTCTTTCAGGCAAGTTGCTTATTTCAAGATTGCATTGCCTTGCATTCTGTTCCAATAGTTCTAACTTATTTTCTAGATGCATTATCGTATTATTACTTTGTTGGTTGTTAGTGAGGTGGGTTTCCATAGATTTGATCCGCTGTTCAAGGTCCATATGATAGTCTCCATTGAATTGAGTTGAATTCTCAAAATCACCATTTTTTTAAATTAGGTTTGTGTATTTTTGCTCTAGAGAGGATATACGACTTTTGGTAGTGGCATGGTCAGTACGCAAACTGCTTTATCTCATCTTTTATAAGTGTAGAAGTGGCTGACAGGGAATCGATATCATGTTTAATAACTTTTATATTGTCACAGATTTTTGACATAGTAACATTCATCTCATGACGCCACTCAGACAATGATTGTTTTAACTCTGAAGACAGAGCCATAAAGGCATCATTTGGTTCTCCTGGCTGTATGTGTTTCCTTTGTGTAACATTGCCTTCGTGATCTGACAAGGAATCTCCTTGGATTTGTTTACTTTTTGAGCGTCGCATATTGGTGGAATCAATAGGTGGCCTCTGATATTAGGTGTATGCAATAATATGATTGATAGATCGCTTAACTTAGTTGTGTTGGATAAACTAAGGAATTCAATATTTATGCAATAGGTGGCGCAAAATGTGTATCTGCAATACGGATGATTTGCATAATTTGAATCAATATTGTAAACATTAAATGCGCACTTCAGTTTTGGCCTTTGTTTTAAAGTTATATTATAAGGATCACATAGGGATAATGTCTATGTATACACCGATTAAACATGTAATAAACGGTTTATACACACTCGGAACACACTATTCACTTGGTCTAACTGTTTTAGATTTCTTCACACATTTGACTTCGAAGCACTTGTCAATTTCACGTGCCTTCATGTTATGATTACAATTAGCACTAGTACCAAACTATACTTACTGAATTTTAGCAGTTAGTTAACTATCTATCTATCTATCTATAACCTCACGTCAGATCCCTTGCGGGGTAGGCAGAGAGTACAGAGTTCCAACAGGTTCTTTCCTTACATACCTCTCTGGCTTCCTCGACTCTCATAGTTCATTTAGTTAGTTAACTAAAAGTATTTAAAAAGAATTTTATAAATGCACTATCTTTTCATTAGGTAGTTGCCGGTTAACGCCCTCTAGCGGCCCTCTACCCTGAAAGAATATATTTTTTGTCCTATTTAGACCATGATAGTGAATTTTCCTTTAGTTATAACATCCACAAGCAAATAGTGCCGTTACACTCTCTTAACCTATCTGCCAAATCTAATCCCGACAAGTCTCACATGTTAGTAAACATAAAGATTGTAGCTAGTTCGCATCAGTCCATCCCCCAAATCTTGCAAAGGGCTAAATTAGTCTAATTCCTTTTCAACAAGTTTATGTTACAAGCTATCACTGTGATTAAAAAAACCTTTATCGTAGAAGCAAAATAACTTAATTTGTGTTTCAGAGCTCTGCAATTTAATTAGTGATTACTTTAGTTTTTTGACATTCGTCTTGAACAAAACTTCAGTTATGTATTCCGCTTTCCTTATAAGTCCTGCAGGACTATAAAGACCTGCACATGTAGCTAAAAATCGATCACTAAGGTATGCCGAAAGTTGTTGCATTAATGCGTTAGTCTAAGCAACTTCTACAACTTTTTATTTTACATTTGCATACAAGTTCTGTCGATCAGTGTCTTAAAAACGATAAAAAGAAAGAATTTTGACACAACAAAAGCTGTTAAGGCTGATGTTTAGTAATTTAAATTTAAATATACCTTATTCAAAAACAATCTCTTATAGCATAACGCAACAAAGATGTCTTGCTTAGTTGAGGAGTTCCTATGGCTTCCTTCCGGCTCCATCATCAGACCCTGGATACCATCCGGCTCTAGAGTCTCAAGACGAATATGGCAGGATTATATTGAGTTGTTTGGTCGTTTTATTTGCCACCTTTTGGCTTCATTATCGGACCCTGAATAGTAGATTAGTAATAGTAGAATAGTCTAATATTACTAATCTTACAAGCCTCAACGCGGCGGGGTTACGTTGTATATTTCACATGTTTCTATCGCCACCTTCGGACTCCATCATCAGACCAGCTCCATGGTACCATATTATTGCATTGTCACCGACTTTACTTACGTATGCCAAATTTTAATTTAATCGGAAAAATGAACTAAATGGAAGATAGACAGACAGATAGACAAACTAACGTTGGAAGTTAAATAAAATCTTATTTAACTTACGGACCCAATTCCTAATCACCCTGTTATATGGATATTGTATTTAATCGAGGTTTTTATAGCCTTAGCCTTTCATGCAGGTACCTCCATCTGTAGCGCTTCTACTTTGCAAAGTCAACGTTTGCATAGAAGACTAATTTATAAATAATTAAAATATTTTCGCTGTTTTAAACCACACACATTTTCATTTCATTGAGAATAAATATTTTCAGATTACCTACCGTAGATGGTAAAGTTACATTCAGTGCTGATCGTTCAGCGCGCGACTGGCGATTTGCTCCGTCAGTGAAGTTGGCTTCAATAGAGGGAATGAAAAGCTCAGCGCCACGTTCGCGAGTTTTATTCATAATTCCTTCTGACATAAAAGAGTTGCTCGCAGTTGATGGTTCCGTATTACCGTTTTGCCGTAGCAGAGACTATGCTCGATGAATTTTAAAATAAAAATCTTATATGTATATCTAAGTATATCTAGGATGGTAATCGTGAAATAAGACATGGTTTTATATTAAGTACCTACTAACATTACTATAATCATACAACTGACTTCACATCACAGATACAGATTTACAATTTCTGTACTTTAGTTCAAAAGCTTTTTACATGCTTTTATTTAACTGGCTCCGGTTTCAATTTTGTGATCCATTTTTTAAGCACTTGTAAGTATACGATTGAGCTGAAATTTGGCAAATGTCTATTAATTGGGTGACCCATTGAACCAACTATCTGTGGCGGCGCAGAAATGTCATCCCAATCCGCCTGGCCGCCAGCACCGCGTATCGCGGTCGTGAGGCGTGGTTGCCGGGGCGACCGGCGGAGTTTACGTTTTGACATTCTTTATTTCCTTTCTAGAACATCTATCGCGAACTGTAGTGTCTGTAACCCCTACCTCAGGTATATTCAAAATCAAAGATCATTTATTTGTACAGGCCAATACAATAAATAGCACTAAAAACGTATTTTTTTTACTTCTACCACCGGATCTGAATGAGGCCGCCATAGAGGAGATCAGGCCACAAAAATCATTGGGCTAGTCTTTTAATTTAATTTGTTCGGTTTTTCTAATAACCTTTTCAAATTGTTTATTTTCTTTTTAAAATTTGTATTACATATTGATGATACTCAAACAGCAACATTGATTAATGTTGCTGTTTGAGGAGCTGCTCAAACCTAATGTGTTTTATCGTCAAGATAATCCGAAATGTTGTAATACCCTTTTTTAAAGAGTCTAGTTTTAATTGCCTTTTTAAATTTATTGATAGGCATGTTTCGGACATCTATGGGTAATTTGTTGTATACATTGCCCCATGAAAGATTTACTAATTCTGTGGAGACGAGTAGAATGTACAATGAGATCGTCTTTGTTCCGTGCATTTACAGTGAATGTCGCTATATTTTTCAAAATTACTAAAATTCTTTCAAACATATAGAAGATTTTTATATATAAATTGTGATGCAATAGTTAGAATATTTATTTTTTATAAAAATTCCTTAAGAGAAGCTCTCAGGGGCAAATTGTAAATTGCTGGAACAGCCTTTTTCTGGAAAACAAAGATGATATTCAGTTCAGCAGAGCATAGCCAAAGTAGTATGCCATATGTCATAATACTATAAAAATAAGCGAAATAAACAAGTCTAGCTGTTTTAATATCAGTTAATAATCTAATTTTCTTCATAGCATATGCCGCTGAGCTTAATCTTTCCTTACATGCCTCTCTGGCTTCCTCCACTCTCATAGTTCGTCTCATACGCGCTCGCTGGTTACGGAGACTCTTTACTTGTCCTTCAGATAAGACTTGGTCTATTTGATCGTGGTAAGATAGTCTAGGTCTTCCCCGGTACGAAAGGCTATCCCACGACATGCGTCCTTCGATGCGCAGTGGCGTAGCTTCTCGCCTATTTTGCTCGTCTGTCCTAGCAAGCAATTTGGCGTGGCCTTGGGAGTAGCGCACGGTCGCAACAATCCTCAAGGCAAGCATGACTGTACCCTGGTTCGTGGTTTCTGCCTGCTATTGGCCTGGTCCTTCTGAACAGACATAACAAAAACAGTCACGCGCTTTTCCTGAATAACCCATCCTTATGTTCCCCAGTTCTGTCCGGAAGTTTGCTTGCCCCTTCAAAGGGGGCAGCCAGGCGTAGATTGATCTCCGATTTAGAGAAGGTCTGATGCAGCAGGTGGTGCGTCTCGTTTTTGGTGGAGGGGTCGGCCGAGTCACTCGCTTCCAATACTCTCCGTTTGAAAAGAGTGCTGGGCACGGGTCTTCGATTTGGTCGTTCAACGACAATGGTTGGTCCAGTCGCTCATTCCCTGTCCTCTCCTTGAAGAGGGGACAGGGGGTGAGCCATTTGGTCTGTTGTCAGTTGACTTTGATTGGTCTGTTGACTCAAAATGCCCAACGCCGCGGTCGGCGTGCCGCGGCTGAAAGGTAGAGGGGTCTAACTCTGCCTAGCGCGCGAAGCTGCCTCAAACAATAATGATGGAACAAAGCAAAGAGGAATTACCCCAGGGTGGTATCGGCTTGCCCAAGCCGGAGGATCCTCCCCAGGGCCCTCGGGCTCTGCCTGCCCTTCGTATTCTTTACTATGATTGCGCATGCATTGAATAGGAAACCAATTGTTAGTTGAGCGTCTCCCAGACGACTTCTGCGATAGCGCGGAAAAAGGAGGAAAATAAAGTGTTGGACGACTCCATGGAGACATTCGAGGACGGAATGAATTCAGACGGCGAGTTCCCGGACACTTAGCAACGTCGGAACCGGGTTAATCGGGCTGCTCTCTGTCGAGCCTAAAGTGAAGGTGACCACGCGGGTGTCTTACAAGCGCCGCCGCCTCAAGGGGTCAGTAAGCGCAGGCTACGGCCGCCGCGCTCGGCTGCGGTAGCGTTAAAGCTGCCACCGGACGCCTCGATCCGGGGCGTGACTTACACTTCGGTAATACTGCGTGCAAAGCGGGAATTCAATTGTTACGACTGCCTGACGGCGGGTACAAATAAAAACACATTCTCTAAAAAAAAGAACAAAGAATTAAATTAAAATAATTAATTTCCAACACCCGGGGTGTGGATTCGCGGCACAGGGAAGCCTTCTGGTCAAAAAAAAAACTGTGCGCTGGGGACTTAACTACGGCTGTTCGATCCCGTGACGCGTGGGGGTCTTCGGTAAGAGGCTTCCACCAGCTTAGTGGGGAACTCGGAGCTGCCCTAGGGAAGGCCCTCAGCCGCAGGGGTCAGCTGGAGTCGACGGGCAAAAGTGTGGCCTGTTGTCTCCCAAACCGTACTTTGCAATCCGTACGGTCGACCCCCAGTTTCCTGGAACGCGTCGAAATGACACTTGTAGCGCGAAAGATCCGACTCTCAGGCACTAGGTGAGACCAGGAGTGGGCGTCGGCATCTTTCGCGAAGCAATTAAAAATTACACGGAATGGAGTGGCGATAGTTAGGTCCGGTTCAAATATAATACAAAAAAAAAAACAGATATTTAAATAAAACTTAATTACCCAAGCCAGAATCAAACCCAAACTGTTTATATTTTGGACGATCACCATTCCACTACGTAATGAGGTACAAAAGATAAAATTACATTTTAACTTATTCACAATAAGTATGTTCTATAAATATATCGGGTAAAGCAATGACCATTGATATTTATTTCGTCGGGTACATCGAGAAATCCCTCTTATCGTAACATCACGCTAATCTAGCAAATAAATCTCCCAGCTATGCGTATGTGTTACATTATATGAAATAATTCCAACTATTATACAATTGGCTTTAAAACCTAAACGAAAAAAAAAGAAAAAGAAAAATTTTTCGGTGGCAATTTTTAATAGACTACCGACTACAAAAACCAAAAGCTTATTATTTTTATGTATGTATTGAAATTTAGCATTTACGGAATTTAAACAAAGTAAATATTTTAGAATAATAGATACTCACAAGCCACCGATGTTAATAACACGCGCGTGAAATACACAGTGGGAATTAATTATCGCGGCCATATCCCTCCTAGTTTCTTGTGGAGGCTGGACTGATTTGGACGAAATTAATATGATAATAGAATGTTAATGAAGAAAAATACCGCGGTGAAACATATTCAAAACTTATCAGAATGATTAAAAGGTTATATTTTATCAATTTTTAAGATACTCGCTGTCACATTTTGTTACGTTGTTAACCCACTATTAAGAAATATATATAGCCATAGAATTTTTTTACACTATTAAAAGGGAAAAGATATCACTTGTTAAATAGTAATCGAATTAATCCAGACACGAAAAATCAGTTAACAGCAACCAACCCTATTGGAATTAATTATATTAAACTTACCAAGGGGGTTGAAAAGTGATATTAACCGCTTTTAATTTTCTTTTTTTATTTCAATATAGCACTGTTTTTGCGAACAATCACTTGTAATTGTCGTGCGAACTCTGACGTCGAAAAAATTTGCTTGTTCCTGCGCGAATTCGTTTTTATATACTATATCGGGACGGCCTACTTCCTGCCTGAGGCAACAGTGTGCACTCTCCAGATTTCTAGATCCTTCGTATGAGACGAGGACAGAGATATGGAAAGAACGGCTCAACCGAAGCAAGTCACGCCCTAAACTATTGTCTATATTTTATTAAATTCTTGTGGGACTAAGATAGCAATAATCGAACCGAGCGAGATGGGATCATTGTCCCGTTGTTCGCAATTGTATTTTTTTTTAATATTTCTAGATATTTCTATGTTGTGGGCGTTTCTTATCAGATGTTCTAGAAAGAATTTGATTTCCGGTACCAACGAATACCTTATATGGTCATTATGAGGCTATTAAGGCGCGCGGTTTCCATTCGATTGTAACAACTAGTTATTTTGTTTGTTTGTGTGTAATGATTTTTTGTATTTATTTTATATTTTTAAAACTTTGTAACGACGTAACACAATCCGGGGGAGTTCGGTATTGAATCCTTTCGGATTTAAAGTGGCGGCAACGAGTGCGCGTCTCCTGGAGAGATCAGGGGCCGATAGCGGCCAAAAAGCGGGTGCATTCGCGGCCGCATTGAGGATGGTCCTAGTCGCCGAAGGAGTATGAGTCTCCAGGCCCATGAAGCGCGCTTCCATGCGCATCGTGGGTTTCTATGACTCCGTCACGCAAGAGGAAGTGGCGGATGTGGTGGCCCGCGTCGGGGGATGTCCGGTCGTTTGGGTTAAGATGGGGGAGATTCTGCATGACTGGACACCCCTCGGCACAGTGGTAGTAAGCTGCCCGGTAAAGGCAGCAAAAAAGGTGGTACAGGGCGGCTCCACAAACTGCTGGAGGTGAGGCCGACGAGGTGCTTCAAGTGCCTCGAGGTGGGGCACATGTAGGAATAGTTCCGTGCCGAAATAAATAGAAGCACGCAGTGCTACAGGTGCGGGCAGCCAGGCCATAAGCCCTCCTGGTGTAAAGCTGCCCCCTGCTGTGCACTGTGCGCTGGGGCCGGTTGACCTTACGGTCACTTGCTGGGTGGCAGGGCCTGCAACGCTCGCAAGCTCGGCCGAAGAAAACAGAGCGGACCGGCTGCCGTTGCTGCTCGTAGTCCAGCGGCCGAGCCGCAGCCACTGGCGCGCGGGATGTAGAGATTCCTGTGGCCTCAGATCTTACAGTCTGAGTACACGGGTGTCTCCAACGAATTAACTGGGCGGCAGACTCAGGGGAGTCTGCCGCCCAGTTCGAGGGGGAGACGTCATACTGAGTAACACCAGCAGTAGGTGGGAGAGGGAGTGCGCTGTCTGTACACGCTCCCAAGGGGGGGTCTAAAAAGGTAGGTTGGTGTCATCGCAGGGTTTTTAGTCGGTGTACTTTGTGCATAGGGGCCGGGTCACTCCGACCGTCGATGCACCGAGGACTCCGACATAACCCCTCCCCGTTCCCCCGACTGCGGGATTTTCCTGCGTAAAAAAACAGGTCTTCCCCGGTACCGACATCCTTCCACTTTCGCATTGTATATCTGTTTTGTCATTCTTTCTTCTAACATTCTTTCTATATACCCGAACTAACGGAGCATACTCTTTCTCATCTTTACACCGATACTATCTTTTATACCTACTCGCTTTCTTACTTCGCTGTTGCGAATACGGTCGGTCAGCTTCACTCCGCACGTTTTCCGCAGAGCTCGCATTAATCCTACTTTCATTCTCTTTCTTACATACCCAGCTCTCGCTACCATATAACAGCGTTGGGACAAGCACTCCGTTATGTATGGCCAGCTGCGCGTTTTGGCTTAAGTGCCGGCTCCCAAGTAGCTATCCCATCGCACCAATTACAATGAACTACTGGGTGAGTGTCCTACGATAATTGACCTCACATATGAGGTGGAATTTAAAACCAAAAGTACTAAAATGACTGGTCATAAAAAGATAAAAAAATACTTAACCAAAAGGCTAATAAAAACACAAGACGATTGTCAGAAATTAAATTTATTTAGAAAAGATAGGGGGAACAGAATGCCCAAATTAAGAAAATTAGACTCTCAGTTGCATTATAGCCACTGTGTATATGACACAGAGGTTAAAGAATTACACACTGAAATTGTTAATCTCCAGTCTAATTTAAAGGAGATGACAACCAAGTGTGAAGAGACTCAAAAATTTGTACCATGTAAACTAACTAATATGGTGCCCAATATTGAGTCAGAATTGCCTATATTCAACCTCAATCTATTATTGTAGACAACACATCACAGACTACAGTTTGGTACCACTGTGTGAAATTAATACAGGTAAAAAATATCATCTCAGAAGCCTTTAAAAGAAAACTGTTATTTATTCAGACAAATTAGGTCATGGATTAGGTTCTATTTTTTACAATGAACTGCACAATCATCAAATTATTAATTTGTGTTCACCCGTAGCTAGCTTTAATTATATAATAAATTCTATTTGCTCAAGCAAATTTGACAAACACTTCACCATTGTAATATTATATGGTGATAGCTTTTCTGTGAAAAAGAAGGACTTAGTAAATAGTATGAATAGACTACTGGAACTGAGTGTAAAATAAAATTGTAAATTTGTTTTATGTGCCTTACCGTATGCCTGTAATATAACGCAGGAACAAAATAAGCACATATACGACATGAATTTAGTTATATATAATTTGACACATCGTCATAGCGACATCATATTTTTATTTGATTCAAATAAATTTATTATCAATAAGTTCAGGCTGACGATAGATACTATGTATCTGCCATTTTATATACAGCGACGTATAGCTACATTGCTAGCATATAATATTCAGAATTTTGACCCGGTTATATGTCATGTAACCAAGACTATTGACAAGGGTGATAGTGTTAATAATCTATCTATCTATCTATAACCTCACGCCAGATCCCTTGCGGGGTAGGCAGAGAGTACAGACTTCCAACAGGTTCTTTCCTTACATACCTCTCTGGCTTCCTCGACTCTCATAGTTCGTCTCATACACGCTTGCCGGTTACGGAGACTCTTGACTTTTCCATCAGATAAGACTCGGTTTATTTGGTCGTGGTAAGATAGTCTAGGTCTTCCCCGGTACCTGCATCCTTCCACTTTCACATTGTATATCTGTTTTGTCATTCTTTCCTCTGGCATTCTTTCTATATGCCCGAACCAACGGAGCATGCCCTTTCTCATCTTTACACCGATACTATCTTTCATACCTACTCGCTGTCTTACTACGCTGTTGCTAATGCGGTCGGTCAGCTTCACTCCGCACATCTTCCGCAGAGCTCGCATTTCTACCGCATTTATCCTACTTTCATTCTCCTTCTTACATACCCAGCTCTCGCTACCATATAACAGCGTTGGGACAAAAACTCCGTTATGTATGGCCAGCTGCGCCTTATGGCTTAAGTGCCGGCTCACGAGTAGCTTTCCCATCGCACCATTCACTCTGTTCCCTGCACTCACTCTTCTCTCTATGTCAGCGGTGTAGATCCCATCCTTACTGAAGGCGCATCCAAGATATACAAACTCATTCACTTGCTCCAGCACATCGTTACCAACATATTGTTAATAATAATATCAATATTAACGTAATTGACATACCCAATTAAAAATCGTGACATTTTAAATAATTTAAATTGAATTTTAAGACAACAGAGAATATCTCTAGCAATAATAATGTTAATCATCCTATGTCAACCTGGTTCACCAAAACATCCAAGGCCTTATGAGTAAAGATTTCGAAATTTAATTGTTTTTAAACTGCAATAATATAGACATTCTTTGTATAACCGAACATTGGCTTAAAAGTGAACAACTGATGTTTAATTTTAGTAATCACCAGGTTGCTAGCTCGTTCAGCGTAAACCTGATTCATGGTGGCTCTTTAATAATATTGAATAACAATATAAAATTCAAAGTACGTAAAGATATTGTGAGCCTGTCTGTTGAGCGTGTAATTGAGATAGCGTTCGTTGAACTCGCACAATTCATAGTGTTGTGTATATACAAGCCTCTGTGTGCTCCATATGATGAATTTGAAAAAAAAATTAGAGCATATATTATTCAAAATTGCTAATTCAAATAAAACAATTGCTGTCTGTAGAGACTTCAATATAAATTTACTCGAAAATAATACAGTAACCAATAGATTTTTAACTCTTTTACAGTCATATGATTTGCTAAACACTTTTATTGAGCCTACTAGGATAACAGCTACGAGTGCAACGTGCATTTATAACATATTTACAAATCGGAAACCGGCAAGCAAGGTAATAATAAATAAGCTGGACTCGGATCACTGTGGGCAATTAGTCGTGTTTAATAGCAATATCATCACACCACAAGGGAAATGTAGTTTTATTCCGATAACCGCCTGTCGCCTTGAGCACTTCCAAAATAATGTAGCCAACAAACTGCCTAGCTTACCACTTCACAGCGATCCAAATACTTGTTATAATTTGTTATTCAATCTTATTGATGATGAGTTTCATTCCGTATTTAAACAGAAGATTTCATCAATCAAACACCAGGCATCGTTTAGTGAGTGGGCAACCCAGGGCATTTACAAAAGTAGAAGAAGATTATATGAATTGTACAGTGAAAGGGCATATACTCCTTGTCCTCAGTTTAAATAATATGTTAAGAAATATTCTAAAATATTTAAGAGAGCCTGTTCTGTTGCTAAATCTCATTATTTGAAAAACAAAATAAAAAAATGCTTCTAATAAAATTAAAACTATATGGAACATAATTAATAGTGAAACGTGTAGAAATACAGTACGTAATAAAGATTTTCATCTTAAAATTGATAATTTGGACATTAAAGCGGATTTAGATGTGGCGACTGAGTTTGAGAAGTTTTTTACGAATATTCCTATTATTACAACTAAAACACTACATTCGTTTTCTACTTCTGCCGAATCGCTACTAAAACAAAGCGTTTCTGAGTGTGACATGTATTTCGAATTTTCTTATATCGATGCAAAAGATATCACTAATACATTTAAAGCTTTAGACATGAAGAAAACTGCGGACCTGTGGGGGCTGGATGTAAAAATCATTTCGTCTATAATTGAAGTAATTGCTCCGCGATTAGCATCGGTATTCAATAGTTGTATTTCAAGTGGTATATTTCCTGATCTCATGAAAGATAGCAAAGTAATATCGTTATTTAAATCAGGTAGTAGTTTGACCCTTCCAGCTTTCGGCCTATTTCTGTCCTACCCACCTTAAGTAAAGTATTTGAAAAAATCATTTTAAAGCAATTGTTAGGTCACTTTTCCAAAAAAAATCTTCTCCATAACAACCAATTCGGTTTTACAAGAAACCGTTCAACAGTAGATGCGGTAGTAGAATTGTTAAAGTACATATTTGATGCCTGGGAAGAGTCACAGGATGCTCTTGCTATATTTTGTGATTTGTCTAAGGTGTTCGATTGTGTGCATCATGAGACACTCCTAAGGAAATTAAGCCACTACGGCATCAGGAACAGCGCTCTCGATCTGAAATGAAAAATATTTAATCAACACAGCGCACATTTTAAAATCACAAAAAGTAGGACAGGTTGCGTAAAAATAAAATTAAAAATAAACAAATACAGAAAAAAACAAAAACAAAATAATATTAAGCTACAATAGGCTGCTGCTGCAGCATTAGCCTTGGTGTGAGCTGTGCCGAAAGGCAATTGGCTCAGCATGTGCTGGAGGGGAACAGAGTCTCCCCCAGCGCTGGTTTTCAGCCAAAGCCTGCTATGTGCAATAAAAAGCATTTACTATTTATTGCACATAAAATTTTTACACTCAATGGTGACGCAATCGCGTACGTTGCGTAATACAGATATAACACATACGTACACCTGAATATGTATTATAAATGTGTAAATAAAGGGAAAAGGAAATTGTATACATATATTATGAGTGGAAAAATTAACATTTACTATAAAATAAAAAGGACTAAAATGGTACAATACATAGAACTCTGTGCCTGCGCAGGCGATATGAGGTATAATTATATATAATTGTTGTGTTGAGCGAGTGAGAATCGTTTTGATTGCACGAAACCGGTTCTCCGCGCGGCATTCCGGCGCATGTGTGTTATTCTCACTCCGCTCATAGGCAACTATGCAATATACAAAACCATTGTACTATTATGTGCTTAACGGTAAAGTATTAGATTACACAAGGTTTGCAAACAAGTAAGGAAATAAGTGCCGAAAATAGTTGAGTCGTAACTAGTGATAAGTTTATTTATACGGACAAAGAAAATAATTATGAGTTATGAGTGAAGTGTATAAAATACCATGACGCCATTACGTGATGCGCATATGTCGCCGCTCCACCACCACTTTTGAATGGACTAATAAACCTAAGGAACCAAGAGGTTAGCACTACAGTCTATCTATCTACGACAGTAGTTTGTACAGTATCATTTAATAAAGTCGTTAAATTATGTAATTGCAAAATTGTGTTTTTTCTAAAGTTATTTTATTTTCTCATGGTTACAGCTTTTACTCTGTCAGGTCTACAGCCCGTATATTGTATAATACACTGCAAATATGACAGATAAAGAAGAGAAGCCTAAACGTGAGTGAACCAGACCCTGAGGTAAGTTATAACTGTTTTATTATATATATACATAGTATTGTTGCACATATTATTATTGTAGCATAATAGAAAATATTTAAAATTATAGTAATATATATATATATACATACATATACATACATATATATATATATATATATATATATATATACATACATATACACATACACATACATATATACATATACATACATATATATATATATATATATATATATATTTTTTTAATTTACAGGTCCCCATTAATCAGGGAGTTAAAGTGTGTGTGCTTTTTATCAGAAACAGTGAACGCGAAGGGGCACTTAACTATCTATCTACTAGGGTATGTATTATTTATTCATTACAATTCGTGTTATATTATAGATATATCCAGATTAATATTATTATATTGCCGCTGCACCTCGACCAAGTGTTTTTTAAGTCTAATCTTAAATCTATTTATGGATTCCAGGTTTCTGATTGGCGGCGGCAGATTATTCCAACACTTGGAGGCTGCGTACCTGAAACTACCCCGGAAAGCGGCTGAACTGTACTGTTCGATGGAGAGTTGTAGTGAACATTGTCTACGGGCGCAGCCTCTTCTGGCTGCTCCCCAAGTAAACTTCTCGTACAAGTATTTCGGAGTTTTATACTTAAGAACACCAAAGAGGAGGCACGCCAGGTGTAGTTTGCGTCGGGACTTCATTTTTAGGCAGTAGTGTTGGTTTAAAAAGGGGGTTATGTGGCTTCTCGGTGGCACATTAAAACAGAATCTTGCACATGCGTTTTGGACCCTTTGGATCAACCGTTGCGTACGCGCAAGTAGCCTTGGGCCGTATACCGTGTCCGCATAATTAAGTTTAGACAAGACTAGTGACTCAACTAGTTGTGTTCGCAGTTTTTCCGATAAGAAGGGTCTAATTTTGTATAGCAGCCTCAATCTGTAGAAACAGTTACGTGCGCACTCAGCGATATGTTTCTCGAAACGCAAAGCCTCGTCCATACACAGACCCAAATTGTAAGTCTCATACGAACGTTTGATAGTCTCACCCATAAGTCTTATTTCTATGGGTGAGCATAGGTAAGCTAGTTTCTGTTTGGTTCCGAATAGAACATACTTAGTCTTGGTAGGATTAAGGACGAGGCTATTTCGTTCCGACCAAGCTGCTATCCCGGTAAGGTCTTCATTTAGTTTTTTAATAGCTATTACCTTGTCAACTGGCCGAAAGGACACATATATTTGCAAATCATCAGCATATATATGATATTTGCAATTTTTTATGTGGTTTTTAATATCGGCTGTATAGAGTGTGAACAGCACTGGGCCCAGGATAGAACCCTGAGGAACCCCCCTACCCACCCCCACAGACTTTGAGCGTGTAGCTGTGGATAAACTGCTCGTTTTTGATTCGACGTATTGGTGACGGTTACTCAAATAGTTATGGAACCAGCCAATTGTGGCCCAGTCAAACCCATAGTAACTGAGTTTTGATAACAACAGTGTGGTGTTAATCGCGTCAAATGCCCTGGAGAAGTCTAAAAGCACGAGCAGTGTGCACATGCCTTTATCTTGAGCGTATAGAATATTGTCAGATACATCTAATAACGCTGTGGCAGTGCTGTGACATTTCCTAAAGCCAGATTGAAAATCTGGTAGGATGTTATTTTTCTCCAGGAACTCAGTAAGCTGCTGACAAACCACTTTTTCGAGTATTTTTGATACACATGGCAGGATACTTATAGGCCGTAGATCTTTGACTTCCGACGGGTTAGGCTTTTTAGGCAAAGGACGCACTATGGCCTTTTTCCATATGTCAGGGAATGTTGAGGTGGTAATGGACGTGTTAACCATGGACGTTATCGCAACGAGCGAGCCGGGACATGTCGTAAGTAACATGGTTAAATTCAGATGATCGACCCCCTCGGCATTTGACTTTAATTGTTTCATAATGGAGACTATAGACTCAGAAGATAGAGTGTTTAACGTAAAAGTTTCGTTACCAAAGTCGTGGAATTCATAAAAGGTGAGGAGTGAGATATTAACCTCTAAAATTCCCGGTACTTTCAGAAAATGCGTGTTGAGTTTTTCTACGTCGTTGAGATGTGGAGGAATTTCGAAATCTTTTTTGGCAAGAAGTATGTTGGATTTCAAGTTTTTCCATAGGATTTTCGGGGTATTTTGTTTGCTGTTAATATGGTGCTTGAAATAAGCTACTTTTTCGAAATAGATAGACTTATTTGTTAGGGAATTTAAACTCTTATAGTATTTTTTTTTTCTTCTGATCTAGTTTTTCTATATCTTTCTAGAGCGTCTTTCCTTAGACGCAGCATAAGCTTTACATTGTCCGTAACCCATGGGTAGGTGCGATCTTTTATTTTACGTGTTTTAATCGGAGCGTGGAGATCAAAAACGGAAAGAACACTGTTGTTGAAGCAACTTACCATGTCGTTTACGTTAGCTAGTTCTGCGATCAGATCCCATCTAATTTTATTTATATCTTCATTGAAGATGGCAAGGTCAATGTCTTTAATTGGACGATAGGTTATTATCTGCGGGGTTACTTTATCTCGTTTAATGTTTAGCTCGCACAGGACATAGGCATGACCGCATAGTGCCCCAGACGCCTCCACTGAGACTTGACGCACTGGCAAGTCGGTAATAATTAGGTCTATTAATGACTCAGACGTCTCTGTGAAGTGGGTTGGCGTGGTTACCAATTGAGATAAGCTGAGACAGCCCAAAAGGGTTATTAATTTTTTTGTACAGCCGTTGTTTTGGTTCAGGAAGTTAACGTTGAAATCTCCCATAACCAGTATGCCATCGCAAGTGGACAAAGAATTAATGCTATCCGATAAAGCGTCCAAGAATAAGTCTACATCGAGCCAAGGTGGACGATATGCAGTACCAATAGCCAGTTTCTTCCCATTAACAGTGAGCGTTAACCACATTTGTTCCGCGGCTATCCGGCTAGGATCGATTGGTCGCGTAAAAGTGCGTACGTTGACACCACATTTTATGTAGAAACCAACACCTCCCCCGCGACCACCGCGTACAACCGTAGAGCGCGGAATATGCCGCAACCGATAACCAGGTACAACAGGGGCGCGGCTCTCCTCGCCGGGCCTTAGCCAGGTCTCGTTGATTGCCATTATATCCACTTTAAAATTATTCATTGCTTCAACAAAGGAGTCATGGTTCGTTCCCAGTGATCCTGCGTTGTATAAACCAACTTTTAGAAGACCTCTAGACGTCATTTATTATTATTGTTATTTAAAATAGACTGCAAAACAAGAAATATATTATTGAAAGTTAAATAAAAAGCTGAAGGGACCCATAAGTATACATTGTTGTCTAGAATAAACGGATATAGTAATATAAGATTATAAAGATATATTATAATAATTATGTACTGTATATTATAGTACTTAAAAAATAATGTTGCGATGGGTATGACTTTCAGTGAAAATGATAATGTTAAATTGTTAGTAGCCATGGAAGAATCGATCGAATGATAACGGTAATTGTTAAAAGTAATATTGAATTTATTTTTACTGAGGTATGTTCGAAACTTGGTTTCTTCGACACAGCTCACACCGAAGCGAACGCTAAACATGAGAACATAGAATAACGTGTACAAAATAATAAAATAATAAAGTATAATTAGTATGATTTGCCACGAAACATGCCTAGACATATGTATTAGTGCAAAACATTGCTTAAACCGAAAAACTTAACAATATCCTTTTCAGACCTTATGCGCTCTGCTGGTTTGCCCTCGTCCTTCCGAATGAGTACCTTTCCGTTCCTTGTCCATATGTACTTCCAATTGTGGTTTCGACCCTCTTCTCGCGCTCGGTAGAAAAGATGCCTGTTGGTGCGCGTGAGCCGCTCATTGATATACACGCGGCCTGGTGGCGCACCCTGTACCTCGAGGTCGGCGGTGGTAATGACGCGACGAACACGCGCGGCACGCAACAGCTGATCTCGCGTCGCTCGGCGGGCCAGTCGAACAGCTATGCTGCGCGGTCGGGTGGAGGGAGGCGCACCGACGATCAGGTTGCGTCGACTGGGCCCGACCCGTTCCGCGTGTACCAGGTCATGATCCTCCAGGTTTACCCCGAGCTTCGCAGCTAACACCTTGACAAGGTGCAGAGGGGATTCCTCCTTACACTCAGGAATACCCGTGATGTCAAGGTCGTTGAGGAGCAGCTCTTGATCTCGCTCATTTAGTTGTGTTTTGAGGCTATCAACGACGCCTTCGACGAGAGAGCTGTTAGCTTTGGCCTCGAAATCGGATAATCGAGTTTCGAGTTTGTCTAACCTATCGGTACATGATTTTAGGCCTAATCTGAACTCGGCTATTTCCGATCGCGTCACTCGTATCTCTTCCTTGAGCTCAGCCTGCATTACTCGCATTTCTTCGCGAAAAGCCCATAACTCCTGTAATAAACCGTTATTTGGCTCTTGAAGGGTGGGGGCATTTTGAGCATAAGAGCTGCTGGGGGTGGTAGAAGGAGGTCCGGGCGGCGGTGGCTTCTGGACATCCGACGTTTGAATACCTTTGACCGGGGTGGATGAGTTGTCCCCTCTAGGTAACTGTATTTTGCACCCGGGGCAAAGCCACCCATCGCTCAACTTGGTAGCAGCAGTCATAGCTACACACGCGCGGTGGAAAGTCCTGGAGCATTTAGCACACTTGATGCATTCCATCGCTGCCGTAAATTTGCCACAAGCTCCACATTTGTTTACCATTTTGACAATAATGCAGTCTCGCTACCCGACGAGAGATGGCGCTGGTTGTGTGTAAAATATAACCGATGTTTTCAGGGTTAACAGTTGCGTAACGTAACTATAATGCCACTGTGCACACTTTTTTGTTTAAACAGATTAATTAAAGTATTAATCGTAGCAATTTAGGTAGGATAGTTTAGTTTTAACTGCACTTTATATGGATATCGGGTAGTATTGCAAAATGTAAACAATCCGTGACGAATTTTTGCTGTTTTTCACGAAAAATACCGTGTATAATTGATGCACTTTATTGTAAGAGCACTTGTCACAATAAATGTCTACTATGGTTAATAAAGTTTTAATAATTTCAATGTTATTTTATTTAATTTATGATGCAGAAAGAAATTGTAATTGCGTTAACATTGGGTGTCTACCCGCGAATCCAATAATCTCTCTCCAATGATCTCTTGGCATCTAGATAATAGAATTCAGAGGGTTGATATTAACGGTAAGAGATTTAGTGGATCTGTGGTCACTTTGGGCGTTCCACAGGGTTCCATCCTTGGACCATTCCTGTTTTTAATTTACATTAATGACTTACCTTACTTTGTAGGGGACAATCACAAAATTGTTTTGTTCGCAGATGATACATCTCTCTTTTTTAAAATTAAAAGACAATTTCATAATTATGACGATGTGAACAACGCAATTACCAAAGTTGTGCATTGGTGTAATAGTAATAATCTCCTACTCAATGATAAGAAGACTAAGTGCATAAAATTTTCGACGCCTAACGTGAGGCAGGTTTGAGCTCATGTGCAACTAAATGGAGTCGAGTTGGATCTTGTTGAATCAACTTCGTTTTTAGGTATAAATTACAATGGGGCGAACATATTCAAAAACTATCTGGAAAGATAAGCTCGGCAGCTTATGCGGTTAAAAGAGTTAGGCTTCTAACCAATGTTGAAACGGCTAGAATCGTTTATTTCAGTTATTTCCATAGTATTATGTCCTATGGAATTTTGCTTTGGGGGTGCTCTGCAGACCTTAATACCATATTCATACTACAGAACAGGGCTATTAGAGCCATTTACAATCTATCTCCTAAAGAATCTCTAAAATATAAGTTTAGGGAAATAAACATTCTAACCGTTGTTTCCCAATTCATATATGAAGATTTGTTATATACGAAAAAGAATATTGACAAATTTGAAAAGTTGAGTGATATCCACACTGGAAATACTCGGAGTAAAAATAATCTTGCTGTACTTGTCACACGTCTCCACAGAATTAGCAATTCGTTCATGGGCCAGTGTATACGCTTTTATAACAAACTTTCCTACGATATTATAGAACCATAATTAAAACTAAATTATGTAAGAAAGCTTATTACAAAATCTCGGATTACATAGAAGATAAGACCGCGTGGGATTGAAGTGCCATGTTATTGACAGTAATGCTATGTATTGTTCTCTTATAATTACGGCAATGTTAAAGTGTAGCGTGTCCTGCCTGACGAACTTGGGGTATTGCTGCTTTGTAGACACAATGTGGCTACCGTCTTTGGGGTTCTAGTTTGGTCATGCTCACTATAATGTCTTTGCTTGCGGTGGCTGTTTGGCGCGGGTCACTTCCTTCCAATATGGTCGAGAGGAATGATGGCTGTTCCAGCAGTCATACTCGTGAACGGGTGCTGCTTGTGGGGACTGGTCCATCTGGAATCCTTTAGACGCTCTTTACAGATAACATTAAATTCATATCTCGATCGTAAGGCATCACACTGGAGCTATGCCATAAACTATTTAATTGTAACCTAAACATTGTATCCACACAATATGTCACTACTCACTCTTCTCTGTATGTCAGCGGTGTATTTCCCATCCTTACTGAAGGCGCATCCAAGATATACAAACTCATCCACTTGCTCCAGCATATCGTTACCAACCACAATACTTGCATTCGTTCTGGTTTCTTCCCGTTCAAAAACCATAATTTTGGTTTTCTTCGCATTCAAATGTAAGCCATTGTTCATGCAGTCGTCTCTCATAACTGTGACTAGTGTTTGCAGATCGGTGGCTGTTGGCGTTATCAAAACCGCGCCATCTGCATACAGTAGGTGGTTTACCACTAGATCACCCATTTTTACCCCTTCATTCATCGCATTCAGTCTTTGAAGACTTTTATCCAGATATACTATAAACAGTCTGGCGGACAACACGCAACCCTGCTTGACGCCGATTTTAACGTCAAACCAAGGTGACATGTTACCACCCACCCATACGCATTCCTTGCTGTGCACATAGGTGGACTGAACGGCTCGCAACAGAGTGCCATTTATACCATACTCTGGCAAAATGTCCCAAAGTCTCTTTCGCACGACTCTATCAAACGCCTTCTCCAGATTCACAAAACCGCAGGAAACCTTCCGGCCTACTGCCAGATGCTTTTCTACGATGTTGCGGATGGAGAAAACTTGATTCGAACATCCACTTCCAGACCTGAAACCTACCTGTACCTCGCACAACATTCCATCGGACTTCTCGCGCATTCTCCGTTCAATAATTTTACCGTACACCTTAGCTGCCAGGCTGATCAAACTGATGGCCCTGTAATTGGCGTAGTCATATTGTGAGCCCTTGCCTTTATACAAGGATACTATGACTGCGCGGCGCCAAACTACTAGGGACTCTACCGGTCTTCCAGCAAAGATTTGCAAAAAGCGTCCCGGACGCAAGTTCCACCATATTTAATCATCTCGGCAGATATCATGTCTATTCCCGCAGCTTTACCATTTTTCATACTTCGTATCGCCCATTCAACTTCTTCCATAGTGATGTCCTCTGTGGATTCTGGTGCCGCAAACTCGCCTCTGGGCTCGCCTGTGGCACCAGCATCCGGGGCATCCTCATACATTTCTCCAAAGTATTCACTCCACCGGTTTAGTACAGGTTGTGTGTCTGCAAGAATGTCACCGTCTTTAGATTTTATCTTTTCCATTCTGGAGCCTGACGAATCACCTCGAGCCTTTCTCACCTTGCTCCAAAAGAGTTTGGTGTTGTTCTCGAAGTTCTTCGCCAGCCTCTCCTCCTCAATCACACTTGCCAAAATTTTGGTGGCATTCTTGCATTGCCGGTATATTTATTTCTTCATCTCTGTCATACTGTCATTTAGATTCAAAGAAGAAACATAGTCCTGCCACGCTTTCTTCTTACTTTCTACAGAGCTTTTTAACTCTGCGTCCCACCATGCATCCCCTTTTGCTGTGCTATGCTTCTTTGAGCAGCCACATACTTTTTTCGCTGATTCTACCAAACTCTCTTTCAGAGAATTCCATCATTCATCTATGTATGAGTCCGCAGAACCTGTTGTCAAAAGCTTGTCCCGGACTCTGTCTTCATACGTTCTCCTCACGCTCTCATCTTGCAACTTTTTAAGCTTGATTCTTTCAAGGCCTTCGAAGGGGATACGATCTCGCCAGTGCCTCCACTTCCTGTACAAACCACTAAACCACGCAATAACGAGATAATGGTGCGGTTCAAGAGTGGGACCTCTATACGCACGGGTATCTTGAAGTTTACTTCGGAGACGGTTATCTACCAGAATTAAATCTATCATGCTTTTCTGTTCGTTTCTTCTCCACGTATACATATGAATATCCTTGTGTTGGAATATTGTATTAGACACAAGGAGACCTCTTTCCAAACACACATCTACAATTAGCTTACCTGCGTCATTCACTCTCTTATCACAATAAGGACCCAGAGCAGCGTCGCAAGTTTGCCGCTTGGTTCCACCCATCCGTTCAGGTCGCCAGACAAAATCACTTTTCATTCGCATCAGCCAGATCCAAAACTTCCCTGACATTCAAAAACTTCTCAAGGTCCTGGGGTGTCGACGAGCTTACGGGAGCGTAGGCTCTAACTAGAAACACTCTAGTGACACCCAGTTTTAAACGGACCCAGAGAAGTCTCGCATCATGCAGGCCATAATCTCTTACTCCAGAAGCCAGGCGACGGGACAATAAGATACCCACCCCCATGCTGGCACGATCGCTCTGTGGCACTCCAGACCACAGAGCCATCATGCCGTCAGGGAGATCACAGGTTTGACTGCCCCTTCGCTTAGTCTCTGTTACACACAGAGCATCCAGGCGTCTCTCTTTCATTACATCAATCACCTCATGCATCTTCCATACCACCTCTTACATTCCAGGTGCCTATTCAGCACTCGGCACCCTACGACTCGCCAGTTCGGGCCCGGCGTGATGGGTGGCGGCCCCCATCGCCGCTTCTGCCTATGTTCGTACTGACGGGGGCGGGCCGGTACGCGTCGCCTCGGGGGGACACCATAATAGCTGGCAGGGGTCATGATGAGCACGCTTTTGGACAAGACCCCCTATGCGGCACAACCAACTTCAAATGGCTGGAGTTTGAATGACTGTATATACCGTGACCCTAATTTGCAGCAAGACCCTATGCTACTCGTAACTAGATGGCGACAGTACAAATAAGCAATGAGGACGCTAAAGCAGTTAGCAACCGATGAAGATCATCGGTTCCCGGATGCAGCTAAGGCCGTGGAAGTACAATTCTTCACTAATGATGTTCTTACTGGAGGCTACAGCATACAGTCTGCAAGACAATTACAATCAGATCTTTTGAAGCTTCTTGAATTAGGAGGATTTAACCTTCGCAAGTGGTCGTAAAATAGTCCAGCGTTACTAAAAAACGTAAGCACTGTCCCAAATCAAGAAAAATTTGATTTTAAGCATAAATAATCTACAAAAACTTTAGGGCTCACATGAAACTCTAAGGAGGGCGTTTTTACATTTCAATGTGAAATGTCCAAGCATACAGGAAACAAACTCACTAAAAGAGCATTATTAAAAGAGCAGTTAGGCCGACGCCTTTATGGTTAGCGGTCATGTTCACTAGAATCTTAGTTGTTATTTTTGTAAAAAGTCAGTGGTGCTCAAAGTTTTATCTTCTGTTTATATTTATCTTGTATACAATTTATCTTTCCTTACAATGCATCGAAATGGACACAAGCCAGTGAAGCGTCTGTAATGATCTGCTATCCGATGGTGTGCATTGCAAATCATGCAGTCAAGTGTTGCATTTTCACTGCGCGGGTAATACTGAGGCTGGCTTTCGAAAGCTGGGAGAAGCTTCCTAGCTTCGTTCCAGCGCCCAGTGAGCTTCCTAGCTCACTGGGCGCTGCCCTAAATTTGAGATGTGTGATGGGCCCCTCTCATACACCAACCTTGCCAAGATTTGAATCCACCGATCCATCCGTTTTAATTGAAATACGTACTCTGTTAGCAAAATTATCTCCTCTGCTGACCTGAAATCCTCCATCAGCAAACAGTTTGCCGAAGTCGTTAAACAATTTAGCTACAAAATTAGCGATATAGAACAACGTATCGTACAGGTCGAGAAAGTCCAAGGTCAGGTGAATCAAGTTCTGGTGCGATTGGAGAAATTGGAAGAAGAATCTCACAGTAGAGACCAATGGTCACGTATGAATAATATCGAACTCAAAGGCTTACCACAAAATAGCAACGAAAATTTGTTTGAGGTCATAAGCAGAATAGGGACAAAGATAAACTATCCCATCACCAAAAACCAGATAAATTTTATCACCAGAGTGCCAACGCGCGAAAAAGATCACATAAAACCAGTTATAGTCTGCTTTAGTTACCGGTATGTGAAGGAGGATTTTGTTGCGGCGGCCAGGTACGAATCCAAGACCTCTCCCCTCACAACTAGTCAAATGGGAATGTCGTGCTTGTCGCGACCCCTGCCAGTCATTATGGCTGCAATCTTGGACCGAAGACGTACCGCAGTGCGGGCTAGGGCGTCCCCCCGAGGCGACGCGTACCGGCCCGCCCCCGTCGGTACGAATATAGGTGGAAGCGGCGATGGGGGCCGCCACCCATCACGCCGGGCCCGAACTGGCGAGTCGTGGGGTGCAGAGTGCCGAATAGGCACTTGGAATGTAAGAGGTGGTACGGAAGATAAGATGCATGAGGTGATTGATGTGATGAAAGAGAGACGCCTGGATGCTCTGTGTGTAACAGAGACTAAGCGGAGGGGCAGTGAAACCTGTGATCTTCCTGATGGAACAATGGCTCTGTGGTCTGGGGTACCGCAGAGCAGTCGTGCCAGCATGGGGGTGGGTATCTTGCTGTCCCGTCGCCTGGCCTCTGGAGTGAGAGATTATGGCCTGTGCGATGCGAGACTTCTCTGGGTCCGTTTAAAACTGGGTGTCACTAGAGTATTTTTGGTCGCAGCATATGCTCCCGTAAGCTCGTCGACACCCTAGGACCTCGAGAAGTTTTGGGATAATGTCAGGGAAGTTGGATTTGGCTGAGGCTAACGAAAAGGTGATTTTGTGTGGCGATCTGAACGGATGGGTAGGAACCAGGCGGCAAACTTGCGACGCTGCTCTGGGTCCTTATGGTGATAAGAGAGTGAACGATGCAGGTAAGCTCATTGTAGATGTTTGTTTGGAAAGGGGTCTCCTTGTGTCTAACACGATATTCCAGCACAAGGACATACATTTGTATACGTGGAGAAGGAATGAACAAAAAAGCATGATAGATCTGATCCTGGTTGATAACCGTCTCCGAAGCAAACTACAAGATACGCGTGCGTATAGAGGCCCCACTCTGGAATCAGACCACTATCTCGTAGTTGCGCGGTTTAGTGGTCTGTTCAGGAAGTGGAGGCACTGGCGAGAGCGTATCCCCTTCGGAGACCTTGAAAGATTAAAGGTTGAAAAGTTGCAAGATGAGAGCGTGAGGAGAATGTATGAAGACAGAGTCCGGGACAAGCTTTTGACAGCAGGCTCTTCGGACTCAAATGTAGATGAATGCTGGAATAGCCTGAAAGAGAGTTTGGTGGAATCCGCGAAAGAAGTATGTGGTTGCTCAAAGAAGCATATTACAGCAAAAGGTGATGCATGGTGGGATGCGGAGTTGCAAAGCTCTGTAGAAAGTAAGAAGAAAGCGTGGCAGGACTATGTATCTTCTTTGAACCTGAATGCCAGTATGACAGAGATGAGGAAAGAAATATACCGGCAATGCAAGAATGCCACTAAAACTTTAGTGAAAGAAAAGCGTGAAAGAGCCAGTATGATTGAGGAGGAGAGGCTGGCGAAGAACTTCGAGAACAACACCAAACTCTTTTGGAGCAAGGTGAGAAAGGCTCGAGGTGATTCGTCAGGCTCCAGAATGGCAAGGATAAAATCTAAAGATGGTGACATTCTTGCAGACACACAAGCTGTGCTGAACCGGTGGAGTGAATATTTTGGAGAAATGTATGGAGATGACCCGGATGCTGATGCCGCAGACGTGCCCAAAGGCGAGACTACGGCACCAGAATCAACGGAGGACATCACTATGGAAGAAGTTGAATGGGCGATAGGAAGTATGAAAAACGGTAAAGCTGCGGGAGTAGACACGATATCTGCCGAGATGATCAAATATGGTGGAACTTGCGTCCGGGACGCTTTCCGGGTCCTTGCAAACCTTTGCTGGAGGACCGGTAGAGTCCCTACAGATTGGCGCCGCGCAGTCATAGTACCCTTGTATAAAGGCAAGGGTTCACAATATGACTGCGCCAATTACAGAGCCATCAGTTTGATCAGCTTGGCAGCCAAGGTGTATGGTAAAATTATTGAACGGAGAATGCGCGTGAAGTCCGATGGAATGTTGTGCGAGGCACAAAGGGGTTTCAGGTCTGGAAGAGGATGTTCGGATCAAGTCTTCTCACTCCGCAACATCGTAGAGAAGCATCTGGCAGTGGGGCGGAAAGTTTTCTGCGGTTTTGTAGATCTGGAGAAGGCATTTGACATAGTTGTGCGAAAGAGCCTTTGGGACATTTTGCCAGATTATGGTATAGATGGCACTCTGATGCGAGCCGTCCAGTCCACTTATGTGGACTGCAAGGCATGCGTACGGGTGAGTGGTAACAGGTCACCCTGGTTTGACGTTAAAATCGGCGTCAAGCAGGGTTGCGTGTTGTCCGCTAGACTGTTTATAATATATCTGGACAAAAGTTTTCAAAGACTGAAAGCGATGAATGAAGGTGTACAAATGGGTGACTTAGTGGTAAACCATCTACTTTATGCAGATGACGCGGTTTTAATAGCGCAAACAGCCTCTGATCTGCAAACACTAGTCACAGTTATGAAAGACGACTGCATGATCAATGGCTTACACTTGAATGTGAAGAAAACCAAGATTATGGTTTTTGAAAGGGAAGAAACCAGAACGAATGTAAGGATTGTGGTTGGTAACGATGTGCTGGAGCAAGTGAATGAGTTTGTATATCTTGGATGCGCCTTCAGTAAGGATGGGAAATACACCGCTGCCATAGAGAGAAGAGTGAGTGCAGGGAACAGAGTAAATGGTGCGATGGGAAAGCTACTCGGGAGCCGGCACTTAAGCCATAAGGCGCAGCTGGCCATACATAACGGAGTTCTTGTCCCAACGCTGTTATATGGTAGCGAGAGCTGGGTATGTAAGAAGGAGAATGAAAGTAGGATAAATACGGTAGAAATGCGAGCTCTGCGGAAGATGTGCGGAGTGAAGCTGACCGACCGCATTAGCAACAGCGTAGTAAGACAGCGAGTAGGTATGAAAGATAGTATCGGTGTAAAGATGAGAAAGGGCATGCTCCGTTGGTTCGGGCATATAGAAAGAATGCCAGAGGAAAGAATGACAAAACAGATATACAATGTGAAAGTGGAAGGATGCAGGTACCGGGGAAGACCTATACTATCTTACCACGACCAAATAAACCGAGTCTTATCTGATGGAAAAGTCAAGAGTCTCCGTAACCGGCGAGCGTGTATGAGACGAACTATGAGAGTCGAGGAAGCCAGAGAGGTATGTAAGGAAAGAACCTGTTGGAACTCTGTACTCTCTGCCTACCCCGCAAGGGATCTGGCGTGAGGTTATAGATAGATAGATAGATAGATAAAAAAATATAAACGGTCACGACAGTTTGAGAATCGCTTGCCGCAGCGTGCTAGTTGCGTATATCAATTAATACTATGTCGCAGCGTGGTGCGTCTATGTAAGTACTTTAAACATTATTCTTATGCAGTCAAACTATCTCATTGTAATATCAACCTTATATCGCGTACGTTATGGTTTGTTTTTCGCTACAGGTGGTTGTCGTTTGAGCCATTTTGTCGCTGGATGTCCTTATCTTGACATTTTTTTCGCCTTTTGTTTTTATTTATAAGTCATTAGACGTATGTTATTCAAAGTTCTTTTTTGCTGGACACTGTGCACTGCTGTGCTCGCTGCATTTTATTCTTACCTGCAAATTGTATTGTCATTTTAGCCGGAATTGTTTCTTCTTTTACGTATTTTTACTTATTTTTATCATAGATTCCTGTAGAAATGGCTACTTTGTTTGTCTGTTTTAACAGAAACCTGGTTGGGTGATAGTATTTACAACGGCGAGTGATTTGATGACCGGTATCTGGTATGTCGGAGAGATCGTAATTACTCTCGTACTGCACAAAAACGTGGTGGTGGTGTTTTAATTGCGGTTAGAAGCGACCTAGTGTCAGTGGAAAAGCATGACTGGCGTAGGTCTGCTGAGGATATTTGGGTAACACTGATTTTAAAAAGGTATAAGCCCTCTGCGGCCTATAACCTACATATTTGCGCCCTTTAGTTATGTAAAGAAAACTTCAGGAATACGTACAACACACAGTCACATAATTTTACAAATAAAGTTAATTACATAATTTCCACCCACCTGCTCGATAAATTTGTGGTATTGGGGGATTTCAACTTTGGCAGTGATGTTGACTGGTGTCATTTGGATACTGACAGCACTGAATTATTTCCCCAAAAAATTACATGTCAGCATATAGTTGAATCTTTTGACACGGCCCTGACTTGTAGCTTGTCGCAGTACAACAGTGAACGTAATATTAATAGTAGGTTACTAGATTTGGTGTTCTCTGATGATTTAGTATCTGTTAATAAATGTGACTGCCTGTGGCAGTGCCTGTTGACTTTCACCATACACCTTTAATTGTTTGTGCTGATTTTGTCGAGATTCATAAACTTTGTGCTACAACTACAAGGTTTCTTTTCCATCGGGCTGACTATTTATCAATTAGTGCCGAACTAGAAAAGATGGGTAGGTTAGAGTTAAGTTCAAAACAAGACGTGGACACTCACAGTGGGACTAGTCCACAAATTCAAAGTCGCACAGCGGGCTATGGAGCGAGCTATGCTCGGCGTCTCTTTGAAGGATAAAATTCGTAACGAGGTAATCCGAAAAAGAACCATGTTACCGACATAGCTCGCAGACTCAGTAAGCTAAAGTGGCAATGGGCTGGTCACATCTGCAGAAGGACCGACAGCCGATGGAGCAAGCGTGTCCTAGAGTGGAGACCGCGACTTGGTAAGCGTAAGGTAGCCCCCAGCTAGATGGACCGACGACCTCAAAAAGGTCGCTGGGACAGACTGGATGCGGAAGGCGGAGGACCGTGTGCAATGGCGCGTGTTAGGAGAGGCCTATGTCCAGCAGTGGACTACGATAGGCTGATTAATTGAAGTTCAAAACCGCTAGATGATTCTGTCACTACCTTTGATAATAAATTATATGGCTTTAGAGATAAATATATCCCTACAAAATCAGTACGCCAGTCTTCACATTCACCTTGGTATAATTCTGCTTTAATCAAAATTTAAAAAGAAAAATATAAATATCACAGGAAGTACAAATATATGGTAATCTATCATACTATCACTCATTTTCAATACTACGCAGTAGAGCTATTGAAGTAGAAAAATCCCGTTTTGATTTTTATATGGAGAGTATTGAAACCTTAATTACAAAAAATCCCATTTCTAGTCTTATGTCAAAAATAACAGAAATAGCAGTACCTTCCCCAACGTAATTTTCTATGGTGACCTATGTGCCAATACAGTTGAGGAGATCACTAATTTATTTGCCACCTATTTCCATTCAAATTTTCAAGAACGCCCTTCCTCCCTTGATGCTGGTACATCCAGTGAACCTTGTCCAGGTTTTGGTTTATCGGGTATTTGTTGAATAGAAGTATCACATTCTCGAGTTTTAGAGTTATTGAAGTCCTTGGACCTCAATAAATCTGAAGGCCCCGATCAGATACTGCCAATATTCATAGTTAATTATAGTGACAGCATTGTCATACCTCTATGTATATTATTCAAGAGATCGCTCTCCGAGGGTGTAGTACCCAAACTTTGGAAAACTGCTTTTGTTACAACGATTTTCAAAAAAGGAAACAGATCGAACATTGAGAATTATCGGCCAATCTCTAAGATATGTCTGTTCGTTACGAATTGTGTACACAGCAGTAAAATGTAATCTGGGCGATGAACAACATGGTTTTCCTAGAAAGCGCTCTACTACATCTAATTTAATTCTATAGCATGAATATATTTCTGAAGGAATAGCGCAACATGCACAAGTAGACGTTATTTACACGGATTATAGTAAATGTTTCGACCGTATTGATCATAGAATGCTCCTGAAAAAATTGACTGGAATACACGGAGACTTATACCGTTGGTTCTTTTCATATATAGAGAATAGGACACAGGTCGTGGTACTTCTGGGATACATTTCTGGCTGGTGCTCTATTCTATCGGGTGTGCCTCAGGGCTCTATCCTGGGACCTCTCTTATTCACATTATTTATCGCTGATATCAGATATTGTTTTGAACACTCCTATATCCTACTTTATGCTGATGACATGAAGATTCATAAAGTAGTGAGCAATATTTCTGACACACATCTGTTACAAGCTGATCTTGATAGATTCCAAGACTACTGTTTTCTTAATAAACTCCAACTAAACGTATCTAAATGCTTCCATGTTACTTTCACCATGTTACTTGCAAAAATCTATAATTGAGTCAGTCTATACTCTTTCCGACCAAAACGTTGGTAAAGTTAACAATATTAGGGATCTAGGAATTATACAAGACAGTAAGCTCCTCTTTTACCAACATATCGAGGGCATTGTCAAAAAAGCATCTAAAGCTCTAGGATTCATTATGAGAGCCACGGCCTGTTTCCGCTCGCTTAAGCCAATTAAGATTCTATATTGTTCATTCGTACGCAGCCACTTAAAGTATGCATTTCTAGCCTGGAACCCTCAATATGAGATCTATAGGTCTCGTATTGTAGGTGTCCAGAAGAAGTTTCTAAAGTACCTTTATTTTAGGGGTTTAGATATTTATGTGTTTGCCACTAGTTTGTACTACTGTTTTTTTTTTGTACATAAATAGTTTTTTGATTGATTGTAGATTGTAAACCACTAGTTTCTCGAACCATGTTTTGCAAATTTATAGAACACAGCTTATTTTTATCTTATTATATGTCTGTAGAAGCTTGTAATTAGCAATTTGTCATGTTACATTACTATAGATTGTTATTAGTCTGTAAGTTTCTTTAAACATAAATAAATAAATAAATGAAATATCTAAATTATTCGACCCTTTGGGATGGTTATCCCCCAATTTCAATTGGACCACAGCTGGGAATTTTTTTTTTGAAGATTTAAATTGTAATGACATACTACCTGATGAACATACTAACGTATGCCTGCGTGATTTACGCAAGAATTGCAAATCTAGACCCATCAGCGGTCGTTATTTTAGCAGCTAAGACCAAGTTGGTACCAAAAACCACAAAATCGTCGAATGTGGATGTTTCCTTGCCTGGATGCGGCGCACATCTATTATGAAAATTAATGTATAAAATGGTAAATAGCTTACCACAGCACAAAGTTGGAATATATGGTTGGTGTGATTCCACAGATGTACTCGAATGGCTTCAAGGCGAGCTAAACCGTTGGAAACCATTCGTGGCGAACAGAATCAAGAAAATCACGGATGTTATGACAACACAATGTTGGCCTTACATCAAGACCCAATAAAACCCAGCGGACAGCGCCAGTCGCGGTATAACAGTGGAGCAATTGCAGCAAAATGAACTGTGGTGGACTGGACCTAAATGACTGAAGTCATTAAAGAGGCAAAATCATGATCAAAATATCATTCTTACAACAAATTTAGAAGCAAAGTCATATTTAAGAAACGTAGCACAAACAGAACACGGACGGACGTTCATCGCCCAGATGACGGACGATTTAGCGCAGTGGTTAAGAGCTTAAGCCGCTCTGCCCACTGCGTCTAATAGTCGCGGGTTCGAGTCCCGCACGGGACAAATCTTTGTGTGATCCACAATTATTTGTTCCGGTCTGGGTATTTGTGTATGTGAATTTTCATGTTTGTAAACGCACCCACGACACAGGAATAAATCCTAGTGTGGGGCTACGTTTTTTCAAAAAAAAAAAAAAAAAAGAACACGCAGTTAATGATAAGGTTATTTCATTATTAATTAGAAAGTATAGCAGTTTTACACGATTGACCTTCGTATTAGCATGGATTATGCGAGCTGTAACGCGAGGACCGCCTAAACAAGCATTCCTAATAACTGAAGAATTGGAGTTAGCACATACAAAAATTATAAAATATGTACAAAAGTGTAATTTCACAGAAGATATCAAGCATTTACAAAAACATGGAAGATTGCACTCAAGAAGCAGCTTATTATCTCTAAAACCTTTTCTAGACAAGGATGGTGTACTCAGAGTAGGGGGCAGGCTAAAATTATGCAACATTAGTTATGATATGAAGCGCCCGAAGATATTGCCGTATAAAAATATTGTAACGAATCTATTGATAGAACATGCGCATGTACAAACCTTTCACGGTAGTGCACGACTTACACACTCTCTGAAAACCAGAACTCCAGAAACGCTGACGAATCCATTCGTCAGCGTTTCTGGTTTTTATCAGGGAATAGACCGGTGAAGAGTCTTTTACGACAGTGTATCCTGTGCAGAAGACACAGTTCAAGCAAGCATCAGCAATTAATGGGTGACTTACCACATTCACGGACAAGTCCATCACGACCCTTTTTTCATACCGGTGTTGACTATAGTGGCCATGTTTATATAAAGTCAAGCAAAGGTCGTGGTATAAAGACTACAAAGGGCTACGTAGCTGTTTTTGCTTGTATGGTCACAAAAGCAGTCCATATGGAGTTGGTGACTTGACATCGTCATCTTTTCTAGCCGCGCTGCGTAGACTAGCAGCAAAGAGACGAGCCCCATGTCACATATATAGTGATAATGGGACCAATTTTGTCAAAGCGCATAAATTATTATCAGAAGAATACATTGATTTAAGATCAGTATTCAATGAGGAATTTTTCACAGAGGTCGGCGAAATGCAAATCAATTGGCGTTTCAATGCACCCTCGTGGCCTATTGCAGGCGGGCTTTGGGAAACAGCAGTGAAAAGCCTCAAGCATCATCTTCGCAGAGTGGTTGGTGAACAAAAACTCACCTATGAAGAGTTCTACACATTGCTGTCACAACTTGAAGCATGCCTTAATTCACAACCATTATGCGCTCTAACAGAAGATCCAAATGATATAAACTTTCTAACACCTTCGCACTTTTTAGCAAGTGGTCCTAACCTCACAATTTATGAAACAGAGAAAGATGAAAGAACTAGATGGCATCTGACTCAAGAAATATATGGAGATATTTGGCGAAGATGGCGAACTGAATATCTTGTACAATTAATTATCATCAAGAAGCAAATGGCAACACCCTAAACCGAACATTAAAATAAATGACATAGACATCATTCATGATATCAATCTGCCAGCCGGCAAGTGGACGCTAGGCCGGGTAGTCCACCTACACCCTGGAACTGACGGATATGTTCGGGTTGTTAGTTTGAAAACATCTAACGGAATTCTAAAATGGCCTATCATTAAATTATCATTATTACCGGCTGGTAAGTAGCGAGGATATGAAACCTAGTGAAACCGACCAAAAAGAAGGTGAATTTTCTGTGGAGAATCAACCAAGTAAACGGAGAAGCACGGCAAAAAAGGTACACTTGTTGCTAATGTCGATGTTTATGTTCCTTGTGCTCTTTCTATCATCAACAGTGCAGTGCGCATATTATAAAATATCCAAATTCGAGTATTTTATTCAAGAATACTTCTAAAATTACAGCACGGCTTCTCAGAAGTACAGTTCTATGACCGCATGTTGCTTGATCAGCATTTTACGAATGATAACCGCGCGCGCACGCGCCGCGGTCTGATCAATGGTTTCAGGTACGTCGCCAACTCTCTCTTTGGCGTACTTAATGAACAATTGCTGAGCAATATGAACGAGATATTACACTTGTTCGACAAAATAAAAGGCACTTGACATCTCTCCTGAAAAATCAAACATCGGTCCTGGAAGCAGAAAACATTGTTCTGAAAAGAATAGAAGACGTAATGTTAAAGCAACACAAAATATTTAATCAACATTTAATAAGTTTGGATCGAACAGCAAACGTTGTGAAGGAAAATATTACGGAAATGGAGAACAGTAACGAGTTTATTCTTTCAGCTATGACAGCACAAAGTATTTTAACAAACATAAAGGACATTCAGGATATGTTGCTGAATACAATCTCAAGCGCAAAACATTTACACCCATCTTTTAACTCCTACTCAACATCGAGATGAACTCATTTCGATATGAGGGCAATTACTAAAAGAATTATCATTGCCCATAGAGAAAATAAAAGATGACCTCCCAAAAATATATAAGATTCTTAAAGTGAACGCACGAATGACAACGCAATACTTTATTTTTGAAATCAAGTTACCTTTATTACATGAAGATACTGACACTCTTACGTACCCGAAGAATCAAATACTACCTGTATCAGGCTGTAGATTCCAGCAGGGGGGCAGAGCCGTAGTTCCTCTGGGTTTGGATAGGCCACTCCCAGTAGCTTCATTCGCCGCGCAGCCAGAGCGTCGCAGTGGCAGAGGACGTGCTTCATGGTTTCAGTCTCTGTACCACCGTTCCGCATACCACGTCGCTGCATAGGTTCATCGTGTGTAGAAATTCTTTTCCATAGTGGTCTGTGAATGCTCCAATTAGTTGCCTTAGTTGTAGTCTACTGCGTTTTAGTAGTCTCTTGCTGTCGTTGTCACACCATGTGGAGATAAATTCCTTGGAGTGTCTCAGCCCTGTATTTGTTACACACTCTTTCCTGTAATGTTCTTGGGCATATTTGTAGAGCGCGCCTCTGTAGGCGCCATCTGGTATGCCTATGAACGGTTCTGGACCAACAAGTTTCTCCATTGCTCCCTTTCTGGCTAAGTCATCCGCACGCTCATTGCCATCAACCCCCGTATGCCCAAGGACCTAGACTAACCTGACCGTGTTGCGCGCTCCACATTTGTCAAGAAGCTGATTGTGGAGTGTGCATACCGCACACTCCACAGCCAGCGCTGAGTGTAGCTCATAGGAGCTGATGGCTTTGAGGGTAACCTGACTGCCACTATAGATGTAGATCCCCTTGCCTGTTCGTTCAATATATCTTTTGCACAAATATTTATCTCGTAAGTCTCAGCTTGGAATATTGACGCAAATCTACCTTTATATTGTGATAAATACATATTTACCTATTGGAGATACGCAGTTCTATCAAAGGTGTTACGTGTTTGATTCTGACACGCATTTCTATCACATCCAGAAGCCTATTTATCAGAGGAAATGGGATGAAAATTTCTGTGTAAAAGATAAAAACAAATGTGCAGTTATCACTGGCCCGTGTATAACGCAATGGGTGGATTTATTAAAGCCAAATATATTTTTACTCAGTTGCTGCAATCAGAGTGTATTTAGGTTTATATGTGGGAATCAAGTTTCCGACGAACAGCTAAAGCGAGGGACTTCTCTAGTCGACTAGACCAAAAAGGTAGTCGATATAATAGTTACTATTCATATTGCAGTGAATAGGACCAAATGGAGAGACATTATCGAAACTAAAGTTCTTTATAAAGGTCACGACTCTCAGCATTGAGGAGTAGGATAATAGTTACTAGAGGAGATAGATGTTATTTCAAACTTTAAATATGTAGTCAAGGAAAGATAACGAAAGAGTGGAGGAAGCAAGACAGGTCTGTAAGGAAAGAACCTAATGGAAGCGACTTATTCAATAATGGGTGAATCTTTTACTGTCAATTCACATAAAGTGTTCGCACCGGAAGTAGCTGCACCATAAGCTGCATAAATAAGATAATCAATTAACAATACCTCTCCCTTCATTAGAATATACAATCTATCTATCTATCTATCTATAACCTCACGCCAGATCCCTTGCGGGGTAGGCAGAGAGTACAGAGTTCAACAGGTTCTTTCCTTACATCTCTGGCTTCCTCGACTCTCATAGTTCGTCTCATACACGCTCGCCGGTTACGGAGACTCTTGACTTTTCTATCAGATAAGACTCGGTTTATTTGGTCGTGGTAAGATAGTCTAGGTCTTCCCCGGTACCTGTATCCTTCTACTTTCACATTGTATATCTGTTTTGTCATTCTTTCCTCTGGCATTCTTTCTATATGCCCGAACCAACGGAGCATGCTCTTTCTCATCTTTACACCGATACTATCTTTCATACCTACTCGCTGTCTTACTATGCTGTTGCTAATGCGGTCGGTCAGCTTCACTCCGCACATCTTCCGCAGAGCTCGCATTTCTACCACATTTATCCTATTTTCATTCTCCTTCTTACATACCCAGCTCTCGCTAACATATAACAGCGTTGGGGCAAGAACTCCGTTATGTATGGCCAGCTGCGCCTTATGGCTTAAGTGCCGGCTCCCGAGTAGCTTTCCCATCGCACCATTCACTCTGTTCCCTGCACTCACTCTTCTCTCTATGTCAGCGGTGTAGATCCCATCCTTACTGAAGGCGCATCCAAGATATACAAACTCATTCACTTGCTCCAGCACATCGTTACCAAACCACAATCCTTACATTCGTTCTGGTTTCTTCCCTTCCAAAATTACATAGAAGAATATACAAAGAGTGAGAATAGCTCCTTTCGAGACATCAGTACACGAATTACGCAAATAAAGGAAGCAACAGAAGTCATAGAGGAAGAGGAGGATACGGTGTGGCAGCATGACATCCATCAATATGCCGTCATCTACACAATGGTGTGCGCGTGCGTCGCAGCCGCGCTAGGCGTCGCGGTGCGCGCCCGCTGCCACCGCGTGCCTGCTGCGCCGCCTGAGGGAGATCCCAGTGTTTTGTATCAGTGTCTAAATGAAAATGCATTTATTATTATTTTTATTCCCTATATAATCATTTATATATATGAGGATTAGAAATGGACCGAGAATCATCCCCGGAGGCATGCCTATTGTCATGTTAGAACCGGGAAATCGCTGCCTATCAACATCGATCTTTTGAATTTTATCACAGAGATAAGATGTCAACTGGATGACTTCCAGTTTCCCATACAAGCTGGTTTCCAAAAAGGCTTCAGTACCATAGACCACATACATACGCTGCAACAGGCCATACAGAAAACTGAAGAGTACAACCTGCCACTATGCTTAGCGTTTGTGGAATATGGACAGGCCTTCGATTCGATCGAGACTTGGGCTGTACTACAGTCTCTCTAGCAGTGCCAAATAGACTACCGGTATATCGAAGTGCTGAAGAGTTTGTATAAAAACACTAGCATGTCAGTCCGCCTTCAGGACCATAGCTCAAAACCTATCCAACTGCAGCGCGTTGTGAAACAGGGAGACGTTATATCTCCGAAACTGGTATCCGCCGCGCTAGAAGATGTCTACAAGCTTCTGAACTGGAGAGGACTAGGTATCAACATCAATGGCGAGTACATCTCTTACCTTCGATTCGCCGATGATATTGTGCTCATGGCTGATACCCTACAAGACCTCAGTACAATGCTCGACGACCTCAGTCTAGATAGTCTCTCAACAAGTGATTCTTAAAATGAACATAGACAAGACGAAGATCATGTCAAACGTCCATGTCGCACCAACTTCTGTAAAGGTTTGAGACTCTACGGTCGAAGTTATTTACGATTATATATACCTAGGACAAAGAATTCAATTAGGTTCAACCTCGAGAAAGAGGTCAATCGTCGAATCCAGCTCTGGTAGCGTTCGGAAAGCTACGTAACGTCTTCTGGTCCCACATACCGCAATGTCTCAAGACAAAAGTCTTTGATCAGTGTGTGTTGCCAGTGATGACCTACGGCAATGAGACATGGTCGCTTACGATGGGCCTTATAAGAAGGCTCAAGGTTACCCAAAGGGCAATGGAGAGAGCTATGCTCAGAGTTACCTCATCGAATCAGAAACGAGGAGAGCAGGAGGACCAAAGTCACTGACATAGCACTCAGAATTGCTAAACATAAGTGGCAGTGGGCAGGGCACATCGCTCATAGAACTGACGGCCATTGGGGCAGAAAGGTTCTTGAATGGCGAACACGTACCGGAAGACGTGGAATGGGCAGGTCCCCTACAAGATAGAGCGATTACCTGGTGAAGGTCGCCAGTAGAAGTTGGATGCGTACAGCACAAGCCGGTTGTTGTGGCGGTCTTTAGGGGAGGCCTTTGTCCTGCAGTGGACGTCTTTTGGCTGAAGATAGAAGATGCCAAGAGGTCGAGAGACCTGTTCCTAATCTCGTAATGGTGTAATTTCCTGAGGAGAGTTTCATGAGCCTTAGACAAGTCGCAGAATACACCTAAAGCGTCTTGCGAGTTCTCCCAGCCCATTAAAATATTCCTCATTTTTTCAACACCTACATCAGTAGTTGAGCGATTCTTAGTGAAGCCAAACTGGTTTTTGTGTAGTAGTTTATGTCTACTAAAGTGGCTTATCAACTGATTTAGGTTTTTTTTTTAAATATTTTACTTAATGTGGCCAGTACAGAAATAGGCCGGAAGTTATTTGGATCCGATTTAATACCCGATTTAAACAAAGAGATCACTCTACAAAGTTTCATAACATAAGGAAATACACCACTAGCAACACAAACGTTAAACACAAATTCCAAGTGGGGGGCAATAATATGGATTACAGAACTAACTGCCTTTACAGACAGCCTCCATATATCCGCCTTGTTTTTAATATAAAGATTATTAAAAGTATTTATAAAATAGAATATTATTAAATATTAATGTATTGGATACTGGTTATAAATAAAAAAAAATGGTTAGTATTACGACTTATGAAATAAATAATATAATTCGACGTATAGCATGGGAATGTGTTGCTCGTAATTTTGTTAGGAATTAGGAATCGAATTTAAAACTAAGTGAGTAAATCTAATTCGAATTGTTTAGATAACAATATTTTTGTACTACTGGTGTGACATTTTGGTGATAATTATACATTTTTAGGAAAAGTAATTTTAGCCGTCAGATTATTTGTACTCGTGTATATATAGAAACAATTTATTGTAAAATTAAAATAACCAAGACAATTTTTTTTATTAAGGGGGTGGTGTAGTGTATGTTCCCACCTACCTCAGGTGTAACCTATAAAAAGGGTTGTAATATAAGAGCTGCAATGTAAAAGAATATACGTGCATACGTCGAAGCAAGCTGTTTTATTTGTGATACCGCCCACATTGCACCTTGAGAGTGTATTTCTTGGTCAGTTTAAATACAAGGTACGCGACCCTTTTCAACACGCTGGGAACTTCAACAACATTACCAGTGAGGGCTTCATGGAAAAGGAACCCCACACCGCCTTGGGATAGTTGGTATCCCTCTCTAAAGTAGAGCAGGTGGCTCGATTGCAGCGTTAGCGTGTCCTCTCCTTCTCTACGAACTTCGCTTAGCTTAACTACGTGCTATCGTATCTTACTAAGCTCTACGTTGAGCTCCGCCAAGTTTTCATCCAGTCTCAAGGTTCGTCCGTTGTAGGTTGCGATGGTCAGTTGGTGGCGGTAGCCAGCCGTAGCCCGAAGATCCTTTGTACTCTCTACCCCACCGGAACCGCGAACGCTACCGCGATAATCGGGAATAGAGGGGTAGCCGGCAACTACGGGCCGGTTTCATAGTGTGCTTTGCATGGAAATTTATGCCCTTATCGCTTACTGGTTTTGAGAGATTGTACCACCGCTAGTCGGTCGCCGTAGCCTCGGCTATTCGTTAGTCGGCAGGATGCATCGCGCGCATATGAACATAACATTTGGAGGTAGCCCGGTGTTGGTGACCCCCCTTACATCCCATAATATATTAATCGTCGTTAAAGTTTCGTATCCGGCTCATTAATCATTAGAGTTCTCTTCAGAAGAAACAATCCTGAAGGCATCATCGGTTCACGCCCGAAACCATGTTTGAGTGTTTAAATCAAACGTGTATAAACAATTTCAAATGAGTTCTTTTAACCACTGAAAAGTTTTTCGTGAGGAGACGAACCTGAGTCCAATATCAATTCATGGAGGAATTCATGTGTAGGCAAAATCATGTACGTCGTAACATTGCGGTACAAGTTTCAATTCAATTCTTTTAGCCATTTAAATATGAATAAATACTACTTCCATGATTCTTTACGGGATTAAACGTATCTCGAATATTATTTCAAGACTTCAAACACCTCGAAAGTGATAGTAAGATCCATTCTGCCATTTTAGTATGAAGAAATAACAGCTATCCCGGAAGAACCGTGTAGTGAATATATTATATATTTTGTCAACTTCCACCAGACTTAATTCACTATCACAGGGTTCAGTCTCAGCCCCACTTAGCCCGCACAGGTGGTCTTTGTAAAATATAAACAAAACTATAGCCCAATCTTATTTAACACACAACACTAACACCGTGTCATAAAAAAAACATATAAAAGACCTTCCTTTTTAAGAAGGATTACCAGTTTATTTTTTTATATTTTTTTAAGAATTTCTAATGAAAGAATGGCAAAACAGATATACAATACGAAAGTAGAAGGATGTAGGTACCGGGGAAGACCTAGACTATGTTACCATAACCAAATAGATCGAGTCTTATCTGAAGGTCAAGTCAAGAGTCTCCGTAACCGGCGAGCGTGTATGAGACGAACTATGAGAGTAGAGGAACCCAGAGAGGTATGTAAGGAAAGAACCTGTTGGAACTCTGTACTTTCTGCCTACCCGCAAGGGATCTGGCGTGATGATATAGATAGACTAAAACGGCTGAACGGATTATAAAGGAACTTAATATGAAAGATACCACAAAGATATACAATGCGAAAGTGGAAGAACGCAGATATTGGGGAAGACCTAGACTATCTTACCATAATCAAATAGACTGTATTTTATCCGAACGGCAAGTCAAGAGTCTCTGTAACCGGCGAGCGTGTATAACACGAGCGTGTATAACACGAGTGTGTATAAATTCTTTTATGTTTAAACACTTCAATGATTTCGATTTCAATTATATAATTAGGCAGTTTGTTATAAACTCTCGGAGCCATGCAGAAAACACTTTTATTAAATAAGGCAATTCTATTTCGAGGATCTTAATTTTGCTAGCATGCCGTCCAGTATTAAATTTTTCATAAAGATGAAGGTTATTTATCACAAAAACTGAAATTTCGTATATGTATAGGCATGGTTGTGTTAGAACCTTTAATGTTTTTAAATACGGTACAACTTTCTTTTATTGATAACTTACACATAGCTCTAATAATTTTTTTTGTGCTTTAAGGGCCACTTCCCTCTCCGTATCTCCAGAAAGTAACTCCGTATCTTAATGTAGAACCTACATATGCATGATATGCTGTTACAACAGCAGAAATATTAACTACTTTTGCTAGTTGATACAGTGCATATGAGTATTGAGACAATTTACTACATACAGTTTCAACATGCGCCTTTCAGTTCAGATTGCAGTCATTTTGCGACTTTTGATAATATAGATTTATAGATAGTATTAAAGTATCATAAGTTGTGAAAAAGTAATATGAAATAGGTAACTTTGTTTATTCACTATATTATGCCGATATTATCCGTGTAAGTGGTATATAAATCACACCAATATGCATTTGGTGGATTTTTACCGGCTTGCGGAAAGGTTCTAAGATATTAATCATATTTAGGCTAAAGAAAAGCCTGGAAATCTTTCGATTTCCCTTTTCGCCTTTACAGCTGACTGCGGCCATGTTGAAAATGTTCAGCAACAAAAATTTACTCGTTTTTAAGTCGACTTTATAAATACTTTTGCAAAGCAAAGAAAACTTTATTCAACCGATAATACGTAGACTGCTTAACTTACTTTTTTAAATAGTCGCAGGTACGATCCCCGCACGGCGCCCGGGAATATTGATTTGGGATTGGAAATTTTGAAATAAAGAAGATATGTTAAGCGCATACGAACACCAGAAAAAAACAATTTGTTTGTCCGTGTTAATATCCAGAACGGGACAACCGAACCGAAACAATTGCAATTATTCTAACGTTTATTCCGCCATTTGACCCACCACCATTTGACAGTAAAAACCCGAGTGTTGCCTGCTTACAAAACTAATCTACCACACTCCTCCGAACTTAGCTTAACCTACAGTGACTTATATGATACTTATTTTCTATTATTCAGGCGAAATTGCCGAACCGGACTTGGCCTCGGTAATATCTTTGTGTGGCGCCTGGGTAGGTTCACAAAGTTTAGGCTCAGGCAACACTGCCTCGGGCCGCTCTTGTGGAGCCAAAGATTTCCCTGATGCCTGCTCCGACTGGACATCCTCCACTAATTCTCCCATGTTCCTAAAAGCTCCCGTAATCCGAGCTCGACCGTTACTCTCTTTCGTCGCAATCCTTTACACTCTCAGGAGTTGGCACAGCTAACGAGCTCCTACGTCTTAACTGGTCAATATGACGATGTACAAGTTGCCTGCCGTCCCCCATTAATTTAAAATTTGACTGACCTAGGCAAGTTACTACTTTTCCAGGCTGCCATTTTTCTCCTTTAAAATATTGGCGATACCATACGTTATCTCCCGGATTTATAGCCCTGTTCCCACCACCGTAAAGGTCTACTTGTCGTTGTTGCACTAATTTCACGCGCGTCTCCCGATCCGGCTTTAGTGCATCTAAACGTGTTCGCAATCGTCTACCCAATAAGAGCATGGCTAGAGTCGCGCTCGTAGAGGCGTGTTCCGTATTCCTGTAATATAACAAATATGTATGCAATGCTTTCATTACATTTTGTTTTTCATAGTCTGCTTTCTTGATTACTCTTTTTACAGTCTTAACTGCGTTTTCTGCGGCCCCGTTAGAAGCTGGGTGATAAGGTGCGGTGAATATAAGTTTCACCCCGTTACTTTTAACAAATGTTCCAAATTCTTGGCTAGTAAAAGGGGGCCCGTTATCAGTAACTATTTGTATCCCCCACCTACTCCACAACTCCCCTAACCTGGCTATAGTACTAGTCGCCGCCTTAATGGATACGCAATATACCTCCATCCACTTAGACATGGAATCAACTATCACTAGCTATAATTTACCAAAAATCGGCCCCAGAAAATCTAAATCTAAATGATGCACGTCGCACATTCCCGGCACACGCCCTCGACAGCCTCGTCCAACCCGAATCCCGAATGAACGATATTACCCTACTTAAAATTGTGTCCTTAGACGTATTATTTTTAACCTCATTATAATTTAAAAGAAAGGCATCCTGCGGCAAAATGTAAATGAGTTTGCTCGGGAATCGCCAGTGAAACCGGTTTCTTATCCCTCACCGGTAGTCACGATAAACATTCCGCGCTTTTGTCACCGGTACGAACGTATTCAATATCGTAATCATATGCTGATAAAATAATAGCCCATCGCTGCATCCGGCTAGCTGTCATGGTTGGTATACCCGTGTTAAGTCTAAAAATTGATACTAATGGTTTATGATCCGTTCGTAATGTAAACCTTCTACCATAAATGTATTTATGAAACTTCTTCATGTATTTAAGAATAGTTTTTTCTGCATTAGTGAGTGTTCGCGAGACAATTGCTATCGGGCGCTCCCGGAGGTCGGCACTGCCCGCGCGGCCGACCGGCTGCGACAATACACCTCCCAGGCCTCGGCCGCGCTTGCGTCACACGTCACGATAAGTGGTTTACTGGGATCGTAGTGAGCTAACACTTCTAAATTTTCTAAGTTTTCACACTCTCTACTCCAATACCATTCAGCGCCTTTTTTAAGAAGGTTATACAATGGTATCAATTTTTGACTAAAATTTTTAACAAACTTCGCAAAAAAAAATCCCAACCCCAAAAAGGAGCGCAAATCGGCGCATTTTGGGGTCTCGATATATTTAATACCGCATCTATTTTGGTCGGGTCAGCCTTAATTCCATCTTTGGATAAAATAATACCTAAATAAGTTACTTCGCGTGCTAAAAAGACACATTTTGATTTTTTTGTACGTAATCCGTTTTTGTGCAGGCGCTGGAACACAGATTCTAAAGCTTGCTTGCTTGACAATGTGTTGCTTTAGTTTCTCCCCCTTTTATTACGACATCGATAAACACAGCGACATTAGGTATTCCATGAAGCATATTAGTCATTATACGCTGGAAGATCCCTGGGCTTGACGATAATCCAAACACTAAACGATTATAACGAAATAAGCCTCGATGTGAGTTAATGACGGTATACTTCTTTGAACCGTCAAGTTAATCTGGTTATAAGACGGTGATAAGTCAATTTTACTACAGTATTTGGCACCATTCAAGGCTAACAGTACATGGTCAATTCTAGGCAACGGATAGCGGTCGGCGCTTAGCATGGCATCGAGCTCGACGTCAACGCGCTCCTGCAGCGCGAAGGGCAGCGGCCGCGCGCGGAGGAACACGGGCGCAGCGTCCTCCCGCACCAGCAGTGTCGCCATACCGCCCGTGAACCTGCCCACGCTGCCATCGAACAGTTCCTTATACCTGGTCAACAATTCATTTATTTTATTATTTACTTTAACTTCACCTGACTTTGAATAATTTCAAGGTGTGTTTCCATTAAATATGGGTATATTTAATTCTTTTATCCACTGCCTGCCTAACAAGAAGGTAGGGCCTTGTTAGGCAGGCAGTTGATAAAAGATTGATGACGAATAATTCTAATGTTTTGCTCACATTTTAGTATGTCACTAACGGCTTAATAAACCCTAACGGTTTTGTTCCTGTTCCATCAATAAATCTTAAAGACAAATCATACGGCTGAAGGGTCATATCGTTAAAGTAGTCTTTAATGTAACTTTACCAACACACGATATAGGAGTGCCAGTGTCTCATTTCCATATATATAGTCTTTCCATTAATAGATATTGGTAAACTTACTGCCTTACATTCTCTTAAAGATAAAAGATGTAAATCAATACAGTTTCCTTCATCGGACTCCTCGTCCGAGGCACTATCTATCGCTAATCCATAGTGAAATCTCCGGCCATTCTGCCTTCTGGATCTGTTCAAGCTCGTGCTGCTGGCCGGACACACTTTTCGAAGGTGACCAGTACGCTTACACTGACTGCATACATGATCACGAAATCTACAGTTCCCGTATTCGAGTCCTGTCGCTCCACAGCCTTTGCAATTGCCATATGCCGCCGGTCTCCGCGGGCCAGGCAGCCCGCCGCCTCGGCTTCGGCCCGCGCGGCGCGCGCCTTTGCTGCCCGCTGCTCCGGCGGCCTGTGACTGCAGCGTGTGCACGGCGACACTGCCCGCCTCGCCGCGGGCCTCAACCGCTGCCGCGTCGCGCTCCGCTGCCTCCAGGGATAATGCAATTTTAACCACTGATGCGTAATCCATCCTTTCATCATCAGCATATAAGCGTTGACGTATGATGCCATTTTTAAGACCGCATACAAATTGGTCTTGTAAATTCTCACCGAGACTGTCATTAAATTTACAGTTCCGGGCAAATTTTTTTAGCTCCGCCACATAATCACACACGTTCTCCTCTGCTCGTTGCCTTCTTTGCCGGAACCGGTATTTTTCTGCAAGTACTGAAGGATTCGGCTGCAAATGCTGACGCAATATCTCTGACGCCTTACTGTATGTCAACTATGACGGTTTTCTCGGACTGGCTAAATTGGCCAACAGTTCGTATGCTTCGTCCCCCATAACGGCTATCATTGTGGTAATTTAAGGTCCTCTTTTATGTCGTTAACCTTAAAAAACATTTCCAAGCGATCCGTGTAAGACAACCATGTTAAAACCGCGACATGAAAATGGAATTGGGCGGGTCATCCGAACCGAATGGACACAAATAGGTGGGCCAAACTGTGTACCGAATGAGTCCTACAACAAGGTCATCATCGCCGAGGTAGGCCTGAAAACAGTGGCGCGATGACCTCAACACGTATCAAACAGAATAGCCGTTATTGACAGGGGATAGAGATCGTTGGAGGAAAGAGGGGGAAACCTTTGCCCAGCAGTAGGATACATTAGGTTTATAAAATTATTTACCATATTGGTGTCTAAATTTTATGACGTTTCCGCGCGCGTGATGCTCAACCTAGACAAGTAATTCATATAAGGTTTTTAAATATATCCTAATCATTCTAAATATATGGTAAGTACAATCGATGGTATGTGTTTTCGTCAAAGAACACGCATACCCGTGCCATATATCTACTCAACATAGCCCCGTCGAGTTTGGCCTCGTTAGATTTGCCTAGACAAGACCTAGTTAGCGCCCAAGGTCGGATGATGAAGCAGGGAGGTGGTTTATAAAATATCAACAACCCTGAGAATTTAAAATGCAACAGAGCGATAAACATTAAAGTCATGATCTAAAACTTTTTGTACCACTGTCAAAAAAATGTTCCACATCAGGTATGCGCGGTTGACTAAATTTTACATAAGCTCTCGGAGCACGCGGTGCAGTGGGGTGGCCCCCACAAACATTGTCACGGCGGGCGCAGCGCGGCGCGCACTGAGCGTTGCGAATTAAATGCCTTTAACCTCTAATTAATATGTATCTACAATTATGCAGGCCTTTTCCTTAAAGCTACTAGGTATATATAGAAAGGAGGACAACACCTGTAACTCACGATATGACGCTGACGACGATAAAAATATTCGCGATATTTACATCAACGTTTCTTTAGAAAACCGTAATTCCAAAACCGCTTGACTTTTGTTTAGCTTCGACCGAAGTAATTTTGATCAAAAATATCAAGCCATTCAAGTTTAATATCTCATCAGAAAGGTTCAACGGTTTTTGCGTAATCTCAGAGCAAACTGCTAAACAGACATACTGTCATAGCCAAAAAAGAACAACGTTTTTTGTCGTATTCTATCTATACAATACCCAAATCTTTTCTTTTTATGTATTTGTTACGCTTAACAACCGAAAACGCTCATTGGGCGAAAAAACAGTTGACAACGCGTCGTGGTCACTGTAAAACAACCACAATAATCCTTAATGGCTTTTCTTCATTGCCACAACGCGTTGTGGTCGTACAGCATGTTCGCCACGACATGAATTCAGCGAAGTGGATCTTTTACAGTGACCACGACGTGTTATGAGCTCAATAAGCGTTTTCGATCTTTGAGCGTAACATACTTACTAAAAAGAGGGAATGTGTCTGTAGTTAAAATTTTACAATTTTTCATTAGCGGCACCACATATGTACATTAAATCGAAGTGATTATTTTCCGCAAACCACGTGCATGGGCACATAGTCTCAGTTATTGCACTACTGTAAACACCACCTATCGATAAATAAATAATAGGTCGATGCCGATAACGATTTAACGTAACTCAAATACCGACATTAATACAGACTCACTTATTTACAATGTACGGTAAATAAGCAATCCTTTAATTTTCAAAATGTTAATTGGAAATTCGGACGCTAAGTCAAACTCGGCGCGTCCCGTATTCTGCCCGGGTACCGTAAACAAGCTGCCGGGCAATTACATTGTTTTTGGTTATCGCTGTTTGTTGGAGCTTAACCGTCCGGGCTTTAGAAACTGGTTATAAGCTCGATTTATAACTTTTGTAGGTATCTACGTTTATATAAGTACAAATACCAAGTGCTAAAAGTCACATGAATTACATTTTAAAAATACTAGTCCATTTTATTTCAACTAGGATTTTTAACTGTGATCCATTCCACTGCTGAAAAATTATCCGCAATCATTCACCCGAAATCGCAAAAAACATTTCCTATACATTTCGAAGGTGGCTTGACTTTGATAAAAGGGAACAATCTAAGTACTAAAATACAGTTGACACTTAACATTACTTTATCTAAATTTGAGGGTGTTATTGTCTTAAAACGATTTTTCTTTTCAAAGGGAATAAAATAATTTGGAAATATAAATTTTACTGAGAGAAGTCAAGAGTCTCCGTAACCGGCGAGTGTGTATGAGACGAACTATGAGAGTGGAGGAAGCCAGAGAGGTATGTAAGGAAAGAACCTGTTGGAACTCTGTACTCTCTGCCTACCCCGCGAGGGAGCTGGCGTGATGATATAGATAGATAGATAAATTTTACTTTTTGTGTAAATTGCGCATTTTCTTGCTGACTGTACATTCTTGATGCAGCTCAAAATTTCTTAAAAAGATAACCATAACCTCGTAAGCCCCCCATTTTCCTGTAGCTACAACGGTAAAGGTAAGTATTTATTATATTATCATATGCAAACTGTCCTATTGTGATTTCATAATAGAAAGTAAACTTTGATAACTGTCATAAAAAAATCGGGGATGTTATACTTAGTAACTAAATTATCAAATCGAGGGAGTTCCAAACTTACAAAAGTTTGGAGTTGGCGGGGACTTTACATAATTGGCACTCCTCTGAAGGGAAGGGGAGCAGGCGTAAATTATATTACGAACTTATGAATACGAGCACACGCCGCACCTCGTCACGTAACAGCGCCTATTTGGTATTCTATTTTCTTGTACGGCTTCTCACCTATCCCGCGACTTCTTTACGTGTATGATAGTGGCAACTAAGAGCAACTATAGATCCTAGTAACATTTGGTAGTACCGTATCCTTCACTTCGACTAAGGATTCCGTTTTAATAAAAATACAGTAAAAATGTGGGCTAAAAGTAAACATAGCATGCCTTAATCATCATTATATTAAAACGTGAAGCAAAAACTTTGTACCCCTTTAACGAAAATTGCGCGGACGAAGGAGTTTGAAATTAACCACACTTATAGTTTATATAGAGGAGTGGGGAATACTAAAATTTTTGAAAAATTTGCATAAAACATACATTAAATCAATAAAAAAAAACATTACACACACTACCACGTATTTGACACAATACACGTCAAATAGAGAACAGATTAATATTGTTTGTTTTTAATATATTATTTGTCTATAGTCTTACTGAATTTCAAACATAACCAGCAAACGATGAAAGAGTAGGTCGAATATCGACCTATGAGCGACCACTAGTTTATATAAAACGCCTTTATATTAGGATAAGAGCATAAACACATAATTTTTTAGGTCTTCGAGGCCAAACCAAACCATCCTGTATTACTCTGTATACCTAACTAGTCCACTTCAGCGGCATGAATTCATCAGTGTCCGGATTGAGTAATCGCCCGGTCACCTGCCAATTACCCGGGCCGATGCGGACGCAATATATTTTGGGCAACCTTATTACTTTCCTTTTATAATAGATTTTATACGCTTAACTCAAATAAAATACCGTGTAATAATCAATTACACCCATTACTTACCTACACTTCCGGAAAAATATACTAGTTAACCATAGCTCTATTCTGCAGCTCCCATTGTTATAGGTCTCATACCGGCACGATGCTGGCGTTTGTCTAGCGTGCGCGTTCTCTGAATACTAGCGCGCACGCGGCGTTCGCGCTCATTTTGGAGACATGCGAACACCACTGAACCTAACTTGATTTATTATCATCATCTCAGCTTATACTTGAACACCCCTGAACATGAGCTTCCCCAATCGCTTTCCAGCGTAACCGGTCCGCATCCAACGACTACCTGCGATTTTCTAAATATCGTCGGTCCATCTGGCAGGCAGTCGTCCTACGCTACGCTTGCCAATAAGTGCTAACTTGATTAGCCCTGCGCAATTACGTCTAAATAGTCTAACAATTAATTAAAAATTTTGGAAGAGGTGTAAGATGTACCTTGAAATAGCAAATAAACTATAGACATTAATCAGGATGCTATAATTAAGCATGAAATAGTCTACGCTTAATCTGGAAGCGTTTGATACTTTTATCATTTTTTTGGGACTAAGCCCGCCACATATACCCACCATTATAACTCCTGTAAGCCAGGATCCACATGGACTCCTTAAATCACACCAAGGTTTAAACCTTGGGGTGTACCAGGAAGCGCTTTAATTGTTTTGGAACCGGCAACAAATTTCATTACAAAGAAAAAAAGGAGTAGGCAAAATAAAATTCCAAGTCAAAGCTAGAGACACAAAAAATTGTCCGATCAGCCATAGAGAAGGAGACTACAACTAGAATAAGCCCAGTTGTAAAGCCCCAAGGATACGAAAAAATATTAACAGGACCTATTTGTTAGCCTCATGTTTGATTCTAGTACTAGGTATGCCAAAAACGCTTGAACACACGGAAATTGTCCCGAGTTATTACAAGATCCGTCTATCACATTACCCAAGATGTATTTCGCAGACTGTTTAACATAATAATACGCTTCTTATGCCAGAGACTGCACTCCAAAAAACCTGCTGTGTTGATTGTTTATACTCGTGGAACAATGACATAGCGGTGACGGTCCCAGTTTAAAAGAGAATTCATGGGGGTACATGAAAGAAGCCTCCCCGTGTGAGGTATCTTATGAGCCCCCGTTCGTCCGGCGCACCCTGGTAACAATCGGCGGGTTCCCTACGCTGATTGGGCAATCCTTTCACCACGATGGCAAACACAACCAGTCCAGCCTTTAAGCCGACGCTGTGTGTAGTCTCTATTACCATCGAGGGTTTTCCACAGGACAAATCAGAAATTCTTTCTGAGTTCTGTCGTAAGATGCACTGCGACGTTCTGTGTGTCCAAGAAACCTGGACTCACGCTTATCGCCGAGACCTGCCACCCGAAGCACGGCAACGCAGTGTTTGTTGCTCCCGGCGTAAGCACAAAGTCAATCGAATGTTCGACCTAGAATGGAATCGAGGTCATAACAATAAATCTTGGCCACTGTCCTGTCACCTCCCTTTACAAGCCTCCTGGTACCTCATTTCAGTTTTCACCACCTAAAAACTTCAACGACCAGTTTGTCAAAGTTGTAATTGGTAACTTTAACAACCACAGCACAAGCTGGGGCTACAAGGTTACAGACTCAAATGGGCTAACTGTAGAAGAGTGGGCTGAGAAAAATGATCTGGTGCTAATTCATAGCCCAAAGGAACCGGCCTCCTTTAATAGCAGCCGATGGAAGCGTGGTTATAACCCAGATCTTATCTTTGTCAGCGAAAGCATCAGCTCACAGTGCATCCAGACCGTATGCACCCCAATACCTCGCACTCAGCATGGGCCTATCATGTGCACAATCCAGCCCGTTGTACGACCCCTAAAAGTCCCCCTAAAGTGCCGTTTCAATTATTCAAAAGCCAACTGGGAACAGTTCTCGCTTTTGAGCTAGACAAAGCCCTACTTATTGTTCCGCCAACGCCACAGAACTACGACCGATTTGCCACAATAGTGAAATAAAATATCAAAACAAGGCATCCCTACAGCTTGTCGAACATCCTACATCTTAGGGCTATCGAAGGAATCTGCAGAACTGTTTAAGGAGTATGAGATCCTTTACTGCCTCGTTGGTCTAGTGGCAAAGCGCATCGCTTTGTGATCACGAGGTCCTGGGTTCAAATCATAGGTCGGACAAATGTAGTTTTTCTAACGGAAACTTCCCAGTACGAGTCCGGAGTCTGGAATTGTGCCCGGTATATGGCTATAGGCTCGCCCCCTATTACATGGGACCTAACATCGTCGGCGAAACGTGGGTGTACTCAGTACACCTCTGCTACCCCGCTTGGGGAATATATGCGTGACGGTTTTTTTTAGATCCTCTACAACTATGACCCCTTCTCCGAGGAGACCTCCTCGGTCGGCGAGGAATTGTTATCACGGATAAGTGAGGCCCGATAGGAGAGGTGGATTAACACTGTAACTAATATAGACTTGACTCACAACAGCGAGAAGGCATGGAAAAGTGACCAAACAAGTTAGCCATTTAGCGTGAATGACATCGTTTCGGCTATTAATCACATCAAAAGTGGTAAGGCTTCAGGGGAGGAGAATATAGCTGTGGAGCAATTAAAACACCTCGGTCCGAGTGCTGTGTCATGGTTGCTGCTTATATTTAATGACTGTCTGGAATCCGCTTCTATTCCCCGTCTCTTGGGAAAGTCCAAAGTGATAGCAATTCCAAAACTAGGGAAATCAGCAGACAATTCCAAAAAACTTTCGGCCAATATCAGTCTTGTGCCATACGTTTAAATTATTTGAGAGATTACTGCTGACCAGGCTCATCACCTATATTGACGCGGTTTCGATTCCGGAGCAAGCGGGTTTAAGACCAGCAAATCGTGCTGCAATCAGACTCTGAAACTCACACAGCATATAGAGGATGGTTTTGAGTTGGGTAAGATTACTGGCGCTGTATTTGTTGACCTCTCTGTGGCTTACGATACAGTGAACCTCAGGTGATTGTTGTGGAAGGTGAAAATTATGACCGGCGATCACAAATTTGCGATGATACTCCGAGAGTTTCTCCACAAGCGTCGCTTTCAGGTCAATCTCCTTTCTGATCAAAGTCGTTGGAGACCACAAAAGAACGGCTTGCCGCAAGGCAGTATTTTGGTTCCGCTCCTCTTTAACATCTATACTAACAACCAGCCGTCCAGCCTTAATACGTCCCGCTTTATTTATGCAGACGGTCTTGCGGTAACTTCCCAAGCTACCAACTTTGAGGAAGTGAAGGCTAACCTCACTATGGCTCTTGGCGCTTTAAGTCAGTATTATGAAGAGGATTCACTCAAGCCTAACTCCTCTAAAACTGAGTCTGGTGCGTTCCACCTTCGCAACAATCAAGCGGGTCGTAGGCTCAATATCATGTGGCAGGGTGTGCCAATAACTCACAATCACCATCCCAGGTACCTAGGAATCGTCCCTCACATAGGGTAAAAATTGCGAAGCCTTAAAGAAAAATGTGCACGCCCGCAATAATTTACTACAGCGCCTCACAACTACTAAGTGGGGCGCCCCACCGCAAGTAATGCGGACATCAGGCTTGGCGCTAGCATTCTCCGCTGGCGAATATGCGTGCCCTGTGTGGAGTCGGTCCGCCCATGCAAAGCTAGTGGATACAGCACTTAATGAAACTTGCCGGATCATTACGGGTTGTCTCAAACCGACTCCGGTAAAACTGCTGTATACACTGGCTGGTATAGCGCCTCCAGATGTCCGCAGGGCTGTGGCGAGCTCCGCAGAGAGATCAAAAGTAGGCAATGACACAAGCCACCCTATGCACGGCCACACACCAGTGCAGCAAAGGCTGAAGAGCCGCAAAATCTTTATAAATTGTGTCGACCCATTAACCCTGGAGCCAAAAAAAGCGAGGTGCAATCTTTGGAGAAAAGAAGCATCGCTACCTAATCCTTTTGTCACATGTGCTGAGAGCCTTCCACCTGGACTAAAATTACCATGGTCGGTCTGGAAGTCTTTAAATATACTTCGAACCCAGGTCGGTCGGAGCAAGGAAAACATGCTAAGGTGGAAACTCACTAACAGCACGAATCTGGAGTGTTTATGTGGTGCAACCCAAACGATGTCTCACCTTGTATCATGTCCTGCGTACCCTTACTGCACGCAGGAAGACTTGATGTCTGCTTCCGAAAATGCAGTTAGTGTGACCGCTTTCATGGCCGCATCCATATAATTGGTATCACGTTTGCCGTCGAAACGCTAAGAAGAAAAGATAATAATTTACTCTTAAAGTTGCCATGTCCAGTGAGAAATTGAGCGACACAGTGGTCAACCTCCAGCCATGTTCACGCCAAACGCTCACGTACGGATGGAAACGACAGGTAGAGGTGAAGGCCCTTAGTTTTTGTATACCACCTTTCCTACTATTCGGTCTGGAGATCTTCATAGGCGATTGATTGAAAAATTACGAGTTATTTTAAGAAATATTACGAGTTATACCGTCATTTTAATTGCTTAATTTTGTATAACGGCTAATATATTTGAATGCATAAAAGTAATATAAAGATATTTTTTTGTACTAAAAATTATGAAAACGTTACAATTGGTGTCAATTGGTGTAGGTAATTTTCCTTCGATAAACTTTATTATATATTCTAAATAGGCACATAAAAAACAAGATATATGCATGTAAGTATACAAACGTGTATATCGTAGTATTTATAAGAAAATAAATACATGAAATTTACACAAATAAGGTAAAACAAAGAATGGGTACGTCCCACTGACTAATATTATTTTTATTTATATCTAAATTAACAGTAATTTTATTGTTACCTAAAACTGTAAAGGTTTTAACTTTTATTATAAGTAATCCAAACACTTACTCATAGTTATATTCTGTCATGGTTAATTTATTATTTTATTAAATTTGATGATAACACCATTATATACCCAGACTAAACAACGGAAAATACACACTAAAAGTGTCAAAAAATGGTTAAGCACCAGTCTTACTTGTTGCTGTCAGTGTTCACGTTCACGTCGAATTCAAGTCTTTGGAATCCTATCCAGGAGAGCCAGTGACATTTTACGGCACAGAGTTATGGACGACGGACCTCACAATGAGGTTCAAAATCACACAAGAGACAATGGAGAGAGCTTGCTTAGGGTTTCCCCGCGAGACCAAACCAGAAACGAGGATATCCTCAGGACTAACATCAACGACGTACCGGTTAAAAAGGCCATACTTAAGTGACAGGGGTACATTGCTCAAAGAACTGGCCGACGTTGGGGCAGATAAGTTCTCGAATGGTGACCACGTACCGGAAAACGTGAAGAGACCCATGGCCTGATGATGGTCACGGGTAAAAGTTGGATGCATATAACAAAACGCGTTAGCGTGCCTACCATAGGGGAAGACATGACACGATACTTAAAATATTATCAACACTAATATTATAAAGAGGAAAGATTGTATGTTTGTAACGAATAAACTCAAAAAGTACTGGACTGATTATAAAAATGTGCCGCGTGGTTCCCGGCTTAGAATAGGACCAACCCATCTCATCCCATCGGGTGTCGTACAAGGCGACTAAGGGAAAACTAGGGAATGGGCAGCAGCGTTCCCTTAACACTTTTACAACCAAAAACTGCGCTCGCCAACCCGCCTGCCAAGCGTGGCGAGTATGGCAAACACCCCCAACCAATATGGAAGAAAGTAAGAAAACCAGGCCCCTAGTCCCCGGCGGTCCTGTTCGTCCTGGCCACGGTAGCAGTCATGGTAACGACAGGACAAGGGGTGCTAAGAATCTCCGGCAGAGATTCGGCTACCACCAAAACCGAAAATTGGCCCTGGTGACATACAACGCACGCACATTGAGGACAGATGAGAAGCTAGTTGAGATGGAAGAAGAGTTAAACAAGTTGCGGTGGAGCATTGTTGGTTTATCGGAGGTCCGAAGAGAGGGCGAGGACACGATAACCTTAAAATCCGGCAACTTGTTTTACTACCGGGAGGGCGAACAGCCGTCCCAAGGTGGTGTCGGATTTATCGTCCACAAGTCACTCATAAACAACGTTGTGTCCATCACTAGTGTGTCGAGCAGGGTAGCGTACCTGATACTCAGAATATCCAAAAGATATTCGCTGAAGGTCATACAGGTCTACGCACCGACCTCGGCATACTCAGATGATGAGGTCGAAGTTATGTATGAGGACATTAGTAGAGCCATACATACTTCCAAAGCACACTTTACAGTAATTATGGGTGACTTCAATGCGCGACTGGGCAAACGGGGCGATGATGAGTTGAGAGTGGGGCAATTTGGATATGGGCAGCGCAACCCCAGGGGTCAGAGGCTGGCCGAATTTCTGGAGAAGGAGGGACTCTTTATGATGAAATCTTTCTTCCAGAAGCCGTCTCATAGGAAATGGACCTGGATGAGCCCTGATGGTTTCACAAAAAATGAGATAGACTTCATCATGAGCACCAAGCGACAAATATTTAATGATGTCTCCGTGATTCACAGGGTAAAAACCGGCAGTGATCACCGAATGGTCAGAGGCACATTAAATATTAATGTCAAAATGGAAAGATCGCGTCTGATGAAGTCTACGCTCCGACCTTCTAATACACATATCCAAAACCCCGAGAACTTTCAACTCGAATTGTCAAACCGCTTCGAATTGCTAGACAGCAGCGCATCAGTGGACGAAATCAACAATAGGTTGGTAGAGACTGTCCATACGGTCGGGCCTAGCATTTTAAGCCCCACCGTAAAAATAGGCCTCAAAAGCTATCCGACTACACCCGAAATCTTATGGCTGAGCGACGTACCATGAGACTCCAAACCTCCGATGATGCTAAGTCCTATAGGCAGCTCAATGGACAGATATTGAAGTCCTTGCGACACGATCTACGGTCCTTCAACACAAGACGTATTGAGGAGACCATAAAGCAGAACAAGGGCTCCAAAGTGTTCGCAAGAGCCGCGTCGATTGGGCAAAGCCAGTTGACGAAGCTGAAGACGGAGGACGGAAACGTAACGTCGAATAGGTCAGAGGTGCTCAGGGAGATAGAGAGGTTCTATGGACAGTTGTATACCTCAGTAGCTGAACCTATTGTTGAATTGGTAAAAGACCCAAGAGCCAAGCTAACCCGACACTACACTGAAGATATCCCGGACATCAGCCTGTACGAGATTAGGATGGCTCTCAACCAACTTAAAAACAACAAAGCGCCGGGTGAAGACGGAATTACTGCAGAGCTTCTGAAAGCGGGCGGATCGCCGGTACTTAAAGTCCTTCAAAGGCTGTTTAATTCCGTCTTGCTCGAAGGAAAAACGCCGGAAGCATGGAACAGGGGTGTGGTGGTACTCTTTTTCAAGAAAGGTGATAACACTTTATTAAAGAACTATAGGCCCATCACACTGCTGAGCCATGTTTACAAGTTGTTTTCGAGAGTCATCACGAATCGTCTCGAACGCAGGCTTGATGATTTCCAGCCTCCCGAACAAGCCGGTTTCCGGAAAGGCTTTAGTACCATAGACCACATACATACGCTGCGGCAGATTATACAGAAGACCGAGGAGTATAATCGGCCACTATGCTTGGCGTTTGTGGACTATGAGAAAGCCTTCGATTCGATCGAGACTTGGGCGGTTCTTAGATCTCTCCAGCGATGCCGCATTGACTATCGGTACATCGAAGTGTTGAAGTGCTTGTATAATAACGCCAACATGTCAGTCCGAGTACAAGGGCAGTGCACGAAGGCGATCTCCATAAAAAGAGGAGTAAGACAGGGAGACGTCATTTCTCCGAAACTGTTTACGACCACCATAGAGGACGCCTTCAAGCTCTTGGAATGGCGAGGACTTGGCATCAACATCAATGGCGAATACATCACTCACCTTCGATTTGCCGACGACATTGTGGTCATGGCGGAGTCGCTGGAAGATCTAGGACGAATGCTCGGCGACCTCAACAGAGTATCTCAACAAGTGGGTCTTAAAATGAACATGGACAAAACGAAAATAATGTGTAACGTCCATGTCGTACCCACCGCACTCACCGTTGGGAACTCTACTCTTGAAGTTGTCGACGAATACATTTACCTGGGACAGGTAGTCCGGTTAGGTAGGTCCAACTTTGAGAGAGAGGTCAATCGACGAATCCAACTCGGCTGGGCAGCGTTCGGGAAACTGCGCAACATCTTCTCATCCAAAATACCTCAGTGCCTAAAGACTAAAGTTTTTAGTCAATGTGTGTTACCAGTGATGATATATGGATCAGAGACGTGGTCTCTTACTATAGGTCTCATAAAAAAGCTCAGAGTTGCTCAGCGAGCTATGGAGAGAGCTATGCTCGGCGTTTCTCTACGTGATCGAATCAGGAATGAGGAGATTCGTAGAAGAACCAAGGTCACCGACATAGCCGTTAAGATTAGCAAGCTGAAGTGGCAATGGGCGGGCCACATAGCGCGAAGATCGGACGGGCGTTGGGGCAGAAAGATTCTAGAGTGGAGACCACGTATTGGCAAGCGCAGCGTGGGACGACCACCTGCCAGATGGACTGACGATCTTGTGAAAATCGCAGGAAGTCGTTGGATGCAGGTGGCATCGGACCGGTTACGCTGGAAAGCGATTGGGGAGGCCTATGTTCAGCAGTGGACAAGTATAGGCTGAGATGATGATGATGATGATGATTATAAAAATACATTGACCATTAGAAAGCTACCTTATCCAGAAGTAACATAGGCCATATAACATAGACCTGGTAGGTGGCGCTGTTGTCGACCGGGTACGAAGTCGCGGGAAACTGCTAGTTAGGTATAAAATAATCTAGCAAAATTCAAACAAAGCAACTTATTCCCGTTTAGTGCGTAAATATCACTTAACAACTTTTCAATACAAGAAGGAAATGCAATTGCTTCATTAAACATGCTTATCAATTAAGTTAAATGGTAAAATACTTTTGTGTTCCATAGTGGTTTGGGATTTTTCAAATTGTTTTTTTAAGTTATGAAATTTACTTGTTATCATTGGATGTTCCTTTAGAAGTAGTTCAGTTATGACATTTGAGTTATAAAAAAAATAGGTTAGAATTGAGCTAGTTATGTCCTTTTAACCGACTTCAAAAAGGAGGAGGTTTATGTTCGTCTGTATGTATGCTTTTTTATATATGTTTACCGACATTTTCGTCAATTGTGGACCGATTTTTAGTTCAGTATTTCAATACTAATATTATAAAGAGGAAAGATTTGTATTGTTGTATGTATGTAACGAATGAAATCATAAACTACTGAACCGATTTAAAAAAATCTTTTACTATTAGAATGCTACATTATCCCTGAGTAACATAGGCTATATTTATTTCTAAACAAAAATAGGGATCCCTACTAAAGCTTCAATAATGTAACTCAAGGTGTAAAAAATTAGCCACAAAATGTCTTTCATCGCATGCGCTGCGGAAACTATTGAGAAAAGAACAAAAAAATGTTCTACAATTTAAAGCACATATCAATATCTACAATAAACTTCGGGATACTATATGTCCAACTATTGTAGTTATGTCACAATCACTCCTTTTTTACATTTTAAAAGTTCATAGTAATGCCGACCAAAATCAGACCATTTTATCCATACCTTCGTATTAATCCTTATCCAAATAAAACATATCGTATTCAAAAATGTTTCAATACCAGTAGAGTACTTTTTGAATTATTGAAATCGGAAATTCAATATCATCATTCATAAACGCCGCCGCGCCGTAGCCGGTGGACCCACGCAGCGCAGCGGGCGACGCGGCGAGGGAGGGGGGACCGAAGTGCAGGAGAGGGGCGTGCACATCTATGAAATAGGTAGCCGCGCGTTCGTACGCAGCGGACGCAATATCCACCCGTGCAAAGCCGGGACGCGCCGCTAGTCTTCTATAATTTCATCGGTCCAACACCTTGGACTATGAAGGTACATCAGGAAACTCCTTAACGATAAATAATACTAATCTGTAGATTGTGGTATTGTAAGTATTGTGTAAATCCTTTATGAACCGTACCATAGAATTAGTCAGAATATTAACAGACTTCAAAAAAGGAGAAGATTTACAATTCGTCTGTGTTTTTATAACTTCTTGATTTATGAACTGATTATGATGATTCTTTTTGCGTTGGGGTTAGTGTAGCTTCAAAGTGTTCCCATTTTAATGAAAACAGAATTGAACCTTGAACTTTGAAGATACACCAGGGGACTCGTTAACGGCTAACATTACGAATGTATAGATTCCGACCTTACTGTAGAACTGAGCAGAATAATATAATATTGGTATTTAAATATTAATAACTTATTTACTTATAACTTAAAATATATATAAATAAATAACTTTTTAAAACAAGGAAAAGCGACTTCAAAAAGCAAAAAATAAATATTTAAAGCCAAGTAACCGACTGCACTAACCGGCACTGACTTCAAATAGTTATTTCATGCTATTTAGAAGTCGGTTTTTCCTTTTTTTTTAAGGTATTTATTATATGTTATGTAAAAGAACACTTAGACTACAACGATGAAATGCAAACTAAAAGACATAACTCGAGATATGCCGTTTTTGACTGGAGACACTGATATACGGTGTGAATTTTGAATGTGGCAGTGGAATGGAAATGGGGCAGTAAGGGCAGCTGCCTTACCCTTGTATCTACAGAAAAACCGTCATAGGAGACTATCCTTAACTTTTAGAGAAATTTCGAGCGGCATTTATAGATTTTGAAAAAATGTACAGCCAGCAATAAAATGGGCAATTTACACAAAAACTTTTTAATGCCGGTCGATGCTGTTTCTTATAAGGATCAACAACCTCTACCAACTACGGCTGGAGTACGCGAAAAGTCAGAAATCACAAAAAAGTAAACCCATACATTTAGTAAGAAATTATCGTGGCTTCGATAACCTTGGACAATATAAGTATAAAATAAACAAAACAAAACATCTAAGAACGTATAAGACATATATTTACTCTACAAACAAGAGATTGGTCAATAAACATAAAAAAAAATTAGAATTTCCGTCAAATGTGTACAATATTCCCTCAAATATCAGCCTATACTGCCCACGGCTGGGCAACCGCCTTCTCTCACAAATCGAGGTGAGAGAGATTAGGTCATACTCCACCACGGGGTACCCAGTGCGGATTGGTGGAGGCAGGTTTGTGGCCACCTGCTGGAACTTATCAAGCCGCCTTTAAGGCTTTCAACGGCTTAACGTGCCTTCCGAAGCACGGAGACGCTCGAATATGAAAATGCCACAAAGGCGCTCGTAGCGCTGTGCGACCGCGGTGTTCTTACCAATCACCAAGGTTCAGGCAGCGTTCGACTCAGTCGGCCTGAGATGGGTGACCGTTTGTGGCATTTTTAATATTCCCTTACAAAAGGAAAATCTAGACAGGTAGTTAGTTGTTACTTCTGACATTTTGAAATAAAAATTACTTCAAATTTACTGAAAATTATGTTAATTGTAAATTCTATGTAGATAAAAAAAAACATTACCGACGCTGGGGAGGCAGACGAGTACGTGGAGGCAGGCAGGGGTGAACTGTGTGCTGTTATACCGGACACAATGATTTAGTACTGATACTTGAAATTTTTCAATAGAATAATTAGATGTTTGTCCTACCTAGGATTTAAACCCAGGACCTCGTGATCGCTATGCGCATTATTCGCCACTGAACCAACGTCAAAAAGTAAATTGTATTTTTTTATAAGTACATACCTAATACGTTTTCAGATTGTTTTTCTTTTGTTTATTTTAGTTTTTACGTTGTTTAAGGTGCGATGGTTTCCAAAAATTGTACGGGAAAAGTTTTTTTGCAATCTCTGACTTTTCTAGTACTCCAACCTCAGTTATTCCAATAGAGGTGTATTCCAATAGGACTGAATCGAAAGACATCAAAAAAGTATGTCTAAATTGCTCATTTTCTTGCCGACTGTACTTTTTTTAAATCTGTAAATGTAAATTTCTCCCAAAACGTTGTACTGTAGCTACAGCGGTTAAAGTAGCTGTCCTTACTGCCCCTTTTATAAAATCGTCCCTGTATATAGCCCGTTTTCATAATTTAGGGTTGAAAACCTATTTACTTTCAACTATACGTATGCCTATATTTGTTTACATAGGAGAGGATCTCTGTTTGTATAAGTGATTACCTTAGCCTAATCTAAATGAACATCATTTAGCAGGTAGGTACCGTGCATAAGGAAAAAAAAGGAATTGATTAATTTTTTAATGCCAACAAAGTTTTAGTTCATAAGCGTTAACAAGAATTATTATTGTGTACAATTCCCACGAAACCTCAAAAAAAAAACAAATGTAGTACTGTCGACTCTGTGATCTTGGACCGCACCCCCTACTTGATGATTGATCTCGGTAGGGTGGATGACGCACAGCCAACAAACATGAAGGGTAAGGGTGCCTTCAAATTTTCCACAAAAATCCGGCTGCAGCGCTGCGGTCGCTACTTGGTAAATCCATATAAACGCACGACTGAAGCTCTTCCCCCGCGCTGCGGCCGCGCATGAGCTCAGCGATGGAACTCCCGACCAAACCGTCAACAGCGCGCTCGCAGCTCCGCAGCCGCGTTGCCTGCGCGCAGAACTTTGCGCTACATTTGAAGGCGCCGTGTTGTGCAATCGTTAACAGAATTATATTGCACCATGTGATGTAAAATTTTGAAGAAAAACTGTGCACCTTTCCATAATGCGACTATACGAATGTAAATGTCTTTATATAGGGTAAATGCTTCAGTGAATGAAACCGTAAGAAATTTTCCAACTTTAAAAATCATTTCAGTTTGTTACTTTATGTTCTATTTATAGTCTTTTTTATGTCAAATTGTATATATGACTCCAAAATCCCCAGTAAATGAATGAAATTCACCAGTAAATAAATATAAATTTGAATATTTTTAAATTACTGAAAATGGTAATAATAAAATAAATAAACTTTTAAAAACTAACTACACGAAAACGTTATAAACCGATGATAAATACAAAACAGAAACAAAAGTTATTTTCGAAGAAATAAAGTTTGTAATAGTTGAAAGTATCTCACGTGTAATGATGGCTCTAAACCAGTAATATTATTATTAGAAATTAGTGTTTTTTAAGAAAGTGTAATCATTCATATTTAGATTACTAAATCAAAAAATACTATGTCAACACTTTACAATTGGTAGGATATAACATACAGTTAGCAGGTTTAAAATCAGGGTCATCCATTCCTGATATTGTTAATAAATAGAATTCTTTAATTCATTTATAATATAAGGTATTTTCATCAATAATCTTAAGTGGTACCATGTTAGTCCGTCTCCAAGATCAGAACTCGAAACCCATCTCTTTAAAGTAGGGATGTGAGAGGGAGATATAATATCTCTGAAATTGTTCTACACTGCATTGGAAGATGTCTAGAAGCTACTGTACTGGAGAGGACACGGCATTAATATAAAAAACTAGTACATCTCATAGCTTCAGTTTGCCAATGATATTGTGGCTATAGCTGAGACCATGAAAGTCCTCGGCACTATGCTAGATGACCTCAGTAAAGTTTCTCACCTAATTGGTCTAAAATGGACATGAAAAAGAATTAATGAATATATTTTTTTTATTTTTTAGCAATTTAGCGCAGTGGTTAAGAGCTTAAGCCGCTCCACCCAGTGTGTCTAATAGTCGCGGGTTCGATTATTTGTTTCGGTCTCGGTATTTGTGCGTGTGAATTTTCATGTTTGTAAACGCACCCACGACACAGGAATAAATCCATCCAGTTATATTACATTTTATCCTAAATACCACAGCGTCCTCAGACAACTCTTTAATCAGTGTCTTTATGATGGTACTGAGACGTGGTCACTTGAACAAAATTGGAGGCTTATCTCTTGCAATGAACGACTTTTGGGTGTTACAGAGCAAGTTCAACCCCTTGTGTTGTTTGAAAACCAGTTTATCAAACAATTTTATTAGATATTTCATTATGTAGGATAGATATGGGAGTATCATAAAGGATATGCCTAAGAAAATGCCTAGTTCATTAGCTGGATTTCATGAACCAGTAAATAAACATACCCGTTCCAATACTGGTCAAAAGATTCTAAATTACTTTTTAATACTCCTCCTGAAATATAAATCTTGTAACACAATAATTAATACATTAATAACTAAAAATAAGACTTCGTCATTACTCCAAATGAACTCCAGTTCATTCACTGGGTTTTGAGCAAATTCTAGGTCCTATGCTGGGACATCCAAAAAATCGCTACAAATTAGCTAAAACTGTAACCAAATCGATATGAAACTGTCCTTTACAACATTCAATAAAAACTGTTTCACAAATACTTCAATTATGGCAAAAAATTTAAGTCAAAGATGTTGCCTTATCGGAGCCGTAATCGACTCAAATCATTATAGTAAGAAATTATTTTTTCTAAGATATAGGAAAATGAGTTGGCTTCAGGAAAAAAAATACTTCTACTTCATTTTTTGTTGAAAAAAAAAACTGTGTTTTCTCCATTAACTGGGAGTGGTCATTGACTGGAGCACTTACCCTAAAAGGAGTTCAAAAATAGCCTTTAAACGCAGTATAACTTATAACACTTGGTTTACACTAATTTCTACACAGTCATGTCATAAATAAAGATTACATCAGATAAAATATTTAATATCACAAACACGAGAGAATGATATTTCTACTACAATGAGGTAGGTAACTTACCAATATTCTCGCATGTTATAGAAAATGTAAACAATAACATTATCTAATTTACTAATCCGCTTGGAGCAGTGTTATTATAAATAAAAATCAATATACCTGTATACTTTCAAAATATTTTTACCTAAAAAAACAACGAAGATCACAGTGGGTTGTTTTATCATTATTACAATATTAGGTATATCTATTGTAAGTAGAATACAGAATTCAAACATTATTTGTGAAAAAATCTCGTTGTCAATTCTTTCATCAAAACTACACTATTACATTGCCTTTTGGTCAATAGTTAGTATTAAACGTTGAGGTATCCAGTGATTCATTAATTACGTCCTATTATTCAGGTTGTAGTTTTGTATTCTCGCCGGATTTGCAGGAGTAGCTGTACTAGTGATCCTGAGCAGGAATTCATAAAAAAATTATACACTAAGAGAATATTATTATTTTATCTATACTAATACCTGTTGGAATACTGAACTCTCTGCCTATCCCGCAAGGGATCTGGCGTGATGATATAGATAGATAGATCTATGCTAATATTATAAATAGGAAAGATTTGTATGTTTGTAACGAATAAACTCAAAACTACTGCTCGATTTCAAAAATTCTTTCATCATTTGAAAGTTACCTTATCCAGAAGAAACATAGGCTGTATAACATAGACCCGGCAGGTGGCGTTGTTGTCCACCGGTGAGTGTTTTATAAATTTAACAAAAATCAATTTCCGTTGCTCCTAGTGTATGGTGACTAGCCCGTGCGGCCGTGCCAAGGTAAGCATACAATACTATGCACATATCTACTACATGGAAGCGTATTCGTCGCTTCAACACTGGACTCTATTCTGGACGTACATTCTATAAACATGGACTACAAACCAACAGCTTGTTTCAAGTAGTGTATTAACAAGTATTCTGTCTATTATGTGTTCCATAAATTCCGCGAGAATACACAACAACAATATGTATATTTAGCAGTGTCCATACCACTACGATTTAGTATACGTCGTTAATGTACAAAAGGTAAATTGAAAAATTGTTTTATTTGTAAAACATGAACAAATACGGGTCTTCTCCACGAGCTGGTTCTCGGATCGCTAAATTCACGATGCTAATAAATTAAATCGTTACATAGCGGAATCGTCATAGTTAAATGATTGCCATTCGGTGAATAAAATTTGACCACCTCGCCACGCTTCCATCAGTTACACGCAATTCCGTACAACGTAATAGCACCTATTATTATAGGCTATTGCCAATCGATCTGCAAATTTAAAAAAACTGCGTTTAGATATTCAGCAGGCTAGTGGCGTTACGAATAAAGAATCGAGGCGTGAGGCGAATGCGCGAAGGCTGCACTAGTCGCTTGCTCGCGGAGCGAGCGCGCAGCGCTGCCCGACTATGTACTATTATATAGACAAGTAGGTAAAAATGTAGCCTGTCGGGAGTCACTTGATACATTTGATCGTTTAACAATATTATCATTATAAGCATTTAATTTAAATGCATGATTTACAAATAAAGAATATGAATGAATATGGTCACCCCCCACTATTTAAGAGCATTTTATGTCTTTGGATATTTATCAAGTTTTTCACGATATGCTGCATATTGAGGAAAATAAGCACGAATTTATTTACATCCAAATATGAAGTATATTTTAGTTTCAATAACAAGGCAATCCCGCAAGAATGCATTTGGCAAGTAGGTAACATAAAAACTGAATCGCTCGCTGAAAGATAATTGCAAAAATACACTCAAAAACTCGAACTATATACCAAACAATAATATGTTTGGGAAAAACTGTTCGATCATAAAGTGGGACCATTTTATTTATATATATGGGTATATTATATATTTGATGTCCTTACATATTTTCTTCCTCCTAATTCTCTCCTGTCCTTATAGAAGTTTATATTGCAATTTTGGCGTACCATATTTTAGTAATGGTTCGATTCGATTTGCTGTATTTATTATTAGTGGAATAGGAACACGGGCGGTGTTCCTATTCCAACGTAGAAATAGTTGCCAATTGAAAAATAAAATACCTACACGTGAATGTGTCGTTTGTGTTTCGACGAATATTTTGTCGATTGGCGAGGCGATTGTCGAATGGGTAAATACTGTGTACAGTTAGCAAGTACGACTGCGCCGAAATAGTGGTTTTGAAGATAGGAGGACGAAATGGTCGCGGTTACTCGTGGAGATGATCCCTATGTCATAAATCACAAAAATAATAATATATACTATCAAATTGATAACTATCAAATTGATAACTTACAAAATTGTCATTTATGAAAAGTACTAATAATAAATCTGTATAGATTTCAAAGTGTTAGCCTCATTCGATGAAATTATTGCCATAGATAACAGACTAGATAAACGACAGAGAGTAGAAAACTCACGTACGCGCAAAGCGTCGAAATAACCTATGAATCTCAAAACACATTCAATGGGTGAGATATTACGTCCAGATTTTTTGTACCTAACATAAACACTATTATACTCACAGGAATCGTAATAAAAAGACATTAGAAATCACATAGCCGCATGAAATTGTCGCCACAGATCTGAGAAAATTATCACAAAATGCTTCACGACTGCGCGGACCAATGTATGTGAGAAATGGGCTAAAGTTAGTATAAGTTTTCCAAAATTTACAACTGTACTTATAAAGTAATATAGAATTTATCGGAAAATATTGTTTACAGCAATAAGGTCAGTTCATGTGAGTCTATGTCTATTTTACCAAACTGCGCATGCATGACATCGTACGTTATTTCACTTCGTGTTTTATTTTTACGATTTCTGTGGTTATACCGGTCGCTCACGTGCATAAATAGAAACGAGACTAACTTATCTAGGATGACGCTATCAGCTTCAGTAGTGCGTTGACAACATCCACGGTGTGTTCGTTAACCAGAACGATGTCAAACTTGTTGAGGTAGTTCTGCAGGTTGGCCTCCACGTTCTGGCCGAGAAAGCCTATCTTGACGACGGCGTCGCAGTGCTCCATGCCCTCCGCCATGGCCGCGTCGCCGATGTTGTCTCCCATCAGGATCACGTTGGAGCGCTGCTTCACCAACTCGTAGTACTCAGTGTTCTTTATGGCGGTCTCGTTCTTGTTATACGTGTGGATCACCTCGCCTTTGATGCCGACGATATAATCGTTCTCATCCATAGCAAGAAAGTTAGATACGACCTAAAATGATAGCGAAATTGAAATAGAACTGATATACGTACCAATTACCTACATTTTAAGTGTCCCACCAACACTAGGTTAAAAATTGAAAACTATTCAGATTCAGTTTTAACCGCAACTGAATCTGCTTTGCATATTTTATGAGTTTCAAGAAATATTTATGACCAAATTGTTAACTGTGACAGCGTACGACATTTAACACCGGTACGGGGGGTGCGTATGAAACGCAGACTAGTCGACTTGGACTCTTCACTACGCCCAATCGCCTTCAAATGTCGCTCGAATATTTATGAACGTAGTTTTAGCTTCGTTTATAATTCCGGCAGCTCGTCTGCCCAAACCGAAACTTCAGTTTAGTGCCGAAACTTTCAAAGTCGAAGTCGTAAGTTTGATCGGACTACAGTTTAATATGTCGGGTCTTCTCGCCTCAAGGGGAAGCTGCCGGCGGGTCGGTACTATAGATCATAAACCTCTTTCGAAAACTCTTTTTATTTAAATAAGGCCGCTGAAATAAAAATTATGCTACTATCATTAAGCAGTCGGTATCATCTCGCTACTTCCATTATATCCATAAGTAAGGTGCTGAAAAAGAGAAGTAAGTAGGTAACAGTAGGTATATCCTCGTGAATATAACATAGTTTTCTAGAGTAAAACAACATTTTTTTTACAGTTTTCAATAGCATAAGTACCTTAACATGAGGTAGCAGGAAGTCGGCAACACTCAACGCGGCCAAAACGGACTCGCCGAGCCCCGCCGAGAACACCAACACCGGCACGTGGTGATCTTGACACCAGAGAATCAAATCACGGACGCCTTTTCTAAGTAATAAACATATTTTTTTGACTGAGACACAAATTTGAATAAATTTTAATTGTATTATACATTTATCTCCCAGTTTGAGAGAAGGCCCGCACCCAACGGCGGGACAGTTTCTTAACAAGGCTAATATTATATTACTTTACATTTACCTAAAGCATGCGACCATTTTGTGTGCTATAACCGTTAATTCTTGCCTCGGAAACTTAACACCTCTAAAAAAAAGAAAATCGTTAATAAATAGTGTACCTATAATAAATCTATATGACTACATTTCAGTTTCAACCTTTTATATATAGCAATAATAAGCGTAATTACTTAAGAAGTTCATGCGCGGCGATGTACCAGTCCACCATGTGCTTGGTCTTCTCTGCGACGGCCATGCTGGGGTCACTCTCGATGGGCTTGTATATGCTGGCCAGTCTGTTGTCTTCGTCTTTGTAATGCTGCGGTATCGACGGACATTCTCTGAACATACCTAATAATGTCTTGGTTTTAAATAAATTATAGTTAAGAAAACTAAAACAAACACACTTTAAAAGCAAACCGAACTAAAAAGGAGAAAATAATTACAAGCTATAAGAGTGGAGGAAGCCAGAGAGATATGTTAGGAAAGAACCTGTTGGAACTCTGTGATCTCTGCCTACCCCGTAAGGGATCTGGCGTGATAATATAGATAGATCTCTGCCTACCCCGTAAGGGATCTGGCGTGATAATATAAATAGATCTCTACTATCTACCTATCTATCTAACATCACACCTATATTCCCCAAGCAGGGGTGGTAGAGACGTTAGGTCCCATGTATTAGGGGGTAAGCCTATTGCCATATATCGAGCACAATAGTATACATATAGAGTAGCGTAGAAGAGTTATTATAAATATAAACTAAAGAGCGCCTCACGCTTTACCAGAAACCTAGGCTTGCTATTTATTTTCTTATTTTTTAGTTTCAAAACAAGATCAAAAGTAGTTAGCATAATTTTAATTTAAAGATCTTATTAAAAACTAGCTATTAAAGCACACAACGAAGAAGTCTTGCTTAGTTGAGACTTCTCAACTAGGCCATAGGAACTTTCCTATGGCCTCCTTTCGGTTCCATCATCAGATCCTGGACACCATCCGGGTCTACAGTACTGGTCAAGACAAATCTAATGAGCCCGAACACGGCTGGGTTATGTTGAGTAGTTCGGCAGTTACAGCCCAAATACGATGGGGTTATGTTCAGTTGCTGAGTGGTTCCCTTTGCCACCTTTCTGCTTCAACTGGTGATGAAGCGCAAAGATGGACAAGTTTCAGAGTCTGATCGACCCTGAACAATATCTGGTTGTATAGTACATGTCACGATCAATCTAACAAACCTAAACACGATGTGGTTATTTTGTGTAGTTAATATGTTCCTTTGGCCACCTTCTGACTCCATCATCAGACTAGCTCCATGGTACCATATTTTTACATAGTCACTAATCTTATATACGAATGCCAAATCACAGCTTAACATGATACCTGCAATTGCTTAAAAAATGGATCACAAGATTTCAACCGGAAAGACAAATAGATCCTGGTGATCCAGGTCAACAAATTAGGTCAAAGTTTTAAAATTCTTGATACGTGTACTAATTTTTTACCTACTTCAAAAAAGAGGAGGTTCTATGTTCGTCTGTATGAATGTTTTTTTTTCATTTTATGTATGTTCTCCAATATTTCCGTCAAAACTAGACCGATTTTAACGATTCTGTTTATGTTTTGCATTCTGTTTACTATAGCTCCAAGGTGGACGGTGGTCCAATTTTAATTTAACCAGAATTGGACCTTGGACTTTGAAGATACACCAGGGAACGGCAACTCCTTGACGACAAATAATACGAATCTGTAGATTGAGTTATTATAAGTATTGTGTTCATCCTATATGTACCCTACCATAGATCTAATCATTATATTAACCGACTTACAACAGCGACGGATGTTTTGTTTTATAGCGTCTTTATTTATGAACTGAATTTAATGATGCTTTTTGCGTTCGGCTTAGTGTAGATTCGAGGTGGTCAAATTTTAGGGACTTTAAAGATACACCAGGGAACTCTTTAACGGCAAACGGCACGAATGTAAAAATTTTGTAATCATAGTATTCTATCAATTCTGTAGGTACATACCTTACTGTAGAACTAAGCAAAATAATATAATATAGGTTTATCAATATTAATAATTAATTGTAAAACATACACATTTTTTTAAAAAAAAAGGGAGACCGACGTCTATACGCAAAATAAATATTTGAATTCAGTGGCAAGTAACCGACTGTTCGCGCAGTGCAGCTGTGGAATTCACTTCCACACTCTATACGCGATAGCGTCTCACTGGACGTATTCAAGAGGAAAATTAAAGAGCATTTCCTTTCATTATGAATCATATATTTATATATGTATGTATATACTATTATATATAATTATTGATATATATTATATATGGATAAATAGGTTTATTAATTTATATTATTTTGTTGATTTCTATGTGTATGTAATGCGTTGTGTATTTATGTACAGTTTTATTCCATTGTACACTTGTTACTGTGCTCTCTTCTTTTCATCTCTCTATCGCTCAGGTTAGCTGTAAGAAAACTCAATTTTGAGTTAAGCACACCTTCGTACATAGAAAATCCTATGTAATCATTAATTGAGTATATATGTGTGTACAATGAAATAAATAAATATTTTTATATGGGTTCAATACCTCAATCGGTAAAACGGAACCCCTTATAGAATCACTTCGTTATCCGTCTGTCCGACGGTTATCACCCTTTTTCTCAGGAACGGCTAGAGGTATTAAGTTGAAATGTATGTCAAATACCAAAGTCTACGGTCTCCTATTAGTGTGAAAATGAAGGTTTTAAGTAAACCAGAACAAAAGATATGGTCATTTAAAGTCACTCATCAGATATTATAGGGCACTTCCCGATGACCTAGAACTAGACACAATGCCAGTTGATACTTGAAATATTTCATCGAAAAATTACATCTGATCGGATCTGGGATTCGAACTCAGAACCTCGTGATCGCTACGCGCATTATTAGCCAATAGACTAACGAGGCGTACATAGGTAACTTTTTAAAAGATTTTATTTGTTCGTATGTCTCTCTTTTTGGTGCAACTTTTGTGCTGGATACCATGGAGCTGGTCTGATGCCATCATCTGACTTCCTTCCGACTCGCATGTCGGAAGGTGGCCATGGAAACATGTCAACTTCTCATAACCAATTCTTGATTAAGCTTGTTAGATTAGTATTGACAAGTACTATACAACCAGATGATGTTTAGGGTGTGGTGATCAAGTGGAAAGGTGGCAACTGGAACTACTTAACTGCTCAACAAAGCCGCGCCGTGTTTGGGCTCGTTGGTTTTGTCTTTTGGAGTTCTGTAGACCCGGATAGTGTCCAGGGTCTGATGCTGAAGCCTGAGGGTGGCCAACGGAACTACCGAACTATTTAACAAAACCCCGTCGTGATAGGCTCGTTGGATTTGTCTCGACAAGTACCATAGTACTGGTCGGTCTCCGTTATATTTTTCCATGGGGATGTTGTTATTAAAGCCTCTTTTTAACAAGATCTTTTTAAATTAAAATTATTGCTTATGATACATTTTGCTTTCGGCTTAGTGTAGCTCCTGGCTCCATTATAATTTAATTAGTATTGTATCTTGGGATTTGAAAATATACCAGCGAACTCCTTAACGACAAACAATACGAATGTGTAGATTGGGTTATTATGAGTTTATGACCAATAGGTACCTTACTATAGAACTAAACAAAATATTAACGGATGCCAAAAAAGGAGGTTCACAAATAATCTGTATAAATATTTTTTGTGTTTAACCATAACTTCTTCATTTATAAACTGATTTTCAGGTTGAAAAATAATTATTGTATAGTGCAATTGATTAAAATTAATTCAAAGGTAGATTTTAGAATTTTCTGGCTTAGGCAATTTTTTTAATTCAGTCCATATAAATGCTCAAAGCGTTCCCGCTCACTATTCCGATCTACTATCATCTTCCGACCCTGACATTATTCATGCAATCCTTGTGTCCGAGACCTTTCTCAAATCGGCCCTTCTTTCTACGCAATATGCGTTGCCTGGCTACAAGCTGATGCGTAATGACAGAACGGGCAAGGGAGGTGAGGGGGGGGCGCCATATATCTGCGAGGAGATATCTTCTACAAGGTTATTGATCAGTCTCCGAGTGATTATTCAAAATCAGCAGAGCACCTATTCATAGAACTTGATTTCAACAAACTCGTTTTAGGTGTTTATTAGAGTTCCTCTTGCCACATTTGACTATTTTTCTTCTTTTGAGTCTTTAGACTATTTCTCTTCTCTTTATGATAACACTACTATTCTCGGAAACTCCAACACTTGCCTGCTTCAGGACGATATACGCAGCCATAACTCTAAACTAAACTACATTCTCTTGTCTCATCTGTCAATATGCATCTCCTTCAGCTTAATGCTACACATCATGATCCCCATAGCACCCCTTCTCTCCTTGATTTGGTTCTAGTTTCTGATGCTGATAAGGTACCACGACCTTCTTTTTCTGTCTTATAATATTCGCACTCCTAAACGCAAATCAAATTTATTTTCCTTCGCAGTTTCAAGAACATTAATATGGATCGTTTGAACGCAGATGCGGGTGATATTGACTGGTCTTCTGTCTACAGCTGCAATGAATTAGACACGAAAGTGGCTGTTTTTAATAGCTTACTTTTAGGTCTTTACAATAAGCACGCTCCCGTAAAAAGGGTGAGAGTAAAGCATTTTCCCGCGCCCTGTATATCTGACACCATCCAAAAAGCGATGTCAGTAAGAAATAAAGCTAAAAGACGGTACAGAAAGTCCCCAACGGAAGAGAATTAGTCTTGTTATAAAGCTCTGCGTAATCGTTGCAGTCGTATGTCTAAGAGATGAAAAAAGACGCCACATTCACCAGTCTCTACAAAATGTCAACACAGCACAAGTATGGCACTTTCTCAAGTCTATTGGTATCGGTAAAACCCGCAGTGAGGATATAGCCGATATTGATCTCAATGCAATAAACCAGCATTTCTCCAAATCACCAATTACCCTTGGCATCAATACAAAATCTTCTACATTGAATAGTCTATCTAATATTTCTTTGCCAAATTGTACTTCGTTTACTTTTCACCAAGTTACAGAAGGGGATATAAAGAAAATTATCCTATCCATATCCACTAAAGCGGTGGGTGATGATGGCTTACATATTAAGATGCTTCTCCCCTTAAATATACTTGTTCCTGTTATAACCCACATTATAAACCATTCCCTTGCTACAAGCTCCTTCTCATCAGCTTGCAAGCTCATGTCCTACCATTGCCCAAAATTGCTAATCTCACCGCTGTATCCCAATTTCGTCCAATTTCCATCTCACATCATCCTTGAATGTGTCGTCTTCTGTTACTGAATGGTTTAACTCTTATCTTCGGAGTCGTTCACAGTCGGTCCGCTACAAAGGGCTTCCTCAGAGTATTGTTCTTTCTCCTCTTCTTTTCTCGGTTTCATTAACGCCATCACTAAAATTTTATCTTCACATTATCATCTCTATGCAGACGATTTGCAACTCTATCGTCATTTTAAAATCAACGAGCTCCCTGTGGCCATTGAAGCCCTCAATAATGATCTAAACAAGATCAACGAGTGGGCTAAAACTTTTGGCCTGTTAGTCAATCCTCAAAAATCTCAAGCGCTCATTATTGGTGGCAGAAACTACTATAACCTTTTGAGTCAAGATTTTATTCTATCAGTATTGTACGATTCCTTTCCTATAGCTTATTCCAAAAGTGTCAAAAAACTAGGAATCTATATTGATTGCCATCTTTCGTGGAACGTTCATATTGCGGAAGTAAGCAGATGCATATATTGCTCCCTCCAGTCTCTCAAACTGCTCCAAAAGTTCCTGCCCTTTCAGACTAGAATAACTCTTGCTCAATCTCTTCTTCTTCCCCTTCTGGACTATGCTGATGTGTGTTTTCTAGACGCGACGGAGGAGCTCCTCAATAAACTCGAACGACTTCAAAATTTGTGCATCCGTTTTATTTTTGGACTCCGAAAATATGACCATGTGTCGGAATTTCGAGCGCAATTGAGGTGGTTGCCTATTCGGCGTCGTCGAGATACTCGCGTACTTTCACTTCTCTTTTTTGTTTTCTACAATCCCAATTCACCAGCATATCTCAAGGAACGTTTTGAATTTCTAGTCCCTAGGGGAAAACCCTGTCGCACATCTACTTCCCTTCTTTTCCGCACTCCTAATCACCCTTCTAGCCGCTATAATGGTTCTTTTACTGTCTACACGGTGCACTTGTGGAACTCACTTTCGCAATCCATCCGCAATAACATCTCAATGGACGCCTTCAAGAAGAGAACTAAAGAACATTTCCTGTCGTAATGAATTATATTTATCGGTATTATCATATATGTATTTGTATATATTTATTTAGTACTATTTAGTTAGATTTCTGTGTTAATGTCATATTTTGTATAATATATATGGTTAGTCTATATAATTCTACTGTAGGTACACTTGTTGCTATCCTCTACTCTATTTTCATCTCTCTAAGGTTTGCTGGAAGAAAACTCAATATTGAGTTAAGCTCGCCTCTGTACATAAACTTTCCGTGAAATTGTTATTTGTTAATATATGTGTGCAATAAAGAATTCAGAATTTTATTAAAATACATCGACATTCCTAGACCATAGTTCAGTCATTTCGACACTCACCTACAGCGCCCAAAGGCCTGTCCGGTAAAGGAACCGCGGCCAACAGCGTAGATAATGATCTACACACACATTCACGAACGTAGTTTCGGTTTCGGCCGTAGTTCGACTACCGAAACCTCTGTCGAAACCGATTTCACAATTATGCGCTGAAGCTGGCCGAAACCGAAACGGTACGGAACCCTCAGAGCGCGAGTCCTACTCACACTTGTTCAGTTGTTTTTTAGTTAAAGCTGTGAATTGATCAGACTAGCATTCTACCTGCCTACATGTTTAAATAAAAAACTGTTTCCTTTACCTACAAGCCAAAACAATTTAATAGAGGTTTTAAAAAAAAAAAATGTTTCCTTTACCTAAAAGCCAAAACAATTTAAAACTGCAATCTCTACTATTTGAAATGTAAAAATTATATAAAGAACATAACAAGGACATTGATTTGACTATAACATATAGATGTTGCCATTATTAGCAATGAACCAATATTAAAAACAACTTTTTTTTAAAATAAACATCCATAACTAACTTTAACATGATTATGTTAAAAGTTAGTTATGGATGTTTATTTATCATCGAATGATTCTTTTTACCATTAGCTAGTTAGAATCATTGAAACAAGTATATAAATTCACCGGAGTCTTAAGATATAAGCAGTTGTATTTTTGTTTAAAAAAAAAACTTAGTCTCCCACTAGGATTTATCCTGTGTCGTAGGTGTGTTTAGAAACATGAAAGTTCACATACATAAATACCCAGACCAACACATGCGGAAATCGAACCCACAACTTTTAGACACAGTGGGCGGAGCGGCTTAAGCTCTTAACCACTGCGCTAAATCGTCCGTCAACCTAACGTCATTTTAACTCTGGACCTAATATGTACAAGGCCAGTGTTCAACCAACTTCACTGACACTTGCTCCATGTACATGTAGGGACATTAGAAAGCTAATATTTTATAATACAATTTGTCAAAGGTATCTTCAATACTACCCCTAAATCAATATATCTATATCTATATACTTATCAATATAGGTGGCAATAGGATCTGTGATCACACCATAGGGCATGGTGGTGATACTCTCATTTTCATAAACAAAATTATATTCTTGACTTTTATATTATTTATTGCCACAAACAGCGAATGGGACAAACTATGACAGTGGAAGCCATAGACATATGTATGGAAATAACCCATTGGAACTCTTTACTCTCTGCCTACCCTGCAAGGGATCTGGTGTGATGATAGAGTAAGATAGATAGATTAAGGCTTAATTTCAACAGATAGCTCGGTCCAGTGGTCAAGAGCTTAAGCTGATCTGCTGGATTGAGAATATTTGGGTTCAATGCCCGTACAAGATAATGTTCCCTGCACGGTATGAGTGTATGTGTGATCCACAATTATTTGTTACAATCGAAGTGTCTGTGTATGTAAATTCCATGTTTGTAATCACTGTATTCCCAATGTAGGGGTACAATTATTCCAAAAAAGAGAAAAACTAGATGGTATAGTAATTAATCTAATTTTTTCACAGAGAACAAAATTTGCCCTATGTTTGGGCTCTTTTGCCTTAATTTTATCTTTTTAGAGTCTGGGTGCCTGCTTCATATCAGCAATATTTTAAATAAAATATTTAATAAGTTATTCTAATTTATTATGGACATTTATTGGATATCTTATTTCCATTGTGATAACTGTGTTAGTGTACCATGAAACAAGACACATAATAGAAAAATCTATAAGTTTTTACAGTGATGGGTTAAGAGTCATTTATTGGTAAATTACCAATTTATATAAGGAGAGGCTCTGAGCACTAAGTAAGTGATGCTATGACAATATGCTTAAACTAAGTTAGATGGTGTGAACCATTCATTTAAGTCACCTTTCACAAGCATTGATACACACACAACCACAGACACACACACCATCACTCACACCTATATTCCCCAAGCGGGGATGGCAGAGTTGTACTGAGTGCACCCACATTTCGCCGACGATGTTAGATCCCATGTAATAGGGGGCGAGCCATTTCCCGTTTGCCGGGCACAATTCCAGACCTCGGACTCATACTGGAATTTTTTCATTTTTTTTTAATACAAAAAAAAAAACACCGTTACACCTATATTCCCCAAGCAGGGGTGGCAGAGGTGTACTGAGTACACACGCCCACATTTCGCCGACAATGTTAAGTCCCATGTAATAGGGGGCAAGCTTATTGCCATTTTCATACACAAACACTAAATATCTTTTAGTGTAATGGTACATTCATTATACTGTATTAATACCTGCCAGGTAGGTTCTGGCGGCCTAATATAAGTTAATTTTGGCTTTGGAAAGGAAATCTAAAGAAGTAATGTTAATCAGATAAGTGGATATAGGTACTTCTTAACACTTGTTTAGAGAGATTCTACATCTCATATTATAGTACTAGTTAATGTAAATTTATTTGTGCCAACCACTTACCAAAACTGGTGAGAACAGATTTTCCACTATCCGTAATATGCCTGGTGAGAGTGTGATCAAAATCTGTCACGATTTGTAAATTTATATGGCCATCTGTGATGATTTTATTTATTTTTTCCAACACCTCCTGTTTATTTCTAAAGTGAACATTCTGTTTCTTTAATTCGGGTATGTCTTCTATATTCGATAGGACTTTCATAGTGCACCTAAAACCAACAAATTACTTACTAACCTCCATCAAATAACATTACACAGATTCTTTTAAAGGTAAACTTTCAAAAATGCTAGTGCATATTCCATAAATTTAACATTTTATGAAATTATAGAAAGATATTATAAAACCTACCTTCACCTGAAATAGATAAGAATATCTCACCAATTATAGGAATCCAAATTAAATTTACTTTAGTAAGATACCTATAATATTGTAATAAAACACGACACAAATTGTGCAACAGGTACCAATTTGTTATCGTTAAGTGTCAGTGTTTTTTATGAAGTAGGTATCTATAATCGATTCTTTTCTACAATATTTAAATGATTAAAAAATCTTTGTGGTATTTATATTACATAAAATATCAGACACAATCTTTTATAAAATATTCCTAAAATATTCCTGTCAATTGACAGAAGACAGCTGACGGCAGCTGACGGTGCTGCCAGTGTGAATAAAATAAACGTTTTATCGCCACTTCGTCGGGGACAGTTAAGTGCGTTCGCATGTCACTGCCCTTCAGCGTTAGGTCGGTGTTACAGTTTGTCAGTGTAGATGGCTAGAGCTATGCGCTAGAGTCTGTCTAATGTCTATTGAAAGCTGACAGTGAGATCCCGGATCAGCTGGAAATAAGATAAAAATTTAACACTTGAATACTTTTAGTAAAAGAAAAATGGAAAACATTTTATGATTTCTAGGAACACAATCGGTATATACACCAGGAGAGCGGGGACACGTACTAGGAAAACAAGTAGTGAGAGAGTTACATAGAAAATATAGTTTGCAGCGTATTATATTCATGATGCTTGGTTATCTGCTAGAAGAACCTAAAACTTATTGTGTTTTAAATATGAAATCAATCTCTAATAAGTTTTTTTTTATTAAAATAGAATTGTCTAATCCAAAGTCAAAGTATAATCCATAAATTATATTAACGCAATGCCATGGAATTTAATAAAATTTCATGTTAGCAGCCGTAATACCATTTAATATAAATTATGTAGAATTTTAAAGAATTATAAAATAACCATATATCAATCTAGCATGTATCAAAACTAGTTCGTCTATGTCTATGGTTCACTAGAACAATAGGAAAAGAATAGCTAATGAAAACGCTAAAAATCACTCTCAGCTTTCATAAGACAGATTTAGTTTGGAAGAGGAATTAAACAGCAATTGTGTTCAGGATAGCAAAATTCCGTAAGTGTGAAAATAATGTTACCAGGATCCATGTTGTTATTGATATTTTATTGTGGAATTCCATGTTGTTAATATCTAAAAGTACAAACACGCATGAGATGAGTAAAAGAGAAAATATTTAGTCATTCGGATCCCTTCTTAAATTTTTGCCAACAATTAACTTCGTTATTGGTGTGGCAAAACTTCGTTCGGTTCATAGGTTCGGTTTGGCATTTTACTAAAGGTGAACCTATCAAAAATAAGATACTTTAAATAGCACTTTTCCGTTTCAAAATGTGTTATACCCATCGATTTCCATACAAAACGGATTAAGCACTATGCGAAAAAAACGTGACGGCAAGCTTACTTACCTAGAGCCCTACGTTTGTTTCTAAGTAGGGTGACCATATATTGGTATGATAAGGCACTTCGTAAATAATTTGCCATTATTATCACTACATATTATAAAAAAAACGCTCCACGCCGCATCTGTCTGTCTGAACGCGATAAACTCAATAACTACCGAACGAATTTTCATACGGTTTTCAGCAATGGACGGAGAGATTTAAGAGGAAGGTTTCTGTATATAATTCACTCTTGCGAAGCCTGGACGGGTCGCTAGTAATTGTATAATTACAACTATGTGATGTACGGTTTGTTCCAGTTGTTAAGAGCTTTATTCACTCCGCGGACACAACGAGAAGTTGCGGGTTCGATTCCCACGCGGGACACGCACCCACAAATATTTGTTTAGGTCTGAGTGTGTGTATATGAATTTCATTCTTGTAAACGCACTCACAGCACAAGAATAACTACGACCGTGTACGACGTGTAAGATAATTATTAAAGTCCGTATCAATCAATCAATCAATCAATCAGCCTATCGTAGTCCACTGCTGGACATAGGCCTCTCCTAACACGCGCCATTGCACACGGTCCCCCGCCTTCCGCATCCAGTCCGTCCCAGCGACCTTCTTGAGGTCGTCGGTCCATCTAGCTGGGGGCCGTCCTACCTTACGCTTACCAAGTCCGTATATCATTACATTATACTCTAAACATTGCTGAATAAAAAGATTTTATGTACATTTAGATCATATAATAAATAGGTATAGTCCATATAAGTTCTTCACTATGGTAACCGTACTGCATCTTAATAAGTGCGAGTTGGACACCGGACTCCGAGTTGTTGCTCTTAATCGTCATAGTTTCTCTAGTTGTTTCTCTGTACTCTCTGCCTACCCCGCAAGGGAGCTGGCGTGATGATATAGATAGATAGAAATTTCAATGTTTTGTCCATGAGTAATAGTTGAATTTTCTCTAGCAATATTTTGACAGTACTCAATCCGTTTTGGTATGGAAATCCATGGTTGTACCATAAGATTGTACTTAAATTAAATGTCTTCATATGAAAGATAATATCCTATTCTATTTTTGAATAGTTTACCATTTTATTTGAATTCAAATTTTACAATAGCTTGAAAGCAATTAATTACTAACATTCTAATGACCTTTTAATGTATTGTGACGTGTCAATCACAAAGTCCTCAAAAAGACAGGTGCCCAAAACTATTTTATAAAAATACTTGGTTAGGCTTTTGTTCCTTTGCCGTATTTTTTTTTATTTTCCTGTATATAAAAAAAGACCGTAGTCTCACACTAGGATTTATTCCTGTATCGTGGGTGCATTTGCAAACATGAAAATTCACATACACAAATATCCAGACCGGAACAAATAATTGTGGATCACACAAAGATTTATCCGGTGCGCGAATCGAACCCGCAGCTATTAGACACAGTGGGTGGAGCAGCTTAAGCTCTCGTAATCATTCATCGTAATGGCGACAACAAGCCAATTTTTATAATTCACTGTTTTATTGGCGACTTACGCTGTTAAAGTATGAGACCATTCATTAAAAGAGAAAATAGAAATACTAGACAGTTATCATTTTGTTGAATGTTAGTGCCCTAGTGCATATAATTCTGTTTTATTGCATTTTAACCAACTTCCAAAGGGGGAGGTTCTATGTTCGTCTGTGGTATGTTTTTTATGTATGTTCACTAATATTCCGTCAATTGTGGGCCAATTTTTATGTTTTTATTGCATAAGGTACAGTATGGCTCCAAGGTGGTCCCATTTTAATTTTAATGGTATTGGACCTTGGACTTTAAAGATACACCAGAAAACAACAGAATCAGAATCAAATATTTTTTATTCATGTAAACCATTACAGTATTTATGAATCGACAAAAAAGTAACAAAGACTCTACCGCCACTTCGGAATGTCATTCCTGTGGAGATGAAGGGCAAGAAACTCCACGGTTACTCTTTTGAAATAAAAAATTACAAACTTTTTCATCTACATTCAGTTGTGGGGTATGGGAGAACAATGTAGGTTGGTCATCAGGTGAATCTAAGTTAAAAAAGCGAATAATACTATTTATGAGGATGGCTACATGGTTCCCTCATTTACAAAAAAGTACACATTGTGTTAAATTATTAGAAGAAAGAGGGATAATGTTAACTAACAACAGTTGAATAGGTTGTCAGTGGAGCTGGAATAGCAACTATCCAAGCATTTTTATCTTTTAAATAATCTTCTATTGAATAATAAGCTTACTTACAAAGTGTTCGTTTTACACAAGCTTTGAACTTATTTTCACTAAGTTTAGTGACGTCAATTGGAATTTTGTTATAAAATCTAACACAGTGCCCCATGAAAGACGTGTGAATTTTTGACAGACAAAACTGCGGTTGATCTAAGTTATTTCTATGTCGTGTGTTATAGTAATGCCTATCACCTAGCTGAATAACTTAACGGAAAAAAACACGAATGTATAAATTCCGTTATTATGGGTGTTATGTCAATCCTTTAGGGTACCTTACTGTAGAATTAAGTAAGAACTTGGTCTACTACTGCTGAAGAACTTGGCCCATTTGACAGCCATCAGTGGACAGAGTACATTCTTATATGAATGGAAGTGCCAAAAAATAACGTCAGACGCTAAAGTAACATACTATATATGCATAATACATAGAACATTGCTAGTGTTTTATTACGGCCCACTTTTATCTGCCTTGAGGTGGTGGCATTTTTCGTGCGGCGAGCATCTACCTACGAGTATATTTGATTGATGGTTCAGCTACATCTTTCTTCTAGAATACCGCAGTATCTCAAGACATAAGTCTATGACAAGTGTGTATTGTCAGTAATTATTATGGATTTATTATCCAAAATGATTGGGTACTGTCAAAATATAGCTCGAGAAAATTAAACTCTTACTCACACACGCAACACTGAATTTTCTATGATTTCACACCTCGAGAAACCATGATGAGTGAGAGCAATAACCTGGAGCCCGGTGTCTCGCTCGCACCCATTCCGATGCAGTACGGTGACCATAAGTTAAAACTAATACGGACTGTACCTATTTATAATATGGTTTAAATACGATGTAAACCATTTATAACAGAATTAAAAACAAAGCAGGTTCTCAATTCGTCTGTCTGTATATACGTTTGATGTCAACCGATCCTGTTTCTTACAACGATAAAAAAATTCTACTGGACCAAATCAGGTGCCATACTTTTTTCATTTTTCTCATAGATAGGATTTAAAATTCCAACCTGTAAATATTTTATTTTTTATGTTTGTTCGGACATAACTTCTTTATTTATGATCCGATTTGAATAATTCTTTTTCCATTAAGTTATAATGTTATTGTATTTCGGATGTAAATATCTTACCTTCTGTTTTAGTATTTCTTCTTTAGGGTATTGGTGTACCTACCAACATTCAGCCATGTTAGTTTCGCGTGCGGTTCTGTTGACACTAGACATGTATCGATCTTTACTGACACGATATAGTAAGATGGAACATGAACGAGAACTAAAAGATTTGAAACATTTGTACGATAAAAAATGTCTCATGCCTCCATATCTGAATCCCGGTCTCACATTTACCAGCCAGTAAGCTAAGGCGCTAACCATACAGAACAAACAAAATACTTCATAGTGTATCACAATATGAATATTAATCTTTTCGACATTCACTAAACTTACAATCTCATATAACAAACGAATATGCGACGCGATTTCAGTCAGTGAGCCGTCTGTTTGAATTTAACTGATTTAAAACATTCAAAAGTAAATTAATCAAAAGTTTTTTATTCATGTAGACCCAAAGGCATTTATGAATATTCAAAAAGAGAAAACTATAGATTACTTAAGACTCTACCACCCGTTTGGAAAGTCATTCTTGGAGAATAAGGAGAAGACACTGGAGTATCTTTTCCATATATGTATGGGCGAACAATGCAGAACGAGCTAAGTAGATGAGCTTAAGTATTGATTAATCATAAGTGTACTTAGATTCATGATATCGGCCAGTGTTTACATAGTCTTTTTAACAGACTTCAAAAAGGAGGAGGATCTATGTTCGTTTGTATGTATGCTTTTTTTTTTTTTTTATGTATGTTCAGCGATATTTCTGTCAATTGTGGACCGATTTTGATATTTTTTTTGCATTGGGTTCAGTATATCTCCAAGGTGGTTCCATATTAATTTTATTGACATTGGACCTTGGACTTAGAAGATACACCAGGGAACTCCTTAACGACAAACAATAGGCATGTGTAAATTGAGATATTATGGGTATTACGTCAATCCTATAGGTACCCTACTATAGAATAATTCACTGGTCACTTAAAATTGTAAAATAAAAATCTTTTATAAAAAAGGTAAACCGACTTCAAAAAGCAAAAAAATAAATGTTTGAAGTCGGTGCCAAGTAACCGACTGCACCAACCAGCACCGACTTCAAATATTTATTTTTTTGCTTTTTGAAGTCGGTTTACCTTTTTTTATAAAAGATTTTTATCATTTATAAAAAAATATGTGATGCCGTACTACGGTTAATGTTTAATTAGTCAAAGGATAGAGGACGGACCAGCCCCCACCAGCAGCACCCGATCACGAGTATGACTTGTGAATATTCTAAAATTATATATACTAATATTGGGATTCGAATCATTGCACTGTTTCGGATACAAATGTTCGAATCGGAACAGTGAGACACTATTGCTATGTCTACTTGACACTTCAATATTTGCAATGTTTATACATACGTGTACATACATACATTCAAATAAATATGCAAATATGACAGCACTGAAAGAGATTATTACCAAAACAGTAAAACTCCGAAATTTGTGAGGTTTTCAGTTACGTAAGGGAGTAAAGTGTGATAAATATTTTTCTTTTTATATAATCAAGGTCAAAAGTGCAATCGTAATCGTTGAAGATTACAAAATCTTATTGTAATCGTGAATCATTAATACACCATCACGCCTATATTACCCAAGAGGCGGTGGTTAATCATTAATCTGGTCACATTTTGCCCATCTCTTATTTCTACCGTAACTTATTACAATGCTTTACAATATTTTTTGAATTTCCTTCCGGACAAAAAACAAACAACACCGATGGTTTGCCGACTCTTGAGCACGCAACGAAATAACTGCCCACTACTGCTGCACACACGGCAATTTTAGATTTATTCTACACACTTCCAATGATTGACCTTGTGATTTATTGATCCTTATGGCGAATGCAAAGCGGACCGGAAATTGGAAAAGCTTAAATTCAATAGGGAAGTCAAATATCAATAGTGGTATTTTTGGCTCATTCTCGGATTTGAACTTCGATTTATCGGCGGCGTAATCGACTGTTGGATCGTATTTAACAGGCTGGCGAAATTCCTGTAGAAATAACGATTTATATTGAATTTGCTGTCTTTTTAAACCCATTGAAAACAAAAGCCGTGTATCCTTAATACGTACTTTATATCTGTCTTCTTTCAATCTAGGTATACTGTTCTGCCATATTTCATAGAGTTACTACAAGCTTAAAAAGTTAGTTAGTAAAAGTTCATAGAAGGAGCGTTTACAAGTTGATATATTTGCACTGCTTACACTTATGTCATGTCAGTGATCAAAAAGAGTACAAATTCATTGTTACTGGTTACAGCCTTTTACATTTTTTTTTTCATTAATTTCATTCTCATTTTTTTCCATAGATGTAATATTAGTACTTTCCCATATAACTGCGAAAGCTTTATCGATGAAATCAATTTGTATATAAGTCAAAAATTAAATATTTTTTACAATATAAAATACCGCTGTCTCTCATAGTGCCTATTATAGATGCGTTACTTAGTTTAGTAGTAATAGTAATTCTATTTAGCTATTGACGGTCTAAAGAATCTTCACTTTTTCACTATATTTGACAAACGATTTAGCGCCGTAGTTAAGAGCTTAAGCCTCCCCATCCACTGTGTCTAATAGTCGCGGGTTCGATTCCCGCACGGGACAAATCTTTGTGGGATCCATAATTATTTGTTTTGGTCTAGGTATTTGTTTGTGAATTTTCATGTTTGTAAACGCACCCACGACACAGGAATAAATCCTAGTGTGAGGCTACGGTTTTTTTCACAGAAAGAAAAACAAAAATAATAATTTTAATGCAAAAATATATTTTTAAAAACAAGCTTTCGGAGACCGAAAGTACTATGGTACTTGTCAAGACCAATGTAACGAGCCTCAACACGTCAGGGTTATGCTGAGTAGTTGGGTAGTTCTGTTGGTAACCCTTGTCCTCCAACATGAGAACCTGGACACCATCCGAGTCTACAGAACTCGTCAAGACAAATCCAATGAGCCCAAACACAGCGGGGTTATGTAGAGAAGTAAGGTAGTTCATTGTCCACCCGCCGCCTCGAACATCAGACCCTGGACCCCATCCGGGTGTAAAGTACTCGTCAAGATAAATTCAACGAACCCAAACAAGGCAGGGTTATATTGAGTACTTGTGTGCTTCCATTGGCCACCTTTTGGTGGCTTTGCTTCATCATCATACCCTGAACATTATCTGGTTATATAGTATTTCTCAATACCAATTTAACCAGCTTAAACAGGAGAATGTTACGTTGTATAGTTTACATGTTCATATATCCACCTTCCGACTCTATCATCAGACCAGCGCCATGGTACCATATTATTCCAATGTCATCGGATTAACATACGTATGCCAAATTTTAGCTCAATCGGATACGTGCTTGAAAAATGGATCACAAGATTTGAAACGGAAAGACAGACAGATAGACATACGAACGTTGTAAGTTAAATAAAAGCTTGTAAAAATAAAATTGAACATTTTATAATGTTTTTATTTATTTCATTATAAGCGCGAACAAAATATTAAAAAAAATTCCTTGTGAGGTTTTATGAAACCACGGTAAAAGTGAAACATATTAGCCATGGCTGCTCTGGCGAGCGCCTTTCACTTTATCCCTACTCCGCGGCCGACCGTCACGCGACATGCAACACACAGACCAAAAAGTTTGAGACGATCTAATAAAAGTTTCACTTTAAAACCTAAAGAATAAAATAAATCATTAATTTAAAAGAAAACAAATTGATGTTTATTTTACATTAAAACTGCTACTGGTTGTAATCTTCGCTATTTGAGTCCAACGTCGAAGCACTATTTTGTAAAATGTTTTGAAAAGATGCAACTATACTTAGTTTTAATGTGGTCTTAGTATTGCATGAAACACTATTCATTTAGGTTGTACTATCTGTAGGCATACTAAAAAAAAAATGCATGCGTTAACAATTATATAATTATAACCAATTATCGAAAACGCTATCGATATCGATGTAAATCTTCCTATCATTATGACTAATTTCTTTGGAAATACGATTATTAAGATTCCATTTAAATCTAATCATTTATTCTCAATGAAAACAGCTAATCTGGTGCAGTTATTATGCATCTACAAACTAGTTCTTTTTTTTAGAAAATACATTTTATCTTTACCGTTATACAGCAAAACAAAGTTACCGGCCGAAGCTTACATAATTTAGCTTCATCTGCTTTTCTAGACCAATAAGATTTGCATTCCAATATAAAGCACGGTATTTTAGTTGTGTGGCACCATGTTTTGACAAACATTTCAATTATATTTTTTTTTATTAATTGAAAACAAATTAAAAGTCCCCGAGAACACAGTCATTAGACAAATAAATATTCATCATCATCATCATCATCAGCCAAAAGACGTCCATTGCAGGAAAAAGGCCTCCCCCAAAGATCGCCACAACGACCTGCTTTGTTCTGTACGAGTCCAGCTTCTACCCGCAACCTTCACCAGGTCATCGCTCCACCTTGTGAGGGGTCTGCCCACTCCACGTCTTCCAGTACGAGAACACCACTCGAGAACTTTTCTGCACCAACGGCCGTCAGTTTTACGAGCGATGTGCCCTATTGGTTAAATAAATATGACGGCGCGTCTATAAAATGAAAAGAGTGAATGGCCAGTGTCAAAATCACTCTAGCGGAGCGTCGTAGCTATGGTAGAGGGGCCGTCAGCTTGACAGAAAAAGATCTGAGCGGGACGGCATCAATGCAACTGGTATTCAACGAATCGCTGAAAATTATTCAATCTTAAGGTTTTAAAGTTAATTTATTGTGATTTGTGTTAGCTAGCAACTACTTGCCTAGTATTGCCTGCATTCTGTTTAATTTTAAGAAGATATAATTATTCTCTTTTTTTGATATCTCACCCACATACCCTCGCCCCCGATATGAGTTCTGATGAAGGTACTGGTGTGCCTTTATCAGAAGTGGGATCGAAAGGGCTGCAAAATGAGGAAGACCAGTCAAACGTCACAAACGCTGAGAAACTTTTAAAAACCATGGAATCGTTGTTTACGCCAGTTTTGACCGCGCAACAGCTACCAACTGTGAGTACCGGTTTAACACAGTTATTACATTTTAATCCCGATGAGCCAGATTCGGGTATCAACGGCTGGTGTAGTATCACAGAAGCGATTGTTCAGAATAAACGTCTGGAGGTTGTCGACTTACTTATGGCCTTGACGGGAGCGCTTAAAGGCCGTGCTGCCGCACGCTTAACTAAGATGAATTTGAGTGAATTAACATAGACGTTGGTAAGGCATTCATTGATTGCTAGATTTTCCAAACCCAAGCTGCTTCAAGATTATTTTGACGAAATTCTGAAATTTAAAATAGGAGCTAAGGAGACACCGTCTGAATCCGGTTTACGGTTGTAGAATCTTGTTGAACGAATACCGAAGACTGTAATGCCTGAAGAGGTAATAACAGGATTTGTCGTTTCGGTGCTGTGTCAGAAGTTACAACTCGGGCTCAACTCTTTCGAATTCTTGGTGGCGTTTCATTCAAGCGGCGTTCTGATGACATCAATACCCAGGAACCGGAAGCTAAACGAGCTCGTGTTACTGAGAAATTTAGTGGCAGGTGCCATTACTGTGGAATATTGGGACATCGTCTTGTTGACTGTAGGAAGCGACGTGAAGATCTAAGAATCCTAAAACCACAAGATATGCCAAGTTCATCACGCATAATTGAGAAAAAGACAGTCATGACCTGCTTCGCCTGTGGCGAACCTGGGCACGTGGCAACTGTCTGTCCGAGCAGAAGGAATAGTGGCGGAGGTATAGTCAGGAAAGTTCAGCAGTGTGAGCATCGGCCATCGAGGTGAATTTTAAAAACGTCTTCCGGTGAGTCAGTCTCCTTTTTATTTGATAGCGGGACATCTTGTTCTTTGTTAAAATAAAGTTACTGTGATGAAGTCCGGGGTACTATGCGCAAAAATCTCGTGTATCTAAGCGGTATTGGTGGTGACGATATACAATGTACAACCCAATTAGCGACGTTAAGATTAGCGAGCTTCCTTTAGACTTAGTTTTCCACATCGTTCCAGATAGACATATGTTCGACCCTATTATCATTGGAAGAGATATCTTCGATAAGGGACTATGCGTCAAGATTGATAATGACAACCTTGTATTTTATTCAAAAGAACAGTCTCATTTTTGTAACGTGACTGGAAACAGGCCAGATTTTACACAAGTTGATACAGATTTAGAGGGACAGGATAGGGAACTACTGATATCGATTCTAAATAAATATTCCGTTTATTTTATCGACGGTATTCCAACCCGACGATTAAAAACAGGAGATTGCCAAATTAGTCTAGAAAATCCATATAAAACGGTACAAAGATGTCCTTACAGATTCTCGCCAGCGGAGAAACTGATAGTTAGGGACATGATTCAACAGTTGCTAGATGCCGGAGTTATTAGGGAAAGTTTCTCTCCCTATGCTAGTCCGATACTGCTAGTAAAGAAGAAGGATGGCTCGGACCGTTTGTGTGTGGATGACCGGGAGTTAAATTCCAACACTCGGCCGGAACATTATCCTCTGCCTCGCATAGAAGAACATATAGACCAGCTCACGGGCGCCAGTTTCTTCTCATCATTAGATATGGCAGCCGGATTCCATCAAATTCCGATCCATCTTGATTCTGTGGAGAAAACAGCATTTGTCACACCCGAGGGACAATATGAGTATCTTGCTATGCCCTTCGGTTTGCGTAATGCTCCATCAATTTACCAGAGGTGCATTACTAAGGCATTAAAGCTCCTAGAAAAGGTTTTGAGCGCCTTAGCTGAAACTGGTTTTTCATTTAATCTCCGAAAATGTAAGTTTTTGAAACGGAAAATTGATTATTTAGGGTATTCGCTACAAGCTGGTGAAGTAAGATTAAATTCACGGAAAATACAAGCATTAGTAGACTCTCCTCAACCAAAGAGAGCAACGCAGGTTCGACAATTTCTTGGCCTTGCTTCGTACTTCAGTAAGTTCATCCCAGATTTTACGCGTATCGTAGGTCCCTTATACCCGCTGACGAAATTGAAAGGACCCATAACGTGGACTATAAAACACGAAGAAATAAGGAACGCCATTGTACGTGTTCTTACATCTGAACCAGTATTAACAATTTTTGATCCGAAACTGCCGGTTGAGCTGCATACGGCTAGCTCCGAGGGTTACGGCGCGATCCTTATACAGAAAAGAAACAACTTGCCACATGTCGTAGAGTTTTATAGTAGGCGGACATCCGAAGTAGAGTCTCGTTACCACTCATACGAACTAGAGACATTAGCGGTTTTACGAGCGGTAGAGCATTTTCGACATTATCTATACGGTTGACGTTTTGTAGTATTTACGGATTGCAATTCGCTTAAGGCTTCAAAATCAAAGAAAGAACTTACCCCTCGTGTACATCGTTCGTGGGCTTACTTGCAAGCCTACGACTTTGATATTGTTTATTGTGAAGGACGCGGAATGGAACATGCCGACTATCTTTCGCGAAACCTTTACCGAATATAGATAATTTTGACACCTTGTAAAGTTGTAGAAACACAAAAGGTCCAATATGTTGAACTTCACCAAGGCTGGTTTTCTGTTAAACAAAAACGCGACAGCGAGGTACTGGACCTCATTGCTAAGCACAATAGTAACGGTTTCCCAGAATCTTTAGCTCAAACTTACGATGTTAGGGTAGTCCTTTATAGAAAAATTTCTAGAAAAAAGACAATTTCCTGACTTCCAGTGGTTCCGAGGTCTCTGACCTTGACACTTATAAATCATATACACAATGAACTACGGCATTTAGGCAAAGATAAAACGCTAGATAAATTATACGAGCAATACAGGTTTCCCGAAATGTCAAAATGCGTGCGTAAGTTTATTGACTCTTGTATAATTTGCAAATCCTCTAAAGGTCCATCGGGAGCTCAAGCTGTTCAGCTCCACCCGATTCCTAAAGTGTCTGTGCCGTGGCACACTATACATATTGATTTTACGGGTAAGCTTAGCGGAAAGAGTGACCGAAAAGAATATTGTTCCGTTATTGTTGATGCTTTTACAAAGTATGTTCTGCTGGAACATACTTCTTCTCTTGATGCCAAAAGTGCGGTACAGGCATTACAAAAAGCAGTCAGCCTTTTTGTAGCGCCAAAAAGAATAATAGCTGACCAAGGTCGTTATTATATTAGTTACGATTTTAAGGAATTTTGTGCTCAACATAAAATACAGCTTCATTTCATTGCGACAGGCTCAAGTAGGGCAAACGGGCAAGTTGAGAGAGTAATGCGTACTCTCAAAAGTTTGTTAACTTTTGTAGAAAACGATTCCAATTAAACGTGGCGCGATGAACTAGGAAACATTCAGCTTGCACTTAATAGCACGAAGTCCACTGTAACGAAATACTCACCGACAGAGCTCATGTTTGGGATCCGCAATCACTGGGTATGCATTAAATTCAGTGGATGTAGATCAATAATCCCATAGTAACCAGCGTTTAGACTTAGGCATTATGCGAGAAGATGCATCGATTAATATTCAGAGGGCGGCTAAATCCGAGGTCGATCGATTTAACCGAGATCGTGCAATAGTCAGGCCGTATCGGAAAGCCGAATTAGTTTTTATTAAAAATAGCGAACGAAACCAGACTGAACTCGACAGAAAATTCAGAGGTCCATTTGTAATTACTGCGGCATTAGACCACGATCGCTATGAATTAAAATGTGTAGGCGGTTCTCATCGTATATACAAGTACGCCCACGAGAATTTGCGCTTAGCGCCGCAGGGGCACGATGGTTTGCTAGAGATAACGACCAGTCTGTTGAATGACCAGGAGGCCGAGACGGCGTCGGAGGACGTAGTAAGATTCGGAAAGCAATCGCGATGATATATCCTTTAGTAACAGTGACACCTTGACCGCGTGCTCGGATACCGTTTTCGCTGACACCTGTACTGTCACAGCTGGTTCCGATACCCTGAGCGTATACTCTGATCATGAGACAGAAGATATACAATATGAAGCTGATTATAGTGAGCAGGATGATCCGTCATCGCTATAGGTATGTTATAATTTCCTTTTTTTTTATTTTGTCAAGTTTAATTATTGTCTATCTATCTATCTATAACCTCACGCCAGATCCCTTGCAGGGTAGGCAGAGAGTACAGAGTTCCAACAGGTTCTTTTCTTACATACCTCTCTGGCTTCCTCGACTCTCATAGTTCGTCTCATACACGCTCGCCGGTTACGGAGACTCTTGACTTTTCCATCAGATAAGCCCTTTCTATATGCCCGTACCAACGGAGCATGCCCTTTCTCATCTTTACACCGATACTATCTTTCATACCTACTCGCTGTCTTACTATGCTGTTGCTAATGCGGTCGGTCAGCTTCACTCCGCACATCTTCCGCAGAGCTCGCATTTCTACCGCATTTATCCTACTTTCATTCTCCGTCTTACATACCCAGCTCTCGCTAACATATAACAGCGTTGGGACAAGAACTCCGTTATGTATGGCCAGCTGCGCCTTATGGCTTAAGTGCCGGCTCCCGAGTAGCTTTCCCATCGCACTATTCACTCTGTTCCCTGCACTCACTCTTCTCTCTATGTCAGCGGTGTATTTCCCATCCTTACTGAAGGCGCATCCAAGATATACGAACTCATTCACTTGCTCCAGCACATCGTTACCAACCACAATCCTTACATTCGTTCTGGTTTCTTCCCTTTTTTAATTATTGTGTAGGAACTAAAGTTCCTGTGAATGCTTAATAATAAGTTAAGTTCTCATGAGTAAAGTTGTTGATCCTGGATGTACGTGCAGTAATATTAATGTTCAACCCAGAAGTAGAGAATGTCTGTATTGTCGAGCCTGGCCGGAAAGCACCACCTGAGCCACACCCATCAGGGTTGGTCGGACGGTGTCGCCCGGGCTCTACCCGTTAGGGCTGGTTAAGGGGCGCATCTGTCCGGGCCAGAAGTTTTAAGTCGGTTAATTGGTCAATGAGTCGGTTGAACTGCATTGGTCGAACGAATGCCCGCGTCATTACAGTGATGCTTATGGTGTTTATAAGCGTATGACAATATTAACCTAACGTACGCAGTTGAGAATGAGCAAGAGCAAGTTAATAAGGTTGCGTTGCAAGATGGACGAGCGGATATCTTGGTTATGAGAAATAGTTTGTTCCAGGAATAATTGCGGATGATCGCCCGAGGACGGTCGACTGTCAGTCTGGCCGTGACGGCGCGTCTATAAAATTAAAAGAGTGAATGGCCAGTGTCAAAATCACTCTAGCGGAGCGTCGTAGCTATGGTAGCGGGGCCGTCAGCTTGACAGAAAAAGATCTGAGCGAGACGGCACCTGGTATTCGACGAATCGCTGAAAATTATTCCATCTTAAGATTTTAAAGTTAATTTATTGTGATTTGTGTAAGCTAGCAACTACTTGTCTAGTATTGCCTGCATTCTGTTTAATTTAAAGAAGATATAATTATTCTCTTTTTTGATTTCTCGCCCATATACCCTCGCCCCCAATATGAGTTATGATGAAGGTACTGGTGTGCCTTTAAATATTAACCGATAAATTTGTTTGAGCCCAAAATGACAAATCATAAATTTTGAACACAAAAGAAGGCTGAACCATGTAGAAACAAAGATGTTTAAATTGGTTACTTAAATGGTACCAAGTGCACAGAAAAAGTGTACAACTGAACTGCGTTTATAATGCCTCTATATTTTTAATCCTACCTCTATGCCATATTTAATCTAATATGTCAATTTCAATTATCATTTGAAGTTGACAAATTGAAGTATTGTATTTTTAGGAATTAAAAGCGGTTTCGTTTAAAAAAAAGACACAAGTCACACAAAATTACAAGTATAACCTTTTCGTTCTTATTTAATATTGAAATAAACTGTAACATAAGGAACAAAACTTATAAGCACTAACTAGAGTATAATCCTTCACCGATAACAATCTAAATATAAACGAAATTATGAAAAACCCGACAACAACAAAACAATGATGCACGTCTTACTGTCCTTGAGAGATCTTACCGCTACGAGCGACAACCGACATAATGTTCCAATTAATAGAGCGCGCGCTGCTTTTATACCATTTTAATGTATTCCTATTTTTCATTCCTAACAGTATCTATCTTCTAGACATATAAAATTCCTATATATATAAAAAAAAACATTTTAATATCCCTTTAGAGCGTTTCTTTAGCGTTGTTTTCTCTGTGGCGTTGCATATTCCAAAATAAGCAAAATTAAATATGAAATATGCCAATTAAAACAAGTCGGGTAGGTGCAAGAAAATAATATTTATGGCTAAATTTCCACTGGATTAAGATTGTTAATGATTGGATGATGTTAAAATACTATGTTTTACATTCATTAACAGTCATTATAGTTCTTCTGTTTCAGATAAATAGAAATACTAAAAACAATAGTGATGTTTAGTCATGATATCGGTGCCTTTCATTCTTAATGTTAATAATATAAATTTATGATTCCGAATGTTTGGTCAAATAGCCGACGCAGCGCGACGGGAGCGCGACGGATGCGCTCGGCTACGTTGGGTTGTGATGTTTGCCGTAGCACTGAGCGGCTCTGCACTGTATGGCGAAACATATTTTTCAGATGTAAACAATAAGTGGCGGTATAAGAAATGTGATTACTTGGTATGTATTCATATAAAATAGCTGTATCAATTAAATAAATTATATATAAAATTTTGTATGGTAATTTAAATAGTAACTTTTTCTTTCTGTATAGTCACATCGTTAGAAATTCAGTGTGATTACGTAAAATTATTATTCTATTTTTTACCTGCTAAACCAGCTAGGCTACTGAACCCTAAACATTTTACATATCAATATCGATAGATCCATTAAATTGTTACGTCAAGGCTACATCCCTATTCTTTATTTTATGTTGGCAGTATTGTTTTTCATGTTGGCAGCAATAACATTTAAACGTATCATGGCGGTACAACTTTGAGTATAAGTTCCATACAATTTGCAATTTTGTGCTCTAGTATGAAGTTCTGCCTCTTAAAACGTAGTGTTTATATTATTTTTAAACAAACCTTGTTCTGACAACGACAAACATCACAAAAAAGAATTAGCCAAATAGTTGCGACCGTTCTAAAGTGATTACATATACATTCAGCAATTGATTTTATTTATATACAAGCTGTAACATAATAAACGCAAGACCTGAAAGTAGTTTGTTCTAAATCGATTCCAACTATTTTTAATGTACCTTACATTTCTTTTTTAATTTTAAAAATGCTTTTGCTCCTTCAGTGCGCTATAAAAAACTAAATTTATTCTTGATTCATAGCAATAAGGAGATCACAAATGCATTCATAACCCGTATTTCTTAAAATGCACACATACACGTACAAGTTTCATTGTTAATTGGGGTATAAAAGTGCTAAAAAAAGGGGGTAAAAACCTTTAAATTTGGAAATTTGGTTTTCGTTTTGAATTTATGAAGCAATTCTCTAATTGGGGTGTCTGAGGTCTTGCGTTTATTATGTTACACCTTGTAGATACTCGTAGATGTTTCAATCAATAACCCTACTATATTTATTTAAGTGGGAGCCTTATAGTAAGTGTAAAAAAGTTACAGGCAAACTAAAAAAAATGACGTTTACAAGTTAAATCAAATCATTTACATAGGCACATAGGTTGCCGTGTACATAGGTAGATATGGGATTAGGTGTTTTCTTTCGGTCACAACAATAGGTAATTCCGTGTACTGCCATACAGCATACGAAATTATGAATTGGCAATTATGTATAATAAAATAAGAATATAAAATTATATTAGAATAAGTTAAAATATAAGTTAATATCATTAAATAAATTTATAATTTAAAAAATCGTCAACACTATAATAACATTCTTCAATTAATAATAATGATAATTTGTGTTTAAATGTATTGCTTTCTAATTTTTTTTAAGTCATTTGGTATTAAGTGTATAGATTTAAGGTGCCATACCTAGCAGGCTTTTCTTTGATAGAACCTTTTTACATTTATGGAGGCATATCATATTGGAATACTGCTTGCGAGCTAGAGCACCGCGTGCTGATGTATATTTTATAAATAACCTAGCGTTGGTTTTTACAAATGAAGCTACCTCTAAGATGTAAAGTTGTGTGACGTTTTTAAATTTGAACACTGACACACAGTTGTCACGTGTTTTCAGAACGCAAATTGTCCATAAGCATCTTTATTGAGCTTTGAAGGCGTTATCTTTGTCCGTTAAGTGCCCCAAAAAGCCTCCACTATTATATATATCATCATAACAGTGGCAAAAAAATGTTTTAGTAAAGATATATTATTAGATCATTGAAGATGTATTAAAAGTGAAAAGTGAATACTGAATGTTACTCTGAGAAGCGATGAGACAGCGAGCCGCACGCCCCTATATTTATTTCTCTGTATTTCGGGATTGAAACAAACCAAATACGACCGGACAAATCTGCTCATGCCGGCTGTTAACTGGATTAAACCGATCTCAATCGGCTGATACCGGGTCGGCGCGGGACGTTATCGAAACGATGCATAATACTCGTATTAATCATCACGGTTCCCGCATAATTGAAATGACAACGTTATTGAACGTGAAGCTAATTTAAATGTTATTAATCTGATTTTGTCTGGACATCAAATAAAAAATTAAAATACTACGTGTGTGCGTTAGCAGCACTAATTTCAAGTCTACGGCCGCCATGTGTACAAAGCTTCATTACAACCAATCTAAGCTTATAACATATAATGTTTGTTCCGTGGAAAGATCAAATGTACGATTCTTGAATAAACTTCTTGGAAAAAATCGTAGATACAGGCTTTTTCATCTCTAAAAACAACCCCGCGGTTCCCTAGAGCGAGCAAATCATGCAAATCGCTCTACCAGTGACATTTTTACATCGAGCCGCCCTGATCCATTTCAGTGCATATCCCTTTTGGTTAGTAATGTCTGCACGAACATCATTTGATGTTCTTGCAAATATTACTAACCAAAACGTCAAGGACAGGAACACAAAATTCAGGAATCGCGAAAAAGTACAGTTTGGCAAAAAATTGTAAAACGCGGTGACAGTTGGGACTAAAAAGCGATAGAGAAGCATAGAGAGAGCATTTACAAGATTATATATTTGCACTGCTTACACTTACGTCATGTCAGTGATAAGAAAGGGGACAAATCTATGGTAATCAGTGACACTCTTGTACACTTTACTTTGACATTAATTATGTCTCGAAAAAAAATAAAAAGGCATCGAGAACCATAGAGATAGGATAAAAACATAGAGGGAGCATGTACAAGATTATATATTTGCACTGCTTACACTTATGTCATGTCAGTGATAAGTAAGGGAACAAATTCACCATTACCAGTTACACCCTTGTACATTTTTTTGACATTAATGACGTAGTCTATAGACCATACTTGTATTTTCCAACAGGTGTAGTATTGATACTTTCCCATATAACTGCGAAAGCTTTATCGATGAAATCATTTTGTATATATGTCGAAAATTAAATATTTTTTCAATACAAAACATCGCACATCAACAATACAAAACAACAAAACTTAAGCAAATTATAGATGCGTAAGTTACGCATCTATAATTGGCTTAAGTTTTGTAGTAATCAATAATTGGCTTAAGTTTTGTAGTAATCAATAATAGTAATTGTATCTAAAGAATCTTGACATTCGTTATATGTTAAGGAGTTGGATAGTTTCATTGTCCACCCTCCGGCTCCATCTGGGTGTAAAGTATTCGTCAAGACAATTCAATCAGCCCAAACACGGCAGGGTTATATTGAGTACTTGTGTGCTTCCCTTGGCCACCTTTCGGTTGCATAACCAGACCCTGAACACTATTTTTTTATATTATTTCTCCTATCTCCGACTGCCTCGTTGGTCTAGTTGCAAAGCGCATCGCTTTGTGATCACGAGGTCCTGGGTTCAAATCCTAGGTCGGACAAGCGTATTTTTTCTAACGAAGACTTCCCAGTACGAGTCCGGAGTCAGGAATTGTGCCTGGTATATGGCAATAGTCTCGCCCCCTATTACATGGGACCTAACATCGCCAGCGAAACGTGGGTGTACTCAGTACACCTCTGCCACCCCCGCTTGGGGAATATAGGCGTGACGGTGTAGTATTGCTCAATACCAATCTAATCAGTCTAAATATGAGGGGGTTACGTTGTATAGTTTACATGTTCCTATACTCACCTTCCGACTCTATCATCAGACCAGCTCCATGGTACCATATTATTGCATTGTCATCGGACTTACATACGTATGCCAAATTTTAGCTCAATCGGATACCCGCAAGTGCTTAAAAAAAGGATCAGAGATTTGAACCGGAAAGACAGGCACACAGATAGACAGACACATAGACATACAAAAATTGGAACTTAAATAAGAATAAAATTGAACCTTTTATAATTTTTTTATTTATTTCAATATAAGCGCGAACAAAATATTAAAAACAAGCCTATTGCAATATAACTAATTTAAAAGATAATAATTTGAAGTTAATTTTTCATTGAAACTGCTACTGGTTGTAATCTTCGCTATCGGAGTCCAACATCGAAGCACTCTTTTGTAAGATGTTTTGAAAGGATGCCATTTTACTGAGTTCAACTTAAATGTGCTCTTAGTATTGCATAAACACATTTTTCATTTAGGTTGCAATATCTGTAGGCATACCAAAACAAAAAAAAACATGCGTTAACAATTATTTATTCGATATCGACGTTTTTTTTACAAAACCTCTAATCATACATCGATACATCGCCAATAAAGAAAGCTTAATAAAAGATGGATGTTTCAATACATCATCAATCACTTTCATTTTCAAATTATTTTTTTACACGACAACAGTATCATATTATATCGATAAATTGATATTTATCATAACGATGACTCCATCACTAAATGTCCTTGGTCGCAGTCGCGGTCAGGTCGGCGGTTGGATCCAACTCTGACTACGACCTGACCGTTTCAAGGCTGTTAGGTCGGAGTCGTGGTCGCAACGTATAATCACGGCTTAAGAATAAGCCCGCAGCCAAGTTTCAAGCTTCTGTCATTCATTGGCCTGCCTGACATCTCTCGAGTAACACGTAGTATTTATAACAAATCACAAAATAGGTAAATGCGTGGTGTAAGAACGCGATTTGAGGTCACAAAATCACTATACCGCAAGCGGAACTACTTTCCATACATAAGTTTATTGTTTTTTCATATATTTACTAGTAAATAAAATAAAAAATCGATTTCAAGTTACAAAAATAAATTTGAGATGCAGTGTTGCCAATTAAAACACCAAATGGTGTTCCCGTCTTTATGGGAAAATATTGGATGATTGTGTCACCTATAAATTTGTACTATACGAATACCTATGTTGTTAATTTTTTTGGATCCAAAGGGTGCAATTTGTATCACGCCAGATCCCTTACGGGGTAGACAGAAAGTAGAGAGTTCCAAAAATTTCATTAGAATATTATGAAAATAAATAAGCTATTTGCTCAAAGCGAATATTGTACACAATTCTTTGTTACATAATTGCCTAATGAATCCGGTAAATCCCATTTGTTCTCACGCATGTCGTAGAAAGCAATTGGGGAATTAAACAAGACTTTTTGTCTCCTTTTTTTTTTAAAAAAAGGCCCCACGCTGGGTATTATTCAATGTCGTGGGTACGTTTACAAACATGAAAATCACACAAACAAATACCCAGACCTAAACAAAATGTGTGAGTCACACAAAAATTTGTACTATGTGGGAATATCATCATCATCATCTCAGCCTATACTTGTCCACTGCTGAACATAAGCCTCCCCAATCGCTTTCCAGCGTAACCGGTCCGATGCCACCTGCATCCAACGACTTCCTGCGATTTTCACAAGATCGTCGGTCCATCTGGCAGGCGGTCGTCTCACGCTGCGCTTGCCAATACGTGGTCTCCACTCTAGAATCTTTCTGCCCCAACGCCCGTCCGATCTTCGCGATATGTGGCCCGCCCATTGCCACTTCAGCTTGCTAATCTTAAGGGCTATGTCGGTGACCTTGGTTCTTCTACGAATCTCCTCATTCCTGATTCGTTCACGTAGAGAAACGCCGAACATAGCTCCCTCCATAGCTCGCTGTGCAACTCTGAGCTTTTTTATGAGACCTATAGTAAGAGACCACGTCTCTGATCCATATATCATCACTGGTAACACACATTGACTAAAAACTTTAGTCTTTAGGCACTGAGGTATTTTGGATGAGAAGATGTTGCGCAGTTTCCCGAACGCTGCCTAGCCGAGTTGGATTCGTCGATTGACCTCTCTCTCAAAGTTGGACCTACCTAACCGGACTACCTGTCCCAGGTAAATGTATTCGTCGACAACTTCAAGAGTAGAGTTCCCAACGGTGAGTGCGGTGGGTACGACATGGACGTTAAACATTATTTTAGTTTTGTCCATGTTCATTTTAAAACCCACTTGTTGAGATACTCTGTTGAGGTCGCCGAGCATTCGTCCTAGATCTTCCAGCGACTCCGCCATGACCACAATGTCGTCGGCAAATCGAAGGTGAGTGATGTATTCGCCATTGATGTTAATGCCAAGTCCTCGCCATTCCAAGAGCTTGAAGGCGTCCTCTATGGTGGTCGTAAACAGTTTCGGAGAAATGACGTCTCCCTGTCTTACTCCTCTTTTTATGGAGATCGCCTTCGTGCACTGCCCTTGTACTCGGACTGACATGGTGGCGTTATTATACAAGCACTTCAACACTTCGATGTACCGATAGTCAATGCGGCATCGCTGGAGAGAACTAAGAACCGCCCAAGTCTCGATTGAATCGAAAGCTTTCTCATAGTCCACTAACGCCAAGCATAGTGGCCGATTATACTCCTCGGTCTTCTGTATAATCTGCCGCAGCGTATGTATGTGGTCTATGGTACTAAAGCCTTTCCGGAAACCGGCTTGTTCGGGAGGCTGGAAGTCATCAAGCCTGCGTTCGAGACGATTCGTGATGACTCTCGAAAACAACTTGTAAACATGGCTCAGCAGTGTGATGGGCCTATAGTTCTTTAATAAAGTGTTATCACCTTTCTTGAAAAAGTGTACCACCACACCCCTGTTTCATGCTTCCGGCGTTTTTCCTTCGAGCAAGACGGAATTAAACAGCCTCTGAAGGACTTTCCACCGGCGATCCACCCGCTTTCAGAAGCTCTGCGGTAATTCCGTCTTCACCCGGCGCTTTGTTGTTTTTAAGTTGTTTGAGAGCCATCCTAATCTCGTACAGGCTGATGTCCGGGATATCTTCAGTGTAGTGTCGGGTTAGCTTAGCTCTTGGGTCTTTTACCAAGTCAACAACAGGTTCAGCTACTGAGGTATACAACTGCCCATAGAACCTCTCTATCTCCCTGAGCACCTCTGACCTATTCGACGTTACGTTTCCGTCCTCCGTCTTCAGCTTCGTCAACTGGCTTTGCCCAATAGACGCGTCTCTTGCGAACACTTTGGAGCCCTTGTTCTGCTCTATGGTCTCCTCAATACGTCTTGTATTGAAGGACCGTAAATCGTGTCGCAAGGACTTCAATATCTGTCCATTGAGCTGCCTATAGGACTTAGCATCATCGGAGGTTTGGAGTGTCATGGTACGTCGCTCAGCCATAAGGTTTCGGGTGTAGTCAGATAGCTTTTGAGGCCTATTTTTACGGTGGGGCTTAAAATGCTTGGACCCGACCGTATGGACAGTCTCTACCAACCTATTGTTGATTTCGTCCACTGATGCGCTGCTGTCTAGCAATTCGAAGCGGTATGACAATTCGAGTTGAAAGTTCTCGGGGTTTTGGATATGTGCATTAGAAGGTCGGAGCGTAGACTTCATCAGACGCGATCTTTCCATTTTGACATTAATATTTAATGTGCCTCTGACCATTCGGTGATCACTGCCGGTTTTTACCCTGTGAATCACGGATACATCATTAAATATTTGTCGCTTGGTGCTCATGATGAAGTCTATCTCATTTTTTGTGGAACCATCAGGGCTCATCCAGGTCCATTTCCTATGAGGCGGCTTCTGGAAGAAAGTGTTCATCATAAGGAGTCCCTCTTTCTCCAGAAATTCGGCCAGCCTCTGACCCCTGGGGTTGCGCTGCCCATATCGAAATTGCCCCACTCTCAACTCATCATCGCCCCGTTTGCCCAGTCGCGCATTGAAGTCACCCATAACTACTGTAAAGTGTGCTTTGGAAGTATGTATGGCTCTACTAATGTCCTCATACATAACTTCCACCTCATCATCTGAGTATGCCGAGGTCGGTGCGTAGACCTGTATGACCTTCAGCGAATATCTTTTAGATATTCTGAGTATCAGGTACGCTACCCTGCTCGACACACTAGTGATGGACACAACGTTGTTTATGAGTGACTTGTGGACGATAAATCCGACACCACCTTGGGACTGCTGTTCGCCCTCCCGGTAGTAAAACAAGTTGCCGGATTTTAAGGTTATCGTGTCCTCGCCCTCTCTTCGGACCTCCGATAAACCAACAATACTCCACCGCAACTTGTTTAACTCTTCTTCCAGCTCAACTAGCTTCTCATCTGTCCTCAATGTGCGTGCGTTGTATGTCACCAGGGCCAATTTTCGGTTTTGGTGGTAGCCGAATCTCTGCCGGAGATTCTTAGCACCCCTTGACCTGTCGTTACCATGGCTGCTACCGTGGCCAGGACGAACAGGACCGCCGGGGACTAGGGGCCTGGTTTTCTTACTTTCTTCCATAATTGGGGGTGTTTGCCATACTCGCCACGCTTGGCAGGCGGATTGGCGAGCGCAGTTATTGGTCGTCGAAGTGTTAAGGGAACGCTGCTGCCCATTCCCTAGTTTTCCCTTAGTCGCCTTGTACGACACCCGATGGGATGAGATGGGTTGGTCCTATTCTAAGCCGGTAACCACGCGGCACCTAAGCCGGGAACCACGCGGCACCTAAGCCGGGAACCACGCGGCACCGTGGGAATATAACCCGCAACTATTCAGTCTAGTAACCGGAGCGGCCTACCGCTCTTAACGTCTGGACAAAGAAGTCGTCAGTGGAAACAGGAAATAGGCAACAGCGTTTTACTGAGTTTGTTGAAGAGATACGCATTTTGTAAATTTGTATTTATTTTACCCGCTCTAAATAGGCTGCAACCATCAACCTGAATATTTTGAAAATAATGTAATAGATAACATTAGGCGTGTTTTGTTTATTACTCATTCAATAATATTATCATAGTTTGACCACATACCCTCATAGACACTATTAACTAATATCCAAATAATCTGTATAACAATTCTAATTTCAAATAGAATAAAATGAATTAGGTACTATAATCATTTTTTTTATTCATTCATGTATTGGACTCTATCTGAATGTAACGAAGTTAATTAAAAAAATACATAATAAAAAAATTATATTCATAACATCATTAAAAAGTTATATTCATTTTGCATTTAAATTGTGGGAAATAATTGCTGTGGCTTCCTATATGAGGAAGCAACACTGAGCCTCCTACTACTAGTAATATTGCTACCTCTATCGGATCGACGTAATGTCGGTATGGTGGGGAACAAGAGTAAAAGAGATGGATATATGTTTACTTCAAATTTTTGATTGGATTCAAATATTTTTAAATTGGTTACCTAAATGGTACCTTTTTCTTGACAGAAAAAGTGTACAGCTGCACTGGGTTTATAATCCATCTATGCTTTTAAGTCTTACCTCTATATAAAAAACGACAAATACGCTCGCTGGTTACGGAGACTCTTGACCTGCCCTTCAGATAAGACACGATCTATTGATACAACCTAAATATATGAAAAACGTTGATATTCTAATCTGCCTGCCTCGCAAAGCTTTGATGATATATGAAGACGTAGAACGCAGACGTAGAACAATTCATAACCACCCCACTGCGAAACTAGTCTTCTCAATTATACGGGTTAAAAATTTTATAGTAGAATTATTAATAACACAATGAGGTATAATGTTTATAATGTATACGGTTCACGGGTATAATGTTTAAGATCTCTTATTATGAAGATTTCTTAAATGGGGACCGGAGTGGAGATGGCTTTCGTTAAATCCTAACATATCCTATGATTAATTATTTTGTGTATTATTCAGTAATATTCGTTTTGAGTACTTAAATAACCCTTTCTGAGTACTTTCTGAGCACTTAAATAACCTTTCTGAGTACTTGAATAACCCACTTCACTTCACAGTAGCACTATTAACTGAATACAATACAATTAAAATGTAGAGAAAGCTGGTGGTCATATGCGTGATAAAGGAGCCCTCAATTTTTTTTTCTCCTTTTTGCAAAGCTGTAACTTTTTCTAAAAAATACTGAACATTACCATTACTTCAATTTGTACAGCATGGTCGCGACAACGAGGAGTAAAGAACTCATAAAGACGGTAATAAATATTTCTACGCCTTCTTGTCAGGCGAGACATAATCACAATTTTGCCGCTTATGAAACGCAAATTGTCTGTAATATTACGACGACGTGAGATTGTAATACTCTGTAATACTCAATTTTAGTAAAATACTGAACATAAAGGGAACATGCGTGCAAATTACCTATCTGCTTTAAAAGGGTTAAATCTGTGTTTTATGGTAATGTTACCAGAAGTTCACACTAATCAAAGCGTGACTTCACTTGTCAAAGTCAATGTCAAAAATCATTTATTTGCATAGGCGGCATCATTTATTTACAATAGCACTCACAAACGTCAAAATTATTACATTTTTTACATCTACCACCGGATCGGAACGCGGCCTCCACTGAGAAGATCCGACGAGAAACTCAGAGGGATAGTCTTTTAATTTAATTTGTTTGCCTTTCTGATAACCATTTTTTTTTGTTTTTCAAAATTGTATTATACATCATTGATTAATGTTGCTGATTGAGGAGCTGCTCAAACCTAATCTGTTTTAAACTTAAGATAATCCGAAATTTTGTGAACCCTTTCTTACAGAGTCTAGTTTTAATTGCCTTTTTAAACTTATTGATAGGCATGTTTCGGATATTGCCCCATGAAAGAATTACTAATTCTGTGGAGACGAGTGGAATCTATATATATACATATATAATATACATATAAACTGTAAGGAAATCGTGTCTGTACATGGAAAATTTTTAAGAAATAACAATCCAGGGTTATCTTTATATCGACGTAGAAGCCAATTCTAAAATTTTTGGCTCTCGTGTCTGTTTGTTTGTCTGTCTGTCGGTCTGTCGGAGGGTATGAACCGTCATCACGCAAATACTACTGAGTGGATTTGGATAAAACTTTCCATGCGGATACCTTAAAATGTTGGCTAACTTATTGTATAGTATTTATCTCGGAAAATCAAAAGGTTTTTCCAGAAAATAAGCGAAATATTGTATTTCTAAAAATACACTTTACTCCAAACCTGTTTGATGGAGTTCAATGAAATTTTGTGTAATTGCAACCTGTACAAAAGGTCACAACTCTGTGTACTCATATTTTCGAAAAACTTCGATTTTGATTTATCATTCATTGTTCCAAAACTACTGTTCAGATGTCAGTGAAACCTAGCATGGAGATATTTCATATGAGAGACAATATAGTTAATATTTACGTTTTCGGGAAATCTAACAGTTTGTATGGAAAATTAAAGCATGCATTCAGGATTGTTTCTTCCAGAAAGAACGCTAACAATGAATGGGCCGGATACGAAACTTTAACGACGATTAATATCTTAGGAGAAGACTAACACTTTTTGAGACGGCGTTAGTGGTGTGTGTTGAATAAGATCGCGCTATGGTTTAGTTTATATTTTACAAATACCACCTGTGCGGGCTAAGTGGGGCTAAGACTGAACCCAGTGATAAAGATAGTTAATACAGAAATAATTCTGGTGGAAATTGACAAAACATACAATATATTCACACACGGTTCTTCCGGGATAGCCGTTATTTCTTCATACTTATATGGCATAATGGATCTTACTAACACTTTCTAGGTATTTTAGGTCTCTAAATAATATTCGAGATACTTTTTATCCCGGAAAGAATCACGGTTCTTGCGAAATAGCCGGCTAAATGAATTTAATTAAAACTTTATATGAAGGTGTCTTACACTGTAAAATAAAACAAAACACTTTTTATTACTTGATTACTTGATTCGCGGGTAGACACCCAATGTTAACGCAATTACAATTTCTTTCTGCATCATAAATTAAATAAAATAACATTGAAATTATTAAAACTTTATTAACCATAGTAGACATTTATTGTGACAAGTGCTCTTACAATAAAGTGCATCAATTATACACGGTATTTTTCGTGAAAAACAGCAAAAATTCGTCACGGATTGTTTACATTTTGCAATACTACCCGATATCCATATAAAGTGCAGTTAAAACTAAACTATCCTACCTAAATTGCTACGATTAATACTTTAATTAATCTGTTTAAACAAAAAAGTGTGCACAGTGGCATTATAGTTACGTTACGCAACTGTTAACCCTGAAAACATCGGTTATATTTTACACACAACCAGCGCCATCTCTCGTCGGGTAGTGAGACTGCATTATTGTCAAAATGGTAAACAAATGTGGAGCTTGTGGCAAATTTACGGCAGCGACGGAATGCATCAAGTGTGCTAAATGCTCCGGGACTTTCCACCGCGCGTGTGTAGCTATGACTGCTGCTACCAAGTTGAGCGATGGGTGGCTTTGCCCCGGGTGCAAAATACAGTTACCTAGAGGGGACAACTCATCCACCCCGGTCAAAGGTATTCAAACGTCGGATGTCCAGAAGCCACCGCCGCCCGGACCTCCTTCTACCACCCCCAGCAGCTCTTATGCTCAAAATGCCCCCACCCTTCATGAGCCAAATAACGGTTTATTACAGGAGTTATGGGCTTTTCGCGAAGAAATGCGAGTAATGCAGGCTGAGCTCAAGGAAGAGATACGAGTGACGCGATCGGAAATAGCCGAGTTCAGATTGGGCCTAAAATCATGTACCGATAGGTTAGACAAACTCGAAACTCGATTATCCGATTTCGAGGCCAAAGCTAACAGCTCTCTCGTCGAAGGCGTCGTTGATAGCCTCAAAACACAACTAAATGAGCGAGATCAAGAGCTGCTCCTCAACGACCTTGACATCACGGGTATTCCTGAGTGTAAGGAGGAATCCCCTCTGCACCTTGTCAAGGTGTTAGCTGCGAAGCTCGGGGTAAACCTGGAGGATCATGACCTGGTACACGCGGAACGGGTCGGGCCCAGTCGACGCAACCTGATCGTCGGTGCGCCTCCCTCCACCCGACCGCGCAGCATAGCTGTTCGACTGGCCCGCCGAGCGACGCGAGACCAGCTGTTGCGTGCCGCGCGTGTTCGTCGCGTCATTACCACCGCCGACCTCGAGGTACAGGGTGCGCCACCAGGCCGCGTGTATATCAATGAGCGGCTCACGCGCACCAACAGGCATCTTTTCTACCGAGCGCGAGAAGAGGGTCGAAACCACAATTGGAAGTACATATGGACAAGGAACGGGAAGGTACTCATTCGGAAGGACGAGGGCAAACCAGCAGAGCGCATAAGGTCTGAAAAGGATATTGTTAAGTTTTTCGGTTTAAGCAATGTTTTGCACTAATACATATGTCTAGGCATGTTTCGTGGCAAATCATACTTATTATACTTTATTATTTTATTATTTTGTACACGTTATTCTATGTTCTCATGTTTAGCGTTCGCTTCGGTGTGAGCTGTGTCGAAGAAACCAAGTTTCTAACATACCTCAGTAAAAATAAATTCAATATTACTTTTAACAATTACCGTTATCATTCGATCGATTCTTCCATGGCTACTAACAATTTAACATTATCATTTTCACTGAAAGTCATACCCATCGCAACATTATTTTTTAAGTACTATAATATACAGTACATAATTATTATAATATATCTTTATAATCTTATATTACTATATCCGTTTATTCTAGACAACAATGTATACTTATGGGTCCCTTCAGCTTTTTATTTAACTTTCAATAATATATTTCTTGTTTTGCAGTCTATTTTAAATAACAATAATAATAAATGACGTCTAGAGGTCTTCTAAAAGTTGGTTTATACAACGCAGGATCACTGGGAACGAATCATGACTCCTTTGTTGAAGCAATGAATAATTTTAAAGTGGATATAATGGCAATCAACGAGACCTGGCTAAGGCCCGGCGAGGAGAGCCGCGCCCCTGTTGTACCTGGTTATCGGTTGCGGCATATTCCGCGCCCTACGGTTGTACGCGGTGGTCGCGGGGGAGGTGTTGGTTTCTACATAAAATGTGGTGTCAACGTACGCACTTTTACGCACCCAATCGATCCTAGCCGGATAGCCGCGGAACAAATGTGGTTAACGCTCACTGTTAATGGGAAGAAACTGGCTATTGGTACTGCATATCGTCCACCTTGGCTCGATGTAGACTTATTCTTGGACGCTTTATCGGATAGCATTAATTCTTTGTCCACTTGCGATGGCATACTGGTTATGGGAGATTTCAACGTTAACTTCCTGAACCAAAACAACGGCTGTACAAAAAAATTAATAACCCTTTTGGGCTGTCTCAGCTTATCTCAATTGGTAACCACGCCAACCCACTTCACAGAGACGTCTGAGTCATTAATAGACCTAATTATTACCGACTTGCCAGTGCGTCAAGTCTCAGTGGAGGCGTCTGGGGCACTATGCGGTCATGCCTATGTCCTGTGCGAGCTAAACATTAAACGAGATAAAGTAACCCCGCAGATAATAACCTATCGTCCAATTAAAGACATTGACCTTGCCATCTTCAATGAAGATATAAATAAAATTAGATGGGATCTGATCGCAGAACTAGCTAACGTAAACGACATGGTAAGTTGCTTCAACAACAGTGTTCTTTCCGTTTTCGATCTCCACGCTCCGATTAAAACACGTAAAATAAAAGATCGCACCTACCCATGGGTTACGGACAATGTAAAGCTTATGCTGCGTCTAAGGAAAGACGCTCTAGAAAGATATAGAAAAACTAGATCAGAAGAAAAAAAAAAATACTATAAGAGTTTAAATTCCCTAACAAATAAGTCTATCTATTTCGAAAAAGTAGCTTATTTCAAGCACCATATTAACAGCAAACAAAATACCCCGAAAATCCTGTGGAAAAACTTGAAATCCAACATACTTCCTGCCAAAAAAGATTTCGAAATTCCTCCACATCTCAACGACGTAGAAAAACTCAACACGCATTTTCTGAAAGTACCGGGAATTTTAGAGGTTAATATCTCACTCCTCACCTTTTATGAATTCCACGACTTTGGTAACGAAACTTTTACGTTAAACACTGTATCTTCTGAGTCTATAGTCTCCATTATGAAACAATTAAAGTCAAATGCCGAGGGGGTCGATCATCTGAATTTAACCATGTTACTTATGACATGTCCCGGCTCGCTCGTTGCGATAACGTCCATGGTTAACACGTCCATTACCACCTCAACATTCCCTGACATATGGAAAACGGCCATAGTGCGTCCTTTGCCTAAAAAGCCTAACCCGTCGGAAGTCAAAGATCTACGGCCTATAAGTATCCTGCCATGTGTATCAAAAATACTCGAAAAAGTGGTTTGTCAGCAGCTTACTGAGTTCCTGGAGAAAAATAACATCCTACCAGATTTTCAATCTGGCTTTAGGAAATGTCACAGCACTGCCACAGCGTTATTAGATGTATCTGACAATATTCTATACGCTCAAGATAAAGGCATGTGCACACTGCTCGTGCTTTTGGACTTCTCCAGGGCATTTGACGCGATTAACACCACACTGTTGTTATCAAAACTCAGTTACTATGGGTTTGACTGGGCCACAATTGGCTGGTTCCATAGCTATTTGAGTAACCGTCACCAATTCGTCGAATCAAAAACGAGCAGTTTATCCACAGCTACACGCTCAAAGTCTGTGGGGGTGGGTAGGGGGGTTCCTCAGGGTTCTATCCTGGGCCCAGTGCTGTTCACACTCTATACAGCCGATATTAAAAACCACATAAAAAATTGCAAATATCATATATATGCTGATGATTTGCAAATATATGTGTCCTTTCGGCCAGTTGACAAGGTAATAGCTATTAAAAAACTGAATGAAGACCTTACCGGGATAGCAGCTTGGTCGGAACGAAATAGCCTCGTCCTTAATCCTACCAAGACTAAGTATGTTCTATTCGGAACCAAACAGAAACTAGCTTACCTATGCTCACCCATTGAAATAAGACTTATGGGTGAGACTATCGAACGTTCGTATGAGACTTACAATTTGGGTCTGTGTATGGACGAGGCTTTGCGTTTCGAGAAACATATCGCTGAGTGCGCACGTAACTGTTTCTACAGATTGAGGCTGCTATACAAAATTAGACCCTTCTTATCGGAAAAACTGCGAACACAACTAGTTGAGTCACTATTCTTGTCTAAACTTAATTATGCGGACACGGTATACGGCCCAAGGCTACTTGCGCGTACGCAACGGTTGATCCAAAGGGTCCAAAACGCATGTGCAAGATTCTGTTTTAATGTGCCACCGAGAAGCCACATATCCCCCTTTTTAAACCAACACTACTGCCTAAAAATGAAGTCCCGACGCAAACTACACCTGGCGTGCCTCCTCTTTGGTGTTCTTAAGTATAAAACTCCGAAATACTTGTACGAGAAGTTTACTTGGGGAGCAGCCAGAAGAGGCTGCGCCCGTAGACAGTGTTCACTACAACTCTCCATCGAACAGTACAGTTCAGCCGCTTTCCGGGGTAGTTTCAGGTACGCAGCCTCCAAGTGTTGGAATAATCTGCCGCCGCCAATCAGAAACCTGGAATCCATAAATAGATTTAAGATTAGACTTAAAAAACACTTGGTCGAGGTGCAGCGGCAATATAATAATATTAATCTGGATATATCTATAATATAACACGAATTGTAATGAATAAATAATACATACCCTAGTAGATAGATAGTTAAGTGCCCCTTCGCGTTCACTGTTTCTGATAAAAAGCACACACACTTTCTTTCAATAACTCCCTGATTAATGGGGACCTGTAAATTAAAAAAAAAAATATATATGTGTATATATGTGTGTATGTATATGTATGTATGTGTGTATGTATATATATATATATATTACTATAATTTTAAATATTTTCTATTATACTACAATAATAATATGTGCAACAATACTATGTATATATATAATAAAACAGTTATAACTTACCTCAGGGTCTGGTTCACTCACGTTTAGGCTTCTCTTCTTTATCTGTCATATTTGCAGTGTATTATACAATATACGGGCTGTAGACCTGACAGAGTAAAAGCTGTAACCATGGGAAAATAAAATAACTTTAGAAAAAACACAATTTTGCAATTACATAATTTAACGACTTTATTAAATGATACTGTACAAACTACTGTCGTAGATAGATAGACTGTAGTGCTAACCTCTTGGTTCCTTAGGTTTATTAGTCCATTCAAAAGTGGTGGTGGAGCGGCGACATATGCGCATCAAGTAATGGCGTCATGGTATTTTATACACTTCACTCATAACTCATAATTATTTTCTTTGTCCGTATAAATAAACTTATCACTAGTTACGACTCAACTATTTTCGGCACTTATTTCCTTACTTGTTTGCAAACCTTGTGTAATCTAATACTTTACCGTTAAGCACATAATAGTACAATGGTTTTGTATATTGCATAGTTGCCTATGAGCGGAGTGAGAATAACACACATGCGCCGGAATGCCGCGCGGAGAACCGGTTTCGTGCAATCAAAACGATTCTCACTCGCTCAACACAACAATTATATATAATTATACCTCATATCGCCTGCGCAGGCACAGAGTTCTATGTATTGTACCATTTTAGTCCTTTTTATTTTATAGTAAATGTTAATTTTTCCACTCATAATATATGTATACAATTTCCTTTTCCCTTTATTTACACATTTATAATACATATTCAGGTGTACGTATGTGTTATATCTGTATTACGCAACGTACGCGATTGCGTCACCATTGAGTGTAAAAATTGTATGTGCAATAAATAGTAAATGAGCAGGCTTTGGCTGAAAACTAGCGCTGGGGGAGACTCTGTTCCCCTCCAGCACATGCTGAGCCAATTGCCTTTCGGCACAGCTCACACCAAGGCTAATGCTGCAGCAGCAGCTTATTGTAACTTAATATTATTTTGTTTTTGGTTTTTTTTTCTGTATTTGTTTATTTTTAATTTTATTTTTACGCAACCTGTCCTACTTTTTGTGATTTTAAAATGTGCGCTGTGTTGATTAAATATTTTTCATTTCATTTCATATTACGAAAAATATATAACATAGTAAAATATACAGTAGCATGACTTCTGCGGAATATCTATTATTTCTTCATACTAAAATGCCTGAAGGGATTATAAAGAAACTTAATATGAAAGAAACCCAGAGATATAAAATGAGCAAGTGGAAGAACGTTGATATTGGGGAAGACGTAGACTATCTTACCATAACCAAATAGAACGTGTATTATCAGAAGGGCAAGTCAAGAGTCTCCGTAACCGGCGAGCTTATATAAGACGGACTATGAGAGTGGAGAAAGCCAAAAAGGTCTGTAAGAAAAGAACCTGTTGGAAATCTGAAATCTGTGCCTACGCTACAAGGGATCTGACGTGTGATAAAGATTGATAGATAGTATTGAAGTATCTTAAGTCGTGAAATATCATGCCGATACTATCCGTGTAAGTGGTATATAAAATCACTCCAAAATGCATGTGGTGGATTTTACCGGTCTGCATGAAGGCTCAAAGATACTATTCATATTTAGGCTAAAAAAGCCTGGCAATCCTTCGATTTCCCTCTTCTTCTTCACAGGTGACTAGAAGCCTGGGGACCTGTTGAAATTGTTGTACAACAAAAATTTACTCATTTTTAAGTTGACTTTAAAATACTTTTGCAAAACAAAGATGACTTGGTTTGACCGATAAAACGTAGACTACTTAACTAACTTTATCGAATAGTTCCCCAGGTACGATCCCCGCACAGCGTACAAGAATATTGATTTGAGATTTGTGATTTTGAAATAAATAAGTTATTTTAAGTGCATATGGGCACAATAAAAAAAATGTTTGTTTGTCCGTGTTAATATCCAGAACGGTGGAACCGATTTCAAAAAGACTATTACTGGAAAATGAAGAAATTTTTCGAGATTAATCAAGACTACTGTTTAGCTCGGGAAATGCAATATTTCTGGGGGATAGTTGATTTTATTTCTCTATATCAACACGGCTGAATGGATTTAAAAGAAACTGAATATGGAGGTGTCTCTTCAATCTTGGAATAATGCTTATACAATATATTTACTACAAGGTTCTCCCGGGACATCTAGCTGTTATTTCTTCATACTAAAATGACATAATGGATCTTACTAACACTTTCAAGGTGTCTTAGGTCTCGAAATAATAATCGAGATACTTTTTATCTCGGAACGAATCACGGTTCTTGCGACATAGCTGGTATTTATTCATATTAAAATGGCTAAACGAATTAAACTGGAACGTTATATAAAGGTGTCTTACATCGTAAAATAAAACAGAACACTTTTTATCTCGAAAAATAGCACTACTTCTTTGGAATATCTATTATTTCTTCATACCTAACGGATTATAAAGAAACTTAATATGAAAGAAAGAACAGAGATATACAAATTCAAATGTAAAAGGAAGTAGAAAACAACCATTTATAGTTTCACAAATTATATAAAATACGTACAATTACATAACAAAACAGGAAAGAAATATCAATAAAAACGGTAGTAAAAAAAGAAATCTACGTATTTACATAGGGTCGAATGGTTCCACGCCGCTGTAAGTTGGTGGAGTACCTAGAACAGGACGCAGATATCGGGGAAGACCTAGACTATCTTACCATGACTAAATAGACCATGTTTTATCCGAAGAGCAAGTCAAGAGTCTCCGTAACCGGCAAGCGTGTATAAGACGAACTATGAGAGAGGAGAAAACCAAAAAGGTCTGTAAGGAAAGAACCTGTTGGAACTCTGTACACTCTACCTACTCCGCAAGGTATCTGACGTGGTGATATAGATTGGTAGATAGTATTAAAGTATCTTAAGTCGTGAAATATATGAAATATGTAACTTTGTTGTTGTTGTTAACACACTAGATCATGCCGATATTATCCTACATTATATGCATTTGGGGGGTTTTAACCGGCCTGCATGAAGGTCCAAAGATATTAATCTTATTTTGTCGAAAGAAAAGCCTAGCAATCCGTCGATTTTCCTCTTTCTTCGTCATCAGCGACTGGAAGCCTGGGGACCTGCTGAAATTGTTCTACAGCGAAAATTTACTCATACTTAAGTCGACTTTATAAATACTTTTGAAAAACAATGACGACTTGGTTTAAGCGACAAAACGTAGACCGCCTTACATACTTTGTCAAATAGTCGCAGGTACGAGCCCCGCACAGCACACGGGAATATTGATTTGGGATTTGTCATTTTGAAATAAATAAGATATTTTATGCACATACAGGCACAATAAAAAATAAGTTTGTCTGTGTTAATATCCAGAACGGTGGAACCGATTTTAAATACGCTATCATTGGAAAATGTAGGATTTCTTAGAGGCTGTTGACTACTTTTTACCTTAGAAAATGCAAGATTTCAGGGGATAGTTGATTTTATTTCTCCATATTAACACGGCTGAACGGATTGAAAAGAAACTTAATATGGAGGTGTCTCTTAAGTCTTGGAAAATTGTTATTCCAAAATATCCTACCCATCTATGTCAAATTACAAAATAAACGCGTGCGAAGCCGCGGGAAACAGCTAGTGTACAATGAGATCATCTTCGTTCCGTGTATTTACATGATGAATGTCGCTATATTTTTGAAAATTACTGATATTCTTTTTAACATATAGAAGATTTCCATATATAAATTGTGATGCAACATTTAGAATATTTATTTCTCTATATTTTTCCTTAAAAGAAGCTCTCGGGGTCAAATTATAAATTGCTCGAACAGCCCTTTTCTGGAAAGCAAAGATGGTATTAAGTTCTGCAGAGCATCCCCAAAGTAGTATGCCATATGACATAATACTATGAAAATAGGCGAAATAAACAAGTCTAGCTGTTTCAATATCAGTTAGTAATCTAATTTTCTTCACAGCATATGCCGCTGAGCTTAATCTACCAGATAATTAATCAATATGGGGGCCCCATTGTAATCTAGCATCAATAGTGATACCTAGAAATACAGTCGACTCTACAAGGTCTAAATCCACGCCATTTATTTCTACATTAGTTGCAACCTGTCTTACATTTGGCGATATGATCGTTGGTTCAAGTTCTTATGGTGAGCCGTAGCTATTTTTCGGGCATAATATGTTACCTTTACTTTCATTTAACCCGCTTGCGTGTGAGTCCGCAGAAACGTGGATGTAGAACTGGTGAACGCGAGAGTTTAAACATTTGCAGAATGCAGAGAAGTAAATTTAGAGATGAGCAGAGCTGGCTAAATGTAAATCGTAGGAAGGGGCTCTAGAAGACAGCGGCGCGCATACGCAAACAACAAATAGTGCACTACTGTGATAATGTTTGAAGTGCGCAATGCGCGCGCCAGGCGTGTGCTATGTCTACGCTCCAATGTGCCTGCGCTCCAGCGAGAGTGGCGCTGGGATTCGAGTTAAAGTGTTCATTTATAGAATCGATATAATCAGAGACACAGTCCCGTTCAAAAGTTACACTAAAAATGTCCCCTAATCGACGTGAGTAGTTATAGGTATGATATAAAGATAAATTATTGTACCTTAATCGTATTAGTTAAAGTTGTATTTGCACAGCAATGAACAAAAAGTAATTAAATTTTATGACCGACGCTCACTGGTCGAACACAAAGTGAGTGGTCCGCACCCAAGAGAGAAAGAAACAGTTGCGAACTGCATACGATGCTTGTAGACGAACAGTATAATTGAAAAATGCATAATTTTAATGCAAATAAAGACAACACAGTATAGAATATCATTAATGTTAAGTGATGGTTACTTTAAATGATGGTTAAATTTTGTTAGTTTTTTGTATAATTCTTACAGTTTTTATTTGCCCAGTTGCGCATGTCCGTCGGGCGGTAAACAAGCGACTAAATGCGTAACACTGCTACATTTTTCTTACTATATGATTTTTAGTACATACCGCCCACTTTTATCTCCCTTCAAGTGGTGCCACTTGACGTGCGGCGAGCGTGTATCTATCTATATTTGATCGATATTTACGGTACATCGGGAGTTTTTCAGAATTTACCAGTCGATGTATGTTTTAAAAGTTAATTGTTTTGACACGTATACTCGTATAATAGACTACTCTATTAAAATGACTTATGCATTGTGATATTCACTTATATATCTATCTAATAAATCTTCACGCCAACCCCTTGCGGGGTAGGCACTGGACAGGTATGATATTTTTTAGGTACTATAATAGTTGCCTCGTTGGTCTAGAGGCAAAGCGCATCGCTATATGATCACGAGGTCCTGGGTTCAAATCCTAGGTCGGACAAGTGTAGTTTTTCTAGCGACAACTTCCCAGTACGAGGAGTCCGGAGTCTGGAATTGTGCCCGGTATATGGCAATAGGCTCGCCCCCTATGACATGGGACCTAAAATCGTAGGCGAAACGTGGGTGTACTCAGTACACCTCTGCCACCCCCGCTTGGGAATATAGGCGTAACGGCGTTTTTTTTTTGTTTTTTTTTTTTTTACTATAATAGTATAGTACAAAATATCATAGATATAGTGATCTTTTAGGAATTTACTATTGAACCAAAGCGGTTTGCTATTAAGTTTAAGTTTTTTTTTGTAATAATCTGTCACGTGCGCTAAACACATGACAGATATTTTTAAAGTTGAATTAGAGACAGAGAATGTGGTGAACATTTTCGTTTGATTTTAAACAGCGTGGGTGTTAGTGTTGTTGAGATGTTAACATGTAGGTTAGCGTGCAGTACAGGATTGAACAGGATATTTCTCACGAATGTTGTAATTAAACACACCCGATGCCTACATTTTCCAAGCGGGGGTGGCGCAGGGGTACACTGTGTACAACCACTAACCAACTACTAACTTAACTGTATTTTAAAAATGACTGTTTCAAGTGCATTGTATTTATTTATTTATTATGGATCACTAACAGAATATATTGAATGTTACAATATCTTTAAATTAAATGTTATTCCGATTATAGGCAACCACGTTATGCACTGTAATTAATAATTATAAACTATGTAATATTTTGAGTTACTTGCTAATAATTGGAGTACAATGTTAAAAGGAAAATGAATTAAAATTAAAATGTCGATTTATAATAACTAGTGGTCGCCCATTGGTCGAAATTCGACACTAATTAATTGAAATTATAAGTTTGAACATTATTAAGGTTCTATTGTCAAAGACTATACTACACTAGACTACACTAGACTAGACTATATAGAGGTATACTTCTATAATCACAGATTTCGCCAAGAGGACACTGTTAATTTGCCTATTTTTTCCAAACAAATTATATGAAATTTAAATAAAAAAAAACATAAAATGATTAAAATAAAGAATACCTTTTTTATTGTAACAAAACACCATGCGATAAAGAAAATGCTGTCCATTGAACTTGGCATATATATTTCGATAATTTAATTAATGATACAAAACTTCTTTGTAAGTGATGTTTTTTGTAAAAACTCTTTCATCGTTTGCTGGTTATGTTTGACATTCAGTAAGACTATAGACAAATAATTTGAAGTGTATTGTGTCAAATCATGTCAAATACATGGTAGTGTGTGTATTTTTTTTTTATTGATTTAATGTAAAAATGAATATCGTCTTGAATTTTGATGTTTTTTGCCGTAATGGCGACAAGCCAATTTTTATAATTTACTGTTATACTCTATTACTACTTGACTTTGGCGAAATACAATGTTAAAGTGTGCGGCCATTAATTAAAATAAGAAGAAGAAGAAGAATATCGTCTAATTTGATGATAACGACAAGACATGGTCCAGTGTATACAAATATACTTATGTTAGCAGAACAAGGAAATGCGTCACAATTTCATTCTATATAATTCCTATATACGCGGTTGCCCCCTCAGTAGGACGGTCTTTGCTGTAGAATCAACTCGCTAAGAAGAACCTCTGTCCGTTTGTTTGTCAATTTGCCTACTCTGAATAATTTTTCTTTTGTTTTAAATTAATCAAATTGTATTATTGAGTTATTGGTTTTTTTTTATGATTAAAGTATTCCTTTTGTTGGTAATAGTGGTGCCATTTCGGCGACCGTGTATTTTTTTTTTATTATTTCTGTCACGGATTCCTAAAACTTACTTATCATTGTGAATATATTTATATAATTATTTCTTTTGTCAGTCATGTAGTCCACATTCAAATTTTGAGTTGAATTATAAAGTAGGAGTGTGTAAATATTTTTATTAATTTTATTATGACTTACGGGGCTGAGACGTGGCCACTCACAGTGGGACTAGTCCACAAATTCAAAGTCGCACAGCGGGCTATGGAGCGAGCTATGTTCGGCGTCTCTTTGAAGGATAAAATTCGTAACGAGGTAATCCGACAAAGAACAAAGTTACCGACATAGCTCGCAGACTCAGTAAGCTAAAGTGGCAATGGGCTGGTCACATCTGCAGAAGGACCGACGGCCGATGGAGCAAGCGTGTCCTAGAGTGGAGACCGCGACTTGGTAAGCGTAAGGTAGGACGGCCCCCAGCTAGATGGACCGACGACCTCAAAAAGGTCGCTGGGACAGACTGGATGCGGAAGGCGGAGGACCGTGTGCAATGGCGCGTGTTAGGAGAGGCCTATGTCCAGCAGTGGACTGCGATAGGCTGATTGATTGGTTGATTGAATTTTATTAAAAAATTTGGACCTGAATTTTGAAAGGCTGTCAGAAGAAATATCGAGGCCAGGAATTCCGGAATCATTTATTATCTTGTTTAAAAAAACGTAGCCCCACACTAGGATTTATTCCTGTGACGTGGGTATGTTTACAAACATGGAAATTCACATACACAAATACCCAGACCGAAACAAATAATTGTGGATCAAAGATATGTCCTGTGCGGGAATCTACACCGCGACTATTAGACACAGTGGGCGGAGCAGCTTAAGCTCATAACCACTGCGCTAAAAGCTAATGCTCTAATCACTATTAATAACATGGCACTGCAATCCCACGCGGTCTTATCTTTTATGTAATCCGAGATTTTGTAAGGCTTTCTTTCTTGAATTATGTAAATTTAGTCTTAATTAAGTCTTAATTAAAGTCTCGAGGTGATTCGTCAGGTTCCAGAATGGAAAGGATAAAGTCTAAGGATGGTGACATTCTTGCAGATACACAAGCTGTATTAACCCGGTGGAGTGAATATTTTGGAGAAATGTATGGAGATGCCCCGGAAACTGGTGCCACAGACGAGCCCAGAGACGAGTTTGTGGCACCGGAATCAACAGAGGGCATCACTATGGAAGAAGTTGAATGGGCGATAGGAAGTATGAAAAATGGTAAAGCTGCGGGAATAGACATGATATCTGCCGAGATGATCAAATATGGTGGAACTTGCGTCCGGGACGCCTTTCGGGTCCTTGCAAATCTTTGCTGGAGGACCGGTAGGGTCCCTACAGATTGGCGCCGCGCAGTCATTGTACCCTTGTACAAAGGCAAGGGTTCACAATATGACTGCGCTAATTACAGAGCCATTAGTTTGATCAGCTTGGCAGCCAAGGTGTATGGTAAAATTGTTGAGAGGAGAATGCGCGAGAAGTCCGATGGAATGTTGTGCGAGGCACAAGGGGGTTTCAGGTCCGGAAGAGGATGTCCGGATCAAGTTTTCTCCCTTCGCAACATCGTAGAGAAGCATCTGGCAGTGGGCCGGAAGGTTTTCTGCGGTTTTGTGGATCTGGAGAAGGCGTTTGATAGAGTTGTGCGAAAGAGACTTTGGGACATTTTGCCTGAGTATGGTATAAATGGCACTCTGCTGCGGGCCGTCCAGTCCACCTATGTGGACTGCAAGGCATGCGTACGGGTGGGTGGTAACATGTCACCCTGGTTTGACGTTGAAATCGGCGTCAAGCAGGGTTGCGTGTTGTCCGCTAGACTGTTTATAATATATTTGGATAAAAGTCTTCAAAGACTGAAAGCGATGAATGAAGGTGTACAAATGAGTGATCTAGTGGTAAATCATCTACTATATGCAGATGACGCGGTTTTGATAGCGCCAACAGCCACTGATCTGCAATCACTAGTCACAGTTATGAAAGACGACTGCATGAAAAATGGCTTACATTTGAATGTGAAGAAAACCAAAATTATGGTTTTTGAACGGGAAGAAACCAGAACGAATGCAAGGATTGTGGTTGGGAACGATGTGCTGGAGCAAGTGAATGAGTTTGTATATCTTGGATGCGCATTCAGTAAGGATGGAAAATACACCGCTGGCATAGAGAGAAGAGTGAGTGCAGGGAACAGAGTGAATGGCGCGATGGGAAAGCTACTTGGGAGCCGGCACTTAAGCCGAAAAGCGCAGCTGGCCATACATAATGGAGTGCTTGTCCCAACGCTGTTATATGGCAGCGAGAGCTGGGTATGTAAGAAGGAGAATGAAAGTAGGATAAATGCGGTGGAAATGCGAGCTCTGCGGAAGATGTGCGGAGTGAAGCTGACCGACCGTATTCGCAACAGCGTAGTAAGAAAGCAAATAGGTATGAAAGAGAATATCGGTGTAAAGATGAGAAAGGGTATGCTCCGTTGGTTCGGGCATATAGAAAGAATGTCCGAAGAAAGAATGACAAAACTGATATACAACGCGAAAGTGGAAGGATGTAGGTACCGGGGAAGACCTAGACTATCTTACCATGACCAAATAGACCGGGTCTTATCTGAAGGACAAGTCAGGAGTCTCCGTAACCGGCGAGCGTGTATGAGACGAATTATGAGAGTAGAGGAAGCCAGAGAGGTATGTAAGGAAAGAGCCTGTTGGAACTCTGTACTCTCTGCCTACCCCGTAAGGGATCTGGCGTGATGATATAGATAGAGATAGTCTTAATTAAAGTTTTATGTACTATATTAATTGGTAAATCTCGAATATCGTGGGGAAGTTTATTATAAAAACGTATACACTGGCCCATGAACGAATTGCTGTTTTTGTGGATTTCCGTGACATGTGCCGTATGATTATTTTTATTCCGAGTATTTACAGTGTGGATGTCAGTCAATATTACAAACGTTGGATTTACCTTAATAAGTACTATGGACTCAGATCATGCCCTGTAGCCCATATCTGCTATTTTTGTAATTATGACATGCTACAAAAATTGTTTAATAACAATTTCAAATTAGGCAATTGTTTGAACTGGTACCTACGACTTCGGAAAATCAAAACAATAATTGTTTCTGCTAGGTACCATAAAAAATTGGATAGTATTGAATTAGCAGACTGGAAACTGCCAAAACTAACAATTATTATGTCAACTATTGATTTTTTTTTTATTGGAAACCTGGATTGGATTGGAGTCCGTTGGCGCCCTGGATCTGACGATAGAGCCGGTAGGTAGCCATTGAAATTCCCAACTATTCAACCACTCTTAAGCCCATTGTGCAAAGGCTCAATTGATTTGTCTTCATAAGTACTTTAGACCTCTGGGTCTATCGGACAGTGTCCAGGGTCAGGTGATGTAGCCTGACGGGAACTTCTCAACTCGATGAGGTCTATCTCCGATGTGTTTTCTTTACACAAGTTTATTTTGTGTAGTCCTTAATAGCGCTTCAGCTGTGCCACCTAGTAACACGCGCAAATCGTTACTACCTCAGATAATATAATGTTAGGACCTGGACATACCCCGATATCTCGAAAACCCTTCGTCGGGGGATGTCGATTTTAAAACGCATTGCTCACCTATCATCTATCAGGTATCAATCCGTCAAAAAGAATCCAGAATCCGCGTTTGAGTGCTAAAACGTCTAGAAGGTTCTACTCCTTTATTTATCGCCGGCGCGCGGTCGCGGTAAGCAAGTAGATACAAGTAAGTCTGTAATAATAATACCGCTTTGTGGTTTGCGCCGGCTATTGTTCGATGTACCTAGACTTTGTGCTTGGAGGTTTCGTGTCCGTACTTGATACGAGTATGAAAAGAACACTCAGTGCGGCGATGGACACATCCTTTCATCGGAAGCGACACCGATAAAATCTAGAACAAGCGATTTAAGTGGAATACACCAGAGACCTTAGCAACGATGTACGGATTTAACGAGTGACTCAGAGACTTAGAAGCAGTGTTTGGTTACTGGCAAGAGTAAAACTAGTTTTTGTTTAGTACTTGTTGTGTACTTGCATTCTACTTACTGTTTTGTGCGTACAACGCCTAATAAGAAAGAAAGAAAATAATTTATTCACTACCACAAATAAGGCACAGTGTATACAATTACAGGTTATATTATGTTTGCTGCGGCAGTGAAAAGGCTACAACTCAGCATAGATGCCTCGCTTGAAACAGCTTGGCGCTGATTTTCTGTTGCACCCGTTATAATACGAGGTAGTAGGGTGAGAGACACAGTTTAAAAGTATATGGAGAAGATAAAGATAATATTGCTGCAAGTAAATAATCACAATATGGAGTTTGCTACACAAGTTAATTATATATAACATAATTTAATTAAAAACAACATATCAATATAATTAATACAATATAATACTACAATGTATATCAGACCAGGAGTGAGGTAAGTAAAAACCAAATCAAGTCCAGGGCTAAAGAACAGCTTGTTTCGCTATCAGACATGTCTTATATAGGGATTTAAAAGTGCTTTTGGACATTGGTTTCGTCAGTGGTGGTGCAAGATTATTTCAACATTTAGTAGCCTGATAGCGAAAGCTGCCCTCAATCGCTCTAGTTTTATGAAATGGAGTGGTAAGAATAAAACAATCAGCGCGCCTAGAATTGTACGATTTATGGAAGGTATACCACTCAAGTTTGTTGTATAAATATTTGGGTTTCTGCTTCCGTATAATATTACATAACAGTCCGGCAAAATGAAGATTTCTCCTGGATTCCATATTAAGTAAGCCAGCTTTGTTTAAGTAAGGTGTGTTATGACTCCGCGGTGGCACTTTATAGCAAAATCTAATACACGCATTTTGTACCCTTTGAACTATACGCTTGCTAGGCGAAAGAAGACACGGTCCTATAACTACGTCAGCATAATTTAATTTTGACAAGACTAATGATTCACACAATTGTAGTCTGATGTTTTCACTTAGTAAATGTCTGATTTTATATAATACTTTTAGCCGAAAAAAGCAGCTCCTTACGACAGTTAGAACGTTAATAAAGAACTTACGCACGTTATTCGGCATTTAATTACCCTGCTACGTAACAATAATAGGATTTGAGGGTAATACTTTCCTGTACTATCCTTTTGACAATATCACTCAAATAACACGAGTGCTTTTGGCCTATACTACGCATAACTAAATGCAAAGATCTCTCAATTCATAATCCAATATTGAAGCGCGAGTTTAAGCATAAATTTATGTTTATTGTATTTTCTGAATATAAATTTGAAATGCCGCCCAGTAGAAATGCTTATAGCCTAAAGCTTCGACGCTTGTGACAAGTAATGTAAGTGATATCATTCATTCTGTCGTTTCACATATGTGCGTGGAAATTCAATTTGTTGGCGTCGCGACCCGCGTTGCGTCGCTTGGAGCCTTTTTCATCATTTGAGGTGTAATTGCATCAGATAACTCTTTACTACGTTTCACAAAAGCTTGATGGCGGATTTCTAATCATTCAACAGTATAAATAATAATAATATTAGCCCTGTTAAGAAACTGTCCCACTGTTGGGCACGGGCCTCCTCTCAAACTGAAAGGGCTTAGGCAATAGTCCACCACGCTGGCCCAGTGCAGGTTGGCGAACTTCAAACACCTTCGAGAAACTCTTAGGTATGCAGGTTTCCTCACGATGTTTCCTTTCACCGTTAAAGCAAGTGATAATTATTTTTTTTAATTTTTAATACGCACATGCTTTGGAAAGGCAGAGGTGCGTGCCTGGGTTTGAACCTAAGACCTTTGACTTTGCAGTCCAGTGGTCTAACCACTAGGCTATCACTGCTCAACAGTATGCTATTGGGAAAATTCGAGTCATGTACTACTATAATGCTGTACGCTACGTTGCTTAACTGGATTGGAAAACACGTTTGACTAACGTGTTGGTACTGCAGCTTTGAGCAACAATGAGTGGTAAGTAGGTGATAAATATACCTACACATTTAAAGTATTGATGCCAGTTTTATGAAAACTGTATAACTTATGGAATCGTGAAAAGCGACGCACGGTTGTTCTCTTTTTACGAAAAGTGCCGCTGGCGGCGCTGCATGCCAGCTGTGACGGCAAGAAGCACATATTCATTGTGCAGTGCATTCTATTTGCGCATATACACAGTAGCGCAGTCTACAAGTGGAGCCGGCGAGTTATTTCATGTTCTTTTATTCTTAAAAGCGCTCGCAAACAGAATATGATCTGAAACCTACGCACGAACAATTTGACGTAGTAACTTGTAACGTTTTAAGACATCGTTCTGTCACTTTTATGTTTATTAAGAAATTGTAGAAAAAAGAATACATTATATTAACTCAATACCGTTACGCTCACCTATATTCATATGTTCCTTTATATGTATGTAATATCTCTTATATTTTTTATATGTATTTTAGTATAATAATGTCTTTTATATATATATATATGTAAATCACCGATATTTCCGTAACCTGTGGACCGAATTTAATGTTTTTTTTTGCATTGGGTTCAGGATACTTCTAAGATGGTCTCATTTTAATTTAATTGATATTGGACCTTGGAATTTGAAGATATACCAGGGAATGCCCTGGTGTATCTTTAAATTCCATGGTCCAATTTGACACCAAACAGCACGAATGTGAAAATTAAAGTATGAGTATTATATCAATCCTGTAGGTACCAAACTGTAGAACTAAGTAGTATGATATAGTATAGGTGTTCAATTTAAATAATTCACCCAACACTAAAAATTGTAAAAAAAAAGAAAAAAAAAAGGGAAACCGACTTCAAATAGTAAAAATATATATATTTGAAGACGGCGTCGGTTCGTGCTGTCGGTTACTTGGCACCGACTTCAAATATTTAACATTGCTTTTGCTGAAAAGGTTGTGATTACTCTCCAATTTAAACGCACCCCTTAAGTTATAATTTATTCGTTACGGAAAGTCTGATTGTGTATTGTTTCTCGTTTTGGTATTCTGTGGTCGAGTTACTGAATTAACTTTATCGAATTTACGTAAATTTGGCGCTTTTGTACAAAAATCATATGGCTAATAATACATTCAGAGAAACTTTTTTCGCCCTATATTATTCAATAAAATGTGTTTTACAATTTTTTGTTGTGCAGGTCGGTGTAAATAAATACAGACTAGTCTCAAATTCTTGTCCGGTGAAGCTGTAAAGGCCCCGCGGGCAACAGCGTAGATAGTCCACACACACACACGAGTCTCAAATTACTTATTCTATCTTTATCATCACGCCAGATCCCTTGCGAGGTAGGCAGAGAGGACAGAGTTCCAACAGGTTCATGGTCATAGTCATAGTTCGTCTCATACACGCTCGCCGGTTACGGAGACTCTTGACTTGTCCTTTCTTTTATTTGGTCGTGGTAAGATACTTATTCTCATATTAAACAACAGAATTAAGTATTCAAAAATATTCTACTTCCTTACATTTTTCATTAAAATAAAAGGTACAGTAGAACTATTTCACATCAACTGCTAGCTCATCACTACTCGATATAACTTAAACACTGATTGGAACTTCACCAGGTCTTAACTGGGCGAGATTTTATCTGTGCAGAAGAGCCTTAAGGACATCTTCAAGACGGAGATGGATGACTTTGAAGCACAAATCCAGAGTGCCAGCCCATGCACAAATACAGTGGCTAAAGTTGCAGAGGAGTTTCGTATGTTCAGGGAGCTTATCTTCAATGTGCTCGGGCTCCTCCTCCTGACAGATAAGCGAGTGCAGCAAACAAATAGATGTGGTAGAGACTAGACACCGGCGTAAAGCACTGATCTTCTTGGAAGTCGCTGAGGCTGATAAGGAGAATGGCAGGAAGCTATCTTGGATATTCTTCACAACAGGTTGGGTCTCAAATGACTCACAGAATATTCTATATAACTATCTGCTATAGACTTGGGTCTCCAGGGCTCTTGTCCTCTTGGTGAATCTTACGAGAATGGGCCTGTGATGATCTTCGATCACAGGCCCATTCTCGTAAGATTGACCAGTGCAAACGATAAGCAGTCTGGAGAGCGAAGACTTGTTTGAAGGGCTCGTCTGTTGGCGCTTTATTATTTAGTAAGGCGTGTTTACATTTCGGTGTGCGTTCCTGTTGGACTCAGGATAGCATTATTGTATAAAAGGTTCCCGATGGCAGCAGACACCGAATTACTAAAAGAATTGAGCCTTTTAATTTTAAAATACCAAAAGGGCCGGACGGATCGTCTTCAAACCGGAGTAAGGGAAAAAATAGTGGAGATCTGTTGAGAAATGTAACTTCTAACTAACAAGTTTATTAACAGTAGCCCTCGGTATTTGTTTCCAACCTCAACAATGCTGTGCGTACTTCACTGCGTTCATTTTTGGACGTTCATAACGGACAATTTACAATCTAAAACTAATATTTTAAAGTATTGTAAGTACTCATATCGAAGTCGCCGACATCTTGACTAAATGTCAACACACACACAATATAACCTCATATAAATCAATGACTACTGAATTATAACCTCGAAATCGAATACTTTTTGTGCAATATTGCATTTTTCCCGCTTGTCTGTTTAATATTAAATGCCTTAAGAGAATTTATGGGTGATTTGAAATCATAATAGTACTTTTTCATTGCTGTTGGTTCTGGGGCAAAACATGTATGGGCGCAGAACAATATCCTTTAATTCATATCGGTAAAGATAATATAACACGTTTTATTTTTATGTTTATTACATTATTGTTATCATATTGTCAACTACAAACGTCATGAAAACTGTCATAATTAAATCGCTTGCGTCCCGGATATACAGCGTCATGTTCTTTCTATTTATATATTATTCTGCATTTGTTGAGTGTTATTTTTAAATTAACTCTTTTATATTTTAGTAACGAGGATTTTCTTTGCATTTTTTTCTTTTCATAAATGTTTACCAAGATTATTGATGTTAGCTAGGAGGAGTTTTGGCGGGAAATTGAAGAGTGCAGTCGTCAATTTGTTTTAATTTTCAAAATTTGTGTTATTTCGAATAATAATGTGTAATGTTGGTGGAATATTGACCATTATGTATTATAATGTGTGCATGAGTAAAGGTAATTGACGGACGATTTAGCGCAGTGGTTAAGAGCTTGAGCTGCTCAGCCCACTGTGTCGAATAGTCGCGGGTTCGATTCCCGCACGGGACAAATCTTTGTGTGATCCACAATTATTTGTTCCGGTCTGGGTATTTGTTTGTGAATTTTCATGTTTGTAAACGCACCCACGACACAGGAATAAATCCTAGTGTGAGGCTACGTTTTTTAAAGAAAGATAAGATAAAAAAAAATTGTAACAAAGTGACAAAACGTGCCTTTTCGATTTCCCTCAAAACGGCCGTTGCATTTGGTATGTAAAGTACGCAATAGATTAATTACTGTTTTTCGAGATATATTGCAAGTCAACTTATTGGGTTATATTGAGGACACTTATAGAATTGGTAGAAAAAACAGCAAAAACCGACCGCTCGTGATAGAACTGTTAAGCAAGAGAATGGCTAAATATATAATTGAGAATGGCCGCTATTTCCGCGGAACGAAATGATATATTTCAGAATTTTTAGATGAGGATGCCCGAAAAGACAGAAAAATCTTGCGTTATAATTTATTTGCGTTGCTTATGGCAGCATGCTGTAATTCGAAACAATCAGCTCTTTATAAACGGAATATTAGTTCGTTCTAAAGAATATATTAGAGCGCATCCACCATCTAGCCCTGAGAAAGAACTATATAATGAAACTTTAAACAATATAGAGGAAATCCAAATCCATGAGAACAATACACCCATAGTAAACAAAAATGGCTGTACGTTTCGTAAACAACAACGATTTTAAAATACTATTTCAAAATATTCAAAGTTTGTACAATAAGCAGCATATAATGGAAGCCTTTATTACTCAACCTCAAACATACAACGCTATATGCGTAACAGAAACGTGACTCTCTACAGAAAAAATATGCTAATAAATTTTAGCAGATATAAAATTGCTACGTCATATTGCTGAAAAAACGGGGAGGCGGCGGCGTCTGTATTCTATTAGAAGAAGTGATTTTAATATAAATATCTTAAAAAAAATTCAAAAACAAATGAGTTTTTAAACCTGTGTGTCTGAATACCAATTTACGCAACATATTAAACAAGCCACACATATCACTCAAACCGTTTCAACATACTTAGACCTAATATTTACTAATTTCACTAATAAACACCTACACACATTTGTGGAAGATCTAGGGTTTTCTGACCACAGTGCCACTATTCTTAATTACAAAATACCTCGACAAAAAAATCGAACAATTTGGTACACTAGCAAACGATTATACAAAAAAGCTAACACATACTCTTTTAAATCCGAACCAAAGTCAATAAACTGGGACTGCCTCTTAAATCTAAATACAGATGTAAATAAGAACAATAACATATTTACTGATATTTTGATAAGTATATTAAATAAAACAATACCAAAGCGTACATTTAAATTAAAAACATGCTTTAGAAAATACTGGCTAACCAAAGGGATACAACTATCATGTAAAAATAAATGTTTATTAAAAATACTATCAATAAAATCAAATAACCAAATAATAAAATACCATTATAAAAGTTATGAGAAAATTGTAAAGAAGTCGGTAATTACAGCAAAAAAATTACAATATATTAACAAATTAAAATTAACATCAAATAAGGTAAAAACTATGTGGAGTATTATAAATGAACGTACTAATAAAAAAATACAAACAGAAATGAATAACATACAGTTAAAAGTTAATATTACATTAATTTCGGATCCCAATGAAATAGCAAACAACTTTAATATTTTCTTTACATCGATAGGCGAGATGTAAAGAAATATATGATAGAAATATTCGAGTCAATCTTTAGTTTAATAGAACTCCTTAGCTGAGGATCTAAAAATGCCGCCCCTCCTAAAAAATTATCTTTGGATCCGTCAGTATAAATTAAGTAAAATCCTGAGTACTGACTTTCTATATAGGTAGAACAAATATGTTTAATATGGTCAATGTTGTAAAGACGTTTGGCTTGTGTAATTGCTGGAATATTCGCATTAATTATTTGAGAAATGTTAATGTTACTCACCCATGACTCAAGTTGAAACATTTCAAGTAGAGAGCTGGAATGCACAATAGAAGGATTCAAAAGATCGAATGTAGAAACGAGAAGAGGAGGCTTTTTTCCAGACCAATACCTTACACACCTTAACGCAAAGAGGTTATCAATTAAAATGAGGGTTTTATTATCCTGAAACGATTTAGCTTTGAGTAAATACTTTCCAGCTAGATATTGTCTACGAATACTAAGGGGGGGGGGGGGCAGGCACAGCTCATTTTCCATAACATGGATTGGTGTGCTACGAATAAAACCACCAACAATGCGAAGAGCGAGATTCTGCAATCTGTCCAACTTAAGTAACTGTGATTTAACGCTATTGTCGTATAGAAAAGAGGCGTAGTCAATTCTACTGCGAATTATAGATATGTATAATCTCCTTAAATGTTTTTGATGAAGTCACCAGCTAGAACCTAATAAGTACTATGGACTCAGATCATGCCCTGTAGCCCATATCTGCTATTTTTGTAATTATGACATGCTACAGAAATTGTTTAATAACAATTCCAAATTAGGCAATTGTTTGAACTGGTACCTACGACTTCGGAAAATCAAAACAATAATTGTTTCTGCTAGGTACCATAAAAAATTGGATAGTATTGAATTAGCAGACTGGAAACTGCCAAAATTAACAATTATTATGTCAACTATTAATTATTATTTTTTTATAGGAAACCTGGATTGGATTGGAGTCCGTTGGCGCCCTGGATCTGACGATAGAGCCGGTAGGTAGCCATTGAAATTCCCAACTATTCAACCACTCTTAAGCCCATTGTGCAAAGGCTCAATTGATTTGTCTTCATAAGTACTTTAGACCTCTGGGTCTATCGGACAGTGTCCAGGGTCAGGTGATGTAGCCTGACGGGAACTTCTCAACTCGATGAGGTCTATCTCCGATGTGTTTTCTTTACACAAGTTTATTTTGTGTAGTCCTTAATAGCGCTTCAGCTGTGCCACCTAGTAACACGCGCAAATCGTTACTACCTCAGATAATATAATGTTACGACCTGGACATACCCCGATATCTCGAAAACCCTTCGTCGGGGGATGTCGATTTTAAAACGCATTGCTCACCTGTCATCTATCAGGTATCAATCCGTCAAAAAGAATCCAGAATCCGCGTTTGAGTGCTAAACCCCTTTATTTATCGCCGGCGCGCGGTCGCGGTAAGCAAGTAGATACAAGTAAGTCTGTAATAATAATACCGCTTTGTGGTTTGCGCCGGCTATTGTTCGATGTACCTAGACTTTGTGCTTGGAGGTTTCGTGTCCGTACTTGATACGAGTATGAAAAGAACACTCAGTGCGGCGATGGACACATCCTTTCATCGGAAGCGACACCGATAAAATCTAGAACAAGCGATTTAAGTGGAATACACCAGAGACCTTAGCAACGATGTACGGATTTAACGAGTGACTCAGAGACTTAGAAGCAGTGTTTGGTTACTGGCAAGAGTAAAACTAGTTTTTGTTTAGTACTTGTTGTGTACTTGCATTCTACTTACTGTTTTGTGCGTACAACGCCTAATAAGAAAGAAAGAAAATAATTTATTCACTACCACAAATAAGGCACAGTGTATACAATTACAGGTTATATTATGTTTGCTGCGGCAGTGAAAAGGCTACAACTCAGCATAGATGCCTCGCTTGAAACAGCTTGGCGCTGATTTTCTGTTGCACCCGTTATAATACGAGGTAGTAGGGTGAGAGACACAGTTTAAAAGTATATGGAGAAGATAAAGATAATATTGCTGCAAGTAAATAATCACAATATGGAGTTTGCTACACAAGTTAATTATATATAACATAATTTAATTAAAAACAACATATCAATATAATTAATACAATATAATACTACAATGTATATCAGACCAGGAGTGAGGTAAGTAAAAACCAAATCAAGTCCAGGGCTAAAGAACAGCTTGTTTCGCTATCAGACATGTCTTATATAGGGATTTAAAAGTGCTTTTGGACATTGGTTTCGTCAGTGGTGGTGCAAGATTATTTCAACATTTAGTAGCCTGATAGCGAAAGCTGCCCTCAATCGCTCTAGTTTTATGAAATGGAGTGGTAAGAATAAAACAATCAGCGCGCCTAGAATTGTACGATTTATGGAAGGTATACCACTCAAGTTTGTTGTATAAATATTTGGGTTTCTGCTTCCGTATAATATTACATAACAGTCCGGCAAAATGAAGATTTCTCCTGGATTCCATATTAAGTAAGCCAGCTTTGTTTAAGTAAGGTGTGTTATGACTCCGCGGTGGCACTTTATAGCAAAATCTAATACACGCATTTTGTACCCTTTGAACTATACGCTTGCTAGGCGAAAGAAGACACGGTCCTATAACTACGTCAGCATAATTTAATTTTGACAAGACTAATGATTCACACAATTGTAGTCTGATGTTTTCACTTAGTAAATGTCTGATTTTATATAATACTTTTAGCCGAAAAAAGCAGCTCCTTACGACAGTTAGAACGTTAATAAAGAACTTACGCACGTTATTCGGCATTTAATTACCCTGCTACGTAACAATAATAGGATTTGAGGGTAATACTTTCCTGTACTATCCTTTTGACAATATCACTCAAATAACACGAGTGCTTTTGGCCTATACTACGCATAACTAAATGCAAAGATCTCTCAATTCATAATCCAATATTGAAGCGCGAGTTTAAGCATAAATTTATGTTTATTGTATTTTCTGAATATAAATTTGAAATGCCGCCCAGTAGAAATGCTTATAGCCTAAAGCTTCGACGCTTGTGACAAGTAATGTAAGTGATATCATTCATTCTGTCGTTTCACATATGTGCGTGGAAATTCAATTTGTTGGCGTCGCGACCCGCGTTGCGTCGCTTGGAGCCTTTTTCATCATTTGAGGTGTAATTGCATCAGATAACTCTTTACTACGTTTCACAAAAGCTTGATGGCGGATTTCTAATCATTCAACAGTATAAATAATAATAATATTAGCCCTGTTAAGAAACTGTCCCACTGTTGGGCACGGGCCTCCTCTCAAACTGAAAGGGCTTAGGCAATAGTCCACCACGCTGGCCCAGTGCAGGTTGGCGAACTTCAAACACCTTCGAGAAACTCTTAGGTATGCAGGTTTCCTCACGATGTTTCCTTTCACCGTTAAAGCAAGTGATAATTATTTTTTTTAATTTTTAATACGCACATGCTTTGGAAAGGCAGAGGTGCGTGCCTGGGTTTGAACCTAAGACCTTTGACTTTGCAGTCCAGTGGTCTAACCACTAGGCTATCACTGCTCAACAGTATGCTATTGGGAAAATTCGAGTCATGTACTACTATAATGCTGTACGCTACGTTGCTTAACTGGATTGGAAAACACGTTTGACTAACGTGTTGGTACTGCAGCTTTGAGCAACAATGAGTGGTAAGTAGGTGATAAATATACCTACACATTTAAAGTATTGATGCCAGTTTTATGAAAACTGTATAACTTATGGAATCGTGAAAAGCGACGCACGGTTGTTCTCTTTTTACGAAAAGTGCCGCTGGCGGCGCTGCATGCCAGCTGTGACGGCAAGAAGCACATATTCATTGTGCAGTGCATTCTATTTGCGCATATACACAGTAGCGCAGTCTACAAGTGGAGCCGGCGAGTTATTTCATGTTCTTTTATTCTTAAAAGCGCTCGCAAACAGAATATGATCTGAAACCTACGCACGAACAATTTGACGTAGTAACTTGTAACGTTTTAAGACATCGTTCTGTCACTTTTATGTTTATTAAGAAATTGTAGAAAAAAGAATACATTATATTAACTCAATACCGTTACGCTCACCTATATTCATATGTTCCTTTATATGTATGTAATATCTCTTATATTTTTTATATGTATTTTAGTATAATAATGTCTTTTATATATATATATATGTAAATCACCGATATTTCCGTAACCTGTGGACCGAATTTAATGTTTTTTTTTGCATTGGGTTCAGGATACTTCTAAGATGGTCTCATTTTAATTTAATTGATATTGGACCTTGGAATTTGAAGATATACCAGGGAATGCCCTGGTGTATCTTTAAATTCCATGGTCCAATTTGACACCAAACAGCACGAATGTGAAAATTAAAGTATGAGTATTATATCAATCCTGTAGGTACCAAACTGTAGAACTAAGTAGTATGATATAGTATAGGTGTTCAATTTAAATAATTCACCCAACACTAAAAATTGTAAAAAAAAAGAAAAAAAAAAGGGAAACCGACTTCAAATAGTAAAAATATATATATTTGAAGACGGCGTCGGTTCGTGCTGTCGGTTACTTGGCACCGACTTCAAATATTTAACATTGCTTTTGCTGAAAAGGTTGTGATTACTCTCCAATTTAAACGCACCCCTTAAGTTATAATTTATTCGTTACGGAAAGTCTGATTGTGTATTGTTTCTCGTTTTGGTATTCTGTGGTCGAGTTACTGAATTAACTTTATCGAATTTACGTAAATTTGGCGCTTTTGTACAAAAATCATATGGCTAATAATACATTCAGAGAAACTTTTTTCGCCCTATATTATTCAATAAAATGTGTTTTACAATTTTTTGTTGTGCAGGTCGGTGTAAATAAATACAGACTAGTCTCAAATTCTTGTCCGGTGAAGCTGTAAAGGCCCCGCGGGCAACAGCGTAGATAGTCCACACACACACACGAGTCTCAAATTACTTATTCTATCTTTATCATCACGCCAGATCCCTTGCGAGGTAGGCAGAGAGGACAGAGTTCCAACAGGTTCATGGTCATAGTCATAGTTCGTCTCATACACGCTCGCCGGTTACGGAGACTCTTGACTTGTCCTTTCTTTTATTTGGTCGTGGTAAGATACTTATTCTCATATTAAACAACAGAATTAAGTATTCAAAAATATTCTACTTCCTTACATTTTTCATTAAAATAAAAGGTACAGTAGAACTATTTCACATCAACTGCTAGCTCATCACTACTCGATATAACTTAAACACTGATTGGAACTTCACCAGGTCTTAACTGGGCGAGATTTTATCTGTGCAGAAGAGCCTTAAGGACATCTTCAAGACGGAGATGGATGACTTTGAAGCACAAATCCAGAGTGCCAGCCCATGCACAAATACAGTGGCTAAAGTTGCAGAGGAGTTTCGTATGTTCAGGGAGCTTATCTTCAATGTGCTCGGGCTCCTCCTCCTGACAGATAAGCGAGTGCAGCAAACAAATAGATGTGGTAGAGACTAGACACCGGCGTAAAGCACTGATCTTCTTGGAAGTCGCTGAGGCTGATAAGGAGAATGGCAGGAAGCTATCTTGGATATTCTTCACAACAGGTTGGGTCTCAAATGACTCACAGAATATTCTATATAACTATCTGCTATAGACTTGGGTCTCCAGGGCTCTTGTCCTCTTGGTGAATCTTACGAGAATGGGCCTGTGATGATCTTCGATCACAGGCCCATTCTCGTAAGATTGACCAGTGCAAACGATAAGCAGTCTGGAGAGCGAAGACTTGTTTGAAGGGCTCGTCTGTTGGCGCTTTATTATTTAGTAAGGCGTGTTTACATTTCGGTGTGCGTTCCTGTTGGACTCAGGATAGCATTATTGTATAAAAGGTTCCCGATGGCAGCAGACACCGAATTACTAAAAGAATTGAGCCTTTTAATTTTAAAATACCAAAAGGGCCGGACGGATCGTCTTCAAACCGGAGTAAGGGAAAAAATAGTGGAGATCTGTTGAGAAATGTAACTTCTAACTAACAAGTTTATTAACAGTAGCCCTCGGTATTTGTTTCCAACCTCAACAATGCTGTGCGTACTTCACTGCGTTCATTTTTGGACGTTCATAACGGACAATTTACAATCTAAAACTAATATTTTAAAGTATTGTAAGTACTCATATCGAAGTCGCCGACATCTTGACTAAATGTCAACACACACACAATATAACCTCATATAAATCAATGACTACTGAATTATAACCTCGAAATCGAATACTTTTTGTGCAATATTGCATTTTTCCCGCTTGTCTGTTTAATATTAAATGCCTTAAGAGAATTTATGGGTGATTTGAAATCATAATAGTACTTTTTCATTGCTGTTGGTTCTGGGGCAAAACATGTATGGGCGCAGAACAATATCCTTTAATTCATATCGGTAAAGATAATATAACACGTTTTATTTTTATGTTTATTACATTATTGTTATCATATTGTCAACTACAAACGTCATGAAAACTGTCATAATTAAATCGCTTGCGTCCCGGATATACAGCGTCATGTTCTTTCTATTTATATATTATTCTGCATTTGTTGAGTGTTATTTTTAAATTAACTCTTTTATATTTTAGTAACGAGGATTTTCTTTGCATTTTTTTCTTTTCATAAATGTTTACCAAGATTATTGATGTTAGCTAGGAGGAGTTTTGGCGGGAAATTGAAGAGTGCAGTCGTCAATTTGTTTTAATTTTCAAAATTTGTGTTATTTCGAATAATAATGTGTAATGTTGGTGGAATATTGACCATTATGTATTATAATGTGTGCATGAGTAAAGGTAATTGACGGACGATTTAGCGCAGTGGTTAAGAGCTTGAGCTGCTCAGCCCACTGTGTCGAATAGTCGCGGGTTCGATTCCCGCACGGGACAAATCTTTGTGTGATCCACAATTATTTGTTCCGGTCTGGGTATTTGTTTGTGAATTTTCATGTTTGTAAACGCACCCACGACACAGGAATAAATCCTAGTGTGGGGCTACGTTTTTTAAAGAAAGATAAGATAAAAAAAAATTGTAACAAAGTGACAAAACGTGCCTTTTCGATTTCCCTCAAAACGGCCGTTGCATTTGGTATGTAAAGTACGCAATAGATTAATTACTGTTTTTCGAGATATATTGCAAGTCAACTTATTGGGTTATATTGAGGACACTTATAGAATTGGTAGAAAAAACAGCAAAAACCGACCGCTCGTGATAGAACTGTTAAGCAAGAGAATGGCTAAATATATAATTGAGAATGGCCGCTATTTCCGCGGAACGAAATGATATATTTCAGAATTTTTAGATGAGGATGCCCGAAAAGACAGAAAAATCTTGCGTTATAATTTATTTGCGTTGCTTATGGCAGCATGCTGTAATTCGAAACAATCAGCTCTTTATAAACGGAATATTAGTTCGTTCTAAAGAATATATTAGAGCGCATCCACCATCTAGCCCTGAGAAAGAACTATATAATGAAACTTTAAACAATATAGAGGAAATCCAAATCCATGAGAACAATACACCCATAGTAAACAAAAATGGCTGTACGTTTCGTAAACAACAACGATTTTAAAATACTATTTCAAAATATTCAAAGTTTGTACAATAAGCAGCATATAATGGAAGCCTTTATTACTCAACCTCAAACATACAACGCTATATGCGTAACAGAAACGTGACTCTCTACAGAAAAAATATGCTAATAAATTTTAGCAGATATAAAATTGCTACGTCATATTGCTGAAAAAACGGGGAGGCGGCGGCGTCTGTATTCTATTAGAAGAAGTGATTTTAATATAAATATCTTAAAAAAAATTCAAAAACAAATGAGTTTTTAAACCTGTGTGTCTGAATACCAATTTACGCAACATATTAAACAAGCCACACATATCACTCAAACCGTTTCAACATACTTAGACCTAATATTTACTAATTTCACTAATAAACACCTACACACATTTGTGGAAGATCTAGGGTTTTCTGACCACAGTGCCACTATTCTTAATTACAAAATACCTCGACAAAAAAATCGAACAATTTGGTACACTAGCAAACGATTATACAAAAAAGCTAACACATACTCTTTTAAATCCGAACCAAAGTCAATAAACTGGGACTGCCTCTTAAATCTAAATACAGATGTAAATAAGAACAATAACATATTTACTGATATTTTGATAAGTATATTAAATAAAACAATACCAAAGCGTACATTTAAATTAAAAACATGCTTTAGAAAATACTGGCTAACCAAAGGGATACAACTATCATGTAAAAATAAATGTTTATTAAAAATACTATCAATAAAATCAAATAACCAAATAATAAAAGACCATTATAAAAGTTATGAGAAAATTTTAAAGAAGTCGGTAATTACAGCAAAAAATTACAATATATTAACAAATTAAAATTAACATCAAATAAGGTAAAAACTATGTGGAGTATTATAAATGAACGTACTAATAAAAAAATACAAACAGAAATGAATAACATACAGTTAAAAGTTAATATTACATTAATTTCGGATCCCAATGAAATAGCAAACAACTTTAATATTTTCTTTACATCGATAGGCGAGGGAAGCGATCAGCAAACTTGCACAAAACCACGTGGCATAGCTGTAATCCGCCCGACGGAAATACTCAAAATCATTAAAAACCTAAAAAACAAAAAAGCCACGGAATTGATGAAATTGCCCCGTCTTTAATTAAAGAATATGCTGATGAACTAGCTCCACCACACGAAAATGGCATTTTCCCTGATCTTCTAAAAAGGCCATAATAAAATCACTATTCAAGAAAAACTCAAAAACCGACCCAAATAATTACCGCCCAATACTACCTACCGTCTCAAAAAATTTTGAAAGAGCCATGTGCGACCGAGTATACAATTTTTGTGAAAAAATATAGAATTTTTGATGTTAGTCAAAATGGTTTTCGTAAGGAACGATCTACAATCCTTGCTGTCTACAAATATAATCAGGAGATCATAAGTAAATTAAATAATAAGGAATACGCAGTTGGATTACTCTTAGACATGACGAAAGCCTATGATAAAGTACAATTTAATATATTACTTCAAAAACTTTATGGAATAAGAATACGTGGAACAACTAACAAATGATTTGCTTCATATCTAGAAAATAGACAACAATTTGTAGAAATAGAACACTTTAACTACAACACAAAATAAATTTCTAAAATACGATCCAAGGGCATAACTGTTAGTGCATCTATCCCTCAGGGCAGTGTTATAGGATGTCTATTATTTTCAATTACCAAAATACTGGACGAGCACTGTGTACTTTTTGCAGACTACATTTCACTACTTACATCTTGTAAAAATAACGCAATTCTAAACAGTCAACTTCATCACATATTTAGTAAGATAATCGACTGGATGAACAAACACAATCTTGAAATCAACTTTAAAAAAGCAAAGATAATGACATTTCACCCCTATCAAAAACCACCACTTGAAGTCATCTTCAGCATTGAGAACACAAATAGAAGTTGTGGATCATTTCACTTTATTAGGAATAACGATTGATACACATACTAGGAGGGATCAAAAAGTAGTGAGAACGACATACTCCTCGGTAAAAAAAAATACTGGCAGGCATAGCTCAGATACATATTTGTAATATTAATAAAAAAAAATCTTCGATTCTCTTTTGTTTTTTTCTGAATGTAGTCATTTGTTTGCTTCGTGTCGGAACGTGTTCTCGAAAATGGAGAAAAACGAAGTGCGAGTCGTTATTAAATACCACTGTTTAAAAAAGTTAACGACGCAAGAGATTCATTGCAATTTGGAGGCAACATTAGGAGAGTCTGCTCCGCCGTATTCCACTGTCGCAAGGTGGGCTTCTCAATTTCGAGTAGGGAGAATGAGCACGGAAGACGAACATCGTTGCGGCCGTCCATCGACGTCAGTCACCCAAGAAAATGTTGCGAAAGTCGAGAAAATTGTATTGAGCGATCGAAGAGTTACCATCCGATACTTAATTCAAGAAACGGGCATGTCTTATGGAAGTATTTAATCCATATTGAAACAATCTTTGAATATGAGAAAAGTCTCCGCAAGATGGGTGCCGAGAATGTTAACCGACAGTCAGAAACAAAATCGACTTGACATTTCGAAGATATTGGTGGACAAGTTTCAAGAAGATTCTGAAAACTTTTTGTCTCGTTTCGTAACAATGGACGAGACATGGGTCCATTATTTTGATCCCGAGACAAAACAGCAATCTTCGCAATGGAAACGGCCATCATCACCGACCCCGAAGAAGTTTAGTGTCGTGGCATCGGCTGGCAAGGTTATGGCCTCAATATTGTGGGACTCAGAAGGAATATTGTTGATTGATTACCTGGAGCGTGGAACCACTATTATAGGCCAATATTATGCAGATTTAATTCCCAAGTTGAGGAATGCCATCAAAGAGAAAAGGAGAGGGAAACTTCGAAGGGGAGTGCTGTTTCATCACGACAACGCACCCGCGCACAGATCGGCAGTTGCGATGGCTGCCATTCAGCAAGCTGGCTTCGAATTGGTTGACCACCCCCCTTATTCACCAGATCTGACGGCAAGCGATTTTTATCTGTTACCCAAATTAAAAAAATACTTAAGGGGTAACAGGTACGAAGACGATAACGAGGTGATGGATGCCGTGGAGAGCTTTTTGCAGGACCAAGACAAATTTTTTTTTGTGAAAGGCATGAAGCCTTGGAAAAGCGCTGGACTCGGTGTGTAGAGAGACTCGGAAACTATGTAGAAAAATACATTATTAAGTTATCAATAGTCATTATATTCTATCTCGTTCTCACTACTTTTTGATCCCTCCTCGTAATAATTAGAAAACCCACGTTCAAAATATACGAAACAAACTATCAAAATTTACTTATGCCCTTCGCGAAATCAAGAAAACAACCGACCTCCATACAGTCCTAACGACCTATTACGCATATGCCTATGCGTGGCTGAGCTGTGGCATCATCCTATGGGGAAATAGTACAGACACTCCTAGCCTATTCACTTTACAAAAGAAATGTATTCGCATACTAGTTAATATCGAACAGTTAGCTGTAAACCCTTCTTCATAAAATATAAAATGCTAACCTTACCACGTATCTACATTCTGGAAATCTGTAAATACACATGCAAACACGCAAGTTTTTCACTAGACGGGAAGACCTGCATAGACAACGACCAATTAGACACAAAAACATGTTAATACTTCCTACCTCCCGAATAAGCACTGCACTCTTCCAGTCTCTTTGTAATGGCCATCAAAATACATAATAAGCTACCCGAGTCAATAAGAAATGAAGTCAATACCAAATTATTCATAAAACATCTAAAATCATTTTTAATCAATAAAGCCTACTATTCTATTAATGAATATATGTCTGACAAATAAGAGTATAAACAAATTAAAATATTATTAAATAATAACTCTAAATAAATAATTACACAATAATAAATTCAAATCCATATCTATTTATAATAATATCCTCCTATCTCCTCCTTTGTATCTTTTGCTGTGCCCTGCTGGTCCACAACTGTCTCATTTGCAATGTAATTTACCATCTACTACGTACATATTGTAGAATGCAAATAAATGAATATGAATATGAAAGTGTCCATCTCTTTACTATCTAGGGTGGGGTACTTCATCAAGTTCACTATCATCGTTGTCATTAAGTTCATCGGGGAGCTGAATTAATTCATATAAACAAGATTATGCATCCCACTGGACACTGGCAAAATACACTTAAAACTAGTGTGAAGCCATAACTTAAAGAAGAAGATGTTAGCTGGCGGTTTATTCGGTAATGCGCTTCCTCTTTTATTTAGATTAATAATTGTTTTTATTGGAATCTGCCAATGTATCTGTTGGCTCGTGTGACATAAGTTTTTGCTCTTGGTAACTTTTTAGGAGATAAATTCAACTAATAGTTGAGCCACTTGCTAAACGTGTCTTATATCAAAGCACAATGAATTGTACGACACATTTAGTAACAGCAACGTCCACACCACCCTGGTTTCCAAGACTTGGCTCAAAGCTCTACTTTCTGGCCACAAATTGCTTGCATATTTTGACTCTTCAAGCCCCACAGTAAAAAAAAACCGTCACGCCTATATTCCCCAAGCGGGGGTGGCAGAGGTGTACTGAGTACACCCACGTTTCGCCGACGATGTTAGGTCCTATGTAACAGGGAGCGAGCCTATTGCCATATACCGGGCACAATTTCAGACTCCGGACTTGTACTAGGAACTTTTCGTTAGAAAAACTACACTTGTTCGATCTAGGATTTCAACCCAGGACCTCGTGATCACAAAGCGATGCGCTTTGCCACTAGACCAACGAGGCAGTCTAAGATCGCACTGAGCGCTTCTGATCCCATTTTAAAATTGCTAAGAACCCTCTCAGTTGGAGAGAAGGCCCGTGCCCAACAGTGGGACAGTTTCTTAACAGGGCTAATATTATTATTATATTATAAGAACTGATTTAACAATATGATACGTGACGCTAAACGCCGACATATTCTAGACAATATTACTTCTTCTTCTTCATCCGCCGATATCTGGTAATTTCTTGGAATCCTGGGTAACGGCAGACCCCTCCCTTCCTAGCCATGTTCGTCCAATATCTATTCTTCCTTTTCTTTCAAAAGTGCTTTAGGCTCGTCTTAATAAAGAATTATCCCATTTTATCTACACCAATAACCTTATTAGTCATCTTTGATCTGGATTAAGGCCTGGCCACAGTACTGTTTCTGCCCTAATTAAAGTGACTAAAGATATCCGAATCCGATATTTCCTTATCATCTTTTATTCATGTAACTTAACTAACTATTAATGGCGAGCGGGATCCCCTAGCACAAGTATAATATTTACTTAAAAGGGGATCTCAACTACTGTTATTTTAATTTCTACTGAATAATGAACTTAAAAACTGAATAAAAATAATTATAAAAAAAATCTTATTGCAACACCACAACGGATACTTCTGTTGTCCAAATCCTTAATCAGACCCTGGACACTACTGGGGTCCATAGTACTTGACAAGACACATCATAAAACAAGTCCAGCGAGCCTAAGCACCACGATGCTATGTTAAGTAGTTAGTTACCTCCGTTTCACCTTCCGGCTTCATCATCAGACTTTGGAAACCATCTAGCTCAACGGTACTTGTCAAGACATATCCAATGAGCCCTTATACGGTATAGTTGTGTTGAGTACTTGAGGTGTACCATTTATCACCTGCTTCATCATCAGACCCTGAACATCTGGTTGTATAATATTGGCAATAATATTGCATTATCCCTGAACGTACTATTTAATTTCAACTCGGATAACTGCTAGTATTTGAAAAATGGACCGATTTTGAACGGAAAAGGCAGACAGACAAACGAACAGTGCAATATAAACCCCATATTTATGGAAACATGATTTTTAACATAAAGATAAACTAATCGGAACAATACGTATTGGGTTTGTTGCTCCGTATTAAACTTACAAATCGAATCCAAATGCCAAGGTATCTTGCATGACCTCAGACTAGGCAAGTGTCCACTAAGAGCGTGACGCTGTCGTGTAATACCAATACTAAATATCGACATACTTATCTAAGTTGATATTATTAGTGATTTAGTCTTGTGTCACTTTTTAGGGTAGAAAAGTGTTAACAAACGTATTAATGGTCACAGTATACTCTAAGTATCAATAGTTATGATTATTTTACTCACAAGTATTAATGTCGCTTCACATTAAAATTTCCGATAACGATACGTATTCAGTTACATACGTTCGGTGAAATTAGCGTGAGCGTACCCACTCGTATAGCAGCTCTAAGCAAACCACATCCGATATCCTCTGAAATATTGATGACAGATCAGCCCAAGGGGGCGATTATTTGAATCAGATCGTCTCTCGATATATCGGGAACATTTGCCTGTACCAATTTAACATTTTTTTATTGTATCAAGGGAATGGGGTTGTATCTGGATAGAATCATGATTATAATACAGTGTCCAACCGAACATTCGGCTTCGGCTTCGGGAAAAAAAGACCTTCGGTCGGACACTAATATAATATCACTAGATTTTGCCAGCGACTCCATCCTCGTGAACTTGATGCATTGGAAAAAATTATTAGACTTAAATAGCGCACTCTAACCACATCATCACGTAAATAGTGCAAAATCTTAGGGCTTAACCCAAACCATTTGACGTCATCACGACGCTGTCGAGAAAGCATGCGATCACGTTAATTTTTATTTAGTACAACTGCAGTATGAAAAGGATAGCATATCAACTCATTAGCGTTACACTAATGGCAACCTGTTGTGCTATCATCAGACTATATTTATGCTGTCCAAAAGAAAAGGTCCCAGCTGAAGAAACAAACAAGTATTTACCTTTCTATTATATTATTTTTAATATACCTACCTATTATATGTATACAGTCAGTCCGAGTTGAATTTCATATCACGTTTGGCTTTTAAACATATGGAAGGTGAACACGTATTGCGTACGAGGTATGACTCGACTATGTAAACGAGTGTCGCTCGCCGATTTTATGAGCCCAGGCCCCTGACAGATTGGAATAAATGTGCTAAAGCGGAAGCGAACATTTTTACAGCACCTTATAGGATAGAAGAGCAAAAATGGGAGACGCGTCTATCTAGCGAAGGAGTACAAGTAGGTACTGATGTTCAGTATATTCGATAAGTTTTTGTTTCTATACACTGAAAGCGTACCGCAGCTCATAAATAAAACTATTTACGCTATTACTACAAACTATTTATTTATACGAAATTTTCTAAATATTCTCTGTAACATTTTAAGCAGTTCTTCAAGTCGGTTCAACCACTTTTCAAAGCAACAGGACCTTTGGTTAAATGTATTGTTCGTTCGTCTCTGGCGTATGTACGTTATAATACTAACCAACGTTTGCCCAAGATGAGATATGGACACTTTTGTGGTTGCGATACCCTTATATGACAAATAATAATGCGCCATTCTTCTAAATCTTCTTTTTTTTAAGTACAATCTACCCGTATCTTTTGATTTATTAAATGACATTGACAAAACGAGAAAATGAGAGAATTTTTGTTTTTGACACTTGTTATTGCCTCTATGGTTATTTTCGTAGCGTGGTCGTAGCTATAAGCTCAGAGTAAGAACGGTTACCCCTCGTTCGCACGGGCGCTTTTTGAACGCGATGTGCTGTAGCGTTGTAAGCACTTTTTAAAAATGTACTGTTAGTCGCAAAGATGGGCAAAATCTAATCAGATTTATGATTAACCACCCCTGCTTGAGGAATATAGGCGTGATGGTGTATAAATGCTTAACGATTACAATTACATTTTGTAATCTTCGACGATTACGATACACTTTTAATCTTGAATCATGATTGAGTATTACAAAATGCAATTGTAATCATTAATCTGATGAAATTTTACACATTTCTGGTTAGCTGTTTGTTTTATTCCAGTGCTTGACTAGCGCGCGTTGAAGGTACGCTCGTGCGAACGTAGGGTTATAGGTATTCAGTATCGATTTAAATCTAATCGATTGTTGTATTTATTTAGTAGAAATATAATTGTGTTATTTTACTTGAATTATTTAACGTTGCTTCTGTCTTCTTCTAAGTACTGTTTTGAGGATTCCGCACCTCAATCTGTAAAACGGAACCCTTATAGGATCATTACTATGTCCGTCTGTCCGTCGGTTACCACCTCTTTTCTCAGGAACGGCTAGAGGTATTAGGTTGAAATTTATGTTAAGTGCGAAGGGTTACGGCTGCTGTAAAAAAAACAAAGCTTCTTAATAAACCCAAACAAATGAAATGGTCATTTAAAATTCACTCATCAGAAAATATAAAGCACTCCCCTTTGACTTAGAAGCATGGAGTTTGGCAAGAAGCAAGGTTTAAAGTACAAATTTTTTTTAATCTAACCTATTGTGTCCCAATGCTTGGCAAAGGTCTCCTCCTTCTCCTTCCAAAGAGTTCTATCCTTGGCCAATGATGGCCATTCAGGCTGATATGCATCAAGATCATCACGCTACCGCTTATTAGGCCTGCCACGACGACGATGTCCGTATTCTGGGACCCATTCAGTGCTCCTTTAGCCGACCTGTCAGCGTTCATTCGGCTCATGTGATTAGCTCAATCCCAAATGAGTTTAGCGGTTTTTACGCCTACATATTACACGGGTCGTAAAACGCAGCACAGAGTTCCGCATTCGATCCATAGGTTTAACACCCAAGATGCTGCGCTCCATTGCCCGTTGACAAACCTTGAGTTTGGACTTTTGAGCCTCGGTTAGTGACCATGTCTGCGCACCGTAGGCGAGAACAGGCAAAATACACTCGTTGATGCGCTTCAATGTCAAGGGGAGATCGCCCTTCATATAGTGCCCCATGGACCGGTAACTCTTCCAGGCATTTTCGATAGGGCGTTTGATTTCTTTACTTTCCCTGTTTTCGAAGGAGACTAGCTGGCCTAGGTATATGTACTCATCAACATAGTGTACAATTTGCCCATTCACCTCTACTTTGTGTTTGGTGCTGTTAGTCATTATTTGATGTACAAGTAACTGAAAAAAATCCGAAAATTGTTAATTTATAATTATTTATTTATTAATTTAATTCTTTATGCACTAACGTACATAGGGGGACTTAATGCCTGAGGAATTTTCTGCCAGTCTACCTTAAGGTGGTGTGGGTTTCCACACCACCTCAAGGTAGACTGGCAGAAAATAGCTGTTTAGCAGAGTTAGGTTGGTGCGAAAAAAACGAGTATTAAAAAACAAATATAAATTACAGATGAACTAAAAAAAAAAAGAAAATTTAAAAAATAAAACTAAATACATACATATAATAAAATATATATACTATACATAAATACCATAAATAACTCAATACCATAATAATGCATGTAAATATCACATACATATACATACATACATAATTATACTATATATGAACCAAAACGTTTGACATAGTAACTGCTAACGTGTAGAAGAATCCGCCAACATTTTGTCCCACAGATAGTCCTGCACTTTTTTTTTAAAACAAAGCCGATTGGTAGCCATCCTGAGTTCCTGGGGCAATGCATTCCAGAAAAGGATAGATTGGACAAAGAAAGAAGAGTGAATGAAATCAGTCTGATGAGAAGGACACTGAAGTTCGCAATTATTTGAAGACCGGAGATGTTTATCGTGATTGGAACATAGGTATCGAAATTGGGAAGTAAGATAAGCCGGCGAGACAGAGGAGTAAAGGATAGAGAATAATCTTGACAGTGCCCTTAGAGCTCTGCGTTGCCGAATAGGCAACCACTTTTTTCAACCCTACAGCGGTTGCCTTAACTCACAAGCGATAGCGATAGCGGGTAAATATTTGTGACATATGGTCTAATTTTAATCACTTCCGAAAACATTTTGGGGTTTTTTAGTTTCATTCTCTGTGTATCTTAAACTGTGATAATATGCCAAAACTAAATCGCACGCCCCCTGCCTCACCGTTATCAACGACTTCTGAAGAAATATCGCAAAAAAATCCCTAGCACATCTGGATTAGAGAAAACATCTCTGCAGCACTGTGAACACCAGATTTGTCCTCAATTGCTGCAAAAGTTACTGAGCGTAAAAAAAGGAAGTATGAAGACGACAGTACTAATATTACGGCTATTATAAAAGACATGTTTTCCAAATTATCAAGAGCAAGACAAACGATTCCAAGAGTTACGCTGTAGTGTGGAAGTTATGTCTGCGAAGTATAATGACTTTTTGTCCAAGATTACTGATCTCGAAAGAGAAAGGCAGAACGAAAAAAGTATCATCAAAATCCTCGAAGAATAGATCGAATTAATGCAACGTAAATCGCGTGCTGCTGGTATTGAAGTGAAAAATATACCCAAACAGCAAGGGGAAACAAAAGAAAACCTCTGTGACACAATCACGTCCTTTGGTAAGAAATTAAATATCAACATCGAAGACCACAATATAAGAGATGTATACAGAGTGAATTCTAAAGACAATTCAAACCCGATTATTGTCGATTTTAACTCTGTGCTAATAAAAGATAAGGTAATAAAGGCAGTCAAGAGCTTTAATAGAAATGAGAAAAATGGAGAAAAACTTAATACTAATAACTTGAACTTCCAGACATCTACTAAACCCATTTTTGTTTCCGAAACCCTAACCTATAATAATCAAAGATTATATTACTTAGCTAGAACATTTAAAAATAGTCATGGGTATGCTTTCTGTTGGACGACAAACGGAGGTGTATATCTTCACAAACAAGCTGATTGTCCTCAAATCCGTATAGCTTCTTATTTTGATCTAGATGCATTACGTAAACTGGAATGACTATCTTTAGACTGGAATAGTTATTTTTTGTATAAATTAAATATGCATAACACCTTTTTCCCTAGGATTTTCTTTGTCTTCAATGTGTTTTTTACAAAATTCAGTACCTTATACCTTATTTAATTCTCACACATAAATACTACCCACACTTACAGTTAAACAACAAACATGAACCTAACTAGGAAAAAGTAACAATAAAGTACAATTCTATTAAAATATACTATACACAGTACATCAAAAATCTCAGAACGCATAATTGTGCACATATAGATCTACAAACCCTAAATTATTGCCCATATATTTTAAAAGCCTTTCTTATTAAACACAAAATATTTTCCTTATCAAATTCGATAATGCACATAATTTCGGAGGAATCAGATAGTGTCACAGTCTCTAAATCTATCACTGTCGATGTCGAGGATTGACAGAAATACATGAAATCTGCAAACAAACTGGTGATACTTACCCAATACATACGCAGTATAAATTGCAACATGGCGGGACTCAATATTCTTTTAACTAGACTACAGATATAATGTGATGTTATAGTACTTATTGAATGTTAGCTTTCACGTACATCCTCTATTCCCATAATTAAGGGATATTCTTAAAAACATACTAAACAAAATGATGGCGTTATACTATACTACAAAGAATGCCTTAACTTCTCTACACAGGAGCCAGATTTCGATGATGCAAATTGCCTGGTTGCGACCCGTAATGACCACACTGTACTAGTCGGGCTACAACTATCACCATCACAAAATAATATTGATAAATTACTTTTGTCACTGGATAAAACACTTAGGAAGTACTCAAAATATAAAAACATTGTCGTGGTTGGGGATATAAATATACCGATAAATGATGATAAGATTGATAACCAAGGCCAACGATATTTAACACTTATTGCTACTCATGGCCTTCTGCCAGCCCACACTTTAGTAACGCGAAGCGACAGCGAGACATGACTTGATCATATACTATTAAAAACAAAAACTCTGCTCTCACTATCATCCCGCGATCGACATTAACTGACCATTACCCCGTGTTATTGGCAATGGATTTAACTAAACCACGTACATTAGATGTAAGAACTTCAGTTAAAGTAGACCTTCTAAAGTTAAAAGAAGACATAAAAGATATTGATTTTAGTTTAATATATAATTCCAAAGATCCTGAACTATCTCTTAATCGCCTTATTAAAGTCTTACAAATAACCTTCGACAAAAATTCTACAGTAATAAAACTATCAAGAAACCATGGATTACTCCCGGCCTGTTGCGATGTATGAGAAATAGAGACAAGTTACATATAAAATCTAAACTAGCTCCGACAAATGAAATACTAAAGGTTCACATATCTTCGGTATAGAAATTTCTGTAACTCTTTACTAAAGAAAGTGAAAAGGGCATATGAAAAAAGCCAAATCAATGCCGCTAAAAATAATAATAAGATACTATGGAAAGTCATATAAGATATAAAAGACACTGATAAAAACCCGAATTATCCCAAAGAACTACTAACATTATCTTCTTCTCCACAACTTTCATTAAATTATGTGAATTATTATTTTGCAAATGTTGGTAAGAAACTAGCTGAAACTATGATTCATATCATTATTAATACTTCTTTAAACAACATACATAACAAACAGATAAACTCCTTTGTGTTAGAGAAAACGGATGAAAAGGAAGTAGGTCGAATAATACAAAACCTAAAAACAGTTTGCACCGTAGGCTACGATGGTATTAGTAACGCATTTCTCATAGAGCATCAGAGTATACTTGTGCCTCCACTACTTTAATTTTTAATTCCTGCCTAGAAAATGGTGTCTTCCCTAAAACATTAAAAAAATCCGAAGTACGCCCGATTTACAAGGGCGGGAATAAAAATTGTATTGGAAACTACATACCTATTTCTATACTGCCGTCATTGTCAAAGGTATTAGAAAAAATTATCAATATAAGACTGGTCGGATCTAGAAAAGAATAACTTGTCAAAAAATCAATTTAGCTTTCGTGGTGGTTCATCAACAAAACAAGCAGTCACCTCCTTAACTAACTTTATTCCTGAAAATCTAGAAAATAGCAAAAAGTGTCTGATAGCCTTTCTGGATTTAGCTAAGGCCTTTGATACTATTTCTATTCCAATTTTACTACAAAAGCTGGAACGAATACTCGGGACGCAATTGAAATTACTAGAGAGCTATCTCTCAAATAGGCATCAATGTGTGAGGCTGGGCAACCATATCAGCAATGACCTCCCAATATCGTACGGCGTCCCTCAAGGCAGCATCTTAGAGCCAACATTATTTCTCGTTTACATAAACGATCTCACAAATCTTAACCTCACCCAGGGCATAAAAATATCATACGCAGATGATACTGCTCTCGCTTTCGCTGCCAACTCCTGGGATGAGGTTTTTCATGCTGCTCAATTGGGACTTAATGCTGTGAATAAATGGCTATGGCTACTCAAGAATGTACTGACATTAAATGTGGACAAATCCAAGTAGTAGTAGTATCTGCTTCAGTATACGCCAAAACAGTAAGCTAAACCATACAATATCCATTGTAACTCATAACTGCTTCCTAGAAACTGAATGCTCTTGTGCTACACTTGTAAAGGTTGATTCCATTAAATATCTGGGAGTAGTAATTGACAGCAAGCTTATCTTTAAGGAACATATTAAAATCCTATGTGGAAAAGTGCAAAAATTATATATATATTTAAAAATCTTCGTCACGTAGCCAAATTTGCCACACTGAAACAGATATATTTTGCTCTCTGTCTTCCTCTTTTAGCATATTGTGTAACGATATGAGGTGGGGCAAATAAAACATTGCTTTTAACTGTAGAAAAAGCTCAGCGTGCCATTCTCAAGATCTGTACCTTTAAATCTATCTATTTCCCGACATCGCACTTGTATCAAAATTTTGACGTTCTAACAGTAAGGCAGTTATACCTATCAAAACTTGTCTCTTATCAACATACACAATTAAGCTATGACTGTACAATACCTAATAAACGTCAAAGAAACATGGTATGTAGCCTGCCCTACTCCTTCAAAACAAAATTTATGACACGCTTTATTGCTTTCATTGGACCATATATTTACAACAAAATAAATAAAAAAAATTAATATTTATCCGTTAAATAATACGATATGTAAGAACAAGGTTTCCGAATACTTACAAAAACTCTCATATGAGGAGATTGATGGACTTTAAGTAATATCCAAATAATTCGGGTCCGATGAATATTATCTCCCCTATGTTTCACTACAAAACTTGTTATTTAAATAAAGATAAACTGATAGTAAATTATGCGACGTTCTAGGCACTATTACTGCAAAGCTGCTTTTGCCTCACACACCCTCTCACACTCACTCACGCACACAGAGACGTCCCACCACTTGTCACTACTTTACACACTAACACCTTACACCTACTGTTTAGTTTTAGGCTAGTTATATTTTAATAAAACAATTCTCGAGGGGATTGGCGCTGTACGCCGAAATACAGATTTTCCTAGTTCGACGGCAGAGGCAACCACTATATTTAAGTACCTGTCAATTAGCCTAAGATAATTTTAAAACACTGTTGTATTGTTTTTTTTTATGGTAAAATAAATAATTATTATTATTATTTTAAGGTGAACGATGCACGAACACATGATCGTGTTTACGCAAATTGAAAACAAATCGAATGCAGTTATTAAGTAGGCGGTCAAGTTTATTGAGGTGATCTGCATTCAGGTCGACGTAGCACACATCACCATAGTCGAAAATAGGCAAAATCAAGGACTGCATAAACATTGCTTTGAGAAGGAAACAAGTTTTTAAATCTATATAGGCATCGCAAAGTCCCGGTGACTCTTTGACTAACAGACGTAACTTGAGTCTGCCAGCTGAGCGTACTGTCGATGTGTACACAGAGATCTTTGACGTTAGGACTTAAGGGTATAACTGTCCCACTGAACTCAAGTGGAGGTAGAGTACTAAAGTTTACTTTGCTTATAAGACTGGAACTCCCCAAAAGAATTGAAACAATTCTTCGCTGGATACACAGCGACACCAAATCTGTCGGACCAATTTTTGATTGCCTGCAAGTCTCGATTTAATTTGCTGATGATGTCGGAGATTCGATCAGCACTGTCTTGCGAGTATAATTGCAAATCATCAGTTATCAAATCAATGAAAATGGAAAAATGAAGAGGAGAAGAAAGTATACCGCTTTGAGGAACGCCAGTGTCGAGGCGACGCCACGCTGACGACGCCTCATTGCTCAAAACTGACTGGTGGCATTCTCGAAGATAAGAAGAAAACCAATCCATCGACTCCTGAGAGCACAGACGACAGGAGAGAATGGATAAAAGGATATCGTGACTAACTGTGTGAAACGCATTGGAAAAATCTACCAGCACAAGAACGGAGACTTTGGTATCATCAATGCCTGTTCGAATGTCACCAGTCACTTTAAGGAGGGCAGTAACGGTACTATGGCCAGGCCTGAACCCAGATTGAAGAGGATTAATTAAATTATTAGTATAAATAAAATGGGATAATTGCTTATGAACGCAGGCCTCGAGCACTTTTGAAAGAAAGGGAGAAATGATATTAGACGAAAGTGGCTTGGAAGAGGAGTGGATTAGGAATTTTGGGCAGGGGGCGAACTAAAGCTTTTCTCCAAAGAGTAGGAAAAGCACCAAACTAGAGATAAAGAGAAGTTAATGAGGTGAGTGATTAAGGAAGGATATACTCCAGTACTGTTACAATCATGAATCGACATATTTTGTCACAACCAACAGCCCTGGATTTGATGGACATTATGATCTTCTTAACCTCACAAGAGTCGACTGGAGAAAAGTAAAAAGGATTAATGCTCGGACGTCTAAGACCACCCAAGAAAGTAAATAAACAAGTAAATAAAAAAAATAAAAGTAAATCGACAGAAGGAACAGTGGTGAAATGGCAGTTGAGATCGTCCAAAGTTATTGTGTTTGGTAGGTCCTGACCACACTGTACTAGGCACGACGATCGTGCCTTGCTGATACCTAGAGTGCCGAGAAATTTCCAAATGTCAGCAGGCTAAGAAGATGTAATATTGTCTAGAATGTGGCGGCGTTTAGCGTCACGTTTACACCGGTTTTTTGCAATTTTAAAAGTGGCCCAGTTGTCCTCAGTACGATTTTTTTTAAATTTGCGAAATGCGCGGAAAAATTATATTAAAATATTTTTTATTTCCTTCAAATCCGATGAAAAATAAAGCTAGTACCATCTAGTGACAAATTGTAGAACTATGTTTCTTTGTCTAACTCACAAGGGATCTGGTGTCATGATATATTATACACTAAGAGAGAGACAGAGAGGGTAAAGGTAAAAAAAACCAGAAATTCTATATTTATAATTATATCCTATAAGTAATGTGTCGGATGCATGTACCGGGGAAGACTTTTTTTTTTTCTTTTTTTTTCGGGGGAAAATGCCTAACGCATGTCCCAGGGCCGAGGGCACGGCCCGGGTGGTTATGTAGGGCTTGCACCCACTAAAACCCCCCGGCGTCCTACTGCCCTTTTGCCGGGCCACAGGAATTGTCATCAGCATGACCTCTGTGGCACCGGCGGGCTCGGTCCGCAGTTTGGCGCGGATCTTGACACATGTAGGGGGGGGAGTTCAGTCTCCCCCCTACCGCCTTTTGAAGGCTGCATGCAGCAGCGCTATTGCGACGCGGGCCTGCTAAGTGCTAGGGCGCCAGGGTGCCCCCCCCCCCGACCCCCCGCGCTCCGGCGAGCCGGCGCCGCTCGGCATCCCATGCCGGGCACATCAGCAACGTGTGCGCCGCCGTGTCATCCGGGGCCGCACAATGATGGCAGCGCTCCGCCTCCTCACGACCGATCCGCCACAGATACCGCCCGAAGCAACCATGCCCGGACAGTACCTGCGTCAGACGGTACGTGAGGACGCCGTGTCGTCGCCCCAGCCACTCCCAGAAGACTGGCAGCAGCGCAGCGATGACGGTGTGACCGGCAGTGGGATGGGCGAGCTTGCTCCGCCAGCCCTCTAGCGCGACTCGGTGCAGCTCCGTCCGCCTCACTCTCGGGGCGCCAGGGCAGTGAAGTGGGCCCTAAACGACCAGCGTCCGTCGAGTATGAGGCCCAGGTAGCGCATTTGGGCCGAGATATTTATGCGCTGCCCCCCGACAGTGATGTGAGCGTCAGGGGAGGCCGATTTCTGGGGCTGTGGAAATACACGGCCTCCGTCTTGCTTAGGGCCACCTCCAGGCCAAGCCACCTCATGCGCCCACCACCAGCGCCAGCTGTAGCCAGCAGCGCCGCCTCCCTGTGACTCCGGGCCCTCGCGGTGACGAGAGTATCGTCCGCGAAGCACGTCACTGCCAGACCCGGCAGCAAAGCGAGGTAATCCGAAATGATCAAGTGGAGGTATTCGGGGACACCGTGGTACTGGAGAGCCGTCAGTATCGAGGAGTAGGGTACCGAGTTGAACGCGTTGGCGATGTCCAAGGATACCGCCAACAACACCTCCCCCCGACCCACCGCTTCCTCCGCCATCCTCTGGACGCGCTTTAAAGCGTCCACTGTGGACCTGCCCCGCCTGAACCCGAACTGGCCCTCGTGCAGGTCCAGCCCCGTCTGCGAGAGGTGCTCGACGAGTCTGTCCGCAATCACTCTCTCAAAGAGCTTGCAGACCTCGTCGAGCAACACAATGGGGCAGTAGGCGGACGGGGAGTCTGCCGAGCGCCCCTCCTTCCTGATCAGGACCAGTCTCCCCAACTTCCAAAGCTGAGGAAACTGGCCCTGCCTGAAGCACTCGGTCCAAAGAGCCCTGAAACGGCGGCCGAGCGGACCGTAGGACAGAACCCACACTCGGCCGGGGACTCTATCTGGCCCGGGTGCCACCTTCTTCGTCCTAAGCTTGCGGACGGCGGCGTCCAGCTCCTCTTCCGTAACTTCGGGAACGGCTTCGCTCAACGGCATGTTGGGTCCGGGTGTCCGGAACATTGCCGGAGCACGGGGAGCCGCTCCTTCTGGGAAAAGGGCCGACAGCACGCCATCCGCAAACGTCGGCGGCATGGTCTGCGTAAGGGGGGGCATCCAGGGGCGGAGTTTGTTCCGCACCATACGGTAGGGACGTCCCCAGGGGTCGGCGTCGACACTGGCCAGGAGCTTCTCGCGGGCCCGCGCCTTGGCGACCGCAATCGCTACCTGCAATGTAGTCTTAGCCACCCGGTAGATGGCATGCAGCTCCTCCTCCCTGGGCGTCAGGCCCAGCGAAAGCGGTGGGTTCCGCCTTCTTCTTCTCCGCTGTCTGGTGTACTGGCGGCGCGCAGCGACGCAGGCGCGTCGCAGTTGCGCAATTTCACGCGTCCTGTCGTCTGCGAGAAGCCGCATGCCTTACACGGGGCATGGCGGCATCACAAATCTCCGTGGCTGCGGCTCTGAACCACTCGGCATCCCCTTAGATGTTGAATGGGGCGACCGGTGCCGGTGTCCAGGCCTGGAGCTCGGCCACCTTTGTTGCGGCCTCTGCGTTCAGGCGCGCCAAAGCCCATCTCGGCCCACCCCCAGCCACGCCAGCCGGCACGGCGAGGGGCTCCACCGAGTCGACGACTCTCCATCCTCGCACCCGGCCCGCCAGCGCCGAGGTGGCGAAGGACACGTCGACCACCGATCCGCCACCCCTCCTGACACAGGTGAAGGCTGTGCCCCTATTTAGGACCGGCAATCCGTGCGAATGCGACCACTCCTCGAGGGCCTCGCCCCTAAGATCGTCGATGGAGGAACCCCAGGCCGAGGACTTGGCGTTAAAGTCCCCCATGACGAGAGTGGAACGGGGTCGACACCGATAAACAAAGTCGACGAGTCGCGACAAGAAGGCCTCGAACTCAGGTAGTGGTCGGTTTGGCGAAAAATACACCCCGACCACCACCATGGCCCCCACACGAGCGGCGACAAAGCCCCTCTGCCTCTCGACGTCTTCGAGAGACAGGGAGCCCTCACACCTCGGCAGCAGTATAGCCACCGTGCCGACAGCGGCGCCAGCCCAGTTGCTGGCGGGCAGCATGAAATATGGCTCCGCTGCCACTGCCACGTCGATCGACCACTCTGCCATGCTCTGGAGTAGGAGATCCTGAGCCCTGGCAGAGTGGTTGAGATTCGTCTGCAGAAGACTAACGATGGGGGGACGACTACCCATTGCCAGTCTCCATTCTTTCGGTAGCCTGGATCTCTCGCAGCATGGGCGGCGCTGGCCGCTCGGGAGTGCGCGCTGGTGCCTTCTTGCCTGTGGGGCGCGATCCACAGATCTTTGAACCTGCCCGATGTTCGGCGGGCTTGCCGGCCTTGCTGCAAAGCAGGCAGCGCGCAGCCTCGGCGCAATCCCGCGCCTGGTGTCCCGGCTGCTCGCAGTTATAACAGCGCCCTCTGTGGTCCGTAATATCCGCCGGACAGAGAGCGCCGACATGCCCCTCCACCTGGCAGCGGAAGCAACGCAGCGGCCTCGCCTTTAGGAGGGCCACATTCGCGGACACCCAGCCCACCAACAGCCACCTGGCATCGGCCAGCTTTTTGGCGGCTTCTACGGGGCAGGTCACAACGGCCGAAAACAGGCCTCTGTAACCCGCCCGTATATCGCCGCACTTTACCCGCTGCAGGTCGCAGCCTCCCACCTTGGCCACCGCGGCGATGAGCTCTTTCGACTGAACCGAGTCGTCGAGCTCACTGATACGGAGGCTCGCGGACTTGTATGCGAATGCGCCCCACCACCTGGGCCACACCAGCTGTGGCCAACAGCGGCGCCTCCCTGTGACTCCGAGCCCTCGCAGTAACCAGGGTGTCGTCCGCGTAGCACGTTACCGCCAGACCTGGCAGCAACGGGCCACGCCGAACCCAGTCGTAGGCGATGTTCCACAAGAGCGGTCCGAGGACAGACCCCTGTGGAAACCGGGGAAGACCTAGACTATCTTACTATAACCAAATTATCATCATCACAGTCTTTTTATGGTCTGTCTTATGACATAAGCCTCCTCTAAAACCTTCCAAGTTACTACCATTGCAACCAATTTAGACCCGCGTATTATCGGACGTCGTTAACCCATCTTTCAGGTGGCCAGCCTGTGCCCCGCGTGGTCTTTCTTAGTCTTTATTCTAGAACCTTTCTGGTCCATCGCTCATGGTTCATTCGCGCAATGTCTCCTGCCCATCTCCATTTGAGGCTTTCAATTGTGGTTACCACGTCTACCAATTTTGTCGTTCGCCTAATCCACTCGTTCCGTTTTCAATCTTGAAGCGTTATCCCGAGCATTGCCCTTTCCATAGCTCTTTGCGCGACGCTTAGTTTTTCGGCCGACTTTTTTGTGAGCGTTATAGTCTCCATGCCATACGTCATGTCTGGCAGAACATATTTGTTAAACACCTTGGTTTTCAGGTGCTGCGGAATTTTCTTTGATGCCAAGATAGTTTTGTTGGCACGCCTGCGCTATTCTGCGATCGACTTCGGCTGTTTGGTTTTTGTAGCCCAAAGTTATATTGTGGCCTAGATATATGTAGCTGTCGACGATTTCTATTGGTAGTTGGTGGTCGCATGCGTCTGGAATGTTGGTCATAGTTTTTGTTTTTGATGTGTTTATCACTAGGGCTATCTTTTGGGATTCCACCCGTAGCTCCTGGATCATTTTAATCATATCGTCGACAAATACAAAATGCTTTGTTCAATAATAATTCGGTACAATGTTTCAGTATTTTAATTATAAAATTTAACTTGTGTTAGAAGATCCCACTTTTCCATATCACAATATCAATAATACCGTTGGGTTACACTTTCTTTCTCTTTTTTTTTTATTTAAAGGAAAATATAAAATTACGCTAAAACTAAGCTAAATGTGAGTGCTTTGTTGTGCGTGCGAATGAATGGGCGTGCGTGAGTGTATGTGTGTGTGTGTATGTATGTATGATCTATGTATATTATACAAAACTCTTTAAAAAAGGTATTCGACTTCATTATAGCCTTTAGTTTGTAGCCAATTAGTAATAGCGGCTTTACATTTGTATAGAGTTAAAGGATATAAATTTAATTCTTTATTTATTTTATTATAAAGGTGTGTCGCCATAGCAGCATATTGCCGTCTAGCAAATATTATTTTTATTTCAGGTACTCGAACAACGTAATGTTTTCTTATTTTACTTAGGTAAATAGGATAGGCTAGATTCTTATATAATTTTAGGAGGCAGAGCAAGATGTGTAATTTCCTAACAGTGAGAAAATTACAAGTCTTGTATAAGTTTTCTGTAGGAAACGTACAAGGCTTCTAGTACATTACTTTCAGTAGTGACCTTTGTGCCCTCTCCAATTCCGAGAATTTTATTTTGATTGCACCACCCCACACAGGTATACAATACAGTATAATAGATTACCCCAGAGAAATGGATATTTCATTAATCAGGCTTTCATTAGCTACACATTGTATTTTTATAAAATCCAAGTTATCTTTCTTATTCTGTCCATAACTAACTCTATTTGTGGATGCCAAGGTAGCCTCTGATCAACCATAATTCCCAAGTATTTGACCACTGTTACTTTAGTAAGACTATTGCATGAACAGGTACTATTTTAAATGATATCGCAAGTGTAAAGATTGTTGTCGGATTGGAGGGTGGCGCTGCGAGCGCTGAGTCGGCCAATAGCCCTTTGTGATTTAATTTTGTAAATAAATAAAAATACCGAACTTTACAACAATCAGTTTATTATAAAGTGTTTGAGTTGATTACAGTATGTACGTAAACTATTATACAGTGATTATGTGCAGTGATTTGCCAAGAATTCTATAATCAAAAACATTATACTGTGTCCTTCGTTCTCGATATAAACTATATTAGCAGCTCTCTCGAGTCGCTTGGCAACCGCGCGTCATTTAGAAACTTCAAAAGCCTCTATGGTATCTGTGGACATAACCTCTGGAACCATTCTTTTGAAAGCGCGGCAGCCGACGCTTTGTAATAAAGTTTTTGGTCGACATTTAATTTAATAACGTGTTATGGCACTGAAATTATATAACAAAAAGGTTGTAATATACTCAAGTGACCGTGTGAAATAAATTTAAAACATCGTATAGGCAAATTTAGAAAAGTTTACGTCCTGGCAAAGGAGTACATTCTAAAAAGATCAACCGATAGTTGTTTATGTGTGGTGTTTTCAGCTTAACTTGTTTATTTATATAATATCTAATATTTGGAGACGTGAGTTTCGTCATATTAAAATTTGGGAAAGCTTCGTCGCCCGAAAAGTAAACTTATGAAGTCTATGTCCCTATTCGTGTACAAACAGTTTAACACGAAATATACCTGAAAACGATTATTAACCGTCTATAAATTGGCAATGTTATACCTCCAATAAGATAAATTAGGGGGACGTTCATCAATTATGATGATTGTTAAGGATCGATGGCATTTTAAGGACACGGGTAATGTACGAGATACATTGACGTGGTCCGCAAGACTTGACGATAATTCAAGGACACGAGTGGTGTACGAGATACATCGGCGTGGTCCGCAAGACTTGGGGCCCATACGAGATATGTGCTGAAGGTCATACTACTCATAGGTTTCATCCATGAGGTGTTCCTGTGCAGTTCACATTTCTACAATGGTAAGAATCAAAAATGTTACCTAAAATACATACCTTAAACATGCCTAACACAGTAAATACAAAGACTATTGCTATAAACTATAAGCAATTTGTCATACTAATCTCCAAAAGGAGACTTACTGAAAGGGTAATTGAAGTGACATTGTTTATGTATAACAATACATTATTAATAACAAAAGTCACTCCTTTGCAGAAACATAGTGTTTTTATTGATTTCATTATTAGACATACTTGTATAATAATACTGAAATAGCCCAAACTGGAGCTTATTACACAAAGAATTGTGCAAAATTATGAGTACTTGTATTAAAAAGTTAAATCCAGCAATACTTATTCCTGAACAGGGTTTATAACCAAATAAGCCAAAGTAATATACTAATGGCAATGCCTGTTGTAACTGACAAGCAACAGGACTGTAGATTCATTCCAAATATAATATCTTATCCTATGGATGCTGCGGCAGGCAGGTTGTGGGATAATTTGTGTTATGCACAAAGATACTTAAAAGATAATATAAAATACCTGGTCTATCCAGTTAACATAAAACTAATAATTATCTATCAATATTATCAACCCAGGCTCCTTGCAGGGTAGCCAGAAAAGATAAATCCTAACAATACAGTCAGGAAACCTTTATTGAGATAAGAACCTTTAAGGTCAGCAGTATATATTTTGCATAAAAAGAGTGTTAATATAGTGGATTATCAATATGGAATTATTAACTAGCTAGTCATAGCCAGTAGTTAAAATTTCATAAAACGACCACCGTTGTAACCAATATAGAACAACAATCCTCATCCTGGGTGTGAAAATATTTAGTCACAGTGTACCTATCAGTTCACCAAAAACAACATCACGTTGGACATTGGAAATCTCCTACCAAAGAAAGTGAGGTACAAAAAGCATGATAGGCATTTTACACAAGGACTTGGTTTTTAAGTTGCTGAAAAATTCAGAAAAACAATCAGGAATACATAATGGGTTTTACAAAGAAACCATAATATTGTAGGCTAAGGGTATTCACTGACTTTGGTATGTATCTATGACACTAATAATGCCTTCAACGACAAACATAATTTTCTTGGTTTTGTGCAAGTACTTGCACTTCAGACAAGTGAATCTTGTCATACATATGTTTAACATTATGTATAGAAACATTATTATTAGAAACACTATTGTTTAATAATTGATATATATATAAAAAATAGACCTTACAGTCATAATAAATATACTAATAAAATATTTATTAGTACCTATTCAGTTTTCTATCATGTAATGAGTTCCATGGTTTTGGGATTTTTGATTATTTCCTGCATCAATTATAGTGTACTTAATAATATTAGAAATTTGAGGCACACACAATGGAAAGCTATACATCAATTCATCATTGGGAGAATTAGATGGTTTTACTGTACTTTTGTTTGATCATATGATAATCAATAAATAATATGTAATTAAATAAGATTATTCAAGAAATTAATAACTATAAAAAATAGTTTTGTAATTAGTTTGGAATGTGTACAGTTATTTTGAACACTAGTGATGTTTCTGGTATAGTTATGATAACACAAGCACAAACGGCTACCATTAAAATAACAAGTTGGTTTTAGAGCACTATATATGTTGTAATTTATTTAAAGGTGTTTCAGTAAAAAATATTGGATTGAGATATCATACAAAAATTTGCAATTTTGGTATTGTTATATTTAAATTATTACATCCACATGTTACATGTATCTTATAAATAGGTATCTATATGTAAAAGAACATAAAGTCATGCAAATGACTTGATAATAATATCCATTTGAAAATTTAATAATATTATGTTGACATGCTACGGTGGATGAAATATTGAGTTACATTATTTGTAAGTATGGATTATCTTAAACAAGAATAATCAAAAGCATATGCTTATCACAGGTATGATAAATATTATGTAGTATCAGCAATAATCTAAGTCCTAAGGAACTTGATATTATTTATTTATTATTAATGGGGGATACATAATAATAAGTTGAGTAGCACTCGATTCTCACGGTTGGACATCTAGAACTAACTAGAAAGTTACGCATTGCAATTTTTTTTTTTTACTTATAAATACAGTCACATACAAAGAAGCAAAGGAAGTGTGGTATGAAATGAAAATTTCATGGTATGAAATAATTCAGTTATGAATAGGATTCCCAATATGATACAGTTTTAACCCGTGGTTCGGTTTAGCAGACTGTAACTTATTCGCTTCTTAAGTTATTACTAAATTAGGAGTGTATTTTTTCATCAGTAATGTAATTGGTTCAGGTGTGGCCCGATCGTATTGCCAAAACGAATGTTCGCGGGCGTTATTGCGCAGGAACGAATCGTTAAGTAATACATAAAGATTTATGTAGCCAAGGATTTATTTGTCGGCGCACACTCAGAACATGGAAATGATTCCGGGATAGTTTCGAAATTTAAATTGAATTAATAATAGTGGTATAGTAATAACACTGGGGTAGGTTATGTTTGTTTACCACGCATTAATACTGCCCTTCGTTCCAGACTCTAAAATTGGGGGGGGGGGGGGGGGGCGAGATTATATAGGTAAATATGTGTGTGTGTGAGTGATGTACGCGGATGGCCGCGAGGCCTTTACAGCTTCACCGGACTTAATTCCATATAAGCTCATTAGTACAAAGGCCTCTAGTACAAAAATGTTAAATTTTGATATATGTACATCTTTAAAGATTAAAAATATAACTGACATTAAATATAGCAGATTGTGGATATAAAAAAAAAAAAAAACATAAATTAAATATGTAATGATAGCAAAAACATTCTTATAATCACCAAATTAATTCGTAACCTTTGTTTGGTACTGTATTCAAAAAGAGATCATTTGACAAAAAAAAAAAAAAAAAAAAAGAACCACATGCCTGTTGGAAAACACATTAGTGGGGAAATAGGTTTCCCTGTTATATTTGTATCATATTGTTATAGATTGGGTACTAACAGACTTTGTTTTCAGGTCTAGTACACAGTAAGGGTTTCTAGCTATCTATCTATCTCTATCCATATTATGACGCCAGATTTCTTGCGGGGTGGGCAGAGAGTGCAAGGTTCCGACGGGTTTTTTCCTTGCATGCCTGCCTGGCTTTCTTCACTCTCATAGTTCGTCTCATAATGGTTGTCAATGATACAAGAATTATTATAAAGGATTTAATTTTATATAAACAAAACTCTAGATGGGCAATTCTTCAACTCTTGTTATATAGAAGATATCTATAGAAGAAAGATCTCTATAGAAGACATAACAGATGGAGACTGCACTGATATCTGATAAGTAATGATTGATTAATATTACCCGGTATTAATGAATTTTGGACATCAGGTGTGGTATAAAGGTACATAACAGGTGCTTTAAAGGTTTGGTTGGGATGGATCTACACTACAAAACATAACATGTTATAGAATTTGATTATATAAATTTATTTTAAATAAGTTTATATCATAGACAGACTGGTTGTAAGAAACAATATAGGTGTATAAATTTGTTGTGTTTGTGTTGTATGGCAATACAAAGAACGGGAATGTGTTATAGTACAAATATACTCATGATATGTTACTTTTTAGAGGTCACGCTCAAAAAAAAAAAAAAAAGAATCCTTTTCGTGGTATACTTCAACTTTACCCTTATAGCTCTAAACAGCTGCTAATATAGTTTATATCGAGAACGAAGGACACAGTATAATAAGTGATCAAACGAACTTACCTGAAGTGAAGTTCGATCATTATTATACGAAGTCCTTCGTTCGAAGATATAAGTACCCAACCCGCCCTGCCCGTTGGTAAAGTTGAAATGTACTACTTCTAAAAGGAATGGTTCCAGAGGTTATGTCCACAGATACCATAGAGGCTTTTGAAGTTTCTAAATGACGCGCGGTTGCCAAGCGACTCGAGAGAGCTGCTAATATAGTTTATATCTTCGAACGAAGGACTTCGTATAATAATGATCGAACTTCACTTCAGGTAAGTTCGTTTGATCACTTAATATACGACAATTGAAACAACTTGCAATAAGTGTCTGTGCATTGTACCCTAAACATAAATAAAAAATCGAACTTTTAAAAGTCGCAAATTTGGTCACTGTGATTTCCGGTCGTTGTGTGCGGACAATTGACCTGTTTCGTGTGCAGCACGCGTATGGTGTTACTCTCGCGCAATATACCATAAATCGCCATAATCAATATATTTGTTATCAGCGCCATCTATTGTTAAACAGAACATTCATTTAGGTTGATCGATCGCTTATGAGCTGTGAATCCAGAATGCCGGGAATTAAGTGCGGTAACTGCAGTAAATTCATGTCACCCGTAGATGGCGCTAAATGCGGCAAGTGTAGCGCTTCTTACCACCGAACGTGTGTGTCTCTGCCCCAGTCAGGAACAATATCTCCATCCTGGCTCTGTAAGGGATGTAAGAAACACATAACACCGACCACTAGCAAGAGTGACTCGCAGGGGCAAAATATGAACACACATGTAGTGGAGGCCGCTACAGTTACGGATATTGGAGAGGAACTGCGTCGGATCAGGGATGAGCTCCGTAGTGTAAGGTGCGAATTTCAAGCCTTTCGGGAGGAGATAGCTGAGATGCGGGCCCTTAATACCCGAGTTGATGATCTGGAGACAAGAATTACTACCCTTGAGCAAAAATACACCTATTGCGCCAGTGTGGATGACGTAGTCACACAGCTTAAGCGTGACTTGAATGACAGAGACCAAGAATTACTCGGGAATGATATTGAGATTACCAACATCCCGGAAAGTAAGGGGGAGAACCTAACCCACACACTCAAGTTAATTGCGACGAAGTTAGACGTCAAAATTGACGACTGCGCTGTTTTGAGTGTGGAGCGTCTTGGAGGTCGTCGCCTGAATGCTGTGAATTCTTCCGGCCCGACTGAGTCCCGCCCGCGCCCCGTGGTGGTGCGCCTGGCGCGTCGCGACGTACGTGACGCGTTGCTGCGCTCGGCGCGTGTGCGTCGCGGTGCTACTACAAGCGATCTCCATTTGCCTGGGAATCCAGTTCGCTTTTACATCAACGAACGTCTAACAAAACAGAACCGGGCTTTATTTCGACAGGCCAGAGACGCCGGTCGCCAGGCTGGCTGGCAGTTTATATGGTCGAGTAGAGGCCGAATTTTTGCGCGGCGGAAGTCAGGCGCCGAGGTATACCGCATCCGTAGTGAGGCCGACATCGGGAGGCTTATTATTGCCGACACTTAATTGTATTTTCTATAATTATCTAGACGGCCACTGTTTGGGAAGTTTTAGTTTAGGCTTTTTAATCTTAATATACAACTTATGTCTTTTTGTAAAGTTTTTAGTGGTATTTGCAGGGTTGCATGTCGTTTCAAAGTCTGTACTTGCACATACATTGATATTCTTGAACATATATACTAGTATTGCGAGAAATGGGGCGCGTGTGGCATATTGTTTCTACTGTAAAATACCATGTAAATCTATTTCACATAGGAGGTACTACAGACAGCGTTTTTGTTCGTTTTTCTTTTTTGTGTTTATTTTTATATTGTGGTCTTATTTTCTTGATTTATTATTCCGATACGGCAAACTAATATCACTTTGGAAACAAAATAATTCATATTCTGTGTGGCACTTACTCTATTTAGTATAAATGCCGAGTAATAAGTTTATAAAATTTGGCCTCCTTAATGCTGGTTCGCTAGCCACTAACCAAGACGAATTTGTAATAGCTTTGATTAACAAGTCGGTGGATATAATGGCTATAAATGAGACATGGTTACGATCGGGAGAGGAAGGGCGGGCACCTAATATACCGGGTTATCGTCTGAAGCATGTACCACGCCCGATAAATGTGCGCGGGGGTCGAGGGGGAGGAGTGGGATTCTACATTAAGTCAGGCATCAGTGCCCGAATGAGACCTCATCCTGGCCATTCAAATATCGAGCAATTGTGGTTAACTCTAACGTTAAACAATAAGAGGCTCCTGATCGGGACCGCATATCGCCCTCCCTGGCAGGACCTTGACGGCTTTCTGGATTCGTTGACGCAGAGTGTCAGTTCGCTTGCACCATACGACAATGTGATTTTACTAGGCGACCTGAATGTTAATATGTTGATTCAAGAAAGCTCAAAAACAAAACGTATCTTACAGTTATTGGACTACTTCGGTCTTGAGCAAATAGTTAATGCGCCTACACATTTTGTTAATTCCAGTCATTCTCTCATTGACATTATCTGCACTGATAGTCCTTATAGAAGCTTGCAAGTCGATTTTAATGACGAATTGGGTCATCATTCGTTTATCACATGTGAACTTATGTTTAAAAAAGACAAGATTCCAAAGTGTTTGATTGTTTATCGACCTATAAAAAATATAGTCTTTGAACTTTTTGAGCAAGACCTAAACATTATTCCTTGGAACCCTATTTGTACTCTTGGGAGTGTAGATGCGATAGTGTCTGCGTTTAATTGTTTCATAATACAACTATATGACTCTCACGCACCCTTAAGGCAAAAATCAGTCAGTAGTCTTCCTACGCCTTGGATCACAGACACGATAAAATTAATGTGCCGACTTCGTGATGAAGCCCGTAATCGGTATCGTAGTACCAAGCAACCATCGCATAAGGAATACTATTTACAATTTAAAACTCTTACGGAGAAAGCCCTACATAATGAAAAAGTGGCTTATTTTACGAAATATATAAATGACAACATTAACGACCCCAAGATTTTATGGAGAAACCTAAAAAAGCATGTTCATATCAAGAATAAAGCAGATATACTTCCCGCCCAATTTACCGACCTTAATGGCATCAATGCTGCTTTTTTGGATGTGCCTGGAAACTCCAAGGTTTCTATATCGCAGCTTACTTTTTTGAGTGCAATAGGTTCAGCGAATCCGAATTCTCACTTAAACAAGTCGACAATGATACTGTCTCTAATATTGTAAAGAATATTTCTACAAGCGCTATTGGCACAGACCTGATCAGCAAAGAAATGCTGCATCTTTCTTTACCTCAAACATTAGAGGCCATTACCGCCATTGTAAATACCTCTATCGTCACACACACATTCCCCGATCTATGGCGGTGTGCAATTGTTCGACCTATTCCCAAAGGCAACGATCCACAAAATTACAAGGATTTACGCCCAATCAGCATACTGCCTTGCCTATCTAAGGTATTGGAGCGGGTAGTGTACCTACAAGTCATGGAATATCTTGAAGCGAATCATATTCTACCTGAGCTCCAATCTGGTTTTAGACGGGGACGAGGAACTGCCACTGCGTTGGCGGATGTCGTTGGGAATATTCTGGAAGCTCGTGACCGTGGTGAAGGGACTATCTTAGCCTTACTAGATTTCTCGCGTGCTTTTGATACCATTGATGTGTCGTTATTGTTATCAAAGCTGTCCTATTATGGGTTTGATGCGGGGACTGTTAAATGGTTTAATAGTTACTTAAGCAATAGATCACAGTATGTTAAAGTGCAAAAAGAAGACGGGTCCTCAATATCTTCTATTACCCAGCCGGTTTTGCGCGGCGTACCCCAAGGCTCGATTCTAGGACCTTTGCTTTTTATCATATACAGTGCAGATTTAGCTCAGTGTTTTCTTAACTGCAAATTTCACATGTATGCTGACGACGTACAAATTTATTTGTCTTTTAAGGTGAACGAGACGCTCTCCGCTGTCGAAAAACTTAATGAAGACCTTAATAATATAGCTACCTGGTCTGAACGAAACTGCCTAGCCTTGAATCCGTCTAAGTCGAAATTTATTGTAATGGGTAGCAAGAATCAAATCAAGACAATTCTTTCCGCAAAACCAGATGTAAAAATAATGGGGAAAAGCTTTGTACGAGTGGATGTGGCATGCAACCTGGGACTCATTGTGGATCCTGAACTGCGCTTTGAAGAGCACATAAAAAGTGTGGTTCAGAACAGTTTTTACAGATTAAAGATATTATATAAGTACAGACGATACTTCACTATCCCCCTGAGAAGAAGACTTGTTGACAGTTTGGTTTTAGCTAAATTTAATTACGGTGATATAGTCTACGGCCCCTGTTTACTCTCGCGAACTGATCGATCGATACAGCGTGTTCATAACGCATGTGCTCGATTCTGTCTCGATATTCCCTTTCGTAACCATGTAACACCATACTTAAACGAAGCCAAAATACTTAAAATGGCAGCTAGGAGGCAATTACACTTGGCTAGTTTGCTGTTTGGAATGTTCGAAACAAGACAACCAAAATACCTCTACGAAAAGATGCAGTGGAGACAGGATCGCAGCATGTTTCCCAACCGCGCTGTGACGAAACCGCTGTCAGTACCTCATCATAGATCTGCAGCGTTTAGGGGATGCTTCAAATATGCCGCCACCCGCTGCTGGAATGATATACCGCCTCCAATAAGATCCCTAAAGACAAAGTTCACTTTTAAAAGTCGTTTAAAAAAATACCTTGTTGACAAACAAATTAATGAGCAATAAACTTACGTCACCGTTTATGATCTATAGGCAGGGTGGTATGTACATCGAGTTCCAGCCGGCGGAGTGGACGGCACCCATCTTGAGTCTGTCCCACTCTGTCTTTGAGAGTAATTCAATTTTTTACTCTTTCACATATGCTAATAGATAATATCTGCGTGGATCTATGCATTGTAATACAATTGGTACTCTGTAAGTCTTTCGAACTGTAGTACTCGAGTTCAATCGAATTATGCACAAACTTTATTATAATAATCATATGTAGATGAATTCGGCCGCTAATGTTTGTCTCACTGCCTCGCTGCTTATGAGTTTGCGCTCACGCGCTGGGCGGGTGACAGTCGCCGTGCTCAAAGGCAATAGAATATTTTTTTTTTTGTCTGACCGGCGGCAGCGCTGCTGGGCGCGTGTGGGAGCGGGATGGAAGTATGAGTGCATGCGGAATGAGGTGCCTGTTCTGACGGCAGATTGGGGGAGTGGGGCATGTTGCGTAATCCCTAGCACTTATTATGTGTTAAGTGCAGAATTATACAGTTATAATTTTATAACACTGCGAAATACTTGTTTTAGTTTGACTCAATGCTCGCACGTCACTTTGGGCCCTCATTGAAAATCAGCGCTGTAGCACGGTTACGACCGTGTTACAGCTTTTAGCTGAATGAGGAACCCATTTTGATGACAACATGTGTCCAGATTCATTTAATATAGAATTAAATACAATTTATTGTTTTTGCTTTGTTTTTGGACTGTGTGTGTTTATCAAAATAAATAAATTTTCTTTCTTTCTTTCTTCTTCTTCTAGAGTTTAATTTGGAAATTACTTTTTGGTTGAGTGCGGTTATAGATAGAAAAATATATGTAATTGGTTTTAATAATATTTAGTGTAAGGGGATTTGCTTTAAACAAGTTGGTAACTTTGGCATGCCCTTTTTCTGCCGAGTGTCGAATTGATTCCCACGATTCACCAGTGAATAATAAAGCGGTGTCATCAGCATATAAGAATATGTATCCGTCATCAAGTCACATATAACAGAGGTTATTAATATAGATTAAAAATAACGTGGGGCCCAAAATACTATCTTGCGGGACTCCAAAAGATACATCATACTCTTCACTATTATAAGCACCAATTTTTACGATTTTGGAGGTAGTCTTTAAAAAGATTAGAAATGTTTTCAAGCCTGCGTAAAAGTATGGAAACAGACACAGTGTCAAAGGCTTTTTTCAAATCTAGAAACACAGTTATACATTGTTTGCCTTTATCTACAAATGTCCAAATAATTTATTAGTCTTATACTCAAGAGCATTTCTAAAATTTTTGAAAAAGAGATCAAGACTGTAATTGCACACGTCGTCTCTATTTCCACTCTTATACACCGGCGTGATAACAGCTTTTTTAAAGGCTGTTGGTAAAACTGCTTGTCTAAAGCATAAATTGGCCAGATGGGTGATGATTGGGACTATTACTTCAGCAGTGGATCTAAAAAATTTTGTTGATATGCCATCACATCAATGAGCGCTATTTGATTTAAGGTTCATCAGTATTGTATATACCTTTGCAGGATCCGTTTCTAAGAGAACAAAGGAATAGGGTTGCATATTTGAAAATTTAACGTTAACTTTCAGCGGAGTTAAAGAAGTAACCTATCCGCTTAATTGTTCACATAGTTTACTGCGTCATTTGGCGTATTTCTATTGTCCAATCATTCTATGTTTGGTGTTTTTTTAGTTTTCCGATGGGTTATGCCATTTATTGTTTTGCCATAGTGCTTTTGAGTTTTTGTTACATTTACTAAGTAGGTATCTGTCATATTTACTTTTAAATTTTTAATAAGGTTGCTACAGTAGTTTTTATACCTTTTAAAGGTAATTTTAAATATCTCATTTTTAGGTTTGGATCTAAGTATTTTTTGCATATTATTCCTATTCTGTATACAGCGTAGGATACCTAAAGTCATCCAAGGTTTTATAGTCCGATTCCTACAAGGAATTATTGATGTTATGGTATTCCCTTATAAACATTGTTTAATAGTATCTATTAGACGTTTAGCAATTAAAGTAGGATGATAGAGCATGAACAAATCAGTTAAGTTCTGGTTTTACAAACTATTTAAAGCATTATTGAAGTCTATATTTGTCTTTATTTTGAGACTATTAGATATAGAAGCCCGAGAAGTCCGAAGGAGAAGTCCGATAGAATGTTGTGCGAGGCACATGGAGGTTTCAGATCTGGAAGAGGATGTTCGGATCAAGTTTTCTCCCTCTGCAACATCGTAGAGAAGCATCTGGCAGTAGGCCGGAAGGTTTTCTGCAGTTTTGTGGATCTGGAGAAGGCGTTTGATAGAGTCGTGCTAAAGAGACTTTGGGACATTTTGCCAGAGTATGGTATAAACGGCACTGTGTTGCGAGCCGTCCAGTCCATCTATGTGGACAGCAAGGCATGCGTACGGGTGGGCGGTAACATGTCACCTTGGTTTGAAGTTAAAATCGGCGTCAAGCAGGGTCGTGTTGTCCGCTAGACTATTTATAATATCTTCTTCTTCTTCAGCCGAAAGACTGCCACTGCAGGACAAAGGCCTCCCCTTATGACCGCCACAACGACCGGCTTTGTGCTGTACGCATCCAACTTCTACCCGCGACCTTCACCAGGTCATTGGTCCATCTTGTAGGGGGCCTACCCACTCCACGTCTTCCGCTACGTGGTCGCCATTCGATAACCTTTCTGCCCCAACGGCCGTCAGTTCTACGAGCGATGTGCCCCGCCCACTGACACTTAAGTTTAGCAATTCTGAGTGCTATGTCAGTGACCTTCGTCCTCCTGCGGATCTCCTCGTTTCTGATTCGATCCCGCAGGGTAACTCCGAGCATAGCTCTCTCCATCGCCCTTTGGGTGACCTTGAGCCTTCTATTGAGGCCCATCGTAAGCGACCATGTCTCAGTGCCGTAAGTCATCACTGGCAACACACACTGGTCAAAGACTTTTGTCTTGAGACACTGCGGAATTTTGGACGAGAAGATGTTACGTAGCTTCCCGAACGCCGCCCAACCGAGCTGGATTTGGAAGGACGATTGACCTTTCTCGAAGTTGGACCTACCTAATTGGATTCTTTGTCCCAGGTATATATAATCGTCAACAACTTCGAGCGTAGAGTCTCCAACCTTTATAGAAGTTGGTACTACATGGACGTTTGACATGATCTTAGTCTTGTCTATGTTCATTTTAAGACCTACTTATTGAGAGACTCTACTGAGGTCATCGAGCATGGTACTGAGATCTTCCAGGGTATCAGCCATGAGCACGATATCATCGGCAAATCAAATAAGAGAGATCTACTCGCCGTTGATGTTTATACCTAGTCCTCTCCAGTCCAGAAGCTTGACGATATCTTCCAGCGCGGCGGAGAACAGTTTCGAGGACATAACGTCTCCCTGTCTCACACCACGCTGCAGTTGAATAGGTTTAGACCTCTGGTCCTGACGGCGGACTGACATAGTAGCGTTTTCGTACAAACTCTTCAGCACCTCGATATACCGGTAGTCTACTTGGCACCGCTGGAGAGACTATAGTACAGCCCAAGTCTCAATCGAATCGAAGGCCTTCTCACAATCCACAAACGCTAAGCATAGTGGCAGGTTGTACTCTTTAGTCTTCTCTATGACCTGTCGCAGCGTATGCATGTGATCTATGGTGCTGAAGCCTTTTCGGAAACCGGCTTGTCCGGGAGGCTGGAAGTCATCCAGTCTGCGCGCGTGACCATTCGTGATGACTCTCGAAAAAAGTTTATAGACGTGGCTCAGAAGTGAGATGGGTCTATAATCCTTCAAGAGGGTTTTTTCACCTTTTTTGAAGAAGAGAACCACCACACTTCCGCGCCATGACTGTGGCGTTTTGCGCTCGATGATGACGGTGTTGAATAGTTTCTGGAGAGCCCTCAATATCGACTTTCCACTAGCCTTGAGAAGCTCGGCTGTTATACTGTCATCGCCTGGCGCCTTGTCGTTCTTGAGTTGTTTGAGAGACATACTAATCTCGTACAGACTGATGTCCGGGATGTCTTCGGTATAGTGTCGGGTCAATTTGGCTCTTGGGTCTATGGCCGGATTGCAGACAGGTGGTTGTACTGATGTGATAGCTGGCCGTAGAACTTCTCGACTTCCTTCAAGTGTTCTGGTGTAGAGGATACAATCCTGCCGTCTCCGGTCTTCAGCTTACTAAACCGGCTCTCTTCGATAGACAGATCCCTTGCAAACACTTTAGGGCCTTTGTTGCGCTCGATAGTCTCTCTTATTTTGTCAGTATTATACTCGCGTACATCGCGAGTCAGAGACTTAGAGATCTGCCTATTATACCGCTGGCATTCGGAAACTTCTTCCGGAGACTGCAAGATCATCCTGCGTCTTTCCTCCATAAGCTTGAGGGTAACACCTGAGAGCTTTTTGGTTCTTTTTGTACGGTGGGTTTTAAAGAACTTGTGCCCGACCGTATGGACAGTTTCCACTACCCTGCTTCTATAATCGTCCACGTTTATGCACTCATCTAGACTTTCGAAGCAATTCTGCAGTTCGAGCTGAAAGCTATCGGGCTCCTGAATCTGGACAGGTGCTGGACGGAGTATAGACTTCATTAGTCTAGACCTTTCAAGCTTGAAATTGATATTCAATGTGCCTCTTACTAGTCGGTGATCACTTCCAGTTTTAACTGCGTTGACCACAGAGACATCATTGAATATGTGCCGCCTCGTCGACATGATGAAGTCTATCTCGTTTCTTGTAACACGATCGGGGCTCACCCCGATTCATTTACGGTGTTCCCGCTTCTGGAAGAAGGAGATCATCATGAAGAGTCCCTCCTCCATGAAGTCAGCCAGCATTTGGCCCCGGGGATTCCGTTGTCCAGTACCAAAGGTTCCCACTCTCAGCTCATCGTCGCCTCATCTGCCCAGTTTCGCGTTAAAGTCCCCCATGACAACGGTGTAGTAAGTTTTAGAGGTATGTATGGCTCTAGATATATCCTTATACATAACCTCTACCTCATCGTCGGGGTGTGTCGAAATCGGTGCGTATACCTGTATAATTTTCAGTGAATACCTTTCAGTCATTTTGAATATCAAGTACGCTACCCTGGTCAACACACTCTCGATCTTCACAACGTTGTTCACAAGAAACCTGTGGACTATAAAATCGACTCCACCTTGGGACTGCTGGTCGCCCTCCCGGAAATAGAGCAAGTTACCGGATTTAAGTGTTATCGAGTCCTCACCCTCTCTTCGGACTTCAGATAATCCTATGATATCCCAGGGTAACTTGCTCAATTCTTCCTCTAACTCGTCGATCTTTTCATCAGTTCGCAATATGCGCGTGTTAAAGTTGCCAGGGCCAATAGTCTTCGTTGTCGGTAGCCAGGCCTCTTCCGGGGATTCTTAGCACCCCCCGCCCCGCCGTTACCGTGGCTGTTACCGTGGCCAGGACTAGCGGGGCCGCCAGGGACTGGGAGCCGTTTAATATTTGTGGATATCATTAGGGGGATGATGCCATAATCGCCACGCTTGCCAGGCGGGTTGGCAATCGCAGTATATCGTTAGTAGGTATTAAGAGGACGCTGCTGCCCATCCTCTTGTCTTAAAAGCCCCTTAGGCACCTCTTACGGCACCTGTGGGTTATGGTCTCCTAGCAGTGACCCAACTAACTAGAGCTTTGGATGCCATGTGTATCGCCATTCCAGAGAGTGGTGCCCTGCTTCCGGCATCACTCAGCCCAAGCAAGCCCTCTTCCGTTGTGGCACCAGAGTACTGCCTCGCTTGAACTACCGCTTGCGGTATTTGTTGCTGGATTTGGTCGCCTCTTACGACCCGCTGTTAGTCCAGCATGGGGTGGGGAGAATGTATTCTTGATCCGACCCCACACGGATAATATTTATAATATATCTTATTAATATTTATAATATATCTGGATAAAAGTCTTCAAAGACTGAATGCGATGAAGTGGTAAACCACCTATTGTATGCAGATGACGCGGTTTTGATAGCGCCAACAGCCACTGATCTGCAAACACTAGTCACAGTTATGACAGACGACTGCATGAACAATGGCTTACATTTGAATGTGAAGAAAACCAAAATTATGGTTTTTGAACGGGAAGAAACCAGAACGAATGCAAGGATTGTGGTTGGTAACGATGTGCTGGAGCAAGTAAATGAGTTTGTATATTTTAGATGCACCTTCAGTAAGGATGAGAAATACACAGCTGATATAGAGAGAAGAGTAAATGCAGGAAATAGAGTGAATAGTGCGATGTGAAGGCTACTTGGAAGCTAGCACCTAAGTCAAAAGGCGCAACTGGCCATGCATAACGGAGTTCTTGTTCCAACGCTGTTATATGGCAGTGAGAGTTGGGTATGTAAGAAGGAGAACGAAAGCAGGATAAACGCGGTCGAAATGCGATGTCTGTCCAAGAGCGTGCTCGTCGCAACCCCTGCCAGCCGCTACGGCTGCAATCTTGGCCCGAGCAAGTACCGCAGTGCGGGCTAGGGCGTCCCCCCGAGGCGACGCGTACTGGCCCGCCCCCGGTACGAACATAGGCAGAAGCGGCGATGGGGGCCGCCACCCATCACGCCGGGCCCGAACTGGCGAGTCGTGGGGTGCAGAGTGCCGAATAGGCACCTGGAATGTAAGAGGTGGTATGGAAGATAAGATGCATGAGGTGATTGATGTAATGAAAGAGAGACGCCTGGATGCTCTGTGTGTAACAGAGACTAAGCGAAGGGGCAGTGAAGCCTGTGATCTCCCTGACGGCATGATGGCTCTGTGGTCTGGAGTGCCACAGAGCAATCGTGCCAGCATGGGGGTGGGTATCTTGTTGTCCCGTCGCCTGGCCTCTGGAGTGAGAGATTATGGCCTACATGATGCGAGACTTCTCTGGGTCCGCTTGAAACTGGGTGTCACTAGAGTGTTTTTGGTTGGAGTCTACGCTCATGTAAGCTCGTCGACACCCCCGGACCTGGAGAAGTTTTGGGATTATGTCAGGGAAGTTCTGGATCTGGCTGATGCGAATGAAAAGGTGATTTTGTGTGGCGACCTGAACGGATGGGCGGAAACCAGGCGGCAAACTTGCGACGCTGCTCTGGGTCCTTATGGTGATAAGAGAGTGAATGATGCAGGTAAGCTTATTGTAGATGTGTGTTTGAAAAGAGGTCTCCTTGTGTCCAATACAATATTCCAACACAAGGATATTAATATGTATACGTGGAGAAGAAATGAACAGAAAAGCATGATAGATTTGATCCTGGTAGATAACCGTCTCCGAAGTAAACATCAAGATACCCGTGCATATAGAGGCCCCACTCTTGAATCGGACCACTATCTCGTAATTGCGCGGTTTAGTGGTTTGTTCAGGAAGTGGAGGCACTGGCGAGAGCGTATCCCCTTCGGAGGCCTTGAAAGAATCAAGGTTGAAAGGTTGCAAGATGAGAGCGTGAGGAGAACGTATGAAGACAGAGTCCGGGACAAGCTTTTGACAGCTGGTTCTTCGGACTCAAACATAGATGAATGCTGGAATTGTCTGAAAGAGAGTTTGGTAGAATCAGCGAAAGAAGTATGTGGCTGCTCAAAGAAGCATAGCACAGCAAAAGGGGATGCATGGTGGGACACAGAGTTAGAAAGCTCTGTAGAACCAGTTCCTTAAATGACATAAGTGTAACGATAGATAGTAATGAGAAAACCGTATTTGACTCGACAATGTTGAGTATACCGGATAGCTTACATGACAACAGTGGGAGCATAAATGACCTCAAAGAACAGGTAAAAACTCTTACGATGCAATTAATGAGTGCTCATCAGGAAATCGATAACTTAAATATTGAAAATTATCGTTTGAAGCTTGACCTACAGAACACCTCAAAAACAATTGATGTATACAAAAAAATATGTCTAACGCCCGAAAGAAAAAACATTACGCCAGTATCTGCACGTAAGAAAACACTTCACAGAAAAAACGCTTCAAATTTCTTAATTAATGACCTAATGGAAACACAAAACATTTGTAAGAACATGACAGAAAATCACACAATTGACATGCAAAATAAACAAAATAAGGAGACACAAACTATAGATATATCTCAGTCAACAACAACATCGGAACCTAATATAAAATATTCATTAGACGACAAAAAAATAAATTCTAACGACATATTAAAATTACAACAAAAGAAGAAGCTATGTATATTGACTAGTAATAAAACAAATGATTCACTATATATTATTGAAGACGTCTTCTCTAACTACTTTGACTATTGCCGCTACGTGATGCCTAATTGTACTACAAAAGAGCTCTTACACAATATAGAACATAAATTAAAGGATTTTACTATGGATGACTACTGTATACTTTTCATAGGAGAAAATGATCTCAAAGAAGATAGTAGCTATTTAGATATAATATATAGGCTAAAAAAATCTCTACAAAACGTTACTCACACTAACAAAATTATCTGTGTGCCTACGTATAGAAAAGGTGCACTAATATATAATTACAAAGTTGAAATGTTTAATAATCTTCTCTATCTAGACATCCATAATAATGAATATTCATACATATTCGACAGTAATCGGGACCTATCGGATGAGATGTTTTCTTATAGAACTGGCAAAATTAATAAAAATGGAATGAGAAATATATATGAGCGAATCATGGATAACTTATTGATTGACTTAATTACTTTTGGCCACCTTAAACAACAAACAGACGAAGAGATAATTGATAATAAATATGATCAGCAAGCCACAATCTCTTCCATAACAGAAAATAACGTCAAAGAACCTTTTTTTCGTAAATAAGAATCTAAGCATGTTACATCAGAATATCGCAGGCTTATTGAGCAAATCTGATAGCCTTGCAGTTTGTGTGGAAGAATTACGAGACAAAAATCAACATGTTGACGTAATATGTATTACTGAACACTTTATGATAAGTGGACAAGAAATACATCTTACAATACCCAATTATTACCTAGCCGCATGTTTCTGTAGACAAAATAGTAAACGAGGTGGAACATGCATTCTGGTACAAAGCGGACACGAATGGAAGGAGTTGCATGAATTTACTTCTTTATCCATAGAAAATTCATTTGAGTGTTGTGCAGTAGAATTAACTTCATATAAGGTTATTGTTGTCTGTCTGTATAGAGTACCGAAGTCCAGTAATTTAAATCTATTCTTCTCAAAACTAGAACAACTATTATTGAAGCTTAACAAAACTCATCATAATGTTGTAATAGCAGGTGATTTTAATATTGACCTAATGAAATGCAATACATTAGTATTAGAATTTGAATGTTTACTATTAAAGTATGGGCTAAAGCTGGCAATCAGACGACCCACTAGGCTAAGTAGTCAATCTTGTATTGACAACTTTGCACATAATTATAAAAAACATTGCAAGACAGAAGTGATTGAATTCGGTTTATCGGATCATACAGCACAAATATTAAAGTGTCCTGTCAGCCACAATGAACATAAATATTGGCGTAAAAGGCAACGCGATTATTGTCCAGAAAACATTGAAAAATTTAAATCCTGTTTAAGGACATTTAAATTCATAGAAATATATAGGATTAAAAACCCTAACGAAGCTTATAACTATTTCATTGAACATTTTAAACTGTTTTATGAATTATGCTTTCCCCACAAAATGATTCTGATAAGAGCATTTAAGAAGAATAAATGGATATCAAAGGGGATAAAAATATGTAGTAGAAAAAAACGGCAATTATTATGGAAGTACAGGGCTAACCCGACACATACAAATAAAAATAATTACTTATATTATTCTAAATTATTTAAGCATATTATAATTTCAACGCGACGTGCACAAAACAACTATAGTATTCAAATATCCGATAATAAAGCAAGAGCTACATGGCAAATAATAAATAAATTAAAACAGAACAAACCAACAAATATGATTGCAAGATTAAATATCAGTAATAATATGATTTCTAGTCCAAAAGAAATAGCTAATAAATTTAATGACTTTTTTGTCGATAAAGTTACTCCTATACCAAATTCGGGCAAAAAAGTTAGTGCACAAATCACAGCATGTAAAAATTCATTGTTCATGGCTCCCAGTTCACCTAATGACATTTTAAAAATAATAAATTCTCTGAAAGCAAAAACCAGTGTAGGTCATGATGAAATTTCTACAAAAATAATAAAAGCTGCAGGTATTTTAATTTCCACTCATTTGAGTCATATTCTTAATCTCTGTATTAGTAACGGCACATTTCCAGACGAATTAAAAAGAACTATAGTTAAGCCATTATTTAAAAAAGGTGATAGAGAACTTATCCAAAATTATAGACCCATTGCGCTTGTACCTATAATTGCAAAAATTTTTGAAAAATTTATATATAGTGAGGTTTATAATTATTTGGAAAAGAAAAATATTTTATGCGATGAGCAAAAAGGTTTCAGAAGAGAAAAAACAATAAGTATGGCCATATATGATTTCCTAAAGACGATTATGATTAACGTAGACTATAGAATACAGGTATGTGCTCTTTACTGTGACATGGCGCAAGCCTTTGATTATGTCAATCACAGCACCTTGCTTGATAAACTAGAAGCTTACGGGATAAGAGGCAACATTTTAAATTTATTTCAGTCATACCTATCCAACAGGAAACAAATTACCACAATTACAGAAATAGATAAAAACAGTAAACAGGAAATCACGCATTACTCTAAAGAACGGCTCATAAAGTACGGAGTACCGCAGGGGAGTGTTCTAGGACCTTTACTTTTTATTATATACATTAATGACATGCCAAAATCTATAGAACATCCTTTGACTTTATTCGCCGATGACAGCACAGTGACAATTTCTTGCAAAAATTCTGACAATTATAAAAGAGACATAAACAATACATTGACATCTTTAATTAAGTGGTTAGATAATAATAATTTAAAAATCAATCTAAATAAAACACAAATAATGCATTTCAGTCAAAGAATAATTAATCATAATATCGAAATATATTTTCTTAATAATAAAGTAACAAACGTAGATAATGCCAAATTTCTTGGAATAATTATTGATAACAAACTTAATTGGAAACCACACATTGAAGAACTCAGTAAAAAAAAATAAGCAGTTCGGCATATGCACTGCGCAAACTAGCCCCCCTAGTCAATAAAGATACCTTATTAACGGCCTATCATAGTTTAGTTGCGTCAAGACTAAGGTATGGGATCATATTTTGGGGAAATTCCACCAATAAGGAAATACCTTTCAAAGTTCAAAAGCGCTGCATCAGAGCTATGTTTGGTCTCATTGCTACTGACAGTTGTAAATCTTACTTTATTCACAACAGAATTCTAACACTTCCTTGCCTTTATATTTTAGAAATAGCGTCATTTGTAAAAGGTAATCCTCATTTATTTAGTCGCTTATCAGATATTGTACAACGCAGCCGCCGCGATCAAAGTAAACTTTGTTTGCAAACGTCTCGGACTGCACTTATGAATAAAAGTGTATTTTGCATGGCACCGAAAATTTACAATAAGATACCAAATAAATACAAAGACTATAATTATAAGTTATTTAGGAAACATTTAAAAGACATTCTAATTTCAAAGTGTTACTATAATTTAAATGACTTTTTTAATGATCCCACTTTTACATAATTTTTTTTCTCAACTTCGTGCGTGGTTGAATTAAGAATTATTAAATGTATTATTTTTTTTTCTTTTCTTCTTAATTAATTAATTAATAATTATTGATTTAACTGGCGCACTTTTGCCTGAACAACAGCTATAATAAATAATAATATTTTATTTTTGTACCAACTTTGATCTCATTTTACATTTATTTTATTTTACTGGATTAATTGACTTTATTGGTACTGTTAAAAAAAAAAAAAAAACATTTTATATTTGTACGCCGGATTTGGCAAAAACATGTTGATTCTATTATCGATGTTTACTTCCTATGTACCTACACATGTTTTGACAAATAAATATACTTTGACTTTGACTTTGACTTTGACTTTGAAAGTAAGAAGAAAGCGTGGCAGGACTATGTCTCTCCTTTGAATCTAAATGACAGTATGACGGAGATGAAGAAAGAAATATACCGACAATGCAAGAATGCCACCAAAACCTTAGTGAAAGAAAAGCGTGAAAGAGCTAGTGTGATTGAGGAGGAGAGGCTGACGAAGAACTTCGAGAATAACACCAAACTCTTTTGGAGCAAGGTGAGAAAGGCTCGAGGTGATTCGTCAGGCTCCAGAATGGAAAAGATAAAATCTAAGGATGGTGACATTCTTGCAGACACACAAGCTGTGCTAAACCGGTGGAGTGAATACTTTGGAGAAATGTATGAGAATGCCCCGGATGCTGGTGCCACAGACGAGCCCAGAGGCGAGTTTGCGGCACCAGAATCCACAGAGGACATCACTATGGAAGAAGTTGAATAGGCGATACGAAGTATGAAAATTGGTAAAGCTGCGGGAATAGACATGATATCTGCCGAGATGATTAAATATGGTGGACTTGCGTCCGGGACGCTTTTTGGGTACTCGCAAATCTTTGCTGGAAGTCCGGTAGAGTCCCTACAGATTGGCGCCGCGCAGTCATAGTACCCTTGTATAAAGGCAAGGGCTCACAATATGACTGCGCCAATTACAGGGCCATCAGGTTGATCAGCTTGGCAGCTAAGGTGTATGGTAAAATTATTGAAAGGAGAATGCGCGAGAAGTCCGATGGAGTGTTGTGTGAGGCACAGGGAGGTTTCAGGTCTGAAAGAGGATGTTCGGATCAAGTTTTCTCCCTCCGCAACATCGTTGAAAGGCATCTGGCAGTAGGCCGGAAGGTTTTCTGCGGTTTTGTGGACCTGGAGAAGGCGTTTGATAGAGTCGTGCGAAAGAGACTTTGGGACATTTTGTCAGAGTATGGTATAAACGGCACCCTGTTGCGAGCCGTCCATTCCACCTACGTGGACAGCAAGGCATGCGTACGGGTGGGTGGTAACATGTCACCTTGGTTTGACGTTAAAATCGGCGTCAAGCAGGGTTGCGTGTTGTCCGCTAGACTGTTTATAGTGTATCTGGATAAAAATCTTCAAAGACTGTATGCGATGACTGAAGGGGTAAAAATGGGTGATCTAGTGATAAACCACCTATTATATGCAGATGACGCAGTTTTGATAGCGCTAACAGCCACTGATCTGCAAACACTAGTCACAGTTATGAGAGACGGCTGCATGAACAATGGCTTACATTTGAATGTGAAGAAAACCAAAATTATGGTTTTTGAAAGGGAAGAAACCAGAACGAATGCAAGGATTGTGGTTGGTAACGATGTGCTGGAGCAAGTGAATGAGTTTGTATATCTTTGATGCGCCTTCAGTAAGGATGGGAAATACACCGCTGATATAGAGAGAAGAGTGAATGCAGGTAATAGAGTGAATGGTGCGATGGGAAGGCTACTTGGGAGCCGGCACTTAAGCCAAAAGGCGCAGCTGGCCATGCATAACGGAGTGCTTGTCCAAACGCTGTTATATGGCAGTGAGAGTTGGGTATGTAAGAAGGAGAACGAAAGCAGGATAAATGCGGTCGAAATGCGATCTCTGCGGAAGATGTGCGGAGTCACGCTGACCGACCGTATTCGCAACAGCGTAGTAAGAAAGCGAGTAGGTATGAAAGATAGTATTGGTGTAAAGATGAGAAAGGGTATGCTCCGTTGGTTCGGGCATATAGAAAGGATGCCAGAAGAAATAATGACAAAACAGATATACAATGCGAAAGTGGAAGGATGTAGGTGCCGGGGAAGACCTAGACTATCTTACCGTGACCAAATAGACCGTGTCTTGTCTGAAGGGCAAGTCAAGAGTCTCCGTAACCGACGAGCGTGTATGAGACGAACTATGAGAGTGGAAGAAGCCAGAGAGGTATGTAAGGAAAGAACCTGTTGGAACTCTGTACTCTCCGCCTACCCCGCAAGGGATCTGGCGTAATGATATACATGATGATAGATATCATATAAAAAAAATGTTTTTCAATCCCAATGAAAACAGAAAATAGCGCTGTCTAGTGACATTTTGTGGAACTATTTTGATATGTGGTGAATATTTTTTTCCGCGACTGACATCATCTGCATTGAAGCCCTTGAGTGTCGGACTTAAATTTAATAATAATTAAATAAATTAAACCATGTGAACATTGTAGACCCAATCTGACCACCGTTTTTGGGGTTCTGCTTTGGCCATGCTTACTATAATGTCTTTGCTTGTGGCAGCTGTCTGGCGCGTGTAACTTACTCCCTTTTGCTCCAATATAGTGGATGGGAGTGATAGCTGTTTCAGTAGTCATACTCGGATGCTGCTTGTGGGGACTGGTCCATCTGGAATCCTTTAGACACTCTTTATAAATAACTTCATTAGTCTCATATCTCGGTCGTACGGCATCACACTGGAGCTAGATCGTAAACTATTTAACTGTAACCTAAACATGGTATCCATACAATATGATTAAAAAAATAGAAAAGAAAAAAGAGAACTAGAATTAAATAAAAAAGACAAGCCTGCTGCGTTCCTTCGCCGGATCGACTCAGTGGAGGCCGCGTTCCGATTCAGTGGTAGATTTGTAGTTTAATTAGATTTAAAAAAAATGTTAATTGACTATTTGTAAGCACCCCGCAGGGCTTATACAAAATAAATTATTTGAGTTTGAGTTTATTAAATGTAGTTTATACAGAGGGTTTTTTAAAAGATATTTTTATAGACTGCCTCGTTCGTCTAATAGTTATCGTACAATGCGAGTAGTGTGATCTCGTACAAATTGTGGACAAAGTGTAGTTCTTCTATAGAAAAGTTCCCAGCATCAGTCCGGGGTCCAAAATTGTACCCAGTATAATGGCAATAACCTCGTCCCTATTACATTGGTACCTAACGTTCTCAGCAATAAGTTGGTGTGTGCACATAGTACACCTCTGCCACTCCCGCTTGGGGAATGTAGGCGTCCTGGTGTGTGTGAGTTTTTTTATGCGGAAATAATTGTATACCAACGTTGTTCAGTTAAATAGTAAATTATATAAAAATAAACATCGTCACGCCTATATTCCCCAAGGACGGATGTGAGGTCTCATGTAATAGGGGGGCGAGCCTAATGCCATTAAATCGGGTACAATGCCAGATTCTAGATTGGTACTGCAAATATTTCTATCGAAAAATTACATTGGGTCCGGCCTGGAATTCGAACTCAGAACGCTACGCGCATTATTCGCCAATTAACTAATGAGGTATAGGTGACTTTTTTGTTTATGAAACTGTTTGATAATTATTTTTGCGTTGAGCTTAGCTGTAGCTCCAGGCTTAATTTTAATTTCATTAGTATTGGATCTTTGGATTTGTAAATACACCAAGGAACTCCTTAACAACAAACAATACGAATGTGAAGATTAAGTTATTATGAGTTTATGACCATTCTACAGGTACATAGAGATATGATTAAAACATAGAGGGATTATAAACGAAGTTCAGGCGTACACTTTTTCTGGACACTGATTTTAAAATTGGTTATCAAAATGGTGGTACCATTTAGGTAACCAATTTAAAAATCTTTGTTTCTACATAGTTCGAACTTCTTTTTTATTCAAAATTCATGACTTGTCATTTTGACGTAGGCTTTACGCAAATTATTCGTTTAATATTTGTCTAGTGATTGTGTTCTCGGAGACTTTTAATTTGTTTTCAATTAATAAAAAGATATGTAATTAAAATGTTATGAAAACATCGTGTCACACTAAAATATCGTGCTTTATATTGGAATGCAAATCTTATTAGTTGAGAAAAGCAGACGAAGCTAAATTATGTAAGTTTCGGTCGGTTGGTTGGTGGACTTGGTTTTGTTGTATAATGGTAAAGATAAAATGTATTTTCTAAAAAAGATGTAAATAGTTTGAAGATACATAATAATTGCACCAGATTGACTGCTTTCCTTTAGCATGATTTGATTTAGATAGAATCTTAATAATCGTATTCCCAAAGAGATTAGTCATAATGATGGGAAAATTTACATCGATATCGATATAATTATTAACGCATGTTTTTTTTGTTTTAGTATGCCTACAGATATTGCAGCCTAAATGAATAGTGTTTTTTTATGTAATACTAAGAGTGAACTCAGTATAGTTGCATTTTTTCAAAACATTTTTCAAAAGAGTGCTTCGATGTTGGACTCAAACAGCGAAGATTACAAGCAGCAGTAGCAGTTTCAATGTAAAATTAACTTCAATTTGTTCTCTTTTAAATTAATGATATCTTTTGCAATAGGTTTTTTCTTATATATTTTGTTCGCGCTTATTAAAATAAATAAAACATCATGAAAGGTTCAATTTTATTTTTACAAGCTTTTATTTAACTTACAATGTTCGTATGTCTGTCTTTCCGGTTCAAATCTTTGATCCATTTTTCAAGCACGTACGTGTATCCGATTGAGCTAAAATTTGTCATACGTATGTAAGTCCGATGACAATGCATTAATATGGTACCATGGAGCTGGTCTGATGATAGAGTCGGAAAGTGAGTATAGGAACATGTAAACTGTACAACATAACCCCCTCATATTTAGGCTGATTAGATTGGTATTGAGAAATACTACACCGTCACGCCTATATTCCCCAACCGGGGGTGGCAGAGGTGTACTGAGTACACCCACGTTTCGCCGACGATGTTAGGTCCCATGTAATAGGTGGCGAGCATATTGCCATATACCGGGCACAATTCCAGACTCTGGACTCGTACTAGGAAGTTTTCGTTAGAAAAACTACACTTGCCCGACCTAGGATTTGAACCCAGAACCTCGTGATCACAAATCGATGCGCTTTGCTACTAGATCAACGAGGCAGTCGGAAATAGAAGAAATACTATATAACCAGATTAGTGTTCAGGGTCTGATGATGAAACCGAAAGTTGGCCAATGGAAGCACACAAGTAGTTAATATAACCCTGCCGTGTTTGGGTTCGTTGAATTGTCTTGACGAGTACTTTACACCCAGATGGTGTCCAGGGTCTGATGATAGAGCCGGAAGGTGGCCAATAAAACTACTCAACTTTTTAACATATAACGAATGTCAAGATTCTTTAGATACAATTACTATTATTGATTACAAGTAAAATACGCATCTATAATAGGCACTATGAGATACAGCGGTATTTTGTATTGTAAAAAATATTTAATTTTCGACATATATACAAAATGATTTCATCAACAAAGCTTTCGCAGTTATATGGGAAAGTCTCAATACTACACCTGTGGGAAAATACAAGTATGTATAGACCATACTATACATACTTGTATTTTCGTCTATGTCATTATGGTCAAAAAAAAAGTACAACGGTGTAACCGGTAATTATGAATTTGTCCCCTTTCTTATCACTGATATGTTATAAGTGTAAGCAGTGCAAACATATAATCTTGTATATGCTCCCTCTATGTTTTATCCTATCTCTATGTACAGGTACCTTACCATAGAACTAAACAAAATATTAACGGAAGGTTCACAATTAATCTGTATACATGTTTTTATGTATGTTCGATCATAATTTCATTTATAAACCAATTTTATGGATTTATTACTAATTAGTGTCTGAACGAAACTGTAGCTATAATTGCTCAGTCTTTTGCGTGGTTGGAATGCAAGAAGTGCAACTGGTCAATGACCTAATTATAGAAACAGTAGGCAGGTAAACGGTTGTATACCATTTAACATTATCTTTACTTGTGCAGGCGCACAGTTCAGACCTGACTATTACTATTATGTTTCTGGGATTGTCGCAAGGTTGCCCCATTACAACCTTTGAAGGCTCATTTACAGGATCCTTGATTTGTTTTACTTCGTAGATAAAAATTAACTTATATTTTGTATCCGGTTAAAATATTTTGTACGCTGTTTGAACGCGTTGAGTTAAATTTAAGCAAGTTTCTTTTTGCATGACCTTACCACCTGATTGTGAGGAATCTATTGGGGACAAAGCTTTCTGACTTTTATATATTTAAGTAAAGTCATTTCACTTCTGCTTAGTTGCTGAATTTTGTCGCAGGTGATGCGTCAGTTTTCCTTGTGAGTCGTCTGTGAGCCAAATTTTTGTCAGTGACTATTTGTATTTCTTTCATTGAGTTGCATGGTTTTATAATATTATATCGCCTCTAAACTGCCTCGACGACTGATAAGTTCTAGAAGTGTAATTAGGAGTTTTCTATCGAAGAAATGTTCTCTGCAAAGTCCGGAGTATGAAGTGTTCCCGTAAAATGGAAGTGGGTTTTCCCCGTATTACACTGGGACCCTGCAAGGAACCTGGCTTGCTGATATAGATACACAGATAGAGATACACTGGGCCTAACAATTTCGGTAAAATGTGAGTGTGCACAATATATACATAGGCAATGAAAATTAATAATAAGTACCTTTGTCGTGAAAAGGAAGAAAGATACTAGGCACTAAAGATTTTTAACAGCCATACTTTCCGAGTAAAACTCTAAGGTAATAAAGTTTCCGCTGCGTAACATGAAATTTTTATTTAGATCCCAGATAAATCCACGTGTAATTTTTCTCGGTATTATCTTAGTCGTGACTCCATCCTTATAATAATTACTCTTTATTATCCTCAATGCTATGTGAATCCGGCGAGATTTCCTTTTGTTCGCGCCGGTGATATAGAGATAGACTAAGCCGGGGAAATGAATGTGGCTCGAAAAAACTGGCCTGATATATTCTTATTATTGAGATTCATACTTATTTTGTTTTATAATATTCACTTTTGTTAAGGCGTCATTCATAACGTGATAATCTACACAAGATAAAAAAGTGTCTTCGAGTAAATTCTTTTTACCACAGATATTATATGGACGAAAGATTTAACGCAGTGGTTAAGAGCTTATGCCGCACGGGACAAATCTTTGTGTGATCCACAATTATTGTTCCGGTCTGGGTATTTGTGTATGTGAATTTTTATGTTTGCACCCACGATACAGGAATAAATCCTAGTGTGGGACTAAGTTTTTTAAAAAAAGATATAGAATTAGAATATATTTGCTATTTACCTACGATTGAAGTCATTATTGTGGCGTGGTCGGCGATAACTGGTTTCAAATATTATTATAAATCCTTCTGGTTATGTGTCTAAGTGTCGTTATGAATATTATAGATAAAATTGTTAACAGAATTTTTAAAGCTCCTGTGCAGGTCCACATAGCGGGGGTCAGTGTTACCTGGCTAATTTTACTGTACCTATAGTCCTGAATATCGAAGTTGTAAATATTCAACAAGATAACATACAAACATTGCCACGCCCATATTTCTCAAGCAGAGGCAGACGTGTAATTACTGCAAATATACGCCCACAAATCTTGGACGATATTAAGTTCCAATTTAATAACCAACAATTGATATTCATAGCGATATGTATACCTACATGGTTGTATTTCAGTCATGTTTTATCCCTGTTTTATCCCACTGCTGGCCGAAGTCGATTTGATTGGAACAAATGTTTTGTCGAGTTCTGTTCTGCACAACTAGGTAGATGGTCAGTTCAGTTTGTCGGAGTCGATGTACAAGCTCTCACAAATCGAGGTGAGAATGACGCACTCTACCACGAGGACCAGGTGTGGATTAGTGAAGACAGCCTTTGTGGCCACCTACTTGCTGTTGGAATCTATGACGCTGCCATTAAACATCCTATCTGGCTTAGGGACAACCACATAAACTATCATCCAAGACTAGTAACTTACCTTAAGGTACCTTTCTAAGCATGGAAATGTTTGAATATGGATTTACAGTGCCGAAGGATTAGTGATGACTAAAAACACCGCTGCGCACCGATGTAGCTACGAGCGCCCTGTCTTGCGTGAGTCCTTCGTACAAAACTTAACAATTACCGCATTAAATTCATTTAAACCATTTATTTAAAAATATTTGCTTAAAGATGGTTAAAGGTCACTTTTCCCTTTTCGATCCGATTCTCTTACATCTGGGTGTACTTTTTATTCCCATTCTCTATTTTGAGAAGTCTCCAAGGTACTTCCAATGGACTGAGTCTAATGGACCTTATCCATACCGACCGACTTGTCTAACATTGGAGTTAATTTGGCACGTATTGTGATCTCATTTTAGTAGATGAAAAACAAGACGTCACGTCATACCATGACTTAGAGATGATACCTATCCCGTCCTTTTGTAAACCGGAAGACAAATATTAATACCTAGAGGACGAATATAAAATAATTTAATACAGTTTCCATGAAAATTGGTCAACAAAATTTGGTATAACCTTTGCAGAAATTGACGACGAAAATTAAATATCGTACGTAGCCCTGTTCGGACCCTTATGATACCATAAAATTCCTCATTTTGTAAAAGAGTCGTATGATGGAGGTGCCGCGGCCCGTGGCCCGCGACAAATTGTGTCCGCACTAGCCCGGATAATTATTGGCAGGTGACCGGCGCGGGTGCCATCATTCATTTCTGACATTGACGAATTTAACGGCTTTGGTGGGTTTACGTGGGTTTCTATTGCCCGCGAATTTAACGCAGCTCGATTGACTTTAGGTACTTTATTGTAGTTCATGGAGAAAACTGTTTTAAAGTTTATCACCCCTCTGTGGTAAACTCTGTGGTATTGAGGTATGTGGGACTTTGAAACAATAGGAAACCAATGTGGATTCCTTAGGCATAGCAGATGGGCTTTAGGATCTCTAAACGGAACTCAGCGGAGCCCATCGTTTGTGACTCGCTTGACTTCACTCTGAGCAAGTCTGAGGGGTAAATTATGATCTCTTCCCCGCAGCTTCGCGTTCGCCGCCCGCTCGGCGTCGCTCGGGTCGCTCTTGCATCAAGACGACAAAAGACTGATCCCTGGGCGACTTCAGGTATCGCTTACACTATTTTTGTATTAAATTTAAATTATTTCTGATATAATATAATGATTTTATTATAATAAATTCTATTAGTGAAATTAGGAGTGCAACGCCAAATTAAGTCGCCGCAGAGACCAGTCGCCCTACTCCACAACCGCCCACTGCTGTCTGTTGCCCATCCAAAGGGGCGAAAACGATATCCGGCCAATAACTGCGCTCGCGCAGCCCAAACCGCAAGCCCTAGTGGGAGGTACGTAGCTATGCTCCTGGTATTACTCTAGTACACAAATAACATCCTGGTACCTCTTCCGTAAAAATGCCTTTAAAGCGCACACCACCCACGCAACCAAATGTGTCAGAAACCGACTTCGAGAGCATAGAGGGAAGTTCATCTAAATTACGAAGTACAGATAACTTACCTTATACAAGCTGTAACATAATAAACGCAAGACCTGAAAGTAGTTTGTTCTAAATCGATAACTGAATTGATTCCAAATTTTTTTAATGTATCTTACATTTCTTTTTAAATTTGCAAAAAATGCTTTTACTACTTCAGTGCGCTATAAAAAACTAAATTTATTCTTGATTCATAGCAATAAGGAGATCACAAATGCATTCCTAACCCGTATTTCTCAATTTTCATTGTTAATTGGGGTATAAAAGTGCTTAAAAAAGGGGTAAAAGCCTTTAAATTTGGAAATTTGGTTTTCGTTTTGAATTTATGAAGCAATTTTCTAATTGGGGTGTCTGAGGTCTTGCGTTTATTATGTTACACCTTGTATATATACGAAGCGTCAAAAGCGAAAACACGAAAACGAACTTACGAGCCTTATGGAAGAGGTACGTGATATGTTTTTGAAATTTGTCTCAGAACAAAAAGCGAGATTAGATAGTTAAGAGTCATGTTTAACAGAAATAAAGAAACAAAATGAATCTATAAACTTATAAATATCGACTTTATCTTACAAATATGATGATTTGCAAAAAGAATTAGAAAGCTTTAGACAGGAACATAAGGAACATATTACAAATCTAAAGCAACTGGAAAACAAGCTAGAAAATCTCGAGAATGAGTCCTGTGCTACAAAGATAGAGAATCGAAATATACCATAATTTCAAAATAAGACAAAAGAACAACTCTGTAATGCATTAAAGAAAATCGAAAACACTTTAAATATAGAATTAAACACCGCAGATATAAAATATGTTTACCGTCCTTTTGCGAAACCTTACATTGTAAAACTGATTATTATCGAGATTACATTAGTCCTAACCCAGGAAAATTTACTTAAAAATTTTAAAAAACTTACGTTAAGATGGAAATCATAAAAACTAAATACTAACTTATTGGATGTCGGAAAACCGCAACAACCTATACATTTCCGAATGTCTCACTCCTAAAGTAAGGCGATTATTTTTACGTGCAAGGGATTTTGCAAATACGAATGATTTTACTTACTGCTGGACATCGTATGGGAAAATGTACCTACGTAAGAAGGCAGGTATGCCACATATACCAGGACCTGATGGAGTTCCGGGCCGCGTGTGGGCCATGTCCCTTGGCGCACTCGGCCCCCGACTGAGGGCGCTCTTCACTGAGTGCCTCAACCAGGGCCGGTTTCCGCAGCTGTGGAAAACCGGCAAACTGGTACTCACCAAGAAGGAGGGGCGCCCAACGGACTCGCCATCCGCATACCGCCCACTGGTGTTGCTCGACGAGGTCTGTAAACTCTTTGAAAGGGTAATAGTGGACAGACTCGTCGAGCACCTTACGAGAAGGGGGCCGGACCTGCACGAGAGCCAATTCGGTTTCCGAAGGGGTAGGTCCACCATAGACGCGATCCAGCGAGTGCGGGCAATGGCGGCGGAGGCAACATCTCGCGGGGGGGTGTTGTTGGCGGTGTCATTAGACATCGTCAACGCCTTTAACTCCATCCCCCATGGTACGATCTTGGCGGCCCTGGGCTACCATGGAGTCCCGCACTACCTCCGCCGCACGGTGGCAGACTACCTCGCTGGTAGACGAGTGACCTACCCTGGCCGGGAGTGCTGGCTCGAGAGGGACGTGGCATGTGGTGTTCCACAGGGGTCGGTCTTGGGGCCACTCTTGTGGAACATCGCATACGACTGGGTGCTGCGTGGTGCGTTGCTGCCAGGAGTGGCGGTGACATGCTACGCAGATGACACCCTTGTCACTGCGAGGGCGAAGTCGCATAGGGGCGCGACAATGCTCGCGACGGCGGGGGTATCGCAAGTCGTAGGGCGAATTCGCCGGCTGGGCCTCAACGTGGCCTTGCACAAGACGGAGGCCGTCTGCTTCCACGGGCCCAGGAATGCGCCCCCCCCGAACACCCGCATAGTGGTTGGGGGGGTCAACGTAAACATTAGCAGGCACCTGCGCTACCTGGGCTTGCTGCTGGACAGCCGCTGGACCTTCGAGGCCCATTTCAAAGACGCTGCTCCCAAGCTGCTGAAGACGGCGGGGGCCCTGGCACGATTGCTGCCGAATCTTGGCGGTCCGATGGCGCCATGTAGGCGGCTATACGTAGGAGTCGTGCGGTCCCAAGCCCTTTATGGGGCTCCGGTTTGGGCTGAATGCCTGACGGCCGGCAGCATAGCGCTGCTACGTAGACCGCAGCGCGTGCTGGCCATTAGAGTGACCCGTGGATACCGCACGATGGCCTTCGAAGCAGCTACTCTTTTAGCTGGAACGCCTCCGTGGCATCTAGAGGCGAAGGCCCTCGCCAGGTTGTACCGCTGGCGCAGGGAGGCCGATCCCGATCCTGGAGTCGCGGAGGCCAGGCGGAGAGAGCTCCGACGAGCCGTCCACAGAGAGTGGCGCGAGCTGCTGGAGCATCCCAGCGCCGGACATACCACCATTGCTGCGGTGATTCCCGTCTACTGGGAATGGCTGGAGCGGCGGCATGGAGCGCTCACGTACCGACTGACGCAGGTGCTGTCCGGGCACGGATGTTTCGGGCGGTACTTGTGTCGGATCGGTCGTGAGGAGACGGAGGGGTGCCACCACTGTGTGGCCCCAGTAGACACGGCGTCCCACACCCTGTTGGTGTGTCCGGCGTGGGATGGGCAGCGGCTCCAACTGGCTGCTGAATTGGGGGAACGGGCGCTCTCGCTTTCGGGCGTGATTTCGGCCATGGTCGAGAGGGAGAGCGCCTGGGCGGCAACTGTCGCCTTTTCTGAGGCCGTGATGGGAGCAAAGGAGGAGGCGGAGCGGGAGCGGGAGGAAACATCCTCAAATCCCGCCCGTAGAAGGCGTGCCGGACGGAGGCGCAGGGCTTACGCCGGCAATGACCTCCGCCCGCCTTGAAGATTGGCCTGCAGGCGTCGGGGGAGGGCTCCCCGACGTCTGACCAGCAGCAGGCCCAAGTAGAGAAAGCGCCGTGTCACGCGCGCTTCGTACGGAGTCAAACCAGAGACGTGGTCTGCGTCACTAGACTCAGACCGAGGCCCGCCCTGTCGCAGACGAAATGCCCACGAGGCGACCCCTGCGACAGAGCACTCGGCCAAGCGAAGGACACCGGGGGGTTTTAGTGGGTGCGAGCCCCACATAACTGCCACACCAAGCCTACTCTGGTGTGGCATTATGCGGCAGGCATTTCCCCCCGAAAAAAAAAAAAAAAAAAAAAAAAAAAAAAAAAAAAAAAAGGTATGCCACATATCCGCATTGAGGATGAGGCCGATATTTCTAAGTTGAAGAAAACTACTATATGACTATCTCTAAAAACAATTAATTTAAAAATATTTTTGATTATTCTTCTATGCTCTCTTATAAACATGTATAGTTAATTTATGTTGCATGCCATCAATTCATTGTTTTTGTTCATGTATTCTTTTTTTAATTTTTATTTATCAATAAATGTATGAAATTTACTTACAAATTCCACACTACACAAAAATCTTAGTATGTTTTCGGCATTTAAATATTAAATTTAAACACGAACAAGAAATTCAGTTATCCAAGAAACCCCTAATTTTATAACAATTATGCCTGAATAACGAAGCTACAAGTATCCATATACTCATACACCTTATGTTGTCGTTTGTGTTGGATTATGCAGTCACACTAATAGTAACATCGTGCCCCTTTTATATGCCCGCAGCTGCACTTTTTGTACTTTTATAAATGATCATACGCTATCACATGTTTTAATAATGGATGATGTTGCATCGGATATAGATAAAATATCGATTTCGAAATCTGTCGCCTGTGATGTTGAAGATTGTATAAACTTAGTAACTCAACCCGAGAAATGTCTTACTGTCTTAACTCAAAATATACGCAGTATATCTCGAAACTTTGATGGCTTTGTTGTGCTTTTGTCTAGATTACGTTTCAAGTGCGTTATAATTATCTTGCCGGAGTGTTTGCTATCGTGTTGTCCTACTGTAGCCGTATCAGATGGTTATAATACACATACATCAAAAAAATGGGTAAACCAAAACGATGGTGTATCAATCTACGTTAAATCCAGCTTAAATGTTGTTGTGGAGGAACCATCCTGTCAGGATTGTAACTGTCTTATCATAAAAATCAGTACTGAAACAGCAATATGACGGACGATTTAGCGCAGTGGTTAAGAGCTTGAGCTGCTCCGTCCACTGTGTCGAATAGTCGCGGGTTCGATTCCCGCACGGGACAAATCTTTGTGTGATCCACAATTATTTGTTCCGGTCTGGGTATTTGTTTGTGAATTTTCATGTTTGTAAACGCACCCACGACACAGGAATAAATCGTAGTGTGGTGCTACGTTTTTTTTAAAAATAAAAAAAAAAAAATAAAAAAAAATATTAGCTGCATATAGATCACCTTCCAGTAAAAACATAGATAAATTCCTACATAAGCTCAGTGATATCATTACGGAGTTGTCTTGTTTTAAAAATATCTTCATCATAGGAGATATTAAATCTATGCTCATATCATGGTCTTTTGCCAGCTCATACCCTACCTACAAGACATGGCAAAACATACCTTGATTATGCTATATTAAAAACAAAACTATCAGCTCTCACTCTTGCATTAAACTCTACAATCACTAATCACCAGGTTGTTTTGTTATGTCTCAAGTATAAACAAAAAAGAAACTTTGCTCATGTTATCATCAGTAGAGTAGACAATGCAAGATTAACTAGGAATTTAACAAACATCAATTAGGCTCCAATTTATAACTCAACCGATGCAAATAATTCCACGGAATATTTTGTTACATCGATTCAACGTGCTTTAATCAGTAACTCAATCACAATAAAATTATCACGACGAAATAAAATTATTAAACCATGGATAACACCAGGTTTAGTACGTTGTATGAGGTATAGAAATAAACTCCATAAAAAAGTACGTCAATCGCCACAAGATGAAACTTTAAAACTTACTTATACAAGATATAGAAATTTCTGCAATAATCTACTAAAAAAGGTAAAAAGAACCTATGATAGTCATCATCATCTGGCAGGCGGTCGTCCCACGCTGCGCTTGCCAATACGTGGTCGCCACTCTAGAATCTTTCTGCCCCAACGCCCGTCCGATCTACGCGCTATGTGGCCCGCCCATTGCCACTTCAGCTTGCTAATCTTAAGGGCTATGTCGGTAACCTTGGTTCTTCTACGAATCTCCTCATTCCTGATTCGATCGCGTAGAGAAACGCCGAGCATAGCTCTCATGCCTACTAGCCTATGATAGTAACATGTTGGAAATGGCTGGTAAAAATAATGAAAAATTTGGGACGCAATAAAAATATCACAAGCACAACGAAGCTACAAAATGACGCATCTGAATTGGGAAATCTGTCTTGCCCGACAAAATCGGTAGGTAGGGTAAATGAGTTCTTTGTTACGGTGGGAAAATCATTAGCTGATAAGACTACAAGTTGTAAAAACCCCTTACACCTAAAATACTTTCATTGGCAGTCTGCACGAACAATGAAATCGTGGGTAATGTTAGATACGAACATAACAGAATTGGAGCATATGGGTTTAAAAAAATGTCTGTTCCTTGGGATGGGACTCCATACCAAACTACCTTCTTAAAGAAAACAGACATTTACTCGCCCCCATCTTAACTTACATTTTTATTCAGTGCTTAGAACATGGAATCTTCCCCACGGTCTTAAAGAAGTCAATGGTACATCCTATACATAAATCAGGCGTTAGAGACCGAGTCACCAACTATAGACCGATCTCCATACTTCCATCTGCCTCCAAGCTTCTGGAACGAATAATTAATAATAGACTGGTAAAATATATGGAAAAGAACAACCTTCTTTCAGACAACCAGTTCGGTTTCAGCGCCGGCAAATCTACTAGTGACGCTGTCTACGAGCTTGTAGATTATGACGTTAAAAATATTGATGCAGGAAAAAAGCTATTGGTATTTTCTTAGATCTGGCCAAAGCCTTCGACACGGTATCTGTTCCATTACTTAATAAGCTGGAATGGTTAGGATTTAGAGGTAAACAGCAATGATGAAATTATTAGAAGATTACCTCACAAACCTTACAAAATTAGTAAAATCTTTAGTAATGACTTACCCATCACATACGGCGTGCCACAGGGCAGTATATTGGGGCCGAGTCGCTTTCTTATATATTTAAATGAATTATATGACCTTAACCTTGTGGGTAAAAAAATCATTTTCTACACTGCACTGCTGTTTTCAGTTGATACGTGGGATGAAGTTTTTAAAAATGCTCAATATGCTTTTAATACGGTGTGTCTCTGGTTATAGTATAATATCCTGACACTTAATGCTGATAAAACACATTATATGACCTTTTCTATGCGAAATTCTAACTTACTTTATCCCTCTTATAGCCTCATTGAACACAATTGCTGCAACAGCGTAGTGACCCTTGGTAAGAACTAGGATGATGAAATATCTTGGCATAATAATAGACAAAAACCTCTCTTTTCGATCTCATATAGATCTGGTAACATCAAGATTTAGAAAATTAATATTTGTCTTCAAAAATTTGAGACATGATGCAGATTTTAAGCTTATATAACAAGTATAACAGGCATTCCGTCAATCTATATTGAATTACTGTATATCAGTTTGGGGGGGGGAAGTGCACCTAAAACTATAATGAGACCACTCGATATAGCCCAGAGAGCCATTCTCAAAGTAGGCACTTCCCACCCGTATCAGTTTCCTACGCATCTGTTATACCAATCATGGAAAGTTTTGTCGGTCCGTAAGGTTCAATCTTGAGACTCCGTGAGTCTTCTTAATTAGATATTTTATCTTTTATATTTACATGGTAATTGAAAATGTAAGCCCAAATTAATGTTTACTATGATCACTACTAGGATAGAGCGCTGATGCCTGAAATACAGATATTTATTTATCTAGTTCAGGTACAGATGTCCTACCGTATAAACTCAGCAAGTATTTTCTATAAATGTTCTTTGTAATATTGTATGTAAAGGAAAGAATTAATGATTATTATTATTAAAAAAAAAGTTAGAGCTGCCTTTGTAAGAAGGAGAATGAAACTAGGATAAATGCAGTGGAAATGCGAGCTTTGCGGAAGATGTGTGGAGCGAAGCTGACCGACCGTTTTTGCAACAGTGTAGTAAGAAAGCGGTAATAATAACGGTAATAATCTCAACGGTAATATTAAAAATAAAATAGTAGGTATGAAAGTTGGTATCGGTGTAAAATTAAAAAGGGTATGCTCCGTTAGTCCGGGCATATAGAAAGAATGTCAGACGAAAGAATGACAAAACAGATATATAATGCGAAAGGTAAAGGATGTAGGTACCGGCGAAGATGTAGACAATCTTACCATGACCAAATAGACCGTGTCTTATCTGAAGGACAAGTCAAGAGTCTCCGCAACCGGCGAGCGTGTATGAGACGAACTATGAAAGTGGAGGAAGCCGGAGGTTCTATGTAAGGAAAGAACCTGTTGGAACTCTGTACTTTTTGTGTCTGGTGTGTGAATGATCTACGCCGTTGGCCGCGGGGCCTTCACAGCTTCACTGGACAAGAGGGCGAGCGTGCTACCACTACGCTCGAGTCTGAAGGGCTAGGGGGCAACTACTTCAAGGGCGCCTCAAGGACTAACGGCCTCGGCTTGGGCAGTCGCTATGGGGGAGGACGAATACTAGGGGTCTCGCCGTGGTGCTCAGCACCGGCCGGCGGACAAGGAATTCTTCGACCTCGGTGGTGAGTTCGGTGTCTGTATCTAAAAGAAGGGATGTAAGAGCATCGGGAGGGTCGGTGAGAATTGGACGCGTTCGCGAAATATCGAGTTCTCGCCTCTTTAATAAAGGCGCGAATAGGTTCGAGACCGAGATCGGACTAGAAGAACTCTACACTCTCTGCCTACGCCGCAAAGGATCCGGCGTGATGATACAGATAGACAGATAGAAACATACAAAAATACGTTACATCCATAAGTATTTTTATTGCTAACTACATCTGTAATGTGTGGACAGCCGCAGCAACACATTAGCGGCCGACACGTCGCCGCCGCCGGCCCGCTTCGGAAAGAGTTACGTTTAATCCTAAAAGGGTAATATTTTAACTCGAAATGGCCTCCCCGGCGGAGTGCACTCAAGTGTTTACCTCGCCCATTAACTCCATTAGCTATCAGTGACTTAACCGCATTGCTTTTCTAACTTTAAACTATAAATATTGATGCTTTTAACTATTTTCGACCCACGATTATGTAAATCTGCAAAGTGTGGTGGAGATATTTAAATCACTAATTATAAATTTTTCCGACTGTATACATTCTACTATAAATAAATGTCATATAGTTTTTTTAGCATTTTGCTAATGGGAAGGACATTCTCCCCAGTAAGAAAACCGATCTCGGTTTATCGTTACTTAAAATCATCTAAAGCTCCCGATATTAAAATAATATCGGAACAGCCTCCTAATTGAGCTATTCAAGCCTGACTAATATAAAATTTCTTTTATTATTAATGCTTATACTTACATGCGTGCATTTAAAGACGGTAAAAATAATATTATATTGTCACGTGGAAATAAAATTAGGTGCATCTGCTTAGTTAACGTGATAATTAAAGGATTACGAAATAGTTGGAGCAAGAACATTATAGTAAAGTAGGTACCTATTTACCCTGTGCTACATCCGCCGCAAGTAACGCGGCTATTGTACAAGAGATTTTCATGTAACGTGAAACTTGAAAGACGATTTATTACAGTACAGTTTAAAATGAATGCGCAAAATCGAACATAAATGTTATTATTTAAGAAGCAATTAATTCCTTGTTATACATAAATGTCATTACGTCAATAAGACGTAATCGCGTTAACACTTACCGCAGTATTGGCAGCCACCTCCCCGACGTTTCAAAGATACTTCGTATAATGTCTCTCTCATAGACGTTGACGTAATTTCGTCGGAGTTTCGCGCTCACGTAGCTTCTGATACGTGACGATCATTCGCGGCGGACCTGCAGCCGTAAGTTTGGTACGTGTCGTGTGCTACAAGTATTAAATGTGGTAACTCTCCTAATCTGTGATATTACACCCAAACTTAATGATAGCGAGTTACCGGGGCGATGACGCGTGCCAGTGAAACCTGATCGATAACTCCAGATGTTGTTGTGAGAATGGACTGGAATCAGTTGTAGACCCGAGATTATGTCTAATTTGTACCATATAGATAAATTCGCTATAGCTTTATAACTAATCAAAAATTGTCAATGAATCTGCTGTTCTTGTTGCCTATAATGCATATGTCATCCACCTTACGTTTTGGAATAATATATATTTTGATTGCTTTTAGGGCTCAAAAGAAATGTTTACGTGCAGTATATAAACTTAAACCTACTGAGAGTGTCAAAGCATACTTTAAGAAACTTAATATTCTTACATTACCCTTTATGTATATATCCGAGATAGACAAAATTTGTCAAGGCAAACTTTCATCTATTTTAAAACACTGCATTCTAAAAGGCGTCTTAATGAAATTCAAATGCCTGCTCATACTACAGCTCTATATTCCTATAGCATTTTATGTATGGCCCCTAGAATATATAATAAAATTCCTGGATACATTAGAACCCACACTGATTTAAATGTATTCAAAATTAGCCTGCTCGAAGTGCTAAATAAAAAGACATACTATTCTGTGTGTGAGTTTCTTAATGATACTATAACATCCTAAGGCAAAAAAGAGTGCTGACATTGGTTTTGTTATGAATAATGATTTATTATTAATTAATTAAATAGTAATTGTAAATTATTTTTATTGATTATTATTGTAATTTATAACTAATATTTTGTACGCCATTGAATGGCCAAACATAGCGCTCATAAATAACTACTTAAAGATTACTACCTCTTTAACCTATGTTTCACAAATAAATCATTTGAATTTGATTCAGAAATTAAACTCTTGACCTTCAAGAAAACATAAGCATTAAAGTATTGTAATTAAAGTCCTTGATAAACAAAACGATTTAATCAACAATCATATATTAAGAACCTCCTGGCAGGACAAATTTATTTTCTATATCTACTGAATCTCATAATTTCTCTATCTAAAAAGACACTTTAACGACGGCCATTTTTATTTTCAGGCACAATAACAGCGCTGCACAATAATACATTATCGGGCAGCAACAGTTTGCGGCAGTAGGTGTCCTGTTTAACTCCACGCAGCCTCCGATGTCAGTAGCTGTGTAAATAAATAATAATATTAGTTCGTTGTCTTGAATGCGGTTAAATAAATATTTTTTCTTTTACTGGCTACTCTTCTTTGTTTTAGTCTTTTCCTTTCCCATTTATCATATTGATATATTAAGCTTAGGTTACAAGTAATAAATTTGCAACCCATATCCAGTTTCTAAATACATTTCGATAGGGACGGTTATACAACTTGTATTTTGTTCTATATCGGTTTATACTATGAAACTGATATACCGACTTTAAAACTTACTGTTTCAAGAATAAGTTTGAAAGCTTGCGATTTGGCAAGTTTGAAAGGTTTCGTAGCATGATTACTCGCTGTTGCGGAATATTGTATTTACAGTAGTCGGTAAGAACTTGTGTAGGGAGAGATGATTGTGGTCCATTTTCGGTGCTGTTCAGTAGTTAAAGGAGAGCGCATTTCTTGGAATTGTAAAGAGTTTACGGTAACGGAATAGTTGTAATGAATAGGAGAGAGGCGTTTTTAGTTTAATGAATTTTAAATATAAATACCCTAATAAAATTAAGATTGAACTCGAATACAAATACAATTATATTGTACTGCTAACGAAAGCTCAAACCCTGTTCCCTGTTCTACTAAAACAATTCTGCCATTAAGATTCGCGTAAGTGAAGCCTATTATTTATGATTGAAGATTATTATTTATTATTTAAGTGAAGCCGCGGATAATGTTAGTTCCATATTAATTCTAGAGTCTATCAGATTTAGTAAATCACCCTATACTGTCCTATTATTGTAAAATAGGTCCTAATCCACCACCCGGACTCAGTGGAGACTAATAGAGGTCGGTTTGTGACGATCTGTTATTGGATCTTATCAAGGCGCTCATAATTTGGCTTAACGGCTAATACATAAGTGGCAGCTGGGACCTACGCTAGACACATCTTCCGAAGTATCACAAATGGTCAAACATTCCTAGACTAACTAATCTTTGGTGATCCTTGACTAACTACTTTATCAGTTTCATTATATTGATTACTTCGTTTTCGTAGACTCTCCACCTACCTAAAACGGTGTTAAAAGGATGACCAGTTAATTATCCTATAAATGCGCTAAAAGCTTGGAAACAAAGATAATGAACCCCTAAATTTCTTTGAAACGAAAGACTGCAATTACCAGTTTATCCTGAATAAATTTCAGCCGGTTTCGGGGCCTGGAAAGCATGCGAGCTATTTAGCGCGCCCGATAACGGCAATCCAATTTATGCCTCTTTTGTGTAAACCTCTTAATAGAATATTGACTGTTCTTCTAACCTTTAAGTTGGAACCATGCTCATGATAAAAATATTGAATTATGTCTACAATAGAAGCAATAGGTTACGTAGCTATACGTACGTTATCTGCTTTAAATGAATTTAATTAATAAAATGTGTACAATCGTAACATGCGATACTTATAATTACGAGCGTCCCTGTCATTTTCATGAAGATTTAATCTCTATTTTAAAATATGCTACGTAACATCTTTTGTGTCATGTATAGCACAATACAAATACTTAAACCGGAAGCCATTTCTTGAAAGTACTAATAGTTTTTTCACAAACTCACTGTAAAAAGGTAAGACTTACACGAGTATGTATTTTTTTCAATAATAATATACGCATGCGTCTTTATTATGCTCGCTCACAAACTTCGTTCACGCAACAAAGGTGTTTGGTCTCTGACGGCGACCCGCGCGCTCCCCGCCGCATCTAAACTGCTTCATCAACTTGAGAACGTATTAAGTCGACACTCGACACTGTGAAAGAAGCGGTAGATATTTTATATAGTACCTTGGAAATGGAACCGTCGTTGATGAAAATTCTTACTTTTTTCGGCAGTTACGGAAAAGGTTTGGATGATGTTCGGTCTCTTCGCTAATGCAAAATATCGAATGCACCACTAAACGAGGTTGATCTGTTAAGGAAGGTGGCTGAAGGAAGACAAAATACGCGTTTTTATAAATTTTTACCTGTTTCAGGATTGCCATCGAAACGCGTTAAAAGTCTAACACCGACAAAATAGGCCGCTGGTATAGATGTCACGCACTCCTTAAGCGACCCACGTCTGAAATTAAAGAGTAGAAGAGTTCGTGACGCGGCTGTGTGTCTCGCTCGGGTATCCACTGAAAAAACCTTAAATGTTACCCACATTGAAACTCGGTCCGCAAACTTATCCCTTATGAGACTTGATTTGTACGAGACATGAATTTTTATGCTTGACGTTTCGGGTCACTTGTTGTCCTTTCGGCTTTCAATCTTCTGAGTTGGATCTCGGGCAGTTTACTTTTTGGTACTGACGTGCGGCGAAAAGGTTATATCGAGACAATTGAGACATCAAACTGAACACCTAGCTATTTAACACGCGATGTAACGTGGAAGGTAGCGGGGGTACAAATAGTACCAGCGCAGCCCGCCCCTTCCGTGTTCTTAGTAGTATGAAATCTCCTTAGTACTGCATATTCAGTAGTTCGTCCCCAGTTACATCATGTAGAACACAACCATTTATTGGTTACGATCCCCTTCCGTAAGGTAAGGGTGAAGTCATTGTCTTCACAAACAATTTAATAGTAAACACACCCCACAATAAGAAATATGAAATTTCCTTCAATTTATGATCAGAATCAGAATATTTATTATTTATCCATCACATCATCATATCAAATCATCAGCCTATAGCAGTCCACTGCTGGACATAGGCCTCTGCAAGTGCACGCCACTGGGTATGATCCTTGGCTACTTGCATCCAGTTTCTGCCAGCCGCCCTACGAAGGTCATCGCTCCACCTAGCCTGCGGGCGTCCTGCATTCCGTTTGCCAGTCCGTGGTCTCCACTCAAGAACTCGTTTGTCCCAGCGGTCATCGGTTGTTCGGCTAATATGACCGGCCCAATGCCACTTTAGCTTACTAATTTTATTATTTTTATTTTATTTTATTTGGGAGGCTATCACAGCTAATATAACAAAGTAGGTATAGATAAATAAAGTCAGAGAGCCATTAACAAGCTTCCGCATCTAGAAATGAGGTATATAAACATGATGCTTAAGTAGGTAAGTTGACAATATTTCTAAATAACAAAAGAACTGTTAGAAAGATGAGAAGTATTTATTAATTCTTTTTATCTTATACTTGGCTGACATAAAAATGCATATAAATCATTGCAAATATCACATTTATGCCGATGATATACAAATGTATATTTCCTGTAAGCCGTCTGAAGTCGATAGTGCCATATCCAAGCTTAGCGACGATCTTTCAAGTATAGCTACATAGTCTAATAACAACCAGCTATTGCTTAACCCAAGCAAAACAAAATTCATGATTCTCGGTAGCAAACAACAGGTAGCAAGTCTCAAATCGGTGTGCATTAGGCTTATGGATGAGCCCATTGAGCGGGTATACGAAGCTCGCAATCTGGGCTTACATATGGACTGCGACCTACGTTTTGAAAAACACGTCTCAAATACCGCTCGAAACTGTTTCTATAAGCTCAAGGTATTATACAGAATGAGACCGTACATAAAGGAGGCATTGCGGGTTACGCTAGTGGAGTCACTAATTTTAGCCAAATTTAGCTATATTAAAAAATCTGAAGTGTGCCCTATTCATAAGAGCGGTGACAGAAGTTGTATTATCAACTACAGGCCAATTTCAATCCTTCCATCGCTATCGAAACTTCTGGAAAAAATCATAAATACGAGACTTGTGGGGTATCTGGAAACGAAACACCCGCTCTCAGAAAACCAACACGGTTTTCGTGCAGGTAGATCAACAGAACAAGCCGTTAATTCTATTATCGACTTCATTAGCAATTGCCTTGACAAAAAAAAGAAATGCATTACAATTTTCCTTGATCTGGCAAAAGCTTTTGATACGATTTCTGTACCAATCTTACTCGAAAAGCTGGAAATACTTGGTATCAGAGGTACCCAACTGAAGCTGTTCGAAAGTTACCTTGTCGGGCGGCTTCAGTGTGTTCGGATTGGCAATCTTAATAGTGGAGACCTACCAATTACACACGGAGTTCCACAAGGCAGCATCCTAGGGCCTTCCCTATTTCTTATATATATAAATGATCTTGCGAGCCTCAAGCTTCCCCATGGCAAAATAATTTCTTTTGCAGATGACACTGCTCTCACGTTTTCTGCCGATACATGGGAAGAGGCTTTCGATGCTGCCCAATCAGGTTTTGATACTGTGACGACATGGCTTGAGGGCAACGCATTAACTCTAAATGTGAACAAAACCAAATATATTTGCTTCAGCATACGCTCAACCACAGATATCAATCTCGATTTATTTAATATTATACCACACGAATGTATTTGTAAAGAAAACTGTTCATGTTCTAAACTAGAACGTCTTCAAACAATAAAATATCTAGGTGTTACCATAGATAACAATCTGAATTTTAAAGGCCATACTAAGATACTTTGTGGTAGGATCAGAAAATTAGTATACGTCTTTAAGACCCTCCGACACGTCGCTGAACCCCATGTACTGAAGCGAATATACTATGCTCTCTGCCAGTCACTTATCACTTACTGCATTACATCTTGGGGAGGTTCTCCTAAAACCACTATTAAACCAGTGGAGGTTGCCCAGCGTGCTGTTCTGAAAGTGTGCACCTTTAAACCGATACAGTTCCCCACCTCACTGCTTTACGACTTCTGTGAAGTCCTAAGCGTAAGACAGCTTTATCTTCAAAATGTAATAATTACGCAACATAAGAAATTAATCTACGACCCTGGGATTTTAAACAGACGCAGAAAACACTTGGTTTGCCCCCAATCAACCCCTTTTAAAACAAAATTCAGCTCCAGATTTCTCCCTTTTATGGGCCCTTACATATACAACAAGATAAACAAATCTCTTAACATTTACCCATTGAGTAAGAAATCCTGCAAAATTAAAGTAAGTGAATACCTTCAGAAACTGACGTACGAGGAGACAGAGGAATTGCTACGGATAAAAATATAAACTATAGTTATATTTTTTTTTATGTAATCAATTGTTTAAATTTGATTATTATACATATATACCAAATTAATTAAAATGTAACAGTAACACATGCGCTCTAACTTCACACACCCTCTCACACTCACTCATGCACACTTCATAACACACAAAGAGAGGACAGACTACACACCCAACATCTGTATTACTAGTATTGTTTTCTTTTCAATTTTTTTTTATTTTTTTTATTATTTTTTTTTTTTCTATTTTCTTCCATGTTGTCTAAATTTTAACTAGTAAAATTTTGCGAGATCACTAAAAACATATCTACATTATTTTCTTGTAACTCAAGGGGATTGGCGTTGAGGGCTGGAATACAGGCTATGCTTAGTTCAGCCTCAAATGCTAACACTTTTGTGTACATTTGCCTAAGATTAGGATATATATTTGTGTAAAAAATGTACTGGAACTTTTGAGAAATAAATAAACATTACAAAATAAGCATTATTATGGACGCTATCATTGGACCATGTTTGCTAGAAAGATCGCGGAAAATTATCCAGCGGGTCCAGAATGCGTGTGCGCATTTTTGCTTCGACATTCCATCAAGAACTCACGTTACCCCGTACCTAAATAGGCATTCTATTCTTAAAATGAGGCATCGCTACAAACTTCACCTTTTTTTTTTTTTTTTTACGGGGTGAAATGCCTAGCGCATACCCCCGGGCCGAGGGCACGACCCGGGTGGTTATGTGGGGCTCGCACCCACTAAAACCCCCCGGCGTCCTACTGCCCTTTTGCCGGGCCACAGGAATCGTCACTGGCATGACCTCTGTGGCACCGGCGGGCTCGGTCCGCAGTTTGGCGCGGACCTCGACAAATGTAGGGGGGAGTTCGGTCTCCCCCTACCGCCTGTTGGAGGCTGCGCGGACGCAGCGCTATTTCGGCACGGGCCTGCTAACTACAAACTTCACCTGGTATGTCTTCTTTTCGGTGTCTTTAAACATAAAGCACCGGTATATCTTTATGAGAAACTGAGTTGGGTGGCGAGTCGGAAATCACATGGGTACCGGCAGTGCATGAGGCCGCTCGCTACACAAAGGCATAGATCAGCCGCATTCAGAGGTAGTTTCCGCTACGCTGCTACCAAATGCTGGAATAACATTCCACCACCGATACGGAACTTAATAATAATAATAATTAATATAAATATAAATAATTAGCTCTTAACTAGAATGAGCCTTTCTGAGAATTATGGACTTCTTTTTCTCCTTGTTCACTTATGTGTGTAAACGTTATTAGTCAATAAGCAAGATTTATGTATTTAAATAATGTAATGATAATTTAGATATGTATTTAGATAAGTGACTATGTGTGTGGCCATACTGCGACCTCAACGACCGGCTCCAACGGAAGACCAGCGCTGATTGCTTGCAGTCAGCACAATGCTGAGTTGGGACCGATTCGCAACAATATCAGTTTTTTTGTTATTTTAGCGTGTTGCTACTATATTTTTTATTTTTTGTGGCGAATAAATTTATTTTCTTTCTTTCTATTTGATTAACACAGTGCTCAGGGTTGACAAATTACTTGTCAATAAATCAATTCTAGAGTTAGAATGCTCTGACCGCATAATTGAATTAAAATCATAATACTCGTACGCATGAGATAACAATTACGACGGAACATAGTGCGTAAGAATGGAGTGTGGAGTAAGTCTCTAGCCCTAGAGTGTCTTGGTGGCACGTTTAAACATATTTTGGAGGCTAGTTCGGGGCAGTCAACCCTAGAGTGTGCAACCTTGAACAAATAGCGCATGTCAGAGATTTTCCTGCGGACGTGTAATGGAAGTAAATGGAGACGAGTACAACGGTTTTTATAATTAAGTAAAGGAATTTTGTATTTATAATTTAAAAATCTTGTAAATTTATTTTGTATCCTTTCTAATCTATCCGAGTGAACTGCATACTGAGGATTCTATATTTGACTAGCGTATTCTAAGTGACTTCAGACATAGGCAAAACAGAGAAGTTAAGTAGTTTTCATATTGACGAAGGAGCTGCTATTGCGAATGACTAAACCTAGAGCGCATAATGCTTTGTTGGCTACATAATCTACATGGTTATCAAAGGATAGTTTTGCGTCAATAAGAACACCAAGGTCTTTGACGACCTGTACACGAGATAAAATCTGGCTACCTATAGAATAGTTAAAGTCAATTGTATGGCGTTTCCTAGAGAAGCTTATCACTTGACATTTAGCAATGTTCAGATCTAGATTGTTAGCATTACAGTAACTAACTACTCTCTGGAGGTCCTCTTGTAAGAGTAAAGCGTCAGAGTTGGACTTAATGGACCTGTAAATTTTCATATCATCCGCAAAGAGTTTGTAATGCGAATGCTTGAAACAGGTCCCAATGTCGTTAATAAAGACCACAAATAATAATGTACTTAGTAGCAATCCTTGAGGGATTCCCGATAGATGGGTTTTTTTTTTTTTATTATAATTAGACACTGCGGGCCCGGTTTGTCCAGCACCTTTTTTTGTGTAATTTATGTGTTGTTAGTATTTGCTTTTATATGCACTTGTATGGTACATGCCGCTTATTTTTACTTATTAGCTTATTGTTACAGTGCTTGGTATTTGTATGTAGCGGTACTTCAGTAGAGGTTTTTTTTTTTTTTTTTTTTAATTTATATTAATGATTTTGTAAGTGAATGAGGCTTTCTGTTTTGGCTTGCCTTTGAGCGAGAATGCCTCAGTTGTGTAGGTGTTTGGCTGCTTGTGAGGGTTTCCTTTAGGCCTCCGCCTCCAGCAGCTTTTTAACAACTACCATGTCTCGACTGCGAATAGCCATCTTTATGTTGTATTCTTTTATTTTTTTGGTCGCAGCTGCCCTGGCCCTGCTTATTAGTGTAGCCGTTGCGTCCCCTTCACAGCTGTCTGTGTAGTAGACGCAACTTCCAGTGTGGCGAGATATAGCTACGACCGCGTGTGGATAGCTTCCGTGGAGCTTCAGTCTCTTGGGGACCGCTCGCACTATCACCACGTTTTCACTCGTTAGTCCCTGAGACTCATGCACGGTGAGGATGCGCGACCCGTTTCCCGACGCATAGCCCTGGCCGAGGAGGATTTCCTTCTCGGCCTGGGTGTGCACCAGAAACAGGGTGTTCTCCTGGTGTTTCGGAATTTGCGCTCCCGTGTACTTACTGAGGCTCAAGGACCTCACGAGGGATTTGGACGAGTATATGCCCCTATATATCTCGTTGAGGGCATACGCTACGTCCATTGGGTTTCTGTGAGTGCAGAGCAGCTCCCTGTTGACACGCGCCACGGAGTCTGGGCGGTTGTAACGCAGTCGAAACAGGTTCTCCCTATCAATGAACGGCAGTTGGTTGCAGTCGCCGACGAGAAGAGCCTCTCTCGCGCCAGTTATCTTGATGGCCATCACTACCGCTCCAAAGTGGTTCATGAGTGCCTCGTCGATGATAATACGTGTGCACTCTTCACCTTCTTTCAATCCGTTGACCAGCATTGAAGCCACAGTGCGGACCCTCCTCTTGGTGTTTGTTTTAACTTTTTGCGCGAGTCTCTCCCTTAAGTCATTCGCTGCCTCGGTTGTAGATGTTATTAGGATATCGCTTTCGATGTTGTAATTTGCGATTATCCATGTTGTTTTTCCGCATCCAGGAACCCGTTGACCTATGTTATTTTGGGTACGGTCCAGTGCTCGATTGCAGGCCCCCGACCCCGGCCACTTGAGACAGTTTCTGCCATCTCAAGTATCCGGTCGTCGAGCACCACCCTCGTGCACTTCGCCGCAATCACTATTTGGTCGTTAGGGGGGGTTCTGAACTTGTGTTTGCCGGTCCGCCGGGACCCCTCCTCATCGTATTCGACGAAACCGCTGGTTCCACTATAGGCCGCCATGTACCTCCCCGACATTTCTCCTCTTAACGTGGTGGAGTTGTCGTTGACGTACACCGCCGCTTCTGCCTCCTCGAGCTTCACCTCTAGCAATCCTTCATTGCCCAGGCGATAGGTTTGCAGGATGGATCTACAGGTCTCACTATTGACCCTTCTTGTTGCTTTGGTGATTGCTTTGAACTCGAGGAACGCGTTTTTTGTGCGTTGCAGCGGCTCCGTCGCCTCGCTGAGCTCCGGCGGATCGACAAGCCCCATCTGGGCTCTTGTTCGAGCCTTTTCCGGCTGCTTATGACTTTTGGGAGGGGGCTCCCTCAAGAACACTTCGGCGGCGACTGCCACCCCCTCCGCCCGTTGGTTCCCCCTGATTTTTTTCCCCAGCACACTTGGTATGCCGAGGACCGCCTTCCCGAGCGCCGTTGTGAAAGAGGCGAGTTTTTTGGCACCTGTAGTGTCCTTTGGCTTCTGCTTCGCTGTGCTCGCCTCGAGAGCTGCCCTCATTTGTAGGCGTTCAGACCCGCTGAGCCCGTCTTGAGTCGCTGTGGGGTGTCCCCAGATGTCAGTTGGGGTTTTTGTGATGAGGTTTTCTGGCTGTCGTGGCCGTAGGAAGTCCGTCCAAACTCACAACAACAGAGTATGGGCTCCTGGAGAGCACGGACTCTCAAACCCTGGAAAGCCACAACATAGTCGGGCCACACATCTATACCGACGGCAGTAAAATACTCGGCAGAGTGGGAGCTGCAGTAACGTGGTGGGAAGGGGGAAGGGAGACAGGGTCCTCAACCTTCAGTCTGGACCCCCACTGCACTGTATTCCAGTCGGAACTTTATGCCCTCCATAGAGCGGTGCAAATGATAAAAGCCAGCGGGGTAAAAATAGCAAACGTAATGAGCGACTCGATATCTTCGCTCGACCTGCTGGCCAATCCAAAAACAACGCACCCTCTAGGCAAAACCATAAAGGGGAGCATAAATGAGATCAGAGCAGCCGGGGGGGAAGTCTGCCTCTTTTGGCTCAAAGCGCACGTGGGGACCGCCGGTAATGAGCGCGCCGACCATCTGGCGAAATCGGCGGCCCAGGCATCTGCCACCCACACAGACTACAACAATATACCCCTGTCATATGTCAAGAAAACCATCAGGGAAGAGTCGGTCCGTAAATGGCAGGCCAGGTATGACTCTTCGAGCACAGGGCTGGTCACAAAGACCTTCCTCCCCGATGTTGAGCGAGCTTACTCCATCGTAAGGAAAACAAGATTGACAGCCAACCAAGTGCAAATCTTGACGGGACATGGAGGAATAGCGGAATACTTGCACCGATTCAGGCTAAAAGACAGCCCCGGGTGTTAGTGCGACCCCAACATCAGTGAGTCTGTGTGGCACGTAATCCTGGATTGCCCGCGCTTTGCGGCTGACAGATTGGACCTGCAACAGAGGTTAAACGAAAACCTCAGCAGGACCAAACTGGCGGCCATTATGGCAGACGACGATGCGAGACCGCACTTCCTGAAGTTTGCAGATAAGGTTATCCGCATCTGCCTCAGAAGGAACAGCACTCTGGCATCAAAAACTTCCCCAAGAGATACAAACACAGCCACCAACAACACTAACACACCAACACAAAACCCTACGTCACCTCTGGCAGTCGCCATTCCCAAAAGCATACATTTTCTTGGGAGAGGCGAACGTGGGAAGCCGGGTATTAAAATAAAATCAGTCGCTCTGTTTATGGACAATAATTCCGAGCGCATTGGCATCGGCTACTGCAACGCAAGCGGCCCCAAACGGGTAACCATCTCGCCCGGGCTTGCCTCCCTTCTTCATGGCAGCTCGTTTAAGAACACAATGAAGGGTAAGAAGTTCAACGAGCTGCAGAACGCGGGGATCGGAAACACAGCGTGCAGAATAGTGCAAACCAAGAACAAGACCGTGGCACTATTCCAAGCGGGCGAAAACACCTCCCAATTCGCCTAAGCATGCAGTTTACTGATCAGCCTAGCGGGGAAGGGTGACAAGCCAACAAAAGTAAGCGTAGATGCTATGGTGATGGAATTTGAGGAAGGTGAGGCCGCCGACCACATCGGGATAGTAGAAGCCTCAAAACACCACGAGGTAGTGGCCTATGAGGATAGAGGACACAACCTCGATAGAATGGTTATCCAGGAAGACTTGTATTCACCAAGCACCACCGCTTGCGATCTGTTATGTACATAGGATAAAAACCACCTATGTAGGTCCCCTCTAATTCCCAGAGCAAGGAGCTTATGAAGTAGAATTTGGTGGTCAATCCGATCGAACGCTTTACAATAATCTGTATAGATCGCATCTACTTGACATCCATCATCCATGTTCCTTGACATATAATCGGTAAAAAGGATAAGATTGGAAAGAACACCGTTTCCTACCAAGGATGGTTCGCGAGGCTATTGAAATTAAAAAACATCCTAATTTCAATAGAGAAGATGGTTGGGTGCTTCCATCGACTTGGGATCCAGTAATTAACATAATCAAATCCAAAACCAAGCATAACACTGCAAGACCTCAAGACACCGTGAGCTCATTCTGCGTAGATCGGACCAACAAAAACAAAAATAATTATAAAGTTTGAGGGTACCCCGGAACAACTATGCCTTTTGGACGTCTATCACCTCAGTCCTTAGCGTGACCATGGGTGTTGCAAAGCACTCGAAACGTCGGGAACTTTAAAATCAAAATAAACTGCGATAAAATCCGAAAAAATAGTTTTATTTCAAAGTTAATGCAGCTTTTGGTAACCGGAAAAAAAAACTTTTTCACCTATCTGGGCAACTATAGTAAAGATATTTTCCTTATCCTTTTATGGGACACCTTTAATCTCAACGTTGTTACTGCGCAGCCACTGTTCGTTGTTTTGTAATTTGTCATCAAGGTTATTGAGGACTGTCTTCAGGCTTGCAAGCTCCAGCTGAGCTATTTCTGCATTGGTTACTTTCTCCTCTAAAACTTGAATTTTAGCTGGTAGTCCAGCTGTCGTAGCCTTCAGATCTCTGAGCTCTTGGCAAATCAGTTGCACCTTAGATATTAAGCCCAAAAGAAGAGCAAGCTTAAAGTTGATGTTCGATAACTTTCGCATTATGGACTCAAGCGATACCGATGGGGATGAAACTTGAGAAGACGGATTTGAGTGTAGCTGAATACTCTGAGTTCCTGAACTTTTGCAGCTAGTACATCTCCATGTAGCCTGTTGCTTACCGAGATTACGGTATCCCTTCTCCGTTATCCCTGAGCACGGGAAATCGAAGTACTTCTGACATGCTGAGCATTGGATGGCTTCAGGAATTTCGTCGCCACATCCACCACAAGTGAACATAATGATTAAAGCACACTACTATTTTGAAGCACAAACTTTGAGAATCACAGGTTGTGGCAGCTGTCGGACGAGCAGTTGAACCGACGTAGTAAACACGACTGACTAGTAAACACGGTGGGCTATGTCGATAACTTTGATTCTCTGTCGAATGACTTCGTTCCGGATTCTATCCCTTAGAGAAACTCCGAGCATAGCCCTTTCCATAGTTCGCTGAGTGACTTTAAATTTATAGACCAGTCCAACCGTGAGTGTCCACGTTTCGGCTCCATAAGTCATAACGGGCAGGACACACTGATTGAAGACTTTTGTCTTTAGGCTTTGTGGAATAGGCGATGTAAATACTCGACGTAATTTCGCAAATGCCGCCCAGCCCAGCCGTATTCTTCTGTTGACCTCTTTCTCGAAGTTGTTTTTCCCCAACTGCAGAGTTTGCCTTAGGTAAACATTCTTAAACAACCTTGAGAATAGCGCCATGTATTGCAACAGGTTCCGGTACTACACGTTGGTTAAACATTACCTTGGTCTTTTCGAATCGGCTGGGCTGGTCAGCATCTGTTGTAAATCCTGCAACGTTTCGGCCATAATAACGATGTCGTCTGCAAATCTCAAGTATGAGATATGACTGCCATTTATGTTTTTGCCATGATCTTCCCAGTCCAGCGCTTTAAACATATCCTCCATGCATTTGTGACCAATTTGGGGGAAATAACGTCCCTTTGTCTCACACCTCGATGCATTGAGATAGGGTCTAGGTCTGCTGGTTTTCTATCTGAATGGCCATGGCGTTATAAAGACTTCTTAACACTTGGATGTATCGCCAGTCGAGTTGGCATCGTTGCAAGGATTCCAGAACTGATCAGGTTTCTATCGAGTCAAAGGCTTTCTCCTAGTCCACGAATACTAAGCACAGGGGCCGATTATACTCTTCGGTCTTTTGTATAATCTGGCGTATAGTGTGAATGTGGTCTATGGTTCCATACCCTCTTCGAAGCCAGGCCTGTTCCGGGGGTTGAAATTCGTCGAGCCTTCGTGCAAGACGATTCGTGATAACTCTTGAAAATAGCTTATAAATGTGGTTCAGGAGCGAAATAGAGTGGTAGTTATTCAGTTGGGTCTTATAGCCCTTTTAGAAAAATAATACGACCGCGCTCCTTTTTTTTATCGCAGGAAAAACCCTTTATGGGTTCCCGTCCGTGTTTGGGGGAACACAGAGGGGTTATGTCGGAGTCCTTGGTGCATCGACGGTCGGAGTAACCCGGCCGTCGATGCACCAAGTATACCTAAGCCTAATAAGAATAAAGGACCTGCGGTGACACCACCATGGCCGCATAATGTCGGGGCTACGGGAACGAACAAGCTTCACGCAGCCCCGACGCGGGCTGCCTTTTCAGGCCCCTCTTGGAAGCCTAGCGCTTCGTCTCCTTCTACTAGATGCCGCATTGGTGCTACCCAATGCGGCATCTCCTTCTTGAGCTGGGAGGCAGACTCCCGAGTCTGCCACCCAGGAAATGCGGTAGATACACCCATGTACCCGGACTTTGACATCCGAGGCCATGGGTATCTCCACGCCCCCCTCGCGCCACAGGAGCGCAAGCCGCCTAGCCACCGCCGCAACATTCCTCTGGCGGCATGCAGCAGCAGCCGGTCGGCCCGGTTCAGCCAGGCTAGGGACCCAAGGGAGCCCCACCGCCCAGCAGGTGGTCGGGAGAGTACGCAAACTTACACCGACCGCTGCACCACCGAGCCGATTTGTGCCACATCCCTAGGGCCGAGCGCCCGAACGGCTCCCTAACAGGGGCGGCGCCACCTGCTGCACCCAGCTATCTCTCCAAAGGGAGAGTGAGGGGCCAACCAGGCGCCACACCCACACCCTTCGTGCCAAACGGGCGCGTGAGCCGTTCAGCCGCCTACGCGCCGCCCCTCTGGCAGCTAGCAGCAGCAGCCGGTCGGTCCAGCACGGCCGGGCTAGGGACCCAACGGGGCCCCACCGCCCAGCGAGCGGTCGGAAGGTCCTTCCCTCTACTAAAACGCACGGCGCACACTAGCGCCGCGCTCTCGACCTCTGCCGACCACCCAAAACGACAGGCGCCACTTGCTGCACCCCACGGAGGGGCGCAGCCAAGTGCCACAACCTTCCGGCACAAGCCGGGGGAAAGGGGACTGGGTAGGACGAAAGAAAGGGAGGGAGGGGACTGAGTGGGGAAGCAGCGAACAGGATACAGTCACACTTGCCTTGGGGATCGTCGCAACCGTGCGCTACTGCCATGACCACGCCAATTTACTTGCCGGGACAGACGAGCAAAATAGGTGAGAAGCTATGCCACTTCGCCTCGACGGACGCGTGTGGTGGGATAGCCTTTCTCCCGCCTATATGACCGCGCTCCTTTTTTTTTTTTTTTTTTTTTTTTTTTTTTTTTTTTTTTTTTTTTTTTTTTTTTTTTTTTTTTTTGAGTGGGGAAATCCTCTTGGATACCCGTTAACAACGGGGACGTTAACAGGTTATGTGGGACTACTCGCTTCAGCGACGGTCGGCGTATATCCGGCCGTCGCTGGAGCAAGTCCTACCCACTAAAACCCCACCGTGTTCCATCGCCCGCTATAGAGGCGAGTCACGGGGACGCTGACATACTTCCGCGACCCGTCAGCGGCTGTCCGTTTTTCGAACTCGACTTTATCAGGGTATCCCCGCCCTGGTCCTTCTACTTGGTGAGGGCGCACCGGAACACTTGGCGCGTCCTCCAACCTCGGGGGCCAAATGTTCTGCATAGACGACAGCAACCCCCGTTGCTGTCGTCCGCCGGCCCCCATCACGGTGGCATGAGGTCGGCAGCCGCCCGCCTCCTCCGCCCGACTCTCCGACGACGGTTCGGAGCAGCGAGGGGATCATTTTCCCTGCTCCGCTCCGCCGCCTCCTTCCGCGAAATAACTTCCTCGCAGAAGGCCTCTACCGCCAGCCAAGACCTTTCGCTGCCGACCATTGCTCTCACTACATTGGGCAGCGTGATATCTCTCCCTATTACACCCGTGAGGACACCGCGCTGGGCCGCCCAAGCAGGGCATATTTCCAGCGTATGTTGCGCAGTGTCCTCAGTGGCGCCACACTCATGGCACCTTGGCGTGACTTCCCTCCCGGCCACCTTCCACAGGTACCTGCCAAAGCAGCCGTGCCCCGACAGGACCTGCACCAGCCGGAAGGTAAGTACCCCGTGCTTTCGGTTTGCCCACTCCGCGAGGACTGGACGAACCGCCCGTATGGTTAAGTGGCCGGCGGCTGGCTCGATCAGCCGCTCCCGCCACTCACTCACTGCGCTTTCTTGCGCTTGTCGCCGCCATGTAACCAGGTCCTCTGGCATCGTGCTGCCACTGTCCTCTCGGAGCTCCGCTCTACGACGATAGACGGCAGCCAGCACCTTGGCCTCCAGGTCCCAGGGTAGTGTCCCGGCTAGGACGCACGCCGCCTCGCACGATATAGTGCGGTAGCCACGTATCACCCTGATCGCCATGACCCGCTGCGGCCGTCGCAGCAGGGTCTTGTTCTGGGCGGTCAGAGCGTCCGCCCACACCGGTGCGCCATATAGGGCCATCGATCGCACCACCTCGGTATAAAGGCGGCGACAGCTCGCGCTAGGGCCTCGCAAATTTGGCAGGAGCCGGCTGAGAGCTCCCGCTGCTCTGACTAATTTTGGGGCCAACATCTTAAAGTGGGCCCCAAACTTCCACCTTGAGTCGAGGATGAGACCCAGGTATTTCATCTGGGTCCCGACCTCGACCGAAATGCCATCGACCGTTATAGTCATTCCATGAGGGAGCCGCCTCCGGGCCCCATGGAAGCACAGGGCCTCGGTCTTTTCTAGGGCTACCCTTAACCCCAGCCGCCGGACACGATCCACCACTTGCGACACTCCTTCTGTCGCCAACCGCACTGCCTCTTCCGCATTGGCCCCTTGGGCCGTGACGAGTGTGTCGTCTGCGTAACAGAACACTCGTAGCCCTCTTTCAAGAGCGCCGCGCAGCACCCAGTCGTAGCCGATGTTCCACAGAAGAGGGCCCAACACCGACCCCTGTGGAACACCGCACGTCATATGTTGACGTAGTAGCCGCCCATCTCCCCTTACGCAGACCACACATCTATTTCGTAAGTAGTCCGCCAAAACCCGCCGCAGGTAGACAGGCAGTCTGTGGTAGCCTAGAGCCGCCAGGATACATTCAAAAGGCAGGGTGTTGAATGCGTTGGCGATGTCAAGAGACACCGCCAACATCACACCGCGCCCTGAGACGGTCTCCTCCGAGAGGGCCTTCACATCAAGAATCGCATCCACCGTGGATCGACCCTCCCGGAATCCGTACTGGCACTGGCTTAAATCTGGGCCAGTCGTGCCAAGATGTTGGACAATGCGGGCGGCAAGGACACGCTCAAAGATCTTGCCGGCCTCGTCCAGCAAAACGATTGGTCGGTATGCTGACGGCGAGCTTTGGGGACGACCCTCCTTCTGTAGCAAAACTAGTTTCCCACATTTCCATGGAGTCGGAAATCTTCCACTTCTTAGACAGGCATTGAGTAAAGCTTGATACCTGTCTCCTAACGCCTCCAGTGCCAGGGCTACCACACGTCCCGGGACTCCATCAGGACCTGGCGCGGTGTTAGATCGAAGTCTTCGTGCTGCCACTGCCACCTCGTCCGGAGACATGAATGCAATGTTCTCATCGGGGACCGCTTGCGTTTGCCTACTATTATTGTTCGGAGCCATTTCCGGCGGCACGTGTGCCGCGCGTTCCGGGAAAAGTGCGGACACAACCCCGTCCAGCAGCCGCGGCTCGAGGGTCTCCGTAAGTGGCCCTGTTTGTCCACGCAACTTGCTCCGCGCAGCCCGATACGGTCGTCCCCACGGATCTCGATCAAGCCGAGCTAACATGTCCTCACGGGCCTCCTTTTTTGCTTTGAGGATGACCAGCTGCAGGTTTTCTTTCAATTCTCTGTACACCGCGTACAGCTGGTCGCCCTCAGCCTCGTTGCGTACTCTCCGTCGGCGTTGCCGCATGTATGCGCGACGTGCAGCCACGCAACTCCTACGCAGCTCATCTATCTCGGCTGACCACCAATAAACTGCCCTCTTCGATGTGCGGGGACTGGCCCTCGGCATAGCAGCGTCGCAAATGCTGGTCATAGCCGACGTAAACCATGCCGCCTCTTCGTCTATCTCAATTGACGGTGTCACAGACTGCGCCGCCCAGGACTGTACAAACGCGGCCTCCAACGCAACGTCAATGTTTATTTTCTTAATTGACCACCGTGGAAAGTGTGTTCGTCCTAGAACCCTCCTACTGTTGGACGCACTATGAGGAGAGACCTCAAACCGGATATACCGATGATCGGACAAGGTCTCTACACCCTCAAGAACCCGCCAGCCCTGGACGAACGCTGCGACAGCAGGGGATGCAAATGACACATCAACAATTGAGCCACCCTGCCGTCGCACACAAGTGTGTACAGATCCTCGATTCAGGAGAGAGATGCCAACAATCACTGTCCACTCTTCCAGAGCTTCTCCCCGAGCGTCAGTTGACGGACCACCCCACGCCGTAGATTTGGCGTTTAAGTCTCCCAGGATAAATACCGGCAGTGGAGCTGCGCGTCGCACCGCCGCCCCAACTTCGTCCAGGAAGATTTCAAATTCCGCTAGGGGCCTGTTCGGGGAAAAGTATACGCCTATTAAGGCCGCCTCTCCCCATCTAATGACAACAAAACCTTGGCCCCTGTCCAAAACCTGCAGCGTCCCCTCCCCCACAATTGCCACGGCGCCCAACGTATCCCCAGCCCAATTGGGCCGGTCTGGCACAAAGTAGGGCTCTGCGACTACAGCGATGTCTATCGACCACTGCCGCATGGATTGCAGTAGCAGATCCTGCGCCCCGCTGCAGTGGTTCAGATTACCCTGTAAGATTCTGTAAAGGCGACTATGATCCATTGTTCAGACTTTCTACTTCCATGTTTGCCGGCCTCACTTCACTGGCGGCTTTTCTGACTCCCTTCACAGGGGGGGCTGCACACGCTGCGCTTCTTACCAGATGCGCAGTGGGTTTGCCGATAGCAGCACACACGAAACAGTGTGGTGCCGCCTTGCACGCTTTGGCCAAGTGGCCTTGGGAACCGCAGCGATAACACTGTTCGCTGCAGTCCACTTCCGCAGGACACGTGACACTCACATGTCCTATTCTTAGGCAGCGGAAACAATGCGTGGGTTTGGGACCGAGCAACTTCACCCTTGCAGTAACCCACCCCACCACTAGGCCTTCTTTGGCAGCTATCTTTTTCGCAGCAGCCACTGGACAACGCACCCAAGCCGTGCCTAGCCCGGAAGACCCCGTTCGTATCGGGCCAACTTTCACCTGCTCCTCTAAACAGCCCCCATTACGCGCGACCGCGGCTGCTACTTCCGCTGCGCTAACCGAGTCCTCCAGATCTATAAGTCTCAGTTCCGCACATTTGATAGGCCTAGAAATGCTTACATCTTCCGGATTAAGTGCCTCACGCAGTTTTTCAGCCAAAGCGTCAGCTTTATCGCCGCTTGCGGCACCCGGAATTCTAAAAATGCGAGCGCCGGTGAGTGCTTGCTTTAAACTCAGGCCCGGGATGTCTACTACCGGGACCTTTCGCCTGGCCTCAGCCAGAACCGAAGCATAGGTTAAGCCCCTTGCTTCAGCCTCCGGCTGTATTGTCAATACTACAGCCGTAGAACGAGGAGGGCGTAGTTTCGCGTTATCCGCTCGTTGAGATTCATCTTTAGTAGCCGTGACCTTCTTCTTGCGTGTTTTTCGCTTATTACTTTTTGAGACTACCGTAGTCCAGCCTTCCTTCGGTTCTTCCCTCGCCGTACTCAGGGTTTCTTTAAAACTATTTCGCGGTCCCCTCTTATTTTTTGACTTTTTACGCTGTGTCTGCGCCGGTAGGGACTCCACCGCATCTGTACAGACAGAAACCGGCGTTTCATTGGCCACAGTTGCAGCCGCTATCTCGACCGGCACAGGCTCTGACATTGGAGTCCTTTCAGATCGCCGCTTTTTGTTGGTTTCTTTTTCAGATCCCACGATCGGAGGAGAAGATACCTTTTTAGAGGCAGCCTTTTTGGCATACGTCTCGGCTGAGCCCGCATTTCGTGTATCTGAAGCGAGTGGTGGACGAAGACGCTTCTCTGGTAGAAGCCGGTCCTCCATTGCAGCGAAGCGAGCCTCCAGCATGTTTCCAACTTGGCGCATGATGGTGCTCTCCACTTCGTCCAACCTTGTGGTTGTTTGGGGTTTCGGCTTATTTAACGCAGCCTTCAACTCCGCCAGTTCCTTGCGGAGATCCGCCACTTCTTTTTGCAGGACAGAGTTCTGCTTCTGGAGGATGGCGGTCTCTTGGACCACTGTCCGGTCTTTGAGCAGTATGCCCGTCTTCTTCACACGCTTTGCCGACATTTTGAGATTGCGCACAAAGGTTCCCTTCAGATTGCCGGACCTTGCTGCAATCCGCAAAATCTCAGCAGCGTCTTCTTGGAGTTGCTGACATAATACCTGCGTAGGCATGCTGTCAAGCATCTCCTCGTCTATCATCAGTTTGATTAACTGCACCTCAGCGCGTCCCTCCAGCTGTTCGCGCTGGCGTGAAGTCAGATTGAGATCGCGCTTGGCTACTTCCGATATTAGTGAGATAGCGGATACACAGGAGACATCAGTCTCGCCCCCGTCACTCTTCTCGTTACATGTCGTATCCGCGACCTTTTTGAAACCTCCTACACTGTCGCGAGACTGCGTCAAGCCCCGTAACTTGCGTCCCCTTCTGGCCGGCATCGGCTTCGCCACTATCTCTGTAGCTTCATCTTCACCGGATGATTCCGATTTGGAGCCCAGCTTTTCCAACCTGCGTTTGCGATCAGGTTTCACAAAGAATTTGGAAGGTTGATCACAGACCACTCCTTCCTTTAACACCTCAACTACCTTATCAGGGAGGACAGAACAACCCGATTCCGCATCTCGATTACCCAACCCTCCAAGGTTGTTCTCTCTATTCACATCCACGGCAACTACCGCTGGACCAACGACCTCCTTCTCCTTTTCATCTTCAAAAAAGTTTTTTAATATTTGCGTATCCATTTCTGTTCCCACGAGCGTCAAGGTAAGAATTAGGTCCATCGGGGCAGGGACCCGAATGCCCCGATAACCCTATTACACCTGAGAGGGCGGGAGATTCCCTCAGGGTTGGCCGCTAGCGGCTGATCACCTGCCAGCCACTTGGTCGCGAGACCAAGCATCCCGACGCCACGTACCGCTGCGCCGGAAGTTCGGGATTTTTTAAAGAGGTTTACTCCTCGCGACCCAACCGGTTAAGGTCAGATCTCCGTCCCACCGTAGAGCCAAAGCTCATCGTTGGCGGATTACGGATTTTCCGCCGGTAGCCCAGGACTGAGCCTGTCTGGAAGCGGTGTGAACGCACACCAGACCCGACGGTAGGGAGAGGACATAGGAAATGAGGAACAGGGAAAGGGAAAAGGGAAAGGGTTGCTCCCAGTCTCTTCTCGAGAACGAGGAGTGAGGAGAACGACCAAGACAAGGTGGAGAGTAGAAAGGATAGGAAGGGAAGGGTAAGCGCATGACTGTTTCTGTTATGTCTGTTCAGAAGGACCAGACTAATAGCAGGCAGCAACCACGAGCAGGATACAGTCACACTTGCCATGGGTATCGTCGCGACCGTGCGCTACTCCCAAGACCACGCCAAATTGCTTGCCGGGACAGACGAGCAAAATAGGCGAGAAGCTATGCCACTGCGCCTCGAAGGACGCGTGTGGTGGGATAGCCTTTCGCCCGCCCATATGACCGCGCTCCTACCCCAACCCTATAGAGTTCTCCCGTTAAAGAGAACAGAGTTAAAGATATTTTGGAGCTCCTTCAGCACCGGTTTACCTCCTGCTTTTAAAAGTTCAGTTGTAACTCCGTCCTCTCCAGGGGCTTTTCTATTCCTTAGCTGCTTAAGAGCTATCACGATTTCGTCTAGGCTAATTTTGGGCAGGTTTTACGTGAAGTGGTGGCTTGATGTAGTTCTAGGATCTTCATTTCCAGGATCAGGACGAGATCGAAGTGACGAGTATGCAAGGCGTATAATCGGTTGTAGAAGTCTTCTACTTCCAAAAGAATCTCCTGCTTAGAAGTGATGACGTCCCCATTGGCTTTAGACAACTTCGTCAGATGACTTCTCCCCAAAGACTGGACGACCACTTTCGACCCCCGATTTTGCTGGATTGCTTTTTCAATAGAGCGTGTATTAGCGCATCGGAAGTCATGTCGTACCAATTTGTTTATTCGTTTGTTGAGTGCCAGTTGCTCTGATGAAGTGTTGAGTGGGTTTTCACGTCGTTCCTTCATAAACCGCAGTGTTCCCTCCGAGAACTTCGTTTTCTTACTTGTACGTCGCATTTCACAGAATCTCGTACCTTCCTTCCTGAGGATTTCAACCACATTTGTAAGGGCCTGGTCTACTACATTTGTGGTTTCCATGGTAACGAATCGCTTCTCCAGATTTGATTGAAACGCTTCAGATCCTACTACGGTTTATAGGAGGTTGGGCCGGAGCCTGGCCTTCATCAACATCATCAAGAGAGAACAAAATGGATTTCAAACGGGAAAATCAACAACTCTTGCTACATTCAGCTTAATGCATGATGTCGTTTGTAATGTTGATAAAAAAAAAAAAAAAAAAAAAAAACAACCTACAACCGTAATATTCTTCGATATGACCAAGGCATTTGACTTTGTGTCCCATAAAGTACTTATAAAAAAGTTACAAAATTACGACATCAGGGGACCTGTACTAGAACTAATTAAATCTTACCTTAGTGGCCGTAGACAGTGTGTAGAAATTACAGCTATAGATAAAACAAAATCATTAGTAAATTGTAATAGGTCGACTTACGAAATTAATAGTTCAGGTGTACCACAAGGCAGTGTCCTTGGGCCACTCTTATTCTTAATATATATTAATGATCTTCCTGATGTAACAACCCACAAATGCACTCTATTTGCGGACAATATATCCATTATTGTGACATGTAAAGACAATGACATATCCAATTATGAATCAGAAATAAATAATGTAATTAAAATAGTAATAGAATGGCTTAATAATAATAATCTTACTGCAAATCTAAATAAAACAAACTATATACAATTTAGGACTAAAGGTGCCAAGCCTAAAAATCTGAATATAATATTCAATGGACATCAGATAGAAGAAAAAACCAATACTAAGTTTTTGGGTATAATTGTAAACAACTACTGTGACTGGAAAGAACATATAGACCAAGTGCGAAAAAAGATAAATAAATACGTTTACGTTTTGAATAAACTGCGTAAAACAGTATTAACAGAAACAGCGCTAAACGCTTACCATGGCTATGTGGCATCAATCCTGCGTTATGGTTTGCTACTGTAGGGTAACTCTACAGATATGAATAAAGCATTTCTCTGTCAAAAAAATGTGTGAGAGCTATTGTTGGTATACCTCCTTATGAATCATGCAAACCTGTTTTGAAAAGCCTCAAAATTCTCACCTTGCCTTGCATGTATATACTTGAAATAGGTGTATTTGTAAAAACATATAAAAATCAGTTTGTCACGGCAAAAGAAATGTTTCCGAGGAATACAAGAAAAGGTGAAAGATTAGTTATAGATAGAACACCAAAGACCTCTCTTTTCCACAATAGCTCATACTCCATGTGTGTTAAAATCTATAACGCATTACCTGAATCCATTAAAGCCTTTCCTCTTTATACATTTAAAAAGAATTTAAAGATATGGCTCCTCGAAAAAAAATATTATAAATTAAATGACTTATTCGATTAATAATTGTATAACTATTTCATATTTGACATTATTTGTAATTAAGTATAAGTATGACATTAATTGAACGATTGCTAATTGCTATTCTGTAATATATCATATATTTTTTTTTTGTAACAATATGTATGATGATATAATATTTTTCTGCTTAAATTTCACATGTCTACTAAAGACAAAATAGGCTGACCGATGTATTAGATCCAGACCAACTATGTTATACCCTATTTTATGTGAAATAAATGAATTTGAATTTTAATTTGAACTGGACTTACTCGAGCTGAAAGTTTATATTCAGTGAGCCTCTAACAAATCGGTGATCGCTTCCGGTATTAAACCTGTTGATCACTGATACATCTCTGAATATGTGCTTCTTGCCACTTATGATGAAGTCAATCTCATTTTTAGTCCTAGTGTCGGGGCTTTGCCATGTACACTTTCTTTCAGGCTATTTCTTAAAGAAAGAGTTCATCAAAGAAAGCCCCTCTTTCTCTAGAAAGTTTATAAGCATTTGCCCCCCTTTGATTCCTGCTACTAAAACCGTGAGATCCTACTACCGATTCGTTGCAATATTGTACTCCCACTTTAGCGTCGAAATCTCCCATGACAACGTTGTAGTGGGCCTTAGTGATGGTGGAATTTAAGGCATTCGATATGTTCTCGTACATATCATCAACTTCGTCGTCAGAGTGTGCCGAAGTCGGTGCGTAAACGTGCACAACCAACCGGCTATACCTATCGGTTAACTTAATAACATGATACGCTACCCTGTTCGACACACTAGGCATTTCTACAACGTTGTCCGAGAGAGTTTTATTGACCAGGAGCCCTTCGCCGTCCTAGGATAGCTGATCACCCTCTCGAAAGTACAAAAGGTGGCCTGATTCTAAGGTAACGGTGTCCTTTCCCTTTCTTCGGACTTGACACAGCCCCAGAACGTGCCACCTTATCCCTTCGAGTTCGGATTCCAGTTGCGCCATATGCTCGTCGAGCCGTAACGTGCGCTCTTTAAACGTCGCCGAGGTCAGTTGATTTTGGAGGCCTTTCGTAGCCCGGGGATTCTTCGCACCCCCTTCCTTGCCGTTACTGTGACCGCCGCCGTGATCCGGAATAGCAGGGCGGCCGGGAACTGGGGGCCGTGGTTCATTTTGGCTTGCCATTTGGAGGGTTTGCCCATAATCGCCAGGCTGGGCATGCGGGTTGGCGATCGGTCATCGGTGCCGCTGCTGCCCTTCACCGATCTGCGGTATTTAGACACGCAGTTTTTTTTTGTTATGGTTATACCGCCATTTTTCGGTCGTCAAAGCCTCGTTCGTTGATCAGCAGGATGTACCACGAGCAGGTGAGGTTGATTTGGAACCATATGGTGGCATTTGACTCCCTTACATCCCATCCTCCTCCCTTATTATCCATATAAACCATTAAATATATTTTATGAATCGTCAAGTAACAAAAACTACCACCATTTTGGAATGGCATTACTGCGAATATAAAAAATCTCACGTTAACTCTTATAAATATTTTTTTTTTAATTTTTTACATCTTTATTTTGTTGTGGGTGTATGGGAGGACAATCTAGGCAGTTCCATTAGGTGGCTCTAAGTTAAATGAACAAAATTTGTTATTTAGGACATGGATACATGTCTCCCATAGAAATTATAATTACTGTGAAAGCCCCTCATTTATAAAGAAGAAAAAGAAAAAATTGTTATAATGCTAAATTAATAGAAAAGAGGGAATGTTAACTCATAAAAGGTAAATAAATTAACAATACCAATCCAAGCATTTTTATCGTTTAAGGGCCTTCCGTGATCGACCATTTATTGACGGGGAGAGTGACAGTGATGCAATTACTTTACAAAGGAATAATAAGAGACGGAAAAATCAATAAAACAAATATAGAAAATAATATATTGAGCGCGTGCTCGGAAATAAAGGATGTATATATTAAAACAAATTTATCATCTTCTAAAAAAATAAACTTAAAATAAAAACTAAAAAATTGTTTGTATGCTATGTTTTTAAGTAAATTCTATCGCTTAGTTCGTAAGAATTTTGCGTTTGAATCAGAAAATGTAAAGCAATAGAGATGACTTTAGATTTTTTTCTATCGAGAAAATTTAGTTAAATCGTGTATTCCTTTTACCAGATTCTAAGTCGAAATTATCCATATAGTTCTAACAGTCCAAAAACCTTATTCTTGCTGTGGCCTTTTAAAAACATCAAAGGTTTCGTCACTTATAGCCGCTTCAGTATTCAACTCAAGGATAGATTTGCTTACTGTCAGTAGAATTTTGACAGATTTTTCATACAAAATATGTTAAAATTCTATCTCTAGTAGGCAAATCTATCCTTATGATGAATATTGAAACCGTCCGTTAGACCGACCGACGGAGGCGCGACGCTAGCGCAATGCCGGCGGACAGTAGCGCGGCTCGCACGTCGCACTACAGGCGCGACGTCGCGCTGGCCAAGCGACCGCTATGTGGCTATCAGTATCTAAAATTCAAACAATAACACGAGCGTCCCGCTCACACGCATATTGGGGACTCGCTTCCGCCGTGCTTTGTTTGTAATCGCGTCGGGCGCAGCGGCGGCGGGTCGTGACGTTTGCCACGGCGCCGAGCGTGGCGGAGTTGTGTGGCTTACCGTCCAGTAAATTTCAGTACACTACAACTCCCTAGGTCACGCCACAGTCACGCCCCCGTCGCGCTGCATCGGCTATGTGGCGAAAGCTTTATTGACTTAAATATATAAAAATATTCAAAGACGCGGCTTGCACATTCTCTGCTCTCATCATAATTTGTCCGCAATAAGATCATGCTTCATTTCTTTTATAAATTACAATTGTAAAATAACAATAAAAAGTTTATAAGATTAAATTTGAACCTGAATAAACCCGTGTGAGCTCCGTTTTATTAAAAATCTGGGAATTAAAAGCTCTGAGTTATAAAAGCGGTCTCTATTGTGCCACTGAGAATTTTGTATGACGAGAGCTCGCCATTAAACATTAAGTAAAAAATGTTTTTAAAAAGATTTTTTTGATGTTCACTGGATATTACGAGACGCTATATACGCGTATATATATTTTACCAGAATAGTTATTCATAAAAAAACCATCACTAAGGGTAGAAACCGACCAGTATAATCTGCCATACCGGGAGGTATTAATTTTAAAAAGATTACCTCATTGAAAACAGACAAAAAAAGCGCACAGAATTAAGTAACTTCTTTTATTTAGGTACTCATTTATATGGAGAAAATATACAGTAGTAAATAATACAAATAAATAAAATCATCAAAATCAGGTAATGATATTAAAGTTTTATAGTAAACAATTAAAAAAAAGACTAAAAAGTTAAAGAATTTTTAGGATTCAAATAGGTACCGTATTTAGAATTTAAAACTTTTCGTGTAGTTAAGCGTTCCATTAAATATTCTCCCAAATTTGGGAAGCGAGGCGTTAGATTATACAATTACGAAATTGAGTAGGATTGAATTCCGCTCTGATTAAATGTTTTATTTGTAACAAAATACGGTTTTGTTTTATCTACATCAGATTAGAAAATGAACACAGTTCTTGTATTCTAAGCCACAGCCATCCGTCAATTCATCGGCTTCTCAAAGGAGCAAGTTAAGCGGGTGCCTCAAGTGTTAATAGCTGATTCGTATCTACATTTTCGTGAGCCTGCAGTGTGCTTTGACGAGTCTTTTGTCACGTGGGAAAGCCTTTAGTTTTCACGAAACCGTCGGTCGCTTCAAATAAATTGAACGAGATACAAACGCCTCTGTACGAGATATCTGACGTCCCTTTTCGTAAAGAACTTACTGCATAGTAATGTTGTTACTTAATATAACAATAACGTTAGATGAAAACTAGATGGGTGTGGCACCCGGCCTTTAATTAAGTTTGCATTACCTGATTGGTTGTGCCGGAGCACAACCAATCGGATTTAAAAGAGGTAGGTAGTTAGGGTCATCAGTCGTTTACACCTCGCTTGATAAGTTGAAATAAGTATAAAATATGACTGTATTATTCAGAGACTACACAATGATTTTTTTCTAATGTCTCCGCAGAGAAATAAACCTATAGAATGCGATTCGCAACCTTTCTTCGTAATCTTTCGGTATTCCCCTTTCTCGTCAGGTTTAAAAATAAAACTGGCGACTTTCCCAAACTAAAAGAGTTCGCCCTTAATGTTTGATCGGCCTGGCCAATTCACTGGCTCGTTTCGAGATTTTGAACGAAATAATTACACTCCGTCGGCACCCTGGGAGCGAATTAATGTCTCTAATAAATTTAAGGCTTTCCCTGTTTATATACTTTGTTGAAAAGAGTTTTGTCGCGAACAAAAGTACATAGTAGTTATTATTGTTTTTGATGAACGAATATTAAGGCCTTTATCATGCAGTAGATGTGTTTTAGCTGAAGATATAAAAGGTAAAAATAAAAGAAGTCTTTGTAATTGACGGTTACCATGGACACGTTAACAAAATGGGGGTGCACTATGATATATATACCATAGAAGACATTATTTTTATTTGGAAAGGGGCCTCCTTGTGTCTAATACAATATTCCAACATAAGGATATACACATGTACACGTGGAGAAGGAATGAACAAAAAAGCATGATAGATTTGATCCTGGTAGATAACCGTCTCCGAAGCAAACTCCAAGATACACGTACGTATAGAGGCCCCACTCTTGAATCAGACCACTATCTCGTAGTTGCGCGGTTTAGTGGTCTCTTCAGGAAGTGGAGGCACTGGCGAGAGCGTATCTCCTTCGGAGACCTTGAAAGAATAAAGGTTGAAAAGTTGCAAGATGAGAGCGTGAGAAGAATGTATGAAGACAGAGTCCGGGACAAGCTTTTGGCAGTAGGTTCTTCGGACTCAAATGTAGATGAATGCTGGAATAGCCTGAAAGAGAGTTTAGTAGATTCCGCGAAAGAAGTATGTGGTTGCTCAAAGAAGCATATTACAGCAAAAGGTGATGCATGGTGGGACGCGGAGTTGCAAAGCTCCGTAGAAAGTAAGAAGAAAGCATGGCAGGACTATGTTTCTTCTTTGAACCTGAATGCCAGTATGACAGAGATGAAGAAAGAAATATACCGGCAATGCAAGAGTGCCACCAAAACCTTAGTGAAAGAAAAGCGTGAAAGAGCCAGTGCGATTGAGGAGGAGAGGCTGGCGAAGAACTTCGAGAACAACACTAAACTCTTTTGGAGCAAAGTGAGAAAGTCTCGAGGTGATTCGTCAGGTTCCAGAATGGAAAGGATAAAGTCTAAGGATGGTGACATTCTTGCAGATACACAAGCTGTATTAACCCGGTGGAGTGAATATTTTGGAGAAATGTATGGAGATGCCCCGGATACTGGTGCCACAGACGAGCCCAGAGACGAGTTTGTGGCACCGGAATCAACAGAGGGCATCACTATGGAAGAAGTTGAATGGGCGATAGGAAGTATGAAAAATGGTAAAGCTGCGGGAATAGACATGATATCTGCCGAGATGATCAAATATGGTGGAACTTGCGTCCGGGACGCCTTTCGGGTCCTTGCAAATCTTTGCTGGAGGACCGGTAGGGTCCCTACAGATTGGCGCCGCGCAGTCATTGTACCCTTGTACAAAGGCAAGGGTTCACAATATGACTGCGCCAATTACAGAGCCATTAGTTTGATCAGCTTGGCAGCCAAGGTGTATGGTAAAATTGTTGAGAGGAGAATGCGCGAGAAGTCCGATGGAATGTTGTGCGAGGCACAAGGGGGTTTCAGGTCCGGAAGAGGATGTTCGGATCAAGTTTTCTCCCTTCGCAACATCGTAGAGAAGCATCTGGCAGTGGGCCGGAAGGTTTTCTGCGGTTTTGTGGATCTGGAGAAGGCGTTTGATAGAGTTGTGCGAAAGAGACTTTGGGACATTTTGCCTGAGTATGGTATAAATGGCACTCTGCTGCGGGCCGTCCAGTCCACCTATGTGGACTGCAAGGCATGCGTACGGGTGGGTGGTAACATGTCACCCTGGTTTGACGTTGAAATCGGCGTCAAGCAGGGTTGCGTGTTGTCCGCTAGACTGTTTATAATATATTTGGATAAAAGTCTTCAAAGACTGAAAGCGATGAATGAAGGTGTACAAATGAGTGATCTAGTGGTAAATCATCTACTATATGCAGATGACGCGGTTTTGATAGCGCCAACAGCCACTGATCTGCAATCACTAGTCACAGTTATGAAAGACGACTGCATGAAAAATGGCTTACATTTGAATGTGAAGAAAACCAAAATTATGGTTTTTGAACGGGAAGAAACCAGAACGAATGCAAGGATTGTGGTTGGGAACGATGTGCTGGAGCAAGTGAATGAGTTTGTATATCTTGGATGCGCATTCAGTAAGGATGGAAAATACACCGCTGACATAGAGAGAAGAGTGAGTGCAGGGAACAGAGTGAATGGCGCGATGGGAAAGCTACTTGGGAGCCGGCACTTAAGCCGAAAAGCGCAGCTGGCCATACATAATGGAGTGCTTGTCCCAACGCTGTTATATGGCAGCGAGAGCTGGGTATGTAAGAAGGAGAATGAAAGTAGGATAAATGCGGTGGAAATGCGAGCTCTGCGGAAGATGTGCGGAGTGAAGCTGACCGACCGTATTCGCAACAGCGTAGTAAGAAAGCAAATAGGTATGAAAGAGAATATCGGTGTAAAGATGAGAAAGGGTATGCTCCGTTGGTTCGGGCATATAGAAAGAATGTCCGAAGAAAGAATGACAAAACTGATATACAACGCGAAAGTGGAAGGATGTAGGTACCGGGGAAGACCTAGACTATCTTACCATGACCAAATAGACCGGGTCTTATCTGAAGGACAAGTCAGGAGTCTCCGTAACCGGCGAGCGTGTATGAGACGAATTATGAGAGTAGAGGAAGCCAGAGAGGTATGTAAGGAAAGAGCCTGTTGGAACTCTGTACTCTCTGCCTACCCCGTAAGGGATCTGGCGTGATGATATAGATATAGATAGAGATTTTTATTTAATGATAATGATATCCCACACTCATGCATGGGTTTAACTCAGACCTTTGAAAGGCTTCGGATGATCGCTGAGAATGTCGCAATCCTGTCGACTGATCCTGGCAGGTAAAAGAACTGTCGTGTTTCTGAAAATGAGGGTTCGGTGGATATGAATCTGAGCTATTGCAGAAGGCTTCGGATTATTTTAGTGACTATTACTAAGTGGTAATTGTTTACTCGTTGATCTTCAAATATTTTTTGGGAACCTATTTTGACCCACATCTGTACGGAAGTATCCCCCAATCTTCTTGTACGCAGGTTTGTGATTGACCACCTAGCCCATCTTTTTGAAAAGCATCCAAATTGTAAAATATGATCTTCAAATAAAAAGACCGATCATATTCTAATCTCAGTTTATATGATGTATCACTGGTGCCATCTGATGAACAGCTGCTCTTCTATTAACAATCTGTCAGGGACAATTTAAAGCGCATTTTTATAATTTGGTATATCTATCTATATCGTCATGCTAGATCCGTTGCAGGGTAGGCAGAGAGTTTAGAGTCCCAACGGGTTTTTTCTTTACATACCTCTCTGGCTTTCCCTATTCTCATAGTTCGCCCCATATAGGGATACGACTTGCCGGTTACGGAGACTCTTAACTTGTCCTTCAGATAAGATACGGTCCATTTGGTCTTGGTTACCGTAATAATCATAAATTGGTAGTAAAAAAAAAATTTAAAAAGTGATCACTACGAAATAAATCACGAGCTCTGATCGGGATTTAATTAAACAATAACTCGTGTACCCACAGATATAGAATAACATGTTATTCTTTATCTGTGTGTTTACCTAACAATGCTGGAATACAAGCGCCATCAAATTCCTCAAAATTCCTATAATATACCACTTGGGCGGAACGACCAATCTTGTCAAACTATGCGCGTATATTGCTACCCGTGCGAATATTAAAGCCACTAGATGGACCAAAGGTCAGCTTTTAATTAAGAGGCCTCGAGACTGGGAGCAATCCTGGTCCGGATTTATAGTGGACTCTTGAAATTCGCAGCCTCTATTTTGAGAAAATTTGCAAATAGGACAATCCGAAGTTTGGTAATGAGAATTGGTCAGTAAACAGAGGATTCTGTTATTAAATTTAATTTCATCTACATCAACTATGAAACTTTATAAGCTTTCCTTAAATTTGAATTTGTGTTGGTAACATAGTTTTCAACGACACAACTTTCATTTTACAAGCTTTTAAATAATATTCATTTTTTCTATACCCTTCCGCTACAAATATAGTGATCCATTTTTCAAGCACTTGCTAGGATACGTTTGAGCTGCAATTTGGTATACGTATGTAACTTCGTGGAGCTGGTCTGATAATGGAGCCAAAAGTTAGCCAAAGGAACTTCTTAACTAACATTTCAGTCGTGTTTTCACTATAAAAGCTTGTTTATAAGAAGGCTTACGTGGATTATTAAGTATAATACTGAACTTTAAGTACGTACATTACTTTATTGATGTTTTGCGAATTCCCATGTGATTCTTACTTAAAATGTTCAATTCCAAATAATTTTAGCTCTGTAATATCAAAAAATGAATCCGTTCCAAAAGTTCCATACCCTTACACGTTCCAGCGGTCACTTACAAAGCAGGGACGAGGTGCGAGTGGCGGAGCGGCGGTCTCAGTTTAATCAAGGCGCTAACTCGCTCCTCCGTCCTCCGGTAATTGTTTCACCAAACTAGTTCTAGCAGTTGCGCGGGAATGGGCTGTTGGGGATTTACTGGCTTCATAGATTAATTAGGGAGACAGTGCGACAGATTTAATACGATAGCGTTGGAAGAAAAGTTATCTTACGTATTACCGTTTAGATCTTATCGAACTTCTGGTAGGTCTAGATGGAATAGACGCACCGTAATCATCTCTTTGAAGATATATACACACCGTGACCCCTATAATCCCCAAGCGGGGTTGGCATAGGAGTACTAAGTACACCCACTTTTCACGGATGCTGTTACGACGACAGGCATAATTCCAGATTCCGGACTCATACTGGAATTTCTTCGTTAGAAAAACTACATTTGTACGACCTAGGATACAGCTACCGGTATCTTAGGTCGCGTATGTCGGTCGGTCGATCACTGGACAAAACTCACCACAATAACTGTATAGTTAGGTTAGTTTTCATTTTGTCCAGTGATCGATCGCATTCGTATAAAAGTGATTAACGTCTTTATGCCTAATATAGTGGTTTTACATAAAATAAAATACAACAATATTATGTGCCGAAGAAGAAAACATACAGCATTGCTGTTGAAGAAGCTGTTGTATTGACCTCGCTAGTCGTTGACATTCTTACGTAGAGTTGTCATCTTACCGCTCATAGATGGCGCTAGTTGCGCCTCCCGATTTGAATTTACCGACAGCTAGGTGAAACCGGTACCGACTGATCATTTGTTTGCTCATAGTCTTCACCATGAAGCTCTTCCTATGGAATGCTGTATGTTTTCTTCTTCGGAAAATAATTTTGTTTTTTTTGTATGTCAAACCACTGTATTGATATGCCTTCGGAAAACATACAGCATTGCTGTTGAAGATCTGTTTATAATACAACAAACAAATATAGGCGTGAGGCTTTATACGGTCACCGTCCTCTACTATGTTCGGATTTCTATATTCTGCTGAGAATATTTATGTAATCTGCGAACCGATCTTTGCAGTTTATGGAGAGCTATACTTTTTCACTACTGTAGTTCTTTTTGACGCAAAAAGATCTATTTGGGGTTTCCCTCAAAACTTTGAAGATATCTTCGGTCAGACAGGGTAGAAGGTGCTATTCTTGTAAGTCTTTGTTCCGAGAACAGCGGTGGGCTACCATATTGTCGCATCACTTCCCTGGCAGGTAAAAGGCTGATAGTGTTATATTAAGAGTGTTTACTGCTTGGGGTAGTTCGTGAGTCTTAACAGGTTGAGGGATTCCGTTCCCCCTTTCTTCCATATATAAGCTCCGCAACCAAGAAAAAGTATGGGGCTGATAATAGGCCAAATTGAAGGCATGTCATTTGTAATTGATATGCCAGTCCAGGTATTTCAAGAGGTCTAAGGTTTTCACAACCTGTTGACTCAACTTAACGCAGGCCTGATGGACCAAGAGGAAGTCCTCTAGAAAGACTAGAACCCGATGACCTCTCGCGCAAGGTTTCCGCAATCCAGCACGTTGCTGCCGAGAAAAGGCATGGGGCTGATGATAAGCCTGGGAGATATCCTTTACTGGCCAATCTCCTGGTTGAACAGTGTCCGTAACAATTGTCTGTGATCGCATGCCAAATAATTTGGCCTTGATATACTTTTTCAGCTCTCGGAGGTTGAAGATTAGCCGCAACGATATGAAGTCGAGTGTTGGTGTCGCAACGGTCTGCAAAATGTTCTGTTCCAAGCGCTCTTAAGTTTTCAGGTTAATTGGTTCAAATCAGATCGGCTCAGATCGACCTTATAAGAGGTGCTTTTGAAGTTTTCTTGTGGAAAGAAATGTTTAAATCCGATATTGCAGAACGGATGAAATGTTCGCTCATTGATCTTTCCATCTTTGCTTGAAATGGTGTAAGAAACCCCATTGAAAGCGGTTGTTACAGTCATTTCTAATCGTCCCGTTTTGTAACACAAAAGAAGTCGTTTGATATTTTCGGTGGTCAGTTCAGCTCGATGTTGTCTAAGCTGTGTGATTTTTTGCTCTATTAAATAACCTACCAACAAATTGTCAGGATTAATTCCTGTGGAGTTTATAGCACCAGTCTATAATATTTTGCAAGCCTATTTGCATTAATTCCCTATATCGGTAATACTGAAGCATTACTCATGGTGGCTATAATTTTTTTGGTAGAGGATATCTTTACACTTGTTAAGATTATAAAAATCATCGTTTCTTTTCACAAAATTTAGGGGTTGATAACATATAATGCAGCGCTTTTGAATAAAGAATATCACGCCAAAAGGGAGTGCTAATTGTTTTTCTTTCTTCTTCTTCTTCTTTCTTTTTTAAAAACGTAGCCCCACACTAGGATTTATTCCTGTGTCGTGGGTGCGTTTACAAACATGTAAATTCACATACACAAATACCCAGACCGGATCAAATAATTGTGGATCACACAAAGATTTGTCCCGTGCGGGACTCGAACCCGCGACTATTAGACGCAGTGGGCAGAGCGGCTTAAGCTCTTAACCACTGCGCTAAATTGTAAATTAGTCAACACTAAGCCCATAGCCAGCCGTCGATAAGCTGGTTTGATGTGTTATTTGTCATCAAACGTTTTAATTTCGCCTGAATGCAAAACTGAAAGCGGGTTTGTGAAAAAGTTTTTCGAGTCTTGTGAAATCAAATGTTCCGACTTATTAACACGCGTATTCTTCGTCGTCATTTCGAAGTTGACGATTACTATGCTGCTATTGCTGCCATCAATAATGATCTTCAAAATATAGATATTAATAATTGGGCAAAAACTTTTGGTCTCCTGGTCAACCCAGCAAAATCGCAAGCTCTCATTATTGGTGGCAAACACTTTTACAATCTTCTAAATCACCAGTCTCATCCACAAGTTGTCTATGACTCCATTCCGATACCGTTTTCGAGTAGCGCCAAAAACTTGGGTGTCTACATAGACTGCAATCTGTCCTGGAATGTACACATTGCGGAAGTAAGCAGGAGAATCTATTACTCATTCCAATCTCTGAAATGGCTCCAGAATTTTCTACCATTTAAAACTCTCGCCCAATCTCTTCTTTTACCACTACTCGACTATGCTGATGTTAGTTTTCTTGATGCAACTGAAGAACTTCTCAATAAACTTGAGCGTCTGCAAAACTTGTGCATTCGCTTCATTTTTGACCTTCGAAAGTATGATCATGTATCAGATTTTCGGACGTAATTGAAGTGGCTCCCTATTCGGTACCGTCGGGATACTCACATTCTTTCTTTACTTTTCTCTGTACTTCACAATCCTAACTCCCCTGCATATCTTCGGGAACGCTTTGAGTATTTGGTTCCCAGGGAAAAACCCTGTCGCTCTTTATCTTCTCTTCTTCTTAGTACTCCTCGGCATACATCGAGCCGGTATCATAGCTCATTCACTGTACGTGCTGTGCGCTTGTGGAATTCTCTTCCACACTCCTTACGCGATAGTTCCACTCCGCAGATTTTCAAGAAAAGAATTAAAGAACATTTCCTATCTATGTAAGTTATATGTATGTATGTATTATATCAAGTAGTATATTTTATGTTATCGTATAGTGTGTAGTATATTTAAAGGTATATATTCTACTATATGTATTCTATCATTTTATTATCTATAACTTCCCTTCGTGTTGTACACTCATTTCTATCCTTATTTTAATGTTTTGTCTCTCTGTCACTCTAAGGTTTGCTGTCAGAGAACTCAATTTTGAGTTAAGCTCGCCTTTGTACATTTTATTTTATTATTATATTTTATATTGTAACAATTTCTGTGTTCTTTTTTAAATTCTTTAATTCTTTATTGTACACACAATAAAGAAATTAAAAAAAGAAGATATTCAATCAACTCGATATCGTTACGCTCACGTCAAACTGTGCGAGCTAAACTTTTGTGTGTGTGTGTGTGTGTGAATGATCTACTCTATTGGCCACGGAGCTTTTACAGATTCACCGGACAAGATTTAACTAAACTCTCTTGCGAGGCTTGTTTGAGTTAATGGAGTTGCATGGAATCACAGCAACAGTGCCGGTGCGTAATCCGCGCATTGATCAAAGCACGCGACAATCTATTTAGAAAAACTATTTTATTGTTACTGTGCCGCAAGAAAGTGATGTGGATATACGCAGTTTATAAACTGTCTGTTTTTCACGGTAAAGAAGGATAGCACACGCCTACAACGGTGCCGGGGATTTTAGACCTGATTTTAAGTATGTCTTAAATGGCGATATCAAAAGTGTTACCGGTTTTTTTTCTATCAGCTTGAGTTCCCGAGATGTAAAAAATACAGTTTTCAGAAAAAAAAAAAATGTTTTATTGGGATTAAACATTAAGAAATTGCCTTTTAAGTGATTTTCTAGAATGAGACTGACGTGGGCAATCTCGCATGATTCCCCAGCAATAATCGGCCATCATACGGGTGTCCCACCTTCCTTAGTATCTATTCTCCATCGTTTTTATGTCTTGGTAGAAACGTTCTCCTTGTTCTTCGCTTAAATCTCCTAAATTGTGTTGAAATTGATCTAGATGACTATTGAGATAGTGTAATTTCTTACAGCCCAAATGTTTTAAACGAACCAGCATTTCTTCTACTAATTCTACATAGTTATCAGCCTTATGATTTCCGAGGAAATTTTGTGCAACTGCTGCAAAAGATTTCCACGCAAGCCTTTCCAGATCATTGATAGAAGTCTCAAAATTAGTGGTGTCTTTCATTAACTGACGTATTTGAGGTCCATCAAAGATGCCTGCCTGCTTTTAGTTTTTCAGTACTTAAACCAGGAAATTTCTGTGAAATAAACTGAAAACATTGACCATTTCTGTCGAGAGCCTTAACAAACTGTTTCATCAGCCCTAATTTTATATGCAATGGCGGAAGAATGTTTTTTTCTCTTGAAACTAAGGGTTCATTTATACAATTTCTTTCTCCGACAACAAGAGCATCTCTCATAGGCCAATTTTTTGAGTCCAATGGTGTGATTTGGCTCGACTGTCTCAGAAACAAATACAGCATGGGTATTTAGTATAACCACTCTGATCACCCAATAAAAAATTAACCATCTTCAAGTCGACGCAGATCACCCAGTTATATTCAAAATATTTTATTTTCTGTAAAAGAATTGAAATTACCTCATATTCTTCTTTCCCAGATGTTGAGTGAGCAATTGGAACGGGAGCATATTTATTTCCATTATGTAGAAGAACTGCTTTGAGACTTTGTTTACTACTGTCAATAAAGAGACGCCATTTATTGGGCTGATAGATCGTCAAACCCATGAATATCAGCAAACCAAACACATTACAGCAATACACAAAATTTCTATCAGACGGAAAAAACTATAATAAGCATCGTTCTCTCGTGCGATATGTAGACACACGAACATCTGAGGAAAGGCAATTTTTTTCTGTTAATCTGGACGCTAGTAGCTCAGCACGTTCCTTAGAAAGATCTAAGTCTCTGATGAGGTCATTAAGCTCATTCTGCGAAAATGTCTTAGGATTTGATGTGTTTCCACAGTTTTCAAAGTCATCATCTACTTGAGAAGAAATAGGTATTTCAGCTTTTTCCTCCTGAGATTGCTGCAGTACCTGGTGAAAAGCAGGTATTGTAAAATTTTCTGAATGCGGAGTAGGTATTTGTGCTGAAGAAATATTAGGGTATTTTTTTCGGCGATTGTTTTTGTTGATGCCCATTATATTAGTCATACAAAAGTAACAGTCGTCATTGTTATGATGACATTTATTGGTACCTTCATATGAGGATATTTTGTTAAGATAAAATCCCTGTTCTTACATTAACATATATATATATATATATATATATAAGTTATACTGTATTAGGCATTTTTGATAATTAATTTATATACAATTTATAATGTCGGAACGTATTTGATTATTGATTTTTGTTGAATTTATTTCGAGCTACCCTTATTTTAATTTGTGCAACGAACTGTATAAAAAGGCTTGAAAATTATATTAAGCGTTCAGTTCCTTGTAAGAAGTCGTATTGACAACTTCATGTTGAATGTATTTAAAGTGTATTATAAAGTGAGAGATTTATAAGTCAAAGTCATAAAAGTGTGAAAATGAAACAAGGTATTTAAATTATCATCTAATCCTACAACTCAGAAGCAGGAATGTAAGTAGAACGTGAAGTTCTACTTACCACGCCTACCAAATAAAAACGTAAGTACGTTCGGCGAGTGTGGTATTATTATTTAAAGTGCTTTCAATTATTTTATGGACGGTTAAATTTTAAATCATACTGTTTTATTTTTCACGCTAAGTAGCTAACTATTCCTAATAAAGTGCAGTAAAAATAATATATGTCTTCGTTAAGTTTTGCTTGTGTTGTGGTAATACGAAATTGATCCTACGACTATAACTTAGCCAGGGCTACTCTCTGGGGTTATTACGTGGGAGCGATGGATTATTGCAACATTTTCTAAAGATTTATCTAGCTTAATCTAATGCCTTCCTCCTTAAGACACAGACGTCTATTTCGGCAATAATGCCTAAAATATTTAATGGCAAGTTTCAGATCAAGTCTATACATAAGATGCCAAATCATAAACGGAGATCTCATGAAAATCAATCCCGACGAACCAACGAGGCTCAGTCGCGACATCAGGAGGACCCTGTGATGAGACAATTGCGGACAAGGACTCCATCGGAGCGGCGGACCAGGACCCCATCGGGGCGGCGAACCAGGACCCCGTCTGAGCAGCGAACCAGGTCACGAGAACTGCATTCTCCGAGGAATCGAGCAAGTAAGCGGGTCCGTGGGCGGCAGCCCCGGGACTCTTCATCAAGTTCAGCAAGTTCTAGTATAGAACCCCCACTTAGGAAAAGCCGTACTGCTTCAAGTAATGTAGACTTAGTTAATCAACTGTTGGACGTTCTGAAAAGTAGGAATACTACAGATGCAGAAAAGTTCCCCGTTTTAAATGTCATTCCCGAATTTGATCCTATGTCGCGTGAGCAAATTATTGAAATTTGGATACACAAGGTTGAAGAATGCGCACAGATTTACGGATGGTCAGATAGACAGATAATCCACTATGCAATGCCTAAACTTAATGGGGTTGCGAAAATCTGGTATCAAGGTCTACCCTCACTTTTGCATACCTGGTCTGAGTGGAAAATAAAATTAATAGTGTCTTTTCCCTCGCAAACCAACTATGCAGAGATACTTACCGAAATGCTTAGCAAAAGGGCTAGAGTTGGGGATCCCCTTGAAAGCTATTATTACTCCAAAATCAACCTCTTAAATCGGTGTCAAATATATGGTAAAAACGCAGTTGACTGTTTGATATATGGTATAGATGATGGAGGAATTCGTTTAGGAGCGCAAGGAGCTCAGTTTTCGGAGCCTGAACAGTTATTGAAGTTTTTTAAAAGCGTTAAAGTAAGTCAATCGAACACTAACATTGATTTGAAAGCTAGACATACTGACAGACAGGATCGGAAAATTGGTCAGAGATCAGATCAAGAGAACAATCCCTCAAAGTCACTAAATTTTAAGTGTTATAATTGTAACGAAGTTGGTCATCCGTATTATCGCTGTCCCAAGCCCATAGTTAAATGTTAAAAGTGTAATTTAAGAGGACACTTGAATGACAGCTGCCCAAATAGCTCTGTTTCTGTGCCAAAAGCTGCATCTCAATCAATAATGGAAGTACATTCTGCCCATAATGCGAACGCGAAATACAAAATGCCGATTAAAATCAATGGTAAAACGCTCATGAGTCATGTCGACCTGGGAAGCGAATGTACTTTGATTAGATTGAGTAATGCTATAGAACTAGGTATTCACTGGGAAATAAATTCACTACCCATATTAAGGGGCCTTAGTAATATTCCTTATCGGCCAATTGGCCGTGCATTTGCTGACATAGACGTGCAAAATGTTGTCGAGAAAAATGTTGAAGTACTAATCGTAACAAATGATATTATTAATGACCCAGTATTGCTTGGACATACTTACACTGAACGTCCGTTGATACAAATAATAAAAACTGCAACACATATAATAGTAAAGCGATTCTGATTACTCTGGATGGATTTACGTGCATGGGACGATAAGAGGGTCCGTAGGTAATAAATACTTTCTTTTTTCCGGTGAATACGATTTAAGGAATAGATACTGCAAATTAATAATACAAAATCTAAGTAGCAATGACATACATATACCGACTGAGACATTAATGACTCGCGCTCGTGTAGCTGAAGGTGTGAATAAACAAAACTCTTATTCTATATTAGACGTAACGTTAACAACAGATAATGTTCAATGCGGTAATTTAGCTCCCCAACAGAAAACAAGACTAATTGACTTATTAAAAAAATACCAACAATGCTTCTCTTCTAATTTACAAGAGCTAGGATTCACAATCGAAACAGAAATGGAGATTCATTTGAAGGACTCTGAACCTGTCGTGTATAGGCCATACTGTCTCTCATATTCTGATAGACAATTGGTCCAATCAATGGTTCAGGAAATGTTAGATAGCAGGATAATTCGAGAATTGTGCTCACCTTATGCCAGCCCTATAGTACTTGTGCAAAAGAAAACTGGCGAAAAAAGACTGTTGACTACAGAGCTCTGAATGCCAAAACTATTAAAGAACACTATCCCCTTCCTCTCATAGAGGACCAGATTAACCTCCTAGCTGGCAATACAATGTTTATAGTAGATTTGGCATCTGGATACTACCAGATCCCAATATCTGAAGAATCTCGGGCTAAAACTGCTTTTGTCACGCCTGATGGGCAATACGAGTATAATCGTATGCCTTTTGGGTTGGTTAATGCCCCTTCGGTCTTCCAAAGAGCAGTAAATAGGATTTTGAGCAACGTTAAAAATAAACGCGCGCTAGTATATATGGATGACATTTTGATTCCTGGGCGTTCATTTGAGGAGTGTCTTAGAGTCCTTGAGGCGGTATTAACACTTCTTAAAAATAGCGGGCTTACCCTAAAGCTCGATAAGTGTAGGTTCTGTTTTGAAAGTATAAACTACTTAGGTTTCGAAATAAGGGCGGATGGCGTCAGGCCCGGTTCTATAAAACTGAAGCAGTCTCAAAATTCCAATTCTAAAAATCAGCATGACGTGCGGCGTTTTATTGGCCCGGCGAGTTTCTTCAGGACATTTGTCAAGGGATTCGCAGCGAAGGCAAGGCCTTTAAACGGAGCTCTTAAGAAAGGATGTTGGCTGGCGTTGGTTAGAAGTTGAGAAATTGCCTTTGAAAGTTTAAAAGAAAATCTGGTGCAAAGGCCTATTCTAGCTCTGTATAACCCAAATGCTGAAACCCAATTGCATACAGATGCAAGCAAAGTAGGCATCGCTGGCATCCTCATGCAAAAGGGGAATGCAGGTGTATTTCAACCAATTGCCTATTATAGCCGCCAGACCACCATCGACGAACAAAAGTTTAATTCATACGAACTTGAAACATTAGCTGTTATAGCATCTTTAAATAAGTTCCGTGTCTATTTATTAGGCATAAAATTCACTATAGTAACGGATTTCAATTCTTTGCGAACAACTCTCACTAAACGTGATTTGATACCGAGAATTGCAAATGGTGGATACCATTTCAGGAGTTTGATTGCTCCATAGAATACAGATCTGGTGACAGGATGGCAAATGCTGATGCTCTGAGTAGATGTCCAATACCTGACGAAAATTATGAAACACGTGTTCTCGACATATTAAACGCAGGTTCCCTAGACTGGATCGCGACTGTTTAAGATAGTGATGATGAAATAAAACGTATTAAGGATATATTAACTAACCCACAGTCAAATTATGTTGTAAATATTATCCAAAATTATATAATCAAAAGTGGCCGCGTATATCGAATTATAGAGCCAAACGTACTGAGATGGGTAGTGCCCAAAGGGGTACGTTGGCAGATTCTTAGAGCCAATCACGACGAAGTAGGGCATTTTGGTTTCGAGAAGGCTCTTGCAAGAATCAAATCAACATTTTGGTTCCCAAAGATGCGCCGGTTTATCAAGAAATACGTAAACGCATGTCTTGAATGCGCTCATCATTGTAATCTCCTTATTGCTATGAATCAAGAATAAATTTAGTTTTTTATAGCGCACTGAAGGAGTAAAAGCATTTTTTGCAAATTTAAAAAAAAAAAAAAAATTACTTTAAAAATTGTTGGAATCTATTCAGTTATCGATTAAGAACAAACTACTTTCAGGTCTTGCGTTTATTATGTTACAGCTTGTATATATGTAAGTCACCGATATTTATGTCAATTGTGGACCGAATTTAATGATTCTTTTTTGCATTGGGTTCAGAATAGTTCCAAGGTGGTCTGATAATAATTTAATAGATATTGGACCTTGAAATTTGAAGATACCCTGCCCGGGAATGCCCTGGTGTATCTTCAAATTCCAAGGTCTAATTTGACACCAAACAGCACGAATGTTAAAATTAAGTTAAATAAATAAATAAAATAAACACCGTCACGCCTATGTTCCCCAAGCGGGGGTAACAGAGGTGCACTGAGTACACCCACGTTTCGCCGACGATGTTAGGTCTCATAGGGTGAGCCTATTAACATATACCGGGCACAATTCCAGACTCTGGACTCATACTGGGAAGTGTTTTCGTTAGAAAAACTTCATTTGTCCGACCTAGGATAAAGTTTTTAGGATAAAATTAAGTTATGAGTATGATATCAATCCTGTAGGTACCAAACTGTAGAACTAAGTAGAATGATATAGTATAGGTGTTCAAATTAAATAATTAATTCAACCATCACTTAAAATTGTAAAATAAAAACCTAAAAAAAAGGAAAACCGACTTCAAAAAGCAAAAAATAAGTATTTGAAGTCGGCGCCGGTTGGTGCAGTCGGTTACTTGGCACCGACTTGAAATATTTATTTTTTGCTTTTGCTAAAAAGGTTGTGATTACTCTCCAATATAAACACACCCCTTAAGTTACAATTTATGCGTTACGGAAAGTTTAATTGTATATATATATATATATATATATATATATATATATATATATATATATATATATATATATATATATTTCTCGTTTTGGTATTCTGTGGTCGAGTTACCGGATTAACTTTATGGAATTTACGTAAATTTAGCACTTTTGTACAAAAATAATATGGCTAATAATACGATCAGAGAGACTTTTTTCGCCCTATATTATTCAATACAATGTGTCTTACAATTTTTTTGTGCATGTGTGTGTGAATAAGTACTGACTAGTCTCAAATGCTTGTCCGGTAAAAAGGCCCCGCGAGCAACATCGTAGATCATTCACACACACACACACACGTGTCTCGAATTACTTATTTTCATATTAAACAATAAAATTAAGTATTTACAAATGTTCTACTTCCCTACATAGTTCTTTTCATTAAAATAAAAGGTACAGTAGAACTATTTCACAACAACTGCTAGCTCATTACAACTCGATATAACTTAAATACTGATAGGAACTTCACAAGGGCTTAACTGGGCGAGATTTTATCCTAGATAGAAGAGCCTTAAATATATCTTCAAGCCGAAGATGGAGGACCTTGAAGCACAAATCCGTAGTGCCGGCCCATCCACAGATACAGTGGCTAGAGTTGCAGAGGAGTTCCAGACGTTCAGGGAGCTTATCTTCAACGTGCTCAGGCCACTCCAACGTCAGATAAGCGAATGTAGCAAGCAAATAGATATGATAGAGACTAGACACCGGCATAAAGCTACTTAGGAGTCGCTGAGGCCGATAAGGGGAATGGCAGGACAGCTATATTGGATATTCTTCACAACAGGTTGGGTTGGGTCTCAAGAGCCCCTCAAAATCATCTATAATTATCTGCTATAGGCTTGGGACCCCAGGGCTCTTGTCATCACAAGCCCATTCTCGTAAGATTGACCAGTGCAGATGCACAGTCTAGAGAGCGAAGTCTTGTTGGTAGGGCTCGTCCATTTCTGTTCGGGAGTTTTTTATTATCTCCAGATAAGCCAGATTTACATTTCGGTGTGCATTCCTATTGAACTCGGATAGAATTATTGTATTAAAGGTTTCCAATGAAAGCTGACACCAAATTACTGCCCTTAAAGAATTGCGCCGTTTCATTTCAAAATACCCAAAGAGGCCGGACGGATCTTCTTGAAACCGGAGTAAATGCAAAATTAGTGGAGATCTGTTGAGGAATGCAACTTGTAACAAACAAGTTTATTAACAGGTAGCCCTTGGTATTTTTTTCCAAACTTAGCAATGCTGCACGTACTTCATTGCGTTCATTTTCTTTTTCATAAATGGAGCATGTTATTTCTTGTTTTGATTATTTGATGATTACGCTCAATTCAAATGTACAAAGGACATTATCGAAAATTGCTCCAGAACCAACAAACATTCGACCCATGCAATCATTATTTATATGTTTTATTAAAATAATAGCAAATATCCGTGTCTAACGGACAATTTGCAATCTAAAACGAAGATTTTAAAGTATTGTAAGTACTTATATCAAAGTCGTCGACATTTTTACTAAATGTATACATACACAATATAACCTCATATGTATTAATGACTACTGAATTATAACTTTGAAATACTTTTTTTCCAATATTGCGATTCTCCCGCTTGTCCTTTAATAATAAATGCCTTAAGAGAATTTATGGGTGATTTGAAATCTTTAAAGTACTTTTTCATTGCCGTTGGTTCTGGGGCAAATCATGTATGGCCGCAGAACAATGTCCTTCGAAAATTGTTAATTTATAATTATATCATATTAAAATAATTATGTACCTTAAATCCGATGAAAAATGAAGATAGCGCCGTCTAGTGATATTTTGTAGACCCATGTTTCTTTGTCTACCACGCAAGGGATGGAGAAACACCGAGAGAGAGAGAGAGAGAGAGAGAGAGAGAGAGTAAACGAAAAATAAAACAAAATTGTCAATCTATAATTATATCCTATTAGTAATGTATCGGATGTGGGTACCCGGGAAGAACTGGACTATCTTACCATACCAAATAGATCGTGTCTTATCTGAAGGGCAAGTCAAGAGTCTCCGTAACCGGCGAGCGTGTATGAGACGAACTATGAGAGTGGAGAAAGCCAGAGAGGTATGTAAGAAACGAACCTATTGGAACTCTGTACTCACTGCCTACCCTGCACGGGATCTGGGGTGATGTAGGTGATATAGATATCATACAAAGAAAAATTGTTTCTCAATTCCAATGAAAATTTTAAATAGCGCTCTCTGGTGACATTTGTGAAACTATTTTGATTTGTGGTGAATACATTTTTTCCGCGACTGACACCATCTGCATTAAACCCTTCGATTGTCGGTCATAAATTTAATAAGTATGTTGATTTTTTTATATGTTTATATGCGCAGAATAAACAGTAAATGATATATAATAATTACAGCTAAAACTTAATGAAAATACCTTCTTTAAAATATATTTTTATGGACTGCCTCGTTGGTCTAGTAGGTATCGTATAATGCATGTAGTGTGATCTCGTACAAATTATAAGGTGGACAAAATGTAGTTTTTCTATAGAACAGTTCCCAGGATCAGTCCGAGGTCTAGAATTGTGTCCGGTATAGTGGCAATAACCTCGTCCCTATTAAATTGGCACCTAAAATTTTTAGCAATAAGTTGGTGTGCACACCTCTGCCACCCCCGCTTGGGGAACGTAGGCGTCCCGGTGTGTGTGAATTTTTTATATGGAAATAATTGAATACCAATGTTGCAACATTTAAATTGCAAAATATATAAAAATAAACATCGTCATGCATATATTCCCCAAGGACGGATGTTAGGTCTCATGTAATAGGAGAGAGAGCCTGATGCCATTATAGCGGGCACAATGCCATATTGCACATGGTACTGCAAATATTTCTATCGAAAAATTAAATTTCGTCCGACCTGAGATTCAAACTCTGAACGCTACGCGCATTATTCGCCAATAAACTAACGAGGCATACGTAACTTTTTTGTTTATGAAACATTGTAATGAATCTTTTTGTGTTGGGCATAGCTGTAGCTCCAGGCTCCATTTCAATTTCATTGGTATTTAATTTTTGGATTTAAAAATACACTAAGGAACTCCTTAACGACAAATAATACGAATTTGTCGATTGAATTATTATGAGTTTATGATTATTCTACAGGTATCTTTATCATTATCATTTTAGCCTATACTTGTCCACTGCTGAACATAGGCCCCAATCCCACCTGCATCCAACGACTTCCTGCGATTTTCACAAGATCGTCGGTCCATCTGGCAGGCGGACGCCATACGCTGCGCTTGCCAATACGTGGTCTCCACTCTAGAATTTTTCTGCCTCAACGCCCGTCCGATCTTCGCGCTATGTGACCCGCCAATTGCCACTTCAGCTTGCTAATCCTAAGGGCTATGTCGGTGGCTTCGGTTCTTCTACGTATCTCCTCATTCCTGATTCGAGCACATAGAGAAACGTCGAGCATAGCTCTTTCCATAGCGCGCTGAGCAACTCTGTGAGCTTTTTTAAGAGATCTATTGTAAGAGACCACGTCTCAGATCCGTATGTCATCACTGGCAACACACATTGACTAAAAATTTTAGTCTTGAGGCACTGAGGTATTTTGGATGAGAAGATTTTGCGCAGTTTCCTGAACAGTTACCTTACTATAGAACTAAAAAAATATTAACAGACGCCAAAATAGGATGTTCACAATTGATCTCTATACATGTTTTTTGTACGTTCGATCATAACTTCGTTTATAAACCAATTTTATGGTGACATTAGTAGTGTCTGAACGAAATTATCGCACCCATCTTTGCTCAGTCTTTTTTGCGGTGGAAGAAGAATCATGGTTGGAATGCAAGAAGTGCAACTGTTCAATAATAATAATAATAATTTATTCAGTACCAGTAATAAGGGATCACAATACAAAGATTCCTAGTGGCTAAATACAGACTGGTAATTAATGACATACATTTTGGTAACCTCTGCCTTCCAAACTAGGTAACAACCTGTGTTTTGGGAGTCAGTGTTCCTTCACAGGTTACATAACACTAATTAAAGTTACGGTAAGGAATCCTTTTTTTAACTTGTCTGAGTTTTTTATGTGTGGTGGTGTGTGATGTGTATATGTTATGTTACGTGTGTGATGTGTGTATTGTGTTACGTGTGTGAGATGTGAGTTTATGTAGATGTGGTATTGATAGTGATATGTAGGTTAATATAGGAGTGCAATTCTTTACATAATCAAATGTGCTTAAAGCATATTGTTAAGCAGCATTTCGGTATGACTATAGTTTAAAGTTTTCAGCCATTTTGTAACCTTGCATTTTACTTCCCTATGTAATGGTCCTTTCCCAATGACCTAATTATAGAAACAGTAGGCAGGTAAACGGTTGTATACCATTTAAAATTATCTTAATTTGTGTAGGCGCACAGTTCAGACCTGACTATTATGTTTCTGGGATTATCGCAAAATTGCGACAATCCCAGATTGCGTTTTTTTTTTACCTGGTGATAATCCTGCATAGGACTTCCGCGAGCCTCGGGAAACGCTCGCGGGGCATGTCGGATTCCTACCGACTAATAAACCCAGGATGGCCGACATCAGCACTTTAGAGGGGCTCTGGGATCTCCGTATGGAACGCACTGGTGCCCCTCTTGTGCCACGCTGTGAATAGCCTGCCCTTCGGGGGGAAACTTAATGACACGCTCCCCCCCGCACCAACGCGGTGCTCACGACGACGTTGGCCACACCACGCCACCGTCCTCCTCGGGGTCGCGGGGTGAAGGACGCTCAAGGCTCAAGGGGGAGGGGCCTTGCGTCCGCGACCCCGGAGGCCCCCCTGCTGATGTTGGTGCAGGGGGGTTCCCCCTGTCAAATATTACGGCGGGAAAACTGAGTTAGCCCATATTCTTAAGCCCTGGGCTATTGGGCTGGAGGGCCTGGTCGGGCTGTGCCTCCACCCCGACGCCATCGCCTTCGTCGAGCAGGATCGGCCCTCTCCCGATCCCGCTCGGCCTTCGCCGTCTGGGACATCACAGTCTCGCACAAGGAGGATACGGCCCCTCCCGCCGATTCCCCTACTAGCAAAGCCGCTACTACTGCCGGCAGGGGGAGGATCCGGTCGATCTGGTCGACCAGGATCCGCCGCTCGGAAGCCCACGCTGGGCACTCTACGAGCGTGTGCTTGGCGGAATCCTGGTTCCCACCGCAGTGGTGACAGGTCGTCGTCGCCTCGCGTCCGATCTTCCTCAGATAATCACCGAAGCCACTGTGACCGGTGACTCACCCTCTCCTCCGCTAACGCCAGGCTTCGAAGGACGGCAGGATAGCTTGGACGGCGCGCTTGCGCGCGATGTGCTCTTGACTGAGCCTCTCGCGCCACTCCTCCAGAGCGCGCCGTCGTTCCCGCCGTCTCACTTCTTCGAGCGCAGGCACGCCCTCGCCGTTTTGGCGGACGCCACGAGCGCAAGATTGCCCTGTTACAACCTTTGTAAGGCTCATTCACTGGATCTCTGGTTTGTTTAACATCATTGACAATAAATTAGCCTATATTTTGTATCCGTTTGAAATGTTATGTACAGTGTTTGAAGAGATTTGGGTTTTTTCTTTGGTGCAAATAGCCTCATGAGCTTAATAACAATTCTTTGATTCAAAACCACAGGTGTATTATGTTTATTAGTACTCCCGTGCCGGGATCGTACTTGCGACTATTGGATACAGTAAGTTGAGTTGTGTACTTTTTAACGCATAAACCGAACCACCCTCTCAAAATTAGTAAATGTTTCGTTATAGAAGCATTATAAAAGTCTCCAAAACCTCCAGCCACCTGCGAGGAAAGAGGATTTTGCGAGGAAATTCGGGTATTACAGGACTTTTATTTAGCCAAAACAAGATTGATGTCAAAGGACCTTCACACAGGCTGTTAAAAATTCAACTGCAAATTGATATGATTTTATATATCACTCAAACAGGTAGTATCGATATGTTCTAGTGTATCGACAAAGTACCTTGTATTATTAATTTACGACCAAAGATACTTTCATATTAAATTTAATTCAAATCCGATAACACGTTTTAGTATGGAGGAATAATAGCTGTCCCGCAGGAGCCGTGCTTCTATTCAAGATAAAAAGTGTTCTGTTTATTATTTAACGAAGTAAGACAGCTTCATATAGAGTTTCAATTAAATCCGTTGAGCTATTTCATTATAAATAAATAATAGTGACCCGTATAGTCGTGATGCGTGTAGCGATAGCTTTTATTATTTTATCAATAATTCTGTCAACGGGTTACGTCTTAGCCCGTACTTGTGGCCTTTGTAAAATATGAACTAAAGCGCGATCTTATTCCACGCCCATGCCATCTCATAGAAATACACATACTTTATATACAATACCTAGGTTTCCCTTTCTTCCTGAAATAGATTACCAGTTTATCTATTTATTATCATTATTATTTAACGGCGATTGAAATCTTCTCTGCCCACCCCGCCAAAGATCTGGAGTAATAATATTTAAAAAGGTATAAAAAGAATCAGTATCGCGCACCGATGGGTTTTTTTATTTGTATGAGGCTTCATGTCAGGCTTCCTTACTGGGCTGGAAGCGAAAGAAAAACTTAGAATGCCCCAGTAGCCATACTTTTGCTTGGCTGGTGGTAAGAGTCCACCAAAGGTAGTAACGTCATCCGATCAACGACCAGAAAAGGAAAATTTGAAACAAACCCTATACCAACCCGTCTGGCCAGCGTGGTATAGTAGGCCAAAAACCTCTTAATATGTTAAGACACCAAACGCAAAGGCCCCCAGTTCCCGGTAGTCCCGCTGTCCGCTGCCACGGTAGCGGTCGCGGTAACAGCGGGGCAGGGGGTGCGAAGAATCTCCGGGCTACGACACAAGGCTACCAAAAACACCTGACCCTGGCTACGTACAATGGACGCTCTCTACGGCTGGACCAACACCTCGCTGAACTCGAGGTAGAACTAGGTCGCATAAACTGGCACATATTGGGGTTATCCGAAGTCCGAAGACAGGGCGAGGACACGATAACCCTTGAGTCAGGCCACCTGTTTTACTTTCGGGAAGGTGATCGGCCCTCTCAGGGCGGTGTCGGTTTCCTGGTCAACAAAGCTCTCACTAACAACGTTGTGGAAGTCAGCAGTGTGTCGACACGGGTAGCGTACCTCATAATTAAAATCACCAACAGGTACACCCTGAAGGTGGTACAGGTATATGCGCCGACCTCGACATACTGCGACGACATAGCGGAAGCCATGCATGAAGACATAGCCAAGGCATTACATGGCACCACCAAGGCTCACTACAACGTTGTTATGGGGGACTTCAATGCCAAAGTGGGAGTACAAGAACGCGGCGAAACGATAATCGGACCCCACGGCGTGGGGCGCCGAAACCACAGGGGGCAGATGCTGGTCAACTTTCTGGAGTCGCAGGGGCTCTTCTTGATGAATTCGTTCTTTAAGAAGAAGCCTCATAGAAAGTGGACATGGCGAAGCCCCGACACTGTGACGAGGAACGAGATAGACTTCATCATGACTGACAGGAAGTCTATATTTAGAGACGTCTCCGTGATCAACAGGTTTAATACCGGCAGCGATCACCGACTTGTCCGAGGCGCTCTAAATATAGACTTCAAGGCCGAAAGACGTCGCATGATGAGGTCTACTCTCAGACCTACTGCGCCTCAAATAGCTTTAGGGTCCGAAAAGTTCCAACTGGAGCTTCAAAATCGTTTCGACCTGCTGGAAACCGAAGGCAATGTTGACGAGAAAACCGACACAGTGGTCAAAACGCTACAGGATGTGTCTCGAAGGGTGTTTCCCGGCAAAAGCGGTAACAGAGAGTCTAAACTCTCGCTCGAGACTCTCGAACTTATGAGGCAGAGACGGGAAATGTCATCCACGCAGGCGTCTTCGCCGGATGGGAGGAACCTCAACCGGAAGATCCGGAAGCGGGTGCGACGTGACCTCCGATGTTCCAACACCCGCGCCATCGCGGCTGCGATTGAACAGAACAGAGGCACCAAAGTCTTCGCTCGCCAGCTAGGTAGATCCCATCTGACGAAACTTAATACAGCGGATGGCAAAACCGTGACCTCCAAGTTCGAGATACTCGAGGAAATTGAGAGTTTCTACAAAGACCTGTACGCATCACGGATGGCTAAACCCTCGAGACCCAGCGCTGACGACCACAGAGCCCCACTAGCACGCCACGATACGGAAGACATCCCTGATGTCAACCAGGACGAGGTCAGAGTGGCTCTCGAGCAGCTCAAAAACAACAAGTCGCCAGGCGATGACGGAATCACCACTGAGCTCCTAAAAGCAGGCGGGACTCCAATCCTGAAAAAGCTAGCGAGTCTCTTTAATTCCGTCATCCACCAGGGCTTAACACCTCAAGCGTGGAGCGGGAGTGCGGTGGTTCTTTTCTTCAAAAAAGGTGACAAAACCTTGCTGAAGAACTACAGACCCATCTCACTCCTGAGCCACGTCTACAAGTTGTTCTCGAGAGTACTCACAAACCGCCTCGCCAGAAGACTTGACGAGTTCCAGCCACCGGAACAAGCCGGGTTTCGAAAAGGCTACAGCACCGTAGACCACATCCATACTGTTCGGCAGATTGTACAGAAGACCGAAGAGTACAATCAGCCGCTGTGTATGGCTTTCGTGGACTACGAGAAAGCCTTCGACTCCATCGAAACCTGGGCGGTTTTGGATGCTCTGCAGCGATGTGGCATCGATTGGCGCTATATCGAGGTGTTGAGATGTCTGTATGATACCGCCACAATGACCGTCCAGCTCCAGGACCAAAAGACCAACCCGATCGAGCTGCATCGAGGGGTAAGACAGGGGGATGTAATATCCCCCAAGCTCTTCACCAATGCACTCGAAGACGTCTTCAAGACGCTGGACTGGACTGGGCGGGGCATTAACATCAACGGCGAATACATCTCACACCTTCGGTTTGCCGATGATATCGTCATCGTGGCAGAGTCACTGGAACAGTTGAGCGGAATGCTGCATAGCCTAAATGGAGCCTCTCGAGGTGTCGGTCTCGGCATGAACTTGGATAAAACCAAGATCATGTTTAATGAGCATGTCACGCCGGGACCGATCTACGTCGATGGTTCGATGCTCGAAGTTGTTCGGGAGTATGTCTACCTTGGACAAGTTGTCCAATTTGGTAGGAACAACTTCGAGAAAGAAATCAACCGCAGGATCCAATTGGGTTGGGCAGCATTTGGCAAACTACGTCACGTTTTCGCTTCGCCTATACCGCAATGCCTGAAGACTAAAGTCTTTAACCAATGCGTTCTACCTGTTATGACTTACGGGGCCGAGACGTGGACACTCACAGTGGGACTAGTCCACAAACTCAAAGTCGCACAGCGGGCTATGGAGCGAGCTATGATCGGCGTCTCTTTGAAGGATAAAATTCGTAACGAGGTAATCCGACAAAGAACCAAAGTTACCGACATAGCTCGCAGACTCAGTAAGCTAAAGTGGCAATGGGCTGGTCACATCTGCAGAAGGACCGACGGCCTATGGAGCAAGCGTGTCCTAGAGTGGAGACCGCGACTTGGTAAGCGTAAGGTAGGACGGCCCCCAGCTAGATGGACCGACGACCTCAAGAAGGTCGCTGGGACGGACTGGATGCGGAAGGCGGGGGACCGTGTGCAATGGCGCGTGTTAGGAGAGGCCTATGTCCAGCAGTGGACTACGATAGGCTGATTGATTGATTGATCATGTCAGTCTTCTCGTAAGAATACAAAGTTCATAGTAATGATCAAAATCATGTTACCCTCCTGTGTACACCTCAAAGAATCAACAAAACATCTTCAAAGAGTTCACTCCCGAAGAGATAGTCCTGACTGCATGACCGGTTCACGCAAGAAATCGTATCTAAGTATCTAAATCAAATGTGTGTAAATAATATCGGGTGCGTGCTTTTAACCGCTTAAGGGTTCATGTAGGATTTCATGTTTAGGCAAAATCACACATTTTAAAGTCACATTGTAGCTCGCGACTAATAAGAAAAAAAAACAAAAAAGTTTTATGGTTTATCTTGCGATAATCCCAGATTACTTAATTTTTATGGGATAAAAAGTATCCTAGGTTTTAAGTTTCAATCCATCAATCATCATTCAATCCGTTCGGTAGTTTTTGCGTGACAGAAGCACAAAGAGACAGACAGACAATCATTCCAAATTGTTTCAGCCTCTGTATCGATAAGGAAGTGTCCCCCAATAAAAATTTTCAGAAAATATTCAATGTACAAATTCGGCTCGGTCACAGTTTTATCTATCTATATCATCACGCCAGATCCCTTGCGGGGTAGGCAGAGAGTACAGAGTACAGAGGACCGTTTTATTATATGTATAAAACAAAACAGACTATCTTGAGAGTCTGAGATCGATTCACTTGATCGATTCATTGCTCAAATCGATCTTTACAAATCGATCATTAAAATTGCTATTTACGTTCGAGCAATTTTCAAATTTTTCATCCTCATAGGAACCTTCCTTGAACTTAAAAGAATATTTAAAAAAAATATTAGCCGAATTGGTCCAGCCGTTCTCGGGTTTTGCGCTTAGCAACATATTTAGACATTCATTTTTATGTATATAGATAGATTATATAGATATCACCCCTAATCTTCCTCGAAGACTGATCAGTTCTAGGTGGTTCAAAGTCCGGAGTATGGAATGTCCTCGTAAAATGCAAGCGGGTTTTCTCCGTATTACACCGGTACCCTACATGATGATATAGATACATAGATAGACATACACTGGGCCTAACATTATCGGTACAATGTGAGTGTGCACAATATATACCTAGGCAATGAAAATTAATATTAAGTACCTTCGTCGTGAAAAGAATGAAAGATACGCACTAAAGATTTTTTAACAACCATACTTTCCCAGTAAATCTCCATGGTAATAAAGTTTCCGCTGCGTAACATGAAATTTTTATTCAGATCCCAGATAAACCAGGTGTTATTTTTCCCGGTATTATCATCTTCGTCGTGACTCCATTCTTATAATAATTACTCTTTATTATCCTCAATGCTATGTGAATCCGGCGGGATTTCCTTTTGTTCGCGCCAGTGATATAGAGATAGACTAAACCGGGGAAATTAATGTGGTTCGAAAAGCTGGACTGATATATTCTAATTATTGAGATCCATGTTTATTTTGTTTTATAATATTCTCTTTTGGTAAAGCGTCATTCATAATGTGATAATCTATACAGATAATCTACAGATATAAAAAGTGTCTTTGAGTAAATTCTTTTTACCACAGATATTATATGGATGGACGATTTAGCGCAGTGGCTAAGAGCTTATGCCACTCCGCCCACTGTATCTAATAGTCGCGGGTTCGATTCCCGAACGGGACAAATCTTTGTGTGATCCACAATTATTTGCTCCGGTCTGGGTATTTGTGTATGTGAATTTTCATGTTTGTAAACACACCCACGATACAGAAATAAATCTAAGTGTGGGGGCTACGTTTAAAAAAAAAGATATTGAATTACAATACCTCTGCTATTTACGTTGTTACCTACGATTGAAGACATTGTTTTGGCGTGGTCGGCGATAACTGGTTTCAAATATTATTGTCATGTCCTTCTGGTTATGTGTCTAAGTTTCGTTATGAATTTTATAGATAAAATTGTTAACAGATTTTTTAAAGCTCCTGTACAGGTCCACATAGCGGGGGTCAGTGTTACCTTGCTAATTTTACTGTACCTATAGTCTTGAATATCGAAGTTGTAAATATTATATATAACAAGATAACATACAAACATTGCCACGTCCATATTTCTCAAGCAGAGGCAGACGTGTAGTTACTGCGAATATACAAACCTTGGACGATATTAAGTTCCAATTTAATAACCAACAGGTGATATTCACAGCGATATGTATACCTACATGGTAATACTACATTTATATTGTTATACAACAATCATCAACCTGTTTTATTCCACTGCTGGAGGAAGTCGATTTGATTGGAACAAATGTTTCATTGAGTTCTGTTCTGCACAACTAGGTAGATGGTCAGTTCAATTTGTCGGAGTCGATGTACAAGCTCTCACAAATCGAGGTGAGAATGACTCTACCACGAGGACCAGGTGTGGATTAGTGAAGACAGCCTTTGTGGCCACCTACTTGCTGTTGGAATCTATGAAGCTGCCATTAAACATCCTATCTGGCTTAGGGATAACCATATAAACTACCATCAAAAACTAGTAACTTAACTTAAGGTACTTTTCTAAGCATGAAGATGTTTGAATATGAATTTGCAGTGCCGAAGGATAAGTGGTGACTAAAAACACCGCTGCGCGCCGATCTAGCTACGAGTGCCCTGTCTTGCGTGAGTCCTTCGTACAAAACTTAACAATTACCGCATTAAATTCATTTAAACCATTTATTTAAAAATATTTGCTTAAAGATGGTTAAAGGTCACTTTTCCCTTTTCGATCCGATTCTCTTACATCTGGGTGTACTTTTTATTCCCATTCTCTAATTTGGAAGTCTTCAAGGTGCTTCCAATGGATCGATTCTAATGGACCTTATTCATACCGACCGACTTGTCTAACATTGGAGTGAATTTGGCACGTATTGTGATCTCATTTTAGTAGATGAAAAATAAGACGTCACGACATACTATGACTAAGTGATGATACCTATTCCATCTTTTTGTAATCCGGAAGACGAATAATAATACCCAGAGGACGAATATAAAATAATTTAATACAGGTTCCTTAAATAATGGTATGATTTTTGTAGAAATTGACGAAGAACATTACATATCGTACGTAGCCTCGTTCGGACCCTTATCAGACCATAAAATTCCTAATTTTGTAAAAGAGTCGTATGATGAAAGGGCTGCGGCACGCAGGCCGCGACAAATTGTGTCCGCACTAGCTCGGATAATTATTGGCACGAGACCGGCGCGGGCGCCATCATTTAATTCTGACACTGACGGATTTAACGGCTCAGGTGGATTTACGAGGGTGTCTATTGCCCGCAAATTTCACGCAGCTCGATCGACTTTAGGTACTTTATTGTGGTTCGCGGAGAAAAACTTTTTTAGAGTTTATTGGGCCTTTTCTTTGACGTCGCGAAGGCGTTCTACAAAGTCTGGCACAACGGCTTGATCTACAAGCTTTACCAAATGGGTGTGCCGGACAGACTCATGGTCATCTTACAAGACTTGCTGTCGAATCGCGCCTTTCGGTATCGCGTCAAAATAAGGCTCTCTACCCCCCACTTCATACAAGCTGGTATCCCACAAGGTTCAGCTCTCTACCCCCTCCTATTAGGCCCTTACGCGAACGATATTCCTCGCTCGAGTAAGGTGCATCTAGCCCTTTTCGCAGATAATACCGCTCTCTATGCTTCGCATAGAAATAAGGGTTTTATTACCAGAAACCTTCAGGCAGCCTCCCACACCCTAGGGGATTGGTTCAGGAAGTGGCGTATTGAGGTGAACCCGGACCAGAGCGCTGCGGTGCTCTTCTCCAGAGGTGCATGTTCTCACCGACCCTCCCGATGCCCTTACATCCCTTTGTTTTAGATACAGATACCGCACACAGGATCAGACACCGACCTAACCAGCGAGGTCTAAGAATTCCTTGCCCGCCGGCCGGTACTGAGCACCACGGCGTGAAACCTAGTATACGTCCTCCCTCATTGCGACTGCCGAGGTCGTTCGTCCTTAAGGCGCCCTTGACCTACGCACGCACGCACGCAGATCCAACAAGTTCTTTCCTTACATGGTACCTCTCTGGCTTCCTCCACTCTCATAGTTCGTCTTATACATGCTCGCCGGTTACGGAGACTCTCGACTTGTCCTTTAGATAAGACACGGTCTATTTAGTCATCGTAAGATAATCTAGGTCTTCCCCTGTACATACATCCTTCATTTTCGCATTGTATATCTGTTTTTTCATTCTTTCTTCTGTCATCTTTTCTATATGCCTAGACAAACGGAACGTACCCTTTCTCATCTTTACACCGATACTAACTTTAATACCTACTCGCTTTCTTACTATGCTGTTGCAAATACGGTCACTTCACGCTTCACTCCAAATATCTTACGCAGAGCTCGCATTTCCATCGCATTTATCCTACTTTAATTCTCCTTCTTACATACACAGCTCTCGCTGCTATATGACAGCGTTGGGATAAGCACTTCGTTATGTATGGCCAGCTGCGCCTTTTGTTTTAAGTGCCGGCTTCCAAGTAGCTTTCCCATCGCACCATTCACTCTGTTTCCTGCATGTTTATTTTCGATAAGAGTTCTCTGTGTACAACAGTTTCTAAAGTGCAGCGCAACACCGGTTGTTAAGGTGCCCATAGCACACGACATTAATACTCGTATTATAAAGAGGAATTTGTTTGTTTGTTTGTAATTGATAAACTCTCAAACTACTGAACCGGTTTTAATGATTCTTTCACCATTAAAAAGCTACCTTAATCAGAAGTAACATATTTGTGTGTGTGTGTGTGTGTGTGTGTGTGTGTGTGTGTGTATGTGTGTCATAAGAAACGGCCTTGGCTTGGGCAGTCGCTATTGGGGAGGTCGTATATAGAGGTGGGTTGTAACGGATTTCTATGATTGGACGCGTTCGCGAAATATCATGTTCTTGCCTCTTTATTAAAAGCGCAGATAGGTTCGAGACCGAGATCGGAATGGAAGAACTCTGTACTCCCTGCTTTCCCCGCAGAGCATCTGGCGTGATGATATAGATAGACAGACAGATAGAATCGTATCAGTGGCTACAAAAATACGTAACATCGATAAGTATTTTAACTGCTTACTTCATCTGTAATGTGTGGACAGCCGCGGCAACACATTAGCGGTCGAAACGTCGCCGCCGCCGGCCCGTTGCGGAAAGAGTTACGTTTAATCCTAAAAGGGTAATATTTTAACTCGAAATGGCCTCCCCGGCGGAGTGCACTCAAGTGTTTACCTCGCCCATTAACTCCATTAGCTTGTCAGTGACTTGACCTCATTGCTTTTCTAACTTTAAACTATAAATAATTATGCTTTTAACTATTTTCGGCCCACCCCACACGATTAGGTAAATCCGCAAAGTGTGGTGGAGATATTATAAATTCTAACTATACCCTCTTCTGACTCTACACACTCTACGATTAATAAATATCATATAGTTTTTAGCATTTTGCTCATGGGACGGACATTCTCCCCAGTAGGAAAATGTATCTCGATTTACCGTTACTTAAAATTTCTTAAAGCTCCCGATACTAAAATAATAACAGAACAGCCTCCCTATTGAGCTATTCAAGCCTGACTGATATTACATTTCTTGTATTCCTAATGCTTATACATACATGCGTGCATTTTTAAGACGTTAAAAATAACATTATATTGTCCTATGGAACTAATATTGGACGATGACACGTGCCAGTGAAAACTGATCGATAACTCCAGATGTTGTTGTGAGAATGGACTGGAATCAGTTGTAGACCCGAGATGATGTCTAATTTGTACCATATAGGTAAATTAAACTCTTGATTTCCAAGAAAACATAAGCATCAAAATATTGTGATTAAAGTCCTTGACAAAATGATTTAATCAACAATCATATATTAAGAACCTCCTGGTAGGACAATTTTATTTTCCATATCTACTGAATCTCATAATTTACCTATCTGAAAGTGTCTTTAGCGACGGCCATTTTTTTAGTTGCAGACACAATAACAGCGCTGCACAATAATAATAAAAATAATAACTTTTATTGGTATCAAAAGAGGATGTACAGTTGCTTCATTGAAATCTATGATGATAGATGGCGCTAGCCGTCCTGTATACAATTTATAATTAAAAATCTTTATAGTAATTTTATAGATCAATTAAGTTATTCCCCGACTAATAATTGTCGAATAATTATCGTCTATCGTTGGTGAAAGTATTAGTTACAGTGAAACCAAAAAACCAGTGAGTTAAATATACAGACCGAAGTACAGTGTTTACAATTAAAAAGTTACAAAAGAACCTCTAAATTATAAACAATTTACTACATAATCATTATACCTACTTTGCTAACAATATAATCAGTAAAATAAAGGCATATGAACAGTGAACATAATAAAAAATATCGAAGTGAAAATTAACCGTCAGCCACTCATTTTGAACAGCGGACGAGTACACCCGATCGTGACCGATTATATACCAGAATTATCGGTCCTTAGAAACTATTGGCCGTTTTTACTTACACATTTTAAGTCTCAACAACGTATTGTGTAAAGCACTGCGGTACGAGTGTGGGAACCTACGATCGAGCCCTGCTACGGGTGGTCTTTTTGCGGATTAAACATGTCACCCAAATCATGTGCGGGATGTCTCCAGACCATTAAAAGTCGAGATTCACTTAAATGCTCCACATGTAACAAAAATTACGATCTACAGTGTGGAAACGTCACTGAGAAACGCTATTGTGGTATGTCAAAGGATTCTAAGCTTGACTGGATATGCCATATCTGCCGTAGCAAGAAACCAAAAGGGGATAATTCTAACACCCCTGCGCGATCAACTCAGTACTGTGGCATAATTAATTCGCCGGACAACGAATATCATAGCCGTGACCATGTAACTCAGCGCACAAACAAACCAATTCCATCACCATCTTCTTTATCTATTGACCCTACAATCCTCTTGGCAATTAGGCTTGAAATACGTTTGGCTGTCAACGATGTTATACAAGATACTATAAAAACTTTGATAAAGCAGGAATTTCAATCAATGAAAGAGGAACTAACAGTATTAAAAGAATTAAAAACTACTATTGACTTTTTATGTGCTGATTACGACCATATGAAATCCAGGTTACTTAAAACTGAAGAGTCTATTTCTAAGTTATCAAAAGAGAATGACAAGCTACAAGCAACGGTGAACGATCTATCTACTCGACTAAACTTACTGGAATTGTACTCTCGTGAGACTAACTTGGAAATAAATGGAATCCCCGAGAATAAATCTGAAAATTTAGTAACAGTGGTTAAGCAACTGGGTACTGTGATTTCCTATCCGACACAAGAAATGGATATCTTAAACTGTGTCAGAGTAAGGAAACGGGACGACACAAATAAGAGACCGAGGACCATCATAGTTAAACTTCCAAGCACTCGCATTAGGGACAACGTTATAGCGGCAGTATATCATCATCATCATCATCATTTCAGCCTATACTTGTCCACTGCTGAACATAGGCCTCCCCAATCGCTTTCCAGCGTAACCGGTCCGATGCCACCTGCATCCAACGATTTCCTGCGATTGTCACAAGATCGTCGGTCCATCTGGCAGGCGGTCGTCCTACGCTGCGCTTGCCAATACGTGGTCTCCACTCTAGAATCTTTCTGCCCCAACGCCCGTCCGAACCTCGCGCTATGTGGCCAGCCCATTGCCACTTCAGCATGCTAATCCTGAGGGCTATGTCGGTGACCTTGGTTCTTCTACGAATCTCCTCATTCCTGATTCGATCACGTAGAGAAACGCCGAGCATAGCTCTTTCCATAGCTCGCTGAGCAACTTTGAGCTTTTTTATGAGACCTATTGTAAGAGACCACGTCTCTGATCCATATGTCATCACTGGTAACACACATTGACTAAAAACTTTAGTCTTTAGGCACTGAGGTATTTTGGATGAGAAGATGTTGCGCAGTTTCCCGAACGCTGCCCAGCCGAGTTGGATTCGTCGATTGACCTCTCTCTCAAAGTTGGACCTACCTAACCGGACTGCCTGTCCTAGGTAAATGTATTCGTCGACAACTTCAAGAGTATCCCAACGGTGAGTGCGGTGGGTACGACATGGACATTAAACATTATTTTTGTTTTGTCCATATTCATTTTAAGACCCACTTGTTGGGATACTCTATTGCGGTCACCGAGCATTCGTCCTAGATCTTCCAGCGACTCCGCCATGACCACAATGTCGTCGGCAAATCGAAGGTGAGTCATGTATTCGCCATTGATGTTGATGCCAAGTCCTTGCCATTCCAAGAGCTTGAAGGCGTCCTCTAAGGTGGCCGTAAACAGTTTCGGAGAAATGACGTCTCCCTGTCTTACTCCTCTTTTTATGGGGATCACCTTCATGCACTGCCCCTGTACTCGGACTGACATGGTGGCGTTATTATACAAGCACTTCAACACTTCGATGTACCTATAGTCAATGCGGCATCGCTGGAGAGATCTAAGAACCGCCCAAGTCTCGATCGAATCGAAGGCTTTCTCATAGTCCACAAACGCCAAGCATAGTGGCCGATTATACTCCTCAGTCTTCTGTATAACCTGCCGCAGCGTATGTATGTGGTCTATGGTACTAAAACCTTTCCGGAAACCGGCTTGTTCGGGAGGCTGGAAGTCATCAAGCCTTCGTTCGAGACGATTCGTAATGACTCTCGAAAACAACTTATAAACATGGCTCAGCAGTGTGATGGGCCTATAGTTCTTCAATAAAGAATTATCACCTTTCTTGAAAAACAGCACCACCACACCCCTGTTCCATGCTTCCGGCGTTTTCCCTTCAAGCAAGACGGAATTAAATAGCCTCTGAAGGACTTTAAGTACCGGCGATCCGCCCGCCTTCAGAAGTTCTGCAGTAATTCCGTCTTCACCCGGCGCTTTGTTGTTTTTTAGTTGTTTGAGAGCTATCCTAATTTCGCACAGGCTGATGTCCGGGATATCTTCAGTGCAGTGTCGGGTTAGCTTGGCTCTTGGGTCTTTTACCAAGTCAACAACAGGTTTAGCTACTGAGGTATATAACTGTCCATAGAACCTCTCTATCTCCCTGAGCACCTCTGACCTATTCGACGTTACGTTTCCGTCCTCCGTCTTCAGCTTCGTCAACTGGCTCTGCCCAATAGACGCGTCTCTTGCGAACACTTTAGAGCCCTTGTTCTGCTCTATGGTCTCCTCAATACGCCTTGCATTGAAGGACCGTAAGTCGTGTCGCAAGGACTTCAATATCTGTCCATTAAGCTGCCTATAGGACTTAGCATCATCGGAGGTTTGGAGCGTCATGGAACGTCGCTCAGCGACGATAGTTCGATGAGATTTCGGGTGTAGTCAGATAGTTTTTGAGGCCTATTTTTACGGTGGGTCTTAAAATACTTGGACCCGACCGTATGAACAGTCTCTACCAGCCTGTTGTTGATTTCGTCCACTGATGCGCTGCTGTCTAGCAATTCGAAGCGGTTTGACAATTCGAGTTGAAAGTTCTCGGGGTTTTGGATATATGCATGAGTAGGTCGGAGCGTAGACTTCATCAGACGCGATCTTTCCATTTTGACATTAATATTTAATGTGCCTCTGACCATTCGGTGATCACTGCCGGTTTTCACCCTATGAATCACGGAGACATCATTAAATATTTGTCGCTTGGTGCTCATGATGAAATCTGTCTCATTTTTTGTGGAACCATCAGGGCTCATCCAGGTCCATTTCCTATGAGGCGGCTTCTGGAAGAAAGAGTTCATCATAAAGAGTCCCTCTTCCTCCAGAATATCGGCCAGCCTCTGACCCCTGGGGTTGCGCTGCCCATATCCAAATTGCCCCACTCTCAGCTCATCATCGCCCCGTTGGCCCAGCCGCGCATTGAAGTCACCCATAACTACTGTAAAATGTGCTTTGGAAGTATGTATGGCTCTACTAATGTCCTCATACATAACTTCGACCTCATCATCTGAGTATGCCGAGGTCGGTGCGTAGACCTGTATGACCTTCAGCGAATATCTTTTGGATATTCTGAGTATCAGGTATGCTACCCTGCTCGACACACTAGTGATGGACACAACGTTGTTTATGAGTGACTTGTGGACGATAAATCCGACACCACCTTGAAACTGCTGTTCGCCCTCCCGGTAGTAAAACAAGTTGCCGGATTTTAAGGTTATCGTGTCCTCGCCCTCTCTTCGGACCTCCGATAAACCAACAATACTCCACCGCAACTTGTTTAACTCTTCTTCCAGCTCAACTAGCTTCTCATCTGTCCTCAATGTGCGTGCGTTGTATGTCACCAGGGCCAATTTTCGGTTTTGGTGGTAGCCGAATTTCTGCCGGAGATTCTTAGCACCCCTTGTCCTGTCGTTACCATAATATAAATACAACAAAAAAATAATAACGAAAAATTACATTTTGGCTTACTTGGCTATAGAGGTAATAAGTCTGCTGTTTTTGTTGCGGAACACTTATCTCCGCATTATAAGGCATTCCATGCAGAGACACGGAAAATAGCTCGCGAAAAAGGGATCAAGTATGTGTGGGTTCGCAATAGCCGTATTTTTATAAGAACAAGTGATCAAACTACAGCTAGACAAATTAAATCGTATGGCTGCTTGAAGAAATTGTGAACACAAAATTATACGAATATACACTTAAGACCGTATAGATAGTTACAACATTCAAGATCTATTATCAAATTTTTCGTGGTATGCGGTCTAAATTAAAAGATATAGCTCTGGCTTCTTTAACGTGTGATTACGATGTCTTAGTAGCGACTGAAACTTGGTTGAATGAATGTATTAATGACAGTGAACTACTTAATGACAATTATGTGATCTATCCACGTGATCGTCAATCCACTTCCTTGGCTGGTAAAAATGGTGGAGGTGTTCATATAGCCGTATCAAAGAAACTGCGGTCGGTGAGACTCCACCATCTTGAGAGCTCTAACGAAGATTTATGGATATCGATTAAAAGCCACATCAGAAATTCCGAAAAAGATATCTTGATATGCGCTGTTTATTTACCGCCTCCGCTGACAACACCATCTTTGTGTTCTTTTCTTGAGAATGTTAGCAATGTTCTAGACAATAAAGTAGGGAAAACATTGATACTGGGTGACTTCAATTTAAACTTTATAGATTGGCAGGTTGACGACTGTAATATTTTAAAACTTAATAATTGCAACAACTGCATGGGTTACTCTTTTGTGGACTTTTTATCGCATAACAACTTAAAGCAATTCAATAACGTAAAAAATGTCAACAAAAGAATTTCAGACTTAGTTTTGAGTAATATTGACCGCGTTGCCGCTGTAGAAGCTCCCTTTATTCTCAGTAAATTTGACTTGCACCACCCTGCATTAGAAATATCAGTAGATCTACAACCTGTTTACAACATTAAGAGTAAAAGTTTTGCAACTTATAATTTTAAGAAAGCTGACTACGTGTTTATTAATCTTAAATTAAATCAAGTTGACTGGAAATCGGAGTTAAGTTGTGCCAATGTCAATCTCATGTTGCAAAGATTTTATAATGTATTACATGCAGTTATTGAATCTGAGGTGTCCAAAGCTTTGTCACGTGAACGGAAATTTCCTTCTTGGTTCTCGCGTTCATTGATAAGCCTAATCAAAGAAAAAGAGAGACTCAGGAAAAGATTTAGAGCATACAAAAACCCTCGCGATCTAATAGAGCTTAAAATTGCTCATAAACGAGTGGATATGACCCGCGAGTGTTACAAAAGTTATATTTCGAAGGTGGAAGGTTCTGTACATAGTAACCCAAAAAAATTCTGGTCGTTTGTTAAATCATTCCGTAGCGGCACACCGGAAATACCAGGACAAATGAAACTGAATAATAGCTGTGCGAGTACTGGAGAGGAAATATGTAATCTCTTCGCATCCCATTTTTCATTGGTTTATTCTAGTCTGAATCCCTCCCCATCAACAACCTCGAATATTGACACTGCAGTTACGCATAGCTCTGTAAATGATGTACATATAACTGAATTTATGATATTGAAACTACTTAAATCAATTGACAGTAACAAAGGGGCAGGGCCAGATGGAATTCCACCACATTTTATAAAAATGACTTGTAAGAACCTGATTTTGCCCCTTAAACTTATTTTCGAGAAATCACTGAGCACGTCTACTTACCCTACAATATGGAAAGAAGCGCACGTAGTTCCTATACATAAAAAAGGCGACAAGAGTAATATCGCTAACTACCGTCCGATATCTATTCTAAATATTTTTTCGAAAGTCTTCGAGAGTAGTGTTTATCCAACTTTAGTTTGGAATACAATGCATTGCATATCTCCACAACAACACGGATTTTTCAAGAATAGATCGACTGTCTCAAATCTCATAACCTACGTATCTGACGTGTGTAATCGTATAGATGCCAAAGATCAAACAGATGCTATCTATACTGATTTTAGTAGCGCTTTTGATCGAGTGGATCATAATATATTATTGCAAAAGTTGAGTGGATTTGGAATTCATGGTCGTCTTCTGTTGTGGTTCCAATCCTATTTAAGAGATCGGATTCAAAAGGTTACAGTGTCGGGATATACATCTAATCCTTATACGGCTTCTTCTGGGGTACCACAAGGTTCACATCTTGGTCCAATATTATTTTTGCTATTTATTAATGACGTCACAGAAAATATAAAGTATAGTAAGTGTTTGTTATTTGCGGATTATTTAAAATTGTACAAGACCATCAAGAATGAAATAGATTTTCGAAATTTTCAACACGATATTGACATGATAAGTGCATGATGTCACAACAATAATATGACTATTAACGCTACTAAGTGTGCTCACATTAAATTAATAAAAAATAAAAAAGTGATAGCCACGAAATATTCGGTCAATTCTGATACCTTAGAAGAGGTGGACACCATTCGCGATCTAGGTGTTATAATTGATAGTAAGTTAAATTTTATCGACCATATCAATATCACTTGCTCGCGTGCGTGGAAAATGCTTGGTCTACTCAAGCGGATGACAAAGGATTTTAGGTGTGTTAAATCCTTATTGTGCTTATATAACACCTTGGTGCGAAGTGTACTAGAATACGCATCATCGGTCTGGAATCCCCATTACCAAATACATATAGCCCGCATTGAACGGATCCAAAAAATTTTTACCAAATATCTGGCATATAAAGATCCAAGTTGTCCTTATCGCGGGGATTACGCCACCCGTCTTCGTCATTTTAAGCTCACCAGCTTAGAAAATCGCCGGAAAATGCATGATATGTTGTTTTTCCATAAGTTGGTTAATGGAAATATAAACGCTCCTAATTTGTTACAACAAATGGATCTCTATGTACCAAGAAGGATTCCTAGACATCCGATACAGACAAGTTTTTCAAAAAAAACCTATCGCACAAAATTGATTTCTCCGATGAACCGTCTAAAAGAAACATATAATCTTATTAACAACGATGAGGTTGACATCTTCGGCAACTCTTTTATTAAATTTAAATCCTTGATAAATGAAACTTAAATAATATTTTTAATTTTTAATTGTTTAATTCATTTAATTTTTAATTCTTATGTAGCAATTATTATTCAATGTAATGTAATGTAATTTCAAAAATTTATCTTTACTTGACCTTATGTATTCCAATAATATAATTAATCATTTCGAATTTTATTTATGACAACGCTGTACACATCTGTAAAAACGGTACATGCTGCCCAGGACATCAAGATCTACTATTGCATAAACAATGTGTGTAACTGTTGTTGATGTGTTTTATTAAATAAATAAATAAAATTGTACGTATAAATAAAGTTACACAGTATCTTAATAAAATTTAAAGCAAATTAATGTTATTCTGTGCCTGAACTAGGAGAAATCCTGTATCTCAGACCACAGAGCTTTTTCTGCTTTATAAGACGATACAGAGATAAAATGACAAAAAGCAAACCATTTCGTTAAAGTAATAATATATATACGCATTGAAATCTTGAACTTGACTTTTAATATTTAATGTAAGATTATTTAAGCCTGGACATTTAAGAGATTTTCCGTTTCTAGATAGGTTATATTTCTAAGATAGTTACGTACTGTCAAAAGCAAATCTTGTTTTTTCAGTTGATAGAAACAAAGCTATTTATTAAGTTTATTGTAAAGGTAAGGACCTAGGAAGGGAAAGAATTTTTTTAAGTAAGCATGCCTACTTTAAGGTACCAAACAAACCACATCTTTCCTACGTTTCATCAATAGATTCCGGTCAAATTCGGTATGAGTGTGTTGTCTCAAAATAGTAAAAAGGATAAATAGCTTTCGTACAGTTAGTACATTACAAAACTCGTATAGTTTATCAGTGGGAAACAGGATAGGCCTAAACGTAGACACTTTTAATACCGCTCTTTGAGCTATTTCTAAACCCCCGAGATGCGATTTAGCTGCTCCACGCCAAACAGTTATGCAATATGTTAAGACTGACTGGCAGAGAGCTAGGTATACTTGATGGATTAATATGGGTGTAGCGATATGGCGTAGATTTTTCAAAAATAAATATTAACTTTCTGACCCTGTCTTGCAGATTATGCAGATGTGGTTGGAAGTTAAGATGTTTGTTGATGATAACACCTAGATATTTAAGATTAGAAGTTTTTGCTAAAGGGTACCTACTAGTTCCTAAACAAGAGCAACTATGAGCAGTTAATTTTAAGTTAGCAGGAGGTTGAGAGGAATTTTTCATACTATCTATCTATCTATCTATAACCTCACGCCAGATCCCTTGCGGGGTAGGCAGAGAGTACAGAGTTCCAACAGGTTCTTTCCTTACATACCTCTCTGGCTTCCTCGACTCTCATAGTTCGTCTCATACACGCTCGCCGGTTACGGAGACTCTTAATTTTTCATACTAAATGATATGTATTTCGTTTTTACAGTATTTAATGATAAAATATTTGTGAGGAGCCGCTGGGATACGCGATTAAGGCCATCTTGTGTAATGTGGACTGTTTGCTTCCAGATATCTGCAGAAAATAGTAGGTCTGTATCGTCAGCATAGGATATGATTTTGCCGTGGTAGTGGGCGAGGTCTAGAAGGTCATTAATGTAGATCAAGAAGAGGACGGGGCCCAGTATACTGTCTTGGGGAGCGCCGAAGGTTGTCGATAATTCCAAACTGATATAGTTATCAATCCTAGTACATTGTGACCTATTAGTGAAGTAATCTTTAAAAAGGCTTAACTGGACTCCTCTAACGTCCAAACTATCGAGTTTTTTTAACGGTAGGGTAGCAGAGACCGTGTCGAATGCTTTAGCTAGATCCAGGAATATACCAATGACTTTTTTCCCCTCTATCTTACTTTAAGCTAACATAATCAGTGAGCTCGTGAACAGCATCGTTAGTCGATTTACCAGACCAAAATCTAAATTGATTATTCGCAATAAAGCCATTTTTTCAAGGTATTTTAATAATCTTTTATTTATTAACCCTTCTAGAATTTTGGAGATAGAGAGAAGAATAAAGGTGGGTCTAAAGTTATCGACACGGTCTCTGTCGCCCCCTTTGTATATAGGCAAAACAATTGATTTTTTTAGGTAGTTGGGGAAGATCCCATATTTAAAGCATAAATTGAACATATATGTAAGGGGGGGAACTAAAACTGTTGCACATTGTTTTAGGAGACCATTAGGGATCATATTCCATCCTGGAGTGCAAGTTTTCTTTAAGTTCATTATAGCAGAGTATATTTCCTCCGAGTCTGTATCCAAAAGCACGAAAGATGAGAAATTTAAAAAAAGTATGTTGCAAAGTATTGGTTTGAATTTAGAATTAGTTTAGCAAAAGATTTCCCAATATTACAAAAGTAGCTATTGACATTGTTTATCGAAGATTCTTTGTCCGGGCTAAGAAGTTCTAAAGGTCTGTTTTTGTCCTTGCTTGTGTGTGTGTGATCTTTTTAATAATGTCCCAAAGGAGCTTGTTGTTTTTACCAGCAAGTTGAAGTTTTTTTTTTATAGTACTCATTATTAGACGCTTAATGTTACCCATTACAATAGTTCCTGTACCTGGTATAAGACTTTTTTAGAATAATATTATTTGGGGATAATTTTGTTTTCATATGCAAGCGGTCTCTATTACGTAAACATCTCACTAACCCCGGGTTATCCAGGGTCTGATGACTTTTGAACGTCGGGAAGGTTTAGACGCGACTGAGTTCTGCATCAAACAAAGTTGAATTGAATTTACAAGAGATTCTATTGCCTTGTTAGGATTATCCATGGTATATAATGTGTTAAAATCAATAAAAGAAATGTCCTGATGTAAGTTATCAAAATGTATCCTGGTTGTACTTGTTTGTCACACTTCAGTAACAGTTTTAGAGTATAGATCTAGAAGGACCGCATGATGGTCGGTAACTGTGGTGTTGAGCACAAAAATTTGTGACTGTAGTTTCGTTTTAAGCATGACATGATCGAGACATGTGTCGAGCCGGGTGGGAAGGGTATGAGCTGGAATTATGCCATTACTAGCACTTATGTATTGGTATTCTTGCGCTGAAATATCTCCAACTTTTCTACAGATATCAATATTTATATCTCCTATTATAACTATGGTATTAAAAGAGGAGAGGAGGGAGAGTATACAGGCCAGTGAGGGGTTAAAATCATCAAGATTTCTTTGAGATGGAGAACGATAGATTGCGATGATAACAGTATGAATTCCTAGTTTTATAAAAAGACAGTTTGCATCATTTAGAGCTGGTTTTTCCACGTTGGTTCTAATATTATTCCTACTACACGATCATTTTGTAGTGGATTTTTTAAAGTGGCACGACAGTTATAGCCAGGGATTACAGGTAGAGTGTTATTGCAGGATAACCAACATTCTGATAAAATAATGACATTGCATTCTAGTTGGAGTTGATCCAATACAACAGAGAAGTCGACAAAGTTACGCGAGATGCTACGTAAATTTTGATGAATGATACGAAGTCTACCGCGGCTATGATTAGAAATCTTGTTACATTCCATAATGTCACAGAAAAAAGATTCAAATACGGAAAATTCGTCAATTTCCTTATACAATTGGTAATTGAAGAGGATTTATCTAGATGTATTTTGATGGTGTACAATTGATCTAAAAAATTAACATGCTGGTCTGCACTCCAGAATAAAGGCATAGTCAAGTATCTGTTTGTATCAATAGGAACATTATTTTTTACAAAGTATATTGAGTTGTAATTAAGTTTAAGAACATAAATCATATTGTAGACGTATAAGTTGTAAAGTGTAGGTACAGTTAGGAATTGAACAAAATTAAAAAGAAACTTAAGGTCTAGTCAATCTAAGCCTTCAAAATGGAATGGAATGGAATGGTCAAACATTCCTAGACTAACTAATCTATGGTGATCCTTGACTAACTACTGTATCAGGTTCATTATGTTGATTACTTCGTTTTCGTACTCTCCACCTACCTAAAGCAGTGTTGAAAGGATGGCCAGTTAATTATCCTATAAATACGCTAAAAGCTCGAAAACAAACACAATGAGCCCCTAAATTTCTTTAAAACGAAAGACTGCACTTACCAGTTTATCCTGAATATATTTCAGCCGGTTTCGGGTCCTGAAAAGCATGCGAGCTATTTAACGCGCCCGATAACGGCAATCCAATTTATGCCTCTTTTGTGTAAATCTCTTAATAAAATATTGGCTGTCCTTCGAACCTTTAAGTTGGAACCATGCTCTTGATGAAAATATTGAATTATGTCTACGTTAGAAATAATAGGTTACGTAGGTACACGTACGTAATCTGCTTTAAATGAATTTAATTAATAAAAAGGTGTACAATCGTAACATGCGATACTTACAATTACGAGCATCCCTGTCATTTTCATGAAAACTCAATCTCCATATTAAAATATGTTACGTAACATCTTTTGTGTTATGTATAGCACAATAAAAATCCTAAAATCGGAAGCCATGTTTTCAAAGTACTAATAGATTCTCACAAACTTACTGTAAAAAGGTAAGACTTCCACGAGTATGCGTTTTTTTCAATAATAATATACGTATGTGCGTCTTTATTATGCTCGGTCACAAACTTCGTTCACGCAACAAAGGTGTTTGGTCTCTGACGGCGACCCGCGCGCTCCCCGCCGCATCTAAACTGCTTCATCAACTTGAGAACGTATTAAGTCGGCACTCGACACTGTGAAAGAAGCGGTAGATATTTTATATCGTACCATGGAAATGGAACCGTCGTTGATGGAAATTCTTACTCTTTTTGGAAGTTATGGAAAAGTTATGGATGATGTTCTCTCCGTTCTGGTCTCTCCGCTAATGCTAAATATCGAATGCACCACTAAACGAAGTTGATCTGTTGAGGAAGGTGGTTGAAGGAAGACAAAATACGCGTTTTTATAAATTATTACCTGTTTCAGGATTGCCATCGAAACGCGTTAAAAGTCTAACACCGACAAAATAGGCCGCTGATATAGATGTCACGCACTCCTTAAGCGACCCACGTCTGAAATTAAAGAGTAGAAGAGTTCGTGACGCGGTTGTGTGTCTCGCTCGGGTATCCACTGAAAAAACCTTAAATGTTACCCACATTGAAACTCGGTCCGCAAACTTATCCCTTATGAGACTTGATTTGTACGAGACATGAATTTTTATGCTTGATGTTTCGGGTCACTTGTTGTCCCTTCGGCGTTCAATCTTCTGAGTTGGATCTCGGGCAGTTTACTTTTTGGTACTGACGTGCGGCGGAAAGGTTTTATTGAGACAATTGATTGAGACATCAAACTGAATAGCTATTTGACACTGATATGAGCTAGTGGGATGGGACATACCTACATTTGTATAGAGTTTTTTATACCAATCCACGAGCGGTAACATTACAATATGGCACGCGATATAACGTGGAAGGTAGCGGGGGTACAAATAGTACCAGCACAGCCCGCCCCTTCCGTGTTCCCAGTAGTATGAAATCTCCTTAGTACTGCATATTCAGTAGTTCGTCCCCAGTTACATCATGTAGTACACAACCAATTATTGGTCACGATCCCCTTGCGGTAAGGGTTAAGTCATTGTTTTCGCAAACAATTTAATATTAAACACACCCCACAATAAGAAATATGTAGTTTTCTTCTGTTTATAATCGGAACCAGAATATTTTTTATTGAAGTAAACTAATAAATTAATTTTATGAATCATCTAGTTACAACGACTACCACCAATATGGAATGTCATTACTGTGAATATGGAAAGAAACTCCACGTTAACTCTTTTAAAATATATTTTTTTTAGTTTCCATCTTCTTTGTGTTGTGGGGTATGGGAGGACAATGTAAGCAGTTCTATTGGGTGGCTCTAAGTTAAATCAATAAAATTTGCTATTTATAGCATGGCTACATGTCCCCTACATAAATTATTATTTCTGTGGTGGCCCCTTTTTTATACAGAAGGAAAGGAAAAAAATGTTATAATGCTAAATCAAAAGAAAACAGGGAATGTTAATTCATAACAGTGTACATTAATTAACAACACTAATCCAAGCATTTTTATCGTTTAACGGCCGGTTCCTATAATTAACTCAAGGATAGATCTGCTCACTGTCAGTAGAATTTTGAAAGATTTTCCAGACAAAATAGATCAAAATTCTATCCGTAGTAGGCAAATCTATCCATGAGTTGAATATAGGAACCGGCTGTAAGGGCCTATCTTAATCGATCATTTATCGACCGGGAGAGTGACAGTGATGCAATTAATGGCAATTACAAAAGAATAATAAGGGATGGATATATTGAGCGCGTGCTCGGAAATAAACGACGTCTGTGACAAACAAAATAATTTTCATCATTTTCTAAAAAAAACTACACGAAATAAAAACTGAATTTTGCTACAATTATTTGTATGCTATATTTTTTAATAAATTCTACTGATCAGTTCTTAAGCATTTCGCGTTTGAATCAGAAAATGTAAAGGATAGATTTGACTTAAGATTATTTCTTACCTAAAAAAATTTGCGGACGATTTAGCGCAGTGGTTAAGAGCTTAAGCCACTCTGCCCACTGCGTCTATTAGTCGCGAGTTCGAGTCCCGCACGGGACAAATCTTTGTGTGATCCACAATTATTTGTTCCGGTCTGGGTATTTGTGCATGTGAATTTTCATGTTTGTAAACGCACCCACGACACAGGAATAAATCCTAGTGTGGGGCTACGTTTTTAAAAAAAAAAGAAAAAAAAAAGGAAAAGTTATATCGTGTATTCCTTTTACCAGATTCTAAGTCAAAATCATGTTTCAAAATAAATAAGACTCTAATCCATATAATTCTAACTGTACAAAAACCCTCTTATTTTCGCAGTGGCCTTTTAAAAACATCAAAGGTTTCGTCACTTGGTTGACGGAGGCGCGACAATGCGCAATGTCGGCGGACAGCAGCGCAGCTCGCACGTCGCACTACAGGCGCTACGTCGCGCCGGCCGAGCGACCTCTATGTTGCTATCTATGTCTAAAATTGAAACAATAACACTAGTGTCCCGCTCACACGCATATTGGGGTCGCGCTCCCGCCGTGGTTTGTTTGTAAACGCGGCGGGCGCGGCGGCGGTGCGTCGTGGCGTTTGCCATGGCGCAGAGCGTGGCGGAGCAGTGTGGCTTACCGTCCGGTACATTTCAGTACACTACAACTCCCCTGGTCGCGCCACCGTCACACCCCCGTCGTGCTGCGTCGGCTACGTGACGAAACCTTTTTTGACTTAGTAACCCTAGCGGCCTAAGCTCGATCAACTAACTCACTTGTCTTATATAGAAAAAATACTCAAAGACGCGACTTGTACATTCTCTGCTCTCATCATAATATGTCCGCAATAAGATGCTGGTTCATTTCTTTTATAATTTACAATTGTAAAATAACAATGAAAAGTTTATGAGATTAAATTTGAACCAGGATAAACCCGTGTGAGCTCCGTTTTATTACAAATCTGGGAATAAAAAGCTCCGAGTTATAAGAGCCATTGTGCCACTGAGAATTTTGTATGACGACGAGAGCTCGCCATTAAACATTAAGTAAAAAATGTTTTTAAAAAGATTTTTTGTTGTTCACTGGATACAACGAGATGCTTTTTAAATTTTTATCGGGGTTATTTTACCAGTATATAGATTTTACCAGAATAGTTATTCATAAAAAAACCATCACTAAGGGCAGAAACCGACCAGTATAATTTGCCATACCGGGAAGTATTCATTTTAAAAAGATTACCTCTACTATTAGATTACCCTATTACATGGGATCTAACATAGTCGGCGAAACGTGGGTGTACTTAGTACACCTCTGCCAGGGGAATATAGGCGTGATGTGTGTGTGTAAAAAACAAAATCAGGTAATGATATTAAAGTTTTATAGTAAGTAATTAAAAAAGAATAAAAAGTAAAAGAATTTTTAGGAGTAAAATAGGTACCGTATTTAGAATTTAAAACTTTTCGTGTAGTTAGTAGCGTTCCATGAAAAATTCTCCCAAATTTGGGAAGGGAGGCGTTAAATTATTCAATTACGTAATTGAGTAGGATTGAATTCCGCTCTGATTACATGTTTTGTTTGTAACAAAATACGGTTTTGTTTTTTTTACATCACAATAGAAAATGGACACAGTTCTTGTATTCTTTCGAAGCCACATCCGTCCGTCAATTCGTCGTCTTCTCAAAGGAGCAAGTTAAGCGGGTGCCTCAAGTGTTAATAGCTGATTCGTATCTACATTTTCGTGAGCCTGCAGATTGCAGACTTTTGTCACGTGGGGAAACCTTTAGTTTTCACGAAACCGTCGGACGCTTCAAATAAATTGAACAAGATACGAACGCCTCCGTACGAGATATCTGACGTCCCTTCTCGTAAAGTAATGTACATACTAATGTTGTTACTTGATATAACAATAACGTCATAGTACAAACTGGATGGGTGTGGCACCCGCGAGTCTTTAATTAAGTTTGCACTACCTGATTGGTGGTGCTCTGTTTAAAAAAGGTAGGTAGTAAGACTCACGAGTCATTTACCCCTCGCTTGATAAGTAGAAATAAGTATTTATACTGTCGTGTTCATTGTGTAGGCACTGAATAGTACTGTCATATTTATACGACTTCACAATGAACACTCTCCGATATCTACCGTTCGTCGCAAAAAATACCCTATAGAATCCGATTCTTATCTTTATCTCGTAATCTTTCAATATTCCCCTTTCCCGTCGGGTTTAAAAATAAAACTGGTGACTTTCCCGAACTAAAAGAGTTCTCCCTCAATGTTTGATCGGCCCGGGCAATTCTCCGGCTCGTTGCGAGATGTTGAACGAAATAATTACACTTAGTCTGCACCCCGGGAGCGAATTAATGTCTCTAATAAATTTAAGGCTTTCGCTGTTTATATACTTTGTTGAAAAGAGTTTTATCGCGGACAAACCTTTTGATCTACAACACCGTAAAACAGTTTAATATATACCATACAAACTTTAAGAATAAGAAGTACATAGTGCGTGTTATTATTGTTTTTGATAAACGAATATTAAGGCCTTATCTTGCAATGGATGTCTTTCGGCTGAAGATATAAAAGATAATAATAAAAGATGTATTTGTAATTGACGGTTACCATGGAAACGTTGACAAAATTTGGGTGCACTATGATATAAATATACTATAGAAGACATTATTTTTATTTAGTAATAATGATCTTCGTCACTCATGCATGGGTTTAACTCGGACCTTTGAAATGCCTCGGATGATCTGCTGTGAATGTCGCAATCCTAACGTCTGATCCTGGCCGGTAAAACAAGTGTCGTGTTTCTGTAAATGAGAGTTCGATGGATATGAATCTGGGCTATTACAGAAGGATTCGGATTATTTTAATTACTAAGTGTCAATTGCTACTCGTTGATCTTCAAATATTTTTTTGAAAAGCATCTAGATCGTCAAGTTATCAATAAAATATGATTTTAAAATAAAAAGACCGATCATATTCTAATCTCAGTTTATATGATGTTTACTGGTGCCATCTGATGAACAGCAGCTATTCTATTAACAATCAGACAGGGACGAATTAAAGCGCATATTAATAATTTGTTCTATCTATCTATATCATCATGCCAGATCCCTTGCGGGGTAGGCAGAGAGTATGGAGTCCCAACGGGTTCTTGACGAGAGTAGACTAGACGTAATAACCATAAATTGGTAGGCAAAAAAATGTAAAAAATGATCACTACGAAATAAATTAAGAGCTCGGATTTAATTAAACAATAACTCGTGTACCCACATATATAGAATAACATTTTATTCTATATCTGCGTGTTTACCTAACAACGCTGGGATACAAGCACCATCAAATTCCTCAAAATTCCTATAATATACTACTTGGGCGGAACGACCAGTCTTGTCAAACTATGCGCGTATATTGCTACCCGTGCGAATATTAAAGCCACTGGACGGACCAAAGGTCAGCTTTTAATTAAGAGGCCTCGAGACTGGGAGCAATCCTGGTCCGGATTTATAGTGGACTCTTGAAATTCGCAGCCTCAATTTTGAGAAAATTTGCAAATTGGACAAACCAAAGTTTGGTAATGAGAATTGCTCAGTAAACAGAAGCTTCAATTGGTGAATTTAATTTCACTACATCAACTATGAAACTTTATAAGCTTTCCTTAAATTTGAATTTGTGATGGTAACATAGTTTTCAACGACACAACTTTCATTTTACAAGCTTTTAAACAATTTGCATTTTTTCTATACCCTTCCGCTACAAATATAGTGATACATTTTTCGAGCACTTACTAGGATTAGTTTGAGCTGCAATTTGGTATACGTATGTAACTTCGTGGAGCTGGCCTAATTAAGAGAGAGATGAGAGATGGAGGAGAGAGAGAATGGGGCCAAAAGTTGGCCATAGGAACTCCTTAACTAACATCTCAGTCGTGTTTCCGCTATAAAAAGCTCGTTTATAAGACGGCTTACGTGGATTACTGAGCATAATACTGAACTTTAACTACATTTAATACTTTATTGATGTTTTACGAATTCCTATGTCATTCTTACTTAAAATGTTCAATTTTAAATAATTTTAGCTCTGTAATATCAAACAATGAATCCATTCCAAAAGTTCCATGTCCCTACATGTTCCCGCGGTCACTTACAAAGCAGTGACGAGGTGCGAGTGGCGGAGCGGCGGTCTCAGTTTAATCAAGGCGCTAACTCGCTCCGACGGCGTCCCCCGGTAATTGTTTCACCAAACTAGTTCTAGCAGTTGCGCGGGAATTGGCTGTTGGGGATTTACTGGCTTCATAGATTAATTAGGGAGACAGTGCGATAGATTTAATACGATAACGTTGGAAGAAAAGTTATCTTACGTATTACCGTTTAGATGTTATCGAACTACTGGTAAGTTTAGATGGAATAGACGCACCGTCATCATCTCTTCAGAAATATATACACACCGCCACGCCTATAATCCCCAAGCGGAGGTGGCAGAGGCGTACTGAGTACACCCACTTTTCACCGACGCTGTTACGATGACGGGCACAATTCCAGACTCCGGACTCATACTGGAATTTCTTCGTTAGAAAAACTATATTTGTGCGACCTAGGATACAGGTATAGTTATTGCAGTTAGTTTTCATGTTACCCAGCGATCGATCGCGTTCGTATGAAAGTGGTTAAAGACTTTATATCTATCTATATCTATATCATCACGCCAGATCCCCTACGGGGTAGGCAGAGAGTACAGAGTTCCAACAGGCTCTTTCCTTACATACCTCTCTGGGTTCCTCTACGCTCATAGTTCATCTCATACACGCTCACCGGTTACGAAGACTCCTGACTTGTCCTTCAGATAAGACCCGGTCTATTTGGTCATGGTAAGATAGTCTAAGTCTTCCCCGGTACCTACATCCTTCCACTTTCGCATTGTATATCAGTTTTGTCATTCTTTATTCGGACATTCTTTCTATATGCCCGAACCAACGAAGCATACCCTTTCTCATCTTTACACCGATACTCTCTTTCATACCTATTTGCTTTCTTACTACGCTGTTGCGAATACGGTCGGTCAGCTTCACTCCGCACATCTTCTGCAGAGCTCGCATTTCCACCGCATTTATCCTACTTTCATTCTCCTTCTTACATACCCAGCTCTCGCTGCCATATAACAGCGTTGGGACAATCACTCCATAATGTATGGCCGGCTGCGCTTTTCGGCTTAAGTGCCGGCTCCCAAGTAGCTTTCCCATCGCGCCATTCACTCTGTTTCCTGCACTCACTCTTCTCTCTATGTCAGCGGTGTATTTTCCATCCTTACTGAATGCGCATCCAAGATATACAAACTCATTCACTTGCTCCAGCACATCGTTCCCAACCACAATCCTTGCATTCGTTCTGGTTTCTTTCCGTTCAAAAACCATAATTTTGGTTTTCTTCACATTCAAATAATATTCGAAAATGTACTTTAATGAAGACAGTACAGTAAATACAGCATGAAATGACGCATGATGAGTGAAAACGCTCTTATTAATTTTATCTATTCATTAAATAAGATGCAAATAAAAAACTTAATATAAATAAATATTTAAAATCGGTGCCAAGTAACCGACTGCACCAATCGGTACCAATTTTAAATATTTATTTTATGCTTGTTGAAGTCGGTGTCCCTTTTTTTAAGTTTTTTATTTTAAATGATGAGTGAATGAATAATGTGTACTATATTATATTATTCTACTTAGTTCTTCAAAAAGGTACTTACGGGATTGATATAATACTCATAGTAACTGATTTTGCACATTCGTGCCGTTTGCGGTCAAAGATTCGCGTGGTGTATCTTCAAAGTCCAAGGCCCAATATCGATAAAATTAAAATGGGACTACCCCGAAGCTATATTCAACCCAATGCAAAAAGAATAATTAAAATCGGTTTATTAGCAAAAAAGTCATAAAAAAGCACAAACAAATTATGAACCTCCTCGTTTTTTGAAGTTGGTTAATATTCTCCTTATTTCTATAGTAGGGTACTTATAAAATAGACGTAATACCCATAATATCGCAATATACACATTCGTATTGTTTTTTGTAAAAGAGTTCCCTGGTGTATCTTTAAAGTCCGAGGTCCAATACCAATTAGATGATAATGGGATCACCTCGGAACTCTATTAAACCCAATGCAAAAGAATCATCAAAATCAGTTCATCACCAAAGAAGTTATAAAAAAACACAAACGAATTATGATCCTCCTTTTTTGAAGTCTGTTAATATTCTGTTTAGTTCTAAAGAAGGGTACCTGTAGGTTTGATGTAATACCCATATATCTCAATCTATATATTCGTATAGTTTGTCGTTAAGGAGTTCTCTGGTGTATCTTCAAGGTCTAAAGTCTAACACCGATAAAATTAAAATGGGACTACCTTGGAGCTATACTGAACCCAAGACAAAAAGTCATCAAAATCGGTACACACTTGACGGAAATATCGGAAAACATACATACAGACGAACATAAAACCTCCTCCTTTTTGAAGTTGGTTAAAAAGGAACGAAAATTGAAAAACTATATGAGACCAACTCAAAATTAGAAAATCAAATGTATGTAATTTAAGAAATCATTTCATACTTGAATAGGTATATATTGTTTTGTTGGAAAGCGCCGCGCACTTCATCTCTGCGCGATATTATTTAAATTTAATAAACCGTACCGCATCTACGGTTACTTTGGCGAGAAATAGAGGGATCACTATTATATGAGAATAATCTCATTGGTGCATAATCGTTTCGAAGATTAAGTCTCGAGTTTAAAATCTCGAGGTATTGTCCCGCCAACCGGTTGCTTTTTGATTTAACGTCTTCGTTTTATTGCCATTTTTAAATTGTATGTTTTTAGGTTCAAGGCATTACTATTGAGAGTGGCGCCTGAGTAGCGTTGAAAAAAACCTTGAAACATTCCCGTTTATTTCAAACCCTTCATCGTTTTTTTCACGTTTCATTCTAAAAAAATAAATGACAGCTGATGCGGAATAAAACACGTTTTTTTTTTTCTAACAAAAATGAAAAAAACTAAATTTTCAGAAAACTACGATGGCTTCTCTAATTTACATTCAGAGCCGTGAGCATGATTGGCTAAAATTTGCCACATTGAGACCGACGCGAGGTGTTGAAAATTGTGTATGTACTTTGTACTCATATATCTCCGACGATAGATGCACTTTGTGTGGCCACATTTCGCCGACGATGTTTGTTTAGCCTAAAAATATTATTCCTTGCGCGGTGGCAGAAGTGTATTAAGTTCGCCCACGATTTCACCCACGATAGATGTACTTTGTACACCCACATTTCACTCACGACAAACGACATGGTAAATGTTTAAAACATTTTTTTAATTTAATAAAACCCATTCTTTTCATAACAATATTGTTTTTTCAACAAGTCAAGTGGTTTCAATTTTACAACAAAAAACGCAAAACCTGAAATAAACGAATTTGCCGTTATTTTCGCAAAAGAAACAATAGGTTTCTTACAGAATTTTCAACGCTACGTCTGAGTGATTATAGGTTAATGTCCAATAAACTACTTCCTATCCAATAATACCCAATAACGTTGTCGAGAAAGCGTGTTGTCATGTTCATCATTATTTCCTAAATGTAAAATCAGAAATGACATATCAGTTCGAAAGCGTTTCATTAACATCAGAATGACCGTGCTGAGCCCTCTTCATAACTGACCACGTTTTATAAATATTATATTTTTGTTTTCAAAATTTTAACTCCTCATTAGGATTTATTCCCGTATCGTGGGTGCGTTTACAAACATGTAAATTCAGAGACACAAATATAATGGCTTACATAAACTAAAAATATTCTAATTCTGATTTTATATTCACACTAGCTGCGCACACTACCCGCGGCTACGCCCGCGTTTGTTTTGTAATATTTTAATAATTAGATAGACCCGCCTTTATTGGATGGCGCAAATTCTGTATTGACCTAAGACACCTTCATACTAAGCATCCTTAGAACCCGTTTAGCTGTAATGGTACGGAGAAATAAAAACTATCCCGCAATAAGGGTACATTTTTTCCTTCAACAAACGAATAAGCAAAGTTTCGTGTCTGAGTCACTCATCGTTAAAGACTTCTCTCCAGAAGAGATAATCCTAAATGTTTATTATTGGATCATGCACGAAATCATGTTTGAGTGTTTAAATCAAACGTGTATAAACAATTTCGGCCGCGTGATATTAACCACTGAAGATTTCCTTTACGAGAAGACGAACCAGAGTCCATAACCAGTTCATGGAGGAATTGAATTGTAGGCAAAATCACACAGTTCGTCGTAACGTTGCAGCTTGTGACTAACAATTATAAAAATAATAAAGTTTTATGGTTAATCCCGCGATAATCCCGGATTGCTTCATTTCCATAATATTTTAAGTTATTACTCTACCAAACTTCATTGAAATCTGTTTGGTTGTTTTTGCGTGATTAAAACACAATGAGACAGGCAGACAGACTGATAATCATTCCAAAAAAAATGTTTCGGCATCTATATCGATGAGGAAGTGTACCTCAATTATAATTTTCAAAAAATATTCAATGTACAGATTTAGCTCGCTTACAGTTTTATTATATGTATAGATATTAATAACAACATACAGCAGTTACGTGAAACTAAAAAAAATGACGTTATTTCTATATAATATGGAATGAATGATTTAGGGTTGAGGAAAAATATACCAGTCTTTTTTTTTTTTTTTTGGGAAACACAATATGTAATACACCTCAAATTATAATATATTAACTTATACATAGATCAATTAAGTTTCCACTATTAATAAGTACATTTGAAAAGGCACTAGAATAACAACGGTTATAACTAAAATTACAGTTAAAGCAAATAAACTATTAAAAAAAAAAAGAAAATTAAAATGATAAACTTAAATTAAAATAAAACTAATAATAAAAGTAAAATATTCCTGTGATTACAAAGCTACATTCTTTTTCACTTTTAATATGTTTTTAAAAGCATGCATTTACAATTATACATATCTAAACTAGAGTAATCATTATTATTATTTCTACACACACGGTACAAAAAAGTATTATTTGTGAATGTAGATTTGCAAGAAGGTATAGTAAAAGGGAATTTATTACACGATAAAAATCGTGGACATCTAAATAATATATTGCTCATCAAAAATGGAGAGTCTACCAAATTATTAATAATTTTAAATAAAAATATTTGGTCTCTCTCTGACCGCCGAACAGACAAGGAAGGGATATTAGAAATAATGTTTACAGCATAACCGTGCCTATAACGTAGATACCTTATAAACATATTTTGTATGCGCTCAATACCGTCTGTATATACTTTGTATTGGGGGTTCCACACTGTAGAGGCGTATTCGAGAACAGAACGAACAAAGGAATTAAAAAGTGTAATCATAGTAGAACATCTTCTGAACTCCCTGCCAATTCTCAAAACAAAGCCAAGCATACGATACGCCTTAGCAGTAATGTAATCGAAATGCGCAGCAAAAGTTAATTTATGGTCAAGGAGTACACCCAAGTCTCTTACCTCATATAGTCTTTGAAGGGCTTCACTACTAATTGAATAGGAGTGATGTATAGGGCTTTTTTTTCGGGTAAAAGTTATTACGCTACATTTATTTAAATTTAACTTTAATCCATTTCTAGTACAGTAATGTTGAAGATTATCAAGATCATTCTGTAATAAAACACAGTCAGAATATGGTTTTATAGTTCTAAACATTTTCAAATCATCAGCGTAAAGCAAAATTTTACTGTTCTTGATGATAAAAGCTATATCATTTATAAATACATTAAACAATAAGGGTCCCATGTGTGACCCTTGAGGTACACCGGAAGTAATAGGAACAAAAGAAGAACAGTATCCTTTAATTGTTACCGCCTGACTTCGCTCCCTCAGATACGATTCAAGCCAACGTAAAAGGTCTCCAGGTATACCTACCGATTCAAGTTTCTTAATTAGTAAAAAGTGAGAAATTTTATCAAATGCCTTGGAGTAGTCGGTATAAACTGCATCAATTTGACCTCCTCCATCCATAGCGGTGGCTATTTGATAAGTAAATTCACAAAGATTAGATTCCGTGGATCTACCGTCAATGAAGCCATGCTGTTAGTTAATAATCGTAGGTCTAAGAACAGGGTATAGATTGTCATACACAATTTTTTCAAACAGCTTAGGGATGCAGTTTAGTTTCGAGATAGGCCTGTAATTTTGTATATTATGTTTGTCACCTGATTTGAAAATGGGCACAACAAAACATTTTTTCCAATCCGTAGGCATAGTGCCAGTATTAAGAGAAAGTTGAAATAATATAAATAAAGGCACAGCCAGATTTTTAGAGCAAGACTTTAGAAATAGAGGTGGAATCCCATCAGGTCCACAACCCTTAGAAACTTCTAGAGTATTTAAATACTTTTCAATTAAAGTTATTGACAAATCAATTGAACCTATAGAAATATTATCATAGCTTATAGCATCCAAGTCGTCAGCGGTAGCCTGAGAATAACTTTCAAACGCTGCTTGGAAGTGACTGTTAAAAAGGTTACAAATTTGTGATGCGTTAGAAGTGTGCACGTCGTTGAAATACATTACCTCAGGCAATTGGTTAACGTCCTTTTTTGATTTTACAAATTTCCAAAAGTATTTACTATTTTCCCTAATATTATTCTCGCAAGTATGAATAAATTTATCGTAGCACTCCTTTTGCACACGTTTTTGCCTATTACGAAGGCAGCAAAAGGTATCATAATCACTAATCCTACCATAGGTTTTCCATCTCTTATGATACTTAAGTTTTTCATTAATTATTTTTATTAAAGAATTAGAAAACCAAGGAGGGTAGTGGTTACTACGAGTTATCTTAATAGGTACGTGTTTTATAATAATTCTATTTATAATATCATAAAATTCAATTAAAGCAGTATTAATGTCATTATAATTGAGAGTCTCATTCCAATTGACCAGAGATAGATCTAAATTGATAGCATCATAATCAGCTGCTTGGAAAATATGTATCAGATGTGAAGAAGAACGAAGAGTTCTCATACCTGATAGAAGTATGGAAGTACAAAGTGCTGGGTGATGCGCATCCTCACTAACCAAAGGTTCAGTACACTGCCGCACCGTACAGTAAACTCTGCTTATGACAAGATCGAGTTGTTTGCCGTTTGCATTAGGCACAGCATGTAACTGCATAAAATTTGTAAAACTAAGAAAGTTTTGGACAAGATTAATAAACGGATTACTACGATCATAGTTAGCCACAATAATACTATCATCGACCTCTGAAATATTCCACTTGGCAGAACTGATGTTAAAATCACCAAGTATCAGGAACCCATCGTTAACATTATCTGTATAAATGTCACTAATCAAGTCTAAAAAATGATTTAAACATTCCAAGTGAAGACGGCAATGAGGAAAATAACAACAGTAAACTCTTAATAAATTTGAAGGCCTCGATGATATATTAACAATAACTTCAATGGCCTCGGCAGCATTATCGGGAAAAGATAAGCTTCTAGCAGATACGACCGAAAAGTCACGACGCAATGCAATAAGCACACCACCCCCCATGCTGTCGCCCCTAGATGCATAGTTCCTGTCACATCGGTAAACATTATAACGACAATCGAAAAGTTCCAAATCGTATATCCCAGAGAAAAGCCAAGTTTCACTCAAACAAATTAAATCATAATCAGTCGTCATAACATTTTTATAAAAGACATTGGTCTTCGTCCTTAAGCCACGTACATTTTGATAATAGGCTGAAAAGTTAAATCCAAGCATGAGGAGAATCTAAGTCAATTGCATAATTCAAAGCATTGTAAGTGGAGGCAAGGTTATTCCAAATACTTAAAAATAGTAACAATAGTAACATCCCAGATTTCTTTAAAAAGCAGCCAGAAAGAGAATAGATTAAATATATAATCAAATTAACTTTAACTTTATTTTTATTGATAAAAACTGTACCCTCAGAAATCGATAACAACAATTCATCCATGCTAACGTGTGTGTGACAACAAACATACAACAAAAAAGAGTAACCTAGATATTTGAACATTAACATAACCGCAAGCAAAAATATTAAATAGAAATCTAAAGCGAAGTACAAAGACAATTTTGTTCTTACTTTATTTTGTTTAAATCGTTCACATCTGATATGTGTACAATTGGACTGGTATCACAACGACGAACTAAAATAGAACAATTTTTAGTCCAAACATACGCAAAGTTATGTTCTTTCGCTCTAACTTTAGTGCGCTGTAAAAGAGACTTATTGAAACTAGTTAAGTGATCATTAAAGAATATTAAGGAACTATGGGTGGAATATCCAAGATCCGAAGCCTGAAGCATTAATTTTCTAGCTTTATACAAAAAGTCGTCTTTTTTATGGCGCGCCAAGAAACGGACTACAATGGGTTTTGGTTTCTTAGTATTATTATCTTTTGGTGCAACACGCGTCACAAAGTCTATATCGTTCTCTATGTTTAGTGGGAGATCAATTCTATCAGTAATAGATTTTAAAATCAATAATAAATTTTCACCCTTTTTCTCAGGGACACCAAAGATCTCCACATTCGACCGCCTCGACCATTGTTCTCTCTTGTTAGAACCAGAGACTATATTACTCAGGGAAGATTTAAGTTCGCCAATTTCTAACTTAAGGGTAGCTATGGTCTTCACATCTTTGTCAATTGTATCTACCCTTCGATTTAAATCATCGTATTTTTCTGTTAAGAATTTTAAACTATCCTTGAATTCGGCGATCTGGTCCTTAAGTGGTTTAATTTCGTTCGCTATTGCATTTATAATTCTCTTCTCAAAGATATCCCATCGCTTGTCCAACTCCGCTGAGACAATTTCCTTAATCTGCTCGCCCGATAATGATGTTTTTATTGGACTAGGCACAGAGGAAGGGCTAGCACTGGCTGCGCCTCTTTTAGTTGTTATATTGAAACTATCGGGGCTCGTCCTAGTATACTCTAAGGTAGGTCTAATAGGTGTATTATCGTTGTGATGTTCTCTTGGCTGATTTAATACACATTCCGGGCAGACCCAAGATTTCTTGTCATCGTTTGACACCTGTTTCTTTTTCTTACTGTTGGGGTACAAACAAGAAATATGATAATTATTATTGCAATTACAACAAGTTATTCTACCAGCGGAGCCATCAGTCGTCGATTTGCAGCAGGCAAACTTCATTAGTGTGGGCGCGAACTCGGGTCTTATGTACGCCAATAAATGTAGCTAATCACTTAGCCACGGAAGTGTTATTCAGGTTCCGTGAAAATAGTGATATTATGGATGAATAAATGTAACTTAGCTCATTAACGACTGTGATTGGTCAATAGAACTGTCACAACAGTATACCAATAGCAGAGTGGTAACACAAACAGCAGCAGTTTGAATTTTTTTTACAACGGATTTGTAAAGCTTAACAGTTAGTAAACAAACACAATTATCAAGTTATTCACGTTTGAATTACGGTCACACATTAAAGATTAGAGTGATGTATATTTGCTTATCATTTATAAGAAATTGTCATTATATTTGGCACTTTTATTTTAATTATAGCACTAGAAAGACACGTATCATTGAAGTCACTGTATTTTGCAGAATTCTTTTGGAAATGTCTCACCAACACTAGACGTACAAATTTAGGGTTTATATAAACTAATAAATACCACCGGAGATTTAAGTAACGCGATAAAGTATTTTTAAATAAAGTTAAGTACTAAGCCGTTTACATGTTCAACTACTAACGCCATCTGTGATTACGTCTTTTCCTTAGTTAATTTTATTTCATACATTTTTTACAATGTTAGTCTTTAAGAAAGTCCTTAATCAAATAATATAACAGTTTTCTACGTAATCTTTCATTTGTCGTCTCATAAAAAACAACTTCGATACATCAGCTGTTACTCTTAATAATAATTTGCCCTATAAGTTATTGATAGATAGAATTTTACTGACAAAAATAGATAGTACCACTACAGTTGTTTTGTTGTGTGGTAACAGTCTAGGCATCCAAAAAAAGGACATTGTGGATGGTATGAACACCTTATTAAAATTAAACCTAGGAAAATTAATGTTATGTACCTTTCCTTACTCTGACTACCTGTCAGAAAAACAAAATAAACTTATTCACTACTTGAATAATTATATGTATGATATCATGTCCACATGATAATGTTTTATTTTTTGACACTAATAAGTTTGTTAGTGGATTTAAACTGACACAGGAAGCTATGTTTCTTCCCAAGAAATGCAAAAGAACAATGGCTACTTTGATAGCATATAATATTAACTCCGTTATAAGTAATATAACGAAAACTAGGGTAAGAGACGAGCCAGTATTATATAGTTATTCTAATAATACTGTGATAAACTGTTTAAACGACCGAGGCTGACAACATTCTAGTATCTCTAGCAAATCACATATTTTAAATAAGGAGGAAGAAAGGCCTGGTACTTTTAAAATTGTTCCATCAGAATATACAAGGATTTTCTTCAAAATCATTAGAAATAGTTATTTTTGGAAAAAACTAAATATGATGTTGTTTGTATTTGTGAACATTGGTTTAAATCGTATCATTAATAATAAATTATAAAAATTATTCCGTCTTAAGTTACTATACTCGTAAATCCAAGCTTTATGGAGGTATATTAATTTTGGTTAAAAAAAATATCAAGTCGAGAGAACGTAGGGATATAGTTGAGCTTTCAGTTGAACAGTGTGTTGAAATTTCTTGTGTTGAGCTGGATAAGCATATTATTGTGTGTGTGTATACAGACCCCCAAACAGTCAAAATTTTACTACATTTGAATCTGTGATGGAAGATGTGCTGAATAAAACTTTCATGAGTAACAAGTCTGTTGTAGTTTGTGGTGACTTCAACATAAATATTTTAGAAAAAACAACGTATAGTGACAGATTCTTATGTTTATTCAATTCTTTTAAGTTAATTAATGTTTTCCTCGAACCGACTCGAATAACATTAACTTCTGCTACATGCATTGACAATATTTTTTGTAATTGCGATTATATAGATCAAGCAGTAGTTAGTTATCTACAATCTGATCACACTGGGCAAACAGTCACTTTCACTAATATTACGCCATTGAGAAGTGTTAAAGTTAAATCTAGAAATATAACACCTGCAACATTGCATACATTTAATACAGCTTTGAGTAATAAATTAGATATTTACATGAGTAACGCAAATTAACCTCATAAACTGTATGCTGATCTTTTTTCAATTACAGGTACAATTTACTAGTAGCTTTCCAATTAAAATGAAAAATATCAAACCCAAGTTCACCTTCTGTGATTGGGCCACCGCCGAAATTCGTAGAAGTAGGGAAAAGCTATATGAATTATATGACCTAAAATCCCAAACGAATAGTGAAAGTTTTGCAAGGTATGTTGCAAATTATTCTAAAACGTTTAAAAGAGTATGTAAGGTAGCAAAAGCGCTACATATAAGTAAAAGAATTATTTAATTCTTTAAATAATTTTAATTTTGTCTTCTGCAGATGACAAAATTAAGGCCACCTGGAAAATTGTTAATAGTGAAACTGGGAGGTCTAAGCACCGCAGTGTGGCCTTTACTCTAGAGACTGCGCGTGGGCTCATTCAGGCAGATAGTGACGTAGCTCAAGAATTCGAATTATTTTTCACTAATATTCCGGTAGAGACTACAAAATCCTTAAATTGCTCTTCTTCCCTTGCAATTTCTTTTGTTAAAAGCAACGTTACTCTTTGTCCGGTGGAGTTCGGGTTTGAGTACACTAATCCCCGGTCTGTTATCAAAGTCTTTAATGATTTAAAATTAAAAGTAACTGAAAACTTATGGGGAATGTCGGTAAAAGTGTGTACATCCATTATACATACAATCACGCCACACTTAGCTGTTATTTTTAATATGTGCGTAGATCAAGGAGTCTTCCCGAATTTAATGAAATTTAGTAAGGTAATACCACTGTTCAAATCCGGCGATAGTAAAGTTGCCAACAACTATAGGCCAGTGTCTGTCTTGCCAGTGCTCAGTAAAGTGTTCGAAAAGATAATGCTCATGCAAATGCTAGATCATTTTAACGCAAATAACATCCTGCACGATCAGCAATTTGGCTTTACCAAAGGGTGTTGTACTACTGAGCATATCTTCGATGCCTGGGAGAACTCACAGGACGCCATTGGCATTTTTTGTGATCTTTCCAAAGCATTTGATTGTGTGAAACATGAAACACTGCTGCTTAAATTGGAGCACTATGGTATCCATGGTAAAGCACTTAATCTTTTAAAATCTTAGCTAGAGGACAGACAACAGTGTGTTCAAATAAATCAAACTAAATCTCTAGGCGTTCCACAGGATCCGTACTGGGTCCGTTCCTATTCTTAGTTTACATAAATGATCTACCTGAAGTAATTAAAAATCGAGCGAAGATAGTGTTATTTGCTGACGATACCTCTTTGATTTTTAAAGTAGGTAGAAATGTTAATAACTTTGAAGAAGTAAATGACGCTATTCTTCAACTACATAACTGGTTTACATCCCACAATTTAGTGCTCGATAAGAAGAAAACTAAATGTATAAGGTTTTCTTTGCCAAATGTAAAAAGTACTGTACATGATATTATACTGAACAATGAGAAACTTGAGTTCATCAATGATACATCTTTTTTAGGGATTACGCTTGACTCCAAGTTACAATGGGGTCCTCATATTGAGAATTTAGGTAAACGGCTTAGCTCCGCTGCCTATGCCGTAAGGAAGATCAGACAACTAACTGATGTGGACACCGCAAGGATAGTCTATTTTAGCTACTTTCATAGTGTCATGTCTTACGGTATATTATTGTGGGGTAGGGCAGCGGACATTGAGTCTGTTTTTATCTTGCAAAAAAGGGCTATTAGGGCCATCTATAACTTGAGTAGTCGCGACTCTTTAAGAGAACTGTTCAAAGTAGCTAATATCATGACGGTCCCATGTCAATATATTTATGAAAACATTATGTATACTAGAAAAAATTTAGATCTTTTTAATCAGCTAGGTGATAGGCATTGCTATAACACACGACATAGAAATAAATTAGACCAACCGCAGTTTCGTCTGTCAAAAATTCACACGTCTTTCATGGGGCACTGTGTTAGATTTTATAACAAAATTCCCATTGACGTCACTAAACTTAGTGAAAATAAGTTCAAAGCTTGTGTAAAACGAACACTTTGTAAGCAAGCTTATTATTCAATAGAAGATTATTTAAAAGATAAAAATGCTTGGATAGATGCTATTACAGCTCCACTTGAGTCATGACAACCTATTCCTTGCCTTCCCCCTGGACCGCGAGAGCGAGTAGTCGTGTGTTCCCGTATTTGCCTTTTTTCAATATATCAAATAAAATATTCAATAAAATAAATTCAGTGAAGTACCAGGAGCACATATCTTAGTAGCGTGCACGTAGTGTGAGTGCAGGACAGCAACACTGCAGACAGAGGTCACAGTCCTAGTACCGCTGCGCATGCGACACACCCCCTTGCGCCCCTACTACGCGTAAGCGCCTGCCACAATTCATAGGCGAGAGCGTTTAGCGGTTGTCTCTTCGGATCTGGCCCAAGTGAAAATCAGGAAGACTGATATATAATAATTCAAGGTATCCTACTGTTATACAACTACTACCGTTATAATATTGTAATAATGCCTTTAAATCGGACCCCTCCTAAGACACCACTGGATGAGGCTGAAGGTTCTACCTCAACTTCATGCCCCCAGTTATTTCTTCAAACGGTGTCTACCCCGGATATCTCAGCGGTGGGTATCGAAAATGTTACAAGCCGTTTGAAGAGAAAACGCAGCAATTGTGACTGCACAACTAATTTTATGGACGAATTACGCTCACTACTCTCAGCTTCAACGGAGCGTTCAGACATGAAATTCGCAAAATTAATGAAATCAAAGCCCAAAATGCAGAAATAAAGGATTCGTTAAGTTTCTTATCAAAAGAATATGACGACATAAAATTGAAAATTACAACTATGGAATCTGAACGGGAAACGAAGCGCCGCCATATTCTTGGTCTAGAGGAAAAAATCGATAATTTGGAACGACACATGAATTTCACAAAAATCGAGATAAGAAATGTGCCCCAAAAACATCAAGAAAATAAAGACGATCTTCGTGCTATTGTAAGAGAAACTGCCATGGCAGTTGGCATTCCAATAAATAATAATAAAATTAAAGACGTCTTTCGCACCAAAAATAAAACGAACACTTCAGCAATAACAGTAGAGTTCTTAAGCGCTCTAACAAAGGACAACATCATAAAGAAGACACGGATATTTAACAATACCCACAAAGAAAACAAACTGAATACTACACATTTGAAATTGGATGGACCTAGCAAGCCCGTTTATATATCTGAAAAATTAACACCAAAAGCGCGACGCATTTACTATTTAGCTCGCAGTTTTGCTGAAACTAATAACTATAAATACTGTTGGACCTCATTTGGAAGAGTTCTTCTCAAAAAACAAGATGGAGATCGACACGAAATTATAGATAATGAAGCAGATCTCGATCGCCTTCGGCTCTCAAAATGACTAATATCTCAGCATGAAGTCCTAAAGTTTGACTTACTCTTTCTTTATTTATAAATTTTTTATTGTTTTATTATTCTGTTAAAATTAATCTCACACGTTAACCTATACACACACACGTACATAATACATGCACAACATGTATCATATTACATATACAATATCACTTATACTATACAACACGGGTTCGTACTGCTGCCAAAATCTTTCTGAAATGTCTCGCCCAGTGTTTTGTGACACTACATACTTATAACTAAAAATGATGAACATAGACATAATTTCTCACGAAATTGACCAAGTTTCAATTGCTGACTCTTTTATGTGTTCTCCAGAAGAATGCCGTAATTATATTGGGCAATGCGGCCATACTTTACGGATCATTCATATCAATATCAGGAGCATTAATAAGAATCTGGACCAATTTGTTTCAATGTTATCTCTAACACAAACAGAATTCGACTTAATTATTTTAACAGAGTGTTGGCTTCAAGTATCAGGATATATACCCATCATACATGGATACTCATCTCACCACACTAAAAATAATCCTATACAAAATGGCGGCGTTGTAATTTATGTCAAAAATACCTTAATGTGTGTCATAAAAGAACCAATAATTTCTGATGCCAACTGTTTAATAAGTTGTTGCCACAACACTGCTATAATTGCTATCTATCGTTCCCCGTCTTATGCTAACTTAGAGAACTTTTACTCCTGTCTAGATGATATATTAACATCTCTAAAATCATATCATAATATTATCCTTATAGGCGACATGAACATTGATATAATGCCTGGAAACAATGATCGACATTCAGATGATTATTTAACTCTAACAGCTACGCTAGGTCTACACCCGCTCATGTGCTTCCTACTAGAATGGACAAATGTCTTGATCATATCATGATGAAAAGCAGGACATCAGCTAGAGTTATGGTCTTAGATACACACATTACGGATCATTTACCTATTGCCTTATTTTTGAATATAACCAAACCAATCATATTATGAATCTATAAAAAAAGACATATAAAAATACGATTTCAGCCCCATATTACATACATCTGACGCAGATCTAGCAACTAATCTTTTAATTACAGGCATTCAGACTGCCATAAATGATAACAGTACAGTAGTCCATTCTTCAAATAGAAAAATATTGATTAAACCATGGTTGAACCGTGACAAAATGCATCGAAAAGTCAGCAAGAATCCACATGATCTTATTTTTAAAACCTCGTACACTCGGTACCGCAACTTTTGTAACTCGCTGCTCAGGAAATTGAAACGAGCTTTTGAAAAATCTTAACTTTGCATAGCAAAAAACAATCCAAGGGCTCTATGGAACGTTGTCAAAAATATCACACACAGTGGTCGTCAAAGGCAACCAGCCAATATCTTACTTAATTCTTCTGCCGATCCTCTAACATCGATAAACAGCATCAATAACTTCTTCGTAAATATTGGTAAGAACCTTGCGTCAAAAATTTCCCCAATCAATCAACACGTTTCCAGACTTTCATCTTCATCTCCTAGCAACTCTCTTGTTATACCATTCGTTGATGATACTTATGTGCAAAGCATAATTTGCAGTTTGCGCAGAGATAGTGCAACCGGATGGGATAATATTCCAGCTCTAGTCCTAAAAAACTCCAGCTGCACTCTTTCTCCGTATATAGCTCACGTGTGTAATAATGCCATCAACTCGGGTACCTTCCCTAAAGCTTTTAAACGTGCTTTAGTTCATCCTGTGTACAAGGGTGAGGCTAGAGACAATGTATCTAATTATCGTCCAATTTCGGTTTTAACTTCCCTATCCAAGATTCTGGAACGTATATTAAACACTAGTATGGTTAAATTTTTAAGTAAAAACAGTCTAATAGCACGCAACCAATATGGATTTAGATCAGGAATCTCTACAGAAGATACCGTTGCCGATTTTACAAACTCCTTAGTAGAAAAACTAGATAATCGCTTTAAATGCTACGGTGTATTTTTAGACCTAACTAAGGCTTTCGATACGGTCTCTATCCCCAGACTTGTAGCCAAAATGGAACATATTGGAATACGTGGATTGGCCCTAAACATCTACAAAGATTACCTCAATGGACGTAGCCAATTAGTCAAAATTGATTCCGTTATTAGTAATGAAAATAACCTAAGCTACGGAATTCCGCAAGGTAGTATTTTGGGGCCCACATTATTCCAAATCTATATAAACGATTTGTGTCTATTACCCCTCAAACAATGTGACACGTTCGTATATGCAGATGACACAGCCCTGCTTGTATACGACAATGATTGGATTAAAGCCCGACAACGAGCTGAACTCTCTTTGCGCACGGTAATGGACTGGCTATCTTCTAATCTACTCACTCTTAATATTTCAAAAACAAAAGTTATCCAGTTTTTCCTACCTAATTCAGCCAAAACACCTCCTGAATCAAATAAGATTGAGGCACACACATGTGTGGACAATTCACAGTGTACTTGTCCTTGTCTTGCTATGGTTCCTAATATAAAATATCTAGGAGTGCATATTGACGCAAGGTTGGACTGGCGTGAACACATTGATTCCCTCTGCTCTCGACTTCGAAAACTAACATATCTCTTCAAGGAGCTTAGACATTCCGCTGACTATGATACATCAACACTAGTCTATCGCAGTCTCTGCGAGTCCATAATTACGTACTGCATACCAGTGTGGGGTGGGACTTTTAAAACTGTAATACTGAGGGCAGAACGAGCTCAGCGAGCAGTCCTCAAGGTAATATTATTAAAAAAAAGAGACTATCCCACTACTCAGTTGTACTTAGATGCTCAAGTTCTTACTGTAAGGCAGCTCTACATCCTTCGAACTGTGTTGCGGCGACACTCCATGCTAGCTCTTGATAAAAATCTAGCAAATCTACGAATTGGATTTCCAGTCTGTCAATTGGTTAAGTGTCGTACTGCACTTGCGCGAAGACACTTCTGTGCTTTAAGCTCTCGGATTTACAATAAAATACACAAAAGTCTCTTTATATATAAACATACACGGTACACGGTGAAACAGAAACTTAATAAATGGCTGCAGTCGTTAAACTATGAAGACACAGAACGAATACTAAAAACAATTTCATAAGACTCTCATACCTTTGTCTTTTAGTAAACACGTACTTTCTCCTACATTACTCACGCACATACACACACACACACACACACGCGCGCGCGCACAGAATTTATATTTTATAGCTTAAGAATTTTAACATTTAAATTCCCTTATCTAATTTCTATTCATTGTTGTTGTTTTCATTTTTATAATAATTTGCTTTGTTCATATTATGAATTAATTTAACACCTTACACCATGGGAGAGGGCACTGACTTCTGTAACACAGGTTATTACCTAGCACAGATGTCAGGGACTTCACAAAATATTGTATTCAATTTTATGACAATAAAAATTATTATTATTATTATTATTCAACTGTTGTTAGTTAACATTTCCTCTCTTCCTTCTATTAGTTTAACACAATATGTTCATTTTTTTTGTAAATGAGTGAACCATGTAGCCATTCTCATAAATAGTATTATTCGCTTTTTTAACTTAGACTCACCTGATGACCAACCTACATTGTTCTCCCATACCCCACAACAGAATGTAGATGAAAAAGTTTGTAATTTCTTATTTTAAAAGAGTAAACGTGGTGTTTCTTGCCCTTCTTCTCCACAGGAATGACATTCCGAAGTGGCGGTAGAGTCTTTGTTACTTTTCTGACGATTCATAAATACTGTAATGGTTTACATGAATAATATTCTGATTCTGATTCTGAATAATGATTCAGAAATTTACACAAATTAATAATAAATCATCAAGTGTTTATCTTGAAGCTCACATGTGTATCCTTGGTCCTAGGTCTTCATTCTAATTTCAACCACAGAATCCACACACATATAGAACTTGCCCAGATAAGGTGATTTACGCGCTAGTCGAGTTACGCGTAGCTAATCGCGCGATTGTAAGATACTCGAAGTAGTATTTTTTATAAATAAAAGGTTAAAACTCTTGTTAACTGACTGAATCCGTCCTATCTGGGCACAATACGACATCAGCCGAGCGACTCACCTCGCGCGTAAATCGTCTCATCCGGACAAGCTCAACAGACGGCTTGATCTACCGCCGCTCTACCCATGGGTGTCAGCGCACACAGGAATAATTTCTGGCACGGAGCTAGTTATTTATTGATATTTTTTGCGATTTGCAATGATTGATTAGTAAATAATTAGTTAGTACAACATAATTTGTTAATATGCAGAAATAAATAAATGAACAAATATTTATCATGAATACGTCAGTGTTTCAATCAGTAAGAAAAAATGTTATTGGCATTCGTGCAGCATAGCACATAAGACAGGAAAACATAAATGGTAAAATAAAAGCTATCCAGTTTTTAAAATGTTTGTAGATATATAAAAATCTGCTGCCACAGTAGGGGGCACCCCCGTATTTTGTAATCCTTATGTTGGAATTGAGAAGGTTAACAGATACTGCTACACCTCTACCAGTTAAACAATATACTGCTTCAACAGCAGGCTTAGATCGTTACACCATACGTATTTTAGATTATCTATAAAATATTAGGGAGTCATGTCCAAGAGCGTACTCGTCGCGACAACTCCAGTCATATAGGCTGCAATCTGAAGCAAAAGATGTATCGCAGTGCAGGCTAGGGCGTCCCTCGAGGCGACGCGTACCGGCCCGCCCCCGTCAGTACGACTACAGGTGGAAGCGGCGATGGGGACCGCCACCCATCACGCCAGGCCCGAACTGGCGAGTCGTGGGGTGCAAAGTGCCGAATGTAAGGGGTGTTATGAAAAATAAGATGCATAAGGTTATTGATGTAATGAAAGAGCGACGCCTGGATGCTCTGTGTGTAACAGAGACTAAGCGAAGAGGCAGTGAAACCTGTGATCTTCCCGATGGCACGATGGCTCTGTGTTTAGTGGTTTATTAAGGAAGTGGAGGCACTGGAGAGAGCGTATCCCCTTCCTCGAAAGAATAAAGGTTAAAAAGTTGCAAGATGAGAGCGTGAGGAGAATGTATAAAGACCGATTCCGGGACAAGCTTTTGACAGCAGGTTCTTCGGACTCAAATATAAAATATCAAATATGAATGTAAGAATACCCTAACAAAGAGTTTGGTAGAATCCGCGCAATAAGTATGTGGTTGCTCAAAGAATCATAGTACTGCAAAAAGTGATGCATGATAAGATGCGGAGTTACAAAACTCCATAGAAAGTAAGAAGAAAGCGTGAAAGGACTAAGTTTTTCCTTTGGCAAGACTATGATTCGCCTAAGATTAGGATATATATTTGTGTAAAAAATGTACTGGAACTTTTGAGAAATAAATAAACATTACATTATAAACATTATGCTCGACCTTTGAATTTTCGGAGGTCAGTTAAAAATATATTATAAACACATAATTATATAGGTGAGAAAGGCTCGAGCTGATTCGTTAGGTTCCAGAATGGAAAAGATAAAATCTAAAGACGGTGACATTCTTGCAAACACACAAGCTGTGCTAAACCGGTGGAGTGAATACTTTGGAGAAATGTATGAGACTGCCCCGGATGCTGGTGCCACAGATGAGCCCAGAGGCAAGTTTGCGGCACCAGAATACACACAGGACATCACTATGGAAGATGTTGAATGGGCGATACGAAGTATGAAAAATGGTGAAGCTGCGGGAATAGACATGATATATGCCGAGATTATTAAATATGGTGGAACTTGCGTCCGGGACGCTTTTTGGGTCCTTGCAAATCTTTACTGGAAGACCGGTAGCGTCCCTACAGATTGGCGCCGCGCAGTCATTGTACCCTAGTATAAAGGCAAGGGCTCACAATATGACTGCGCCAAGTACAGGGCCATTAGTTTGATCTGCCTGGCAGCTAAGGTGTACGGTAAAATTATTGAACGGAGAATGCGCGAGAAGGCCGATGGAATGTTGTGCGAGGCACAGGGAGGTTTCAGGTCTGGAAGAGGATGTTCGGATCAAGTTTTCTCCCTCCGCAGCATCGTAGAAAAGCATCTGGCAGTAGGGCGGAAGGTTTTCTGCGGTTTTGTGGATCTGGAGAAGGCGTTTGATAGAGTCGTGCGAAAGAGACTTTGGGACATTTTGCCAGAGTATGGTATCACCCGCACTCTGTTGTGAGCCGTCCAGTCCACCTATGTGGACAGCAAGGCATGCGTACGGGTGGGTGGTAACATGTCACCTTGGTTTAACGTTAAAATCGGCGTCAAGCAGGGTTGCGTGTTGTCCGCTAGACTGTGTATAGTATATCTGGATAAAAGTCTTCAAAGACTAAATGCAATTAATAAATGGGTAAAAATGGGTGATCTTGTGGTAAACCACCAACCACAATCCTTGCATTCGTTCTGGTTTCTTTCCGTTCAAAAACCATAATCTTAGTTTTCTTTACATTCACACGTAAGCCATTTTTTATGCAGTCGCCTTTCATAACTGTGACTAGTGTTCGCAGATCAGTGGCTGTTAGCGCTATCAAAACCACGTCATCTGCATATAGTAGATGATTTACCACTAGATCACTCATTTGTACTCCTTCACCCACCTTCATCGCTTTCAGTCTTTGAAGACTTTTATCCAAATATATTATAAACAGTCTAGCGGGCAACACGCAAACCTTTTTTTTTTACACAGGGATAACCCTTTATGGGTACCCGTCCGCGTTCGGGGGACGCGGAGGGGTTATGTGGGAGTCCTTGGTGCATCGACGGTCGGAATGACCCGGCCGTCGATGCACCAAGTATCATCATCATTATCATCATCTCAGCCCATACTTTTCCACTGTTGAACATAGGCCTCCCCAATCGCTTTCCAGCGTAACCGGTCCGATGCCACCTGCATCCAACGACTTCCTGCGATTTTCACAAGATCGTCGGTCCATCTGGCAGGCGGTCGTCCCACGCTGCGCTTGCCAATACGTGGTCGCCACTCTAGAATCTTTCTTCCCCAACGCCCGTCCGATCTACGCGCTATGTGGCCCGCCCATTGCCACTTCAGCTTGCTAATCTTAAGGGCTATATCGGTAACCTTGGTTCTTCTACGAATCTCCTCATTCCTGATTCGATCGCGTAGAGAAACGCCGAGCATAGCTCACTCCATAGCTCGCTGAGCAACTCTGAGCTTTTTTATGAGACCTATTGTAAGAGACCACGTCTCTGATCCATATATCATCACTGGTAACACACATTGACTGAAAACTTTAGTCTTAAGGCACTGAGGTATTTTGGATGAGAAGATATTGCGCAGTTTCCCGAACGCTGCCCAGCCGAGTTGGATTCGTCGATTGACCTCTCTCTCAAAGTTGGACCTACCTAACCGGACTACCTGTCCCAGGTAAATGTATTCGTCGACAACTTCAAGAGTAGAGTTCCCAACGGTGAGTGCGGTGGGTACGACATGGACGTTAGACATTATTTTGGTTTTGTCCATGTTCATTTTAAGACGCACTTCTTGAGATACTCTGTTGAGGTCACCGAGCATTCGTCCTAGATCTTCCAGCGACTCTGCCACGACCACAATGTCGTCGGCAAATCGAAGGTGAGTGATGTATTCGCCATTGATGTTGATGCCAAGTCCTTGCCATTCCAAGAGCTTGAAGGCGTCCTCTAAGGTGGCCGTAAACAGTTTCGGAGAAATGACGTCTCCCTGTCTTACTCCTCTTTTTATGGGGATTGCCTTCGTGCACTGCCCCTGTACTCGGACTGACATGGTGGCGTTATTATACAAGCACTTCAACACTTCGATGTACCTATAGTCAATGCGACATCGCTGGAGAGATCTAAGAACCGCCCAAGTCTCGATCGAATCGAAGGCTTTCTCATAGTCCACAAACGCCAAGCATAGTGGCCGATTATACTCCTCGGTCTTCTGTATAATCTGCCGCAGCGTATGTATGTGGTCTATGGTACTAAAGCCTTTCCGGAAACCGGCTTGTTCGGGAGGCTGGAAGTCATCAAACCTGCGTTCGAGACGATTCGTAATGACTCTCGAAAACAACTTATAAACATGGTTCAGCAGTGTGATGGGCCTATAATTCTTCAGTAAAGTGTTATCACCTTTCTTGAAAAACAGTACCACCACACCCCTGTTCCATGCTTCCGGCGTTTTCTCTTCGAGCAAGACGGAATTAAACAGCCTCTGAAGAACTTTTAGTACTGGCGGTCCGCCCGCTTTCAGAAGCTCTGCGGTAATTCCGTCTTCGCCTGGTGCTTTGTTATTTTTGAGTTGTTTGAGAGCCATCGTAATCTCGTACAGGCTGATGTCCGGGATATCTTCAGTGTAGTGTCGGGTTAGCTTGGCTCTTGGGTCTTTTACCAAGTCAACAACAGGTTCAGCTACTGAGGTATACAACTGCCCATAGAACCTCTCTATCTCCCTGAGCACCTCCGACCTATTCGACGTTACGTTTCCATCCTCCATCTTCAGCTTCGTCAACTGGCTTTGCCCAATAGACGCGTCTCTTGCGAACACTTTAGAGCCCTTATTCTGTGCTATGGTTTCCTCAATACGCCTTGTATTGAAGGATCGTAAGTCTTGTCGCAAGGACTTCAATATCTGTCCATTGAGCTGCCTATAGGACTTAGCATCATAGGAGGTTTGGAGCGTCATGGAACGTCGCTCAGCCATGAGGTTTCGGGTGTAGTTGGATAGTTTTTGAGGTCTATTTTTACGGTGGGGCTTAAAATACTTGGACCCGACCGTATGGACAGTCTCTACCAGCCTGTTGTTGATTTCGTCCACTGATGCGCTGCTGTCTAGCAATTCGAAGCGGTTTGCCAATTCGAGTTGAAAGTTCTCGGGGTTTTGGATATGTGCATTACAAGGTCGGAGCGTAGACTTCATCAGACGCGATCTTTCCATTTTGACATTAATATTTAATGTGCCTCTGACCATTCGGTGATCACTGCCGGTTTTTACCCTGTGGATCACGGAGACATCATTAAATATTTGTCGCTTGGTGCTCATTATGAAGTCTATTTCGTTTTTGGTGGAACCATCAGGGCTCATCCAGGTCCATTTCCTATGAGGCGGCTTCTGGAAGAAAGAGTTCATCATAAAGAGTCCCTCCTTCTCCAGGAATTCGGCCAGCCTCTGACCCCTGGGGTTGCGCTGCCCATATCCAAATTGCCCCACTCTCAACTCATCATCGCCCCGTTTGCCCAGCCGCGCATTGAAGTCACCCATAACCACTGTAAAGTGTGTTTTGGAAGTATGTATGGCTCTACTAATGTCCTCATACATAATTTCGACATCATCATCTGAGTATGTCGAGGTCGGTGCGTAGACCTGTATGACCTTCAGCGAATATCTTTTGGATATTCTGAGTATCAGGTACGCTACCCTGCTCGACACACTAGTGATGGACACAACGTTGTCTATGAGTGACTTGTGGACGATAAATCCGACACCACCTTGGGACTGCTGTTCGCCCTCCCGGTAGTAAAACAAGTTGCCGGATTTTAAGGTTATCGTGGCCTCGCCCTCTCTTCGGACCTCCGATAAACCAACAATATTCCACCGCAACTTGTTTATCTCTTCTTCCAGCTCAACAAGCTTCTCATCTGTCCTCAAAGTGCGTGCGTTGTATGTCACCAGGGCCAATTTTCGTTTTTGGTGGTAGCCGAATCTCTGCCGGAGATTCTTAGCACCCCTTGTCCTGTCGTTACCATGGCTGCTACCGTGGCCAGGACGATCAGGACCGCCGGGGACTAGGGGCCTGGTTTTCTTCTTTTCTTCCATAATAGTGATTGGGGGGATTTGCCATACTCGCCACGCTTGGCAGGCGGGTTGGCGAGCGCAGTTTTTGATCGCAGAAGTGTTAAGAGAACGCTGCTGCCCATTCCCTAGTTTTCCCTTAGTCGCCTTGTACGACACCCGATGGGATGAGATGGGTTGGTCCTATTCTAAGCCGGGAACCACTCGGCTTAGAATAGGCCACCAAGTATACTGACTAAAAACCCTGTGGTGACACCACTATGGCCGCATAATGTCGGGACTACGGGGACGAAAAATCTTCACGCGGCCTCGACGCGGGCTGCCTTTTCAGGCCCCTCCTGGAAGCATGTATAAAGCGCTCCCCCCCTCCTACTAGACGCCATGCTGGTGTCACTCAGCATGGCGTCTCCCCCTCTAACTGGGCGACAGACTCCTCCGAGTCTGCCACCCAGATTAATTCGTTGGAGACACCCGTGTACTCAGACTGTAAGATCTGAGGCCATGGGCATCTCCACACCCGTCGCGCCGGTGGCGCAGGAGCCGGCCGGCCACGGCTGAGCCACTGAATTAGTAGTAGCAGCAGCGGCAGTCCAAGAGACCCTCCTGACTGGCTGAGAGCCTCTTCTCTTCGCGTTGGCGGCGCTGTCTGCGCTGCTTCTTCTAGGGCTGTCTCTTTCACAGCCTGGTGCTCGAGCAGCTCAGTTTTCTTTGCTGCGAGCTCCTGCTTATTTTTAGCCAGGCCGACGTATTGCCGATCGCCGGGCGGTCGGCCTCGGCCGTGTGGCACCTTTGTTGCTTTTTTGGCTACGGCCTCGTCCGAGCTCCCTGGCTCAGAGGGGCGCTGCCGCTTGCCACTTGCGCTTGCGCTGGGCCGTCCACCATCCGCGCCATCCGAGTCCGACATGGAGAACTCGTCGTCTGTGGGACCGAATGCCTCCTTATACGCGGTCAGCAACCGCCTTGCCTCGCTGTTTGAGTAGCCCTCCGGCAACTCGTCGTCGTCCGAATTGACGAAGAACTCCTGAGTCTGCTTTGAAGCAGCATCTTTCCCCCACTGCGCCGCAGCAGCGGTACGCTCGTCCAGCCGTTCAACAAGAACAACCGGGTGAGTTTTCTCAATCGAATGCAAATCGGAATCCGTTTTCGCTTTGCCAGAGTCGTCGTTTGGTCGATGTATCAAAGTGCTCCCCCCCAGAATACGAGGGGCAGCCAGAGCCCGAAGGCCCTGGGGAGGATTCTCCAGCCTGGGACAAGCTGGTACCTCCCTGGGGTAGTTTCTGTTCATTTTGAGACATCACATTTTATGTGCTGACCTACAGCTTTGGACACTTGGCGGAGTTTTGCCCCTCCGCTTTCAGCAGCGGCACGCCGACCGCAGTATTAGGCACATCGTGCCGACCAGCCTCTCATCGTCGATCAACCACACACTACAAATGCCGGCTCCCTGTCCTCTCTTCAAACGGAGAGTACAAGGAGCGAGCGACTCATCCAACCTTTCGTAGCCAAAACGAACAACGACTCCAGGAGGACTCATTCGAGGAGGGATCCTCGAATGAGGAGCGAGGGGAGTGAGCCAACGATCCGACCACGACGTGCCACCTGCTGCACCCGACCCTCTCGAAAATGGAGATTGAAGGGGGCAGCTAGGCGCAACCAACTTCCGGACAGAACCGGGGAACGAAAATTGTGTTATTCAGGAAAAGGATGGGGAGGGATGGGACCGAAATTGGGGAAAGGGTAGCGCATGACTGTTTCTGTTATGTCTGTTTAGAAGGACTAGACCAATAGCAGGCCGCAACCGCGAGCAGGATACAGTCACACTTGCCTTGGGTCTTGGCCTGCCGTCAAACCAGGGTGACATGTTACCACCCACCCGTACGCATGCCTTGCTGTCTACATAGGTGGACTGGAAGGCTCGCAATAGAGTGCCATTTATACCATACTCAGGTAAAATGTCCCTAAGTCTCTTTCGCACAACTATCAATCGCCTTCTCCAGATCCACAAAACCGCAAAAAACCTTTCAGCCCACTGCCAGATGCTTTTCTACGATGTTGCGGAGGGAAAAAACTTGATCCGATCTTTCTTTCTTTCTTTTCTTTCTTAACATCCTCTTCCGGACCTGAAACCCCCTTGTGCCTCGCACAACAGTCCATCGGAATTCTCGCGCATTCTCCGTTTAGTAAGTTTGCCGTACACCGTGGCTGCCAAGCTGATCAAACTGATGGCTCTGTAATTGGCGCAGTCATATTGTGAGCCCTTGCCTTTATACAATGGTACTATGACTGCGCGGCACCAATCTGTAGGGACCCTACCGGTCCTCCAGCAAAGGTTTGCAAGGACCCGAAAGGCGTCCCTGACGCAAGTTCCACCATATTTGATCATTTTGGCAGATATCATGTCTATTCCCGCAGCTTTACCATTTTTCATACTTCCTATCGCCCATTCAACTTCTTCCATAGTGATGCCGTCTGTTGATTCCGGTGCCACAAATTCGCCTCTGGGCCTGAAAGAAATTCACTAAGTGATACCAACAATGTAATTTACTTAAATTAGTTTGCTTTAATATAATAGACGGTAAAATTACGGTAAAATTATTGAACGGAGAATGCGCGTGAAGTCCGATGGAATGTTGTGCGAGGCACAAGCGGGTTTCAGGTCTGGAAGAGGATGTTCGGATCAAGTCTTCTCACTCCGCAACATCGTAGAGAAGCATCTGGCAGTGGGCCGGAAGGTTTTCTGCGGTTTTGTAGATTTGGAGAAGGCATTTGACAGAGTTGTGCGAAAGAGACTTTGGGACATTTTGCCAGAGTATGGTATAGATGGCACTCTGTTGCGAGCCGTCCAGTCCACTTATGTGGACTGCAAGGCATGCGTACGGGTCACAGGTCACCCTGGTTTGACGTTAAAATCGGCGTCAAGCAGGGTTGCGTGTTGTCCGCTAGACTGTTTATAATATATCTGGACAAAAGTCTTCAAAGACTGAAAGCGATGAATGAAGGTGTACAAATGGGTGACTTAGTGGTAAACCATCTACTTTATGCAGATGATGCGGTTTTAATAGCGCCAACAGCCACTGATCTGCAAACACTAGTCACAGTTATGAAAGACGACTGCATGATCAATGACTTACACTTGAATGTGAAGAAAACCAAGATTATGGTTTTTGAAAGGGAAGAAACCAGAACGAATGTAAGGATTGTGGTTGGTAACGATGTGCTGGAGCAAGTGAATGAGTTTGTATATCTTGGATGCGCCTTCAGTAAGGATGGGAAATACACCGCTGACATAGAGAGAAGAGTGAGTGCAGGGAACAGAGTGAATGGTGCGATGGGAAAGCTACTCGGGAGCCGGCACTTAAGCCATAAGGCGCAGCTGGCCATACATAACGGAGTTCTTGTCCCAACGCTGTTATATGGTAGCGAGAGCTGGGTATGTAAGAAGGAGAATGAAAGTAGGATAAATGCGGTAGAAATGCGAGCTCTGCGGAAGATGTGCGGAGTGAAGCTGACCGACCGCATTAGCAACAGCATAGTAAGACAGCGAGTAGGTATGAAAGATAGTATCGGTGTAAAGATGAGAAAGGGCATGCTCCGTTGGTTCGGGCATATAGAAAGAATGCCAGAAGAAAGAATGACAAAACAGATTTACATTGTGAAAGTGGAAGGATGCAGGTACCGTGGAAGACCTAGACTATCTTACCACGACCAAATAAACCGAGTCTTATCTGATGGAAAAGTCAAGAGTCTCCGTAACCGGCGAGCGTGTATGAGACGAACTATGAGAGTCGAGGAAGCCAGAGAGGTATGTAAGGAAAGAACCTGTTGGAACTCTGTACTCTCTGCCTACCCCGCAAGGGATCTGGCGTGAGGTTATAGATAGATAGATAGATAGATAATATAATAGATGGCGCCACTGTGTCGCCCTTGAATCGCGGTATGGTTCAGTAGCAACCATCTTATATGTTATTGACATAAGGTCGAATAAAAACGTCCAGCAAATCAGATCAATAGATCAGTAGACAAAAGTGGTTTTATTTACAACCCTTTTGGTGTGCACACCTCAGTTATTAAATTGAGGGATTTTTGTTCATGGTCCATCTCGCTGGATGTGGTCCACTATTTTTGGAACTAGCCCGTACTCGCAGTGGATCGCTGCAGCAAAGGTACTGGGAGCCCACAGCAGCAGCGGCAGTAGCAGCAGCAGTGGACGAGATCAGCGCGAGCATTTTAGTTCAGCATGACAGCCACAGGGGGCGCCACTTGCAGTATCACCGTGATTGTTTGAGTGAGTGAAGTGAAAACGTGAGTACATTTACATTATACCTTTGTGTTTTCAGTGAAGATTTTCAAGCAATTATGAACTTTATGTCAATGAAGATTTTAACTTGTAATAATCGAGTAGCGCGTAAGAACTTTATAAACTCTTGTGCATGTTAGTTAAGAACTTAGAATAGTTTCGTAAAAAAAAACGAAGGAACGGGGAACCTATGCCCGATTTTTTGCCAATTTATAAGTGGTTTTAAAAGACTTGTAAATTTTTAAGAATTTGCCCATAATTGCATTGACTTAGAAAATTTAATATTATTCATTAACTTGTAATTTTTTTAAGATTTGGAACTTGGAGTTGATTGTTTGTTTACATTGTTATTATTGTTTAAAAAGTTTATAAACATTTTACATAGTTAGGAATAAGTTAAATAGGTAGAAGTGGTTATTTTCATTGGTTTACAGTTGTTATTTTTCGTTTAACTTTTGTTGTTGTTTATTTGTAACATGGAGGGAATAATTAACGTTCTAAGAAACACGCAAGAAGTGATAACTAAAGGTTTGACAAATTTTAAAAAGAGTCTTAAGGATAGGTTGACTGTAGAATATATAGAAGCAAGGTTAGAGTTATTAGAGAAAGACTGGCTTTTGTTTACAAATACAAATTCTAAACTTTATGAGAGTTTCAACCTAGGAGATATTGGACAAAAAATAAGTGATATTTATGAAAATACCGAAGATACTTATATAACGTATAAAAATTTAATGAAATCTATGCTTAATACGAAAAAGCCAACACGGCAGAGTCGTGACTCACCTAGTTGTGAACCGAAAGCGACTACTTCCTTTGTCAAATTACCAAAGATCAGTATACCGATATTCTCTGGCAAATATTCTGAATGGACAACTTTCCATGATCTATTTACATCTTTAGTACATAAGAATGTTGCGATAGATAATGTTCAAAAATTGCATTATTTAAAAGGTCATCTCTCTGGCGAAGCCGAGCAATTGATACGGCACACCCCAATAACAGACGCTAATTACGGCCAATGTTGGTCTCTGTTAGAAAAACGGTACAGTAATAAAAAGTATCTTAGTAATAGTATTTTACAAAGATTATTCGGTCAAAAATGTATGCAATTAGAATCAGCTTCATCTTTGAAGGATCTTATAGACACAACATGTGATTGTTTAAATGCGCTTAAGAACTTAAATATCGACGTAAGTACATGGGATGTTATTTTCATTCATATTGTAACGTTCAAATTAGATACCGAAACCCGAAAACAATGGAAGTTAAGTGTTTGCAGTAACGAGTCAAGTAACGATTTGCCAACCTTTGAGCAATTCAAGCAGTTTATGGAAAATCGTTTCCGAGCGTTAGAATGCGTAGAGCCCAAAAGAGCAATGGTTCATCAGGTCAATAATAGTTCAAAGATTCATAAACCGAGGGCAATGTTAGCTACCAGTTCAAATATCCCGTGCGAATACTGCTCAGAGTCGCACAAACTCTGTTTTTGCAAGAAGTTTGTTAAAGAGTCCACAGAAAATCGACGCCAATTTGTGGCAAAGAACAAAATTTGTTTTAATTGTTTGGGCAGTAATCACACGGTATATGATTGCAAAAAGCGTACCACTTGCAGAATTTGCAACAAGCGCCATCATTCTCTACTGCATCCCGCAGAAGATCACGAGGCTAAGGGTCGCGACAACTCAACGAAGCCTGCTATCGATAGCATCGGTGCTTTAGTCAGTACTAATCAGATAGTGTCATGCCTATCAACAGGCAAGGTACCCAAACCTAGACAGGTTTTATTAGCCACAGCACTAATAAAAGCCGAGTCGAAGACCGGTCAATATCAAACGGTTAGAGCTTTACTCGACCAAGGCTCACAAGCCTGTTTTATCACGGAGGCGACAGTTCAACTTCTCAGACTGAAAAGGATCCCAATTAAGGGTTTCTTTTCGGGACTAGGAGATAGTAAGTCAACTGTTGTAAAATACATGGTACATGTTACAGTTCAATCACAATTAAACCCCGATTTCAAATCGCATTTGAAGGCTTACGTGTTAAGTAACATAACGTCATACTTACCTGAGCAGAGCGTAGGTACAGATGCTTTTGATTGGATATGTACTGATGATTATCGCTTAGCAGATCCAGAGTTCAACACACCCAATAAGATAGATGTTTTGTTGGGTGCAGATGTTTACAGTAGCATTATTCAGGAAGGGATATTGAAGAGTCCTTCTGGTAATCTGATAGCACAGAACACTGTTTTAGGCTGGGTTCTGACTGGTGCTGTTGATTCTGTAAGTGAGAAATCTAATAAAATTATTACCATGCCCGTAAATATAATGGAATAAAATATATTAGAGAAGTTTTGGTTAATAGAAGAGCAAACTAGTTCAATAAAAATACTTACTCCAGAAGAGAAGAAGTGTAAAGACTTTTACAGAGCGACTACAAAAAGAGATTCCACTGGTAGATACGAAGTAAGGTTACCTTTTCAAGACGAAGATCCTCCATGCCAAGGTGGAAGTTCCCGCGCTATCTGTGAAACAAGGTTTAGAACACTGGAAAGAAGGTTAGAAAGGAACAAGGAATTAAAGGAAAAATATACAGAGGTAATCAACGACTATTTACAGTTAGGACACCTAAGACCGGTTAAGGAAGATGATAGGAAGAAGGAAATAGCTGTCTATCTACCACATCACGCCGTGATACGGGACGATAAATCAACAACGAAGGTTCGTGTTGTGTTTAACGCCTCGGAAAAGAATAAAAAGGGAGTGTCATTGAATGATACGCTAATGATCGGACCCACCTTACAGGCTGATTTACGGCACATCGTGTTAAGTTGGAGGGTGCATTCTATAGGAATAGTAGCGGACATCGTTAAAATGTATCGTCAGGTTAACATAGCAGACAAAGACACAATGTTCCAGCGGATTCTTTGGCGCGACAGTACTGATAAGGAAATCATGGATTACGAGCTTACCACGGTGACATTTGGAACAGCATCTGCACCGTATCAAGCGGTCAGGACCCTACATCAGGTAGCATATGATGAAGGCAAGAGATTTCCTCTAGCGGCGGATATGGTCTTAAATTGTTTTTATATGGATGATTTGATGACAGGGTGTGATAGCGTAGAAACCGGTATAGAAATATACAAATAAAATGACAGCATTATTAGGAAAGGGTAAATTTACCCTACAGAAGTGGAATAGTAATAACAAGGAAATATTAGAAAGGATAAGGTCAATGGAATTAAAAGAACCTACAAGGCATGCATACATAAAGGATAACACAGGGGAAGAAAAGGAATCAGTGGAAATCAAACTAGATAATACTATAAAAATTCTAGGACTTACCTGGAATCGCATCGAGGACACCTTCCAGTACTCGGTGAATCTGCCGCCGTTATCAACTGCAACGGTAACTAAAAGATCAATAATTTCGGACATAGCTCGACTGTTTGACCCATTAGGTTGGCTAGCACCTAGCGTGGTCTTAGCTAAGGTCTTCATTCAAAAATTATGGCTTGCAGGTGTTGGTTGGGACGATGAACTTAGTACAGTACTAATAAAGGAGTGGAATACATACCGCGACCAACTGTCTCTACTTACCAGACTCCGGATACCCCGCTGGCTTGGCATGAAGCCGCACGATGATCTGGAACTGCATGGTTTTTGTGACGCATCTAAAACAGCCTATTCGGCAGTAGTTTACGTAAGGATAATAGACGCAGAAGGAAAAACACACGGGTCTCTCGTAGTTGCAAAAACTAAAGTAGCCCCCGTCAAACAGCTAAGTATTCCTCGCTTAGAGTTGTGTGGAGCAGTACTGTTTTCAAAACTTTTGACTGAGGTCGCAGGGATTTTAAATATTCATAATGACAAAATTAAAGCATGGACTGATTCCACTGTTGTGTTGGCTTGGCTTAATAGTCACCCAAGTAAATGGAAGACATTTGTAGGAAATAGAGCCTCTGAAATTCTGATGACGATGAAGGCGTCTCAGTGGTGTCACATTTCGACAAAAAATAACCCTGCTGACTGTGCCTCGAGAGGAATGCTACCAAGTTTATTTATCGATAACACATTGTGGTTTTCCGGGCCAAAATTTCTCAAGGAGAAAGCTATAACATATTCACGACCGAAGGACTTTAATACAGATTTAGAGGAGTCTTTTAAGGTGCTTACTGCAACTGTAGTCACTGAAAGTGAATTTTCATTATTCGAACGCTTTTCTACCTTACAAAGATTAATAAGAGTGATTGCATATTGCCGACGGTTTTTAAAGAAGGACACTACAAGTTTTACTAAGAAATATTTAGGAAAATTAGAACTACAACAAGCATTAAACTGCTGCATAAAGAAAACACAAGGAGACATATTCACCATAGAGTATGTACAATTACAGAAGAAGGGATATTTACAATTGAAGTCAAGTAAACTAAAATCACTCAGCCCCTACCTTGATGATAAGGGCTTGATAAGAGTTCGAGGTAGACTTGAGAAGGCACAATTAGACGCCAGTGCGAAGCATCCAATAGTTCTACCTAACCGTAGCCATCTGACTCACCTTATAGTTGCCGATGCTCATCACAGGACTCTACATGGGGGTCCTCAGCTGATGATATATTATTTGAGGACGGCCTACTGGATTATAGGGGTAAGAAACCTAGTAAAAACCTGCGTTCATAAATGCGTAATATATGCAAAACACAGAGCTTGTACCAAACCGCAATTGATGGGTTCTCTGCCAGCCGTTCGTTGTACTCCAGCTAGACCCTTTTTGCATAGCGGTGTGGACTACGCTGGTCCTATAAATATCAGAACAGCGAAAGGTCGCGGGCACCGGTCTTACAAGGGCTATATATGCTTATTCGTATGCATGTCCACGCGTGCGATTCACTTAGAGGTAGTTAGTGATATGACCACGCAAGCATTTTTAGCCGCCTTTAGACGGTTTGTATCTAGGCGAGGACACTGCGCCAAGATATGGAGCGATAATGGTACAACGTTTGTAGGTGCTTCTCGAGAGCTTCAACAGTTGGCTTCAATTCAGCCGAAAATGGTTGAATATCTAGAGGCAAATGGTACCGAGTGGCATTTTATCCCCCCTTCCAGCCCGAATTTTGGCGGCCTTTGGGAAAGGGGAGTGCAATCCACGAAGTTTCACCTTAAACGCGTCATTGGTGAGGCTACTCTTACCTTTGAGGAAATGACCACACTACTCAATCAAGTGGAAGCGTGCTTGAACTCACGGCCTATGAGCGTTATAGATACTACAGACCCTGGTGAATCATTGCCTTTAACCCCTGGACATTTTCTTATCGGAGAGCCGATAGTAAATGTACCAGAGTATAACTACGAAGGTTCAAATGTAAATTGCCTGACCCGCTGGCAATTTCTTCAAAGGATGGTGCAATCGTTTTGGAGACGCTGGTCCCAAGAATATTTGTCAACCCTAATGAATCGCTATAAATGGACTTCTTGCGTTCCAGAACCAAAAATTGGAGACATAGTTTTAGTGAAGGAGGATGACTTGCCGCCAAGTCGTTGGTTATTAGGTCGCGTAATCGAAAAGCACCCGGGGGATGATAATATCACCCGTGTAGTTACGTTGCGCACAAAGTCATCCACTATCAAGAGGCCAACATCTAAATTATGTATTTTGCCAGTAACTCATTAATTAGTTTTAACTGATTATTTATTATTTTCTTTTACATATTTGTTAAGGTTGCCTTATGATATTTTCTGTATGATATTTTAGTTAATTGTATAAATCACTAGATCAAATTATACCACTTTGTTTTACCTTTATACAATTTAAGTTCCAGGTTTATATTTATATTTGTTTTTTTTTTACTATTTATAAGTCGTTACATTGTTTACATTTTTATATTGAATATTTTAAGGTTTACAAACTAGTACAACAAACTTTCCTAAACTGAGCTATTGAAGATCAACGTGTTATAGTTTTTACCACGAATTTTACAATTTAGTTCATATAGAATATATTTTATTATCCTTTGTAGAGTGTGCTACAAACGGATATAAAGTATCAGTTTCCGTTGTAACAAGGTAAAGTGCAAGGTTGATGGTCAGATTTTACCATTCAGTTCTGGAAGGACATTTCGTCAGTAATGTCCTTGGTGGGCGGTATGTCTGATACCAACAATGTAATTTACTTAAATTAGTTTGCTTTAATATAAAAGATGGCGCCGCTGTGTCGCCTGTGAATCGCGGTATGGTTCAGTAGCAACCATCTTATATGTTATTGACATAAGGTCGAATAAAAACGCCAGCAAATCAGATCAATAGATCAGTACACAAAAGTGGTTTTATTTACAACCCTTTTGGTGTGCACACCTCAGTTATTAAATTGAGGGATTTTTGTTCACTAAGGTTTTGGTGGCATTCTTGCATTGCCGGTATATTTCTTTCTCAATCTTTGTCATACTGGCATTCAGGTTCAAACAAGAATCAAAGTCCTGCCATGCTTTCTTCTTACTTTCTACGGAGCTTTGCAACTCCGCATCCCACCATGCATCACCTTTTGCCGTACTATGCTTCTTTGAGCAACCACATACTTCTTTCGCGGAATCTATTAAACTCTCTTTCAGGCTATTCCAGCATTCATCTACATTTGAGTCCGAAGCACCTACTGCCAAAAGCTTGTCCTGGACTCTGTCTTCATACATTCTTCTCACGCTCTCATCTTGCAACTTTTCAACCTTTATTCTTTCAAGGTTTTCGAAGGGGATACGCACTCGCCAGTGCCTTCACTTCCTGAACAGACCACTAAACCGCGCAACTACGAGATTGTGGTCTGACTCAGTGGGGCCTCTATACGCACGTGTATCTTGGAGTTTACTTCGGAGACGGTTATCTACCAGGATCAAATCTATCATGCTTTTTTGTTCATTCTTTCTCCACGTGTACATATGTATATCCTTATGTTGGATTATCGTTTTAGACACAAGGAGGCCCCTGTCCAAACATACATCCACAATGAGCTTACCTGCATCATTCACTCTCTTGTCACCATAAGGACCCAGAGCAGCGTCGCAAGTTTGCCGCCTGGTTCCCACCTATCCGTTCAGATCGCCACACAAAATCACCTTTTCATTAGCCTCAGCCAGATCCAGAACTTCTCTGACATTATCCCAAAACTTCTCAAGGCCCCGGAGTGTCGACGAGCTTACGGGAGCATATGCTGCGACCAAAAATACTTTAGTGACACCTAGTTTTAAACGGACCCAGAGAAGTCTTGCATCATACAGGCCATAATCTCTCACTCCAGAGGCCAGGCGATGAGACAGCAAGATACCCACTCCCATGCTGGCATGACTGCTTTGCGGTACCCCAGACCACAGAGCCATCAGGAAGATCACAGGTTTCACTGCCCCTTCGCTTAGTCTTTGTTACACACAGAGCATCCAGGCGTCTCTCTTTCATTATCTCATGCATCTTATCTTCCATACCACCCCTTACATTCCAAGTGCCTATTCGGCACTCTGCACCCCTTAATATCTATATATGTTTCTGCAATTTGTACATCTGCGAGAAAAGGGGGACACAGTTTATCAATTATGAATCTAGATTAAGAATTACAAACAACTCTAAGAACATTCCCATACAAGAAAATTCACTTTTTAATTCGGTCTCGTAGCATAAAACCACTTCAGTGATGGTTACTCCGCATTCAATACAAATTGAAACGAGTACATAAACATACCGACTGCTGTCAAAATCATACGATAGATGCGACTCATAATTCCCGGTTTCTAAACGTGCTTTTCAATAAATGTTTATTTTAAACAATTGCCAACAATTTCTGGTTCCAGCTGTTTAGCTGTCACTCTTGTCGTTCAGTTAGTCATTGTGTCGAGCTTCATTAGCTTTCCATGCCTAATGCCATAATCAAATACCTAAAAATATTGGTATGAAGGAGAATAAACCGTATCTAGTAATCTTCCAGACACGATCCCAACAACAGAGTTACAGTTCAAGCTATATTTTACTTAGGTCATTTATGGCGCTGTAATTAAAGTATTAACCTATAAAAAAAGTTACACAAAAGATATTTTAATTTCTGGCTTACCGAATTACACACACTTGTTAAAAAGTAGAACCACAGGTAGAACTATGTAATTTCTGTGGCGATCTCGTTAAAGCCAATGAAATTTAAGTCATAATACTATAATTCTACTATAATCCAACCCTCAAGTCGCTGGGCGACACACGTTATTGTTTTACTCTCACATTTTAGTCTAATTTTCTGGTTAAAAGTGTAAATTACAGTTTGAATCACGGGCCTCCTCTCAAACTGAGAGGGCTTAGGCCATAGTCCACCACGCTGGCCCAGTGCGGGTTGGCGAACTTCACACACCTTCGAGAAATTCTTAGGCATGCAGGTTTCCTCACGATGTTTTCCTTCACCGTTAAAGCAAGTCATAATATTTTTATATATACTTTATATTAATAATAACAGCCTATACTGCCCACTGCTGGGCAAAGGCCTTTTCTCATATATCGAGGTGAGAGAGATTAGGTCATTCTCCTCCACGCGGACCCAGTGCGGATTGATGGAGAAGAATATACTTGAATTAACGTTAAATTACATGAAGAAATATCAAGTAACAGACAATTAATTGTCTTTTGACTTGGCCCTTAAGTGTTTTTAAATATCACCATTTCAACATAAATAAAGTAAATCAAGGGATTCATAAATTGTTGACTATCCCAAACGAGCAAATAAATTTTGTTTTACCATATCTACGACATTAGTTTCACTAAAAGCATCGATAACTGCTTTCGTCAAATGTAGTTTCGTCTTGGACCCGTCTATTTCGTCATCGCACAACGGCCTGTCTTTATTCACGTATTTTTTAAGATTACCGTTTATAAACTTAACTAATTCCTCACTAGTTACGGGTGGAGCTAGCTCTAGATTGTTAGTTATATTATCGACTAAAGTTTTTAAATCGTAGTCCTCGACGTCAGCGCTCGGAGCGGGGTCGTCCTCGTGAGTCCTCTGGCGCTTAGCGCGGCGCAGTTTACGTCGAGTATCTAAATACGCATTAGCCACTGTCTCCAACTGCAAGAATAGTACGGACAACGGCGTGTCGGAGAGGTCGTCTTCATTTGGATTAACAATTAGTTTAGCAGTCTCCTGGGGCAAATCTTTGCATATTGGTGCTATAAATATTTTTATAAGCGCTTTAGATACGCGCGCTGTTCCGTCCTTTTCATGAGGTAACCAGACGTTGAGTGTTATGTTTAGTGGTTCTGTATTCTGTACATATTGCAACCAGCCCCTCGGCACTAGGAGTGCATCACCTGCAGACAGCTCTACCATGTGTCCACCTGTTAATCCATTAAAAACTTCTACATTGGAAGGGCAATAGAAATTCTGTTCACTGTATACACTGGATTCTTCATAAGGCACCCTTGTAAAGGCAATCTTTGTGTATAAACTTTATAATCATTTTTGTGTATAGTGATTGGAAAAAAAATATTAAATTATTTATAAAATGAGTGAAAACATCATATAAACAATAAACCGTTGGAAATTAAATATGTGCCTGCAATCTAAATCTGGTGTTTAACAAATACGCGTAAGCGACACGATATACACGGCGCGTTACTACCTTTTCAACGCGAGTCGCGGCGTCGGTGGTGGGTTTGGCGCAACAGCAGATACACCGCTTTTTAATTATTAACACCATTAGATAAATACTGCTTTGCCTTACGCTTTAGGCGCTTTATACGCATTAACACTGCAGTTGTTTGAATTTTGCTAATAATCATGTCTACAAAATAGTGTACTGGTTGTGTGAACCAAATAAAAAGCAAAGAATATTTGCAATGCTCGATCTGTTACCATTTATTTGATTGGCAATGCGGTAATATGTCGGATAAGCGCTACAAAAAGTTGAATACAGAGAATAAAGGATGTTGGAAATGCCCCAGCTGCTGTATAAAACAACCTAGAGGCGACAATACAAACACGCCAGCATGCTCCAGCCATTCTGAGAGTCCGAAAAACAAGTTGCAACGAACACAGTCCCCGACAGATGCTATGAACGTCACTTTACGCAGTAAGCCAATTCCAATTCAGTCAGCACATCAAATACAAGATGACGAGACCATACAAATTACTAGAAGTGCACTCAGAGAGATAATTAAGAGTGAATTAGAAGCAGCTTTATCCACCCAAGTTGAGAGTCAATTTAAAAAAATACACGAACTTATCACAGATTTTCAAAAATCACTGTCGTTCTTCAATAGTAAGAACGACACTTTGAAAATTACTTTGGCAGAAAAATCAGCAACTATAGAGAAGTTGGAAAAGGACAATAACAATCCACACAATTCTTTAAACCAACTGTCCAAACGTATGAACTTATTAGAGCAGCATGCCAGGTCCAACAACATAGAAGTACAGTGTGTACAAGAGAACAGATCCGAAAACTTAGCCACCGTAGTTACGCAGCTGAGTAAAGTTATTAACTGTAATATTAAAGACGCCGACATACAACAATGTCAAGGATCGCAAAAAAAAAATCACAAAGTAGACGTCCACGCTCTATCCTCGTCAAATTTAGCAGCCCACGTATACGTGATAACTTCTTGGCAGCAACCATCAAATTTAATAAAACCAATGGGAAGGATAAACTGAACACTAGTCACCTCGGCATAGCTACAGAAACACCGCAACCTATCTACATCGTAGAACACTTGTCCGCAGATAACAAGGCCCTCCACGCCAAGGCCATCCGTAATGGTAGGGTTTTTATGAGAAAAAATGAAACATCAGACAGCTTTGTTCTTAATAACATGGAAATGTTAAAGTCTTTAACCTAATTAACCTACTTTTGTTATTTCAATATTTTGCATGTTCCTAATTATCATTATGTATTCACATTCAACCATCCACTTCATATTTACTACCAAAATGTCCGTGGTTTGAAGACAGATATCTGAGTTCTACCATAATATGTCCGTAAACAATTATGACGTTGTAGTGCTGACAGAGACCTGGTTGAGTAGTAATATATTTGATTCCGAATTATTTGACGATATTATTTATAGATGTGATAGAAAAAGTAGCCTTGATAATACCCGAAAAGATAGCGGTGGAGTTTTGATAGCGGTGTCGAAACTTTTAAAATCAAATCGAGAATCTCTGTTTGAGAGCCCAATCGAGGATCTTTGGATAAGTTTAGACATTAGAACATCGCTTAACAAGAGGCCAAAGTTCTACATTTGTGGTGTATATATGCCACCCCGTTACAAACTGACATACTCGAGTTATTCACAACGCATGCACAAAAAATATTTGACAACGGTGAGAGCATATTAATAATAGGCGATTTGAATCTTGGCAATATTAGCTGGACCTTTACGAGGGATTCGTTACATATGATCCCTAAAACGACTACTTCAGAACTTCATCTTAATATCTTAGAATTTGTTACTTTGAATAATTTAGAGCAATATAACTGCATATTCAATAATACGGCTAAGATTCTGGACTTGATACTCAGTAATATTCCTGTAACAAATGTTAATCATTGCAGTCAGTCCCTGTCAGTGGTAGATCCTCTACACCCACCACTTGAATTTAGTAATCCCTTATTTGTAGATAAACAGTTAAAACTTAAAACAGTAGCAATACCTAACTTTTTTAAGGCAGATTACAAATCAATCTCAGAAACTTTATGTTCTATTTGCCGGGATAATGAATTTGACATGTGTTCCACAGTTAATGAAATGGTAGATGTATTCTACAACATTTTATGAAATACTACAACCAAGTATATCCCCTTAGTCAGTACAAGAAGTAAATCTTATCCGTGTTGGTATTCTCAGGAACTAATACGTTTACTTAAAGAAAAACACAAATATCATGTCAGAATAAAAAAATATCATAATCCTTTAGACGAACTATCGTTTCAAAGGCTACGAGACAGATGTAATGTTTTATAATTATTATAAATATCTTGAGCTAATGGAAAAAACCATCAAAATTAATCCAAAATTATTTTGGACTTTTTATTAAGAATAAGAGAAAGGGGACTAGTACATACCCCGCAGTAATGCATTATAATAACATAGCGGCTTCAAATGGAGAGGACATATGTAATATATTCGCTGAAAACTTTTCACAGGCATTCACACATATTGCCACAGATTCTAATTCTCCACCTTTGTCAGAATGTGCATCCTCAGCTCTTTGTGCAATAAACTTCAGTAATAAAGAAGTCCATCAAGCTCTGAAAGAACTTGATGAATCTAAAGGTGCAGTTGGTGATGGGATTCCTCCTATTTTTATAAAAAGATGTGCTAAAGCCCTTGTTTCGCCCTTAACACGAATTTTTAACAAATCTTTAAGTGATGGTATATTTCCAGATCTCTGGAAAAAGGGTTTAGTAGTACCAATACACAAATCTGGCGAGAAGAATCTCATATGCAATTACAGACCCATTTCCATACTAGTAACACTTGGCAAAGTACTGGAGAAACTTGTAACGAAGAGGTTGACGTGGCACCTTAAACATACTATCACAGATGCTCAACACGGCTTTATTAAATGCAGGTCCACTACTACCAACCTTCTGTGTTTCACCTCTGCATTGGCGAAGTGTCTGGATAAACGTATTCCCGTTGATGCTATTTACATAGATTTTAGTAAGGCATTCGACAAAGTTAATCATGTTCTTCTCGTGAAAAAGCAAAATAAAATTGGTATTGGTGGTAATTTAATTGGATGGTTTAGCTCCTACTTAATAAATAGATCATCATCAGTTATAGTTAATGGTTATTCTTCAGAGTCTTATTAGCCACTTTAGGAGTCCCTCAGGGATCACATTTGGGTCCTATTCTTTTTAATGTCTTTATTAATGACATCACAAATTGTTTCCTTAACTCTAAGTATTTCTTATTTGCAGATGATCTCAAAATCATGATGCCTATTCACAGCGTGTTAGATTCTAAATTATTACAGGACGATGTAGATAGACTCACTAAATGGTGCCAAGTAAACAAAATGGACCTAAACACAAATAAATGTCATTACATACAGTTTACCCGTAACATTGCAGTACAACAGCGCAAATATTATATCAACGAGATTGAAATTAAAGAAGTAAATACAATTAGTGACTTGGGTATCCTTTTGGATAGGAAACTTAAATTTGATTCACTCATATTAAATATAGCATCTAGAGGTTTCAAATTACTTGGATTTGTATTACGCAATAGTAAAGATTTTAAGAAAGCATCTACTAAAATACACTTGTACAATACTCTTATTCGCCCAATCTTAGAATATAATTCTGTAATTTGGAATCCAAACTACGACATATATAATAAACGACTGGAAAGTGTGCAAAAAAGGCTTCTCTTTCATTTTTCTTACCGAGAACATATTTCACAACACCTTTTTAGCTATACAAGTAGATTAAAACACTATAATATAAATTCCCTATCTAATCGTAGAAAAATAGCAGATTCCATTTTTCTGCACAAATTATTTAACGGGCACATAGACTGCGGAGTGTTACTAAATTCCCTTAAAATAAATATACCCTCGCGAATACCCCGGAAAAACACATAAATTATTTCATATCCCTCATTCTAAAACTAACCTAGGACATTATGCAACTGTTCCGAGACTCTGCAGGCAGTACAATGCCCTCTCTATAGTTAATAAGCTTGATATTTGTGATACTTTGGAGGTGTATAAAGAAAAATTAAAAGTTATGTTAACACCATAATTGTAATGGTCCTTAATATTCAATTTAATTTAATTTTTAATTTTAATTTGTATAAATTTTTAACTTCACTTATTTGTATCATTAATAATTGTTCTTTTTACAAACCTAATATATATATATTTTTTTAGTATTATTTCTCATACAGTTCCTTTAGAATTCTGTAACAATGCAAGATTTGTTTTTGCTTTTATATAGATTTTTTATATTTTTAGTTTCATCGTTATTTCTTTTTGTTTTATAATAACTTCACGTGTGTTGTTTAGTTTTAAGATTGCAAGCTGTGATCTTCTGTAAGTGAGGGAGTACACTTCCCAAAAACTGCACCTTGTTTACTATATTAACTTGTGTATATCTTTCGTTGAAGATCCATATAATAATAAATAAATATTATAAATGTGAGTTAGTGTGTTTAGATGTTTGGGTGTTTGTTACTCAATCACGCAAAAACGGCTAAACGGATTAGGACGTAATTTGGCACATAGATAGTTTATTACCTTTTTTATTAACACTAATGGCTTTTTATCACGGAAAAATGTAATGTTTCTGTCTATATTTAATACTGACGAAGTCGCGGGCAAAACTATAAACGAAAAATGGTCAATTCATATTTCTGCGTTTTATTTAATATGTTACCACCGTTATTACAAATTGTACTAATGAAATCGTGGAACAAACACCTTTACTTAAAATTGTAGAGAGACATAATATCCATACACCGATACCATTTATTTTTATACAGAATGGTTAAAAAGTATACTTAACTTACTTACGTATTCGTAACTTTAAAAGTTTCAATAAAGTGCGAGTGCACTGACGATGCAATGACGGTTCAGCGGCGCAAAACCGATGGTCGGTCATAGCATAGCATAGCGGCATAGCCCGTGAATAAATTTTATTCTGGCTAAACGTAACACTAACATTCGTCCTACGGTTTCGACTGTGGCGGGTATATCGATAGACAGACGCACGAGTAGTCTTAGGACACTTTGGTTTTTTCTTTGCGGGTACGGAACACCAAAATACACCGCACGGTCGCACAAAACAGTTTAATTAACCTCGGAAATGTTTATTATCTTTAGGGAAATTTCGCAGGATCGTGACTCGACTGCTGAATGTTGTATTAACATCAAATGTTCTGCGGAACTTTGGGTTTACACACGGCGCCAGCGCCATGTTCTTCACTTACAATTCGATCAAACTCCCCGTACATATTGACTCCGGTGAGGATTACTGCGAGCGTACCCATAAAATAAATAGAGCCGATTTCTGAAGGCTCATAACACAACATAATTATGATTGTACTAGGAGGGATCAAAAAGTAGTGAGAACGACATACTCCTCGGTAAAAAAAAATACTGGCAGGCATAGCTCAGATACATATTTGTAATATTAATAAAAAAAAAATCTTCGATTCTCTTTTGTTTTTTTCTGAATGTAGTCATTTGTTTGCTTCGTGTCGGAACGTGTTCTCGAAAATGGAGAAAAACGAAGTGCGAACCGTTATTAAATACCTCTGTTTAAAAAAATTAACGACGCAAGAGATTCATTGCGATTTAGAGGCAACATAAGGAGAGTCTGCTCCGCCGTATTCCACTGTCGCAAGGTAGGCTTCTCAATTCCGAGTAGAGAGAACGAGCACGGAAGACGAACATCGTTGCGGCCGTCCATCGACCTCAGTCACCCAAGAAAGTGTTGCGAAAGTCGAGAAAATTGTATTGGGCGATCGAAGAGTTACCATCCGATACTTAATTCAAGAAACGGGCATTTTATATGGAAGTATTCAATCCATATTGAAACAATCTTTGAATATGAGAAAAGTCTCCGCAAGATGGGTGCCGAGAATGTTAACCGACAGCCAGAAACAAAATCGACTTGACATTTCGAAGATATTGTTGGACAAGTTTCAAGAAGATTCTGAAAACTTTTTGTCTCGTTTCGTAACAATGGACAAAACATGGGTCCATCATTTTGATCCCGAGACAAAACAGCAATCTTCGCAATGGAACTGGCCATCATCACCGACCTCGAAGAAGTTTCGTGTCGTGGCATCGGCTGGCAAGGTTATGGCCTCAATATTTTGGGACTCAGAAGAAATATTGTTGATTGATTACCTGGAGCGTGGAACCACTATTACAGGGCAATATTAAGCAGCTTTAATTCCCAAGTTGAGGAATGCCATCAAAGAGAAAAGGAGAGGGAAACTTCGAAAGGGCGTGCTGTTTCATTACGACAACGCACCCGCGTACAGGTCGGCAGTTGCAATGGCTGCCATTCAGCAAGCTGGCTTCGAATTGGTTGACCACCCCCCTTATTCACCAGATCTGGCGGCTAGCGTTTTTTTATCTGTTCCCCAAATTCAAAAAAAATACTTAAGGGGAAACAGGTACGAAGACGATAACGAGGTGATGGATGCCGTGGAGAGCTTTTTGCAGGACCAAGACCAAACTTTTTCTGTGAAAGGGATTGAAGCCTTGGAAAAGCGCTGGACTCGGTGTGTAGAGAGACTCGGAAACTATGTAGAAAAATAAATTATTAAGTTATCAATAGTCTTTATATTCTATCTCATTCTCACTACTTTATGATCACTCCTCGTACATGACTGTTATTTTTTTCACTAACGTTTGCGATAATGTTTGTGAATTACGTTGTGTGCAATATTTAGGCAAGCCTTATGTTTCTTATATACAAGGTGTAACATAATAAACGCAAGACCTCAGACACCCTGATTAGAGAATTGCTTTATAAATTCAAAACAAAAACCAAATTTCCAAATTTAAAGGTTTTTACCCCTTTTTTAAGCACTTTTATATCCCAATTAACAATGAAACTTGTATGTGTATGTGTGCATTTTGAGAAATACGGGTTGTAACGCATTTGTAATCTCGTTATTGCTATGAATCAAGAATAAATTTAGTTTTTTATAGCGCACTGAAGGAGCAAAAGCATCTTTTGCAAATTTAAAAAAAAAATGTAATGTACATTAAAAATAGTTGGAATCAATTCAGTTATCGATTTAGAACAAACTACTTTCAGGTCTTGCGTTTATTATGTTACAGCTTGTATATTCATCCCTCGACCTGTTCAGACATTTTGGCCGTTTAATATATTTAAATTATAAACTTAGGAAACATGATTATGTTCCATATGAAACGTGGAGATTCAAAAGTGACAATATCCTTTTGCCACAATCTTTGTTAAAAAGTAAAAAAATATTTACAGGGCAAATACATTAGTATTTACATAAAAGAAGTTATGAGCTATAAGTAAAAGTATACAATAATAAATTTAAAAAGAAGAATAAGTCAGACAAACAATTAAAAAAAAGTAAAACAATTTTGGATTTTGCTAGTTTTACACCAAAATGGACATTGCCAGTTTTGAATCTCTCGCCAAGGGAATGTGTCATTTTTGCTCCCATCGGCTACGCCACCTTTGATGCAGATTGTTCTATCGTATGGAACCTACAGTTTTGATACTTTGCAGGTAAACATTATTTAGGTTGTGATAACAAGGTGCAGTAAAATAAAACAGTTTTTTTTTATTTATTTTATAATCAGGTCCAAAGTATATAGTAATACTTACTATTGACAACATTCAGTTCTAATCTATAGAATAAAAACGATGTATTATTATTTACCGGTGACAATACTTTTTCTTTAATTCAATAATTTTTATAATCGTTGACGTTGTTGGTTATCGGCAACCTTGATAATTACCACATCCTTCTCTATTATCTTGTATGCGCTATTCAAATGAATAAGTCCATGTCTATCACTTGAGGCTCACATAATATATCCAAATCATTGCAAGTGTCAGTGTCCTCTTGTGTATCATTAATTGTCTGAGCAATGGATACTAATGGCACAAAAAACTTCAATCTTTTAATATTTTCCCAATTGTTACCATAGTGATTAGTCAGTAATTTGCGATCATCACTTGCTTTTGCTACGATGACAGTGTTTGTTGCAAGAATTTTCTTGGGATCCAGACTACATGAAAGGACATCAGGTCGATTAACATTTTTGAATATACCATCATCGCGTTTCCTTTAACATTTCCTTTAACTATCACGTTCCCCAGCTGCTTAGGAGATCTCTTCAGTTCATATCTTTTGCAGTTTTTAAATTTAAAATGCCTTTTGCCGACCGGTGCTAGAGACAGCAACCGCATTCTTTCAGTCTAAAACGTTGCAGTCTTTTCCCATAATAATTACTGAAGCAAATTCTTTAATTACATCATAAAATTCTTCTGGGTTTGCTATTATTTCTCATTTTCTTATTTGTTTTTCTAGTTGTGCAAACACCCTGTCAGGAAGTATAAACGAGTGCCCTATGATAGGAAATATAAGTTCCAAACTTTCTACATGAGGGGGAGCTTCTGTTAGCCACTTAGCACACATTCCCAGAACTGTAGTGTTTTTATTTTTCCCCGCACATCCGTCAGCTATTAGAGGAATTTTATTAATACCAGTCAAGTCAGTATTTTTTAATCTGTATTATCTGTATTTTTTGCCCAGCAATACGCAAATACATTTGATGGTGTCAGTTTGTTTTTTGACGAGCCTTCTACGACAGTAAAATTAAATTAATTTATTCGCCTAAAATAATAAGATGACTGGTCTGGTGTCTTAGGTAGGCACTTTTCTCGCAGTCGAATGATAATTGTTGTTCTTTAACATATTCAAAAAACGCCTTTGCTTTGTGTTTATGTATTCTTTGCATATCATTAATTCACTGCGGATTTTATAGTCTCTTTCTGTTATTATTTTCTCATTAAACTACAGGAAAATTGAACAGACATCCGTTCGAGGCATGCCGAATTCCAAATTATAATTCCTTGTAAATATAGAGCGGAATAATAACGAGTTAACTTTTTTTCGTTTTCAGCTTTTTCATTATATATACGCCATAATTTGTTGATACTAAGTTCTGGGGTTAGATAATATCTTTTAGTATTTCGGAAGTACTGGGGTTCCTCGCATTGTAATTTTTCAATAAAACTCTTTACAGCGAGTTTTTTTGGTGTGTTTTTCGATGTATGTCTATCACCACCCTGGTTTTTTTAAGTAAAGTACTTGATTTAAAGTACGATTTCATGACTGTACTCTGTGTCGCGATGTTTGTAACACCATTAAAAAAAATGTTTGGCAGACAGATAATCGCTTCTTTAGAAAGACTATACACATAATAGTGAATTTGTGTTGTTTTTGGCCTGTGCGTGTTATTTTTTGGGCGACGGCATTTAACCGCCTTCCCTGTACAGTGTTTTAATATGTAAGCATCTTGTTTTACTGTTTCTTTAAATTGGTAAAAGCCTTCAAAGCATGATTTAACGTCTTTCATATTTATTGATCTACATTCGAATTTTTTCTTATGATTGCATAGCGGTCTTCTAAATAAATATAACTATTATATTTTTATCTGTTTGACGATACTCACTAAAATAATTATTACATACTAATGCCCGAAAATCGCCATCTTGGGCAATTAGTAACAAAAATTAAAAAAAAAAGTATTTTGTACACACGTATCAAAACTGTTTAATCACACTTGTACTCACCTTGCAACTTTGGCTAGATTTCGCTTCCAAGTTTTGGGTTGAGCGACACGCTTACGTGCGCAACAATTATTCACAGGAACCGAGCAACAATCCATGGTGTTATTTTTTCACTTTAATGTTAGACTATCTTACCACGACCAAATAAACCGAGTCTTATCTGATGGAAAAGTCAAGAGTCTCCGTAACCGGCGAGCGTGTATGAGACGAACTATGAGAGTCGAGGAAGCCAGAGAGGTATGTAAGGAAAGAACCTGTTGGAACTCTGTACTCTCTGCCTACCCCGCAAGGGATCTGGCGTGAGGTTATAGATAGATAGATAATGTCAGAAAAAGCTTTAAAATCCTAACAAAATACAATAAAATCGACAGCGATGCTCAGCTTCCAAAACAAGCAGCGCCATACTGATTTTGAGTCACGAGACGCTCTGTGATTGGCTTATTTGGATATTGTTATTTTTGAAACGTAAGGGCATGGATTTTGCCGTGTTTGCATCGACAGTGATTTTTGAAGCTGTTACCTTTTGTATACTTACTATGGGATATTGTCACCCACGTAAAGATATGAACACTGAACTTTGCTCCAAATTCCATAAACGAATCGCTGGAACAAAAAGTTCATTTTCAAAAAATTATGGATTTTGTTACTTTTAATATTACCGTTTCATATTTCTCAACTTCTCACTAGGAAAAAATATAGCCCAAGATTAGGTGTTCTAAAATACCAAATGCACTGTATGACGAGTAAAAATATTATTATCAGTTCTGCCGATGCATGTCGTTTGGATTATTCGAAGGATAAAGATATCCTACGAATAATTCAAACGACATGCATCGGCAGAATAAGAAACTCTCAATAGGAACTGGTAAAAACGCGGATACTCGGAAGCGGTCTGCGTTCGGCTTAGAGTGCTATTGATGGATCCGACGAAGTAAATGAGTGTTTATTCTTTACTTGCTCTAAAATTTATCATTCTTCGATTAGCAAGAAAACATCTTGATTTTTTTATGTATGTTATCACGTCACCCGAATTAACTGTAAGGTAAATAAATGCTAGTTAAAATGAAATAGGTAATATAACAGTAAACACACCTTAAAATAATGCACTAAATTTAATTAATTTATGACGGACGATTTAGCGCAGTGGTTAAAAGCTTAAGCCGCTCCCCCCACTGTGTCTCATAGTCGCGGGTTTGATTTCCGCACGGGACAAATCTTTGTGTGACCAACAATTATTTGTTTTGGTCTGGGTATTTATGTATGTGAATTTTCATGTTTCATCTACTTTCTACGGTAGTTTAATGGTTAGGGCGATCATTTGGGTGGATTGCGGCAGATGACGTAGGCTCGTATTTTCTTTCTATTTACAGTAAATGAAATAAAATTATTTTTCTTATACCATTTCATTGTGGTATTATGAGTATCGACCGATCGTCAGCTCTGCACTAATAAATATAACATACTTTATGGCGTCGAGTTTTTGTGGTGGTATATTATAGAAGGAGCCCATGATACTAAAAGGGGATTTACTCGAGCGTCGTGGGAACCTATTAGATTTTTTAGATTAGTTGATAGGAAGATTAAAAAGTAATATAATGTTTCCCTTTCAGTGGTGAGGGAAGTAACTACAGATTTTCAAAAATGTAAAAAAAACATTAACATGGAAATACTTAAGCGTGTCAGATATTGATAATTTCATCATCATCATCATCTCAGCCCATACTTGTCCACTGTTGAACATAGGCCTCCCCAATCGCTTTCCAGCGTAACCGGTCCGATGCCACCTGCATCCAACGACTTCCCGCGATTTTCACAAGATCGTCGGTCCATCTGGCAGGCGGTCGTCCCACGCTGCGCTTGCCAATACGTGGTCGCCACTCTAGAATCTTTCTGCCCCAACGCCCATCCGATCTACGCGCTATGTGGCCCGCCCATTGCCACTTCAGCTTGCTAATCTTAAGGGCTATGTCGGTAACCTTGGTTCTTCTACGAATCTCCTCATTCCTGATTCGATCGCGTAGAGAAACGCCGAGCATAGCTCTCTCCATAGCTCGCTGAGCAACTCTGAGCTTTTTTATGAGACCTATTGTAAGAGACCACGTCTCTGATCCATATATCATCACTGGTAACACACATTGACTGAAAACTTTAGTCTTAAGGCACTGAGGTATTTTGGATGAGAAGATATTGCGCAGTTTCCCGAACGCTGCCCAGCCGAGTTGGATTCGTCGATTGACCTCTCTCTCAAAGTTGGACCTACCTAACCGGACTACCTGTCCCAGGTAAATGTATTCGTCGACAACTTCAAGAGTAGAGTTCCCAACGGTGAGTGCGGTGGGTACGACATGGACGTTAGACATTATTTTGGTTTTGTCCATGTTCATTTTAAGACCCACTTGTTGAGATACTCTGTTGAGGTCACCGAGCATTCGTCCTAGATCTTCCAGCGACTCCGCCACGACCACAATGTCGTCGGCAAATCGAAGGTGAGTGATGTATTCGCCATTGATGTTGATGCCAAGTCCTTGCCATTCCAAGAGCTTGAAGGCGTCCTCTAAGGTGGCCGTAAACAGTTTCGGAGAAATGACGTCTCCCTGTCTTACTCCTCTTTTTATGGGGATTGCCTTCGTGCACTGCCCCTGTACTCGGACTGACATGGTGGCGTTATTATACAAGCACTTCAACACTTCGATGTACCGATAGTCAATGCGGCATCGCTGGAGAGATCTAAGAACCGCCCAAGTCTCGATCGAATCGAAGGCTTTCTCATAGTCGACAAACGCCAAGCATAGTGGCCGATTATACTCCTCGGTCTTCTGTATAATCTGCCGCAGCGTATGTATGTGGTCTATGGTACTAAAGCCTTTCCGGAAACCGGCTTGTTCGGGAGGCTGGAAGTCATCAAACCTGCGTTCGAGACGATTCGTAATGACTCTCGAAAACAGCTTATAAACATGGCTCAGCAGTGTGATGGGCCTATAATTCTTCAGTAAAGTGTTATCACCTTTCTTGAAAAACAGTACCACCACACCCCTGTTCCATGCTTCCGGCGTATTCTCTTCGAGCAAGACGGAATTAAACAGCCTCTGAAGGACTTTAAGTACCGGCGTTCCGCCCGCTTTCAGAAGCTCTACGGTAATTCCGTCTTCGCCCGGCGCTTTGTTATTTTTGAGTTGTTTGAGAGCCATCCTAATCTCGTACAGGCTGATGTCCGGGATATCTTCAGTGTAGTGTCGGGTTAGCTTGGCTCTTGGGTCTTTTACCAAGTCAACAACAGGTTCAGCTACTGAGGTATACAACTGCCCATAGAACCTCTCTATCTCCCTGAGCACCTCCGACCTATTCGACGTTACGTTTCCGTCCTCCATCTTCAGCTTCGTCAACTGGCTTTGCCCAATAGACGCGTCTCTTGCGAACACTTTAGAACCCTTGTTCTGTGCTATGGTCTCCTCAATACGCCTTGTATTGAAGGACCGTAAGTCTTGTCGCAAGGACTTCAATATCTGTCCATTGAGCTGCCTATAGGACTTAGCATCATCGGAGGTTTGGAGCGTCATGGAACGTCGCTCAGCCATGAGGTTTCGGGTGTAGTTGGATAGTTTTTGAGGTCTATTTTTACGGTGGGGCTTAAAATACTTGGACCCGACCGTATGGACAGTCTCTACCAGCCTGTTGTTGATTTCGTCCACTGATGCGCTGCTGTCTAGCAATTCGAAGCGGTTTGCCAATGCAAATTGAAAATTCTCGGGGTTTTGGATATGTGCATTACAAGGTCGGAGCGTAGACTTCATCAGACGCGATCTTTCCATTTTGACATTAATATTTAATGTGCCTCTGACCATTCGGTGATCACTGCCGGTTTTTACCCTGTGGATCACGGAGACATCATTAAATATTTGTCGCTTGGTGCTCATTATGAAGTCTATTTCGTTTTTGGTGGAACCATCAGGGCTCATCCAGGTCCATTTCCTATGAGGCGGCTTCTGGAAGAAAGAGTTCATCATAAAGAGTCCCTCCTTCTCCAGGAATTCGGCCAGCCTCTGACCCCTGGGGTTGCGCTGCCCATATCCAAATTGCCCCACTCTCAACTCATCATCGCCCCGTTTGCCCAGCCGCGCATTGAAGTCACCCATAACCACTGTAAAGTGTGTTTTGGAAGTATGTATGGCTCTACTAATGTCCTCATACATAACTTCGACATCATCATCTGAGTATGTCGAGGTCGGTGCGTAGACCTGTATGACCTTCAGCGAATATCTTTTGGATATTCTGAGTATCAGGTACGCTACCCTGCTCGACACACTAGTGATGGACACAACGTTGTCTATGAGTGACTTGTGGACGATAAATCCGACACCACCTTGGGACCGCTGTTCGCCCTCCCGGTAGTAAAACAAGTTGCCGGATTTTAAGGTTATCGTATCCTCGCCCTCTCTTCGGACCTCCGATAAACCAACAATATTCCACCGCAACTTGTTTATCTCTTCTTCCAGCTCAACAAGCTTCTCATCTGTCCTCAAAGTGCGTGCGTTGTATGTCACCAGGGCCAATTTTCGTTTTTGGTGGTAGCCGAATCTCTGCCGGAGATTCTTAGCACCCCTTGTCCTGTCGTTACCATGGCTGCTACCGTGGCCAGGACGATCAGGACCGCCGGGGACTAGGGGCCTGGTTTTCTTTTTTTCTTCCATAATAGTGATTGGGGGGATTTGCCATACTCGCCACGCTTGGCAGGCGGGTTGGCGAGCGCAGTTTTTGATCGCAGAAGTGCTAAGAGAACGCTGCTGCCCATTCCCTAGTTTTCCCTTAGTCGCCTTGTACGACACCCGATGGGATGAGATGGGCTGGTCCTATTCTAAGCCGGGAACCACGCGGCATTGATAATTTAGATGCTCGAAAATAGAAAAAAAAACCAGCGCATCAGATATTCAGAAGGGATGTTAAGGGAACCCTAAAGATGCTCCCATTTAAAACACTGACGATTCGGAAGTGACACAAGCTTGTAGAGATTTTTGGAAAATGCAACAAAAAATCGCCATATTGTAATACTTGAGCGTGTCAGATTATTTTACAGAAAATTCAGCTTGAGGTTCCAGTTATGGTAGCCTACAATCTAAAGATTATTTTAAGGGGTGATATTAATCTGATAGCTAGAACTCGTTTTGTGATCAGCTGTGATGGCGTCATGGCGACGGAAAGCAGTGTGGGAATGGCGCGAGAGAGTCAGAAATAGGGAAAAAGTGAAAGGGGGAGAGAGGTGCGGAGTTTTTTTTTTTTTTTTTTTAGTTTTTTTTTTTTTTTTTATAACGTAGCCCCACACTAGGATTTATTCCTGTGTCGTGGGTGCGTTTACAAACATGAAAATTCACACACAAATACCCAGACCGGAACAAATAATTGTGGATCACACAAAGATTTGTCCCGTGCGGGAATCGAACCCGCGACTATTAAACACAGTAGGTGGAGCGACCTAAGCTCTTAACCACTGCGCTAAATCGTCGTCAAGAAGTGAAGAATACATGCTTTACTCCAACTGCACGCTCTCATCTTCATAGACGATTTTTATTACTTCGGGTTGTGGAAATCGGCAGCTTATATTTTTTTTGTTATTTTTGCATTATTTCTTCGAAAATAAAAAAAAATAACCGCGCTCGAGAATGTCAAGACAATGTTCTTTTTTTTGCAACTTTGTAACCCTTTCACTCCCTTACGTTACGCTCAAATCGTCAGATTTTCTAAATGCACTCTTTTCAGCTCGTTATTAACCCACCTTACCTTATCCTGACGCGCTTTATTATTACTGACGAGCAATATTTTTTATTAATCTGATGAGCTACCCTAGACACACGGTCCTATATAAAGGGCTTATAAATGGTAGAAGTACTCAGCAGAATGCAAGGTATCCTCCCTTATGTTCATCTGCCGCGCTTAAGTAAATCCCAAAATCCTTTCTTGAACTTCCCTACTATAAGTTAAATGTTAGCAAATACAGTCGCCACTGGTTCGTTAGCGGGCACGTCGCGAATCACGGCGCGCCACAACGCAGCGCAGCGTTTGGCTTACCTACCTATTTTTATGCTTACGTTGTGAATGGGGGTTAGCGCTTTGCATTCGTGCCCTGTCTGTTGTTATTGCGTAAAAAGCAGCTTCCCAACACGTTTATGATAGCATTGTGAACGCACCTACGTATAACTTGTTTATTCAGGCTGGAATGGAATTTTTATATATTTTATTTTTATGTTGTACCAGCTTTTAGTACTACAGCACGTTACGTTCCAAAATATTAATAATCCCTTACATCTCGATCCTTAAAAATCTCCCGCGGTTTCTATTCGTTTTATTGAACGGGCTTATTTCGAAAATTACTGAACAGATTTCAATTTGTGTTCCCGACTGGACGGCTTGCGTATTTTGATGATTTTTATTTATATATAGTTTCTGCCAGCGACTTCGTCGGCGTTGACTTTAGACAGGAACCTAACATTTTTCGAGATAAAAGTATCTTATGTTTTTGCGTGATTAAGTAACAAACAACGAAACTTTCATATTATATATGAAAGTAGGACTCGAAATGTGTTCCCAGTCACAACGCGTTGGGGCAATCGTTTGGGATCGCAACAATTTAAGTATTATGTGTACAATTTTTTTTGTACCAGTAGGTACAAAAAAAATACATTGAGTACATTGATGTGGTAATTCTCGCATAATTACCTCTTGTATCAAAAAATATAATAATTGTGAATATATTCTTTAGCGCTTCGTTTTGCGCTGATTCGACGCTCACGAGCGTTGAAACATGTAGAGGGCGCGGGCCTTTTAAGCGCCGACTCGAGCGGTTTTACAACACGAACTACGGTGAAAGTCGGTGGGAAGGTCTTTAAGAGATGAACCGATACCTGGTGAAGGTTGCGAGTAAAACGCTGAATGCGGAGGTAGAGCACAGCGCCGGTCGTCGTGGCCATCTTTGAGGTCTATGGTGCTATTTTGATACCAACTACTACCAATGAAACTGACTGCCCCAGAACAATAGTAACTGATTTCCGATTGTAAGTATACAAAATGTTGCTTGTTTCCTCGAGGAATCTACACGAGCCACTGCACGGAGGATATTGAACACAGGTTTATAAAAAAATAATTAATCATTTACATTTTATTGTACACCAGTATAATAACGGCAAAACAGACAAAGACAATAAAATATAAATATTTAAAGTGGTAGTACAATGCAGTCTCATTACTAAAAGCAATCTCTTCTCTTCTGGTAGGGTATATCGCATTCACTCGCATTATATCTATCGCCACTACACTGAAACTGCATTATTTTTTTTGTACTTAACATGTATTATGATATAAATTTTCTTTTTATTACTATATACATATAACCGAATCTTTCAATGTAATTTTCACCGACATCAAGGCGTCACGTTAACTTGAAAATTGGTACACGTATCAAGGACCGATGTCTATACAAGAATTTTATAACTTCGGCCTAATATTCTGTTCAGGATCACCGAAATCTGTGTGTTTTCCGGTTCAAATCTTGTGATCCATTTTTTAGGCACTTGCGAGTTTTGGATTGAGTTGAAATTTGGTGTACATACATAAGTTTGATGGCAATGGCATTGTATAATATAGCCGATCTGATGATAGATTCGGAAGGCGGCCATAGAACATGTGAACTATACAACATAATTCCTTCGTATTTAAGCTTGATAGGTTGGTATTGACAAGTACTATTACAACCAGATGGTGTTCAGGGTCTGACGATGTAGCCGAAATGTGGCCAATGAAACCACCCAAATACTCAATATAACCCCGCTGTGCTTGGGCTCGTTGGATTTGCCGAGTACTATAGACCTGGACCAGTGTCCAGGACCTGTAGTTACAGTAAACTAGTGTCCAGGTCTACAGTAACGATGGGCGATTATTACTAAAAACAATCGAATTATTCGATTGTTCCGTTTATTCGAATACAATCGAATGACAATTATAATTCTTCGATTGTTGCTCAGCGTTTTGACCGCGCGCGCGTAACTTTAGTAACGAGTATGCAATCGACAGACGAATCCAACGCACCGTTGATTGTTTTGGCATCGTTCAGTATTTATTTGAATCTGGACTTGTTTTTCAATTTTTAATATAATAATTTATGTTATACTAAATAATTCATTCCATAGTATTTTTATGAATTATACTTATTTACTGTTAGTAAATAAGAGTACTACTATTAGTAAATAAGTATAATTCATAAAAATACTTTGAAATTTGTGGTAATCTATCATCACGCCAGATCTCCTGCAGGGTAGATTTACTAAATTTACCTACGTTAGATTTGTTTGTACTTATCTACAATTCAATCGATATTTCCAACATAACCTAAGCCCTGTATCGACATGACCTTCACCGAGAAAAATTACTGATCAACTAAAAATTATTGCTAACAATCGAAACATTCCCCCCGCACCGATAGTACCCTGCGCGTTGGCAACGTACCGTCGATTTTCACTCGTTGTTCGATTGTATTTTGGTGAGGACGAATGAATCGACGATAATTGTCTATTCATTCGCTAGTTTTTTTTGTAACAATCGCCCATCGCTAGTCTACAGTATTTACAGGTTTGTTGATGTAGCCAGAAAGAAGGCATAGGAACTCTAAGCTCGGCAAGATATCGTCGTTGTGTTTTTACTATAATCATCATCAGCCGAATGACGTCCACTGCAGAACAAAGGCCTCCCCCAAACATCGCCACAACGACCGGCTTTGTGCTGTACGCATCCAGCTTCTACCTGGGACCTTCACCAGGTCATCGCTCCACCTTGTGTGGGGCCTGCCCACTCCATGTCTTCCGGTACGAGGTGTCCACTCAAGAATTTCTTTACCCTGATTGCCGTCCGTTCTACGAGCGATGGGCCCCGCCCACTGCCACTTAAGTTTGGCAATTCTGAGAGCTATATCGGTCACTTTGGTTCTCCTGTGGATCTCCTCATTTCTGATTCAACCTCGCAGAGAAACTCTGAGCATAGCTCTTTCCATTGCCCTTTGGGTGACCTTGAACCTTCTTATAAGGCCCATCGTGAGTGACCATGTCTCGGTGCCGTAAGTCATCACTGGCAACACACACTGGTCAAAGACTTTTGTCTTGAGACTTGAGTTTCTATATATGCAATACCTATTTTTTCTAAAATATTTTAGAAAGTCATATATATAGCCAATATAATTTTCTAGAGAAAAATAAAATATTAGTTGACGAACAAATGAGATTTAAAAGGGACTAGAGTATAAATATTGCATTATTTAAGTTTCTTGAAAATATTATTACAGCTGTAGATAACAGACTACCCGTAATGACCCTATACATGGAAATGACAAAAGCTTTTGACCATGTAGACCATGAATTACTATTACATAAGCTACATATTTATGGCGTAAGAGAGAATGTTCTAAATCTTATCAGATCATATCTCCATAACAGGCAACAAAAGACACAGATCACTAGAATTAATAGTAAACCTTGCAATGAGACAATCATGCTTTCACGTTCTAGGGTGGTTTCGTATGGTGTGCCGCAAGGGAGTGTCCTTGGCCCATTGTTATTGCCCACTGGTCTATATTAAAGACCTACCTAAATTCATTAGAAATCCGATGCTGTATCTCTCACATAACAGATCCCATGCAGTCTTATCATTATTGGTAGAGAAATCTATGGATTTTATTGCAACAGAGGCACTCCCTTCTAGGGTTGACCGCAAATAGTGAAATTTACTTATTGTAGGTATGGAATCATTTAAATTGATTAATGATTTAAAGGTGTCTTTGAACTCGAGCCAGTTAAGATAATTGCCATCAAAGGATGGAAGTTTAATTGTAGGCAATTTAATGTTGTTATCGTAACGATTGGAATAACTTCCTTGCTGACTTAAAGCAGCATAGAGTTGAACCGGGTTAGCAGAGTTTGCAGATTCAATTAATTCTTGTATTGTAGATAACAGAGAAAAAAAACTGACTTAAATTAAGATCTCTTTCTATCAACTGACTGTTTAAATCATTACAAATATTCTCAATGTTTGTTTGAATATCACCAAATGATGAAAATAAATTTTGGCTATTTTCTAAACGCATATAATTTTAAATTATTGTAAAACAGAATAGCGAGCTTGGGGCGATAGCGTGGTTAGGTACATACGACTCCTTGCAAAAATAGGCTGAAAAATAGGCTGCAAAAGGATTAAGGAGAGAAATGATTGGTACCACCTTTGTCTTGGCCTTTCTTCATGGTTTATTCTCACTAGTCCCGTTCAAAATTGCCTTGTCACGTCCTCCATTGCACGTGGGCTATATCCGTCCAGATTAATAATAATACTAATAATTTAACTATAAAAACCAATACAACAGTGTTTTAAAATAATCTTAGGCTAATTGCCAGGTACTTAAATATAGTGGTTGCCTCTGCCGCCGAACTAGGAAAACCTGTATTTCGGCGTACAGCGCCAATCCCCTTGAGAATTGTTTTATTTAAATTTAACTAGCCTAAAACTAGACAGTTAGCGTAAGGTGTTAGTGTGTCAAGTAGTGACAAGTGGTGTGACCTCTCTTTGTGTAAGGTGATGGCGTGCGTGAGTGAGAGTGAGAGGGTGTGTTAGGTAAAAGTTTAGCGTTGCAGTAATAGTGCCTAACATCGCATAATTTATTAAAGTATATCTTTATTTATATAACAAGTTTTGTTGTGAAAGATAGGGGAGCTAATATTAATCGGCCCCGAATTATTTGGATATAACTAAAAGTTCTTAATTCTCCTCATATGAGAGCTTTTGTAAGTATTCGTAAACTTTTTTTTTACATATCGTATTGTTTAACGGATAAATATTAAGTTCATCATTTATTTTGTTATAAATATATGGTCCAATGAAAGCAATAAAGCGTGTCATAAATTTTGTTTTGAAGGAGTAGGGCAGGCTACATACCATGTTTCTTCGACGTTTATTAAGTAGTGTACAGTCATAGGTTAATTGTGTATGTTGATAAGAGACAATTTTTGATAGATATAACTACCTTACCGTTAGAACGTCACAGTTTTGATACAACTGCGATGTCGGGAAATAGATGGGTTTAAAGGTACAGACCTTGAGAATGGCACGCTGAGCTCTTTCTACAGTTAAAAGCAATGTCTTACTTGCCCCACCCCATATCGTTATACAATATGCTAAAAGAGGATGACAGAGAGCATAATATATCTGTTTCAGTGTGGCAAATTCGGCTACGTGTCGAAGATTTTTAAATATATATATTAATTTTTGCACTTTTCCACATATGATTTTAATATGTTCCTTAAAGCTAAGCTTGGTGTCAATTACTACTCCCAGATATTTAATGGAATCAACCTTTACAAGTGTAGCACCAGAGCATTCAGTTTCTAGGGAGCAGTTATGTGCTACAATGGATAGTCTATGGTTTAGTTTACTGTTTTGGCGTATACTGAAGCAGATATACTTGGATTTGTCCACATTTTTTTTGTAATGTCTTCGGTCGCCAACTTTATGTCCACGCTGGGATATAAATAACTTGAATAGTTGGAACGTTTTATTCCCTTTTTTTTAAGAAGATGAGGAATTTTAGTTTTATTAATTGATTAATGCGAATATTCCCCCTGGCGTCGGTAGGTTTCTTCTTTCTTCCGGTAGTGATGTGCACGGGCGCAGCATCACTAGGGATGTCCCGTTTAGTAAGTTGCGTCAATAATTGTACAACATTTTTTTATTCTATCATCAATAGTTTCCGCAGCGCATGCGATGAAAGACAGTTTAATGGCTATTTTTTTACACCTTTGGTTAGATTATAGAAGTTTTAGTAGGGTTGCCTAATTTTGTCTAGTAATTAATATAATATAAGAAGCAGTGATAGCCTAGTGGTTAGACCGTTGGACTGCAAAGTCAAAGGTCTCGGGTTCAAACCCAGGCACGCACCTCTGTCTTTTCGAAAGCATGTGCGTATTAAAAATTAATTATCACTTGCTTTAACGGTGAAGGAAAACATCGTGAGGAAACCTGCATTCCTAAGAGTTTCTCGAAGGTGTGTAAAGTTCGCCAACCCGCACTGGGCCAGCGTGGTGGACTATGGCCTAAACCGGCCCGTGCCCAACAGTGGGACAGTTTCTTAACAGGGCTTATATTATTATTATTAATTAATATAACCTATGTTACTCAGGAATAATGAAATACTCTAATGGTGAAAGAATTATTTAAAATCCATCCATCAGTTTTTGAGTTTATTCGTTGCATACATACAAAAATACAAATCTTTCCACTTTATAATATTATTATTATTAGGGTAAGTATAGATGTAAAAGTTTGTATGTTTAGATGTTTGTTACACAATCACGCAAAAACGGATGAATGGATTTGGATGAAATTTGGAACAAAGATAGTTTATTATCTGATTTAACACATATGATACTCATTATGCCGGAAAATTGTTAGGTTGCTATCTAAAGTCAATGTGGACGGAGACGCGGGCAGAAACTAGTTTAGCATATTGAAGTACTCTGTCCATTACGAACCTATTGAATGAATTCCACAAAAACACGAACCTATTGTCTGTGTACTTATACCTATATAGAAATTATCTTTTTGACTTCGTCGTTGGTCTAGTTGCGAATAATGCGTGTTGTGATCACGAAGTTCTGGGTTCAAATCCTAGTTTAGACAAATGTACTTTTTCTATCGAAAACTTCCTATTATCAGTCCTAAGTTGGGAATTGAGTCGTTAAGTAATCGTTAACAAAACGTGGGTGTGCACAAAACACCTTTGCCATTTCCGCGTGGGCAATATAGTCATGATGGTGCTCTTTCTTTTATTCTTATCATTTTAACCTGGTAATTTAGTAGACAGAGAGTGAGTGCAGGTAACAAAGTGAATGGTACGATGGAAAAGGTACCTGAAATCCGGCATTTAAGTCAAAAGGCGCAGCCGGCCATACATAACATAAATAGTGCTTGTCCCAACGTTGTTATATGGCAGCGAGAGCTGGGTATGGAGGAAGCAGAATAAAAGTAGGATAGATGCAGTCGAAATGGGAGCTCTGCGAAAGATGTGCGGAGTGAAGCTGACCGACCGTATTCGCAACAATTTAGTAAGAAAACGAGTAGGTATGAAAGATAGTATCGGTGTTAAGATGCGAAAGAGTATGCTCCGTTGGTTCGGGTATGTAGCAAGGATTTCAGAACAATACAGATATACAATGCGAAAGTGGAAGGATTTAGGTACCGGGGAAGACTTAGACTATCTTATCATGACCAAATATCTGAAGGGCAAATCAAGAGTTGCCTTAACCAGCGAGCGTGTATGAGACGAACTTTGAGAGTATAGGAAGCCAAAGAGGTATGTAAGGAAAGATCCTGTTGGAACTGTGTACTCTCTGCCTACCCCGCACGGGATCTAATGTGATGATATACATAGATAATCTTATAGGTAATTATATAATCTCATCATATGATAATCTCATCATCGATTCGTATAATCGATCATCAACGTTTACCTCTGGTATCGGCTTAATTGTCGGTGAGCCGTATATAAAACATATTGACTAACAAATGATGTCAAATAAAAGCTTTCAAAAAGCTATTACTAGAGTGGCTACTTCAGGCAAATGGAGTTAAAAGCGTTGAAGAGAGAACGTATACGTTTCTACTATCCATTAGCGAACGCAAAATCGCCTTTGTGTGTGTACGCAGTTTACAGAGCACGACCTCGTCCGTTTTGTTAAAAAAAAAATATAGTCAGCGACAATAAGAGACTTATTAATGGAAGAGTTTATTAATTGACTCTGCAGTTTATCTAGATTATTTATATTTCTTGTGGTATAGGAATGCCTGTTGCGTAGTTGATTGGAGATTTAAATTCCCTCTAGTGTTTATGACATATTCATATGTTTATAATATTCACAACTTTTTCACAGTACGTGAAGAAAACTATTGCGATGTTCTTATTTCTTTTTTCCTTGAAAGTGCCTACCGAGGCAAGAGTTGGGCAAAGTCAAAACATACCTATGTATATTATCACGTAGGAACCACGAAAGTATTTAAAAATATAGCTTATAATTTGACGTGTAGAATGTGAGTGGGTTTGACTAAAGGACTTTATTATAACCTAGCTTTTTTAGAATCCTGCTTGAAAGAGGTCAAGTGGGCAACGTAGTATCCAAGCCGCTTTGTGCTGTTTGCGTCCAGACTTCAGCTGCGGCCGTCACCAGTTCATCGGTCCATCACAGAGGGCTTGCCTACTCTGTGACTTCCGGGACGAGGTTGCCAATCGAGAACCATTCTGGCCCAACGGCCATCAGCTCTCCGAGAAATGTGCCCCATCTACCACTGCCATTTAGGTTTGGCAATTCTAAACAATTGAATAGGTAAAAAAGGCGACGTGAATAGAGCCGCGGCCCTCACGTATCTGAATTTTTGTTGATATTAAAGATTGTTCTAAGAACGCCTATACATTTTTTTAATTCACCTAGGTTGGTGCAGTAGGCGGGTGGAGTCATGGGCGGTAAGGTAAATCAAGGAACTCGTCATTATAGATAAGGGTCCAAATATCTCACAGCAAAATATCCGGGTACACGGTTCTATTCCATCATACGATGCTTCTATACTGACATAGTTACTGAGTCGGTGAATCCTAGTGGCCAAACGTTTGCCGATTACAGCAAGAACTAGATTGTTCATGCACCTTTTAGCTTTGCAAGAGTTTCATTGAGTTACTGTTGATCATCAAAGGAAATGTAATTACTTGAAACAAAAGTTGGAGCAGGCCCAAGCCGCGAGTGCAACCACAACACGAGCTACCTGCTTGATTTGGAACCTTGTTGACGGTATGCAAAGTAATGAGGTATTCATCTTCGTCCGCCTGTACAAGGTAGGACCTATGACGCTTAGAGGGCTAATCACAAACCATTTGACGTTAATGTGACACTAGCGAGTAAGCATGCCGTCACGTTCTTGTTTAATTAGTAATATTTGTAGTGTGACAAGGATGGCATATTAACTCGCTAGAGTCACGCTAGTCACGTTTTTCGTGCTAAGCCTTCAGAGATCGTTAACAAAGTATAAAAGAGTTATACTTGGATGGCAGTCGCGTAACCTTGACATTTTTTAAATGTTCCCTGTGGGCCACTCGGTCTCAAACCATCCGATGTTCAATTATATCTAGTTATATATGGTATCATTTTAGTCGTGTGTGTGTGTGTGTGAGTGATGTACGCTGTCGGCCGCGAGGCCTTTACAGCTTCACCGGACTTAAGGGCGAGCGTGCAACCACTACGCTCGAGCCAGAAGGGCAAGAGGCGTCATACTCGAGGGCGCCTTAAAGAGGCGCCCTCGGTTGGGACAGTCGCTGTGGGGGGACTGGGTGCACTACTAAGTGCACCGGTCAACCGCCGGCTATGGGAGGGGATCTATGACTACGTCGTCGAGAGCTGATGGTGCACTGGCTCTCGAGGGAGTCGGCGAGAAGCTCGGCCTTTTCGTCGTCATCGAAGGCAGGGAGTGCGCCTGAAGGGCGGGACAGCAGAGGCATGCCAGTCGTGGAGTCGGTTTTGTGGCTACGCGCCAGCTGCCAGTAGGCCAGGTGCGATGGCGCGATGCCCTCTAGGAAGTCACCCCACCGTTCCTCCCGGACCTCCGCGACACGACGCTTTACCTCTTGTTGTAAAGCGCGCATCCGGGCCCGATTGGCTTCGGTGGGGTAAGAGTCGTACGCTCGGATTGAGGCATTCTTGGAACGAATGAGATCCCTAACATCGTCCGGCAGTCAAAAGCGGTTGAGGTAGAGATCTTCCGCCTCGACTTGCTTGGACGATCGACTGACAGCCGATCGGATGTGGTCGGTGAAGGCATCTACGGCCTGATCGGTGTCCTGAGGGGACGGGATGGAGTCCGAGCTGAGGGGGAGGGGGGAGGGTCGGCATCCGCCAAGGCCGTGCTTAGCGCATGCCAATCCACCACCGTCTTTTTGGGTCGCTGAGGGGCGGAAGGAGGAAAACCGAGTCTCATGACTGCAGGACGATGGTCAGAGTCGAGCTCCTGGACTACTACCAAGGAGTGCAGCCGTAAGGTAACACCCTTCAGAAGCGCCATGTCCAGGACGTCGGGTCTGTGGTTGGGATTGTTGGGATAGTGGGTAGGGTGCATAGGTGCGATGACGTCAAAGTCGAGAACGTCGACCAGAGCGTCAAGGCTCCTACCGTTAGGGGAAGTGGTGAGACCATTCCAGGCCACGTGCTTACTGTTGAAGTGGCCCGCCAGAATGACGGCGCTTCCCAGATTAAGGAGTGCTTCAAAGTCACTCCTAAGAACGAGTTTAGTGGGGGAAAGGTATACGGAGGCAATTACGATGGGCTGGTGCCCCGTGAGAGAGATGCGACAGACCGAGGCTTCGATGTTGGTGAGCGCAGGGGGTTTGAGAGAGATGCAGTGGAGGGACCTCCTGTAGTAAATGAGAGTACCGCCCCCACGGGAGCCGATTCTGTCATTACGCACGAGGTTATAGTTTGCGATCCTAGGATCGCGTTGTGCGGGCTTGAGGAAGGTTTCCTGCACTAGGAGGATATCAAGCTGGTGATCTCGGAGGAAATCAGCAACCTGATCTCGCTGGGAGCGAAGGCCATCGGCGTTAAAAAACGCTAGGGATAGGTTGTGGGGTTTATGGCGGGGAGGTCGTAAATCCATTATTGGGTGCGGGGGGGTTGGGTTCTAAGGGACGCTAGGACGTCGTAGACGCCGCGCCTCATCCGGCCGCGCTTCCCCTTCGGGGCCCTGGGGCAACCGCGATAGTTCGCGGTGTGCCCCTTGGCGCCGCACAGGACGCAGCTCCCCAGCTGGCTCGGCCGCCGTCTCCTTCGAACGGGCGCACTGGGACGTCGCGTGGTCCCCGATGCATTTTACGCACCGAGGCCGCGCGTGACTATTACGGGCAGAGTGCCCGTACAACTGACAGTTGTGGCATTGCCCGAGCGTGTCACGTTTGTGGGGGGCCTCTACAGAGAGGCCAGAGATGTGACAGACGTCGGCCGGTCGTAAGGTCTTCAACCTTACGACCGTCCTCGGTGCGGTCTAGAACGACCAGCACCATGTCATAGGTCTCCTTGGAGCGCCCATTGACCATCCTGTGCACCTGGCGCACGGGAAGGTCCTGGGACTGGAGGTCCTCCTTTATGACGGCGGTGTCCAGCTCCCTAGGGACACCGCGGATGACTACCCTGTCATTTTAGTCGTATCTTGTATCTAATGCTTACTGTTCACTGGTATCAAAGAAATGAAAAAGGAACACTTAAATAAGTAACATCTCCATAACAATACTAATTTAGTGCATTAAAAACATATATACCAAGCGCAAAATGACATTGAGGGGCGGTGCGACTCGTCAGCTGGCCGGTAGAGACCTTCGGTGTTTCGGATTTTCACCCTAGCTATTAGCTATAGCTACCCTATTCGGATAGGTCAGTTAGTAGATGTCACATATTGATGTATTATTTTTCTATTACCAGTGTGCGGTAGGCATTGTAAACATTAGCTAGGCCTTCGCTCCAGCTTGACTAAAATAATACCCTGTAAATACATGCTTATAGGCAAAAATGTACTCTTATACCGTCCCAAACCATATTTTGTTATTCTCGTAAAATGTTATGTTGCACTATAAATCCCCGCGTTTCAATGAAACATCTTTCCTTTTATGGCTATCTTCCAGTCTTGTTACAGTTTTCTCTACCCTTTGCATGTTGAAGCGAAAATTGAGTAGGTACGACGATAGCAAGGGGACAGGCGGAGACATGTTAATACTTATTTATAGATCGTCCAATAACGTCAGTGTTTCAGTTCAATTGTACAAGTGCCAAATAGTTAGTTCCATTGCGTTGGCTGTTTGAGATCGTTTTGATGAGCTGGAAATATCTGGCCACTCCTGCTGGCATAGTCGCGATAATTTCGTACCCTCTAAGTCACTATTTGATACATTCACTGCAGTCAGGATTGGCGCTATATACAAAGGCTGGTGGTAGACTGACCTGTTACTTAGGACCAAAAATCTCTCCACAAAACGTGGCTGTACTTTGTACACCTATGTCTACTAAAGAGTACTACTGAATTAAATTTATTCGTTACTTCCGAGTTATCGTACGTACATCTCCACACATCCCATTTCCCCGATTATTTGCAGAGCAGTACAAATGGCTGGTACGTTCTTTATTTTTCTTCCATTAGTTGAACAAACTGAATTTGGTACATATTTGTGTGTACATAAATCATTTAAGCCAATTTGGTAAATGATGAGAGTTAAATCAAATCTACATATGTATGTGACCTTTTTCCACCAATTGATACTTTTATATAACAATAAGTACTATATAAAAATATTATATATATGTCTACATAAAAACCTCTCATTTTATAAATTATTCTGGATTACGTTTTAAAAACATGAAATTCACATTCGCAAACACTCAGACTGAAACAAATATTTATGGGTCACACAAAGATTGTACCTGTCCGGAGATCGAATCCACGATTACTTGACTCAATAAAAAGAGCGGACCAAGCTCTTAACCACTTGGCCAAGCAGTTGCAAGTTTTTAGTTTTTTTTTTGGGTTCTTGTTAACCTCAAACGGAAATCACACACTGATGTGATAACAGAAGTGCGAGGCGGTAGTTGAACCAATCGCTGCTTTTTAAAAGGATTAATGCAAGACTGTACTGAGCGACACTGCACGGCAGTGAAACGATGCAGCCGATTTTTCAGTTGGTGAACTCCGGAGCTCCGCGTTGCGTCGCGTAGTGCCGCTGCCGCGTAGTGCTGTATACTTTATACAATTTCATATAGAGATGACTTGTTCGGGTAGCTCCGCTGCAGTGCAGTATCGCCCAGTGCGGTGTTAATAAATTCTCTCATAGATTTTCTTAGTGGGTTAATAAGTAATTTATCTAATTTTAGTAGTGTAATTATCACGAGTGGTGGTTAAATACATGCGAATCGAGAACCTCCTCATATAAAAGGTGGATTTAAAAAAATAGATATCATCGAAACGTTTAGTAAATTTCGCGCTAGAACGAGTGTATATCGGCAGTTACATACACGCGGTATTCCGCTTAGAGCCTTTATGGGCAGATCGTAAAGACGATACGTCACGGACCTCTTTATATTCTCGTGCGAGATCCTACTCAACGCGCAGCGCACAGGGCCAGGCGGCAATACATACGGCGATAAAATCGCCAAAATTTTATCGGCCTGTGATTTGAGTCTTGTATGCATGTCAAAAAAGTGTAGTCCCTACGTCAATATAATACAATTCTTGATTCGAGTTTTATGGTATCAAACTTTTGTCACAGCACCACAGGATAAATACACATATTTATACCGTGCTAGCACGTAAGATAAAACGTTTATATCTTGCCTAGGGCGACAAAATCCGTGACATACGTCACGTCGTCGTGCCGCTTGTGTTAGCCCTGCTGCGGAGCTCCCCACCCTAGGCTGAGCGCGAAGCCATTCCCTTTTCTATATTTGTCCATCATTTTCAAACGAGAACTTTAACTCTATTTATATCGCGGCAATGCGTCCGAGTACACTTAAAAAATCAATACTCCATGATTTATCAATTAGCACTATAGTTTAATCATTGTTTTTTTTTTGTTATTTACTCCTTTGTCATTGCTTTCTTTTTCTCTGTTCTTATTTTGTTAAACCTAAATTCATATAATGTTTTATAGTTTGAACAGTTCAGGACTGCTAAATTAAGCTGTGATAAAGAATGTTTGTGTTAAATTTAACTTTAATTATATCTAGACCATGTTAAGCATATGTAATTTTTACTGTTTCTTTATCTAAATAAAAAAATGTGGATAGATACAATGTTGATATTTGAAAATAGTTTTTTGCGCTGGGTTTCTAGTACGTTCATATTATTTCAGCTGTGTCCAGAACAATAATATTGTATTAAGAGTACAACTATTTCTTTTTAGTATTACAATCGTTAACAAACATGAACATATTGCTATAAATAGCGTTCTATGAAGAAGTACCCATTTCGGTTACTCAGTATTATTAACGCAGATGTTTACTTTTAATATCATGCTACTACTGAAAGTTATTCGCGTCAATAACCTTTGTGTATAAGTACGACTATTTATTTTACCGATTTCTCGACCGGCAGTGCGGTTCAACGAATCAATAACTCGGGATTCTCACGGTATATTGAGGGGATAGAATTTCTGTCGGATATTTCAGGCGCGTCATGCGGACGCTAGTGTTGCTCGAGCGAATATTCCCACTCCACTCGTGACAGATAAACAAAATCAATATGAGCGTCGAAATATATAGGAAATAAAATACTCTTTTCGTAGTTGGTTATGAAAATTCAGTTACAAACGTGGACCAAAGGAGGCATTGCATGGCAATCCCGTCAAAGTAGCCGCGAGGAAAATTTCATCAATTAGCTACTTTTGGGCACTACTTAAGGAATTTAAAATTTTTGTTTGGTCAGTTTCCATAGCCAGGCAACAACGCTGGTATAATTTAACGAACACATTTCATCGTTTAATTTTCTGAAAATTGATCGTCTTACCAGTTTTTGGAAACTTGGTTTCGATATGGCCGAAATAAGTTAATATTATGTATTTTTACTCGAGTTGTCAATATACTGCTCTGTGTTAAGACAAGCAATAAATACATAGGTACATATACTTAAAGGGACGAGAAGGTCAAAGGATGAGCAAGGAAAAGTAACAATGACCAATATCCTTTTGTTTTAGTTTTGTCTTTTGTAATAAAAATTCTTCGTTCTTCTATCTATCTATCTATCTATAACCTCACGCCAGATCCCTTGCGGGGTAGGCAGAGAGTACATAGTTCCAACAGGTTCTTTCCTTACATACCTCTCTGGCTTCCTCGACTCTCATATTCTTCGTTCTTCGTCTTACAAATCTATTTAAATTTTAATGGCCCACACTTTTCTGTATTCAGGCAATTAATTTTCAATAATTAATTGCCTAATTGTTTAAACAGTAAATTTAAAAATATTAACTGTTTTTGCCATTACGGCAAAACAAAACAATATTTTATCCGAGACCCATCCCCTTGGCGACTGTTTTATAATACTCAAATCAGTTCTGTCTCTCTTAATTTAAATATTATTTTCCTAAAACTGAACTGCCAAAGAGTCTTCATTCGTGAACCATGATTCAAGTATTCAAGGCAAAAATAGTCTTATCTAAACATTCATACAATAATTGTTGATACAAGTTTTCTCGTGTGAAACTTTTGTCACGGCATGCCTTGCCAGCATGCAAGTAAGTCGAAACGCTTTTTTTTTCTACATGTGGAAATCCTCATGGACTTCCGTCCATGGGTCCGACATGCCCCGCCAGCCTCGGGGAAAGCCGGCGGGGCATGTCGGACCCTTACCGACTAATACCCTACGGTGGTTGGCATTGACACTTCGGAGAGGGGTTACGGGATCTCCGTTACCAACGCACTGGTGCCCCTCTGTGTGTCGTGCTTCAAAGAGCTCACCTTCGGGGAGGGGGGGGGAGCCTATGGATCCACTGCCCCCTGCACTGTTACGGTGCTCACGGCTGCATGGGCAACACTACGGCACCGTCCTCCGCCTTCTGGAAGATCACAGTCTCACCGAAAGGGGATACGGCCCCCCACGCTGATTTCCCTGCCAACATAGCCGCTACTACTGCCGGCAGGGGAGGTTCGGTCTATTCCGGTCCACCCAGATCCGCCACTCGGAGACCTATGCTGGGCACTAAACAAGCGTGTGTTCAGCGGAATCCCGGTCTCTACCACAATGGTGATAGGTCGCCGTCACCTTGCGTCCGATCTTGATCAGATAATCACCGAAACAGCCGTGACTGGTCATCTGAGCAAGCCTGTAGTAGATTCACCCACTCCTCCGCTATTGCCAGGCTTCGAAGGACGGCAGGATGGCATGGACGACGCGCTTGCGCGCGATGTTCTTCTGGCTAAGCCTCACGCGCCACTCCAGAGCGCGTCATCCTTCCTGCCGTCTGATTTCGAGCGCGGGTACGTATTCGCCGCTTTGGCGGACGACGCGAGTCCGGTCGTAGACCCTCGCGTCTATGTCCGCTAGGATGCTGAACGGTAGAAAGCGTGCCAAGAGGGTTGCCGCCTCGAAAGATACAGTCCGGTATACTCATGCAATGCGGATGGCTACCTTAAGCTGCAGGCTATAGATTTTGGTCCTGCGGACAGTCGGTGTGACCACACAGTCCCCAAAGAGGACCACCTATCGCACGACCCCCCCGTAAAGGCGGTGTACCTCCTCCGACGGTCCCCCGCGGTTGGGTAGCAGTCTATGCATGGCCCTCACTACTTTTTCGAATCGGGGGACAAGGGGCTAGAAATGATCTTCGAAGCTCCACCGACCAGTACTTTAGGTACTGTCTCATCCGGACTGGCAACTCTCTGACGCGAATCCACGAGTCGGGCGGTTACCTGCTCTTAGGCAGTTTATGGAACTACAGCGCCTCGGTCTTATGAGACGCTATGTCCAGGCCCAACTCGCGGATCTTGGCGACGACGACCTCTGTCCTAAGCTCAGCGAGCCCGACAGTCTTCTCGAAAGTGTCTCCCTCAGCCACTATTAGTGTTGTCAGCGTAACAGACGATACTGACGCCGGGGGGAGGGAGGGGGAGATCGACACGAAGGACTGCATCGTAGGCAAGATCCCATAGAGGGTCCCCAACACTGACCACTGCGGATTTTAACTATCACGCAAGTCGTCCCTGACCCATGCTTGTAGCTACGGGGGACACGATGATGTAGCGCCTCCCAGATCAGGGATCCCAGGGTAGGGAGTTGAAGGTGTTGACGTGTCGAGACTTATCGCCAACGCCACCCTGCCCAAGGACACGGCCTGCGCCGACAGGGAGCGGACGCGATGGATCGCGTCCATCGTCGAGCAACACTGGCGAAAGCCAGTTATTAGCTAGGTCGGAAACGACGCGCGACAGATGCCCGCTGAGACGGACGGCAAGAATCTTCTCGAACAACTTGCCGCACTCGTCCAGCAGGCATATCGAACGGTACGCAGAGGGAAAGTTTGCCCGAAAAATATTATCGAAGAGGTCAACGAACAACGAAACCTAAGAAAAGACTGGCATAAGACCAGATACCTATCCGACAAGACAACGCTTAACAGATCAACAACAGAACTAAAGAATATGATAAAGGAACACGAAAACGATTGCCTACAACATCGCTTGTCCTAACTCACCGCACACAAAGACACCAATCACTCGGTGTGGTGGGCAACTCAGAACTTCAAGCGCCCAAAGAACCACATTTCCCCTTTGAGAAAGCTAGATGAAAGCTGGGCTAAATCTAACGCCATAAAGCAACAGTATTTACCGAACACCTATAAAAGGCTTTAACACTACTGCCTTGCACTGATCCACCCACATAGGATGATGAAATACTTACAGACTCCTAATCAACTACGTTTTTCACTGAAGGCTGTAAATCCCAAGAAAATATACCGCAAGATAAATTCACTACCATCCAACATAGCACCGGGATATGATCTATTGAATTCTGTACTCCTGAGTAATCTCCCGAAGACAGGAATAATTTTCCTAGTAACTCTATTTAATTCATGTCTGAGACTATCTCACTATTCATTCCAATGGAAATTAGGTCAAGTGGTTATGATTCTTAAACCGGGAAGGCAGCCAGACGAAGTATCATCTTACAGAGCAATTAGTCTCCTTTCTCTTATTAGCAAACTCTTCGAAAGAGTTATTCTAAATAGAATTTATTCGCCCAGGGTACCAATTTGGATTCAAGCAAAAGCATGGAACCATTGAGCAAGTCCACAGATTGATAGACACTATCAGCCATACGCTAGAAAATTAAAAAATTAAATTAGAAATACTGCTCGGCTGTGTTCTTAGATATAAGCCAGGCCTTTGACAGGGTCTGGCAGGATGGCCTCTTTTATAAGATCAAAAAGCACCTGCCTCACACATTATTCTTCATACTGAAAGGCTACCTAGACAAAAGATACCTTGAAGTAAAATTTAATAGATCACACAGATTTGTATGAAATAAACGCAACAGTCAAACTCAAACTCATAGAATTTATTTTGTATAAACCCTGCGGGGGCGCTAACAAATAGTCAATAACCATTTTTTTTTCTAAATTTAATTTAACTACTAATCTACCACCGGATCGGAACGACGAACCACTGAGAAGATCCGGCGAAGAAACTGAGCGGGCTTGTCTTTTGTATTTACTTCTCTTTCTCTTGAGTTCTGACTGAGTTCTTAGATTTAAGCGAATATTAAACATGAAATAACACTTTTTTTTCAGATTTTATCGCACTTTATTTATGATCTTTAAGTTCCCGACGTTTTGAGTGCTTTGCAGCACCCATGGTCAGTGCCTCCCGTGACCATGAATGCTGCAAAGCACTCGAAACGTCGGGAACTAAAAATTCAAAAATAAACCGCGATAAAATCCGAAAAATAGTTTTATTTCATATTGTGTGGATACAATGTATAGGTTACAATTGAATAGTTTATGACCTAGCTCTAGTGCGATGCCTTACGATCGAGATATGAGTCTGATGATGTTATCTGTAAAGAGCGTCTAAAAGATTCCAGATGGATCAGTCCCCACAAGCAGCACCCGTACACGAGTATGACCGCTGGAACAGCCATCACTCCCCTCAACCATATTGGAGGGATGGGAGTGACCCACGCTAGACAGCCACCGCAAGCAAAGACATTATAGTGAGCATGACCAAACCAGAACCCCAAAGATGGTAGCCACATTTGTGTCTACAAAGCAGCAATACCCCAAGCTCGTCAGGCAGAAAACACTACGCTTTAAAATTGCCGTAATTATAAGAGAACAATACATAGCATTACTATCAATAACATGGCACTTCAATCCCACGCGGTTCCATGTAATCCAAAATTGTAATAAGCTTTCTTACATAATTTAGTCTTGATTATGGTTTTAAATTTATTAATTGGTAAATATCGAATATCGTAGAAAAGTTTGTTATATAAAAGCGTTTAAACTGGCCCATGAACAAATTGCTAATTCTATGGAGACGCGTGGCATGTACAGCAAGATTATTTTTACTCAGAGTATTTACAGTTTTTTTTCAGTTACATTTATTTACAATTTTTCAAATTTATCAATATTTTTTTTTTGTATATAACACATTTTCATATATGAATTGGGCAATAACGGTTAGAATGTTTATTTCCATAAACTTATCTTTGAGAGATTCTTTAGGAGCTAGATTGTAAATGGCTCTAAGAGCCCTTTCCTGCAGTGTGAATATGGTATTAAGGTCTGCAGAGCACCCCCAAAGCAAGATTCAATAGTACATAATACTATGGAAATAACAAATAAACGACTCTAGCCGTTTGAACATCGGTTAGGAGTCTAATTCTTTTAACCACAAGCTGCCGAGCTTAACTTTCCAGATAGTTTCTGAATATGTTCGCCCCATTGTAATTTGGCATCTATGGTGTAATACCTAAAAACGAAGTTGATTCAACAAGATCCAACTCGACTCCATTTAGTTGCACATTAACTCCTACCTGCCTCAAGTTAGGCGTCGAAAATATCATGCACTTAGTCTTCTATATTATTGAGTAGGAGATTATTACTATTAAACATTGGTTTAATAGTAATAATCTGGGGGAGATTAATAATAATAGTAATAACGTGGGGCAGGTAGGACATCGCAATTACCAGTTGTGCATTGGCACAACTCTCGTAATTGTAGACTAAATGATTTTTACGGACGGCCCCCAAAGGTCCGCAGTTTTCTTCATGTCTAAATCTTTAAATGTATTAATGATATCTTTTGCATCGATATAAGAAAATTCAAAATACATGTTACACTCAGAAACGCTCTGTTTTAGTAGTGATTTGACAGAAGCAGAAGACGAATGTAGAGTTTTAGTTGTAATAATAGAAATATTAGTAACAAAACTTCTCAAACTCACTCGCCACATCTAAATCCGCTTTAATGTCCAAATTATCAATTTTAAGATGAAAATCTATTTTTTTTCAAATTTATCATATGGAGCACACGGAGGCCTAAATATATACAACAGTATGAATTGTGGGAGTTCAACGCGAGCTATCTCAGTTACACGCTCAACAGACAGGCTCACAATATCTTTACTTTCTTTGAATTTAATATTGTTATTCAATATTATTAAAGAGCCACCATGAATCAGGTTTACTCTGCTGAACGAGCTAGCATCCTGGTGGTTACTAAAATTAGACATCAGTTGTTCACTTTTAAGCCAATGTTCGGTTAAACTCGTACAAGGAGTGTCTATATTATTGCAGTTTGAAAACAATTTCACGTCCACCATCTGGAAATTAACATTCATTCGTAATCAGCGTCTTTTAAATACCAAAAATGAAAGTCATAATAATATTGATGTAACTTACAAAGTCGCGTTCGCCATTTTCCGCCAACTCAAAAAAAATATATTTAAATCAACTAAATGCATAAGGCCTTGATCGCGTATCGCAACCTGAATGTATGCTTCTGGGCTGGCACCGGTCTCTTCCTCACCCCGCATACCCCGTACGATTGCTCTATTTAGACGTGTCGTTTGAACAAGAAGACTGTAAGGAAGAGTTGTGTAGACTGCGGTAATCATCGATCAAGTACGTCCAAATTTCGCCGCGTACAAAGTACACCTATTATCAGCGAAATGTATACATAATACACCACTGCTAACGCCACTTGGGGCATTTGTTTTTGGGACCTAACATCGTAAGCAAAATTAGGGCGAACAAATTACCACCTATCGTCAGTGAGGTGTGTGTGTACATTATACACCTGTGCTACTTCCCCTTGAGAGGTGTTTGGGACCAAACAGCACCGGCGAAAGTTTAGAGTCCAAGGTGCACCTATACAACTCACCATTTATACCAACTCCTGCCACCATCAGATCAGAAATGCATTTTAGAACCTCACGTTGTCGGCGAAATGTGGGCATTTTATTGATGTATAGAAAAGACTAGTTGGACTTGCGTACAAAACTCGAACCACAGGGTGACAAAAGTCATGCCTATGATTCTTCAGGAGTGGCAGAGGTATACTTTGTACACCCACTTTTCGCCGAGGATGTTAAGTCCCATGTAATAGGGGTATGTAAAATATTCTAGATAAAATAAAGATAGATAGAGACTTATACTTAAAATTGTTTTTCAACTGATATTTTTATAAAATAAAGATACGGAAATCGAATAGCGCTAAAGAAAAAATCGGGCATAAGTATTGCCTCGACGCAGGTCACCGGACCACTGAAAGATTATAATAATTGGGCCGCTGATCGACCGGGAGCGTGAGAGTGATGCCTTGTTATTTACATCAAAAGTAATTACTTTAGATGTAAATAACAAGGGATAGATACATTGAGCGCGCCCTCGGAAATATACGACGTTTGCGCAAAAACCCATTTTATGATTTTTCAAAAAAAAAATATATAAAAAATAAAAAAAACTGTATGACCAGACCTTTGATATGATTAATTTTTTATGTTTTCAAGTAAATTCCTTTGACTAGATCTTAAGCGTTGCGTGTTGAAATGAGAAAATATAAGACGATAGAGATAACTTCAGATTTTTTCTAATCTAGAAAATATCCGATTCATTGTGTATTCCTTTAATCAGATTCTAAAATATATATAAACTACATATTTATAATATTAAATCTCCTACCTACACATACATTTCGTCGACAATTTTAACATGTAATAATAAAATGCATGGGGGGAGGCGTGGCTAGCCATTATACCGGACATAATGCCAGACTCCTGCAGAGAAGAGAAAGAGACTTTTTTCTATAAAGGAATATAGTTGTCAAAGCGATATGAGCACTTATCTTAAGCCATGAGAAGAAGGCAGAAAGTACGTGTGAGAGACCGTGTCGTGCTGTATAAATTATAAGTAGGTACAGGTCAATACATATAGATTGACTATGTTTTTTGGGCGCTTATATTAAATAAAGTGTTGAGTTGTGTTTAGGCGCGGTAAATACAGTGAAGCCAAAAAAGATTGTGATATTGTTATCGATTTCCTGTGTAGGTACTTTTATGATTACTGCATTAATTTTTATTATGGATGTAAAACTAATTTAACAATTAATTATAACCATATTATAGAAGCAGGTAAAGCCGCGGATCGCGGTTACCACTTAATGAGATAGTCATTAAGGCAAGTTTGAAGTCTTCTGGGCGGCTTTATTTTAATTATAAGTTAAACATAATAAATTTGGAACCTTTTTAAACTTGTTTTATCGAAATCTTTGATGTAATTAAAATACTTCTTGAATTTCTTCGGAACGTCGCATTTTGAAACAGTGAACCCAACAAGGAGGGGACGTGGCTTACCCGTGGCGACTCCCAGGCGATGGGAAGCTACTATGTCGGTCGCGGCGACTGCGGAGATTTTGCACTTGGTGTCTTTTGTTCGAACCACCAGAGAAGTGCTGTCTTCATCCTTCTTTTCTGGGAGACCATAAAGAAGCAGCACCTTGTTCGCACACCTTGTCCGGGACGCCATCTCATGACGATCCAGACCGAGCACCAACAGCTCCATTTGGCTTTTAATAGAACCAACCGTCTTCCTCATGAAGCACATGAAGTCTGTAAAATCCTTGGAAAGGCTTGCTATCGACTTATGGGGTGCCTCATTACTGCCCGCAGCCTGCAACTCTTCCTCATACCAATCCACCCGTGCAGAAAAAGTTGCAGAAAGATCTTCCATACAGTAGAATAGCTTAGTGAAGAGGTCCATTGTGAGAATCGTTGTGACAGTTTTAAGTTGAAAGTAATAGTCAATGTGAGTGCAATAGAGGATAGATCATTTTAGCATGTAAAAAAAATGAAATGTAAGTTTAAAACTATTTTAAATTTAAATTAAAACAGAGCTCGGAAATAAGTTGTTGCTTCTTTAACTACCCTCTAATATTAGTTTTTAACAACCGTTACGCCTGTATATTAGGGTATAAGTAATTAACGTGCATAATTTCATTGCACCGTTTGGTAGTTTTTGAGTGATCGAAACAAAAAGATTCAGACAATAATGCTAAAAATAAATGTTTGGTCGTCTAAATCGATAAGAAATTGTACCCCAATTAAAATTTTCATAAACCATACAATTTACAGATTCGGTTTGGTTACAGTTTTATTATATGTATAAAAGGTAGGCCATGTCTCAAGAAGCTCTAGTTTAAGAAAATGACCTGAAGAGATGCAAACTAACTCCTCCAAACTATAAAGTATGGCTAGAATGTTATTCAAAATGTATGCTGAAATACCTAGCATGTCGCAATGTGAAAACTTCGCCCATTAAATTGTCATGACGAGTAAAATGTACCACAATTTAGAGGTAATAGATAACGTGAGTTGTACTATTACACGCGTATAATATGATAGTGATGGTGGAGGAAAATATCGTGAGAAAACCTGCAAGCCTGAGAGTTTCTTGAACGGTGGGACAATTACTTGACGCGGCTAAAATTATTAATAGTAATAAAGTAATTACACCTAAGCTGTTATAAAAACAAAACGTTGTTACGGTTTTCTATCTATCTATCTATATCATCTGTTTATCTAAGTTGATCTTTATGTCAAATACTGTTATCTACAGTCCCTTGACGGCGTCAATATTTTAAGCATTTAAGTCTATCTATCTATCTATCTATAACCTCACGCCAGATCCCTTGCGGGGTAGGCAGAGAGTACAGAGTTCCAACAGGTTCTTTCCTTACATACCTCTCTGGCTCCTCTCATAGTTCGTCTCATACACGCTCGCCGGTTACGGAGACTCTTGACTTTTCCATCAGATAAGACTCGGTTTATTTGGTCGTGGTAAGATAGTCTAGGTCTTCCCTGGTACCTGCATCCTTCCACTTTCACATTGTATATCTGTTTTGTCATTTTTTCCTCTGGCATTCTTTCTATATGCCCGAACCAACGGAGCATGCCCTTTCTCATCTATACACCGATACTATCTTTCATACCTACTCGCTGTCTTACTATGCTGTTGCTAATGCGGTCGGTCAGCTTCACTCCGCACATCTTCCGCAGAGCTCGCATTTCTACCGCATTTATCCTACTTTCATTCTCCTTCTTACATACCCAGCTCTCGCTACCATATAACAGCGTTGGGACAAGAACTCCGTTATGTATGGCCAGCTGCGCCTTATGGCTTAAGTGCCGGCTCCCGAGTAGCTTTCCCATCGCACCATTCACTCTGTTCCCTGCACTCACTCTTCTCTCTATGTCAGCGGTGTATTTCCCATCCTTACTGAACGCGCATCCAAGATATACAAACTCATTCACTTGCTCCAGCACAACGTTACCAACCACAATCCTTACATTCGTTCTGGTTTCTTCCCTTTCAAAAACCATAATCTTGGTTTTCTTTACATTCAAGTGTAAGCCATTGATCATGCAGTCGTCTTTCATAACTGTGACCACTGTGTTTGCAGATCAGTGGCTGTTGGCGCTATTAAAACCGCGTCATCTGCATAAAGTAGATGGTTTACCACTAAGTCACCCATTTGTACACCTTCATTCATCGCTTTCAGTCTTTGAAGACTTTTATCCAGATATATTATAAACATACATTACAACATACATTATAAACAGTCTAGCGGACAACACGCAACCCTGCTTGACGCCGATTTTAACGTCAAACCAGGGTGACCTGTTACCACCCACCCGTACGCATGCCTTGCAGTCCACATAAGTGGACTGGACGGCTCGCAACAGAGTGCCATCTATACCATACTCTGGCAAAATGTCCCAAAGTCTCTTTCGCACAACTCTGTCAAATGCCTTCTCCAGATCTACAAAACCGCAGAAAACCTTCCGCTCCACTGCCAGATGCTTCTCTACGATGTTGCGGAGTGAGAAGACTTGATCCGAACATCCTCTTCCAGACCTGAAACCCCCTTGTGCCTCGCACAACATTGCTATCAAATGGTATTTTTATTTAAACTTATGTCATTAAGACATAATTAAGTCCGTACTGAACCCTAAGAGCAAAGTCCTACACGTACTTGCCTTTATTTTATCTACTCTAGATTTAGTAGTTATGTTAAGTTTATGATATATATCTAGATAAAGTAAGACTTTATGACCGAAATACGATTCCGGGTGGACCAGTCCCCCCAAGCAGCTCCCGCTTATGAATATGGCAACTGAGAGCAGCATTTACTCCCCTTAACCTTATTAGCCAGAGAGGTATGTAAGGAAAGAACCTGTTGGAACTCTGTACTCTCTGCCTACCCCGCAAGGGATCTGGCGTGAGGTTATAGATAGATAGATAGATAGATTAACCTTATTAGAAAGCAAGTACCGACATATTAGCTCAAATAACATCACGCTTGGAATCAAGCTGTAAAATAAAACACTTATCAAACCTTCTAAGGGATCTATCCCTTTCGAGGTAGGCAGATACTCTTTCCTTACATACCTTATTTAACACTAATAGACACACACACAGTCCGTTTACCGATTACGGGGAATCTCGGCTTGCTCTTCAGATAAGACACGGTCTCTCACACGTACTTTCTGCCTTCTTCTCATGGCTTAAGATAAGTGCTCATATCGCTTTGACAACTATATTCCTTTATAGAAAAAAGTCTCTTTCTCTTCTCTGCAGGAGTCTGGCATTATGTCCGGTATAATGGCTAGCCACGCCTCCCCCCATGCATTTTATTATTACATGTTAAAATTGTCGACGAAATGTATGTGTAGGTAGGAGATTTAATATTATAAATATGTAGTTTATATATATTTTAGAATCTGATTAAAGGAATACACAATGAATCGGATATTTTCTAGATTAGAAAAAATCTGAAGTTATCTCTATCGTCTTATATTTTCTCATTTCAACACGCAACGCTTAAGATCTAGTCAAAGGAATTTACTTGAAAACATAAAAAATTAATCATATCAAAGGTCTGGTCATACAGTTTTTTTTATTTTTTATATATTTTTTTTTTGAAAAATCATAAAATGGGTTTTTGCGCAAACGTCGTATATTTCCGAGGGCGCGCTCAATGTATCTATCCCTTGTTATTTACATCTAAAGTAATTACTTTAGATGTACGTGTGAGAGACCGTGTCTTATCTGAAGAGCAAGCCGAGATTCCCCGTAATCGGTAAACGGACTGTGTGTGTGTCTATTAGTGTTAAATAAGGTATGTAAGGAAAGAGTATCTGCCTACCTCGAAAGGGATAGATCCCTTAGAAGGTTTGATAAGTGTTTTATTTTACAGCTTGATTCCAAGCGTGATGTTATTTGAGCTAATATGTCGGTACTTGCTTTCTAATAAGGTTAATCTATCTATCTATCTATCTATAACCTCACGCCAGATCCCTTGCGGGGTAGGCAGAGAGTACAGAGTTCCAACAGGTTCTTTCCTTACATACCTCTCTGGCTAATAAGGTTAAGGGGAGTAAATGCTGCTCTCAGTTGCCATATTCATAAGCGGGAGCTGCTTGGGGGGACTGGTCCACCCGGAATCGTATTTCGGTCATAAAGTCTTACTTTATCTAGATATATATCATAAACTTAACATAACTACTAAATCTAGAGTAGATAAAATAAAGGCAAGTACGTGTAGGACTTTGCTCTTAGGGTTCAGTACGGACTTAATTATGTCTTAATGACATAAGTTTAAATAAAAATACCATTTGATAGCAATGTTGTGCGAGGCACAAGGGGGTTTCAGGTCTGGAAGAGGATGTTCGGATCAAGTCTTCTCACTCCGCAACATCGTAGAGAAGCATCTGGCAGTGGAGCGGAAGGTTTTCTGCGGTTTTGTAGATCTGGAGAAGGCATTTGACAGAGTTGTGCGAAAGAGACTTTGGGACATTTTGCCAGAGTATGGTATAGATGGCACTCTGTTGCGAGCCGTCCAGTCCACTTATGTGGACTGCAAGGCATGCGTACGGGTGGGTGGTAACAGGTCACCCTGGTTTGACGTTAAAATCGGCGTCAAGCAGGGTTGCGTGTTGTCCGCTAGACTGTTTATAATGTATGTTGTAATGTATGTTTATAATATATCTGGATAAAAGTCTTCAAAGACTGAAAGCGATGAATGAAGGTGTACAAATGGGTGACTTAGTGGTAAACCATCTACTTTATGCAGATGACGCGGTTTTAATAGCGCCAACAGCCACTGATCTGCAAACACAGTGGTCACAGTTATGAAAGACGACTGCATGATCAATGGCTTACACTTGAATGTAAAGAAAACCAAGATTATGGTTTTTGAAAGGGAAGAAACCAGAACGAATGTAAGGATTGTGGTTGGTAACGTTGTGCTGGAGCAAGTGAATGAGTTTGTATATCTTGGATGCGCGTTCAGTAAGGATGGGAAATACACCGCTGACATAGAGAGAAGAGTGAGTGCAGGGAACAGAGTGAATGGTGCGATGGGAAAGCTACTCGGGAGCCGGCACTTAAGCCATAAGGCGCAGCTGGCCATACATAACGGAGTTCTTGTCCCAACGCTGTTATATGGTAGCGAGAGCTGGGTATGTAAGAAGGAGAATGAAAGTAGGATAAATGCGGTAGACATGCGAGCTCTGCGGAAGATGTGCGGAGTGAAGCTGACCGACCGCATTAGCAACAGCATAGTAAGACAGCGAGTAGGTATGAAAGATAGTATCGGTGTATAGATGAGAAAGGGCATGCTCCGTTGGTTCGGGCATATAGAAAGAATGCCAGAGGAAAAAATGACAAAACAGATATACAATGTGAAAGTGGAAGGATGCAGGTACCAGGGAAGACCTAGACTATCTTACCACGACCAAATAAACCGAGTCTTATCTGATGGAAAAGTCAAGAGTCTCCGTAACCGGCGAGCGTGTATGAGACGAACTATGAGAGGAGCCAGAGAGGTATGTAAGGAAAGAACCTGTTGGAACTCTGTACTCTCTGCCTACCCCGCAAGGGATCTGGCGTGAGGTTATAGATAGATAGATAGATAGACTTAAATGCTTAAAATATTGACGCCGTCAAGGGACTGTAGATAACAGTATTTGACATAAAGATCAACTTAGATAAACAGATGATATAGATAGATAGATAGAAAACCGTAACAACGTTTTGTTTTTATAACAGCTTAGGTGTAATTACTTTATTACTATTAATAATTTTAGCCGCGTCAAGTAATTGTCCCACCGTTCAAGAAACTCTCAGGCTTGCAGGTTTTCTCACGATATTTTCCTCCACCATCACTATCATATTATACGCGTGTAATAGTACAACTCACGTTATCTATTACCTCTAAATTGTGGTACATTTTACTCGTCATGACAATTTAATGGGCGAAGTTTTCACATTGCGACATGCTAGGTATTTCAGCATACATTTTGAATAACATTCTAGCCATACTTTATAGTTTGGAGGAGTTAGTTTGCATCTCTTCAGGTCATTTTCTTAAACTAGAGCTTCTTGAGACATGGCCTACCTTTTATACATATAATAAAACTGTAACCAAACCGAATCTGTAAATTGTATGGTTTATGAAAATTTTAATTGGGGTACAATTTCTTATCGATTTAGACGACCAAACATTTATTTTTAGCATTATTGTCTGAATCTTTTTGTTTCGATCACTCAAAAACTACCAAACGGTGCAATGAAATTATGCACGTTAATTACTTATACCCTAATATACAGGCGTAACGGTTGTTAAAAACTAATATTAGAGGGTAGTTAAAGAAGCAACAACTTATTTCCGAGCTCTGTTTTAATTTAAATTTAAAATAGTTTTAAACTTACATTTCATTTTTTTTACATGCTAAAATGATCTATCCTCTATTGCACTCACATTGACTATTACTTTCAACTTAAAACTGTCACAACGATTCTCACAATGGACCTCTTCACTAAGCTATTCTACTGTATGGAAGATCTTTCTGCAACTTTTTCTGCACGGGTGGATTGGTATGAGGAAGAGTTGCAGGCTGCGGGCAGTAATGAGGCACCCCATAAGTCGATAGCAAGCCTTTCCAAGGATTTTACAGACTTCATGTGCTTCATGAGGAAGACGGTTGGTTCTATTAAAAGCCAAATGGAGCTGTTGGTGCTCGGTCTGGATCGTCATGAGATGGCGTCCCGGACAAGGTGTGCGAACAAGGTGCTGCTTCTTTATGGTCTCCCAGAAAAGAAGGATGAAGACAGCACTTCTCTGGTGGTTCGAACAAAAGACACCAAGTGCAAAATCTCCGCAGTCGCCGCGACCGACATAGTAGCTTCCCATCGCCTGGGAGTCGCCACGGGTAAGCCACGTCCCCTCCTTGTTGGGTTCACTGTTTCAAAATGCGACGTTCCGAAGAAATTCAAGAAGTATTTTAATTACATCAAAGATTTCGATAAAACAAGTTTAAAAAGGTTCCAAATTTATTATGTTTAACTTATAATTAAAATAAAGCCGCCCAGAAGACTTCAAACTTGCCTTAATGACTATCTCATTAAGTGGTAACCGCGATCCGCGGCTTTACCTGCTTCTATAATATGGTTATAATTAATTGTTAAATTAGTTTTACATCCATAATAAAAATTAATGCAGTAATCATAAAAGTACCTACACAGGAAATCGATAACAATATCACAATCTTTTTTGGCTTCACTGTATTTACCGCGCCTAAACACAACTCAACACTTTATTTAATATAAGCGCCCAAAAAACATAGTCAATCTATATGTATTGACCTGTACCTACTTATAATTTATACAGCACGTATGGGTTGCCACAAACGAGGCATAAAGGACATAGGTATCAGTCAAATTCCCCAGCCAGGATATTCGGCTGAGTAAGCGCATTGGAGGAGGGCGCGCGTGCCGAGTCCCACCGTCACGGCGACGTGACGAACAGTCCCCGGGCGAATAGCTGTCTCTAATAAAACCCCGTTTTTTCCACGAGAAACCTCATACTGTCGATGGAACATTAGGACATCTAATTATGGTTAAGATTTATCTATTTGTAAGAGTAATTATTATTGGGATATTTTTTTTTGAAGGGTAATTATTTGGGGTATTCTTTTTTTCTTTAGATTTTTTTATGCTTAAATCTGGAGATACGGGGCCATCAAAGAAGCTGAGCAACCGTGCGTTGTGCTTCGGCTTATTTTGAACTTCTTTTACTAAAAAATGTTCAACATATACCGAAGCACACCACGGAACTCTTTCCGTAACTTATTCTGTGTAAACTGAAACTTTCTAGAATCACTTTGTCGTCCTTCTCTCTGCCTGTCGGACATTGTGATTTCCAATGCTTTGTTAATGGGAAAAAGAAAACCCCGCTAGTTTCTCGCATCACATAATTAAAACATAAACCATTTATCAATAATGTTAATAATTAAAAAGATAAACAATCAAAGGTGTGTAATTTATAATTTAAAACAACGTACGATCTGTATTTTCGTTTCCTGACTATGATGATGCGTCTATCACCCGGCAGCGACGCCGTGTTCGTAGAATCACTTCTTCTTTTGTTTATTTTGGAACACTAGTGCAGTGTGAAACCTTCGCACAAAGAACACAGAATGATGTACTGCCAAGTGACATTAGAAAAGTAGAGTGAGTGTTGCCAGGTTTGTTCTTCTGTTTTACCAAAGTAAATCTATAGATAGATAGAAATCTATAAAAATGTGTGAAGCCAGACTGATGATATAGATAGATTTAATTTATATTACACCACTGCCGCGATTGTCAGTTCACACTTACATCGTATTCGCATGGTTTACTTTTTCTCCGAAACGATATTCATATTTTTGGTATTATTTCAATACGAAAACCAAATTTCCAAATTTAAAGTTTTTTACCCAAGCACTTTTATATCCCAATTAACAATGAAACTTGTACGTGTATGGTTGCATATTGAGAAACAGGTTTTAGATGCATTTGAAATCGCCGTATTGCTTTGAATCAACAATAAATGTAGTTTGTTAGAGCGCACTAAAGGAATAATATCATATTTTTTTTCAAATTTTGAATAATTATAAGGTACATTATAGTTGGAATGAATTCAGTTACCGATTTAGAACAAACTACTTTCAGGTCTTACATTTATTATCTTACACTTTGTATATATCTGTGGCAGAAAGCGTCACCTGAGCATCGTATCAATTATTCAGTGGACACTCCCAACTGCAGAAACGTCGCCGTCGCGCCGCTAACCACGTTACACTCAGCTGTTGCAGGCTTTACATTTCTGATGCTAGCTGAGATTTATTCTACATACTTTGGATTTAATAGGAGCTTCGTTTCATTAACTTTACTTATGCGCAATATTCTTAGTGCAGAATAAAACCATGAATGACATCACGAGCGTCCGCAAGGATAGTTGTTACACATTCTGCCAGAACACGTGTAGTTACTGAGACTAAAACGTAAAGAGTGAAAAATTATGAGGTTATGTTACTTAGTAGCTTCGCGCTTTATTTAAATAAAAATAACTCCAGCTAAGACACTTGAGACACACAATATACCAGACAAAGTAAAGTACCTATGCGAAATTATTAATAAACAAGTTTTGGCATTGTGGCGAAACGACGTAGTTTCAGTGAACTGTCCAAAAAGCCATAACAATTTCAAGATTTATGAGCACCAGCGTGGCACCATTTTGCTGAAACCCACTATCGTGTTACATGCAAACGCACTCTGCCCAAAAACCCTTTAATGTGTTAAAACTGCTCAACACACACGACTCTGGTGGCTCTATAATTACCAAATTTTCATTACTTTTACAAAGAGTCAGCCAAGTTAGTGCCAAGGTGATCGCAAGAATTATATTAATTAATATTGTGATATCATTTTAATCTAAAATTACTTTGTGTAAACCTTGCCTTTAAAATTCTACACTGCGTATTTAATTATATTAAACTACTAAAAGCTTAAAATTGAAATTCTATTAAGTGTACTTATTTAAGGGGGTAATCAAAATAAAAGGTTATGTTAGTTCATGTTAAGTATATCCTACCAAGCGGTACAGAACTCGCGGGCAAACACGCGTGAGGAAACAAGGCGCGATGTTCGTTAATGTCAAAAACAAAACCAATTTTAGTGTCTACCTATTATATGAATTAGTGTTTAATTATATCAGTGAAGCTTCTCCTGTAAATACTATGGTAATATAAAAAATTGCCTATATATGTATAATATTTATGGAGTTCGGGAAATGGGAATTTGGGATTGTCATGTGTATATAAGAAATATTGGCCATGGAGCCCAATTCAATACTCCTCATAATATGGCCAGTAAGTTTTGATTCCCACAATACCCCTGTGACTGCGTGTCTGACTGCACATCATGCAGCAATCCGCGTACCGCAAGTGGAAATTTCTGAAGTTTTGTCGGTGACCGAGTCTCAGAGCACCATAAGTATCTAAATCTGGGGAAAACATGTGCGCGAGTTTTGTTCTGAGTAAAATAAAAGGTTTTCTTTAATGATATTCTTCGTTGACCAATAGCTAGCGGGCAAAAACTAGCAGGCGTTTTCTACAAGACGTGATTACTTTATCTTGTCAAGTTTGGAAAGATACTATTTGGCCTAAGTAAATATACCTATCTCAAGATCCTTTTACTCTCATAGTTCGCCTCACGCGCGCTCGCCGGTTATGGAATCTCGATTGATTGCTTAATATACTCCTGACCATATTTAATCTTCACACCCTCAAGTTAGACCTATTAGGTCTACTCGGTTCTTGTTAGTCATGCACTGGGTCTTGAACTAGTCTCTGATCTCGCGGCTGGCCACGTTCAAGTCTTTTAACGTCTTTTGCCATTTATATAAGGAATGCGAAAGACGTGCGGCGGGTGGATCGGAAACCCACCTCGGTAGAAGCATGCTCCGGGAACGTGACACTCACAAAAAAGTGCCCTTAGTTTCGACGATACTCTGCCTGGGTATCTCTTGTCCCTCATTAACGAAAGGATGGTTATAGGCGAAAATACTTAAGCGTCGTGATAAAAGTATAAATAAATACGTAACAATACTCGTATGCGAATGAAAATGCATGGAAAAGAGTCCTGATAAGATGTGTAAAGTATTAAAAAAAATATCGAATAACACCAATGAGTCTGGTATTTAATTATCAAACAGGCAATGTGGCACTAGTCCTTCATAAATTATATTATTATAAAGCAACACCGGCGGCGTCTGTAACTCAGTTCAGACTTATTTTCGACAGTGGCAAATTGTTTCAGATTTTGTCAACTTGGGCATAGATTATTTTATTATTGTAAAGATATTAATTATGTAAATAAATTGTCTTCACTACCGTGAATTTTACGAGGATAAACTTTACCTTCTATGAGAATAAAATAATTAGTTTACGAAACAAAATAATCACAGTAACGAGCGGGCGAGCGTTTCGTGTTTTTACCGATGGTATACAGAGGGTGGTTTTCGAAGGTACAGTTCGGACTTCCGGCGAATTGATTACAAATTTTATACATGATGTGAAATACCCATATGCAACGGTTAGTCGATTCTCTTCGATATTTTCTTTAATGGAAACTGAAAAATAAAAAAAACAATGTTCCCAATGATTGCAGAAGTATAAACAATTTGCTAGCGGAGGGCGAGACTGATGATTTCGTTTGATCCGCAAACATTCTTAGTAATACCTCGGAGGGATCACGGGCCAAGCTGCTGACTTAGTCTAATAACTGGGAGGTGGTCAATAAGTCACTGTAATGAAACGGTAAATCTAGAGATCCATAGGGGTTAACTTAATGTGTTCCATTATTATATGAGCCGCTGAACCGCGCATCTCAGTACATTGGTAGTAACCGGAGACTATGGGCGTTAGTTAGGTCTACTAAACTAACAAACGAGCTTCAATCCTGAGTGGGTTTAATATGTATAAGTGCTACCAAGAATGACAGTCGTATAAGGATCTTTTGCCCCGCGGCCAAAATCGGAACTAACGCTGTCATCAAATGAAATGTCACCTCGTGCCAGTGAAGTTGTAGTTTGTTATGAAATTTACCCAAGTTATATTTTAATTAGTTACCGCGCCGAACCACTCGTTAAAATATCTCCTTAGAAATAGGATAAATTTATTATTAAAAGTTCAAATTCAAATAGGTACAAGTATGCTGTTACAATACAAAATATTGTGATTATAATGGTACAGCTATGACCCGCCTTTTGGCATACAATAATTTATTATGGAAATTATATAAACTGTTACAATTATATATTATACTATTTATAATGTCTAAAATATACATTTCATTCAATTTCTATTTATAATCCACGTCGGTCAGATAATCTATTAGGCATAATAATATATTTCATTAAAAAAATTTTACGAAACTGATTTGAATTTGTCAATATATTTCAATTCTTTAATTTGCGTGGGTAGTTTATTATATATTTCAAGAATCATATAAAATAACTTTTCTCAAATAATTAAGTTTTATGTGGTTCGTGTGTCATGTTGCTCGGTTTTTAAATTTAAACAAGCTTATGTTTGTTAAAGCAAAAATTGTACATCCATAGATAAACATGCAGGGTAGGGGTAGTATCTTCAGTTCCTTAAAATGTTGTTAAGTTAATCTTGATTTCACACCAACGCCCACCTTGAATGTCATTCATGGGTCGAAATCGCACCATATGTCCCGCATATACTTATATGGAATTATGACATATTCAAGTACAGTTAATACTTGGCGTAACAAACACGAGTACTCGTTTATTACCAACACGCGTATTTCCTCGGTGAGTTAAAGAGTTCTTAATGTCTGCTCTATATTTTCAAGGATATTTACAACACTATTTCATGGGTGATAAGTTAATGGTTGCAGTAAAAAAGGAGGTACTTAGCATGATGAGATTGACGTTAGCGTATCGCCGTCGAATTGGAGAGATTCTTTTCACACTACAAATATAATTTGTGCGTAGTCCTCAGTAATGGTAGATTTATAACTCTGGTGTGGTGTGGTGGTGTGTCTGTCATCTAATTTCTAATTTAATATACGTGACCGTAAGCATTGTGTGAGCGCAGGCAGGAACGAGATACCTAGTTCTCTGTTCAGAGCACGGCATAAAAGGTCACCAGTGCGTTCCACGCAGATAACCTGTAGTGTTACTGTAAGTTTTACAAGTTTGTTACGAGCCGATTTAACCAGCGTTTCTATAGAGGTTTGCGGCAGTTCTATTCTTACTTTTCCTTAAAAAAGGGTTAAAATAAGATAAAGAAACGCCAACATAGTTCAAGCAAAATGTAGGAATTCTTAAAAGCTTCCGATTGCTATACACAAGTCGTGGAAGTGTCCAATCTGGCTGAGTGCTCCGGCGAACTCGTATTGGCTCAACGTCTGGATCTTTTTAATGTACCCTGGATATTCGAGCCAATTTTATAAAGACAAGAAGGTAGCTGAGAGCCTTATTCTAGTATTGTACCGACTGTTGTATATCAACGCCACTAGGAGTCGAATGTTCTATCGGAAATACGTTAATCACAAAACCAAGTTATTTATGAAAACCCGACTGTGTACTTAAAACAGAACATTTTAAATTTTATACCTGAGTTGTAGTTTGTGTCAATTAATATTTGATACCCATATTATTAAGGCTCGTATTTATTGGGGGACAAATCGACTTGTCCAACCTACAATGTCCTATAAGCCAGTACGGTATTTGGCATAAATAACCTTATCGACAGACACGAAAGTTGCAAATGCAATTTATTTTGTTTGGCATATGTAACTTTGTTCTACGGGACCGTCGAAATGTCCCGGGACATTTGTCGCTTGTGGCGTCGGGTTAATTCAAGTGTGAACGCGAAGCTATGTTGTGCACATTATAATAACAGATACATTTTTATTATATTATCGTTTTCTACTGAGGCATAATACAACCACACATCCACAATTAAGACTAATTCAGCGGCACCTTATAATTAAATTATAAGGTGCCGTTCAGCTCGAACGTACATCCAATACATGTATCCGGAAAACATAATTCTCTTTCCATAAAAAGAATTATGTTTTACGGATACATGTATTGGATGTACGTTAGAGCTGAACGGTACCTTATTATCCTCCATAGGAGTCGAATAAAAAGGTCAGATACGGTTTATCTCAAAGATATCTATCTATATATTGCGAATTAGATCTTCAGAAAAGGTTATATATACCTTAAATGGTTGACCTGTAACTGGCATATACCTTTTTCACGTCGTATTATTAGTTCCTATGATACCCCTTAAAAAAAACACAATAATTCGGATATATAGGTTAAAAACAATTACAGACTTAATTTAGAAAAACAAATCCTTAAAAATGATTGATTATTATTTAAAAATGCGATTCTCAATGAATCTTCTAATTAAAACTGCATCCTTTATTAGGCATCATATAAAAGAATAAGTAGATTTCATGGTTCTGTAGACATGATGTCAATCGCACTAATTTTAGAAATAAAAACTATGTAAAAGTATCTTCTCATAAAATTTGATTGATTTGGAATCGCAACAATTGTGACGCTTATGTAATCTGAATCTTAAGTCTTTTCTACGATAACATGATATTTAAAACGGGCTAGTGTGTTATACACGTATAGATTCGCGTTGATCCAGCTTTCGGTGCGGCTGGGTGGTGCGGCGGCCATTACGGTGCCCGCTACACGGAATGGGCGTGCGCCCAGGAGTGATGTGGCAAGTAATACCATTCTAAGTGAATTTAAATTACATTAAGAGGGTATTCACCGAGAAGGAAAAGCATTCTGTATAATATATAACATTTTTATTTCGGGTCAACCACCATTATCTATCTATCCATATACCATCACGCCTTATCATTATCCCAATAGCGAAGCTCATTGTGTGGTCAAATCGTAAATTTAGCTCTAAATGCTGATTCCATATAAAACGGGCATCCTGGAAACTAGTTTGATCTGTATCGTTAACAAAGGACAATTGTGGAAGTGAGGGATGTCTCTGCACAGCGGTGACACAATAAGAGGAACTAGAAGAGAAGGTCCAATAATAATTTGGCATTGCGGCAAGCTTCCATTTAATGCTGCTAACGTAGTCGAATTTGTACACCTCGAAATGCAAATCGTGGTCACAGCTACACTCGACTACAATAAAAGCTTACATTAGATCGACGATATTCGAAGTGAAATACAATGATCCAAATGATTTTATCCGGCCGATGAAGCAGCAAACATAGTCTGCGGCCGAGAGTTAGATTAAAGCTACCAATATATACTGTAGCGGATGATGTGAGATGCCGTAAAGGCAGCCGAAGGACTGAGCACTAATCCTTATGAGAACGTATTCTGTCACGCTCATCTAGATAAGTAGTGTGACAAGAAAGGCATTTGAGCTCAAAAGCGTTACGCTAACGTCTATCAGCTTGTGCTCAGGCCTCAGGTAGCTAAATATGTGCGCTTAAATTAATAATAGTGGGTTATCGGCAACAATGAGTCAACTAATGTTATTGAAACTATGAACGATGCGGCTCGCAAAGGGAACGCCCCTCGGATGATTGATCGCGTCGCGTATCCGTAATTAAACGTAGATACTGATTAAAAAAAGTCACGCGAACTAAACATTTCATAATACGAAAATCTACTTCTGTACGTAAATGCAGGTACATACACTTAATTACTGTGTTCAAGAATAATAACAGGGGTAAGAGTTATAAGCAGTACGTATTGAAATGTACAGAAAATAAAAACTATTTGTAATCACATGCTACAGATTATTTTTTAACTTAAAATTAAGATGGGGTTAAGGAAACATGCAAGCACCCTGTCATATTTTTAATTATAATCATTACCCAATCACATTATCATATATTTTAAAATTAAGAATTTTTTAAATATGAAATAAAATAAATGCCGACACACATACATATATTCCGAAAGCGCAGGTGGTAGAGGTGTAGTAACTGTGTAGAAACATACCCTTTTCGCTGTCGATGTTATATTTCAATGTAATAGAGGGAGCCTATTGCTATTATAGTCTTAGATACCAGGCTTAATTCCAGACTTAGGATTGATACTGGGAAGTTCTCGAATCCTAGATCGGTTTTCCTCGTTATCGCAACGCGAATTATACGCCATTATTTCAAGGCGTCTGTCGAAATATTTTGCATCATAGCTATAACATCACACGATACTCAGATTCCCATTGTACATTCCTGGTGCGGTCCCATTATCGAAAGGAAAAGTTGCGTATAAAAGGAAGTCTTAGAAAAAACACATGGTTACAAACTTCCGACAGGGGACCGACCTTGCGAGTGCCGCCGACCAGCTTCGTCTCGGGAACACCTCAGCTTCACATTAATTTACTCCTATATAAGTTTAGCACGAAACCAAACTACCAGTTTTAAAGTTAATGACTATTTATTAAGTACTGCGACATTTTAATTAATTGCGTGTCTTTGTTTGTGTGCTAATTGATAAACATGTCATAAAAGTTCCATTGAAGACGCAGTATTGCGTTGAGTTCTGTTTTAATACAGCGGACTAAGGAATGGTGGGAATGAAATAGTAATTTTCGTAAGTAATTATAATTATAAGATAAGTAAAAATGGTGAGATAATCGAACCTAGTTACTGATTTAGAACAAATTACTTTTGAGATCTTCAATTATTACGTACTTAAACCTTGTGTTTGCTATATTTTTATATTCTAGCTTTGTAACGTATTTTGTGAGTCTAATGAAAATCCCTTTCTGTGAGCTCGAGCTTCAAATGTTTGTGTCTGTAAATCGAGGGATGTCGGTTTGTCGGCGGGAACAAAATACAAATAATGCGTTCGTAGCTCTTGAGTTGAGTAATTTAATTAATAACACTCGCTAAAAACATCTTCGCCTTGTTTTCATTTACAAACAACGCTAATTCACAAAACAAATTTTATATATATTATATTACCGCATTTGTTTATGTTTAAAGTTTTTTATACTTTAAGTGGTTTCCAGATATTACTAGGCGTGCAAAAGCCATGCATTGGCGATATAAATAATTCGCGTGATTTGTGTTATAGCAAATTCAGTTTTGTTTTCTTCCTTACTGGGCTGGAAGCGAAAGAAAAACTTAGAATGCCCCAGTAGCCTTACTTTTGCTAGGCTGGTGGTAAGAGTCCACCAAAGGTAGTAACGTCATTCGATCAACGACCAGAAAAGGAAAATTTGAAACAAACCCTATACCAACCCGTCTGGCCAGCGTGGTATAGTTGGCCAAAACCTCCTAACATGGTAAGGCACCTAAAACAAAGGCCCCCAGTTCCCGGTAGTCCCGCTGTCCGCTGCCACGGTAGCGGTCGCGGTAACAGTGGGGCGGGGGGTGCGAAGAATCTCCGGGCTACGACACAAGGCTACCAATACCAATTTGACGGACGATTTAGCGCAGTGGTTAAGAGCTTGAGCTGCTCCGCCCACTGTGTCGAATAGTCGCGGGTTCGATTCCCGCACGGGACAAATCTTTGTGTGATCCACAATTATTAGTTCCGGTCAGGGTATTTGTTTGTGAATTTTCATGTTTGTAAACGCACCCACGACACAGGAATAAATCCTAGTGTGGGGCTACGTTTAAAAAAAAAAAAAAATAACACCTTACCCTGGCTACGTACAATGGATGCTCTCTACGGCTGGACCAATACCTCACTGAACTCGAGGTAGAACTAGGTCGCATAAATTGGCACATATTGGGGTTATCCGAAGTCCGAAGACAGGGCGAGTACACGATAACCCTTGAGTCAGGCCACCTGTTCTACTTTCGTGAAGGTGATCGGCCCTCTCAGGGCGGTGTCGGTTTCCTGGTCAACAAAGCTCTCACTAACAACGTTGTAGAAGTCAGCAGTGTGTCGACACGGATAGCGTACCTCGTAATTAAAATCACCAACAGGTGCACCCTGAAGGTGGTACAGGTATATGCGCCGACCTCGACATACTGCGACGACATAGTCGAAGTTATGTATGAAGACATAGCCAAGGCATTACATGGCACCACCAAGGCTCACTACAGCGTTGTTATGGGGGACTTCAATGCCAAAGTGGGAGTACAAAAACGCGGCGAAACAATAATCGGACCCCACGGCGTGGGGCGCCAAAACCACAGGCGGCAGATGCTGGTCAACTTTCTGGAGTCGCAGGGGCTCTTCTTGATGAATTCGTTCTTTAAGAAGAAGCCTCATAGAAAGTGAACATGGCGAAGCCCCGACACTGACGAGGAACGAGATAGACTTCATCATGACTGACAGGGAGTCTATATTTAGAGACGTCTCCGTGATCAACAGGTTTAATACCGGCAGCGATCACCGACTTGTCCGAGGCGCTCTAAATATAAACTTCATGGCCGAAAGGCGTCGCGTGATGAGGTCTACTCTGAGACCTACTGCGCCTCAAATAGCTTTAGGGTTCGAAAAGTTCCAACTGGAGCTTCAAAATCGTTTCGACCTGCTGGAAACCGAAGGCAATGTTGACGAAAAAACCGACACAGTGGTCGAAACGCTACAGGAGGTGTCTCGAAGGGTGTTTCCCGGCAAAAGCGGTAACAGAGTCTAAACTCTCACTCGAGACTCTCGAACTTATGAGGTAGAGACGAGAAATGTCATCCACGCAGGCGTCTTCGCCGGATGGGAGAAACCTCAACCGGAAGATCCGGAAGCTAGTGCAACGTGACCTCCGATGTTCCAACACCCGCGCCATCGCGGCTGCGATTGAACAGAACAGAGGCACCAAAGTCTTCGCTCGCCAGCTAGGTAAATCCCATCTGACGAAATTTAATACTGCAGATGGCAAAACCGTGACCTCCAAGTTCGAGATACTCGAGGAAATTGAGAGTTTCTACAAAGACCTGTACGCATTACGGATGACTAAACCCACGAGACCCAGCGCTAACGACCACAGAGCCCCACTCACACGCCACTACACGGAAAACATCCCTAAAGTCAACCAGGACGAGGTCAGAGTAGCTCTCGAGCAGCTCAAAAACAACAAGTCGCCAGGCGATGACGGAATCACCACTGAGCTCCTAAAAGCAGGCGGGACTCCAATCCTGAAAAAGTTAGCGAGTCTCTTTAATTCCGTCATCCACCAGGGCTTAACACCTCAAGCGTGGAGCGGGAGTGCGGTGGTTCTGTTCTTCAAAAAAGGTGACAAAACCTTGCTGAAGAACTACAGACCCATCTCACTCCTGAGCCACGTCTACAAGTTGTTCTCGAGAGTACTCACAAACCGCCTCGCCAGAAGACTTGACGAGTTCCAGCCACCGGAACAAGCCGGGTTTCGAAAAGGCTACAGCACCGTAGACCACATCCATACTGTTCGGCAGATTGTACAGAAGACCGAAGAGTACAATCAGCCGCTGTGTATGGCTTTCGTGGACTACGAGAAAGCCTTCGACTCTATTGAAACCTGGGCGGTTCTGGATGCTCTGCAGCGATGTGGCATTGATTGGCGCCATATCGAGGTGCTGAGATGTCTATATGATACCGCCACAATGACCGTCCAGCTCCAAGATCAAAAGACCAACCCGATCGAGCTGCGTCGAGGTGTAAGACAGGGGGATGTAATATCCCCAAGCTCTTCACCAATGCACTCGAAGACGTCTTCAAGACGCTGGACTGGACTGGGCGGGGCATTAACATCAACGGCTAATACATCTCACACCTTCGGTTTGCCGATGATATCGTCATCGTGGCAGAGTCACTGGAACAGTTACGCGAAATGCTGCATAGCCTAAATGGAGCCTCTCGAGGTGTCGGTCTCGGCATGAACTTGGATAAAACCAAGATCATGTTTAATGAACATGTCACGCCGGGACCGATCTACGTCGATGGTTCGATGCTCAAAGTTGTTCGGGAGTATGCCTACCTTGGACAAGTTGTCCAATTTGGTAGAAACAACTTCGAGAAAGAAATCAACCGCAGGATCCAATTGGGTTGGGCAGCATTTGGCAAACTACGTCACGTTTTCTCTTCGCCTATACCGCAATGCCTGATGACTAAAGTGTACAACCAATGCGTCCTACCTGTTATGACCTACGGGGCCGAGACGTGGACACTCACAATGGGATTGGTCCACAAATTTAAAGTCGCACAGCGGGCTATGGAGCGAGCTATGCTCGGCGTCTCTTTGAAGGATAAAATTCGTAACGAGGTAATCCGACAAAGAACCAAAGTTACCGACATAGCTCGCAAACTCAGTAAGCTAAAGTGGCAATGGGCTGGTCAAATCTGCAGAAGGACCGACGACCGATGGAGCAAACGTGTCCTAGAGTGGAGACCGCGACTTGGTAAGCGTAAGGTAGGACGGCCCCCAGCTAGATGGAACGACGACCTCAAAAAGGTCGCTGGGACAGACTGGATGCGGAAGGCGGAGGACCGTGTGCAATGGCGCATGTTAGGAGAGGCCTATGTCCAGCAGTGGACTGCGATAGGCTGATTGATTGATTGATTGATTTCGACAAACCTTTCACATGAAACCAACAAAAAGAAAACGCATAACGTGCTTATCAAACTAAATTTAGATGAAGCTACAGCAAAATAAGTTTTAAAATATAATTAGCGACGGACGATTTAGCACAGTGGTTAAGAGCTTAAGCCGCTCTGCCCACTGCGTCTAATAGTCGCGGGTTCGAGTCCCGCACGGGACAAATCTTTGTGTGATCCACAATTATTTGTTCCGGTCTGGGTATTTGTGTATGTGAATTTACATGTTTGTAAACGTTCCCACGACACAGGAATAAACCCTAGTGTAACGCTACGTATTTAAAAAAAAAACTATATATAATTATGTGATCGCTTATTACGCCTATTACCCATACTAATAAAATATTTAGAAATCAAAAATTATAATACTTTTGAATGAGACGATCGTGTTGAGAGACTTTATTATTCTGCGCTCCAACACGGACAATCTTTGGTCAGCGCCATTTTGGTTTTAATATTAAAGGATTTATAGTCCCGCAGGCGACATTCATTTTACCACCGGGTTACAATTGAAGTCACTAAAAAGTAAAGGTAGTTATATTCTATTAATATAATTAGTTTGTATGTTTCGATGTTTGTGACTACAATCAGGGCTATACGGATAAACGGCTAAACGGATTTAGATGAAATCTGGCACACTGAGACATAATATTCTTTTTATTCCGGAAAAATGTAAGGTTCCTGACTAAAGTCTGCAGACGAAGTTGTGCGCAGATATAATAGAGGAAATTATGGCCGATACTTTATTACAAAAGTCACCAAAGTCATCAAAGTCAGTACATGTCTCAAAAAATCATCAAATTAAAGTGGTAGATGGTGGGGACCTTGCAGTCTTCATAACCGTTACGGAAGAAAATAATTTCGTATGACGATTGTGAGAAATAGATGTAGATGAGTAGGCAAGCAGAAACCCTTCAAGGTATACAGTGGGTCTGGTGAAGTCAGTCACTGATGTCAGTAGTGCAGAGTTTATTATACAGTGTACCTCTTTCCGTTGATATAATGATAATAATGGCGTGACGATGATACAGAACTGATAATTCAAATAGCTAAATTTTGTGGTGTAGTAGTAAATAAAAATAATATACCACGACATACAGAACTCTATTTCAAGAACCATTTTGTAGATAAATTAATCGAACCAGGTTTATTTTAGATTGGCTTACGATATGACGTTATCCGTGTGGGGACGGATCAAGAATACAGTCCCCCCACCACATGCTGGCCTAACAGCGGGTCGTAAGAGCCGACCAAATCCAGCAACAAATACCGCAAGCGGTAGTTCAAGCGAGGCAGTACTCTGGTGCCACACCGGAAGAGGGCTCGCTTGGGCTGAGTGTTGCCGGAAGCAGGGCACCACTCTCTGGATGGCGATACACATGGCATCCAAAGCCCTAGTTAGTTGGGTTACTGCTAGGAGATCATAGCCCACAGGTGCCGTAAGTGGTGCCTAAGGGGCTTGTAAGACGAGAGGATGGGCAGCAGCGTCCTCTTAATACCTACTAACGCTATACTGCGATCGCTAACCCGCCTGCCAAGCGTGGCGATTATGGCATCATCCCTCTAATGACATCCACAAATATTAAACGGCCCCCAGTCCCCGGCGGCCCCGCTAGTCCTGGCCACGGTAGCAGCCACGGTAACGGCGGGGCAGGGGGTGCTAAGAATCCTTGGAAGAGGCATGGCTACCGACAACGAAGACCATTGGCCCTGACAACTTTTAACACGCGCACACTGCGAACTGACAAAAGATCGACGAGTTAGAGGAAGAATTGAGCAAGTTACACTGGGATATCATAGGGTTATCTGAAGTCCGACTCGATAACACTTAAATCCGGTAACTTGCTCTATTTCCGGGAGGGCGACCAGCAGTCCCAGGGTGGTGTCGGGTTTATAGTCCACAGGTCTCTCGTGAACAACGTTGTCAAGATCGAGAGTGTGTCGACCAGGGTAGCGTACCTGATATTCAAAATGACTGTAAGGTATTCACTGAAAATTATACAGGTATACGCACCGACTTCGACACACCCCGACGATGAGGTAGAGGCTATGTATGAGGATATATCTAGAGCCATACATACCTCTAAAACTCACTACACCGTTGTCATGGGGGACTTTAACGCGAAACTGGGCAGACGAGGCGACGATGAGCTGAGAGTGGGAACCTTTGGTACTGGACAACGGAATCCCCGGGGCCAAATGCTGGCTGACTTCATGGAGAAGGAGGGACTCTTTATGATGAACTCCTTCTTCCAGAAGCGGGAACACCGTAAATGGACCTGGGTGAGCCCCGATGGTGTTACAAGAAATGAGATAGACTTCATCATGTCGACGAGGCGGCACATATTCAATGATGTCTCTGTGATCAACGCAGTTAAAACTGGAAGTGATCACCGACTAGTAAGAGGCACATTGAATATCAACTTCAAGCTTGTAAGGTATAAACTGATGAAGTCTACACTCCGTCCAGCACCTGTCCAGATTCAGGAGCCCGATAGCTTTCAGCTCGAACTGCAGAATCGCTTCGAAGGTCTAGGTGAGTGCATAAACGTGGACGATTATAACAGCAGGGTAGTGGAAACTGTCCATACGGTCGGGCTCAAGTTATTTAAAACCCACCGTACAAAAAGAACCAAAAAGCTCTCAGGCGTTACCCTCAAGCTTATGACGGAAAGACGCAGGATGATCTTGCAGTCTCCAGAAGAAGTTTTCGAATGCCAGCGGCTCAAAAGGCAGATCTCTAAGTCTCTGACTCGCGATGTACGCGAGTATAATACTGAAAAAATAAGAAAGACTATCGAGCGCAACAAAGGCCCTAAAGTGTTTACAAGGGATCTGTCTATCGGACAGAGCCGGCTGAGTAAGCTGAAGAACGGAGACGGCAGGATTGTATCCTCTACACCGGAACTCATGAGGGAAGTCGAGAAGTTCTACGGCCAGCTTTACACATCAGTACAGTCACCTATCTGCAATCCGGCTATAGACCCAAGAGCCAAATTGACCCGACACTATACCGATGACATCCCGGACATCAGTCTGTGCGAGATTAGTATGGCTCTCAAACAGCTCAAGAACAACAAGGCGCCAGGCGATGACGGTATAATAGCCGAGCTTCTCAAGGCTAGTGGAAAGCCGATATTGAGGGCTCTCCAGAAACTATTCAACACCGTCATCCTCGAGGGCATAACGCCACAGTCATAGCGCGGAAGTGTGGTGGTTCTCTTCTTCAAAAAAGGTAATAAAACCCTCTTGAAGAATTATAGACCCATCTCACTTCTGAGTCACGTCTATAAACTGTTTTCGAGAGTCATCACGAATCGTCTCGCGCGCAGACTAGATGACTTCCAGCCTCCCGAACAAGCCGGTTACCGAAAAGGCTTCAGCACCATAGACCAGATTCATACGCTGCGACAGGTCATACAGAAGACTGAAGAGTATAACCTGCCACTATGCTTAGCGTTTGTGGATTATGAGAAGGCCTTCGATTCGATCGAGACTTGGGCTGTACTACAGTCTCTCCAGCGGTGCCAAGTTGACTACCGGTATATCGAGGTGCTGAAGAGTTTGTACGAAAACGCTACTATGTCAGTCCGCCTTCAGGACCAGAGCTCGAAACCTATTCAACTGCAGCGTGGTGTGAGACAGGGAGACGATATATCCCCGAAACTGTTCTCCGCCGCGCTGGAAGATGTCTTTAAGCTTCTGGACTGGAGAGGACTAGGTATCAACATCAACGGCGAGTACATCTCTCACCTTCGATTTGCCGATGATATCGTGCTCATGGCGGATACCCTGGAAGACCTCAGTGCCATGCTCGATGACCTCAGTAGAGTCTCTCAACAAGTAGGTCTTAAAATGAACATGGACAAGAAGAAGATCATGTCAAACGTCCATGTAGTACCAACTTCTATAAAGGTTGGAGACTCTACGCTCGAAGTTGTTGACGATTATATATACCTGGGACAAAGAATCCAATTAGGTAGGTCCAACTTCGAGAAAGAGGTCCATCGTCGAATCCAGCTCGGTTGGGCGGCGTTCGGGAAGCTACGTAACATCTTCTCGTCCAAAATTCCGCAGTGTCTCAAGACAAAAGTCTTTGACCAGTGTGTGTTGCCAGTGATGACTTACGGCACTGAGACATGGTCGCTTACGATGGGCTTCATAAGAAGGCTCAAGGTCACCCAAAGGGCGATGGAGAGAGCTATGCTCGGAGTTACCCTGCGGGATCGAATCAGAAACGAGGAGATCCGCAGGAGGACGAAAGTCACTGACATAGCACTCAGAATTGCTAAACTTAAGTGGCAGTGGGCGGGGCACATCGCTCGTAGAACTGACGGCCGTTGGGGCAGAAAGGTTCTCGAATGGCGACCACGTACCGGAAGACGGAGTGGGTAGGCCCCCTACAAGATGGACCGATGACCTGGTGAAGGTCGCGGGTAGAAGTTGGATGCGTACAGCACAAAGCCGGTTGTTGTGGCGGTCTTTAGGGGAGGCCTTTGTCCTGCAGTGGACGTCTTTCGGCTGAAGAAGAAGAAGAAGACGATATGATATAGTGATACGTGGCGTAAAAGGCAATTGGTTTATGCAATGCAGAAGGTGAAATTGATACCTATATGTGTAAGTCGAAATTTATACATATTTTTTCTTGAACAAGACCATGTCATTTTGTCCTCCACAGTACGTAAGTAAATAGAGTACCTGCGCTGTTGTCCAAGTAGCATCCCGTAGAGGGTGATACAACATTTTCGGGAGTATATTAAATATGACCCCTGACTAACCTCCGGCTTTGTGCGAGAAGATTCCCCACACGGGCTCTCCTTATTTACTTAGGTCATCTTATACGTATGGCTACGGTTGGTCTCCATAGTTATTTAAAGATGAATTGGTTTACAATCACTAATATTTAAAATACAATTTTTACGTGCTCATTATACACATACATTATAATATAATGCATTCCCTATACATAATAATAATAATAACAATAAACTTTATTAAACCAGATTATTTCGTACATTAAGTATAATGGAGCGACAATGGAGCAACAAGATTGGTGTATTATTACGAATAAGTGGATGAGCTCTGTTCCTAGGTAGGTTATAAAATAACCCGTGATAAGGAGACGTAGTGCAATTCCCTAAAGGTTTACATTATAAAATGTTGTTTACATCTGCATGTCATATATGCGAAGAATCATTATAATATAGTACCAGTAGGTGACATTGACATAACAATGATTATAATAAATGTGTGTGCGTGCGTGTGCGTGTGTGCGTGTGTGCGTGCGTGCGTGCGTGTGTGTGTGTGTGTGTGTGTGTGCAAATATTCTGTGTCGTCATAATGTACGTGTGCGTGTGCGTGTGCGTGTGCGTGTGCGTGTGCGTGTGCGTGTGCGTGCGTGCTTGTGTGTGTGTGTGTGTGCAAATATTCTGTGTCGTCATAATATGACGACACAGAATATTTGCTATATCATCATAGCATATTATGCTTTGTTTTGGAGAAAACGGCGGACAGTCCTTTTACATACTGAGTTCTTAGATTTACGCGAATATTACACATGAAATAAAACTATTTTACGGGTTTTAAATATGGTTCGCGAGGCTATTAAATTAAAAAAAACATCCTAATTTCAATAGAGAAGATGGCTGGGTGCTTCCATCGACTTGGGATCCGGTAATTGATATAATTAAATCCAAAACCAAGCATAACACTGCAAGACCTCAAGACACCGTGAGTTCATTCTGCGTAGATCGGACCAACAAAAATAATTAAGAAGTTTGAGGGTACCCCGGTACAACTATGCCTTTTGGACGTCTAACCCCTCAGTCCCTCCCGTGACCATGGTTGCTGCAAAGCACTCGAAACGTCGGGAACTAAAAATCAAAAATAAACCGCGATAAAATCCGTAAAATAGTTTTACTTCAAGTCCTTTTACAATTGAAAAAATAAAGACTATTGATGGGGCATTTGGCATTAATTTTGTTGAAGAGGGAGGGGCTGAGGTAATATAAGAATTTTCTTGTGAAGAATACTTGGGTTTTAGTTAGGGCACAGGTTAAGTCATTACGACGTTTGGTGACAGGTTTGTGTGGGGTGTTTTGGTGTTATAATAAGATCGTATACATAATGAATATTTGCCCTATATTGAGAACATTCCAATTTTCATACAGCTCAGTGGTAGGAAACAATATTGGGCGGAAGGTGGCTACTTTTAAGATGGCTCTGTGAGCAATTTCTAGTAGCCTAAGAGTCGTTTTAGCAGCACCTTTCCAATTTGTAATACAGTAGCTGATAATTGAGTAACACAAGGCATAGTAATCATTGCGGATAGCAACTGAGTTTGCAACATAACGAAGGGTTTTAAATATGTACATCAATTGTGTTGGCGAACTTCACACACCTTCGAGAAACACTTAGACATGCAGGTTTCTTTACGACCTTTTCCTTCACCGCTAAAGCAAGTGATAGTAGTTTGACGGACGAATTAGCGCAGTGGTTAAGAGCTTAAGCCGCTCCACCCACTGTCTTGTAGTCGCGGGTTCGATTCCCGCACGGGACAAATATTCGTGTAATCCACAATTATTGGTTCCGGTCTGGGTATTTGTGTATGTGCAGTTTCATGTTTGTAAACGCACCCACGACAAAGTAATCAATCCAAGTGTGGGGCAGCGGCTTAAAAAAAAATTATTAGTACGCACATGCTTTCGAAAAGACAGAGGTGCGTGCCTGGGTTTGAACCGAGGTTTGTTTTTATTATGAAGTCTAAGAACGAAAGTTATTATTTGTAATGTTCGTAATATAGCCCTGCGAGCGCTTTACAAGTAACCATCTACCTTAATTCTATTGCTCTGAATAGATTACAGAGCTACGCTACAATCTGATTTATTTTTATGTATGTAGTAGGTATTAAAATAGCTCCCGAGGAAATCTTATTGCAAGGACGGGTGACGTTCTATCACGCTAGTCCCTGATAAAAGGGTGGAGGGCCTCATTTCCGCCGGCCGTCCCTGAGCCGGGGTAAAAGAAGGAAATGATGTTAGGTGCCCGGCTCGCGGCTTATTTTGCCAAATTCACAAAAGTAATCCCACAGTGTGAACTAAATTTAAAAAAGGATAATCTTTTTCCGTAGTAAAGGCTTTTTTTTATACGAATCATACAACATATTTTTCTTAGATTCACTTTAGGAATATACAATACATTATCCAGGAATAATAAAGCCTAACTGTAAGATAATGATGCGTAACATCGATATGACACGTGCTCCGACGGCTTTGCGGTGTCACATCGACGGTTCCTTCACACACTTCACGCACACACACAAATATGTATATATATATATATATATATATATTCGTTTACTGAAGCACTCTCATATAAATTATAGTGTGCATAGTGCTCTAAAACCATTTTTCCTAAATGGTAAGAGATTGTGCTTGTGTTATATCCCTGATATCAAAACTATACCAGAAATCTAAATGGTTCTCAAAATAAATGCACACACAACAATTACAAAACTATTTTGTACATATAAGTTTCTTAAATAATGTTATTTAATTTAAAATTATTAATTATTTTTTTTTTTAAAACGTTGCCCCACACTAGGATTAATTCCTGTGTCGTGGGTGCGTTTACAAACATGAAAATTCACATACACAAATACCCAGACCGGAACAAATAATTGTGGATCACAAAGATTTGTCCCGTGCGGGAATCGAACCCGCGACTATTAGACACAGTGGGCGGGGCGGGCTAAGCCCTTAACCACTGCGCTAAATCGTCAAATTAATCATCATATTATAAAACACACACAGCAAAAAAAATATCAACATCAATTTCTAAACTGATATGGGTAGTCTTTTCTTGTTGTGTAATTTGTCACAAAGTTGTATTATATTATAACTCATGCAGAGCTTATTAAAAAAAACGATTGTACTCATTAACTTACTAGTAATATGAATAGTTTGTGGAAATAAAAAACATTATTAGTATATTTAATATGACTAAAGTGTTTTATTACCATCTAGTTTCTTAGTGGGATAAAGTTTATGGCCTAATCGTAATGTTCCATCTTTTATAAAATTTTAATAAGAAATGGCTATAAAATGTTATATCAATTATTAAGAATTAGGGTTTCTATACATATGTCAAACATATGTACCAGGATTTTTAACCTTTGATTGCTTGACTTGTGATTACTTTCACAAAACAATAAAATAATGTTTGCCATTCAAGACACATGCATTTTAAGTGTCAAATATACAAATAATACAAACTGGGTGTAAAATGTCTAGCATACTTTTCTTACCTCACATTCTCTGGTAGGAATCTTCCCATGCCCAGCGTTATTTGTTTTTGGTGGACTAATAGGTACACTCTGGGTTGGTTTTTCCACACCCGAGATGAGGACTTTGAAGTCTACTCTTCTGCCTTACAAAGCTGAGGATTTTTGAAGTATTCACTACTAGTTATAGATAGCAGCTGATAGTTTGAAATTGTTACTCCACTAATTAAAAAACCTTTACTGAAGTCCGATTAAATGTTGTACGAGGCACAAGCGTGTTTCAGGTCCGGAAGAGGATGTTCGGATCAAGTTTTCTCCCTCCACAACATCGTAGAGAAGCATCTGGCAGTGGGCAGGAAGACTTTCTGTGGTTTTGTGTATCTGGAGAAGGCGTTTGACAGAGTTTTGAATCTTACCAAAGTATGGTACAGAATGCGTCCTACCTGTTATGACTTACGGGGCCGAGACGTGGCCACTCACAGTGGGACTAGTCCACAAATTCAAAGTCGCACAGCGGGCTATGGAGCAAACTATGCTCGGCGTCTCTTTGAAGGATAAAATTCGTAACAAAGTAATCCGACAAAGAACCAAAGTTACCGACATAGCTCGCAGACTCAGTAAGCTAAAATGGAAATGAGCTGGTCACATCTGCAGAAGGACCGACGGCCGATGGAGCAAGCGTGTCCTAGAGTGGAGACCGCGACTTGGTAAGCCTAAGGTAGGACGGCCCCCAGCTAGATGCACCGACGATCTCAAAAAGGTCGCTGGGACAGACTGGATGCGGAAGGCGGAGGACCGTGTGCAATGGCGCGTGTTAGGAGAGGCCTATATCCAGCAGTGGACTGCGATAGGCTGATTGATTGATTGATGGTACAGATGGCACTCTATTGCGAGCTGTGCAGTCTACCTATGTGAACTAAAAGGCATGCGAACGAGTGGGTGGTATTATGTCACCCTGGTTTGACGTTGAAATTGGCGTCAAGCAGGGTTTCGTGTTATCAGATAGACTGTTTATAATATATCTGGATAAAAGTCTTCAAAGACTGAAAGCGATGAATGAAGGTGTACAAATGGGTGACCTAGTGGTCAACCATCCACTTTATGCATATGACGCGGTTTTAATAGCGGTAGCGCCAACAACCACTGATCTGCAAACACTAGTCACAGTAATAAAAGACAACTGCATGAACAATGGCTTACATTTGAATGTAAAGAAAACCAACATTATGGTTTTTGAACGGGACGACACCTGAACGAATGCAAGGATTGTGGTTGGTAACGATGTGCTGGAGGAAGTGAATGAGTTTGTCTTGGATGTATCGTATCGTATCTTGGATGCGCCTTCAGTAAGGTTGGGAAATACACCGTTGACATAGAGAGAAAAGAGAGTGCAGGGAACAGAGTAAATAGTGCGATGGGAAAGCTACTTGGGAGCCGGCACTTAATGGAAAAAGCGCAGCTGGCCATATATAACGCAGTTCTTGTCCCAACGCTTTTATATGGCAGCGAGAGCTGGGTATGTAAGAAGCAGAATGAAAGTAGGATAAATGCGCTCGAAATGTGAGCTCTGCAGAAGATATGCGGAGTGAAGCTGACCGACCGTATTTGCAACAGCGTAGTAAGAAAGCGAGTAGGTATGAAAGAAAGTATCGGTGTAAAGTGAAGAAAGGGTATGCTCCGTTGGTTCGGGCATATAGAAAGAATGTCAGAAGAAAGAATAACAAAACAGATATACAATGCGAAAGTGGAAGGAAAGGATGTAGGTACCGGGGAAGACCTAGACTATCTTACCATGACCAAATAGACAGAATCTTATTTGAAGGAAAAGTCAAGAGTCTCCGCAACCGGCGAGCGTGTATGTGTAACTATGACAGTGGAGGAAGCCAGAGAGGTATGTAAGGAATGAACCTGTTCGAATTCTGTACTCTCTGCCTACCCCGAAAGGGAACTGGCGTAATGATATAGAATGATAGATAGATAGAAAAAACCTTTAATACTAAATAAATTTTACTGACCATAAAGTCTCTTATCTATATATTAATACGTGAAGCAAAAACTTCGTACACATTTTTACGAAAATTGCGCGGACAGAGGAGTATGAATTTTCCCACACTTATAGTTTATATAGAAAAGGAGTGCAGAATGCTAATATTTTTAAAAAATTATGCATAAAACATACATTAAATCAATGACAAAAACATTACACACACTACCATGTATTTGACACAATACACGTCAAATTGATGTTTGTCTTTAATATTATTTGTCTATAGTCTTACTGAATGTCAAACATAACCAGCAAATGATGAAAGAGTAGGTCGAATATCGACCTATGGGCGACCACTAGGATCAATAAATGTTTCATGGGTGTATAATTTTTCTGGTTTTAGGACTCTGTCTTCTCTGGCTACCCTTTAAGGTGTCTAGGCTAATAATATTAATAGATAGCTATTAGGTTTGTCTTAAATGGATAGACTAGGTATTTCCTATTATAAATACCATGTGTTTAACACAAATCAGCCAACATCCTGTATATCTCAGTATCGGTAGGATACTATATAGCAATAGCTTCAAAGTCACTGTTTAAGGTATGTATGTTGGGCAACATTTTTGATTCTTACCATTCTAGGAATCTGAACTACACAGGAATGCCTCATGGGTGAAACCTAAGAGTAATATGACCTTCAGCAAATATCTCGTATGTGCCCCAAGTCTTGTTGACACTAATGTATCCCGTACATCACTAGCGTCCTTGAATTACCATCAATCTTCATTCTTTATGAATGTCCCACTATAATTGCTCTTATTGGGGTTATTATTTCACCAACTTATACACGATTAGTTATTATTTGCAGGCACATTGTATATAAAACTGCTTTTAACCAGAATAGGTACATATACTTCATAAGTTTACCTCTTTAGCTTTCTGCGGATATCTCGTATACGCCTCAAGTCTAGACACGCCGATGTATCTCATATACCACTCATGTCCACCCTATGATAATTATTAATTTAAGCTGAAGAAATCCCTGAAAATAAATAATTCGAGTGTTGATCTCTTCAGAACTTTGCCACACGTACCTCAGTATATTATGGAAGTTTTTTTTAATTTGCTTGTACAAGGTCTTAAATTTATTTATTTATTTATTATTCACATACACAACTAACATTACAGGAATTTACTAACGCATTCATGTGACCTTATGATATGTAACATAATAACAAGTTTAAGCGAATTCATTCAGAGAGCATGTAAAAATGTCTATTTTGTCAGCAACTTGATTCAGTGTTCGCAAAGCGCGCGTCATTGGCGCTTTGCTGAGCAAGTTGGTTCTGCTGCGCGGCACCGCCAGCAGCTGCGGCTGCCGCCGCCGCCACACATACTTGTCCGGCTCGCACAGACTAATTGTTTGCAAAACCCTTAGATTTGAACATTTTTCGCGTAGTAGCTTGAAAATATAGGACACAAGCGCGTAATGCCTTCTACTTCCAAATTGTTGTACCCAACCATGCCTATAACAAACAAGGTTGGGTACATCAACGGATAAAAAGGATACACTCCATACAGCCTCATGTAAAGAAATCTAGTGAATTTTTTCTGTATGTGCTCAAGCATTAACTCATATTTTGCTTCATGTGGAGCCCATATCATTGCATTATATTCCAACTAACTTTTGATGAGCGTGTTAAATTATTTTCTATGCGGGTCTTAAAAAAATACTAATAAAAAGCCAAGCAGAATTGCAACTTTTAAAATTTAATCGAAAGTTTCAAAGGGGTATTTATTAATTTGGTCTCCATGATTCATACAGACAATTTATTAATTTTTTACCTATAAAGCAATAAAATAAATCTATAATATCACAAATAGGAATAGAATATTATTAAGCAGACAATCCATAACAAAAAATATTATTTATTACAATATAATATTATACTTAGCTTTGCTCACTTTGCCTTTACGTGGGTTCCACAAGGACTATTTATAATATAAGACTTTCAGAGCTCCGCTCGGTTTGGCGGTTGGCGACACAATGCCCCCCGCCGCTCGATCGTCGGGCTTTTATACAGTTTTGGCGAAACCAAGTGAACAGTTTTTTTAGAACTACCTACATTACTTTTTTTAACATTATAATTTTATATTTAAAAAAACTATCTTAACAATTAATATAATTAATGTAATTTGTATAAAATCACGATTAAATTAAATTATGTAGGTTAGTAAGGTGTTTATAATTAAATAAATAATTCTTAAAATATGTTAATCAGTTAATACTGTTGTAAATCAAGAAACGACCAATCAGCTGCACATCCATAATCTCCCTTTTTTAAATAATCTATCAAGCGCATTGTATAGCTACAAAGCTTGTAAAGCCTTCTGACCGCCGGAGTACAAACCCTAGACTCTGGTAAGATTTTTTACACACATTCACTATGTGATCACGGAACGTTAGCTCAGTGTTCCACTAAACCCCTAAATCACGAACCGCTACATCCCTCTTCATTTTTTCACGATCCAGTCTGTACTCGTAGTGCAATGATGTTTTCATGCGACTGAAAGTTAACGTCAAGTATTTAGATACATTGAACTGTAGTCTGTTTTTCCTGCTCCACTCAAGCACTCTATGAATATCTCGATGTAAATGTTCACAATCTTCTGCATTTTTTACTGCTAAGAATACTTTTAAATCATCAGCGAATAGCAGACAGGTGGCATCCCTGACGACATCAGGTAAGTCGTTTATCATAATGTTAAACAGCAACGAGCCCAATATACTGGCTCATTCCTGACCTATAGTAGTAAGGCTCTGACGTACAGCCAGCGTATTCCACAAACTGCTGTCTATCCCGCATATAACTAGCCCAAAAAAATTAGCAATTGAGGAGTACACCCTACTGTTGCTAGCTTAGTAAGTATAATATCGTTGTCGACCAGATCGAATGCTTTCTTGAAGTCGAAATAAGCGGCGTTGACTTGTACTCCAGCATCGAAATACAGAATCACATAGGTCATCAAATTAAGCAAATTTGTGGTTGTGCTGCGGGCCAGTCCCGTGCTAAGCGTCTGTAAGCTGTGTGGATACTTGTTCTAGTACCGCTCGCTGCACAATTATCTCAAAGACCTTTGCTGACGTCGACAGAATCGCCACCGGTCTATAACTATTCACGTCCGATGTTGATATATAGACCCTTAGGCACTGGGACTACCGTTGTGGTTTTCCTACGTTTGGGGAAATAAGATGATTTCATGCACAGGTTGAATATGTGTAAGAGTGGTTCCGCTAACACCTCACGACAATCTCTAAACACAAAAGCTGGAATCCCATCCGGGCCCGCAGAACGTTAAGGCTTCAACCGCGACAGCGCATCCCTGACCCGGGGTTTTGTTAGCCGCCTTATGTGAACACGCGCACTATTGCTATCACTGGCTTTAACCGCGTCTTCTATGCTAAGCCGTGGCGATTCTGAACTATACACGGATTGAAAAAAATGTGCGAACTCCCTTGAACATTCCCAATCCGTCAAAATTTTGCCATTTTTTTCAATGTTGTTGTTGGTTACCGTTCCCCTTTTCTTTCTCACATACGTCCAGATTGATTTTGGATCCCATGTTATGTTACTCTGTACCCGCTCCTGGTTTTGTTTATGTCCACATTCTATCATAATTTTACTTTAGCCCTACACTGAGCAAACATTTTGTAATCAGTAGCTAAACCACTGGTTTTTTATTGCCTATGGAGTTTAGCCTTTAATTTTATGTTGCGAAAAATGTCTGCCGTGTACTATTCCCTATAATTGTACCTGGAGATTGCTGACTTTCGTAGTTTCCCAGGAACACTATCATCGATTATGTTGTAAACTATATCATAAAAGTAGCTAAGTGCCTCCTCTGAGTATCATATATATGGGACTCCAATCATAGGAATACAGTTATGAGTATAATATATAATTTATAGTCGGTTTTGTTAAAATTCCACTGAGGCCACTCTTCGCAAAAATTATAATCAGTGGCGACCGCTGCAGTTCCAAATTGAGTGACATCCTTCCCGTGTCTTTTACTTACTGGCCAACTGACGACTAATGGTGGATGATACACGTCTATCGGTACTAGCGTCTCATCTGCCTCACACACGCGTACGCTTTCCCCATTACTTAATGAACATAACACTAAATCAAGGTGGCAACTATTACATATATACCTTATTTATCTGAATAAATTCGCAGAAAGAAACAAAGTATTCATAATAATTTAATATGTTAATATTACAAAGACGCAAATTAAAATCGCCTATAATAATAATTTCTTTATATTTAACACATATCATCATCATCATCTCAGGCTATACTTGTCCACTGCTGAACATAGGCCTCCCCAATCGCTTTCTAGAGTAACCGGTCCGATGCCACCTGCATCCAACGACTTCCTGCGATTTTCACAAGGTCGTCGGTCCATCTGGCAGGTGGTCGTCCCACGCTGCGCTTGCCAATACGTGGTCTCAACTCTGGAATCTTTCTGCCCCAACGCCCGTCCGATCTTCGTGCTATGTGGCCCGCCCATTGCCACTTCAGCTTGCTAATCTTAAGGGCTATGTCGGTGACCTTGGTTCTTCTACGAATCTCCTCATTCCAGATTCGATCACGTAGAGAAACGCCGAGCATAGCTCTCTCCATAGCTCGCTGAGCAACTCTGAGCTTTTTTATGAGACCTATAGTAAGAGACTACGTCTCTGATCCATATATCATCACTGGTAACACACATTGACTAAAAACTTTAGTCTTTAGGCACTGAGGTATTTTGGATGAGAACATGTTGCGCAGTTTCCCGAACGCTGCCCAGCCGAGTTGGATTCGTCGATTGACCTCTCTCTCAAAGTTGGACCTACCTAAGCGGACTACCTGTCCCAGGTAGATGTATTCGTCGACAACTTCAAGAGTAGAGTTCCCAACGGTGAGTGCCGTGGGTACGACATGGACGTTAAACATTATTTTCGTTTTGTCCATGTTCATGTTAAGACCCACTTGTTGAGGTCTCCGAGCATTCGTCCTAGATCTTCCAGCGACTCCGCCATGACCACAATGTCGTCGGCAAATCGAAGGTGAGTGATGTATTCGCCATTGATGTTGATGCCAAGTCCTCGCCATTCCAAGAGCTAGAAGGCGTCCTCTAAGGAGGCCGTAAACAGTTTCGGAGAAATGACGTCTCCCTGTCTTACTCCTCTTTTTATGGGGATCGCCTTCGTGCATTGCCCCTGTACTCGTGCTGACATGGTGACGTTATTATACAAGCACTTCAACACTTCGATGTACCGATAGTCAATGCGGCATCGCTGGAGAGATCTAAGAACCGCCCAAGTCTCGATCGAATCGAAGGCTTTCTCATAGTCCACTAACGCCAAGCATAGTGGCCGATTATACTCCTCGGTCTTCTGTATAATCTGCCGCAGCGTATGCATGTGGTCTATGGTACTAAAGCCTTTCTGGAAACCGGCTTGTTCGGTAGGCTGGAAGTCATCAAGGCTGCGTTCGAGACGATTCGTCGACGATTTAACACATAATTGTTCTATTATTCCAAATAATGTCATGCACTCCTGTTTGTGACTATTTGACTTTGTGTACGGCTGCCACCACCATTTCAAATATACACCTATCGAAGTCAACATCGCAAGGTACTTTCCGCAGCTCCAATCCGTCTGTGTACACGAGAAATGCTCCACCTTGTTTTCGTCCGTCGGCTCTGTCGCATCGTAGTATTTTATACCCTGGTAGTACAATTTTGGCATCTTGTATTGACGTATTACATCCTGTTTCAGTTACTGCTACTAAATCCGCGCTAGATATTTCTATATTATTATAAAATTGGTCTAATTTGGTACGCAGACCTCTTGCATTTTGATAATAAATTTCTATACTTCTATGTTCCATCGTTTGGTTTATTTGCTGTTCTCCGAAACCAAATCCATTCAGCAAACGCTGCATTTAGAGGCCACACTTCTGGTTGACATAATTGCTGGTACGCTTCAATAGGAACACTGATTATAAATGAAGCATAATATCTCTGTGTTTTATGATCAATTTTTACAATTTTTAACGTTACTTATGGACCACACACATTTTTAACATGAGCAGTTAATTTATCAATCGTGGTTTCCGGCTGCAAGCACCATACGAAGATGTTTCTTGCGCTCCGCGGCCTATATTTCTGTAAGGTCTCCAATTGTTGATTACGTGAAGCAAGTGATTTTAGTTGGTTTTCTAAGGACGTTATATTACCAACTTTTTCTTTAAGCACCTTAACGTAATTTCGTAGTTCTTGTAATATGTTTTCGAAACTCGAGTATACTTCGTAAAGTTGCTTAATAATGTTCTCTTGGCTCTGTAATCGCAACATTACCTCTGAACGGAACTCTCTCATCTCCGCCAGCAAGCTAAATTCGTATTCTGTTATTTGTGTAACCGTTTTCTTTCTACGAGTGCCGCGCTGTGTATTAACAAAACTGCTGGGCGAGAAAGTTTTATCTAACGCCAGTGTCCTCCGTATGGTGGTATCGGCATTGCGTATTGGCTTAGGTTTCTTGTAAACACACTCAAGGCAATCCCATTGTTTTTTATACTCCATGGTGAATGATTCGAAATCCTCCGTACATATTCCGAGGTTTAAATCATACACTTTCTTGTACTGTGACACTGAACATTCCATATAGGACATGTTAGGAGTTATAACTGCACTACAACCTCCACAGTTGAGAGACAGAGACAACAATTGTTAATAGTTTATTTTTTATTTAATTCCGGTCAGCGTACGCTAAAGACGTGCGCTAGCAAGCGATGCGCGCGCGAAATTTTTTATTTCACAAGGTCATTTGGGTAAATAAACTTTTATATTATGCAAAATGACTGAGATTACACAATTATTGTATTAAATTCAAAATTAATACTCGACCAAAACTTTTATCGAGGCATTGGCTGCCGCACTGTCAAAAAAATGGTCACAGAGGCTACATACACAGATAGCATAGAGGAGGCGTTGATGTTTCAAGTCTCTAAAAGATGCACACGGCTGCTGAGTGAGTCAAGAGAGCTGCATATTGCTTATATCGAGTATATAAACTGCCAATAGATTGTGAAATGACACTACAGTTTTCAATTTAACGCATACTTTTTGGCTAATTCATAATCTATCCATGACTAGCCGTAAAATTGTGAATTTGGAAGTGACGGAATATGAGGTGTTCGTGAATTGTTTAATGACGTGTATCTTCCAGACACAAACAAGAGACCAGTTTTTTGTGGCTTAATTAAATTTTTCAGTTCAAATTAGATTTTGTCGTGATTTGCTAACACGTACATTTCATTGACAAAGACAAACTCTATGGGTATGAATACGAGCCACCAACTCAAAAACTCCTTTAGATTGTAAAACGGTTTACTGCTTGATTTGTAAGCCCTTACGAGCCACTCAGTACACTTTGTCAATAAATTTATGTTCAGATTATAAAGTAACGAAAATATTTTTCAGATTTATTGTTAAATTGTAATGTCTATTCCTCTGTGTATAGTTTACAATCTCGCTAGCCTTATAATGAACTGAAGGTTCTAAAAATTTTGTAAGACTAATGATAAAATTTTTGCAATTAATACTAATCTGAAACTCTCTCTCTCTCTCTCTCTCTCTCTCTCTACTTATTCTCCCTGAATATCTCCGCTCCGGTAATTGCGTGGTTTGACTCTTATCTTCAAGGCCGCTCCCAGTCGGTCCACTTTGAAGGGGTTTCCTCCGATTGGTGTGATTTTACTGCGGGTATGCCTCAGGGAGGCGTCTTTTCTCCTCTTCTGTTTTTAGTTTTTATAAACTCTGTTACTAAAGTGATTACTTTCTTCTCTCATCTCTATGCGGAAGCTTGCAGCAGTATCGACATTTTAAAATTGAGGAGCCTATTCATGCAATCAGCGTCATCAATGATGATCTGGAAAAGATTAGTAAATGGGCAAAATCTTTTGGCCTTCTTGTTAATCAGGCTAAGTCTCTAGCTATCATAATTGGTGGCAGATACTACATGAACGCACAAGTCATGAATTTACAAGTTCTGCCTCCAATTCTACTTGATTCTGTATCTATACCCTACTCTAAAACTATTAAAAATCTAGGTATTTTTATGAACTCTAACCTTGCATGGAGCACTCATATTTTAAAGGTAAGCAGAAGGGTCTACAGCTCCTTCCAGTCTCTCAAACGTCTTCAAAATTTCTTGCTCTTCCAAACTAAAATAAACCTTGCTCAGTGTCTTCTCCTACTACTTCTAGAGTATGGAGATGTTTTTTTCCTTGATGCCACTGAAGAGCTAGTGATCAAGCTCGAACGTTTGCAGAATATGTGTATCCGCTTTGCCTATTCGGCAGCGTCGAGTCTCACATGTTCGTTCTCTTCTTTACTCTATCCTTTATAGTCCCTAAGCTTCTATCTACCTACGTCAGCGTTTTGACTTTCTTGTCCCTAAAGATAGGTCCTGTCGTAGTGCTACTTCTCTCCTTCTTCGTACTCCTATTCATTCTTCCAGTCGATATGATAAGTCTTTTACTGTTCGTGGTGTACGTCTTTGGAACTCACTTCCACACGCCTTACGTGCGAGCTCATCTTTGGATGTTTTTAAGACAAGAGTCAATGAACATTTCCTATCTGTTTGCTGATTCATAAATATATATAACGTTTTGTACTATTTATGTGTAATTAGTATTTGTACAGTGTATGTATATTTTTTATATTTATGTTTAGGTATTTTATATATTTTACTTTTGTTTGAATGTGTGATTGTATAACTGCCCTCTTATTTACTGTCACATCTCTCAACACTCAAAGGTTCGCTGGCAGATAACTTATATTTTGAGTTAAGCTTGCCTTTGTATATGACTTGTGAAAATTACAATTAACTCTATACTGTATACTATAAAGAATATATAAATATTATTAAACAGTTAAATTTTCAAATATTCTTGGTGGACCTGACCTCATTAACAGCACCCGTAATTTTAAAATACTATAACTTCCGTTGCAAAGAAGTATTTCATTTCAAGCGTTTATTATAACAAATGAGATAATAATAAAGTGGATTTCCACTTCCTAGGCGTTATATTGGTCATGAGGCCTGTAAGCGTGTGTCGTCAAGTTAGCGAAGCAATAACAACATTTATTTTTATTTATTTATTTATCCAAACCTAGCACTATCTTTACAGGTTTCCCCCAATACAATAGTGTTGCATTTCTAAATTATAAAAAAAATAACAATTAAAACTAATAAACAAAATGTACAAAAATCTTCCTAGCCTACCTATAACATAAAGTATATAATGTTAACTTTGTAAATTCACCCAGAGTACAATAAAATAAATCTATATCATTGGCAATGAGGTTAAGAGTGCGAAGCGCTCGCGTCAGCGGCGCCTGTGCCAGTAGGTTGGTGCGCGCGCATGGCTCCGCTAGCAACTTCGGTCGGCGCCGCCGCCACACATACCTGTCCGGCACGAATAGACCTATCTTCGCCAGTATATCCGGGTTATGCAACTTCCCCCGCATGATTTTAAAAACATACAGCGTAAGTGCAAGTTCTCTCCTGACTCTTAGTTCGTTATATCCTACCATGCCGAGTATAAACAAGTTGGGGTACATTAATGGGTAAAACGGATAAACTCCATACATCCTCATGTACAGGTACCTAATGAACTTATTTTGTACTCTCTCCAACATAAGGCTGTATTTTGCTTCATGCGGAGACCAGATGACAGCATGACCTTCCAATTGGCTTCTAACCAATGCATTGTACAAGGCAATTATAGCTTTAATATTTGTACATCCCCGAACCATACGTAAAGTAAAGCCTAGATTCCTATATGCTTTTTTGCATATACTAGTGATATGATCACGAAACGTTAGTCCGCTGATAAAATGCACCCCCAAATCTCTTACCCCTGTTACCCTCTCAATAACCACTCCGTCGATTTTGTACTCATATTTAACGGGATATCTAGCTCTAGAGAAAGTGATAGTGATGCATTTAGTGGTATTGAACTGTAATTGGTTCTGCTTGCTCCAGGTCAAGATGTTGTCTATGTCTCTCTGGAGCCTTGCGCAATCTTGAATGTTCCGCACCGGCAGGAACAGCTTAAGGTCGTCGGCAAAAAGTAAACACTTTGCATCTGTGACAATGTTTGGGAGGTCATTTATCATCAGTGTAAATTGCAAAGGCCCCAGATTGCTGCCTTGACTTACGCCAGACCACGTAAAATATGGGTTCGATGTACATCCTGCGTACTCCACATATTGCTGTCTATCTTTTAAGTAACTAGCAAAAAAGTTAAGTAAATGTGGGGAGAAGCCAAACCCTGCTAACTTCTTGAGCAATATGTCATTATTGACTAAGTCGAATGCCTTTTTGTAATCGAAGTAAGCAGCATCTACTTGATCCCCACTATCCACTACCGGTACGACATCAGCCATATAGGACACGAGGTTACTAGTAGTGCTTTTCGCTGGTCGAAATCCATGCTGGGCATCAGACAGCTGAGCTTCTACTTGCTCAAATATATTTCTATATATCACCGACTCAAATACTTTAGCCGAAGTCGATAATACTGCTACAGGCCGATAACCTTCTACCTTCGAACCCGCACTTCCCTTCGGTACTGGAACAACCCTTGTTATTTTCCATCGATCTGGAAATACAGCTGCTTCTAGACATTTATTATATATATGTAGTAGCGGTTCAGCTAAACTGGATCTGCAGTCCCTAAATACGTAAGGCGGTATACCGTCCGGTCCCGCACTCTTCTTTGGTTTAAGCTGTTTAAGCGCATGCTGAATATCTTTCAAATTCAGTCGATCAAAGTGAACCCGAGCTGCGGCGTTCTCTCCGCCTGCTTCCCGTACCGCTGTACTCACATCTAACATCGGTCGCTGTGTAGTGTACACTGAATGGAAATAATCAGCAAATTCCTTCGCACATTGATCTGCAGATAACACTGTACCATTCTTTAAAATGCTATGTGGATTTCTGTTACCTTTTTGTGACTTTATATGTTAACATGAGTTTAATTAAACTGCCCAGTGACACAGAGGGGAGCGGCGGAGTATGATTAGTATTATATTAGCAATCGGTCATTATGTACTGCATACTAGAGAAGACGCAGCTATTTTTATGTAACAGGCGTTAGCGTGCACACGCTCTAATTTACTAAGTCCGTGCCAGGGCTTTATTTGCTTAATAAAACTAAGATTCAAACAACTGAAGGAATATAAGATTATTATTTATTATATCACTACTGCTTACTCCGAACGTGCCATGCAGTCATTCCATTGCGAGCCATTTTTTTATTTCGAAATATCATATCTAGTCGGAACATCGTACATAATAAACCAATGAATCTGGCAAGATTTTTCGTCTATAACGCTATTCTAAAACTTTTTTCCGAAGTCCATACTAAACTAATATATCTTACGATCTTATCTTAGTACGAATGCCTTCTCTCTAGAACGAATAAAAATATGAAAGTGAAATACCTTAATATCCGTTTGTATACGCCTCCCGCACACACATCACTAGTGTGCCGGCCCACCTTATGCGGACGATAGCGTCAACTGAAAAAATTATGCCATTTTATGTAATGAAATGGTGTAAACATTGGTACTTCGTACACCGTCACGCCTATATTCCCCAGAGGGGGTGGCAGAGGTGTACTGAGTACACCAACGTTTCGCCGACGATGTTAGGTCCCATGTAATAGGGGGCGAGCCTATTGCCATATACCGGGCACAATTCCAGACTCCGGACTCATACTGGGAATATTTCGTTAGAAAAACTACATTTGTCCGACCTAGGATTTGAACTCAGGACCTCGTGATTACAAAGCGATGCGCTTTGCTACCAGACCAAAGAAGCAGTGGTACTTCTTCAACCCAAAAGAGTCATGTATTCAACATACCATAGGCAATCTGGTAGTTTAAATTTTTTTCAAATAAACCTCAACACACGTATCGGTAGGGTGTTTTACTTTTGACATTTCTTTTTCGGACTCCCGTGTTGACGATACCACATTCAATATGTCATTATACCATTTCCAGGGGAGTACGCCTAGAATATCTAACGACCTATCATTATAGAAATAATAGACCTTTCAGTTTTTATTTGACTGCCTGCCCCACAAGGAGAGTCATGTTTTTTAAGTGTATTGTTTGTATATTTTTCATACATTACAAGTGTTTTGTTTGTGTATCGTTCATATATTGTACATACCGTAGAAATCGTAATAAGATATTCTTTAAATGATAATCGATTTTATTTAGTTGTCCTAGCCTGCAATACTTTATAATATGACTAAAACGTGGGTTTGCGTGCGTGTATGTACAATCGACAAATTTATAGGATGATCAGTTACGAAACCCTTGGCTTGCAAGCAGTAATCATAATTCAACCCGCCTATTATGGTTTTGTTCAATGAGACGAACACCATTCGTTTCAAGCACTATGAAGACTTTTGTCAATTGTCTAAATGTTGCGCATCACTAAGTTTTTTTTAATCTGGCGCATTATTTTATTTCATTTCATTTTATTTATTTTTGGGAAACATAAAATATGTAATACGGCTTAAATTATAATATATTAACTTATACATAGATCAATTAAGTTTCCACTATTATTAAGTACATTTAAAAAGGCTCTAGAATAACAAAGGTTATTAATAATTTTAAATAAAAATATCTGGTCTCTCTCTGACCGCCGAACAGACAAGGAAGGGATATTAGAAATAATGTTTTCAGCATAACCGTACCTATAACGTAGATGCCTTATAAACATATTTTGTATGCGCTCAATACCGTCTATATATACTTTGTATTGGGGGTTCCATACTGTAGAGGTGTATTCGAGAATAGAACGAACAAAGGAATTAAAAAGTGTAATCATAGTGGAACATCTTCTGAACTCCCTGCCAATTCTCATGACAAAGCCAAGCATACGATACGGTTTAGAAGTAATGTAATCGAATTGCGCAGCAAAAGTTAATTTATGGTCAAGGAGTACACCCAAGTCTCTTATCTCATATAGTCTTTGAAGGGCTTCACTACTAATTGAATACGAGTGATGTATAGGGCTTTTTTTCCGGGTAAAAGTTAGTATTTATATTTAACTTTAATCCTTTTCTAATACAGTAATGTTGAAGATTATCAAGATCATTCTGTAATAAAACACAGTCATTGTATAGTTCTAAACATTTTCAAATCAGCGTAAAGCAAAAATTTACTGTTCTTGATAGTCAAAGCTATATCATTTATAAATTATCCGCGACGTTTGTACCACAGGTAGCCGCTGGCCACTGCACATAGAATAGAGCCTTATGGAGGTCATCCTTCAAATTGAAGAATGGTATGTATGTGCCTGAAAGCGCCTTAGGCGAAAGATTTAGTTAATATCTACGAATTCCTTTTAGTGATTATAAGGTAAGATACCTTCAAATTCAAATTCTTTTAGACACTTTTGTTACGATCAAGAAGTGCGCTGTTCCATTCCAACCTCCGATATTCCAACACCCGCGCCATCGCGGCTGCGATTGAACAGAACAGAGGCACCAAAGTCTTCGCTTGCCAGCTAGGTAGATCCCATCTGACGAAAATTAATACTGCGGGTGGCAAAACCGTAACTTCCAAGTTCGAGATACTCGAGGAAATTGAGAGTTTCTACAAAGACCTGTACGCATAACGGATGACTAAACCCACGAGACACAGCGCTGACGACCACAGAGCCCCACTCACACGCCACCACACGGAAGATATCCCTGATGTCAACCAGGACGAGGTCAGAGTGGCTCTCGAGCAGCTCAAAAACAACAAGTCGCCAGGCAATGACGGAATCACCACTGAGCTCCTAAAAGCAGGCGGGACTCCAATCCTGAAAAAGCTAGCGAGCCTCTTTAATTCCGTCTTCCACCAGGGCTTAACACCTCAAGCGTGGAGCGGGAGTGCGGTGGTTCTGTTCTTCAAAAAAGGTGACAAAACCATGTTGAAGAACTACAGACCCATCTCACTCCTGAGCCACGTCTACAAGGTGTTCTCGAGAGTACTCACAAACCGCCTCGCCAGAAGACTTGACGAGTTCCAGCCACCGGAACAAGCCGGGTTTCGAAAAGGCTACAGCACCGTAGACCACATCTATACTGTTCGGCAGATTGTACAGAAGACCGAAGAGTACAAGCAGCCGCTGTGTATGGCTTTCGTGGACTACGAGAAAGCCTTCGACTCCATCGAAACCTGGGCGGTTTTGGATGCTCTGCAGCGATGTGGCATCGATTGGCGCTATACCGAGGTGTTGAGATGTCTGTATGATACCGCCATAATGACCGTCCAGCTCCAGGACCAAAAGACCAAACCGATCGAGCTGCGTCGAGGAGTAAGACAGGGGGATGTAATATCCCCAAGCTCTTCACCAATGCACTCGAAGACGTCTTCAAGACGCTGGACTGGACTGGGCGGGGAATTAACATCAACGGCAAATACATCTCTCACCTTCAGTTTGCCGATGATATCGTCATCGTGGCAGAGTCACTGGAACAGTTAAGCGAAATGCTGCATAGCCTAAATGGAGCCTCTCGAGGTGTCGGTTTCGGCATGAACTTGGATAAAACCAAGATCATGTTTAATGAACATGTCACGCCGGGACTGATCTACGTCGATGGTTCGATGCTCGAAGTTGTACGGGAATATATCTACCTTGGACAAGTTGTTCAATTTGGTAGAAACAACTTCGAGAAAGAAATCAACCGCAGGATCCAATTAGGTTGGGCAGCATTTGGCAAACTACGTCACGTTTTCTCTACGCCTATACCGCAATGCCTGAAGACTTAAGTCTATAACAAATGCGTCCTACCTGTTATAACTTACGGGGCCGAGACGTGGCCGCTCACAGTAGGACTAGTCCACAAATTCAAAGTCGCACAGCGGGCTATGGAGCGAGCTATGCTCGGCGTCACTTTGAAGGATAAAATTCGTAACGAGGTAATCCGACAAAGAACCAAAGTTACCGACATAGCTCGCAGACTCAGTAAGCTAAAGTGGCAATGGGCTGGTCACATCTGTAGAAGGACCGACGGCCGATGGAGCAAGCGTGTCCTAGAGTGGAGACCGCGACTTGGTAAGCGTAAGGTAGGACGGCCCCCAGCTAGATGGACCGACGACCTCAAAAAGGTCGCTGGGACAGACTGGATGCGGAAGGCGGAGGACCGTGTGCAATGGCGCGTGTTAGGAGAGGCCTATGTCCAGCAGTGGACTGCGATAGGCTGATTGATTGATACTGACTTTATGAAATAAGACTATTTTTCGGATTAAACCGCGGTTTATTTTTTTTTTTTAAAGTTTCTGACGTTTCGAGTTCTTTAACTTCGAACTTAAAAATTAAATATAAACCGCGATAAAATCCGAAAAATAGTTTTATTTCATGTGTAATATTCGCGTAAATTTTAGAACTCGTTACTGACCTTAATTTTTAACACGCTTTAAATGTTCATGTCTAAGTAACTTCAAGGCATCCAACTCCAAAATTGGTACACGTATTAACAACCGATGACTATACAATAATTTTAAAATTTGAAGTAATTTTCCTACCAGTATCACCAGGATCTGTCTGTGTGTCTTTCGGTTCAAATTTTGTGATCCATTTTTCAAGCACTTGCGATTATTTTTTATTCAGATTTATCCGATTGCGCTGAAATCAGGCATACGTAAGTAAGTTTGGTGAAAATGCATTAACACGTTACCATGGAGCTGGTCTGATAACTGAGTCGGAAGGTGGCCATAGGAACTTGTAAAATATACAATGTAACCCCTCGTGCTTAGGTTTGTTAGATTACCAGATATTATTTAGGGTCCGATGATGAAACTGAAAGGTGGCCAATGGAACTACTCACGGCGGGCCAAAATTAAAATATTGATGCTAAGCTGTCGAAAATGCTCTGTATTATAATGAGTAAAATATTCATTTCATTCTGACAACTGGAAGTCATTGTCTATGACAAGTTATACCAATCCACAAGTATGTACAAATCTGAAAACTTAAAGCAGAATTAATTCAAGACTCTTGGAACATTATTGAAAACAGAGTAAGGAAAAAATAATTTAGCTTAAAAGTTCCATGCGACTTGGTCTTATACCTTATCTATACATATAATATAATATCTATCTATCTATAACCTCACGCCAGATCCCTTGCGGGGTAGGCAGAGAGTACAGAGTTCCAATAGGTTCTTTCCTTACATACCTCTCTGGCTTCCTCGACTCTCATAGTCCGTCTCATACACGCTCGCCGGTTACGGAGACTCAATACCGACAATAATATAATATAATATAATATACATATAATAAAACTGTAAGGAAGTCGTGTCTGTACATGGAATATTTTTAGGAAATAACAACCCACGGGTATCATACTATCAATGTAGAAGCCAATTCTACAATTTTTGGCGTTCGTGTCTGTTTGTCTGTCTGTCTGTCTGTCGGAGGGTATGAACCGGTATCACGCAAAAACTACCAGGCGGATTTTGATGAAATTTTGCATGTGGATACTTTAAAATATTGGCTTACGTATTGTATAGTATTTATCCCGGAAAATTTTCTCTAGAAAAGACGAAAATAAGCGAAACATTGGATTTCTAAAAAGACACTTTACTCCAAACCTGTTTGATGGATTTTAATGAGATTTTGTGTAGTTGTAGCCTGTACATAAAATCACAACTCTGTATATTCATATTATCGAAAAATCAAAAAGTTTCTGAGGGAAGTACAAAAAAGTCGATTTTAATAAATCATTCATTGTTCCAAAACTACTTTTCATATGTCAGTGAAACTTAGCACATATGACAGATAATATAGGTAATATTTAAGTTTTCAGGAAATCAAACAGTTTGTAGGGAAAAGTAAAGCATCTATATCTATACATACTACATATAATTAACTGTAAGGTAGTCGTGCCTGTACATGGAATGTTTTCAGGAAATAACAACCCAGGGATATCACTATATCAATGTATAAGCCAACTCTACAATTTTTGGCTTTCGTGTCTATTTGTCTGTTTGTCCAAGGGTATGTACCAAATTCACACAAAAACTACCATGTAGATTATGATGAAACTGTGCATGCAGATACCTTAAAATGTTGGCTAACACTTTATGTAGGTATTTATCCCGACAAAATAAAAGGTTTCTCCAAAAAAGACGGAAATAAGCGATTGGATTTTTAAAAAGACACTTTACTCCAAACCTGTTCAATGGATTTCAATGAAATTTTGGATAGTTATAGCATGTACTAAGAATCATAACTTTGTATACTTATATTTTCGAGAAATGTAACAGGTTCTGAGGAAAGAAAAAAAAGTCGATTTTGATAAATCATTACTATCAATAATCAATAATTGTTCCAGAACAACTTAGTTACTAGATTATACAACTTTATTACTATTTGTACCGAATTGCAATGTTACGACGTAAAATATGTGATTTTGCCTACACATGAATTCATCCATGAATTGATATTGGACTCAGGTTCGCTCCTCACAAAAAACTTTTCAGTGGTTAAAAGCACTCACTCGAAATTGTTCATACACGTTTTATTTTAACACTTAAACATGGTTTCGTGCATGCCCCGATGATGCATTCAGGATTGTTTCTTCTGGAGAGAACTCTAACTATGAATGGGTCGGATACGAAACTTTAACGACGATTAATATCTTACGAGAAGACTAACACAAAATGTACTGATAAAACTTTGCTACATACTTAGCTGGCATTGTACCGTTTTTAGATATTACGCTAGATTTACGGATATTACGGCAGGGTAGGTAGAGAAGATTTAAATTATAAATATTTTACCGATAGTCGAAAAATAAATAGATAAACTCATAATCCTTCTTGAAAAGGAAGGTACTGTATATGTTTTTTTTTTATTTTATGGGACGACGTTAGTATTGTGTGTCGAATAAGATCGCACTTTAGTTCAGTTTATATTTTACAAAGACCATCTATGCGGGCTAAGTGGGGCTAAGACTGAACCCGGTGATAGAGATAATTGATAGAGAAATAAGTCTGGTGAAAGTTGACAAAATATACAATATATTCACTACAAGGTTCTCCCATTATATCTAGCTGTTATTTCTTCATTTCATACTAAAAGGACAGAATGGATCTTACTAACATTTTCAAGATTTTAGGTCTCAAAATAATAATCGAGATACTTTTTATCTCTGGATGAATCACGGTTCTTGCGACATAGCTGGTATTTATTAATATTAAAATGGCTAAACGAATTTAACTAAAACGTTATATGAAGGTATTTTACATCGTAAAATAAAAGAGAACTTTTTTATCTCGAAAAATGGACTTTTGCGGAATATACGTATGTCGTAATCAAATCGATTAAAATCGGAACGCTAGCGCCGATACGTCCACAAGATACACGAAAAATATGGCTACTGATAACGGTGATGGTCTACCCGTTCCGTTACGTATATTATTTCTTCATACTGAACGGATTATAAAGAAACCTTATATGAAAGAAACCACACATATACAAATTCGAAAGTAGAAGGACTTAGAACAACAATCATTTATAGTTTTACAAATTATGTACAATATGTATAATTATATCAAAAGAAAACACCAAAGAATTATCAATAAAAAAACGGCAGTAAAAAATAAATATACATATTTAAAAAGGGTCAAATGGGTCCACGCCGCTGTCAGTTGGTAGTGTACCTAGAATAGGACGTAGATATCGGGGAAGATCTAGAATATCTTACCATAACTAAATAGACCATTTCTTATCCGAAGAGCAATTCAAGAGTCTCCGTAACCGGCGAGCGTGTATAAGACGAAGTATGAGAGTGGAGAAAGCCAGTAATGTCTATAAGGAAAGAACCTGATAGAACTCTGTTCTCTCCGCCTCTGTTGTCTGCCTACTCCGCAAGGGATCTAACGTGATGATATACATTGGTAGGTAGTATTAAAGTATCTTAAGTCGTGAAATAATAATATGAAATAGGTAACTTTGTTTACACACTAGATAATTCCGATATTATACTGCAGTATATCCATTTGGTGGGTTTTAACCGGCCTGCATGAAGACCCAAAGATTTTAATCTTATTTTGTCTAAAGAAAAGCCTGGCATCTTTCAATTTCCCCTTTTTCTTCACAGGCAACTGGAAGCCTTGGGACCTGCTGAAGTTATTCTACTGCGAAAATTGACTCCTATTTAAGTTGACTTTATAAATACTTTTGTAAAACAAAGACGATTTCGTTGAAGCGATAAAACGTAGACTGCTTAACGTACTTTGTGAAATAGTCGCAGGTACGAGCTCCGTTACACAGCGTACGGGAATATTTAGGATATATATTTAGGATTAGGGATCTGTGATTTCGAAAAAAAAGATATTATAAGAATATATTAATATAATAAGATATTTTATTCGTATACGGCACTACAACAAAAATGTTCTTTCGTGTTAATACCCAGAACGGCGGAACCGATTTTAAATACACTATCACTGGAAAATGTAGGATTTTTCAGAGACTGTCGACTACTTTTCACCTTGGGAAATACAAGATTTCAGGGGATAGTTATTTTTATTTCTCCATATTAACACGACTGAACGGATTGAAAAGAAACTTAATATGGAGGTGTATTTTAAGTCTTGGAATAATAATAACCCAAAAAGTCCTACTTACCTGTCAAATTCCAAAATAAACGCGTGCGAAGCCGCGGGAAACAGCTAGTTAATAATAAATGGCTAAACTGATTCAGAAGACGAACTGAAGAAGAAGAAAAATTTAACATAAAAACTAATAAAAGTAATATTTTAAATATAATTTAAATATAAAATAAAAGAAAATAAAAAAAGAAAAGAGAAAGATATTGTCATATTGGTAAGCGACTTGGTAAGCGTAAGGTAGGACGGCCCCCAGCTAGATGGACCGACGACCTCAAGAAGGTCGCTGGGACGGACTGGATGCGGAAGGCGGGGGACCGTGTGCAATGGCGCGTGTTAGGAGAGGCCTATGTCCAGCAGTGGACTACGATAGGCTGATTGATTGATTGATTGATTGTCATATTTGTTGCTTGCTCAATTTTGACACTTCGTCAACATCGTGAGAGTTTCGCCGTTTCTTTGCTTGCGAATTTGATGTAATAAAATTTAGATTTAAATTAAAATTTCATTGTTCTACATGCCTAACCTTTGATTTGGAGAAAACACTGTCGCTTCCTAGTGCAACGATGTACTGTTTAGGGGCGACTGGGTGTGTCGAATAAAACTTTTAGTTGTTTCAATAATGTTTAATATATGGTCCTAAACTTTATGCGCTATCTTATATATATTAGGGCGACGCGTCTCACACAACACTTCCACCGTTTATTAATAGCATTTTTTTTACTAATTTAAACACAAAAAACCAAGTTAAATCAAATAAAAAAAAAGTGATTAAAATTGATTGCAAACAAATAAAATCATCAAAATTACTTACTTAAAGGAAGTGATTACCAGAAGTGGGCCATATTATTGATGATGTCGTGGGGTATGGAACTAACGCAGATTGCGTAAGGATACATTTTTTCATATTATAACGGTTTAAAACTTGTTTTAGTTATTGAAATTGGTCAGAAAATATACATTTTTCTGACCATTTTTGAATTTTATTTAGAAGAATATATATAAACATATTTTATGTTTATATATTTCAAATTAAAATTAAGTATTTTAATATATTATATCAGCAATTTAGGATGGATCGTTTTAACAAATATGTTTAAAATTTGTTTTCAAGTATATTCTATTTTAGGAGGAATGATCCCGTCGCTTTCTTTTATTTATCTCCAATAGTGAATATCTTCTTACTAAATAACAGGAAGGCCCAAATTTTATATTAAATTACCTTTATAATAATATACGAATCTTGTGAAGGATGGTCACAAAAAAAAAATGAATTTATCTTTAAAATATGAATAACTCCAATAATTATTTTTGTGCTTTAAAATATTTCTTCACAACACTGTTCACCTGTATCTATCTATCTATCTATAACCTCACGCCAGATCCCTTGCGGGGTAGGCAGATAGTACAGAGTTCCAACAGGTTCTTTCGGCACTCTGCACCCCACGACTCGCCAGTTCGGGCCCGGCGTGATGGGTGGCGGCCCCCATCGCCGCTTCCACCTATATTCGTACCGACGGGGGCGGGCCGGTACGCGTCGCCTCGGGGGGACGCCCTAGCCCGCACTGCGGTACGTCTTCGGTCCAAGATTGCAGCCATAATGACTGGCAGAGGTCGCGACGAGCACGCTCTTGGACAGACCCCCAAATTACCTTTATAATAATATACGAATCTTGTGAAGGATGGTCACAAAAAAAAAATGAATTTATCTTTAAAATATGAATAACTCCAATAATTATTTTTGTGCTTTAAAATATTTCTTCACAACACTGTTCACCTGTAAATCATGAATACAGCCATTTTTCGTGATAGAAACTAACGTTACTATAACTTTTTTTTTAAAGAATATTTATCAAATATAAACACAGTAGTAACAGTTTAAATTTCTAAAATATAAAATTCTTCCGCTAACACTACGTATGATCACTGACATTTTTCCTCACAATGTTACAAGGAGCGTGCATACTTCATAAGATAAAAGGCACAAGACTAAATAACGGCTCACGGCCTCTCGCAACAAAGTTATAATTTTAATGAATTATTTTAGTAAGAGTCCCGCGACTGATGCGCTCTCCTGGAAACTCGGTATAACACGAAACTTAACAACACGCCACCTACCAAGAAATGAAGATAAATTAATTTGGCGTCAGCTTATTTGCATAAAGACAATGTTCCTTGACGGTATATTTCCCAAGTAGGGTGGTGCAGGTGTACTTTGAGCAACGTTCATACGCCTCCGGTTGCCGGGCATGGCATTTCATGCTAATTTATAGTATACATTTTGTATACCGCCAAGAGACTGGTAGATAGCAGTATCAAACGTAAACAATATTTCGACATAAAACTTAATTTATTAGGTACTTTTACTAGTTCCTGAGAAAAAGGGCCTTAACGGACGGACATAATAGGCACACAGACAAAATAGTGATAGGGTAAAGTGGTAAAGATTCCGTTTTTACCGATTGTAGAAACCCGAACCGAACTTTCTCTTGTTTACGGTTTATGACAGCAATTCCACTATAAACTACAAAAAAAACTCAATGCGAATGAACATAAAACTATACTGCCGTTCCCCGACGTGGTGTGGGTATAATAATGTTCATGGACTCAGAGTAATGGCCCTGCGTGTACACGTGGCCCCTATACAAGGGAGCAGTACAGTAAGGGACCCGCAAGTAGAAGACAAACAGAGTGAATGTAATCGTATGTGGTCAAACTGAGTTCCATGCATTTGTAATGTTTGTAATAGTGGCTATGCATTCTTTTCATTAGGAAGATTCCTAGCAAATAAAACTATGGCATATTTATGCCATAGTTACAGGTATTTACCTGTATTAAGAACAAGAGTTTAAGAAGAAAACTTGTGTATTGTTCGCCATCCATTCTTTATAGACTGGATGTCGAACAATACACAGGGTTTCTTCACCAAATCAATTTAGTTACTTATGTAACTGAATTGATTCGGTAGTGTTAGATTAAATACAATAAGAGTGTTTGATTATACACAGTAATAGTAATATTAGTTAGTTAGTTAGATAATAATTATAACTATTACGTTTGTATTAATAAATCGATTGTTATGTAGTCTGTATCGATTATAAATAATTATTATTTTGTAATGGAAACACTGTAAAGGAATGATTACAACACTTTAATGCCAAGTTTAATGCCAAGCACATTGGCGGAGCATCATTCTCGCTTGAGACGCCTTTCGATCAACACGTAAAGGGAAATACAGTGAAGACCAGATAATCTATTCTTTTATTTTTGATAAAATAAAATAACCTCTCTAACGTCGTGCGGCTTTTATCAGAAGTGACATATACCCACATTTTATTACATATTACGGGTCGGCAGCGATCGAAACGCTCACACGCTCACCACGCGGAAAAACGAAAACGAACAAGGCATAGACCCGACGAACGAATCGTCGGATAATTCGACTACCCACAGTGAAGGAAATCTGAATAAAAGAGGAGGCTGTTGCGTCCGAGATGGGTAGCGTGCAGCCAGCATCGATGCCCTCTTCGACAACACCCGAGGTACGATCGCAGCCTGGACCATCTTGTGAGTACAGTACAACTAGTAATCCTAATGTAGTGCTTAATATGAGTGACATTTCGCAATTATTACAATCGTTTGGTAGGCCCAATCTACCCTCGTCAATTTATACTAATATTAATATGATACCTGAATTCGATCCATTGATAAATAACCACAGAATCGATGGATGGCTTGCAAAGGTGAACGCATTGCGAAAATATACAATTGGGACGCAATGCAAGTCATGCATTGCCAAAACTTATAGCCAATGCGAAAAAATGGTATCAGAGCCAAACCACTATTTTGCACAATTGGGAATAGTGGCAGGTACTATTAAGTAAAGCTTTCTCTTGTGAAACATATTATGGTGTCCTTTTAACAGAAATGCTTGTGTTGGCTTAAATTTGGTGAAAATTTGGATGAATACTATTATGATAAAGTCATGCTATTAAGTGCGTGTAACATTTCTGGAAATAGGACGATACGTGCCGGTGCATCTTCTGCGCGTTTTGTGTAACAAGAAGACTTATATAAATATCTGAAGGACGTTTGTAAAGAACAAAAGGATACATTGGAAATTTCTATCCCTATCAGTGTAATATACAGACAACAGAATCAATGTTAACTTAGACAAATGCATCCAAATTACCTTTTCTCGTAAACAAAAACCGATTAAGTTTAATTATAAAATTAATAATCGACAACTTCAAATAGTAACTGACATCCGCGACCTTGGAATTAATCTAGACGAAAAAATGGCACTAAACAGACATGTAGACATTATTGCAGACAAGGCTTATAAAAATCTTGGCATTGTCTTACGTTCCTGAAAACCTTTCAAGGATATCGCATGCTTAAAAATAGTTTATTATGCCTCCGTGCATAGTGTTTTAGAATTTGGAAGCGTCGTATGGAGTTCCCAATATAAGGTTACAATCGACAAAATCAAACATATACAGAAAATTTTCATTAAACATCTAAATTTCAGAAATAAACTGAAATTCTCAAACTACGAAGAGTCTTCTAAGCATTATGGAATTGACACACTAAAAACAGAAGGATTATGCTTGATCTAGCCTTTATACATGACATAGTAAATGCAAATCTTGATTGCCCCAACTTAACTTCTCTAGTCTCACTAGTTATACCCCAACGTAGACCTAGACATCCCATACACAATGTTTTTCGCGCTCTATCAACCAGAACCAAATACTGCAGTAATGAATTTATATCGCGGGCGATCAACATATTTAATAAGCAATTTAGCGATACTGATATATTTTCTACTACAAAACCCCAATTAAAATCATTTATTTTACAGAGGTTATCAGAATGAGTATATTATTCACTATACACACACACTCGCACACATGCTCACGCATACGCACACATGCTCACGCATACGCACACAGACACACACACACCTGCACTTACACACATACACACATGGACGCACACACATGAACACACACCCAAAAACACAGAAATCCTTGATGCAGTCATGTTGGTTGAAGTGGACCCGGATCATGTTGAACGACAGGAGTATATGAGATAGATGACTATATTATACATTAGTGGCTACAGTTTGAGGACAAACCTGATTGGTCAGAATGGCCGAATGTTAGATTAAATACAATAAGAGTGTTAGATTATACACAATAATATTAATGTTAGTTAGTTAATAATTATAACTAGTACGTTTATATTAATAAGTTGATGTGTTATTTAGTCTGTATCGATTATAAATAATTATTATTTAGTAATGGCAACACTGTAAAGGCGAGAATGATTACAACACTGTTTAATGCCAAGCACATTGGCGGAGCATCATTCTGTCTTGAGACTACTTTCGATCAACACGTAAAGGGAAATACAGTGAAGACCGGATAATCTGTTCTTTTATTTTTGATAATAACCTCTCTAACGTCGTGCGGTTTTTACTAGCAAATATGTAGCTTTTAGGTTTGCTTGATAAATACGTGTACGAAATTGAGAACATCAAAATGGAAAATATAAAAATTGTTAGGAATGCTTTCGAGATAGACAATTAAAATAGTTCTATCTATCTATATCATCACGCCAGTTCCCTTGCGGGGTAGGCAGAGAGTACTGAGTTCCAACAGGTTATTTCTTACACACCTCTCTGGCTTCCTCCACTCTCATAGTTCGTCTCATGCACGCTCGCCGGTTACGAAGACTCTTGACTTGTTAAAATAGTTAATGCAATACATACAAGTTACATCTATTACTTCTATTATATTGGTACACACACTACGGCACAACTTTGTCAAATCCATCCATAGACCTTTGTCCTTCCCCTTGGGGGAAATACCACAAGGCTGATAGTGGTTTTGGATTTGTTTATATTCTCATTCTTTAAAGTTTACTCAGACAAGTAAAGACTTATAACTTTCTTGTATGAGATCTGCTTAGCATATTACAATTGTTGTATTAGTCGTAATAATAATAAAAGCTTAAAAATACCTTTTTAAAAACAAGCTTTTATAGCGAAAAATGACGGAGATATCTTGCTTAGTTAAGGAATTCTTATCCTTTCAACTCCATCATCATACTAGCTAGATCTATACTAGTCGAGATAACTCTACTACTGTGTACATAATTTAGGTAAAATACTATGAGTAATATTTTTGTACCTACGTTTTTGTTTTTAAGCCTCCACTAGGATTTATTCGTGTGCCGTGGGTGCGTTTACAAACATGAAAATTTACTTACACCACCACATATATCCAGACTGCAACAAATAATTGTGGGTCACACAAAGATTTGTCCCGTGCGGGACGATCCCCGATCGAGCCCTGCGACTATTTTACCCAGTAGGCGGATCGGCTTAAGCTCTTAACCACTGCGCCAAACTGGCCGTCAATCAACAATATGCCCAAAAATACCTACATACTCAATTTTTTTTTAAACCTTTACCGTAATTGTTACCTATATCCCTATTAAGAAATACTTGACGATTACAGTTAATGGTACATCAAGCAGTTATTGTCATCTTAGTAACCTGTAAATTTGTCTATAGTCAAACTTTATGTTTTTAATAATTGGTCTAGTGTGTTTAGTCGTGTTGCCTTGACAGATGTCAGACGACGACCTACCGATGACAGTCAATGTGAGATGGCGGATTGCCCTACTTTGTGATTCGATTGGCAACGAGGCGAGCGGTCAGATATATCGTGGAGCAGTTAACCTCACTGCAATCCATGTGACAATATTACTCCTCAATTATAGCAAGCATCCTCTTATATTTTGCTACCAAAGTCAGAACATCAAGAAAGATCAGTGTACTGGGCAAGAGCCTAGTATTATTATTAAAGATCTCTTTTATGATCGGCCACCAAACGGATGACAGTAAAAAGGAAGAGAAAAACCCACCTTCCACGGTTACCAGCATCGAAAAGGCCATCCCTAAAACATAATCGCCGATATACCTATATATTATTAGAAATGATTATTCATTTCATCATTTTGGTTGTTGAAGACCGATTATAACACACTCGCTAGGCCGTATCATAAGGGTTACATTGGCGATATCCCAGGCCGGTTATAATTAGTTAGTATGAACGACAAACATTAACGACGACTACTGAGCGGGAGCAAGATTTACACAATTCCAGTCTTTTATCCGAATTTAATCCCGAAGCACACAGCTGATGAAGCAAAACAGTTAATTGCACAACTTTCCTAATTAACTTACCGGCAATATGTTTCGTCGGCCCATGTTGTGCACGAGTTGTTTACGATACGGTAACTTTACGGTTTCAATTGATAAAACGTTTGTGGAACTTAGATGAGTTCTTGGAAGTGGTATGCTCGTATTTTTTCCGTACCAACCTCCATTCCACTCTTATTTACTTTTAAAAGACTGTGATGAATGTGGATTACTTTTAGCTAAACTATTCTATAGGTTACCGTCCGTCCCAAGGCAAATTCCAGTTTGTACATGATTTGTTCGAAGTTGGTTGGTCATGGTCATGGTTGGTGCAGTCGGTTACTTGGCACCGACTTCAAATATTTATTTTTTGCTTTTTGAAGTCGGTTTACCTTTTTTGTTAAAAGTTTTTTATTTTACAATTTTAAGTGACGAGTGAATTATTTAGTAATATTTATATACCGATATTATATTATTTTGCTAAGTTGTAAAGTAAGGTACCTACAGGATTAATATAATGACTATAATAACGGAATCTATACATTCGTGCTGTTCGCCGTTAAGGAGTTCCCTCTTGTATCTTCAAAGTCCAAGGTCCAATACCAATAACAATAAAATAGGACCACCTCAAAACTATACTGAACCAAATGCAAAAAGAATCATCAAAATCGGTTCATAAGCAAAGGAGTTATAAAAAAAGGACGAATTATGAACCTCCTTTTTTGAAGTTGGCTAATATACTGCTTGGTTCTATAGTAGGGTACCTATAGGATTGACGTAATACCCATAATATCTCAATTTACACATGCCTATTGTTTGTCGTTAAGGAGTTCCCTGGTGTATCTTCTAAGTCCAAGGTCCAATGCCAATGAAATTAAAATGGGACCACCGCGGAGCTATACTAAACCCAATGCAAAAAAAATCATCAAAATCGGTCCACAATTGACGGAAATATCGCTGAACATACATAAAAAAAAAAAAAAAAAAAACATACATACAACCGAACATAGAACCTCCTTCTTTTTGAAGTCGGTTAATAAATTACGGATGGCGTGATTACAACAAAGGAGCTAGACAAGTAAGTTGGTTAACGGAATCTAAGAAATATAAATTCACCGTGTTGTACAACAGGTCTATTGTAGTTAACAGACGGGGAAACTAATTCCACCTTTTGTTATGTAGTATGTTTGAGAAAATTTTAATGCAAGATCGTTACTAGTTATTATAATGGCCGTCATGTAGGTATGATAATATCTATGTATATCATAAAAAAAGTTTATGAAGCAACAATTCTGCCCTGCCTGTTGTGCTAGACGTTGGCGTTGAGAAAGAAAGATGAAGAGCGAATTTTTGTCTGTCAAAGATGAAAAGTATGCGAAGAAATATTTTAGGGATAAACTTTTAAACGAATTAAGTAATTTAAGTGTCAGGGTAAGAACAAAGATAACAGATGTAAGGAAAATAATAAGAACGATAATGTGAAATAAGACCGGGCATATTTGTAGACTGGATAGCGATAGACGGACGAAAAGAGTGACACAATGGATTGCAGGAAAGCGAAAGCAAGGTAGACTGAGAACGCGATGAAGAGACATTTTTGTACGAAAATGTAAATCTGAGAGAGAGACCGGTTACACACCGGTACACGCGGTTCTTTCAGCTTGTACAGAAAAACGAGAACTATTTTGATGATTGTTAGACGGTAGCAGGAGGTTTTTATTGACACAATAAACCACAAAACCATCGCAGTCACTTGCCACGCCAAGTTGACCTACGCCACGCCACGCCAAATCTAAGCTAAGCTACGTCACAACTAGCCACGCGACGCCACGACCAGCCACGCGACGCCACGCCCAGCCACACCACACCACGCCAAGCCACGCGACGATAGTCGATTCTCCTGTCAATCGCTATCAGCCGAGCCGAGCCGCCATGTTGACACATTCCTTGACGCCCCGCCAAAATTCCACTACCAAAGAAATGGGGATAAGCCTTAGAAAAGTCATTTGTGATGCTTTTTGAGTACTACTTAAAAGGGTAGAATTAAACTCTGCTCCATTTTATTTCTATCCGTTTTAATACGCAATAGAGCTCAAGGAAAAATTTCTAGGAAACCAAGTTAAATAGCCACAAGTGAAACGTCTTAAATCGTTTACTGAGTATTCCTAAAAATCTATGCACGTTGTACCCTTAAAATGGAATATTCTCATTACTGAACTTCTTTAGAATTATAGGCAATGTATTCAAATGAGCGTAACTTTATTATCTTTAGGCTATATCAGTGACTTTGCCTATTTGATAAGTGACGTAGTTAACCCAACTTTTTATTGGGTTACATCTTCAAAGAAAATGTTGAGGTTATTAATGCACTCTGTACTCTCTGCCTACCCCGCAAAGGATCTGGCGTGATGATATAGATTAATGCAATTTAGAGAGGTATTTTGATTTATTCCGATTAAAGTAATGTTACGTTTGCGGGGTAATTAAGTGCGAAGTACTTTATTAGGCGCTGTACACACAAAAGAGTACGTCGTATGCAAATACACACGCAAACTATTTATACACTGGTACTACTCTCGTTAGTACCCAAATACTGTTTTCTAGTCGCTGAGTCACTCGCAAGTCGTCGGTGTATTCCACTTAGATCGCTTGTTCTCCGATTTGATCACTTTTACCTCCGTGAATAGACTGTGTCCACCCCCGCGCTCTGTGTTCCTTGTATACGCGTATGAAAGTTTTAGAACGGACGCGAATCTTCTAAGCACATCGAACAACAACCGGCGCGGCCCACAAAGCGGTATTATTATTACATACCTATTTGACGTGAACAAATAGGTACTTGTATACCGCGACTGAGCGCCGGCGATAATTAAAGGGGAGGAACCTTCTAGTCCGTTTCCGGCGTTAGAACTGTCAACACCAGAGTGATAACCTATTGAAGAAATTAAGCTAAGAAAAATAGTTACAGTGAGCTTTTGGTTTAAACCTCGTCACAAAACGTAAGCAAAACGTCTGTGAAGTTAAGCAAATTTGTGTGATTGTTGATGATCGTTGATAAATTAGAAGCACAATATCAGAATCAGAATCAGAATATTTTTTATTCATGTAAACCATTACAGTATTTATGAATCGTCAAAATAATAACAAAGACCACCACCACTTCGAAATGTCATTCCTGTGGAGAAGAAGGGCAAGAAACTCCACGGTTACTCTTTTAAAATAATATTTTTACAATTCTTCCATCTACATTTTGTTGTGGGGTATGAGAGAACAATGTAGTATCAGGTGAGTCTAAATTAAATTAACCAAGTTAAACTATTCATGTGAATGGCTTCATGGTTATCTCATTTACAGATAAAGAAATGAGGAAGAAAAATGATAAATTTTATTTAACTAGTAGAAGGAAGAGAGGGAATAATAAATAATAATAGCTGAACATGTCATCCACATTCTGGTGGAGCTGGAACATTACCTATCCAAGCATTTTTATCTTTTAAATAATCTATAAGAGTATAGTAAGCTCGCTTGCAGAGCGTACGTTTAATACAGGATTTGAATTTATTTTCACTAAGTTGAGTGACGTCAAGTGGAATTTTATTATAAAATCTAACACAGTACCCCATGAAAGACGTGTGAATTTTAGACAGACGAAATTGCGGTTGATCCAATTTATTTCTTTTTCGCGTGTTATAGCAATGTCTATCACCTAGCTGATTAAATAGATCTAAATTTTTCCGTGTGTACATTATGTTTTCATAAATATACTGACATAAGACCGTCATAATATTGGCTTCTTTAAACAATTCTCTCAAAGAGTCGCGACTACCTAAGTTATGAATGGCCCTAATAGCCCTTTTTTGTAAGATAAAAATAGAGTCAATGTCAGCTGCCCTACCCCACAATAATATACCGTAAAATATGAAACTATGAAAGTAACTGAAGTAGACCAAACGCGCGGTGTCCACATCAGTAAGCTGTCTGATTTTTCTTACGGCATAGGTAGCGGAACTGAGTCGTTTACCTAAAGTCTTAATATGAGGGCCCCATTGCAACTTAGAGTCAAGCGTAATCCCTAGGAAAGCTGTATCATTTATAAACTCAAGTTTCTCGTTATTAAGTATAATATCTTATGCAGTACTTTTCACATTCGGCAAAGAAAACCGTATACATTTAGTTTTCTTGTTATTAAGCACTAAATTGTTGCATGTGAACCAATTATGTACTTGAAGAATAGCGTCATTTACCTCGTCTAAGTTATTTACATGTCTACCGACTTTAAAGATCAAAGAGGTATCATCAGCAAACAACACTACCTTCGCCCGCCCCTCAACTGCTATCCTCACATATTTGAGGTTACAAAGCATAACAGACATTATTGATTGATATCTGACATAGCAACGTCAACAAGACTGGCGTTTGTGACACTGACAGTACAGTCAGTGTTGCCAATCACAAAAATAAATTCTACTATTACGTTCCAACATACGCAAACACAACTTCATAAATATATACTGGAAGGTCAATTTCAAATATTATTTGATAAAATGAAAATTAAGATGCAAAGCCAAACTGCTGAATTGAAGGGTTCTATCACTAAAAGTATTATGGACAAAATGGCCAAAATAAGTTAATTCCTTTAGTAGAAGAAAACAAAAACTTAAAAATCAAAGTAGGAAAATTAGAAAAAGAAATTAAGTTTCTGAAAAGGGAGGAGAAGAAAAACAATATCATAGTGTATGGCCTGGAAGAAAAAGAAACATCAACTTTTGAATTACTACAAGAATTTAAGGAAAATCTGGAACAAGATCTATTACTATAGAAGATTACAAAATCAACAAAATCCACCGCTTAGGTAGTCAAAACAGAGAAATTAACAAATCGAGGCCGGTACTATGTTCGTTTGTAAGCAATTGGAAAAAGAACGAAATTATTAAAAATAAAAATAACCTTACTCAAAGGAAGTGTTGGAAAAGAGGAAAACGTTACAAGCAAAAAGGGCAATTTAGCATGTTTGAAATATGGCAAACAAATCGTTAAAGGAAACAAAAATAGCCAAGATAAACGAAAAAGAGAATCATTTGCTTCACCCCCCCCCCCCCCCCCCTGCTTATAGTAACCAATAAAAAAAACAACAGACTGTGTCTTCAATCAAGGCAAATAGGACAAATGCTTCTGATATGATGCGGGGTAGGTCCAACTCTCTTTCTAGTATATCTGCTTCAGGAAAACAATTACAATTAAGAATCGGCAAACGGAAACCAAAACCAACCAAAGTAACTGGCAACAACGAAACAAGAATATACCAACCTCCCCCAAGCCGACTGGTCCTCGTGGGGGAAAGAGACCACAACCCTTCAACAATAAGTGACAACAATACAATAAAAACATAAAAAACAAGAACAACAAATAATAACAGCAACAATAATAACAACTAAAACCATAAACATCCAGAATTGAAAATCTATATCGCAGCACTTAACGTACTTACCCTGAAAAATGAGGAAAACCTTACAAAACTCATGTATGCTTTAAAACACATCAAATGGCCTCAGTGAAGTGAGAAGAATGGGTGAAAACATTATAGCTTATCCAGGTTACACATTTTACCACATAGGCGAGACCACGGGACTCCACGGGGTTGAATTTATTGTTAAAAAACATATAACAAAACATGTGGAAGATTTGTAGGTATTTCGGAGCTTATTGTGATAAAGAATTTCAAATTACCTGGATATGAAGATCCTTGGTCTATAGTACAAATATATTCACCTACTGAACAATCGAGCCTAGATACAATAAATATATTCTACCTTGATCTATACAATGTGATCCACGAGCACGGTCATAAAAACCTTATAATAATGGGAGACTGTAATGGCCAACTTGGAGATAGGCGCCCGGAAGAAAAAAAATACTAGGACCTTTCACATACAGTAATAAACCCAGAAGTAGAAATGGAGAACATATCACTTTGCACTAGAAAATAACCTAACCATTTTAAATACTATGATAAAACAAAAAACCAAATTGATTATATAATGACCAACGGAAACAGCTACTTCACTAACTTTACCGTAATCAAGAAATTAAGCGGTATAAGCAACGAAATTTTAAGACAAGGAAAAAAGTGTTAATACCTGGTATGTTTAACAATATCATAAACACTGAAATAACTCCCCAGCAATGGACAGAGTCTAACATTATCCTGTTGTATAAGAAAAGAGATAAACATGAAATCGGAAACTATCACCCCATCAGTCTGATGTCAAACATCTACAAAATGGCTAAGATCATTTTAAAAGGGATTAAAAGAACGCTAGATAAACACCAACCCATCGAGCAGGCGGGATTTCGTAGGCACTACTCGGTGATCGACCACATCCATGAAGTTCGTCAAGTTGTAGAGAAATACAATGAATACCAGCTTATACAAGGTGTAACAAGATAAACGCAAGACCTCAAACACCCCAATTAGAGAATTGCTTTATAAATTCAAAACTAAAACCAAATTTCCAAATTTAAAGGTTTACCCCTTTTTTAAGCAATTTTATACCCCAATTAACAATGAAACTTGTACGTATATGTGTGCATTTTTAGAAATACGGGCTAGAAATGCATTTGTAATCTCCTTATTGCTATGAATCAAGAATAAATTTAGTTTTTTATAACGCACTGAAGGTGTAAGAGCATTTTTTGCAAATTTAAAAAAAAATTAAGAAACATTAAAAATAGTTGGAATCAATTCAGTTATCGATTTAGAACAAACTACTTTCATATACTGTATTGTATCATCTATTGTATACTACATTGCTTTTATCGACTACAGCAAAGCATTTGACTCTCTTCTCCATAAAAACATAGTGGAACAAGGGATTGAACTTAAATACATTAGATTAATAAAAAACGTATGCAGCCATAGTACAGCCAGAATCCAGTTAGAAAAGAAAAGTCAGCCATTCAAAGTAGGAAAAGGCGTCAGACAAGGAGACCCCCTGTCCCCAAAATTATTCTCGGCTGTACTGGAATCTTTCTGGGAAAATTTCGGGATCAATATAGACGGCACATCATTGACGCATTTAAGATTCGCTGATGACATATGCTATTCGCCAAAACACCTGAAGCCATCAATAAAATGATAGAAGATCTAGCGATAGAAAGTGAGAGAGTAGGATTAAAACTTAACCCAGAAAAGACTAGAGTGATGACAAATGGAAAGAAAACCACGATACAGATAAGAAACACTACACAACTACACCGATGAATACATCTATCTGGGACAACTTATAACCCAAAAAGATCCTATGCGCGAGGAAGCTAAGAGAAGAATTACGATCAGCCGGAGAAGATACTGGAGCTTGAGAGAGGCTATGAAAGATAAACAACTTCATATAAACATCAAAAGCAAACTATTTAACACCTGCATACTGCCCGTCCTTATGTATGGCTGCCAGTCATGGACTTTAACTCAGGAAATGGCAAACAGTCTAGCAACTTGCCAATACCCTATGGAGAGGAGGATGCTGAATGTCAAGAGATCAGACAGACTCGTGTAATCAGGAATAAAACAAGAACTATCGATGTAGTACGGAAAATTAAGACTCAAGTAGAGATGGGCAGGCCACATAACAAGACGTCATGACAAATGGAGTAAAAAGGTGACAAGATGGTATCCCAGGGAAGGTAAAAGGAAATGAGGCAGACCGCAGAAAAGGTGGGATGATGATATCAGAAAAGTAGCAGGAGCGATGTGGAACAGAGTGGCTCAAGAAAGATCAGAGTGGAAGAGATTGGAGGAGGCCTTTGCCGATTAGCAAACAGATCTACAGAAAATTAAAAAGCAGGAAATACTAGAATAAGTTTTAAGTTTTATATTTGTTTAAGAATATTGTTAATAGACTAAGTTGATCTGAATAAAGGCTATAATTAGCCTTCTAGACGTTTCAGCATGTAAGCGCGGATTCTAGATCTTTCTAGACAGATCGCTAGAGGACCTAAGTGTATGGAATGCATTTTAAAATTAACATTCCCCGATAAGGGGTTTACAAGATATCGGTGTGTATTGAAGTCGTAACAATAATGACCGATAAATTTTAATATAGCCGTTGTTTTAGGGCTCTAAATAATTAGAGTATCCGTTATTGATCTAATGACTGTTCATGAATCATAATAGGGTGAAAGGATAAAAAACGAATAGGTATAATATGTTACACTGGTAATATTGTAAGTATATTTCCTGAAGATAAAATGTCAGAGGTGCACACAATAACTTTCTTCTCGTCGCCCATAAAAACAGCGACAAGTTGCTTATTTCGACATTTGCTCCGAACTAGACTTTATAGCCTCATACATAGGGAATTGTATCTGTTTTATTTTCAATGTTAATGCTTGCTACGCACAGCTGCAGCATATACCTTATCGCTTGAAGTCCTCTTCCACTTGTCCACTGAGGGGATAACACTTAAACGAATAAAGTAGTCGCCTCGGAATGAAATCACCTAGGTGAACAGTTACGGCTTATGGCACGTGGTATGCATGAATAACTATATATATATATATATATATATATATTTATACTTATACTTATATCAACATTCTATTAAACTCTATGAAGACAATAAAAGCCATACTACCATTCTTCATAGGTGCCTTTTAGTGTCTTAGAGTCAGAATTTCGCGAATTTCAAAATTGTGGTAAAATGGTAAAGAAACCCTCCATGTTAAAATAGCTATTAGAAAACTACCGCTACCCTCTGTTTAAATTCGTCAAGGGACTGTAGAAGTGGAAATTCCATCGTGAACTTATTTATTTACAGTATATCAGTATGTATATCTAAACAGGCCTTTTTTCAAAAAAACGTAGCCTAACACTTGTAACAATTACTGTGTCGTGGGTGCATTTACAAAAAAGAAATTCACATACATTCACACCCAGACTGAAACAAACATTTGTGGGCCACACAAACACTTGTCCAGTGGGCTTAGTGGGGTTAAGCTCTTAAGCACTCGACGAAGCCATGCGATAAATATAACCCGCGCTTTCTTATTCATTATACATATATCATCATTATCATATACATTATATTTTTTTTTGTTTCCGCATTGGATTTTCATTATAAACTACGAATAATAATAATGAACATAAATAAGAAAACTACTGTAAAGATCCGCCCGCGTAGTTGGTCTATCAAAATCCCTATCATAATTTGTTATCAAAAACTACCTATTCTGTGTGAGATTATTATTCACTTCAAATAATATTTATTTTAATTTATTATTATTAATGGACGACCTAGTGAATTACGTACTACCTAAAATTAATTTGATAACTCCTTATAAGATTTCCGTTTATTGAAAGTAATCCGACGTGGATATTCCAATACAAAGTTATCAATTTTTTTTTTCGATTTTTCGGCTATTTCTATGAGTTTCTCTAATTTTCTCTTTTCCTAAACCACCTCGGTATTAAGGCAAACAATTTCGAGTTCTTGTGAAACTAACGCACGGTAATTGATTGTTATATATAACGGCGCTTAGGTTTTTCTGGATGGCCGGTATGCTGGTAACGGTTATTTTCATAGTCGTCCGCATGTTGGCCAAACATAAAGGAAATCTTGAAATAATGGGGTCTCGTCCGGTACACAACGGTACACTAATCTTCCTTAATATGCGAGTATACGAACAATAGTTGTAGATATTTGTCACATGGAATGCAGTGAGTTTAGCTGCTCCGCGATACGTCCGAGCGCTTGCCCCGTTGCTTATAGACTAATAAGGCAACGCCGTTCGCTATCTTATATCGACTCTTACATCAGTGATTCGTCATCCGACAGATATCATCTGTCATCGCTTCACAACTAAACACACTCGAGCAACCATATAGTATGTCTATGACAAGATTACAAGGTTACTAAAATGAATATAACTGCTCGCCATTCCATTAACTGATTTCCAAATCATAGGATACGACATATATATTTAGAAGAAATAGATATCATCACCATCAACTAGTATGTATCTACCCACCGCTGAGTTGCACTGCTGCACTCTAGGTCTCTCCTCTTTCACGCCATACATTCCGGGCATGTGCTAGTCTATTCCACCATTTGCCTGCCACCCTCGTAATGGCATCGCTCAATCTGACTGATGATCGGCATATGAGTCTCCGTCCCGTTCTGAGCCACCACTCTGTCAGGGCCCTGATCCACCTGCCGTTATTATATATAAAACAAACATTGCATATAGTATTTAAAAGTAAGCTAAATAACTTCTTAATAAGTGTTACTTCTATTACGTATTTCATTGATTCCGCGAGAGTACACAGCACAGCCAGTGTTTGCAACGTTACGTTAATTAAAGTTTGACCTAAACACTAAGCACGAGCATGACGTTAGCGGAATGCTATTGAGTTGATATGCCATTCTTTTTTACAGTACCAATTTACAAAATAGAGATGAACGTGACACCAAGCTTTCTCGGTAACTTAACGCTGACGTCAAAGGTTTGTGCCTTACCATCTGAGCGTAAGACTCTAACAGATTGACGATAGTGCATCCAAGGGAAAGTACTAATACAACATCTGTGGGAAAACATGTACGGTCTATAGTCTACGTCATTAAGGTGAAAACAAAATGTAAAATGGTTCAACTGGTAATTGATCTGTGGGGATCTGTCCCCTTTTTTATAACTGATATGCATGCCTGATATGACGTAAGTGTAAGCAGTGCAAAAATATATAATCTTGTAAATGAAAAATTCCCAGTATGAGTCCGGAGTCTGGAATTGTGCCCGATATATGGCAGTAGGCTCGCCCCCTATTACATGGGACCTAACATCGTCGGCGAAACGTGGGTGTACATCTCAGTACACCTCTGCCACCTCCTCTGGGGAATATAGGCGTGACGGTGTTTTTTTTTTTTTTGTAAATTCTTCCTCTATGCTTATAGTACCTCTATGGTTCGAAAACTTGTCAATTACTACTCTTGTACGCTAAAGTAGCACACGATTAAACTCGATAAGGATAACGCTGGAATTTAATAGAACTAAATAAAATCGACAATACTTGATTGTCTATTTTTGCCATTCTTGACATGATTTTGTCATTGCGTATCGAGTTTGCGATCTAAGTAATACAATAAAAATACACTTAAATACTTAAACATTTAAAATAATATAGACATTGCAAAACCTTAATTAGTTATTTCTCAATTTCCATTATTTTCCAGAGACCGATGCTCCGTCCCCTCCGCAGGGAAAAAACACTAAGGCAAAATATTTTATCAGGGCTGACGGCTAATAAAAGGGGGTGGAGAAAAGTTGATATATTAATTAACTGTGAATAAGTCTGTCGGGGGGCAAAGTCACTTTACTCAGCGCATGCGTACTGTGATGTCGTTACGAACGCCCCTACGTAGTGTGGACGCTGCTTTCGGGGCGAGCTCTCGGCTGCCTGTAAGAAGCGGCGCGCGGCTGCGAAACGGCCGCACCGTGCGAGATACGATGTCTGATGGTGTTTTGTTATAGTGTTTCAGTGAACTTTTAGGGTGTTTTCGTGTATACTATACAATGTCCAAGATTCATTTTTTTAAGCTGTGCTGTCCGTTATACTGGTGCGTGTGTTGGATTGGATTGTAGAAGGCGCGTGTTATGGTAAGTTCCGTCCGGTTTAACATCATAATATGATATAGTGTTATATTCTGTCGAGTAGATATCATCATTGCTATATGACTACTTATAATATATTTCTGATATATTAACTTGTTGTAAATAATGCCCGGGTGTAGAAATGATACCTGTAACGTGGGTACATTAAAAACATGACACAAATGACTATTATTAGCTTTCTTAAAGAAGGAGTTTAGTCTTATTTACACATCGTTATTTTATATTGTCACCATTATTTTTCTTCTGCTGGAGGTTTCCAAAAGATTAGTATTTTTCAATATGTTATAGGTTTACGTGACGCTATTTGGTTAATATTACAACCTTTTCACGTATTTTTGTTTATCGTATGATTCCTCCGAAGAGAGACCACATTAATAATTAAGCTTGTATACTCCTGCATCTTGTAGAGGCATATGACACTTGAGTAATGGTAAAAATTGACTGATCTTCTTCGGGGCTCATACAATATTTCAATTGGCCAATGGCTTCAAGATGTAGCTTATTTACCCCTTTTTAGAGATATAGAATATTAAAAAAATGAACATATCTTAGTTGTTATTTATGTCATAATAGAAATGACTGTGGTCTGTAAGGAAAGAACCTGTTGGAACTCTGTACTCTCTGCTTACCCTGCAAAGGATCTAGCGGGATGATATAGAAAGATAGGTTATAGGTATACTTTTAGGTCCAGCGTCCTGGTCTGAATATTGATAAATTCGTCAGCCAGGATAAAACATTTATTTTACGATGGGGCTCTTATCAGACGCAAGCCCTTGTCGAGGATTTCTGTAGCGCCGCTGTATATAGCTTTGGATGCCATGAATACTGCCATTTCAAGAAGCATTGTCCTGCTTTTGATAAATTCTAGCCCACACGCGTCCTTTTAATAGAGATACGCGTACTCTTACAACTCGAACTACTGTAGTTTGCTGCTCATCACGAAGTAAATAATATCATGGCATGCTTCTTCATCAATTTTGAATAGGTTTTATTGTAACTTACTTTCTTTAAAATATGAGATAAATAAGTCTTTTTATAGGTATTTCCTTAGAGAAAATTAACTAGCATTTAATGAACTATTTAATTCTTCTCTGATCTGAGATTGACACGGCCGAGACTTGTTATTAATGAACGAACTTAATAAACACAGCTAAGCCTACCCCGATCAAAAGTTCATTAAAATTAATCTCAATTAGGTATTTGATTAACAAACTTTTTTACAAAACATTATAGTACAAATGATTACGACATTCATAGTGAAATGAGTTGTTAAAGACGTTTAGTTCGTCATGTGGTCGCCGATTACAACGCTTCTTTGACTTTTAAAAAGGAACATATGAAACTTCTTGCAATAATTATCTCGTAAATATGTCTCACTTTTGTAATGAAAAGAAAGCGAGGTCCATTCTTAACAAAAAAACGTTACCTATCTGATGATTTTATATTCATCGTTTACTTAAATATTATGTAATAACCAACTTCTAATTCTTTGGTCCTGCTTAACTTGTCTTTGCCTTCGTTATCTTCAGAGCCCTACCATTCTGGGGATCAATAATTATAGTACCCGATTCTTTAAAATATTTAAATTCTTTAAAATAGTTGACCACTTCGGATGCATCGTAAGATGATAGCTATTAGATATTTCCTATTTAAAATTTTAAGTAAATTTAAGCACCCTAGTGATATTTTTTTAGCGTTCATGTTATAACATACTCGAACTATGAGGCCGGTTATACTTGACTCTACTAGCTGCTTGGCGCTATCCTACCAATTGGGGTTTACACGGGAAATGTCAATTTAGAAAACAAATATCACGAGCCAAAACTATCGACCAAAACCGGACACAAATTAGAAGCCAAGAAAGTGTGAATGAAATATAATAAAAATGTGTGCCGGCATTGTGTGCTTGATGCAGGTCGCGAGCACAAAGCGCCGGCCGCGCACCAGCACGATCATTTGTTACGCGTCCGACGCTCTCCTTCTCTAGCTATTTATCTCGCAACCATTGACTGGCCGAGTCGTCGATCAATTCCTACCATTCCTGTCGTCCATTAATCAAAATGGAAAATGCCCTTTAATCTCAATTTATAAGGCGCCAATAAAACTTCAGACAGTAATCCGAATAAGGAAGCTCAAAAGCTAGTGAACTTTGTTAGATACGACCGTAACCTACATCGTCGATCTAGTGGCGAATAATATGCTTAGCGATCACGAGGTACGGGGTTCGAATCTTTGGTTGGACCGAAATGTAATTTTTCAGTATCAGTATCAGTCCGGTATTGTGTCCGGTATAATGGCTCGCCCCCTATTACTTGAGACCTAACAGCGTCGATACAAAGTGGGTGGATATAGTAACCTTCTTGTTTTAGTTCAGACTGCTCTCTTAAAAACCTGGTATCATTTTTTATACGTTCAGGTATGTAAGCCTTTATTCATACAACACCCGTTCTTCATAACTGTGACTAATGTGCAGGTAGTCTACATATTCTTTTACATTATTCACCTACCGCTCAATTACTAAATTGTAGTGTCCGACCGAAGGTCGATTTTTTGCCCGAAGCCGAAACGGATTAATAGGCCATCGCCAAAACCTTCGGCCGAAGACAAGCCTAAGACGAAGGTAAAAACCTAAACCAGAAGGAAAGACCCTAAGAAATTTCATTCATGATTGGCTAAACTTGGAAAAAGTTACGTTGACTGTATTAACTTAACGAGATCAATAAAACTACTTAAAACGGGTTAAAAATATTAACACTGGAATGATATTCTTTGTAATATTTTTTTACTAACTAGCATTCGTCAGTTATAGATCGTAACAGATCGACGATTGCTTGAAACCTTTGGCTTTGGCCAAAACTACGGCCCATTTTGGCCGAAGCCCAAAGATTGACCGGAGGTGGCATTTTTGGCCGAAGGTGGGCAGGCACCTCTGTCATTTCTAAAGCATGTTCGTATTAAAAGCTAATTATCACTTGCTTTAACGGTGAAGGAAAACATCGTGAGGAAACCTACATGTCTAAGATTTTCTTGAAGGTGTGTGAAGTTCACCAACCCGCACTGGGCCAGCGTAGTGGACTATGGCATAAACTCTCTCAGTTGGAGAGGAGGCCCGTGCCCAACAGTGGGACAGTTACTTAACAGGGCTAATATTATTATTATTATAAGAGGCGCTTGACGCGCTTCCGGATTAAGGAGTTCCCATTTCATAAGCTTCTTCCAAGGAAGGCACGTTAAGACATTGGTCTTGATCACTACTTAATAGGCTTAATAAGTTCCAATAGTAGGTGATCTTAAATCTTCCTCCACCAGTCTGCCGTGTTTCCGCATGTTTATTTATTTATTCATTTATCCTAAACAGTTATCTTTACAGATTCCTGATGCGATAGTGTGGCCTTATATAAACTAAATAAACCTTTAAATGGAAAACAATATTAAATAATTAAAAATATAAAATTTAAAGATTAAAAATCAATAGTAACATTAAGAATAACAAATGATATCTAAAAGATTTTTCTTTAATTCACTCAAACAATCGTTAAATACGTTCGTCCTTTGAAGGAGTTCATTAATTAGCCGCATAGTCTAGTAAGGGTTGCTTTCACTAAGAGGTTAGTCGTTGTGAGCCATCGATCAAATATTGGCAGATGCACGTGTTAGAAATGGTAAAATTAAGATATCGGCTAAGTTATTTAATGTTTTATGTTAAGTCACTAGTATTGTTATTTACTGATTATACTAAATTATGTTATAAGGAAATAAAAGGGGCAGCAATTTAGAAGTTAAAGAAACCCAGATTATCGACATGAAACATATAGTTTATTACTCAAGTCGAATGGCATACACAATAAAATACAATATATACGGACATCATAGGATCAGATGCCAAGACGGGCATAATAACAATATATAACAGTAGTCACAATAAAAAGGTACTTAACTTGCTTATCCGCTCTCGATTAAAAACTGAACTGTTTCTCAAATTACGTGGCCTTTTATACCCATCAGTTTTTTAAATATAGATGAGAACGTTAAAAGGTTATAATTTGAAAATAAGCCAATACAATTTCAATATAAGCCAATCAGAGTAGTTACAATTTAGAGTCTTTTTAACGAGAACTAAAAGAACGGCAATGAATATAGTGATACCAAAAATAGCTCTGTATTATGTAAATAATCATTAAATAATACTCACAATAATTATTTACAATTCTAAAACATCTTATAAAATTATCAAGTTGTCAATACAATCACATATTTAAATAAATTCAAAAACAACGGAAGTTTATAAATACTTTTTCTAATTATGTATTGGGTATTTAACCAAAATACATCATAAAGTCTTTACTCAAAAGTCTTTAATCAATTTTGTACTAAATATTATCTTAGTAATCAATACTAGTAAAATATTAAATATCTAACACACGCACGCCGCTCGAAGAATGACACCACTTGAAGAGAGATAAAAGTGGGGGGTACTAAAGAACTAGCATTGTTCCGCTTTTAGTTGCGTGTTTACCGCACGACGAACATGCCGAGCTGTGCAATAAAAACTGTAAAAAATTATACAAATAAAGTAACAAAAAAGTATGGGGTGTCTTATTTTCAGTAAGTATCAGTTCAGATTGATGATATTCTATACTGTGTTTTCTTTATTCGCGTTAAAATGATGATTATTTCAATTATTTTGTTCATCCATAACATCATATGCAACTGTGTCTTTCTCTCTTGAGTGCGAAAGCGAAACAAAACTTAATCAGTATATCAAGGTCGCTACAAAAAAACATGGAATCAAGTCGTTGCTCTATTTTAATATTACATATTTTTTTAAGTGTTTCAATTTTTGTAATTACAGTTTTCCACGAAATGAGATTCAAAGAGAACCATGGAGGACTATTGTAGCACGAACGAGAGGGGACGAATATTATAAACCTAACGCGTTTACTGGTGTTTGTTCGAGTCAATTTTGTAAGGAGGATATGTATATAACGGCAAAAGGTTATCAAAGGTTGAAAAAAGGGCAGTGTCTAATAGTCGCGGATTCGATTCCCGAACAGGATAAATTTACACAATTATTTTTTCGGTCTGGTATTTGTGTATGTGAACTTTCATGTTTGTTAACGCACCCACGACACAGGAATAAATCCTAGCGTGGGGCTACGTTGCTTTAATAAAACATTATAATACCATACAATTACCTATATTATGTTTACAAAACATTTTACAAACTATAAAAAATATTATACTAATGTTGTGTTGATAATGACTCCACTCATGTTGTGGTCTACCGACGAACTTCGGTCGTAAAATTTTATTTTGCTATTTGCCCATTGCTTTGCAAATACAACTTTAAGTGATACGATTAAGATACAATATGCCCTAATTAATGGTAATTTCATAACTTTAACTACTCACGTGGACTTGGGGACGATTTTTAGTAACTTTTTATATACTTACTAGTATATACCGTGCTTCGGAAGGCACGTTAAGCCGTTGGTCCCGGTTACCACTTAATGTGGTAGTCGTTAAGCCGAGTTGGAAGCCTTAAAGGTGGCTTGATAAGTTCCAACAGCAGGTGGCCACAAACCTGCCTCCACCAATCTGCACTGGGTCCGCGTGGTGGAGTATGACCCAATCTCTCTCACCTCGATTTGTGAGAGAAGGCCTTTGCCCAGCAGTGGGCAGTATAGGCTGATATTATTATATTATATTATTATATATATATCGATATTGCGAGAGACGTGACCAACAGCGGCGGGCGCCTGCCGCCGCACGACGCGGCGCGGCGCATACAAGCACAGGTACCACGGCACCCCCGGGTTGTGTTCCTTACCACACGTAAGTTTTTCCAGGTGTAATGCGAGCGCTGATCCCCTTCGTACTCTCAATTCGCTGTAACCCACCATTCCTAGAAGGTATCGTAAATCGTAAGGTGCCTCGTACATTTTTTTTTGGACTCTTTACAACATGCCTTTGTATTTGTTATACAACAGCATTATATTTCAAATGGCTCCTAACTACTGGTATTATATAGAATTTCTATTGTTGTCTGAATTTGGATATTGGAGTCGAGTTATGACGTTCACAAGAGAAGGCCTAAATAATTATTATATAGTAGTGTAGTTTTCTCCTTTTTCGTCTAAAACACAAAAGTAACAATTTTATTTAAGATTAATTCGGGGTTTTATTTAAGGGTTAATTCGTTGGTCCCGACTGCTACTTTATGTGGTAGTGGTTAAGTTGAGTTTGATAGCTTGATAATTTTCAACAGGAGGTGGCCCCCAAAAGAGTGTGACCTAATCCTACTTTTCTCAATTTATTTGTAAGAAAATTCCTTTACTAAACAGTACAGTTTGATTTATTATATATATTCTTTTGTATTTATAATTGCACCGGTTGTTACACCAAGCGATAGAAAACGTTGACTAATACTAAGAATAAAACACTATAAAATTAACGAAAGAATTAAATAAATTAGTTTTCTTGGAATGTGGCACTGCTCGCGTGACTAAAGAAACCGACTGGCGCTTAATTTGTTTGATACGTATAATAATTCAGATTCCAAAAAGCCGTTAACAAGTACTTCAGTAGCCAGTTTGTGGATAAAATTCAACCACAGGAGCTTGAATAAGCAATGAACGGTTTAACAAATGACTGTAGATTTTGGTATGTTTATAGTATTTTATATACTACTTATAAATTTGTCGAATACCATTTCAGTAGCTCAACCTTACACAAGTTTTAATATAATATTATATTTTATTTTAATTTACGACAACCTATTTGTCCTACTTGCACATTTAGTAATCTACTTGTATTTGCCTGAAGCTCTTCATTATCTAGTCGTTTTTTACCTGCGGCTTCATGCACTAATGTTGGGAATCACTTTGGGTTTTTGTCTAATTTCTGTCAGGCATTAAAATGGCATGCAAACAGTATTGTGGATTTTGTATGCATTTTTAAACATACTAGTGGTCGCCCATAGGCCAAAATTCGACCTACTCTTTCATCGTTTGCTGGTTATGTTTGACATTCAGTAAGACTATAGACAAATAATATTAAAGACAAACAATATAAATCTATTCTCAATTTGACCACAGACTTTTTAACAATAAACAAAAGAGTATATATGCGTGTTTGTGTCAAATAAATGGTAATGTGTGTAATGTTTTTTTTTATTGATTTAATGTATTTTTTATGCATAATTTTAAAAAAATATTGGCATTGTGCACTCCTTCTCTGTATATACTATAAGTGTGAGAAATTTCATACTCCTCCGTCAGCGCAATTTTCGTAAAAAGGGGTACAAAGTTTTTGCTTCACGTATTAATATAATGATAAGTGATATTCGATATACATGGCGGTCTTTAAGAAGGCGTTTGTAGTAGAATTCTTTCGGCTAAAGAAGATTGATGAAATTAATCATGTTCCGATTACAGCAAATATCAGTAAGGTTGACAGAGGATATTGAATGCATATTATTAGAATCTAGTTATCAAATTCAAAAAAGTCCCATTCACTCCTGACAACGTGTCGATAGTATTAGTAGGCCGTGTGTTTATTATATCACATAACATCTGTCAAGCTCTCGAAGCTTTAAACTCTGAGGTGTCTTTAGATTTGTCTTAATGGTGGGGGTGGAATAGACGAATAAGTATCCAATAAAAGCTGGTAAATTACCAATTTCAAATACATATAATACTATTATGCTATTATTTGGCAAACTATAATTAATAAAACTGTATATGGTATTGATTTTGCTCTTTTAACCAACTTCAAAAAGGTGGAGGTTCCATATTAGTCTGTATTTCTTTTTTAATTGTGGTCCGATTTTGATGATTCTTTGTGCATTCAGTATAGATGGTCCTATTTTAATTTTATCGGTCATCTAAACAAATTTTACGCAGTTGGCGTTCGTTTTTAATTAAATCTTGTCTTTAAAGTAGTCACTTAACGCCATACAAAAGAAAACCTATATGGTTATTGTGTTTAAAGCTGCAGCAGACTAACGGCTATCCATAGAATAATGACTCGGCAGTTAACGCTATAGACTACGTGCTGAAATGTTTTTACAAGCTTTTATTTGACTCACAATGTTCGTATGTCTGTCTTATTCTAATTTAAATCTTGTGATCAAGCATTTGGAGTAATCTGATAAATCTAAAATTGCAAAATCGATGGCAATGCAATTATATGGACCAAAGAGCTGGTTTGAACTATAAAACGTAACCCCCTCGTATTAAGGCTTGTTAGATTAGTATTGACAAGTACTATATAACCAGATAGTGTTTAGTCGGATGATGAATCTGAAAGATGGCCAATGGAACCATCCAACTACCGAATATAACGCCGCCGTATTTGTTTAGCCTCGTTGAATTTGTCCTGACGAGTACCTTAGACCCGGGAAGTGTCCAAGGTCTGATGATGAAGCCGAAAAGACGCCATAGGAACCCCTCAACTAAGCAAGATATAAAGGTTGTGTTTTAGGTATAAAAGCTCCTTTTTAAATTTGTTTATAAAATTATTCGGGTATTTATTGGTGAAAATTGTTGAATTAAGTTTTTATTACTTTGATTTTAGTACCTTTGCTCTTTCGCATGAATACACGATTGATAGTATTTCAGCAAAATTACACATTGTTGTCTAAAATAAAATAAGTAGGTAATTAAAATTAATAGACAACTTCACTTTGCTTTCAGCAACGTGCAAAATCAAAAGGTTTTATTTATGTAGACCCAGAGGCACTTATTGATAGTCAAGAATGAAAAATGATTGATTACTTAAGACTCTACCACCCGTTCGTAAAGTCATTCCTGTGGCAAAGAAGGGCAAGAAACACCACGGTTACTGTTGTTAAAAATGAGTTTTACAATTGTTGAGTGTCAGTTGCTCTGATGAAGTGTTGGGTGGGTTTTCACGACGTTACTTCATAAGCCGCAGTGTTTTCTCCGAAAGCTTCGTTTCCTTACTTATACGACGCATTTCACAGAATCTCGTACCTTCCTCCCTGAGTATTTTAACCACATTTGTGAGAGCCTAGTCTACGTCATTTGTGGTGTCCATAGTAACGAATCGGTTCTCCAGATTTGACTGGAACGCTTCAGATCCTACTGCGGTTTGGAGAAGGTTGGGCCGGAGCCTGGCCTTCATCAAACTGACTCGCTCGAGCTGAAAGGTCATATTCAGTGAGCCTCTGACAAGTCGGTGATCGCTTCTGGTATTAAACCTTGATCGGTGATATTAAAGTTGATCACTGAGACATCTCTAAATATGTGTTTCTTGTCCGTTATAATGAAATCAGTCTCATTTTTGGGGGTCTTGTCCAAGAGCGTGCTCGTCGCGACCCCTGCCAGCCGCTATGGCTGGACCATGGGCAATCTTGGACCGAGCAAGTACCGCAGTGCGGGCTAGGGCATCCCCCCGAGGCGACGCGTACCGGCCCGGCCCCGTCGGTACGAACATAGGCAGAAGCGGCGATGGAGGCCGCCACCCATCACACCGGGCCCGAACTGGCGAGTCGTGGGGTGCAGAGTGCCGAATAGGCACCTGGAATGTAAGAGGTATGGAAGATAAGATGCATAAGGTGATTGATGTAATGAAAGAGAGACGCCTGGATGCTCTGTGTGTAACAGAGACTAAGCAAAGGGGCAGTGAAACCTGTGATCTCCCTGACGGCATGATGGCTCTGTGGTCTGGAGTACCAGAGAGCGATCGTGCCAGCATGGGGGTGGGTATCTTGTTGTCCCATCGCCTGGCTTCTGGAGTGAGAGATTATGGCCTGCATGATGCGAGATTTCTCTGAGTCCGTTTGAAACTGGGTGTCACTAGAGTGTTTTGGTTGGAGCCAACGCTCCCGTAAGCTCGTCGACACCCCAGGACCTTGAGAAATTTTTGGGATAATGTCAGGGGAGTCCTGGATCTGGCTGATGCGAATGAAAAGGTGATTTTGTGTGGCGACCTGAACGGATGGGTGGGAACCAGGCGGCAAACTTGCGACCCTGCTCTGTGTCCTTATGGTGATAAGAGAGTGAATGATGCAGGTAAGCTTATTGTAGATGTGTTTGAAAAGAGGTCTGCTTGTGTCCAGTACAATATTCCAATACAAGGATATTCATATGTATACGTGGAGAAGAAATGAACAGAAAAGCCCGATAGATATGATCCTGGTAGATAACCGTCTCCGAAGTAATCTTCAAGATAGCCGTGCGTATAGAGGCACCACTCTTGAATCGGACCACTATCTCGTAATTGCGTGGTTTAGTGGTTTGTTCAGGAAGTGGAGGCACTAGCGAGAGCGTATCCCCTTTGGAGGCCTTGAAGGAATCAAGGTTGAAAAGTTGCAAGATGAGAGCGTGAGGAGAACGTATGAAGACAGAGTCCGGGACAAGCTTTTGACAGCTGGTTCTTCGGACTCAAACATAGATGAATGCTGGAATTGTCTGAAAGAGAGTTTGGTAGAATCAGCGAAAGAAGTATGTAGCTGCTCAAAGAAGCATAGCACAGCAAAAGGGGATGCACGATACAGAGTTAAAAAGCTCTATAGAAAGTAAGAAGAAAGCGTGGCAGGACTATGTTTCTTCTTTGAATCTAAATGACAGTATGACAGAGATGAAGAAAGAAATATACCGGCGATGCAAGAATGCTACCAAAAATTTAGTGAAAGAAAAGCGTGAAAGAACTAGTGTGATTGAGGAGGAGATGCTGGCGAAGAACTTCGAGAACAACACCAAATTCTTTTGGAGCAAGTTGAGAAAGGCTCGAGGTGATTCGTCAGGCTCCAGAATGGAAAAGATAAAATCTAAAGACGGTGACATTCTTGCAGATACACAAGCTGTGCTAAACCGGTGGAGTGAAAACTTTGGAGAAATGTATGAGAATGCCCCGGATGCTGGTGCCACAGACGAGCCCAGAGGCGAGTTTGCGGCACCAGAATCCACAGAGGACATCACTATGGAAGAAGTTGAATGGGCGATACGAAGTATGAAAAATGGTAAAGCTGCGGGAATAGACATGATATCTGCCGAGATGATTAAATATGGCGGAACTTGAGTCCGGGACGCTTTTTGGGTCCTTGCAAATCTTTGCTGGAAGACCGGTAGAGCCCCTAGAGATTGGCGCGCAGTCATTTATTTATTTATTATCATAAGAGTTACAATTATTTTAACAACGATTCCTGCACTGAGCTCGTGGCTTGTATCGCAGGAACCAGACCATTTCAAATATTCTGGTTTACAATTTTATTGGACACAGGTTCAGGTACGAGTTATAACAAAAAATATTAAAAAGAAAAGCAAATAAAATTGGCTCACAGTAACATAAAGGTAACGCTATTATAAATTATTAAATTAAACTATTAAAATAAATTAAAAATATTTAATAAAACATGGTAATGCATTAAAAACAAAGACAAATAATTATTAATCTCCTGTATGATACAAGCTTGCTTGTGCGTATCGCGTGCGATTGTAATTGAGTGTGGGTGTATGTGTGCGTGTGTGTGTGTGTGTGTGTGGGTGTGTGTGCGTATGTGAGAGTGTGTGTCTAAATGAATCAGATATGATTTGTAAGAATAACTTTCAGTGTCATCATAGGATAAAGTGATTAACCACTTTTTTATAATATTTTTTACATTTCTAATGGAAGAATGTTTTATGTGTGTAAGCAGTTGACAAACTCTGTTGTACACAGAAGGACGCAAGTAGATAGCCTGCCGTTTTATGAATGTGGTTTTTATAGGAGGCATAGGTACTATGTTTTTATGTATCCAGATAGTAGCTTTCAAAATAAATATTTGACGCACTCTTAGTACCATACACTCACGATATAGTTCATCTGTAAGGAACCTGAAGGGATTTTGCAACAAAACTTTAAGGACTGCTCGTTGAGCTCTTTCCAGTTACCCTTGTATTAAGGCAAGGGCTCACAATATGATTGCGCCAATTACAGGGCCATTAGTTTGATCAGATTGGCAGCTAAGGTATATGATAAATTATTGAACGGAGAATGCGCGAGAAGTCCGATGGAATGTTGTGCGAAGGTTTCAGGTCTGGAAGAGGATGTTCGGATCAAGTTTTCTCCCTCCGCAACATCGTAGAAAAGCATCTGGCAGTAGGCCGGAAGGTTTTCTGCGGTTTTGTGGACCTGGAGAAGGCGTTTGATAGAGTCGTGCGAAAGAGACTTTGGGACATTTTGCCAGAGTATGGTATAAACGGCACCCTGTTGCGAGCCGTCCAGTCCACCTATGTGGACAGCAAGGCATGCGTACGGGTGGGTGGTAACATGTCACCTTGGTTTGACGTTAAAATCGGTGTCAAGCAGGGTTGCGTGTTGTCCGCTAGACTGTTTATAGTATATCTGGATAAAAGTCTTCAAAGACTGAATGCGATGAATGAAGGGGTAAAAATGGGTGATCTAGTGGTAAACCACCTATTATATGCAGATGACGCGGTTTTGATAGCGCCAACAGCCACTGATCTGCAAACACTAGTCACAGTTATGAGAGACGACTGCATGAACAATGGCTTACATTTGAATGTGAAGTAAACCTAAATTATGGTTTTTGAAAGGGAAGAAACCAGAACGAATCCAAGGATTGTGGTTGGTAACGATGAGCTGGAGCAAGTGAATGAGTTTGAATATCTTGGATGCGCCTTCAGTAAGGATGGGAAATACACCGCTGATATAGAGAGAAGAGTGAATGCAGGTAATAGAGTGAATGGTGCGATGGGAAGGCTACTTGGGAGCCGGCACTTAAGCTAAAAGGCGCAGCTGGCCATGCATAACGGAGTGCTTGTCCCAACGCTGGTATATGGCAGTGAGAGTTGGGTATGTCAGAAGGATAACGAAAGCAGGATAAATAAGTTCGAAATGCGATTTCTGCGGAAGATGTGCGGAGTCACGCTGACCGACCGTATTCGCAACAGCGTAGTAAAAAAGCGAGTAGGTATGAAAGATAGTATCGGTGTAAAGATGAGAAAGGGTATGCCCCGTTGGTTCAGGCATATAGAAAGAATACCAGAAGAAAGAATGATAAAACAGATATACAATGCGAAAGTGGAAGGATGTAGGTACCGGGGAAGACCTAGACTATCTTACCATGACCAAATAGACCGTGTCTTATCTGAAGGGCAAGTCAAGAGTCTCGGTAACCAGCGAGTGTGTATGAGACGAACTATGAGAGTGGAGGAAGCCAGAGAGGTATGTAAGGAAATAACCTGTTGGAACTCTGTACTCTCTGCCTACCCCGCGAGGGAGCTGGCGTGATGATATAGATAGATAGATAGAAAGTCTCATTTTTAGTCCTAATGTCGGGGCTTTGCCATGTCCACTTTCTTTGGGGCTGTTTCTTACAGAAAGAGTTCATCAAGGAAAGCCCCTCTTTCTCAAGAAAGTTGACAAGCATTTGCCCTCTATGATTCCTGTTACTAAAACCGTGAGGTCCTACTACCGTTTCGTTGCAGTTTTGTACTCCCACTTTAGTGTTGAAGTCCCCCATGACAATGTTGTAGTTAAGGCCTTACACTTCACTACTTAGGCTCCTTAGTGGTGAAGTGTAAGGCCATCGATATGTCCTCGTACATATCTTCAACTTCGTGGTCAGAGTGTGCCGATGATGGTGCGTAAAACTGCACAACCTTTAGGCTATTCCTATTGGTTAACCTAATATCAAGATACGCTATCCTTCGACACACTACACATTTCTAAAGCGTCGTCAGAGAGGGTTTTACTGACCAGGAACCCTACGCCGCCCTGGGATAGCTGGTTGCCCTCTCGGAAATACAAAAGGTGGCCTGATTCTAGGGTAATGGTGTCCTCTCCCTTTCTTCGGACTTCACACAGTCCCAGAACGTGCCACCTTATCCCTTCGAGTTCGGATGATGTCATCATTAATTACAAGTTTAATATGATCATCACGTGGATGAGTTCTCCCCAATACACTGTTAATTGTACCCCATGTAGTTTTCATCTTTTTTGATGACCTTTTAATCATATTGCTATAATATAAAGACTTTGCTGCAGTATAGACCTTCCTAAAAGTCTTCGAGTAGTTTTTGACATTTTACAAGAAAGCTGGGTTTTGATTATGTTTTCGTATTATACAGTTCACACATCTTAGCTCTACTTTTATGAATTCCTGCAGTAACCCAGTCACGTAACTTTGCTTGCATGGCCATTGTAAATGTTTTTATATATATTATATATTTATATATACTATAATATATTTATATATTATCGTATTCTGATTTAATGATACCAAAAAGGTTTTGATATAGATAGTTGGGATCATTATGTAACCAATCCATATTAGATATGTGACTGTTAACTTTATTTCTAAAACAGTTTATACGTCGATCTGATATCGGCCTACAAGGAACTTTACATAACTCAGGTATAAAGTGACTGGGTACTGACACCAATAGACCACTATGATCTGAGGGTAAAGCGTTTATAAACTTTACAGTCGCAGAACACATTATGTAAACAGTAACAGTGAGTAGCAGAAGTAGTCTTATATTCTAGTCGGGTCATTAAACAATATATACTAGATTAAAAGATTAATAAGTCTACGATTAAGACTGATGAAATGACTTTTCAAATAGATTGACATTGAAGTGACTACATATAATACTCTGCTTTTTAATACCAGTAAGTTTTAACACCTCTTCCATGACTTTTTCAAATGCGTTAAAATCATCGGTCGGTAAACGCATGCTACAACATAACTATCCAGTTCTACACAAGATATCTCAACAATGCGTTCAATAGAAGGACCCATAATGTCCTTGCGTTCTTTACGCTTGATATCGTTGGCGACTAACATTAGAAACTCATCACGTATGGCTGCTTTTTTTGTAAACGCACTCAACACTGTGTACTATATTTGATATTTGATTATTTCATGAGATTTAAGCCAATGTTCGGTAACACAATATATGGAGATTATTTTCTAAGAAATAATCTTACCTCGAGATCTTTGCCAGCTAAACCTTGCATATTCTGATGAGAAATATTTTATTCTAATGATTTAGCTGTTGTTGCATCCACTAGTTTAAACTTTGGTCACACAACTTAGTGTTACCGCCAGTATCAATAATATTGTATAAAACCGCGTTCTTTCTGTGTATATTAAATGCTAAAAATATAGACAACTGTTGTTTAGTTGTAAAGGGCAGATACATAGTATCTTCGGTGATCCTAAATTTGCGAATGGATTTGGTTATATCAAAATAAAAAATGGCCTCACTATGACGGTGTATCAAGTTGTAAATATATAAATTATCGAAACGTCGGGAACTTAAAAATCTAAAATAAACCGCGATAAAATCCGAAAAATAGTTTTATTTCATATATAAATTATTATCATAAATGTGCCTGTTTTTCTGAATTGTTAAATTACTGGCATATGGCAAGGCATAACACAAATTTACAATTTAATTTGACATTCAGCTCTAATAAATTTTCAATAACCCGAGTCTGGTCCCCCTTCCTCTTAACTGATAAACTGTCACCATAAAATATAACAATGGTTGTGTCGTTCTCTAAATTAGTTTGACTAATATTATCAATTTAGTGATTTATACTGGCCACAGGTAAACAGCAATTAGTTACTTTCTGATCTAATTGCCTAGATAATAAGGAACCTAAGTCTTGGCCTATTTAATCTTAATACACTTATGATTAATCTATACTTAAGCACATCTATTTAGCTCGTTCTGCATTGTTCTCCCATACTCCATAAATGCAATATACACAAAAAGAATTGTAAAACTCATTTTTAAAAAAGAGTAACCGTGGAGTTTCTTGCCCTTCTTCTCCACAGGAATGACTTTCCGAACGGGTGGTAGAGTCTTAAGTAATTATTAATTTTCTCTTTTTGACTATTCATAAGTGCCTCTTGGTCTACATGAATAAAAAACTTTTGATTTTGATTTTAATGAACAATTACAGACTTTTGTGGGTGTGTAGGTGCGATGTAGAACTGTCATTCGCAAATTGTCGACTAAAAGTTGCTTCTGTGTGATGAGAGACTACTTTGATGTAAGTTGACTGACTGGTCATGAAAATATTACCTGTACATGAAAATTCTTTAAATTTGCAGGATATGTCGATTTTTGGTGGTTAAAAACCAGCCTAGATAATTATAGGCGGGCTGTTGACCTTTAAAAAGAGTTCCGTATGAGCCAAATTTAACTAAAATTGTACTGTCTCTTTTGTTTCAGGACCCGGTGACAGCGGTCAGAAATATAATTATGTCACAGTGAACGTTCATGAGTGCGTGTTTTGTCGTTAAACCGAAAAATGAACAAAATGTGGAGCATGGTGAGCGCGCGTAGGACGCTAGTCGCGTTTCTGCTGCTCGCCGTCACCAAGTCACCGTCCGCGGCACCGAGCTTCTTTATTACAGGTAATTCATTAACCATACAACCAACCAAACAAAAAACGTAATCATTACATGGTTACTAGTAACTTTATTGAAATAGTAACTGAATGATACCTATTTTGTGTAAAATAATATCAGCTGGGCTGCCTATCTATAACACGTTCTTGATTTTCGGTACGGCCTTATTTCTTTTTTACATTTGCTTAGTACTAAATTAGGCTGTTATTAATTTTAATTTAAAGAGATCATTTTTAAAAACTTTTATAGCACAAACACAACGAAGATACCTTACTTAGTTAACGATGTGCTATTGCTTCCTTCCGACTCCATCATCAGATCTTGGACACCATCCGGGTCTAAAGTACTAGTCAAGATAAATCCAACGAGACCAAATACGGTGGCGTTATATTGAGTAGTTTGGTGGTACCATTGGCCACCTTTCGGCTTCATAATCAGACCCTGAACACTATCTGGTTGTACAATACTTGTCAATACCTATCTAACAAGCTTAAATACGAGGAGGTTACGTTGTACAGTTCACATATTCCTATGGCCACCTTCCGACACCATCTAGGTAACTATTATGAAATAATAAATAAATTAAATCTTGTAGACTGGTGTATGGAAATTAACTAGGTTACTGCAAGATGCCATTATCTTTTTTTACGAAACTCTTAACAGCTTACGTACCGTTTACATTCCCACTTAGACAATCACATCTCAACCAAAATATCCCGATGGTATAAGAAATCTTTGGTAAAAACTCTTAAGGAAAAATATAAGTTCCATTCCAAATATAAACGTAACATAGTATCAGTATTAACTTATCAGATTATTCGATATTAACTTATCAGATCACTCGTTTGTTATACTACTGACAACATGTCAATAACATGTCATGAGCAATGTTCATAAAAATTCCAAAGCGTTCTGGCCTTATATTGAAACTAGAAAACAATAAAATTATTACCCTACTATCCTTAAGTATAAAAAGCGGTTTTCTGCCGACGGGGGAGAAATTTCCAATATGTTTGGCGAAAATTTTAAATCAAATTAATTTCAGCATCCCAATCACAGCATTGGATCAACAATAACCCACACTCAAATAGATTTCTCATGAACTAGATACGGATTGTTTACACACAAGTTTTGGACAAGTTTATTATATATATTAAGTTAAATACAAGAAAAGGAAGTCTTTGGACTACTTAAAGTAATTAACTTATACAGAACTGCTGGCCCTGACAACATTCCTTCTATTTTATAATATTCATCATCTTCATCTTCTCAGCCTATATTTGTCCACTGCTGAACATAGGCCTCCCCAATCGCTTTCCAGCGTAACCGGTCCGATGCCACCTGCATCCAACGACTTCCTGCGATTTTCACAAGGTCGTCGGTCCATCTGGCAGGTGGTCGTCCCACGCTGCGCTTGCCAATACGTGGTCTCCACTCTAGAATTTTTCTGCCCCAACGCCCGTCCGATCTTCGCGCTATGTGGCCCGCCCATTGCCACTTCAGCTTGCTAATCTTAAGGGCTATGTCGGTGACCTTGGTTCTTCTACGAATCTCCTCATTCCAGATTGGATCACGTAGAGAAACGCCGAGCATAGCTCTCTCCATAGCTCGCTGAGCAACTCTGAGCTTTTTTATGAGACCTATAGTAAGAGACCACGTCTCTGATCCATATATCATCACTGGTAACACACATTGACTAAAAACTTTAGTCTTTAGGCACTGAGGTATTTTGGATAAGAAGATGTTGCGCAGTTTCCCGAACGCTGCCCAGCCGAGTTGGATTCGTCGATTGACCTCTCTCTCAAAGTTGGACCTACCTAACCGGACTACCTGTCCCAGGAAAATGTATTCGTCGACAACTTCAAGAGTAGAGTTCCCAACGGTGAGTGCGGTGGGTACGACATGGACTTTACACATTATTTTCGTTTTGTCCATGTTCATTTTAAGACCCACTTGTTGAGATACTCTGTTGAGGTCGCCGAGCATTCGTCCTAGATCTTCCAGCGACTCCGCCATGACCACAATGTCGTCGGCAAATCGAAGGTGAGTGATGTATACGCCATTGATGTTGATGCCAAGCCCTCGCCATTCCAAGAGCTTGAAGGCGTCCTCTATGGTGGTCGTAAACAGTTTCGGAGAAATGACGTCTCCCTGTCTTACTCCTCTTTTTATGGAGATCGCCTCCGTGCACTGCTCTTGTACTCGGACTGACATGGTGGCGTTATTATACAAGCACTTCAACACTTCGATGTACCGATAGTCAATGCGGCATCGCTGGAGAGATCTAAGAACCGCCCAAGTCTCGATCGAATCGAAGGCTTTCTCATAGTCCACAAACGCCAAGCATAGTGGCCGATTATACTCCTCGGTCTTCTGTATAATCTGCCGCAGCGTATGTATGTGGTCTATGGTACTAAAGCCTTTCCGGAAACCGGCTTGTTCGGGAGGCTGGAAATCATCAAGCCTGCGTTCGAGACGATTCGTGATGACTCTCGAAAACAACTTGTAAACATGGCTCAGCAGTGTGATGGGCCTATAGTTCTTTAATAAAGTCTTATCACCTTTCTTGAAAAAGAGTACCACCACACCCCTGTTCCATGCTTCCGGCGTTTTTCCTTCGAGCAAGACGGAATTAAACAGCCTCTGAAGGACTTTAAGTACCGGCGATCCGCCCGCTTTCAGAAGCTCTGCGGTAATTCCGTCTTCACCCGGCGCTTTGTTGTTTTTAAGTTGTTTGAGAGCCATCCTAATCTCGTACAGGCTGATGTCCGGGATATCTTCAGTGTAGTGTCGGGTTAGCTTGGCTCTTGGGTCTTTTACCAAGTCAACAACAGGTTCAGCTACTGAGGTATACAACTGCCCATAGAACCTCTCTATCTCGCTGAGCACCTCTGACCTATTCGACGTTACGTTTCCGTCCTCCGTCTTCAGCTTCGTCAACTGGCTTTGCCCAATAGACGCGTCTCTTGCGAACACTTTGGAGCCCTTGTTCTGCTCTATGGTCTCCTCAATACGTCTTGTATTGAAGGACCGTAAATCGTGTCGCAAGGACTTCAATATCTGCCCATTGAGCTGCCTATAGGACTTAGCATCATCGGAGGCTTGGAGTGTCATGGTACGTCGCTCAGCCATAAGGTTTCGGGTGTAGTCAGATAGCTTTTGAGGCCTATTTTTACGGTGGGGCTTAAAATGCTTAGACCCGACAGCATGGACAGTGTCTACCAACCTATTGTTGATTTCGTCCACTGATGCGCTGCTGTCTAGCAATTCGAAGCGGTTTGACAATTCGAGTTGAAAGTTCTCGGGGTTTTGGATATGTGTATTAGAAGGTCGGAGCGTAGACTTCATTAGACGCGATCTTTCCATTTTGACATTAATATTTAATGTGCCTCTGACCATTCGGTGATCACTGCCGGTTTTTACCCTGTGAATCACGGAGACATCATTAAATATTTGTCGCTTGGTGCTCATGATGAAGTCTATCTCATTTTTTGTGAAACCATCAGGGCTCATCCAGGTCCATTTCCTATGAGACGGCTTCTGGAAGAAAGAGTTCATCATAAAGAGTCCCTCCTTCTCCAGAAATTCGGCCAGCCTCTGACCCCTGGGGTTGCGCTGCCCATATCCAAATTGCCCCACTCTCAACTCATCATCGCCCCGTTTGCCCAGTCGCGCATTGAAGTCACCCATAACTACTGTAAAGTGTGCTTTGGAAGTATGTATGGCTCTACTAATGTCTTCATACATAACTTCGACCTCATCATCTGAGTATGCCGAGGTCGGTGCGTAGACCTGTATGACCTTCAGCGAATATCTTTTAGATATTCTGAGTATCAGGTACGCTACCCTGCTCGACACACTAGTGATGGACACAACGTTGTTTATGAGTGACTTGTGGACGATAAATCCGACACCACCTTGGGACCGCTGTTCGCCCTCCCGGTAGTAAAACAAGTTGCCGGATTTTAAGGTTATCGTGTCCTCGCCCTCTCTTCGGAACTCCGATAAACCAACAATACTCCACCGCAAATTGTTTAACTCTTCTTCCAGCTCAACTAGCTTCTCATCTGTCCTCAATGTGCGTGCGTTGTATGTGCGAGATGGGTTGGTCCTATTCTAAGCTGGGAACCACGCGGCATCGATATAATATTGCACTGTATGAAAACCTTTACTCTTCCTATATGTCTTCTCTTCCAACGTTCTCTTTCTGATGGATTAGCACCCAACATTTCGAAATTAGCATATATAACATCAGTATAGAAATCTCAAAATTATGTATCTTTGCCAAAATCGTAGAGATGTTAGTCCATAGACAACCATACGCTGCTCTTAGACATAGTTTTATTGAGCATTAACATAGGTTCCTCAGAGATCGATTTGTTACGTTGAATCTTTTGGTCAGGCATTTGACAGGATTGACCGTATTATACTCTTTTACATAAATTACTATTTATGGGTATGAGAGGCAATCTTTATGTTTTCATTGTATGTCGAGGACAGATATCAAACACTTGTACTCAATGGTTTCTCCTCCAGAGCCATGTGCGTACCCTCCGAATTCCCACAGAGATCTCTGTTAGCCACTTACTGTTTGTTCTTTTCATGAATGATGTTTTCTTATGTTTTATTCTATCTATCTATCTATCTATCTATAACCTCACGCCAGATCCCTTGCGAGTTAGGCAGAGAGTACAGAGTTCCAACAGGTTCTTTCCTTACATACCTCTCTGGCTTCCTCGACTCTCATAGTTCGTCTCATACACGTTCGCCGGTTACGGAGACTCTTGACTTCTCCATTGATTATTAACTCTAAAATACTATTATATGCAGATGACATGAACATTTTAAGTTCTATATATAGCAGTTATGACGCTGTTCGACTGCGGGAGGATCTTAATCGATTCCAGGAATATTGTATCGCAAATAAACTGGAACTGGATGTCTCTTAGTATTATACGTGCACCTATACCCGTAAACAGAACCCCATAAAATACAATTACAAACTCGGCGACCCCATAGCCCGGGTACCCTTCATAAAAGACTTGGGGTTAAGCCACGCATCGAGAATGAAGCGTACCATAATTTACTATATGCATAATTTATGGTAGGAGTATCTGGTGACAGGAAAGACACATATATTCTATTTACAATGTCTGAGCGACCAAGCAATTTACTGCATGGATCTAAAGGGCTTAGCAGGAATAGACTCATGTTAGCATAACGCTATCCAATTGATATGCAATCCTTTTTAAGGGCTACAAACAAACCATTTAACGTTACCGTAATATTGCCGAGGAAGGATCCTGCCACTTTTATCCTTATTTTGTAAACTTGCAGTGTAAAATATCATTTCTACAATCTGTTCCTGCTAAGGCCCAGTAAGCAACAAAACTTAAGTAAAAATTAATGTGACGTTACGTTTTCTCGAAAATGTTACGCTAATGTCAATCTCTTTAGTTTGATAACGTCAGAAGCACAAAGGTGCTCAGCCCTCTGTACTCAAGCATGTATCGCCGCTAATATTGCCACCGCAAGTTACTCGCACCATGTAGATATATACTACATTATAACAGCTGGTGTTTTCAGTTGATGCTCAACTTTACAACTTAGGGTATACTGGTGCAGTCATAAGCATATATAATTTATTACTTAGCCGTTATAATTCAGCTAGAAGCATCAATAATAATTCATTTTACATGATTTTCATCACCATATCCTCGAAAATATGGCGTTTAGGCTCCGAAACAGTACAGCTCCGAACATCTATGCCTCAATACAATTATCTCAGGTAGAGGGCTACCCGGTACATATGGTATCTAATCGAGGGTAACGCCTGACGCGAAAGGCTACTGGATCGATACTAAATGTTTTTTTTTCTTGTGAAATGCTTTTTACAACCTCTATAAAATGAAAGAAATTCTATTCTTCTCTTTGGTTTTAGTAAAAATCATTTTTATAAAAAAGTTTATATGCAGCAAAGTAATGGTGCAATTTAAACGGCCAATCAAAATTTCGTGTCAGTGCTGGTGGCTGTTGAGGAGTTCCTTCGTTAGAAGTCAATCCTGGATGTAGAATAAGGTCATACTTATGATAAGCATGACCTTATTCTACATCCAGGTTTGCATTGTCATCGGAACTGAACCAACATGTCAAATTTCAGCTCCGTATGATAAGAGGTAGTGGTTCTAATTCATCTTGGAAGATTTAACCTAAACATACAAACATTGCAAGTTAAATAAAAGCTTGTTATAAAAGGGAAATGATACATCCTTAAAGATTTATAGTAATATCCTTGTGGGACTCACCACCGCTTGGTGGGATACATACATATTGTAACGTAATAAAATAAAAAAAGTGGTTTTAATGTAACGTAGCGGGAATATATCAAATTGGGAAATGTAACGAAATTAAAATTGGAAGTTGTTACACTCACTGCGTTACAAACGGTTAAAAGAGATTTATATGTGTTTGAAGGTAGATGTATCAGCTACAGAACCTACAATCAAAAAGAAAAATTAATATTTTACCTGAAAAGTAAGTCAGTATTGTCACGGACCTTTGTTTCACGGACTGTACCTCATATATTCTTTCTATCTTTTCTTTCTTTTTTAAAAAACTTAGCCCCACACTAGGATTTATTCCTGTATCGTGGGTGCGTTTACAAACATTTAAATTCACATACACAAAATTATTAATATATATTCCGAAACTATCCCGGAATCATTTCCATGTCCTGAGTGTGCGCCGACAAATAAATCATTAGCCACATAAATGTTTCTGTATCACCTTACGATTCGTTCTTGCGCAATAACGCCCGCGAACATTCGTTTTAGCACTACGATCGGCCCACACCTGAACCATTACATTACTGATGAAAAAATACACTCCTAATTCACTAAAAACTTAATAAGCGAATAAGTCACAGTCGACTCGACCAAACCACGGACTATAACTTTATGATCTTGGGAATCCTATTGATAACTGAATTTTGTCATACCCTGAAATGCGACACTTCCTCTGCGTCTTTATATGTGACTCTTTTTTATAAGTAGAACTGTATTTTTTATAAGTAGACTGATTCGTTGGTCTGGTGGCAAAGCGCATCGCTTTGTGTTCACGAGGTCCTGGGTTCAAATCCTAGGTCGGACAAATGTAGTTTTTCTAACGAAAAATACACAGTATTAGTCCGGAGTCTGGAATTGTGCCCGATATATGGCAATAGGCTCGCCCCCTATTACATGGGACCTAACATCGTCGGCGAAACGTGGGTTTACTCAGTACACCTCTGCCACCCCCTCTGGGGAATATAGGCGTGACGGTGTAATAGAAACTGCTTTCTAGTTAATTCTAGATGTCCAACCGGGAGAATTAAGTGTCACTCAACTTATACATGTAATAGATACATATCATTCTTATTTTTCCTTTAATATCATAATAATATTTTGTACCCTCAGCCTACCCCATTTGGGATATGGCGTGGTGATATAATTAATAATAAGTGAATAATATTTTATTTTTATTATTTTATTTTGACACACAACACAGATTACAATCAAATATAACACTTAGTTCTAAGTAATACAATAGATCTGGATTGTAATCCAAAACATGTGCGTTCAGCTACATAAAATTAAGCAACTAACGAAACACAAAAAAAAAAAACAGAAGTAAACACATTACCCAAAAATAAACACAAAACCAGGTACACATCTAAATATATAAAAACACAATACTTATAAGGATGGGTATCATAATATCAAATTTCTTAGGCCTAAGATTATTGCTGATACTACATAATGTTTATCATACATGTGATAAAAATATACTTTTGATTATATTCTTGTTTAAGATAATCTATACTTTCAAATATTCTAACTCAATATTTCATCAACTGTAGCATGTCAACATAATATCGTAAAATTTTTAAATTGGTATTATTATTAAGTCAATTGCACGACTTTATTTTCTTTTTATATATAGATACATATTTATAAGATACATGTAACATGTGGATGTAATAATTCAAATATAAAAATAACAACATGAACATTGCATAATTTCTGAATGACATCTCCAATATTTATATTATTTATATATTTTTTTGCACTAAAGCACCTTCAAATAAATTACAACATGTATAGTGCTCTAAAACTGTTTCCTTAATGATAGCAGATTGTGCTTGTGTTATATCTCTGATATCATAACTATACCAAAAACATCACTGGTGCTTAAAATAACTGTACACATTCAATAACTAATCACAAAACTACTTTTATAGTTATTGGTTTCTTGAATAATCTTATTTAATTAAATATTACTTATTGATTCTCATATTATTACACAAAAGTACAGTAAAAACATCTAATTCTCAAATTCATGAATTTATGTATAATCTTTCCGCTGTGTCCCTCAAATTTCTAATATATTAATTACATTATATATGATGCCGGACATAATAAAAAACCCAAACCCATTGAACTCATTAACCTAATAGAAAGATGAATAGTTCCTAATAAATTTTTTATTAGTATATTTAATATGACTCTAAGGTCTATCAATAGTATTTAGTTTCTTTGTGGGATAAGGTTTATAGCACAGTTGTGATCATCTATCTTTAATTCTTACAAGAAAGGCTAAAAATTGTATATCAATAATTATAACAATTAAAAGAAACTTACCTGTAAGGGAAGTTCAATAGTGATTATACGAGCTGGTTCTTCCGAAAGGTCATATTTAATTGTAGTAGCGCCCTCGTATTGCCATTGTCACAATGTTTAAAAATCTCTCACTAAACAAACGTCAAAACAGCTGGCAACACCGAATATTAGCTACTCCAAACCGGGCCGCCACTCCGGTTTCATTCTAGTTTAAAGACCTGCATATTTATTTTCATTAATTGGGGTAATGACACAGGGAGAGTGGGTTTATGCTATGATCTTTCGGAAGAACCAGCTCTTATAATTACTATTGAACTTCCCTTACAGGCAAGTTTCTTTAAATAGTTAATTATACTTCACTGGTTCTTCCGAAAGATCATATTTACTTGTAGATGTTTAGAGCATGAAAATAAATCGATACTCAAAATAATCATTTATTTTTATGTACTAGAGGGACATAAAAATATAAGTTAAAAATTACAATTACACTTAATCATAACTGATTTATGAATTCAAAATTGACCTGGTGAATTCATCATTAAGAGTGTCCCCAACGACAGGTCTATTATAATAATTGGCAAACACTTTGGAAGTGCCGCTCCATCCAGCCGCCTTCCTTATGAGCTGAAGGTTAACACCGCTGCGGTTAGCCGCTGACGTGGCGGCGTGTCGCGTACTGGGTGCCGTGAACACGTCTGTATTCACACCACTTTCTCCCAATATGCACTTAATCCATCTAGCAGCGTCCGTGAGGACACTCCAGAATGCTGTTTTTTGAAACTAATAAATAAAAACTCTACATTTTCAGGTTTTATTGGTTCACCTTTCTGTAAATATGTAATTATTGTAATTGATGTAATTATATATATATATAATATATATAATTATATATACCAAATTTTCAAATTTAAAGGTTTTTACCCTTTTTTAAAGCACTTTTATACCCCGATTAACAATGAAACTTGTACGTGTATGTGTGCGTTTTGAGAAATACGTTTTAGGAATGAGTTTGGAATCTTCTTCTTGCTATGAATCAAGAATAAATTTAATTTTTTATAGCGCACTGAAGGAGTAAAAGCATTTTACGCAAATTAGAAAAAAAATATTAAAATACATTAAAAATTGTTGGAATCGATTCAGTTACCGATTTAGAACAAACTACTTTCAGGTCTTGCGTTTATTATGTTACAGCTTGTATATATATATATATATAAATATATATATTCAAAGTAGATATAGACTCTACAAGTTCTACAGTTCTAAAGCTTCTACAGGAGCTCCTCTATTCAAGAAGGTCTTTCGGATAAAACTCCTGCCATCAAAGACAGTGATTTGTGCAGAGGGTGTTTCATTCTGGAAGGAGATATTAATAAATGTGATTTATGGTTCATAATGTGTATGTCTGCAACACAAAGTTTATTAAATAATGGGAGCCATATTTGGTTGGGCCAATATGGAGCAACAACAATCCCCATAGCTTTATCAGAAACAATTTTTGATAATGTTCGTAACATTACGGCAAACGGAGGAAATGCGTAAAAATAATATGGTGACCAATTCATAGTAAAACCATTTACTGATGTAGAATTGGGATCGCCGTGCCATGATACATATTTAGCACATTTAGTATTCAATCTGCAGGCAAATAAGTCTATTTCTGGTTTAAAAAAATTGTCTACAATACTATCGTAAGCCAAATGATCTAATTCCATTCTGTATCTCTATACTTTCTTCTGGATTCAGTATCTGCTACAGAATTTCTAAAAAAAGGAATATATGAGGCAAGCACAAAATTGCTTTTTGTTTCACATAAATCCCAAATTTCTCTAGCTACTATGTTTAAGTGAGGATACTGAACTCACCCATCCGATTAATATAAGCAATAGCGGTTTTGTTATCAATTCGAATAACTATTTCAGAGTCAGACGTGTCGTTTGTAAATACTTTTAAAGCAAACAATACGGCTATTAACTCTAAATCATTTATGTGTTTTTCACTTTCCGCTGAAGACATTAACCCGTTAGTGCTTAAAGGTAAATATAAATGGAGCTACATTTAGATCAAATGGTACACAAAACTCGTACAGTTTTGACTTATATTGGAACCTTAAGAACTTGCGATCATCAGAATGAACATTAACTAAAAAGTAAGCATCCGTTAAATCAGTAGTACACATATAACAATCACGATTAATTAATCTTATTACAGATCTATAATCTTCTAATTTAAAGTGAGACGTCGATATGAATTTGTTCAAGGATTTTAAATTTAGAATCATGCGATTTTGTCCATCAGGTTTATCAATTAGTAATATCCTAGATATAAACTGGTCCGGACACTTAGAACATTCCCGGATTGCACCCTTAGCAATAAGTCTTTCGATTTCAAGTGTGAAAAAAGTATTCTCATCATTATTGTGTGGCCAAGTTATAAGAGGATTCTTTTGAATAACCGTGTCATCAAACGGGATTCGATATCGCTCTATCCACGAGAGCACAACAGAATCATTTGTTATATTTCTCCATTGTGGCAAGAAATGTTGTAACCTACCCCCGTAACTCACCAAAGAGCCATGAGTGGTTAATTCCTTCTCTTCAGTTGAGGCCGCTGGCTCGCCTGCGGTCGACGGGGCGGAGCTGCAGTTAGACGGCGCTCGCGCTGCTCGCTGTACACGCCGACTGTCAGGTTGCCGCTCGCTGTTCCCGTTCGTCGAGACGAGCCCCTGCAGTTTCAAGACTGGAATCCGGTGGAACCCTTTAAATCTGTTCTTCCGCGTTGATTGGATGTTCTAGGGATTTTTATTTTTAAATCGACATCCGATTTTGTACACGCTCTTCTAGCTCTTAGTTTTTCTGGCAACCCTTCACCAAACAATCATTTATCTGTAGAGATATCTTTAATAGCCTCTTTAGTATTTTTGTTCAAGCCTGCATTAAAAGAGATCTTCTTGTCGTCGTTTCCAGGTAATCAAGATCCTTTAAGATTTGACCGCCTTTACCAAGAAATTTTATCAATTGATCTCTTAAATTCTTTTCGGGTATTTGTAACGCAATATCGATAGCCCTGCCAATGCAAGTAATACCAGCTCCTGATTGAATCTGTTTATGTTCTAACCTTGCATCTCTCTTAACCGACGTTTCTTGAACCGCCGATTTTATCTCGTCATCTAATTTAGGTGGTCGTATGTATCCACAATTAGCAGGTGGCAAATATTTTTTGACTAAATCTGAACGAATCTCCTTTTTAATATTCTTCTGTAAGATATTATTTCATCGAACGGCTATATGCGAGTGAATGTCCTTACTGAATTCTTCATTAATTGTTGGATCCTCGCCTAATATCGACAAAATAACATCCGTAACGTCCTCCTGTGGGGCAACTGAAATAATGAGGGTAGGCATGAGAAAAATAAATAAGCCGCGTGCGACATTCAGTCAGCACTTGCAACGTTAACTATATTCGGCGATCGTTGCGTGCGAAATACAGTCGGCACTTGCAACCCCTATTTAGTCATTACATATGACCTTCGGTCGACACCTGTAATGTTCGATAAGGTACGCATTTGCGTTTCTACACTATCCAAATAATATTTGCTACATGAGGGTAGGTATTTGTTTAAAAAAATAAAAAGTGGGTACCTATGATGTAATAATGATTTATTTTATGCTGCATTGATTAGATATTTTTGCACTAAACTGACCTTCAATAGCATTGTTGTCGTTCTGAAGAGTTACTTGAAATGATCCGACGCCGAGTTCGTTTGCGCGGCGGTGAATATTCATGTTCAGAATCTGAATTCTGTTTTGACGTTTGTTTTGGGAGAGATTTTTAAACATTGTGACAACGGCAGTACGTGGGCGCTACTACAAGTAAATATGATCTTTCGGAAGAACCAGTGAAGTATAATAATTGATATACAATAATATTGTAAATCAAGAATAATTGCTATTTTTGAATAAAAAAATATGTTTCTAATAATAATGTTTCTATACATAATGTTAAACATATGTAGGGCCAGATTTTTTAACCTTCACTTGTCTGGATTGCAAGTACTTGCACCAAAAACCAACAAAATTATGTTTGCCGTTGAAGACAGACAGACACACATTTTTATAGTGTCATATGTTATATACCAAAGTCAGTGAATACCTTTAGTATACAATATTATGGTTTATTTGTAAAAAACCATGTTGTATTCCTAAATGCTTTACTGAATTTTACAGTAACTAAAAAACAAATCGTTGTGTCAAATGTCTAGCATGCTTTTTTACCACACATTCTCTGGTAGGAGACTTCCAATGTCAATCGTGATTTGTTTTTGATGGACTGATAGGTACACTGTGGGTTAATATTTTCACACCCAAGATGAGGCCTGTTGTTCTATGTTGGTTACAACACTGGTGATTTTTGAGTTAATAATTCCATATTGGTTCTTGACTATATTGAAACTCCTTTAATACAAAATATATACTGCTGACCATAAAGGTTCTTATCTCAATAAGTGTTTCATGGCTGTATTGTTAAGACTTATCTTCTCTGGCTACCCTGCAAGTGGTCTGGGCTGATAATATTGTTATATAGATAATTATTAGTTTTATGTTAACTGGATAGACCAGGTATTTTATATTATAGTTTAAGGATGTATGTGTGTAAAACAAATTATCCAACAACCTGCCTGCCTCAGCATCGGTAGGATGAGATATTATAAGTGATCAAACGAACTTACCTGAAGTGAAGTTCGATCATTATTATACGAAGTCCTTCGTTCGAACATATAAACTATATTAGCAGCTCTCTCGAGTCGCTTGGCAACCGCGCGTCATTTAGATACTTCAAAAGTCAACGCCCCCTCTATGGTATCTGTGGACATAACCTCTGTAACCATTCCTTTTAGAAATAGTACATTTCAACTTTACCCACGGGCAGGGCGGGTTGGGTACTTATATCTTCGAACGTAGGACTTCGTATAATAATGATCGAACTTCACTTCAGGTAAGTTCGTTTGATCACTTATTATACTGTGTCCTTCGTTCTCGATATAAACTATATTAGCAGCTGTTTAGAGCTATAAGGGTAAAGTTGAAGTATACCACGGAAAGGCTTTTTTTTTTTTTTTTTGAGCGTGACCTCTAAAAAGTAACATATCATGAGTATATTTGTACTATAACACATTCCCGTTCTTTGTATTGCCATACAACACAAACACAACAAATATATACACCTATATTGTTTCTTACAACCAGTCTGTCTATTATATAAACTTATTTAAAATAAATTTATATAATCAAATTCTATAACATGTTATGTAGTGTAGATCCATCCCAACAAAACCTTTAAAGCACCTGTTATGTACCTTTATACCACACCTGTTGTCCAAAATTCATTAATACCGGGTAATATTAATCAATCATTACTTATCAGATATCAGTGCAGTCTCCATCTGTTATGTCTTCTATAGAGATCTTTCTTCTATAGATATCTTCTATATAACAAGAGTTGAGGAATTGCCCATCTAGAGTTTTGTTTATATAAAATTAAATCCTTTATAATAATTCTTGTATCATTGACAACCATTATGAGACGAACTATGAGAGTGAAGAAAGCCAGGCAGGCATGCAAGGAAAGAACCCGTCGGAACCTTGCACTCTCTGCCCACCCCGCAAGAGATCTGGCGTCATAATATGGATAGGGATAGATAGATAGCTAGAAACCCTTACTGTGTACTAGACCTGAAAACAAAGTCTGTTAGTACCCAATCTATAACAATATGATACAAATATAACAGGGAAACCTATTTCCCCACTAATGTGTTTTCCAACAGGCATGTGGTTCTTTTTTTTTTTTTTTATTGTCAAATGATCTCTTTTTGAGTACAGTACCAAACAAAGGCTACGAATTAATTTGGTGATTATAAGAATGTTTTTGCTATCATTACATATTTAATTTATGTTTTTTTTTTTGTATCAACATTCTGCTATATTTAATGTTAGTTATATTTTTAATCTTTAAAGATGTACATATATCAAAATTTAACATTTTTTGTACTAGAGGCCTTTGTACTAATGAGCTTATATGGAATTAAGTCCGGTGAAGCTGTAAAGGCCTCGCGGCCATCCGCGTACATCACTCACACACACACATCTTATCTGGAGATATTCCTCACATAAGGCTATGTGCTTTACCTATATAATCTCCCCCCCCCCCCCCCCCCAATTTTAGAGTCTGGAACGAAGGGCAGTATTAATGCGTGGTAAACAAACATAACCTACCCCAGTGTTATTACTATACCACTATTATTAATTCAATTTAAATTTCGAAACTATCCCGGAATCATTTCCATGTTCTGAGTGTGCGCCGACAAATAAATCCTTGGCTACATAAATCTTTATGTATTACATAACGATTCGTTCCTGCGCAATAACGCCCGCGAACATTCGTTTTGGCAATACGATCGGGCCACACCTGAACCAATTACATTACTGATGAAAAAATACACTCCTAATTTAGTAATAACTTGAGAAGCGACTACGTTACAGTCTGCTAAACCGAACCACGGGTTACAACTGTATCATATTCGGAATCCTATTCATAACTGAATTATTTCATACCATGAAATTTTCATTTCATACCACACTTCCTTTGCTTCTTTGTATGTGACTGTATCTATAAGTAAAAAAAAAATCGCAATGCGTAACTTTCTAGTTAGTTCTAGATGTCCAACCGTGAGAATCGAGTGCTACTCTACTTATTATTATGTATCCCCCATTAATAATAAATAAATAATATCAAGTTCCTTAGGACTTAGATTATTGCTGATACTACATAATATTTATCATACCTGTGATAAGCATATGCTTTTGATTATTCTTGTTTAAGATAATCCATACTTTCAAATACTGTAACTCAATATTTCATCCACCGTAGCATGTCAACATAATATCATTAAATTTTCAAATGGATATTATTATCAAGTCATTTGCATGACTTTATGTTCTTTTTATATATAGATACCTATTTATAAGATACATGTAACATGTGGATGTAATAATTTAAATATAACAATACCAAAATTGCAAATTTTTGTATGATATCTCAATCCAATATTTTTTACTGAAACACCTTTAAATAAATTACAACATATATAGTGCTCTAAAACCAACTTGTTACTTTAATGGTAGCCGTTTGTGCTTGTGTTATCATAACTATACCAGAAACATCACTAGTGCTCAAAATAACTGTACACATTCCAAACTAATTACAAAACTATTTTTTATAGTTATTAATTTCTTGAATAATCTTATTTAATTACATATTATTTATTGATTATCATATGATCAAACAAAAATACAGTAAAACCATCTAATTCTCCCAATGATGAATTGATGTATAGCTTTCCATTGTGTGTGCCTCAAATTTCTAATATTATTAAGTACACTATAATTGATGCAGGAAATAATCAAAAACCCAAAACCATTGAACTCATTACATGATAGAAAACTGAATAGGTACTAATAAATATTTTATTTGTATATTTATTATGACTGTAAGGTCTATTGCTAGCATTAAGATTTTGTTTTATTGTTTTTTTTATATATATCAATTATTAAACAATAGTGTTTCTAATAATAATGTTTCTATACATAATGTTAAACATATGTATGACAAGATTCACTTGTCTGAAGTAATTGCACAAAACCAATAAAATTATGTTTGTTGTTGAAGGCATTATTAGTGTCATAGATACATACCAAAGTCAGTGAATACCCTTAGCCTCCAATATTATGGTTTCTTTGTAAAACCCATTATGTATTCCTGATTGTTTTTCTGAATTTTTCTTAAAAACCAAGTCCTTGTGTAAAATGCCTTTCATGCTTTTTGTATCTCACTTTCTTTGGTAGGAGATTTCCAATGTCCAACGTGATGTTGTTTTTGGTGAACTGATAGGTACACTGTGACTTAATATTTTCACACCCAGGATGAGGATTGTTGGTCTATATTGGTTACAACGGTGGTCGTTTTATGAAATTTTAACTACTGGCTATGACTAGCTAGTTAATAATTCCATATTGATAATCCACTATATTAACACTCCTTTTATGCAAAATATATACTGCTGACCTTAAAGGTTCTTATCTCAATAAAGGTTTCATGACTGTATTGTTAGGATTTATCTTTTCTGGCTACCCTGCAAGGAGCCTGGGTTGATAATATTGATAGATAATTATTAGTTTTATGTTAACTGGATAGACCAGGTATTTTATATTATCTTTTAAGTATCTTTGTGCATAACACAAATTATCCCACAACCTGCCTGCCGCAGCATCCGTAGGATAAGATATTATATTTGGAATGTATCCACAGTCCTGTTGCTTGTCAGTTACAACAGGCATTGCCCTTAGTATATTACTTTGGCTTATTTGGTTATAAACCCTGTTCAGGAATAAGTATTGCTGGATTTAACTTTTTAATACAAGTACTCATAATTTTGCACAATTCTTTGTGTAATAAGCTCCAGTTTGGGCTATTTCAGTATTATTATACAAGTATGTCTAATAATGAAATCAATAAAAACATTTTTGATTCTTACCATTGTAGAAATGTGAACTGCACAGGAACACCTCATGGATGAAACCTATGAGTAGTATGACCTTCAGCACATATCTCGTATGGGCCCCAAGTCTTGCGGATCACGCCGATGTATCTCGTACACCACTCGTGTCCTTGAATTATCGTCAAGTCTTGCGGACCACGTCGATGTATCTCGTACATTACCCGTGTCCTTAAAATGCCATCGATCCTTAACAATCATCATAATTGATGAACGTCCCCCTAATTTCTCTTATTGGAGGTATAACATTGCCAATTTATAGACGGTTAATAATCCTTTTCAGGTATATTTCGTGTTAAACTGTTTGTACACGAATAGGGATATAGACTTCATAAGTTTACTTTTCGGGCGACGAAGCTTTCCCAAATTTTAATATGACGAAATTCACGTCTCCAAATATTAGACATTATATAAATAAACAAGTTAAGCTGAAAACACCACACATAAACAACTATGTTTACGGCGATAAGGTCGATTATTGCTTGTTCAAAATTAGTTGCAATGAAACTACGTGCGAACCGTGTGACCGTTTATTTTTAACTAAAACTTAAGGGTAATAATATGGACTGTAACATAAACACATAGGTAGGTATAGGCATCGCTATAACACGCTTGGACATTCCGCCCACCAAAGGATTTATCCTTTAAATTAAAGAAATAAAAACAATAGAATTGAAATTACAATATACCTAAGTTACTGCAAACATTGACCAAGATATCAGAAACAAAGTCTCGTTCATCATTGCAATGTAGGTAAGTATAGTATAAAGATACAACTATTATAAAAGGTTAAGTAGCTAACAATAATATAAATCAACAGCTCATTAACTAACTAGTTTTTTTTGTTTTTTTTTTTTTTTTTTTAACCGTGTGAAGGTAAGTACAAATATTGTATTCGTAACATCTAACCGCCCACCATTCTATACTAGTTTTTACTATTGATCACAGAGTAGGTAGTATAATCTCTTCATCCGTGTTTAATTTTGTTGAGTAATAAGTGCAGATACTCATAAATAGTTTGTAAGAAGTCATGAATGTTCATTCATAATAAACAGGTACATATTAGGTATGTTCTTAGAATTAGAATGACTTTACAGATTAATACAAAGGTAAATATGCAACTTAATTTAACTAGGTAGGTAAGTATACGACATTTAGTTTAATTAAACTGTAGGTAAACTTAATACTAACAGGTAAATTAATTTTGTTTAGGTAAAATACACAATTTACTTACAGGACGTTTATAAATACCATTTTTACATCTAACTGACACGACACGAGTAATGCCATCGGGGCCCATATGTTTTTGAATTATTTTACCTAATATCCACTTACTTGGAGGAATATTATCTTCCTTTAAAATCACTACGTCATCGATTTCTGGTTCAGTATGTTTGGTATTCCACTTATATCTTTGATTTAAATTTACGAGGTACTCTTTGTACCATCTGTTCCAGAAATCGTTGACCATTTTTTGCGTTAGCCTCCATCTATCCAAACTAGATATATTACAATTTGTATAATTTTCATCACATAAGTTTAATAAAGGCTCGCCAATCAGAAAGTGGCCCGGTGTTAGTGGAAGAGGATCATTAGGATCATCACTTAATACAGTTATAGGCCGGGAATTTAAACATGCCTCGATTTGAGCTAACACTGTAGCTAACTCCTCATAGGTAAGAGTAGCATCACCAATGACTTTTTTAAGATGAGTTTTTGCACTGCGCACCCCAGCCTCCCATAACCCGCCGAAATTGGGTGCATGAGGGGGTATAAAATGCCATGTAGTCCGCTCTAGGGCTAACAACTCTGCCACCTCACCAGGAATCGAAGACTTGGCATTAGTAACCATGTCTTTAAGCTGCTTCTCTGCGCCCACAAAGTTAGTGCCGTTGTCACTGTAAATATCATGACAATGACCTCGTCTCGCTGTGAATCGCCGGAAGGCTGCTATGAATCCCTTCGTTGTCAAGTCGGTAACAGCCTCTAAGTGTATAGCTCGCGTTATCATACAGATAAACAAGCATATGTAACCTTTGTACGATTTAGCTCCCCTGCCTGGTGAAAAACGAATGTTGATGGGACCCGCGTAGTCCACACCAGCTGATTTAAAGGCTCGATCGGGTTTTACTCGCACATCTGGCAACTGACCCATCAGTTGCGTATTATTCCTTTTCGAGTACCTAATGCAACTGACACATTCTCGGTAAATTTTCTTTGTTAGATCTTTAGCTCGCAATATCCAATATTTTGATCTCAAATAGTTAAGCATTACTTGAGGACCACCATGTAATGTCCTATGATGAGCGTCCTGAATTATTAGTCTGCTAAGATGACTCTTAGCAGGTAAAATTATAGGGTGCTGTGTATCATAATTTGTTTGAGATTTTTGGATTCGCCCGCCAACTCTTAGAATCCAATTATCATCGATAATGGGACAAAGATTGCGGAGTTTACATCTTTTAGGTACATAACCGAGAGATTTTAACTGTTTCATCTCATCTTTAAATTCAATAGCTTGAACTTGTTTAATACAATTGTTTAATGTTTCTTTTAACTCTCTCGACGTAATAAATTTAGAATAACGCTCACGTTTGTCTTTAGATAATTTAAAATTAAGAAACCGTCTACAATATGAAATTACTCTCAACATTTTTGATAAAGTAGAATATTTAGACCAAATAAACTCCTCTTCAGTGTTGTTTATAGTAGTTAAGGCTCTCACGCGTTCCTCTTCTTGTGTGTCTTCGATGTTAGGAACACTAATCTTTATATTGAGATCAGACAACCACTCTGGTCCACTCCACCACAGTAAGTGATTTAACAACTCTGGACCCTGTAAACCTCGTGAAGCACAATCATCTGGGTTCATATCTGTAGATACGTGCCCCCATTTCTCGTAATCTACAATATTCAGTATATCTGACACTCTGTTGCTTACGAATGTGCTCCACCGACTTGGTCCACCTCTTAACCAAGCCAACACGATTGTAGAATCGGTCCACGCGAATAAATTATCTTTAGGTACACACAACACTTGAGATGTCTCCGAAATCACTTTAGCTGCTAATGTAGCACCACAAAGTTCCAGTCTCGGAATTGAAACTTGTTTCTCAATTGGAGCAACTTTTGTTTTAGAGGATATTAGGCTTACGTACACTTTCTCTTCGATAATAACGCGCATAAACACTGCTGCTGCGATTGCAGCTTGTGACGCATCTGCGAAGGCATGCAACTCGACCCTTGACACTCTGGTGTAGTGCAACCATCTTGGTATACTAAGGCCTTTAATGTGGGTCAAGTTTTCTCGATATTCTAACCATTCTGCCAACAAAACACCCTCAATGGGTTCGTCCCATTCTAGCCCTGTCTTCCACAACTTCTGCATGATCATCTTAGCTATTACGACCACAGGAGCTATCCATCCTAAAGGATCATAAAGTTTAGCTATTTCAGATAGAATATGCCGTTTGGTTACGGGTTGCTTAGGTTCTGGCAAGTTGACAGTATACTCAAAGGTATCGGCTTTCCGATTCCAGCTCACTCCCAAAACTTTAACAACACTGTTGTCCTTAAAACGCAACTCATTATCATCCCGTTTGTTTTCTCCAATGTACTGTAATAAAGCCTCACTGTTACTACTCCATTTTTGAAGTTGAAATCCTCCTGAGTTCATGAGGTTGTTCATTTCGTTATAAATGATCACAGCTTCTTTCTCCGTCTCACAACCTGATAAAAGATCGTCCATGTAATAATCGGTTTTGGTTATTTTTGATGCAATAGGATACTTTAATTTCTCATCATTAGCAAGTGTTTGAAGTGATTTTACAGCAAGGTACGGAGCACATGCGGTACCAAAGGTTAATCTCAAAAGCTTAAAGTGCTTTATCGGCTCGTGCGGTGTAGATCTCCATAATAATCTCTGGTAGTTCGTATCTTCATCCGCTACACGCACCATTCTATACATTTTAATGATATCCGCGGTGATTCAGATTTTGTGTGTCCTCCATCTCATTAATATGTGACGCAAGTCTTGCTGTAGTTGAGGACCCACACACAAATTATCGTTGAGAGAAAAGTTGTTAGAACCCTTACACGATGCGTCAAAGACGACGCGAAGCTTTGAGGTAGTCTTATCCTCTCGAACCACAGCATGGTGAGGAAGATAGACAGCCTTAGGGTTATCAATGTCTGAAGAATCAACTTGTATCATATGATTTAAAGCAATATATTCATTCATCGCTCTTTGATATTCTTCCCGAAACTTATTATCTTTTGACAACCTTTTCTCCAAAAAATTATATCTTTTAGCAGCTATCTCCCTTAAACCACCATGTTGACTTTCTGGCTCTCCATTACGAAACGGCAACTTTACCACAAATCTTCCTTCTTCGTCTCTGACCGTAGTAGCTTCATAAAACTCTTCGCATTTTTCCTCTTCCTTTGAAAACTTCTTTTGTATACTGTTAGGTTCCTTTTCGATCTCCCAAAATTGTCGTAACAACTCATCTTCCCTTACTTGGGCGTGTAGGGTTGTAACGTGTCTCTTTGCTGAGGTAGATGCTTGTGACATTCTTCCAGATACCACCCACCCTAGGATTGTATTTTGTGCCAGTAGATTACCCTTAGGGTGCTTAATAACGCCGTCTAACAAGACGTCGCTGTAAACCTCAGCTCCAAGTAGAATATCTATTCTACTTGGTGTTGTAAATCCTGGGTCAGCCAACTCCAGCTCCTGAAGTTCTGACCACTCAGGAAGTTTGAGATTAATGGTTGGTAGCAGTGTTGTTAGTGTGCGCAATACATACGCATTTACATGAATTAAATCACTGGGATTGTGGCGTGATTTCACGCAGAGTGAAACCATGTGTTTGATCCTAGTTTGCCCCTCTCCCACACCGGACACCCAACCACTCACTGATCTACGTGTAAGATTTAATAATTGAACGGTAGCCTCAGATATAAATGACGCTTGCGACCCCTGGTCTAACAAGGCCCTAATAATATGTTTACAACCGTTTTTGCTATGTACTAACACCTTAGCAGTCGCTAATAACACAGTATTTGTTTGTAAATGTTCACAAAAATTAGAAACGATATGCGCATCTGTTGATAAAGGTGTGGACTTACCTTTAGTCACATCATTAACGGTACCTGTAGCCGCGACTTCTCCTTCCTTGGATTTATCCGTGTTTTGCTCTCTCTCTAAGTGAAGAAGCGAGTGATGTCGCCTTCCACACCTCCTGCAACACGCTGACTGTCGACATTTGTTTACTGAGTGTGATGGCGCAAGGCAGTTGAAACACAATTTGCTGTTCTTAACGTACTCCTGTCTTTCCTTAGTAGACATGTCAGTGAAAGTTTTGCAATGGTAGATATAGTGATCGCTGTTACATAATGCACAGTTTATTTGACGCTCCTTGCCGTCCTTTTTGTCATCCTTATTGACGTTCGAATGAAAAGCCTTAGGTTTCACTACTAGTTTCGGTAGCGAAGACTTTATTTTATTACTTTCGATCATTTCTAGCGATCTGAACCTTGACTCCATAAAATCCCTCAAATCTTGCCAACTGGGTAAGTCAATATTGGACGTACTAAGTTGTTGTTCCCATTGCTTCATTGATTCTGGATCTAGCTTGGACACAATTAAGTAGTTTATGATCATATCCCATTTGTCAGTCTCAACACCTAAATTCTTCAAGGCTTTCAAGCAAGTTGAAGTTGTATCTACCAGGTGTTTAATTGAACTCGCAGACTCGGTATGGACAGATTTTTGTGTAAAAAGAACTCTTAAAATTGCGTTACAATTAAATCTCTTGTTGTTATAACGTTTCACTAACTCGTTCCAAGCGTCATCATAATTAGCATCGGTTGTAGTAAAATTACGTAATATCACTTCTGGTTCTCCCGTTAAATTGCTCTTCAAATAGTGCAGCTTTTGTACTGGTGACAATTTTGTGTTTCTATGAATCAAGGAAGAAAACAAGTCATAGAATGTCTGCCAGTCCTCATATTTGCCGCTAAATGTAGGTATTTTAATCTTTGGCAGTTTAATTTCGTTGCAGTCTGATGACCCTTGACCCTGACCAGCACTGAGAATGGAAGCTTGAAGCGTTGAATCGAGAAATGGCTGAAGTGCTTCCTTCATAGCTGCTTTATACTGCACGTATAATTCTTGAAACATGTCATATATCTTCTCCTTAAAATATGGATCTTTTCTTTCTTCATCTTTAGTAACACTTAAAATAATACCCTTGTGTCCATCTTTAAAGTTCTTCCAAAGTTCTTCAAGCAATTCTAACCTCGTTTCTAGGTAAGTTCTTTTAATTCTGTCCTTTGGAGACTTCCTAAAGTTTCTTTCTGCATTTTTTAAGTTTTCTAATAGCTCATATTGATAAACTAAAAGTTCTTCCATCGTAATATACGCAATATGTAATATTTCACTAAATAAAACTCGACAGTCAACAAATTATGTTTGTTAAAAGTAATGTTCACAATGTCCGCAATTAGAAGGTAGTTAGATGCTGCACTTTTAATTAACTAAGCACTTATTTGTTCGTTAAACTCGTGTCCGATCACTCACAGAATAATATAAGCACTTAGTTATGTTGGTGTTTTGATACTAGTCAGTAAAATTGCAAGTAAACAACTATTTTGTATTCACTAATAATAGCACTAAAAGTTACATAGAATCCTTATGCCTTTCTTTTGTTCTCGCGATACGATGCACTACTACCGGTCAGTGGCTCGAATCCGGCTCGAAGGACCAAATGTTTACGGCGATAAGGTCGATTATTGCTTGTTCAAAATTAGTTGCAATGAAACTACGTGCGAACCGTGTGACCGTTTATTTTTAACTAAAACTTAAGGGTAATAATATGGACTGTAACATAAACACATAGGTAGGTATAGGCATCGCTATAACACGCTTGGACAACTATCGGTTGATCTTTTTAGAATGTACTCCTTTGCCAGGACGTAAACTTTTCTAAATTTGCCTATACGATGTTTTAAATTTATTTCACACGGTCACTTGAGTATATTACAACTTTTTTGTTATATAATTTCAGTGCCATAACAAAATTATTAAATTAAATGTCGACCAAAACTTTATTACAAAGCATCGGCTGCCGCGCTTTCAAAAGAATGGTTCCAGAGGTTATGTCCACAGATACCATAGAGGCGGCGTTGACTTTTGAAGTATCTAAATGACGCGCGGTTGCCAAGCGACTCGAGAGAGCTGCTAATATAGTTTATATCGAGAACGAAGGACACAGTATAATATTCCTAATATTTCCACAGTCCTGTTGCTTATTAGTTACAACAGGCCTTGCCATAAGTAGAGATTACTTTGGCTCATCTGTTCATTAACCCTGTTCAGGGATAAGTATTGCTGAATTTTACCTTTTTAATACAAGTGCATAATTTTGCACAATTTTTTGGGTAATAAGCTCCACTTCGGGCTATTTCAGGATTATTATACAAGTATGTCTTGCAATGAAATCAATAAAAAACATTATTTTTCTGCAAGGGAGTGGCATATGTTATTAATAATGTATTGTTAATTATAAAAAATGTCACTTTAATTACCCTTTCGGGAGGTCTTCTTTTGGAGATATAATATCACAAATAGCTTATAGTTTATAGGTAAAATTTTAGATTCTTACCATTGTAAAAATGTGAACTGCACAGGAACACCTCATGGGTGAAACCTATGAGTAATATGACCTTCAGCGCATATCTCGTATGAGCCCCAAGTCTTGCGGATCACGCCAATGCATCTCGTACACCACTCGTGTCCTTGAATTACCATCAAGTCTTGCGGATCACGCCGATGCATCCCGTACACCACCCGTGTCCTTGAATTACCATTGATCCTTAACAATCTTCATTATTTATGAATGTCCCACTAATTTCTGTCATTGGAGGTATTACATAGCCAATTCATAGACGGTTAGTAATTGTGTGTAGGTATATTGCGTGTAAAACTGTTTTTACACGAGTAAGGATATAGACTCCATAAGTTTACTTTTCGGGTGATGAAGCCTTTCACAAGTCTTAATATGCCGAAACTCCCGATATTGTATTAATAACCAAGTTAAGCTGAAAACGCTGAAAATAAATAATTATTAGTTGATCTTTTTAGAATGTATTTTTTTGTCACGACGTACAATTTTTCTGAATTAGCTTATACGATGTTTTAAATTTATTTCACAAGGTCACTTGAATATATTAAAACCTTTTTATTATGGAATCTCACTAATATGTCATTTATCAAATTAAATCTCGACCAAAACTTTATTACAAGACATCGGCTGCCGCGCTGTCAAAAGAATGGTCACAAAGGTTAGGTCCACAGATAGTATAGAGGAGGCGTTGACGTTTCAAGTCCTTAAAAGATGCGCACGGCTGCTAAGTGGGAAGAAAGAGCTGCGTATGGTTTTATATCGAGATCGAAGGACACAGTTATTGGTTAATTATAACCGGACGATAGTTACCCAAAATCATTTCATTACTATTTTACTTGGGAAATAACTATAACACGACTAAAGTCTAATAGTGTAATTATAATACTGGACTGAGGCCGTTTTTTAGTTAGTTATATATTTAGAAAGATCAAGGTAAATGCAGGGATAGCACGGGGCGGCTGGACTTTTTTCGCGCGGGGCTCGTTAAAACTTTTGTTGATTGATGGCTATTACGAAACTTACACACTTAGCAGTCACAACAAATTGTTTCACTGTGAGAAAAAAAATTACAAAAGCGTAAATATTTTTAGCTGACATCATTGGCAAAATGTGGACGCACAAAGTATCTATCGTGGGCGACACGGACAGTAGGTGTACAAAGTTCACCTCTGCCGCCGCTATTTGGCGAAATAAATATTTTAGCCCTAAATTGTCACCGAAATATGGGCAAACAAAGTACACCCATTGTCGGCAAAATGTGGGTTTACATGATACACCACTGCCACCACTTTGAGAAATATTAGGTCTATTTTAATGATCGATATATTTCATTTTATGTAGAATGCCAAGTTCCAATTATTTTTTTAATAAAGTATGATATTATTTTCCAAAATAAGTTGTTTATTTGTATTCCTGCCGTTAGAATTTTCTATGATATCGCTGTTTCTGTAACCATAAAAAAAATATTTTCTAGTAGCAGCTCCGTCGTGGCGCCAACGCAGCTCAAAAACATACAATATTAACGACGTGTACGGTCCGTTTTTGATTTTATTGCTTCTATTCTGGAAATTTTGATCTCAACAATCAGCCCCGTGGCCGACCGGAGACAAAAGTCGATAAGCAGATTCATCTCATACTACGCCGGGACTTGCTGTAGACTTTCACCGAAGTTGTAAATAAATGCTGATTTATTTACGTCAAATTGAATAGAAGATAAAAAAGCCCGGAAAATGGGTACTGTTTGAATTCACTGAACAGCAACAACAAAATCACGTAGCTTGTCTTTACTTGTTGAATAGGTACGCAAATGAGGGGTATCTGAATCGGATTGTCACTTGTGATGAAAATGGGTTGGGGTGAATGGGTTCTGTATGACAATCGAAAACATGCGTCGCACTGGTTGGACACAGGGGAAGCAGCCAAACTATGTTCCAAAAGCATATTTAGTAAATAGAAGCTGCTTGTAAGTGTACGGTGGACCTTAGCCGGCATTGTTCATTACACCTTCTTGAAACCTGGCATCTACAGTAAATGATGATGGACACGCTCACTGTTCAACAACCGAGACTTGTCAATTGCTGTCCAATCCTTCTTTACGGGTCTCAAAACTACAGGAGTTATGACTGAAAACTCTACGTCACCCATCCTTGACCGGTTTAAATCCATCGAGGCGTTGTAAAACTCCTTTAAAAGAGTTCATCAATTTCCATCCCCGGGATTTATACAGCAGAGGCATCAACGAATTTTCATTAAAATGATAAACTAATACTTCGATTAATGAAATAGATACCTTAATTTCTTAAATAATAATCATTTGTTTTTTCCTCTGTCAAACGGCAATTCCATAAGTAAGGACCTAATATATTTTTGGACCTAAAATTGTCTGCGAATTATACACCTAATGCTGGTGAAATGTGCATCTGCCAATATCACGTCAGAAAATATGTTTTTGGAATTTAATATCGTCGGCGAAATGTATCTCAACAGGTAGCAGCGGTGTACCAAATATACCAGATCCGAAATGGCCGCGGTTACTAGAGTACAGTCAATTGCCAAACGTTGGTTTATTTACCATTGTCTTTAGAAAAAAGTATTACTGGTAAAAAAAAAACGATTTGCAAGAAGATTATATGTAGTGGGAGACTCTTAATTTTATCCTTCATTTAGTTATATAGGGATATAAATATCAGAATCAGAATATTTTTTATTCATTTAAACCATTACAGTATTTATGAATCGTCAAAATAGTAACAAAGACTCTACCACCACTTCGGAATGTCATTCCTGTTGACAAAAAGGGCAAGAAACTCCACGAATACTCTTTTAAAATAATATTTTTACAATACTTCCATCTACATTTTGTTATGCGGTATGGGAGAACAATGTAGTATTAGGTGAGTCTAAATTAAATTAACCACGTTAAACTATTCATGTGAATGGTTCTCTCATTTACAGATAAAGAAATGAGGAAGAAAAATGATAAATTTTATTTAACCACTGGAAGGAAGAGAGGGAACAATAAATAATAATAGCTGAACATGTTATCTACATTCTGGTGGAGTTGGAACATCACCTATCCAAGCATTTTTATCTTTTAAATAATCATCAAGAGTATAGTAAGCTCGCTTGCAGAGCGTACGTTTAATACAGGATTTGAATTTATTTTCACTAAGTTGAGTGACGTCAAGTGGAATTTTATTATAAAATCTTACACAGTACCCCATGAAAGACGTGTGAATTTTAGACAGACGAAATTGCGGTTGATCCAGTTTATTTCTATGTCGCGTGTTATAGCAATGCCTATCACCTAGCTGATTCAATAGATCTAAATGTTTCCGTGTGTACATTATTTTTTCATAAATATACTGACATGGGACCGTCATAATATTGGTTTCTTTAAACAATTATCTCAAAGAGTCGCGACAACCTAAGTTATTGATGGCCCTAATAGCCCTTTTTTGTAAGATAAAAATAGAGTCAATGTCAGCTGCCCTACCCCACAATAATATACCGTAAGACATGACACTATGAAAGTAACTGAAGTAGACCAACCGCGCGGTGCCCACATCAGTAAGCTGTCTCATTTTTCTTACGGAATATGCAGCGGAACTGAGTCGTTAAAGTCTTAATATGAGGGCCCCATTGCAACTTAGAGTCATGCGTAATCCCTAAGAAAGCTGTATCATTTATAAACTCAAGTTTCTCGTTATTAAGTATAATATCACATGCAGTACTTTTCCCATTTGGTAAAGAAAACCGTATACATTTAGTTTTCTTGTTATTAAGCACTAAATTGTTGCATGTGAACCAATTTTGTACTTGAAGAATAGCGACATTTACCTATCTATCTATCTATCTATCTATAACCTCACGCCAGATCCCTTGCGGGGTAGGCAGAGAGTACAGAGTTCCAACAGGTTCTTTTCTTACATACCTCTCATTTACCTCGTCTAAGTTATTTACATGTCTACCTACTTTAAAGATCAAAGAGGTATCATCAGCAAATAACACTACCTTCGCCCGCCCCTCAACTGCTAGCCCCTCATCTCAAATATAATACGGTCTCAGTTTAGCTATAATATAATAGCTATTTAGCTAAACAGAGAGCGTATTAAATTTATAGCTATTTAGCTATATTACTAATCCGAGACCGTAGTAGTGAGATATGAAAAACTTTCTTATAATTATCCTGTATATGATGATATTATTAAGAATATAATTATACTCTGGGTATACCTTACTGCAACGCATAAATATATATACAAAATTGACATCCTCTTAGCCAGATACTTCCATACGATTCTCAAACTGTTTTATAGCAGAAAAGTTTCTGCCTTTATAAAAGGATTGTTGAGAGCTAAGAAAATAAACGAAACGTGCTTGACTTCGAATCGCCTGTTTTGCAATATAAATCTTTGGCCTGTTTTAGATACGGGCGGTGGGCCGTAATGTTTATCTCGTGAAAATACGTGTCACTTTTGGAAAGTTTATCTCGGAAATGATTTTCGAGGAAATCTATTGTATGATCTTATTTCGGGGTTTCCGATGGTCGTCATGAAGGGATTTTAACAAATCTGCTCTGAATGAGTACAAAAATTGAAAAAAGGAGTAATAAAACTAATCTATACCGTCTAACTAAAGAGTTAGTTTTTTTTTCAAGTGAACGCGTCTAGAAAAAAATGTTACACTTGTTAGCCCAATTCTTGAGAAAGGTTATAGGCTACTTAACATCACGCTATGACGCTAAGGAGCCGAGTAAAAATAAAAAACGGAGGTAATGCTAAACGAATACGAAGTAACAGCGTGGGCGGGCGTTGTGTTGCGACCGTATTAGCTTCGTGGTGAAGCCGCAGGGCACGCAAGCAAAGGCGTGCAAAAAATTGGCAGGAGCAGTAACCGAAGTACGATCGGTGGGTATTGTGTTTATAAGCCAAACAAGATTATGTAAAGCCCGTTATTGAAACGAAAATAATAAACACAGTCTTGTTTGTCCCGAGCGGGGTTGGCAGGGTTACACATACTGCGTGCACCTACATGTCGCTGACGATGTACTAATACGTCCTGACGTGATACGGGAGTGCCTATTGTCATTCCACCACACATTTCAGTTCAAAATGCTGCTCAGTATTTTTCTTGTTATGCCACACTCTGTCCGACCTAAGATTCGAACCCAGGACCTCATACTTGTCACTCGCTCTATGCCGCACTAGGGCAGCGCAGCAGTCATTAGAACAGATATTGCGGAAAACTTCCGTGCCCGCAAATCCAGCGTACATAAGTTCTTAAGTTGAAATATAGAGGGAGATGATGAAGGTCGGTGAGCCGGTGGCTACATCAGGAGGGGTTTTCTTCCGAATTATAGAGAAAACTTTCACATATGTGCGGACGTGCCTGTACTATGGTAAACGTAACCAACTTTTCGCGGTCCAGACGGCTTGCTCCAGTGGTAAGAGCTTAAGTCACTCCGCTCACTGAATCGAGTAATCGCGGATTAGATCCCCGCCCGGGACAAATCTTTGTGTGACCCCCAAATTTTGGTTTCGGTCGTGATGGTTGTGTGTGTTAATTTCATGTCTGTATAGGCACCCACGATTCGGAAACAATTTACTAGTGTAGCTATTTTTATAAAAAAATTAAAGAAATTTAATATTATTCAATGTTTGCGCATAGGTGTGTAGATAAAGAATAATGAGCTTCAGCAATAGAATAAAACTTGATGTGGTCGTGGAACGTGCGTATATCACAGAATCATTACTTGTATGTCAACTTTTTAAAATCATAGATTTAATAAATATTTCGAAAAGCGACTTTCCATGCTGCATTCCACTTTACCGTATTTTCACTTAAATCTCCACTAAGTACTTCAATATTATGTTTAAAAAGCAAAAAATTAAGCTTTTTATTTTACATGAAAACGTACATACAATTTTAAAGGTATCGGTATTACACCGAAGTTATCACGGGCAGTTCGCCGCGTGACCAGCCCTTTATCTATCCCAAGAAAGATTTATGCCCGAGGCGTTACCGCTTTATCTTAATCTTAGCGGGACTTTATATCCCTATCAGGAGCTGCTATCTTGCAGAAAACCCCACTGCCGACATCCACCGAACAGAATTTAAGGGAAGGAAATTGGCTCCAGATGCTGCTTAATGTACCGGTGGTTTATGCATACTACCCCCTATTAGTATATGAATTAAAGATAAACAAAAATAATGTCAAAATAACCTAAATACAAAAGCAAAGTGAAATATTTCATACACGGAATATCTTTGTAAGGAATCTGAAACTAAGCACGATCTCATTATACGTCTTATAATATGTATAAATCAAGTGGTGTACAATTATTCGATATTGTGGCCCCAGTGATTTTCGTGAATATAACCAAGCGATTGGGGAGGCCTATGTTCAGCAGTGGACAAGTATAGGCTGAGATGATGATGATGATGATGAACATTTGCTAGGCGGCAACACTAAATACTATCAGCGTTGCTATATAACCTCATTAACACATCTACGAGCATCCGCTTACCTAACATGAGGTGGGTGTTAAAACTATAAGCAGTTATGATAATACTAATATTTAGAATAAGCTAATAATCATAATCATCATTAATATTTTAACTTATTTTGTTGTGGTTTTTTATATTTAATACGCAAATTTCAATTCCATGTAAAATTAATATAATGCCAGTGGAACTAGTTAGATCATTTATGATGTTTATTCAATCGATGTTACTAGTCGAGATGATAATAGGCTTGATCTACAAGCTCTACCAAATGGGTGTGCCGGACAGACTCGTGCTCATCATTCGAGATTTCTTGTCAAATCGCGCCTTCCGATATAGCGTCGAAATGACGCGCTCCACTCCCCACTCCACCCGAGCCCGAGCCGACCACATTTCTCGTTCGAGTAAGGCGCATCTAGCCCTATTCGCGGATGATACAGGCAACCGCCAATTCCCTAGGGAATTGGTTCAGGAAGTGGCGTATTGAGGTGAACCCGGACAAGTGTGCTGCGGTGTTCTTCTCCAGAGGTGCCACCCCGCGCCACTCCCTGCGCCGCCCTAGAAGTAATCTCGGCCAAGTGACCATGTTCGACCGACCCATTCCTTGGGTCAAAGAGGTCAAATATCTAGGGGTCACCCTAAACAGTACCATGTCCTTCGGCCCGCACATCAAGCGGGTCCGTCACCGAGCATCCTTCGTGCTCGGTCGTCTCCATTCGTTAATTTGCAAGCGGAGTAAAATATCCCTTAGAAATAAGGTGACGCTTTACAAAACTTGCGTTCGACCCATCATGACTTATGCGTGTGTTGTGTTCGGGCATTCGGCCCCCTCTCACATCGATAAACTCCAAGTGGTTGAAAACTGCTTCCTCCGTAAAGCCGTAGGAGCCCCCTGGTTCGATCTCCACTCCGATCTAGGTCTCGAACCCATTCGCGCCTATATTAAAAAGGCGACAACACGACACTTCGCGAACGCATCTACCCATGCGAATCCGTTAATCGTAGCCGCCGCCGACTACGGTCCCCCCCCCCCCGTCCTCTACCGCCACCGCCGGCCGCGACATGTTCTCTCCGATCCCCCCGATGCTTTGTCATCCATTCTTTCCGCTCAGAATACGGGCGACGACGACGTAGTCGTAGATCCTCTTCCATAGCCGGCGGTTGACCGGTGCACTTAGTAGTGCACCCCGTCCCCCCACAGCGACTGTCCCAACCGAGGGCGCCTCATCAGATGATAATAATTAGGTTATCGTCTCAAAAAAACTTAAATAATCTATAATACTAACAAACCTTATCCGCACTAGCACAGGGTTTTAAATTGGTTGCGTTGCAGATATAATCCTATAAAACTAGGCGTAAACTAAGCGTTTAACGTTTGATTGATCATAATATTTTAATTCTTCCAGGCTACTTAATTTTTCCACAAACTAATTTTATCGTAGATTTCGTTATTAGTTTATTTTTTAATCGCCCCTTTCTGAACTTACATCGTTTCAACGATGTTAATATTTTAACACGTCAGGGCTATCTAATATTTACGTAAACTTTTTTTTCCATAGATTCCGTTATTACCTTATTTTTGAAATAATGCCTATTATTAAAATTAGGTATCTGTAGAGTGACACGTTCGTTGTGGTGATTTTGAACGCTCGTTCGATTGCGTAGATGCAATAACGTTTGTGGCTTTTATAGTGAGTATGATAATAAATTGATTGGAAGGAAAATGATTCTGTTAATTTTGACAATTCCTTAATTAAAATGGTACTTTAGGAAATAGGTAGTGTATTGACCATTATATTTATTATTAGTTTAAACGTCTATTTATATTTTCAATACTAGCTGTATTAATTGGATGCTGGCATAGATTAAGTTCTCGTTCGGACGGGCCATTTTTTAGGTGATATGCTAAAGCGCTTTTCGAAAAGCTTTTACAGCTATTTTCAAAAAATGCACTGTTAGAGGTTTGTTTAATTCCAGCGCTAGATTAAAGCGCGTTGCAAAGTTATCGTTTGTACTAATGGAGGGTACCTAAGCTCTCACTCGCACGATGGCTCAACTCATTGAGATGCCAGCGCTATTTAAAAAAAATGGACTGTTAGACGTATTCAGTTAGTCCCAGAGGGTACCCGCTAAATATTTCCAATCTCCCAGTTGAAGTGACATTGTCCTATTTTCAAGTACCTCAAAACAACTAGGAGAAATGATAATAGAACGTGCCGTATGTGCCGTAAGTGAAACCATAGGACTTAAATTGAATACCTCTAAAACGAAAGTTGCAACTAACAGCCTACATCACTCCATCATAGTAAACCAAATACCGCTGGAATATGTAGATAGCTACGTATACCTAGGGAAACAAGTTTCTTTCAACAAATCAAGACATAAGGACGAGATAGACAGGAGAATAAATATGACGTGGAAGAAATTCTGGGGTCTAAAAGAAATCCTGAAATCAAAGATACCTGTAAAATTGAAGAAAAATGTAATGGACTCTTGCGTGTTACCCTGCCTATCCTATAGCTCTCAGACATAGATATTTAACAATAAAACAAGAAACAAACTAATAAAGAGTCAACGGGCGATGGAGAGAAGTATTCTAAACATCCGGTTGAAAGACAGACAAAGAAGTGCAGATATAAGAAAAATAACCAATGTCATAGACGTCCTGAAACATACCCAACGTCTGAAATGGAAATGGGCAGGTCATGTGGCACGCCTTCCAGATACAAGATGGACTTAACAGGTTACAACATGGGTGGGACCAAGTGGCAACAGAACCAGAGGACGCCCGTGCGAGCGCTGGGCAGACGAAATTATACAAATCGGAGGACACAACTGGATAAACAAAGCCAAAAATCGAACAACCTGGAAAGTATTGGAGGAGGCCTTTAACCGAAAGGGGCCTTAACTAATAAATAAATATAAGTATAACTTTTTTATATAAATTCACTATAAAGTTTAACTAGCATGTTAAGGAAATAAATAAGGCTTATTATTATTATAATATAACAATTCTGAAAAAAAAAAGAAAATGGTTATCAGAAAGGCCAAATAAATCAAATTAAAAGCCAACCCCCTTAGTTTCTCATCGCCAGATCAGTGGAGGCCGCATTCCGATCCGCTGGTAGGTGTAAAATTGCAATAATCTTGACCTTTGTAAGTGCTATTGTGGCCTATACAAATAAATGATTGTTGACTTCGGCTTTTTTCGCCAAAGTTTTAATAATAAAGTGTATTGACGGTTTAAAATACTGAGAATGTTCAGCGACTTCCGTCACTGACCGTAACATGCGGGTTTAATTTAAATTCAAAGTCGCTTCAACATTAAAGCGGCAACTTTATATTTTAACACCTATTATTATTCTATCTATCTATACCATCACGCCAGACCCCTTGCGGGTAGGCAGTTATGCAAAAACATTAAAATAAAATAATACTTACTATTCACAAGAGAATTTCTCCGTGCTTCGGAAGGCACGTTAAGTCGTTGGTCCCGGTTACCACTTAATCTGGTAGTCGTTAAACCGAGTTGGAAGCCTTAAAGGCGGCTTGATAACTTCCAACAGCAGGTGGCCACAAACCTGCCTCCTCCAATCCGCACTGGGTCCGCGTGGTGGAGTATGACCTGATCAGAGAGAGATTTGTGAGAGAAGGCCTTTGCCCAGCAGTGGGCAGTATAGGCTGATATTATTATTTTTACAAGAGAATCGCTTCGTTTTCAATTTGGCTTGATTTGTTTTATCCTTTCTACTATAAGTTGACATGCATGATGTGAGAAAAACGAGAAAAACATTAAGATTATTATGAGAAGAATACTATTGAAACTGTCCTAGTCCTATCTGCCTGCCCCGCAAGGGATCAGGCGTGATGACAAAGATAGATTGATTAGATTGGAAGATGCCAGAGAGGTCTGTAGGGAAAGTATCCATTGGAACTCCGCACTCTGCAAAAGATATGGCATCATGACTGTAACCTATTAGTATGTATATTCATGTAGGTACTTATGTACCTGCAAGGAACTGTGGAAATACAGCATAATGAACAGTAGATAGAGCCATCATGTTAAATAATTTGAATTTTGAAATGTGAGCAAAGACCTAGGTGTACAGGATTTGTTTCAGTCCAAATTTATCTTAACCTGTGACATTCCAGACAGCTGACTGAACCACTTTTGACGTGCGCAAATGCGGCAAGCGACGACCTGGCTCTAGTAGTTAGCAGTAAATCATCTTATATTGAACAATAAGTCGATAAGGCCATAGATTTTTGTCTCGTCCGTAGTTGTTCAAGATAATTTTCATAAAGACGGTCAAAATACTTGCATTATACCCAATTGGTGGTTTAAATGTCTTTATTTCTTCGATTCATTATGAATACCAACTGCACAGTAAATCCATTTTAATGCTAGTGGCGGCTCTGTGGAGCGTTACTGTTTTTCCTCCAACATGGTCGAAGAGAGTGAGTGAACGGGTGCTGCTGGTGGAAAATTGTCCGTTTATTATCCTTCGACAGATTACTCGTAGTAATGTTGTTTTGTCTCGTTCGGTATCACACTGGATCTAATATCAAGAATTTTGACAGCATTACTTACAAATTTTATAATATGGTTTTCTCTCTTCCTTCCGTTCCACCAAATATGAAATAGACTTCATAATGAGCACCAAGCAACAAATATTTAATGATGTCTCCGTGATCCACAGGGTAAAAACCGGCAGTGATCACCGAATGGTCAGAGGCACATTAAATACTAATGTCAAAATGGAAAGATCGCGTCTGATGAAGTCTACGCTCCGACCTTCTTATGCACATATCCAAAACTACGAGAACTTTCAACTCGAATTGGCAAACCGCTTCGAATTGCTCGACAGCAGCGCATCAGTGGACGAAATCAACAACAGGCTGGTAGAGACTGTCCATACGGTCGGGTCCAAGTATTTTAAGCCTCATCGTAAAAATAGACCTCAAAAACTATCCAACTACATCCGAAACCTCATGGCTGAGCGACGTTCCATGACGCTCCAAACCTCCAATGATGCTAAGTCCTATAGGCAGCTCAATGGACAGATATTGAAGTCCTTGCGACACAATTTACGGTCCTTCAATACAAGGCGTATTGCGGAGACCATAGCACAGAACAAGGGCTCTAAAGTGTTTGCAAGAGACGCGTCTATTGGGCAAAGCCAGTTGACGAAGCTGAAGGCGGAGGACGGAAACGTAACGTCGAATAGGTCAGAGGTGCTCAGGAAGATCGAGAGGTTCTATGGGCAGTTGTATACCTCAGTAGCTGAAACTGTTGTTGACTTGGTAAAAGACTCAAGAGCCACGCTAACCCGACACTACACTGAAGATATCCGGGACATCAGCCTGTATGAGATTATGATGGCTCTCAAACAACTCAAAAATAACAAAGCGCTGGGCGAAGACGGAATTACCGCAGAGCTTCTGAAAGCGGGCGGAACGCCGGTACTTAAAGTCCTTCAGAGGCTGTTTAATTCCGTCTTGCTCGAAGAGAACACGCCGGAAGCATGGAACAGGGGTGTGGTGGTACTGTTTTTCAAGAAAGGTAATAACACTTTACTAAAAAATTATAGGTCCATCACACTGCTGAGCCATGTTTATAACTTGTTTTCGAGAGTCATCACGAATCGCCTCGAACGCAGGTTTGATGACTTCCAGCCTCCCGAACAAGCCGGTTTCCGGAAAGGCTTTAGTACCATAGATCACATACATACGCTGCGGCAGATTATACAGAAGACCGAGGAGTATAATCGGCCACTATGCTTGGCATCGGTGGACTATGAGAAAGCCTTCGATTCGATCGAGACTTGGGCGGTTCTTAGATCTCTCCAGCGATGCCGCATTGACTATCGGTACATGGAAGTGTTGAAGTGCTTGTATAATAACGCCACCATGTCAGTCCGAGTACAGGGGCAGTACACGAAAGCAATCCCCATGAAAAGAGAAGTAAGACAGGGAGACGTCATTTCTCCGAAACTGTTTACGGCCACCTTAGAGGATGCCTTCAAGCTCTTGGAATGGCAAGGACTTGGCATCCACATCAATAGCGAATACATCACTCACCTTCGATTTGCCGACGACATTGTGGTGGTAGCGGAGTCGCTGGAAGATCTAGGACGAATGCTCGGTGACCTCAACAGAGTATCTCAACAAGTGAGTCTTAAAATGAACATGGACAAAACCAAAATAATGTCTAACGTCAATGTCGTACCCACCGCACTCACCGTTGGGAACTCTACTCTTGAAGTTGTCGACGAATACATTTACCTGGGACAGGTAGTCCGGTTAGGTAGGTCCAACTTTGAGAGAGAGGTCAATCGACGAATCCAACTCGGCTGGGCAGCGTTCGGGAAACTGCGCAATATCTTCTCATCCAAAATACCTCAGTGCCTTAAGACTAAAGTTTTTAGTCAATGTGTGTTACCAGTGATGATATATGGATAAGAGACGTGTCTCTTACCATAGGTCTCATAAAAAAGCTCAGAGTTGCTCAGCGAGCTGTGGAGAGAGCTATGCTCGGCGTTTCTCTACGCGATCGAATGAGGACGACGAAACGAAGAAACGCGACGCAAAGAACTGAGGAGATTCGTAGCAGAACCAAGGTCACCGACATAGCCCTTAAGATTAGCAAGCTGAAGTGGCAATGGGCGGGCCACATAGAGCGTAGATCGGACGGGCGTTGGGGCAGAAAGATTCTAGAGTGGCGACTACGTATTGGCAAGTGCAGTGTGGGACGACCGCCTGCCAGATGGACTGACGATCTTGTAAAAATTGCAGGAAGTCGTTGGATGCAGGTGGCATCGGACCGATTACGCTGGAAAGCGATTGGGGAGGCCTATGTTCAACAAGGACAAGTATAGGCTAAGATGATGATGTGTAAAAAAAAGAAAAAATGAATTAAGAGGACTATGTAGGCACGCTATAGCTTAAATTAATGTATCTTATCTTATCTGACATAGCACTCAGAATTGCTAAACTTAAGTGGCAGTGGGCGGGGCACATCGCTCGTAGAACTGACGGCCGTTGGGGCAGAAAGGTTCTCAAATGGCGACCACGTACCGGAAGACGTGGAGTGGGTAGGCCCCCTACAAGATGGACCGATGACCTGGTGAAGGTCGCGGGTAGAAGTTGAATGCGTACAGCACAAAACCGGTCGTTGTGGCGGTCTTTAGGGGAGGCCTTTGTCCTGCAGTGGACGTCTTTCGGCTGAAGAAGAAGAAGAAATCCCAGTATCTTAATTCGCCGCGCAGCCAGAGCGTCGCAGTGGCAGAAGACGTGCTTTATGGTTTCAGTTTCTGTACCACAGTTCCTGCATACCACGTCGCATAGGTTCATCTTGAGTAGATATTTTTTCGTGCCATATTTGCCTGTGAATGCTCCAGTTAGTTGCCTTATTTGTAGTCTACTGTGTTTTAGTAGTCTCTTGCTGTCGCTCTCACATCATGCCGAGAGAAATTTCTTGGGGTGCCTGAGCCCTTTATTTGTTTACCATTCTTTCCTGTGTTGTTCTTGGGCATATATGATGAGCGCGCCTGTGTGAAACCGTCTGGTATACCTATGAACGGCTCTGGACCAACAGGTTTCTCCATTGCTCCCTTTCTGGCTACGTCATCCGCATACTCATTGCCATCAACACCCGTATGCCCAGGGACCGAGACTAACCTGACCGTGTTGCGCGCTCCACATCTGTCAAGAAGGTCTCACTCCGCAGCCAGTGCCGAGTTTAGCTCACAGGAGCTGACGGCTTTGAGGGCAGCCTGACTGTCACTACAGATGTAGATTCTCCTGCCTGTAATCCGTTTGTCCAATATCTCTCTTGCACAAATATTTATCGCATAGGTCTCTGCTTGGAATATTGATGCGAAAATGCCCATGCTTTGACTAAGGTTGTATCCTTCCGTGTATTCCACACCGGCTTCCGTTCCAGACTTGGTTTTGGATCCGTCAGTGTACCATATCATTTGTTCCTTGCCTTGTTTATTTAGACCACTTTTCTATTGTTCTTTGGTAGGGATGTGGGTGCCAAATCTTTTGTTGAACATGTACGTGGTCAAGGCCTCTTCACTTCTCATGTCCCTTACGTCATCTAGTTCCTTGTCTGGCTCTAGCTGGTGTGTTGAAGGCTTGGCGCTGTTATGCTCCATAGTCCAGCTTTCTCTAGCCTATAGAGTGCCTTCCTTGCCTCAGTCTCAATGACGGTATGTAATGGAGTCAGATTGAATAACCTCTCCATAGCTGCCATCGGTGTTGTTTTGAATGCACCAATGATGGCAAGGCAGGCTGTCCTCTGTAGTTAAATTAGAGCGTCCCTGCAGGTTTGTGTTTTAGTTCTAGGCCACCATACGATGCATCCATACGTTAATATTGATTTTACCATAATTTTATATACCCAGTGCATTATTTTGGTCTGTAATCCCCATGCCTTTCCATATGCTGACCTACACATATTCAGCACTCTCAATGCTTTAGCAATGGTTTGGTCAACATGTGTACGCCACCGTAGTTGCTTGTCTAGAGTCACTCCCAGATATTTAACTTCAGTGGCCCATTTAATTTTATTTCCGTACATATGAAGGTCTTGTAAGTACATTTATGTTTAATCAATACTTAAGCCTTCTCGGCTCCTTTTGCATTGTTCTCGCAAACCCCATGAACGCAATGTACACAAAAAGAATCGTAAAACTTATTTTTAAAAGAGTAACCGTGGTTTCTGGCCCTTTTTCTCCACAGGATTGACATTCCGAAGGGGTGGTATAGTCTTAAGAAACAACTAGCCTTCTTTCTTGACTATTTACAAGTACTTTTTGGACTGCATGAATAAAAATCTTTTGAGTTTGAATCAAGCTCAACAAAATAGGTATGTAAAGACCTGTCTGGTAAATAACATCCTCAGATTTAGCAGCTTAGTTGCAAAAGGTTGGATTTGCAGTTACCCGGCCTGCCTTATTCATATTCGGCACAGGTAGATGAGATTCTTTATTCACTATAACAAACTAAACACGTAACACGGCGCGCTTCGATAACTTCGTGATATGATCATGCCTTAGTACTCCAGGGACATACAGAATATCTTTAAACGATAATTTCACGAAGTTATCGTAAAGTACCGCGTTTAGTCATAACGAATAAGGGCCGAGTTCAAAGGAATGACAACCTTACAAAAAGTTTATCAGCCGCGTAATCTGAACATACTTATCGCAACGACCATAATCCCAGAAGATGTTACAGACCTCCAATGTTTACATTTTACCAAAATTATCAGTTGATTATTTAATAGCGATGCGCCTGATCAGGATTGATCATGGTGACGATTGTTTGATTTAATTGTTACAATTAGTTTATCGTAGCTGAATCTTGTAAAAATTACAAATATTCTGCTGTTATTATAGAAGCATACGACGTAAGGTTGCTTGGTGAGGTTATGGTAAAGGTAATTCTTTTTCTTATCTTTTTGAAAAAAATCGTAGCCCCACACTAGGATTTATACCTGTGTCGTGGGTGCGTTTACAAATATGAAAATGCACATACACAAATACCTAGACCGGAACAAATAATTGTGGATCACACAAAGATTTGTCCCGTGCGGGAATCGAACCCGCGACTATTATACACAGTGGGCGGAGCGGCTTAAGCTCTTAACCACTGCGCTAAATCGTCCGTCAAAATTAGTAATATTAGTCCGTCAAAATTAGTAATATTAGTTCGTCAAAATTAGTAATTACGTCTATCCTAAAGGTATTATAATTATATTTAATGCGTAGGTACCTACTTTGTTTTCAACGTTTCAATGGGTTTGTAACCTTCCTAAACTCCAAGTTTCAGAACTCAGTTCCAACAAAAAATTAAGCATTTATTTTATATTGTCTTAAAGACTTGGTTTTATATTCTATGGATTTCTTTTATAAGAAATAATTTAACTTTAGTCTAATTTATGATTTAGTTCAATATTATTTTTACATTGTTTTATTTAAATGTAGACGTGTCATTTTGTTATTGTGTTGGAATGTTAATCCAACGCTTTAGTGATTGTCCGGGGAGAAGTCATAATAGGATTTTCGTATTGCGATTCGTACGATCGGTCAAACTAAGCAACGGCATACACGGCCAGAAGGAATTTGTCATCTCATTCTAAAACTGGTAATTTTAATCATGTGCATGGAATTAAACCTCAGTTGCAGCCTCTGCCTAAGCAACTGTGCACTATGTCGCCTAACTAGGCCTCGACGTCATCGCGGTGAGCGAGGTTTACGTGAATCTGTCATTCTTTGTATATCTCTTCATCCTGTGCCACCTTGCGCAGTGTCTCGTTAGATTGTATAGTATAGGGAAATCTTTATCCTCTTTAAAGGACATTGTTCTGCGCCCATACATGAATTTCCCCAGAACCAACAGCAATAAAAATAAACTTGTATGATTTCAAATCACCAATAAATTCATTAAAGGTATTTATTATTAAACACACAGGCGGGGGAATCACAATATTGCACAAAAAGTATTAGATTTAGAGGTTATAATTCAGTAGCCATTAATACGTATGAGGTTATATTGTGTGTGTGTTGATATTCAGTAAAGATGTCGGTGACTTCGAAATATGTACTTAAAATACTTTGAAATATTCGTTTTAGACTGCAAATTGTCCGTTAGATACGGATATTTGCCATTACTTTAATAAAATAGATAAATAATGATGGCATGGGGCAAATGTTTGTTGGTTCTGGTTGCTACATTTTCGACAATGTCCTTTGCTTCGTTGTTGCAATATAGTACTAAAGTGTACAATGAATGCGTACAGGAAAGTACTCGTATAATGTTCTAAGATAAAATGTGTTAGAAATCATGGCTGCGAAATATTAAAAAGAGGGTCGGACTTGCAAAAGTTGACTGTCAACCTCTAGTAATAGAATAATTTCAAGAAGAACATAAAATTATGTTATTGCAAATGTTTTTAGTGAAATTAATAATCACCGTCACGCCTATACTCCCCAGAGGGCGTGCCAGAGGTGTACTGAGTACACCCACGTTTCGCCAACAATGTTAGGTCCCATGTAATAGGAGGCGAGCCTATTGCCATATACCGGGCATAATTCCAGACTCCGGACTCATACTGGGATTTTTTAGTTAGAAAAACTACATTTGTCTGACCTAGGATTTGAACCCAGGACCTCGTGATCACAAAGCGATGCGCTTTGCCACCAGACCGACGAGGCAATCAATTAGAACAATATTTAAACGCGTATCTAATATATCGTTTGCTGTAGAGAAATCAATAAAAATGAACGCTTGTGGGGTTAGAACACACGCAACGCCCGACCTGTGAGGATAGGCGTGGCATCAGCTACTAATACTACAAATATTATATTCGAAAGAAACTGTCTGGTTGTTACATTTTCACGGCTAAACCGTCAAGCAAATCTTAATAAAATTTGCAAGGAGAAAGATTGCATCCTAGGGCCATCCCGAGGATCCTAGATTAATAGATAAGATAATTTTTGAGACAAAGGGCCCATCCAGGCGCTACCATGTGAATCAAAAATAAATCGACACGATGTCGTGGGTAAATGCTAGAATATTATAATTCTTATTAAACTTAAAAAACAAAAAATAAACCGCGATAAAATCCGAAAAAAATAGTTTTATTTCATGTGTAATATTCGCGTAAATCTAAGAACTCTGTATAATAATTCAATTAAAAACCAAAACTAAATCACTATGAAACTATAGAAAATCACTTTGATTTTAATTGAAATATTTCAAAGTAAGTTGACATATAGCAGACTACCATTTTTCTGCAGCTTCGCCGATCCGATTTTTATAAATTCTGTTAATTTACAATGGCCATTTAAAATGTTTGCAAGATTAGGACATTATTTTAAACAAAATTTAGTAATTTCCGGTTGGTACTCAGTATCTCGCACTAAAATGTGATGTAATTTTGTTGTTAATTATCATTAAAATTATCGTAGGAAGCCCTCTAGCCTATAGCCGAATTTTGACACAACAGTTTTTTTACCTCATGGAGGTATTAATGTCAAACACTCTTATCTAGTGGGTGTTAAGGATGTAGAGGACCCCTCTTCTTCCAATTTCGAGTTTCTAGCGTAAGTAGTTTCGTCTCTGCGATGATGACTCAGGCAATCGGGATAAAGAATTTCATATGTAAGAAAAGAAGGTTTTACTCATACCAGTTTCGAAAAATTGACTTAATTGATATAACTACCTTCAGGGGGTTGAATTTCTAAAAACATCGGTACCCGTATTTCTTCATATAAAATAAAAACTCGTAGATACCATTTTTATGATCGTAACATAAAAATAAACAGTAAAACTATGTAAACTTTCAACCCCAATTTCAACCGCCAGGGTAGAAATTTAAAAGAAATCTTAGTATATGTGTTTATTTATTGAAAAAAAATTTGCGGCCGGGGGAACCCCGTCAGGAACAAAGTTCCTTACGTTATTTTAAGAGTTCCGAAAACCCTTATAGGATCATAAAATCCTAAGAAAAAAGGACGGTCAGTCCTTCCCGTGACCATGGGTGCTGCAAAGCACTCGAAACGTCGGGAACTTAAAAATCAAAATAAACCGCGATAAAATCCGAAAAAATAGTTTTATTTCATGTGTAATATTCGCGTAAATCTAAGAACTCAGTACCTTATAGGATCACTTCGTTGTCAGTCTGTCCGACGATTATCACCCTTTTTCTTAGGAACGGCCATAGGTATGTAGTTGAAATTTATCTTAAATACGAAAGTCTACGGTCCTTTACTGGTCTAAAAAAAATGAAGGTTCTAAGTAAACCTAAACAAGAGATATGGCCATTTAAAGTCACTCATCAGAAATATATGGCACTTCCCGTTGACCGTACAAGTAAATGAAAAGATCCGATAATTGTCAATTTATAACTAAAACATATAAAAATTATTATTTTCTCTCAAAACCAATGAAAAATTAAGATAGCACTATCTAGTTTCGATAGAACGATTTCGTTATTGGAAACGCTATTGGAAATGCATTCGTTACTGGAACTTATCAAGCCGCTTGTATGGCTTCTAACTCAGCTTAACAGGTACCGTAGCTGGGACCAACGGCTTGACGCGCATTTCAAAGCACGGAGACGCTCGAATATGAAAATTTCCCAAATGGTCACCCATCTCAGACCAACCAAGTTGATCGTTACTTGACCCTTAATTAAAATTCAGGATATTTTTTATCCTGGAAAATGAAGCAATCCGAGACTATTGCGGGATAAAGCATACAATTACAATTTTATTCTTTTTAGACAAACTGCAAATTACGTTAAAATTATATCACAATTTAATGTCTGTCATAGCTGATATAAACACCCCATTGAAAAGATATTGGACTCGAGTTCGTTCACTCACGAGAAAACTCTTCAGTGGTTAAGAGAATACGCCCGATTTCTTTAAACACGTTTGATTTAAATATTTAAACACCCAGCTTTCTTACATGAACTGATGATGCAGTCAGGATTGTCTCATCGAGAGTAAATTCTTTAACGATTGTGACCCGTACATGAAACATTGTTCATCTAAGATACCTAAATAGGATTTTGGTTATTAACAACAGACAAAATGGAAATTGTTTATTTGCGAGCGAACTGAACCAAGTGTACTGAGAAACTTTTGTTACATACTCATCTCTCTAACAATAAAAAAAAGAAGTCATCGGTGCGCAACGCCGACTAGCACTACTACTACTACTACATTAACTTTTTTTAATTACCTATATCATCACGCCAGCTCCTTGTCATGATAAGAGAGGATTTCAATCATTCTGAGATTTTAAGAATAATTGAACACAAATAAGGAATTGGGTTTTTGAATTTTTTTTTTGTGATAAATGGAAAGATTATATACGAGTATAAGTTTTACAACAAAACTATTTTTTTTTCGCAATAATTCAAAAGTTATTTCAAAATTAATTTTTGAATCCAGTACCGAAGACACGCCGACAGTTCCCGAACAAACCCGAGCGCGTGTGACGTCATAATGTTAGTTTTCACTCATTGCAGTTGATAGAGAAATAATAAGTACAGTGTTTTGATCTATTTCATTTTGTGGTCATTGTTAAATATTCAAATTTATATTGAAAATGTCGAACCGAAATAGTTATTGTTTTTGTTTTGTACCATTATGTACGAATACTACGAAAACAACTCTTGACAAAATGTTTTTAGATGTTCCCCAAGGTGACAAACGTCGAAATAAATGGTTTCAAGCAGTGCACCGTGACAATCCCAAAACAAAATCGATTTTTTTCGTTGTGAAGATCATTTCGATGTATTTCTTTACACCATTGTTATTAATTATTATTTATCTAAGAATACAAATCAAATATTTATTATATACTTCTTATTATCACACATAGCTAATGAGAACCAACTAACAACTCGTTTTTTATCAATAAATTTTCAATATTATTGTCTAGTCACGTGTAATAGCCGTAAATTCTGTACTGTTATTAAATAGCTATAACATTATGACGTCACAACTATGGTGACCAATCATGGCGAGTTTATAGTCACGTGATCCTTTTTTAAATTTTATCAATTTTTAATTGTTTATAATTAATAGAATATTTTTTTAAGTTGTTTGCATTAAATATCAATATTATTAATAATAAAGTTTGTAAATACATAAAAAAACAATATTTTTGTTTCAAAATCCCAATTGTGTCACGCATTAACAATGTCCTATTGACAATAAAATTATGATTTTATACTCTGAGTATTAATTAAAAAAGTGCCACGTTGCATTAGGTTTACATGTTGTTCCTAATTTGTGTTCAAGTATGTTCAAAAAAGTATAAAGTATGAACGGCTGAACGAATTGTGACAAAACGTTGTGTGTAACAATACCTTTTATCCCAGAAGTACACACATTTTGCGGAATAGCTATTATTTGTTTAGAAAAATACTGCTGAATGGATATCAATGAAACTATGATGATATCGTCTTAAACATTTTATTCTGAAAAAATCCATACCGCAAAAATGGATGGTTTCTGCGGGATATCTATTATTTCTTTATGCTAAATCGGCTGCACGCTAAGTATAAAGGTGTGCCGCAAAATAATATACAACACTTTATTTATTTGTATTTATTCTTTATTGTACACGTTTAATTATAATAACAATAAGATAGGAAAGTTTATGTACAAAGGCGAGCTTAACTCAAAATTGAGTTTTCTTACAGCAAACCTAATAGGCATAGAGAGATGAAAACACAGAGGACAGTACCAAGTGTACAATCGAAGTAAAATGTGCAAATAAATAACTATATATAATTATACAATATATAACATATACATACAAACCTAACATAATAATATATACATAAACATTTATCGATACATTAAAAAAAATACATATATATCAATAATAATACATACATATTTACACATATAGATCATGATGAAAGGAAATGCTCTTTAATTTTCCTTTTAAAGACGTCTAGTGAGACACTATCGCGTATAGTGTGTGGGAGTGAATTCCAAAGCTGCACTGCACGAACAGTAAACGAACCACTATAAAGGCTAGAAGTGTGATGGGGAGTGCGGAGAAGAAGGGAAGAAGATGTGCGGCAGGGTTTTCCCCTGGGGACTAGAAACTCAAAGCGTTCCCTTAAATAAGTTGGTGAATTAGGATTATGGAGAATAGAATAAAGGAGAATAGAATAAAGGAGTGAAAGAATGTGAGTATCTCGACGACGTCGAATAGGCAACCACTTCAATCGCGCCCGAAATTCCGACACATGATCGTATTTTCGGAGCCCAAAAATAAAGCGGATGCACAAATTCTGAAGTCGTTCGAGTTTATTGAGGAGCTCTTCCGACGCATCCAGGAAACAGATATCAGCATAGTCCAGAAGAGGAAGAAGAAGAGATTGAGCAAGTGTTATTTTCGTATGAAAAGGCAGGAACTTCTGGAGTCGCTGGAAAGAGTAATAAAGTCTTCTGCTTACCTCTGCAACGTGAACATTCCACGAAAGATGGCAATGGATATAAAGACCCAGATTTTTAGCCCATTTGGAGTAGACTATGGGTACTGAGTTGTAGAGTACTGGTGGAAGGACATCTTGATCCAAGTGGTTTATGTAGTATCTGCCACCAATAATGAGAGCTTTTGATTTTGTGGGATTTACTAGCAGGCCAAAAGATTTAGCCCACTCGTTGATATTTTTAAGATCATTATTGATGGCATCAACGGCTTCGGGAAGCTCATCTATTTTAAAATGGCGATAAAGTTGCAAGTCGTCTGCGTAAAGATGATAGTGTGATGATAGAATTTTAGTGACAGCGTTTATGAAGACTGAGAAAAGAAGAGGAGAAAGGACGCCACCTTGGGGAACGCCAGCAGTCAGATCACACCATTCAGAGAAGGCCTCATCGCAGCGGACCGACTGTGAACGACCCCGAAGATAAGAATTAAACCATTCAGTCACAGAAGAAGCTACATTAAGAGAGGATAGGATACCTAAGAGAATGTCAAAATCAACTGAGTTAAACGCACTGCTAAAGTCCAGTAGTACTAAAACTGTAAGAAGCTTATTTTCCATGGCCAAACGGATGTCGTCTGTAATCTTTATAAGAGCTGTTACAGTGCTATGGCCAGGACGAAAACCAGATTGGAACGGACTAAGCAGGCAGTTAGACGAGAGATAGCAAAACAGTTGATTATGAACAACACTCTCGAGGACTTTGGATAGGATTGGTAAAATGGAAATTGGACGGAATTCTGATGCAGAGGTGGGATTTGCAACTTTAGGTAAGGGTAGGACATGTGCCTTCTTCCACACCGAGGGAAAGGAGCTTGTGACAAGGGAATGGTTTATAATATGAGTTATGACAGGAATAAGTGTACTTAAAATGTGGAGAAGCGTCTGAATATGCAGACCATCATCACCCACTGCTTTTGTGGAAATGGATAGGATATTTTTCTTTATATCTTCTTCTGTAACCTGGTGAAAAGAGAAGGGTGCACATTTTGGCAAAGAAATAGCGGAGAGAAAGTTCAAAGTAGAAGATTTTGTATTGTCATCCAGGATAACAGGTGACTTAGAGAAATGCATATTTATCGCATTGAGATCCAAATCGGGTGCGCCCTCACTACGGGCCTTACCGATGCCAAGAGACTTTAGAAATTGCCATACTTGTGCAGTGTTAAAATTTCGTATAGAATCACCAATGTGGCGTCTCTTAGCATCTCTACACATACGATTGCAACGATTACGCAAAGCTTTATTAGAGCACCAGTTTTCTTCCGTCGGAAACTTTTTATACCGCCTTTTTGCCTTATCCCTTATAGACATAGCTTTTTTGATGGAGTCAGATAGCCAAGGAGCAGGAAGATGTTTTACTCTCACCTTTTTTATGGGTGCGTGTATATTGTAAAGCTTTAATACTAGACTATTAAAAGCTGCCATTTTCATGTCTAAGTCACTGCAGTCGTAGACAGGAGTCCAGTCAATATCATCCGCATCAGCGCTCAAACGATCCATATCAATGTTCTTGAAACTACGAAGGAAAAGAAATTTGGATTTACGTTTAGAAGAGCGACTTTTATAGGACAGATATATGAGGTCATGATAAGAAAAACAGGCAGGCAATTGACCATGGGTGGCTACTTTACTAGGGTCAGAAACTAGTATTAAATCTAAGAGAGAAGGAGTACAGTGAGGAGCATGATGAGTAGCATTGAGTTGAAGGATATGCATATTGACAGAAGAGACAAGGGATCGGAGTTTACGGCTGCGAAGATCGTCCTTAAGCAAGCAAGTGTTAAAGTCTCCGAGGATAATAGTATGGTCATATAATGAAGAGAGATATTCTAGCTTAGATTCAAAAGTTGAAAAATAATCTACGTGGCAACTGGGACTGTAATAAACGCCTAGAAGATGTTTAGTATGGTTAATAATAATTTCAATGAAAAGATGCTCGGCAAATTTTGAATAATCACTCGGAGACTGATCAATCACCCTATATAAGATATCTCCTCGCAGATATATGGCAACCCCCCCACCTCCTTTGCCAGTCCTGTCATTACGCACCAGCTTGTAGCCGGGCAACGCATACTGCGTAGAAGGAAGGGCAGGCTTGAGAAAAGTCTCAGAGACAAGGATAGCATGGATGAGATTAGAATCGAAAGATGTCAACAAATCGGTATAATATGCGGGAATGCTTTGAGCGTTTATATGGACCAAATTGAAAAATTTGCTGAAACCAATTAAATTTGAAGTTAGTTGGTCTCGCAGAAGAAGAGAATTATCACTGAACGCGCTAGCATAGCTTTTATCAGATTCACAAGATGAAGAGCAAGACGCAAAACTATCTTCGGAATCATGATCTGACATAATTATTATCTTATAATAATAAACTAAAACAATAAACTAAAATAATAAACTAAAATAATAAATAATAAGAATAATAACAAATAACGATACCAATAAATAACTATGCTATATCATATATGTCATCCTTGATGCACTCGTCGGTTAAAACTAATTTGGGCTAAAACACTCGTATCCAAGGCTCAAGAAATATAGTTTGACATTTAACATTTCTAAACGAGTGTTTTAACTTCAAAACAAAAACTACAAAAATAAAAATAAAAGTGACCGTCAAAAAATAGGTACAATAAAAATTAATATAAATAAGTCGAGAAGAGTGTTCAGACACAAGTATCACTTTTTTCGCGACTTCTTATCGGCGGTCGACGTAGCTGGCTTGCCACTTATCTGCGACGTTCCTGCTTTGGCAGTTTCGCCGGACGCTAAATTCCTTGTCGGAAACCGAGCAAGAAGGGGCCGTAATTCCGCTACAGATTCGATTTTACGACGCGACTTATCTGGGAGCAGTATATTTATTTTGCCCTCAGAGGTCCAACATTGATTCACACCGAAGTGTCTACGAGCTTGTAGAAACACATCATGTCTTGGCTTAGTTAAAAACTCAGAGAAAATTAAACCTGTGCCTTTCAAAAGGGTTTTATTGCGCCACACTTCGTTCCGCAAATTGTGCTTCTGGAATCGGATGAGGAGAGGTCGCGGCTTGCCTGAACTAACTCCTAGGCGATGACAGGCCATAATGTCTGAAGAAGAGACATTGCTAATCTTCATCTTCTCCTGCATTGTTTTTATAGCCTGGACAATGTGATCCTCATTATGCTGTTCAGGAAGGCCATGGAGTAGCAAGACCTTTTTGCGGGATGCCATTTCATGACGATCCAGGCCGACTGTTAGTAACTCCACCTGACTCTTCAGAGTACCCATAGTTTTCCACATGAGACACTTGAACTCCGTGAACTCTCTAGATAAGCTGGCTATCGTCTTATGTGGAGCTTCATTGTCATTGACGATCCGAAGGTCTTCTTCGTACTTCTCCATCCGTGTGGCAAATGTTGTTGAGAGTTCTTCCACACAGTGAGACAGCTTGGCGTATAGGTCCATGATAGTGCAGATGGAGTGAATTTATAGGAAAAACTTGTAGTGAAAAGAGTGCACCAAAGGATATAGCAAATATTACAGCATATGTCTGATGTATATATACACTTTAATTATTTATATTAATAAATTAAATCAAGAGCTCAAAAAAAATGTTGTTACAACTTGAACTACCCTCGAAAAACTTTAACTTTATTTACGGATCATGCCCATACTTGCCATCTAAGCGATGTATAAAAACATACCGATATGCATCTGAATTTATTATCTGCCTGCGTGAAGGCCCTAAGATATTAATCTTATTTTTATACAGAGTATAAGCCCTGTAATCCCTGATGAACTTATGTTCAATAAATGAAGTGCGTGAGCGTGTGCCTATATCAATATTGTACCTTGTTACTAATATATACATATATAGATACGTAGGTAAGATGCGCCCGCGCAGCCTTCCTTTGATTTGTCAGTTGTAATACTAGCCGTTAGTCAATTAAACGTATGTCCGTCCATTAAGAAACGTTTTGATTTTCTTGTCCCTGCTAATAGGTTATGATGGGGCCCAGGTAGACCCGCAGGCTAAAAGACTTGCGTAAATAGTGATTCAAAGTGATAATTAATCGTAAACAAGTGAGAACAATAATATACGTCCGCGTGCACATGGACTATTGCTAACTGCTATCCGGTGCATTCCTATTGTTTAGTGAATATTACGAGCGGTTTATTTTATTATTGTTTTAGTATTGACTTCGTTTGAGAAACTAAGTTATGTCTTCGGCTACGATTAAAATTGATCCACTTACGGGCAACAATTATGACACCTGGAAGATACATATGCAAGCTATTTTGAAGTAAAATACCTTGTGGGGATATATCTCAGGTGATATACCGCAGCCATTATCTTCTGATCCGAAATATGCAGAGTGGACTAATAAAGATGAAAAAGCGAAATGGGATACGTCTTTAGCTGTGAGTTCGAGTGAAGTAATAGCGTTAGATGGCTTCGGAACTTCGAAAGCGATATGGGACAAATTGACATCTTTGTATACGACCAGTGGGCCTGCGCGGAAAGCGCCGTTCCAAAAACTCTAAAATCAATTTGCATTACTCCTTCTTGAAAACTTGACAGAATCACTAACTGCTTTTTACTCCCTATTTAATTATTTTAGATAAAAGCGTCACAAAAACACTGGAATACGTGTTTGAATATTTGTAAAAAAAATCTTTAAATAAAATTACACCTACAAAACTTTGGAACATCATTTTATCTGCTTTAATGATGAATTTTTAATAAACCCTTTAACATGCAGTTAATTTGTTATTCAAAAATAATGACTTTATATCTTGAAAGCGAAAACAACCGCTATACAATTTTTCCCATTGCACTGCCTTAGGAGTGCAGTTCAGAGTTTCTTTATTTGACAATGGAACACAAATACTAATTTGCATAACTTAAATTTCAAAACTTAACGGTACAATCATACAAACTTCCATACAGCTTATCATCCTGTGTATTTTCAATGTTTGGTATTTAGATAAATTAGATTTATTTTCATATATTTACTGTTCGATTCATGCTTGTACCGAATATTTGTTTAACTTGTCAAACTTGATATTGGCAGAATCATCGATTAACGACGGGACCATAGATTATTCATAAGGTCATAAGATAATGTGTCTAATATAAATGGAAATATTATATTATTACTGCAATATTGATATGTTATATTTTCTACTTGTAAAAGGTAATGCGTTAAATTGTTGTTGAATAAATTATTATTATTATTGGCAGAATCATCGATTAACGACGGGGCCATAGATTATAAATGGAATTGGATTTGCTTAACCGTTAATAGATCAGTCAGTCAGAATAAATGATTTTATATATAGAGAACATAGAAGATACATACACGTATATAGATGGCGTCTTCTTACTATTCACCTTGCTGAATTGGATGTTTTTATTTGTGTACCTTTTTCCATAATTTATTTAAAGCACTGATTATTTAAAATATAAGAGACAAAATAAGACTTCTAACCAAATGGAGGTAGTCGGTTGAAGCGTTATAGTTGTTGCACAGATGGATCGAGTTCCCCGGTGGCGCTGTCACACTCGCGCGTGTCGGTGCTGGAGGGGGGCGAGGCGCGGCTGCCGTGCGACACGCGGCCTGGCGCGCGCGCCGACGCCGTGCAGCTGGTGGTCTGGTACAGGGGTGCGGACCCCGTGTACAGGTGAGTGCAAGGCTTGTGGACTACATGTACCAAGAACTTTATTTTCTTTAAAAAATAACTGCGTCCTCGCACATGGTATTATTGCTATATCGTGGGTGCGTTTACAACAACAAACATTTGTGGCTCATACAAAGATTTGTCTCGTGCGGGAATGTTAACCGTGACTACTTATTCCAGTTGGCGGAGCAACTCAAGCTTTGAAGCACTGGACCAAGCAGTCCGCATACTTATAACACCCAGTTCCCAATTGTGAACTAGAACGAAATATTCTGGTTGCTTAATTATTTAATATAATTTAGATCTGAACGAAATTTCAGTGACATTTATAATCTGAAGAAAGAATAGAACGAGACAGTTTTAAATAGTTCCTAATAGTACCTATGTATGTACCTGTGTACTGAAACCGTCCGGCACAGGATTTTTTTTGTAACACTTACGTACTTTTTATCTTGCTGGCTGTTCTTTGGTAGTTAATTGTTAACTGATTTAGTTTTAGGCACATTTTAGGGGTTCCTATTTGTAAAAAAATATCTTTTATTTGAGTCTATAAAAATATTCCTATGAATTGATGGGGTATGTGATATGTGATGTGTGGGTATAATGTTTAGGTTACAATCGAATAATTAAGTAATGTTTATTGGCAATACTGACAGGGACGATACATGACGTACATACCTGTATCGTCTTAATCAGTATTATTTCTCTAAATAACTCGATATGGTTTTCACTATCTAATATGTGGAACACAAAAGACACTGACTAAAAAAATATATAGTTGATATATAGTTACTGATGTTTGTTACTCAACCATCCTAAAACGGCCGAACGGATTTGGATGAAATTTGAAACTCAGATATTTTATTACCTGGATTTACACATAGGATACTTTTTATCCCGGAAACTGACACATGTTAGGTTCCTGGCTAAAGTCAGCGCGGACGAAGTCATAGGTAAAAACTAATTGGTAATATTTTTGGTTGTTGGTCAATAGTTTTCTGTAATAGATGCCAACAATAATTGGTGGATGGGGTGATTTTTGAGTAGATTATAAAGGTATAGGGTGTCTCTTATCATAGTATAAGTCTGAATTTTAAGAAGACCGCCAACACGCATTAAATCGGTGTTCTCAACGAAAATACTCAATTTACGTAATGAACTTTTGTGCGGTAAACTTTGGTTCTGCAATAACAGTTGGGACTCGGGTCACGACTCTACTTGTGACTTGTAGCTCATCACTACTAAGATGGACTCTCTGCAGTGATTCTATTTTGCACACTTTCATAAATCTTAATTTATACATCAAGATTTATGAAAGTGTGCAGCACTTTAGTCTATAAAATTAGAAAAACGACGAATATCAATTAACTTATCTGAGTAAGTTGAAGTCACTACATGCCTGATCCCTGGAAGTAAGATAGTACTAGCGAGTTAGTAGGCCACTTCGACATGTCATATTTCAATAAATCAGGAACAGACCATCTTAACCTCAAATCCTAAATCTCACAGAAATTAACTCCACAAGAACGGTCATCGGAACATGCCTCCAAGTACAATTTATAGTTACCTCTAAAATTTTAGCTACGCGATCGCGCTCTAAGTAATCCATTTTATTTGGGAGAATTTTTGGCTGCCAGTCCAAAAAGTCGTATGTCTAACTTTTACACAAAGTGACGACTGCCTTGACTGCGTCGTTACTTTAGTAGTAAAGCGCATCGCTTCGTGATCACTAGGTCCTGGATTCAAATCCTAGGTCGGACAAATGAAGTTTTTCTAACAAAAACTTCCCAGTATGACTCTAGAGTTGAGCCCGGTATATAGCAATAGGCTCGCCCCCTAACATCGTCGGCGAAAAGTGGGTGCACTCATTACAATTCTGCCACCCCCGCTTAGCGAATATAGGCATGACGGTGTGTGAATGTGTGTGCATTTTAGGCTGCCCCATAAATTTGTGGGACCAGTCCAAAAAGTCTTATGTCTAACTTTTACACAAAGTGCCGACTGACTTTACGTACAATTTTACTGCCACGAGAGCACTACAAGGTTCAAGTCTTGGTGTTCATTTCTAAGTGGTAACCGGTACTAACGGCTTAATGGTGTTGGTACCGGCCATCCAAAGCATGGATATGCTCGAATATGAAAAAATGCTTGAAGCGATCACCCATCTTAGACCGGCTAAGCCTAACTGCTCAGTATTGGTGGTCGCTAATAACACCGCGGTCGCGCAGCGCTACGGACGCCTCATATTCTTTGAGCTAAAGCTCAAAGCACTTAATTATTTTGCCCTGCTTAAAAGCAGTGCAAAATAATTAAGTGCTTCGTCTATAACGTATTCCATAAAGTCTGCAAGAATACAAAAAAATAACCTATGTAAAATAATGTCGCGAAATCACAATATTTTCGTCTGAGTTCCTTTCAGAGTGCGTTAGTTTTTTGCCCTAAGTAAGGGATAAGAAGGGATACAACGAAATTTCCATGAGATTGAAATAAAGCAGATCCAAGTGACTTTGGAGACAAACATCAAACCGTAGATAGATAGATAGATAACTCTTTATTGTGCACAACTAACAAACATGTTAAGATAAAAACAAAAAAAAAAACTATATGTAACACAATCGGCGGCCTTATCGCTAAGAAGCAATCTCTTCCAGGCAACCTTGGGATGGAGAAATTAATTTGGTCGTAGTATACAAGGGGGTGCACTAGTCAAAAACAGATAGTTTAAAAAAGAAAAATACTTACAGTAAATAGCTAGCGGCACATATAGACTAAAATATAATCTACAAACGCAAACACATACAACAAAATAGGATATAATAGAGATATACAATACAAAATGACTAAACATACACATAATTACTTATTTAGGTATGACAGTAGGATCCAATGGACAAAGAGATAAATAATGCTTTTTTACCTGATTTTTGAAGCTCTCTAGCGACAACGCACGCCGTATACTGACTGGTAGAGTATTCCACAGTCGTACCGCCTGAACAACAAAGGACTTATCATAAAACCTACTACTATGAGGGGGCATCCTTAGGCTAAGGTTTTCTGAGGATCTGAGACATTGGATGCCAGTGCCTTTTAGGTACTCAAAACGTTCTTTAAGATAAGAAGGAGAGGAAGGGTTAAACAATATAGTGAAAAGAAGAGCTAGAATATGCACGTTCCGGCGAAATCGAATGGGCAGCCACTTGAGTTGTGTACGGAATAAGGAGACATGGTCATATTTGCGTAAGCCAAATATGAACCTAATCGAGAAGTTTTGGAGCCGCTCAAGCTTATTTAGCTGATCCTCGGTTAAATCTAAATAACAGGTATCAGCATAATCTAGGATGGGGAGTAGAAGAGATTGTGCAAGTGCAACTTTAGTGGCAGTGGGTAGAAAGATGCGAAGTCTTCTTAAAGAGGCCGCTGTCGAAAACGTTTTGCAGCTAATGACTTCTAGTTGAGGGCTCCAGGTTAGACAACGGTCTATTATGATTTCTAGATTTTTTACAGTTTCGCTGTATGGGATATGAGTTCCGTTAAAGTTTATTTGTGGGACCGTCGACCAGTTTATTTTGGAAATCATTCGGGAGCTACCTACGATAATGGCTTGTGTTTTGACGGGATTTACTGTCAATCCGTAAGATTTACACTACTTAGTTAATCGGCGCAAATCGTGATTGATACTAGCAATTGCTTAGTTAAGATTTGCAAGTGATGCATGAGTGTAAATCTGCAAATCGTCTGCATATAGGTGGTAGGAAGATGTGAAATTCTGGGAAATTGAGTTAATGAAAATTGCAAACAAAAAAGGAGATATAACGCCACCCTGTGGTATGTGGTATGTTGTTCTTAAAATTAAATATACACTTAATGTTTACTTCAAAATTTAAGCTCTATTTATTAACTTGTACTATACAGCAGTTAATCAATTAACATTAATTTTGTTTAAAAAATGAAGTGTATATTTAATTTTATGTGTCATGCTAATAAAAGCAACCATACTATATTAGTTCTATTCGTTAACAAACAACAAAGCCTGAGAAATACATTCTGCAGTGCATTACAGGTACTAACCGGTTATTGAAAAATAGAGCTTATTTGGTTCACTCGGAGCGCTTCAAGCGATTGCTCTTTATTTTCATTAGGTAGTCTGATATCTCGTTAGTAATCAGGCATCACATTGAAGATTGATCGTCCATTTTAACATTTTATATGTTCATACATGCGTAATATGATAAAAAAGTATATAGAAAATTAATGGAAACTACATAAGCTGGCTGAGTTTTTTGTTGGAATTTTGCAGTAAAGACGGCGTTTCATTCAGGGGATCTATACATATAATAAAACAGTAAGGAAGTCGAGTCTGCACATGGAATATTGTTAGGAAATAACAACCCAGGGGTAGCATACTATCGATGTAGAAGCCAATGCTACAATTATTGGCTTTTGTGTCTGTTTGTCTGTCTGTTTGTCTGTCTGTCTGTCTGTCGGAGGGTATGAATCGGCATCAAGCAAAAACTACCAGGTGGATTTTGATGAAACTTTTATATGCTGTGATAGTTGTAGCCTGTACTAAGAATCATAAATCTGTATACACATATTTTCGAAAAATCTAACAGTTTCTGAGGAAAGAAAATAAAAGACGATTTTGATAAATCATTCATTGTTCCAAAACAACTTAAGCTAGACTAGATTGACGCGGGATAAACCACAAAACGTTTTTACTGTTTGTTTTGGTTTTGTTTGTTTTTTAAAAAACGTAGCCCCACACTAGGATTTATTCCTGTGTCGTGGGTGCGTTTACAAACATTAAAATTCACAAACACAAATACCCAGACCGGAACAAATAATTGTGGATCACACAAAGATTTGTCCCGTGCGGGAATCGAACTCGCGACTATTAGACACAGTGGGCGGAGCAGCTCAAGCTCTTAACAACTGCGCTAAATCGTCGTCGTCGATCGGTTTGTTCCGAACTGCAATGTTACGACGTAAACAATGTGATTTTGCCTACACATGAATTCCTCCATGAATTGATATTGGACTCAGGTTCGTCTCCTCACGAAAAACTTTTCAGTAGTTAAAAGCACTTACTGAAAAATGTTCATACACGTTTGATTAAAACACTCAAACATGATTTCGTGCATGGACCGATGATGTATTCAGGATTGTTTCTTTCGGAGAAAACTCTAACGATGAATGGGCCTGATACGAAACTTTAACGACGATTAATATCTTCTCGTGAGATATTAACACAAAATGAACTGACAAAACTTTGCTACGTACTTAACTGGCAATGTACCGTTTTAAGATATTATTGCGCTAGATTACACTCTTTATCAGTGTAGGTAAAAAAGGAAGGTATTGTATGTTTTTTTTTGATAAGGTGTTAGTGGTGTGTGTTAAAGATCGCACTATAGGTTAGTTTATATTTTACAAAAAAACACCTGTGCGGGCTAAGTGGAGCTAAGACTGAACCCGGTGATAGAGATAGTTGATAGAGAAATAGGTCTGGTGGAAGTAGACAAAATAAACAATATTTTATGAACTTCCACACGGTATATAGCACGACTCTTCCGGTATAGCCGTTATTTCTTCATAATAAAATGGCAGAATGGATCTTACTAACACTTTCATGGTGTATTAGGTCTCGAAATAATTTTTGAGATACTTTTTATCCCGAAAAGAATCACGGTTCTTGCGACATAGCTGGCTAAACGAATTTAATTGAAACTTTATATGAAAATGTCTTACATCGTAAAATAAAACAAAACTCTTTTTATTTCGAAAAAAGAGCTACGCTATGCAATATATACATTAGCATGACTTCTGTGGAATATCTATTATTTCTTCATACTAAAACGGCTGAACGGATTATAAAGAAAATAAATGCGAAAGTGGAAAGATGTAGATATCGGAGAAGACCTAGACAATCCTACCATGACCAAATAGACCATATCTTACCCGAAGGGCAAGTCAAGAGTCTTCGTAACCGGCGAGCGTGCATAAGACGAACTATGAGAGTGGAGGAAGACAGAAAGGTCTGTGAGAAAAGAACCTGTTGAAAATTTGTACTATCTGCCTACCCCGCAAGGGATCTGACGTTATGATATAGTTCCATATAGGTATTAAAGTATTTAAGTCGTGAAATAATAATATGAACTAGAAGACTTTGTTTAAACACTAGATCATGCCGATTTGATCCGTCTAAGTGGTATATAAAATTACGCCAACATGGATTTGATGGGTTTTTACCGGCCTACATGAAGCCTAAAAGATATTAATCATATTTTGGCTAATGAAAAGCCTGGCAATCCTTCGATTCTCTTTATCTCTTCACAGGTGACTGAAAGCCACCGCGCCAGCGCTGGCTACCTGTTGAAATTGTTCTACAATGAAAATTTACTCATTTTTAAACTAACTTTATAAAAACTTTTATAAAACAAAGACGACTCGGTTTAAGCGATAAAACGTAGACTACTTAATTTACTTTGTTAAATAGTCGCAGGTACGATCCCCGCGCGATGCACAGGGATAATGATTAGGAGTTTGTGATTTTAAAATAAAAGAAATTTTAAGCGCATACGTGCCCAATATAAAAAAATATTTGTTTGTCCGTGTTAACATCCAGAAAGGCAAAACCGATTTCAAATAGGCCTTGGAATAATGCTATCCAAAAAAGTCCCACCTACCTATGTCAAATTACAAAAAAACTGCTAGTAGATAATATAATTATAATATTATTAGAGGAATTATTACGTGATTGAATCAGGAATGAGGAGATTCGTAGAAGAACCAAGGTCACGGACATAGCCCTCAGGATTAGCATGCTGAAGTGGCAATGGGCTGGCCACATAGCGCGAAGATCGGACGGGCGTTGGGGCAGAAAGATTCTAGAGTGGAGACCACGTATTGGCAAGCGCAGCGTAGGACGACCGCCTGCCAGATGGACCGACGATCTTGTGAAAATCGCAGGAAATCGTTGGATGCAGGTGGCATCGGACCGGTTACGCTGGAAAGCGATTGGGGAGGCCTATGTTCAGCAGTGGACAAGTATAGGCTGAAATGATGATGATGATGATTATTAGAGGGCCAAACATGGACTGAACGTTTTGATTCTATTTTCGTGCCGCAATCGATTCCAAAGTACGTGACTTTTTGTTGTGAAACGTTATTCCCATTTTTGTTTTGTTTATATTAGCAAAACAAAAACCCTAATCAACTATAAACGCCCGCGCCCATGCCAACTAGCCGACCGAGGGGTACACACATACTCTGTTCACTCACACATTCGTATCACGGTTGGGCGGGGTGTAGGCACAGCGTGACGATTATACTTTCTGTTAAAACCTAATTAGAATTAGAATTTTTTTATTCATGTAAATCATTAAAGTATTCATGAATCGTCACCAAAGTAACAAAGACTCTACCACCACTTCGAAATGCAATTCCTGTGGAGAAAAAAAGGCAAGTAACTCGACGCTTAGTCATTTAAAATAAAAAATACAATATTTTACTATCTACATTTTGTTGTGGGGTATGGGTGGACAATGTAGGCTAGTCTATTAGGTAGGTCTAAGTTAAAACAACAAAATTAACTGTTGAGAGAACGGCTACATGGTTCCCTCATTTACACATAAGGAAACAAAAAAGTCATCCAAAATACAAAACTACTAAAGAAATAATAATAGCTTAACTACTTATCTATTATTTAATTGGAGCTGGAACAGCACCTATCCAAGCGTTTTTATTGTTTAAATAATCCCTCTCGGCGTATTATGTCATGTTCGCACAATGACAAAATGTCACAAAAGACACTTTCGCGTCATCTCACGTACGCAAAATGTCACGTTCGCACAATGTCACGTTCGCAAAATGTCACACTCGCATAATCCCACATTCGTAAAAAAATATGTCAAATGTCACTTTCGTAAGATTATCAAAATAACCATTTTATGACTCTTATTCCCTTAACCATGGGACGGCCTTTGGTATGGGACGCCACTTGCGTCGATACTTTGGCACCGTCCAACCTTCCCGAATCAATCGTTAGGGCTGAAGCTGCCGCTGCGTTTGCCGAAAACCTCAAACGGCGCAAGTATAGCAACCAAACAATTTGTTACTTTTTTTGTATTTTATCCTATTATAGTTATTAATTGTTAGTAGCTAATTAATTTAAATTTACAATTTATATAAATATTCTTCTTGTGATGTTGACATTATATTCTTCTACTATGTTTTTTTTGCATTACTCGTACTGACTATTGTCTTTAAATGTTGTATATGCCTATAAAGGCTTGTCACCTTGCCTCAGACTGTATCTGTATATTACGTTGTTACTTTTTTGTGTGATAAGTCGATGGTGTACCTTTCATAAATAAATAAATAAACCTCGACAGAGGTTACATATTTGAGCCGTTTGGGGTAGAGACTCTTGAGTCCGTGGGGTCCTGGTGCACATTGCATATTTTGCGATGTGGCCAAATTGCTGGTCCAAGTAATAAGTGACCAGAGGGCTGGGACATACCTCGCGCAAAGTTAAGCATTGCCATTCAACGTCACCCTGCTAAGCGTTTCGTATTTTTAGTAAATATTCGGTACATATTTTTGGCTTATTTGATGTTTTTCGTTTTATACCTAGCTTTTAAGTTGTAATTAATCGTTTTTAAGGTTTCTTTTTATTTGTTTAAAAATCTTATCTTCTTGTAAATAAACTTGTTGCACCATTTTATATATATGAAAATATATTACGTGTGTTGCTATCGATTGTGTCGGGCCGAGCAAAGCTTTCAGTCCACTATAATCTACAGTCAGGCCCCATGAGTACATTTTTTCGGCTCAACGATCTACCCATGTAGAAGGGACTCATAAATATATTTATATATGTTGTGCGCCATTAAAAATCTTGGTCGAAGTACCAGGACATATAACATACTAGCAGAATCTTAGCTATAGAAGATATACTTACTAGCTATAAAAAGATGGGTGGCTAAATACAAACCTTATTCCAAGTACAAGGATCATCATCATCATTATCTCAGCCCATACTTGTCCACTGTTGAACATAGGCCTCCCCAATCGCTTTCCAGCGTAACCGGTCCGATGCCACCTGCATCCAACGACTTCCTGCGATTTTCACAAGATCGTCGGTCCATCTGGCAGGCGGTCGTCCCACGCTGCGCTTGCCAATACGTGGTCGCCACTCTAGAATCTTTCTGCCCCAACGCCCGTCCGATCTACGCGCTATGTGGCCCGCCCATTGCCACTTCAGCTTGCTAATCTTAAGGGCTATGTCGGTAACCTTGGTTCTTCTACGAATCTCCTCATTCCTGATTCGATCGCGTAGAGAAACGCCGAGCATAGCTCTCTCCATAGCTCGCTGAGCAACTCTGAGCTTTTTTATGAGACCTATTGTAAGAGACCACGTCTCTGATCCATATATCATCACTGGTAACACACATTGACTGAAAACTTTAGTCTTAAGGCACTGAGGTATTTTGGATGAGAAGATATTGCGCAGTTTCCCGAACGCTGCCCAGCCGAGTTGGATTCGTCGATTGACCTCTCTCTCAAAGTTGGACCTACCTAACCGGACTACCTGTCCCAGGTAAATGTATTCGTCGACAACTTCAAGAGTAGAGTTCCCAACGGTGAGTGCGGTGGGTACGACATGGACGTTAGACATTATTTTGGTTTTGTCCATGTTCATTTTAAGACCCACTTGTTGAGATACTCTGTTGAGGTCACCGAGCATTCGTCCTAGATCTTCCAGCGACTCCGCCACGACCACAATGTCGTCGGCAAATCGAAGGTGAGTGATGTATTCGCCATTGATGTTGATGCCAAGTCCTTGCCATTCCAAGAGCTTGAAGGCGTCCTCTAAGGTGGCCGTAAACAGTTTCGGAGAAATGACGTCTCCCTGTCTTACTCCTTTTTTTATGGGGATTGCCTTCGTGCACTGCCCCTGTACTCGGACTGACATGGTGGCGTTATTATACAAGCACTTCAACACTTCGATGTACCGATAGTCAATGTGGCATCGCTGGAGAGATCTAAGAACCGCCCAAGTCTCGATCGAATCGAAGGCTTTCTCATAGTCCACAAACGCCAAGCATAGTGGCCGATTATACTCCTCGGTCTTCTGTATAATCTGCCGCAGCGTATGTATGTGGTCTATGGTACTAAAGCCTTTCCGGAAACCGGCTTGTTCGAGAGGCTGGAAGTCATCAAACCTGCGTTCGAGACGATTCGTAATGACTCTCGAAAACAACTTATAAACATGGCTCAGCAGTGTGATGGGCCTATAATTCTTCAGTAAAGTGTTATCACCTTTCTTGAAAAACAGTACCACCACACCCCTGTTCCATGCTTCCGGCGTTTTCTCTTCGAGCAAGACGGAATTAAACAGCCTCTGAAGGACTTTAAGTACTGGCGTTCCGCCCGCTTTCAGAAGCTCTACGGTAATTCCGTCTTCGCCCGGCGCTTTGTTATTTTTGAGTTGTTTGAAAGCCATCCTAATCTCGTACAGGCTGATGTCCGGGATATCTTTAGTGTAGTGTCGGGTTAGCTTGGCTCTTGGGTCTTTTACCAAGTCAACAACAGGTTCAGCTACTGAGGTATACAACTGCCCATAGAACCTCTCTATCTCCCTGAGCACCTCCGACCTATTCGACGTTACGTTTCCGTCCTCCATCTTCAGCTTCGTCAACTGGCTTTGCCCAATAGACGCGTCTCTTGCGAACACTTTAGAGCCCTTGTTCTGTGCTATGGTCTCCTCAATACGCCTTGTATTGAAGGACCGTAAGTCTTGTCGCATGGACTTCAATATCTGTCCATTGAGCTGCCTATAGGACTTAGCATCATCGGAGGTTTGGAGCGTCATGGAACGTCGCTCAGCCATGAGGTTTCGGGTGTAGTTGGATAGTTTTTGAGGTCTATTTTTACGGTGGGGCTTAAAATACTTGGACCCGACCGTATGGACAGTCTCTACCAGCCTGTTGTTGATTTCGTCCACTGATGCGCTGCTGTCTAGCAATTCGAAGCGGTTTGCCAATTCGAGTTGAAAGTTCTCGGGGTTTTGGATATGTGCATTACAAGGTCGGAGCGTAGACTTCATCAGACGCGATCTTTCCATTTTGACATTAATATTTAATGTGCCTCTGACCATTCGGTGATCACTGCCGGTTTTTACCCTGTGGATCACGGAGACATCATTAAATATTTGTCGCTTGGTGCTCATTATGAAGTCTATTTCGTTTTTGGTGGAACCATCAGGGCTCATCCAGGTCCATTTCCTATGAGACGGCTTCTGGAAGAAAGAGTTCATCATAAAGAGTCCCTCCTTCTCCAGGAATTCGGCCAGCCTCTGACCCCTGGGGTTGCGCTGCCCATATCCAAATTGCCCCACTCTCAACTCATCATCGCCCCGTTTGCCCAGCCGCGCATTGAAGTCACCCATAACCACTATAAAGTGTGTTTTGGAAGTATGTATGGCTCTACTAATGTCCTCATACATAACTTCGACATCATCATCTGAGTATGTCGAGGTCGGTGCGTAGACCTGTATGACCTTCAGCGAATATCTTTTGGATATTCTGAGTATCAGGTACGCTACCCTGCTCGACACACTAGTGATGGACACAACGTTGTCTATGAGTGACTTGTGGACGATAAATCCGACACCACCTTGGGACTGCTGTTCGCCCTCCCGGTAGTAAAACAAGTTGCCGGATTTTAAGGTTATCGTGTCCTCGCCCTCTCTTCGGACCTCCGATAAACCAACAATATTCCACCGCAACTTGTTTATCTCTTCTTCCAGCTCAACAAGCTTCTCATCTGTCCTCAAAGTGCGTGCGTTGTATGTCACCAGGGCCAATTTTCGTTTTTGGTGGTAGCCGAATCTCTGCCGGAGATTCTTAGCACCCCTTGTCCTGTCGTTACCATGGTTGCTACCGTGGCAAGGACGATCAGGACCGCCGGGGACTAGGGGCCTGGTTTTCTTCTTTTCTTCCATAATAGTGATTGGGGGGATTTGCCATACTCGCCACGCTTGGCAGGCGGGTTGGCGAGCGCAGTTTTTGATCGCAGAAGTGTTAAGAGAACGCTGCTGCCCATTCCCAAGTTTTCCCTTAGTCGCCTTGTACGACACCCGATGGGATGAGATGGGTTGGTCCTATTCTAAGCCGGGAACCACGCGGCAATATTATAGCCGTTAGTACAAGGATATTATAGCCGTTTAGGTTTAAATAATGTACTATTGTATATTAAGCTTGTTTACAAAATGTTCGTTTATCACAAGCTTTTAACCAACTTATTTTTAATAAGTTTAGTAACGTCGAATTGTATTTTATTATAAAATCTAACTCAGTGTACCATGAAAGACGTGTGAATATTAAACAGACAAAATTGAAGTTGATCTAATTTATTTCCATGTCGCGTGTTATATCAATGTCTTTTAACTTGCTGATTAAAAAGATATAGTTTTTTTTCTCGCATACATTTTTGTTTTTTATAAATATACTTGAAGGATTATCTTAAAGATTCCTAATGATAATAATAAAACACGAATACCTAATGATTCTTGAAATGTCTTGCCAATGTAGTATCCTCTTAACTACTGTAGAAAGTTCATGTAGCTACAGACTAAGGGTCTATTTAATTTAGTTATTATTATTAATTTTTATTTAGGTATTAATTTACAATAATATTTTTAAATGATTGCCTACTGGGTACTCCATACCGACATACAGTGAAGTTTTAATATAAATCATCTTTTCAAATTTCTATTTATTGCGCTCATGGATATCTCGCAAATTTTTAGTTTGCGATTTGACGACTGCCTCATTGGTGCAGTCGCGTATAATGCACACAGTGATGACGAGGTTTTGGTTTCAAATCCTAAGTCGGACAAAGTATAGGTTTCTTGTCGAAAAATATTTCCGTACGTTCGGAGACTGAAAGTGTTCCCGGTATACACTGGAACCTAACATCGTCGCCGAAAAGAGGGTATGCGCAGTACCCACTTGCCCGCCCGCTTGGGGAATATAAGCGTGACGATTTTATTGCAAACTTGGCCCAAAGAATTTAAATGAGTTTCCCGTAGATAGGTACCCCGTACCAATTCGCAACATGGTAACGTATTATAATTCTGATGGCTATCGACACTAAGAATATGAAATGTGGCGTAGTTTTATACAACATTGTCTTAACTGGTCTCGTATTTTTTCAATAATCAGTTTTGGTGTTAACATAAAAGGAAAAAAAAACTTGTGAGGCTAGTCTAGAGTGAACACGAAATTGTTGAGATAACGCAAATATTTTAATTTAAAATAATAATATTTATTATTTACATGTTGCATATGCACTAAGAATTTAGTTTGTCCTCTGGTGCACACAGTTACACTATTACTTCTCCTTTGTTTCTCACTTTTACTGCACATCATGGACCTTTACGCAAAGTTATCAAGCTGTATGGAGGACCTTTCTGCCACATTTACATCGCGGATGGATCAGTACGAAGATGACCTCAGGAACTTCAGTAGTAATGACACAGCCCACAAGACCATCGCCAGTCTCTCACGGGAGTTCACAGAATTTAAGTGCCTTATTTGGAAGACGGTGAGTGCACTTAAGTCCCAAATGGAGCTTTTAATAGTGGGTCTGGATAGGCTCGAAATGGCGTCACGCAAGAAGGTTCTGCTCCTTCATGGCCATCCTGAGCAGAAGGATGAACACCCAACATCCCTGGCTATTACAACACTAACAAAGAGGTTAAACTTGACAAATATCACCTCTTCAGATATAACAGCCTGCCATCGCCTCGGTAACAACTCAAGCAAGCCTCGTCTACTGCTAATACGATTTAAGAACCAAATTTCACGCAGCGAGGTGTGGCGTAACAAAGCCAAATTAAAAGGTTCTAGCCTGGTATTTTCGGAGTTTCTCACAAAACCTAGGCATAACACTTTTATGGAAGCTCGCAAACACTTTGAAGTGAAACAGTGCTGGACCTCCGAAGGTAAAATTATCATTCAGCTTCCTAATGAGTCGCGACGGAAGATTGAGTCCGCAGCCGAACTGCGGAAACTAGTAGCGCAGTTCTCGGATTCTGCTGTGAATGTGGGCACAACTGCAAAGTCCAAGCCGGCGCCTGACAAAAAGTCACGAAAACAGGCCAAGTAATGGTACCCGTATTTTGTTGCGCATATTTATATCTTATATCTTTTTGTTATTTACTTTTATTTTTTTTCTCTCGACGGTCTTTCAATGGATAATTTTCCTACATTGTTATTTTGTTACTTGCTACCTACTAATATATTTCTCAATTTGTTTTGCTCACTCACTACACAGAATAAAAACGTCATTAATAAAAACAAAACATTTCGTGTGACATTGACATTCAAGTGTTCGTTCTGAAATAGGTATAAATTGCAACCTTGGATATAAGTTATTTTGTCATCTTGCATGTAAACTAGCGAGTGCATTGAGGACAAATATGTTTGTAAATTTATATATTTATATGTATGTATATATTTTTCATCATTTCATCATTTCAGCCTATACTTGTCCACTGCTGAACATAGGCCTCCCCAATCGCTTTCCAGCGTAACCGGTCCGATGCCACCTGCATCCAACGATTTCCTGCGATTTTCACAAGATCGTCGGTCCATCTGGCAGGCGGTCGTCCTACGCTGCGCTTGCCAATACGTGGTCTCCACTCTAGAATCTTTCTGCCTTATATATTTTTAGTATATTATTATTAGTTAATCATATTATATTTATATTGTACTATTTTCAATATTTGTGATAATCTTGACGACAGTTTCGTATCTTGTTCTTCTTCTTGTACATCTGATGAGAGTTATGCCAGTGCGTTCGCTGATAATTCGTGCACTTGCGTGATCAACTTATAGATACTTTCTCTGGCTTCAGAAACTTTTTTAATGCAGTCCACATAAATGCTCAAAGCGTCCCTGCACATTACTCAGACTTATTATCTTCTTTCGATGCTGATTTTATTCATGCTGTGCTTGTCTCTAAAACTTTTTTCAAGCCTGTGATTCCTTCCACACAATACTCTTTGCCCGGCTATAAATTAGTGCGTAATGCCAGAACAGGCAAGGGATCTGGTGGAGTTGCTATTTATCTCCGTGGAGATATTGACTACAAAGTTATTGATCAGTCTCCAAGCGATTATTCTAACTTTGCTGAACACCTATATATTAAAACAACTTTTAATCATATACAACTTCTTATAGGTGTGTATTATAGTCCCTCTAATCAAATTGATTACTTTTCTTCATTTAAATCCAAGTTAGAATATTTCTGTCCGATATATGACCACTTTATTATCCTTGGAGACTTCAATACTTGCTTGCTCAAGGATAATGCGCGCAGCCGCAGACTTCGATCCCTTGTCTCTTCTGTCAATATGCACATCCTTCAGCTTAATGCTACTCATCATGCCCGCCATTGTACTTCGTCTCTACTAGACTTAATTCTGGTTTCTGACCCTAGCAGGGTAGCTACGCATGGGCAACTTGCTGCCGCCTTTTCTTATCACGATCTCATTTTCTTATCCTACAAAATTCGTGCCCCTAAACGTAAATAAAAATTTCTCTCACTTCGCAGTTTTAAGAGCATTAATTTGGAACGTTAGAGGGAGGATGTGGCCCGTATTGACTGGTCTCCTGTGTACAGCTACAATAACCTCGACGAGAAAGTGTCCGCATTCAACAAGATTGTTCTTGATATATATAATAAACATGCTCCTTTAAAAAAAGTAAAAATAAAGCACCTCCCTGCACCCTGGTTATCCGATAATATTAAAAGAGAAATGTCAAAAAGAGATAAAGTTAAGAGACGTTACAATAAAAATCCTACAGAAGAGAACTGGTCTCTAAATACAAAACTGCCGAATCGTTGCAACCGTTTGTGTAGAGATGCTTAGAGACGCCATATTCATGACTCAATCGAAAATTTAAGTACAACACAAGTATGGCAATTTCTTAAGTCTCTTGGTATCGGGAAGGCAACTTGTGATGGTGTACCCGATATAGACCTTAACACAATTAATTTGTACTTCTCCAAGTCACCAGTCACTCTGGATGACAACCTTTAATCTGCTACTCTTAACAGGTTATCTAATCTTTCGTTGCCAAACTTCATTCTCTTTTCACCAGGTAACAGAAGGGGAGATAAAAAAAACAATACTATCTATTTCCACAAAGGCGATGGGTGATGACGGTCTTCAAATTCAAATGCTTCGTCCCATCTTAGATGATCTTATTCCTGTAGTACACCACATTATTAACTTTTCTCTGCAATCTTGCACCTTTCCCTCAGCCTGGAAGAAGGCTCATGTCTTACCGCTTCCCAAAGTTTCGAATCCATCTTCAGTTTCCCATTTGCGCCCTATATCCATACTCCCAATTCTGTCTAAGGTTCTCGAGAGTGTTGTTCAAAATCAACTATCTCACTATCTTCTCATTAATGGCCTGCTAAGTCCCTACCAATCAGGATTTCGTCCTGGCCATAGCACGGTAACAGCGTTAGTTAAAATAACTGACGACGTACGTCTGGCCATGGAGAATAAACTTCTTACTGTGTTAGTTCTGCTAGACTTTAGCAGTGCCTTTAATTCTGTTGATTTTGACATTCTCTTGGGAATTCTTTCCTCTCTAAATGTCTCTTTCTGTAACTGATTGGTTCAACTCATATCTTCGCGGTCGCTTGCAGTCGGTTCGCTCCGATGAGTTCTCCTCCGAGTGGTGTAATCTGACTGCTGGTGTCCCGCAAGGTGGCGTACTCTCTCCTTTACTTTTTTCGGTTTTTATTAACACACTAATGTTATTTCTTCACATTATCATCTCTATGCAGACGATAACTATGCAACTTTATCGTCATTTCGAAGTTGACGATTACTATGCTGCTATTGCTGCCAACAATAATGATATTCAAAATATTAATAATTGGGCAAAAACTTTTGGTCTCCTAGTCAACCCACCAAAATCGCAAGCTCTCATTATTGGTGTCAGACACTTTTACAATCTTCTAAATCACCAGTTTCTTCCACAAGTTGTCTAGGACTCCATTCCGATACCGTTTTCGAGTAGCGCCAAAAACTTGGGTGTCTACATAGACTGCAATCTGTCCTGGAATGTACACATTATATTAAATTTTCACTAATGAGTAAAGGATATTATACTATAAATGATTTCTTAAATGATAAAAATGCCTTTACATAAATTATCTGAAGATTACAACAATATGATGTTAAGTGCAGCGTGTCCTGCCTAGCGAGCGTTCATAGATTTCAAATACTATTTTTGAATTGGTCGTGGATTGGTCATGCTCACTAAAATGTCTTTGCTAGTGGCGACTCTGTGAAGCGGGTCACTCTCTGCCCTCTGTCACGATCGAGGAGAGTGATGGCTGCTTCTCAAGTCATATTCGTGAACAGGTGCTGCTGGTGGAGACTGATCCGTCCTCTATCCTTTGACTGATTAAACATGTACCGTAGTTCTGTTGAATTTTGTCTCGTTCGGCATCTCACTGGAGCTATAACCAATTATTTTGTACGCACTCTTTACATATTTTATAGTAACCCTTTCTATTACTATTATTATGTACTTTTTTATTATATACCTTTACAAAGTCCTAATCCGTGTGGGGACGGATCAAGAATACAGTCTCCCCACCGCATGCTGACCTAACAGCGGGTCGTAAGAGGCGACCAAATCCAGCAACAAATACCGCAAGCGGTAGTTCAAGCGAGGCAGTACTCTGGTGCCACACCGGAAGAGGGCTCGCTTGGACTGAGTGTTGCCGGAAGCAGGGCACCACTCTCTGGAATGGCGATACACATGGCATCCAAAGCCCTAGTTAGTTGGGTTACTGCTAGGAGATCATAGCCCACAGGTGCCGTAAGTGGTGCCTAAGGGGCTTATAAGACGAGAGGATGGGCAGCAGCGTCCTCTTAATACTTACTAACGCTATACTGCGATCGCCAACCCGCCTGCCAAGCGTGGCGATTATGGCATCATCCCCCTAATGACATCCACAAATATTAAACGGCCCCCAGTCTCCGGCGGCCCCGCTAGTCCTGACCACGGTACAGCCACGGTAACGGCTGGGCAGGGGGTGCTAAGAATCCCCGGAAGAGGCATGGCTACCGACAACGAAGACCATTGGCCCTGGCAACTTTTAACACGCGCACACTGCGAACTGACGAAAAGATCGACGAGTTAGAGGAAGAATTGAGCAAGTTACACTGGGATATCATAGGATTATCTGAAGTCCGAAGAGAGGGTGAGGACTCGATAACACTTAAATCCGGTAACTTGCTCCATTTCCGGGAGGGCGACCAGCAGTTCCAGGGTGGTGTCGGGTTTATAGTCCACAGGTCTCTCGTGAACAACGTTGTCAAGATCGAGAGTGTGTCGACCAGGGTGGCGTACCTGATATTCAAAATGACTGAAAGGTATTCACTGAAAATTATACAGGTATACGCACCGACTTCGACACACCCCGACGATGAGGTAGAGGCTATGTATGAGGATATATCTAGAGCCATACATACCTCTAAAGTGTCGGTGTAGTGAGACACCGTTGTCATGGGGGACTTTAACGCGAAACTGGGCAGACGAGGCAACGATGAGCTGAGAGTGGGAACCTTTGGTACTGGACAATGGAATCCCCGGGGTCAAATGCTGGCTGACTTCATGGAGAAGGAGGGACTCTTCATGATGAACTCCTTCTTCCAGAAGCGGGAACACCATAAATGGACCTGGGTGAGCCCCGATGGTGTTACAAGAAACGAGATAGACTTCATCATGTCGACGAGGCGGCACATATTCAATGATGTCTCTGTGATCAACGCAGTTAAAACTGGAAGTGATCACCGACTAGTAAGAGGCACATTGAATATCAACTTCAAGCTTGAAAGGTCTAGACTGATGAAATCTACACTCCGTCCAGCACCTGTCCAGATTCAGGAGCCCGATAGCTTTCAGCTCGAACTGCAGAATCGCTTCGAAGGTCTAGGTGAGTGCATAAACGTGGACGATTATAACAGCAGGGTAGTGGAAACTGTCCATACGGTCGGGCTCAAGTTCTTTAAAACCCACCGTACAAAAAGAACCAAAAAGCTCTCAGGCGTTACCCTCAAGCTTATGGAGGAAAGACGCAGGATGATCTTGCAGTCTTCAGAAGAAGTTTCCGAATGCCTGCGGCTCAATAGGCAGATCTCTAAGTCTCTGACTCGCGATGTACGCGAGTATAATACTGAAAAAATAAGAGAGACTATCGAGCGCAACAAAGGCCCTAAAGTGTTTGCAAGGGATCTGTCTATCGGGCAGAGCCGGCTGAGTAAGCTGAAGACCGGAGACGGCAGGATTGTATGCTCTACACCAGAACTCTTGAGGGAAGTCGAGAAGTTCTACGGCCAGCTTTACACATCAGTACAATCACCTGTCTGCAATCCGGCTATAGACCCAAGAGCCAAATTGACCCGACACTATACCGATGACATCCCGGACATCAGTCTGTGCGAAATTAGTATGGCTCTCAAACAGCTCAAGAACAACAAGGCGCCAGGCGACGACGGTATAACAGCCGAGCTTCTTAAGGCTAGTGGAAAGCCGATATTGAGGGCTCTCCAGAAACTATTCAACACAGTCATCCTCGAAGGCAAAACGTGGCGCGGAAGTGTGGTGGTTCTCTTCTTCAAAAAAGGTGATAAAACCCTCTTGAAGAATTATAGACCCATCTCACTTCTGAGCCACGTCTATAAACTGTTTTCGAGAGTCATCACGAATCGTCTCGCGCGCAGACTAGATGACTTCCAGCCTCCCGAACATGCCGGTTTCCGAAAAGGCTTCAGCACCATAGACCACATTCATACGCTGCGACAGGTCATACAGAAGAATGAAGAGTATAACCTGCCACTATGCTTAGCGTTTGTGGATTATGAGAAGGCCTTCGATTCGATCGAGACTTGGGCTGTACTACAGTCTCTCTAGCGTTGCCAAGTTGACTACCGGTATATCGAGGTGCTGAAGAGTTTGTACGAAAACGCTACTATGTCAGTCCGCCTTCAGGACCAGAGCTCGAAACCTATTCAACTGCAGCGTGGTGTGAGACAGGGAGACGTTATATCCCCGAAACTGTTCTCCGCCGCGCTGGAAGATGTCTTTAAGCTTCTGGACTGGGGAGGACTAGGTATCAACATCAACGGCGAGTACATCTCTCACCTTCGATTTGCCGATGATATCGTGCTCATGGCGGATACCCTGGAAGACCTCAGTGCCATGCTCGACGACCTCAGTAGAGTCTCTCAACAAGTAGGTCTTAAAATGAACATGGACAAGACGAAGATCACGTCAAACGTCCATGTAGTACCAACTTCTATAAAGGTTGGAGACTCTACGCTCGAAGTTGTTGACGATTATATATACCTGGGACAAATAATCCAATTAGGTAGGTCCAACTTCGAGAAAGAGGTCAATCGTCGAATCCAGCTCGGTTGGGCGGCGTTCGGGAAGCTACGTAATATCTTCTCGTCCAAAATTCCGCAGTGTCTCAAGACAAAAGTCTTTGACCAGTGTGTGTTGCCAGTGATGACTTACGGCACTGAGACATGGTCGCTTACGATGGGCCTCATAAGAAGGCTCAAGGTCACCCAAAGGGCGATGGAGAGAGCTATGCTCGGAGTTGCCCTGCGGGACGGAATCGAAAGTCACTGACATAGCACTCAGAATTGCTAAACTTAAGTGGCAGTGGGCGGGGCACATCGCTCGTAGAACTGACGGCCGTTGGGGCAGAAAGGTTCTCGAATGGCGACCACGTACCGGAAGACGTGGAGTGGGTAGGCCCCCTACAAGATGGACCGATGACCTGGTGAAGGTCGCGGGTAGAAGTTGGATGCGTACAGCACAAAGCCGGTCGTTGTAGCGGTCTTTAGGGGAGGCCTTTGTCCTGCAGTGGACGTCTTTCGGCTGAAGAAGAAGAAGAAGGGAACAAAGTCCTAAGTACTATTTTGTAAATGAGAGGACTATGTAGACACTGACTGATACCATGAATCTAAGTATACTTATGTATAATCTATACTTAAGCACATCTATTTAGCTCGTTCACTGTTCTCCGATACCCCAAGAATGCAATGTATTAAAAAAGAATTGTAAAACTCTCATTTTTAAAAAGAGTAACCGTGGAGTTTCTTGCCCTTCTTCTCCACAGGAATGACTTTCCGAACGGGTGATAGAGTCTTAAATAATCAATGATTTTCTAATTTTGGCTATTCATAAGTGCCCTTTGGTCCACATGAATAAAACACTTTATTTTGATTTAACTCACCTGATGGACCAGCCTACATTGTTCTGCCATACCCCATAACAAAATGTGTATAGTAAAAGAAAATGTAAATACGCTATTTGAAATGAGTAACCTTACAAATAGACCGGGTCTTATCTGAAGGACAAGTCAGGAGTCTCCGTAACCGGCGAGCGGAGACGAACTATGAGAGTGGAGGAAGCCAGAGAGGTATGTAAGGAAAAAACCTGTTGGAACTGTGTACCCTCTGCCTATCCCGCAAGGAATCTGGCGTGATGATATAGATAGATAGATAGAAAAGAGCATCTGTGGAGTTTCTCGCCCTTCTTCTCCACAGGAATGACATTCCGAAGTAGTGTTAGAGTCTTTGTTACTTTTCTGACGATTCATAAATACTGTAATGATTTACATGAACAAATAAATATTCTGGGTCTGATATACGTTCCATTCCTTGCATAGTTGAAAAATAATGTTGTTCGATCACGACGACATCACTTCAAAAGATGCTTTCGCATTCACTTTGCTTCGTCTCTAAATTGGGCGCGCCTTAACTAAAGTTGGCTACAATAATTAAGTCACAGGTACTACATACTATTTTGGTCTGTTTGTCTGTCTGTCCAAGGGTTATGATGGTTCATAAACCATAATAACGACTAAACTACCAGGCGAATTGTAATGAAACTTTGCATGCGGATATTTTAAAATGTTGGCCAACATATTGTTTGCTCTGAAAAATTAAATCGTTTTTCTAGGAAGACAAAAATAAGCGAAGCATTGAATTTCTACAAATACACTTTACTCCAAACCTGTTTGAAACATTTCAATGAAAATTTGTGTAATTGTAGTCTGTACAAAAGATCACAACTCTGTACACTTATATATTCGAATAATATAAACGTTTCTAAGGAAAGTGTAAAAAGTCGATTTTGGATAAATAAATATCTGGGATATGCGATGCGATAAATCATCTGGGAGCACGGTAGTGCCCCCGCAAAGACGAGCCAAGTGAAGCGCAAGGGCACTACTACCTTTTCTCGAAGCACTTCGTCGTTTTTTGGAACCCTCATACCTTGGGTTTGAATTATCATAGATAAATATTTTTTTGGGATATAATGTCAATAATAGACTCATTAAACACATGAAGTTTAAATTCCATAGCTCTTACACTTTAAATTTTATTGATATCCAGAAAAACACGATTTCGTCACTGACTCACTGATTACCATCAAAACTCTTAGGGTGCTTCCTGAAGTCCTAGAAAGCTGAAATTTGGTATGTAAGCTAGTATTAGTACACAAACAACAAAAAAGATCTAAAATTTGGAACTTTTACCCCTCAACGCCTTAAACTAGGAGATCGAAGTTTGTATAAGACTTCCGCAAATTTTGATGCTAGAGGTCTGAAAATTGATACAGGGACTACATGTTCTAATAGTAATAAAATACACCCCAAAAAAATAAAGAAAAATGAAGAATATAAAACAATATTGGCATAAGTAACTTACAAAAAGCAGTGAAATCCCACCAAAAACATTTTCATGCAAAATGTTGCCAAGACGAAACCAGACCGCACTGTCAAAAAGTTATCAGATCTCATGTAGAGCCAAGGTTCTACGAGCCCTAACTCTACGAGCCCTAACTCTACGAGCCCTAACTCTACGAGCCCTTACTCTACGAGCCCTAACTCTACGAGCCCTAACTCTACGAGCCCTAACTCTACGAGCCCTAACTCTACGAGCCCTAACTCTACGAGCCCTAACTCTACGAGCCCTAACTCTACGAGCCCTAACTCTACGAGCCCTAACTCTACGAGCCCTAACTCTACGAGCCCTAACTCTACGAGCCCTAACTCTACGAGCCCTAACTCTACGAGCCCTAACTCTACGAGCCCTAACTCTACGAGCCCTAACTCTACGAGCCCTAACTCTACGAGCCCTAACTCTACGAGCCCTAACTCTACGAGCCCTAACTCTACGAGCCCTAACTCTACGAGCCCTAACTCTACGAGCCCTAACTCTACGAGCCCTAACTCTACGAGCCCTAACTCTACGAGCCCTAACTCTACGAGCCCTAACTCTACGAGCCCTAACTCTACGAGCCCTAACTCTACGAGCCCTAACTCTACGAGCCCTAGCTCTACGAGCCCTAGCTCTACGAGCCCTAGCTCTACGAGCCCTAACTCTACGAGCCCTAACTCTACGAGCCCTATCTCTACGAGCCCTAACCCTACGAGCCCTAACCCTACGAGCCCTAACCCTACGAGCCCTAACCCTACGAGCCCTAACCCTACGAGCCCTAACCCTACGAGCCCTAACCCTACGAGCCCTAACCCTACGAGCCCTAACCCTACGAGCCCCAACCCTACGAGCCCTAACTCTACGAGCCCTAACCCTACGAGCCCTAACCAACCCTACGAGCCCTAACCAACCCTACGAGCCCTAACCCTACGAGCCCTAACCCTACGAGACCTAACCCTACGAGACCTTTTTTTTTTTTTTTTTTTTTTTTTTTTTTTTTTTTTTTTTTTTTTTTTTTTTTCACGCAGGGAAAACCCTTTATGGGTACCCGTCCGCGTTCGGGGGACGCGGAGGGGTTATGTCGGAGTCCTTGACCCATCAACACTCGGGGCCGTAGCCCCGGCTGTTGATGGACCAAGTGTACCGACTAAAAACCCTGCGGTGACACCCTCTTTGCCGCGTAATGTCGGGGATCACGGGATCGCCGTTAGGTACGCACCGCGACCCCGACGCGACCCGCCCTGTTAGGGCCCACCCTGGGAGCGTGTAAAGGGCGCTCCCTTTTCCCCCTACTAGACGCCATGCTGGTGTCACTCAGCACGGCGTCTCCCCCGCGAGCTGGGCAGCAGACTCCCCCGAGTCTGCCACTCAGGTGATTTCGTTGACGGTGCCCAGGGTTTATTCCATGGGCACCGCCACATTCTGCGCCTCAGTGGCGCCAGAGGCGACCGGCTGCGGCTGAGCCGCAGGTGATGCGGCCGGAGCGGCAGATCCGCCTCCTCGACGGCGGCCGAGCTTTCGGGCCGGACAGGCCCTGCCGCCCAGCATGTGGCCGGTTGGATGACCGGCCGCGCGGCACAGTGCGCAACAGGGGGCAGCCCTACACCCAGAGGCCTTATGGCCTGGCTGCCCGCACCTGTAGCACGCCGTGCCTCTATCGACTTCGGACCGGCACTGCTCGCGCACGTGCCCGGCCTCGAGGCAGCGGTAACACCTCATCGGCCTCACCTCCAGCAGCTTTATTTGTGCTGAGGTGAAGCCAACACGGAGCCTGTCCACCGCCGCTACTTTCTTAGCTGCCTCGATGGGGCAGCTAATCACAATCGTGCCTAGGGGTGTCCGGTCGCGCAACACCTCCCCCGTCTTTACAGCCTCGACCGGACATCCGCCGGCACGGGCCACCACCTCTGCGACCTCCTCCTTTGTCACCGAGTCGTCCAGGCCCACCAGGCGCAAGGAAGCGCGCTTGATGGGCCTGTACACCACTACACCTTCCGCAGCGAGCGCCTTGCTCATTGCGGCCGCGAGGGCGTCCGCCTTAGGGCCGCTATCGGCCCCCGGAACTTCTATTAGGCGCGCTCCCGTCGCCCCCACCCTAAACTGGAGGGTGCCCTCGATTCCCAAGTCCCTTGGGTTAACGAGCTGCCGCGCCCGAGCCATCGCGGTGGCGTATGATACCCCACGGCTCTCGGCGTCCGGCGGCAGCTTGACAGCCACCACCGCCAAACGCGGCGTTCGCAGCTTCGGTTTCCGCCTGCGCGTTTTCTTCGCGGGCGCCGGCGTGGCCGGCCCGGCGGGCTGCGCCAGTTGGGTGGCCTGGGTGGGCCTCTTCTTCTTGCCCCGCTTGCCTACCACCGTCCACGGGCTCTCCGCAGAGCTCTCTGGGGCAGGGGGTGGGAGACTAGGCTCTCGTTGGGTCGGCCTTGGTGCCGGCACTCGAGGGGGGCCCTTCTTATTTGGCGCTTTCGCCACCCTCTTCCCTTTTTTGGCGGGAGGCGCCGACTCAGCTGTTGACGCAGGCGTCCGAGCATCTGTTGCTGGCTTGTCAAACGCCAACGGCGGGCGGAGGCGCTGCTCTGGAAGGAGCCGCCCCTCTAGCGCCGAAAACCGAGCATCCATCATAGCCCCGACGCTGTCAATGATAGACCTGCGAAAGTGATCCAGGTCCGTCGGGGCTAATACAACGGGTGATTCCGCGGGGCTCGCTTCCGCGGGACCAGACATCGCGGAGGCCGCTGTCACCTGGGACACTGCCGCGGGAGACGCTGCCGCGGGGGACGCTACCATGGGGGCCGCTCTTGCGGGGGTCGCCATCATGGGTGAGTCCGTGCGCTGGGGAGTGGTGGCAGTCTGGAGGTAGTGCACCTGGTTTTTGTACCACTCCGCCAGCCTCTTCAACCGAGCGTTATCGGCTTCGACCCTTTTGACCTCTTCGGGGACTGACGCCTCAAAGATGCCTTCCACCGCGTCTTTGATTACTTTGGCGGCATCCTTGAGGGCCTTCACGTATGTACCCTTCAAATTCTTCGAGGTACTGGCCACGTGGAGGATACTCTGCACTTGTTGCAGCGCAGCCTCCCTATGGCCGGTTGCCCCGGTAACCTCCTTATTTGCACCTGATGTGCTTTCCTGGGGGCAGCCCGTATTGGCCGCCTCCTCCCTCGGCGTGGCAGTTGTAGCGGCCGGCTCTGGCTCGGCCTGACGCTCAGGCTGCTTTTTTGTTTTTTGTGCAGCGAACTCCGCCATTGCCTTGGCGTGTCCGACGTATAGTCCGGACGTGGGCGGACGGCCTCGGCCTTGCGGCACCTTCACCGCCTTTTTTGCGACCTCATCCGAGCTCGACTGCTCGTGGGTATGAGGTCGCTTTGCGCTCTGGCTGGCGTTCGGCCGTTCGAGGCTCGCCAGCGAGTCGGCCGAGTCCGCGGCGTCAGACCACGAGGCATCTTCATCCGACGACGCCATGTAGGCCCTGTAAGCCTCCTTCAGAGCCGCCACATATTCTCGGGACGCCTGATTAGTACAGGTGCCCTCCGATGGCTTTTTCCCTTTGGTTGCCGCGGTGATGTCGGCGTCTTGAAGACGCCCCAACACCACCACGGGCTTGCCTTTCCGTGCGCTAAAATCGATGTCCGATATGGATTTGCCAGAGTCGTGTGATTGACGTATCAAAGTGCCCCCCCCAGAATACGAGGGGCAGCCAGGGCCCGAGGGCCCTGGGGAGGATTCTCCGACCTTGGAAAGGCCGGTACCTCCCTGGGGTAATATCTTTTTCTTTTGAGACATCATTAATAATACGCTGAACTACAGCTTGGGCGCTTGGCGGAGATTGGCCCCTCCGCTTCCAGCCGCGGCACGCCGACCGCGGCATTAGGCACATCGTGCCGACCAGCCTTTCAATGTCGACCAACAACAGACTATGAAGGCCCGCTCCCTGTCCTCTCTTCAAACGGAGAGTACAAGGAGCGAGCGACTCGACCGACCTCACTTTAGACCGAATTGTAGGCTCCCAGTCCCTCCTCGAGCGAGGAGGGAGGGGAACGACCAGCAACCGACCCGACAAGACGCGCCACCTGCTGCACCCGACCCTCTCCAAAACGGAGATTGAAGGGGGCAGCTAGGCGCAACCACACTTCCGGACAGAACCGGGGGACATAGGGGGAGGAAAAGGAGGGATGGGACCGAAAATTAGGGAAAGGTAGCGCATGACTGTTTCTGTTATGTCTGTTCAGAAGGACCAGACCAATAGCAGGCAGCAACCGCGAGCAGGATACAGTCACACTTGCCTTGGGGATCGTCGCGACCGTGCGCTACTCCCAAGACCACGCCAAATTGCTTGCCGGGACACACGAGCAAAATAGGCGAGAAGCTATGCCACTGCGCCTCGAAGGACGCGTGTGGTGGGATAGCCTTTCGCCCGCCCAACCCTACGAGACCTAACCCTACGAGCCCCAACCCTACGAGCCCCAACCCTACGAGCCCTAACCCTACGAGCCCTAACCCTACGAGCCCTAACCCTACGAGGCCTAACCCTACGAGCCCTAACCCTACGAGCCCTAACTTCATAAACTCTTAAACTTCATAAAACCTTAGTCAAAATATGTAGCTTGGCCGTTTCGTTTCTGCAACTACATACGCAGCCGAGAGGAGCCGGTACAATCGTGTACATACCAAGAGGTATCGAACAATCCGCTCGTCGGCATGGAATAAATTGCATCCTCTGCCTCCCCTACAAACAATACCAAAAATTGTAAGGGAACAAAGAAAATATAATAACTTACAATAATAACAAACATACCTTTGGCGACATTAATAAAGGAATAAGTTTATAATACTAACCAATTGGATAGTAATACCCCCATTGTGCAATGATTATGCGCCATTCTTCTGATTTTGCGCCATTCTTCTGATTTTTTTATCTTTTGGTGCAAAAAATATAATAATGTTTTGGTGTTACCTTCATGTCACACGTACGTTTTTTTATCAAATGTGAAGTTTAACATAACGAGAGTGTTTCTTGCTTCTTGTTTTTGATTTGAAATTTGTTATTTGCGTCGCTGTTTATAGTTCTTAAGGCAATATCGTTATGTTATATGGATTCGTGCTCATAGACAATATAAATACACCAGTATAGATCATCGATAAATTTGTAATTCTTTACCATTGATATGATTGTATTTATTTATTATTTAAGTATTTAATATTTAATTTCGCGTAAATCTAAGAACTATTGTATTACTTGCATTATATAAGTACCTACAGAGAGTACAGAGTTCCAACAGGTTCTTTCCTTACATACCTCTCTGGCTTTCTCGGGTAAGGTTAAACGAGGGACGTGTTGAAGGAGGGTACTGAGTATTAGATTCTCGTCCTAAATATCTAAAAAAACTTATTATTACTATGTCAACGATAAATTGATCACGCGGTGAAACACGTGACGATCGCGCGATCCTGTCAAAAAAGACCGCCCAGCCCTCGTCGATTCGCCGGTAGGACACGACCTGACACACGCCTGCGCACGCCGCAGTCTATGCGAGTGCGCCGCTACTTCCGCATGTTAAATACGCCTCCGTAAAAACAAACCCGCGTGTTTTTTACGTAATAAAGAACAACAGTGTTAGTAAAAAACATGATATTTAATGTGAATAATGAACATTGGTGGAGTAGTGAAAATCCTTAGTGACGCGCCAGGACGCTTATCAGCACCGGTTTAGTGTAAATATGTGGGCAGGGATTTTAAACAATTGTATGCTAGGCCCATATTTTATTGATGGAAGACTTGATAGTTTGTCACCGTCGTCTGCGCACTATCAAGTGCGAGTACGTGAGTTCCTAAACAATCACTTTGGTGATAGGTGGATAGGTCGTGGGGGGTCCGTGCCAGGGCCAGCCCGCTCTCCAGATCTCACTCCGTTAGACTTTTGTCTATGGGGTGAGCTGAAAAGAGTCTTATGCTACGGAGTACTCGACCAGAGAAGAGTTAAAGGTGCGTATCACGAATGCTTTTTATAGCGTAAGAAGTGATCCGTTCGTACTTAACCGCATAAAAGACAACATGAAAAAACGTGCCGACCTGTGCATTACGCGAGGAGGTGGTCATTTTGAACATTTTTTTAAGATTGATTTAAACACGTGTAAATAATAAATTAATCAAGTAAATCTTTGTAAAATAATATAAATAAATATGTCTTTGTAAAATAAATATGTGGGATTCCATTTTTTAAATTCGCCAAAAATACTAGTTTGCATATTAACTTTGTCATATTTTGTCTTAATATTAAATTATTGTGGTTCTCAATTTACATACACTTATTTTTGTTAAGTAAAATTACATTAAAAAATAAATGTATTGTTAAGTAGATAGGTATTTTTACCTGTCCTAAGCCAGTTTGCAGTATCTAGGGAAAACGGATCAAACCTTAAGGTCATTCAGAGCCATGCACCAACTTCGTATTTATCATAATTATGACTGTCTAATGTAACATCCATATTCCCGAAACTACACGAGCAAGGCTCTATACCGCCACGGTTTTCGATCCAGAGGCACACGCACCGCTCACGAACGGCCTACTTGGTTTTCCCGAGAGACGGTACGGTCGAACTTTTTACGGCAATAGAGTGCTCTACTCGGGTCCTTGTCTACTCATGATGATGAGTAGACAAGGACCTGAGACATTAATTGGTAACAACAACAAAACTGGTACATGACTTACTGGCATCTTAATATTTTCTGTGAATGGAACATCTTTTATTAAATGATATCAAAGCTATACCTCAGTGGAGATCATTTATCATATAATCAAGTTTATTTTATCAAAGAGTACACAATCACATAGTATCACTAAATCACATACATCAAACATGGCTCAGATGTCGCAACAGCTAGTGAAAAAACCTTTGCCACCCAGATTGTCATCGCCTCTTGCGATACAACCAACTCATACTAGAGTCTAAAATCTCAGGTAACACAGAACAAACTTCTTGTCTCATGCGGTACCTGGACACCCAGTCCTGGTCCACATAAAACCCGGGCCACACAGGACAAACCTTACAGCCATGGTATGTGTTCTACTAACTCTCGGGGGATGCATCCTCCAGCGTCCACAATACCGAATTTTAAAATCACAATCATTTACTTCAGAAGGAACTCCACTCTAAGGCACCCTTTTATTAACTGACATGAGCGTACTTGTAAGTTGTATTGCCCTCTAACTGGCAACTTTAAAATGTAACGATGACCATTAAGCACTTTTACAACTTTAAAGGGTCTAATTTTGCCCTATTGCTTTCCTTATCTATCAAAGCTAAATATCCATTGTAAATTTAACCACCTTTGTCAATAAAATCGACCATAATCGTAATTTGTTATCCTAACCATACTCTTTACCACTTGCTGCCTCGTCTTATCAATATCTACATCAAACTCAGTGTCGTTAACAATCTAAAGATACAATGGCTATACGTACAGCAGAGTTAACACCCGTACCAACGAATTCATAAGCAACATTTTGACGAGAGAGCATTCGGCACCAGAATAAAAAAAAAATCATACGACACATCTGTTTGCTGAAGCTGTCCGCACACCCTTACTACTTCGCAGTTCTCCACGCGCTGCTTGGCTTGCATGCTTACGCTGCCACTTTTAGCTGCTGCCACTAGTGCTGGCTTTTCAGCCTCAACAAAACAGAATGAAATCGCAAAAAAATAACGCAACAAACATTACAGTAATAAACAGTAGCCTTTAAACTCATAAACTATATCATTAACCCGAAGGTCAATAAAAGCAGCAAGCCAACATCACGGTAATCGCTAACACAGTATGTAATGCATACTGCGCACTCATAGCCATGTAAAAGACAGCTTCAGATTTAACTTCAATCTTATCGAATTAAGGGGACTTTAAACTTTACTTATAAGAAGTTTTACAACTCATTACACAAAAAGTTTTATAATTCGCAATCACGAAAGTACAGCCAAGGGGCTGGTTTGGTTGATAACGAAGGCGTTATCAACCTATTCCTTAAAACTATGTAAGACTCTTAGTTTTGACTACATTTGGGACAATTGTACTCACTGCATCGAGCCATTTACGCGCATCAAGCAGCCAAGCATTTAACCAAACCTCTTAACCCCAACTTTGCACCCAGTGATAAATTGCAAATTGATCAGCCGCGTGGTTCCCGGCTTAGAATAGGACCAACCCATCTCATCCCATTGGGTGTCGTACAAGGCGACTAAGGGAAAACTAGGGAATGGGCAGCAGCGTTCCCTTAACACTTCTACCATCAAAAACTGCGCTCGCCAACCCGCCTGCCAAGCGTGGCGAGTATGGCAAACACCCCCAATTTATTAAAATGGAAGATAAGAATAAAACCAGGCCCCTAGTCCCCGGCGGTCCTGTTCGTCCTGGCCACGGTAGCAGCTATGGTAACGACAGGACAAGGGGTGCTAAGAATCTCCGGCAGAGATTCGGCTACCACCAACATCGAAAATTGGCCCTGGTGACATACAATGCACGCACGTTAAGGACAGATGAGAAGCTTGTTGAGCTGGAAGAAGAGATAAACAAGTTGCGGTGGAATATTGTTGGTTTATCGGAGGTCCGAAGAAAGGGCGAGGACACGATAACCTTAAAATCCGGCAACTTGTTTTACTACCGGGAGGGTGAACAGCAGTCCCAAGGTGGTGTCGGATTTATCGTCCACAAGTCACTCATAGACAACATTGTGTCCATCACTAGTGTGTCGAGCAGGGTAGCGTACCTGATACTCAGAATATCCAAAAGATATTCGCTGAAGGTCATACAGGTCTACGCACCGACCTCGGCATACTCAGATGATGACGTCGAAGTAATGTATGAGGACATTAGTAGAGCCATACATACTTCCAAAGCACACTTTACAGTGGTTATGGGTGACTTCAATGCGCGGCTGGGCAAACGGGGCGATGATGAGTTGAGAGTGGGGCAATTTGGATATGGGCAGCGCAACCCCAGGGGTCAGAGGCTGGCCGAATATCTGGAGAAGGAGGGAATCTTTCTGATGAACTCTTTCTTCCGGAAGCCGCCTCATAGAAAATGGACCTGGATGAGCCCTGATGGTTCCACAAAAAATGAGATAGACTTCATCATGAGCACCAAGCGACAAATATTTAATGATGTCTCCGTGATTCACAGGGTAAAAACCGGCAGTGATCACCGAATGGTCAGAGGCACATTAAATATTAATGTCAAAATGGAAAGATCGCGTCTGATGAAGTCTACGCTCCGACCTTCTTATGCACACATCCAAAACCCCGAGAACTTTCAACTCGAATTGGCAAACCGCTTCGAATTGCTAGACAGCAGCGCATCAGTGGACGAAATCAACAACAGGCTGGTAGAGACTGTCCATACGGTCGGGTCCAAGTATTATAAGCCCCACCGTAAAAATAGACCTCAAAAACTATCTAACTCCACCCGAAATCTCATGGCTGAGCGACGTGCCATGACGCTCCAAACCTCCGATGATGCTAAGTCCTATAGGCAGCTCAATGGACAGATACTGAAGTCCTTGCGTCACGATTTACGGTCCTTCAATACAAGGCGTATTGAGGAGACCATAGCACAGAACAAGGGCTCCAAAGTGTTCGCAAGAGACGCGTCTATTGGGCAAAGCCAGTTGACGAAGCTGAAGACGGAGGACGGACACGTAACGTCGAATAGGTCAGAGGTGCTCAGCGAGATAGAGGGGTTCTATGGGCAGTTGTACACCTCAGTAGCTGAACCTGTTGTTGACTTGGTAAAAGACCCAAGAGCCAAGCTAACCCGACACTACACTGAAGATATCCCGGACATCAGCCTGTACGAGATTACGATGGCTCTCAAACAACTCAAAAATAACAAAGCACCAGGCGAAGACGGAATTACCGCAGAGCTTCTGAAAGCGGGCGGAACGCCGGTACTTAAAGTCCTTCAGAGGCTGTTTAATTCCGTCTTGCTCGAAGAGAAAACGCCGGAAGCATGGAACAGGGGAGTGGTGGTACTGTTTTTCAAGAAAGGTGATAACACTTTACTGAAGAATTATAGGCCCATCACACTGCTGAGCCATGTTTATAAGTTGTTTTCGAGAGTCATCACGAATCGTCTCGAACGCAGGCTTGATGACTTCCAGCCTCCCGAACAAGCCGGTTTCCGAAAAGGCTTTAGTACCATAGACCACATACATACGCTGCGGCAGATTATACAGAAGACCGAGGAGTATAATCGGCCACTATGCTTGGCGTTTGTGGACTATGAGAAAGCCTTCGATTCGATCGAGACTTGGGCGGTTCTTAGATCTCTCCAGCGATGCCGCATTGACTATCGGTACATTGAAGTGTTGAAGTGCTTGTATAATAACGCCACCATGTCAGTCCGAGTACAGGGGCATTGCACGAAGGCGATCCCCATAAAAAGAGGAGTAAGGCAGGGAGACGTCATTTCTCCGAAACTGTTTACGGCCACCTTAGAGGACGCCTTCAAGCTCTTGGAATGGCAAGGACTTGGCATCAACATCAATGGCGAATACATCACTCACCTTCGATTTGCCGACGATATTGTGGTCGTGGCGGAGTCGCTGGAAGATCTAGGACGAATGCTCGGTGACCTCAACAGAGTATCTCAACAAGTGGGTCTTAAAATGAACATGGACAAAACGAAAATAATGTGTAACGTCCATGTCGTACCCACCGCACTCACCGTTGGGAACTCTACTCTTGAAGTTGTCGACGAATACATTTACCTGGGACAGGTAGTCCGGTTAGGTAGGTCCAACTTTGAGAGAGAGGTCAATCGACGAATCCAACTCGGCTAGGCAGCGTTCGGGAAACTGCGCAACATCTTCTCATCCAAAATACCTCAGTGCCTTAAGACTAAAGTTTTTAGTCAGTGTGTGTTACCAGTGATGATATATGGATCAGAGACGTGGTCTCTTACTATAGGTCTCATAAAAAAGCTCAGAGTTGCTCAGCGAGCTATGGAGAGAGCTATGCTCGGCGTTTCTCTACGCGATCGAATCAGGAATGAGGAGATTCGTAGAAGAACCAAGGTCACCGACATAGCCGTTAAGATTAGCAAGCTGAAGTGGCAATGGGCGGGCCACATAGCGCGTAGATCGGACGGGCGTTGGGGCAGAAAGATTCTAGAGTGGAGACCACGTATTGGCAAGCGCAGTGTGGGACGACCGCCTGCCAGATGGACCGACGATCTTGTGAAAATCGCAGGAAGTCGTTGGATGCAGGTGGCATCGGACCGGTTACGCTGGAAAGCGATTGGGGAGGCCTATGTTCAGCAGTGGACAAGTATAGGCTGAGATGATGATAAATTGCAATACCCACCCGCATCCATCCAGCCACCCAAAACAAAATTAAATCACAGTGAGGCCCCTCAACGACCCAATACGCGCAAATCAGTCACATTTCACAAGTTTCGGAGGCGTTAACGATAACTAATTCACGCAAAATCACTGTCGTGTCGTCACAAAAAAATACGTCATAAACATCGAAACAACTTTCAAATTGCTATTCGCGGATGTTGACCAGGGCCACTAGCCAAGTGCACCTCTATAGTCGTCAAAATTAACAAAATGAGAAATGTACGGGAACTACACAGCGAACAGCTAGGTAGTAGCCCAAACAAGGCACTACCCACCGCGGCAAGGGAACAGACAACACACTCGTAGCTTGGCTAGGCCCAGCCATAGCAACGATAGTAAAGTACCCTCAGTTATAGCAACGATAGCAAGGGGGTACCTCATCAATAAATTTAACGATAGCTAAGTACCCTCAACACTGAAATCAATTGAACAGAACCTCATAATAACGAGCAGTGCGCGTGCAGTCTAGATTGAAAACGACTCACCGGGGTGATGCAAACTGCAGGTGCACATACTACGCATACGTCCACACGCACTGCCGGTCGCATGCACTGTCACCGCCACTCGCGTCGTCAACACTGCTGACACTCCCGACCCTCTGCTACACACCGGATCACGCAGTGGCCCCGACTCACTCGATGCACTTTGCAATTAAAGCAAGTCCTGGATCTTCACAGCAGGAGCACTTCCATGCAACTTGTTGTTAGAGGAAAAGCATGCTTATCTTCTTTAATCCATCAATACACATGTTGATAAGTAGGTTGTTATGTAACCACTCGATGCACATTCAGGTAGCCGGATATTTTTACGTAAACCGGTACCCTTTGGGTGCTATTTTTCTTCTCTATCTGTAGAAGGCTCCGATCAGTAATCACGTGGGTATGTATGTAGGTTGACATCTCACTTCTGATATCGGCGCTTAGGTTTTCTGAATGACTGTTTCAATGCCGGTAGCGGTGAAAGGTGAATTTGTCCTCGTTTTCATAGTCGTCCGCATGGTGGCCGAACATAAAGGAAACCTTGAAATAACACTAGGGTCTCGTCCGGCGATAAAGTCACATGGAATGCAGTAAGGTTAGCTCCTCCGCGATACGTCCGAGCGCTTGCCCCGTTGCTAATAAAAGACTAACAACGCAGCGCCGTCCGCCATCTCACATCGACTATCTGTCATCGGTGATTCGTCATCTGACAGATGTCATCTGTCATCGTTTCACAACTAAACACACTCGAGCAATCATAGAGTATGTCTATAACAAGATTACTAAAATGGGGTTTCAGGTCTGGAAGAGGATGTTCGGATCAAGTCTTCTCACTCCGCAACATCGTAGACAAGCATCTGGCAGTGGGCCGGAAGGTTTTCTGCGGTTTTGTAGATCTGTAGAAGGCATTTGACAGAGTTGTGCGAAAGAGACTTTGGGACATTTTGCCAGAGTATGGTATAGATGGCACTCTGTTGCAAGCCGTCCAGTCCACTTATGTGGACTGCAAGGCATGCGTACGGGTGGGTGGTAACAGGTCACCCTGGTTTGACGTTAAAATCGGCGTCAAGCAGGGTTGCGTGTTGTCCGCTAGACTGTTTATAATATATCTGGACAAAAGTCTTCAAAGACTGAAAGCGATGAATGAAGGTGTACAAATGGGTGACTTAGTGGTAAACCATCTACTTTATGCAGATGACGCGGGTTTAATAGCGCCAACAGCCACTGATCTGCAAACACTAGTCACAGTTATGAAAGACGACTGCATGATCAATGGCTTACACTTGAATGTGAAGAAAACCAAGATTATGGTTTTTGAAAGGGAAGAAACCAGAACGAATGTAAGGATTGTGGTTGGTAACGATGTGCTGGAGCAAGTGAATGAGTTTGTATATCTTGGATGCGCCTTCAGTAAGGATGGGAAATACACCGCTGACATAGAGAGAAGAGTGAGTGCAGGGAACAGAGTGAATGGTGCGATGGGAAAGCTACTCGGGAGCCAGCACTTAAGCCATAAGGCGCAGCTGGCCATACATAACGGAGTTCTTGTCCCAACGCTGTTATATGGTAGCGAGAGCTGTGTATGTAAGAAGGAGAATGAAAGTAGGATAAATACGGTAGAAATGCGAGCTCTGCGGAAGATGTGCGGAGTGAAGCTGACCGACCGCATTAGCAACAGCATAGTAAGACAGCGAGTAGGTATGAAAGATAGTATCGGTGTAAAGATGAGAAAGGGCATGCTCCGTTGGTTCGGGCATATAGAAAGAATGCCAGAGGAAAGAATGACAAAACAGATATACAATGTGAAAGTGGAAGGATGCAGGTACCAGGGAAGACCTAGACTATCTTACCACGACCAAATAAACCGAGCCTTGTCAGATGGAAAAGTCAAAAGTCTCCGTAACCGGCGAGCGTGTATGAGACGAACTATGAGAATCGAGGAAGCCAGTGAGGTATGTAAGGAAAGAACCTGTTGGAACTCTGTACTCTCTGCCTACCCCGCAAGGGATCTGGCGTGAGGTTATAGATAGATAGATAGACTAAAATGAAAATAACTATGCCACATATTATTACAGCCAAAAGATAAGAAATTCAGAAGAATGGCGCATAATCATTGCCATATGAGGGTGTTGGTTAGTATTATGAATTTATTCCCTCTTTAATGTCGCCACAGGTAGTCGTTTGTTATTATTGTAAGTTATTATATTTTCTTTGTTCTCTAACAATTTTTGGTATTGTTTGTAGGGGAGGCGGAGAACCCTAACGATGATTAGGCCGGATACGATACTTTGCATATTTATTTATTCAACGAGATTTTATAATATGTTTATCCTAATATGATTTTGATCTTGAACATATCTTACGAGAAGACTAACACAAAATGTACTGACAAAACTTTGGTACGTACTGTCAATATAAAAACACAAATATTACGCTAGATTACACAATTTTTTTGCAGGGTAGGTATCACAAATATTTTATCAATTATTTTATACTAAATAGATAAACTGATAATTCTTCCTAAAAAGAAAAGGTATTTTTTATGTTTCTTTTTTAAGAGACGGCGTTAGTGTTGTGCGTTGAATAAGATCGCGCTGTAGTTTAGTTTATATTTTACAAAGAACACCTGTGCGGGCTAAGTGGGGCTAAGACTGAACCCGGTAATAGAGATAGTTGATAGAAAAATAAGTCAATAAAGGAAGTTCACAGAATATACAATATATTCATTACCCGGTTCCTTTGGGATAGCTGTTATTTCTTCATATCAACATGGCAGAATGGATCTTACTAACACTTTCAAGCTGTTTTAGGTCTTGAAAAAATCACTGTTTTTGCGGTATATTATGGCTAAACGAATTTAATTAAAACATTATATGAAGGTGTCTTACGTCGTAAATTAAAACAGAATACTTTTTATCTCGAAAAATAGCAAGACTTCTGCGGAATATCCATTAAATTTTCATACTTAAATGGCTGATGGAATTATATTATATAGAAACTTAACACGAAAGAAACAACACAGATATACAATGCGAAAGTGAAAGGACGTAGATATCGGGGAAGATCTAGACTATCTAACCATGACCAAATAGACCGTGTCTTATCCGAAGGGCAAGTTAGGAGTCTCCGTAACTGGCGAGCGTGTATAAGACGAACTATAAGTGAAGGAAGCCAGAAAGGTCTGAAAGGAAAGCACCTGTTGGACACCTCTCTACCTACCCCCCAAGGGATCTGACGTGATGATATAGATTGATAGATAGTATTAAAGTATCTTAGGTCGTTAAACAATAATATCAAATAGGTAACTTTGTTTAAATACTAGATCATGCCGATATTATACGTTTAAGTGGTATATAAAAACACACCAAAATGTATTTTGTGAGTTTTACTAGCCTGTATACAGGCCCTAAGATATTAATCGTATTTTGACTAAAGAAGAGTCTGGTAATCCTTCGATTTCCCTCTTCCTTTTCACAGCTAACTAGAAACTTACTCATTTTTAAGTTGACCTTATAAATACTTTTGCAAAACAAAGACGGCTTAGTTTAAGCGATATAATGTATATGCCAAACTTACTTTGTCAAATAGGCCCAGGTACGATCCCCGCACCGCGCACGAGAATATTGATTTGGGATTTGTGATTTAGAAATAAAGAAGATATATTAAGGGTGTACGGGCACAATGAAAAAAAAATTGTTTGTCCGTTAATATCCAGAACGGCGGAATTGATTTCAAAAAGGCTATCACTGGAAAATGGATAATTTTTAGAGATTGTTTAGGACTACTTTTTAGCTCGGGAAATGCAGGATTCCTGGGGAATAGTTGTATTTATTTCTCCATATTAACGCGGCTGAATGGATTTATAATATAATAATATTAGCCCTGTTAATAAACTGTCCCACTGCTGGGCACGGGCCTCCTCTCCGACTGAGAGGGTTTAGGCCATAGTCCACCACGCTGGCCCAGTGCGGGTTGGCGAACTTCACACACCTTCGAGAAACTCTTAGGCATGCAGGTTTCCTCACGATGTTTTCCTTCACCATTAAAGCAAGTGATAATTAATTTTAAATACGCACATGCTTTCGAAAAGACAGGGGTGCGTGCCTGGGTTTGAACCCGAGACCTCTGACTTTGCAGTCCAACAGTCTAACCACTAGGCTATCACTGCTTGAATGCTGAATGGATTTAAAAGAAACTTATTATGGAGGTGTCTCTTAAGTCTTGAAATAATGCTATCCAAAAAGTCCTACCAATACCATATGTCAAATTACAAAATAACTGCGTGTGAAGCGGCGGGTTACAGCTAGTACTAAATATAACGCAATGGTTACAACCATTTAAATCGTTAAAAACTTGTAAAATCATTTGATACCTATCTTCTACTGCTAGGCAGGTACAAGAATTCGTTTAAATTATACATGTTAGCGTTGTATTTTGACCTACTTTGTTCATGCGTGGCATATATATCTAAACTTAAATAAAGCCTCGAAATATTCCGGCGCAATGCGGCACCCGCTGCAAGTACCTTCTGTCACAACACCGCGCCCGAGCGTGCCTCGTCGAATATTTGATGAACTTTTTTAAATGGTTACATCGACGTACTATCAAACTATGTCGGATTACTATCCGTTAAACCCAACACACGTGTCCTAAGGTCCATGTATACAAACATACATACTATTATCTCCTCTTATCCTTTGAGACTTGTGGAAGCCAGAGAAGTCTGTAAGGAAAGAACCTGTTGGACCTATGTAATCTCCGGCTACCCCATAAGGGATCTGGCGTAATGATATAGGTAGACTGGTAAAGATCTCTTCCTAAAGGGTTGGTTTACACAATCGGTTTTAGTATATTTATTTATTTAAAAGCCACACCATCGACAATTCGCAAATTTTACAATAATATATTACAGCCATTTATCATACTGTGTGAAGTATCTTTTTAGGCGTGTACAACACTCTCTAATGCGGGTACTTAAATTATATAAAACTACAGCATAACTGTAAAATCACGAGGATAACAAAATATTACATATTGTAACAAGTCTCTATCTATCTATCTATAACCTCACGCCAGATCCCTTGCGGGGTAGGCAGAGAGTACAGAGTTCCAACAGGTTCTTTCCTTACATACCTCTCTGGCTTCCTCGACTCTCATAGTTCGTCTCATACACGCTCGCCGGTTACGGAGACTCTTGACTTTTCCATCAGATAAGACTCGGTTTATTTGGTCGTGGTAAGATAGTCTAGGTCTTCCCCGGTACCTGCATCCTTCCACTTTCACATTGTATATTGTAACAAGTAATTCCTAAAACCAAAATAAAATGATAAAATTAAATAACACAAAAAAATACATCAGAGTTACAGGGACACTAAAGAAAAAGTAGTAAATAATAGTAGTTATTTTAATGACTTAGTTTTTGAAAAACTCTCTTTCGAAAGACTGCGAGCGTATTGCTAAAGATGTCAACATCATTAACATCGAGATATGCTATTTTGATTTAAAGGATGGATGGATGCGATTTAAAGGACAGTTAATCTTTGTTCGATAACAGGTTGGAGCAAAGTTGATTTTTAGTGCAAATCTGGGTATTCTTTTCGGAACCGATAATTTTATTTGACCGACTAGGTGTGGATTATCAATGTAACCATCAACTAGTTTATATAAAAATATTAAGTCTGCAAGTTTGCGATGGTTTTGTAGTGTTTTATGTATTTCGAGTATTGTAATCTGCGCGGTACGGACAAATGGGATCTTTATATGATATAAACCTGGTAAAAGCCCTCTGTACGCGTTCCAGACGGTATGGATTAGATAATGTGGGTCCCAGACGCAACTAGCATATTCCAAAACACTGCGGATCAAGGTGTTGTATAAACATATTATCGCATGAACATTATAGAAGTCTTTGCACATGCGTTTCAAGAAGTCCAATATCTTCCATGCCTTAGATATAATACTTTATTCTTAATCTTTATAAATGACTTGTGTCAACTTAACTTGCATGGTGGAAAGATTGTAACATTTGCAGATGATACAGTCCTTCTTTTTAGCGCATCTAATTGGAATGAAACTTTTCAACTTGCTCAAACAGGGTTGAGTAAAGTAACAAAATGGCTTTATGGTAACAAATTAACCCTTAACGTTACTAAAACTAATTATATGACATTCTCTATTACCAATTCTTCACAACCCTTAGAACCATATCCGTCAATTGCTGTCCATCGCTGTAATTGTCCAGTGTTGAATGATATAACGAACTGTTCATGTCCAACTTTAAATAAAACCGACACAGTGAGATATTTGGGTGTTTTGATTGACCAGACGCTTAGTTTCCAGCCCCACATCGACCTAGTATCAGCAAGAGTGCGTAAACTCATTTATATATTTAAAAACTTACGTCATGTTGCCGATCCAAAGATACTGAAATCAGTATACTATGCCCTTTGCCAATCGATCATATCTTACTGTATTACTATCTGGGGAGGCGCCCCGAAAACAACGATCTTAAAATTAGAGCGAGCCCAAAGAGCAGTCCTGAAGACCAGTGCTTTCCTTCCTTTTTTACATCCCACGAACGAGGTTTATAAAATATGTGAAGTCTTAACTGTGAGACAACTGTTTATCTTACAAATCATTTTGAAAAAACATACAAGTTTAATATATAATCCTACCACTCATGTAAATCTTCGTCGAAAGTATATAGTATGCCATTCCGATTCTACAAAAACCGCCTTCGCTCAAAAATTCTTTTGTTTTCTTGGCAGTTATTTATATAATAAAATAAATAAAATTTTATCGATTTACCCTGTTACAAAATACAAATGTAAAGTCGTTGTATTTAAGTGGCTACAAGAAATTTATTATGATAACACGGAAAAGCTACTTAAGCCAATAATATAGTTACCGGTTTAACAAACTACACATTGACCTATATTTGCAAACAGACATCATAGCCATACACACACGCACACACACACACACACATGCACACGCATACACACACTTTTGAGGTACTTATGTCTAGTAATAAGTTTATAATTCCAAAAAATGTACGAGTCCTGAGTTTGTGAGGGCCTGGTTATCCGTCGCACAGGTTACCCCTAGTTCGGACACCAGTCACTCACAAAGGTAGAAATTGTAACATGCCTTTGTGTTGAAAACAATAAATTATTATTATTATTATTATATAATGGAGTTCATGTGCTCAACAAACCCCAACTTAGTGTCGACTATTACGCCTAGATCCCGAATCCTGTCAACTTCTGTCAGTTGCTGCGAGCCTGCGCGGTAACTGGCAGAAATTGGATTCTTATTTTTTATGAGCCTTATATGTACGCATTTAGTGGCATTTAAGAGCAAATTATTTTCTTGACACCATTCGCGGACCGTGTTTAGATCATCCTGAAGTTTAGACGCATCTTTTATATCACTTATGGTTTTATACAATTTTAGGTCATCTGCAAAAAGTAAATATTCAGAGTTGCGTAATTTATCACATATATCATTGACAAAGACTAAAAACAGAATTGGGCCTAAGTAAGAGCCCTCCGGAACACCAGAACATGCTATATAGTCACACGATTTATAACAGTGGGCTTGTTGCTGGAGTATTGAGTATAATATTATTGTCTACGGTTTATGAAAAGTATCGTTTTCGATTTTAATCCACATCACTAACTGATCGTCTGTTAATCTAATGATTGGGCATCTAAAAGTTTTGGTAACCGCATTAGTCACAAAAATATTTATGCATCTTTACAATTAATTGCTGCTTTGTAGAACTGATCACCGTCTTTGGGATTCTGGTTTGGCCATGCTCACTTAAATGTCTTTGCTTGCTGTGGCTGTCTGGTGCGGGTCACTGCTTCTCTCCAATATGGTCGAGGGGAGCGATGGCTGTTCTCGTGAACGGGTGCTGCTTGTTGGGTCTGGTTCATCCGGAATCCTTTAGACAAATGCTCTATAGGAATAACATCATTAGTCTTATATGTCGATCGTAAGCCATCACACTGGAGATAGATTTTAACTATTTAATTGTAAATAGACTGCCTCGTTGGTCTGGTGGCAAAGCGCATGGCTTTGTGATCACGAGGTCCTGGGTTCAAATCCTAGGTCGGACAAATGTAGTTTTTCTAACGAAAAATTCCCAGTATGAGTCCGGAGTCTGGAATTGTGCCCGGTATATGGCAATAGGCTCGCCCCCTATTACATGGGACCTAACATCGTCGGCGAAACGTGGGTGTACTCAGTACACCTCTGCCACCCCCTCTGGGGAATATAGGCGTGAAGGTGTGTGTGTAATTGTAAATAAAAAAAAAACAAAAAAAGTGGTAAAAATTAAATAAAATAGACAAGCCCGCTGTATCTCGCCGGATCTTCTCAGTGGAGATCGGGTTCCCATCCGGTGTTAGCTTATTATTAGATTAGATAAAAAATTAAACTGACAATTTGTAAGTATCTTTAGCAAATCAAACTCAAATTGTTTATACAAAATAAATTATTTGAGTTTGAGTTTGAATTCATTATGACTGATCAAGCCCGTGTATCAGTTTAAAAAACACAAACATTTTTCGAAAGTATTCACTAATACAGTCAATATTAACTTAGTTTCAACGAAAGATTTGATAACACAAAAAATCTGGTGACTGTTTTGTGACTGTCAACATTCGTTACAAATATTACTTCTCTCATATGGCTTCTTGGCAGAGTAGGGCATAATCTAACCATTTTACACCAAATGCAAGTATAGAGATCTCGCAAAAAAATCACTTTGGTTGTGTTCTCCAATAAATCCTATTCTAATTCTAAAAGGACAACCTACAAAAAGCCACTGAATTGATATGATCCGTATTATATATAACACTAGTTTCAGTCCGCGACTTCGTTCGCATTAACTTTTAATTCAGAAACAGTTTCCGGGATAAAAAGTATCCTATGTGTTAATCCAGGTAATAACGTATCTGTGTGCTAAGTGTTATCCAAAACCGTTCAGACGTTTTCGCATGTTTAAGTAACTAACATACGAATTTTACATTTATAATATTAGTATGATACTGGGATAGAAAAACATGCCGCGGACGGCGGTAGCGGCTGATAGGAGGGTTAGGTTCGTAGTCGGCGGCGGCTACGATTAGAGGATTTCTATGATTGGACGCGTTCGCGAAATATCGGGTTGTCGCCTTTTTAATAAAGGCGCGAATAGGTTCGAGACCGAGATCGGAATGGGTCACTTTTTACTGTTACTCTAGTATCGAGTAACTCGTCTTTAAGGTTTAAGTTCACATTAGAGAATAGGCGTGAGAGTCTCCGTAACCGGCGAGTATGTATGAGACAAACTTAGAAACTAACTTACTAACGACTTCCTCCACTCTCATAGAGTGGAGGAAGCCAGAGAGGTATGTAAAGAAAGAACCTGTTGGAACTCTGTACTCTCTGCCTACCCCGCGAGGGAGCTGGCGTGATGATATAGCTATCTATATCATCACGCCATTATCTATCTATATAGATAATAGGCACAAACAAAAGTCACTGAATAGTATGCGCGTATTACACATTTATAATTGTACTAACTGGTACCCGCGGCTGCGTACACGTTTATTTCGTACGTCTTTCTAAACTACTTCGACACCAAAAAGTGTCTTAGGTCTCGAAGTAGTTTAGAAAGACGTACAGTTAGTGAACTGTTTTTAAAATCAATTCAGCCTGGTTAATATGGAGAAATAAAACATGCGCGATCTTATTCAACCCTAAAGCCGACTAATAAAAATATATAAAATATCTGGGTACATTCTTTGCGACAACGAATACTAATAATTGATAAACGGTATCAATTTATTACAAAATTATTGGTAAAATGGCTGATTTAAACTGTTTCTGCCTACCCTGCTGAAGATCTTAATCTGGCGTAATAATATTTAAATAGGTACATTGCGAGCTAAGTATGTAATAAAGCTTTGTGAGTACATTTCATGTCAGTCTTCTCGCAAGAATATGCACTTCATTTTCAATATCAAAATCATGTTTAGAGATTTTAAATAAATGAAAATACAAAGTCTTCTGTCCAGACTATTCATCGTTAAATAGTTCTCTCCAGAAGTGACAATCGTAAATAAATAATCGATTAATGCAAATCATGTTTGAGTGTTCAAATTAAAAGTGGACGTACAATTTCAGGTAAGTGCTTTTAAACACCAAAGAGTGTCTCGTGGGGAGACGAACCTAAGTCTATATCAGTTCAAATAATAATCAAAATCACACATTTAAACTTAACATTGCAGCTCGAGACAACTATAAAACTAATAATGTTTTTCGCACCCATCGCGACGCTACGGTCTTGCGGGGCCCACCAACGTACTTAGGCCACCGCGACGCCACGGTCCTGCGGGGCACACCCCATAGTGGCCGTCAACCTCTCGCGGTCTTGCGGGGCGCACCCCATAGTGGCCATCAACCTCTCGCGGTCTTGCGGGCGCACCCCATAGTGGCCGTCAACCTCTCGCGGCCTTGCGGGGCGCACCTCATAGTGGCCTTCAACCTCCCCTTACAGCCACCCCAAGCCTCGCTGGTACTCAACACGGTTACTACTACAGATTCCTCTGAATCTGACCGTTATCCGTAAACTACCCGACGCATTGGTCACTAGCACTTATAATACAATTGAGAATACATACCATGCATTGGGACCCTCAAAGTTCCCACATTCATTAAACCGTATGCCTTTACCACATATTATAATGCCTCAATGTCCTTTCAGTTGTTTATGCTAGACCATAGAATCCTCCTCATTTCTCCTCTATTCCAATCTATTCCGTTTTTCTTCCAGACAAAAGCCGAATAATTTTCATCTGTCATCTTGACCGTTAATTCTCTTTCCGCAACCATAAACTAAAAAAGGTTATTCGCGACCGCAGTTCGCGAGACTTCCCTCGCCAGAAGGAAGAAATTAGCAAGTCTGATCTAAAACATAAAATGTATTAAACTACTGTTCAAACAACATACTTATTAATTGTGTAGTCCGCTCCTAACCCTTATTCCACGACACAATCAATGATGTCTAAGAAGAGGACCAAAATAATTCAGTACCTTAAAGGCAAAAGGTAAGTTTACCTCTATCGTCTGGTAAATCAGGCATCGCTGGTAACTTGTTATGGTCACATCCATATTTAACACATTGTGCGCATGTCCTGATAACCTCTCCTACCTGACATCTAATCATGAAGAACAGCAGCAGAAACAGAACAGTAGCAGAACTTAATAAACTCACGCCCCCCTACGGAGGCCTTCGTAATGTCTCAGCCACGGACTCGCACGTCCCTCTAAATCACAACAACTCTCTAGGGCCTCCGCGACATTACGACTTGGGCGCGCATGCCCCTCTATAACTTAATTAACTCACGCCCCCCTACGGGGCCTTCGTAATGTCTCAGCCATGGACGCGCACGTCCCTCTAAATCACAACAACTCTCTCGGGCCTCCGCAACATTTCGGCTTGGTCGCGCACGCCCCTCTATAACTTAATAAACTCACGCCCTCCTACGGGGGCCTTTGTAATGTCTCAGCCACGGACGCGCACGTCTCTCTAAATCTCAACAACTCTCTCGGGCCTTCGCGACATTATGGCTTGGGCGCGCACGCCCCTCTATAAACTTAATAAACTCACGCCCCCCTACGGGAGCCTTCGTAATGTCTCAGCAATGAACGTGCACGTCCTTGGGACTCTCACCAATGAACTTAGTAAGACATAGTGCTTGAATATGATGGCCAAACTTATTGCAATGCGTACACTTGCAAACATTATCTTCACCTTTTAATCGCATATGTATAGTAAATTACTGATGAATTTGTCACACATAAACAGTTAAAATTCACTATTAATAACCGCTTGCAAAATACAAATCTTCATCTGGTCTGTATGAGTATGACCTTAACACACAAACCAGATCCCAGCATCTCCACCATGTCGCCAAGCACCCAACTTAAGGTGCTCAACGAATATCTAAGCTACCCGGCGACTCCACCCTGTTGCCAAGCACCCAACTTAAGGTGCCCAACGAATATCTAAGCTATCCGGCGCCTCCACCATCTTGCCAAGCACCCAAACTCTTTAGTTCAACTCCTTAGGTCGACGAATCCCACAAACGGCCGGCATGCCACAAACCGCTCCGATCCCTATAATCACGGAAAGCATTATAACATTAGGTTTATTAGTATACATATTAGGTATATGCATCAGTCCCCTTTGGGATCTCCGTGACGCCACGGTCTTGCGGGGCCCACCAACGTACTTAGGCCACCGCGACGCCACGGTCTTGCTGGGCCCACCAACGTACTTAGGCCACCGCGACGCCACAGTGCTACGGGGCGCACCCCATAGTGGCCGTCAACCTCTCGCGGTCTTGCGGGCGCACCCCATAGTGGCCGTCATCCTCTCTTGGTCTTGCGGGGCGCACCCCATAGTGGCCTCCAACCTCCCCTTACAGCCACCCCAAGCCTCGCTGGTACTCAACACTGTTACTACTACAGATTCCTCCGAATCTGACCGTTATCCGTAAACAACCCGACGCATCGGTCACTAGCACTTATAATACAATTGAGAATACATACCATGCATTGGAACCCTTAAAGTTCCCACATTCATTAAACCGTATACCTTTACCACATATTATAATGCCTCAATGTCCTTTCAGTTTTTTATGCTAGACCATAGAATCCTCCTCATTTCTCCTCTATTCCAATCTATTCCATTTTTCTTCCAGACAAAAGCCAAATAATTTTCATCTGTCATCTTGACCGTTAATTCTCTTTCCGCAACCATAAACTAAAAAAGGTTATTTGCCACCGCAGTTCGCGACACAATGTACAGTCCAAAGAAAATGGACAATTTAATCAAAAACTTTAACTACATTGACATTCAAGATGTGGCATAGGCGTAGAAAGAAAGAATCACAGCAATAAACAGTATCTGAAAATTAAACGTTAATTATATGTCAACAAGTCCATAATCGTACCAATGTTTGGTCACCCTACTTAGAAAGAGACGGGCTCTAAGTGAGTATCCTTGTCATCCCGTTTTTTCGCAGAGTGCTCAATCCATTATAATATATCCATTATAAAAATGGATTGAGTACTGTCAAAATATTGCTAAAGAAAATTAAACTCTTACACAGACACAACATTGAATTTTCTATAATTTAAACAACTCGAGAAGCCATGATGAATGAGAGCAATAACCTTGAACCCGGTATCACGCTTGCACCCATTACGATGCAGTACGGTGACCATAAGATCAAACTAATACGGACTATACATATTTATGATATGGTTTAAATACGCTGTAAACCATTTATTACCGAGTTTAAAACGAACAAGATTCTCAATTCGTCTTTATATACAGGATGGATTAAGTTGAGGCAGTAAGGGCAGCTATCTCAACCGATGTAGATACAGGAAAATGACCTTAGAAGACTATCCTTAATTTTTGCGATATTTGGAGCTAAATTTACAGATTGTAAAAAAAATGTACAGTCCAAAGAAAATGGACAATTTAATCAGAAACTTTAACTACACTGACATTTAAGATGTGGCATAGGCGTAGAAAGAAAGAATTACGGCAATAAACAGTGTCCGAGAATTATACGTTAATTATATGTCAACAAGTCTATAATCGTACCAGTGTTTAGTCACCCTACTTAGAAAGAGACAAGGACACGTAGGGCTCTGAGTGCTTAATCCATTGTAATATATCCATGATAACAATGAATTGAGTACTGTCAAAATATTACTAAAGAAAATTAAACTCTTTCACAGACACAACATTCATTTTTTTATGATTTAAACAACTCGAGAAACCATGATGAGTGAGAGCAATAACTTTGAGCCCGGTGTGACGCTCGCACCCATTACGATGCAGTGCGGTGACCATAAGGTAAAACTAATAAGGATTTTACCTATTTATGATATGAAATAGAAAACAGCCTTAGGAGACAATCCTTAATTTTTGCGATATTTGGAGCTGAATTTACAGATTCTAAAAAAATGTACAGTCCAAAGAAAATGGACAATTTAATCAAAAACTCTAACTGCATTGACATTTAAGATGTGGCATAGGCGTAGAAAGAAAGAATTACGGCAATGGTGTAGCCCTGCTTTAACAAAAATAATTCACGAGGAATCAAAATTGCAAATTGGAAAAAACATTGAAATCCACATGATTACGATTTTATATTATGAGAGCCCGACAACAGCAAGTGAATAACGATTGCTATATCAATTTTATACAGAATACAGCTACACTAATTAGGAAGTCTCCTAAACCTATCTATCTATCTATCTATATCATCACGCCAGCTCCCTCGCGGGGTAGGCAGAGAGTACAGAGTTCCAACAGGTTCTTTCCTTACATACCTCTCTGGCTTCCTCCACTCTCATAGTTCGTCTCATACACACTCGCCGGTTACGGAGACTCTTGACTTGCCCTTCAGCTAAGACACGGTCTATTTGGTCATGGTAAGATAGTCTAGGTCTTCCCCGGCACCTACATCCTTCCACTTTCGCATTGTATATCTGTTTTGTCATTCTTTCCTCTGGCATCCTTTCTATATGCCCGAACCAACGGAGCATACCCTTTCTCATCTTTACACCGATACTATCTTTCATACCTTCTCGCTTTCTTACTACGCTGTTGCGAATACGGTCGGTCAGCGTGACTCCGCACATCTTCCGCAGAGATCGCATTTCGACCGCATTTATCCTGCTTTCGTTCTCCTTCTTACATACCCAACTCTCACTGCCATATAACAGCGTTGGGACAAGCACTCCGTTATGCATGGCCAACTGCGCCTTTTGGCTTAAGTGCCGGCTCCCAAGTAGCCTTCCCATCGCACCATTCACTCTATTACCTGCATTCACTCTTCTCTCTATATCAGCGGTGTATTTCCCATCCTTACTGAAGGCGCATCCAAGATATACAAACTCATTCACTTGCTCCAGCACATCGTTACCAACCACAATCCTTGCATTCGTTCTGGTTTCTTCCCGTTCAAAAACCATAATTTTGGTTTTCTTCACATTCAAAACATTTCTCCTAAACATTTCTGGAAATATGTTAAATCCAAAAGAGACAGTTCAAATTATCCTGAGAAATTTACTCTCCCCGTACACAGTATACTGATGATCTGGCTATATGTTCTGCAATTAATGACTTTTTTTAAAGCTTTTCTGTTCTGTCGTTCTAACACTACAGATGATAATATGGACGGCACATCCACTGAGTCCTCTTACACATGTAATGAAACATTATCTAGTATTACAGTTAATGAAGATATTGTCTGTAAGTTGCTGTCTTCTTAAAATAAAAATAAAGGGCCGGGTTCCGACGGCATTCCTCCCATTTTTTTTGGCATCATGCGCCAGTAGCTTATCTTTACCAATTTAGGCATATCCAATACACAGCACAATTTTCTCAAGGGACGGTCAACTATCTCAAACTTAATCTATAGTATTTTTCATGAAGGAAGGATACTGTGACAGTTATAAGTGTCAAAGAAAATTATACTTTATTCAATGGCAATAAGAGGCATGACCTGTTTTTATGCGTTTATTTTTATGCCCTAATACCATTGAATTAAATAATAATTTCGTTAGCATTTAGAACTTCACTACCCATCTTATGTAAAAAATATTATAATTTACCGATTATATACTTAATAATATGGAGAACGGCGACCAAGTTGACGTGATCTACACGAATTTCGAAAAAGCCATCGTCCGTGTGGATCACGTGACCCCGCTTTGCAAACTGGAACATCTGGCAATACACGGAAATCTATTGAGATAGATTAAATCTTATTTAACAAATCGTTCTTAGATTGTGGTACTCAGAGGGTTCAGGTCTGATTCCATCTCCACGCAAATCACTTTTTATATGCAGATGATAAAAAAATATTTATGAAAGTCTGTTTCAACGCTGACTGTGAGTTGATACAGAACGATCTCAATAATCTATTCAAATATTATAAACGTAACAATATTAAAGCCAGTATTGAAAAATTTCAATGTATTAGTCTCACCCGTAAGAAACATGCTACTATTATCGTCCTAAATATACCCCTTTATTTTATATTTTTTCCATTCAACAAATTATGGCAAGAACGCTGTCCTTACTATAATCACCAAAACATACAATGATAATTATCGTGATATTGATCTCTTCGTTGGATCAAAATCATTGTTAAAAAAAATAGGTAAATTAACTACTTAACCATACGTACTCGTATTAAATAAAAAGAATTCTGCATGTTCACACACTGTATTTTACCTAATTCTTTTAACTAGTGGTCGCCCCTTGGTCGAAATTCGAGCATAATTAATTTAAATTATAAGTTTGAACATTATTAAGGTTTTATTGTCAAAGACTATACTTCTATAATCACAGATTTCGACAAGGCTACACTATTAATTTGCCTATTTTTTTCAAACAAATTATATGAAATTTAAATATAAAAAAAAAACAAAAAATGTTTCAAATGAAGAATACCTTTTTTAATTTTTTTATTGAAACAAAACACCAAAACGAAAATGCTGTCCATTGAACTTGACATTCATATTTCGATAATTTAATTAATGATACAAATCTTCTCTGTAAACGATGTTATTTGTTAAAACTCTTTCATCGTTTGCTGGTTATGTTTGACATTCAGTAAGACTATAGACAAATAATATTAAAAACAAACAATATTAATCTATTCTCAATTTGAAATGGATTGTGTCAAATACATGGTAGTGTGTGTAATGTATTTTTTTATTGATTTATTATATTTTTTATACATAATTAAAAAAAAATTGCATTCTGCACTCCTTCTCGATATAAATTATATAAAAAAGAAAAAACACCGTCACGCCCCCCTCTGGGGGTGGCAGAGGTGTACTGAGTACACCCACGTTTCGCCGACGATGTTAGGTCCCATGTAATAGGGGGCGAGCCTATTGCCATATACCGGGCACAGTTCCAGACTCCGGACTTATACTGGAAATTTTTCGTTAGAAAAATTACATTTATCCGACCTAGGATTTGAACCCAGGACCTCGTGATCACAAAGCGATGCGCTTTGCTACCAGACCAACGAGGCAGTCAATATAAATTATAAGTGTGGGAAATTTCATACTCCTCCGTCCGCGCAATTTTCGTAAAAAGGGGTACAAAGTTTTTGCTTCACGTATTAATATAATGATGATAACGATAACCTGTACTTATACATTACTCTTTCCCTATATTACTTATTACGTATTTATATGCTCGGCAACACGTCACTTATACCTTATTAAATGAACTTAGTGATCACAAAGCGATGTGTTTTGCCACTAAACCAACGAGATAATCGTTACCACCAACGAGACCATATGAATAGAAGTGCTGTATTTTATTTCCGGAAAGGAAATGTCTTGCATTTTGACGAACGATTAAGCGCAGCGTAAGCCGCTCCGCCCACTGTGTAATAGTCACGGGTTCGATTCTCGCACGGGACAGATTTTTGTTTCTATATCATTAGGCCAGGTCCCCTGCGGGGTAGGCAGGGAGTACAAATATTTGTGTGACCCTACAATAAAAGGCACACTTTGTTTTACCTAATATTTCAATCCAGGACCTGGTGATTGCTCTTACACCAATGAAGCAGTTCTCAGTTTATTTTCTAAAATATTCGTAAATAAACATCAATTAATGAAATGGATGTTTACTTAAAAGAAACATTGCAAAACATTTAATTGAAATAGAAGAGCGACCTCGGCAGTTGGCTTCGACTTTAAAAGCGCTCTTTTATTTTACCTAAGACCTCATACTCCTTTTTTCGTTTAAATAACAATTATTAAAAATCATTTTTCACAACACGGACGCTTACAATATGTGGCCGATATCTAATCATATAAATGAACTTCTGCTTTAACGGTGAAGAAAAATATCGTGAGGAAACCTGCACGCCTAAGAGTTTCTCGAAGGTGTGTGAAGTTCGCCAACCCGCACTGGGCCAGCGTGGTGGACTACGGCCTAAACCCTATCAGTTTGTGAGGAGGCCCGTGCCCAACGGTGGGACAGTTTCTTAACAGGGCTAATATTATATTAATTATATATGATTTTTTTGAAGAATTTCTTAATTAGTGTATAATTCAATCGATTAAATTTATAAGCATTTCTTTTGGTTTCCTGCCTGCCTGCCAACAAACGAATAGCCTCCCTATATCATGTCGCGTTACTCGGACATCATATTAAAATATATAACACCCTATCTTTCAGACACATGTTTCAGGCACTACGCTACTACTACTACTTCACGTGCACTATTATTGCATTTTCACCGGCTTTTTTTTTTTTTTAAAACGTAGCCCCACACTAGGATTTAATCCTGTGTCGTGGGTGCGTTTACAAACATGAAATTTCACATATACAAATACCCAGACCGGAACAAATAATTGTGGATCACACAAAGATTACCTACGTATGCCAAAATTCAACTTAATTTGATACCCGCAAGGGTTTGAAAAACGGACCACAAAATTTGAACCGGAAATACAGACAGATATACAAATAGGGCAAGTTTAATAAAAGCTTGTAATAATTTTAAGTTAAAAAGCCTTTTAAACACAAGCTTTTATAGCAAACACACAAGGAAAATATCTTGCTTAGTTGAGGAGTTCCTATGGCTTCCTTCCGGCTCTATCATCAGGGCCTGGACTGGTGTCTAGGGGCTGATGATAGTACCGTGACCCGTATGGTTACGGGTCTAAAACAATCGTCTAAAAAAATCCAACGAGCCCAAACACGGTGAGGTTATATTGAGTGGTCAGGTGGTTCAATTTGCCACTTTTCGGCTTCATCATCAGACCCTGAACTCTATCTGGTTGTAAAGTATTCGTCAATACCAATCAAACAAGCCTAAACACGAGAGAGTTACGTTGTATAATTCACATGTTCCTATGGACATCTTTCGATTCCATTATCAGACCAGTTCCATGGTACCATATTATTCCATTGTCGCACAGTTTAATCGGATTCCCCAAAAGGCTTGAAAAATGGATCACAAAATTTGAACCGGAAAGGCGGACAAGTGCAGGTTAAATAAAAGCTTGTGAAAATTTGTTGAGGTGTCTTCTCTAGTACGTAGGAGAAAATAATTCAAAAGCTTTCAATTCTTAAATAAGGGATATTACAGTTTCGACGCCCGTGTGACTGGTCCAACGGCGCACTGGGTGGAGGATGCGTTCGCTGGGCGCGCGCTTTGGCAGCCCGCGCCCGTGCCTGCGCTGCGCCTGCGCGACGTGCGCGCGCGCGACCGCGCTGACTACAGCTGCCGCGTCGACTTCCACAAGTCGCCCACCAGGCACTATGGGATTTCCCTTGATGTAGTCGGTAAGTAAGTTGTAAATTAGTAGGTAAATACCTAAATGTAGTTTACAAACTGCAAACAATTATTTTATAAATTATGGCTAGCCAGCAATATCAATGTAAAAGAAAGAAAGAAATTAAAATTAATTTTGTAACGAGTAGGTACAACGCAAACGTTGGTAAATAAATATGTTACATGACCTCGCTACAAAAACGGACCCAACTCAGCATAATAGCTGCTCATGCGGGCAGCGCTGGTCTTTCATTGAGCCGTTTGGTGAATTCGTGGACGTTAACAAAAAGTGAGAGTGGAAAAACCAATAAAAAATAAAACAAGTAACTGAAATTAAACAGTTAATAGGTACAAACACTTTGCCATAATAAGAGAAAAAATAAGAATAAAAAAGAAGTCACAGCATAGTGACAGTGACATTCACGACATTCAATTTTCCTAACCTCATCCTCTGAGTACGTGGCGTATACGTGGTATTTACAAAAAAGTTGCTTTAATGAATTAATTTGATCTTCATTATCATAATCAGCCGAAAGACGCCCGCTGCAGGACAAAGGCCTCCCCAAAAGATCGCCACAACGACCAGCTTTGTGCTGTACGCATCCAGCTTTTACCTGCCACGTTCACCAGGTCATCGCTCCACTTTGTGGGGGGCCTGCCCACTCCACGTCTTTCGGTACGAGGTCGCTACTCGAGAACCTTTCTGCCCAACGGCCGTCAGTTCTACAAGCGATGTGCCCCGCCCACTGCCACTTAAGTTTGACAATTATGAGAGCTATATCGGTGACGTTGGTTCTCCTGCGGATCTCCTCATTTCTGATTCGATCTCGCAGAGAAACTCCGAGCATAGCTCTTTCCATTGCCCTTTGGGTGACCTTGAGCCTTCTTATGAGGCCCATCGTCAGTGACTATGTCTCGGTGCCGTAAGTCATCACTGGCAACACACACTAGTCAAAGACTTTTATCTTGAGACACTGCGGTATTTGGGACGAGGAGATATTACGTAGCTTCCCGAACGCTGCCCAGCCGAGTTGGTTCCGACGATTGACCTCTTTCTCGAAGTTGGACCTACCTAATTGGACTGTTTGACCCAGGTATACATAATGGTCTACAACTTTAAGTCTAGAGTCTCCAACCTTCACAGGGGTGGGTACGACATGGGTGTTTGACATGATTTTCGTCTTGTCCATGTTCATTTTAAGACCCACTTGTTTAGTAACTCTGCTGAGGTCATCGAGCAGAGTGCCGAGGTCTTCCAGAGTCTCAGCTATGACCACGATATTGTCAGCAAATCGAAGGTGAGAGATGTAATCGTCGTTGATATTGATGCCATTTCCTCTCCAGTCCAGAAGCTTAAAAACGTCTTCCAGCGTGGCGGAAAACAGTTTTGCAGCAAACACTTTGGAGCCCTTGTTCCACTCTATAGCCTCTTTTATTGTGCTGGTATTGCAATCGCGCGTGTCGCGGATGAGAGACTTAGAGATCTGCCTATTGAGCCGCCGGCATGCAGAAGCATCGTCCTAAGAATGCAGGACCATCCTGCGTCTTTCCTCCATTAAATTCAGGGTATGGTCTGAGAACTTTTTGATTCTTTTTGAACGGTGGGCTTTGTAAAATTTGTGTCGTCTTTTATATGGCGTAGTTCATTAGATTAGGTTTCCGAAAATTAATTTTTATGTTTCGAGATTAAAATAGAAAGTTACCAATTTTTCTTTTAAAAGTTTACTTTCGAGATAAAAGTAGAAAGTTACATTATTTTGGTTTCATTTCCGTTACGTGAAATTATGCACGTTTATTGTTTAAATTAGCCAATCGGATACAACCTACACCCAAACAAAACGTGTTAATACTCGTGTGGCGCTAAGTGCTTATGTTACGATCGTTATGAACGTATTCAAGTTCGAGTGAAGAGGAGCCACCAGTAAAATGATGAAGGCTGAGTCGATTGCGTGAGTCATTCAGTTTTAAGTTTTGCCGCAGCAGCTGGTGAGTCACTTCAATGATACGAGTATATATTATTCTAATTACGGTGCTATAGAGCATAGTAAGTGGTATTATACACTATACCTACCATGCGCTACGTCCTACTCCAGCAAATAAATCGTTAGAACCGTTTTTACCAACTGTCAATCAAAACAAGTTATTGCCTATGATTAAAAGAATTTCTTGGTGTAATGGTTGGCACTTTGAACTCTGACTCCAACGTTCCGAATGCAGATTTCGGTGAAATCTACATGTTTAGTATTTAGAGATTATTGGATAGTTATTTTGGTTTTGAGTGCTTCGTATGGAGCTTACTTTTACTAACTAATGCTTGACTGGTCGAAGGCTCTGGTTTTTGTATCTAGATCTGTTCTACAGTTCTAGTTTTATTTTATCATTTTATCGTTGTAAAATAAAAATACCGTCACCATCAGACGATAAAGAATAGTAATCAAATTAAAATTCAATTTTACCGAACGTTTGAAATCACCGATACCTCCGGTACCTAAGTTCCGTTGTTTTATTTTTACGTGATTTTTAACTATTTCATTTTTACGACAAATTAAAAAAAAAAATACAAAGAATCATATTCAGCGCAAGAATAGGCATTCTTAATTTTTTTATGACTTTCGAATAAAAAAAAAGGTGGCTTAGATAGGTTAACGAGAGAGTTAATTCCGTTAATTCAACCGCCAAGACTATTTTCCCTATGTCTGACATCACTAAACCTTAATTCAGAGTTGAATTGTCAAACCCCTGCAATCGCACTCTTATCTTTTATATCCTCACTTCCTAACAAATTCTGCAACCAATGCAGAGAGCGTTAATCATATGTTCAATCGGCAATAGAATTCTTCACCCCTAGGTTGAAATATCTATCTATATTATCATTCAGGGGAATAGCAAAGAATATAAAGTTACATTCCACTCTCGCTTCCTCTTGACTTGCCCAACATAGAGGACCCCATGTTTTATTCTATTCACTTATGGTAAAATAATCTGGATCTTACCCAGTTTCTACATCCTTACATATCTTCCTACGCGGTTATGAACGCGATCGGCAGCTGGGCTCTGAACTTTTTTTATGGCTCTTATATCGACGGCATTCCACTTGCTCCTGTATGCCCATCTCTCATTGCCATATTACAGCTTTGAGACAAACACATCGTTGTGTATGACCAACGGTAAAATTAGGCTTCAGCGCCGGCTCCCAAGTAGCCCGTCCGTATTGCGAACGCAAAGAGTCAATACTCTTCTCTCTTTATGAGCTGTGTATTTCCCATCCTTAGTAATGTTTACTGACGTTGGGTTCTCCATCCTCATCATCATAGTCATCTCAGCCTATACTCGTCCACTACTGAACATAGGCCTTCGCAATCGCTCTCCAGCGCAAGCGGTCCGATGCCACCTGCATGCAACCACTTTCTGCGATCGTCACAAGATCCTTCTTGATTGTGTCCTTACTGATAATGAAATATTTGTGGAAAATCTATACGAATGTCAACAACATGTATAGAATTCATAAGAATTGTCGGGGATTAACAATTCAACGCCAAGGTTTGCCTTCGTAAAACGTTTCCAAGATCTGTCAATGCCTATAATGTCTTGGGAATCGGCAATTGAAACCACTAGTAGGCACGACACCTCTTAGGTTATCAAAATTTTGGGACCTTCAGCATTTACTGAATAAGTTTGCGTTGCAATTTTCTTTAGTCTGGGATACAATCCAACTCCAAGAGTTTGCTTCCAGACAAGATTTTTAAGATTCGCCAATGTGTATTGACTCGCTTGGAAGCCGCAAGTTAAGTCTCATAACTGGCACAGCGTGTCAGGGCATATCAGCTTTGTAACCTTCATCACCCACTGGGGAAGTTGCATTGCCGTACCTACGCTACAGTGCTAGAACAATGGTTCAATTCCAAGAGTTTGCCTTCAGAAGATCCGTCAGTGCCAGTCAATAGGCATCAACCAGTGTGACTTATGGATATGGCGTAACGCCTCAAGGCCTTACATCTCTGCAACCTTCAGTACCTACGGGGGAAGTTTGCATTGCTATATACTGCAACGCCGGAGCAATGGTCTTCAGTCTGGAACCACAATCCAACTCCGAGCTTTTGCCTCCGGACAAGGCTTTCAAGGTCCGTCAGTGCCCACTGACTTTCTTAAGAGCCATGTTGAAAACATAAACAGGCGCAACGCCTCAAAACATCTAAGCTTTGCGACCATCTTCACCCACTAGTGAAGTTTGCATCGCCCTACATTGCAGCGCCAGAGCAATGGTCTTCAGTCTGGAATACAAAATCCATCTACGAGAGTTCACCTCCAGACAAGGTTTTTAAAATCCATCAGTGCATGTTGACGCGCTTTAAAGCCGGCAGTTGAACCCTTAAACAGGCGCAACGCCTTTTAAGGAATCTTAACTTTGCAACCTTCATCACCCACCGGGGAAGGTTGCATTGCCGCACATTACAGCAACCCAGCAATGTTCTTCAGAAAAAAAACCCTCGCCATTTGTTAGAGTTCGTAGTTACTAATCAATCCTCTCATCAGTCTCCTTATCCAGTAAGGGTTCATAGTGAATTACAAAAAATGTCATTACTGTCCCTACTATTATTGGGCATAAGCTTTCCCTCGCAGGACGTGAATCTATGCGGATTGGTATAGGCATTTTTGTGGACATCTGCTGTCAAAACTACTTAAGCCGCCTACAGGGCATCGTGTTAAATTAATGGCAGCATTATTATTAAGTGACAGTCGGACTCGTGACTGAGGGTGCTTTTCGATGCATGGAGACTCTCTCAAAGGAAATTACTGCAAAAGTTCTCCAATCTGTCAGATTAAGCCGAAAGTTAGTTGACCAGGTTATCGCTAAAAACATCGCCTAAACTATGTCACTATACTTATAAGACTTGAACGTTTGCTTTTACGATAGTGGTTTTTCTCGAACAGCCATGCTCCTGCGAATTTAATGCTACCTCAGCACGGCGAAAGTTTAGTTCATTCAAGTAGAGGAAACCTTTTTGGCACCCAAATATGAAGAGCCGCGCCTGGCATGTTCTACGAAAATCGGGATCTGAAAGCGTCCACAAGAACAAGACTTAAACAAGATGATCGGGCGCTCACCATTTCAAGTATAGTGCAGTTGAGAGTTGGAAGCCTGGCTCATTTTGACTGGAACTCTGACACGTAACCGGTCAACTGAGTAGAAATATAATTTGTTGAAGAGATCCCACTCTCAAAGCTTCCACTATATAGTCAATTGATGCTGTGGTTTTCTCGTAATATCCTAAATTGTCTTTATTAGGTTTTTCTGAAGAACCAATAAGCATATCATGGTATCCTTGTTCATATCGTATTCAGATTTCGTCTAATCATTTGGTTAGACATATTTTAACAGTTTAATGATATGTTGCGCAATACTGTCGCTGTGTTTTTGTTAGCTACGGGGCTAAAAATGCACGAAATTAACTTTTCGAGGTCACTAGTACCACTTGATAACAATACAAATTCTCTTTTTTTTTGTAAAGAACATTGATAGATTTATCACAAGTATAAATCAGCTAGACAAGTAGCAGTACGTTGACGGTGGATGAATAATTTGATCTGAAACCACCTGTTTGTTTTGGTCAGCAGTTTAAGAACTGCTGACCAAAACAAACAAGGTAAGCCTTAGCAGCATACAAAACTATCTAGTAAATAATATTCCAGCGAAGGCCAACTAGCGTCACAAAAATATAATTAAACTATTACTCTATAGAAGGATATACAGTCCACAACAAAAACATTCGCTTCAGAAAAGTCGATTTCTGAATTTTTTGTAATACTAAATAATAATCATTTGTCAAACTTCTTCTGTTTATTAACTGAGCAGTGTTGATCGTTTATCCGATACAACTTACCTAAGTGTTTTGTCATATTATTTTTGTTTTCTTTAAATCATGGTGTTACAACACAATTTTGATCACATTGTTGCATTCTATAAAGCAAGCCTTGTCTGTGTCTTACCTATGGTTGTCAAACGTGGCCTGCTACCAACAAAAATAACCAAAAACTTGTAAGTTGCCAACGCCACATGGAACGAAGTATGTTAAATATAAGGCTAAGTGGCCGGTGGACCATTTCAAAAATAAGGAAAAGATCAAATGTAATTGATGTTTTTAAAACAATCAAAAAATTAAAATGGAACTGGTCCGGACACGTTATGAGGACAAATAAAGAAAAGACGAAAGACATCATGGAATGGTACCCGAGAAACGGAAAAAGACAAAGAGGACGTCAAATAAAGAGATGGGAAGATGATTTACCAGAGGGATGGAGAAGATTAGCTCGAGATAGAATAGTATGGAAGAAACTAGGGGAGGCCTATGTCGAAGGACAACCTGACTAACAAACTGGTTACTGGAAAATAATGTTTCTTTACTTATAATTACTATAGTTTTTAAGCCATTCATTATTATAATACTTTAAGTTAAGATACTCATATGGTCAGCGAATAAAGGCTATATCTAATTATCTATCTATCATTAAGCAAGCCACCAGGAGATAACAAACACATCTCTCATAAATGGACTTCGGACATCAAACGGAACACATGATATAAAATTTTTACCTAAAAATAAAATTTGTATGATGTTTCCTGGGATGTCCGAAGTCCAAATAATTTCTTCCTGGTGTATACCATCATCATTATTATCATTATGAGCCGAACAATGACAAAAGTATGGCGGCTTGCTCTGTGGTAAAAAGTTAGTTCCAGGTTTGGTCACATGGGCGCTGGAGGCCGATTAACGTAACGGAAATAGCGCCATCTAGCGACGAAGCGAGGTAAAAGATGATGTATTCTCTCATAAATGGACTTCAGACATCCACAACAGGAACACACAGGACAGGAAACATAATACAAATTTTATTTTCAGATAAAAAATTTATATTAACAAGTACCTTATAGTCGTGTCAGTTCTATTTTTTACGTTTTAATAAAATAAGTCACCTTGAATGGGAGGGTCAAAAGCTAGGGGATTTTATCGGGCGATCTCGATAACAACTAGCGCGATCGTAAACTTGACCCTCCCTTATCTGCCTCGGATCAACACGGAAAGTTTAAAGGAATTTCAAATAAAGTTTTAACAGAAAATAGCGAACGTACTTGATTCATTTGAACAAGCTTGCTGGTTTACCACTATTCAGAAGTAAAGAAGTTTATGAATAGAGATTATGATCTCGACGTTGAAAATAAATTATAAGTAGTTTTCCGCGGCTCGGCAGCCTGTCGACAAAAGCGCCACCTACCGGGTCTATGTTACTTCTAATAAATTAAATAGCTTTAACCATTTTGTCCCTAACTCTTGTATGTGTACCTAGAAGACCTTGCCTAAAATGAGAGCGTGAAATACAGCGCGGGTGCAGGCGAGATTGCGAGAGCAGTTGGGTACTAGCAGCGGTTTTGTACATATTTGGCCCTCTACTCCAGCCAAGACCCTGGTTTTAAATCTTCAGACCAGTCAAATAAAGATGTCTGCCAGCCTAGACTTTAAGGTTTTGATCTAGTTCTTTATCTAGACTTAGAGGTTTTAATATAAATGTTTCTTTCATCAATCCCGTCACTTTGTCATCTGAACCTATTCTAAGTCCAATTAAGGACGCAACCTTGCGAACCCGGTCACGGTGTACGATACCATTGGCATATTCCCGGTAGTCCCCTTCGTCATCGCCACCATGAAAAAGAATAACTACATTGTAACATATACTACCCGAATAATATAAAATGAAATAGATTTGAAATACCCTTCAAATTATAGTTCCTCGTTTTTACGACGTTTTGATAAACACCTAAAGATGTGTATAACGTTAAGTAAAATCTATAAATCCAATTTTTACTTTTTACGAAATAAATAATTTTTTATTTGGTTTCAATAGCTGGAACGAAAGGCATTCCATTGAGCGCACCAAGTACAAGCCGGTGGCATTTATGCATAATACAGTATTTGCGGCTTACGATTTTTAATTCAGGCTATGAGTTCACTCACGTGATTCTTCTAATGTGTGGTGTTGATCAAGCGGATGAGATAGAGAGATACAACATGAAATTATAAAACCACGTTTAAACCAAATTTATATCAATTTTGATAAAGTTTGGCCATTTCAGGTGACCTGAATAGTTCCATGGTCACAAAGTGGTAAAGATAACATAAGAACAATTTCAGGCCGACACTACATTTTAGCCTAAGTAAGACGTTGAAATGGGCGATTCAAGTTATAAGGGTTACCGTCGTACCAACCTAGTATAGGATTTTCTCGGAGGCTGGAAACTTTAGTACTGGCAAAAAGTACTTTAAGGCAGATTTAGACGAGAAAAGTTTTACTTCAAAATAACCGTCCAAAAATTGCTTTTAAGACTTTACATGTAAATTTGCTACGATTTTTTCGAGGAAATTAAGTTGTGTGGTAACATTTCAGCTGAGATACGCGGCGCTAGACTTGGTCAATCAGAAGTTTTAACACAAATAATTGATGTTAACGTTTCGCTATCTCTTTGCTATGTCATCCTTTTCATACTAAAAATTTACTACTAATAAAGATGAATGTGTCAGCCCGCTTTCTTGACTACTTAGCGCTAACGTCAATATGCTGATGATCTTGCTAAGCTTCCGGATGTGTGGCAGGAACGTTGTGGCTGGATTTGTCAAAGGGAAGATCTCCCAGTCAGATGGGTGTTGTGACTGGCGGTGTTAAGTAATTATTTTAATTATTATTACAATGCTAAAATACAGTTTTGTATCATTGCTAAAGTTAAAAGCGGTTAAAGAGTTTACAACTTCGTTTATCCAGGAAAATTCTTGAAAACTTATAATTTTTTTTTAAATAAATATATTATACTTAAATGCGGCTAAAGTCATTTAACTGCACTTAAGCTTTATATTGCATCTAGTTTTATTTAATGTTTGCTAAGTTTAGTGCTAATAACGGCTTTTTATATATGATAAGTTATATATTTTGCGTAAGATGTCAAGTCAAATGCGGCGACGTCGGTGAAAATGAGAATTCGTTGTTATTATGCCGTTGAGTGGGTTTCTCATCTACTAGCCAAGGTGTCAGTCGTCGATAATAAATATGACTATATATACTAATAAACATATACTAATTCTTTGTGGTGCGTATAAGTCTCTAGCGGTGGCGCCGATTCATGGATCCCATGATAGAAGCTATCCTGAGGGTGTTGATGCTATCTCACGAAGAGACCATTAACCAGCCACTGGCCCAGCAAAGCGATCGAAATCCATTAGAGTTAGAGCCGTAAAGATTGAGTTCGTGGTAGTAGAAGATATCTTGCCTTAAGCCACTTTGATGAGGCCATGGGAAGGGGGATGCTTGTCTCCTACGCATAGCAGCCGGTCCTCGAGATAGAAGTGCATGCCATGTTCTTCCGGCACATCGCTTAAAAAGTAGTGTGCAATGAGCATTTCCGTTATGAATATCTACAAAGGTGGACTACAAAGGTGGAGGCTTCAAAGGTGGAGTCGCTGGCGGGAAGCGGAAGGTGCTCACGCGTTTCCTTAATCCGGATCGGTTACAGTGATAAGCTGGAGCACAATGGGGGTTTTAGCCGGCAAGACTCAACATAGCCCCTTACTTCCCTCTGTAGCGAACGGGTATCCTATAAAGGTATTATACCTTTATTTGGTATACTGTGAAGAGGTCTAGAGTGGCCTGGGTATTCTCGACTGCGGGGTGGACATTCACCAACGAGGTGAAAAATGCGTGATGTGTTCTGCGTTCAAGAACTCCGGCGGCGATGGTGATCAAAATCCTGAAGAGACCATCTGCACTATGGAGGAGGTTTGATAGCTTGTACTTCTTTTCCAATTCAGGATTATTAGCGGTGGCGGTCAGGTTATGGCATCCTCTACAATTGGAGGGTGGTATTGTGCTCCGACCGGATATCGAACTATTTGGTGACATGGCCTAACAGGAGTTGTTCCAAGATTTCGGACTTCAGCGTGTTTTTCTCAGGCTTGAAAAGTCTAATGATAGGTGGTGTAATGCTCTATTTGTGATGTCACCGCAGCAGGGTCTCTTCTGCGGTGCAAGAACTTTTTGCTAGATAGCACCGTAATTTCTGATTCCTTGACTCCCTAGACGCAGCACCTGGCTTTTTCAAGAGCGTTCGCCATCGTCCGCAGCTAGCTTAATCGCAATGGCTGCGTTGAGATTATCTGAAGTTCGAGCCGGAATAAAGTGATCCCCTTCTCAGCCCGTAACAACTCCATATGACACCACCAGGTCTCCAGATCTTCTAAAATACTTCCTAGGTATCAGGTACATAAAGTATATATTTGTTTTTATAGGAATTAATAAGGAAAAATATCAATATATATTTAGTAAATTTTTTTAATAAAAAGTACGTTGAATTTCATAACGAATCAATGTGAATGTTGAAATGTTTATTTGATTATAATTGGCGGGATTTCGACATCTATTTTGTAATATATTATAAGCTAAATCTCCGTTAACGTTAAAAGTTTTACATTTAGCTGCATTTTAGCGTTGCAATATGCCCAAAAACTATTGGCAGAGATACTAAGCCCACCACACATGCCCACCATTGTAACTCCTGTAAGCCAGGATCCACAATGGTCTCCTAAAATGACACCAAGGTTGATCCTTGGGGTGTCCTGGGAAGCGCTTTAATTGTCTTGGAACTCACTCAAATTTTATTAGAAAGAAAAACAGGAGAAGTAGGAATTATAAATATTCCACTTCCCTTCCCTGCAAAGCGGGAGACACAAAAAAAATGGCAGATCAGCCAAAGAGAAGGAGACTACAACTAGGTTAAGCCCAGTTGTATAGTACCACGGATATGAAAAAAAATATTAACAGGGCTTATTTGTTAGCCTCGTGTTTGATTCCAGTAATAGGTATGACAAAAACGCTTAAACGCACGGAAATTATCCCGAGTTTCTACAAGATCCGCGTAGTAGAAAAATAAAATATTTGTTAATTACCTAACTTGAATGCTGCTTTAGCCGCAATATTTGTGTGGCGTATTGTCAATTGCAGGCAGTTAGGCAGAAAACATAATGCTAAGCTATATCGACGTTACGGTCTGTAACGGCTTTTTAGTCTAAGAACGATGACAGATTTTAAGTCCGGTAAAAGTCAATAATATTGATTAAAAATCAATAACGAAATTGCCGTGAACGTATCAAAGCGGCATTTTAGTAGTGGATATTTATAAGAATAACTAGAATGATGATAGACAAAGATGCAAAATACCTCTCTTTAATTTATTCAACTCAACGTAACTTATAAAAATTATGGCTATTTGAAAGTGCTCCATTAGCTCTATTTTTTTCATATTTATTTTAGGTTAGGTATTAAGTCTCTCAAAAGAAAATAACCGGAAGTTATTAAGAAGCATTATTTTTTTATTTTTCCGAGAAGAAGACAAAATGTATTAAATTCACAACGCCAAATGTTAGACAGGTAGCAACTAATGTACAAATAAATGGCGTGGATTTGGACCTTGTAGAGTCGACTGTATTTCTAGGTATCATTTTTGTTGCCAAATTACAATGGAGCCCCCATATTGATTACGATTATCTAGTAGACGAAGCCCAGAGGCATATTATGTTGTTTAGAAAATCAGATTATTAATTGATATTGAAACTTGTTTGTTTCGCTTATTTTCATAGTATTATGTCATATGGCATACTACTTTGGGGATGCTCTGCAGAACTTAATACCATCTTAGTTCTCCAAAAAAGGGTTGATCGCGCAATTAACATTTTGGCTCCGAGGCGTTTCTTAAAAAAAAATTTAGAGTGTCACATTTTATACATAAAAATCTTGTATATATTAAAAAGAATATTAGTACTCGTAACTTTAAAAAATATAGCGGCATTCATTATGTTAATACACGGAACAAAAACGACCTTATTGTACATTCAACTCGTCTCCACATAATTACTTATTCTTTCATGGGCAATGTATACGCTTCCACAACGAATTATCCATAGATATCCGAAACATGTCTTTCAATAAGTTTAAAAAGGCATTTAAAACTAGACTGTGTAACAAAGGATATTACAAAATTCCGGATTATCTTGACGATAAAACAGATTGGGTTTGAACAGCTCCTCAATCAGCAACATTAATCAATGATGTATAATAATTTTGAAAAAGAAGAAGAAAATGGTTATCAGAAAGGCCAAGCAAATTAAATTAAAATACTAGCCCGCTAAGTAACTCGCCAAATCTTTTCAGTAGAGGCCGCGTTCCGATCTGGTGGTAAATGAAAAAAATGTATTAATTTTGACGTTAGTGAATGCTATTGTATTTGGCCTATACAAATAAATGAGCTTTGGCTTTGTCTGGCTGCAATTAAGGTAAACATTGATCAGCGGGTGATACTTATTTCAGTGTATATGCCTGTTAACAGCTGTGATAACTTAAGTAAATTTACGGAATTTTTGGCGGAAATAAATGCCATTGTGGAGTGTAACTGTGTAGAGAGTGTGTTTGTTCTGGGACATTTCAATGCACATCCAGGTGTTATTTTGTAATGAATTACTTCAGTGTTGTTCAGACTATCATTGGTCGTGTGAAGATATAGATTTCCTTGGTCTTAACTTAAATACGTACGCATATAGCAGTGGCTCACATGGATGTGTTAGATAGTTGGACCACTGTTTGGTGGCAGAATGCATTAAAATATACATTGTGCATGTTAAAGTTCTCACTGATGTATCGTTGTCTGACCATTTGCCACCTGACCGTTGTCCTAGTATACAAAATAAAGTCATGCGTAAGGGCGTAAGAAACCAATAGCAAATAGCCTGTTATGATTGAATTTGTCATGATCACGAAGTAAATACAAAGTGGAGATGGCGTAATCAGATTTTTCTACACAATTAACGCATGCGACTGCGCGGGGTGGCACAGGGCGCGAAGGACGTTACGCTCCACCCACATTTGTATTTGCCATCTAGCGGGGATTGGCTAAAAAAACTTAACCGTTTGTCAATGTCAATTTTACTTGTAAGTGCAAGTATATTATGGTAGGTGACATTCGTATTTTGACGGGGACGGACTTGGAATTTTTATTTCTCATTATTAAGGGATCTAGCGTAATGATATATATAGATAGAATTATAAATCTAGCCCCAATGCTCGAATGAAATTGCCAAATTTTGCAGCAGTTGTCTCGGAAGCGGCCAGGGCGGGAGAGGTCATTTTTTGCTGACGTTTAAAAAAAAATGATAATTCAAAACATATAGTTGATTTCTGGGCTTCATGTTGATCGGATGACGCTAGTTTATTTTCGTTTTAGATTGTAAATTCATCAATTTAAATTGTGATTGGCGTAGAGCCAAAGTCGGTGGCTATCGTTTCTTCTTGTGAAGTTCTTACGCATTACTCCTCCCAGTGTGCGGCGAAAGCGAGGCACAGATATCGTAAGCATCGGGAGCTGCACTGGGACTTACCTCCGGAGGCCGCTGAGTGTATGAGAAATGCACGTAATACTGAATATTGACTTGAAAAAATCGAGCTGATAGCAAGATTTGATCCAGCGACGATTGGAACACAGTGCGGGCGCCTTATTAACTGCGCTAGCGCAATTATGGAGCAGCGACGGGAAATCTGCGAACAGAGCAATAATTAAAGCGTCATCGGGTGGCTGAGCGTACTCTTTAAGCTCTTGCGTACAGTGCAGTTCAATTGATCAAATGATATAATAGATATTCATACGCAGTGCCTGACTTAATTCACAGATGGCGTCTAAACCAATTAACTGTTCCGGGTGTCTGAACGTAATTGATAACCGAGAATACTTAAAGTGCAATAAATGCAGTAAACATTATGATCTCGCTTGTGCTAATATATTGGAGAAAAAGTATGAAATAAAACTAATTTTTCAGATTTTATCGCGGTTTAATTTTTATTTTTAAGTTCCCGACGTTTCGAGTGCTTTGCAGCACCCATGGTCACGGGAGGGACTGAGGTGTTAGACGTCCAAAAGGCATAGTTGTTCCGGGATACCCTCAAACTTCTTAATTATTTTTGTTGGTCCGATCTACGCAGAATGAGCTCACGGTGTCTTGAGGTCTTGCAGTGTTATGCTTGGTTTTGGATTTTATTATATTAATTACCGGATCCCAAGTCGATGGAAGCACCCAGCCATCTTCTCTATTAAAATTAGGATGTTTTTTAATTTCAATAGCCTCGCGAACCATCCTTGGTAGGAATCGGTGTTCTTTTACGAGGATTTGTGGTCTATCAAATCTGATGTTATGGCGGGTGCGGTCAAGGACATGTTCACAGACTGCAGACTTCTTTGAGCGACGGTGTTTTAGGTCAGCTATGTGCTCTTTAACCCGAGTTTTTATTGGTCTTTTTGTTTGTCCTATATAAGAGAGACCACATTCACAATCAAGCTTGTATACTCCTGCATCTTGTAGAGGGATGTGACACTTGACAGCTGGTAAAAATTGACTGATCTTCTTCGGCGGCTTATAAAATGTTTTAATTGAAGCACGCTTCAAGATGTAGCCAATCTTGTCCGTGACTCCTCTCATGTAAGGTAGCACAGCAGGGAGACGCTCGACTGTGGCTGGTTTCACTCGGTCACTGTGACGTTGGCGTGGGACTCGTAGCTTATTGTCGTGCAGGACTTGCTTGACATGTTGAAGCTCGGCAGCCAGATGTTTCTTGTCACAGATCCCTTGTGCTCTCTGAAACAAAGATTTACCCACAGTAGCTAACTGTGTTGGATGGTGGTGAGATTCACCGTTTAAGTACCTATCAGTATGGGTCTTCTTTCTATAAACCGTATGGCTTAAGGTGTTGTTGGGGTTACGGATTACTAAGACATCCAGGAAAGCTAGGGAATTGTTTGCCTCCAACTCCATTGTGAACTGAATTTTAGGGTTAATGGAGTTAAGATGATTTAGGAATACAGTTATTTTGTCGGATGGTAATATTGTGAAAGTATCATCTACGTACCGCTTGTAGAAACTTGGGTTTACAGGTGATGTACGAAGGGCTTTCTCCTCAAAGTCTTCCATGAATATATCGGCAACAATGGGAGATACAGGGGAGCCCATCGCCACGCCATCTACTTGCTTGTAGAACTGCTCCTTCCACAGTAAGTAGCCAGATGTAAGGCAGTGTCTCAATAGTTCTGAGTATTCCGCTGGCATGTTATTCTCCGCTAGTTTCCTTTCTACAATTTCGACACAGTCTTGTACAGGTAAGCATGTGAATAGTGACTGGACATCGAAACTGACCATAGTTTCATTGTCAGTAAGATGTAGATTTTTGATCTCACTAACAAAATGGTATGAATCCTTAACATGTGCTCTTGTGTGGCCTCTGAGGGGCGAGAGCACTTTCGCTACGTGCTGAGCCAATCTGTAGGTTGGTGTGTCGATTTGGCTAACAATTGGACGTAGCGGAGCATTCGGTTTATGAATTTTTGGCAGCCCATACAACTGTGGTGGTTTTGCGCACGAAGGTATTAGCGATTTGACGTCCAGATTCAATGTTTCGGAGTACTTCTTTATTAAATCAGTCGTTAGTTTTAATATATTGTTGGTTGGGTCTGTCTTGACCTTATTGTATGTGTTTACGTCCGATAAAAGTGCTTGTATTTTGACATTGTAATCTGACGTATCCATAATGACCGTAGCATTTCCTTTATCCGCGCGGAGAACAGTGATATCCTTTCTATTGCGTAAGGTTTTCAACGCTAAATATTGATTTTTAGGAAGATTTAGTTTGGGCACTGAACTTCGACGTAACATGGATGAGACATCCTGACGTATTGCCTCCGAATCTTCCCTCCCTATACTATTCTTGGATAGGACGTCTTCAACGGCGCTGATAATTTCCTCATACGGTATCCTTCGAGGTGTTACAGCATAATTTAAACCTTTAGATAGGACTTTTACGATGTTTTCATCCAATGTTTGTTTTGACAGATTGATGACTGCGCGTGATTCGTTGTCTATGGTGCACGGTTGCGTTTCGTTACACCGTAATGATTTGTTCTTGACATTTGATTTGGTTGTTAATTTATTATATTTTATGATGTGTTTATTTTTGCATTCATTATATTTAGATGTTTCACGCTTATTTAAGGTATCAATGCATTTATTAAAATCAAATGTAGTTAACACTGTCTTTAATTCATTGGATGAAATTTCTATATTTCTGCTGAGTTGGTGTAGATCGGAACGCGTTTGATGAATCACTGTCCGTAACAACTTTTTACTTGCCTGGTTTAGGATCTTAGCGCTTCCTCGTATGCCTTTCTTGGTGGATATCTTGACACACGTAGGAATGAGATTGTGGTCTCTGCATCTCTTCAGGAAATTTAGGGATGTTGTAAATCTTGCGCGCTTAGTCTTGAGATCTTCTAACCGGCGTATTTTATTTGCGATTTCCAGTCCGTACTGGTTCACATACTGAGTTCTTAGATTTACGCGAATATTACACATGAAATAAAACTAATTTTTCGGATTTTATCGCGGTTTAATTTTTATTTTTAAGTTCCCGACGTTTCGAGTGCTTTGCAGCACCCATGGTCACGGGAGGGACTGAGGTGTTAGACGTCCAAAAGGCATAGTTGTTCCGGGGTACCCTCAAACTTCTTAATTATTTTTGTTGGTCCGATCTACGCAGAATGAGCTCACGGTGTCTTGAGGTCTTGCAGTGTTATGCTTGGTTTTGGATTTTATTATATTAATTACCGGATCCCAAGTCGATGGAAGCACCCAGCCATCTTCTCTATTAAAATTAGGATGTTTTTTAATTTCAATAGCCTCGCGAACCATCCTTGGTAGGAATCGGTGTTCTTTTACGAGGATTTGTGGTCTATCAAATCTGATGTTATGGCGGGTGCGGTCAAGGACATGTTCACAGACTGCAGACTTCTTTGAGCGACGGTGTTTTAGGTCAGCTATGTGCTCTTTAACCCGAGTTTTTATTGGTCTTTTTGTTTGTCCTATATAAGAGAGACCACATTCACAATCAAGCTTGTATACTCCTGCATCTTGTAGAGGGATGTGACACTTGACAGCTGGTAAAAATTGACTGATCTTCTTCGGCGGCTTATAAAATGTTTTAATTGAAGCACGCTTCAAGATGTAGCCAATCTTGTCCGTGACTCCTCTCATGTAAGGTAGCACAGCAGGGAGACGCTCGACTGTGGCTGGTTTCACTCGGTCACTGTGACGTTGGCGTGGGACTCGTAGCTTATTGTCGTGCAGGACTTGCTTGACATGTTGAAGCTCGGCAGCCAGATGTTTCTTGTCACAGATCCCTTGTGCTCTCTGAAACAAAGATTTACCCACAGTAGCTAACTGTGTTGGATGGTGGTGAGATTCACCGTTTAAGTACCTATCAGTATGGGTCTTCTTTCTATAAACCGTATGGCTTAAGGTGTTGTTGGGGTTACGGATTACTAAGACATCCAGGAAAGCTAGGGAATTGTTTGCCTCCAACTCCATTGTGAACTGAATTTTAGGGTTAATGGAGTTAAGATGATTTAGGAATACAGTTATTTTGTCGGATGGTAATATTGTGAAAGTATCATCTACGTACCGCTTGTAGAAACTTGGGTTTACAGGTGATGTACGAAGGGCTTTCTCCTCAAAGTCTTCCATGAATATATCGGCAACAATGGGAGATACAGGGGAGCCCATCGCCACGCCATCTACTTGCTTGTAGAACTGCTCCTTCCACAGTAAGTAGCCAGATGTAAGGCAGTGTCTCAATAGTTCTGAGTATTCCGCTGGCATGTTATTCTCCGCTAGTTTCCGTCGAAACGTCGGGAACTTAAAAATAAAAATTAAACCGCGATAAAATCCGAAAAATTAGTTTTATTTCATGTGTAATATTCGCGTAAATCTAAGAACTCAGTATGTGAACCAGTACGGACTGGAAATCGCAAATAAAATACGCCGGTTAGAAGATCTCAAGACTAAGCGCGCAAGATTTACAACATCCCTAAATTTCCTGAAGAGATGCAGAGACCACAATCTCATTCCTACGTGTGTCAAGATATCCACCAAGAAAGGCATACGAGGAAGCGCTAAGATCCTAAACCAGGCAAGTAAAAAGTTGTTACGGACAGTGATTCATCAAACGCGTTCCGATCTACACCAACTCAGCAGAAATATAGAAATTTCATCCAATGAATTAAAGACAGTGTTAACTACATTTGATTTTAATAAATGCATTGATACCTTAAATAAGCGTGAAACATCTAAATATAATGAATGCAAAAATAAACACATCATAAAATATAATAAATTAACAACCAAATCAAATGTCAAGAACAAATCATTACGGTGTAACGAAACGCAACCGTGCACCATAGACAACGAATCACGCGCAGTCATCAATCTGTCAAAACAAACATTGGATGAAAACATCGTAAAAGTCCTATCTAAAGGTTTAAATTATGCTGTAACACCTCGAAGGATACCGTATGAGGAAATTATCAGCGCCGTTGAAGACGTCCTATCCAAGAATAGTATAGGGAGGGAAGATTCGGAGGCAATACGTCAGGATGTCTCATCCATGTTACGTCGAAGTTCAGTGCCCAAACTAAATCTTCCTAAAAATCAATATTTAGCGTTGAAAACCTTACGCAATAGAAAGGATATCACTGTTCTCCGCGCGGATAAAGGAAATGCTACGGTCATTATGGATACGTCAGATTACAATGTCAAAATACAAGCACTTTTATCGGACGTAAACACATACAATAAGGTCAAGACAGACCCAACCAACAATAGATTAAAACTAACGACTGATTTAATAAAGAAGTACTCCGAAACATTGAATCTGGACGTCAAATCGCTAATACCTTCGTGCGCAAAACCACCACAGTTGTATGGGCTGCCAAAAATTCATAAACCGAATGCTCCGCTACGTCCAATTGTTAGCCAAATCGACACACCAACCTACAGATTGGCTCAGCACGTAGCGAAAGTGCTCTCGCCCCTCAGAGGCCACACAAGAGCACATGTTAAGGATTCATACCATTTTGTTAGTGAGATCAAAAATCTACATCTTACTGACAATGAAACTATGGTCAGTTTCGATGTCCAGTCACTATTCACATGCTTACCTGTACAAGACTGTGTCGAAATTGTAGAAAGGAAACTAGCGGAGAATAACATGCCAGCGGAATACTCAGAACTATTGAGACACTGCCTTACATCTGGCTACTTACTGTGGAAGGAGCAGTTCTACAAGCAAGTAGATGGCGTGGCGATGGGCTCCCCTGTATCTCCCATTGTTGCCGATATATTCATGGAAGACTTTGAGGAGAAAGCCCTTCGTACATCACCTGTAAACCCAAGTTTCTACAAGCGGTACGTAGATGATACTTTCACAATATTACCATCCGACAAAATAACTGTATTCCTAAATCATCTTAACTCCATTAACCCTAAAATTCAGTTCACAATGGAGTTGGAGGCAAACAATTCCCTAGCTTTCCTGGATGTCTTAGTAATCCGTAACCCCAACAACACCTTAAGCCATACGGTTTATAGAAAGAAGACCCATACTGATAGGTACTTAAACGGTGAATCTCACCACCATCCAACACAGTTAGCTACTGTGGGTAAATCTTTGTTTCAGAGAGCACAAGGGATCTGTGACAAGAAACATCTGGCTGCCGAGCTTCAACATGTCAAGCAAGTCCTGCACGACAATAAGCTACGAGTCCCACGCCAACGTCACAGTGACCGAGTGAAACCAGCCACAGTCGAGCGTCTCCCTGCTGTGCTACCTTACATGAGAGGAGTCACGGACAAGATTGGCTACATCTTGAAGCGTGCTTCAATTAAAACATTTTATAAGCCGCCGAAGAAGATCAGTCAATTTTTACCAGCTGTCAAGTGTCACATCCCTCTACAAGATGCAGGAGTATACAAGCTTGATTGTGAATGTGGTCTCTCTTATATAGGACAAACAAAAAGACCAATAAAAACTCGGGTTAAAGAGCACATAGCTGACCTAAAACACCGTCGCTCAAAGAAGTCTGCAGTCTGTGAACATGTCCTTGACCGCACCCGCCATAACATCAGATTTGATAGACCACAAATCCTCGTAAAAGAACACCGATTCCTACCAAGGATGGTTCGCGAGGCTATTGAAATTAAAAAACATCCTAATTTTAATAGAGAAGATGGCTGGGTGCTTCCATCGACTTGGGATCCGGTAATTAATATAATAAAATCCAAAACCAAGCATAACACTGCAAGACCTCAAGACACCGTGAGCTCATTCTGCGTAGATCGGACCAACAAAAATAATTAAGAAGTTTGAGGGTACCCCGGAACAACTATGCCTTTTGGACGTCTAACACCTCAGTCCCTCCCGTGACCATGGGTGCTGCAAAGCACTCGAAACGTCGGGAACTTAAAAATAAAAATTAAACCGCGATAAAATCCGAAAAATTAGTTTTATTTCATGTGTAATATTCGCGTAAATCTAAGAACTCAGTAGGAGAAAAAGTATTTATTTCGAGGAATAAAGAGCAAAAATCAAAGTGGTCGTGTCACGAATGCAGAAGCAAGCTACCTAAGACGGGAAATACCAATACGCCAGTGCGTTGCTATAAGGTTGATGACACAAACCCATATACAGTCTCCGGAGACGATTCCGACTCCGACGAAAGAAATATACTGATTATCAAATAATGCTTCAAACAAGCACGGGCTCGCCAAAATAGGCACAAGATGATGCGCTGGTGTCAACTATAAGCGACCAAGTTCTTAAAGCGATCAAGACTGAACTTCCGCAAATAATGTCTCGTGTATTACAGTCAGAATTATCCTCAACCAAAAAGAATTTGCAGGAATTTCGGCAGTCTGTTCATTTCTTGAGTGCAACGCATGATGCGATGAAGAACATTGATTGAAACTTTAATTAAAGATAATATCCATGGATAATAACGCACTTAAAACCAGGGTTTCAGATCGTCTAAACAACCTGGAGCAAAACTTACGAGAGAATAACTTAGAGATGCAGGGCGTGCCTGAGCACCACAATGAAAACTTACCCAATCTCTTGCAGCAATGCAGTGAAGTAATTGGTTATGATTTTAAGGAAGGAGATATTGTTAAATGTACTAGAGTTGCCAAACTACATAAGGAAACCAACTTACCTCGTACCATCATAGTTAAATTTAGAAGTGTAAGAAATAGGGATGACTTATACTCTGCCATACACCGATACAACAAATAAAACCCAAACAACAAGCTCAACACCGCATTATTGGGAATTGCAGGTGATAAGAAGCCAATGTTTATCTCAGAGCATCTATCTCGAACCAACAAGTCTTTACGTGCCGCAGCACGTAAGAAGACAAAAAAAGCCGGGTACAAATTTGTATGGGTCAAAAACAGACGCATATACTCTCATAGTTCGTCTCATACACGCTCGTTACGGAGACTCCTGACTTGTCCTTCAGATAAGGCCCGGTCTATTTGGTCATCGTAAGATAGTCTAGGTCTTCCCCGGTACCTACATCCTTCCACTTTCGCATTGTATATCAGTTTTGCCATTCTTTCTTCGGACATTCTTTTTATATGCCCGAGCCAACGGAGCATACCCTTTCTCATCTTTACACCGATACTATCTTTCATACCTATTCGCTTTCTTACTACGCTGTTGCGAATACGGTCGGTCAGCTTCACTCCGCACATCTTCCGCAGAGCTCGCATTTCCACCGCATCTACTTTCATTCTCTTTCTTACATACCCAGCTCTCGCTGCCATATAAAAGCGTTGGGACAAACACTCCATTTTGTATGGCCAGCTGCACCTTTTGGCTTAAGTGCCGGCTCCCAAGTAGCTTTCCCATCGCGCCATTCACTCTGTTCCCTGCACTCACTCTTCTCTTTATGTCCGCGGTGTATTTCCCATCCTTACTGAATGAATACTTTTTCCTGTCAAAACCGCGTCATCTGCATATAGTAGATGATTTACCACTAGATCTCCCATTTATACCCCTTCATTCATCGTATTTAGTCTTTGAAGACTTTTATCCAAATATATTATAAACAGTCTAGCGGACAACACGCAACCCTGCTTGACGCCGATTTCAACGTCAAACCGGGGTGACATGTTACCACCTACCCGTACGCATGCCTTGCAGTCCACATAGGTAGACTGGACGGCAGCAGAGTGCCATTTATAACATACTCAGGCAAAATGTCCCAAAGTCCTTTTCGCACAACTCTACTAAACGCCTTCTCCAGATCCGCAAAACCGCAGAAAACCTTCCGGCCCACTGACAGATGCTTCTCTTCTTGATCCCCATTGTGCCTCGCACAACATTCCATCGGACTTCTGGCGCATTCTCCTTTCAATAATTTTACCGTACGCCTTGGCTGCGAAGCTGATCAAACTAATGGCTCTGTAATTAAAGCAGTCATATTGTGAGCCCTTGCCTTTGTACAAGGGTACAATGACTGCGCGGCGCCAATCTGTAGGGACCCGACCGTGCCTCCAGCAAAGGTTTGCAAGGACTAGAAATCTCGGCAGATATCAAGTCTATTCCCGCAGCTTTACCATTTTTCATACTTCCTATCGCCCATTCAACTTCTTCCATAGTGATGCCCTCTGTTGATTCAGGTACCACAAACTCGCCTCTGGGCTCGTCTGTGGCACCAGTATCCGGGGGATCTCCATACATTTCTCCAAAATATTTACTCCACCGGTTTAATACAGCTTGTGTATCTGCAAGAATGTCACCATCCTTAGATTTTATCCTTTCCATTCTGGAACCTGACGAATCACCTCGAGACTTTCTCACTTTGCTCCAAAAGAGTTGTGTTGTTCTCGAAGTTCTCCGCCAGCCTCTCCTCCTCAATCGCACTGGCTCTTTCGCGCTTTTCTTTACTAAAGTTTTGATGGCATTCTTGCATTGCCGGTATATACCGGCAATGCAAGAACGCCGGTATATACTGGCAATGCAAGAATGCCATTTCTTTCTTCATCTGTCATGCTGGCATTCAGATTCAAAGAAGAAACAAAATCCTGCCACGCTTTCTTCTTACTTTCTACGGAGCTTTGTAACTCCGCATCCCACCATTCATCATCTTTTGCTGTACTATGCTTCTTTGAGCAACCACATACTTCTTTCGCGGATTCTACCAAACTCTCTTTCAAGCTATTCCAGCATTTATCTATATTTGTGTCCGAAAGACCTGCTGTCAAAAGCTTGTCCCGGACTCTGTCTTTATACATTCTTGTCACGCTCTCATCTTGCAACTTTTCAACCTTTATTCATTCGAGGTCTCCGAAGGGATACCCTTTCGGCAGTGCCTCCACTTCCTGAACAGACCACTAAACCACGCAACTACGAGATAGTGGTCTGATTCACGAGTGGGGCCTCTATACGCACGTGTATCTTGGAGTTTGCTTCGGAGACGGTTATCTACCAGGATCAAATCTATCATGTTTTTTTGTTCATTCCTTCTCCACGTGTACATATGTATATCCTTATGTTGGAATATCGTATAAGACACAAGGAGGCCCCTTTCCAAACATACATCCACAATGAGCTTCCCTGCATCGTTCACTCTCTTATCACCATAAGGACCCAGAGCAGCGTCGCAAGTTTGCTGCCTGGTTCCCACCCATCCGTTCAGATCGCCACACAAAATCACCTTTTCATTAGCCTCAGCCAGATCCAGAACTTCTCTGATAAATATCAAAATATCAGAGGTATGAAAAGCAAAATTATCGACATTCATAATACCATGCTCTGTAATAATTTTGACATAATTTGCCTGACCGAGACTTAGTTGAATGAAACTATATTGTCCTCCGTGTTTTATATGATGATAAATACTGTGTGGTGCGTAGGGATCGGGACATTGGATTCCGTTCTCAATTTGGGAAAAGTAACGGTGGTGGTGTACTTTTTGCATACTTAAGGAAATTTCAAATATCAATTAAATATGACTGGCAGGCAGAGTATTTAGAAGATTTATGGATACAAATAAAAGTTAATAAGCCTCTTATGATAAATTTGTGCGTAGCTTATCTTCCTGATTATCTACCTGTTAAAATGGTATGTGACTTCTTTGAAAAGTGTAATTATATTCTTAGCGATACATCAAATAACGTAACCTGTATTACAGGTGACTTTAATTTGGATGACGTTGCTTGGTCTAAAGAAACAGGCATTCCCTTAAATTATCATTGTGAAAAATCTAAATTACTTTAAGACTTTTTCACATAACTACGATACGCCAACTCAACCACATTGTAAATCACAATGACCGCATACTCGACTTAGCTGTAACTGACTGTCCAGACTTAATAACTATAACACCCACTTCACCAATTAGCCGTCTTGATGTACACCATCCACCTTTTGAACCTTTGTTGAGAGCTTTGATGGCAAGACTTGCACATTTTTTGAATTAAAAGACTGTGTTATCTTAAAACTGACTATGAAAGTTGTAGAAAGGAAATCGAATGTACTAATTGGGAGTATCGTGCGTCAAAATTGGGGTGTAATGAGTTTGTACAACTATTCTATAATGTTGTGTATATCATAATAGAGAGACATACTCCAAAGACCAATTTTTCGTGCAACAAGTACCCTAGTTGGTTTTCTAAGAATCTCATAAAATTGTTAAAATCCAAATATAAAGCTCACGTTAGATATAAACGATATGGAAAACCCAGAGATTATGACAGGTTTTCATGCTTAGGACTAGACCTAAATCTGTGGCTGATCAATGCTTTAGAAAATATATAGAAAGTATCGAATATGACCTAAAGCTCAATATCAAAGCATTTTGACGGTATACAAAAAGCAAACGTGTTACTAACAGTATTCTTAATCGTATGTATTATCATGACAACGTTGCCAGTACAGGTGATGGCATTGTTAATCTTTTTGCAAATTATTTCTCATCAGTGTATTGCTCTGGCACAACCGACAATTACTGTCCTAACTTCAAACCGTCCAACTACTGCACAACAGACGCTAACAATCCTAAAGATGATTTGTTGAAAACATTAAAAACTGTTGATATTACGAAGAATGCTGTATTTGATGGAATTCCACCCATTTCCTTTCGGCTCTGTGTAACTGCCTTAGTAACACCTTTATCGATAATTTTTGAGAAGTCCCTCAGAGAGGGGTCTTTCCAGAATTATGGAAGATTTCCAAAGTTACACCTATACATAAATCTGGGAATAAGGGTGATATTACTAATTACCCACCGATTTGCATACTTAACTGGTTTGGCAAAATATTTGAAGGTTATATTTATTTACAACCATTTCAAACATGTACTGAGTCCACGGCAACACGGATTTATGTCTGGTAGGTCAACTAACTCTAATCTTTTGTGTTACACAACGTATTTATGTAAATCTTTTAATTACAAAAAGCAAGTGGGCTCAATATATACAGACTATACAAAAGCTTTCGATCATGTCAATCATTTTATACTGATGATAAAACGTGACTTGGGAGTTGTATTTGATTCTACAATGTCTTTCAGGCCTCATGATTATATTTGCAATAAGGCTAATCGCATGTTGACATTTATACTTAGAAACGCTTGACTATTTAAACAAGTGAGCTCCCTGTGTACATTGTATTATTTCTTGGTGAGAAACTTATTTGAGCAATACTCATATGTATGAACCCCTATATACAAAACTCATATAGACCGTATGGATCTATACAAATACAATTTGTAAGAGCTCTGTGCACAAAATATGGAACAAGACGCAAAATAACAGAATATAATGATCGACTGCGGACTTTTGGGATGACAAGTCTGGAGACAAGAAGATGGGTAACTGATCTATACACTCTTCACAAAATAGCTAATGGCTCGCTGGGTGGTCAGCTCGTTGAACATTTAGCATTCAAGATACCAACACCCCACAGCTATTTAGCTTAACCTGTAACAATAACAACAATGTTTCCCAAAATAATCCACTTTATAGAATGTGTACTCAATACAAATCCGCATGTTCTGAACTTGATCTATTTCATGATAGTGCCAACGCATTTAAAAATGCTATATATATAAAAAAAATGTTAATTAGATCATGATGTACTCGTTTTGGTTTACTGAACATTTTGGCTGTTTATTTTTTGTCTTTCCCCTTTAACTTGCATATTTATCTCATTTTTTATTTTTTGTTTTTTCCTATTCTTTATGTCCTGTAGTTAATAGATATAGAAGCTGTTAAACTAAGAATGATGTGTACAGTTGTAAGTGAATGACAGATTAATAGTTTGCGTATTAATTGGTTATGAAAAATCTTATAATCTGTTCCGTTTCTGTACCTATCGAATAAAATAAAATAAATAAATAAAATAGCGAATTTTCACTTTAAATAAATAGTAAACGACTTTATAATGATGACGTGTTTTATTTAAGTACAACTTTATAAAGTTGCTGCCATGACATGTAGGTTGTAACATATGAATTCATACGTTTCCGAGTCAAGGGGAAATATTATAATAAATTTCGAATCCCCAGGGCCAGTTTTTTTAATACTGCCTTCTTCATAATAGATGGCGGGCACATCAAACCGCGTTGTAATTCAAACGTGATATAAATTATAGGTAGATATTTTTACGAACCAAAACTAACATGTTTAAATCTAAAACTAAAACAATATATAATTTCAAACTCATAAGTGCTCTTTACGTCGTTTTAGTGTTTACGTGATAAAGAACTTATCCGCCACCTAGTGTCGAATAATAGAACTGTTTATTATTAATTTGGAGACATAACATAAGTAGACTATTCTTGAAGTAATTCTCTACGAAAAAAAATACTTACAAGTGAAATGAGATACCATTTGGGTTACCATAATGTCCGAATATTTTTTGCATGTTATGATGCAACACTTTATATTAGGAGCCTTTTTTCAATCAAATATAGAGAATATTAAATAGGTCTGCGTGCTTGAGCGTCGTGTGAATGGAACGAGTAGCGATGACAAACTGAGGTAAGCCACGCCCACCGCGATGACGTCGTGGCTTTGAGGAAACGTAAGTGTTACGTCACTGGCTGGAATAAACATGTAAAGGAGGTTCATACAGAGGCTAGGCGTATGTTTTATATGTTGGTGCTTTCTGGAAAACTAGTTGTGGGCAGTACATATGAACATATGAAAACAACAAAATTTAAATGTAAACTTAAATGGTGCCAGGACAACGAAAATCAGATAAAAATATATATCATTGCCTCTCATTACGATGCCAAAAATCTTCGGGCTTTTTGGAAGCACACCAACTCCTTAAAGCCCAGGCCAAGCTACCTGCTAATGTTGAGGATGTGTCACATAATGAGGATATTGCTAATTTGTTTAAGCGTCATTTTAATCTTGAATCTCTGACCGTGGACATGTTCGATTTCGATCCATGATATTACTACAAATGCTATAAAAACATGAAGCATGGTAAAACACCCAAGCATGACGATCTGAGCATTGATCAGAGTACTAATGATGCTATTTAATTATTATATAGGTCATTCCTATCTGCCAAATGATCTAATGAAGAGAGTTGTGGTTCCCATTTTAAAAAACAAAACGATGGTCTCTTGTGATATAAATAATTATAGACCGATTTCATGCACGGTTTTACTGCAGTGCGTAAGGTATGTTCGCGAAAGTAGGTGTTGATGATTTTCATGCCATTATGCATAAACGAATTTTCTCCACGTTGCAGAGATTTTGGTGTGCTGCTAATAACATTCTTCGAACTAACATTAATAGATAAATTCGATGGAACTTTTGTGCGACAATGATCACTTTTTTATATCATCATTTCAGCCTATACTTGTCCACTGCTGAACATAGGCCTCCCCAATCGCTTTCCAGCGTAACCGGTCCGATGCCACCTGCATCCAACGATTTCCTGCGATTTTCACAAGATCGTCGGTCCATCTGGCAGGCGGTCGTCCTACGCTGCGCTTGCCAATACGTGGTCTCCACTCTAGAATCTTTCTGCCCCAACGCCCGTCCGATCTTCGCGCTATGTGGCCAGCCCATTGCCACTTCAGCATGCTAATCCTGAGGGCTATGTCGGTGACCTTGGTTCTTCTACGAATCTCCTCATTCCTGATTCGATCACGTAGAGAAACGCCGAGCATAGCTCTTTCCATAGCTCGCTGAGCAACCTTGAGCTTTTTTATGAGACCTATTGTAAGAGACCACGTCTCTGATCCATATGTCATCACTGGTAACACACATTGACTAAACACTTTAGTCTTTAGGCACTGAGGTATTTTGGATGAGAAGATGTTGCGCAGTTTCCCGAACGCTGCCCAGCCGAGTTGGATTCGTCGATTGACCTCTCTCTCAAAGTTGGACCTACCTAACCGGACTGCCTGTCCCAGGTAAATGTATTCGTCGACAACTTCAAGAGTAGAGTTCCCAACGGTGAGTGCGGTGGGTACGACATGGACGTTAGACATTATTTTTGTTTTGTCCATATTCATTTTAAGACCCACTTGTTGGGATACTCTATTGAGGTCACCGAGCATTCGTCCTAGATCTTCCAGCGACTCCGCCATGACCACAATGTCGTCGGCAAATCGAAGGTGAGTGATGTATTCGCCATTGATGTTGATGCCAAGTCCTTGCCATTCCAAGAGCTTGAAGGCGTCCTCTAAGGTGGCCGTAAACAGTTTCGGAGAAATGACGTCTCCCTGTCTTACTCCTCTTTTTATGGGGATCACCTTCGTGCACTGCCCCTGTACTCGGACTGACATGGTGGCGTTATTATACAAGCACTTCAACACTTCGATGTACCTATAGTCAATGCGGCATCGCTGGAGAGATCTAAGAACCGCCCAAGTCTCGATCGAATCAAAGGCTTTCTCATAGTCCACAAACGCCAAGCATAGTGGCCGATTATACTCTTCAGTCTTCTGTATAACCTGCCGCAGCGTATGTATGTGGTCTATGGTACTAAAACCTTTCCGGAAACCGGCTTGTTCGGGAGGCTGGAAGTCATCAAGCCTTCGTTCGAGACGATTCGTAATGACTCTCGAAAACAACTTATAAACATGGCTCAGCAGTGTGATGGGCCTATAGTTCTTCAATAAGGTGTTATCACCTTTCTTGAAAAACAGCACCACCACACCCCTGTTCCATGCTTCCGGCGTTTTCCCTTCAAGCAAGACGGACTTAAATAGCCTCTGAAGGACTTTAAGTACCGGCGATCCGCCCGCCTTCAGAAGTTCTGCAGTAATTCCGTCTTCACCCGGCGCTTTGTTGTTTTTTAGTTGTTTGAGAGCCATCCTAATCTCGCACAGGCTGATGTCCGGGATATCTTCAGTGCAGTGTCGGGTTAGCTTGGCTCTTGGGTCTTTTACCAAGTCAACAACAGGTTTAGCTACTGAGGTATATAACTGTCCATAGAACCTCTCTATCTCCCTGAGCACCTCTGACCTATTTGACGTTACGTTTCCGTCCTCCGTCTTCAGCTTCGTCAACTGGCTCTGCCCAATAGACGCGTCTCTTGCGAACACTTTAGAGCCCTTGTTCTGCTCTATGGTCTCCTCAATACGCCTTGCATTGAAGGACCGTAAGTCGTGTCGCAAGGACTTCAATATCTGTCCATTAAGCTGCCTATAGGACTTAGCATCATCGGAGGTTTGGAGCGTCATGGAACGTCGCTCAGCCATGAGGTTTCGGGTGTAGTCAGATAGTTTTTGAGGCCTATTTTTACGGTGGGTCTTAAAATACTTGGACCCGACCGTATGAACAGTCTCTACCAGCCTGTTGTTGATTTCGTCCACTGATGCGCTGCTGTCTAGCAATTCGAAGCGGTTTGACAATTCGAGTTGAAAGTTCTCGGGGTTTTGGATATATGCATGAGTAGGTCGGAGCGTAGACTTCATCAGACGCGATCTTTCCATTTTGACATTAATATTTAATGTGCCTCTGACCATTCGGTGATCACTGCCGGTTTTTACCCTATGAATCACGGAGACATCATTAAATATTTGTCGCTTGGTGCTCATGATGAAGTCTATCTCATTTTTTGTGGAACCATCAGGGCTCAACCAGGTCCATTTCCTATGAGGCGGCTTCTGGAAGAAAGAGTTCATCATAAAGAGTCCCTCTTTCTCCAGAAATTCGGCCAGCCTCTGACCCCTGGGGTTGCGCTGCCCATATCCAAATTGCCCCACTCTCAACCCATCATCGCCCCGTTTGCCCAGCCGCGCATTGAAGTCACCCATAACCACTGTAAAGTGTGTTTTGGAAGTATGTATGGCTCTACTAATGTCCTCATACATAACTTCGACGTCATCATCTGAGTATGCCGAGGTCGGTGCGTAGACCTGTATGACCTTCAGCGAATATCTTTTGGATATTCTGAGTATCAGGTACGCTACCCTGCTCGACACACTAGTGATGGACACAACGTTGTTTATGAGTGACTTGTGGACGATAAATCCGACACCACCTTGGGACTGCTGTTCGCCCTCCCGGTAGTAAAACAAGTTGCCGGATTTTAAGGTTATCGTGTCCTCGCCCTCTCTTCGGACCTCCGATAAACCAACAATACTCCACCGCAACTTGTTTAACTCTTCTTCCAGCTCAACTAGCTTCTCATCTGTCCTCAATGTGCGTGCGTTGTATGTCACCAGGGCCAATTTTCGGTTTTGGTGGTAGCCGAATCTCTGCCGGAGATTCTTAGCACCCCTTGTCCTGTCGTTACCATGGCTGCTACCGTGGCCAGGACGAACAGGACCGCCGGGGACTAGGGGCCTGGTTTTTCTACTTTCTTCCATAATTGGGGGTGTTTGCCATACTCGCCACGCTTGGCAGGCGGGTTGGCGAGCGCAGTTATTGGTCGTCGAAGTGTTAAAGGAACGCTGCTGCCCATTCCCTAGTTTTCCCTTAGTCGCCTTGTACGACACCCGATGGGATGAGATGGGTTGGTCCTATTCTAAGCCGGGAACCACGCGGCATAGCCGGGAACCACGCGGCACTTTTTTATATGTGCCGTGGTATTTATGTACCAAATTAGTTTAAGTTTAGTATAATTAATTAGCATTAGTATAAGTTTTCATTAATATACTGTGGATCATTGGTCTGAAATAAATGATTTGTATTATTTTTATTATCAACCGGTATTTGCTCCTTTTGTCCCAGTCGGGCTGTGACATGCCGCTTACTTCAAAACGGTAGTTGAATATATTTACCTATAGGGAATATTATTATTACTCAAATGGCTCTTCTCTGGATGGCCAATTAAAGTAAGCCAGAGTTTAGTTTTGTTAAGTCCCTCATCGATTTATACTAGACCTATGAAAACACGCCGAGGCGTTGACTTCCTGCAGAACGACTTCCCTTACAAATAGCTTGCTACGTTTTCAGATTTTAGTACATCGAATGAGAAGAGCGAGAAATTCAATTGTCTGATGTCGTTGATACTTTTAAACCATAACTTGCAACATAACGTTTTATTTTCGTTTAGTAAAATACTTTACATTATTCTCGGATGTTGCTGTTCAATGCGGGAACATTTTAAGGCCTGTCGAATTCATGCGAGACGCGTACAAGAGACAATGGGCGCTAGCTGCTCATTTCACTAAGCGATGCCGCCGGCGCACAATGGATCGAAACTGAAAAAGGAGGGACATTGGAATTTTAGTCTGATATCATATTTTTATGAATGTCAATAGATAGAAACTTTAAATCCAATGAGAAAATGCCTGAGGGTGTTTTTATCGAAAACTGATACTTTGGCGGGAAGTCAACGATTTATGATTTCTTTGTATAAGGCGGAAGTAATTATGCTCAATATTTTTCAAGTCTTGAGTGATCTGGCTCTGAAGCTGCCATAAATGTAATCTTTAAGTACTCTTCTTTAGTCCTGCACCATCAACGCGTTCATAAACGTGCACCCCCGCGCGCAAAATGGATCGAAATAAATAAAAAGTATACAAGAATTCGTTAGAAAACGATAAAATGCCAATACCAAAAAATTGTTCGAGAGTGAACAATTTTTTTAATCATTAGCAACGTTATATTGTATTCATTGTATAAATATATACTAATTTTTATGTTTTCTCCACGTTTTATCTAGCTTTCATAGCAAATATGGCTTTTGTAGTATTTCCTATTTTTCATTTCTTTCGATCCATTTTGAACACGGGGGCACTAGTTTATGCAAGTGTTGATAGTGCAGGACTGAAAAAGAGCACTCAAGAATTACATCTATTATACGGCAGTTTTAGAGTCGGACCGGTCAAGACTTAGCAAATATTGAGCATAATTACTTCCGTCCCATACAAAAAAAAAACATTAATTGTTCATTTCCTGCCAAACTATCAGTTTGAGGAATAAATGCCCGGCAAATCATGTATTTTCTCATTGGATTTAAAGGTTCTATCGATTGGCATTCATTAAATCGTGAAATCAGACACAAAAACCAATTTCCCCCTTTTCTATTTCGATCCAGTGTGCGGCGCCTGGAGTGTGGAACCATTCGCATAACAGTCGCATAGTATTTCGTTTCGAATAAACAGTGTTTATTTTTTTTCATTTTGGGCCCTTCTTAACTGTTACCAAATGCGGCGCGTTACATTAACTTCATAAAATGGTTGTGTAAGTTTTGTATTCCACTTAAGTAACATTGAACGAACTTTTACCGAAGCTATCTTACCGTGTCGTGTTACGTATTCAAATGATTATAGTAAATGAGGGTCCTGTTGTATGTATTGACAAGGACCGGTTAAAATTAATATACTGTTAGCAGCAATGCAATAGATCGTGATCCGCAAGTTCTGTAATATGCATAGATAATTACCTCTACAAATATGTAAATGATTTTTTTTCTCCGTAACCGGCGAGCGTGTATGAGACGAACTATGAGAGTTGAGGAAGCCAGAGAGGTATGTAAGGAAAGAACCTGTTGGAACTCTGTACTCTCTGCCTACCCCGCAAGGGATCTGGCGTGAGGTTATAGATAGATAGATAGATTTTTTAAATGATAAAAATGCCTTTACACAAATTAACTGAAATCTAGAAGATTATAATGTTAAGTGCAGCGTCTCCTGCCTAGCGAGCGTTCATTGATTTTAAATATTATTCTCGAACGATGTCGACAGGGTCGTGGATTGGTCATGCTCACTAAAATGTCTTTGCTAGTGGCGGCTCTGTGGAGCGGGTCATTCTTTTCCCTCTAAAATGGTTGAGGAGAGTGATGGCTGCTTCTCAGGTCATACTCGTGAACGGGTGCTGCTGGTGGGGACTGGTCCGTCCCCTGCCCTTTGTCTGACTGAACGTGTACCATAATGCTGTTGAATTTTGTCTCGTTCGGCATCACACTGGAGCTATGACCAGTTGTTTTGTACGCGCTCTTTACATATTTTATAGTAACACTTTCTCTTACTATTATTATTATGCTTTTTATTATATACCTCTACAACATCTCTATTTTGTAAATGAGAGGACTATGTAGACACTGACCAACATCATGAATCTAAGTACACTTATGATTAATCTATACTTAAGCACATCTATTTAGCTCGTTCTGCATTGTTCTCCCATACTCCATAAATGCAATGTATACAAAAAGAATTGTAAAACTCATTTTTAAAAAAGAGTAACCGTGGAGTTTCTTGCCCTTCTTCTCCACAGGAATGACTTTCCGAACGGGTGGTAGAGTCTTAAGTAATTAATAATTTTCTCTTTTTGACTATTCATAAGTGCCTTTTGGTCTACATGAATAAAAAACTTGATTTGATTGAAATTTGATTTGATTTGATTTAATGGTAATGAAAAAAATATTTATTTCCAACAAAAATATTGAACAAAATTTTAGCATTTTCATTGATCCCCACACTAGGCATAGCCTGTCCCGTGGGGATCTGTTTTTGGTTTTAACAAAATACACAATACAAAATATTTTACAGTGTTGCGAAAAAAAAAAACTAAATAACAGAAAACATATTTGCTCTAAAATAATAAAATTAAAGAAATAAATAAAATAATAATAGTTAAAAATAAAAGTAGAAAATGAGTGAGATACTTATTAATAATATTTTAAGACATTTAAAACCTTAGCCTAAAAATTGTTGATTCGTGTGGTGTGTGTGTGTTTTTGTGTGTGTGTGTGTGTGTGTGTGTGTGTGTATGCATGTTTATGTGTACACATGTTTGTGATGCGTATATCTCTCTATACGATTTTGTAAGTTAGGTAAATACTAAGAGACGACTCGAATAAAACTTTCGGTTTCCTCATAATCCCAAGAACGCAAGCAGAGACTAATCTTTATTTTTGCTTCCCGTAAACTGTTATTTTTTATATTGAATATTCTTGAAATCTTATTGAAAATGAAAGGAATCATAAAGGGAGTAAAACGCTTAGCAAAGGAGGTTTTTATAGCTATTGTTGGTATAGTAAATATTCGTTTTGCCAACCTCTTTTGAAGATCGGGTAATTCTAGAGCTATTTTATATCCAGACATAGCCACTCGTAGTATGTAAATTTTTCTTACACTTAGAACACTTGCATCTTTGTACAGTGCCACAGTAGAGTATCTGATTGTTTTCCTAGCATTACTTTTAATACGGACCGTTAAGCTCTTTCTAGTTTTATTAGAAATGTCGTACAAAATATATAAATTAGATTTATGAATTTTATTTGACGTCGTTAGTCCCCTTTATGTGTTTATAAATAATTAGCAGGATTAAAACGAGTTATGATTGCTAATGCATACCAGAATAGCTTATCAGTTAGATTTCAATCTTAAAATAAATACTTAATAACGAAAATTAAATGATTTGTTAAAATGCCTGAGCCTTCCCAGGAAGATGCAAAAATTGTTTTATATTTTAAGTATGTAAAATTAAACTTGTGATAAGTTTTATTTTACACTAGATGTTTTACGTTCGTTCAAAGATGTATAAGTATAGCCTCTTTTCTGCTGTATCTAATACAATTTCTGGCTTTCTTCTTTGTTGCATAATAGATCTGTGTATAGTGAGTCCACGTTTTAGTGATATTTGATAGTTCCCTATGTGACCTAGTTGCCTTTATTCATTTGAACGCATTCAATTTATAGGAAAGGTGTAATCACTTCAATGGTAGGGTTAACCATAGTATATATGTTGGATGTCCAATATTCAACAAAAATCGTAATAAAACATGAACCGGAGAACCAAATCAATATAATATTGTGGTAGCTGCTACATTTTTATCCGACGATATTGTTCGGAAACGTTTATTCAAACCAAACTTGTTTTCAGAACTTCCAAGTAAACCGATAGTTTTTGATGAATATGGAAAAGAAATTATCGGTACCGCCGGGCCTTACCACGAAGGAAGAGAATTTAAACTTATTTGCACCGTCAACGGTGGTAAGTGCGATCATTATCATCCGAAGTACATTTCTTGAAATTATTTGTATGAAAAAGGACAAAAAACCTGTTGGAAATCGGTACTCTTTTTCTACCCCGTAAGCAATCCTGTATGAAGATATAGATAGACAAAAGTTACTTAGTCTAAAGAGGAAAATATATTATAATAATAAATTCTGTCCCACTGCCGAGTCTTCTCTCACTAACCGAGATAAAAGAAATCAGCTCATACTCCGACAGGGCACATTTAGCTGTGGAGGAGGTAAGCTTAAGCTTACTTGCTGTTGGAACTTCATCGTTCATCTTCATTAAGCCGTCCGAAGGATTTCAACTTGGCTTAATGGTCACCCATATAAAGCTGACCGAGTCAAATGGCGTTTAATCTTTTCAACCGCGGTTTATGATTGAAAAACCACCACTACCACGATTTTTGACCACGATTTGATGACCTTGATTGCTCATTTTACGCCTGAAATACCTAAATCAGAAATATTGTGGATTTATTTAAGTGCTAATGGAAATAGGCGTAAGTTCAATCAAATTCTTTAATTCCATTGCTTTGGTTTGCTTCGTTGTTAAAACGATATTAATAAACGCGTTCTCATTTCATGTGTTTTTGATGTTTTCTTACCTCGCGTCTTGGTATTAAATTAATAGTCCGTCCAATATATTTATTTAAAAAGAAATATTAACTTTTTGCTACATACTAAATTATTATCTGATTTTATTTCTATTATTATGGCACTCACTCATAACAATGACCCACACATGCGAGTTATTAGTTCAATCATAAAACTTTTCAACATAATCGAATATCGACCTGTTTGATGGGACCTGATAATAGGTAATAGGTACCATACAACATGTTGTTGCTTAAATTTTTATATTAGGAACCGGAATTCTTTAATCAGGTAGTAAATTTATTCCCGTGAAAATAGCAGATATTTTTTTTTTCAGGTTACCCTATTCCAAAAGTTCAGTGGCTTCAAGGAGATACAGTGCTTGCAACTTTAAAAGCTCCGGGATATCACTTTGATGAAGATTATGAACCGCTGAGAACTTTGACGCTGGTTATCAAAAATGCAACACGAGCACATTTGGCTATAATTTATACTTGTTTGACTAATAATACTTCGTTAGCTCCACCTCGTAAAACGGCTGTGCAAATTGATTTATATTGTAAGTATTTACTTAAAAACATATACTTAACTTTATCCACGGCTTCGCCTGTGTATTAAAAACCGAAACCTGGTGTACTAAAAACTGAGAATAAAACATGCAATATGTTGGATCAAAACTAGTGTCTTGAGAATGCCAAACTATCCTTAAGTTATGGTGTAAAGCTTATATTCTGTTATATATAAAAGTCATCTAAGTCTCAGTCCAGTGACTTTTGCGATAGAGCCAAAAATAGGCAAAGATATTTCTGATTTTGTCCTTATTAAAACTGTGTAAGGGCTAATAAAAGAGTATGTCTCAACAAAAATTTAATAAATGTTATTGGTGAGATACCTACTGATACTAAGAAATATAAGTAGTTTGTTAGTAACCGAGGAAAACTAAATAAGAAGGCCTCATCTTCTCACGTCAGGTGTTTACGTTAAATAATTTTAAAGCTGCAAGTGACCATCGCCTAGTCAGAGCCACATTTAGGTTTAAGAAGGTCTAGTTCAATATTAATTTCTTATTGCTCTCACGGAAACAATGTTATTCTAGTCTACAAGATTCTGATAATGAGTATTATTTATTTTTGATTGAATTTTAACTTTAGTTTATTTTGTCTTCAAGTTGTGGTTAAACAATAACTACTCTAGTTCAATAAAAAACTTCCAGTTAAAATGTTCGTTCGTTGTTACGTTGCTCTTGGAGAGATGTTTGAGAATCAGTGCGGTTAGTACAAACGCCGCTAACTAATAAGTATTAAGTTAAAATTAAAATTGTTAGTTTTTACCTACATAATGAAAGCTTAAAGAAAAAAAAACGGATGTTCCTAATATCGCAGTAGTAAAACTTTTGATTAGATTCAAGTTTCCACATTCAACCTTGATGCGGAGATCGTATCGGCGTTATAACCACACGAACACATTTTTGTTATTACAAATTCCTTGTATAATTCATACACCCAATTTAGCGCGGGCATTTATAACTGTTAGTATAAAATATGTTGTGTATTACCTAACTATGGCGATAAGGAGAAAAATTAGAATAGGTACCTAATTAGGAAGCCTATTTCTGTGTATCTAAAATAGTTTTGTGTCTTCATAAAATTGTAAAGGTGTTATGAAATATCAAAGAGTTTAGGGGATTACCATAACCTTCAGAAGAAAGTATTTTACCGTGAGAAAAAGACAGAGCTATGAACTAGGTAAACCCAGATCTCTTATTTACAGCGAAGTAAGATGAGGTACACTAGCTTTGTTAAAAAGATTGTGGTACGCCCTGAACACAAATCATTTTATGTTTTATCCGTTTGTTTGGGCATTAGACTAGAAAATCTGATATTGCATTTTTAGTGTATTATACTAAAAATGCGATATTAGGAGATACAACTTGACAAATGCAAACCGGGATCGTAATGCTTTAGAATAAAACCCTAAAATTCACGCAGGCGAAGCCGCGGCCATAATCTAATGATCTATATTTTACTAAGCTTCTCATATTTTCAGTAAAACCTCTAACAGTAGAGATTGTGACGAAAGAGCAACCTCTGTCGGTGGGTATGAAGTCTGAACTTTTGTGCAAAACCAAGGGCGCCCGACCACCTGCAGTAATATCATGGTGGCTTGGCAGGAAAAAATTGGATGCAATCACAAATGATTCGGTAAGACTGAGACAAGATAATAAAATTTTGTTATCTGGGGTTAATTCAGTGGGATTCCCCAGTTTTGATACCCTAGGTGAAACCACCTGGCATAGTAGTCAAGTAGACAACCATTTAAAATTTCACGTTGATCCAAAGAAAGTGTGGGCATGCGAAGTAAGAATCGTACCTTCAGTGATACATGTCCAAAACCAAAGTTTTGAGAAATTTGCTGATCGTATAAAAGGGGTTAATTTGAGTTGAATAAGTAATGCAAAAAAAATTTGGTAACCCTACCCCGCGTTGAGTTGCAGTGAGCGAGTAGCGCGAGCGAGACGGCATCCTCCTCCTTTCCTATGTCTCAATTGCACGTGAGTGCGTGCCACCTTGCTTGCAATACGCAAAGAATGTGTACAGGAACAAACTTACGGACTGTCATCTGGATGATGTAAAAAGGTTAGCTTGCAACAACAAGCTATATCGTGACTAAGTTTTGAAGGGTCCACTATTCCAAAAATCTTATTAAAAGTAAATTGGATTGTGAAAGCAAAACTTTGTCAAGACCGCATGCGGCCGCATGATAACCCTATATTATTTAACTTATAATATCATTTAGCCAGATTAATTGTAAACACGTTTTCTTTTTTTTGTTAATAAGGTATATAAAACATTAAATGTAAATCACGGTTTTTCATAAACACCTAAATAAATTTATGTTGTGACCCACAGCACCATAACTAAAACCTCTTTATGGCCCTCATATAAAAAAGGGTCAGGATCAGTTTTATTTTAAATTATTTTCTAGAACGATCTGATCGTCATTCCAAAAATGTTGGGGAATCCGATCAGAAATGCTAAATATATTTAGTAGATCAGACAGAAATTAAATAATAATAATAAACAGCAGGGGATCGGTTTGGGAATTAGACCGGATCGTTATCTGGACCCTATTTAATAAAAATGACAATACAACTTATTTGTTAGAAAATGACAAAATTGTCGCAATAGACGTTGTTTAATAAAGCAGTTTTGTACTGCTTACTACTGTAATGTTCCTCAAGAGAGCAATCAGACACCAAGATTTATTGCAGCACAGTTTAATGAGGACTGTCATCCGTCACCCAAAAAACATCTCACCGTTTTTTTATTTATTTATTTTATTAAGACACACCAACAGAGTACATATTAATACATTGAAAAAAACTAGTATTCAAACAGAAACACATTCCGATATGTACACCAATAACAGGTGTGTACATCATTTACCATTTTACAAAGCATAAAATCTAAATCGACAAGGGAATACAATGATATGCGATTTACATGAAATTAAATTATTCATAATATTGAATAAGTAGAACATAATAGTATTATAATTTTCACTTAAAAACTAAATAGATAGCAAAAATATGTCAAAGGATAATAATCTATTTATAGCAAAATGATTCCAGTATAATCTTTTTATAAATGGAAGAGAGTTATGAAATATGTCAATATTATTATCATTTTTATTATTAAACTTATTGTATGTAACTTATTGTTGTTACACATTCTGACTAGTGGCGAACTGAGTCCAATGTTAGTTCTTGTTGGCCGAACATGAAAAGTGTTAGTTAGAGGTTTTCGCGGGAAACAGTATGGAACGTTAATTAACCCATTATCAAGAATTGTATTACAACTAGGAGTATTATTTACCATCTTGTACAGGAATATCATCTCGTGCATTTTACGATGATTCCGTAAAGAGTTCATTTAAAGTAAACCAATCTTTGATCATAGCTACACCGATGCATTACTCCGCTTGAAACAAAAGCTAAGTGTCGTGTAAACGCGCGTTGTATATTCTCAATCCGCTGCGAATGTATGCAATAGATAGGGTTCCACGTTACACAACCGTACTCAAGATGACTTCTAACAAGGGAGTTGAACAAGATTATTTTAGTACGAGCGTGTTTAAATGATTTTGTATTACGCTTCAAGAACCCCAGCATCTGTGCAGCCCTGGTTACAATATTTTCGATGTGAGTCTTAAATCGTAGGTCGCTGCCAACGTTACTTGCGTCGTCGCTTTGGTCTCCTTTTTTGTGCAATGGAATAATTTTAGCTTTTTTCCACTCGTCTGGGAAGCAACCTTCTTGCAGCGAGCGGTTAAAGATAAGGCTCAATGGGTGTGCTAACGTTGAACCACAACGTTTTACAATTACCGCAGAAATGCAATCCGGGCCAGCGCCTTTGAAATATCCAGGCTTTTGATTTTACTAAGTATTTCACGTTCAATAAAAGAAACGTTTCCTAAACATTTAACTAAAGGAAGAACGTTATTCAAATGCTTGCAGAGTGAGTGATTGTTTTATTATAGGAAGAAGAAAATTGAGAGAAAAAAAGGTTAGCAATTTTAGGTCCAGTGTCAGCCGTTGTTAGGTCCTTATGCATGTTATGTGGGATTGATGACGCACCGATAATTGCACTCTTCATAAATGGACAAAATGATTTTGGATGACTTTTCAGGTTAAATTCGATGGTCTCAATGTATCGAGAATAGCATGCTTGGTACAGTTTGTTACAGTGCGATCGAACAACTTTATAAGATATTAAATCTAGCGGATTCCTATACTTTTTAAATTTATGTCGTAACTTTTCCTTTTTCTTAGTCTTTGAATTAATGAATGACTAAACCACAAGGGTAACTATGGTGTACGTGAATTACGCTTGGACACGTGCAACTCCAATAAGTCTCTAAAGATTATATAAAATACTGAAATCTGTATTTAAACCAGCTGTAATATCTTTAACGTTAGCCTTAAAAAAATTGAGACTTACATGTTTTTGCGACTGTAAAAATTTGATAGTGTTATTACGTGGAATTGTTACCAATAATCCAGGATGATTGGCATCCAACCTACTAAAGAGCTCTAAAGATTTATCAACATTTAGATAAGGTATGTTAGTGAGAACAAGATCGAGGATGGGATCATTTTCATTCGTAACGTCGTTGCATTGGTGTAAATTATTAACTGACATAAAATCGTCGCGTGAATAAATCGATGCATTGCTGTAATTGGTAGGAATAAGACTGTAATCGTTGCGTTTAGACCATTTAAGAGATGGGAGGTTAAAATCACCCAAGATCACTATGTCATCCATCATGGCCATTACATCATTTGCACTATCCAGATATTTATTAAGAGTATCCAAGCAAAGAGGAGGAGGTAGATAGACAGCACCTATAGCTAATTTTTTACAGTTATTATAAGAATTCAAGTGAACGATTACCCACACGTCTTCACACTCGCTTTCCTAGGCATCCATGCGGACAGAAGAAATATCGCGGGACACTGCAATTAGCACCCCTCTTCCGTTTTTCTTGGAACCATTATTCGAAGAAATACGGTCTCTACGGTATGCAATATATCTGGAGTCGATAAATTCGTTACTTTTTATATAGGAGTTGAGCCATGTTTCCGTAAAAACAATAACACTATAGTCTGACAAAAGAACATTTTCATGAACACTATTGGTCCGTACACCACAGACATTTTGGTAATAAATGGACAAAGAATAGAATTTAAAAACAATACACCAAATCATTTACATTATTAATATTATTTTGTTTTAAGTCATAAGTTTCAAGCGAAATATTACGAATAAGGTGAGCCTGACAAGATTCATCCTTTCTGACATAAATGCGACCGTTATGTGTGGCAGCATGCAACGACTTGAGTGTAGGAGTGAGGTGCTCAGCAACGTAGATTGGTACACGAGGGCCCCCCAGGCCCAGGTGTTGAGAGCTCAACTTGTTGTTTGAATTTTTTTTATTTAACTTGATGACTGAAGCAAGCCCAGCATCTCGTTGCAGCAGACCGGGGACTACGGAGCTTAACAATAATGGTTCGAGGTTTGTTGGCTTCCTTGGATAATTTAGCAACTCTAGTAATTTCGTTGTCAACAAGATAATAGTCTACCGTCTTCTTCAATTGAACGATTGTATTGACTAAGATTTCCGACCGATGTTCTGGGACTCGATTTATTTCCAGATTGCTCTCTCGCATGTTCTGCTCAGCGAGACTAAGTCTTGAGGAAAGATCCTTGATCGTAGTTCGCAGTTGTTCATTGTCGGATTTTAGGGTGAGTATAATAGTTGACTGTTCTGCAATACTTGATTTTAGGTCTTCATATTGCTTGTTCAGAAAGTTAATAGACTCGTGATACTCTGAAATTTTATGTTGGATCGCTTTAAGCTCTTGAGTTATCATGGCCCTAACTATGGCACTTATTTCCTCTTTGATCACGACTCTAATACTTTCAAGTGTGATGGACGGTGCCGAAAGCCGTTGGTTAGCTGTCAGCGTCACATTGCCGCATAGATCTGCTGAATCGGTAGGGCTTGAAAGCGTATCTGCACGCTCACAGCTAGTCGGAGTGGCAGCGTGAAATGGACGAATAGGAGTGTTTGTGTTGTCAACTTTTGATAGTCTCTTGTAACATTCAGGGCATTTCCATATGGGTTTCGGATCTTTACAAATAGTTTTTCTGATATGTTTGCACACAATAGGTCATAATTATTCTGGCAGTTCGAGCATGTAAACATTTGTTTGACTTTTATAATATTTTAACAACTTGCACATTTTTTTGTAGGTGGCATTTTTCTTCTGTTACACAAAGTACGTGGAACGAAACGTAATACAGTTTTATTTTTTTGAAATGGCAAGACTTTCCGTCAGACAGTTTGGATCATTGACGTTGTCAAGTGTCAGAATTGACCATGGATTAACATTGACGTTTGATGTGCGCTGTTCGAATTTGACATTCGCTCAATCACAAGTAGCTTACTAGCGGGTCCAAAGTTTAAATATGGTTTTTTTTCGTTAACAGTGAACTTAGCAACTATTTATACACATTTAGCCACTTTTATCTCTTTATACAGTTTTTACAATAATAGTTTATCACTGTATTTAGTTGATATGCACTGTTTGTTGTTTTATAATTAGTAAATAACATTAAAAGTATCCTCTGAGCACTAGACACAACCCGTTGTTTGTTGTTGTTATGATTCTTTAGGTGTGCGATTTGGATTAGGCCACAAACATTTTTGGAGTCGTAGGATGTCGTAACATATAACATCCGAACACAGATTAATAAAACTACTTGTTAATAATAATATTAAAAGTTAAAAATATGAAGAGCTCTGTTTACTATGCCCAGGTGGCGCCACTAATTTCCGTTCCTGTTCCTATCATGTCATCCCTCCCCACTAAAATGTCTGTAGTCCGAGGTATTCTCGAATATGCAACTGCTGTTTGGAGCCCCCAATACAAGGATCATATTAATAGATTAGAACGCGTTCAAAAAAATTTCACTAAAATCTTAGCATATAAAGTTCCACAAGGCCCGTATTGTGCTAGCTACAAGGAACGACTAGGGCATTATGGACTTTGTTCACCTGAAACCCGCCGCAAAATAAACGATTTAGTATTTTTACATAAACTAGTGAATGAGACTATTGACAGTTCGAACCTGTTGGAAAAATTCAAACTATCAGTAACCAGTAGGATCCTTAGATTCCCTTTAACTTCGAGCTTTGTACCCACACTACACCGAACCAAAATTAATTGCCCCTTGAATCGTATTATTAAAACATACAATGAAGTTAATAATGTTGATATCTTCAGCAATTCCCTGGTCATGTTTCGTTGTGAATTATTTAAAATATTTATTGACACCTGATTATTTTGTTAAAATCTTATTTTAATTTCTATCATGCTCTTATTCTAAATTAATTTTGACTAGAGTTATATAACATTACAATGACATAATAATCAAAATGATTATTATAACGTTTTTAAGTTTTTTTATACTATTATTTAGATTGCATGTTCACATAATAGTCTATTTAGCTAACTGTTTAATCTACACTTCCGTATGGGTCACGGCTGGGACGGTACAGGCTGCTCAAGTCACTTCCCCTCGGGCGATAAAACGGCTGCGAGCTCTGTTTCCGGACACGGCTCCATCGACCGGGCATCTTTTGACTCCGCCTGCCCTGGTTGGGCTTCTGTAGTCGTCAAGAGATCTACGCTTGGCGTATCCACACGCGACCGGCTACAAATTGTGGGGGCCGCAAATAAACTCGTAGCTCTACGCCTTAACTGATCAATGTCTATGTACATAGTTTGCCTCTAAGTTCAAAACCTGAAAATTCTTGGCCCCTGAGGGGTACCTCAGGCTGGTAAGCCGCTGTGCCGGACAACCATTTTTCTGCCTTTGAAAACTGACGGTACCATACATCGTCACCAACCTCTACTACTCTATTCACTCCTCCCGCGGCATTCACTTGAGTCCGTTGCGTTTCCCGCACCTTCGCTTCCCTATCAGGTTTATTCGCATCTAAACGCGTCCTCAAGCGCCTACTCATAAGCAATACTGAAGGAGTTTCACCTATCGAACACTGTTCAGTGTTACGTTAGTGGAGCAAGAACCGTTAAATAGGTTATATGGACAAATTCTACGCACTCTCTTCCTATCGAGGCTTTTTTGATGAAATTGGTATCTTTCGGCAAGACAACATGGCGCCGGTTGCAAATGTTGACACATAAGGTCATAGACTTGCTTGTATGTCAACCTTGAAGGCTTGGTTTGGCTGGCGAGATTTACTAGCAATTCATAAGCCTCGTCCCCCACGCTGGCAATCAAAGTCGGTAGCTTTAGATCTTCTAATACATAATTCACTTCAAAATACATGGCCAGCCTATCAACATATGACGACTATCGACCCGACTGTACATCAAATTCATTTAATTTCCCGATCGACATTGTTATGCAATTACTTAGCTAAGCACACCAAACACACGTAATTTTATTCGTCGCCACTGTAATGTTCCTTAGGACAGCAATCAGACACAAGGATTTATTGCAGCAGGGTTTAATGAGGATGGTCATCGGTCACCCAAAAAACATCTAACCGTTCCTGCATCCATACGCGACCATAAAGGCCGCTACACTACAATTATAAAAAACAATGTCACATTATCACCTGTCGCCTCTTATTGACACTTATTAAACAGGGTCCAGAAGTCTAGTAGGTCGAATGTTTAAACGCAAATCTGACTGCTTAGCCTTTGTAATAACCATAAAATATAATAACTAGTGTCTAAAAATATTGTTCATTGTATAATTTGTATGTCTAATTGTATCATCTGTGGAGGTTATAACTATATAGTGTGATATGAGTGCGATAAGGATCTTTTGACTGTTAGATGACATTGACAGGATGGTGTGAAATTAGGTTTACCATTTAGTAAAATTTTCTTACCTCCAGGGAAATATATCAACAGGTGGGTCCGCACGGATAACTCAATAGAGTTCACATACTTGTTCAAAGAACTTGATCAAGCTTCGCCGTGTGGATGAAGTAAACCAAATTGAATTAAAAAACAAAATAAAAATATATATTTTCTGATATCTTTTAAAACATTCCTACTTATAAAAAAAAATACTGTACGAAAAGTAAAGAACTCTATAAATATACCCAACATTTCATAGCAAACTGTCATAAAGTGACATTTTACTTGATGGAGGCGTTAGTTCCGATTATGTGCCAAAAGTTCCTTGTCACGCTTTAGCAAATTTTGCTCATTACTTATCACACTGACATCAAACACCTCGGCAAAAAGTGTTTGTGACATATCTACCTCTACCTATGCCTAAGAAGAATACCTCTCTCTGTGAACATTGAATATGAAAAGTAAAAAGAAGTCGTTACAATTATCCTATGTTAATACTTTTAATATTAGTTCATTCCATATTAGATTAGAACACTTCGTTTTACGAATAGGATACCTAACTAACGCACCAGGTTTTCTCTTAAAAGAATGAGTTCAAAATCAAATTGCAATATTTGACATCCATACTAATATTAAAAATTCCAAAGTAACTCTGTCTGTCTCAAATGTCTGTGTCAAATTTACCAAGGATTTTATCCAAGGGAAGGATATTGGCTACGTTTTGTCTCGAAGAAAAGGGTTCTTCTTCGTTCGCGTTATTTTCAGGCATGTGTTTCACACCCTCAAGGGTATGAAATACATGAAATAATACTGAAAATAAAATACTGAAATGGGTAAGTAATAAAAGTAGTAAAAGTTGTGGGTATAGCTAGTATCTAACACATTACTTAGTCAGCATAAAGTTGCATCTACTAGAATTAGGAACAGTGGGTCCGTTTTACCGAGTATTAAAGACCGCATGCGAGAACGCAGTTTCTTTATGAGTACGTTCTAACGAACATCACCATTGTTATTAAATTAAATCGCTCACAAACGAATGCTTGGTTTGCAATGCAATTTTCACAGTCACGGGGACGCTCGCTTTCAAATACTTGCTAACGGATGTTTGCGGTGTGGACGCAACTTTAGTCGCCGCATTTAGATTACTACAGTACTATGCACAGGCCATTATCATATCCAGGGTCCTTATTTGCAATGATAACACACGGTACTTTACGATAACTTTGTGGAATGGTAAAATAATGCCAATGGAGTACCTACTATTAAAACGATCATTTCTGGCAGTTACTGCAACGCGCCGCGTTACGTGTTTTATTGGTCATAGAGAATAAGAGTTAAGATCGTGTATTAATCTTATTTATAGTTTCATTTTATTTTCAAAAGAGCTCACAGGAGACAAACAGTTCGGAATCCTTAATGCAGTGGGTCCCACTGAAAGAATACAACGGACAGGTCCTCATTTGCCGAGTAGAACACACGAAATTTAATCACTCCAGTATTGAAGCCAGACTCCCTTTGAACGTGTATTGTAAGTAAAATCTTTGTTATTGTTATTTTATTAACAGTCCGACTGTATTATCGCTATCTCAAACAGTGCGTTCATAGGTATCTCACAGAAATTGTAATAATAAGACATTATTAATAAAATAGCAAACGATTTCATCCGAGAACACTGTCGTCGCTTCGTCACGCATGCATAGTTTGAAACAAATAGACACAGTCACACACATTCACATTGCGATACTTTACAAACAATTGTTAATCCCTTATATGTATAGTTACAACTTTTGGAAGACTTTCCACAGTTGGTTTAGCTATTGTATCATCAATGGTCCACGCCGTACCGAATCACATAATACATAATTGTGATATATTGGCAACAGCATATTAGGAAAGCGTGTAGGTATGAAAGTTGTATCGGTGTTAAGATAAAAAAGGGTATGCTCCGTTGATTTGAGTATATAAAAAATCTTTTAAAAAAAGGTAAACCGACTTCAAAAAGAAAAAATATAAATATTTGAAGTGGGTACTGGTTAGTGCCGTCGGTTATTTGGCACTGACTTCAAATATTTATTTATTGCTTTTTGAAGTCGGTTTACCTTTTTTTAAAAAGATTTTTATCTTACAATTTTAAGTGACGAGTGAATTATTTACTAATATTTATATACCTATATTATATTGCTGAGTTGTACATAAGGGACCTACAGGATTGATATAAGAACTATAATAACGGAATCTATACATTCGTGCTGTTCGCCGTTTAGGAATCCCCTGGTGTATCTTCAAAGTCCAAAGTTCAATACCGATTTCATCCAAAATTGGACCACCTCGAAACTATACTATACCCAACGCAAAAATAGTCATCAAAATCAGTTCATAAATAAAGACGTTATAAAAAAACAGACGAATTGTCAATCTCCTCCTTTTTTAAAGTCGGTTAATATTCTGATTAGTTCTATGGCAGGGTACCTATAGTATAATAATATCTCAAGCTACGTATTCGTATTGTTTGTCGTTAAGGAGTTCCCTGGAGTATCTTCAAAGCCCAAGGTCCAATACCAATGAAAATAAAATGAGACCACCTATACTGAACCCAATGCAAAAAGAATCATCAATTCATAATTGGCGGAATGATCGCGTAACATACATACAAAAAGAAAACATACAGTCGAATTGAGAACCTCGTCCTTTTTTGAAGTCGGTTTAAAATAAACTATTTTACCATGACCAAATAGACCGTGTCTTATCTGAAGGGCAAGTCAAGAGTCTCCGTAACTGGCGAGCGAGTATGAGTTTGAAGGAAAGTCTGTAAGGGAAGAACATGTTGGAACTCTGTTCTCTCTGCTTACTCCGAAAATGGTCTGGAGTGATTACAAAGATAGAGCCATTTGTGGTACTTTTTCCCATGTGTGGCGAGGAAGTCACCCGACTATACGACTGCTAGTGTGTTATTATTACGATTTCTGTGTTTCTAACGTAATTTACTTTATATAAACACTTAAGAGAGGTCTTTTGAACAAGCCTCGTTACACAAAATATAAAATGTCTGATCAGACAGCGAAAACGATCGACGAGCGAAGCGATCCGTGTGATTAGAGAGATACCATATGATTAAAAACAAACACGCACTTAGGTTACATAAACTTCAATACTTTTCCTCGATTCATGAAAGTTTGAGAATTTAACTTTTAATATAGCCTCAATATATTAATTTCACTCGTCTCTCGTTTATCAGATATGCCAGAAGTGATTATTCATCTCGGTGCCAAAATAAATCCGGACGACATCGAAGAGGGCGACGACGTGTACTTCGGGTGTAAAGTCGATGCGAATCCTCCCGCTTACAAAGTTATTTGGGAACATAATGTGAGTGAAGACAGGCTAAGTGTTCGTTTATATGAATAGTAAAAAGTATAATAATCGCAAGGTCCATCTGCCGGAGACGGTAAATGTTGTAGCAGTAATTTAGGCACAAGGTCCAGGTATAAAATTCCTGTTCGCTCCTCTGGATGCAGTATCGAAATGTCATGAACAATGGCATACCCATGACGTTAATTGATCGTCGACGAAGAAATCATAGTACAGAACAATCGCGGGTGTAAAAGTTATTCGACTTTTCGAACGACCCGGTCTCAGACATACACGTCACGAGTAGCGGATTAATATTTGATCTGAAACCATTCTGAAATTAGCAAATAATTAACAGGGTGCTATTCTTCAACACAACCCGTCGCAAGGCGTCATAGTGACGGGCAACACGCACCTGGCACTGCGCAATATCTCGCGCCACGCGGCGGGCTACTACGCGTGTGTGGCGTCCAACGTGGAGGGCGATGGCCGCGCGCCCGACATGCTCATGCGCGTCGTTTGTAAGTGGCCTGCAGGCTGACACAGGCGAAACGACAAAACATATGTCACGGATTTAGTCGCCTTAAGCACGAGATAACCGTTTCGTCTTTCGTGCTAGCATGGCGTGCCGTGACAAATGTTTGACATGAGACAACTCGTTTCAAGAATTGTATAGTATTTACGTATAGACAAGACTATTTTGACTCGCGTACAAGACTCGAATCACGTGCCCACAAAATCTTTACAAACGCAAAAGTTTGTGAGTATGAATGTACATATGTATGTTTGTTTCAAGTTGTTGCTTTCAAGTTAAAACTGTTGAACGAATTTTGATTATTTACTGGAAACTTTCACAGTAATATAGGTAGCGTAAACATCGGAATATCACATCGACTATATTTATACAGAAATTATGAAATAAATAACTAAATGAACGTGTGACTCGGCACCTAGTAATTAGAGAATAACTACATCTTTTGATATTTGTATTCGTCGTTATATTTTATAAGATACATATTTCATATTTATTTTGTGAAAATAATGTTACTATACACCATTTGTTAATTTGAAAAATTCTAAATGATTTTTGGTATGAAATTTATAGACAAGCCGTTGTGCACAAAAAAGGAGATGGAAATAATAGGAGTTGCCCTTCATGAGTCCGTCACTGTGACGTGTGCAGTAGACGCCTTCCCTCCACCAGATACCTTCGAGTGGACACTCAACAACTCAGCTGGTTCTCATGTTATTGAGGCAGTAAGTATGTTAATTTCTCGTTTATACGATGCAAGGCAGAGTGTAAGATGAAATCGCTCGCTACTGCAATAAAGCTACTATATAATGCAAGAGCTATAAAAAAAAACAATACTAATCATTAACAAGTAAAAGTTAGAATATTGTAATAGAATTTTAGAACTGTTGACAATTCGGATGCAAGATCGCCTTTGTAAGCCAGACGTTTCGCTGCCTGTCTCGTGGAACATAGTGAAATTTATAGTTATTTTATCATAGGTGGTTCATTTTTTTTTTCTTAATATAATATCTTTACTTTACTTACGTTAACATATCTTCATCCTTTCTCATTATATTCTTTATGTGTATTACTCGAAGCAAGAAATATTGAGTTAGTGTCGTCCTTGGGCATTTAATTTTTAAAACTTAATGTAATGTACATATTTTAGGATCGGTACACAGTGGAAGCTAAGGAAGGCATATCCCGGTATCACTTGGAGCCGTCGTCGGAGACGGAGTACGGCACGCTGTGGTGCCGCGCCGGCAACCTGGCGGGGCGGCAGGCGGCGCCGTGTGCGTACGCCGTGCGCCCGGCCACCGCGCCCGACCCGCCGCGCGACTGCACCGTGCACAACCTCACCGAAGACGCCTACGACGTATTCTGTTTACCAGGTGCACTGTTATTACTCCTGCGGGGCTAGCGCAGGCGATAAGAAAACATGTCACGAACTTCGTCTAACGTGCTAGCATGGCGTGTCGTGACAAAAGTTTGATACGAGACTACTCTTTTCAAGAATTTTATCGTACTGTTGAGGCTATTTGACTTGCTAAACTCATATCACGGGTCGATTTTAGCTCGATTGCAGTGGAAGGCGCGGGTAATGCCTTTTTTCTACTTCTTCAAGATGATTTTAGCGGAGGTTAAAGGTTCGCACTACAAGTACGAAGGATTGTTAATATTGCATTGTCAGACTCAATAAGTATTGCCAATTTGATACAATTATTATAATTTTGGTTAAAGAAATCTTTCGGTATAACTTAGTGCGGCATGCGCCCCGTTGCAGATATTAGTCGGTGTGCGTCAAGAGGTGAAGATTCAAGTAAAACGCCAATTAAATCTTGAACCAGTTTTCCACCCACCAGTTGTGACTCTCTTCATATACGCAGAATTTCCTCAATAAAATGTGCCCAATCGGTCGAACGTACGCGGCATCGTGGTCTTCGCACACACCCGGCAAGGTTCAAAGAGCATCAAAGAGTGTTCACGCTGCACTCCGCGACCAACCCTGTCAGGTGGAACCTATGGCGAACCATAGGTAGCCCGACAAAGCGATCAGCAGGAGGCGGCGACTTCTCGAGGCCGCTCTTCTTTCTTCGCCCGGTAGTGCGATATAGCACCGCTAGGGAGACCAAGCAGTCGATCAAACACCACCGGGCTGTGTCAGGATATTGTTGTGTAGGTGGGAGCTTTGGGGAAGGAAAGACGCGGTGTAAGGAGGTTAGGAGAGTCATGTCCGGTGGTGGGGAAGACAGTGAGGGTGATGAGCGTGGCACTCTTCACACCACCGTGCGGTTAAGCTCTGCCGGGTGAGACCCGGCAGGCGCCCAGCTACGACAGTGACTTTGTCCAGTACCTCTTTTGTCTTCCGCGGTGTCATCGCCGCGCACGCGCTCGAGCCCCAATGGCGAGCCGTCAGGGCGTATTGCAGTGGGTGGCGGAGGTCAGTCCGGTGCGGGCCTCACGGGGTCCGGGTCGGGGTCCGGGATTCAGCAGTAGGGGCTTGAGGAGGATGGCCTTTGACCTCTGATCTCAGGCCACGGGCGTTCCAGCTTGTAATATGGAGAGAACTATCCGTTTGGCTTATAAGGCGAGTCATGGCTCCTAGGATGACTGGGATGGTTCTCTTCTGCCCGGAGGGCCTCCAGGACCTCTTGCAGGACACCGATGGTCTCGCTCAATTGGTCGAGAGTGGCGCCCCCCATATGTGGGTAGGGAGTGGAGTCAGGTTTTTCCTGGGCCTATTGCTGGTACGCAGCCTTAACCATGGTTGGCGCTTTCGGGGGCAGCGGAACTTCGAATTCTCCCACTGGTTTGTCCGTGTGCGGTACGACGGGCGTCTCAGTCCTGGAGGGTGGTTCAGCGCGGTTGGTACTGCGCCTCCTCCTCCTTCTGCGAACTCCTTGGGGTCGTTCGCAGGCGCCATTAAGGTGGCTCCTCTGGCTTTCTGTGCGAGCTCAGTGGGACGGGGCCTTTCTCGGTCTCACACCGGTTCCTCCCACGGATGGCCTCCCTCCGGAAGATGGGGCATTTGACGTGGTTTGCGGGATGGGGGCCCCCGCAGTTTATGCAGGTGGCCGGTTCTTCTCTTGGGCGCTCGCACTCCTTAGCGGGATGTTCACCACCGCAGCGCACACATGCCAGCCTTCTGTGGCATTGGTGGCTGTAATGGCGGAATTGTTGGCACATGTGGCATTGGGCAGGGCCTTTCTTGCCCCGCCAGGCCTCAATCTTGACGCCGGACATGCAGAGTAGCTCCTCTACATCATAAATGCCCGGCGTGAGGTCCGGTGTGCGCTTTAGGATTGCAAGGAAGATGCAGTTCTTTCTTGTTTAGCCCGGATCTGGCGCGCGTATTCGGGCTCGAACCCTAATTAGGTGAGCTCCGCCAGAATATCTTCGGGGTCGGTGTTTGCCGGTAGACCCCGGATTGCCACCTTTAGGCTCATCTCCGCCGGGAGAGAGTACGAGAACCAGGCGATGTTCTCCTTCTTCTCCAGGGCATAAAGGTACGACTGGATTACCCGGTATTCCTTATCGGACCTGGGTAAGAAACGCACGCCTTGTCCGAAGGGGCGTGCGTTGGGTGCGTGGCCGAGCAAGTTCTGAAGCGTTCTGAAATGCGTCGGCCAGTTCGGTAACCGCTTAACGATGAGGGGTGGGTACCTCGCTTGGTTCTTTACCGCCTTTCCTGCCTCCGCTACTGCTTCTGCATCTACTTCTCGGAAGGCGGGGCGAGGCATGCGGGGGTTTTGAGCAACATCTGCATAGCGTCGTGGTGTGGGGCTGGGCGGGGCTGTGCAGAGACGCTTGATCTCTTCCGAAACCTCCTCTTCCAGCTCATCGTCCGAGAAGTCGCGTGGTCTGCGGGCGGGGCCTATCGATGGGCGCACGAACTCACTTGCGTCAATGTCGCTCAACGCGAGAGATGCGGAGGACAAGTCGAAGCGGTCACGCGCGGCGGGCGTGAGAAGTCTGAACGGCGCAGACGACGCGGGTGCAGAGGTGCGCGGTCCGGGAGAGGGCTGGCGGTTGCTGCGGGCCGGTATGCCTGTCGGACACGCTTCACGCTACCGACGACGTTAGGGGAACCCGGCGAACAGCGACGCGCGGCGCTGCATGGACTGCGGGCGCGGCGGAGGCACGAGAAGTAGAGGGCCGCGCGAGGTGCGGCTGTGCGAGCCGGCTTAGGCGACGGTGTCGCGGCGGCTTTCACAACACTCGCGGAACTTTTTTCGGGGCTTTTCTTAGCACTCGCGGTGCTCTTGGCGGCACTCGCGGCGCTTGGTTTCGTCGCACCAGCCTTCGATGGTGAAGGTAGTGCGGGTCGGGATGCAGACGCGGTCGCACTCCCGGACGCAGTCTGCGCACTGGCAGCAGTCGCGAACGGGGGACGCGCGGTCAGGGTGGTGTGGCTGGCGGCCGCACTGGGACGCGACGGTGACGCGGTCGTAGGGGAGGCGGATAGGACGTTCACCGGCCTGGTACGCCAGTCGAAGAGGTCCGACAGCGAGCGGGAGTTCTGGGTTGGCCTCATGGTTACACGAGGACGAACCGGAGCAGTTGTTCCTGAAAAGGGCCTTTGGGAGCCGACGAATCGGCTAGGCGTCGGCTGGGGACGCGCCCTGCCGCGACCGTTGACAGACGAGTCTGTCGGCGTTCAACGGCGATTAGCAATCCCCGCTGTACCACATGACTGCGATACGGGTGCTTTCGCCTCGCTGCGTCTTGAAAAAGACGTAAGGGGTAGGTCGTGAAAAAGGATTACGGTCCGTGCGGCGGTCACTAGAAATTCTAGGTCACAATGGGCGCGTGGCGATCCACGTACGCGGCGCGGTTGCGCGCGCGTTCACGTACTATTTTTCGGGCTCACAACTAGCGGGCGTTGCAGTGAGCCTTATTTCGTCTATTCAACAATCATATTTTACAATTTTCTATCTCTATCTAAGGTTACACTCTTCTATTCATTATTCATTTATTACATGACTTAAATATAAATTTTAAGTATTATAAAATTATTCTTTTACATACATATTATTCTAATTAATCTAAATAACATAAAGGCCTCGTCTCTATCGGGACGTATATAAAGACTTTTGGGATATGAATGTAGGAAATATCGTATGAAATGATTCATATCTTCTATTAATATATAAAATCTACTCTGTGTACAAATAAGTTCCGTGCAATGAGGGTACATTATTAAACCTTTGTTTGTTGTGTTTTTCAGGGTCTGAACCTACATCAGTAAAATGTTACTCTTGTTGTGTGATCACTTTATTGTCCATCTGTCTATCCATTTATTAAGATCCCTTTAACTCAGGAACTGATGAAATTTATGTCAAATACTGAAATTTACGATCCCTTAATGACGTCAAAAATTTAAGCTCGTAAGTCAATGGAATCAAAAAATATTTCACTCTTCAGAACCTATATTGTATTCCCATTTAGAATCGCGCAATTTAGCGACAAGCCAGAGTTAAGGATCTTAAAAGTATTTTAGTAATGTAACAATTTAAGTTCGAATCAAAACATATTTTATTGGTATAGACAAAAAAGTACTTTCAAACCCCAAAATCATATAAGACATTTTATACGCCTACATCACCAAACGAAATACTTAGCAGGACAGATTTTCTATTTCCATGTATTTAGCCCAAAATAGACAAAAAGAGCAATGCAGAGAGCATTGTTCTTTTTTGTCACATAAATTGTAATAATCTAAAGCTGTCATTTTGCTACTACGCTACTAAGCATAGCTTTTTCGATTACGGAAAACCTGAGTTAAAAGTCGACACTCTAATACGTAAAAATAAGTTTGAGGTCATAAATTTTTTTCAAATAACATTTCGCCAAATCAATAAAGAAATGATGATTCCGAAGCTATTTAGAAATATATATTTCCTGAAGTTGAATTATATATAATAATAGATTTGGCGGATGATTTAGCACAGTGGTTAAGAGCTTAAGCCGCTCCACCGACTGTGTCTAATAATCGCGGGTTTGATTCCCACACGGGACAAATCTTAGTGTGGGGCTACGATTTTAATTAATCAATAATAAAAAACATAATAATAATAATCCCAGATCTCTACCAGCGTGTCTAAATAGACTGTGTCAATGCACATAACAGACGCAATTCGACTAATTAAAATAAACTAAATGTTTTAGGTTACGAAGGGGGTTTGAGATGTTCATACGGAGTGGAAGTGTGGGCAGGAGAAGAACTGTTGAGAAATGCGAGCAACGACTCACCTTCTTGGAGTTTTCGACGCTTGAGACCATCCCAGGCACAGCCGCAACTGAAGTTTATGATATATGCTACGAACAGGCGCGGAAGGTCGCGTCACGTCATGCTTACTGTGGAGCCTAAGCTTAAGCTGTCATCGAGGACAAGTTAGTATACTTTTTTACAGAACTTATCTTACCTTGGCGCCGATAATTTATCTGTAAGTATCGATGATAATATTAAGTTTATTTACTTTATATCTTGAAAAAAAAACTTGTACTACATGTACTTCATTTTAATATTCATCCGTAAATAACATGCTCTCATATATTATTTTGTAAGTAATAGGGTACGGACCATTCGGTCAGTATCTTTTACCAGAACTCCCACATTATTACAAAGAGAAATATCATATACAATAAAATATCTGCGCTGTGCGCGTAAAATACAACTTACGTGACAGTAACGGTAATTCTGCTATCTGATTGAATAGCTGCTTGATCAATGGTTTCTTTTACTACTCGGCATGCCAAGTACACAACCCGGTGGCTCATAGCCAATATGTTTCCTTATACAGTGCCCCCAAAACGGTGAATTGTTACCTCAGATAGTATGATGGTCTAAATGATCCAATCCTTGTCAAAATAAAAACCAGCTAACGAGAGCTGGCCGATCGAGTGATCGTGATAGAGCGCTCCGCTCACTGGATCGAGAAGTCCATTCGATTTCCACAATTCGATTTGTTTCTGTTTTAGAACCACACGACACATGGGAGCCGGGCTGGGAGATGGGCATATTTTTGGGTATTTTATTAACAGTGGTAATTATGGTGTGTTTCGTAACAGTTGCCTTAAAGAGCCGCCGCCAAAACCGGGATTATGAAGGTAAGTTCATACACGAGGTACCGTCTGCTTCACTTCATGTTGTCAGGTAGTTGCTAAACCAGGTTGAGGCCACCACTCACTTTGTTTTGTGTAAGAAGGCCATTACCCATCGATAGAGACTGATTTGTTTATATTTACATCTAATTCATACATCGCCACCAAATTGAGTTGTGTGCGATTTGGTGAAATGTGATACTGTTTTTAGAAACTATTTATTGTACTTACTAACTATATCAAAACGCCAGATCCCTTGCGGAGATTTTACCACAAGCTTTTCTGGCTTTCTCCACTCTTACAGTTTATCTTATACACGCACGCCGATTACGGAGACTCAATATGCCCTTCAGAGACGACACGGTTCTTTAGTCATGGTAAGATAGTTTAGGCCCTTCCGTTTTTCTAGAAGGGGCGAAAACCTTCAAAACCTGTAAATAGTTAGTAGTTCACTAAAATAATTCCTAACTGACCTCATAGGCGCTAAGCACATCTATGGAAGGTCAACCAGGGCTTTTAGCCTTTTTAGAAAAGTTTTAATTGTTTATCTGAAGTAGCCATAGATAATACTTATATTTTTCTTCTACAGTATCTCTTCCAACGCTAAAAAGTCAAAAGGTGATGATGCAGAAAGGCAACTCTTTACAAAGTTTAGATGATAAAAATCCAGACTTGATCCCGCTAAACAAAGGTGTGTATCATAGTTTGAAGTATAATTCTTCAGTTTTGATTGTGTAAGTATGTGCAACTAAAGGCGTTGTTATGACTGCGATGAATCCGCAAGAAACTCAAGTACATTTTGTATTATATTATTTTTCCATTCTGATTAAAAAAATGGCTCGCTTTAACATCTGGCAGGCTATTATAGACCTTTAGAATCATTTAAAATTAAGTTTTTGACCAGCGAAACGATCGGTAAAATGTTTGCACTCAAATATATTCGCAATAACGTTCTGGGATAAATAAACTTTATTTCTCATAAAGAGTTATATTTCCTTAAATGAAAACACAAAAAACACACATAATACGCTGCGTTCTCACCGAAGTTTTTTAATCGCGTTTCTACAACCGCTACCCTCGACTAATGCTTATAACAATTTGCGAGGAGGGCGAGGTTTTCATTTAAAACTAGCTGTACCCGCAACTTCGTTCACGTTATTTTGGCGTGTATTTTACACTCCTAAGTTTTTATTTTGAGATAACAGATAGTCTATGTATGTCCTTCCCCTGGATAAAATTTATTTACTTTCCGAATTTATAGATATAGATGGATAGATGTATAGAAGAAAGATAGAAGATGAAGAGTTACTTTGTAAGGAGACGAACCCGAGTGCAATATTAGTAGGCGAAATCACACATTTTAACGTAAAATTGCAGCTCGCGACTAACCATCATTAAAATAATAAGTTTTATGGCTTATTCCGCAATAATACGGGATTGCTTGAATTTTCCGGAATGAAAAGAATCTTAGATTTTAAGTAATACCTCAATTAAAATATTCAATGTACAGATTCGGCTCGGTTACAATTTTATTATATGTATAGAAGAAGATGGATAGAAGACGAACCCGAGTTCAATATTAGTAGGCGAAATCACACATTTTAAAGTAATATTGCAGCTCGCGACTAACCATCATTAAAATAATAAGTTTTATGGCTTATCCCGCAATAATACAGGATTGCTTGAATTTTCCGGGATGAAAAGTATCTTAGATTTTAAGTTAGAGTATATGTTATTACCATACCAAGTTTCATTGAAATCTGTTCGGTAGTAGTTGCGTGATTGAAACACAAAGAGACAGACAGACAGACAGACAATAATTCCAAAAAAAATTGTTTCGGCCTCTATATCGATAAGGAAGTGTACCTCAATTAAAATTTTCAGAAAATATTCAATGAACAGATTCGGCTCGGTTACAATTTTATTATATGTATATGTATAGACGATATAGATAGAAGAAGATAGATCGAAGACGAACCCGAGTTCAATATTAGTAGGCGAAATCACACATTTTTAAGTAACACATTGCAGCTCGCGACTAACCATCATTAAAATAATAAGTTTTATGGCTTATCCCGCAATAATACGGGATTGCTTGAATTTTCCGGGATGAAAAGTATCTTAGATTTTAAGTTAGAGTATGTGTTATTACCATACCAAGTTTCATTGAAATCTGTTCGGTAGTAGTTGCGTGATTGAAACACAAAGAGACAGACAGACAATAATTCCAAAAAAAATTGTTTCGGCCTTTATATCGATAAGGAAGTGTACCATTATTAAAATTTTCAGATAATATTCAATGTACAGATTCGGCTCGGTTACAATTTTATTATATGTATAGAAGAAGATAGATAGAAGACGAACCCGAGTTCAATATTAGTAGGCGAAATCACACATTTTTAAGTAACATTGCAGTTTGCGACTAACCATCATTAAAATAATAAGTTTTATGGCTTATCCCGCAATAATACGGGATTGCTTGAATTTTCCGGGACGAAAAGTATCTTAGATTTTAAGTTAGAGTACATGTTATTACCATACCAAGTTTCATTGAAATCTGTTCGGTAGTAGTTGCGTGATTGAAACACAAAGAGACAGACAGACAGACCGACAATAATTCAAAAAAAAATTGTTTCGGCCTCTATATCGATAAGGAAGTGTACCTCAATTAAAATTTTCAGAAAACATTCAATGTACAGATTCGGCTTGGTTACAATTTTATTATATGTATATAGATGGGATGGTAGAAATGGTTTCAATTTAGAAATTGTCCTTCTTTTGTCCCAGGAAGTTATGGCCAACATCAATAATCCGCATTTGGACCGTATTCTATTCCTGCTTCGTCCCAAAAGTGGATATTATTCTACATTTGATATTTAGTCTTATTATTACGATTTTTGTGGTGAAGGTGCAGGCGCGGTTGGCGCGGCGGTCGCGACGCTGGAGCCGCCGCGGTACTCGGGCGCGGCGGGCGCTGCGCGGAGCTCGCTCGGTGCGCACAGCCTGCCGCGCGCCCGCACTCCGAACACGCCAATCACAACACAGGCTTATCATACTGAATTCCAAGTTTGTACAGTGTTTTATTATCTAGCTTATGGTATCCCATTTCTGGGCACAAACCTCTCTTCATAATTTCCATTATACTCCATTCGAGGCTATGTAGGGTGAGGCTTTATGAAGGTGTCAAGTTCATCCCAACATTTCTTCCCGGCCTTGCCGCAATATGTTAATAATAACTTTAAGTTTTGTATAGTTTAACGTTTTTTCTGTTTGTGATTTTGGAGGTGGCGTTTTTTATGTTACAATTTTGACTTGTTATATGCATAACTCAATAGCACGTATTGTCACTTGTATGTGATATCGGTGAATCTTGATGTGATCATGGTTCTTTGATCACAAATTTTGAATTTAAAATCTATCAGTGGCTTAAAAATATATTGTACGTAGGCGTCCGGACTTTTTAATACAATAATTAGGTATCATTATTATCATCATCATCATATCGTTAATTGTTTAGCTCGAGTGTATGCACTGAGAATATTTTCTTTCTACCTGTATTATCATGTGAGATTTCTGAATCCAATTCCAACACCGATTATATTATTTTATAGTGAAGTCACTAAGTAGACCTGTCAAGGAATCAAATGAAGTAAATGTTTAATTTATGTACATAATGTTTAATATCTGGTGGCTCCCGTAGTATATCAATGTATATTATTGAAAAAAAAATGAATGGCGTTTTCATACAAACTCTTCAACACTTCGATATATCGGTGGTCTACTTGGCACCGCTGGAGAGACTGTAGCACGGCCCATGTCTCAATGGAATCAAAGGCTTTTTCATAGTCCACAAACGCTAAACATAGTGGGCGGTTATACTCCTCTGTCTTCTGTATAACCTGCCGCAGCGTATGTATGTGGTCTATGGTGCTAAAGCCTTTTTGGAAACCGGCTTGTTCGGGAGGCTGGAAGTCATCGAATCTACGTGTGAGACGATTTGTAATGATTATCGAAAACAGCTTATAGACATGGCTCAAAAGTGATATGGGTCTATAGTTCTTCAATAGGGTTTCATCACCCTTTTTGAAGAAGAGAACCACCACACTTCTGTGCCATGTCGTTGGCGTTTTGCCCTCGACAATGACGGAATTAAAGAGCTTCTGGAGAGACTTTAGTATCGGCTTCCCACCGGCTTTGAGAAGCTCAGTAGTCATACCGTCATTGTCTGGCGCCCTATTGTATTTGAGCTGTTGATACCTATACTAATCTCGTACAGACTGACGTCCGGGATATCTTCGGTGTAATTTCGGGTCAATCTGGCTCTTGGGTCTTTGGAAAGATTGCTAACAGAGCGTGTTGACATGTATAACAGTCCGTAGAATTTCTCAACCTCCCTCAGGAGTGAACTCCTGAGGGAGGTTGAGAAATTCTCAAAGCGGAGACGGCAGGATTATATCTTCCAAACCTGAAGGTTTGGAGGATATAATCCTGCCGTCTCCGCCCCTAAGCTTATATTTTATTTTATTTTATTTATTTTTATTTTATTATATATATCCGGCTTTGTCCAATAGACCGATCTCCAGCTAACACTTTGTAGCCTTTGTTCCTCTCTATAGTTTCTTTGATTATGCTGGTATTGTAATCGAGCGTGTCGCGAATCTGAGACTTAGAGATCTGCCTATTGAGCTGCAGGCAAGCAGAAGCATTGTCCGGGGAATTCAGGAACATCCTGCGTCTTTCCTAAATTAACTTTAGTGTGTTTAGTGTGTTATGGTCTGAGAACTTTTTGGTTCTTTTTGAACAGTGGGTTTTGTAGAACTTGCTCCCGACCGTGTGGACAGTTCCCACGATGCTGTTATTGTAATCGTCCACGTCTACTCGCCTAGACATTCGAAGCGATTTTGCAATTTGAGCTGAAAGCTATCGTGGTTCTGGATTGGACAGGGTCTGGACGGAGCACAGACTTCATCAGTTTAGACCTTTCGAGCTTGAAATTAATATTCAATGTGCCTCTTACCATTTGGTGATCGCTACCTGTTTTGAACGAGTTGATCACAGAGACATCGTTGAATATTTGACGCTTTGTCGACATGATGACGTCTATCTCAATTTTTGTGACGCCATCGGGACCCAGGGGACTCACCCAGGTCCACTTGCGGTGTTCCCGCTTCTGGAAGAAGGACTACATCATATAGAGTCCCTCCTTCTCCATGAAGTCCGCCAGCATGTGTGTCGAAGTTGGTGCGTTGGGGCAAAAAGGTTCTCGAATGGTGACCACGTACCGGAAGACGTGGAGTGGGTAGGCCCCCTACAAGATGGACCGATGACCTGGTGAAGGTCGCGGGTAGAAGTTGGATGCGTACAGCACAAAGCCGGTCGTTGTGGCGGTCTTTAGGGGAGGCCTTTGTCCTGCAGTGGACGTCTTTCGGCTGAAGAAGAAGAAGAAGAATTACATAAATAAATTCTATGGATGACTTTCCATAGTCGTCTCTTTACATTGCTAATATGTTAATCCTTACTACTTTTAGGTGGCTACACATAAACAAGTTTGATAGTATGAAGCACAGCTCGGCCTATAATACCTCGAGACAAACGCCACACGCCGCTGACCGATCGGGACTCCCTGTATAATTTTCAGTGAATAACTTTCTGTCATTTTGTGTATTAGGTAGGCTACCCTGGTCGACACACTCTCGATCTTAAGGACGTTGTTCACGAGGGAATTGTAGACGATAGAGCAAGTTAGCCGATTAGAATATTATCAAGTCCTCGCCCTCCCTACGGACTTCAGATAACCCTACAGCATCCCAGTGTAACTTGCTCAGTTCTTCCTCCAGTTCGTCTATCTTCTCCTCGGTCCGCAGTGTACGCGTGTTGTTGGTTGCCAGGGCCAATGGTCATTGTTTGTGGTAGCCAGGTCTCTGCCGGAGAATGTTAGCACCCCCTGCCCCACCGTTACCATGACCGCTACCTTGGCCAGGACTAGCAGGGCCGCCGGGGACTAAGGGCCGTTTAATCTTAGAGTCGTTCATTCGGGGGTAATTGCCATAATCGCCACGCTTGGCAGACATGTTGGCGATCGCAGTATGGGATTTTATATAAGATGAGAGGACGCTGCTGCCCACCCTCTTTTCTGGTGTCCCTTGGGTGTCTAAAAAGACACCTTCAGGAAACGATGTTATTCCCAGCCGTAACCCAAATGACTAGGGCTATGGATGCCATAGGCGCCGCCATCCCAAAGAGTGGTGTCCTGCTTCCGACCCCACTCAGCCTAGACAAGCCCTCCTCCGATGTGGCACCGGAGTACTGCCTTGTCTGAACTACCGCTGTTTGTGGTATTTTTGCGCTGGATTTGGTCGCCTCTTACGAACCGCTGTCTGTTTAGCATGCGGTGGGGAGATTGTATTCTTATGTCGTCCCCACACGGCACGTAGTATATCAATGTAATATACCTTAAAATTAGAAACAAATAGCCGCCATTTTAAACTTTTAGATACTGTACCGATCGCTACCAGAATCAATATCTGGGGACTCCTGTAGTATATTAACGTATATTATTAAAATTAGAATTAACTGCACAGATCGCTACCAAAATTGATATTTGATGGTCCTTGTGTTTTCACAATATGTATGTATTATTAGAGTTTTAAAAAATAGCCGACAGTTTGAACTTCAATCACTAAAAACCTAAAAGAGACAGCCATTTTTTTGAGTCTAGTACTATTTTCTTTTTTAAACGTAGCCCCACATCCGGATTTATTCCTGTGTCATGGGTGCGATTACTAACATGAAAATTCACATACACATAGAATATTGTATGTGATACAAATACAATGCAAATAATAATAGTACACATTTAGAAACCACAGAAGCACTAAAATATCGATTTTAGTAACGATTGGTGCATTAACCAAAAATGGCGGCTTTTTCTAACATGCTAATAAAAGATACATATTGTAAAACTATAGGGACCCTCCAATATCGATTTTAATAGGAATCGGCCCATTAACTAAAAAGGATACTATGACGGCTATTTTTTTTGGAATTTTCATAATATACATTGAAAAACTGCAGCAGTCCCTTAGATATCGGAAAAAAAACAAATAGAGGCATGTATGAAGGACATTGACCCTAATAAGGGTTCGGGGCCTGATGGTATCCCGCCCTCGCTAATTAAGGCCTGCGAGAGAGAACTTAGTGCTGCATTGACCATAATTTACAATAAATCTCTACGCACTGGTGTATTCCCAACCTATTGGAAATTAGCCCACATTGTTCCCATTTTGAAAACCGGTGACAAGTCCTTTTGCGACAACTATAGGCCCATCAGTATATTGTCATGTCTTGCGAAATTATTTGAACAACTGGTTTATAAACTTCTATATTTTCATGTCCAATCCTTAATATCGCGCCAGCAACGTGGATTTCTCAAAAATAAATCTACCGTGTCTAATCTTTTGGAATATACGAATTACCTCTGTACGGCATTTGCCCGCGGCCAGCAAGTTAACTCTGTCTACATTGACTTTCGCAAGGCTTTCGACAGAGTCAATCAGGAGCTATTTTGTCAGAAAATCTTAGCATTCGGGATTAGCGGCAGTTTATTTCGCTGGGTGAAATCCTATTTATCGAATAGAAGTCAGCTGGTAGCGTTGAAGGGTTACTTGTCATCACCAATCCCTGTTATATCTGGCGTTCTTTGTCATTTTTATTAATGATCTCACCTATTCCTTTATTAACCCTTGTCTGCTTTATGCTGATGATCTGAAAGTATTCTCAACTATCAGAACCTCTGACGATTCCCTTTCACTACAAAAAGACATAGATAATATAAACCGTTGGTGTGTATGTAACCTGATGTCACTAAATGTCAGTAAATGCTATGTTATAACATTCTCACGCAAACAAAATCCTGTCCCATATAATTACAGCATTGACTCAACCGTACTCGACAGGCAGTGGTGAAAGATCGTGGAGTTCTGTTCGATAACAGGCTGACATTTAGAAATCATAACTACTCTCTTGTAAGTCGGGGTAACCAGCCCTGGGGTTTTACTGTCAGATCATCAACACATTTTATGCAACCTTAGACTTTAATCACTCTCTTTTGCAGTTTAATACGACCTCGAATATGCCGCAATTATATGGTCTCCCTTTTACACAGTTCATAACGACAGAATTGAAGGAATACAGCGTAAGTGCCTTAAAATGGCATGCTACCGTCAGGGAATTTGCACTCGTCAGCTGTCATATAACTCCTTACTTAACACACATTTAAATACTCGATATATCTCACGCAACCCACATACATTTTCGCTCCAAGTTAACAGGAACAACACCTCTTACTACACCCCTATTGTACGTATGTGTCGGTCTAAAATGAAGTCACCGCCAAACGCAAAATCGAGCCCGACATCTCTGAATCAACTTACATTAGTTTCATGCGTAGCGTTAAATCCCAAATTAAATCAAGCACAATTAAATGAACCTCACTGAAACAGCCTTTCACTATACTTAAAGGCCCGGGACAGTATCCCGCTGTTGCCGACCCAAATTCGACGACCCTGCGTGGGTGAAATGAAGAGGCAAGTATCGTTTCTATATTCCTTTATTCACAACTCAGCACAATATAGTCTGGACTCCGCAACTCGACTACAAAGTTCGTGTGAGTGTGTGTGTGTGTGTGAATGATGTACGCTGTTGGCCGCGAGGCCTTTACAGCTTCACCGGATTTTAAAGGCAAGCGTGCAACCACTACGCTCCAGCCAGCCAGAAGGGCAAGGGGCGACATACTCGAGGGCGCCTCGAAGAGGCGCCCTCGAGTAGGCGTTGGGACAGTTGCTGTAGGGGGACGGGTGCACTACTTAGTGCACCGGTCAACCGCCGGCTATGGGAGGTCTACTACTACGTCGTCGTCGTCGCCCGTATTCTGAGCGGAAAGAAGGGATGACAAAGCATCGGGGAGGTCGGTGAGAACATGTCGCGGCCGGCGGTAGCGGCAGGGGTCGTGAGGGAGGTCGTAGTCGGCGGTGGCTACGATTAACGGATTCGCATGGGTAGATGCGTTCGCGAAGTGACGTGTTGACGCCTTTTTAATAAAGGCGCGAATAGGTTCGAGACCTAGATCGGAGTGGAGGTCGACGTTTCGTACGAACCATGGGGCTCCTACGGCTTTACGGAGGAAGCGGTTTTGAACCGCTTGAAGTCTGTCGATATGAGAGGGGGCCGAATGCCCGAACACAACACACGCATAAGTCATGATGGGACGAACGCAAGTTTTGTAAAGCGTCACCTTATTCCTAAGGGATATTTTACTCCGCTTGCAGATTAACGGATGGAGACGTCCGAGCACGAAGGATGCTCGGTGACGGACCCGCTTGATGTGCGGGCCGAAGGACATGGTACTGTTCAGGGTGCCCCTAAATATTTGACCTGTTTGACCCAGGGATGGGTCGGTCGAACATGGTCACTTGACCTCGGTTCCTTCCGGGGTGGCGCAGAGAACGGCGCGAAGTTGAACCTCTGGAGAAGAGCACCGCCGCGCTCTTGTCCGGGTTCACCTCGATTCGCCACTTCCTGAACCAATCCCCTAGGGTATTGGCGGCGGCCTGAATTTCCGAAGTGATGATGCCCTTGCTCCTACTGGAGAAATAGAGAGCGGTATCATCCGCGAATAAGGCCAGTTTAGCATCACCCGAACGAGGGATGTCGTTCGTGTAAAGGAACGAGGGATGTCGTTCGTGTAAAGGCTAAACAGGAGCGGAGAGAGAACTGAGCCTTGTGGGACTCCAGCACTGATGGAGTGGGAAGCGGAGCGCGTCATTTCGACGCGATAACGGAAGGCGCGATTCGACAAGAAGTCTCGTAAGATGAGCACGGACTCGTCCGGCACACCCAATTGGTAGAGCTTGTAGATCAAGCTACAAAGTTCGTGTGTGTGTGTGTGTGTGTGAATGACCTACGCTGTTGGCCTCGGGGCCTCTACAGCTTCACCGGATTTTAAAGGCGAGCGTGCAACCACTACGCTCCAGCCAGCCAGAAGGGCAAGAGGCGACATACTCGAGGGCGCCTCGAAGAGGTCTCGGTTGGGACAGTCGCTGTAGGGGGACGGGTGCACTACTAAGCGCACCGGTCAACCGCCGGCTATGGGAGGGGATCTACTACTACGTCTATGTCTACTTCGTCGTCGCTCGTATTCTGAGCGGAAAGAAGGGATGACAAAGCATCGGGGAGGTCGGTGAGAACATGTCGCGGCCGGCGGTAGCGGCAGGGGTCGTGAGGGAGGTCGTAGTCGGCGGTGGCTACGATTAACGGATTCGCATGGGTAGATGCGTTCGCGAAGTGACGTGTTGACGCCTTTTTAATACAGGCGCGAATAGGTTCGAGACCTAGATCGGAGTGGAGGCTACAAAGTTCGATAAACACCGCTTACTTAAGTACTCCGAGACTATACCGAGCAGAGAGCCGCGCTCTCGGCCCGTTGTGAACATACAATTTTTGCTATGGCTACGTGACATTATTATCGAGTCCTACTCAGTCAGGGCATAATATCAAGTAAATTTTACATTTCTACATTTACTGTGATGGTCTTAATATAAAAACACAAAAATATAACTAATACTAATCACATATTTTGTACAATTATCAAATTAGTGTGAAAAATATTGCAATTGTGTCCAATTTCCGCTCATTAATTCTGATTTACTCCAAAATCTTATAAGCTACGGGGCGAATTTTTATCACATACTATACATCTAAACTAACTCTATCGTAATCATATAATAATAATTCAGTTAGGGCCTACATGAGTAGGTCGTAAAAGAGTCTATCCGGTCCTGTCGCCGACACTCACCCTCCTTGACTTGGTTCTCCTGTTTATATTTATATTTTTACTTTTAGGTGTTTAGTTAAATTAAGCTTTCCTTCTAAAATATATTCTATCTTATATCAATCATATTGCATAAAGCCAAAACTTTCCTTTTTGAAATATTAGTCTAGATTACCCTAAGTTAATGATAGTATGTTTTCTTTTTGTGTACATTCTTAAGGGTTACTTCCCAGAACTAAATTAAGTTACGTATGTTTTATTTATTATTATTGGTTGTAATCTGTTTATGTAGATAGATAGATAGATAGATTACTCTTTATTGTACACCAATACATTTACATAGAGAAAAAAAAAAAAAAAAAAATTAAACAAAGGCACAATTGGCGGCGGGAAAAATGTTATCTACTCACTATTTAGATGACAACATATCCAAAAATCTTTATCCTTAAGATATTTGTAAAAAAAAATATTCGATGGATATAAGAGTTTGAAAAATTATGCTTTTTGAGCTAAACGGGGAAAAGACTCTTCTATCTATCTATAACCTCACGCCAGATCCCTTGCGGGGTAGGCAGACTCTTAATTCAATTAATTTAATTTCAGAATGAGTTCGGGCGCGCCGCGGCACGGGCTCACCACGAGATCGTCACCACCAGGACTCCTCTCCTGTCAGGCCAGCAGGAGAGCCGCGTGTAAACCGTCTTATAGTACTAGAGTGTGCTCCTATTCTGATTAAAACAAACGAATTTGAGTCAAGTATTTTATCTCTACATTAGTCAATATTGAAAGAAAGCACTTGTTTTGTTTTCTTGTTTCTGACTTCGGATCGAAAGTGTCCGGAGAAGATATTTTATAGATGTTTATTATATTGAGATGACGACTGATAAACTTTCAAAGAATATATTAGATAATATTAATTTGTATAAAGTTAGTTAGACGTTCTTCAAGAGATGAACTAAAGGGCTCTAAGCGCTGTTTTAGTCTAAGACTTATGAAATTATCGAAAGTTAATAATAACACAGTTCACTTAACTTTGAAGTTGGTATCAAAATGCACAATCATACATGATTAATATCGAATTTAATAATAATAAAGTACATAATCTTCACAAAATAACCCTTAACAAGGTGATCAGGAGCATTCCAATCATAGTCAACGTAATAATAGTGTTTTATTATTCCGATTTCTGTGATTCGCATCAATAAGTATTACGTTTAAAAATTACAAGATTTATATGTATCATAACCAATAACATTATGAAGAATTCAATGTATAATGATTTCTCAACTGTGAGAAACTAAAAATGTTATGTGTTACTACTTTAATATTACCCTAAGGATTTATGGAACGATAAAAAAACAGTTTTTTGTAAAATGTGAAATAATAATAAAATAAAGTGTCAATTTACTTACATTCTAATTTGTTTTGAATACGTGACTACCCTACTTTGACTAACGATTATATTGTGCAAACCACCCACAAACGCTCGGATGATCTGACAAAAGTTTGGGGGCATCGATGTAGACTAGTGTCGTTACTCCATCTTCCTCTAAAACTTTTATTGGACGTAGGAATTTCCCTTTCTTACTATATATATTCATATGGTTTACCAACAATTGTTTACACTAAAATGCACAATTTTTATATGCTTTAAGGTAATGAATTATGTGTAACAAATTACTTACAGGTAAACACAAAATGCACATACGGAACTGTGATACTAAATTAATTTAAAAATACAAAACACAACATAATACAAACATATAATAATTAATGAAAAGAGTTAGCAAAACATTTGCTGATCTTCTTACGGAATGAGCCCAAGTCAAAGTTGACATCAATTTCGTCACTACAGTGATTCAAAACCCTGCTTAACCTGGCAATAGGAGAATGACTGCCCAAAAGCGTTCTTCTAATGGGAAGGTTATTAGGTTTACGAGGTAATTTGGAAGGTACTCGAAACTGCATAAGGTTTAAAAACTGTGGGCAGGATACATTATTATTAAGAATTGCAGGAAAGGCCCCGGATGTAAGTGACATACTATAAATTAGCACCAGTGGATAGGCCAGTTCAGATTCACATTCTTTTACAAGAAGTCCCGCGCCTTTATTACAGTCAACATTTTTCAAAATCATAGTGACAGAGTCATGATCCATAAGTGGAGCGGTTAAGTTCAGACAATTTGTCTCCAGAGAGCGTAAGTAAGTCGAGTTTTGACCATATCCATTGTTATCAATAATACACTGATGCAAAGAAGGAAGCAAATAACTCGCACATTTCTGTGGCATCTGTAGTCGTTGAAGATCCATCCATCATTGTATTGGGATATGTAATGGATCCACCGCGCTTCGCTTTGACGTGTGTACAGAACAGTTTAGGGTTATTTGCAATATCTTTCTCAAGGTTCTCCATGTTAGTAAAGTAGCATACTTTTGCCATTTTTTCAGTTCGCTTACATACAATTTTAAGTTCTATAGCATCTTGAGGGTTTTTGTATTTCCTGTAACGTTGCCGCACTTTGTTTTTTTAATGAGCAACTTTATTAATTTTTGATTAAATCAAGGCGGGTATTTGTATTTCTTTGAATTGCACAATGGTACAAGTTTAATAATAATACTATTCAAAATCTCGTAGAACTTATCCAGTAATAAATCTACATGACCTAGATCCTTAAATGCATCCTTCAACCAATAGACACGTGAGTGCAACTTCCTGTTGTATATTTGGTGGGGAATCAGCTTGTCTCTTGTTACCTCTAGTTGTAGATACGTTACGAATAGGGGTACTATCAGTTTTAGGTCCCTTAGGTGCTAGGCAGAGGCAAGATAGGCATTTCCATGTATTCTTTTTCGAGTCGTGGGAAAAATTCGCTTCACTACCAACACACTCATAATGGTAAGCTTTATGACATCTTGCACAAAAGAGATGATTTTAATTGTCATTTTCTTCGGTACAAGAACCCCATATATGCGATGAAGTAGACATGGCTTAAAGGGACTCGGTTATTATGACAAAAAATAATAGATAAAAAAATATATATATACAGTGGTACTTGTAAAACACTATCAACCTCGCAGGACTAGATAGCTAACATCATAAGCAACAACTTTGGTTCTACGACTTTTGACATTTTGTTAGATTTTATTTTACACAAATAAATATTAATTTAATTTCCCGCTCTCTCGCTCCGAACTCTGCTCGCATCACAAAGATTATGTAAACAAACCCCTGCGAAGCGCGGAGAAGGGGGTGCAGTGGTGAACTTGAACCATTTATCTAGGCGCCAGTCGTCAACGATTTTGGTGCAGGGGATTTAAGACCTGATTTTAAGTATGTCTTACATGGTGATATCAAAAATGTTACCGGTTATTTTTCTATCAGCTCGAGTTCCCGAGATATAAAAAATAGTTTTCAGAAAAAATAATATTTTATTGGTATTAAACATTTAGTAAGAATTTTTTTTTTTTTTTAATAAAAACGTAGCCCCACACTAGGATTTATTCCTGTGTCGTGGGTGCGTTTACAAACATGAAAATTCACACACAAATACCCAGACCGGAACAAATAATTGTGGATCACACAAAGATTTGTCCCGTGCGGGAATCGAACCCGCGACTATTAAACACAGTAGGTGGAGCTACCTAAGCTCTTAACCACTGCGCTAAATCGTCCTTTTAAGTGCCTTCTACGAGTAGAATGAGACTGACGTGGGCAATCTCGCATGATTCCCCAGCATTAGTCGGCCATCATATGGGTGTCCCACCTTCCTTGGTATCTATTCTCCATCGTTTTTATGTCTCCTTGATCTTCGCTTAAATCTCCTAAATTGTGTTGAAATAGATCTAGATGACTACTGAGATAGTGAAATTTTATACTCATCTAAAATCCTAAATTTTTGAAACGAACCAGCATTTCCTCTACTAATTCTACATAGTTATCAGCCTTATGATTTCCAAGGAAATTTTGTGCAACTGTTACAAAAGATTTCCACGCAAGCCTTTTCAGATCATTCATAGAAGTCTCAAAATTAGTGGTGTCTTTCATTAACTGACGTATTTGAGGTCCATCAAAGATACCTGATTTTAGTTTTTAAGTACTTAAACCAGGAAATTTCTGTGAAATAAACTGAAAACATTGACCATTTCTGTCGAGAGCCTTAACAAACTCTTTCATGAGCCCTAATTTTATATGCAATGGCGGAAGATAATTTTTTGCTCTTAAAAGTAAGGGTTGATTTATAACATTTCTTCCTCCGACAACAAGAGCATCTCTCATAGGCCAATTTTTTTGAGTCCAATGGTGTGATTTGGCTCGACTGTCCCACAGACAAATAAAGCATGGGTATTTAGTATAACCACTCTGTTGACCCAATAAAAAATTAACCATCTTCAAGTCGACGTAGATCACCCAGTTATGTTCAAAATATTTTATTTTCTGTAAAAGAATTGAAATTACCTCATATTCTTCTTTCACAGATGTTAAGTGAGCAATTGGAATGGGAGCATATTTATTTCCATTATGTAGAAGAACTTGAGACTTCATTTACTACTGTCAATAAAGAGACGCCTTTCATTGGGCTGATAGATCATCAAACCCATGAATATCAGCAAACCAAACACATTACAGCAATACACAAAATTTTTATCAGATGAAAAAAACTGTAATAAGCGTCGTTCTCTCAGAACATCTGAGGAAAGGCATTTTTTTTCTTTTAATCTGGACGCTAGTAGCTCAGCACGTTCCTTAGAAAGATCTAAGTCTCTGATGAGGTCATTAAGCTCGTTTTGCGAAAATGGCTTAGGATTTGATGGGTTTCCGCAGTATTCAAAGTCATCATCTACTTGAGAAGAAATAGGTGTTTCAGCTTTTTCCTCCTGAGATTGCTGCACTACCTGGTGAAAAGCTGGTATTTGAACATTTTCTGAATGCGGAGTAGGTCTTTGTGCTGAAGAAATATTAGGGTATTTCCAGTTACGGCGATTGTTTTTGTTGATGCCCACTATATTAGTCATACAAAAGTCATAACAGTCGTCATAATGATTTTTTTGTTCTCGCCATATCATAGGCACTCCAAACTTCAAAGACTTACGTGTCCCTTTCTCCCATTGTCGCAAATGTTCAACGCATAGTTTATCTGTAAACTATGCGTTGAGGGAAACTAAGGCGCCTCATAGTGTATGCACTATGAGGCGCCCACACTTTATCTTGGTGTCGAATTTCAATACCGAAGTAAGCAAAATACAGACGATTCACATCTCATCAACATTGTCTGTTATCGCTATATTTACGCTGATCTTTTAGTATATATTCACAACAAATATAACAAAATGTATCAGGATTGTTAACATAACATCTGGACGTACGAGTACTAGCCATAATGATATAGTAACATAAACTTTATCGATGTTATTGTAATAATGACTATTTACGAAAAAGACCGGGAAAATGAAATGAGGGTAGAAGGTAAACTAGAGTTGATGAAGAAATAACGTATGACAATATATTGACCATTACCTACTTTATCGATCATAGGCACAAACAGAACTGCACCCAAAAAAAAAAATTGTAGGCCTGATATTTTGATATATATTGGTATGTTGTGAGTTGGTAAAATATACCATCCTCATTAGACTGCACACTAAATAAAGATGAACGTGATAACACGATTTCTCGACAACGATTTCTGCGCACATGAGTGTACTTATATATCCAATGTATTCAGCACAGAGAGCCATTATGCGACCGCTGATCAAAGTTTCCTGCAAATGGGCCGCAAACGTGAGCTCGTTCGAGGTGTTCACTTATCACGCAGATGGATGGCCGGGTCGCTGATCGGAGTTCCATTCGCGTACGTACTTATTTCGAGCGAGGGAATTTGTGAAAATATAAAGTTGCAGCTCTTAAGAAGCCAATCTATATTACATACGCTACTGCACAAGAGCTGTCTCCGTATTTACCAAAGACATACCGTATACCGTATTAAATTGTATGTAAGTATAAATACAATTTTACACTTTCATTAAACTCCACAGGTACCTAATTAGAAGTAAAACTATGTTGTGATTATTGTCCGTTGCTTCGCACTCGTTTATTTTATAATTTGACATAGATTAAATTGAACTGCCCGTTTTTTCTTTGATAATAAGAATCAAGTTTCTTTGATAATAAGTCAAGAGTCTCCGTAACCGGCGAGCGTGTATGAGACGAACTATGAGAGTCGAGGAAGCCAGAGAGGTATGTAAGGAAAGAACCTGCTGGAACTCTGTACTCTCTGCCTACCCCGCAAGGGATCTGGCGTGAGGTTATAGATAGATAGATAGAAGTATATTATTTCAAGTATTAAGACACCTTTCATGTGTCTTTAAAATGCGTTCAGCTGAGTATGGAGAAATAATAGCTATCTCGTAGGAACGATGCATTTGTTCGGAATCCAAAGTAGCCTACAATAGTCTCTAAATAGTTCACCATCTGTCAAGGACATTCAGTAAAACTCAGCTCAACCGTTCCAAACATTAATAGACAGACCAGTTAAAATTTTAAAAAATGGTGTGTTTTCATTTTTTACAAGAACGTAGTCCTATACTAGGAATTATTCCTTAGTTATGGGCGCGTTTAGAATACTAAGTGCCATTACATTCACATTCACAAATACCATAAAATTATTCTAAGATGTTGAGTTACCCATTCTAATCTCGCGTCACATTTACATAGAAATCAGAGTCAAAGTCAAAACTTTTTTTTTATTCTTTACTGTACAAAATAACATGAAATAAAACTATTTTATGGATTTTATCGCGGTTTTTTTTTATTTTTAGTTCCCGACGTTTCGAGTGCTTTGCAGCACCCATGGTCACGGGAGGGACTGAGGTGTTAGACGTCCAATATGCATAGTTGTTCCGGGGTACCCTCAAACTTCTTAATTATTTTTGTTGTTGTTGGTCCGATCTACGCAGAATGAGCTCACGGTGTCTTGAGGTCTTGCAGTGTTATGCTTGGTTTTGGATTTGATTATATTAATTACCGGATCCCAAGAAGATGGAAGCACCCAGCCATCTTCTCTATTGAAATTAGGATGTTTTTTAATTTCAATAGCCTCGCGAACCATCCTTGGTAGGAATCGGTGTTCTTTCACGAGGATTTGTGGTCTATCAAATCTGATGTTATGGCGAGTGCGGTCAAGGACATGTTCACAGACTGCAGACTTCTTTGAGCGACGGTGTTTTAGGTCAGCTATGTGTTCTTTAACCCGAGTTTTTACCGGTCTTTTTGTTTGTCCTATATAAGAGAGACCACATTCACAATCAAGCTTGTAAACTCCTGCATCTTGTAGAGGGATCTGACACTTGACAGATGGTAAAAATTGACTGATCTTCTTCGGCGGCTTATAAAATGTTTTAATCGAAGCACGCTTCAAGATGTAGCCAATCTTGTCCGTGACTCCTCTCATGTAAGGTAGTACAGCAGGGAGACGCTCAACTGTGGCTGGTTTCACTCGGTCACTGTGACGTTGGCGTGGGACTCGAAGCTTATTGTCGTGCAGGACTTGCTTGACATGTTGAAGCTCGGCAGCCAGATGTTTCTTGTCACAGATCCCTTGTGCTCTCTGAAACAAAGATTTACCCACGGTAGCTAACTGTGTTGGATGGTGGTGAGATTCACCGTTTAAGTACCTATCAGTATGGGTCTTTTTACGATAAACCGTATGGCTTAAGGTGTTGTTGGGGTTACGGATTACTAACACATCTAGGAAAGCTAGGGAATTGTTTGCCTCCAACTCCATTGTAAACTGAATTTTAGGGTTAATGGAGTTAAGATGATTTAGGAATACATGAATTTTGTCAGATGGTAATATTGTGAAAGTATCATCTACATACCGCTTGTAGAAACTTGGCTTTACAGGTGAGGTACGAAGGGCTGTCTCCTCAAAGTCTTCCATGAATATATCGGCAACAATGGGAGATACAGGGGAGCCCATCGCCGCGCCATCTACTTGCTTGTAGAACTGCTCCTTCCACAATAAGTAGCCAGATGTAAGGCAGTGTATCAATAGTTCTGAGTATTCCGCTGGCATGTTGTTCTCCGCTAGTTTCCTTTCTACAATTTCGACACAGTCTTGTACAGGTAAGCATGTGAATAGTGACTGGACATCGAAACTGACCATAGTTTCATTGTCAGTAAGATGTAGATTTTTGATCTCACTAACAAAATGGTATGAATCCTTAACATGTGCTCTGGTGTGTCCTTTGAGTGCCGAGAGCACTTTCGCTACGTGCTGAGCCAATCTGTAGGTTGGTGTGTCGATTTGGCTAACGATTGGACGTAGGGGAGCATTCGGTTTATGTATTTTTGGGAGCCCATACAACTGTGGCGGTTTCGCGCACGAAGGTATTAGCGGAATACTTAGAACTATTGAGACACTGCCTTACATCTGGCTACTTATTGTGGAAGGAGCAGTTCTATAAGCAAGTAGATGGCGTGGCGATGGGCTCCCCTGTATCTCCCATTGTTGCCGATATATTCATGGAAGACTTTGAGGAGACAGCCCTTCGTACCTCACCTGTAAAGCCAAGTTTCTACAAGCGGTACGTAGATGATACTTTCACAATATTACCATCTGACAAAATTCATGTATTCCTAAATCATCTTAACTCCATTAACCCTAAAATTCAGTTTACAATGGAGTTGGAGGCAAACAATTCCCTAGCTTTCCTAGATGTGTTAGTAATCCGTAACCCCAACAACACCTTAAGCCATACGGTTTATCGTAAAAAGACCCATACTGATAGGTACTTAAACGGTGAATCTCACCACCATCCAACACAGTTAGCTACTGTAGGTAAATCTTTGTTTCAGAGAGCACAAGGGATCTGTGACAAGAAACATCTGGCTGCCGAGCTTCAACATGTCAAGCAAGTCCTGCACGACAATAAGCTTCGAGTCCCACGCCAACGTCACAGTGACCGAGTGAAACCAGCCACAGTTGAGCGTCTCCCTGCTGTACTACCTTACATGAGAGGAGTCACGGACAAGATTGGCTACATCTTGAAGCGTGCTTCGATTAAAACATTTTATAAGCCGCCGAAGAAGATCAGTCAATTTTTACCATCTGTCAAGTGTCAGATCCCTCTACAAGATGCAGGAGTTTACAAGCTTGATTGTGAATGTGGTCTCTCTTATATAGGACAAACAAAAAGACCGGTAAAAACTCGGGTTAAAGAACACATAGCTGACCTAAAACACCGTCGCTCAAAGAAGTCTGCAGTCTGTGAACATGTCCTTGACCGCACCCGCCATAACATCAGATTTGATAGACCACAAATCCTCGTGAAAGAACACCGATTCCTACCAAGGATGGTTCGCGAGGCTATTGAAATTAAAAAACATCCTAATTTCAATAGAGAAGATGGCTGGGTGCTTCCATCTTCTTGGGATCCGGTAATTAATATAATCAAATCCAAAACCAAGCATAACACTGCAAGACCTCAAGACAGCGTGAGCTCATTCTGCGTAGATCGGACCAACAACAACAAAAATAATTAAGAAGTTTGAGGGTACCCCGGAACAACTATGCATATTGGACGTCTAACACCTCAGTCCCTCCCGTGACAATGGGTGCTGCAAAGCACCCGAAACGTCGGGAACTAAAAATAAAAAAATAAACCGCGATAAAATCCGTAAAATAGTTTTATTTCATGTGTAATATTCGCGTAAATCTAAGAACTCAATATGTACAAAATAATATAAATTAGTAAGTACATTTACAGATATGATTAACACAGGCGAACTTAACTCAATTTGAGTTCTCTACTAGTTAACCTTGGAGTGCAAAGATAATATTTAGCGTATAAGTGAAGGCAATTGTACAACAAACTATTCAGTAAATTCTAAAAGAAAAAAAAAACGACAAAACAAAATATATACAATTTATTAAATAAAATGTATGTGTATAAATATATGTATATAGTATTATATACTATTGTATTATATACATTTTATTTGTATAGGCCAACAAGAGCGCTTACAAACGTAAAAAATTGTTACATTACGCGGCCCCACACTGAGAAGATCCGGCGAGACACTCAGCGGGCTAGTCTTTTAAATTAATTGGACTGGCCCTTTATTTATCATTCTTTTTTTCAGAAAATTGTATATTAATAAAAGAGTATTTTACAAACTATATTTAGGAGTTGCCGAATGAAGAGCTGCTCAAACCCTATCAGTTTTATCGTCGATATATTCCGAAATATTATACTATCCTACATAGTCTAGTTTTAATAGCCTTTTTAAACTTATTAATGGATAGCTATGGGTATTTGTTGTAGAAGCGTATACATTGCCCCATGAAAGAGTTGCTAATTCTATGGAGACAAGTGGAATGTACAATAAGATCATCTTTGTTCCGTGTATTAACATGATGAATGTCGCTATATTTTTCAAAGTTACTGATATTCTTTTTAACATATAATAGATTTTTATATATAAATTGCGAGACAACAGTTAGAATATTTATCTCTTTGAATTTTTCACTAAGAGAAGCTTTGGGGGCCAAATTGTAAATTTCACGAATAGCCCTTTTTTAACGAACGAAGATGGTATTCAGTTCAACAGAACATCCCCAGAACAGTATGCCATATGACATAATGCTATGGAAATAAGCGAAATAAACAATTATAGCTGTTTCAATATCACTCAATAACCTAATTTTCTTTACAGCATAAGCCGCTGAGCTTAACCTATTAGACAGTTGTTCCATATGTGGACCCCACTGTAGTTTGGCATCCAATAGTGATACCCAGAAATACAGTTGACTCTACAAGGTCCAACTCTACACCATTCATTTGTATATTGGTTCTTACCTGTCTTACATTTGGCGTAGTAAATTAATTACATTTTGTCTTCTTCTCATTTAAGAGAAGATTATTTGTATTAAACCAATGAAAAACCTTAGACAGTGCGTTGTTCACATCGTCATAAAGCAGCTGTCGTTTAATCTTGAATAACAAAGATGTATCATCTGTGAACTACAAAATGCCCGGATTGTCCTCTACATAGTAAAGTAAGTCATAAACATATATCGGAAATAGAAATGGACCGAAAATCGAACCCTGGGGCTTGCCCATAGTCACGGCATTGCCGTGAGATGTTTTCCCATTAACATCGACCTTTTGAATTCTATTAGACAAATAAGAAGTCAAGAGGTCGAGAACCCTGCCCCTAATACCGTAGTGATGTAGTTTCCTGACAAGTGTTTTATGATGCACACAGTTAAAAGCTTTAGACAAATCGCAAAATATGTCTAAAGTATCTTGCGAGTTCTCCCAGGCATCAAATCATTTCTTATTAATGCAACACCCGCATCAGTAGCTAAGCGATTCTTAGTGAAGCCAAACTGATTTTTGTTAAATATATTATGACTACTAAAGTGGTACTAAACATTTGATTCAAGACAACCTTTTCGAATATCTTATTTAACGTGGGTAGCACAGAAATAGGCCAAAAATAATTTGGATCCGATGTGCTATCCGATTTGAACAAAGGAATCACTCTACTAAGTTTCATGAGATCAGGAAATACACCACGAATAATACAGCCATTGAATGCAGATGCCAAGTGGTGGGCGGATATATGGATTATAGAGCTAACTGTCTTCACAGACAATCCCCATACGTCCGACATGTTTTTAATATTAAGATTTTTAAAGGTGTTAATAATATCTATCCTGCTGACCTCCGACAATTCAAAGGATGTGCTGCATTTTAATGTAGTATGTTTGAGGAGCGACCGAGCGGAACTGCAAGACTACGTCAGAGTTTTAGTTGTTAACAAAGGAATATTGGCAAAAAAAGTTTCAAACTCAGTCGCCACTTCCTGATCATCCCTCACACTTCTATCACCAATTTTCAAATTAAAGTCTCTATTTAGCACTGTATTCCTATCGGTTTCACTATTAATAATATTCCAAGTCATTTTAATTACATTACCTGATTGTTTAATATTATTTCTTAAATAAATAGATAAGGCACAGGAACAGGCTCTTTTAAAAATTTTAGAGAAATTTTTTACATATTCTGGGTTTTGGTTATAAGATTTTTCAACATAAAGTTCATATAACCTCTAGTCTACTTGTGTAAATACCACAGGCTGCCCATGCACTAAAACCAGTCCGATCACTGACTAAAATATTTTTAGGCTTAAAAATGTTACTAAATTCGTCGCTAATCAGGTGGAACAGCGAGTTGTACAAATGGTTTGGATCATCCTCTGATGGCAACTTGGGTACTTTTTCACTTAAGTCACATTTAAAACGCTCCAAACAGCCAACATTCATTGGAACAAAGCTAACCTTTTTCCTTGGAACCTTATTAGTCCTAGGGAATACAACAAATTGGCCACAATGATCGGATTCTAGTTTATTTATGACAGAATAATACCTGGGTTTCGCAATTGTAAAAATATTATCTATACATGTCGCATTAGTAGCAGTTATTCTAGTCGGTTCGAAAATTGTACAAATTATATGATTTCATGAGTGATAACAATTTCCGAGTCACAATGTTGTTGTCTCATCATCATCATCATCATCACATAGCGACTACTTTATTAGAAGTAGAGGTTTTAAATAAAATGTCCTCCATAAACTTCTCAAAATCATCAAAAGGAGAAGAAGATAGGGCCCCCATATATTCGCACACATCAATGAGCTGCTCAGACTCAATACAAGCAACTTCAATAACTCTTTCAACAGAGAGGCTTACAATATCCCTACGTTCTTTAATTTGATGTTATTATTTATAATTGAGGAGACCATAAAGCAGAACAAGGGCTCCAAAGTGTTCGCAAGAGCCGCGTCGATTGGGCAAAGCCAGTTGACGAAGCTGAAGACGGAGGACGGAAACGTAACGTCGAATAGGTCAGAGGTGCTCAGGGAGATAGAGAGGTTCTATGGACAGTTGTATACCTCAGTAGCTGAACCTATTGTTGACTTGGTAAAAGACCCAAGAGCCAAGCTAACCCGACACTACACTGAAGATATCCCGGACATCAGCCTGTACGAGATTAGGATGGCTCTCAACCAACTTAAAAACAACAAAGCGCCGGGTGAAGACGGAATTACTGCAGAGCTTCTGAAAGCGGGCGGATCGCCGGTACTTAAAGTCCTTCAGAGGCTGTTTAATTCCGTCTTGCTCGAAGGAAAAGCGCCGGAAGCATGGAACAGGGGTGTGGTGGTACTCTTTTTCAAGAAAGGTGATAACACTTTATTAAAGAACTATAGGCCCATCACACTGCTGAGCCATGTTTACAAGTTGTTTTCGAGAGTCATCACGAATCGTCTCGAACGCAGGCTTGATGATTTCCAGCCTCCCGAACAAGCCGGTTTCCGGAAAGGCTTTAGTACCATAGACCACATACATACGCTGCGGCAGATTATACAGAAGACCGAGGAGTATAATCGGCCACTATGCTTGGCGTTTGTGGACTATGAGAAAGCCTTCGATTCGATCGAGACTTGGGCGGTTCTTAGATCTCTCCAGCGATGCCGCATTGACTATCGGTACATCGAAGTGTTGAAGTGCTTGTATAATAACGCCACCATGTCAGTCCGAGTACAAGGGCAGTGCACGAAGGCGATCTCCATAAAAAGAGGAGTAAGACAGGGAGACGTCATTTCTCCGAAACTGTTTACGACCACCATAGAGGACGCCTTCAAGCTCTTGGAATGGCGAGGACTTGGCATCAACATCAATGGCGAATACATCACTCACCTTCGATTTGCCGACGACATTGTGGTCATGGCGGAGTCGCTGGAAGATCTAGGACGAATGCTCGGCGACCTCAACAGAGTATCTCAACAAGTGGGTCTTAAAATGAACATGGACAAAACGAAAATAATGTGTAACGTCCATGTCGTACCCACCGCACTCACCGTTGGGAACTCTACTCTTGAAGTTGTCGACGAATACATTTACCTGGGACAGGTAGTCCGGTTAGGTAGGTCCAACTTTGAGAGAGAGGTCAATCGACGAATCCAACTCGGCTGGGAAGCGTTCGGGAAACTGCGCAACATCTTCTCATCCAAAATACCTCAGTGCCTAAAGACTAAAGTTTTTAGTCAATGTGTGTTACCAGTGATGATATATGGATCAGAGACGTGGTCTCTTACAATAGGTCTCATAAAAAAGCTCAGAGTTGCTCAGCGAGCTATGGAGAGAGCTATGCTCGGCGTTTCTCTACGTGATCGAATCAGGAATGAAGAGATTCGTAGAAGAACCAAGGTCACCGACATAGCCGTTAAGATTAGCAAGCTGAAGTGGCAATGGGCGGGCCACATAGCGCGAAGATCGGACGGGCGTTGGGGCAGAAAGATTCTAGAGTGGAGACCACGTATTGGCAAGCGCAGCGTGGGACGACCACCTGCCAGATGGACCGACGATCTTGTGAAAATCGCAGGAAGTCGTTGGATGCAGGTGGCATCGGACCGGTTACGCTGGAAAGCGATTGGGGAGGCCTATGTTCAGCAGTGGACGAGTATAGGCTGAGATGATGATGATGATGATGATTTATAATTATTAAAGAGCCACCATGTATCAAATTATGTCTGCTGAAAGAGCTAGCCACCTGGTGATTAGAGTAATTGAACATGATTTGGTTACTTTTAAGCCAATGTTCAGTAATACGAAGAATATCTTATCTTGCAACCATTCATGAACAATTCAATTTCTAAATCTTTGCCCGTCATACATTGAATATTTTGTTGGACCAGGTTAATTACATTTGATTTATTATTTAATATATCATTATTATTAAAGCAAGAAGATGTCTCTATTGTCTCTGAATGTAATTTAAATTATTTGAAATGTCAAGATTTTGATTAATAAATATTATGTCAGAATTTAAATTACACATGTCAATATCACATTGCTATCTCTGCTGCTATCTATTGCAGAAGAAAGTTTGTTATTAGCCAAGTTCTTGGCTGAAGTATAACAAAATATGATAGCGAACCAGCTATCTGTCTTTAATAATACTTTGAAAAATAAAAATTATCTTTTGTCAAATAATGTGTCTTGGTAACATAGCTGTTAATATCTATGACATGCATTTTGTCACTACAATTGTAGGTATTTTGAGTTTTTACATTTACTTATTAATATCGTAATTTTCCACCTGTGGCAAGCTTTTGCTGTAGGGAAATGTGAACATTATAATTTCTGCTACCTTTAAATTAAGTAACAAGTCATTATAATGTAATAATAGTTTCTTGTTAACATTCGCCCTATTCCCAATAAATATTAATAATGTACTGCCGAGGTTAAATTTAAATTTAAATTTTTTTTGGCATTATGTCATGACATGTTAAACCTGGGAAGCAATAATTAACAATAGAGTGCCCCTTGTCTGACAAAAAAATACCCATATCTTTACCAATTTCATCACTAAACATAATAATTTTGGTTTGTGTAACTACATAAGTTTTGGTTTTAATTAAGGGGCTATCTAGATCTACAGCTGCCATAAGGGAACTATTAGTAGAAGAGGGGCTACTTGATATGGTGGCATGTGAGTGCCCATTCTTCGAAGCACATATAGACGATGAACGATCCAGCGACAGCCGGTTACTGATGTTTTTTAGGCTATCTTTGTCAAGCTTACTCGATGTATCCATAACTAGCTCGTTCATCGCCAATACATACTCCTTAACCAATTTTTCTGAATTTTCATATTTTTTTGACATAACTTTTAATGTATCTTGCAAGTTATTTATTTCTAATTTGAAGGTATGCGTATCAGTTGTATACTTGGTTGTTTTACTAATTTTGAAACATAGAAATCTGCTGCAACATTTCCCTATTCAATTTAACATTTTTAATAAAAAAATTGTTTAATTTTACATATTTTTTCAATGTTTTTAACTGGGTTCTGCTGCTCCTGATTGCTTCCTTATTGCAAGGTGATAAAGGCTGTTTCAAAGTAAGAAAGGAGCTGAAGGAACTTGTATCAGCTTCAGCAGAGACCATGCCCGGGGCACAGACCACCAATTCGTCGAATAGACTTTGGTTCAATAAGGCTGTTATGTTGAGTTTGGCTATTTCAAACTGTGTTATTTGTACATGGGCCTCTTGTAGTTGGTGTTCTAAAATTGATAGGCGATTGAGAGCTTTGTCACACTCAAAACTACATTCCTGAAACCCGTCCACAACAAGTTGGAGCCTATCCCGAGCATCAACGGCGTTATAAAGATCTGTGTGCAGCCGTGCCCTTTCCATTTTAAAATTTTTGTTCGTGTTTAATAGGTCTAATAGATCCCTCTCGTTGTCATCTCTTTCTTTATTTAATTCCTCCCACAACTCCTTTGCCGCCTTTAATTCGCTCAAAGCCAAGTGAAGTTTAGACTCCTCCGGGCGAGTTAAGGCCTTACGGGTCAGCATTATGACTAAGAATTAAGGAAACAAAAGGACCGTAAGAAAACAAAAAAGGTACGCAGAAATACTAAAGCGAATATAAACTACGTATGTAATTAGAGGTAATGTTGAATATTAATACAAAAGCGCAACGTAACCTCAATAATTGGCATATAATAGTTATGAGCAAGACAAATATTATGTAATTAAGTACCCTATGTGGAGAGAACAACGATAACAACAGTGTTTTTCCAAAAACAAAACGCCGGTAAAACATGCACTGTCACTTACATTAACACACGTTTAACAGAACAGCATAAAATTAATAAAATTTACACAGTTTGACACTTATAACAATCACCCCTTTAGATTATGAATAAACTGATAATTGGGTAGAATATTTTAATTAAAACAATAATAATCTAAATAAAACAACGGGACATTCAAAAATAGCTGTTAGCGCCGGTGTTGCCACAGGAGAAAAAAATCCTAGATTATCGAACTACAAGGAGGACTAGGTGGAATAAAGTTTCTACTTCTATTTATTTTGTGTTTGTGTAAATTATTTCTTACAAAAGCGCTTTTGTAGAAAGTTTTTTTGCACATATGTTTCATTATTTCAATTTTAGTAATTTTCTTCTCTTTAGTGATCTAATAAACTTTTAGAAGTATGAGAGTAGGTTCTGCCTGTTCGGGATATAAAAGGTATGTATAGACGTGGAGAGTCTGAACTTGCTAAAAGACTCTTCAAGGGTTTTTGTTTCTGAATATACCTAAATATAGATACATGTTTACAGATGTTATTGTAACACACGGAGTATGGCAAATGCTAAGATTTTCTAGTAAGACCTAAAATTTACTACGTCTCAATATTAAAAGTCCGAATAATCATTAATTTCGGAACTTTACTAACATTCATTCCGTAAATCTTAGGTTTTACCTCAGTGACATAGTAGATGGTTGAAAATAGTCATGTCTGGATATACAACATCGTTTATCTCATGCTGGGTGGACTATTTTATCAAGATAAAAGTTATTACAGATGTAAAATGTATTGGCAACTGTGCAAAAATACAACTGTTTTAAAAGTGCTCGACGAAGCAGTTTGTTTGGAGCGATCAGGATTACTTGTAATTCTAAATGCCACAGAAGCCTGCCACGTTGCGACAATTTGATGATGACCATGGTTACATAGTAAAAAGGATTTAACTTGTTGTTGGGGCGCATGCAATGGATAATAAGGAGTGTAAGGAGTAGCTGAGGTTGAGAAAACCTTACAACAGTTCATATAATTTGCAGGTGATTATAGTATTGCATGCGCCTCACGTTTTTCGTTTAAAACTATTTAATCTATCCACCCTGTAAGGGATTTGATTTGATGATATCAAGAGATTATTTTATACTTTTTTGTCAGTTTTGAATACGTGGTATATTAAAAAGTTTTTATTCAAATAATAATTACGCCGTGTGGGGACGGCATAAGAGTACAATCTTCCCACCGCATGCTGGACAGACAACCAGTCGTAAAACCCTTCCAGACCCTGTCCAAATCTGAAACCACGATAGCTTTCAGCTCGAATTGCAAAATCGCTTCGAATGTCTAGGCGAGTGGTGGATTACAATTACAGCATCGTGGAAATTGTCCATACGGTTGGGAACAAGTTCTACAAAGCCCACTATTCAAAAATAATCAAAAAGTTCTCAGACCATACCCTAAAGTGAATCCAGGATGGTTCTGCATTCTCCGGACGATGCTTCTGCATGCCAGCGGCTCAATAGGCAGATCTCTAAGTCTCTGATGATGACACTGATCGCGACACGCGCGACTACAATACCAGCACAATAAAAGAGGCTATAGAGCGAAACAAGGGCTCCTAAGTGTTTGTTAGAGATCTGTCTATTGGACAAAGCTAGTTAAATAATCTGAGGGATGGAGACGGCAGGATTATATCCTCCAAACCTGAACTCCTCAGAGAGGTCCAGAACTTCTACGGACAGTTATACATGTCAACACGCCCTGTTAGTAATCTTGCCAAAGACCCAAGAGCCAGATTGACCCGACATTACACCGAAGATATCCCGGACATCAGTCTGTACGAGATTAGTATAGCTCTCAAACAGCTCAAAAACAATAGGGCGCCAGGCGATGACGGTGTGACAACTGAGCTTCTTAAGGTTGGTGGAAAGCCGAACCCTAAAGGCTCTTCAGAAACTCTTTAATTCCGTCATTTTCGAAAGCAAAACGCCAAAGTCATTGCACAGAAGTGTGGTGGTTCTCTTATTCAAAAAGGACGACAAAATCCTATTGAAGAACTATAGACCCATATCACATCTGAGTCATGTCTATAAGCTGTTTTCAAGAGTCATTACGAATCTTCTCACACAGACTCGATGACTTCCAGTCTCCCGAACAAGCCGGTTTCCAAAAAGGCTTTAGCACCATAGACCACATACATACGCTGCGGCAGGTTATACAGAAGACAGAGGAGTATAACCGGCCACTATGTTTAGCGTTTGTGGACTATGAAAAAGCCTTTGATTCGATTGATACATAGGCTGTGCTACAGTCTCTCCAGCGGTGCCAAGCAGACCACCGTTATATCGAAGTGTTGAAGAGTTTTTGTGAAAACGCCGCGATGTCAGTCCGCCTCTACGGCCAAAACTCAAACCCCATCCAACTGCAGCGAGGCGTGAGATAGAGAGACGTTATCTCCCCAAAACTGTTTTCCGCCACGCTGGAAGACGTTTTTAAGCTTCTGGACTGAAGAGAACATGGCATCAATATGAACGGCGAGTACAACTCTCACCTTCGATTTGCCGACGATATCATGGTCATGGCTCATAGTGGGAAGACATCGGCACTATACTCGATTAGCTCAACAGAGTCCCTCAACAAGTGGGTCTTAAAATGAGCATGGATAAGACGAAAATCATGTCAAACACACATGTCATACCCACTCCTTTGAAGGTTGGAGACTCTACACTCGAAGTTGTAGACAATTATGTATACCTGGTAAGCGCATTGGTTAAGAGCTTAAACCGCTCCGCCCACTGTGTCTAATAGTCGCGGGTTCGATTCCCGCATGGGACAAATCTTTGTGTGATCCACAATTATTTATTTCGGTCTGGGTATTTGTGTATGTCAATTTTCATGTTTGTAAACGCACCCACGACACAGGAATAAATCCTAGTGTGGGACTACGTATAAAAAAAAAAACCCAAAAGAGTCCAACTAGGTAGGTCCAACTTCGACAAAAAAGTCAATCGTCGGTCAACTCGGCTAGGCAGCGTTCGGGAAGCTCTCAGAATTGCCAAACTTAAGTGGCAGTGGGCGGAGCACATCGCTCGTAGAATTGACGGCCGTTATAGCACAAACGGTTCTCGAGTGGCGACCTCGTACCGGAAGACGTCCCGGAGTGGGCAGGTCCCCTACAAGGTGGAGCGATGACCTGGTGAAAGTGAAGGTCGTGGGTAGAAGCTGAATGCGTACAGGACAAAGCAGGTCGTTGTGGCGATCTTTGGGGGAGGCCTTTGTCCTGCAGTGGGCGTCTTTCGGCTGATGATGATGATGATGATTCAAGTAATTATTTTTACTATAAGATAGAGTAACGTTATTTTTTAATAGAAAATAAAAGAACACAAGCCAGAGAGGTCTGTAACAAAAAAACCTGTTGGAACTCTGCACTTTCTGCCCACCCGAGACATAAGGGATCTGTCGTGATGATACAGGATACAAAGGACATTTAATGAATGATCAACGTAGTTTTTCGCTTTACTGTTCAAAAACCATTTTAAGGAAAAATAAATACAAAATAAGGATTCCCATGTATTTTAACCCCCAAGCTCGGTATTATATTATTACATCGTTTTATTCCCAAGACGATCATTTACTAATCGTCATTAGTAAAACCTAGCATGTGGCAAATTATTATGGAAAAAATTCGTAAAATTGTTTCATTTTATATCAAACCTTACATTTACCAAGTCTTGTTGGTAAATCTCAAGACTTAAAATTATAATCTGAGGTTTAACAATATTCGGGAATTTACAGTAACATAGATATGTAGAAATATCTTGTTTTTCTTTCCTGTTAGATGCTATAACACCATTTTTTCCATAGCGCTTTATATGGCCTCGTTGCCTATATTTGCGCCAGATCCCTTGCGGGGTAGCCTATATTTTTTTAATTTCGTTAATTTGTATTCCCAGAGTGAAATTCGTTGGAGCTGTGGCGTTACAGGGCTTAATCCATTGGATAGGATACCACATCTATATGCGGTATACCATAGCCTATCAATATGGATCGGTTGGATGTATGGATGATCGGATGGGTCGCGACGGCCATGACGGATGACGGGACTTATCAACGATAGCCACCCGTGTAGTGTTGTACTTGACACTATGATAATACAATATCAGCCTATACTATCCTACTGCTGTGCAAAGAACTTCTCTCACAAATCGAGGTAAGAGAGATTAGGTCATACTCCATCACGCGGACCCAGTGTGGATTGCCCGAGGCAGGTTTGTGGCCACCTGCTGTTGGAACTTATCAAGCCGCCTGGCTTCCAACTCGGCTTAACGACTACCACATTAAGTGGTAACCGGGACCAACGGCTTAATGTGCCTTCCGAAGCACGGAGACGCTCGAATATGAAAATGCCACAAACAGTCACCCATCTCAGACCAACCGAGTCGAACACTGCTTAACCTTGATCGCTAAGATTTCGCTAAATTATTAAATTAGTATTTTGATGATTTCATTTCTTTTCGCTAAGACACACCAGTTGTTATTTTGTATTGTCGTGCCATTCATCGAATACATATTAGGCGGAGTACCTAATATTTCTATTCTACTTAAAATTGGCTATGTTTGTTTGACTCATTTGATATTAAATCACACTAACTTTACTTTAAGCGAAGGATACGCTATCACTTGCTAGATGTGTACAAGACAACTTCCAGCGCGGTAATAACAATTTCAGAGATATTAAATCTTCCAGTCTTAACCCATGTTGCAGTTGCATAGCTTTCGAGTTTTGGTCCTGAGAGCGGACTGTCATGGTGGTGTTTTTATTTAAACTCTTCAGTACTTCGATATACCGTTAGTCTACTTGGCACGGCTGGACTGTATTTCAGCCGAGGTCTCGATGGAATCGAAGGCTTTCTTATAGTCCACAAACGCTAAGCATAGTAGTAGGTTGTACTGTTTGGTCTTCTGTACGATTGTCTCAGCGTATGTATGTGTTCTATGGTACTAAAGCCTTTTCGGAAACCGGGTTGTTCGAGAGGCTAGAGGTCATCACATCTGCGCGCGAGTCAATTCGTAATAACTTTAAAAAACAACTTAAAGACGTGGCTCAGAAGTGAAATGGATCTATAATTCTTCGAGAAGGTTTTATCCCCCTTTTTGAAAATGAAAACAATCACACTTTTTTGACGTGCCTGTGGCGGTTTACCCTCGATAATAATGTTATTAAATTGCGTCTGAAGAGCCCTTAGTAGTAGTTATAATAGGAGAGAATATTTCAAGATTATTGAATTTTCAGTTATTATAAATATCATAAAGTGCCTTATATTTGAAAACTAATAAAATGTTAAAATGCTAAAATAATTTGGGTTCTAAGAATATTTGACGTCTTACTTTTAGATGCACCAGTGAGACAGTAGAAGCTGATTTTTTTATATAACATAATTTAAGCAAGATGGACGGACAAGGGATTTGGCGTGATGATACAGACAGATAGATTAACCCAAGACCTGAAAATAATTTATTTCGAATCGGAAATTAAATTCGATTCCAACATTTTTAATATACTCGAATATGTAAAATTTTCTTTGTAAAGTATTTGATCAGCTAAAATTGCTTTCAGTTATTTGGCCGACTTGGAACCCTTCGGTCTCAGGTCGACCGGAGTAAGAAAAAACATATTATGGAGTTTCACAGACAGTACCAATCTGGGGTGGTTGTGCGATGTAACCCAAATGGTGTCGCACCTTATCCCGTGCTTTGCGTGCCCTAACACCAGCACGCAGAAAGAGTTGCTGTCTACTTCACGTTTCGGGCCTCTTTTTGAAAGTTATCCTTATCGATCCGTTCGTTCCTTTATTTAAGGTAAAACTATTAAAACCAATACGAAAATTTCGATTGCTTTCCTAAAGGCTCACATAAATGTATGTTTAGTACACTTAACTTGGTAGGTATACTTTTTCATAAACAATAACTGTGTCTTTCTGCTATAACTATTGCACATTTTTTATATAACCTTACCTAACAGTTTATTTTGAGGGGTTAAAAATGATTCTTCGATGCCGTTAATAATTCATACGGGCGCCATGGTATTGTCAAAAAACGGGCACGCATTAAAAATGTAGGATATTTAGAAAAGCTATTGTGTAATCGGTGCTTTGATTTCAGTTGCTGCCTTCGTGTGCTGCAAAATAAAGAATATTTTGCAGCGATTTCTGAAATTAACATTGTTTGCACCATTTGAGAATAATTGTTTGCACCATTTGAGAAAAAAAAATTGTCAAACACTTAGCTACTGGTACAACCACATACCAGTCATGTAAGTTGCAAACGAATTTTCCTCTCGAACCCCTGAAACGGTTCTGTGGCGAAACTATTTGGGTTTAAAGTATTCATATGAAGGATATAGCTCTAGAAAGAAGTGATGGGCCGTATCAATGAAGTGATTTTGGACTCAGGTTATCTTCAGTGGTTGAGAGAATACACCCGATTTTTTACACACGTTTTATTTAAATATTCAAGCATGCTTTCTTGCATGAACTGATAACGCAGTCCGGATTATCCCATCGGGAGTAAACTCTTTAACGATTAATGTCCCGGACTCGAAACTTTGTTCATCTAATATACTCATACATAATTTTGGTTATGAACTGTCGACACAGTTGAAATTGTCTTTTTGCAAGAGGACTGAGCCAAGTGCACTGACAAAATTTTGTGACAGACTCATTTCAGAAACAATACATCCACTATTTTCAATTATCTATATTATCACACCGGCTCCTTTCTTTCGTTCTCCTTAGCATGGTAAGAGATGATTTCAATCATTCTAACGTTTTACAAATAATTGAGCAAACAAGTAAGCAATAATGTCGTATACATTAACAATGTGCTATTTAAAATAGAATTTTGTATTTATACGATTAGAGTATTAACTAAAATGCTAAATTGGGTAAAAAATATAAACGGCTGAATGAATTGTAATAAAACTTAGTGTAATAAGTCTAATGCCTTGGATTAATCTATACAATAGCTTTTATCCCGGAAGTACACACATTCCGCGTGATAGCTATTATTTGTTTAAACTAATACTGTTGAATAGATTTCAATAAAATTTAATATGAAGATATCGTCTCAAACATTTTAGTCTGGTAAAATTATGGATCCTGCGGGATAGCTATGATTTCTTTATGTTAAAACGGTTGCACGGATTTTAATGAAACTTAGTATGAAGGTATGCCGCGAAATAATATACCTATAGGATACTTTATTCACGGATCATGTCTGTTGGAATAGTGTGGTATCCAAACCTAATTTTATAGAGGCTGAAACTCTGTTTGTACAGCTTACTAGTCAAATAGTAATAATTGGCATTTATCGTTCACCCTCATACAAAAATACAGATAATTTCATTTCATCTCTAGACAAACTACTTGATTCATTTAGTAGCACCCCAACGGTAATAGTTACCGGTGATATAAATATTAACTTGTGCAATAATGACTACTTATGCTCGGAATACCTATGTCTTATAGAAGAACATGGGTTAATTTCAGTTATATCCAAACTGACTAGAAATGTGTATACATGTATTTTTTAAACCAATATATCAGTCTGCTGTAGGTATAGTATGTGATGTACATATTACCGACCATCGTATGGTGATGATGGGATGCAAGAGGCATCCTGTAACTCGAAATAAATTTTATAATCGTATTTTAAAAAAAATAGACCTTTTGGCAGTAAATGAAGAGTTATAAAAATAATAATAATAATAATAATAATTCTTTATTTCTTGCCATAAAGTATAAACCAAGTAAACAAAGTTATATAAGATTATTTCGTTATAAAAAGGATAGTATATAAAAGAAAAGAATCAACGATACAATTAGCAAAACAATACTATTAACAAAACAATACTATTAAGGCTGATATGGTACTAAATTGAGAGTCTTCTGTCTCCCAAGCTAGAGTAAATCTGTGTTATGGGAGACAGTGATCCTCAGTTCAACAGTGAAATAGCCAGTGCATAGTTTAGCTACATTCAGTGTCAGTCATAGCTATCAATCAGTGCTATATTTACGGGTATCATACAGATGTTGTATAAATAAGTAAGGAAAAATAGATAACGAAACAAGGAAAAATGATGTGTAGTGTATGTCAGTGAGTCACTGGGTGATCATTATATCTTGGGTTGTGTTATTAGTGTAAAGTCCAACAATGCCAAGGCATCCAATTCTACATACTGTTATGTAAAAGTTCCTCAGTCGAATCAAAATCCAAGTGCAACAGCCACTCCTTTAATATCTCAGCTACTTTAAATTTCACAAGTGATACAATGTGTAATTTTTCGTCAATTTTGTTATATAAACTAGAACTTAGGTATTCATATTGTCTAGAGGCAAAGGTCGTGCGTACTTTTTCACGTAGGCATGGTATAGGTCTTCTTCGGCGATTTAAGATTGTTAGTGGATAATGCACAACAGAGTGGTGTCGACGTGAAACTGCAAGGAGCACAAACAATTGTCTGACAGTCAATATTTTGCATTCTTCGTATAGTTTTAATGTGGGATATCGAAAATGTTTGAATAACATCACCTTTAGGACAGCCCTTTGCGCCCTCTCCAACTTAATTAAGGCAGTTTTATCTACACCACCCCATACAGTAATACAATAAGAGATGATAGACTTGGCTAAGGAATCATAAACCATAAATAAGGTCTCACGGTCGGCTGAGGGCCGAAGTTTTCTCATGATAAATATCAATTTACGGACTCTGGAGCACATATTGTCAATATGAGCATGCCAGTTTAATGCGTCATCAATAGTAACTCCCAGATAGTTGGTTGTACAACACCTTTTTAAGTTAAGGCAAGAGCAGTTGTTAGATTGATCGCAGGTGTGTGCCGTTATGGTAAAGGAATCTGGTGGGTTGGTGGATTTTTTTAGGGAAAATGTTAGGAAATTGGTTTTTTCAATGTTTAGCGTTAGTAGGTTATTGTTCAACCACTGCATCACGATTCTTAGTGCATATTCTGCGTGAAGTTTGGTATCATTCCAAGAGACCCCGTCTATGAGTAGAACTGTGTCGTCGGCATAGGATAGAATTTTGCAATGAGGTATCCTTAGTTCACATAGTTCGTTAATATATATTTTGAACAAGGTGGGACCTAGAACACTGCCTTGGGGCACGCCGTAAGAGAGAAATTGTTTATCACTGGCATAGTCGCCGATTTTGACAATCTGAGAGCGGTTCAGTAAATAACTAGTGAGTAGTTTCAGGCAGGAACCCCTAACATCAATGTTTAGTAGCTTGGCTAAAAGGAGCTGATGAGAGACTGTGTCGAAAGCCTTAGAGAGATCAAGGAAGATGCCTATACATTTAATTTTTGAATCAAGATTGCTAGTAACGTTTTTGGTGAACGATTCAACCGCATCTAGCGTAGATTTTCCAGAACAGAAGCCAAACTGGTTTTTTGATATAAGGTTATATTTATCTAAGAAATTATTTAATTGAGTATTTATTATCCTCTCTAAGACCTTCGACATTGCCGATAGAATAGAGATGGGTCTGTAATTATTAACAATGTTTTTGGGGCCCGTTTTATGTATGGGATGTATTAATGCTGTTTTAAAGGTGCCTGGAAAGATCCCGGTAGCTATGGATAAGTTACAGATGTGTGTAAGAGGGGCAACTAGAACTTTACTACAGGTTTTTAGTAATTTACTCGAGATTCCATCCGAGCCAACTGCACAGTTATGACGGAGGTTCCTAATTAAAACATCTATCTGGGATGCATCCGCGGGTAGTAATACAAGAGAATTACTTATTCGAGAATTGATAGTGCCTCCAGATACTTGGTTATTATGAGTGGTCAGTAAAATATTGTTCGCCAACCGTTTGCCTATATCAACGAAAAAGGTGTTTACTTCTAAAATAATAAAAAATACTGATCAAGAAAATATATATATTGCAGTTACTGAATTTAATGCAATTATTTCATCAGTAGTAAAAAATCACACAGCTGAAGTGAAGATTAGCCGTTCAAAGTACAGCCGAAAGCCCTGGATCACACCAGGTCTGATAGGATGCATAAATCAGAGGGATAAAGTCCATCTAGATTTAAGAAAACACCCAAATAATGCCATTAAAAGACTTATTTAAAAAAGATACAGATTTTTTTTAACGAACCTTGTACATAAATTGAAACGTGAATATGATAATAAACAACTAGATAAAAACAAAAAACTATCAAAATCTTCTGGAAAACCATAAAAAACATAACTGAAAGCTCTAATAATAAAACTAACTCAGCTGAATTTCTTACTCACAAAAGCTCCGCACAAGAATCAGTAGACAATTGTAAAAATATCTCTTCAACAATTGGAAAAAATCTAGCTAACAAAATTCCTTCAGAAATAAATAAAACACAAAGGTCAGTAGTGACAAAATTAAAACTAGATGAAAATGCAAGTTTAACATTTTTTATGCAACCAACTGATGTGTTCAAAGTTAATGAGACAATTTTAAAATTAAAAAATGTCAGCGCTCGTGGTTTAGATAATTTCACGCCGAAATTTGGTAAAATAATTAAAGATGCAATAATAACTCCCTTAACACATATAACAAATTTAAGTTTTAGCACAGGAATATTTTCCGAAAAATGGAAAGAGACTATGATCATTTCTATACACAAGAATGGTTCAAAACAAAACCCTGAGAATTATAGACCTTGGGAACTTTTTCTAAAGTTCTTGAAAAGATAGTAAATCGACGTCTGATATCATACCTAGATAACAACGGCCTAATATCTAATAAACAGTTTGGATTTTGAGCTGGCAAATCGACGGAGGCTGCAGTAACCTTACTCACAAATTTAGTGACATCTTAATTAGATAACAACCAAAAGTGTATAAGAGTATTTTTCGACCTGGCAAAGGCTTTCGATACTACAGCAATCCCCATTCTTCTTAAAAAGCTGAAAATGTTAGATATCAGGGGCCTTCCGCTCAAATGGTTTGCATCCTATTTAACCAACAGAAGCCATTGCGTTAGAGTAGGCGACCACATCGGCAGACAACAAAGGGTTCTTTTTGGTGTTCCATAAGGTAGTGTTTTGGGACCTACATTATTTATCAATTACATGAATGACATACAGCATGTATTTAGTCGGAACACTGAAATAATTTGTTCACACCATTTGACACCGTGGTTCTTTTTTAGAGGTTAAGTTTTGGGAGGCAGTTCTTGAAAACGCACGAAATGGTATGGATTGCTTAAAACATTGGCTGGACTTTAATTTCCTTTCTGTTAACGTTAAAAAAACAAATTATATCTGCTATCATAAAAGTCTGGCATCAGAATTAATACACCCTGTAAAAATATAAATCCATACGTCAAATTGTAACAGAGATTCATTTGTGAGGAAATCACTAAGGGTAAATCAATCAAATACTTAGGCGTTATTATTGATCAGAATCTTTCGTTGAATACGCATGTTGAGCAAGTTTCTAAACGTACTAGGAAACTTATTCACGCAATGAAACTTTTACCTAATTCAGCTAACGATAAAATAATAAAATTTGTGTATGTAGCATTGTGTGAATCGGTTCTTAAGTACCGCGTGACAGTATGGGGAGGTGTTTGTATTACCACAATGCTACAATTGGAGAGGTCTTAACGCTCGATAATAAAAGTGATGTATAAAACACCATTCAGATATCCTACAGATCGTCAAATGTATATACATAAAATGGTCACGAAACAATATAAAATAGTCATAAACTTAAATGAATTTCCAGAACTCTTGAAACGTCGTGTATTTCAAGGTCAACCAAAAGTAGTTAACTCTTCATACGCTCAGCGTATGCAAGAATTCATGTTTACTGTAATCTATAACAAAATTGTAAAATATTGCAACATAAAATTGTCTAACACAACTTAACTAAAAGCGATTGTACGGAAATAGTTAATTACCCAGTCATATTGTAAACCGATAAACTTACTAAAATAGTTAAATAATATATCACAATACACACCACACACACACACATACACACACTAGCATGCCACGCGCGCGCGCACCCACATACGCGCATGAGAAAGATTTCATTTATTATTTCTTTTATTTAATAATTGTCACTTAATTTTGTTAAATCGATTAATATAACAATAATATTAAATCGATATCGACCACAGCAACTTATTTTTTAATAAAAACACTGTAATAAATTTGGCTTCCACGAGATAGGCTTTGCCTAGTGTGGTAGACAAAAGTAACTCCTAAATTATACATACTTACCTTTTGTCAATTTTTTAGTTAAGAAGCCTCACGTTCGGTTAATTTATTTTTTGTATTTCGTATTGAAGACTATTTTTTGTTAATGTCCTAGTTAAGTACTGTATTCTATATTTAGATTTAAATTTGTATGTCTGTAATTTCTTTTCTCAGCAAATAAACATAATTATTATTATACTTACCAGCTAAGCGGTATATAAAATATACCAATATGCATCTGAATTTATTATCAGCCTGCGTGAAGGCCCTAAGATATTCATCTTATTTTTATACTAAGTTAAGCCCTGTAATCCCTAATGACCTTTCAAATTCTCTTGCAAAACAATGATAACTTAGCAGCGTAAAGTCGTCGGACGGCCTCTACGCTATGGTCACAGGTAAAATCGTCGCAGGGGAATACAAACGTCGCAGACAGTGCTGGCAGCTTTTGATACTGGCATGTTTTATAGTTTTGAATTTTGATATTCTTTATTTATGAAAAATAAAATGAGTGGTTCTTTTGGTCTGTTCGGAACATAGTGGTGGCCTTTCAGCAGTCTGCCCCAGAGCCCGATCCCGTGCCTTATGCGGGCGCTCCGGGCCTTTCAGCAGTCACAACTGCCCCGGAGCCCGATTCCGTGGCATATGCGGGCGGTCTGGGTTTTACAATTGCTTCAGGACCAGTTAATTACGAACAACCACTGCCTTTAGTTCATAGTGCAGGTTCGCGGCCAGCCCTTGCTTTATTGTCGTCGACGCGACCTGCCTATTGTGACCGCACGTCTGTGCCCGCTGACGCAGACTGTTCGGGTGTGCCAGTCAGCGCGCATGTTGCGCGCCCCGTCCGTGGCGCCTGTGCGCCTACATCCGCCCCTATAGTGCATGCGGTCAAGTCTTCTGCAGCGCACTATGCAGACGCTAATCTGCGCGTCTGCGGGGGGCTAGAGAGCGGCGCCGAGCAGAAGGCATCGCACCTAGCCGCCACCGCCGCCTTCGAGACTGTTCCGCGGCCTGGGCTACCAAACACATTAGGCACACACAACACAAATTGTAACATAAATATAAATTATGGAAACAACATACTCACTCTTGCTCAGGCCGTGGTAGACGCAGTAAGAAAGAAGCCTTCGATGAGTCAAGTTACACTTCTGGTTTTCGAAGGGAGACCTATTGACTGGGTTCTTTTTAGAAGAATTTACGAAGAAACGAGTCGGTTCTTCTCCGCTTTTGAAAACCTTGTACAAATCGGCTCCGCGTTACGTGGGGTCACGCGCGATTCTGTGGCTATACTATTATCGGTCGCGCGCAACCCAACAGAGGTCATGCGTGCGCTAGAATCTACGTTTGCCAGGCCAGAAGAGATTGTGCTTTCAGAGCTGGTCAAAGTAAGGGCTTTTCCTAGGCTGTCTAATCATAAGAGCATTCAAGCGCTTACCGCATTCGCTTGTCGGGTACGCAATTGTACAGCGGTCATAAAAGTTTTAGATCAACCAGAGGCTTCTATCTGGCTTCACAAGAACTCTCGCATGAGCTAATCAGGAAACTGCCTTATCTGGTAGAGTAGGTTATAAATTAGAACTCTTATCCGATTTTTTGTCCAGGGAGGTAGATCAAAAGGCAGGGCACGAATTTTTCATAGATCCTCTGTCAGTCAAAATTGACTCGATGGGTCGGAGAGTGAGAGATGTTTGTCATGCAACCGATACGTCTAACTCTATCGGGACAGTCGGATCCAACAGTAATTGTATATATTGTCAATCTACATTTGTAGTAACAGTCAGGCTGCCCTCATAGCCATCAGCACCTATGAGCTAAACTCGGCACTGGCTGTGGAGTGTGCATACTGTAAGGTATGCAAGTAATCATTCAATAGAAGGTAGTTGTAAATCTTTGTACATTCGTCCTGTCTGAGATTAAATGTGTTACATGAGCTTTGCGTCTTACTAATTTTCGGCTGTATATACTTCACATACCTTCTTGATAGATGTGGAGCGCATGCTCAGATGGTCAGACTAGTCTGGGTCCCGTGTGCCCACACGGGGGTTGATGGCAATGAGCGTGCAGATGACATAGCCAGAAAGGGAGCAATGGAAAAACTTGGTCCAGAACCGTTCTTAGGCATACCAGATGGCGCTTACAAATATGCCCAAGAACAACACAGGAAAGAGTGGGAAACAAATACAGGACTGAGACAATCCAAGGAATTTCTCTCCACAAGCTGTGACAGCGACAGCAAGATACCACTAAAACACAGTAGACTACAACTGAGGCTAATTGGAGCATATACAAAAGAACATCTACACAAGATGAACCTCTGCAGCGACGTGGTATGCAGAAACTGTGGTACAGAGACCGAAAACATGAAGCACGTCCTTTGCCACTGCGACGCTCTGGCGACGCGGCGAATGAAGCTACTAGGAGTGGCCTATCCAAACCCAGAGGAACTACGGCTCTGCCCCCCTGCTGGTATCTACAGCATGGTACAGGGAGTATTTGGTCCTTTAGGTACGTAAGAGCATCAGGGCAAGGACAGCACAAAAGATCCAATCGGGTCGAAGTGCGCAGTAAGGTCTCCAACGCCAACAACAAGATAAGAGAAGATATATTGTCGAAGATTTGGCCATTAAACCAGAACATGTAAGAGGTTTATTGCATTGTCACCAACTGACAAGTGGAAATGGGTGAACTTAAAAAAGATTTGTCATAAATGTCTTGTATGGGTCTCACACCGTTACAAGACTTGTAAGAAATTTTCTTGTATCATTAAAGGGTGTCTCACCGAAGTCATCACTCATTACTTCATTTCGACAAACCACCCGTCCACCAATCAGTAGGTTCATCTGTTGGTCCGGCAACTTCCCAATTTGTTGGACGGTCTTTTTGTTCACCATGAGTTCTGTAGTTTCCTCATCTCTTAAGTCATCGGTACCACAAATTGGTCAATCTCCTGTGACAGACAGGTTCGCTGACCCAACTGACAAATCATCGGTTGAACGCCCTGGTATGAGCTGAAATGGGCCACAATTACAGCTGCATATTTACTCGCCTCTGCTGTTGTTTCACATAATTTGACTTCAGCCACGGAGCAAAGTCGTCCGCTGTGGAAAGTCATTCCAATAACAGTTAGGAGCCCACGATGAGCTTTTGATACTTTCGCTCTTCTTGACGATGGTTCCGGGGCCACGTTGATCGATTCTTCGGCAGCAGACTTAATCGGCGCTGTTGGTAGATCTGGCCATATGCGGTTTAATGCTATTGGAGGAATAATATAATAACTTTAATATAATAACTTTATTTCTTTCTCAAAAATACAAACATGCTCTTATGACTAATATTACAATAGTTAATAAATGTGTAGGTATGTTTGAGAATACAAATCTAGATACATTAATCTAGTACTATTGGTCCCCACACTAGGCATAGCCTGTATCGTGAGGACCCTAGTCCTAATGTATAAAGATTATCAGGTTAATTTCGTAGACGTTGCCATAAAGGGTCGTCACACGTCGGACTGGTTTCAGCTTAAAAACGTCCGCTCTATACCTAAGTTAGGACTTAGTTCCCTATCGGTCAAGTCGGGTGGACATATTTTCAACGGGAAATCTGTCTGATATAGTCGAAACGCTGTGTTATATAGACGCGGAACCTACAATTATCATAGGTGTGGATTATTTGCACCTCCTTTTGGCACAGGACATGCGTCGTGGTTTACTTATTCAACCGGTGGCAGTTTTAACGGCACAAGGCTGGGCTTTGTTCGGCTCATTAAAAGAAAGGTCTAAAGAGTCTCTGAACTGGCTGAACCATCACCTGTCGGTGGATTTTATTACAAATAGTCTAGACAAATAGCTCAGAGATTATTTCCATATCGATTCAGTTGGGATAGCGCGAAAAGGGTACCACTCTGAAAATGACCAATATGAGATGAAGACTCTGGAAGCTACCACGAAACGCCTTCCTTCTGGTCGGTTCGGACCCGGGCTACTTCGGCGTACCGATGTTAAGTCTGTTCCTAATTCTTTTAGTTATTTTATTATTATTATACTGTCTAAAGGTTATGCAGAGCTTTGCGGTGGAAAGCCGAAGTGCAGCGTTGGGGCGTACTTACCGCATTTTGGAGTGGTACATCCCCAAAAGAGGAAACTTAGAGTAGTTCATGATGCGGCAGCGACTTGTAGAGGAATAAGTCTCAATTATTTTTTACTTCCCGGTCCAGACCTCTTACAGGCTCTTCTTGCGATTCTCATGAGATTTCGGGATGATCCTTTCGCTATGAACGGAGATATCCTCCTCCTCCTCCTTCAAAATCCTTTTTGGAATACCGTATGTCTTCAATGGTGTTCGGCGCGGTATCTAGTCCGTTTACGGCCCTTTATTTAAAAGATAGAAATGCTGAAGAGCATAGAAGCTTATTGGCTTATATGGATGATTATCTGGGGAGCGTAGATTCATTGGAGGAAGATAGGCTTTTAGTTGCAGATATCACAAATGTGCATGCTCAAGCTTGTTTAGATATGTGATCCTGGGTGGCGAATAGCCCCGATGCGTTGTCTTTGTTGCCTTCTGAATTTCGTGCACCTTCCGCTTTTATGGTAGATGTCCGTGTTTTGGGAGTAAGTTGGAATGTCTCTAGTGACACCTTACATTTTAGTAAAAGCAGTTTTGGTTGGCTGCCTTCGATTTTGACCAAGCGGTCTGTTTTGTGGCACCTTATGATAATCTACGACCCCCTAGGTTTCTTTACCCCTCTTATTATAAGAGAAATAAGGCATAGAGTGGGAGGAATTACCCCCTGCAGTTGCGGTAAAATGGAGCGAATGGTTTAAAGATTGTGAGGCTTTGTTGGTAGGTCATATCCCTCGCCACTATTTGTCCCATATGTGTGTACCCTCGTCTGTTCAACTTCACAATTTTGCAGACGCTAGTGAATTGGCCTATGCGTGTGTGGCTTACTGGTGATTTGAATGAAAAGATAAGCGTGAATCGTTAGTAAGTCTTATTGGTGGCAAAGCCCGTGTCGCACCAATTAAAGCGGTCTCAATTCCAAAATTGAAGCTCCAGGTTGCACTAATCAGCTAGGCGATAGGCATTGCTATAATACGCGACATTGAAATAAATTAAATCAACCGCAATTTCGTCTCTCTAAAATTCACTCCTCATTCATGGAGTACTGTGGTAGATTTTATAATAAAATTCCTTTTGACGTCACTAAACTTAGTGATAAGAAATTCAGAGCTTGTATTAAACGTACGCTTAGTAAGCAAGCTTATTATACGCTGGATGATTATTTAAAAGACAAAAATACTTGAATAGAGGCTTTCCAGCTCCACTTGATTCAATATTTAAAGACAACTTGTTTAACTATTATTATTTAATATTCCCTCTCTTGCTTCTATTAATTTAGTAAAATGTATCTTCTTTTTCTCATTTCTTTCTCTGTAAACTAGGGAACCATGTAGCCATTCACATGAATAGTATCATTTGTATATTTAAACTTAGACCCACCTGATAGACCAGCCTACATCGTTCTTCCATATCCCACAACAAAACGTAAATGTAAAAAGAAAATTGAAAAAAAACTATTTTAAAAGAGTAACCGTGGAGTTTCTTGCCCTTCTTCTCCGCAGGAATGACATTACGAAGTGGTGGTAGAGTCTTTGTTACTTTTCTGACGATTCATGAATACTGTAATGTTTTGAATAAAAATATTCTGATTCTGAAGAGTTTCAGGGCTTCACTTCAAGTATGAAGATAGAATGGAATTTTATCCTAATTTTATCCGTTTATGGGAGTTTGTTGGGAGCATTTAATAGGAGGTGTAAAGACTGCCCTCCCGGCGACACTGTTTTCTCGGTCTCCTACAGAGGTGTTCTCCACGTATTTGCTTGAGGCGGAAAGTCTTTTAAACTCGCACTCAGGACTCTGATGCTCCGGGCGAGGAGGAGGCAATCCGCCATTCCATTTTTGATTGGATCTTTTTCTCCTTATTCGATGGTGGGGCAACAGGACGATTTAGATTTTGTACGCCGAGTGGCGTGGAAGAAGGGTTTACGTTTGGCGGATCACTTCTGGATCCGATGGGTACGCCAATATCTGCCAACGCTTATACCCCGCAGTCAAACTGCCCCTGGCAAATATGTGGAAGTAGGAGACTATATGCTACTAGTAGATGGGAACCTCCCGCGTGGAGTTTCGCCACGCGGGCGGGTCACTAGAACGTTTCCCGGGCGAGATGGCATAGTACGTGTCGTAGAGTTGCTTACAAAAGCTGGTATACTCCGCCGTCCCGTCCGGAAGTTGGTCTTGCTTCCAAGATGATCGCCAGCCCTGTCTGCACCTAATTTGTTACTGTGTTGCCACACCGCGGGCGGCTATGTCACAGACAGTGCTGACAGCTTTCGATACTGGCATGTTTTTATAGTTTTGAATTTTGAAATTCTTTATTTATGAAAAATAAAAGGAGTGGTTCTTTTGGTCTGTTCAAAACAGCGTCTGTCTGTGATTTTGGAATAAAGAATTTTTAAACTCGTAATATCGCTATTCGTACGATGCTATAATCCAAACGTGTCCTTTTTTATTTTTTTATCTATCTGTATGTATATTTGTCCAGGCTAAAGTCCGAAAGGGCTAAACCGATTTTAACGGGATATAACTACAATAAGGAGGATTTACGATGTTACGTTAAAACGTGTAATAATGTCTATACATGAATACCTTTATGAACCTATGAGATATTGGACTCAGGTTTATTTCCTCTTGAGGAAACTTTGTAGTGAATAAAAGAAAACATCCAAATTATTTCGTATACGTTTGATTTAGACATGATTTCGTGCACAAATTAATGAAACAGTAAGTTTTATCTCATCGGGAGTGTACATCGGGCACGAAACTTTGCATGTTTGTTTACTTAAGATACCTAAACTTGATTGTGGTCATGAATTGTTGACACAGTGGAAATCGTCTTCTTACTAGAGGACTGACAAAATATTATTCATACTCAGCTCTCAAATAATCAAAAAAAGAATTATTGGTGCACGATGTCGACTGGGATTTTACTCACTTTTTAAGTTACTCACTTTTTTTTTATTTAGAAAATAGTACAGTAAGAACATATCTTAACTAATAACATTTTAGTTCAGAGTAATACACATTTACACTGTTTTTGCATATATGTTCGAAAGCTTGTTTGATACTGAACAATTTCTTTTTTTTATGGTAAACAAGAGATAATATTAAAAACTAATGAAAAAAAGAAATAATCAACAAAAATGTGTCTATTAGGTTAGTTAGAGAACCATATCGAACCACTTATTTGTTAATATTTGTTTAAATGTGTTCGTATTTGAGAAAAACAGATCTAGAATGGATATGGCAACCAACTGATTATAAGTGTTTGCTGAACGAGCAATAAATGAGCTTTATCAGTGTTATGTAGCGCAGTGTGGGGTGCATAGAGGGATGGGTTGTCTTAGGTTTCTCTTAGGAACCCGGAGATTTATCTGAGCAAGAAGATATGGCAAATCTATTTTGAAATTCGCAAATTTCACCAACAAGGAAACGTCAGCAATTTTTCGCCTCTCTTCTAGAGGTAGTATATGATGCTTCTTACATCTCGCTGCATTTACTTGTTCATGGCCCCTACACTTATATTATAATAATCTAAGTAGTTTTCGTTGGATATATTCGAGTCTATCGATGTAGATAGTCATATTGGGGATTCCAAACCTGGGAGAAATACTCGAGGGTACTACGCACATAGGAGCAGTATAGAACTGTAATAACTTTTATACTGGAAAATTGAGAACATGTCCTAAATACCAAACCTAAGGCTTGGTTAGCTTTATCTATATCATCACACCAGATCTTTGGCAGGGTAAGCAGAGAGGGATTTAATCAGGGTCATTCTACGAATAATTATAATAAAGAAAGTATTGTGTATAAAGAGTGTATGGCGGAATAAAATGTAATAGAACGTAGTCGGAAGGTATACAAGGTGTAACATAATAAAAGCAAGACCTAAAAGTAGTTTGTTCTAAATCGGTAACTGAATTGATTACCACAATTTTACATTTTCTTTTAATTTGTAAAAAATGCTTTTACTCCTTCAGTGCGTTATAAAAAACTAAATTTATTCTTGATTCATAGCAATAATGAGATTTGAAATGTATTCCTAATAAGTATTTCTCAAAACGCACACACACACAAACAAGTTTCATTGATAATTGGGGTATAAAAGTGCTTAAAAAAGGGTTGAAGCCTTTGAATTTGGAAATTTTGTTTTCATTTTGAATTAATGAAGCAATTCTCTAATGGGGGTGTCTGAGGTCTTGCGTTATTTACGTTACACCTTGTATAACGTCTCGAAATAATGTAAAAATTCATTTTATATCGAAAAATTTTACGTGATAGCTATTATTATTTTATAATAATACTACTGAATAGATTTCAGTTAAACTCAATATAAATGGAAAAACTCACGGATCTTGCGGGATACCTGTTATTCTCAATACTAAAATAGCTGCACGGATTCTATGAACGTTTGTCTCGAAAAATACCCAGGATACTTTGTTTATAGCTTATGTCGATACTTGCCGCGTAGGTAAGATATAAAAACATACCAATATGCATTTGAATTTACTGACGGATACAAAAGTTAGAAGCTTGGCTCTACATGAGATTTGATAACTTTTTGACAGTGCGGTCTGGTCATGTTTTTGGTGGGATTAATATTAGATACTAATACTATTTTATAATATATTAAGTATCGCAATACGACTACGATTAAACGTCCGCGTGTTTCAGTATCTCACGCAAAAAGTGCGCTGCATCGATCGCAAGTCCGTTATATTTTCTTCGTTTGACAGCCGGCTGAAGTAGCTTCACTTGGTGTTGCCAACAAAAGGGTGTGTAATAAAAAGTGATTACCTACGGTAACCCTTTTGTATGTTTAGGTTATAAATTCCTAAAATAAACGTTTAATTGCATGTTTTCATATGTATAAAACTAAAAACTGTAACATGTAAACTGTATTCTTTCTATTTCTGCCCAACATTTTGGTCGTAAATCTTTACATTTTTCTAAAAACTGTTTAATTTTTCAAGGTCGACATTGGATCGAAATTAGGTTATTCTTTTGGTCAGTTCAAGAAATATTTTTAGCTGTTCTATTATCTAATAATATCAGCCTATACTGCCCACTACTGGGCAAAGGCCTTCTCTCACAAATCGAAGTGAGAGTTTAGGCCATCCTCCACCACGCGGACCCAGTACGGATTGGCGGAGGCAGGTTTGTGGCCACCTGCTGTTGGAATTTATCAAGCCGCCTTTAAGGCTTCCAACTCGGCTTAACGACTACCACATTAAGTGGTTACCGGGACCAACGGCTTAACGTGCCTTCCTAAGCACGGAGACACTCGAATATGAAAATGCCACAAACGGTCACCCATCTCAGGCCGACCGAGTCGAACACTGCTTAACCTTGGTGATCGCTAAGGACACCGCGGTCACACAGCGCTACGAACGCATCTCCGTTCTATTATCTAGATGACATAAAATTAGATATGCAGGTTTATTTATTGGTTATTACGATTAGAAAACACAATAAATATTATATAATAGTATTCTGAAAATTTTCCTAAAATATTTGTTTACGTGAAGATAGGGGAAAATATTCCGTGTGCCGTGTAATAAACGTACACAACGTTTGAGCTAAGAATTTTAATGGTATTAGTTGATAAACTGTATTAAATTGTGCTTAAGTAAAACACTTTATTATCATAAAATCATTTCCTTTTTGTTTAAAGTAAAAATTCGTTATAGTTTTGGATTATCTTACTCTTTTAATTTATTGCAAACGTCAACATAAAATGAATTCCCTCGATATCATCTGAGACAATAGTGTCCAAATCATCCGATCTTAAAGGTTACAACATGATTGAATAATGAAATATCCTAACATCTAGACTTTTGTACCTACCGAATAAAGCTTACGTATATTTAAGTGACGTAAATGTCTACTTCAACGAAGGTATGTTATGGAAGCAGTTTTATGGTATCCTGCAAAAGTTACTCGTAGAAGCCGTATAATGTAGTGATTTTTGCATGACGTCCTTGCAAACAGAAAAGTAACCTTGTTTTGCGTTATATTTTTTATAAAAGTTCCTCGTACTTAGAATACTTACAAAAACAAGTTGCGAGCTCTTTAACATAATGACCGGCAGCAGAGACTTGCTACTGATTTCGTCATTAACAAAACGTTGCTCAATACTTGGAATTATTGTCGTAGTTGCTTTAAAAGACATCAAATTCACGTGCATAAATACCCAGACCAAAACAGACATCTGTGGATCCCACAAACATTAATTTCGTGCGCAGATAGAAGTCTCTACTACTCGACCCAGGGAAGTAAGCAGCTTACTGTTGGCTAGACCAAACAGTCATCAATTCCATATTTATGTCTACTAAAAATATTAACTAACTAGTTACAATTTTGATAAGCAAATAGTTCAGTCAGACTTAGATGGATTCTCGAATATGCCACCAACGATATTATGAGTAAATGATACACCGCATGCCAAATCAAATCAAATCAGTTTATTTGCGAAAATGGGTTACAGTGGATGTTAAAATTACAATGGTCGTACGCCATATTCTGCCTTTAGGCATGCAAATATCATTAGGAATAATCCAAGAACTTAAAGTACATAACAATAAAGAAAACATAATAATTGTATCGGAAATTTATAAATTATTTAATTAAAAGTTAAATATATAATAAAATATGTACCTCTATCTATGTATATCATCACGCCAGCTCCCTCGCGGGGTAGGCAGAGAGTACAGAGTTCCAACAGGTTCTTTCCTTACATACCTCTCTGGCTTCCTCCACTCTCATAGTTCGTCTCATACACACTCGCCGGTTACGGAGACTCTTGACTTGCCCTTCAGCTAAGACACGGTCTATTTGGTCATGGTAAGATAGTCTAGGTCTTCCCCGGCACCTACATCCTTCCACTTTAGCATTGTATATCTGTTTTGTCATACTTTCTTCTGGCATTCTTTCTATATGCCCGAACCAACGGAGTATACCCTTTCTCATCTTTACACCGATACTATCTTTCATACCTATTCGCTTTCTTACTACGCTGTTGCGAATACGGTCGGTCAGCGTGACTCCGCACATCTTTCGCAGAGATCGCATTTCGACCGCATTTATCCTGCTTTCGTTCTGCTTCTTACATACCCAACTCTCACTGCCATATAACAGCGTTGGGACAAGCACTCCGTTATGCATGGCCAGCTGAGCTTTTTGGCTTAAGTGCCGGCTCCCAAGTAGCCTTCCCATCGCACCATTCACTCTAGTACCTGCATTCACTCTTCTCTCTATATCAGCGGTGTATTTCCCATCCTTACTGAAGGCGCATCCAAGATATACAAACTCATTCACTTGCTCCAGCACATCGTTACCAACCACAATCCTTGCATTCATTCTGGTTTCTTCCCGTTCAAAAACCATAATTTTGGTTTTCTTCACATTCATACAATTTAATTAATACCATAGTACATATGAAGAAAACCATAATTTTGGTTTTCTTCATATGTACAATTGAATTAATACCAAGTGTCTGTTTTAATTATTATATATATACTGTATTAATGTTAATTATCGTAATTTTAATTATAATAGTGACAGTTAAAATAATATCAGGACTGATTCAACTAAGATAAGTTGCGTAATTAAAAACATCATATTATGTTGTCAACAAGGTATTCGTGAACACTATAGTAAGCCCTTTCTACTAAGAGTCGTTCTAGTCTGCATCTAATATCAGTTACCTCTAGAATATACTTCAGCAGATGGTTGTATATGCGAGGTCCCATACAAAACATGCTTTTATTAAACATTGCTGTTTTATGAGTTGGGCAGCTCATTTTGTATGCATGCCGTGTACTCCTATAGTGTTCAAATAAGCTAATATTTTTCTTTATAAACATTACCACTTCATGTATGTACAGACAGGGCATAGTCAAGATTTTTAATTTTTTAAAGAAAGGTCTGCAACTATCTGTTCGTTGTAGATTGCAAATAGCACGTAAGCATTTTTTTTTTGGCATATAAATACACGCTCGTTATAAGTAGAATATCCCCAGAATATAATACCATATCTCAACAAAGAACCTACATTGCTATGGTATGCAGTTACCACTGCTGATCGATCAACAACCTTGGAAAGCCTATAAAGTGCATACGATTGTTGACTTAGTTTTAGACACAAACTCTCAACATGCAATTTCGAATTTAGTACGTCGTCAATATGTAGTCCTAGAAATTTTGTCGATTGAACTTCTTGAATTGATGTTCCCATATAGGTAATTTTGAGGTTATATTGATGTGGAATTCTATTTTTAAATGTCATAATGTAAGTTTTATCCAAATTAATTTTTAGGTTCATTGAAGTAAGCCATTCAATAATTAGAGAGAGAGTATCATTTATGTTTTTCTCAAGAGCTACTTTATTTGTACCAGTTATAAGTATAGTGCTATCATCTGCAAATAAAAATGTTGGCTGTTTTATCACGTTTGGAAAATCATTGATGTAGATATTAAAGAGAAGTGGCACAAGTACGCTTCCTTGAGGAACACCAAACCTAACTACTCTGTAGGCAGATATATAATGTTTTTCTTTTTTTGAAACAGGACATATTCTCGTTATTTGAGTACATTGTTTCCTATTAGAAAGATAAGATTCAATTAAATTCAAAACGTTTCCTCTCACCTCATACGCATGTTATATCTGAAGTAGCTTAGAATGATCTACACAATCAAATGCTTTGGTGAGATCCATGTAAATCCCGCACACTGATATTTTACTTTCCACGTTTTCCATTACTGTTTTCAAGAAGTTATAGATTGCTAAATTTATTGATTTATTTTTCCGAAACCCAAATTGTTTTTTAGCGAAAAGGTTCATTGTCTCAAAATAATTGTAAATTTTATAATAAACGACCCTTTTAAAAATTTTAGAAGTAACAGGGATTAAAGCAATGGGCCTATAGCAAGACATAATTCTTTGTCATTTTTCTTAAATAATTTATAATTTATTTATTTATTTGATTCTTTGTACACATACACAAATTGTTACAAATTGTTACAAGGTAAATTAACGTACAAGGCGAGCTTAACTCAAAGTCGAGTTTTCCACCAGCAAACCTTTGAGTGAAAGAGAAATAAATGATCAAAATGAGGATAGGAATAAGTGTACAACACAAAAGCAAGGAAATAAAAGATAGTTATAGATAGAAAAGGTCATCATCATCATCATCATCAGCCTATAACAGTCCACTGCTGGACATAGGCCTCTCCAAGTGCACGCCACTGGGTACGATCCTCGGCTACTCGCATCCAGTTTCTGCCAGCCGCCCTACGAAGGTCATCGCTCCACCTAGCCTGAGGGCGTCCTGCATTACGTTTGCCAGTCCGCGGTCTCCACTCAAGAACTCGTTTGTCCCAGCGGTTATCGGTTGTTCGGCTAATGTCACCGGCCCATTGCCACTTCAGCCTACTAATCCGGTGGGCTATGTCGATAACTTTGGTTCTCTGTCGAATGACTTCGTTCCGGATTCTATCCTTCAGAGAAACTCCGAGCATAGCCCTTTCCATAGCTCGCTGAGTGACTTTAAATTTATGAACCATTCCAACCGTGAGTGTCCACGTCTCGGCTCTATATGTCATAACGGGCAGGACGCACTGATTAAAGACTTTTGTCTTTAGGCTTTGTGGAATGGGCGATGTAAATACTCGACGTAATTTTCCAAATGCCGCCCAGCCCAGCTGTATTCTTCTGTTGACCTCTTTCTCGAAGTTGTTTTTCCCCAACTGCAGAGTTTGCCCTAGGTAAACATATTCTTGAACAACCTCGAGAATAGCGCCATGTATTGCAACAGGTTCCGGTACTACATGTCGGTTAAACATTACTTTGGTCTTGTCTAAGTTCATGCGGAGACCTATTTGTTTGGAAGAATCGGCTAGGCTGGTCAGCATCTGTTGTAAATCCTGCAACGTTTCGGCCATAATGACGATGTCGTCTGCAAATCTCAAGTGTGAGATATGACTGCCATTTATGTTTATGCCATGACCGTCCCAGTCCAGCGTCTTAAACATATCCTCCAATGCATTTGTGAACAATTTGGGGGAGATAACGTCCCCTTGTCTCACTCCTCGATGCATTGAGATAGGGTTGGTCTGCTGGTTTTGTAACTGGATGGTCATGGTCGCGGCGATATAGAGACTTCTTAACACTTGGATGTATCGCCAGTCGACTTGGCATCGTTGCAAGGATATCAGAACTGACCAGGTCTCGATCGCGTCAAAGGCCTTCTCATAGTCCATGAATGCTAAGCACAGGGGCCGATTATACTCTTCGGTCTTCTGTATAATCTGCCGTATAGTGTGGATGTGGTCTATGGTTCCATACCCTCTTCGAAACCCAGCCTGTTCCGGGGGTTGAAATTCGTCGAGCCTTCGCGCAAGACGATTCGTGATAACTCTTGAAAACAGCTTATAAATGTGGCTCAGGAGCGAAATAGGGCGGTAGTTCTTCAGTATAGAATCAGATATTCTTCAGATAGAAAAGGTATAAACTACATATATATATATATATATCTACAAATATACTACATGCTATACATTACCATAAAATAGACTACATGAACCATCATATCGACTTGAGCTATGACGAGGTGCACTAAGAAGAAGAGAAGAGACAGAGCGACAAGGTTTTCCCCTGGGGACTAAATACTCAAAGCGTTCACGAAGATATACTGGGGAATTAGGATTATGAAGAACAGAGTAAAGCAAACAGAGAATATGACTATCCCGACGCCGTATAGGCAGCCACTTCAACTGCCTTCGGAATTCTGTCACATGGTCAAATTTCCGAAGGCCAAAAATGAAGCGAATGCACAGATTCTGCAGACGTTCCAGTTTATTAAGGAGTTCCTCAGTTGCGTCAAGAAAGCTTACATCAGCATAGTCGAGAAGAGGTAAAAGAAGAATTGGGCAAGAGTTATTTTGGTTTGAAGCGGCAGGAACTTTTGGAGCCGTTTGAGAGACTGAAATGAGTAATAAACCTTCTTGCTTACTTCCGCAACGTGAACATTCCAGGACAGATTACAGTCAATGTAGACGCCCAAGTTTTTTGCACTATCTGAAAAAGGTATCGGTATAGCATCGTACACAATTTGTGGAAGAGACTGGTGATCTAAAAGATTGGTAAAATAACTGCCACCAATAATGAGAGCTTGTGATTTAGCCGGATTTACCAGTAGGCCAAAGCTTTTTGCCCAGTTATTGATGTTCTGAAGATCATTATTGATGGCAACAATAGCAGCATTAAAATCATCAACTTTAAAATGATGATAAAGTTGCAAGTCGTCTGCATAGAGATGATAGTGTGAAGATATAACTTTAGGAATTTCGTTAATAAAAACTGAAAAAAGCAAAGGAGAGAGTACGCCACCCTGCGGGACTCCCGCAGCCAGATTGCACCACTGAGAGGAAGCCTCATTGGATCGAACCGACTGCGATAATGATTTAATTATTGTCAACTTAAGTTTATTTAGATATATTCCATGAATTATACATAAATTTATAATATGACTTAATATTGGAGATATTTTTAATGATACGCGTTTTAAAATCATCACAGATATATGATCGTATCCTGTACTGTTTGTATTTCTTAGGTCAGTAATAATTCTATTTATTTCATCAGGAGTGGTAGGGGTCATATACAGTGAGTTTAAAACGCTAACAGGCTTACGAATATTTATATTAGAATTCAAATTATTAATATGGTCAGTAAAAAATTATTAAACGAGGTAGCAATAGTAAATGGGTCATCTGTCGTTAAATTGTTGCCTATATTAATGTCATGAATTTCGTCTTTAGGCTCATTATATTTTGCCCTCTGAAAGTAGCTTATTAAAACTAAGATAATAGACACAAGATAGTCAACTTCTCAGGCTCGCGTTGCGTTGGAATAATATATAGCAATATTATATAATACTAATACTCTTTTTTTAAGATGTCTGCATGTCTGTCGTTCCCTTGCCGTGTTTGGCCTTGTTGGATTTGTCTGGACGAGTACTTTTTGCCCGGATGGTGTCCAGGCTCTGATGATGGAATCGGAAGGAAGCTATAGGAACTTCTCAACTAAACAAGATATCTTTGTTGTATGTTTGCTATTAAAGCTAGTTTTTCAAAATATATTTTTAAATTAAAAGTATTAGTTAATTAACATAGATACCTAATATTACTTTTGTGTTTCCAAGTTTTTTTTAAGTAATTTTATATAGTACCCTATCAGTATTGCACAAACTGATTCCGCATGAAATTAATTTAAACTCCACTTCATTTATCTCATATGGCGATTTTGTGTGCCGTATTCTATATAAGTTTTAATTGCAAATGGTCACAAGGAAATTTATCTAACGTAGTAAATGCGATACTTCAGGCTACTGCAATACATCCTAGAGGTATAGGGCATTGCACTAACAAGCCATAGAACATATGTTCTACTAAAAGTCGAGAGGATTGAGAGTTTTAGAGTTTTGACACAGTAATGTGAAACAAACTATTAACACGATTAACAAGATACGGGTATACATATTTTCATCTCTGGCTAATGCAATTTATTGTAGCAGATAGTAAATATTTTTTGTAGTATGTTTTCTGTAAAGTGAAGTACCTACCTAAAAGTAAAGTTACGGAAATCTACCCCTTCCTCTGTAGTTACTATATATAAGTATATATATAGTTATAAGTACCAGGCACACAGAGCGCCTGCTAAAGTGAAGTAATCGACTATCTCAGGAAATAATGATAATAATAAGAATAAGCAATTCGCAACAGCGTAGTAAGAAAGCAAATAGGTATGAAAGACAATATCGGTGTAAAGATGAGAAAGGGTATGCTCCGTTGGTTCGGGCATATAGAAAGAATGTTCGAAGAAAGAATGACAAAACTGATATACAATGCGAAAGTGGAAGGATGTAGGTACCGGGGAGGACCTAGACTGTCTTACCATGACCAAATAGACCGGGTCTTATCTGAAGGACAAGTCAGGAGTCTCCGTAACCGGCGAGCGTGTATGAGACGAACTATGAGAGTAGAGGAAGCCAGAGAGGTATGTAAGGAAAGAGCCTGTTGGAACTCTATACTCTCTGCCTACCCCGTAAAGGATTTGGCGTGATGATATAGATAGATAGATAGAATAAGAATAAGTACTACTTAGCCTGCATACATTACCTAAGTATCGTATTTAAGCTTAGTCGCAAGATAATTTTCATTGATGTTATTTGTAACATGTCATAAGAAACTTGAACGGTCCTTGACCGCTTTATTAGTCTAGGGGTAAATAATGTGTTTAGCGATCACAAGGACCTGGGTTTGAATTCTAAGTCGGGTAAAGTATATACTATTTTTTTTTAGATACACATTTTTTATATTATACAAAGTTAAATATACTATCCAGCACCAGTGTGGCGCCTTACAACTGAGATATAAGACTAATGATAATATTTCTACAAAATGATAAGCTAAAGTATTCTTGGTGGACCAGTCTCCACAAGCAGCACCTGTTCACGACTATGACTACCTATCCCCTCCCTCGACCATATTAGAGGGAAGAAAGTGACCTGCACCAAATAAGCACTGCAAGCATATACTTCTTAGTGAACATGACCAATACCATACCCCAGAGAACAGTCAGAAATAGTCTACAAAAGGAGCAATACTTCGAGCTTGTTCGGCACGCCACGCTACTCTCCGACATTTTTTTTACATTAAAAACCTGTTTTATGGCCAATAATCGACAATAAAATAAATAAACATTCCCGATTGTCACGAAAATAAATTGCGTCAACTGGAAATTCATTATTAAATTTGACACAACATCTCATTAAAGAATTTTTGATTTTGGATAATCAAAACTGTGTTTAATCTAACTTATTTCTGGTTTTATAACAGTACCTATTACCTAGCTAAAAAACCTATATTAAAAAAAATCCTGGTATACATTGTATTTTTATTGACATATTAATATGAAACCGTCAAAATATTAGTTTCCTAAAACAATTCTCTCAGAGAATCGCGGCTACCTACAGTATAAATGGCCCTAATAGCTCTTCTTTGCAAAATAAAAATGGACTCGATTTCAGGCGCCCTACACCACGGTAGTATACCATAAGACATGATGCTATTCCATAGCATCTAGAATCAACCGATGGCGCGATAAAAAGAAGTCTTAAATATTTTTAGTCGGGATGCCATTGCCTGTTCAGATTTACCTTCATTTTGTAAAATAATAATGGTAAATTGTGTTCTCATGCTCATTTGTTTTAAATTATCCCATATTTTTGAGATATAACCCATAAAGCGTGAAGAATTTTGTTAAATTAGCCTATTATAATGAAAATGATCTGTTTCAAAAAGCTAAAATAATCATAAATATTTGTCAAAATAAAGTCTTAGATCTCTCCAGCGATGCCGCATTGACTATCGGTACATTGAAGTGTTGAAGTGCTTGTATAATAGCGCCACCATGTCAGTCCGAGTACAGGGGCATTGCACGAAGGCGATCCCCATAAAAAGAGGAGTAAGACAGGGAGACGTCATTTCTCCGAAACTGTTTACGGCCACCTTAGAGGACGCCTTCAAGCTCTTGGAATGGCAAGGACTTGGCATCAACATCAATGGCGAATACATCACTCACCTTCGATTTGCCGACGACATTGTGGTCGTGGCGGAGTCGCTGGAAGATCTAGGACGAATGCTCGGTGACCTGAATCTCAACAAGTGGGTCTTAAAATGAACATGGACAAAACGAAAATAATGTGTAACGTCCATGTCGTACCCACCGCACTCACCGTTGGGAACTCTACTCTTGAAGTTGTCGACGAATACATTTACCTGGGACAGGTAGTCCGGTTAGGTAGGTCCAACTTTGAGAGAGAGGTCAATCGACGAATCCAACTCGGCTGGGCAGCGTTCGGGAAACTGCGCAACATCTTCTCATCCAAAATACCTCAGTGCCTTAAGACTAAAGTTTTTAGTCAGTGTGTGTTACCAGTGATGATATATGGATCAGAGACGTGGTCTCTTACTATAGGGCTTATAAAAAAGCTCAGAGTTGCTCAGCGAGCTATGGAGAGAGCTATGCTCGGCGTTTCTCTACGCGATCGAATCAGGAATGAGGAGATTCGTAGAAGAACCAAGGTCACCGACATAGCCGTTAAGATTAGCAAGCTGAAGTGGCAATGGGCGGGCCACATAGCGCGTAGATCGGACGGGCGTTGGGGCAGAAAGATTCTAGAGTGGAGACCACGTATTGGCAAGCGCAGCGTGGGACGACCGCCTGCCAGATGGACCGACGATCTTGTGAAAATCGCAGGAAGTCGTTGGATGCAGGTGGCATCGGACCGGTTACGCTGGAAAGCGATTGGGGAGGCCTATGTTCAGCAGTGGACAAGTATAGGCTGAGATGATGATGATGATGAAAATAAAGTTATAGTGGAATCACAATGACTTAGTTTATTGGCTTTATTTTGGCATTTGTTGAAGTACTGTTACAACTTTTTAGGTATTCCGTAATGATATATGAAACTGCACATAAGTAGGAATTTTTTATATTTTCATTAATTTTCGAGTATTAGGGGATACTCGAAGATTTATTCATGTGGCCTCAAATCATGACAGGAGTAGGTATATCCAGTGGCCAAATCGGTGAACCCTGATTACGGCAATTCATACGGCCTAAATTAGTCCAGGTCATCTTAGGCCAATACAATTATCTGCAGTTAAGCGGAGAGAGGGTCTCGTCACGCAGCTGTTGTGGGCAAGTGTCAGTATTTAATGTCTTGGCTTGCGTAGTGTGTCTCGTGTGGGCTTCGTCAGAGTGAAGTGACGTGAAATCTGTGTTTGACAATAGAACATTACTTTTTAATCACTGTTTGAAACAGTTTCAGCAAGTAAATATTCCCACCATTCCCTTTTTATGCTAAATGTGAAACTTGCATTTTTTTTGTAATAGTACTTATGACGATCGGCTGTGTCAAATACAGGCGGATTGTGAAATATTCTTTTTATTGTATTTATTAGTGTTTTAATTATAAAATACTTAGAAAAAATAATAATCTTGCATTCGTTAAGGATTAATGCAAATGGAATAACCTACATAGTTGTGCCACGGAAGATAAACCATACTGTTTATGTTTTGTCTCTCCTGATATCTTGCGTCTACATATCTACCTAAGTAGAAACAAATAGAGAGTGTTATTTTATTCTCATATTGTGTTGTGTATGTAATTGTAGATATGACTGCCACTTTTGTCTAGTGCCCAATGGTGCGCTTTGTGATCACGAGGTCCTGGGTTCATTTCCTGCGTCGAACAAATGTAGGTTTCTGTCGATATATTCCATGTATCAGTCCGGAGTCTGGAATTGTGACCGGTGTATGGCAACAGGCTCGCCCCCTATAACATGGGACCTAACAACGCCGGCCAAAAGTTGGTGTTCACAGTAAACCTCTGCGACCCGCTTGGGGAATATAGGCGTGACAATGTTCATAATTGTCGTTAGGTTACGTGTAAAATCAAAAATAAATAGTATGCGCCCATGTCACCGCACAAACTATTCAAGCGACCACGAAAACCAGGGTTATTTGCAATTAAGGTATTGATTGCCCCAAAATAATATTACAAAGGTGATAATTGATGTGTATATTTTAATCGTTAATTAGGACTTGTACAATTATATCTCATAAAATTATTCCAAAATACAATGTGAGTTGCTTCTCATAATTACGAACATACTAGACGATTTATTAAATTTTTGAATTTAATAGTCGATGGTGAAGAATATTAGTAAGTTTTATCAGATCTTACCTGTAGTATCATCAATATAAAAAAAAAATGCTTTTACAGCAAATATACAGCGAAGATATCTTGCTCAGTTAAGGAGTTTCCTGTAACTAATTTCCAACTCCATTGCTAGACTCTAGTCACCATCCGAACGAAAATCGAACGAGCCCAAATACGGCGGGGCTATATTGAGAAATTGGGTGGTTCTATTGGCCACCGTTTGGTTTTGTCATCAGACCCTAAACATTATCTGGTTGTATAGTGCTTGTCAATACCAATCTAAGAAACCTAAACACGAAAGGGTTACGTCGCATATTTCACATGTTCTTGGTCACCTTCCGACTACATCATCAGATCAGCTCCATAGTAATATATTATTGTACTGAACTCAATCGGTTACCCGCATGTACTTTAAAAGTGGATCACAAGATTTGAACCGGAAAGGCAGACAGACATACATATATACATACGAACATTTTTAGTTAAGTTAAAGCTTGCACAAAGGTGTATCAAAATCTTCGAAGCAGCACCCGTGTAGGATGCTGCAGAGTGCTGTTTCGAAGAATTTTGACCACTTTTTCATTTGTCAAAATGTCCTCAAACATAACACGCAATTAAAGGTTAGATATTACCACGATGAGCCACTTGACAAGTTGTAACTGGTTATGATGTTTAGTTTGAACACTATTTGTAGGTAAAGTTTTACATAAGGAGTAGAAACAACAAGTGTGCCTTGCCGATTGTTTTGTTACTTTAAAATATATTTCTAAATGATTAACAGTTAAAGAGCCGGCATCGTTTATTGCGTGAAATGAAATAAAAAACGAAGGTACGCCATATTTTATGTTCAACATTTAGTAGTTTTACGGCTCTTATACAATAAGTAACTGTTTCCATATATATAAGTACTGTATTAATAGCACGACTAGCAGCTATTATTCCTGTGAAGCCAGATAATATAGTCTGAAAAGAATTGCTTCTAGCAATAAGACTGCCAATTGTATGATTTTATAAACATCGTGTTATTAATCATACTTTTATTGGTGTGTGAATCACAAAGATCCGCTTAAACATTTTGTTAACAATTCAATATAGAATTTAAACTGTACAAAACCGGCATACATGCCCAGTTATATGTAACGTTGACACAATCATTGTCGTACTTATCATTAGATTGCTTTGGTTGATGTATGGGTCCTGTAAAATTTCTAAGTCTAAACATGTTATGCCGGAATTTTTTTCACTTACTTTTTTATATTATTTTATGCGTCAAAGAATACATTTTAAATCATCTTCATATTACGTAATAATCGATAGGATTCGTTTATTATTTGTACTCTTTAAGCAAACTCTAGTTCCTCGGGTACTCGAGCGAGAACCTGTTTGATTCTTATTATATTAAAGCTTCTTATAAGAAACACGTAAGAGCAGAAGCATGCGCAGTCGTTTTAAAATTAGTCAATAACAGGGGTCAATTGGTGTCGGCCACCCGTCTGACTGCTTGTCCTTATTAACACAAAACGCCATTAGGTCATGTTATGAGATGATCTACTGGTTTAATTGTTGAATATATTCCAGTGACGGACGATTTAGCGCAGTGGTTAAGAGCGTAAGCCGCTCCGCCCAGTGTGTCTAATAGTCGCGGGTTCGATTCCCGCACGGGACAAATATTTGTGTGACCCACAATTATTTGTTTCGGTCTGGGTATTTGTGCGTGTGAATTTTCATGTTTGTAAACGCACCCACGACACAGGAATAAATCCTAGTGTGAGGCAACGTTTTAAAAAAAAAAAAAAAAAGTTTGCTCCCTGGATCGCCAAGTGGCGGCTATTACTCCTGTGCAGGATGAGTTTCAAAGACACCTTGTTTTATTATGTACTACAAACTAGAGAAGACACCTCAAGTATTTTTTGTAGCAAAAGGTAGAGTGCATATACTCTAGTTCCCTTTGTTCAAAGTGCTTTCCGCAACAGGACAAAATACCTTACCTATGTACACTGAGATACTGTTTAAACAAAAGAAACCAGAAAGAAAGATTTGATCTGTATACAAGGTGTAACATAATGAATGCTACATCCGAAAGTAGTTTGTTCTAAATCGGCAACTGAATCGATTCCAACTATTTTTAAAGTTAGTTAATCTTTTATAATTTTCATAAAATGCTGTTACTCGTTCGTTTCGCCATATTAAACAAAATTTAATAATTATTCAATACATCACGGTTAGTTTAAATGTATTTCTATTACGCACATCTCAATACGCATTCAAAAGTTAATTAAATATGATGGTTAATTTGGGTACCAAAGAGCTTTAAAAAAAATGATAGAAACTTCTTAAAATTAGAACTTCAATTTTCGTATTGAAATTGTAAAGCAATAATCTAATTGGGGTGTCTGCGGTCTTGTGTTATTTATGTTACATCTTGTATATACAATTACTTGTCCTGACTGACTGACCTATCAACACCCAGGCTAAACCGCTGGACCTAGAAAGTTGAATTTTTGACAGCGTATTTTAATAGTTACATAGGCAACCTCTAAGAAAGGGTGATATTCCGTTTCTAAGGTTCATCAGTTCTGAAGATAGATTCATGAACATAAATAATTTTTAGGTTCCTCTATTCAAATAACGAAACACGTATTTCAAGGTTTTTGAAAAAGTGGTGAAATGTTGTTTAAAAGTTTGTAGAGAAGAACTGTTAGTTTTCAAGATTGGTCTTTAAATTCTTGGCACAAATAATAAATTACGCATTTGAGTGTTTTTCGAAAATCTGCCCTTAAAGAGATGAAATGGCGTATAAAAGTTTGTATGGTGATTCCGTCAAATTTTGAAGTTAATTCAAAGGAAATCAGTTTTTCTGTTCACTTTTTTAAATTAAATACAAACGGCTTAAAAGTTTGTATATAAAAACTGTTAGTTTTTGAGTTCGGATCATAAAAATCATCTTTAGATCATCGTAATATTGTTTTGTTTTTTTTTAAAGCGATCATAGTACTTCTTTTGTCTTTGTGTAATTTCACAGTGTGTGGTTAATTTGTTTACAATTAGTTTGTTTTTTTTTATCAAAATTCTAGTTATGCTCACCACAGATAAATAATATCTGTAGTGGCAATTGATGTGATCGTCTAGAAATCGTCTTTTTTTTTTACGTGTTTGGATCATTGTACCTTTATCCGTTGTTCCACAACCGGCGAGTGCACCGAGGGTATGATTATTTCAATATTTTTTTTTTTTTTTAATATATAGTAACTAGTTTTTATACTAAATATTATTATTTCATTTATTTACTTACATATGGATATATTTGATAATAGTGATGATAGCTTTGTTTCTTGTTCTTCTTCTGAGATATTCGACGAACAGTACTCTAGTGCATTTAGTGATGACGACAACAACGACTCAATTCATTTACATGATCGACTTCTGTCCGTTTTCTTAAATCAGCGGAAATTTTTCAATGCTGTCCACATTAACGCCCAAAGCATTCCTTCCCAATACTCTGACCTTTTAGCATCCTTCGACTCTGATCTTATTCATGCGGTTCTGGTTTCTGAAACCTTTCTTAAACCCACTCTTCCTTCTGTGCAGTTTGCGCTACCTGGATACAAGTTATTACGCAATGACAGAACAGGCAAGGGATGTGGAGGGGTGCCATATATCTACGAGGTGATATCTCTTGCAAGGTGGTTGATCAGTCGCCAAGCGAGTATTCTAAGTCTTCTGAACATCTCTTTCTCGAAATTAATTTTAATCATACAACATTTCTTTTAGGAGTTTACTACAGCCCATCATGTCAGATTGATTTCTTCTCCTCTTTTGAGTCAAAATTAGAATACTTTTCGTCTTTACACGATAACATTATTATTCTTGGGGACTTCAACACTTGCTTGTTAAAGGGGGACAGTCATAGCAACAAACTTCGGTCCCTTGTCTCTTCTGTTAACATGCATATTTTACCGCTGACAGCTACTCACCATCCTCCTCATTGCACTCCTTCACTCTTAGACCTTATCTTAGTTTCCGATTCTAGCAAAGTAGCTACGCATGGGCAAATTCCTGCCTCCTTTTCTTATCATGATTTGATATTTCTCTCGTACAAAATTCGCTCACCAAAACGCTCCTCAAAATTTCTTTTTCTTCGTAGCTTCAAAAATATTAACGCTGAGCAGCTTAAAATGGATGTGGGCCGTATAGACCAAAGTATCAGTGTTTAACAAACAGATACTTGATTTATATGATACTCATGCGCCATTAAAAAAAGTGAGGGTGAAACATAGACCCGCGCCATGGCTATCAGATTCTATAAAAAAAATGATGGCTAAACTGGACAAAGTGAAGAGACGGCATAGAAAGTTTCCTACAGAAGAAAACTGGTGTCTATATAAAAAGCTTCGAAACCGCTGCAGTCGTCTATGTAGGGATGCGAAGCGACGCCACATACACTCTTGCATTCAAAACTTTAATACAGCACAAGTTTGGCAATTCCTTAAGACGTTTGGTATTGGCAAAATCTCTTTTGAAAATACCAGCAACTTAGACCTTAATGCACTTCATGCTCATTTCTCTAATCCTCCTGCTCCTCTAAAAGATGATATAAAATCTCTTACTCTCAAGCTTCTCTCAAACCTCCCTTTGCCTGGATGTGCTTCATTCTCTTTCAGCCCGCTTACGGAGCATGACATAAAGAAATCTATCCTGTCAATATCCACGAAAGCCCTGGGTGATGATGGTATTCAATTACAAATGCTTATACCTATACTTGATGAACTTTTGCCAGTTATCACCCATATAGTGAATTGTTCCTTGGAAACTTCCACTTTTCCAAGCGCTTGGAAAAAGGCATATATTCTCCCTTTACCCAAAATCCCAAATCCCCTTTTACTGTCTCATTTTAGACCCATATCCATCCTCCCTGTTCTCTCTAAGGTGCTTGAATGTGTTGTACAAAATCAATTGTCTCGGTACCTCTAACAGCCTGCTGAGTCCATTTCAATCTGGGTTCCGGCCAGGTCATAGTACAGTTACGGCTCTGGTCAAAATAACTGACGATATTCGATTGGCCATGGAGACAGATTACTAACAGTACTAGTTTTACTTGACTTCAGCAGTGCTTTTAATTCAGTCGATTTTGACATCCTCATAGGCACCTTGTCTTCTCTCAATATCTCTGCTCCTGTAATTGCGTGGTTTAACTCTTACCTTCGGGGGCGCTCGCAGGCGGTTCGCTCTGAAGAGAACTTCTCTGCATGGTGTAATCTTGCTGCGGGTGTGCCTCAGGGTGGCGTCCTTTCTCCTCTTCTCTTCTCCACTTTTATAAACTCTATCACTAAAGTCATTACTTCTCATTATCATCTGTATGCAGACGACTTGCAGCTTTATCGTCACTTTAAGGTTGGGGAAATCAATCATGCGATTGGCGCCATCAATGATGATCTCGAAAACATCAGTAAGTGGGCGAAATCGTTCGGTCTCTTGGTCAATCCTGCCAAATCTCAAGCTCTCATCATTGGTGGCAAACACTACATGAACGCCCTTAATATAAATCTACAAACACTCCCTTCAGTTGTCCTTGATTCTGTTCCTATACCTTATAGTAATACTGTTAAGAATTTAGGTGTTCTTATAGACTCCAATCTTGCCTGGAGCTCTCACATAGCGGAAGTAAGCAGAAAGGTCTACGGCACTTTTCATTCTCTCAAGCGTCTGCAAAAGTTTTTGCCTTATCAAACTAAAATAAGTCTTGCTCAGTCTCTCCTTCTTCCACTTTTAGACTATGGTGATGTTTGCTTCCTAGATGCTACTGAAGAACTGGTCATTAAGCTCGAACGTCTGCAGAATTTATGTATTCGTTTCATTTTCGGTTTACGTAAATTTGATCACATATCAGAATTCCGATCGAAACTGAAATGGCTACCTATCCGGCTGCGACGGGACTTGCACATTCTCTCTCTTCTCTACTCCATTCTACATAATCCTAAATCCCCAGTTTACCTCCGAGAGCGTTTTGACTTCCTGATTCCAAGGGACAAACCCTGCCTTACAGCTACATCTCTCCTTCTTCGTACCCCTCTTCATTATTCCAGTCGTTACGACGGGTCCTTCACTGTGCGTGCTGTGCGTCTATGGAACTTACTTCCACATTCCATTCGTGCAAGCTCTTCTCTGGATGTTTTCAGAAGAAGAATTAAAGAACATTTTCTATCTTGATTTCATTTAGATATTTATGTTTATGTATATATTATAATTATATATATATATTAATATTTGTATCGTAGGTACTAAATATATGTATTTATTTGAAAATACAGTTGAACAGGACGAATAGTACGTCGTGCGTCCTGTTGCTGCTGTGGCTGGTATGCGTCGTGAAGGAGAATTCAATGAAAGCCGAATAGTCTTGAAACAGTGCTCCACCCACCAGTTGTGACCCTCTTCGCGCAGAGTTTCTTCCTATTATCTTCTAATGTCCAGTCGCTCGAACGTGTCTGGCGCGATTTTTCGCGCTCTTATATACTATTTGGTGTGTCACAACTAGTGGGCTTTGTACCGAGTTTATTAATCCAATAAACCAATCATGATACAATTATTCCTGTCCCTTTCCGGGGTTACACTCTTCTTATTATTCCTATCCCTTTCAGGGTTACACTCTTCTATTATTCCTATCCCTTTCAGGGTTACACTCTTCTAACTTTATACTAGTGCTTATGCGCTAGGATTCTATGACATTATCTTATTTCTAACTTAAATTACATAATGTACTACAGTAACTTAATCTATTATATACAAATTATACAGACGTCGTCCTGTACATTTCTCCCGCCGTGAACTGTCGGCTTCACTGACGGTTCATAAGTAAGTCTTCGTGGAGGGACGACGTCGGCAACACTATCAATTTCTTCGCTGGCCTCCGAAGAACTCCTCCCTTGGTGCGGACGTCCACCGCACGCACAATTCTATCTTCTCCAGGGAAGGTCCTTATTATCCTCCCAAGAGGCCACATGTTCCTGGGGAGTATGTTGTCAACAATGAGGACGATGTCCTCTTCTTTCAGGGCGGCGCCGCGTCCATGGGGCTCCCGCCGGTACTGAAGTCCAGGTAAGTACTCCCTTATCCATCGTTCCCAGAACATGTCCGCGAGTCTCTGTGCCGCTCTCCAATGGGTGCGGCCGATGAGGTCAGTGTCAGTGAACGTCCCTGGTGTCGGGTTGCGCGCTGGGCCGTAGAGCAGAAAGTGGTTCGGTGTCAGCGCCTCTGGGTCCTCAGGGTCGACGGGTACGTGAGTGAGCGGTCGGTTGTTTAGTGTAAACTCGACCTCCGCCAGCAGTGTGGTGAGAACCTCTTCTGTCGGGTGCCTCTCCGTCAAGATCGCGTATAGGGCCGTCTTCACACTGTGTACCAGTCTTTCCCATGCGCCACCCATAAACGGGGCGCCGGGGGGAATGAAGCGCCAGCTGATCGTCTTTCTCGTGGCCTCTTCTCGGGTGGCGTTGTCCAGCGCCTCCCGTAGCTCTCTGTCGGCGCCGCGGAGATTGGTCCCGTTGTCCGACCATATTTCAGTCGGGCAGCCGCGGCGGGCGATGAATCGTCGTAGGGCCATCACAGCTGACTCGGTGCTGAGTGATGCGGCGACTTCCAGGTGTACGGCGCGTGAAGTCAGGCAGGTGAAGAGGGCTACGTAGCGCTTCTGTGTGCCCCGACCCACTGTCACAGTCAGAGGTCCGAAGTAGTCGATGCCGGTGTACGTGAAGGCCCTCTGATGGTGAGCCAGTCTGCAGGGCGGCAAGTTCCCGGTGCTCGGCTCTGGAGGCGCGTCTCTTCTTCGGCGACAGCTGTAGCACTTGTGTATGACCATCCGGGCTACTGTACGTAATCGAGTTATCCAGTACCTTGCTCGACACTCGTTGATGGTCGCCTCTACTCCGGCGTGGTGCAGCTGTCGGTGTACGTGCTTGATGTACAGGCGGGTGACGCGATGATCTCCGTCCAGCACTGCGGGGCACCGTAGCTCGTCGCTGATGTCCGGCGTCGCACTTATTCGCGACTTGATCCTTATCACTCCACTGATAATCTGCGCTGATAAGGGGCGGAGGCGGCCCTTCGATAGCCTATCACTATTACTCAGTTCGCTATTATACGAGTCGTGTTGTACTACACGCACTAACAACGCCTCCGCTCTTATCAATAGTTCTGCACTGAGCGGTAAACACTTAACACTGTCCTTATCACTAAACTTAATTCTACACTTATTCCTATTCTTAACACTATTCCACTGTGGGTCCTTTTCACGATTCCTAGCCTGTCTCTTATAGTTCACTAATTGTCTATTCACACTGCACAGGTCGATGAACTGCAGCACGCGCGCCGTCGCTCGTAGCAAGCGCTCCCACGTAGAGAAGCGCGCTGGATCCGGAACAGCTGATCGCGGTGAGACGGGCCGTTGCTCGGTGATGTTGTGTGTCCGCTCCTCGCCCGTCGCTGCGTCGAGTGTCGGTCGCTCCGCCGGCCATGTTGATGGGTGCTCGCGCAGAAACTCGGGCCCAAGGAACCATCGGTGATGAGAGCCGATGTCCCTGGGTACTTCGCGCGTCGCGTCGTCGGCCACGTTTAGCTTCGTGGGCACCCACCTCCAATCACTTATGGCGCTGTTTTCCTCTATCGCGGCGATGCGATGTGCGACGAACGGGCGGTAGGATCGCGCGCCCGTCTTCAGCCACGTCATGACGGTACGGCTGTCCGTCCAGTAGGTCACTGCGCTTGGCTTCTTGTCGTGTTCCTCGATGATAGTCGCGCCCAGGCGACTACCCAGTACGGCGGCTTGCAGTTCGAGTCTCGGGATCGACGTGTTCATGTCCCGCAGGCTGCGCAGGTGTTGGGTCCACTCGACCCACTGTTGTGCTAGGTCATCGTCGATGTTGTCGTCCCATACTGTGCCGCGCCGCTATATCTCCTGCAGTATCTGCTTGGCCCCTTATTGTGTTGGGCGAAGCGATTCCGAGCGGGTCGAACAGAGAGATCAGTAGGCGTAGTGTCTCCCGCTTCGTCGGCGTCGGCTTGTCGAGTATGCCCGGGGGGAGTCGTGCGTCGATGTTGAACCCGATGTCGTCGGTGCCCGGCCTCCACTCCAGTCCGAGTACTCGTTCCGTCTATCTTTCCTCGCTGAGCCCGATCATCCGTCTGTCGTGTCTGATCTATTTTATTCGCGCGGGCTCGGCGTTTTCTTTTGGGACGAGGGCGTCGATTTATTTTCTGTATTTTCTTTTCTTCTATGTCGACTCGTCGTCGATCTTCTGTTCTATTTTCCTTCTGTTCAATTTCGAATCGCGGTCGATCTTCTCTGTGTACTGTGGGCGCTTCAGTCTGTTTCGTGCGTCGTGAGCGCGCACCGTGTACGACCCAGCCGAGAGGGGTCCGGGAGGCAACGGGTTGATGTCGCTGCCCCCGGCGTACCTCTGACGTCAGCAGTAGGTGCCAATTGTCTTGGCCGATGAGTATCTGGGGTTTCGCTCTTCTGTAGGTGATATCGCTTTCTATGTCCCGCAGATGCTTGCAATCGCCGATGTCTTGCACGGTGGCGGCTTGTGGCGTCGACTTCAAGTTGTCTATGGTGCGCGCTTGAATCCGATGTGCGCGCTGGGACGTACCTCTTAACGTCAGCTGGACCCGACGGGAGTTCGATGACCGGATGTTGCAATCGCCGATCGCCTCGATGTGCAGTGACTCGCGGGGGCCGCGCGCGCCTGTCTGGTTGGCGAGCTCGGCGTCGATGAGCGTCACCGTTGACCCGTCGTCGAGGAGGGCGTAAGTGTCTACTCCTCCCGCCGGTCCGGAAATGTGTACCGGCACTATCTTGAGATACGATGCGAAGCCTCTTGTCCACGTTGACGCGACTGTCTGCTTCTCCGCGTTGTCGTCTTCCGCGACCCTTTCGCTTTTGACGTGGTGAAGCAGTCTGTGGTGCGAGTATTTGCACCCGTCGGTGTCGCAAGTGAGCCTCTTGCAGTGATGACTCTTCGTTCTGAAGCGTAGACACGCGAAGCATAGTCTTCGTGCCTTCGCGATATCCCATCTGTCGTTGACCGTCGACTCAATGAATTTCTTGCACTTGGTTACCTCGTGCTCTGTGTCGTGACACGCCGCGCATTTTTCTTTCCTCGGGCTCGATACAGCGGTGCTATAAGTCTTGTTCGTCTGTCTTCTGTTCGCTGTATGTTCCCGTTCGGGTGTCACGTGTTCGGGAGGTGCGTAGCGCCCGCACCTGTCGGCCTCCCTACTGAGGAAATTAGAGAGCCTCAGTAGGTCGGGTTCTTCAGTCTGTTCTTCCGCCGCGTAGTCGAACCATCTATACTTGAGCGCCGGTGTGAACTTCTCGATGGTCATTTTGACAGCCTCCGGGTTGTACAGGTACGCCACGCGGTTGAGTGCGCGTAGCGTCACAACGATGTTCATCACCCGCGTGGCGAACACGCAGATGTCTCTCGGGTTGTCGCTGAGTCGGGGCAGCGCGCGCTGGCGTTCTAGTTCGCCTAGCGCGATGCAATCTGGTCGGCCGAAGCGTGCTTCGAGCGCCCGGAGTATGTCAGCTGTCTTGGCGTTGTATATGAGTAAGTTCTCGACGGCTTCTTTAGCTTTACCTTTTAGCGCTCTTCGTAGTCTCGCGACGTTCTCTGTGTCCGTGAAGCTCGGCGCAGATTCTTCATAAGCAGCTTTGAAGGTGAGCCACTCTTGGTGTGACCCACTGAAGTACGGCAATTCAGTAGCGAAGCGGTGGTGCGGGGCGCTCCCGGACCGGGCGGCGAGGGTGATTGCGGACGCCAGCTCACGCAAGTCAATTTGCTGTGGCGGCGTCGCGACTGTCGTTTCTTCATTCTTCGACACGGCGATGGGTGGTGGCTGGATCGGTGCAGGGGGCAACGGTGTTGTCGCCCGCGGCGCTGCATCGATGGTGCGCCCCACGTCTATGTCGTGTGGCCTGTCGGCGATGGCCAGGACGTGAGGTCGCGAGTCGTTCAGCCAGCTCCCGACTCTTTTCTCCGTTTCTTGCTCGTCTGATATGCACGTGTCTGCGTCACTCTCGCTTTCTTCATCTTCGGCTTCGATTCGTGATATTTTCGCGGCTGCTAATTGGACTTGCAATTCTAGTAGCTCCTCCTTGGCGCGGACGAGCTTCAATCTTCGCGTCTTTGTTGAGAGCGTCTTCTTTGTGCCAGTCCTCTTGGACACTGGCTTTTTAGTTTTCTCCGTCGCGGAAGTGTCTGCCGTGGCGGTTGTTTCCGTCATGACAGTAGATTCTGTCGTGGCGGTCGACTCTGACGTGGCGGTCGACTCTGTCGCTGTAGTCGACCCCGACAATTCGGCGACTGGGGCCGATGCTGCTGGTCTACTGGTGGTGGAGCGTGTGACTGGCATGTTTCTTTCTTCTATTTTCTACCTTTTTCAGCTTGATTCTTCTGTTTTCAGATTGCGTCTTCTATATTCTCTTGACGACGATAATCCGGCTCTCGAAGGACCAAAATGAACAGGACGATTAGTACGTCGTGCGTCCTGTTGCTGGCTAAAGCCGAATAATCTTGAAACAGTGCTCCACCCACCAGTTGTGACCCTCTTCGCGCAGAGTTTCTTCCTATAATCTTCCAATGTCCAGTCGCTCGAACGTGTCTGGCGCGATTTTTCGCGCTCTTATATACTATTTGGTGTGTCACAACTAGTGGGCTTTGTACCGAGTTTATTAATCCAATAAACCAATCATGATACCATTATTCCTGTCCCTTTCCGGGGTTACACTCTTCTTATTATTCCTATCCCTTTCAGGGTTACACTCTTCTATTATTCCTATCCCTTTCAGGGTTACACTCTTCTAACTTTATACTAGTGCTTATGCGCTAGGATTCTATGACATTATCTTATTTCTAACTTAAATTACATAATGTACTACAGTAACTTAATCTATTATATACAAATTATACAGACGTCGTCCTGTACAACAGTATTTATTTTATAATCTTTAGACGTTATATTGTATAACTGCCCTCTTATTCTTCTCTTCATCTCTCTACACTCAAAGGTTCGCCGGAAGAGAACTCATATTTGAGTTAAGCTCGCCTTTTTGTATACTGCCTAAATGTAAACTTTTTTTCTTTTACTTCTAACTGTATACAATAAAGAATAAAATAGAAAATAAATAAATAGATTCTTTGCCATAAATAAAGAATTACATGCTTCGGTGTTTTTGAAAAGTCTACCCCTAAAGAGATGACAAAGCGTATGAAAATTTGTATGATCATTCCGTAAAGCTTGTATGTTGAGTATTTGTATTCAACTTTTTAATTAAAGTAACATATTTCAGGGTTTTAGAGAATTCAACCGTATCATTATCATAACGCTAGATCTCGTGCGGGTAGGCAGAGATTACAGAGTTCTAACCACTACTTTCCATGTAGACTTCTCTGGCTTCCCCTACCCTTATAATTCGACTTATACATGCTTACCGGAATGCTTACTGAAAATTTATAAAGCGAGCAAAATTGAGGCTGAGAATTTCTCTCAGACCTTGGTAGTTTAAGGGTATGATCATAAAAATTGTTTATTGAGATGTTTGCTACAAATAAAAAAAATACACATTTTGTGTTTCTGGCAGTTCTACCCTAAGGGAGCTAAAATGAGGAGGCCTATATTGTACGTGTTTCCGATTAAATTTAAAGTAATGAGAATTGGTATATTGGAAAAACAATAGGATTATTGTTTTTAAATAGTATTTTAGGATTTATAAAAAATTTAATGATTAAAGTGAAAATTGGGGGTTCGGAAGTTTATATAAAAGTATCGTTAGTTTATAAGCTAGAATCATAATTTTTTAAAAATCGTTTTTTTTTATAATCTTTGTTTTTTAAAGTGGTGCAATAGGAAGTGAATATCTGTATGACGGTTCTGTTAGTTTGAAGTTAGAGTCATCCAAATTCGTGTTAGGGTTCTTTTTTTCCTAATAAATAAACACTACTAGCATAAAATTGGGGTTGAAAATTTAGTTATGTTCATAAAAAAATGGCATATGTGATTTTTTTTCTTAACTCCCTGTGCTAACCTAACCTGTGCACCAGAAATTATTGTTGTGTCGTAGGTGTGTTAACAAACATGAAATTCACATACACAAACACTCAGACCGTAAGAAATATTTGTGGGTCACACAAAGATTTTTTGCGTGCGGCGTTTCAACTTGCGACCACTCGATCCAGCAGTTGCAGTAGCTTAACTACTAGGTCAAACCGTCCGTCCAAATAAAGAATATATATGAAGAAATACAGGGCCAATGTTTTATGAAATCCAAAGCCTAAAGGGAATAAATAATATTAAGTCATTTATTCGTAACTAAGACGGGTAAAATCTACTCAAATATATTTTAATCCAGGCTGCCCGATTCATCTTCGTAGAGACAAAACCTTTTACCCTAAAAGCTTAAAGTTCTGAGAATAAATTTCATTTACAACCTCTCTCACTACAGTTATGTAGAAATCGTCTATAGGCTTAATAGCCTTACGGTAATTGTAATAATAATTTGCAATAAAACTTGCATTGTGTTTGGGAACGAAATCCTTGGCTTGCAATTATTTTAAATGACTACTATTAATTAATACAATTTATGAAAATCGGATACAAATGCTTCTGCTGTAATCTCCATGTAAATATAAAATGAGCGCGTGTGAAGCAACGGGAAACTGCTAGTTATTTATGAAAACACAAACAACCCCGCTAACCCTGCGGTTATTAAGTTGCGCGCCCTTTCTTCTTCTTCTTCTTCTTCAAGTTTTAGCTTCACACTAATTATAAGTGTATTTTGCCAGTGTCCAGTGAGATATATAATCGTGTTTGTTTAAATTAATTCGACTCCCCGATGTATTTGATGACAACGATGATAATGAAATTAATGAAGTACCCCACCCTGGATAGTAAAGCGGTGGATACTTTACATACCAATTGCAACGACCGTTTTGAGGGAAGTCGAAAAGGCACGTTTTATTACTTTGTTACAATTACCTTCACTCATGCACATATAAGAACACATAATGGTTAATATTCCACCAACATTACACATTATTAGTCCAAATAACACAAGTTTTGGAAATTAAAACAAATTGACAACATCACTCTTCGGCTTCCCGCCAAAAAAACGCGCGCCCTTTTTGTGTTTGACATATGTAGCAACTCTAGTACATAGTATAGTGCGACTGTCTTTTGGCCCGGGATTGACATTGACGGGGGGCGCTGGTGTGCAATTAGGGTTAAGATTTAGTAAAATGTTTTTACTTCTAAGTAGATATTTCAACAGGTGAGCCCGCACGATTATGAATAAAAAAAAATCGGTAAATTTTATAGCAAACGGCAATTCTGAGACATTTCACTTGATGATAGCGTTAGTTTTGCTTTTGGCCGCGGGCTGAAAGATCTGTACATAACTCAATGCCTTATAACTGCATCATAGTATGCCAGTGAAAAAACCCGAGGCGCCCGCTGTCAAACGAACACGACACGAGGCCGTGGCTGGGCCGTGTTGCCGATCGGACCGGTCAGTCAAAGATTGATTACCATTTGTTACATTATCATTTTCGAACTTCTCCATGGTTCCCTTAAGCCAGTCGTCAAGTCAAGCTGACAACCTTGCTATGGCTTGATAACTTCCAACGTGTCCAAAATTACCGATCTATAATAGTCTAGCTTATTCTATCAACAGATTGAGCGAGAGAGGGAGTGAGCAAGAGTAATCCTTCAAGACTTCCCTTTTTTTGATACAAATTAATACTTACTCGTACCTAATATTTATTTTCGATCCTCATGTACTTTATATTACCTATGAAATGTCATTACCTACATATATCCACAACACAGTAACGAGAATCGTTTCGAGTGTGGCAAAGCCCGCAAATAACTTTTGAGGTTTACTTTATTCACCAGTTACGTAATTAAAAATAAAATGGAAATAAATTCCTTTCACACCCCTGTTATCCGAAGGATTAGAGGCAGAAGTGTACGCTACATACCCATTTTTCGCCAATATATTTTTGATAGCAATGCCAATGTGATTGATTGTGGAGAAACCCCTTTTTGGCATGCGCCATATAACTGGAATGTGTTCTGTTTGTTTTAGGTACTGGTTATGCCACGTGTCAGTTATTGAAAGTTTTTCAATCAGTTAAATACCTTGTACGAAAATGCACAGCATAAACAGTGTGCAAAGAACTATTCTGGATGGTGCTGTGCTGCTCGCGCTGGTGGCGCCGCTAGTGCGGCCAGACTCAGGTGAGTGCCCGCTGAGGCTGCGGCCAACATCTTGTAGTAGTATATACAGGAAGGCAATCCTCGTGCGAACGAAGGGCACAGTATTAACGGGGCAATGATAGAAAACGGACGTGCAGACTGGCGCATTCTTATCAATATTTATACTCCATAAAATGTAAATTGATTAGGATCATAATTTGATATAATGCCATCCCGTCATGCCCTTTGAACAAATCGGTACCGCGGTCACTGCTTCCAGTTTCGGCCGTGGCGAGGAACGCCGCACTGCTCTGTGTGCAAGTCGTGTGTAGTCGTGCAGGATTGAGGTTTTGGTTTCGCTGTACTTAATTAACAAACGCAGCACGAAACTATGTAAAAACAAACTTTGCAAATGTAAAAATTAGGTTTTTAAAGGTTTCAAGTGATTCTGAAAGTGAAATCATGAAAGAAAAGAGCCTGTTGGAACTTTATACTCTGCCTACCTCGTAAGGGATCTAACGTGACGATATAAATAGATTCTAAAAGTGGTCTAAAAATTCTTGTTTTAGGTGCAGTGTTGACCGTGACGCGCGTGCCGGTACTAGCGGGCCACGACGCGGACCTGCCCTGCGACGTCCAACCCCCTATTAAAAACGACAGTCTACTGCTTTTGGCGTGGTACAAGGAGGACAAACCCATTTATAGGTAAGTCAAGATCGGTTGGTTACAAAAATCAAGGCCAATCAAAACGCAGTTTAGCAGTATATGTACGCATGCCTGCTTCTCACGCCGCCTATTTTATGAACAAGCACATATAGCCGTAATATGGCGCTAAAGATACAACCTTGATTAAGGAACGCGAGGTAAAAAAATATTTGAAACGAGGGCGCTGCCAAGTCTTAAAAGACTTGACCGCGCCCTTATTTTAACTTATAACCGCTTATTTTAACTGATACAAACAAAATAATAATAATACACTTTATTGCACATAAAATATTATGACAAGAAACAAGATCGAACATAGTTATGTTGGTACAGTAAGGCGGCCTTATCGCTTAAAGCGATTTCTTCCAGGCAACCTTTAGGTAGAGGACAGAGATGTTAAAAATAAAATGGAAATGGGTAAGGTGTAACTTAGTAAAGTTGTACCGATTTTTAAATCAGGGATAAAAAGCGAGCCTTCCAATTTTAGACCGATTTCCATCTTGCCGGCCTTGAGTAAAATTTATGAAAAGATCCTACTCAATCAATTGCTTAACCACTTTAATGAGAATAAGCTGTTACACGGTGATCAATATGGTTTTACTAAGGGACGTTCAACCACAGACGCGGGAGTAGGTCTGCTTCAGCAAATTTACGGTGCCTGGGAGGCATCGCAGAATGCAATTGGTGTATTCTGTGATCTCTCTAAGGCATTCGACTGTGTTGAGCATGCAACCCTTATTAAAAAGCTAAGGCATTACGGTATTAAAAACACTGCCCTTAATTTATTAGCTTCATACTTAGGTGAAAGGTCTCAATGTGTTGAGATTAACGGGGTCAAGTCTCAGGAAGTTAATATTTCAATTGGTGTTCCACAGGGCTCCATCTTAGGACCCTTTCTTTTTTTAGTATATATTAATGACCTGCCGAACTTTGTCCGTGATGTCTGTGACATTGTACTATTCGCAGATGATACCTCATTGATCTTCAAAGTTGACAGAGCTAAGCTTAATTTTGACGATGAGAATGGTGCTCTTTCACGGATATCAAATTGGTTCGAAATAAACAATCTATTGCTTAATTCACTCAAGACAAAGTGTATTAAATTTACTATGCCCAATGTAAAAGTTAATGCTACGAATATTCTTATTAATGGCACAAAGCTGGACCTCGTGAACTCCACTGTCTTTCTAGGCATTACCCTAGACTCCAAACTCCAATGGGGGGCCCATATCTCATCACTTGCGGGTAAACTTAGCTCCGCTGCTTATGCAGTGTGGAAAGTACGGCAACTTACGGATGTGGATACAGCACGTCTAGTTTATTTTAGTTACTTCCATAGCATTATGTCTTATGGTATCCTACTGTGGGGTAACGCTGCTGACGTGGAAAATGTATTCATACTGCAAAAAAGAGCTATCCGTGCCATTTATAATCTTGGACTAGGGCTTCCCTCAGAGAACTTTTTAAAGAGATCAACATTCTCACGGTCGCTTCACAGTATATATACGACAACATAGTGTACATACGTAGGAATATCCATTTATTTAATAAAGTGAGTGACGTTCATAAATTAAATACTAGAAATAAACATAAACTGGTATTACCAATTGTTAGGCTTAAAAAAGTATTTACTTCCTTCGTAGGAGTCGGTATTCGCTGCTTCAATAATATACCAAAGCCCATGTTAGAGTTGCCACTTGACAGATTTAAAAAGTATATTAAATCTTCACTAATGAGTAAAGGATATTATACACTAAATGATTTTTTAAATGATAAAAATGCCTTTACACAAACTGAAATCTAGAAGAATATAATGTTAAGTGCAGCGTGTCCTGCCTAGCGAGCGTTCATTGATTTTAAATATTATTCTCGAACGATGTCGACAGGGTCGTGGATTGGTCATGCTCACTAAAATGTCTTTGCTAGTGGCGGCTCTGTGGAGCGGGTCATTCTTTTCCCTCTAAAATGGTTGAGGAGAGTGATGGCTGCTTCTCAGGTCATATTTGTGAACGGGTGCTGCTGGTGGGGACTGGTCCGTCCCCTGCCCTTTGTCTGAACGTGTACCATAATGCTTTTGAATTTTGTCTCGTTCGGCATCACACTGGAGCTATGACCAGTTGTTTTGTACGCGCTCTTTACATATTTTATAGTAACACTTTCTCTTACTATTATTATTATGCTTTTTATTATATACCTCTACAACATCTCTATTTTGTAAATGAGAGGACTATGTAGACACTGACCAATATCATGAATCTAAGTACACTTATGATTAATCTATACTTAAGCACATCTATTTAGCTCGTTCTGCATTGTTCTCCCATACTCCATAAATGCAATGTATACAAAAAGAATAGTAAACCTCATTTTTAAAAAAGAGTAACCGTGGAGTTTCTTGCCCTTCTTCTCCACAGGAATGACTTTCCGAACGGGTGGTAGAGTCTTAAGTAATTAATAATTTTCTCTTTTTGACTATTCATAAGTGCCTTTTGGTCTACATGAATAAAAAACTTTTGATTTTGATTTTGATTTTTTGATTTTGGTGCAACAATGAATAAAATAAGATAAAAATTAAAAAATTAAAAGAACTAAAATGAAACAAAAAGAACCTATTATACATTACGCAAATGAATGACGAAATAAAATATGTCATGACTTTGAAAATATTGGAGCACGCAGTAACGTAACCTACATTTGTAGTGATATTCAGGTTGCTCTGAAAGCCATCAGCTCCTATGAGCTAAACTCGGCACTGGCTGTGGAGTGTGCATACCTTCTTGATAGATGTGGAGCGCGCAACAAGGTCAGATTAGTCTGGGTCCCTAGGCACAGGGGGTTGATGGCAACGCGCGTGCGGATGACTTGGTCAGAAAAGGAGCAATGGAGAAATTTGTTGGTCCAAACCGTTCATAGGCCTACAGAGGCGCGCACTTCAAATATGCCCAAGAATAACACGAGAAAGAGTCGAAACAATTACAGGGCTGAGAGACTCCAAGGAATTTCTCTCCACATGGTGTGACAGCGACAGCAAGACTACTAAAACACAGTAGACTACAACTAAGGCAACTAATTGGAGCATATACAGGCCACTACGGCGCAAAAGAATATCTACACAAGATGAACCTCTGCAGCGACGTGGTATGCAGGAACTGTGGCACAGAAACTGAAACCATGAAGCACGTCCTCTGCCACTGCGACACACTGGCGGCGCGGCGAATGAAGCTACTGGGAGTGGCCTATCCAAACCCAGAGGAACTTCGGCTCTTCCCCCTGCTGGAATCTACAGCCTGGTACAGAGAGTATTTGGTTCTTTAGGTACGTAAGAGCATCTGGGCAAGGACAGCATAAAAGATCCCATCGGTTCGAAGTGCGCCTGAGGTTTCCTCGGCCCGATAAGCCAACAAGATAAGATAAGATAAACGTAACCTCATCTTGATTTTACTTATATCTGTTTACTAGCTGTAAGTTTTCTAGTATAAACAGATACACTTTAATTTATTGCCTGCTCCCCACGTTATTAGTTTTATTATTAATTTTAATTAATAATTATTATTTTCTACTCGTGTATAGAAAAAAATAAAGTAAACTATACAAGCGATATAATATATTTTTTCTCAATGACAAGAGAACAATTTTAAGGGACCTTGCCAGTTATTGCAGATTTTTGCATTTCTCCGAGATTATCTAAGACATTAGTTTAAAGAAGACTTTGTCTGCTTGACAATTATACCAACTTCTAGAAGAATAATAAAGTTGTGATATGTATGTGCGTACAGTTTTTTAATTAATTCTGTTTTTAGTTACGACAGTCGAGTGCTCGGTCCAGCGGCTCACTGGGTGGCGGACGAGTACGTTGGGCGAATGTACTGGCGTGAAACCTCGTCTCCGGGACTTCAAGTGCAGAATTTCCAAGCCCAGGATCGAGCCGCTTACAGTTGCCGAGTAGATTTCCATGTATCACAAACGAGAAACTATAAAATTTCCCTTGACGTAATTGGTAAGAACAAACTAAACTTTGGTATCTTTGTGTAAAAAATAGACCTACTTTTTTAAACTATGGATAAGATTGGATCACACCTTGATAAGCTTTAGCCTTTCCTCAATAACTCAAGTTATTTTGATTTAACATGCATTAAAAACACGGAAAAAAAATTATTACGTGATGCAGGATTAAATAATTCTGTCTGACATGGTTATTCTGTCATGGTGTCTGACCTTACCGTTTTCTGCTTATTGTGCGGCAGAAAGAGGTGGCACGGTGGTAAAGAGGAGTAAAGGCCTCTATCCTGCAAAGAGACAGTCAGATATATCATCATCATCATCATCATCATCATCATCTCAGCCTATACTTGTCCACTGCTGAACATAGGCCTCCCCAATCGCTTTCCAGCGTAACCGGTCCGATGCCACCTGCATCCAACGACTTCCTGCGATTTTCACAAGATCGTCGGTCCATCTGGCAGGTGGTCGTCCCACGCTGCGCTTGCCAATACGTGGTCTCCACTCTAGAATCTTTCTGCCCCAACGCCCGTCCGATCTTCGCGCTATGTGGCCCGCCCATTGCCACTTCAGCTTGCTAATCTTAAGGGCTATGTCGGTGACCCTGGTTCTTCTACGAATCTCCTCATTCCTGATTCGATCACGTAGAGAAACGCCGAGCATAGCTCTCTCCATAGCTCGCTGAGCAACTCTGAGCTTTTTTATGAGACCTATAGTAAGAGACCACGTCTCTGATCCATATATCATCACTGGTAACACACATGTTACCAGTCAGATATATAATTACATAAAATAATAAAATTTGATAATATTGTTCTGGTGTACACTACAAATTTTAAGAAATTCGTTAACATTTAGAAGCATATTGATTTAATAATTTCTAATTTAATACAGGCATGGTAAGAAACTAATAATTTATAAGCTGTAAGAGCCAGCTCGGAAAAAGGATAATGGCGTATAGTAAGCGGAGGTAAATAATGCACATCGTGTGACGCAATCAGTACATTATGCGATGTTTTGTCGCTTTCGGCGCTGTTAGTGCTCCCAGCGATAAAGACGACGCTCTACGAACCGGAAAGTAGTCAATTATCTTCCATCTTAAGCCGATGTGCATTATTTAACGCCGCTTACCGTAGTTACTTTTCAATATAACAATGCTCAAGGGGTAACGTGTGTTTGTCGCAAGCCTGCGCTTTCTTTGAGGACATCCGCGGTAAATATATTACCGTTATTGCACATTGGTTAAATTTATCTCGTTACTGACCTCGATAAACCGATCATGAAAATGGCTGTTAAAGCTCAATAGTGACCTAAGGAGAGCAACGTTTAATTTTAATTTCTTTATTCACAGAACTTCCGGCAGTGCCCTTGATTCATGATAACCGGAGTAATGAAGTCCAAAATAAGGCAGGTCCTTACTATGAAGGAGGCAGCTTTACTTTGGTGTGCACCGTCAAAGGAGGTAGTGTTATATTCGATTATTAAAGAAAATATATTTACTAAGTTTTAATATTCTTTGTAATTCACAGTATGGGACAATCTCAGTGATTGCTGAGATCTGCTGAGAGAAATCAGTACATGTAATTAAAATGTACCGAGCCAAATTTGTATATTTTTTTGGGGGTACACTTTCGTTATCGATATAAAAGCCGGTTTTTTTTTACATTTGTTTATGCCTGTCACCTTGTGCGTCAATCACGCAAAAACAATTAAATGGATTTTAATGAAATATGATGTGTTATAGAAGTAGATAGTTATAGGATAGGCACTGGACATTTCCCGATGATTGAATTGTGTTACTTTAAATATAAAATTGTAGGTTACCCACCTCCAATAATCCAGTGGTTTCGAGGCAATACAACTTTAAAGTCCTTAAAGCCGGCAGATGATGAAGAGACAACAAAAACGAGATCATTAATATTAGAAGTCAATAACCTGACGCGCGAGCAGGACGGCTCAGAGTACAGCTGTTCCGCCGGCAACACTGTACTAGCTCCACCGCGGAGGACATCCATAAGCATTGAAATGTACCGTGAGTATTTTCTTCTATCTATTTATATCGTTGCGCTAGATCACATGTGGTGCAGGCAGAATTCCAGAAAGAAGTTCTTTCCTTACAGAAGTGTGTTTAGTGACGTCTATCAGTTTTATGTGGAAGATATTCTTACTCATAATATTTACACCATATTTTGGTTCAGTTAAGATATGTAATAGGTACCTACAATTGAATAAAAATACGGATCAGAATATTTAACGCTTCACCACGGGAAGTTATCACAAAACTATTAAAGAACTCAACGTTAATGAACGCCAGCAATGACACAGCTTAGGCTGATTTATTTAGACGGACAACTTAGTTCAGTGGTTACAAACTTAGCCTAGTGCATGGAGCAGTCGCGGGTTCGGTCCCCGCACGGGACAAATCTTTGTGTGACCGACATATGTTTGTTGCGGTCTGGGTGTTTGTGTATGTGTGAATTTCGTGTTTGTGAACGCGACACACACAGTAATGATTCCTAGTATGAACCACTTTTAATGCACGTCTTTAATGTAAACAAAAATGTCAAAGTGTCGTGCGAAACGAGCTGCTGCTCCTTTTGTAGACTGCTCCTTTTGTAGACTTTTTCTGACTGCACTCTGGGGTCTGGGATTGGTTATGCTCACTAAAAAGTCTATGCTTGCAGTGGCTATTTGGTGCGGGTCACTTCCTTTCCTCTAATATGGTCGAGGGAGGTGATGGCTGCTCAAGTAGTCGTACTCGTGAACGAGTGCTGCTTGTGGTGATTGGTGCACACAGAATTCTCTAGCTTTTTATTATAACAGATATTTAAAAAAATAGTCTTATATCTCAGTCGTAAGGTATCACACTCGAGCTGGATCGCATTCATGATTTTGCATAATATAAAATTGTACGTACCTATACAAAATATATGAAAAAAAAATGAATGGTTAATTAGACAAAAAAGACAAGCCCGCTGAGTTTCTCGCCGGGTCTTCTCAGGAGAGGCGGCGTTCCGATCCGGTGGTAGATTAGCAAGTTAAAAAAAAATGTATATATGACACTTTGTAAACAACCCCGCAGGGTATGTGCAAAATAAACGATTTGAGTTTAAGTTTATAAAAAATGTATTATTACCTTCCTCATAGGTGTAGTGCCGTATGATACAGCCGACGATCAAAGTGACCTGAGTTCAGATTTTTTAAGAAATTTGCTTTACTATGAAACCTAGGCATAAAAATTCTTAGTCCTGCAGTCTGGAGTCTTACATTATACTGGTATAATGGCAATGCGCTTGATCCCTACCACACTGGGACTTGAAATCTTCGGCAAACTGGAGTCTACACATTACATTGCCGTCTCTCACCTCTGCATGGAGAATGTAGGCATCCCGATGTTTATTTTAGTTACTTTTTTGTTTTACCTTTCAGTTAAGCCTCTTACGGTAAAAATAATTTTACCTAATGAGCTACTATTAGGTCATAAAACTGAAATATTATGCATTAGCACGGGATCCAGACCTTCGGCCGACATATTTTGGTGGCTTGGAGGGAAGGAAATGAATGTCGCAGGAATAATTGTGGTAAGTATAAAACCATAATTCACTTCGCAGTAAGTAAGTAAATACACAATTGTGACTATATAATTGATCTACCACGTAGAATACTCAAAAATTAAAGAATTGTAAATTTTAATAAATAAAAATAAAATTAAAATATTTTTCGGATTTTATCGCGGATTATTTTTGATTTTAAAGTTCCCGAGGATTTGAGTGCTTTGCAGCACCCATAGTCACGGGAAGGACAGAGGTGTTAGACGTCCAAAAGGCATAGTTATTCCGGGGTACCCTCAAACTTCTTAATTATTTTTGTTGGTCTGATCTATGCAGAATGTGCTCACGGTGTCTTGAGGCCTTGCAATGTTATGCTTGGTTTTGCATTTGATTATATTAATTACCGGCTCCCAAGTCGATGGAAGCACCCAGCCATTTTCTCAAGCCACCTAGATATTAATCTGTGATAAATAAACTAGAATCTAATCATTGTGGTCAATTGGTTCTATTCCCTAGGACTAGTAAGGTTTAAAGGAAATAGGTAAGGTAGGATTTGTTCCAATGAATGTTAGCCGTTTTGGGGCGTTTTAAATGTAATTTAAGAGGAAAAACACCCAAGTTTCCATCACAGGAGGACCCGAACGATTTATATAACTCGCTGTTCCACCTGATTAGCGGCGAATTAAGTACCAAGCCCAAAAATGTTTTAGTCAGTGATAGTGCTGCTTTTAGTGCATGGGCAACCTGTGGTATTTACAAAAGTAGACGGAGGTTTTATGAACTCTATGAATTTATAGAATATACTAAAATTTGTAAAAGAGTTTGCCCCTGTGCCAATCAATTTATATAAGAAATCTAATTAAACTATCCGGTAATTGATTAAAATAATTTAGAACATTATTAACAGTGAAACCGGTAGGAATACAGTGCGAAATAGAGACTTAAATGTGAAAATTGGTGATAGAAATGTGAGTGGAAGTGGCAACTGAGATTGAAACATTTTTACCAACATTCCTTTGGTAATTACCACAACTCTGACATCCTCTTGCACTTCCTCGGAATCGCTCCTCAAATTTAGTACATTAAAAGCAACACACCCTTTGAATTTTTAGAGGTCAGTGGAAAAAATATTATAGACACCTGTTACAATCTTAAATTAAAAAACACGGCGGACATTTGGGGACTGTATGTGAAGACAGTTCTATAATCTATACTATTGCCCCCCACTTGGAATCTGCGTTCAATGGCTGTGTTGTTTGTGGTGTATTTCCTGATCTTCTGAAAATTAGTAGAGTGATCCCTTTGTTTAAATCGGGTAAGCACATCGGATCCATAAAATGTTCGGATTATTTCTGTGTTGCCCATCTTAAGTAAGGTATTCGAAAAGGATGTCTTGAATCAGATGTTAATACACTTTAGTAGTCATAATCAACTTAATGAAAATCAGTTGGGGTTCACTGAGAACCGCACCACTATTGATGCGGGTGTTAAATTAATAAGAAATGTTTTTGTTGCCTGGGAGAACTCGCAGGATGCTTTATTTTGCAATTTCTTTTAACTGTGTGCATCATGAAACTCTCTTAAGGAAACTTGTCTAATAGAATTCATAAAAATCTTTTATAAAAAAAGGTAAACCGACTTCAAAAAGCAAAAAAATAAATATTTGAAGTCGGTGCTGGTTGGTGCAGTCGGTTACTTGGCACCGACTTCAAATATTTATTTTTTTGCTTTTTGAAGTCGGTTTACCTTTTTTTATAAAAGATTTTTATTTTACAATTTTAAGTGACCAGTGAATTATTCTATAGTAGGGTACCTATAGGATTGACGTAATACCCATAATATCTCAATTTACACATGCCTATTGTTTGTCGTTAAGGAGTTCCCTGGTGTATCTTCTAAGTCCAAGGTCCAATGTCAATAAAATTAATATGGGACTACCTTGGAGATATACTGAACCCAATGCAAAAAAAAATATCAAAATCGGTCCACAATTGACGGAAATATCGCTGAACATACATAAAAAAAAAAAAAAAAAAGCATCCATACAACCGAGCATAGAACCTCCTCCTTTTTGAAGTCGGTTAAAAAGGTCGATGTTAATAGCGAAAAATCTCACGGTAATGCCGTGACAATGGGCGTGCCCCAGGGTTTGATTCTCGGTTTTTTTTCTGTTTCTGATATATATAAATGATTTCCAAACATTGTGTTGTTCGCAGATGATACTCTTTGTTATTCAAGATTTAAAGACATCTACTTTATTATAAGGAAGTGAACAACGCACTTGTTGAGGTTTTTCATTGTTTCAATACAAATAATCTTCTTCTAAAGGATAAAATATAAAAAAAATTTAAAGGACAATGGCAAGATCCCAGACATGGTTTTGCCTGATATCAATTTAAAGCGTCTAGTTATGAAAAAATATGAAAACTATAGGGTTTCCATGACTTAAACATAAACACCAAGATATTTTTTTGATTAACATTATAAATATTAAGGTTATGTCAATATGAAAACTTTAAAAAAAAAAGATAAACCGACTTCAAAAAGCAAACGATAAATATTTGAAGTCGGTGCTGGTTGGTGCAGTCGGTTTTTATAATAGTTAGCAATGTAGTCCTCAGTCAGTAGTTCCTTTTGGTCCTGGAGCTGGACGGTCATTGTGGCGGTATCATACAAACATCTTAACACCTCGATATAGCGCTAATCGATGCGACATCGCTGCAAAGCATCCAAAACCGCCCAGGCTTGTATTGAGTCGAAGGCTTTCTCACAGACTACGAAAGCCATACACAGCGCCTGATTGTACTCTTCAGTCTTCTGTACAATCTGCCGAACAGTATGGATGTAGTCTACGGTGCTGTAGCCTTTTCGAAACCCGGCTTGTTCCGGTGGCTGGAACTCGTCGAGTCTTTTGGCGAGGCGGTTCGTGAGTACTCTCGAGAACAACTTGTAGACGTGGCTCAAGAGAGAGGTGGGTCTATAGTTCTTCAGCAAGGTCTTGTCACCTTTTTTGAAGAACAGAAAAACCGCACTCCCGCTCCACGCTTGAGGTGTTAAGCCCTGGTGGATGACGGAATTAAAGAGGCTCGCTAGATTTTTCAGGATTGGAGTCCCGCCTGCTTTTAGGAGCTAAGTGGTCATTCCGTCATCGCCTGGCGACTTGTTGTTTATGAGCTGCTCGAGAGCCACTCTAACCTCGTCCTGGTTGACATCAGGGATATCTTCTGTGTAGTGGCGTGCGAGTGGGACTCTGTCTCGTGGGTTTAGTCATCCGTGATGCGTTCAGATCTTTGTAGAAACTCAATTTCCTCGAGTACCTTCGTCAGATGGGGTCTACCTAGCTGGCAAGCGAAGACTTTGGTGGCTCTGTTTTATTCAATCGCAGCCGCGATGGCGCGGGTGTTGGAACATCGGAGGTCACGTCGCACTAGCTTCCGGATCTTCCGGTTGAGGTTCCTCCCATCCGGCGAAGACGCCTGCGTGGATGACATTTCCCGTCTTTGCCTCATAAGTTCGAGAGTCTCGAGCGAGAGTTTAGACTCTTTGATATCGCTTTTGCCGGGAAACAGCCCTTCGAAACACATCCTGTAGCGTTTTGACCACTGTGTCGGTTTTCTCGTCAACATTGCCTTCGGTTTCCAGCAGGTCGAAACGGTTTTGAAGCTCCAGTTGGAACTTTTCGGACCCTAAAGCTATTTGAGGCGCAGTAGGTCTGATAGTAGACCTCATCATGCGACGCCTTTCGGCCCTGAAGTTTATATTTAGAGCGCCTCGGACAAGTCTGTGATCGCTGCCGGTATTAAACCTGTTGATCACGGAGACGTCTCTAAATATAGACTTCCTGTCAGTCATGATGAAGTCTATCTCTTTTCTCGTCACAGTGTCGGGGCTTCGCCATGTCCACTTTTCATGAGGCTTCTTCTTAAAGAACGAATTCATCAAGAGGAGCCGCAGGGGGACTCCAGAATAATAAAAATAATGAATCCGCTAATTCTCTCCCATTACTGGCAAATGTCTTACAAGTCCAGATGAGAGATAGATCACAGTCTACCAGTTTTCCATATTTCATATAAAAGTAAGTACATACTTAATCGTAGTGCCTACTATTATATTTTCTAATGGTTGCAAGTTAACCCTTTTTAGAAGACTCGTAAATACAAATTACTAATGATTCATTGCTAACTATTAAGAGGCAATTTCATTAAGTTCATGTTGACATAACCTCAAGACAAGAAATGATGGTGTGGCTGCATTAAGTTAGATGAGTACTATTATAATTTCTTATGATTGGTTACAATATTAATAAAATTAACTAGAAATAAAATTAAATAAGGCCAATTACAGGTTTTTCTAAATTGAATTAAAAGTAATGTAGTTGAAAGCTTAAATCACAATTAAACATACACAAGTTATGATTCACAATGCGTATTTATTTTGAAATAAAACTATGTTTTCGGATTTTATCGCGGTTTATTTTGATTTTTAAGTTCCCGACGTTTCGAGTGCTTTGCAGCACCCATGGTCACGGGAAGGACTGAGGTGTTAGACGTCCAAAAGGCATAGTTGTTCCGGGGTACCCTCAAACTTCTTAATTATTTTTGTTTTTGTTGGTCCGATCTACGCAGAATGAGCTCACGGTGTCTTGAGGTCTTGCAGTGTTATGCTTGGTTTTAGATTTGATTATATTAATTACTGGATCCCAAGACGATGGAAGCACCCAGCCATCTTCTCTATTGAAATTAGGATGTTTTTTAATTTCAATAGCCTCGCGAACCATCCTTGGTAGGAATCGGTGTTCTTTTACGAGGATTTGTGGTCTATCAAATCTGATGTTATGGCGGGTGCGGTCAAGGACATGTTCACAGACTGCAGACTTCTTTGAGCGACGGTGTTTTAGGTCAGCTATGTGTTCTTTAACCCGAGTTTTTACAGGTCTTTTTGTTTGTCCTATGTAAGAGAGACCACATTCACAATCAAGCTTGTATACTCCTGCATCTTGAAGAGGGATGTGACACTTGACAGATGGTAAAAACTGACTGATCTTCTTTGGCGGCTTATAAAATGTTTTAATTGAAGCACGCTTCAAGATGTAGCCAATCTTGTCTGTGACTCCTCTTATGTAAGGTAGTACAGCAGGGAGACGCTCGACTGTGGCTGGTTTCACTCGGTCACTGTGATGTTGGCGTGGGACTCGAAGGTTATTGTCGTGCAGGACTTGCTTGACATGTTGAAGCTCGGCAGCCAGATGTTTCTTGTCACAGATCCCTTGTGCTCTCTGAAACAAAGATTTACCCACAGTAGCTAACTGTGATGGATGGTGGTAAGATTCACCGTTCAAGTACCTATCAGTATGGGTCTTTTTTCTATAAACCGTATGGCTTAAGGTGTTGTTGGGGTTACGGATTACTGAAACATCTAGGAAAGCTAGGGAATTGTTTGCCTCCAACTCCATTGTAAACTGAATTTTGGGGTTAATGGAGTTAAGATGATTAAGGAATACATTAATTTTGTCAGATGGTAATATTGTGAAAGTATCATCTACGTACCGCTTGTAGAAACTTGGCTTTACAGGTGAGGTACGAAGGGCTGTCTCCTCAAAGTCTTCCATGAATATATCGGCAACAATGGGAGATACAGGGGAGCCCATCGCCACACCATCTACTTGCTTGTAGAACTGCTCCTTCCACAGTAGGTAGCCAGATGTAAGGCAGTGTCTCAATAGTTCTGAGTATTCCGCTGGCATGTTGTTCTCCGCTAGTTTCCTTTCTACAATTTCGACACAGTCTTGTACAGGTAAGCATGTGAATAGTGACTGGACATTGAAACTGACCATAGTTTCATTGTCAGTGAGATGTAGATTTTTGATCTCACTAACAAAATGGTATGAATCCTTAACATGTGCTCTTGTGTGTCCTCTGAGTGGCGAGAGCACTTTCGCTACGTGCTGAGCCAATCTGTAGGTTGGTGTGTCGATTTGGCTAACAATTGGACGTAGGGGAGCATTCGGTTTATGAATAACAAAATAAACCGCGATAAAATCCGAAAAAATAGTTTTATTTCATGTGTAATATTCGCGTAAATCTAAGAACTCAGTACGTATTTATTTTTTTAACTTTTATATATATATTTTCAAAGACCCTATAATACACCTATATACGTAAATATATAAAGAGAATATATATATACACACATATATATATATATATATATATATATATATATATATATATATATATATATATATATATATATATATATATATATATGTAACGCATGATTTTTGCGGAATATCTATTATTTCTTTATACTAAAACGGCTGAACGGATTATAAAGAAACTGAATATGAAAGAAACCACACAGATATACAATTCGAAAGTGGAAGAACGTAGATATTGGGTAAGATCTAGACTATCTTACTATAACCAAATAGACCGTGTCTTATCCAAAGGCCAGGTCAAGATTCTCCGAAACCGAGCGCGTATAAGACGAACTGTGAAAGTAGAGCAAGGTCTGTAAGAAAAGAACCTGTTGGAACTCTGTACTCTCTGCCTACCCTGCAAGGGATCTGACGTGATGATATAGATTTATTGATAGTGTTAAAGTATCTTAAATCATGAAATAGATAACTTTTTTGCACACTATATCATGCCGATATTATCCGTGTAAGTGGTATATAAAATCACACCAATATGCATTTGGTGGATTTTTACCGGCCTGCGTGAAGGTTCAAAGATATTAATCATATTTAGGCTAAAGCTTGCCAGGCTTTTAGGCTAAAGCGTGGCAATCCTTCGACTTCACCATTTTAACTGGAAGTTTGGGGATCTGTTGAAATTGTTCTACAACTAAAACTTACTCATTTTTAAGTTGACTTTATAAATACTTTTGCAAAACAAAGACGACTTAGTTTACGAACTTTGTCAAATAGTCGCAGGTACGATCCCCGCACAGCACACAAGAATATTGATTTGGAATTTGTGATTTTTAAATAAAGAAGAATATTTAAGGGCATACGGGTCCCATGGAAAAAAAAATTGTTTGATCGTGTTAATATCCAGAACGGTGGAACCGATTTTAAATAGACTATCACTAGAAAATGGAGGATTTTTCAGAAATTGTTTAAGTATATTTTAGGTCGAGAAATGCGAGATTTCTGGGGATAGTTGATTCTATTTCTCCATATTAACACCGCTGAACGGATTTAAAAGAAACTTAATATGGAGGGTCTCTTAAGTCTTGGAATAATTCTATCCCAAAAAGAAAACCTACCTATGTCAAATTACAAAAGAAACGGGTGCGAAGCCGCGGGTTACGGCTAGTGTTGTCAATAAATTGTCAACACAAATGTCATTGTTACCAAGTATTGCCATTACATTTTTTATCAATAAAAAATGGGTGATCTAGTGATAAACCACCTATTGTATGCAGATGACGCGGTTTTGATAGCGCCAACAGCCACTGATCTGCAAACACTAGTCACAGTTATGAGAGACGACTGCATGAACAATGGCTTACATTTGAATGTGAAGAAAACCAAAATTATGGTTTTTGAACGGGAAGAAACCAGAACGAATGCAAGGATTGTGGTTGGTAACGATGTGCTGGAGCAAGTGAATGAGTTTGTATATCTTGGATGCGCCTTTAGTAAGGATGGGAAATACACCGCTGATATAGAGAGAAGAGTGAATGCAGGTAATAGAGTGAATGGTGCGATGGGAAGGCTACTTGGGAGCCGGCACTTAAGCCAAAAGGCGCAGCTGGCCATGCATAACGGAGTGCTTGTCCCAACGCTGTTATATGGCAGTGAGAGTTGGGTATGTAAGAAGGAGAACGAAAGCAGGATAAATGCGGTCGAAATGCGATCTCTGCGGAAGATGTGCGGAGTGACGCTGACTGACCGTATTCGCAACAGCGTAGTAAGAAAGCGAGTAGGTATGAAAGATAGTATCGGTGTAAAGATGAAAAGGGTATGCTCCATTGGTTCGGGCATATAGAAAGAATGCCAGAAAAAAGAATGACAAAACAGATATACAATGCGAAAGTGGAAGGATGTAGGTGCCGGGGAAGACCTAGACTATCTTACCATGACCAAATAGACCGTGTCTTAGCTGAAGGGCAAGTCAAGAGTCTCCGTAACCGGCGAGTGTGTATGAGACGAACTATGAGAGTGGAGGAAGCCAGAGAGGTATGTAAGGAAAGATCCTGTTGGAACTCTGTACTCTCTGCCTACCCCGCGAGGGAGCTGGCGTGATGATATAGATAGATAGATCAATCAATTCAGTGTTGTGTGTAATATGTTTTTTATTTTATTTTAACCATTTAGAGAGTCTTATCTGATGGAAAAGTCAAGAGTCTCCGTAACCGGCGAGCGTGTATGAGACGAACTATGAGAGTCGAGGAAGCCAGAGAGGTATGGAAGGAAAGAACCTGTTGGAACTCTGTACTCTCTGCCTACCCCGCAAGGGATCTGGCGTGAGGTTATAGATAGATAGATAGATTTAGAAATTATTTTAACTATCTGAATGTAAAACATTACGACAGTTTTTGTAAATCAATAGTCTATAATTAAACATTTATTTACAAATGTTTATTAGTTTCTTTTATTGAAATTTCTTTTTTTAAATGGGGCAGTTATAGTGTATCAAATAAAATGGATGATAGATGAATATGAATACATAAATGTAATCAAATAAAGCACATTAATTTAAAAATATTATCCAGCGCGATGACATACAAAATTATTTTTGTATAAAAACCGACCGAATTATATGACTAATATTTGCACATGACGTATTTTAAGACACTTCATAAGACGCTCAGGTAGAATCTTGCTATTGTTCTTTACTACGCCAAATGTAAGATAGGTAGGAACCAATGTACAAATGAATGGTGCAGAATTGGACCTTGTAGAGTCAACTGTATTTCTAGGTATCACTATTGATGCCAGACTACAATGGGGCCCACATATTGAACAACAATCTAAGAGGATAAGTTCAGCGGCATAACGTAAAGACAATTAGGTTATTGACTGATATTCAAACAACTAGAATTGTTTGTTTCGCTCATACTGCTTTGGAGATGTTCTGCAGAACTGAATAACATTCTCGTTCTTCAAAAAAGGGCTATTCGTGCAATTTACAATTTGGCCCCCAGAGCTTCCCTTAGGGAAAACTTCAAAGAAAGACTTGTTTGAGGTGTGTTTTCTTTAACATCTTGAAATGAATTATGTGAGTAACAAAAGATACTAAAATTGCAATACCTAATCTTAATTATTTCAAAAAAATTGAGGTTATAAAACTTTGTAATGAAAACACTATCTTTGTCTTGAGCTTTATCGGAACTATAACCCAAACACATTTCTGAATAAAAAATCCTCCTCCTTGCATCGGTTTTCTCATTACTGAGGGTTATGGTCATTTCTTGGGAACAGTTTACTATGGATGATGTAGCGCCATCTATTCTCATCTGCAGCCGAGTGTAAAGCATCGTGAACTGTGGTATCAAGAGTTATGCGTCCATCGTGTTGGGCTTCTTCGTCGAGGTAGCTTGCGTTCGATTTTACCAGTGACCATCTTTCCTAGCAATGTGGCCAAAATACTCCAATACCTTCTTGGATGTTTAGTTCAGCTAGAATTGACACATTGGTGCGTGGTGTCCATGGTATATCCAGCATCCCTCTCCAATACCACATCTCAAAGGCATCAATGCAGTCGCGATCAGCCTTCTTGAGGGTCCATGTCTCGGTACTGTATGATCCATCTTCCCCTTTTTAGTTTTATTGTGATATTCTTAAACTTGATATCACCTATTTAGTGCAAACACGTTTATATGGTATCAAGTTTGCCAATGAGTTTTTTTTCTGATTGGGCAGATCTTCCCTCCAAACGAACTGAAACACAAAACATCGAAATACTAAAATTACAAATTGTAATCGAATATATATAAAGAAACCATAATAATCAATAATCGGATACCAATAGATACCCATTATTATAATAATTTAACTTGCACTTAAAAATAACAAAATGCATCATCTTTCTACTCAATACAATACATACCTTATATTACTTTAATCAATTTCTTTCAACTTGCCACTATTTCATAGGCCTTAATAAATATATTATGTTCCGCACTCAAACAATTACCATCTAACTACGAAGCCGCGAATAAAATAGATTTTGTATAGGCTCCCATTTCTCCGTTTTTAACTACCCTGCATACCCTATTCATGTACGTCAGTCCAGGCTTAATTTATATTTGTAGTACTATAAGTTTTGTATTTTCTCTGTAAGTGATTTGTAAATCGTTTGAGAAAATAAATGTCTTAAACCATATGTCTATAGTATACCTATATAAACCAAACTGCTCAATTTTTTAGACTTCAGAAGAAAGAAATGAAACTAAATCGATAATTCAATGGTCTCCAGTTGAGGAATATAATGGGCAAGATCTTGTCTGTGCAGCAGAAAATCCAAAGTACCGTGGTCTTGGTAGAATTGAAACCAAAGTCACGCTCGACATTTACTGTAAGTATTTGATTCTATCATTTCATTGTAGGTCCAAGATCATGAAATTAATTTTACAGTGCAGCAGTTGAGTAATAATAACACTGCATTTATTAACGTTTTGCACTGTATTAAGCGGATACCGCAATAAAAATGTATTTTTGTACTCCATGCACTTTAAAAAGTTTATGGATTAGAAGTTTAATATATAGAAATATGATTTAATGCTCTATATTTCAAAATGTGGTAAAAGAAGAAAATTTCTCGAAAGAAAAAGAATCTAAAGTCATCTCTATTGCTTCACATTTTCTAATTCCAACGGGAAATGCTTAAGAATTACCTAGCACGCAGAATTTACTTAAAAACATAGAGGGTAATTATTGTAGCAAAGTTCTTTTAAACCAGTTTTTTATTTAATATTGGAGTTTTTTTAGAAAATGGTAAAATTTGTTTTTGTACATACGTTGTTTTTTTTCCATACGCGCTCAATATATATGTCCCTTATTATTCATTAGTAAAGTACACATCATTGTCGCTCCCCCGGTCGATAAGTGGCCGATTGCGGTAGCCCATCAACGACCACATTCGATTGGTTCTGATTTAACAGATGCGCCTAAAGTAGTTATCAATTTTGGTGAGGACGTGAACGCCAACCGTATTAAAGAGGGTGATGACGTCAGCTTCAGCTGCACCGTGGACGCCAACCCGCCGCCTTTTGAAATTCTTTGGGAGTATAATGTAAGCAACATTTAATTTACACGCACTCTAAATATAAACATCACAAGTTTTATAGTAGGCTCGGCAGGGCTCACACAGGCGGAGCAACAAGGCATTATGTCACGGATTTTGTCGCCCTGGGCGTGTGATAATCGTTTTGTCTTATATGACAGCATGGCGTACCCTGACTGATACGGGAAAACTTATTTCAAGATATAATTTTGTCCCGCGCGAGAAAAATCTTGCCGCCCGTGCTTGCACTGCTGCAGGGCTAGCACGGGCGCCATGCTATCATGTGAGATATCGGTTATCTCATATCTAGAGCGACAAATCTGTGACATATGTCTTGTCACACCGCCAGCGCCAGCTTCGGTGGAATTAGCAAGAAATAGGTACAATATAGCTGATAGCAAGGTTAGCTGGCTGAGCATTAATGGTCTACTTGTCTAGATGCCTTTGTTTCAGAAGTTTCTCATTCTTAGCTTAGGAAGCCATATTCAAATGAACACTAAAAACCACACAACTTTATAAAGTCATAAAAATATCATTAAATAATTGGTAATACATATAGTAAGAATTTTGCCGGGCCAGGGTGTTTATTTCTTTCAAAGCCTAATGTGGAGATGTTGGTATATTAGCTTATTTATAGAATGAAATGGAATACTCCGCAAAAAAACTATGTGTAAAAATACACTGATACAATTGGCTGTCTTACCGTCATATCAGAAGATACATCTACCGTAGTACTCGGCACGACAGAAGAGTATGGACGGACGGTATCGCTGATAACGCCCAACGTGCTGCCGACTCCGGTAACCTTAGGGAGTTGTACAAGGCAACGAAGACCCTAGCCGGAAATCAGAACCGGAAGAAGAAGCCCCTAAAAGACAAGGAGGGCCAACTGATTGTGACATCTGAGGGACAGCTTCAACGCTGGCGGGAGCATTTTGAGGAGATCTTTCGGGTCTCTTTAAGTGTACCTTTGACTACCACTACATCTGATAGCAGCTTGGCCCTGCGGAGCCTAAATATTGACGTCTCTCCACCCACAAAACAAGAAGTAGCGAATGCCATCCGGTCGCTCAAAAATGGCAAGGCCCCAGGAGTCGATCTCATCACAGCTGAAGTGCTTAAAGCTGACCTGCCAACAGCTGTGAAAGTACTGTCGCCACTCCTACATAAAATCTGGCTGGCCGATGAGTAACCAGACGACTAGAATGAAGGTCTCTTTATCACCGTGCCAAAAAAGGGAGATCTCAGTGGTTGCGGCAACTGGAGAGGCATCACCTTGCTCTCGGCTCCTTCTAAAGTGCTCTGCAAGATCATTTTGGACAGGCTGTCGGGGGCCGTGGAACCACTCATTCGCAGGGAGCAGGCTGGATTCCGACCCAGTCGATCCTGCACGGATCAGATCAATACACTGCGCATCATATTAGAACAGGCATCAGAATGGCAGAGGGAAATGTATTTAACCTTTGTAGACTTTGAAAAAGCCTTTGATACGGTGACGTGGATATCTATCTGGGACCGACTACGTGAGATTGGTGTGCCCGAGAAAATTACGAACCTCATCAAGGCAATCTACAACAAATACTCTTGTAGAGTGACGCACAATGGCCTCGTCTCGGACAACATACCGGTACATGCGGGTGTGAGACAAGGGTGTCTTCTCTCACCTCTCCTCTTCCTCGTCGTACTGGATGGTGTGATGCATCACACGACCTCCAATAAGCGCCGCGGCATAGAGTGGGGACTATCTAGCATTATAGAGGATCTAGACTATGCCGACGACCTATGCCTTTTGAGTCACACACGCGCCGATTTGCAAGCCAAGCTAGACGACCTACGTCGGGAGGCAATGAAGGTGGGACTTAAAATGAACAACCGGAAGACCAAGGAGATGAGGTGCGGGGCGACAAGCTCATTGCCGTTGCTCATTGGCACACAGGCTGTGGAGCGAGTCTACAAATTCACTTACCTCAGAAGTGCCGTATCGGAAACTGGAGGGACCGAAGAGGACATCACTTCGAGAATCGCCAAAGCAAGAGCAACCTTTGCACAGCTCCGTCCCATATGGCAATCACAGAAATTGACACGAAGAGTCAAGCTGAAAATATTTCGGTCTAACATAAAAACCGTATTGCTATATGGATGTGAGTCGTGGAAGGTTACTAGGGATATCTCGCGTGGACTCCAGACTTGCGTCAACCGATGCCTACGCCGGATTCTTGGCATATACTGGCCTGAGAAAATCTCCAACGCACATCTATGGCAGCGTTGTAATGAGATTCCGATCGACCAGCAGATAAAACGCAGGAAATGGAACTGGATTGGCCACACGCTCCGAAGGGGTCCTGAACACATACCGAGGCAAGCCCTAGACTGGAACCCCCAAGGAAAGCGTAAACGTGGCCGTCCTAAGCAGACCTGGCGGCGGACAATCATTGCAGAAGCGGAGGCTATAGGAAAAAGCTGGAGCGAGCTGAAGCGCGAAGCTCAAGATCGACCGGGATGGCGGCGCACTGTTGACGCCCTCTGCCCCATCTAGGGACTTAGGATCTTAAGTCAGTAAGTCAATGTTAACGGCAATTTCTTTCGGACAACCATACATAAAACTAGGAAGTAAAGGAAATAGGGCAGTTGGTGGAGTAAACTATTATTGGTGTATTATTGTATGTGAAGTACATGCTTCATTACGCAGGGAAAAGTGATTGCAACTAACTCGTCAGCAATGAATGCAAGTGCCTCAGTGTTTACACTGCGCGCCGTGTCGTGGCGCCAGGCTGGCCTGTACTCCTGCGCCGCCTCCAACGCGTACGGCAACGGCTCATCCCCTCGCCTGGAGATAAACATTACGCGTGAGTATATAAGGGTTAAATCCTAGGCCGAACAGAATTTTCAAATGTTTAATATTGCATACTATCCTAGCACTAAAATTCTAGCTCCCATATAATAAGGTATGTCTGGCCGGCATAGGATTTTGGACTACAGGCGTGTGACAGTGCCGTGTAACCCTACGTTCTTACGAACGCTTTAACGCGGGGCAATCAAGCACTGGAATGAAACAAACGGCTAGTAGAACAACACTTGCTATTTTGAAACTAAATTGTATTTTTTTCCACCTCTTAAATTTTTGATAATTGTTTAAGCGATGTAAATCATTAATAGCTAAAAATACTTCAGACTGTTGTGATATAGCCTCGTCTATAAAACGCCGCAAAAAAGCTCTGAATCAGGCAGTGTCAGAATTGTGTTTCTAATTATCTTTTACAGATACCCCAATATGCCGAAAAAAAGGATCGAACGCAATCACTGCGGCGCTCCGAGAATCAACTACACTTGTTTGCGAAGTTGACGCTTTTCCTCCTGCAAATACTTTCGTATGGACTCTCAATAGTTCAGCAAGTTTGATGACCTTCGACAATGTAAGTCCATATGGTATAAGAAAAAAAAACGTCACGCTGATATTTCCGTAAGCGAGGCTAGCAGAGGTGACACCTATACTGTGCACAACCACTATTCGTCGACACTTTTAAGTCCAAAGTAATGGGGGGTGAACCTATTGCCATTGAACCGAGCACAATTTCAAAGGATTTTTTAATAGAAAAAGTACCCTTGTTCGACCCAGGATTCGAGCCCATAAGTCTACCAGGAAATGGAATTACGAAGTTTAGGATCGAACTTTCAGGCGATTCCTACCTCGAAGTACATTGGTTTCACAATTGGTTCCGTAGACTGCTTGTGACCTTTCGTCCGTCATAAACTGCTACGAGTACCATGAATGAACAGAAATGAATAAAAGAATTTTCGGCATTTTTACAGCAACTAGTTAGTTAGTAGAGTTAATATATATATAAGTGATGATATAATATAATATGAGTTAATATATATATATGATTTTGGGTGTTTTCATTTAAACACGAGTGGCTTAATCTTATTTTGTTGATATCTCAAAGAAATCAATGCTTTCAAACTGGAATTAATTGATGCTTTTATGGTAGTATTATTGCTATTTTTAAAATAGAGTACAAACAAATGAAATAGCAGAATTTTCCCAAAAATCCATTCATAAATTGAAAAAAGCAGAAGGGCATCTGACAGGGTTGCAGTGGCTTGTTTTTCATAAAAAATCTTGTCAAGTAGCTTTTCTTAAGTAACTGAATAGCCCTTGTTACCTTGTTAAAATAACTACCCATAAAAATTGTAAAAACACGAAAACAAAATACGACATTATATGTGAGTTCGAACTTACATCGATTTCCCTTATATCGCGTTTGATAAAATTAAATGTGCCATTTCAGCTTAACAAATGGTTGCGAAGTTACAAAATATTATATGCATAGTTCGCGCGCTTTTATGTCATCATACCGATTGACATTTAAAATTTTAAACGACTAACCCGGAATTATAGACAACAATAAACTGTTATAAAAAAAAACCAAATATTTCCAGTTTCAACGCATTTATTGTTTTAGATATCAACTGATCACCATTTAACCATTCGCGTTTAAATTAAACCACCTTAAAATTATTAAATGCACACTAACGATTAAGTCCAAAATAAATTTAATATGTATTCAATCAACTCAGTTCAATTTTATTAAATACGTTATGACAGCGATAATTGAGATAATTTGTAAAACATTAACCGTGTCCGATCCAAATTTACAGCTAGTACCTGTTTTCATGTGTCCCTAAAATTACTGACTTGTATTTATGGCATCTACTAAACATTTCAGCCTATATAATCTAATATATTATATAGGCTAGTAAATAGAACACATGCCACAATCTCTTAAGTGCTACTTTGTGACAGTTATAATATTAGTGTCTCAAAGTAACTAGACACTTAGGAGATTCTTACAAATTTTAACAGATATCCGATAGAGTCCCTCACCACGTTGTGCACGCCACTGGGTACGACCCTCGGCTACTCGCATCCAGTTTCTGCCAGCCGCCCTACGAAGGCCATCGCTGGACCTAGCCTGAGGGCGTCCTGCATTACGTTTGCCAGTCCGTGGTCTCCACTCAAGAACTCGTTTGTCCCAGCGGTCATCGGTTGTTCGGCTAATGTGACCGGCCCATTGCCACTTCAGCTTATTAATCCGGTGGGCTATATCGATTAGTTTGGTTCTCTGTCGAATGACTACGTTCCGGATTCTGTAACAGAGAAACCCGAACCCTTTCCATAGCTCGCTGAGTGACTTTAAATTTATGGACCATTCCAACCGTGAGTGTCCACGTTTCGGCTCCTTAAGTCATAACGGGCAGGACGCACTGATTGAAGACTTTTGTCTTTAGGATTTGTGGAATAGGCGATATAATCATCATCATCATCATCATCTCAGCCTATACTTGTCCACTGCTGAACATAGGCCTCCCCAATCGCTTTCCAGCGTAACCGGTCCGATGCCACCTGCATCCAACGACTTCCTGCGATTTTCACAAGATCGTCGGTCCATCTGGCAGGCGGTCGTCCCACGCTGCGCTTGCCAATACGTGGTCTCCCAACTCCCGTCCGATCTACGCGCTATGTGGCCCGCCCATTGCCACTTCAGCTTGCTAATCTTAACGGCTATGTCGGTGACCTTGGTTCTTCTACGAATCTCCTCATTCCTGATTCGATCGCGTAGAGAAACGCCGAGCATAGCTCTCTCCATAGCTCGCTGAGCAACTCTGAGCTTTTTTATGAGACCTATTGTAAGAGACCACGTCTCGAGGCGATATAATAAGTGATCAAACGAACTTACCTGAAGTGAAGTTCGATCATTATTATACGAAGTCCTTCGTTCGAAGATATAAACTATATTAGCAGCTCTCTCGAGTCGCTTGGCAACCGCGCGTCATTTAGAAACATCTGGAACCATAACCTCTGGAACCATTCCTTTTAGAAGTAGTACATTTCAACTTTACCAACGGGCAGGGCGGGTTGGGTACTTATATCTTCGAACGAAGGACTTCGTATAATAATGATCGAACTTCACTTCAGGTAAGTTCGTTTGATCACTTATTATACTGTGTCCTTCGTTCTCGATATAAACTATATTAGCAGCTGTTTAGAGCTATAAGGGTAAAGTTGAAGTATACCACGTAAAGGATTTTTTTTTTTTTGTTTTTTGAGCGTGACCTCTAAAAAGTAACATATCATGAGTATATTTGTACTATAACACATTCCCGTTCTTTGTATTGCCATACAACACAAACACAACAAATATATACACCTATATTGTTTCTTACAACCAGTCTGTCTATGATATAAACTTATTTAAAATAAATTTATATAATCAAATTCTATAACATGTTATGTTTTGTAGTGTAGATCCATCCCAACCAAACCTTTAAAGCACCTGTTATATACCTTTATACCACACCTGATGTCCAAAATTCATTAATACCGGGTAATATTAATCAATCATTACTTATCAGATATCAGTGCAGTCTCCATCTGTTATGTCTTCTATAGAGATCTTTCTTCTATAGATATCTTCTATATAACAAGAGTTGAAGAATTGCCCATCTAGAGTTTTGTTTATATAAAATTAAATCCTTTATAATAATTCTTGTATCATTGACAACCATTATGAGACGAACTATGAGAGTGAAGAAAGCCAGGCAGGCATGCAAGGAAAAAACCCGTCGGAACCTTGCACTCTCTGCCCACCCCGCAAGAAATCTGGCGTCATAATATGAATAGAGATAGATAGATAGCTAGAAACCCTTACTGTGTACTAGACCTGAAAACAAAGTCTGTTAGTACCCAATCTATAACAATATGATACAAATATAACAGGGAAACCTATTTCCCCACTAATGTGTTTTCCAACAGGCATGTGGTTTTTTTTTTTTTTTTTTGTCAAATGATCTCTTTTTGAGTACAGTACCAAACAAAGGTTACGAATTAATTTGGTGATTATAAGAATGTTTTTGCTATCATTACATATTAAATTTATGTTTTTTTTTTTTTTTTTTTTTTTTTTTTCAACATTCTGCTATATTTAATGTCAGTTATATTTTTAATCTTTAAAGATGTACATATATCAAAATTTAACATTTTTTGTACTAGAGGCCTTTGTACTAATGAGCTTATATGGAATTAAGTCCGGTGAAGCTGTAAAGGCCTCGCGGCCATCCGCGTATATCACTCACACACACACATCTTATCTGGAGATATTCCTCACATAAGGCTATGTGCTTTAGCTATATAATCTCGCCCCCCCCCCCCCCCAATTTTAGAGTCTGGAACGAAGGGAATTAATAATGCGTGGTAAACAAACATAACCTACCCCAGTGTTATTACTATACCACTATTATTAATTCAATTTAAATTTCGAAACTATCCCGGAATCATTTCCATGTTCTGAGTGTGCGCCGACAAATAAATCCTTGGCTACATAAATCTTTATGTATTACTTAACGATTCGTTCCTGCGCAATAACGCCCGCGAACATTCGTTTTGGCAATACGATCGGGCCACACCTGAACCAATTACATTACTGATGAAAAAATACACTCCTAATTTAGTAATAACTTAAGAAGCAAATAAGTTACAGTCTGCTAAACCGAACCACGGGTTAAAACTGTATCATATTGGGAATCCTATTCATAACTGAATTATTTCATACCATGAAATTTTCTTTTCATACCACACTTCTTTTGCTTCTTTGTATGTGACTGTATTTATAAGTAAAAAAAAAATTGCAATTCGTAACTTTCTAGTTAGTTCTAGATGTCCAACCGTGAGAATCGAGTGCTACTCAACTTATTATTATGTATCCCCCATTAATAATAAATAAATAATATCAAGTTCCTTAGGACTTAGATTATTGCTGATACTACATAATATTTATCATACCTGTGATAAGCATATGCTTTTGATTATTCTTGTTTAAGATAATCCATACTTTCAAATAATGTAACTCAATATTTCATCCACCGTAGCATGTCAACATAATATCATTAAATTTTCAAATGGATATTATTATCAAGTCATTTGCATGACTTTATGTTCTTTTATATATAGATACCTATTTATAAGATACATGTAACATGTGGATGTAATAATTTAAATATAACAATACCAAAATTGCAAATTTTTGTATGATATCTCAATCCAATATTTTTTACTGAAACACCTTTAAATAAATTACAACATATATAGTGCTCTAAAACCAACTTGTTATTTTAATGGTAGCCGTTTGTGCTTGTGTTATCATAACTATACCAGAAACATCACTAGTGTTCAAAATAACTGTACACATTCCAAACTAATTACAAAACTATTTTTTATAGTTATTAATTTCTTGAATAATCTTATTTAATTACATATTATTTATTGATTATCATATGATCAAACAAAAATACAGTAAAACCATCTAATTCTCCCAATGATGAATTGATGTATAGCTTTCCATTGTGTGTGCCTCAAATTTCTAATATTATTAAGTACACTATAATTGATGCAGGAAATAATCAAAAATCCCAAAACCATTGAACTCATTACATGATAGAAAACTGAATAGGTACTAATAAATATTTTATTAGTATATTTATTATGACTGTAAGGTCTATTTTTTATATATATATATCAATTATTAAACAATAGTGTTTCTAATAATAATGTTTCTATACATAATGTTATACATATGTATGACGACTGCATGATCAATGGCTTACACTTGAATGTGAAGAAAACCAAGATTATGGTTTTTGAAAGGGAAGAAACCAGAACGAATGTAAGGATTGTGGTTGGTAACGATGTGCTGGAGCAAGTGAATGAGTTTGTATATCTTGGATGCGCCTTCAGTAAGGATGGGAAATACACCGCTGACATAGAGAGAAGAGTGAGTGCAGGGAACAGAGTGAATGGTGCGATGGGAAAGCTACTCGGGAGCCGGCACTTAAGCCATAAGGCGCAGCTGGCCATACATATCGGAGTTCTTGTCCCAACGCTGTTATATGGTAGCGAGAGCTGGGTATGTAAGAAGGAGAATGAAAGTAGGATAAATGCGGTAGGTATGAAAGATAGTATCGGTGTAAAGATGAGAAAGGGCATGCTCCGTTGGTTCGGGCATATAGAAAGAATGCCAGAGGAAAGAATGACAAAACAGATATACAATGTGAAAGTGGAAGGATGCAGGTACCGGGGAAGACCTAGACTATCTTACCACGACCAAATAAACCGAGTCTTATCTGATGGAAAAGTCAAGAGTCTCCGTAACCGGCGAGCGTGTATGAGACGAACTATTAGAGTCGAGGAAGCCAGAGAGGTATGTAAGGAAAGAACCTGTTGGAACTCTGTACTCTCTGCCTACCCCGCAAGGGATCTGGCGTGAGGTTATAGATAGATAGATAGATAGATATGTATGACAAGATTCACTTGTCTGAAGTGCAAGTACTTGCACAAAACCAATAAAATTATGTTTGTCGTTGAAGGCATTATTAGTGTCATAGATACATACCAAAGTCAGTGAATACCCTTAGCCTCCAATATTATGGTTTCTTTGTAAAACCCATTATGTATTCCTGATTGTTTTTCTGAATTTTTCAGCAACTTAAAAACCTAGTCCTTGTGTAAAATGCCTATCATGCTTTTTGTACCTCACTTTCTTTGGTAGGAGATTTCCAATGTCCAACGTGATGTTGTTTTTGGTGAACTGATAGGTACACTGTGACTTAATATTTTCACACCCAGGATGAGGATTGTTGTTCTATATTGGTTACAACGGTGGTCGTTTTATGAAATTTTAACTACTGGCTATGACTAGCTAGTTAATAATTCCATATTGATAATCCACTATATTAACACTCTTTTTATGCAAAATATATACTGCTGACCTTAAAGGTTCTTATCTCAATAAAGGTTTCATGACTGTATTGTTAGGATTTATCTTTTCTGGCTACCCTGCAAGGAGCCTGGGTTGATAATATTGATAGATAATTATTAGTTTTATGTTAACTGGATAGACCAGGTATTTTATATTATCTTTTAAGTATCTTTGTGCATAACACAAATTATCCCACAACCTGCCTGCCGCAGCATCCATAGGATAAGATATTATATTTGGAATGAATCTACAGTCCTGTTGCTTGTCAGTTACAACAGGCATTGCCATTAGTATATTACTTTGGCTTATTTGGTTATAAACCCTGTTCAGGAATAAGTATTGCTGGATTTAACTTTTTAATACAAGTACTCATAATTTTGCACAATTCTTTGTGTAATAAGCTCCAGTTTGGGCTATTTCAGTATTATTATACAAGTATGTCTAATAATGAAATCAATAAAAACACTATGTTTCTGCAAAGGAGTGACTTTTGTTATTAATAATGTATTGTTATACATAAACAATGTCACTTCAATTACCCTTTCAGTAAGTCTCCTTTTGGAGATTAGTATGACAAATTGCTTATAGTTTATAGCAATAGTCTTTGTATTTACTGTGTTAGGCATGTTTAAGGTATGTATTTTAGGTAACATTTTTGATTCTTACCATTGTAGAAATGTGAACTGCACAGGAACACCTCATGGATGAAACCTATGAGTAGTATGACCTTCAGCACATATCTCGTATGGGCCCCAAGTCTTGCGGACCACGCCGATGTATCTCGTACACCACTCGTGTCCTTGAATTATCGTCAAGTCTTGCGGACCACGTCAATGTATCTCGTACATTACCCGTGTCCTTAAAATGCCATCGATCCTTAACAATCATCATAATTGATGAACGTCCCCCTAATTTCTCTTATTGGAGGTATAACATTGCCAATTTATAGACGGTTAATAATCGTTTTCAGGTATATTTCGTGTTAAACTGTTTGTACACGAATAGGGACATAGACTTTATAAGTTTACTTTTCGGGCGACGAAGCTTTCCCAAATTTTAATATGACGAAACTCACGTCTCCAAATATTAGATATTATATAAATAAACAAGTTAAGCTGAAAACACCACACATAAACAACTATCGGTTGATCTTTTTAGAATGTACTCCTTTGCCAGGACGTAAACTTTTCTAAATTTGCCTATACGATGTTTTAAATTTATTTCACACGGACCAAAAACTTTATTACAAAGCGTCGGCTGCCGCGCTTTCAAAAGAATGGTTCCAGAGGTTATGTCCACAGATACCATAGAGGCTTTTGAAGTTTCTAAATGACGCGCGGTTGCCAAGCGACTCGAGAGAGCTGCTAATATAGTTTATATCGAGAACGAAGGACACAGTATAATACTCGACGTAATTTCCCAAATACCGTAAAATAAACCTAGCTGCTTGAAATATTTAATAATTTTAGATCAATGAGTCTGAGCAGTAACAGATGAGTTTAAATCGCCGTATAAACCTTTTGATTGCATTGACTTATAAGTTTAATATATTATAAACACCGACAGGTGCCTATAGATCCAAGAATTATCCATAAATTGCCAACTTTCACCCGTTTTTGACAAATAAGGGTCTTAAAAGGCGGAAAGAACGAAAAAGTGATCCTGTAAGGTTCTAGTTGATATCTATGAAGGGGACAGGGACCTGAAAATAAATAAGTTTGTTTGCAAGTTTGTATATAAATAACATACAAACTTGCAAACAAAATGTGAATTGTATTATTGTTGTTGTATGGATTGTTGCGCAGGAACTGTATTGGGTGCATTCAAAATTTTTAAAAGATTCAGTTCAGTTTCTTTATGATGAGTTACAGCAATTAGGTGGACATTTTTTTATCGAAGAACTATGTTATTTTTTACAAAAAATCTATATATTCTATTGATCTGTACAGCATCAACCCATACGTAGTACCTACAACAGTAACTCATGGTACAGGCAGTCTTCGTGTGAGACAAAGAAAAATGCGGAACAATAATTGTCTTTCTAGGAATATGTCACTGTCGAAACGGATAAAGGCAGATCAGTTCTGACGTATACGCCGACAGCGAACACCGACTACGGGACTGTGGAGTGCCGCGCTGTGAACGATGCTGGTCAGCAGGAGGCGCCCTGCTCGTACACTATACGGCCGACTTCCAAGCCGGACGCACCCGAAAACTGCACGGTGTACAATCTTACCCATAATTCACTTGATTTATATTGTGACGCAGGTGGGAAGCTTTTCCTTATATTACTGTTTTGCTCATATTAACATCTTCTAGTTACTGATACGTATCTATGTCAGAACGACCTCCGTCCCCGAGTTTCGGTTATTAAGCTGTACACGTAACAGTTGTACCGTTATGTCAAAATCGTTACGTGATTGTAGCGTGATACCCGAAAAGACAGACAAAAATATATTAAATATAGTCACGTGATCTCTTTGAGAATTATGCAATTGAAACTCCTGGTTATCTTCCTTAAAAAACCAACCGTTTTATTGTCTATCAGTCAGTTTCAGTTTTTTTCAAGTATGTTTATAATTATCATCCCACATTATACCGCCTGAGTTATAATGAGCTATTTGAACTATGCTAATAATAGTGCTTTCTAAAGTCCTCCTTTGTCGTTGCCCCATTGTGTCATCCGCACACGCTCCCGGTAACACGCGGAGACTGTATTCAATAGTTTGTAATAGTCTTTGAAGTCTGACTTGATTGACTGCCTCCTTGGTCTTGTGGCGCATAATGCATGTAGCGATCACGAGGTCCCAGATTCTCCTATTGAACAATTCCCATTATCAATCCGGAGTCTGGAATTGTGCCCGATAAAATGGCAATCTCACTCACCCCCTATTACACGGGACTTAACATCGTCGGCTAAAAGTGGGTATACACAGTACATCTTTACCTTTGGAGATTATGGGTGTTTATTTTGTTTTATTCTTTTAAGGATACGATGGAGGCCTCCAGCCTATTTACATAGCAGAAGTTTGGTCGAAAGAAGGCTTAGTAATAAACGCAAGCAATGAAATCCCGCTGTGGAATCTTCGCAGACTCGGAGACGAAAGGCATCTTCGTCTAATAATTTATGCGGCGAATGCAATAGGAAACTCTAAATACGTTACTCTTACAACAACTACGAAAATGTTTCTAGAAGTCGGTGAGTAGTTTTAAATTTCAATCTCATGCTTAATTAAAAGTTGGTGATTTTAGTGTAGCCACAGTCCTAATGATTGTGTGATTGCACGTCCCGTGAGGTAAGATAGCCTAAGGCTCAGACTTGTTTCGACGGAGCATTGCTAACAAAAATGGCGTCTTAAAGCGGCCTCAGTTACGCACTGCGTGCGTGATGCCAGTGTTCAATTAATGAAAATGTGTTTAACGCTGTCAATGTGTGCGTACGCGTGGATGTGCGCACTAATATTTTATGCCGTTTCCGGGCGCACAATGCTTCGTCTAAGGTGGTAGCATTGATCAGGGAAACATTTTCGAGAATCCAAGTAGGTAGTGCACTTAATTGTATTCCAACCATGGATATTATAAATTCATGATTTAAACTTACATGGGACCTAACATCGTCGGCGAAACGTGGGTGTACTCAGTACACCTCTGCCACCCCCTCTGGGGAATATAGGCGTGACGGTGTTTTTTTTTTTTATGATTTAAACATCGTAGTAGCAATGGCAGTCTTGTCACTTCATTACATTAAGTGTCGCATTCTGTTCTGAACATTTTTTTTTCGTAGTTTTCTTTACTTTAAATTTTTATTATTATTAACACACGTAACGCAATTGCACGGGGCGCTTACTTTTAAATGATTGTTACGTTCAGCAACTTACAATTACGCTGTTAGTTTTATACTTGAATTGATGTAATCAGTAGTTAGTAAGCCAATAAACTCATTATTTTTAATGATACATGCAGTTACATTCGTGACATAATGGTGCTTATTTTATTTAAAAAAATATTATATAAGTTACTCGTATTGCTGTGCAACCGCGCTGTTCTTAGTGATGACCAAATTTAAGCAGCGTTCGGCTCGTTCAGCCTGAGATGGGTGACCGTTTGTGGCAATTCCATAGTGGTTCGTTCATCGTGGTCTCGGCTACCGGTACGTACTGTGGTAGTTGTTAAGCGAAGTCGGAAGCATTATATGTGGCTTGGTAAGTTCTAACAGCAAGTGGCCACAATCCTGTCTCCCCCGCACCGCACTGGCTCCGCGGGCTGGAGTATGACAATCTCTCTCACCTCGAACTGTAAGAGAAGGCCTTTGGACAGTATAGGCTGGTATTATTATTTATTTTTAATATAATCAGCCATTACGCGTTTTTCCACTAACACGTGTTAACTGAAATGGTTTAGTAGTAATTACATTTCTCGATTGAACTGCAAATGACTTTTTTTTCATGTAGAATCACAGAACGATAGAGAGTGGGAGCTGAGCTGGATAATGGGACTTTTCCTCGGTGTGACAGTTACAATTGCCATTATCGTGTGCCTTGGCCTAACTGCAACTTCCTACCACAACAGATCTCGAGATTATGAAGGTAAATTAAATGACAGTATCGGAAGTTAGCTAAGGGGGGGACCTAACCCTAACTCACAAAAATAAGCTTTATTTACAGAAGAATGTTAATGAATGTACTCCCTATTTATTACGTAATAAACATAAAAATGAAGATTTAATTTATCTTATTATATCTGAATTATTTGAAATAAAAAAACTTGCACTTGTGTCCTCCGGGCACACTTTTTATTTTTTTCAAGGTCGTCACAAGGTAAATTTTCAAATCTTAAGTCCACCAACGTTAGTGATTTTCAAAAGTTATTGTAATCAAATTTCACGTTAGTGAGTCTGTAAACGTGCGGGCTGCAGAATCCAGACACACGGACCAACAGACATCGAACGTACGATAATGGGCAGAGGCAAACTGATCTACGTACGCTACTGCCTGATACTTGGCCTAGGGCTTATAAAGTGTTATTGGGGCTGTTACATCGGAAATTTTAAACTGCATTCCGGAGTCTGGAATTGCGCCCGATATAATAGCAATGGACTCGCTCTGTATAACATTATATCCATCGTCGACAAACGATGGGTGTAAATGGCTCATCTCTAAAACCCCACGATGTAAATGTAGGCGTTACTTCACTTTATTTGAATTCTTGATCATTTTTGAAAAAGTAAGAAGTATATAACATTACTGCTTTGGAAACTACATGTTATTAGTTTAGTACAGATCTAATGGTTTGTTTTTCATTTTAATTAAAATAATCAAATCGCGTTACACTTTTCCCGTTTTGTTACCATAATATGTTAAGATTGGCCTGATCATGCTTTTGTACACTAAGCCCTTAAGCTTAGCGGGCATGCGTCTCAGACAGGTTACGCCAGTAACTTTTTGCCGCTTAAGCCAAGCTACCTCCTACCTAAATATATGAAAAAATATCCGAAGTTAGAGTTACTGTTAAGTCAGTTAGATATTGCTACAATTACGATACAGAACTGTCAAGATAAGCAATCAAGGAAGCATGCGTACGTATACAAGTTTGTCTCTTCCTTTACAGTTGCGTTTGGTGGCTATTAATGTAACATTGTATATATGGAACTATTTATATGATTATTCATATACGTGACTGCCTGGTTGGTCTGGTGGCAAAGCGCATCGCTTTGTGATCACGAGCTCCTGGTTTCAAATCCTAGATCGGACAAATGTAGTTTTTCTAACGAAAAATTCCCAGAATGTGTCCGGAGTCTATAGTTCTGCCCGGTATATGGCAATACGCTCGCCCCCTATTACATGGGACCTAATATCGTCGGCGAAACGTGGGTGTACTCAGTACACCTCTGCCACCCCCGCTGGGGAAAATAGGCGTGACGGTGTATTTTTTTTTTCGTAAACGTTATTTTTGTATGAATAAATATATTTAATATATCATATTTATAAAAATACTTCCACGCGGTATTAATTTCTCGTGTAAGTATTTTTATAAATATGATCGGCAATAGAAATAAGAGAAGAAGAAGTCAAATCAAATCTATTTATTATTAGTGTATATGTTTACCAGCGCATTTAATCCATCCCCTCGCAGTACCTTTGTTGAATGAATATGGACTGAGATGAATGGAAATATGGAAAACTACAACTGAAGATTTTTATGTACAGTGAATATTGCAACGCAAAAGAATTCGGATGCAGTTACTCCATTGCCGATTTCAGAAGAAAAGAGCTCCGGCATAGAACTTTTTATCAAAGGTAACTATTAGATACATACCTACGTATATTCAATAACGAAATTAATACTTTTCTCACAATAGTTAACTTTATAAGTACAGAAATAACCTCTTCTATGTTATGTCGTTTCTTACTTATATCACAACAAATCCTTAAGTAGGAGGTAATTAGGTAGCACAAAGTTCGAACAGGTTATATCCTTATTGACCTTTCTCGCTTTCTACACTTTTATTTACAACATTTAATTCTCATAATAGATTCGGTAAACCCTTCGGTAAGCCATGTGGCTTATCGAAGGGCATTAAAATCTCACTCAAAATAACTCCTATTGTATGTACAATAAGAGTTATTTTGAATGACATTTTATGTTTAGGCCCTATTTTACTACATAACTTAATGTGTTCTATGATATTTCTTTAGTTAGGTTATATTTCAAATATTTTACATGTTATTCAAGTTGACGCTTTGATTCTCTAACAACTCTGGTCACTTAAATAAGCCCATAACATAATAAAAATTATAGCTCGAAACAAGGTCAAGGAATCCGTTACAGTAGCATAATTACCGACACTGGCTGTAGTTAATAACATTACTTTACGGGTGTTGTACCCAGCGCCGCTTTGACCTTATCAAATTAGGATTATACTTTTCGATAGCACCAGAACGGCCTATTTAGACATTTTGATGAAAATTCAAGGAAGGTATTTTTTATTGATTTCACTACAACATCGTGAATTTTTTCACCATCTTAATAGATACGAGTAAAATGTAATTAAGTCAACCTGTAATTAAGGAACATGAATCTGCGTAGTAGGATACTTTGAATTCTAGACCCTGCGGAGGCCATGAAAGATATTACTAGGCTTTAGCACTAGGCTTACCCCTTGTGCCTCTATGGACTATTTGCCATGAAAATTTGCAATGTGAAACGTTCTGCTTCTCCACTTTTTACAACTTTCTCTTTAATTTGTGTTATAGCCTTTTAAGTCTTAGGATCTCGTTCTATATAAGTTTGATCTCGCGAATCGATGTTATCTTTATCTTCTATTATAGTGAGCTCTAAGTACCCTCATGACTACTATGTGTGTATGGATTTAATTAAAAAATGAGAAATGCAACGAATGTCTTAAGTTGAAATCACAATAACATTATAGTTTATCATGCCTTACTAATATCCAAATGCGTGTATAACGAGGACACTGCTCTAGAACATATTATTATGCTGCTTTAGTTAATGAAATAGATGGCAGATATATGCCTTATCTCTTGAGCTACTACAAAGTCAAAGTCAAAGTATATTTATTTGTCAAAACATGTGTAGGTACATACGAAGTATTCATCGATAATAGAATGAACATGTATTTGCCCAATCAGGCGTACAAATATAAAATGGAAATTATTTTTTAACAGTACCAATATAGTCAATTAATCAAGTAAAATAAAATAAATGTCAATGAGAGCAAAGTTGGTACAAACATAAAATATGAATTATTATTTATTATAATTGTTGTTCAGTCAAAAGTGCGCCAGTTAAATCAATAATTATTACTTTATTTATTAGCGAGAAAAGAAAAGAAAAGAAAATACATTTAATAATTCTTAATTCAACTGCACAGATGAAGTTGAAAAATTTATGTACTAGTGGGATCATCAAAAAAGTCATTTTAATTATAGTAACACTTTGATATAAGAATGGCTTTTAAATTTTTCTTTAATTACTTATAATTATAGTTTTTGTATTTATTTATTAATGTGCTAAAAAGTAAAGGTCCTAGAACACTCCCCTGTGGTACTCCATACTTTATTAGCCGTTCTTTAGAGTAATGCGTGTAATTTCTGTAATTGCGGTAATTTGTTTCCTATTGGATAAGTATAACCGAAATAAATTTAAAATGTTGCCTCTTATCCCGTAAGCTTCTAGTTTATCGAGCAAGGTATTGTGATTATGTCATAATCAATTGCTTGCGTCATGTCACAGTAAAGGGCACAGACCTGTATTCTATTGTCTACGTTAATCATAATCGTCTACAGGAAATATATGGCCCTACTTATTGTTTTTCTATTTTTAAACCTTTTTGCTCATCGTATAAAATATTTTTCTTTTCCAAATAATTATAAACCTCACTATAGATAAATTTTTCAAAAATTTTTGCAATTATAGGTACGCAGATAGGCAACGGGTTTTGGATAAAATCTATCTATCTATCTCTATCTATAACCTCACGCCAGGTCCCTTGCGGGGTAGGCAGAGAGTACAGAGTTCCAACAGGTTCTTTCCTTACATACCTCTCTGGCTTCCTCGTCTCTCATAGTTCGTCTCATACACGCTCGCCGGTTACGGAGACTCTTGACTTTTCCGTCAGATAAGACTCGGTTTATTTGGTCGTGGTAAGATCTCTGTCACCTTTTTTAAATAATGGTTTAACTGTAGTTCTTTTTAAATCGTCTGTAAATGTGCCGTTACTAATACAGAGATTAAGAATAGGACTTAAATGAGTGGAAGTTAAAACACCTGCAGCTTTTATTATTTTTGTAGAAATTTCATCATGACCTACACTGGTGTTTGCTTTTAGAGAATTTATTATTTTTAATATGTCATTAGGTGAACTGGGCGCCATGAACAATGAACTTTTATATGCTGTGATTTGTGCACTGACTTTTTTTCCTGGATACCTATACCAATATAGTAGTAACTTTATCGACACAAAGTCATTATTTGCTAATTCTTTTGGACTAGAAATCATATTATTAGTGATATTTAATCCTGAAATCATATTTGTTGGTTTGTACTGTTTAAATTTATTTATTATTTGCCATGTAGCTCTTGCTTTACTATCGGATATTTGAATCCTATAGTTGTTTTGTGCACGTCGCGTTGAATTTATAACATATTTAAATCATTTGGAATAATATAAGTTTTTTTTTATAAAAATAAGTAAACACTGCGGGCCCGGTTCGTCCCGCACCTTTTTTATGTTTTAGTTTTATTTTATTAGTTCTGCTTTATTGTAGTTAGCATAGTACATGCCGCTTCCTTTTTTTTTTATAAAATTGAGTAAACACTGCGGGCCCGGTTTGTCCCGCACCTTTTTTATGTTATAGTTTTATGTTATTAGTTCTGCTTTATTTTAGTTAGCTAAGTACATGCCGCTTCCTTTTTGTTTTTGTTTTTCTGTTTTTTTTAGTTTAGTTGTAACAGTGATTGGTTGTTGTTTTTGATTGATACGGTACGTCAGTAGAGGTTGAAGTTTTTTTTCTTTTTTTTTGTAATGTGATTGTGTAAATGCATTATATGCTTGCTATTACTAGGTCTTTTTTTTGTCAATTTAGATTTGCCCTAGAGCGAGAATGCCTCAGTCGTGCGAGTGTGGGACTGCTGGGTTGGGTTGCTTCCTTTAGACCTTTAGGCCTCCGCCTCCAACAGCTTTTCAACAACTGCCATGTCTCGACTGCGAATAGCCATCTTGATGTTGTATTCTTTTATTTTCGTGGTCGTAGCTGCCCTCGCCCTGCTTATTAATGTGGCCGTTGCGTCCCCTTCACAGCTATCTGTATAGTAAACGCAACTTCCCGTGTGGCGAGATATAGCCACGACCGCGTGTGGATAGCTTCCGTGGAGTTTTAGTCTCTTGGGCACCGCCCGCACCACCACCACATTTTCACTCGTTAGTCCCTGAGACTCATGCACAGTGAGGATGCGCGACCCGTATCCCGACGCATATCCCTGGCCGAGGAGGATTTCCTTCTCGGCCTGGGTGTGCACCATGAACAGGGCGTTCTCCTGGTGTTTCGGAACTTGGGCTCCCGTGTACTTACTGAGGCTCAAGGACCTCACGAGGGATTTGGACGAGTATATGCCTCCATATATCTCATTAAGGGCATATGCTAAGTCCATTAGGTTCCTGTGAATACAGAGCGGCTTCCTGTTGACACGCGCCACGGAGTCTGGGCGACTGTAACGCAGTTGAAACAGGTTTTCCCTATCGATGAACGGCAGCTGGTTGCAGCCGCCGACGAGAAGAGGCTCTCTCGCGCCAGTTACCTTGATGGCCAATACTACGGCTCCAAAGTGGTTCATGAGTGCCTCGTCGATGATGATGCGCGTGCACTCTTCACCTTCTTTCAATCCGTTGACCAACATTTAAGCTATAGTGCGGACCCTCCTCTTGGTGTTTGTGTTTACCTTCTGCGCGAGTCCCTTAAATCATTCGCTGCCTCGGTTGTTGATATTATTATTAGGTTAGGTTAGGATTTCGCTTTCGGTGTTGTAATTTGCGATTATCCATGTTGTTTTTCCGCATCCATGACCCATGTTATTTTGGGTACGGTCCAGTGCTCGATTGCGAGCCCCCGACTCCGGCCACTCGAGACGATTTCTGCCATCTCAAGTATCCGGTCGTCGAGCACCACCCTCGTGCACCTCGCCGCAACCACTATTGGGTCGTTAGGGGGGTTCTGAACTTGCGTTTGCCGGTCCGCCGAGATCCCTCCTCATCGTATTCGACGAAACCGCTGGTTTCACTATAGGCCGCCATGTACTTCCCCAACATTTCTCCTCTTAACGTGGTGGAGTTGTAGTTGTCGTACACCGCCGCTTCTGCCTCCTCGAGCTTCACCTCTAGCAATACTTCATTACCCAGGTGAAAGGTTTGCAGGATGGATCTACAGGTCTCACTACCCTTCAAGTTGCTTTGAAGATTGCTTTGAACTCGAGGAACGCGTTTTTTGTGTGTTGCAGCAGCTCCGTCGCCTCGCTGAGCTCCGGCGGATCGACAAGTCCCATCTGGGCTCTTGTTCGAGCCTCTTCTGGCCGCTTATGACTTTTGGGAGGGGGCTCCGTCAAGAACGCTTCGGCGGCGACTGCCACCCCCTCCGCCCGTTGGTTCCCCTGATTATTTCCCCAGCACACTTGGTATGCCGAGGACCGCCTTCCCGAGCGCCGTTGTGAAAGACGCGAGTTTTTTGGCACCTGTAGTGTCCTTTGGCTTCTGCTTCGATGTGCTCTCCTCGAAAGCTGCCCTCATTTGTAGGCGTTCGGACCCGCTGAGCCCGTCTTGAGTCGCTATGGGGTGTCCCCAGATGTCGGTTGGGGTTTTTGTGGTGAGTTTTTCGGGCTGTCGTGGCCGTAGAAAGTACCTCTACTTTCTACGGCCACGAGGTTTTGTCCTTATCCTCATAGGCCACTACCTCGTGGTGTTTTGAGGCTTCTACTATCCCGATGTGGTCGGCGGCCTCACCTTCCTCAAATTCCACCACCACCATTCCATTACTTTTGTTGGCTTGTCACCCTTCCCCGCTAGGCTGATCAGAAAACTGCATGCTCGGGCGAATTGGGAGACGTTCTCGCTCGCTTGGAATAGTGGCACGGTCTTGTTCTTGGTTTGCACTATTCTGCACGCTGTGTTTCCGATCCCCGCGTTGTGCAGCTCGTTGAACTTCTTACGCTTCATTGTGTTCTTAAACGAGCTGCCATTAAGAAGGGAGGCAAGCCCGGGCTAGATGGTTACCCGTTTAGGGCAGTTTGCGTTGCAGAAGCCGATGCCAGTGCGCTCGGAATTATCGTCCATAAACAGGGCGACTGATTTTATTTGAATACCCGGCTTCCCACGTTCGCCTCTCCCAAGAAAATTTATGCTCTTGGGAATGGCGACTGCTAGAGGTGACGTAGGGTTTTGTGTTGGTGTGTTAGTGTTGTTGGTGTCCGTTTTTGTATCTCTTGGGAAAGCTTTTGATGCCAGAGTGCTGTTCCTCCTGAGGCAGATGCGGATAACCTTATCTGCAAACTTCAGGAAGTGCGGTCTCGCATCGTCGTCTGCCATGATGGCCGCCAGTTTGGTCCTGCTGAAGTTTTCGTTTAACCTCTGTTGCAGGTCCAATCTGTTAGCCGCAAAGCGCGGGCAATCCAGGACTACGTGCCACACAGACTCACTGATGTTGGGGTCGCACTCACACCCTGGCCTGTCTTTAAGCCTGAATCGGTGCAAGTACTTCGCTATTCCTCCATGTCCCGTCAAGATTTGCACTTGGTTGGTTGTCAGCCAAAAGAGGCGGACTTCCCCCCGGCTGCTCTGATCTCGTTTATCCCTTTATGGTTTTGGCTAAAGGGTGCGTTGTTTTTGGATTGGCCAGCAGGTCCCGAGCGAAGATCTCGAGTCGCTCATTACGTTTGCTATTTTTACCCCGCTGGCTTTTATCATTTGCACCGCTCTATGGAGGGCATAAAGTTCCGACCGGAATACAGTGCAGTGGGGGTCCAGACTAAAGGTTGAGGACCCAGTCTTCATTCCCCCTTCCCACCACGGTACTGCACATTTATTTTTATTTGTATGTGTCGGGTTGGCCCTGTACTTCCATAATAATTGCCGTTTTTTTTCTACTACATATTTTTATCCCCTCTGATATCCATTTATTCTTTTTAAATGCTCTTATCAAAATCATTTTGTTGTGGGACCATAATTCATAAAACAGCTTAAAATGTTCAATGAAATAGTTATATGCTTCGTTAGGGTTATTAATCTTATATATTTCTATGAATTTAAAATTCCTTAAACATTATTTAAATTTTTCAAAGTTTTTTGGACTATAATTGTGTTGCATTTTACGCCAATATTTATGATCATTGAGGCTGACAGAACACTTTAATATTTATACTGTATGATCCATACAGTTTTGTTAAGCTTTAATAATAGTTGTTCTAGTTTTGAGAAGAATAGATTTAAGTCACTGGTCTTCGGTATTCTATTCTAAATTATGAAATATTCTAAATATTCTAAATTATGTTTTATATTATTTGTCATCTGAAATCTCAAATACCACCGACACACAACCGGCCAGACTTCTCACATTAATTGTTTTTGTTAGAAGCTAACAAAAATAATTTGCAAACAACAAAAACACTTTCGGTTTTTTTATACTATTACGCTACTTTTGCTAGCTAAAGCGCAAGAAAGATTTTTTTCAGGATGCCAGCATATTTAAGAGACCCTAGGAATTTGTGAAAGACACTTGTAATGATAAAGCTAAAAATAGCTATAATACCAAAAGTTACTCGGTGCAATATTTATTATTTATTTATTTCAATATGGAAAACTTACAGCAAATTGGGGAACCTATTAATCCTCCTTCTTCAAAAAAAGGCATTTCGGAAGCTATAGCTAAGCTTACAGATCTACGAGGAATTAAAAAATGTATAGATTGTTCTGGACAATTTATTTCAGCATTTTTTGGTGCTGAAGAGTAATGGATCTTTTCAGATTTATTCTAAAGCTTAGGGAGCTTAATAAATTTGTGAGTAAGCAACACTTTAAGATGGAAGATATTAGAACTGTATCATGCTAGAGGGCTGTTTTATGGCCACAATTGGCCTTAAAGAAGCCTTCTTCTTAATCAGTATCCATCCGTTACATAGAACATTTTTGCACTTGAGATATTCTGGTAAATTGTATGAATTTACTTGTTTTCCATATGGTCTCTGCAAAATTAGTCTTTACAAAAATTCTAAAACCTACCTAACCTATCTTAGATCCGAAGGTGGTCCATTAGTAGCTCACTTAGATGATATTGTATGTATTGAAAATAGTCTTGTGAAATGCAAGCAGGCTGTTAACTAAGTTATAGAAATTCGCGCAGTATTGGGGTTTATTATTAACTTCGAAAAAAAGTAACCTTATTCCGAGACAAATATGTAAATTCCTTGGATTTCATTTGAATTATATAGATATGATCTTTACCATCAGATAAGAGATCAAAGATTTTATGTATGTATCATAAGATTTTAAAAACAGAATACGTATCTATTACAGAATTTGCAAGTTTTTAGGAACACTTACTGCAGCCTGCCTAGCCATACCATGTGGTTGGGTATACACTAAGCTATTTGAACGTGAAAAATACCTTACATTATTAGGTTGTAATAATTATGAATCAAAAATGCTTTTGCATAACATATTAATATCTGATTTAAACCGGTTGTATTCAGCCATCAAAAACTTGAGTATCCCTGTCCGTAAGGGTCACTTTCAAATGGAAATATTATGATGCTTCCCTGTTAGAGTAGGGAGCAGCATAGTAGACTCATATCATTTCAATGATATGAGTCTACTAAGTTAAGCTATCCGTAGGAGAAATGGTCGAGAGCGTGATACCTACCTATGATTTAAATTTAAAACATTTCAATTAATTAGCTCGCTCTAAAACACAGTATAGCAGTATACACGTTGCTTACACAGGCACGCCGGCGTGCACACTGCCGCGCCTTAACATTCCTGCTTTCAGCATGCCGCACGCCGCTGCGCCCACGCGGATATCAGACACCTATAATTATTATAACGATTCCCAGGTTAGAACAACAACTTCTTTTTATTCAGGAAAATAGTAGAATTAAGCGTATCTTCGTGGAGGTTCCGTTAAAAGAGGCTAAAGGAGTCCCCTTGTTTAATGTCGATCTAGCGATCCATATGACGTCAATAATACCTAGGTCGCCTTAAATCTACATTCAAAATAATATTATAAATAATGCATATGCCTTTATGGGCTACATATTGTTGGTTTGGCTATTAGGTAGAGTGGCATGATACTGATCTCGTGATCTTGGGTTCGATTCCTCGGTCACATAAAGTGTTATTGAGGTATATGTATCGTTCGTATCGTAATTAAGCAGTAATACAAAGTCTGGAATTATTTTCTCATTCGTCTCAGAGAGCTCCGTTCACTGGATCGAGTAATCACGGATTTGATCTCCAAGCGGAACGAATCTTTGGGCAACCGGAAATATTTGTATCAATCTGCGTGTTTGTGTATGTTGAATATATTTGTAAACGGAACCCTGATATTTTCCAGTGTCAGGAGTATGTGTACTTGGGGTACCAACAAAACATTATTTAAAAGTTTAAGTTAGCGATTGCAAATTCTCGCCCCCTCGTATACTGTACCTAATGTCGTTATCGTAGCTGTATACAGTACACCTTTTCCACTCTTGCTTGATGAACGTAGGTGTGACACAGTGTTTATTTTTTATTAAAATTATATTATTTTCAGAATAGCGTCCGTTTCTCATCACCTCACGGGAGAATCTACGCAGTGCCCATGGCAACGCTGAGGGAGAGTGTTGTCTAAAAACTGCACCGTGTACAATATGAGGAAATGTCAAACGAGCACATATGTGGCGTTTACAATTTATAGCTATACTAAATTAGGGATTTTTATGCAGGAAATACATTGCTGTGATGCATCGAAACGTTGCTTCGGTATTACAATATATCGAATAAAAAAGTATATTTTGGATATATCAAATAAAAATATATAAATTATACATCTTCCTCTGCTTCGTCCGAACTATTTGAATAAGATTCTATTCGCATTTCTTTTGGCTCCTATATTCATTATAGATGTATCTTTAATCTTTTAAACAGCATTTAGGCAAGCCATCTAAGGGCTTAGCATGAAAAGATTGTCGCTAGCGAGTTGATATGCCAGCCTCATCGCACTACAAATTTACTAAATATACATGAACGTGAGCACGCAGCAATCTTTTCATGCTAAGGTCTTCAAAATGTCGGTATTTGGCGTTCAAGTAAAAAAAAAAATATATAGTATCCAAGTTAAATAAAAATTGTTGTGATTTGTACATGATAAAAAAAAAACGTATAGTGATACAATTTTCTGTTAGCCAACGTCCGCACCGGCACTTTTTCCAATTTTCGTTTTGCTATTCTTTCAAAGTAATCCAATCGCGCCAAAGAACGCGTTCACTTTTTCGATGTATCGAATGAAATACATCGATGCATAGTTAAACATCGATTGGATGCATTAAATTGATTCAATGCATCGAATCGTAAACATCAATGTATATCGAGAACCGCTATACTAAGAAAATTCCGATTGTATGATTGATATGGGTTACTATGAGCATATTGATACTACGCTTATAAAAAGTAAGATGCAACTAGAGGGAAGACTAAACAGTTAACTCGGCCATAATGACATGGTTTATTACTATGGTAAGTGTTATTTTATGATTGCATCTGTACCTACTTTTTCACTGTAGCATATATGTTTTCGGGATGGCCGTTTCAATGCTGGTTACAGTGAAAGGTGGGTTTATCTTCGTTTTCATAGTCGTCCGCATGGTGGGCGAAAATAGAAATCTTGAGATAACACTAGGCTCTTGTCCAGTACACTGATCTTCCTTGGTATCCAGACATTTGTAGCAAAATATCAGAAGATTGCTGGCAAGCAATAATTGAGGATTGATGAAGTATAGAATGCAGTGAGGTTAGCTGCTCCGCAATACGTCCGACCGCTCGCCCCGTTGCCAATAGAATCACACAGTAGGGCCGTCCACGGTCTCAAATCAACTATCTGTTATCGGTCGGTCGTCATCTGACATCTTTCAACGCATCACAACTAAACGCATTCAGCCAATTTTATAGGCATCATCAGCATCAATGCAGCCTATACTTGTCCACTGCTGGACACAGACCTCCCCAATCGCTTTCCAACGTAACCGGACCGATGCCACCTGCATCCAACGACTTCCTGCGATTTTCACAAGATCGTCGGTCCATCTGGCAGGCGATCGTCCTGGGCTGCGCTTGCCAATACGTGGTTTCCACTCTACAATCTTTCTGCCCCAACGCCCGTCCCGCCCGAAACTTTGTGCTTTTTTATGAGACCTATTGTAAGAGATTCGTATGTCATCACTGGCAATACACATTTACTAAAAACTTTAGTCTTGAGGCACTGAGGTATTTTGGATGAGAAGATGTTGCGTAGTTTCCCAAACGCTGCCCAGACGAGTTGGATTCGTCGATTGCCCTCTCTCTCAAAGTTGGACCTACCTAACCGGACTGCCTGTCCCAGGTAAATGTATTCGTCGACAACTTCAAGAGTAGAGTTCCCAACGGTGAGTGCGGTGGGTACGACATGGACATTAAACATTATTTTCTTCTTGTCCATGTTCATTTTAAGACCCACCTGTTGGGATACTCAGTTGAGGTCATCGAGCATTCGTCCTAGGTCTTGACCACTGACAATGTCGTCGACAAATCAAAGGTGAGTGATATATTCGCCATTGATGTTGATGCCAAGTCCTCGCCATTCCACGAGCTTGAAGGCGTCCTCTAATGTGGCCGTAAACAGTTTCGGAGAAATGATGTCTCCCTGTCTTACTCCTCTTTTCATGGGGATCGCCTTCGTGCACTGTCCCTGTACTCGGACTGATATGGTAGCGTTATTATATAAACACTTCGATGTACCGATAGTCAATGCGGCATCGCTGGAGAGATCTAAGAACCGCCCAAGTCTCGATCGAATCAAAGGCTTTCTCATAGTCCACAAACGCCAAGCATAGAGGCCGATTATACTCCACCGTCTTCTGTATAATCTGCCGCGGCGTATGTATGTGGTCTATGGTACTAAAGCCTTTCCGGAAACCGGCTTGTTTGAGAGGCTGGAAGTCATCAAGCCTGCGTTCGAGACGATTCGTGATGACTCTCGAAAACAATTTATAAACATGGCTCAGCAGTGTGATGGGCCTATAGTTCTTGAATAAGGTGTTATCACCTTTCTTGAAAAACAGCACTACCACACCCCTGTTCCATGTTTCCGGCGTTTTCCCTTCGAGCAAGACGGAATTAAACAGCCTCTGAAGGACTTTAAGTACCGGCGATCCGCCCGCTTTTTAGAAGCTCTGCGGTAATTCCGTCTTCACTCGCTTTGTTGTTTTTGAGTTGTTTCAGAGCCATCCTAATTTCGTACAGGCTGATGTCTGGGATCTTCAGTGTATTGTCGGGTTAGTTTGGCTCTTGGGTCTTTTATCAAGTCAATAACAGGTTCAGGTACTGAGGTATATAACTGCCCATAGACCCGTTCTATCTCCCTGAGCACCTCTGACCTAAACGACGTTACGTTTCCGTCCTCCGTCTTCAGCTTCGTCAACTGGCTTTGCCCAATAGACGCGTCATTTGCGAACACTTTGGAGCCCTTTTTCTGCTCTATGGTCTCCTCAACACGCCAAGGACTGTAAATCGCGTCGCAAGGACTTCAATATCTGTCCATTGATCTGCCTATAGAACTTAGCATCATCGGAGGTTTGGAGCGTCATGGAACGTTGCTCAGCCATGAGGTTCCGGGTATAGTCAAATAGTTTTTGAGGCCTATTTTTACGGTGGGGCTTAAAATACTTGGACCCGACCGTATGGACAATCTCTACCAGCCTGTTGTTGATTCCGTCCACTGATGCGCTGTTGTCTAGCAGTTCGAAGCGATTTGACAATTCGAGTTGAAAGTTCTCGAGGTTTTGAATATATGCATAAGAATGTCGGAGCATAGACATCATTAGACGCAATCTTTCCATTTTAAGATTAATATATATGAAAGGGAAGAAACCAGAACGAATGTAAGGATTGTGGTTGGTAACGATGTGCTGGAGCAAGTGAATGAGTTTGTATATCTTGGATGCGCCTTCAGTAAGGATGGGAAATACACCGCTGACATAGAGAGAAGAGTGAGTGCAGGGAACAGAGTGAATGGTGCGATGGGAAAGCTACTCGGGAGCCGGCACTTAAGCCATAAGGTGCAGCTGGCCATACATAACGGAGTTCTTGTCCCAACGCTGTTATATGGTAGCGAGAGCTGGGTATGTAAGAAGGAGAATGAAAGTAGGATAAATGCGGTAGAAATGCGAGCTCTGCGGAAGATGTGCGGAGTGAAGCTGACCGACCGCATTAGCAACAGCATAGTAAGACAGCGAGTAGGTATGAAAGATAGTATCGGTGTAAAGATGAGAAAGGGCATGCTCCGTTGGTTCGGGCATATAGAAAGAATGCCAGAAGAAAGAATGACAAAACAGATATACAATGTGAAAGTGGAAAGATGCAGGTACCGGAGAAGACCTAGACTATCTTACCACGACCAAATAAACCGAGTCTTATCTGATGGAAAAGTCAAGAGTCTCCGTAACCGGCGAGCGTATATGAGACGAACTATGAGAGTCGTGGAAGCCAGAGAGGTATATAAGGAAAGAACCTGTTGGAACTCTGTACTCTCTGCCTACCCCGCAAGGGATCTGGCGTGAGGTTATAGATAGATAGATAGAAGATTAATATTTAATGTGCCTCTAACCATTCTGTGATCACTGTCGGTTTTTACCTTGTGAATCACGGAGACATCATTAAATATTTGTCGCTTGGTGCTCATGATGAAGTCTATCTCATTTTTTGTGGAACAATCAAGGCTCATCCAGGTCCATTTCCTATGAGGCGGCTTCTGGAAAAAAAGTTCATCATAAAGAGTCCCTCTTTCTCCAGAAATTCGGCCAGCCTCTGACCCCTGGGGTTACGCTGCCCATATCCGAATTACCCCACTCTCAACTCATTATCGCCCCGTTTGCCCAGCCCATGCATTAAAGGCATAGAATTTGTCTATAGACAAGATCAAAAGTTACTGAAATAACAATAACTGCTTCACATTCCATTAACTGTAATCGTCAAATATTGCTCAACTTATTTCTTTACAGACCTTTCTGGCTTTTTCAACTCTCATAGTTCTTCTTATACACGGTTGCCGGTTACGGAGACTCTTGACTTGCTCTTCGGATAAGACATAGTCTATTTAGTCATGGTAAGATAATCTAGGTCTTCCCCGATATCTACGTCCTGTTCTACACTACCAACTGACAGCGGCGTGGATTTCTTTTTTTACTACCTATTTTTTACAAAATATGTAAATTGTCGTTGTTCTACGTTCTTCCACTTTGGCATTGTATATGTGTATGGTTTCTTTCATATTAAGTTTCTTTATAATTCATTCAGTATGAAGAAATAATAGATATTCCGCAGAAGTCGTGCTATTTTTTTAAATAAAAAGTGTTCTTTTTTTTATTTTATTTTTACAATTTTATTTTACGATGTAAGACACCTTCATATAACTTTTCAGTTAAATTTAATAAGAATAAATACCAACGATGTCGCAAGAACCGTGATTCTTTCTGGGCTAAAAATTATCTCAAATATTATTTCGAGACCTAAAACACCTTGACAGTATTAGTAAGATTCATTCTATCATTTTATTATGAAGAAATAACAGCTAAATATACCGCGAGAATCTTGTACTAAATATATTGTATATTTTGGCAAACTAAACTAAAGCGCGATCTTATTCAACACACAACACTAACGCAGTCTCATAAAAAAACATATACAATACCTTCCTTTTCAAGAAGGATTATTATCATTATACTTGTTATTTTTAAATTATCGGTAAAATATTTTTCTACCTGCCCTGTCAAAGATTATAATCTAGAATAATAATATCTGACGGTACATTGCCAGCTAAGTATGTAGCAAAGTTTTGTCAGTACATTTTGTGTTAGTCTTCTCGTGAGATATTATTCGTCGTTAAAATTTAGGCCCATTATCGTTAGAGTTCACTCCAGAAGAAAAAATCCTGAATGCATTATCGGTTGAGTGTTTAAATCAAACGTGTATGAACAATTTCGAGTGAATGCTGTTAACCACTGAAAACTTTTTCGTGAGGAGACAAACCTGAGTCCAATATCAATTCATGGATGAATTTATGTGTAGGCAAAATCACATATTTTACTGCGTAACATTGCAGTTTGGGACAAACAGTCCTACTCCGCAAGGGATCTGACGTAATGATATAGATTGGTAGATAGTATTAAAGTAAGTCGTGAAATAATAATATGAGATAGGTAATTTTGTTTACATAGTAGATCATGCCGACATTATCCTGCATTATATGCATTTGGTGGGCTTTAACCGGCCTGTATGAATTCCCTAAGATATTAAACATATTTTGGCTAAAGAAAATACTGGCAATCTTTCGATTTCTCTTTTTCTCTTCACAGGCGACTGAAAGTCTGGGGGCCTGCTGAAATTGTTCTACAACGAAAATTAACTCTTAATTAAGTTGACTTTATAAATACTTTTGCAAAACAATGACGACTTGGTTTGTGCGATAAAACGTAGCTTAACTTACTTTGTCAAATAGTCGCAGGTACGATCCCCGCACAGTGCACGGGAATATTGATTTGGGATTTGTGATTTCGCAATAAAGCGAATATTTAATGCGCATACTGGCACAATAACATTGCTGCTTAAATTGGAGCACTATGGTATCCATGGTAAAGCACTTAATCTTTTAAAATCTTACCTAGAGGACAGACAACAGTGTGTTCAAATAAATCAAACTAAATCTCTAGGCTCTTTAGTTAAAATGGGCGTTCCAGAGGGATCGATGCTGGGTCCGTTGTAAATGATCTACCTAAAGTAATTTTTTTTTTTAGCTTTCACGGTTATACAATGTTTTATTTGCAATGAAGAATATTATATACAATATGTACAATTATATAAAAAAGGGGTGTTATATATTGTGGGGTAGGGCAGCGGACATTGTATCTGTTCTTATCTTGCAAAAAAGGGCTATTAGGGCCATCTATACCTTGAGTAGTCGTGACTATTTAAGAGAACTGTTCAAGGTAGCTAATATCATAACGGTCCCATGTCAATATATTTATGAAAACATTATGTATACTAGAAAAAGTTAGATCTTTTTAATCAGCTAGGTGATAGGCATGGCTATAACACACGACATAGAAATAAATTAGATCAATCGCAGTTTCGTCTGTCAAAAATGCACACGTCTTTCATGGGGCACTGTGTGAGATTTAGAACAAAATTCCAATTGACGTCACTAAACTTAGTGAAAATAAGTTCAAAGTTTGTGTAAAACGAACACTTTGTAAGCAAGCTTATTATTCAACAGAAGATTATTTAAATGATAAAAATGCTTAGATAGATGCTATTCCAGCTCCACTTGAGCCATGGCAACCTATTCAACTGTTGTTAGTTAACATTCCCTCTCTTCTTTCTATTAATTTAACACAATGTGTACTTTTTTTGTAAATGAGGGAACCATGTAGCCATTCTCATAAATAGTATTATTCGCTCTTTTAACTTAGATTCACCTGATGACCTACCTACATTGTTCTCCCATACCCCACAACAGAATGTAGATGAAGTTTGTAGTTTTTTATTTTAAAAGAGTAACCGTGGAGTTTCTTGCCCTTCTTCTCTACAGGAATAACATTCCGAAGTGGCGGTAGAGTCTTTGTTACTTTTCTGACGATTCATAAATACTGTAATGGTTTACATGAATAAAAAATATTCTGATTCTGAATAAAAAATATGTTTGTCCGTGTTAATATCCAGAACGGCGGAACCGATTAAATACACTATCACAAGAAAATGGAGGATTTTTCGGATAGTTGTTTTTATTTTCCATATTAACACGGCTGAAGGGATTAAAAAGAAACTTAATATGGAGGTGTCTCTTAAGTCTTAGAACAATACTATCCTAAAAAAAGTCCTACATACGTAGGTCAAATTACAAAATAAAGGCGTGCGAAGCCGCGAGAAACAGCTAGTGTTAAATAAAAACAAAACTAGTATAATAAAATACATGGAGCACTCGATTTTAATTGATGCGTATATTACAGTATTCTTCGCTAGATCAAGTCGTAATCAATTACATAATACATTACTATATCATTTTTGTATTTTATAATAATTATACAACGCTGACTCTTCAGTCTAGTGGTGAATAATCAGCTTTGCATCACGAGATCCTGGTTTCACATCCTAGGTCCGACAAAAGTAGATTTTTTTCTAAAAATGTTCATTTATTCATATACTCTCTAATATACTCGCCCCCTATTACTTGGAATCTAACATCGACGGCGAAAACTGGGTGTCCACAGTACACCTCTACCAACTCCGCTCGAGGAATATTGGAGGCGAGAGTGTTAATTCACTCACATGCGCATGTGAAGAGTATGAAAACGTGAAGTTTTAGTACTAAACTGTACGAAATTATAGTACTGTACTGTGATGATTATCAGCCGAGGCGTATTCCATACTGATGATACACAAAGCACGTTCGCTTTATACGTTAATTGAGTATAAACATGAGAGATTGTGCTCAAATTATCATGTTCGCATTACCGCCGATATCATGCCCTATACGCGCGAGTGACAATGGAATACGGGCCTGTGTCAAACACACCGACCCGAAATAATACAACAAAACATGACATTTTTTTTTTTTTAAAGAAAACAGAGTTCAAATGTGAAGGTAATACTCGTACATGAACAAAACAAAAAAATAATAATTTTTGATGTCATTGCCAGTTGCTCGGTGCGGGCGGTTACGTGGCACCAAATATTTTTTATTTGTTAATTTAGCATGTGAACTCCATCTCCCCTTTGTTCAAACTTAATTATCTTTCAGTTTTAAGTGATGGGTAAATGAATTGTTCTTAATTCTGTAATAAGGCATAATACCCATAATCAATGAATCTACACATTTGTGCTGTGGGTCATTAAGGATCTCCATGGAGTATTTTCAAATCCCAAGGTCCAATACCAATTAAACTATCATAGGACCATTTCGTAACTATACTAAACTTAACTTCAATTCATAAACAATGAAGTTATTTTTTAATAGCCTATCTTGTGTCCCACTGCTGGGCAAAGTCTCCACATAGATCGATCCTGGGCTAGTAGTATCCATGTCGTCACGCCACCTTTGTCTTGGTTGATCACGACACCTGTGACCGTCTTCAGGAATCCATACTGTGACGATATTTGCCCATCTTTGCGGGGCAAATGCACGACATGTCTTGCCCAATCCCACTTCAGCTTGGCCGACTTAAATCCCACATCTGTAGCCTGACTCATGAACCATAGCATGGTGTTACTGACGCGATCCATCCGTTCACCACCTAAGGTAGTGCGTTCCATTGCTCTTTGGCAGGCCTTGGACCAGAATTTATGTTGTTCAGTCAGCGACCAAGTTTGAGCACCGTTAAACCAGGATTTATGTTGTTCAGTCAGCGACCAAGTTTGAGCACCGTAGGTTAGGATGGGCAGAATACACATATCTACGAGTTTACGCTTGAGGGACCAGGGAAGGTCGCCCTTCATCATATCCTCTCATGGAACGGAAACTCTTCCAGGCGTTCACTATCCGTCTAGTGATTTTATTATCTTACCAGTTATGAAACGAGACAATTTAGCCCAAATGCATGCACTCGTCGACAATGACGATAGAAGTTATACCCGAACATAAATAAAAAAAAAATATTACAGACGAATTGACAATTAGGGTAAGTGCTCCAGTAAATGAAACCATAAGAAATTTTCCAAGTTTAAAAAATCCTTTTCGTGTGTTACTGTTATGGGATGCAGTTCAAATTAATATTTTTGTATTAGGAATACCTTTAAGATTAATAATTAAGCCTTTTTTATAACCAATTATGTGTATTTTTTTAGTTATTACGCGTTAAATCCAAAATAACACTAAAAACCCCAAAACCCCAGTAAATGAACGAAATTCACCAGTAAATGAACTCGGGAACTCAAACTCTATAGTCTTTAATTTGTAACATATTTAAATTTTTTTAACTTACTTATCTACCACCGGATCGGCACGCGGTCTCCACTGAGAAGATCCGGCGAGAAACTACGCGGGTTTGTCTTTAGTCTAATTCTCCATTTATTTTTTTCATCATTTTTTGTATAGATACGTACATTTTTATATTACACAAAATCATTAATGTGATCCAGCTCCAGTATGATGCCTTACGACTGAGATATAAGACTAATAATATTATTTTTAAATTTATGTTATAGTAAAAATCTAGAGGATTCTGAGTGAACCAGTCTCCACAAGCAGCACCCGTTCACGAAAACGACTACTTCAGCAGCCATCACCTCCCTCGGTGATATTAGAGGGAAGGAAGTGACCCGCACCAAATAGCTACTGCAAACATAGACTTTATAGTGAGCTTGACCAATCCCAGACCCTAGAGTGCAGTTAGAAAAGGAGCAGTGCTGCGAGCTCGTTGGGCACAACACGCTACACTTTGACATTTTTATTCACATTGCGTGATTTATGACTAATAATCGTAAATAAAATAAATAGACACTCGAGCGCAAACAGGGCAAGAAACACCACGGTCACTTCTTTAAAACAAAAGCTGTTCTGTATACACTGTCAATTGTGGGTTGTGGGAGACAAAGTACATTACACTAGGTAGGACTACAAATGAGAATACATGAAACACTATCATAATACAGATTGAGAATATGACTTTATACTTCATTTAATTGTTAATAGTACTAGTTTAATAGAAGGAAGAGAACATGAAAATAACATTTAGCTAAGGTTGACCGAGTCATTTGTATTACAGCGGACCCGGAGCAGCACCTGCCATCTAATGAGTAGTAAGCCTACTTATAAAGTATCCGTTTAATGCGGGCTTTAAATTTAGTTTCACTAAGATGAGTGACTTTAATTGTAAGTTTATTATAAAATTTAACACAATATTCCATAAAAGATGAATTTTGGGTAATCAAATTTGTGGTTGATCTAACTTATTTCTATTTCTAGTTTTATAATAGTGCCTATTATCTAGTTGAGTAAACAGATTTAAATTTTTCATGGTATACATTATATTTTCTTGGTATAATATATTGATAAGAAACCGTCAAAATATTGGTTTCCGTAAACAACTATCTCAGAGAATCGCGACTACCTAAATTATAAATGGCCCTAATGGTCTTTTTTTGTCAGCCGCCCTACCCCACAGTAATATACCATAAGAAATGATACTAGTGAAGTAGCTAAAATAAATTATTCTTGCGGTGGCTACATCAGTTAGTTGACTACTTCTTACGCCAAAGGCAGCAGAACTAAGTCGTTTTCCAAAAGTTATATGTGGGTCCATTGTAATTTAGAGTGTAGCGTAATCCCTAAGAAAGTTGTATCTTTAATAAATTCAAGTTTCTCATTGTTCAATAAAATATCACAGCACTACGTTTTACATTAGGTTACGAAAGTCGGATATATTTCGTTTTCTTGCTATTTAATGCTAAATTATTAGTAGTGAACCTGTTATTCACCTTAAGAATATCGTTATTTACGTCGTCAAGATTATCTACATGTCTACCTACTTGAAAGATCAAACAGGAATCATCAGAAAACAACACTATATTTGAAATAAAACTATTTTACGGATTTTATCGCGGTTTATTTTTTTTTATTTTTAGTTCCCGACGTTTCGAGTGCTTTGCAGCACCCATGGTCACGGGAGGGACTGAGGTGTTAGACGTCCAATAGGTATAGTTGTTCCGGGGTACCCTCAAACTTCTTAATTATTTTTGTTGTTGTTGGTCCGATCTACGCAGAATGAGCTCACGGTGTCTTGAGGTCTTGCAGTGTTATGCTTGGTTTTGGATTTGATTATATTAATTACCGGATCCCAAGACGATGGAAGCACCCAGCCATCTTCTCTATTGAAATTAGGATGTTTTTTAATTTCAATAGCCTCGCGGACCATCCTTGGTAGGAATCGGTGTTCTTTCACGAGGATTTGTGGTCTATCAAATCTGATGTTATGGCGGGTGCGGTCAAGGACACAGACTGCAGACTTCTTTGAGCGACGGTGTTTTAGGTCAGCTATGTGTTCTTTAACCCGAGTTTTACCGGTCTTTTTGTTTGTCCTATATAAGAGAGACCACATTCACAATCAAGCTTGTAAACTCCTGCATCTTGTAGAGGGATCTGACACTTGACAGATGGTAAAAATTGACTGATCTTCTTCGGCGGCTTATAAAATGTTTTAATCGAAGCACGCTTCAAGATGTAGCCAATCTTGTCCGTGACTCCTCTCATGTAAGGTAGTACAGCAGGGAGACGCTCAACTGTGGCTGGTTTCACTCGGTCACTGTGACGTTGGCGTGGGACTCGAAGCTTATTGTCGTGCAGGACTTGCTTGACATGTTAAAGCTCGGCAGCCAGATGTTTCTTGTCACAGATCCCTTGTGCTCTCTGAAACAAAGATTTACCCACGGTAGCTAACTGTGTTGGATGGTGGTGAGATTCACCGTTTAAGTACCTATCAGTATGGGTCTTTTTACGATAAACCGTATGGCTTAAGGTGTTGTTGGGGTTACGGATTACTAACACATCTAGGAAAGCTAGGGAATTATTTGCCTCCAACTCCATTGTAAACTGAATTTTAGGGTTAATGGAGTTAAGATGATTTAGGAATACATGAATTTTGTCAGATGGTAATATTGTGAAAGTATCATCTACGTACCGCTTGTAGAAACTTGGCTTTACAGGTGAGGTACGAAGGGCTGTCTCCTCAAAGTCTTCCATGAATATATCGGCAACAATGGGAGATACAGGGGAGCCCATCGCCACGCCATCTACTTGCTTGTAGAACTGCTCCTTCCACAATAAGTAGCCAGATGTAAGGCAGTGTCTCAATAGTTCTAAGTATTCCGCTGGCATGTTGTTCTCCGCTAGTTTCCTTTCTACAATTTCGACACAGTCTTGTACAGGTAGGCATGTGAATAGTGACTGGACATCGAAACTGACCATAGTTTCATTGTCAGTAAGATGTAGATTTTTGATCTCACTAACAAAATGGTATGAATCCTTAACATGTGCTCTGGTGTGTCCTTTGAGTGCCGAGAGCACTTTCGCTACGTGCTGAGCCAATCTGTAGGTTGGTGTGTCAATTTGGCTAACGATTGGACGTAGGGGAGCATTCGGTTTATGTATTTTTGGGAGCCCATACAACTGTGGCGGTTTTGCGCACGAAGGTATTATAGGATTTGACGTCCAGATTCAATGTTTCGGAGTACTTCTTTATTAAATCACTCGTTTGTTTTAATATATTGGTGGTTGGGTCTGTCTTGACCTTTTTGTATCTATTTTCATCCGATAAAAGTTCTTGTATTTTGACATTGTAATCTGACGTATCCATAATGACCGTAGCATTTCCTTTATCCGCGCGGAGAACAGTAATATCCTTTCTATTGCGTAAGGTTTTCAACGCTAAATATTGATCTTTAGGAAGATTTAGTTTGGGCACTGAACTTCGACGTAACATGGATGAGACATCCTGACGTATTGCCTCCGAATCTTCCCTTCCTATGCTATTTTTGGATAGGACGTCTTCAACGGCGCTGATAATTTCCTCATACGGTATCCTTCGAGGTGTTATAGCATAATTTAAACCTTTAGATAGGACCTTTACGATGTTTTCATCCAATGTTTGTTTTGACAGATTGATGACTGCGCGTGATTCGTTGTCTATGGTGCACGGTTACGTTTCGTTACACCGTAATGATTTGTTCTTGACATTTGATTTAGTTGTTAATTTATTATATTTTATTATGTGTTTACTTTTGCATTCATTATATTTAGATGTTTCACGCTTATTTAAGATATCAATGCATTTATTAAAATCAAATGTAGTTAACACTGTCTTTAGTTCATTGGATGAAATTTCTATATTTCTATATTTCAACACTATATTTACTTGTTTTTCAACTATTTGAGGTAGGTCATTAATATATACCAAAAATAGAAACGGACCCAGTATTGATTCTTGAGGAACGTCCACTTGGACTCTTCTGGAGACTTAGCATCGTTTAGACCTAACTTTGCAAAGTGGTCCAACTAAGTTACATCACATTCTATCCTAAATACTACAGTGTACCCAGACAACTCTCTAATTAGTGTTTTTATGATGGCACTGAGTCGTGGTCACTTACGATGGGTCTAATAAGAAGGCTTAAAATCACCCACGCCAAGAGAAGAGCATCGCTGGGAGTTTCCTTGTGGGATTAAATGGGAACTGAATAGATCGACAGGAAAATCAAATTCACTGACATAGTTTTCAACATTGCCAAACTAAATATTAATGAGCGGACTGTAGTATAGTGACTCGTAAAACTAACGGTCGCTGTGTCAAAGAAATTTCTCGAATGACGGGCCTCGAGTGAACAGGCTTCGATAGAATTGAAAACCTGACCGGTAGCGACATAAAGCCGGAAAACAAAATTGAAGGCTTATCTCGTGCAACGAATGTCTTTTGGATGATACAGAGCGAGTTCAACCCTTTGTGTTGTTTGAAGACCGGTTGGTCAGAGAACTTAATTAAATATGTATTTCATTATGTGTATTTCATTAGATTTGGGATTACTACTATAAAGGACATTGTTTTTTTCAATAGTCAATTCTCCATCAGCAATAGCCTTAAGTGCAATTTGTAGTGTTGGGTATATCAAAACCTTTGATATTGTTACTGGCTTGAACTCATGCCATGGCAAAGAGTCATAAAAAAAGAATAATGAACTAAATATTAAAATTAGGCTTAAAGTAATAAAATTTAGATCAAACACATTGTGTTCCGCTGCGCCTCTCTACTCCAACGGATACGCGACAGCCCCAACACCATCCTGCGCACGTTAGCGGACCGGTGGGAGTCACCGATGCTAGCCCACTGGCTACGACTGCATGCAGTCAAGTAACTGTTTTTTTTTTTATTTTTTACTGGCGTCGTTGGGGACTGCAGGTCTAAACAAATGTATAATTTTAAAATGTCACTAACAATATTTGTATGTTTTAATTGTTGCTAACCACTATATGGATTTCTGTTGTCCCAAATAAATGTATTATTATTATGTATATATTTATTCAGTATAATTTCTTATAAAATATATATAAAAATATAAAATTCAAATATTCTTATATACATTGTATAAAAAAAAATGTGCTCCACCGACAGCAAGGTCTACGACCCATGCTACCGGCGGTCAGGGCTCCAAAGAGAAAAACCTCCTCACAATGCGTGCCGTGTCCAACATTACTGCCTCTGTATCAGGCCCTTCAGCCAACTGCCTAGCGAGAGCTTCTCAAGGTGTTTATCGAAGCTCTTCGCTATAAAGCCGTTGACTGAAACGACCACTGGAATAATGATAGTTGAATCAACATTCCACATGGCGGTAACCTCATGGGCCAGGTCCAAATATTTTGATAATTTTTCTTTTTCGGCCTTCACAAGGTTCTCATCATGCGGAATGGTGACATCAACTAGCATTACACGACCCATCGATCGATCTATTATCACGATATCAGGTTTATTGGCTACAATAGTCCTATCCGTGATAACAGATCGATCCTAGTAGAGCGTGATATGACCACTTTCGAGAACTGGAAGAGGCTGGTACTGGTAGTACGGTACTTCAGAGTCCACAAGGCCATATTTAAGAGCAAGTTGCTGATGGATAATCCTAGCCACTTGGTTATTATTATTATAGTAGATAAAGTTCAATTCATACTTAGACTAATGAAGGATCTTAATAAAAATGCCTAGTTCATTAACTGGATTTAATGAACCAGTAAAAAATCATACCCGTTCCAATATTGGTCAACAGATTCTACCTAAATCGACTTTTAAACCTCCTTAAATATAAATCTTGTAACACAAGAATTAATTATATTAATAACTAAAAATAAGAATTCTTCAATACTCCAGTAAATGAAATACCGTTCATTCACTGGGTTTTAAGCAAATTCTTGTTCCAATCCTTTTTTTTTTGTTTTTTACGAGGGGAAATGCCTAACGCATAATCCCGGGCCGAGGGCATGGCCCGGGTGGTTATATGGGGCTTGCACCCACTAAAATCCCTCGGCGTTCCACTGCCCTTTTCCCGGGCTACAGGAGTCGTCACCAGCATGACCTCTATGGCACCGGCGGGCTCAGTCCGCAGTTTGGCGCGGACCTCGACACGTGCAGGGGGAGTTCGGTCGCCCCCTTACCACTTTTTTGAGGCTGCGCGGACGCAGCGCTTTTCCGGTACGGGTCTGCTAAGTGCTAGGGCGCTGGGGTGCCCTCCCCGACGTCTGCAGGCCGGGATTACGGTAGGCGAAGGTTGTTCCGGGCGTATTCCCTTCGCTCAACGCGCCGTCTGCGAGCCGGATTGGAGGACGTCTCCTCCCTTACCCGCTCTGCTTCCTCCTTCGCGGACATGATGGCCTCGCAAAAGGCCGCCATTGCCGCCCAGGCGCTCTCGCTCCCAACCATGGATGACATCACGGGCGGGAGCGATAGCGCCTGTCCCGCTGCACCGAGCGCTCCGGTGAGTCGGCGCCGCTCGTTATCCCATGCCGGGCACACCAGCAACGTGTGCGCCGATTCAATCCTGGGACACCCGAAAATTCGCTACAAACTGACTAAAACTGCAACCAACTTGATTTAAAACGTATTACACAACTGTTCTTTACAACATTCATTAAATTGTATATAATATGGCTAAAAAGTTCTAACGTAACGTTAACGTAAGTTTAAGATGCCGTGCCTTACCAGAGTCGTTAATTTCATCTCGATCAACTTTTTGAAATCTTGACATCGACAACTTTAAATTCTCAGAATTTTAAAAAGAAATCATTGAAGTAAGAGATTATTTTACTACGACATAGGAAAATGAGTTGGTTTTAGGAAAAAATAATCTATTGAATACAAATATCCTAATTGCTTATTATTTGGAAATACTGCGTTTTGTCCATTACCTGGAGTACTTACACACGTTCGTACTTTTGAACTCAGATAAAAAAAGAATTTTTAAACTATTTCATAAATAAGCTGCGACCACTGCGACTGGCGTAATGTAGTATGGACAAATAATACAATAATAATAAATTAGCCTAGTTGACATCTTCCCCGGTACCTACATTCTTCCACTTTCGCATTGTATATGACTTCATACCATGACCAAATAGGCCGTGTCTTATCTGAATGGCAAATCAGGAGTCTCTGTAACTGGCGACCATGTATGAGAAACCAAAAAGGTCTATAAGAAAAAAACCTGTTAGAACACTGTACTCTTTGCCTACCCCGCAAAGGATTTGGCGTGATGACATAGATAGATAAATCATCCAATACTTCAGTGGACCTAGGTAAAGACCTTCTCTCACAAATCGAGGAACTCATCAAGCCGCCTTTAGTACTTCCAACTTCCATTATAATTGGATTTAATATTATTATATTGCAATGTCAAGTTGGCAACTGATGGCAATGAAATTTCAGCTACAGAAAATTTTATGAAAGTTAATAATTTCAGTAAGGAACTCCTTCAGCAGTTAAGTTTTCTTTCATAGATTTAAGATCACTATGTTTTGTAACTATTTACACAACAAAGTATCTTGGAATTGTACGAGTATAATGAAAATATGGACGTCAATAGTGAAATTTTTCATTGCGATTTGTCTCTAGCACATGTGTAATATTACGAATAGAAAGAACGTAAAAATAAAAGTTTGGAACAAGTTAGCTAAGTGTACTAAGACAGTGGAAACCAAGAGCTGCCACGCAAGGGCGTTCCTGTGTCGGTAATATACGCTTTACGGTGAAACTCTGTTGAATATCGCACAACTTTTAAACACATTTTACGAACTCGCGAGGGATCCGTTGGGGGATGTCTGGCTAATGTCTTTGTTTCCGTTAAGTTGTCAAATACTGACATTGCTAGTGATCCATTGTTATTAAGGAGCTCGTAGCGCTGTGCAATCGCAGTCTTGGTGATCACCAAAAATGATCGCGGCCGGTGATGTCGGTCTGAGATGGGTTCACTTTTATATTCGAGCATATCCATGCTTCAAAGAGCACGTTAAGCCGTTGTTCTAAATTACCTCTTAATATGGTAGTTTTTAAACGAAGTTAGAAGTACTAAAGGCGGCTTGATGAGTTCCTCGATTTGTGAGAGAAGGTCTTTACCTAGGTCCACTGAAGTATTGGATGATTTATCTATCTATGTCATCACGCCAAATCCTTTGCGCGGTAGGCAAAGAGTACAGTGTTCTAACAGGTTTTTTTCTTATAGACCTTTTTGGTTTCTCATACATGGTCGCCAGTTACAGAGACTCCTGATTTGCCATTCAGATAAGACACGGCCTATTTGGTCATGGTATGAAGTCATATACAATGCGAAAGTGGAAGAATGTAGGTACCGGGGAAGATGTCAACTAGGCTAATTTATTATTATTGTATTATTTGTCCATACTACATTACGCCAGTCGCAGTGGTCGCAGCTTATTTATGAAATAGTTTAAAAATTCTTTTTTTATCTGAGTTCAAAAGTACGAACGTGTGTAAGTACTCCAGGTAATGGACAAAACGCAGTATTTCCAAATAATAAGCAATTAGGACATTTGTATACAATAGATTATTTTTTCCTAAAACCAACTCATTTTCCTATGTCGTAGTAAAATAATCTCTTACTTCAATGATTTCTTTTTAAAATTCTGAGAATTTAAAGTTGTCGATGTCAAGATTTCAAAAAGTTGATCGAGATGAAATTAACGACTCTGGTAAGGCACGACATCTTAAACTTACGTTAACGTTACGTTAGAACTTTTTAGCCATATTATATACAATTTAATGAATGTTGTAAAGAACAGTTGTGTAATACGTTTTAAATCAAGTTGGTTGCAGTTTTAGTCAGTTTGTAGCGAATTTTCGGGTGTCCCAGGATTGAATCGGCGCACACGTTGCTGGTGTGCCCGGCATGGGATAACGAGCGGCGCCGACTCACCGGAGCGCTCGGTGCAGCGGGACAGGCGCTATCGCTCCCGCCCGTGATGTCATCCATGGTTGGGAGCGAGAGCGCCTGGGCGGCAATGGCGGCCTTTTGCGAGGCCATCATGTCCGCGAAGGAGGAAGCAGAGCGGGTGAGGGAGGAGACGTCCTCCAATCCGGCTCGCAGACGGCGCGTTGAGCGAAGGGAATACGCCCGGAACAACCTTCGCCTACCGTAATCCCGGCCTGCAGACGTCGGGGAGGGCACCCCAGCGCCCTAGCACTTAGCAGACCCGTACCGGAAAAGCGCTGCGTCCGCGCAGCCTCAAAAAAGTGGTAAGGGGGCGACCGAACTCCCCCTGCACGTGTCGAGGTCCGCGCCAAACTGCGGACTGAGCCCGCCGGTGCCATAGAGGTCATGCTGGTGACGACTCCTGTAGCCCGGGAAAAGGGCAGTGGAACGCCGAGGGATTTTAGTGGGTGCAAGCCCCATATAACCACCCGGGCCATGCCCTCGGCCCGGGATTATGCGTTAGGCATTTCCCCTCGTAAAAAACAAAAAAAAAAGGATTGGAACAAGAATTTGCTTAAAACCCAGTGAATGAACGGTATTTCATTTACTGGAGTATTGAAGAATTCTTATTTTTAGTTATTAATATAATTAATTCTTGTGTTACAAGATTTATATTTAAGGAGGTTTAAAAGTCGATTTAGGTAGAATCTGTTGACCAATATTGGAACGGGTATGATTTTTTACTGGTTCATTAAATCCAGTTAATGAACTAGGCATTTTTATTAAGATCCTTCATTAGTCTAAGTATGAATTGAACTTTATCTACTATAATAATAATAACCAAGTGGCTAGGATTATCCATCAGCAACTTGCTCTTAAATATGGCCTTGTGGACTCTGAAGTACCGTACTACCAGTACCAGCCTCTTCCAGTTCTCGAAAGTGGTCATATCACGCTCTACTAGGATCGATCTGTTATCACGGATAGGACTATTGTAGCCAATAAACCTGATATCGTGATAATAGATCGATCGATGGGTCGTGTAATGCTAGTTGATGTCACCATTCCGCATGATGAGAACCTTCTGAAGGCCGAAAAAGAAAAATTATCAAAATATTTGGACCTGGCCCATGAGGTTACCGCCATGTGGAATGTTGATTCAACTATCATTATTCCAGTGGTCGTTTCAGTCAACGGCTTTATAGCGAAGAGCTTCGATAAACACCTTGAGAAGCTCTCGCTAGGCAGTTGGCTGAAGGGCCTGATACAGAGGCAGTAATGTTGGACACGGCACGCATTGTGAGGAGGTTTTTCTCTTTGGAGCCCTGACCGCCGGTAGCATGGGTCGTAGACCTTGCTGTCGGTGGAGCACATTTTTTTTTATACAATGTATATAAGAATATTTGTATTTTATATTTTTATATATATTTTATAAGAAATTATACTGAATAAATATATACATAATAATAATACATTTATTTGGGACAACAGAAATCCATATAGTGGTTAGCAACAATTAAAACATACAAATATTGTTAGTGACATTTTAAAATTATACATTTGTTTAGACCTGCAGTCCCCAACGACGCCAGTAAAAAATAAAAAAAAAACAGTTACTTGACTGCATGCAGTCGTAGCCAGTGGGCTAGCATCGGTGACTCCCACCGGTCCGCTAACGTGCGCAGGATGGTGTTGGGGCTGTCGCGTATCCGTTGGAGTAGAGAGGCGCAGCGGAACACAATGTGTTTGATCTAAATTTTATTACTTTAAGCCTAATTTTAATATTTAGTTCATTATTCTTTTTTTATGACTCCTTGCCATGGCATGAGTTCAAGCCAGTAACAATATCAAAGGTTTTGATATACCCAACACTACAAATTGCACTTAAGGCTATTGCTGATGGAGAATTGACTATTGAAAAAAACAATGTCCTTTATAGTAGTAATCCCAAATCTAATGAAATACACATAATGAAATACATATTTAATGAAGTTCTCTGACCAACCGGTCTTCAAACAACACAAAGGGTTGAACTCGCTCTGTATCATCCAAAAGACATTCGTTGCACGAGATAAGCCTTCAATTTTGTTTTCCGGCTTTATGTCGCTACCGGTCAGGTTTTCAATTCTATCGAAGCCTGTTCACTCGAGGCCCGTCATTCGAGAAATTTCTTTGACACAGCGACCGTTAGTTTTACGAGTCACTATACTACAGTCCGCTCATTAATATTTAGTTTGGCAATGTTGAAAACTATGTCAGTGAATTTGATTTTCCTGTCGATCTATTCAGTTCCCATTTAATCCCACAAGGAAACTCCCAGCGATGCTCTTCTCTTGGCGTGGGTGATTTTAAGCCTTCTTATTAGACCCATCGTAAGTGACCACGACTCAGTGCCATCATAAAAACACTAATTAGAGAGTTGTCTAATAATATTATAATTGGATTTAATAAGCTTCACAGGAAATCTTATAATATTAAGTATCGGGTGCCGTTCTATCACACTAGTCTTTGATAAAATATTAGAGGGATCTCATTTCCATCCGACCCGACACTATGTTGGACCGGAAGAATAAAATTGTGCTACGACGACATATTTACAAATCTGGTCTAACATATAAATCGCAGATGTTTTAAGTGTCATGGCTAGAAAAACATTTCGGGATATTGTTTTATTATGGACTGGAAATAATTACATTGTCTTTTTAACTTCCGACTAGGGCTTGGATTGATGTCTGTCGATCTATGTAATTTCTTTCATGAAATGAATGAGTTTCTTTTCTCTTGTTTCTATTTTTACTAATTTAAGTGGAAAGTATGCATGTTAGTTATTCATAATTTCAGTCATTGTTATTCATAATGTCAGTTATTCATAATTCAAACATAAAGACGGACGATTTAGCGCAGTGGTTAAGAGCTTAAGCCGCTCCGCCCACTGTGTCTAATAGTCGCGGGTTCGATTCCCGCACGGGACAAATCTTTGTGTGATCCACAATTATTTGTTTCGGTCTGGGTATTTGTATATGTGAATTTTCATGTTTGTAAACGCACTCACGATACAGGAATAAATCCTAGTGTGGGGCTACGTTTTAAAAAAAATAAAAAAAAATAAATTCAACCGCTCATTGTACGTGACAGGTTCGTTAGGGACTTTCAGAAAGTTATTTCACGTCAGTGGCTTGTCGCTCGTGCTAGCCGCACGAAGCCCTTATCTCGTGCGAGACCAAATTTTGCCGGAATTGGGGTAGATATTATGCAGAAAGAAGGTGCATTACCTGGTGCTACCATGGTTTTGTACCTCAATCGGTATAACGGAAACCTTGTAGGATCACTTCATTGTCCGTCTGTCGGACGGCTATGACCCTTTTTCTCTGGAACGGCTAGGGCTATTAAGTTGAAATTTATGTCATATACGAAAGTCTACAGTCCCCAGCTGGTTTAACTGCAGGTTCTAAGTAAATCCAAACAAAAAATGTATAGCCCTTGAAAGTCACTCCTTAGAAATTATAGAGCAATTCCCGTTGACCTAGAACCATGGAATTCAGCAAAAAGCAATGTTTAAAAGTACCAGTAAATGAAAAACAAAATATATCAAATAAAAATAATTATTTTCCCTTAAATTCGATGAAAAATTAAGATTGCGCCCTATAGTGACATTTTGTGGAACTATTTTGATTTGTGGTGAATAAAAATTTTTTTTCGCGACTGGCGCCATCTGCATTTAACCCCGCGAGTGTCGGACGTAAATGTAATAAGATTGTTGATTTCTTCTTTTATGTGTATATGCTTAGAATGAAAGTTAAATTTAGTTTATTTATTTATAGCTAAAAAGGTATAAAGAAAGAGGGTTTATTTAAAAGGTATTTTTAATGGATTACCTCGTTGGTCTAGAGGGTATCGTATATTGCTCGTAGTGTTATCTCGTATAAATTGTAGGGCGGTATTATATTGTAGGTCCCCAGTATCAGTTCGGGGTCTGAAATTGTGCCCGGTATAATGACGATAGCCTCGCCAGTAAGTTGGTGTGCGCACACAGTACACCTCTGCCCTCGCGCTTAGGTAAAAATTATATATAATTATATTTAAAAAAAAAAATCGTTATTTTCGAGTACAATAATCGATGTTTTGGATTGATGTAACATACTGAATTGATTTAAATTTCAAAAAAAATATACGCGAAAATCATAAAAATGGAACAACAAAAGGTATCGTCACTATCAGCTCGGCAAATGAAAATATAGACTAATATAACTTTTTGACTTTAATGAGAAATTTATTGTTTTTTCGCACTCGCTAGTTGCTTTTTGTCTAAAAGAAAACAACTTGTACCCTATCTGAAGTCGGGTAAAACAAATTTCACACGGTAAAAATACAGGAGCAGATAATGAAACCGAGGCGACACAGGTGCGTCACTCATTTATATTCTTCGTGAAACGGAAATTGGACGTCATAATGTCTCATTTCACAACACGGCGGAGGATTTGCACTTCATAAGCGTTAAATTGGTCATTAAGCGCCCGTCGTGGAATAACCGTCGCAATAAACTGCGAAATATTTATTATAACAGCCCCTCCCGGGAAGATGGAGGAATATGTTCCGTAAAATTTATATCACCCAGCAAAATGTTTCTTCTATCGTGTCATTTGAACGCTGTTGTAATACTATTTTCTCTTATACTAGAACTGTAAAATTGGTATACCTATGCGAAAGTGCTGTGTTCTAGATTGTAAAAGTCCACTCGCTCGCTGCTTTGGTGGTGAATAATGCGTTTTACAATAATGAGGTCCAAATCCTAGGTCGGACAAGTGCAGTCTTCCCAGTATCAGTTCGGGGTCTGGAATTATGTCGGTTAGGCTCGCCTCCTATTATATGGGACCTAACATCTTCGGCGAAAAGTGGGTGTACAGAGTACACCTCTGCATCTGTGCTTGGGGAATATAGGCGTAATGATCCAGATTTAGATTGTTAAGAATTCGAAGTCGAGCTAAAGGAAATAGTACCGTCAAACGCGTCGGTCCTTCGACCATGGTTGGTGTACAACACTCGAAACGTCGGTACTACAGTTTTATTTATCTGTAATATTTGCGTAATTAAATCTAAGAACCCAGTGTAAGAAAAAATAATTTAAATATTCTTCATGTGATGGCCACATTAGTAGATAAGTACCAAGTTATCATTGTCGGAAATACTCGTAGAATGGCATTACTTTGGGTGAAGGTGGTATTAATATTGATCAAGGGCCTTGGTATTATGAGAATCGGCTTTTGATTGCGGATTGTGATGGAATTAATTTAAAAAATATGTTTTTCGTGCTTATTTTCATGTCAGTTTCATGATGCATTGGCACGACAAGCGAAACGGAGATCCTGAATTAAAATTCTAGGATAGACAGTAACTGAGTTTTTCTGTTGATATAATCTTACTAGCAGTTTAGAGTCTAGAGTTGTGCCAGTTTAGGTACTGACAATCAGCATACGGGATGTATTATTGTCACCAGTCATACTTAATGTAGTTTATACGTTAACTTTGTCTTTAATGTTCATCTAAATGTGGATGACAACTTGCTCTGGTTAAACCTAGTCCAACGTAGAGTTGAAATTATATTCCGGTTAAAGACAAAGAAACTCACTGGGCCAACAGATGTACAAGACTTCAGACCAACATAGTAATCTGTTCCTAAGAATATACTCTTCGAATATATTAGAGCTGACAGAAAGGATCAGGATAACTACACGTGTCATGAACATAGGTGAAAGGGCCAAAAGCACTAAACGAAATAATCTCTTTAGGTGGTTATACACCAAACACTCGTTTACCAATGTAAATAACAGTTTATCCGATCCCTGCGAAAATGATCGGATGTTAGCTTTGTCGATACACGGGATCACTTCGCTTGTTTACATAATGTTATTTCAACAATTATTCATTTTGGATGTATGTTTATTTTTAAATTACTGCGTTATTCTTTATCCGTATATGATACCAGTTGTATCCGTAACTTCGTTCGCGCTATTTTCAAGCGAGTATTTCACACCCTCAAGTGTTTTTGAGATAAAAGCTAGCCTATGTCCTTCCCCTGGATAAAATTTATTTCCTAGCCGATTTGATCAAAATTTTTACAGCGAAATGAGAGTGAAAACGTAGCAGACGAACAGACATACAGTATGGATTTGTGATAACAATTTCATACTGATTTATTGCATTGAATGGTACCTATGAAAGTATTGAAATATTAAAACATATAAAAAGAAAAGAAACTCTGTTTGATATATACTCTAAAGATACGCGTCAGATTGAGTAGAAAATAGAGAATATCTCTATTGTCTACTATTGTTACGTTTTTGAAAAATTGTTTGGTAACTTTAATTATGGACAAATATGAAGGCAATCCAAGTGAAATAATTTTATCTAGATATCACTACTATTTAACATTTATATTGTTTATGATTTTGTATATCTCTCTTGCATTCTCTTTTATATATCTATTATAAGTAGTATAAACTACTTATAATAAAAAGATTACAAGGGAAAAAAATAAAATAAACTAGTACTCTAGTAGAGATGCATAGCACTTTTTAAAAAAGCTAAGTCCACCGAAGATGCACTCTAGTTTATATAAAAGGCACTTGTTATTTGTTGACGCCCTGATAGCTTTAAACAGAGCACACTTCATACCAAACTGACGAACAATGAATATTTAAGCAACTTTGCACAACGACCGATTCTCGCCAAAGGCACAGGACGATTTTCAATTTTACTTTAATACTCTTATTGCTTTAGTATACATGTTACCGGAAATGTATGATATTTAGAAATTGTATACAATTCCTAAGAAATGTAAACAGTGCCGAGCCTATTTAGGAAATGTGTAAAATAAATGTCAAAGGTTAAAAAATTCATACATTACCTAGGAAGGGTAAATATTTCCTGACCAGGTCCGCGATGGCCCACAACAGCTACACTACAGAAAAACTAAGCTAGCATACCCTTTACCCTCATGTAATCTACCAAAATCTTGAAGTTAACCTATTTCTGGTTACTGTTTAAGAATTGTATAACATTACTCTCCTCCTTCATCTTCTGGAACTCTGTACCACAGGGTAATACTACTGTATTTTCGATTTACTAATCGACTGAGTACTTCCGGTCCGAATTAAACTTACGCACACAGACGCGTGCCCTACATAGCGTCTCGGACGTTATCGGCACATAATGAGCCGTGGTGTCACGCACGCTTGAGACGATCGTTTATTGTTTTATTTAAATAATTATAATTTCTTTGACTACTAACATTAGCACATTTCAGATCCGGAAGAGCACGTTCGGATCAAGTTTTCTCCCTCCACACCATCAAAGAGAAGCATCTGGCAGTGAGCCGGAAGGTTTTATGCGGTTTTGTGGATCTGGAGAAGTCGTTTGACAGACGTTTGTTCAGTCCACCTAAGTGGACAGCAAGGCATGCATCCGGGTAAGGGGTAATATGTCACCCTGGTGTAATGTTAAAATCGGCGTCAAGCAGCGTTGCATGTTGTCCGCTAGACTGTTTATAATATATTTGGGCAAAAGTCTTCAAAGAAATAGAATGACTCCAAGATATGGGCCCTAATATCTACAGTAATATTAAGTGCAAAATTTGCTAATGTTATGCAGTATTATTATTACTAGTGGTCGCCCATTAGTTGAAATTCGACCATAATTAATTTAAATTATAAGTTTGAAGATTATTAAGGTTCTAATGTCAAAGACTATACTTCTAAAATCACAGATTTCGCCAAGGCTACACCGTTAATTTGCCTATTTTTTTTCTAACAAATCATATGAAATTTAAATAAATAAAAAAAACGAATAATTATTAAAGTAAGGAACACCTTTTTTTAATATTTTTTTATTATAACAAAAAAACCATGCGATAAAGAAAATGCTGTCCATTGAACTTGACATACATATTTCGATAATTTAATTAATGATACAAAACTTCTTTGTAAGCGATATTTTATGTAAAAACTCTTTCATCGTTTGCTCGTTAAGTTTGACATTCAGTAAGACTATAGACAAATAATATTAAAAACAAACAATATTAATCTATTCTCGATTTGAAGTGTATTGTGTCAAATACATGGTAGTGTGTGTCATGTTTTTTTATTGATTAATGTATTTATAATGCATAATTTTAGAAAAAATATTAGCGTTCTGCACTCCTTCTCTATATAAACTATAAGTGTGGAAAATTTCATACTCCTCCGTCCGCGCAATTTTCGTAAAAAGGGGTACAAAGTTTTTGCTTCACGTATTAATATAATGATAAGATGTTATTTCATAATATACTGGCAAAAGATGCAAAGTCAGGGTGTTACTGGAATGGCATGGGCCATTGCCAAGATAATACCGGAGATGCACCTTCCGTTCTTAAGGCTGTAGCCTTCAGTTTTTAAATTAAGACTATTAGAATATTTAAATATAACGAGAATTTTATTGATATTTTAATGAATATAATTAGAACTAATTAATTTGATTCAAGTTAACACATGGAAACAAGCAATGTATCATTGGGAGAAGAAATATTTTTTCGTATAAAAATTTTTGATTATTAATTTAGTAACATACATGTACATGCAACTGAAGATTCCACAAAAACCAAGGTACACTCAACAGTTTAACTGTAAAGGCCCAGTGCAGCAAATTTAAAAGCTTTAGCACCCCGAGTCACACAGCATTGAGAAAAACAACTGCGATCGTATCAGTACCTCCGAGAAGAGAACAACATCTGTGATAAAGAACTATTATAAGTATAACTATGTCAACCATAACCATCAGCTGAGTGACTATTAGAAGTGGACAGGTTACCTTATTTTTTTATAATATCACACTCATGTCTATATTCCCCAAGGGGGGTGGCAGAGGTGTAACTGAGTACACCCACGTTTCGCCGACGATGTTAGGTCCCATGTAATAGGGGGCGAGCCTATTGCCATATACCGGGCACAATTCCAGACTCCTGGCTCGTACTTGGACTTATAATAGCTGGTAAAATATAACTAAGGACTCCAAAATACTAAGCCGGGTAAAAGCTTTAGTATTCCTTTTAGTGGACATGTAGTTCAAACATACTGGCCCACCATGTAATTATTCTATATCTACTAATAAAGAGGTTTGTTGGAACAATTATCGCAATTTCACTGTGAACAATCATGTTCAATAATTAAGTTGTTTACAACATACTCCGATAGATGGTGCTGCACCGAAAATGAATGTTTAATGGAAAAAGTTAGCCCGTGGTTTCGAGATTTTCAACCGATTAATGACTACCGGTCAGTTTCAGTGTAGCGTCAACCTTGGCACAGTGGAACAGTTGAGTTTACTCCTTAGTACACACGGAGGTTCTTTGGACCTTCGTTCATGGTCCTTCGAGAGCCGGATTCCGGCTGGGCGGTTAGCGGATGGCTTTAAGCTGTCGACGCCTGCGTTATAATCCTGGAGCTGGCGTCGGCCGCTACCTAGGACGGACGGGTGGCTAACGCCTCCGTTATGATCCTGGAGCTGGCTTCGGCCGCTACCTAGGACGGACGGGTGGCTAACGCCTCCGTTATAATCCTGGAGCTGGCTTCGGCCGCTACCTAGGACGGACGGGTGGCTAACGCCTCCGTTATAGACCAGGAGCTGGCCTCTGGCCGCTACCTTGGTAGGGCGGTGTTGACACCGCAGCACGGTTGGTAGACGGCTTCACAGCTGACACCTCCGTTATTTTCCTGGAGCTGGCTTCGGCCGCTGCCTAGGACGGACGGGTGGCTAACGCCTCCGTTATAGACCAGGAGCCGGCCTCTGGCCGCTACCTTGGTAGGGCGGTATCGACACTGCAGGACGGCAGGTTAACCCGAGCCTCCGTTATAAGACCAGGAGCTGGCCTCTGGTCGCTATCTTGGAAGGCGTGCGGTAACTACACCGCAGAACGGCAGTCCATCGGCGCACGCAGCTGTTGCACAATCACCGGGGTGCGAGGTATCAGCGAGCGCACTCTGAGCGGAGCAGCGAGCGCATCGTCAACTTCAACGTCATCGCGTGGTTGCCGTGATCAGCGCCAGTAACGAGCTATGTGTATAACGCTAAAGTGATTGTAAAGTGTCAGTGAAGTGAAAACCGTGAAAACTATTGTATAAAACATTTTAGATCGAACTTTATTTGCTAATAAGAATTTATAATTTGATAATTGTTAGGTTTAAATATAGTTTGTTTAATTGTTTGTAATAATGGAGTCTCTGATTAATTATCAGGTAGACATAAATTCGCGCATAGTAAAAGCTTCAAAAAAGCTTCAAAAAGTCCCCTAAGGAACGAATAACTTTTGAATATGTTGAGGGCAGAGTAGAGTCCTTAGATCATCTATGGAGAGAGTTTTTTAGTGGTCATAGAGATTTAATGCGCACCTATGACGCTAAGGAAGTTATGGCTTCTAATTATATGAAAAACGATATGTATGGCCAAACTAAAACTGTGTACATGGAGTATAAATGTGAATTGAAAACTAATTTATCAAAACTTCAAACAGTTGAGCCATCAGCTAGTTCACATAGTATTGAAGCACCTCAGTTTAAATTACCTAAGATTAATATACCTACTTTCTCTGGTAATTATTCAGAATGGTCTACATTTAAAGATTTGTTTCAGTCCTTAGTTTATAATAATAATTCATTAAGCAATGTTCAGAAACTTCATTACTTGAAAAGTTATTTAATTGACGAAGCAGAACAACTGTTAAGACATATCCCTATCACGGAAGATAATTATAAAAAGTGTTGGGACTTATTGGAAAATCACTATAGTAACAAAAAGTACATTTGTCATAACTTGTTAAAAACATTACTCAGTCAGAAAAATATGACAAATGAATCTGCAAGTAGTTTAAAGGCTTTAATTAATCATCATCATCATCATCATCAGCCTATAACAGTCCACTGCTGGACATAGGCCTCTCCAAGTGCACGCCACTGGGTACGATCCTCGGCTACTCGCATCCAGTTTCTGCCAGCCGCCCTACGAAGGTCATCGCTCCACCTAGCCTGAGGGCGTCCTGCATTACGTTTGCCAGTCCGCGGTCTCCACTCAAGAACTCGTTTGTCCCAGCGGTTATCGGTTGTTCGGCTAATGTGACCGGCCCATTGCCACTTCAGCTTACTAATCCGGTGGGCTATGTCGATAACTTTGGTTCTCTGTCGAATGACTTCGTTCCGGATTCTATCCTTCAGAGAAACTCCGAGCATAGCCCTTTCCATAGCTCGCTGAGTGACTTTAAATTTATGAACCATTCCAACCGTGAGTGTCCACGTCTCGGCTCCATATGTCATAACGGGCAGGACGCACTGATTAAAGACTTTTGTCTTTAGGCTTTGTGGAATGGGCGATGTAAATACTCGACGTAATTTCCCAAATGCCGCCCAGCCCAGCCGTATTCTTCTGTTGACCTCTTTCTCGAAGTTGTTTTTCCCCAACTGCAGAGTTTGCCCTAGGTAAACATATTCTTGAACAACCTCGAGAATAGCGCCATGTATTGCAACAGGTTCCGGTACTACATGTCGGTTAAACATTACTTTGGTCTTGTCTAAGTTCATGCGGAGACCTATTTGTTTGGAAGAATCGGCTAGGCTGGTCAGCATCTGTTGTAAATCCTGCAACGTTTCGGCCATAATGACGATGTCGTCTGCAAATCTCAAGTGTGAGATATGACTGCCATTTATGTTTATGCCATGACCGTCCCAGTCCAGCGTCTTAAACATATCCTCCAATGCATTTGTGAACAATTTGGGGGAGATAACGTCCCCTTGTCTCACTCCTCGATGCATTGAGATAGGGTTGGTCTGCTGGTTTTGTAACTGGATGGTCATGGTCGCGGCGTTATAGAGACTTCTTAACACTTGGATGTATCGCCAGTCGACTTGGCATCGTTGCAAGGATATCAGAACTGACCAGGTCTCGATCGAGTCAAAGGCCTTCTCATAGTCCACGAATGCTAAGCACAGGGGCCGATTATACTCTTCGGTCTTCTGTATAATCTGCCGTATAGTGTGGATGTGGTCTATGGTTCCATACCCTCTTCGAAACCGGCCTGTTCCGGGGGTTGAAATTCGTTGAGCCTTCGCGCAAGACGATTCGTGATAACTCTTGAAAACAGCTTATAAATGTGGCTCGGGAGCGAAATAGGGCGGTAGTTCTTCAGTTGGGTCTTATCTCCCTTTTTGAAAAACAATACGACCACGCTCCTACCCCAAGCCTCTGGAGTTCTCCCATTAAAGAGGACAGAGTTGAAGATATTTTGGAGCTCCTTAAGCACGGGTTCACCTCCTGCTTTTAATAGTTCAGTTGTAACTCCGTCCTCTCCAGGGGCTTTTCCATTCCTTAGCTGCTCAAGAGCCATCACGATTTCGTCTAGGCTGATTTCGGGCAGGTCTTCCGTAAAGTGGCGGCTTAATGTAGCTCTAGGATCCTCATTTCCGGGATCAGGACGAGATGTATGCGAGGCGTATAGTCGGCTGTAGAAGTCTTCTACTTCCAAAAGAATCTCCGGCTTAGAAGTGATGACGTCCCCACTGGCTTTGGACAACTTCGTCAGATGGCTTCTCCCCAAAGACTGAATGAAAACTTTCGACCCCCGATTTTGCTCGATTGCTTTTTCAATAGCGCGTGTATTAGCGCATCGGAAGTCATGTCGTACCAGTTTGTTAATTCGTTTGTTGAGTGCCCGTTGCTCTAACGAAGTGTTGGGTGGGTTTACACGTCGTTCCTTCATAAGCTGCAGTGTCTCCTCCGAAAGCTTCGTTTTCCTACTTATACGTCGCGTTTCACAAAATCTCGTACCTTCCTCCCTGAGGATTTTAACTACATTTGTGAGGGCCTGGTCTACGTCATTTGTGGTTTCCATGGTAACGAATCGGCTCTCCAGATTTGACTGGAACGCTTCAGATCCTACTACGGTTTGGAGGAGGTTGGGCCGGAGCCTGGCCTTCATCAAACGGACTCGCTCGAGCTTAAAGTTGATATTCAGTGAGCCTCTGACAAGTCGGTGATCGCTTCCGGTATTAAACCTGTTGATCACTGAGACATCTCTGAATATGTGCTTCTTGTCCGTTATGATGAAGTCAATCTAATTTTTAGTCCTAGTGTCGGGGCTTTGCCATGTCCACTTTCTTTGGGGCCGTTTCTTAAAGAAAGAGTTCATCAAGAAAAGCCCCTCTTTCTCAAGAAAGTTGACAAGCATTTGCCCCCTATGATTCCTGCCACCGTAACCGTGAGATCCTACTACCGATTCGCTGCAAATTTGTACTCCCACTTTAGCGTTGAAGTCCCCCATGACAACGTTGTAGTAGGCCTTAGTGGTGGAGTGTAAGGCCTTCGATATGTCCTCGTACAAATCTTCAACTTCATTGTCAGAGTGTGCCGAAGTCGGTGCGTAAACCTGCACAACCTTTAGGTTATACCTATCGGTTAACTTAATAATAAGATACGCTACCCTGTTCGACACACTAGACATTTCTACAACGTTGTCAGAGAGGGTTTTATTGACCAAGAACCCTACGCCGCCCTGGGATAGCTGATCGCCCTCTCGGAAGTACAAAAGGTGGCCTGATTCTAGGGTAACGGTGTCCTCTCCCTTTCTTCGGTCTTCACACAGTCCCAGAACGTGCCACCTTATCCCTTCGAGTTCGGATTCTAATTGCGCCATGTGCTCGTCAAGCCGTAACGTGCGTCCATTAAACGTCGCCAAGGTCAGTTGATTTTGGCGGCCTCTCGTAGCCCGGGGATTCTTCGCACCCCCTACCCTGCCGTTACCGTGACCGCCGCCGTGATCCGGAATAGCAGGGCGGCCGGGAACTGGGGGCCGTGGTTTGTTTTGGCTTGCCATTTGGAGGGTTTGCCCATAATCGCCACGCTGGGCAGGCGGGTTGGCGATCGCAGTGCGTAACTCTTCGCATCGGTGCCGCTGCTGCCCGTCACCGATCTGCGGTATTTAGTCACGCAGTTTTTTTTTTTCGTTATGGTTATACCGCCATTTTTCGGTCGTCAGAGCCTCGTTCGTTGATTAGCAGGATGTACCACGAGCAGGTGAGGATGACTTGAAGCCAGATGGTGGTATTTGACTCCCTTACATCCCAATTAATTAATTTAATTAATACTACAAACTATTGTTTATCTGCTTTGTCAAATCTTGGAATTAATGTCAAAACCTGGGATGTTATTGTAGTACATATTTTATCTCTGAAATTAGATCCAGAGACCAGGAGGCAATGGGAATTTCATAACAATTCAATTGATGAGTTAGCTACTTATGGTGAAATGGAACAATTTCTAACCAAGCGATACAAATCTATTGAATTTCTGGAAACTAGATTCAATTCAAATTACAAGAATCATAATAAGAATAATAATGCTAATAATGTAATGTGTCAATTTTGTTCAGAGACTCACAAGTTAAATATGTGTAAAAGTTTTTGTAGGGAACCATTAGATTCAAGACGTAACTTTGTAAAACGTAAAAGGTTATGTTATAATTGTTTAAGTAATAACCATTCGGCTCGAAAATGTAAGGCTAAAATTAGATGTGCAAAATGTAAACATAAACACCACTCACTACTACATCCCAATGGTTTAGGAAGTTATTATAATTTAAAGGTCAGTAGTAGTAGTAGGGAAAAGAAATGCAAAGAAACTTGTGCAACTGACACTAACAGTTTAAAAAGTGAGGAACCAATAGTCGCTTGTTTTTCGACAGGAAATATTAATCAGGTCTTGCTACCAACGGCGCTAGTCAGGGCTCGGTCTGAAAACGGCGAAGGTTATAAAATTATTCGAACTTTGTTGGACCAAGGGTCACAGTCGTCTTTCGTAACAAAAGCAGCTGTGCAATATTTAGGGTTAAAAAAGATAACTGCTTACGGACAGATATCTGGTTTAGGTGGAGACCAGTTGTTAAACTCAAAATCTATGGTCCAATTAGAATTAAAGTCGTTAGTGGAACCAAATACGGTCGTAAATGTGAAAACTTACGTATTAGACACAATTACCAGCCCCCTTCCCCTTAATAAGGTAGAAAATTTAGAGTGGGAAGAATTAAATAAATTAAAATTAGCTGATCCTACTTACAGTGAACCAAGTAACATAGACTTGCTACTGGGAGCAGAAGTATATTGTGATCTTCTTAGAGCAGGCTTCAAAAAGTGTCCTAATGGTGGCCCAGTAGCACAAAATACAAGTCTAGGTTGGATTTTATCTGGGATAGTCTATCATAATAAAGTACCTAAATCTGTCCATAACAATTTGGGTGACATTCAGGTAACTGAAGGTAAAAATAGGATTAGGAAAAGAACCAGAATAAAACCTTTAAATTTAAAATGAAAGAAGGGGCAGTTGATTAGTGGTAAATGTTGTTTATGTTATAATGTTGTTTAATTGTTGAAACATAAGTTAATTTTAAGAAATTTACATTGTAATGTGTCAGCCTTTGTATTGTAATATTCTCATGGTGGGCGGCACAGTAGGTTAAGGACAAAATAAAATATTTAATTTGTCCTTGGTGGGCGGTATGTTGGAACAATTATCGCAATTTCACTGTGAACAATCATGTTCAATAATTAAGTTGTTTACAACATACTCCGATAGATGGCGCTGCACCGAAAATGAATGTTTAATGGAAAAAGTTAGCTCGCGGTTTCGAGATTTTCAACCGATTAATGACTACCGGTCAGTTTCAGTGTAGCGTTAAGGATCCGCCCCGCGCCCATAGTGACCTAGCTAGCTAGTGACCGCCGCACGGACCGTAATCTCCCTTCGCAACCTAACCCCTTCGTCTCTCCCAAGACGAAGCGAGGCGGAAGCACCCGTATCGCACTCGTGTGGTACGGCGGGGAAAGCTAATCGCCGTCGAACGCCGACAGACTTGTCTGTCGACGGTCGCGGCAGGGCGCGTCCCCAGCCGACGCCTGCCGATTTATCGGCCCCCCAAAGGCCCTTTTCAGGGCCAACTCCTCCTGTGGTTCGGCCTCGGTAACCATGAGGCCAACCCAGGGCTCCCGCTCGCTGTCGGACCTCTCCGACTGGCGTACCAGGCCGACGAACGTCCCGTCCGCCTCTCCAGCGACTGCGTCATCGCCGCGCCCCAATGCGGCCGCCAGCCGCACCACCCCGACCGCGCGTCCCCCGTTCGCGACTGCTGCCCGCACGCAGACCGCGTCCGCGAGTGCGACCGCGCCTGCATCCCGACCCGCACAGCCTTCACCGCCGAAGGCCGGTGCGACGAAACCGAGCGCCGCGAGTGCCAAGAAGAAAAGTCCAGGTGCCGCGAGTGCAGTGAAACCCGCCGCGACACCGTCGCCTAAGCCGGCTCGCTCAGCCGCACCCCTCGCGCCGCTCCCGCAGCGCCCTGCCGCCGCCTATGCGCGCCCCTCAACCTCTCGTGCCACTGCACGCCCGTCTACCTCTCGTGCCACCGCCGCGCCCGCAGCATATGCTGCGCCACGTGCCGCCGCTCGCCGGTCTCCCCTAACGTCGTCGGTAGGGTCGAGCGTGCCCGCCAGGCATACCGGCCCGCAGAAACCGCCAGCCGGCAGATCGATGCCGCTGCTGCACACACCGTCTCCTGAACCGCGCACCTCTGCACCCGCATCGCCTGCGCCGTTCGCACTCCTCACGCCCGCCACGCGCGACCGCTTTAACCTGTCCTCCGCATCTCTTGCGTCGAGCGACATGGACGTCAGCGAGTTCGTGCGCCCATCGCCGGGCCCCATCCGAAGACCGCGCGATTTCTCGGATGACGAGCTGGAAGAGGGGGTTTTTGAAGAGACCAAGCGACTCTGCACAGCCCCGCCCAGCACCACTCCATGACGCTACGCCGATGTAGCCCGAAACCCCCGCTCGCCTCGCCCCGCCTCCCAAGAAACAGAAGCTGAAGCAGTAGCGGATGAGACGCCGAAGAACCAGGCGAGGTACCCGCCCCTCATTGTTGAGCGGCTACCGAACTGGCCGAAGCACTTCAAGACGTTGAAGAACTCGCTCGGCCACGCACCCAACGCACGCCCCTATGGACAAGGCGTGCGTTTCTCACCCCGATCCGAGAAAGAATACCGGGTGATACAGTCCTATCTCTACGTCCTAGAGAAGAACGAGAATATCGCCTGGTTCTCGTACTCTCTCCCGACGGAGAAGAGCCTGAAGGTGGCAATCCGGGGTCTACCGGTGAACACCGACCCCGATGATATCCTGGCGGAGCTCACCGACATCGGTTTTGAGCCCGAATACGTGCGCCAGATCCGGGCAAGACGAGGAAGACCAGGGTGCATCTTCCTCGCAATCTTAAAGCGCACACCGGACCTCACGCCGGGCATCTATGAGGTAGAGGAGCTGCTCTACATGCCCGGCGTCAAGATTGAGGCCTGGCGGGGCAAGCAAGGCCCCGTTCAATGCCATAGATGCCAGAAATTCCGGCACTCTAGCCACCATTGCCATAGAAGGCTGGCATGTGTGCGCTGCGGTGGTGAACACCCCGCAAAAGAGTGCGAGCGCCCCAGCGAAGAACCGGCCACCTGCGTAAACTGCGGTGGCCCCCATCCAGCTAACCACGTAAAATGCCCCGTCTTCCGGAAGGAGGCCCGGAACAAGACGGCAGGCACAGTGGCCATCAGTGGGAGAGAAAGGAGTGAGACCGGAAGAGGCCCCGCTCCCACTGAGCTCGCACAGACAGCCCGAGGAGCCACCTTAATGGCGCCTGCGAACGACCCCAAGGAGAGGAGCTCGCAGAAGAAGAGGAGGAGGAGGAGGCGCAGGACCAACCGCGCTCAGCCACCCTCCACGACCGAGAAGCCCGTCGAGCCGCCCACGGTCCACTTTGAAGTTCCGGCGCCCCCGAGAGCGCCAACCAGGGCCAAGGCTGCAAAGCCAGACCACAAGAAACCCGACCCCACCCCCCACCCAAGCAGGGGGGGTGCCACACAAGCCGGCCAGCTCGAGGCGGCAATAGTTGCCATGATAGAGGCCCTAGAAGCCATCACGGCAGGAGGGGATCCTCACTCAATCCTCAATCCTCGGGAGTAATGGCCCGCTTCACACGAACACCCGCTCCCCAAGCCGCTACTGCCAGATCCCGGACCCGGTCCCCGTGAGGCCCGCACCGGACCGACTCCCGCCGCCCACTGCAGTTCGCTCCGATGGCCCGCCGTTGGGGCCCGAGCGCGCACGCGGCGACGACACAACAATGCAACATCCAGACACGGCCCGGTGGTGTTTGATCGCCCGCTAGGTGTCCCTAGCGGTGCTGTATCGCACTACCGGGCGAAGTAAGAAGAGGGGCCTCGAGAAGTCGCCGCCTCCTGCTGATCGCTTTGTCTGGCTTCCTATGGTTCGCCATAGGTTCCACCAGGCAGGGTTGGTCGCGGAGTGCGGCGTGAACACATTCTGATGGCCCCCCCCGCGGGATTCACGGGTTTCCGCCCCTTCAAGGGACATAGTCCCGTCTCAATGACCCGGCCATATTTATGGCCGGCGACAGCCACCTCGGCCAGGGGGCCGTTGCCCCGATGCCGACTCCCCACACCCTTGCGGGTGTGTGCGAAGACCTCGTGTGTGTAGCGTCAACCTTGGCACAGTGGAACAGTTTGAGTTTACTCCTTAGTACACACGGAGGTTCTTTGGATCTTCGTTCAAGGTTATATGATGAAGATTTATGTACCATATGTGTGTGTGTATATATATATATATATATAGGGTAAAAACCGGCAGTGATCACCGAATGGTCAGAGGCACATTAAATATTAATGTCAAAATGGAAAGATCGCGTCTGATGAAGTCTACGCTCTGACCTACTCATGCATATATCCAAAACCCCGAGAACTTTCAACTCGAATTGTCAAACCGCTTCGAATTGCTAGACAGCAGCGCATCGGTGGACGAAATAAACAACAGGCTGGTAGAGACTGTTCATACGGTCGGGTCCAAGTATTTTAAGACCCACCGTAAAAATGGGCCTCAAAAACTATCTGACTACACCCGAAACCTCATGGCTGAGCGACGTTCCATGACGCTCCAAACCTCCGATGATGCTAAGTCCTATAGGCAGCTTAATGGACAGATATTGAAGTCCTTGCGACACGACTTACGGTCCTTCAATGCAAGGCGTATTGAGGAGACCATAGAGCAGAACAAGGGCTCTAAAGTGTTCGCAAGAGACGCGTCTATTGGGCAGAGCCAGTTGACGAAGCTGAAGACGGGGGACGGAAACGTAACGTCAAATAGGTCAGAGGTGCTCAGGGAGATAGAGAGGTTCTATGGACAGTTATATACCTCAGTAGCTAAACCTGTTGTTGACTTGGTAAAAGACCCAAGAGCCAAGCTAACCCGACACTGCACTGAAGATATCCCGGACATCAGCCTGTGCGAAATTAGGATGGCTCTCAAACAACTAAAAAACAACAAAGCGCCGGGTGAAGACGGAATTACTGCAGAACTTCTGAAGGCGGGCGGATCGCCGGTACTTAAAGTCCTTCAGAGGCTATTTGATTCCGTCTTGCTTGAAGGGAAAACGCCGGAAGCATGGAACAGGGGTGTGGTGGTGCTGTTTTTCAAGAAAGGTGATAACACCTTATTGAAGAACTATAGGCCCATCACACTGCTGAGCCATGTTTATAAGTTGTTTTCGAGAGTCATTACGAATCGTCTCGAACGAAGGCTTGATGACTTCCAGCCTCCCGAACAAGCCGGTTTCCGGAAAGGTTTTAGTACCATAGACCACATACATACGCTGCGGCAGGTTATACAGAAGACTGAGGAGTATAATCGGCCACTATGCTTGGCGTTTGTGGACTATGAGAAAGCCTTTGATTCGATCGAGACTTGGGCGGTTCTTAGATCTCTCCAGCGATGCCGCATTGACTATAGGTACATCGAAGTGTTGAAGTGCTTGTATAATAACGCCACCATGTCAGTCCGAGTACAGGGGCAGTGCACGAAGGTGATCCCCATAAAAAGAGGAGTAAGACAGGGAGACGTTATTTCTCCGAAACTGTTTACGGCCACCTTAGAGGACGCCTTCAAGCTCTTGGAATGGCAAGGACTTGGCATCAACATCAATGGCGAATACATCACTCACCTTCGATTTGCCGACGACATTGTGGTCATGGCGGAGTCGCTGGAAGATCTAGGACGAATGCTCGGTGACCTCAATAGAGTATCCCAACAAGTGGGTCTTAAAATGAATATGGACAAAACAAAAGAAATGTTTAATGTCCATGTCGTACCCACCGCACTCACCGTTGGGAACTCTACTCTTGAAGTTGTCGACGAATACATTTACCTGGGACAGGCAGTCCGGTTAGGTAGGTCCAACTTTGAGAGAGAGGTCAATCGACGAATCCAACTCGGCTGGGCAGCGTTCGGGAAACTGCGCAACATCTTCTCATCCAAAATACCTCAGTGCCTAAAGACTAAAGTTTTTAGTCAATGTGTGTTACCAGTGATGACATATGGATCAGAGACGTGGTCTCTTACAATAGGTCTCATAAAAAAGCTCAAAGTTGCTCAGCGAGCTATGGAAAGAGCTATGCTCGGCGTTTCTCTACGTGATCGAATCAGGAATGAGGAGATTCGTAGAAGAACCAAGGTCACCGACATAGCCCTCAGGATTAGCATGCTGAAGTGGCAATGGGCTGGCCACATAGCGCGAAGATCGGACGGGCGTTGGGGCAGAAAGATTCTAGAGTGGAGACCACGTATTGGCAAGCGCAGCGTAGGACGACCGCCTGCCAGATGGACCGACGATCTTGTGAAAATCGCAGGAAATCGTTGGATGCAGGTGGCATCGGACCGGTTACGCTGGAAAGCGATTGGGGAGGCCTATGTTCAGCAGTGGACAAGTATAGGCTGAAATGATGATGATGATGATATATATATATATATATATATATATATACTATATATTGCTCAGAGCTCTACCAGGATCATTCCGTAAACACGCGCATCAACATCGATGACAAAACGCCTTTAGCAGCAGAACCAGACATACTTCGGTCGGAAGTAGAAGAAGCAATTATGAAACTTAAAAGTCTCTAGGTTTCGTTCGCATTGCAGCAGAGGTATTGAAATCTCTGGGCGATCCTGGCATAACAATTATGCATAACATATGCCAGGCAGTTTGGAAATCCTGCAATTGGCCAATAGATTGGGTGCACTTGTTGATATTACCACTGCACAAAAAGGGATCAGTGCGAAACTATGAAAACTACCGGACCATCGCCCTAATATCGCATGCCAGCAAAGTCCTTCTTCACATAATAAACAACCGATTGAGAGCCTTCCTAAACTGGCAGATCCCACAAGAACAAGCTGGTTTTGTCAAGGGCAAAGCCACAAGGGAACAGATATTAAACATCAGACTGATCATCTTATTTTGTGCTTCGTTGATTACCAGAAAGCGTTCGACTGTGTGCGATGGCAAAGTCTGTGGGCGGTCCTCAACAAAGCCGGAGTGCCATCGCATCTAATAAGACTAATACGGCGGCTGTATAAATCTGGTTTTGGTACCGTGAAACTTGGCACCACTATATCGGGCCATTTCATCTTTGGGAAAGGAGTACGAGAGGGATGTGTTATATCTCCCATCTTATTTAACATCTATGTTGAATACATCATGCGCAAAACTTTAGATAGATGGGAGGGCGGCGTAAAGATTGGCGGAAAAAAGATATGCAATCTACGATAAGCTGATGACACAACGCTCTTCGCATCGTCAAAAGTTGAATTGAGGGAGCTCCTGGACTGCCTTGAAAGAACAAGCACCTCCATGGGACTCTCGATTAACAAGAGCAAAACCAAAATAATGGTGGTCGACCGCTTCGGGAATCTACAACAGACAGGCATACTCAATGAATTCGAGACAGTTCGAGAGTTCCAATACATTGGTTCAATCATCAACGACCAAGGAAGCTGTGAATCAGAAATTCGGCGTCGAATAGGCATAGCGAAAACGAGCATGACACAGCTAAACAAGATATGGAAGGACAGAAACATCACAAAAAGTACAAACATCAACCTAGTACGAACACTGGTGCTATCTACATTCCTGTATGGTGTAGAATCTTGGACTCTAAAAGCCGCAGATAGAAAAAGGATAGACGCTTTTGAAATGTGGTGCTGGCGACGCATGCTGCGAATCCCATGGACAGCCCATCGTACTAATTTATCAGTAATTAAAGAGCTAAAACTTGAACATTCCTAGAGACTTTCCACCATCTGTCTTCACCGAACCCTACAGTACTTTGGTCACATAGCTCGAAGAAATAGTAATAACATGGAGAGATTACTTGTGACAAGTAAAATAGAGGGGAAGAGACCAAGGGGACGCAATCCTAAGAGATGGTCGGATCAGATATCGAAAAAACTCGAGATGCCAGTCAGCGCGGCTCTCCACCTGGCAAGTGTTCGCAACAAATGGAGAGAAATTATAAAAAGAGTCCAGCAACGTAGTCACGATCCTTAGCCATGAGGGAACGATTGAAGAGATATATGTATGTAACTTGTATTAGTCTATCTATTTTTTTATTGTTGTCTGTATACAAAAAAAGAAAATGTTAGTTACAATGACTATTAGGAAAGTACATTTATAATTATGTATACACACCATGTTGGTGCATCCATGATTTAAACTGTGGCAAGTTAATGTATGCACAGTAGTAGCACCCATCGGGCAGTGCCAAAATAAAACCAGAAATATTTCCTGATGAATTTTTGTCAGGATGGAGTGCAGGTTGCAAAGACCAAAGAGTAGAAGGCTCTTGGATGTCGGAGGAAAAGTACCTGTACATATATTTAAGAGTTAAAAGCTACATCTTTGGGTCTCGAATCATTTGCTGGTAATATATACAATGATCAAGGGTTATTCAAAATAGTAACACACATACTAATAGGATAGGTCATTTATAATTCCAACAACTAAATTAAACTAAGGGGAATTTGTAAATATAAAAAAAACATGTTTGTTGTGCATGTATAATTATGTTCTAGATAAAAACAGATTACTGAAACATATTACCTGACTGGAAAGGAGCGCAAATACAAATGCAATCTAATATTATTATATTTTGCATTACTGTTTGCATCAAGACACATCTATAAATGTGATGTATATATGTTGTAGGGCATAAAGACCCTAAAACATAAATAGTGGAGGCGTATACAAAGGAATGGTCTTCCTTTTTATATTTTACGCGTTCAGTATTTTTCTAGAACAAAAAATCTATTAGATGACGTACCAAACTAGATTCTGGTCCTTAATATAAATTAATACTAATAGTTAATTGTCTTTGAGCCCAAAAATGATCTTGTGTTTTGATGAGATACAGACAACTTTCAGAGCAATACTGCGACTGGCTGTAGAAAGATTATTTTGGAAGCATCCATAAGACGTAGGATCACTTCAGCTGTTGTTGTTAATTATGTTGGCCTCCGTCACTGATTTCACACTGAAGATATAGACTCAGAGTGAGCACTGCATTTACAAAAAATGTCACTATTGACTTTTGTTCTACAGTACTTTGAATTTAATCAAATACTATTCTAGATTTAATTATATGTCCAAGATTAGCTGTGGAGGATAGAGGTTAATGATTTCTTAAATTTACTGTCTTTAGATTTTGTCGTCAATTTTATCCGCTACATATATCATCACTCCACAACCTTCCGGGGTAGCCAGGGAGTGCAATGTTCCAACAGATTATTTTCTTACAGACCTCTCGGAACATCCAAAAATTATTATCTACTAATTACTGCCCGCGAATTTGTCTGCATTGGCTTTGGACAGGAATCTGGCATTTTCCCGGAATAGAAACTATCCGATGTGTTAATCTTGGAAGTGAACTGTTTGTGTGCCGAATTTCAAGTAACAAAACTTAAAAATAACATATAAAAACTCTACTGCATCAAAACATTGCAGGTCTCATTAATAAACAAGACGTGGTAGAACTCCGTTTAGAAGAATTTGCAGAAAACTACACCCCGATACACTTGCTATGTATAACCGAAACCTTTATAAAGAGTGGGGTTGAAACAAACGTCAAAACGAAAGACTATGATTAACCCGCTTTTCTAGAAAAACAATAAAAAGAGGAGGTGTTTGTATACTATGTAGGAAGTCAACAATGTGTATTCCACTAAAAATATGGGAGGAATTATTGGAAAAAAAAGGTATTTGAGTGTTGCGGTATAGAGATTCCTTCGTTACGGTCTATCATCATATGTTTGTATACGACACCGAATGCAAATATTAAAATATTTTTTGATAAACTAGAACTACTTTTACATCATCTCGGGAATAAAAATAATAAAAAAATTATACTCGCAGGTGATATTACTACAGTACTAACTTAAGGGATATATTAATAAACCACGGCCTACAGCTGCATATACATGACGCTACACGTCAAAATTCTTTGTATAGAGCATATTATAAGTAATATTAAGTCAGCAACTGGCAACATTCATCAACTATTTTTATCAGATCATGAGACAGCACAAACGCACGGGGCCGTGGCAACAGGCGGCGACGCATCGGCCGACTTAAAACTGCCAACGGATGCATTTCGCGCCCCGCGACGTACGTTGCATTAGTGTGTATCGTGCGACCTACTTTTCGGGCTGGCGCCACGTAATGACGCAACCTCTTCCTGTAGTAGACTTCAGGGTGTTTATGTCTTTCAGCATCCTAGTGCCGTCGACGTGGTCGAATGTGACGGCGGCAGCCTGTGCTGCTGTTTCACCACGAAGGTGGAAAACAGGGTGATCATGTCCTGGAGACTTCTCTCGCCCTTTTAGACCCTCCTGCGGGTCCGCATACGATCGCTCATCCCGAGCAATTGGTAAAGCAGCACCTTCGCACTGCAAATTTCTTCATGTTTGAAGTTAGTCTTACAAATCTGCAAGATGCTAACTTCATCCGTCGTGTCTATGGCGTGCTGTAGACGCGAAGACTTTGTTGGCTATGATTTTTTCCGAACTCACAGCGGCAATGACGTGCAGCGTCTATAGCCGCGCAAATCGCGAATTATAATAATTCGTAAATGCAGTGGCACGTCCGAATCCGAGCGCGCACTGCACTTTAAGCTGATTATAGTAGTGAAAATATAAGTAAGTTTTTAAAAAATCTAACAAACCTTAAATGGTGCTCATTATACAATGAAACGGACCGCAACTTGACATTTAATCTTTTCCATGAAACTTTTTCACTTTTGTATAACCTTTGCTTCCCTATTATCAAAATAAAAGTAAGCTCGAACATAATATCCCCTAAGTGGATAACTAAAGGGATAAAAAAATCATCGGTGACTAAAAGAAAACTTAAGTATGTTTTTTATAAAACTAGAACCAATAATGATAAACATAACTATATGGCATACGACAAAATCTTAAAAAATTGCGTAAATCATTCTAAAAAATACGTGAATACTTCATTTATATTAAAAGCCAATAACAAATGTAAAGCAACGTGGAGTATAATAAAAGACAAAGTAGAAGTTAAAATACAAGAGCACGTAACGTGTATAAATTCACAAAATTAATTAATCATCAACCCCTTTTTTTTTACGAGGGGAAATGCCTAACTCATACCCCCGGGCCTAGGGCACGGCCCGGGTGGTTATGTGGGGCTCGCACCCACTAAAACCCCTCGGCGTCCCACTGCCCTTTTGCCGGCCCACAGGAATCGTCACCAGCTTGACCTCTGTGGCACCGGCGGCCTCGGTCCGCAGTTTGGCGCGGACCTCGACACGTGTAGGGGAGTTCGGTCTCCCCCTACCACCTTTTGGAGTCTGCGTGGACGCAGCGCTTTTCCGGCGCGGGCCTGCTAAGTGCTACGGCGCCGGGGTGCCTTCCCCGACGCCTGCAGGCCGAGATTACGGTGGGCGAAGGTCGTTTCGGGCGTAGTCCCTGCGCCTTCGCCCAACGCGCCGTCTGCAAGCGGGATTGGAGGACGTCTCCTCCCTCACCCACTCTGCGGCCTCGCAAAAGGCCGCCATTGCCGCCCAGGCGCTCTCGCTCCCAACCATGGATGATATCACGGCCGGCGATCATCAACCCTGCCCAAATTGCATCCACTTGTAACGAACATTTTAATTTAAAAGTCAAAGTCAAAAATCATTTATTTGTTTAGGCCAATACATAAGCACTTACAATCGTCAAAATTATTACATGTTTTACATCTACCACCGGATCGAAACGCGGCCTTCACTGAGAAGATCCGGCGAGAAACTTAGCTGGCTAGTATTTTAACTTAATTTGTTTGGCCTTTCTGATAACCATTTTTTTTTCAAAATTGTATTATTCAGCATTGCTTAATTTTGCTGATTGAGGAGTTGCCAAAATCAAAACAATAAATGCTAAGTATATAAAACCAATTAATTAAACCATTTTCTTAACTCCCACTTCTAAGAGTGTGATAATTAAAACAATAAACTCATTAAACAATACTAATGCTGTAGGATACGATACTAACGCAACATCCAATTTAAAGAAAAGTAGTAAACAAATAGCGAAGCTACTAATTTATATTGTAAATCTTACATTTGAATAGGTTAAATTTGCTGAAAAACTTAAACTTTCTATAGTAAAGCCACACACAAGGTTGTAAACATGGTATCAATGACTATGGGCCAATTACCCTAATCCTTATTTTTTTCAAAAATTTTCGAGAGATGCACACCCGTAACACAATTTTTTAGATAAAAATAGAGTTATAGCGAATGAACAAAACGGATTTCAAAAAACAAATCAACTACCTTAGCTGCATACTCATTAGTACAAAGTATTAGTCAAAATATTGACATACGAAACAGAGTAACAGCAATTTCCTTCGACATGACTCGAGCCTTTGATATAGTAAAACATGAATTACTATTTAATAAATGTAGCCGGTATGGAATAAGAGGCCTAGCTCTAGACTGGTTACAAATCTACATCACCAATGGCAAACAATGTGTTGAAATCAGACAAATAGATAGTCATTTGGAATCCAAGGTACATAGATCTACTTACTTATTAAATAATTATGGTATGCCACATGTGAGCGTATGAGGCCCATTGTTATTCCTATTATATATCAACGATATCCCTAATGTACTTACCCATAAATGCACTCACTTTGCGGACGATATAACAATAATTATAGTTGATAAAACAACAAGTCCTAAACATATAGATATCATAAATACAACCATAGAAACCGTGATAAATTGGGTAGAATAAAATAATCTCACAGTAAACCTTACCAAAACCAAACTGATTCAATTTTACAACTACAACAATACTCGTGAAAAAAATAACAATTAACAGCCGAGGAACCATACTTGAAGAAGTATGAGACACCAAATTTCTATAATAGGTATAAATATTGACAAATATTGTAACTGGAAAACTCATATAGATTATGTTTGTTCTCGCTTGAACAAGTTAATATCTGCATTGAAGAAATTAAAAAATCATACAGGAGAACAGGCCGCTCTTATTGCATATCATGGCAATGTCTCCTCAGTACTTAGATATGGTCTGCTTCTTTGGGGGAACTCCACTTATATTAACAAAGCTTTTATTGTACAAAAAATGCATCAGGGTAATCGCTGGAGCAGGTCCCCTTGACACATGCAGGGTTTTATTAAAAAAAACTTAATCTGTTAACAAAAACAGCAACATATTAGAAATAACAATGTCTGTAAAGAAATATCCTTTAATGTTTGAAAAAGCTTGCCTAAATAAGAAATATTTTCCAGAAATCCAACAAAACTAGCCTCCCAAAGATCGTTTACGGCCTTGCAACAAAAGAACAGCCATATAATTATCAAAATTTATAATAATCTACCGAAAACGCTACGTGAACTGAAAGGTGAAATGTTAAAAAAAACTGGTTGAATGGCTCGTAGACAAGTGTTATTATAATATTTGAGATTTTTTAACATAATAAATATTATTAATAACACATATGTGTTATTTATAGTTTGGTTACTGTATCTTTTGTTCATTTTAATTATTTTTTTAGTTTACTTTTTATTTAATATTGTAAATGTTTATTATAACCTACAGCTAATATTTGGATGCTGCCGAACCAGCGAAACATGCAGAACTATTATTTATTTTTTGTAAAAATAACATTTTGTATCTATGTTTCTAGCAAATAAATTATTTTGAATTTGAATATTTAACAAACATACAAACTATGTGATAGTTTGTATCACAAACTACAAACGTTATGTTGTATAACAAACATACAAACTATCACATTTATAATATTAATAGAATATATATTTATCTACTTATCAAATTCCAAAATATATACAAATTTTGAATGTAGCTATTGGGCTATATAATTGTTTTTTTTTTTTAAACTAGAACTAGAAAAATTAGAACAGCCATTTTGACATAAGTCATAGTATACCAACTATTTCTATTATTCAGATTATTAACATTGATCTTAATAATAAATAATCAGTAGTAAATTATAACACCTAATAAAATGAACACTTCTGCTTCTGGTTGATATAAACCATATTTATTATTTAAATAAAATAAAAGAAAGAAATAATAATTATAATATTAAATTTGAAAGAAGAAGCTGGGGTATAGGACTAATATGTGCAATTAAAAATTAAAATTAATTCTAAATGTAAACAATATTTTTGTTATACAAGAAGCAATACAAAAAGGCATCTATCTAGTATATAGATAAAGGATACTCTATAGAGCAATTGAAGAGTTAAGAAGGACTGTAGGATGGACTCCTCAGTTACAGTTTTTTATAGTTAACTAAATAATTACATCACCATTATTCAATGGCAGAATCAGCCGTGCAGTGCGTTCCGTTACAAGCATTTTTTAATACTTGGCAACGGTACCAGGAAAAGAGGAGACGACACTAGTGATCATCGAAGGACATTGCCTTCATATAATTAGGATCGAACATCACTTACAGTTAAGTTTGTTTGATCACTCATTATTGCGCGTATTGTTATTAATAACACTCGTAAGTGCTTACGAGACTTGTAATACAATGGCTACAAATTATCTTACTCTAAATTATACATGAAAGTTAATAAATCATAAAGTTTTAAGTGGGTATTTTTCTATTCTATTCGTCTCGACTATGTTGCCGAACACATTTGAATGTTCAATACATTCAAATGGGTTCCGATAAAGTGCTTTCGCACGTTGCACGTAATTTGTTTAAACAACTTTCCCGGACGTAACGGTTCTCGTGAATTTTGAAATAGCAAACAGAAACAGAAATATTGCCTCTATAACATGATGGTTAGTGATTAGGTGGCCCTGTATGCATTTGAGAAATCACACATGTAATGTGTGTTTTCTGTGTTTAAAAAATGACAGCTCTTTTACTGTTTTTTTTTATTCTCGTCACATTTTGTCATTCAATAAAAGTAGCCCAACGTGTATGATAGAGGTCAGTGACACACAATAGTTTTGAGACTATTAGGCGATGATTTAACTATGTTACGGTGCTCGATACTGCAACTGCTGTCGCTAAAATCGGCATCTTCCTACAACATATTGTGTGTATTTTATCACACACCGTCACGCCTATATTCCCCAGAGGGGGTGGCAGAGGTGTACTGAGTACACCCACGTTTCGCCGACGAGGTCCCATGTAATAGAGGGCAAGCCTATTGTCATATACTGGGCACAATTCCAGACTCCGGACTCATACTGACTGGGAATTTTTGTCAGAAAAACTACATTTGTCTGACCTAGGATTTGAACTCAGGACCTCGTGATCACAAAGCGATGCGCTTTGCCACCAGACCAACGAGGCATTCTAGCCCTAACTTAAATTCATTTCTATGTATATTAATGAATCAGAAATTGGTCCCTACCCCGCAAGGGTCTGCCGTGAAATAGGTAGAGAAATGTCTGGTTTTGTGATTTGAAAATAAAGATTGACGTTATCGTGACGCTAGCGAGTAAGCGTAGTCACATTCATATTTATTTATCTTATCTTAATTGGCATTTTATAGGCTGAGTTGCCTCAAGCGTATTTCGACTCGATGGGATCTTTTGAGCTGCCCTTTGCCCTAATACTCTTACGATCCAAATACTCCCTGTAACACATTGTAGATTCCCCTACTTTCTACGGCTCTGTCCCCCTGCTGGAATCTACAGCCTGATACAGGGAGTATTTGATCCTTCAGGTACGTAAGAGCATTAGGGCAAGGACAGCACAAAAGATCCCATCGGGTCGAAGTGCGCCTGAGGCCTCCTCGGTCCGGTAAGCCAACAATGAGATAAGATAGATTCCCCCAGCGGGAAGAGCTTGTATTCCTCTGGAAATATATAACGACCCCGTTGCTAGATAGGTTTATCTTGTGTGATATTCTTTTGTACCATAATAGCCTGTATATGGTTCAATAAGTTACTTTAGTCAAAATCTACTATATTAGTAGTCTATTGCCATCACTTTCGCTCCATGTATTAATGAATTTCTTAAGTTTCTCAGCCGTGTGTTTACTTCACACTCTTTACTATGTTACAACATCATTGCTTGGCATGGTTGTAATCTACGCCTCTGTAGGCGCCATCCGGTATGCCTATTAACGGTTCATGACATACGATTTTTTCCATGGATCCCTTTTTAGCTAAGTCGTCTGCACGCTTATTGCCTTCAACCTCCATGAGCCCAACCCGTATTGCGTGTGATAAGTGTATTATATCAACTCGCTAGCATCAGGCTTACATCAAACTTATCGGGCTGAGCCCTCAGAAGACCAAACTTAGCCGTTCTTTTTCTTTAAAAAAAAAACGATGCCCCCACACTAATAGTATTTTTTCCTGTATCGTGGGTGCGTTTACAAAAATGAAAATTCACATACACAAATACCCAGACCGAGAAACATAATTGTGAGTCAACCAAACACTTTTCCCGTGCGGGAATCGAACCCGCGACTATTAGGAACAGTGGGCGGAGCGGCTTAAGCTCTTAACCACTGCGCTAAATCGTCCGTCAAATATTTATATTTGACGGACATATTGCCATAATTAATATGGTGGCCGACTAGGATCCACTTTATTTTTAAATAAATCTTATATAAAGATAATTTTGCCGCAGGCGCTATCGTTAATTTAATAAGTCAATTCGTTTTTATTATTCTGTGTACAAAAATGCTTCCGACTATATAAAGTATTAACAATTTATAGGAATAAATTGAATAGTTCTATATGGGACATTTCGCCAGAGTATGGTATAGATGGCACTCTGTTGCGAGCCGTCCAGTCCACTTATGTGGACTGCAAGGCATGCGTACGGGTGGGTGGTAACAGGTTACCCTGGTTTGACGTTAAAATCGGCGTCAAGCAGGGTTGCGTGTTGTCCGCTAGACTGTTTATAATATATCTGGACAAAAGTCTTCAAAGACTGAAAGCGATGAATGAAGGTGTACAAATGGGTGACTTAGTGGTAAACCATCTACTTTATGCAGATGACGCGGTTTTAATAGCGCCAACAGCCACTGATCTGCAAACACTAGTCACAGTTATGAAAGACGACTGCATGATCAATGGCTTACACTTGAATGTGAAGAAAACCAAGATTATGGTTTTTGAAAGGGAAGAAACCAGAACGAATGTAAGGATTGTGGTTGGTAACGATGTGCTGGAGCAAGTGAATGAGTTTGTATATCTTGGATGCGCCTTCAGTAAGGATGGGAAATACACCGCTGACATAGAGAGAAGAGTGAGTGCAGGGAACAGAGTGAATGGTGCGATGGGAAAGCTACTCGGGAGCCGGCACTTAAGCCATAAGGCGCAGCTGGCCATACATATCGGAGTTCTTGTCCCAGCGCTGTTATATGGTAGCGAGAGCTGGCTATGTAAGAAGGAGAATGAAAGTAGGATAAATGCGGTAGAAATGCGAGCTCTGCGGAAGATGTGCGGAGTGAAGCTGACCGACCGCATTAGCAACAGCATAGTAAGACAGCGAGTAGGTATGAAAGATAGTATCGGTGTAAAGATGAGAAAGGGCATGCTCCGTTGGTTCGGGCATATAGAAAAAATGCCAGAGGAAAGAATGACAAAACAGATATACAATGTGAAAGTGGAAGGATGCAGGTACCGGGGAAGACCTAGACTATCTTACCATGACCAAATAAACCGAGTCTTATCTGATGGAAAAGTCAAGAGTCTCCGTAACCGGCGAGCGTGTATGAGACGAACTATGAGAGTCGAGGAAGCCAGAGAGGTATGTAAGGAAAGAACCTGTTGGAACTCTGTACTCTCTGCCTACCCCGCAAGGGATCTGGCGTGAGGTTATAGATAGATAGATAGATAGTTCTATATAAGTACTCCGCCAATGCCGGTCCCAAGCCCGGATGAAAAAAGAGGAGGGTTGGCTTGTATGAGATCTACTCAGCCGTAAAAACGTCAACGCCGAGTATCGTGCGGCGGAAAATAACCCGAAAACTCAGCTTAAATTGGCTGAAAGAGGTTGCAGCAACCTTGGAGTCTAAATTACTCCAAAAAGGACTGACTCGCCAACCCGCAATGGCCAGCGTGGCGTTTTAAGGCCAAAAACCTCCATGCACAATACAAACGAAAAATGGCCCTCAGTCCCCAGTAGTCCTGTTAGGCTTGACAAACTTCATAATCCGGGAAAGAACAAAACTTACCGACATAGCTCAAGTGATAGCGGAAAGAAAGTGGAGATGGGCAGGACACATATGCCGGAGATCGGACAACAGATGGGGGAAAAGGGTGCTTGATTGGAGACCGCGAACCGGCCATCGAAATGTAGGTAGACAACCCGCAAGATGGACTGATGATCTGACGAGGGTGGCCGGAAGGGATTGGATGAGAAAAACGCAAGACCGAAGGCAATGGAGTGCCATGGAAGTGACCTACACTCAGCATTGGGTGGCTACGGGTGGAAAATGATATAAGTACTCAGCTTTAAATCGATGATAGATCGTAACTTAAACAAGGACAAGACGGAACAGCAGATTACTTAAAAGATAAAAATGCTTGGATTGATGCTATTCCAGCTCCACTTGAGTCATGACAACCTATTCAACTGTTATTAGTTAACATTGCCTCTCTTCCTTATAACATACTGACATTTAACACATAACACAATGAAATAACTTTTAACATAATGACATTTTTTTTGGGTACTTTATTTTTTTTTGTAAATGAGGAAACCATGTAGCCATTCTCATAAATAGTATAATTTGCTTTTTTTAATTTAGATTCACCTGATGACCAACCTACATTGTTCTCCCATAGCCCACAACAAAATGTAGATGAAAAAGTTTATAAAAAAATTATTTTAACAGAGTAACCGTGGAATTCCTTGCCCTTCTTCTCCACAGGAATGACATTCCGAAGTGGTGGTTGAGTCTTTGTTACTTATCTGATGATTCATAAATATTGTAATGGTTTAAATGAATAAAATATTCTGATTCAGCTATTTGGAATGTAATCAACTGGATTTCGAATAATTGCCATTGATTAAGCAACGAGGGCCGGTAGGCACTTACAGTATTATTTATTTAGTACTGATTATTTTTAGAGAACCTATTGATTTTTTTACAAATTTGTCGAGCCTTCTGGTCACTAGACCGACCGACTACTAAGTCGTTTGGTGCTGAAATTACAAAATGTTTGGTCCTAATTTAGATCCGATTAAGTGTTATTGGTAATTTTCAACCTAAAAAAATCTCTGTAGTAGTTTGGAGTGAAAAAATGTTTATTAACAGAAGAAACATAATTATACGCAGAATCCATCTGCCACTTGCTTGAGAAATACAGAAACCGCGAAGTTTCTTTCCGCTTTTCTCCACAGGAATGACATCTCGAAGTGGTGGTAGAGTCTTTGTTACCTTTTTATTATTAACAAGCTGTTCCCCGCGGCTTCGCACGCGTTTATTTTGTAATTTGACATAGATAGGTAGGACTTTTTGGAATAATAATTTTGCAAGACTTAAGCGACACCTCCATATTAAGTTTCTTTTCAATCCGTTCAGCCGTGTTAATATGGAGAAAAAAAACAACTATCCCCTGAAATCTTGCATTTCCCAAGGTAAAAAGTAGTCAACAGTCTCTGAGAAATCCTAAATTTTCCAATGATAGTGTATTTAAAATCGGTACCACCGTTCCAGACACGGACAAACTTTTTTTTATTGTGCCTGTATGTGTATAAAATATTTTCTTTATTTCAAAATCACAAATCCCGAAACAATATTCCCGTGTGCTATACGGGGCTCGTACTTGCGACTATTCGACAAAGTAAGTAAGGCGGTCTACGTTTTATCGCTTAAACCAAGTCGTCTTTGTTTTCCAAAAGTATTTATAAAGTCGACTTAAATATGAATAAATTTTCGCTGTCGAACAATTTCAGCAGGTCCCCGGGCTTCCAGTCGCCGATGAAGAGAAAGAGGGAAACCGACGGATTGCCAGGCTTTTCTTTCGACAAAATAAGATTAATATCTTTGAACCTTTATGCAGGCCGGTTAAAACTCACCAAATGTAATGCAGGATAACATCGGCATCTTAATGATGTAATGTGTAAACAAAGTTACATATTTCATATTATTATTTCACGACTTAAGATACTTAAAAACTATCTACTAATCTATATCGCCATGTCAGATCTCTTGCGGAGTAGGCGGTGTGTACAGAGTTCCAACAGGTTCTTTCCTTACAGAGCTTTCTGGTTTTCTTCACTCTCATAGTTCGTCTTATACACGGTCGCCGGTTACGGAGACTCTTGGCTTGCCCTTCTGATAATACACGTTCTATTTGGTTATGGTAAGATAGTCTAGGTCTTCCCCAATATCAACGTTCTTTCACTTGCTTATTTTATATCTCTTGGTTTCTTTCATATTAAGTTTCTTTATAATCCGTTCAACCATTTTAGTATGAAGAAATAATAGATATTCCGCAGAAGTCATGCTATTGTATATTTTGCTATGTTATATATATTTTGTAATCAAAAGTGTTTTGTTTTATTTTAAAGTGTAAGACACCTTCATATACAGTTTCAATTTAATTCATTTAGCCAGCTATGTCGCAAGAATCGTGATTCTTTCCGGGATAAAAAGTATCTCGAATATTATTTCGAGACCTTAAACACCTAGAAAGGGTTAATAAGATCTATTCTGCCATATTAGTATGAAGAAATAATAGCTATCCCGGAAGAACCGTGTGTGAATATATTGTATGTTTTGTCAACTTCCACCAGACTTATTTCTGTATCAACTATCTCTATCACCGGGTTCAGTCTTAGCCCCACTTAGCCCGCACAGGTGGTCTTTTTAAAATATAAACTGAACTATAGCGCGATCTTATTCAACACACACCACTAACGCCGTTTCAAAAAGTGTAAGTATTCTCGTAAGATATTAATCATCGTTAAAGTTTCGTATTCGGCCCATTCATCGTTAGAGTTCTCTCCGGAAGAAAAAATCCTGAATGCATCGTCGGTTTATGCACGAAATCATGTTTAAGTGTTTAAATCAAACGTATATGAACAATTTCTAGTGAGTGCTTTTAACTACTGCAAAGTTTTTCGTGAGGAGACGAACCTGAGTCCAATATTAATTCATGGAGGAATTCATGTGTAGGTAAAATCACATAGTTTACGTCGTAGTAACATTGTAGTTCGGAACAAACAGTAATAAGGTTTTGCAGAATATCCCGCGACAATCTAGTAGTTTAAGTTGTTTTGGAACAATAAATGATTTTTCAAAATTGACTATTTTTTTCTTTCCTCAGAAACTGTTACATTTCTCGAAAATATAAGTATACAGAGTTGTGATCCTTAGTACAGGCTAACCATATCCCAAAATTTATTGAAATTTATCAAACAGATATGGGGTAAAATGTCTTTTAAGAAATTCAATGTTTCGCTTATTTTTGTATTTTCTGAAAAAAAACCTTTTGATTTTCCGACATAAGTACTATTCAATATATTATCCAACATTTTAAGATATCCGCGTGCAAAGTTTCATCAAAATCCGCCTGGTAGTTTTTGCGTTATGATGGTATACCCTTGGACAGAAAGACAGATAGACAAACAGACACGAAAGCCAAAAAATTTAGAATTGGCTTCTACATCAATAGAATGATATCCGTGGGCTGTTATTTCCAATAACAATATAAACAGACATGACTTCCTTACAGTTTTATTATATGTAGTATGTAGAGATATAGATGCTTTACTTTTCCCTACAAACTGTTAGATTTCCTGAAAACGTAAATATTAACTATGTTGTCTGTCATATAAAATATCTTGATGCTAAGTTTCACTGAAATCTGAAGAGTAGTTTTGAAACAATGACTGATAAATCAAAATCGACTTTTATCTCTTTCCTAAGAAACTTTTAAGTTTTTCGAAAATATAAGTACACAGATATGTGACCTTTTGTACAGGTTACAATTACACAAAATTTAATTTAAATCCATCAAACAGGTTTAGAGTAAAGTGTCTTTTTAGAAATACAAAATTTAGCTTATTTTCGTCTTTTCTGGAAAAACCTTTTGATTTTCCGAGATAAATACTATACAATATGTTAGCCAACATTTAATGGTATCCGCATGGAAAGTTTTATCATAATCCGCCCAGTAGTTTTTGCGTGATGATGGTTCATACCCTCCGACAGACCGATAGACAGGCAGACAGACAGACAAACAGACACGAAAGCCAAAAATTGTAGAATTGGCTTCTACGTCGATAGAAGGATAGCCCTGGGTTGTTATTTCCTAAAAATATTCCATGTACAGCCACGACTTCCTTACAGTTTTACTATATATAATATGTATATAGATAAATACTATATATACTACCAGCTGACCCGGCGAGCTTCGAACCGCTTGACAGTCAATGAATGTCTTGTTACCTTTTTTCTGTACTTAATTTGCGATTTTATGAACGTAATACAATGAATACAAAATAATTTTGAAGTTCAATTATTGATTAGGAGGATATAATATATTATTGGACTGCACATCCTCACTTATATTATAAAAGGCCGGTGCGCACCAAGCATGGCCCTAACTTCGCTGCCAGCCGTTGCCGAAGCAACAACGCTTCCACGTCACTTTTATTTTGGTCTGACATTTTTCTCAACTACATTTTGTTGAATAAATTGTATTTGATTTATTGTAGTAAAATCGTTAGATTATTGCTAATCTGAAATTTTTTGAAGTGAATTAGAGTCAAATAATTAAAAATTCTCAAATTAAGAACTTTATAATCAAAAATATATAAAGAAAATAAAAATGAGAAATGAACATTTATTATCTTCAAAATAAATTACCTTGAATGTCGGATTAAAACCGTGTTCTTCGATAATGTCTGCCCCAAATGAAATGAATTGTTGTGATTCTTGTGTTCGTCAATAAAAGATAATTTCACTTTGCCATTAAGGCAGCAAAATCCAGGTGTTTTATAATGACAGTATGACTGACTGCATGGGTTGCACTCATGTTAATCATCTTCATTGAAGCACTTTGTGGTATACTATATTTTTTGTTTTATTATCAGGCGCAAGAACAAATAAAGCGGATGGTTTGCCGACACGTGAACATGCCACGTACAATTGACAATGAAAAAAACATGCATTTTCTAAATGCAGACCACAAACTCGCAAGGATTGGCCTTATGATTTGTTAATCGTGATGATGAAGGCCAGACAAATCGGAAATTATATTTGTTTAAACTTAAAGGGCATATGCCCTGTTACGATCATGCGAATGAGAATTTCCTTATCTTTAAATTTTCCATTGAGTATTGTCGCGTGAATCACATTGATTATCAATTTTCTTATCACCAAACGTGTTCAATTGCATAATTTTGGTTGGCTTAGATTTCGAAGCATGATGACTACCGAGCCAACCTTCAGTTGTAAATTGTGCGGCGGTAAAACAGGCACATTCAACGCTTCTTCGTTTGTTATACAGTCAATAGATTTGAACAAATGTAGAGTACCAACGATTTGATTCTGAATTACAATATTTAAATCATCCTCATCTTAATTCTTTGCCGCCAAAATTGCTAGCTCACTCAAGCATTTGTTATTTTTGTGGTTAGCAATGATGTTGGAGAAAACTTTGTTGATAAGCTCGTCTTTCGATGAGACGAACACGACAGGTACGTGCCCATTACCGATATTCAGCAATTGCTTGGAGAAATGTGCAGCAGATGAATTGTTCAATAATGCAACTCTCATGTTTGCTGCCAGCCGTAGTTTCTTCACATATCGCCACAGGTTTGATGATTGAATGACTGTTTGGCGGAAATCGTCAGATAATAAAATCATTGCGCCTCCAAAACATCTCAAGTGATTGCGCAGATCTTTCAATCTTTTAATTTTAACGCTGAATGAGCCGCACGGCATCCTTCTAATAATTTGCCCGCTATTCCAGAAGAAGTAACTGCTACCGCAATGTCGGATCTCGCACGAACAGTGACCAAAATCAATAATAATAATAATTATAATTTATTTCGGATCAATATTTACATCGATTTTGTTAGTAACAATCTGTCTTAATAACTATGTTAGTAATAAATTTGGCATCATATTTTTTTTTTTTTTTTTTTTCTATATCTTGCGATATAGACCTTTGCTAGTCTTAAGCAGTGGGTATGAACTTTTATCCAATGCTCAAGAAATGGATTGTCCATTTTACTTATCAATGCTTTCAGGATACCGTTGGAGCTTTCACGCATCCTATTCATGACTGAGGCAGCTCTGTTTCTAATGATTTCGTAAAAATCATCAACGCGAGCCTCAGCAAACATTTGTGATGCACTACAAAAGCGCGGAAGTCCCAACAGTACCCTAAAAGCATTATTATACTGTACGCGCAGGGCGTTGTACGACCGCTGTGTATACTTCACCCACAGGCTGCATGTGTAGAACGTTTGGCAATATGCCTTGAAAAGAGTAATTTTAACATCTTTAGTGCAGCGAGCAAACCTGCGGGCTATCATATTACTTCGGACCGCCAACGCCCTACGCTCCCTCTCTATATCAGCATCATCGGATAAATCCTCCGTGACTATATGGCCGAGATATTTAAATTCTGTGACTTTTTTAGGGCTGTTCCATTTAAAGTCACCGGAGGTATATTATACAAAGTGCTATTTCGGCACTTAAATGTGATCACCTCACTTTTGTTCACATTATATGTAAGCCCATGTGACACAGCATATGACTCACATATCCCCAGCAATTTTCTAAGAGCGCTGATTTTTCTATATCGTCCGCATAACTAAGGTTATTGATAATAATTCCATCTATCGAGCATCCGATATTGGCTTTGCTGAGCTCATCAATCAGCTGGTTTATGTATAAGTTAAACAGGGTAGGAGATGTTAAACCACCCTGTCTAACCCCACACTCAAGTGTGTATGCATCCGAAAAAGAATTTCCCCACCTTACTCGATTTGTTTGCGAGTTATACCAAAATTTTAATATATTCATGATTTCTGGTGGTACATTCAGCCTATACAGTTTAGCCCACAGCTTCATCATATAGTACAAGGTCAAAAGCCTTAGACAGGTCGGGAAAGGCAGCGTATACAGATGTTTTCCTATCCGTGTAATACCTCACTGTCTGCTTGAGCGCAAGGATTGCACTTTCGGTAGAGAGATTCCGTCGGAAACCAAATTGTGCATCATTAAGTTTTAGATGAACGCCAAGGTGGCGATCAAGCAGACCGTCAAGCACTTTACCTATTATAGTACCTAGAGAGATAGGCCTGTAGTTAGCTTTATCTGAAATATCACCAGTTTTATTTTAACAACTGGCACCACTATACTCTCCATGAGCTCCGCAGGTAAATAGGAATGACGGATACAAAACGTATAAAGCATCGCAAGAATGCGGTAAACATGAGGTCCTGCGTACAACAGGTGCTCAACGCCTAGCCCGTCATGACCCGGAGCCTTACCTCTTGCCAAACCTTTTACTACTTGCTTTACCTCTTTAGCAGTAAAAGCTTTAAGAGGGGACTCCGAACCACACAGCCCAGCCCCCATCACCTGATGAACTTGCTGTATTGCTGGATGTACTACAAAATGTTCTTTAAACAAGTTCACTATTTGTTTTGCACCCGTTACACCATCAACGCTTACAGGGAGGCTCGGCCTTGGATTTAAATTATGTGTTGTTTTCCAAAACTTTCGAAAATTTTTGTTTTCAATCTGCTGAGCTATAAGGTCCATAGTAATTTGATCTTTATTATTTTGACAAAATTTTAATTTATTTTTAAAAATACTTCTACTCTGTTTCATACTAGTATAGCTAGCCCTTGGCATTCCATCCAACCTCCACAAGTGATATTGTTCACGAGCCTCCCTGTGAGCACTTTTTACATATTTATTCCAGCCCACCACCCGTCTACCCTTCCCGGCAGTCCGCAGCTCATGAGCCTGTGTCGCTGCTGCCTGAAGGTCTTGTACTAATTTTTGGTACAACTCATCTATGAACACTCTGTGACTATTATCTGTGCACATTCTATCACAGCACGTGCTAAGTTCCAAAGGGAAATCTACAATTTTTAGACTGGTCATGCAAATCTGAGTATAGGTATTAATCTGTGTAATATTTCTTTCCCCGCAAAATACGTTGTTTTGAGATGAGTTTTCATTATAATCTTCGGTGCATTTAATTCTTGTCACATTTAGATTACATGTTATGCGAAGCGGGAAGTGGTCAGACCAGTATACGCCATAACACACAGTGACGTCACCAACTGTCAACCATGCCGCCTCAGTAACCAAGCAGTGGTCGAGCCAGCGTTTACATCCATGTGCTTCACTTATAAAAGTATAGCTATTACTGTCTCGGCCAAGCCTGGTTACATCAGAGCACACCCAACTCTGGTCCAAAAAAAAATTACTTAATTCCCTGTCAAATAGCTCCCCTGGATGTGCATTGAAATCAATTTCAATATTGCACATCTCAATTATAGCTACAATTTCACTGAGGCAATCATTAAATTCTATAATGTTCTCTACTGAGTCTATAGGCATATAAACACTGAATAGTAAAAACTCACGGTTTGAGATCGTTCCTTTTATTGCTGTAATACGCTTGCTGTTGCACTCCACTATAGACACTGAACTAAAAAGGTTCTTCCGCCACAATATTGCTACTCCTCCGTGAGGTCTTCCATAGAGAGTTCCTGCAGAGAGGTCTACCGCAGATTTGCCAGTGTACATAAAATCTCGGTGTATACTCGCGAGCATAGGTATTTCAGACCCTAACAACCAGGTTTCTTGTAGGGCTATTATATCAGCAGTATTACATTGTGCCCTTATACACTCTGACGATCGCTTCATACCCTTACAATTAAAACTTAATAAGTTCACAGGTAAATATTTGTTATTGTCCATTTTTATTGTTGTTGTCCATCTTATGCATTGTCTGTCCATAGTCTTTGTTATTATGTTTAAAATAAATATACCTCCTAAATGACACTCCCTTTGGCCAGATGTTTTCGTTCATGAAATTTGATAATTTCGTCAATGACATGAGGAATGTCTTCCCAGTCCCACGGGGGGCATCTAGGAAAAATAAGCCAGCATTTACATAATCAATTGCCTTCACTAATGTATCATAGACTTCCTTCTGTTGGGGGTTCAACAGGGGTACATTCGGTTGAACCGATTGGTCTAATTCATGTCAATCATATTGACGTTCACGTTCCAATTCTCGATTAAATGCGTCATTCATTCCGCGATCTGGCGCTAGCATTCCTAACCTGACTAACAAATTGCCGCACATGAGGTAACAGATATCTTCGATCAAGAGCAAGGCCTGGTTATGCATCTCCTCATTCACCTCAAGATCGGGATTTCTTAAACTGACACGAATTCGATGTAAAATGTCTTCTGACATGTTATCCCTGTATTTGTTCCACAGGTCATGAGGATTCGATGGGAAGCATGCCGAAATGATGATAGCAAATTATGTGCGTATTTGACTTGGAGATGCAGAAATAATTGCTTCAGCTATTGTGGTGTCCTAATGAGCATCGTTTTTAAGCAAAGCATGACATGCAGCACGAAATGTTAGGTACCACACTATACCATTCGTAGTGGTTTCTAATGATGTTGGCCCACGAACATTTACCAGCAACAGTCGCAATTACAAGCATTCATCATTTTTCGGATTAACTGTTTATATATGAGCAAGATCATCATTAGAACGCACATCCGGATGACTAGGAACACCATCGCCTTTCTTCCAACGTTGAAATTTTTTTCGATGAAGTCTAGTTCGTGCAAACGGATTGCTTTGGCAAATCGCAAAGAAACTGGTCAATGTTGTCAGCACGTTGAGCAACATTCGACGCGGTGAAATATACTCGTTGATCGTTCTCCAGATGCACCGCCAAATGTGCAACAGTGGGATGACGTTCATGAATAGGGAATAAGAATATAAGCCAAATTGACTCATTGCAGTTCACATATCGACCAACTTTATAGCGCGTAATTTCATCGTTGATGATTTGGATGCCAAAAACCGCCATATCGGTGCCTTTCGTCACATATTTGCAGATATATTTGATCGACTTAACCGAATTGCAATACTCAACAATGCAATGTGTCTTAAATGTTCTGCAATAAAGTGACGAAATGGAACAATCCAACTGTTGTCGGCCACGAATTCGGTTTCTTTTACCTTTGTTGTGATAGTTCGACCGTTATCATCTGGTGATCAAAGCCGATACAGTGGATACCCATCGTTGCCAGTGATGGTATCCGCCGTCAATTTTCGTTTAGAACACTTGCCGTCGATTGCACGGTGACTGGCGGTTGTTGGTTCCACACGGTCCATGAATCGAATATGATTATCTATACATATAATAAAACTGTAAGGAAGTCGTGTCTGTACATGGAATATTTTTAGGAAATAACAACCCAGGCGTATCATACTATCGATGTAGAAGTTAATTCTGCAATTTTTGGCTTTCGTGTCTGTTTGTCTGTCTGTCTATCTGTCTGTCTGTCGGAGGGTATGAACCAGCATCACGCAAAAACTACCAGGCGGATTTTGATGAAACTTTGCATACGGATACCTTATAATGTTGGCAAACATTTTGTATAGTATTTATTTCGGAAAATTAAAAGGTTTCTCCAGAAAAGACGAAAATAAGCAAAACATTGGATTTCTAAAAAGACACGTTACTTAAAATCTGTTTGATGGATTTCAGTGAAATGTTGTGTAATTGTAGTCTGTACAAAAGATCACAACTCTGTATACTTATATTTTCCAAAAATTTAACAGTTTCCGAGGAAAATACAAAACAGTCGATTTTGATAAATCATTCATTGTTCCAAAACTACTTTTTAAAAGTCAGTGAAACATAGCACGGAGATATTTCATATGACAGACAATATAGTTAAAATTTGAGTTTTCAGCAAATCAAACTGTTTGTATAGAAAAGTAAAGCATCTATATCCATACATACTACTTAATAAACTGTAAGGAAATGAAGTCTGTACTTGGAATATTTTTGGAAATAACAACCCAGGGATAACATTCTATCAATTTAGAAGCCAATTCTACAATTTTTGGCTTTCGTGTCTGTTTGTCTGTCTGTCACAGGGTATAAACTATCATTACGTAAAAGCTACTAGGTGGATTTTAGTGAAACTTTGCATTCGGATACCTTAAAATGCTGGTTAACACGTTATATAGGTATTTCTTCCGAAAAATCAAAAGGTTTTTTCCAGAAAAGACGGAAATAAGCGAAACATTGGATTTCTAAAAATACACTTTACTCCAAACCTGTTGCATGAATTTCAATGAAATTTTGTGTAATTGTAGCCTGTACTAAAGATCACAACTCTGCATACTTATATTTTCGTAAAATCTAACTGTTTTTGAGGACAGAAAAAGAAAGTCGATTTTAATAAATCATTCATTGTTTCTAAATCACCTTACTACATTGTCGCGGGATAAACCATAAAACTTTATAACTATTTGTCCCGAACTGCAATGTTACCATGTAAAATATGTGATTTTGCCTATACATGAATTCGTCCATGAATTGATATTGGACTCAGGTTCGTCTCCTCACGAAAAACTTTCCAGTGGTTAAAAGCACTCACTCGAAATTGTTCATACATGTTTGATATATACACTTAAACATGGTTTTGTGCATGAACGGATGATGCATTCAGGATTGTTTCTTCTGGAGAGAACTCTATTGATGAATGGGCCGGATACGAAACTGTAATGACGATGAATATCTTACGAGAAGACTAACACAAAATGTACTGACAACTCTTTTCTACACACTTAGCTGGCAATGTACCGTTAGATACTATTAAGCTAGATTATAATCTTTGACAGGGTAGGTAGAAAAGATTTAAATAAGAAATATTTTATCGATAATTTAAAAATAAATAGATGAACTGATAATCCCTCTTGAAAAGCAAAATATTGTATACGTTTTTTTATGAGACGGCGTTAGTGTTGTATGTTGAATAGGATCGCGCTATAGTTTAGTTAATATATCTTACAAAGACCACCTGTGCGGGCTAGGCGGGGCTAAGACTGTAACCAGTGATAGAGTTAGTCTATAGGGAAATAAGTCTGGTGGAAGTTGACAAAGTATAAAATATTTATTTATTTTATTTATTTATTTCCACATATACATCTACTTTAACAGAGTATATACTCCAATACAGTAGTGTTACCAACTATAAAAAAAATATTCATTTATAACATATAACCATGCTAGCTGTCTTTGTGAATTCACTCAGAGCACAGTGAAATAAGTCTATCTTGGTGTCAATAAGGTTAATGGTGCGGAGTCTCCCTGTTAGGTCTTCATATTAAAATCGCTAGAAAAATTTAATTGAAACTTGATATGAAGGTGTCTTCCATAGTAAAATAAAACAAAACACTTTTTATCTCGAAACATACTTCTGTGGAATATCTATTATTTCTATCTATCTATATCATCACACCAGATCCTTTTCGGGGTAGGCAAAGAGTACAGATTTCCAACAGGTTCTTTCCTTACATACCTCTCCGGCTTCCTCCACTCTCATAGTTCGTCTCATAAACGTTCACGTACTAAAACGGCTGAACAAATTATAAAGAAACTTAATATGAAAAAATTCACGCAGGTATACAATGCAAAAGTGGAAGGACGTAGAACAACAACTTTTTATAGTTTCACAAATTATATACAATATTTATAATTATATATAACAACAGCAAAGATTAATAAAAAAACGGTAGCAAAAAAGAAATATACATATTTACACGCCGCTTTCTAATGGTAGTGTATCTAGAACAGATCAAAGATATCGGGGACTAGACTATCTTATCATGAATAGACCATGTCTTATCCGAAGAACAAGTCAAGAGTGTATAAGACGAACTATGAAAGTGGAAAGAGACAGAAAGGTCTGTAAGGAATGAACCTTTTGGAACTCTGCAACCCTTTGCCTACCCCGCAAGGGATCTGACATGATGATATAGATTATTAGATAGTATTAAAGTATCTTAAGTCGTGAAACAATAATTTGAAATAGGTAACTTTATTTGCGCACTATATCATGCCGATATTGTCCGTCTAAGTGCTATATAAAATCACACCTATATGCATTTGGTGGGTTTTTACCGGCCTGCATGAAGATGCCCGAAGACATTAATCTTCTCAATCATCTTTCGATTTCCATCTGTGAAGAGGAATACCTCTTCACAGATGACTGGAAGCTTTGGCTCATGCTGAAATTGTTCTACAACGAAAATTTAGAAATATATAAGTTGACTGTATTAATAATTTTGCAAAACATAGAAGACTTGATTTAAGCGAAAAAAGGTAGACTGCTTAACTTACTTTGTCAAATAGTCGCAGGTACGATCCCCGCACAACGCACGGGAATATTCATTTGGCATTTGTGATTTAGAAATAAAGAATATATTTTATGCGCATACGGGCAAAATAAAAAATATGTTTGTCCGTGTTAATTTCCAGAACGGCGGAACCGATTAAATACACTATCACTGGAAAATGGAGGATTTCTCAGAGATTGTTTAAGACTACTTTTTAGCTCGGAAAATGCAGGATCCATGGGGGATAGTTGTTTTTATTTCTCCATATTAATACGGCTTAACGGATTTAAAAAAAAAATTTCATATGAAGGTGTCTCTTAAGTCTTGGAATAACACTACCCCAAAAAATCCTACCTAGCTATGTCAAATTACAAAACAAACGCGTGCGAAGCCGCGGGAAACAGCTAGTATTAAATATAATTACAACACCATGTAGGACGATCGTTTTCGAGATCAGGAATCTCGGCACATATGATCTCATCTATTAGTTCTGGTCTAACTCTTTCGACTAACCAAATAAGAATGTGTGCATGCGGCAACCCTCGTTTTTGCCATTCGATTGAATACATCTAGCATCGAGTATTCCCAAAGACATGTTGCTTAATAATGTAGTTGATCAGCGATCGTATTTTTTGTTTGAAGACACGTGCGGTGATGTTGTGCCGATCACTTGACGTTTGTCCGGGAAGCAGCATTTATACAATTTCTATCCATTTGGGACGTTAAGGATAACATATGTTATTGCATCTTGCGCAGATTCGTGCATATAAGGCGGGCTATACGTCGCCGGTAAAATTGTCAATCTACCAACATAAGCTGCATCTCCCTCGGTGCTAATTACATCGCGTAAATGGATATAATCTTCCGAACGTAATTTGCTTTGGTTCAACCAAATTAAATTTAGGCGCACCGTTTCGATTTTGACGTACATGTCGACGCAATATTGTTGAAGCAATCGACGAAATCGCAGCAAACAGTTCTCAGTAATTGACGATTTATCAAACAATATGTGTAATAATTTATCGGGCTAACCTTCTTGGTAGTTTTCTCACCTGAATTAAAAACACTTAGTGTTAGATTTATTAGTGTTAGAAGTGAAACCTCGTATTCCCTGAAGGGGTGGATAGAGCTGTGTTATCACTAAATCCCCGAAGTCATTTTAAGCTCAAACTAAGACTATGTTGAAAAAGGTAAAGATCAATTATTTAATATTAGTTGCCAGCTTTTTGCCCAGTATTTCAACAGCCCCTAACCGAATCGACTCTTACGACTGTGAAATTAAGTGGCTCAATTTTTTTTTGAGAACTATTACCCTACGGAATTGTCCAATTTAAGTCATGTTGAAATGAAAACTATGATAATGATAAACATCATTCAATGAATTGATCATCTTGATATGAAAGTGGTATCCATCGGCTCCTTTCCAATCATCAGTGGGTATTGCAACGTGTCATAGGAACGGTGTGTTTCATATATTTTTTGCAGTTGCCCAGTAACGCGATGTGTAAGCATAATATCGCGTGTTTCCAAGTTTTCGTCAACAATTAGAATTGCAACTTGATTTATTCTTGGGGCGTTAAATCTGCGTTCGTGTGTTCCAACTGGTCATTTATCCGCTCTGATCACGACTTTGTAATCATCATTTAGCATGCGCTGCAACGCAGTCTTAAACAACCTGACCAATGCATGATGTTCATAAAGTAGGTGCAGCAGATCTTGAAGAATTGCTCTTTTTGTTGCTATGTTGATCGCATGACGCCGATCAAGTTGTTCCTCCATGTTGCCCATGGAGGAACAACGCAATCTATCTATTTATTTATTTATTTATTTATTTATTTATTTGGGATAACAACAGCTTTAACATTATATACAAAATTATAAGTATACAATAAACATAGCTAATAATAGTTATCCACGATTTACAATTCAAGTGCACAAAAGCAAACAAGTATTCGTGAGTAAAACATGGGTACTTACAAAGCAATAAAGAAATAAGATTATCTCAAACACTCAAAGCGACTTAGGATTAGTTAATAAAGAAGTGCTATGTATATTATAAATAAGAATACATGCTCTTACATAGATTTTAAGATAATAAATAGGTTTACAATAAGCATAAACGAAATAAGTGAGCGATAAAAAATTGTGGGTATTCTTTAACAAGGTATAAGTTTATTTAATAAGATATAAGTAACGTGTTGCCGAGCATATAGATACGTAATAAGAAATATAGGGATAGCGTAATGTATAAGTATTCTTCATGTATAATTATCGTTACCAAATACAGCGTGACCAAGCCTTTTTTTTATTTTATTTAATACGTGATGTTAAGTAGCTAATTTTTCTATAATGTTTTTTTTAAACAATGATTTTGATCCAGCAAAGAGATCAATATCACGAAATTTATCATTGTATGTTTTTATGATTCTAGTAAGGACAGCGTTCTTGCCATAATTCGTTTGACGGACGATTTAGCGCAGTGGTTAAGGGCTTAGCCCGCCCCGCCCACTGTGTCTAATAGTCGCGGGTTCGATTCCCGCACGGGACAAATCTTTGTGTGATCCACAATTATTTGTTCCGGTCTGGGTATTTGTGTATGTGAATTTTCATGTTTGTAAACGCACCCACGACACAGGAATTAATCCTAGTGTGGGGCAACGTTTTTAAAAAAAAAATAAAAAAAAAAAAAAAAAAAAAATAAGAATGGATGGGTACATAAAACAATGGGGTATGTCTAAGACGACGTGTAGGTACATATAATGAGATACGTTGTACCAAATCAGCGCAGTCTAGATGACTACGCATAATGTCGAATAACAAACCCATATCTAGCAGTCGACGACGGTCTTCTAGAGTTAAGAGATCATATTTTTTGCAGCTCTCAGAATAGGATATAGAAGTTCTGGATTTGAAATTCATAAGCCTAACAAATTTTTTTTGGATGCGTTCAATTCGTTTTACGTAGGTATTATAACAGGGTGACCAGACAGGGCTGGCATATTCTAGGATGCTTCTCACGTAAGCATAAAACACCGCTTTTATAGCTAACAAACAACGAAAGGGTTGACAGGTGCGTAAAACAAACCCAAGGTTACGGTAGGCTTTGTCAACAATAATATTAATATGTTCAGAAAGAAGCATCCTAGAATCAAAATGGACTCCCAGGTCTCTGACAGCTTGGACCCTCTCGATTACAACATTATTAAAATGATATGAATAGGTAATAGGATGTTTCCTACGGAGTACGGTTTCCTGAGGCGCTCGTAGCGCTGTGCAACCGCGGTGTTCTTACCGATCAGCAAGGTTAAGCAGCGTTCGACTCGGTCGGCCTGAGAGGGGTGACCGTTTGTGGCATTTTCATATTCGAGCGTCTCCGTGCTTCGGAAGGCACGTTAAGCCGTTGGTCCCGGTTACCACTTAATGTGGTAGTCGTTAAGCCGAGTTGGAAGCCTTAAAGGCGGCTTGATAAGTTCCAACAGCAGGTGGCCACAAACCTGCCTCCACCAATCCGCACTGGGTCCGCGTGGTGGAGTATGACCTAATCTTTCTTACCTCGATTTGTGAGAGAAGGCCTTTGCCCAGCAGTGGGCAGTATAGGCTGATATTATTCTACGGGTGAGACTAATACATTGACATTTTACAATACTGACTACAATATTGTTACGTTTATAATATTTGAATAGATTATTGAGATCGTTCTGTATCAACTCACAGTCAGCGTTGGAACGGACTTTCATATATATTTTTTTATCATCTGCATATAATAAGTGATTTGCGTGGTTGAAACAGGCGTTAATGTCAAAAATATAAGCGTTGTAGAAGAGAGGACCCAGATGCGATCCCTGGGGGACGCCAGAAGGAATGGAGATGCAATCAGACCTGAACCCCCCAAGTACCACAATCTGAGAACGATTTGTTAAATAAGATTTAATCCATCTCAATAGACTTCCGTGTATTCCTAAATGTTCCAGTTTGCGAAACAGGGTCAAGTGATCCACACGGTCGAAGGCTTTTTCGAAATCCGTGTAGATCACGTCAACCTGGCCGCCGTTCTCCATATTATTAAGTACATAAGGTTAAGTTTGAGATGGTTGACCGTCCCTTGAGGAAACCGTGCTGTGTATTGGATATACCTCGGCTGATTAAAGGATATATATTTGCATAGATGAGCTGTTCAAACATCTTACTAATAGTGTTTAAAATTGAGATTGGGCGGTAATTTTCAATAACAGAACGAGACCCTTTTTTGTGTATTGGGATTATTTGAGCTTTCTTCCATACAGAAGGAAAAACACATTCCTTTAGAGAACGACGAAATAAAATGGTGATTGGTACAGATAAGCTACTGGCGCATGATACCAAAAAAATGGGAGGAATGCCGTCGGAACCCGGGCCTTTATTTTTATTTAAAGAAGACAGTAACTTACAGACAATATCTTCATTAACTGTAATACTAGATAATGTTTCATTACATGTGTAAGAGGACTCAGTGGATGTTTCGTCCTTATTATTATCCGTAGTGTTAGAACGACAGAACACGCTTTCGAAAAAGTCATTAAATGCAGAACATATTGCCTGACCATCAGTGTACTGTGTACTTCCCAGAGTAAATTTCCTAGGATAATTTGAACCGCCTCTTTTGGACTTAACATATTTCCAGAAATGTTTAGGAGACTTCCTAATTAGTGTAGTTGTATTCTGTATAAAATTATTATAGCAATCGTCATGCACTCGTTGTTGCCGAATTCTCAAAATAGAAAATTCATCGTAATCACGTGGATTTCCGTGTTTTTTCCATTTTTTGTGTAATTTTGATTTCACGTGAATTATTTTTATTAAAGCAGGGCTATACCATACCGGATATTTACTTTTTGATGAAGAAGTGCGAAGAGGTACAAACAGTAGAAAACATTCATTAAGTTTTTTGTAAAAAGTATCTACTGCCTCATCAATGGTGGATGTTAATAACATTTTATTCCAGTCGACTTGTTTTAAAAAGTTATTGATCTTGCTATAATCACATTTATAAAAATTAAAACGTGGTGGGTTATATTCTTTAAGTTGATGTGGTTGTAGGTCAAAAACTGTAATATATAAGGATGGGTGATATACATCTTCTTTTATTAGAGGATTACAACAGTTTACAACTTCTAATGGTAAATTACTGAAGCAGAGGTCCAAAGTATTTTGTAAACTATTAAGTGTGTTATTGTACTGTCTTAACCCTGCGAAACTTAATTCATCTAAAAATGAGGTCGCTGAGTAAGTGATTAATCCAGAGTCATTTTGTGAAATATTATATGAACTGTCGTTCCACTTAATAATTGGTAAATTGAAATCTCCCAATACTATAAAATTATCACTAGGATTAAGCCCAATAAAATTAATAAAACTATATTTAAAGTTATCTAAACGCATTGCTTTGTCCTTGTAGTCTGGTGGTATGTATATTAATATTATATGGAGGTCGACTGCAGAGGAAAGCGCGCGCGCCGGAACAGTTATGCATACCGATTCGGAACATGTATATGTCCATTCGGTTCTACGGGTCGCGCCGAGATCCCGGCGGGTGCACAACATAACCCCACCGCCAGTCGCCTTACCCGTTAGGTGCAAATTGCGATCACATCGAAAGGTCTCGTATCTGTTATCGCATAATTCAGAATCAAAAATGTCATTTTGAAGCCAAGTTTCTGTGAATGAAAGCACGTCATATTCATTAATAAGGATTTTGTTGTATAAGTTTGAACATTTCGTTCGTAACCCACGGACGTTTTGATAATAGAATTTCAGATTTCTTTCTACTAATATGTTATCGCTAAGAGCCATTTATAATAAGATGTGACATTTTGATACTTACGTAGAAAAATAAAAGGCAAAAAATAGCAAAGGTAATGTCCGTGAGTATAATAAAGGTATCAAGATGTGAATCATTAACAAACGAGGCGCAAAAATAAATACATAGGTTTGTTGTGATATTAAAAATAATAGGTATAGTCATCGGTGTGCAAATCATGGCAAAAACGGTCTTAATTATTGGTAAATTACTGAACTGAATGGAATAACCAAGGCGTGTTATATAATTAATTGAAATGTTTGTAAGTGTTAATACTAGAATATTATACGCAATAACATAAATACATGTAAAAAAATTTAATAGGCATATGTTGGTACGCTTTACAATAAAATCGTTTGAAGGTACGCAATTAGATATTATAATTGCATCTGCTACAGGTACAAAAAAGAGGGTAAAATGACATAGGGTATAATAGGCGAGTCATTTAATTTTTTTCAAATCACTGTCTTCTTGTATTATTATCGGAGGCGAGGTGTCATTCTTGCGTGCAAATATTTTGCAGTTTCTTATCCAAATATATTTATAGTTGGCTGTAATAATGCATTGCTTTGCCTGTTTATATAGTGACTTGTAAAATGGCGTAAGGTGTTCATTGATATAGATTTTGTGATCACCCAATACGGCAATATCTGAGGTGGTGATTCCCTTCCTTTTGCGCACAGCCGAGATAATAGTGTCCTTTACCAGCGTGGACTTCAATTTGGCAATAATGTTCCTGGGCTTCCCTTTCACGTAGGTAGGGACACGATGGATGTTGACAATATCATCATTAGATAGTGGAACTCCAAGTACTGTGGCAATTGTAACCAAGTACTGCGAGACATTTTCATTGTTTTTTTCGGGAATACCAGATATTTCTAGGTTACACAAGCGTTCGCGTTGCTGTTGAAATATTACTTCTGTTTGGAGTTTCGCTAATTGCTGTTTAGTATCCGAGAGATATTCCTGCTTGACTTGAATATTTGACATATCCGACGAAATCTTATTAATGTTCGATTTAAGATTTTCTTGTTCTTTGGAATGAAACTCCATGGAATGAGTTAATATGTTTAAGTCATTCCGTATTTGAACGTTTTCTTGGATTAAATTCTCTGTAGTAATTTTGATGGATGATATTTGTTTTTTTATATCATAAATGTCTGTACGCATACCTTTCATATCAGTGTCATGTGCGTTCCTGAAATCTTGCAAGAAAGCCATCATTTCGGAACGAAAATCCGCAATTTCCTGTCTTAAGTCACAGTCAGGTTGTTTACGCTTACGTGTTGACGTCAACGATTCCAGAGACGTTGAATCTAGTCTCGTTAAGTTTGACTTGGAGCTAATGTAATTAGTTCCTGATGCATTATTTTCTGACATATTATTATCCTTAGCACTCATTATTGCAATAAAGGTATGCAATAAAAATAAATGAGCGAATGGGACAAAAAATCGGAGCCTTTCTCTGTTTCTCGAAGAGGAGCGGAGCCGTTACCGCGCTGTGATATGGCTGTGGATACGGCGTCACACACACAAATAAAACTATGCACTTTAAGTGAGAATGAAGCTTATCACTTCTTAATTTGAGTTCAGTATTTAATGTCACAACTTCGTAATATTTAATAATATTTTAAAAAATTAGTGTAATAAGCGCACGTCTGCTCTGTGCAACTGCCCGCACTGCCCTCACGCCAGATCCCTTGCGGGGTAGGCAGAGAGTACAGAGTTCCAACAGGTTCTTTCCTTACATACTTCTCTGGCTTCCTCGACTCTCATAGTTCGTCTCCTACACGCTCGCCGGTTACGGAGACTCTTGACTTTTCCATCAGATAAGACTCGGTTTATTTGGTCGTGGTAAGATAGTCTAGGTCTTCCCCGGTACCTGCATCCTTCCACTTTCACATTGTATATCTGTTTTGTCATTCTTTCCTCTGGCATTCTTTCTATATGCCCGAACCAACGGAGCATGACCTTTCTCATTTTTACACCGATACTATCTTTCATACCTACTCGCTGTCTTACTATGCTGTTGCTAATGCGGTCGGTCAGCTTCACTCCGCACATCTTCCGCAGAGCTCGCATTTCTACCGCATTTATCCTACTTTCATTCTCCTTCTTACATACCCAGCTCTCACTACCATATAACAGCGTTGGGACAAGAACTCCGTTATGTATGGCCAGCTGCGCCTTATGGCTTAAGTGCCGGCTCCCGAGTAGCTTTCCCATCGCACCATTCACTCTGTTCCCTGCACTCACTCTTCTCTCTATGTCAGCGGTGTATTTCCCATCCTTACTGAAGGCGCATCCAAGATATACAAACTCATTCACTTGCTCCAGCACATCGTTACCAACCGCATTCCTTACATTCGTTCTGGTTTCTTCCCTTTCAAAAACCATAATCTTGGTTTTCTTCACATTCAAGTGTAAGCCATTGATCATGCAGTCGTCTTTCATAACTGTGACTAGTGTTTGCAGATCTGTGGCTGTTGGCGCTATTAAAACTGCGGCATCTGCATAAAGTAGATGGTTTACCACTAAGTCACCCATTTGTACACCTTCATTCATCGCTTTCAGTCTTTGAAGACTTTTGCCCAGATATATTATAAACAGTCTAGCGGACAACACGCAACCCTGCTTGACGCCGATTTTAACGTCAAACCAGGGTGACCTGTTACCACCCACCCGTACGCATGCCTTGCAGTCCACATAAGTGGACTGGACGGCTCGCAACAGAGTGCCATCTATACCATACTCTGGCAAAATGTCCCAAAGCCTCTTTCGCACAACTCTGTCAAATGCCTTCTCCAGATCTACAAAACCGCAGAAAACCTTCCGCCCCACTGCCAGATGCTTCTCTACGTTGTTGCGGAGTGCGAAGACTTGATCCGAACATCCTCTTCCAGACCTGAAACCCCCTTGTGCCTCGCACAACATTCCATCGGACTTCACGCGCATTCTCCGTTCAATAATTTTACCATACACTTTGGCTGCCAAGCTGATCAAACTGATGGCTTTGTAATTGGCGCAGTCATATTGTGAACCCTTGCCTTTATACAAGGGTACTATGACTGCGCGGCGCCAATCTGTAGGGACTCTACCGGTCCTCCAGCAAAAGTTTGCAAGGGCCCGGAAAGCGTCCCGGACGCAAGTTCCACCATATTTGATCATCTCGGCAGATATCATGTCTACTCCCGCAGCTTTACCGTTTTTCATACTTCCTATCGCCCATTCAACTTCTTCCATAGTGATGTCCTCCGTTGATTCTGGTGCCGCAATCTCGCCTTTGGGCACGTCTGCGGCATCAGCATCCGGGTCCTCTCCATACATTTCTCCAAAATATTCACTCCACCGGTTTAGCACAGCTTGTATGTCTGCAAGAATGACACCATCTTTAGATTTTATCCTTTCCATTCTGGAGCCTGACGAATCACCTCGAGCCTTTCTCACCTTGCTTCAAAAGAGTTTGGTGTTGTTCTCGAAGTTCTTCGCCAGCCTCTCCTCCTCAATCATACTGGCTCTTTCACGCTTTTCTTTCACTAAAGTTTTAGTGGCATTCTTGCATTGCCGGTATATTTCTTTCCTCATCTCTGTCATACTGGCATTCAGGTTCAAAGATACATAGTCCTGCCACGCTTTCTTCTTACTTTCTACGGAGCTTTGCAACTCCGCATCCCACCATGCATCACCTTTTGCTGTAATATGCTTCTTTGAGCAACCACATACTTCTTTCGCGGATTCCTCCAAACTCTTTTTCAGGCTATTCCAGCATTCATCTACATTTGAGTCCGAAGAGCCTGCTGCCAAAAGCTTGTCCCGGACTCTATCTTCATACATTCTCCTCACGCTCTCATCTTGCAACTTTTCAACCTTTAATCTTTCAAGGTCTCCGAAGGGGATACGCTCTCGCCAGTGCCTCCACTTCCTGAACAGACCACTAAACCGCGCAACTACGAGATAGTGGTCTGATTCCAGAGTGGGGCCTCTATACGCACGCGTATCTTGTAGTTTGCTTCGGAGACGGTTATCAACCAGGATCAGATCTATCATGCTTTTTTGTTCATTCCTTCTCCACGTATACAAATGTATGTCCTTGTGCTGGAATATTGTGTTAGACACAAGGAAACCCCTTTCCAAACAAACATCTACAATGAGCTTACCTGCATCGTTCACTCTCTTATCACCATAAGGACCCAGAACAGCGTCGCAAGTTTGCCGCCTGGTTCCTACCCATCCGTTCAGATCGCCACACAAAATCACCTTTTCGTTAGCCTCAGCCAAATGCAGAACTTCCCTGACATTATCCCAAAACTTCTCAAGGTCCTGGGGTGTCGACGAGCTTACGGGAGCATACGCTGCGACCAAAAATACTCTAGTGACACCCAGTTTTAAACGGACCCAGAGAAGTCTCGCATCGCACAGGCCATAATCTCTCACTCCAGAGGCCAGGCGACGGGACAGCAAGATACCCACCCCCATGCTGGCACGACTGCTCTGCGGTACCCCAGACCACAGAGCCATCGTTCCATCAGGAAGATCACAGGTTTCACTGCCCCTCCGCTTAGTCTCTGTTACACACAGAGCATCCAGGCGTCTCTCTTTCATCACATCAATCACCTCATGCATCTTATCTTCCATACCACCTCTTACATTCCAAGTGCCTATTCGGCACTCTGCACCCCACGACTCGCCAGTTCGGGCCCGGCGTGATGGGTGGCGGCCCCCATCGCCGCTTCCACCTATATTCGTACCGACGGGGGCGGGCCGGTACGCGTCGCCTCGGGGGGACGCCCTAGCCTCGGGGGGAGCGCACTGCGGTACGTCTTCGGTCCAAGATTGCAGCCATAATGACTGGCAGGGGTCGCGACGAGCACGCTCTTGGACAGACCCCAATGTCATTGTTAATGTTAACAACGCAATGTTATATATATATATATATATATATATATATATATATATATATATATATATATATATATATATATGTATATATATATATATATATAGATGTATTTTGACATTTCATGAGAAGATGCAGTACAAGACTTAACCGTGAAAAAAAATGAGAGTCAGTCGACGGACAAAAAAGCACTAACAAATAAAGATTGCAATGCTGCAGCAAATAATGCAAACCCACGCGCTCCGTTATAGTACTAAATGTACGTATGCTCTTTGGGCTTGTTTCCAGACTTCTATAATTTTATAACCTTTGCTTCAATAATTTCCACGAAATCTAAAAAATACATAAACAATCAACATGGGCAGGGCTTTTAAAATTACCCACATACTTTAAAACTTATACATGAATGTTGCGGAAAAGAAAATAACATTTGATATTCATCGCGTCAAACAACTCGGGAACTAATTATTATATGAATAATAAATATCATTTTAAAAACATGCTACAACACGATGATGATATACTCCTAATTGAGGGATACCCGGCTTCATTATCAGACCGTGAGCACCACCAGAAGCTATAGTACTTGACAAGAACAAATCTAGCGATCCTGAAGGCGATAGAGTTATGTTGACTAATTGGGGAATTTCTATGGCCACCGTCCGGTTCCACCATCAGACCAACTCTAAGTACAAAGTATGCTAAATTTCAGCTCAATAAAATACCAGCAAGTGCTTAAACAATGGATAACGAAATTTAAACCAAAAAGACTAATAGACATACGAACAGAGTAAGCTAAATAAATGCTTGTAAAAATGATACTTCAAAAACGATGGGCTGTAGTTGTCTAGGAACAACCCGCTCTGAGTTTGCATATATTCGGGTTAGAGAACTGCAAACGAGACAGCAATGTATAAAGTTATTCGCTGTAATATTCGGACGATTTATGGGTTTCCAACTTTCTTGCGGTGCGGTATCAACTTGTCCCGTTTTATTAAACGAGGAAATATTGTTTGTGGCTTCGTTAGGAAACATTTTAGTATATGAGTGTGAGCATTGCGAGTTTTCGCTTCCCAAAGACCTTTGACAAGTTGTATCTCTCGTATTCGACTAACGATTTCTATATAACGCTTTTGCCGTAAGTACGGAATTCCATTCTGTGATCGAATATTTCAGGAATGTCTTATAGTATTTCTAAAGTATGTATAAATCACTTATTTCAGGTATCTTACCTTCTTCTTACTACAAGAGAAACATTTAACTGTATATTAACTGAGGAAAAGTAATAACCTTATGAGATTTCTCAAAGCCATATAATTTTTACAGACTTCAAAGGGCACGAGGTTCTCAATTCGTCTGCATTATTTTATGAACCGATATTGAAGTTGTTTTTTTTTGCCTTGGGTTTGGTATAGCTACAAGATGATCCTATTTTAATTTCATTGGTATTCGACTTTAAAGATAAATCAGGGAACTCATTAAAGACAAGGTATCAGGTACCTAGTAATCTATTAGGTACCTTACCTACTATAAAACTAAGTAAAGCATTGACCGACTTCAAAACCGGAGATCCACGACGACCTATAGGATACATACCGCTCTCATTTGGAACTCTGTAAAAGAGATGAAATATCAACGTTATAGCGTCACGCTACCGCCAATCTGTTCGTGCTCCACCCTTTAGTGCGTATAACGACGAGAAAGCGTCCCATTCATACGTTGTGTACAGAGCATTTCTGAAGTGAATTGCATTTTAAAGAGCTTGAAGAGGGTACGTGGGCATTACTGTGTTAGGTAGATACAAAATGTACTGGCACAGAGATATATATTATGTTAGACATCTTACGATATTTACTATTAGATTATTGATTAATTATTTACGACCACTAAAACGAACCTGGTGATAACCGATTCTTCCCTTTTTTATGACTTAATATCATGCTTGTGCATAAAGTTAGTATAAGTAGAAATAGTGTTATTGCTGTAAGAAAACAAATTTTAGGAATGTTTTGATATCGGACCGTTTATACATCGGTTCAATTTTATTTTGGCATAGCTCTCAAAGTGCGGAGTGCTTTTTAAGTACTTTTTTTTAAATAAATTACGCGATGAAAACTTTTTTGTTTCTATACACCAGTGTATTCAGGGGATAGAATCTCCGTGGATAGAATACCAAGTCTAATTCTAGCTAAGTGAAGTCCACTCTACTTAAGTGCATTTACCTGCGGGAGAAAATAGTTAGAACTGGAGATCAAACCAGGATTTTTTTTAATTTTGTTGTACAAAAAGTATACATTAATTATTAATATACTAAAAGAAAACTAATTGGAATGCGATTAAGATCTCGATGATCTAGTGCGAAAAATGCAAAATGTGAAAAGTAGTGATCACGAGGGCTTGAGTTCGAGTCCTAAGTTGGAAAAAATGTGATTTTCTATAAAAAACCTAATATTTCCAGTGTCAGGAAACTGGCATTATGCCCGGTATGATGGCGATAGGTCTGCTCCCTATTACATTGGGATGTACCATTGTTGGAAAAAAGTGGGGGTTACACATTACACCAATTTTAACCAGGCAGTTTACACACTGGTTTCATTAATTGTTGAAAACAGGCGCATTATTATTTTTTAAGTTTTTGTAGCAACAATAATTCTAAAGGAAAGTATTCACGGGTATTGTATCCTCCTTCATTCCGTGATTGTATCTAATGTAAACGGTATAAATATGCATCTGTCAACTTCAAGACAACGTTATTAGCCTGCCTTGCCTAGCCTTATGCCTTAAATGCCTTAAAGTTTTGAGGCATACTTGTAGAGACATTCATTAAATTATAAAAAGATATTATTCGCTAATCTATCATTAAATCATGTAGGAAACTAAATTATGAAATGCTACCAAATTACGAATGAAACGTTAATAATGAGCTTTCTGCAACTGAGTATAACTCTCCATAAAATAAGTTTTTCTTGGGAAGGCCTTATCACGTAGCGGTGTGACTCGAATGCGTCTCGCACCCGACCCAGCCGCGGTCCTCCCGCCGCCTGGTCTAATGTCAACGCGGACAAACTCGCCGGCATAACCTAGCAAGAGAATAATTAAAAGTATGGAAGTGAATTATACAAGCTCATTCATTCCAGTCCCTCGCAGTATCTCAGACACTTAGGCAAAATATCACTTCATGCATCCGAAAACAGATCGCAACCAGGACTGCCGATAAGCAGAGCATTCAAAGCAGCGAAGGTGCGCGGGATTAGCGATCTTGAACTCTATGATCTAATATCTCTCTATAATGGCGCGTGCAGGACGCAGGATGCGTTGGTGTGAACATTTCCATATTAATGTAACTGCAGGAGTTGATCGCTCCCTCGGCCGCTGCTGAACACGTTGGTTTGACCGTCTCTTAACACGTGCTACAATAAAAAAAAGGTTGCGGTGTCTTTTTCAGTACTAAGCATATGATAAGTCAATGTTTCTTAACATTATTTATAAAAAATCCAGAATGAGGCATGCGGGCAGAGCCGGAGCCTAAACTTGTTACTTATAAAATTTGAAAAATAGTTTTGTCACTACCTAATATTTCAAATGACAACCCCTTTTTATGAAAGGGATGTTGTCGGCCGCACGGCGGTATTAGAATGTCAGGAACGACAAGGGACAGCGTTCCGAGGAACGTATTCAACGAAATATTTTATTTTGACAAAATCCACGTATCGCATTTCGGTGTTCCATTCCTAGAGGTACTAAAAGTGTATATCGAAAATATTAGAAGACATAGATTATGTTATCGGAGACACAGATTATGTTACCGGAGACACAATCAGATGAATACACCGAACACATCTTGGGTATAAATCACGAACAATCACCGACTGGGTTCCTCTCAATTTTAAACGACATCGCGGCAGGCCCATAAAGCGATGTCAGGACGAACTGGACGCTTTTGTAAACGATTGGCCGTCAATAGCCTAAAATAGTTTAAAATATTAACGATGTAGGCGTTTGTCTCTATTTCTTCACAGGAATGACATTCTAAAGTGGTGGTAGAGTCTTAGTTACTTTTCTGTCGAGTCGTAAAAACTGCAATGGTTATATAAATAAAAAATATTGAAAATGAAATTTACCTAAGATTTACTAAAAAGTAACACTAATTTCACACCAAAACTGAAGATTATCAATATGTGTGTCAATGTCATCCACGAGCCAAAAGATCCCTGTCGGACTAGACGTGACTTAAACTATAACGTAAGACAAGATCCACAATGTTGAAATTAACAACGTCATGTCGACAGTCTTTGACTACCACCGACGTCTCGCTCACAAGAGTCGAGTCATAACAACAGATGGTGATATACAAAATAATTCAGTGATTATTATAGTTATGACTTATACAATACTAGTTTCTGCCCGCGACTTGGTACGCGTTGACTTTAGACAGGAACCTAACAATTTTCCGAGATAATCCTCTATATCACACCGTCACCCCTATATTCCCCAGAGGGGGTGGCAGAGGTGTACTGAGTACACCCACGTTTCGCCGGCGATGTTAGGTCCCATGTAATACGGGGCGAGCTTATTGCCATATACCGGGCACAATTCCAGACTCCGGACTCATACTGGGAATTTTTCGTTAGAAAAACTACATTTGTCCGACCTAGGATTTGAACCCAGGACCTCGTGATCACAAAGCGATGCGCTTTGCCACCAGACCAACGAGGCAGTCTATATTAATCCAGGTAATAAACTATCTGTATGCCAAATTTCATTCAAATCCGTTCAGCCATTTTTGCAAAATTGAGTAACAAACATTTAAACATACAAACTTTCACGTTTAAATTATTAGTACGATGTTTTAAAAATGAATATAAATACACTACTTAAAGTTTAGAGTACATTTTCATACTGAGAGTGCAGGAGACATAGAAGAAGTAGCTAAATAAGAAAAGCTAGGTTTGAGCGAACCAAAGAGATAGACTTACAAAACCAGGACTAACACAACCCTATTTATATAATACGTACACAAATAGTTTCATTATTAATAAATGTAGCCCTACACTAGGAGATATTCCCGTCATCGGTGCGCTTGCAAATATGTGTTTGCTCATGCATGCTGAGGAAAAACGACAAAACATAGAAGAAGGAATAGTTTTACAAGTGTGGATTGGAAAAGAGATACGAATTGCTTTGAAATTATATGTTGTATCCTATTATTGGAAACTGACAGTTAATGGAATGACAGGATCATTTTAGTAACCTTTTAATCTTGTCTATAGATATTGTCTATGCGTTTCATAATTGCTTGATTGTATTTAGTTATGAAGCGATGACAGATGTCATCTGTGAGATTACGAATCACCGATGTAAGATGCGTGCATTGCTAGATTGTCATTCTATTGGCAACGGCGGAAACGGTCAAACGTATCACGGAGCAGCTAACATCACTGCGTTCAATGTGACAATATTAATCTCCAACTATTATGTGCAAAGTCGCATATCAAGGAAGATCAGTGTGCCGGTCGAGATCCCAGTGTTATTTCGAGAGTTCTGTTAGTTCGGCCACCATACCGATCTATGTGAAAACGAAGATAAATCCACCTTTAACCGTTGCCAGCATAGAAACGGCCATCTCCAAAACCTAAGCGCCGACATATAAATTATAGCGAAAACGCTTACAGAAATCTATGTTGAAATACCTGGTGTGCTGTAATATGAAAACTTTGCCCATAATACTGTCGTAACGAGAATGATGGAATGCAAATTTAGAGGTAATAGATAACGTAAGTTAACCCATTACATGTTTCCGATTAAAAGTTAATTGAATATGATAACTCATATATAGAGTATTTAACCTCATTTTATTCTATAATTGTGTAATATATCTGTAGAAAAATACGAGTACACAACGACATACAACCAACTTTAAATAAGTTTATTAATTTTAATTCTTTTGAAGTAGATAGAATACAATTGATAACAATAATAAGAGGTTTATAAGAAAATAGCCTGTTGCAACTCTGTACTCTCTACCTACCCTGCAAGGGATCTGACGCGATGATATAGATAGATAGACAATAATGAGTAATAACCCTTTGGCATCATCGTAACTTCTCTTAACTACCTCATTTTCTTGGGTTTGAATCCTAGTTGAAAGTGTTGTCGGGGGAAACTACCCAGATTTAAAGAAAAAAGAAAAATAAGTCTTATATTTATTTACATTTTTGACGCTAACGGTTAACGTATTTACTAGTACTGATCTTATCAGGGTACAGTGTGAACTAAGAACGTTGTGTTCGTAGTTCTAAGGCTTGCTTCGATCACTCTAGCTAAGCCTGTTTCTTTAAATTTAAGGTAACTGATCACCTTATTAAGTTACCTCGCCAACGAGATTAAAGAATCCCTTACCTACCGGCCGATGCAGAGCACCACGGCGAGACACTTTATATGCCCGCCTCCACAGCGACAGACGCAGTTAAGGCCGCACCTCCTTAAGGCGCCCTTAAACTAGTTATCCCCCTGCTCTTCTGTTGCACGCTCGTCCTCTTACCCGGTGAAGTTGTAAAGACCTTTCGGCCGAGCGTAGATCATTTATGTGTGTGTATGTGAATAACAGGCCTTTACAGCTTTACCGTCAAGAGGGCGAGCGTGCAACCACTACACTCGGGCCAGAAGGGCAAGGGGGAATTAGCTCAAGGGCGCCCCAAGGAAGAACGGCCTTAGCTTGGGCAGTCGTTATGGGGGAGGGCATATGCTAGGTGTCTCGCCATGGTGCTCTGCACCGGAAGGTGGGCAAGGGATTCCTCGACCTCGCCAGAAAAGTCGGTGTCTGATCCTGTGTGCGGTATCTATATCCAAAAGGAGGGATGTGTATGTGGGAACATGCCGCGGACGGCGGTAGCGGGTGATAAGCGTAGATCATTCACGCACACATACTTCGAGTCAAAAAATCGAGTGACTGTCGATCCTTATATTACCTTACCCGCTTGGGAACAACTTTTACTAAGGTATGACAAATTACTGTTAATATATTTTTAAGTAAGTTTATTTGAGTTCTTAGATTTACGCGAATATTACATATGAAATAAAACTATTTTTCGGATTTTATCGCGGTTTATTTTTGTTTTAACGTTGGGAACCTAAAAATCAAAAATAAACCGCGATGAAAGCCGAGAAATAGTTTCTTTGAATTTCATTCTATACACATGAAATTGTTTTTTTTTTTTATAATAATAGCAATTCTTATTTTTTATACATTTAAACTTTGCAACTAAATAACCATCTGTTAATATAGTGATTTTATTTATTGTTACAAGAATGGAATTGATGAAAGGAGATACACTGTTGGACCAAATGTTGAACATTGTTGAAACGCAAAAAATATAATATTGGTGTTGCGTTGGAGTGAGCCTGCACAGTTCGACTTTAGATTGAAGTACACCGTTGAAACAGCGTATTTCGGCAAGCTACTTAAACAAGTGTAAGCACAGTTCTTGATCGAAGAGCAACTCGGGCAAGTGGTGGTCGCGGTACCAGTCAGAGTGTAGCAATTTAGTCTCAGGGGACCACACGAAAGTGATCGATGAACTATTTTATTAAAACTTTTATACAGAGTTTGCCTTTTTTACCTGTGTTGATTTTAACTTTATGCATATAAAAAAGGATCATTACTTTCCTGAGCGCTCATTGTAGGTAGGGTAGACCGGGGACAATTGTAGCGGGGTACGGTAGCACCATCGGGAATATCTCTATAACAGCGTCCCGCACCTCGATCCCGTTTTGTCAGGGGCTCCTTATAACGGATACTGACCAACCGTCAGTTAATGGCGCTCATGGCTTAACCCGTACGCGCTTGACAGCAACAATAAATTTTAGTGCAATCATACTTTGATGGTCATAACAGAAAATCAAGGCATTATTGTACACTACACTGACTGAGTATAAGCAATTCTGTGGGCTTTAAATTTTAGTTGCTTTTATGTAGTGTCGAATTCGAAGTCACAAGAATTTTAACTTTTTATTAAAATTACCTTGAGGGGACTATTCTACCGATTTTTCGGGGACGGTTGTAGCGATACAACTATCCCTGTGGTACAACTAACCCCATTCTCGGATCTTATTATATTTCAAGAATAAGAACACATATCTTTTGACTATTATTTATCCATCCATCTTTACGACTTCATTAAATAATTATTTATTTACTACTACAAATATTATTATTATTATTTATCAGATACTGCGTACCAGAATTAGAAAAACTGATAGAACATCGAAATATTCGTTTTAATACGAACAAGCATACGCAGAAATCGTAGGTGGCAAATCAATTTAGTTTGGATTATGCCAGGATTGATCCGATACAAAAAAAAAAAACTCTGAATATGGAGTTTTGGTAGTAATGGGATATATCTCTGCTAAAAAAGCATTCTCCAAGGAACAAGAAAAAGTAATAGCCAAATATATTTAAACATTGTCTGATATATACTTTGATCCATCACCCAAAGAAGATTGGTATATAGACTAGCGGTATCATATACTTGAAAAAGATTGGACACTTTGAATGAAAATGGAATAGCTGGCCCTGACTAGATTTCCGGACTTGGTTTTGAAAGCAATTCAGAGTTATTAATAAGATACGCAATTTGAAAACAGTTATTGATAGACATAAATTTGAATTAAAGGATATTTATAATATAGACGAGACTGGTGTAAGACTCTAAATACCCTAGATAGAGTCGAAACTAGGAAGAACCGGACAGAACTATCGAAACTTAAACAAGGTAAACCTACATGTAAACCAAAGAAATAACACAAGTAGTGAAGAAGAGAACAATTCTCTTTGCCTCGTTTGTATGAAATCTTTTGGCTCTAGTGGACCAAACGAACAATGGGTACAATGCATATAGGATTGTTTTATGTTTTAATTTATATGTTAATCGATTATAAAAAAATAGGTTGTTTTGTTTTCTATTTGGTTAAGAGATGTTTTGCTAATATGTTAAATATGTTATCATTTCAAAAAATATGGTTCGCTAACCAAAACAATGTCTTTTATTTTATTAAACCACTGGTACAACTGGTACTGATCTGTAAAACAGGTTATAACGCCTACTTCAGACACTAGTCTCTTTTGATCATTGTAACTTGTTAACATATAGGTATACTGTAAATGCTGAGAAAATAAAGATTTTTTATTACTATTATTTATTATTATTATTAACTGACCCTGGGTAGGGGACATTTGTGCGAGATCTCCTCACCCACTGTAAGGCGAAATATTTATGTTTCTGTTTTTTGTACACATCCAACGATCATACGAAGTTATACCCAAGTAGCGTAAGTATCAAGTAAGATCGGTATAATTGCCATAATATTAGCACTAAACTCGGAATTAAATGCAAAAGATTAAATGCTACAGTTGCCCCGGTCTACCCTAAATCAGGGGTAAAATTCGGGCATATTTATGTAAGCGATCCTGATTATTATCAGTCAAAAATTGGTCTAAGACCCATGTAAAGTTATCTACAGTGTTTAATTTAAATGACCAGAGACCTGAGACTCCCCAATTAGATTTTCGCTTTACTCCCCTATATATCTTCGGGAACGCTTTGAGTATTTAGTTCCCAGGGAAAACCCCTGTCGCTCTTTATCTTCTCTTCCTCTTAGTACTCCTCGACATACATCAAGCCGGTATCATGGCTCTTTCACACTCCTTACGCGATAGCCCCACTCGACAGATTTTCAAAAAAAGAATTAAAGAACATTTCCTATCTGTGTAAGCTATATGTATGTATGTATTATATCAATTAGTATATTTTATGTTATCGTATAGTGTGTAGTATATTTATAGGTATATGTTCTATCTGTATGTATTCTATAATATTATTTTATTATCTAAAACTATCCCCTTCGTGTTGTACACTCATTTCTATCCTTATTTTAATGTTTTGTCTCTCTGTCACTCAAAGGTTTGCTCAAGGTTTGTCAGAGAACTCAATTTTGAGTTAAGCTCGCCTTTGTATATTTTTTTTTAATATTTATTTTTATATTGTAACATTTTCTGTGTGTACAATAAAGAATTAAAGCATCAAAGAATCAGTGACTCCAAGAATCAAAGAATTAGAGAATCAAAGAAGCAAAGAATGAAAGAACAAATTTTTTCACAAAAATCTAAGTTTCGGTTTATAAGGGTTTTGAAGAGTTTATTACCAAAATCTGATGTATTATGGAATACTTCAGGTGCTTAAGAAATTTAATAAAAATCTTTTATAAAAAAAGGTAAACCGACTTCAAAAAGCAAAAAATAAATATTTGAAGTCGGTGTTGGTTGGTGCAGTCGGTTACTTGGCACGCGAGAGGGATCCTGCGGGACGCCATCCTGAGAGCGAAAGTCCGGGCCCGAGAGGAGCTCTTGGCGTCCCTCGATGCCGATCCGTGGGGCCGGCCGTCGACCAACCTTGCGGTTCCTGCTGTATCCGATGTGGAGATGGATATTGCGGTCCGCAGGCTTCGGGCGAAGAAGGTGGCACCTGGACCTGATGGCATCCCGGGGCGGGTGTTGGCCTTGGCCCTTGGGGCGTTGGGGCCCCGCCAGAGAGGGTTTTACTTGGAATGCTTTAATCAGGGCCGGTTTCCGCAGTTGTGGAAGACTGGGAAACTGGTCCTGATTAGAAAAGAGGGACGACCAGTGGACTCGCCGTCGGCTTACCGCCCGTTGGTGATGCTCGACGAGGTGGGAAAACTCTTTGAGACAGTAATTGCTGGTAGGTTAGTCGAGCATCTTACGCGGGTGGGGCCCGACCTTAGTGTCTGCCAATTCGGCTTCAGGCGGGGTAGGTCCACCATCGATGCAATCCAGCGAGTTGGGGCGATGGTGGCGGAAGTAATCTTTGGAGGGGGGGGGGGGGGGGGGCTGTTGGTAGTGTCAATAGACATTGCCAACGCGTTCAATTCAATCCCCCACAACACAATTATTGTGGCCCTAACGTACCATGGGGTGCCGCATTACCTCCGCTGCATCGTCGGGGACTATCATTCTGAGAGGCTCATTACCTACCCTGGGCAGGAGCAATGGGGTGAGAGAGGCGTGGGATGTGGTGTTCCACAGGGGTTAGTACTAGGACCTCTCTTGTGGAACATCGCATACGATTGGGTCTTGCGTGGTGCGTTGCAGCCGGGAGTGGCGGTAAAGGCGAGGACACACCGGGATGTGGCAATATTGGCGACAGCGGGCGTATCCCACGTTGTCGGGAAAATCCGACAGCTCGGATTAAGTGTGGCTCTCCAGAAGACAGAGGCTGTCACATTCCACGGACCCAGGAATCCTCCGCCTCCCAATGCCCACATTGTGGTTGGAGGGGTCTGCATCTCCATCGGCAGACAGCTCAAATAGCTGGGTCTGCTTTTGGACAGCCGCTGGCGATTCGAGCCACATTTTAAACAGTACCATGTCCTTCGGCCCGCACATTAAGCGGGTCCGTCACCGAGCATCTTTTGTACTCGGTCGTCTCCATTCGTTAATCTGCAAGCGGAGTAAAATGTCCCTTAGAAATAAGGTGACACTTTACAAAACTTGCGTTCGACCCATCATGACTTATGCGTGTGTTGTGTTCGGGCATTCGGCTCCCTCTCATATCGATAAACTCCAAGTGGTTCAAAACCGCTTCCTCCGTAAAGCCGTAGGAGCCCCCTGGTTCGTACGGAACGTCGACCTCCACTCCGATCAAGGTCTCGAACCTATTCGCGCCTTTATTAAAAAGGCGTCAACACGTCACTTCGCGAACGCATCTACCCATGCGAATACGTTAATCGTAGCCACCGCCGACTACGATCTCCCCCCCGACCCCTGCCGCCACCGCCGGCCGCAACATGTTCTCACCGACCCCCCCGATGCTTTGTCATCCCTTCTTTCCGCTCAGAATACGGGCAACGTCGACGACGTAGTAGTAGATCCCCTCCCATAGCCGGCGGTTGACCGGTGCACTACTAAGTGCACTCAAGTGTACTCGAGGGCGCCTCTTCGAGGCGCCCTCGAGTCCGGAGTCTGGAATTGTGCCCGGTATATGGCAATAGACTCGCCTCCTTTTACATGAGAACTAACATCGTCAGCGAAACGCGGGTGTACTCAGTACACCTCTGACACCCCCGCTTGGGGAATATAGGAGTGACGGAGAGTTTTTTGTTTTTAAACTTTCTTTTAAATAAATACAATTTTTTTTTTAAAAACAAGCTTTTATAGCAAAACACGACCAAGTTATCTTCCTTAGTTGAGGAGTTCCTATGGATTCTCGGCTAATTACGCCCCCTCCCCCCGTAGCGACTGTCCAAACCGAAGCCGTTCCGCCTTGAGGCGCCCTCGAGTATGTCGCCCATTGCCCTTCTGGCTCGAGCGTAGTGGTTGCACGCTCGCCCTTAAGTACGGTGAAGCTGTAAAGGCCAAACGGCCAACAGCGTATATCACTCAAACACACACACACACGGATTCTCTCCGGTTCTATTATCAGACCCTGGTCACCATCCGAGTTTCACTATTCATAAGTGGTTTTTGGTCTACATGAATAACACACTTTTGATTGTGATTATGTTACCTGGTGTATATTAATTCTAAAAATAGTACGCTATAGAGGCGAAATTTGCGATAAGTGTCAATGACGATATTCTCATATGTGTATTCTTGATTCAAATAATATAGAGCTTATATACTAGTATTATATAAAATACCAATACATTTGGAAAAAATATATCTTTTGCTTGATTATATTTGCTTGACCAGCACTCGTGTCCGCAATGACGCGGCGCCAACGGAAATTTGATTTCCTCGATATGCTGAGGGAGTTTTTTGAATATTTGATTCATTGAACTGCACTGAGAGCCAGGAAATCAGATAAAAATATCCCTGTCCGTATATGAAATTATAAAAGGCGATAGTATCGTGAAATCTTCATTATTGGCTAGAAGTACTACTACCAGTAGTGGATATATATAATGTAGTAGTAGTAGCTAGTAGTAGTATACAGTAAGCTACTACTCGTATATACCAAATAAACCGTCTCTTGTTTTAGGGCAAGTTAAGAGTCTCCGCAATCTGCGAGCGTATATGAGACAAACTATGAGGGTGGAAGAAGCCAGAGAGGTCTTGCTGTTGGAATTTTGTACTTTCTGCCTACCCTGTAAGGAATTTGGCGTGAGTATATTACATATATTCATTCATCAGTTGCGAGTAAAACATAAATTTAATAAAATTCCAGAAACTACAGCTTTAAAAACATCTGGTTAAGTCTACTAATAGTTATTCGCACTAAACCGTATACCTATAAAATAGACCTAGATATTAAATATACTAAAGGCGCTAAAACCATACGAATATACGCTTATGCAAATATTACACATGAAATAAAACTATTTATGTTGATTTTTTGCGGTCTTTATGTGAAAAAAATTCAATATGTTAAGAAAACTACTATTTGTAGCTCTAAGCGGATTCCGATGTGAGATCCGATCCGCGGAGTAACGCGCTATGTGAAGAAAACCGCACAGCGATTTATCATTTTTATTAGCTACTATAAACCTCTAAGCATAAAGCCGAGTGTATGTAACAGCCTATGTAAAACCACTCTTGCGAAGAATTTACTACAGTGAACGTCCGCATACCCACTATATTTGACAATATATTAGAAACAAAGAGAAATCTTCTAAACGCTTCAAATCTGTAAATTATGAAGGAAATGGCGGCGTGCAGATTAATTATTGTATTTTTGACTAACAGATTGTGAAATGAAGTTTCGTACCAAGCATTCCTTATAGATGAACAGTCACGTGGGAAGTGGGTTGGTTTATGAAATTAAATATTTTTGGAATGCTGAGTTCTTAGATTTATGCGGAGATTACACATGAAATAAAACTATTTTTCGGATTTTATCATGGTTTATTTTTTGTTTTTTAAATACCCGACATGAGATCCGGTATATAATATAATGAAATCAAAACCGAAGCATGAGGCGCTCGTAGTGCTGTGCGACCACGGTGTTCTTACCGATTACCAAGGTTAAGCAGCGTTTGACTCGGTTGGCCTGAGATGGGTGACCGTTTGTGGCATTTTCATATTCGAGCATATCCGTGCTTCGGAAGGCACGCTAAGCCGTTGATCCCGGTTACTACTTAATGTGATAGTCGTTAAGCCGAGTTGGTGATAGTCGTTAAGTTCCAACAGCAGGTGGCCACAAACCTGCCTCCACCAATCCGCACTGGGTCCGCGTCGTGGAGTACTACCTAATCTCTCTCACCTCGATTTGCCTTTGCCCAGCAGTGGGCAGTTTAGGTTGATATTATATATTTATTATATAAACCGAAGCATAATACTGCAACGCCCCTAGACACCGTGAGCTCATTCTTCGTAGGTCGGACCAAAAAAAAATTAAGAAATTTGAGGGAACCTCGGAACAAGTATGCCTTTTTATGTGTCGAACACCTCAGTCCTTCCCGTGACCATCGCTGCTGCAAAGTACTCGAAACGTCAGGAATTAAAAAAAATAAATTGCGATAACATCCGAAAAATAGTTTTATATTCTTCGGACTTTATTGCGATTTATTTTGGACTAGCTGTTACCCGCGGCTACGCTGCTCCTCATCGCTGCGCTGCTGCCAGTTTTCTGGGAGTGGCTGGGGCGACGACACGGCGTCCTCCCGTACGGTCTGACGCAGGTACTGTCCGGGCATGGTTGCTTCGGGCGGTATCTGTGACGGATCGGGCGTGAGGATGTGGAGCGCTGCCACCATTGTGCAGCCCCGGAAGACACGGCAGCGCACACTTTGCTGGTGTGCCCGGCATGGGATGACAAGCGGCGCCGGCTCGCCGGAGCACTCGGTGCAGGGGGACAGGCGCTATCGCTCCCGACCATGATATCATCCATGGTTGGGAGCGAGAGCGCCTGGGCGGCAATGGCGGCCTGTTGCGAGGCCGTCATGTCCGCAAAAGAGGAGGCAGAGCGGGTGAGGGAGGAGAAGTCCTCCAATCCCACTCGCAGACGGCGCGTTGGGCGAAGGCGCAGGGACTACGCCCGAAACGACCTTCGCCCACCGTAATCTCGGCCTGCAGGCGTCGGAGAGGGCACCCCGGCGCTCTAGCATTTAGCAGGCCCGCGTCCGAAAAGCGCTGCGCCCGCGCAGCCTCCAAAAGGTGGTAGGGGGAGACCGAACTCCCCTACACGTGTCGAGGTCCGCGCCAAACTGCGGACCGAGCCCGCCGGTGCCACAGAGGTCATGCTGGTGACGATTCCTGTGGGCCGGCAAAAGGGCAGTGGGACGTCGAGGGGTTTTGGTGGATACAAGCCTCACATAACCACCCGGGCCGTGCCCTCGGCCCGGGGGTATGCCTTTTTTTATTATTTATAATTAGGCACTGCAGGCCCGGTTTGTCCCGCACCTTTTTTTGTTTAATTTATGTGTTGTTAGTAGTTGCTTTTATATGCACTCGTATGGTACATGTCGCTTATTTTTTTATTTTTTTTTTGTTTTTACAGTGCTTGGTATTTGTTTGTTGCGGTACTTCAGTAGAGGTATTTTTTCCTATAATTTTTTTTTTCTTTTTTACTTTATATTAAGGATTATGTAAGTGAATAAGGCTTTCTGTTTTGGCTTGCCTTTGAGCGAGAATGCCTCAGTTGTGTAGGTGTTTGGCTGCTTGTGAGAGTTTCCTTTAGACTTCCGCCTCCAGCAGTTTTTTAACAACTACCATGTCTCGACTGCGAATAGCCATCTTAATGTTGTATTCTTTTATTTTTTTGGTCGCAGCTGCCCTCGCCCTGCTTATTAGTGTAGCCGTTGCGTCCCCTTCACAGCTGTCTGTGTAGTAGACGCAACTTCCAGTGTGGCGAGATATAGCTACGACCGCGTGTGGATAGCTTCCGTGGAGCTTCAGTCTCTTGGGGACCGCTCGCACTACCAGGTACCATGAGATGCACGTGTTACGTCGCATACTAATTAAAGCTGTTAGAGATTTAATCGCTTATATTCTTTTAAATAACTACTCAAAGTAATTTATTTTGCTTATGTTAGATGCATTTTGGAACATGCCAGCTCCATATGGACCCTATATTATGCAGTACACATTAACCGTATTGAGCGAATACAAAAGAAATTTCTTTCCTATTTAAATAACAAATTGAAAAATGCGTCCTTGTCTTACGTTAAAAACTGTCAAAAATATAAAATTCTTACACTAGAACACAGAAGAGAGCTATTAGATGTGGGACTGTTGTTTGACATTGTACGTGGCAATATAGACTGCTGTGAATTCCTGGGCCAAATATCATTTTCCACACCAGGTCATCGTACCAGACATACGCCTTTATTCGACGTCCCCTCACATACGACCAATTATGGGAGAAATGCAGTTCTCACACGTATTGTTCGCTTGTACAATAATAAATTTAATAATATTGACCTTTTTATTGGTTCAAAAAACTGTTTTAAACAAAAATTAAACAACCTCCTTCAACTTCATTGCTTTTTATACATTTAAACCACAACTGGATGTGTAATTGTAGTGCGCTGTTGTGTATGGCTATGTAATTAATGTTTTTCATCATTCGTATTCGTATTCATAATGCTTTCAATTTTTAAGATTAATGTTCTCAATTATTTTAAATTTTCATATATTATAGAAATAATAATCCGACCTTCACCTAACTAATAATGATACCTCATCTTTCTTTAATGTTTCTTCGTACAATCAAATTATGCTGGAAATCTATCGTGGTTAGCTGTAAAGGCTTTATTTTAAGTAATTATTAACATGTACTTTTTAATACTAATGTTGTTGCTAATATACTTATGCTGTTGCTACCCTGAAGAAAATAAAATAAAATAAATGAATAAATAAATAATCATAAAAGCACATACTATGTATCTGTCATCAAACCCAATACAACTCTATTTCGAGCGCTTGTGTTACTTTTACACTTAATACATAAAAAACAAGATAAAAATCCGACCCACTGCTTGTAATACTGTTGTTGGAAGGTGTTTTACGCGCAATAACAACAGACAGGGCACGTATGCAAAGCGCTAACCCCTGCCCGCAATGTGATCATAAAGTAGGTAGGTAAGCCAAACGTTACTCTGCATTGCGGCGCGCCGTGCCGGCTAAAAAGGTTTACTCTTTTTGTTCGTATATTTGTCGTCTGTCTTAATTTTCAAGCCCTTGCATGGTATCTGTCTAAGCTGAAATTCGTCATAATAATGCGACTATGGCGTCAATGCCATAACGCTGATGTGAAATAGGGAGTTGTAGTGTACCGAACTACAAGGGAGACTGCTAACGGCAACCTTCACGTACGGTCGTTGCCGTGTGCTGTCGCGCTCGATGCGATTAGTTTACAAACGAACCAGGGGGCTAAGGCATGGCGGGAACGCAACAAGTTGTAATACACAAGCTACATATTTTGAACGGGGCAGTAGGGGCAGGCAGCTACCTTGTAACTGCACAAAAATGGTTCGATGAGACTATCCTAGAATTCATGCTATATTTTTTGCTGATCTGTCACTGATTTTGAAAAAAAAATCCAGTCAGCAAGAAAATGAGCGATCGGTATGTGTGTTCATTTTTTAAAAAGATCAAAAACGTCTATTAAACCCACTGAAGTTGGAGTTCCAGAAAGTTCAGATTTCGCAAAAAATACTACATATATTTCGTAGAAAATCATCATGGCTGCGCTAACTTTGAAAAATGTTAATTGAAAAATCTATGCCGAATAATCCGTGGCGAGTCTACAATGACCCCAGTTGGCTATATAGGAAAAGCTTTGTAATTTTAGCTATCAACTTATGTTTTTCCTATACTCATATGGTAAGAATTGTTTTAAGCGAACTTGAACGCTAAGCGTTCCCACGCTGAGCCGAACGTCAACAGAGCGCATGATAAAACAAAATTCCCTACCGAATGATTATGGGTAAATGTGGGTTCGTTTAAAATCACAAGGCGCCAAACAAAAGTAATATTTAAATTTAATTAAAAATCAAAATCAAAGAGCATTCATTATATATCTCGTATCCTATGCGAAAATCACAGTTAATGGAATGACGAGCAGTTATTTTTATTTTAGTAACCTATTAATATTGTCATAGACATATTCTATGCCTTTAATGATTGCTCGAGTGTGTTTAGTTAGCGATGACAGATTACATCTGTCAGATGACAAGTTACTAATCATCATCATCATCATCATCATCTCAGCCTATACTTGTCCACTGCTGAACATAGGCCTCCCCAATCGCTTTCCAGCGTAACCGGTCCGATGCCACCTGCATCCAACGACTTCCTGCGATTTTCACAAGATCGTCGGTCCATCTGGCAGGCGGTCGTCCCACGCTGCGCTTGTCAATACGTGGTCTCCACTCTAGAATCTTTCTGCCCCAACGCCCGTCCGATCTACGCGCTATGTGGCCCGCCCATTGCCACTTCAGCTTGCTAATCTTAACGGCTATGTCGGTGACCTTGGTTCTTCTACGAATCTCCTCATTCCTGATTCGATCGCGTAGAGAAACGCCGAGCATAGCTCTCTCCATAGCTCGCTGAGCAACTCTGAGCTTTTTTATGAGACCTATTGTAAGAGACCACGTCTCTGATCCATATATCATCACTGGTAACACACATTGACTAAAAACTTTAGTCTTTAGGCACTGAGGTATTTTGGATGAGAAGATGTTGCGCAGTTTCCCGAACGCTGCCCAGCCGAGTTGGATTCGTCGATTGACCTCTCTCTCAAAGTTGGACCTACCTTAGGTCCGGTTAGCCGGACTACCTATCCCAGGTAAATGTATTCGTCGACAACTTCAAGAGTAGAGTTCCCAACGGTGAGTGCGGTGGGTACGACATGGACGTTAGACATTATTTTCGTTTTGTCCATGTTCATTTTAAGACCCACTTGTTGAGATACTCTGTTGAGGTCACCGAGCAATTGTCCTAGATCTTTCAGCGACTCTGCCACGACCACAATGTCGTCGGCAAATCGAAGGTGAGTGATGTATTCGCCATTGATGTTGATGCCAAGTCCTTGCCATTCCAAGAGCTTGAAGGCGTCCTCTAAGGTGGCCGTAAACAGTTTCGGAGAAATGACGTCTCCCTGCCTTACTCCTCTTTTTATGGGGATCGCCTTCGTGCACTGCCCCTGTACTCGGACTGACATGGTGGCGTTATTATACAAGCACTTCAACACTTCAATGTACCGATAGTCAATGCGGCATCGCTGGAGAGATCTAAGAACCGCCCAAGTCTCGATCGAATCGAAGGCTTTCTCATAGTCCACAAACGCCAAGCATAGTGGCCGATTATACTCCTCGGTCTTCTGTATAATCTGCCGCAGCGTATGTATGTGGTCTATGGTACTAAAGCCTTTCCGGAAACCGGCTTGTTCGGGAGGCTGGAAGTCATCAAGCCTGCGTTCGAGACGATTCGTGATGACTCTCGAAAACAACTTATAAACATGGCTCAGCAGTGTGATGGGCCTATAATTCTTCAGTAAAGTGTTATCACCTTTCTTGAAAAAGAGTACCACCACACCCCTGTTCCACGCTTCCGGCGTTTTTCCTTCGAGCAAGACGGAATTAAACAGCCTCTGAAGGACTTTAAGTACCGGCGATCCGCCCGCTTTCAGAAGCTCTGCGGTAATTCCGTCTTCACCCGGCGCTTTGTTGTTTTTAAGGTGTTTGAGAGCCATCCCAATCTCGTACAGGCTGATGTCCGGGATATCTTCAGTGTAGTGTCGGGTTAGCTTGGCTCTTGGGTCTTTTACCAAGTCAACAACGGGTTCAGCTACTGAGGTATACAACTGCCCATAGAACCTCTCTATCTCCCTGAGCACCTCTGACCTATTCGACGTTACGTTTCCGTCCTCCGTCTTCAGCTTCGTCAACTGGCTTTGCCCAATAGACGCGTCTCTTGCAAACACTTTGGAGCCCTTGTTCTGCTTTATGGTCTCCTCAATACGTCTTGTATTGAAGGACCGTAAATCGTGTCGCAAGGACTTCAATATCTGTCCATTGAGCTGCCTATAGGACTTAGCATCATCGGAGGTTTGGAGTGTCATGGTACGTCGCTCAGCCATAAGGTTTCGGGTGTAGTCAGATAGCTTTTGAGGCCTATTTTGACGGTGGGGCTTAAAATGCTTGGACCCGACCGTATGGACAGTCTCTACCAACCTATTGTTGATTTCGTCCACTGATGCGCTGCTGTCTAGCAATTCGAAGCGGTTTGACAATTCGAGTTGAAAGTTCTCGGGGTTTTGGATATGTGCATTAGAAGGTCGGAGCGTAGACTTCATCAGACGCGATCTTTCCATTTTGACATTAATATTTAGTGTGCCTCTGACCATTCGGTGATCATTGCCGGTTTTTACCCTGTGAATCACGGAGACATCATTAAATATTTGTCGCTTGGTGCTCATGATGAAGTCTATCTCATTTTTTGTGGAACCATCAGGGCTCATCCAGGTCCATTTCCTATGAGGCGGCTTCCGGAAGAAAGAGTTCATCATAAAGAGTCCCTCCTTCTCCAGATATTCGGCCAGCCTCTGACCCCTGGGGTTGCGTTGCCCATATCCAAATTGCCCCACTCTCAATTCATCATCGCCCCGTTTGCCCAGCCGCGCATTGAAGTCACCCATAACCACCGTAAAGTGTGCTTTGGAAGTATGTATGGCTCTACTAATGTCCTCATACATTACTTCGACGTCATCATCTGAGTATGCCGAGGTCGGTGCGTAGACCTGTATGACCTTCAGCGAATATCTTTTGGATATTCTGAGTATCAGGTACGCTACCCTGCTCGACACACTAATGATGGACACAACGTTGTCTATGAGTGACTTGTGGACGATAAATCCGACACCACCTTGGGACTGCTGTTCGCCCTCCCGGTAGTAAAACAAGTTGCCGGATTTTAAGGTTATCGTGTCCTCGCCCTTTCTTCGGACCTCCGATAAACCAACAATATTCCACCGCAACTTGTTTATCTCTTCCTCCAGCTCAACAAGCTTTTCATCTGTCCTTAACGTGCGTGCGTTGTATGTCACCAGGGCCAATTTTCGGTGTTGGTGGTAGCCGAATCTCTGCCGGAGATTCTTAGCACCCCTTGTCCTGTCGTTACCATGGCTGCTACCGTGGCCAGGACGAACAGGACCGCCGGGGACTAGGGGCCTGGTTTTCTTACATTCTTCCATAATTGGGGGTGTTTGCCATACTCGCCACGCTTGGCAGGCGGATTGGCGAGCGCAGTTATTGGTCGTCGAAGTGCTAAGGGAACGCTGCTGCCCATTCCCTAGTTTTCCCTTAGTCGCCTTGTACGACACCCGATGGGATGAGATGGGTTGGTCCTATTCTAAGCCGGGAACCAAGCGGCAAACAATTTAGGTGAGATAACATCGCCTTGTCTTACTAATTTACACACTTAATTCAAAAAAAAGTTTAAGTTACTAATTTACACACTTAATTCAAAAAAAAGACACTTTATTTCAAACCTGTTTGTTGATGATTTACATAAAATGTTGTGTAATTGTAGCCTGTACAAAAAAACACAAACCGTATACTCATATTTTTGAAAAATCTAACAGTTTCCGAGGAAAAACAAAGTCAGTGTTAGGGTGGCTCTTAAATCCCTTATGTCGGGTTCCAGTTGGTTAACTTGCCTGGCGTAAAGTTGGGAATAGAAATTTTCGACTTCCGCGAGAATTTCTGGCACCGACACGACGACTCTTCCGCTTAGAGTGGTCAGCTTCGTCAGATGGCTCCGGCCAAGCTGTTGTGCGAAGACTTTTGACCCCCGATTCCGCTCAATCGCTCTTTCTATTTGGCATGTGTTAGAGCGTCGGACGTCTCGTCTTACCAGCTTCGTGATCTTTTTATTCAATGCCCGTTATTCTGACGATGTGACTGCGGGGTCTTTGCGTCTTTTCTCCATGAGTTGCAGACATTCCGTTGAAAGTCTCGATTTCTTTCCGTTGCGCCGCATCTTGCAGAACCTTGTTCCCTCTTCCCTTAGGATGTCAACTACCTGGTCGAGTTCCTCATCGATATCGTCATCAATTGTGTTTTCCAGAGCAGCGAATCGGTTCTTTAGTTTCAACTGAAACGATTCGGACCCAACTACGTGTTGGAGCAGGTTAGGTCGGAGTGTAGACTTCATCAAACGGATACGTTCCAGCTTATAATCGATATCCAGAGTGCCTCGCACAAGCCGGTGGTCGCTACCCGTTTTAAACCTTGTAACCACTGAGACATCTCTTAATAAGCGCTTCTTGTCCACTATGATGAAGTCGATCTCGTTTTTAGTGTTACCGTCGGGACTTTGCCACGTCCACTTCCGTTGGGGCCGTTTCTGAAAGAAAGAGTTCATTAAGAATAGCCCCTCTTTTTCCAGGAAGTTGACGAGCATTTGTCCTCTATGGTTCCTGCTACCGAATCCGTGTCGACCCACTACCGATTCGCTACATGTTTGTACTCCCACTATTGCGTTGAAATCCCCCATGACAACGTTGAAGTGAGCCTTGGAGGTGTCGTGTAAGGCTTTGGATATGTCTATCTATCTATCTATAACCTCACGCCAGATCCCTTGCGGGGTAGGCAGAGAGTACATAGGCTTTGGATATGTCCTCGTACATATCCTCTATTTCATCATCCGGCATTCAGGCCAGGGCTATGCGTCGGGAAACGGGTCGCGCATCCTCACCGTGCATGAGTCTCAGGGACTAACGAGTGAAAAGGTGGTGATAGTGCGAGCGGTCCCCAAGAGACTGAAGCTCCACGGAAGCTATCCACACGCGGTCGTAGCTATATCTCGCCACACTGGAAGTTGCGTCTACTACACAGACAGCTGTGAAGGGGACGCAACGGCTACACTAATAAGCAGGGCGAGGGCAGCTGCGACCAAAAAAATAAAAGAATACAACATAAAGATGGCTATTCGCAGTCGAGACATGGTAGTTGTTAAAAAGCTGCTGGAGGCGGAGGCCTAAAGGAAACCCTCACAAGCAGCCAAACACCTACACAACTGAGGCATTCTCGCTCAAAGGCAAGCCAAAACAGAAAGCCTCATCACTTACAAAATCATTAATATAAATTAAAAAAAAAAAAAAAAAAAAAAACCTCTACTGAAGTACCGCTACAAACAAATACCAAGCACTGTAACAATAAGCTAATAATAAGCGGCATGTACCATACAAGTGCAAATACTAACAACACATAAATTACACAAAAAAAGGTGCGGGACAAACCGGGCCCGCAGTGTCTAATTACAAATAAAAAAAAAAAAAAAAAAGCTTATATCTCTCGGTTAATTTAATCACAAGGTACGCAACCCTTGTCGATACACTGGACATTTCTTCAACGTTGTCAGAGAGGACTTTGTTGAAAAGGAACCCGACGCCGCCTTGAGATTGATGGTCTCCTTCGCTGAAATACATAAGATGGCCCGATTTTAAGGTTACGATATCCTCTGCCTTTCTTCGGATTTCGCATAATCCAAGAACGTGCCATCTTATGTGTCTCAGTTCCTCTTCTAGTTGCGCCAGATGTTCGTCGAGCCGCAACGTACGTCCGTTATACGTGGCTAAGGTCAGTCGGTTTTGGCGGCCTTTCGTAACCCGGAGATTCTTAGCACCCCCCACCCTGCCGTTACCGTGACCGCCGCCGTGGTCAGGAATAGCAGGGTTGCCGGGAACTGGGGGCCGTGGGTTATTTTGGCTTATCATAGGGAGGTAATGCCCGTAATCTCCACGCTGGGCAGGCGGATTGGAGATCGCAGAGCGCGGCTTCTCGCACCAGTGGCGCTGCTGCCCGTCACCAGTCTGTCATTTAGCTGCGCAGTTTGACAATGGATATACCGCCATTAGCCGGTCGCCAGAGCCTCGTTTGCTGTTTGGCAGGGTGCACCACGAGCAGGTGAGGTTGGCTTGGGGCACTAGGATGGTGATGTACCCCTCACACCCCATAAACTGATAATCCTTCTTGAAAAGGAAGGTATTGTATTTTTTTTTATGCGATGGACTTAGTATTGTGTTGTGTGTGTTGAATAGGATCGTGCTATAGTTTAGTTTATATTCGACAAAGATCACCTGTGCGGGCTAAGTGGGGCTAAGACTGAACCCGGTGATAGAGATATTTGATTGAGAAATAAGTCTGGGGAAGTTAGCAAAATATACAATATATTCTCTATACGGTTCTTCCGGAATGCCTAGCTGTTATTTCTTCATACTAAAATGGCAGAATGTATCTTACTAATACATTTAAGGTGTTTTAGGTCTCGAAATAATATTCGAGATACTTTTCCCGGAAACCCGGAAAACTCACGGTTAGTTTGAATTTAATTGAAACTTTATATGGAGGTGTCTTACATCGTAAAATAAAACAAAACAGTTTTTATTTTGAAAAATAACACGAATTCTGCGAAATATCTATTATTTCTTTATATTAAAACGACTGAACGGATTATAAATAAACTTAATATCAAAGAAACCACACAGATAAACAATGCAAAAGTAAAAGGACGTAGAACAATAACTATGTATTTATTTCGCAAATTTTATAGAAAAACAGCAAAGAAATATTCAAAAACGGGTGTAAAAAATAGGGTATAATGATTCTACGAACTAGACTATCTTATCCGAAGGGCGAAACAAGTCTCTGTAACCGGCGAGCGTGTATAAAACGAACTATGAGAGTAGAGAAAGCCCGAAAGGTCTGTTAGGAAAAAAGCTGTTGGAACTCTGTACTGTCTGCCTACCCTGCAAGGAAACTGACGTGATGATAAAGATTGATAGATAGTATTAAAGTATCTTAAGTCGTGAAATAATAATATGAAAAAGGGTAACTTTGTTTATATACAAATACATACATACGTACTAGATCATGCCGATATTATGCATTTGGTAGGTTTTTACCGGCCTCCATGAAGGCTTAAGGTATCAATCATATTTTGGCTAAAGAAAAGCCTGGCAATCTTTAGATTTCCCTTTTCCTTTTCAAAAGTGACTAAAAGCCTGGGGACCTCTTGAAATTGTTCTACAACGAAAAGTTACTCATATTTAAGTTGACTTTATAAATACTTTAGCAAAACAAAGACGACTTGGTTTAAGCTATAAAACGTAAACTGCTTTACTTACTTTGTCAAATAATCGCAGGTATGATCCCCGCACAGCGCACGGGAATATTGATTTGGGATTTGTGATTTTGAAATAAAGAAGATATTTTATGCGCATATGAATACACTAAAAAAATGTGTGTTTGTCCGTGTCCAGAACGGCGGAACCTATTTTAAATAATGGAGGACAATGGAAAATTTTGCAGAGATTGTTTAGCTACTGTTAGTTCGGGAAATGCAAGATTTCTGGGGATAGTTGTTGTTTTTCAAATTTACACAGCTGAGCGGGTCTAAAAGAAACTTGATATGGAAGTGTCTCTTAAGTCGTAAAATAATACCATCACAAAATCTCCTTCCTACCCATGTCAAATTACAAAATAAATGCGTGCGAAACTGCGGGTAACAGCTAGTTTTAAATAAATTAGTATCTTACAACAAGCAAACATCATTTTTATATAATATGAATACATGAATACATTGGTAGAGCGTATAACGTCGTTTAGAATGGTAAAATAAATTTTGTTTCACAATTAATTTGAATTGTCCTTCACACACTACTTAGCGTTACTAGCGCACACACTAAATTGTTTAATTTACAAAACTTCTCACTATTTCAACAGACCACTATAAATTCAGATGGTGTTTGTGTTCCCGGTGTCCCTTAATTAAAGACTGACCCTTGGCCCGCCTGGTGGCTTTTATCTTCACACGGGTACTGATGTCACTAAATAGCAATTACCGATAGCAGTTGACCTTATAGCTCAAAGAAATTTCGGTTTGTATTTTCGATCAAACTAAAATCAAAGCTATATAGGGTCTAGATTGGGCTTGAAATACACATTTTACATTTTTATTAGACATACGTCTTACTTGAATTTATCCATTTTGTCCTCTTTTAATGTTAACCAGTCCAATATGTGGGACCCATAACTATTAACTTAGATTGAGTACCTGGATTGAGACGTTACGCCTTCGTCACGAAACAGTGTTCAGGCTCGGAGCCTCAGAACAAGGAGCCCAAAGCGTTAGATAACCCTGCCAACGTCAACTTATAGAGCGTTAAAATATAAACGCGGAGAAACTGCATCCGTTACCACCATTAACCATTATATTGTTTCTAAGAAGATGTGCGGTCAACCTGACCGACCGTATACGCAGCAGCGTAGTAAGAAAGCGTGTAGGTATGAAAGATAGTATCGGTGTAAATATGAGAAAGGGTATGCTCCGTTGGTTATACAAAACAGATATACAATGCAGAAGTGGAAGGATGTAGGTACCGGGGAAGACCTAGACTATCTTACCATGACCAAATCAACCTTGTCTTATCTGAAGGGCAACTAAAGAGCTCCGTAACCGGCAATCGTGTATAAGACGAATTATAAGAGTGGAGGAAGCCAGAGAGGTATATAAGGAAAGAACCTGTTGGAACTCTGTACTCTCTGCCTACTCCGCAAGGGATCTGATGATATATACAGAGACAGATAGATTGTTTGTTTCTATCTCGCTGTAAAACCAGACATACATTAAACATCATCTAAACTTTCCGGTGATGTTCAATCTTCTATAACACTTTGTTTTTTGATGTTTTAGGAATTTAATATTAGAGAATTTATCATTGATTTAGTACCTACTTTGTAAATTATTATTAAAGAGTACTTTTAAAGTATATTACGTTATAAATGGATGTATGTGTCACGGTTATCCTGTAGATGATAGGACCATTTTATTACTCAGAGGATCTGGCGTGATAATATACATAGAGGTAGATTTCTTTAAATTTTTTGGTAGCAATCAAGATTAGAAAAGCATACATATTATCCCCTTTATAATGGCTTCCCAAACTGGAACCTAACATTGTTGGTGACATAGGAGTGTATAATATTCCACGGCTAAATTTATATAAGTAAAAAGCCGTATATTAAGACTATACCTATTTTTATTTAGGTATAACACCGTCTTAGTCATTAATCCTAAATAGTCTCTTCACGACAAAATTCTTTAAAACAATTCTTAAACAAAGAAAGAAAGCCTTATATTTATTAGGCACATTATTTTCTTACGGAGTGCAGATGGGGTGTAATTATTTAATTAGCACATCTCGGAACTTACCCATAAGAAATGTTGGTTAATGTTTTAAATTCTGATTTTTAATTGTGATAAAATCACTCCTTGACTGTGTTTGATTAAGTACCAAAGTATAAAAGGTGTAACATACATAGCACAAATCTCAGACACCCCCATTAGATTATTGCTTTACAATTGTATTACAAAAAAAAAAAACTTTTAATTTTAAAGAGTTTTCTACAATTCTTTTAAGCTTTTTGGTAACCAAATTAACCACAAAACCTGTACTTTTGTGTGCATGTTGAGGTTTATTAAAAATGCTTGTCGTATAAAATACTGGAGCCAATGAAACTCAGTTTTGAATTTGGAATATATTTTGTGTAATCAATCAATCAGCCTATCGTAGTCCACTGCTGGACATAGGCCTCTCCTAACACGCGCCATTGCACACGGTCCTCCGCCTTCCGCATCCAGTCTGTCCCAGCGACCTTTTTGATGTCGTCGGTCCATCTAGCTGGGGGCCGTCCTACCTTACGCTTACCAAGTCGCGGTCTCCGCTCTAGGACACGCTACCTCGTTACGAATTTTATCCTTCAAAGAGACGCCGAGTATAGCTCGCTCCATAGCCCGCTGTGCGACTTTGTGAACTAGTCCCACTGTGAGTGTCCACGTCTCGGGCTCGTAAGTCATAACAGGTAGGACGCATTGGTTAAAGACTTTAGTCTTCAGGCATTGCGGTATAGGCGAAGCGAAAACGTGACATAGTTTGCCAAATGCTGCCCAACCCAATTGGATCCTGCTGTTGATTTCTTTCTCGAAGTTGTTTCTACCAAATTGGACAACTTGTCCAAGGTAGACATACTCCCGAACAACTTCGAGCATCGAACCATCGACATAGATCGGTCCCGGCGTGGCATGCTCATTAAACATGATCTTGGTTTTATCCAAGTTCATGCCGAGACCGACACCTCGAGAGGCTTCATTTAGGCTATGCAGCATTTCGTTTAACTGTTCCAGTGACTCTGCCACGATGACGATATCATCGGCAAACCGAAATTGTGAGATGTATTCGCCGTTGTTGTTAATGCCCCGCCCATTCCAGTCCAGCGTCTTGAAGACGTCTTCGAGTGCATTGGTGAAGAGCCTGGGGGATATCCCCCTGTCTTACCCCTCGACGCAGCTCGATCGGGTTGGTCTTTTGGTCCTGGAGCTGGACGGTCATTGTGGCGGTATCATACAGACATCTCAACACCTCGATATAGCGCCAATCGATGCTACATCGCTGCAGAGCATTCAAAACCGCCTAGGTTTCGATGGAGTCGAAGGCTTTCTCGTAGTCCACGAAAGCCATACACAGCGGCTGATTGTACTCTTCGGTCTTCTGTACAATCTGCCGAACAGTATGGATGTGGTCTACGATACTGTAGCCTTTTCCAAACCCGGCTTGTTCCGGTGGCTGGAACTCGTCAAGTCTTCTGGCGAGGCGGTTTGTGAGTACTCTCGAGAACAACTTGTAGACGTGTCTCAGGGGTGAGTTGGGTCTGTAGTTGTTCAGCAAGGTTTTGTCACCTTTTTTGAAGAACAGAACCACCGCACTTCCGCTCTACGCTTGAGGTGTTAAGCCCTGGTGGATGACGAAATTAAAGAGGCTCGCTAGCTTTTTCAGGAGTGGAGTCCCACCTGCTTTTAGGAGCTCAGTGGTGATTCCGTCATCGCCTGGCGACTTGTTATTTTTGAGCTGCTCGAGAGCCACTCTGACCTCGTCCTGGTTGACATCAGGGATGTCTTCCGTGTCGTGGCGTGCGAGTGGGGCTCTGTGGTCGTCAGCGCTGGGTCTCGTGGGTTTAGCCATCCGTGATGCGTACAGGTTTTTGTAGAAACTCTCAATTTCCTCGAGTATCTCGAACTTGGAGGTCACGGTTTTGCCATCCGCTGTATTAAGTTTCGTCAGATGGGATCTACCTAGCGCGCGAGCGAAGATTTTGGTGCCTCTGTTCTGTTCAATCGCAGCCGCGATGGTGCGGGTGTTAAAACATCGGAGGTCACGTCGCACCCGCTTCCGGATCTTCCGGTTGAGGTTCCTCCCATCCGGCGAAGACGCCTGCGTGGATGACATTTCCCGTCTCTGCCTCATAAGTTCGAGAGTCTCGAGCGAGAGTTTAGACTCTCTGTTACCGCTTTTGCCGGGCAACACCTTTGAGACACCTCCTGTAACGTATTGACCACTGCGTCGGTTTCGTCAACATTGCCTTCGGTTTCCAGCAGGTCGAAACGTTTTTGAAGCTCCAGTTGGAACTCTTCGGACCCTAAAGCTATTTGAGGCGCAGTAGGTCTGAGAGTAGACCTCATCATGCGACGTCTTTTGGCCTTGAAGTTTATATTTAGAGCGCCTCGGACAAGTCGGTGATCGCTGCCGGTATTAAACCTGTTGATCACGGAGACGTTTCTAAATATAGACTTCCTGTCAGTCATGATGAAGTCTATCTCGTTCCTCGTCACAGTGTCGGGGCTTCGCCATGTCCACTTTCTATGAGGCTTCTTCTTAAAGAACGAATTCATCAAGAAGACTCCAGAAAATTGACCAGCATCTGCCCCCTGTGGTTTCGGCGCCCCACGCCGTGGGGTCCGATTATCGTTTCGCCGCGTTCTTGTACTCCCACTTTGGCATTGAAGTCCCCCATAACAACGTTGTAGTGAGCCTTGGTGGTGCCATGTAATACCTTGGCTATGTCTTCATACATGGCTTCGGCTATGTCGTCGTAGTATGTCGAAGTCGGCGCATATACCTGTACCACCTTCAGGGTGTACTTGTTGGTGATTTTAATTATGAGGTACGCTACCCGTGTCGACACACTGCTGACTTCCACAACGTTGTTAGTGAGAGCTTTGTTGACCAGGAAACCGACACCGCCCTGAAAGGGCCGATCACCTTCCCGAAAGTAGAACAGGTGGCCTGACTCAAGGGTTATCGTGTCCTCGCCCTGTCTTCGGACTTCGGATAACCCCAATATGTGCCAGTTTATGCGAACTAGTTCTACCTCGAGTTCAGTGAGGTGTTGGTCCAGCCGTAGAGAGCGTCCATTTTACTTAGCCAGGGTCAGGTGTTTTTGGTAGCCTTGTGTCGTAGCCCGGAGATTCTTCGCACCCCCTGCCCCGCTGTTACCGCGACCGCTACCGTGGCAGCTGACAGTGATAGTACCGGGAACTGGGGGCCTTTGCGTTTGGTGTCTTAACATGTTAAGAGGTTTTTGGCCTACTATACCACGCTGGCCAGACGGGTTGGTTATAGGGTTTGTTTCAAATTTTCCTTTTCTATTCGTTGATCGGATGACGTCACTACCTTTGGGGGACTCTTACCACCACCCTAGCAAAAGTACGGCTACTGGGGCATTCTAAGTTTTTCTTTCGCTTCCAGCCCAGTAAAGAAGTAATAATTTGTGTAAAGTTAATTAAAATTATGATTTTGTAATTACGAAGTCTTTTTGACCGTGGAACGACGGTTGAAAGAGGAATATTAAAATTTAGAAGACAATTGTTGATTGTTCGGTTGAGTGAATGTCCAAGTGAACGTCTTGAATGAACGCCTGTAGTGCCTGCAGCGACGATGGGATTAACGTTGGGTTAGCCACGCGTGAGCTACAACAGCGGCAGGTGTCCAAGCCGGAATGATGTAGCAAAAACGAGTGAATATACTTTGTATGGACTGAATATATGCTATAATTCGTTTATGTATCAGGAAACCCACGCCACGGTATCTAGAATCTACTTCACTTTTGTAATAAAATTAATCTCCATGAGGGAATGTGATCGAACCTTTTACTCTTTTTGATGGACTTCTGATAGGCTCATAGGATCCCAATTCATATTTAAAGCTTCGTGTTCCAGTTGTATAACACGTTTGTTGTATCTTAGAGTTCTCGCGTTAAAACATGCTATTGCCAAGGTCATTGCTTGGCAGCCGAATCTGGCCCAGCGATTCTTAGCACCCTCACCGTTACCATGACCGTTGCTGGTATCAGGAATAGTGAGGCCACTGGGGACTGAGGGCCATCATTTTTAACCGACTTTAAAAAGGAGGAGGTTCTATGTTCGTCTGTATTTATCCTTTTTTTATGTATGTTCACCAATATTTCAATCAATTTTGGACCGATTTTGATGATTCTTGTTGCATTGGGTTCAGTTTAGCTTCTAGGTGGTTTCATTTTAGTTTCATTGGTATCGGACTTTGGACTTTGAAGATACACCACCTTAACGACAAATAATACGAATCTGTAGATTGAGTTATTATAAGTACTGTGTTAATCTTGTAGGTACGTTATGATACAACTATTTGTAATATTCACTGAATTAAAAAAATAGGAGGAGGTTTTCAATTTGACTGTTTTTTATAACTACTTTATTTGTGAACTGATTTTGATGATAATTTTCGCATTGGGTTTCTAATAGTTTCGAGGTATATAATAGGTCCCATTTATATGAAAATGGTGGTTAAACCTCGGAATTTAAAGATACACCAAGGGACTCCTTAACGGCAAACAGCACGAATGCATAGATTCCGGAAGGGGTATTATATCAATTCTGTAGGTACCGTACTGTAAAACTAAGAAAAATAATATAAATATTAATAATTAAATCACTCATCACGTAAAATTGTAAAATAAATAACCTTTAAAAAAAGAGAAATCGAAAAGCCAAAAATAACTATTGCCAACTAAGCGAGTGCACTAACCGGTATCCCAATATTTATTTTTTGCTTTTTGAAGTCGGTTTTCTTTTTTTATAAGTTATTTATTTAGTAATAATTTCATAAAGGAAGGGTTTTTGTAGCCTTGAAACGCTGGCTAGTGCGCCTTGGCGAGTATTCCTGTCATGGTAGCCTGTCATTATGATACCAGTTCTATGATAGTTTTAATACTGACAGTTACCAGAGGAGACCACTACCGTGGGGCCGATTTGAGAGTCAAATAAAATACTTTATAGGGTCTTCCCCACCGTTGATTTTTCCTTTCCCCCCTCCCATTGGCCATTGCCATTCTAGCTGTCCCAATTTACATTCAATGAACGTCACTTTACATTATAAACACAGTCACGCCTACATTCTTCAAGCGGAGTTGGCAGAGGTGTGCTGTATACACCCACTTTTCACCGACGAACTTTTGGGTCCCATTTATTTGGGAGCGAACTTATTGCCATATACCGGGCACACTTCCAGACACTGGACTATAATTGGGAATTTCCCATAGAAAACATTTGTCCGAACTAGGATGAACCCAGGACTTCGAGATCGCAAAGCACATCATTAGACATGCCACTAGACCAACCAGACAGTCATCATATAATGCCTTAGTATGTCTCAAAATATTAATACAATAATAAATAAATGCACTAGAGCAATAATTATGTTGCGAATAATATAGAGTGAGATCCTATGCCTGCCAGACCTACGTGATTTTATTGAAACTAGATTTTCTTTTGTTAATGCATAGTCTAATCTGAACGTAAGCACACGCGCTAGCTTCTAAGTCGAACCGTTTTAGAGGAAACACGTACAAAAAAAGCATACAAATCGTGGCAACCTACGTCATAGTAAAAAAGCTCGTATTTAAGTTGTATAGAAAATGTTGGTAAAAAACAACATTCAATATTGCCAGATACATTTCCTGCGCCCCAACTTCTGCCAGATGCTTCAAATGCAAGTACCTACTGGTATTTTCATAACAACGTATCTCGCTTAATCTTAACAGTTATTATAATAATAATGATAATCTTCATTTTCTGCAATTGATCTTAGCAGGTGACTTACATAACACGAAGTGCCTCTACTTGTTGGACCCATGTCCCAATGCAAGCCTTTCAAAGGTCTGGGTATAGCCCGTGATTTCAGCGAAATACATACATAATAATAATAAATCATTTATTTCGGGTTACTTGTTCCCATATAAGAGAACCATAATAATAGGTAGCCCATCATATTCATAAATAAATTACCGAATACAAATTATGATGCAATAATTTATGTCAAAGGAATAAATTATCAAATAAAATATTGGTGCAATTCAAATTTATAACATATTTTTATCATATGATTTTCCGTGAATATAATCCGCTTGTAACATTGTGTAACGTACACTTATAATCAAAATGAAATTTCCATATAAATCACTTTATTTCAATCCATTTGCAAGTGGAACGCCGCGTGTATTTAATTTGAACTACTAGCTGTTTGTTTTGTTTGATACTAAAATTTAAATAAGCTTTATATGAGAAATTTAAATAATATTTGTGTCGTCACACCCCCGCATCGGACAACGCAGTCAGTGTTTGTGCATCGCTTCGAAATAAACAAATATATACACGTGATTACCAAGTAATACACATTTAAAGGAACCTGGAACCATTTCAAGTGAAAAATAGAATCCGGGATTGAATAATAAAAGTTAACAAAAACGAACACACAACAAGATAATAGTGAAACAGTGTATTGGATTCACAGCCACTGACTCATCAACCTGCAGCGGTCTTATTGGTGGTGAAACAATTATCGCATCGATCGCAAGTGGTCAAGAGAACAGTGTAAAGTGGGTGGACGCTCACTCAGGATTGTATCAATTCGAATACGAAGTGAGACTGGGGGGTTTGAGTTCACCTCGACTTTTCAATCTATCTATCTATCTATCTATAACCTCACGCCAGATCCCTTGCGGGGTAGGCAGAGAGTACAGAGTTCCAACAGGTTCTTTCCTTACATACCTCTCTGGCTTCCTCGACTCTCATAGTTCGTCTCATACACGCTCACCGGTTAGGGAGACTCTTGACTTTTCCATCAGATAAGACTCGGTTTATTTGGTCGTGGTAAGATAGTCTAGGTCTTCCCCGGTACCTGCATCCTTCCACTTTCACATTGTATATCTGTTTTGTCATTCTTTCCTCTGGCATTCTTTCCTTTCTTTTCAACCTTTAGATAAATCGACTGATAGTTGAGCTCAGCAACACTAACATCGGGTGTCACGTGGACGGAATTTGTGTGAACAATATTAGTTATGCTGATGGCATGGTGTTGCTGAGCCCATTATCAGCGCATTGCGACGACTACTTGGCATCTGCGAAACATATGCTCGGAACCATGGGCTCAGGTATAACGTAAAAAAGAATGAAATGTTGGCTTTTAAATCAGGTAATGTGACATACTCAAATATACCTTGTATCTCACTGTACGGGACGCCTTTATGCAGGCAGCACCAATACTATTCTGAGTGTGTTTATAGATCGGTGGGACACTCTAATGTTACGGAGATGGTTGAAACTCCACACAATCAATACCTACTAACACTAGAAATGAAGTTGAATTGTTACTAACACTGATATGGACTAGTCTCAAAATAAATAATAATTATTATTATTACCAAATAAGGTCACAAGAACTCTTCGAAGAAAGTAATCAAAAAAATTATAGGAACTATACTTTCAATACACTACTTATTGGGCCAACAGCGTATTCGTAGAGACCGTGGGTAATCGAAGCAACCTAGCGTACGAATAAACACTCTAAAAACTTATTGTTACATATTTTGAATTTGAATTTGAAGTTACATCAAATATAATTAAAAAAAAAACCGCCTGCCGAATATTACGAATTTTGTCTCTCTTTTAAAACACAATGCCCATTAACCTACCACCCGATACACCCCAGACCAACCTGCTACGTAAGCCTACTACTAAGATACCTATCTAATGGAAGCGATCCTTTTCATGTTGGTTGCATTTAATTAGCCCAAACAAAGACCTCAGTGTCCTCGTCGCTTAATCCAAGCCGAGCTAGTTAAAATGAATAACACAAGTGTTGAAGCTGCCGGCCCGTGACGGAGGCACCGAAGGGTAGCTCGCAGCGCTGCTTTGTCAATCCCTTTAATGGTTCCACACGATTAGCTATTGTGCTGGGCCAGTTAATGGATATCGGTGACGAGGGTCGCTGCTTGCAGATCAATGTTAACTAGCTGAGCGCATTTTAATAGTTTAGAGTAGTTCACTGAGGAAAAACGGGACCATACAACATCGTTGTTTTTCTTTTCATTATAGTTATGTCAAATGTAACTTCGTTGAAAATTCAAAAATACAATACGGAGCTGATCTGATAATGCACCTGAGAGGCATCCATAGGAATCTCACGTTTGGGCACTTTTGATGTCTGAGGTCTTGTTGTGACGATGTAGCCGGAGGATGGCCATAGAAACTCCAATATTATAGGACTCCCTTCTCTCTTTCTCTTCGATTTATGAAAGCCTTTGCCCAGTACTAGCACAGTATAGACTGATTTACTTAGTGTGATAGATTCGAATGGATATGATATATATATTCTTCGCAGCTCCACTCGCGAGAACCTTAGTATATTGAAAATCGTGGCGTGAGCTTTCAAAACTTCACAAATTATTGTCTTATTTTTGTAATCATGTTGAATCTGAAATATATCCTTACAAAAGCTTTTGCCGATTACTGTAAATACAAAAGATAGGCAGCAGGCAGTAATACTGCAGAATCTTTCAAACTTGCCAAAACGCAAGCTTTCAAGCAGGTTCTTGAAGCAATCTGTTTTAATATAATTATCTCAGTTTCAAACTGTGTTTTACAGTGATATTTAACAGCGTATTAATTATATAAATGTCACCATAAAAATATATGTTAAAGATTAAATTTTATTGTTCTCTTTCTGTAGAGGAAGAGACCATGAAGCCATGCGTACATGACCGTTTAAATTTTATTAATTTCACGTCAACTACTCTATGAGGTAAAACAGACGGTTTTGTTCACTCATACCTACTACACAAATAATGTGAGGAGAAAAAATGTGAAACATTTGTTTTCAAAGAATAGTGGATTTTTCCCCCTTCTTTGCAATAGTGATATTCCGTAGTAGTTAAAGTAGAATTATTCTTACTTTCTAGACTCTTTCAAAACCTTGTTATAGCTTAAATTAATAAAAATATTCTTTAAAGAGTCGTCGACTAGTAAACATCTTCTGATATAGTTCTCTGCCTAATTTACCGGTTATAAATTGGTGTGTACTACAGAAATTGTAAAAATTCACTTAACTATCTATCTATCTATATCATCACGCCAGCTCCCTCGCGGGGTAGGCAGAGAGTACAGAGTTCCAACAGGTTCTTTCCTTACATACCTCTCTGGCTTCCTCCACTCTCATAGTTCGTCTCATACACACTCGCCGGTTACGGAGACTCTTGACTTGCCCTTCAGATAAGACACGGTCTATTTGGTCATGGTAAGATAGTCTAGGTCTTTCCCGGCACCTACATCCTTCCACTTTCGCATTGTATATCTGTTTTGTCATTCTTGCTTGTGGCATCCTTTCTATATGCCCGAACCAACGGAGCATACCCTTTCTCATCTTTACACCGATTCTATCTTTCATACCTACTCGCTTTCTTACTACGCTGTTGCGAATACGGTCGGTCAGCGTGACTCCGCACATCTTCCGCAGAGATCGCATTTCGACCGCATTTATCCTGCTTTTGTTCTCCTTCTTGCATACCCAACTCTCACTGCCATATAACAGCGTTGGGACAAGCACTCCGTTATGCATGGCCAGCTGCGCCTTTTGGCTTAAGTGCCGGCTCCCAAGTAGCCTTCCCATCGCACCATTCACTCTATTACCTGCATTCACTCTTCTCTCTATATCAGCGGTGTATTTCCCATCCTTACTGAAGGCGCATCCAAGATATACAAACTCATTCACTTGCTCCAGCACATCGTTACCAACCACAATCCTTGCATTCGTTCTGGTTTCTTCCCGTTCAAAAACCATCCGCTTAACTAATCTTACTATTTATAAACATAAGCGTTCCAAATCACGGAGTTGACTTGTCATACATTTTTTTGGAGGTAAAAAAAATACTGAGTTAATTCAACATATCAAGATCATTCAAGATAGATCAAGATCGTAGACACATAATACCATCAATTCATAAAATAAACAGTTTTCTGCTTTCATCGGACCCTAGACACCGCCTACGTATGTTGGGACTATGTTGTTTAATTTAAAAGTTGCTATGGCCACATTCCGACTTCATCACTAGACTCTAGACACTACTTAAGGATTTGTCTGAGTTCTTTAGTTTACAAGTTCCTAGTTGCCAACCTTCTGGATCGTATAATATTATCTTACCCTGGAGACCATTTAGGTGTATTGTCCTTGTGAAAACAAATGCAACGGGTCAATCACTAAAACCTGAATATCACCTAGGAATGTAGTATATGTCAAAACAAACTCAACGAGCCCAAACACAATAGGGTTTTTACAATGTTTATTATTTTAGAAGTTCTTGTGGCACATCGCCAAACCCTGGACACCCTCAATGAGCGCAAACAAACTCAACAAGCACAAACACAATGGGATTAGTATGTAGTTTATTTTAGAAGTATCAATATACTACGTCGTTTATATCTGAGCACGCTTAATATATCCGTCCGTCCCGAACGATCAGTGACGGGGATTTATTATCATAGAAACCCTTAACGTTAAACGCGAGTGAAGCAGAAGCATAGGAAAAAAAGACATTTAACATGAGTCTTGATAAGCTTAATTAGGAGCGAATTGTGTGAAGGTATTATTATTTTGTTTGCAGATGATTCAGTGATTTTAAGTTACGTTAAAAGCATCGAGACACGTTTTGCTAGTTCGAAGGATGTACGCTTAAGTGCTAAAGAGAACTGTGTTATATTTACTTTTCAATCGAATAATCGAACGTATGTGCAGCAGTGTATATGACTCGTACACGTTAGTCGAACGTATGTGCAGCTGTGTATACGACTCGTACACGTTAGAGGAACGTATTTGCATCAGTGTATACGACTCGTAGAGGTTAGTCGAATGTATGTGAAGCAGTGTGTATGACTCGTAGAGGTTAGTCGAACGCATGTGCAGTAGTGTATATGACTCGTACATGTTAGTCTAACGTATATGCTGCAGTATATACCAGCGTAGACGTTAGTCGAATGTATGTGCGGCAGTGTATACCACTCGTAGAAGTTAGTCGAATGTATGTGAAGCAGTGTGTACGACTCGTAGACGGTAGTCGAACGTATGTGCAGCAGTGTGTATGACTCGTAGAGGTTAGTCGAATGTATGTGAAGCAGTGTGTATGACTCGTAGAGGTTAGTCGAACGCATGTGCAGTAGTGTATACGACTCGTACATGTTAGCCTAACGTATGTGCTGCAGTATATACCAGCGTAGACGTTAGTCGAATGTATGTACGGCAGTGTATACCACTCGTAGAAGTTAGTCGAATGTATGTGAAGCAGTGTGTACGACTCGTAGACGTTAGTCGAACGTATGTGCAGCAGTGTATACGAGCGTACACGTTAGTCGAACGTATGTGCAGTAGTGTATACGACTCGTACATGTTAGTCTAACGTATGTGCTGCAGTGTATACCAGCGTAGACGTTAGTCGAATGTATGTGCAGCAGTGTATACCACTCGTAGACGTAAGTCGAATGTATAATTTGTTTATTAAAAAAAAAAAAAAAATTTACTACACCCGGGGTGTGAATTCGTGGCACAGGGAAGCCTTCTGGTCAAAAAAAAAACTGTGTGCGCTGGGGACTTAACTTCGGCTGTTCGATCCCGTGACGCGTGGGGGGCTTCGTTGAGAAGCTTCCACCAGCTTAGTGGGGAACTCGGAGGTGCCCTTGGGAAGGCCCTCAGCCGCAGAGGTCAGCTGGAGTCCACGGGCAGAAGTGTGGCCTGTTGTCTCCCAAACCGTACTTTGCAATCCGTACGGTGGACCCCCAGTTTCGTGGAACACGCCGAATTGACACTAGTAGCGCGAAAGATCCGACCCCCAGGCACTAGGTGAGACCAGGAGTGGGCGTCGGCATCTTTCGCGAAGCAATTAAAAATTATACGAAATGGAGTGGCGATATTTAGGTCCGTTTGAAATATAATACAAAAAGAAAAACAAATATTTAAATAAAACATAATTACCCAACCCAGAATCAAACCCCAACTGTTTATATTTCGGACAATCACCACTCCACTACGCTATGAAGTACAAAAGATTTTAATTTATACACAATACGGTAGTTCAATAAATACATCGAGTGAAGCAATGACCGTAGATATTTATTTCGCCGGGTACATCGAGAAATCCCTCTTATCATGACATCACGCTAATCTAGCAAATAAATTTGTGTTACATTATATGAAATAATTCCAACTATTATACAATTGGCTTTAAAACCTAAACGAAATTAAGATATGTGTCCACGCAAACATTTTAATTAATTACTACGAGTTTATTATTCATATGAACAATCTTGTTTACAATTTTTCGGTGGCAATTTTTAATAGACTACCGACTACAAAAACCAAAAGCTTATTATTTTTATGTATGTATAGAAATTTAACATTTACGGAATTTTAATAAAATAAATATTTTAGAATAATAGATACTCACAAGCCTTACTACTTAATAACATACGCGTGGAATACACAGTGGGAATTAATTATCGCGGCCATATCTCTCCTGATTTCTTGTGGAGGCAGGACTGATTTGGACGAAATTAATATGATAATAGAATGTTCTATCTATCTATCTATAACCTCACGCCAGATCCCTTGCGGGGTAGGCAGAGAGTACAGAGGTCCAACAGGTTCTTTCCTTACATACCCTTCAGCATAGTAAGACAGCGAGTAGGTATGAAAGATAGTATCGGTGTAAAGATGAGAAAGGGCATGCTCCGTTGGTTCGGGCATATAGAAAGAATGCCAGAGGAAAGAATGACAAAACAGATATACAATGTGAAAGTGGAAGGATGCAGGTACCGGGGAAGACCTAGACTATCTTACCACGACCAAATAAACCGAGTCTTATCTGATGGAAAAGTCAAGAGTCTCCGTAACCGGCGAGCGTGTATGAGATGAACTATGAGAGTCGAGGAAGCCAGAAAGGTATGTAATAGAATGTTAATGAAGAAAAATACCGCGGTGAAACATATTCAAAACTTATCGGAATGATTAAATAGATAAGGTTATATATAAGGTTAAGGTTATATTTAAGGTTATATTTTACCAATTTTAAGATACTCGCTGTCACATTTCATTTATTGTTAACCCACTATTAAGAAATATATATATAGCCATAGAAACCTTTTTTCACTATTAAAAGGTAGAAGAAATCGCTTGTTGAATAGTAATCGAATTAATCCAGACACGAAAAATTAGTTAACAGCAACCAAACCTATTGGAATTAATTATATTAAACTTACCAAGGGGGTTGAAAAATGTTGCTAATCTAAAATTTTCTTTATTTTAATGTAGCACTGGTACTATCACTTTTTAAAATAGAACAATTAATTAAGAGTACTTGTCCTGCGAACTCTGGCGTCGAAAATTCGTTGTTCCTGCGCGAATTCGTTTTTATATACTATCTCGGGACAGCCTACTTCCTGCCTGAGGCAACAGTGCGCACTCTCCAGATTTCTAGATCCTTCGTATGAGACGAGGATAGAGATATGGAAAGAACGGCTCAACCGAAGCAAGTCACGCCCTAAACTATTGTCTATTTTTTATAAAATTCTTGTGGGACTAAGATAGCAATAATCGAACCGAGCGAGATAGGATCATTGTCCCGTTGTTCGCTATTGTATTTTTTTTTTTTTATATTTCTAGATATTTCTATGTTGTGGGCGTTTCTTATTAGATGTTCTAGAAAGAATTTGATTTCCGGTACCAACGAATACCTTATATGGTCATTATGATGCTATCACTAGTTAAAGCGCGCGGTTTCAATTCGATTGTAACAACTAGTTATTTTGTTTGTGTGTAATGATTTATTTTTTATTTTATATTTTTAAAACTTTGTCACGACGTAACAATATATATATATATATATATATATATATATAAAGCAGCTAAAGGAAAGGAACACAAATATAATCATGACCACTCGGACGCGAACAATCCATATATTTGCGGAAGTTGTACAGGTACCTGTTATATGTTATCTTATAAATTATTGACCTCTGTTCAAATATATTATTTGAAATTTGTTTTCTGTTTAATATATAAATAGTTTAATTTCAAATTATTTAATGTAATTATACTAACAGATTGGGAACTTCTGTTATGGTAGCTGTAACAATCTGTAAAGTTAATAAATAAAAATTTATGTTTCGCCTATTTATTATGTTTTACTTATATGGATCCAAGTTACCCGAAACTATTAATAACCATTAAAATTAGCAAAAGAAAACAAGGTCTATGTGAATGAGGTTTGATAGACAAAAATTGGATTAAGGTGCCCGACACCGGTCATAAGGGGGTGGGACTCACCGGCACGTCGCCACTAGCTGCCCTGCGGGCTTATTATTATTATTATCTAAGACTTGAGCGGTGATTACGGGCATTCCTCTATCCGTCCTAGGGCCACCGCGGCCGTGTTGTCTGATTTCAGTATTTGCAAGTAGTGAAATTTTGGGCTTATAAAATAAATAAACACCGTCACGGTTATATTCCCCCTAGCAGGGGTGGCAGAGGTGTACTGTGTACAACCACGTTTCACCGAAAATGTTAAGTACCATGTATCGGGCACCATTCCAGAGTCCGTACTAATACTGGGAATTTTCGAAAGAAAAACTACGTTTGTCCGACATAGGTCCGACAATGAAGCAGTCGCGGTATTTATTTAGTACAATAACATGATCATCAGTCGAACTAGGTAATAGCAGCTGACTGGCTGAGGTGCGGGCGCCGGGCACGACGACCGGCCGCGAGTTGCGCGCGCCCCATTCCTCTTGATCCCCGCCTCGAAACGTCCTGTTGAGTGGTCGACTCAACAGTAATAGAAAATAAATCAGAATGCAAATTGACACTTTATTTATTTATTTCACGTGTATTACAAAAACAGTTCGTTTTTCGTTCCATTATTATTAAGCCTGGCTTCCACTGCAAGAGAAATGGACTCCATACGAAGTTCATTCAACTCACAACAGTAAATTTCATAGAATTCCTTCCACCAAGAAAGAGTTAAGCGGAAAGTGCTATGCAAGTAGACAAAAAATGGACTCGCCTGCTTAAGCAAATGTAGCAGACTCCGTACGGACTCCGCTTTACTCGCTACGGTAAATTTCATGTAGGTGCTTCTATCGTCAGAGTTAAGCGGAACGGACCAAACGAGTAAAAGTAGTGTATGTGTGTGTGTGTGTGTGTGTGTAAATGATACTTGGTATCTCGCCATGGTGCTCAGTACCGGCCGGCGGACAAGGGATTCTTCGACCTCGCCGGCGAGGTCGGTGTCTGATCTTGCGTGTGGTATCTGTATCCGAAAGAAGGGATAGAAGGCCATCGGGTGGGTCGGTGAGAACATGCCGCGGACGGCAGTAGCGGCTAATATGAGGTGAGTTAGGTTCGTAGGCGGCGGTGGCTACGATAAGCGGATTTCTATAATTTGACGCGTTCGCGAAATATTGAGTTGTCACCTTTTTAATAAAAGTGCGAATAGGTTCGAGACCGATATCGGAATGGAAATCGATATTCCGTATAAACCACGAGGCTCCGACGGCTTGGCGGAGGAAACGGGATTGAACCGCTTGGAGTCGATATGAGAGCGGCGGCGTGCCTGAACACCTCACAAACGTACGTCATGATGGGCCGTATACAAGTTTTGTAAAGTGTCACCTTATTCCTAAGGGACATTTTACTCCGCTTGCAGATCATCGGGTAGAGCCGACCGAGCACAAAGGCTGTTCGATTACGGACTCGCTTGATGGGCGCTCCGAAGGTCATAGTATTGTTTAGGATTCCCCCTAGATATTTGACCTGTTTGACCCAGGGAATAGGTAGGTCGATCAAGGTTACTTGACCGAGATTACTTCTGGGGTGGCGCAGGGAGGGGCGCAGGGTTGCACCTCTGAAGAAGAACACCACAGCGCTCGTGTCCGGGTTCACCAATTACGCCACTTTCTGAACTAATCCTAGGGCTGGCTATTGGTGGCTGCCTAAAGGCTTCTGGTAATGAAACCCTTATTTTTATGCGAGACGTAGAGAGCGGTATCATCGACAAATAGGGCTAGATGCACCTTACTCGTTCCTCCTACGTCATTCATGTAAAGGCTGAATAGGAGAGGGGAGAGAGCTGAGCCTTATGGTACACCAGTTTGTATGGAGTGGGGGTAGAGTGACAGGAAGTCTCGTAAGATGAGCACGAATCTGTCCAGCTCACCCATTTGGTAAAGCTTGTAGATCAAGCCGCTGTGCCATACTTTGTCGAACGCCTTCGCGACATCGAAAAAAAGGGCTCCCGTGTAGACGGGTTTGGGTTTGTTGAGGCCAGTGAGGATGTGCTCCGTGATGCGGTGCACTTGATGGACGCAAGAGTGTTTGACTCGAAAACCAAACTGCTCATTGATGAGAATACCCTTGGACGATACAAAGTTTTTGAGCAGTGCCAGAAACAGGCCCTCGTAGATGTTTGCCAGGGAGTTGAGGAGACTTGAGGGGTAGCTCGTGGGATGGTTACGAGGTTTACCGAGCTTGAGGATGCCTATGACGTCAGCCTCCTTCCACTAAGTGGGGAAAGTGCAGTTCGTCGTGGCGGCGTTAAGGATGGCCACTAAGAGGCAAATGAGTTTTGCGGGCAAGCATTTGAGTACGCGATTAGAAACGCCGTCAGAGCCTGGGGCCTATTTCGGTTTAAGACCTTTAATCAGGTCATCGACATCGGTCGGAATCGATAGGAGGAGGGAGAGACGCCCTGCGCTCGACTTTCCTGTCGATCGAATCGACCTGAGTCGGGTCAACGGGCAGAGAGCTGGGAGTGCACTGGCTCTTGAGGGTGTCGGAGAGAAGCTCGACCTTTTCGTCGTTATCGCTTGTAGGGCGGATTGGTGGCGGCAAGTCAGACATGGAGTCGGATTTAAGGATACGCACTAGCTTACAATAAGCCGAATGCGATGGCTTGAGGCCCCTAAGGCAATTGGTATCCGCCAAGGTTTTACTCAGCGCATGCAAATCCATCACCGTCTTCTTGAGCGGCTGAGGGGTGGACGCAGGACGGAGTTTCATGACTGCAGGTCGATGGTCAGAGTCCAGCTCATGGACTATCTCCAAGGAGTGCAACCGTACACCCTTCAGAAGCGTCAGGTCCAGGACGTCAGAACGGTGGTCGATATTGTCCGTATAGTGAGTGGGGTGCATAGGCGCGATAAGGATAAAAATAGGTAAAAACAAGTTCGCTGCGACATGATGTCACCGACGTATATGTAAGGAACTCCACTATATGCAACACTCCACCCGCCCGTACATCACCCGTGCCTCCCGTCGCTTGCCGGAGCCTCTGCATCTCGCTTGCAATGGAAGTCGGAACTATTTTTCATGTTCCGCTTAAAGCCCTTCGCTCATTCCTCGCTGGCATTTCCCTCTAGCCGTGGAAGGCATTTGCCTTCCACTGCTTGCACACTTTGCACTACAATAATTTAAATAGTAAGAACTCTTTCTTAGTGGAAGGTAAAATTTATTTTAATAGTTGTACAATGTTCCGCTTGACTATGAAATTATACATTATTTCTTTAATTTTTTAACCATAAGAATTAATGTTCAAATGCCTTTTTTAAGGGTTAGTTCTTGAAGATTATCTCTAAATCTATGGGTTAGTTCATTACACTATTTTTTTTTTTATTTAATATCAATCATTTATTGTGCTTGTTGTAATCCTATTCAATTTTATATGAACTGCGATATAATTAAAACTAAAAGGCTCTAAGCGGTTAGAGCCTTTTAGTTATTTTCCTGAAGAGTATCTAACTTAATTAATACAAATTGACACTATTTAATGTATTCTTTAAACAATTCATCACTTATTATCTCAATATCGTAAACATATATTGAATATCTACTCCGGACACTAAAATCCTAAAAAAGGAACATGAAAACAAGTGCTTCAATTAATTATTGACTAACGTACAGATAAAATACTTGAATCAAATTCGTTTGCTTCACACATAAGTGCAAAGTGTAGACCGTATATTTTGGTACTGATAGATAGTTTATACGCGGGTTTCCTGCTGGCCCGCCAGGATCGCGCGGCGTGCCTGCATCGCAGCGCGTCCGGACTCATTCTGAAATATAATAATTACCATTAAGTCTTTTATGGTTCGATGAACATGGATGTATATGCGATTGGTAAACATTATTTCTAATGTCTGTTCACTAGTGTCCGATCGAAGGCGATTTTTGGCCGAAGCCGATTAATAGGCTATCGCCAAAACCTTCGGCCGAAGCCGAAGGTTTAATAACCCAGAGAAATATGGTTTATAATTGGCGACCGTATTCGCAACAGCGTAGTAAGAAAGCGAGTAGGTATAAAAGATAGTATCGGTGTAAAGATGAGAAAGGGTATGCTCCGTTGGTTCGGGCACATAAAAACAATGTCAGAAGAAAGAATGACAAAACAGATATACAATGCGAAAGTGGAAGGATGTATGTACCGGGGAAGACCTAGACTATCTTACCATGACCAAATAGACCGTGTCTTATCTGAAGGGCAAGTCAAGAGTCTTTGTAACCGGTAAGCGTGTATGAGACGAACTATGAGAGTGGAGGAAGCCAGGGAGATTTGTAAGGAAAGAACCTGTTGGAACTCTGTTCTCTCTACCTACCCCGCGAGGGAGCTGGCGTGATGATAAAGATAGATAGGCTAAATTTTTAAAAGTTGACTGTATTAACTTAACGAGATGATTAGAATTACATACACATTTATAATATTTGTTTTCTTAAAAGCATTCGTAAGTCTATAATTGTCGTATATCGTTAATTTTGGTGCTTGCTAGAAACCTTAGGCCTTAAGCCGAAGCTTTGGTCAGGCACTAATGTTCACCGACATTTCCGTCAATTGTGAACTGATTTTGATGATTTTATGCAATAGGTTCAGTATAGCTCCAAGGTGGTCCTATTTTAATTTTATTGGTATTGGACTTTGAACATTGTAAATACACCAGGGAACTCCTTAACGACAAATAATACGATCTGTAGATTGACTTATTATAAGTCTTGTGTTGATTCTATACGTACTCTACCATAGAACTAATCGCAATATTAACAGACTTCAAAAAAGGAGAAGTATTACAATTAGTGTATTTTTATAGCGTCTGTATTTATAAAATGATTTTAATGATTTTTTTTGCATTAGGCTTAGTATAGAAGAGAACAAAAAAAAAAAAAAAATTATAATAGTTAAGAACAACAAATTAAATTTGAAAGAGCTTTCAATTCCAGTTCACTCAAACAGCCGTTAAATATGCTCGTCCTTTAATGGAGTTTATTTATTAGTATATTTCTTTTAGTAACAGGACTTTCGCTATGCGGTTATCTAATAGTTGCGAACGCGGCAGCAGCATCGCCACACGCAGTGGTCCAGCGTACGAGCGCACAGCTGCTGCAGCACTTCCAAGTTGTGTACCACACAACTAGCGCTAATTCCCTTCGTACTCTCAATTCACCGTAACCTACCATTCTTTAAACGAATAGTGTAGGAGATCGCAAAGGATAAAATAGATATACTCCATATATTTTTACGTAAAGGTGCGTGAATTTATTTTGGACTCGTACCAACATCTCTCTGCATTCGTCCTCGTGCGGCGCTGCTATATCAGCTTATATTCCAAATGGCTTCTTACTAGCGTACTCGTATTATATATTATTTTAATTGTTGTCATGTTAGTTAATTCTTTTGCTAGCCGCAAAACAAATCCTACATTTCTGTAAGCTATCTTGCATATTTTAGTGATTTGGTTCCGAAATCACACATTCAGGTATGGATGACACCTCTAGATCTCGTACTTATTTCACTCATGGTATTGGGCAGCTCCTACTTTATATTCGTAATCAAGAGGTGCACAAGCACGAGAATAACTCATCACAGAACACTTCGACACATTAAAGTATAATTTGTTTCGGTTACTCCAATCTACACTCTGCTTTATATTGCTTTGTAGAAGTTTGCATTTTGTAATAGTAATTTTAGGTCATCAGCAAATAATAAATAGTATTTCCCCACTTTCGATACATCATTTATCATAATAATAAATTTAAGGAGACCCCAAATTACTTCCCTGGCTCACGTCAGATTTCGTATAATATGGGTCAGATTTGCAATCGTCGTATTGCAATCGGTCTTTTAACCCTTCTGCTCCACCCGCGACGAAAGACGTTATACCAGTATGCTCAATGAGGTCGCGGCCGCGCGGTCATAAATTTGCCGAGGTTTATAAAAACGACGATAATTCAAAAACTACCAAATGTTTTGACTTGAAATAAAAAGTATTTTCATGTATGATGTTACTGTGTCTTATTTGTATATTCATTTATTTGATACATTACCCTCTACAATTACATTTTCAGCCTAAAAAATACATACGATAAAAATACATACGAAAAACGAAAAATAATAGTGTTCACGCAAATAATTTTTGGGGCTGGCCACATAGCGCGAAGATCGGACGGGCGTTGGGGCAGAAAGATTCTAGAGTGGAGACCACGTATTGGCAAGAGGAGCGTAGGACGACCGCCTGCCAGATGGACCGACGATCTTGTGAAAATCGCAGGAAATCGTTGGATGCAGGTGGCATCGGACCGGTTACGCTGGAAAGCGATTGGGGAGGCCTATGTTCAGCAGTGGACAAGTATAGGCTGAAATGATGATGATGATGAAATAATTTTTTTAGAAAATATTACACTACTTTGGAATAACAAGTAATGCTGTTTGTAATCTAGGATAAGGATAGTTATAAAAATCTTCATATCTAGTTTTATGTATTTTAAACAAAATAATTGCCCAAAACGATGGCAAGTGACCATATGTGACCAAAATGACGTGCGTCCTCGCTCACGAGTTTTGGAATATGAATGGCCGAACAGGCTTTTTAGCACAAGTATTATACACCAAAATAAAGAATGTAAATCTCCGCCATCTTTCGTCCGAACAAACCGTATGTCTACAAGGTCATGTGTTCATACTAGAATGGACTTTTTATATCAGTAATATCATGAGAAAAATTTGTGACTTAGTGAGTTTAAAGGTTAAAATAAAAATATGCTTCGTCTACCTAAACACCAGCATTCACCAGCACTACTGAAATCATGAATTTCATCAGGTTATTGGCAGTACTACCGCCGGCCGGAAGCCATGCTGCGCGCCCGACAGCTGCGTCTTCACCTGCGCTTGCACACTGCGCGGGATAGCTGACTCGAATACTTTTGCCGGTATTGACAGTACGGCCACAAATTATAGTTACTGACATCAGGTCCTGCTTTTCTATAAAGCCTAGAATGAATCAGCCTTAAAGAAGCTTTAAATATGTGGTGGAGAGGTTCAGTAAGGATACTTTTGTAATCTTTACCGCAAACGCCGGTAAACCATCCGGAGCAGCGAAACATTTTAGTTTCAGATGGATCAGAGCTTCTTACACTTTCGTCTAATTCGGAGCCTCGAATTCCGGAGCACGCAGGCGCTGCTGCTTGCGCCGCCCGCCGCCGCCTTATTGTCGCGACGGCTCGTTATTATAAACCATTTTTAAAAAATCCGCATAAGGGCACATCCACAGAAATCATAAATAATTTACTTTTTACGTTTTTTATCAAAATCAAGTGTGTCATTCCAATTTTCGCCCTCATATATTGTCAGAATGTTCTTGGATCATTCGTAAAATGTAACTGTATAGTTGCACTATATAATAAGTGTAACTTTTATAGAATTTTTTAATTATCGTCCTGCATCTAGCGAATTCATTGTAATCACTTATGAGTTTTGACTCTTTATATTTCTTATGAAGCAAATCTTCCGTCTTGATTCCATTAATAATATCCGTGGTGCACCATTCAGAATAACAGTATCCCAAATAGCAAAATTTCCGCTCTTTTTGGGTACACATTCATCAAATATATACTTAAAAGATGCTATAGAAGCAATTCAGCATTTCTTCAACCTCTTGTATCTAGTATAATAGACTCCAATCTACAGTTGATATCGAATAATATAATAAATGCAAATCAGCCTTATTGAAGTTCCATTAAGGTGGCGGATCCCGTGCGATGTTACGCTGCTGAAAGTGGACAGCGCGGTCCGCCGCCGCTACGAAAACCTCCTCACTGAGTCCTGCACGCAATACTAAATCTTACTAGTGACCTGTAATTAAGCACCTGATTGTTTTGAGTGAATTCACAAAAGACAAGTAACATTCGTAATAATTATATGGAACAAATAAGTGTAAGCAATGTAGCTATTTTATCAGGTGTTGACAGTATTGCATGCGCCCCACATTTTCTGTTGAAATTACTTTTCATGTTTACTCTGCAGAATATTTGGCGTGATGATATAGAAAGTTTTTGTGGTGCTTGCTAGATAGTTTTAAAGCGTGGTATATTTAAATCAAAAAATCAAAACAAATCCAGCGAGTCCAAACACATCGGGATTACATTGTTTATTTTAGAAATTTCTATGACCACTTTTGGGCTTCATCACCAGACGCTAGGCACCACCTAGGGATGTAGTATTTGTCAAGACAAGGCCAAAGAGCCCAAACAGTAGTTTAGGAGTTCCTATGTCCACCTTCCGGTTTCATTAATAGACCCTACACACCACCCAGGTGTATCATTTAAATATTGGGGTGATTAATCACCCCAAAAACAGCAACATCGTACACAAATGATAGGTACATATTATTTCATAATGCATGCAACAAGTCGATTTCGTTTTGATTGTCGTCCCCTGAATGATCCGATAACTCAGTTGCTCATGCCCCAGCTGCGGCAACGTTAGAGTTAACGCCTGTGTCAAAATGTTACCGAATTAAATACAGCCCACATCTTCGCAATGTCTTTGTATCTTTGCGTGTTATTTAAGGCATTACAACGCATGTGGGGTAGGAGCAAGACAAAGAAAAGCGTTAATCCGGTTAGATTTTGATATTTTTATTCGGACAAAAAATTTAAAGTACTATATTGTACAAACCTGGAATTGAGTGTGATAAGCCTGTGTCGTGATTGAAGTGTTCGGTGCTGGGGCGCGCGGTAAGCAGGACGCACCAAGCAAACGGCGCGCGGCGTCCGCCGCGCCATAGTACTGCGGCAGCGGCTCTAGCGCAGCGCCCACCGCGCCTATAAAACACGATATGCATGTTTTTTTATAATTATATTCAATTGTGTGATATATTTTAATATATCACATTGTGATATATTGCCAAACGCTGTCATTTTGGCGCAGTTTCTATGACGTCACGACTAAGTTGACAACTTGTGTGCCGTGGAGTATAATTTTAAGGTAATTTTAGAAACATTCTTAAGATTTTTGCTTGGATGCGGAACTGTATAGTATTTATATATAACAAAATAATGGATCGATGTAGGTCAAAGAGTGATAAAAAATGGTGTCTTGCAGCATATCTTATCACGGAACCTCTTCTTATAATTATATTATAAACAAATAAGGGTATTACATTTCATTGGTAAGTATTTTTATGGTAATAGATATTTATTACTTTCTATCATGTCAGTGTTTCCATTGCTGTTTCTGTAACCAAATGTTGGTGCAGTGACAAAACCTAACGAGCAATCGAAACGAAATATGCGATGTCGTTGTGCAAGTAAATTTTTTGTGGTATTTATGTTTGAATAATTATTTTAGTGACCGATATCTTTATTTTATTTTCTATTTTATTTATTTAGGATCACGAACATGACATACAATAATAATAATTGAAAACTTAATTAAATGAAAACTAAAACTGATTGTTGTTATATTTATAGGCAACCACTGCATGTGTGAGAACTTAAAGGATTATTTAGAATATTGTTATATAAAGAAAGAGAATGAACAAAAAATGAGAATAAAAATAACAAAATGTAGAATTTCTTGAAGGGTTGCATGTAAATTTAAATCTAGGTACAGGCTACTTATTTATCAAGACGCTAAGGTAAACAGGACGTGTGATGTTTTTTAATCATTTCTTTAAATTTTGCAAGACTGTTGGAAAAATTACCAACATCAATTGTTTTATGTAAACTATTATATGGCTTAGATAATCTATTGATTGGGGGAGTATAACCTTAAATTTGTTTTTGAAGTGTTTATATGAAACGAAACAAATCATGGAACATGAAACATCAAAGGACATGTTCACAGACTGCAGACTTCTTAGACTCGGGTTAAAGAACACATAGCTGACCTAAAACACCGTCGCTCAAAGAAGTCTGCAGTCTGTGAACATGTCCTTGACCGTACCCGCCATAACATCAGATTTGATAGACCACAAATCCTCGTGAAAGAACACCGATTCCGACCAAGGATGGTTAGCGAGGCTATTGAAATTAAAAAACATCCTAATTTCAATAGAGAAGATGGCTGGGTGCTTCCATCGACTTGGGATCCGGTAATTAATATAATCAAATCTAAAACCAAGCATAACACTGCAAGACCTCAAGACACCGTGAGCTCATTCTGCGTAGATTGAACACTAACGTACACGTCTAACACCTCAGTCCCTCCCGTGACCATGCTGCAAAGCACTCGAACCGCGGGAACTAAAAATCAAAAATAAACCGCGATAAAATCTGTAAAATAGTTTTATTTCAATCTTACGCGAGTGTGTGCTCCGCTATGTATCATACTGTGACAGACTAATTAAAGAGCAGATATACTGTGCCTGTGCGCCGAAGCGGCGACAACGGCTTTGGACGAAAGCGTGCACTATTTCATTTCTAGTGCCTTATTATTACGATTTCTGTGACATTGACACTCAGTATTACATAGGAATGAAGAGCTCGTAGATGATGCGCTCGGAGCACTATGCGACCGTGGTGTTCTTAGAAATCATCAAGGTTAAGCAATGTTCGACTGGATCTGCCTGAGATGAGTGGCCGTTTGTGGCATTTTCATATTCGAGTTAAGCCGTTGGTCTCAGCTACCATGTAGCGTGGTAGTCGTTAAGACACGTTGGAAGCCTTGGAAGCTTGGTAAGTTCCAACAGCAGTTGGCCACAAACCTACCTCCGCCAATCCGCGCTGGGTCCGCGATGTGGAGTATAAACTGATCTCTCTCACCTCTATTTGTGAAAGACGGCCTTTGCTCGACAGTGGGACAGTATAGGCTATTATTGGAACGAAGTTCTGTTGCGCGGCTTACAGTAGAGTGAACTGTCAGAAATCGTCACGTAAGGAAAAAGTGTTATGCAGTTGTTAGTGTGCGTGCGAGTATCGAGATTCGAGCAGCAAGCATTGTGCGCGGTCAGGTGTATAACCCCAATAGTAAACCCTTGTAAATATTATAATTGATAATATTTGTTGAAATTTTTCTTGTTGTGTATTTTTTGTTACATATAAATAATAATGTGTAATTAGATAATTAATTTGTAATACATCATTAATTTTATTCTGTGTTTTAATGTGACTCTGTGTGGATTTAAATCCTTACTTCACATTTTAGGAGAGGGAGTGCGGGAGAGGGAGAGAGTGAGAGTAAGCGATAGAGTGAGAGAGTGATGGAGAGTGGGAGAGTCGAAGTGAGAAAGAGTGAGAGTCAGTGGGTGTGTAGGTCTGTGGGTCTGTGAGTCTTCAAGTCTGGGAGTCTCTCAGTCTGTCAGACAGTCAGTCAGACATTCAGTTATGCAGTCACACAGTCAGTAAGTCAGGGAGTCAGTGAGTGAGAGTGAGTGGGTCAGTAAGTGAGACTGTGAGTGAGTGAGTCAGTGTGTGAATCAATGAGTGTGTGAGTCAGTGAGTGTCTCAGTGATTAGTGAGTCTGTGAGTGAGCCTGTGAATAAGTTAGTGAGTGAATGCTCAGATGGCAACCTTCTCTGTCTATCTTGCTAAAGATCTGGAGTAAGAATAAAGTTAAAAAAAGGTACACGAAGGGTACGCGCACCGATGAGATCTTTTTTATTGTATGAGAGCTAAGTATGCAACAAAGCTTTTGTCAGTACATTTCATGTCAATTTTTTCGTAAGAATACACATCATGATCATGATCAGTCATGTTTAGGTATCTCAAACGAAATAATATGCAAAATTCGTGACCAGGTCATTTAAAAAAAAAAAATTTTGCGAGTGCTTTTAACCATTGAAGAGTTTCTACGTAAGGAGACGAACCCGAGTGTAATATAAGTAGGTGAAATCACACAATGTAACATTGCAGCCGCGACTAACCATAATCGAAATAATAAGTTTTATGCTTTATCCCGCGATATTCCGGGACTCTAGCTCCAACGTATTGTTTTTGGCGAAGTTCCTTGCGATAGGAGTTTATAGGTAGAAATCGTAACATAACGAAAAAAGGTTACTAGACGTTGGGTATGTGTGTAAAGGATCTACGCTGTTTATTGTAAGCGATGGTCAGAGTATAAAATAAAATCGTTTTTGAATAACTGTCAATTTTATTAACAGTGAGTTACATTGTTTGATTACACATAGGCGGACGATTTAGCGCAGTGGTTAAGGGCTTAGCCCGCCCCGCCCATTGTGTCTTATAGTCGCGGGTTCGATTCCCGCACGGGACAAATCTTTGTGTGATCCACAATTATTTGTTCTGGTCTGGGTATTTGTGTATGTGAATTTTCATGTTTGTAAATACACCCACGACACAGGAATTAATCCTAGTGTGGGGCAAAGTTTTTAAAAAAAAAAGAAAGAAAAAAAGAAAAAAGCAAAATCTTTACAATTATATTTAAGTTTCCAATGTTACCAGGTGGTGGAGAAAAGTGAGTTCCAATTTAATTTAATTATTTTGGTCTCATAGTACTTACAGTAATTTACAGATTGTAGGGTTTGGTTTAATTTTAGTTAATTCTTTTAACTTTAAACATTACTGAAGAGTTTGTTAAAATATTTTGATAAGTAAAGGTGTAGAAATAGTACCAAAATAATAGATTGATTGTGTTTGCTAAAAGCTACTTGCTCATGGCGATGGTGTCAATATATAAATAAATTAGTTTCTCCCACTGCTGGGTATAGCTAGTACGGATGGTTTACCCCATGAAGTGGTAACTGGGACCGACAGCTTAATGTACCTTCCATGCTGCAGGCATATGGAAATAGGAGAAGCGGTCACTCATCTCAGACTGTCCCAACCGAAAGCAGCTTACTCTTAGTGATCGGTAAGGACACCGCACGGTTCCGTAGCGTTACGAAAACTTAGATAGTGGTGTGTGTGTAATATTAAATTTAAGATTGTATGAATTTTACCTTCGTCATCCCGGTTTCGGCGTCGGGACTTTAAAGCAACCATTACAAAGCATAGCATAATAATCACTGCTACCATTACAATCAAAGATACGCCCATCTTCCAGCCCGGTTGCCAAGCGACTTCAGTTTCTAAAATAAAATATTGCTATTCAATCTCTAGGTACTAGAGTATGTCATCGTTAATTGGTTCTTATTTTGTCAAATAGTGGGTAACGATGTACCGATCACGTTAAAGATCAATGTTACTTTCATGTGTGATATTTAGAGGGATGCCTGCCTTGCCTGCGAATTTAAAAACTATTAAAGAACTTTTCACCCAAGTATGATATTATGAAGCAATAATCATATAGGAGTATTTTTAAGCGACTTTAAAAAGGAGGAGGTTCTATGTTAGTATGTACGTATTTTTTTTAATTTCTATGTTCACCGATATCTTTTTCAATTTTGGAACGATTTTGATGGTCCTTTTTGCGTTGGGTTTGGCAAAGCCCCAAGGTGGTCCCATTTTAATGTCATTGAAAATAGTCTTTGGATTTTGAAGATACACCAGGATACAAATTTCTTAACGACAAACAATACAAATGTATAGATTGACTTATTACGGGTATTACTAATCAGATATTAACCAACTTCAAAAAAGGAAAGGGAGCATAGTTTGTCTGTGTTTTTATAACTTCTTTGTTTATGAACAAATTTTTATGATTTTTTTTTGTTGGGTTTCGTACAGCTCCGAAAAACTACCATTTTAAATTCATTTGTATAAGACCCTGGACTTTTAAGATATGCCATGGTAATTAAAGTTATGGGAATAAAATTTTGAAGGTCTGAAAACAACCCCTTAATTCCTGTACAGAGGTATATCATCAATAATTACGCACAAAAAATATTTTATACTAACTAGTCTTTACAGTAATTGTAACGCCACGTGATCTTCCGTGCTTGTTTGTCGCGTACATCGTAATCTTCAGTCGCGATTGTGCCCGAGCTGGTCTCAAGCGCCGGAAACTCCAAGAAGGTGATTCGTTGCTTGCATTCCTCAGCAGTTCCTCGCCTGCCCACACTTCTACTCCGTATGTACATTTCACATCTCCTTCGTGTCCTAAAATATTAACTTTTTAAACTATTGGCAAAAGATGAATATTCTATTAGAGTTTTCTTTAAAATGACTGGTGTGTCTTTATCTTTCGCAGCCCGCTTTTTGGAAACTCTAAGACTTAGGAACCTGAAATCAGGCAAAGTGATAGATCTTTAAGTGTACCCATTTCACTTTAAGTCTCATTTGTTAAGTCACTATATCTACACATTCATGGGCCTGTACAACAAGCTGTCTTACAGTATGGAAGAGCTCTCCGCAATTTCCACCACGCGGATGGAGAGGTATGAAGAAGATCTCCCTGGAATGTCAGCGGTAATAAATCTCCACACAAGTCAATACTCCCAACCAATAGCCCTGAGACTTCACTGAATTTAAGTGTCTCGTGTAAAAACGATGGGTGCGCCGAATACTCAGATGAAGTTACTGACTGTGGGCCTTGATCGTCACGAAATGGCTTCTCGCAAGAAAGTCCTGTTTCTACATGGTCTTGCCGAACATCAGAATGAAGAGCACATCGTTCAAGCGATGAAAATAATGAAGGAGAAAATGACGATCACCAATGTCTCGTCCTCAGACATCGTAGCTTGCCATCGCCTGGTAGTTCGTTGAGGCAAGCTCCGGCCTCTTCTCATACGTTGCCAGAAATACAGTCTGCGGGGAGAGGTCTGGCGCAGTGAAACTGAGTTAAAGGGCGCAGGGTTAATTATCTCAGAATTTCTAACATATCCCAGATACGATGCGTTTCTAGAAGCTCATAGACACTTTCGTGTAAGCTGGTTTGGTTGGACTTCGGAGGGCAAAATAAACATATTGCCTCCAGACAAATCTCGTCGTAAGATTGAGTCCTTGTCGGAGCTACGGCTACTCATAACACAGTACCCGTTGGTAAAACCAATAACTAAAGAAGCCACCGAAGGATCCATGCAGCAGGTTAGCAGATCCGCTACTTCAGCGGCCTATAAAAAGTCACGAAAGTGTGCAAAATAAGAGAACCTAATTCAAGGCACTATTTTATTTGTGAATGTGACGGTCACTATTTTATTTTGTGGGTAAATTAATACCTACCTACCTTTTATAATTCTTTTTTTGACGTTATTACACTCGTTCACTGGAATTGTGCCCGGTATATGGCAATAGGCTCACCCCCTATTACATGGGACCTAACATCGTCGGCGAAACGTGGGTGTACTCAGTACACCTCTGCCACCTAGAGTGGTGTGATCAGACTGCTGGCGTTCCCCAAGGTGGTGTTCTTTCTCCTCTTCTCTTCTCGGTTTTCATTAACTCTCTATCTATATCATCACGCCAGATCCCTTGCAAGATAGGCAGAGAGTACAGAGTTCCAACAGGTTCGTTCCTTACATACCTCTCTGGCTTCCTCCACTCTCATAGTTCGTCTCATACACACTCGCCGGTTACGGAGACTCTTGACTTGTCCTTCAGATAAGACTCGGTCTATTTGCTCATGGTAAGATAGTCTAGGTCTTCCCCGGTACCTACATCCTTCCACTTTCATATTTTATATCTATTTTGTCATTCTTTCTTCAGAATTTCTTTCTATATGCCCGAACCAACGGAGCATACCCTTTCTCATCATTAGACCGATAATATCTTTCATGCCTACTCGCTTTCTTACTACGCTGTTGCGAATACGGTCGGTCAGCTTCATTCCGGACATCTACCGCAGAGCTCGCATTTCCACCGCATTCATCCTACTTTCATTCTCCTTCTTACACACCCAGCTCTCGCTGCCATATAACAGCGTTGGGACAAGCACTCTGTTATGTATGGCCAGCTGCGCCTTTCGGCTTACGTGCCGGCTTCGAAGTAGCTTTCCCATCGCACCATTTATTGTGTTCCCTGCACACACTCTTCTCTCTATGTCAGCGGTGTATTTTCCAATCTTACTGAATGCGCATCCAAGATATACAAACTCATTTACTTGCTCCAGCACATCGTTACCAACCACAATCCTTGCATTTGTTCTGGTTTATTCCCGTTCAAAAACCATATTCATTAATTCAATCACTAAAATTTTATCTTTACATTTTCTTCTCTATGCAGACAATTTGTAACTCTATCGTCATTTTAAAATTGACGAGCTCCCTGAGGCCATTAACGCCATCAATAATGATCTACAAATATAAACGAGTGGGCTGAAACTTTTGGTATGTTAGTCAATCCTACAAAATCTGAAGCGCTTATTATTGGTCGCCGATACTACTATAACCTCTTTAATCAAGACTTTCTTCCACCAGTATTGTACGATTCCGTTTCTATAGCTTATTCCAAAAGTGTCCAAAATCTAGGTATCTATATTGGTTGCCATCTTTCGTGGAATGGTCATATTGCAGCAGTAAGCAGAAGTATTTATTGCTCCTACCAGTCTCTCAAACGGCTCCAAAAAATCCTGCCCTTTCCGACTAGAATAACTCTTGCTCAATCTCTACTTCTTCCTCTTCTGGACTTTGCTGATGTGTTTTCTTGACGCGACGGAGGCGCTCCTTAATAAACTCGAACGTCTTCAAAATTGGAACATCCGTTTTATTTTTGGGCTCCGGAAATACGAACATGTGTCGGAATTTGGGGCGCAATTGAGGTGGTTGCCTGTTCGACGTCGTCGAGATATTTACGTACTTTCACTTCTTTATTCTGTTCTCCACAATCCTAATACACCAGCATATCTCAAGGAAAGCTTTGGATTTCTAGCTCCTAGAGGAAAGCCTTGTCGCACATCCTCTTCCCTTCTTCGTACTCCTCTTCACACTTCTAGTCGCTATAACGGTTGTTTTACTGTCAGCGCAGTGCACTTGTGGAACTCACTCCCGCATTCCATCCGCAATAGAATCTTACTGGACGCCTTCAAAACGAGATACGCTGTAAAGGCCCCGCGGCCAACAGCGTAGATCATTCACACACACACACGTCCTTAAAAAGAAAACAAAAGAACATTTTCTGTCATCATGAATTATATTTATCGGTAATTTAATTACCATATATGTATTTGTATATATTTATATATCTATACATTTAGTTATATTTTATTATATGTATGTATGTGTGTATGTATATTGAGTATTATTTTGTTTGATTTTTGTGCTACTGTAATACGTTATAATATGTATGGTTAGTTTAGGCATTCTACATAGTAGTTTCTACTGTCTGTACACTTGTTTCTATCCTCTACTACATTTTCATATCTCTATCGCTCTAAGGTTTGCTGGAAGAAATCTCAATATTGAGTTTAGCTCACCTTTGTACATAAACTTTTCTTTAAAATTGTTATCTGTTAATATATGTGTACAATAAAGAATTAAAATAAAATAAAAAATATTCATGATATGGTCAGTTGTGCACGGCATTTTCTTTGAAAGAACTGCTTTTAAGGAGCTCAACGTTACTTTTTGGTAATGAATCTACACCTACTTAGTCAGGTCATATTAAATGTTTGCTTTGGAACCCTATAAGATAAGTAATAGGAGCGTTGCGTGATTTCCTCAAATTTAAGGCCATAGCTTTTGAATTTTTTATAAATCATTTTATACTATATATAATAAATATAATTCATGATGACAGAAAATGTTCTTTGTGAGTATCTCGGCGACGTCGAACAGGCAACCACCTCAATTGCGACCCAAATTCCAACACATGGATGAATTTCCGGAGTCCAAAAATAAAACGGATGTTTCAATTTTGAAGTCGTTCGATTTTATTAAATAGCTCCTCCGTCGCGTCAAAAAAACACATCAAGATAGTCCAGAAGAGGAAGAAGAAGAGATTGAGCAAGAGTTATTCTAGTTGGAAAGGGTAGGAATTTTTGGACCCGTTTGATTATTTAAAATCAGAATCAACTAGAGTATAATTCACCATTGATAACAATCGAAATATATACGAAGTTATGAAAAACCCGATAACAAAATGACCACGAGCGACAACCTACAAAATGACACCATGAATGGAGCGCGCGCTGCTTTTATACATTCTAAAGTATTTCTATTTTCCATTCCTAACAATATATATATATATATATATATATATATACAAGGTGTAACATAATAAACGCAAGACCTCAGACACCCCGATTAGATAATTGGGTCATAAATTAAAAACGAAAATTAAATTTCCAAATTTAAAGGCTTTTACTCCTTTTTTAAACACTTTTATACCCAAATTAACAATGAAACTTGTACGTGTATGTGTGCGTTTTGAGAAATACGTTTTAGGAATGCATTTTAAATCTCCTGATTGCAATGAATCAAGAATCAATTTAGTTTTTTATAGCACACTGAAGGAGTAAAAACAATTTTTGAAAGTTAAAAAAAAATGTAGAATACATTAAAAATTGTTGGAATCAATTTAGTTAACGATTTAGAACAAATTAGTTTCAGGTCTTGCGTTTATTATGTTACAGCTTGTATATACATACAAAGTTTTTAAACTGATTAAAAATTATGAAATAATGTCTCTACATGACCAAGGCAGATCCCTTGCCAGAGCAACCAGGTAAAACAATTTAAAACCAAAAATGTGGGGGCCAAGCAATACAGTCTGCACCTGCAACTGATATACGAGTACTCACTCTTTACCCTGTTATTTATTGCATGCCCCGAGTTTTTTGTTTTAAATTGTTTTATCTGCATACTCTGCAAGAGATCTGGCGTGATAATATAGAGACATTATAGCATTTTTATTTTCATTTAATAATAGATGTACACATTTCCGGATAATGGCATGGCAATTTGTTTCATTTATGATATACAAATCATTGATCTTTATTCATTATGTGCCATAAATTCACAACCTTTTTTTGTGATTAGTATACTTATTTCCACAGATATCTCGTGTATCATTTTGTAAAAATAATTGCAATAACGATCTCAAATTGGCAACACTAACTGGGTGTGAAAGTGCCACATTAATACCTTCCGCTAGAAAAAAACGGTTCGAAAAACTAGGAAAAAGGTGTTGCCTGCGCTTCCCATAACAAACAAATAACATTGCACCTGGTAAACAGTATAGGTCCAAGGCGTCTTCCGTGAGGTTGTGAACGGCGCAGTCGCGCGGCGGGTCGGGCGCGGAGGCCGGGCGCACAGCGTACGCACACGGCGCCGCCTGCCGCCCCGCCAGGTTGCCGGCGCGGCACCACAGCGTACCGTACGCCGCCTCCGACGACGGCTTTAATTGATATCGGGATATGCCCTCCTTAGCTTCCACTGTATACCGATCCTAAAACATGTACATTACATCAAATTCAGATATTCAAGAACAACATTTATAAAAGCGTTTATTCAGAGTAAACCTTCAAATGATAGGCACTTAGAATATATGAGAAAAAAACAAATATTTAAATATTTATAAGATTTAATATTTACACGAATACGTTTTTAAAATTTAGCCAATAATCCTATGCACTTTATATGCTTCCCAAAGTTTTGAAACAATCTGCAGTGTATAATAGCCATTAGAAGCTGTTAGCTTATAATGGCTATGTGGCATTTCTGTTGAGGTACAGCATATAATTTTGGAGTCATGCAACTGACAGCGAACAAGTATTTGTAGCTCAAAAAAGATGCATACGAGATTTTGTAAACTCAAGCAAACAGATTGTTGTAGAAGCTACTTCAGAAATATAAAAAATATTAATAATGCCTTGTCTATGTATGTATGAGTTGGGTGGGATTTCACTTCTTTTTGTAAGTTGCTTATGACATTTTGTTAATTTTTTCTTTCTTTTTTTGGGTGTATTTCTTGCACATTAGAGGTGCCTTTTTTCTTAGCCCACTCTCTATTTCTGCTCTTTTTCTTCTTTGATTTACTGTTTATAATTTATCATCATCAATTACAGCGGGTACACATTAGGAGTTTTGCGCGCGCTTCGTTCCATTACTTAATTTAAAGTGTGGGGGGTGAAGTCCCTATATCAATTTTCAGACTTCTAGCATTAACATTTGCGGAAGTCTCATACAAAATTCTATCCCCTAGTTTAAGAGGTTGAGGGTAAAAGTTCCATGTTTTAGAATTTTTTTGTTGTTTTTGTACTAATACTAGTTTACATATCAAATTTCAGCTTTCTAGGACTTCAGGAAGTACCCTAAGAGTTTTGATGATCATCGGTGAGTCAGTGACGAAATCGGGGTATATTAGATATCATCAATAAAAGCTAAAGTATAAGAGCTATGCAATTGAAACTTTATATGTTTAATAAGTTCACTATTGCAATGACATCCTGAGAATTTTGTTTATCTGGTTTAATGGTGGTTATGGTCAGACAGATAGCTGCGAAACAAGTCGATCGTTAAAGGAGAAACATTAAGGGAACGCAGCGTAGCAATCACGATATCATGATCAACTGTGTTTAACGCATTGCTGAAATCAAAAAGAGTAAGAACAGTTAGCTGCTGGTTTTCTATTCAAAGCCCAATGTTATCAGAGATGTTTAATAATGCAGAAGTAGTACTATGACCAGGGCGTAAAGCAGATTGATAAGGGTCAAGGAGTTATGAGTCGTTCCAGATTTTTTATAGGAAGGGGAGAATAGAGATAGGATGGTGGTTTGAAGAGGTTTCAGGATTAGCCTTTTTTGGCAAGGGAGTCACTTGGGCGTCCTTCCAGGCGTTCGGAATGACACCAGTTGTGATAGAAAAATTTAGGATATGAGTGATAACGGGTCATAAGGAGTCGAGAATAGGTATGGGTATATTACGACTAATACTGCCACTTCCAACGTCATTTGAAGTAAAGGAAAGAATACTATTTTTGAGATCACGTTCAGAAACCGTTGTGAATGAAAATGTAGGATAATCAGGGGCCATTTGTGCATTAAGTAGATGAAACGTGTTAGCTCTAATAGCATAATCCAAAGCTGGCGACTTAGAGAAATGCTGATTAAGATGCTCTATGTCGAAGTCATTTAAGGCAGCATCTTGTGGAGATTTACCCACTCTTAAGGTCCAAAGAAACCTCCAGACTTTGGCAGGATCACCGTTTTCAACAGAACGATGGATATGACACCTATAGTTTTTCTTTTCTATGAGAACCTTGATGTTTTCGGTAAGCCAAGGAGCAGAAAGATGCCTTATTTTAATCTTATGGATAGGAGCATGTAAGTTTTTTTTTGTGAGGTTAGTTTAAGTTACAGCTACAGATTTTCGAGCTCCATATATTATTTATTAAAATAAATTATTAAAGTGCATACACACATCTTATACATGCTATAAAATTTGTCATATCCTTTGGTGCACTCATTTCACTTAAATTTTCTCCAATAAATTCACTCCATGGACCTGTACGCCGAACTGTCTAACTGTGTGGAGGAACTCTCCACAACCTTTACTGCGCGAATGGAGAAGTATAAAGACGATCTTCGGATTTACAGGGACAATGAAGCTCCACACAAGACGATAGCCAGCTTATCCAGAGAGTTCACAGAGTTTAGGTGTCTTATGTGGAAGACTATGGGTACGCTAAAGACTCAGGTGGAGTTGCTGACTGCGGGCCTAGATCATCATGAGAAGGCATCCCGTAAAAAGGTCTTGCTACTCCATGGCCTTCCTGAGCAGCAGAATGAAGATCAGCTTGTCCAGGTGATAAAAACAATTAAGGACCAGATGAAGATCGCCAATGTCTCTTCCTCAGACATCATAGCCTGCCATCGCCTGGGAGATCGTTTGGGCAAGCCTCGTCCCCTTCTTATCCGTTTTAAACACTACAATCTGCGGAACGAATTGTGGCGCAACAAAACTAAATTGAAGGGCACAGCCGTGCCAAAATGTACTTCTTTCTCTTTTCACCAAGTTACAGAAGGAGATATAAAGAAAAATATCCTATCCATTTCCACTAAAGCAGTGGGTGATGATGGTCTGCACATTCAGATGCTTCTCCCCATTTTAGATACACTTGTTTCTGTCATAGCTCACATTGTCAACTATTCTCTTGTTACAAGCTCCTTTCCGTCGGCTTGGAAAAAGGCTCATGTCCTGCCCCACCTAAAGTTGCAAATCCCACGTCTGTATCCCAATTCCGTCCAATTTCCATTTTAGCCATCCTATCTTAGGTTCTTGAGAGTGTGGTCCATAGTCAACTGTCTTGTTATCTCTCTTCTAACTGCCTGCTAAGTCCGTATCAATCTGATTTCCGTCCTGGCCATAGTACTGTAACGACTCTTGTTAAAATTGCAGATGATATCCGTTTGGCCATGGAAAACAAGCTCCTCACAATTTTGGTACTACTGGACTTCAGCAGTGCTTTTAACTCAGTTGATTTTGACATCCTCCTAGGGATCTTATCCTCTTATCTTCTTCTGTGATCAAATAGTTTGATTCTTACCGTCGGGGTTGGTCGCAGTCGGTCCGTTACGATGAGGTCTCTTCTGACTGGTGTGATCTGACTGCGGGCGTACCCCAAGGTGGTGTCCTTTCCCCTCTTCTTTTCTCAGTTTTTATTAATACTATCACTAAAATTTTATCTTCATACTATCTTTACGTAGACGACTTGCAACTTTATCGTCATTTTAAAATAGATGAACTTCCCAAAGCTGTTGATGCTATCAGTAATGATCTTAAAAAAATTAACGAGTGGGCTAAATCTTTTGGCCTGCTAGTAAATCCCACAAAGTCACAAGCTCTCATTATTGGTAGCAGATACTACTTCAATCTCTCTACGACTCAGTTCCTATAGCCTATTCTACAAGTGCTATAAAACTAGGTGTCTATATCGACTGCCATCTTTCGTGGAATGTTCACATTGCAGAAGTAAGCAGAAGGATTTATTGCTCCTTCCAGTCTCTCAAGCGACTCCAGAAGTTCATGCCCCTTCATACTAAAATAAATCTTGCTCAATCTCTTCTCCTTCCCCTTCTAGACTATGTTGATATCTGTTTCTTGGATGCAATGAAGGAGCTTCTCAATAAACTCAAACGGCTTCAGAATTTGTGCATCCGCTTTATTTTCGGGCTCCGAAAGTACGATCATGTCTCTGAATTTCGGGCGCAGTTAAAGTGGTTGCCTATTCGACATCGTCAAGATACTCATATTCTTTCACTCCTATATTCTCTTCTTTACAATCCTAATTCACCATCTTATCTAAGGGAACGCTTTGAATATTTAGTCCCCAGGGGTAAGCCCTGCCGCACATCTTCTTTTCTTCTTCTCCGTTCTCCCCGTCACACTTCTAGTCTTTATAATAGTTCTTTTACTGTTCGCGCAGTGCAGCTGTGGAATTCACTTCCACACTCTATACGCGATAGCGTCTCACTGGACGTATTCAAGAGGAAAATTAAAGAGCATTTCCTTTCATCATGAATCATATATTTATATATGTATGTATATACTATTATATATAATTATTGATATATATTATATATGGATAAATAGGTATATTAATTTATATTATTTTGTTGACTTATATGTGTATGTAGTGTGTTGTGTATTTATGTATAGTTTTATTCCATTGTACACTTGTTACTATCCTCTCTGCTTTTCATCTCTCTAACGCGCAGGTTAGCTGTAAGAAAACTCAATTTTGAGTTAAGCACACCTTTGTACATAATATATCCTATGTAATGTTTCATTGTGTATAATAATAATAATAATAATAATAAAGCCTTTATTTAACAATCTTACATAAAATATATTTACAATATAAACTTATTTACTCGTTTGACACCGGTCCGTGAAGATTGTCTTGCTGTCCAGCATAGGCCTCCCCTAGAGTACGCCACCGAGTGCGGTTCAGAGCTTGTCTTCTCCAAGTATACCCCGCTATTTTCACAATATCGTCTTCCCATCTACGTCGCTGTCTCCCTTTCTTTCTTTTGTGTTGTCTCGGGCACCATTCTGTTACATCCCTAGACCATTTATCTATGTTACTCCTAATCATATGACCTGCCCACCTCCATTTTAGTTTTTTAATGCAGTACGTAATATCTGTGACTCTTGTTTTGCTCCTTATAGTATCTAGCTTAATTTTATCTTTTAATTTAATGCCCATCATGCTTCGCTCCATACTGTGCTGGCAAGTTTCTAATTTGCGTATGCTTTGATTAGTTAGGCTCCACGTTTGGCACCCATATGTCATAACAGGCAGAATGCAGGAATTAAATATTTTACCCTTTGCTTTCAACGGTACGAAAGGATTCTTCATTATCTCTTTGAGAGACCAGTATCTTTTCCAAGCCAAAGTGACTCTGTTATTTATTTCTTTCTTTGTGAGGTCTATTGGAGATATGATCTGTCCTAGGTATGTGTATTCATCCACATATTCTATATTGTTACCGTTAACGGATATAGGAATGTTTTCAGAGCTTGACATAATTTTTGTTTTTGCAGTATTCATTGATAGTCCCACTTTATCACTTTCATACACCAGTTGCTTTAACATCTTTTGTAAGCTTCTTGGGTCTTCAGCAATTATTATTAGATCGTCTGCAAATCTTAAGTGGTTTAATCGCACTCCGTTAATATTCAATCCGTACTTATCCCACTCGAGACGTCTAAACACGTGTTCGAGAACAGCTGAGAAAAATTTGGGTGACAAAGGATCCCCTTGCCTTACTCCTCTTTTTATCGGAAAATAATCCCCATCTCTTTCTGTTCGTATCCTTGCTTTCATGTTCTTGTACACGTTGATAATTAGTCGAATATATTTTTTCTCCACTCCTTGTGTTTCTAAGGCTTCCCATATTTTTGCGTGTTTTAGGGAGTCAAATGCCTTATTATAATCCACGAACGCAAGGTAGAACGTAATATTGTATTCACTACTTTTCTGAATTACTTGTTTTATCGAGTGTATGTGATCTATTGTTGAGAACTTGCTGCGAAAGCCTGCTTGTTCTTTGGGTTGGTTTTCATCCAGAGTCTTTGTTAAACGGTCTAGCAGTATCTTTGAAAAGATTTTGTACACGTTCGACATCAAGCTGATGGGCCTGTAGTTGGCTATGTCATCTTTTTTCCCTTTTTTGTGCAGTATTATTATCGTTGACAAAGTCCATTGTTGAGGAATATTTTCTGTGTGTAAAATTTCATTGAATATGTCTGTGATAGTGTTCATCGTTGCTTTGGATGATCCTATTAGCAATTCGTTCGATATGCAATCTCCTCCTGGCGTTTTACCTCTTTTTTGTGATTTGATAGCCTTATTGACTTCGTCTCTCGTTATACACGGAATTTCTTCATCGTTGTTTTTAACGCAGTCCACTAGCTGGTTGTGTTCCTCTATTATTTCGTCATTGTTGTATAATTCGCGGTAATATTCTGTTGCTACTTCTAATATTTCTATTCTATTTGTCTTACTTTTCTTATTTCTGTGGTGTTTTATGCTGTCGATCCAGGTTATATTTTCTCTTAGTTCAGTCCATGCTTTCTTGATTCCGCCTACTTTTTCTATATGGTAATTTAGTGTTTCAGTTCTTGATTTCTCTCTGTGTTTACGTATTTGCAAGGTTATTTCTTTACTAAGTTTTATTATTTTTTGTTTGTTAGTTTTCCTATCCTTAAACATATTTTTCCTTTGCATAATCAACCTTCTTGCTTCTAGACCTAATTTGTCTTTTATCTCTCTTGTTGTTCTAATTTTACTTTCGGTTTCTTTTAGTTCCTTTTCTAGAGCATCATACTTTACTTGAATTTCTTTGAGATTATTTATTTTTTCTAATTTAGTGCGTAGGGACTCTAAAATGTTTTCCGGTATTTGTAAAGCTACAGGTTTTCTTGTATTGTAAATATTTTTCCTTGATGTTTTTGGTTCCATTATATACAGTTGACCTCTAAGTAGTCTGTGGTCTGTGTTGTAGTTAAATTGGTTGACAATATTTATATTTGAGAATAATCTTGGTTTGTTCGTGGTAATGTAGTCTATTTCGTTTCTTATCATTCCATTCGGTGACATCCATGTCCATTTTCTATTAATATTCCTATTGTAGTAGCTGTTCATGATGTGTAGGTTGTTTTCCAAAGCGAAGTTTATCAGTCTTTGTCCATTGTCGTTCCTTTTGCCTGATGTATGTGGTCCGAGTGCTTTGTCTTCGTTTATTCTCCTCTTTCCTATTTGGCCATTGAAGTCCCCTATTACAATTATGGTTTTGTGCAAGGTTGGCATTATTTCATTGAGTTTGTTACAGAAATCGTTTTTTATTTCTTCTTTGGCGACATCAGTCGGGGCATATATTTGAACTATTGAAGATGGTTGTTTATGGCCGGGCAATTTAATGTTCAAAACTGCTATCCTATCTGATATGCCTCGAAACTCTATTATTTCGTTTTTGAGATAATTTTTAACCATAAATCCTACTCCATATAGACCAGCTGTTATATTTTTGTAGTAAAATATATATTTTTCGTGTTCTTCGGTTTTCTCAACGGCTCTCCGTACTTCGCTTAAGCCTATTATGTCCCAGTTTATGGTTTCTAATGCATTTTCCAATTCAAGTAGGGATTCTCGGGATTTTAACGATCTTGTGTTTATTGTGGCTATATTTAGTCTTGTTCTTTGTTTTTGTTTATTATTTTCGAAGTATTGTTTGTTCAGTGAAGGGTTCATAGATTTAGAGCTTAAGCCGCTCTGCCCACTGCGTGTGCAGAGCAGAGAGAGTGGGCAGAGCGGCTTAAGCTCTTAACCACTGCGCTAAATCGTTCAATGCACTACTAACAGAACTTTTTGATTCTTGCTGACTTATTTATTTATTCTTTATTGTACACATGTATACACAATGAAACATTACATAGGATATATTATGTACAAAGGTGTGCTTAACTCAAAATTGAGTTTTCTTACAGCTAACCTGCGCGTTAGAGAGATGAAAAGCAGAGAGGATAGTAACAAGTGTACAATGGAAAAAAACTATACATAAATACACAACACACTACATACACATATAAGTCAACAAAATAATATAAATTAATATACCTATTTATCCATATATAATATATATCAATAATTATATATAATAGTATATACATACATATATAAATATATGATTCATGATGAAAGGAAATGCTCTTTAATTTTCCTCTTGAATACGTCCAGTGAGACGCTATCGCGTATAGAGTGTGGAAGTGAATTCCACAGCTGCACTGCGCGAACAGTAAAAGAACTATTATAAAGACTAGAAGTGTGACGGGGAGAACGGAGAAGAAGAAAAGAAGATGTGCGGCAGGGCTTACCCCTGGGGACTAAATATTCAAAGCGTTCCCTTAGATAAGATGGTGAATTATAAAGTCCTTAAACTCTGCTAAATCTGCTGCCTCTATCTGGCTCTGGCTGGACACCTGCGTATGCTGCCTTCGCCAACTCGGTATCGAACTGTGCCATCTTGGAGTAGAAGAAAGAAGCCAGTCCCTCGACGGTGTGCTGCAGAGCCTCCATAGTGTAGTGATAAGGTTATAATATTAAATGAAGTGTGCTTAAATGTGAAACTTAGTTTCGAAGATATTTGGATTATGGATATTTGGACTTTGCACTAGCAGGTAACTTTATCTACCACTTAATACTATACATCAGATTGCAACAGCTTCTAACTAATTTTATTTAAAATGAAGTGAAAGAGTTACTTATTCTGCTTAGTTCTACAGTAGGGTAATAAGATTGATATAATATCCATATGACGTAATCTACACAATTGTAGCTTTCGTAATAAAAGAAGCTTGCGACCCTTGCCAGCCTTGTTAGACGGCACGAACAAATTGAAACTCACGCGCTGCAGTCTCAGCTTTTACTAAAGCAGTCGCTAGTGATATCTGACTTGGGTTGCTGATTTTCTTTGTTGGGAGGCTAGAAATTGATGGGTGCACACTCTTCTGAACCTTTAGAATCTTAAAAAAAGTACCCGGTTTGTCTTCTTGCATTTTATACGTACCTGGTTTTGTGACCTCGACTTGTAACAGAGTATGATGTCGCCTTTTATACAAGCAAAATGTGAAAGTTATCTACGCAACAGATGTTAATAAATTGATAAAGGCATCAAACAACTAAATTCGAACAAAACTAAATTTAGAAATAATTACCACCAAAACTATTCTATAAGTTCTAAAACACTTAATTTTTCTAAGTTAATAAACTAAACATAATACTTTTCTTAATTTTAGAGAACAACTACTACTTGGAAAAAAACATACATAAATTCCCCTTTTCTAAAATATTCTAAGTCTAAACTACAGCAAAAAAACACAAATGACTTTAAGTTCTAATCACTTCTAAATATTCTAAGTCTCTGGAATTCTTCAAATTTTTCTATTTTAATGTAAGCGATAAAACTTTACTTATAAAATCCAGTGCACTCACACACAAACCGCTAACTTGCCCGCTTCCTTTTATGCCGCCGCCATTGCTCGTGCACTCGCTTCCTCTTGCATTGTAGTCGCAGTCCCGCTGGTGCTCGGGACTGATTTTTCGGTCTAGATCCACACTTAGTGTGTCACTTTTCTCGATCTGCAATGCTAAGCCTTGCCCAAGTGCCTCCTTGGCACCCTAGCGCTATCAGCAGCGATCCACCACTTCCGAACACACAGGACCAATTTATAAGGTCTGAGGTCCAGATCAACTAGGTTGACCCTACATAATGTACTAATAAAACTACCTGATAGCTTACTATAATCTATATTTGAACCAGGAGCGGTGTCCTCAAATGTATGCTTACGATCTACTAGATTAAATATATGATATATAAAAAACTAATACAGCGATTCACAATTCCGGACGTCTCAACGAGCGCATTAGGGAGGTTATATTAAAACTAAAAACAACATTCCACTAATATTATAAATGTGAAAGTTTTTATATTTAGATATTTGGATGTTTATGACTGAATCACGCAAAAGCAGCTAAACGGATTTGGATGAAATTTATTATCACACAGATAGTTTATTATCTGTATTAACATATAGGACTTTTTACCCCGGAAAAATGATATGTTCTTGTTGAAAGTCAACGCGGACGAAGGAAGCTAGTAATAAGTAGTACGCAAACAATTATATATTATATTTTTAATTGTGTTAAGTTAATTGTCTAAGATCATTGAAAAACGAAATTAGTAACCGTCTTTTCAATTTATTAGAGTCCCAAAATGTTTAGTTTTCGTCGCATTTTTGATTTCGAATAATAAATCTACGCCAGACGCCATAGAACGTCTTGTAAGACACATTACAAGTCGGAAATTAGACAAAAAATACATTTTCTTGGGACTATTGCTATAGAGTTCCAGTTCACGTAGTGATTATATTCTCTTTGTTAAGGCACATGGCACTATCGGAGTAAGTCTGTCTAATGAAAGCTGAGAGCGGTAAAATAAAGTCATATTTAAAGAAAAAAAATTGTACGTACGACACCGGATAAACTGGGAATAAACGATTTGATACTTAAATACTTTTATGACCAAAGTAGTAAGATCAAAATAGTAGAGCATGATTTAAAAAAAAACACATATGTACACACAGGAAAATGGAGGAACAAGGCAGGAGAAGTATACTCACATCTACTCACACACACACACACACACACACACACACACACACACACACACACACACACACACACAAAGTACACAGTACTTAGTATTTGAATATCATATGATTAGTATTTAATGTGTGCTTAAAAACTCATTTTAACTCTAAGAAAGTAACTATTTTGTTTTTCTTTTATGTACTCGTATCTTGAAGCTCGGGAGCTTAAATTAGCCATATAAAATTAGTTACAATTTTATATTGTTAATTTGAGCTCACGAGCCTCAAGATACAAGCGTGCTTAGTTTGAGGCTCAACGAAACATGATGTAAGTAGTTACTTTTTTCGTTGGTAATAAATGATTTTACACACATACGACATATAATTAAAAATAAAATATATTTTTAATTATATGTCGTAACTCACTAGTGGCCGTTTCAATATTCAACTTAACAATAGATTTGCTTACTGGCAGTAGTATTTTGACAGTTTCATATAAAATATGTCAAAATTCTACTGGTGATACCGATACCAGGTAATATACGCAAATCTATCGCCGATGTCGATATTGAAACCGGTCATAAAACAATTGATTACATTAGCGCCAGTATTGCCAGCTTATGAAAACGTTAAAAAATCACTTTCAGCTTTCAATAGACAGACTCTAATTCTTGGTATAGCATAATAATACATAATATTAGGCCTGTTAAGAAACTGTCCCACCGTTGGGCACGGGCCTCCTCTCAAACTGAGAGAGTTTAGGCCATAGTCCACCACGCTGGCTCAGTGCGGGTTGGCGAACTTCACACACCTTCGAGAAACACTTAGGCATGCAGTTTTCCTAACGATGTTTTCCGTCACCGTTAAAGCAAGTGATAATTATTTTTGTAAAACGCACATGCTTTCGTAAAAACAGAGGTGCCTGCCTGGGTTCGAACCCGAGACCTCTGACTTTGCCATCTAACGGTCTAACCACTAGGCTAACACCGCTTTCTTTTTGTAAAGTATAGGTTATGTAAAGATTTTTTGCTATGTCATTGTCAATGCCGGAATGCATCGTTACGGCGTTTACTACGAGCCTTTTAGGTTTCTATATTTAAAAAATATTTTGTTATGTACACTACTTGAATATACAGTTTCTTTTTCTCTTTTCTCTTATTCATTATAAGTACTATAATATTTTTCATATAGGAAAGGTAGTGACAGTTCAAAGTGCCAATCGAAATAATTATTAAATTCAATGGCGTTAAGGCATAAAACCATAAGTATAGAAACGGGTCAAGCCTCTTATTGCCATTGAATAAAGTATCATTTTCTTTGACACTCACAACTGCCACAGTACCCACCTTACATAAAAAATACTAGTTTTTCTGGGTATGGGTAGTGTTAGACTTTGGGATCTGACGTTTCAAAATGTCTATTTCAATGTGTCAAGATGGCGCATTCACGTATTGTTTATTGATTTATTGACTTTGAGCATAACATGTATTTTAATTAAATACATATAATATATAATATTCATTAAAAAATCGGCAATCAATTTTGTACAAGTTTAAAAACAATTGATCGATTATAACGATTTCATTGTGTCAGTCCCCAAAACAGAAACCTTTCCAATTTACATAATTAAGAAGTAGAACTATATAAAGTTTTAGGATTTTTAAATATTTACGCAATTTTATAAACAGTATATGTTTTAAATGCAAATTAAAAGAGGTTTTTGGTTTATCTTTATATTTTTGTTTATAATCTAGATTCCCTATTTAAATATTCCACACTAAAACATGCGTAAAATGGAATTAGATGAAACATCACCGTACCCATGTCTCGTGGAAAAGACTATATATTATATATATATATATATATATATATATATATATATATATATATATATATATTTTGTTTTTTTTTTTCATTTGCATTTAAATATTTGGAAATCGATGATGGGGTATATGTGACGTCACTTTTTTTATAGGTGCTGCCATATAAAATTTTATGATATAGCAACATGCTGAGGGAGCAGCATGTTTAGTCACACTTAATATCCAGTGCTATTTTTGTCATTACTTTGTCAATTATGTATATAATTATTATACCTATGGTTCAATAAATGTATTTTTTCTTTTAAAAAATAAATTACACAATATAAGCTTTAAGGTAAGCCCGCTGTGTTCCTCTTTAGATCTGGTCAGTGGATGCCACGTTTCCATAGGGTGGTAGATTATATAATGTATAATAATGAAATAAAATAAATGAGTTTGTGTGACTTCTTTCCCAAAAAGAAAAGAGTAACTTAAAGTATTCGCTTTATGAACCCTGAAGATGCAGTGACTGTATTTGAAAAGTCTGTGGAAGAGATTCCTAAGGATAAGAGGGCTCACTGCTTCAGTCAATAGTGCTGTCGCATGCGATGGTGCTTAGCAAGGAAAGACTACTTCGAAAAATAATAAAAATATCAACAGCTTTAATCAGTTTTTGACCATCCAAAAATTTTTTGTGCGACCCTCGTAAGGCACCTGAACCATCGAGAGAATAAAAACAAAGATATATGTTGCGATAATAAATAATAGCTACGAATTCTACTATGTTCCAGAACACAGGTAGCAAAACGACTTGTTTACACGCCAGACTAGCTGGCTTTCGAATTAACAATACATAGTTCTCAGCTCCAATTTTATGAAAATATTCTCACTCGCACATGCAAATGAACAACATAGTATAGTGATTCGCTTTGTAGCATATTAGCATAGTAGTAAAAATTATCATACTTACTGCCTCGATAATGTGAAAAACATCTGAGTTGTTAAAGGTCCACTCGAATGTGTCTGGTGGCGGAACGGCATCGACTGCACACGTCACAGTGATTGACTCATTAAGTGCAACCCATAATGTTTCCATCTCCCATTTTGTGCACAGCGGCTTATCTATAAATTTCAAAACAAATGTAATTCTGCATTCATTCAAGTTATCAAATGGTACAATTTATTTATTTTATTTTTATTTATTTTATAATCTTTGGAAAAGTTACAGCTAATTTAAATAATAATTCAAGTGATTATACAGAGTAAGGCTAATTAAAAGTTTTCACATATAGTAAAAGTTGTCACAGAATTATGCACTAATAAAACTATATATAAGCCATAGCTGAAACCAGTTAGTCGAAAAGTAGGAACATATTTTTTTTTTAAAGTATTAACATTTTTCACTAACAAATCAAAGTCTACTACCTGAATTTGAAGTACGACATGCTCGAATTAAGTACGAATTTTGTCTATAATTGCTTCTGGAATAAGGAATATCTATCAATCAATTAATATTTTATTTGTCAAGTATAGGTACAATACATTTTGTTGTTATATATATATATATATATATATATATATATATATATATATATATATATATATATATATATATATATATACTATAAAGATCTCTATACTTTTCCTGTGAGGCGTACAAATGTCAGTGGTTAAGATAATTAGTTATAATTATAATGTCACAAATATTCCTTGTTAATCGGTGTTATGTCATCATCAATAATATATATTAATTACCTAATAGTTCACTTTATACATTTGTCATTTATGAAATCATCTACTGAGTAATAGCATTTATTGATTAATAGCAATGTCAAGGTCTTTTTAAAATTATTTATAACCATGATCTTAATCCGATTTGGTAATTTATTATAAATAACTGCTGCCATGCCTAGAATACTCTTCCGTACCAATGCGGTTTTACATTTACGGGTACAGATATCATTTTTGTACTGATTTCGAATTGGGACTGTGCGCAAAGTAGACACGGTTTCAAATTGTTTAATGTTTTCTTTTACAAACAACGCAACTTGTAGAATATATAAGGACGGCACAGTTAGAATTCCAAGTTCTTTGAAAGCTGATACACAACTCTCTCGCGTATTCAGACCACACATCGATCTTATACACCTTTTTTGGGATTTAAATATTGATTCTCGATCGGTCGAGTGACCCCAATACATTATACCGTATCTTAAAATTGATCCCACTAGACCATGGTATGCAGTTAATAAAGAGTCTCTGTTAATTTTCTTTGAAAGTTGAAACAAGGCGTATGCCGATTTATTTAGTTTCTTGCATGTCTCTTCTATATGTGTTTTCCATGTTAACTTACTATCTATAAACAATCCTAAGAACTTTGTAGTATTTATCTGTTCTACATAGGAGGATCTATCTAAGAGGGGTGTTTTCCGTAAACTTGCAGACGGCACTCGTAACCCAATTGAGCCTACCAGTTCTGGCACATCTATCGAGCCATTTATTATCTTCAATAAGAACGAAAGATCGGCCATTTTCCTACGTTCATGTAGCGGTAAAATATGGAATTATTTATTATTTATTATTTATATACCGAGAAATGTAAAATTATACGGGAGCGATACTGTAAATATCTTAGAAATTTCTTTTGTATACCATTTAGGTGATCATTGTAGACGTCGTAAATAGGATTCCAAATTTGAGAAGCATATTCAAAGTGACTACGGACAAAGGTACAGTATAGAATTTGTTTTGATGTTTTTGAAATAATGATAAATTAAAAGAGAGCAGGTCGTCTGATCGGTAGCCAGGAACTCCTTTAATTCTATAACTTATAAGAGTACTAATTAGTGGTTCGATTTTCACACAAACTATTAGTTGTTTTAATTTTGATATTTTGTCTGAAGAAAACAGCTTCTTTAACAACTTTTAGTCATTTAATGTTTATCTACAAACACTAAAGCATATTTATGCACCGCTTTATAGTAAAAGTGAAGAGCAGGCCACTTACGAACAACTTGCATGAGTATGTCGGGCGCGCGGGCGTCGCCCTCCACGTTCGACGCGATGCACGCATAGTAGCCCGCCGCGTAGCGCGAGATGTTGCGCAGTGTCAGAAGCGTTTTGCTCGTCACGATGGCGCCCTGCGACGGGTCGTGTTTGAGAATAACACCCTGCCAATGATTTGCAAAGCTCAGACCAAATATTGAAAAGTTCAATTCAAAGAAACTCTTTACTTGATAGGATAATCTATCATGCATATTGAAGTCTTATTACTTTTGTGCTACTGATATTTTCCCTCCAGCTTTTTCATCTACTATTTATGTTCACAAAATTAAGCCTTGTTTGCGTATAGAGAAAATATGTTATTTGATGTCTCTCTTTGTGTCAATTGATCTTAACCTAGGTTTTGTCCAAGGGTCGTTGTTAACATGGATATTTTAATGTATATACGTTACGTTGTTGCGTGTACTAGTAAGAGAAATAAATATAACAGCACAGCAATCTTTTTGATTACGATACGTAAATGTAGTCAAGCTTCAGCCTTTAAAACTATAATAATATGTACATAAAGATTTGAAACTGCGCCCGGAGGTGTAAGCGGGGTTTTAAAAACTGGACCTTGCGATAAACATCAAAGCTCACTTTCTACAGGGCAGTTGTTACAGTTATACAAGGAATTGACGTTTATTGTGCCTTTAACCATTTTAATTTCTCATAAAAAAGCGAGCAGCATGTTTTCACTTACATTATGTTCCCAAACAACTTTGTACGCGGGGGGGTTAGCATCAACTTTACAGCTGAAGTACACGTCATCGCCCTCTTCGATGTCATTTGGATTTATTTTGGCACCAAAGTTAATAATAGCTTCTGGCATGTCTGTCAAACGCGAAATAAGTTAAATTAATACATTATGGTAACAAATTTGAAGAATGTTGGAAACCAACACGTGAACCTTTTATACATATAAAATTACTTATCCTAACTGCCTAACTAACTGATCTATCAACACCCAGCCCAAACCGCTGGACCTAGATAGCTGAATTCTTGAAAGCGTATTTTCACGGTGACAAACAACCGCTAAGAAAGTTTTTTTTTTACTATTTTGTTTCCATAATGGTAAAATTAGGGTTAAAAGTTTATATTGAAGTAGCATTAGCATTAAAAATAAAATCATGAAAACTGGTATTTAAGCTCTTCTATTTGAACCAAGAAAAACGTATTTAGCCCATAGGGACTAAAATACGGATTTAAAGCTTGTATAGAGGAATTCATGGTTCATTTATTTTTCAAATTAGAATCATGGAAATTTTTATTTGGGTCACTTTGCAAACAAAAAGATGAACAGGTTTTTAGGATTTTTATAAATTTAACCCTAAATAGTGAAGATTAGGGGTTGAAAGTTTTTATAAGGAGTACTGTTGCTAGTAAGGATTGTTATTGGTAACGATGTGCTGAACAAGTGAATGAGTTTTTATATCTTGCTCGAGGATACGACTTCAATAGGAATAGGAAATACACTGGTGACATAGAGAGGAGAGGGAATACACGGCATAGATTCAATGGTGCGATGAGAACACTGCTTGGGAGTCGGCACATAAGCCAAAGGGCGCAGCTGGCCATGCATAACTAAGTGCTTGTCCCAACGCTGTATGGAAGTAAGACTCGGCGCTAAAAATAGCCAAAAGCTTTAAGCATTTTAAATGTGTAAATAAATAAAAATAATGTTTACAAACAACCTGTTTATTATAAAGTGTTTAAATTAATTCCAGTATACTATACGCAAACTATTATATAGTGTTAATGTGCAAGGATTTGACAAAGTACTAAAATAGTAAAAAAATAATGACAACAAATAAAATGATTTGCAATATGTGCCTGTGCATTCTATCCTAAACATAAATAAAATTTTGAACTTCTAAAAAGCGCAAAATTTGGTCACTGTTACTTCCAGTAGTTGTGTGCTGCGATTAACCTATTACGTGTGCAGAAAGCGTATGTTGTTGCTCTCGCGCACTACACCATAACTCGCCATAATCAATATATTTTACATCAGCGCAGTTTTATTGCTATATCGAACGATTATTTAGACTGATCCATCGCTTATGAGCTATGAATGTAGAATGCCGGGAGTTAAGTGCGGTAACTGCAGTAAGTTCTCGTCACCTTTAGATAACGCTCAATGCAGCAAATGTAGCGCTTCTTACCATCGAACGTGTGTGTCTGCCCCAGTCAGGAGCAATATCCCCATCCTGGCTCTGCAAGGGATGCAAGAAACATAACATAACACCGACTATAAGCAAGAATGACTCGCAGGGGCAAAACGTGAACACACCTGCAAAAAAATGCTGCTGCAGTTATAGACATATAGACATTAGAGAGGAGCTACGTCGGATCAGGAATGAGTTGCGTAATGTAAAGGGTGAATGTGAACCCCTTCGGGTGGAGATAGCTGAAGTGCGGACGCTTAACGCTCGGGCCGATAATATGGTGACAAGAATTTCTGCCCTTGTGCACAAAAGCATCGACTGGATCGCAGCCAGTCACACAGCATAAACGTGACCTGAACGACAGAGATCAGGAACTACTTGGGAACGATATTGAGATTGCCGACCTCCCGGAAAGTAATAGAGAAAACCTTACTACCTAAACTTACACGTTTAAGTTGATTCCGACGAAGTTAGACGTTAACATTGACAACTGCGCTGTTTTGAGTGTGAAGAGAAGTAGGTGGTCGTTGCTTAAATACTATGAATTCTTTTGGCCCGATCGAGTCCCGCCTGCACCCCGTGGTAGTGACGCCGCATTATACGCCGCGATATACGTGACACATTGCTGCGCTAAGCGCATGTGTGTCGCGGTACCCAGCTTATTTTTATGTCAACGAGCTTCTCACTAAACAAAACCGGGCTTTATTTCGGCAGGCTAGAAACGCTGGCCGCCAGGCTGACTGGGAGTATATATGAAAGAATAGCAGCCGAATTTTTTGCGCGGCGCAGGTCAGGCGTCGATTAATGCCGCATTTGTTGTGAGGCCGTTATTGGGCGATTTACTGTTAGCGAGACTTGTTTGCATTTTATTTTTTAATATCTAGACGGTTTCTGCTTAGTGAGTTCCAGTTTTAATATTCATTTTTTTTTAATTAAGTTACAATAAGTTTATATTGTAAACTTTTTGATGGGTTTTGTGATGTTATAAGTCGTTTTAAAGTCTATACGTATACATACAATGCTATTCTTATACGTATATACTGGTATGATATTTTTTTGCAAAATTGGGCACATGTTGCATATTGTTTACACTATAAAATAAAATTTAATCTATATCGCGTGAGAGGTGACGTACTTTACACAGCGTTTTTGTTGTTATTGCTTTTATTTTATTTTTTTATTATTACATTAGGGGCTTGTTTTCCTGTTTTAATAATTCAAAATAGCAAACTTTTATATATAAAATTTGGCCTATTTAATGCGGGAATCGCTAGCCACCATCAAGACGAATTTGCAATAGCTTTGATTAATCACTCAGTGGACAAAATGGCTATAAGTGAGACGTGGTTACGATCGGTTGAAGAAGGGCAAGCGCCTAACATACCGGGTTATTGTCTGTAGCATGTGCCATGCCCTGTCTCCTCCACCTCGACCATCGAGTACAGTTGTACTCGGGGGTCGAGGTGGAGGAGTCGGTTTTTACATTAAATGAGGCATTATTATGCCCGAATTTAACCTCATCTTGGTAATTCAAATGTTAAACAATTTTTGGTTAACTCTAACGTTAACACTCCTGATCGAAACCGCATATCACCCTCCCTGGTAGGACCTTGACTCTTTTCTGGATTCGTTGACAGAGTTTGTTAACTCGCTTGCACCATACGACAGTGTCATCATATTAGGCGACCTTAATGTTAATATACTGATTCAAGAAAGCTCAAACACAAAACGTATCTTGCAGTATTTGGACTACTTCGTTTTCGAACAATTAGTAAATCGCCCACACATTTTGTGAATTTAGTCATTCGCTCATTGACATTATCTGCACTGATAGTCTTTATAGAAACTTAAAAGTCGATTTCAACGACGAACTGGACCATCATTCCTTTATTGCATGTGAACACATGTTTAAGAACGACAAGATTCCAAAGCGGCTGATTGTTTATTGTCCTATGAAGAATATTGAGTTTGAACTTTTTGAACGAGACTTAGAACTCATTCCCTGGAACTCTTTTTGTACTCTTAAGAGTGTAGAACCAATGTTGTCTGTGTTTAATTATTTCCATAATACAGTTTTCATGATATAACTTTCAAGCTCCCCTAAGACGAAAATCATTTAGCAGTCTTCCCACACTTTGGATTACAGGCACAATAAAATCTATGTGCCGGCTTTGCGATGAAGCTCGTTATCGGTATCGAAGTACTTAACAAGTTTCGCATAGGGAATACTACCTACAGTTGAAAACTCTCAAGAAGACAGCTAACATAATGAAAAAGTGGCTTATTTCATCAAATATATAAATGATAACATTAATGATCCCAAGATTCTATGAAAAAACTTAAAGCAATATGTTCATATATTAAGAATAAAGCATATACACTTTCTAATCAATTTCTCTAATTATGCTTTCTTGGATGTGCCTGGAAACCAGAAAGTCACGATATTGCAACTTACTTTTTTGAGGGCAATAAGTTCAGCATGTCCGAATTCTCACCCAAACAAGTTGACCAAGATACTGTCTCTAACATTATAAAGAACATTTCTACAAACGCCATTGGGACCGACCTGATCAAAAAAGAAATATTGCACCTTTCTTTTCCTTCAATATTAGAAGCTATTACCGCTATTGTAAACACTTCTATCGCCACATACCTATTCGCCGATCTGTGGCGGTGTGCAATTGTTTGACCTATTCCCAAAAATAATAATCCACAGAATTACAAGGATCTGGAGCGGGTCGTGTATCTACAAATTGTTAAATATCCTGAACCAAATCATATTCTACCTGAGCTCCAATCAGGCTTTAGGCGGGGACGAGGAACTGCTTCCGCGATGGCAGATGTTGTTGGAAATATTCTGGAAGCTCGTGACCGTGGTGAAGGAACTATTTAAGCCTCATTGTATTTTTCGCGTGATTTTGACTCCATTTATGTATCCTTACTATTATTAAAGCTAAGTTACTATGGATTTGATGTAAACGCTGTTAATTAGTTTAATAGTTACCTAAGCAATAGATCAGAGTATGTTGAAATGCAGAAGGAAGATGGTTCTTCAGTGTCGTCTACTCTCCAACCGGTTCTGCGCCGAGTACCTTTTTATAATATACAGTGCAGATATAGCTCAATTTTAAATTATTGTTAATTTCATATGAATGCTGACGATGCCCAAATTTATTTGTTTTCTGCTGTCCAAAAACTTAATGAGGACCCTAATAAAATAGCTGTTTGGTCTGAACGCAACTGCCTAGTCTTAAATCCGTCTAAGTCAAAATGGTCTATTGTGATGGGTAGCAATAGTCAAATTAAGACAATTCTTTTCGCAAAACGACATGTAAAAATAATGGGGAAAAGCATTGAACGAGTAGATCTGGTATGTAACCTAGGACTCATTATGGATCCTGAACTGCGCTTTAAAGAGCACATAAAAAGTGTGGTACAGAATAGTTTTATAGATTAAAGGTATACTATAAGTATAGACCATACTTTAATAGTCCACTGAGAAGGAAATCTCCTTCTCAGTGGACTATCAAAGTATGGTCTAAAGTAGACAGTTTAGTTCTAGCTAAAGTTTAACTACTGTGATATAGTCTATGGCCTCTGTTTACTCTCGCAAACTGACCGATCAATACAGCGTGTTCATAATAAATGCGCCAGGTACTGTCTCAATATTCCTTTTCGTAGCCATGTAACTTTGTTTTTAAATGAAGCCAAAATATCTATCTATAATCTATCTCAGATATCAGCTAGTAGGCAATCACACTTGGCTAGTTTGCTGTTTGGTATATTTGAAACAGGACAACCAAAATATATGCCGTATAGGCAGGACCGCAACATATATCCCAACTGCACTGTGACTAAACTGCTGTCAGTACCTCATTATTGGTCCGCAGCGTTTAGGGGATGCTTCAAATATGCTGCTACCAGTTGCTGGAATAATTTACCGCCTCCTATAAGATCCCTGAAAATAAAGTTGACGTTTAGAAATCATTTAAAGAAACACCTTCTAAAACAACAACTTAATATTCAATAAATTTACCTCATTGGCCACGATCGATAGGCGAGGTAGTATGTACGTCGAGGTCCGGGCGGCGGCCGCGGCGGTACCCTTGATCTGACCCACTCGATCACTGCTCTTTATTAATTTCTTTTTTCTTCCACTTCTACTTCGTCTGAGTGTGTTGCCGATAGCATCCTCAGCTGCTGCTTCGGAGCCCGGGGTCCGCTTTCTTGCTTCTTCTTTTCCACGTTGCGCGGTCTTTGGCATCCTTTGTGGCGAGGCCATTGGCACGCATGTCATCCCTAACGACATTAAGCCAGCATTTCTTGGGTCTACCTCTTCTTCCGGGACCCGGCGGAGGCGGCATGGCCAGGCACTTGTTGCCCACCTAATTTGCCGGTTTCCGTAAGACGTGGCCGTGCCGATGCCTGCTTTTGGGGTGTCGGTGGTTTGACTTAATACTCGCACAGCACTTAGGGCCCTTATTAAAAAAAACAGCTATGTAACTCGGACACATACCGGGTTACAACTTTTGAATGGGAGATCAGTTTTGATGGCGACATGGGTGCATATTTGTGTTTCATTTACTGGAACCTATTTTTGTTTATTTATTTATTATTAAAATAAAGAGTTTTCTTTCTTTCTTTTATAATTATGACGAATTTTCTTAAATCTATTTGCGAATAATTTACGAAAATAACTTTAATCGCTTTAGGAGATGGAGATACCTATGGAAGTATATACAATTGTTGTCCCAACCTTGCTATAATGTTATATTGCTACTGTTAATTCATCATCACTACATATTAAAAATGAAAATGGAGTCAATTGTTTCAACTATTAACGGTACATGGATGTTAATATAAAAAATGCATCCAAAGCTGAGGGTAACTGCTAGTGTTATTATACACTGATCAGATACACCATACAAAATGATGTATAACTATCGTCAGACAGTCCTCCCGTACGTGTCTAATATACACAGTCTGGGATGGTGATAATCCGAACTGTTGATAAATAGCGACCATCTATCAATCATTAATCGTTTATTTTGATGCTTTTAAAAAGTTTAACAAAATTAGATTTTACTTACAATACACGTTCAAGGGAAGTCTGGCTTCAATACTGGAGCCGTTGAATTTCGTATGTTCTGCTCGGCAAACGAGGGCCTGCCCGTTGTATTTTTTCAGTGGGATCCACTGCATTAATGATTCCGTATCGTTTGTCTCCCGTGAGGTCTTTAAAAAAAATCAAACCACTTATGAATGAACTATATGAATACGATATAATATAATTATTGAACGGAGAATGCGGAACGGAGAAGTCTGATGGAATGTTGTGCGAGGCACAAGGGGGTTTCAGGTCTGGAAGAGGATGTTCGGATCAAGTCTTCTCACTCCGCAACATCGTAGAGAAGCATCTGGCAGTGGGCCGGCAGGTTTTCTGCGGTTTTGTAGATCTGGAGAAGGCATTTGACAGAGTTGTGCGAAAGAGACTTTGGGACATTTTGCCAAAGTATGGTATAGATGGCACTCTGTTGCGAGCCGTCCAGTCCACTTATGTGGACTGCAAGGCATGCGTACGGGTGGGTGGTAACAGGTCACCCTGGTTTGACGTTAAAATCGGCGTCAAGCAGGGTTGCGTGTTGTCCGCTAGACTGTTTATAATATATCTGGACAAAAGTCTCCAAAGACTGAAAGCGATGAATGAAGGTGTACAAATGGGTGACTTAGTGGTAAACCATCTACTTTATGCAGATGACGCGGTTTTAATAGCGCCAACAGCCACTGATCTGCAAACACTAGTCACAGTTATGAAAGACGACTGCATGATCAATGGCTTACACTTGAATGTGAAGAAAACCAAGATTATGGTTTTTGAAAGGGAAGAAACCAGAACGAATGTAAGGATTGTGGTTGGTAACGATGTGCTGGAGCAAGTGAATGAGTTTGTATATCTTGGATGCGCCTTCAGTAAGGATGGGAAATACACCGCTGACATAGAGAGAAGAGTGAGTGCAGGGAACAGAGTGAATGGTGCGATGGGAAAGCTACTCGGGAGCCGGCACTTAAGCCATAAGGCGCAGCTGGCCATACATAACGGAGTTCTTGTCCCAACGCTGTTATATGGTAGCGAGAGCTGGGTATGTAGGAAGGAGAATGAAAGTAGGATAAATGCGGTAGAAATGCGAGCTCTGCGGAAGATGTGCGGAGTGAAGCTGACCGACCGCATTAGCAACAGCATAGTAAGACAGCGAGTAGGTATGAAAGATAGTATCGGTGTAAAGATGAGAAAGGGCATGCTCCGTTGGTTCGGGCATATAGAAAGAATGCCAGAGGAAAGAATGACAAAACAGATATACAATCTGAAAGTGGAAGGATGCAGGTACCGGGGAAGACCTAGACTATCTTACCACGACCAAATAAACCGAGTCTTATCTGATGGAAAAGTCAAGAGTCTCCGTAACCGGCGAGCGTGTATGAGACAAACTATGAGAGTCGAGGAAGCCAGAGAGGTATGTAAGGAAAGAACCTGTTGGAACTCTGTACTCTCTGCCTACCCCGCAAGGGATCTGGCGTGAGGTTATAGATAGATATAGATAGATAGATAGATATAATATATACCGAATGGTATGTACATTGTCGATATAATGGCGGCCTGTGCAGAAGAGTTTAAAAGATCTAAATGCAACTAAACGTGCGTCCTTATCTCGAACATTCCTTAGCAAGTGCATTGCAAGCCGAGCCTTCGTTTTTAAGCGCTCAAATTTAATAATAATAGGCAGTATTCGTTAGAAAGGAGGTACATCCTTAAAATGAATCTTCTTTCTCGCTTAGCCCTCCCCATTACTTATATTATAGTAGACGCACCTTAATACAGAATTAGTGAGATGTTTTGAGTAATTTGAGTAATTCTAATTGGATTTTGGAACTCATTATTTTAAATGTAAATCAGATGCGTAAACGTTATGAAAAATACGATGAATAAAATTATGAATATATTATCATGATGAACAGTAAGTATTTAGCATAGGTTATTTGCTATAGCTTCCCTTTACTTTCCGCACCCAATTTTTCTCTAAAAACTGCTTACGTAGCTAGGGTACTACAGAATCTCTTTTTGCCAAGGTATTTTTGATCCTAATATTAGAGGGGACGCTAGCTATTTGAAGCTTTGTAACCAACACTGATATGGCAATTCGACAATGAAATAAGTGTCTTAATCACTAGTCATTCAGTTTCACAGATATCACAGACAAATACAATCTGAAAATAGAGTATTTTCATGTTATTACTCAGTCTTACCCAATCTTTTGTGATCGCGTCCATTTTTTTCCCACCGAGCCACCATGATAAAACTGCAGGTGGTCGGGTGCCCTTGGTTTTGCACAAAAGCTTAGACTTTATACCCACTGACAGAGGTAGATCTGTGGTTACTATCTCTACAGTTAGAGATTTTACTGAAAAAAATAAATTAATACCGTCATGCCTATATGTGTATGCCTATGTGTACCTTTTCGACAACGATGTTAGGTCCAATATAATAAGGGGCGAGCCTATTGCCATCGTACCAGCCACAATGCCAGCCCCGGACCAATACCAGATTTTTTTAATGCAAAAAATATTTTTGTCCGACCTAGGGTTTGAACCCAGGACCTCGTGATCGCGACGCGCACGGTTCGCCACTAGACCAACGCGACAGTATACAATTTTTAATAATACTAATGGAATCTTCAGTTACGACAGCGTTGGAGTTCGAAACTCCAGTTGAGTAGGGGCAGGTATATCATATCGGTTAGTATAACGGTTTAAAGTTTCACCATCGTTAATGGCAAACTAATATTATTAATACCGGGCTCTTAATATCACCTGGCGTACTACCCGAAATATCTGCTAAGAAACAGCCTACTTCACAGACTGACAACTACTGTATGGGATGCATCATCTGACGTCCTCCAACTACAGGTATGACGCTTTGTAGCATTGCTGGAGAATTGGCATGTACGGTGTGGCACAAGTCATCACACGCCAGACTCGTGAATGTCGCATCAAACCACTCTTGTTGTATTATCACCAGAAGTATAAAGCCGACTCTTCTATGACATGACCTACCCCCCGGCAAGCATAGCGCCACCTAAAGTTCGGCGACACGGCGAGAGAAGTCGCAGGTTCAGCTCGAGTTTGTAATAAATACTTGTAATTGCACTATCGCCACAGGAATATTTCGTAATGCGCGGCAACGTGTTTAAATAAAAATAATATTAGCCCTGTTACGACTAAAGTAAACTAAGTGTCCCAACGTTGGGCACGGGCCTCCTCTCAAACTGAGAGGGTGTTTAAATATTTAATCAAATTTCCTCCAATCGTTAACTATAATCCCGTAATGAAAAAAAATCGTTTTAAGTTCAGGGATATTGAGCACGAAATATTGGTATTAAATCTTTGTAGCGACATTTTGTCCTGCCCTTCGTCCGGTTTTAACAAAGTCGAAAAAAATTGTCTGTTTGTCTATTAGTTCGGGCACCACGGAAAAACCAATGGACTTATTTTGAAGAATTTATATATTTGGATAGCATAATATATGCTTTTAAAGGGTGGTTGTTTATTAGGGAGAGGTCAAGCCTTAGCCCTTCCAAGGCGCTAGTTTTGATCCAACTTGTACGCAGTTTTTAAGACTGATCATGTATTATTCCACGCACTCGGTGTATGCAAGCGGACCTGTTGGCAAAGTGTATGTGTGTGTGAATGTTTATAAGTGAATACTTACAATACAAATCAATTTGTACAATTGTTTTGAGAGGTGGAGCTAACGAAGTATTATTAGTCAAACAAGTGTAAAATGTGGCCAGATGTGATCGAGTTGCATTTTTGACAACCAGCGTCAAAGTTCTCAATGACTGATATTCTTCTACTAAGTGATATCTCGGAGCCTTTAAAGTTGCGAGCACTTCATCTTCTCGTAGCCACTGAATTTCTGGAAGAGGGTAACCTGAAAGTAATCATACTTATGTCTACAAGCTTGATTTATTAAAAATTGAAGCACCAAAATTTTATATGAAATTAACCTTATAAGTTTTGTTGATGTTTAAACCCCTTTTCACCTACTTGAGCTGCTTTAGATAATTAAAGTGAAGAAATACGGAGGTTCAAAATTAAGGGAATGTGCTCCAAACGCCTTTGACTACCTTCTTCGTTGTGGGTGTGAGTGATCTACGCTGTTGGCCGCGGGGCCTTTAGAGCTTCACCGGATAAATTATTCGTGATACTACCTCTTCTTTAGAACAAGCACTTTAAGTTACCGTACGTTGAGGTGAGTGCTAAGATAATGAGAATAAAATTGTGATGCGCGACTGCGAATGATTGCATTCGAATCATTCGACTTTATAAATCATTCGAATTATTCAAACGATTCACGAAAATTAGTTAGTAACTGCGTCCCATTTGACTTTGACTTGCTAGACTGAATGAACGAATAATGAATAAAAGGTTCGGCGAACGAATAATGAATTTACCTATCGGTCGTAACACAGACTACGAAGGAACGTAAGTTAGCATCATTCGGACCGCAGCTTACCCCCACTTTCTTACAGGCGCTTTTTGTGCTGGAGCACTGTAAGCGCTTTTGAAAAAATGTACTATCAGGCGTTTGTTTCATTCCAGCACTTGACTACCGCGCGTGAATTACATTTAAATTCTTAACTAGAAACTTAATAAAACGCATTCAGTGGAAGCGTTATTATTTAGTTTAGTTGTTACTGCTCACTCGCACACGTAATTGGTTTTGGCGCGGAAATGGCGCGAAAAGCGGCGAATCATTCGAATAATTCATTCATATCGGGTGAGAGTCGCAGATAATCTAATCGAATCGCCATTAGTAGTTACTAATTAGTAGTCGTCATTCCAATATAAAAATTAGTATATTACTAATGTTCCAATCGAATCAGAAAATTAGTAGTTGTAGATGATTCGAATAGTCGGATTATTCGCAGTCGCGCATCTTACTACTACAGATAATTATTTTAGGAAAAACCCTACTACAACTCTGTACTCTCTGCCTAACCCGAAAGGGATCTGGCGTGATGGAGAGAGAGAGAGAGAGAGAGATGATTCTTTAGTGTTGTTTGAATAGTTTACAGGCGATAAATATACTTAAGTTTTAATTTAACTAAAAATATTTTTATAACCATCGGTCGTATCTGGTTTATTTTGTACAAGTACCTAATATGAATATATTTGGTACAAGATAATACCTAAATAGGTACATTAATAAAAAAGTGGAATTACAGCTAACAAGTAAATCATTTTTTTATATTTAACTTTCACTCGCGGTTCTGACGACAGGATAGCGTCTAACATCCTGATGCACACGAAGGATTGCGTAATAGTAAGTTAAGTAAAATTAACGTTTTTAATGCAAGGATCGTGTTGCAACATTGAATATTGATCCAGAGCTTCCTGACAATGGCAATCCATAGTTTATCTATCTATCTAGCTATACATTACGCCAAATCCCTTGCGGGGTAGGCTGATGAGAGTACAGAGTTCCAATTGGTTCTTTTCTTACATACCTCTTTGGCTTCCTCTACTTTCATAGTTCTATAGTATACGCTTAGAATAACAATTATCTAGAAGCCGCGGGTGCGCATCGAGTTGAAGCATCAATTAGTACCTGCATAGCAAGTAATCACACGTTTACGCGATTAGTCACTCTGTGACCGTCGCGCGAAACAACCTGCTCAACGCGTGTCCAATTAAACTGAATAATGGCGTCTAGTGGCGTACGTAACTGTAACAATTCCGTCAAGCTCAAAAAGGCTGTGATTACATTTCATGGTTTAAATTAAATTAAATTAAATGTTTCGTTCATAATTGTCACCGAAAATGATGCGTCCATTTTGTCTGTGTTGCCAATAACGCAGTATAATTTTTCCCTACTTTTATTAACTATGGACCTTGTTATATAGCTAACTCTTATTAATTTAGACTTCTTACATAATGATTTATCTACTTAGTTACAATGACGAAAGTACTTTACTCACTTTTAATTACTAAACACTGTATCGAATGACACGTTTATATGTATGGCCCAGTAGTAGATAGTTAAAATCCAGATATAATTTTATTCCTAGAAGTAAGTATACTACTAGGAATATATTATATTATTATAGGCCTACATTTTGCCAACGATGTTAAATACTAAAACATATTTCGCCACGTGGCAGTGGCAGAGGTGTACCGCGTACAACCACATTTCAGGCAGTATTTAAAAAAATAATTCAATAAAAGGAATAATAAAAATAATCGATCCCAGAACCTCGTGATGGTAAGGCAAATAAAAAAAAATATAAACTTATAAAAAAATAAACATTATTAACTTACTGCTAATGGAATTGTGTTTTATTTTAAGAACCTACTTAATTACGTCTAGTTCTCTTATTAATTTGTATAAAGATACATGTTCCCGTTAGAAATAAGCAATAGTAATTTTATAATCTCTTATTGCACATTTTCCCTGCTAAATCGAATCAGAAATGATCAGAGATTCGTAGAAGAACCAAGGTCACCAACATAGCCCATAGGATTAGTAAGCTGAAGTGGTAATGGGCGGGCCACATAGCGCCAAGATCGGACGGGCGCTGGGGCAGAAAGATTCTAGAGTGGAGACAACGTATTGGCAAGCGCAGCGTAGGACGGCCACGTACCAGATGGACCGACGGTTGGAAGTCGTTGGATGCAGGTGGCATCAGATCGGCTGCGCTGGAGAGCGATTGGGGAGGCCTATGTTCAGCAGTGGACAAATATAGGCTGATATGATGATGATGATGACTGAACATTTACCCTAAAAAGTGGTAAAACATTTTTAACTAGCAACATTATGCCGGAAGTGCGGTGAGTGTGGGATGTTAGTTGATTTTTTGGCTTCACCGCGCGGCGTGCAATTACGGCTGAACGCGGCTTCTGGATTATTGTTATTCTAAAAGTATATGATCTCAAATTTTCATATCCGTGGTAAGCTAAACCTTTGGCCAGCTTTGGGCCAGTATCCATAGGGCCAGCTAAACCATTCGTTCTGCAACCGACCAATTCTTATTAACACAATATGTAGCCATATGAATTCAATGAAATTTTGTTTTGGTAGTACTATATATTGTTTCTTTGACAACCGGAGTCGTAAAAATGACATAATTATATTTTTTCAGCGGTTTAAAATTTGTTGCTGTTGCTTTGGCAAAAAAATGAAATAAAAAAGCAATGTTTGCGTGCGTTCAATACACAGACGGTTAAAGTATACTTTTGTGTGACGTGTTATCCAAATAAGAACACATGTTTGAAAATGTGAAAATAAAAAACCAATCACAAAAATCTGTTGCCAAAGTACAAAAAGAAAAAGCTTAGGCTGGAACTTAATTTAAGTGCAATTACAACCGAATATTCCCTAAAAAGATATTAAGGCAACTTGTGTCAAATAAATTCTGCCGTCTGTTTTTTTATTTTATTTTATAAAACCGAAATTTCTTTTTGTAGTCGATATTTTCTGTAAAATGCTTTATCGCTTTAAATATTGTAGTGGCCATGTCGTTTGGCTACTCTTCTATTATACACACCGTCACGCTTTGTAATAACTTCATAGTCAAATGTATATTCTCTAAACGGGGGTGGAAGTGATATTACGGTAATCTGAATTAAAGCTTTCGATCTGCTCGTCATTATCAGAAAGTAAGAACTTATTTAAATTTCTAGGTAGGTATCTACTACACAAAATCCAAGATCGGTAACCGTACACGAGGACCCAGTGGTTTTTATTTATACATGTGGGTTATCTATTTATAAAATACTTTATAACCTAAAAAAATAAGTTACTTGACACAAGGTACTAACATAAGGATTACCGATTTAACTGGTAAACGTTGGTGGGTTGTACATTTCAACATATTTTTTACCTTGTATCATCATCATCACCCCGTATCGGTCCACTGCTGGACATAGGCCTCTTCCAAGGCATGCCATTGAGCCCGGTCTTCGGCGCTTCTTCTGCAAGCGCTGCCAGCCACCCTGCGTATATCGTCACACCACCTAGCTACAGGGCGTTCCGTTTTCCGAGCCGCGGTCTCCACTCAAGAACACGTCTTCCCCTACGGTTATCGGTCCTTTGGCAAATATGGCCAGCTCACTACCTCTTTAGTGAGCTGATCCTGTGAGATATGACGGTGACCTTGGTTCTCTGTCGAATCACCTCATTCCAGATTCGATCCTTCAGAGAAACTCCGGGCATAGCTCTCTCCATAGCCCGCTGAGGAACTTTTATTTGGTGGACTAGTCTCACCGTAAGTGTCCACGTCTCGGCTCCGTATGTCATGACTGGTAGGACGCACTGATTGAAGACTTTTGTCTTCAAACTTGGCGGGATTGGCGACGAGAAGACTTGACGAAGTTTTCCAAATGCTGCCCAGCCCAGCTGTATCCTCCTGCGGACCTCTCTCTCAAAGCTATTTTTACCTATTTGTAAGACTTGTCCGAGGTAAATGTATTCATGAACAACTTCGAGAGTAGTCCCATTTAAGACTATTGGCTCCGGAATGACATGTTCATTGAACATAATCTAGGTTTTATCCATGTTCATCCGGAGACCAATGCGTTGGGAGGAAACAGCTAGGCCGTCCAGCATCTGTTGTAGATCCTGCAACGTCTCCGCAATAATGACAATATCATCCGCGAATCTTAGGTGTGAGATGTACTTGCCGTTAATGTTAATCGCCGCGTCCTTTTCAGTTCAGCGTCTAAAACATACCCTCCAATGCAGTCGTAAACAATTTAGGTGAAATTACATCGCCTTGTCTCACTCCTGGATGCAAGGGGATATGCTTAGTCCGCCAGTTTTGTACTTGGACGGTCATTATTGCTGCGTTATACAGGCAGCTCTGCACTTGGATGTATCACCAGTCGATCTGGCAATGTTGCAAGGATTCGAGAACTGACCAGGTTTCGATGGAGTCGAAGGCTTTCTCGTAATCCACGAATGCCATGCACAAGGACTGAATATACTCTTGGGCCGTCTGCATAATCTGCCGTACGTTATGAATGTGGTCTATGGTGCCATATCCTCCCCTGAAACCAGCCTGTTCCGTTGGCTGAAACTTGTCAAGACTTCTCACCAGGCGATTTGTGATGACTCTAGAAAACAACTAGTAGACATGGCTCAGAAGGGAAATAGGTCGATAGTTTTTAGAAGGGTCTTATCTCCCTTCTTGAAAAACAAGACGACTATACTCCTGTTCCATGCTTTTGGAGTTTTCTTAGAGAAGATGACAGAATTAAAAATATGCAGCAGCTGTTTGAGCATAGGAATGCCTTCAGCCTTTAGAAGCTCGGTAGTAATTCCATCATCACCCGGGACTTCTCCATTTTTAAGTTGTTTTAGAGCCATCTCGATTTCGTCAAGGCTAATTTCTGGCAGCTCGTCCGTGTAGTGACGGGTTAGGGGGGCTCTTAAATCCCTTATATCGGTTTCTGATTGGTTAACTTGCGTGGCGTAAAGTTGGGAATAGAAAGTTTCGACTTCCGCGAGCATGTCCGGCACCGAGACGACGACTATTCCGCTTAGAGTGGTCAGCTTCGTCAGATGACTTTGGCCAAGCTGTTGTGCAAAGACTTTGACCCCCGATTCTACCCAATCGCTCACTCTATTAGACAAGTGTTAGAGCTTCGAACGTCTCGTCTTACCAGCTTCGTGATCTATTTTTTTTTTTTTTTTTTTTTTTTTTCTTATAAAAACGTTGCCCCACACTAGGATTAATTCCTGTGTCTTGGGTGCGTTTACAAACATGAAAATTCACATACACAAATACCCAGACCGGAACAAATAATTGTGGATCACACAAAGATTTGTCCCGTGCGGGAATCGAACCCGCGACTATTAGACACAGTGGGCGGGGCGGGCTAAGCCCTTAACCACTGCGCTAAATCGTCCGTCAAATTTAATGCCCGTTGTTCTGACAAAGTGACTACGGGATCTTCGCGTCTTTTCTCCATGAGTTGTAGACATTCTGTTGAAAGTTTCGATTTCTTTCCGTTGCGCCGCATCTTACAGAACTTTGTTCCCTCTTCCCTAAGGATGTCCACTACCTGTTCAAGTTCCTCAATTGTGCTTTCCAGTGCAGCGAATCGATTCTTTATTTTTAACTGGAACGTTTCGGATCCAACTACGTGTTGGAACAGGTTAGGTCGAAGTGTAGACTTCATCAAACGGACACGTTCGAGCTTATAATCAATATCCAGAGTGCCGCGTACAAGCCTATGGTCGCTATCGGTTTTAAACCTTATAACCACTGAGACATCTCTAAATATGCGCTTTTTGTCCGCTATGATGAAGTCGATCTCGTTTTTAGTGTTGCCGTCAGGGCTCTGCCACGGCCACTTCCGTTGGAGCCGTTTCTCAAAGAGAGTCCATTAAGAACAGCCTCTCTTTTTCCAGGAAGTTGACAAGCATTTGTCCCCTATAGTTCCGGCTACCGAATCCGTGTTGACTTACTACCAATTTGCTACATGTTTGTACTCCCACAATTGCATTGAAATCCCCCATGACAACGTTGATGTGGGCCTTGGAGGTGTTATGTAAGGCTTTGGATATGTCCTCGTACATATCGTCTATTTCATCATCCGAGTGTGTTGAAATCGGTGCGTAGACCTGAATGACCTTGAGCTTATACCTCTCTGTTAATTTAATCAAGAGGTACGCAACCCTTGTCGACACACTGGATATTTCTTGAAAGTTGTCAGAGAGGACTTTGCTGACAGGGAACCCGACGCCGCCTGGAGACTGTTGGTCTCCCTCTCTGAAATACATACGATGGCCCGATTTTAAGGTTACGGTATCCTCTCCCTCTCTTCGGATTTCGCATAATCCCAGGACGTGCGCCAGATGTTCTTCAAGCCGCAACGTACGTCCGTTATACGTAGCTAAGGTCAGTCGGTTTTGGCGGTCTTCCGTAACCCGGAAATTCTTAGCACCCCCCACCCTGCCGCTACTGTGACCGCTGCCGTGGTCAGGAATAGCAGGGTTGTAGGGAACTGTGGACCGTGGGTTGTTTTGGCTTGTCATAGGGAGGTAATGCCCGTAACCTCCACGCTGGGCAGGCGGGTTGGAGATCGCAGAGCGCAGCTCCTCGCACCAGTGGCGCTGTTTCCCGTCACTGGTCTGCCATTTAGCTGCGCAGTTTGACAATGGATATACCACCATTAATAGGTCGCCAGAGTCTCGTTTGTTGTTTGGCAGGATGCACCACGAGCAGGTGTGGTTGACTTGGGAGGATGATGATACCATTCATTTGTCGAATTAGTATTACACCTTTTTTTTCTCAATGAATTAACTATTAAGTTGAATCATTGAGACAGAAAATTATTTTATTTGATTCAGTTTACCGAAACGGAAGGACCGAATATTCGGCCTTTGATTGGTTGGTTCCATAGAAATAGATCCTTAGTTTAAGTTTGTACCTACCTAAACAACTTATATTGATATAAAAAATTATACGGTATACCTGTACGTAACGTGATAATCGAATGATGAAACTTAACATTTCCACCCTGTCACATGATCATTCCCGGTGGTATATTACCAATCGAAGTATGATTAGGTTAAAAGTCTGTTAAATTAAAAATCTGAGAGGACGCCGCAGTTACCGTGTTATCAACAGCTTCAATGTCAGTCGTAGTAATTAATTAAAATAAAAGAAAACAGTGCGCGAATTGTGTTAATTTGAACTTTAGCAACAAAAATACATGAAAATCTAAGTGTGACGTAAAAGACAATGAGACAAATACACACAAGAAGATCAATATGGTGAGAAGTATTTCGTAACATCAAATATATTCCTGTGTGCAATGTCCACATCACCAGCATATCTAACCATAAACGAACAGTGTAACTTACCGGGAAAGACAATCAGTGATAACAAACAAGCGGAAAGTGAAAAAGACTAAAAATTTATTCTACTTACCACAAACTCAAAAGTGCAAATCATAATCTTTTGCTATAACAAAACCTAATAAGTACACACAGTGCCATCAATCACTAAATAGAATATTTTATTTTATTTTATTTGAAAAACAATACAGTAAAACGTACCTTAACTAATAACATTTTAGTTCTGAGTAATACACATTTACACTGTTATCGCATCTATGTTCGAAATCTTGTTTGATACTGAAGATATATTTTTTTTTTTACTTTTTTATGGTTAACAAGAGATAATTTTAAAAACTAATGAAAATAAAGAAAGGAAAAGAATAAACAAAAATGTGTCTATTAAGTTAGTTAGACAACAATATCGAACCACTTATTTGTTAATATTTGTTTAAATGTGTTCGTATTTGAGAAAAACAAATCTAGAATGGAGATGTCAACCAATTGATTATAAGTGTTTGCTGAACGAGCAAAAAATGAGTTTTGTCTGTACTTTGTAGCGCAGTGTGGGATACATAGAGGGATGGGTTGTCTTAGGTTTCTCTTAGGAACCCGGAGCTTTATCTGAGAAAGGAGAAATGGCGAATCTATTTTGGAATTCGCAATTTTCACCAACAAGGAAATGTCAGCAATTTTTCACCTCTCTTCTAGAGGTAGTATATGATGCTTCTTACATCTCGCTGCATATGCTTGTTCTTGGCCCCTACACTTATATTGTAAAAATCTAATTAGTTTTCGTTGGATACTTTCGAGTCTATCGATGTAGACGTCATATTGCGGATTCCAAACCTGGGAGCAATACTCGAGGGTACTACGCACATAAGAGCAGTATAGAACTTTAATAACTTTTATACTGGAAAATTGAGAACATGTTCTAAATACGAAACCTAAGGCTTGGTTAGCTTTCTTGGCAATGTGATTAATGTGCTTTTCATAGGACAGCTTACAGTCGTGAATAACACCGAGATCACAAATTTCGTCGACCCGCTTGAGTGCATGTTCTTTAAGGGTATATGTGCAATTGGTTGTAATTAGTTTCCGACTGAAGGTTATACTATAGCATTTCGATACATTTAGGCCCAATTTATTCAGTTCACAGTATTCTTCAAACTTATGAAGATCTTGCTGTAGAAGACGACAATCGTTAAAACATTGTATCTTTTTGAAAATTTTCATATCGTCAGCATACAGCAGAAATCCAGAATGAGAGAAACAGGAACTAATATCATTGATAAAGAGATTAAATAGTAATGACCCTAACAATGATCCTTGTGGGACGCCTGAAGGGACGATATTCCACCGAGAAGAATAACCATTCACTGCTACAGCCTGTGATCGATTTTTTACATAGGAGGTGAACCATCTAAAAAGATTTCCATGTATCCCAGCTGATAAAAGCTTTTGCAGTAATATTTTGTAATCTATTCGATCAAAAGCTTTACTGTAGTCAGTAAAAATAGAGTCCACCTGCCCACCAGCATCCATACCTGCTGATACATACTCAGTGAATGATGGTAGATTCGACGTGGTTGAACGATTTTTAATAAATCCGTGTTGTTCGGGAATAAAAAAGCTTGATAGGGTGCTGTAAACTTGAGTGTAAACGAGGCGTTCAAGAATTTTTGCAAATAAACATAATTTAGAAATTGGACGATAATTACTGACCTCACTTTTGTTACCAGTTTTGCATATAGGGGTGATAAAAGCGGACTTCCATAAAGTGGGAACAATACCTTCATTGATAGATCTCTGAAACAATATAGTTAGGGGCTTAGTCAAGTTTTCAGCACAGTTAAGGATAAATGTGGGATAAATAGTATCTGGCCCAGCGCCCTTAGATTCATCTATTGATTGGAGTAGATTATAAATGGAGTCTGGGCTTATTTCTATGTCACTTATGGTACGGACGTAGTTTTTTTTTTTTTTTTTATTTATAATTAGACACTGCGGGCCCGGTTTGTCCCGCACCTTTTTTTGTGTAATTTATGTGTTGTTAGTATTTGCACTTGTATGGTACATGCCGCTTATTATTAGCTGATTGTTACAGTGCTTGGTATTTGTTTGTAGCGGTACTTCAGTAGAGGTTTTTTTTTTTTTTTTTAATTTATATTAATGATTTTGTAAGAGTGCACACGTATTATCATCGACGAGGCACTCATGAACCACTTTGGAGCCGTAGTGATGGCCATCAAGATAACTGGCGCGAGAGAGGCTCTTCTCGTCGGCGACTGCAACCAACTGCCGTTCATTGATAGGGAGAATCTGTTTCGACTGCGTTACAACCGCCCAGACTCCGTGGCGCGGGTCAACAGGGAGCTGCTCTGCACTCACAGAAACCCAATGGACGTAGCGTATGCCCTCAACGAGATATATGGGGGCATATACTCGTCCAAATCCCTCGTGAGGTCCTTGAGCCTCAGTAAGTACACGGGAGCGCAAATTCCGAAACACCAGGAGAACACTCTGTTTCTGGTGCACACCCAGGCCGAGAAGGAAATCCTCCTCGAAATCCAAAGTGTTTTTTAATCGTCTCTTCGTTTATTTTTATCTGTTTTGTTATCCGTCTGGGAAATTCCATGTCTATTTATCGCTGAGAGAGTCTTCTTCTTCTTAAAGAGAGTGGTGAGAATGGTAAGATTACGTTCTAGAAGAAATTCTATCTGTAATTGTCTATGTGGACTTCTCTTACCGTAACCAAATTTTTCTATTATATTATCGTCTCCTTTACGACTTTTTCCCACTTGTGCATTAAAATCTCCCATAATTATTATGTAATTGTTAGAATACCTGGATATGCAAATGTTGTAAAAAGATTCTATGTCTTGTTATATGGTTTGTTCTGTAGAAAGGGAAAACTGGATTATTGTCTAGAATTTTTTGTGTAATAAGTAAATTTATCTTTGAGACTCTTTAGATTTTATAGAAGATATTCTTTCCAAAATACCCACAAATTTTTGAATTTTTTTCTTATGTGTCGATTTTATCATGAAACCGACCCCTTTTTACCCAGCGGTTTCGCCTTTGTAGTTATCACGCCCTTCAGTGACTTCTCCTATCCGTCTCAACTCGCTTATTTCCATATAAGACTAAAATGTTCCATATAAGACCATCCAAAGCAAGCTCTAATTCATGTAGGCTTTCTTCAGTTTTAAAAGATTTGTAGAGTGGGGCATCCCCTTGTGATAGGAATATTCTTGTGATAATTTTTGAGTGGTGAATGAACCAACTTTTTTATTAGAGGGTGTTGGTCTACCTTTCCCGCGATAACCAGCCATGGTGGAAAAGGGTGGTGCAGAGGGGCCTTCATTATTTTTTATATTTCCTGTAAGTTATTGTTTTCTGTATTCTCTAAAGAGCTCTGGGAACTATCTCTTTGCCTGGCGCGCTGTATAGGTTTCCTAGCGGTTATGATGAACGATGACATGAAGACCTTATTCTTCTTCGGTTCTTGTGAAATGGATAGGTTTCGCTTCTTATTAGTGGGATTCGATTCCTCCCTATTGTTATTAGTTATTACTAATTTGCCATTATTGATGAATGCTTTGTTGTCTTTTTCGTTTTTTACTTGTCGTTGTTGTGTGTGTATTTAAAGATCTTTACTCTTTTGCAGAACATAATCTAGATAATCTACTTTTATATAGTAGTTGGTCCCTTCCAATTTATTTGTTTCCAATACCTTTCTTGCTAATTCTTCTCATTGAGTCTCTTGTTTAGTGCAATCAATCTGCATTTCCTTTCTAATATGTAGATTTTCTAAGCCGCAGTAGTATTGTTCAACTTCTTCTACACCGAAAAATATTAGATTCCCAGGATTACTAGTAATAGTAATCCTCGCAGAGAATCCTATTGGGATAATTTTATATATTACTGACCAGATCTGTGAGTTTATTATTACTTTATCAAAAAAAAATAAAAATTCAATTTGTATAATAAATAACAGTTGGATAGTGGATGCTTTCAGTCGATTCTCGTACTGTTTTAACTTGGTTCGCTCGAGATTTATAACTAAGATTCATAATAATGAAAAACTTAATCTTGTATTACCAGAATGCTCGAGGGTTGCGCACTAAGACGCAAATATTTAAACAAAACTTACTAATGACGAAACATGATGTGATTTCACCCACGGAGACGTGGTTGACTGACGGTATATACAATAATAAACTCTTTGACGATAGGTATCTCATCTGGCGCCGGGATAGAAATTATTCACGTACCAATGAAAAATACGGAGGGGGGGGGGCGTGCTTCTAGCAGTGAGGCGCGATTTAACAGCGGTGGAACGCCCGGAGTGGGCTTCCACAGCTGAGGATATATGAGTCAGCATTACATATAGAAATACTGACCATCAACTTAATAGATTGCATGTATGTACATTCCTTTGGTGCTCAGCTGCAACATATCAGCGATAAATTGTCATTTATTGTTAATTCTTGTCCTCAAGATACTTTTATCATTATGGGAGACTTCAACCTGAGTAACATTGTATGGTCAAAATATGGAAACCACCTACAGCCATCAGGAATAGCGGGAAAACGGGGGGAAAAACATAAATTCCTTAAGAAATATCGCATCTACGGCAATGTAGCTGCGATATTTCTTAATTTAAGTTTTTCTTTGAGAAATTTTTTTAAAGGCGTGTTATACCATGACGGGAAAGATGAAGAATTTACAATTTTGGACGGAACGAATTTACCTCTAATAGCATACAGGCATTGGTAAAAATGGTTAACAGCATGTTCTAATGGATTATTGTTTAAATGAGTTTTCCAGTCAATCTCGTTTAGCGATGCATTAATTTTGTTGTAATCTCCAGATTCATAGAAGTATTTTAATCTTGGTTTGGTTTTTAATGACATAGGCATATCCAGGCAGAGGGAGATTTTTAAAGTTTTATGATGGACGTCCTCAGGTACTAAAGGATCATCACAAGAAGTTAAATACAACTTAAAGTTCGACAGCACTAAATCTAAGAACCTATTATTAGCGTTTTGACATGAATTAAATTGAACTAAATTGCACTCAGATAACGTATCGAAAAAAAAAAATTGAAACTCACCCGCTATTCCTGATGGCTGTAGGTGGTTTCCATAATTTGACCATACAATGTTACTCAGGTTGAAGTCTCCCATAATGATAAAAGTATCTTGAGGACAAGAATTAACAATAAATGACAATTTATCGCTAAATTGTTGCAGCTGAGCACCAAAGGAATGTACATACATGCAATCTATTAAGTTGATGGTCAGTATTTCTATATGTAATGCTGACCCATATATCCTCAGCTGTGGAAGCCCACTCCGGGCGTTCCACCGCTGTTAAATCGCGCCTCACTGCTAGAAGCACGCCCCCCCCGTATTTTTCATTGGTACGTGAATAATTTCTATCCCGGCGCCAGATGAGATACCTATCGTCAAAGAGTTTATTATTGTATATACCGTCAGTCAACCACGTCTCCGTGGGTGAAATCACATCATGTTTCGTCATTAGTAAGTTTTGTTTAAATATTTGCGTCTTAGTGCGCAACCCTCGAGCCTTCTGGTAATACAAGATTAAGTTTTTCATTATTATGAATCTTAGTTATAAATCTCGAGCGAACCAAGTTAAAACAGTACGAGAATCGACTGAAAGCATCCACTATCCAACTGTTATTTATTATACAAATTGAATTTTTATTTTTTTTTGATAAAGTAATAATAAAGTAATATTCGCTGAAGGTCATACAGGTCTACGCACCGACCTTGGCATACTCAGATGAGGACGTCGAAGTAATGTATGAGGACATTAGTAGAGCCATACATACTTCCAAAGCACACTTTACAGTGGTTATGGGTGACTTCAATGCGCGGCTGGGCAAACGGGGCGATGATGAATTGAGAGTGGGGCAATTTGGATATGGGCAACGCAACCCCAGGGGTCAGAGGCTGGCCGAATATCTGGAGAAGGAGGGACTCTTTATGATGAACTCTTTCTTCCGGAAGCCGCCTCATAGGAAATGGACCTGGATGAGCCCTGATGGTTCCACAAAAAATGAGATAGACTTCATCATGAGCACCAAGCGACAAATATTTAATGATGTCTCCGTGATTCACAGGGTAAAAACCGGCAGTGATCACCGAATGGTCAGAGGCACATTAAATATTAATGTCAAAATGGAAAGATCGCGTCTGATGAAGTCTACGCTCCGACCTTGTAATGCACATATCCAAAACCCCGAGAACTTTCAACTCGAATTGTCAAACCGCTTCGAATTGCTAGACAGCAGCGCATCAGTGGACGAAATCAACAATAGGTTGGTAGAGACTGTCCATACGGTCGGGTCCAAGCATTTTAAGCCCCACCGTAAAAATAGGCCTCAAAAGCTATCTGACTACACCCGAAACCTTATGGCTGAGCGACGTACCATGACACTCCAAACCTCCGATGATGCTAAGTCCTATAGGCAGCTCAATGGACAGATATTGAAGTCCTTGCGACACGATTTACGGTCCTTCAATACAAGACGTATTGAGGAGACCATAGAGCAGAACAAGGGCTCCAAAGTGTTTGCAAGAGACGCGTCTATTGGGCAAAGCCAGTTGACGAAGCTGAAGACGGAGGACGGAAACGTAACGTCGAATAGGTCAGAGGTGCTCAGGGAGATAGAGAGGTTCTATGGGCAGTTGTATACCTCAGTAGCTGAACCTGATGTTGACTTGGTAAAAGACCCAAGAGCCAAGCTAACCCGACACTACACTGAAGATATCCCGGACATCAGCCTGTGCGAGATTGGGATGGCTCTCAAACACCTTAAAAACAACAAAGCGCCGGGTGAAGACGGAATTACCGCAGAGCTTCTGAAAGCGGGCGGATCGCCGGTACTTAAAGTCCTTCAGAGGCTGTTTAATTCCGTCTTGCTCAAAGGAAAAACGCCGGAAGCGTGGAACAGGGGTGTGGTGGTACTCTTTTTCAAGAAAGGTGATAACACTTTACTGAAGAACTATAGGCCCATCACACTGCTGAGCCATGTTTATAAGTTGTTTTCGAGAGTCATCACGAATCGTCTCGAACGCAGGCTTGATGACTTCCAGCCTCCCGAACAAGCCGGTTTCCGGAAAGGCTTTAGTACCATAGACCACATACATACGCTGCGGCAGATTATACAGAAGACCGAGGAGTATAATCGGCCACTATGCTTGGCGTTTGTGGACTATGAGAAAGCCTTCGATTCGATCGAGACTTGGGCGGTTCTTAGATCTCTCCAGCGATGCCGCATTGACTATCGGTACATTGAAGTGTTGAAGTGCTTGTATAATAACGCCACCATGTCAGTCCGAGTACAGGGGCAGTGCACGAAGGCGATCCCCATAAAAAGAGGAGTAAGGCAGGGAGACGTCATTTCTCCGAAACTGTTTACGGCCACCTTAGAGGACGCCTTCAAGCTCTTGGAATGGCAAGGACTTGGCATCAACATCAATGGCGAATACATCACTCACCTTCGATTTGCCGACGACATTGTGGTCGTGGCGGAGTCGCTGGAAGATCTAGGACGAATGCTCGGTGACCTCAACAGAGTATCTCAACAAGTGGGTCTTAAAATGAACATGGACAAAACGAAAATAATGTCTAAAGTCCATGTCGTACCCACCGCACTCACCGTTGGGAACTCTACTCTTAAAGTTGTCGACGAATACATTTACCTGGGACAGGTAGTCCGGTTAGGTAGGTCCAACTTTGAGAGAGAGGTCAATCGACGAATCCAACTCGGCTGGGCAGCGTTCGGGAAACTGCGCAACATCTTCTCATCCAAAATACCTCAGTGCCTTAAGACTAAAGTTTTTAGTCAATGTGTGTTACCAGTGATGATATATGGATCAGAGACGTGGTCTCTTACAATAGGTCTCATAAAAAAGCTCAGAGTTGCTCAGCGAGCTATGGAGAGAGCTATGCTCGGCGTTTCTCTACGCGATCGAATCAGGAATGAGGAGATTCGTAGAAGAACCAAGGTTACCGACATAGCCCTTAAGATTATCAAGCTGAAGTGGCAATGGGCGGGCCACATAGCGCGTAGATCGGACGGGCGTTGGGGCAGAAAGATTCTAGAGTGGCGACCACGTATTGGCAAGCGCAGCGTGGGACGACCGCCTGCCAGATGGACCGACGATCTTGTGAAAATCGCAGGAAGTCGTTGGATGCAGGTGGCATCGGACCGGTTACGCTGGAAAGCGATTGGGGAGGCCTATGTTCAACAGTGGACAAGTATGGGCTGAGATGATGATGATGATGATGATGATGATGAATAATAAACTCACAGATCTGGTCAGTAATATATAAAATTATCCCAATAGGATTCTCTGCGAGGATTACTATTACTAGTAATCCTGGGAATCTAATATTTTTCGGTGTAGAAGAAGTTGAACAATACTACTGCGGCTTAGAAAATCTACATATTAGAAAGGAAATGCAGATTGATTGCACTAAACAAGAGACTCAATGAGAAGAATTAGCAAGAAAGGTATTGGAAACAAATAAATTGGAAGGGACCAACTACTATATAAAAGTAGATTATCTAGATTATGTTCTGCAAAAGAGTAAAGATCTTTAAATACACACACAACAACGACAAGTAAAAAACGAAAAAGACAACAAAGCATTCATCAATAATGGCAAATTAGTAATAACTAATAACAATAGGGAGGAATCGAATCCCACTAATAAGAAGCGAAACCTATCCATTTCACAAGAACCGAAGAAGAATAAGGTCTTCATGTCATCGTTCATCATAACCGCTAGGAAACCTATACAGCGCGCCAGGCAAAGAGATAGTTCCCAGAGCTCTTTAGAGAATACAGAAAACAATAACTTACAGGAAATATAAAAAATAATGAAGGCCCCTCTGCACCACCCTTTTCCACCACGGCTGGTTATCGCGGGAAAGGTAGACCAACACCCTCTAATAAAAAAGTTGGTTCATTCACCACTCAAAAATTATCACAAGAATATTCCTATCACAAGGGGATGCCCCACTCTACAAATCTTTTAAAACTGAAGAAAGCCTACATGAATTAGAGCTTGCTTTGGATGGTCTTATATGGAACATTTTAGTCTTATATGGAAATAAGCGAGTTGAGACGGATAGGAGAAGTTACTGAAGGGCGTGATAACTACAAAGGCGAAACCGCTGGGTAAAAAGGGGTCGGTTTCATGATAAAATCGACACATAAGAAAAAAATTCAAAAATTTGTGGGTATTTTGGAAAGAATATCTTCTATAAAATCTAAAGAGTCTCAAAGATAAATTTACTTATTACACAAAAAATTCTAGACAATAATCCAGTTTTCCCTTTCTACAGAATAAACCATATAACAAGACATAGAATCTTTTTACAACATTTGCATATCCAGGTATTCTAACAATTACATAATAATTATGGGAGATTTTAATGCACAAGTGGGAAAAAGTCATAAAGGAGACGATAATATAATAGAAAAATTTGGTTACGGTAAGAGAAGTCCACATAGACAATTACAGATAGAATTTCTTCTAGAACGTAATCTTACCATTCTCACCACTCTCTTTAAGAAGAAGAAGACTCTCTCAGCGATAAATGGACATGGAATTTCCCAGACGGATAACAAAACAGATAAAAATAAACGAAGAGACGATTAAAAAACACGTTACTTACTAAAAGAATCTAAAAAGTCTTACATTAGAACAACAAATGTTATTGAAAAATACGAAAGTCTGGAACAAAACCTCACACACAACAAGAGTTTGAAGAGAAAAAAGAAAATCACAGACTACTTAAGCGGAGCGAGCGCTCTATGAAACTTATTGTCGAAAGAAGAAACATACTATCAGACCCTAACGTACGTAACATAACGTAATATACCATTATATTGATACGTGAAGCAAAAACTACGTACCTCTTTTTACGAAAATTGCGCGGACGGAGGAGTATGAAATTTTCCACACTTATAGTTTATATCGAGAAGGGGTGCAGAATGCTAATATTTTTTTAAATCATGCGTTAAAATACATTAAATCAATAAAAAAAACATAACACACACTACCATGTATTTCACACAATACACTTCAAATTGAGAATAGATTAATATTGTTTGTCTTTAATATTATTTGTCTATAGTCGTAACGTCAAATAGGTCAGAGGTGCTCAGGGAGATAGAGAGGTTCTATGGACAGTTATATACCTCAGTAGCTAAACCTGTTGTTGACTTGGTAAAAGACCCAAGAGCCAAGCTAACCCGACACTGCACTGAAGATATCCCGGACATCAGCCTGTGCGAGATTAGGATGGCTCTCAAACAACTAAAAAACAACAAAGCGCCGGGTGAAGACGGAATTACTGCAGAACTTCTGAAGGCGGGCGGATCGCCGGTACTTAAAGTCCTTCAGAGGCTATTTAAGTCCGTCTTGCTTGAAGGGAAAACGCCGGAAGCATGGAACAGGGGTGTGGTGGTGCTGTTTTTCAAGAAAGGTGATAACACCTTATTGAAGAACTATAGGCCCATCACACTGCTGAGCCATGTTTATAAGTTGTTTTCGAGAGTCATTACGAATCGTCTCGAACGAAGGCTTGATGACTTCCAGCCTCCCGAACAAGCCGGTTTCCGGAAAGGTTTTAGTACCATAGACCACATACATACGCTGCGGCAGGTTATACAGAAGACTGAGGAGTATAATCGGCCACTATGCTTGGCGTTTGTGGACTATGAGAAAGCCTTTGATTCGATCGAGACTTGGGCGGTTCTTAGATCTCTCCAGCGATGCCGCATTGACTATAGGTACATCGAAGTGTTGAAGTGCTTGTATAATAACGCCACCATGTCAGTCCGAGTACAGGGGCAGTGCACGAAGGTGATCCCCATAAAAAGAGGAGTAAGACAGGGAGACGTCATTTCTCCGAAACTGTTTACGGCCACCTTAGAGGACGCCTTCAAGCTCTTGGAATGGCAAGGACTTGGCATCAACATCAATGGCGAATACATCACTCACCTTCGATTTGCCGACGACATTGTGGTCATGGCGGAGTCGCTGGAAGATCTAGGACGAATGCTCGGTGACCTCAATAGAGTATCCCAACAAGTGGGTCTTAAAATGAATATGGACAAAACAAAAATAATGTCTAACGTCCATGTCGTACCCACCGCACTCACCATTGGGAACTCTACTCTTGAAGTTGTCGACGAATACATTTACCTGGGACAGGCAGTCCGGTTAGGTAGGTCCAACTTTGAGAGAGAGGTCAATCGACGAATCCAACTCGGCTGGGCAGCGTTCGGGAAACTGCGCAACATCTTCTCATCCAAAATACCTCAGTGCCTAAAGACTAAAGTGTTTAGTCAATGTGTGTTACCAGTGATGACATATGGATCAGAGACGTGGTCTCTTACAATAGGTCTCATAAAAAAGCTCAAGGTTGCTCAGCGAGCTATGGAAAGAGCTATGCTCGGCGTTTCTCTACGTGATCGAATCAGGAATGAGGAGATTCGTAGAAGAACCAAGGTCACCGACATAGCCCTCAGGATTAGCATGCTGAAGTGGCAATGGGCTGGCCACATAGCGCGAAGATCGGACGGGCGTTGGGGCAGAAAGATTCTAGAGTGGAGACCACGTATTGGCAAGCGCAGCGTAGGACGACCGCCTGCCAGATGGACCGACGATCTTGTGAAAATCGCAGGAAATCGTTGGATGCAGGTGGCATCGGACCGGTTACGCTGGAAAGCGATTGGGGAGGCCTATGTTCAGCAGTGGACAAGTATAGGCTGAAATGATGATGATGATGATGATAGTCTTACTGAATGTCAAACATAACCAGCAAACGATGAAAGAGTTTTTACAAAAAACATCGCTTACAAAGAAGTTTTGTATCATAAACCCAATTTTCGAAATATGTACGTCAAGTTTAATGGACAGCATTTTCTTTATCGCATGGTTTTTTGTTATAATAAAAAAAAAATCTTTATTTATCATTTTTTGTTTAATTTTTTTTATTTAAGTTTCATATAATTTGTTTGAAAACAATAGGAAAATTAACAGTGTAGCCTTGGCGAAATCTGTGATTATAGAAGTATAGTCTTTGACAATCTATTGTATATACCTTAATAATGTTCAAACTTATAATTTAAATTAATTACGGTCGAATTTCGACCAATGGGCGATCACTAGTATACGTGTAATTATTCAACTTATTCACTACTTGAATAATTATTATATGTATACACAAAAAACAAACAAACCCGTCAGGCATAGACATTCCGCGACCTGTATTTTGTCACCGTGTCGCTTTTGTTGAGGAACAAAAGTCGCAGAGTGTAGACGTGTGTTGTGCAAAAAATTGACAAAAGACGAATGGAACCACTTTTGGTGACAAGCTGCGGCTGGCTAAATAGATGTGGACACGGCATAGGCTGCGGCAGATTTGTTGAGTGACGTTGCTCGACTTCGCGAGACATTTCAGGCGACATGTGTCGCGGGATATTTTGTCTTTTAATGAATACGAACCTTTATTCGTTGCATATTGATTCAAGCAAAATTAATAGCAGCCTTTGTGCTCGGCCGTATTTGCCTGATGATTAGCAAGCGGAGTAAAATGTCCCTTGAGAATAAGATGACACTTTACAAAACTTGTGTACGGCCTTTTGTGCGGTCGATCTCCGTTCCGATCTCGATTTCGAACCTATTCGCGTTCTTATTAAAAAAGCGACAACCCGATATTTTGCAAACGCGTCCAATCATAGTAATCCGCTAATCGTAGCCGCCACACTTAATGAACCTAACGCCCCTCCTATCAACCGCTACCGCCATCCGCGGCATGTTCTCAACGACCCTCCCGATGTCCTTACATCCCTTCTTTCGGATACAGATACCGCACACAGGATCAGACACCGACCTCGCCGGCGAGGATGTAGAATCCCTTGTCCGCCGGCCGGTGCAGAGCACCACAAGGAGACACCTAGTATACGCCCTCCCCCATAGTGACTGCCCAAGCCGAGGCCATTCCTCCTTGAGGCGCCCTTTAGCTAGTTGCCCCCTTGGCCTTCTGGCTCAAGAGTAGTGCACGTTCGCTCTCTTGTCCGGCTGAAAGCTTGTGAAGCTGTAAAGGCCCCGCTGCCAACATAGATCATTCACACACACACGCAAAATTAATCAAAGCAAGCAAAGAATTCCGTCGCATTTCTGCTGGATTAAATTATATGTTCTATTCCATGTATCTGATTGAACTAGCTTGTGGTAATTTATATTTGTCAAACCTTTTAAAATTAGAGAATTTAGAATTTTAAACAGTAAGATCGGGGATCGAATTGAATGGGAATCTTACCCACGTAATCCGCCACGTGGCACGGTGGGACTGAAAATGAGCCAAGCCAAGTGGACGTGGACTAGATTTGGTAATCTTACTTATATGACGCAATCAGTTTTTGATACTACGACTTTTTAATTAACCCAATATTTCTTTATTTGAAGAAAAGCGGTATAAGACAAACTATGAGAGTGGAGCAAGCCAGAGAGGCATATAAGGAAAGAACCTGTTGGTACTCTGTACTCTCTGCCTACCCCGCAAGGGATCTAGGGTAATGATATAGAGAGATAGAAAAGCAATATTGCTCTATAAGTTGATATTCACAAGTTTTTTGCAATAAATGGTGTAGTAGTTCGTATACCTTTAAACCTAAACTATGATATATTGATCTAGGTCGTATGCTTTCATATTCTTCGATTTTGAGCTAATTTAACATTTTGTTTCAAAACCAAAATTATCAATGACAGCTTGTTGATTTGACATTTGTTTTCGTGGTAGTTTCAGCGTATTAATTAAAAATTATTATTCGGTGCTCTAACAAAATTACTTCGAGTATCGCATAGTATTGATCAGAAATATTTTTTGTTATCTTCATTGACACCAGTTACGGATGCAATGATTTACATTCTGCAAAAAAACTAATGGCCGGATTTCCGTTATAAGTTGTAGGTATCATGACCTTACTACACAGATGAATAATAAAGAGTACTCTATTGTGGAGTGATGGCGGACGGAGATTGATAGCCATCCCATTTGATCTTTGATAGCGTCCTAGATACTTTTCTTCTTTCTTTCCGCAATAGTCTTATGTTCACCCTTTACAATCCATGTGTTCACGTCATATTTGTAGGATACATAAAAATGGAGTGTCCATTACTTGTAAGTTGTATCCACGTGAGCAATGATGGGACCAACTATAAATTATTAATCTTTTTGGAAGAAGCTTTACATACATATGTTATTTACCTACGACTAGGTACTAGTCAAGCCTAGTTGGCAAAAACCCTACCTATTGGTTATTTGCTTCTACCTTTTCTACTACTACCCGCTGTCATTGAAACGTGTCACGTGTCGGTTTTTGATTTTGCTTTATTTCACTCAAATTTTATATTATTCTCTTTTTCGCTGAGATTCACGGGCTTTACCCGGACCTTTGAAAGGCTTGCATGGGGACATGGGTCCAACACGTAGAGGCCCTTTGTGAGAAATTAATGTTATGTAAGCCACCTGCTGAGATCACTTGCTAAAAATTCAGAAACATAACCAGCGAACTGACCCCGGCAGGTGCAAGGACTATTATGGTAAATTATGGAAAGAAAACAAGGGCTATGTAAATGAGGTTTGATGGACAAAAACTGGACTATTTAAAAGGGGACGGACACCGGCCATAATTAGTGATACCTAATTACCTGTGGCCGGCGGTGACTCGCCGCTTACTAGATGGGCCCTCAAACGGTCGTCCTAGGACAACTGAGGGCAACACCGGTGTGAGCGGCTCAGGGGTGTAGAGAGGTGTGTGCGCTTTCTCCGAAAGTACTCGCGGCGTTATGCCCTTTAACACTTCCACCCCTGGAGTACATCGACGTAGGAATCGTATTATTATTACGACACATGGGATATTCAATGTTATATTAGATTGAATAATAATAATGAATAAATGGTTGTAGCAGTTACAGGGTACGAAATTTTTAGTATCGCTTGGCTAAGTACTAGCCATTACTTTAAAATAATATTTAAATCAACAATCTCTCAGGATATTTAACTTCACTTTTTTAAACCATGTTTCTCTAATAATGTGTTAGAAATACGACATTTATAAAAAAAAAACTCTCACCTAAAAAAAGAAATATGTTGGTATGGGAATAACTCTGAAAGTGTAGCATTTATGAAAAATGCGCATAAAATAAGATCATTGTATTTAATAGTACTATCCATTTCAGGCTTGAAGTCCCACCTTTAGAAATCTAGCCCCCTATGGAGTGGCCCGGCATGGCGGATTACGTGCATTTGATTCGCACTCAAAACGATGTTTATTATTTTTATTTAGAATCACTATTCTATCTTATCCTGCAGTAGACATCTTTTGACTGAAGATAGGCCAGTGTTAATTCTCACTGTAAAGGATGATTACAAAACGGCCAACATAAAAATCAGTCTGCAGATAGTGACATAATCTGCAGATAGCGCCATTGTGGGATAGGACAAACTGTAAATTTTTGTCCTTTCTCCCATTTATACTGACGTCATTTTAAGTAATAGAAATCGAACGATAAATAGATATGATTAAGCCACTTACCACCAATTACATAACAAATAAATTTGAAGTCTCTTCCCTCGTAGTACGGTCCGGTGGTACCAATAACTTCTTTGCCGTTTTCATTAAAAATTACCGGTTTACTCGGAAGTTCTGAAAATAGGTTCAAATTAAAACATCTGTTACAAACAGCTTACACCACCTGTTGGGTCTTTTACAAAACATGTTTGAATAAATAATTTATTTTGAGAAGCGACGCAAAAATAATGGGGGGAATGTCCAAAAGCGTTTTCGCCGCGACCCCTGCCAGTTATTATGGCTGCAATCTTGGATCACAGAGGTACCGGAGTACGGGCTAGGGTCGTCCCCCCCCCGCCCCCAGAGGCGACACGTACCGGTCGGCCCCCGTCGGTAGGAACGCAAGTGGAAGCGGCGTCGGGGTCTACCATCCATCACGCCCGGCCCGAACTGGCGAGTCGTGAGGTGCAGAGTGTCGAATAGGCACTTGGATTGTAAGGAATGGTATGGTAGACAGGATGCATGCATCAAGTGATTGATGTAATGAAAGAGGAATGCATGGATTCTCTGTGTGTAACAGAGACTATGAGAAGGGGTAGTGAAACCTGTGATCTTTCTGATAGCACGATGGTTTTGTGGTCTAGGTTACTGCAAAATCGTGCACGTATCTTGCTGTCCCGCCGCTTGGCCTTTGGAGTTAAAGGCTATGGCCAGTAACTATGTGAGACTTTTCTGGGTCCGTTTAAAACTGCATGTCAATAGAGTATTTTTGGTCGCATACGCTTCCGTAAGCTCGTCGACACCCAAGGATCTTGAGAAGTTTTGGGAAGTTCTCGATATGGCTGATATGAACAAATAGATGATTTTATGTAGCGACCTGAACGGATGGTTGGGAACCAGGTGGCAAACTTGCGATGCTGCTCTGGGTCCTTATGGTGATAAGAGAGTGAACTATGCAGGTAATTGTAGATGTATGTTTGAAAAGAGGCCCCCTTGTGTCTAATACGACATTCCAACATAAGGATATTTATATGTATACGTGGAGAATAAACAAAAAAGCATTATAGATTTGATCCTGGTAGATAACCGTCTCCGAAGCAAATTTCAAGAGAGGTCCCACTCTTGAATCGGAACACTATCACTTAGTTGCGCAGTTTAGTGGTTTGTTCAGGAAGTGGAGGCGCTGACGAGAGCGTATCCCCTTCACAACCTTTAAAGAATAAAGGTTGAAAAGTAACAAGATGAGAGCGTAAGGAGAATGTATGAAGACAGAGTCCGGGACAAGCTTTTGACAGCAGGTTCTTTGGACTCAAATGTAGATAAATGTTGGAATTCTCACGAAATCATAATGTAATCCAATTTGAGTACCGTATTGGCACTGATAAAATTATAGAAGTAGATAATATAAGAGATCTTGGTGTAATTTATGATAAAAACTAACTTTCACTTCACATTTAGATTACATTATTAAAATAGGGTCTACAATGTTAGGATTTGTAATAAGAACATGTAAACCATTTCGCAGTAGTAAAATAAAAATCTTGCTATTCTCCTGCTCCTTCGGACTAAGCTGTTATAGAAACAGCTCAGTCCCAAGTATTTTAAAGTACTGCAGCGTAGTCTGGCGGCCACAATATGCTTCACATTCATTGCGCCTGGAGCGCGAACAGAAACGCTTTTTATGGCACTTATTATTCTCCCTAGGAAAATCTACGTACGTAAAAGATACGTTCTTACAGGGAAAGATTGCTCTATTTTAACATGTATTCGCAACAGCGTAGTAAGACAGTGAGTAGATTTGAAAGATAGTATCGGTGTAAAGATGAGAAAGGGTATGCTCCGTTGGTTCGGGCATATAGAAAGAATGTCCGAAGAAAGATTGATAAAACAGATATACAATGCAAAAGTGAAAGAATGTAGGTGCCGGGAGAACCTAGACTATCTTACCACGACCAAATAGACCGAGTCTTATCTGAAGGACAAGTCAAGAGTCTTATTGTCTGTAAGGGGTTCAAAGCTATCTTCTCAAGTCCAAGTCATCCTCACCTGCTCGTGGTACACCCTGCTGAACAACAAACGAGGCTCTAGCGAACCGTCCACCAACCCACACTGGACCAGCGTGGTGGACTATGGTCCAACCCCCTTTAATTTCGACACAAAATTTGACAAGCCAGGTTAACCACAGGCCCCAAGTGCCCGGCAGCTCTGGTGGACCTGATTATAATGGCGGTGGTCAAATGGTCTCTAGAGCACGGGGTGCTAAGAATCTCCGGTTGGGATCGAATTTCCGTCAATCGCCCAAGGCACAATTAAAGAAGGACTTTTAACATATAATGTACGCACTTTGAGTTTAGAAGAAAATCTATTAGAACTAGAAAATGCATTAAAATATAAAAAAAAACACCGTCACGCCTATATTCCCCAGAGGGGGTGGCACAGGGGCACTGAGTACACCCACGTTACGTCGACGATGTTAGGTCCCATGTAATAGGGGGCGAGCCTATTGCCATATACCGGGCACAATTCCAGACTCCGGACTCATACTGGGAATTTTTCGTTAGAAAAACTACAATTGTCCGACCCAGGATTTGAACCCAGGACCTCGTGATCACAAAGCGATGCGCTTTGCCACCAGACGAACGAGGCAGTCTTTAAAATATATTTAATGGGATATTCTAGGTTTGGCAGAAGAAAGAAGGCTAGGAGAGGAAACAATAGAAAGGGAAACTTCTATATTCTACCATTTTGGCGTCACTAGTGGCCAATACGGCGTAGGTTTCCTGGTCGCTGAAAAGTGGAAAAACAATATAATTGAATTTACCGAATATTCAGATCGCATTCGCAGAAATATTAGAAAAGACACCTAGTAAAAACAGCTTTAATTACCAATACATCCTTACGTATTGTAAAACAAGGAATAAATAAAGGAAGAACCATCATCACAAATTTAAAAGACGATTGCGGCATCAAACACGGTAATTCTGAGAAAATTATAGATATAGCCACTTCATTCTACAAAAGACTTTATAGCAATCCTGACTAACAATACAAACAATTTGCTTATTGCTGTCCATCTTCTATATCCTTATTTGAATCTGATGAAATAAATAAAGTCCTATCCCATATGAAATATACTTAAAGCCCAAGTGAAGATGGTATAACGTCTGAAATTTTGAGACTTGGAAAACCAGTTATTTTACCATATTTATAAAACTATTTAACTCTATTCTATATACAGGTCAAATACCAACTAAAATGTGTCATTCTAATATAATTCTTCTCCATAAAAAGGCGATAAATCAGACAGCCAATTACAGGTAAGTCTCACCTCACATCTCTACAAATCAAGACAATCAAAACAGAATGACTCTAACCCTTGATGCTCACCAGCCTTCCGGCCAGGCTGGCTTTCGCCCCCACTTCTGCACCACTGACCACCTCCATGCGGTGAACCAAATCATAGAAAAATCAGAAGAATTTTATAGACCTCTTTATCTTGCCTTTGTGGACTAAAGCTTTTGATAGCATATCACACAGTTTTGTCCCAAACGCCCTGGAAAATCAAAATATCGACCCTTGCTACATCAATCTGATTCAAACCATATGCCAAAATAGCACAGTAAACCTAAAATTACATATATCCGGTCTAAAATTTCCAATAGAACGAGGAGTGAAGCAGGGCGACCCACTATCACCAAAACTAGTTACAGCCGCATTACAGGAAATATTCAAAAAGCTGCCAGAATCTTGGCGTTCACGCCGCATTTCGATAAATAACAAACAGCTTACATTGTCCTTTTTTCATCATCAGCGTCTGAACTTCAGCAAAAACTCCAAGATCTGAGCACAGCAAGTCTTGAGGTTGGACTTTCTATGAATAGATCAAAAACACAGTTGACGACTAATAGCAAAAAACGTAGGGTCGAGGTAGATGGGCATGTCATACATTATATCGACGATTATACGTACCTGGGCCAGATAGTTTCGTTTAAGAACAGGCAAGAAAAAGAAGTCAACAGACGGATTGAAAACTCCTGGAAGAGCTACTGGTCTATGAAGGATTTTATGAAGGGCAACCTTTCCATGTCCCTAAAACGTAGACTCGTTGACATGTGTATTGATTCCGGCTGTGTCGCTCGCCGCGTTCGGTCGTGTCACCGCTTACCGCGCCACTCTCCCCGCGACGCAGTCCGCCCTCCCGCTCGCGCGTACATATTTACGTACGTTCGGTAGGCACGACGCGCCGTTTTGATGGCGCAGTCGACCTTTCCCTAGTGTTTGACGAATAGTCGCAGTATGTTTTTAAAACCACGACTTTTTTTTCCTTCGTGGTAAGATGGATACCTAACGGTGACAACTAAGCGAGTCTTGAGCGGGACCCGAGCGCTCGCCTCCCTCCTTCAGAAAGCGGCTAACTCGGAAGGGTTTGAGTTCTGGCCTTGGGCACTACCCTAATCAGAGCTCATCCTTTCACCAGGACCTACCTTTTCCCTTCCCGAAATCCTATTCTCCGTGCGACGGTTCTCTTCTCTTCGGAGCAGTTAGTGATAGGCACACACCCTTTCGCACACAAGTTTGGCGAAAGGACGCACGCTAGGCTTACGGTAGCACAAAACGGTGGCGGGGTTCAGGCATTACTCATCCCCGGGGCAATTTTCGGCCCCCGGGACTTAGGGTTTCTACCCTTCACCCGCCCTGCCATATCCCTCCTGGATATGGCAGTTAACTACTCACCAGAGTTCCTTCGGAACCTGGTCGGGTTCATCGCCTAAAAGGTCCCGGAGCTCATCCGGCAATTCGAGGCGACGAACTCCCCCGCTTCGCCGGACGCGTCGCCGGTCGGGTGTCCGACCGACTACTACGCGGCCCCCTCTCCCCCCGCGTACCCTGCAAGCGGCGATCGAACGCCGCTATGTGCGACGCCACGCACCGCTCTCTCCGCGCGCCCCGCGACCCCCTTCGTCGCGCCGGTTACTCTTGTTACCACGTCCCTCGCGCGCCCCCCGACCCCTGTTAACCGCCCCGTCTTTGCGTGCGGGTCCGAGCCTCACTCGGACTCCAATATGGAGGTCGAGCTAGCATCGGCCCGCCGTGCAGCCCCCCCCCTCGATATCTTCATCGGATGACGACTTCATTCACGTCTTAAACGGGAAAAAGCGCGCGCGCGATCCGCGCGGCTCACCACCCCCAAAAATCCAGAGAGCCGGAAGCGACGTCACTTCCCCGGCCCTGGCACCCCCGCGCCGCAGCCTTCTCCCAACGCAGCCCCGAGGATTACCCCTTCTCCGCACCCCGCGCGTCCAACCATCCCTCCCTTACCCCTTGTCATCCATGGCAAGAGCGCCTGGGAGCGTATCTCTAAGGCGATCTATAATTCCCACATCAATTATAACCATGCGCGATCCACCGCGCAAGGGATAACGGTAAAAGTGGCGTCCTCGGACGACCACCGCCGTCTGTCCCACTTCCTCCGCGCCGAGAAAATCGGCTATCATACTTATGCCCTTGAGGAGGAGAGAGAGCTCAGGGTGGTCATTCGTGGCCTCCCCAAGGAGCTGGACACCGCCATAATCAAGGAAAATCTCCTCTAGCCCAAGACCATCCAGTGCACCAGGTGCACAGGATGGTTAAGGGCCATAACAAACAGGCATACGATATGGTGCTGGTCGTTTTCGACCTCACCGTGGCCGGTCGCAAGGTCTTTGATATAAAGACCGTATGCCACATCTCTGGCCTCTCCGTGGAGGCCCCACACAAACGTGGCACATCTGGGCAGTGCCACAACAGTCAGCTGTACGGGCACTCTGCCCGTTACTGCTAAGCGCGCCCTCGATGCGTCAAATGTGTCAGGGACCACGCGACCTCGCAATGCTCCCGCTCGAGGGAGACGGCGACAGAACCGCCCAGCTGCGTCCTCTGCGGGACCAAGGGACACACTGCGAACTATCGCGGTTGCTCCAAAGCCCCAAAGGGTAAGCGCCGGACAAGGCGCGGTCGACGCCGCCCTCGTGCGGCCGCTCGCTCCCCAGCGCCTTCAGCGCAATACCCTCCCGCGCCTTCAGCGCACTCTCATCCAGCGCCCCTACCCCCACCGACTTCAGCCCTCCGCGCTCCCGCGCCCCAGGCGCTGACGTGTTCGCCTCCGCTTAGGCCGACACTCGGCGCCAACGCGTGGGCGCAGCCGCTCCCTTAAACCGCGGCCCCTCGCCCACCTGTGGGCCCCGCACATCTCCCCAAACTCACGCCGGTGGTTGCGCCTCCTCCGCTAACCGACGCCGTCGCGGACTATATTATGCTGGATAAGATCTATGGCGCGGTATGCGTCACCAGGATTCGCGAGCTGGCCCAAAGGCTCCGCGCCGGAGCAATTCACCCTTCTAATAACGTAGATGGACGTTCCCAACGCCATGGCATTAAAGACCTTTCCGCCTTAAGCCCCATAGCCTATCCCTGGCGTTCTTTGACGCCGACGGTCTCCGCTCCCAACGTGACCAAATTAGTGATTTCCTCCGGGATCATCAACTGGACATCCTTTTGGTGCAGGAAACCTTCCTCAAGCCCGCCCATTGCGATCCTAGGATCGTAAACTACAACCACGTGCGTAATAACAGAATCGGCTCCCGTGGAGGCGGTACTCTCATTTACTACAGGAGGTCCCTGCACTATATTCCTCTCGACCCCCCTGCGCTCACCAACATTGAAACCTTGGTCTCTCGTATTTCTCTCACTGGGCATCAACTCATTGTGATTGCCTTCGTCTATCTTCCTCCCACGAAAATTGTCCTCAGAACTTGCGCTTCTGAAGGGTGTAACCTTACGGTTGCGCTCCTTGGAGATAGTCTATGAGCTGGACTCTGACCACAGACCTGTAGTCATGCGACTCGGTCCTCCGTCCACCCCCCAGCCGCTCAAGAAGACGGTGGTGGATTGGCATGCGCTGAGTACAGCCCTAGCGGATGCCGACCCCTCCCCCCCTTCCTTTCAGCTCGGACTCCACCCCATTCCCTCAAGATACCGATCAGGCTGTAAATGCTTTCACCGCCCATATCCATTCAGCTGTCAATCGGTCGTCAAAGCAAGTTGAAGCGGAGGATCTCAACCGCTTTAGACTGCCAGACGATGTTAGGGAACTTATTCGGGCTAAAAATGCCTCAGTCCGAGCGTACGACTCCTACCCCACCGAAGCCAACTGGGCCCGGATGCGCTCCTTACAACGTGATGTAAATCGTCGCGGAGGTCCGGGATGATCGCTGGAGTGACTTCTTAGAGGGCCTCACGCCATCGCATCTGGCTTACTGGAAGCTGGCGCGTACCCTTAAATCCGACTCCATGTCTGACATGCCCCCGCTGACCCGCCCCTCAGGCGCAACCCCAGCCTTAGATGACGACGAAAAGGCCGAGCTTCTCGCCGACACCCGAGCCAGTACACTCCCAGCTCTCTTCCCGTTGACTCGGCTGATTTCGATTCGATCGACAGGGAAGTCGAGCGCAGGGCGTCTCTCCCCCCTACCGATTTCTTACCCCCTATAACCCAGACCGAGGTCGAGGACCTGATTAAAGATCTTAAGCCGAAAAAGGCCCCCGGCTCTGACGGCATTTCTAATCGCGTACTCAAATGCTTACCCGCCCAACTCATCTGCCTCTTAGTGGCTATTCCTTATGCCGCCATGACGAACTGCACATTCCCCACTCAGTGGAAGGAGGCCCAAGTTATAGGCATCCCTAAGCCCGGTAAACCTCGTGACCGTCCCACGAGTTACCGCCCCATCAGTCTCCTCAACTCCCTGGCAAAAATCTACGAGCGCCTGCTCCTGGCACGGCTCAAAGACTTTGTATCGTCCAAGGGTATTCTCATCCATGAGCAGTTTGGTTTTCGAGCCAAACACTCATGCTTCCATCAAGTGCACCGCATCACGGAGCACATTCTCACTGGCCTCAACAAACCCAAACCCGTTCGACAAAGTCTGGCACAACGGCTTAATCTACCAAATTGGTGTGCCAGACAGACTCGTGCTGATCTTACGAGACTTCCTGTCGAATTGCGCCTTTCGGTATCGCGTCGAAATGACGCGCTCTACCTCCCACTCCATACATACTGGTGTCCCACCAGGCTCAGCTATCTCCCCTCTCCTATTCAGCCTTTACACGAACGATATTCCTCGTTTGAGTAAGGTGCATCTAGCCCTATTCGCGGATGATACCGCTCTCTATGTCTCGCATAGGAATAAGGGTTTCATTACCAGAAACCTTCAGGCTGCCGCCAATACCCTAGGGGATTGGTTCAGGAAGTGGCGTATTGAGGTGAACCTGGACAAGAGCGGTACGGTGTTCTTCTCCAGAGGTGCCACCCGCGCCCCTCCCTGCGCCACCCCAGAAGTAATCTCGATCTAGTGACCATGTTCGACCTACCTATTCCCTGGGTCACACAGGTTAAATATCTAGGGGTCACCCTAAACAATACCATGACCTTCGGACTACACATTAAGCGAGTCCGTAACCGAGCAGCCTTTGTCCTCGGTCGTCTTTACCCGATGATCTGCAAACGGAGTAAAATGTTCCTTAGGAATAAGGTGACACTTTATAAAACTTGTATATGGCCCATCATGACGTACGCTTGTGAGGTGTTCGGGCACGCCGCCCGCTCTCACATCGATATACTCCAACCGGTTCAATCCTGTTTCCTCCGCAAAGACGTCGGAGCCCCGTGGTTCATACGGAATGTCGATCTCCATTCCGATCTCGGTCTCGAACCTATTCGCGCCTTTATTAATAAGGCCACAACCCGATATTTTGCGAACACGTCCAATAATAGTAATCCGCTAATCGTAGCCGCCGCCGACTACGAAACCAACTCCCCTCCTATCAACCGCTACCGCCGTCCGCGGCATGTTTTCACCAACCCTCCCGATGCCCTTACATCCCTTTTTTCGAATACATACCGCACACAGGATCAGACACCGACCTCGCCGGCGAAGTCGAAGAATCCCTTGCCTGCCGGCTGGTGTAGAGCACCTCGGCGAGACACCTAGTATACACCCTCCCCTATAGCGACTGCCCAAGCCGAGGCCGTTCCTCCTTGAGGCGCCCTTGAGCTAGTTGCCCCCTTGCACTTCTGGCTCGAGCGTAGTGGTTGCACGCTCGCCCTCTTGTCCGGTGAAGCTGTAAAGGCCCCGCGGCCAACAGCGTAGATCATTCACACATACAAAAGACATGTGTATTTTTCCCGGTCAAACCTATGGTGTTCAAACATGGTCATTAACTGTACAACAGAAGTCCAAACTCAAGGTTTGCCAAAGATCTACGGAGCGCAGTATATTAGGTGTAAAACGGATCGACCATGTCAGAAATCTCACTCAGCGCTCCATTACTCGTATTACGGACGTTGGTATGAAAGCAGCTAAGCTATTATGGGACTGGGCTGGCCACGTGGCACGCATTGACTCGCAGAGGTGGGCAAACGCCGTCACCAACTGGATACCCAGCGATGGTCGCAGGCGACGAGGTAGACCTAGGAAAAGGTGGCGTGACGATTTGGACACCTTTGCGGGTACTTTGTGGTTCGAAATGGCAATAGATCGACAGTTGTGGAGATTAAAGGGGAGGCCTTTGCTCAGGAGTGGGAAAGTAAAACAGGCTAATAAAAAAAAAATATTGCCTGTCTATCCGCCTATCTGTCTTTGTGTTTCAATCACGCTAAAACTACCCAACAGATTTCTATGAAATTCGGTAGGGTAATAATTTATTTTCTTATTTAAAACATTTTATTTAATTATTGATTAATGTTTAAGTGGCTACCTAATTAATATTAATAGACACAGCTCTGGCTGGATTGGTATTAATTCGTGTATTTACTTACCATATTTAACCAGTTTCTCATTCATCCGTAGCTATTACGGATATTAAATAAAAAATTGTACTTTTATGTGATTAATTTAGAAATTGTAACGTTCGCTTTTTAATGCGATGCTTACAGGTGTCGTCATTCACCACGCACTCACTGGAGTCTGCTCAAGACAGCTAACTGCGCGCCCCAGTCGGGCGCTCGCTTGCGCCTGTGGAGAGTGATGCAATCGACGTATTATCGATTGCATCATATTTTACCGGCGCGGGCGCACGAACCGAGTGGGAGAGCGAGACGGAATGTATGCACTCACGGTATGAGTGCATAACTATGTGTTACAATGATTTTATATTTTATATACATATACAAGCTGTAACATAATTAACGCAAGACCTGAAAGTAGTTTGTTCCAAATGGGTAACTGAATTGATTCCAACAATTTTAAAATAATTTACAATTTTTTTAAATTTGCAAAAAATGCTTTTACTACTTCAGTTCGCTATAAAAAACTAAATGTATTCTTGATTCATAGCAATAAGGAGTTTTCAAATGCATCCCTAAAACGTATTTCTCAAAACGCACACATACACATACAATTTTATTGTTAATTAGGCAATAGGCTCGCCCCCTATTACATGGGACCTTACATCTTGGGCGAAACGTGGGTGTACTTAGTACACCTCTGCCATCCCCTCTGGGGAATATAGGCGTGACGGTGTGTAATTAGGGTATAAAAGTGCTTAAAAAAAGGGGTAAAAACGATTAAATTTTAAAAATTGGTTTTCGTTTTGAATATATGAAGCAATTCTCTAATTAGGGTGTCAGGTCTTGCGTTTATTATGTTACACCTTGTATAAGTAGTAAGTTTTAAGTTGTGCTGGTATTGTGTTCGTGTCAAGTTTACCGTTCGTTTTAAGTAATTCGTTTTAAGCTTCATACGCGCACGTCACTTAAGGTACCACTGAAAATCAGCGCTGTGTTGTAGTCCACGCAGCACAGCTTTATGCTGAGTGATACCCCATTAGTGCGGCTACATAGTATGTACATGTAACTTGTTTTATTTTATTTTATAGTTATCATACTTTACTGTTAGCCTATTTAATAAATGTTTCTTTCTTTCTATACTTTTTATCCAGGAAAAATAAAGCAATACGGGATTATCGTGAGATAAACCATAAAACTTTATTATTTTGATTATTGTTAATCGCAAGCTGCAATGTTACATTAAAATGTGTGATTTTGCCTACACATGAATTTCTTCACGAACTGATAATGGACTCGGGTTCGTCTCCTCATGAAGAAACTCTTCAGTGGTTAATAGCATGTGCCAGAAATTGTGTGTAAACGTTAGATTTAGATACTCAGATATGATTTCTTGCATGAACCGATGATGCAGTCACGATTGTCTCTTTAAACTCAAACTGAAATCATTTATTTTTTATTTATTTATTCTTTATTGTACAATAGAACACAGAAACAACATTTACACAGAAGATGTACAAAGGCGAACTTAACTCAATTTGAGTTATCTTCCAGTTAACCTTTTTATAAGGGCGGCGCGCCTGCGGGGGCGCTTACAAATAGTCAATTTACATTTTTTTTAAATCTAATTTAACTACTAATCTACCACTGGATCGGAACGCGGCCTCCACTGAGAAGATCTGGCGAAGAAACTCAGCGGGCTTTTTTATTTACTTCTCTTTTTCTTTTCTTTTTTTTCCAATCATATTGTGTGGATACAATGTTTAGATTACAATTAAATAGTTTACAATTTAGCTCCAGAGTAATGCTTTGCGATCGAGATATGAATTTAATGATGTTATCTGTAAAGAGTGTCTAAAGGATTCCAGAAGGACCAGTCCCCACAAGCAGCACCCATTCTCGAGAATCTGCTGGAACAGCCATCACTCCCCTCGACTATATTGGAGGGAAGGGAGTGACCCACGCTAGACAGCCACCGCAAGCAAAGACATTATAGTGAGCATGACTTCGGCAGTGAACTCTTTATCGATGAATGACTTGGATACGAAATTTCGCATATACGTTTGGTTAAGGAAAAAATGCACGATTCAGGATAGTTTTTACTTCTCCATTATATCATCTCACGGCTGAACGAATTTGAAAGATAATTAGTATGAAGATGCATTAGGCCAGTACAGGACCTGCGCTATCCCGGAAAGGCCGGTCTACCTGTGTACCAAGTACAAAATAAACGCGTGCGTGGCCGCGGGTAATAGCTAGTACCTAAATAAAATCAAAATAAGATATTAATGTTCTCTGATTCTTCTCCAGAGCAGAGATTGCACGAATAAAGTGTGGAAGTACGTTTCAGAGACGCACAAAACGAACAGCGAAGGACCCATCGTAATGACTGGAAGAATAAAGAGGAGTCTAAAGAAGGAGAGATGCGGTTGGGGGGATAGGATTTAGAAGAATGGAGTATATTAGAGAAAGAATGTGCAAATCCCATTGTTAAGCTATTTCAGTTTCACTCAGAACTCTGATATGCAATCAAATTTACGTAAATGTCTCAACCGTCCGTCCATGTGTACTAGCGCTCCAGTAGCATCAAGGAAGCAAACATCACCATAGTTAATAAATGGTAGGCTCTCTGCCCGAGCCGGACTTATTTTAGTTTGATAGGGCAAAAACCTTTGCAGATGCTTCTGCTTACTTATGCTATGTGAAAACTCTAGGCATAGGCGTCTATAAGAACACCTACATTTTTAACGTTGTTACTGTAAGGTATAGGAACAGAATCAAGGACAACTGGAGAAAGTGTCTGCGCCGTTTATGCATTATTTGCCACCAATCAATGAATCCTTCGTAAAATATCGTAATCAACAAAATGACGATTTTCATGTTTAATGTGATTCGTAATCACAGTTTTGATCTTTGATCTACAGTCTCCGTTTACAAGAATTTTAAAAGTAAAGAATGAATATTTTTTTTGTAGTATTTGTGAAGTCAAATCCAAAGAGCCCAAACATGATGGTGCCATTTTTAGTTTAGAAATCCTATGCCTTACTCAATAGAGTAGTAGATATATTTGTTGATTTTGTAAACAAACGACGTATCTACCTCAGAATATTTAAATGCTTTAGATTCTAAATAAAATATAAACCTTACCTTAACATTTATATTAACACGAACCTCTATACTAGGAGTTATTTATGTATTTACAAACATGAAATTTACACACACAAACACCCAAACCGAAACAAATATGTGTAGGTCACATAAAGTAATCTTTATGTATACCGTACGGGGATCGAACCCATGACTACTCGATCCAGTGAGCGGAGCGGCTTAAGCGATTAATCACCATACTAAATGGATATTAAAAATAAGTTTGAGTTTAAATCATTTGATTGCTAAAATGGATGAAAAGAAATTGTGGTACATCCCTGAGAAAAGTTTAACAGTGCCAAATCCCGACTACACTGTAAACGTCAATTTGCTCCGTCAATGTGTGAACATGACTATGGGTAGTTCTCAACTCACTTACCGACTACATCAAGGGACACTCTATAGTGCCTGGTGGGCGACTTATAGAAGTCAACGCGGCAACTGTAGTCTGCGCGGTCATGCGCGCGCACGTCGCGCAGGCGCAGCGCCGGCGCAGGCGCGGGTTGCCAGCGCGCGCGTCCCGCGAACGCGTCCTCCATCCAGTGCGCCGTTGGTCCAGAAATTCGGGAGTCATAACTGTAATATCGCTAGTATAAGACCTCAAGAATACTTTTAATATGTAGGCAACACGATGAGCTTACTATTTTCAATTTCCCTGGCATTTATTCAACTTGAAATTAAGAAAAAAAAGTTTTAAAGTCAATAAATTATTTGATATAAGCCCCGCTTACAAATAGTCAACTTACATTTTGGTTTAAATCTAATTTAACTACTAATCTACCACCGGATCGGAACGCGGCCTCAACTGAGAAGATCCGACGAAGAAACTTAGCGGGCTTGTCTTGTTTTATTAATTCTCTTTCTCACCTTCTATTTTTTCAATCATATTGTGTGGATACAATGTTTAGGTTACAGATAAATAGTTTACAATCTAGCTCCAGGTTGATTTCTTACGACCGAGGTATGAGACTAATGGTGTTCTTTATAAATAGTCTCTAAAGAATTCCAGATGGACCAGTCCGCACAAGCGAGTCCCCGTTCACGAGTGTGACTACCGGAACATTGATGCAATTCCAAGATAAAAATAAATAGCAACACTTAATAATATGGCACTTCAATTCAACGCGGTCTTATTATCTATGTAATCCGAGTTTTTGTAATATGCTTTATAACATAATTTAGCCTTAATCATCATCATCATCTCAGCCCATACTTGTCCACTGTTGAACATAGGCCTCCCCAATCGCTTTCCAGCGTAACCGGTCCGATGCCACCTGCATCCAACGACTTCCTGCGATTTTCACAAGATCGTCGGTCCATCTGGCAGGCGGTCGTCCCACGCTGCGCTTGCCAATACGTGGTCGCCACTCTAGAATCTTTCTGCCCCAACGCCCGTCCGATCTACGCGCTATGTGGCCCGCCCATTGCCACTTCAGCTTGATAATCTTAAGGGCTATGTCGGTAACCTTGGTTCTTCTACGAATCTCCTCATTCCTGATTCGATCGCGTAGAGAAACGCCGAGCATAGCTCTCTCCATAGCTCGCTGAGCAACTCTGAGCTTTTTTATGAGACCTATTGTAAGAGACCACGTCTCTGATCCATATATCATCACTGGTAACACACATTGACTGAAAACTTTAGTCTTAAGGCACTGAGGTATTTTGGATGAGAAGATATTGCGCACTTTCCCGAACGCTGCCCAGCCGAGTTGGATTCGTCGATTGACCTCTCTCTCAAAGTTGGATCTACCTAACCGGACTGCCTGTCCCAGGTAAATGTATTCGTCGACAACTTCAAGAGTAGAGTTCCCAACGGTGAGTGCGGTGGGTACGACATGGACGTTAGACATTATTTTGGTTTTGTCCATGTTCATTTTAAGACCCACTTGTTGAGATACTCTGTTGAGGTCACCGAGCATTCGTCCTAGATCTTCCAGCGACTCCGCCACGACCACAATGTCGTCGGCAAATCGAAGGTGAGTGATGTATTCGCCATTGATGTTGATGCCAAGTCCTTGCCATTCCAAGAGCTTGAAGGCGTCCTCTAAGGTGGCCGTAAACAGTTTCGGAGAAATGACGTCTCCCTGTCTTACTCCTCTTTTTATGGGGATTGCCTTCGTGCACTGCCCCTGTACTCGGACTGACATGGTGGCGTTATTATACAAGCACTTCAACACTTCGATGTACCGATAGTCAATGCGGCATCGCTGGAGAGATCTAAGAACCGCCCAAGTCTCGATCGAATCGAAGGCTTTCTCATAGTCCACAAACGCCAAGCATAGTGGCCGATTATACTCCTCGGTCTTCTGTATAATCTGCCGCAGCGTATGTATGTGGTCTATGGTACTAAAGCCTTTCCGGAAACCGGCTTGTTCGGGAGGCTGGAAGTCATCAAACCTGCGTTCGAGACGATTCGTAATGACTCTCGAAAACAACTTATAAACATGGCTCAGCAGTGTGATGGGCCTATAATTCTTCAGTAAAGTGTTATCACCTTTCTTGAAAAACAGTACCACCACACCCCTGTTCTATGCTTCCGGCGTTTTCTCTTCGAGCAAGACGGAATTAAACAGCCTCTGAAGGACTTTAAGTACTGGCGTTCCGCCCGCTTTCAGAAGCTCTACGGTAATTCCGTCTTCGCCCGGCGCTTTGTTATTTTTGAGTTGTTTGAGAGCCATCCTAATCTCGTACAGGCTGTTGTCCGGGATATCTTCAGTGTAGTGTCGGGTTAGCTTGGCTCTTGGGTCTTTTACCAAGTCAACAACAGGTTCAGCTACTGAGGTATACAACTGCCCATAGAACCTCTCTATCTCCCTGAGCACCTCCGACCTATTCGACGTTACGTTTCCGTCCTCCATCTTCAGCTTCGTCAACTGGCTTTGCCCAATAGACGCGTCTCTTGCGAACACTTTAGAGCCCTTGTTCTGTGCTACGGTCTCCTCAATACGCCTTGTATTGAAGGACCGTAAGTCTTGTCGCAAGGACTTCAATATCTGTCATCATCGGAGGTTAGGAGCGTCATGGAACGTCGCTCAGCCATGAGGTTTCGGGTGTAGTTGGATAGTTTTTGAGGTCTATTTTTACGGTGGGGCTTAAAATACTTGGACCCGACCGTATGGACAGTCTCTACCAGCCTGTTGTTGATTTCGTCCACTGATGCGCTGCTGTCTAGCAATTCGAAGCGGTTTGACAATTCGAGTTGAAAGTTCTCGGGGTTTTGGATATATGCATGAGTAGGTCGGAGCGTAGACTTCATCAGACGCGATCTTTCCATTTTGACATTAATATTTAATGTGCCTCTGACCATTCGGTGATCACTGCCGGTTTTTACCCTGTGGATCACGGAGACATCATTAAATATTTGTCGCTTGGTGCTCATTATAAAGTCTATTTCGTTTTTGGTTGAACCATCAGGGCTCATCCAGGTCCATTTCCTATGAGGCGGCTTCTGGAAGAAAGAGTTCATCATAAAGAGTCCCTCCTTCTCCAGGAATTCGGCCAGCCTCTGACCCCTGGGGTTGCGCTGCCCATATCCAAATTGCCCCACTCTCAACTCATCATCGCCCCGTTTGCCCAGCCGCGCATTGAAGTCACCCATAACCACTGTAAAGTGTGTTTTGGAAGTATGTATGGCTCTACTAATGTCCTCATACATAACTTCGACATCATCATCTGAGTATGTCGAGGTCGGTGCGTAGACCTGTATGACCTTCAGCGAATATCTTTTGGATATTCTGAGTATCAGGTACGCTACCCTGCTCGACACACTAGTGATGGACACAACGTTGTTTATGAGTGACTTGTAGACGATAAATCCGACACCACCTTGGGACTGCTGTTCGCCCTCCCGGTAGTAAAACAAGTTGCCGGATTTTAAGGTTATCGTGTCCTCGCCCTCTCTTCGGACCTCCGATAAACCAACAATACTCCACCGCAACTTGTTTAACTCTTCTTCCAGCTCAACTAGCTTCTCATCTGTCCTCAATGTGCGTGCGTTGTATGTCACCAGGGCCAATTTTCGGTTTTGGTGGTAGCCGAATCTCTGCCGGAGATTCTTAGCACCCCTTGTCCTGTCGTTACCATGGCTGCTACCGTGGCCAGGACGAACAGGACCGCCGGGGACTAGGGGCCTGGTTTTTCTACTTTCTTCCATAATTGGGGGTGTTTGCCATACTCGCCACGCTTGGCAGGCGGGTTGGCGAGCGCAGTTATTGGTCGTCGAAGTGTTAAAGGAACGCTGCTGCCCATTCCCTAGTTTTCCCTTAGTCGCCTTGTACGACACCCGATGGGATGAGATGGGTTGGTCCTATTCTAAGCCGGGAACCACGCGGCGGCCTTAATGTTTTAAATTTATTAATTTTATTTTATTTTTATTACAAAAACCACAGCTCTTGAACATAATTGTAGATGAGAACATAAGTATAATATCTTAAAGCCAATTATGGTTTTACAATTTACACTATATTAAGACACAGTCTATTTTAATAATAATTAATGATTGAAAACTAATTGCCGTACCTATAAATTATATGCCGTGCGTGTGTGTGTGTGAGTGTATGTATGTGTATGTGGGTGTGTGCATGTGTGTGTATGCGTGTAAGTATTTGTGTACATAAATAAACATGTGTACCCAATAAAAGAAAAACAAATTCATTATAATTACTATTAACATATTATTTTAATTACTATCAATGTTAATAAATACTAAAGCAGTGACGTCACTTGTTTTTTAACCGACTTCAAAAAGGAGGAGGTTCTATGTTCGGTTGTATGTATGCTTTTTTTTTATATATGTTTAGCGATATTTCCGTCAATTCCGTGACCGATATTGATATTTTTTTTTGCATTGGGTTCAGTATATCTCCAAGGTGGTCCCATATTAATTTTATTAACATTGGACCTTGGACTTAGAAGGTACACCAGGGAACTCCTTAACGACAAACAATAGGCATGTGTAAATTGAGATATTATGGGTATTACGTCAATCCTATAGGTATCCTACTATAGAATAATTCACTGGTCACTTAAAATTGTAAAATAAAAATCTTTTATAAAAAAAGGAAAACCGACTTCAAAAAGCAAAAAAATAAATATTTGAAGTCGGTGCCAAGTAACCGACTGCACCAACTAGCACCTGTTTACCTTTTTTTATAAAAGATTTTTATTTTACAATTTTATTAAAGATAGCTTTTGAGGGGTTAAATATATCTACCAAAGAAAATTTATTGTTATATGTTCTACGAATGCGGCAAGCGACAGAATTATGTGCATAGTTGGTTGTGCTGGCCGGAACATCAAATAAAGTGGTGTGTCTGGTCCGGTAGGAAGGTGCCCTAAACTGAATTACAAAATTATTTAAAGGAAGGCAATCTATAGCAAAGGAAATCTATAGCATAGAAAAGGAAAATTTGAAACAAACCCTATACCAACCCGTCTGGCCAGCGTGGTATAGTAGGTCAAAAACCTCCTAACATGTTAAGACACCAAACGCAAAGGCCCCCAGTTCCCGGTAGTCCCGCTGTCCGCTGTCACGGTAGCGGTCGCGGTAACAGCGGGGCAGGGGGTGCGAAGAATCTCCGGGCTACGACACAAGGCTACCAAAACCACCTGACCCTGGCTACGTACAATGGACGCTCTCTACGGCTGGACCAACACCTCACTGAACTCGAGGTAGAACTAGGTCGCATAAACTGGCACATATTGGGGTTATCCGAAGTCCGAAGACAGGGCGAGGACACGATAACCCTTGAGTCAGGCCACCTGTTCTACTTTCGGGAAGGTGATCGGCCCTCTCAGGGCGGTGTCGGTTTCCTGGTCAACAAAGCTCTCACTAACAACGTTGTGGAAGTCAGCAGTGTGTCGACACGGGTAGTGTACCTCATAATTAAAATCACCAACAGGTACACCCTGAAGGTGGTACAGGTATATGCGCCGACCTCGACATACTGCGACGACATAGCCGAAGCCATGTATGAAGACATAGCCAAGGCATTACATGGCACCACCAAGGCTCACTACAATGTTGTTATGGGGGACTTCAATGCCAAAGTGGGAGTACAAGAACGCGGCGAAACGATAATCGGACCCCACGGCGTGGGGTGCCGAAACCACAGGGGGCAGATGCTGGTCAACTTTCTGGAGTCGCAGGGGCTCTTCTTGATGAATTCGTTCTTTAAGAAGAAGCCTCATAGAAAGTGGACATGGCGAAGCCCCGACACTGTGACGAGGAACGAGATAGACTTCATCATGACTGACAGGAAGTCTATGTTTAGAGACGTCTCCGTGATCAACAGGTTTAATACCGGTAGCGATCACCGACTTGTCTGAGGCGCTCTAAATATAAACTTCAAGGCCGAAAGACGTCGCATGATGAGGTCTACTCTCAGACCTACTGCGCCTCAAATAGCTTTAGGGTCCGAAAAGTTCCAACTGGAGCTTCAAAATCGTTTCGACCTGCTGGAAACCGAAGGCAATGTTGACGAGAAAACCGACACAGTGGTCAAAACGCTACAGGATGTGTCTCGAAGGGTGTTTCCCGGCAAAAGCGGTAACAGAGAGTCTAAACTCTCGCTCGAGACTCTCGAACTTATGAGGCAGAGACGGGAAATGTCATCCACGCAGGCGTCTTCGCCGGATGGGAGGAAACTCAACCGGAAGATCCGGAAGCTGGTGCGACGTGACCTCCGATGTTCCAACACCCGCACCATCGCGGCTACGATTGAACAGAATAGAGGCACCAAAGTCTTCGCTCGCCAGCTAGGTAAATCCCATCTGACGAGACTTAATACAGCGGATGGCAAAACCGTGACCTCCAAGTTCGAGATACTCGAGGAAATTGAGAGTTTCTACAAAGACCTGTACGCATCACGGATGACTAAACCCACGAGACCCAGCGCTGACGACCACAGAGCCCCACTCGCACGCCACGACACGGAAGACATCCCTGATGTCAACCAGGACGAGGTCAGAGTGGCTCTCGAGCAGCTCAAAAATAACAAGTCACCAGGCGATGACGGAATCACCACTGAGCTCCTAAAAGCAGGCGGGACGCCAATCCTGAAAAAGCTAGCGAGTCTCTTTAATTCCGTCATCTACCAGGGCTTAACACCTCAAGCGTGGAGCGGGAGTGCGGTGGTTCTATTCTTCAAAAAAGGTGACAAAACCTTGCTGAAGAACTACAGACCCATCTCACTCCTGAGCCACGTCTACAAGTTGTTCTCGAGAGTACTCACAAACCGCCTCGCCAGAAGACTTGACGAGTTCCAGCCACCGGAACAAGCCGGGTTTCGAAAAGGCTACAGCACCGTAGACCACATCCATACTGTTCGGCAGATTGTACAGAAGACCGAAGAGTACAATCAGCCGCTGTGTATGGCTTTCGTGGACTACGAGAAAGCCTTCGACTCCATCGAAACCTGGGCGGTTTTGGATGCTCTGCAGCGATGTGGCATCGATTGGCGCTATATCGAGGTGTTGAGATGTCTGTATGATACCGCTACAATGACCATCCAGCTCCAGGACCAAAAGACCAACCCGATCGAGCTGCATCGAGGGGTAAGACAGGGGGATGTAATATCCCCCAAGCTCTTCACCAATGCACTCGAAGACGTCTTCAAGACGCTGGACTGGACTGGGCGGGGCATTAACATCAACGGCGAATACATCTCACACCTTCGGTTTGCCGATGATATCGTCATCGTGGCAGAGTCACTGGAACAGTTAAGCGAAATGCTGCATAGCCTAAATGAAGCCTCTCGAGGTGTCGGTCTCGGCATGAACTTGGATAAAACCAAGATCATGTTTAATGAGCATGTCACGCCGGGACCGATCTACATCGATGGTTCGATGCTCGAAGTTGTTCGGGAGTATGTCTACCTTGGACAAGTTGTCCAATTTGGTAGAAACAACTTCGAGAAAGAAATCAACCGCAGGATCCAATTGGGTTGGGCAGCATTTGGCAAACTACGTCACGTTTTCGCTTCGCCTATACCGCAATGCCTGAAGACTAAAGTCTTTAACCAATGCGTCCTACCTGTTATGACTTACGGGGCCGAGACGTGGACACTCACAGTGGGACTAGTCCACAAATTCAAAGTCGCACAGCGGGCTATGGAGCGAGCTATGCTTGGCGTCTCTTTGAAGGATAAAATTCGTAACGAGGTAATCCGACAAAGAACCAAAGTTACCGACATAGCTCGCAGACTCAGTAAGCTAAAGTGGCAATGGGCTGGTCACATCTGCAGAAGGACCGACGGCCGATGGAGCAAGCGTGTCCTAGAGTGGAGACCGCGACTTGGTAAGCGTAAGGTAGGACGGCCCCCAGCTAGATGGACCGACGACCTCAAAAAGGTCGCTGGGACAGACTGGATGCGGAAGGCAGAGGACCGTGTGCAATGGCGCGTGTTAGGAGAGGCCTATGTCCAGCAGTGGACTACGATAGGCTGATTGATTGATTGATTGAATCTATAGCATTGTTACATATATATAATATCAGCCTATACTGCCCACTGCTGGGCAAAGGCCTTCTCTCACAAATCGAGGTGAGAGAGATTAGGTCATACTCCACCACGCGGACCCAGTGCGGATTGGTGGAGGCAGGTTTGTGGCCACCCGCTGTTGGAACTTATCAAGCCGCCTTTAAGGCTTCCAACTCGGCTTAACGACTACCACATTAAGTAGTAACCGGGACCAACGGCTTAACGTGCCTTCCGAAGCACGGAGACGCACGAATATGAAAATGCCACAAATGGTCACCCATCTCAGGCCGACCGAGTCGAACGCTGCTTAACCTTGGTGATCGGTAAGAACACCGCGGTCGCACAGCGCTACGAGCGCCTCGTTACATATATTGTAAAGAAAAAGCATATCAGAAATAGTGCGTCTCTCTTCCTAGGTTAGGATGCAATGAGACTTACAGGCTTCGGAATTATCACGAAAGCTTTTTTGAGTACGATAGTTTAAGTGTTTAATAAATTTAGATTGGATGTTTTCAATTTCCTGATTGTAAATAACGTAATGTGGATTCCAAACACAGCTGCAATATTCTAAGACACTTCTAACGTAAGAATAGTAAAGAATTTTTAGGCACAACATATCAGTAAATGGTTGACAGGTACGTATAATAAAGCTAATTTTTTATATACCTTATTAACAATAAAAGAGACATGTTCATAAAACAAGAGTTTCAGGTCTAATACAAATCCAAGATCTTTAACAATAGTCGCGGCTGATGGTAATACTGCTAAAGCTATAGTTGAAAAGAACAGGTTTCTTTTTGCGGGTAAAGGTTATCGTTGTCGATTTACTGATATTTAGACTGATGTGGTTATCTGCATAATAAATTGCGAGTCTATTAAGATCTTCTTGCATTTTTGTGCAATCATCTTCGTTTTTGATATTCATATAAATTTTTGTGTCATCCGCATACATTAGAAACTTTGCATTTTTAATATGACTACCAATATCGTATACATACGCTGCGTACAGCAGTGGGGCCAGCACGGAGCCTTTAATTGGCAAATCTCGAATAGCGTGGGGAAGTTTGTTATAATAACTTATACACTGGCCCATTAACGAATTGCTGATTCTGTGGAGACGCGTGACATGTACGGTAAGTTTCTTTTTATTCCAAGTATTTACAGTATGGATATCACACGATTTTTCAAACTTATCAATATTCTTTTTCGTATATAACAAGTTTTCATATACAAGGTGTAACGTAATTAACACAAGACCTGAAAGTAGTTTGGTCTAAATCGACAGCTGAATCGATTCCAACTATAAAAAACATATGTAAGGTTTTAGCCTAAAATTACTCAAATTTACTAAAAATTACGGTCACTCGTTCCCATTAATATACATGCTAACACCTCAGTCAGCTGTTCTAAAGAAAATTAAACCATAACTCAAAGCAATATGGCGATTTCTATCGCACTACAAAACCATTCTCGGAACTGCACACAAACATACAGACATTCGTTTGTCAATCAGCTGTATTAACGCACACATTCATAAAATATGAATGAATCTTACGATATACTACGCGCACGCTAGTTTAAGGTAAGTGCATCGTCAACGTTCTTCACATAAATTCCGATATTTTCGAAATAATTCAAGGATCACAAAAATAGTGTTTACTGTACTTTGAAAGTTTAGTTTTTTAAAAGATCCTATTTAGAAACATTATTTATAACATTAAACAACATTCAGTAAGTATCAGACAATGAATAAATGAAGTTGGAAACCCGTTGACATTGTTCCTAACAGGAAAAAAATAAGGCAAAAAAATATTAATGTGAGTATGTAAATAAAGAAACCAGTAGCAAACAAAAGCGGCATCGAACAAATTCGAGAAGTTTCAATACTCAATTAATAATATTTATTTTGTTTCCATAAAAACCTTAATCAATTCTTAAATACTATCATTTTCCATCATATTATCTTTGCAATTTTAATAAAATGTTTCTGCGTGACAATTTCAATGAAATTAAATGGCGCCTTTACCTTCCTATTCCAGCGCCCCACTCAAACGCAATAAGATTTAGGATAATAATAGTAAAAATATAGAAACGCCGGCACCGGCCGGCGCGCGGGTGCAGTTGTCTTGTACGTTTCGATCGGTTTGTTTGTGTTTATTTATGACGCAATAATCGGAGCAAAATCGCGCACTACGGCATTTAGGTATACCAGTATCCAATACACCGAAATGGTGCGAACACTAGCTCGATGTGATGATAACGTGGAATTGGCGTGTCGAGTCTTTAATCAGACCCATGGCAGCAGAGTTTCCGCTCGAACCATGCTGGCAGCAACGCAAAGACTGCGTGATCACGGCGCTTTTCAGACCAATACTTCAATCGAGAGGGGGACTAGTATACGAATGTGTACCAGATTACAGGAAGACATTCTCGAATATTTTGATGAATCATATGAACGTGTGGCGAACTCTCCATGGTGATGGCGAATATCCATTTCATCTGCGACGTTGCCAGGATTTAACTCCATATGATCATTTACCACGACTAGAGTTTTGTGTTGCACTCCGGGTTTTCTACTACCCATCTGGGTAGTAGAAAACCCGGAGTGCAACATAATATGGAATGACGAAAGTACATTTACTCGCGTTGGAATGTTTAACCAACACAAAACACATTTGTAGATGCATAATAATCCCAAAGCGTGTCGAGTGGACTCATTCCAGCATAGATTTTCTCTCAACGTATGGGTTGGAATCATCGGAACACATATTTTGGGGCCAGTTTTCTTACCGTGGCTAAACGGTGAAACATACCTACAATTTTCAAGAGAAACCCTGCCCATGTTATTAGAAGACGTTCCGCTAGCAAATTTATCGGGAGTGTTTTATTAACACGACGGAGCTCCCGCTCATTTTACTTGGACTGTGCGTCAATATCTGGACGATAAATTTGGTGATCGTTGGATCGGTCGAGGGGGACCAGTGCAATGGCCTCCACGATCAGCTGATCTTACTCCATTAGACATTTATTAGTGGGGACATGTTAAATCTCTAGTGTATGTAAATGAATCTGATAGCATTCATTCACTCAAACAAAAAATTGAAACTGCCTTTCAAATAATTAAAAATGACACTGAACTGCTTAATAAATTAAAAAACCAATTACGTGTTTGGGCGTTAAAGTGCATAGAACAAGGTAGTGGACATTTCGAAAGTGTTTTGAGAGGACGCCGTAATAGTGCCTTAAGTTAGTTTATTCTGGATTCCCTATCTGGATGAAAGAAGTGTAAGTGTAAGATAACTATTATAAATTATTGTAAATATTATGATTCAAACCTTTGAGAGGATGACGTAATAGTGCCTTGGATTAGTTTATTCTGCCCTATCTGGATAAAAGTAGTGTAAGTGTAAAATAACAATTATCAATTATTGTAAATATTGTGATTCAAATCTTTTAAGCACGCCTACTTTGTTCAATTTTGTTTACATCTAATAAGTAAAAATAAAATAAAAAACACATGTCCAAAGTATTAAATTTTATTAACCTTTTGTTGTAATTAACAAAATTATTCAAAGTTGTCAGTCCAAAGCCTGAAAAGTGTGATGGAAAGATAAGAATCCAAAATGCTTACTTTCATGTTCATTTACCTGCACAATGCCGCGCATTGAAATCGGGAAATAACGTTAATAAATACTTGCGACGCGATTGTAAAGCAAAGTGTGCCTTATGCGCATGTAATAAGGACAATATTATAAAAATAGAACTACTCAACCTATCGATAGTCCAGTGAAAGACCCGGTGTTCGACTGTGTGCGTGCGTAGCAGCTGCGCTTGTAGTGTGTTTATTTGTAGTGCGTCCGTAGGTTTCGTAGTTAATTAGGATATAAAAGTCTTAACAAAACTGATACTTAACTTTTTAAAGGTCGAAGTTTTGTTTTCTTATATAATTTGTGAAGCAATTATCTAAGTGGGGTGTCTGAGGTCTTGCGTTAATTACGTTACGCCTTGTATAAATTGGAATATAACAGTTAGAATGTTTATTTCCTTTAAGAGCTGAGATTCTTTAGGACCTAGATTGTAGATGGCTCTAATGGCCCTTTTCTGCAGTATAAATATAGTATTAAGGTCTGCAGAACTCTCCCATAGTAAAATTCTATAGGGCATGATACTATGAAAAAAACCGAAATAAACGATTCTAGCCGTTTCAACATCGGTTAGAAGTCTAATTTTTTTAACTGCATATGCTGCCGAACTTAACTTACTTGATAATTTATGAATATGTTCGCCCCATTGTAATTTGGCATCTATAGTAATACCTAGAAATGAAGTTGATTCAACAAGATCCAACTCGATTCGATTTAGTTGCATATTTGTTTCTACTTGCCTCACGTTAGGTGTCGAAAACTTGATACACTTAGTTTTCTTCTCATTGAATAGTGGGATATTGATTTTAAACCAATGCACAACTCTGGAAATTGCTTTATTCATATCGTCATAACTTTGTGATTGCCTTTTAATTTTAATAAGAGAGATGTATTCTCTGCGAACAAAACAATTTTGTGATTGCTCCCTACAAAGTAAGGTAAGTCTTTAATATATATCAAAAACAGGAATGGTCCGAGGATGGAACCTTGTGGAACGCTCAAGGTGACCACAGATTCATTAGATCTCTTACCGCTGATATCAACCCTCTGAATTCTGGCATTTAGATAAGATGCCTGGAGATTAAGAGCGCTGTTCCTGATGCATATCAGTATCATATCAGGAATTTACTTCCTCGTGTTTATGGGTACCGTGATGGCATGGGCGCTGGGAAGGGCTCTAGAGTGAAGTTTCGCTGTCGTTGGTCATTGCCTCATGGCCATTATGGCGGTTCATGTGATTGTGTTGCTGGCCTATCAGTGTTCTTGGCTTGTGACGATATACTCACCTGAGATGAGCTTTGCCAGGTAAGTAAAATATTGCGAGCTTGAGTATTTTGGGTGTCCCAGTTTTAAGATTATATTCGCTTTGTCAGTATTTAGCAAATTCATGTATTGTTTTTCCAGGTATTTTGGTTTAACGAAATTGATAATCATTAACGAAACGAGCCCAACCAGCTTCATTTACGAAGTCACTGATGATCATATGTGGGGCACATTGGCAAGTCCTCTAGTCATACTCTTCACGTATTATGCGTAGTGGCTTAATTTCTGAACGAGTATGTCATGATGCACGCAAACAAATGCCTTAGACACCGTTACGCCTAAATTCCCCAAGCGGGGGTGGCAGAGGTATACTAAGTACACCCACGTTTCACCGACCATGTTAGGTCCCATGTAATAGGGAGCGAGCCTATTGCCATATACCGGGCACAATTCTAGCCTCCGTACTCATACTGGGTAGTTTTCGTTAGAAAATCTACATTTGTCCGACCTAGGATTTGAACCTTGAACCTCGTGATCACAAAGCGATGCGCTTTGCCACTGGACCAACGAGGCATGCCTTAGACAAACCACAGGATATTGCAAGACCGTCCTATGACTTTTCCCAGGCATCAAAATGTTTTTTAACAATTCTACTCCTGCATCTATGGTTGAGCAATTCTTTGTGAAACCGAATTGTTTGAATTAGATTGTTATTTGTAAAGCGGCCGAGTAATTGTTACATGATTATTTTTTCAACTATTTTACTCAAGGTAGGTAAAACAGAAAATGGTCTAAAATTTGAGGATCGAGGTTCGAGCAAACACTTTGGGAATTTATCTTAGTTAATAATTTGAATCAGCGTAATTATTTAATAAACCATAATAATATGTCGATGACTTGCAATTATACTCGCAAGATAGTGCTGATCGAATCTCCAACATTATCAGCGATTAAATAGAGATCTGCAGGCAATCAAAAATTGGTCCGACAGATTTGGTGTCGCTGTGAATCCAGCGAAGTGTCAAACAATTCTTGTTGGGAGTTCCAAACTTATAAGCAGAGTAAACGTTAGTACTCTACTTCCATTTGAGCTCAGTAAGACAGTTACACCCTTAAGTCCTACTGTCAAAGATCTCGGTGTACACGTCCACAGTACGCTTAGCTGGCAGACTGATATGTTTGAATTAGATTGTTATTTGTAAAGCGGCCGAGTAATTGTTACAGGATTATTTTTTCAACTATTTTACTCAAGGTAGGTAAAACAGAAAATGGTCTAAAATTTGAGGGTCGAGGTTCGAGCAAACACTTTGGGAATTTATCTTAGTTAATAATTTGAATCAGCGTAATTATTTAATAAACCATAATAATATGTCGATGACTTGCAATTGTACTCGCAAGATAGTGCTGATCGAATCTCCAACATTATCAGCGATTAAATAGAGATCTGCAGGCAATCAAAAATTATATAATATGAGGTATGTCAACAATTACCCTATAAACCCCTAAAATAGTTGTGAGTGTCAATAACGTACAATTATGTATGGGACTAGATTCTGGATCCGACCGTTCAGAATTCAGAAAAATTGTATTCACTGCATTTTTCCCATTTGAAATTGCGTACTTGTGATATTAAGTTATGCCTTTAAAACGGTCATAAAATCACGCCTAGAGGGTATTTCATAGCAGATGTTTTCTATTCCAATTTATAAAAAAAACTTATAATCTACGTTATAGAAAATGGTGGTCCGCCGTTGCTGGGCCGTGACTTTATGACGCAATTTCAAATGTATTTTACATGACGCAATAACAACATGATTAGTGCAAATGAAAATATTTGTGAAGTGCAACGTTTACTTGATATGTAGTTATGTATACCAGGTCTAGGGATGTAACAGAATGGTGCCCGAGACAACACAAAAGAAAGAAAGGGAGACAGCGACGTAGATGGGAAGACGATATTGTGAAAATAGAGGGGTATACTTGGAGAAGACAAGCTCTGAACCGCACTCGGTGGCGTACTCTAGGGGAGGCCTATGCTGGACAGCAAGACAATCTTCACGGACCGGTGTCAAACGAGTAAATAAGTTTATATTGTAAATATATTTTATGTAAGATTGTTAAATAAAGGCTATTATTATTATTATTATGTATATATTTATTCAGTATAATTTCTTATAAAATATATATAAAAATATAAAATACAAATATTCTTATATATATTGTATAAAAAAAATGTGCTCCACCGACAGCAAGGTCTACGACCCATGCTACCGGCGGTCAGGGCTCCAAAGAGAGGAACCTCCTCACAATGCGTGCCGTGTCCAACATTACTGCCTTCTGTATCAGGCCCTTCACCCAACTGCCTAGCGAGAGCTTCTCAAGGTGTTTATCGAAGCTCTTCGCTATAAGGCCGTTGACTGAAACGACCATCGGAATAATGATAGTTGAATCAACATTCCACATGGCGGTAACCTCATGGGCCAGGTCCAAATATTTTGATAATTTTTCTTTTTCGGCCTTTACAAGGTTCTCATCATGCGGAATGGTGACATCAACTAGCATTACACGACGCATCGATCGATCTATTATCACGATATCAGGTTTATTGGCTACAATAGTCCTATCCGTGATAACAGATCGATCCCAGTAGAGCGTGATATGACCACTTTCGAGAACTGGAAGAGGCTGGTACTGGTAGTACGGTACTTCAGAGTCCACAAGGCCATATTTAAGAGCAAGTTGCTGATGGATAATCCTAGCCACTTGGTTGTGTCTGTGCAATTATTATTATTATTATTATGTATACCAGACCAGTACACAGCTCAGTGCAAGTACTTTAAAAGATGATGCAATAATAACAAACTATTGCTCATGCTGGAATGTTGTGCGAGGCACAAGGGGGTTTCAGGTCTGGAAGAGGATGCTCGGATTAAGTCTTCTCACTCCGCAACATCGTAGAGAAGCATCTGGCAGTGGGCGGGAAGGTTTTCTGCGGTTTTGTAGATCTGGAGAAGGCATTTGACAGAGTTGTGCGAAAGAGACTTTGGGACATTTTGCCAGAGTATGGTATAGATGGCACTCTGTTGCGAGCCGTCCAGTCCACTTATGTGGTCTGCAAGGCATGCGTACGGGTGGGTGGTAACAGGTCACCCTGGTTTGACGTTAAAATCGGCGTCAAGCAGGGTTGCGTGTTGTCCGCTAGACTGTTTATAATTTATCTGGACCAAAGTCTTCAAAGACTGAAAGCGATGAATCATCATTTCAGCCTATACTTGTCCACTGCTGAACATAGGCCTCCCCAATCGCTTTCCAGCGTAACCGGTCCGATGCCACCTGCATCCAACGATTTCCTGCGATTTTCACAAGATCGTCGGTCCATCTGGCAGGCGGTCGTCCTACGCTGCGCTTGCCAATACGTGGTCTCCACTCTAGAATCTTTCTGCCCCAACGCCCGTCCGATCTTCGCGCTATGTGGCCAGCCCATTGCCACTTCAGCATGCTAATCCTGAGGGCTATGTCGGTGACCTTGGTTCTTCTACGAATCTCCTCATTCCTGATTCGATCACGTAGAGAAACGCCGAGCATAGCTCTTTCCATAGCTCGCTGAGCAACCTTGAGCTTTTTTATGAGACCTATTGTAAGAGACCACGTCTCTGATCCATATGTCATCACTGGTAACACACATTGACTAAACACTTTAGTCTTTAGGCACTGAGGTATTTTGGATGAGAAGATGTTGCGCAGTTTCCCGAACGCTGCCCAGCCGAGTTGGATTCGTCGATTGACCTCTCTCTCAAAGTTGGACCTACCTAACCGGACTGCCTGTCCCAGGTAAATGTATTCGTCGACAACTTCAAGAGTAGAGTTCCCAACGGTGAGTGCGGTGGGTACGACATGGACGTTAGACATTATTTTTGTTTTGTCCATATTCATTTTAAGACCCACTTGTTGGGATACTCTATTGAGGTCACCGAGCATTCGTCCTAGATCTTCCAGCGACTCCGCCATGACCACAATGTCGTCGGCAAATCGAAGGTGAGTGATGTATTCGCCATTGATGTTGATGCCAAGTCCTTGCCATTCCAAGAGCTTGAAGGCGTCCTCTAAGGTGGCCGTAAACAGTTTCGGAGAAATGACGTCTCCCTGTCTTACTCCTCTTTTTATGGGGATCACCTTCGTGCACTGCCCCTGTACTCGGACTGACATGGTGGCGTTATTATACAAGCACTTCAACACTTCGATGTACCTATAGTCAATGCGGCATCGCTGGAGAGATCTAAGAACCGCCCAAGTCTCGATCGAATCAAAGGCTTTCTCATAGTCCACAAACGCCAAGCATAGTGGCCGATTATACTCCTCAGTCTTCTGTATAACCTGCCGCAGCGTATGTATGTGGTCTATGGTACTAAAACCTTTCCGGAAACCGGCTTGTTCGGGAGGCTGGAAGTCATCAAGCCTTCGTTCGAGACGATTCGTAATGACTCTCGAAAACAACTTATAAACATGGCTCAGCAGTGTGATGGGCCTATAGTTCTTCAATAAGGTGTTATCACCTTTCTTGAAAAACAGTACCACCACACCCCTGTTCCATGCTTCCGGCGTTTTCCCTTCAAGCAAGACGGACTTAAATAGCCTCTGAAGGACTTTAAGTACCGGCGATCCGCCCGCCTTCAGAAGTTCTGCAGTAATTCCGTCTTCACCCGGCGCTTTGTTGTTTTTTAGTTGTTTGAGAGCCATCCTAATCTCGCACAGGCTGATGTCCGGGATATCTTCAGTGCAGTGTCGGGTTAGCTTGGCTCTTGGGTCTTTTACCAAGTCAACAACAGGTTTAGCTACTGAGGTATATTACTGTCCATAGAACCTCTCTATCTCCCTGAGCACCTCTGACCTATTTGACGTTACGTTTCCGTCCTCCGTCTTCAGCTTCGTCAACTGGCTCTGCCCAATAGACGCGTCTCTTGCGAACACTTTGGAGCCCTTGTTCTGCTCTATGGTCTCCTCAATACGCCTTGCATTGAAGGACCGTAAGTCGTGTCGCAAGGACTTCAATATCTGTCCATTAAGCTGCCTATAGGACTTAGCATCATCGGAGGTTTGGAGCGTCATGGAACGTCGCTCAGCCATGAGGTTTCGGGTGTAGTCAGATAGTTTTTGAGGCCTATTTTTACGGTGGGTCTTAAAATACTTGGACCCGACCGTATGAACAGTCTCTACCAGCCTGTTGTTGATTTCGTCCACTGATGCGCTGCTGTCTAGCAATTCGAAGCGGTTTGACAATTCGAGTTGAAAGTTCTCGGGGTTTTGGATATATGCATGAGTAGGTCGGAGCGTAGACGTCATCAGACGCGATCTTTCCATTTTGACATTAATATTTAATGTGCCTCTGACCATTCGGTGATCACTGCCGGTTTTTACCCTATGAATCACGGAGACATCATTAAATATTTGTCGCTTGGTGCTCATGATGAAGTCTATCTCATTTTTTGTGGAACCATCAGGGCTCATCCAGGTCCATTTCCTATGAGGCGGCTTCTGGAAGAAAGAGTTCATCATAAAGAGTCCCTCTTTCTCCAGAAATTCGGCCAGCCTCTGACCCCTGGGGTTGCGCTGCCCATATCCAAATTGCCCCACTCTCAACTCATCATCGCCCCGTTTGCCCAGCCGCGCATTGAAGTCACCCATAACCACTGTAAAGTGTGTTTTGGAAGTATGTATGGCTCTACTAATGTCCTCATACATAACTTCGACGTCATCATCTGAGTATGCCGAGGTCGGTGCGTAGACCTGTATGACCTTCAGCGAATATCTTTTGGATATTCTGAGTATCAGGTACGCTACCCTGCTCGACACACTAGTGATGGACACAACGTTGTTTATGAGTGACTTGTGGACGATAAATCCGACACCACCTTGGGACTGCTGTTCGCCCTCCCGGTAGTAAAACAAGTTGCCGGATTTTAAGGTTATCGTGTCCTCGCCCTCTCTTCGGACCTCCGATAAACCAACAATACTCCACCGCAACTTGTTTAACTCTTCTTCCAGCTCAACTAGCTTCTCATCTGTCCTCAATGTGCGTGCGTTGTATGTCACCAGGGCCAATTTTCGGTTTTGGTGGTAGCCGAATCTCTGCCGGAGATTCTTAGCACCCCTTGTCCTGTCGTTACCATGGCTGCTACCGTGGCCAGGACGAACAGGACCGCCGGGGACTAGGGGCCTGGTTTTTCTACTTTCTTCCATAATTGGGGGTGTTTGCCATACTCGCCACGCTTGGCAGGCGGGTTGGCGAGCGCAGTTATTGGTCGTCGAAGTGTTAAAGGAACGCTGCTGCCCATTCCCTAGTTTTCCCTTAGTCGCCTTGTACGACACCCGATGGGATGAGATGGGTTGGTCCTATTCTAAGCCGGGAACCACGCGGCGGAACCAAAGCGATGAATGAAGGTGTACAAATGGGTGACTTAGTGGTAAACCATCTACTTTATGCAGATGACGCGGTTTTAATAGCGCCAACAGCCACTGATCTGCAAACACTAGTCACAGTTATGAAAGACGACTGCATGATCAATGGCTTACACTTGAATGTGAAGAAAACCAAGATTATGGTTTTTGAAAGGGAAGAAACCAGAACGAATGTAAGGATTGTGGTTGGTAACGATGTGCTGGAGCAAGTGAATGAGTTTGTATATCTTGGATGCGCCTTCAGTAAGGATGGGAAATACACCGCTGACATAGAGAGAAGAGTGAGTGCAGGAAACAGAGTGAATGGTGCGATGGGAAAGCTACTTGGGAGCCGGCAATTAAGCCATAAGGCGCAGCTGGCCATACATAACGGAGTTCTTGTCCCAACGCTGTTATATGGTAGCGAGAGCTGGGTATGTAAGAAGGAGAATGAAAGTAGGATAAATGCGGTAGAAATGCGAGCTCTGCGGAAGCGGATGTGCGGAGTGAAGCTGACCGACCGCATTAGCAACAGCATAGTAAGACAGCGAGTAGGTATGAAAGATAGTATCGGTGTAAAGATGAGAAAGGGCATGCTCCGTTGGTTCGGGCATATAGAAAGAATGCCAGAGGAAAGAATGACAAAACAGATATACAATGTGAAAGTGGAAGGATGCAGGTACCGGGGAAGACCTAGACTATCTTACCACGACCAAATAAACCGAGTCTTATCTGATGGAAAAGTCAAGAGTCTCCGTAACCGGCGAGCGTGTATGAGACGAACTATGAGAGTCGAGGAAGCCAGAGAGGTATGTAAGGAAAGAACCTGTTGGAACTCTGTACTCTCTGCCTACCCCGCAAGGGATCTGGCGTGAGGTTATAGATAGATAGATAGATAGATATTGCTCATGCAAATTAATTCCAAGTACTGTTTTGTTGATTCGGCCTAACTTGCTTTAACTGCGTATTTATCAAGTAAACAGATATCAGGTAACATGTTTAGTCTCAGTTCAGTTCCAATAATTGTTTTGATTAATAAGCAGATATGAATTAATATGCGCACTCTGCGTGGGCGCCTTCTAGAAACATGTGTTTACTTGGCGATGCCTATAAATAGCCATCACCAAGCAAAGTACCTCAATATTGACTTAGCTCTCTTACCGTTCGCACGAACTTTAAGCAATATTATTGACTGCAAGTATTTTATATATTTATTATAAATTTATATCGTAAAATAAATATATTTTTATAAAGTCACGCCGGCCTCTATATTTGACTAGCGCAGCCGAACGGTAGGATTTCAGTCGCGATAAGTGCTGGAGCGGTCATATCTGACAAGCTCAGCGCCATGTAGGAGTACAAGCATCGATTCTAGTGACCTCAATCGCCTGACTGAATCCTAGAAAAGGACCTACCTTCGAACAAAGAAATTCGTCAAGAAGTGTCTGCAGATATTCAAAGAGCGGATATTCGGCATGAAAAATTGCAGCATTGTGTGAGTTCTGACCTTTCCCACATGTTCCTATTTTTCTGTCTATTCTGAATTTAATTGGACAAGCATCGCTTATTCATTCAGACCCCGGGCCTGTAATTCCGGTCAAAAATCATGGGAATTATTTGGATAAAAGGATATCACATTATTAGACAAGCATCCCTAATTTGTGATTAGAATTAGGGTCTCACGGGATTTAGACAAGCATCGCTAAGATCACCAGTTAGGGCCGTAAGAATCAGACAAGCATCGCTGAACTTTTTTTGAAAAGAAAATTACATCCAGTGAGTCGATCACAAGGTTTACATGAGGAAGTAATATTAAATTTTAAATTCAGTGAGTCGATCACAAGGTTCACCTGAATATTTAAAAAGAAATAATAAACGTTGTTCTGCCTAAAGGTTAAAAATAATTTAATATTGTAAACATTTTTATCATTGTATTTTATTTTTATTTTTGTGTATATTTTTTATTTTTTTGGTTGTGTGTAATATTTATTGTATTTTTTATACTTTACTTTTATACTTTACTTTTATACGTTACCTAATTTTTTCATCCAAAAGTACGAATACGAATTTAGGAGGTTTAGTCGCGAAAATAATGCCGTACAAGAAATGTATATTATTCATAGTCTGACAAGTAAATTAAAAAATAAAGTCGCGAAACTTGTGATGAAAGGAGTAATATCAATTCTTGGGATAGCCTAAAGGAACTCCTCATAGAACATTTTGGAGATCCTAGAACAGAAGACTGCATAGCAGTAGAATTAGAATATATTAAAATAAAATCAGGATAATCATACATAGAACTAGCTCATAGAATCCAAAACGTTAAAAGTTCAGTTATAGCCAAAGTAAATTTTTTAACCGATCTGTCTTAAGGCTGCCAAAATGATTATTTACAATAATTCTGCATTAAATAGCTTTTTGTTTAACTTACCAGAAGACCTATTAAGGATTCTAAAATTAAATAAATGCTTTAATTTGGAATCAGCCTTAGGATTAGTTACAGAAGAAGTAAACTTTCATAATCACTATAATGCTAAAATTAAAGCTAAATCAAATAGTAGTATACAAATAAATATACAAATACCAGCCCAATTTAAATTTGGCATACCTCAAAATAGATTCCTCCCAACAAATTTTCCACAAAGACAATTAGTGAATAACTTCCGACCTAACTATTATCCTAGCGTAAATCTGCAAAATCCACAAAGAGTCTTTAAAAATGATCAACGGGTACCCTATAACATAAACAATTACAAACAGTCAGGATTTTTTAAACCCAACCCAAATCAACAATTTCGTTTCGGGATTCCCAACAAATTTATAAATAAAAATCAAAATACGATGTCCGATGGAGATGGAAAAGAAGTCCGATGGAGTGTTGTGTGAGGCACAGGGAGGTTTCAGGTCTGGAAGAGGATGTTCGGATCAAGTTTTCTCCCTCCGCAACATTGTAGAAAAGCATCTGGCAGTAGGCCGGAAGGTTTTCTGCGGTTTTGTGGACCTGGAGAAGGCGTTTGATAGAGTCGTGCGAAAGAGACTTTGGGACATTTTGCCAGAGTATGGTATAAACGGCATCCTGTTGCGAGCCGTCCAGTCCACCTACGTGGACAGCAAGGCATGCGTACGGGTGGGTGGTAACATGTCACCTTGGTTTGACGTTAAAATCGGCGTCAAGCAGGGTTGCGTGTTGTCCGCTAGACTGTTTATAGTGTATCTGGATAAAATTCTTCAAAGACTGTATGCGATGACTGAAGGGGTAAAACTGGGTGATCTAGTGATAAACCACCTATTGTATGCAGATGACGCGGATTTGATAGCGCCAACAGCCTCTGATCTGCAAACACTAGTCACAGTTATGAGAGACGACTGCATGAACAATGGCTTACATTTGAATGTGAAGAAAACCAAAATTATGGTTTTTGAACGGGAAGAAACCAGAACGAATGCAAGGATTGTGGTTGGTAACGATGTGCTGGAGCAAGTGAATGAGTTTGTATATCTTGGATGCGCTTTCAGTAAGGATGGGAAATACACCGCTGATATAGAGAGAAGAGTGAATGCAGGTAATAGAGTGAATGGTGCGATGGGAAGGCTTTTTGGGAGCCGGCACTTAAGCCAAAAGGCGCAGCTGGCCATGCATAACGGAGTGCTTGTCCCAACACTGTTATATGGCAGTGAGAGTTGGGTATGTAAGAAGGAGAACGAAAGCAGGATAAATGCGGTGGAAATGCGATCTCTGCGGAAGATGTGCGGAGTCACGCTGACCGACCGTATTCGCAACAGCGTAGTAAGAAAGCGAGTAGGTATGAAAGATAGTAACGGTGTAAAGATGAGAAAGGGTATGCTCCGTTGGTTCGGGCATATAGAAAGGATGCCAGAAGAAAGAATGACAAAACAGATATACAATGCGAAAGTGGAAGGATGTAGGTGCCGGGGAAGACCTAGACTATATTACCATGACCAAATAGACCGTGTCTTAGCTGAAGGGCAAGTCAAGAGTCTCCGTAACCGGCGAGTGTGTATGAGACGAACTATGAGAGTGGAGTAAGCCAGAGAGGTATGTAAGGAAAGAACCTGTTGGAACTCTGTACTCTCTGCCTACCCCGCGAGGGAGCTGGCGTGATGATATAGATATAGATAGAAAAATCAAAATCACAATCATCTTTTATAACTGTCCATTCAGAGGGAAACATGGATTCTTCCGATTTTCCTATTTTACAAGAAGCAATTGATACCAAACGTAATAAAATACTAATTAATATACACCTGGAATAGAACTAAACTTTCAGTTAAAAATGTATCCAGAGATAAACAAAAAGTATTAGAAGTTAATTTACTATTAAACAATACCCAGTTAGTAAAATCATTTCTCAAGGAATATATTAAGCCTAAAATTAAATATTCCTTATACTTCGACGATGAACGTCACCGTAAACAATTTACAGAAATTATTGTAACTTTATTCAAAAATGATTGGCAAAACTTATCACCGTGGCATAAAAGAAACCATTGCTCATCTTAAACGAACATTTTTATGGCAATATTTAGAACAAATCGTATCAAGCATAATTAACTCTTGCGAAATATGTAAAACTATGAAATACGATAGAAAACCCTTAAATCCTAAATTACAATTGACTCAAACTCAAACTAATCCCTTTCAGGAAATTTTTATAGATTTATTCTCCATAGAAGGCAAATATTTCCTAACGATAGTAGACTCCTTTAGTAAATTAGGTCAAGCAATTGGAGTTTCAAATAGAACAATACCAGAGATAGTAAGAGCATTCTTCGACGATCGATTGTTGTGAACGGACGTGTTGTTAGTTATTTTAATGAAATATTATTCTAGTGATACATAAAAATATACCTTAGTGACTTAATTATAAAATTCATATATACATTGTTGGCGATAGATAAACTAACTGCGCGTCAATAATCATAGTGCATAGTATACGCGGGAAGATTAGATTAATCAATATGATGCGATCACCTACCAAAGAAAAATATCCAACAGAACAGACTTTAGCAGAAGAACCTCTGGGTCAGACATCAAAGATACGTAAGCTGGTTGAGGGTTATTCTGAATTACGCAACGAGTTAACATATATGTTTGATTCGTGGACCGTGCAGCAAGATATCAAACATAAAGAATTAATGGTTGTTATCTTAGAATCTAAGATGCATAATGAAGAAATAAAGAAGCTCTTAGAAGATAACAATAAACAAATCTCTGAAAAAGCAGGCAAAAGCGTTTAAAAGAATTGATGATCTGGAAAACGAATTGGAAGAGCTGAAACGATTACATAACAGAAACACTATTGAAATAAGTAACGTCATCACGTCAGATTTGGTAAAAAATCTTCATGAGGCAGTTGATATTCCTTTTGAGGTGATTCAATAAAAAAGTTATTTAGAGCTAAATATGGGTCAAATAAATTAATTGTCGAATATAATGAAATGGAGATAAAGAAGAAAGTCTTAACTGCTGTCAAATCCTTTAACAGGAAGGCAGCAGAAAAGATTAGCAGTGAAACTCTTAAGTTGACGACAGAAAAAGTGCCCATATATGTGTCGGAGTACTTAACAGCTACTGCTAGAAAAATATTTTTCTCGGCTCGTCAACTGGTTAAAGCTGGAAAATATAAGTATTGCTGGATATATGAAGGCAAAATTATGATACGTAAAAATGATGGACTACCAGCGATTCATCTCAAAACCTTTTCACAACTTGATAATCTTATAGCCAAATCAAACCAGGCATGACTACATATTGATGCTTTGCAATGCGATGCAGAATGTTATGGTTTTTTGTTTTGTAATTTTCTTTTTCTGTCTAATTTATTTTTAATAATATGTAGGGTTGGAAGGAAAAACAACACTTTTTTAAAGATTCCATCCAAAATACGATGCTATATAGTAACATTGATTCATGGTTATCATCCGGGGATGTTCAAAATTACATTTACTCAATCTAATCCGAATTTTAACTATGACATCGGTTAATGATTTGGAGTACATAGTCGCTGACGTTGATGTAAACATTAACGTTGGCGATTCATCCTTGGTTGATGATCCTGAGAAGTGTAATAAAATTTTGAAAACTACTCAGAATGGCATTAAGATGATAGTACAAAATATAAGAAGTCTGAACACAAACTTTGAAAATTTTGAAATCCTATTAACTAGATTAAAAATAGATTTTGATTTGATTATCCTAAGTGAATGTTGGTTATCTCATTTACCAAATTTTTCAATTCCTAATTATACTAGTTACCAAACCTACAATCACAATAATCAAAATAGTAGTGTTGTTGTTTTTGCCAAAGATAATTTAAATATATCTGCGTTCGAACCAGATTTAAAAGAAGCTGACAGTTTGATACTCAAAATTAATGATGAATATGCTATATTTTGCATATACCGATCACCTTCTTTCATGTGTGTTGACAATTTTTGCACATCCCTTGATGAGCTTTTGACAGCTGTTAAAACATTTAAATACATTATTTTAACAGGGGACGTAAATATCGATATTAAAGAAAATACCGACGATCCAAAATCCAACACTTATCTAAATCTTTTAGCAACCCATGGACTTCTACCAGGTCATAATTATCCTACACGTGGACCTAACTGCTTGGATCATTACTTTAGCAAATTATCGTTAAAAAGCTCTTGCGTAATTTGCCAAACTACAGTTAGAGACCACAGTACATCAATAATTTCAGTAAATAACATAAGCCCTATAAGAAAGAAGCATCAGCTCTGTTATTTGAAGCATACTGATTATGATATGGCAATATCTGAACTTAACCATACGGACTGGAGTATAATAACTGACAACAACGATCCTTCTGTGGCAACAAGTAAATTTTTAACCATAGTCATGGATACATTAAATAAATACTCTATTAAATATACTGTACCAAAACGCAAACTCACTATTAAACCATGGGTAACACCAGGCATTTTAAGGTGCATTAGATTTCGAGATAAACTGCATACAAAGTTAAGAAAAAATCCCCACGATCAAGTTCTTAAAATCTCATATAATAGGTATCGAAATTACTGTAATAGATTACTAAAAAATCTGAAAAGGATGTACGAAAGAAAATAAATTAATGATAACAAAAAAGACAGGAAAAGAACATGGAACATCATAAAACGGATATGCAACATAGATGCAAGTCCTAAAATGCCTGTCGAACTGTTAAAGGTAAAGCCTGATCAGTTGGACTCCATTAATGCTGTTAATAACTATTTTGCTAATATTGGCCAAACTTTAGCTAATAAAATACTTATCAATTCGCAAAATTTATCTAAATCAAACGAATTTCATTTTCATTTTCCAATAAGAAATAGTCCTTCATCATCTTTTATGTTATTGCCTACACACGAGCGAGAAATTCGTAAAATTATACTCTCACTTAAAAGCTCACCTTCGACTGGTTGGGATGGCGTTTCATCGATATTTATGAAACAAGCAATTAACATTTTAGTCAATCCCATTACTCACATTTGCAATATCTGTTTTGAAAAGGGTATATTCCCAACAGCATTAAAAAAGGCAATAGTTATACCCGTTCATAAATCAGGTGATAAAAACAGTATCTTTAACTATAGACTGATTGCTTTGTTACCATGTTTGTCTAAGATCATTGAAAAACTAATTAATAACCGTCTTCTTAATTTTTTAGAGTCCCAAAATCTTTTGTCTTCGTCACAGTATGGATTTCGAAATAATAAATCTACGTCAGACGCTATAGAACATCTTGTTAGTCATATAAGTCAGAAATTAGATAAAAAATACCATTGCTTGGGACTATTCCTAGATATAACTAAGGCACTGTTTCTATCCCCCATTTGCTGTCTAAATTAGAGCATATTGGTGTTCACGTTGTACCTCGTCAATTACTGAAGGATTAGCTAAAAAATAAAAGCCAAGTTGTAAGAATTGGTGATGTGATAAGTGACAATATGTCAACTTTCTTTGGTGTACCACAGGGTTCTGTATTAAGCCCTACGCTCTTCTTAATCTACGTAAATGATTTGTGCAACCAACAGCTGAAAAATGCGGAAATAATATCTTTTGCGGACGACACTGCTATCATATTTCATGGTACTACATGGAATAATGTCAAAGATGTAGCAGAAACAGGGCTAGCGCGGATTATGAAATGGCTAAACAGAAATATCCTGACCTTAAATTTATCTATAACTAATTACGTAACCTTCACAATAAAAAGTAATAAACATCCGTCACAAAATAACTTTAGTATAAAAGCTCATGTTTGCAATGGAAATATTCTTAACTGCAACTGCCATGTTATAAAACCAGTAACTTCATTAAAATATCTTGGTATCCTTATTGACCAGAATCTGATATGGAAACCCCATATAAATAAACTTACTGCGCGAATACGCAAACTTATACCCCTTTTTAAGAAAATTAGGCATATTAACGATGCTAGTACTATAAATTCCGTCTATTTTGCCTTGTTTCAGTCTATAGCAATATACGGTATAATTGCTTGGGGAGGCGCCTGTAAAACCAATCTTATCAAAGTTGAAAGAGCCCAGCGGGCAATCATAAAAATCATTAATTTTAAAAACTTCAGATATCCAACTGTCACCTTATATAAAGAATACCCAGTGCTAACGATCAGCCAATTATTTATTAAAACAACATTAATCAAGCAGCATACGAAACCTTTAGATCTGTCTTGAAACAAACGAAGACCATATGTCGTACACAACATTCCCTTCTGTAGAACAAATTTTGCACCTAGCTTATATAATAAAATAAATAAGTTTATATCTATATCTAAATGCAGGAAATTCACCTTTAAAAAGAAGATAAATAATTACCTCAAAGACATGAACTATGAATCTACCGAAAACTTATTAAAAAGTGTTGTTTAACTTTCCCTACATACAAACCCGTTATTAGTATTTTTAACATTTTTTTATTTTATTTTTCACTTTTAGCTTATTTTAATTTGTTATTTTTAAAGATATTTTTTTTATTCTGTGTTTTGTAAAACAATATATTATTTATCTGTTTTGGTTGCGTATACTGTAGACACGCACATTTATTTGTGACAATGAACGGATCCACTACTCTGCCGTCACACAGTTTATAACTAGTACGGGGGGTAGCTGTTAAATTCTCTGTTACGAACTTAACCAATTGTTTTGAAAATACCTACATACAGAAATATTAACCTACAAAAATATATTGTCACTAGCTATTATAAGAATGTATATTAGGTTAAGTTGTTTCCGAAATAAAGATTACATTACATTAATAAAAAAGATTGTGTGGTTTTATGAAACCACGGTAAAAGTGAAACATATTGGCCTTGGCTGCTCTGGCGAGCGCCTTTCACTTTATCCCTACTCCGCGGCCGACCATCACGCGACATGCAACACACAGACCAAAAAGTTTGAGACGATCTAATAAAAGTTTCACTTTAAAATATTTTTCCATTTACGGAATGCCTAGAAGGATAAGTTCAGATCCAGGTTTGAATTTAATAACAACTTGCTTAAAGAAATGTTAGTATTTTATAAAATAGATTTACATATTGGAACGCTATATAACCCCAACTCAATGGGCTTTGTTGAACGTTTTCATTCCACAATTAAAGAAATTTATAGACTAGCGAAATACCAAAGGAAAATAACAGATACAGTCTCAGTAATGACATAAGCGATAATGTCGTATAACAAGTCCATACATTCAACAACTGGTTCTTCGCCATTTGAAGTAGTTTTCGGACATACACACTCATCCAGTATATTTGAAGTCTATTTTGAAAAGAACTGTACACAACAACTTGTTTTAGAACACCGTTAAAGATCAAAACATCTATATGATTATTTAACTGATCAAATGATTAATAATAAAATTAGAGTCAGAGAAAAACGAGGAGGTGAAGAAGGAATAAAATTCAAACAAGGAGACACTGTATTCATAAAAGGCGGTAATACAAGACGAAGTAAAGACCAACAGCGTTATAAGAAGGCAAAGATCATAGGAAAAGTTATTAAAAACACAGTACCAGTAGAGTCTCATCAAAGACACACAAAAGTGCCATTAAAAGATATTAAACGTCCTCCGCAGGTTCGCGCTCCTGATACTCGTAAAAGCAGCCCAAAACCTGGCCCTTCAACTTTAGAAAATAGAAGATAATCCTGGAATCTTCCCAGTTAAAGAAGGACAAGCATTAATTAGTACTTATAATTGGAATATTATTAAAATGATACATTTAAAATTAGTCAGCAACAGTATCGAATATAACGTTAACAAATATTACGAGGTTAACGATTATTTAAAAGAAAAAATAAATGTATATTTCTTAGACGGAAATATCATAGATGCACAAATGCAAACTGAGTATATTATGAGTTTAACATTAGAACGCTATAATCAATTAGTTCCAACAACTAGAATTAAAAGAGGTATTTTAAATCCCCTAAGCTCAATAATTAAAGCCATTACAGGCAATCTAGATAACCTTCATCCTTTTATAATCCTCATTTAAACCTAACATTCCTATTTACTCCTCAATACTCCGAACTCCTTGTCAAATTGTCAGATATACTTCAACTGTCACAACCATGTAAAGAAATAGATGAAGGAGAATTCCAGTGCTATGAGGATAATTTATCTTTCAATAATGAAGGCTTGTGCATTACAGATTTGATGAAATTTTCTTCACGAATTACATCATGTTCTCCACTTACAGCAAAATCTTCAAAGGTCAAGGTCAAATCTATTCGGCCTGACACATGGTTATTATATTCAGGAAAACATGCATTTCTGACAGAACACTGAGAAAATTATTTTAACCAGGTCAACATTTTTGCACTTATATAATAACCTTAAATAATGAATGTGAAGCTAATTTAGAAAACATCACATTAAGGAAACGTCTCATACAGTTGACCAATCAAGTCTTCCATCAAGTTCCAGTAATAAATTTACCAAGCATCACGGAAACAGGAAAAGTCTACAAGCAGCCAATTAGCCTAGATGAAGTAAACTTAAAAAATCTTCAGTTCCTGTCACATGTGTTAAACAGTAAAAGTGAAAAACTCAGTGAAAACCATGTCAATTCAGTGAATGTGCATAGCATACGTTTAGGCATTATAATCATTTATGTTACCCCAATAATTGTACTCTTGTTTGTTATATATATTAATAAGTCTAAAATATTGTCCTTATGTAAATATAAGCAAAATCAACATTCTCAAAAACCGAACGCTGATTTTGAACTTATGGAGGGAGGAGTTATGTATACTAGACCAGTACACAGCTCAGTGCAAGTACTTTAAAAGATGATGCAATAATAACAAATTATTGGTCATGCAAATTAATTCCAAGTACTGTTTTGCCTCAGCTGCGTATTAATCATGTAAACAGATATGAGGTTCATGTTTAGTCTCAGTTCAGTTCCAATAATTGTTTAGATTAATAAGCAGATATGAATTAATATGGCGCACTCTGCGTGGGCACCTTTTAGAAAGATGTGTTTACTTGGCGATGCCTATAAATAGCCATCACCAAGCAAAGTACCTCAATATTGACTTAGCTCTCTTACCGTTCGCACGAACTTTAAGCAATACTATTGACTGCAAGTATTTTGTATATTCATTATAAATTTATATTGTAAAATAAATATATTTATATAAAGTCACGCCGGCCTTTATATTTGACTATGTATCCAGATGTTTTCAGAATCGACGACGCTGAAAGACAACGTGACGCCAAAAATTTTAAAGCCTCGGTCAGTTCCTTTCGCGCTTAAGGACAAAGTAAAGGCCGAACTTGACAGATTAGTAAAACTAGGGATTTTAATAACAGTTAATTATTCCGAATACGCTACACCAATAGTACAAGATTTAAAAGAAAACGGCATATTAAAAATTGCTGGGGATTTCTCTTGCACTCTGAATAAAGATTTGAAGGTAGATAAGTACCTTTTGCCACGAAAAGAGGAGGTGTTTTCCAAATTAGGCGGGGGGGGGGATTGTTATTCCAAAATAGACCTTAGTAACGCTTACAATCAGTTTAAACTATTAAAGTGGTCCCAAAAGCTAACTACGATCAATACACATAAAGGACTGTTTTATTATATGCGTTTAGTATACGGTTTAGCTAATGCACCGGCAATTTTTCAAAAGGCAATGGAAACGCTTTTATCGGGCATAGAAGGAGTCAGCGTGTGGTTTGACGACATTTGTGTCACGGGCCCCCATAAAAACATTCATTTATCAAGGTTACAAGAAGTATTAGGTAGATTGCAAGATGCAGGGGTACGTCTACAGAAAGATAAATGTGTTTTTTTTTTTCAATCTAGTGTAACATATCTAGGTTATGTAATAAATAAAAACGAATAGAGAACTTGTCCAACAAAAGTCAAAGCTATTCTTAAAGCACCTGCACCCACTACCTTAATAGGAGTTAAACGATTCCTTGGTGTAGTGAATTATTATAGGAATTTTATTCCAAGTGCATCAGCATTGTTGAGTCCACTACACGAATTAATCCGCGAATGCGGAGTGGCAGTGGGGTCAGCGACAACAAGCAGCTACCGCGACCGCGTAAAACGCGAGCTAGCCAGCAAGCTGGTGCTGGCTCACGTGGATGCGGGGCCAGACGGGCTAGGCGCCGTGCTGGCGTACCAATCGCATTCGCCTCACGTTCTTTAGCGGTTAGTGAAAAATATTATAACCAGATTCAGAAGGAGGCGACCGCTATTATTTTCGGAGTAAAACATTTAAACCAATATTTATATGGTTGTCAGGATCCATTTATTTTAAGATTTAACCATAGCCTTTGCTTTCAATTTTTGGAAATAAGAATGGCATCTCAGTCACGATTGCATTTCGTTTGCAAAGATATGCGATAACGTTGTCTGCTTATAACTATACAGTGCAGTATGTAGATGGTAAAAATAATCAAGTTGCAGATTATTTTTCTGATCACCCTTACCAATATTAAACGGTGATGAGCAGGAGGACAAAGATTATAGATATTTTTTTCCTCAGAAGCTAGCGCGGAACCGGTTTCGTTCATTGATATTAAACGGACAACGGACGCAAATATTATTGAGCACCGTTATTAAATATATGAATAATGGCTGACCTAAAAAAATAAAATGTAAATCAATAGCACCCTTTTTTCATAGTAAAACGGATTTGGAAGTAATCAATGGTTGTATATTTCGCGGACATAGGTTAGTTATTCCGAAAATTCATAGAGAAAGTATGTCAAAGTAATTGCATTCGTCACATTTTGGTATAGTCAAAACTAAAAGTTCGGCTCGTTCCAGAATATGGTGGCCGGGAATCGACCGTGACATCGAGCGGTGGATTGGGACGTGAGCGGCCTGCTCCGCAGTGCGTAGCTCGCCGCCACGCGCAGCGCCCGCACCGTGGCCGCGACCGTTGGGCCCGTGGCACCGCATCCACATAGAATACATGTCGATGGCTCAATCTGTGTACCTAATTGTTGTGGATGCGTTTTCGAAATGGCTGGAATGCATTTTTATGGACCGTGGCACTTCAACGAAGGCACTTATTTTAAAATTAAGGGAATTGTTTTCTAAATTTGGCCTTCCCAATGTTCCACACCTTTTATCGCGTAGATAGTATTAAATATTTAACTTCACCAATTTACCACCTAGCTAGTAATGGTCAAGCAGAAAACTCAGTAAAAACTTGTAAAAAATGATAAAATGCATTCTATCAGAAGGAAAATGTTAGAAGACGGTACATGAGAAACAGGACTAAGTTTTCTATTTGATCCGAAATACTATTCATTGCGCAACTGGTGCCACCCCAGCCATGCTCCTGTTAGGCCGAAATTTAAGGTGTAGGTTAGATTTAATTTTACCTCAAAATGAAGCAATTTTGGAGCCAAACAAAGAATAAGTACCAAAGCCTAACAGATGTTTCCAATTAGGAGAAATTTTATGGGCTAAGTCGTTTATTGCAAAAAAAGGAGTGTGGCGTGTAGGTATTGTTAAAAAGATATTAGGTAACCGTTTATATGATATTTATTTTATAGATTACGATACAAGTTGTAAGCGACACTTAGATCAGATAAGAAAATTTACCAGTCTAAGGGTTGACAGCGGTTTAGTTGCAATGGAACTGCCTGCTGTTTCCTATGCCGCAAGAAGTAATACTCCCCTAAAAACCTGAACATCAATAGTCAGATTTCACGTCTGCACCTCCAACGCTTCCTTCGGCCACCGTTAGGGAGGAGAGGGAAGAGCCGCACGTGGAGGATGATATTGGAGTGGGCGGAGGCTTGCGAGGGGACGACCGAGGACGATCGACCAGGGGAAAATTGTTCCTACCCAAGTGTGATAATTCATCCGAATAATTCAAATACTGGCTCGGTCGGCCGATCCATGCGACCTAGGAAACAAGTTAATTATAAGGATTTCTTTAAATTGTAGTTTTTTTTAATGTGGATCTGTTCATTGATTGTTACAGATTTTCAAATTTATGTTGGAGGGATGATATGCATAATTATTAAAAATTGTAATTTGCATGTGGGTAACTCAGTAATAAACCCGCTCCCGAGTTAAACGGTTGTTTTATTGCTACTTACTTTTCACAGACCCAAGGGACATCTGCTGGGCAAAGAGTCACCGGGACTTTGCGATACCTATATATATTAAAAACTTGCTTCCTATTAATACCAAAACAATGCTTGTGCAGTCCTTGATTTCTCCTATTTTGGACTATGGTGATGTGTGGCGGTGGAGCTCAATAAACTTGGCCGCCTACTTAATAACTGCATTTGATTTGTTTTCAATTTGCGTAAATACACGCAAATTGAAAACAAATCAGGCATTACCTTAAGGCTATTAAGGAGATTAGGAACCACGCCGATTCTATCTTATTTCAGAGTGATTTAAATATACTGTCAGAGTGTTAGTATAATAAAATGAATCTAAATATAAAAAATAGTAAGTATATAAAATTTACTAGAAACAAAAATGTTATACGGTCAATTTACAATTTAGATGGTGAATAACTTGAGGAAGTCCAAAACATTCGTTACTTAGGCGTCTAATTTTCGTCCAGCATATCGATAACATTGTTATAATGGCATCAAAATGTTTGGTTTCGTTCTAAGAGAATTCATAAATGTTAGAAATCCAATCAGGAAATTAGTGATGTACAATTCGCTAGTTAGGAACCACTTAGACTGTTGTAGTGGTGGTGGTGGACTGGTGTCTGGTATCTCGAGGTTATGGTTCTCATAACTCTAATAGTAATAATGAAGTTTGGATTAACCTTTTTTTTTTTGATAAACAGTTTATCAGTTATACAACCCTTCATAACCGAGGCTCATCTTTTGCGTGTATTAAAAGCATTAAACCGAAGAAAGGGTGCGGGACCGGATAACATTCCACCATCCTTTATTGTGTCTTGTACAGTAACTCTGGCCCCTCCTCTCAGTTTTATATTTAATGAGTCTTTAATATCTGGACAATATCCTTGAACATGGAAAACTGCAAAAGTAGTATCAAGTTAGAGAATATTTATATTCTAACGAATTATAAAAATATATACAAAAATAAAATTAAAATAAAATAGCCTTTATTGCTGTTATCTTTTTTTACAATGGATGCCTGCTTATTACTAAATTATTGTTATTATAATTATAAATCAAAATTATATTATCTAAATTATCGGCAACTGAATGCTTGTCTGTAATAGTCTGTCAAAAATGGCCTCCTCTAAAGATTTCCACGTATTCCTGTCTCTTGTTAAACGGATCCATCTTGGACCAGCTATTTTCTTGAAGTCATCTTTTAATTTGTCTACCTCTATTTCTTTTGGTATCTCTCGGATACCATTCTGGTATCGACGTAGTCCATTTCTCTTTACTTTCTCTTAGCATATGCCCCGTCAATCGCCACTTTAGCTGTTTGTAATTGATTTTTGGCTCCCGCGTCTGGCACCCGTATAATAAGCATGGCATAATGCATATTTCGTATAATTTTTTTTTCCTTTCATAGGCATATCTTTATCCTTCATTATTTCGTTTACAGCGATTAGTAATTCATCTTTCTATTTCTTTACTCATGCAATCTTCCGTAGATATAAGCTGGCCTAAATATATATATTCATTGCCTTGTTCTATTTGTTCGTTATTTACTATCTCAATAGTCTCTTTTTGTTGAGAATTCATCATAATTTTAGTTTTATTTAAATTTATTATCAAGCCGGCTTTAGCACGTTCATCTGATAATTGCTGTAATATTAATCCTAGAGTTTCTACGTAAGTCATCCGCGAAGCGTAGATGGCTAAGATTTTCACCATTAATATTAAGACCATTTTTAGTCCAGTTTAGGTTGCGAAAGATCATCTCCAGCACGACTGAAAATAATTTAGGTGACAGGAGGTGGACACAAAGGAGACCCATAAAGGGTCTCCTTTATATACACCTCTTTTGATGGGAAATTCGTTGACAGTAGATTTAAGTTTAATTTGTGCTTTGCTCATTGTGTATACGTTTTTGATTAATCTTATTTTGATTTTGAAAATCAACGATGTCTTAGAGTGTGAAAATGGTCTATAATTGAGAGCTTGCTTCGAAAACCAGTTTGGTCTTTAGGTTGGTTTTCCTCTAGTGTGTTGGTAATTCTACTTAGTATGATTTTTGAAAATATCTTGTAAATGTTGGAGATTAAACTGATCGGTCTGTAATTTCCTATATCGCCTTTGTCTCCTTTTTTATGTAGCAATATTATTGTTGATTTGGTCCAGTCTTCCGGGATGATTTCAGTTTCTAAGATTTCATTGAACAAATGTGTAAGTTTGGGGACTATCACTAGTAACGTAGTTTTTAGTAGTTCATTTGTGATTAAATCTGGACCAGGTGCCTTGTCTAGTTTTTGTGTCTTAATAGCTTTTATTGTTTTTTTCTTTAGAATAGGTTTTACCTCATCAGTATTTTCTAAATTATATTCTTCTCTTATTCGGTTCCCTATTTGACTTTGATATACATTTCGATAGTATTCTGTAGCAATCGCTAATATATCCGATCGTTTGCTAGTCTTTCTATAATTTTTATTTTTCATATTTCGAATCCAGTCCTTGAATCTGTTGAAATCTGTTGAATTTTCTTGAATCGTTAGACGTTTCTTTTTCACACCTTATTAGGATATTTTTAGGTTGTTGAGAAGTAACTCAGGGCTGCCACTGCATTCAAAGGTTTATGTTTAGTCTATCTCTATCTATCTATATCATCACGCCAGATTCCTTGCGGGGTAGGCAGAGAGTACAGAGTTCCAACAGGTTCTTTCCTTATTCATTGCAATTTGAAGGCAATATTAGGAGAGTCTGCTCCGCCGTATTCCACTGTCGCAAGGTGGGCTTCTCAATTTCGAGTAGGGAGAACGAGCACGGAAGACGAACATCGTTGCGGCCGTCCATCGACGTCAGTCACCCAAGAAAATGTTGCAAAAGTCGAGAAAATTGTATTGAGCGATCGAAGAGTTACCATCCGATACTTAATTCAAGAAACGGGCATTTCATATGGAAGTATTCAATCCATATTAAAACAATCTTTGAATATGAGAAAAGTCTCCGCAAGATGGGTGTCGAGAATGTTAACCGACAGTTAGAAACAAAATCGACTTGACATTTTGAAGATATTGTTGGACAAGTTTCAAGAAGATTCTGAAAACTTTTGGTCTCGTTTCATAACAATGGACGAAACATGGGTCCATCATTTTGATCCCGAGACAAAACAGCAATCTTCGCAATGGAAATGGCCATCATCACCGACCCCGAAGAAGTTTCGTGTCGTGGCATCGGCTGGCAAGGTTATGGCCTCGATATTTTGGGACTCAGAAGGAATATTGTTGATTGATTACCTGGAGCGTGGAACCACTATTACAGGCCATTATTATGCAGCTTTAATTCCCAAGTTGAGGAATGCCATCAAAGAGAAAAGGAGAGGGAAACTTCGAAGGGGCGTGCTGTTTCATCACGACAACGCACCCGCGCACAGGTCGGCAGTTGCGATGGCTGCCATTCAGCAAGCTGGCTTGGAATTGGTTGACCACTCCCCTTATTTACCAGATCGAGCGGCTGGCAATTTTTATCTGTTACCCAAATTGAAAGAATACTTAAGAGGAAACAGGTACGAAGACGATAACGAGGTGATGGAAGCCGTGGAGAGCTTTTTGCAGGACCAAGACAAAACTTTTTTTTGTGAAAGGGATTGAAGCCTTGGAAAAGCGCTGGACTCGGTGTGTAGAGAGACTCGGAAACTATCTTGTCATTATATTCTATCTCATTCTCACTACTTTTTGATCCCTCCTCGTACATACCTCTCTGGCTTCCTCTACTCTCATAGTTCGTCTCATATACGCTCGCCAGTTACGGAGACTCTTGACTTTTCCTTCAGATAAGACTCGGTGTATTTGGTCGTGGTAAGATAGTCTAGGTCTTCCTCGGTACCTGCATCCTTCCACTTTCACATTGTATATTTACATAGTATAGTATCTACATAGTATATTTTCATAGTATTTCAAAATTTACTTGCTCTTTTGATGTTTGATAGTGATAGTAGATCCTGATAGTTTTGCTCTAACCATTCTATGGTCTGAGTTAAAATTAAAATTGTGTAAAATCGACATCTTGAAAAACTCTTACATAATATAGTCAATCTCGTTTTTATACCGGCCATTAGGAGAGGTCCATGTCCATTTCTTTGCTGGTTTATTTATGTAAAAACTGTTAAAGATTCTTTATTTATTTTCTATAGCAAAGGGTACTAGTCGTGAGCCGTTCTTGCTTCTATTGCCAAATCCATGGTTTCCTATGGTATATTCTTCTCCTCTTTTTTGTTTTCCAATCTATCCATTAAAATCACCCATAACTATTATTTTTTTGGATGCATTTACTATGGTGGATCGAAGGTCTTCGTAGAATTTTTCAATTTTTGTTGTCTTCTTTTCTATTTGATTCGGTAGGTGAATATGCTTGGATTATGGACCATACTTGTTCTTTATCACCATCTACAGGTAATTTATGTGAAGAAGTACAATCCGTTATGAAATCCCTCTTATTTCTTGTATGTTTTTAGCAAGGCTTCTTTTTACCATGAATCCGACTCCTTATAATCCGGGTTGTCTCCTCTATGTAGTGTAAAATGACTTTTTCGTGGTCTTGTATTTTTCCCCAAATCTTCTCAATTCAATTATAACAGTTATGCCCCATTTTATCTCATCCAGTGCCAATTCCAGTTCTTGTAGTTTTTCTATAGTTTTTAGTGATATAAAGATTTCTATATACAATTTAAAAATGCTATATAGATATCTTTATATTTCTTTTTTCTATTCTTTTCTTTCTTCAGAGGGTCGCAGTTTGGAACGAATTATAGACATATCAATATACGCTACATTTGCAAGGGTCTTTGAAATTATTATCAAAAGATTCTGGACAAGTGGGCACTTGTCCAGAATCTTTTGAATACGTACCTGACTCCGCAACAACATGGTTTCGTTTGACGCAGATCAACTTGCACTAGCATTGTGAGTTTCACTGAGACTACATTTGAATCCATTGATCAAAACAAACAAATAGATACCGTGTTCACCGACTTCAGCAAAGCTTTCGACTTAGTACCGCTCGATATTTTAGTATCGTAGCTCGCGGCACATGGCTTTGCTAAATCTATACTGGGATGGTGAAAATTATATATTAAGAACAACGATCATTTACAGTAGTCATCAACGGTTTTCAGTCTGTCATTTGCAATATTACCTCGGGATCTTGGCCCAATCCTTTATAATGCTTTTATAAACGATATTACTGATTGTTTCACCCACTATGAACATATGCAATTAAATACTACTAAATGCTACAACTTAAATTTTCTAGATAACATCAAGAAATTAAATTCAATTGTCACATAAGCAACCATGTTTAGAAAGAGACTTGACAAAAAATGACTTTTAGTTCGCATTTTGAACATATCGACAAAAAATCGTTGTGTATGCTTGGTGTTGTCATGAGAAATGTAAAAAGTACCAAAGCATAAAAGCATAAAAAGATTTCTCTGGCACCTAGCAAGTGGTATATGTAAAGCAGGCAGAAATTTTTGATATAGCGAAGAACTCGTTAGACGAACGAAGAAATTGCGTAAAAATGCTGTTTCGTTTTAAAAATTTAATTGACTGTTCTGCAATACTGAGTAAACTTAATATAAGAGTACCTGTTAGAATGCCGCGTTTCCCAATAACAACTCTGTGCCCACCCTTACGTAGCACAGTACTTGGTGCAAATTCACCTGTACCACGATTGTGTCGACTTCTTAACCACATTAGTAGGAGTGTTGATAGTAATGCTAACTCTCTCCAAACAATTAGATTGCAAAGATCAATCTTAGCTTATTTTTAACTTGATAGTCTTAAAATGCTATTTATTTGAGTTTTAAAACTTGTTAATATTAAGTTATGCAGCAGAACAGCTTCCTTTTTTCTGTTACATTATCATTTATATATTTTTAGTACCTTTTCTATATAAATGTTGTGTTTACTTGTAAATGATTACTTTACTTAGTCAATGATATCTGTTTCTAGCGTATAGGTAAATGTAATAGTATAAGTGTTTGTAAGTAATGCTTATAATAATAATAATTCTTTATTTCTTGCCTTAAAGTATAAACCAAGTAAATAAAGTAACATAAAATTATTTCGTTATATAAAGAGTAGTATATAAAAGAAAAGAATCAACAATACAATTAGCAAAACAATAGTATTACTAAAACAATACTATTAAGGCTGATATGGTACTAAATTGAGAGTCTTCTGTCTCCCAAGCTAGAGTAAATCTGCGTTATGGGAGACAGTGATCCTCGGTACAACAGTGAAATAGCCAGTGCATAGTTGAACTACATTCAGTGTCAGTCATAGCAACTTAGTCAGTTATAGTATCAATCAGTGCTATATTTACGGGTATCATACAGATGTTGTATACATAAATAAGAAAAAAAATAGATAAAGAAACCAAGAAAAATGATGTGAAATGTATGTCAGTGAGTCACTGCGTGATCATTATATCTTGAGTCGTGTTATTAGTGTTAAGTCCAACAAATGCCAAAGTTATGTAAAAGTTCCTCAGTCGAATCAAAATCCAAGTGCAATAGTCACTCCTTTAATATCTCAGGTACTTTAAATTTCACAAGCGAAACAATGTGTAATTTTTCGTAAATTTTTTTATATAAACTTGAACTTAGGTATTCATATTGTCTAGAGGGAAAAATCGTGCGTACTTTTTCACGTAGGCATAGTACAGATCTTCTTCGGCGATTTAAGAATGTTGGTGGATAAGGCACAACAGAGTGGTGTCGGCGTAAAACTACAAGGAGCACAAACATTTGTCTCACAGTCAATACTTTGCATTCTTCATATAGTTTTAATGTGTGATATCGAAAATGTTTGAATAACATCACCTTTAGGACAGCCCGTGCCCCCTCTCCAACTTAATTAAGGCAGTTTTATCTGCACCACCCCATACAGGAATACAATAAGAGATGATGTAAATAATAGTATAAGTGTAGACCTATTAACTAAATAAAAAAAAGATTTTTGCATATACATTTTACGCATTCACTAGGAAACGATTATCGATTATGATAGATGAACTCTACAAGGTAAGAAATTGTTATGTGGAATCGTCTTAACGCTTGATGTCCTTACTTTGGTAATTGTAATGACCGAATGATGAATTGGTTACAACATTGAATTGGAAGTTGCATTCTTTGCCGGCGCTCTGACATAGAACTTAGTGGCTAATTGAAAATATTTTAAAGAGATGCTTGCGATCAGATTTGACAACTATACCGTTCGTTCTTGTACCTATTCATATCATTTATTCTTGAACCCATTTATATTAAGGAACACAAATTTATAAAATATTGATTTCATGATATGATTTCATTATAAAATATTGATCATCATTTATGATGCTTTCAAAACTTAACTAAAAAAGGTCTTCTTTGAGCAAGGAGGTAATGGTGGATTTATTATAGTGTCAAGGATGCCCGACTTGAGTCTTAAAAATAAGAAGATATCGGGCGCTACTCACCTATAGACAGGGTTGTTGTCTATGTACCAGATTATCAGCTGCAGGGAGTCACCGCGCGAGGCAGGGCGCGTATCGCACGGCAGCCGCGCCTCGTCGCCCGCCAGCACCGACACGTGCGAGTGCGATAGCACCACCGGCGAATTTGATCCATCTGAACAACAATTAATACGCTAAAACCATATGAAAATTGTACGGATCTACGAGTAATAGGTCTGGATAACTACGTGACTGCTGCGGCGGTAACGGCAGCGATAGCCAAGGCGGAAAGATGCAGAGATGAGGAATGCAAGGCCGGATCGATTTGCTAGGGACCCTCAGGGCTTGGCACGGTATGGGTTCGCTTCCAAGTGGCGGCAGCCAAAATCGGCGATAGAAAGCAGGGGGTTCTGAGTGGGCTAAGTCACAGTGGACCTCACTCTCCTAAAGCCTAGGCCTCTCCTTTCACTGCCTGAGGACCAGCGACGTCAGGGTCAACTGCACCTCGAAGGTGGACTGTTGCAAGGATTGCTATCGCTGCAATCGTCCTGGTCACAAGGCCAAAGATTGTGTGGTAGCTCAACATTACTCTATATGTGCAGCGGCACAAAGGCCAGCAGAACATGCAGCCGGGAGCAAGGCTTGTACGGCTCGTCCAGTCAAGGCAAGGAAGGTAGCTATAGGAACTTTACAGTCTGAAGCCACCCACAGCAGAGGCCGGCTCAGTACAAGCTAGCCAAGTAGAGATGGCAATCGACGAAAATGTTGGGGTTATATAATTATAATAAAATGCCATCCCTAAAAGGATGACAACACCTCCATAGAGGTGTTGTCATCCTTTTAGGGATGCCGCCATGCCCCCCAGCCAATAGCCCGAGTTTAAAAATACCCTCACCATAATATCTGGCGAGAGATACCGCCCCCCCCTGCAAAAACATCAGCAGGGGGGCCTTCGAGGACGCGGACACAAGGGGTGAGGGCTCTGAGGGTCCTTAACGAGCGACCCTGAGAAGGACGACGGCGTGGTGTGGTGCACGTCACCATGAGCACCACGTCAGTGCGGGGGGAGCATGTCATCAAGTCTCCCCCGACGGCAGGCTCTTCAGAGCGCGGAACATGAAGGGCACCAGTGCCTTCCATACGGAGATCCCCGAATTCCTCCAAAGTGCTGATATCGGCTACACTGGGGTGTTTAGCCTTGAGCCGTGCCTGAGAAAACCAACAAACAGGCAGACAAGGAAGTAATCCTATAAGGGTTGCGTTTATACCGATTAAGATACGAAACCGTAAAAAGGGCTTTTGGCTTAACAAATTAGTTACGTCTCATCAGAGAAAAAAACCTAATAGGCTGAGTCAGCCATTATTTTTGCTTTAAGCGAAAATGTTTCAAAACTGATGATACATTGAATTAGAATGTTTCTATCCAATTCTAACCAAGATGACTAAATTAATCCAAATGTCATTACCTGTAATAAAGAAGCTCGGCGCCGCCGATATTGACTTGGTGACGGCGAGCAGCAGAAACCCAACTAGCGTAATGCCCATGCTTACCGTGCTTCACAATTTGTTCAATTGTCCGTTTAATAATGAAACACACACAAACGTAAACTTTTATTGTAATGGTATAATGTGGCTGACCGTTGTCACTGAGCCCTGGAACAAGAGAGGCCGTTAAAGAAAATTGTTGATGAATCTATTGCATATTTGGTATAAGAAATATCTAAAAATTTAAGTGAATTTAATATATGGAGTAAAGTTTATGGTAACGTTTTCAATATTTCAAAATAATACTTTTCAAAGACTCTATCTTGAATACATATTGCAAATGTCAATACTAGAATAAAAACATATTACAAATGGTTTAAATATTTGTTATGTGTTAAAAATATTTACCTAAAAATAATTATGGTTTTGTTAGAACACATTCAGAGATCATCCGAAAACATATAGGTACTTTTATATAAAAGTATTTTTAGAGCGTGAAATAAAAATTCGCTTGAGGTTATAGAAGAATATCTCCGAATCTATAGATGCTCTTAAGTAGTTCAAGCACAAATAATACACTACAAAATAGTTTGACTGCCTCGTTCGGCTAGTAGCGAATAATAGTAGTGACCACGAAGTCCAGGATTCAAATCCATTCAAATCAAATCGGATAAAAAGTAATTTTTCGAATTAAAATTCCTCCTAATACATGATACCTAACATCGTCGGCGAAAGTTGGGTGAACTATGTACACCTCTATAATAGTCGAGACGATGTTTATTTAGTATACAAGTATTTCTAATAAATATTCAATAATTGCTCAGTCAATACACAAGATGTAAACATTGGTTAACATGAATGAATTAAAAATATTTGGATATAGGAAAGCAAAAGTGAAAATGTGTACATACCAGTGAAGACCCAGACTATAGTACTATATCCAAATAGACCGTGTCTTATCTGAAGAGTCTTCGTAAAAAACCTGAAAAGTTCACTAAAAACAAAACAACACTATACATGCAATATTTATGTTATTAATTATTTGCATATAATGATCGCACGGTGCCGCGGTTTCACTTGGCTGCGCGCCGCCGACTTGCAAACAGTTAAGAGCTCGCTCCAGAAGCCGTGTCCACACTATGTGGGGACGGTCATAACAACATCACAGTACGCTTGCGCTAAGAGACTTATAAACAGTTAATTAATATATCAACTTTTCTCCACACCTTTTTTTAGCCGTCAGCCCTGACAAAATAATTTGCCTACGACGGACAATATAATAGACGTTGAGAAATAACTTATTTAAACATTTTCCTATATCTATTTTCATCTAATTTTCAAGTACTTAATTGTATTTATGTATATATAATAATATAAGCCCTGTTAAGAAACTGCCCCACTGTTGGGCACGGGCCTCCTCTCACACTGAGAGGGTTTAGGCTATAGTCCACCACGCCGGCACAGTGCGGGTTGGCGAACTTCACACACCTTTGAGAAGCTCTTAGGCATGCAGGTTTCCTCACGATGTTTTCCTTGACCGTTAAAGCAAGTGATAATTAATTTTTAATACGCACATGCTTTCGAAAAGACAGAGGTGCGTGCCTGGGTTTGAACCCGAGACCTTTGACTTTGCAGTCCAACGGTCTAACCACTAGGCTATCACTGCTGCTGTATTTATGTATATGTATTTAATTTGTATGTCGGACGATTTAGCGCAGTGGTTAAAAGCTTAAGCCGCTCCAACCACTGTGTCTAACAGTCGCGGGTTCGATTCCCGCACGGGAACAATCTTTGTGTGATCCACAATTATTTGTTTCGGTCTGGGTATTTGTGTATGTGACTTTTCTTGTATTTAAATGCACTCGTCACAGAAATATGTTTTTTAAATAACCGTAGACCCAGTCCTAGTGCTAAATATACTTAAAAAAATTAAAAAAATATTTTTTCAGAGTTCAAAGAAAACGAGGTTCTAAGTTTGTCGGTATATATTTATTTTTATACTAGTTATTACTCACGGCTGCACACGCATTTATTTTGAAATTTGACAAAGGTAGGTAGGTCTTTCCGGGGTAGCATTATTTCAAGACACCTCCATACGTAGTTTGTTTTAAAATTCGTTCAGCCTTTTGTAATGCCTTTGTGTACCCCCCCCCCCCCAAAACAGCTTGAAAGTTTTAGTCAAATCGAATAACAGCTATTCTGCAAGGACCGTGCAGCGATAACCATTATATTCTTCAAATATATTTTATCAACTTCCACCAGACTCGTTTTTCTATCAATAGTCTCTATCACCGGGTTCAGTTTTAGCCCGTACAGGTGGTTTTCGTAAAATATAAACAAAAACAATAGCGAAAATCACAGTCACATATATCGTCGGTTAAATGAAAAAGTGTCATTATTCAAAACGAACAAATTTTACAATAATATATTTGTGAAGTTTTACAGTAACATGTCTGTAATAATAAATGTAAAGTTTCTAATCTTATTAAAATTCATTTTTTGTCTTATCTATGTGATGAACATATAAGTGTGATATATCATTTTCAATGTATATATATGGGGATTAAAATATAGTATTTATTTTAAATAATTTATTTTTATGTGTGTCATTTTTAGCACGAAATGTCATTTTTCTAAATAAGTAACTAATATTGGGACATGGATTTTCTACAAAAATAATTACACTAATATAGAAAAGATAGTTTTATTTAAGTAAATTGCTTTTATAAATTGAGATATTTTTAAGAATAGTATTTCTACTTAAAATTGTATGAAATAAAGACTTTTATATCAAAAGTAACCACTGCTTATTCGATAAATCAATGACAACAACAGTGGGATCAATGAGTTCAAACTTAAATCTACCTATACCTAACTTGAATAAGAATATAAAATGGTATAATACAGAAATTGAAGACACCTGGTCCCTCATGTTAATCTACATTTTTAATAATTATCACAGCTTAATAGAATTTTATGTACCAATCAGCATACAACTAAAATATCAGTCTCCTTTTAATTAAAAATAATTTCTAAAAATCAAATTTGCCTCTTCCATAAAAATTAAATTTGAGAAGGAAATAAAAATATTTAAGAAAAATAATTATAAGGTTCCAACCTCTACTAGACATAATAAATTCTCATAACCGTATTTTTAAATTGGAAAATTCTTCAAAATCTAAACAAACAACATTGTAACATTCCAAACACAAAAGACAATAAGAGATTATTTAGTTACAAATTTTCATTTTTTTTTTATAAAACCTGGGGATTATATTTTTATCTATAAGTGTAAGTATACCTGCTTTCTTACTATAAGACACAGCCAGTTTTGTTGGATAAACTGGTTGTAATTCGGAACACAAGTTCGTTTTTGTCTTAGTCGTTCGTGTTTTGACCAGGACAGTTTTGGAACTATCTTCTTTATACGAACACTTGTAAAATAATCGATCATTAAACTTTTTTCTCTACTCTAACAACTTTAATATCTCATCTTAACCTGTTCTCTATCTTCATTCATTGTGTTATTTGCTCCAACGCTTTCTGCAATCTTTTTAACGTCAAAAAAGCTCTCATGGATTAATTCATGGATTCTGTAAGGATTTCCTTTTCATATTGTTCCGGGACGTAAATAGGTGCAGATTTCAGTGACCTCTAAATATTACGCTCGATTGTAGAATGCGCGGAATCTCCCTCATTTTGTGAGTGTTCCTTTATAAGAAATTTATGGGTTATATACCTCAATCTTTCTAAATTCGTAACAGCGTACATACGCATTGCAATCATTAATTTATTTTGACCACAACAATTATCACTGTAAAATATTACTTCAAAATCTTCTTTACTTTTTTCTTGTAAGCTTCTTAAATAATTTAAAACGCAGGAACTTATTTCATTTGCTCCTCTTGATCCTTCACCATCGTACCAGACGTAGCAGTTTACGTCTTTGGATCCAAGTTCGTAAATAGTAAAGTTAAGAACATTAAGCTTTGAAATATAATAAAAATTAGAAACATCGCCTTTTGGACACGTCATTATGGCTTGCTAATCATAGACGGCAGTTATTCATTATTAGCATTTTCTTTATCCATATCTTTTTTTTCACTAAATCTTATTCTTCAAGATGAGAGTAATATTTGAGTTCTAACGGCTCCTTATTTCCTGCATTATAATAAGCTGCGCAATCCTCACATTGGTCCTTTTTCGGAGACCAAAACGAAATATTGTACTCTTTAGTAAATACATTGTAATAAGTTTGATAATCAGCATGAGGAACGTTGTCGGACTGACATTTTGTAACATAATCTCTATGTAATTGTGCAATAGACAGACCTCTTTCAATGTATTCCCGGCTTGAACTAGCTCGACAATAGTGGTTTTCAATTCTTGGTATAGAATTGATATTTATTATTTCTTTTATTCCATTTGCAATTGAAGTATCAAGCTTACAATGTTTACCATGCTTTCCTCTTTTTTCATTTTTCAGAAAACCTGCAACTATAGAGTTTTGCATTGAAATAACTTTTTTATTGGTCTGTCGGATATACCCAAGGTATTTCTAAAAAAAAAGGTTTACAAGCCCGTATAGTTTCTCTGTCGTCAACTTCAAAATTAAATGCATGGTTATAATCATTTCTTATACTTCCTTCGCGAATATATCGATACTTTAGTTTCATCGCTGTTACATGTTTATTAATAAATTGACGTTGCTTTTCTAAATCTCCCATCTTCCAGTAATATATAAAAATAAGTCAGCGTTTTTCCTCTGTAATCTTCTTATAGCACTTCAGTTTATATTTCTCTGCACATGGTGGTTTTATTTGTCTTTCTTAAATTTGTTTTCATGATTTATATGTATATACGCTTTTCCAGATTTTCTTAATAGCTTAGCTTCGTTTTTTATCCATTCTACCGGCATAGCATTTCTTTTTTCCCTTGTTTTCTCATTTGAGTTTGAAGATTCAAGATGTTGTTGTCAATGCAAGATCTTCACGTAGTAAAAATTCAGGGTTATTATCTACGTTGTCAGACGAAAAGTCCTTTTGACTGTCAGGTGAGGAGTTGGAAGAACTATCGTCATCATCCTCAGATAAATTTTTGATTCCGGTTTCATTATATTGCATAAAGTCTTTGGATGATTAGAAAGTAGAACATTAGCGCTTTCTTCTGGATCTGAATCAATGACAGTGGATTCTGCAATAATTCTACTTGGCCCTGGTTGAACATTCGGTACGTGACTTAGAGATTGCTTTACACTTGGTTGTATTGTCAGTCGACTTGGCATAGTTGCAAGGATTCCAGATGACCAGTTCTCGATCGAGACAAAGGCCTTTTCATAGTCCATAAATGCGAAGCACAGGGGCCGATTATTCTCTTCGGTCTTCTGTATCATCTGCCGTATAGTGTGGATGTGGTCTATGGTTCAAACAAATCAATCAATCAAAAGTTTTTTATTCATGTAGACCAAAAGGCACTTATGAATAGTCAAAAGGAGAAAATTATTGATTACTTAAGACTCTACCACCCGTTCGAAAAATCATTCCTGTGCAGAAGAAGGGCAAGAAACTCCACGGTAACTTTTTTAAAATGAAAGTTTTACAATTTTTTTTGTATACATTGCATTAATGGGGTATGGGACAACAATGCAGAATGAGCTAAATAGATGCTTAATAATAGATGAATCATAAGTGTACTTAGATTCATGGTATCGGTCAGTGTCTACATAGTCCTCTCATTTACAAAATAGAGATTGTGTAAAGGTATATAATTAAAAAGATTAATAAGAAAAAAAAGGTTACTATAAAATATGTAAAGAGTGCGTACAAAATAATTGGTTATAGCTCCAGTGTGATGCCGAACGAGACAAAATTCAACAGTACTACAGTACATGTTTATTGAGTCAAAAGATAGAGTCCAGTCCTCACTAGTAGCACCCGTTCACGAGCATGACTTGAGAAGCTGCCATCACTCTCCTCAACCATTTTTTTTTTTTATAATTAGACACTGCGGGCCCGATTTGTCCCGCACCTTTTTTTGTTTAATTTATGTGTTGTTAGTAGTTGCTTTTATATGCACTCGTATGGTACATGTCGCTTATTATTTTTTTTTTACTCATCCATATTAGAGGGAAAAGAGTGACCCGCTTCACAGAGCCGCCACTAGCAAAGACATTTAAATGAGCATGACCAATCTACGACCCTGTCGACATCGTTCGAAAATAATATTTAAAATCAATGAACGCTCGCTAGGCAGGTCACGCTGCTCTTAACGTTATATTCTTCCATAATGGTCGTGCGATCGGTGGCTCTCTATGAGGCGCCTGTATGGTCACACCAACTGTCGAGCGTTCGGCGCTGCAGGACCAAAATCTATAGCCTGCAGCGCATTATGGCCATCCGCATCGCACGAGAATACCGGACCGTATCTTTTGAGGCGGAAACTCTCTTGGCATGCTTTCCGCCGTTCGAAATCCTGGCGGACATGGACGCGAGGGTCTACGACTGGACTTGCGTCCTCCGCCAAAGCGACGATTGCGTGGCCGCACTCGAAATCAGATGGCAGGAACAACGTCGCGCTCTGGAGGAGTGGCGCGCGAGGCTCAGCCAGGAGCAAAGCGCAAGCACGTCGTCCAAACCATCCTGCCGTCCTTCGAAGCCTGGCAACAGCGGTGGAGTGGGCGAATCTCTTACCGGCTTGCTCAGATAATCACCAGTCACGGCTGTTTCGGTGATTATCTGAGCAAGATCGGACGCAAGGCGACGGCGACCTGTCACCATTGCGGTAGGTACCAGGATTCCGCAGAACACACGCTCATTGAGTGCCCAGCGTGGGCCTCCGAACTGCGAATCCTGGTCGACCGGATCGAACCGTACCTCTCCCTGCCGGCAATAGTAGCGGCTATGTTGGCAGGGGAATCGGCGTAGAAGGCTGTATCCTCTTCCTGCGAGACTGTGATGTCCCCGAAGGAGGAGGCCAGGCGGGATCGGGAGGGGGCCGATCCCGCCCGGCAAAGGCGACGGCGCCGGGGCGGAGGCACAGCCCGCCCAGGCCCCCAGCCCAGTAGCCCGGGGCTTTATAATACGGGTTGACTTATGTCCCCCGTCGCAACATCTGGCGGGGGACTCCCCCTGCATAAACATGCGTAGGGCGCCCTTGGGGTCGTGGGACGTTGGGGCGGTGTTCCTGAGGGTACTTCACGCGCACCAGATCATTTGTCTCAGCCCATTCTTCTAAAGCTTTCCCATTTGAGTCTGTATCCTTGTAGCCCCAGCTTGTGCTATAGCTAATAAAGTCACCAATTACAACTTTGACGGACAGGTCCTTGAAGTTTTTAGGTGGTGAAAACTGAAATGGGGTACCAGGAGGTATAGTAGCCAAGGTTTATTGTTATGACCTTGATTCCATTCTGGGTCGAACATTTGATTGATTTTGTGCTTACGCCGGGAGCAACAAACACTGCGTTATCGTGATTCGGGTGGTAGGTCTAAGCGATAAGCGTGAGCCCAGGAATGTGTGGTCGGCCCTGAGTTTCGTCTCTATGGGTTTCTTGGACACACAGAACGTCGCAGTGTGGTTTGCAAAAGAATTCAGAAAAAAAATCTGATTTGTCCTGTTAAAAATCCGATGTTAATAGAGATTATACACAGCGCCGGCTTTAGGGCTGGACTGGTGGTGTTTGCCATCGTGGTAAAAGGATTAGCCAATCAGCGGAGGGAACCCGCCGATTGTTACCAAGGTGCGCCGGACGTACAGGGGCTCATAAGATACGTCACACGGGGAGGCTCCTCTCATGCACCTTTCGGCTGAAGTAGAAGGAGAATATGGTAAAGGCGAAATAAATATCTGTGGAATCCACAGATATTTGTTTGTTTGTACACGTGACATTTGTGTCTTTTAAAGCAACCACTACAGAAGAACAGTTCAAGAGTAGAGCAAAGATTTGTATACAGGTAACCAGAAGGTAAAACGTAGTGATTATATTCTCTTTGCAGCAGGGTGAATTGCACAAGTCTTTGCTGTCAGTTCGAAGTTAAGGTAAAAGAGGTCGCAACCTGTTTTTGTATGTATTCTAAATAAGAGAGTTTTTTTTTTAAAAACATTTACGAATCAAGTTTTTTTGTTATGTAAAAGCCATTGAACATGGCTTCAACAGGAAACTTTTCAAGGGAAGCCAGATAATCGCTACAATTTACCAAGAGGGCAAACTTCATTTCTTTTAGTACTAAAATAGACATTGCTTTAACGTGACCTAAATACACGTGAGCGAATATTTTGTTTCTTAATCATATTTAAATGTCCGTATGAATTCGGATGGATAGGTTAAATTCATAGAAAGTAAACCATGGAAAAAATCCGAATCTGGATATTTTGTCGGAGTGATAAATATTTTAATGATTTAAATAGGTCAACGAATATGTCAACATTATTACCATAGACTTATGCCGTTTTCCTTACTTGTTCTCTTCTTTATTCAATTTCATTAATAAAAGGTAGATAAAATGCGAAGGAGAAAACGCAATATTTGCAATGTTAGACTGCTTGTGACGCCTTTCGCTTATTTTGATTTTCATTAAGTATGTTGTTGCGGGGTTGTTGTTGTTTATAAAGATTAATGGTTGTGTTTATGTCCCATTGTGATTTATTTAAATGACTAGCAAAATATTGTTTTTCACACGAGATAATAGCTGTCATACTACAATAACTGAAACTCGGAACTATAAGCTATCGAACTATAAGCTAAGACGGAAAAACCTCTTTAAAGAAACCCTACTAATGTTTTAAATGCGAAAGCTTGGATGGATGTATGTTTGTTAATCTTTTATGGAAAAACACGAACACAACGGAAAACACACACAGGGTCAGACACCGACCTAGTCGGCGAGGTCGGTTTCTGATTGTGTGCGGTAACTGTATTCAAAGGAAGGAAAGCAAGGGTATCAGAACGGTTGGTGACAATATGCCGCGGGCGGCGGTAGCGGTTAATAGAAGGGGAGTCAGTGCGTTGTTGGCGGCGGCTACGATTAGGGGGTTCTGATAGTTAGACGCGTTCGTTAAGTAGCGGGTTGTCACCTTTTTAATATAGGCACGGATTGGTCCGAGACCGAGATTCGAAGCGATAAATATTCTAACTGTTATCTCGTAACTTATATATGATAATCTATTGTATGTTAAAAAGAATATCAGTTACTTAGAAAATTATAGCGACATTCATCATGTTAATACACGGAACAAAAATAATGTTATTGTATATTCTACTCGTCTCCACATATTAGTAACTCGTTCATGGGGAAATGTATTCTTCTACATCAAATTACACAACACTTTCAGAGTTATAAATTATTTTTAATAAATATTAAAATCGTACAGTTGTGTGCTAGACCTCTCCCTCCCAACATGCCGCCCGCCATTGTGCCATGCGCTGTACGCCATTTTTCAGAGCGAATTTTTTCGAGAGATTTAGAGGAAATTAAGGGAGGGTTGGGAGTTAAATCATGTTCGGTCAAGATACTCACATAACTGCAGTCTAACTTTATTTATTTATTATATTTATTTAAGCAGTGATAGCCTAGTGGTTAATCCGTTGGACTGCAAAGTCAGAGGTCTCGGGTTCAAACCCAGACCTCTGTATTTTAGAAAGCAAATGCGCATTAAAAAGTAATGATCTATCTATCTATAACCTCACGCCAGATCCCTTGCGGGGTAGGCAGAGAGTACAGAGTTCCAACAGTAATGATCACTTGCTTTAACGGTGAAGGAAAACATCGTAAGGAAACCTGCATGCCTAAGTGTGTGAAGTTCGCCAACCCGCACTGAGCCAGCGTGGTGGACTATGGTCTAAACCCAACACCGTTGGGCACGGGCCTCCTCTCAGTTTGAGAGGAGGCCCGTGCCCAACGGTGGGACAGTTTCCAAACAGGGCTAATACTATTATTATTTATTTTTAACAAAGCATACAGGCTAACTAAAAAAAAAATTGTTATAAGGTTAACAGTAAATAAGTTGCTAATAACAAGCTTCCACAGTTAGTAAAACTTTACAAGGTAAGGGTTCCTGAAGAGGATTTGATTTACATGTAAATGTTTAAAGTATCGAAAAACTTCAAAATGGAAGCGATCAAACAATTTTTTTTTGACATATTTTCAGGAAAAGTAACATGATAATTACGTATTTCTATCTATATCATCATGATGATTACGTATTTAATAAATTACTTAGTAAATAATTTGCGACTTTGGTAGTATCGCTTAGTATGTATCGCTATACAATGCTTATCATAACAATGTGAAGATCTATCTATATCATCATGCCAGATACCTCGCGAGGTAGGCAGAGATTGCAGAGATCCAACAGGTTCTTTCCTTACATACCTCTCTGGCTTTCTCCACTCTTATGAGAGTGGAGTTCGTCTCATAAAGCTCGCCGGTTACGGGGACTCTTGATTTGTCCTTCAGATAAGACTCGGTCTATTGTATTGTCAATTTGAAGATATTCGATTAATTATGAGGATAGCCTCAGATAGTTTCTTGTATTGGCAAGAAACTACCAAATTGACACCGGCCCTGAGAGCCGCAGAAATAGATGCGTGTCGAATGCTGTATAATTTTTTTTTTAACTTAGCCCCACGCTTGTATTTATTCCTGTGCCATGGGTGCGTTTACAAATATGTAAATTCACATACACAAATACCCAGACCGGAACAAATAATTGTAGGTCACACAAAGATTTGCTTAACCACTGCGCTCCTGCGTTCTCTAAAATAAATTTAATCTAATGGGGTAAAGTACAAGTATTAGCCAAAAATAAATATTCGTCGGTAGTAACTCACGAATATTTATTTTTGGCTAATGAGACATTCCTCTTAATGGATAAGGTAGCCAAGTCAAAATCTCAAGTTACGCCAAATACGAGAATTATCTTTAATATATAGCTCCACAATTATCGAATTACAAGCACTTGGTTTTAGTATTTTAATCAAATCATCGATTTAAAGTTTAACTGAAGGGCGTAGATATTTGAATCACAATTCTTTTCATTTTGATTATTTTTAATATTTAAATTCTCTGTGCAGATGCTTATACGAGTAGTTTTATACGACAAATTTTAAGAGAAATCTGTATTATTAGAAATGAAATTAGCTAGAAAGTTTAACCAAAACTTTTTAAGTTGAATTAAATTTCTGTGCCGTGTAACTCAATCGATACAAGTGTCATCCTGGCTTTATAATAAGAAAAGTGTTGAACGGTCGCTATTAGGTACACTCTAACTAGCATCCGGTATAAACATTTAGGGTACTCTAATTGTAAGTCAAATACTATACAAAAGGAAATCTAAATTTTTATTACAATAAGGTTACGATAGTGTAGAGTTCAAGAACCTATCGAGAATAAGGCAATCAAAGGGATTAGGGATTCCATGTGGGATCAGTGAATACCTGATTCAGGGTGATAGCCGCGTACACGAATGCATCTCCCTGAAAGAAACAAAAATACAATTTGTAATATGAAATTTTTACGCCCGAAAAGTGAGCCGTAACTTATACCTGTGTTGTTCAAACCAATATGGTACTACTAATCTCTTTCGTTACATTTCAATCTGAAAGAAAGCATAATAAAAATTGTCTTTCGATGATGCATGGAGGGCATGTCTGGAATGTTGATTGGTTTGAATAGTTGTGAATAAGCTTCTCAAATTTAGCTTCATTTAACTTATGTATTAGTCAGTTTGTGCCAAGTATATGTATGTGGGCCAATGCTGGCAAGATGCGTAATCAGCTAATTTCTATTTAATGTCATATCGGGTTCAAAATTAGCCATATCATTTTGTGGAATTGGATATGAGAAGTGAAATTGTGAATGTTTATTGCGTTTTTCGGTTTTGCACCAGTAATTAATTGCGAGAAAATTAAATGCCCGAACTGATTTTATTGATTACTATATAATGCAATGGCTATGGTTAATCCATTCTTGGCGTGTAACATAAAAATTTAGCTGTAAAAACTGTTAATAAATTGGAAGTGTAACAAAAACTAATAATAGTAATGTATATTGCCATATACAATTGTGTCATTACCAGGCACACTTCAACCGGTAGTGGAAGAGTCACAAATTATTTCAAAGGCGAAGAACTTCTGTCTCACGAATGTTTTTATGATAGGACCATTTTGAAAGACGTGTTTTTAAAACATTCATGTGAATGTATATCGCTTAGGTTCACGGGTTCGTTCCAGATTCTTGAAAGGCCTGCATAGGAACATATGTCCGATAGGAAGAGGCTCTCATTATTATTCTTAACTCGTTTTTTTATGTCTCATTTTTGTTCGGTTCTTTTTCGTCGTCTCAAATGAAACTAATTCAAAGCAATGCCGCTAATCGAAACGTATTTTTAAAACATTAGTATACATACAAGTCTCACATCTAAGTACATATTCCGTAGTTTATTTGGATAGAAACAGGCATATAAATAGAGTAACCAACACTTTTTAAACTAGGACGAAATTCAAAAACCCAATTGGGGTGTCTAAAGTAAACAATCAACACTTGCTAGATAATATTCATGTATGTTTATTCTCTAAAGGTAATGTTGAACACAGGTTTATTGAATAAAATACAAAATTAAGAAATATATATATATATATATATGTGTGTTTTTCTGTAAGTTTGGTTTCTTGGTTTTCAGTATCGTTAATTATAAAACTCTATTTCAAAAATATTTTTTTGTGACTAAGATCATTTGTTTATGTTAGTAGTATAGTTTATGAATAAAAATATTAAATATTTTGCTTAATCTAAGAATACTGTTAAGTATTACATGATCCAATCAAGTTTCCACCATTGATCAATTATAATATATCGATATATCGGTTTCACCTTAAAAGTTAAAATATACACTTAAGTAAAAAGAATGTAGTGAACAAATACAAAACTTGCTAAAGTCAAGAGACTATCTACAAATGAAATGGTAATTTATATAGAAATGAAACTATTAAAGAGGCTGTTTTTCAAAGAATTTAAAGATATTAAAAGAAATTTATGTTTGACTGCCTCGTTAGTCAAGTGGCAACGCGCATTGCTTTGTGATCACGAGGTCCTGGGTTCAAATCCTAGGTCGGACAAGTGTAGTTTTTAAAACGAAAACTTCCCAGTACGAGTCCGGAGTCTGGAATTGTGCCCGGTATATGGCAATAGGCTCGCCCCCTATTACATGGGACCTAACATCGTCGGCGAAACGTGGGTGTACTCAGTACACATCTTCGACCCCCGCTTGGGGAATATAGGCGTGACGGTGTTTTTTTTATGTTGGAAACATTTTCATACAAAGTATTCATTTACCATACGATTTACGATACTTAAAATTGGTCCCGTTTGATTTATAATATAAATGTTGGCAACACTGATTTTAAAATTAGATAAATTCCGAGGATATTTTGAGCCCTTCTTGGCTGGAGCAGTATATTAAGCACATCTGGAATCAGCATGTCTTCTTACTCCATCACTGCACCCAACGCTCCGCAGCTGCTATGCTAAAACGACGAGGAAATAACCCCATCACGCATAATCTTCGTAATATATGCTCAGGGGGCGAGCCTAGTGCCAGTTGACGGGGCCCAATATAAGGTCCCGGACCAACACTGGAAATTTTCCACATGAAAAAAATATTTTTATTGGACCTAGGATTCGAACTTAGGCCTGTGGCCTTCGAATTGGCGATCGTCACACGCCACTAGACCAACGAGGCAGTGAATTTGATTGTTTTTGTTGTAAATAAGTATAAAGGTTTATTCAGCTAATGGAGAACCAGGATTTTGGAATACAGTCGTAAATTATGACACTTTTCTTGGTTATGTTTAATTTAGGACACTTTTATGCTTAAATGGTATGCGTGTGTGTGAATGATCTACGCTATTGGCCGCGGGGCCTTTCCAGCTTCACCGGACAAGAGGGTGAACGTGTAACCACTACCATCGAGCCAGAAGGGCATGGGGCCAACTAGCTCAAGGGCGCCTCAAGGAGGAACGGCCTCGGCTTGGGCAGTCGCTATGGGGTCGCTATATACTAGGTGTCTCGCCGTGGTGCCCCGCACCGGCCGGTGGACAAGGGATTTTTCGACCTCGCCGGCGAGGTCGGTGTCTGATCCTGTGTGCGGTATCCGTATCCGAAAGAAGGGATGTAAAGACATCGGGAGGGTCGGTGAGAACATACAAATAACAAATTGCATATTCGCACGCGGGTTACGCCGGAACACTTCTACAATATAAACAAGTTCACCTGTTTAAATTTTCGAAGTATTTAAGAAAATATTTTACATAAAACAAAAGTTAAATTGTCAGGTGGAAAAATTCACAAATGCCTTTTAAATATGTAAGTTATTCAGTATCAATAATGTTCAAGCAATAATTTACTTATCCTGTAGCTAATTCTATTCTAGTTCACCTTCTATAATCCGGTCGGAACTCGCAGGATATATATTTGAATGACGGTGATGAAGAAATCACACTTTTCCCTAACCGTTTCGCTTTCCTTAAAGTACTTTAAAAAACATCAACTCCGTTCTTGTCTGATCGCATACTTTTTTCCATTTGCTGCAAGCTCTTTTTTTATATGTGTGTGACTCGGACGATACCAAAAAGCGTAATGGCATTCAGCGCACACAATATGGCGGGCGGCGTGTTGAAAAGGAGAAGTCAAGCACACACCTGTACTATTTTATTATTATTTTTATAACTCTAAAAGTGTGATTAGGACCGCATCACCCGGCGTGCTGCTGTAAATCAAACCATTTTTGGGAGAGATACGAAATATATAAATGATTATTGCATATAATTCACGTATCACAGAGATGCTCGCAGCGCTGTGCCACCGCGGTGTTCATAACGATCACCAAGATTAAGCAACGATATGCTGGGTCAGTCTGAGATGGGTGAGCGTTTGGGGCATTTTCATATTCGTGCATGTCCGTGCTTCGGAAAGCACTTAAAGCTGTTGATCTCGGTTGTCCGGGAAGAAGACCAGCGCTGCAACATAGTATGCTGCAGCATTAGCTGAGGCAGGGAGCAGTTTTGATTTCATACAACATGCTCTATTTTTCGTTTTACACCATTTTTGTTAATTTTGTCATATTGATAAACAAACTATGGGTTGTGTGAGCACAAAATAAATTATGTTTTTTCTTTCTGACTATCGAATTAGAATATTTAGATATTTTATATATAGATATTTTAATATTTTGTGTTAAAATAAATATTTCAAACTGCACTTCAATTCGGCTCAGGGAGTTTTGGTTTAGTCCTTATTACTCTGTCTACGGCCAAAGACTACCAAGTAGTTTTGGGGGGAAATTGTTTTTAACTATTTATCACTTTGTAACCTTTACTCATGCACGTAATATATACAACGGTTAATATTCCAATAACATGTCATATTATTATTGTAATCAAGCATTAGAAATCGAAATAAATTGACGACGTCTATCTTCTAATTCTCGCCATAACTCAAGAGTAAATAAAATAAATTTAAAAAGCTTAAATGCGAAGGCATTATGTTGAGTTATAGGAGATCCCATTGCCACCTTCTAGCTCTGGACACTATCTGGGTCTACAGGTCTCGTTAAAACAAACCCCAGGAGCCCAAACACAGGGTTATATAGAGCAGGAGTATATATATAGGGGTATATATATATAGTATATATAGGGTTTTATGGCCACCTACCGGCTTCATCATCAGACCCTGAACGCAATCTGAATGTAGAGTAATATTTATTATTACCAGTTCGCCGGGTTTAATCATAAAGGAGTTATTTTGTGTAGTTAACATGTTCCTATGGCCATCTTCATGCTTTATCATCAAACCAGCCTAAGGTACCATTTTTTTTTAAAATAAATGTTCTCCACACGAGGAGTTGTTTCTATGAAATAAAACTATTTTTTCGGGTTTTATCGCGGTTTATTTTTTGATTTTTAAGTTCCCAACGTTTCGAGTGATTTGCAGCACCCATGGTCACGGGAAAGACTGAGATGTTAGACGTCCAAAAGGGCAAAGATGTACCGTAATACACTCAAACTTCTTAATTATTTTTGTTGGTCCGATCTACGCAGAATGAGCTCACGGTGTCTTGAGGTCTTGCAGTGTTATGCTTGGTTTTGGATTTGATTATATTAATTACTGGATCCCAAGTCGATGGAAGCACCCAGCCATCTTCTCTATTGAAATTAGGATGTTTTTTAATTTCAATAGCTTCGCGAACCATCCTTGGTAGTAATCGGTGTTCTTTCACGAGGATTTGTGGTCTATCAAATCTGATGTTATGGCGGGTGCGGTTAAGGACATGTTCACAGACTGCAGACTTCTTTGAGCGACGGTGTTTTAGGTCAGCAATGTGTTCTTTAACCCGAGTTTTTACTGGTCTTTTTATTTGTCCTATGTAAGAGACACCACATTCACAATCAAGCTTGTATACTCCTGCATCTTGTAGAGGGATGTAACACTTGATAGATGGTAAAAACTGACTGATCTTCTTCGGCGGCTTATAAAATGTTTTAATTGAAGCACGCTTCAAGATGTAGCCAATCTTGTCTGTGACTCCTCTTAAGTAAGGTAGTACAGCAGGGAGACGCTCGACTGTGGCTGGTTTCACTCGGTCACTGTGACGTTGGCGTGGGACTCGAAGCTTATGTCATGCAGGACTTGCTTGACATGTTGAAGCTCAGCAGCCAGATTTTTATTATATTATATTTTATTTCATGTGTAATATTCGCGTAAATCTAAGAACTCAGTTGTTTCTATGTCGTGATTGCGTTTACCAACGAGATTTACATATACAAATACCCAGACCGAAACCAAAATTTGTGGGTCACACAAAGATTTATTCCGTGCGGGAATCAACCCCGCCTTTACTCGATCCAGAAGGCGGAGCGACTTAAGCTCTTAACCACTGAACCAGGCCGTCAAGATATTATTGAGTGGATGTTGCGTTGTCACGCAACTGACGTATGCCAAACTTCAGTTCATCACAAGACACACAGACGGATATACGAAATTACAACTGTAAATGTACTGTATACTTCATTATTAGAAAATTATATTGGGCAGAATGCACAGATGATGGACAAAATGAATGAGAGTATCATCGCGGTCAAAAGCGAGATGGCTGATTTGAGGGCATCGCATGAGCTAACAAGAAGCTTAATTACCTCCAATGTAGCAGATATTAGTATACAAATCCAAGATATCAAATCCACGACGGCAAAAATTGCCTCAGAACACGGTAAGTTAAGAAGTCAGCTGGCCCTAGTAGAAATAAAAACATCAAGCAGTGAAGACAAAATAAAGTTACTTGAGGCTGATTGCAAAGCTTTAAAACTAAGCCCACTACCTACTCAAACAAATCAGCTATCTGTAAATGAACATATAATCCGGGAAGTCCAAGATCGCAAAAGAAGGGAAAATAACATAATCATACTTGGTATACCGGAGCAGAGCTCCACTAGCACCAAGGAAAGAATTCTTGAAGATGAATCTGACGTCTCAAAAATAATCTCCATAATAAGCGAGAACATGCCAAAACCGAATAAGATCTATCGTATTGGCAAATACAATGCTGGAAAAATGCGTAAGATTAAAGTCTGCTATGATAAACCAGAGCTTGCAATGCTACTACTCCGCAATAAAGAAAAATTGCCTGATAATATTAAAATTTTCTCTGACCAAACACCAGGCCAACAAAAATATTTCCTAGCTATAAGAGATGAACTAACACGCCGAACAAAATCTGGAGAAAGTGATTTGACTATCAAATATATTAACGGTGTACCAACTATCGTAAAACAGGCTTCAAAAAACTCCAACCAACAATAATAAATGATACGGTGTCAAATACTATAACCCACCAAATAGTAAACGATTACCAACAACTAAAAACTGAAAAATCGCGACTGTCGTTTCTGTATTTAAATGCACGAAGTATACGAAAGACAGGAAAACTAGACGAACTCAAATGTATTATTAAATCGATACCTACAACTATACACATCATTTTGCTAACAGAAACATGGATACAGAATGAAAATCAAACCTTACAACTACAGATAGATAACTATACACATTACTACAACTATAGAACAGACATTAGAGGAGGAGGAGTATCAGCATACGTACATAACGATCTAAAACATAACCTTAGTGAGTCAATATACCAAGATGGAAATAATTACCTATGGATACAAATTGATAAATTTGCGCTAGATATTGGCGTCGTTTACAACCCCGGTGATACTAATCTTGCAAGGTTCTTAGATGTATATGAGACACAATTACTACAACGGAAAAGAGCAATAGTTTTTGGAGACTTTAACATTGATCTTCTAACAAAAAATAAAATCTTAAGTAAATTTAAGCAAAGAATAAATGAATCAGGCCATAAAATACTAAATAAAATCAGTAAAACATATTGTACAAGGGACTCTCGAACAAAGAAATCTATACTAGACCATGTCAGCACAAACCTAAGAGGTGAACATTACAACTTGGCCATTATCAATTCATCTATGTCTGATCATAAACAAATATATTTACAAATCAACAAAATGAAACCGCCCCCTAAAATACGTTTTAACTATGAACGTATAGATTACAAGAAATTATATACCTCAGTAGAATCAAATGGACTAGAAGACGTGTCAAACGACTACAGAAAATTAGAATTTAAAATAAAGCAGTGCATAGAAGACAATAAAGTACTAAGAACAAAGGTACAGAACCCACCTCAAGAAGACTGGGTCAATAATGATATTATTGCTGGAATTAGCCAAAGAAACAATCTATGGATACAACACAAGAATGATCCAGAAAATGAGAAATTAGAAACGAATTACAAAGTAATGAGAGTAAAAATTGCTAAATTAATCCAACATACGAAGAATTCATACTACTATAAATTATTTACAAACTGTGCGAACAACCCTAAAAAACTTTGGTCACTTATAAATAGTTTAGCCAGTAATAAAATAAAACAAAGTGGTGCTCCTTCAAAGCTTTTAGTTGATTCTAATTTAGTCACTAACACAAATGAAATCTGTGAGGTTTTTAGCAGGTATTTTTCTACTATAGGGCCCATACTAGCAAACAAAATACCTAAAAAATATCATTCCACTTCAGCACAATATGCTTCAAAATCACAAAAAAATATTTATGAACTTTTGACACTAGATCCATGTAGTACTAATGAAATTACTAAAATTATTAAAGATCTCGATCCGAATTCAAGTAGCGGTATAGATAAAATTAGCACAAAAGTTATAAAAAGTCTACAAAATTTAATCGCGAGTAAGTTAGCGGAGTGTTTTAATACACTTATGAGTGCCGGTGAATTCCCAGATACTTTAAAAGTTGCAAAGGTAACACCTATCTATAAATCAGGAGCTAAAACCGACCCCGGAAACTATCGTCCGATCTCTGTGCTGCCGATTATGTCAAAAATTTTAGAGAAAGTATTACATAGACGTCTATTAAGCTACTTAGAATCTTTTAATTTCATATCGGAACGCCAATATGGATTTAGAACTAAAAACAACACCACTACAGCTACTATTGATCTTACAACAAAAATCAGAGACAATATCGATAAGAAAAATATTGTTTTAGGTATATTTATCGATTTAAAAAAAGCCTTTGATACCGTAAGTCACAAATTACTATTAGAAAAACTAGAAAACGTTGGTATCAGAGGCAATGCACTCAAAATTCTCCAATCTTACTTAACAAACAGATCCCAGATAGTCAAGATAGGTAACGTCAAAAGTAGTCCTTCACAAATCACGTGTGGCGTCCCGCAAGGATCCATATTGGGACCATTACTATTTTTGATATATATAAATAGTATTACAGAACTAGAGCTACATGGTCATTTAACTCTGTACGCAGACGACACGTGCTTATTCTATTTCGGAGCTAATGTACATGAAGTTATTTCACGTGCCCAAGAAGATCTTAAAATTCTGTTTGAATGGTTCCAATATAATCTGCTAACCGTAAACATCTCCAAAACTTGTTACATTATGTTTAAACCTAAAAATAAAGTAATTCCACTACATGACCCATTAACTATTGATAACATCCCATTAGAACAAAAACTTGTGAGAAATACCTCGGCTTGAGAATGGATAATTACTTGACATGGAACAAACAAATTGACTATATTAAAAATAAAATCTCCTCAGTTATTGGATCTCTTTGCAATATAAGTTCCTGTATAACTAAAAAAATGCGTTTGACGATTTACAATTCTCTTGTTAAATCACATTTACTGTACCTCATAGAAGTATGGGGCAGCGCTAGTAAAACAAAGCTACAAGAACTACAAAGAATACAAAATAAGATCATAAAAACATTATTTCATTATCCATACTTAACACCAACGAACAAAATCTTTGAGGAAACAAAACTAATGGATATTAAACAACTTTACGTGTATAGTACTTGTATTTTAATTAGAAAAATTATAGATAAAACCATTGACACTAACATAACATTTATTAAGAAATGTCAAATAAGTAAACGTAGTCTCCGTCGACCTAGTTTACTTGTTCTACCAAAGATACGTACAAATTATGGTAAAAAAAGTATTACCTATGAAGGAGCACAACTGTATAATAATTTGCCGTCTTATATAAAAACTGTAAGCACGTTTAGCGGTTTTAAATATCAACTATCGAAATATATAATTGACAACAAATATCACAAAAAACGATACCACCCTACTAGTTGATGGTAAAACCGATGAACGTGCAACCGACCTATTATTCTTTATGTTTATGGTGTCTTTCGGTGACCTACCTAAAATAAGTTTATATTATGTCAATCTATATTCTCATGTAAGTGGCTTTTGTCTTTTTGAGAATAAACTCTTTAAACCTAAACCTAAACCTAAACCTATACAATAAAATATTAAATAAATACGAACATACCTAATTAAATAAAATCTTGTATCGTAAGCTTGTAATAATAAGGATGAAAATAACTCACATACCTATTTAATCTTAAGACTTAGCAGTATGGTTATGTATCTTCACTTTTCCACTAGGATAAAACAAAACTGCTATTTATATGTTCACATGCAAAACATTATAATATTATAAATAATATTTCTATGACTTGCCAACGCAAGCAAACAATTAAAAAACATACATCCATTGTTATTATACCCAATCTATCGTATGTTACAAATGGTAAAAAAAAAAATATTTTTTATACTTTGAGCTGTAGGTACTGGCCAGCTAAAAAAAATATTACTAGAGGTCAGTTGGTGAAAAAAAAAACAAAAGAACAACGTTTAATGGCGCGCGTTCGTTACAGTTCAGTATTATAGTTGTGATTTTATTTATATTATGTTAGTTAATTTTAATGTTCTATTTTATTCGAATAAGTAATTGCAACGTTTTCTAAAACCGGCTAACAAATGGAATTTATTATTGGAGTACCTAGATCTTTTTGGTAGTATTCGATGACAGACATATCTAATAGGAACATTCCTTGGGAAAAACATCGTTACAGTGTTCTGAATAAGGTACGAGGCATGCCTTTTAAGTTTTGTCGTTTGAAGAAAAAAACACAACTAGAACCTTATAGTACTTTTTATTGTTTTTCAAAGTATTCACCACGTAGCTTAATACACTTTTCCATTCGCTCAAACCAGTTATTATAACATTTATTCCACTCTAAAGTGGGGGTGTTCAAAATGGCTGACTTGAAAGCGTCGACTGCTTCTTCACCGGACTGGAACCTTAGACCACGAAGACTTTCTTAATTTTAGGAAATGTAAAGAAATCGTTAGGGCTTAGGTCAGGACTGTATGGAGGATGGTCAAGAATTTCTACTTTTACCTGCTTCAAATACTCAGTCGTTTGACGAGCGCTGTGTGGGCTTGCGTTGTCGTGGTGCAGGATGATGCGTCGCTTTTAGTTAGATTTTCGAAGTTCGGCGATGACTTGTGGTAAACAAACTGTGGTATACCACTCTGCGTTAACCGTTCTACGATCTTCAAGTGCAATAGTCGCAACATGGCCGGTTTTTCCAACGAACGTGGCCACCATCTTCTTTGAAGTGCTTCGAGAACGAACGACTTTAGTCGGCTTTGGCTCGTCTTGACCCAGATTGTAGATTGTTGTTTGGAATCAGGATCGTAGGCATAGATCCAAGATTTGTCACCACTTATGATGTCGTAGACGTGATTTGACTCTCCTCGGTTAAACCTTTGCAGAGTTTTCTTACACCATCTGATGCGGGCCGCCTTGTGATCGTCGGAAAGCAGATGCGGTATCCAACGGCAAATTAGCTTTCTTACACCAAGCGCTTCATGCAAGATCTTCTGAATAGTTGTCCCTGAGATACCTAATAGAGCCTCTATCTCTCGATACGTCACATGACGATCTTCGAGAATTAGTTGTCTCACAGCAATGATGTTATCTTCAGTGAAGGCGAATTTTGGGCGTCCTTCGCGAGATTTGTCACTAACACTAATATGTCCACGCTGGAATTACCAGCGTTCGACAGTCCGTAGACATGGGGTTTCATCACTGAACACAGATGTTAGCTCTTCAAAACACTGAAGCCGTGTCAGGCCTCTTCTAAAGTTGTAGAAAATTATTGCACGAACATTTTCCTTAGAAAGATTCATTTTTGTACGTAACCTAACAGATTCCAATCGACGCTGTGACTAAACAATAGCATTAATCCTAATACTTTCAACTGTTTTGAGATTCAAAATTTAAACACATTCGAATATAGAACAGTTCCAAATTCGAAATTGCCGGGAAATATGGAAACGACAGAACTTAAAAGGCATACCTCGTAACTACATTGTTATTCATAAAATTAACCAGCGAACAGTGTGTGTGTCCTGGGTTCAAATCCTAGGTCGAACAAAGTGTGGTTTTTATCAAAAAATTCCAGAAACAGTCTGGAGTTAAAAATTGTGGCTGGTGTATTGGCAATCAGCTCGACCCTTATTACATTGGGAGCTAGCATAGTGGATCATAAGTGGGTGTGCACAGTACACCTGTGCCACCCTCGCTTGAAGAATATAGGCGACAGGGTGTTTTTATTTTCCACTTTATTGAAAAAACAACGTTACACGGTATTTAAACGCAGTACTGGTGTGATACATAGAATGTTGTTGATTTCTCATAGTTGCCGGCGGCAAGGTGGGAAGTAGGCGCGGGCATCTCGCAGGCTCCGTCGTCACCTAGACGACCACGTCCATATTTGTTCATTTCATTTCTGTTTTTGATTTTACTTACCTATTTGGTGTGTGTATCGTCGCTTTTTTCACAGCACTGACAAAGTTTAAAAGCGATGAGAGTGATGTTTATTCACATTTAAGGTTTTGAAGGTAAGTGAACGTGGTTGTTCTAGGGCGTCATGCAGTCGAGTGGCGGCAGGGTCAGTTTTTAATTTAAGTAATCTTCGGTTTCTCTGACATACGTACTGTGTCTGTTTAATTAATAAATTCATTTTGAAAATCACGGATCAGAGAGACACTGTCTACCAACTAAAACAAAAATTTCTTAACCATAAGGCGTCGTGGCTCCCTCTTAAACCCATTTTTTAGGGATTCGTACCTAAATCGAAACCCTTATAGGATCACTTCGTTGTCCGTCTGTCCGACGGTTATCATCTTTTTAGGTTTTTTTCTCAGGAATGGCTAAAGGTATTAAGTTGAAATTTATAGCAAATACGAAAGTCTACGGTCTCCTACTAGTGTAAAAAAATGAAGGTTAGAACCTTCATTTTTTTACACTAGTAGGGGACCGTAGACTATCTTATTTGGTCCCAAAGTAAACCCAAACAAAAGTTATATAGCACTTCTCGTTGTCCTAGAATTCGTGGACAACGTGAATTTCGTGGAATTTGGCAAGAAGCAAGGTTTTAAAGTAAAAGTAAAGGAAAAAATCCGATATTTGTCAATTTATAACTATAACATATAAAAAAAATATTATTTTCCATTTAATCTAATAAAAAATTAAAATAGCGCTGTCTAGTGACTACATAACACACTACAACAATACTTCTTTGTCTATGTGCTATCAGTGACATTTTGTAGAACTATTTTGATCTGTGGTGAATAAATATTTATACACACACAGAGATGACGCCACAGATCTGTGGCGCCATCTGTGTACGGTATAGGACGTAAATTGGATCAGATTGTCGAATTATTCTTATATTTTTATATAGTTTGAATGAAAATTAAATGTTATTAATTTAATCACGGCAAAATTTGATAAAGAGTGAGCACTCTTTAAAAAGGTATTTTTATGGACTGCCTCGTTGACCAAGTAGGTACCGTATAATGCGTTTAGAGATCGCGGAGGATCTCGTACAAATTATAGGGCGAGCAAAATGTAGTTTTTCTATAGAAAATTTCCCAGTATCAGTCCGGAGTCCGAAGTTGTGCCCGGTATAATAGCAATAGCCTCGCCCCTATTACATTGGCACCTTATATTCTCAGCAATAAGTTGGTGTGCGCACATAGTACACCTCTTAGCCAGCCACTCCCGCTTGGAGAAAGTAGGCGTCCCGGTGTGTGTGAATTTTTAATACGGAAATAATTGAATATCTATCTATCTATCTATAACCTCACGCCAGATCCCTTGCGGGGTAGGCAGAGAGTACAGAGTTCCAACAGGTTCTTTCCTTACATACCTCTCTGGCTTCCTTGACTCTCATAGTTCGTCTCATACACGCTCGCCGGTTACGGAGACTCTTGACTTTTCCATCAAATAAGACTCGGTTTATTTGGTCGTGGTAAGATAGTCTAGGTCTTTCCCGGTACCTGCATCCTTCCACTTTCACATTGTATATCTGTGATAATAAATGTATAGTTGATGTATAATTGAATATCAACGTTGCTTATTTAAATTGTAAAATATATAAAAATAAACATCGACACACCTGTATTCCCCAAGGTCGGATGGTAGGTCACATGCAATATAGGCAAGCCTAATGCCATTATATCGGGCACAATGCGAATTGACACTAGATATATTTCTATCGAAAAATTACATTTTTTCTGACCTGGGATTCGAACTCAGGACCTCGTGATCGCTACGCGCATTATTCGCCAATAGACTAACAAAGTATAGGTAACTGTTTAAAAGCTTTTGTGTTCGTATGTCTATCTGTCTTTCTGGTTCAAATATTGTAATCCATTTTCAAGCACTTCGGGTATATTATTTATTTTATTTTATTAAGATATCCAATAGCGTTTGACAATAGAAAGCATGTATCCGACTGAGCTGAAATTTAGCATACGTATGTAAGTCCGTACGTACGTATTTAAGCCGCGTGGTTCCCGGCTTAGAATAGGACCAACCCATCTCATCCCATCGGGTGTCGTACAAGGCGACTAAGGGAAAACTAGGGAATGGGCAGCAGCGTTCCCTTAACACTTCGACGACCAATAACTGCGCTCGCCAACCCGCCTGCCAAGCGTGGCGAGTATGGCAAACACCCCCAATTATGGAAGAAAGTAGGAAAACCAGGCCTCTAGTCCAAGGCGGTCCTGTTCGTCCTGGCCACGGTAGCAGCCATGGTAACGACAGGACAAGGGGTGCTAAGAATCTCCGGCAGAGATTCGGCTACCACCAAAACCGAAAATTGGCCCTGGTGACATACAACGCACGCACATTGAGGACAGATGAGAAGCTAGTTGAGCTGGAAGAAGAGTTAAACAAGTTGCGGTGGAGTATTGTTGGTTTATCGGAGGTCCGAAGAGAGGGCGAGGACACGATAACCTTAAAATCCGGCAACTTGTTTTACTACCGGGAGGGCGAACAGCAGTCCCAAGGTGGTGTCGGATTTATCGTCCACAAGTCACTCATAAACAACGTTGTGTCCATTACTAGTATGTCGAGCAGGGTAGTGTACCTGATACTCAGAATATCCAAAAGATATTCGCTGAAGGTCATACAGGTCTACGCACCGACCTCGGCATACTCAGATGATGACGTCGAAGTTATGTATGAGGACATTAGTAGAGCCATACATACTTCCAAAACACACTTTACAGTGGTTATGGGTGACTTCAATGCGCGGCTGGGCAAACGGGGCGATGATGAGTTGAGAGTGGGGCAATTTGGATATGGGCAGCGCAACCCCAGGGGTCAGAGGCTGGCCGAATTTCTGGAGAAAGAGGGACTCTTTATGATGAACTCTTTCTTCCAGAAGCCGCCTCATAGGAAATGGACCTGGATGAGCCCTGATGGTTCCACAAAAAATGAGATAGACTTCATCATGAGCACCAAGCGACAAATATTTAATGATGTCTCCGTGATTCATAGGGTAAAAACCGGCAGTGATCACCGAATGGTCAGAGGCACATTAAATATTAATGTCAAAATGGAAAGATCGCGTCTGATGACGTCTACGCTCCGACCTACTCATGCATATATCCAAAACCCCGAGAACTTTCAACTCGAATTGTCAAACCGCTTCGAATTGCTAGACAGCAGCGCATCAGTGGACGAAATCAACAACAGGCTGGTAGAGACTGTTCGTACGGTTGGGTCCAAGTATTTTAAGACCCACCGTAAAAATAGGCCTCAAAAACTATCTGACTACACCCGAAACCTCATGGCTGAGCGACGTTCCATGACGCTCAAAACCTCCGATGATGCTAAGTCCTATAGGCAGCTTAATGGACAGATATTGAAGTCCTTGCGACACGACTTACGGTCCTTCAATGCAAGGCGTATTGAGGAGACCATAGAGCAGTACAAGGGCTCTAAAGTGTTCGCAAGAGACGCGTCTATTGGGCAGAGCCAGTTGACGAAGCTGAAGACGGAGGACGGAAACGTAACGTCAAATAGGTCAGAGGTGCTCAGGGAGATAGAGAGGTTCTATGGACAGTTATATACCTCAGTAGCTAAACCTGTTGTTGACTTGGTAAAAGACCCAAGAGCCAAGCTAACCCGACACTGCACTGAAGATATCCCGGACATCAGCCTGTGCGAAATTAGGATGGCTCTCAAACAACTAAAAAACAACAAAGCGCCGGGTGAAGACGGAATTACTGCAGAACTTCTGAAGGCGGGCGGATCGCCGGTACTTAAAGTCCTTCAGAGGCTATTTAATTCCGCCTTGCTTGAAGGGAAAACGCCGGAAGCATGGAACAGGGGTGTGGTGGTGCTGTTTTTCAAGAAAGGTGATAACACCTTATTGAAGAACTATAGGCCCATCACACTGCTGAGCCATGTTTATAAGTTGGTTTCGAGAGTCATTACGAATCGTCTCGAACGAAGGCTTGATGACTTCCAGCCTCCCGAACAAGCCGGTTTCCGGAAAGGTTTTAGTACCATAGACCACATACATACGCTGCGGCAGGTTATACAGAAGACTGAGGAGTATAATCGGCCACTATGCTTGGCATTTGTGGACTATGAGAAAGCCTTTGATTCGATCGAGACTTGGGCGGTTCTTAGATCTCTCCAGCGATGCCGCATTGACTATAGGTACATCGAAGTGTTGAAGTGCTTGTATAATAACGCTACCATGTCAGTCCGAGTACAGGGGCAGTGCACGAAGGTGATCCCCATAAAAAGAGGAGTAAGACAGGGAGACGTCATTTCTCCGAAACTGTTTACGGCCACCTTAGAGGACGCCTTCAAGCTCTTGGAATGGCAAGGACTTGGCATCAACATCAATGGCGAATACATCACTCACCTTCGATTTGCCAACGACATTGTGGTCATGGCGGAGTCGCTGGAAGATCTAGGACGAATGCTCGGTGACCTAAATAGAGTATCCCAACAAGTGGGTCTTAAAATGAATATGGACAAAACAAAAATAATGTTTAATGTCCATGTCGTACCCACCGCACTCACCGTTGGGAAATCTACTCTTGAAGTTGTCGACGAATACATTTACCTGGGACAGGCAGTCCGGTTAGGTAGGTCCAACTTTGAGAGAGAGGTCAATCGACGAATCCAACTCGGCTGGGCAGCGTTCGGGAAACTGCGCAACATCTTCTCATCCAAAATACCTCAGTGCCTAAAGACTAAAGTTTTTAGTCAATGTGTGTTACCAGTGATGACATATGGATCAGAGACGTGGTCTCTTACAATAGGTCTCATAAAAAAGCTCAAAGTTGCTCAGCGAGCTATGGAAAGAGCTATGCTCGGCGTTTCTCTACGTGATCGAATCAGGAATGAGGAGATTCGTAGAAGAACCAAGGTCACCGACATAGCCCTCAGGATTAGCATGCTGAAGTGGCAATGGGCTGGCCACATAGCGCGAAGATCGGACGGGCGTTGGTGCAGAAAGATTCTAGAGTGGAGACCACGTATTGGCAAGCGCAGCGTAGGACGACCGCCTGCCAGATGGACCGACGATCTCGTGAAAATCGCAGGAAATCGTTGGATGCATGTGGCATCGGACCGGTTACGCTGGAAAGCGATTGGGGAGGCCTATGTTCAGCAGTGGACAAGGATAGGTTGAAATGATGATGATGATGATGTAAGTCCGGTGACAATGCAATAATATAGTACATACCATGGACCCAGCTCCAGAACAGTCTTATGTTGAAAGGTGGCCATGGGAACATGCCAACTACACAACATAACCACCCCGTGTTTAGGCTTGTTAGATTGACAAGTACTATACAACCATGATGTTGTATAGTACTGTATGATGTTTAGGGTCTGATGATAAAGTGGCAAGGTGACCAACGGAACTACCCAAATACTAAAAATACCGGCGCCGGGTTTAAGCTCGTTGGATTTGTCTTCACGAGTTCTGTAGACCCTGATGATGTCCAGGATCTGATGATGGAACCGAAGAGTGGCCTACGGAACTACCCAACTACTCAACATAATCCCACCGTGTTTGAGTTCGTTGGATTTGTCTTTACGAGTTCTGTAGACCCGGATGATGTCGAGGGTCTGATAATGGAACTGGAGGGTAGTCAATAGAACTTCTCAATTACTGAACATAATCCTGCAGTGTTTGGGCTCGTTGGATTTGTCTTGACGAATTTTATAAATCCGGACGCTTTTCAGGGTCTGATGATGGAGCCGGGAGGTGGCCAACGGAACTACCCAACTACTTAACATAGCCCCGCCGTGTTTGGGCTCATTGGATTTGCCTTGACAAGTTCTATAGTCCCGGTACGAAACCCTTGGAGCGCGAGTCCTTCTTGCACTTGTCCAGTTATTTCTTCAATGAATAGGTACAAGACGCTCAAATATGAAGCCAGGATAGTACTTTTCTTTTCTTATTTAAAATCTCGTAACGCTTGAGGCGCTCGTAGCGCTGGGCGACCGCAGTGTTCTTAGCGATCACCAAGATTAAGGAGCATTCGACGCGGTCGGCCCGAGATGGATGACCGTTTGTTGTATTTCTATTCTAGCGTCTTCGTGCTTCGAAGTACACGGTTAGCTGTTGGTCACGGTTACCACGTGACGTGGTATTTGTTAAGCCGAGCTGGAAGCTATATAGGCGGCTTGATAAGTTCCAACAGCAGGTGGCCACAATCCTGCCTCCACCAGTCCGCACTGGGTCTGCGTGGTGGAGTATGACGTATGTTTCTCACCTTGATTTGTGGGAGAAGGCCTTTGCCCAGCAGTGGGACAGTATAAGCTGCTAGATTGATATACATGTTAGCACCTCAGTTGGCTGCTATTGTTTTTATAATTATTTAAAACCTATCTATTACCTACCTACTTAGGTAAAAAACGGATAATTACGTCAATGAGAATTCTATCCCATTAATTTACCCCAAATTGATGCTGTAACTAAACTGAATTATTTTACCTTAATATAAAGGTTTTTAAGTGCTTAGAGTTTTATAGCCTGGTCGACGGTCTATCATTTGGCATGAGGTTTAGTGTTGTTAATATGGATGCACTCCTGCGACGAGGCACTAAATTTATATTATTTATGATAACTTAGGTAGCTTATTATGGATTTTTAAAAATATGCTATGTTTATTGACTTTATTTGGCTAGTGGTACTAGATATTATATGTTACTACACATCACTAGTCTAGTGCTGTGTAGTATCATAGTCTCCGCACTGATAAAAATGACGCGCTATAAAATTTACCTAACTTCATAAATCTAGTTAGGATATTACTCAGATCATAAAAGTAAATGAGATACATAATTCCCGCTAAATCAGTTGCCTACAGGTGTCGCCGTGTTTAAATATATTTCAACTACGGGCGTAGTGCCTTAAGCTCTTAACCACTGGACTAAGCCGTCAAGATATTATTGCGTTGTCAAATTTCAGTTCAATCGAATACGCGAAAAGGCTTGATAAATGGATCACATAATTTTTACTGTAAAGGTAGACACACAGACGGATATACAAACAGATCTAATTAAATAAAAGCTTGTATCCTTAGCTTGTAACAATAAGGATGAAAATAATTGGCATAACTATTTACTCTTAAGACTTGGCAGTATGGCTTTGTATCTTCGCTTTTCCACTAGGACAAAATAAAACAAATATTTAGGCTTTTACCTGGCCTTTTAGTTTAATTATCAACATATCAATCATTCAGAACAATATAATATTATAAATAACGTAACGTAACGTACGTGCCAACGTAACAGTCAATTAAAAAAAAACATGCATAGATAATGTACCCTATCTATCGTATGCTTCAAATCGTATTTTATTCTTCGAGCTGTAGGTACTGGCCAGCTGAAATTTTTATAAAATGAAATATAACTAGATGTCAGTTGGTGAAAAAAAAACAAAAGAACAACGTTCATTGGCGCGCGTTCGTTACAGTTCAGGATTATTAATGTCGTTTTATTAATATAATGTTAGTTAATTTTAATGGCACAAGGGGGTTTCAGGTCTGGAAGAGGATGTTCGGATCAAGACTTCTCACTCCGCAACATCGTAGAGAAGCATCTGGCAGTGGGGCGGAAGGTTTTCTGCGGTTTTGTAGATCTGGAGAAGGCATTTGACAGAGTTGTGCGAAAGAGACTTTGGGACATTTTGCCAGAGTATGGTATAGATGGCACTCTGTTGCGAGCCGTCCAGTCCACTTATGTGGACTGCAAGGCATGCGTACGGGTGGGTTGTAACAGGTCACCCTGGTTTGACGTTAAAATCGGCGTCAAGCAGGGTTGCGTGTTGTCCGCTAGACTGTTTATAATATATCTGGACAAAAGTCTTCAAAGACTGAAAGCGATGAATGAAGGTGTGTACACCTGGTGACAATGGGTGACTTAGTGGTAAACCATCTACTTTATGCAGATGACGCGGTTTTAATAGCGCCAACAGCCACTGATCTGCAAACACTAGTCACAGTTATGAAAGACGACTGCATGATCAATGGCTTACACTTGAATGTGAAGAAAACCAAGATTATGGTTTTTGAAAGGGAAGAAACCAGAACGAATGTAGAGATTGTGGTTGGTAACGATGTGCTGGAGCAAGTGAATGAGTTTGTATATCTTGGATGCGCCTTCAGTAAGGATGGGAAATACACCGCTGACATAGAGAGAAGAGTGAGTGCAGGGAACAGAGTGAATGGTGCGATGGGAAAGCTACTCAGGAGCCGGCACTTTAGCCATAAGGCGCAGCTGGCCATACATAACGGAGTTCTTGTCCCAACGCTGTTATATGGTAGCGAGAGCTGGGTATGTAAGAAGGAGAATGAAAGTAAGATAAATGCGGTAGAAATGCGAGCTCTGCGGAAGATGTGCGGAGTGAAGCTGACCGACTGCATTAGCAACAGCATAGTAAGACAGCGAGTAGGTATAAAAGATAGTATCGGTGTAAAGATGAGAAAGGGCATGCTCCGTTGGTTCGGGCATATAGAAAGAATGCCAGAGGAAAGAATGACAAAACAGATATACAATGTGAAAGTGGAAGGATGCAGGTACCGGGGGAGACCTAGACTATCTTACCACGACCAAATAAACCGAGTCTTATCTGATGGAAAAGTCAAGAGTCTCCGTAACCGGCGAGCGTGTATGAGACGAACTATGAGAGTCGAGGAAGCCAGAGAGATATGTAAGGAAAGAACCTGTTGGAACTCTGTACTCTCTGCCTACCCCGCAAGGGATGTGGCGTCAGGTTATGAATAGATAGAATTTTAATGTTTTATTGTATTCGAATAAGCTGATTACAAGGTTTACCAAAACCGGATAATACTGAAACTTATTACTGAAGTACCTAGATCTTTTCGTAGTGTTAGATTACAGTCGTATTTAATAGGAACATTGCTTGTAAAAAACATCGCCACAGTGTTCTAAATAAGGTACATTGTTATTCATAAATAAACTAAATTGTGACTGTTTCGTCTGTCTAGTGGCAAACAGTATGTGTGTCCTGAGTTCAAATCCTAGGTCGTGGTTTTTATTCCCAGAAACAGTCCAGAGTTAAGAATTTTGCCTGGTGTATTGGCAATCAGCTCGCTGCTTATTACATTGGGAGCTAGCATAGTAGGCGATAAGTGGGTGTACACAGAGCCGCCCTCGCTTGGAGAATATAGGCGAGAGAGAGATAGGTGTTTTTATATTCTACTTTATTGAAAAAATTAACGTTAAGCAGTCCTTAATCGCAGTGATGAGATACATGGAATGTTGTTGGTTTCACATAGTTGCCGGCGGCGAGGCGGGAAGCAGGTGCGGGCATCTTGCAGGCTCCGCCGTCACCTAGACGACCACGTCCATATTTTTTCTTTTCATTTCTGGTTTTGATTTTACTTACCTATTTGGTGTGTGTATCGTCGCATTTTTTCACAGCACTGACAAAGTTTAAAAGCGATGAGTGTTTATTCACATTTTAGGTTTTGAAGGTAAGTGGATGTGGTTGTTCTAGGGCTTCATGCAGTCGAGTGGCGGCAGGGTAAGTATTTAATATAAGTAACCTTCGGTTTCTCTGATATACTGTATGTGTTCGTTTAATTAATAAATACATTTTGAAAATCACGGATCAGAGAGACACTGCCTAACAATTAAAAATAAATTTCTTAACCATAAGGCGAGCAAACGCGCCACATCTGACTGATATATTTTTATACCAGATAATGGTATTTAATTTTAATACTTGATCATAAATATAAGGATTGGTCGCACACTTTATAACCCATGATTTGTCATCAATGAATACGAGACAGTCAAATATTAAATAGGTACTGAAATAGCTCACAAACTTCTTGTGTATTTATTTATTAGGTACTAAAATATGAAAAACTCCGAGCCAGGATAGTAAATATATTTTGCTTATTCAAAACCTCGTAGCGCTGTGCGACCGCGGTGTTCTTAGTAATCACCAAGGTTAAGCAGCGTTCGACTCGGTGGACTTGAGATGGATGACCGTTTGTGGCATTTTGTGACCGTTTGTGCTTTGAAAGACAGCTGTTTGTCCTAGTAACCACGTAATGTAGTACGAATACCACGGCTTCCAACTCGGCCGCCAAGCAGGTGGCCACAATCCTGTCTGCACGAATCCACACTGGGTCCGCGTGGTGGAGTATGGCTACCTAATGTCTGTCACCTTGATTTTTGAAAGAAGATGTTTGGCCAGCAATGGAACAATACAGGCTGCTACATTGATATACATGTTAGCACCTCAGTGAGCTGCTTTTATTTTTATTATTCTTTAAAATCTTAGTACTATCTACCTACTTAGGTAATTACGTCAATTACGGAGAATTCTATTGCAATAATTTACCCCAAATTGAAGCTGTAACTAAATGGAATTATTTTGCCTTCATACAAAGTGCTGCTTTAAATTTTGTAGCCAGGTCAAAGGTCAATAATTTGGCATGTGATTTAGTGTTGTAAATATGGACTGCACTGAAATACTAGATATATAATATTTATAACCACTTAGGAAGCTTGTTACAGATTTTTTTAAATATATATATTTATTGACTTAATTTGGCTAGTAGCACTATATATTATATGTTACTACACATCACTAATCTAGTGCTATGTATCATAGTCTCCGCATTGAGAAAAGTTACGCGCGATAAAATTTACCGAACTTAACAAATTTAGTGAGGTTACTACTCAGATAACATATATAAAGTAAACGAGATATATATATGCCACTAAATCAGTCGCATACCGGTGTCGCCGTGTTTAAATATGTATGTGTTTCAACTGTTTTAGTCCTTTTCACCCGTCATGGGTACGCTGACGTTTAGAATTTGACGTTTCTAAAAGCGTGGTGAGTGTAAAATAGCATTGAATGAATACCGTATCGGAAAAATTTATAACGAAGAGTGAATCAATATTAAGAAAAATAATTTAGGGACAAAAGAAGAACCAAATAAAATAATTAAAATCAAATAAATTTATTTACGAATCAAGTCATGGGTCCGAAAAATCGTCGTCAGAAAAACCTTCGCTTACGGGCATTGTTATTCAAAAATGTGAATGTGGAAGGATGCGGGTACCAGGGAAGACCTAGACTATCTTACCACGACCAAATAAACCGAGTCTTATCTGAAGGAAAATTCAAGTCTCCGTAACCGGCGAGCGTGTATGAGACGTACTATGAGAGTGGAGGAAGCCAGAGAGGTATGTAAGGAAAGAAACTGTTGGAACTCTGTACTCTCTGCCTACCCCGCAAGGGATCTGGCGTGATGATATAAAAGCTGTAACATAATAAACGCAAGACCTGAAAGTAGTTTGTTCTAAATCGTCAGTCGTCGTTGAGCACGACAGAGTGCGCACGCGTGTCTAAATCGGGCGTGATAATTTTTGTAAAATGGCAAATACGTTAAAATGTAACAGTTGTAATATAGTGATCGATGAGTTGCTAGCTTATGTGCAAAATAAGATCTCTATAATTGATGAAGAAAGCCTCGTCAGAATTTGTGTATCAACTTTTCGAAGTGATGAAATTGAGAAATCAAAAGCGTTACTATTTGAATCACTGGAAGCGGATAAACGAAAACCAGTGCGTAAAGGACAAGGGAAGGAAAATCGGGCACTTAGCGATATTATTAGTGCATTTAAGGTGGCTGATCCAGATTTGATGCCAGTGTTCGTGGCTCGTAATTTGGAAAAATTACCACCAGTTACATTTGACCACCTGGACGTGTCGGAGCTACTTAAAAAGCTTGTCTTGGTGCAGTCAGAAATCAAAGAGGTCAAAACTCTGTATGCTACCAATAACCAGCTAGAAGATGTCAAAAAGGAAGTTCAGGACATGAAAGACACAGTAGCTGGTATAATGGAACTGAACAGAAATGTTAATCCAAAGAGAGGTGCCCATATACAAAATAGCCTAATGGATTTCACACCTCTCAACACATTTAATATGGATTGTTCATCGTCTCCCAAGGAAGTAGAAAATATACATAAACGCGATGATAATAAAATTATACAATATGTTGAGGGTAGTTGTGTCCCGCCGCACGGAGAGAGACAGACTCCGCAATTGAACACCGTTATACCCATGACGTCAACACAGGCAAATACAGCTGAGACAATCATTGCGAGTAAACAGATCGACGCGATAACAGAATGTAAACAAACTGTTGCGACTGTTTTAAAGAAGGAATCATACTTAAAAACTAATTCTGATGAAAACTGGACTTTAGTAACTGGACGTAAACCCGTTAAAACTCGTATGAGAGGTAAAATGGGTGTAGCTGATGTGATTGGAAGTAATTTCAAAGCGGCTGATAAAATGGTACCTATTTTTATATCGAACGTACATATAAATACAAATGAAAAAGATATAGAAGACTATATTATGGAAAAAACAAAGATAGCTGTTAACTTGGAAAGAATTAATACGATAAAACAGAATACACATAAAGCGTATAAATTCTTTGTAATTGAATCTAAAAAAGACCTATTTTTAGAAGATAACCTGTGGCCGCAAGGTATCATTTTAAGAATAAATCCTTGGGCACAAAACAGTGTCCGGAGGAGATCGGCCATAGAAAGAATAAATAAATGGATAAAAGAACCTATAAGTTTATTAGCTTCAATTGTAAAAATGTAAAGCGGTCCCTTGACAGCATAAAGGATCTGTGTAACGAGTCAGATATTATTGCACTACAAGAAACATGGCTATTACCACATGATCTTTCATACCTACATAGTATAAGCAGTGACTTCAGCAGTACGGGAACATCGGCAGTGGACACTGCGGCGGGCATTTTACGCGGCCGGCCATACGGAGGCCTGGCACTGCTTTGGAGATAAAGTGAGTTCCAGAATGTGTCGGTTATCGAGTGTAATAACCCACGTGTGTGCGCCATCAAAATAGTGTTTGAACAAAAATCGGTTTTAGTGTTCAATGTGTACATGCCAACCAACGCGACAATTAATCTTGTGGATTTTACGGATAGCCTTAGTGTGGTGAGTGCAATTATAGATAGTTCTGGTATTGAAAACTGTTATATACTTGGAGACTTTAATGCACATCCAACAGAACTATTTTATACTGAACTTTTAAGCTTCTGTAGGGAATTTGAGTGGAGCTGTGTTGACACCGAGCTGTTAGGAATTAACTCCAACACCTACACTTTTGTGAGTGAATCGCATGGTACAAGAAGGTGGCTAGACCACTGCGTAGTTACTAGGGCGGCTCGTAACTCTGTAATTGCGGCGTATGTAAAGTATGATACTTTGTGGTCTGATCATTATCCTTTAGTCCTAGAATGTTCATTTGTATCCGTCTGTGTTAAGCAGTCTAGTGTAAAACCTCTGGCAAATTTGGCTGTATGGGGAGACAGGGATACTGAGCAGACACTCTGTTATACTGCCAATTGTCATGAAAAATTAAGCCTTATTGACTTACTTAAGTCTTTAGAAACTGTTGTGATAAAATCTGTCAAAATCATTCGCATGAAAATTATATTGATATTCTGTATGATAAAATTGTGACTGCCTTGAGTGAATCCGCCGTGGCGGCTAAACGCACTAATAAGTGTAAAAAAAATAAGAAAGTAACAGGTTGGAATAGATATGTAAGTGAAGCGCACGGGGAGGCCAGGCTGAGGTTTTTAATATGGAAAGAACTCGGCAAACCTTCTACTGGTCACGATTATCATGAAATGTGTAAGGCTAGAAAGATCTTTAAGTCGCGCTTAAAATGGTGTCAAGATCATGAAGAGCAAATAAAAATGGATATTCTAGCCACGCATTACTCACGTAATGACTTTCGTTCTTTCTGGAAGCATACGAAAAGACTAAGCTGTAAGCCTGACCTCCCCGTGTCTGTTGAGGGTGTCAGTGATCCTGTTTCTATTGCAAATCTCTTCAAAGATCATTTTAAAGTAACGCCGCACCTGGCTCCCTCGTTGTCGGTGCCTAATGATTTTGACCAGTGTGGCCGGAGTAACCTGAGATTCACTGCCAAAGAAGTAGAACACGTCATTAACACAATGTCTAGGGGCAAGTCTCCGGGTCACGATGGTCTGAGCATTGAACATCTGAAATTTGCTGGCCCCCATCTCCCGAGATTGTTGGCAATACTTTTTAATGTGTATGTCAGTCACGCGTACTTACCCAGCAATATGACCAAAACTATAATAGTTCCTATAGTAAAAAACAAAACAGGTGATATGACAAGCAAAACCAACTACAGGCCCATTTCTCTTGCTACTGTGGTTGCGAGGGTGTTTGACAGCCTACTTAACACCCAGCTTAATAAGTACGTAGATCTACACCATAATCAATTCGGATTTCGATCTGGGCTATCTACTGAAAGTGCCATCTTGTGTCTTAAGTGGGCTGTTAAATATTATAAGGATCGAAAAACGCCTACTTATGCTTGCTTTCTAGACTTGTCCAAAGCATTTGATCTGGTCTCCTACGATATTCTCTGGAGGAAATTGGTGAAAGCTGGAGTACCTCCAGAACTAATAAATGTTTTGAAATATTGGTATGGAGGCCAGATCAATCAAGTACGATGGGCCGGCGTTTTGTCTGAGCCATATGGGTTGGAGTGCGGTGTGAGACAGGGGGGTTTGAGCTCACCTTTGCTCTTCAACATTTATATTAATGAGCTGATCGAGGCACTCAGCAAAGAACGAGTTGGCTGTCACATTGATGGAGATTGCGTCAACAATATCAGCTACGCCGATGACATGGCTCTGCTGAGTGCCTCGGTGTGTGGTCTTAGGAGGTTGGTGGCCATTTGTGCAGAATACTCAATTCGACACGGACTGGTCTACAACGTCACTAAAAGCGAGATCATGGTTTTTAAGGCTGGCGGCCGTTGCCTTGAAAATATTCCTCCTATATTTCTGAATGGAGTACCATTAGTGAGGGTTTTTAACTTTAAATACCTAGGGCACATCTTGACCGCCAACCTCAAGGACGATGAAGACATTGAAAGGGAACGAAGGGCGCTGTCGGTTAGAGCTAATATGATAGCTCACAGGTTCGCACGGTGTTCTATGGAAGTTAAAATAACGTTATTCCGTGCGTACTGCACTTCATTTTACACGTGCAGCCTGTGGGCGACTTATACTCAAAAGTCGTACAGCGCTCTTTGAGTCCAATTCAACAATGCGTTCCGGGTTCTGATGGGGCTGCCCCGTTTCTGCAGTGCATCGGGGATGTTTGCTGATGCCCGTGTCGATTGTTTCTTTGCAACGATGCGTAAGAAATGCGCTTCCCTGGTGCGCCGTGTGCGGGCCAGCCCCAACAGCATCCTAAGCTGTATAGCGAGCAGACTAGACTGCTTGTATGTGAACCGCAGCTGCTGGCTTTCAACATCTAGGATGAGGGGTGGTTCACATACCTGTACATAGATAATAAGAATACTAACATAGTTTATAAGTGAAATATTACTAACAAATATGAGTCTTGAACTTGAAATATAAATAAATTATTATTATTATTATTAAATGAGTAACTGAATCGATTCCAACAATTTTTAATGTATTTTACATTTTTTTTAAATTTGCAAAAAATGCTTTAATTCCTTCAATGCGCTATAAAAAATTAAATTTATTCTTGATTCAGAGCTAGAAGAAGATTCTAAACGCATTCCTAAAACGTATTTCTCAAAACGCACACATACACATACAAGTTTCATTGTTAATTGGGGTATAAAAGTGCTTTAAAAAAGGGTAAAAACCTTTAAATTTGAAAATTTGGTTTTCGTTTTGACTTTATGGAACAATTATCTCATCGGGGTGTCTGAGGTCTTGCGTTTATTATGTTACACCTTGTAGATAGATAGATTATTCAAAAATCTACAAAAGTCTCTGTTTTAATATGTCAAGATAGCGCATCAACGTTTATTTATTAATTTCTTCACCCAAAGAATACTAAATATTTCCGTCAGATACAAAGAATAATGTATCTGGCTGAAATATTCGTAAAAATATCGGCAATCGATTTTTCATTGAGTCAGTCCCTAAAACGCAAACCGTTACAGTTTACATAATTGAGTAAAAGAGTGTTAAAAGAGTTTTAATAATTGCGGAAATTTATGAACAGTATATGATTCAAAAGAAAACTAAAGTATTGAAGTATTTTTATATTTCTGTATATTCTTTGAATTCTATTTTTTAAATATTCTTAAATACAATATGCGTGAAATGAAACATGTTCAAAAGTCACCGTACCCATGTCTCGTAAAAATGACTATAACGTGCTATCGTCAGCATAGCAGTCAAACACAAGCAGGTTGTACTGATCCCAATTTACTTTGGCACGCATATTAACATAAAACTAATCGCAGCAGTCTACCATACCAAAAACAACGTTATTACCTAATACGTATTTCTTGTGTGAGAACTTTATAGTTTTTGAAATTTTTTATTGGTGTAAACTTTCGTAAATTCCTCCATAAATTGATATTGGACTCGGGTTTGTCTCCTCAAGAAGAATTGTGTTACTCTACAGTGATTAAAAGTACGTGTCCGAAATTGTTTATACACATTTGATTTAGATACTCAGATATGATTTGGGCTTAAAGAATTTCTCATAAAAACATTAAAATCATTAAAAGTGAAATACAATTTATTAGTATGTATATACATTTCTTATTTTCTCTCAGCGTTACATAAGGTTACTTGACTAGTTCACAGGGTCTTGACATATATTTAAGTTTCATTTTGTATATATTTAATATCGTCGCAATCTTTAATATCATTTTTGTTTCTCAAATTATGCGTGATAATTTCTTGCATTAACCGATGATGTAGTCAGGATTATCTCTTCAGGAGTGAACTCTAACGATGAATGATGTTTGTTTAAGATATCTAAACATGATTTTGATCATGACCATGAAGTGTTTATTTTTAAGAGAAAACTGACATGAAATATACTGAAAAACCTTTACATACTTAGCTCTCATACTAATAAAAAGGAATTCAACGGTGCACAATACTGACTCTTACTGTATCTTTTTTGAATATTATCATGCTAGATCGTTGGCAGGGTAGGCAAAGATTTTTGACAGTTCTATATTACTAATTATTTTAATAATAAATAGAAAAACTGGTAACCTTCTCAGAAACAAAGTACTGTGTATAAAATAGGTATTGTGTATAAAATAATTATTTTACGGATTTTATCGCGGTTTATTTTTTTTTATTTTTAGTTCCCGACGTTTCGAGTGCTTTGCAGCACCCATGGTCACGGGAGGGACTGAGGTGTTAGACGTCCAATAGGCATAGTTGTTCCGGGGTACCCTCAAACTTCTTAATTATTTTTGTTGTTGTTGGTCCGATCTACGCAGAATGAGCTCACGGTGTCTTGAGGTCTTGCAGTGTTATGCTTGGTTTTGGATTTGATTATATTAATTACCGGATCCCAAGACGATGGAAGCACCCAGCCATCTTCTCTATTGAAATTAGGATGTTTTTTAATTTCAATAGCCTCGCGAACCATCCTTGGTAGGAATCGGTGTTCTTTCACGAGGATTTGTGGTCTATCAAATCTGATGTTATGGCGGGTGCGGTCAAGGACATGTTCACAGACTGCAGACTTCTTTGACCGACGGAACTAAAAAAAAAAAAAAAAATAAACCGCGAAAAAAAAAAAAAAAAATAAACCGCGATAAAATCCGTAAAATAGTTTTATTTCATGTGTTATATTCGCGTAAATCTAAGAACTCAATATATAAAATAATTGTTTTTCTAACTCGTAATAGGAAAAAAAATATAATATATGTACAATAAAATAAAGTTTTATGTAAGCCGTTTGTGTAAAAAAGTATGAGTTCATGTGTTTTATGCCTTTTATCTAGACTAAATCAATCTCTATCCAAATCCATTTCGGCTAGTAGTTTAGTTATTTTTGTAGGTAAAATATAACCAAGTACGTCCCCCACTAAGGCGTCAAACTTACACTCTATGTCTGTTGCCGATGATTGCATATGTGGCAGAGATGTACCGGGTATACCTACATTTTGCTGACGATGTTAGGTTTAATATAATAGGGGGTAAGCCTTTATACCGGTCATAATGTCAGACTTCGGACTCATAATGGGAACCTTTCTATCAAAAAATTACACTTTGCCCGACTTACGAATCAAACCCAGAATCTCGTGATCTCTATGCGCATTATTAGCCACTAGACCAACGAGGCAGTCTATGTCCAACGACCATTATGTACTTGGACCATTTGTTAAATGCGTAGCTTATTCACACCAAAACTAAATATTTTGACCTTTTCTTGCAATAAATATTAAAAATACGTCTGACACATTAAATAAAACTATTTTTTTGGGTTTTTGTCGCGGCTTATTTTTGATTTTTAAAACATCGGGTACTTAAAAATCAATAATTTTGATTTAAAAGCAAGCTTTTACAGCAAAACACAATAAAAAAAGAAAACACCGTCACGCCTATATTCCCCAGAGGGGGTGGCAGAGGTGTACTGAGTACACCCACGTTTCGCCGACGATGTTAGGTCCCATGTAGTAGGGGGCGAGCCTATAGCCATATATCGGGCACAATTCCAGACTCCGGACTCATACTGGGAATTTTTCGTTAGAAAAACTACATTTGTCCGACCTAGGATTTGAACCCAGGACCTCGTGATCACAAAGCGATGCGCTTTGCCACCAGAGCAACGAGGCAGTCACAATAATGATATCTTATTTAGTTGAGGAGTTCCCATGGCTTCCGTAGGGCTCAATCGTTAGATCTTGGATACTATCCGGGTCGAAAGTACTCGTCAAGACAAATCCAACGAGCCCAAACATGGCAAGGTTATATTGGGTAGTTAGGTCTTTTGGCTTCATCATCATACCCTGAACGCTATCTGGTTGTATAATACTTGTCAATACCGATCAAACAAGCCTAAATATGAGGGGTTTCCGTTGTATATTTCACATGTTTCTATGGCTACCTTCCGACTCTATTATCAGACCAGCTTCATGGTATCATATTATTGCATTGTCACCGAACTTACATATGTATGTAAAATGTCAGCTAAATCAAATTCCCGGAAATGCTTGAAAAATGCATCGTAAGATTCGAACGGAAAGACAGATAGACTGACAGATATACGAAGATTGATTCGTTGTGACTGCCTCGTTGGTCCTGGATTCAAATCCTAGGTCGGACAAGTGTAGTTTTTCTAACGAAAATTTCCCTGTACGAGTCCGGAGTATGGAATTGTGCCCGGTATATGGCAATAGGCTCGCCCCTTATTACATGGGACCTAACATCGTCGGCGAAACGTGGGTGTACTCAGTACACCTCTGCTACCCCCGCTTGGGGAATATAGGCGTGAGTCTTTGTAAAAATAGCCGTAAGCTCCCCTAACAAAATAAAATAAAATGAATTTGCAGGTTAAATAAAAGCTTGTAAAAATAAACCGCGATAAAATCCGGAAAATAGTTTTATTTCATAATTAGAAGTCTTGATGCTCAGTCAAAAGTGTGAGGTTTATGTGAAAAAGCAGGATTTTATGAGAGACAGCTATTCACTCGGGAACTGTTCGTCACGTCGCTCGCTGTCGTACGCGCCGTACCTAATGCGTCTACCTCGGCTGAATACCCTGGCTAGGGAATTTTACTGACATCCACGTCCTTGCTGCCTCGACCGTGACAAGACATACGTGCCATACTAATGCAACTATAGGTAACTGTAATCGAAGTATAGCACGGTGAATACAATTAAGCTATAAAAAATTGTGTCGTTCTCATCGCTTACAATTTATTTACCCATTTCTGATATGTGAATTTTAATAAGTGTCATTTTGCTATGTAACGACACCTGTTTTACTGCTGTCTTTCTGTGAAAGAGACTGGCCTGACGTAGTTGCTAACAGGGAAGACTGAGAAAAGTGCAAGGAGGCAGTCTCAAAGGCCTCTACATGTTTGACCCATGTCCCCAAGTACTGCCTAAGGTCACCCGGACCTTACAATGGAGTTGGAGGCAAACAATTCCCTAGCTTTCCTAGATGTCTCAGTAATCCGTAACCCCAACAACACCTTAAGCCATACGGTTTATAGAAAAAAGACCCACACTGATAGGTACTTAAACGGTGAATCTCACCACCATCCATCACAGTTAGCTACTGTGGGTAAATCTATGTTTCAGAGAGCAGAAGGGATCTGTGACAAGAAACATCTGGCTGCCGAACTTCAACATGTCAAGCAAGTCCTGCACGACAATAAGCTTCGAGTCCCACGCCAACGTCACAGTGACCGAGTGAAACCAGCTACAGTCGAGCGTCTCCCTGCTGTACTACCTTACATAAGAGGAGTCACAGACAAGATTGGCTACATCTTGAAGCGTGCTTCAATTAAAACATTTTATAAGCCGCCAAAGAAGATCAGTCAGTTTTTACCATCTGTCAAGTGTCACATCCCTCTTCAAGATGCAGGAGTATACAAGCTTGATTGTGAATGTGGTCTCTCTTACATAGGACAAACAAAAAGACCAAAACTCGAGTTAAAGAACACATAGCTGACCTAAAACACCGTCGCTCAAAGAAGTCTGCAGTCTGTGAACATGTTCTTGACCGCACCCGCCATAACATCAGATTTGATAGACCACAAATCCTCGTGAAAGAACACCGATTCCTACCAAGGATGGTTCGCGAGGCTATTGAAATTAAAAAACATCCTAATTTCAATAGAGAAGATAGCTGGGTGCTTCCATTGTCTTGGGATCCAGTAATTAATATAATCAAATCTAAAACCAAGCATACCACTTCAAGACCTCAAGACACCGTGAGCTCATTCTGCGTAGATCGGACCAACAAAAACAAAAATAATTAAGAAGTTTGAGTGTATTACGGTACATCTTTGCCCTTTTGGACGTCTAACATCTCAGTCTTTCCCGTGACCATGGGTGCTGCAAAGCACTCGAAACGTCGGGAACTTAAAAATCACAATAAACCGCGATAAAATCCGAAAAAATAGTTTTATTTCATGTTTTTTTTAAATTAGAATTCATATTCTGTACGTAATAAATCCATTAAACTTTGCCTAAGTATTTATTTTATTAATTTTGTACGTATTGTAGCACCTATTTTATGTTTTGTTACTTGATGTTCCATCGAAATCGTAACAACATAGCGGTTTGGACATCTGGTTACGCATTTAAAAAATTGGGTGTTTAGCGAATAAAATTCTATAACGAAATGCAAACACAACAGCTAATTATTTGTTTTTATTAAATTGAAACAGTAACTTCATGATAAAATAAGCAGAATATCTTTTAGACGATCCTGTAACCAACAAACCGAATTACAAGAACGTTTTCAAAATTCCCAACAATTATTACTGTCAATTCAATGTAATTCAAGACAAGTTAGAATTAATTCTGTCAGAAAGTCAGTTAGAACAGGAACTACTCGAGAGAGAATCCTTTGAAAATAAGTATTATACGATTGTGTCCAAATGTAAATGTTTTTTTTTAATTCTTCTACACCAACGAGTAGTCAGAAATCTACGATAAAGCTACACACTATTTCTCTGCCTAATTTTGATGGAACGTATGATCAATGGCTCGAGTTTCGCGATACTTATTTATCCGTTTTTCATAATCGTAAAGATTTAGACAAAATTCTGAAATTTCAGTATTTACGTTCAGTACTAACAGGTAACGCGTCACAAATAATAAAATCCTTGGAATGTTCTGCTGATAACTACTTAACGGCCTGGGAATTAATAGAAAATTGATATAATAACAATCGTTTATTAGTATTTTTATTAGTATATAACAATTGTAAGGCTTTGTTTTCTGCGCAGACTAGTATTAAGGAATCGGCATCTCAAATTCGACAGTTAATCGACACGATTTTGAGAAATATTCGTGCTCTCAAAACTTTAGGCGAACCTACCGACACATGGGATACTTTAATTACCTACATTGTCGTCCCAAAATTAGATTCGTGTACTGAACGAGAGTGGGAAACACATAAAAGTATACTTACACCAAAGAATAACGGCAAATTGTCGTTGTCTTATTTAATTCACTTTCTCAAGGACAGAGCCGACGTATTAGAGACAATTTAAGTAACCCAAGGTAAACACGGACACACGTCGAATCAACAAAAATACACACAAAGTCATGACACTATACAAAAGGGTATTCATAATAAATCTTCAGATTCTTCAAAAGGTTCAAAGCGCTATACATTCTGTGCCAAGCGAATCACTCACTTTATGCATGTGATGCGTTTCTCAATTTAGCTATCGGTGATAGAATAAAATACGTTAATGAGAAAAACCTGTGTAGTCATTGTTTGCGCGCCGGCCACGCAGTCAAAGATTGCTGCTTCGGGCCGTGCAAGCAATGTAATCGGAAACACAATACATTAATACACAATGAACGTGTAGACACTGGTGCATTAATATTTCCAGCTGTCGCAGATACTATGCAAACATCGCCACAGCGCGATGCAAGTGTTGACTCCACAAACACACGCATGAAACAAACCGCATCCCACAAAGTCATCAAAATAAAGCGTACGCTAGTACGCTTTATTTTGATGACCAGGTATTCTTATCGACATCATTAGTGGAGATAATAGATAGAAGCAATAAGTACGCCACAATTCGTGCGCTTCTTGATAACGGGAGCCAGCACAGTTTTATCAGATTCATTATGTAAAAAACTCTATATTTTATTGATACAGTTCACTGTACAAATCACAGGCGTAGGCAATTGTCTAGTTCTGACGCATATTACGGCTCAGTTACCTTCATGGGGAAATAATCATCACATTCGCATACCCGATAACGTTCAACTTGCCGACCCGAAGTTCTATTCACCTAGTTAAATATACTTATTAATAGGCGCGGACAAATTTTGGGAACTCCTAAATGAAGGTTTAATTCGTTTACCAAATGGCCCCTACCTGCAAAACACGAAGGTAGGTTGACTCATTTCAGGTTCTGTAAACAATCTTGGCTCGTATAATAAGCGAGTTCAATGCAACTTCACACTTAACTCACAAATTAGCCGTTTTTGGGAAATCGAAGAAATTACCACGAAAAAACTAACCAAATCAGAAATTGCATGTGAAAATTTATTTAAAGAAACAACCCTACGCAATCATACGGGTCGTTTCTCCGTACGCATTCCATTGAGCGAGTCAGCTGATGCATTAGGCGACTCATTTACGATGGCCAAGAACCGGTTTCTCGCGCTCGAACGCAAATTACTTCGGAGCGCACCTGAGTATAAACAATTGTAAAGAGATTTTATGAGAGAATATATAAGCTTAGGAAACATGAGTCCCGTTCATAATTATGACTCATCTTGTAATTTCTAGCAGTGATAGCCTAGTGGTTAGACGGTTTGACTGCAAAGTCAAAGGTCTCGGGTTCAAACCCAGGCACGCACCTCTGTCTTTTCGAAATCATGTGCGTATTAAAAATTAATTATCAATTGCTTTAACGGTGAAGGAAAACATCGTGAGGAAACCTGCATGCCTAAGAGTTTCTCGAAGGTGTGTGAAGTTCGCCAACCCGCACTGGGCCAGCGTGGTGGACTATGGCCTAAGTCCTCTCAGTTTGAGAGGAGGCCCGTGCCCAACAGTAGGACAGTTTCTTAACAGGGCTAATATTATTATTATTATTGTAATTTCTTACCACACCAGGGTGTTTTTAGAGAACACAGTACAACTACTAAACTCAGGGTAGTGTTTGACGCGAGCGCTAACACAACATCGGGCAAGTCACTAAATGACATACAGCTAATAGGTCCCGCATTACAGAATGACCTAATGTCTATTTTATTAAGATTTCGCCAATTTAAATTCGTAGCATGTGCAGATGTTGAGAAAATGTACAGGCAGATCTTATTACAACCTGATCATCGAAAATTACAACTCATTCTTTGGAGAGAAAACGATAGCGATCACCTCGGTGTATATCAGCTTAATACTGTAACTTACGGTACGGCGTCCGCACCTTATCTTAGCATACGATGTCTTAAGCAGCTTGCATCAGAGTGCACTGTTGACGTCATTGCTCAAGTCATTAACGAAGACTTCTTTGTTGATAATTTAATTACTGGCAGCGATGATCAGAATTCATTGATAAAATTATTTAACGATGCCACTAAAGTATTAAAATCGGCTTGTTTTCATTTAAGGAAATGGGTATTTAATTATCAACATTTGCAATCACGATCTCCATCCAAAGAATTAGCATTAGGCGGAAATCATCATACAACACCATAAAACACTAGGGTTAGGGTGGTTCACACATACCGATAAATTGTACTACACTACAAAGTGCAGTCAGGATGTGTCTAATGTAACTAAGCGCACAATTCTTTCTACGATATCGCAAATTTTTGATCCTTTAGGACTTTTAGCACCTACCGCGGTTATTGCAAAAAATTTAATACAGAAATTGTGGATATCTAAATTAGGCTGGGATGACCTTGTATCTCATAAAATTTTAATCAAATGGCTTATTTCTTAGTAAATTACATTATTTACAAAAGTTACGGATTACACGTCACATTAAAGGCGAAAAGACACAACGAATGGACTTACATATTTTTTCTGATGCGTCACTTAATGCGTATGGTGCTTGTGTATATGTACGTACCCTTACAAATAACTCATAAGTAACAGTTCATTTATTATGCGCCAAAGCAAAGTCGCACTGTCAAAACCGATAACTGTGCCACAGTTAGAACTATGTGGCGCTTTGCTAGACGCAAGATTATAGCATAAAATAATTAAATCATTAAGATTAACATTCGATACAGTCTATTTTTGGACCGATTCAACTGTATTTTTGGGATGACTACGAACGTTTTCTACATTGTTAAAGACGTTCGTACGAGTACAATCTCGAGTTGTAGAAATAAATGAACTGGCAGGTGATTCATCGTGATTACATGTCGCAGGTAAACAAAACCCAGCTGATTTGTTATCGCGCGGGGTGCATCTCGATTCGTTGCACTGTTCCGATATGTGGTGGAACGGATCGAAAATTTTACGCGAGCCTACGTAACTGCGAGTTTAATAACAACGTTTGCGATAATTACGATGAGTTACCCAAACTAAAACTTATTGAAGTTGCAATGAGAAGTCAAACGCGATTGGAATACTTCCATTTCGAACGTTTTTCTTCTTATAATCGTTTAATACGCACAACCGCATGTATTCTACGTTTTATTTACAATTGCCGTATTAAAATAAGATCACAACGGACTATTGGTCTACTATCGGATGATGAATTAAATAGTTCTACTAGGCTTCTAAAACGAATTTCAGAACAACAATCATTTCCACAAATCTTTAATGATTTAAAACATAATCGATCTGCAAAATGTTCACGTAGCATTTCTAGTTTAAATGTGTTTTAGACCAATACAGTTTTATCAGAGTCGGAGGTCGACTAATGAACTTTGAGATATTCTCAAACGAAAAGAAACATCCACTGCTATTGTGTTCTAAACACAAATTTACTCAGCTTCTTTTCCTTCATCAGCATCGGCCACGATCAGAGAAAGCTGGTGATCTAAGAGGACGTGACCTAGCTAGACAAACAGTCTGCACTTGCGTTAAATGCACACGGATGAAAGCTAAAGCTTTACAAGTACAGATGGGAGAATCGAACAAGGATACCCGTTCATACGCTGCGATGTAGTTTACGGCGGGTCATTGTTCATTTTAAATCGCAAAGGACGAGGCGCGAAATTAGAAAAATGTTATATCTGTTTATATGTATGTTTTATTACACGCGCAATATATTTAGAATTGGTCACAAGTCTAACATCTGAATCATACTTACTCGCATTAAAACGATTCCTCTCTCGACGTGGTAAACCTGCAGAATTTTTTTCGGATAACGGAACGACTTTTGTAGGGGCTGCAAAGGATTTTTCTAAATTCTAAACGACAGTACAGATGACATTCTTAAGTTCACAGTTAATAATTCAATAAAATTCACATTTATCCCACCCTATTCGCCTCATTTTGGTGGTTTGTGGGAGGCAGGAATCAGGTCCTGTAGAGAACTAAAAGGCAGACTAACACAGATACGATAATCCCAAACAGACTTGTCCTGATAAAAGAAGATAATCTTCCTACTTTGAAGTGGCGCCTAGGGCGGGTGCTTCAGACCCACACGGGTAAAGACGGACTGGCACGAGTCGCAAGAATTAAGACTGAAGCAGGCGAGATTCTCAGGACATTCCCACGCATATGTCCACTCCCTGTACCTACCGAAGATCAACGATGCTCCAGCTAAGGTCGAACCTGCAACGCTATCTCTACGCGTCCTCGTTAGAATCGGGTGCTTACAAGGCCGGGGGCATATATACGCACAACGCAGCGGCGGGGACGGCGGGGGGATGCGGGGCCAGGGGGACGACGGACAGCGCTGAGCGCTCCAGCGCATTCGGTTGCTCCGGCGCATTCAAAATTCACATCGCTTCAAGGAGACAGTGCTTTTTTATTGTAAAATTGTACAACTGGTAATTAGTTAAAATATACGTATTCAATATCAAAAAAAATAAAGTAATCATTGAAGTCATCCATCGCCTGACCACACACACACACAAGATCACGAACACGTAGTATAAAAAATATAGTTTTTTACTGTAACTCGTGTGAATCGCGTCACCAATTCGTGTCTTGAATCACCTGCATACGGTGGATAAGTGTAATGGTATTTAATTGCTAAATTAATGTTTTTATTAATATTATAATGAACATTAGGTAGGTACATTCAGAAATACCAATATTTTTTTGTTGGTATTATGGAATAGTGATTTAAAATAAATTGAACTACTCCAACCCAGTGGTCGGAGGTACAAGGCTTACAAGGCCCATTACTAGTAGCAATTAGTAAGTTACTAGTACCTCGTTAATTTAGTAGCTTACTTAGAGATACACTTATTTCTATTACACTTATTAATAATATCTACTGTTTTTAAAACTGTATTTTTAATATTCTTATCTGGTCTTATGTGATGGACAAGTCAGGAGTCTCCGTAACCGGTGAGCGTGTATGAGACGGACTATGAGAGTAGAGGAAGCCAGAGAGGTATGTAAGGAAAGAGCCTGTTGGAACTTACCTATCTATCTATCTATCTATCTATAACCTCACGCCAGATCCCTTGCGGGGTAGGCAGAGAGTACAGAGTTCCAACAGGTTCTTTCCTTACATACCTCTCTGGCTTCCTCGACTCTCATAGTTCGTCTCAAACACGCTCGCCGGTTACGGAGACTCTTGACTTTTTTATCAGATAAGACTCGGTTTATTTGGTCGTGGTAAGATAGTCTAGGTCTTCCCCGGTACCTGCATCCTTCCACTTTCACATTGTATATCTGTTTTGTCATTCTTTCCTCTGGCATTCTTTCTATATGCCCGAACCAACGGAGCATGCCCTTTCTCATCTTTACACCGATACTATCTTTCATACCTACTCGCTGTCTTACTACGCTGTTGCTAATGCGGTCGGTCAGCTTCACTCCGCACATCTTCTGCAGAGCTCGCATTTCTTCCGCATTTATCCTACTTTCATTCTCCTTCTTACATACCCAGCTCTCGGTACCATATAACAGCGTTGGGACAAGAACTCCGTTATGTATGGCCAGCTGCGCCTTATGGCTTAAGTGCCGGCTCCCGAGTAGCTTTCCCATCGCACCATTCACTCTGTTCCCTGCACTCACTCTTCTCTCTATGTCAGCGGTGTATTTCCCATCCTTACTGAAGGCGCATCCAAGATATACAAACTCATTCACTTGCTCCAGCACATCGTTACCAACCACAATCCTTACATTCGTTCTGGTTTCTTCCCTTTCAAAAACCATAATCTTGGTTTTCTTTACATTCAAGTGTAAGCCATTGATCATGCAGTCGTCTTTCATAACTGTGACTAGTGTTTGCAGATCAGTGGCTGTTGGCGCTATTAAAACCACGTCATCTGCATAAAGTAGATGGTTTACCACTAAGTCACCCATTTGTACACCTTCATTCATCGCTTTCAGTCTTTGAAGACTTTTGTCCAGATATATTATAAACAGTCTAGCGGACAACACGCAACCCTGCTTGACGCCGATTTTAACGTCAAACCAGGGTGACCTGTTACCACCCACCCGTACGCATGCCTTGCAGTCCACATAAGTGGACTGGACGGCTCGCAACAGAGTGCCATCTATACCATACTCTGGCAAAATGTCCCAAAGTCTCTTTCGCACAACTCTGTCAAATGCCTTCTCCAGATCTACAAAACCGCAGAAAACCTTCCGGCCCACTGCCAGATGCTTCTCTACGATGTTGCGGAGTGAGAAGACTTGATCCGAACATCCTCGTCCAGGCCTGAAACCCCCTTGTGCCTCGCACAACATTCCATCGGACTTCACGCGCATTCTCCGTTCAATAATTTTACCGAACTTACCCTATGAGAATATTTTTTTTTTATTTTTTTCGCGGGTTGTTGAAATAAGAAGTCATAAGTTTATTAGCTCCATATTTTATTATACAATTCTTTATTTAAATTAAAATATTCTAAATGTTATAATTATTTACAAAATTAATGAACAAACTATATAGCTAACCTTTTACTCTTACCCGATAAGTGTTCTCTCCTTTTTAACTGAATTAACACTAGCATTAGTGTCTGATACAATGGAATCACTGTAGTGCACCTTTTTACACATGTCAGAAATGTTCAAAACAAAGATGACAGATTTTGAGAATGAACTGCAAAAGTCTTCTGACATTGCTTCAGTAAGCTCAACAGGCCTCGCTTTAGAAATTTCTGCATTTCGGGCATTCATAATCCAGGCTCTCAACACTTCAGCTGCAGATGGAGATGTTAGCTCGAACGGAAGACGACATGGAGATGAGAGGCCGGAAGAAGATCATACTTCTGCATGGTGTACCAGAGAAACAATCTGAAGACACTTTGCAATTTGTTACTGAACTTGTTAAGGACAAGTTGGCACTAACAGATTTCCAAACACAGGATATACGCTGATGCCATAGGTCGGGCCGCGCTTCTCCAAGATCAAATAGGCCGATTCTTGTCAAGCTGGCAAGCTGCCGAAGTCGAGGCACAACTTGTTTGTGGCTGCAAGGGCGCGCTTCGGTGTCAGTAAGTGCTAGACGAGAGATGGCCGGGTGTATGTTCTAGGCCCGTACGGAACGCGACACTGCATCAAATCTCCCACTGAATTATGCAGTATCGAGCAGGAGCCTGTGAAACGGTCCGGATCGACTACTGTACTACTACTGTACTGAACGACTACTGTAACAGTAGCGAGATCCAAGCGGGTAAACAAAAAGTAATGTTCAGCACAAAGATATATTTAGTTTTGCTTCTTGTATCCTGATATCTCTGTTTATAGTTTTGTTAATTTATTACCGAAATGTGTTTTACTTTTTCTTTTTCCTGAGTTTTTGTCTTTTTTTGTGTTGTTTTACTTATAATCTTGTCTTTTCAAGTGTCAAACAAGGCTACGAATACCAATGTCAATTGCATTTAGATGTCATAACCTTACCGTATATCGCGTTTAGTTTTGCATGATATCGACATCAACGTTTGTAAAATTTGGTTTGTGTTAATTCTTATTTCTTGTGTATTGTGTTACGTCGTAACATAGTTTTAAAAATATAAAATAAAAATGAAAAATCTTTACACACAAACAAACAAAATAACTAGTTGTTACATCGAATGGAAACCGCGCGCCTTAACTAGTGATAGCATCATAATGACCATATAAGGTATTCGTTGGCACCGGAAATCAAATTCCTTCTAGAACACCAAATAAGAAACGCCCACAACATAGAAGGATCTAGAAATAATACAATAGCGAACAACGGGACAATGATCCTATCTCACTCGGTTCGGTTATTGCTAACTTAGTCCCACAAGAATTTTATAAAAAACAGACAATAGTTTAGGGCGTGCCTTGCTTCGGTTGAGCCGTTCTTTCTATATCTCTGTCCTCGTCTCAGACGAAGGATCAAGAGATCTGGGGAGTGCGCACTGTTGCCAGGCAGGAAGTAGGCCGTCCTGGGGGGGCAGTATAAAAAAACGAGCTCGCGCAAGAACAACCCTTTTCCGACGCCAGAGCTCGCACGACAACAATTCAGTTCAGTTCGAACAGTGCTTTATTAAAATAAAAAAAAATAAAAGTTTAAATTAGCAACATTCTTCAACCCCCTTGGTAAGTTTAATATAATTATTCCAATAGTTCTGATTGCTGTTAACTAATTTTTCGTGTCTGGATTAATTCGATTACTGAATAGTAACAAGTGATTTGTTCTACCTTTTAATAGTGTATTTTTCTGTGGCTAAATATATTTCTTAATAGTGGGTAACAACGTAACCAAATGTGACAGCTAGTATCTTAAAAATTGTAAAATATAACCTTTTCTATTCAATCATTCGATAAGTTTTGAATATGTTTCACCGCGGTATTTTTCTTCATTTCTATTATCATATTAATTTCGTCCAAATCGATCCAGCCTCCACAAGAAACCAGGAGAGATATGGCCGCGATAATTAATTCCCACTGTGCATTCCACGCGTGTGTTGTTGAACATCGATGGCTTGTGAATATCTATTTTTCTAAATATTTGTTGTCAAAAATTCCGTAATAACTAAATTTCTAACTTCATACATTAAAATAATGAGCTTTTTGTTTTGTTAAACTATTAGAAATTGCCACCGCAAATTGTATAATGTAAACACAAAATTATTCGCTGGATTGATGCCACGAAAGAGGGTTTTCTCAATATACCCGACAAAAAAAATATCAATGGTCATTGTTTCGACGTTTTTATAGACCTACCGTCATGTGTAAGAATTAAAATTTTTGTACCTCATAGCGTAGTGGAGTGGTGATAGTCCTAAATATAATGTTGGGGTTTGATTCTGGGTTGGGTAATAAGTTTTTTTATATATTTGTTTTTCCTTATATTTCAACCGGACGTAAATATCACCACTCCATTTCGTGAATATTTTAATTGCTTCGCGAAAGATGCCGACGCCCACTCCTGGTCTCACCTAGTGCCTAGGGGTCGGATCTTTCGCGCTACATGTGTCCAATTCGGCGCGTTCCAGAAAACTGGGGGTCCACCGTACGGGTTGACAAGTACGGTTTGGGAGACAGCAGGCCTCATTTCTGCCCGTCGACTCCCGCTGACCTCGGCGGCTGAGGGCCTTCTACAGGGCACCTCCAGATTCCTCACCTAGCCGGTGGAGGCTGTTACCGAAGACCCCCCACGCGTCACGGGATCGAGCGGCCTAAAGATAAGTCCCCAGCGCCCATAGGTTTTTTTTGTGGACCCGAAAACTCCCCTGTGCCGGGAATTCACGCCCCATTTTAATATTGATACTTATTCTAATTTTCTGGATTGTTCTTATTACGATTTTAATTGTTTGCGTAATTAAATATATTTTTCCTGATAACAATAAACAATTGTATTTTTTTTGTAATTGTATGTTTTATTTGTACCCGCCGTCAGGCGGTCGTAACAATTGTCATGTTGTATGTAAAATACGACTATTTCGTAACACTTTCGGCGAGTGGGCTGGACAATATTATTATTTTGTATTGTATTTAACTAATATTTAGAACGTTTGTTTATTTATTTATCAAAGATTTATTTCTTTTTTATACATTCATATTTACATGAATATTATTGTTGTATTTATTTACATAAGTATTATATTTTATTAAGGGTTTTATAAGTATTAGTATTTTACAAGATTTTTTTAGGTATGAAAGATAGTATCGGTGTAAAGATGAGAAAGGGCATGCTCCGTTGGTTCGGGCATATAGAAAGAATGCCAGAGGAAAGAATGACAAAACAGATATACAATGTGAAAGTGGAAGGATGCAGGTACCGGGGAAGACCTAGACTATCTTACCACGACCAAATAAACAGAGTCTTTTCTGATGGAAAAATCAAGAGTCTCCGTAACCGGCGAGCGTGTATGAGACGAACTATGAGAGTCGAGGAAGCCAGAGAGGTATGTAAGGAAAGAACCTGTTGGAACTCTGTACTCTCTGCCTACCCCGCAAGGGATCTGGCGTGAGGTTATAGATAGATAGTGTTTTACAATTTAATTTAAACTTTATTGTTATTGAGCATTTTATTCTACTGATATGTGAACCAGTTAGTGAAAGTGTCACGGTAACATTTATCTCTATTAAAAGTAGCGATGCTAGTTTCGCCAGTGTCCCGATTCCCGTTCGTCAAATCTTCAAAATATCCTTGAATCCTGTAACTTATCCACTCTTCCGCTTCAAGCCACTCATCACTTTAACTCAACGCGTCACTTCTTGACCTCTACTTTGTTTCTTCAACTGAACATGTCACTAAACACAGCCAGTGTTTAGCTAACACCTTCTGTTATCATGACTTACTCTTCCTATTTTAAAAAATTCGGCCATCTAAGGCCAAAGCCAACATCCTGTAGCAGCGTAATTTTAGTGGTATGAATCTTGATAAGCTCAGGGAGGATGCAGCAAATATTGATTGGAAGTCTTTGTTTATGTCTAATTTGTTGGATGACAAAGTTAATATTTTCACATCGGCGCTAATTCGATTGTATGATGCTCCTATTCACGCTGTTAAGGTCAAACATCTTCCGGTGCCTTGGCTAACCGATGACATTAAGTCGTTAATGACCAGAAAAGTAGCACTGAAATCCAAGTTTAAAACGAATCCACTGATTTCAACTGGAAACATTATATCGCCATTGGAAATCACTATAATAAGGTCTGTAGGGATGCTCAACGCCAATATATTCATAGTTCCGTACAAAACGGAAAACCAGCAAAAGTCTGGAAATTTCTTAGAACAATTGGAGTCGGAAAATCTGGCCTAGATAATGTCCCTAAAGATTTAGATCTTAACCTTCTCAATAGACATTTTTCTGCTTCGTCTAACTTTGATAAGACTACTAAATTAAATACACTTAACTATCTTTCCTCTTTTCCGGCGCCAATTTATGCTCCATTTGTCTTTGATCAATTTTCCGCTTGTGATGTTAAAAAGAGCATAGATTCGATTACCTCCAACGCAGTCGGCAGCGTTTGTATCAGTCGTAATATTATTCTTCCAGTCCTTGACGAAATCTTTCCTATTATCTGTCATATTTTTAACTATTCTATATCCAGCGGCCAATTTCCGTCTTTATGGAAGGAACTCCAATAACAAAAACTCCCTTACAAAAAAAATCGATTCCCACCTCCATCACTGAATATCGTCCCATATCCATAAGGTCCTTTCTATCTAAGGTCCTTGAGCGCCTCGTCTATGATCAAGTAAGCATATTCCTTAACAAGTACTCTCTTCTTAATCCTTTTCAGTCCGGTTTTTGTCCTGGCCATAGTACCGTTACTGCTTTGGGGAATATTACGGATGATGTAAGATTGGGTATGGAAAATAGAAACCTAACTATACTCGTACTCACACTGCTTGATTTCAGCAATGCTTTTAATACTGCGGATTTCGATATTTTACTCGGTGTGTTACGCTCTATTAACATATCTCCAACGGCAATTGACTGGTTTCGTAACTACCTGTTTGGTCGCCGGTAACGTATCGCATCGAAAAAACCTACTCTTCTTGGTGTAGTACTAGTACTGGTGTTCCATAGAAGGGCGTTTTATATACTTTACTCTTTGCTGTTTCTATTAACTCTATTTCTAATCAATTAAGTTCTTCTTACCACCTCTATGCAGATGATTTCCAGATATGCACTCAAACTATATTGGCCAAGTTACCGAAGGCTGTTAATACCATCAATAATGACTTTACTAAAATATGCGAGTGGAGTAAAAGCCACGGTCTCGAAGTTAATCCAGCTAAAACACAAGTAATTGTTGTAGGTAGCTCCAGACTTAGTGCACGTCTTGATTGGTCACTGCTTCCCCAAATTAGATTCGATGGTATCACAATACCAATAAGAAAAACTGTGAAAAATCCGAGGATCTATATAGACTCCAATCTTACCAGCCCCAGCCCACAACTACAAGAAGTCATTCGCAAGATTTTTGCAACTGCAGGATCTTTAAGAAGGTTACGCAATTTTCTGCCAACTGCCACTAAAATAGCACTCGCACAATCCCTTCTCCTTTCTATATTAGATTATGCAGATGGCAGCTATCTTGATCTTACTGGGAGCCAACTTGATAAACTTGAGCGACTTCAAAATTTTTGGATAAGGTTCATATTTAGTTTTTACAAATATGACCATATTTCTGAATTTCGTCTAAGACCCAGGTGTTTGCCAATCCGTAATCGCCGGAATGCTAACATTCTATCGCTTTTATACAACATTCTATATAATCCGACAACTCCCTCTTACCTTAAAAAACGGTTTGAATTTCTACATGAATCGTATTCGAAGTTCCTAAGGTCATCGGAGAATCTAAGGTTGAAAACACCAATGCATTCCACAAATTTCTTTCACAAATCCTTTACTAGCCAAGCTGTGCGCTTGTGGAATGCATTGCTTGTAACGGTACGACGTACGAAGTCTTTGAATTCTTTAAAAAAATGGTCAAAGATCACTTTCTCCTGGTTGGATAATTTGTTAATGATTAAATTGGTAATATTTATGTTTTGTGTGTATAGTTAAATTATGTACGTATGTTTATAGTAGTAATGTATAATATAACAAGTATATAACATATTTAAGAGTATGAGAGTCGAGGAAGCCAGAGAGGTATGTAAGGAAAGAACCTGTTGGAACTCTGTACTCTCTGCCTACCCCGCAAGGGATCGTGAGGTTATAGATAGATAGATAGATAACATATTTATCTTCACAGTGCACGCCACCAACTACCCTCTATTTTTAACTCTTGCTTCTTCCGACTGGTTGTCTGGAAGAGATTGCTATTAACAATAAGACCGCCAATTGTACCTTTATCGTTAAATAATACATTGTATATTACTGCTGTATTTTTGCTGATGTACAATTAAGAGTATTTGATCCATATATCTATCTATAAAAAGTAGCACGCCCAAGCATGCGGACGCACATTTTGACAGCTTTTGAAAAAAATTCCGAACATTGGCATCACGCACAAAGTGCGTACGTAACTGCGGACTTTTTGGCGCCATTTTTGTTAGCAAGGGTCCGTCTAAAAGTCTTAGTCTAAGCTTAGAATCTAAAGATCCTCGTAACTAGTTGGTCAAGCACATTTCTTTATTCTAGAAAATAGTTTAAAGCCTCGTTCGTCTAGTAGCGAATAATGCACGTAGCGATCACGAGGTATTGAATTTAAATGTCGAGGTCGAATAAAATGTAATTTTTCAATAAAAAAATGTTCAGTAATAATCTAGCTTGGTGCCTGATATAATGATAATACGCTCGCCTCCTATATGAGACCTAATATCGTTAACGAAAAGTGGGTGTACATAATACATAGTACCTCTGCCGCTCGCTTGGGGAAATGGATGATGGTGTTTATTTAGTATACAAGTATTTCTTTTTCTTAAAAATATTCAAGAATTACTCAGTTGATACGCACATACAGGTAGGTATTCAGATAATTACTAGTATCCTATATATAAAAAATATGTTTAAAGACATCATTTTGAATACCAGTTTTAATAGCAAAACCACAAATGAGATATCTAGCTTTGTTGAGGAGTTGACCATTTCTTGAGTCCATCTTTAGCCTCTAGACATTATGCAGTCCATAGTACTTGTCAAGACAAATCCGAAGAGCCCAAATACGACGGAGTTACGTTAACCAAACTCTCAAGCACAATTAAATAATTTATTTTGTATAACCCCTGTAAGGGTACTTACAATAGCCAGTTTACATTTTTTTATCTAATCTGACTACTAAGCTATCGGTCGGAACGCGGCCTCCACTGAGAAGACCCGGCGAGAAACTCAGGGGGCTTGGCTTTTTTATTTAATTTTCTAACTTGTTCATTTTTTTATATTTTGTCAGTACAAAGTTTATATTACAATAAAATAGTTAAAATTTAGCTACAGTGTGAGGCCTTACGAACGAGATATGACCCGAATGATGTTATTTATAAATAGTAAGTGTCTAAAGGATTTTAAAGGATAAGGCAATAACCATTTATTGTATCTGCAGATAGTTGTCAAAATATTATTGAAACGCTTCGCCTATTTTTTGTATTAAGATATCAATCCACGTTTACAGTTCGAGCCTCTGAAAGATAGAAAAATGTCACAGATCGAAATTTCTATCTATCTTTATTTGTTGAAACAGTTTAATGAGCAGAAAGTTACTAGAGATAAATATTTTAACTGACAGTAAGCGACAGATAGGTTATTGAGAAAAACCGATAGTGGCAATAAAGTAGTTTTCATGACGAAACGTCAGCAGAATATACATGTATATACACATAGAGACACCCGTAACAAACAAATGTAAGTATGCTTTCATCAGTGCATTCGCATTCATACATCTCCGCATATTTTTCCAGTGGCTAATAAATGCGACGTGGGCATCTATAATTGCACTGAATATTTGAATGAGAAATAATAAACGAGTGGAACAGGTGTAAAAACCTGGGTAACCATTAGCCATGAACATGAGTCGTATTTAATCACCCAGTCGATTAAAGTCAACTGATATTATGTTCACGTTCGTTCAGGATATCGTATTGATGCAGAGTATAAAAAAAACTAAAATACAAATAGGTACGTCAGTACAGAAGTAAGACCCGGGTTTTCTTGCAGAACGTGGCACGGGTGGGTGCGGGTAAAGGCACTTGCGCGGGTTAATCGTGTGCGTCGGCTGAACGACCGGCGGCGTGTCCAGTACGCTCGCATATACGACGGACGATTTAGCGCAGTGGTTAAGGGCTTAGCCCGCCCCGCCCACTGTGTCAAATAGTCGCGGGTTCGATTCCCGCACGGGACAAATCTTTGTGTGATCCACAATTATTTGTTCCGGTCTGGGTATTTGTGTATGTGAATTTTCATGTTTGTAAACGCACCCACGACACAGGAATTAATCCTAGTGTGGGGCAACGTTTTAAAAAAAAAAAAAAAAAAATATACCGAATGTTACCCGCTGGAGTAGCCGACGCATGTACTCTCTCGACATATCAGTAGGAATTAAATCACTGTTTTGCTCCGCAGCATCTATTCATAACGGAAATTTTTCTGGCCCGTTACTCTAGTGTAGATAGCTGTTTTCTTGTTTGCTTTTAGCGAGATTAAAGTAATGGCGTAAAAAGTAATGTAGAATGTACAATGTTCCTTTTACCATGATTTTTCCGCCATTGACTTAGTTACCGTGAAAATAAAGCAAATTTAATAATAATAACGTTTATTTGTACATAACAGAAAACACAATACAATAAGCGATTACAACAGGTTGTACAACTTAAGACTAAGATTTTGTAATTTTTTCTGACTCCTAAACTAAGTATGCAGACCTGTATTTTAGGAGTCAGAGTGTTTTCGCTTCAGCTATTTCATACAACCGTGACGCAAATTCAACTTGTAAATTGATACATTATGTGCATTGCAAATTAATTTAAACATTGACAACGATATTTTCTATACATAAGTAGTGGTTTCAGGTAGGATACAGGATATTATATTTATTTGAAGCGTTGACTACATAATGTAGGTAAATATTTTTAGGTTTCCGTTATAGAAGTTTAATCTTCATGTACTTAGGTACCTATGCAAAATTCCGACAAATAACCCATTAATAACTATTATTTGTGCTATTATTTGTGCTGGGATTTATTGCAAGTGAAAATATTGAATAAGTAGTATAAACAAAATTGCGGGGCGCCGTGATTCGGGACGTGCTCGTTAACAAACCAAGCGCTGCGTTTGTGTTTGCTACCATTTTACCAGTATTCTGCTACAATAAATGAATACAATAAGTAGTACAAACCTGTTGGAACTCTGTACTCTCTGCCTACCCCGCAAGGGAACTGGCGTAATGATATAGATAGATATAAAGTACAAGCCGAATATAGATTCCCTCAAAGCGTCAACGTATAAATTGCAGTTCATACTGTAGGGATACGATATTCCATGAACTTAAATGTAAAGCTGTGATAGTGCTGAAGAGGATCTTTTCTTTCGCCAAACACTGCAGTTTGTGTGCATGTGTTTAACAAATATTGACGTTCAAAGACCTCGTCGGAAGGTATGTAGGTATAAACATTATAATAAGTCTTCCGTTTATACATAAAATCCGGCAATTATCTAAGAACCGACAAAGAGACAAATTTGTATAATGACACGGTCGTCAAATGGAAAAGTTGTATAATGACAAGGTCGCGAAATTGCAAAGTTGTAAAATTACAAGGTTTTAAAATAACAGTCATGTTCAAGATGATTACTTTTTATTAAAGCTTTTTGCCGTGACGAGTTGCGTGATCAATATTGAATGAATTCAAAGTCGTAACAAAAATTTACTTACCTAATCATCAAACTTAACGTTAATTTACCTAACTGACAACATTATTTTTTTTTAACTTAAAAATGATAGGACCTGGTTTACTTTCATAATTATGTAGTTCTAGCAGTTTGCCACTACTGCTACCCGGTCGACTACAGCAATACTACCGGGTCCTATAATGTAGTTAATGGTAATGAATGATTAAAATCGGTTCAGTTGTTTATCGATTACAAACAAACAAATCTTTCCTCTTTAAAATATTATTACAGAAGTACAGTTTACGAGCCGCCAAAAAACGGTTCTATTTATTTTATGTGCTGACACTCAACCGCACCGTAGTCAAAAGAAAAAAGATTTCGATCAAACTCTGATGGCGTAACATGACGGCTGGCACCGTATATATACCCAAAGTTACGGTAGAACATTTGCTGTTAATACAACATTCAGTAGTAGAGTCACGTTTCTGGAAAATTTCCCCGAAGATAATAAACATTTCCGAGGTTAATTAAACTGTTTTGTTCGACCGTGCGGAGCTTTTTAGTTTTCCGTACCTCCAAAGGAAAAACGTAAGCCTTAATCATGTTAAGTATACAAAGTGCGTGCGCGTGCGCCTGTACCAATATCGTACCTTGTAACTAGTATGTACATGTATAGCTACGTAGGTAAGCTGCGCCCGCGCAGCCGTCCTTTGATTTGTCAGTTGTAGTACTAGCCGCTAGACAAATGAACGTATGTCCGTTCATTACGAAACTGTTTTGATTTCCTTGTCTCTGGTACCCCGCCAACAGGTTCACGTAGACACGCTGGCTAAAATACTTATCGCGTAAATAATGATTTGAAGTGATAATTAATCTTAAAGAAGTGAAACCAATAATAAAGGACAGCGTGCACATGGACTGTTGCTACCTGCTATCCGGTGCACTCCTATCGTTTAGAGAAGATTCGAGCGGCTTATATTATCATTGTAAAGAAGCAAATTGAACACATTTAATAGGTATATGGTTATCATACCTTTAATCTCGATCATTAATTCCGTGTACACGATACACTTTTTAACAAATCCTGGTCACCCGAGGGCGCCTCGAAGAGGCGCCCTCGGTTGGGACAGTCGCTGTAGGGGGACGGGTGCACTACTAAGCGCACCGGTCAACCGCCGGCTATGGGAGGGGATCTACTACTACGTCTACGTCTACGTCGTCGTCGCCCGTATTCTGAGCGGAAAGAAGGGATGACAAAGCATCGGGGGGGTCGGTGAGAACATGTCGCGGCCGGCGGTGGCGGCAGGGGTCGGGAGGGAGATCGTAGTCGGCGGTGGTTTCTTCGTCGGGCGAGCGTGCAACCACTATGCTCGAGTCAGAGGGGCAAGGGGGCAACTAGCTCAAGGGCACCTCAAGGAGGAACAGCCTCGGCTTGAGCTGTTGCTATGAGGGAGGGCGTATACTAGGTGTCTCGCTGTGGTGCTCTGCACCGGCCGGCAAGCAAAGGATTCTTCGACCTCACCGGCGAGGTCGATGTCTGATTCTGGGTGTGTCCGTATCCGAAAAAGTCCGTGTCCATATCCGTTAGGTTCGTAGTCGGCGGTGACTACAATTAGCAGATTTCTATAATTTGACGCGTTCGCGAATTATCGAGTAGTCGCCTTTTGAATAAAGGCGCGAATAGGCTCGAGACCGAGATCGAAATGGAGGTCGACATTCCATAAGAACCACGGGGCTCCGACTGGTTTGCGGAGGAAACGGGATTAAACCGTTTGGAGTCTATCGACATGACACGCGTACGTCATGAGGGGTCGTACACAAGTTTTGTAAAGTGTCCCCTTATTTGTGAGGGACATTTTACTCCGCTTGCAAATCAACAGTTAAAGATAGCCGAGTACAAAGGCTGCTCGGTTACGGACTTGCTTGATGTGCGGTCCGAAGGACATGGTATTTTTAGGGTGACCCCTAGATATTTGACCTTTGTGACCCAGGGAATAAATAGGTCGGTCAAACATGGTCACTTGACCGAGATTCCTTCTGGGGTGGCGCAGGGAGGGGCGTTGGGTGGTACCTCTGGAGAAGAGCACCGCAGCACTCTTGTCCGGGTTCACCTCAATACGCCACTTCCTGAACCAATCCACTGGGATATTGGCGGTGGCCTAAAGTTTTTTGGTGAAGAAGACCTTATTCTTATGGAAGAAATAGAGAGTAGTATCATCTGTAAATAGGGCTAGGTGAACGTTACCCGAACGAGGAATATCGTACGTGTAAAGGTTGAACAGGAGGGGAGAGAGGGCTGAGCCCTGTGGGACTCCAGCTTGTATGGAGTGGGGGGGGGGGAGGATAGAGCGCGTCATTTTGACGCGATATCGGAAGGCGCGATTCGACAGGAAGTCTTGTAAGATGAGCACGAGTCTGTCCGGCACACCCATTTGGTAAAGCTTGTTAAACATTCCGTTGTGCCAGACTTTGTCGAATGCCTTCGCAACATCGAAGAAGAGGATAACCCTGGACACTACAAAGTCTTTGAGTCGCGCCAGAAGCAGGCGCTCGTAGACCTTAGCCAGCTAATTGAGGGAACTGATGGGGCGGTAGCTCTTGAGGTGATTACGAGGTTTGCCAGGCTTAAGAATGCCTATGACGTCGGACTCACGTACATTAATTGATTTTTTACAGAAGTAGTTAAAAGCGTACCTAACTCGTGACATTAGCTATACGTACACATTATCATTATTAAAAATATTTCTATATAACCGATTTTAGTCACAGTTTTTAACTAAACCCAAATTACATTTTATAGCAATCATTGAGACAGATACCATGATTTATTACATCTGCCAAACACGTGAAGAAAGTATGAATAATAGGCAATAAAAGTTTTTATTTTTCTCAAATGTCTAACGGTTAATTATTAATCCCAACCGCACCTTACTTCCTTTACAACCGCGTTACTCTGTAACGAATGTATTTGCTCCAAAGACGCAACAAAAATGACTAGATCTTAGAAACCCTTACTAAATTTTTCCTTTACGAATTCTACACCAAAAGCGAACTTTCAATTTCAATAAGTTTCTTTCACAAACTTCAATAATTTTTGATATATAAATTAACCATGACACTTGTGCCTATGTGTGTATTGCAAAAATGTTTTAGAAATGCATTTGAAATCTTCATTTTGAATTACGATTAAATTTTGTTTTTATACCGAACTTGCGAGACACTTAATCAGAGGGTGACAGCAATTCTTGCTAACTTACATACGAGTACATTTTTGTAATTGCCGATTTGGAACCAACAACTTTCCTTTCCGCGCGCAATGAGCGCGGAAAGGAAAGTTGTTGCTCACACGCCTTATTTCAACAAATACTTGCTATAGTATATTTGCTTTTATGATCGGCACGAGACGGAGATAGCAGATGATTCCGTTTAACCTTGATATACCTACAATGTGGTAGTTTCAGAGGTGTAAAGTCGACAAGCAAGCCCCCCCCCCCCCCAATATTACACGTCGCAGACCGCAACAGGTGAAGTACTAGCACAACCGTCTGAAGTCATTGCAATACGACGGACGACGGACGGACGGACGAGTTAGCGCAATGGTTAAGAACTTAAGCCGCTCCGCCCACTCTGCCTAATAGTTGCGGGTTCGATTCCCGCACGGGACTTTTGTGTTGGCGCTCTTGCGGCGGACAGACGTGTCTTGTGCTACTCTGCGAGCGAACTTAAAATTTTGCGAAATAAATACTCTAAAACCTAATATAACTATAGCTCTTCAATCAATCAATCAATCAATCAGCCTATCGTAGTCCACTGCTGGACATAGGCCTCTCCTAACACGCGCCATTGCACACGGTCCCCCGCCTTCCGCATCCAGTCCGTCCCAGCGACCTTCTTGAGGTCGTCGGGACGGACGGTATAGCTCTTATTATCAGAAATTTATTATCAAGTGAAACACACGACTACGTTTACAAATCAAGCTTAGAAATCGAATTCTAGCTGCAAAATCACGCCGCCAACAACAACAGTGACTCATAACTCCCGCTGTCTCCTGATTGGTGGTGAGTACGGCGGCACATTGCAGCGAATCGTAACCTTATATGGTCATAAGCAGTTGCAAGTTCTATTAAAGTTCCCTGTTTAACCATCTGAAGACAATATTCGACGACCTACGGCAGAGTAAGTTAGCGTGTTGAATAACACACTGCACTTAGAACTCAAAGCTCGTGGATTCGAATCTCATCAAGTGTCCTATTTTTGTACTAAGAAACTTTTATAAGCACGTTATAAAATCAATTTGAAAAGTTAAAATCATTAATTTGTCCGGCAATATAATGGCAAAGTGTGGTGCGTGCGGCAAATTTTTATCGCCGGTAGGTTCCGCTAGTTGTAGCAACTGTCCTGCAATATTCCATAAGGCATGTGTGCTTATCTCTGGAACATCAGTCATAAGTAAAGCCTGGACTTGTCCTGACTGTAAAAACAAGATTCGTAGAGGAGATAATAGCAGCACCCCTGTCAGGAACGTCGGTGACCAGGACACGACAACATCCTGCGAGTCATCAGCGGACCTCTCTGAATACGCTGAGGCGTGTGCCTCCACGGCATGTGCCTCCACGGCATGTGTCGCTGGTACCGCTACTGACGCAGCGATACGGGAATTGCGTCAGGAGCTCGCCGAATATATGGATGAAATTCGATCCGAAGTCAGTAATTTTCGAAAGGAAATGCGTGAACTTCGTGCATCCGTCCTACGTGTTACCGAACGAGTGGATAGTTTAGAGCTGAGACTGGAGGCAATTGAACAGTCTCATAAGGCGCCTGGCTCGCCGGGAACTGTGGATCTAGAGAAACAAGTAATCCAGCTCAAGACCGAGCTAAACGACCGGGATCAAGAGACACTGCTGTCAGATTTAGAGATAGGTCATTTGCCCGAGGAAAGAGGAGAGAATGTCATACACGCTTTATCAGTGCTTGCGGTGAAGTTGGGAGTACGGATCGAGGAGCGCGACATTGTGTATGCAGAGAGGGTTGGGGCGCCTCCAGCAGCGAATGTGGACGGTGGCGCTGCACAGCGACCGCGCCGCGTGGTGGTGCGATTGGCGCGGCGCCAGCTGCGCGATGAGCTACTCCGCGCTGCGCGTGTGCGTCGTACGCTCACGACCGATGACACAGGCCGGGCAATTGCCGCACCTCGCATTTATATTAATGAAAGATTAACGCGGGTCAATCGTTCTCTTTTTTACCGGGCCCGCGAAATGTGCCGGAAGCTGCAGTGGCAGTACACCTGGACGAGGCGAGGTCGCGTGTATGTGAGACAGGGCATTGGCAAACCAGTCCATATCATAAAGTCAGATGATGATATGCAGCGTGTTTTTGGCACAGTCCCAGTTTGACGTCCTTGTATGTGAAATGCACCATATTAGGATTACTTTCTTTTCTTGTAATATACTACTCAAAATCAACACTGGTATACATACACCACACGCAAAAAAAACTGCGTTGCACGACAGTCTAACATACATCACCAAATTACGAAAACTTGTGATATTTACAATAAAACATCCTTTATATTTATATACACACTTAAACGTCAAGAACATAGTTATTATGCATGGTTATTTACCGTTTATCTATTTCTATTACATATGTATAAATATTCATGAAAAATTAAAAATACAAGCATATGATTAATTTGTTATTATTGTGTTACTCTTTCTTGATCACGATCGCACTTTTAAATCAATTTAAAAAAAATGAATTTCGTTTGATTCTGTTATGTTTAGTAGATTTTTTTTATGTATACACAATTTATATTTTTATTGTGATACACAATTTATATTTTTTCGTTATATTGTTCATGACTGTGATGTTGTGTACTATTATAAATAGATGGAAGAGCAACTATATTATAGCATTACTTTACCTTGTCTTAGCCCTTGCACTTCCCTTTGCACTTGTTTTATTCTTTTTCGCTTTAACTGTGAGTGCTATACATACCTGTAATTTATACAACTGTGTAACAGTGGTACTACTTGGGCCGTATCGGAGCGTAGTGGTTGTAAATGAACCCATATTTTTATATAGTCATCCGGAGCAGCCATGTGTGACAGCTATTATTATAAACTATAACAGGTGTATAAATTGTACAAATAATGTTTTTATTTATTTGTCTCTATTTGATATACTTCACAATTATTTTATTATATTAACGAATGAAATGTTAAATTATACAAACTTATTTGCTATTTTTTATAACTATTTTATTGCATTTATTAATGATATGTATGCACGTTTTATCGAAAGTAATTTATACATTTTTTATTAAAAATGCACCCGAATACCAATTTTCTTAAGTTAGCTCTATACAATGCCGGATCTCTAAATACTGGTCACGACGATTTTCTAGTCGCATTAAGTCGGTTTGATGCAGATATAATAGCAATTAATGAAACTTGGCTGCCAGCTGGCCAGGAGGCTCGCGCGCCTGCAGCGCCTGGCTACAAACTGCGCAACGCCCCCCGTCCAAGACACATGCGCGCTGGGAGGGGTGGTGGGGTTGGCTTTTATGTCAGGCAAAGCCTGCGCGTGCGATTTGTGAGTCACAATGATGCCGGTATTGAGCAGTTATGGTTATCTACACGCATGAATGGCTACCACCTCATGGTAGGAACAGCCTATAGGCCACCGTGGATGAATGTCGACCTTTTTATTGATGCTTTGACTGAGACTATAACAAATTTCTCAAATATCGATTATTTAGTTTTATTAGGAGATTTCAATATCAATATGCTTGATATTGCTAGTTCAAACGTAGAGAAGATTAACCAGTTTTTACAATATTTGGATTTAATATCCCTCCGCGTACACACGTTTCACCTTTTATTAATCGGGCCTCCATGTTAAACATGGAATCACGCAGGCAGTTGCATCTTGCGGCTCTAATGTTTGACCTGACCAAATGGAAACAGCCTGACTATCTGTATGGCAAACTTAAATTTTCCGCTTTCCACAATCGCTACGGATCGCATGGGGCCAGGTCAGCGCGGCCACCGTTGTCGACTCACACGCACAGAACAGTAGCATTTAATGGCAGTTTTCGCTACCAGGCGACTAAGTGTTGGAACAATATACCACCTCCTATAAGAAATGTTACTACAAGGGTTACTTTTAAAAAAAGGTTAAAATCAGCAATTTCGGAAACTCAAAAACTAGGTTTACGCTTTGATCGTCCTGGTAGCGTTCTTCAGTTGTCGTCGGTGCTCGTATAGTCCTAGCATAAACTAAAATATTTTTTATTTTTATTTTTTTGCCACGAATAAATAATAATATATGTATTCTTCTTCTTTTTATGTATATATATTTTATTAACAAGTTTTGGGATCATGTCTGTAACGCTGCACGAGTTTCTCGCGTAACATCGTGGTTGCAGCTGAAAATCAGCGTTTTGCTCCTCGAGCAAATGCGGCGCTGAGCTGTGGCCCTTTTGTACCACTGTGACACACTTACTACAATAATGTTATAAATTTAAATTGTACTGCATGTTTTTTTTTTTCTTTAATGTTTTAGGATAATAGTTTGTACTGTGTGTCCTTTTGTTACAAATAAACTTTTTATCTATCTATCTATCTATCTACATATCTTTGTGTGACACACAAATATTTGTTTCGGTCTGGGTATTTGTGTATGTTAATTTTCATGTTTTTAAACGCCACAGGAATAAATCATAGTGGGGGGTTACGTCTTTAAAAAAAATACCTTACTACAAATAACAGCAAACTATTAAGGTGTAGTTAACTGGTAATTATTCATTGGGAAACCAGTGAGCTTTCCAGTATCCAGCGGAAAACATATCCACTCAATCCGGTAACAAGTGAGTCGTCCAGTATCCAGCGGAAAACATCCACTCAATCAGATAACCAGCAAGTTACTCAGCATCCTGTAAAAATAAAAATGTACTCAATTATCCGAGAAATAGCAACCTCCTCAACATCCAGCGAAAAACATATCTTTGCCCCCCTCTAGCATAATATCCCAGCACCCATTCCTAGGCCTTCTCTGAATTTAACCATGGTAAAATGCCTTGATTGTAGTTACTCTTCCAATAGACAGAAAAAAAAGAAAATCTTGAACTGTAGCATGAATAATTTATGCGTGTACATCGAGTATGTAGTCTTTATAAAGAATTTACATAGAACCATTCGAATTATGACGCTAACAGCTAAATAAAAAACACTTATATATCTTTTCTAAAACACTCAAACGTAATATTGTAATCAAAGTCTCAAGTCATTAATTTTTCCATATCGCTTATACCTACCCTATCTCTAATCAGTGTTATTTTGTTTCTACAAGCCTTTACTCAAGCCGCACTGTTCGTATGTATGTTCTTGTCTTTCCGTTTGTCCGTCTTGTCTTGTCTAAATTTGGCATGCGTACATAAGCTGGGAGGAAATGTAATAATATGACAAAAATGGAGCCGGTCTGATAATGTAATCGGAAGGCAGCCACAGGAACATGCCAACTACATAATACATCCTCACTATGTTTAGACCTGTTAGATTGGTATTGACTAGCACTACACAACCAGATGGTGTCCAGAGTTCGACGATGAAGCCGAAATGTGACAAAGGATCCACCAAAGTACTCAACATAACCACGTCGCATTTGGGCTTGTCAGCTCTGTATTTACAAGTAGTATGAACGCAGATGGTGTTCAAGGTCTAAGAATGGAGCCGAAAGATGGTCAATATTCTATTTATCTGACTGAAATATTTAGTATTCTCATGGTCAAGAAATTATTAAATAAATGTGGTGTGCTATCTTGACATATGAAAACAGAGAGTATAATAGTTTATTATTAATATTAATACATTTTCTTTACCAATGACTTGAATCATAAATAAAAGACGAAATTATTTTATTTTGTTCCTAAATTATTTTATTAATATCGATTCATTCTTCGTTATAAATTTCTTTATACGGTATTCAATCGATACTATTTCACACTCACCACATTTCTAGAAACGTCAAATTCTAAACGTCGGCATAAACATAAATGGCGAAAAGGACCACATATGCCGTTAATATGGACGTGACTGCAAGCAGTCAGTTCCTCCCCACAAAATGATGACCAAATCTTCGTGACTTCGATTAAGACCTTAGTATGTTACATTAATTTATCGCAGGCTTCTAAAAAAATTGGACCTTTATTTAAATGAATGGTTAAACAAATATATCCCGCGACACTCTCGACCACAGCCCAGATGTTTGCTTCTTTAGAAAAACAGCAAAGTATGAATTTTCGATTTTATCCACAACTGATAATTTTTTATTATATATATATATATATATATATATATATATATATATATATATATATATATATATATATATATATATATATATATATATTTATATGTTCTACTTCCGCCCAACACAGGTCCTCCCAAAAATTTTAATCTAACCCGCAAAATTGAAGCAAAAGTACAAGAGGGAGATCTTCGGAATGCAGCTCGCCTTTTATTTTCTAACGACACCCTTGCCCCCAATAATGACCTAACGCTAGACACTCTTCGTGATAAGCATCCCTCAGCCAACCCAGTCTGTAAGCTACCAGACCCGCCCCATTTTAATTCCCACTATATGCATATAAAAGAAAAAGATGTTTTCGAAGCCATTATGTCATTCCCCAACGGCTCTACCGGCGGCATTGACGGTATAACTCCACAGCACTTAAAATATTTAATTAGTGTATCTGCCGGTGACGCCGGTGGCGCTCTCCTAAGTTCACTAACAAAACTGTGTAATTTCATGCTCTCCGGTCAAGTTCAACACTCATTTCTTCCATATCTATACGGTGCGAGGCTTTGTGCCTTCAATAAAAAGGATGGTGGCATTCGTCCTATTGCCATAGGCTCTACGATCCATCGGTTAACCTCCAAAATAGTTTGCAAGCACATAGCCTCAACGCTTAGGTCCAAATTTCAGCCAATCCAATAAGTGTTCGGCAGCAAAGGGGGTTGCGAGGCAGCAGTTCATGCAACAAGAACCTTCGTTTTATCAAGTGAGATGGAGGTTCTTCTCAAGGTTGACGTGAGGAATGCTTTTAATTCATTGGATAGGCTTTTAATTCATTGGATAGGCATTGGACAGCCTTGCTAAACGAAGTAGCTTCTAACCTTCCTGAAATTTATCCTTACGTTTGGCAATGCTATAGTGACTCTTCTAAATTACTCTTTGGTGAAAATTCTATAGATTCTGCAGTTAGCGTTCAGCAAGGTGATCCCCTTGGCCCAGTCCTATTCAGTTTAGGTATCCACCGGTATATCTCATCTCCAAATTCGAAATTGAATGTGTGGTACCTAGACGACGGCACCTAAGGAGGCAAAGCTGTCACAGTTTTAAATGATCTAATCAAAATTAAACATGAATTTAAGGATTTAGGTCTGGAATTAAATTATTCAAAATGTGATTTTTTTTTCTCGGACACTCTTACACAAAATCAAGTACATTCAATATCTGATACCTTTAATAGTTTTACACCTGGCATCAAAATTCTCTGCAAGGACTCCCTTTGCCTCCTCGGTGCCCCTTTACTTGACGAAGGAGCCAAACCATTCCTGGATTACAAAATTAAGAACTTTCAGGATAATTCGTTCAGGTTGGGCGGTCTAAATCGTCACATTTCATATACAATTTTAAAACACTGTCTTTTCGTACCAAAATTTATGTATTTACGCGCTTGCCTAATCTGAAAATTTCGGACCATACTCGAGCAGATGAATACCACCTTTAGGCATAGTCTAGAAAAAACCTTAAATTTACCATTAAATGAGGCTTCTTGGACCCAAGCAACTTTGCCTATCAAACATGGTGGTATCGGCATTCGATAAATTTCTTGTGACGCTTTACCGGCCTTCTGAGCTTCCGTGCACAGGGTACAAAAGCTCTGCTCAAAAATTCTTTCCAACGCCAATTTAGTGGCTTGTGCCTCGGAAGCTTTGGAGGCCTGGAAATTTATTTGCCCCAATGTCGATGTCCCAAAGGAAGCAAACGTACAAAAACTTTGGGACATGCCATTGGTGCAGGTAACAAAAAAATATTTGGATGAAATTAACATCAGTGACCGTGACCGTGCCCGACTCCTAGCGTTAGGTCAAACAGAATCGGGCCACTGGCTGCACGCTATCCCTTCAGTCAACCTCGGTACCCTGCTGGACAACGAAAGCTTCCGGGTTGCGGTGGGTATACGGCTGGGCGCACTGATCTGCTGCAAACACATTTGTCCGTGTGGAGTGAAGGTAGACCGGTCAGGTCTCCACGGTCTTTCATGCCGAAAAAGTGCCGGCAGGTTTTTCCGCCACAGCTCGATAAACGATATTATTAAAAGGGCTCTTGCCACCATCAACGTTCCTGCTGTCTTGGAACCGATAGGAATGTTCCGTGATGATGGCAAGAGACCCGATGGCATGACACTGATCCCCTGGGATCGAGGGCGGGCCCTTGTGTGGGACGCCACATGCGTTGATACATTGGCTCCATCCCACCTCAGGGAATCAGTGTCTAAGGCGGGAGCTGCGGCTGAGAAGGCGGATCTGGGCAAGCAGCACAAGTATGTATCTATTAGTAGAGATTACTTTTTGTGCCGTTTGCGGTGGAAACGCTAGGTCCGTGGAGTAACTGCGCTAAAAGTTTTTTTAAAATATATAACACCTACATTGATTGCCTCTACAGGTGACAAGAGGGCTGGCTTATTACTCGCGCAGAAAATTAGCTTAGCTGTTCAGCGAGGCAATGCAGCCAGTGCTCTTGCCACCATACCACGCGGACAAGATTTATACTTATAATTAATGTTAGTGTTTCGTGTTGTTATTATTGTATTTTGATTTAATTGTAATATAGATAGTAAAGATATAGATAGTAGATTTTTTTTTCGGGTAGGTGTTGAAAAAGTACAGACGTGTTTCCAAATTTTCATCTTTATTTAAAAATAATTAGGCAAATATTTGCAAGTTATTTATACCTGTACACAGTGTGTATCATTGGAGTAAGGTCTACTCACATTTGTGACACGTTTATGTGGAACTAGCACCAATTAGCATCACTTGCCAGCACATCACCTCACTTGTTGTCATTTCACTATATTTCACCATGTCGCAGCTTGATGAGGTCCTATCAGCTCAAAAAAGCCTTGAAGAGAGCTTCATGAAGAGGATGGGAGAACTTGAAGCTCAAATCCAGACTGCAGGTCCCGCCAAAGACACTGTTTCAAAATTAGCTGAAGAATTCCGTACCTTCAGGGAGCTCATATTCAGCATGTTAGGACTACTCCGGGGCCAAATCAATGAGTGTGTGAAGCAGTTGGACACTTTTGAGACCAGGCACCGTCGGAAAACCCTGCTCTTCTTAGGCATTGCTGAAAGGGAACAGGAGGACAGCCGGTCCGTTATACTGGATACACTGCATAACAAGATGGGCCTGAAGAATCTCTCAGTGTCCTCTATAAACAGTTGCCATAGACTTGGGGCCTCTGGCCGAGATCATCATAGACCCATTCTCGTCAGGTTTGCTTGCGCTGATGATAAGCGCTCAACCTGGAGGGCAAAGTCAAAGTTAAAGGGATCCTCTATTTCCGTCAGGGAGTTTTTGACCAAGAGCAGGCAAGCAATCTTCGGGAAGGCGCGTCTGCATTTCGGGGTAAGATCCTGCTGGACGCTGGACGGTTCCATCTTTTTGAAGGCTCCTGATGGAAGTCGGCACCGCATCACCTCTGCTGATGAGTTGGGCCCCTTACTGGCGAAATACCCAAAGAAGGCGGACGGATCATCATCGAGTGGGAGCGTGGGCGAGACTTCGGGAGAGCTGAAAAGACGTAGATAATAAGTCCACTTATCTTACGTACGAGCAGGTACAATAAAATAAGCCATCGATCTCAATTGATAGGTACTACTCAAATTGGGTTGTAATCTCTCTTTTGTTGTCTATCTTCTTATAATAAAACTAGTCCAGAAGTGCGGAAGTGTTATTACTGTATTATTCCATTAAATCATTACAATTGCTCATTACAATCTTAAACCTTAATAAGTACGCTATTTTTCTCCAAATCCCGCCAGAATGCTATTGTCAAATCAGAGCCGCCAACTGTATTCGCACGACAGTGCTACCAACCACTAAACCACAGATCTAATAATAAAAACTAGTTAATAGAAATATAATGTTTACAGTCGGCCATTCTGAAAAAACAGAGTCCTCTCGTTAACAATTAAAATTTGACTTGACACCTTAGAACAAAACTTTTATAGACTCAATAAACAAAGAACACACACTAAATCAACAAAGTACCTATAACTATAATTATCAGACTTAAATTAATACATCGGATATATGTACCCTTTGCTCATAAATAAAATTCAACATATATTATTCACAATAGCCGAAATACACTATCTTATTGTTCATTTAAATTGAACTCTATCGAATTAACAAGTTCGGCCATCTGATACATTAATTGTTCCATCAATTTCTTTTTTATTTTAATAATCAATGAATAAACTTACTAACTAACTAACACATTACTCTACCATTACAATTACATTTTTAACGTAAGTTTACTTGCTTAGCCATTATGTTTCAATATAAATCAATTCCTTGAAATCTCATACACTCACATTTGCTCTAGGACTCCTCTGTGTACAGATTTCTCCAGTGGATTAACCAAAATCATATTAACAGAGGTAGGTTCCCAAAATCAATTAAACAATGCATAATCCTGCTTAGAGCCAATTCCCCGAAATCGAACTCACTCATATTTGTTTTATGACTCATTTGTAAGAAGATTTCTCCAATGAAATGACATCTCAATTTTTCAATTGTATAAAATAATTTCCATAAGGCAGATCCAATTCATAATAATACAACACAATCAAATTTGTCTTTCGACTCCATCGTGTATGTACTTTTCCAGAGGATTCATACCTTTATCAAAGTTCATAAAAAAAAACAATTTATTAACTAAAATAACAAAATAATCAAGGCAAATAACAAAATAGAAGAATATAATTTAGTATCTCATGTCAGTCACTAATGTTCTCATATCATCTTTTTTTTTCATGAACCCTCTTTACCCTCCTCAACATCTGTCAAAACCTAAGTATGATCTTCTATACAAGATTTTTATACTCATCATTTTCCTCATCCGAGTCACATGAGCTTTCTCGAGTAAAAGCTAACCAAGGGTAAATCTTATCGACAGAAATTACAGCCTCGTACTTTCTGTTTGGTTTTCGCGTCAAAGGTGTATCTGCAACTACATATCTGTCCTTGTCTAAAACCTTAATAATTCTATAAGGGCCTTGTAATTTAGGAAGAAGTTTTCTAGACTGTCCATTATTACTTCCTATTTCTTTTTCGATTCTTACTAAATCACCTACTTCGTATTTCCTAGCAATGGTCCTATTTTTATCAAACATCTGTTTCTGCTTGTTTTGTTCTTCAGCAATTTTTAAATTTACACCCGTTCGTATATCATCAATGGTTTCCGTTGTAGCATTATCTTGATCTAACAACGAAGTTACTATACCGTCACTTTTAGATCTCAACCTTGTCCCAAATAATACCTCAGATGCACTTTTCCCAGTTGCTTTATTTATAGTTGTATTGAGGCCTAACTGAATTTCTTCTAAATGTGTGTCCCACTAATTTTCCATACAATTGTGATTTTTCACTGCGAGTGATGCCAAAATGGTCCGATTATATCGTTCTACTTGGCCATTAGCCCGCGGAGTTGCTACTGCATTTAAAACATGTTTAATACCCAATCTATTTAAAAATTCCTTGAAGTTTTTGCTAGTAAACGACGTGGCTCTATCACTTATTAGACGACTAGGAGTTCCAAATAAACTAAAATACTGATTCAATTTTTTTATTGTAGAATTAGTTTTGGTATTTTTGACGGCATATAAAATGACATATTTTGTATAAGCCTCAACTATAACCAACAGATAAGTATTTTTAGCTTTACTCTTCACAAATGGACCGAGATGGTCCACGTGTATAGTATGGAAAGGTTTTTCAATTTTAGGAATGGGGTGAAGCATTCCTTGTCTTTTTCCGACTGGTACCTTATGATAGCAGCATTCTAAACAAGATTGAACGTATTTCTTTACAAACTTGTTCATTTTAGGGAACCAATAAAGGGATTTTAATTTTTCTAAAGTTTTATCTATTCCAAAATGACCAAGTTCATCATGACATTTCTTGAGCAACTGCCATCTAAAACCTTTTGGCACAAGCCATTTCAGTTGACTATCCACTATCCTATACACCTTTCCATTCTTTAATCGATAGCTCTGGTAAATCTCAGATATTTTAGGCGTTTCCGCGTCTTCTAAAATATTTTTGATCCTCTGTACTTCTTCATCTATTCCTTGTATTGTAGTTAACCAATCCTCTGTCTCAACGGCTAACACATCAAATACAGGCTGAGTTTCCTCGAGCATCGGAATAGCATTTCTACTTAAAGCATCTACATGCCTCATTCGGGTACCTGGTTTGTACTCAATATTACAATCATACTCTTGTAGCTGGAGCCACCATCTACTAATGCGCGGTATCATATCTCTTTTAGACAACGTAGTACGTAAAGCACTACAATCTGTTAAAATTGTAAACTTAATACCCAAAACATATACGCGAAAACGTTGCAGTGAGGCTACCACTGCCAACGTTTCAAGTTCAAATGAATGGTATTTTTGCTCCTCTAGTGTAGTTTGTCTACTGTAGTATGCAACAGCTCTTAGTCTCTCTGTATCATCTTCTTGGAGCAATATACCTGCTATACCAGTTTTACAAGCGTCGGTATGTATTTCAGTTTTGGCACTTGGGTTATACAATGCGAGTATTGGTCGTTTAATTAATTCAGACTTAAGCGTTAAATACGCCTTTTCTTGATCGGACCCCCACTCAAACTTAGTATCCTTTTTCAATAAGGCCGTTAGAGGGTTAGCGATTATGGCAAAATTTTTAACAAAACGCCGAAAAAAACTAGCTAAACCTATAAATTGTCGTATCTCATGTTGATTAGACGGACGCTTAAAATTGTCTACTGCTTCGGTTTTTTTTAACCCAGGACATACGCCCATTTTACTTATCTCAAATCCCAAGTAGTCTATTTTTCTAGCGAAAAATGTACATTTTGACAACTTTAATGTTAAACCTGCTTCCCTAATTAGTTTTAGTATCATTTCTAATCGCTCCATCCCTTGCCCTACACTATCTGCTGGAATTATTATATCGTCCATGAACGCGAATGCTATATTATTTTTCTCAGATTTTAACATTTTATTGATAGTCTTTTGAAAAACTGATGGCGCATTAGCAAGACCAAATGGCATAAGCGTAAATTGATACTGTCCATCGGGTGTTACGAATACAGTTTTATCCTGGGATGATGGAGCGATAGGAATTTGATAGTAGCCCGATGCTAAATCCAGTGTAATGAAATACTCATACCCTCCTAATTGATCGATCTGATCCTCTATTCTAGGCAATGGATAGTGTTCCTTTACTGTCTTAGCATTCAAAGCCCTGTAATCCACACAAAGCCTCTGATCACCTGTTTTCTTTTGTACTAATATAATCGGACTCGCATACGAGGAGGTTGATTCAGTTATTATGCCACAATCCAACATTTCTTGTATCATCCCCTTCACTTTATCCCTTTCAGAATAAGCAAGTCTATATGGCCTGTAAACAACTGGTGTCGCATCTTTCAAAGTAATAGTCATCTCGGTTAAATTCGTAAGACCTAGGTCGACTAAATTAAACGAAAAACAATCCTTGTACTTATACAGTATATTTTCTAATTCCTTCATATTATCACTTGAGAACCCTTCACCTACTTTAATATTATTTAAAATTTGATCACAATCCTTGTTTTCTAATTTATTTACTGTTAAATAATCATTTACATCAAATTTGTACGCTCTAGTTAATAATTCTCCCTTGCGAAATTTCACACTATTAGAATTCAAACTCACCATTAAAACACAGCCACTACCATTCACAATTGAGTACAAACCGGGTAGAACGTAATACGTTACGATACCAACGTTTCTAACTGATTCCCTTACCAATACCTGGCACGTAATGTCTTCGTCAATCTGTACCGGTACGGCATCGAAATTGGTAATGTGCGAATCCGCACTAATAATTAGCTTAACTTTTTTTTATTCTCCTCTTGTAATATGTCTGGTTGCTTTTGAAAAATTAAACATTCATCGGTCTTTATAATAACTATTCCTGCTTGTTCAGTGAAAGTATGCCCTAACAAAATTGCGTATTTTAGCATGCCATCTGGTACTATTAGTACTTCAACCATAGTACTAACCGATTGTACTTGCATCAGAACCGTTGATTTACCCAAGGGTTCGATAATTGAGTTACCAAATGCCTTTAATTTTGGTAAATTATCCGTACTATAAGCGACATTCAAATCAATAAAGTCACTCAATCGTATCAGAGTACTTTGACTACCTAAATCGACATAACACGATTTTAATTTCCCATTAACTGTAATTGTCAAAACATACTTTTCATCTAAATTACCCGCCAACTTTATCTCGGATAACGTTTTGTCAAATTCATTTCGTTTTGTATTTTCCATGTTTGTGCGCGTGAGTCGCTTGCAATTGGCGCTCTGATGTCCAAGCCGCTTACACACACCGCAAGTCAACAATGGTTTAGAGCATTTGAAACTAGGATGTCCTGTTTCATTACAATTAAAACATCTTATACCGGGCTTTTGTGTATCGGTTTGAACATCTGGGCGTTTACGAGTTAAAACGGAATGGTATGATTTATCCTTTACATCCTCTACCTTTATGGACTTAAAGTAGGAAAGCAGTTCTTCAGGTTGAGAATAATTTGCGGCTTGAGCTCCTAAACGCATGCCCTTATCTTCTAACCCATAAATCAAGCAATCTACGGCCCGTTTACCAGATATATCACAACGGTTAAGTAAATTAATTTTGTGATAAAAGTAAGTCTCTAAAGATTCATTATGCCTTACCCTCCTTCCTAACATTTCATGCAAAAGCTGGGCATAATTTTGTACCGTTGGAAAGGTTTTAGTTAATTTTTCCTTCCATTCTGACCAACTAAAATTTAAAGAAGGCAACCCTTGGTACCATACTTTCGCTACACCGGTCAGTTTAGGCAAGACATAGTGAATCAGCTGAATCTCAGACCACTTATATAATGCAGCACATTCTTCGACCTTTGAAAGCCACAAATCTATTGTTTGTTCTTTATTAGCGGGATCAAATTCTGGTACAGCATTAGTCGTCATTGTGAAATGATTTTGTATTTGAGATGCTGAAGAGGGCAATGACTTAATTAATTCCATTACGTCTTGTATGGTAAAATTATTTTCATTGCTATTGTTGTCATGTATATGTGTATATTCTTTAGAGTTATGCCTATTTCTACTATTCGAAGTATAGTCATTGTTATTTATACTAGAACATAATATAGACGAACTTACAGTTTCACAACGTCTTTGCTCGGACTGCCTTTTACCACGTTGTCTACTCGACCTACTTATGTTGGCATCATGTGAGCGTGAACGCGATCCCGACGACTTATCCTGACGTCGGCGATGGTATTTTAACCTCTCTTCTTTGTTCACCCGCCTACGCCGCGATCGGCCTCTCGACCGGCTACTGGATGATGAGCTCGAGCGCAGCCGTGACCTTCGTAAGTTTCGCGCTGTAGAGAGACTACTCCTACAGCGCCTCCACTCACGCCGTGCACGGCTGCGGCTACGCGATGATACTAACGTGCTGTGATCTTTCGTAGCCTGTATTCCGTCAGAACTCCAACGCAAATCGAAAATTCGCTCTTCTACAAAATCTTTTGACATCGTTTCTTCTTTTCTTGTATTTTTTTTATAGTTACCTTTATCCTTAGCTTTTATCCTAAGTTACCTTAAGGCCTAATAGTGGACGTGATGTAAATATTAAATAATATTTCTGTTCAATCCCACTTCTGAACTATAATAAAACTAGTCCAGAAGTGCGGAAGTGTTATTACTGTATTATTCCATTAAATCATTACAATTGCTCATTACAATCTTAAACCTTAATAAGTACGCTATTTTTCTCCAAATCCCGCCAGAATGCTATTGTCAAATCAGAGCCGCCAACTGTATTCGCACGACAGTGCTACCAACCACTAAACCACAGATCTAATAATAAAAACTAGTTAATAGAAATATAATGTTTACATTCTGTACCCTCTTTTTTTCCTGTTTCGCTTCTTACTTTACTTTCTGCATTGTTTATGCATCACTTATATTATACTATTTTTATCTTCGTGTTCATGTACCTACCGTCTAATACTAATTGTTGTCATAAACATGTTGTAATGTCAATTGAGATTGACTTCAAATGTCACCCTGACGTAATCAATCGAGTGCGTTCAAAAACCTAAAATGGTAGTATTTTTTTTTTAAATCTAAGATTCAAGGAAGCAACTAATTTCTTGTTGGTTGGTGTATTGTTCGTGCTCATTTAAATTAAGTTAATATCTTTCATACCATTTAGTTCTTTCTTTAAGCCCTTTTTTATTTTTTTATATTTGTTTTGAATTAATTGTGTTTTACCGGATGGTAACGTTTGGGACACTTTTGATTCCATTTAATTATTATGGAGCCAGTTATGCGTGCAAAAGTGTTTACCGCTTTTTTTGTATTTTTTTTTCGTTGTTATTTTTTTGTTTTAGACCTATTTTAATGTGATAATGTTAGCTGGCGGGTGATGCTGAAACGTAGCGTAGTGCTACCAATTTAGTTAGTAGTATTATACTATTATTTTCTTAAAAATATTTATTAATTTATATTTCTTTATTATATATTTATATATACTGATTATGATATCAGATACTGATTCTTTTCGCTCCGCCAATGATTCCCCTTTCTCTTCATCTAATATAAGTTTTTGGTCCATAGACGATAATCTAAATGACTTTCTTCGCGATAAATTCGACCAGCAAGTTTCTCATATGCTAAATGTTTGTCATATCAACGCTCAAAGCGTACCTAGCCATCACAGTGAATTATATGACACATTTAGCAACATTAACGTACACGCCATCCTGATATCCGATAGCTGGCTCAAACCTCACCTTCTCTCAACCTCCTATGCTCTGCCTGGTTATATACTTATTCGGAACGACCGGGTTAACAAGGGCGGCGGAGGAGTTGCTATCTACCTTCGGAGCGATCTTCCTTACAAAATTGTAGCCATATCTTCCACCCACTCAGGTCCTGCAGAGTTTCTCTTTCTCGAGGTTTGGGTCATAGGCGCCAAAATCGTAATTGGTGTTGTGTATTGTCCTCCAACCGTTGATTATTTCACCGAATTCGAATCGGTATTGGAATCCTTGGGGTCTGATTACGTACATCACATCATCATGGGTGATTTTAATACCAATCTTCTAGCTCTAGATTCCCCTCGTTCCTGTAAACTCCTACAACTTGTTGAGTCAGCCAGTTTGCACATTCTGCCTCTTCAAGCTACACACCATAATCTCAACAGTGATGATACCTGGCTCGACCTCATACTTACCTCAAATCCTTCCCTCGTTTCCTTCCATGGGCAGCACGATGCCCCTGGTTTTTCTCATCATGACCTCATATTCCTTTCCTATATCCTGAAAGTTCCCAAACCCCTTCCCAAGGTTCTGCACAGGCGTTGTTTTGCTCGAATGGATGTCGGGAAATTAGTCGAAGATGCATCCCAGCTCAACTGGACTCCTCTTATGGAAGCTGGCACCATAGATGACAAAATATGCATGTTTAACAAAAATGTAATTCAGCTCTACGATACGCATGCTCCTGTCAAAAAGGTGAGGTTGAAGCGACCACCAGCTCTGTGGATGACCAGGGGAATTCGCATGGCCATGCGACGAAGAAATCGCGCATTTCGAAAATTTAAAAAAGATCGCACTGAATACAATTGGTCCGATTTTAAAATTGCAAGAAACCGGTGTAATAATATGATACGTGACGCTAAGCGCCGCCATATTCTAAATAATATCACATCTTCTTCGCCTGCCGATATTTGGAAATTCCTTAGTACTCTGGGTATCGGCAAGACACGACGTCATGACCTACCAAATACAATAAGTTTAGACGATCTTAATTGTCATTTCTCCACTGTTCCTTCTGTCGATTGTCTAACTGTTAATCGAACTCGTGCTTTCTTAGATGGTCTCAGGCGTCCGAACATTAATCCTTTTCACTTCTCTCCGGTCGACTCTTGTGAGATTAAGAAGATAATAATGTCCATAAAATCCAGGGCTGTTGGCTGTGACAAATTATGCCGATTTATGATCGTAACAGTTCTGGACTATCTTCTTCCGATAATCACTCACCTTGTTAACTTCTCTTTGGAGTCCAGAGTTTTCCCGTCTCTCTGGCGTAAAGCCTTTGTCCGTCCTCTGCCCAAAATCCCTAATCCTTCCCTTCCTAGCCACTTCCGTCCAATTTCCATTCTTCCTTTTCTTTCTAAAGTGCTCGAGGCCTGTGTTCATAAACAATTCTCCCATTTTATTTATACCAATAACCTGATTAATCCTCTTCAATCTGGGTTCAGGCCAGGCCACAGTACCGTCTCTGCTCTCCTTAAAGTGACTGGTGATATTCGTACAGGTATGGAAGACACCAAAGTGACTGTCCTTGTGTTAGTCGATTTTTCTAATGCCTTCAATACTATTAGTCACGATATCCTTTTGTCCATTCTCTCTTATCGTCTTTGCTCTCAGGAGTCGCTGGATTGGTTTTCCTCTTATCTTCGGGGACGCCAGCAGTCAGTTTTATGTGACGAGACGTCGTCAGCTTGGCGTTGCCTCGACACTGGCGTTCCCCAAGGCGGTATACTTTCTCCTCTCTTGTTTTCCATTTTCATTGATTTGATAACCTCCGAACTTCGGTGTGCGTATCATCTGTATGCCGATGACTTGCAGTTATACTCGCAGGATAGTGCTGATCGAATTTGTGATATCATCAGCAAATTAAATCGGGATCTTGAGACAATTAAAAATTGGTCCGACAGTTTTGGTGTCGCGGTAAATCCAAAGAAGTGTCAAGCAATCCTTGTGGGGAGCTCTAGGCTTATTAGCAAAATTAACATTAGTGCGCTGCCTGCACTGGAGTTCAATGGGTCAGTCATCCCCCTAAGTTCTAGCGTAAAAGATCTTGGGTAACATATCGACACTACGCTTAGCTGGCAGACCCAAGTCACATCCGTTAGTCAACGTGTTACTGGAACGTTACGATACCTGTATCGTTTAAAAAAATTTCTCCCACCCAATACAAAAGCAATGCTTGTGCAGTCTTTAATCTTTCCTATTTTCGACTATGGTGATGTGTGTTACTTCGACCTGAATGCAGATCAACTCAATAAATTAGACCGGTTACTCAATAACTGCATTCGATTCGTCTTCAATATGCGTAAATACGATCATGTGTCAGAGCAGCGTTCACTTTTAAAGTGGTTTCCTATTCGGCAACGCAGAGCTCTGAGGGCTTTGACAACATTATTCTCTATCCTCCATTCTTCTGTCTCGCCTGCTTATCTTACTTCCCAATTTCAGTACCTATGCTCTACTCATGATAAACCTCTACGTTCCTCAAATAATCATCTCCTTCAGTGTCCCTCTCATCGGACTGATTTCATTCACTCTTCCTTCTTTATCCAATCTATCCTTCTATGGAATGGATTGCCTCTAGATCTCAGGATGGCTAAGAATCGTCTCACTTTTAAAAAAAATCTGCAGGTCTATCTACTACATAACATGTTGGCAGAATCTTCTAAACGTTAGTAGTTCTTGTTGTTATGTCACACTATCTGGTTCATATATATGTATGTATATAATATATATATATGTATATAGTATATTTATGTATATATATATATATGTATGTGCTATTTATGTATTGTATTATATTATATATTGGTATATTACTTTCTTATTGTTTTCCCTTCTTTTTTTTTTTTCTAATTTTTAGCACCTACCACAGTTGTTGAATAAGTAAATAAATAAATAAATAAAGATGTATAGTTATATTGTTGTACAACGAAATTAAATATCTTTTAATTAATGATATGTCAATATTTATAAACCATCACTTGGCTTTAACCATTAACGACACCTCCACAGTGCAAAAATACAAACTTATTGCTACGGCATAGTAGCCATTTTAATTCCAACGTTAAAATTAACAAATAATTCTACTACACTTTTTATTAAATAGAGATATCATAGTAATTTTTATAATTATTGAATGACTACCAAAAAAGAATGGTAATTTCAGTCTACTAGGCACCACCCCATTGTGGTATAGACAGATGTTTTTAACAAAGTAACGAGCGTAGATAATTCAAAATTGCTAGGAATAATTATTACTAATGAACTTGTTTAAAAGCCGCATCAAAGAAAATAGTAAAAAATGAGTACATACCAGTTTTCCAGGGATTATGCTTTGCATCAATTAGACTGCTAAGATACAGCATATTTAGAGAAAATTTCATCAACCCGGGAATAGCCTTTCGGTCTCATTTCAGTCGCATATCTTGCTTTATTCATTTCAATATTACAACACTTATATTAATTTATTTATTTGATTAACCAATTACACTAATACGTTTAAAAATTCATATTGTTAATATTAATTGAATACAAACTTATCTACGAAATAAACAAATTGGTCACAAAGAATATCATAGTAAAAAATGTAATCGTAAAATTCCAAAAAAAATATTTGAGCATACGTCACGCCTTTATCTCACAGTACTGCAGGCAGACTGACAGTATCACGTTCCATTCGTCTGCGAACAGATCACAATGTGGCGTAGCGTCCAGGAGGGCATTGAGTGCAGCGAGTGTACGTGGTACAGGTGACTTAGATCGAGCCACTGTGCGGCTTGACGGAACAGCAAAGAGCCTATGATGTCTGCCCCGTCGGTTACTGTTGGAAGCATAAAACCTGCATAACTCGCCGTTTAGACCAAAAACATCTATAGTTCCTCTAAGAATTTTACACATCGTTACAAGTTAGTCTCTCTCTCTTCTGATCTCCAAAGAGTTGTAACCCAGAGACCCTAGCAAAAATTTTGTGGGGTACATTTATGGGTAGTACCCATGAGTGCAATTATATAAATACCTTAAGAAAGTTTGACTTTGATACAGATGCCAAACACATACTTTTGTTTCAAGTTTACTGCGGACTAAACCACTAAATATCAATTTGATTACACCGACGCTTTAGAAATCACTAGAGTTGCGAAGTACAAAACTCAGGCGCTGAAAAGGCTCCACTATGATGATATGGTCATGGAAGGTAATTTGACGATCAATTGTTACACCTCAATCTTTAATAGTGCTTGATTGCCTCGATACATTAGTGTCATCCAATGCATAGGAAAACTCAATAGGGTGTCGCATTCGTCCGAAAGTCATGACAGAACACTTTATGGGATTAAATTCCATTTTATTGTCTATACTCCACTGAGAAACCGTATCAATATCACGCAGCAGAAGTAAACAGTCCTCCACACTCCTGGTCTCCAAAAACATGGCATCTGCATAGAGAATACACTTTGCAAACTTAACGACTGAGGGCAGGTCATTGATCATCAAAATAAACAGAAGGGGACCGAGTATTGATCCTTGACTTACTCCCGAACCCGCATGATAGGGCTGAGACTTGTATACAAACTGTAACATAATAAACGCAAGACCTGAAAGTAGTTTGTTCTAAATCGGTAACGGAATTGATTCCAACAATATTTAATGTGCCTTAATTAATTTTTAAATTTGCAAAAAAATATTTTACTCCTTCAGTGCGCTATAAAAAATAAATTTATTCTTGATTCATAGTAAGAAGAAGATTCCTAAAACGTATTTTTCAAAACGTACACATACACGTACTAGTTTAATTGTTAATTGGGGTATAAAAGCGGTTTAAAAAAGGGTAAAAACCTTGAAATTTGAAAATTGGGTTTTCGTTTTCAATTTATGAAGCAATTCTCTAATCGGGGTGTCTGAGGTCTTGCGTTTATTATGTTACACCTTGTATACTGCCGTGCCGGATATACTGCTGGCGATCGCGAAGGTAATCTGCTATCAATATAAGTATAAAACCCAGAGCGGATAGCTTCCCGAGCAGTATGTCATTGTTGACCCTATCAAACGCCTTCCGAAAATCAAAGTATAAGACATCCACTTGGCCCCCATGGTCTAGTCGGGAGGAGATAAAATCAACAACAGTTACCAAGTTCGTATTGACTGACTTCTTCATAAAACCGTGTTGATAATTACATAGGAAAGGCTCAACTTGTCTGTAAATCGCGGTACGAAGAATTTGTTCGAATATTTTACCTAAAGCGGGAGGCATCGCGATAGGTCTGTATGTTTCAAGGCACGTTTTATTTGAGTTTTTAGGTATAGGGGTGGATCTCGATGTTTTCCATTGTGAAGGGTTTGCACTGCCCAGTTTGCAGCGCAACATTGAAGAGGTGACAAAGCGAACCAACAAGATTTTTTTTTACAATTTTGAGGATCCATGGTGGGATACAGTCAGGTCCCACCGAGCTACTCGATTTAAGATTTTGTATACCCATATCTACGTCTTTTGGAGTTATTTTGTTTCTTCCGTGGTTCTTTCGTGATGGAGATATGTCTTAAAAGTTGTTCTGCTTCGTCAGTTAGATATCTTTTTAAGTAATGATGTTTTTGGACATTGATTGATTGTTCCCAATTATTATTAACTAAATATTGGAATATATTTCTGAACGTAGACCATTCAGAATATTTACCCGTAAAGTAAGGTAGATTAATTTTAAGTAATTTAAAAAGATGTGTGTTGTGAAGTAGCTGATGGCTTAGCTCATTGTTATTTTTTATTGAAGTAAGCTTTGATAAATTAAAGTTCAGTTCACATTAACGAGTATATTTCATCTACACATTTTCCGTTTGATCGTTTCGTTTGATTTGATAATTCGTCTTTCATGTAAATTTCGGTGTCCACTAATAAATTCTCCCCATAATTGTTCTAAGGACTCTACTCGAGAGTACTCGAGAATACGTCGAGACGTATTCAATAGTTATTCGATCCTTAGGAGACTTTTTAAAGTCAGTTTTATCCTTTACTATGCGCTAATTTAAGTCTGTCTAATTAATCAGAGACTCGATTATTACAGACAAATTTAAAACCTAGCAATTATCTAATTCTAAATTATTATTAGTAAATAAAGTTTGATCTAAAATGTTTTATACAATAGTTTTTTTTTTAAGTACTCACGGTTTTCACTTCTCTTATTAACACTTAATAATCACTTTAACGTGGTACACGGAGCTCGTTACTAGCGCTGATCACGGCAACCACGCGATGATGTTGAAGTTAACGATGCGCTCGCTGGTGCGTCGCTCCCCGATGATTACGCAAAAGCTACGTGCGCCGTTGGGCAGCACCAAAGATCTCGTACAATAATAGCGAAAGTTCTAGCCAAAGATTATAATAATTAATAATAAATTAATTAGTAGTTATAATATAGTAGGCCCCTCATAAGCCTAACTCCACGTCCGGCTACAACATTTATGCCACGTCAGGGGTGAAACATCATAGCCAAAGGCGAAGACATAATGATGGCCAACGGAGTACTAGCAACACCTTCAATATGGAGAGAAAATTGAGTAATGAACGTTTATAGGAAAGAGTTAGGACAGTTAATAAAAATATAAAGAGGAACCAACACACGTAGAATGATGAATATTAAAGATAAATTATATAGAAAACATAATATCCAAAGCGAAAATGACAATTTTAGCCAACATTTTATATAAACACTGCCATGAGAATAACATATTGGCAGTAGAGCAACGTGGATGGCGTCAGGGTTCCAGGGACTGAAGGATCACTTGATTGAACTTGAGCATGGCGTGGATAAACTGCCAAAAAGCTCTGAATCTTCTCAAGGTACTGGATGTCTTCAAATGCCCGCCCATGATCAAGAAATTCCTACAACTAGTTATGCCGGCTTGAAGGGTGATTATGACAGCCCCTGATTCTCAGGATACGTTGACTACTGAAACAATTACAATGAGACGCGGAATATTTCAGGGCGACTCCCTTTCACCATTATTATTTTGCTTAGCAATCGACCCCCTCTCATTCGTACTTAATAAATACGAAATGAAATAAAAAATATTTATGCAACACAGCGCACATTTGAAAATCACAAAATGTAGGACAGGTTACGTAAAAAAAAAAAAATAAACAAATACAGAAAAAGAAAAAAATAAAATTAAGCTACAATAGGCTGCTGCTGCAGCATTAGCCTCGGTGTGAGCTGTGCCGCAAGGCAATTGAAAGGATATAAACTCAAAGTTTCTGGATTGATCATTTGTTATACATGAACGATCTAAAAATGTATGCTAACAATAAGCACAATTTAAAAGTATTATTAGATATCATATTCACAAGTAACATTGGGATGAGATTTGGTTTAGGCAAATGCAGTATAATAAATATTAGTTCAGGACATAGAAGTAACGTGTCGGGAGAAGGTCAAATATTATTAAACGGGGAGATGATTATTCAGCTTGCAATAGGGGATAGATACAATATATTTAGGAGTACATGAGTCAGGAAAAAAGAACACATAAGCATAACACAGCATAATTAAAGACCAACTATGTAAAGAATACTCTAAAAGATTTAAAAAGGTGTTTAACATGCGTCTTCATTCGAGGTATCTAAAAAAAGGTGTAAATACGTACGCTATTCTGGTATTACTATACTCGTTTGGTGTCATAAATTACAAAAGCAGTGACTTAAAGAAAATAGATAGGAAAACAAGAAAACTACTAGCAATAAAGAAGACACATCAGCAGAAAGCAAATGTGCAAAGGCTATACTTACCAGTAGCACAAGGGGGAAGGGGGTTTAATAAATGTTGAATATATGTATAAAGCGCAAATAGTTAAATATAAGCAATACTTAGAAGCTAAAAGTAATCACCTTATAAAGCCAATAATTGAGCATGATATACATAGGGATTAATTCTCCGTGTTATACAACTACATTTAGGTCATACATAAACAGATTAAGGACTAAATATATAAAAAAAAAACATAATGAGATATAGCGAAATAAGCCGTTGCATGGGCAATTTTCCAAAAAAGTATTAGATCAGGCTAACATTGATACAGAACTCTCATTTAAATGGATCAAAAAACAACAAATATCTTCAACTATAGAATTATTATTATTTGCTATACAGGATCAGGCCATTTTGACACGACAACATTAACGGGACATACTGAAAGAGCCAATAGACGGTAAATGTCGCTTTGGCGCCTGCAAAGACGAAACGACGCAGCACATTATATGTGAGTACGAAAAGCTGGCAGGTACATATTATGTGAAACGGCATAATAACCTTGTCCAGTACGTCTACTAGTGTCTGGCCAATAAACATAAAATTGAAGTTTCCCATCTCTGGTGGAAAGAAACATACAGCCGCAGGTTAAAGAAAATAAGGACACTAAAATCCTATGGGTAATGCCGTTCACACTGACACAAAAGACCAGATTTTATATACGTTGATAAAGTTATTAACAAAACATACTTAATAGATATAACTGTACCATCTGAATATAATATAGGAGCAAAATAAATTGAAAAGTTAAGCAAATACCACCTTTTAATAACTCAATAAACCAATACTCAAGACTCTCACATACCAAATACAGAGCAATCGTCTCACAGAAAAAGCAATACACACGCAACCAATAGCGCACACCCACCAAACATTCATCACTGAACAACTACCAAGCACACCAGAGTCAACTGTGTTTTAGTTATCTGTAGTTTTAGTTTATGGTCTTTGGTTGTCATTCTTGGCTCTTGGAATAAATGTAATTTTAAAGAATAACCGTTAATTTATTACATGGTGACAGCGGTGGCTGATTTAATGGTGTTTTAGTGGTCATAGTGCGGGAACAGAATTATGGAACACGCACGGCCACCGCAGGAATTAAATCTCGTTGGGGGACCAACGGCACGAGCCGACGCCTGGAGAAAATGGCAGCGCCATTTTTCAATATTTTTAAAAGCTTCTGGGGTTAATAGGGAGTCACCAGATGTGCAGGCGAGTTTATTGGTGAATTTAATCGGACCAGAAGGTTACGACATTTATTCAACTTTTAGATTTTCCCAAGAAGACGATCGAGATAACATTAAAATTATTATCAACAAATTTGATGAGCATTTCAAAACCAAACCGAATACAACAATGGCAAGATTTAAATTTTTGAATTGAGAAAGGCGAAATGATTGATGTTGTGATGTTGTGATGTGATGATGAGTATGTTACTGCCTTAAGATTGCTTAGCCAATATTGTGAATTTGAAAATTTAGAAGATGGTTTGATAAAAGATCGTATCGTGTGTGGAGTTCTGGAACATTCTGTACGTGACAGGTTACTTAGAACTGATGACCTAACGCTAAATATATCGATTAAGATTTGCGAAGCGAACGAGATGTCGAACGAGGAAAACCGTCAAATAGAAATTGGTAAAGCCGGCGCGAGTGGTGAGTCGGAAATATCGGCGATAGCGACCACCGGTGTCGACGCGCTGTTCGGTGCGCGTGGTGCGCGGGGCCGCGGTGCTCGCGGCGAGGCGTCGCGCATGCGTGGTGCGCGGTTCGCGCGTTTTTCAGCACAGGTCGACCACGCGCCGATGCGATGTTGCGATAAGTGTGGTGAATTTAAATGTAATGGCAAGGCACAGTGTCCCGCGAAATATATCAAATGTTATGCGTGTAATGAGCGTGGTCATTATAGGAAGATGTGCCCATTTAAGTCGTCGCATGCCAGGAAGGTTTACGAGGTATCCCGGGGTGAGGTCGAAGACGACAATGATGATAACCGTTTGTTTTACGTTTTGACTCTATCGATAGACAGTATTGAAGATGAGAATTGTAAATGGTATGAATGTTTAAACTTAGTCTCTAATGGTTTAAAAGTTAAGTTTAAATTGGATACGGGCGCTGATTTTAATGTTATTTCTTTATATACCTTTACAAACTTAGGATTTAGTATCAAAGATATCACACAGCATAAAATCAACGCTCAGTCATACTGTGGCAATTATATACCAACACTGGGTATATGTGTTATGTCGTGGTTATGTAGAAATAAAGTTTATGCAATTGAATTTGTTATAGCAAATATGCATTGCCAAAGTGTTTTGGGTAAAAAGACGTGTGAGGAACTCGGTTTAGTCAAGCGCATTATGTCATTGTCGTTGTCCGTTTATGATGATTTGTTTAAGGGTCTTGGCAAATTACCCGGTAAATATAAGATTATTTTAGATGAGAACGTGAGCCCTACAGTGTGTCCTGTGAGGAAAATTCCTATTGGGGTAAGGGACAAATTGTTGAACACATTAAATAGTTTGATAGATATGGGGGTTATTAGGAAGGTCGCTCACCCTACACCTTGGGTTAATGCGATTGTTTTAGCGCCAAAGAAGAACGGTGATATTCGCCTGTGTCTTGACCCGCGGCCCCTCAACCGAGCTATCCGTCGCTCGCATTACCCTCTGCCAACGCTTACGGAGATAGCTACTAAGCTGCAAGGCGCTCGTTTCTTTAGTAAATTAGATGCGAGGTCTGGATTTTGGATGGTTGAGATTGATGATGAGAGTGCAGATCTCTGTACCTTTGGCACGCCTTTTGGTAGGTATCAGTTTATAAGGTTACCGTTTGGTATTAATTCTGCTTCAGAAATTTTTCATTCTAAGGTTCGTCAGTTGTTGGAGAATTTGGACGGTGTGGATTCATTCATCGATGATTTTATTGTCTGGGCTTCCACTAGAGAAGAACATGATCGTCATCTTAAAAGTTTGCTAGATAGAGCTCGTGAAGGCGGTATTAAATTCAATAGGGAGAATCATCATGAACATGCCCACACCGGCACACAGGTGTGCGTTGGAAAGATTCATGGGTATGGTCAATTACTTATCGAAATTTATTCCACATTATTCAGACACGATTGCTCCGCTAAAGTGTCTACTGAAGAAGGGTGTCGAATGGACTTGGGATGCCTGTCACGATGCTGTGGTGTCGCAGCTGAAGCAGGCACTGTGCAGCGCGCCCGTGTTGGCTTTGTACTCGGTTGATAAGCCTATTCTACTGTCTGTGGATGCTAGTGCTGGGGCCCTGGGAGCGGTTTTGCTTCAGGAAGGACGCCCAGTGTGTTTGGCCGGGCAGACGTTGTCGTGGAAACGGACCATAAACCATTAGAATCGCTATTTAAAAAATCTTTAGAGGCGGTACCCGCTAGATTACAACGGATGATGCTTCGCGTACAAGGGTATGATTTTCAGGTTGTTTATAAACCAGGCAAATTCATGTATGTGGCCGACACTTTGTCACGAGCCGCTTTATCGGAACTTATGTCGGACAAAGTATCCAATGAGTTGGATGAGCAGACAGACGTGTTTTTTGTTAGCAAATGTTCGGTTTAGTGCTGATAGATTGAAGTGTATTAAAGACGCTACTGTGAAAGATTATGAATGTCAGTTATTGGTGCAGTATATTAAAAATGGATGGCCAAATAATAAAAATCACGTGGACGTTGTGGCGCGTCCTCTTTGGGCTCATAAGGAAACTCTGGAATACATCGATGGAGTTATTTTTTAAGATAATTTAGTTTATATACCGTAAGAACTTCGCAGTGAAATGATTGGGCGCGTACATGAGGGTCATTTAGGCATCGAACGATGCAAAAGGCGTGCGCGAGATGTGATGTTCTGGTGTGGCATGGGGCGTGATGTGGAGCAGGCCGTGCGCCAATGTCGCGCGTGCGCTCAGCACGCGGCGGCACCGCCGCGGGAGCCCATGATACCGCACCCGGTGCCTGATATTCCGTGGTCACAGGTAGGCTCAGATATTTTTGAATATAATAAAAAATATTATATGGTATTGGTTGATTATTTTTCAAATTTTATAGAATTGAACGTTCTTAGCAATATAAATTCGAGAGCTGTGATTAGCGCTATGAAAGAACAGTTTGCTAGGTATGGTATTCCGGAGGAGGTCATCACTGATAATGGTCCTGCGTATGCTTCTAGAGAGTTTAGGAATTTTAGTAAGGAATGGGGTTTCAGTCATTCGACCAGCTCTCCTAATTTTGCACAATCACTTCACATCAATCACAAGGTTTGAGTGAGAGAGCAGTAAGAACAGTGAAAAATATTTTGAAGAAATCTGTTGCAACGAGCTCCGATCCTTATCTAGGTCTGCTTAGCCTAAGAGCTACTCCAAGGGATGACATAGGCTCGCCCTCGCAGTTATTGATAGGTCGCAGGTTGAGAACTCGACTGCCTATTCATATAGAAAAATTGAGGCCTCAGCGAAATAATTCTGAGGATTACGCGAAAATTATTCGGAATAAAGTGCGAAGCAAATTATATTATGACATGCATTCGCGTCGTTTGCAGGAATTGCAGCCAGGAGATGAGGTTATTGTAAAAGGTGATAAACACAGTATGTATGTCCATTCTAGGGCGCGACAGCCGCGTTCTTATTTTCTTACAAATAGACATGGTAAGCTAGTACGACGCAATAGGAGGCATTTGCGTAGATTGGAACAACCTTTTGATAAGCAGGAGGAAGTCACATCCTCTGCTTCCTGGGAGAGGAAGGAGGATGATGTTGATGATATGAACTTAGGTCAGTTGGAGGTCACAGAATCGCCAGTTGATGATTCTCAGGGTATGAATCGTTTAGGGCGGGTTCAGGGGGAAGCGGCACGAAGAGCTCGCGATCTTATAGGATATATATATAAATGATTAATGTTTTAAGTTTTCTAAAGATGGTTATGATTTGTTTTATTTTATTTATAATAATGTTATACACTATTTGTTTTTGTTGAAGGGAAAGATGTTGTAGTGTCTTAGTTATCTGTAGTTTTAGTTTATGGTTTTTTGGTCTTTGGTTGTCATTCTTGGCTCTTGGAATAAAATGTAATTTTAAAGAATAACCGTTAATTTATTACATCAACTAACACAAGCCATACACCAAAAACACACCAAACACTTAACAGAGAAACAGAAGGGGAAGACGAAGAGCAACATTTCATACACAACAAACTCCATAACATACAGAATAGTTCTCTCACATACATCTTATACATATATGTACATATATATTCAAATAAGTAAGGAAGTTAGGGGGGTATAAATATCTTTTTTCCTGTGGGTAACAGGACGAGATATTTATTAGAACCGACGTCAGTCGAGTAGATGAAACAACAATAATATAATTTGTAATATATAAGAAAGATGGGCAACTAAACCGAATTGTCAAACACGTTGGCGACAGAACCGTCTTGTGGAAAAGTAGGGTACTTTTCATGTGTATATGTATCTGTGTGTATGTAACACATAGGTGTGTGAGTGTAAGGGTGTAGGTGTGTGCATTTGTATATACACATAGGTACCCACTGATTAAGTAATATATGGCTTAAGGTAAAGGTTTTACCCCTTTATAGAATTATAGAAACAAAATTATTAGTAGGTCAAAAGCTTTATTTACCTAAAATTACGAAATAGATATTATTACTTTCACAACACGTTTCACTTTTGTTTGGTTATCAATAGAAAACTTAGTTATTAATATAAAAAACTTAACACTTAGTAACAAAGCAAGAACAATATGATAAACAAATAGTAAATAGCACTTATAGCACTTTACACATCATGATAACCAAACAAAAAATCCGTTTTTTTTTAATGTTTTTTACTCTATCTCTTTATCATCACGCCAGATCCCTTGCGGGGTAGGCAGGGAGTACAGCCTACTTTTACTTTAGTATTTTAGTTATGTATTTCCTATAGTGGCTTCCTCCATTCTCATAGTTCGTCTCATACATGCTCGCCGGTTACGGAGACCCTTGACTTCTCCTTCAGATAAGACTCGGTCTATTTGGTCGTGGTAAGATCGGCTAGGTCTTCCCTGGTACCTACATCCTTCCAGTTTCGCATTGTATATCTGTTTTGTCTTTCTTTATTCTGGCATTCTTTATATATGCCCGAACTAACAGAGCATACCCTTTCTCATCTTTACACCGGTACTATCTTTCATACCTACTCGCTTTCTTAATACGCTGTTGCGAATACGGTTGGTCAGCTTCACTCCGCACATCTTCCGCAGAGTTTGCATTTCCACCGCATTTATCTTACTTTCATTCTCCTTCTTACATACCCAGCTCTCGCTACCATATAACAGCGTTGGAACAAGAACTCCGTTATGTGTGGCCAACTGCGCCTTTTGGCTTAAGTGCCGGCTCCCAAGTAGCTTTCCTATCGCACCATTTACTCTGTTCCTTGCACTCACTATTCTCTCTATGTCAGCGGTGTATTTCCTATTCTTACTGAAGGCGCATCCAAGATATACAAACTCACTTGCTCCAGCACACCATTATTAGCCGCAATTCAATGTCTTCTACTTATACATAATATAAACACTGCTAACTACCAAAACTGTTTCTTCGATCCCTTGGTGAAGTGGTACAAAATTGATCAACTTCTAAAAATATATTTTATAATTTATATATAAAATTAATTTGACGAACATCCTATTGCCGTTATTTAGATTATAAGAAATAAATCACTAAATATTTTCACTAGATTTAATATATTAATTATTTATTTTAATTGAACTCAGTAATTTTTGTGGCGAAAATGAAACAAAGATAATTGTAGTGAAACAGGGTACAAACTGCTTTACTCGTATTGACATGCGCTAGTGTCACCTTGTAGCCATACAGAAAAGCTCAATCCAGCCGCAATGACGATAGATAATGCTTTTGAATTTCCAAACCCTGGTTCTAACTGCGAGGCCGTTGACTTTTGTCCTGCGGTGTGGTTTGCTACCGCACTTACCACGGCAGGTGCCAATGGTCTTTAACGGAGGCTCGAGCCGCTAGGCCGTTGACTTGCCGTCCTGCGGTGTAGTTACCGCGCACCTACCGAGGCAGCGGCCAGAGGCCAGATCCTGGTCTATAATGGAGGTGTTAGCCACCCATCCGTCCTAGATAGCGGCCGAAGCCAGCACTAGGATTCTTAGCGGAAGCATTCTCATTGGCTTTAAGCCTTCCCGCTCGCCCGCCGCCCAGCCGGAATATGGCTATCGAAGAACCATAAACGTAGGTCCAAAGAATATTCGTGTGTCCTAAGGAGTAAACTTAACTGTTGCACTATGCCCAGGTTGACGCTACACTGAAACAGACTGGTAGTAATTAATCGGTTGAAAATCTCGAAACCGCGGGCAAATTTTCTTTATTAATTATTCAGAGTTGGTGCGGCGCCATGTATCGGGGTATGACGTAAACAATTAAAATATGTAACATTATTGTTCAGATGAAATTACGGTATTTATTCCAGCAGTCGTAAAAAGAACAGTACCCACTCACAATTATGACTAGGTACTAGAGTAGCCGTCTTTCCCTTCAACCAGATTGAAGGGAAATAAGTAGTGCAAGCAGTGACTCAAGCAGAGACTTTTCAGTTAGCATTTGGCCTAAGTATATAATAATAATCATTTATTGCCAAAAAAGTTTGTAATTGTTTTTTACTAAGTTAATTTGAGATCATGTACATCATTTTATTAGTAGCGATCTCTGCACTAAGCTCGCAGGCTTGTATCGCGAAGATCTATTATAGTATTAATATATATTTTTGAATAAAAATATATATTTTTGAAAGATTAGGTTTCCACAGGGCAAATTTTTAATTTTAATTGTAGTTCTGCCTTAGTAGTTTTAGACTTTAATACATATATCTGAAAGAGACCGCCCGTGATGTTACCGAAATATGGCGCTGCCGGAAGATCAGCGCTGCAGCATAATACAGCTGCGGCATTAGCTGAGGCAGGGGCCAATTTTGGGTCTCACACAATCACTGCTTTGCATTTTTAAATTTTTATCGTTACTCTTTTGTCATGTTAATTACTTTTGTTACTCATTTCATGCCGCGTGGTTCCCGTCTTAAAATAGGACCAACCCATCTCATCCCATCGGGTGTCGTACAAGGCGACTAAGGGAAAACTAGGGAATGGGCAGCAGCGTTCCCTTAACACTTCTACCATCAAAAACTGGGCTCGCCAACCCGCCTGCCAAGCGTGGCAAGTATGGCAAACCCCCCAAATTTATTAAAATGGAAGAAAAGAATAAAACCAGGCCCCTAGTCCCCAGCGGTCCTGTTTGTCCTGGCCACGGTAGCAACTATGGTAACGACAAGACAAAGGGTGCTAAGAATCTCCGGCAGAGATTCGGCTACCACCAACAACGAAAATTGGCCCTGGTGACATACAACGCACGCACGTTAAGGACAGATGAGAAGCTTGTTGAGCTGGAAGAAGAGATAAACAAGTTGCGGTGGAATATTGTTGGTTTATCGGAGGTCCGAAGAAAGGGCGAGGACACGATAACCTTAAAATCCGGCAACTTGTTTTACTACCGGGAGGGCGAACAGCAGTACCAAGGTGGTGTCGGATTTATCGTCCACAAGTCACTCATAGACAACGTTGTGTCCATCACTAGTGTGTCGAGCAGGGTAGCGTACCTGATACTCAGAATATCCAAAAGATATTCGCTGAAGGTCATACAGGTCTACGCACCGACCTCGGCATACTCAGATGATGACGTCGAAGTAATGTAGAGCCATACATACTTCCAAAGTACACTTTACAGTGGTTATGGGTGACTTCAATGCGCGGCTGGGCAAACGGGACGATGATGAGTTGAGAGTGGGGCAATTTGGATATGGGCAGTGCAACCCCAGGGGTCAGAGGCTGGCCGAATATCTGGAGAAGGAGGGGCTCTTTATGATGAACTCTTTCTTCCGGAAGCCGCCTCATAGGAAATGGACCTGGATGAGCCCTGATGGTTCCACAAAAAATGAGATAGACTTCATCATGAGCATCAAGCGACAAATATTTAATGATGTCTCCGTGATTCACAGGGTAAAAACCGGCAGTGATCACCGAATGGTCAGAGGCACATTAAATATTAATGTCAAAATGGAAAGATCGCGTCTGATGAAGTCTACGCTCCGACCTTCTTATGCACATATCCAAAACCCCAAACTTTCAACTTGAATTGGCAAACCGCTTCGAATTGCTAGACAGCAGCGCATCAGTGGACGAAATCAACAACAGGCTGGTAGAGACTGTCCATACGGTCGGGTCCAAGTATTTTAAGCCCCACCGTAAAAATAGACCTCAAAAACTGTCCAACTACACCCGTAACCTCATGACTGAGCGACGTTCCATGACGCTCCAAACCTCCGATGATGCTAAGTCCTATAGGCAGCTCAATGGACAGATACTGAAGTCCTTGCGACACGATTTACGGTCCTTCAATACAAGGCGTATTGAGGAGACCATAGCACAGAACAAGGGCTCCAAAGTGTTCGCAAGAGACGCGTCTATTGGGCAAAGCCAGTTGACGAAGCTGAAGACGGAGGACGGAAACGTAACGTCGAATAGGTCAGAGGTGCTCAGGGAGATAGAGAGGTTCTATGGGCAGTTGTACACCTCAGTAGCTGAACCTGTTGTTGACTTGGTAAAAGACCCAAGAGCCAAGCTAACCCGACACTACACTGAAGATATCCCGGTCATCAGCCTGTACGAGATTAGGATGGCTCTCGAACAACTTAAAAATAACAAAGCGCCAGGCGAAGACGGAATTACCGCAGAGCTTCTGAAAGCGGGCGGAACGCCGGTACTTAAAGTCCTTCAGAGGCTGTTTAATTCCGTCTTGCTCGAAGAGAAAACGCCGGAAGCATGGAACAGGGGTGTGGTGGTACTGTTTTTCAAGAAAGGTGATAACACTTTACTGAAGAATTATAGGCCCATCACACTGCTAAGCCATGTTTATAAGTTGTTTTCGAGAGTCATCACGAATCGTCTCGAACGCAGGCTTGATGACTTCCAGCCTCCCGAACAAGCCGGTTTCCGGAAAGGCTTTAGTACCATAGACCACATACATACGCTGCGGCAGATTATACAGAAGACCGAGGAGTATAATCGGCCACTATGCTTGGCGTTTGTGGACTATGAGAAAGCCTTCGATTCGATCGAGACTTGGGCGGTTCTTAGATCTCTCCAGCGATGCCGCATTGACTATCGGTACATCGAAGTGTTGAAGTGCTTGTATAATAACGCCACCATGTCAGTCCGAGTACAAGGGCAGTGCACGAAGGCGATCTCCATAAAAAGAGGAGTAAGACAGGGAGACGTCATTTCTCCGAAACTGTTTACGGCCACCTTAGAGGACACCTTCAAGCTCTTGGAATGGCGAGGACTTGGCATCAACATCAATGGCGAATACATCACTCACCTTCGATTTGCCGACGACATTGTGGTCGTAGCGGAGTCGCTGGAAGATCTAGGACGAATGCTCGGCGACCTCAACAGAGTATCTCAACAAGTGGGTCTTAAAATGAACATGGACAAAACGAAAATAATGTCTAACGTCCATGTCGTACGCACCGCACTCACTGTTGGGAACTCTACTCTTGAAGTTGTCGACGAATAACTTTGAGAGACAGGTCAATCGACGAATCCAACTCGGCTGGGCAGCGTTCGGGAAACTGCGCAACATCTTCTCATCAAAAATACCTCAGTGCCTTAAGACTAAAGTTTTTAATCAATGTGTGTTACCAGTTTTGATATATGGATCAGAGACGTGGTCTCTTACAATAGGTCTCATAAATGAGGGGATCAGGAATGACGAGATTCGTAGAAGAACCAAAGTCACCGACATAGCCGTTAAGATTAGCAAGCTGAAGTGGCAATGGGCGGGCCTCATAGCGCGTAGATCGGACGGGCGTTGGGGCAGAAAGATTCTAGAGTGGAGACCACGTATTGGCAAGCGCAGCGTGGGACGACCGCCTGCCAGATGGACCGACGATCTTGTGAAAATCGTAGGAAGTCGTTGGATGCAGGTGGCATCGGACCGGTTACGCTGGAAATCGATTGGGGAGGCCTATGTTCAGCAGTGGACAAGTATAGGCTGAGATGATGACTCATTTCATTCTTTTGTGTTTAGTTGTGTGAGCACAAAATAAATTATTATTTCTTTTCTTTTCTTTTATTTTTCACACAGGATGGGTAGTGATAGTTCTAAGTGCCAAACGAAATCAATATTTAATTCAATGGTGTAAAGGAATAAAATCATAAGTATAGAAACTGGTCACGCCTCTTATTACCATTGAATACAGTATAATTTTCTTTGACATTTACAAATGTCACAGCACCCACCTTACATGAAAAATACAATAGGAGATACATAACTAAAATACTAAAGTAAAAGTAGGCTGTACTCTCTGCCTACCCCGCAAGGGATCTGGCGTGGTGATATAGATAGATAGATAGAAAAGTAGGCAATTAAAAAAAAGTATGGTTTTTAAAACTCAAAAAGACAAATCATAGATAAAACAAAAATTAAAGTAAACGTATACGACAATAAAATAATAAAAAAGACATCAAATCAAATTATTGGCATAGCATTTGTTTGTGGGTGTGTTTGTGTGTGTGTGTGTGTGTGTGTGTGTGTGTGTGTGTTTGCGTGTGCGTGTGTGTGTGTGTGTGTGTGTGTGTGTGTGTGTGTGTGTGTGTGTGTGTGTGTGTGTGTGTGTCTGTAGCATACCTTTCAAGGTTTGGTGATAATTTCTTCTTCGTTGATAGTTGAGGCCCAATAACCATTCCTTTATTTTCAGTTTAGCAAGACCTGGCGTTGATTTTTTTATATCACAAGAATGATAACTGACTGCGATCATAATTATTACCTATCATCCCCATTTGGGAAATATAGACGTGACGGCACAGTGATAATCATACTAAAGCTTTTTTCTAAATCATTTTGTATACTTAATCCGCTATTTTATTGATACATATACCCTCACCATCGGTCACGAAAACCTTAGGTGCTCTTACGCAACCCTACATAACGGAGTTAAGTCGTACGTAATTCCACGGAATATTCGGTGAGTAAGAAATAATATCTACTGTGCAACTAACTTTATGTATTGGTCAATACTTGAATTGTAGCGTCATCACTGAGCCAAGTTAAATATAGCCTCAACTGCAACTCAGGTGTTGTAACCAACCCTATAAGATTACTAGATACGGTGCGGTGCTAAAAGCATTTTGAAAGGATGTTTCAATACTATTTAATAGTAATATCGATACCTTCTCAAATCATTTTTCGTAAAATACGGTTCGAATAATTTAACTTAACATAACCCACCCTAGTCAGAAAGTGCTGTGCAATGGTTCATACAATTAATTTTACGACTTCAAACTGCCGTTTCTCGCAATGCCGAACATAATCGGACTCCGGACTACCTTAGATAAATATGTGTAACGTTTCCAGTAGTCTTATAGCTGCGAATGTATGCATTTTGTACACTACGTGCTACTCGTAGATGCACTAGCAACGGCTGAGGCAAATAAATTCCGCGATTTGTGGTTGGAAAGTTTCCAGGGCGCTGTTGTTGGCCGCCTTCGGGTTTCCGGCGGCCAAACACGGCCGCTGAGCTCCTGCCCTGAGATAGTCCAGTGATATATTCGACTATTATACACTTTGCAAGAAATAAATATGTTTATAGAAAAGCTTTTACCTGCGAAACTTAATATTTAAGAGTGGGTTGTAAGGGTTGTGCATTCCGTAAATGGCAATAAGAAGTAAAATCTGTTTATAGTACGCCAATCGACTAAAATATTGGTATAATTAAGGTGAAAATAAATATGAACTAAAATAGGCATATGCAGTGCGGTGGAAAACTTATAGCACTAGAAACGAAGGTGTGGGCGTCATCCGTCATATATTTTTCAAGTGACAATTATATCGATTATCATCAATTCATATAAGAAAAAAGTCTTGAAATAGACAACCAAGAAAACGTTTACCTAGCAGTACGAAAAATGAAGGTCAGAAAAGGATTTCGTATGAGTGCATCGTTTAAAAAAACATGTTTTGATAATGATGTTCTAGTAATTATTTGCTCATTACAAAAGTATTAATATTTTTTATTAAAAAGAAATGTAAACAATATATATCGCGATATTTAATAAAGACTAATATGTTTAATAATAATAATAATAATAATAAAAATCATTTATTTTCTCCCACAAGTTACATGCATCATTCTAAATTTTACATTGAAATATTGGTAGGGAGACAGGAGCCCATACTAAGTAAAACTTGTGTTACGGGTCTCCTGGCCTCCCTATCCCAGAAAAAAGAATCATTGCCATTGTAAGTTACAAGTTGCGTAACAGGGAGTGTGCTAGATGCAATAATGTGTGTGGTGTGTGTGTGTGTGTGTGTGTGTGCGTGTGCGTGTGTGTGTGTGCGTGTGTGCGTGTGCCTGTGTGTGCCTGTTTGTTTGTGCGTACATGTGTGTTAAATGTCTCTATGTCAGTTTAACAGTTTTTCTGTGTCTTCGTAATCAAGCGTGAGAAGCCAATGTACGGCCTTTCTCCTGCATTCTTGTTTTGAGTTGGGATATACTGCAAGCAATTTATTAGCAAGATTGTATAAACATGCGCCTTGAAAAAAGAAGAATTTATCGCTAAAAGCGGTTCTTGCCGGTTTTGTTGGACATATTTGATAGTTACGACGTCTGGTTAACGCTGGGTGTTTTAGGTTAAAATGTAGGAGCTTGTGTTGTTTCAGAACAATTGCAAGAATATACAGTTGCCTGACTGATAGTACTTCTGCTAGTTTATATAATTCCAACGTTGGGAAAAGTCTTGGTTTTGAAAGACTTATTTTCAGAATAAGTCTTTGAGCCCGCTCTAATTCAATAAGGTGACTCTTAGCTGCCCCACCCCAGGAAGAGATACAGTAGGCAAGAACAGATTGACAGAGTGCCAAATATACAGTTCTCATAACTTTAGGGTCCGCTACATCTTTGAGCTGTTTAAATATATATGCTAATTTACGGACTCTCTTGGCGACATTACAAATGTGTTCCGTAAAGCTAAGGTTTTCGTCAATGGTTACCCCTAGATATTTTATGAATTTAGTTTTTTTAATTTGTGGGCAGTTACAGCTTGAGCCAGCCGATTGATTACAATAATGTGCTATAATTTCTTGTAGAGGGAAGTCAGAATTTCGTAGTTAGAATGTTATAAAATGAGTTTTACATGGGTTTAGAGTTAGGGAGTTAGTGGCTAGCCAATGGCACACTCTATTGAGGCCTGCTTGGCCATGTTTAAATACGCTAGACCATGAGTCCCCATAGAAGGTGAGAGTTGTGTCATCAGCATAAGAAATAATGTTGCAATTCTGTATTTTTAGTTTGCATAAATCGTTGATATAGCACAGAAATAGAGAAGGTCCCAGGATACTACCTTGTGGGACCACAAAGTTAACAGAGCCCTCGTCGCTTAATTTGTCACCTATTCTTACCCGCTGTGTGCGACGTAAAAGATAGCTTCTAAATAACTGCAGTTGTGCATCCCTGATACCCATTCCCTCTAGCTTCGACAGTAGCTTGGGAAGAGAGACTGTGTCAAACGCTTTGGCAAGATCTATATCTGGAGAAGGAGGGGCTCTTTATGATGAACTCTTTCTTCCGGAAGCCGCCTCATAGGAAATAGACCTGGATGAGCCCCGATGGTTTCACAAAAAATGAGATAGACTTCATCATAAGCACCAAGCGACAAATATTTAATGATGTCTCCGTGATTCACAGGGTAAAAACCGGCAGTGATCACCGAATGGTCAGAGGCACATTAAATATTAATGTCAAAATGGAAAGATCGCGTCTGATGAAGTCTACGCTCCGACCTTCTTATGCACATATCCAAAACCCCGAGAACTTTCAACTCGAATTGGCAAACCGCTTCGAATTGCTAGACAGCAGTGCCTCAGTGGACGAAATCAACAACAGGTTGGTAGAGACTGTCCATACGGTCGGGTCCAAGTATTTTAAGCCCCACCGTAAAAATAGACCTCAAAAACTATCCAACTACACCCGAAACCTCATGGCTGAGCGACGTTCCATGACGCTCCAAACCTCCGATGATGCTAAGTCCTGTAGGCAGCTCAATGGACAGATACTGAAGTCCTTGCGACACGATTTACGGTCCTTCAATACAAGGCGTATTGAGGAGACCATAGCACAGAACAAGGGCTCCAAAGTGTTCGCAAGAGACGCGTCTATTGGGCAAAGCCAGTTGACGAAGCTGAAGACGGAGGACGGAAACGTAACGTCGAATAGGTCAGAGGTGCTCAGGGAGATAGAGAGGTTCTATGGGCAGTTGTACACCTCAGTAGCTGAACCTGTTGTTGACTTGGTAAAAGACCCAAGAGCCAAGCTAACCCGACACTACACTGAAGATATCCCGGTCATCAGCCTGTACGAGATTAGGATGGCTCTCAAACAACTCAAAAATAACAAAGCGCCAGGCGAAGACGGAATTACCGCAGAGCTTCTGAAAGCGGGCGGAACGCCGGTACTTAAAGTCCTTCAGAGGCTGTTTAATTCCGTCTTGCTCGAAGAGAAAACGCCGGAAGCATGGAACAGGGGTGTGGTGGTACTGTTTTTCAAGAAAGGTGATAACACTTTACTGAAGAATTATAGGCCCATCACACTGCTAAGCCATGTTTATAAGTTGTTTTCGAGAGTCATCACGAATCGTCTCGAACGCAGGCTTGATGACTTCCAGCCTCCCGAACAAGCCGGTTTCCGGAAAGGCTTTAGTACCATAGACCACATACATACGCTGCGGCAGATTATACAGAAGACCGAGGAGTATAATCGGCCACTATGCTTGGCGTTTGTGGACTATGAGAAAGCCTTCGATTCGATCGAGACTTGGGCGGTTCTTAGATCTCTCCAGCGATGCCGCATTGACTATCGGTACATTGAAGTGTTGAAGTGCTTGTATAATAACGCCACCATGTCAGTCCGAGTACAGGGGCAGTGCACGAAGGCGATCCCCATAAAGAGAGGAGTAAGGCAGGGAGACGTCATTTCTCCGAAACTGTTTACGGCCACCTTAGAGGACGCCTTCAAGCTCTTGGAATGGCAAGGACTTGGCATACATCACTCACCTTCGATTTGCCGACGACATTGTGGTCGTAGCGGAGTCGCTGGAAGATCTAGGACGAATGCTCGATGACCTCAACAGAGTATCTCAACAAGTGGGTCTTAAAATGAACATGGACAAAACGAAAATAATGTCTAACGTCCATGTCGTACCCACCGCACTCACCGTTGGGAACCCTACTCTTGAAGTTGTCGACGAATACATTTACCTGGGACAGGTAGTCCGGTTAGGTAGGTCCAACTTTGAGAGAGAGGTCAATCGACGAATCCAACTCGGCTGGGCAGCGTTCGGGAAACTGCGCAACATCTTCTCATCCAAAATACCTCAGTGCCTTAAGACTAAAGTTTTTAGTCAATGTGTGTTACCAGTGATGATATATGGATCAGAGACGTGGTCTCTTACAATAGGTCTCATAAAAAAGCTCAGAGTTGCTCAGCGAACTATGGAGAGAGCTATGCTCGGCGTTTCTCTACGCGATCGAATCAGGAATGAGGAGATTTGTAGAAGAACCAAGGTCACCGACATAGCCGTTAAGATTAGCAAGCTGAAGTGGCAATGGGCGGGCCACATAGCGCGTAGATCGGACGGGCGTTGGGGCAGAAAGATTCTAGAGTGGAGACCACGTATTGGCAAGCGCAGCGTGGGACGACCGCCTGCCAGATGGACCGACGATCTTGTGAAAATCGCAGGAAGTCGTTGGATGCAGGTGGCATCGGACCGGTTACGCTGGAAAGCGATTGGGGAGGCCTATGTTCAGCAGTGGACAAGTATAGGCTGAGATGATGATGATGATGAATTTAATTACGGCAAAATTTTATAAAGAAAGAGCACTTTTTAAGAGGTATTTTTATGGACTGCCTCGTTGAACAAGAAGGTACCGTATAATGCATTTGGAGATCCCGGAGGATCTCTTACAAATTGTAGGGCGAGCAAAATGTAGTTTTTCTATAGAAAATTTCCCAGTATCAGTCCGGATTCCGAAGTTGTACCTGGTATAATAGCAATAGCCTCGCCCCTATTACATTGGCACCTTACATTCTGAGCAATTATTTGGTTTGGCACATAGTACACCTCTTAGCCCCTCTCGCTTGGAGAATGTAGGCGCCCCAGTGCGTGTGATTTTTTTTACGGAAATTATTGGACATCCACGTGGTTTATTAAAATTGTAAAATATGTTAAAATAAACATCATCACACCTGTATTCCCCAAGGTCGGATGTTAGGTTCATGCAATAGGGGCAAGCCTAATGCCATTATATCGGACACAATGCCAGTTGATACTGGAAATATTTCTACCGAAAAATTACATTTGTTCTGACCTGGGATTCGAACTCAGGACCTCGTGATCGCTACGCGCATTATTCGACAATAGACTAACGAGGTAAAGATAACGTTTTAGAAGCTTTTGTGTTCGTATGAATATCTGTCTCTCTGGTTCAAATCTTGTAATCCATTTTTTAAGCACTTCAGGTATTTTATTTATTAGTTTTATTTTATTAGGATATCCAATAGCGTTTGACAATAGAAAGCATGTATCCGACTGAGCTGAAATTTAGCATACGTATGTAAGTTCGGTGACAATGCAATATTATAGTACATACCGTGGACCCAGCTCCAGGCCAGTCTTTTAATGGCGTCGAAAGGTGGCCATGGAAACATGTCAACTACACAATATAACCACCTTGTGTTTAGGCTGGTTAGACTGGTATTGACAAGTACTATACAACCAGATGATATTTAGGGTCTGATGATGAAGTGGAAAGGTGACCAACGGAACTACCTAAGTACTAAATATACCCCTGCCGGGTTTGAGCTCGTTGGATTTGTCTTCACGAGTTCTGTAGACCCGAATGATGTCGAGGGTCTGATAATGGAGCTGGAGGGTAGCCAATAGAACTTCTCAACTACTGAACATAATTCTGCAGTGTTAAGGCTCGTTGAATTTGTCTTAACGAGTTTTATAGATCCGGATGATGCCCAAAGTCTGAAGATGGAGCCGGGGGATGGATAATAGAACTACTCAACTACTTATCATAACCCCGAATATTAGTGCTCGTTGGATTTGTCTTGACAAGTACCATTGTTTACGTATTATTAAATTGTATTATTTATAGTTCGATATAACCTCGCTAGATGGCGTTCATTGCGACGCCCGGAATTGTAAATTGCGGTATCAAGTTTTTTATATAGTTGCTATAGTCGATAGTTTTATTGTATGGTTAAATCGTAACTAAACACAGATTACAAGGACACCGCCCCGCACTGCGCAACAGATGGTTTTATTAGCGCATCCTGTAGGATTTACATAGTACTCTATACTAGTGATGTGTACCGGAGGCAAAATCAATCTCTGGAGAAGAACTGGTTGATAACGACGTAATGAAAATAATTAACATATAACAAATGGTTTATAGGTAAATAGCTGTACGTGCGCATACCTACCTGATTATCTATTTCTATTATCTACACGACTTAGTACAAGTAACAGTTCTGAGCAAAAGTGGTGGGTTTTTTTCATTTATGCATTCATATGTACATTAACTACGATATGAACAATACTTATTTAACTACGTGTTAGGACTTACGTAGTGTCATATTATCAAAAAATATCTGGTAGACAAATAAAACAATATTTAATAAATTTGTACCTAATAAAACACATTTAGGTTTGTCGGGAGTCCCTCCTGTATGAAAAGAATTATGAACTAAAGATGCATTCAAAAACTTCCGGTATTTTTAGTAATTACCGGTAAAAACCCGGTTTGTGTGTTAACCGGTGAATCTCCGGTTTTTATTGAATCAGTTTACATCACTACTCTAAACCCCTAACCTTAAATAACCATAGTACTTTGTCGGTCTCTGTTGTGTTTTTGCCATAAATTTTTTGCTATAAAAGCTTGATTTTAAAATAAAACTTTTTAAATTAAAATTATCATTTTGATGTTTTTTTTGCTTTAAGCTTAGTGTGTAGGTCCATCCTCCATTTTTATTTCATTGGTATTGGATCTTGAAATTTGAAAATATACCAGGGAGCTCCTTAACGGCAAACAATACGAATGTGTAGATTGAGTTATTATGAGTTTATGACCATAATATTCTCCATAATAGTCTTATTATAGAACCTTACTATAGAACTAAACAAAATATTAACGGCCTCCAAAAAAGGAGGTTTACAATAGAGCCGTATACATATTTTTATGTATGTTTGACAATAACTTCTTCGTTTATTGTCCGATTTTAATGTTGATGGATCTATCTATAACCTCATGCCAGATCCCTTGCGGGGTAGGCAGAGAGTACTGAGTTCCAACAGGTTCTTTCCTTACATACCTCTCTGGCTTCCTCGACTCTCATAGTTCGTCTCATACACGCTCGCCGGTTACGGAGACTCTTGACTTTTCCATCAGATAAGACTCGGTTTATTTGGTCGTGGTAAGATAGTCTGGGTCTTCCCCGGTACCTGCATCCTTCCACTTTCACATTGTATATCTGTTTTGTCATTCTTTCCTCTGGCATTCTTTCTATATGCCCGAACCAACGGAGCATGCCCTTTCTCATCTTTACACCGATACTATCTTTCATACCTACTCGCTGTCTTACTATGCTGTTGCTAATGCGGTCGGTCAGCTTCACTCCGCACATCTTCCGCAGAGCTCGCATTTCTACCGCATTTATCCTACTTTCATTCTCCTTCTTACATACCCAGCTCTCGCTACCATATAACAGCGTTGGGACAAGAACTCCGTTATGTATGGCCAGCTGCGCCTTATGGCTTAAGTGCCGGCTCCCGAGTAGCTTTCCCATCGCACCATTCACTCTGTTCCCTGCACTCACTCTTCTCTCTATGTCAGCGGTGTATTTCCCATCCTTACTGAAGGCGCATCCAAGATATACAAACTCATTCACTTGCTCCAGCACATCGTTACCAACCACAATCCTTACATTTGTTCTGGTTTCTTCCCTTTCAAAAACCATAATCTTGGTTTTCTTCACATTCAAGTGTAAGCCATTGATCATGCAGTCGTCTTTCATAACTGTGACTAGTGTTTGCAGATCAGTGGCTGTTGGCGCTATCAAAACCGCGTCATCTGCATAAAGTAGATGGTTTACCACTAAGTCACCCATTTGTACACCTTCATTCATCGCTTTCAGTCTTTGAAGACTTTTGTCCAGATATATTATAAACAGTCTAGCGGACAACACGCAACCCTGCTTGACGCCGATTTTAACGTCAAACCAGGGTGACCTGTTACCACCCACCCGTACGCATGCCTTGCAGTCCACATAAGTGGACTGGACGGCTCGCAACAGAGTGCCATCTATACCATACTCTGGCAAAATGTCCCAAAGTCTCTTTCGCACAACTCTGTCAAATGCCTTCTCCAGATCTACAAAACCGCAGAAAACCTTCCGGCCCATGTTAATTATTTTCATTACGTCGTTATCAACCAGTTCTTCTCCAGAGATTGATTTTGCCTCCGGTACACATCACTAGTATAGAGTACTATGTAAATCCTACAGGATGCGCTAATAAAACCATCTGTTGCGCAGTGCGGGGCGGTGTCCTTGTAATCTGTGTTTAGTTACGATTTAACCATACAATAAAACTATCGACTATAGCAACTATATAAAAAACTTGATACCGCAATTTACAATTCCGGGCGTCGCAATGAACGCCATCTAGCGAGGTTATATCGAACTATAAATAATACAATTTAATAATACGTAAACAATGGTACTTGTCAAGACAAATCCAACGAGCACTAATATTCGGGGTTATGATAAGTAGTTGAGTAGTTCTATTATCCATCCCCCGGCTCCATCTTCAGACTTTGGGCATCATCCGGATCTATAAAACTCGTTAAGACAAATTCAACGAGCCTTAACACTGCAGAATTATGTTCAGTAGTTGAGAAGTTCTATTGGCTACCCTCCAGCTCCATTATCAGACCCTCGACATCATTCGGGTCTACAGAACTCGTGAAGACAAATCCAACGAGCTCAAACCCGGCAGGGGTATATTTAGTACTTAGGTAGTTCCGTTGGTCACCTTTCCACTTCATCATCAGACCCTAAATATCATCTGGTTGTATAGTACTTGTCAATACCAGTCTAACCAGCCTAAACACAAGGTGGTTATATTGTGTAGTTGACATGTTTCCATGGCCACCTTTCGACGCCATTAAAAGACTGGCCTGGAGCTGGGTCCACGGTATGTACTATAATATTGCATTGTCACCGAACTTACATACGTATGCTAAATTTCAGCTCAGTCGGATACATGCTTTCTATTGTCAAACGCTATTGGATATCCTAATAAAATAAAACTAATAAATAAAATACCTGAAGTGCTTAAAAAATGGATTACAAGATTTGAACCAGAGAGACAGATATTCATACGAACACAAAAGCTTCTAAAACGTTATCTTTACCTCGTTAGTCTATTGTCGAATAATGCGCGTGGCGATCACGAGGTCCTGAGTTCGAATCCCAGGTCAGAACAAATGTAATTTTTCGGTAGAAATATTTCCAGTATCAACTGGCATTGTGCCCGATATAATGGCATTAGGCTTGCCCCTATTGCATGAACCTAACATCCGACCTTGGGGAATACAGGTGTGATGATGTTTATTTTAACATATTTTACAATTTTAATGAACGACGTGGATGTCCAATAATTTCCGTAAAAAAAATCACACGCACTGGGACGCCTACAATTCCCAAACGGGAGTGGCTAAGAGGTGTACTATGTGCCACACCAAATAATTGCTGAGAATGTAAGGTGCCAATGTAATAGGAGCGAGGCTATTGCTATTATACCGGGTACAACTATGGAATCCGGACTGATACTGGGCAATTTTAAGTAAGAACCAGTAATCAGGGAGAGGTGTATACGTGACTGTAGTATGACAGCTTCCGTACTTAACTTAACGTCGTTCATATCCTCATTTTTTTAACCTTAGGATATTAATCAAACCTATCTATATCATCACGTCTGATCCCTTGTGGGGTAGGATATTAATTATTAAATATAATAAACTAAGGGCATGGTATGCTCTGTGAGCGCCGGTAGTAGTTTGGTTTCACTAGAAATAAGCTCTAACTATTCGTATTGCAAACTAATCGTGCGCAAAAAGATCACACAAAACATATTTCCTCAAAGTTAATTAGGAAAGTTCCGCTGTTAGCTGTTCTGCTTCATCGATCATGTGCTCTGAGAATTTAAGCACATTAATTGGAATTGTTTAATCCAAATGCGTTTTAATGGTGTTCAAAGTAATTAATGAAATAAAACTTTGTAGAAACCTTGTATAGACGTTACATCTACGTTATTTGATCCGCATGTTAGTTGTATCGGACTCCTTTATAAATGACCAAAAACAAATAAAATTGATCTGTGTAGACGAAAATGCTACATAAACAGTCAAGAACGAAAGGATTACTCTACAACCCGTTCGGAATGTGATTTCTGTGGAGATTCAACGTTATCCTTTAAAAATACATTTTGTATACATTGTAATCAATTGGAAAGACCGCGCAAAATGTACAAGATAAGGTTACATGAAAATGAAACAAACATATTATGTTCTTATTCACTTATCTATCTATAGCATCATGCCAGATGCCTTGCGGAGTAGGCAGAGAGTACAGAGTTGAACCAGGTTCTTTCCTTACATCTCTCTGGCTTCCTCTACTTTCATAGTTCAACCTCGAATATAAGATATACCATTACGAGTATGACTACAAAAGCAGCCATGACTCTTCTCAATGAATTCGTAGGTCATATAGGTATGGCAACGATAACTAATCTTACCACCAGAGCTCTCGGTAAATAGGTTGAAAAGGGTGAGAAACAAATATAAAATAGTAAATTATGATCTTAATGACAGAAGTGTACAATCGCTATTGAGTAAAATAGCACCCCCGGGGATTTGTGTAAAAGTTCTCGGTCTGCTATACTGGCTCATTGCAAAGCCTTTGCATGCAAATCAAGGTAAGAGACAATAGCGTAATATAATTACCCTGGCCAAATGGGCTCGGTTAAAGACATCTGCTGTTAGAACTCATCACGCATTACATATCCTTAAAGGCTTCCAAATTGAAGCAATCTATCCATCAAATCTCTACTCCAAACATTTTTAATACCTAGGTGCACACACTACACCTAATACATTTTTAATACATTTATATTACATTTCGCTACGCATTATAATTAGTCAAGCGTGTCATACATGACATAGTTACTAAGAGTACAATTTAGCCACGCTATAACTGAGGGCTGTTTTTATGTACACATATAAAACAGAACTTTTTCCACAATAAATTGGGAACTACGTTGGATGTGCCGATATCCCAAGCTACGTGTAAATTTTCACCCATTTAATTTAAAACCAGAGGATGAAGCAGTGATGCGATCCTACTATCCGTAAAACAATGGTAGTACGAGAACATACCATAAATTCCTTCTACTAGTAAATTATGGCACATTGTTAGTAATTTTCTCACGATTATCATCTATATTACTTTGTTTGGTTGAACAAGTCTCCACTAAGTTATTTTGTAGCAAATATGAACATTCTGTAGCCACAATATCCCTCTGGCAGTTCTCTCTCAAGTACATTTAGCAACAAAGGTCCATGAATAGATCCAAAAGATAATGCCCAAAATCCTATGGAAGTTCGGCTAATTTTGCGTCTCTTCTAAATAGTCATAAAAGGGTAATTTACCTAGGACGTCATTAAGGAAAAGTAAAAAAAATAATGTGAAATTTGGATAATTGCGATATTCCAAGAACGTTCTTAGGTTATATTAAACTTCTTCTATCATTATAACAACTTGATGAAGGAATAATACCCATGTGATTGATATGAATGAATGATAATTAGATATGCAACACTTACTGAACTAGATGCAATCCAGGAGTTCAAAACTTTTAGCATAGAATTTGGTTAGTTCATCCATATAGTGAACTCGTTCATGGTGTGGAACAACCAACGAACAATACTAGACTGCTGTGGTATATCGCTATGAGTAAATCTTGACGGCGATGTCATTAGAATAACATTCACTAGCACTTTTCAAAAATATCTCATAGGCCCAGACACACTTATCAAACTCCTATTTTCGCAGAATATTAAGGTTTGATTTTGTTATAGAGTGATTTTGACAATTACCCTTAAACTTAGTTACCAAAATAATTATTCAATATTGTGAGTAATTTGAATCGTAATATATTTTTTACCAAAATAATTTATTGAATTGTGTGAATATATATGTGTATTGTTATAAACATTGGGTTTATAAGATAAATGCACAAGATACTATATTATATGTATTATTACTGTATTATTTTATAAGACTTCGATATGATTTTTTGATGTATATTATATCACATATCAATGGAAGGTTATACTTTATTGTAAACGTAATTATTTATTGAGCTACAAATTGCCAGCTGGTACCTATAATTTCGATCCAAATCATTGGTATATAAATAGTTCCTGTGGATGGTGACACATCTTTAGTCCGGTTTTCCATTATTCTTTACTAAATAACTACTCGGTAGTTTTGTACTCTGCTGTTGGTATTCACTAAACTGACTATAAGTCACTACGTACGGTGAAGTACAATCTAATATTATATAAGACTCTAAACTCGGTTGCGTTATTAGTTGCCGAACTAACATAATATGATCAAAAGAAAAAGCTTTAAATGACATTATTATCATTTGTTTCTCAATTCTTTAAATGCTTTATTATTTGTATTACCTTTTGTTTACTTCTATTAGTTATTTACAGGTTACATTAAGTTTAGTATTAATATTAGGCTTTAAAGGAACTTTATTGTGTTACAGCGAATTGTTTTGCGGACCATGCATAGTTACCACACACTTCCGCACTTGCCGTTAATTTTGGCACACAATTGTGCGGAGTATTCACATAAAATAACTTATTGAATACCGCTTCCATCTTAGAAATGATGGAATTTATTAGTTTATCAACGACACTACCCATGTTAGTTCAATTACCTTCATGCTCGCTGCTTTTCCGAGAGGATTCCTCCCCACCCTATACCACCACCACGATATACTGTACGATGTCGAACTTGAAAACATGTAGCTTTAAATCAGCAGTTGTATGTGGTACTAAGATGCCTGTAGTTATTTTACCGTAAGTCCTGTGGGTGTCGTCAAGGGCGACTAACTAGGTATATTTTGATTTTTTTCGATTCAATTTACGGTAATCATGACGAGAACGTAACGTCTAATTGATATTTGGTGAACAAAGCGCTAAGAAGCATTACTCATCCAAAAATCCCCATTTTGAGGAGAGCAGCTGACTTTATTAAACATTAGTCATTTTAATCACCAAGCTGCTGTCTTTTGTAATAATATTATTTCACAGTAAACATCTTGAAAATTAAATTTAAAAGACTTCTAACTCAAAGTTATAGCCCGCTTTAAGTGGGGACGTGACGTAAAAAGGTTTCAAAGCCTTTGCTAGTAAAAGGTAATTAGTAATAGTTATGTAAACTGGTTCTATAAAATCCGGACCACCACCGGTTAACACATGAACTTATTTTTACTTTACAATTTCGTCTATGTATCAGACACTTTTCACAAACCCAGCTATGTTTAATGTTAAGTACTAATTTAAGAAGTATCGTTTTATAGATTTGTCTACTCGTTTTGATAACCATAACATAAATTCGACGCGTAATACGTCAATATGTTACGTAGTGTCTGTCCATTTGTCTGTTCGGTACAAATTTAAAAAAATATATTGCAAACAGCCTTCCCGATAAAGTAGAAACATGAAACTTCAAACATAGGTCAAAACTGGATATAAATGCAATAATATGGTACCATAAAGCTGGTCTGATGATGGAGCCGAAAGGTGGCCATAGGAACATCTCAATTATATTACTCAACCCGTTGTGTTTGGTCTCATAGGATTTATCTTGACAAGTATATTATCATAAACGCGACTAAAAAGCAGACAATAACTTTTAAATAAAAAAATCTTCTGTAATATACCGGTTTTAAAACGGATAAAAAAGTGTGAAATTATATTTCTGTATCATCACGCCAGATCCACTGCAGAGTAAACATGTAAAATAATTTAAAACGAAAAATGTGGCCCACATGCAATACTGTCATTACCTACAACCATTGATTGATGCCGGCAACTGACAAAAATAGTTACTTATACCTCCTCCTATCCTTATCATTATCTATTGCATGCGCCCCATCTCTCTCCCCCACGTTTTTGGTGATTCAGTAACATCCAAAAGTACTACAAATAAAATGGTTTGGATATAAGAAGGGCCCCAAAATATATTAAAATTTAGGGAAGTAACACAAAGAATCACTTTTTGGGTTGATAAACGCACTTCGACCTCGTCGACGTGCAAGTGGTCGTCTTTTCAGATGTAGACGGTTTCACGGAATCTTGAGCAATGCCATCTAAGTCGGCAAGAGACTGTACATGAACCCTTTTCTCATCCACGCCGAGGACATATCGACACCCAATATGAATAACATTGTAACTCAATATGGCATGGTTTTCAGGACAGCCGTTTTAAGTTATATAATTTTTATTTTTTTAAATTGTAGTTGCTAGTTTAAGTTATTCTGCACAATTATAGGTGTAATGGTACTGATTTTACATGCTCTTTCAAATGGCATGCATGTCGATTTGATAAAACTACTGCAAGTATGATTTATCAAGTTATACAATGTACAATTTTTTAACATACTTATTATGAAAATCATTGTAACTTACAGTACAATGCAGTCATTTCAAAATTTCAATGTCTTTTTCAGTGAATAACATTGTATCTTTTATTACAAATACACAACAAAAAATAAAAAAGGAACTTTTTCATGAATATAGTTGTAAGCAAAAATATAAAGTGTGTTATCATCAATTTTGCATGAAAGAACAAGGTAAGTATTAAATACTTGTTAGTTGGTCACATGAAAAGGGACCTTGCAGGAAATCATTCAATTAATGAGAAAAACGTATTTAAAGTTTTTAAGTCGTGTACTTGACAACATGTCTGATTTTAGTCACTTTTTTTTAATTTCCATTAATGTGTAGTAGAGAGATTTACATCGCTAAGAAAAATTAAAACCGTTTCCACAGCCATCAGTTCCCTTTTCGTCTATCACAAATATATAAAAGTAATAAAGAAATACAAAAAAAATCAAATCAATATCATTTTAATTGACCTATGTTTATAGGCTAAGAAATACAAAAAAAAAAAAAAAAACAGAAAAGGCTAGAAATACAAAAAAATCACATCATTATCATTTTAATTAACATATTATTATGTTTATAGGCTACTAGTCTTCAATGTCAGAATTACTACCATTATTAGAAACAGTGTCAGAATGCGGCAAGTTTTTATAAAAATGTCTGTACTGTTCTGGAATTGCACCACTAGAGCATAAGCTATTCAAGTCCCTGTATTTGCTTTGAGTGATTGAGTGCAAACTTTTATAGGCTATAGGTAAATTGTGATCCCACAACATACTTAAAGATTTATTTTTATTCAGACTTCTGGTCTTTACTTTGTGGTAATCCAAATCAATCCAATTTTGTTGGTCACGGTAAAAATCATTTTGATAATTAATAATATTTGGACAATCCGCATTAATTTTAATATGGTTGATTTTTGACCACATTATTTTGTTTTTATTATTATCCAATTCCCAATTAGGCACTAAAATTATTAATGATTTGAAATCAAAAATGTCATTTTGACTGACTTCTTTCACAGTGTATGGTTTTCCTGTAGTTTTCGCACAACGTATTAGAGTGTACCATTGTTGTGGTACGTAAATAACTTGGTTCTTTTTACGTCGTTCTATAAGGGCATGCATTGAGTCCCCTTCTGATTGGGAATGACCAACTTCAAAGAAATTATGTATAATGTTCAGACCAAATGTTTTGGAGGCATATGCATACATTAAGAATATTATTCGGTTTCTATTCTGACCACCACAGCAGTCCGAATAAAATCGGAATTCTTTTATACCTTCTGCAGTCTTTTGTTTTATAAAGTCGAACAAGAAGCTAGCAATTTCGTTAGGGCCCTTTTTCCCCGTGCATTCGTCCCACACATAACAGTGACCTTTAGCAGCACCAATGTCAAAAATTGTGAAGTTAAATACTTGAAATTTTCTTTTGTAATAGAATGTCGACACATCAGACTGAGGAGTGCTTACAATTTTTTGGAGGTCAAAACAGGCAGTTAATAATGCATTTTTAGATTGTTGCGCTTCTATCTTATCGTTATCTTTTAATTGACGTATGATACATTTATTTGCTATATGTAATGCGTAATCAGATGCTGTTTCTTTTTCAAGCTGAGAAGCTTTTACATAAACCTCACATTTCAAACAATGGTCTTTCTTCGGTTTGAAGAAATCTATATTAAATTCCTTGTAGAATATCTGTCTGTACTGTTCTTTCGTAGCTTTCGTATCAATTGGTTTATTTTCAGTCATCCATTCGGTATAAAGAGAGTATAGTTTAGGAAAACTGAGTGATTCTTCGAAATAAAGTTTCGATGTTCTTTGCCTTACATAATGTGATTCTTTGACTGGAATCGAATTAATATGCTGACGAACTGAAGTCTTAATATCTTCATTAATTGCATTCCCGCTATTGCTATGCTTACCACGCTCATCGTTCGGAATAAATTCTTCATTATTTCCGTTAATTTTTTTGAACAATGTTGTTATCCACATATCTGTTATATTAAATGTGTCTAAAAACATTTTTTTGCACACTCTAACTCTTTCTTTCAGTACAGGTAGGTAATACTCATAATTACAGTGACGTCTGGAGTTAATGTTGTTTAGTTGTACTGTTTTTCGTTGTACTCTAGTTATAAATCTAGATAAATACTCAACTTGTTTGTCATGATTTCCCATTGCCCAAAATTGTGAAAATAAGTTTTCTCTCTGATCATTACATATATTCTTATGACATTTTCTTTTGCAATCTTTATCTGTTTTACATCCTAGTCCCAACGCTCTTCCTTTGACTAAATTGCCTTTTTTGTTTATGTATTCTAAACCTGAATTTCGGAGTGTTTTCAATTTATTCATCTTCCAATTTTGTGGATCTCGTTGTCTTTTCCTACCCAAACAAGTTTTTTTGGGATATACTCTCTTTTTCGACGTATTATTTTCAACAGTTTGAACTGCAGCATGGTTGAAACCTAAAAATCGGATTTCTAGTTAAATATTTTAGACAAGGAAGTTCAGAAGTAAATAATAATTACCGAGGTAATATAAATATTACCAGAATACAAGCTATTCGGATTAAGTGTTGTAGTTGTTGGTATCACATCTAAATTAGTCGTTTCCATATTATTTACAACGTTATCAACCTTGGATGTGATATCTGGATCTATAAAAGGTTTTTTTCTTTAATATAACAAAAATCAGAATATAGAAAGTGCGTTCTAGATACAACCTCTTCAAATGAAATTGTAATTACCTAAATTCGAAGTATTCGGATTAGTAGAGTTTGGAGTTAGTACTGTACCCAAATTATGATATATATTATCTTCAACTTTTTGAACCACAGTACTGATTTCTTGATCTAAAAAATATAACAATAGAAGCAGATATAAGAAATATAAACAAAACAAGCAAATAAGAAGTACACAATAATATAGCTTGGTTGGATAAAAAGGTTATATAATATACCCAAACAAAAATGGTTTTCTTCTTGTGTAGGTATTGAAGTTAGTTCCACACCCAAATCACTAGGACTGATTAATGATTTTGTTTCCAAATTATCGTCCCTTCCTAATACTTGGCGATGACTAAGGACCTCAGTGCCATCAGAATCTGAAAACAAGAATATTTTAGTAAATTGCAATAATGCCTCGTTCGTTTGCATGTGCGTAAATTAAATGAATAATAATTGTTATTTGTAACTAAGGACTGCACAAGATAGGCATACCGACAGGGATAGGGAACCGATCAGGATAAAAGCATAGAATCTATGTAATTATGTGTCTATCAAATTTCAGCCATATCGGTTCAGTCGTTATTGCGTGATTAAGTCACAAACATAATATGAACAAAAACCCAAAGTTTCGAAATTTTCATTTATTAGTCGACGTCGATGACGTCGTTTTACGAACCTGTATACTTATCTGTTGGACCTCGTAGCTGAGGAGGTAGATATTCATCTGATAAGTCATCAGCTGAAAAATCTCCATCATTATCATTTTCTGAACAGGCGTATTGAGTTGGATGATTACGGCGTCTAAGTTTCGATTTAAAGCTTAGTAATTCGGCACCTAGAAAATGGAACAAGATTGTGCAACTTGTAAAAATATTGAAAAATAATGATTACTAAATAACATAATAATAACACTTACTTACCATTGAGAACTTGAAATTGATCTCTGTTACGTTTTCTAAGAATCCCCATTTGATTTAAACTCTCCTCATTTGGAGTATTCCTACTTTCTGTAAATCGAGTAAGTAACCATAGGCTGATTTTAAAGGTATGTTCACCTATAATTATGTAACAATATCTAACAAAGTGGCACAAGTAATCACAAATCAAAACAAGTGAAACTTTGAGGTTATAAAAAAGACAAAGTAGTTTATAATAATTCATAACTTACCTATCGATTCTTCAACTGAAACATCGTTTTGAGGAACAAGGGTCACTATGTGCCTTCCACGGGATGTCATTGTCACTATATACACAAAAAAAATACTCACAATCACTTGATTACTCCGCACTGAGCAGAAACCTGACAGTAAATGGCGGTTATGTTTACGAATAAAAGTGTAGCTCGCTAACAATAACATTGGATATGATGATACTTTCGTTTTCAAATGACGATTTTAAAACTTGGTTCCGATGTCACCACCGCAACTTTTTTTACGATAATATCCTTTTAAATAATATCATTAGAGTTCAGAAGAAATATATTGTAATTTAAAATACAATAAGGTCAAAGTTTAAATATTTCAACATTTGAAATGAATAACATTGTACATCCATTTGACATGTTACTTTAACACAAACAATTGGGTTACTAAAAATGTTGTGTATTGTAACATCATCTACTGTTATACTGCAACTAAAACACCGTCAATTTTTAAATACAATGACATTATATCTAGACATAAAAATAGTTCTTGTCATCATAGGAATACGGTTCAAAGACAGAGGGGAGTGTTTTTTCTTGCTGAATTTACACAATGTGTAATTGTAAAGACGTGTAACTGAAGTTACGATGTTATTCATATTGGGTGTCGATATATCTCCCTATCTCTCGACCAGCATTTCGTCACGCCAAACTTCGACCTCGCAGCAAGGAATTGATTATGGCATGTCTTAGTGAGGAACTCAGGGATTGTTACCCCCGAGCTCCTCAACTTTGTTTTAGCAAACCAAACATTGCCGCGTATAGCCACATCTTGGAACTTGATTAGAATAGGCCTAGCTTTACGGGCCGAACGCCCCATCCTGTGGCATCGACTTATGTCGACTGGATTAATGTTCGCTAACCCTAGACGACTCTGGAAAAGCTTAGATAGCACCACCTTAGATATATCCTCTTTGCTTTCGTCGGTGACACCATGAAGCAGAAGCATCTTTCGTCGACCCCGCATTTCCAAGGCATCAACAGTCTGTGCAAGCACGGTGACCTGCCGCTGAAGAGTGTGTAGTGCTTCGATTGTGAAGACACGAAATGCAGCAAACTCCGATGCCAGACCTTCTGTTGTGGTTGTTTCGGGAGACTTGTGTAATGCTTCCTCGAATTTTGACATTTGCTTTATGAACATTTGTGGTGGCTTGTATTGACTCCATCTTTGTGAAAATACTGCTGGTGTTTTGGAGTTAAAACAAATTCGGCAAGCAAAGAAGGTTAGCTAATCATTAAAAGTTAGTTATTAAGTTAAAATAATATAATACTGTATATATTAATTATTTAAATATAGAGCTAAGTTTTTATCGTCTTGTCAATTCTACAACCCACAAAAAAAAAAACTTTCATTATCATTCCAGCAGAAATAGCCCACTTTATACTGATAGATAAACAAGAGGATTACGCCTCAAATATCAAATAATCCGCAATAGTCCGCCAATATTGGTGAGTGTTAATTTCATCATGGTGCTATGATTAATGACGTGGTAGTAATTAATTACATTTATTAAATACCCAGTGATGTATTCACACAACTATTTTTGTTATCGCCAGAATGGTTCAAAGAAAAATTTGACACAGCTTAACTATTCCTAACATACAGTTTTTTTTCCAAAATACAAATAACAATTCATTTAATATGTATATTTGATAGCTGTAAAATTATTATATTTTTACTAACTTAATCTTTTCTGAACATCTACAAGTAAGGTTGAAAATCAATAGTTAAGTATGTAATTACAAACGTACATAATAATTATGTCGTTTTAGAGGTATTAAAAAGGTACATAAAAATGTTGCTAACATACGTCCATAGTACGAAAGCTGGTTTTTATATAATATAGGTTATTTGATGAGCCATGGTTACAGTGCATAGAGGACTAGAAGCATAGAGGAAGCATTTGCAAGATTATATATTTGCACTTCTATCTATCTATCTATCTATCTATCTATAACCTCACGCCAGATCCCTTGCGGGGTAGGCAGAGAGTACAGAGTTCCAACAGGTTCTTTCCTTACATACCTCTCTGGCTTCCTCGACTCTCATAGTTCGTCTCATACACGCTCGCCGGTTACGGAGACTCTTGACTTTTCCATCAGATAAGACTCGGTTTGTTTGGTCGTGGTAAGATAGTCTAGGTCTTCCCCGGTACCTGCATCCTTCCACTTTCACATTGTATATCTGTTTTGTCATTCTTTCCTCTGGCATTCTTTCTATATGCCAACGGAGCATGCCCTTTCTCATCTTTACACCGATACTATCTTTCATACCTACTCGCTGTCTTACTATGCTGTTGTTAATGCGGTCGGTCAGCTTCACTCCGCACATCTTCCGCAGAACTCGCATTTATCCTACTTTCATTCTCCTTCTTACATACCCAGCTCTCGCTACCATATAACAGCGTTGGGACAAGAACTCCGTTATGTATGGCCAGCTGCGCCTTATGGCTTAAGTGCCGGCTCCCGAGTAGCTTTCCCATCGCACCATTCACTCTGTTCACTGCACTTCTTACACTTATGTCATGTCAGTGATAAGAAAAGGGACAAATCCATTGTTACCAGTTACACCCTTGTACATTTTTTTGACATTAATGATATAGACCATAGACCATACTTGTGTTTTCCCATCAAAGTAGTATTAGTACTTTCCCATACAACTGCGAAAGCTTTATCGATAAAATCATTTTGTATATAAGCCGAAAATTAATTATTTTTTACAATACAAAATATTGCTCTATCTCATTGTGCCTATTATAGATACGTCACTTACTTAAGTTTTGTAGTAATCAATAATAGTAATTCTATCTAGCTATTGACAATCTGAAGAATCTGGAAATTCACTACATAATAATTTTACACACCGTCACGCCTATATTCCCCAGAGGGGGTGGCAGAGGTGTACTGAGTACACCCACGTTTCGCCAACGATATTAGGCCCCATGTAATAGGGGGCGAGCCTATTGCCATATACCGGGCACAATTCCAGACTCCGGACTTATACTGGGAATTTTTCGTTAGAAAAACTACGTTTGTCCGACTTAGGATTTGAACCCAGGACCTCGTGATCACAAAGCGATGCCCTTTGCCACCAGACCAACGAGGCAGTTATAATTTTAATATCAAAATATATTTTTAAAAACAAGCTTTTATAGCAAAAACACAATTATACTGGTCAAGACAAATGTAACGAGCTCCAACACGTCAGGATTATATTAAGTAGTTGGGTTGTTCTGTTGGTCACCATTCGCCTCTATCATGAGACCCTGGACACCATCATGGAGTTATGTTGAGAAGTTAGGTAGTTTCATTAACCACCCTCCGGCTCCATCATCAGACCCTGGACACCATCCGGGTGTAAAGTACTCGTCAAGACGAATCCAACGACCCCAAACACGGCAGGGTTATATTGAGTACTTGTGTGCTTAACACTATTTGGTTATATATTACTTCTCAATACCAATCTAACCAGCCTAAACGCGAGGGGTTTACGTTGTATAGTTCAGATGTTCATGTACCTACCTTCCGACTCTATCATCAGACCAGCTTCATGTTACTATATTATAGCATTGTCATCGGACTTACATACGTATGCCAAATTTTAGCTTAATCGGATACCCGAAAGTGCTTGAAAAATGGATCACAAGATTTGAACCGGAAAGACAGAAAGACACAGCTAGACATACGAGCATTGTAAGTTAAATAAAAGCTTGTAAAAATAAATTTCAACATTTAAAACGTTTTCATTTATTCCAATATAAGCGCAAACAAAATATTTAAGAAAAAACCTATTGCAAAGAATATCATTAATTTAAAAGAGAACAATTTAAAGTTAATTTTACATTGAAACTGCTACTGGTTGTAATCTTCGCTATTTGGGTCCAACATCAAAGCACTCTTTTATAAAATATTTTGAAAAGATGCAACTACACTGAGTTCAACTCTAATGTGCTGTTAGTATTGCATAAAACACTATTCATTTAGGATGCAATATCTGTAGGCATAGTAAAACAAAACAACAACAATTATTATTACTAATTTTAACCAACCAACTAATTACCAATTTTCGAAAATGGTATAGGTATCGATGTAAATTTTCCCATTATTGGGACTAATGTCTTTGGGAATACGTTTATAAAGATTTTAACTAAATCTTATCATTTATGCTTAAGGAAAACAGTCGATCTGGTGTAGTTATTATGCATCTTTAAACCAGTTACATTTTTTTTATAAAATACATTTTATCTAAACAAAACTAAAATTATTACTTTTCGACAAAAAACTACTACTGCACCGGATATAAATCTAATTATCAATAAAGAGAGAATTGAAAAAGTACATTACTATACCAAATGTTTAAGTTTAAAAATTGAATATAATCTAACGTGCAAAGAACATGCATCTATCCTTATTAAAAAACTGGGTAAGTTCTCGTTCGCTCTGTACAAACTTAAAAAAGTTGTTAACCAGGTAGCTGTCGTCACGATACGTAGTTGTATTTTGGGGATATTCCTGCGAAAAATCCTCCATTTTCAAAGCGCAAAAAAGGTATATTAGGTCAATATGTAACTTGAAACCAATTGATAGTTGCAAACCTTATTTTATTTTACTTAAAATATTACCATTGCCATGTCTTTACATATACGAGACCGCACAGTTTGTAAAAAAAGTGATCTTTTTAAAAATATAGCCGAAAAGCGATCAAAATGGAGAGACAGAAATATCGGCATGAATTACGTTTGAGACCTTCCAAAACTGCACTTCTGCATATGAACATACTACGCATGGCGCCAAATTTTTTAAATTATATTCCGAATGACATCAAACACTTAAACTTGACACAATTTAAACAAAACCTAAATATATTTTTATTGGACAAATGCTATTATACAGTTGACGAATTCCTTTTTGACGAATCACTCAAGAATTAATAATATTATGTAATGTTGATAATAGTAATAATGTAAATGCATAATTTTTAACTATCTAAGCAGTGTACGCCCAGTAGGCAGATTTTTGAGAAATCTAAATGTTAAACCAATATTATATTGTATCACCAAAGATACTAAACAAATGTGAAGGATATAAATCGTGGGACTTTTGCCTTGCCACGTCGCTCGGCTTTACCAGACATCTCAAGCGTTTGATGTTACTGGACATTATTTGTGGCTAATAAATACGAGACTTAGACAATAACATCCCGCTGAGTCGGCAGACCGAGTGTCGACACGTCGAGTTCCAGATTAAGCCCTTAAATATTCATTGCGTTTATATCAAGCGTGTTCTCACACAAGGAATCGTAAATACACCTGTTAATTTACAGCAGCAGTTATGGTGAGTATATTCATTTGCTTGGCGCATCTGTGCGGCCATACTCAATATTTAGATATATTTGCGGTGCGGCGTATATTCCTAAGCCCTAACCTAGCCTTATAGATATTTGCTCATATTAAGTAAGATGCAAACACACCGCTAGCATACACTTGTGATGTGTCAATTTCACTACACGCCGTTTACGTACGACTACCGCTAAAGTGTAATAGGCGGTGATCTTTGAAAAATACTAATTCATCGAGAAGCTTTGTGCTCTATTTGTAGTCCGAAATGTACATAGGCCTGTTCCGCACTCCACGCTAATAAGCTATGGGACGCGTGCTTGCATACTCGTACGCACTAATCTGTTTAATCCTTAATGTTATGATAGTGATATACTATCTGATTAGCCAAGATTCAGTTGACGGTGATCGATTTATAAGAAACAAATACCTCTTATCTATAACAAATACTTCTTTATTTTGTAATTTCAACAGTATGATATTTTATTTGTACCTAAGTTTTTTTTTATAGTAAAAATGAGTTTTTTTTTAAACTTAACTTTTTAAAGCATAAATTTTATATACATTTAATGGTGATCTATGCTGCATTCCGAGGAAGATGTGTAAAGTATTTTTATTTATAACCACCACCAACGTATAATTATGTAAGAAGACTGTATATCTCCTTAAAATATACACCAACGCCGGCCAAGAGCCTCCCCACTCAAATCGATAAGTAAACCCATAGATCTGATGGACAAGACAAGGGCCTTCAGAACCAACAAGCTTGTATGAAAAGACCTATAACCTGAAATGTAAAAAAAACCCTGCCAGAATTCTGTTTAATTTGCAAGGGATATGACGCGATAATGTACATCGACAAATTTTATGGATGATCTGTTTTGTAACCATTTCGCTTACAAGCAGTAATCATAACTCAAACCGCCTATTAGGTTGTCCAATCAGATGAAAACCATTTGTTTAGACAAAAGCCCTTTTTGATAAAAGAATTATCGTTTTTTGGCTTTAATTATTTAATTTTCTAAATCATAGATAATTAACTTATACTAGTCTAAATGTTGCACATCACATAGTTCTTTATACGCGGCTCATTAACTATAACACTTGTACCGCGGAAGCCGCCGGTCACTGCACCTACAATGCAGCCTTATGGTGGTCATCCTTCAAGTTATCATATAATATAATTTAATATATATATATTATATTAATTATATTATAATATAATTTAATATATATAATTTAATATACATATCTTATAATATAATTTAATATATAATTCAAAAATAATTAAATATAATGTACAATATTAAATAATAAATAAGTTAATGTTTCTAATAAAATGGACGAACTAATGTAATGAATGTATTGTAATGTATTTAAATAAGTTGACTACACTATCGTATTAGGAAAAAACCTGTAAAGATAGTTGTTGTAATTTGAGAATAAATAAATAAAAAATAAAAGTTTTTCGATGGTACCTACATATAGTAAGATCCATTTATGGTACTCTAGTCATTTCTTAAAACTTCGATACGATCAATCTTTTTTTTCTTTAAAATAACGTAGGCCCGCACTAGGATTTATTCCTGTGTCGTAGGTGCGTTTACAAACATAAAAGTTTACATGCACAAATACCCAGACCGTAACAAATAATTGTGGGTCACACAAAGATTTGTCCCGTGCGGGAATCGAACCCGCGACTACTATACACAGTGGGCGGAGCGGCTTAAGCTCTTAACCACTGTGCTAAATCGTCAGTCTTTCCAACTAATACATTTGCTAGGGACGTATCAAGTCTAAAATGATTGGCTATCAACTGAACCATTCAAACAGAGGGTATTTGTGTGATTTTTTGAGATATCCACCCCATCCATGCCATGTGAACATGGAACTCATCATATAATATTTTGGGATTCTCTGTTGGAACTCTGTACTCTCTGCCTACCCCGCAAGGGATCTGGCGTGAAGTTATAGATAGATAGATAGATGTTGGGCGCGTAGAAAATCTGCTTTAAAGAAATTTACTTTTAGCTGCCCTAAACTTCGTACGTCGTTCAGGTATGGGATTATCAGATTTAGTACAGCCCTTCACGGCTTCCTAAAGCAGTATTTTAATATATCAAGAGAATATAATATTATGGTACAAATATGGTTTCGAGCGTTTTCTGTCTGGCGTCGTAACTAAATACGTAAAAATATAAAAACAGAGACAATAATCCAATATTGACTCCTAAGATACAGGTCCGCGTACTTAGTTTAGGGTACTTAGTTTAGCGTACAGAAAAATGACAAAAACTTAATCTTAAGTTGTACAACCTGTTGTAATCGCTAATTGTATTGTGTTTTATATTAGGTAAAATTAAAAAAATATATATTGTATTAATAACAAATCCGTTAGATAATCCATCCGCCGGTCTTTTTATGATTTAGAGATATTTGCCTTAGTAAGTAGGAAAAAAGCTTTAAATCCTAATGTGAAAAGACAACGACCATTCAATAAAGAATAGATTTTACACACCCTTAAGCAACATTTGATTATAATTCTCTAAAAATTAAAACTATTTTACAAATTTTATTGCGGTTTATTTTTGATTTTTAAGTTCCCGACGTTTCAAGTGCTTTTCAACACCCACGGCCACGGGAAGGAATGAAGTTTTAGAAGAAGGCATAGTTGTTCCGGGGTACCCTCAAACTACTTAATTATTTTTGTTGGTTCGATCTACGCAGAATTAAAATCCCTGAAAATTTTAAAATAGGAGGTTTTTTAATTTCTGTTTTTCGGACTTTATCGCGGTTTGTTTTTGATTAAGTTCCCGACGTTTCGAGTACTTTGCTGCACCCATGCTCACGCAAAGAATGTGTCTATCTGCACTCTGTGAATATGTCCTTAACCGCAGCCGCCATAACATCAGATTTCATAAATCCCAAATCCTCGTGAAAGAACACCGATTCCTATCAAGGATGGTTCACGAGGCTACTAAACGTCAGTCACATAAGGCACAGGCTGCATGGTATATATTAGAATGCATCGCATTTAAACGCGTCGCTTAGGTAGGAAAACGCATTCGCGTTACTCTGCATAGCGAACGTCTATATCGCAAGCCTACATCTATACCTAACTAACTACTTACTGTAAGTAACTGTTTTAATGTGAGTCGGATTTTATTAGCAAGAACAAAGAACGATGTACCTCATTGTCTTCGTCGTTTAATCCATGCAGAACTAGTTAAAAAGATTAACACAACACTGTGTTGGAGAGGACGGCCCGTGACAAAGGCAACGAAGGGCTACTTGCAGCGCTGCTTTGTCTATTCCATTAACGGTTCCACACGATTAGCTATAGTACCGGGCCAGTTAATGGATATCCGTGACAAAAGTCACCGCTCCGGGATTTGGTGCTAACTACCTAAGCGCATTTTGAATTTTTTGGCTCGTTTACTGAAGAAAAACTGGATCATTACGAATTAACTTGTTGTCTTTTTGAAAACATATTATTATGTGGTCTTTTTCCTTTGTAGAAGACAAGACATAGTGTACGTGTACGTTAACACACACAAACACGTTACACACGCGTGTGTCAGTATCAGTAATATTATAATAATTAATACTTACTATAAAACAATTTATTAATTTTTATTGATGTTTCACTTTAAGTTTTTGGACATGAATGGCAAATTTGTTTATAAAGCATATTGACGTCGTTACTTCTTGTTGTGTTTAAAATCTTAGTTGTTTCAGAACTTGCTAAGCATTAATTACCTTTTTAGGATTACGAAACATATCTAGAATACATAATTAGATTTTTAAAAACTTATGGCGAGGTATATTTCATTATTACAGTTATTATTTCATAATATTTATGGTGGCCTTTGATTTGCTCAATTCATAATACGTCAATAACTAGATACAGAGCAATAAATAAGATTCCAAGACCGTACCTATAATATCTTGCCATGTTTCAAAGGGTTTTTAAGTAGCTACATTTAATTAATAACAGTAATCGTATATCGTAACAAGTATCGAGATATTTAAGAATAATTTAAGGTAATCTGTGATTGGTTTAATCCATATTAAGCAAATAACTAGAAAAATATTGCTGTTCGATACTATATAATTATATCTTAGTTTTATAATGTTTTAATAGTACGAATGTGTAGATTGAGTTATTATGAGTTTATGGTCGTCTTATTATAGAACCTTACTATAGAACTAAACAAAATATTAACGGACTCCAAAAAAGGAGGTTTACAATAAATCCGTACTCATATTTTTATGTATGTTGGACAATAACTTCTTCGTTTATAATCCGATTTTAATGTTAATAAATAATTATAATAAAAAATCTTTTAAAAAACATGCTTTTATTGTGACAGTACGACGGAGATATTTTACTAAGCCGAGGAGTTACTTGACTAATTTTATAACTAATTTTAGACATGATAATTTTTTTTGGAACATAACCCTCTTTCCTCTCGCCGTTCTTGCACTTGACTGGTTAATAATTAGACTACGTCATATTAATACCATCAATAGTCGATAGTCAAGAATAGTAGGCTAGGGTAGGATAAAGGAATTATTATTGCTTAAAAAACATGAAATCTCTGTTTAATAATAATTTATTTAAAAAAAACACCGTAACACCTATTTTCCCCAAGCGAGAGAAGCAGAGGTGTACGGTGTACACCCACTTTTCGCCGACGATGTTAGATCCCGTGTAATAGGGCGAGCTTATTGCCAATATACCGGGCACGGCCAGACTCCGGACTTCTACTGGATAATTTTCTATCGAATAATTAATTGTAAAGTGACAGGAGTGTCTGGCCTAGGATTTGAACCCAGATTTCGTGATCACTTCGCGCATTTTTTGCCTCTAGATCGTCGAGACAGTATTGATGCAGTCAGATTGAATTCAGTTAGATTGAATTTGTATCGTGGTGTATTTGAGGCGGATAACAATAATTGAAACGGATCAGAAATAAATGAAACGGTCGGTACTCGTCCCGAGCTCAACTAGCTCTGACGAATATTCTTCTACACATAACCTTTCAAGTAGCAACCCACAGAAGATTCACGGTGATTGTATTTTTTGATCTCAGTACTACTACGTAAAATATAATGAAATAAGAATACATCAGTCTTTACTGTCCCACCTTTGGACAAGGGCATTGCATTTGGAGGGTATGGGACCTTGGGATTTGAAGGTGCTTTTTGACGACTCCAAGGCGCTTTTTGACGACAAACAGCACGAATGTGCAGATTGGTTTATCATGGGTATTATGTAAATCCTGAAGGTACCTTATTATAGATTTAAGCAGAATGTATAATTAATTTCCAAATTACTTATAATTTTCAATTTTTTGAAGTCGGTGCCTGTTGGCTGGTGGGGTTAGTTAGACACAGACATTCATACGATATAGAGAATAAAGGACATTTATATTTTCGCTTTAAAATTGTAATATAATAAAAATAAAAATTTAAAATTGTATAAGTGCAATATTTCCGTAACATATATATCACTATAATCACATTATAATCACTATTTCAAGACTTTCCAGAATTGGGTATAGGCATAGGGAAAGGCACAATAGCGAAATCGGAGTGTCAGTCTGTAATCTGTGATTTAGGAATACACACTTTTCCTTAACCTCTTATGGCTATTTCTATGAGGCTAATATACAAATACACGATTTTAAATTTTTTGTTTGATTTTTTGTACGGGCTAATTACTAAAACCGATTTTAATGAGACTTTATTTAGAATATAGAAGATCTTTACAACTGACTTCAAAAAGGAGAAGGTTCTATGTTCATCTGTTTGTATGCTTTTTTATGTATGTTCACCGATATTTCCGACAATTTTGGAGCAATTTTGATGTTTTTTTATGCATTGGGTTCAGTATAGCTTCAAGATGGTTTTATTTTAATCTCATCGGTATTGGTCCATGGACTTTAAAAATTCACCAGGGAACCCTTAACGACAAATGATACGAATCTGTAGATTTAGTTATTGTAAATATTGTGTCAATCCTATACGCATGATAGGGACCACAGAGCTAATAAGAAAATTAATAGACTTTAAAAATGGGAAAGGTTTACACTTCGTCTGTGTTTTTTTTTATAACGTCCTTATTTGTGAACGGATTTTGATGTTTTTCTTTGTGTTGGGTTTAGTATAGTTTTGAGGTCATCCCATTTTAATGCAATCGGTATTGAACCTTGGACTTTCAAGATTCACCAAGGGACTCCTTAAAGGCAAACAGCACACATGTATAGGTATCCGTTATTATGGGTATTGTATCAATCCTGTAGATACCTTACTGTAGAACTTAGCAAAATATTATAATATATAAATATTAATAATCAATTCACTCATCACATAAAATTGCCAAGTAACCGACTGTACTAACCGGCACCGACTTAAAATATTTATTTTTTTGCTTTTTAAAGTCGGTTTCTTTATTCTTTTAAGTTAAAGTTCTTTATTTTATAAAGATTATTTTCTTATCGCGGAGAAAACCCACGGTTCCTATAGGATTTGGATAGGGATATGGGAACCCACAGATAATTTAGTTAATATTGACACTTACCTATGTCATATTACAAAATAAATGCGAGCAAGTTCACGGGAAGCAGCTGTCGGTAATAGAACTAATTAAAATAGCGGTCTTCTCCCTCATCCCGGTAAATTTTCACAAGTGCATTTCTGTGCATTGTCTCTGCTGTTTGTGCAAAGTAATGACTTGAGGGTCAGTGATCCGTGGGTCATTGTGCAGAGCCGAAATATCGGAAAATTGGCGAGTTGGTCGTTCAGGGCGCGACGCAATGTCTAGACTTTCGAGCACCGCTGCAGTAGCCGTCTATTAAGGCCCACTAACGTGCTACATGCAAAAGCACTCAACCAGATCACTCTCAGGTTTATTCAAACTCGAATGTGGTTCCTTAACCTCAGAAATATACTCCTCATATTTCTACGATAACGCATTAGAATACTATTTAAGTGGTGAAATACTATTTTATATAAAATGTTGGATACAATTCGTTAGGGACCTGAAAAATATCCTCATTATATTTTTACTGCAACGTATATCATATAGCAACAAAGTTAAATTCATATGATGAGTATTTAATATGTGCTTAAAAACTCATTTTAACTCTAAGAAAGTTGCTATCTTGTTTTTTAATCGTTTTTCTCTTTATGTAACTAATTTTTACATTTTAATTTTGAACTCCCGAGCCTCAAGATACAAGCTTGCATAGTTTGAGGCTCAACGAAACTAATTTTTTCTTTATGGTAATAAATGATGTATGATTATTTTTTTATTTTAACAAATTTAAGTTGTTATGTACTTTTAAATATTTTTTAAACATATTGAATGCATGTCATTTCATTTCACGAATTTGATTTATTTATTACACTTCTACTTCGAAAATGTTAGTGTGATAAAAAAGACTTATGCAGTCTACGTTTTTCATCGAATTATCTTAAAATTAGGTACTTTTTTAAGCATGCAATGTATACAATTCACCTTGTACAAATATTAATTAAGTCACTTTAGTTTACCCTTCGGATAAAATAGAATATCATGTCACCTAAATCTGCTTATAATATTACTTTTGGGTATGACATGGTGGTTAAGTTACACTGCTTTAATATAAAATAGTTGTAATGAGCTACATAAGCAATTAATATTTTATTATATTGCTTAGGATTTGCCTATAATATGAGTCCTAAGCTTTATGATGCATTTTATTATTGCTGATTTTTTATTACCTTAACTTAGCACTATCTTCACAGGTAAGCTCAATACAATTGAGCTGCATTTCTAAATCAAAAAGCAAAAAATAAATATTTGAATTCTGTACCGGTTGATGCAGTCGGTAACTTGGCACCGACTTCAAAAATTTATTTTTTGCATTTTGAAGTCGGTCTTTGCTATTTTCAAATAGTTTTTTAACTTACAATTGTAAGTGATGAGTAAATTAATTTTTTATATTTATATACCTATATTATTTGTACAGTAATGTACCTACAGGATTGATATATTACTCATAATAATTGAATTTAAACACTCGTGATGTTTGCCGTCAAGGTGTCCCGTGATGTATCTTCAAAGTCCAAGGTCCAATACCGATAAAATTAAAATGGGACCACCTCGGAGCTATATTGAATCTAATGCAAAAAAAAAAATCGTCAAATTCGGAGTATAAACAAAAAAGTTATAAAAATACCCAAATTGAAATGTGACAAAAAAGGGGGAGGCCCCTTTTCTGAAGTCTGTGAATATTTTACTTAGTTCTATAGTAGGGTACCTGTAGGATTGATGTAAGACCATAATATCTAAATCTACGCATTCATATTGTTTGCCTTTAAGGAATACCGTGGTGTATCTTCAAAGTTCGAGGTCTAATACCCATAAAATAAAAATGGAACCACATTGAAGCTATACTTAACCTAATGCACAAAGAAACCATCAAAATTGGTCAACAACTGACGGAAATATTGGTGAATATACATAAAAAAAGCTCAAATCCAGGCGACCCCCTTTTTTATGTAGGTATAAAAATAGTATTGTACTAATAAATAAAATGTATAAATAAAAAAATTAGCATTGGCTCGAGCGCTTCTTCAATAAGCGTTAATAAAGCTCTGAACTGATACAAATGGCTAACAGTACATTTTTTTTTAAAACGCTCACAGCGCTTCAGCAATGCGTGTTGAACCTCGTGCGAATACAGGCTGAATTTTTTTTCCTCATCGTAAGCTAAACTGCAAGCGGGTCGTAAGAGATGGCGGAGGTCAGCTACAAACACTGAAAATAGCGTTAATTCAATCGAGGCAGCACTCTAGTACTCCACAAACTAATAAAACACGAATTAACCAACACATTATGGGATTGGAAGGATACCTGGATGAAAAGCTTTCACCGGGCAAAAGCATTGATTAAAATGGTCCCAGGAAATGGCGGAAATTAAAAAGTTACAAGCTGTTATCACTTTGCGATATTATCTTTACGTTTACGAAAAATATGTGAAATTATTATATATACCTCTGCCTTCCCCTTTGCGGAGAAACAGTCTTGAGGCGTGTTCATATCGAGCGTAGTAAAGTCCGTAGAGTGCACTCAGTGCATTTCACCATGTCTAAATATTCCATCCACCTGGTCATTCAACTCATCGATTCAGAGCGTACATACCCCTCTGCTACTTTAAAGCTTGGACAATCACAGGCAATCTTGTTTTGCAGCTCACATATTTCATGCTCTGTGGTAGTCCCTCTATTAGAGGAAAACTTGAACTAACAAGCAAAATGCATAATACTATGTACGTTATATGTAGCGGACGACGCGTTTGCTGTGTTTGTTGAGGTTGTACTACAGAGCAGACACTAGTCCGCACCTGCCAACATAGATGGCGCTATCCCACGTTTCTTTTTTAATTTCAGTTTCATAACATCCGAGGTCGGGCATCGTGTAAGGTTCCGATAAAAAAACATTCATTTATTAATCCGCAGTCTGGCATTGTGCCCAGTATATTGTCAATAGGCTCGCCTCCAATTACATTGAGACCTAACATCGTCGGCGAAATTTAAGCGTTCACGGGAACTTTGCCACTCCCGCTTAGGGCATAAAGGCGTGATAGTGTTTGTTTTTTTATCAAATAAAAAGATACTAATATTGTAAATTATAAAAAATGGGAACTCTCATGCCAAATATTATAAATAAAATATATATTAGCCCTGTTAAAAAACCGTCCCACTGTTAGGCACGGGCATCCTCTGAAACTGAGAGGGTTTAGGACTTTGGCTTAAACTCCTCACACTTTGAGAGGAGGCTCGTGCCAAATATTATTCTTATAAAATTCGCTGTTAATCAGCGTTATATACTTTGATCTGATTTTAATATTCATTGAATTGGTTACTATGAGAGTGGAGGAACCCAGAGAGGTCTATAAGAAAATAACCTGTTGGAACTCTCTATCTACTCCGCAATTAATCTGGCGTAATAATGAAAGATGGATAGATTAAATAAAGTAAGAAAATAATTAGTATTGTTAATTGTTCCCTTCTTTAAATTCCGCAAGGATACACAACAATTTCCTGTAGGCAGTTCTTTTGATTTGTGCCCTCGCGGAATTTACACCGAGTTGCACTGTTAATATTAAACACGAATTCAGTAACAAAAAGAACCAGAAACTAGAACTATTAATATATTTTTTGATTAATAACGGAGTTTAAAGAATGTACCTATAAGTAACACATACCATTTTATGAATTTCATGCTGTGTGCCCCTGGCGATGCGACCTCCGCCGGGTTCCGGAAGAAAGGATAGACCCAAGAAATGCTGGGTTGACATTGTCCGAGATGCCATGCGGGCCAATGGCCTCGCCACAAAGGTTGCCGAAGACCGTGCGAAGTGGAGCTGACGAAGCTACCGGGAACACGCTCAGACGAAGAAGACTAATATATATATATATATATAAGAAGAATACATAATTCCACAATATCCAAATGCATATTTCATTGTGAGTTATTTTGTAGTAAACATCAAAATTGCGAGGTCGAAGCTATCAGGAAATCCTTACTAATCCAACATCTTGAATATTCAAGTTGGTAGCGATCAACATAATAGGAGATGAGAATATTTCGGAACAAGGATTAGCTGCTATTCTCGTATGAGTTACAAAATTCACTCTCAATATGAAGTTCGTTAATAATTTTGATAATTTTGACTGCCTCGTTGGTCTAGTGGCGAATAATGTGCTTTGCGATCACGAGGTCCTGGTTTCAAATCCTGGGTCGGACAAATGTAGTTATGCCAATAAAAAAATCCCAGTATCAGCCCGTAGTTTGGAATTGTGCCCGGTATATGGCAATAGGCTCGCCCCCTATTACATGGGACCTAACATCGTCGGCGAAATGTGGGTGTACTCAGTACACCTCTGCCACCCCCTCTGGGGAATCTTTTTTTTTCTATCTATCTATATCATCACGCCAGCTCCCTCGCGAGGTAGGCAGAGAGTACAGAATTCCAACAGGTTCTTTCCTTACATACATTTCCTTTCCTTTTTTTCATTTTGTATATTATAATTATATTTTTCACTGTTGCATAATTGCCATATCCTGTATTTACTTAGCTCTATGTGACACACAGTAACATACGCTCGAAGGATGCGCAGCGTATGCAGTTACGTCAGCGGTATCATATTCGATGAACACTTGTGCACGATTTAATCAACTGTTAATTTATATGTAACAAAAAAATATAAATTACTTACGAGTTCATCATTTCAGCCTATACTTGTCCACTGCTGAACATAGGCCTCCCCAATCGCTTTCCAGCGTAACCGGTCCGATGCCACCTGCATCCAACGATTTCCTGCGATTTTCACAAGATCGTCGGTCCATCTGGCAGGCGGTCGTCCTACGCTGCGCTTGCCAATACGTGGTCTCCACTCTAGAATCTTTCTGCCCCAACGCCCGTCCGATCTTCGCGCTATGTGGCCAGCCCATTGCCACTTCAGCATGCTAATCCTAAGGGCTATGTCGGTGACCTTGGTTCTTCTACGAATCTCCTCATTCCTGATTCGATCACGTAGAGAAACGCCAAGCATAGCTCTTTCCATAGCTCGCTGAGCAACTTTGAGCTTTTTTATGAGACCTATTGTAAGAGACCACGTCTCTGATCCATATGTCATCACTTACGAGTTACCTATTTAAAATTGTGAGAGTTGTCTTATACATACTATCTGATTTTATTTTATAGGTATTTTTGTTTTATTTATATTTAAAATTGTTGCAACCGATAGCCAATTTGTCATTGATTTTCTAGATTTATCATTTTTTTTTTTCACTTTTTTCATTTACAACAAATACGGCACGATATAAAATCTTATGTAATTTGTTAATTGTGTTTCAATTACATAGTTATTTGAAAATATTAATCTGTTTTTGTAAATTATTTTATTTTATCGTATTAATTTGAATATAGGAAAACAGTCAAATTTTAATAAAGTTAATTATATTAAAATTTAAAAATTCAGAATTGTATAAAAATAAAAACAAAGTGTTTGAAATAAGAAGTAAGTGTTTTTTTTTACTATTGAAAAAACATATATTGCAAAAAATTATTTAACGAAAAACCGATGTATATTGTATGCCTACTATTAAATGTGTGGAAAGTATGTAATAGCTGAAGGAACCTATTTTTTGGATATGAATAAGCAATTTCTTTTATCGGTAATTTCAGGGTGTTTTTCACAAGATATAATTGTTTAGCCACCAGTAACAAATTAGATTACTCAATATTGTTTGTTTTTATAAGTAAACGATTAAGGTAGCATGACTCATAACAAAAAATTGGAATGCAGGCGTAAATATGAGTATGTTATTTCGTCTCGCGTTACACGATGCCGACGCGGTGATTTTAGTTAGCATGCACTGTTTCTATGTGTCTTTTAAATGTTAAAGGAATGAAATTTGAGCTCCTAAAACATATTTTAAAACTTTTTATTTAATAAACTTAAAAATTGTCTCTCATGATTACAATAAAAAATAAAAAAATTAACGGTATGTAGTTTTCGGTTTATACCAAAGGTTTGAATGATATTTAGGACTTTTATAAAGGTACCTACCAAAAAATAACATTACTTTAAGTATTGATGGTTGGTTATTAATTTTTCGGGAATACTTCTTTTATATTTAGTTTTACAGTCATTTTAAACGCTTTACAGTCATTTTCGTAATAATCGCTAAAGATACAATGGTTAAAGTATTGATTATTATTAATTTTTTTCAGCTATTCTCATCTTGTATTTAAATTTTCTATTTACATACACTTTTTTTAATAGTTTTCGTTACGTATATTATAATAAGGAGCAGAAACACACATTGTCTTAAAGATTTCATTGGATAATATGAATTGAAAGTTATGACTTTCGAAATGATAATAAGGTGATAATCAATTAGAAAAAGAATGTTTTTACAAATATAGTAGACTAGTTCTTAAGGTCATCGCAAAACCTGAAACTGAACACACCGATGCATTCCACAAACTCCTTTAATAAATCCTTTACAGTTCAAGCTGTACGTTTGTGGAATGCATTGCCCGTGTCTATCAGACGAGCAAAGACACAAACTTCTTTTAAATCTATGGTAAAAAATCATTTGTGTTGTATTTTACCTATTAGTATGTATTAGTGTGTAAGTATATATATATATATATATATATATATATATAGTACGTAGTGTAGGTCTATGTATGTAGATTAGTATTTAAATTTATTAAATGTACATAATTCGATGATAGTGTACGCCACCAACTGCCTTATTTCTCTCTTCAGCTCTTTGGAATGTTGGTTGCCTGGAAGAGATTGATGTTAGTAATAAGGCCGCCAATTGTGCTACCATTTGTATGTGTATATTTTATTTTCTTTGTTTGTTGTTCTTGCTTATGTTGGTGTACAATAAAGTGTATTCTATTCTAGTTTTTTGGTAAGAAAAAGTAGGAATTGCTTTGGTATAACGTTGGATTCTGTACTTAACTTAGTAGGTTTTGGTCAGAATATTATACTGTGTCCTTCGTTTTCGATATAAACCATATGCAGCTCTCTCGACCTACTCAGCAGCCGTGCGCATCTTTTAGAGACTTGAAACGTCAACGCCTCCGCTATACTATGTGTGGATATAACCTCTGCGACTATTTCTTTTGACAGCGTGGCAGCCTTGTAATAAAGTTTTGGTCGACATTTAATTTGATAATCTTGAAATATCAGTGAAATTACACAATAAAAAGGTTTTAATATACTCAAGTGACCTTGTAAAATAAATTTAAAACTTCGTATAGGAAAAATCAGAAAAATTTTACGTCTTGCAAATAAAAGTACATTGTAAAAAGATCAACTGACACTTGTTTATTTATGGAGTTTTCAGCTTAACTTGGTTATTAATATAATATAGGATGTCTGTAGACGTGAGTTTCGTCATATTAAGACTTGTGAAAGCTTCATCACCCGAAAAGTAAACTTATGAAGTCTATGTTTCTATTCGTGTAAAAACAGTTTAACACGCAATATACCTGCAAAAAATTATTAACCGTCTATAAATTGGCAATGTAAAACCTTCAATGAGCGAAATTAGGGGGGCATTCATCAATAATGATGATTGTTAAGGATCGATGGTAATTTAAGCACACGGGTGATGTACGAGATGCATCGACGTGGTCCACAAGACTTGACGGTAATTCAAGGACACGAGTGGTGTACGAGATGTATCGGCGTGATCCGCAAGACTTGGGGCCCATACGAGATATGTCCTGGAGGTCATACTACTCATATGTTTCACCCATGAGGTGTTCCTGTGCAGTTCACATTTCTACAATGGTAAGAATCAAAAATGTTACCTAACATACATACCTTAAACAGTAAATACCAAGACTATTGCTATAAACTATAAGCAATTTGTGATATTATATCAAAGGGTAATTAAAGTGACATTGTTTATGAATAACAATACATTATTAATAACATAAGTCACTCCCTTGCAGAAACATAGTGTTTTTTTGATTGCATTATCAGACATACTTGCATAATAATACTGAAATAGCCCAAAGTGGAGCTTATTACACAAAGAATTGTGCAAAATGATAAGCACTTGTATTAAAAAAGGTAAATCCAGCAATGCTTAATCCTGAACAGGGTTTATAAACAGATGACCCCAAGTAATTTCTACTTATGCCTATTGTAACTGACAAGCAACAGGACTGTGGAAATATTTCAAATACGAGGAGGGATCAAAAAGTAGTGAGAATGAGATAGAATATAATGACTATTGATAACTCAATAATTTATTTTTCTACATAGTTTCCGAGTCTCTCTACACACCGAGTCCAGCGCTTTTCCAAGGCTTCAATCCCTTTTACAAAAAAAGTTATGTCTTGGTCCTGCAAAAAGCTCTCCACGGCATCCATCACCTCGTTATCGTCTTCGTACCTGTTTCCCCTTAAGTATTTTTTCAATTTGGGGAACATAAAAATCGCTAGCCGCCAGATCTGGTGAATAAGGGGGGTGGTCAACCAATTCGAAGCCAGCTTGCTGAATGGCAGCCATCGCAACTGCCGACCTGTGCGCGGGTGCGTTGTCGTGATGAAACAGCACGCCCCTTCGAAGTTTCCCTTTCCTTTTCTCTTTGATGGCATTCCTCAACTTGGGAATTAAAGCTGCATAATATTGGCCTGTAATAGTGGTTTCACGCTCCAGATAATCAATCAACAATATTCCTTCTGATTCCCATAATATTGAGGCCATAACCTTGCCAGCCGATGCTACGACACGAAACTTCTTCGGGGTCGGTGATGATGGCCGTTGCCATTGCGAAGATTGCTGTTTTGTCTCGGGATCAAAATGATGGACCCATTGTTACGAAACGAGACAAAAAGTTTTCAGAATCTTCTTGAAACTTGTCCCACAATATCTTCGAAATGTCAAGTCGATTCTGTTTCTGACTGTCGGTCAACATTCTCGGCACCCATCTTGCGAAGACTTTTCTCATATTCAAAGATTGTTTTAATATGGATTGAATACTTCCGTATGAAATGCCCGTTTCTTGAATTAAGTTTCGGATGGTAACTCTTCGATCGCTCAATACAATTTTCTCGACTTTCGCAACATTTTCTTGGGTGACTGACGTCGATGGACGGCCGCAACGATGTTCATCTTCCGTGCTCGTTCTCCCTACTCGAAATTGAGAAGCCCACCTTGCGACAGTGGAATACGGCAGAGCAGACTCTCCTAATGTTTCCTCCAAATCGCAATGAATCTCTTGCGTCGTTAACTTTTATAAACAGAGGTATTTAATAACGGCTCGCACTGCGTTTTTCTCCATTTTCGAGAACACGTTCCGACACGAAGCAAACAAATGACTACATTCAGAAAAAAACAAAAGAGAATCGTTTTTTTTTTTTATTAATATTACAAATATGTATCTGAGCTATGCCTGCCAGTACTTTTTTTTACCAAGGTGTATGTCGTTCTCACTACTTTTTGATCCCTCCTAGTATAATATCTTATCTTACCGATGCTGAGGCAGGTAAGTTGTGAGATAATTTGTGTTACACACATTATGTGTGTTACTTAAAATATAATATAAAATACCTGGTCTATCCAGCTAATATCAATCAATCAGCCTATCGTAGTCCACTGCTGGACATAGGCCTCTCCTAACACGCGCCATTGCACACGGTCCTCCGCCTTCCGCATCCAGTCTGTCCCAGCGACCTTTTTGATGTCGTCGGTCCATCTAGCTTGGGGCCGTCCTACCTTACGCTTACCAAGTCGCGGTCTCCACTCTAGGACACGTTTGCTCCATCGGCCGTCGGTCCTTCTGCAGATGTGACCAGCCCATTGCCACTTTAGCTTACTGAGTCGGCGAGCTATTATCTAATCTTGACTGCCTCGTGGGTCTAGCGGCAAAGCGCATCGCTTTGTGATCACGAGGTCCTGGGTTCAAATCCTTGGTCGGACAAATGAAGTATTTCTAACGAAAACTTCCCAGTACGAGTCCGGAGTCTGGAATTGTGCCCGGTATATGACAATAGGCTCGCCCCCTATTACGTGGGACGTAACATCGTTGGCGAAACGTGGGTGTACTCAGTACACCTCTGCCACCCCCGCTTGGGGAATACAGGCGTGACGGTAATATTTAATTAAATAAGACTATTCAAGAAATTAATAACTATAAAAAATATTTTTGTAATTAGTTTTTGAATGTCTACTGTTATTTTGAGCACCAGTGATGTTTCTGGTTATGATATCAGAGATATAACACAAGCAAAACCTGCTACCATTAAAGAAACAAGTTGGTTTTAGAGCACTATACATGCTGTAATTTATTTGAAGGTGTGCCAGTGAAAAAATATTGGATTGGAGATGTCATACAAAAAATTTGTAATTTTCGTATTGTTATATTTAAATTATTACATCCAAATGTTACATGTATCTTATTAATATGTAATATGTATGACTCAATAATAATATCCCTTTAAACATTTAACGATATTACGTTGATTTGCTACGGTTGATGAAATATTGAGTTATAATATTTGAAAGTATAGATTATCTTAAACAAAAATAATCAAAAGTATATTCTCATCACAGGTATGATAAATATTATATAGTATCAGCAATAATCTTAGTCCTAAGGAACTTGATATTATTTATTTATTATTAATTATCACAACGCCAGATCGACGAATGTTCGCGGGCGTTATTACGCAAAAACGAATCGTTAAGTGATACATAAATATTTATGTGGCCAATGATTTATTTGTCGGCGCACACTCAGAACATGGAAATGATTCCAGGATAGTTTCGAAATTTAAATTGAATTAATAATAGTGGTATAGTAATAACACTAGGGTAGGTTAAGTTTGTTTACCACACATTAGCACTGCTCTTCGTTCTAGACTCTAAAATGGGGGGGGGAGGGCGAGATCATATAGGTAGCATTATGTGAGGAATATCTCCAGATAAGGCCATTAGTATAAAGGCCTCTAGTAGAAAAAATATAAAATTTTGGTATATGTACATCTTTAAAGATTATAAATATAACTAACATTAAATATAACCAAACTTTGACAATAAAGAAATATTTAATCATAAATTCAATAAGTAATGATAGCAAAAACATTCTTATAATCACCAAATTAATTCGTAGCCTTTATCTGGTACTGTACTCAAAAAGAGATCTATCTATCTATCTATCTATAACCTCACGCCAGATCCCTTGCGGGGTAGGCAGAGAGTACAGAGTTCCAACAGGTTCTTTCCTTACATACCTCTCTGGCTTCCTCGACTCTCATAGTTCGTCTCATACACGCTCGCCGGTTACGGAGACTCTTGACTTTTCCATCAGATAAAACTCGGTTTATTTGGTCGTGGTAAGATAGTCTAGGTCTTCCCCGGTACCTGCATCCTTCCACTTTCACATTGTATATCTGTTTTGTCATTCTTTCCTCTGGCATTCTTTCTATATGCCCGAACCAATGGAGCATGCCCTTTCTCATCTTTACAAAAAGAGATCATTTGATAATCCAAAAAATAACCAAAAAAAGCTTTCCACATGCCAGTTGGAAGACACTTTAGTGGGGCAACAGGTTTTTCTGTCTTATTTGTCTTATATTGTTATAGATTGGGTACTAACATACTTTGTTTCCAGGTCTAGTACACAGTAAGAGTTTTCTATCTATTTATCTCTATCCATGTCATCACGCCAGATCCCTTGCGGGGTGGGCAGAGAGTGCAGGGATCCGGCGGGTTCTTTCCTTGCATGCCTGCCTTTCTGGCTTCCTTCCCTCTTTAATTTAATTTAATCTTAATAAAGGATTTATAGCAGTGATAGCCTAGTGGTTAGACCATTGGACTGCAAAGTCAAAGGTCTCGGGTTCAAACCCAGGCACGCACCTCTGTCTTTTCGGAAGCATGTACGTATTAAAAATTAATTATCACTTGCTTTAACGGTGAAGGAAAACATCGTGAGGAAACCTGCATGCCTAAGAGTTTCTCGAAGGTGTGTGAAGTTCGCCAACCCGCACTGGGCCAGCGTGGTGGACTATGGCCTAAACCCTCTCAGTTTGAGAGGAGGCCCGTGCCCAACAGTGGGACAGTTTCTTAACAGGGCTAATATTATTATTATTAAAGGATTTAATTTCATTTCATTTCATCATTTAATTTCATATAAACAAAACTCTGGATGGGTAATTCCTCAACTCTCATTATAGAGAAGATATCTATAGAAAGAAGATCTCTATAGAAGACATAACAGATGGAGACTGCACCAATATCTGATAAGTAATGATTGATTTTATTATTACCCGGTAGTAATGCATTTTGGACATCAGGTGTGCTATAACAGGTGCTTTAAAGGTTTTTGTTGGGATGGATCTACACTATATAGAATTTGATTATATAAATTTATTTTAAATAAGTTAGACAGACAGGGTGTAAGAAACAATATATGTGTATATATATGTTGTGTTTGTGTTGTATAGCAATGCAAAGAACGGGAATGTGTTATAATACCAATGTAATCATGATATGTTATTTTTTAGAGCACACGCTTAAAAAAAACATTTATGTGGTATACTTCAACTTTACCCTTATAGTTCTAAACAGCTGCATATGGTTTATATCGAGAACGAAGGACACAGTGTAATAAGTGATTAAACGAACTTATCTGAAGTGAAGTTTGATCATTACTATACGAAGTCCTTCGTTCGTACGAGGGGTAACTCGTAAAGATAACTTGGACACATGGTGTGATTTAAAAGTTAGGATGTGTTAAAAGAACTGCCTGTATTAATAATTATATTGTATACAATAATGTAAAATAATTCCTTGTATCCTGCATAGTTAAATAAATGTGTTAAATAGGGAGGCCTACCCATATAACAAATGTGTACCTTGAGAATAATTGCATTATCAGAGTTGTATTACAGAGCATAGTCATGTATAAAAATAAATGGTTGAAGATATATAAAAGTTAAAGGCCAAGCGCTATAATATGTATTATTAGGTACCTAAAAGAAAGTATAACATAAATGGAGTGACTATATAAAGACATTGTTAACAGCTGATATCATGATTTATATAGCTTAGTATTGAATAAGACGTCGTATTACTTATTATAATTATCTTTCAACCTAAACCTATAATTACAATACTTTTATTTGAATAATGACTAGTCAAAGTTTATCAAGGATTATGACACTCGTAAGTGCGGATAAAGAGGTATATACCTACATAGAAATGGACATGGAACATAGTAATAAGGTTTTTTTTCTTTTCTACATTTATTATTTAAATGAATTTTGTTTAATATTTATTACTCTTTTTTTTACGGACGATTTAGCGCAGTGGTCGACGTATGGCATGTGTTGCTTGGATTTTTGTTGTGAAATAAGTAATCCAATTTTATACCACGTGTAATGAAAAGTATAAATTTGAGTCTAATTCACATTGTTTCGATAACAATATTTTTGGTGTATAATTTTGATGATAATTATAATTTTTTAGGAAAAGTTATTTTAGCAGTCAGATTATTTATATTTAAGGAGACGATTTATTGTAAAATTAAAAATACCAACATTATCCTAGTGTGGGGCTACGTTTTTTAAAAAAAAAAGAAAGAAAAAAGAAAGATTATTTTAAATTTTTTTTATTAAGGGTTGTGGTGTTGTTTACGTACCCCCTACCTCAGATGTAGCCTGTAAAAAACACCGTTACAACGGTGTAATGTAAGGAGAATATACGTGCATACGTCAAAGCAAACTGTTTTATTTGTAATACCCACATTGCATGGCGACCCTGCCAGTGATGCCTCTGGGCAGTGCTGAGCTGTGGTGTACATTGTGGTGTCCGTTTGGGAGGACGATATATGTTCTTTTTTTTTACATTGGAAGTGTAATAGTATAGAAAAGTGGCAATGGGCGAGGATTAATCCTGAGAATCCTGCAGTCGACGTTTTTCGACTGATATGGATAGAAAACAAACCTAATATTATCCTATCGTATAAATATGTGTTTGTTTTATTTTGTGATCTTATTTATTTTTCTTTTTTCTTTCTTTATTTATATTAGTTATTTGAAATTCTATTAAATTGAGGTTTCTCAACTATGTTCTTCTTCATTATTAGCAAGTAAGGTGCAAATCGGAGTTTACGCCCTGCCGTTATCACAAGGTGGGCATTCTAACTAAAACCCGTAACGTTTTAGTTTTTACTAGATAGAGCATAATAAAAAGTATCGGCTTACCATTACGAGTAAACTATATAGTACAACATTTATCAGGATTCAGGAGAAGTTGGTTTTTCAGTTTTTGAATCTGATTGTAATTTAAGGCAATTAGCATATGTAGAAATAATCTGAAAATGTTGGAATCGTCTGAATAGAGCAGGTGGCATTAATCCTAAAAACAAGACTCCATGTCATTTATGAAATAGAAAAAAGAAAAGGGCCAAAATACGATCCGTGTGAAATTCCAGATGAAAATTCAAGAAATTTTGAAACGTAGCCTTTCAAGGGACAGCTTGGCTACGATAAGAGATATGTATGTAACGGAGGGGTAAGACCGTCACCGTTATCAGTAGCCATATTTTTCATGTATCTTGTGGGCGTATCGTGGGAGAAGTTGGTTTATTTGAAATCAAAGTCGTTATATCTCAAACAAATTATCAATTCTAACTTTGAACAATTAATCACAATCACAGCCGCAGGTAATTACACTTTCACAACACGGAACGCGCGATAGTTTTCAGACGTCTGTTCGGCTCGACATCTCACCCACGACTGACGGGCGCTCTGTCGACCGCTACGGCCTGGACTCCATCGAGCACCAACAGATGGCGCTAGCGTTCAGATTTTAATCGACTAATAGATGACTCGATTACGACACGGCCATCCTGCTTGCACACGTCCTCGTGTGTCCGTTACCCTGGAAGGAAAAGACCGACGAAAGTACTTGTTCACACTCGGCTATTCCTGACCAATCTCCGTCTCTGTAGCCCCTTACTATAAAATAACTTTATTGGGTCTTAATACCAACTGGTTCACAATTAAATCACATTACATTACACAGAACTGAACTCACGAAAACGATAAACAATAGGCATGTATCACCATCGTTTGTATCACATGAACCACCCAATGCAACATAATTAAACCCTCGAAACCTCCTGAGTAAGCCTCTCCATCGCCACGGCTCTCCAGCCGAACAGCAATCGCAATTGCTCTCTCACGCTAATCCACCAAGTGGATCGCATGTGTGCACCACTTGCACACAGGCACGGTCTAAACAGACCCCGGCCTCCCCGCCGCCAACACACACACACACGATCCCCCGGAGCACGCGAATCACCATGTGCATCACACACTGACTGCACATTACGGTTTCTGCAGACCACGACCTCCGCCAGAGCCAAACGCGCACCGCGCACCCACGGACTACTTGAGTTGCCCCCAAGAGGCACCGATTTCTACCGGGCTACGACTACGTTAAAGCTACTGGTACGGTCGAACTCACTACGATAGAAAAGAGGGCCTTACTCGAATTTTAATTATATCCAATCCTTGCTAATTACTTATCATGATTATCGCTAACATAAACTTCAACTGGTATATGACCTTTGTGCATCTTAATATTTTCAGTGAACGGAACAGAGACGGAACGAGATCATTCATCACATAATCAAGTTCTTTTTATCTTAGAGTACACAATCACATAGTATCACTAGATCACATACATCAAACATGGCTCAGCTGTCGCAACAGCTAGTAACAAAACCTTTGCCAACCAGATTGTCATCGCCTCTTGCGATACAACCAACTCATACTAGAGTTAAACTCTCAGGTCACACAGACTGTAGTCTCCCCCAGAAACCCAGGCTACTTCCAGTAACCAAACTGACCAGAGTTGAGAACTCCCAGGTACACAGACCATGGCCTCCTCCAGAGACCCAGGCCACACCAAGTGACCAAACCTTATAGCCATGGTATGTGTTCTACTAACTCGCGTTTTTAGATCCACCAGCGTCCACAATACTAGATTTTAAATCACAATCATTTACTTCAGAAAGAACTCCACTCTGAGGCACCTTTTTATTAACTGACATGAGGGTACTTGTAAGTTGTATTGCCCCCTAACTGGCAACTTTAAAATGTAACGATAGCCATTAAGCACTTTTACCACTTTAAAGGGTCTAATTTTGCCCAATTTCTTTTCTTATCAATCAAAACTGAATAATCCATTGTAAATTTAACCACCTTTGTCAATAAAACCGACCATATCCGTAATTTATTATCCTAACCATACTCTCTACCGCTTGCTGTCTCGTCTTATCGATATCTACATCAAACTCTGTGTCGTTAACAATCGAAAGATTTAATGGTCCCACTATACGTACAGCAGAGTTAACGCGCGTACCAACGAATTCACAACCAACACTTTGACGAGAGAGCATTCGGTACCAGAATCAAAATAAAAAATCATACGACACATCCGTTTGCTGTAGCTGTCCGCACACCCTCACTACTCCGCAGCTCTCCACGCGCTGCTTGGCTTGCATGCTTACGCTGCCACTGCCAGCTGCTAGCACTAGTGCTGCCTCATCAGCCACACTGACGCTTAACCAGCGATAGCCCGCAACTAAACCAACCAAAACAGAGCGAAACCGCAATAAATTACGCAACAAACATTACAGTTATAAATTGTAGCCTTTAAACTCATAGACTATATCGTTAACCCGAATGACATTAAAAGCAGCAATCCAACATCACGGTAATCGCAATCACAGTATGTAATGCATACTGCGTACTCATAGCCATGTAAAGGACAGCTTCAGATTTAACTTCAAGCTTATAAGAAGTTACTTATAATATTTACTTATAAGAAGTTTTACAACTCAATACACCAAAAGATTTATAACTCACAATCACGAAAGTTCAGCCAAGGAGCTGGTTTGATTGATAACGAAGGCGTTATCAACCTATTCGTTAAAACTATGTGGGTACATTGGGATACATCCTATTCTAAGACTCTTAGTTTTGACTACATTTGGGACAATTGTACTCACTGCATTGAGCGATTCACATGCATCAAGCAGCCAAGCATGTAACCAAACCTCTTAACCCAATACAAAGCGACCAAACGCGCACAAACATTGGACCCAGTAATAAATTGCAATGCCCACACGCATCCAGCGACCCAAAATAAAGATAAATCGCAGTCAACCACTCAACGACCCAATACACGCAAACCAGCCACATTTAGCAGTGGTTTCGCAAGTTTCGGAGGCGTTAACGATAACTAAATCACGCGAAATCACTGTCGTGTCATCACAAAAAATACGTCGTAAACATCGAAACAACTTCAAATTGCTATTCGCGGAAGTTGGGTGTATACCAGGGCCAGTAGCCAAGTGCACCTCTATAGTCGTCAACATTAACAAATTGAGAAATGTACGGGAACTACACAGCGAACAGCCACGTAGCCCAAACAAGGCACTACCGACCGCGGCAAGGGAACAGACAACACACTCGAAGCTTGGCTAGGCCCAGTCATACCAACGATAGTAAAGTAACCTTAGCTAAAGCAACGATAGCAAGGTATTCTCATCATTAAATTCAACGATAGCAAAGTACCCTCATCACCGAATTCAATTGAACAAAACCTCATAATGATGAGCAGTACGTATCTAGATTGAAAACGACTCACCAGGGTGATGCAAACTGCAGGTGCACATACCATGCACATATCCACAACAACTGCCGGTCGCGCGCACTGTCGCCGCCACTCGCATTGTCAACACTGGTGACAGGTCTCCCGACCCACTGCTACACACCGGATCACGCAGTGGCCCCGACTCACTCGATGCACTTTGCACTTGAAGCAGGTACTGGATCTTCACAGCAGGGCACTTCCACGCAACTTGTTGTTAGAGGAAAAGCTTGTTTGTCTTCTTCAATTTATCAATACACATGTTGATAGTAGGTAGTTATGTAACTACTCGATGCACATTCAGGCAGCCGGATAATAATAATAATAAAGCCTTTATTTAACAATCTTACATAAAATATATTTACAATATAAACTTATTTACTCGTTTGACACCGGTCCGTGAAGATTGTCTTGCTGTCCAGCATAGGCCTCCCCTAGAGTACGCCACCGAGTGCGGTTCAGAGCTTGTCTTCTCCAAGTATACCCCGCTATTTTCACAATATCGTCTTCCCATCTACGTCGCTGTCTCCCTTTCTTTCTTTTGTGTTGTCTCGGGCACCATTCTGTTACATCCCTAGACCATTTATCTATGTTACTCCTAATCATATGACCTGCCCACCTCCATTTAAGTTTTTTAATGCAGTACGTAATATCTGTGACTCTTGTTTTGCTCCTTATAGTATCTAGCTTAATTTTATCTTTTAATTTAATGCCCATCATGCTTCGCTCCATACTGTGCTGGCAAGTTTCTAATTTGCGTATGCTTTGATTAGTTAGGCTCCACGTTTGGCACCCATATGTCATAACAGGCAGAATGCAGGAATTAAATATTTTACCCTTTGCTTTCAACGGTACGAAAGGATTCTTCATTATCTCTTTGAGAGACCAGTATCTTTTCCAAGCCAAAGTGACTCTGTTATTTATTTCTTTCTTTGTGAGGTCTATTGGAGATATGATCTGTCCTAGGTATGTGTATTCATCCACATATTCTATATTGTTACCGTTAACGGATATAGGAATGTTTTCAGAGCTTGACATAATTTTTGTTTTTGCAGTATTCATTGATAGTCCCACTTTATCACTTTCATACACCAGTTGCTTTAACATCTTTTGTAAGCTTCTTGGGTCTTCAGCAATTATTATTAGATCGTCTGCAAATCTTAAGTGGTTTAATCGCACTCCGTTAATATTCAATCCGTACTTATCCCACTCGAGACGTCTAAACACGTGTTCGAGAACAGCTGAGAAAAGTTTGGGTGACAAAGGATCCCCTTGCCTTACTCCTCTTTTTATCGGAAAATAATCCCCATCTCTTTCTGTTCGTATCCTTGCTTTCATGTTCTTGTACACGTTGATAATTAGTCGAATATATTTTTTCTCCACTCCTTGTGTTTCTAAGGCTTCCCATATTTTTGCGTGTTTTAGGGAGTCAAATGCCTTATTATAATCCACGAACGCAAGGTAGAACGTAATATTGTATTCACTACTTTTCTGAATTACTTGTTTTATCGAGTGTATGTGATCTATTGTTGAGAACTTGCTGCGAAAGCCTGCTTGTTCTTTGGGTTGGTTTTCATCCAGAGTCTTTGTTAAACGGTCTAGCAGTATCTTTGAAAAGATTTTGTACACGTTCGACATCAAGCTGATGGGCCTGTAGTTGGCTATGTCATCTTTTTTCCCTTTTTTGTGCAGTATTATTATCGTTGACAAAGTCCATTGTTGAGGAATATTTTCTGTGTGTAAAATTTCATTGAATATGTCTGTGATAGTGTTCATCGTTGCTTTGGATGATCCTATTAGCAATTCGTTCGATATGCAATCTCCTCCTGGCGTTTTACCTCTTTTTTGTGATTTGATAGCCTTATTGACTTCGTCTCTCGTTATACACGGAATTTCTTCATCGTTGTTTTTAACGCAGTCCACTAGCTGGTTGTGTTCCTCTATTATTTCGTCATTGTTGTATAATTCGCGGTAATATTCTGTTGCTACTTCTAATATTTCTATTCTATTTGTCTTACTTTTCTTATTTCTGTGGTGTTTTATGCTGTCGATCCAGGTTATATTTTCTCTTAGTTCAGTCCATGCTTTCTTGATTCCGCCTACTTTTTCTATATGGTAATTTAGTGTTTCAGTTCTTGATTTCTCTCTGTGTTTACGTATTTGCAAGGTTATTTCTTTACTAAGTTTTATTATTTTTTGTTTGTTAGTTTTCCTATCCTTAAACATATTTTTCCTTTGCATAATCAACCTTCTTGCTTCTAGACCTAATTTGTCTTTTATCTCTCTTGTTGTTCTAATTTTACTTTCGGTTTCTTTTAGTTCCTTTTCTAGAGCATCATACTTTACTTGAATTTCTTTGAGATTATTTATTTTTTCTAATTTAGTGCGTAGGGACTCTAAAATGTTTTCCGGTATTTGTAAAGCTACAGGTTTTCTTGTATTGTAAATATTTTTCCTTGATGTTTTTGGTTCCATTATATACAGTTGACCTCTAAGTAGTCTGTGGTCTGTGTTGTAGTTAAATTGGTTGACAATATTTATATTTGAGAATAATCTTGGTTTGTTTGTGGTAATGTAGTCTATTTCGTTTCTTATCATTCCATTCGGTGACATCCATGTCCATTTTCTATTAATATTCCTATTGTAGTAGCTGTTCATGATGTGTAGGTTGTTTTCCAAAGCGAAGTTTATCAGTCTTTGTCCATTGTCGTTCCTTTTGCCTGATGTATGTGGTCCGAGTGCTTTGTCTTCGTTTATTCTCCTCTTTCCTATTTGGCCATTGAAGTCCCCTATTACAATTATGGTTTTGTGCAAGGTTGGCATTATTTCATTGAGTTTGTTATAGAAATCGTTTTTTATTTCTTCTTTGGCGACATCAGTCGGGGCATATATTTGAACTATTGAAGATGGTTGTTTATGGCCGGGCAATTTAATGTTCAAAACTGCTATCCTATCTGATATGCCTCGAAACTCTATTATTTCGTTTTTGAGATAATTTTTAACCATAAATCCTACTCCATATAGACCAGCTGTTATATTTTTGTAGTAAAATATATATTTTTCGTGTTCTTCGGTTTTCTCAACGGCTCTCCGTACTTCGCTTAAGCCTATTATGTCCCAGTTTATGGTTTCTAATGCATTTTCCAATTCAAGTAGGGATTCTCGGGATTTTAACGATCTTGTGTTTATTGTGGCTATATTTAGTCTTGTTCTTTGTTTTTGTTTATTATTTTCGAAGTATTGTTTGTTCAGTGAAGGGTTCATAGATTTATTTTTATTTACTATAAGCTCTTGGGGGGTGTGGTCTATCTCCCCGCGGTGACCAACCGTATTGGGGATCTGTTTGTTTTTCGTTAATATTTTTCTTGCACTATTTGTTTTATCCACGTTTCCGGTGTCGGATGATTCCTATGCCTTATGTGGTTGCGTTTGTTTCTCCGTCATTGAGAAAGATCTGGCTCTCATGTATGCAAATGCATCAGTTTTTGGCATTTTAGACGGTGCAATAATGTTTTTCCCCTCTGTAGGATAAGATTCTATTTGTATGTTCTTTGGTGACTTAGAAATTTCTCTTTTCCTCTTTTCGGCTTCTGATTTATTTCTTACAATAAGTTTGTTATTCTTAATGAATGCTTCATTTCCTTTTTCCCTCTCTTGTTTCAATTGTTGTTGTAGATTTTTACGCAGTTCAAGGGTTTCTTTTGAGAAATCTTCGGTTAGAAAAGAATTGTGTGGTATTTTTGTTTTATTTTTCATTATTTCTACCTTCTTTTGATATGACGTAAAGGAAATAAGTATGGGTCTGGTTTTTCTTTCATCTTGTTTTCTTCCTAATCTGTGATATTTATTTATTTCAAACTTCTCTATATTAACACTCGTTTTTTGTAAAATATCCATTATAGTAATGAATAGTTCTTCATTATTATTTTCAGTTTCATTGACACCATGTAATATTATATTATTTTTCTTATTCGCCTCTTCTAAATATTTTACTTTTCTGTTCAATGTTTGAACTTCGGATTTTAGGTATTTATTTTCTTTTAAGATTGGTTGTATTTTATCGTCTATAGTGCGCATTAAGGTATCAGTTATGCTCTGTGTAATTGTTGTTGTTTGTTTTTCTAATTCTGTTTTCATCAATTGAAATAGTTGTAGCATTTCCTCTGACATACCTTTAGTACCCATAATGCGATAACTATACGTATCAGTATGCGTGCAACGGAACGTAATGCTTCGTCTGTTATGTTGGTATTACTGCGGTTTTGTACGTCAGTGAGACTCGCGAAGTGTCAATTCTGTCCGTTGTTATGACAATAATGTATAAATATCTAACCTCGAAATTGTGATGTTGTTGGTGGTATTTTCCAATATAATCCGTTTTTAGTGAAACTTTTCCACACTTCAGTTGTTATTGGCTTTGTTATGGTGATTTTTTGTCCGTTCGGATTAATATTTGCTGATTTATACTAGTTATTGAATAAAAACTCGGGAGCACTTTTAACGCACTGTTACTCGTTTGACAGCCGGAAGCAGCCGGATATTTTCACGTAAATCAGAACACTTTGGGTGCTATTTTTCTTCTCTATCTGTGGAAGGCTCCGCCGAGTAATCACGTGGGTATGTAGGTTGATATCCCACTTCTGATAACGGAGGGGGTAGACCATCACCGTTATCAGTAGCCATATTTTTCGTATATCTTGTGGGTGTATCGTGGGAGAAGTTGGTTTATTTGAAATCAAAGTCGTTATATCTCAAACAAATTATTAATTCTAACTTTGAACAATCACAGCCGCAGGTAATTACACTTTCGCAACACGGAACGCGCGATAGTTTTCAGACGTCTGTTCGGCTCGACATCTCACCCACGACTGACGGGCGCTCTGTCGACCGCTACGGCCTGGACTCCATCGAGCACCAACAGATGGCGCTAGCGTTCCGATTTTAATCGACTAATTGATGACTCGATTACGACATATATATCAACCAACGTAGCAACTCCCCATGTATTTCAAATTTAGATCATTTTTATTTTTTCGAAAGCTTTCGAAAAGTCAGTTTACACGGCGTTAACTTGAAAACTAGAATCAAAGGCATTGTGAAGATATTTTGTATATAATACTAACTTAGTTTCCACACTTCTACCACGGTAAAAACCATGCTGCTGTCTGGATATATGACGCGATGATATTCGGTTCAGCTCATCTGTTAAAGATTTTTCCTAGTATAAAAACTTAGAAACCTATATTAACGCACATGATGCTTATTGCCTATTATACCTTTTAGTACTGGCGAAATCACGCCTATTTCTATAAACCCGAAAGAAATTTCCAGAAAATTCCCTTATAGAAATTTTCAAAAATAATTATAATAGTAATAGATAATTCTTTAGAATTTGGAAATTAACAACGAGTGCACCCTATCCACCCCATTCTTTAATTGTTTTTGTACTGTATGTGTGATATTTATTACGGAGACGTTAGCAGCTGATTCGGAGAATTGGAGACCTCGGTGAGTACGAATGATCCGTTAGAACTATTAGCTAAAATAAATACAGAATGGAAATAGTCGGTAAAAAAGTTACATATAGTTTTGAGGACACATGCCCATTAGTCAAAAATGAGGGGGTATTGTTTTCAAAATTTTACTGCTATATATAAACCTGTATAATATTCTGTTAATACTAGTAATAAAATATCGGTGTGCCAAATTTCATCTCAATCTGTTGAGTCCTTTTTGCGTGATTGAGTAACAAACATCCAAACAACTAAACATCCAAACATACAAACATTCACATTTTTAATATTAGTAGGATATACATAGAATACGTACCATTAAAAAGTTAAAGACGATGATTACTGAACACCCGAACCCACTCAAATTTGCTGTGTTAAATAAATAAGCTGCCACCGTCTGAAGAACTAAGATAACAATTCTAAACGACAAACTAAGTTAGCGACTTAATTGACGCTCCGCCCTTCATGAACTTTGGAATATTAATATTTGTCAAGGGCGATGGCGGTACAAATACATTTAGATTATATAATAATGTTCATTTTTGTGTTCGAAAAGTTAATTTATTTTATTTATTTAAACCCAAACCAACATCAATTTACAAATTATACAATAATATATCATGTCAGTAAACATCCTCTAATACGGATACTTAAGACATATCTATAAAATGAAAAAAAAGAATAACCATTCAAAAACTAAGCATGAAATTAAATAACACAAAAAAGAGATCACAATTAAAAGAAAACTAAAATAACACTCACTTAAAAACTTTTTTTTAGTTTGACTCTTTCGGAAAACTGCCTCACCTTTACTTCACCGTTTTTGATGGGATTTAACGGACAGTTAGGTTCAATCCTAATCTTGATTCGAGATAAAGTTTAAGCGCTAATTTTTACTGAAAATTTGGGCCACTATGGCAATGTATGAATTGGCAGTGTATACGCAATACCTAATGGCTATTTAGGAATGACCGAGCAGTGTCTTGCCGGTCCTAAGAGAAAATGAAGATATATACAGCACATCTCTGCCGATCTCTCCCTCATGGACAATGTAGGCATGACGATGGTTTACGTCGAAATCCGGTTCCATGATTTTTAAGCGTTATGGTGCAGCAATTTTCAGGGGTAGTATCCTGTTTAACCCCACATAACCTCTGGTGTTTGTAAATGGTGTTTTTGTTGTTATTTTTATTTGTTATTGTTATCTCGTTGTCTATACGTGAGTGGTTGAATACATATCTTTTCTCTTTTCTTATTTATTGTAATTAGGGGTCGGTTTTATTTTAAAAAAAGGTACCATAAACATACTACGTGCCATCAAACATTTTTAACGAATCATAATTATTTTAGGTGGATAAATATTCGATTTAATGAATATTGTTACGACTTTAATGCACTCTAATATCTCGTACACCTCTTATAGGGGAATGTTCATTTTAAAATGCATTACACACACTTACGTCCCCTAGCGATCTGTCTAGAAAGATCTAGAATCCGCGCTTTAGTGCTGAAACGTCTAGAAGGTTCCACCCCTTTATTTATCGCCGTCGCGCGGTCGCAGTATACAAGTACCTATTTGTTCACACACAAATAGGTATGTAATAATAATACCGCTTTATGGGCCGCGCCGGCTATTGTTCGATGTACTTCTATCGATGTACTTAGAGGGTCTGTTCTAGAACTTTCATACGAGTATAAAAGGAATACAGAACGCGGGGACGGACACAGTCTCTTCTCGGAAGCAATAGTGATCAAATCGGGGAACAAGCGATCTAAGTGGAATACACTGGCGACTTTAGCAAAGATATACGGATACTACGAGTGACTCAGCGACTTGGAAGCAGTATTTGGGTACTAACGAGAGTAGCACTAGTGTCAGGTCAGGTCCGGAAGAGGATTTTCGGATCAAGTTTTCTCGCTTCGCAACATCGTAGAGAAGCATCTGGCAGTGGGCAGGAAGGTTTTGGATATGGAGAAGGCATTGGATAGAGTTGTGCAAAAGAGACTTTGGGACATTTTGCCTGAGTATGGTATAAATGGCACTCTGCTGCGGGCCGTCCAGTCCACCTATGTGGACTGCAAGGCATGCGTACGGGTGGGTGGTAACATATCACCCTGGTTTGATGTTGAAATCGGCGTCAAGCAGGGTTGCGTGTTGTATGCTAGACTATTCATAATATATTTGGATAAAAGTCTTCAAAGACTGAAAGCGATGAATTAAGGTGTACAAATGAGTGATCTAGTGGTAAATCATCTACTATATGCAGAAAACGCGGTTTTGATATCGCCAACAGCCACTGATCTGTAATCACTAGTCACAGTTATGAAAGACGACTGCATGAAAAATAGCTTACATTTAAATGTGAAGAAAACCAAAATTATGGTTTTTGAACGGTAAGAAAGAACGAATGCAAGGATTGTAGTTGGGAACGATGTGCTGGAGCAAGTGAATGAGTTTGTATATCTTAGATGCGCATTCAGTAATGATGGAAAATACACCGCTGACATAGAGAGAAGAGTGAGTGCAGGGAACAGAGTGAATGGCGCGATGGGAAAGCTACTTAGGAGCCGGCACTTAAGCCGAAAGGCGCAGCTGGCCATACATAACGGAGTGCTTGTCCCAACGCAGTTATATGGCAGCGAGAGCTGGGTATGTAAGAAGGAGAATGAAAGTAGGTTAAATGCGGCGGAAATGCGAGCTCTGCGGAAGATGTGCGGAGTGAAGCTAACCGACGGTATTCGCAATAGCGTAGTAATAAAGCAAATAGGGATAAAAGAGAGTATCGGTGTAAAGACGAGAAAGGGTTGGTTCGGGCATATAGAAAGAATGTCCGAAGAAAGAATGACAAAACTGATATACAGTGCGAAAGTGGAAGGATGTAGGTACCGGGGAAGACCTAGACTATCTTACCATGACCAAATAGACTGGGTCTTATCTGAAGGACAAGTCAGAAGTCTCCGTAACCGGCGAGCGTGTATGAGACGAACAATGAGAGTAGAGGAAGCCAGAGAGGTATGTAAGGAAAGACCCTGTTGGAACTCTGTACTCTCTGCCTACCCCGTAAGGGATCTGGCGTGATGATATAGATAGATAGTACTAGTGTGTGTTTTGTGCTTGTGTGTACTTGCATTCGACGTACTGTTTTGTATGTACAGCGCCTTAATAAAGTACTTCGCACGTTATTCGGCATTTAATTACCCCGCTACGTAACTTTGGTGTCAGAAGCGAAATGCTTATACTACATCAGCGAAGCCTTCAAGAGGAAGAGCGGCAGGCCGATGCGGGTACTTCAACGACAGTGGCGACATCACTAGGCGGAAACTCGGCGGATATGGCAACACTGTTAGCTGCCATTCAGGCAATCCAAACTAACCAAGAGGCTGACCGTCGCGAACTAGAGGCCAGCCGCCGCGAGCAAGAGGCCAGCCACCGCGAGTTGCAGGAAGTGATCCAGGCTATCCAAGAGGCCAGCCGCCGTGACCAAGAGGCCAGCCGCCGCGAGCTTAAAGAAGTAATCCAGTCCAACCAAGAGGGCAGCCGCCGCGAGTTTTAAGAAGTAATCCGGGCCAACCAGGACGCTGTCCTCGGTAAAATAGATACTAGCATCTCAGTGCTTGGGAAAAAGTAAAGAATCTCGAAGACCCCTTTTAGAGACGTCTCGTCTAAGGTAGAAGAACATGACGAACGGTTACAAGTGTTGAATAAAGAGGTTATAAAACTCAGATCACGGGAACCCATTGCAGTGGCCTCATCGTCAAGTCAAGTTGATCTTCTTCGCTTCGAGGGGACATCATCATGGTCTGCTTTCAGATACCAGCTTGAAACACTTGCAAGCGGAAATGCTTGAAGCAACGAGTAAACTTGCATGGCGCTGACACTTGCCTTCCAAGGGGATGCTCTTATGGTTTTGGAGATTCTATCATCTAAAGGCAGGACACTCAAGGCACTCATGGAGGCATTAGAGATGCGCTACGGAGAAAACTATTTAGAGCACGTCTATCGAGCACAACTCCGGGACCGAGTCCAAAAGCCTGGTGAAAGCAGTGGATATCAAAGGTAGAAAGGCTAGTTCGTCGAGCCTATGCGTCAATGCCAGCAGCAATCAAGGTCCAACTGATAGAGGCTTTCATCGACGGCATACGGGAGACTGACGTCAGGTTTGCCGTTCTCTTGGGTCACCACCAAACATTGAAGAGCGCACTGGGCCATGCTCTTGAGGTAGAAGCTGTGCGGAACAGCAATAGGGTACATAGGGTCAGGGAAACGGTGACCAATGAGAGAACACCTAGATATGGACCAACTTGTTACGGATGCGGAGAAAAAGGGCATATAAAGCTGGAGTGCCCTAAGACGAGGAAAAGGGTCGTAAATTCCAGGAACCAGGTAGAAAAAGATCGACCGTTAAACTAAATGTCACCAGGGCCGCGGGGCGGGCGCTGGCTGGTCATATTAGTGCCCCAAAAAGATCGACCGTTAAACTAAATGTCACCAGGGCCGCGGGGCGGGCGCTGGCTGGTCATATTAGTGCCCCAACCGTCACAATAACTCAAGTTTGTAATGGAAATAGTCTTATCATTGATGGTACTGTGAACAACCTAACTTGCCCTTTTACAGTGGACACCGGAGCATCCCGTACAATCGTGAGGCCAGAGCTGTCCTCGGTGAAACGAACGTGAAACTTAAAATTTGTGACCGCATGTATCTACAGTCAGTACTAATTGCCAGTATCACTGATGATTGCGTTTTAGGACTAAAGAAAGAGCAGTGTGTAGTGGATATTGCTAAAGGAGTGCTGAGGTTTCCTGACCAGGAAGTTTGTCTGAAAGGATCACAACCATGCACGTTTTATTGCCTAAGGGATACCACACTTGTTCCGAGATCAAAAAATTTAGTAAAAGTGAAATTTCCGGCAAAGATCAAGCAAACAACATGTCTCATAGTGGTAGATGCTGGCAATCACCCAAAAATAATAACAGCTAGAACGCTATTGATGTCCCAAGAAAATACAAAGGTAAGAATTCTTAACCTGAGTACCGAGGAAATCCAACTGAAGAAGAACAGTGTGGTTGGAAGATGCGCAGAAGTAAAGTACCTAAGGCGGTTGAATAGCTCTAACTGAAACCAAAGAAGATCACATTCGACATCTCCTGGAAGGTTCTCAGGAGAAATTGTCACCTTCAGAACTACGGCAAGCCAAAGATCTATTGCTGAAATTTACAGACATCTTTGCTACTGGAAGTGACTGCGGAAGGAAAGGACTCGTGAAACACCAGATCGACACAGGTGATGCCCGTCCCATAAAACAAAGACCACGACGCATACCATGGGCGAGGGAAGCGGAGGTAACTGAAATGATCAGGGATATGGCTGTAAACAAAATAATCGAACCTTCTACGAGTCCATGGTCATCACTGGTGGTCTTGGTAAAGAAGAAGGACGGCGCTACAAGGATGTTGAATAATATCACAAAGAAGGACAGCTACCCCCTGCCCCGAATCGATGACACGATGGACATACTTATTGGTATGAAGTAGTTTTCGACCATCGAATTGAAAAGTGGCTACTGGCAGGTGGAAATAAGCCCGGAGGACAAAGAGAAGACAGCGTTCAGCACCGGAATTGGTAACAGATCATGGCAGTTCAATGTTATGCCATTTGGATTATGCAACGCTCCAGGAACATTTGAACGCCTCATGAAAAGATTGATGGTTGGCCTTCTCGGTGACGTGTGTCTGGTCTATCTCGATGACGTTATTGTCATGAGGCGGAATTACAAGGAAAATTTGAAGAATTTGGAGAAACTGGTTACCAAGATCCACGAGGCCAACCTTTAATTACGCCCAAAGAAGTGTGCTCTCTTTAAAAAGGAGGTAAGCTATCTTGGACACATCGTACACCAGGTGCAACAACGTCATAAGTAACAAATTATGTTTTTTTCAGGAGATCGATTTAAGTTGTCGTTTTATTAAAGTGAAATGTATTTATTGTCCTATTATAAATCCATGATCAAAATATTGATTATATTCTATATTTTTAAATTAAAGTTGTTTCAGAAATAAAAACCTTGAGTAAGTGGCATACTTTTATTGTTTTTTTATCACGATACCTACATTTCTAACGTTGTTGCGCAGGAAGCTAAGTTAAAAGTAGAACTTTGCTGTGAAATAACGTCATAAAGGCTGAACTAAACAAAAAATCTAATTCTTAATTTATAAAATAGCACTTAAACTTACCTTTTGTAGTGGGTAACAATAATCAACATTATTATTAAAACAGAATTATGAATATTTTCATATATCTAAGTACCCGTAATCAGACTTTTATGAGAACTAATACGCTAGATATAAAATTTGTAGAAAAAACTAACTGCACTAGTTTATAACAATTCTAGCATTCTTAATGTCTTTGTTGTTGTACGAGTACTTAGTACCTAATTATTCTTACATTTAATAGTCACAGTTCTCATAACAAAAAATCAGAATAAGCAAACTAAAGCTGCTTATAAAAATGTTCATGATAGCGCGCCACTAAATTTTTTTGAACTAATTCTATCAGATCTTGTTTTTTTCTATCACTTATTGGTATATCAGACCTATAAGCAGACATTAAAGATATTTCCTCTATATTTATATCGTTTCTTAGTCGGATCGTATTTTCCCGGAATGTCCTGGTTTGTTGCAAGATGAGAGCGTGAGGAGAATGTATGAAGACAGAGTCCGGGACAAGCTTTTGACTGCAGGTTGTTCGGACTTAAATGTAGATAAATGCTGGAATAGCCTGAAAGAGAGTTTGATAGAGTCCGCGAAATAAGTATGTGGTTGCTCAAAGAAGCATAGTACAGCAAAAGGTGATGCATGGTGGGATGCGGAGTTGCAAAGCTCCGTAGAAAGTAAGAAGAAAGCGTGGCAGAACTATGTTTTTTCTTTGAACCTGAATGCCAGTATGACAGAGATGAAGAAAGAAATATAAAGACAATAAGATCAAGTTTTCTCCCTTTGCAACATCGTAGAAAAGCATCTGGCAGTGAGCCGGAAGGTTTTCTGCGGTTTTGTGGATCTGGAGAAGGCGTTTGATAGAGTTGTGCGAAAGAAACTTTGGGACATTTTGCCAGAGTATGGTATAGATGGCACTCTGTTGCGAGCCGTCCAGTCCACTTATGTGGGCTGTAAGGCATGCGTACGGGTGGGTGGTAACAGGTTACTTTGGTTTGACGTTGAAATCGTCGTCAAGCAGGGTTGTGTGTTGTCCGCTAGACTGCTTATAATATATCTGGATAAAAGTCTTCAAAGACTGAAAGCGATGAATGAAAGTGTACAAATGGGTGACCTAGTGGTAAACCATCTATTATATGCAGATGACGAGGTTTTAATAGCGCCAACAGCCACTGATCTGCAAACACTAGTCACAGTTATGACAGACGACTGCATGAACAATGGCTTAAATTTTAATGTAAAGAAAACCAAGATTATGGTTTTTGAACGGGAAGAAACCAGAACGAATGCTAGGATTGTGGTTGGTAACGATGTGCTGGAGCAAGTGAATGAGTTTGTATATCTTGGATGCGCCTTTAGTAAGGAATGGGAAATACACCGCTGACATAGAGAGAAGAGTAAGTGCAGGGAACAGAGTGAATGGTGCGATGGAAAAGCTACTTGGGAGCCGGCACTTAAGCCAAAAGGCGCAGCTGGCCATGCATAATAGAGTTCTGGTCCTAACGCTGTTGTATGGTAGCAAGAGCTGGGTATGTAAGATGGAGAATGAAAGTAGGATAAATGCGGTAGAAATGCGACCTCTGCGGAAGATGTGCAGAGTGAAGCTGACCGACCATATTGGCAATAGTGTAGTAAGAAAGCCAGTAGGTATGAGAGATAGTATCGGTGTAAAGATAAGAAAAGGTATTCCATTCCTCCTCTATTGGTTGGAGCACATAGAAACAATGTCAGAAGGGAGACTGACAAAACAGATATATAATTCGTAAGTAGAAGGATGTAGGTAACTGGGAAGACCTAGACTATCTTACCATGACCGAATAGATCGTATCTTATCTGAAGGGCAAGTCAAGAATCTCCGTAACCGGCGAGCGTATATGAGACGAACTATGAGAGTGGAGGAAGCCAGGAGGGTATGTAAATAAGAATAAATCGTATAACATTTTTAAAGTACCGTATATACATCCTTAGATTATAATTGCAGTGAAATAAAATAAAATCGAGACTTCATTAAAAATAAATAATTACAACGGTTTATAGATTATCTTAAGTATATTTCTGGGACAATATTGACATATTTGTAATAAATAACAGTAACACTTGCTGCTTGTAATAGAAAATAGAACTACAAAGGCAGAACTGTTCAATTGTGTCATTATTGCCCCAAAATTGTATGAAATATTTGTCATAATTACCTTTATGACGTTGTTACTCATACACACAAACACATCCTGCGGGGAGCCGCGAGCAACTGAGCAATGAGAACGTTCTCGCACTAGCGTTGACAAAAACCCGCCAAAACCACAACGACATTTAGGCCCTCAGTAGGTCATTTTATGAGTTACATCTATGATATTGTGGCACCGGATGCAGACGCATGTTTGACATCATTTGTGATCTAAAAATCATTTTGCCAATTTTAGCATTTATGACGTTATTGCACCCGGTGTGCGACATTATCTCGGCCGAGGGAGTGAAAACTGTTCAAGAATGGCCCGTACCAGAGAATAAAACAGAAGTTCGGGCCTTCCTGGGGTTATGCACTGCATACTACTGACGGTTTGTCAAGAATTTTCCGGACATTGCAAAACCATTACATCGATTGACAGAAGAGAAACGCGACTTTGTCTGGGACTTGAATTGCGAACGGGCGTTCGGCGAACTTAAACAGAGGCTGTGTGAAACCCCTATATTGGGATATCCAAATAGGGAAGGAAGATTCATTGTTGATACGGACGCTAGCAACACCGCTATAGGCGGAGTTTTGTCGCAATTTCAGGGAGACCGCAACGTGGTGATAGCATACTTTAGCAAGGCACTTTCTAAACCGGAAAGGAATTACTATATTACTCGGCGAGAATTACTTGCTGTGGTAAAGACTTTGCAATATTTTAGCAAGTATCTGCTAGGAAGACAGTTTACACTGAGGACAGATCATGCTGCGTTAAAATGGTTGCTACAGTTGAAAACTCCTAAAGGTCAAGTAGTAAGACGGCTCGAGCGACTACAGGAATTTAACTTTGAGATCGAAAACCGGAGTGGCAAAGGATACAATAATGATGACGCGTTATCACGAAGACCATGTGCAGAAGACTGCAAGCACTGCCAAAAGAATGAGTCGCGAGAAGAAGTCCGACTCAGAGGAACTTATGGTCTCGACGATGAATGGACCGGAACAACAATAAAAAAGGCACAAGAGAGCGATCTGTGCCCTATTCTGGAATGGAAGAATAAAAGATGCAAGCCCCAGTAGGTTGAGGTGTCTGCTTATAGCCTCTACCAAGGGCTATTGGGCTCAGTGGGGCAGCTTAGTCCTGGTTCTATATAGCACACCATTTTGTGCTATATAGAAAATGGGAGTCCAATAATAAAGAAGTGACTATGCAGGTGGTGGTGCCACAGTACAAAGTGGCTCCCCTTTTACGGCATATCCATAAAGCCATTTCTGGTGGACATCTTGGAGTCAAGGAAAAGTCAAGAGTCTCCGTAACCAGCGAGCGTGTATGAGACGAACTATGAGAGTGGAGAGGTATGTAAGGAAAGAGCCTGTTGGAACTCTGTACTTTCTGCCTACCCCGCAAGGGATCTGGCGTGATGATATAGATATCTATCTATATATCTAGATAGATCTTGGAGTCAAGAAAACGTTGGTTAAAGTCCAGCAGCGGTTTTATTGGCTACGTTGTCGAGAGGATGTTGAGGATTGGTGCCGTAAATGTACTGCATGTGCTTCAATAAAAGTTCAGCAGACAAGAAGTAAAGGTAAACTGAAGTTGTACAACCTTGGCGCACCATGGGAACGCATCGCTATCGACGTTGCTGAACCGTTCCCGGAAACCGATAATAGCAACAAATACACACCGTAGCAAAGAAACTGGTCCATGAAGTGGTCTGTCGCTATGGCGTTCCTTTAGAGCTACATTCAGACCAAGGACGGAACATTGAATCGTCTCTATTTCAAGAAATGTGCAAGCTACTCGGTATCCATAAGACTCGGTTTTCGAATAAGTCTTTTCGTTCATGAGTTTTCGTTCATAAGTCGAGAGGTTTAACCCAACCCTGGAAAACCACTTGGCAAACGTTGTGGATGATCACCAGAGAAATTGGGATCAATACATCCCGCTGTTTCTAATGTCCTATCGGTCTGTGGTTCATGACAGTATAGGTCACACTCCAGCAAGAGAGAATTTCAGCCAAGAAATGAGGCTTCTGGTGGACGCAATAACAGGCACACCACCAGATAGTCCTAAACCAGTCACGGATTATGTAAGTGATTTCCAAGCCCAGCTGGACGAGGTGCATAAGAAGGTTAAAGAACACGGCTTGAAAACCGGCATTAAAATGAAAACTCAATACAACCGAAACGCGAACACCAACGGTTTTGAAAAGGGGACCTTAGTGTGGCTTCATAATCTGCTCCGAAAAAAAGGAAAGTCTTCCAAACTGCAATCTCGGTGGAAAGGACCTTATACTGTGCTGACCAATTAAAAAGGGGCACAGGGGAAAACCGAAGGTAATCCATGTGGATAGATTGGCGCGGTATCACGGATCTAATGATGCTCGGAACGAGCATAACTAAGAGGGGGGTAATGTTACGACTTCAATGCACCCTGATATCTCGTAAACCCCTTTTCGGGGAATGTTAATTTTAAAATTCATTACACACACTTACGTCCCCTAGCGATCTGTCTAGAAAGATCTAGAATCCGCGCTTTAGTGCTGAAACGTCTAGAAGGTTCCACCCCTTTACCCCACATATAGGTATGTAATAATAATACCGCTTTGTGGGCCGCGCCGGCTATTGTTCGATTTTCTTCTATCGATGTACTTAGAGGGTTCGCGTCCGTTCTAGAACTTTCATACGAGTATAAAAGGAACACAGAGCGCGGGGACGGACAGAGTCTCTTCTCGGAAGCGATAGTGATCAAATCGAAGAACAAGCGATCTAAGTGGAATACTCCGGCGACTTTAGCAAGGATATACGGTTACTACGAGTGACTCAGCGACTTGGAAGCAGTATTTGGGTACTAACAAGAGTAGTACTAGTGTGTGTTTTGTGCTTGTGTGTACTTGCATTCGACGTACTGTTTTGTGTGTACATCGCCTTAATAAAGTACTTCGCACATTATTCGGCATTTAATTACCCCGCTACGTAACAATATCAATGTGAAATAAATTTTGACGCCATACCAAAGCTCTTGCTTTAAGTTTCATGGAATATACCGCCACCTGTTATATTAATGTTTTGAAAGCCGAATTGGTTGTCATGTTATAAAATATTATATATGTCTCCATTGTCATAGGATACCTAGAACTTCTTCATATGTCCCAGATCTTTGAATTCGGACATAGAAACTGTGTAGCTTCGTCCAAAATTGAAATTTTTGGCCATTTTTCGTTCATGTTAGTTTATTACAGATATCTTGTTTTTGTGGAAGGCAAACTCGAATCTTCTTTCTGTGAATCTGATTATTATTTCCTTGTAGTTAAGTAAAGTAGTAGTGGTTCTGCAAAATACTTGCTTGTTTTGTTCTTTATTAATATTTGTTATATCTGTCATATTCCCAGAATTTGGCTATTTCTTCTAGGTTGTTGATAGTCACATGGCAGTAAATATTTTGAATCTTCCACAAATGATTCTCCCTAGATGGGTTGTACGTGATATAAGAATATTTTGTTTTTATCGGCCGACCTTTTAACTGCATATGCTGCCGAACTTAACTTACGCGATAATTTTTGAATAAATTAGAACGAACTCGACTGCACCTAATTGTACATTTGTTCTTACCTACCTTTCGTTAGGCGTCGAAAACTTGATGCACTTAGTTTTTTTCTCATTAGATAAAAGTAAAATTGCTTTGTTGACATTGTCATAACTCTGTAATTTTCTTTTAAATTAAAAAAGGAGAGATGTGTCATCTGCGAACAAATAAATTATATTATATTAATTAATAATAGTAATTGTCCCCTACAAAGTAAGGTAAGGCATTAATTTATATCAAAAACAAGAATAATCCGTGGATGGAACTTTGTAGAACGCCCAAGGTGTTCAAAGATTCATCATTTTTGCCGTTCATATCAAACCTTTGAATTCTATCATTTAAAAATGCCAGGAGATTTAGAGCGCTGATCCTGATCCTGTTGTGGCTTATTTATTTTAGAAGTCCCTCACAATGCATGCAATCCTTAGACTCTTTCCGAGCATCAAATATGTTTTTAACAATTCTACATCCTTACATTCCATAACAATTCAATCCTGCATCTATTGTTAAGCAATTCTTTGTAAAACGAAATCGCTTTTTATGAAGTAGATTGTTATTTGTCAAGTGGTCCAGTTATTGTTTTAAATTAATTTTTAGATGGTTATTATTATTGCATACTGTATTTCTACCAGTTACATTTTATTTTATTTTTTGAATAACAAGATTTAGCGTAGGAACGAGTCGCTTAAGAGCGATATATAATTTCGAATATTTATTTGACATATTCCTTCAATTGCGGGCAAGGATTATTTGTTTCTTCATTATATAATTCACAGCCTATTTCTACTTTTTCATATACCCACAGTTGCCGCCCACTCACTTAAAGACACGCGTTGACCAATTGTGTTTTCGGTTTAAATACTTCATGAAACTCATCATTAATAAGATTAAATAACGAATTATAAGAAGCATTTCGATCCCTGTAAAGAGGCAATCCAAACACTTTGCAGCGACATGCAGTTACCAGAAGGAAACCACCTTTTCTAAGCGCTTTTTTTTGCTATTACAATTGAATACGACTAATTGTTCACAATGGCCCGAGTATTGTTTATTATTTCTTTGCTTACTGGTTTTCAATTCGTAAATACGTTATCTTTGCAAGTTGCACTCGTGGCTGTTATCCTAGTAGGCTCGAGGAAATTGTTTAGTAACACGTATGATTTTTAAAGTGTAATAGTTACAGTATTATTATCAGGTTAATTTGTATTGAAGTCTCTACCGACAGCAATTATTTTATATGATGCACAAATTTTTAATAATACGTTTTCTACTTTTTTCTCAAATTCGTCTAATAGTGCATACCCTTTAAAAATAAATATAAAATAAAATAGCCGCGTATCTCGCTCCCCTTCTTCTACGATTTCACAGTGTGGTATATGTTAATATGCAGAATAACTAGGTAAAGTGAAAATTGTGGAATGCAACTTCACATAATATAACCTCAATCTAGGAATAAACAGCTATCGACCTTTTTGTAATAAACAAGTCCAGTTACCAAAGTAAGTTACTCCGTTATCGCGGAGAACTTCACAATGTTACGGTGTGATATTTCTCTCTGTGGACTATTCTAATTACAGTGTGCCCTTACATGTATCATAAATTCTAATGGAGTTCATCCCACCACAGCAAGCACAATAAACTCAGGCCAAATGGCACTTTACAATTTAAATGAAAATCAACTTCAGTATAATTCGCGTCGATTCAAGTTTAAATTATGTGGTGCAATACATGCTCTAATATATATTATAATATTTACATACTTTACAGCGTTTACTTGTAACAGAACATAGAGCAACTCTTAAGCCTTATCATAAATGTTGGTGATTTTTGCCTAAAAAAAAGAAACACCGTCACGCCTATATTCCCCAAAGGGGGTTGCAGAGGTGTACTGAGTGCACCCACGTTTCGCCGACGATATTAGTTCCCATGTAATAGGGTGCGAGCCTATTGCCATATACCGGGCACAATTCCAGACTCCGGACTCATACTGGGAATTTTTCATTAGAAAAACTACATTTGTCCGACCTAGGATTTGAACCCAGGACCTCGTGATCACAAAGCGATGCGCTTTTTTGCCTATATTTTTTTAATGCTATCCGCACGTGTCCACTTCATTTCTGTATATTTTTTTTGTTTTATTAGTGTACCCACTCGCCCCGTGACATAATATTTCAGCATTATTACTTAAATTACTGTAAAAGAGTTAACACCAAACAGCATTTCTTCCACTTTAATAACCAGCAAACTAAGGGTTCCTGCGTGAAAGATAAGACTTAGGTTAGTCAAACAGTAATAATAATCATTATACCTTAACAATACGGTTTATGAGTCGAGACAGCATATTACTATCATATGTATCAGAATTTATTAATTAACATAACTAAATCGACAAGGTATTTTGAAGTCAAAAAGTAGAATAAATATTATTTATAACTAATAGTATATACCAATTTATATTCAAAAATGTAGGATTATAAGAGAAATCATCGGTATAAAAAGACACCAATCAATTTCTGAAAATTAGGGACTGTCTGTTTATACTTACTACTGTAAATACTTGAAGAAAAAATATTCTGTGTCAGGAATAAAATTAGTATTTTTTCAAATGATCCTTGATGTTTACAAATTGTTGGGTTTTTTCTTCTCGATTTCAACTAACATAGACGCAGTTTGACTTTGGAAAGCTGCAATAGAAATCATCATTCCTCTTACTGCTATATTCTTGCCATGTGGTTTCAGAATTAATGTGCTCAGTTTTTTGCCAGTCTAAATCACGTAATTGCTGATAATTATCACCCCTGTCAAGAAAATTTATTATTGGAAGAAATCGATCGAAATAGACGATCTCGAAATCTCTGCATAAAACTTGCTTCAACTTAACCACCTCACGTTAGTGTGCAATGCCAAATCTGATTATTGCTAATCTTATTGCCGTTTAAACAGACGCCTTTGGAGAGATTTTCCTTTTATAAAATTTACAATCTTATATGGTTTTGAAGTGTAGTTGAATTACGAGAAGGCTAGTGTTCTATATTTATAGAAATGTATGGAAGAGCTAGGGGTCATCACGGGAGTTTTCAGAAAAAATGCACAAGGCTTCTTCGTTTTTTACTATATTTAACTTAGTCTTAATCATTAAACATCTTTATAAATTACATCTTCAGTTGTATCGCCTTACATCAGTCGTCGTCTAAATCGTGAATCATTCTGTATCTGACACCTGTCGTCCTTAACATTATATCTGTCACTCTCAACTTAAAGTATTTACACGACTGAAAAAGAAATCATCTACTTAAAAGTCTTTATTCAGAAACATCCAAAATGTCCTCATATTCCACATATTTATACACTTTCATCATCTCAGCCTATACACTGTCCACTGCTCAACATAGGCCTCCCCAATCGCTCTACAGCGTAGCCGGTCTAATGCCACCTGTATCCAACAACTTTCAGCAATCCGAGCGAGCGTGGCACTTTCCATAACTCGCTGAGCTACTCTGAGCTTTTTTATGAGACCCATTATAAGAGACCACGTCTCTGATGCGTATATCATCACTGGCAATACACATTGACCTAAAACTTTAGTCTTGAGGCACTGAGGTATTTTCAATGAGAATACTTTGCGCAGTTGCCCGAACGCTGCCCAGCCGAGTTGGATTCGTTGATTGATCTCTCTCTCAAAGTTGAACCTACCTAACCGGACTGCCTGTCCCAGGTAACTGTATTGGTCGACAGCTTCATGAGTAGAGTTCCCAGCGGTGATTGCGGTGGGTACATGGGTACATGGACATTAAACATTATTTTCGTTTTGTCCATGTTCATTTTTAGACGACTTGTTGGGATACTCTGTTCAGGTCACTCAGCATTTGGCCAAGATCTAGCCATGACTATAATGTCGTCAGAAAATTGAAGATGAGTGATGTATTCGCCATTGATATTGATGCCAAGTCGTCGCCATTCCAAGAGCTTGAAGGCGTCCTCTAAGGTGGCCGTAAGCAGTTACGGAGAAATGACGTCTCCCTGTCTTACTCCTCTTTTTATCGGGATCGCCTTCGTTTATTGTCCCTGTACTCGGATAGACATGGTGGTATTATTATACAAGCATTTAAAAACTTTGACGTACCGATAGTCAATACGGCATCGCTGGAGAGATCTAAGAACCGCCCAAGTCCCGATCGAATCGAAGGCTTTCTCATAGTCCACAAACGCCAAGTATAGTGGCTGATTATACTCCTCAGACTGCTGTATAATCTGCCTAAAATATTTAAAACATCCTGCCACGGAGCGCGATGCTTGCTCGATACTTGGGCGTGGCGCTGAGGCTGCTCCTGTTCAGGCACTAGCAGCTCGTGGGTGCTATGTCTGCAACGGGTAAGAGGACTGGGCTTTACCTCAAAGTTGCTATCCTGCTAGCATCTTTATGATGTAATGAGTATAGTAGATACTTAATTTGATGTCTTGAGAATGGGTCTTCTAAGTGTCTATTCACAAGCTTTGAGGTTTGAGATATCTTTATTCTAATAAGAATAGCAGTTATTCACTTACATGAGAATTCCCTTACAATTAGTGTTGTTATCACATTTTGTGTTGGTCCGGCGCACAGTTGATAATTACATAACTTACATTTGCACACAAATGCACAATCAACCACTTGAAACTAACGAATAATTACAATTTCGGCACTTATGACAATATTCATAATAAAATGGTGATAAGTTTTGCTGTAAAATAATAAAAAACAAAAAAAACAAGTTCACAAAAACGTTACATTAATTCCGTTGGCAATAATAAATTCAAACTAATTATAATTACTGAAAACATCAGAATAAAAAGTTACAATAAAAGAAGGTAGATTTAAACTAGTACGTTGAATGTTGTTAAAATTAACATAGATAAGCTCAACTAGATGTGTCACCGTGTTAGGTTAAATTTTTGTATCGGAAGTTTTTGAAACATATAATTTTAATTGCTTTTTAAATATAGCCATTGATTTTATTGCCTTAATATTATTTGGAAATTTATTATAGTGTTTGGCACCTTCATAAGTCACACTACTTTTGCCGTAATTAGTGCGTGGTCTTTGCAAATGAATGTTATTTGCACATCTTAATCTAATCTTATGTACTTGATATTTTTTGTGAAAGTTATTTGTGTATGTATAACTTTATTTAATATTTTTCGTATCAATATGCAAGTTTTATATAAGTATAATTGAGTTATATTCATTAATTTTGTCTCTCTATATATTTTCTTTGTTTGTGCGTTGTAATCATAATAAAATAATGTTTTTATTAGCTTATTTTGAGCTCTTTGTAATGGTTCCAGATTAGTTTTAGCGGTGGTGCCCCAAATTTCTATGAGATAATCTAAATGTGGTTTTATAAGTGAATAATATATATATTATAACGTATTTTCCGCGGAAAACACCTTACAATACCCCGCAACGCACCTGAGAGAGATATTATCTTTGATTTGATCTTTTGAATATGTGGTTTCCATGTTAGGTGATTGTCTAAGATTAGTCCGAGATATTTTTCTTCGTCCACCTTGTTAATTATCTTGTTGTTTATTGTTAGGGGCGAATGGTGTGATATTTTCTTGTTTTTTTGCATTATTTAACTTGTCTTTGTATATCTGTCTGTCTGTCGGTCCATCTATCCTTTTGGTTTAAGTTTTGTCATCCATTTTTCCATACATTCAACCAATTAAATAAAAAACATTTTAAAAAAGGGAAACCTACTTAAAAGCAAAAAATGAATACTTGAAGTTGGTGCTGGTTAGTGCAGTCGCTTACGTGGCACCGACTTCAAATATTTATTTCTTGTTTTTAAAGTCGGTTTCCCTTTTTTATTTTTTTCTTATTTTACAATTTTAAGTGATGAGTGAATTTATTAATTTTATATATATACCTGCTTTATACTATCCTACTTATTTATACAGTGAGGTACCTACAAGATTGATATAAAACTCATAATAACTGAATTTTCACATTCATGCTGATTGCCGTACTGAAAACCCCTGGAGTATCTTCAAAGCTCATTGTCCAATACCAATAAAATTTAAATTTGACCATTACGGAGCTATGCTGAACCTAATACAAAAGAAATCATCAAAATCAATTAATAAGCAAAGAAATTGCAAAAAAATACAGACGAATTATGAACCTCCTCCTTTTTTGAAGTCGGTTATCATTCTGCTTAGTTCTATAGTAGGGTACCTATAGGATTGACGTAACACCTGTATTGTCTCAATTTGCACATTCCTATTGTTTGTCGTTAAGGAGTTCCCTGGTGTATTTTCAAAGTCCAAGTTCAATACTATTGAAATTTTGGGACCACCTGCGAGCTATACTGAACCCAATGCAAAAAGAATAATCAAAATCGTTCCTCAACTGAAGGAAATATCGGTAAACATAATTAAAAAAAAAGCATACATGCAACCGAACATCGAACCTCCTCCTTTTTGAAGTCGGTTAAATAGCCTGGTCTTGTTTTGTGTTGTTGAATTTGTTTTAACAAGTTATATGCACCATATTGGGGGCCAGTCTGATATTATATATTTCCTAAATATGTTGTATTCGAATTCATTTAATTTGTCTTGACAAGTACTATAGTCCTAGTTGGTGGCGGCGTGTGATGATCATAGTCCGAATGCCTAAACTAAACAAAAAAACTAGTTGTCGTATTTTTGCTGGTTGAGCTTGTTTTATAAAATATTCTTGAAATTAACATTATGTAAACAGGCTATAGCTACCTGCAGGCTTTCTCCATTCTTTTATAAAAAAAATCAAGTACAGTAATTCTTTTATGATACTACTATCCTTCATCTATATTAAGGGAACCGCTTTTACCTTAGCTCACCGTAGCTTCACTGACTCGACCATGTGACATGCTTGTTGCAGATCTTGTGCCTACACAAACTAATTGAAACCCATGAAAAGGTTTGAAATATTTTAATATTTAAATCTTTCGTAAAATCTCCCGTTAGTCTTCGTAATTCTAATAAATACATGGTTATTTGTACATACACTGTTTGTGGTCATTTGTACAATGTAAAGGTACATTATAATTACTGTCTCTAATTCATTAGTCCATGTTCCAAGGCGTAACGTAATGTACCTAATGTGCCTACACGACGAACCTAGATAATATTAGTTAATATAAAAACGAACCAAAAGTTTGCGATATGTTGCTTTGCTTTTTTAATTGTCTTAATAAACCTTTGTTAACGTCCGTGGTCTGGAAATATTCATATTTTTTTCTTGAATGATCCAAAAGGAAATTACTTTGCCCGTTTTAGTGGCGCTTTGACGGTCGAAATACAGAAAGCTCCTTAATTTCCTGCCATCCTCTACGGCATCGAGATTATTCAGTCGGTTGTGAAAAGAAATAATGTTTAATAACGGAATGACTTACGGAGAAAATAAGTACTAATTCTAAACTGTTGTGAAGTTTGATTAATTATGTATTTATTAAGTAATTTACTCGACATCACGTGATATTTAATTTTTATTTATTTAGTACATTATTTTTGAGCTTGATTTTCAGTTTTTCGTTTTAGACATCGCTGAAACCTTGTTAGCTAGTTACATGTACATTTTAGAGTGATACATTTTGTTTATAATTGTTTCGCTAAACAAACCTGACCTTAGTTCAGTAAAGGTGTGAGGTGGAAAATGAGTGCGGGAGATAAACCGGTATGCAACATTTAAAGTGGAATTTAATCAACCATCAGGTTATCTCTACAATGTCCTCTTAAATGCATTATCATGTCACTAAACGTGTCTAGATATTTTTAAATTTATAAGTTACTGAGAAGTCTTAGTCTTTGGCCTTAATTTTTTTATCTAACAATATTATCACGCGAGGTCCCTTGCGAAGTAGGCAGAGAGTACAGATTTAAATTATACAATAATTAAAACTTAAATAATATACTAAAAGGTTTCTGCAGAATTCTAATAGAAGTTGGTGATAGTTTGTAATCGTTAAATTATTATAAATAGATTTTAAAAGGTCATTGTAATATAATATATATAAGTTATAGATATAGAAATATTACAATTTCAATAATTTATAATATTTAAAGATATAAGATTATCGCTGGAATTACCAGTAATTTACGAAATTGAGGTTTTTTGATAACTAAGATGACAGAAATAAATGTAAATATGCGTCATGCAGGTGCAACCGGGGGCAATAGCTAGTGTTATTTATAAATAAAAGTTCGGCTGGCCAAATGCCGTAAAAGCGATACGATGAAAACCTATTTGGTGAAGCTAGTTTATTGGCTATAATATCATGACATAGCTGATCCCTCATAAAAATATGTATCGGTATTGTAAGAAAAATATTACTCGGAACTTACGTTCACGACCCTTGCTGCCAGGTACACGCGAAAATGAACATTCAACCTGCACATTATATGGGCGTGACAAAGGGCAATATTGCTTGATGTGCTGATTCAGGGATATTGACATACAGGGCATCGTGTAAACTACAGGTGTGTTCATAAGCGTTATAATTTTGTACGACGCCATACATTTCGCCTAAGAATTAATGTGGCGTCTGACGGCATGTTTATTTAAGTACCTATTATATTTAGATAAAATATAATATTATAAAGTTTCCCCTGGACATAATTTTACTATAAAATCTACATCATCACGCTAGACCCCTTGCGGGGTAGGCAGAGAGTACAGAGATCTAACAGGTATACAGGGTCTTACCTTACATACCTCTCTGGCTTCCACTGTCATAGTTTGTATCATACACGCCCGCCGGTTATGGAGACACTTGACTTGTCTTTCAGATAAGACACGGTCTATAAAATAAATTACGATATTGGAAGATAAAGAGGTTTGTAGACCAGTACATAAAACCTCTACGAAACGAATTCCAATCTTGTCATGACCGTAACGTCTGGTTTCCTTAAGCGGGTGCCATGAAGTAGTTGATATAAATAAAAAGTAAAAAACTTTTTAAAAACAAGCCTTTATTTGACGGAGTTTTGGCGGGAAGTCGAAGAGTGATGTTGTCAATTTGTTTTAATTTCAAAACTAGTGTTATTTCGAATAATAATGTGTTATATTGGTGGAATATTAACCATTATGTATTCTTATATGTGCATGAGTGAAGGTAATTGAAAAAAAGTGATAAAACGTGCCTTTTCGATTTCCTTTAAAAACGGCCGTCTTAATTGGTATGTAAAGTATCCATCGCTTTTGTAGGAGTAAGGTGGTTGATTCCTTATCCTACAGATGAGTCGTGGCCCGTTTGTGGAAGATAAAGATTGTTTGTTACTTAAAATGGTTATAATTAAATTTTACAATTAAAACATGTTAGTTGTTTGAGTGCATAATTGCTACTGAAATGTTAAATGTAATACTCTAATTCCACTGTTCTGCTGAATCACAGGTTTACTGGAGAACGTTCAGATTGCAACATAAATGCAGTAAAATTCACTATATAGAATAATAATGTGCGTGTCCGTACATCTTTACTATCCAGAGTGCGGTACTTCATCAATTTCATCAACAATTAGTCAGTACACAATTTATATGATATAAAAACTTGTCGCGAGATTTAAATACTCGTATTTACAGTTTGAAAATTTTAAAAATTTAGTTTACTTGTAAAGTTAAATCTCGCTGACAGATTGAATATTTCAATCAAAGGGTTTATAAATTATTCAGTGATGCCGTCCCGGTGCTCTGTTATTGAAATGCCGTACCAGCCGCGGTACCCACTGCGATGCTAATCATTGACACCTTACGTAAATCACTATCCCTTCTAATGGTTTTATTAGCTGATAGGTAAGTAGCACACACTAAATATCATTGATAAATTGTTGCCAAGACTGGATATGGCTAGGTAGGCACTTGTCTTCAACAGGTCCACAATATTCCGAGTAAGTAAATTTAAAATTGGGAGTGCTTTTTTTCTATGGATTTTTTTAATAGCTTCGTCGTGTGTAGTCTCTTTAGACTCTTGTCTTTACAAGAACATTACATTTAGGTGGTATTCAGGGCAGCGATGGACGATTATTACTAAAAACAATCAAATCATTCAATTATTCCGTTTATTCGAATGCATTCAAATGACAATCGCAATTCCTCGATTATTGGTCGATAGTTAGATTGTTGCAAAGCGTTTCGACTGCGCGCGCGTAACGTTAGTAACGAGTATGTAATCGACAGACGAATCGATTGCACCGTCGATTGTTTTGGCATCGTTCCATAGATTTGAATCGGGACCTGTTTATTTTTCTATATAATAATTTATGTAAGTAAGTCTAATTACTTAATAATATTAGCCCTGTTAAGAAACTGTCCCACTGTTGGGCACGGGCCTCCTCTCAAACCGAGAAGGTTTAGGCCATAGTCCACCACGCTGGCCCAGTGCGGGTTGGCGAACTTCACACACCTTCGAGAAACTCTTAGGCATGCAGGTTTCCTTACGATGTTTTCCTTCACCGTTAAAGCAAGTGATAATTAATTTTTAATACGCACATGCTTTCGAAAAGACAGAGGTGCGTGCCTGGGTTTGAACCCGAGACCTTTGACTTTGCAGTACAACGGTCTAACCACTAGGCTAATTACTTATGTGCGTAAATTATTATATAGAAAATTACACTACAATTGTGGACTCATTTGATAGTTTTTTTGTAACAATCGCCCGTCGCTTGTTTAGGGTCTGATACTGAAGCTAAAAGATGGAAATTTTAAACTTAGCAACAAAGCCTCTTTGTGTTTGGGCTCGTTGGATTAACGTAGACAGATACTACATCCCTAGGTGGTGTTCAGGGTCTGGTGATGAAGTCGGAAGGCCTCGTCATTTTAGTTGCTTTGGTGGTTTGTCTTTACAAGAAAAATTCATCTAGGTAGTGTCCAAGGTCTGATAATGGCTACTTTCTGCCATAGGAACTTGTAAACTAAACAATTCAACCAAATGGTGTTGCGGCTCGTTGTATTTGTCTTGACAAATATTACATCTTTAAGTGTCTAGGGTCTAGTGATGAAGCCGAAAGGTGACCATAGTACTACTAAAATAAACAACATAGTCCCGTTATGTTTAGGCTCACTAAATTTATCTTACTACTGCGCAAGGGATCTGGCGTGATGATATAGATAGATAGATAGAGACAGGAACTACATACGTAGGTGGTATCTAGGGTCTGATAATGAAACAGGAAAGTGACCGTAGTAACGCAACAACAAGCCCTATTATATTTGGGCTCGTTGGATTTACTTTGACATACAAGTTAGACCCATAGTGTTTATTTATTTATTGAGGATCACCAATAGAATATACATTATTTCTTGTCAACATCATTATCATTACATTTATGTTTAATGTTATTCTAATTATAGATAACCACATCATGCATTAACAGCTACTCAAAAAATTTAAATCAATACATTACAAAGTCGACTACAATTATAAAACTTTTCTTATACATACCAAATGAAATTATTTAAAACACAGAGAAGGAGAGACCGTGACTTCCTCGACTCTCATATTTTCACTATGAGAGTCGAGGAAGCCAGAGAGGTATGTATGGAAAGAACCTGTTGGAACTCTGTACTCTCTGCCTACCCCGCAAGGGATCTGGCGTGAGGTTATAGATAGATAGATAGATAGATTTAAAACACAAAATTTTAAGTTCTAAAACTCATTATTAATTCTTGAATTTAAAAATAACATATAAAATTAATTAAAATACTATTACACATAACAAAAAAAAATATCTTGTTACTTAGCGGAAAAGTAAAATTTGCGGATAAGCAAAATTACATAGTATTATAGCGACATTAAATATTATAAACAATAAAATAACATAACAATTATTTTTTAACAATTTATTTTATTTTTATTTATGCAACTGTAAAATTAGAGGACCACGCTGTCATTTTTGTTTTTATAGTACATCAATAACTTGCGCTTAAAGCAGCTAAATGAGTGCAATGTCCAATTCAGGTGACTGCTCAACTAGTGAGTTATAAGTTTGCATTAATCTGGGTATAGGAGAATTTAAACCTAAGTTTTGTTTTATAAAGTTTAGACACGAAGAATGGTTCAGGAATACGGGGAACTCTCGAAGGTACGTTTATGCGTATAATAGTTAATAAGTGTTCACTGTCTGCGAATCCATGATTTAATTTATATAAAAAGGCCCTATCCAGTATAGACCTCCTGTCCTGCAATGCATACATTTTAAAATTGCGGAGTTTGTTCTTGGTAAGACAATGTTATAGGCATGTGACATTGATACGCTAAATATCGAGTTAATTTTTATTAAACCTAACAAAACAATCATATGATTGTTTTGTCTTTTTACAGTATCTGATTTTTTTAATTCTCGAGAACATCTTTAGTACAAAACCAAGCATTCTGAAAGCTGATTCCAATGTTTTGTCTATATGACTAATAAAATTTAACTTTCTATTTTCAGTTACTTCATTCAGAGTTATTACCGAGATGCTATTAACTGATTCTATTTTATTATATCTTTTCCGTGTAAGTTTCATGCAAAAGCATTTATTCGCATTTAAACACATTTTGTTTTGTTTGCACCAATCAGATAATCTGTTTACATGTTCTTGCAATAGTTTCAAATCATCAGCAAATATGTTTACTATGAAATTTTTAATTGATTTAGTTTCGTCATTTATAAAAATGTTAAACAATAATGGACCAAAATTTGAGTCTTGTGGCACTTCAGACTCTAGAACATAATGCTCTTAATTACAACCATCCACCACAACTGTTGATACGTGTATTACAGGGCCTTGGCCCTGTAAATAGGAAACGCACCAACTCAACAGCGAACCCGAAACTCCTAAATCTGCTAACTTGTGGATTAGAATACTATGGTTAACTTTGTCGAATGCCTTTGAGAAATCGGTGTATATGACATCCACTTGAATATTTCTATCAACTTATTCCACAGCATCATTAATGTAATTAACAACATTTGTCATTGTGGACCGTTTGGGAGTAAATCCATGTTGATTTAGTGATATTTTATGTTTAAAATGGTAATATATAGATGGATACACCAAAGATTCGAATAGTTTTTCGAATGTTAATAGAATGGATTTTGGGCGATAATTAGTAATAATGTCTTTTTCAGGAAAAGCCCATCCAATGTTGCTCAAATTAAAATGTCCTAGAATCAGAGTATATTCACCTTTTGAATTTTTCCATGAATATGTTAAATCGTTACCTGTAATAAGAGGTATGAGATACAACGCACAGATTCTAAGATGGACGGTTTTTTTTGCATGATTTAAAACCTACTTCTATCTATATCATCACGCCAGCTCCCTTGCGGGAGTAGGCAGAGAGTACAGAGTTCCAACAGGTTCTTTCCTTACATACCTCTGTGGCGTCCTTCACTCTCCTAAAACCTACTTTAAACCTACTAAAACCTACTTCAACCCATAAGTCTGCCAAGTCTGTCTCCCAATGGGATTTGCGACATGACTCGAATCTTCGGGACACTGCAATCAAGACCGCGCTACCTGTTGTCACGCCTATACAAATTATAACTACCATCAAATATTTCCGCATCAAAAATAATGTCGTTAAGCCATGTTTCAGTCAAAACCACAATATCATAGTCATTAGCAAGTATTTTTTGACTTACGCTTTCTGTTACAGATCGTAGTCCTCTCACATATTGATAATAGCATCGAATACAATCGAATTTTATAGAAATTCAGACTGACCCATGCTCAAAATACAATGAGAGATTATATAATTTGTTACACATACTATGATATAAATTACGCTAAGTTAGATAAAACCTCCTTATTTCTTATGAGTTTATATTTAGAGGTTTCTGACTGCCGCATATATACCTGACCACCCCTTGTCCAGACAAATTTATAGTTTGACTCTTTAGCATTCAGGCGTGCAGCTGCATGATGGACTTTTACAGCCGGAGCAAGGTGTTTTACAACAAATATTGGTTTAGTTTCTCCTCCATATCCTAGGTGATTATTACTAAGTATTTATTGCTTTTTTGTTAAAGTTAATAGTGGCAGCTAGAAAACCATCTCTTATCCTGGGACAGCTAAGTTTCACAAGCACAGAACGTGGCCTGGAACTAACTTTGTCAATTTTTGGAATCCTCGTACAACGATGTATTATCAGGGTCATTTATTTTAAAGTTGATTGTGCTCGCCAATTGCTTAATAGTACTCAGGAGATTTTCATTCCTATGCACTGTATCTCAAACTTTCTGCTCCTTGCGTTTTGCTCTAGTTGTGTTATTCGTGTTGTAAATTCAATAATAGAGGATTTCAACATCTTATTTTCCGTTTCAAGTGATTGAACAATATTAAATTTTTCATTTATATAATTACGCATCTTTTCGTATTGCTCTTCTATAAAGTTCATTGATTTGTTAATTTCTGACACATTGTCCTGTATTTCTTTTATTTTTGTATTTAACTTTTCCATTATACTAGATTTGAAATTATCCATATATGACCTAAGCTCTTCTCTTATAATTTGACGAATATCCATAAGCGTTACATCTGATTACGTTTCGTGAGTTAACACTTTTTGCTCGATTGACGACTTTGTAGTATTTGAGTATTTACCATTTTCAGTGTTTTTGGGGTACTGGATCATTAACAGTACGTATAGGAGTTACAATTACGTTAGTTATTTGTTATTTTTTGTACACTATAAATACACTAATCTCACTGTTCTATGTGGGTTTCTTAATTAATTTACGTTTTAAGTTTAATGGACACATTTAGTACGTTACAAGTCCAAGGTTCCAGATTTATGCACTTCTACTTGCATGTTAATAAATTATGCACTATTCATTGATATTTATTTGAGATAACATTGTCACTGCTTAATTGTTATATGCACAATCACTTACGTTCACTTTTATAGCTAACTGTATTTTAATTTTAATAACATTTTAATTGCGTTTGTGACAGTTAATTTAATTTATCTTAACATAAACTACAATTTTTAATTATACACCAGACTAAATAATTATTGAATAAATAAAAACTTTTTGATATACCTCGTTCTTAAACCGGGCTAAAAAGTATGAAGTAAACTCTACACCTGAGGATCCCAGACTTTTTTTCTCATAGACCATTTTTAAAATTTAGCTCGTTCCGATGGGCCCCCTGCAGCTACATTCTACCATATTCCCAAAACTCTACAAAAAATGTGAAGATTAGATTTCACTATGGAAATTTGCGCTGCGGCTGCGTTCCAACCACGACTAATAGTTTTCGAAAAAAAGTGAGAATTGATTGATTAATTAATTAATTAATTGATTGAGTGGATATCAAAATAGTAAAGTTGGCCAATCAAAACAGTGATTCCATCCAACTTTACTTTTTTGACATCTACTCACAGCACAAGGAACCAATCAATTGTCACTTATTTTATTTAGAAAACTCCCCATTCGGAGGGGTAAAAATAAAAAGAAAAGTAAAAATAGTATATTTTTTTGTGTTGTATTTATTCAAATATGTTATTATTACACTATTAATTATTATTATTATTATATTACATTGAAATATGATAACAGTCGTAATGTAATTAAAATTAAACATTAATAACCTAACGTAACTTCTACAATGACAATCACAAAATAGTCATAATTTTAATGGGAGGGATGTACTTGATGTATTGACAGCAAAAAATTAATATTTGGCTTCAGTTTTGCCAATATAACCGTAATAACCGCAAATCTCTCCGTTCCGTGATATTCAATCTGCTCCTTTTTTTTTGTTAAAAGGTTTGTAAGGACACTTAAACTTCTTTCGACAAGATAATTTGAGGGAAACGCTATCAAATGCTTTCTCGCAATTCCCCACAGTCCAAGATATTTTTCAGGTATTTCTGCCTGCAGCCAAAATGTTTGATACCCTCTTTTTATTTCACCTTCAGCTCCTCATTAGTGCTAAGCTCGAGTAGCTCCTCTTGTAATATCACATTCTCCACTTCCGTTTCATCAAATGGATTTATGATCCATGGTGGTATTTCCATCGTCAGAATATCTTCAAATCTGATTTGAAGTCATCATGCAGGGCAATTAAATGTTGAACGTATGTCTGAATATTTTCATCAAGGCATTCTACCTGTGACAAGTTTGAAAACTGGTAAAATTCGCGCCGACTAATATTTTGCTTCATAAATTTAAATTTTCCTAGAAAAGCTGAAATAACACCCTTTGTTTTGATTAAATTGAGGCTGTCCTCTTATAGTTGTAAGTTAATGTCATTTATTTTTTTTAACAAATCTGTCAAATACATGATGTCTGTTTTCAAATTGATCAGGTTTCCTTTTAAATCTGGATCTTTACTGTCCAGAAACCCTAAAACTTGATTCAAAAAGTGAGTAAAATCTTGTTAAACATGCACCTTTTGACAACCAACGTACTTCAGTATGTAAGAGCAATCGTTGGAAGTCTTCATCATTTTCATCGCACTATTGTGCAAGTAAACGCGTATTCAATGCATTGCTTCTTATTTTGTTAACTGCATTCATAACAAATTGAAGCGATTGGTGAAATCTATTACTCAAATTTTACGCTACTAGGTGTTGTCGGTGGACAACACAGTGCAGTTACCTCTAGAATAATTCTTTTAACATAGCTTATAAACCCACTATATCGCCGAACCATCGCAGGAGCTCCATCTGTTGCCACCGCAATAACGTTTGTGAATGGAACCGATTTTTCCTTAAAAAATTACTCAGAAATTTAAGTATTGATTCACCTTTAGTGTCCGTCTCCAAAGTTTTTGCGAATTCGCGTAGCTCTTCATGAATTTCTTCGTCCATAACAAATCGAACATATGCCAAAAATAATGATTCATTACCAGGTAAAGTTGTTTTGTCCAGTTGAATAGAAAAATGAGTTTTTTGCAGATAATTACACAAGAAACTTATCAATATCAGAGCTCCTTTCATCAATACGTCTTTGTACAGTGTTGTTACTCAAAGGAATTCTTTAGAGTCTGTCAAATGGAGATTTGTGCAGAACAGGTTTTAAAACCTCTGCAACAGCGGGTAAAATTAACTGTTCTCCAATGGTGTGCGGTTTTACAGATTTCGTTATAAGTAATGAAATATTGTAAGATGGCCGCAAGCCATCATCGTTATTTTCAGATGTTAAAGCGAACACCTACCGTGCACAGTATGCACGGTGGGTATCTTTTCTTATATTTCCTTTAATGCCTTAAAATATTTCAAATCTTTATCTATTTTGTCAGGATGACACCTTCTTCGATGATCTTTGAGCTTCGATGGTTTCATAGAGTGATTGCTCAAAACTTTATTGCCTTTGATGGAAGAAAACCAAATTTTAAATAATCAATACTATACTGTCGACATTTCTTCTTAGATTCAGCCATATTACGTATCAGTTACCTACCTGTAAATAAAAAAAACGTTGTTTTAGTAATCATAAGGCAGTCTTACTCAACAAGATATGGCTATTTTAACAGAATAGGATTACCTAATTAATTATTGCGATGAAATAAACAAAGTACCGACGGCAAACTGATACCAATTATTAAAAATAATAAATCGCTTTATAAAACACTATTATGGATCGTAATGCATAATAGAGTTTTATGAATACGGCTGAACCGATTTTAATGTAATGTTAAACATTTTTTCATAAATATTTTTTGATATATTTCTGTAAATTCGATAGAAAATACTTTTATATAATACTTTGATATCAAAACTCAGCGATTTTAATTATTTATTTATTTCTTTGATGCTCGTTACAGGCACGGAAGGACATGTACAATTTATGAAAATATATTTAATTAAGTCATTTAGCATTAGGAACCTGAAATATTCACAATCATGCAGGTCAATCGTAAAATATATCACCACACAGTCGGGTAAAAAAAATTACTAATAAAGTAAGGACAAAATACTTTCTCGGCTTTTTATTTTTTTTATGGAGGTATTTATTAATGACTCTGTTCAGTATTTAATTTTTAATACGCACCTACCACACGAAAACATTACAAATATACTTATTACAACATAAAATAAAAGTATGTATAACAAATAGACAGGTAAATACTTACTTTTTCTGACACTGGCAAACACTAACATCGATTTACTTTACTTTTCTTTTCGAAATTCGGAAACAAATGAGTAACGTTGATCCTTGGCATTCGTATTTATATTGGTGCAGAATCAAACAAGTTCATGTGATTGCAAGTCTCCCGTGGACCCCTGGGGGTCCACCTAGACTACTTTGGGAACTAAGGCTCTACACCATCAGGCCGGATCTCTTGCAGAATAAACAGGTAAAATAGTTGTAAACGAAAAACGTGGCGCGCATTTACTAGATAGTAAGGAGGGTAAGTTACAATCTTACGAGTAGCAATAGATAAGACCTTCTCAATCAACATGTGAAAATAGCTCATTGGTTTCGATAATCTCCAAGATGCGAGCCGGACTTTTAACTCTTGACGCTGCACTTATAACGGCACCATATGGTTTTGCTGTGAGAAAAGTTACTTTAGAACCCACACTGATTCCATGCGCAATTTGGAGGATTTTTATAGGTCGTCGTATGGCCTATTTTACTACGGAACGTTTAAATAATTTTACGAGATTGCGTCGCCGAAATCACCCCATTTATTTTTTAAACAATCTCATTTCGAATTTCCATTTCGTTTTTTTAAAGATTTCCTTAATTTGAATTTTGATTGCTGCCGGTCTTATATAAACATTGAGAGGACAAAAGATCTGCATTAGAGGACATGATGAGTACGCAATAGTTTATATTTAAGGGGAAACTTAAACCTAACTCCCAAAACTAGGCTCTATTTACAGAAGATTGTTGATGAATGTACTGCGTATTTGTTTTAAGAAATATGTTTAAAAATGAAGATGAAAAGCTCGTGAATTAAATGGATGGAGTAAAATTTAATTGTACGTATTCAATTTTTCAATAATAATTTTAAAAATATATATTGCAAATTTTCTTTTCAATGGTAAATTGATGAATAAATTATACACAAAAAATACTCTATAACTTATATGAATGATTTTTTTTATTTTAATGAAGTATATCTTAATTTGATTTTAGGTCCTCCGGGCACACTTTTCACTGCTGTCAAGGTCATCAGACAAGGGAAATTTTCAAACAAAAATTCTCAAGCTCAAGGTTAGTAATTCCCTTAAATGGAATATCGTTGTTGACGGCATTGAAAGCATCTACCCAAAAAGAAATGGTGTTGTATGTGTGTGTGTATGCTTAGCTGTAAAGGCCGCGGGGCCTTTACAGCTTCACCGGACAAGAGGGCGAGTGTGCAACCACTATGCTCGAGCCAAAAGGGCAAAGGGGCAACTAGCTCAAGGACGCTTCAAGGAGGAATGGCCTCGGCTTGGGCAGTCGCTATGGGGGAGGGAGTATACTAGGTGTTTCGCCGTAGTGCTCTGCCTCGCCGGCGAGGTCGATGTCTGATCCTGTGTGCGGTATCTGTATCCGAAAGAAGGGATGTAAGGGCAAAAACATGCCGCGGACGGCGGTAGCGGTGGATAGGAGTTAGGTTCGTAGTCCCGCCGACTACGAACCTACGATTAGCGGATTTCTATGATTGGACGCGTTCGCGAAATATTGGGTTGTCGGCTTTTTAATAAACACGCGAATAGATTCGAGACCGAGATCGGAATGGAAAAAAAGGAATGGTTTTATTAATGTTTTATTGTTATTGCAACATAAATTCAAATTCAAAATTATTTATTTGTGGTACAAAAGAGGTAGAATCTTTAAGTAGTGATTTATGAGCGCTATGTTTGGCCATTCAATGGCGTACCAAATGTTAGTTACTAATTACAGTAATAGTCAGTAAAAATCATAAGTTGAATTAAATGTTAAAGAAAATTACAATTTAATTCATTAATAATAAATCATTATTTATAACAAAATGTCAGCACCCTTGTTTGCTATAGGATGTTTATTGTGTATTGAAAGAATTGTGAATTAAGAAATTCACACACACAATTCCCTTGCGGGGTAGGCAGATTAGTATGTATTAGTGTATGTATTAGTATATATATATATATATATATATATATATATATATATATATATATATATATATATATATATATATACACATATATATATGTATGTATGTAGTATGTAGTGAAGGTCTATGTATGTAGATTAGTATTTAGATTTATTAAATGTAAATAATTCAATGATAGTGTACGCCACCAACTGCCCTATTTCTCTCTTCAGCTCTTTGAATTGTTGGTTGCCTGGAAGAGATTGCTGTTAGTAATAAGGCCGCCAATTGTGCTACCATTTGTATGTGTATATTTTATTTTCTTTGTTTGTTGTTCTTGCTTATGTTGGTGTACAATAAAGTGTATTCTATCTATTCTATCTATCTATGTCTTCTTATTTAGCAGTTCGAGCAGGCTATTTAAAAAAGAAAAAAAAAAGAAAGACCTGTCACGCCTACATTCCCCAAGCGGGGGTGGCAGAGGTGTACTAATTACACCCACGTTTCTCCGACAATGTTAGGTCCCATGTAATAGGGAGCGAGCCTTTTGCCATATACCGGGCACAATTCCAGAGTTTGGACTCGTACTGGGAAGTTTTCGTTAGAAATACTTCATTTGTCCGACCTAGGATTTGAACCCAGGACCTCGTGATCACAAAGCGATGCGCTTTGCCGCTAGACCAACAAGTCCAGTCTTCTCTTCGCAGGCAAGCTATTTTTAAATACATTTAAATCCGTGGTTATAAATTCTAGGAGCCATACACATAATGCTATTGCAATATAGAGCTGTAGAATGAGCAAACATTTAAATTTAATTAAGATACCTTTTAGAATGCAGTGTTTCAAATATATGAAAGTTTGCCTTGCCAAATTTTTCTGTCTGAATAGTCTGTAAGAATATTAAGTTTCTTAAACTACGGTTTGACACTCTCAGTAGGTTTAAGTTTATATACTGCACGTAAAAATTTCTTTTGAGCCTTAAAAGCAATTCAAATATTTATAGAGTTACCCCAGTATATTATTCTAAAACGTAACGTGGATGATACATATTCATCTGAGCCAACAAGAACAGCAGATTCATTGAGATTTTTGGATATATTATAAAGCGCATAAGAATATTGATTTAGTCTCGTACATATATTGTCAATATAGTGTTTCCATTTTAGTTGACTGTCTAATGTCTAATATTATACCAAGAAAACTTGTGTTGTCAGTAGTTGGTATTTTTATGTCAGCGTATAGGATATGTCAAGATATAAATTATTATTAGTCCTTTGATAAAATGTCAATGTCATTATTAGCAGTCAATTATACATTTGATAGAGTTTTCAATATCATGTTTACAATTGTCAATATTTGTACATGGGAGCATAAATGTATAATCGTCCGCAAATAAAATAGATTGATAAAGTGCATTATAACGGCCGGGGACAACTCTCATTCAATAAACACACACTAAAAACTAAGACCTGAAGCACAGGTAAATACTTTGGAAATTGGCGTTCGACAATTTGATTTACTCTTTGGAAATGCGATGTAGCGCCCAACTTTTACACAGGTGCGTTCCAATATGTATTTATTACCGGGGATGTATAGAAATTGCATACAATTTAAATAATGCCGGGCTGATTAAGGCAATGATATGAAATAATTTGGAAAATGTTCTTTTGTTTATACATTTCCTAGGTGATGTATAGTTATATATCTCCTAGGCTTTGTATACAATCCCTAAATGGTACTAGTAAATGTATACGACTACATGTAGTCAAATAATCAAGCATCTAAGGCATCGGGGTGTTCTGACGCTCAAGTAATTCCTAAAGCATAAAAATACTATCATTAATAATAATAAATGTATTACTAACCCAAATTATGGATCAAGTATCAGAAATAAATAATAATTATTAAACGAGATAAGTTATGTAAAAAAAATAGTGCCAGAGGCGATAATATACAAAAATACGTTAGTTAATACTTGTCATAATAATCACGCGGCAACAACATTTTTTACTGTTGTGAGGGATCAGAATTCTGTTCAGCGGAACTTGATTTAAGTAATCAGGCTAGACCCTTATTGACTGTGCTAAAATGGGAATCAGCGTAAGGGACGGTAGCCTCCTATTGCGATAATGTGATGTTTAATAAATAAAGATAAAATAGTTTATTTCTCACCACTAAAAGTATTGTACAACATAACATGTTTAGGTATTCAAAGTATAAATAGTCAACATTAATTCTATATTATATCTAACACAATTACATTGTGTGTAGTGGTTATGAAGGATTAAACAAGGATTTTTGACCCTATCCCTTGAACTAGGCGGAACCCTGTATCTCAGGAGATAGTGCTCAGCCATGCACATTATTTATCAGTGTGTGTGTGAGTGTTTGCGTGATATTTTATTTGTATGTATGAGATAAGCATATTATACATTGAACTTCATCAGGTTTTCAGTATTTTCGTAAGTTAGTTCGTAAGTAAGTTCTAGTTGTAATAACCACTTTTTAGTCCTAAAAAAAGTGTTTGAGACGGCGACGGAATGTAATTCGAGAAGAGCTACTCCTGCTCGGCGGAGGCCAACGGTGCGGGTTTACAGGCATGGCCCGCTTAGACACTCAGGCCTTATTAGACCTAACGCCGGACTATTGCTCGTCATACCCAGTGGCAAAAGAGCCAGAAGAAGAAGTGCACGTTTGTAAACCAGCGAATGTCACTTAAATATAGGTTAAAAGACCCCGTCCGAGATTTATTTACCCCTGCAAATGTATAGGATTATTAAATTAAGAATTAAAATTATTTCGGGGACGAAACAGGTATAGAATGTGGTCCGTATGCGGAATTTATTATGTGGGACGGAATATTGTACGACGAACGAAGACAATCCCTTTCTATCAGGCGCTGTCGCTGTCTGCGGCATATTCTTACGCACGCACGCAATTATTATTATTAAAGAACACAATCACCGTATATTGGATGTACTGTCCAAATATGCTACTCAAGTGGGGGTGGTGGGGGCAGAGATGTACAGTATACGCTCGCTTTTTATTAAGTCCTATACTATGAGACTATTGCGGTGAGCCTATTGCTATTTTACCTGGCACAATCCTAGACTCCGGCCCACCATTGGGATTTTTTCGATAGAAAAACTAAATTTTTTCGGACTTAGGATTCGAACCTAGGGCGACGTGACCGCTACGCGTATTATACACTTTTAGACCAACGGGGCAGTCCTTATCATTAAGCTCATCATCATCGTAAGGCGATGTATTTTCATTATTGCAACATCCGATCAAAATTTTACGGCAGAGTGAATGATCCATTGTTTAGCCTCTGGTGCAGCCCCTCGAATCCTCCACTGTATTTTCTAGTGGGGCAGTCCTCCACGATATACTGGATAGTCTGCACTGAGCCGCCACAGTTACAGTCATGAGATTCAGTGACGCCCCACCTGTGCAAATGAAAATTGCACCTTGCGATTCCGGTTCTGATTCGGTTGATGGAGGACAATACCAGCTCTTTAAAGCCCTGCAGCACAGTCGAGGGGTCGGCTATGCTGATGTAACCCTGGGAGGCTTACGAACTCTCCCATTGCATTCTCCACTATGACTGGATGTTGAGGTGGTTCTGGACTTTGTTGTCGCTCCAGGTCGGTTTCCAGGATGATCTATGAGTGAGGATATTTTTGAGGGTCCTTTGGATTGTCTTCTCATGGGGGGTGTCCAAAAAGACTTCCGCCACTCACTGGCTGCTGCTTGTTTCCTCCTGAGCTCCGGTGACGCTATGTTTGCAAGTACCGGCAACCAAGAGGTGGGCGTGGGTCGAAGTGTATCGGTTATTACTTGCATCACTCTGTTAAGCTGAACGTCTAACTTACTTGTGTGTGCGCTTTGATACCACACCGGAGCACAGTACTTAGCAGTGGAGTAGACCAATGCAAGTGCAGAAATACGCAAGACGTCAGCACGGTCAACCTAGGATAAGCCTGCTAAGCGGCCTATGAGATTGGCTGGGGTCTTCAATTTTTGAGAAGTAGTTTTCAAGTAATTGCGACAAGTAAGAGAACGGTCAAGGATGACACTCAGATATTTAGGACAGAACCTGTGGTTGACCTTCTTCCCGCAGAAAGTAACATTGAGCTTCTTCTGAGCGAAACTGTTTGAGAGATGAAAAGCGCTTACCTCAGTTTTGGAAGGGTTAGGGCATAGCCTCCATTAAGTATAGTACGCATTCATCTCCCGAAGATCTTGCGATAGTGTAATTTCTCCCTCTTCAAATGTCCTCCCCTTGTGTGCTAGTGCGAGATCATCGGCATATATAAATTTTTCAAACCAAGTGCACGGCATGTCCCTTGTGTAAACATTAAACAGCAAACAAACTGTTTTAATACACTGAAGTATTAATTTCGATTGAAAATTGTATTGGTTCAGCGGAAAGGAAATCTTTTTGGAATTAATGAAGGACATCGTTAAGGCCTGGTATTTCTATGAGGATCTATTTTGAAATATTTATACAGTGCGCAAAATAGCGTCCAACAAAACGTCATATTCAATCACCAATACCTAATTTTTAGATTATTATAGAGTAAGCGCTATAAGATTATATATTTGCACTGCTTACTCTTATGTTATATCAGTCATGCCAGTCAATAAGCAAGAGAGATTCTTGATATTTCACGAGTTTTAAATTTTGGTCAGCCTGGTGTGCTATGAAATCCTTTATAATAAATATTTAAATTTTATTCGATAAAACAACCTCCTTTACAGATAAATTTCCTGTGTGTAATTTGTTATTGTTAGTATTAATATCATCATCATAATAATGCATCCTAGTGATCAGCTGCCACAAAAAACCTCAGAAATTTCACGTGTCGTTAAATACCCATTGTAAGCTAGCTGAATGAATTTGTTTTCAATCCAGTGAAAGCTGTATCCATCTGCCTATATTATCTTTTCAAATTCCTTGCCGGGTAGGCAGAGGGTACAGAGCTATTTACCCTAAGCTCACTTCACAAAAAGTCAAAAAGTAAAACTATTATTTCTAAAATGAGATGACAATTCAATAATGTTTATTACTATAATAATCATTTAATTTAAGGCATCGAATTTTGATGCTGAAAAAAAATATTGTAGGGTTACATGTTGTTGGCTAGCTTCCCATTTTCAAGCAACTCATAAAAATATTGAGGACAACAGCTTCAGCATGCAGCACTCTCACAGTATCTATTTTTTCTACAGCTTTCAGCAAGTTATTTGTTTGTATATATCTTATAATATGCTAGTTGTTTCACTTAATGGGTTTATTTTTTTATGTAAAAAGTAATTTTGGCATTAAATAAAATCCGTTGGACGGATTTGTAAAATTATTGATGTAAAAAACTACTAACGCGATACGCAGATTATGTTGGGATCTTCCTATTGAACAATTGTTTGGTAAGTGGAGCTCAGTGGCATATGCGGTAATCAAATTTGGTTATTCACTGATGTGAAAACAACAAAATTTATTTATTTCTGTTATTTTCATAGGTATTGGTATCTTTTGGTGATATTCCGCAGGATTTGCGTTTGTTCACTTGTCGTTTTTCAGCAAAGATCTGTTCGTGCAATCTACAATTAGATCCGATAGCTTGTTTTAAACAAAAAAGAAACAAATATTCTAATTGATGTCCAACGATTTTTATTTGAAAATTAAATATTATATCAAAATAATGTTAGCAAATTTAAAAAAATATGATTATGTAATTTAAAAAAAAACAACTTTAAACAATGTATGTGATTCTAGAATATCGTGCATGACTTATTAATAGGCACATTTCGTAGAATTGCCTTTTAATAAGTTCAAAATGTATATCGAAACTGAATGAATGAAATTCATAGTATAATGTCCTATGGGGAGCTCTGCAGACCTTAACATTATATTTATTCTGCAGAAAAGGGCCATTAGAGCTATCTACAATCTAGCTCCTAAAGAATCTCTTAAAGATAAATTTAAGGAAATAAACATACTAACCGTTATATCCCAATTTATATATGAAAACTTGTTATATACAAAAAAGAATATCGACAAGTTTGAAAAATTGAGTGACACCCATACTGTAAATACTCGGAATAAATACAATTTCGCTGTACATGTCACGCGTCTCCACAGAATCAGCAATTCGTTCATGGGCCAGTGTATACGTTTTTTAACAAACTTCCCCACGATATTCGAGATTTGACAATTAATAAATTTAAAACCATAATTAAGGCTATAAAGTAAGAAAGCATATTACAAAATCTCGGATTACATACAAGATAAGAGCGCATGGGATTGAAGTGTCATATTATTTAGTATTGCTATTTAATTTTTCTTTTGAAATTAAAGCGTATTATTTTAAAGCGTAGCGTGTTGTGCCTGACGAGTTTGAGGTACTGCTGCTTTGTAGACCCAATCTGACCACCGTCTCTGGGGTTCTGGTTTGGTCATGCTCACTATAATGTCTTTGCTTGCGGTGGCTGTCTGGCGCGGGTCACTCCCTTCCCTATATGGTCGAGGGGAGTGATGGCTGTTCCAGTAGTCATACTCGTGAACGGATGCTGTTTGTGGGGACTGGTCCATCTGGAATCCATCAGACACTCTTTATAAATACCTTCATTAATCTCACATCTCGGTCTTACGGCATCACACTAGAGCTAGAGTGTTAGCTATATAATTGTAACCTGAACATTGTATTCACACAATATGATTCCTCTTTTTTTTACTTTTACTTTCACTTATTTAGACTTTGCCGCAATTCATTAAAAACAGTTTTTCGTACCTACTTTACCAAGTTTTCTTTATTGCCCAAGTTAATTTGATGTTCTGGTGTTTTTTCGTTAAGTTTACCGCTCATTCATACTTAAACCGATTGTTCGTCACTTTTTTTTTAAACTTGGCAAACTTGACATTGGCAGAATCATCGGTTAACGATGGAGCCATAGATTAAAAATTGGATTGGATTGGATAAAAAAATTGAAATTAAAAAGACAAGCCCGCTGAGTTTCTTCGCCGGATCTTCTAAGTGGAGGCGGCGTTCCGATCCGGTAGTAGATTTGTACTTAAATTAGATTAAAAAAAAATGGAAATTGACTATTTGTAAGCGCCCCCGCCGGGCATATACAAAATAAATTATTTGAGTTTGAGTATGAAATGATGTTAAAGGATACTTCAAAATTTCAGATAACCTGAACAGAAAAAACAATAGGTCTCATAAAAAGCTCAAAGTTGCTAAGCGAGCTATGGAAAGAGCTATGTTCGGCGTTTCTCTACGGGATCGAATCAGGAATGAGGAGATTCGTAGAAGAACCAAGGTCATCGACATAGCCCTCAGGATAAGCAAGCTGAAGTGGCAATGGGCGGGCCACATAGCGCGAAGATCGGACGGGCGTTGGGGCAGAAAGATTCTAGAGTAGAGACCACGTATTGGTAAGCGCAGCATAGGATGACCGCCTGCCAGATGGACCGACAATCTCATGAAAATCGCAGGAAGACATAGGATGCAGGTGGCATCGGACCGGTTACGCTGGAAAGCAATTGGGGAGTCTTATATTCAGCAGTGAACATGTATAGGCTGAGATGATGATGATGATAAACAGGAATATTGTTTGGGTTTTAACAGCTCTTAAATCAACGACTCCAAAACATAATGGTGTGATATAAATTTTGTAAAAAATGACATAGCCGAAAGCTTTGTATTTCTACAAACACAAATAAACAATTTATGTTAAAGTAAGTTTTTTGCCAGATTTTCATAAAGGTTACAACCTGTTTCACGTTTGTAAGTGAATTTTAATAACCTCTATATAAATTGATTATTTTTGACTTAGACTTTTTGTACTTATTTATGCATCAAAACTTGAATCTTAAAATATGTGGTTTTTTGTATATACAAATGCACGTGTCCAATAACTGTAGGTACGTCTACAAAACAAAAAATATGTTGAAATGTGCAACACATTTCGTTTTACTAACAGCACTTTAGTAATTTAGATAAAGTGGGACAAACCAAGAATTAAATTTCGTTTATAACGTAACAAGAATTGATGAACAAACGAGTCACAAACCAATAAATCAATCACTATGGAATAGTTAACCCGTAGAAAATAGCTAGACGTGTAACTGACACACTGCGTGAGCCCGATTCACACAGGCAATCTACCATGCCATAGGAATGTACATATATATACATCAGTGTTGTTGCCTTATTCAAAATTAAAAACTATCGAATTTTTACTTAGCGAGTTCGTACTTTTTGTAGATATAATAGAATACTCTTTATACTTTACATATATTAAAACTGTAACCAAGCCAAATCTGTACAAACGTCACTGTATAATTTAATATCGTGGACGTTAACAAATATTAAATATATCGAGTTGAATTATTTAGAGAACCGTCATAATTTGCTCAACCCCTCAACCTCTCAGCCGCCGATAAACTAGCGAAAAGGAATAGAAACGAACGAACAGCGCGATATTGCGGTTCTGCACAATCGTAAGGCGGCACACATGACGATCGTAAAAAATGTGAATGGCATATTGAAATATTTTTCGCGACCCTTTTTTCCTGGCCAATTTTCCTTCAGGCTCTTTGTAACGCCGATATAAATCTGACTCACAGCCCGTTACAGCTTCTATTTGTGCGTTTATGAGAAAATGAGGGTTCTGCTTTTGTAGTAGAAGAGAACTAAATGTTTTGTCATGACGAACCTCACAATTTCTAGTATTTCTAGCATGATATAAACTAGCCCATTCTGTCTTACTGCTAGATAAAAACCTTGTCACAAAAATTGAGGTGAGAATAAACCTTTCATTCTTCTACGCGAACTCTGTGCAGTTTTCCGGAGGCAGATAAATGATCACCCACTGTTAGAATTTACCAAGCGTATAAGGTTTTTAACTTGGCTTCATGTCTTCTACATCAAGTGGTACCTAGGAAAATAAAAGTTTTTTTTTTTTTTTTAATAAATGATCGTAAATACGTTTGCGTTTCGATCCATAAGAGGAAAATCAAATACAAGGATATTTAAATGAATGTTAATAGCCCCACAACCAACTGTGCGACCAGTTTGACTGTGGGACCCCACATGGTAATTTTGCGTGGTAATATCACTAAATACGTCATAAACTTAGGTACTGATCTTTCAGTGCCCTTTTAAAAACTTACTTCATGCTGCGTCGTTGTAATAATGGAGAGGAAATTGTACCGGTTTCATTAAGTCGGGCTCAAGCTAGTATAGAGTGCATATAGCACAAAAGTACAGATAAGATTTCAATGTGACCCCTCCGAAAGCCAACTTAAATGTGTTTTGAAAAAGCAAAAATCATACTTTCTTTTTTTTTGTGACATACGCTGTTGGCCGCGAGGCCTTTACAGCTTCACCGGACTTTCGTCATCCCTGTTGTGAATGAAATAGACTACTCATTTAAACCGTCTGTACTGTAAAAATCGCGTCACATTATCACATTTGCAAAAATAACTATCAATTATTATCTATAATTATCGTGTCATTCAGGGTTTGATGTCTAAATAATTGTTTTGTCAACGCACCCATAAGGTATGTATGTAGTTCTGGTATAGAAAAACTTTTAATAAAAACCATTAAATAGCTTCTGCCTGCGACTTTGTCTGCGTTTACTTTAGACAGGAACCTAACATTTTTTCACAAAAACAAAAAGTATCCTATGAGTTAATCCAGATAATAAATCATCTGTGTGCCACATTTCATTCAAATCTGTTCAGCCGTTTTTGCATGATGGAGTAACAAACATCTAAACATACACACTTAGACATTTATAATGTTAGTAGGATTCGTGGATAATAGTGTGAGCTATATGCTTTATTTAAAAACTAACTGTTTTTTTATTCCTTAAAAAATACATTATTTAAAGCAGTTTCTCTTCTAACATCTTGAATTAGTTCAAGTAATTATGACCTGTGTAATATGAAAGTCTCGTGACGGACAGAATGAAATAAATGCATCATAGACCGTGAGTTCCAGAGTTTTTCCACATTATACAGCGTGTTATTAACGTTTCCATTAACGCGTCAGACTGCGGGTGTTTGCCGGAGATACAACAGTTTAACGGCTGACTTCGGCAAAAACAACACCATTCCAACCGAGATTATAATATTGGATTTTCAATTGCACAAGTTGGAACAATTTGCTGTTTCACGCTATTTCCGACTTGGAGAGTTCCCGGAAATGCTCTAGCATTGTACGTAATATGGAATGTCTACCAAGTTTTTAATGAGGTATCTTTCAAACATTACCTATACGTTTCTAATGAATCAACATGATGCTCTCATGCTATTGTTGTACGTACATTACGTAAAAATATGTAAAATAAAACCATACAGACAAATAACAATAAACAATTTATTATCGACGGACGATTAAGCGAAGTGTTTAAGAGCTCTGTGACTTTTGTGTGATCCACAATTATTTGTTTCGGTCTGAGCATTTGTGTATGTGAATTTTCATGTTTGTAAACGCACCCACGACACAGGAATAATTCCTAGGGAGAGAAACGTTTGTTTAATTTTATTTAAACAGAATAATAATTTGATAAGCACTTTTCGAGGTGAATTTTGTTAACCTATTTTCATTTCGCAGGAATGCAGGTATTTATTAATATATTTCAAGTCCATTGTAAACAATGCCTTTGTTTTGTAAAGTAACTCCCATATATAAAATATCTTCGCCAATTGCCCTGCTCGGAAATAAAACCGATCTTTCCGTTAAGTCAGCTAAAGAAAAGCCTACCAATTATCAATATGAACGTTCCATTTACGAATATTTCCCAAAAATAGACCTCAGAATTTTCAAAAGGAGTAGTTTCAAACAGTCTACCATTTTAGAGACTGGTCTGCTGGTTTAAAAGTTCAGCTAGAAGTCTATAACGGGCAGTGAATATCTGTTCTCGGCATTGCCTCTCTTAAGTTTGACAAATTACTACAATTCAAAACTTTTGTTACGTTAAAGTAGCACTCCACCTGGAGCATTTTGATTGTATCATTAGTCGTTGTATTCGAGTAATAATAGTGCGTAATACAGAGATTGTACAAAAATATCAGTGCTAAACAGTGATAGCCTAGTGGTTAGACCGTTGGACTGTAAAGTCAGAGGTATCGGGTTCAAACCCAGGCAACACACCTCTGTCTTTTCGAAAGCATGTGCTTATTAAAAATTAACTTTCACTTACTTTAACGGTGAAGAAAAACTTTGTGAGGAAAGCCTGCATGTCTAAGAGTTTCTCAAAGGTGTGTGAAGTCCAACTCGGACTGGGCCAGCTTAGTGGACTATGACCTAAACCCCCTCAGTTTGAGAGGAGACCCGTGCCCAACGGTGGGACAGTTTCTTAATAGGGCTAATATTAAAAAAATACCCCATAACAATTTTTTTATTGCATGTCTTCGTTGGATACTAGTTTACCTCTTCCAAATATTATGTTGGCGTTGGTTGTCGTACACTTTATAAATAGCCGGTATGAATTGAGGCTACTTGCACGAGTTAATTGCATTGTGTAAACGACCTCATGTGGCTCTGGTACACCTTTTAATTAGCTGGTATGAGTTGAGGCTACTCGTACGAGTTAATTGCATCGTGTAAATTACCAAGTATTTAGGTTTCACGCATGTAAAGCACTGTTGCCCCCGCGGTGTCCCTGCGTAGCGCCGGTAACCCGCGCATGTCGTTCACAAGTCTACTGATACTTATGATATTTTCCTTTGAGCTACTGAAGCTATCTTATATAGACTATAACTACTTATTTAAATAATACAAATATTAAAAGAGATTCAATATCTTCCGTAAAACAGAATACACGTCCTATATCTTGTTGGTGTACAATAAAGAGTCTTCTATTCTATCTGACGCTAATACGAAACAACACTTAGTACTAGCTTGGCCAAAATAGTCTATAAATAAAGTACATTAGCGAACTAACTAACAGCCACAGTGAGCATTATTGCAACTAAACCCATTACAGAGACACTAAGCCCCAACGACATATCGGTGCATTTCGAGCCTGATGTAGACCAACGGTAGCGGTACTCGGGATTTGTAGAATTTATTTGTCCGACCCGAATACACTCTGTGGCGCTGGTTACAATGAGACTAAAATACGATATACTGGAAGAGACTAGTAGCATTTAATTGTTGAACAATATATATCACAGATAAGTAAAAACTATAAACCTATAAGAACCCTTGTACTAGTTACAACCCTCTAACGGGACGGTGCGTGACAGCACAGCAAAAAGCAGCGGCCAACATAATCTTTCTTTCTTTTCTTTTTATAATACGTAGCCCCACACTAGGATTTATTCCTGTGTCTTGGGTGCGTTTACAAATATGAAAATTCACATACACAAATACCCAGACCGAAACAAATAATTGTGGATTACATAAAGATTTGTTCCGAGTGGGAATCGAACCCGCGACTTTTAGACACAGTGGGCGGAGCGGTTTGATCTCTTAACCACTGCGCTAAATCGTCCGTCTAATCTAAATAATAATATTTGAGAAAATGCTGTTGTGCCGGAAATAGTGAAGTTACTGTAAAGAAAACTCCATTAGGTTTTCTTAATGTGGATGTAAAATCTTCCAAACATCTAAACACCCAAACATGAAAACTTTTACATATGCTTGAATGTTTGTTACTCAATCACGCAAAAACGGCTGAATAGATTTTGATGAAATTTTGAAAACAGATAGTTTTACTACCTGGATTAACGCTTAATTTCTTTTTATCCCAGAAAAATGTTAGGTTTCTGCATTTTTCTGGGAAGACGACGCAGACGAAGTCGCGGGCAGAAACTTATATTATAAATGTTAAAGTTTGTATGTTTAGATATTTGTTACTCAATCACGCGAATACGACTGAACGGATTTAGACGAAATATGGAACACATATAGTTTATTACCTGGATTAACACAAAGATACTTTATATTTCGGAAAAATGTTAAGTTCCTGTCTAAAGTCATTGCGGGCAAAGTTGCGGGCGGAAACTAGTCTATCATTATTAAAATTAGCCGTTTCTAGACTCATATATTTTATATATAAAATGAAGAATTATGCGCTTAAACCTTGTCAATTAAAAAAAAAACTCATTCCCGGTCTATACATTTATCTACCAATAGGTGGCGCTAACAATCCGCCATAAATGTCTAGGATGCGATATGTGTGTTCGCACGACTCATTGCCTCCGACATACACAAGCCTCCGGCAACAACTCTTGGAGAGTGGCAGACCCCCACCTGACATAATATCCGTCTGGCTGGAAGATCTTCCTGTTACCAAACCAAATCCGGCCACAATATTCCTATCAAAAAGACTGTGCCAAAGTTGGGTCTGCGAACTTAGGTTAAAATACTTTAGCGAGAAAAAAAAAAAACAATTTCTACCAACTTGTTAGGTGTTTACACATTATACTTACTAAAAAACATAAAGGACATTGTCAAAATTAGCCCCAGAACCAACAAACATTTGATCCAAATCATCATTATATATCTATTTTATTTAAATAATGGTAAATATTCGTATCTAACAATTTGCAATCTAATACGAATATTTCAAAGTATTGTAAGTACTGATATCGAAGTCGCCGACATCTTTACTGAATTTCAACACACACAATTTAACCTCCTGTGTATTAATGGCTACAGAATTATAACCTCAAAATCTAATACTTTTCGTGCAATATTGCGATTCCCGCACTTGTCTGTTTAATAATAAATACCTTAAGAGAATCTATGGGTGATTTAAAATCATACAAGTATTTTTTCATTGCTGTTGGTTCTAGGGCAAATCATGTATGGACTCAGAACAATGTCCTTTTTGTATCAAATCTTAAATATTTCGAATAAAAACGATTCTTCGACTTTTCCAAGACTTACTTAATAAACTTGATATCGCTGATCCAAGGATCATATCTAGATAACATACTTTTTGTTTTTGTTCCCCTGGCAGCCATTCGCTGTTCCACGTACCCGTTTTGATTACATTGACGTCACGGCCTCACTGCAAAAAGATAAGTTCTACTCCTAATGTAAGGGTTACGAGACACTTGGGATCGCGAGCGGGTCGGCGATGAAGATGCCAACATAATTTATTAAAGACTAGCTGTTACCCGCCGCTGCGCACACGGTTGTTTTGGAATTTGACATAAGTAGGTAGGGCTTTCTAGGCACAGATCCTAAATATAATTCCTAAACCTTAGGCACCTCCATACCAAGTATATTTAAATTCCGTTCAGCCGTGTTAGTATGGAGATACAAAATCTATCTGGCAGCAATCATATTTTTTCGGATAAGAGTAGCCTTAAATAATTTTTGAAAGGTCCTCGTCTTCCAATGACAGTCCACTTAAAATCAATTCCGCCATTCCGGAGATTATCTTAAACAAACAAACAGACAAAGAAAAAATCGACAAAATATGATTGGGTTTATTATCGTACAAATAGCCATATGTGAAGAAACAAATAAAACACCTCTAATATATTGTTATCAAATACCTTTAAACTCGAACATTAATTTGGTGTGGGTACACGATACACTTTTTTAACAAATCCTGGTCACTTCATTTCTACGTCTGCTCTGTTCGAGCGCTCGAATCGAAGTAACTTAAAAACAGCTAGCCTCATCAATTTATACTTTTAATTGAGTCAAATCAGATACCATTTAAAATCAGCGTTCACGTTAAATCAACAAATCAAATTAAGTACTATTTATTTTCTTAAACAATTCAAAGTCCGATAAAATACTCCTAAAATTCAAAATAAATAATTTGTAACCCGAAATCGGGACACATATGAGTTTAGGAAAATAAAATTATTTTCAAATTCACAGATTGACACAAAAATTTTGTTTATTTGTCCTCCCGTACGGGGTTGTACTTCCGATTATTTAAGTAGGTTAAACGATCTACGCTTTAACGCTTAAATTAAGCCTATTACGGCTTTTGCGAGACGCGTTTTGCAAAAGTATTAAAAATTTTAATTAAACATTTTACTTAAAAGCTCCCCAACCCTATAAGGGAAATTGAAGGATTGCAGGATATTATTTAGCCAAAATAAGATTGATCTAAAGAAAGATCTTTACGCAGGCCGATAAAAAATGAAATGCATATTGGTATGATGTATGACTAGTAACGGCATGATCTAGTATGTAAACAGTAAAAACGACCTAAGATTCATGGCCTTTCAGTGGCTTAATAATGAAAAATCGGCTGTCAGATAGAAGCTGACGCAGATACTCTTAAGCATAATTACGTTGTTTAACGGAAAAAGTGGAATAACTCTAATATCTGGGACCTCTATCTACCGTATGTACACCGTTCTCTTCACCGGATCGAACACATAAGTGATCTAATTTAGTAACTTAAATCTATAAATGAAAAATAAATAAGCAGCTGGCTAGTTATATTTCTCTACCCTTAAATAAACTATAAAATTTGCGATTTCAATCAACGTTACTTTACTTGACAATTGATATCCACTGTCACCAACTACTCGTTCATATATGGTCATGAATTTATGACCCTAACAGGATTGAGTACTGTAAAAACGTTGCTAAAGAAAATATAACGTTACTCACAGACACAACACTGAATTTTATTCTAATTTAAACAACTTGAGAGACCATGATGAGTGAGAGTTATAGCCTGAAGCCCGGTGTATCGCTCGCTACCATTATGATGCAGTACGGTGACCATAAGGTACAACTAATACGGGCTATACCTATTTATGATATAGTTCAAATGCCATGTAAACCTATAACTGAGTTCTTCACGAACACGGTCCTGAATTTTTCTATATATACAGGATGGTATTTTTAATAGGACAGTTAGGGTAGCTATCTCAACCATTCTAGTTACAGAAAAACAGCCTTAGGAGACTATCCTTTATTTATTGATTAATAAATAAATATTCAGACAGCAAGAAATTGGGCAGTTTACTCAAAAACCTTTTTTGTAGCTAATCCATCCTGTTTCTTACAAGGATCAAAAATTTCTACTGGATCAACCATCATACTCGAAAAATCAGAAATCGCAACAAACTTTTCCCATAGATATGATAGTTTAGATAGATAGGATAGTTTTCAGATACCGATTTCCTATAGTTACATCGGTTGAGGTAGCTGCCCTTACTGCCCCCTCTCGAAATTCTATCCTGTATATATTTTATGTTCAGACATAACTTTTTAATTCATGAACCAAGACCATTGATTATTCTTTTTGCATTGAGTTTCGTATAGCTACGAGATGATCTTTTTTTATTGATATTGTTATATTATAGTATTATGACCATTTCATGTCTATATATATATATATATATACTAGCTGTTACCCGCGGCTGCGCACGCGTTTATTTTGTAATTTGACATAGGTAGGTAGATCTCTAATGCGCGATCTTATTCAAGACTAATGCCGTCTAATATACAATACCTGGGCACTATTTGAGAAGGATTACCAGTTTATCTATTTATTATAAAATTATTGGTAAAATGGCTAATTTTAACCTTTTCTACGTACCCGGCCACAGAGCAAAATTTGGCGTAATAATATTTAAAAAGCTGCATTGCGGGTTACATATGTAAAAAATAAGTATTAAACATAGTTTTATCAATATATTTCGAGCCAGTCTTCTTGTTAGAATATATAATTTATGTTCATAACAATAATAATAAATTATTTATTTCCACCAACTGGTATTTTATATTATTTTATTCAAAAGGTACAGAAACAGAGAACAGATTATAAAATTTTTTATAACCTATTAATACACAAATTATTAATCTATTATCCACTTACAACTATACACATCATTCTTAGTTTAACAGCTTCTATATCTATTAACTACATAAAGAATACGAAAAAAACAAAAAATAAGATAAATTTGCAAGTTAAAGGGGAAAGACAAAAAATAAACAGCCTAAACCTTCAGTAAAAATAGGCAGTTATTTCCCGTCTTAAGCAGCTGTGCTACTCGAGATGATAATAGTTCTGGGCATTAGTTGATGTACTGGTCACCACCTATTCACATGAAATGGCTTATATTTATGAAACGATATTCCACAATTAGCATAACTTTCGTTATCGCATCCCTAGACACAACAAGTACATCATGATCTAATTAACATTTTTTTATATATAAAGCATTTTTAAATGCTTTGGCACTATCATGAAATAGATCAAGTTCAGAACATACGGAGTTGTATTGATTACACATTCTATGAAGTGGATTATTTTGGGAAACATTGTTGTTATTGTTACAGGTTAAGCTAAATAGCTGTGGGGTGCGCACAGACCGAGTTGGTATCTTGAATGCTAAATGTTCAACGAGCTGACCACCCAGCGAGCCATTAGCTATTTTGTGAAGAGTGCATAGATCAGTTACCCATCTTCTTCTCTCCAGACTTGTCATTCCAAAAGTCCGCAGTCGATCATTATATTCTGTTATTTTGCGTCTTGTTCCATATTTTGTGCACAGAGCTCTTACAAATCGTCTTTGTATCGATTCTATACGGTCTATATGAGTTTTGTATATAGGGGCCCATACAGATGAGCAATACTCTAATATGCTTCTCACCAAGAAACAATACAATGTACACAGGGAGCTCACTTGTTTAAATGGTCTAGCGTTTCTAAGTATAAATGTCAACATGCGATTAGCCTTATTGCAAATATAATCATAATGATGCCTGAAGGACATTGTATCATGTGTTAGTGGAATATTTAGACTTAATATTAGGGTTAGTAAAGAAACAAATTCATGTACCGACATTCTTGTCTATCAGTAATGGTTTTTAAGTATGCTGATGAAACTGCCCCGAACCTTTAACAATAAATATACCAAAGTACCACCACCAAAGGGTCACACAATTAAAAAATCGCGTTTAAAAGGGATATCAAATCCAAGGGGAAAATTGAATTATATTTTTTAATTTTATGTATGGTTAAGTCTTTTATACAATGCCTCTATGTATCATCAAACCACGACCCTAGCGGGGTAGGCAAAGAGTACAAAGTTCCAACACGTTCGTTCCTTGCAAGCCAACTTTGGCTTCCTACACTCTCATAGTTCGCATGATGTATAGTAGCCAACTGGCTAGATATCTAGATCGTATCTTATCGAAAGGGCAAGTCAATAGCTTACGTAACTACGTAAGCTCTTGACTTGCCCTTTCAATAAGATACGATCTGTTTGGTCATAGTAATATTTTATGGTATTTTTAGCGTAACTTGTGCACTGGACTATGTATCTATCACTATCTATCTATCTATATCATCACGCCAGATCCCTTACTATGTATCTAGGTAATAATATATCGATGTCTATGTCTGCCGAATCAATACAAAAATGCAATGTCGTAATTTTAATTCTTATTTACAATTCTAACAATTCATGTATGGCGTCTGGCAAAACTTACTGTTTGAGTTTTTTTTAATTTGGCTAAACGAGCATGAGCATTAGGTGAATATGGTGCAAAAGTGTTGTGTCTAGGGATGCGATAACGAAAGTTATGCTAATTGTGGAATATCGTTTCATAAATATAAGCCATTTCATGTGAATAGGTGGTGACCAGTACATCAACTAATGCCCAGAACTATTACCATCTCGAGTAGCACAGCTGCTTAAGACGGGAAATAATTGCCCATTTTCACCTGCAAGATCTACGTGCGGTCTATGGGTGGATATCTATGCACATTGTGACAAGAGAGAAGAAAAAAATTAGGGCGATTCGACTACATTTTTAATACTTGTGTGTTATAAGTGAATTTAAAGCTTCTTTAGACTTATTGAAGGTGTAGTCTTCACCTATTGAAAGTACTAACATAGGTAATTAAACTATGGTAAAATCGACGAAAATGAAAATGGCGACTCGATTTTAGTCGGTGGGCCAACTGTGCTTGAATTTGCCTGATTCAAATGTGTTAGAATTTATAAATATTAGCTGGTAACACCAAATAAACTTCTGTAGACTCCATCACAGGACGCCATCTCGTTAAAATATATACTTGTCAAAATCTGAACTAAAAACAGTGTTTTATTAGGTTATGGGCCAAGACGCCCTATAGTTAGACTAAAAAGTATAAATTTAGAAAGACATTGTGTTATGCCGCTTGTGATTGATACCTTGTGATTGCCAACCTTAAATTGAAATTTCATCGGTTAAAAAGATATTACAGAAATGGCTTCGCATTCATTTTTAACGAACGTGCCAAAATTAAAAGGACGAAAAATTACCATGAATGGGCTTTTGCCGTAGAGAGTTTGCTTATTTTGGAGGGCATGGTTGATTGTATTAAGCAAGAAAATCCAAATGCAGCAGCTACAGAAGATGCAAAAGCCAAGGTCAAGATATTTTAACCATTGATCCGTCGTTATATATTCACATAAAAGATGCTTCATCATCTCGAAGTTTATGGCTGAAGTTAAAGAATATGTTCGATGATTCTGGATTTTCACGAAGAATAACATTGTTTAAAAATCTAATATCGATTCGTCTCGACAATTGTGACTCGATGACTAGTCATATTACGCAAATAATTGACACTCCCCAGAAGTTGTCAGGAACAGGCTTTAATGTGAATGACGAGTGGGTCGGGTGTTTGTTATTCCTATGATTATGGCAATCGAACACTGGTATAGCCATAACCGCCGATATAGTAAAGTCCAATCTAATTGATTTGGCTGGTAATGATTTTGAAGGAGGGGGTGCATTTTTGGGCAGAAAGCAGCATCATCGCCAACAACAGCATTACAAGGTGACCAGTTCTAACAAGAGTGTGAATAATCACCAATGTGGCAGCGGCAGCTCAAATGTGAAATCTGACAAAACACATGTCAAATGTTACAGATGTAAGCACTATGGGCATTATAAGAATCAGTGCACGCTATATAATCAACAACCAGAAAAAATCGAAAAGACAAATGCTTTCTCTGCTGTTTTCTTAAGTGGAAACTTTAACAAGCAAGATTGGTATTTAGATAGTGGAGCTAGTGTACATATGATACCAGATGAAAAGATGATTAAAAATATATCTTACACTCAAAGTATCAAGGAGATTATAACAGCAAATCACAGTGCTATGCCAGTGTTGTGCTCGGGTGATGTTGATATTATAACTATCACTCCAAGCTCCAAGCATGAAGTGACCCTTAAAGATGTTGTATGCATTCCTAACCTTACAACTAATATGATGTCGATCAGTCAATTAATTAAAAATGGCAATAGAGTGGAATTTTGTGATAAATGTTGCAATGTGTACAACATGAAGAATGAATTGGTGGCTGTAGCTAATTTAATTAATGGAGTTTATAAGTTGGTCATGGTATATAAACATTGTGTGTTTACATCTTCTTCATCAGTAAGTAGTAAAGTGTGGCATAGAAGATTGGGCCACTTCAACTTAAATGACATGAATAAGATGAGAGATGGAGCAGTTGAGGGCATGCCTTACACAAATAATTTAGTTATTGATAAGAATACTTGTACAGTATGCTGTGAAGGGAAACAGACACGTTTACCATTTGGTCATACAGTGACACGGAGCACTGAGGCATTAAACATTGTCCATGCTGATGTTTGTGGACCCATGCAGACCAAGTCAATCGGAGGAGCAAGGTACTTCCTTATTTTTGTTGATGACTATACCCGTATGGCTTTTGTTTTTTTTTCTTAAAGCAAAAAGTGAAGTTTTTATGTATTTTAAAGAATTTCAAGCAATGGTTCAGAATCAGAAAAATAGAAATATTAAAATATTTAGAACTGATAATGGTACAGAGTTCTGCAATAATGAGTTTGATAGCTATTTAAAAGATGCTGGTATCATACATCAAAAGACTAATCCGTACACACCTCAACAAAATGGTGTGAGTGAACGCATTAATAGAACCATTATGGAACGAGCTCGCTGCATGTTATTTGATGCTGGATTAAGTAAGGAGTTTTGGGCAGAGGCAACCAAAACTGATGTCTACCTTAGAAATAGATCAGTTGCATCAGGTTTAAATAACAAAACACTGTTCGAGCTTTGGACAGATAAGAAACTAGATTTAAGTCATATTCGAATATTTGGCAGTCAGGCAATGGTACATGTTCCAAAAGAAAAAAGGCTGAAATGGAATACTAAGTCTAAAAGGCATATTCTTGTTGGATTTTCTGATAATGTCAAGGGCTATAGAATTTATGATCCTATGAAGAAATGTGTGACTACTAGTAGAGATGTAATTATTTATGAAAATACTGAAAAGAAATGTTCACCAGACATGGATGTATCAATTTCAGTGGAGATAATCATCCAGCAGAGCAGCCTGATCTTAATTTACAAAAAGATGATGAGATTAAGACTGACTTAAACATATCAGATTTAGAATGTCTTAACACAGAAACAAATGAAGAGACATTAGAACAAAATGAGTCTGAAGAGAACCTAAGCTCTAATCCGATATTAGTTAAACGAATTCGGAAACCTTCTGAACGTTATGGGTTTACCAATTTATGCATGCCGTCAGGTCCTGAGTCTGCTAGAGATCCTGTCAGTGTCAGCGAGGCTCTGAACAGTTGACAAGCAGGGGTCGCAATGAGTACGCTCTTGGGCATGGCCCCCAGAAAAGAAGTAATAGAATGAAATGAAAACTAAGATTTGAATTATTAACTAATCCAAGTATATAGCTACGCTACAAAATTTACCAATTCATACTTTGTTGTTTGTAAAATCAAAACCGAAATACCAACCAAGCCGCGCAAAAACAGCCAGCCAAGTAACCGACTGCACCAACCAGCACCGACTTCAAATATTTATTTTTTGCTTTTTGAAGTCGGTTTACCTTTTTTTTTAAAGAGTTTTATTTTACAATTTTAAGTGACGAGTGAATTATTTAGTAATATTTATATACCGATATTATATTATTTTACTGATTGTACAGTAAAGTACCTACAGGATTAATATAATGACTATAATAACGGAATCTATACGAGGCATGCCTTATAAGTTTTGTCGTTTGAAGAAAAAAACACAACTAGAACCTTATAGTACTATTAATTGTTTTTCAAAGTATTCACCACGTAGCTCAATACACTTTTCCATTCACTCAAACCAGTTATTATAACATTTATTCCACTCTAAAGTGGGGGTGTTCAAAATGGCTGACTTGAAAGCGTCGACTGCTTCTTCACCGGACTAGAACCTTTGAACCACGAAGAATTTTCTTAATTTTAGGAAATGTAAAGAAATCGTTAGGGCTTAGGTCAGGACTGTATGGAGGTTGGTCAAGAATTTCTACTTTTTCCTGCTTCAAATACTCAATCGTTTGACGACCGCTGTGTGAGCTTGCGTTGTCGTGGTGCAGGATGATGCGTCGCTTTGAGTTAGATTTTCGAAGTTCGGCGATGACTTGTGGTAAACAAACTGTGGTATACCACTCTGCGTTAACCGTTCTACGATCTTCAAGTGCAATAGTCGCAACATGGCTGGTTTTTCCAACGAACGTGGCCACCATCTTCTTTGAAGTGCTTCGAGAACGAACAACTTTAGTCGGCTTTGGCTCGTCTTGAAAGACCCAGATTGTAGATTGTTGTTTGGAATCAGGATCGTAGGCATAGATCCAAGATTCGTCACCACTGATGATGTCGTAGACGTGATTTGACTCTCCTCGGTTGAACCTTTGCAGAGTTTTCTTACACCATCTGACGCGGGCCGCCTTGTGATCGTCGGAAAGCAGATGCGGTATCCAACGGCAAACTAGCTTTCTCACACCAAGCGCTTCATGCAAGATCCTTTGAATGGTTGTCCCTGAGATGCCTAATAGAGCCTCTATCTCTCGATACGTCACAAGACGATCTTCGAGAATTAGTTGTCTCACAGCAAAGATGTTATCTTCAGTGAAGGCGGATTTTGGGCGTCCTTCGCGAGATTTGTCACTAACACTAGTATGTCCACGCTGGAATTCTAAATACTAGCGTTTGACAGTCCGCAGACATGGGGCTTCATCACTGAACACAGATGTTAGCTCTTCAAAACACTGAAGACGTGTCAGGCCTCTTCTAAAGTTGTAGAAAATTATTGCACGAACATTTTCCTTGGAAAGATTAATTTTCGTACGTAACCTGACAGATTCCAATCGACGCTGTGACTAAACAATAGCATTAATCCTAATACTTTCAACTGTTTTGAGATCCAAAATTTAAACACATTCGAATATAGAACAGTTCCAAATTCAAAATTGCCGGGAAATATGGAAACGACAGAACTTAAAAGGCATGCCTAGTACATTCGTGCTGTTCGCCGTTAAGGAGTTCCCTCTTGTATCTTCAAAGTCCAAGGTCCAATACCAATAACATTAAAATAGGATCACCTCAAAACTATACTGAACCTAATGCAAAAAGAATCATCAAAATCGGTTCATAAGCAAAGGAGTTATAAAAAAAGGACGAATATGAACCTCCTTTTTAGAAGTTAGCTAATATACTGCTTAGTTCTATAGTAGGGTATCTATAAGATTGACGTAATACCCATAATATCTCAATTTACACATGCCTATTGTTTGTCGTTAAGGAGTTCCCTGGTGTATCTTCTAAGTCCAAGGTGCAATGCCAATGAAATTAAAACGGGACCACCTTGGAGCTATACTGAACCCAATGCAAAAAAAAAACATTACAATCAGTCCACAATTGACGGAAATATCGCTGAACATATATAAAAAAAGCATACATACATGATGATGATGATGATTGATCCGACCGATTTCGGCCATGGCGACCACTTTGACCCCTAGTCAGAGTAATGCCGCTGATGCGCTCGAAGATGGCTTATGTAGCCTATCTTCGCGGCGAAACTCCGTGCAGACAAAGCCTAGTTTGCATCAGGCTAGACCTCTCTACTTTTACCCATCGCCACAGGACTTTTGCGTACTCGGAGTCCAGTAACGGAAGCGGTCAGATGCGCAGGAAATATTAAGGTGCACAAGTATACGCGCGAGACACAGGTGCACATACTCATCCTTATCCTTCTGGGCCCAGTGGAACGGAGACCGTTACGACCGGAGAAGGACTCAGACAGACGGAGCAGTATCACGGTGAGAAAGATACAAGGAGTCAGTATTTTCTCACACTCCCTTAATCGCCTTTTACGATACCCACGGGAAGATATGGGGTGGCGCTATTCTGCTCTGCCGGCACCACACGGCCAAACATACGGCATACATACAACCGAACATAGAACCCCCTCCTTTTTGAAGTCGGTTAAAAAATCAAAAGTGCTTTATTCATGTAGACCAAAAGGCACTTATGAATAGCCAAAAATAGAAAATTATTGATTATTCCTATGGAGAAGAAGGGCAGAAACTCCACGGTTACTCTTTTAAAAATTGGGTTCTACAATTCTTTTTCTATACATTGCATTCTTGGAGTATGGGAGAACAATGCAGATCGAGCTAAATAGTTGTGCTTAAGTATAGATTGAAGTGTACTTAGATTCATGGTATCGGTCAGTGTCTACATAGTCCTCTCATTTACAAAATAGAGATTTTGTAGAGGTATATAATAATAAAAGTAACAGAAAAGTTCACTATACAATATGGAAACAGTGCGTATAAAACAACTGGTTATAGCTCCAGTGTGATGCCGAACGAGACAATTCAACAGCACCACGGTACACGTTCAGTCAAAGGACACAGGACAGACCAGTCCACACCAGCAGCACCCGTTCACGAGTATGACCTGAGAAGCAGCCATCACTCTCCTCAACCTTATTAGAGGGAAAAGAGTGACCCGCTCCACAGAGCCGCCACTAGCAAAGACATTTTAGTGAGCATCACCAATCCACGACCCTGTCGACATCGTTCGAAAATAATATTTAATATTTAAAATCAATGAACACTCGCTGGGCAGGACACGCTGCACTTACCCTTACATTCTTGTGAATTTCAGGTAATTTGCGTAAAGACATTTTTATCATTTAAAAAAGCATTTAGAGTATAATATCCTTTACTCATTAGTGAAGATTTAATATAACTTTTAAATCTGCCAAGTGGCAACTCTAACCAGGGCTTCGGTATTTTATTGTAGCAGCGAATACAGACTCCTACGAAGGAAGTTGAGCCTAAAAATGGTTAATACCAGTTTATGTTTATTTCTAGTGTTTAATTTATGAACGTCGCTCACTTTATCAATAAATGGATATTCTTACGTATGTATTGTACTATTCTTCTTCTTCTTTAAATGCCTCTCCATTACTGGAGGTTGGCCGTCAGCTCGACGTATGTGCTTCTTTCTTAAGCCATATGGAACAACTGATCAACACTGGCAATTCCGGTCCATAATTTCGCAGCCATAATTTTTTCCGTCGTCCAACGCGTCTTTTGCCCTCAATTTGGCCCATCATAATCAATTGAAGCAGGTGATATCTATCGTAGCGCAGCACGTGTCCGAGATATCCAATTTTTCGCTTTTTGATGGTTTGCATCAAGCCGGTTTCCGGAAAGGCTTTAGTACCATAGACCACTGTATAATCTGCCGCAGCGTATGTAACGCTGCGGCAGATTATACAGAAGACCGAGGAGTATAATCGGCCACTATGCTTGGCGTTTGTGGACTATGAGAAAGCCTTCGATTCGATCGAGACTTGGGCGGTTCTTAGATCTCTCCAGCGATGCCGCATTGACTATCGGTACATTGAAGTGTTGAAGTGCTTGTATAATAACGCCACCATGTCAGTTCGAGTACAGGGGCAGTGCACGAAGGCGATCCCCATAAAAAGAGGAGTAAGGCAGGGAGACGTCATTTCTCCGAAACTGTTTACGGCCACCTTAGAGGACGCCTTCAAGCTCTTGGAATGGCAAGGACTTGGCATCAACATCAATGGCGAATACATCACTCACCTTCGATTTGCCGACGACATTGTGGTCGTGGCGGAGTCGCTGGAAGATCTAGGACGAATGCTCGGTGACCTCAACAGAGTATCTCAACAAGTGGGTCTTAAAATGAACATGGACAAAACGAAAATAATGTCTAAAGTCCATGTCGTACCCACCGCACTCACCGTTGGGAACTCTACTCTTGAAGTTGTCGACGAATACATTTACCTGGGACAGGTAGTCCGGTTAGGTAGGTCCAACTTTGAGAGAGAGGTCAATCGACGAATCCAACTCGGCTGGGCAGCGTTCGGGAAACTGCGCAACATCTTCTCATCCAAAATACCTCAGTGCCTTAAGACTAAAGTTTTTAGTCAATGTGTGTTACCAGTGATGATATATGGATCAGACACGTGGTCTCTTACAATAGGTCTCATAAAAAAGCTCAGAGTTGCTCAGCGAGCTATGGAGAGAGCTATGCTCGGCGTTTCTCTACGCGATCGAATCAGGAATGAGGAGATTCTTAGAAGAACCAAGGTCACCGACATAGCCGTTAAGATTAGCAAGCTGAAGTGGCAATGGGCGGGCCACATAGCGCGTAGATCGGACGGGCGTTGGGGCAGAAAGATTCTAGAGTGGAGACCACGTATTGGCAAGCGCAGCGTGGGACGACCGCCTGCCAGATGGACCGACGATCTTGTGAAAATCGCAGGAAGTCGTTGGATGCAGGTGGCATCGGACCGGTTACGCTGGAAAGCGATTTATGAGGCCTATGTTCAGCAGTGGACAAGTATAGGCTGAGATGATGATGATGATGATGATGATGTAAACCATTACAGTATTTATGAATCGTCAGAAAAGTAACAAAGACTCTACCTCCACTTCGGAATGTCATTCCTGTGGAGAAGAAGGGCAAGAAACTCCACGGCTACTCTTTTAAAATAGGAAATCACAATTTTTTATCTACATTCTGTTGTGGGGTATGGGAGAACAATGTAGGTTGGTCATCAGGTGAGTCTAATTTAAAAAAGCGAATAATTTTATTTATGAGAATGGCTACATGGTTCCCTCATTTACAAAAAAAGTACATATTGTGTTAAATTAATAGAAGGAAGAGAGGTAATGTTAACTAACAATAGTTGAATAGGTTGTTATGACTCAAGTGGAGCTGGAATAGCATCTATCCAAGCATTTTTATCTTTTAAATAATCTTATATTGAATAATAAGCTTGCTTACAAAGTGTTCACAATACGCTGAAATACTCTATCATTGCTGACCTTCCGTGTCTAGCTTATACGGAGCATGCCTCGGTAGCACCACATTTCAAATGCTTCAAGGCGCTTCTTGATATCCTCCTTAAGAGTCCAGGCTTCACAGCCGTACATGACTATAGGCCAAATATAGCATAAGAGAATGCGACTTTTCCTCATTTTGTTAAATGATGCTCGAGCAATTTCTATCCGGGACTTTATCTCTTGATCAGAGTCCCATACTTCATTCACCCAAGCACCGAGATATTTGTAATGTCGGACTCGCTCAAGATCTTTAGTTCATACCGGCTTTTTTGCTACTCTCATGGACTCTGTCTAGAAGCCTTTGCAAATCTCTCTCAGATGAGGCGATGAGAACAGTGTCGTCAGCATAGCGCAGGTTGTTAATGACCCGTCCATTAACCCTTACCCCCGCATCAACTCTATCGAAAGCCTCAGACATAATAGCCTCAAAATAAATATTAAAAAGCAAGGGGAACAAAATACAGCCTTGACGGACACCACGGCATATATTAACCTTCTCTGTGTGTTCGTTCTCCACTTTCACAGTAGCCTTATGGTTCTTATACAAATTGTTTATTATTGTGATGTCCTTGCCATCCAAACCAATATTCATTAGGTGCTTTATTAGCAATTCGTGTTTGACGCAGTCATTTACTTTTTCGTTTTCCATAAAACACAATAAAACATCCGTCTGCATGTCACGACATTTCTGTACAAGAACATTAAATGCAAAGAGTGCCTCGCGAATACCGACACCCGATCAAAAACCAAACTGACTATATTGTCAAACAAACAAACTTCTCTGAGTACCCCACAGTAGGATACCGTATGACATAATGCTATGGAAGTAACTAAAATAAACTAAAAATTCTGTATCCACATCCCGCAAGTGATGAGATATGGGCCCCCCATTGCAGTTTAGAGTCCAGGGTAATGCATACAGTGACAGTGGAGTTCAGGAGGTCCAGCTTTGTGCCATTAATAAGAATATTCGTATCATTATCTTTTACATTAGGCATAGTAAATTTAATACACTTTGTCTTGAGTGAATGAAACAATAGATTGTTCATTTCGAATCAATTTGATATCCGTGAAAGAGCACCACTCATGTCGTCAAAATTAAGCTTAGCTCTGTCAACTTTGAAAATAGAAGTATCATCCGCAAATAGTACAATGTCAGAGACATGACGGACAAAGTTCGGTAGGTCATTAATACATACTAAACAAAGAAGGGGTCCTAAGATGGAGCCCTGTGGAACACCAATTGAAATATTAACTTCCTGAGACTTGACCCCGTTAATCTCAACACATTGAGATGTTTCACCTAAGTATGAAGCTAATAAATTGAGGGCAGTGTTTTAATACCGTAATGGCTTAGCTTTTTAATAAGGGTTGCATGGTCAACGTAGTCGAATACCTTAGAGAGATCACAGAAAACACCAATGGTATTCTGCCATGCCTACCAGGCACCGTAAATTTGCTGAAGCAGACCTACTCCCGCGTCTGTGGTTTAACGTCCCTTAGTAAAAGTTCAAGGAGCCAGTAGTATGAACTAAAATGTCACTAAAAAAAAAATATTAAAAGTCTGCGCAATATCGTAATCATCTGTTAAGATGTTATTATTATTTACAAGTTCAATGTGAACATCACGTGGTTGAGTTCTCCCAGATACACTGTTAATACCCCATGTGGTTTTGATCTTATTTGATGACCTTTTGATAATATTGCTATAATATAAAGACTTTGCTGCAGTACAGACTTTCCTAAAAGTCTTCGAGTAGTTTTTAACATATTCCAAGAATGGTGGGTTTTGCTTATATGTTTTCATATCATACAGTTCATACATCTTAGCTCTTCTTTTATGAATTCCTACAGTAGCCCAGTTACTAAACTTTGCTTTCTTGGCCATTGAAAATGTTTTTATTTAAAATGATGAAGTTCTGATTTAACGGTATCAAAAGTGATTTGATATAGGTAATTGGGATTGTTGAGTCGATCACTCAACAGGACGTGTCGAGGCGGGAATCAAGAGGAGTGGGGCGCACGCAACGCGCGGTTGGTCGTCGTGCCCGGTGCCGGCATCTCAGCCGGTCAGCTGGTACATACGAGGACGTGCACCCGCGTTCCCACTTTCTCTCATATTTTTATATCCTTACGATCGGTACCGTAGACGCGACTACCACTGTATACTTTAAGCAATATAGCCAGTGTAATTATTATACAGTCCACTAGTTTTATTACCATCTCCACTGAGTTATCGACGCCACCAGGGATCATTATGTAACCAATCCATATTAGATATATGACTGTAAACTTTATCCCTAAAACAGTTTATACGTCGATCTGATATCAGCCTACAAGTAACTTTACATAACTTAAATATAAGGTGGCTGGGTACTGACTCCAACAGACCACTATGATCTGAGGGCAAAGCGTTTATAATTAATTTAACAGACACTTCACAGTCGCAGAAAGAACACATTATCTAAACAAGTAGCAGAAGTAGCAGTGATTCGAGTCGGTTCATTAAACAAGCATACTAGATTAAAAGATTTAAAAAGATTAATAAATCTACAGCTAATGAATGACTTTGCGATTAGATTGACATTTAATATTCTGCTTTTTAATACCAGCAAGGTTTTTTAACGCCTCTTCCATGACGTTTTCAAATGTAATAAAATCATCTGAATCGGTCGGTAAACGCATGCTACAACATAACTATCCAGTTCGACACAAAATATCTCAACAATGCGTTCAATAGAAAGACCCATAATATCCTTGCGTTCTTTACACTTGATATCGTTAGCGTCTGTTTAGAGACCCTCCACTTATGGCCGTTTTTCTTGTGAACGCACTCAACACTGTGTACTGACTTTAATATTTGATTATTTCATGAGATTTAAGCCAATGTTCAGTAAAACAGAATATATGGACATTGTATTTCCTAAAAAATAATTCTACCTCGAGATCTTTGCCAGATAAACCTTGCATATACTGATGAAAACTATTTAATTCTAATGATTTAGCTGTTGTCGCATTCACTAGCATAAACTATCGTCATAACTATGGTCACACAACTTAGTGTTGCTGCCAGTATCAATCATTATATTTTGGTTTATATTACGCGCGTCATTTCTGTGATAGTCACCGTGTATATTAAATGCTAACAATGTAGCCAACTGTCGTTAAGTTGTAAAGGGCAGATACATAGTATCTTCTGTCAACCTAAACTTGCAAATGAATTTATTTATATCAAAATAAAAAATGGCGTCACTATGACGGTGTGTTAAGTTATAAATATATAAATTCATGTCATAAATGTGCCTGTTTTGCTGAATGATTAATTTACCGGCATATGGCAAGGCACATAATACAAATTTATAATTTAATTTCAGTCAGCGTCCAGTCCCGTTAATGATAAAATACAAAGAATCAGTAATACAAAATATAAATACAATTAAATTCTTGGGAATACATGTTGACTTAGATCTGAAATGGAAATCACATACAGAACAAGTGTGTACAAAATTAAATAAATACTCATATGCCCTTTACATATTACGCAAAACTGTAGACCAGAGTACACTTTCATCAGCTTACCATGGCTACGTTGGTTCTGTACTACGATATGGTATCATATTCTGGGGAAATGCTACAGAGAGAGACACAATTTTTAAGGCACAAAAGAAATGCGTACGAGCTATATGCTCTCTAAAGCTCACTGATACGTGCAAACCACATTTCATTAAGCTAAAAATACTAACATTCCCGTCGCTATATATCTTTGAGTTAATATTATACACAAGAAAAAACATACACAGGTATCAAAAATTGAAAAGTTCTAGACATGCTGACATACTCTGTGCAAGTAGTCATAGAGCGGCTTTGTTTGACAAAAGCGCACTATGTATGGGACCTAAATTATATAATAAATTACCTAAACATATTAAAGATATACAAAATTTCAATCTATTTAAATATCATCTAAAGACATGTCTATTAAATAAAGCCTATTATACGATCAACGAATATTTACTTGACTAATGTATTATGTTTAAGAAATATATAATGTAATGACAATTTAATATAATTTTTAATCACGTTTTAATTAATTTAAAGCATATGTTATTAATTAATTCCTATAGACAATGACATAGACTAATCTCATAAGTACATTCATCTTCTAAAATAATAATATTTGCATGCCTAACTGGTAGAATATGGCTTAAGAACATAATGATATAATAATAAGATCCCATATTGTAACCCATATTGAAGCAAATAAATGATTTGAATTTGACATTCAGCTCGAATAAATATTCAATACCCCTAGTCAGATCCTTCCTCTTAACTGATAAACTGTCTGTGGTTGTGACCTTGTCTAAATTAGCTTGACTAATATTATCAATTAAGTGATTTAAACTGGCCCCAGGGTAAACAAAAATTAGTTACTTTCTGATCTAAATGTCTAGATAATAAGAAACCTTAGTCTTGGCCTATTTTATCTGAATAAACAATTACAGACTTTTGTGATGTGTAGGTTTTTTGCATGTTTTTGTGGTCGGCTGGCTAACAGGATTATTTAAGTAAGGGCTAGCACTAATATTTACTTGCATTACATTACTTGAGCAATCAGATAATAATGTGTCCGATGAGGGGGCATGAATGGGGTGGGTGGAATAGCATAGCTTGCTGTAAGAGATTCAAACCGCTCAAGGTTGTATGTCCCCATGCTCTGCTGTGCTCTTTGATCTGCTTTTGAGCATCTTCATACCTTGAGGTCATTTTCCTAAGTTCGGACTGCTGATGAAAGATTTCGGTCTGCAAATCGTTTACCTCAGTGTCATACACACAGTGACTATGAGCAAGCTCAGAGTCTAATGCCTTAAGCTTACCTAGGATATTCACACAATTTTTTCTAAAAACATTGAGCTTTTGGCAAGAATGTTGTACCTTTAAAAGCCTTTTAGTTCTCTTTATTATATTGCTTAATGTTAAGTATTTTTTTATTTTTCTACATCTGCTCATTTTTATATGGTTTATTTTATAATCATTTTCAGATGTCAAGTCAATAACAGTACAATTCTCACTATTGGGCTGAGTTTTACAACCTAATAATTTATTGAAAAGACTGACTGAGTGGCAAGGGCCTCGTGAGACTCTTTTAATTGTAGATTTTGTTAATCAAAATAATATGGTTCAGCATATCAATACATGTAGCAGTATGAATACAAAACTTGACTTAGTTATAAGTGATACAGGCAACTGTTCCTTGAGTGCTGCTCTAGATGTGTTGTGTTGATTTATAACATCCAGCACTTAGTATAAATATGTCACTAGGGGATGGCACCACAAGAATGCAACGAAATCTACAAAATCGCAAACGCAATTATGCTTAATCCAATATTGGTGCTATAAAATCTTATTTATCTCAAATGGACTGGTATAGTCTACTCTTAAAATGCAGTTACGTAGATTTAATTATAGAGGCATTATACGCCCACATAAATTAAACAATTGATTTATTTTTTCACTAAAATAAGGAACTTAAAGCGTATTTGGGAATGAAATAAATTGTTGCATAGAGTTAAAAGTTAAGAGAACCCAATGGGCGCGGGGCCTGACAGCAACCTCCGCACTTCTTATCATCTCTTTTAGCCGAGCTAAAACTTCACGTTTATATTATTTTTAATCACACACTTAAATCGGATTCATTTCCAGCCAAGTGGAAGTTGTTTGTGTATTCAAAACAGGTAATGAGGAATATGTTGCTAACTACAGACGGATCTCCATCTTGTCAACATTTCGGAGTTTTAGAAGCACTGGTGTCCCTTACATACAACGTTGTATTAAACCACACCTGGTGGTATTTGTGAAATATCAACTAGACTATATCGTGAGTGAAGCTGCGAAGGCCCCACGACCAAGAGCGTACATCAGTTAAACAGCGAAAACAATCTTATTCATATCTAACGCCATCTTATAGACAAACACATACTTTACTTCTTTATATAGAATACCTGGTGTTGGGGTTTCTTCGTTGTTGACGTATTCCCGTTGTAAATAGTAAACGATTAATACCAAACCACTAATCAATTTAAAAAATTATTGATATCTTAAGGTTTCTGTCTACGGCTATGTTTGGTAATCTGAGACACTGTATTTGTTATTAATTATTCGATACACACAGGCGCGTGCCGGACGTTTAGTTACGACTTTACTTATTGAATTTGTACTCAATTTGGAAAAATTTGTATGTTTAAAAGAAAATTCGCTATATGAGCATAATTGGCTCGAGCAAGTACTTTCTTTCTGAGAAAGATTACAGAAAGGTTATCAATTTATTAATGTCGCCAACGTGACGCCATTTTTATCCAATTAAATTATTATTCAAATTACGTAATACTTGCTTGCTTCATCCGTATTAAAAATATTAGACGCTGGACGTTTACAAGATGTTAACAGGAAAATATAGTCTAGGAGATGGTGTTTCATATTGACCAGACGATGTGATGCTCTACCTTCAGTTTTATTTTCGACATAATAAAGACAAGTATTAATATAATCCGGCGGAATTCAACGAGCTATAATTGGCTTTATATTTCAGCTTGATAAATTAGCTATATAAATCAGAGGAAATATACAGTTTTAAAGTAAAAAGATGAAACAAGTGGAAAGCTTAGAAATAACTAAAAAGACGGGAAAAGATAAGGATAACTTTGAATGATTTTAGTAGCGTGAAGATGCCCATACCATAGTAAATTACCTATGAAATTAATACAGACTTAGCGAGTTCCATACGTATTTGTATCATGGCGGCATATCGAAGATATCTCTTCAATACGTGTCATCAATATTTGTTATTATCACCATCACTTCCAGCTTATTTCACCTACTACCCACTACGCCACATATCCCTATTCTGAGCCAATCTTAGCCAGGTCTTACCTACGCACTAAGCTACACCATCCACCCATCTTTGTACTGGCCTTCCTCGATTGCGATATTCATTTCGTGGCCACCATTCGATCAGGGACCTATTCCACCTGCCATCACCACATCTTGAGATATTTGTCATAATCACTAGTGTATATCTCGTCCCGCATAACAACGCGTATTTGATACAAGTATCGAAACTAGACAGACTATATAATTGTTATGCTTACAACTGCGATGCAAAATATCGTAGACATTTTATTTGTACTCTGAGTAAGATTCCAGAATTTGAATGATATGTTTTATTCTTTGAATGGCCCTAAGATAGGACTAGAGTAGGCGTACAGGACGCGAGGGCAGCTTAGTCATATTAAATCAACATGTGCGCTGTCATTCCCTATCCTAATCATCAGTGCCCGGAGCTCTCTTCAATATTGGGCCTTAAAGGGCTGATTTCGTGAAAACAGTCGAACGTTTACATTGTCTACACTTGCTTAGTAAATATTGCCAGTTTTTGGTGTCTTGTAATTTTACGGAATAAAACTGCAGGGATGATGCATCATACCAAGCATTAGAAAGATATCAAAAAAGTAAAAGAACAAAAAAATAACTGGACAAGTGCGAGTAGGCGCTCTAAAGGTTCCGTACTGGTTCCAGTTTCGGCCAATTTCAGCGCAATAATGTTGTTTCGGTTTCTACAGAAATCCAGCCGAAACTAGGGCTAAAACCGGAACTACGTTCTTGAGCTTTCGGTGGCCTTTGGGTGCTATAGGCAAGTGTCGAAATGACTGAACGACAGGCGACATGCCTAGACCCACAGATTTATTTCAATAAAATCTACCTTTGAATTAATTCTAATCGTTTGCACTGAAATTAATTTTCGTGTTTTAGCCTGTTGGATTTATCTTTATTAGTACTACAGCTTTAGGTGGCCCTAAAAACTTTTCAACTAAAAAAGATAGCCCTATCATGTTTGGGCTTGTTGAATTTGTTTTGATAAGTTCTATAGACTACAGTTGCCAGAGTCTGGAGGTGGAGACCGAAAGTGCCCATGGGAATTCGCCTTATATATAACGTAACGCTATCGTATTTGCGCTCAGCCGATTTATTTAGACAAATACGACATACCTAGGCGGTGGGCAGGGTCTGAGCCGGAAGGAGGCCAAAGTAACTCCGCAGCTTAGTAAAATATGTCCATCATGTTTTCGCAATAAAAGCATGTTTTTCAAAAGAATTTATATTATACTTATTATAAACGTAGAAATTATGGTCAAACATATGTATACAAAAAATTATGTATACAGATTAATTGTGAATCTCCTTTTTTAGCGTCTGTTAATATTTTGTTTACTTCTATAGTAAGGTACCTATAGGATGGTCATAAACTCATAATAACTCAATTTACACATTTGTATCGTGTTGTTTGTCGTTAAGAAGTTCCCTGGTGTATTTTCAAATCCCAAGATCCAATACCAATGAGATTAAAATGGAGCCAGGACCTACACTCAGCTCAATGCAAAAAGAATCATCAAAATGTTTTATAGCAAAAACTCTATGGCAAAAACACAGTGGAGACCAACAAGTACTATGGTTATTTAAGATCTGGGGTCTAGAGTAGCAATGGGCGATTATTAATAAAAAAAAATCGAATCATTCGATTGTTCCGTTCATTCGAATACAATCGAATGACATTCACAATTCCTCGATTGTCGGTTGATTGTTATCCATTGCTTAGACCGCGCGCGCGTAACGTTAGTAACAACCAAGCAATCGACAGACGAATCGATTGCACCGATCGATTGTTTTGGTATTGTTCAATAGATTTGAATCGGGACATATTTTTTTAATTTTCCATAGACTCAAACTCAAAGTCAAATCGTTTATTTTGGATAAACCCTGCAGGGGTACTGAGTTCTTAGATTTACGCGAATATTATACATGAAATAAAACTATTTTTTTCGAATTTTATCGCGGTTTATTTTTGGTTTTTAAGTTTCCGACGTTTCGAATGCTATGCAGCACCCATGGTCACAGGAAGGACTGAGGCGTTAGACGTCCAAAAGGCATAGTTGTTCCGGGTTACCCTCAAACTTCTTAATTATTTTTGTTGGTCTAATCTACGCAGAATGTGCTCACGGTGTCTTGAGGTCTTGCAGTGTTATGCTTGGTTTTGGATTTGATTATATTAATTACCGGATCCCAAGTCGATGGAAGCACCCAGCCATCTTCTCTATTGAAATTAGGATGTTTTTTAATTTCAATAGCCTCGGGAACCATCCTTGGTAGGAATCGGTGTTCTTTCACGAGGATTTGTGGTCTATCGAATCTGATGTTATGGCGGGTGCGGTCAAGTACATGTTCACAGACTCCAGACTTCTTTGAGCGATGGTGTTTTAGGTCAGCTATGTGTTCTTTAACCCGAGTTTTTACTGGTCTTTTTGTTTGTCCTATATAAGAGAGACCACATTCACAATCAAGCTTGTATACTCCTGCATCTTGTTGAGGGATGTGACACTTCACAGATGGTTAGGATTAGTAAGAGCACGCGCATTACTGGAACTGGTTAAGTAGGCGTTTTAGTAGATACGGGCAGCGAAAAGCGCCGTTTTGACTTACATATAGTCCATTATGTACCAATTTGTTGTCTGTTGCGAAAGTCATAGATCACGGTTTTGAGGTTCGTGGCATTGTCCAGTTTTGATAACAATAAAAAAGTTACCATGCGCGCAGTTCGTCTTGGTACTCTTTGTCATGTTCGTTTGTGTGAGAACAGCGTGAGGGGATGGCTGAGGTGCCGAGGAAGAGGATGGGCAGGCCTTGATGAAAACAGCAAAAGTGTGAGTGTTGCGGTTATATCCAACATAAAATGTTTGTTGTTTTTTAATGTTAAAATGGTATGTTAAGGGTTTGTTTAACCGTTAACTGTTGAATTTGTTGAATGAGTAGACCACTAAATTCTGTTACCAGTTTATTGTCGTACTAAATGTATATTGTTAACAAACACCTTAATATAGAATAGAATCCGCTGTCATTGTTTATTGCGTGCACAAATTCTTTACGCTTATTAAGTAACAAAGGTTAATGTACGGCGTAGTTCATGCATATTGCCCACATACGAAAGAGAAAACAATGTAGAAATGTTAAAAACAAAAATAATTAAATGTGTAAATAAGATAAAACTTAATGTTAAAGCAAACCAAAGAGAATAACAATAGATTAAATTAAACTATATATTCACTACGCGCAATAGGTGACGGAGCGCTGTTGAGTGCACGCGCACGTGACGCGTGGTCCGTGACGTCCAATGCCGCGTTGTCCACTATGCTTGTTAACGTCCTCTTTCGGATTGCTGGACTCGGTACTGTTCTGGCGAAAAAAAAATTGCATCTCGCAAATTCATTTTGCCATTGTAGATGTTTGTTACAGTATCCAACAGCGTTTTCTTAGGTGTTCTATCAAGCTGTTAGCAGAAATTGCAGACATAGCAAATTCGACTGATAATTCCACCGCGTTTATTTTCTTTTCGACAATGTTGTTGGACTTCTCCAAACTCAATAGATGCTGGTTAATGTGTGTAATATTTTTCGACCGATTCTTTTGTTCTTATAAGTAAATTATATTCACCTTCTACTATGGACGTTTGATTTTTTCATAGTAACGCCAGATGTTTTTCATTTTCCTTGAGCAGGTCAAAGTCTCTTTGATACTGTTCTGCGAATTCATCATCTAATACTCCGAACTATTACCGCGCGATTGAACCGACACCGTTGATCAGTCCTTGGTTGCTTCTCATATTCAGCCGATTTTGCGAATTTAGCAATATATCATTGTAATGTTCTAACTCCGCTAATGCATGACGTAATTGTGAGGTAATTACGGTGCATTGTGTTTGTTGTTTGATCTTCACGCATACGTTTTCTAGGTGATCGGCAAACTTCTCGTATGCATTTATTCCATCCCAGTATGGCTTAACGTCGTAATAAACTACAATTTTCCACTCTACTCGAGTCCACTGCATATTGGCAACTTTATCAAAGTATAGGCCTTGTTAAAGTTCAATAATTTTGGTTATGTTAAAGCCCGAAATTGGTTTCAACAAGTACAGCAATGTTAATACGAGACCAATAAAATTAACTTTACTGTTAGTAGTTGCTGTTCCTCTTCGCGATCTTGTTGAATGTTCATGTTTTTGATTGATCTCCTTTTCTTTTTTATTCGTGGTTCTAGTTTCTTGTTTATTTGTATCATCACTTAACGGTAAGATAGGTAGTTTTGTCTCGGGTCTCTTGATGTAGCCATTCTTAGTTTTAAGGCTAACAACGCGTACATATCCATCATTTCCTGGATGAAGTTCAAAGGGTCAGTTATTCTGCCCATTAACCATTTTCCCGCACGACGACTACCTCGGTCGTCGTGTATGACCACTAAATCCCCAATTTTCATGTTCTAACAGCTGACTCAAGTATTCGTCTTTCCATCTTTTCCATATATTTCTAAAGATCTTTCTTGTTAGCTCCCATCTGGTTCTAGCATCTTCTTGTGTTTCTAAGACAGTAAGTCCCAATCTTCCTGTTAAAAAGTGTACTGGCATTAGACAATCTAGGTTATCCAAGTCTTCACTCAGTGGGCATCAAGGTCTAGAGTTCAAACTAGCCTCTAATTTTGTTAGGACCTGTGGTGAGCCCTTCAAATGTTAGATTTTGTTCTCCCACAACTCTTTTTCAATGATGTTTTAAACTTCGTACAGTACGTTCCCACAGTCCTCCTACTGATGGTCAAGCTGGGGCGTTGAAATGCCATTGTATGTTCATCTCCGCCATTTCCAAAGTAAGCCTCGGGCCACCATGGAAAGTTTTTAGGTGAGCTTGATCGATGAGTAGATGAGTCATAGGGTATGATCATCGGTTGTTTCATTTCTGTCGTATGGATCAAAGGAAGGGTCCAGTGCTATTATTTTACTATTGCAAGGCAGTTTACCGTGTTTGCGCAAATTATGAATGTCTGTGTTAAATACCTATAATTGCATATGTTTCACAATTGTCTTAGTTGCATTATTCAATTCATGCAACGTAAGATATGACGTCCACTGGCGTTGTTTTGAGTTCAATGCTCTATGTATCCATGCGACGATTCTTATAATGTGGTTGATAGAACTATGTTTTCGTAATAATTGTTCGATAATATCTGATTTTCTATGGACTGTATTACGTAGGTTTGATTTCGACATGTTATTTTCTGTTCTTCTTCGGTAGTAAATTGCTGTTTTTGTAAATCATTTGTTTTCCATGTGGATAACCATGTAGGACCCTGCCACCATAGCTGATTTTCCTTCAATTGTCCTGCATATTGTCCTCGACTTGCTGCATCAGCAGGGTTCTCACTAGAATTGACATAGTTCCAACTCGTGTGGGAAATGATGTCATTGACTTCTCGGACTCTTTTTCACATATGCTCCCCAGCGCGATGGTTGGCGAACCAATAACTTTGATTTTATGTTGATATAAGGATTCTGTCACTTTGCGCATGAGTCTAGATAAAAGGTGCGATCCGTTTAACTCCAGTCTAGGTAAAGTTGTTACTTTTTTGTGTGAAACAATTTTAGACTTAGCAGCGACTCGTATCGGTTTGGTTGAGTTTTTAGTTCTGGCGTAGAAAACACACGCATATGCTTCTATAAATATAGATATTTCAGCCAACAAGCTGCATGTTGTATGTTTTTTGTTGATATCTGATATTGAGCATTGAAAAGTAAATTTATCCTCCTCTGGATTCCAAGAAAGGCCCTATGTTCTGACTGTTTTTTTCTGTTTTGAAGTTAACGACAATGTTTTCATTATTAATTTGTTCTGTGACGTCATCTAAAAGGGTTGGATTGTTTGTTGACCACTTTCTAAGGTTGAATCCTCCACATCTGAGTAATTGTTGTAGATCAGATATAAACCCCTTTCCTTGTTCTATGTTATAAGCTCCGTGAATCAAGTCATCCATGTAAAATGCTTCTTCTAATACTTTTGAAACTTCCAAAAACTGACTACGTTCGTCCATTGCTAATCTTCTCAAAGTTATCATGGCTATAAATGATGCAGCTTTGGTACCGTCAGTCACTGTTGCTAGTTGATATGAACTAAGAGGTTGTTCAGGGGAGTTTCTCCAAACAATTTTCTGTAAATGTTGGTCGCAAGCGGCAATTCTGATCTGACGATACATCTTCTTGATATCTGCGGTGAAAACATATTTATACTGTCTCCGCTTAATCAGTAATGTTTTTAAGCCATGTTGAAGATTGGTGCCTTTGTACATCAGATCGTTTAAGCTGCACCCTGTAAATGTTTTAGCGGATGTATTAAACACCACCCTGTACTTTGTTGTTGTTGATTCAGCGCGTTTCACTCCATGATGAGGTAAGTAACAATCGAGTGTCTTATAACTTACTTATTGTTTGTCGCATATGACCGAGTTCAATGTAATCAGACATAAATTCTTTGTAGGTTTTTCCTAATTGCTTTTGTTTATCGAACTTCCTTTCTAAGTTTTTAAATTGCGCAATCGCCATTGGTTTGGATTTGCCAAGTTTGGTTTCGATCTCTTGTTTTGCCTGACTTCATATTTCCATTCTCTAAACGCTTGGAAGTATTCTTATAGAAATCTATGCATGTTTGATCTTCAAGGGATAGATTCTCCTGATCCTTGATATCTTTGGTCTCCCAAAATTGTTTCATATATTCTATGTTATTCAATACGACATTGCACTGAAAATTTTCGACGTTGCCGCATAGTATCTACCCTAGATGTGTCTGCTGTGCAATAGGCTGGGTGACGTCATCGCTTTTTATCATCCCCCTAGCATAATTTGGGAGTAGATATCTGCCTCGAGCAGCAAGTCTACTGGGCGACTATTATAAAATTCGGGATCCGCTAATCCGATCTTCTTAACGTGGGACCACGAAGATTTGTCAAATGTTTTGTTAGGCAAGATCTTAATTGAAACTCAAATTCATTGTAAACAGAACTGCAGGATTTTCTTTCCACCCGACTCCAAAAATTACTCCTTTGCAACTCTGGTTTTTATATCGAGGAGTTCCGCAGCACGCTCTGTTATTAAGGATATTTGAGCAACTTGGTCGATGAGGGTCCTCATGTTGTTTTGTGTCCCATCAGCCGCTCCTACTTTTACCATCGCGGTAGCGAGCAAAATAAAAATAGAAAATTGTGTTTCCGGTTTGTTTTTCGTACCTGCGTCATGCAACAGTGTGTTGTGCTGCGCTGAGCATTTGTGACATCGGTATGTTGACATACATTTTTTCCCATTGTGGCTAAACAGGCAATTGATACAAAGGCGATATTTATGTACGGTTTCCATTTCATGTCGTTTGACAACACCAGGAATACACTGCAATTGTATAGTCCATCGTCACCATTGCATTGGGGACATCTAATTATTGACACATGGTATGAATTTGAAGGTTGCCGTCTGTTTGATTCTTGATTCATGTAATAATTGTTATGTTTCTTAGGATACGATGCGCATTGATGTTGATGCGATGACGAGTTAAGGTTCTGATTGTGATCTTGTTTGCGGCGCGACGCTTCCAATGCGATAAAGTTCGCTTCTAGGTAGTCCAAGAAGTCATTTAATACTGGTTGTTTTCGGGAATTCTTCAAGGAGTCTCAGAATTTAATTTCTGAGACAATATATATACGAGGATCGGATTTCTTGTTTCTGTTCTGACGCACTTGAGGTGCCGGTTGAGTTCCGTGCAACTCTTCCCTCTACGACCAAAGCGCCTTCTCAATTGACACTGGGGAGACCCGCTTCTGGGAGGCCAGCTCAATCGATTGGCGATCGTGTCAGTTCAAATCACACGAAACAATATCTGGTTGAAGGACCAATATGTTGGAGTAATAATATCCAACATATACTTTTTGTTGTTTGGTAATGTAAAATTTTATGTTAATGGTTTGTTTAACCGTTAACTGTTGAATTTGTTGAATGAGTAGACCTCTATATTCTGTTATCAGTTTATTGTCGTACTAAATGTATATTGTTTACAAACACCTTAATATAGAATAGAATTCGCTGACATTGTTTATTGTGTGCACAAATTCTTTACGCTTATTAAGTAGCAAACGTTAATGTACGGCGTAGCTCGTACAGTGAGTACAGCGTGAAGAATGTTGAGTTGCCAAAAAGAAGATAGACATGTAGCACGAAATACTAGGTCATTTAAATGAAACAGATTTAAAGGCCGTGGTGAAAAATGATTTGGTTTGTGATATGAAGTTATGTGAAAATGAAAATTTGTCTAAATGTGAGATATGTATTTGTTAAAAACAAATATGTAAATCATTTCCTAAAGAATCGAAAGATTGTACAACAGATATACTAGAGATTGTTCATTCGGACGTGTGCGGTCCGATGCGAGTAGAATAATTTGGAGTTAAAATATACTTTGTGGCTTTTATTGACGAAAAATCAAGGTTGTGTCAAGTATATTCCATCAGAAATAAAAGTGATGCATTAGAAACCTTTAAAGAATACAATGCTGAAGTGGAAATATCCACCGGAAAGAAAATTAAGAATTTACAGTCAGATAACGGAGGAGAATAGGTAAACAAAAATTTGATGACTTGCTGAAGATGAATGGGATAACGCGAACATTGACAGTACCACACACACCGCAACAAAACGGCATATCCGAAAAACTACTGGAGAGGTAGAACAAAGGAAAGTAAGGTTGGTCGCTAAAGGATGCTCACAACGGCCAGGAGAGGATTTTTACGAGACGTACTCGCCGGTTGTGAGATCATCGTCTATTAGAATGCTTGCTGCATTGTTAGCAGAACTTGGACTTCAGATTCATCAGATGGGCGTGGTGACAGCGTATTTAAATGAAAAATCAGAGGAAGAAGTTTTTATAGAAGTTCCAGATCAACTAAAAAACGTATGAGAGAAAATAATAAGAAACCAAAAGATTGGATCAATGAATGAGAAAATTATTGATAAGGAGATATTAGAGACAGCCAAAAGATGGTATAGAGGTTTGAGTGATAGTAAAAGTGTATTTTGTGTTTTGAAATCGCTGTATGGGTTGCGTTAGTCTGGACTGAAATGATGATCTCTGCCTCAAGATATATGCCTGTGTTTATTTCAGAGAAAAATGATAGTATTATGGTAATTGCTATATGTAGATGGTATTATTTTTGCAACAAATAATAATAAATGATTAAAGCAAGTAAAATTGCTGTTTTCAAACACATTTGAGATAAAAGATATGGGTGAAATCAATAATTGTTTAGGTATTAATTTCGTGCGTGACGATAAAGGAAGGGTGTACCTAAATCAGAGTATGTTCATTGAAAAAAATCTTAGCCCGTCTTAATATGAGTGAGTGTAAACCTACAATGTTGCCTATTGATGTGAATGTTAAGGTAAATAAATCTGAATGTGTAGATGATGAATTGATGTGTCACTACCCTTATCAAAGTTTTATAAGTGCATTAATAATAATAATAATGGCAACCAAGGCAACCGCTGTCAACGACACATGTCGTTTTGTATAGAGAATAAATTTTTTACAACGAATAATAGAAAAACAGCCTTTTACACATTAAAACATCAGTTTCAGTGCAAAATTTACAATGAGAACCCACATTTGGAAGAAAAAACAGGACACATTTATAAATGGCCGACTCCAGCCGAAGAAACCCCGTGTGGCTGTGTCGGCAGCGGGATGCCCGGTCACCTAGCGCACGCCCATCACCCTTGCCCGGCTCGCCCACCTCGCCTCAGCCTTCGGAGGAAGATGACTTCTTCACACCGCCGACATCTGGGGCCTCTAGCGACGATGCCAGGATATCGGCGTCTCCACCTCTATTAAGACCTGCGAGGAGAGGACGCCCACCGCTGCCAGCACGCCTAGGACCAGCGAGACATTGTGCTCCGCCCACGGCCCCTGCTACCAGTGGTGTAGTGCGCCGCATGAGATGGACCACGGAATTAAATCTGAGTGTCATGCGGGCCTACTATGGTGCTACAGAGGGAGGAACTATCCTCACCGCTTACCGTCCGAAATTATTGTCTCTGTTTCAGGGGCTTCACCGGACAGTCACTGTTACTGCGCAACGACCATCGGATCAAGTACGTGCTATCCAGCGGTGCAAGTTGTTGGATGACACAGTGCCTGAGCGACTGCGCCGCGAAGTACTTCCTGCTCGCACTGAATCCGACGTGCGAAGTGTCGAAGAACCTATCTCTTTGAATAACTTCGCACTATCGGAGGAGGTAAATAGCGAGCAGGTATGTGTTACTGACCAGTTACAGGAGCAGGTGAGGAGAGCTCTGGTGGATGCATTTGCGGAGTATCGGTCTGCACCGATTTCTCTAAGACTATGCCTACCCCGTTTGCCCATGCATAGACGTAACATATCGCTTGTGAGTGCCCTAGACAATGTTTTAAAGCCACACTGGAAGACCAGTGTGGACTTATGTGATACCCATTCTATTTTATACTGTGGAGCGGTGGCGATGTGTCGGGTGGCAGGTGTAAGATTTCCTAATCTACATCGAGCCACCCAACCTACAAATGCTAAACCATTCTGGCAGTGCAGAATAGAGCGGCGTATAAATATGGCTAGGACACTCATAGCGAAATTGTTGTGCTTCCAGGCTGGAAACAACCGCCCGAGAGTTGTGCGTTTCGTGGCCCAAGCCTTTGCAGGCACAGGAGTGGCTTCTGTGGACTATGTGGCAGGGGTCGCGGAACGCATAGACTACTGGAAGCAAAAAGTTTATGCATGGCCGAAGAGGATTCGCAGGTATAAGGCGAGAGCGGACAGATACCACGTGAATCGCACCTTCCAGACGAATCAAAGGAGTGTATACCAGGCTTGGGAGCGCCCCCAAGAGAGAGAGTGACTGACGTGCACTTGCCAAATGCGGCCGTGATGGCCGAGTTTTGGCGTAAAATTTGGTCAGCGCCCGTCAGTCACTCTGAGGGCGAATGGTTTGATGTTGTTGGACGATCCTGTGGGCCGATTCAGGAAATGGAGCCCGTAGTCATAAGCCGTGAAGATCTGGCCTGTGCGGTTCGTGCGGTGCCGAACTGGAAAAGTCCGGGGCCGGATGGACTGCACGCATTCTGGCTAAAGAGGCTCCAGGGCTCACATTCTCGTCTAGTGACTCAATTCCAAGAAGCTCTTGAATTCGGTTCGCTCCCTAGCTTTATGACATCGGGTGTCACTCACTTGATTCACAAATCTGGCAGTACTTCGGAACCTAAAAATTATAGACCAATTACATGTCTACCTACGGTCTATAAACTCCTTACATCCATTCTGAGAATAAAAATCAATAATCACCTTAAGGCACAGCATATTCTATCGCCTACTCAGAATGGGTATAAGGGGGGGGGGGGGTCCCGGGGTACAAAGGATTTGCTCCTCATTGATATGGCCATTTGCCAACAGGTGCGACGATCCAGAAAGAATGTCTCCATGGCCTGGATTGATTATAAGAAGGCCTAAGATTCGGTGCCTCATACATGGCTGGGGACGGTGCTAGAGCTGTACAGAGTACACCCGGTGCTATGCTCTTTCCTCGCTTCGTGTATGGGGCAGTGGACCCCAGTTCTTCGTCACCCAGGAAGTGGAGGCCTTTCTGGTTCGTCGGACTTGATAAAGATAAGCAGGGGTATCTTTTAGGGCGACAGTTCGAGTCCGTTGTGGTTCTGCTTAGCTTTGAATCCATTAAGTGCTATACTTAAGGATTCAAAGCTAGGTTACCATTTGCGGAGGGAGAGTGAGCCTATATCTCATCTACTGTACATGGATGACCTCAAGTTGTACGCTTCGAAGAAAACAGACCTGATGGAGTTGCTCAAAATAACCGGCAATTTTAGCAATGACATCGGAATGGAGTTTGGGGTAGACAAGTGTGCGGTCATCCATGTACAAGGAGAGTTGAAGATTCTTTTAATCTACAGCTCTCTGAAGATATATCCCTCAGGTCTCTCTCTGAAATGGATTCCTACAAGTATCTTGGTATGTCACAAGCCTTAAGTATAGCTGAACAGGATATGAAACAATCATTGAAAGATCGGTTCTTTGCCCGCCTGATAAAAGTGTTAAAAAGCCTACTATCTGGTGGAAACAAGGTCCGAGCTTTCAATGGTTCGGTCATGCCTGTTCTTACATACTCTTTTGGCATACTAAGGTGGACTCAGTCTGAACTGGATACCCTGGATAAAAAGGTCCGTCGATTGCTGACAGCGTATCGTATGCATCACCTGCGGTCGTCTGTTATGATTAGGTTGTACATCCCGCGGAAGTGCGGTGGTCGTGGGTTTTTAAATGCTAAGACACTACACAACCGCGAGGTGGGCAATCTCAGACAGTACTTTTTGAGTGTATCCGTGGTGATGTATCGAGATGTTGCCGCAATCGATAGAGGCCTAACTCCGCTTTCCTTGGCAGACGAGAACTGGCGAAGGCCCCAGGTATTAAGTATTTCGGACCGCACAGCCATATGGAAGGGCAAGGAGCTACACGGACGGTTCTATCGGGCTCTTACAGGGCCTGATGTGGACCAGCTCGCTTCCGTGGCCTGGCTACGCTTCAGCAACCTTTTTGGGGAAACTGAAGGCTTTGTCTTTGCAATTATGGACGAAGTTATCATGACGAACAACTACCGGAAGCACATCCTAAAGGACGGCACGGTTGACATTTGTCGGGCATGCCACCGTCCCGGTGAGTCTATTAGACATGTTGTTTCCGGTTGTTCTCGTCTTGCTAACGGAGAGTACTTGCACAGACACAACCAAGTGGCTAGGATTATCCATCAGCAACTTGCTCTTAAATATGGCCTTGTGGATTCTGAAGTACCATACTACCAGTACCAGCCTCTTCCAGTTCTCGAAAGTGGTCATATCACGCTCTACTGGGATCGATCTATTATCACGGACAAGACTATTGTAGCCAATAAACCTGATATCGTGATAATAGATCGATCGATGCATCGTGTAATGCTAGTTGATGTCACCATTCCGCATGATGAGAACCTTGTGAAGGCCGAAAAAGAAAAATTATCTAAATATTTGGACCTGGCCCATGAGGTTACCGCCATGTGGAATGTTGATTCAACTATCATTATTCCGATGGTCGTTTCAGTCAACGACCTTATAGCGAAGAGCTTCGATAAACGTCTTGAGAAGCTCTCGCTAGGCAGTTGGGTGAAGGGCCTGATACAGTAGGCAGTAATGTTGGACACGGCCCGCATTGTGAGGAGGTTCCTCTCTTTGGAGCCCGGACCACCGGTAGCTTGGGTCGTAGACCTTGCTGTCGGTGGAGCACATTATTTTTTTTATACAATATATATAAGAATACTTGTACTTTATATTTTTATATATATTTTATGTGAAAGTGGAAGGATGCAGGTACCGGGGAAGACCTAGACTATCTTACCACGATCAAATAAACCGAGTCTTATCTGATGGAAAAGTCAAGAGTCTTCGTAACCGGCGAGCGTGTATGAGACGAACTATGAGAGTCGAGGAAGCCAGAGAGGTATGTAAGGAAAGAACCTGTTAGAACTCTGTACTCTCTGCCTACCCCGCAAGGGATCTGGCGTGAGGTTATAGATAGATAGATAGATTTTATAAGAAATTATACTTAATAAATATATACATAATAATAAAAATATATAAACTGGAAATAGTCCAGTTTTTGTCCATCAAACCTCATTTGTATAGCCCTTGTTTTCTTTCCATAATTTACAATAGTCCTTGCACCTGCCGGGGTCAGTTCGCTGGTTATGTTTCTTCATTTTCAGCAAGTGATCTCAGCAGGTGTCTTACATAACATTAACTTCTCGCAAAGGGCCTTTACGTGTTGGACCCATGTCCCCATGCAAGCCTTTCAAAGGTCCGGGTAAAGCCCGTGAATCTCAGCGAGATACATATATAATAACAAATCATTTATTTCAGGCAACTGAAGTTTCACAAAAATAATTATGTGCACATGAAATAAAACTATTTTACGGATTTTATCGCGGTTTATTTTTTTGTTTTTTTTTTTTTAGTTCCCGACGTTTCGATTGAATCAGAATCAGAATCAGAATATTTTTTATTCATGTAAACCATTACAGTATTTATGAATCGTCAGAAAAGTAACAAAGACTCTACCGCCACTTCGGAATGTCATTCCTGTGGAGAAGAAGGGCAAGAAACTCCACGGTTACTCTTTTAAAATAAGAAATTACAAACTTTTTCATCTACATTCTGTTGTGGGGTATGGGAGAACAATGTAGGTTGGTCATCAGGTGAGTCTAAGTTAAAAAAGCGAATAATACTATTTATGAGAATGGCTACATGGTTCCCTCATTTACAAAAAAAGTACATATTGTGTTAAATTAATAGAAGGAAGAGAGGTAATGTTAACTAACAACAGTTGAATAGGTTGTTATGACTCAAGTGGAGCTGGAATAGCATCTATCCAAGCATTTTTATCTTTTAAATAATCTTCTATTGAATAATAAGCTTGCTTACAAAGTGTTCGTTTTACACAAGCTTTGAACTTATTTTCACTAAGTTTAGTGACGTCAATGGGAATTTTGTTATAAAATCTAACACAGTGCCCCATGAAAGACGTGTGAATTTTTGACAGACGAAACTGCGGTTGGTCTAATAGTGCTTTGCAGCACCCATGGTCACGGGAGGGACTGAGGTGTTAGACGTCCAATAGGCATAGTTGTTCCGGGGTACCCTCAAACTTCTTAATTATTTTTGTTGTTGTTGGTCCGATCTACGCAGAATGAGCTCACGGTGTCTTGAGGTCTTGCAGTGTTATGCTTGGTAAAAAAAAAAAAAAATAAAAAAAAAAAAAAAAAACCGCGATAAAATCCGTAAAATAGTTTTATTTCATGTGTAATATTCGCGTAAATCTAAGAACTCAATAATTATGTGCAATTTACAGGCCCATAGTATGTATACCTAACAGTCTAACATACATATAATATATAAAAACTTATAAACTAAGACGAACGTGCTGACGGCGACATGTTGCGCTGTGCAGAGGTGTCTCGTAATCTTCCACGAAATCTCCTGAAGGCGACACCCTTCGGGCAGAACCCCTCGCTCATGAAAGTCTAGCTTGGCGGTGGGAACTCGCACAACAAAGGAATTGAATGCCGTATTGTCTTGCTAGTTCAGCTTCTCGCCCCTTAGAGGGTTTCTACCCTATTTAGAGGGTTTATGCCCGTTAGAAGACGTTCTCGTCTTCTAACGGGCATACTCCGGAGTGTCCTCGGCTTTAGTGGTGTCGTATAGCCGAGACACGTACAGCAGTACTGCTGAGCGAAGGAGTATGCCATCTTCTACTAGTGCAGTCCCACATCGGTTTCGACGGGGAAGCTTCTTCTTCTTCTCCACCTTTATAAAGCCTTCCACATCAACTTGGCCCTTCGTACAGGCCTTCCAGATAGTCTCCTCTGGCACGCGGGCGGCGGCGGCGGCATAATCAGGACTGTTAATCAAGTCAATTGTATTTTTGTGCCAACGAATGAATTGACAATCGAATCTGAGTTGTTATATATTATAGTTTCTTCCATAACAATCACCCATCGCTAGTATAGAGTACTAATAATTCCTTAAAGATGCACCAATGAAATTGCCTCTTAGATTACCGTGATCTGTATTAGATCCAGGAGCGGTGATATTGTGATCTGTGCTTACGATCTTACCATCAAAAAAACTATCGACTATATGAGCTACATAAAAAAACTTAATACCGTGATTCACAATTCCGGGCATCGCAATAAGCGCCATCTAGCGAGGTTATATTGTATGTAACTAAAACAATATAATTTAATAATACGTAAACAATGGTACTTATCAAAGAAAATCCACCGAGGTCCAATACGACGATGTTATTGGCCACCCCAAACCAAATCCAAGGAGCCCAAATACGGCAGGATTATGTTCAGTAGTTGCGAAGTTCTATTGGCTACCCTCCAAACCCATTATCAGACCCTGGACATCATTCGAGTCTACAAAAGTCGTCAAGACAAATCCAACAAGCCTAAATACGGTAGGGTTATGTTGAGTAGTTGGGTAGATCTTTTGGCCACCCTCCGGTTCTATCAGCAGATCCTTGATATCATCGGGGTCTATAGAACTCGTCAAGGCCAATCAAACGAGCCCAAACACGGCAGGTTTATGTTCAGTAGTTAGGAAGGTCTATTGGCCACCTTCCAGCTCCATTATCAGACCCTAAACATACTTCCGGTCTACAGAACTCGTCAAGACAAATCCAACGAGCCCAAATACGGCGGGGCTTTATTGAGTAGTTTGTTAGTTCCTTTGCCCACCCTCCGGTTCCAGCATTAGACCCTGGATACTATTCGGGTCTACCGAACGCATCAAAACAAATCGAACGAGCCCAAACACGGCGGGGTCATATTAAGTACTTGGGTAGTTCAATTGGCCAATTTCCACTTTATCATCAGACCCTGGACATCATCTGGTTGTATAGTACTTGTCAATACCAATCTACCAAGCCTAAACACGAGGTAGTTATGTTGTGTAGTTGGCATGTTCCCAGGGCCACCTTTCGACTCCGTCATGAAACCATATCCATAGTAGTATTTCATTGATTCACATATAATTCATTATTAATTGGTATATAAAAGTACTTAAAAAAGGGTAAAAAAAATTAAATTTTGAAATTTGGTTTCCGTTTTGATTTTGTGAACCAATTATCTAATCTGGGTATCTAAGGTCTTGCGTTATTTACGATACACCTTGTATAAACATAAAGGAAGAAAGCGGCAATCTGATCAAATTTATGTCCGACACTACACAGATGGCGCCACAGATATTTATTCATCGCAAATCAAAATAATATAGTTACTAGATAGAGCTGTAATATATATCATCGGCATTCAGACGTATAATTATTTTTCATATATTATAATTATAAATTAACAGTTTGTGTATCTGTCTTTTACTCTTTCTCTCTCTGTCTCTTTATATATCATCACGCCAGATCCCTTGCGGGGAAGACAAAAAAGCAAAGTTCCACATAATATCACTAGACAGCGTTATTTAAATTTTTTATCGGATTTGAGGCAATATAATTATTTATATATGTTATAGTTATAAATTAACAATTATCGGATTTTTTCCTTTACTTGTACTTTACAACCTTGCTTCTTGCCAAATTCCATGATTCTACGTCAACGGGAAGTGCCATATAATTTCTGATGAGCGATATCTTTCGATTGGGTTTACGTAGAGCCTTCATTTTATTTACATTAGTAGGGAACCGTAAGCCTTCGTATTTGATATAAATTTCAACTTAATACCTCTAGCTGTTCCTGAGGAAAAGGGTGATAACCGTCGGACAGACGGACAGCGAAGTGATCCTATAAGGGTTCCCGGAATCCCAAAAACACAAAATATTGCCCGAAGTCCTATGGTCCCCGTTTGAATATAGAGTATAGTCGAATATAAAAACATAAGTCGCTAAACATTCTTAGCTTCTCAGCAAATCCTTTGCAAACCATTATTTTGCATCCGATTCATTATTTTGGTTTCTCTAAATTTATATTTGAATGTGTTGCTAATGCTTTGGTTCACCTATGTTACTAAAATAAAGAGTATTTTAGATTGAAAAAACTGAGAATATTTACGGTATCTATGTGACCGGCAATGTAATTAATTTGCTATTTTAATGTGATGTTTCATTATTGCATGTTACAATTGACGGGCGACGTAGTCCAGTGGTTAAGAGCTTCAGCCCCTCTGCCTACTGGAAAGGTAGGTTCGATCTTGTCTCGTTGTCTTGTTGGTCTGGGTGTTTGTGTATGTGGGTTTCATGGTTGAGAAACGCACTTACGGCACAAAAAATAATCCCTGGTGTGGGGCTTCGTATTTTAAAAACAGAACAAAAATACAACAATAACCATTCAATTAATATTGTGCCAAAAGTAGGTAATCTACTAATTTACAATAGTATAATTACTATAGTATTATAAATGAATTGAGTGAAAAGAAAATCTTTATTGCTATAAGCAATAGGGTTTGCTGAAGTGAATTTCCAAAAAACCACTACTAAAGGTAAACCTTTATTTAAGCGCGGTTCCAATTGATAATAATTGGTTCCCCAATTGCGATTTAGTTGTCAAAAGAACTATCAGAATACTGTAGGTCTACCATGAAAGTTTCAATCCGAAACTCCGGAGCCGAACGGTACACGATCGAAATACGATGTGTGTACCTACCATGAAGTTGTATCGGATTTATTTCTTTCGGTCGGGCACCATAGACTTTGTTCGTGAATGAATGACAGATGAGAAGTATGTTTTCGTTTACTAAAAAAGTTGGTAATAAATGAAGTAGTATAAACCAACCTAATAAAAAGTGCATTCGTTTCTTATCAGACACATGGTAACTTAGGAACATTCCAAGTTAGTCGTGTAAAATTGTTAAATGTCATTCTGTCATAGTGGCATAAAGGCGCGAACTATGAATATAATGTTCCAAAATTTCGCAAGCATTCAATAAACTGAAATAGCACATTTAATATAAATAAACTGAAAACAGAAATTGATGTGAGTTCGAATCCACAAATATTGTTATTATCCTTTTGTGTTCTTAAAATTTTTATATTTTGTTATTTTACGTATGGGAACGGCAACAAAGGCTATTTGGTTATTTAAGAAACGCAACTCAAACAGATTTATTATGAGAAACAAGCCACCGCAACCTAGTCGGATAACCTGCTTTCGATCTTTGAAAGGATTCCTATAAAATTCTTGTTATTTCGTATGCTTGTACTCTATATTAGAAATAGCAATAATAATATTATAAAAAGGGATAATAATAAGGATATAAGGGATCTGGCGTGAGGTTATAGATAGATAGATAGATAGATAGATAGAATATTATAAAAACACCAAATAATTCCAGTTTGAACTTACTTGTGACGTTTCGTCAGTCGTAAACGCTATGAAGTGATCCGAACAAACGAAGTTTCGGCATTTTGACAGCACTTCTTTTTTGATTTTGACCTCAATTATACGAAAACTAAAGATGTAATTTTTTATTTTCGTAAGTGTGAATTTTATATCGTGAATCGCCCGTGTGGGGACGGCATAAGAGTACAATCTCCCCACCGCATGCTGGACAGACAGCGGGTCGTAAGAGGCGACCAAATCCAGCGCAAAAATACCGCAAACAGCGATAATTCAGACGAGTCAGTACTCCGGTGTTACATCGGAGGAGGGCTTGTCTGGGCTGAGTGTGGTCGGAAGCAGGACACCACTCCTTGGGATGGCAGCATGACCTATGGCATCCATAGCTCTAGTCAGTTGGGTTACTGCTGGCAATAACATCGTTTCCTGAAGGTGTCGTACTAGAGACACTCAAGGGACACCAGAAAAGAGGGTGGGCAGCAGCGTCCTCTCATCTTATATGAAATCTTATACTGCGATCGCCATCCCGCCTGCCAAGCGTGGCGATTATGGCAATTACCCCCCAATGAACGACACTAAAATTAAACGTCCCCAGTCCCCGGCGGCCCTGCTAGTCCTGGCCAAGGTATGGTAACGGTGGGGCAGGGGGTGCTAACAATCTCCGGCAGAGACCTGGCTAACACAAACGACGACCATTGGCCCTGGCAACCTACAACACGCGCATACTACGGACCGATGAGAAGATAGACGAACTGGAGGAAGAACTGAGCAAGTTACACTGGGATGTTGTAGGGTTATCCATAGTCCGAAGGAAGGGCGAGGACTCGATAACACTCAAATCAGGTAACTTGCTCTATTTCCGGGAGGGCGACCATCAGTCCCAGGGCGCTGTCGGGTTTATCGTCCATAAGTCCCTCGTGAACAATGTCCTTAAGGCCTCGGACACGAAGTCAGTGCGAGCGGGGCGGCGGCGGCGGCGCGGGGAGCGGCGCGTTTCAATGCATACATTTATATGGAACTGGCCTCGAAGACAGCGGCGTGGGGAGCGGGCGGCGAGCGGCGTACAAGCGGTGCGTACCAATCTAGCGGTGCCTGCGCGTCTGCATTAACGTAGTGTAATTTTTTTTTTTTTGCTTTTAAACGACCAATGTTTTTAAATGCCCGCCGACGTTTGGAGCAAATTACGAGTATTACAATGATTTTTGATAGAACAAAGATACTAATTTCTCGTAACACAACACTACGCCGCTCTACCGCCGAGCAGTTTGCCCGCTGGCTTCGAGACCGGGTACAGCGTTGCCGCGCCGTTCCCCGCGCCGCTCCCTACGCCGCCGCCGCCGCCGCCCCGCTCCCGCTGACTTCGTGACCGAGGCCCTAAGATCGAGAGTGTGTCGACCAGGGTAGCGTACCTGATACTCAAATTGACCGAAAGGTATTCACTGAAAATTATACAGGTATACGCACCAAATTCGACACACCCTGACAGCCATACATATGAGGCATGCCTTTTAAGTTCTGTCGTTTCCATATTTCCCGGCAATTTTGAATTTGGATCTGTTCTATATTCGAATGTGTTTAAATTTTGAATCTCAAAACAGTTGAAAGTATTAGAATTAATGCTATTGTGTAGTCACAGCGTCGATTGGATTCTGTCAGGTTACGTACGAAAATGAATCTTTCTAAGGAAAATGTTCGTGCTATAATTTTCTACAACTTTAGAAGAGGCCTGACACGGCTTCAGTGTTTTAAAGAGCTAACATCTGTGTTCCGTGATGAAGCCCCATGTCTGCGGACTGTCGAACGCTGGTATTTAGAATTCCAGCGTGGACATACTAGTGTTAGTAGCAAATCTCGCAAAGGACGCCCAAAATCCGCCTTCACTGAAGATAACATCATTGCTGTGAGACAACTAATTCTCGAAGATCGTCATGTGACGTATCGAAAGATAGAGGCTCTATTAGGCATCTCAGGGACAACCATTCCGAAGATCTTGCATGAAGCGCTTGGTGTGAGAAAGCTAGTTTGCCGTTGGATACCGCATCTGCTTTCCGACGATCACAAGGCGGCCCGCGTCAGATGGTGTAAGAAAACTCTGCAAAGGTTCAACCGAGGAGAGTCAAATCACGTCTACGACATCATCAGTGGTGACGAATCTTGGATCTATGCCTACGATCCTGATTCCAAATAACAATCTACAATCTGGGTCTTTCAAGACGAGCCAAAGCCGACTAAAGTTGTTCGTTCTCTAAGCACTTCAAAGAAGATGGTGGCCACGTTCGTTGGAAAAACCGGCCATGTTGCGACTATTGCACTTAAAGATCGTAGAACGGTTAACGCAGAGTGGTATACCACAGTTTGTTTACCACAAGTCATCGCCGAACTTCGAAAATCTAACTCAAAGCGACGCATCATCCTGCACCACGACAACGCAAGCTCACACAGCGGTCGTCAAACGATTGAGTATTTGAAGCAGGAAAAAGTAGAAATTCTTGACCATCCTCCATACAGTCCTGACCTAAGCCCTAACGATTTCTTTACATTTCCTAAAATTAAGAAAAGTCTTCATGGTCAAAGGTTCTAGTCCGGTGAAAAAGCAGTCGACGCTTTCAAGTCAGCCATTTTGAACACCCCCACTTTAGAGTGGAATAAATGGTATAATAACTGGTTTGAGCGAATGGAAAAGTGTATTAAGCTACGTGGTAAATATTTTGCAAAACAATAAAAAGTACTATAAGGTTCTAGTTGAGTTTTTTTCTTCAAACGACAAAACTTAAAAGGCATGCCTCGTACCTCGAAATCTCACTACACGGTTGTCATAGGGGGCTTCAACTCGAAACTGGGCAGACGAGGCGATTATGAGCTGAGAGTAGGGATATTTGGTACTGGACAACGGAACTCCCGGAGGCAGATGCTGGTGGACTTCATGGAAAAGAAGGGACTCTATATGATGAACTCCTTCTTCCAGAAGCGGGAACACCGCAAGTGGACCCGGGTAAGTCCCGATGGCGTCACAAAAATTAGATAGACTTCATCATGTCGACAAAGCGGAAAATACTCAATGATGTCTCTGTGATCAACTCGGTCAAAACAGGTAGCGATCACCGAACGGTAAGAGGCACATTGAATATTAATTTCAATCTCGAAAGGTCCAAATTAATGAAGTCTGCGCTCCGTTCTGACCCTGTCCAAATCCAGAACCACGATAGCTTTCAGCTCGAATTGCAAAATCGCTTTGAATGTCTAGGCCAGTGCGTCAACGTGGACGATTACAATAACAGCATCGTGGAAACTGTCCATACGGTCGGAAACAAGTTATACTAAGCCCACCGTTTTAAAAGAATCAAAAAGTTCTCAGACTATACCCTAAAGCTAATGGATTCCTCCAAGACGCAGGATGGTCCTGCATTCTCCAGACGATGCTTCTGCATGCCGGCGGCTCAATAGGCAGATCTCTAAGTCTCTGATCCGCGACACGCGCGATTACAATACTAGCACAATCATACAGGCTATAGAGCGGAACAAGGGCTGACAACGGTATGACAACTGAGCTTCTCAAGGCTGGTGGGAAGCCGATGCTAAAGGCTCTCCAGAAGCTCTTTAATTTCGCCATTGCCGAGGGCAAAACGCCAAAGTCATAGTACAGAATTCTCTTCTTCAAAAAGGGCTAAAAAATCCTATTGAAGAACTATAGACCCATATCACTTCTGAGTCATGTCTATAAGCTGTTTTCGAGAGTCATTACGGATCGTTTCACACGCAGACTCGATGACTTCCAGCCTCCCGAACAAGCAATATATATATATATATATTTTTTTTTTTTTTTATGAGCTCCTTTCGTGTTTATGTACGACTATAATATGTGGACACCTAATGTCGCAAACTGCGGTCGCGAATAACCTTTTTTAGCTTATGTACCTCACTTTAACGTGCTTACATTCTACTCATACTTACACAATCTTTTAAACGCAAAGTTGGACGTTGGACTTTAAATCTTCCTGCAACACTGCAAACTTGAATACCATTTTATGAGTCATTGCACATAAATATCATAACATTATCCTTTTTTGCCTATTCCAATGGCTTTACTTAATGTTAATAATGATATCGACGCAAACTTATCACCTTTAACATTAGGACCTACCAACGTAGTTTTGATTAAATTTTAACTACGCTAAAAGGACTTGGCAATGTTCCGACGCCATCGTTCCTTGTATCCCAGTGCTGATTAAATGGAGAGATCGTACTGGAATTCTTGCTGGGTTATACGACTTCCCGAACGCATTCACAAACCAATATGATGGAGGTATAATTATATACACAAAAAATAACTACAATATCTCAGTGACTCGATCGAATATAGCAAACACAGACAGCCGTCTTGTAGTAAATAATAATAACATAGCTAGTCATTTATCGTTCACTATCCTCATCTAATCTTGATATACAATTATTATTTATTTATTTATTCTTCAAGCACTTATGTACATAGGCGGACCTAATGCCTGGGGCATTTTCTGCCTATTTACCTTAGGGTGATGTAGAAAGAAGTGTGGTAGGTTGGAAAAGACACGAAGTTAACCCCTCTAATCGGGAAACACTGCCAAAATTTGGAGTACTTTATCGGAAGCGGCCAGGGCGGGCAAGGTCATTTTTGCCGACGTTTGCAAAAAAAACGTATAATTCAAAAACTATTGTGTATTATCACTTGAAATAAAAGGTAAACGACATTATGATAATGACGTGTTTTGTTTAAGTACACATTTAAGAAGTTTATCACCTAATACTTTAAAAATTCCTACTTCCAACATTCGGACCCGAAAAATGCAAAAAAATTTACGTAAACAAATATTTTTAGGAAAATGTTGAGATAAATCTGAGAAATAATTTATTGCTCTTTCTAATCGTAAATATCTAATAAATAAATCTGCACATATAATTTTAGGTCATCTAAACAAAGAAACGTCTCAAAAATAATTTGAAAACTACTAAAAAAAATAGCCTAGATTTCAGCCTAGGTAGACCGTGAAAAACGATTCACTTTGTACAATAATGTAACGGTTTTCACCTATTTTTTATCAAAAATGGAAAGAATATATCCTATTTTGGCATTATACACATAAATATATAAAAATAAATATAAACGTTTATTTTTATATATACGTTATTATAACCTAAAATCACTAAAAGGTGTTGTACCGTAGATAAGGTTACCTTTTTCCGTTGAGAATCTCAAACAAACAGTATTTAACACTTACATTTTAGTAATAGTATTATTATATAGTATAATAGTAGTATTATTTTAATAATAGGAGACGTATGAATAAAAAAACGAAAATAAATATATTTTATATAACAACCTAAAAATATTAATGACTGTTGATATAATTAATACATATGACGTGAATAACAATAAATGTACCTGAATACATACACATCTATCTACATGTACATATGCAAATACATACATATATTTATACTATATATAAATATACATTAACTAGACTGTGCGACATAACGACATGAACCAACTAACACTGAGAAGAAACCGCTATGGTTTTGTGTAAATATTTCTATAAACTTTTTTCCAAAGAAAAAACGGTTGGTAGTCATCCTGAGTTCCTGAGGCAACGCGTTTCAAAGAAGGATAGATTGAACGAAAAAAGAAGTGTGCACAAAATCAGAACTATGAAGGGGGTTAGTAGTCTTCTTAGTAGAAGACGATTATTTCAGGAGCGAATATGCAAATCATGGTTAGAGCCTAAGTACTAAAATTGGGAAGAAAGATAAGAAGGTAAAACAGGAGAATGTAGAATAGAAAATAACGTCGTTAGTGCTCTTAGTTATCTACGTTGCCGGATCGGTAACTACTTTAGGCCCGAACGGAGATCCGACACGTGGTCATACTTACGCAGGTTAAAGACGAATCGAATGCAGTTTGCAATTTTATTCATTCTCTAGAAGGTACACCAATCAATATTCCAAAATTCCCGGTAGTATGTACTCGTGGCTGGCAAATTATACATTGATATTTACAATATAAGAAGTAACAAAAATAATGGTTATATGGATCTCATGGCAGCTTATGCACTTATTCCAGGAATAACCCTCTCAACTAAAGGACAAGCCTGCCTGGACCATATTATTATCAAATCTTCCTTGAAAAATACTGGTATAGTTTGATTGTACTTGTTTTAGTATTTTAGTTGGTATAATACCAATTGGTATTATACCAACTAGTATTAAACAAAATAACTCATGTCACATTGGCATTTTGTCACCGACGAAGCGGACCTCAGGACAAAATGCCTGACAAAATGACAAAATTAGATTGCAGCTCTCAGTAACTTTAACTGGTTTAATATTTTAAACGACCGTTGCATAAACTCAGCCATAAACTCTTTCACTAACGTCGATAATAATCGTCATTTTCATAATCGTGCCAGGTTAAACATAAAGCCCACAGATCTTTTAAGGAGACAGACATAGACGACATCATGATAAACGCACCCGGTTTCCTGGAAATACCCCCATGATGAAACGCGACGTCTTGTTTATATCAAATACAGAAATTTCTTCAATAATTTGTTACATAAAATGAAGATTTAATATAATACCCAAAACCAAAAAAACCCTAAAATACTTTGAAAAACACTTAAATCAATCTATGATCCCAAGGCTCAAACAACACAACCCTTAATGGGTTTTCATTAAATAAATTTTAAAAGCACTTCACCACTTTTGGGATAACATCGTCTAACTGCATTTTAACTAAACTTTCGTAAAATACAAAATCACTTCAGCTCTTTCTTCCTACAAATAAATCTAAAATCGCAACATTCATCTCCCAACAGATATGTGAATTACACAAATTAACGCCTAAATTACATTCAGATGTGAAGGGTCAATTCAGGAGTTGGAGATATATTTTAAAATTAGAAATGGACTTCAAAGCTCAAGAGTTTCACTGTATGTCTGAATTTATTCATCGGATTAGGACAGAATATATAACACCACGCTGGTGGTGAGACATTTGAAAAAAAACTGAATCCTTCAAGCTAAGACAAATATTTTTTTGTGAACGGGCAAACCTGGTTATTTCTTTTGTAGTTTTTTTCACGCGGCCTTCTTTAGCCATTAACCGTATGGCTTTAGTGAGATTATGATACCTATCCCTTATATCTATACTGCTACAGACAGTTTTGTTGATGAAGTGGTTTAATTGGCAGTTTGTCTTTAATTTTATTTTTGACAATTTTAAAAGATATGAATCGATTTACCTACACTATTCGAAACCTCTAATAGGCAAATCATATTCAGACTTTTATTTGCAAACATAATTTGATAGGTAAGGAAGGATAAATAGTGTATCTATGTTTTGCTCTAGGAACAATTATCAGGAAGATAATTAAATGGGTTAATATCAATATTAAATATATATTTAAATGGCATTGCTATGTAAAATATAAACAAATAAATCGGAATTATTAATTCTTTATGCGACGGTCAGATCGTAACAAAATTTGATCAGTAAAATTCAGCGTATAAAATACGTCTTTTGTTTCAATATTCTTTAACAATTATTTGGTACTAGTTCTATTTATAATTACCTTCGTTGCAAACGAAATAATAATTAAAAGATCCATAATGAGCCTCCACACTGCCTGGGCACTGGGTCCGGCTGTCGATAAGGTGCGGGCACAATACGCCAGGAAACAAAAACAAGACGAACAGAGCTTTTGTCTGACGTTGACAATGAGGTAAATGAAAAAGCCTGAACTGGTAGCTATGGAGAAGAATTCAATCGATTTTTATGTGGCATCTAACTTGTGCCAATTGTTTCATAGACATTTTATTGAATCAAATTATTCTTTAATTCTTTACACGATAGGCTTTTTAAAAAACCTGTTTTGTAAATCTATGCTTATAATATAATAAAGCTAGAGTTTGTTTGAACGCTAATCTCTGAAGTTACCAGTCGGGTTTGAAAATTCGGGCCTAATTCTTGAGAAAGGTTATAGCCTTTCTTATTTAATGTATAAGTGTATGTATAAGTATTAACAGTAGAGTGGTAGTCTAGGGTCTAGTTCATGCAAATATAATAAATTGTATTATTATCAATAACACATATTATATTCTAAAGACTAGATAGTATTGGCGGCAGTAGTCATAGCATCGACCTTCCAAAAAGCAAACTAATGGTCTACCGTCGTAGCCACTCTCTCGGCAGGACAAATATGACCCACTGACATGAAAAGAAGAACAATCAGATAAATTCTTTAATCGTTAGTAGGATTCTATACTTGCAATTGGGCAGGATGCAATTTTGTAACAAACGTATAAAACAGGCACCGACCGGAATCTCTTGTTATTTAACAATTTTACTGAAATCAGCTAATGTCGGCGGTGCGGCAGCAAATAGCGTGTTTAAGACCTATGGGCCTGTACGCATATTTAATTGTGTGCTTTTTCTCGAATATAGCGGTATACGTAAATGTAAGTACAGACCCGTATTACCACTATTAACTCTTGTGTTTTCATCACTTCCATGAATATATACAGTGTTGTGTATATTTTTTACTATATTTATTTCTACTAATGCGTTACACTGACCGTTTGGTGAATATCAGAGTTATTAATTGAACTAATTCTTATAGCTAGGTAGGATTTGCTTTGGTAAAACAGCAGTAAGATCAATCTGATGGGTATGGGTCTGACTCCCATCAATGCCAATTGTAAACATCTATATTAGCGGTTTAACTTTGTAGGTGGCCATATTAAAAAAAAAATAATAACCGAAAAAATTAAAAAGAATAAGATTTAGTCTAACAAAATCTAAGATCATAATGCAGTAGGTATAATTCCATTAAATAATAATAAATATTATAAAAATTTCTCACGAGGGAAATTTTCAAGATAATTTCACATTCTGTTACTGTGTTGGCATTACAAGAAAATACGGTTGTGTTGCCAGAATGCATAAAAATAGATTTTCTTGAACCATTGCTGTGGATAATTTGTTTACTGCATGTCGATATTTGCGTTTAAGCATATGTTTTTCCATCTTCACAGTAAAGGGAAGCAGGGAAGAAAGCCAGTCAAGGTTGCTATGGTAACATGAACATTTTTAAGTACTCAAAAAGGTAAAATAGGGTCGATAAAAGCTGCTAGTCTCGAGCCAGAAGACTACAGTAATTACAGATTTTTAGACAACCCCAATCTTTAAACGTTGTCAAACAAAATATGTATGTTATACCCATAGGTTGAAGGTAAAAATGGATTTTGGGCAGATTCAGATACATATGTGATTTATTGGTATCATGGGTATTATAAAGGTGATACATAATTTTATTGTGTGTTACAAAACTAGTACGACTATGTTTCGCATCAATAAATAGCATACAATAATTCATAACAAATCAAAATAAATAAAATAATCGCTTACTTCTTTTTTCACATACAGGTGGAATATTAATACTATTATATATGTTTTATCATATTGTGTCAACGTTTATCATAAATTGAAATGTCAATAATAAGTCACAATTCCAGTTTGGGTTTGGCAATACGTCAATGAGACATTATGTTAAATCTCATTAAATTTAAAGATGGAATTTAATTAGAAAAAAATATTCATGTTAACCGACTTCAAAAAGGAGGAGGTTCTATGTTCTTCTGTATGTATGCTTTTTCATGCATGGTCACCGATATTTCCGTCATTTCCGGACCGAATAGGTGCTCCAAGGTGGTCCGATTAACTCGTATTGTTTCGTATGAAATGGTATTGAATCTTGGATTCTGATGATACACTAGATAACTCTTTAACGACAAACAGCACAAATGTATACATTCCGTTATTATGGGTATTATATGAATCCTGTAGGTAACTTACTGGAGAGTTAAGCAAAATAATATAACATAGGTATATAAATATTAATAATGAATGCACTTCACTCACTCACATGACTTACAATTGCAAATGAAAAATCTTTTTCAAAAACGGGGTTCCCTTTTTCCTCAAGGGGGTCCTTAAAAAGCAGAAAATAAATATTTGAAATCGGACTTTAAGTATTTCTTTTTTGCTTTATGATGTCGGTCTCCATTTTTCAAGTTTTTTTTTTATTTGAGTATTCTCTAACGTCGTAATAACGTTCCTTAATTAGATAACTTTTAACTATATTTTTAAATCGCTTTATTGATTTTATTTCCTTTATTTTATTTGGTAAATGATTATATAATTTAAGAGTCATACAAAATATGCGACTATCCAAAAAATGTGTTTTATTTATCAAAAAGCATATTCAGTCGTTTTTGTTCGTTTTGTTAGAATCCACATAATTTGTAGGCGATTATTAGCATTTCGTCTCTGAAAAATCGATATCGATTGTTGTCTGTGGTCTGTATCTAATTTACTAACTTTTGTACAAGACGGTTATTCTGCGATTGACCACCGAATAGTGACGACTGCAAAAATAAAGAAGTGGTTCTGTTATCCTGGAGTTTAATTTATTAATAGTTTCGTTATAATTATCATGGTTATTAAAAAATTATAATATTAATATATATATAATCAAATCCAAAACCAAGCATAACACTGCAAGACCTCAAGACACCGTGAGCACATTCTGCGTAGATCGGACCAACAAAAATAATTAAGAAGTTTGAGGGTACCCCGGAACAACTATGCCTTTTGGACGTCTAACACCTCAGTCCCTCCCGTGACCATGGGTGCTGCAAAGCACTCGAAACGTCGGGAACTAAAAATCAATAATAAACCACGTTAAAATCCGTAAAATAGTTTTATTTCATGAAACTTATGGAGTTCCATATTTATGTTTTTGTTCTTCCTGAATCCAACTTCTCATTTGTTTCGAAAAAAGAATATATACAAAATATAAATTATTCTTTCAGACACTTTGACAATACAGGTAACAAAAAACTTTTTTCCTGACTGGTTGCGAATCGTAATACGAGTAGCAATGGTGGCCAAAAGAAAACAATTAAGCAACGTTTTTAATCCCTATTAATTGCGTTACTGAATACTTTAATCGATGTCATGATCATTTCAGCCTATACTTGTCCACTGCTGAACAAAGGCCTCCCCAATCGCTTTCCAGCGTAAACGGTCCGATGCCACCTGCATCCAACGATTTCCTGCGATTTTCACAAGGTCGTCGGTCCATCTGGCAGGCGGTCGTCGTACGCTGCGCTTGCCAATACGTGGTCTCCACTCTAGAATCTTTCTGCCCCAACGCCCGTCCGATCTTCGCGCTATATGGCTAGCCCATTGCCACTTCAGCATGCTAATCCTGAGGGCTATGTCGGTGACCTTGGTTCTTCTACGAATCTCCTCATTCCTGATTCGATCACGTAGAGAAATGCCGAGCATAGCTCTTTCCATAGCTCGCTGAGCAACTTTGAGTTTTTTTATGAGACCTATTGTAAAAGACCACGTCTCTGATCCATATGTCATCACTGGCAACACACATTGACTAAAAACTTTAGTCTTTAGGCACTGAGGTATTTTGGATGAGAAGATGTTGCGTAGTTTCCCGAACGCTGCCTAGCCGAGTTGGATTCGTCGATTGACCTCTCTCTCAAAGTTGGACCTACCTAACCGGACTGCCTGTCCCAGGTAAATGTATTCGTCGACAACTTCAAGAGTAGAGTTCCCAACGGTGAGTGCGGTGGGTACGACATGGACATTAAACATTACTTTCGTTTTGTCCATATGCATTTTAAGACCCACTTGTTGGGATACTCTATTGAGGTCACCGAGCATTCGTCCTAGATCCTCCAGCGACACCGCCATGACCACAATGTCGTCGGCAAATCGAAGGTGAGTGATGTATTCGCCATTGATGTTGATGCCAAGTCCTTGCCATTCCACGAGCTTGAAGGCCTCCTCTAAGGTGTCCGTAAACAGTTTCGGAGAAATGACGTCTCCCTGTCTTACTCCTCTTTTTATGGGGATCACCTTCGTGCACTGCCCCTGTACTCGGACTGACATGGTGGCGTTATTATACAAGCACTTCAACACTTCTATGTACCTATAGTCAATGCGGCATCGCTGGAGAGATCTAAGATCCGCCCAAGTCTCGATCGAATCGAAGGCTTTCTCATAGTCCACAAACGCCAAGCATAGTGGCCGATTATACTCCTCAGTCTTCTGTATAACCTGCCGCAGCGTATGTATGTGGTCTATGGTACTAAAACCTTTCTCCGGAAACCGGCTTGTGGGAGGTTTGGAAGTCATCAAGCCTGCGTTCGAGACGATTCGTAATGACTCTCGAAAACAACTTATAAACATGGCTCAGCAGTGTAATGGGCCTATAGTTCTTCAATAAGGTGTTATCACCTTTCTTGAAAAACAGCACCACCACACCCCTGTTCCATGCTTCCGGCGTTTTCCCTTCAAGCAAGACTGAATTAAATAGCCTCTGAAGGACTTTAAGTACCGGCGATCCGCCCGCCTTCAGAAGTTCTGGAGTAATTCCGTCTTCACCCGGCACTATGTTGTTTTTTAGTTGTTTGAGAGCCATCCTAATCTCGCACAGGCTGATGTCCGGGATATCTTCAGTGCAGTGTCGGGTTAGCTTGGCTCTTGGGTCTTTTACCAAGTCAACAACAGGTTTAGCTACTGAGGTATATAACTGTCCATAGAACCTCTCTATCTCCCTGAGCACCTCTGACCTATTTGACGTTACGTTTCCGTCCTCCGTCTTCAGCTTCGTCAACTGGCTCTGCCCAATAGACGCATCTCTTGCGAACACTTTAGAGCCCTTGTTCTGCTCTATGGTCTCCTCAATACGCCTTGCATTGAAGGACCGTAAGTCGTGTCGCAAGGACATTAATATCTGTCCATTGAGCTGGTTATAGGACTTAGCATCATCGGAGGTTTGGAGCGTCATGGAACGTCGCTCAGCCATGAGATTTCGGGTGTAGTCAGATAGTTTTTGAGGCCTATTTTTACGGTGGGTCTTAAAATACTTGGACCCGACCGTATGAACAGTCTCTACCAGCCTGTTGTTGATTTCGTCCACTGATGCGCTGCTGTCTAGCAATTCGAAGCGGTTTGACAATTCGAGTTGAAAGTTTTCGGGGTTTTGGATATATGCATGAGTAGGTCGGAGCGTAGACTTCATCAGACGCGATCTTTCCATTTTGTCATTAATATTAAATGTGCCTCTGACCATTCGGTGATCACTGCCGGTTTTAACCCTATGAATCACGGAGACATCATTAAATATTTGTCGCTTGGTGCTCATGATGAAGTCTATCTCATTTTTGGTGGAACCATCAGGGCTCATCCAGGTCCATTTCCTATGAGACTTCTTCTGGAAGAAAGAGTTCATCATAAAGAGTCCCTCTTTTTCCAGGAACTCGGCCAGCCTCTGACCCCTAGGGTTGCGCTGCCCATATACAAATTGCCCCACTCTCAACTCATCATCGCCCCGTTTGCCCAGCCGCGCATTAAAGTCACCCATAACCACTGTAAAGTGTGCTTTGGAAGTATGTATGGCTCTACTAATGTCCTCATACATAACTTCGACCTCATCATCTGAGTATGCCGAGGTCGGTGCGTAGACCTGTATGACCTTCAGCGAATATCTTTTGGATATTCTGAGTATCAGGTACGCTACTCTGTTCGACACACTAGTGATGGATACAACGTTGTTTATGAGTGACTTGTGGACGATAAATCCGACACCACCTTGGGACTGTTGTTCGCCCTCCCGGTAGAAAAACAAATTGCCGGATTTTAAGGTTATCGTGTCCTCGCCCTCTCTTCGGACCTCCGAAAAACCAACTATACTCCAGTGCAACTTGTCTATCTCTTCTTCCAGCTCAACTAGCTTCTCATTTGTCCTCAACGTGCGTGCGTTGTATGTCACCAGGGCCAATTTTGGTCGTTTTTGATGGTAGCCGAATCTCTGCCGGAGATTCTTCGCACCCCTTGTCCTGTCGTTACCATGGCTGCTACTGTGGCCAGGACGAACAGGACTGCCGGGGACTAGGGGCCTGGTTTTGTACTTTTCTTTCATGTTGATTGAGGGATTTGCCTTACTCGCCACGCTTGGCAGGCGGGTTGGCGAGCGCAGTTCAGTGGTCGTGGAAGTATCTAGGAGAACACTGCTGCCTGTTCCCTAGTTGTCTCTTAGTCGCCTTGTACGACACCAAATGAGATGAGATGGGTTGGTCCAATTCTAAGCCGGGGACCACGCCGCCATCTAAGCCGGGAACCACGCGGCTAATCGATGTAAACATTTTAAATATTCGTTTACTCGATTTTGTAGACATTCATCATCACTTAACTACATGGGTAGTGTTTAAAGTTGTTTTATATCTGAAAGTTTTTATTGGGTACTGTCATTTAAACAATTATTATTATTATTTTAAACTTAGCCCCACACTAGGATTTATTTCTGTGTCGTGGGTGCGTTTACAAACATGAAAATTTACATACACAAACACCCAATACCTTGACAGTTTCCGTTTAAGTCATTAGTCGACTAAATCGGTAAATCTTCAACCGATCAAGCGCCTATTAATTAGACAAAAAAGAACTAAAGGTTTATACGGCCATACTACAGGAAAAAAACAATAAAAATCCTTAAAATTTGCTGATCAGCTTTATTTCAAGAAGTTTACACATAATATCTTACTTACGATATGTCAAGAAGTCTTCGAAAATCACTGAAATTATTTTGTACAAACTTTTAAGTAAGTATACATAGACTGATAACAAATAATAAATTCAAAACAATACTTATTACAACATTTTGGGAAATCTAAATAATCTTATATTCCTAAATTTTAACAATATAGCTATTTTTTACAGTGTAAGAGATAAAATACTTAACAGTAAGGAAGACCAAACAAAAAACGAAATAGAATTGTGTCAAAAATAGTGCACGCAAAGACGATATGACGTATCATGCTCGGTGTATTTTGTAAGACAGTTTGTGATTACTGACAGGTGAGTGAGTCGTAAATATGGCGGGTTTGTTTTATTTTTTGTTCAATAGAAAATTTCCGATCTTTTATTGAATAAAGTATATTTAAAAGACAAAACTATTTCAATATTTTTTTTGACATATCTAACCCTATACAGAGTGTTGTTTTGTATCCGCGCGCAATTCGTAGGAATAGCTGCACTAGTAATACTGAACATAAATTCATTTAAAAAACGACTTTTTTTTATTTTAGTTTAAATAAATGAAAAAAAAAATGTGTCTCATTGCCCTACGTACGTGGTAACTAGCCCACACGGTCGGGCCGAGAAAAGTATGCAATAGTATCTACATTATATCTACTACATAGCAGAGTATACTTCGTTTCAACTAAGGTTATTCTGTTTCACTGTCAAATGAGTATAAGTAAAATTATGGACTAAAAACAAATAAAGCCAGTTTCAAGTAGTGTGGAATTATTAAGTACTCCGTCCTTTGTTTATACTATAAAATCCGTGATAATACAAAACAACAGTCTGTATATATAAGAAGTTCTGGATGTTGCACAGGTGATTTTTAGGTAAGCGAGCGAAGTGGACCCGTCACTCGGACACTGTACATTACGCAGTAATAATACCTGATTTTTCCACACTGCACGTGTAAGACGTATGCAAACTTATAATTGCAAGGTTTCTATTCAGCTGCAACTCGATGCTTGCGAATTAATATTAGGTTCGACAGCTTTTTAACGAATATTTTTAAAGTAAATAAGTATCAATTTGAACTAACAAGCAAGACAATGGCGAAAACACATGCAAAAAGGATCATCCTCTCTGTTGTTCTGTTAAAATATTAATTAGTGCAAAATAGTGCACTATTTTTGATAACATAATACCGACAGATCGCTACCAATAGTTATAACAATTTCCGATTGTGTATTAATTCCTTGAACACAATTCGATTTAATTTTTGCGTAGATTATGTTTTACATCTAATAAATAAAACAGAAACTAGGTAAAGGGGGGAATTACAACAAGGATAAAAAAAAGATAAAATATATTTGAATTCGAATATTTCAATAATTACAATTTGAATTCAAAACACAGTCCGATATCAAATTTTCATTGAAATAAGTGAACGAAAGATGCGCATCATTTTATTTAGTTTAAGGTCGAAGCACACGCGATTGTATTAGTATTGGAAATTAGATTAAACTGCTTTTCAGAAACTTAAAGGCAAGACGGAAGCTGTTAAAACGCACGATTTCGGTATAGTGAAAAAACACTGAGAGTAGCCAAAATTTAGCATTGCAATCGCTATTGCTTAAAGTATCGTGTCTGGTTAGTGAAATACGCAATTAATTCAAGAATATATTTATAAAAAATAATAATAATAAAATCCGATCATAGTGTTTTCTATTTAATAGAAAACACTATAAAAAGTTTAGTATGGCAACATAAAGACGCATATCTTTCATTTAACTTCATTTTCGTCGTCAACGTATCTTCCATAACTATAGAACCTAAGTCTTGACCTTAAGTCTTGACGTATATATTACATAGATAGTTTACTATAATACACAGTAGGGTAGGTATTTATTAGGGTTAATTTTAATTAAGTACCCTAGGTCCGATAGTTCATACCTATCAATATTTACACTTATGTCATGAATGTAATTCATAATTTAGAGAGTATTTATACATTTATAGCATCACAGTGAATTTCCCACTTAAATTACATTTAAATCGTGTTTCGTAATTTTTATCTGATATATAAGTACATAAGTATATAAAAATCTTACTGATATAATTATTTGAAACATTAAACAGCAATAGTACAAATATATTTTATAAATTATTTTCTACATTAATATGCTTAATGTATGTAGATAAATTAAACGAAAATACTAACATTTTTTGATATTAAGATAAATATATCTTGAATCTCGCAAGGGTAAGTAACTTAAATTTGGTAAGAGTTTATCAAATCTTACAGACAATATTACTAACGAAATCTATATATAGATTTTTGTTAGAAACTTTTAATGTTACGCACTTTTATTATGCTAATTGGTTTAATTACACGTAACATCATGAATAACGATATTTCTTAGTTTTTTATTTTTAAATTAAAACATCAATATTTTTTCATTAAAAACTATTGTAAGAATAATAAGCTGTTACTAATAGAAAAAAAAAACAATAAAACATATCCATGTAATTAATAACATATTGTTTAGTATCAGTTAGTTATTGATACCTAAAATAAATTATAATGCGCTGAATTGTTTAGTGATTAATAATTTAAATAATGTAATATGTAACTAGTTATTTTCGGATTTTTAAAATTAAATTTCTTTAGTCAATTGTTATAAAATATATAATCATAATGATATAACGAGGTGTTTACAAATAAGAGGTGTAATAATATTTTAATAATGAACATCGGTGTGACGTGTGTGTGTATGGGACCAATCGCATAAAAAAGAGCAGTTGCATTGCGTGCTCAAGTTAACGTCGAATATTACGTAAACATTTACGGGAATGTTGCTTTGAATTGGTCCCACACTTCAGTAGATACCTGGACAGTTTGTAGCAATTGCCTAATAACTTCTATATCGTACAGGTACGTACATATTTATTTGCCCTCGTCAGGAATAGGTTTGAAAAGTTTAATTGTAATTACACATAATTTTAAGAAGGACACTTAGTTTTAGGGGGATTAAAAATAACGTTAGGTCTACGCGTAACTGTGATATATTTTGCTACAAAACGAGAAAAGTCCCGTAAACTGAAATTATTTCAAATCTCACGAGTTAAGATATTTAAAAACGTACTTCCATTTAATTCAGTTAGTGCCACTTTTAATTTATTTAAAACTTAGTTTTGTATTTTACTTTTGATATAGTTACGGTAACTTAATATTAGAAGTATATAATAATGACGGTAACTTAATATTAGAAGTATATAATACTATTATTATATACTTCTCATATTAAGTAACCGTCATGTTTTTTTCAGGAATCAGAAAGGATCATATTTTTTTAATACATTTAGTGCTCTCATGCCAAAGTAATAGATTGTAAGCAGTCTTTCATCACAATAGTTATCGGAAATATTTCCATAACTATATAAAATAATTTAAGATTTTAGTTACCTACCTATCTATTCTATATCATCACGCCAGATCCCTTAAGTGCAAGGCAGAGAGAACAGAGTTCCAACAGGTTTCAAAGTTTTAGTTAATTACTTAATTATAGGTACATTGAAAACACTACCTGATGCTGGTCTTAAAATAGTACCATTATTTAATTTGAATTAGAAAACATATAAAAAAATGTGACTAGCAACATTAATTATGATTAATTTTCATTTTGGCCCAAAATTTTCTTGAAATATTACGGCTCGAAAGGCCTCTTTAATATTTCAAGCAAATTTTCTACATTTGATTTATTTTATTAACTTGTAGGTAAATTGGATTAGATAAATAAATAACAGTATACCAACATGTCAATAATTGTTTAATTTTCTGTAGGCATAGTATTAAATATTCTCTGCAGGTTCATTTCGATTTGTGTTGCACCCTGCACTGTATTTATTTGCAACTTACTATGATTGAACCAGGTCATTTGAGTTTTGGTTTATTAATTACTCAATACGTTATTGATATTTTTAATGATATGTGTCCTACACGAATTGCGTAATCAATATGGTGATGTGTTATCAGTGTAGTAGGTCAGTAGATAAATTATAATTCAAAAAACGTCGATTTATCAAATCATATACGCTTGTATGTTAACATCTACGTCATTTCCATTAAATAATTAGTACAATTTCGAATCAAAATTACTCACATGTTTATGTAAAAACTGGCATGCCCGTCGAAAATCAAATTGATTATGATAAAACAGAAAGTTAGATATTTATCTCATTCTTAAGACCTCATTTTAGTCTTTAAGCCGTATCACAGACGAAAGGTACATAACATACGACGAGTAACGTCGGTGAGTAGTGAGATGCAAGTGTCGGTGAGGGTGGGGAACATACTAGGTAGCCCGGCTATACGTAAATAACACTATAATCAAATTAGCGAATAGGTATTTTTTTACAAAAGTGGCTCACTATGCGTGTGAGCGTTTATAAACCCCAGATGTAACACTCCTGTCAGGGTGGATGGTGAGGTATACCTCACCGTCCACATTGACGGGAGTGCTACACTACCCAGCGCTATAGCGCTGGGCAGTTAAGAGGTAAAGAAAAATACGCGCGTTCCGTCCAACGAAACGCCAATCGCTTAACCACTATAAGCAACAATTTAAAAAAATACGGGTAAACGGTGAGACCAATTTCATCTGACAAAGATGCAATGGCGATATAAACATAAATAGGCAATAATTTAAACAATGGCCTGAGATAACTGGATGCAACTGGCATAAAATAAGCTTGGTTGGCATCACCGGAGGGAAATGTATACACAGCATCTATTGCTGTGTATACGTTTTTCCAAGAACGGCTGTGGATATTGATGATGATGATCTTAAAATTTGTTAATGAATCATATTTATTTGCTACTTACTAACAATTTTGTATGCACACCTTCCATTTCACTCACCGGATGATTATTTGCCTGTAGAATACCCGCCGTAAGTTGAACACCTGCCAATTTTTAGACTTAAAACTATACTAGGAAAACACGCAGTCCACGAGCCCTTGACATAAAGTTATACATAAATAGGTACTAATGGTATGCACAGTCGGCTTAAACGCAGCTCTCGCGTGCATTGGCCAGGAGTGGCGTCCTAGTGGTGACGATTTCGCGTCGTCTAGAGAATGTGCCACTTGTGGTATTGCGACGATCATCTGCCAGGGTTCCGGTACTCTGTGTCCAAACAAAATTTGCATTAGGTACCAAGATTAAAATTGTAAAATAAAAAACTTAAAAATAAAGGACACCGATTTCAAAAAATAAATATTTGAAGTCGATGCCGGTTAGTGCAGTCGGTTAAGAATACGGGCTAACTCACGTCCCCCGCCTTAATATCTGGCGGGGGGCCCCCCCCCTGCAACAACATCAGCAGGGGGGCCTTCGGGGTCGCGGACGCAAGGGGCGGGGGCCGTGACCGTCTTTCACGAGCAACCCTGAGGAGGATGGCGGCGTGGTGTGGCCCACGTCACTGTGAGCACCACGTCGGTGCGGGGGGGAGCGTGTCACCAAGTCTCCCTCCGATGGCGGGCTCGTCAGAGCGCGGCACAAGAGGGGCACCGATGCGATCCATACGGATATCCCGGAGCTCCTCCAAAGTGCTGATGTCGGCCACCTTGGGGTTTTTAATCGCTAGGAATCCGACACGTCCCGCAAGCTTCCCCCGAGGTTCGCGGAAGTCCTATGCAGGATTTTCCCCAGGAAAAAAAAAGAAAAAAAAAGTCGGTTACTTGGCACCGACTTCAAATATTTTTTGCTTTTTTGAAGTCAGTTTTCCTCTTTTCTAAGTTCTTATTTTACAAATTTAAGGAATGATTGATTCAATTATTTATATTTATATACCTATATTATATTATTTTGCTTAGTTCTACAGTAAGGTACCTACAGAATTGATATAATGAGTGATCAAACAATCTTACATGTACGTACTCGTTTGTGATGTTCAATAATCATTATATGAAGAAAATGTCCTTCGATGATCACTAGTTCAGTAGATCAGTAGTTTCCTCTTTTCTTCGTACCATTGCCATGATTTTCAAAGCATTAAAAAAATGCTTAAAACAAAACGTACTCGCTATTTTCCCACAAAATGTGCTGTCATCTGTCAACTCCATTCCGTAAAAGTTATACATTGATATTATAATTTTGCCGGGAAGAAGAGATCAGTTTATAAATTTACTGTCTCTGTGGTCTTCATAATATGATTATCGAACATTACTTACATGTAAGATTGTTTGACCACTCATTATATCAATTCCGTAGGTACCTTGCTGTATATCTAAGCAAAATAATATAATATAGGTATATAAATATAAATAATTGAATCAATTATCGATTAAACTTGTAAAAAAATGTATAACTATGATCGAACATCACTTACAGGTAAGTTAGTTTGATCACTCGTTACATATAAGATATCCTTCGATGATCACAAGTGTAAATGCTCAAAGTTGCTTTTCTAAAATTATAATATACAAAATAGGTAATTAATAAAATATATGTTTTTTAATTATTATTTCCAACATCTTTAAATACCAATATATTCATACCCTGCTTCTTGACTCCTGAATGATTGTTATAATCTTTGATATTTATTTTATATATTAATAAAAACAAAACTAAAATCAAATCCTTCCAAATAATATAAAGAAAATAAAACATTTAGACACTGTATATAGCAAACAAAAACACTAAATATTATCTCAATCACTGAATCTTCCATTGAATAATGGTATTGTATTTATTTGGTTAACTATAAAAGCTCTGTGACTGAGAAGTTCATCCTACAGTTTTTCTTAACTCTTTAATTACTCTATAGAGTATCCTTTATCTATATATTGATACATTAAAGAGATAGATGCCTTTTTGTATTGCTGCTTGAACGACTAAAAATATTATGTACATTGAGATTTAATTTAAATTTTTAATTGCACATACTATTCCTATACTGAGTTCTTAGATTTACGTGAATATTACACATGCTTACTGCATTTTATTTCACTTTTTTTTTTTAAATGTAAGTATTAAATTTGGTTCATATCTACCAGAAGCAGACTATTTTATTTTATTAGATGTTTTAAATCACTACTGATTATTATTAAGATCTATGTTAATAAGTTCTTAGATTTACGCGAATATTACACATGAAATAAAAATATTTTACGGATTTTATCGCGGTTTATTTTTTTTTTTATTTTTAGTTCCCGACGTTTCGAGTGCTTTGCAGCACCCATGGTCACGGGAGGGACTGAGGTGTTAGACGTTCAATAGGCATAGTTGTTCCGGGGTACCCTCAAACTTCTTAATTATTTGTGTTGTTGTTGGTCCGATCTACGCAGAATGAGCTCACGGTGTCTTGAGGTCTTGCAGTGTTATGCTTGGTTTTGGATTTGATTATATTAATTACCGGATCCCAAGACGATGGAAGCACCCAGCCATCTTCTCTATTGAAATTAGGATGTTTTTTAATTTCAATAGCCTCGCGAACCATCCTTGGTAGGAATCGGTGTTCTTTCACGAGGATTTGTGGTCTATCAAATCTGATGTTATGGCGGGTGCGGTCAAGGACATGTTCACAGACTGCAGACTTCTTTGAGCGACGGTGTTTTAGGTCAGCTATGTGTTCTTTAACCCGAGCTTTTACTGGTCTTTTTGTTTGTCCTATGTAAGAGAGACCACATTTACAACCAAGCTTGTATACTCCTGCATCTTGGAGAGGGATGTGACACTTGACAGATGGTAAAAACTGACTGATCTTCTTCGGCGGCTTATAAAATGTTTTAATCGAAGCACGCTTCAAGATGTAGCCAATCTTGTCCGTGACTCCTCTCATGTAAGGTAGTACAGCAGGGAGACGCTCAACTGTGGCTGGTTTCACTCGGTCACTGTGACGTTGGCGTGGGACTCGAAGCTTATTGTCGTGCAGGACTTGCTTGACATGTTGAAGCTCGGCAGCCAGATGTTTCTTGTCACAGATCCCTTGTGCTCTCTGAAACAAAGATTTACCCACGGTAGCTAACTGTGTTGGATGGTGGTGAGATTCACCGTTTAAGTACCTATCAGTATGGGTCTTTTTACGATAAACCGTATGGCTTAAGGTGTTGTTGGGGTTACGGATTACTAACACATCTAGGAAAGCTAGGGAATTGTTTGCCTCCAACTCCATTGTAAACTGAATTTTAGGGTTAATGGAGTTAAGATGATTTAGGAATACATGAATTTTGTCAGATGGTAATATTGTGAAAGTATCATCTACGTACCGCTTGTAGAAACTTGGCTTTACAGGTGAGGTACGAAGGGCTGTCTCCTCAAAGTCTTCCATGAATATATCGGCAACAATGGGAGATACAGGGGAGCCCATCGCCACGCCATCTACTTGCTTGTAGAACTGCTCCTTCCACAATAAGTAGCCAGATGTAAGGCAGTGTCTCAATAGTTCTAAGTATTCCGCTGGCATGTTGTTCTCCGCTAGTTTCCTTTCTACAATTTCGACACAGTCTTGTACAGGTAGGCATGTGAATAGTGACTGGACATCGAAACTGACCATAGTTTCATTGTCAGTAAGATGTAGATTTTTGAATCTGGACGTCAAATCGCTAATACCTTTGTGCGCAAAACCGCCACAGTTGTATGGGCTCCCAAAAATACATAAACCGAATGCTCCCCTACGTCCAATCGTTATCCAAATCTTACTGACAATGAAACTATGGTCAGTTTCGATGTCCAGTCACTATTCACATGCCTACCTGTACAAGACTGTGTCGAAATTGTAGAAAGGAAACTAGCGGAGAACAACATGCCAGCGGAATACTTAGAACTATTGAGACACTGCCTTACATCTGGCTACTTATTGTGGAAGGAGCAGTTCTACAAGCAAGTAGATGGTGTGGCGATGGGCTCCCCTGTATCTCCCATTGTTGCCGATATATTCATGGAAGACTTTGAGGAGACAGCCCTTCGTACCTCACCTGTAAAGCCAAGTTTCTACAAGCGGTACGTAGATGATACTTTCACAATATTACCATCTGACAAAATTCATGTATTCCTAAATCATCTTAACTCCATTAACCCTAAAATTCAGTTTACAATGGAGTTGGAGGCAAACAATTCCCTAGCTTTCCTAGATGTGTTAGTAATCCGTAACCCCAACAACACCTTAAGCCATACGGTTTATCGTAAAAAGACCCATACTGATAGGTACTTAAACGGTGAATCTCACCACCATCCAACACAGTTAGCTACCGTGGGTAAATCTTTGTTTCAGAGAGCACAAGGGATCTGTGACAAGAAACATCTGACTGCCGAGCTTCAACATGTCAAGCAAGTCCTGCACGACAATAAGCTTCGAGTCCCACGCCAACGTCACAGTGACCGAGTGAAACCAGCCACAGTTGAGCGTCTCCCTGCTGTACTACCTTACATGAGAGGAGTCACGGACAAGATTGGCTACATCTTGAAGCGTGCTTCGATTAAAACATTTTATAAGCCGCCGAAGAAGATCAGTCAGTTTTTACCATCTGTCAAGTGTCACATCCCTCTACAAGATGCAGGAGTATACAAGCTTGGTTGTGACTGTGGTCTCTCTTACATAGGACAAACAAAAAGACCAGTAAAAACTCGGGTTAAAGAACACATAGCTGACCTAAAACACCGTCGCTCAAAGAAGTCTGGAGTCTGTGAACATGTCCTTGACCGCACCCGCCATAACATCAGATTTGATAGACCACAAATCCTCGTGAAAGAACACCGATTCCTACCAAGGATGGTTCGCGAGGCTATTGAAATTAAAAAACATCCTAATTTCAATAGAGAAGATGGCTGGGTGCTTCCATCGTCTTGGGATCCGGTAATTAATATAATCAAATCCAAAACCAAGCATAACACTGCAAGACCTCAAGACACCGTGAGCTCATTCTGCGTAGATCGGACCAACAACAACAAAAATAATTAAGAAGTTTGAGGGTACCCCGGAACAACTATGCCTATTGAACGTCTAACACCTCAGTCCCTCCCGTGACCATGGGTGCTGCAAAGCACTCGAAACGTCGGGAACTAAAAATAAAAAAATAAACCGCGATAAAATCCGTAAAATAGTTTTATTTCATGTGTAATATTCGCGTAAATCTAAGAACTCAATATGTGAACCAGTACGGACTGGAAATTGCTAATAAAATACGCCGGTTAGAAGATCTCAAGACTAAGCGCGCAAGATTTACAACATCCTTAAATTTCTTGAAGGGATGCAGAGACCACAATCTCATTCCTACGTGTGTCAAGATATCCACCAAGAAAGGCATACGAGGAAGCGCTAAGATCCTAAACCAGGCAAGTAAAAAGTTGTTACGGACGGTGATTCATCAAACCCGTTCCGATCTACACCACCTCAGCAGAAATATAGAAATTTCATCCAATGAACTAAAGACAGTGTTAACTACATTTAATTTTAATAAATGCATTGATATCTTAAATAAGCGTGAAACATCTAAATATAATGAATGCAAAAATAAACACATAATAAAATATAATAAATTAACAACTAAATCAAATGTCAAGAACAAATCATTACGGTGTAACGAAACGCAACCGTGCACCATAGACAACGAATCACGCGCAGTCATCAAGCTGTCAAAACAAACATTGGATGAAAACATCGTAAAGGTCCTATCTAAAGGTTTAAATTATGCTATAACACCTCGAAGGATACCGTATGAGGAAATTATCAGCGCCGTTGAAGACGTCCTATCCAAAAATAGCATAGGAAGGGAAGATTCGGAGGCAATACGTCAGGATGTCTCATCCATGTTACGTCGAAGTTCAGTGCCCAAACTAAATCTTCCTAAAAATCAATATTTAGCGTTGAAAACCTTACGCAATAGAAAGGATATTACTGTTCTCCGCGCGGATAAAGGAAATGCTACGGTCATTATGGATACGTCAGATTACAATGTCAAAATACAAGAACTTTTATCGGATGAAAATACATACAAAAAGGTCAAGACAGACCCAACCACCAATATATTAAAACAAACGAATGATTTAATAAAGAAGTACTCCGAAACATTGAATCTGGACGTCAAATCGCTAATACCTTCGTGCGCAAAACCGCCACAGTTGTATGCGCTCCCAAAAATACATAAACCGAATGCTCCCCTACGTCCAATCGTTAGCCAAATTGACACACCAACCTACAGATTGGCTCAGCACGTAGCGAAAGTGGTCTCGGCACTCAAAGGACACACCAGAGCACATGTTAAGGATTCATACCATTTTGTTAGTGAGATCAAAAATCTACATCTTACTGACAATGAAACTATGGTCAGTTTCGATGTCCAGTCACTATTCACATGCCTACCTGTGCAAGACTGTGTCGAAATTGTAGAAAGGAAACTAGCGGAGAACAACATGCCAGCGGAATACTTAGAACTATTGAGACACTGCCTTACATCTGGCTACTTATTGTGGAAGGAGCAGTTCTACAAGCAAGTAGATGGCGTGGCGATGTGCTCCCCTGTACCTCCCATTGTTGCCGATATATTCATGGAAGACTTTGAGGAGACAGCCCTTCGTACCTCACCTGTAAAGCCAAGTTTCTACAAGCGGTACGTAGATGATACTTTCACAATATTACCATCTGACAAAATTCATGTATTCCTAAATCATCTTAACTCCATTAACCCTAAAATTCAGTTTACAATGGAGTTCGAGGCAAATAATTCCCTAGCTTTCCGAGATGTGTTAGTAATCCGTAACCCCAACAACACCTTAAGCCATACGGTTTATCGTAAAAAGACCCATACTGATAAATACTTAAACGGTGAATCTCAACACCATCCAACACAGTTAGCTACCGTGGGTAAATCTTTGTTTTAGAGAGCACAAGGGATCTGTGACAAGAAACATCTGGCTGCCGAGCTTCAACATGTCAAGCAAGTCCTGCACGACAATAAGCTTCGAGTCCCACGCCAACGTCACAGTGACCGAGTGAAACCAGCCACAGTTGAGCGTCTCCCTGCTGTACTACCTTACATGAGAGGAGTCACGGACAAGATTGGCTACATCTTGAAGCGTGCTTCGATTAAAACATTTTATAAGCCGCCGAAGAAGATCAGTCAGTTTTTACCATCTGTCAAGTGTCAGATCCCTCTACAAGATGCAGGAGTATACAAGCTTGGTTGTAAATGTGGTCTCTCTTACATAGGACAAACAAAAAGACCAGTAAAAGCTCGGGTTAAAGAACACATAGCTGACCTAAAACACCGTCGCTCAAAGAAGTCTGCAGTCTGTGAACATGTCCTTGACCGCACCCGCCATAACATCAGATTTGATAGACCACAAATCCTCGTGAAGGAACACCGATTCCTACCAAGGATGGTTCGCGAGGCTATTGAAATTAAAAAACATCCTAATTTCAATAGAGAAGATGGCTGGGTGCTTCCATCGTCTTGGGATCCGGTAATTAATATAATCAAATCCAAAACCAAGCATAACACTGCAAGACCTCAAGACACCGTGAGCTCATTCTGCGTAGATCGGACCAACAACAACACAAATAATTAAGAAGTTTGAGGGTACCCCGGAACAACTATGCCTATTGAACGTCTAACACCTCAGTCCCTCCCGTGACCATGGGTGCTGCAAAGCACTCGAAACGTCGGGAACTAAAAATAAAAAAATAAACCGCGATAAAATCCGTAAAATAGTTTTATTTCATCTATGTTAATAATCTGAATAAGAGAAATAGTTGGTATGCTACGACGTATGTCAAAATGGCAGTGTTCTATATTTTCTAGTGAACAAAAACTATTTTGTTTAGAATTATTCTAGCACATTTCAAATTTGTTTATATTTAGGCATTTGATAATTATGTAATACTAAATAGACAATAATTTCTGGTCACAATAAATTTCTGAGTTCTGAGACGTCTGTAAGAAAATAAATTATTGGAACATTGCACTTCCCGCCTACCCCGCAAAGGATCTGGAGTAATGATATAAGTAGCAGATAAAATTAAAGACAAAATCTAAAGACAGTAAATTTAACAAATCTTTTAACTCTATCCTCCACAGCTTATCTTGAACCTATAATTAAATCTAGAACAGATTTGATTCAATTCAAATTACTGAAATAATAGTCCATTGTAAGTGATATTAGGTATGAAACTATAAAATAAAAATAAATATACATTTATGTATACACATTTTTGGAAATGCAGTGCTCACTCCGAGCATTAATTCCTGATTTATATTGCTTCAGTGTCAAATCAGTGAAGGAGGCCAACATAATTAACAGCAGCAGCTGATATGATTCATGTCGTTATGTCACACTATCTGGTTCATATATATGTATGTATATATTATATTTATGCATTATTATGTATAAATACATGTGTGCATATGTATGTATAGTATTATACTGTGTCCTTCGTTCTCGATATAAACTATATTAGCAAAAGCCTCTATGGTATCTGTGGACATAACCTCTGGAACCATTCTTTTGAAAGCGCGGCAGCCGACGCTTTGTAATAAAGTTTTTGGTCGACATTTAATTTAATAACGTGTTATGGCACTGAAATAATATAACAAAAAGGTTGTAATATACTCAAGTGACCGTGTGAAATAAATTTAAAACATCGTATAGGCAAATTTAGAAAAGTTTACGTCCTGGCAAAGGAGTACATTCTAAAAAGATCAACCGATAGTTGTTTATGTGTGGTGTTTTCAGCTTAACTTGTTTATTTATATAATATCTAATATTTGGAGACGTGAGTTTCGTCATATTAAAATTTGGGAAAGCTTCGTCGCCCGAAAAGTAAACTTATGAAGTCTATGTCCCTATTCGTGTACAAACAGTTTAACACGAAATATACCTTAAAACGATTATTAACCGTCTATAAATTGGCAATGTTATACCTCCAATAAGAGAAATTAGGGGGACGTTCATCAATTATGATGATTGTTAAGGATCGATGGCATTTTAAGGACACGGGTAATGTACGAGATACATTGACGTGGTCCGCAAGACTTGACGATAATTCAAGGACACGAGTGGTGTACGAGATACATCGGCGTGGTCCGCAAGACTTGGGGCCCATACGAGATATGTGCTGAAGGTCATACTACTCATAGGTTTCATCCATGAGGTGTTCCTGTGCAGTTCACATTTCTACAATGGTAAGAATCAAAAATGTTACCTAAAATACATACCTTAAACATGCCTAACACAGTAAATACAAAGACTATTGCTATAAACTATAAGCAATTTGTCATACTAATCTCCAAAAGGAGACTTACTGAAAGGGTAATTGAAGTGACATTGTTTATGTATAACAATACATTATTAATAACAAAAGTCACTCCTTTGCAGAAACATAGTGTTTTTATTGATTTCATTATTAGACATACTTGTATAATAATACTGAAATAGCCCAAACTGGAGCTTATTACACAAAGAATTGTGCAAAATTATGAGTACTTGTATTAAAAAGTTAAATCCAGCAATACTTATTCCTGAACAGGGTTTATAACCAAATAAGCCAAAGTAATATACTAATGGCAATGCCTGTTGTAACTGACAAGCAACAGGACTGTAGATTCATTCCAAATATAATATCTTATCCTATGGATGCTGCGGCAGGCAGGTTGTGGGATAATTTGTGTTATGCACAAAGATACTTAAAAGATAATATAAAATACCTGGTCTATCCAGTTAACATAAAACTAATAATTATCTATCAATATTATCAACCCAGGCTCCTTGCAGGGTAGCCAGAAAAGATAAATCCTAACAATACAGTCATGAAACCTTTATTGAGATAAGAACCTTTAAGGTCAGCAGTATATATTTTGCATAAAAAGAGTGTTAATATAGTGGATTATCAATATGGAATTATTAACTAGCTAGTCATAGCCAGTAGTTAAAATTTCATAAAACGACCACCGTTGTAACCAATATAGAACAACAATCCTCATCCTGGGTGTGAAAATATTAAGTCACAGTGTACCTATCAGTTCACCAAAAACAACATCACGTTGGACATTGGAAATCTCCTACCAAAGAAAGTGAGGTACAAAAAGCATGATAGGCATTTTACACAAGGACTTGGTTTTTAAGTTGCTGAAAAATTCAGAAAAACAATCAGGAATACATAATGGGTTTTACAAAGAAACCATAATATTGGAGGCTAAGGGTATTCACTGACTTTGGTATGTATCTATGACACTAATAATGCCTTCAACGACAAACATAATTTTATTGGTTTTGTGCAAGTACTTGCACTTCAGACAAGTGAATCTTGTCATACATATGTTTAACATTATGTATAGAAACATTATTATTAGAAACACTATTGTTTAATAATTGATATATATATAAAAAATAGACCTTACAGTCATAATAAATATACTAATAAAATATTTATTAGTACCTATTCAGTTTTCTATCATGTAATGAGTTCAATGGTTTTGGGATTTTTGATTATTTCCTGCATCAATTATAGTGTACTTAATAATATTAGAAATTTGAGGCACACACAATGGAAAGCTATACATCAATTCATCATTGGGAGAATTAGATGGTTTTACTGTATTTTTGTTTGATCATATGATAATCAATAAATAATATGGAATTAAATAAGATTATTCAAGAAATTAATAACTATAAAAAATAGTTTTGTAATTAGTTTCGAATGTGTACAGTTATTTTGAACACTAGTGATGTTTCTGGTATAGTTATGATAACACAAGCACAAACGGCTACCATTAAAATAACAAGTTGGTTTTAGAGCACTATATATGTTGTAATTTATTTAAAGGTGTTTCAGTAAAAAATATTGGATTGAGATATCATACAAAAATTTGCAATTTTGGTATTGTTATATTTAAATTATTACATCCACATGTTACATGTATCTTATAAATAGGTATCTATATATAAAAGAACATAAAGTCATGCAAATGACTTGATAATAATATCCATTTGAAAATTTAATGATATTATGTTGACATGCTACGGTGGATGAAATATTGAATTACATTATTTGAAAGTATGGATTATCTTAAACAAGAATAATCAAAAGCATATGCTTATCACAGGTATGATAAATATTATGCAGTATCAGCAATAATCTAAGTCCTAAGGAACTTGATATTATTTAGTTATTATTAATGGGGGATACATAATAATAAGTTGAGTAGCACTCGATTCTCACGGTTGGACATCTAGAACTAACTAGAAAGTTACGCATTGCAATTTTTTTTTTTACTTATAAATACAGTCACATACAAAGAAGCAAAGGAAGTGTGGTATGAAATGAAAATTTCATGGTATGAAATAATTCAGTTATGAATAGGATTCCCAATATGATACAGTTTTAACCCGTGGTTCGGTTTAGCAGACTGTAACTTATTCGCTTCTTAAGTTATTACTAAATTAGGAGTGTATTTTTTCATCAGTAATGTAATTGGTTCAGGTGTGGCCCGATCGTATTGCCAAAACGAATGTTCGCGGGCGTTATTGCGCAGGAACGAATCGTTAAGTAATACATAAAGATTTATGTAGCCAAGGATTTATTTGTCGGCGCACACTCAGAACATGGAAATGATTCCGGGATAGTTTCGAAATTTAAATTGAATTAATAATAGTGGTATAGTAATAACACTGGGGTAGGTTATGTTTGTTTACCACGCATTAATACTGCCCTTCGTTCCAGACTCTAAAATTGGGGGGGGGGGGGGGGGGCGAGATTATATAGGTAAAGCACATAGCCTTATGTGAGGAATATCTCCAGATAAGATGTGTGTGTGTGAGTGATGTACGCGGATGGCCGCGAGGCCTTTACAGCTTCACCGGACTTAATTCCATATAAGCTCATTAGTACAAAGGCCTCTAGTACAAAAAATGTTAAATTTTGATATATGTACATCTTTAAAGATTAAAAATATAACTGACATTAAATATAGCAGAATGTTGATAAAAAAAAAAAAAAAAAAAAAAAAAGAATCCTTTACGTGGTATACTTCAACTTTACCCTTATAGCTCTAAACAGCTGCTAATATAGTTTATATCGAGAACGAAGGACACAGTATAATAAGTGATCAAACGAACTTACCTGAAGTGAAGTTCGATCATTATTATACGAAGTCCTTCGTTCGAAGATATAAGTACCCAACCCGCCCTGCCCGTTGGTAAAGTTGAAATGTACTACTTCTAAAAGGAATGGTTCCAGAGGTTATGTCCACAGATACCATAGAGGCTTTTGCTAATATAGTTTATATCTTCGAACGAAGGACTTCGTATAATAATGATCGAACTTCACTTCAGGTAAGTTCGTTTGATCACTTATTATATTATATATTGGTTTATAACTTTCTTATTGTTTTCCCTCCTTTTTTAAATTCTCATTATTTAGCACCTACCACAGTGGTTTCCACACCACCTCAAGGTAGACTGGCAGAAAATGCCTCTGGCATTAAATCCGCCTTTGTACACATGTGCATAAAGAATAAATAAATGAATGAATGAATAAATGAAGGATCGAATGAATGAATGAATGAATTAATTAATTAATGTATGAATGAATGAATGAATTAATTAATGTATGAATGAATGAATTAATTAATAAATAAATATGAACCTATGTCTTATGGATGCTTGCAAAATAATTTACCTACAGCCAGTCGCAGTTTTGCTCTAAAAGTTGTAGGTTGTCTGTATATGACACACAAAATATTTTTTGGGTTCAAAGACAAATAACCATCAGTATTGATTTATAGTATGGACCATAATTAAATTTGGTATGTCATCTAATTGGTTATTTGTAAGTGTTGTATAAAAATAGTGGAAAGGCGTATAAGATAAAAAGGAAGACTACTCCTTTTTATAAGCATCCACTATTTATACACTTACTATTGTACAAAATATCTCTCACATATATAGTTGATGCAAACAATAATGCAAAATATAATAATATTAGATTGCACTTGTATTTAAGCTTCTTTCTAGTTGGGTAATATGCCTCAGTAATCTGTTTTTCTCTAAACATAATTGGGTATGCACAACAAACATGTTTTTCTACTTGTCTATTCTTAATAACCGTTCTTCATTGTATATATTACCACCAAATGATTCGAGACCCAAAGATGTAGCTTTTAACTCTTAAATATATTTATGTAAATATGCTTTTCTTCTGAAATCCAAGAGCCTTATACTCTTTGGTCTTTTTAACGTGCACCTTATCTTGATAAGAATGCGTTACGTAATATTTCTGGTTGAGATAGGTACTGCATGATAGGTGCCACGGTGTAATTTATTGATGCACCGATATGGTGTGTATACATACTGATACATACACTTTCATAATAGTCATTATAACTAACAGTTTATTTTTTGTATACAGATAAGAAAATAGATGGATTAATGGAAGTTGTGGAACTTAACACTGGCTATTATTGCAAAACACTTGTTATAAAGATAAACTGTCAATTAAACTAGATAATATGTTTGTAAAATTTTCTTCGGATAATTGAATGTAAGCAAAGTTACTGTTCTGAAACAAATATGAATAAAAAAAATAACATTATTTTTATTTACTAAACTAAAACTTGAATCCTCAGTTTTGTACCTAATAGTTTACTGATTTGAAATATATTACTGCAGCATATACTATGTATGTGTCGATCAACAAAAATACTTGTTCGCTAAAGCTGTAAAGGTCACGCGGCCAATAACGTACTGAATGGATACGTGGCGTCAAGACCTTAGGGTAGACATATTAATTGTTTTTGATAAGTTTAGTAAAAGTGAATGGTGCTTGGCACATAAGTAAAACATTAAATTGATATAAATTTTGCTTTAAATTGAAATCTAAGATAATTTGTTCTTGTTACTGTATTTTCTTTTCCGCGTGGTTCCCGGCTTAGAATAGGACCAACCCATCTCATCCCATCGGGTGACGTACAAGGCGACTAAGGGAAAACTAGGGAATGGGCAGCAGCGTTCTCTTAACACTTCTGCGATCAAAAACTGCGCTCGCCAACCCGCCTGCCAAGCGTGGCGAGTATGGCAAATCCCCCAATCAATATTATGAAAGAAAAGAAGAAAACCAGGCCCCTAATCCCCGGCAGTCCTGTTCGTCCTGGCCACGGTAGCAGCCATGGTAACGACAGGACAAGGGGTGCTAAGAAACTCCGGCAGAGATTCGGCTACCACCAAAAACGAAAATTGGCCCTGGTGACATACAACGCACGGACTTTGAGGACAGATGAGAAGCTTGTTGAGCTGGAAGAAGAGATAAACAAATTGCGGTGGAATATTGTTGGTTTATCAGAGATCCGAAGAGAGGGCGAGGACACGATAACCTTAAAATCCGGCGACTTGTTTTACTACCGGGAGGGCGAACAGCAGTCCCAAGGTGGTGTCGGATTTATCGTCCACAAGTCACTCATAGACAACGTTGTGTCCATCACTAGTGTGTCGAGCAGGGTAGCGTACCTGATACTCAGAATATCCAAAAGATATTCGCTGAAGGTCATACAGGTCTACGCTCCAAACCTCCTATGATGCTAAGTCCTATAGGCAGCTCAATGGACAGATATTGAAGTCCTTACGACACGATTTACGGTCCTTCAATACAAGACGTATTGAGGAGACCATGGCACAGAACAAGGGCTCCAAAGTGTTCGCAAGAGACGCGTCTATTGGGCAAAGCCAGTTGACGAAGCTGAAGACGGAGGACGGAAACGTAACGTCGAATAGGTCGGAGGTGCTCAGGGAGATAGAGAGGTTCTATGGGCAGTTGTATACCTCAGTAGCTGAACCTGTTGTTAACTTGGTAAAATACCCAAGAGCCAAGCTAACCCGACACTACACTGAAGATATCCCGGATATCAGCCTGTACGAGATTAGGATGGCTCTCAAACAACTCAAAAATAACAAAGCGCCGGGCGAAGACGGAATTACCGTAGAGCTTCTGAAAGCGGGCGGAACGCCGGTACCTAAAGTCCTTCAGAGGCTGTTTAATTCCGTCTTGCTCGAAGAGAAAACGCCGGAAGCATGGAACAGGGGTGTGGTGGTACTGTTTTTCAAGAAAGGTGATAACACTTTACTGAAGAATTATAGGCCCATCACACTGCTGAGCCATGTTTATAAGTTGTTTTCGAGAGTCATTACGAATCGTCTCGAACGCAGGTTTGATGACTTCCAGCCTCCCGAACAAGCCGGTTTCCGGAAAGGCTTTAGTACCATAGACCACATACATACGCTGCGGCAGATTAAACAGAAGACCGAGGAGTATAATCGGCCACTATGCTTGGCGTTTGTGGACTATGAGAAAGCCTTCGATTCGATCGAGACTTGGGCGGTTCTTAGATCTGTCCAGCATTGACTATCGGTACATCGAAGTGTTGAAGTGCTTGTATAATAACGCCACCATGTCAGTCCGAGTACAGGGGCAGTGCACGAAGGCAATCCCCATAAAAAGAGGAGTAAGACAGGGAGACGTCATTTCTCCGAAACTGTTTACGGCCACCTTAGAGGACGCCTTCAAGCTCTTGGAATGGCAAGGACTTGGCATCAACATCAATGGCGAATACATCACTCACCTTCGATTTGCCGACGACATTGTGGTCGTGGCGGAGTCGCTGGAAGATCTAGGACGAATGCTCGGTGACCTCAATAGAGTATCTCAACAAGTGGGTCTTAAAATGAACATGGACAAAACCAAAATAATGTCTAACGTCCATGTCGTATCCACCGCACTCACCGTTGGGAACTCTACTCTTGAAGTTGTCGACGAATACATTTACCTGGGACAGGTAGTCCGGTTAGGTAGATCCAACTTTGAGAGAGAGGTCAATCGACGAATCCAACTCGGCTGGGCAGCGTTCGGGAAACTGCGCAATATCTTCTCATCCAAAATACCTCAGTGCCTTAAGACTAAAGTATTCAGTCAATGTGTGTTACCAGTGATGATATATGGATCAGAGACGTGGTCTGTTACAATAGGTCTCATAAAAAGCTCAGAGTTGCTCAGCGAGCTATGGAGAGAGCTATGCTCGGCGTTTCTCTACGCGATCGAATCAGGAATGAGGAGATTCGTAGAAGAACCAAGGTTACCGACATAGCCCTTAAGATTAGCAAGCTTAAGTGGCAATGGGCGGGCCACATAGCGCGTAGATCGGACGGGCGTTGGGGCAGAAAGATTCTAGAGTGGCGACCACGTATTGGCAAGCGCAGCTTGGGACGACCGCCTGCCAGATGGACCGACGATCTTGTGACAATCGCAGGAAGTCGTTGGATGCAGTTGGCATCGGACCGGTCACGCTGGAAAGCGATTGGGGAGGCCTATGTTCAACAGTGGACAAGTATGGGCTGATATGATGATGATGATGATGACTGTATTTTCTTGATATCATAAAATATGCATTTTACCCACAAACCGTCACGCCCTTATATCCATATTAATAAATTTATTCAGATTTTTAAGGTTTAAAAGAAACCTTATGGTGATAAGAGAGTGAACGATGCAGGTAAGCTCATTGTAGATGTTTGTTTGGAAAGGGGTCTTCTTGTGTCTAATACGATATTCCAGCACAAGGACATACACATGTATACGTGGAGAAGGAATGAACAAAAAAGCATGATAGATCTGATCCTGGTTGATAACCGTCTCCGAAGCAAACTACAAGATACGCGTGCGTATAGAGGCCCCACTCTGGAATCAGACCACTATCTCGTAGTTGCGCGGTTTAGTGGTCTGTTCAGGAAGTGGAGGCACTGGCGAGAGCGTATCCCCTTCGGAGACCTTGAAAGAATAAAGGTTGAAAAGTTGCAAGATGAGAGCGTGAGGAGAATGTATGGAGACAGAGTCCGGGACAAGCTTTTGACAGCAGGCTCTTCGGACTCAAATGTAGATGAATGCTAGAATAGCCTGAAAGAGAGTTTGGTGTAATCCGCGAAAGAAGTATGTGGTTGCTCAAAGAAGCATATTACAGCAAAAGGTGATGCATGGTGGGATGCGGAGTTGCAAAGCTCTGTAGAAAGTAAGAAGAAAGCGTGGCAGGACAGGCAGTACATAGTCATGTATCTTCTTTGAACCTGAATGCCAGTATGACAGAGATGAGGAAAGAAATATACCGGCAATGCAAGAATGCCACTAAAACTTTAGTGAAAGAAAAGCGTGAAAGAGCCAGTATGATTGAGGAGGAGAGGCTGGCGAAGAACTTCGAGAACAACACCAAACTCTTTTGGAGCAAGGTGAGAAAGGCTCGAGGTGATTCGTCAGGCTCCAGAATGGAAAGGATAAAATCTAAAGATGGTGACATTCTTGCAGACACACAAGCTGTGCTAAACCGGTGGAGTGAATATTTTGGAGAAATGTATGGAGATGACCCGGATGCTGATGCCGCAGACGTGCCTAAAGGCGAGATTGCGGCACCAGAATCAACGAAGGACATCACTATGGAAGAAGTTGAATGGGCGATAGGAAGTATGAAAAACGGTAAAGCTGCGGGAGTAGACATGATATCTGCCGAGATGATCAAATATGGTGGAACATGCGTCCGGGACGCTTTCCGGGCCCTTGAAAACCTTTGCTGGAGGACCGGTGGAGTCCCTACAGATTGGCGCCGCGCAGTCATAGTACCCTTGTATAAAGGCAAGGGTTCACAATATGACTGCGCCAATTACAGAGCCATCAGTTTGATCAGCTTGGCAGCCAAGGTGTACGGTAAAATTATTGAACGGAGAATGCGCGTGAAGTCCGATGGAATGTTGTGCGAGGCACAAGGGGGTTTCAGGTCTGGAAGAGGATGTTCGGATCAAGTCTTCTCACTCCGCAACATCGTAGAGAAGCATCTGGCAGTGGGCCGGAAGGTTTTCTGCGGTTTTGTAGATCTGTAGAAGGCATTTGACAGAGTTAGAGCGAAAGAGACTTTGGGACATTTTGCCAGAGTATGGTATAGATGGCACTCTGTTGCGAGCCGTTTAGTCCACTTATGTGGACTGCAAGGCATGCGTACGGGTGGGTGGTAACAGGTCACCCTGGTTTGACGTTAAAATCGGCGTCAAGCAGGGTTGCGTGTTTTCCGCTAGACAGTTTATAGTATATCTGGACAAAAGTCTTCAAAGACTGAAAGCGATGAATGAAGGTGTACAAATGGGTAAACCATCTACTTTATGCAGATGACGCGGTTTTAATAGCGCCAACAGCCACTGATCTGCAAACACTAGTCACAGTTATGAAAGACGACTGCATGATCAATGGCTTACACTTGAATGTGAAGAGAACCAAGATTATGGTTTTTGAAAGGGAAGAAACCAGAACGAATGTAAGGATTGTGGTTGGTAACGATGTGCTCGAGCAAGTGAATGAGTTTGTATATCTTGGATGCGCCTTCAGTAAGGATGGGAAAAACACCGCTGACATAGAGAGAAGAGTGAGTGCAGGGAACAGAGTGAATGGTGCGATGGGAAAGCTACTCGGGAGCCGGCACTTAAGCCATAAGGCGCAGCTGGCCATACATAACGGAGTTCTTGTCCCAACGCTGTTATATGGTAGCGAGAGCTGGGTATGTAAGAAGGAGAATGAAAGTAGGATAAATGCGGTAGAAATGCGAGCTCTGCGGAAGATGTGCGGAGTGAAGCTGACCGACCGCATTAGCAACAGTGTAGTAAGACAGCGAGTAGGCATGAAAGATAGTATCGGTGTAAAGATGAGAAAGGGCATGCTCCGTTGGTTCGGGCATATAGAAAGAATGCCAGAGGAAAGAATGACAAAACAGATATACAATGTGAAAGTGGAAGGATGCAGGTACCGGGGAAGACTTAGACTATCTTACCACGACCAAATAAACCGAGTCTTATCTGATGGAAAAGTCAAGAGTCTCCGTAACCGGCGAGCGTGTATGAGACGAACTATGAGAGTCGAGGAAGCCAGAGAGGTATGTAAGGAAAGAACCTGTTGGAACTCTGTACTCTCTGCCTACCCCGCAAGGGATCTGGCGTGAGGTTATAGATAGATAGATAGATAGATAGATAAAAGAAACCTATAAGAACCATTTGGATTAATAATACCAAAAAAATTGACGGATGTAATAGAAATACTCTCAGATAGATATATATGGATTGTATATATATCATCATTTTTAGTAGATTAAATACTTATTGAGTTATTATAACTTGAGTCATTAGTAGCAATAGAATAATTACATGGTAGGCCAGTATGTTTCAACTACATATTCACTAAGCATTCACCTGGCTAAGTTTTTTGGAGTCCTTAGTTATATTTCCGCAGATATTATAAAAAAAGGTGACCTGTCCACTTGTAATAGTTACTCAGCTGATGGTGATTGTTGACATATTTCTACTTCTAATAGTCCCTTATCACAGCTGTTAGTCTCTCTCTCTGAGTTATTGATGTGATCGCAGTGGTTCTCGATGCTGTGTAACTCGGGGTGCTAAAGCTTTTAAAGTACACTGTTCTGCGTCCATACATGATTTGCCCCAGAACCAACAGCAATGAAAAAATGCATGTATGATTTGGAGTTACCTGCAAATTATCTTTATGCATTTGTTATTAAACGGACAACCGGGGGAATTGCATCATTGCAAAAAAATATTCGATTTTGAGTCTATAATTTAGTAGCCAACAATACATTTGTAAAATCGTTATGTAAAAATACACTAGCAATGATTAAATCGATCATTATTGAATGTAATCGATTAAATATAACCGCTTGATAGGATTGAAATCTCCAACCGTAATTCGAAAACAACGTTGACATTTGGAAAAGACGTTGGCGACTTTGTAGTACTTAAAGTACTTTGAAATATTCGTTTTGGATTGCAAATTGTCCGTTAGATATGGATTTTTGCAACTACTATAACAAAACAGATAAATAGTTATGATATAGGCCACATGTTTGTTGGTTCTGGGGCTATTTTCGACGATGTCCTTAACTGCACTGGTACTTTCGATTTATACTGAGTGTACCTTGGTTTTTGTGGCATCTTCAGTTACATGTATATGTATGTAACTAAATTAATAATTTAATATTTTTTATACGAAATCCATCCCTGAACAAATATTTGTTAGGTTTAATACACTGCTTGTTTTCTTGTGTAAAATCGATGTGTGCATAACTCGAACGTGACAAACGACGTGTTTTTTATCTCTAGTACAGAAAAATTGATTTAATATTAGTTTCCAGTCTTCAAATTTGTTAATAGTGATACAGTATACGGTTAGACTATCAATAGTTAATATACAGTGTTTTTTTAACGACAATAAGACCTTATGTGGAATCATTTATCAAAAATATTGATTAACAATTGCTAAGCTTTTTAAATCTGAACATTGGTGAAGTGAACGCGTAAGCGCCGCGATATCCACGGCGCTTACGACCTTTTCGTCGCGGCCTTTTACTCTTTGTCCGGTGGAGTTCGGGTTTGAGTACACTAATCCCCGGTCTGTTATCAAAGTATTTAATGATTTAAAATTAAAAGTAACTGAAAACTTATGGGGAATGTCTGTAAAAGTGTGTAAATCCATTATACATACAATCGCGCCACACTTAGCTGTTATTTTTAATATGTGCGTAGATCAAGGAGTCTTCCCGAATTTAATGAAATTTAGTAAGGTAATACCACTGTTCAAATCCGGCGATAGTAAAGATGCCAACAACTATAGGCCAGTGTCTGTCTTGCCAGTGCTTAGTAAAGTGTTCGAAAAGATAATGCTCATGCAAATGCTAAGTCATTTTAACGCAAACAACATCCTGCACGATCAGCAATTTGGTTTGACCAAAGGGCGTTGTTCTACTGACGCCGGTGTAACTCTAATAAAGCATATCTTCGATGCCTGGGAGAACTCACAGGACGCCATTGGCATTTTTTGTGATCTTTCCAAAGCATTTGATTGTGTGAAACATGAAACACTGCTGCTTAAATTGGAGCACTATGGTATCCATGGTAAAGCACTTAATCTTTTAAAATCTTACCTAGAGGACAGACAACAGTGTGTTCAAATAAATCAAACTAAATCTCTAGGCTCTTTAGTTAAAATGGGCGTTCCACAGGGATCGATACTGGGTCCGTTCCTATTCTTAGTTTACATAAATGATCTACCTGAAGTAATTAAAAATCGAGCGAAGATAGTGTTATTTGCTGACGATACCTCTTTGATTTTTAAAGTAGGTAGACATGTTAATAACTTTGACGAAGTAAATGACGCTATTCTTCAACTACATAACTGGTTTACATCCAACAATTTAGTGCTCAATAACAAGAAAACTAAATGGATAAGGTTTTCTTTGCCAAATGTAAAAAGTACTGTACATGATATTATACTGAACAATGAGAAACTTGAGTTCATAAATGATACATCTTTTTTAGGGATTACGCTTGACTCCAAGTTACAATGAGGTCCTCATATTGAGAATTTAGGTAAGCGGCTTAGCTCCGCTGCCTATGCCGTAAGGAAGATCAGACAACTAACTGATGTGGACACCGCGAGGATAGTCTATTTTAGCTACTTTCATAGTGTCATGTCTTACGGTATATTATTGTGGGGTAGGGCAGCGGACATTGAGTCTGTTTTTATCTTGCAAAAAAGGGCTATTAGGGCCACTATAACTTGAGTAGTCGCGACTCTTTAAGAGAACTGTTCAAAGTAGCTAATATCATGACGGTCCCATGTCAATATATTTATGAAAACATTATGTATACTAGAAAAAATTTGATCTTTTTAATCAGCTAGGTGATAGACATTGCTATAACACACGACATAGAAATAAATTAGACCAACCGCAGTTTCGTCTGTCAAAAATTCACACGTCTTTCATGGGGCACTGTGTTAGATTTTATAACAAAATTCCCATTGACGTCACTAAACTTAGTGAAAATAAGTTCAAAGCTTGTGTAAAACGAACACTTTGTAAGCAAGCTTATTATTTAATAGAAGATTATTTAAAAGATAAAAATGCTTGGATAGATGCTATTCCAGCTCCACTTGAGTCATAACAACCTATTCAACTGTTGTTAGTTAACATTACCTCTCTTCCTTCTATTAATTTAACACAATATGTACTTTTTTTGTAAATGAGGGAACCATGTAGCCATTCTCATAAATAGTATTATTCGCTTTTTTAACTTAGACTCACCTGATGACCAACCTACATTGTTCTCCCATACCCCACAACAGAATGTAGATGAAAAAGTTTGTAATTTCTTATTTTAAAAGAGTAACCGTGGAGTTTCTTGCCCTTCTTCTCCACAGGAATGACATTCCGAAGTGGCGGTAGAGTCTTTGTTACTTTTCTGACGATTCATAAATACTGTAATGGTTTACATGAATAAAAAATATTCTGATTCTGATTCTGAGGTCTGGTTTTACGACAGTCAAGACGGTTTTCTGATACACTCAAGAATTTGTAAGATAAAAGCAAATTCATTTTAAATAAAATTCAACGGTCGTTTGGCGTCGTCCCGACACTGACCTACGACAACCCGCAGCGCATTGCAGTGCATCGCTCGCTCGCAAGACTAGGTGAGTCACGCAGGCGCACTCATACATTTTATATAATTATTAATTAAATTAGACTTGATAAATTACGATGGTAACCACCTGCAGCGCGTGCAACAAAAATATTCACAGACAGTATTACATGGAGTGTTCAGAATGTCACAAACTGTTTGACTTAATCTGTTTGAATATAACAGTCGATCAATTTAATAAATACACTCAAAGTTTTAAAGATGAATGGTTATGTCCGTCATGTAAATGTATGAAGCCTAGAACAGACAACTCTGGAACTCCTGCATGCTCCTCTGCTACTCCCCTAAACGACTCATTCATATTAAGCCAGAATGTAAATGCCACAAGAGGCAGTAAAAAAAGTGGACGGGACGTAATGGTGGACGAAGCCACAGCTGCCTCCTCAATCGACTTTGATACACCAAGCCTAATGGCCGAAATACGCAATCTATGACAGGATATATGCAAGGTGCGTCAGGAAATTAAAGACCAATCCATCGCAATATCGAAGACATTGGATGAACGATTAACTGAATGTACCAAAATTTGTCAAGCTAAAGATATCGAAATTGCTGCACTTAAGTCATCAGTGATTCATCTTCAACAAATTGTGGCCACCCAAGATCAACATTTAATTAAGAACGAACTGGAGATAATAGGAATACCTGAACAAGCCAATGAGAACCTCACACATCTCGTTCTATTAACATCTCAAAAAATTGGTGTCTCATTGACTGAATCTGACCTGGATGAAGTCACTCGTGTCGGCTTGAAACGCCCTAAAGGAACCGATCTACCTAAGGTTGGTGATATAAAATCTCGTCCAATTGTCGTCAAACTTTTGCGACGTCAAAAACGAGACGAGTTGGTAAAGGCAGCTAGGTCTAGGCGTAAAGTTACTACCGAAAACATAACCTCGGGTCACCCGCAGAAGTTCTACATCAACGAGCGACTTACAAAAGCTAACCGAGATTTATTTCGTGAAGCCAGACTTCGTGCTCAAAAACGTGGATTTCGTTTCTGCTGGATTCGCCATGGTTGTATCTACATTAAAGAAAGCGAAAATAAGCAGCCATTTCGTATTTCCTCATATGACGATCTGGATCAAAGGATCGGAATACTTAATACAAATTAACCCGTTAGAGCTTAAGTTTTTTCATTTTTTTAGAACATTTTTCATTTTGTCAAATTTAATTTTTTGTTATTGTTTTAACACTGATCTCATACATCTTAACTCAAAACTGACTGTACAAGTCTCATTCATACTTATATACATCACACATACTTACTATACATCACACATACTTACAAAATCTACACCACACATACTTACTATCAGCACATAGTTAATGACCGCACGTTCTGCCTCTCAGGAGATAACTCCCATTATTACATTTACCTAATATTCAGTATTGCTAAGATTTACCTCTGTACGATTTTTTTTATTTTATTCCAAAAATGATCGAGTTTTGTGAAGATATAGATAAAACCCTTTCGATAAAATGTCATCCTCTACAGAGGCCTGAACTTTGTTCTGACGTGCTACCTGCTAATGCCCACTTCACAGTATTAACACTTAATATAAGAAGTATACAACACAACTTTGACGAATTTTTGGTTGTACTTAATCGTATGAATATTCACCCAGATGTAATTATCCTGTCCGAATGTTGGCTTAGTGAAAACATGTTAATACCTCAAATTACTGGGTATGTATCGTATCACACAAAAAACTTTATTAACAAAAGTGGTGGTGTTACAGCTTATATAAAGGAATCATTAAGTACTACAGTAAATGAACCTCAGTGCGACGAATGTAATTGCTTGCAGCTTACAATTAATAATAGAATCACCGTACTAGGTATCTACAGGTCTCCTTCATTTAAAGACTTAACTACATTTTTAACTTTTATAGATAGTACCTTGAAAGATATCAATAATAATCATTCTATCATTTTAGTAGGTGACATGAATTTAGACATATGCAGTGATACACCAAGTGAGCAATGTTCTGAATATATATGTCTGCTAGCTAGTCATCAACTTCTTTGCGCTATCTCAATTCCTACTAGAGGCACAGCTTGTTTGGACCACATCTTTGTGAAGAATTTATCCTCAAGCGTTGGATTAGTTTGTCAAGCTGGAATAACTGATCACGACATATGTGTACTTGGTATGACTGATCGCCAGATTGGATGCGTTGACCGTTCCAATCGCATTAAATTAAAAACCTGCGTGTCTGGCATTATAAATGATCTTAAATCTGTAGACTGGGCACACATTAATAACATACCTGACGTGGACATAGCTGCTACCGAATTTAGTAAGATTTTAAACAGTGCCATGCGAAAAAACACTAGGCCAGTTATAATTAATCGCTCACAGTACATCTTGAAGCCTTGAATAACCCCAGGGCTTATAAGATGTCAAAAAAATCGGGACAAGTTACACGTTGAAAGCAAGAGTAAGCCTAATGATCTGATATGTCAAATCACATATAAACGATATCGGAACTTCCTTTCCAATTTACAAAAACGACTTAAGAAAGACTATGAGTCCCGGATACTAAAAGAAAATAAACACAACCCCAAGGAGCTTTGGAAGTCAATAAAAGATATTTGTAACATGTCCGTAACACACTCAACCCCAATAGAATTGACCATGAACCACTCTGATCCTTTAGTATCTCTTAATGTATCAAACAAATACTTCTCTAACATTGGTAAAACAATGGAAACTACTTTGGCTGCACAGTATACTTCAGATAAACTACTCTCGAATGGAAGTTCTTTGTTCTTACAACCCACTGATCCCGACGAAGTAAACATGCTTATTGATAATCTTAAAAATGATAGCGCTCCAGGACTTGACGGTTACAATTCAAATCTCATCAAACAAATTAAAAAGTTTATTTTGAGTCCATTAACGAACATTTATAATCTTAGTTTATCTACAGGAGTCTTCCCTCGTTGCTGGAAAACGGCAGTTATTACTCCTATTGATAAAGAAGGGGATAAGTCGGTTACAAGTAACTATAGGCCTATTTCTCTTCTCAGCATATTTTCCAAATTATTAGAGAAACTCGTTAATAAGCGTCTGTCTAGCTTTATGGAAAAGTACAATTTACTTTCAAATAAACAATTCGGTTTTAGATGTAAAAAATCAACAGAAGATGCTGTGGTGCTATTGGCGGATTTGGTGTCGAGTTCCTTGGATAAAAATGAATGATGTCTTGGAGTCTTTCTGGATCTGTCCAAGGCATTTGATACAGTTTCCGTTCCTATAATACTACGCAAACTCTAGTCTATTGGTGTGAGAGGAGTTGCTCTTAACTGGTTCCATAGCTACCTTTCTAATCGCTATCAGTGCCTAAGAGTGGGAACAATTACTAGCGAATTGCAAGGCATAGAGGTCGGTGTTCCTCAGGGAAGTATTTTAGGTCCTACTCTGTTTTGCATCTACATGAATGATATTCTGGAGTTACGTTTGTCGAATGCTGAAGTTTTGTGTTATGCAGACGATACGGCAGTTATTTTTCGAGAAAAGTCTTGGGAAAGGGTAGTCAGTATCACTGAAAAAGGAATGTTAGTGATTGCAAAATGGTTAGAGAGAAACCTCCTTACCCTAAATTTGAATAAATCGAAGTATATTGCGTTTCACAAAACCGTTGCTTCAAGACCACCTTCAGTGCCACCTCTCATAATTCATAAGTGTGATTCCAAATCCAAATCGACATGTGATTGTAGTGTGATCAGCAATATTGACTCTGTGCGATACCTAGGAGTCATATTGGACGAACGATTGTCATTTACAAAGCATCTAGTTCACCTATCGGGTAGAGTTAGGAAAGCTATTTATATTATGAAATTCCTTCGTAATAGTGCAGACAAAGATACCCTGATCATGGTTTACAAAGCACTAACACAGTCCTTGTTTTATTATTGTACTTTGGCTTGGGGAGGTGCAATCAAAACTAAAATGATCCAACTGGAAAGAGCTCAACGAGCAGTCCTTAAAGTTTTGTTGCAAAAGCCCTTCAGGTTCCCTACAGATGAAATATATCGTGAGTGTATGGTACTGAGAGTGCGTCAAATATTTATTTTGAAAGCTACTATCTCGATGCATAAATACATTATCAAATCTCTTGACTTCTACCTTCTTACCTATGCCTCCTATAAAAACTACATTCATAAAACGGCAGGCTATCTACTTGCGTCCTTCTGTGTACAACAGAGTTTGTCAACTGTTTACACACATAAAACATTCTTCCATTAGAAATGTAAAAAATATTGTTAAGAAGTGGTTAACCACTTTATCCTATGATGACACTGAACGTATTCTTACAAATAATATCTAATTAATTAGACACACACACTCACATACGCACACACACACACACACCCACACACACCCACGCACGCACACATACACACACACTCAATTACAATCGCACGCGATACGCACAATCAGGCTATTATACAGAAGATTTTAATTTGTCGGTCTTGATGCATTACAATGTTTAATTGAATATTTTTAATTTAATTTAATAGTTTAATTTTATTTTTATAATAGCGTTACCTTTATGTTAATGTGAGTCAATTTTATTTGCTTTTCTTTTTAATATTGTTTGTTATAACTTGTACCTGAACTTGTGTCCAACAAAATTGTAAATCAAAATATTTGAAATGGTCTGGTTCCTGCGATACAAGCCACGAGCTTAGTGCAGGAATCGTTGTTAAAATAATTGTAACTCTTATGATAATAAATAAATAATAAATAATAAAACAACAAATAAATAAATTAGTTATTTGATTAAAATATTAATAACGATTTTTGTTACATTTAAATATTTTAATAATCTTGATTTAAAGATTGAAGGCCTTAAGAACTGGAAATGCACCTCCGTTATTATTTTGTCCATGCCTTATGCAATTCTAGTAACACCCTGACTTTGCATCTTTTGCCAGTATATTATTAAAGAACATCTTTTAATATTAATTTCTATGCATACTGCTAAATATTAGCAATTTTAGTTACCAACCCTAGGCAATAACGTCATTGAATGATCCCACATTATCAATTCTAGACGTGGTTTCTGCCATTAAACGACGTCCTACTGTCGATCTTAGGCATTTTATACTTAATTGCTAGTAATCGTTCCCCGTATCGATTTAACGCAAATATATAACCTATCTCGTGACGGTTTTTGTGTTTAAAACCTAATTTTTTTAAGCAGGATGGCAGCTTGTCGCCTTCTTCGGATAAAACTTTATGTCTTCGTCGAATCTTTCGTTTTAATCTCATTAATTTTTTTTCCAGATGTTAATCTATTTCCTTATAAGATGCTACAGTAATAACTTATAACTCGACTTTAAAAACACTTTATATAAACAAAATCTTTCCGTGCACAGGCATACGAAAATAAAAGAATGAAGTTCACGGATGACAGCATATTAAGGGGGAAAACAAAAAGTGTGTTCAGTTATAAGCATTTTTTAATGGTTTGAAAATCGTGGCACCGGTAAAAGGAAAAGTGAAGACTACAAAAGTGATCATCGAAGGACGTCTGATATGTAATATCTCCGCAATCTATACATTCGTGCTGTTTGCCGTCCCCTGGTGAATCTTCAAGTCAAAGGTTCAATACTGTTTTCATTAAAATGGGACTACCTAGAAACTAAACTAAACCCAACGCTTAAGATGAGTTCATAAATTATGACGTTATAAAAAAACACAGATAAATTATAAACCTCGTCCTTTTTGTAGTCGATTAATATTCTGATTAGTTCAGTAGTAGATACAGATTCGTATCATTTGTCGTTAAGGAGTTCCCTAGTGTATCTTAAAAGTCCAAGGTCTAATACCAATGAAATTAATATGGGACCACTTTGGAGCTATACTAAACTCAAAGCAAAAAGAATCATTAAAATCGGTCCAGTATTGACGGAAATATTGGTGAACATACATAAAAAGCATATATACAGACTAGCATATAACCTCCTCCTTTTTAAAAACCTAGGGCGGATTTTATTCGAATGGGCTTACTTAATTTTGAATTGAATAGCTTGTTGAAAAGTAACTCGCATGATAATATCTGCTCATACATATTAACTCGCAACATGAACATTTCTACACAATATGTAAATACCTATTTCAACTTGTACGAAAATTTGCGCTCTTTGATCCAGCTAAAATTTTGAGTAAACTGTTATTTATTTTTCTCTTGAAAATCCACAATTTATTGATTAAACAAAATACGGCAAGGTATATGATTTTTGATAATATTTTTGACTTGATACTTACGTGGACATCAAAAGCAGGAGTTAGAGGGGTGTGAGGCGTGATGGAGTTCATTTCGTGATGGTGGATCGTGTGAGTGCTCCTCGAGATGCCAACCGCGGTCAGGGCGCCGTATGGTGGCGGCTCCGGCGGACGCTGGACGTCACGTGCACTGTTATACTCTAAACAAGGCACTGAATAAGTATGTATCCATAAAATACTAATCCTAATTTTAACGCGGTATTTATATTTTTTTAAGAATTAGGTTATTTGACTAGTTTTCATGAAACAAGTGACAGTTTTCTTTAACTATTTTTTATTTAGGAATTATATTTTATTTTCTGCGATACATTAAATCATACATTTAACGTTAATTTTGGTCAAAGTCTCTCGTGTCTGACAAACCTAGCTAACACCAAAAGATAAGACTTGTCGGCTACTTCATACATTATTTGCTGAGTTTGGTCACAGCGTTACAAGCCAAAGGTGAGAGACGGGCGGAGCTCCTATATTGTTCTGATCTACTTTACCTAGATTACCTTTTCCTAGTGGTACTACGTCGGGATTTTTATCATCAGGCTGCACTGGAGACTGATTATCACTTTGACCGGACCCTTTATTCGTCTTCACTGTCTGCACCGAAGCTATTAAAATATAAATATAACCATATTAGCTACATTATCACTAATTCAATCGTAATCGTATCGAGCAGTGTCGGGTTCGATCCCTGCATAAAATATTTTTTTTATTTCACCCACAATTATTATGTTTCGGTCCCGGCATTTGCATTTGTGGATGGCATGTTTGTAAACACATTCACGACACAAGAATTCAGTTCATAATGTAGGGTTTTATAATACTGTTAGGCACATTTAGGCAAAGAACATGTCTCACAAATTGAGGTGAGACAGAATAGGGTGTGCCCTATTTTATTGCACAAATCCAGTGCAGATTTTTAGAGGCAGTTTATGGCTACTTCCTGTTTGTAATCCAGCGGCCTAAAAAGCTTCCGAATTGACTTAAAGAATGCGGAAAAATGGAGACGCTTAAATATGGGAATGCCACAAATAACACCCATCGCAGACTGTTTGATCAAAACAACCTCTATCTTTGTGTTCAATCTCATAAAACCACAGCTATGCAATGTTACTCAATACGTACAAGTACTTAAAACTACTAAAAGTAAGCATAATAAACAAAATAGAATTTTTCTTCTTCTTATCATCTTACTAGGCAATTAAAACTAGCAGTTTAACCGTGGGAGAGTTTGCGAAATTAGTATATAGACTTACCTGATCGGTAACATTTTGAGTCGATTAGTGAAAAAGACCCTATGAATTGTTTATCTAAGCTTTACATAGTATAAATTATACTTCAATATAAATTATACTAATAAACATTAATTTTGTTTTGTTTTTGAAAGAACATTAATAGCAAACCCTGTGGGCTTTGCTTTCTCAAGTTATTTGTAAATTTAGTGACTTTTCCAAAGGAAAATGAAGTATTGTTTCAAATATTGCACTATTTAAATTTTAACAAAGGTTTTAATGTTATAACATTATTAAAATGATATTAAGTCCTTACCTATGAAATTGCGACTTTAGGTACAAAAAATGAAATTAATATATATATAAATATAATTAATCGAAGTATTGTTGACGCAATTTTAACATTTTATGGAAGTTCGTTGATGCCTATGCTTTAAAAATCCCGGGTGGGAATCGATGAACTTTTTTAAGGCAATTTTACTCCGCTTCGAAATGAACATCAGTTATAGCAAGATCTGGGTTGGGTATGGGTTGTTGAGTATGGGTTGAGACGGTCCATTGTGCGGTGTGTGGTCGAGGGGGGTTGTCGTGAAGATGTAGTGAACTGGACAAGTCTCGGTTGTTTGACAGCTAGCTTGTTAAAAATCTTTTCTAATTCTTCACATTACACCTTATGCAGTATTTGTTGTGCCAGTTCTCACAAAGCTGTCATGAATAATGCCGACACAAGCCCATCATACACAAGCAGCATCTTTTGACTCAATTTGCAATTGGGACATGGTTTGGCTGCCTCCTTGTGTCCAACTAGTGCAATGCACGTTTCCGATTGTCATACAGGATCCACTTTCTATCAAGTGACAATCCCATTCAGATTCCCTTTATTTGTATACCTATTCAACTAGCAAAAACAAGCTCTGATTTTATTTTGTTGTTGTTGTCATACAGTACCCACTTTCCGGACTTTTTTATCTTTCCAATTTGACGTAAATGAATCAGTGTCGATTTATCATTTACGTTGATGTCTGGTGCAAGCTTCAACGTGGTTAGAGATAAATCTGCTTCAATCAATCAATCAATCAATCAGCCTATCGCAGTCCACTGCTGGACATAGGCCTCTCCTAACACGCGCCATTGCACACGGTCCTCCGCCTTCCGCATCCAGTCTGTCCCAGCGACCTTTTTGAGGTCGTCGGTCCATCTAGCTGGGGGCCGTCCTACCTTACGCTTACCAAGTCGCGGTCTCCACTCTAGGACACGTTTGCTCCATCGGTCGTCGGTCCTTCTACAGATGTGACCAGCCCATTGCCACTTTAGCTTACTGAGTTTGCGAGCTATGTCGGTAACTTTGGTTCTTTGTCGGATTACCTCGTTACGAATTTTATCCTTCAAAGAGACGCCGAGCATAGCTCGCTCCATAGCCCGCTGTGCGACTTTAAATTTGTGGACCAGTCCCACTGTGAGTGTCCACGTCTCGGCCCCGTAGGTCATAACAGGTAGGACGCATTGGTTGTACACTTTAGTCTTCAGGCATTGCGGAATAGGCGAAGAGAAAACGTGACGTAGCTTGCCAAATGCTGCCCAACCCAATTGGATCCTGCGGTTGATTTCTTTCTCGAAGTTGTTTCTACCAAATTGGACAACTTGTCCAAGGTAGACATACTCCCGAACAACTTCGAGCATCGAACCATCGACGTAGATCGGTCCCGGCGTGACATGGTCATTAAACATGATCTTGGTTTTATCCAAGTTCATGCCGAGACCGACACCTCGAGAGGCTCCATTTAGGCTATGCAGCATTTCGCGTAGCTGTTCCAGTGACTCTGCCACGATGACGATATCATCGGCAAACCGAAGATGTGAGATGTATTCGCCGTTGATGTTAATGCCCCGCCCAGTCCAGTCCAGCGTCTTGAAGACGTCTTCGAGTGCATTGGTGAAGAGCTTGGGGGATATTACATCCCCCTGTCTTACACCTCGACGCAGCTCGATCGGGTTGGTCTTTTGGTCTTGGAGCTGGACGGTCATTGTGGCGGTATTATATAGACATCTCAGCACCTCGATATAGCGCCAATCGATGCCACATCGCTGCAGAGCATCCAGAACCGCCCAGGTTTCGATGGAGTCGAAGGCTTTCTCGTAGTCCACGAAAGCCATACACAGCGGCTGATTGTACTCTTCGGTCTTCTGTACAATCTGCCGAACAGTATGGATGTGGTCCACGGTGCTGTAGCCTTTTCGAAACCCAGCTTGTTCCGGTGGCTGGAACTCGTCAAGTCTTCTGGCGAGGCGGTTTGTGAGTACTCTCGAGAACAACTTGTAGACGTGGCTCAGGAGTGAGATGGGTCTGTAGTTCTTCAGCAAGGTTTTGTCACCTTTTTTGAAGAACAGAACCACCGCACTCCCGCTCCACGCTTGAGGTGTTAAGCCCTGGTGGATGACGGAATTAAAGAGGCTCGCTAACTTTTTCAGTATTGGAGTCCCGCCTGCTTTTAGGAGCTCAGTGGTGATTCCGTCATCGCCTGGCGACTTGTTGTTTTTGAGCTGCTCGAGAGCCACTCTGACCTCGTCCTGGTTGACATCAGGGATGTCTTCCGTGTTGTGGCGTGCGAGTGGGGCTCTGTGGTCGTCAGCGCTGGGTCTCGTGGGTTTAGTCATCCGTGATGCGTACAGGTCTTTGTAGAAACTCTCAATCTCCTCGAGTATCTCGAACTTGGAGGTCACGGTTTTGCCATCTGCAGTATTAAGTTTCGTCAGATGGGATTTACCTAGCTGGCGAGCGAAGACTTTGGTGCCTCTGTTCTGTTCAATCGCAGCCGCGATGGCGCGGGTGTTGGAACATCGGAGGTCACGTCGCACCAGCTTCCGGATCTTCCGGTTGAGGTTCCTCCCATCCGGCGAAGACGCCTGCGTGGATGACATTTCTCGTCTCTGCCTCATAAGTTCGAGAGTCTCGAGCGAGAGTTTAGACTCTCTGTTACCGCTTTTGCCGGGAAACACCCTTCGAGACACCTCCTGTAGCGTTTTGACCACTGTGTCGGTTTTTTCGTCAACATTGCCTTCGGTTTCCAGCAGGTCGAAACGATTTTGAAGCTCCAGTTGGAACTTTTCGAACCCTAAAGCTATTTGAGGCGCAGTAGGTCTCAGAGTAGCCCTCATCATGCGACGCCTTTCGGCCCTGAAGTTTATATTTAGAGCGCCTCGGACAAGTCGGTGATCGCTGCCGGTATTAAACCTGTTGATCACGGAGACGTCTCTAAATATAGACTTCCTGTCAGTCATGATGAAGTCTATCTCGTTCCTCGTCACAGTGTCGGGGCTTCGCCATGTCCACTTTCTATGAGGCTTCTTCTTAAAGAACGAATTCATCAAGAAGAGCCCCTGCGACTCCAGAAAGTTGACCAGCATCTGCCCCCTGTGGTTTCGGCGCCCCACGCCGTGGGGTCCGATTATTGTTTCGCCGCGTTCTTGTACTCCCACTTTGGCATTGAAGTCCCCCATAACAACGTTGTAGTGAGCCTTGGTGGTGCCATGTAATGCCTTGGCTATGTCTTCATACATGGCTTCGACTATGTCGTCGCAGTATGTCGAGGTCGGCGCATATACCTGTACCACCTTCAGGGTGCACCTGTTGGTGATTTTAATTATGAGGTACGCTACCCGTGTCGACACACTGCTGACTTCTACAACGTTGTTAGTGAGAGCTTTGTTGACCAGGAAACCGACACCGCCCTGAGAGGGCCGATCACCTTCACGAAAGTAGAACAGGTGGCCTGACTCAAGGGTTATCGTGTCCTCGCCCTGTCTTCGGACTTCGGATAACCCCAATATGTGCCAGTTTATGCGACCTAGTTCTACCTCGAGTTCAGTGAGGTGTTGGTCCAGCCGTAGAGAGCGTCCATTGTACGTAGCCAGGGTCAGGTGTTTTTGGTAGCCTTGTGTCGTAGCCCGGAGATTCTTCGCACCCCCTGCCCCGCTGTTACCGCGACCGCTACCGTGGCAGCGGACAGCGGGACTACCGGGAACTGGGGGCCTTTGTTTTAGGTGCCTTACCATGTTAGGAGGTTTCGGCCTACTATACCACGCTGGCCAGACGGGTTGGTATAGGGTTTGTTTCAAATTTTCCTTTTCTGGTCGTTGATCGAATGACGTTACTACCTTTGGTGGACTCTTACCACCAGCCTAGCAAAAGTAAGGCTACTGGGGCATTCTAAGTTTTTCTTTCGCTTCCAGCCCAGTAAGGAAGTTTCCAGCCCAGTAATCTGCTTCTACTATGGGTATTTCAATTCATCGTTATCGACTTTTGTCTCCAGTCGGCGACGGGGCTTATTGTTAAGATAAAAAATTCCAAAACGGAAGCGATCAAACGACGCACCGTGTGTTCATTTGCGGTATCTTATCCATACGCGTCGTTAATAATATGTGTTTTCTGTGTTATGTTGGTGCCACGACGGAACTCGTATTCGAAACTTTCGATTATTTCATGGAGGTATTCAAATTCACAGAAATAGCAATATCAAAGAAAATTCGAACGGTGGGAAAACAAATGAACAACTGATTTAGAAAAAAAAATGTCATGCGATATTATAAAGTTAATATGGTTAATAGTAGGTGTTAATTGGAATTTGGAATTCTAAATAGAATAAAAGGTATCGATCATCACACTAGCCAGTATCAAAAATCGGTAATTTCATAGGTAAGGATCTAATATAACGTTATTTCATATTAGGTGAGATAACGAATAAGAAAAATGTTATTAGATTACTGAGCCGTATTGGGATCAGGAAGCATTGCTATTAGTTATGGTTTCCGTGACGCTAAAACGTGTGTGTCAAACTACTACTTCGTTGAAAAATATATTAATATTATTGTTCTTTTTTATTGGTATGTGTGTATATAATTTGAATGATATCGCTAATATCGCTAACGTTTCTATAAATTCCACGTACGCCCTCTCAGTCAAAGTAGTTCATATCATTACGGGACGTTACTTATATAGATACATAGGACGTTTGCATCCACTGCAAGTGGCTCAGGTAGTCATCTGTTGACATTGCGAAGGTAACTATTCTATCCGGTTGTTTATGCAAGGAATATATTGACGTATGCTTTACTGTTCATTGTTTCAAGTCGGAGTTAGGTGGATACTGTCACAACTAAATTAATATTGTATTATATATAACCTTGAACTATTGATAAGTATTATCTATCTATCTATCTATCTATAACCTCACGCCAGATCCCTTGCGGGGTAGGCAGAGAGTACAGAGTTCCAACAGGTTCTTTCCTTACATGCCTCTCTGGCTTCCTCGAATCTCATAGTTCGTCTCATACACGCTCGCCGGTTACGGAGACTCTTGACTTACTTACCTTAAGGGACTTAGTGTTCTATTAAACCTAAATAATCGAATACTTTATAAAAATGACGACTTAAGGAGAACAGACACCTTTAATTTTAATTTGCTTGCCTGGATTGGGGATTTTGATTTCATGAGGTTTTATACTTATAAATTCTGCTTTAAAATGTTTGGCTCATTTGGTACGGGCAGGTTTCCCTTCGCCTACACGGTATTCGTTTACGTTTACTTTAGCTGACTGCAATAATTATTAGGTGATGCTTAACTGTTACCCTTTTTAACACGCTTTTATTAGCCTGTTTCTTTTGATGGGTGCTCGGCTACGAAATTGAGCAATCTATGCCACTGTTGAACACCATAATATATCATAGTGTTTTTGAAAATTAATATTGTGGGTAGTAGGTATCTATTCAAGTCCAGTACTCAAAAAACCAGTACTATTACTGACGAACTTAGGTATGTATGCCAACTGCATGACAAAAAAGTTCGACGTTTGGGTTGCTTGTCTTTAAATGCTTCGTAATGTCACGCAACAGCCCGCCGCTGTTCACCAGTAAACCCGCCAAAGGCTATTCTGATTTCTTGTCTAGTCCGTATTACTTTTTTGTTTCCTCCAGAATAACCAGGACTAGGCAAGATGTGCATAGCGTATGAAATTAGGTTTAAACATTTTTCTTCCATTTCCTTTTTTTAAATTATACTTCTGCCTACTGATGACCTGAAGAAGATTGCCAAAAAAAGATTTGATGAGAAAAACGCAAGACCGAAGGGAATGGATTGCTATAGATGAGACCTACAACTCAATATTGGGTGACGATGGATGGAAAATGATGAAATCACACTCCAGTTTACTACCGTCACTTTCCTTTTATTCTTAATGCTTCAGCACTGTCTATACATCGACTTTCCATTTACTCCATAAGGAGCAAACACCCTCTACATACATATTCTTTAATATATTTTCGTCACCTGTTCCTCCTGATTTCTTATGAAATGCCCAAATCATGCTTATTTGTCCTCTAATCCTAAAATTATACAAAGTTTCACACATCAACCTATAAGATATTTAGAATTTTAAAATATGAATAAAAAGTTTTTCCATTGTTAGCTTTTCTATATACTCTGATATCTATGATTTCAAATTATATCTGCACTAAAACGTTGTTCTTGTTCTTATGTGTTTACAAAATAGGTGGGAAGGTATTATTCAATACTTCCTGCTTTCTCAGTCACCGTGTAGACAGATAATGGAATGGCCAATTTTAGGGAGCCATAGCGTGTGCAGTGTCTATGAGTAACTTCACAAAATATCATAAGTTTAAATTTATGGTAAAACTGTAGCTGGATAGTGTTGTATCAATTTAATTTTTGTAGTTTAGCCATTATTATTCAATTAAAATTTACTACATTATGCCTGTAACATAAAGAATAATGTGCTGAATAATGTCGGCGTCATTAAATCGAAGTGAAAACTAAAAGTAACTATATTAAATATCTATCTATTCTAGACGCAGAGAGTAGGTATAAAATTCCAACAGTAGATTCTAGAATTATCGTAAAGGTAAATTAATGTTAATGTTATTGTTCATCAACACATTTCATTGTGGATTCATTCCACACATAATGATAAAAGAGTACAACATACTAATCCAAAGGTCACAAATTATAGACAAAAACTACATAGGAATCATTTTAAATTAAGGTACATACTGAACGATTGGTAAAGGGCACACGAAACTAGGTAGATTTAATGTATATGCCTGAATTATTACATATAATCATTCTGAAGTAAATTATAAAAGCAATACGGTACTCCTGCTGCAGACCACAAATAAAGCGAAATAGCCGAGCGGCAGTGGGCTGTCGCGTGACTAGAATGTTTGGACGCCTCGACCGGCAGGCAGCGGACGCCACTGCATTTGAAATGTGATTTATTTACCTTTGCATATCTACTAGAGCTGCAGATGTTCTAATACTGGAGTGTCTGTGAAAGTGTTATTTAATGTTTTATCCTAAATGTTAGATTTAAAAAATGATACAGATTTAGCGAAATTCTATCGTACCTTATTCAGGTAGTTTCATAGCCTACTTGCTTCGATTATACCTATACTGTAATTTAAATTTGGTTCGTTTTTAATTTATTCACGACTAAATGATCGCTTTTGCTTACACGAACAGTCCAAAATCCCAGGTCGGCCAGACCTATGTGGTTTAAAGCTAGAATTGTTTGAATGAATATCAGTATCCAATGTTGGTTTAAACAATATTCTGTATAACATACCCATATATGTATGTAGGTATGTATGTATATACCAGGTACTATAATATAGGTTAGGATCATTTTCATATTCATTAAATTCTAGCTTGCATAAACTTACGTAGGTTTGGTAATCTAGGGATTTTACTTTATAAATAAATTGTCTTGAATAAAATGTCCGAAAATACCTTTTAGACCAAACTACTCGTTGACATATCATTGCTATGTAGGCAGATCTATTCAGCAAATACTCCGCAGTTTGGAATTTCTGCATGCATTTAGCTATTATTGAGCCGGTTTACCGTATCATTCTAGTACGGAAGCGATTGATGGAAGCATTCGAATTCCGATAATCATTTTGATCTAGTGAAGCATTTCCATTCGTAAAAATTCGTGATTCCGGGTTGGGGGTTCATATTATGTACGAATTTTAATTACAGTTTTTTTACTACAATCTTACAAACAGAAAAATCAGATAGCTTAACCTCTCTCTAATTTACGCTCGTGTTTAACGGAAAGTTAAAACAGTATCCGGTTTAAAAAATATAAACACCGTCACGCCTATAATCCCCAATCTGGAGTCACAGAGTTGTAGTGTAATAATATAAAATATTAATATATGTTGAGATTTACTTACCTTCATAATTCGTAGATTGATGGTGTCGCCGTCTAACTAATAGTGTTATGAGTAAAATCACAACAAGAGTTCCTGCAATTCCGCCGATTATCACCAGAGCCCAGTTGGAGTCCAGGTTGTTTTTGCTTTGCATAACATCTGTTAATATGACAAAAGCATTAACTATCATATCGATCTTTAAAGCTTTTATAAAAGTGTTATTATATAAAGATAGCTAGCAGAAAAAAGTAACTGGTACAATGTGCTAGGAATTTATGTGAAAGAAAATTTATATAACATTTACAACATCACGGCATCATATCACCTTAGACGGTTATGGATCAATACCCTTCTTGTCATCTTCCGTTGTTTCACATGGATCTAGCTTGGGCTCTTTATTATTTCTATTATTTATAAACGATCGTCAAGTTATGATCCGTATCGAGCTTTAAGCTTATACCGATGACATTAAGATTACAGAAGGATACATTCACAGAGTGATTGTGAAATACTCCAGAAGGGACCTCATTGTTCAGGTTATAAAACGTCTTACACCGCATTTGCCAGTTCGGTGTCTCCACTCCAAAACCCATCTGCTCCAACCGTTGTCCGTTCTGAGGCAAGTGTCACCAGCCCATTACCACTTTAGTATGCTGATTTTCAGAGCTATAGCCGTGACTTTGGTTCTATGCCAGATAGTCTCATTTCTGAGTCTATCTAGTATAGAAACTCCAAGCATAGCTCTATCCATAGCTCGCTGAGCGACTCTTAGCTTACGGACCAATCCCATCGTGAGAGTCCACGTCTCAGCTCCGTAGGTCATAACAGGCAAGAAGCACTGGTCAAAGACTTTCGTCTTTCGATTTTGCGCAATGAGTGACGAGAAGACATGACGGAGCTTCCGAAATGCGGTCCAACTGAATTCTCTCGCCTCCTTCTTGAAGTTGTTCTAAACTTAGTGAAAATAAGTTCAAAGCTTGTACAATACGAACACTTTGCAAGAAAGCTTGTTATACAATAGAAGGTTATTTGAAGGATAAAAATGCTTGAATAGATCCCCTTGAATAATAATAACTTGTTTACTATTAGTTAACATTCCCTCTCTTCCTTCTATTAATTTATCATAATGACATTTTTGTCTCCTTTTTTGAAGAGGGAACAATGTAGGCATTATCATGAACAGTAAAATATAATTTACTTAGTTAAACATATACCCATGAAAAAAATGTATTTTTTATTTTATTTTAAAAGAGTAACCGTGAAGTTACCTTTACCCTTCTTCTCTACAGGAATGGCATACCAAAGTGGTGGTCGAGTCTTACTTTTATAATGATTCTATAATTCAATCTATTACGATTCTGATTTACTAAAATAAAAATCAAAATGTGACCACCTCAAAACTATACTAAACCCAACGCAAAAAGAATCATCAAAATCAGTTCACAAATAAAGGCGTTATAACAACACAGACGAATTGTCAAACTCCTCCTTTTTTGAAGTCGGTTAATATTCTGATTAGTTCTATGGCAAGGTACCGGATCCGGTAACGGTCTAGGATTGACGTAATACCCATAATATCTCATCTATCTCATTCGTATTGTTTGTCGTTAAGCAGTTCCCTGGTGTATCTTCAAAGTCCAAGGTCCAATACCTGATGACCTGATACCTGATACCCAATGATATTTAAATGGGACCACCTTGGAGCTATACTGAACCCAATGCAAAAAGAATCATCAAAATTGATTCATAATTGGCGGAATGATCGCGTAATATACACACAAAAAAAAAAACATACAGTCGAATTCAGAACCTCTTTCTTTGTTTGAAGTCGGTTAGTAATAATAAGCATGTTAAACCGACAACACCTACAAGTTTTAAATAAAAGAAACGTTTATATTTTCGCGGTAACCATTATTTCAGAAAATCGGTAAGATTGTAAAACGGTGTACTCATTGGCTCGTTAGTTCACGTCGTTCACAAAGTCATGGCTAGGCATTGTCAGATTACAAACTTACGAAAATACCTATTTGCGTTTTATTGTGATTTCTTTCTTAAAATTGCCTCCTTGGTCTAGAGGAGAATAATTCACGTAGCAATCGCGAGGTCCAGGGTTCAAATCTCAAATGGGGCAACATGTACTTTTTTTAATAAAATTATTTCTAGTATCACTCCGAAGGCTGTTAATGTTCCGGTAATATATCTGGAACTGGTTACAATTATAAGGAATAACATGTATACAATGCTGAGCTAAGTTAGCAAATTTAAAAAATTATATGTCCATGTTTATTTTTTAAATTTTTACATTAACGCCGTTTCCAGTTTCCGATTATTTTTCTTACATTTCTCAAATAAATGTAGCTCCACGCTAGGAATTATTTCTGTGCGCTGGTGCGCTTACAAATATGAAATTCACATACACGAATACTCAGACTGAAACAAATATTTGTAAGCCACACACAGATTTGTCCCCTACGGGGATCACCAATCAATAATTTTTTAGGAAATGTATATGTTACCGCAAATGTATTCAATTTAGGAATTGTATACAATTCCTAGGAAATGTATATAATTCCGAGCCTATTTAGAAAATGTGTAAAATACATTTGTTTTTGTTAAATATACGAAGTGCGTGGGCGTGCGCCTAGACCAATATTGTACCTTGTAACTAGTATGTACATGTATAGCTACGCAGTAAGATGCGCCCGCGCAGCCGTCCTTTGATTTGTCAGTTGTAGTACTAGTCGCTAGACGAATAAACGTGTGTTCGTTCATTCAATAACAGTTTTGATTTCCTTGTACCTGGCACCCTGTCAATATGTTACGGGTCCAGATAGACCTAGACCAGATAGGCTAAAAGACTTATCGCGTAAATCGTGATTAGAAGTGATAATTAATCGTAAACAAGTGAAAACAATAATATACGTACGCATGCACGTGGACTGTTGCTACCTGCTATCCGGTGCATTCCTATTGTTTAATGAAGGTTGCAAGCGGTTTATATTATTATTGTGCTAGTATTGACTTTGTTGGAGAAACTAATATGTGTCATCGGCTACGATTAAAATTGATCCACTTAGGGGCAACAATTATGAAACCTGGAAGATACATATGCGAGCTATTTTGAAGACTTGTGGGGGAGTGGGGGATATGTCTCAGGTGATTCGGATATTTTGTTAGCCGTGAGTTCCAGTGAACCAGTTCCAGTTATAGCATTAGATGGCTTAGAAACTTCGAAAACTATGTGGGACAAGTAGTCTTTCTTCTCTTCTAAATCTAAATCTTTGTATGCATCCATTGTTGAAAAGACTTGTGTTAACACGTATGCGTGGAAAGCCTCGTTGCTGAAAAGTTTTTTTTATCACGTATGCAGGAAGGAAATGACCTGCGTCAACACATCGCAGATTTTTTTGATGCCGAAAGGAATCTCAAAGACTTGATTTGATTGCTTGCTGCATTGTTGGCAGAACTTGGACTTCAGATACATCAGACGGACGTGGTGACAGCGTATTTAAATGGAAAATTAGAAAAAGTAGCTTATATGGCAGTCCCAGATCAACTGAAAAATGTATTACAGAAAATGATAAAAAACCAAAAGATTGGATCAATGAATGAGAAAATTATTGATAAGAAGATATTAGAGACAGTCAAAAGATGGTAAAGAGGTTTGAGTGATAGTGAAAGTGTATGTTGTGCTTTGAAAAGGTCGTTGTATGGGTTGCGTCAGTCTGGACTGCAATGGCATAACTAGTTGGTAAGGGAGCTGACTAATATTGGTTTTAAATCTCTGCCTCAAGATTTTTGTATGTTTATTTCAGAGAAGAATGATAGCGTTATGTTAATTGCTATATATTTAGATGATATTATTTTGAATACAAATAATAATCAATGGTTAAAACAGGTAGGATTGCAGTTGTCAAACATATTTGAGATGACAGATATGGGTGAAATTAATTATTGTTTAAGTATTGAGTTTTCTCATGATGATGAAGGAAGTGTATACCTAAATCAGAAGATCTTAGAAAATCTTACATCGTTTTAATATGAGTGAGTATAACCTATAATGATGTGAATGTTGAGTAAATGTAAAACTAACTATAAGGTTGAGCACTGGAAATGTGTCTCGAGATATTTAAAACGGACGATTAGTTATAGTTTAGTTTACCAAAGTACAGGTTTGCCTTTATTCGGTGTGGTCGACGCGGATTGGGTACGAATGTGATAGATAGAAAGTGGTATTCCGGGTACGCATTTATTTTGGCAGTAGCGCCAATCAACTGGGAGGCTTGTAAGCAGCGCACAATAGCATTGTCCAGTACCGAATACATGGCAATATCTGAAGCTAAAAAGGAGGCTGTGTATTTACATGGCGTGTTGAATAATGTAGGTCTGATGTGTAAATGTGTAATATTGTTACAACGGTTACCAAACCGCAATTAAGCTAGTTCAGAATCAAAGTTATTACTTGCGTACGAAACACATTGACGTTAAGCACCATTTTATGCTAGCAAAATGCTATTGATCTTAAATAGTTATGTACGGAAAGAATGCCTGCAGATGTTCTGACGAAAGGTTTATGTGCATCAAACATTATAAATGTGTGCGTAACTTAGGCAGTTTTGATTGTAGTTAATCGTATGTATTTTGGGTCGCTCACTACTTCGAGGGGAGGTGTTAAATGACGAAGTGCGAGGGCGTCCGCCTATACCAATATTGTACCTTGTAACTAGTATGTACATGTATAGCTACGTAGGTTAGTTGCGCCCGCGCAGACGTTCTTTGATTTGTCAGTTGTAGTACTAGCCACTAGATGATAGACTACCAATAGGTTTATTAATTAAAACATTTTTAGGTAATGTGTATAAATTCTAGGCATTATGTACAATTCCAAAACGGTAGTAGGAAATCTATTAATTATCATCATAAATGGCACTATCACGTAAGACCTTTATGAAATAAGCTAAGTAAATAATAAAAAGAAAGTTGGGTTAGATAAGACTTGCAATAAACACATTTGGACAAAAAGCTAGAAATGTCATTATTGTAATGAGGACTGATATTCTGCCCAACATACCCTAGAAGAGTGCCAAGTATAAGACTCGGAAGTGGATCCTGGTCGACCCGTCGGACTGGATCTTTCCCTATCAAGGGAATCAATGTCTATGCTGCCATGGAAATCGGCATGGGGACCAATAGCCTCATTCTGCGAGACTGACGTAGTAGTCACGCTGAGTGGAGATGACATCGCTGGGCAGAGGTACAGCCCGCCCGGCCTCCCAGCCCCATCGGACTGGGAACTCCATCCTAGGCCCATCCCAGGGCTTAAAATATTGACTAAGAAGTTTCTCGTATTGTACCAACAGGTAATAAAAACAGCACTAAGATCGCAGTGACTTCTCTGGGAGTAAGGGACGAGTGGAATGTTCCACGCTGAAATGAGCACACAATCAGTGTAAGGAGGAAGCATATCTGATTCCCCTCCCTCCCTCTCCCTGAGACAAGATCTTCAGAGCGTTACACAGGATAACCGATGCGTTCATAGTGATAATTCCGGAGTCCTTCTACAGGGTTGATGTCGACCACCCAGAGTATCTTGGGTTTGGAGGATCTGCATACCTCTCACGTGCTCTCCAAGACTAGCGAAAGAACTATGTTGAATTACTGCAGATGACCAACAAAAAGAAGGTTTGTAATAGATATGATAATACAGAAAAACTAGGTTAGTGCGCCCAATGACACTCCTTTACCCCACTATAATCTACAGACATCCTGAATTCAACACATTTCCTGTTGCTGTTTAGGCAATGTATAGGAAATTTGTATAAGAAAATTTATCCCATAATTTCCTGTCGGTGTTTGGCATTTTATACACTTCCTAGACCATGTATATAATGATGGGTTACATACATTTCCGGTATCATATATAAAATTTTCTAGGTATTCTATAAAATTCCTAAATGGTACTAGGAAATGTATTAATATTGAACAAAAAAGACATGTACCAAGTTTGTTACAGAAGCAACATTACAGAAAAAGTCGGTTAGGTAACATTAGGTTAGATTCAAATAATTATTTTATAAATGTGGTGGTGTGGTGGGGCCTGTATTCTGACCTACACACCCTTGAATAGTTTCCAAAAGGATCCGACCGGACTGGACTTGCACTGCCAAGGGTATTTGTGTATGTGAATTTTCATGTTTGTGAACGCACCCACGACACAAAAATAAAACCAAGTGTGGGGCAGTGTTTTTCTTTTTTAAATACTCTTAGCGATAGTATGGGCTATGTTTAAAGGGGAATTGGCGTAGTGAGCGGTAGCCTCCACTTACAAGACTGTGATATCCGGGGAGTAGGCATTGAGAGTGATTAGGACAGAGCCAATCCCACTCAGAGGAAGCGACGGTACCGGAGCGAAGGTCTCCAGCACGATCGGTCTGAAGTTCCAACTTACGGGCCTAAAAATACAAGATAACCGGTTTCTTCCGCCGTATCAGCCAACAGGAGATCTTCCTACTAAAATATCGTAGGACGGGAGGGGCTCTGAGCATCTTTCACATGCGACTCCAAGGGCGGTAGCGTGAAGTGGTCTCACACTTGACTTAATGGCCAATCATCGATTTCATTGGAAATATTTTAGCAAACAGTCATACTATTCTTATTTAGGTGACGTCTAAGAATGCTTCAAGTATATTTTGGTTTACCAGTTTAAAATAGATAAACCTACTATGCAGAATAAAATTTTACCATTTGTTTTGTTGACCATATTTATGGTCATAACATATGTAACGCCAGAGAAATATCCTTTGAAATGAAATGAAAAATATTTATTCAACACAGCGCAGATTTGAACATCGTAAAATATATGACAAGTTGCAAAAAAATACTGAGCCAAAAAACAAACAAAACAAACAAAAGTTACAATAAGCTGCTACTGCTACTGCAACATAATCTGCACTGCTCTGTACATCAATCTTACATCTATATATTATATAATCAAGATCAAGGAAAAAAGGAAACCTTTATTTAGAGCCAGTTGTGACAAGGTGCTAATGTTGAGATCCGTCTGGTCGGACCTCCCTCTCGCATTCCGGGCGTATATCATCAGCTTCAAAAATTTTCCAAATCCAAGCCCCCGGAGAATCCAAGCTGGTTGTGATGTGGAAACATTTGCGACTAACTTTCCAGTATCCCGCACTTCCACGAAATATGTAGTTGGTAGGCCGCCGTCATAGCCTCAAAAAGAAAATTTGTTAGGTATTAAACACTGATAAATTAATTTAGATGTCATCAGTGTTATAAAGTATAAGTTTTATTTAGGATTATAAAGTTGTACAAGAGTGTTGTCTCTAAAAAAATAGTGAGGTCGATATGTCGAGGTTTCTGAAAAGGAAACAGGTGTTTTATTTATTATAAATACCTAGTTCCGTTTGTTTAGGCATCAAGCAAAAACCACTAACGTCCGTTCTCAATAATCTATCTGTCACTTACTATCAGTTAAAATATGTATCTCTCGTAACTTTCTGCTCATTAAACTGTTTCAATAAACAAAGATGTATTGAAATTTCTATCCATAATATTTTTCTATCTTTCGGACGATCGATTTGTAACCATGGATAGACATTTTCACATAAAAAATAAGCGAAGCGTTTTAATAACATTTTGACAGCTATCTACAGATAGCAATAACCTCAGTTGCCTTATCTTTCAAAATCCGCGAATAATAAGGGGCATTTTCTACGATTTCATATAAAACATTAACTATAATATGTTCCATATTATTTGTTGAAAGTGATATTGAATTATTTGACGATCTAACTTAGAACTAGAGGAATACCAAGGTCCCAAAGTTTATACAAGAATAAACTGATTTTTATGCTTTTTCTACACGTAGCGCCCTACACCCGATCCACCAAACCCAATCAAACTTTACCGATCATCAAGCCGGTCCACTACACGATTTTCCAGCACCCAAAGCCAAACCTGAACGAACTCGTTTGACATTTATCTCTGATGATTTATTCATCTGTAATAAATGATTTATTCATGATTTATTTATTGTGGACACGAAAACACTACCAGGAACATCGCTGTTGTATTATATTTGTTGAATTATACAGGCACATTCTAACATATTGGAGGCAACAATGATGATGGTCGTTTAAATTTAATAAGTATTAATTATGTTTATCATTAATTGAGTCTATCTCTATCTATCTATAACCTCACGCCAGATCCCTTGCGGGGTAGGCAGAGAGTACAGAGTTCCAACAGGTTCTTTCCTTACATACCTCTCTGGCTTCCTCGACTCTCATAGTTTGTCTCATACACGCTCGCCGGTTACGGAGACTCTTGACTTTTCCATCAGATAAGACTCGGTTTATTTGGTCGTGGTAAGATAGTCTAGGTCTTCCTCGGTACCTGCATCCTTCCACTTTCACATTGTATATCTGTTTTGTCATTCTTTCCTCTGGCATTCTTTCTATATGCCCGAACCAACGGAGCATGCCCTTTCTCATGTTTACACCGATACTATCTTTCATACCTACTCGCTGTCCTACTATGCTGTTGCTAATGCGGTCGGTCAGCTTCACTCCGCACATCTTCCGCAGAGCTCGCATTTCTACCGCATTTATCCTACTTTCATGATTAATTAAGTGCATGAAAAAATGGCATGCCATAACGGAAAAATGGAGTATAAAGACACCTGTCAACTAAGCGTGTATAACACACCATACTGTGTATATACGAGTTCGCGAACCTATCTAAAACACCTTTGATTCAGTGTGCGTAAATGATCTACGCTGTTGGACGCGGGGCGTTCACAGCTTCACCGGACAAGTCCTTTGATTCAGTATCGATTTACCAATCTCAAAGCGATCTCGGGCAAATTCAACCACACCTGCACCAACATAACTCTATGAATACCCCCGACGCACTCCCCTTACATATCCGCGGTTATATGATCATTTGGGTGTTGATCGACATGTGTGGAAGCGGCATTATAATTAATCACATGCCGAGTTGTCATACTTACACGCTGACACTTCAAAACAATATCACATTTTATTTCTTGCGATTGAAGGGGATATTTTTATGCATATTTCTAAAAATATGAATATATTTCAGTCAATAATTTAACAGATTAAATTTTATCAGTACAACATATGAACCATATATCTGCATATAAAATATCAAGTATACAGTAATAATGTAAGATACATATATTATCCTATCTCAAAATGTAATTATATTTAGATACGACGCAAAAATAAAACGCTTCGGAGGGCCATTCTAACCAAGGAGAGGAAGCGTTATCTATCATTAGACTGAACTAAGCATAACGTAATGTCGATATTGAGACGGCTGCGACTCACCGCATCTTTTATCTTCGATATATAACTGGGGCTAATGATAGATAGGTTACTGAGAAAGGTCGTAAACCATTTTGAGGGGACCTATACAGCTGGGAAGCTTAGAGTGAAATATGTATGTGTGCGTGAATAATCATCGCTGTTAGCCGTGGGGCCTTACACCTTCACCGGCTTGAACAAAAATAGTTAGAATACCTGTAACCAGGGTTGGAACTTGCCATCTCCGTAGACCGCGGATGGGCTCTAGGGAAAGGTCAATCTATCTGGTTTTGACCTAATCTTTTACATTTTCGTATTCCCTGGACAGCAAAGCGTACCAATGCGTCTGTCCTTAAGGAGCTAAGGATCAAAACGAGGCTTTCTACCGTATGCCTAAAGCGGATATTAACCTACTTTGGCCACATAGCTAGGCGAGATGAAGATAGCCACGAAAAGCTTATGATAGTAGGTAAAGTAGACGGAAAAAGGCCTCGAGGCCGTTCACCAACATGGTGGTCCGACCAAATACGGGATCTGACAGGAATGTCTTTCAACACCGCTCTACGACATGCCCAAAATAGAGAAGAATGGAGAAAGCTTCTAAACACCTGTGAGAGGGCATCCTCCTGATATTGACACGACCCTCAGCCATGAGGAAACGACCAAGAAGATTACATTTTTTAAGTCGAATCATTATTATGTTAGTTAGCACGTACTAGCAGTTCAGGTTAGTGAAGCCATGGCTAGAATATAGTGCTATACGAACATAAACATTAAAACGAAATTGACCTCAATAGGGTCAAATGGGTTTGCAACTACTTCCAATACTTAAATAAAATTGACAACTTAGAGGAGTATACCGAGTAGATTTCGTTAAGAACACTCTCACAACAGTTTATATTAACATTTTTCGTTAACTAGGTGATTATTCATCTATCTATCTATCTATATCATCACGCCAGCTCCCTCGCGGGGTAGGCAGAGAGTACAGAGTTCCAACAGGTTCATGCACAGGTGATTATTCATGCACTAATAAAATAATATTGGTCCACAAGGTACGCTTAAGGTATGCAATATTGCGTTAACTAGATTCCACATTTGTGACTGGTGCCTGATGGAGGTTTTTAAGAAAAGTAGGTAAAATCAACACAATCGTGAGTCATAGAGTATAATAAATAAAAAATACACACAGTCAATATTCCTCAAGCAGGCATGGCAAAGATGCTGTGTGCACCCGGCTATTTCGCCGACGACGTTATCAGGCACAATTTCAATTTCTAAACTGTGAAAATCTCCAAATATACTGCCCAAGCTAGAATTCCAACCCAGTCTCAAAGAAAATCGTAGAATGCTTGAGCCATCTTTTACTCATCGGTCTTTCTCTAACAATTTTACAATGTTCGTAATAGACTCCTAACACTCACCAGCTGTGCATCTAACTTCAGCTGAATCCTCAGTTAGGTTAACCGTGCTGCAATTAGTCAAGGGTTCCGGTCTCATAGCGGGCAGCAGGGAATACCGGCAGGGCTCCGTCTGCTGGCCTGCCAGGTTGGTGGCGCGGCAGGCCAGTGAGCCGTAGTCTTTCTCCGTTTTCGGCGTATAAGACAGGACGGAGCGCCCGGGCGCATCCACTGTGTATTTCTCCTAGAAGATAAAATATTGATGCACACTTTTACTCTAATTTTTATACTATTTCTATAATTCAACTAGCAGTTTCCCGCGGCTTTGCACAAGTTTATTTTATGGTCGACAACAAAGCCACCGACCGGGTCCAACTACAACTAAAATCCACCTACAAATCCAACTCTTGGGGTGTGCCACAGGACAGTGTTCTTGGGCCATTGTTATTTTTATTGTACATTAATGATCTACCCAAAGTTACTCCATATCCATGCATTTTGTTTGCAGATGACATATCTATAATAATTCCCTTAAATAATGACATTAAAAATTCTTTCAGGGACATTAACGCTACAATTAAATGCATAATCTCATGGCTTGACATAAATAACTTGAAGGTCAATGTGACAAAAACAAAAATGATACAATTTAGCACATATGGTAAAAAAAGCAAAATATGAATATAAATTATGAGGGACAAAAACTAATAGAAGTAGATGAAAACAAATTGTTGGGCATTATAATTGATAAACACTGTAACTGGAAATGTTAACCTGGTATGCACTCAATTGAATAAGTTTGTATATGTTCTATATCGCCTCAGTAAAACAGCAAATCAACACACTGTCCTAACCGCATACCATGGCTACGTAGGTGCAATATTAAGTTACGGTCTAATACTATGGGGCAACTCTACTGAAGTACAAAGTGCGTTTCTTGCACAGAAGAAATGTGTTAGAGCGATAGCCGGTATAAGGCCCTGGGAGTCATGTAAGCCCATATTTCTAAAACTAAAAATTTTAACACTACCCAGCATGTATATATTTGAAGCAGCAAAGTTTGTTAAAGAACATAAACACCTCTTTACTCAAACACATCATAGGTTTCCTAGAAGCACAAGGAATCGTGAAAATATTGTTTTGTCTAAAATACCTAGAACTACTTTGTATCAGAAAAATTGTTATGCAATGTGCGGTCGCATTTACAATAAAATTCCTGGTGATTTTAAAAACCTTCCGAATTCAATGTTTACCAAAAAACTTAAATTGTGGTTATTAGACAAATGCTTCTACTCTGTATCTGACGCCTAAACTTTGCCTTTGACACTTATTTTATTACTTGCCATTAATATTGTTGGATTATTTTATTATTGAATTGACAATTTTAATTAGACTAACCGAATTGAATTTCTACTTTTATTTTAGCCATATCTTAGCAAGTAAGACGAATTTTTTGCATGTCAACATGTTGTGACTAAAGTTGTATGAACCTTTTTATACTAAAATAAGACCGCAAATGTAGCTACCAACTTTTATGCAAATAAATAAATAAATAAATCCAGGTGAACTCAGAGGTCTTGACATGACACCCCCCTTAAATTATTGCTTTACAAATTCAGTCTCCGTTACCGGCGAGCGCGTTTGAGACGAACTATGAAAGTGGAGGAAGCCAGAGGTCTGTAAGGAAAGAACCTGTTGAAACTCTGTACTCTCTACCTACGCCGCAAGGGATCTGGCATGATAATATAGATGGATAGATAGAAATTCAATACGAAAACCAAAGTTTTATATTTAAAGCTATTTATCATTTTTTAAGCACTTGAATACCCCAATTAACTACGGAACTCGTACATGTATGTGTGCATATTGCGGAATATATTTTACAAATTCTTTTTTTCTTACTTTTCTTCTCTTTTTAAAAACGTAGTCACACTAGGATTTATTCCTATGTCGTGGGTGCGTTTACAAACATGAAAATTCACATACACAAATACCCAGACCAGAACAAATAATTGTGGATCACACAAAGATTTGTCCCGTGCGGGATTCGAACCCGTGACTATTAGACGCAGTGGGCAGAGCGGCTTAAGCTCTTAACCACTGCGCTAAGTTAATTTAGTTTAATGCGGAATGACGAAGAAACAGCATTCTTTTTGCAAATTAAAACAAAATAATTGAAAATAGTTGAGATCAATTCAGAACAAACGACGTTTAAGTTTTGCGTTTATTATGTTACATGTGGTATAAATATATAAATATGCACCGTTACACATAAAGAGTCTCTATGTATGTACTTTTGACAAGATTTCTATTTCGTAAATTATAACACCTGGTCCCTCACTAGGAATAATTCCTCTGTCGTCGGTGCGTTGGTAAACATGAAATTAACGTTTACCCCAGATTGAAATAAATAATCGTTGGTCTTACAAAGAAAGTGCGGGCTCAAACCTTGGACTACTCGACCTAATGAGCCGAATTGCCTACGCTCGCATCTCTATTTCCAGATAAAAAGCCACGATAAAATGTAATATTTGATGTTTTGAATTGACAATACAACGAAACCGCGACAAACATGAAGGTTGATAGGTGGGCGTACTTATATGACGTAATCACTGTTAAAAAATATTTTTAGACATCGACCCTCTTTGAGGTGGTTGTGGTGGTATGACGAGAATTATGTTGTATGAAAATTTGATACCTTTCATGTTAGAGATCAGGAAGTTCATGGTGAACATAAAAAAATACTTTCAATCATAATTATATATTACTCATGATCATGATGTCTGTTATAAATAAATCATGTCAAAATTCTTAAAATAGTAGGTAAAGTACATAATTTACTCATTGTAAAGTGATATAATGCCACAGTTTGCTCTGGAATGTAAAACAGATAATAAAGCAATAGGACTCACAAAGGGCAGTGCTCCCTTATTTGAAAACTTATTTATTTATTTCTCACACATTTTTACAGCTACCATTACAGGAATTCCGAATTTAGTAGCGTAATTAACATTGATTATTTTTATCATAATTACAAATTAAATTAATTAGACATTAAAAATAAAACATAAAAAAAGAAATAAAACAATAATAATATTTAAAAAGAAAACATAATAAATTGAATAATAAAATAGATTACCATTAAATACAAAAATTTCGAACAATTGTCAATAATTTATGGTATAGCATAAAACATGTAACGTTACCTTTGCAAATTCGCTCATTGAACATGAAAAAACGGCCAGTTTAGTGGCAACCAGATTTAATGTATCGATTGTTCGTGTCAGAGGCGTAGTATCCAATAGCTTACTTGTACTACTAGTCCCTACTAGGGGCAAACGCGAGACTGCATTCGATATAACAACTGTTATACTATCCCACTGCTGAGCAAAGGCCTTCTCTCATACATCAAGATGAGAAACACTAGGTGGTATTACACCATGCAGACCCAGTGCGATTGGTGTTTTGTAACCACCTGCTGAATGCCCATAAAGATTCTAGCTTTGCTTAATAACTACTACTCGGCAACCGGGACTAACGCACAAATACGCTCTCTCTTTATCATCACGCCGAATCCCTTGCGGGGTGGGTAGAGAGTACAGAGATTCCAACAGGTTCTTTCCTTACATACTTCTCTGGCTTCCTCCACTCTCATAGTTCGTCTCATACTCGCTCGCCGTTTACGGAGACTCTTGACTTGTCCTTCAGATAAGACGCGATATATTTGGTCATGGTAAGATAGTCTTTCCTGGTACCTATAATGCTCCAACCTACCAAATACACTCAAAAATAAAAACATCACAAACAATCACCCCGGCGGAGTTAAATTCTGTTTACTTAATCTTTGTTCATCGCTTTAACTCCGCGATTCCAGAGCGCTACGGGCGCCTTTGAATATATAATCAAATTGGCTTTATTTAAATTTTGTGTTAAGCAGCAATGGACATAGAAATCATTAATTGGATTCATATATCGGAGGTGTGTAGGCATGTGTCTATTACAAAAATTCCTAGAAAATACTAAAAAGCGATCTGCATAAAAATATTTGATTATGGATTTCTTAATTTATCGTGATTACTTAGAGGCTATTTCGTATAGATGAACGGTACTGGTGGACAGCAAGCGGCTTTTTTATAATGTCAACATTATTATTTCAGCTAGTTTTATATTTTAAAGACAGTAATATAACGCGTGTTGATTTGTGAACTAACCGCTTCAATCTCTAGAGAACCCATGGAATTATTTAGGATCCATTGGAAGTCCTTCGGCGGAGGGTAGCCATCCACATCACATGTGACATTAGTGGGTTCGTTGATAGCTGCGCCAACGATCATTGTTGTAGTCCACACGCATACTGGCTTATCTGTGGAGAGAAAAGTTTACTTGAGTAGCTATTTATAAAAAATATATAGGTGCCTAATATATACAAGCTGTAACATAATTATCGCAAGACCTGAAAGTAGTTTGTTCTAAATCGGTAACTGAATTGATTCCAATAATTTTTAATGTATTTTAATTTTTTTATAAATTTGCATAAAATGATTTCACTCCTTCAGTGCGCTTTAAAAAACTACATTTATTGTTGATTCATAGCAATAAGGAGATATCAAATGCATGCCTAAAACGTATTTCTCAAAACGCACACATACACGTACAAGTTTCATTGTTAATTGGGGTATAAAAGTGCTTAAAAAAGTATAAAAACCTTTAAATTTGGAAATTTGGTTTTCGCTTTGAATTTATGAAGCAATTCTCTAATCGGGGTGTCTGAGGTCTTGCGTTTATTATGTTACACCTTGTATACATATAAGTATAATAATATGACACTGTCTCTACACCTACCTACACCTACCTCACAGGGGATCTTGCGTGATCATATAGATACGTATATCAAAATAATCTACACACGAAGAAAAAATAACGTACAACCGATTACACGCTCATTTCATGATAATAATGTGTCGGTATTACTAAATCAAACTTGTGCCGTGTGGTTGTCGGCTTAGAATTGGGCCAACCCATCTCATCCCATTGGGTGTTGTACAAGGCAACTAAGAGAAATATAGGGAATGGGCAGCAGCGCTCTTCTAGATACCTCTACGACTAATAAACTGCGCTCGCCTTGCCGCCTGCCAAGCGTGACGAGTACGGCAAACTCATACAAAAAGAAAATTATTATGAAATAAAAATTCTAAAAAGAATAAAACCATTTTTTCCCCATTTTAGGCCCCTAGTCCCCGGCTGTCCTGTTCGTCCTGGCCACGTTAGCAGCCGTGGTGGCGACATGATAAGGGGTGCTACGAATCTCCGGCAGAGATTCGGCGACAACCAAATAGGAAAATTGGTCCTGGTGACATGTAACGCACGCAAGTTGAGAACAGATGAGAAGCAAGTTGAGCTGGAAGAAGAGATGGACAAGTTACACTGGAGTATAGTTGGTTTTTTAGAGACCCTAAAGAAAGGGCAAGATGGTTGCACTCTAGTGGAACCATCTGGGCTTTTGAGATATACTCCTTGAGCATCAAGTGACAAATATTTAATGATGTCTCCTTGATTCACAGGGTAAAAACCGGCATTGATCACCGAATAGTCAGACGATATCAACAACAGGCTGATAGAGACTGTCTATACGGTCGGGTCTAACTATTTTAAGCCCCACTATAAACAAAAGGCCTCAAAACTATCAGAATACACCCGCGACCTCAGGGCTGAGCGACGTTCCATGACACTCCAAACCTCCGATGATGCTAAGTTCTATAGACAGCTCAATGGGCATAAATTGAAGTCGTAATACAAGACGTATTGAAGAGATCATAGAGCAGAATAAGGGCTCCAAACTGTTCGGAAGAGTGTCGCGTCTATTGGGCACAGCCAGTTGACGAAACTGGAGACGGAGGTCGGAAACTTAAAGTCGAATAGATCAGGGGTGCTCTGGGAGATAGAGAAGTTCTACGAAAGTTATATACCTTAGTGGAACGCTGAAAGCTGAACCTGTTGTGGACTTAGTAAAAGACCCAAGTGCCAAGCTAACCCTACACTACACTGAAGATATCCCGGACATCATCCTGTACAAAATTAGAATGGCTCTCAAAAAACTCCAAAACAACAAAGCGTAAGGCGAAGACGAAAATACCCTAGAGCTTCTGAAAGCGAGCGGAACGCCGGTACTTGAAGTCCTTCAGAAGCTGTTTAATTTCGTCTTGCTCGAAGGTAAAACCCCGGAAGCATGGAAAAGGGACGAAGTGGTACTGTTTTTCAAGAAAGGTAATAACACCTTATTGAAGAACCCATCACATTGCTGAACCATGTTTATAAGTTGTTTTCTCCCGAACAAGCTGGTTTCCGAAAAAGCTATAGTATACCTATACATACATACGCTGCGGCGCATTATACAAAAGACTAAGGAATATAACCGGTCACTATGTGGCGTTTGTGGACTATAAGAAAGCCTTCGATTCGATCGAGACTTGGGCGGTTCTTAGATCTCGCCAGCGATGCCGTATTGACTATCGGTGCATCGAAGTGTTGAAGTGCATTTATAATAACACCACCATGTCAGTCCGAGTACAGCTGCAGACGAAGGCCATCCTCATAAAAAGAGGAGTAAGACATCGCGACGAAATTTCAATGAAACAGTTTACGGCCACCTTGGAGGACGCCTTCAAGCTCTTGGAATGGCGAGAACTTGGGCTTCAATATCAATGGCGAATACATCACTCACCTTTGATTTGCCGACGACATCCTAGTCCTAGTCAGAATCGCTGGAAGATATAGGACGAATGCTCGGTGACCTCAACAAGTGGGTCTAAAAATGAACATGGACAAAACAAAAATAATGTTTAATGTCTATTTCGTACCCACCACACTCACTCTTAGAAACTCTAATGAAACACTTACCTGGGACATGCAATCCGGTTAGGTAGGTACTACTTTGAAAGAGAGGTCAATCGGTGAATTCAACTCGGCTGGGCAGCATTTGGGAAACTGCGCAACTTCTTCTCATCCAAAATACCTCAGTGCCTCAAGACTGAAGTTTTTAGTCAATGTGTGTTGCCAGTGAAGACATACGGCTCAGAGTCGTGGTCTCTGACAATAGATCTCATTAAAGATCATAATAAAGCCCAGCGTTGCTCAGCCAGATATGGAAAGAGTTATGCTTGGCTATTTCTACGAGATCGAATCAGGAAAGGAAAGTTACCGACATAGCCCATACCTGAAACTGAAGTGGCAATGGGCGGGCCACATAGCGCGAAGATCGGATGGGTGTTAGGACAGAAAGATTTTAGAGTGGAGTCCACGTATTAGCAAGCACAGCGTGGTACGGACCGCCTGTCAGATGGACCCAAGATCTTGTGACGATCGCAGGAAGTCATTGGATGCAGGTGGCATGGGACCGCTTACGCTGGCAAACGATTGGGGAGGCCTATGTTCAGCAGTGGACAAGTATAGACTGAGATGATGAACCAAACTTAGATACGTTACCTGCATTAATAATAATTATAGAAATGAAGTATGTTGATCCGTGATACGTCGACACATTGCTCGATGTTATCAATAATCGGACTATCTTTGTAATCCAATGTTATAAATGAATGTAATTCTTTAGGTGTAACGAAGCTTGCTCTCGGTTTGTAAACTATAGCGCTCTTATGCACAAGTAAACGGTAGATGTGGATAGACCGCAGTAACAGTCTGCTTAGTACTAAGATTATATTTAGAACACAAAAACAACCCACACTTCAAGATTTTTCTGTCTGCGTTGTAATTGACGGAGTAAAATAAAAATTACGACGAAAGACGACCTACTATAGAAATGACTCTTAAAAAAAAAAACAGATTAATCGAATCTGCACAGTGAGGCACTTTTGCCATGTCTAATCACAACCAGGTCTGCTGGCAAGGAACGCAATTAGTGTAGCGAGCACGTATTTACAAGACTTAAGGTTTCGCCATATTGCCGACGCAGCGCGTTGGGGGCGAGACGGTGGCGCGAGCTGGGGAGTCGAAACGTGCTTAAATGTACGGGAGACGTCACACAACTCCACCACGCTCGAAGCGACGGCACACCGCCGTCTCGTCCTCGTCATTTTAAACAAATAACAGCAGGAGAGAGACGCTTATACGCGTGCGAGCGGGCGCTAGTATTGTTGTTTAAATTTTAGACGTTGACAGCGTCAGGGCGACCGCTTGGCCCATGCGACTTCCAACCCACAGTATGACATACGCGCCACGCTGCCAACCGCCGGCCAAGCGACAGCGTCATGCCTCCAGAATCAGAATATTTTTTATTCATGTAAACCATTATATAACAAAGACCATCATCTTTGGAATGTCATTCAGGGAAAAAACTCCACGTTCTCTTTTAAAATAAAAATTTTACAAACTTTTCACTTACATCTTGTTGTGGGGTATGAGAGAACAATATAGGTTGGTCATCTGGTGAGTCTAAGTTAAATAGACCAAATTTACTATATATGAAAATGATTACAAGGTTCCGTGATTTACAAAAAAAAGTACACAAAAAATGGCATTATTTTAAATTAGTAGAAGGAAGAGAGGGAATGTCAACTAATAATAGTTGAATAGGTTGTACTCAAGTGGAGCTGGAATAGCATCTATACAAGCATATTTATCTTTGAAATAATCTTCTATTGAATAATAAGCTTGCTTACACAAGCTTCGAACTTATTTTGACTAAGTTTAGTGACGTCAATTGGAATTTTGTTATAAAATGTAACACAGTGACCCATGAAAGACGAGTGAATTTTCGACAGACGAAATTGCGGTTATTTTATTTCTATGTCGTGTGTTATAACAATACCTATCACCTAGCTGATTAAAGAGATCTAATTTTTATCTAGTACACATAATGTTTTCATAAATATATTAACATAGACCCGTCATGATATTAGCTTTTTTGAACAGTTCTCTTAAAAAGTAGCAACTACTCAAGTTGTAGATGGCCTAATAGTCCTTTTTTTGCAAGATAAAACAGACTCAATGTCAGCTGCCCTACCCCAAAATAATATACCGTAAGACATAACACTATGAAAGTAGCTGAAATAGACTATCCTCGGGGTGTTCACATCAGTTAGTTGACCGATCTTCCCTTACGACATAGGTAGAGGAGCTAAGCCGTTTACTTAAATTCTTAATATGAGGACCCTATTTTAACTTGGAGTCAAGCGTAATCTCTAGGAAAGATATATCATTGATGAACTCAAGTTGCTCATTGTTCAGTATAATATCATATATAGTACTTTTCACATTTGGTAAAGAAAACCTTAAACATAGTTTTCTTGTTCTTGAGTACTAAATTGTTGGATGTGAACGAGTATGTACTGGAAGAATAGTGTCATTACGAAGTCACGAAGTATCGTCAAAGTTGTTAACATGTCTACGTACTTTAAAAATCGAATAGGTATCGTCCGCAAATAAGACTATCTTCGCTCATTTTTTAATTACTTCAAGTAGATAATTTATGTAAACTAAAAATAGGAACGCACCTAGTATATATCCCTGTCAAACGCCCATATTAACTAAAGCCCTAGAGATTTAGTTTGATTTATTTGAACACACTGTTGTCTGTCCTCTAGGTAAGATTTTAAAAGATTATGAGCACATAATCTTTTAAATCCGTGTTAAAGCATTACCACGGATTCCATAGTGCTCCAGTTTCAGCAGGAGTGTTTCATGTTCCACCTAATCAAATACTTTGGCAAGGTCACAAAAGTTGCTAATGGCGTCCTGTGAGTTTTCCCAAGCATCAAAGATATGCTTTATTAGAGTTATACCGGCGCCAGTAGTTCAACGCCCTTTGGTGAAGCCAAATTGCTGATCATGTAAGATTATTTGCGTTAAAATTATCTAGCATTTGAATAAGTACTATGTTTTCAAACACTTTACCGAGCACTGGCAAGACAGACACTGGCCTATAGTTGTTGGCATCTTTATTATCGCCGGATTTGAACAACTAAATTTCATTATATTTCAGTATACTTCTTGATCTACAAATAATATTATTAGCCCTGTTAAGAAACTGTCCCACCGTAGGGCACGGGCCTCCTCTGACACTGAGAGAGTTTAGGCCATAGTCCACCACGCTGGCCCAGTGCGGGTTGGCGAACTTCACACACATTCGAGAAACTCTTAGGCATGCAGGTTTCCTCACGATGTTTTCCTTCACCGTTAAAGCAAGTGATATTTTTTATCTACACACATTAAAAATAACAGCCAAGTGTAGCGCGATTGTATGAATAATGGATTTACACACTTTTACTGATATTCCCCATAGGTCTCCAGTTACTTTTAATTTTAAATCATTAAAACCTAATAACAGGCCGGGGATTACTGTACTTAAACCTGAATTCCACCGGACAAACAGTAATGTTGCTTTTAACAAATGAAATTGCAAGGGAAGTAGAGCAATTTAAAGATTTTGTTGTCTCTACCGAAATATATTAGTATAAAAAATTCGAACTCTTGAGCTACGTCTATATTTGCCAGAATGAGCCCGCGCGCAGTTTCTAGAGTAAAGTCCGCACTGCGTTCCTTAGACCTCCAAGTTTCACTATTAACAATTTTCCAAGTGGCTTCAATTTTTTCATCTGCAAACCTAATTTTTTTACTTACATGTAGCGCTTTTGCTGCCCTACATACTCTTCTATTCGTTTTGGAATAATTTGTAACGTACCTTGCAAAACTTTCATAATTCATTTGGGATTTTAGGTAATTTAATTAAAATAGCTTTTCTGTACTCCTACGAATTGCAGTGGTAGCCCAATTACAGAAGGTGAACTTGGGTTTGATATTTTTCATTTTAATGGGAGAGCTACTAGTAAATTGTACCTGTAAAATTGAAAAGAGATTATTTATTACGTTTATTTACGTTACACATGTAAACACCTTATTTATTACTCAAAGCTGTATTAAATGTATGCAATATTGCAGGTGTTATATTTCTAGAATTAACTTTAATACTTCTCAGTGATGTAATATTATTGAAGATGACTGTTTGCCCAATGTGATCTGATGGTAGACAAGTAACTACTGCTTGATCTATATAATCGCAATTATAAAAAATAATATCAACGCACGTAGTAGAAGTTAATATAAGTTAGTTTAAGTTATTCGAATTGATTCGAAAAAAATATTAAGAGTCTGTCACTATCCGTGTTTTTTCTGGGATAACTTATGTTAAAGTCACCACAAACTACAATAGACTTGTAACTCGTGAAAGTTTTATTCAGCACATCTTCCATTACAGACTCTAATATAGTAATATTCTGACTGTTTGGCGGTCTGTATACGCACACATTAATATGCTTATCCAGCTCAACACAAGAAATTTCAACACACTGTTCAACTGAAAGCCCAACTATATCCCTACGCTCTCTCGACTTGATATTTTTTTTAACCATAATTAATGTACCTCCATGAAGCCTAATGTTACGAGTATAGGAACTTAAGACCGAATAATTGTTATAATTTATGAATGATTCATGAGATTTAAACCAATGTTCACAAATGCAAACAACATCATATTTAGTTTTAAACCAAAAATAACGGCTGTTACCTGCCCGGACTCAGGAATGAATTTCAAAGGGGCAGAGGCACACGAGATATTGTTGGTCAGGGACTCTTATCTCTCTGCATTATATCTTACCAAGTCAATTAGCTCGCTGACCTCCTGCGTTACTACAATCCTTTCACAGAATTGTGTCTGAGCGGCTTCATATTTGCTAAAAAATATCATTTAAAGTCAATTCCTTAAGTAGTTATTCGTTTTGAAATTGTTGTGTATCTATATTGTACCTAGATTTACTATGTTCTAATTCTTTTGTACAGTTTTCCACTTATTTAATAATTGAAAACGCTCTTTTCTAAGATAGACATTAGTTTTAAAGTGATTTTGCCTTTTTTGTTTTATTATAATGGTTTTAATTTTTAAATACCTTTCAACTTTACTGCTACCCCGCAAGAGATCTGGCGTGATGATATTGGTAGATAGATAGAGATAGAAATACCTTTTAATTCTATTGTGACCTCTAATAGAAGGACATTTGTTTATGGTATCATCACCAGTCAAATCTATAAATGGCACGTCACATACGCTACTGGACCCTTTACCGACTAACTCGTCATACGGGCTCTGGGTAGCGACAGCTTGTTTGCTAATTCTAAATCTGTTCAGGCTGTTCTAAGCCTGTTCCGCCTTATGGACCTCACTAAGTTGAATTTCAAGCTCTGATATGCGTCTTAGAGCTAGTCCATGTGTGTCACCGCAGTGTTCTAAACTAGATTCAAAGTTACGAATATGTTGATTTTGGTCAAGAATGTCCATATATTTAATGTGCAATTCAGCCAACTCCTTCTTAAACTCAGAGATTTTATCAATAATTTTCATCACTTCCACCTTGCTGTCATCTCTCTCCTGCAGCAGTTGTTGGCACAGATTTCTCGAGGACTTCAGTTCCTTAAGGGTTGCCCAGAGCTTTTCCTCTGTATCATCGGTTGTTGCTCTGCGGGTCATTATTTTACAGGATAAAAATCTTTTAAAAAATAAATAAAACTGACTTCAAAAAGCACAAAAGAAATATTTGAAGTCGGCACCGGTTAGTGCAGTTGGTTACTTGGCACCGACTTCAAATATTTATTGTTTGCTTTTTTAAAGTCGGTTTTTTTTTAAAAAGATTTTTTTTTACAATTTTGAGTGACAAGTGAATTATTTACTAATATTTATACCTATATTATATTTTTTTGCTGAGTTGAACAGTAAGGTACCTACATGATTGATATAATAACAATAATAACGGAATCTATACATTCGTACTGTTCGCCGTTAAGGAGTCCCCTTATGTATCTTCAAACTCCAAAGGTCAATACCGATTTTATTAAAATGGGACGTCCTCGAAACTATACTAAACCAAACGCAAAAAGAATCATCAAAATCAGTTCATAAATAAAGACGTTATGAAAAAACACAGACGAATTGTCGACCTCCTCCTTTTTTGAAGTCGGCTAATATTCTGATTTGTTCTATGGCAAGGTACCTATAGGATTGACGTAATACCCATAATATCTCAATCTACGCATTCGTATTGTTTGTCGTTAAGGAGTTCCCTGGTGTATCTTCCAAGTCCAAGGTCCAATACCGATGATATTATGATCGGCGGAATGATCGCGTAACATACATACAAAAAAAACATATAGTCGAATTGAGACCTCCTCCTTTTTAGAAGTCGGTTAAAAAATAGGTATCAGGAACAATGAAAAGATTATAAAGAGCTTTGTTAAAAGGTAAATAAAGTTTACTAGATATAAGTTAACCAAAAAGGAATGTGACTGTTAGGTGAACAATAAAAATAGGATAGTGGAGACAGTGATCTTATTTCAGGGAAATTAGTAAATATTACAATAAATATAAAGTGATGTAAGACAACTAAGCAATCTTAATGAATATTGCTTCCAAAGGGTAGGTAATTTTGATGTTATTAAACCTATTTAACATTACATTACATTGTACATACATTGTATGTACAAATCATGTACCAATGAGCTTGAGGACTTAATTATTATACATAATTATTTATAACCAGGCTTGCGCAGTGTATTAGTAGCGTTTACAATATCTGTGGCGAGTGTTAGTCGTCGATTTTGTTCCCACTACTTGTCAAACAAATGGGGGCATGACAATGTTGACATGCATGACGTGGCTCACCAGGATGACCTATTTACAAATTTTGTGGAGTGTGTAATGAGAATAAAGTTGAGATATTGAAATAATACTCCCCGGCTTAGGTAAACTTTCAAAACCTGCCCGTTGAGTTGACGAATTAAGAGCCGATCAAAGCTTTTTCCCTTTTTTAATGCAATTCAGAAGTCACTGATACTTAATAACAATATATAACGTAATATCCATATAATTTTGATTTACACACACACACAATATACAAAATTAATCAAATTATTTTCAATAAATACGACAAGAGCTTTTTCTACTATAACTGATGGCTAGTGTTGTCAGCCCCCCCCCCCCCAAAATCCGTTGCGCTTCGTCGGCTATTAGACGAAACCCTTCAGGTTTGGTTAAATAGCCGACGGAGCGCGACGGAGGCGTTCGGCTGCCGGCTCGGATGTCGTTTGCCGTCGCGCCAAGCGTGACTACGTTGTGTGGCACTTCCCGTACATTTGAGTACATTACAACTCTCCAGGTTGCGCCATTGTCGCGCTCCCATCGCGCTGCGTCGGCTATGTGGTGAAACCTTAAACTATGAAAAACTAAATCCCGTACGTACATTACATTAAGTGAAAAGAAAACATTGTAACGTTTATTCGTTTATTATTGTAGTTCGCGTTTAAAGAATAGCATAGAATTATAAACATATGTTTGTGATTCGTTATTTCCCAGCTTTTGTCAGATACCCATATTGTTATATTAACCATCATATAATTTTTTGATGTGCAGACGGCGTAATAAAATATTAAACCTTATGTCACTGGTACACTTATATCGAACCTAACGACACTTCATTATAACATGACTTTGAAACATATAATGTTGAAATCCATTAAACCCTTTAGACTAGAGAGCGTTCCGAATATTTAAGTACCTACATACATGCGCTGGAAAGTCATTATCCTCCATCTTAAACGATCAAGTAATTCTAAAAAAGAATTTGTAATGAGAGAGTGAACATAGTACCTGTTTTTTTTATATAAACAAAATGGTGCAACTTACAAATTATCCTGAGAGTTACAGATGGTGATTTTCTGTCGCCTTCTACATTAGAAGCAGTACACGAGTACTGTCCGGACTGGTTTCTATTCACGCTTTGCAAGGCCAGGTGTGCAGACCCAGCAATCACACCAGCGCGCTGGTTGTGTGTCATTATTTGTCCCTGGAAATAATATCCCTGTAGGAATCTAGAGGAGGTGAAACAGCTTTATCGAAAGAGAAATAATACACGAATGAATACCAAAACATTTTTTAAGGGAAGTTCAGAGGAATTTTGGTAATTATATTGCAAATACCTATGTTCGTGGACTTGTAGACGTTTTTGACCTGTTTATTTTTAAATTATTTACCATTTGCTTTGTTTTTATAAAGTAATCTCTTCAAGTACACCATTACAATACAATTAAAGCAGACTTGTACAACACTAAGATGTACTTACATCATGTTCCCACACAACTTTGTAAGCCGGCGGGTTAGATTTCACAAGGCATTCAAAATATACGTCGTCGCCCTCTTCGATATCGTTGGGATTCATTTTAGCACCAAGACGAAGACTTACTATAGGAATATCTGTTGCATATAACAGTAATAAATATTAAAATATAATAAAATACATTTTAGTTGGTTATTTCATAACAATGACGAAATTAAATACCAATATTAGATAAATGGGTAATGGCTGATTAAGACGTATTAAGTAGTTAACGAAATTTTACCACAATTTTGTGTCAATGTGACCAAATGTGCTTATAAGTTGAATTTAGTAATAGGTTACAATGTTTATACGCATATAGTCACTTAAAATTAAAATAACTACTTAATAACTGTAAAACGTAATGAAAGTAGTATGATAAATAAATTCTAGGCTAAGTGTGAGGGTGCTCCCTATGTACAAAAATATTTTGCGGAATCTCTTACGATAAGAAATAATAATCTTCAATATTAAGTAGTTGTAAGTAGCTAGTAGAGAACTTGTTGGAACTCTGCACTTTTTGCAAGAAAGAACAAAGGTAAAGAATGAAAAAAAGATTTATTTGACCGACACACTACAGAACAGAATAAATAGATAGTTATGTAAAGTACGGCACAAGTTGTGTGGGGCCAAACAGAGCTCTGCCTCAGCATGTTGTTGCACTATAGCCATAGTGCAGCGCTGGTATTCTGGCAGAACCGTAAGTGGCGACACGGGTTATAAAATAACCTATCTATCTATCTATCTATCTATAACCTCACGCCAGATCCCTTGCGGGGTAGGCAGAGAGTACAGAGTTCCAACAGGTTCTTTCCTTACATACCTCTCTGGCTTCCTCGACTCTCATAGTTCGTCTCATACACGCTCGCCGGTTACGAAGACTCTTGACTTTTCCATCAGATAAGACTCGGTTTATTTGGTCGTGGTAAGATAGTCTAGGTCTTCCCCGGTACCTGCATCCTTCCACTTTCACATTGTATATCTGTTTTGTCATTCTTTCCTCTGGCATTCTTTCTATATGCCCTAACCAACGGAGCATGCCGTTTCTCATCTTTACACCGATACTATCTTTCATACCTACTCGCTGTCTTACTATGCTGTTATAAAATAACCTGTATGTATAAAATATAAAAATAATAAATAAATATGTATACAGTAGAAAGTAACATAAATAAAACAGCACTCAGCTCAGAAGAAGGCAGAAACAATATTAAATAATGCAAGTAATACAATACAAATAAACTAATAAATAGATACAATTATATTAATAATAAAGAACTACAAATTTATCGATAATCAATACTAGTGTAACTATATTGTCTTTGGGCATGAATCGATATAACATAACGATATTGATTGACTCTGTACTCTCTGCCTAGCCCGCAAGGGATCTGGCGTGATGATGAAGATAGATAGATAAATAGATATTGACAATGACGTAAATTACAAAGGTTAAATAATGTTATCCTATTTGATGATATAGATCAAAAAACTTACAGTATAAATTCAGAGTAATGCTAGTTTCAATGGTGGTATCTTCCAATTTTACATGCGAAGCGCGACACGTGAGGACGCGGCCATCTTGATCCATGCGCGGCGTCCAGCGCACTAACGACACTGTCTCGTTCTTGTCATCAGAATCCTAAAAATCAGGATAATAATACAGCGGGAGGGCAATTTAACATTATAAACAGAAAGGACATGTTCGTGTGTTCTGCGCCCATACATGATTTGCTCCAGAACCAACAGCAACAAAAAATACTATGATTTCAAATCATGAATATATTGTGTGTGTTGACATTCAGTAAAGATGTCGGCGACTTCGATATAAGTACTTACAATACTTTGAAATATTCGTTTTAGACTGCAAATTGTCAGTTAGATACAGAAGAAATCTTATGATATGACTTTTCTTTATGACATGGTCAACTCAAAGCTTGATTGCTCTAGTCTTACATCTTTCATTGGTTTGAAAGTGCCACATCATAGACAGAGGACATCGAAGTACGTAGTATATTATGTTCCAAAAAGCCACACTAATTATGGACGGAATGAATTAGTTGCCCGTCTGACGTCAACATATAACACTTATTTTAGTAATATTGACATATACGCGTTCATTTAAAAGTAGAATTTTAAAAGAAATAGGTTCATTACACACTATGTATCTAGGCCTATGTTCAGCAGTGGACAAGTATAGGCTGAGATGATGATGATGATGATGATGATGTATCTATCATATATTTTTTATTCACGTTTATGAATTCCAATTATTTATTTACTGTGACTCTTACTCTAAAGTATTATTTTCGTATCTCTTATAATATTACAATATACTTAACACAAAAGCATAAATATATTCTTTATTTTCCGTTATATAGTTTGAACTGATACTTTTAATTTCAGGAGCATCTCTTGGCGCGTCATCTCACGACCTAATTGTATGTAGTGATATCCTTTAATTGGCGAAGAATGATAACATTACGTAAACTTGATACTCTGTAGTTAGTAAGCTGTTGGATGTCCAAATAAAAAAAAATATTGCCATTATTTTAATAAAATAGATAAATAATGATGGGTCAAATGTTTGTTGGTTTTGGGGCAATTTTCGACAATGTCCTTTTCAGAGCTGGCTAAAATCTGTAATATGACACATGCAATAAAAATAATTTTCGGATCTTATCGCGGTTTATTTAAAATTTTAGTTAAACGAGCAGGGAACGACATGCCAGCGGAATACACATAACTATTGAAACACTCCCTTACATCTGGATACTTAATGTAGAAGTGTAAGAAGAGGAGCAGTTCTACAAACAGGTAGATGGTGTGGTGAGGGGCTCCCCTGTATCTCCCATTGGTGCCGATATATTCATGGAAGACTTTGTAGCGACATCCCTTCGTACCTCACCCGTTAAGCCAAGTTTCTACAAGCGTTACGTAGATGATACTAGCAGAATATTACCATCTGACAAAAATAATGTATTTCTAAATTATTTAAACTCCATTAACCCTAAAATTCAGTTCGCAATGGAGTTGAAGGTAAACAAATCTCTACCTTTCCTAAATGTCTTAGTAATCCGTAACCCCAAAAATACTTTAAGCTATCCGGTATATAGAAAAAGACTCATTCTGACAGGTACTTAAATGGCGAATCTCATCACCATCCAACACAGTTAACTACTGTGGGTACACAAGAAATCTGTGACAATAAACATCTGACTGCAGCGTTTCAACATGTCAAGCAAGTCTTGCACGACAATAAGTTTCGACTACGCCAATGGCACAGTGACCGAGTGAAACCAGCCACAGTCGAGAATCTCACTGCTGTACTACCTTATATGAGAGAAGTCACTGACAAGATTGGCTACATCTTGAAGCGTGCCGTGCTTGAAAAGATCAGACAATGTTTGCTATCTGTCAAGTGTCACATTCTTCTATAAGACGCAGGAGTATACAAGCGCTTGATAGTGAATGTGGTCTCTCCGGCATAGGACAAACGAAAAAGACGGGTATAAACTCGAGTAAAAGAACACATAGCTGGCCTAAAACACCGTCGCTCAAAAAGTTTGCAGTCTGTGAACATGTCCTAGACTTCATCCGCCATAACTTCAGATTTAATAAACCTCAAATACTCGTGAACTACGTGAGGCTACTGAAATTAAAAATATAGAGAATACGGCTGGGTGCTTCCATCGACTTGGGATCCGGTAGTAAATATAATCAAATCTAAAACCATAACAATACAAAACCTCAAGACTAGATCAGACCAACAAAAATAATTATGAAGTTTGAGGGTACCCCGGAGCAACTATGCCTTTTGGACGTCTATCACCTAAAATCTTTCCGTGACTATGGGTGCTGCAAAGTACTTGAAACGTCGGGAATTAAAAACCAAAAATTAAATCCGTAAACCGCTATAAAATCCGAAAAATTTCATATTTTTTTTATTTCTATAAATGTATTATCGTGAAAAATAAATCTTTGGAAAAAATATTTTTCAGTTTGAAAGGGCAAGAACTTTTAAAGACGTTTGAGAGATTGAAAGAAGCTGTAGACTTTTCTGCTTATCTCTGCAATGTAACTAATTAATGCAAGGTTGGAGTCCATAAAAACACCTAAGTTTTTTAATCGCTTTAGAAAAGGGTATATATACAGAATCAAACAGAACTGGAGAGTGGTCCTGTAGATTCATACCTTGTGCGTTCATACGATAGTATCTGCTACCAATGATGATGGTTGAGACTTAGCCGGATTAACTAAAAGCACAATCAATTCATTGATGACGCCAAATGAATATGATTCAGATAATTGCATAAACACATTTCTCAATCATGTTCTGTATAAGATTAGATATCAACGTCCTAGACCCATACGATGTACCGATTGACTGAATCGTTCACCCGCCACAGTTAACTGACAATGAAAACCGATGTTTCGGGAGGATATTCGCTAGAGGTGCAGCGAATTCTCTAGAGGTGAAGAAACCTCTATTTCAGCATTAGTTTTGTAATCTTCATGTAAGCATAATGCATAAGTTAGCTAAGCAGGAAAATAACCTCCTGTGGTAAAGTAGATGTCAACTGCTTGCCATCCAGCCACCAAGTGATGACGGCTGGGGGTCGAGCGCCTACTGCTCGACATGCTAATTCCGCTTTCTGCCCTACGGCCAAGGGTTGCTCTCGCGCCAAGATGTCCACTTGCAAGGGACGCACTAAAACAAAATATATATAAATATACTTTAGGGAAATATTTTGTTACAGCTATTCAATATAAAAAGGAATTTTGTGTGAATTATCTTCATCTTAGTAATAGCACTTTGTTTTTTGTTTTTTTTTGTTTTTAAAACGTAGCCCCACACTAGGATTTATTCCTGTGTCGTGGGTGCGTTTACAAACATGAAAATTCACATACACAAATACCCAGGATCGGAACAAATAATTGTGGATCACACAAAGATTTGTCCCGTGCGGGACTCGAACCCGCGACTATTAGACGCAGTGGGCAGAGCGACTTAAGCTCTTAACCACCGCGCTAAATCGTCTGTCCGTAAACTTTAAAGTTGGTAGGTTCATTTAATTTCTACACTATTTCTAGACACACGTTGCATAAATGTAGTAGCTAGTGACATTATTTTTTACACGACAGCTCATTAATTGTCCCACTGTCAGGCAAAGGCATCCTCTCAGAAACTGAGGTAGGAGTTATTAGGTTATACTCCACTATGAGGAGCCAGTTCAGATTGGTGGAGGCAGTTTTGTGGTCACCAGCTGCTGTTGAAACTAATCAAGACGCTTATAAGACATTCTACCTGGCATAACGATTACCACATGAAGTGGTACCCGGGACCAACAGCGACTTAACATGCCTTTCGAAGAATGGAGAAGCTCAAAAATGGAAATTCCACAACGGCCACCCATCTCATAATAATAGAACCGACTGCCGCTTAAACTTAGCGATCACTACAAACACCGCGGTACCACACTGCTACGTAAGAATTCATACGTTACAAAAATCCACTGCCGTAAACTCGGGAATGTACGAATTCGCACGTGGCATAAGTCGATTTTTTAAGTGATTTTTTTTCCTGGTCAACATTAAATTGTTGACATTAATTTTTTTTGTATAAAATTTATAGGTTTGTATGCTCTTTTATTTGATGTATAATACATCTCAGTCTGTGTTTGTGTTATCAAGATCGGATAACCTGAAGAGTGTGTGCCCGCTAAGCAGGTGTAGCGTGATTTTTCACAAAAAAATGTGTTATTGTAATTAGTTAATGAATCGTATAAGATTTGTTATTTGTTATTTTATTGATTATATTATATGTGAGTTAAACGTAATGTTATGTAGACGATTATTTTTTGAGATTCTCGTAGGAAAAAGTAACCTACTGTACGTAACCTTTTTGTGTTTTGAGGTGATAATTAACTTAAATAAAAATTTGCTTACCAAAATAGGATGCATTCTTTCTATTTTTGCCTTAAATTTAGATCTTAAACCTTCATTACTGTAGAAACTGTTCCGTTTTTCAATTTCGAACTTGAGCGAGATATTTTTAGCTGTTTTTTGTTAAGACGATATACAAGTAAATATGCAGTTTTTTATTATTTAGGATTAACGAGAACAATAGATCATTTGTCAAAATTTTCTGATTTTTATGTTTAGATGACATGAAATTAGATATGGAGGTATTTTTATTAGTAATTTAAGATTAAAAAGTCAAAGTCTTTTGAAAATTTTCCCAAAATAATTGTTATTTTTTGTGTTTTACCGTGTATATATTTTTAAGTACGAATTTTATGGGATTAGGTTATATGCTGTATTTAATTGTACTTAATTAAAACACTTAATCATCATGAAATCGTTTACTTTTTATTTCATGTAAAAACTTGCTATAGGTTTTTTTTTTTTTTTGCAAACTTCGGCAAAACATGATACCTTGGCCGCTTCCGAATCAACTGGTGTGGAACTCAAACACAAACAATTTATTTTGTATAAACGTCAGTTACGTACAAATAGTTTATTTTTTTTAACTAATCTAACTACTAAGTTACCACCGGATCGCATCGCGGCCTCCACTGAGTAGATCCGGCAAGAAACTCAGCGAGCTTGTCTTTTTAGGGTTTCCTAACTCAATTTGTAAAATAAAACCCTTATGGGATGACTTCATTATCCGTCTGTCCGACGGATATTACTCTTTTTCTCAGGAACAACTAAAAGTCTTAATTTGAAATTTATATCAAATGAACAAAGGTGTCTGACTGGTGTAAAAAAAGGGTCTAAGTAAACCCAGACAAAAGATATGGCCATTTAAAGTCACTCATTAGAAATTATATGGCACTCCCCGTTGACCCAAAACGGTAGATTATGACATAAAGCAAGGTTTTAAAGTACAAGTAAAGGAAACAGTCCGATAATTGTCAATTTATAACTAAAACATATAAAAAATAATTATTTTCCCTAAAATCTGATGAAAACTTAAGATTGCGGACAAAATATAGTTTTTCTATAGAAAAGTTCCCAGTATCAGTCCGGAGTCCGGCATTGTGCCCGGTATAATGGCAATAGCCTCGCTCTTATTACATTGGCACCTTACATTCTTAGCAATAAGTCGGTGTGCATATACAGTAAACCTCTGCCACTCTTGTTTGGGGAAGGTAGGCGTCCCGGTGTGTGTAAATTTTTTATGCGGAAATAATTGAATGTTAACGTTTTAATAATATAATTGATTTATAAACGTGCTAATAATATATAATTAAATCAAAAAGTCACGTAGCCATCTTGAATTTCAAAATTTACGCTACATTCGTAATCAACATCCCCTAAAACCCTGAACCTGGGTATCTTACCCATATTGATTTTATATAAAAGTCACACCAACCATCTTGGATTTTAAATTTGCCGCTATATTCATTATCAGCATCCCTCAACACTTTAAAATCGATACCCATATTGATTATTCATAAAAAGTGGTGTCTGTCATCTTGGATCCAGAAATTAACGTTATATTCAAGTCTTCTCACTCCGCAACATCGTAGAGAAGCATCTGGCAGTGGGGCGGACGGTTTTCTGCGGTTTTGTAGATCTGGAGAAGGCATTTGACAGAGTTGTGCGAAAGAGACTTTGGGACATTTTGCCAGAGTATGGTATAGATGGCACTCTGTTGCGAGCCGTCCAGTCCACTTATATGGACTGCAAGGCATGCGTATGGGTAAGTGGTAACAGGTCACCCTGGTTTGACGTTAAAATCGGCGTCAAGCAGGGTTGCGTGTTGTCCGCTAGACTGTTTATAATATATCTGGACAAAAGTCTTCAAAGACTGAAAGCGATGAATGAAGGTGTACAGATGGGTGAATTAGTGGTAAACCATCTACTTTATGCAGATGACGCGGTTTTAATAGCGCCAACAGCCACTGATCTGCAAACACTAGTCACAGTTATGAAAGACGACTGCATGATCAATGGCTTACACTTGAATGTGAAGAAAACCAAGATTATGGTTTTTGAAAGGGAAGAAACCAGAACGAGTGTAAGGATTGTGGTTGGTAACGATGTGCTGGAGCAAGTGAATGAGTTTGTATATCTTGGATGCGCCTTCAGTAAGGATGGGAAATACACCGCTGACATAGAGAGAAGAGTGAGTGCAGGGAACAGAGTGAATGGTGCGATGGGAAAGCTACTCGAGAGCCGGCACTTAAGCCATAAGGCGCAGCTGGCCATACATAACGGAGTTCTAGTCCCAACGCTGTTATATGGTAGCGAGAGCTGGGTATGTAAGAAGGAGAATGAAAGTAGGATAAATGCGGTAGAAATGCGAGCTCTGCGGAAGATGTGCGGAGTGAAGCTGACCGACCGCATTAGCAACAGCATATTAAGACAGCGAGTAGGTATGAAAGATAGTATCGGTGTAAAGATGAGAAAGGGCATGCTCCGTTGGTTCGGGCATATAGAAAGAATGCCAGAGGAAAGAATGACAAAACAGATATACAATGTGAAAGTGGAAGGATGCAGGTACCGGGGAAGACCTAGACTATCTTACCACGACCAAATTAACCGAGTCTTATCTGATGGAAAAGTCAAGAGTCTCCGTAACCGGCGAGCGTGTATGAGACGAACTATGAGAGTCGAGAAAGCCAGAGAGATATGTAAGGAAAGAACCTGTTGGAACTCTGTACTCTCTGCCTACCCCGCAAGGGCTCTGGCGTGAGGTTATAAATAGATAGATAGAACGTTATATTCTTAATAAGCATCCCCTAATACCCCAAAAGTGACACGCATATTGATTTTACTTTAAAAGTCCCGTCTGCCATCTTGGATCCAGAAGTTTACGCCATATTCAGCATCTCCTAAAACCCTAAAAGTGATACCCATACCGATTTTAGTGGATCTAGATTTTACTTTATCTTAGGATCTAGCCAATTAACGCCATATTTGTAATTATAATACCCTAAAATCCTAAGAAGACGCCCCATATTAATTAAATTTCAAAAGTCTATTTTGGGATAAAAAAATTGAAGCTATATTCGTAATAACACCTACTAAAACCCCAAAAGTGGTGTATGTAATATTGATTTTCTTAAAAAGTCGCGTCAACCATTTTTCACACGACACAATAACGTCAGTCGGTTTGTCGTCATGTAATTTTGATTACTAATTACTGTTATCAACATTAATGTAATCTTGATTGAATGTTATCAGGATTGAAAATAATCAAGATTAATTAAATAGTAATCTGATTACAAAAGTAGTTGATTACGCCAAATCTGGGCATAGATAACTTTTTACAAACTTTTATGTTCGTATTTCTGTCTTTCTGGTCAACATCTTGTGATCCATTTTTCAAGCACTTCGGATATTTTATTTTATTAAGATATCTAACAGCGTTTGACAATAGAAAGGATGTATTCATCATCATCATCATCATCTCAGCCTATACTTGTCCACTGCTGAACATAGGCCTCCCCAATCGCTTTTCAGCGTAACCGGTCCGATGCCACCTGCATCCAACGACTTCCTGCGATTTTCACAAGATCGTCGGTCCATCTGGCAGGTGGTCGTCCCACGCTGCGCTTGCCAATACGTGGTCTCCACTCTAGAATCTTTCTGCCCCAACGCCCGTCCGATCTTCGCGCTATGTGGCCCGCCCATTGCCACTTCAGCTTGCTAATCTTAAGGGCTATGTCGGTGACCTTGGTTCTTCTACGAATCTCCTCATTCCTGATTCGATCACGTAGAGAAACGCCGAGCATAGCTCTCTCCATAGCTCGCTGAGCAACTCTGAGCTTTTTTTATGAGACGTGGTCTCTCTTACTATAAGAGAGACCACGTCTCTGATCCACATGTCATCACTGGTAACACACATTGACTAAAAACTTTAGTCTTTAGGCACTGAGGTATTTTGGATGAGAAGATGTTGCGCAGTTTCCCGAACGCTGCCCAGCCGAGTTGGATTCGTCGATTGACCTCTCTCTCAAAGTTGGACCTACCTAACCGGACTACCTGTCCCAGATAAATGTATTCGTTGACAACTTCAAGAGTAGAGTTCCCAACGGTGAGTGCGGTGGGTACGACATGGACGTTAAACATTATTTTTGTTTTGTCCAGTTTCATTTTAAGACCCACTTGTTGAGATACTCTGTTGAGGTCGCTGAGCATTCGTCCTAGATCTTCCAGTGACTCCGCCATGACCACAATATCGTCGGCAAATCGAAGGTGAGTGATGTATTCGCCATTGATGTTGATGCCAAGTCCTCGCCATTCCAAGAGCTTGAAAGCGTCCTCTATCGTGGTCAGTTTCGGAGAAATGACGTCTCCCTGTCTTAATCCTCTTTTTATGGAGATCGCCTTCGTGCACTGCCCTTGTACTCGAACTGACATGGTGGCGTTATTATACAAGCACTTCAAATCTTCGATGTACCGATAGTCAATGCGGCATGTATTCAATTGAGCTGAAATTTGGCAAACGTATGTAAGTTCGGTGACAATGCAATAATATAGTACCATGGACCCACCTCCAGACCAGTCTTACGATGGAGTCAAAAGGTGGCCATGGGAACATGTCAACAACACAACGTACCCACCTCGTGTTAGGGCTTGTTAGATTGGTATTAATAAGTACTAAACCAGATGATATTCAGGGTCTGACGATGAAGTGGAAATGTGGCCAACGAAACTACCCAACTACTAAACAAACCCCTGCCGTGTTTGGGCTCGTTGGATTTGTCTTGACGAGTTCTATAGACTCTGATGATGTCCAGGATCTGATGATGGAACCGGAGGGTAGCCAACGGAACTACCCAACTACTCAACATAATACCGCCGTGTTTGGGCCCATTGGATTTGTTTTGACGAGTTTTGTAGACCTGGATGATCTCCATGGTCTGATAATGAAGATGGAGGGTGCCTAATAGAACTTCTACGGAACAAAAACCTGCCATTTTTGGGCTCATTGAATTTTTCTTAACGAGTTTTATAGATCCGGATGACATCCAGGGTTTCATGATGGAGCCCGGGGGATGGCCAACGGAATTACCCAACTACTCACCATAACCCCGACATATTGGAGCTCGTTGGATTTGTATTGACAAGAACTATTGTTTACGTATTATTAAATTAACTTCCTTACTGGGCTGGAAGCGAAAGAAAAACTTAGAATGCCCCAGTAGCCTTACTTTTGCTAGGCTGGTGGTAAGAGTCCACCAAAGGCAGTAACGTCGTCCGATCAAGGACCAGAAAAGGAAAATTCGGAATAAACCTTATACCAACCCGTCTGGCCAGCGTGGTATAGTAGGCCAAACACCTCCTAACATGATAAGGCATCTAAACCAAAGGCCCCCAGTTCCCGGTAGTCCCGCTGTCCGCTGCCACGGTAGCGGTCGCGGTAACAGCGGGGCAGGGGGTGCGAAGAATCTCCGGGCTACGACACAAGGCTACCAAAAACACCTGACACTGGCTACGTACAACTGAACTCGAGGTAGAACTAGGTCGCATTAACTGGCACATATTGGGGTTATCCGAAGTCCGAAGACAGGACGAGGACACGATAACCCTTGAGTCAGGCCACCTGTTCTACTTTCGGGAAGGTGATCGGCCCTCTCAGGGCGGTGTCGGTTTCCTGGTCTACAAAGCTCTCACTAACAACGTTGTGGAAGTCAGCAGTGTCTCGACACGGGTAGCGTACCTCATAATTAAAATCACCGACAGATACACCCTGAAGGTGGTACAGGTATATGCGCCGACTTCGACATACTGCGACGACATAGCCGAAGCCATGTATGAAGACATAGCCAAGGCATTACATGGCACCACCAAGGCTCACTACAACGTTGTTATGGGGGACTTCAATGCCAAAGTGGGAGTACAAGAACGCGGCGAAACGATAATCGGACCCCACGGCGTGGGGCGCCGAAACCACAGGGGGCAGATGCTGGTCAACTTTCTGGAGTCGCAGGGGCTCTTCTTGATGAATTCGTTCTTTAAGAAGAAGCCTCATAGAAAGTGGACATGGCGAAGCCCCGACACTGTGACGAGGAACGAGATAGACTTCATTATGACTGACAGGAAGTCTATGTTTAGAGACGTCTCCGTGATCACCGACTTGTCCGAGGCGCTCTAAATATAAACTTCAGGGCCGAAAGGCGTCGCATGATGAGGTCTAGTCTCAGACCTACTGCGCCTCAAATAGCTTTAGGGTCCGAAAAGTTCCAACTGGAGCTTCAAAATCGTTTCGACCTGCTGGAAACCGAAGGCAATGTTGACGAGAAAACCGACACAGTCAAAACGCTACAGGAGGTGTCTCGAAGGGTGTTTCCCGGCAAAAGCGGTAACAAAGAGTCTAAACTCTCGCTCGAGACTCTTGAACTTATGAGGCAGAGACGGGAAATGTCATCCACGCAGGCGTCTTCGCCGGATGGGAGGAACCTCAACCGGAAGATCCGGAAGCGGGTGCGACGTGACCTCCGATGTTCCAACACCCGCGCCATCGCGGCTGCGCTTGAACAGAACAGGGGCACCAAAGTCTTCGCTCGCCAGCTAGGTAGATCCCATCTGACGAAACTTAAAACTGCGGGTGGCAAAACCGTAACCTCCAAGTTCGAGATACTCAAGGAAATTGAGAGTTTCTACAAACACCTGTACGCATCACGGATGACTAAACCCACGAGACCCAGCGCTGACGACCACAGAGCCCCACTCACACACCACCACACGGAAGACATCCCTGATGTCAACCAGGACGAGGTCAGAGTGGCTCTCGAGCAGCTCAAAAACAACAAGTCGCCAAGCGATGACGGAATCACCACTGAGCTCCTAAAAGCAGGCGGGACTCCAATCCTGAAAAAGCTAGCGAGTCTCTTTAATTCCGTCATCCACCAGGGCTTAACACCTCAAGCGTGGAGCGGGAGTGCGGTGGTTCTGTTCTTCAAAAAAGGTGACAAAACCTTGCTGAAGAACTACAGACCCATCTCACTCCTGAGCCACGTCTACAAGTTGTTCTCGAAAGCACTCACAAACCGCCTCGCCAGAAGACATGACGAGTTCCAGCCACCGGAACAAGCCGGGTTTTGAAAAGGCTACAGCACCGTAGACCACATCCATACTGTTCGGCAGATTGTACAGAAGACCGAAGAGTACAATCAGCCGCTGTGTATGGCTTTCGTGGACTACGAGAAAGCCTTCGACTCCATCGAAACCTGGGCGGTTTTGGATGCTCTGCAGCGATGTGGCATCGATTGGCGCTATATCGAGGTGTTGAGATGTCTGTATGATACCGCCACAATGACCGTTCAGCTCCAGGACCAAAAGACCAACCCGATCGAGCTGCGTAATATCCCCCAAGCTCTTCACCAATGCACTCGAAGACGTCTTCAAGACGCTGGACTGGACTGGGCGGGGCATTAACATCAACGGCGAATACATCTCACACCTTCGGTTTGCCGATGATATCGTCATCGTGGCAGAGTCACTGGAAAAGTTAAGCGAAATGCTGCATAGCCTAAATGGAGCCTCTCGAGGTGTCGGTCTCGGCATGAACTTGGATAAAACCAAGATCATGTTTAATGAACATGTCACGCCGGGACCGATCTACGTCGATGGTTCGATGCTCGAAGTTGTTCGGGAATATGCCTACCTTGGACAAGTTGTCCAATTTGGCAGAAACATCTTCGAGAAAGAAATCAACCGCAGGATCCAATTAGGTTGGGCAGCATTTGGCAAACTACGTCACGTTTTCTCTTCGCCTATACCGCAATGCCTGAAGACTAAAGCCTATAACCAATGCGTCCTACCTGTTATGACTTACGGGGCTGAGACGTGGCCACTCACAGTGGGACTAGTCCACAAATTCAAAGTCGCACAGCGGGCTATGGAGCGAGCTATGCTCGGCGTCTCTTTGAATGATAAAATTCGTAACGAGGTAATCCGACAAAGAACCAAAGTTACCGACATAGCTCGCAGACTCAGTAAGCTAAAGTGGCAATGGGCTGGTCACATCTGCAGAAGGACCGACGGCCGATGGAGCAAGCGTGTCCTAGAGTGGAGACCGCGACTTGGTAAGCATAAGGTAGGACGGCCCCCAGCTAGATGGACCGACGACCTCAAAAAGGTCGCTGGGACAGACTGGATGCGGAGGGCGGAGGACCGTGTGCAATGGCGTGTGTTAGGAGAGGCCTATGTCCAGCAGTGGACTGCGATAGGCTGGTTGATTGATTGATTTTTAAATTAAAATTTTTATTTATGAAACACTTTGATGATTGCATTGGTATTGGATCTTGGGATTAAAAAAAAATTGGGAAAATGCACCAGGGAACTTCTTAACGACAAGCAATACGAATGTGTTGATTGAGTTATTATGAGTTTATGACCATCTTATAGGTTTACCTTACTATAGAACCAAACAAAACATTAACGGACGCCCATAAAAGGGGTTCAAAATTAATCTGTATACATATTATTTTTGCATGTTTGGCCAAAACTTCTTCGTTTATAATCCGATTATAATGTTAATAAATATTTATAATATAAAACCTTTTAAAACTGTACCAATTCTCATTTGCGTTATATAAACTATCTAGGGTAGTTAATTTATCAGCGGTAATGACGGCCTATCATGGACATGTAGCTTCTATACTGAGATACGGTATAATTTTTTGGGGTAACTCAACCGATAAGATGCAGGTATTTAAAGCTCAAAAAAGGTGTGTGCGTGCGATAACTGATCTAGGAATTAGAGAATCATGTAAAGGAAAATTTAAAGGTTTAAGGATACTAACGGTACCCTCTCTTTACATCTGCGAGGTTGCAGCTTTTGTAAAAAGTAATATGCATATATACAATACATATCCTATAGGAAGCCGTCGGGAACATACCATACACCCAATACCTTGTAAGACACATCTTATGCATAAAAGCATAGTCTGTATGGGGCCTACTATTTATAATAAAATACCCCTACACATAAGGAAAATTAGTAGTGCTAATATTTTTAAAAATATGTTAAGTAATTTTTTAATAGACAAAGAGTACTATTCCATTGACGACTTCTTAGAGGGAAAATAGCATTATATAGTTTTTTTTTTAATACTAATAATAAGATCATTAATATAAATTTTAAATTAATTTAATAATAATATGACATTATATATTTCATATTACTTTATAATTTTGTACGCCTGATGCATGGCAGGATATAGTAGAACTTATGACTATATACATGTAACATCCTATCTAACCTATTATCCACAAATAAATGATTTGAATTTGAATTTGAAAAAAAAAAACATGCTTTTACTGTGACAATACGACGGAGATATTTTACTAAACTGAGGAGTTACTATGGCCTCCTTCCGGATCTTGCTCGCCACCTAGGTATATGGTACTTGTCTAGATAAATCAAACGAGCCCAAATACGATCGAGTTACGTTATATACTAGCCGAATTCCTATGGGCACTTTCTTTCTTCACCACGAGACTCTGGCAAATGTAGTCTATAGAACTTATCAAAACAAACCCAACAAGCCCAAACATGATGGGGCTATCTTGTTTAGTTGAAAAGTTTTTAGGGCCACTTAAAATTATAGTACTAATCAAGACAAATCCAACGAGTTCAAACACTAAAATTGATTCCAGTGCATTCGATTAGAAATAATTCAAATATAGATTTTATTAAATAAATCGACATAGACCATAGTTCAATCATTTTGACACTCGCCTATAGCGCCCAAATGCCACCGAGAGTTCACGAACGTAGTTTCGGCTGGATTTCTGCCGAAACGGAAACTACAATTTTGCGGTGAAACTGGCCGAAATCGAACACTGTACGGAACCCTCAGAGCACGAGTCCTACTCGCACATGTCCAGTTATTTATTTAATTTTCTCACACTTTTTTATCATATTGTAAGAGTATGTTTATGTTACAATTGACTAGTTAAAACTAGCTCCAGTGAGATACGAGGCTAATGATGTTATTTCTAGACAGTTAGTGTCTATAGGATTCCAGATGGATCAAACCCACAAACAGCACCTGTTCACGAGTATGACTACTGGGACAGCTATCAGTCTCCTTGACGATACTGAAGTGAAGGAAGTAATCCGCACCAGACAGTCACCGCAAGCAAAGACATTTGGGTGAGCATTACCAAACCAGAACCCAAAAGATAGTGGTCAGAATATGTCTACAAAGCAGCAATACCTTGAGAAATCATCTGCATAAAGAATGCAAGGATATTTGGTGATGGAAGGCAAATCGTTTATGTAGAGCAGAAATAAGAGTGGGCCCAAAATACTGCCCTGTGGGACTCCCACTCTGTTAGGCTTTGTCTGTGATTGTATAACTGCTTCTTCATTACTTCTGTTACTTCAACATATTGATTCCTATCTTTTAGGTAACTATTCAGCCAATTATTAGCATATCCTCGTATACCATATGCTTCATATTTTTGGAGTAATAATGCATGCGATACAGAATCAAATGCACGGCTCATGTCGAAGAAAACAGCAGTTATTGATGTTCTCATATTAACGTGCTGAATGATGTTATCTAATAACCTGAAGGTGGCCAATGACGTGGACTTACCTTTTTGGAAGCCATGTTGTTCTGGGCATAATATATTATATTTCTGAATAAATGCTATTAATCGCTTATGCATAATTTTCTCAAACACTTTAGATAGAGTAGGTATTAAAGCAATTGGTCGGGAATTAGCTACATTATTTCTATCGCCCTTTTTATATACAGGCTTAATGATAGTAGTTTTAAGTCTAATTGGAAACTCGCCTTTTAAGAATGATTGATTTATTATATGAGCTAGTACTGGTGAAATAAATTTGCTACACGCCTTCAAAGTTTTTGTCGATAAACTATCGCAGCCTACCGAGGAAGTGTTATTTAGGAAATTTATTGCTCTATTTACTTCTTCCGCATCAGTAGGAAATAAAAATATACTGTTATCATTAGTATTCATACGCCGCACATCATTGTTCATTTGTGTATTGTAGTTAGCATAAAAGTCACCATTGTTTGTCAAATTTATAAAATATTCCATAAAGGTATTTGAAATATCATTGAGATTATTTATAATTGATATTAAATAACAAATTATAACAAGTATTTGGAACGCTATGAGGTGGTAAGTCACACAGTTTGTTTGTTACATTATCTTTGAAGTGCTCAAGGCGACATGCGGTTATAGGAACAAAACTACATTTCCTTTGTGGTGTGATGATATTGTTATTAAATATGACTCATTTCTCACAGTGATCTGTCTCCAGCTTATTTATTATTTCATGTTATACTAGGATAGGTTCAATAAAAGTGTTTAGCAAATCATATGAATTTGAAAGAGTTAAAATTTTACTGGTTACCGCATTATCTTCGAATAAATTTATATTGAAGTCTTCTATATTTTTTTTCAAATTCATCATATGAAGCATACGGAGGATTGAACTCGCACAGTTCTTAGTGTTGTGTATAAACAGTTTATACACAACACTAAGAACTGTGCGAGTTCAACATACGCTATCTCAATTACACGCTCAACAGAGGGGCTCACAATATCTTTACGTTATTTGGATTTTGTATTATTATTCAGTATTATTAAAGAGCTACCATGAATCAGGTTTACTCTGCTGAACGAACTAGCAACCTGGTGATTAAGAAAATTAAAAATTAATTGTTCACTTTGAAGCCAATGTTTTGTTATACAAAGAATGTCTATATTATTGCAGTTTAAACAAATCAATTTTCAAATCCATGATGTTTTGGTTGATGTAGGATGAATATTTATTTATTCATACAATTATTTAAAATGTCACGATTTTTATTGCTTTTGTTAGTTAAATTGATATTGATGTTATTATTAACACTGTTGTTGTGTTATTCATGTCTAATTAGTAGAATTTGGCAAATGTCACCCGATTGAAAGGGTTAAAACCTTGCTGTATTCCTTTTTGTTGATAATGTATCAAAATTTATTTTTCAAACCTCACGCAAAGATAATAGCCATAATATACATTTATTTTCTATTTTACAAAGTAATTACAACATCAAGGTAAATCTATTAAACAGCATTATTATAACTTTCTATATCATCACGCTAGATCCCTTGCGGGGTAGGCAAAGAGTACAGAGTTCTATTATAACTTTCTAAAAGACTGCTATTTGTACTAGGTGACCCTGTTTGATGAGATCCTGGTAACCTACCAGGTTCTCATTCGGCGGACTTGCGTTAGCTTGCTACTAGGCATGGACGTATACAATAGCCGGACCAAATCTTGCCACCTAAAAAGTGAATCCCAATAGCTATTGGGCGTGTCAATTTGCGTGTACGTACGATCTAAAATGCACACACTCACACCATAGTAAGCGTATTGCAACAAACTTCGTTTGACAGAAGTCGTTTCCTTAGTGAGAAAATAAAATGCGTGAAAAGCGTGTATGTACAAATTGAAACGCACACAGCGTTTATAAAGAATTAAGTATGCTTACGCTTGTGAAACATCTACGACGGAGATATTTGTTTTAGGACACGATATTTATAGCATCTACCAACAAGAGATCTGTAGGTTTCGAAAACTTGTCAATTGCTACTCTTGAACGCTACACTAGCGCACGATTTAACTCGATAGAGGTGAAATTTTATGGAACGAAATAAAATCGACAATCCTCGATTCTGTACGTTATTGGTACTCTTGATATAATTTTGACATTGCGTTTCAAGTTGGGAGTCGAGTTTGCGATCGAAGTAATACAGTTGCAAAGAGTTAACTTTTTAGCATTCGAGTGCGTCATTTGACGTTACATATCTTGGAAAATACTGATATTTTGAATATAGGATACAAGCAAAATTTAAAGACGATGATGTATTACGCTGCTATGACCTATTTAGAATTAGTGAAAAACTTTTTGAAGTACCTACTGCGTGGTCATTAATATTTTGCCAACGCCTATTCGTCGTTTGTGGTGGCATACGCAATTAAAATAGGTACATAATATATTATTATTATTATTATAAGCCATTTGTGTCCCACTGCTGGGCAAAGGCCTCCCTCCACTTTTTCCACTCTTCTCTGTTTGTTGTTATGTCAGGCCAGTCTTTCAAAAAGTTGTTCAGTTCGACCCGCCATCTCCACCTGGGTCTACCGCGTTGTCTTTTAGTATTTCTTGGGGACCAGTCAGTTATTATTTTGGTCCATTGGTTATGTTTCCCAGCCCCAGCTCCCAGGTCGGCCCAGTCCCACTTAAGCTTGGCGGCTTTTTGACATGCGTCGCCAATGTGGGTTATGGAGCGTAGTTTGGTGTTACTAACATGGTAGGTAAGTTTTATATTAAGAATACTACGCTCCATAGAACGCTGACAAACCGCGAGCGCGGACTTCTGATGTTTGGTCAAAGACCAAGTCTGTGCACCGTAGGTGAGGATGGGGAGAATGCACATAGCCATGAGTCTACGCTTAAATTTTATTGGGCGGTCGCCTTTATAGAGCTCTTTCGTCGACCAAAAGCTCCTCCAGGCATTTTCATTGGCATGTGCAATTTCTACTTCTTGCCGTGCCTGAAAAGAAACTATTTGGCCCAAGTACACATATTCATGGACATATTCAATCTCCACATCCTCCAATCTGATTTTTTGTTGGATGCTATTTGTCACGACTTTAGTCTTAGACATATTTATTCGAAGTCCAACCTCGCGGCTTGCCACGCTCAACTCGCCAAGCATCATTTTGAGGTCTGAGGCTGATGAGAAGAAAAGGAAAATGTCATCAGCAAAGCGCAGATTTGTTAGTCTTTTTTCCCGACAACAATGCCCTCTTCACTCCAACCAGCTGCCAGCTTTCTAAAGATATCTTCCAAGGCCGCGTTAAAAAGTTTAGGAGACAGTGGGTCTCCCTGTTTTACTCCTTTTTCGATTGGAAAGGACGGTCCTGAGTTGTATATTTTAATTGCAGCTGTACTATTTAAATAAATATTTTGTAGCAGGTGGACGTATGTGGATGGTATGTTCTGCGACTGTAATTATTTGAATAGAGCATCGTGATAGATACTGTCGAATGATTTAGAATAGTCTACAAAAGCATATAGTGGCAATTTAAATTCGTGGTATTTTTCTATTATTTGTCCGTTTTCCTACAGAAGACCTTTATAATATAACAAAAGTTCTGACTGTGCGCCATTTTTATGTCTGAAAAACTGTTTTATTCAAGCACAAAAACTCTAAATCCGACTATAAGAAAATTCTTAAAAAAAGAGTATATAGAGTACCAGTCACAGTACCAGAGTACAGTGCAGTTCGTACAAGTTTTGCAAAACGATTACCTTTGTACCAACATGCAAGTAAATATAATAAAGTGAATCATCCTTGTGATATAAAAAATCAACAAACAGAAGAAATTATCACTAGCCCCTGAAAGGTATGCTACAGACACACACACACACACACACACACACACTCACACATACACACACACACGCACTCACACGAATATACACACATACACACACACACACTCACATACACCCACACACAAATGCGATGTCAATAATTTGATTTCATGTCTTTTTTTATTATTTTATTGTCTTATACTTTTTTATCTAAGATTTGTGTTTTTAGCTTTTAATGGCTATTCTGTTTTTGAATTGCCTACTTTTACTTTAGTATTTTAGTTATGTATTTCCTAATAGATCTTCGCAATACAAGCCTGCGAGTTTAGTGCAGAGATCGCTAGTAATAAAATGATGTACATGTTCGCATATTAACTTAGTAAGAAACAGTTACAAGATGTACAAACTTTTCTGGCAATAAATGAATACTATTATTAGTAATGATGATGATGATTGATCCGACCGATTTCGGCCATGGCGACCACTTTGACCCCTAGTCAGAGTAATGCCGCTGATGCGCTCGAAGATGGCTTATGTAGCCTATCTTCGCGGCGAAACTCCGTGCACATTGAGGGCACGTGAGTACGCCGTTCTCATAGTTGTATGATATGGCAGCAGGTGGGCGGGCCTTTAACTGATTGCGTTTGGCGTCAAGGTCAGCTTTACGCTGAGCCTCGAACTCGTGTACTTGGCTGTTCACCATCCTGCGCCATTCTGGCCGCTGTGCTGCCAAAAGTTCCCAACGAGAGGGCTCTATGTTGCATCTCTTCATATGTCGCTTTTGGACATCCTTGTACCGGAGGAGGGGACCGCCATGATTCCGCTTGCCCTTCTCCAGTTCAGAGTAGAAGATGCGCTTCGCCACTCTTTCCTCCGCCATACGAGATACGTGACCGCACCACCGAAGCTGTCGACGCATTAAATAGGCCTCAATGCCACCAACATTGGCTCGTCGCAGAACTTCGGTATTTCGCACTCTATCGGACCATCTGATCCTCATGATGGTACGGAGGCATTTAAGGTGGAAGCGATCCAGAGTGCGAATGTGGCGGCGGTATACACACCACGTCTCAGAGGAGTATAGGAGGTTTGGCAGCACGATTGCCATATACACCGATATCTTAGTGGGCAACTTAAGGTTATGCGAACAGAAGACCTTCGTACATAGCTTGCCGAATGCCGCAGCTGCGGTACCCACCCTGCTATTGATCTCAGCATCAAGGTCACACTTGGATGTTACAGTGTTCCCCAGATAGCGAAATCTATCCACCTGCTTTAGCACATCCTCACCAAGTTTTATGGTCAGTGTCTCGTGACCGTGCATGTCCAGGGACATCACCTCCGTCTTATTGACACTGATCTTTAAGCCAAACTTACGGCAGGCTTGGTGGAATGCGGACATCAGCTGTTGCAGGCCGTCTAGGGATTCTGATAGGAAACACAAGTCATCAGCATACATGATCTCAGAGATCAGTGCGTAAGAGACTTTAGTGCGAGCCTTAAGTCTAGCCAAGTTGAAAAGGCTGCCGTCTGTGCGAAAACGGATGCGGACTCCCTGAGAAACAGTGTGTAAGACCTCTCTAACTACCACCGCAAAGTATAAGGCGAACAGAGTAGGCGCTAAGACACATCCTTGCTTCACCCCACAGGTAACGGGGAAGAAGTCTGTCTGTTCACCGTCTACGGCAACGCAGCATTGCATGTCGTCATGCAGGAGTCTAAGAAGTCTCACAAACTTTTCCGTGCACCCGAGCTTACCTAGCACCAACCATAGAGCTTCCCGAGGCATACTGTCGAAAGCCTTCTCCAGGTCAACAAAGCAAAGGTACAGCTGACAGCCCTGTTCCCTGCTCTTTTCTTGCAGTTGACGCACAGAGAATATAGCTTCGCATGTCCCTCGGTCCGGTCGGAAGCCAAACTGGGTTTCAGGCAGAATCTTTTCAGACAAGTTCTTTAGGCGGTTTAAGAGAACTCTAGCAAAGACCTTTCCGGGGGCTGAAAGGAGCGAAATACCGCGGTAGGAGTTGCAGTCAGATCGGTCACCCTTGTGCTTGTAAAGAGCACTTATGCGCGATACTTTAAAGGTATCCGGAACGCGCTCCTCCTCCCACATGCGAACAAATAGTTCCCACACTAACGTGTGCAACTCCTCTCCGCCGTATCTTATCAGCTCTCCCGGTATAAGGTCAATGCCAGCCGCCCGTTTGTTTTGTTGCTGTCTGATGGCAGTAACAACCTCGTCACGCAATAGAGTCTCGTCCAGCTCAAAGGCGAGAGGGAGCTGAGGCATTAAACCGATACTTTGCAGATCAGCTGATCGATCCACATTTAGCAGAATGTTGAAGTGCTCCGCCCAGCGGTTTAGTATATCCTCCTTGCTTGTCAACATGTGACTACCGTCTAGAGACCTTAAAGGCACCCGAGCTTGGTAGGATGAACCAATCAGCTTACGTACCTCACTGTAGAACTCACCCAGCTGGTTTGTGTCAGTGAGCCATTGCATGTGACTAGCTTTGTCCTGCCACCACTTGTCTTTCATATGTCGAGACAGCTTGCGCAATTCGAGGTCACTAGCTTTAACAACCGCAACGCTTCCTCTCTGCCTTTTGTGCTGTCGCAGGAGATCTCGGTGTTTGTCGAATGCTGCCCGCAGGGTTTCATCATTTCCATCAAACCAGTCTTCGTTGCGACGGATTTTTTTACCCAGTACAGTTGAAGCGGTATCCATGATATGAGATGACATAGTTCCCCAGGTAGCATCAACATCACCTACCTCATTAGCTGGCATCAGCTTTTCAGACAGGGCTTCAGCGTATTTCTCCCTGACCGCGATATCTTCTAGCTTATCCAAGTTCAAAGAAGCAAGCTTTTTTATAAGAGATCTACGCGGGCGACGGAGGCGGATTCGTAGCTTAGTGACAATAAGTCGGTGGTCAGACCAGCAGTGCGCACCACGCATGACGCGGGTGACCTGTACTTGGCTGAAATCTTTTTGTCTCACGATAGCATAGTCAATCAAATGCCAATGCTTAGATCTTGGGTGCATCCATGTTGTCTTGTACTTGGCGGCAAGTCTAAACATAGTGTTCGTAATTGCCAGACCGTATTGAGCACAAAGACTGAGCAGCAACTGACCATTGCTGTTCATGTTGCCAACTCCATGTCTACCCAGAACTCCAGGCCAAGCCTCATAGTCCCGTCCAACCCTGGCATTGAAATCGCCCAGCAATAAAACCTGCTCCCTGGCGTTGAAGCTATCGAGGCAATGTGTCACTTCCTCATAGAACTTTTCCTTGATGTCATCAGACTTGTCTAACGTTGGAGCATAGACACTGATGACATTAAGGTAGTTGTCTTTGTCCAGGTGAAGGCGCAGTGTGGTTACGCGGTCTGAGATATGTACAGGGTACTCCTCTAAATGCTTTGCTAAGTGATTCTTGATGGCAAAACCTTCCCCTGATCGTCGAGTTTCGGAGGCAGCGGTACCTTTCCAGAAGAAAGTGTAGCCGCCACCTGCTTCCACCAGCTCTCCTTCATCGGGGAGATGTGTTTCGCTGAGAGCAGCCACATCCACGTTATAGCGATGAAGTTCCCGAGCTACTATGGCGGTCTTACGTTCGGGGCAGGCGTTGACATCTCGATCAAGAAGCGTTCTCACGTTCCACGCGCCGAATGTCATAACAGGTGTTCTTTTTAAATTTCCTTTGCGGCGTCGACCACGATTTGAATGATGCGATGATAGCCGCGGTTACTACCATCTGCCATGTCGGGACGAGCATTTTTTAGGGCACCTTTTCTAGCCCCCTCCCCAGCTGAGCGGGGAAAGCAGTGCCTCCCTAAACAGGGCTGCTTTGACATCCCAAGTGCTGCCGAGCCCGTGCTGTCGTCCCAAATGTGCAGCGCGGAAACGACCACGGCGTGTTCTCACGCCCCCGGGACCGCCTGCGTGCAGATATCAGACAAAGCCTAGTTTGCATCAGGCTAGACCTCTCTACTTTTACCCATCGCCACAGCACTTTTGCGTACTCGGAGTCCAGTAACGGAAGCGGTCAGATGCGCAGGAAATATTTAGGTGCACAAGTATACGCGCGAGACACAGGTGCACATACTCATCCTTATCCTTCTGGGCCCAGTGGAACGGAGACCGTTACGACCGGAGAAGGACTCAGACAGACGGAGCAGTATCACGGTGAGAAAGATACAAGGAGTCAGTATTTTGTCACACTCCCTTAATCGCCTTTTACGATACCCACGGGAAGATATGGGGTGGTGCTATTCTGCTCTGCCGGCACCACACGGCCACACTACACTATTATTAGTGTAGTGTAGATATTCATATTTTTTTTACATTTATGTTTTTGTTTAGTTTGATGCAAAGCAATTGTTGTTGCTTTGCATTGAAGTTTGTTTGTTTCTATTCATAAATCCATTGATTCTGTATCAATAGTTCTGGTATTTAGTACAGTTAAGATCTTCGTATCATAAATTAAATCCGATGTGAACATTGACGCCCCTAAATGCTTCCATTAACGTCTACGCCATAGGAAAAGTGTTAAATACGAAAATAAAGCGCTACAGTAAAAGCTTTATAGGATAAAGGTGGGCTTTATGTGCATTACCGAAAGAATGACGTCATAGGTTATTATAATGGAGAATAATTTCCTGTTCGCCGACGTGGGAATGGCGTCACGACAGGACAATGCGACACAAATAAAAACTAATGGCCCCTTAGGAGCACGGTAACAAAAGAGTCCTGTCTGGCAGCCAACCGTCATATTCTGAGATAATCCGACGGACCAGGCCGCTTGATATAGGTTAATCCCGGGGATTTACGGGGATTGAGTTTTGCAATAACAGAAACTGAACGTTTGTCGCAGCGTAATGCGAACGTTATGAGAGTTTCCTATTATTTTGCGGTGTTCAACGCTGTGTCGTAGTTGAAGTCGCTGTTGTTCAATAGGTAACGGCAAATGGAATTGAGAATATGTAGCAGTGTGAATTTGGAGTTATTGTGCTTAGGAATTGTATATCTACGTATCATATTCTGGTCATGTATTATTATTATAATCGTAATATTGAATAGATAAAATCCCCTAAGACGAGTAGGAGGTAAATAATAATAGAGATGCGCCAAATATTCGATTAGTATTCGGAATTCGACATATTCAACAAAACGATATTTGTATTCAGCAAAATTATTCGGTTTTGATGCCAAATATATTTGGTTAAATTTATTCATTCTTAATAATTGAGAGATTACAATATTGTCTGGTGAATAGGATCTATAAATACTGAACGGGTTGATTCTGAAAAGAACACAATCAACATTCTTTTTTCAATTTAGATTTCAAATTAATCAGTTACAAATTAAAAAAGAACCAAATACTATTAATAACAATATAGCAAGGACAACTTCTGATGAGAAAATTCAAGCTTTCAGCTCTATTTGGCAGCAGTTTTCTCATCAACATGGCAGAGAGAGGAACGGTTTGGTAAGATTAAAACCGAATAGTATTTGACATTCGGCTATTCGGCGCATCATTAGTCGCATCATTCATAATAATTATTACTATTCTTGTTAAATAAGATAAAAAACATTTAAATACTGATTTTTTATATGTGTGTGTGGAAGGACCATAATATAGTGAACCGCAATATACAGAAATAGAAACAGTTTTAGAATTTACTAGTAGTTGTAAAAGAAATGTATTAAGACTGGTACTGCAATTTGTAAACGCATTTACAAAAAGTTACAACTCTAAATACATGGTCCCTCAGGAACTAGATCTAAACTAAAAACCTTTACTAATAAGAATTTTAAAGATTTGATTTTACGCATACAATTTTAATAAAATCGAAAAGTCTTGTCCTATATATTTCGTGAAAATGAGAAAGCATGTTTTAAATTAAATACCCGAATGAGATTTCATTCTCGGTAATATGGAATGAGATTTCAGTCACTTACAAATTGTTAAGTTAACATTTTGGTTTAATTATTAATCTACTGATCAGAAATTGGCCTCCACTGAGAAGATCCTACAAGAAACCAGTGGGGTTATCTTTTTGTCCAATTCTGTCTTTTTTTCAATTATTTTATGCTTCGGTAGCTTAGTGGTTAGAGTAATCAACCCGGCATGGATTACATGGGTACGTTTCCTAGCCAAAGCAATGAGTTGTTCATTCTATTTGAAATCACTCTTCATTTTAATCTTGAATCGATATTTTTCGCATGGCAAAGACGTCCGAAATGACACGGCGCCGGTCAACAGACATTATGTCCAACGCGGTCGGGTTATACGATAAATGTCCGCATTAGATACATTACAGACTCCATTGACCGGCCGACCCATGCAATCCAGTATACACTTAGCTGTATGCGGTAGCAAATAGCGGGTCGTCGAGACGATTTTTTGGCGGAGGCATTTCTCTTGCAGTGGACGTCTCTTCGCTACTTATATGATGATAATGTCAATGTCAATAAATATTTCCAAGAATTCAAAATGGCATGAAGGAAGTTAAATATAACTAAAGTGCGTTTCACGTAAGAGGTCCCTTCAGCGTTAAGTTGCTACGACTGAATTTGGTGGTGCCAATGAATATAAAAGTCAACCAAAATATACTCAGAATAAAGGGAAAACTGCAGGTGATACGCACTATAATAAACTTCCATCTCTGCCATTTTGAATTCTTGGAAATATTTATTGACATCGACATAGTTTGCATATAGTATGACAAAGATCTTTTGGCGCTTGGATAAAATTGACAGGGTGGTGTTGGTATATAAATTAGGGTTATCATTTTGTACTTCCAGGGAAACATTTCAACAGGTGGCTTCGAACGGTGCAAAAATGACATTTTAACATACTATATATAGATAGATAGATAACTCTTTATTGTGCACCAAAAAGATACATCTCAAAATAACAAAAAGAACTAAAAGTAACACATAAGGCGGCCTTATCGCTAAAAAGCAATCTTTTCCAGGCAACCTTATATAAATACTAATGGAAAAAAAACTTAGGTAAATTACATCGGCCACTCCAGCGGTTTGTCATGTAGTGACATTTCATTAGATGACAGCGTTAGTTCCAATTTTGGTCGAGGGCCTGAAGATCCTTGTCGGACTGTATATACTGTTCACTAACGTCAAGTTTGGCCTTTCTAAAAACAATTCTTCACGTAAATTATAACGTGCATACAGTATATAATTACGTAAACAATATTTTTGCACTGTGATATAATCCACCCATTGCAACATGTCAGTGGAATCCTGTTTATTTTTACTAAGGCTATTGTAAATGAAATCATTAAGTCATATTATTTACCAGAAAACATTTATAACAAACAGTTAAAAAGCAAGAGTGTCTATAATAAAAAACTTTCATTCATTTTCTTTACAAGGGCGAAACCCAATCTCACTTACACTTAAGAAAATTCACGTTTACATATTTTATCATTATTTCTGAATGGATCTGGGTCGTATATATAATGAACCCTATAAATAATGAACTTTTTAAGGTTTCTTTAGATTATTACTTACGATATAACTGTATCTGCACGTTCACCCTGGAGGGTGGGGCCAGGATCGTGTTGTCAGCTGTGCATGTATATACCGCCTCTAAGTAAGACCTCGTCAACTTTGGTATTCGGAGCTCCAGGAGACTGAGCCTGGAGCCGTCGTCGACCGGCGGGAGAATTGCCACGACTTTGTCGTCGCGCCACCATCGAACCCTCGGTACGGGTTTACCTAAAAACAACATAATACATAATTTAATAAATGATTTTTGACTGCCTTATTGGTAGCTAGAAGGATATGGTACGGCTGGCGATGACATAATCTTTGGGTTTTCTATCGACAAATTCTTAAAGTAGCAATCTAGAGACTGAAATTGTTCCCGGTAGAATAGTGATTTGGGATTCTGTATTTTTTGGAGGTAAGAATCAATAAAATATATGTAGTAACATTAAATGTTACTTTTACAAAGAGTAGTTGTAAATTTCATGCTTGTGCTCACGCACGATACAGCAATAATTATAATACAGAAATCCTACTGTGGAGCTACGTTTTTTTTTTAAGTTAATAATAATATTAGCCCTGTTAAGAAACTGTTCCACCGTTGGGCACGGGCCTCCGTTTAGACTGGAGGAGCCAGGAGCCCAATGCGGGTTGGCGAACTTTACACACCTTCGAGAAACATTTAATGTTATTTTTATCTATCTATCTATAACCTCACGCCAGATCCCTTGCGGGGTAGGCAGAGAGTACAGAGTTCCAACAGGTTCTTTCCTTACATACCTCCATGTAACTTTTATAAAGAGTAGTTATGGAAAACTGTATGATCACCGAATTTTTTTTTACTTTTTTTTGTACAAACCTGTTAATTTTCCATCCTTTTTTAGGGAAGTATTTTTTCCGAGATGAGTATAAAACAAAATATTAACCAACTATATCCAAGTGCAAAATGACATCCAAATGAGCTCGGCAGTTTTTGCGTGGTGCACGTTAATACTCTGAGACAGACAGAGAGGCTTTTAAAATGATGGAATAACAGGGTTATGAATTTTTAAAAATATTCCTTATTACGAACTTAACTTTGTTACAATTTCGCTTAGGTATATGTTTAAATATCTCTAAAAATTCGATATTTTTCAAACTAGAAGATGTCAGTAGTGGACCTATATATACTGAATTGGTAACTGATCCAGAAAATTCGCGGCTACTCAGTCGAGTGGATAAAGCGACTCAAGCTTCTAACCAATGGCCCAAGCCGTCTGTCAAGAAGTCAAATATATTTGATGGCAGTAGAATCAAGTATTTACCTCCACTTACAACACAGGTGAGTTTTAAACTGGTATCTTCGACATAAGGCCCCGCCACAGCAACCACTTCTTTATCGAATTCATCAAATACTTTTGGTTTTTCTGGTAATTCTGCGAACAAACAAATTCTTTCATGAGTGACCATGATTAGAAAAGCGTTTACCTATTATCACAAATACATACAATATTTTTTTAATAAACTGCAATCTCCTCTCAAGGCATCCCTAGTAAATATCAATCACTAATGTTGTTTTGAGCTTCACGGATGGCCCATCCGTGAAGCTACCGAAATGATATTGGATTTAAAATCGTTGGCAATTAGTGCACTGTGTACACCCTCTGCCACGAAGCATGGACGTATTTTTTCTTAACTATTGAAAAACATGGATTAATTACATTAAATATGCCTGCCTACCCCGCAAGGGCAGTGGCGTGATAATAAAGATAAATATATAGAATTAAACAAAAGATATTGGATGAACCTTAAGAACCTGCTAGCTACACCATAGACCTAGGGCAACACGATCTATTTATCAGTAACTATTTCGCAGTTTTGCGTATCCGATATTATTAAACAGCGCACTTCATCATAATGCTTGGCACACAAGATACTAGTCACTAAACCGCCGCTATTTGGCTGGCTTCCGATACGGCTCACATAAATTTGTGAGATAGGGACCAGGTGACTAGAACACTGATAAAGTGTTTCCACGCACTTAACTCTTTTAATTTAATACAGAAATTGATATTCAGACCTTTCACTCCTGATTAGTATGGCTTCTTTTTAAGTTTGTTCAACAGTTTCTAGAATGAAAAAACAGCTAAACTACAAAGGCAGTCTAAAGTCATTTGACCTAGTAAATAATTGCGAAATAATCCTAAAAATAATGAGGGATACTCATTGAACATTGAAATAATTTTAGATTCTTAACATAACATCATAAACTTTAATTAAAGAAAACACCTATTTACATTTACGACATATAAACATGCTGCCTTGTTAGTCTAGTGGCAAAGCGCATTGCTTTGTGATCACGAGGTCCTGGGTTCAAATCCTAGGTCAGACAAGTGTAGTTTTTCTAACGAAAACTTCCCAGTACGAGTCCGGAGTCTCTCTATTACATGGGACCTAACATCGTCGGCGAAACGTGGATGTACTCAGTACACCTCTGCCACCCCCGCTAGGGAATATAGTTGAATAATAATAATAAATTCGCCATGTCGCCGAAAATACATGTTGTTTAGATTATAAATTCAATAGCCCGCAGGGCAGCTTGTGGCGAGCTGTTGGTGAGTAACGACACCACGGACCCGAGTGCTTCAGAGAGTCGGTCAGGGCCCCCAACTCGGCGTGTCTTCGTCGGTCGAGTGGAAACCGAAGGCTGCCCGCAGAACTCTCGGCTCTGGCTAGCCTTAATTGGCCGTCCTGAGAGGAGCCGTGCGAGCTATATCGACGTAGGAAGATGATGCGGTCCTACGTCGATGTACTCCAGGGGTGGAAGTGTTAAAGAGCATAACGCCGCGAGTAACTTCGGAGAAAGCGCAGCACACCTCTCTACACCCCTGAGCACACCGGTGGCACACCGGTGTTGCCCTCAGTTGTCCTAGGACGACCGTTTGAGGGCCCATCTAGTAAGCGGCAAGTCACCGCCGGCCACGGGTAATTAGGTAGCACTAATTATGGCCGGTGGACGGTGGAAAGGGGACGGACCCCTTTGAAATAGTCCAGTTTTTGCCCATCAAACCGCATTTATGTAGCCCTTGTTTTCTTTCCATAGTTTACAATAGTCCTTGCACCTGCCGGGGTCAGTTCGCTGGTTATGTTTCTTCATTTTCAGCAAGTGATCTCAGCAGGTGATTTACATAAAATTAACTTCTCGCAAAGGGTCTCTACATATTGGACCCATGCCCCCATGCATGCCTTTCAAAGGCCCGGGTAAAGCCCGTGAATCTCAGCGAGATACATAATAATAAATTCTCTTTATTTAGTCAAAGTGGTCACAATTCAGACTGAACTCTGACTTCTAAATTAGCAAAAAGCAGTGTGTCAAGAGACAGTACCTGAATAAATAAATAGTTACAAAATAATAAGCAATGAAAGATTAACTTCCGGAGTCGGACTCCTAGCGCTTTTTACGTGTTAACCACTTAAATAAAAGACAGACAGACTTCTTCCATTTTTCTAATGACTGTTATATTCATTTAAGATTTTCATTAGCTTCAAAGTAAAATAAATTTTATTTTCCAGCAGGTCTTATAAAAAACTGTTAAAAATAATTTTAATTAGCGCACATGGTATATACTATTTCCAATTCTGTAGCACAAGCCGCAATACAACGGGACGGAGACGGAGGTCGCTTGTATATGTTATAATATGGATTGAATTAACTTACCGATTACTTCCAGCATGATCTTGTGGTTTCTCGTAGGCGAGATTTTGAAGTCTACTCGGCACCGGTACATGGCGCGGTCGGAGGGCATCAGGTCCTTGATCCTGAGCATTGACGGGGTGGCGGCGTGCCATCGCGCCCGCCCGCCCAGCACCTTGTCCGCCCAGTGCGCGCCGGCATCTTTTAAGCGTGCATCATAACTGTTGACAAGGGGGTAGTTTCAAATAATATTTATACACACTTTGCAAGGCCTAAAAGTGTTCAGAGGGCTTAGCACAAAAATATTGACGTTAGCGTGACGCTAGCGAGGTAATATAATAAAAAAATATTTTGGTTTTTATTAATTCTCATTTATTATCCTACGGGTACGGTAAACAGTGCGTTTCGCTGAACAGTGTAAAGTAAGCTTTTTAGGATGAGCCCAGTGTATTACAATTATATTTGAAGGACAAGTCAAGAGTCTCCGTAACCGGCGAGCGTGTATGTGACGAACTATGAGAGTGGAGGAAGCCAGGGAGTTTTATGTATATTCTTTCCGAAGAAAAATATTACGAACATATTATTTACTAGCAGTTACATGTGGACGGCACGCCTTTATTTTATATTTACATAGAGGTAGCAGTTACGGCTGAATCTATTTTCATTAATTATATGAATTAATAATAGCAATTTAAAATATTTCCGAGGTTGGGACAATAAAATGTAATAATCCTCCGTTGGTGGGTACTCAATGTCCCGTACCGAAACTCAATTAAGTTTCGTTGCAAATTATCATTAGTAATGATGTAATAATAATATAATACAATAATTATACTGTGTCCTTCGTTCTCCATATAAACCATATGCAGCTCTCTCGACCCACTCAGTAGCCGTGCGCGTCTTTTACAGACTTGAAACGTCAACGCCTACTGTATACTATCTGTGGGCATACCTCTGCCACCATTCTTTTGAGATCTTTCATTAATGTCTATTGGTGGCGGTGAGTGGTGTGCTACTGAAAATATACCAAAAAGGCAAAGACAGACAGCATCGCGATATAATAAATCAAAACAAGAATAATATCTTTTACAAGCTGAGGAAGAATATTTGCAATCAATGTCATGTATACAATCCAAACAAAGCTACTTTGACTGAAGAAGATAAGCAAAAGCAAGAACTTACCATGAAAAAAATATATCTAGACAAATAAAGGAAAAGATAAAAAAAGAAACTAGAGAAAGTGAAGGACAAAATAATTAGTGCATGTTTCGATTTTCAAAAAAAGTTGATTTGTCCTCACGGTAATGTAGATCAGTTTTATTAAAAAAGAAACTGGTATTTTCATAACTTTGCTGTATTTGATTACTTTATTATTGTTATATGTGGTTTGAGATTAACGCAAAACAAGGGGCACGTGAACTAGCTAGATATAAATTTATATTTATTGAGGCTAAATTAAAAGACGGTGCTAAAGAATTCTGGTTTTGATCCGATAATTGTGCCGGTCAAAATCTCAATCGCCTTGTATTTTCTTTGTATAGTTATGTTGCAAGAAGGTACAATAAAACAATAATACATAGATTCTAAGAGCGTGGGCTGAGTGTAAAACGAAGCCGATTCTGTCCACGCTCTAAAAGAAAGGACTGCAAAAAATAAGTTAATATATACCCCTGAGCAATGGTACGTCTTAGTTACAAAGTAATCAAAATTAGTATTATAGAATTTTGGAATTTAAACACGAAGGGAAATCTTCATAAGGCGCGTTGGGCATTTTTTGAGATGAAAAAAAAACAATTAAACTCGCGACACTGGTACCGCTACTGACAGCTCTGTATATAAGTATGCACATATATTGTGTATGTACGTAAGAGCAGAATAGCACCACCCCATATCTTCCCGTGGGTATCGTAAAAGGCGATTAAGGGAGTGTGACAAAATACTGACTCCTTGTATCTTTCTCACCGTGATACTGCTCCGTCTGTCTGAGTCCTTCTCCGGTCGTAACGGTCTCCGTTCCACTGGGCCCAGAAGGATAAGGATGAGTATGTGCACCTGTGTCTCGCGCGTATACTTGTGCACCTTAATATTGAATGCGCATCTGACCGTTTCCGTTACTGGACTCCGAGTACGCAAAAGTCCTGTGGCGATGGGTAAAAGTAGAGAGGTCTAGCCTGATGCAAACTAGGCTTTGTCTGATATCTGCACGCAGGCGGTCCCGGGGGCGTGAGAACACGCCGTGGTCGTTTCCGCGCTGCGCATTTGGGACGACAGCACGGGCTCGGCAGCACTTGGGATGTCAAAGCAGCCCTGTTTAGGGAGGCACTGCTTTCCCCGCTCAGCTAGGGAGGGGGCTAGAAAAGGTGCCCTAAAAAAATGTTCGTCCCGACATGGCAGATGGTAGTAACCGCGGCTATCATCGCATCATTCAAATCGGGGTCGACGCCGCAAAGGAAATTTAAAAAGAACACCTGTTATGACATTCGGCGCGTGGAAAGTGAGAACGCTTCTTGATCGAGATGTCAACGCCTGCCCTGAACGTAAGACCGCCATAGTAGCTCGGGAACTTCATCGCTATAACGTGGATGTGGCTGCTCTCAGCGAAACACATCTCCCCGATGACGGAGAGCTGGTGGAAGTAGGTGGCGGCTACACTTTCTTATGGAAAGGTACCGCTGCCTCCGAAACTCGACGATCAGGGGTAGGTTTTGCCATCAAGAATCACTTAGCAAAGCATTTAGAGGAGCACCCTGTACATATCTCAGACCGCGTAACCACACTGCGCCTTCACCTGGACAAAGACAACTACCTTAATGTCATCAGTGTCTATGCTCCAACGTTAGACAAGTCTGATAACATCAAGGAAAAGTTCTATGAGGAAGTGACACATTCCCTCGATAGCTTCAACGCCAGGGAGCAGGTTTTATTGCTGGGCGATTTCAATGCCAGGGTTGGACGGGACTATGAGGCTTGGCCTGGAGTTCTGGGTAGACATGGAGTTGGCAATATGAACAGCAATGGTCAGTTGCTGCTCAGTCTTTGTGCTCAATACGGTCTGGCAATTACGAACACTATGTTTAGACTTGCCGCCAAGTACAAGACAACATGGATGCACCCAAAATCTAAGCATTGGCATTTGATTGACTATGCTATCGTGAGACAAAAAGAGTTCAGCCAAGTACAGGTCACCCGCGTCATGCGTGGTGTGCACTACTGGTTTGACCACCGACTTATTGTCACTAAGCTACGAATCGGCCTCCGTCGCCCGCGTAGATCTCTTATAAAAAAGCTTGCTTCTTTGAACTTGGATAAGCTAGAAGATATCGCGGTCAGGGAGAAATACGCTGAAGCCCTGTCTGAAAAGCTGATGCCAGCTAATGAGGTAGGTGATGTTGATGCTGCCTGGGGAACTATGTCATCTCATATCATGGATACCGCTTCAACTGTACTGGGTAAAAAATCCGTCGCAACGAAGACTGGTTTGATGGAAATGATGAAACCCTGCGGGCAGCATTCGACAAACACCGAGATCTCCTGCGACAGCACAAAAGGCAGAGAGGAAGCGTTGCGGTTGTTAAAGCTAGTGACCTCGAATTGCGCAAGCTGTCTCGACATATGAAAGACAAGTGGTGGCAGGACAAAGCTAGTCACATGCAATGGCTCATTGACACAAACCAGCTGGGTGAGTTCTACAGTGAGGTACGTAAGCTGATTGGTTCATCCTACCAAGCTCGGGTGCCTTTAGGGTCTCTAGACGGTAGTCACATATTGACAAGCAAGGAGGATATACTAAACCGCTGGGCGGAGCACTTCAACATTCTGCTAAATGTGGATCGATCAGCTGATCTGCAAAGTATCGGTTTAATGCCTTAGCTCCCTCTCGCCTTTGAGCTGGACGAGACTCTATTGCGTGACGAGGTTGTTACTGCCATCAGACAGCAACAAAACAAACGGGCGGCTGGCATTGACCTTATACCGGGAGAGCTGATAAGATACGGCGGAGAGGAGTTGCACACGTTAGTGTGGGAACTATTTGTTCGTATGTGGGAGGAGGAGCGCGTTCCGGATACCTTTAAAGTATCGCGCATAAGTGCTCTTTACAAGCACAAGGGCGACCGATCTGACTGCAACTCCTACCGCGGTATTTCGCTCCTTTCAGCCCCCGGAAAGGTCTTTGCTAGAGTTCTCTTAAACCGCCTAATGAACTTGTCTGAAAAGATTCTGCCTGAAACCCAGTTTGGCTTCCAACCGGACCGAGGGACATGCGAAGCTATATTCTCTGTGCGTCAACTGCAAGAAAAGAGCAGGGAACAGGGCTGTCAGCTGTACCTTTGCTTTGTTGACCTGGAGAAGGCTTTCGACAGTGTACCTCGGGAAGCTCTATGGTTGGTGCTAGGTAAGCTCGGGTGCACGGAAAAGTTTGTGAGACTTCTTAGACTCCTGCATGACGACATGCAATGCTGCGTTGCGGTAGACGGTGAACAGACAGACTTCTTCCCCGTTACCTGTGGGGTGAAGCAAGGATGTGTCTTAGCGCCTACTCTGTTCACCTTATACTTTGCGGTGGTAGTTCTTACACACTGTTTCTCAGGGAGTTCGCATCCGTTTCCGCACAGACGGCAGCCTTTTCAACTTGGCTAGACTTAAGGCTCGCACTAAAGTCTCTTACGCACTGATCACTGAGATCATGTATGCTGATGACTTGTGCTTCCTATCAGAATCCTTAGACGGCCTGCAACAGCTGATGTCCGCATTCCACCAAGCCTGCCGTAAGTTCGGCTTAAAGATCAGTGTCAATAGGACGGAGGTGATGTCCCTGGACATACACGGTCACGAGACACTGACCATAAAACTTGGTGAGGATGTGCTAAAGCAGGTGGATAGATTTCGCTATCTGGGGAACACTGTAACATCCAACTGTGACCTTGATGCTGAGATCAATAGCAGGGTGGGTACCGCAGCTGCGGCATTCGGCAAGCTATGTACCAAGGTCTTCCGCTCGCATAACCTTAAGTTGCCCACTAAGATATCGGTGTATATGGCAATCGTGCTGCCAAACCTTCTATACTCCTCTGAGACGTGGTGTGTATACCGCCGCCACATTCGCACTCTGGATCGCTTCCACCTTAAATGCCTCCGTACCATCATGAGGATCAGATGGTCCGATAGAGTGCGAAATACCAAAGTTCTGCGACGAGCCAATGTTGGTGGCATTGAGGCCTATTTAATGCGTCGACAGCTTCGGTGGTGCGGTCACGTATCTTGTATGGCGGAGGAAAGAGTGGCGAAGCGCATCTTCTACTCTGAACTGGAGAAGGGCAAGCGGAATCATGGCGGTCCCCTCCTCCGGTACAAGAATGTCCAAAAGCGACATATGAAGAGATGCAACATAGAGCCCTCTCCTTGGGAACGTTTGGCAGCACAGCGGCCAGAATGGCGCAGGATGGTGAACAGCCAAGTACACGAGTTCGAGGCTCAGCGTAAAGCTGACCTTGACGCCAAACGCAATCAGTTAAAGGCCCGCCCACCTGCTGCCATATCATACAACTATGAGAACGGCGTACTCACGTACCCTCAGTCTGCACGGAGTTTCGCCGCGAAGATAGGCTACATAAGCCATCTTCGAGCGCATCAGCAGCATTACTCCGACTAGGGGTCAAACTGATCGCCATGGCCGAAATCAGTCGGATCAATCATCATCATGTACGTACATAGATACACATGCACGTTCGCATTTTTTGAGATGGTAAAACCCATTGAACTCGCGACACTGTTACCGTTACCGATACCTCTGTATATATGTATGTTTTCAAATCTGTTGGCACTCCGGGAGTGCCACTATTTTTTTTTTTATTAATACGTCTTGACCGAACTAAGCCTTGTAAATAAATTAACTTGAATATGCCGATTTTTGTTTTTTTTTATTTCATTTATAGCAGCTGTAAAGGTGATTGTACTAATCATTTATAATTTTATCGCAGAGTTAGAGTAACTGAGATTATTTCATATTGTGATTCGATAGTAAAGTATAAAAGAAAATCTTTAATTTTCTTCTATACTTTACGTACTTCGTTTTTGTTTTGAAATATGTTTTTACAAGGCTATTTTACATTTGCATTACATTGGCGGCCATACTAGTAAAGATTATTATTAAAAGTAAAGATTATTGCTTATATTAATTTAGAATAACCTGTGATTGTTAGTTAATGTAAATCATAATCATGTAAAACCTAAAATACTGAATTATGACTGAATCCTAAGATAAATTAAAGGTGATTTGAGCAATATTTGCAATAGTTTTTGTTCTTTAAATACCCATATACGACCTTTTTCGTTTAGGCCGTATTTCGAAAATATATAACTTACGTTAACGTAACATTAAGATACGATGTTTTAACAAATGGTATTAAGTCGTAAGATTTTTTTTTTTGATATCTCCTTAATTATGTTTTTTTCCGAACTTTTGTTATAATTGTCTTAATATATAATTGATCACACAGTATACAATTTGTGCCCAAAAATATTATAGATATAAACTAAAACAATAATAACTAAAACAAAAAATGGCTTTCCTATAAAATCGTGTTATAGTCTTACGATCTTTTGCGTAGGAAGTATCATAAATAATCAATAAAATCATTGTTACGGCAACGTGTAGTTAATGCATATTAAACTGAAGAAATTGATATTTTTTTTTATTCCTGTTTCGTGGGTGCGTTTACAAACATGAAAATTCACAAACAAATACCCAGACCAGAACAAATTGTGGATCACACAAAGATTTGTCCCGTGCGGGAATCGAGCCCGCGACTATTAAACACAGTGGGCGGAGCGGCTTAAGCTCTTAACCACTGCGCTAAATTGTCCGTCGATAACGAATATACTTGAACTATTAAGGTTTGTAGTCATTTAATGTAGGAAAAAAATATTTTCATCATCTTATTCAATTATATCAATAAATATTAAAACCATGATGTAGTAGTTAACTATATTAATACCATTTAATACTAGAACTAATAAAGTCCTCAGCAAATAAAAGTAGGAAAGAATAAATTTTTTATACTAGTAACACTATCAAAATGACCGCGTCTTTTACTATGACAACTACAGACGGAAGAATTAATGCAATATTTAAATAGTACAGCACCTGAATGCGCTAGTAAGGTATGAAATATGATTCCATCATGTTTCTTTTTCATCTTAACAGCATTTTTATAGGCAGGAACGACACAAGACGGCATAATTCTATTTAATTTGACACACGCAGAGCACGTTATTCCGCACGACGGTCACACAGTGATTACAAGCGTGACTCGCAGTGACCGTGCTTCGCAGGTAGTAATTGTTGCTTCAATTTGATGCGCGCCCGCAGCTTCTAGATTATTTTTATTCTAAGATTCCTTCATATAAATTCTTCATATTGATGGACGGTTTGGTCTAGTGGTTAAGAGCTTAAGTCGTTCCGCCTACTTGAACGACTAGTCGCGAGTTTGATCCCCGCGCGGGAACATATTTCTGTAACCCACAAATATTTGGGTGTTCATTTGTAATAACCATCTCAATTACCTAAATTAACCTGAATTATTATGATCCTAATCTTAAAATTTCCAAATGCCTTAACAAACTTTCAGCCTCATTTTTACTCTCTTAAAAAATAATAATAAAATAATTTATTTAATTCAGGGAACAGATATTGACAAAAATATTTTTAGACAACTTACTGGCCCATAGAATATGCCAGTAAGTTGTCTAAAAATATTTTATTTACAGACTAACATGCACACAATAATATATTGAACTTATAATCTAAACAACAAGTATTTTCGGCGACATGTTGCGCTGTACAAGTGTGTTCCTAAGTCTTCCACGAAATCTTCTGTATACGACACCCCTCGGCCAGAAGTCCTCGCTGATGAAGGTTAGCAGTAGGAACTCGTACAACAAAGGGATTAAAATCCGCTTTGTGATGCAAATTTCGCTTCAGCTTCTCGACCCTCACAGTATACAAGAACTTCTTGCAGGCATACATACTTCACAATGTCATCGGCTTTGGTGGTGTAGTGTAGCCGTGACACCTACAGTAGCGTCCTCGGTGCTGTGCTATCGTCTAACGGTGCAGACACAGCGGTTTCTTGGAGGAGGCTTTTTCATCTTCTTATCCAACTTGATGAAGCCTTACTCAGCAATTTGACCTTTGGTGGTGGTCAAAGGCACCTTACGCTTCTTTCCAGTATTCTTCTCCGGTGCGCGGGCGGCAGTGGCGGCGTAATCACGACGGGGCGCGGTGTACTATTGGTGGTAGGGCGCGGTGTACTGCGGGTGCGGATGCAGTGTATCGCGTAGGGCCATAGCAACAGCCGGCGACTCATGGGCCGACTCAAAATAGTCGACGGATGCATTTTGCGCCCCGCGACGAACGTTCACCTTAGAGGCCTCGTGCGACCTACTTTTTGGGCTAGCGCCACGCAATGACGCAACGTCTTCCCGTAGTTCGCGGATGGTAGTTTCCGAAGCCTCCAACCTGATTAAACCTCGGCTAGGGTAGACTTCAGGGTGTTTATGTCCTTCTGCAGCCTGGTGTCATCGACGTGGTCGAATGTGACGAGGGGCAGCCTGTGCAGCTGCTTTGCCGCGAAGTGATGATGTCCTGGAGACTTCTCTCCCCTTTTCCTGCCTCCTGTGGGTCAACATGCGATCGCTCATTCCAAGCGATTGGTACAGCAGCACCTTCGCACTGCAAATATCTTCATGTTTGAAGTTAGTCTTGCAAATCTGCAAGATGCTAACTTCATTCATTGTGTCTATGGCGTGCAGTAAAAACGTCAATACTTTGTAGGCTATGAGTTTTTCCGAACTTATAGCGGCAACCGTGCAACGCAAATGATGAATTATAAATAATTCGTAAATGCAGTGTGGCACGTCCGAATCCGAGCGCACACTGCACTGCACTAATGAATTTTCCGTCACAGGGAAGCATATATAAGTCGAACTATGAGACTGAGGGTAACCAGAGAGGTCTTCAAAGATAGAACCTGTTAGAACTTTACCTCTTTAATCTCTGCCTTTACCCGAAAGAGATCTAGTGTTTTGATGTAGTTAGATATAGGGTTGAATAGTCTAAAACTCTGGGACATATTATGTTTCTTTGATTAAAAAAGTGAAGACAAATACTAATTTTCATGACTTTACAACTACATCAAAACTTAACGGAATAACCATACAAACATTCATACGCCATTTCGGCTCTTTAGGGGTAGATTTTTCAAAACACTGAAACACGTTATTCATTATTTGTGATCTAAAGGCCATTTTTATGATCCTAATTTAAAAACTAACAGTTCTTTACGGAATTTTAACCAATGTTTAGCCCACAAGACGATGAAAATACCGCGAGAGTGGGGAACTTTGGAATTGAAGAACGGCAACCGCAAAACCAAATTTTCGCTCACGATGGACCCTATAAGAAGGGCAATGAGGCAAGAAATTATCGCTGTCCTCCTGCGCGATTGAATCAAAGATCACAAAAAAATCAGAAGATCCACAAGGCGACAAATCCAGCGAACACGTGGATCATGGAACAGTGGAGTGATAACCTCGTACCGGTAGACATAGACTGGACGCGTATTCCTACTTTAAGTGGGGACTAGTGAAAGCCACGAGGAAAAGTTGGAGACACACTACAGAAAACTGATAGTTGTGGCGATCTAATGGGGAGGCCTACGTATTGGACTACACGTCTAAGTGCATCGAGTCTTTTTTCTGCAGTTGATATTTGTCAGCTTAATAATACTTACTCTCCTATTGTAAATTCAATTGAACACGTTATTTGTATGTTAAGAGATATTTTTAACATGACTAAATCTCTTTTTGTGCATTTATAACAACTTGCTGCCAGAAACATCGCTATGAGCAAATCCACTACCAAACAAAATTGTCAGACAGGTAAATCCTGGATTAATCTGTTCTAACATGAACGGCGGTACGGCGGTGCCTGAACTAATTTGGTTTTCGCATCCACGCGCGCACAGCCATGCATAACAAATGGACGCTTGAACGATTTATAAAATATGCACGCATTGCCAGATTGTGATTTAGTCATAAATCTTGCCTGTTAGAGATGAAGGCGCTACCATTGTAGCTAATGATTGAGAATGCTGTGAGACTAATTCGTTTTAAAGTTATTTTGAAATCTAGTTTATAGGGGTCTGATCATAAACCAACAATACCTGGTGGTTGCTCATTACATTTAATGTGGAATCAGTGTTTCAAATGTTGCTGACCTCTGCTGAGACATTTAATAAAAATCTTATGACGTGCTAATGCACCACCTGCATTACTATCATGTAAGTGTACTTTTCGATGTATATGTGCATTGGGTACTATTGTATCGACCAATCTGAGTCTGCCGGCTTTCTTTTTTTAAATATTTCTATGTCTTGGGTGTATTGACAAAAATGAAATTCAGATAATACACAAATATCCGGACCGAAACAAATATTTGTGGGTCACATAACGATCTGTCTCGTGCGGGTAATGAACCGCGGCTTAAGCTCCTAACTACTAGACTAAGCCGTCTGTATACTCATAACAACACCAACCAACCCCTGCCACAATTTACGTCATCGTTCATCACAAAATTTGACAGACGTCAAATTCCACGACACATGTTATTGTATCCATTCATCTTATCAAGTCTGTTGCAGCTTTATTCAAACCACATCATCACTATCGTTATGTCTCGCTGATAGACGAGTTGCACTTGCATAATAAGTCTGGCTCTGATAGGCAGCCAATATCTACATACTTAGGTATCTATTTATTTACCACTATTATGATAATTTAAAAAAATCTGTTGAGGACTTTTACATGATATTCTGATGTATGGTATAAAATATACCAAAGACTAATATAATTAGTAGATAATATAATAAGACTCTACCTACACGTATATAACTACTGGCTCCCAATCAGGTTCTATAGTTACCTAAAACAAGGCTTTAATAAATAAATCGACTAAGTCGTAAGAGCCATGTGTTACAAGATATTTATTACTTATAAGATACGACAGCTTGAAAATAAAATCGTCAATTGAATCATTTATCCTCTTTCGTTGAAGAACATAAGCTGGTATCAATTAGCATCTCTCTGTAGATAAAGATAGACCTGGGAAAAAATTACTGATTGCAAAATTTCGATTATTTTTTGGATTAAATCTATTAATAATAATCGAAATTTGATTTCTTTGCAATCGATTAATAATTAATATTTTTTTAAACATAATCCTGTCTACTTTCTTATATAATTCTACAAGAAACAAAACCATCGATTTCACTACATAATCAATTTTGAATAATGAAAAAAGAAAATTAAAATCGGTGTTTTGGCAATACATACAAAAATGAACTATTTTTAATCCCTCTTGTCACATCCCTAGATAAAGGTCGCATTGTAGTGCCAAGTATTTCAGGTTGTTGTGTTGTGCCGCGGTCCCCTCCCGCGGCCGAGCGGTACTACGAGCACAAGAGGAAAATAAACATTGTGCACGATATTTGGTCCAATACAGTCATTACCATTTTACAGATTTCCATGAAATGTTTGAGAGACAGCCGTCGTATGGTTTTTAATAACGCTGACATTTTATATTTTACCAAGTAATACTCGATTACTGGATCAGTCAAAGAGAGAATATTATTTATAAGCATATATTATTACCACAACTGTTTTCACACTTTTCAAAGATATTATTATACATAAAAAAATACCTAAATGTAATGTTGGCATTGATTCATATCCCGACTAAGAATAAATACTTTTAGGTCTTGCAACCAGGTTACAATGTATTCAGTTAGGGTCAACCTATGTCCAAAACGAACTTTATCTCTGATTACATGTGAACATCGAATACTACAGGGCTTTATGTTTAATTTATGTACAGAAAACAAATAGTGTCAAAGTAAATAGTTTGTTTCGGTAGCTCCAGGGAATCCTTGTCATTTTACTGTCTCTTTCCTACACTTTAAAATCTATATCAATCAGTGAAGTACATTTTTACTCCAATATTCTACTATTATATACAGAACTATGCAGAGTTTTCATTTGAAATTGATTAATTTCATTTTCAGCAAGAAGCTATATGAACTTTAATTTCTTTTAATAGCTTTACAAGTATTCAGCAAATACTATGGAACTTTCTCAGCAAAAAATTAATTACACCCAAAAGTACGGATTCATAATCATTTGAAACCTTTATTCGCTTGAGATATGGTACGTGATAAGATATTAAGTTGTTTTCAAATAATACTACGCATCCCCTTTAGTGGGCATTCGAAATTCTTGAGAGAGAAGATCTAAAAATAAATTTAAAATTGAAAAATAATATTTCTTGCCTATGAATTTAAGACTAATTTGCACATACAGGTTTTATATCTTCTATTTTTCTATATTTACGGTCAATCAGGAATCATTGAAATATTTTTGATTTTCAAATTGACATCTACAGCGACTAGTCTAGCCATCATTGCTAACCACAGCATGAACTCATTTACATTTATGTGTCTTACTGTAGAATTATTTGTTGCGAAACCTACTAAAAAAGATTAAAGATTAAGAAATGAAACAAACTCACCTATACAAAGGTACATCGTTTTTGTACCAGACAACCAGCAGCAAAACGTCAGAAGTCTGAGTGGAGTGAGTGTCGCACGGGAGTGTCGCGTCGCTGCCCGCCACCGCTGACACCTTAACCATGTCTAGTGACTCCGCTGTGACAATCAACGAGCCCGGCCGGAGAACTGTTGACAATGTAATACGTTTTAAGATTTTTTTTTGTGATAATGACAGTTATTAGGGTCAGGACACATAACAAATAATTAAGGTGGAGACAAACAAACGTACCAGGTACCAGGTGAAAAGGTTTTAAAAACAAGAAATCAGTTGGGATTGAGCCAGTCGCCTAGGTATGAGGATGAAATGAAATTGACTAACTGATACTGTTTGGCTACTATTGTCAGTAAAGATGAATGGAAATAAAAATGTATTGCAATCGTATGCGGTCAGTATGATTTAATCACATGTTTATTTTTTAATTCAAAAATGCGATTATAAGCAACCTCGGATGACAAATATCCGTATATAACGGACAATTTGCAATCCAAAACGAGTATTTCAAAGTATTGTAAGTACTTATATAGAAGTCACCGACATCTTTACTAAATGTCAAGTGTCAACGTTGTTATCAAATTACGGTTAGAGATGTCAATCCTACTAATCGGTTGTATTTGATTGATTACATTTAACCATAATCGATACATTTTTACATAATAATTTTACTTTGTTGGGTTATCCGTAAAGTACTTTAGGATACGTGACACAATAAAAGCAACAAATAATTTTCACAAAATGTAGTATAAATAACTATTACCCTTTTTTTGTAAGGCCGCTTTCAATGCGTGGTTCTGAAACGTTGTAAGCGCTATTCAAAAACCCTTTTTTAAGCCTTTTGTTTCAATCTAGAGGATTCGTTTTGATTTTTAAGTTTCGTAATAGTCTAATTATTTAAATAACTAACCTATTAGTTAATATACGCATTATTTCTATATTAATAGACGTATTACATAGAGATCACAATCCGGTTCCATATTTACATTATTTATTACGACAATAAATAAAATTGATTTCCGTTTAAATGGTTTTACCGATTACGTCTTAGGTTGAACTCGAGTAAAGATCCATTATTAAATAAAATATCACAATCCAATACAATGTTTATTTATTATGACATTAGATAAAATTGATTTTGGTATAACAATCTATATTATCAATTATTAATCATAGAATCTGGTGGCATAGACATCCATGTATTGCGCATCCCTAATTCTTACCTCGCATACTCAGCCGATCGCTTCGATTTTCGTGTTTTCGTTGATTTTTGTTATTATTTCACCAGACAATTATTATAACGGACTATCAACATCTTCTGGCTGTGATTTCTAGTCTTTTGGCATTGCTCCAACGATAACCTGACATTGATAACTGAAAACGGATTTGCGCATAGCAAACGAAAAGTATATCTATTTTGCATTTATTGTGGCTCTGCCGGCGGTTCCATGTTTTAGGATTAAAATCAGATTCATCACTGTATCCGACAATGGACAGCTCTTCGTTTGGCAAGCACATATACTCTTTGCTCAATGTACAAGTTCCCGTCATTTTTCTTTATTTTTTTACGTTTATTCCAACCGGCGGTTTTGGACCTATAAATCTATTTTGCATATCCTTATTTTTAAAAAAAAATTCTAAAATAACATTTATGAAATATATGTGACTCAGAACTTTGAGGTTATGGTTGGGTTAGACCTTGACCCAAGAGATAGCTCATACTTTAATTATAAGCATTGTTCGTAAAAGTTGTGTGCTCTTTAGTAGAACACAGGAACCAGATTTAATTGAGGTGAAATACTCTTCATCATGTTAATATCGGAAATATCATTTTTAAAAACTACACCGTTAGAGATACAGTAATTTAAAAATACTATTGATCGTTATATTGTGCTTGCTGATTAAGTAGTAATTTTTCTTCTGGCTTATGACCGTCTAGCCACGCATTAATCAACACCATTTTCCCAAGGGCTACTCTAGTAACAACACGAGCCATTAGTCAAATATGGTTACAACAAGAAAAAATACAAAGCCATCATATAAACCATAGAACTTGTTTATAGAACAGTAGATTTGAAATCTATCAAACTTACGACAAGCAATAGCGCAGGTGTTATTAAGTGCACCACTATTTGTTTTCATTATTTGATATCTGAGCTACGGAAGATATAATAATATCGAACGCCCTAGATAAGATTTTACATGCTAATGATGAAAGCCAATACTCTGTAGTTTTAAAAAAAAAATGTTTTTTTGTTTACATACCTCATCTATCATATATTAGTGATAGGATTCAGGATCAGGACTCATTTAAGTACTTTTAATGTAAATAGATTATACAATATATAAATAGTTCTTTAAATGATTTCAACAAAACAAGAACCTATACTTTACTTTTCTAGTTCCTAAAACATAAATAAATCAGTAGGAATTGACTCTGTAAAAAGTAGTGGGCGTACCTATTAGCTATCAAATTGCTTGTCTTGTTAGATTAAATAGTTATATGGACAGTTCAACAAAATATAATCAATCTTTACAAACACCGTCACACCTATATTCCCCAAGCACGGGTGGCAGAGTTATACTGAGTACCCACGTTTCGCCGACGATGTTTGGTCCCATGTTATAGGGGGCGAGCCTATTGCCATACTATGCCGTATTATTGGGTACTAAACTATAACCTCAAAATCTAATACTTTTTGTGCAATAACGCGATTGGGGTAATCGCGTTCGTGTCCGTTTAACAATAAATTCTTAAAGAGAATTGTTGGGTGATTTGAAATCATACAAGTTTTTTTTTATTGCTGTTGGTTCTGGGGCAAACATGTCCGTAGGTTCCGCCAGTAAGCGATTAGTAGATGTTTCTTATTATAAAGTAAAAGGGATTTCAGAGCATGCATAACTGTCTTATCTTTCGAGCTCTACTGAAAAGCCGTAGAATGGACTCAATGACAGAACACAAAACCTGTAAGCTGGCTGCGTGAGGTCGCATATAAACACACGATAACCTTTATCATAAGCAAGTTCCACACAATTAAAATAATTTATCAATGCGCCATCAGGAATCCCTAGTAATATAGGTGCTACAGCTAATTTTCTATTTATTTATCGTGAATTTGGCACAATTTAATAAATAGCACCCTAGAATTAAAAACAAATTTCAACCTATGCTACTACCTAACATTTTTTTCTGTGCCGCTGTCCTACCGAGTGTCAATAAAATATGATATTCTGACTAACAAACGAGAATCATAATCCGGCAGTTGGATGAATTTCGCGAGTCGATTCCCTTCAGAAATCGTTCGCGAAATTCGGATTGTTCGTCCTCGGTGAATACCGAGCGAGATCGTGACAAATGGCCCGATTAACAATCCCGAGTCCCCGACGAAGGAGATGGTGCGACTAACGATGCAATATATCAAAGGATTTTTCTTAACGCTGACGAGACTCAAGTTATTCGCTTGTTTAATACTGATGTGATAATCACTGTTAATGGACCGTCGAATTTATTTAAATACCTATAATGATAAAGCTTCTAGCGAAACATTTTTTTAAAATTATTGTCTGTCTATCTGTCTGTCATTTTGTATTTCAATCACACCAAAAGTACCAAACGGATTTCAATGAAATTTAGTATGGTAATAATTTATACCCTAACTTGTGGTGGACTAAGTTTTTTATGCTTTCCTACAAAATGGGTATCAAATGAAAGGACTGCGTGCGTTGAATGAGATGAACAGACTGAGAAACCTGACCAGCGATAACTAAAAAGTAAAAAATAAATTAAAAGTAAAAAACTATTTTAAATACAAGTTTTTATTTAAAACTTTTACTAAACGAATAAAATAAACTTTTTCTTTATAACCTTTTACTTGCAACTTATAACGTCATTACACAATTTATATGATATAAAAGCTTGTCGCGATCTTTTGGCAAAGTAGGTAGAGAAGGTTGAAATCAGTCATTTTGGCAATAATTATATAATACTAGATAAACTGGTATTCCTACTCAAAAAGAAAGTACCCAGGTATTGTATATGTTTTTTTTAAAAGACGGCGTTAGAATTGAATAAGATCGCGCTAAGTACTTAGAGAATTTAATAAGATCGTGTTTTAGACACCTACCAACCTATGTTAAATTACAAGATGAACGCGTGAGCAGCCGCGGGTAAAAGCTAGATTGTTATAAATTTCACCACAATAATCTGAAATAGCCAACGTAAAATTAATACATAACCACTTCTTCCAGTACCTCATTTGCTATTCGAAACAACTTGAAGCTTGGAAGTAGTCAGTTTGTTATTAATAAGGAATAATAAAGGAGAACAAAAAAAATAAAAAAATAGTCTGGTCTACCTACCTCTCTGTTCGTCACAGCCCTTTTTTAGGGAACACTAATACGTGAAAGGCTAATAATATTCACAGTAATGACGCGCATTTCAGGGATCCTGTTAATAAGTAACTATTGTAAAAAGTAAGCCTTAATTTTAAAAGAGTGTACACAATAGTTAATATATTAGAATTGATTTTATATACTGCCTCGTTGGGCTAGTGGCAAAAGCGCATCGCTTTGTGATCACGAGGTCGTGGGTTCAAATCCTAGGTCGGACAAGTGTAGTTTTTCTAACGAAAACTTCCCAGTACGAGTCGCGTATCAAGTCACGAGGCTGGAATTGTACCCGGTATATGGCTCGCGCCTATTACATGGGACCTAACATCGTCGGCGAAACGTGGGTGTACTAGTACATCTCTGCCACCCCCGCTTGGGGAATATAGGCGTGACGGTGTGATTTTAAATAGTATGTTTTCATTCCTCAACGGACGTGGTTCTGTGTCTCGACCTAGTTCAGAATAGATTTACAAAGGTATAGATCATAGAAATGAAATGTGCAAAAAACAAAATTATCTAATGGTGTTTCAGTTCTTTCTGATTAGGTTATTAGGTTTTGCTATTAGTATGTACATATATTTAAAATGTTTTGGAAATGAAGATCATTTTCAATTGGTTGATGATCTATATTAGTTGTTGTAACTTTAAACAAAAGTGTCATCATCATCTCAGCCTATACTTGTCCACTGCTGAACATAGGCCTCCCCAATCGCTTTCCAGCGTAACCGGTCCGATGCCACCTGCATCCAACGACTTCCTGCGATTTTCACAAGATCTTCGGTCCATCTGGCAGGCGGACGTCCCACGCTGCGCTTGCCAATACATGGCCTCCACTCTAGAATCTTTCTGCCCAAAAAGTGTAATAGATTATAAAATATGTATGCCAATTTAGTCGAATTTCTACATATCTTCTACATTTTGTAGAACTAAAGTATCTGGTGTTAAAAGTTGGTGTTTGGTGGTACGGCTACAGACTAAACGTAAATAACGAAACCTAAGCGTAAGTCTGTTGCAAGTGAACTTTCAATCGCCGCGTCAAACGTTAGACATGTGCCAATGGGGTAGTGACGCCTAGCTTCTGAAGGTCGTTTCTTGATTTCCGATACATCATTATTATTGCTGGTATTAACGCAGACGAAAGTGTTGCTATTTGCATTCTGATGCAATGAATATTCAAGGAATCCTTGAAGAAAAGCAAAAAGACAATTACCGTTAATATCTTTATGCATTTTTCAAAAAAGTAGCACTAGATATATTTTACAACAGTTAATCGGAGGAAGATTTTCAAGAAAACTTAATAATACTTAAAATTTTCCCAAAACAGGTGACTTTGAATACTGCCGGTACCCAGCTGATAAGCTTATCAGCTTCATAAAATCGCTGTACAAGTACGTATCGCTCAAACAAAAAGCATCACTGGCGCGCGCATCACTAGCACTGGCATCAAATGGACTTCAATCGACTAACGCAGCATATAATATAAACGCGCTGCTCTGACGATCAGTAATCCACTATTTATAATATCAAATAATTATTCTTTAAATAGCGAAACCCATACACGTACTACGCGTTAAATCTGAAATACAGGATACACACGGGATGATACTTTTTTATCCCGGGACAATACTGCAATCACTCGGACCACTGAACGGGTTAATTAATGAAATCTATTAGCTTCCCTCTACCCCTTAGGGACTCGGATGGCTTTCGGACTTTTTTGCTTGGTCATCCTATCTGGCCACGTTCCAATTGCCCTTTAAAAACCAATACGGTTTACATTTTTGATAGTCTCGCTCTGTGTGACTCCTTTGAATACGCTATCGCTCGTGCTGTTTTATACAAAAATTTTCAGAAGGCAATATGGCTTCTTTGCTTTGAAAAACAACCTCGTCAAATTTAATGCTTCACAGCGGAAATAAACAGCGTTTTTATTGGTCAGTATTTACATGCAAGATCTCTAGTGATCGTAAAACTCTGAGGTGCCACCCAGTTGGCGAGTGACTAGCAAACTTGAGGGTATCGGCGGTGGCAAAACTTTAAGGGTGCGTAGAAAGAGATTTTGTTTCCCTTTAAGAATAGAGTGTGCCACAAGAAAAGCGGCACTGGTGAGTTTCATAAGAGATCTTAGTGTGCCTTGATCATTTAAAAAGCCGTTACTATGGGTTTATCACCATAATATGATCACTATGGTTGAATCTCCACATGCTCGTAAGTCAGTCTTACCTACAGAGACCTATGACTCTACTATAGTTTTTTTCACCCAAAACCCAAAAAGAGCGAAAAAATATATGGAAATTTTGAAACTAACACGTAACAATAACACATCACAATATTGCATAATGTTCTGGGGTAATTTACAGGACAGAAAATTAATAACCGTTTAAAGATAAAATGGTCCAAGAATAGTATGGCCTACTAATATTATAAATGTGATAGTTTATATGCTTAAATGTTCTCTACGTTTGTTACTCAGTCACGCAAAAACGGCTAATCTCTCAACAGACAATTTATTAACACGTAAGATTCTTAAGAAAATACTTTTTATACCGGATAAATTTAAGGTTCCTGTCTAAAGTCAACAAGGACGAAGTCGCGGGCAGAAACTAGTAATTTATCAACCACTGATACGACATTAAGCTATAGGTGACATTTGGTCAGTATTAGTTTCATGAAACAGCTACAAGCATTCTTAGTCCTCCAATTAAATCAACAGACATCGTCAATACCTATATTTGAAAAAAAAAACTAATGAGTCCCCGACGTTTAAGACACTTAAACTTAAAAAAAATGTTTAATCATAAGTACCTTGCGTATACTATTCTATCTATTGACGGTCGATTTAGCGCAGTAATTAAGAGCTTAAGCCGCTCCGCCCACTGTGTCTAATAGTCGTGGGTTGGGAATTGAACCGCACGGGACAAATCTTTGTGATCCAAAATTACTTGTTCCGGTCTGGGTATTTGTGTAAGTGAATTTTCATATTTGTAAAAGCACCCACGACACAGAAATAAATCCTAGTGAGGGGCTAGGTTTAAAAAAAATGCTTTTAAGGAAACGGTGACATAATTTAGGTGATAAACCATCGAGACGGTGATGAATATTTTGAATTTGATTTACCTATTTTTGATATAATATTAATAAATTGAATTAGGTACCCATTAATTTCTGATAAAATCCTTCAAATTTATTACTGTTCTTCCAATCTGACCAACTAATTGTGCAGAATGGGACTTTATTTAAGACCTTCAATTGATAGAAACCTAGCACTAATTGATCCTTATTATTTTTGGGGTTTCGTACCTAAAACGAAACCCTTATAGGATCACTTCGTTGTCCGTCTGTCCGACGGTTATCACCTTTTTTTTTCTCAGGAATGGCAAGAGGTAATTAGTTGAAATTTATACCAAATACGAAGGTCTACGATCCCCTACTAGTGTAAAAAAATAAGGTTCTAAGTATACCCAAATAAGAGATATGGCCATTTAAAGTCACTTATTAGAAATTATGTAGCACTTCCCGTTGACATATTGAGTTATGCCTACAACTATGCCTTTTGGATGTCTAACACCTCAGTCCCTCCCGTAACCATGGGTGCTGCAAAGCACTCGAAACGTCGAAAACTAAAATTCAAAAATAAACCGCGAGTAATTCCGTAAAATAGTTTTATTTCACTTCCCGTTGATCTAGAATCATGGAATTTAGCAAGAAGCAAGATTTTAAAGTACAAGTAAAGGAAAAAATCCGATATTTGTCAATTTATATAAAAAATAATTATTTTCCCCAAATCTGATGAAAAATAAAAGTAGCGCTATTTAGTGACTACCTCACACACTACAACAATACTTTTTTGTGTATGCGCTATCAGTGACATTTAGTGGAACTATTTTGATTTGTATTGAATAAATATCTATTGACACTCACACAGATGGCGCCACAGATCTGAGAGATCTGTGGCGCCATCTGTGTACGGTATAGGACGTAAATTGGATTAGATTATCGATTTATTCTTTTATTTTTATGTAGTTTGAATGGAAATTAAATGCTATTAATTTACTTACGGCAAATTTTTTTGAAGAAAGAGCATTTTTTAAAAGGTATTTTTATGGACTGCCCCGTTAATCAAGTAGGTACCGTATTATGTGTTTTGAGATCGCGGAGGATCTCGTACAAATTGTAGGGCGTGCAAAATGTAGTTTTTCTATAGAAAATTTCCCAGTATCACTCCGGAGTCCGAAGTTTTGCCCGGTATAATAGCAAAAGCCTCGCCTCTGTTACATTGGCACCTTACATTCTCAGCAATAAGTTGGTGTGCGCACATAGTACACCTCTTAGCCGCTCCCACTTGGGGAATGTAGGCGTCCCGGTGTGTGTTAATTATTTTTACGGAAATAATTGAATATCAACATTGTTCATTTAAATTGTAAAATATATACGAGTATAAATAAACATCGTCACACCTGTATTCCCCAAGGTGGGATGTTAGGTCTCAAGCAGTAGGGGGCAAGCCTAATGCCATTATACGTATCGGGGACAATGCCAGTTGACACTGGAAATATTTCTATCGAAAAATTTCAATTTTTCTGATTTGGGATTTGAACTCAGGACCTTGTGATCGCTACGCGCATTATTCACCAATAGACTAACGAGGTATGGGTTACTTTTTAGAAGCTTTTGTGTTCGTATTTCCATCTATCTTTCTGGTTCAAATCTTGTTATCCATTTTCAAACACTTCGAGTATTTTATTTATTAGTTTTTTTTTTATTAAGATATCCAATAGCGTTTGACAATAGCTGAGCTGAAATTTAGCATACGTATGTAAGTTCGGTGACAGTGACAATGTAATAATATAGTACATACCATGGACCCAGCTCCAGAACAGTCTTCTAATGGGGTAGAAAGGTGGCCATGGGAACATGTCCACTACACAACATAACCACCTCGTGTTTAGGCTTGTTAGATTGGTATTGACAAGTACTATACATCTAAATGATTTTAGGGTCTGATGATGAAGTGGCAAGGTGACCAAAGGAACTACCCAAATACTAAACATACCCACGCCGGGTTTAAGCTCGTTGGATTTGTCTTCACGAGTTCTGTATACCCTAATAGTGTCCAGGATCTGATGATAAAACCTAAGAATGACCAACGGAACTACCCAACTACTCAACATAATCCCACCGTGTTTGGGTTCGTTGGATTTGCCTTGATGAGTTCTCTAGACCCGACGAAACTACAATTTGGCGCTGAAACTGGCCGAAACTGAAGCCAACTGATATGATCAAAGGAATATTATTTATTCTTAAGTCTTAATTCCAACTTAGGTAGAGTCTACAGCTTGTCATAGGATATGATTTTTTTCTCGCCATATGTCCGCCTATCTAGCGTACTTTACAAAATATGCGTGTGTATTTATAATAACTCGTCTTTTTTAGAGCGTCTAGAAACATAATAAAGTAAACAATAATAAAATACCTGTCAGGTACTCTCTTTATTTCTGAAGGGGTGGGCAGAGATGTCGATGTGTGTACAGTAAACTCACAATACGCCTAAGTATGTTTGGTTCTTTTATGACGGGAACAATCCTGTTGCTATTATTTATTCATATCATGGTTTAGTCGAACATACAGATTTTCCTACGATATTTCCATTTATAGTTAGAAAATAGTGATCGTACAAAGGTTTTCAAAAACCCGTGAGTTTAAGCCGATACAATGAAACCTCGTGAATACAAGACGAGCTCTGTGGGTATTATTCGAGTAATCCCTGGTCTGAGAGGTAAATACTTCAGACCTACCTATAATACTGCATTGCTCTTCAAAAACAATAGAATTAAATCGCTTTACTATAAGATCAAATGTAACATGGACGATTTAGTGCAGTGGTTAAGAGCTTAAGCCGCTCCGCCTACTACGTCTAATAGTCGTGGCTTCGATTCCCACACAAGACAAACCTTTGTGTGATCCACAATCATTTGTTCCGGTCTGGGTATTTGTGTATGTGAATTTTCATGTTTTTAAACGCACCCACGAAACAGGAATAAATCCTAGCGTGGTATTTAAAAAAAAAAAGTATCTATACAGCGCGTAAAAATAAAATCCAAAATGTACCCACATTATGCCAGTGGGCGCTTCAGTCACACTGGAAACATATCGCATATATAGTGTCGCATTACGTCGAATAGCATCGCATCAAAACGCGTCGCACACGCAGAACGAAGTTTTGTTAGGTCGACTGGTACGAGTAGTACACACGCTGAATGCGCGCCCAATGGATGCTCAAGTGCTTCATTCTAGTACACGATCATACTTCTTTATTTCTTTTAAAAATATACCTTACTGTATCTATTAATATCATCACGCCAGATCCCTTGCGGGGTAGGCAGAGAGTACAGAGTTCCAACAGGTTATTTCCTTACATACCTTTTTGGCTTCCTTTACTGTCATAATTCGTCTCATATACGCTCGCCGGTTACGGAAACGCTTGACTTGTCCTTCAGATAAGGCTCAGTCTATTTGGTCATGGTAAGATAGTCTAGTTCCACCCCGGTACCTACATTCTTCTACTTTCGCATTGTATACCTGTTTTGTCATTCTTTTTTTTGACATTCTTTCTATATGCCTAAACCAACGGAGGATACCCTTTCTCATCTTTACACCGATACTATCTTTCATACCTACTCGCTTTTATACTACGCTGTTGCGAATACGGCCAGTCAGCTTCACTCCGTACATCTTCCGCAGTGCTCGTATTTCCACCGCATTTATCCCACTTTCATTCTCCTTCTTACATACCCAGCTCTCGCTGCATTATAACAGCGTTGGGACAAGCACTACGTTATGTATGGCCAGCTGCGCCTTATGGCTTAAGTGCCGGCTCCCAAGTAGCTTTCCCATCGCACCTTTTCCTCTGTTCCCTGCACTTACCCTTCTCTCTATGTCAGCGGTGTATTTCCCATCCTTACTGAATGCGCATCCAAGATATACATACTCATTTACTTACTCCTTTCATTCGTTCTGTTTTTTTCCCGTTCTAAACCGATACCTCGCACTAGAAATTATTCCTGTGTCACTTCAAACCCCCAGACCAAAACAATTATTTGTGGGTCGCTCAAAGATTTGTTCCGCGCGGGACCGAACCCGCGACTACTAAATCGAGTGGGCGGAGCAGCTTAAGCTCTTAACCATTGGACCAATTTTTCTGACCATACTCATTATCTTAATAATAATTATATTTATATATTAAGGCTGCCTGGAAAAGATTGGTTTTTAGCGACAAGGCCGCCCATTGTGTTACATATAGTCTTCTTTTTTTATCTTAACATGTTTGTTATTGGTGAACAATGAAGAGTTATCACTCTATCTATGTATCTACTCTGTTAAAAAATTATCAGAATATCGCCTATGCAATTTAAACCTATTTTTCGCTGTCAGTTATTAAGATGTTTTGAACACAACATTATTTCCTATTGCTGTCTGTCAGCTTGTTAGGCATCATGTAAAGCACGCAGAAACGATTGTCACAATCCTCGCAATTAAATATACAAAGTGTTTCTTTTTTTGTATTCTCGCGAAATTTACAACAGCAGCTGACGGGCAGCTAGGTAATACTAAACATACATAATAAATGCTAAGAGGTTAAAACTAGTTATTATACGAGGAGGGATCAAAAAGTCGTGAGAATGAGATAGAATATAATGACTATTGATAACTTAATAATTTATTTTTCTACATAGTTTCCGAGTCTCTCTACACACCGAGTCCAGCGCTTTTCCAAGGCTTCAATCCCTTTCACAAAAAAAGTTTTGTCTTGGTCCTGCAAAAAGCTCTCCACGGCATCCATCACCTCGTTATCGTTTTCGTACCTGTTTCCCCTTAAAAAAAAATTCAATTTGGGGAAAATAAGGGGGTCAATCAATTCGAAGCCAGCTTGCTGAATGGCAGCCATCGCAACTGCCGACCTGTGCGCGGGTGCGTTGTCGTGATGAACCAGCACGCCCCTTCTCTTTGATGGCATTCCTCAACTTGGGAATTAAAGCTGCATAATATTGACCTGTAATAGTGGTTCCACGCTCCAGGTAATCAATCGACAATATTCCTTCTGAGTCCCAAAATATTGAGGCCATAACCTTGCCAGCCGATGCCACGACACGAAACTTCTTCGGGGTCGGTGATGATGGCCGTTTCCATTGCGAAGATTGCTGTTTTGTCTCGGGATCAAAATGATGGACCCATGTTTCGTCCATTGTTACGAAACGAGACAAAAAGTTTTCAGAATCTTCTTGAAACTTGTCCAACAATATCTTCGAAATGTCAAGTCGATTTTGTTTCTGACTGTCGGTTAACATTCTCGGCACCCATTTTGCGGAGACTTTTCTCATATTCAAAGATTGTTTCATTATGGATTAAATACTTCCATATGAAATGCCCGTTTCTTGAATTAAGTATCGGATGGTAACTCTTCAATCGCTCAATACAATTTTCTCGACTTTCGCAACATTTTCTTGGGTGACTGACGTCGATGGACGGCCGCAACGATGTTAGTCTTCCGTGCTCGTTCTCCCTACTCGAAATTGAGAAGTCCACCTTGCAACAGTAGAATACGGTGGAGCAGACTTTCCTTATGTTGGCTCCAAGTCGCAATGAACCTCTTGCGTCGTTAACTTTTTTAAACAGAGGTATTTAATAACGGCTCACACTTCGTTTTTCTCCATTTTCGAGAACACGTTCCGACACGAAGCAAACAAATGACTACATTCAGAAAAAAACAAAAGAGAATCGAAGATTTTTTTTTTATTAATATTACAAATATGTATCCGAGCTATGCCTGCCAGTATTTTTTTTTTACCAAGAAGTATGTCGTTCTCACTACTTTTTGATCCCTCCTAGTATATTGAGTTCATAGATTTACGCGAATATTGCACACGGAATAAAACTATTTTTCGTATTTTATCGTGTACTTTTGGACGTAAAACACCGCAGTCCCTCCTATGACCGAAATAGTAAACCGCTATTAAATCCGAAAAACAGTTATTTATTTAATTATTTATAATTTTTTAAAAACATTTCATGTGTCTCGCTTGTTTGGTGGGCAGCCCGCGCACTTCATTTGAGCGAAAGAAACAATATTATTCTACTTCGCCTAAGGGTTATTTGATTAACTGTCACAAACAAACATGTCGTGTTTAAATTAATGTTATGTGAAATAAATTAAGTGCTTTTGTAATATATTTCATAAATAACGCGAGATAACTCAAATTCTTCCTTACTGGGCTGGAAGCGAAAGAAAAACTTAGAATGCCCCAGTAGCCATACTTTTGCTTGGCTGGTGGTAAGAGTCCACCAAAGGTAGTAACGTCATCCGATCAACGACCAGAAAAGGAAAATTTGAAACAAACCCTATACCAACCCGTCTGGCCAGCGTGGTATAGTAGGCCAAAAACCTCTTAATATGTTAAGACACCAAACGCAAAGGCCTCCAGTTCCCGGTAGTCCCGCTGTCCGCTGCCACGGTAGCGGTCGCGGTAACAGCGGGGCAGGGGGTGCGAAGAATCTCCGGGCTACGACACAAGGCTACCAAAAACACCTGACCCTGGCTACGTACAATGGACGCTCTCTACGGCTGGACCAACACCTCGCTGAACTCGAGGTAGAACTAGGTCGCATAAACTGGCACATATTGGGGTTATCCGAAGTCCGAAGACAGGGCGAGGACACGATAACCCTTGAGTCAGGCCACCTGTTTTACTTTCGGGAAGGTGATCGGCCCTCTCAGGGCGGTGTCGGTTTCCTGGTCAACAAAGCTCTCACTAACAACGTTGTGGAAGTCAGCAGTGTGTCGACACGGGTAGCGTACCTCATAATTAAAATCACCAACAGGTACACCCTGAAGGTGGTACAGGTATATGCGCCGACCTCGACATACTGCGACGACATAGCCGAAGCCATGTATGAAGACATAGCCAAGGCATTACATGGCACCACCAAGGCTCACTACAACGTTGTTATGGGGGACTTCAATGCCAAAGTGGGAGTACGAGAACGCGGCGAAACGATAATCGGACCCCACGGCGTCGGGCGCCGAAACCACAGGGGGCAGATGCTGGTCAACTTTCTGGAGTCGCAGGGGCTCTTCTTGATGAATTCGTTCTTTAAGAAGAAGCCTCATAGAAAGTGGACATGGCGAAGCCCCGACACTGTGACGAGGAACGAGATAGACTTCATCATGACTGACAGGAAGTCTATATTTAGAGACGTCTCCGTGATCAACAGGTTTAATACCGGCAGCGATCACCGACTTGTCCGAGGCGCTCTAAATATAGACTTCAAGGCCGAAAGACGTCGCATGATGAGGTCTACTCTCAGACCTACTGCGCCTCAAATAGCTTTAGGGTCCGAAAAGTGCCAACTGGAGCTTCAAAATCGTTTCGACCTGCTGGAAACCGAAGGCAATGTTGACGAGAAAACCGACACAGTGGTCAAAACGCTACAGGATGTGTCTCGAAGGGTGTTTCCCGGCAAAAGCGGTAACAGAGAGTCTAAACTCTCGCTCGAGACTCTCGAACTTATGAGGCAGAGACGGGAAATGTCATCCACGCAGGCGTCTTCGCCGGATGGGAGGAACCTCAACCGGAAGATCCGGAAGCGGGTGCGACATGACCTCCGATGTTCCAACACCCGCGCCATCGCGGCTGCGATTGAACAGAACAGAGGCACCAAAGTCTTCGCTCGCCAGCTAGGTAGATCCCATCTGACGAAACTTAATACAGCGGATGGCAAAACCGTGACCTCCAAGTTCGAGATACTCGAGGAAATTGAAAGTTTCTACAAAGACCTGTACGCATCACGGATGGCTAAACCCTCGAGACCCAGCGCTGACGACCACAGAGCCCCACTAGCACGCCACGATACGGAAGACATCCCTGATGTCAACCAGGACGAGGTCAGAGTGGCTCTCGAGCAGCTCAAAAACAACAAGTCGCCAGGCGATGACGGAATCACCACTGAGCTCCTAAAAGCAGGCGGGACTCCAATCCTGAAAAAGCTAGCGAGTCTCTTTAATTCCGTCATCCACCAGGGCTTAACACCTCAAGCGTGGAGCGGGAGTGCGGTGGTTCTGTTCTTCAAAAAAGGTGACAAAACCTTGCTGAAGAACTACAGACCCATCTCACTCCTGAGCCACGTCTACAAGTTGTTCTCGAGAGTACTCACAAACCGCCTCGCCAGAAGACTTGACGAGTTCCAGCCACCGGAACAAGCCGGGTTTCGAAAAGGCTACAGCACCGTAGACCACATCCATACTGTTCGGCAGATTGTACAGAAGACCGAAGAGTACAATCAGCCGCTGTGTATGGCTTTCGTGGACTACGAGAAAGCCTTCGACTCCATCGAAACCTGGGCGGTTTTGGATGCTCTGCAGCGATGTGGCATCGATTGGCGCTATATCGAGGTGTTGAGATGTCTGTATGATACCGCCACAATGACCGTCCAGCTCCAGGGCCAAAAGACCAACCCGATCGAGCTGCATCGAGGGGTAAGACAGGGGGATGTAATATCCCCCAAGCTCTTCACCAATGCTCTCGAGGACGTCTTCAAGACGCTGGACTGGACTGGGCGGGGCATTAACATCAATGGCGAATACATCTCACACCTTCGGTTTGCCGATGATATCGTCATCGTGGCAGAGTCACTGGAACAGTTGAGCGGAATGCTGCATAGCCTAAATGGAGCCTCTCGAGGTGTCGGTCTCGGCATGAACTTGGATAAAACCAAGATCATGTTTAATGAGCATGTCACGCCGGGACCGATCTACGTCGATGGTTCGATGCTCGAAGTTGTTCGGGAGTATGTCTACCTTGGACAAGTTGTCCAATTTGGTAGGAACAACTTCGAGAAAGAAATCAACCGCAGGATCCAATTGGGTTGGGCAGCATTTGGCAAACTACGTCACGTTTTCGCTTCGCCTATACCGCAATGCCTGAAGACTAAAGTCTTTAACCAATGCGTTCTACCTGTTATGACTTACGGGGCCGAGACGTGGACACTCACAGTGGGACTAGTCCACAAACTCAAAGTCGCACAGCGGGCTATGGAGCGAGCTATGATCGGCGTCTCTTTGAAGGATAAAATTCGTAACGAGGTAATCCGACAAAGAACCAAAGTTACCGACATAGCTCGCAGACTCAGTAAGCTAAAGTGGCAATGGGCTGGTCACATCTGCAGAAGGACCGACGGCCGATGGAGCAAGCGTGTCCTAGAGTGGAGACCGCGACTTGGTAAGCGAAAGGTAGGACGGCCCCCAGCTAGATGGACCGACGACCTCAAGAAGGTCGCTGGGACGGACTGGATGCGGAAGGCGGGGGACCGTGTGCAATGGCGCGTGTTAGGAGAGGCCTATGTCCAGCAGTGGACTACGATAGGCTGATTGATTGATTGATTGATTGATTGAACTCAAAAACAATCTGAATTAAAAATGTTATTGCCTCATTATCCACGGTATGGCTGGCGGATGATCACGAGGTTCTAAGGTCGCATCAGCCCACTACCTGAAATTAAGGAGTCGATTACATGGAGATGATTACGACAACGAAATGTGGATGTAGGTACACATTTCACCCCTGCCACCCCTGCGTGGGGAATAATAATAATAATAATAATCATTTATTACACTCATATAACATTACATTTGAGGTGTTACATTTATTAGCATTAGTGAACATGGAATGTTAACATTACGTTACCGAAAAACTGGCTCCCAAACTAGGACATAGCCTGTATTTTGGGGGGCAATTTAGTCCTGGCAAGATTTTTACTTTTTTTTAGACTGAAGTACCTCAATTGGTGCCAACGGTAAGCTTAAAAAATCACTTTGTTGCCAGTCTATCTGTCTCTCCGATGAGTTGGACCCTTTTCCTCAGGAAAAGGTAAAGTCCCTTAATGGTGGGATAAAATAAAACTCCTATGTCTGTGGAATAAAAGTATTGACATTTATGCTCACTCAACAAAACCTATATATTAGGTACTTAACGTTGACCTAGAATCATGCATGAAATGAAATAAAAAAAATGAAATATATACAAAAACGTTTTATTCGGATTCAATGAAAAATTAAAAATAGCGTTATCTAGTGAGTGGCACATACACGGAACCCGCAGAGCGCGGGGCCTGTGGCGAGACCTACAAACACTTGTACATTTATTGCTATGATTTCATCATAAGATACATTTAAGTTATGTATGATGAACGTTTATCTCGTACCTAGGTGTTTACAAATATTCAATTTTTTTCACTGTTTTCTTAAAGTGCAATATGAGATCTACGAAAATAAAATTAAAAATACAAAGTACTCGTACGCTAAGTGTACATTGATAGTGAATTATTAGTGTTAGTGAACTATTAATATTCATGATAGAGATCGGAAGCAAGCACATCTCTGGCATGTTAACGCGACGCGACGGCTTAAACCTTTATGAAATGGTGCAAGCTATAAACTGATAACGCCGTAAGGGACGCATTAATCATTTTAAATTAAAGAGATCTTTTAAAGTTGAAGAGTTACTCCTTCCAAATCCATCATCAGACCCTAAACACCATCTGGGTCTCCAGTACTCATCAAGATAAATCGCATGAGCCCAAACACCGAGGGGTTATGTTGAGTAGTTGAGTGGTTCAATTGGCCACCTTTCGGCGTCATAATCAGATCCTGAACACAATCTGGTTGTATTGTACTTGTCAATACTAATCTAACAAGCCTAAATACTAGGGGGTAATGTTGTGTAGTTGACATGCTCCTGTCACCTTCCGACTTCTTATTGCATTGTCACTGAACTTACGTACCTACAACCAAGTTATCAATTTCTTAATTATTGCTATGAACCCAAAACATTAAAACATGCTGTTTCAATGTAATCTACACATATATTAAAACTATGCCGAAGTCGCGTCTGTACATGTAATATTTTCGGAATGACAACCCAGGGATATTATACTATCGATGTACAAGCCACTTATATAGTTATTCGCTATCGTATCTGCTTTTCTGTCTGTCTGTCTAAGGATATGAACCATCATCACGCAAAACTAGCAAATGGATTTTGATGAAACTTTTAATGCCGATACCTTATATTGTTGGTTAACATATATTGTATAGTAGCTATCCCAGAAAATTGAGTGGCTTTTCCAGGAAACATGAAAAAAGCGATACATTTCTAAAAAGATAGTTTACTCAAAACAATAATCTATCAAAAAGTGATAGATTTAATTGAAAATTTGTGTAATTTTAGTATCTATAATAGATCACAACTCTATATACTTACATTTTTGTAAAATCGAAAAATTTTGGAGGTAAGAAAAAAAGTTGATTTTGATAAATCATTTATTGTTCCTTACATGTTAATGAAACAGCACAGAGATATTTCATGTTACAGACAGTATATAATACTAATGAAATCTATGATGAAGTTGTGCCTGAACATGGAATATTATGTAACAAATAATAACACAGTAGGTAGAAACCAATTCCACAATCACTTACAATATTACTTCGTTTCATACCTGCACGCTTTTTTAATATGCTGTAGCGAACGTGGTCGGTCAGTTTGAGACCGCACATCTTCTGCAGAGACATTGTGTATAAAATGCCTAAACATCCCTCAAAATTACACGAACGAAGTCGCGGGTACAGCTAATTGTAGTATGTGGCAAACTGTAGCCTCTGCCTACCCCAGTGGGATAGTTATTTATTTATTTTATATAGTAAAATTGTAATAAAAACTAAACACCATTGTCATGCCTGCATACCACGAATACAGCAGAGGCAGAGGCAGAGGTGTGCTGTGTACACCCACATTATATCAACGATGTCAGGCTCTAATGTAGTAGGGGTCAAGCCTATTGCTGTTATACCGAGTGTTATTCCTGGATCCTCTGTTACAATATTATATGTCATCACGCCAGAACTCTTGTAAGTTTGTAAAGGCAAACTTCTTTTTTTAGGTATGATTAAAATACATTTTTTTTCATTTCAATGTAATTTTTAACCGGTTTTTCGAAAGAGCGGGTAAAAATTTAATAGTAGCCGAGTAGATAAAGGATAAAGAGTATGATGAGTTCAAAAACAATAGAGCCGTGCCTTTCTTTACATTTACTGCATCAGGAGTCATGTTAACTAATCACAAATTCATGTAAGCGGCGAATAATCTTTCTAACACAAATAATAATTATCTTTAAATCCCATTAATATAATTTGAACGTTCTTGTCTTCGCCCACATCGAATTAAGGAGTAAGACGGAACATACATATGCCGCTCCACCGCGCTGCGTTTTGATGTGAAATACATGTTATCATTAATTATCCCTAAACAGATGATAGGTACTTGTTCCATTATATTTGAACTATTAATGCATACTGATTAAGAATAGGGAACATACGCGTGTGCCCTATTGATGCATAGACATTTTTTTTTAAAAACCATAGCCCCTCTACACTAGGAATTATTCCTGTGTTGTGGGTGCGTTTATAAACACGCAATTCACATACACAAACACCCAGACAGAAAAAAATATTTGTGGATCACACAAAGATTTGTCCCGTGTCGAACCCGGGCTAATATCGACTACTCGATCCAGTGGGCGGAGCGGCTTAAGTTTTTAACCACTAATCCAAGCCCCCCGTCTAAAGAAGACACGTGACTAAATGAACGGAATCGTAATTGCATGCCTGCATTTTTATAATATTGACTTATTAATTATGAAGGTATAGGTATAGGTTGTAGCTTAGACATGACAAATCCAATAAACTCAAACACGAGAGGGTTATGTTATGGGCTTGACGTGTTCCTATGGCCTCCTTCCAGCTTCATCAAACCAGTTTCATGGTTATATGTTATCACAGTATAAATTTAAGGTGTACTGTGATGTTATTGCATTATAACAAAAGTGCAAGTGTTTGGCTCACAAAATTTCAACATACACACAAACACAACAAGTAACACAAAAGATTGCAGAAAGGGTTGAAGTTCTCAAAATGCTTAAAGTAACTCGGTTATTTCAAATAACTTTATTTAAGAAAACAATATTTGTGCATGTCAAACATGCTGTTTTCAATGGACGAACTATAATCTTAGATTTAAAGCAAGTAACGGAGCTGATATCTTTGATCTTCACCACAGTAGTACTACTAGGCAACTTGTTGCTGGATGAAAATCATAATTGCCTTTTTTACCGTAGAATATCCTGAGTTGGGAAGCATTTGGGAAACTTCGTCAAGTCTTCTCGTCACCGATACCGCGAAGTTTGAAGGTAAAAGTCTTCAATCAGGGCGTCCTGCTTGTGATGACCTACGGTGCCGAGACCTGGTCCACCGGTGAGACTAGTCCACCAAATAAAAATTGCTCAGAGAGTTATGAGGTGAGTTATGGTCGGAGTTTATCTTCCGTTAGCACCCTTTAGCAGACCGTTGACGTGACAGCACGATACATCACAAAATACGCAGAGAGGAGAAGTCTTTGCTCTCAGTGAGACTATAAAAAAATATTTATAGAAAAAAATCGAAGAAAAAAATTGGAAGATCGAAACCGGAGTGAGGTGATCCGACAGAGAAAAAAAGGTCACAGACATATTTCACAGGATCAGCATGCAAAAGTAGCAATGGGCTGGCCATATTTGCTGAAGGGCCAATAACCGTTGGGGTAGACGTGTTCTTCAGTGAAGACGGCGGCTCAGCAAACGCAGTGCGAGACGCCATGCAGTTAGGTGGAGCGACGATATAAGCAGGGTAGCTGACAGCGGTTGAAGAGGAAGAACCGAAGACCGGGTTCAATAGTATACTTTGGGAGAGGCATTTGTCCGGGAGTGAACTTATACTGGCTGATGACGATGAAAGTATCCACTTAACGCTAACAATCGACTCATAGGTATCAGCCAAAAGTATCCAAATTTTATCTTTCTAGGTAATTTTATTGGTTATAACAATTTGTAAAAAGCTTTTGCCCTTATTTCAATATCAGACATCATTTCATTTAACATCAGTTTAAGTTGTCAAGTAAAGAGGCGGGCATGTAGGTATGCACCTCACTTTTGATAAAAGGCAGAGATATTTTTTTTTATGGTTGTCCACATAATGGCCAAACGTGTTTTGGAATAGCGTTAGGTTCTTTTCCAGTACACAGATCGCAACTTTGGCAACAAAATATCAAAGGATACTTAAAATATTTTCAAATTCAAATAATCTTGTGAGATTCATTATTCTTTCTCACTTCATTTAACGTGGTAAATTAAAGACAAAACTTATCATCATTCCAAAGTTTCTGACATTGTTTACAATGTGTCTGCCCTCACTTCGTTATACCGAAAGGTTTTATTGCTTCTGATTAATTAAAACTAATTAACACTGTGGCGCTTATGTTCTGTAAGTAGTGGGTGATGAAGTAGGTTTTAATGTACACACCCACATTTTACTGAAAATGGTAGCATATTTATGCCGACCAATCTTCTTGTCTGTAAAGTAAAAACAGGCCTAATACGTTTTCAGGTTTTCTTTGTTTATTTTAGTACTTAGGTTATTTGAAACCAGGATGATTTCCTACAAAATGTATGGTAAAAGGTTTTTTGAAATTTCTGACTTTCTTGATCGTTAAAATATCGATTGGCATCAAAAAAATGTTTTATGTAAATTGCTTATTTTCTTGCCAACTGTGCGTTTTTATTCGAAATCTGCAAATGCAGCTTCAAACTCCTCAAAAAGTTAAAGATAGTCTCTTTAGACCGATTCTTGTGTACCTATAACGGTTAAGGTACCACCCCATCCAAAATTCACCTGTTTGCCATGTTAAATATAATAATGTTACCTGTAGTGACTGCAATTTTCTTAGCGATCACCAAATTCCAGCATACAGTATTTTAATTCTTTGAGCATCTCCATGCTTTGGAACAAACGTTAAGTTTGTTCCAAAGCATGGAGACGCTTGGCTAATACTTCACCATGTGCTAGTAATTAAGCAAAGTTGGTTTTATGAATGGCTTAATAAATTCCTACAGCATCAGCCACAAAATTGTCTTCAACAATACGAGCTACTAGTAGAATTTCTTATTTATACCCATCTTTCAATTGTGAAAAAACTTGTCAGTTATTTACAAGTAGAATTCTAAAAGCTTGGCATATCATCAATAGCCTCCCCATCAATTATAAGCCAACCGAACATTTTGGTTTAGAGTTAAAGCAAACATGTTATTTTTAGCAACGGCGAGCTGTGAATTGGTTGCTTTTTAGAAGCTCTATGCCGTGTACAAACGCTACACTAATTTTGACACCGCAATGGAATGAAGCAAGTCACTATAACGCGATGCAGCATCGATGCAGTTCGGAAATTGTTGACTGTTGTTGCTAAAAGTATTATGTATAGATGTTAAGAATGTTCCTTTCAAATTAACTCTGGTTGTGGTAGCAAAAAGAAAAAAAATCGCTCCTAGCTTAGAAACTTGTATCATACTGCTAACAAATTGTCACCGCACTTAAGCCGCGGTCTTACACGACTATAAATTCAAGTCGTAGCTTCCAGATATATCGGGATTAGTGACGTCGCGCTATCACCGACGCCAGCTTCTACAAAATTCGAGTAAAATTGCGTCGACTCTCTCGCCGATTTGAACTGAGGAACGTAACATTTGGAACAGCTCTTGTTGTCATTTTTTAGTTTAGGTATTTTTTGGTTCGTCTTGCAGGGGGCCTGCCCTCTCCACGTCTTTCGGTACGTGGTCATCACTCAAGAACCTTTCTACCCCAATAGCCGTCAATTCTACGAGCGATGTGCCCCGCCCACTGCTACTTAAGTTTAGCAAACTTAAGAGTTATGCCAGTGACTTAGGTCCTTCTGCGGATCTCCTCGTTGAAGGTGGACCGATAACCTTGTGAAGGTCGCGAGTAGAAGTAGGTTGCGTACAGCACAAAGCCGGTCATTGCAGCGGGCTTTAGGGGGGCTCTTTAACCTGCAGTGGCCGTCTTTCAGCGAAATATAGACGAATAGATAGGTATTTTTTGATGACTACCTCGTTGACAGTGACAAAGTGCATCGCTTTGTGATCACGAGGTCCTGGGTTCAAGTCTTAGGTCGTACAAATGTATTTTTTTTTCGTAAACCTTCCCAGTATGAGTCCGGAGTCTGAAATTGTGCCCGGTATATATAGCAATAGGCTCACCCCCTTATACATTGGGCCTAACATCGTCGGCGAAAAGTGGTGGTAATCAATACACCTCTGCCACCCCCGCTTTGGGATAAGGTGCCGGTGTTTTTTTTTGTTTGATACTAATGACCAATGATAGATAGATGATGATAGAATGAGAGATAGATCAAAAGCCGACTTGTACCTTTGGATTTATTGAAACCTAATTCATTTGTTGTCATTTAATAACGGTGAAGAAAAGTGTTATAGAAGGTAAAGGATTATTTTGTCAGTCAATATTTTTTTGCGCACTCGAGTTTTTTAACTTGTTGTTTAAAAACTCGAGTGCGTAGTAAAGTTTTCGTAAACCCAAGTTTTAATAATAAATATTAAGTTGCTAAGTAACGATAATACGAGTATGTACGGCGTACATTATATTGTCTTGATTATACTACTCTTTTATAACATAATCTTAAGTAAAAGCACAGAAATGAAATCAAAGCAACATTGTGAAAGAAACTAAAATGATACCGTACAATAAATATAGGGAATGCTGCAAGGGCTGGCCAACCATACTTTATACTAACGCATTATTTTACTGAACTTTTAGTTAATACTTTGGAAAAAAGAGGTTTTATTTTAATATAAAAACTTATAGCCTAATGGTTAAACCGTTGGACTGCAAAGTCAGAGGTCTCGACTTCAAACCCCGGAACGCACCTCTGTCTTTTCTACACCTCTGTCTTTTCGAAAGCATGTGCGTATTAAAAATTAACTATCACTTGCTTTAACGGTGTAGGAAAACATCGTAAGGAAACCTGCATGCCAAAGAGTTTCTCGAAGGTGTGTGAAGTTCGCCAATCCGCACAGGGCCAGCGTGGTGGACTATGGCCTCAACCCTCTCAGTTTGGATGCCTAACAGTGGGACAGTTTCTTAAAAGGGCTAATATTATATAAAAACTTAGTCCCACACTAGTAATTATTTTTTTATAGTGGGGGCTTTTACATACATAAAATTCACATAGAAAAAATATCTAGACCAAAACAAACATTTGTGGGTCACACAAAAATTTGTCCTTTGCGGGAACAAATCCCGAATACTCGATCCAGTAGGCGGAGCAACTTAAACTCTTAACCACTGGACCAAGCCGTTTGTCAAAACATACTTTATTTTTTAGCGTACTTAATAAACATGAAATGGAACAAGAAAAAGTCTAGATATCTTGTGACATTTTCATTCACAAAATTTGTATTTATTTTAAAATTTGTTGAAAATAACAATCACTTTTAAAAAGGTTAACAAATATTACATAGTGCTAAGGGCACAATCATTAATGATAAGTCTCTACTGCTGGACATAGGCTACTACAATAGTACACCATTCACTACGATCCTTGACATCACTTCACTTATCCTGAGAGTGTGTACACTACGTAAATCCGTGGTCTTGAAGAGAAAACTTGAAAAGATGATTTTAAATATTTGAATAAGTAACTTAAGAAGATACTTCTATCTATCTACGTCGGACGATATAGCGCACTGTGTCTAAAAGTCGCGGCTTCGATTCCCGCACGGGACATATCTTTGTGTAACCCACGATAATTTTTTTGGTCTAGGTATTTGTGTCTGTGAATTTTCATGTTTGTAAACGCATCCGCAACACAGAAATTAATCTTAGTATTGGGCTACGTTTTAAAAAAAAACTATATATATCATCATGCCAGATATCTTGCGGGGTAGACAGAGAGTACAGAGTTCCAACATGTTCTTTCTTTACAGACCTCTCTGGCTTCCTCTTTGTTTGCAAACCCCGTTTTTTGCCACTTATCAGAAATGGGCATTTTTATTTCAAAAATAATTTTAGCGCAACCCTAAACAGCCCCGACCGCCCGAGCGGCCCTCACGGAGGTCACGCGATAGGACGCGTTCACACGTTCCCCGCTTTTTATTGTTTCGCATTGTTCCTTTTGAAAATAAATCGTTTCTGTACGACCTCGCGTGGGCTATATAGGTATTTTGCATGAGAAAAAGCTACTTTGACCCGATGAAAGGTGCGTGATCTTCTTGATATATGCCATTTATAACTACACGCTCTATGTTCTTCGCTTTTATTAAGAAGTTGATATCGCTTTTACAGGTGTACTTCATCACATTAAATTGTCATGTTCTACGCTATCGGACTACGCTGTCTGCTTAAACTAATACTATACATGGCAATTTAAAAAAAAATAGATAAATTTGTACCGATTATATGAAAAAAATTGAGCAAATATGAATAATTCTTCTAATTCATTAAATAAAAAAATACACGAGTTTTATAGCGTACGTCTAACTAGTTGCCGAATTTCTGTTTATTGTTTTTATTTTTTATTATATTTTTTGACGAACGTTTTAGCGCAGTGGTTAAGAGCTTAAGTCGCTCCGCCCACTGTGTCTAATAGTCGCGGGTTCGATTCCCGCACGTCTTTGTGTGATCCACAATTATTTGTTTCGGTCTGGGTATTTGTGTGTGTGAACTTTCATGTTTGTAAACGCACCCACGACACAGGAATAAATCCTAGTGTGGGGCTACGTTTTTGAATAAAAAAAAAAAAAAAATTCATATCAAAGGCCAAATAACCTCACACGATACTTGTAGCATCGGCGAACGACAATTTGTTCATTTATATGATTGATTTCATCGATTATCGGAAGTTCGCCGCCGACGATTTCGGAAGCTAGATACTGTGACTATATGTTTGACTCCGGTTTCCACATTCGGCCAATAGATAAGTACGCGAATTTAAGATCGCTATCGAGAGAATGTTGCAAATACGAGATGCACCACGATGAAGCCCAAAAATTTCTGATTACCGATGCTAAAAGTGCGTGTACATACTACGTAAGTATGTAAACTATATTTTAATATTTTATAACTATATTTTATACACGGTGTAATTTTAGTCATCCTGAAGCGAAAGCTCGGGTCATTACCTGATGCTTACTTTTTACTGGTAATAAAGAAAACTCAAAACAAGATAAAAGAACACTTCAATAAGTTACAACTCCATAATAGTGCATTAAAACACCTACACCGAGCCCAAAATGACATTTACGGCGGCACGGCTCGTGCACTGACCGGTAGACCCCCTTCGGTTTTCCAGATTTTCACCCTAGCTATGATGTTCGGATAGGCCAGTACATAGATGTGACTTATTAAAGTGTTCTTTTTATTCCCTTTTTTTACCAATGAACACTAGGCATTGGATGCGTCACCTGGGCATTTGATCCAGGAGAACTAAAATTACACCGTGTAAAATACTCGGTGTAATGTGTAAATGTACTTTAAAGCAGTATATTCGTTCATCGTAATGTACGATCGAACGTACGAAATATTCTAATTTCATTCTCTGTCTGATCTTAAGTATCTCAATAGAGTTAAGTTTAAAAATAAAAATAATAAAATTTAGATATACACAAACGATAAAAAAAATATTTTCTGTCATGATTCGTATCAAAAGTAGCTAAGAAATAAATTTATTTTTATTAATATACTTTGCTCCGCTTTAGAAAATAATTCCTACCCTTATAGTTAAATTTAATCATAATAGTACGTACTACAATGCTGCTAAAATAAGTTCTTTTTTAATCGTAAGTTTTTATAATCAATGCCCTTTGACATTTGTTTCGATGTTGCAATGATGTGTTCGTTTCGGTGACAATTATTAAAATCAGACAAGAATATAAAACAAAATGAGAATTCATACGATATGAGCGGGTTAGGCGAGTTAAGAAGTGCACTGAGCCCGTAACAGGTCAAAAAATAATCTATCTATCTATCTATATCATCACGCCAGATCCCTTGCGGGGTAGGCAGAGAATGCAGAGTTCCAACAGGTTCTTTCCTTACATACCTCTTTGGCTTCCTCCACTCTCATAGTTCGTCTCATACACGCTCGCCGGTTACGGTGACTATTGATTTGTCTTCAGATAAGACCCGGTCTATTTGGTCATGGTAAGATAGTCTAGGTCTTCCCCGGTACCTAAATCCTTCCACTTTCACATTGTATATCAGTTTTGTCATTCTTTCTTCTGACATTGTTTCTATATAATTAATATATTCAAAAAATAATGAAGACTAGAAATGGTTTTCACAACTTACGCGATGTCCACTTGGTTGGTGAAGATTCCACCAAGTGGAGTTGAAGACAGACCTACAGCCCATCATGAAAAGCAACCATCCATTACGCGATGCCGTATCTCCAATAACTCACTACATCCAAACAGTGATACAAAAAAGGTTAGATTTACTGCTAAGACCGTTACATAATTTCTGGAGTGTGACGAAGTTCCTATTAAAACTTTTTTGTTTCTATGTCTCCCCACTGGGCCATGATAAAATGTGTTTGTGTTCGTAGTCAGAGCTGCCACACGTTTATTTCCGCGGCTTGCGCCCGACCGACAACAGCGTCACTTACCTTCTATAGTATCTCTGTATAATGTCTCTTTCTAATGGTTAAAATTATTATGAACATCCGCTAAGTAGGTTCAGAGTTTATCGATTGCAAACAAACAAATTTTTCCTCTTTAATAATATTAGTACCAATTAGGACAACCAGTACTTGTTGCGTTTTAAACTTGAATATTTACTATAAGTTACATTAAAGTATATTTTTAAAGACACAGCATGCATTAAAACATTATACAGTCTTAGGAATGTTAAATGACACTTTTTATATAGACTAAGTTGCATAGTGTGTGAATATTCAGAAAATGCAAGTACTGTATATAAATAAACCCAAGTTACAAACAAAACATGTAAAAATATCCCCATAACTCAGGATTATTCTCCTTAGTTAGGGGATATTTTTATATTTTTTATCCGTGCTTGTTCTTGCAAAAAGAAGCGAAATAATAAAACATGGTAAGGCCTCGCAAAGCAAGTGCCAATTAATGACGGCAGTAGCTGATTGCGCGCGGTTGGTGCTAGTTAATGACTGGCGGAGCGGGGAACGATCTTACACTCGGGCCTTGGAAGGGTTTATGAGACTGGCACAATTTTTATAAAAATGATATTTAGAAAATATGTTTTGAGTATGTCCGGTCAAAATCACTATATTTTAATATTTTTAAATATTTCTAAGATACACACACGTCCCATTTACAGTGAATGAAACTGAAATATTTACCCGAAATGAAGCGACTTGGCGGGTACTAGGCAGTTTTTAGTAAATCTTTGATAATCTCTGTAATACAAGATACAAAATTATATATATTTACGAAATAGTGACGAAGACATTGCATCCATAATTCCAATTCTACCATGTTTATCATCGTTTCCAATAAATTTTCTTGGAAAAAGAAATGTCCAAAGACTTTGTTTTTTAAATCTTTGGGATTGACTGTACTAGTAGGTATATACATAATAGGTCTCTGGTGAATCCAAACATTCTTTGAATTAATTACTAATTATTATAAAAGCACCGTCAGGGCGGCAGAGATGTTTTGTGTACACCCACTTATTTATTGTACTCACTAGTGCATTTATGCAAGCATCACTAAAAACCAATATTATGCATATTGCATGTTTTCCCCTTAATCACCTTATTATTTATAAAGTCTGCCCGTCATAAAGCTTGGCAATCCTTTCGACTACCTACCGAATTCCATGACAACGTTAAATGATTACCTCACGCTGGTGGTACACACTATTTTGTATCTAAACTTTATGCAGTTAGTATACATGTTGTTATTGTAGTCGTTCTGGAGCGAAAGTCCAGGTAACGTATCCAGTGCTACTATTCACTAGTGCTATAAAACGTTAAAAAATAACACTTCAATAAATAACATTTACCTACTGTCCTATCCAAATATCATAATTAGGGTGAAAATCCGGCACACTGAAGGTATCTACCGGCCAGCTGGCGAGCCACATCATCCCTCAATGTCATTTTGCGCTTGGTGTAAGTGTGTTTTAAATGCACTGAATTAATATTATTATGGACATTTTACTTATTTTTTCTGAAGAAGGCGTTTGACAGAGTTGTGCGAATGAGACTTTGGAAAATTTTACCTGAGTATGGTATAAATTGATCTCTGTTACGAGGCGTCAAATTTCTTAAATTGCTAACAGATGAAAAACTTATCTACCAAGTGGAAGAAAATTCATAGTAGATTTTTTTGTGTTTGACATTTAACATTAAACCATTTAATATAATCATAAAGTGTTGTTCATATCTTTTGATAGTATTTTAAAACTATACATTCGGTTTTAATTTAACATATTATTAATTTAATTCAGTTTATCAACATGAGTGAAACAACGTTATCACATTATGAATCCAAACACAATATTGCCCATAAGAGGCTTTTAGATGCTGTTGCTTGTGCTCGTAACTGCGCGAAGCGTTCAACTCTTCTTTCACGGCTGGAAATATGGTTTTCTCTGCTGGAACTACTTATGGAATCATTTAACGAATTTCATATTAATGTCACTACTGAAATCAAAAAATTCAAACTGAGTGATGACCTATAAGAAAAACAGCAGAGGTATCAGGAAGAAGCAGATGATATGTATTTGGAAGTGTAAGAAGCACAGTATACCAAAAGAAACATTATTCATGCTTTTGCTATTTCGGAAGAAAATTATATTAATTTTTATGATGCTCTTGTTGATGATATCTTGCATTCATTTTTCGGGAACAAATTATTAGTTCAAAATAAATGAACACTGGTTCCGTTCAAAATTTAGTGACCTTATCAAATGTGGCTGAAGTCACTCCATCATCATCAATTATTCTTCTTGCTTCTGCGGAAGTAGAAGTTAAGAACAATCGTGGCACATTTCAAAAGGCTCGTGTCTTGCTCGATCCCGGTAGTCAAAGTCATATATATCATAACAAATAACTGCGTCCGTTGGCTAGGCTTATCACGTTACCGAAGTAACACACCCATGTCGGGTATTGGTGAGATCTCAACTCACTCATCATTCAAAGTATTTTTAGGAATATGGGACAACGGAACCTGTATTTAGAACAGAGGACCTCATTTTAAGCAAAGCTTGTGGTGATATGCCAACTCATCAAATTAACATGGAGCATTATCAACATATAGAAAATGTCAGACTTGCTGATCCACATTTTGATTCCTCTCGTCCGATTGACATTTTAATCGGTGGCGAGATATTTCCTCAAATTTTGCTTCCGCGTAAAATTTGAAGGAGGGATGCATGCCGCAACGGCAATCAATACAATTTTCGGCTACATACTCATGAGTAAAACTGCAGCAGCAGATGTTACTGCAAGTTCTATTTCATCATCAATCAATCAGTCATCATTTGATGCTAATCTTGATGTCGCTATTTAAAAGTTCTGGAAATGAGATAGTATTCCAACTAAGTCCCTGCAATCTGCAGACGACATTCAATGTGAAAATATTTATCAATCAATCCACCAACGGGATGCTGTCGTTATATCGTTCACCTACCAATCAAGGACATCATTCTGTGATTCTTATTCTATCACGCTTCGAAATTTCAAGCCATTAGAAAAACATTTTATTCAAAATTCATCATTCGGTGACCAGTATGAGGCCGTTGGAATAAAAGCCGTTCCACCTTATTAATATCAGTCTTTTAACAAAACTTCGCGTCGTTTATAATGCCTCCGCCAAGGACAGGGTTTGTCTTTGAATTACACTTTCCTAACAGGTTGTAAATTACAAGCAGATATTGGAAACATCATTCTTCGTTTTCGACTTTACTCTGTAGTTCTAACGGCTGATGTGCGTCAGATGTATCGGCAAAGTTTCATAAAACAAGATTATATCAATTATCAGCTAATTTTATTTAGATTTTCACCTGAAGAGCCTATGCAAGGATACCGTTTAAACCGCGTCACTTTCAGAGTATCAGTAGCTCCATTTCGGGCCATTCAAACTATGCATCAATTAGGTCACAATGAAAAGGCATCTTTCCCCACAGCAGCTGAAGTGTTACTAATTGATTTGTATGTTGACGATGTCGTCACCGGTTGCAATACCGTACAACAGGCGGTTAGCATGTAGAGGGAACTCATTGGGATTATGTTAGCTGGCGGGTTTAAGTTGCGTAAGTGGTCCAGTAACAATATGGCTGTACTTCATAAGGTGCCAGTAGATCATAGAGCGGTACCAAATTTAACATTTGATTATGATATCAAATTTATAAAAGTTCTCGTCTTAGCGTGGAACGCAAACCACGATGTATTCAATTATAAAGTCAATCAAATATCACGTGATTGCACTAAACGTACAATACTCTCTGAGCTTGCTAGAATTTATGATCCTATTGGTTTACTAACCCCTTTAACATTTCTTGCGAAATTTTTAGTTCAGCGTCTCTGGCTTCTGGGTACGTCTTGGGACGAACCTGTTCCAGAAGATATTCATCAAGTTTGGCCTAGGTACACACAGCAATTACCAAATTTATCGCAATGCATATTCACCGTCGTATCACTAGTGATCTTTAAACTTAATATCAGCTCCATGGGTTTTGTGATAAGAACTAAGCAGGATATGATGCTAGGGCCTACCTTCGTTCCACCAACATTCATAATCAGCGTTATGGCGCCTTTGTTAGTGCTAAATCTCGAGTGTCCCCAACCAAGCGTCAAACATTGCCGAGGCTTGAGTTGTGTGGTGCCTCATTGTTAGCAGATCTCTTACATTCATTCAAACATTTATTCAAACTTATCAAACATTGAAAGCATACATTCTTGGAGTGATTCCATGATTACCATAGTGTGGATCAATTCCAAATCAACAAATTATAAAGCATACACGTGGGTAATTGTGTTGGTAACATAAAAATCCCCACTGCTGCTTGGAAACATGTGCCTGGCAACAGTAATCCAGCTGATTGCGCGAGTCGTGGATTGACTCCTAATGATCTTATCAATCATTCTCTTTGATGGTAGGGGCCCCTATAGGTGGGTCTTGACGAATAACATTGGCCTTCTGACGACACTTATAAAGGTTCTGCCAGAATACCACCGCTGCACTATAACCATAGTGCAGCAATATTCTGAGGCAGTGTCCTGTTTGGCCCCACACAACTTGTGCCTTACTTTATATTACTGTTTATTTACTCTGTTTTGTCTGTAGTGTGTTGGTCAAATAAATGTTTTTTTTTCTTTCTTTGTGCTAAGGCAATTATTCCACAGGAAGCTCCTCAGAAAGTCGCTTGTGTGTTGCGTAGTACAGTTTTAAATACAATCTAACATGATGTCAGTCCTTTTCTTAACCTCATCACAAAATTTTCATCATTACGTAAAATTTCAGGCATCATAGCGTACTGCAACAGCTTTTTATCGTAATCATAACAATTCAAATCATGTCACAGAACATGAACTTCATGAAGCGCTCATGGTTCTTGTTAAACAAGTACAGCAATCTGAATTCGCGGATCGGATCAAAACATTATCAGGCAAAGTTTTGCCTAAATATATTAGAAAACTCAATCCCTTTCTCGATCAATCCGGAGTATTAAATGTAGGAGGAAGGCTAGCACGACCTAAATTGAACTTAACATCCTGCTTTACTCTCACGTAATCATCGTTTAACAAATCTTATCATTCACTGCATATCTACTAAACAGCATCATCCAGGTCTACAGACCATGCAATATTTATTGCTTCAAAACTTTTGGATTATATCAACAAATCGTCCAACCATATCAAACTGATATCGTTGTTTTCGCATTAAACCGGTTGCTGTGTAGAGCCAAAAATGGCTGACCTACCTAAAGCACATATCACTGAACATAAAGTATTTCAAGCTGTAGGCTGCGACTATGCAGGCCCATTTATCATAAAACTTCATCGTTACCGTAATGCACCTACTATGAAAGTATATTTATGTTTGTTTGTATGCTTCACCACAAAGGCACTCTACTTGGAGCTTGCCTCTGATTTATCAACTTAAGCTTTGTAGCGACCTTACGCCATTTCATTGCACGTCGTGGTAGGTGTAACATAATTCATTTCGACTGTAGCACCAACTTTAAGGGAGCACAGTCTCAATTATCAGACTTAATGCATTTGGCTTGCGAATCTGAATTCAAATATAGCCCACCCGGGTTCCACATTTCGGTGGACTTTAGGAAGCCGGGATTAAATCCGTAAAAACACATTAGTGTCGCGTAATTGGTTCTCAAATTTTAACTTATGAAGAAATTAACGCTTTATTGACCCAGGTCGAATCAATTCTCAATTCAAGATCATTGTGTCCATTTAGTTCAGACCCTAATAATTTATCAGTTCTTACTCCAGATTATTTCTTAACATTAAAACCTTTAACATCAGTGCCAACGCCTGATTAATAATATATATAAAATATCAGCCTATACTGTCCACTGCTGGACAAAGGCCTTCTCTCACAAATCGAGGTGAGAGAGATTAGGTCATACTCCACCACACGGACCCAGTGCGGATTGGTGGAGGCAGGTTTGTGGCCACCTGCTGTTGGAACTTATCAAGCCGCCTTTAAGGCTTCCAACTCGGCTTAACGACTACCACACTAAGTGGTAGCCGGGACCAACGACTTAACGTGCCTTCCATAGCTCGGAAACGTTCGAATATGCAAACGCCACAAACGGGCACCCATGTCGGGCCAACCGAGTCGAACGCTGCTTAACCTTGGTAATCGGTAAAAACGCCGCGGTCACACAGCGCTACGAGCGCCTGATTACATCAACATTAACACAAACAGACTTACGTTGGCAACTTTTGCAAATACATCTGGATTTTTGGTCTCGTTCAAAATGGACTCATTCAGCATGCAAAGTCCACAAAGATCAAATTGTTGTCATCAAAGACGATTCATGTCATCCATTGCTTTGGCCGCATCATAGAATTATTTTCAGGACGGGATGGACGGGTTTCCGCAACCATTAAAGCTGCACATGGTGTTATCAGTCGACCTCTTGTAAAATTATGACCAAGTGTATGGGATTTGTAATCATTCATCACATATTGATTTGTTATATTTTCTTTCTTTTTTAACATAATTACATATATTCATAACATACATATATCCCTCATAAAACATCAATTAAATAGCATATTGGCACTACCATATCTTAGTTGTTTTCATTCTATTTTACCAATCAAGTTATCATGAAAATTTATGGCATTTCAAATTCTTCTGGCTTGATTCTGCCAGCGAGGGGGGGGGGGGATGTTACGTTTACACGTTTGCGACATAGTAGATTTCACTTTTCCCACCTCTAATGTCTATTTTATTACCAATATTATTAACATGCTATCACAATTTTAAAATAAAACCAAAAAAACGGGCCGGTCAGAGCAATTAGCGAAACTGTTCGTGTGGCTCACGAAAGTGTCGACAAAATTGTGTTCATCAGTGAGCGTTGGGCCTCGGCGCTGAGCGATCAGGAGGTGAGTCCCAACTGCTTTCCCAACCTATCAATTTACAGTGAACAAGGATGCTTTTCATAATGAATAAATGAATTCAAATTCAAATTCAAATATTTATTTGCGGACTAAGTGTACAATAATATGAGATCTTAATATTATAAAGTGCTTATGACTTAGTGGCCGTTTACGGGCATTGCAAATACAGTTGTAATAAAAATGTTAAGTAGGTATGACATAAATTAATGAAATAATATAATTAAGTTATTAATATAATTTAGTTATTATAATAGACTACAATTTCAATAAAGTTTCATAGTATATTGCAATCGTCATGTCAATGTAATATGTAATATAATGTAAAATGTAATATAAGTAGGTAGTTGTATGTAATTGTACTTTGTTCCAATGTTTGATGTTTGATATTATGTTATTGGGGCAATTCTAAATATTCTGATAGTGAATAGAAACAGTTATGAATTAAGTAAGATTTTAGTCGTTTATTGAATGATGTTAATTTAGTTTCGGTTTTGATATAATGTGGTAGTTTATTGTATATTTTTACAGCCATATAGTGTGGACTTTCGTTGAGCATTTTTATACGTGATTGTGGAATATATAACCTATTTTTTTGAACTGTGCATTCTTGCAAGAAGACTGTCACGAAGAAATGTACTGACAAAACTTTGTTACATACTCAATTGACTATGTAGTCGTACCTTTTTTCAATATTATTACGTCTGATTACCATCTTTGACAAAGTAGGTAGATAAGGCTTTTAATATATAGATAACCTGTTGGATAAGATCGCGCTATAGATTCATTTATATTTAATAAAAACGACCTGTACCGGGCTCAGACTTAGTAGATGTAGACTCGGGTAATAATCATTGTTGATAGAAATGCATATATACAATGAATTTGGTGAAAGTTGATAAAATATATTTGATGCGTATCAAATTCATCGCTACACGGTTCTTGCGGGATAGCTGTTATTTATACTTTAATGGCTGAACGGATTTAATTGAAACTTTGTATGAAAGTTTCTCACATCCTTAAAAATAGCACAGCTCCTGCGGGATAGCTATTATTAAGAAACTTAGCATAAAAGTGTCTGAAATAATAATAGTAATACAAGATAGATACTTTGTTTACATACTAGATCATGACAGTATTACCCATGTATATATATAAGTGACATATAAAACCATACCTGACATATAAAACCACACCCAATGATATCAATCTTACTTTATCCTCTCTCTTCAAAGGTGGCTGGAACCCTGGGGAATGGTTAAAATTAATCTACAACGAAAATTTTGCACGACACTTTTGCAAAACGTAGACCAGTCAACTAACTTTGAAGTTGCAGGTACGATCCCCGAACAGCACATGATTTGGAACACACACACCGTTACACCTATATTCCTCAATCGGGGGATGGCAGCGGTGTGCTGAGTACACCCACGTTTCGCCGACGATGTTAGGTGCCATGTAATAGGGGGCGAACCTATTGCTATATACCAGGCACATTTCCAGACTCCGGACTCATACTGGGAAGCTTTTTTAGAAAAACCTCATTTGTCCGACCTAGGATTTGAACCCAGGACCTCGTGATCACCAAGCGATGCGCTTTGCCACTAGATCAACGAGGCAGTCAATGATTTTGAAATAAAGATATTTTAAGCTCATGTGCCTATTTGCATGATAAAACATGTTTATTGGTCCGTGTTAAACCGGAACGGCAGCCTCAATTTTAAATAGACTATCATTGAAAAAATTTAATATTACTTTTTACTCTGAAATTGCAAGATATATGCAGGGTATAGTTTTTATTTCAATTGATTAAAAAATCTTAGTACGGAAGTATTTTAGGTCTAAGAGTATTACTATCTTGAAAAGACCTACCTACCTATGTCAAGTTATAAAATAAACGCGTGCACTGCCCCAGGTAATAGCTAGTATAAAAATAAACCATGTCTGTAGACGATCAACAAAAGAATTGTGCTACTAAGTTTCTTATGACTTACGGGGCTGAGACGTGGCCACTCACAGTGGGACTAGTCCACAAATTCAAAGTCGCACAGCGGGCTATCGAGCGAGCTATGCTCGGCGTCTCTTTGAAGGATAAAATTCGTAACGAGGTAATCCGACAAAGAACCAAAGTTACCGACATAGCTCGCAGACTCAGTAAGCTAAAGTGGCAATGGGCTGGCCACATCTGCAGAAGGACCGACGGCCGATGGAGCAAGCGTGTCCTAGAGTGGAGACCGCGACTTGGTAAGCGTAAGGTAGGACGGCCCCCAGCTAGATGGACCGACGACCTCAAAAAGGTCGCTGGGACAGACTGGATGCGGAAGGCGGAGGACCGTGTGCAATGGCGCGTGTTAGGAGAGGCCTATGTCCAGCAGTGGACTGCGATAGGCTGATTGATTGATTGACTAAGTTTCATGAAAAACAACCATCTAGTAATCGTGATCTATACATATATAATATCAGCCTATAATGCCCACTACTGGGCAAAGGCCTTCTCTCACAAATCGAAGTGAGAGAGATAAGGTCATACTCCACCACGCGAACCCAGTGCGGATTGGTGGAGGTAAGTTTGTGGCCACTTGCTGTTGGAACTTATCAAGCCGACTTTAAGGCTTCCAACTCGGCTTAACGACTACCACATTACGTGGTAACCGGAACCAACGGCTTAACGTGCCTTCCGAAGGACGGAGACGTTCAAATATGAAAATGTCACAACCAGTCACCCAACACAGGCCGACCGAGTCGAACGCTGCGTAACCTTGGTGATCTATGATTCTATTTGCGGATGATAGTACTGGTAGATATAAATAAAACACTAGCAGATATCATCAAATGGCTCAAGTGCAATCATCTTATCATCAACTTGGAAAAAACAAATATAATAATCTTTGAAAACAAAACTAAATATTTCACAGAGCTTAACATAAACCATCTTCGGTATGACATTAAAGAGCTTGATATCACTAAATTTCTAGGCTTGCATATTGATTCCAATTTGAACTGGAAGGCCCATGTTGAGGCTGTATGCGCCAATTAAATTAGTTTTCTTATGCACTGTTTATGCTATCTAAAATTGTCAATCTTTCTACGGTAATGACGGCATATTACGCATATGTGGTATCGACTTTAAGGTATGGGCTAATATTTTGTGAAAACTCTACGGAAAGAGAGACTGTCTTTATAAGTTAAAAAGAAATGTATAAGAGCACTTTGCAAAATAAGAGTAATTGATAGGTGTAAACCATGCTTTAAGACATTAAATATTTTAACATTACCATGCATACATCTATAAATGTGTTGTCTTGTAAAAAATAATAAGCATTGGTACAAGAAATTTTACAGTACTCGTAACAATAATAAAGTTCGAGGACCACCGAGAAAAACCGCTCCCTTGAGTAAAAGTGTTTTTTGCATGGCTCCCAAACTCTACAATAAAAAATATAAAATAATATTAGCTCCGTTCAGAAACTGTCCCACTGTTGGGCACGGGCCTCCTCTCAGACTGAGAGGGTTTAGGCCATAGTCCACCACGCTGGCCCAGTGCGGGTTGGCGAACTTCACACACCTTCGAGAAACTCTCAGGCATGCAGGTTTCCTCACGATGTTTTCCTAGCAGTGATAGCCTAGTGGTTATACCGTTGGACTGCAAAGTCAGAGGTCTCGGGTTCAAACCCAGGCACGCACCTCTGTCTTTTAGAAAGCATGTGCGTATTTAAAAATCAACTATCACTTGCCTTAACGGTGAAGGAAAACTCTACAATAAATTACCCAAATCCTTAATTGACATTGAAAGCATTTCTAGATTTAAAACTCGTCTTAAATCTAAATGTTATGAGGATAGACTTACCAAATTCAACGTCCAAAGACTTTCGTTAAGACGTAATTACATTGAATTACTATACCTCCACAAAATTATTCAATCCCGCATAGATTCCCCCGAATTACTATCTTTAATAAATTTTAACACCAGATACAAGATCCGCAATCCAAACATCTTCGTATTGCAAATTGATAAGAACAACACCTCATACTACAATCCGGTCATAAGAATGTGTCGTTCGTTTAATGACTTGGCAATCAAATATAATATTTGAGTAGGCGCTATAAATAGTCACGGTTAAGTTGCATTTTATTTAATTTTTTCGTCTATATCACCTTTACCTGCCAAGCGAGAGGCTCATTTTAATTTAGACTATCCTTCTTTGTGACTAGCCTACTCCTGTATTTTGTTTCATCTTTTCTGTCTAAAGCTCATGCCGATCTATGTTATGTAAAGATTACCAATATCAGGTAATTAATTAATAATACCAGTTTGCACGTTAGTAATATAGATTAGGACACATGCTTTGGAATATAATCTCGTTATTTAAGTTTTGTCTTTATATTGAATTTGTAGCGATTGTATTCTGTTTTGTGTCTGAAATAAATAAATAAATAAAAGAATTATTGACACAGAAGACATACTACACCATAGGTGAATATTTTAATGATAAATTATGTATATAAATAATAAGTATTTGACCTAATTAAGATTAATAATTATAGTGACAAGGATGACATTTTGAATATTGTGAAGTTTTACAAATTTATGGGATATTTTATTTATTATAATACTATTGGACTGAGATGTTTTAAATTGAACTGCGTGTCAATCTGATATATATCCTTTTGCTTGCCTTTTAGCAGAATATGGCAAATGCTACCACAATGTATCAAATTAATACTATATTGTTATACCCATATTCGTAAAATAAAGAATTTGAATTTGATCGCTAAGAACACCGCGGTCGCACAGCGATACGAGCGCCTCATACATACAAATAAATAAAATTGAAGTATCTGTTTGTATTGTCGAAATAGCAGCGTTTTACTAAACGAACATGTAATATATACATATGTAATATATAAGGTATCTATCTATCTATCTATACCCTCACGCCAGATCCCTTGCGGGGTAGGCAGAGAGTACAGAGTTCCAACAGGTTCTTTCCTTACATACCTCTCTGGCTTCCTCGACTCTCATAGTTCGTCTCATACACGCTCGCCGGTTACGGAGACTCTTGACTTTTCCATCAGATAAGACTCGGTTTATTTGGTCGTGGTAAGATAGTCTAGGTCTTCCCCGGTACCTGCATCCTTCCACTTTCACATTGTATATCTGTTTTGTCATTCTTTCTATATGCCCGAACTAACGGAGCATGCCCTTTCTCATCTTTACACCGATACTATCTTTCATACCTACTCGCTGGTAAATATATATATAAGGTAAATTTAAAAAAATATAATATAATAACATTTTTTTTTTAATTTTTGTCTGTCTATCCCCATGTTTGGTCCGGCTAATCTCCAAAACCGATGTTGACGGGACTTCCGCTGGTAGATAGCTGATGTTATAAGGTGGAACTTAAGCTTTTATTTTAGAAAATAGTTTTTTTTTATTAAAATTGACGCGAGCTAAGTCGCGGTTAACATCTATCAACAACAACAATTCTCTTTCGGAATTGACCCAACTCATTCGAAAAAAAGAGACAAAATACACCAGTTCGGAATACACAATGAGAGGAAAATGAAAGGAAAATTGAAAAACCGAATAGAGTTTCCTTATAAATAAAGTGCTGAAATCACCTACTCAAGCCGTTATAGGACAGAGGCACTGGTTATCGAAAATATTTGGACGCTACGTGATAGGAATAAAGTAGTGTTCTGTGAATTTAGGAGACTTGTTTTGTATTATTTTTTTAGTTGTAATCTATATTCTTGCGTCGTCGTCGTCGATGCATTAATTGTATATTTTTTATACAGTATTTATAAACATGATTTATTAAAGCAAAAGTTAGAAATAAAGGAAATGAAAGAAGATATCACAAAGTCAATAAATGAAAATATAAACAGTAAGTTTAATTTAATTAACGCCAATTATGAAAAATTACAAAAGCGAGTCGATCAACAAGATCTTCAATTGAATTATTTAGATAAGCAAATAAGACAAAAAAATATTGTATTTTTCGGAGTAGAGGAAAAAGAAAGAAATTATTATGAACTGGAAAACATAACATTGGAAATTATAAACAAACAAATGAAGCTAAAATGTGAGAGATTCGAGATAGAAGCGGTAGAACAACTGGGAAAGAAAACTGGGAAGTTAAGACCAATAGTTGTAACTTTAACAACTATGGGAAAAAAAATCCTGATACTCAAAAATAAAAGAAATTTGAATGACACCTCAATTTATATAAAAGAAGATTTTCCATCCCAAGTATTAAAAAAGCGAAAAGAGCTTCAAGAAGAACTGAAGGAAATGAGAGAACAAGGTGCGAGAGCTATTCTTAAGTACGATAAAATAGTAATACTATCTAACACACAGGAAAAAAGTGAAAAATATATATTTAAAACAAAAAATAAGCGCAATATGTCTCAGTCACCTGAAATTCCTGAAAGCACGGTTAATAAGCAATTAAAAAAGAACAAATACGATATGAGAAGATACATGTCAAATAACACTCAATCTTCAAATAACACCTCAGACAAAGAAACGAAATCAAACACAACCGTGATATAGCAATCAAAGGCGACCTCTTCCTCTTCTTCTTCCCCTTCTTCCCGTCCCCCAAGCCGGTTAGTCACCGTGGGAGACTATGACTACAACCTTTCAGCAAAAAACACAAATAAAACTATACTATACATATGCACATACAACGTGAGGTCTCTGTCGACAATAGAAAGATTAATTGAATTAAAACAAACCATTAAACAGATAAAATATGATATTATTGGCCTATCAGAAACTAGAAAAACAGGATACTGTATAGAAGAAGATTATAATCACATACTGTGCTACTATGGCGTAAAAAAAGGACTATACGGTGTTGGTTTCCTAATTAAAAAAAAATACAAAAAAAATATAATAAGTTTCATAGGCCACACTGAAATTTGCAGATAAAGAAATAACCATTATTCAAGTGTATGCCCCAACAGAAAAGTCAAGTACTGACCAGATAGAGAGCTTTTACGAAACTCTCGCTTAAGCTCAAGATGCGGCTAACAGAAACCATATAATATTAGGAGATTTCAACGCTAAAATTGGAAAGTTAAAGAAAGATGAAATATGGCCACGGTACAAGAAATGAAAATGGGAAAAGATTAATCCAGTATGCGTTAGAACATAAATTAAGCATAGTAAATACTTTATTTAGGAAGAAAGCGAAACAAAGATGGACTTGGTTGTCACCAGATAAAAAAACAAAAAATGAAATTGACTTCATTTTATCTTCACATCCTCGCCAATTCCAAAATATTGAAAAATTAAATATATCTTTTCCTAGCGATCACCGCTTATTACGAGGAAAAATAACTCTATCTAGCCAAAAAAATGCAGAATACATTACGGTAATAAACTGGAGAAAAAGATTGTTACCTTACATTTAAATGAAGATATCAAGCTTTATGAAGAAATATTAAGTAAGAAAAGGGAAAAATTAACGAATAGTATTAAAGATGAAACGGTGCAAGATTACTATGACCGGCTAGAAAACGGTATTATTGAAAGTTGGCAAAATATAAACACAAATAAAACAACTGGCGCGAAGAAATATATATCAGAAACAACTAATTTACTTATGAGACGAAGACAAGAACTACAACATAAAAAACCTAAAACTAAAGAGGAAAAACAAGAGCTAGGCCAGTTGTATAAACAAATCAGTAAAAATATAAAATCGGATCATTACAACTACAGAATATCAACAATAGAAAAACACCTTATAGCGACAGGGAGCACAAAAAAGGCGTATAAAGAATTGAATAATAACAAAAAATGGATAATTAATCTAAAATCAAAAGCGAAGACAAATGAGAATAATCGTTTCAATATACTGAAAACAGTAACTGATTTCTACAAAACCTTGTACAGTAGTAATAAAGCTACAGATTCAAAGATACACATAGATACAAAAAATACAGACCAAGAAACAGCCCAAATATACTTTAGTGAAACGGAAGTACAAAGCAGTATAAACAATTTAAAATCAAATAAGTGCCCAGGCGATGACAAAATTACCAATGACGCACTCAAAGCTTCGAAAAACACACTACTTACTCCACTTGTCATACTTTTTAATAAGATTATTGACCAAAAAACAGTACCGGAACAATGGACTAAATCGGATATTGTAATTATCTATAAAAAAGGAGACCCAACCAATGTAGCGAATTATCGACCTATTAGCCTTATGTCGGCATTGTATAAGGTCTTTACATCATGCTTACAAAAAAAGATTTCTCCACAAATAGAACAATATCAATCGGAAGAACAAGCAGGTTTTAGAAAAGGTTATAGCACTATAGACCATATCTATGTTATAGAACAGATACTAGAAAAGTATAAAGAATTTAACAGTCCAATATACTTAGCTTTTGTCGATTATGCAAAAGCTTTTGACACAATTTCGCATGAGTCTATATGGATAGCACTTACAGAAGCAGGAATAAATCCTATATATATCAAAATACTCCAAAATATATATTTAAGGTGCAAAAGCCGAGTAAAACTAGAAAAAATCGGCCCCGAAATCAGTATTGACCGTGGAGTAAGGCAGGGCGATCCTATATCGCCGACACTATTCATAACAGTCCTACAGTACGTCTTAAAAAAAGTAGACTGGACGAGCTATGGTCTACAAATTAATGGAAAGATTATAACTCATCTATGCTTTGCGGACGACATAGTATTAATGTCTGAAACGGCAACTGGTATCCAACATATGCTCAGTATGCTTCAGGAAAAGAGTACAGAAATAGGACTGGAAATGAATCTTATGAAAACAAAAATTATGACAAATAGAGATATGCACAATATTATACATTGAAAATAATGCTCTCGAATATGTGAAAGAATACATATATTTAGGCAAACAGATCTCATTTAGACAAACGAATAATGAAGAAGAGATAGACAGAAGAATAGCAAAAACATGGAACAAATACTGGAGCCTGAAAGAAATTTTCAAAAGTACTTTACCTATTAATTTAAAGAAAAAAGTTATGGACTCTTGCTTATAACCATGCCTTACTTATGCTAGCCAAACATGGGTCTTTTCAAAATCAGCCAGGCAAAAGATTACCACTTGTCAACGCTCTATGGAAAGAAACTTACTAAGAATAAAAGTAATGGAAAAAATAAGAAGTACAGACATACGAAAAACAACAAAAGTAATTGACGCATTAGACTACGCTCTAAAGTCAAAATGGCGTTGGGCTGGCCATGTAGCTAGAACGTCAAATAACAAATGGACCAAATCAGTGTCTTCATGGAAAGGCCCAAAGGGCAAAAGAAAAAAAGGGAGACCAAAAACTAGGTGGTCCGATGAATTTCTGCGAACAGCACCAAATTGGTTAGAAACAGCACAAGACAGAAAAAAATGGAAAAAGCTGAAAGAGGCCTTCACCCAGAAGGGGTCCTGAATTATACTAATAAACGAACCGAGATTAATTTTTTAATGATTTCCTGTTTAAAATTATAAATATGATTTGTAAAAATTTTGTAAAGATTTATTTTTTTTAGTTTAGGAATAAAAGGCTTTTTTATTTTATTTTTTTTATTTTATTTTATTTATTTATAAACATTATCTACGTCACAACAATTGTTTTATTTTCTCTGACTTAATTTAACCCTCATATGAGCTTATTTGTATACACATCTACATACAATACACGACGAAAAACAACTGCGTTTTACTTCGCAACTGTGTTGTAAGTAAGCGTGTAGGTATGGTAGTATCGGTGTAAACTCATGGTTACACCGATATATGCTCGAACCAGGTGGTTCGGGTATATAGAAAGAATGTTCGAAGAACGAATGACAAAACAGATATATTAAGTGAAAGTGGAAGCCAGTAAGGTCTGTAAGGAAACAAATAAAGTTAGAACTCTGTACTTTCTCCCTACCCCGCAAGGAAGCCGACGTAATGAAGGAGATAAAATTACACCAATTAAGAACTAAAAGCGAATCATACCTATTGTTGGGATATTATGACCCAATTATAACATGTAGGATATCTGTGACGAACTATAAGAGTGGAGGAAGCCAGAGAGGTATGGAAGGGAAGAACCTGTTGGAACTTTGTACTCTCAGCTTACCCCGCCAGGGATCTGGCGTGATGATATAGATAGATAGATATCTGTAGTTACCCGGTAACAGAAAAGCGCCTCTTTTATATCCTGTAAATGTCGTGGCGACTTAAGGAAAGACTACCCGGTTAGTCTAGCGGCAAATAATGCACTTAACGATTACGAGCTTCTGGGCTCGAATCCTACGAACGCTATTTCGGACTGTAGAAAAATTCTCAGTATCAGTTTTAGGGTTGCCAATTGTGTTGCCAATATCATGGGCATAACATTGGGACCTCACATCATCAGCGAAAAGTAAGTGTGCACAGTCCATCTCTGCCACCCCCGCCTGGGGAATATGGACGTGACGGTGTTTAGTTGTCGTGTCTCTTATTAAAGCATAAGAATAAGAAATTTGAAAGTTCCCTGAAGATTTTGTGCGGTCTTTCGTTACGTCTTCTTGCGAAAATATCGCTCTAAAATCGCTTATTTTCTGATACAATAATTACTTCAATATTTTCTGTGGCTAACTAATTTGTGGACCGCGGAGCTACATAATTTAAACGGAACTGGAAAAATAATCGACTTTTTGAAGAGGAAGCGTTATTATTTTAATTCAGACCTTTTTAATGATTCTGTAAAATGTTTTCGACATGAAAGAAACATTATTTATTTTAAGGAGATAAAATCATTCAATATTTTTATTGTTCATTCTTTTAGTCGTATAAATTTTCGTTTAATACATTATGGGGAACCAATGAATGTTATACACTCCATAGGACATCGTTATCAGGTCACGCTCAAACACGATCACAGTGGTTCAGTTTAAAAACATCCCTGGATAACCGCAATCAATTTGAAAAAAAAATAGTCATTACGAATAATAAATACAATAAAAAATTACAAGATAGTCTGGATCTTCTCCAGTACATACATACTTCCAGTTTCGCATTGTATATCTGTTTTGTCGTCCTCAGTTCAAGACTATCTTACCATATTCAAATAGTCCTCGTCTTACCTGAACGGCAAGTCAAATTTTTCGTAAGCGGCGGCCGTATATTAGACAAATTCTGAGAGTGGAGAAAGCCAGAAATTCTTAGGCAGAGAAGTGTGTACGGATCTTTCCTTTTATATACGTGTTAAAACTCTAAACTCACTGCTCACCTCACAAGGAATCTGGGGTAATGATATAGATAGATGAATTTATGAATTCGGGAATGATTGATGAATTACACATGACGGAGGGCTCTGTCAAGTGGTTAAGAGCTTGAGTCGCTCCGCCGACTTGATCAAGAAGTTGTGAGTTCGATTCCCGCACGAGACGAATCTTTGTGTGACCCACAAATATTTTTTTCAGTCTGGGTGTTTTTGTATGTGAATTTCATGTTTGTTAACGCACCCAGGACACAGGAATAATTTTTAGAAAGGGGCTACGTTTGAAGAAAAAAAAAACTGAGACATCAATACTCTCGTTGTATACGTAATTAAAATTTGAATAATATTTTAACACGCTCTCGTAGCGACGCGTAGTAGTAGTATTCTTAATGATAAAACAGCGTTGGACTTGGTAAGCTGATGGTTTAGTTATCATTTGTATTTCATATTCGAGTATCTTCGTCCTGAGACAGGCACGTTAATCCCTGTTAACAATCTGTATACAATTAATGTAGTAGTTATTATGTTAAATCATATTTATCGATGGCTTAATAACTTTCAACAGCAGATGGCCACAACACAAACCTGCGTTTACTAATCTGCATGGTAATTACATATCTCTCTTAGTCGATGAGTTAAGGCCTTTGCCCAACAAAGGGACAGTATTCGTATCGGCTGATTTATATGCATTAAGAAATAACAACTTTCCGAGCAAAATATATACAGTCAAATTGAATCGCCTTGTTTTTAGAAATCGATAAGGATTGTCTAGAAGTACCAAATGTTTTCTTGTAGGTGCTATAATTCCTTGTTTTGTAATAAATTGAGCAAATTAAATAAATATTATATGTAAGTAGTAAGAAAGCGAGTAGGTATGAAAGATAGTATCGGTGTAAAGAAGAGAAAGGGTATCCTCCGTTGGTTCGGGCGTATAGAAAGAATTTCAGAAGAAAAAAAATGAAAAAACAGATATACAATGCGAAAGTGGAAGGATGTAGGTACCGGGGAAGTCCTAAACTATCTTAATATGATCAAATAGACCGATTCTTATCTGAAGGACAAGTCACAAGCCTCCGTAACCGGCGACCGTGTATGAGACGAACTATGAGAGTAGAGGACGCCAGAGGTATGTAAGGAAAGAACCTGTTTCAACTCTGTACTCTCTGCCTACCCCGCAAGGGATCTGGTTTGATGATATAGACAGATAGATTTTATTTTAGTAAAATTGAGCTTCAAACGAAAACTGACTACAGCTCTTCTATTCTTCGCTATTATTCGCATGCGGCAAGAATAACTATTCAAATATGTATATTCACCCATGAAAATGTGAGCACCTATTTCAAAACAGCTATCTAATAGAATACAAAGTCATAACTTATACAGTCCAGGTGAACAAACGACTCATAGGTCCCCAATTGTATCTTGGGGTCCTATGAGTCGTTTGTTCACCTACGCTAGCCTAGTGTATCACCATGAATATATTTTCCCTTGTAATTCCTACAATGTACAAATAATGTTGTAGGTACAATAAATATATTTCCATTTTCATTATTTCAGAAATGTAATTAAATACTATGTTTACGTTACTGTCTACCCCTCCGTACATTACCACTATTTTTTTAGGACCTCTTACACTTGGCAGGTACGAAGACAAGGTCTTGAAATAACGAATATCCCTTAATTGTATAACATAACACGGCTCGACCCCGCCACGTCCGCCCCGCACATAACTAACCACATTCTGTTGAGGCCGGCGAGAACCACAAGGTCACTGGCGTTATTAACATCCCTGAGTTATTATAATGAAATTCTAGATATCATAAATTCAAGTGAAATGACCCTTACACGTAATAACACTTTATTGAGGTGCCAAAACTGATTAATTTGGTCTTTCTTAATTAATAACTGTCAATTCTAACTTAAATGACTTTTATCTATCTATATCATCACGCCAGATCCCTTGCAGGGTAGGCAGAGAGTACAGAGTATTAAATTACTTATTTTAAGAATTAATATACTACTGCTACTTTCGTTAAAGCAGAGGTGGCAGAGGTATGCTATGTACACCCACTATTCGCCGATGATGCTAGGTCGCATGTAATGACGGCAAGACTCCGAACTGATACTAGGAATATTTTTTTCCGACCTATGATTCGAAACCAGGACCTCATGATCGCCACCCACACCATTTCCGATGAGACCAACTTTAATATATTTCTTTAATAATTGTAACTAAGGCCATAATTTTCAAATTAAAGTTAAAAGTTGAATTCTTAGATTAACGCTAATATTACATATGAAATAAAACTTTTACTTCGCTGTGTTTTTTAAATTTTTCTTGAGACATTGTGTACTCATTCTGCTTAGATCGGACCAACAAAAATAACTAGAATCTTAAAAGTACTACCTAGGAATTACTATGACATAATTAGACCTTGGACACCATCTTCTTATTTAGTACTTGTTAATGTCATTCTGACAAGCCTAAACACGAGGGGGTTGTTGTATATTTCACATATTACTATGGCCACCGTCGGACTCCGATATTATTGCATTGTCACCGAACTTACATACGAATGCTAAATTTAGTCTCAATCGGATACCCGCATGTACTTGAAAAATAGATTTGATCTGGAAAGACTGACAGACATAAGAACATTGCAAGTTAAATAAAAACTTGTAATAAATAAGAAATCCCTTAAGCAAGACTAATTTTTTTCCGAAAATTGTACTAAAATTATCAATTCAATTAAATTTTTGGCATTTTTTTACCAAACTGCACCAGTTCAGTTTTACTATTTATTTATAGAACTATTTCAAATTTAATATCTGAATTGAATTTCTTTATTAATAACGAATCATTAAAAAATATAAGAGTGTCGCTGCTGTTGTCGTCTATAATTTAGTATTGAATGTACAATACTAAGAAATTTACATTAAAATTGTATCCATGAATAAAACGTATGTACTATTCGCATTAATAAAATTCCTGTACCAACAAAGAAACATCTAAAATATTTTCAATTCATAATGGTACATTCGCTCACCTGTGATATCGAAGCACCCGAGCAGCAGAGTCCACAGGGACAGCACTCGACTCGGGTTGGAACGCAAAGAGCACTCCATTTTATACTTTTTAATGCACAGCTTCAAATACTTTTACAATCCGCATTTCTTGCATGACAATTCTTCGCGAGTTCTCCATAGTTTCAAGGCGGCCATCGAACTGCAACAAGGAGCATTGGGATCTATTAGGAAATGAATTCACATTAAATTTTAAACAGCTAAGATTCATTTAAAAATCTACTATCTATCTATATAATCACGCCAATCCCTTGCGGGATAATACAGAGTATAAAAATCTTCGTTTTCATAACATGATTATAAGTCTAGGCATAACCGGTATATAAGACAAATTAATACATTTTATTAGTAAAAGTATAATTTTCGAATGTTATGTGAAGTGGTTAGACTCCTCGAAATTGGTGCAATACATATGTTCTTATATGTTTTTTAGGACTTGTTTCTGGCGGAAATTCTTTTGAGCACATATACCATTACATATTTAGATGAATATAAAATGAAAATTTGATACACATATTATTATGCTTAAAAAGAAACTTTAAGACACTGTTTAACTGAAAGTTAGCTATTTTGATACTCTTTTTTAACCAAAATTAATGGACCGACATGAAGGCTGAACAACTCCGGCAAGACTCAATAGTTGTCATTTATCAATGTTCCATGCAATGTATGCATCTATCAAAATGAAACTATTATTATTTGGTTTTCTCAAAAAAGAAAATACGTTAATATCTTTTTTTGTGCTATTCGTATTGACTACATCACCATGACCTCGTACAGCAACTTTATATGCCATTAAAGAAAAATATAATATGCACAGAAGCTTCATTACACCACTTTTTACAACAGCATCGTCCCGGATCAATAGAAAAGGCATAGTCCCTAACATCAATCTTCATATTTTCTGAAGAACGTCTGGCAATAACCATTCGTCTTTCTAAATAACTAGCCATGTGCCGATTTCTTTCAAACCTTCGGCTACCATAGGGTCACCATTATAAGGTCTTTCTCATCAATAAAGGTCACATCAATTCGATATTCTTTGTAGCAGAGTCATATTTGTGAAATATCATGGACAGAAAAACTTTTTTGATATAAGGATTCTCATTAACTTAAGAGGTTTTGCGATTTAATAACTGCCAACCTACAAATGCTTTCTAAATTAAATAGTAAAGATAAACCAGCGGGCCATACTTCTAAAATAATCAATCGTAATCTCACATTGAAATTACTGTAATTGAAGCCAATTTAAATAATAACGGACTTTTGAGAACTCAAATAGAATACTGTCTATAAATTTTAGTCTGAACTGTCAATAAATTCTACACAAGTGTGATAAAGGGTACATTATGTTATCACATGGTATCACCAGTAGGACCAAATCAAGGTAGAACCATGTGTCCAATATGGTTTTAGACTCGGGAGTTCAAGTGGAGTATAAACTTTGTGATTATTCCTAAACCAGGGGGCGGATCGGGGTCCAAATTTAATAGTGAGCATTCAAAAACCCCAGGGAGTTCCAGAGAAAAGAACAAATAAAAATAACAGACTATGCTGTATCACTGTTAGGTAAAGATCATATCGGAAGCAGGTTTGTGGTCATTTAACTTAGCAAAACGATGATATGGCTTTTAATCGGCTTGACCATTGCTATAAATTAAGTTAGCCGGTTACTAGTTTATAACGGCTCCTAGTGCTTTCGAAATATGGAGGCGGTAGAAAATGAAAATAGGTTAGCACCAATAACTTCCCATGTCAGACGCTGAAATTAATCTTGAGTCAATACTAAAACTTTCATAGCAAGCTTTTGCAACTTGCAATGTTTGTTTTAATCAAATCTTGCAAGCCGAATTAGAACCACTCTCTCCTCTTCTACGGAGTTAAAATTGAACATGTTGCTTCAGTTCTAATGACAGTAAATTTTCTAAAACTGAGATTGACTCCAAAAGAAGGAGATCCTCAACGGCCAACAACAACATAAGAACCTGCACTATTACGATATACTCAACTTATACAACGTTGTAAATGTATGCCAACAGTATACATTTTCAATTTCTGATAAATATAATACATAAATAAACATAGACCCGAAATTTTGCATACACATCCAATTTTGAATGGCCTTTTTAAATTACATCATTAGATAGCTGTAAAAAAACTTGTTATAAGAAACGATTTTTTTACTAATAACTAATTTTAGAATGTAAACGTCAGTTTTACCATTAAATATTATCAAGCGCTTTTCTTAGATTTTAATCACAATTAATCGGTTTTGACCGAGTTGAAGGAACGAACGAGATTCTCAGTTTTTCTGTATTTTTTATGTATGTTTATTTTGTATTTGACATTAAGGTTAACTTTCGCCCCCACTTCTCTACCACTGACTAGCTTCATGCGGTGAACCAAACCACAGAAAAATCTAAAGAATTTAATCTACATCTGTAGACTATTCAAAAGCTTTCAATAGCATATCACACAGTTCTGCGCTTAATCCCTCGGAAAACCAAAATATCACCCCTATACATCAATCTCATCAAAACCTTATTATTCCCGTCCTAGGGAGCAATTCACCAATTCCCAGAATCTGCTGACTTTACAATAGCGTCAGCTCATCATGCGACCTACATCACCAGTCCTTGGTTCAATTTTGTGAGTGTATCAATTATACTTTTGAACCTGAACGCATAGACAGCACTCATGGTGGCTCCATGTTATAAGTTAGGTATTTGATTTATTGTTATATCCTGTATTTACTTGGTTATGTCATTGAAAGTTTAGTTTGAGGTTTAGCTTTAAGTATTTTTGTGTCTTTTTTCTATTTTTATTGTAATTTACACTCTAATGCATGCGGTGTTTGCCTTTGAAAGGTTGCACATCATGATATAACTTTATCTAGTTTGTTTGAAGAAATGTACTGTTGTAGTAACCAATGGTGGACCTAAATAAATAAATAAATTCCAAAACAGCACGGAATATTAATTAAGTCAAATCTGGAACATGATGGGGCTATCTTGTTTGGTTAAAAAGTTTCTAGGACCACCATAAAAGTTCATTACCAGGTCACAGAAACAATCTTAATTAGAGTAATAATGAAGCTTAATTTAACAGGCTCAAACAAAAAATCGATTCCAGTGCAATCAATTAAATTTAATTACAAAATAGACTTTATGAAAATAAATCGACATGCCTAGACCAGTCATTTTGACACTCGCCTATAGCGCTCGAAGGCCACCCGGAAACTCACGAATGTAGTTTCGGTTTCGTTTTCGGCTCTCGGCAAGAAACCAGCCAAAACTACAATTTTGCGCCGCAACTGGCTGAAACCGAAGCCGGTACGGAACCCTCAGAGCGCGAGTCCTACTCGCACTTATCCAGTTATTATGTTTTGCCATCACTTTTGTTAACCTACTGTGTTGTTGCCAAAAGAGTTTCAGCAAAATATTAGCGCTATTTGTTTGCAGCTAACACTTTGCTTAGTTTAAATCTTTTCGTGACTCACATTAGACGTAGGTAGTTTTAAATGATGTTATTTTATATATTTATTTAAGGACTACCAACGGACTTTACAATATTAAACACCAAGTTATTTATTATATATGAAAAAAAAACTCATTCTAATTGCAACTCCGATAATAGATAATCCCAGCATGTGCCAAAATATGTATATACTTAGGAAGTTAAAATAAAAGAAAAATAATTATTATTAGGTTTGTTTAAAACTTAAGGTTACTTTTTGCTTGATGATACAGGGTGTTTACAGTAAAATGACCATTTGCCTTGATTGTTTATTTGCTACTGATTTGATGTTAATAACTTAGTATTGGACATACCGGGCGGTATACCAAAGCAATAGTTTTGCATGAGTGTAAAGAATACAAATCACTTAATTAAAAGCTAAGCGTGGCGCACGCAACCATGGGCTCATAGTTTTCTTTAAAACTTTATGGTCCCGACCATAGACAAAATGTCCTATGATAAACAATTTTTGAATTTGATTTTTTTTTTTAAACTTGACTTGCGCTCTTAACGACGACTGTAAAACCATCTGTTAAATATAAACCTGTTCAAGAACTAGCGCTCTGTTTTTCTGATTCCTATAACACCTGAGAAACAAACACTAATTGAAATCGAAACTTAAAGTGTAAATAATTTGTAGAATGCCTTACCACAATTGCAGATATGCACATAGAGTGCAACTCTTCGAACATAATTTATCTTTAAAACTTATTTACAGTAATCTAAGAACAAGGTTGATACTAATAGAATTCGTTTTTTTACATAGTTGGCACTTAAGTAATCTACAAAACCTAAAACAATTTTACGTTTTAACCGTCCACCATAACTTACTTATGCTTGATCGATTGGTAACGGGATCAACTTATACAGAAGCCTTTTAAATTCATGGTTTCCAGCAGTTTCGTCCGTAACCACTCTTGTTATTCCGTCTGCTTCAGGATGTAAATATTTTATCCTTGCCAATAACCACTTTGTCGGTGGCAGATTCTCTTTAACCACAACGACGTCCGCAATGGAAGGCGATTGCACAATAACTTGCCATTTATATCGCTCTTGTAGAGTATAGAGATACTCGGTTTGCCATTTGTGTCAAAAATCAGGAGACAGTGTCATATGTACAGGATAATTAAAATGACAGAGGAGCATACAAATTTATAACGCATTCTCTGGCGAGATAACCCTGGTGAAGAAACCGAAAGCTTCAACCTATTGACTGTTACTTTTGATACGGCTGCAGCCCCGTATCTAGCGGTACAAACTCTAAATCAATTAGAAGATGATGAAGCTCATGTGCACCCTGATATTTTATCTGTAATAAAGGGATCTTTTTATGTTGTAAAGAGATATTTTGTATGTTGACGATTTGATGATGGGAGCTGAAAGCCTAGAACAAACAAAGAAGACGTGTGATGAAATTAAAACATATATAAAAGGGAGGATTTTAAATGAATAAATGGTCGAGTAACTCTGAAGAATTACTAAAATATTGACAGCAAGACAATAACACTACAAGGTATAAAATAGACACCAAGATGGATCAAATTATAAAGATACTAGGAATAACATGTGATAGGAAAGAAGATGTATTTTACATAACAATAAACTTACCTGAGATGCCATATCCTATAACTGAGAGAATAATTCTTTCTGATGTTTATTTGATCCGTTTGGATAGGCCTCACTAGGTATCATTAGAGCTAAGGTCTTAATGCAAAGGTTATGGCTCTGTACTTTGGGATGTGATGATGAACTACTATTGGATTTGAAATATCTGCAAAATATAAAGGTACGAAGATCGTTAAAAACTACACTGGACAATTACAAAAAAAAAAGAGTTACATGGTTTTACAGATGCGTCAACTCAAGCATGCGCAGCTGTGACTTACCACAAAGTTTTCGATGATAATTTCGTAGATATTATAATAATTGCTGAAGCAAGGTTGCACCATTGAAATAGATGTCAATTCCTTAATCAGAGTTGTGCGCTGTAGCGCTGCTAGCTGATCTAATAAGCGTACAATGACATTTTTAAAATACTTAAAGACAACATTTTTGCTTTGACTGATTCAATAGTCTTGTTTTGTTTTTCTTTCGTTTGACCTGTCCATACCATACGTTTATTGCGAATAGAGTAGCAGATATAACATGATTATTAGATAACGACAGGTGGAGACATGTTCAGTCTGTCGATAACCCTGCAGATATCGCAGCCAGAGGAATTAATGCATGTGATTTAGTAGATCGTGAGATTTGGTGGAGTGGACCCGAATGGTTGACAGGAGCGATAACCCATCATGGTGACCGTAATATCCCCGACAGCAAAATTAGAGTTAAAGCAACTTTTCACGTGATAGTGGAAGGCGGAGAAAAAAGGCCTATATGGTAAAGATTTGTCTAATATTACAATAATAAAGAGAGTATTAGCTTACTGTAAAAGATTTAAAACTAAAATAGTTCGGAGATAGTAGAAAATTATTTAACTGCAAAAGAATTAAATAAAATATTGAAACGTTGCATACAGTCAAAATTTGGTTTATAGAGAGTAGGCATCTAGGAATTAAACAAAAATGAAAAATTGAAATCAAAAAGTTCATTTCAAATCAAATGAACTTAAGAGTGGGGAGTAGAAAATGTCTAAAGAAATTAAATATCCAATTATAATACCTAGTAACTAGGATATCCCGACATTAATAATTGTAATACTTGTTACAAACATTTTTTTTAAGTCATAGTCATGTATACATATGAAAAGCTCTGACAGACAACAATTCAGTAAACAACAGCGATGTGAAGTAAATAATCGGTCGCAACTTTTATCGATTTGTATCCTTATCGATAGTTACCATGAACAAAATGGTATCTATAGTTTATATATCATCGCGCTAGATCCTTTGCGGTGTATGCAAAAAGTAAAGAGTTCCAACAGGTTCTTTTCTCTCATACGTCTCTGGCAAAACAAGAACGTTATCGATTTTACGTTAAAATTAAATTATACTATAATTGTATTTAAGTGCAAAATTTCTACCTACATGTATAATTTGGCGATATTTATTTATAATTTTGGTAAAACTATACATTGAAATGGGTTTTACGTAAAACGTCTTTGTTTAGCCGCATTTGCGTTAAATTTATTGAATCTATCAAGTGACTCTTATTAATGTCTGGACTCGAGTAATATAATTATAAATATGATATTATATTTATAAAATATATTTATATTGTAAATTTATTTTTATCGACTACTTAATATTTAAAATAATCGGTAAACTATGCATTGTCAGCACTAATACATGTGTGTTACGTTCTAACAGCAATCATAAGTAGTCAATGGATAAAGGTTGCCCTTATTACTGTATACAGGCACTTGTGTAATTAACTATTTTTATTTCAAAGTTTTGGTGGTACATAACAATAAATTGTATTTGGATAAATAAAAAGTTTTTTGCGTGAAATGTAATGTTTAGGAGTTATCAGAGCTCATTAAATAGTAACCGGACTGTAACTGTTCCCTACACTAAAAATCTCAAACATCATTGCACGTTATTTCGACTCGTTCATTAAGCGTTTTCTTAACAGCACTCAGCCACCGTCCCGCTAAGTGTTCCCCCAGGGGCAGCATTTGGGAAGCCCCGCCTTTGCTTGAATTTTTAACATCTCCTTAGCAAGGGCTCTTTACGTAAACGAAGAAAGTTTGTCACATCATAATAATATTTCATAATATATACACTACTGATATTTTTGTCTAATGAAACTTTTACATTCCCCGTAAGGGATCTGGCGTGATGATATACATAGATAGATATAGATAGAAACTTTTAAATTTAGACGAATTATGATGACTTCTACACGTCTTGAGAATTATATTATAAATATACTAGTAACTTATAGCGCATCAAAGTACAAAAGAAAGGGTACTTCTCTACGAAAGAAAAAGAAAGGGTACTTCTCTACGAAGCAGAGCAATTGGCTATATGTAGATGCACACAGTCCCCGCTTGAGAAATATACGTGTGATAAGTTTATTTTCCAATTTTTATATTATTTTTCCAACTTATTACAGATTCATAATAATATTTTGAATATACGTGAGGATATATATAGATAATTTTTTTACGAGTTTAAAGGCCAAGCAGTATTTTCCTTTATTTTTGTATGTTTCATGAATTGATTTTTGTTCAGATTTTATTTGATATCATTTTATTTATACTCTCTACCTACCCCGCAAGGGATCCGGCGTGATGATGTATTGTTGTTGTTGTTATTTGATACAGCGAATCGGACTAACTGCGGATTAAGTGATTTATCGAAAGATGTGTACGTAATCCAAGTCTATCACTGTGCTCTATTTATGGGTTTTTAGGACCCATATAAACAAAACACCAGATACCTCATATTTTTGTTGCAAAGGCTTGTGACTTGTACCATAACTCGTCGTTTTATACGTAAGTACATATTGCAAAGACAACTCACTTTGTCAGTATGATAATGGGGGCCTGTTGAACGTTATGATTGGTTACGAGAACATTAACTTAAGGAAATTTATTATACATGCTTTAAGGAGCAAAATGATCAGACTTCTAAAGAGATAAAAAAAAGAATTGCAATCGGATAGAGAAAACATTGGAGCTTAAAGGAAATTATGAAGAATATTTTTTTTTTTGAATTATGACCGTAAAGAGGATGTCCCGTGAAGCTTGTATCCTTCCAAGCCGGAAATATGGCTGTGAAACATGGTCACTAAACAGCAATCATAAACAACAATGACTGCAATGTTGCCAACGTACCATGGATAGAAGTATGCTGAACATAAGGAAGAAAGATAGAATGAATAGCAAAATCCTAAGAGCAAATACCAAAATAAGGCACATACTAAACAAGATTGACAAACAAAAGTGACGATGGGCGGGGGGCTTATTATTATTATCGTACTTTTGTTTAAATTCTCAGCTTGCGCTGGTATAGATATCATTTAGGGCTAGGCCAAGTAAATAACATGGAGACATATAACGGATATTTGTTAAGATCTAGTGACAAGCTGTTTGTCGGTATAATTGATGTCCTCGTCTATTTGTAAAAATTTACCTACAGTTCTGCATTATTATTATTATATATGCATTTATTCAATACCATTTCTTATGAAAAATATATAAAAATAAAACTATTCCTATATATATTGTATAAAAAACAAAATGTGGTCTACGGCCCAAGCTACCGGTGGTCAGGGCTTCAAAGAGAGGAACCTCCTCACAATGCGCGCCGTGTCCAACATTACTGCCTTGTGTATCAGGCCCTTCACCCACCTGCCTAGAATTGGAAGAGGCTGGTACTGGTAGTATGGTACTTCAGAGCCCACAAGGCCATATTTAAGAGCAAGTTGCTGATGGATAATCCTAGCCACGTAGTTGTGTCTATGCAGGCACTCCTCGTTAGCAAGACAAGAACAACCGGAAACTACATGTATAATAGACTCACCCGGACGGTAGCATGCCCGACAAATTTCAACCGTACCGTCCTTTAGGATGTGTTTCTGGTAGTTGTTCGTCATGATAACTTCGTCCATACTTGCAAAGACAAACCCTTCAGTTTCCCCAAAAAGGTTGCTGAAGCGTAGCCAGGTCACGGAAGCGAGCTGGTCCACATCAGGCCCTGTAAGAGCCCGATAGAACCGTCCGTGTAGCTCCTTGCCCTTCCATATGGCTGTGCGGTCCGAAATACTTAATACCTGGGGCCTTCGTCAGTTCCCGTTTGCCAAGGAAAGCGGAGTTAGGCCTCTATCGATTGCGGCAACATCTCGATACATCACCACAGACACACTCAGAAAGTACTGTCTGAGATTGCACACCTCGCGATTGCGTAGTGTCTTAGCGTTTAAAAACTCACGACCACTGCACTTTCGCGGGATGTACAACCTCATAAGAGACGACCGTGGGTGATGCAAAAGATACCCTGTCAGTAATCGACGGACCTTTCTATCCAGGGCATCCAGTTCAGACTGTGTCCACCTTAGTATGCCAAAGAGTAAGTAAGAACAGGTATGACCCAACCATTTAAAGCTCGGACCTTATTTCCACCTGATAAAAGGCTTTTTAACACTTTTATCAGGCGGCCAAAGAACCGATCTATCAATGATTGTTTCATATCCTGTTCAGCTATACTTAAGGCTTGTGATATACCAAGATACTTGTAGGAATCCATTTCAGAGAGAGACCTGAGGGATATTCCGTCAGAGAGTTGTAGATTGAACGAATCTTCAACTCTCCCTTTTTGTACATGGATGACCGCACACTTGTCTACTCCAAACTCCATTCCGATGTCGTTGCTAAAATTTCCGGTTATTTTGAGCAACTCCATCAGGTCTGTTTTCTTCGAAGCGTACAACTTGAGGTCATCCATGTACAGTGGATGAGATATAGGCTCACACTCCCTCTGAAAATGGTAACCTAGCTTTGAATCCTTAAGTATAGCACTTAATGGATTCAAAGCTAAGCAGAACCACAACGGACTCGAACTGTCGCCCTGTAAGATATCCCTGCTTATCTTTATCAAGTCCGACGAACCAGAAAGGCTTTCACATCCTGGGTGAAGAAGAACTGTGGTCCACTGCCCCATACCCGAACCGAGGAAAGAGCAGAGCGCTGGGTGTACTCTGTACAGCTCTAGCACCCTCCCCAGCCATGTATGAGGCACCGAATCATAGGCCTTCTTATAATCAATCCAGGCCATGGAGACATCCTTTTTGGATTGTCGCACCTGTTGGAAAATGGCCATATCAATGAGGAGCAAATCCTTTGTACCCCGGGACCCCCCCTACTCCCATTCTTATTATTTGTCTACAAAAACATTGTCTCAGGACAAACCTGGTATTTTTAGACCACACGGGTGTCGACTAAGTGCGATCTAGATTTGGATAAGTTGAAGGCTATGCTGGTTGTTCTGCTGTAGTGAATTGTTAGTCTAAGTCTAGCTGTAAAAATTTTCTGACAATGCGGCAAGTATTGAGTATCGCAGCTTTCTGTAACGTAAGGTATGTATATGGTGATAGATTAAGTAATTGGAGACTGTTAAATAGTTGTTTGGGAATTATACCAGTAGTAGAAACAATTATGGGGACTATCATCACTGTTGTCATTTCCCAAACTCTTTTGATCTCTTTTTGTAGCTTTGTATGTTTTCTTATTTTTTCGGCTATTGTTGTTTGCAGGTTATTTTTATTTGGTACAGCAATATCTAGTAAGTATGTATGTTTATTTTCTTTATCTATCAATGTAATATCGGGTGTATTATTAAATACAGTATAATCAATTATTATTGTGCGATCATAATATAATTTAGCAGAATGATTCTCTAGTAGAAAGAACCTGTTGGAACTCTGTACTCTCTGCCTACCCCGCGAGGGAGCTGGCGTGATGATATAGATAGATAGATAGATTCTCTAGTACTGGTTGGGGTTAATATTTATAATAAGGAGTTAATTTATGTTTTGTGGCTAGTTTTTGATGGATAATATTGGCAAGCTGATTCTGTGTGAGTGTACTGCAGGCGCCCGTTGTATGCTGGATCGTTTCCGGCTCCTTATTACATTTTCTACGTAGGTCATTACACAGCGTGTGGTCTTTCAATATTTATTTTCAGTAATTTTTGGTGTTTATAACTTGGTCCTGTATAGCTATAAGTAAACCTTCAGTTTCTGGAAATAGTTCCCCTTAGTCCAGCTATTTGTTGGAAGGTGTTTTATTGATGTGTGTATCATATTTGCTATGCAAGATGTAATTATTTTATATAATGTTGGCAAACAAGTGATAGGTCTATATTTGAAAGAATCTTGTGTTTGATTGCTTTTTGGTAACATATAGGTGATTCCTTTAGTTAAAAACTCTGGTACATTACCTTTCCCTTTAATTAATTCAAATTCAAATTTATTTATTATCGTGCATCATAGGTTACATAGGTTGGTATAAGTGTTACATTAGCTCTCTATGATCAGCCTATACGGCGTACAATATTGCATATACTAGGCGTGCCTTGTAAGTTCTGTCGTTTCCATATTTCCCGGCAATTTTGAATTTGGAACTGTTCTATATTCGAATGTGTTAAAATTTTGAATCTCAAAACAGTTGAAAGTATTAGGATTAATGCTATTGTTTAGTCACAGCGTCGATTGGAATCTGTCAGGTTACGTACGAAAATGAATCTTTCTAAGGAAAATGTTCGTGCAATAATTTTCTACAACTTTAGAAGAGGCCTGACACGGCTTCAGTGTTTTGAAGAGCTAACATTTGTGTTCCAGTATTTAGAATTCCAGCGTGGACATACTAGTGTTAGTGGCAAATCTCGCGAAGGACGCCCAAAATCCGCCTTCACTGAAGATAACATCAGAGCTGTGAGACAACTAATTCTCGAAGATCGTCATGTGACATATCGAGAGATAGAGGCTCTATTAGGCATCTCAGGGACAACCATTCAGATTATCTTGCATGAAGCGCTTGGTGTGAGAAACCTAGTTTGCCGTTGGATACCGCATCTGCTTTCCGACGATCACAAGGCGGCCCGTGTCAGATGGTGTAAGAAAACTCTGCAAAGGTTCAACCGAGGAGAGTCAAATCCCGTCTACGACATCATCAGTGGTGACGAATCTTGGATATAGATCCAAGAATAGGTATAGGCCTACGATCCTGATTCCAAACAATAATCTACTATCTGTGTCTTTCAAGACGAGCCAAAGCCGACTAAAGTTGTTCGTTCTCGAAGCACTTCAAAGAAGATGGTGGCCACGTTCGTTGAAAAAACCGGCCATGTTGCGACTATTGCACTTGAAGATCGTAGAACGGTTAACGCAGAGTGGTATACCATAGTTTGTTTACCACAAGTCATCGCCGAACTTCGAATCTGACTCAAAGCGACTCATCATCCTGCACCACGACAACGCAAGCTCACACAGCGCTCGTCAAACGATTGAGTATTTGAAGCAGGAAAAAGTAGAAATTCTTGACTATCCTGCATACAGTCCTGACCTAAGCCCTAACGATTTCTATACATTTCCTAAAATTAAGAAAAGTCTTCGTGGTCAAAGGTTCCAGTCCGGTGAAGAAGCAGTCGACGTCAGCCATTTTGAACACCCCCACTTTAGAGTGGAATAAATATTATAATAAATGGTTTGAGCGAATGGAAAAGTGTATTAAGCTACGTGGTGAATACTTTGAAAAATAATAAAAAGTACTATCAGGTTCTAGTTGTGGTTTTTTCTTTAAACGACAAAACTTAAAAGGCATGCCTCGTATTTCTGAGTGATGACAAAAAATGCCATAAAAATATATATTGTATTCCATTTTATATATCAATGTCATCATCAGAAAAATAATACTATTATAAAATTTCAAATAAATTTATTAATCGGTTTAATTAGCGTTTCATGTACGGCGTGTAGTCTTTTAATCCAAAAGTTATGTAAACCATCTAACCCTCCAGCTTTCTAGTTTTTGCTTTTATTTATGAGTTTCAGTTCTTCTTATTTTATTTCTTTAAATTTCATTGTGTTCTGCATTATTTGTCCATATATTACTTAAAAACTGTGCCATTGCTTCTTTATCAGGTAAAGAAGTTATTGGCGTAGTTTAACTGTCTGTAGAATCCTTTTTGATTATGGAAAAATAATTGATTATGACTTTTTCTGTTTTTCTTTTTGCTTTTATAGACTTTTTTGTTTATATATCTTGCTAACCTATGCCTTTTAACTGCTAATTTTTATTTTAATGTATCTAGATGATCATCAATTCTTCGGTTAGGATCTTCATATGAGCTATGCATTTTGATTTATCTAAAATTTGTTTAATTTTGGCTTAAGCTTTTTGGATTTGTTGCCGTTTTTATGTTGTCTACCTATGTCTTTCCTTATCTATCTATATTATCACGCCAGCTCCCTCGCGGGGTAGGCAGAAAGTACAGAGTTCCAACAGGTTCTTTCCTTACATACCTCTCTGCCTGCCTCCACTCTCATAGTTCGTCTCATACACACTCGCTGGTTACGGAGACTCTTGACTTGTCCTTCAGATAAGACACGGTCTATATGGTCATGGTAAGATAGTCTAGGTCTTCCCCTGTACCTACATCCTTCCACTTTCGCATTGTATATCTGTTTTGTAATTCTTTCTTCTGACATTCTTTCTATATGCCCGAACCAACGGAGCATACCCTGTCTCATCTTTACACCGATACTATCTTTCATACCTACTAATTTATTTATTGTTTAAGCACATATGTATGTACAAAGGCGGACTTAATGCCTGAGGCATGCGAAAATACGAGGCTAAAAATAGTAAGACAATAAATATAAAAAAAATTAATAATAATACTACATATAAAACTAATAATAATGTTATACATAATAACATATACACACATATATATATATATATATATATATATATATAATGACGTGAAACTATCATTGAGAGGATGATTCTGCCAACATTTCGAGTAGTTTTTTTTTAAAAGAGTGACGGTTCGTTACCATCCTGAGTTCCTGAGGCAATGCATTCCAACGAAGGATAAATTGGACGAAGAAGGAGGAGTGAATAAAATCAGAACGATGAGAAGGGCACTGAAGAAGACGATTGCTTGAGGAGCGAAGATTTTTCTCGTGATTGGAGCACAAATATTGAAATTGGGAAGTGAGATAGGCGAGGCTTAAGAATGGAGAATAGAAAATAGTGTTGTCAGTGCCCTCTGAGTTCTACGCTGACGAATAGGCAACCACTTTAAGTGAGAACGATGCACGGACACATGGTCATATTTACGAAGGTTGAAGACGAATCGAATGCAGTTATTGAGAAGGCGGTCTAGTTTGTTGAGGTGATCTGCATTCAGGTCGAAGTAGCACACATCATAGTCGATGATAGGGAAGATCAGGGACTGTACAAGCATTGCTTTAGTATTGGAAGGGAGCAAATTTTTTAATCGATGGTGTTAGCTTCCATTAGGGAATTCCAGTTGAGTTTAGATGCATCTTCAGTTAATTTTTTAATATCCATCCGAGCAAAGCAACGCCTGTACAGAATCTTAGGATGTGGTTTGGGAGATTTTAGGATATAGGAAAGGAAAACAAGGTAATGATAGGAAAAACCGGAGGCGTCGTGCTGACCATGGGAGGAGACGAGAGAGGGATTAGATGTGAGTATGAGATCGAGCCAGGTATCATAGCCTTTGATGTTATGATGAGTGGCATTAAGAGGCAGAATGTGCAATCTGGCTGACTCTATGAGTTGTCGTAGTTTATAGGAACGGGTGGAATTAAGGGCCAGGAGATTGGTATTGAAATCGCCCATGATGATATGATGCTCTTAGTCAGACCCCAAGGATTCTAGAACCGATTCAAATTCAGCGAAATAATCAGCAGTGGAAGGGCAATATACCACTCCAATTATGGTTTTGGCTCCTTTGACCCAAACCTCAAGAAAAAGAAACTCAGCAGAATGCGAGTCTTTAGAAGATGTGCCTACGATTTTAAAAGGGAGATCACCACGAAGGTATATAGCCACTCCACCGCCACCCCTACCAATTCGGTCATTCCGAATGAGAACAAAACCAGGGAGGGCGTAAGTGGTTGATAGAAGATGAGGTTTGAGCCAACTCTCGGAAATCAGGATGGCGTGAACGTTAATATTTCTAAATGTATTATATAGTTCGTTATGATGGCTAGGTAGACTTTGGGCATTAATATGGCATACATTAAGCAAATGGCCCACCTGTTGGTCAAATTTATCATGAAGAAAGTCTCCAAGATCGTCATCAATGGAACAAAAACTTACATCGCACGACGAAGCGGTAGATTCGTTAACAGAATAAAAGGATTCACTATCTGATATCATATGATAAATATTGGTTTAAATATAACAATAAATAAATATTTATAATATTAGTAATAAATATATAACGAAGTGGCTAACAGTAGCATTACACTACGTAACCACATCACCCGCCAGCTAACATCACACTAACATCCATAAACTGATTACTGACTAAGTCCCTATTTGTAACTGCGCATATACCTACACTTCGAAAATTCCCATGACAACAAACAGGATAAAAAAAAAATAATTTATAAGAAAATAAGAGAAAAACATAAAAAAAAACCATCAGTCAATAGGTATGTTTTATCGCTTTACTAAAGCGGGTTGAAAAAGCGCTCTTGCGAATTCGAGGTTAATTGGACTAAACGCACCTAGAGGTGCGTTCCCGTATTGGGTGCATTCCCTAGAGGGAATGCACCCAATACAAGCAAACGTCAAACTGACATATAGTTCGATATTGACATAAGTTGCTACGGCTTATAAAAAGTTGTTTATATATTTAAGATGACGGTATTTACAAAGAATCGTGTAAATTTAAAAGTCTAAATGCGCAGAAAACAAGTAAAACCACGAGAATCGAGTAACAGAAATAGGTAAACTAGATATGGTGGCATAATAATGAAAAGTTATGAGATACAGAAAGTAAGTAAAAGTATAAATAGTAAACAAAAAAAATTAAAAATTAAGTATAAATGGGAGTAACTAACTATTGATTATGCTTTCTGTTTTTTTAATAGATCACCTCCGGTCTCACCCTTACTCCTGCCCGAAGAAAATCCGCCCTGCAACTTTGGGTGCTTTTCTAACAAAGGGCTCAATTCGTCAGACGAAGTGATGCGGTGCCGACTACCATCCGAAGCTCTTAATATAATAACGCCGTCTTGTGTCCAACAAGAACTGACGCCGAAATGTAAACGCGCCTTGCTGAAGATGGCTTGCCTGGTCCTTGTAAGATATTCCCTGACCGGGATGGAGGATCCTTTCAGCCTTGTCTTCGCCTTCCAGACCGTCACTGACCTACTCGCTTTCTTACTACGCTGTTGCGAATACGGTCGGTCAGCGTGACTCCGCACATTTTCCGCAGAGATCGCATTTCGACCACATTTATCCTGCTTTCGTTCTCCTTCATACATACCCAACTCTCACTGCCATATAACAGCGTTGGGACAAGCACTCCATTATGCATGGCCAGCTGCGCCTTTTGGCTTAAGTGCCGGCTCCCAAGTAGCCTTCCCATCGCACCATTCACTCTATTACCTGCATTCACTCTTCTCTCTATATCAGCGGTGTATTTCCCATCCTTACTGAAGGCGCATCCAAGATATACAAAATTGGTTTTCTTCACATTCAAATGTAAGCCATTGTTCATGCAGTCGTCTCTCATAACTGTAACTAGTGTTTGCAGATCAGTGGCTGTTGGCGCTATCAAAACCGCGTCATCTGCATAGGTGGTTTAACACTGGGTCTTGTCCAAGAGCGTGCTCGTCGCGACCCCTGCCAGCCATTATGGCTACAATCTTGGACCGAGGAAGTACCGCAGTGCGGGATAGGGCGTCCCCCCGAGGCGACGCGTACCTGTCCACCCCCATCGGTACGAACATAGGCAGAAGCGGCGATGTGGGCCGCCACCCATCACGCCGGGCCCGAACTGGCGAGTAGTGGGGTGCGGAGTGCCGAATAGGCACCTGAAATGTAAGAGGTGGTATGGAAGATAAAATGCATGAGGAGATTTATGTAATGAAAGAGAGACGCCTGGATGCTCTGTGTGTAACAGAGACTAAGCGCTCTCACTCTCACTCTCTTATCACCATAAGGACCCAAAGCAGCGTCGCAAGTTTGCCGCCTGGTTCCCACCCATCCGTTTAGGTCGCCACACAAAATCACCTTTTCATTCGCATCAGCTAGATCCAGAACTTCCCTGACATTATCCCATAACTTCTCAAGGTCCTAGGGTGTCGGCGAGCTTACAGAAGCGTAGGCTCCAACCAAAAACACCTTAGTGACACCCAGTTTTAATCGGACCCAGAGAAGTCTCGCATCATGCAGGCTATACATAATCTCTCACTCCAGAAGCCAGGCGACAAGAAAACAAGATACCCACCCCCATGCTGGCACAATCGCTCTGTGGCACTCCACACCCCAGAGCCATCATGCCGTCAGGGAGATCACAGGTTTCACTGCCCCTTTGCTTTCTCTGTTACACACAGAGCATCCAGGCGTCTCTCTTTCATTACATCAATCTCCTCATGCATCTTATCTTCCATACCACCTCTTACATTCCAGGTGTCTATTCGGCACTCTGCACCCCACGACTCGCCAGTTCGGGCCCGGCGTGATGGGTGGCGGCCCCCATCGCCACTTCTGCCTATGTACGTACCGACAGGGGCGGACCGGTACGCGTCGCCTCGGGGGAGCGCCCTAGCCCGCACTGCGGTACTTCCTCGGTCCAAGATTACAGCCCTAATGGGGTCGCGACAAGCACGCGCTTTGAAAAGACTTTCCTTAGCTGTTCTATCCTTTTCTAATTGTATTTGCCACGCAAGTTTAGTTTTTATGATTTTGTTGTGTTTATTACGTTTTTTTATTTTAAGATGTGTAACAATAGTGAGGGCGTAGCATTATGGGGGGCGTGCCTGCAGTGGGCGTCCTTTGGCTGATGATGACGACATCGTTTATGTATAGTGGTAGTGATCTAAGGCTTTGAACTGTGTCAGATGCGAATGATCCAATCTAAATAGTGGAATGCTGTGTTAGTAGAGTCATGGTACTCATTTTAGAGACTCAAAATGGAAAAAAACAATAGGTGTTGTTTAATAACCATCTATGGTTTAATATACATAAAAAGACATTATAAAACGAATGTTGACTGAACATGTTTTTGTGTCTATATTTAGAAATCGAAGCGGTGAATTACTGCATAAGTAATTGTAATGAATTGAGAATAGATTTAGGTCTGTTCTTCATTATGATTATAAATGTAATGATTAATCATTAATGTTATGAATTAATGTTGTATATGATCAAACCAAAGACCAAATCGAATCTCTTTCTCAGTAGATTAACTAATGATCAGCAGCATTATCTATCTGTCTATATCATCACGCCGAATCCCTTGCCGGGTAGGCAGAGAGAACAAAGTGCATTGAGCATTATTATGATTGCTTTATTAATAACCACAGTAGAAATTATCGTAAGTTAAATATAAAACGGTTGTAACAGAACCAGAGCTGCTCAATCTCGTCTATTTTAGAATAAAAGCAGCAACAGTATCTCCGGAGGGTTTGTTAGAAAATCAAAGCAATTTACGCTCGTCAAGTGTAGACTCTGCGGCTGACACACCCATTTGTCTCGAGAAGTCGGTCTGCGCCGCCGAACGTTCGACGGTGTTTTGCCAAATGAGAAAGCTACGAGACGGTATAACACCATTTTAAATGGAGGTTAGCTAAAAGCAGATAAATATGTATATAGCTTTATAAGTGGGACGATCAGCTAACTTGTTTTAAAACCTATTTAGTTTTTATTTTTTCATATAAGAATGCGCTATTATGACCGCTGTTTTCTAAATTATAGCTTAAAAAACTAAAAAAATACGCTTTAATAGCATGCCGAACATGCATAACTAAATAATTTAATATTATTGTGAAAAATCGGGAGGTGCTTGGCATCAAATGTTATAAATAGTTCATTGGTAGCTATTTATAAAAGTAGAGTTGTTATTAAAAATTTAGTAACGAGCACCCCGCGCTTTTTCATAACTAAATTAATTATTTCGTTAATATTTTCTCCTTTTTAGTTCGGCTTGCTATTAAAGAGTCTTTTTAAATTTTATTGAACTTTAATTTATTTTCTAATTTTTAGTCTCAAAACAACATCAAAAGTAGTTAGTACAAAACAATATAGATGATATAGGTATACTTAACCTGTTTTTTATCCTGGTGATACTAGTCAGGATATAAGGACAAAGTCATAAAAGTATTTTATTGACATCGGTCCTTGATACGTGTACCAATTTTCAGGGTTCCGTACCTCAATCAGTAAACGGGAATCCTTATAGGATCACTTTGTTGTGCGCCTGTCTGTCTGACGGTTATCACCCTTTTTCTCAGGAATGTTTAATTTATGTCCCCTGCCGATGTAAAAAATGAAGTTTCTAAGTAAACCCAATCAAAAGGTTAAAGTCATTCAATAGAAATTATAGGGTTTTCCCGTAGACTTAGAACCATGAAATTAGGTAAAACAAGGTGAAAAATGAAATGACTAACCCTATTATGTAAGAGACAATCAGGACATTGTGCTGTTCGCGGATGATACATCTCTATTATTCAAAATTAAGAGACAGCTGCTTAATTATGACGATGTGAACAACGCGCTGTCTAAGGTTGTTCATAGGTTTAATATTAATAATCTCCTTAATGAGAAGAAAACAAAATGTATTAAATTCATAACGCCTAATGTAAGACAGGTAGCAATCGATATACAAATAAATGGCGTGGATTTGACCTTGCAGAGTCAACTGTATTTCTAGGTATCACTATTGATGCCAGATTACAATGGGCCCCCATATTGAACAATTGTATGGTAAGTTTAGCTCAGCGGTATATGCCGTAGAGAAAATTAGATTACTTATTGACATTGAAACAGCTAGACTTGTTTATTTCGCTTATTTTCATAGGATTATGCCATATGGTATACTGCTATGGGGATGCTCTACAGAACTAAACACCAACTTTGTTCTACAGAAAAGGGCTATTTGAGCAATTTACAATTTGGCCCCGAGAGCTTCCCTTAAGGAAATTTTAGAGAAATAGATATTCGAACCGCCTCACAATGTATATATGTTCTATATGTTAAAAAGAATATCCGTAACTTTGCAAAATATAGCGACATTCATCATGTTAATTATTAATACACGGAACAAAAATGATCTTATTGTACATTCTACTCATCTCCACAGAATAAGCAATTCTTTCATGGGGCAATATATACGTTTCTACAACAAATTACCCATAGATATCCGAAACATGCCTATCGATAAGGATAAAAAGGCAAACAAAACTAGACTGTCTACTAATACTCTTTGTATTATCAAATTTCGGATTATTTTGATAAAACAGATTGGATTTCAATCAGCAAAATTAAAAATGCTATATAATACAATTTTGAAAAAGAAAATGTTTATCAGAAAGGCCAGACAAATTAAGTTAAAAGACTAGCCCGATGAGGTTCTCGCTGGATCTTCTCAGTAAACCGCGTTCCGATCCGGTGGTAGTGGTGTGAAAAATGTAATAATTTTGACGTTTGTAAGTGCTCTTGTACTGGTCTAAACAAATAATTTTTGACTTTGGTTTTAAAGTGTAAGTAAAGGAAAAAATTCAAAAATAGTACATTTATAATTAAAATTTAAAAAAATTAATTATTTTCCCTTGAAATCGATGAAAAATTTAATATAGCGCTACGCTAGTGAAATTTCGCATTATAAGCTACTAGACGCATATGTTACTTTTTGTTAATAAGCCGATTTTGATGATTCTGTTTACGTTGAGCTAATAGTGCGTTCTTCGTTCCACCCTTTGGCATTAGGTTGGTGGTACTGTTTGTCAGTGTAGAGAGCTAGAATCAGTGCGTTTGCTTATTTCCTGAATAATAATTATTTTGTCGGCGTAATCATGTCCAAGACTTCGAAAATAGATAAACTGAAACGGTGTTCAGGATAGGAAAATTCCGTAAGCGTGAAAAACCTGAGAAAGTGTTTATTAGAGAAATTATGCTATAAAGCCTATGATGATAGGTTGCCGCCATGATAGGTAGGTATAATAATTTACCAGAGTCCATATTTCAAATGCCCGTTTTTATCGACATTGTATCGTGGTATAAAAATCTTAGGAACTAATTTACGTTTCTAATTCCATTTAGTTAACTTGTACGGATCAAAAAATACAAATTTACTGTTATTACCCTAAAATTCTTACCCTTCTAAATTATTCTGTTGAACTTTGTACGCTCTGCCTATCCTGCAAGTTATCTCGCGTGATAATAGAGCAACTCTATTTCTCGAGTTATCTTGAATGGACTAATGTGATATATATGTTTTTTTGTTTCTATTTTTAACGTATTTTCTCTTTATTCGGGGTTTATACTTTTATGTTCCTTGGCAGCACCGCATTCAATCATACCAACCTACACTACCAGCGGATGCACGTAAAACAGACTATAGTATAGCTCCGAGTTTCATTTTAATTTCATTGGTTTTGTATTTTGGGATTTGAAAATACAGCAAGGAACTCCTTAACGACCAACAACAAATGTGTAGAATTGGTTATTATGAGTTTTAGTCCGTCCTATAGGTTACTTAGCTTATTATAGATTTAAAGAAAATATTATCGGACGTCAAAGAAGGAGGTTCATAATTAATCAACGTGTATGTTTGACAATAACTTCTTTGTTTATAAACCGATTTTGATGATGACATTATTAAGTAGAGTCCAAACAAAACCATATTTTTACAGCCGCAATCAAAACTTTATTTCGGTGCCTGTCCCAGCTTCAGTCGAAAAAGAAACTTTTAACGAAATTACTTTGCTAGTTGCTAGTTTCAAATACCTATGGGCTCTAACACAACAAGGTATATTGTGTAGTGATTAATCAATACTGTTTATAAGTCTCGATTTGATCGAAATTCGATTCCAGTGCAAATAATTAGACTTAATTTACAAATACGATTTTTTTTAAATAAATGTTGTTTCATTATCCTTCAAAATTAAAATATCGTTTCGGGCTCACCCGACGCTTTGCGACAGATAACTGATATTCCAGTTCCTTGCAATTAGTCTAATATTGAAGCAAGGATAACGTATCTTAGTTGTTAACATCAATATATTATACGAAATGTATATTATGCGACTGACGCTGCCCTCACTTCCCTAAAGGTTCTAATGCCGCTGAAATTCTGGAAGGGTTGTGTATTTCTTTTAATGCTTTTAAATGTATCCACATTTTATTATTTATTTTTGTCTGCATTAAAACACCGCTAACAAAGGGAGCGCCGAGGTACGATGGTATAAGATGGTATAAATGTTAACTGTAAATTTAACTGAAAGTATATCTATATCTCATAGAGTATTTCTATATAGTTAAATAACATACGAGGTGCAAAATAAAGCACTTTATATTTTCGCGGAACACGTACCTATCGTTGAAACGTTGATAGACTGTGTCGTCTGGTTCGCACAACTGAGCCGATTGATGATTTCAGTGCCAGTGGAAACAAATGAGGTTGTCAACCGCAGGTGTGCCTACACGCGGTACTGGCGTCGCGGTGCGATGCTCACGTAACAAATTTGAGCTTAATCATAGCGCTGCTGTTACACTAAGCGGAGTGGAGCTATTGTGCAAGAAAGTTTTATTTTGTGATCACACCAATCATATCACACAAATAATACATCATATTTGCTGTTTAAATAACAGCATTATCATAGATAAATAGATAGAACTTGCGTATTATATATAATAAAACGTTAAACGGTGAAAGCGCTAAAAGTCTGATTAAATGTTGTGTGAGGCACAAGAAGATTTCAGGTTAAAAAGAGAGTTCGGATCAAGTTTTCTCCCTAAGCGATATCGTAGACAGCGATTTAGTGAATCTGGAGAACGCGTTTGATAGGGTCGTGCGAAAGAGACTGCGCCATTTTGCTAGAGTTTGGTATAAATGACACTCTGTTGCGCGCCATCCAGCCCACCTATGTGGACAGCAAAGCATGCATACGAGTGCGCGGTAACATGTCACCTTAATATGACGTTAAAATCGGCTTCAAGCAGAGTAGCGTGCTGTCCGCTGTTTATAATATATCTGGATAAAAGTCTTCAAATGCAAAATGCGATAATATTAAAAGATAATTATTTAAGTTCTATATATCTATATAGATATATCTGGCATGATGATATCATCACGCCATATCCCTTGCGGGGTAGGCAGAGAGTACAGAGTTCCAACAGGTATGGTATTTAAGTTAATCTCAATAGTAAAGTAATTGAACTGGTTGAATGATTGAAATATTGTTTTTGTATTTGATGTTCAGTTATAAGTCAAATAATAAGTCTATAAAATATTACGAGCTTTTACACTCTTCTCGCTTTAAAAAAAAATAAAATACTCTTGAACAAGAAACGATTCAAATTTTGGAATAAACGAAATTAAGTTTAAGAACATGAACTAAATAAAAATATTTAAATTAGAACTACTTCTTCTAATTAATTAGTTATAAATTTAAGTTTAACAGCCATAAAAGGTATTTAAATACTATGTAATTGGTTTACATGTCTTTTCCAAATAAAGCCTTTTACGTCTACTAGATAAATGCAGCCCGGGACTAATTCATTGATTGTTTTACCCCTAGATCACTGTCTTTTGCCAAATCTAAAGCCATGATCTCCAGTCCTTCCATCACATTAGGTTGTCAATTGCCTTTAGAATATATAAACTGCCTTTTTTGTGACTCAACTAATGTTTGATATATAGGTGCTTAACTTCCTACCCATCATTAACTAGCTGGGGATACCCATGTGCTCCTGTGGGCTGTTATTCTGTAATCAAATAAAATATACTTAGAGCTAAAGTAAGTGATTGACCACTTTCTAAAATATTCGTTAAATGTGATATGAAAGTTACAACAAATCATTCAGCCGCACCATTGGTCGCAGAGTAGTGGAGCAAAACAAAGTTTTACTCCAGTTATTTGACAAAATTGTTTATCCAAAGTGCTTTGCACGCGTGGGTTCGAATCCCGTCCTCGTCGCCAAATTGTTATACCTCGAATTAAACACATTAATGAATTAATAAAGGTTTATTGTAAGAGGATAATCTAGATATTCTAATTTAACAGTCCCCAAAAAGTGCCACTAAAAAAAGAAATATTACGAGTTATGACAAAACGTATCATAGTTTGATAATTAGTGACATTTATTTGAAAAATTGTAATACATTATTTAGCCTAGCGAATGCTGACCAACATTTAAAAGGTTTCCAAAAGGTTTTGTATAATTTCCAAAACGAGTACCACAGTAGCGATTGGTGATAACATACCATTGTTAGATTCAATTAAAGTCAGTATTGTCACGTAAGGCCACCAGAGTACGGTTATTACGGTACGATTACGGTATTAGTTTTCTCATTACTTCGTGCTACCATACGTTAACTACGTCTACTACAATTACTACGCGTGCTATGGTAACTAAATTTGCTTTATGTACTACTCCGACGACGGTGACTATATATGCTACGAGTACTACGTCGACAACGATGACTACGTTTGCTACGAGTACTACTTCTATTTCAATGATTGCTACGTGTATCACGCCGGCTACGAGGACCAAATTTGCTACGAGTACTACGCCTGCTATAGTTAAATTGCTCTTTAAGTATTTTTTGATTTTTACCACAACGAAATACAAAAAAGGTCCAAATTTGTCATCATCATCTCAGCCTATACTTGTCCACTGCTGAACATAGGCCTCCCCAATCGCTTTCCAGCGTAACCGGTCCGATGCCACCTGCATCCAACGACTTCCTGCGATTTTCACAAGATCGTCGGTCCATCTGGCAGGCGGTCGTCCCACGCTGCGCTTGCCAATACGTGGTCTCCACTCTAGAATCTTTCTGCCCCAACGCCCGTCCGATCTACGCGCTATGTGGCCCGCCCATTGCCACTTCAGCTTGCTAATCCTGAGGGCTATGTCGGTGACCTTGGTTCTTCTACGAATCTCCTCATTCCTGAGTCGATCGCGTAGAGAAACGCCGAGCATAGCTCTCTCCATAGCTCGCTGAGCAACTCTGAGCTTTTTTATGAGACCTATTGTAAGAGACCACGTCTCTGATCCATATATCATCACTGGTAACACACATTGACTAAAAACTTTAGTCTTTAGGCACTGAGGTATTTTGGATGAGAAGATGTTGCGCAGTTTCCCGAACGCTGCCCAGCCGAGTTGGATTCGTCGATTGACCTCTCTCTCAAAGTTGGACCTACCTAACCGGACTGCCTGTCCCAGGTAAATGTATTCGTCGACAACTTCAAGAGTGGAGTTCCCAACGGTGAGTGCGGTGGGTACGACATGGACATTAAACATTATTTTTGTTTTGTCCATATTCATTTTAAGACCCACTTGTTGGGATACTCTATTTAGGTCACCGAGCATTCGTCCTAGATCTTCCAGCGACTCCGCCATGACCACAATGTCGTCGGCAAATCGAAGGTGAGTGATGTATTCGCCATTGATGTTGATGCCAAGTCCTTGCCATTCCAAGAGCTTGAAGGCGTCCTCTAAGGTGGCCGTAAACAGTTTCGGAGAAATGACGTCTCCCTGTCTTACTCCTCTTTTTATGGGGATCACCTTCGTGCACTGCCCCTGTACTCGGACTGACATGGTGGCGTTATTATACAAGCACTTCAACACTTCGATGTACCGATAGTCAATGCGGCATCGCTGGAGAGATCTAAGAACCGCCCAAGTCTCGATCGAATCGAAGGCTTTCTCATAGTCCACAAACGCCAAGCATAGTGGCCGATTATACTCCTCGGTCTTCTGTATAATCTGCCGCAGCGTATGTATGTGGTCTATGGTACTAAAGCCTTTCCGGAAACCGGCTTGTTCGGGAGGCTGGAAGTCATCAAGCCTGCGTTCGAGACGATTCGTGATGACTCTCGAAAACAACTTATAAACATGGCTCAGCAGTTGTCAATTTGTCAGTAAATACAACATTAATTCACGGTTGAGTGGTAGATTCAAATAAAACATTTAGGCTCATTTTATGCTTAGAATTTAATCTCATCCATTGTTGTGTGAATTTAATGTCATTCATTGTATTGTTATTTAAAACACACTTACACATCCTTATTAAAGAAATGTTAAACGCAACTAATATATGTTGCAACTATGTCACCAAAGTAGGTATCATGTATATTTCGGTATTACATTGTTGATTTATTATCGTACGAAGAATCTGTGCTTGTCAGGTTCAACTTATATTTTTGATTTTCAATATGTTTCTAATTAGCGAGACATGACTGCATGTAAATAGCGTCATCATAGATATAGTGCTAAGAAATACTTTCAAGATTTTTTAAGGACGTTCTGTGAAATGCGAGCACTATACCTCAAGGAAAGTTATTATTCATGCTGAAATGTACCGAGTCGGTACTACCAGTGTGCTACCTGCTTCATTCTCTCGACTTAATTGACAGTGTCTTGCCAGCACGCAGACTCTACTTGTGCGTAAGCAATTAATTATTTCAACAGTAGTACAGCGTTTATTCTACGCAGCGCGTATTAGAGACGACGCGGCGGCTCGAGAACTGTTTCTGCTTGAATTAATTCAGACCAACAACCAACCTGAATAATTTCGGTAGCGCGCAGTCTTCACTAAACTAAATATTTTGCTATAACAATAATGTTTTGTGTTTATTTCATTAGTAGTGAATTAAGTAGTGAATTTCATATAATATTTTTTTGAAAAACTTAAATAGGGTACACTTCCTTTTCGAAATAAAAGCCGAATCGTTTTTCGTCTGTCTGTGAACAGTGTGTTCATTTGAGTAAATTTGAGTATTGAAGTTATGAGTGGTAAGTAAAGACGAGTATGACAAAAAGATGTCAAAAGTTAATGAAAGTATATTTTCGGTTTGGTTAGTGATTTATATTTTTTGGTAGTAGTTCTATGAATATTGTGTACTTACTGGCGTGTACAATGAGTAAAATGCCGTGTTTAAGGTGCGCGTGGCAATTATAGGTTCAAAAATAATAGGGTTGCTGCGTTCGCAAAAAAAACTTAGTGTGTACGATTGAATCACAAAAAAATCGGGTGGTGCTGTGTCGGGGTACTCGGCCGTTTGTTTTAACGTGAAAAGTCTATGATAGCGAGTCGCTTTTAGTGTCAAAGATTGGTAGAAATGAGCGAGAGCGGTTTCAGTCACTCTACGAAGTGCCCCTCAAGCTAAATAATAACACTAAAGACATGTTTTTAGGACTAATAATTTTGTAATTATTAAGGTAAGACTAAAAGCAGTGATAGCCTAGTGGTTAAACTGTTGGACTGCAAAGTCAGAGGTCTCGGGTTCAAACCCAGGCACGCAACGCAGCTTGTCGAAAACATGTGTGTATTAAAAAATAACTATCACTTGCTTTAACAGTTAAGGAAAACATCGTGAGAAAACCTGCATGCCTAAGAGTTTCTCGAAGGTATGCGAAGTTCGCCAACCCGCATAGGGCCAGCGTGGTGGACTATAGCCTTAACCCTCTCATTTCGAGAGGAGACCCGTGTCTAACGGGGGGACAGTTTCTTAACAGGGCTAATATTATTATTAAGGTAAGATTATATAGTATATATACCTTTTCATTACGTTTTACTTTTCTGACCTGATACCCATATGTTTCTGTAGGGTTCGATGTTCGAGAGATGAGTGAAACCAATCAATAATATCGAGTATACACTAATTTATTTTATCATAAAACACCAAGTTATATAGACTTACACACTAACATGCTTACTACTACACTACACCTTCCTTCAAAAGGGCAAAAAAAATCTATACTTTTTTCAGTTCAATTTGGAAGAAAAGTAAAATATCATAAATTTATACACTTATGATTATATGCGTAACCATTACATGAAATTATAAACTAATGATTATGTGAGCATAGAGTATAATATTTAATTTTAAACAAAATACAACAACATTACATTACATTTTTGTTTTTTTTTTTAATATTTTATTTTATTTATTTCTTTATCAATACATGCATGTATGATAAAAGTATTTTTTTTTGTTTATAACATAGTAAAATAGAACATATTGAAATAGTTTTAAACACGAAGATAAAAAAAACGAAAGGAAAACAAATTAAAAATAACAATAGGCTATAAAATACAACTTAAACACATATTAGGTACACAGGTAGAGTCAGCTCATAAACAATTTGGTACGATTTTTGTGTACAATTTCCTCTTTACCGTTCTTTAATATCTTGACATTATAATCGATGTCTTCTAACACTTCGTATGGACCTAAATAGATAGATTGCATTTTATCACCAGTTGGGTTTCACAACAATATTAAATCACCTTTAATATAACTGGCAGGATTAATGGTTTTATAATAATGTTGTTTTCTCTTAAGCTTATTACATAGCAAATTATTTTTAGCATCTTTTTGTGCTAGTTGAAGCCTATACTTCATTTCTAATGGATAACTATCTAGGTTGTATAAAGGATCTACGACACAGTTAGACAAATTACTCGGAATGTTACATAACTGACTGAATACCAACTCATGCGGAGTGTATTTAGTTTCAGAATGGATTGTGTTATTGTAAGAAAAACACCAATAAGGTAACCACTCACTCCATGAATCAGTATGATCTTCACAATTTATTCTCAAGTAAGCACCCATGTGCTTATGAGAATTTTCCAATGCCCCGATGCTCTCATGATGATAGGCTGTTGATGTTAACTGATTAATGTTTAAAAGTTTACATACCTGGGTCATTGTGCTGGAGATGAACTCCGTGCCTCTATCTGCGTCTATAGCCTGTGGGATGCCGTAACGAAGGATGAAGTTATTTACAAATGACTTTGCAACGCTTACTGCATCTTTTGTACGAAGTAAATAAGCTTCTATGAATTTCGTTAACTCGCACTGTAATGTGAGTACGTAACTGTTGCCATGCTCATCTTTAGGTAAGGGACCGACTATATCGAGAAATATTTTTTCAAACGCGGAATTTGATGTGCTTGTAATCGCCATAGGTTGCTTAGTATGCTTAGAATATTTTTGTTTTTGACATTTTTCACATATTGTAACAATTTGCCTAATATCTTTTTCCATGCCAGGCCAAAAATAATATTTTTTAATATTGTTCGTCATTCGCCTAATGCCCGCGTGGCCACTAGTGGGCAATAGATGAAAATCATTTATGATCACACGCCTGTCATCAACACTATCTATTTGTTGTACCGATTTTAATACGTAAATACGGGGCCCCGTCCACTTTTCGTATTTCATTATCTGCTCTATAATACTTACTGTAAAATCTTTATTGTTATCCTTTCTTATAATGCATATTTCTTTAATATTCAATTTATTAAAAAATAATTCCAAATCTCTCGTCATTCCGTCTCGCGTCAATGTCAATCGAGAATTTGGATTCAAATAAATAATTGATTTACACGGTACAAAAATTAAATTATTTGAATATTTTATTAATATATTTTGCTTTAACAATAAATTAAAATCCCTTTTCATTATTAAAGAGAGTTCAGTAAAAATTCCCGGTCTTTTAATTATTCCCACAACTCTCGGTTGATCAGGCTTCGAGTTAGTGGGAATATTAATTGCCGAAGAATTATTACCGTTCCCTTTGTGATTACACCCTTGCATTCTTGTCTTATTACTCCTTGTTAACACGTTCATCTCCGATATATCTTTCAAATCCTCTGACGTAATAACCACACGCGATAAGGCATCTGCGCTAGTATTGTGACATCCTTTTAAATATTCAATTTTAAAGTTATATTCCTCTAGCTGTAATCGATATTTTAATAATACCATACCAAATAAATATACTAACGGCCTGTGGTCTGTTTGTATTTTAAACTTTCTGCCATACAAGTAAGGTCGAAAATGCTGAACACTCCATACAATTGCCAACAGTTGTTTTTCAATAGTGGGATAGTTTCTTTCAGCTTTATTTAAACCTCGACTTGTGTATGCAATAGGACGAACATCACCATTGCATAATACTGAACCGATTGCCATACCAGATGCATCGGTTTGTACAATAAATGTGTTATTTTCAGAAAAATTCGGATATTTAAGAACTGGCGGATTAATTAATTTACTTTTAAGAAATTGAAAGGATGTTTCACATTCATCCGTCCGAAGAAACGGTACATTTTTGCAACTAAATCTATTTAACGGGTAAGCTTTTACTGCAAAATTCGGGATAAATTTACGGTAGTAATTTACGAACGTTTACTACGTTTACGTACGTTTCACTTCTTGAGCGTTTTGTGGCCTTGGATAGGTTTTTACAATTTTCCTTTTTTCTAGATCAGGTAAAACCCCTTTTTCCAAAACAACGTGTCCCAAATACAGCATCTCTTTTTGTGAAAACTGGCACTTAGATGGATTTAAATTCAAATTTACTTTACAAAGTCTGCAGAATACATCAAGCAAATTTCGATGGGTATCGAAATTTCTCCCAAAAATTGCCAAATCGTCCTGGTATACTAAACCATTCCCAAAATTAAGAACAGACATCGCTACTGTCATTATTCTAGAAAAAGCATTTGAACTAGTTTTAAGTCCCATCGGTAGACGGGTCATTTGATACTGATTTTGACCTGTTGTAAAAGAAGTATACGGTCTGCTCTGTGGATGTAAATTAATTTGAAAAATCCTTGATATAAATCTAGATGCGAAAAATAAGCTGCGCCTGATAATGAGTCTAAAATATCTGATATATGCGGTAAAGGAAATTTGTCATCTTGAATTTGATTATTCAATTTTCTATAATCAATTACTATACGCCATTTCTTCAATCCTGATGAATCGCTTTTTTACGCACTCCTACTCTCTTCTATTATATTGTCTTGTAACATTTCTCGTATTTGTTTAATCTATTTCATTTTTCTGCGCATGGGGTAATCGATAAGGCCTCGTATACACGGGAACGCTATGTGTTTTCAATTGAATTGTTTCCTGATATAACGAAGTAGTAGTCAGTTTGTCACCTGGTAAATGGAAAATGTCGGGAAACTTGGCACATATATTTTCAGTAGACTTTCTTTCTTCTTCATTCAAATTTTCCATGTTTAACATCGAAAATAGCCTTTTTACCCTATCAGAATTGATGTTAGGCTTATTAAATTGACAAATGAAATAATCACTAAGTTTTGATTGCTTTAAAGAAAAATAAATTAAATTTACGTCACTATCTCTTATATTCAAAATTCTAATAGGCACTTTTCTGTTATCCGGCTAGACGACACTACTAGCTAAAATACCTCCATCACATAATTCTTGAGATTCTATTACAAACTCTTCTGTATTTATTCGTATAAACGTAATGAATGGACTCACTCCTAGCGGGAACTGTTATATAATTTTCTGTTTGTATTTTATTATGAAACGGAACTGTAATAAACGAGCCTGATTTTGACGTTAAAAGCATCGTATTAAATTCAAAATTTAAAATCGGGTTAAACGTTTTTAAGAAAAGAAGATTCCAGGTTCGAAACCTGGCAGGGTCGCCATATAGGGTGCGATGTTCGAGAGATGAGTGAAACCAATCAATATCGAGTATACACTGATTTATTATATCATAAAACACCAAGTTATATAGACTTACACACTAACATTCTTACCACTACACTACATTTCGGTGTAATTTTAAAGATGGTTCACGTCAAAAATACTAAACGGATTTAAATTATATTTAGTACGATGCTAACTTATACTATGGATGGGCAAAAAATAGGAAATCTGGCAATCCGGCTTACCGCGATATAAGGTGGACTTAATTAATTTTATTGTTAGTGACAAATTGTGGAGAATTTATCATATGAACTTTAAGTGAGTGACGATGTCTATCTATTCATATATATCTATATGTGTTGTATATATTCACTATATATATATATATGAACACAGGATCTCTTGCGGGGTAGGCAAAATGTACAGAATTTCAACAAATTATTTTTTGCAGACCTCTTTTAGGCGCCTTTACCTTAGGCGCTCGTAGCGCTGTGCGACTGCGGTGTTCTTACCGATCACCAAGGTTAAGCAGCGTTCGACTCGGTCGGCCCGAGATGGGTCACCGTTTGTGGCATTTTCATATTCGAGCGTCTCCGTGCTTCGGAAGGCACGTTAAGCCGTTGGTCCCGGTTACCACTTAATGTGGTACTCGTTAAGCCTTAAAGGTGGCTTGATAAGTTCCACCAGCAGGTGGCCACAAACCTGCCTCCACCAATCCGCACTGGGTCCGCGTGGTGGAGTATGACCTTATCTCTCTCACCTCGATTTGTGAGAGAAGGCTTTTGCCCAGCAGTCGGCAGTATAGGCTGATATTATATTAGACCTTTTTTGCATAACTGATAATGCTTGAAGCCTTCCATGAAATGATATTAAAACTTGAACCAATGATGCAGACAAGATTGTCTCCTCGGATTATCGCACCGATACTGTACTTTACATATTCATGTATTGAGGATATCTTTACATGATCTTGACTATGAATTGGTGAGATAAAACTGGATATATGCGCGCAGGACTGGCGATTGTCGTTATTATATTTTTTCATCAAATTCAAGATTTTTTATTTATGTTACACAATGAAAAATTAACATTTTATTTTTCTTTTTTTTTTCTTTTATTTATCCTATTAAACCTTGGCTATTGCCAAATTTCAAGATAATAGGTCAACAAAAAGTATGTCCTACTGGTTTTGTCGGGTGAGTTAATCGGTTGTGTTTTTGTATAACATCGAATCTTCATATTTTGCACCTCCAAGGGTACTTGATACCCATACTCAATACTGAGAAAATGGGGTCTTAATCATTGACTGGCAGACAGACAGACATTTGACGACGGCTAACACCAGTGTTCAAAAGCTTAATACACTCCGCCATCTCCGCACGGGACAAACCATTATGTTATGAACAATCGGTCTGGATGTGCATGTGAATTTGTTTGTAAATGCACCCACTACATAGAAATTATTCCTAGTGTGGAATACTTTTTTCTCAAAGTAACAGGTGTACGGACACCCTAAAACAACTTAATAGTGTGCGAAGCTGATTCGCACTTGATCTTTTTTAAACTAGGGGCAGTTTTTGTGCTTTGATTAATACGTATATTGTATCTTTGTCAGCTGATACAAGTGATTTGTAATAATAATCCTAATTCTTTAAGCTACATTTGAAATGTAGCTTAAAGAATTAGGGATTATGTACCTAGCTGGACTTCAGAACAAGGAAAGCTCTTCGATCGTGTTTGTAAAACCACCGAAAATATTCAGTGAAACTGCTTTTCTGAGATAGACCCAGTGGCACTAAAAACCAAAGTGATTTGGGCTCAAAATTGAAGTTAGCTGTAGCAAAAGCATGTCATAACGAAATATCTATACACCGCAGCGAATGAGGAAATAAAATGTCCCATATTTTTGCAAAATCTAAATTGCCGCAAACATTACTGGTTCCTATGGCACAGGTTGCCCTTGGTTTATCTAATCATGTTTTAATTTCTTAAAGTAGCTTATGCCGTATCATTTTATGACGTCTAATCTAACTTAGTTATGTGTGGGAACACGTAAACTATTATAAAAAAAACTATATTAAAAAAAACCATTTCCAAACTCATGTTCAGTGTAACAAAACCTTTATCATTTCTTCCTGTACAGCGAAGCGAGGCTCGTATTGTATAAACTCCACCGAAGCTACTTCCTAAGTATTAATTAAAGCATAGATTAGTAAATAAACGAATAAGTCGCTGCTTCGTAATATTCATAAATAACAATTTCTAAAAGAGAAATGGAAAAAACAAAAGAATCCAATTACGACACTGTCCGTTAAGTAAAATGAAATCTCTACAATTGTGTCAGAACACTGCACAGGTGTATTTTTTAATAAACCTTAGAAAAAAAGGTCATCCTGTTATCAGGGGGCGTGGACAAAGGACGCGGACCTTTTCACTCGCTCCCTTGTCTTAAGATAAAAAGGGAAAGTGGATTAAACGCGCAGATAGCCGCGAGCCATAAAGAGATTCTACTCAGTGATAACACCGAGAAGAAACGAGCGAGCACTGTATTTGCTATCTTAAAAGGTTTCATTCCAATGTATTTTTATGCAGGTGCCTATTTAGATAAATTTTACGACAAACCCAGATTTTTTCATTTTTTTTTACTTTTGGCCTGAAGTGATGAAACTTACTCTAACGTTTTGTTGTAAAGAATGTAAATTATAACAATGAAAAAAAATGTTTGTTATTTTAAAAAGCTGTTTGTTTGTTAATTGTGCTATTTTCTCCAGATCAAATAAAATATTTGTTTATTACCGACTGGTAAAAATAGAAATTTGATGTGTGTTTGAAATCTTTCTCGAGTGCCTCTCGATTTCTTAGCCACTTAATGTTTCACAGCCATGTTTTCTTCTATTGTCCAGCGCTTATTACGCCTTTAATTATGCCCACAGTTATTAATTGAATTATATTAATTCAGTAGTAGAATAAGATGACAAAATTTATATTTGCATTATAAAACTAATCCCCCTATATATGGTTTTGCCTGATATTGATTTGAAGCGTCAAAGTTGAAAAAAACATGAAAATTGTAGGGTGTCCATTACTTAAACATAAACACCGAGAATTTTTATTTGGGACATCGAAAAAAGAAGATTTTTACATTTTAAGGTTATGTCAATATAAAAACATATTAAATAGTAAGGAATCATGAGCTATTTATAACTTTGAGGCTTCTAAAACACTCAGCGGTAATCATAAGAAATTATAATAGTAGTCATTTGACTTCAAGTAGCCATACTAACATTTCATGTTTTGAAGTTTTCAATATGAACTTAATGAAATGAGTTAATAGTTAGCAATGAGTCATGGGTAATTTGTATTTACGAGCCTTCTAAAAAGGGCAAATTGCAACCATTAGAAATTAAACTAGGAGGCACTAAGTTTAAGTATCGACATTTATATGAAATATGAAAAGCTGGTAGACTATGATTTATCTCTCATCTCAATTTTTGAGATATTTGACTCGCAGTGGGACAGAATTAGTTGATTTATTTTCTTCATTATCATTAGGTGAAGTAAAAATGGTTATCAAGATTTATTAATATTTATTCTTTGTCACATACAATAGCTGAGAGTGTAGTTGTAGAGCTTGCTCTTATGTTTTGATCCTAGACTTATATAGCTGAGGATTATTGACGTCAATATAACATTTACTCGTACGTAATGCGTATAGGCCTGTCACACCTTTCCGCCTCCGAGCGAAGCATATCTAAACAATTTCTTGAGATACAATCGGAGTCTGTTTAGAGCAATTATCAGTTTCGCACGATGAAATCCAGTATCCACTTCTGACGGTAGACCATCAACTTCTGGAGCTTTATTGTTTTTGAACCTTTTAATGGCTCTACGAACCTTTTTAAATGTCGGAGGTTACACTACAGTACAGTTTCCCTGCAGGGAGCATGGTTCCGACGATTGTAGTGCAGTTAAGCAGTTGTTGATATTCACGGCACAGTTTTTAACTTCTTCACAGGCTATATTTCCCTTGCTATCTTCAAGAATTTAGCCTTTCTTTAGATATCTTACTTCCCGTAAAATTTTCTTGATTCATTGGCTTGTATTAGTGTATCCATGTCCTTAACTATGCTATTTAAATGCTGTCGCTTTGCTGATCTGATTATTCTTTTGGCTTCTTCTTTTACTATTTTGTATTTAGGATCCCACTGGTTATTTTGTTCAGGGAGTAGTTTAAGTTTTCTTCTCTCTTCTACGATGTTATCACTATCTTGATTCCACTGTTTCCTCCTCTTTTCAATAATTTTTTACCTTTTCTATTCAATAAATTGTCCACACAGATATAATTGTTACTAAGTATTGCCATTACATTTCTTTTCAATCAATTCCAAATACTATTTAAATTATGCTTAAATATTTTGTGTAATGTTTTTTTTTAATTTAACTATTTAGGGATTATTTCAAAAATTTTTTTTTTAAATGAAAAATGTTTATTTTCTTTAACTTATGGTACAAAGTTTTACAGTTAGTCGGAGTCCCCATTTAAGCATAATATTGCTTGTGTTTGAGGACTCCGCTCTTCCCTTGAGAACCAATACAATATTACCTTGTAGTTTACAAAGAAGAGTTACTTAATAAAATAAGCATATAAGTATATATAACAAACTAAAAATAAAAATAAAGTAGGTAACAAAAATTTAAACAATAGTTAAGCGCCAATAATGCGTGTTTAGGTTATATGTTTGTCGTTAAAAAAAAAAAAAAAGAAGTGTTTGTTTATCATTAAGTGTGTTTTAAGTATGTGTGTGTGTGTGTGTGTGCATGTGTGTGTGTGTGAGAGAGAGAGAGAAATAATGATGCACTCAAGTAAATAAATTCGTATACGAGTTTGCCTGTTAAAGTAGAAACATATCAATTTAACTAAAGTCAATATAAGGACTTAAGCATAGCCTCAATGTCATCATAGCTTTTAGTATTAAGCCAGGTCGTTAGGGTCTTTTTGCAATCGGAGAATGTCAGAGGATATATGTTCAATTGTTTGTTCAAATAATTATATAGGCGGGATGACTGTTTAGTGTATTGTCTTTCTGCAAAATTTGAGTTTACTGTGATTTCTGGAACCACCCGATAATTAGTTCTTTTTTGAAGGATATTTTTTTCAAAAGGAAGGCTTTTGTGTTTCCTTAAAACTATATGTAAAATATATAGCTTTCTAACAGTAAGCAGACCGGTATTTAGGTAAAAGTTTTCTGTTGAGAATCTGTACGGTTTAAAAGTTATGACCTTAAGTAGCAAACGCTGTGCCCTCTCCAATTCCAGAAACTTTACTTTGGTGGCACCCCCCCAGACAGGTAGGCAGTACGTTATAATAGACTGTGCAAGCGATATATTAATTTGTTTAAGGACGTCTATTTTAGCTACATAACGTAGGGTTTTAAAAATGTATGTCAGCTTTCGAACCCGGTTCATGATCGTTTCTGTGTGAAAATGCCATGTTATACGCTGATCAATAATTATTCCTAGATATTTGATTTGTGAGACTTTATGTATTACATCACAGGAGCAGTTCACATTATGGGGGTTTTTACATTTGTGTATTTGAAGTTTCAAATGAATAGATGGTTGTGTGCGGTTGTACTTCGAAAAACAAATGTAGCTAGTTTTAAGGGCATTTAACGTTAGTAAATTTACATCTAACCAGGCTACCACCTTCATCAGTCCAGCTTCGGCAGTTATCCGTACATTGTCCCAAGTATCATCAGAAAAGATTATAGCAGTATCGTCTGCATATGAGATGATATGTCCATTATCGATACTCATATTACATAGATTGTTTAAGTATATAAGAAACAGTGTAGGTCCATGGACACCCTTGAGGGACGCCGTACGTAGCTGTTTCTTCTCTACTGGTATAATAGCCTACTTTAACTACTTGTTTACGATTTCTCATATAATCCCTGAGAAGTTTTAGGGGATTTCCTCTGATGCCTATGTCCTCTAACCTGCGCATGAGAATGGAGACGGATACCGAATCGAATGCTTTTTTCAAGTCTAAGAATACCACGAGGCATTTTTTTCCTTTGTCAACTATATCAGTTATTATAGATGTAAGTGCCAAAATGGCGTCTTCGGTAGACTTTCCTTGCTGAAAACCAAATTGTGTAGGGGCAAGGAGATTAGTTTTTGCCAGATATTTAATAAGTCGGGTATTTAAAAGTTTTTCTATTATTTTGGAGATAGTGGTAAGAACTTTATAACTAAACATTTATTTACAAATGATTGTTAGTTTGTTCTATTGACATTGCTAATTTTCAAATGTCGCTATTACGGTGATTGAAATAAAATGGATGAATATGAATGTTATCAAACAAAGTACTTTAATTTAAAATTATTATCCTGCGCCAGTACATATACAATTAATTTTGTGTAAAATCCGACCAGATTATATAACTAATATATGCACATGTCCTATTTATATACACTTCATTAAACATTTAGGTAGAATCTCGCCATTGTTCTTTCTGATTTAAAGTAGTTCGATGAATTCCAAGGTTCTTTTTTGCAAGATATCCAAATATTACAATAGTGTTGCCTACCTATGGGGGTACCTTTATAATTTTAATAAATTTGTTCATAATTATGTATCCGATGAAACATCGTGAGGAAACCTGCATGCCTGAGTTTCTCGAAGGTGTGTGAAGTTCGCCAATCCGCACTGGGCCAGCGTGGTAGCTGCGATACTTGAGACCAGTCTGTCTCTATTTATACACCTAGTAGTCATTTGTATATCGTATACTACTTATATGATCGCCTTCTCGTCACGTGTTTGTGGCGTGTGGTCGGTCATGAAAACGGGGTAAATAAATTGATTTGTTTTTACATGTCCATGTCACTGGATTCAAACGACACCGCATATTATAAATTAAAAACCCCTCGCCACAGTGAAATACAAACAACTAGCAAAAAACTTAATGTATAAGACTTAAGATCATTTTGAATAAAGGGAATCGGTTAGCTTCGCCGCTTGGCGTTCGAAAAGCGAACCTATATAGATATCCGTATTTCCACTTAATTCTTGGATGAATTACTTGTCTAGATGGAGCAGAGATGAAAAGTAGAAAAATTGTAGAACGCACACGCACACGCACGTACACATTTACAGCTTTTGAAAAAATTTTCAAATATTGAACATTGGCATCGCGCACACATTGTGTTAGCGGCCTCAATTACGGCCCTTTTTTGTTAACAATACTCCGTCTAGACAAGTATTAGTCTAAGACTTAAATATATGCCACATGATCGCTTCATCGCCGGAAGCACGTTCACGTGTGACATATATTATCACTTGGCCGGGCTGAGGCACATATCCGAAGGAGCAGGACGGCGACGTGACGGGACGTTGTTAGTTGTAATGTACTGAAATATGATAATAATAATATTAGCCCTGTTAAGAAACTGTCCCACCATTGGGCACGGGCCTCCTCTCAAACTGAGAGTGTTTAGGCCTTAGTCCACCACGCTGGCCCAGTGCGCGTTGGCGAACTTCACACACCTTCGAAAAACTCTTAGGCATGCAGGTTTCCTCACGATGTTTTCCATCACTGTTAAAGCAAGTGATAATTAATTTTTAATACGTACATGCTTTCGAAAAGACAGAGGTGCGTGCCGGGGTTTGAACCCGAGACCTCTGACTTTGCAGTCCAATGGTCTAACCTAGTGGTTAGACCGTTGGACTGCAAGCCTAGTGGCTATCACTGCTCTTACAATGCACTGAAATATACAGGATATAAAATATCTTATACTAAAAAAGCTTTATTTTATTAATAATAGCTTTACTTAATAATGATTCAAGTAACTTGTATTCATTCATAAATAAACAGGTACTTTTAAAAATTTCATGTCATGTGTGTTTAATTTGGAGTTAAATTTGGTTCAGTGTTGTTATAAATAGAAAAAAAACGTATATTTACTTGGTATTGATACATAAAGCATAAAAAAATGTGCTCAACCAACTAGTAAACTTGGAAATCGCCTATTCCGTTGAAACCCGCACATATTTCTACGATTTACCGGAGAATACTAAAGCTGTGTCATCAGCGTGTAAGGAAATCAATCCATATCTATCTACGATATGCAAGTGGCAGAGGCCGTTCAGATAAATTAGAAACAGCATGGAGCTCACTACCATGCGGAACTGTACAGGATATTATAACACTTTCCGCTAGTACAGACCAGATTTTTCAAACTCATACTCAAATTAAAATATGTTATTTTTTTGAAACTGTGCGGGTAAAAATTATTATAATTTTTTCTATCTAGTTTCACTATTTTGGACATATTTGCACTTCTTGGCCCGAAATAGCAACAGATCGACAGTTGTGTAGTGTGTTCAAATCCTACCATAGCCCAAGAGTTTCAAACTCAACCGCAGGCAGCTTCGGCAATGAGACATGCGACCAATAAAGCTGGCAAACCACGTATGCGTATGAAATGGGATAAAGATGTTAACATATTCAAAATACGCACATACCTTCAGATTACCAATCTTGAAACCGATTTAACCGAATACCGCCAAAAGTTACAGCAAGAATTCATACAGCAATACCCCAACGCAAATGTTACAGAACAACGTCTTTCAGACCAGAGAAGAGCCATAATACGCAACAGATTTCTTTCAGAAGAGACACTCCAACAGATTAGAGATGAGGTACAATACAACATCCAACGCTCAAATAATTTTGACAACACTAGTCAAGTTTAACTGGAGACAATATTTGAATACAAATAGAATTTTATACAATAGTTATTTTTTTATCATATATGCTGATTGGAGATCCTATATAATTATATTTTATTTAATTTAGGTCTACAAGTACAATTTAAACTGGCTCGTTAGGACAGGGGTGCGTACTGCGAATGACGATCACGACGCCGTCCTTGGTCAGACTACTTGTACTACGACTTGTGCTTTTTCAATGGAAAAATACCCAATGTCCGACCTAAAACTTGAACTAAAGATCGAACCTCATAATCGCTAGTCGCACTAACTATGCGAAACCAGACATTTTGCATATATTTTCTATCTATATCATTACGCCAGATACCTTGCGAGGTAAGCAGAGAGTACAAAGATCCAAAATTTATTTTATATTTAAAATTATTTTACATTTGATTACAAATATTATTTTATAATCGTATGTTTTTCATCACATTATATTCAAGAATCTAGGTATTATTCATCGAGTATACAAGAATCCACTACGTTTTATTAAAGGAAAATGATAGGTACTTTAATGCGTATAAAATAAATATAACTTTAATATTAAACTAGCGGGTACATTGAAAAAGGCGGGCATGATTAATGATGTGAGCGGTGTGCAACGATATTAACAGTTTTATTTCCATAAATTTGCATATATTTTACATTCATCTTGGTTCATTATAAAACAAAAATATTTATTGCGTTTATTTGGTTTACTGTATACCGCTCGACAACCGGTTGGACACGGGTTGGTTCCTATATTTAAGTAATAAAAATATGGTTTTCCAAATTGATCCAATTCTATTGTATAAGAATAATATTTCTATTTGACTTTACTTGCCAGGCGATTTCCAAGTTTACTAGTTGGTTGAGCACATTTGTTTATGCTTTATGTCTCAATACCAAGTAAATATACGTTCTTTTTCTATTTATAACAACACTGAACCAAATTTAATTCCAAATTAAACACACATGACATGAATGTTTTAAAAGTACCTGTTTATTTATGAATGAATACAAGTAACTTAAACCATTATTAAGTTAAAGCTATTATTAATTAAATAAAGCTTTTTTAGTATAAGATATTTTATATCCTGTATATTTCAGTGCATTGTAAGAGCAGTGATAGCCTAGTGGTTAGACCGTTGGACTGCAAAGTCAGAGGTCTCGGGTTCAAACCCAGGCACGCACCTCTGTATTTTCGAAAGCATGTGCGTATTAAAAATTAATTATCACTTGCTTTAACAGTGAAGGAAAACATCGTGAGGAAACCTGCATGCCTAAGAGTTTCTCGAAGGTGTGTGAAGTTCGCCAACCCGCACTGGGCCTGCGTGGTGGACTAAGGCCTTAACCCTCTCAGTTTGAGAGGAGGCCCGTGCCCAGCAGTGGGACAGTTTCTTAACAGGGCTAATATTATTATTATTATATTTCAGTACATTACAACTAACAACGTCCCGTCACGTCGCCGTCCTGCTCCTTCGGATGTGTGCCTCAGCCCGGCCAAGTGATAATATATGTCACACGTGAACGTGCTCCCGGCGATGAAGCGATCATGTGGCATATATTTAAGTCTTAGACTAATACTTGTCTAGACGGAGTATTGTTAACAAAAAAGGGCCGTAACTGAGGCCGCTAACATAATGTGTGCGCGATGCCAATGTTCGATGTTTTGAAAAATTTATCAAAAGCTGTCAATGTGTGCGTGCGTGTGCGTGTGCGTACTACAATTTTTCTACCTTTCATCTCTGCTCCATCTAGACAAGTAATTCATCTAAGAATAAAGTGGAAATACGGATATCTATATAGGTTCGCTTTTCGAACATTTAATTTATAATATGCGGTGTCGTTTGAATCCAGTCACATGGACATGTAAAAACAAATCAATTTATTTTTCGTGACACACCACAAACACGTGCCGAGAAGGCGATCAAAAGCGTATAGCGTAGCGATCATATAAGTAGTATACGATATGCAAATGACAGACAGACAGACTGGTCTCAAGTATCGCAGCATATGTCAAGGGGGGGGGGGGGGGGGGGCTAGACTTAAGGGTTCCGGAATTTGAACACCCACAGTTTTTGGGATGATGAGACGGCCTAACGTCTAACATCAAAACGTCGGTGGCTTGGTAGTAAGAGCTTAGTAGTAGCGATTTGATCCCCACTCGGTACAAATCTTATTTGTGACGCATAAATATATCCGTCTACGTTAACACGCACGCCGCCTATATTCCACAAAGAGGAGTGGCAGAGGTGTACCGTGTATTTTTGCCGACGATGTTGGAATCTAACATCGTCGGCATAAATACATGCAATAGGGGGGCAAGCATATTGACCTTCTGCCGGACACGATTCCAGACTCCGGACTGATGCTGGAAATTATTCCATCGTAAAATCACAATATGTTTGACTTAGGATTGGAACCCAGGACCTCGTGATCGCTACACGCACTATTGGCCGATATACCAATGAGTTTAGGCAGTGATTGTATATTATGAACTGGGATGAAAGAAATACATCTCTGTACTCTCGCTTACTATAGTGATCTGCGAACACATGGCACACCTTTGTACGAAGAGCGAATTTAACTAGACTCGTCCATGATAAATCTATCAAACTTGTTCAAAGGGAATAATTTTAAAACTCCACTGGGTTTATTGGTGCACGATAGACGGCGCCATAGGTCGCCAGTAAATCACGCTAGAGCGGTAACGCGAAAATCCATACGAAAGGAAAACCAGTTGATTTATGTGAAATTAGTTTCAGTCACTGAACGTAATTTTAGAATCTGTTCTACACGAATCATATTGCACAAGTTGGGTTGGTTAGTAGTAGGGTGATAGGCATAAGGATTAGTCAATTGATTTTGTGGATTTATAATCTCAGTTGTAGTTTGAAAATATATCTATCTATCTATCTATAACCTCACGCCAGATCCCTTGCAGGGTAGGCAGAGAGTACAGAGTTCCAAAAGGTTTGAGTTTGAAAATATAAACGTTAAATAATATGAAAATCTCAAAATGTGTTTAAACATCACAAAATAAAAATATAATTCTAGCAATCCGAAGTGAAATAACTTAAAAACAGTAATATAAAGACCATATTTCTTAACGACGTTGACTACACTAGCTGTTACCCGCGGCTACGCCCGCGTTTATTTTGTATTTTGACATAATTAGGTAGACCGGCGTTTTCGGGATGGCACAGATTCTATACTGACCTAAGACACCTCCATACTAAGTATCCTTTAAATCCGTTTAGCCGTGATAGCACGGAGAAATAAAAACTATTCTGCAAAGTTTCGCTTCCGAGTCATTCATCAAAGACAGTCAGTTAAAGACTTCTCTCCAGAAGAGAGAATCCTGAATGCTTTATCGGTTCATACTCGAAATCATATTTGCGTGTTTTAATTTAACGTGTGTAAACAATTTCGGGCGCTTGCTATTAACCACTGAAGAGTTCCTTCCAACCAGAGTTCATAATCAGTTCATGCAGGAATCGATGTGTAGGCAAAATCACACATTTTAACGGAACGTTGCAGCTTGCGACTAACAATTATAAAAATAATTAAGTTTTACCCCGCGATAATTTCGTATTGCTTCAGTTTTTGGGATAAAAAAGTATTATAATTTTAAGTTAGGGTATACGTTATTACCATACCAAATTTCATTGGAATAGTGGTTGGTTTGTAGTTTTTGCGTGATTGAGACAAAGGAGACACCTGTCTCGCTATCTTGCCGGTCTGTATAGATACAATAATTCTAAAAAAAATTGTAACGGCGTCTGTATCGATGAGGAAGTGTACCCCCATTAAAATTTAAACAAATATTCAATGTACAAATTTGGGTCGCTTACAATTTTATTATATGTATAGATAAGTTATTTAAATTACAAAACAATAATATATAGATAGATAGATAGAAAATGTTCAAACGACATGTCCGTATTGCTCGACGTTCAAGCTAAGAGTAAATCATAGATAATATACTGATACTAGTATAGATTATTGGCCGGCATATCCGCTATTTATAGGCGGTCGATCGTATGACTTCTGACGTAACCCCCTTATTGTGTCAGCCCAAGACTATATCCCAGATTCTTCTCCACCTACAAACTATCACATCCGGCCAGGGCACGTCCTCACCAAATACTAGCTTTCATAAAATCACGTAGGTCTAGCCAACCTAGGAACTTGAACCAATAGAAGTCGTTATTGCTCTTTACCTGGATTCTAAATTTTTCTTTAAAATACGTAGGAGACTTAAGCACTTACAAGGGTGTGAATGAACAAACAGACTATTTTTTCAAATAGTTCTGTGTTTCAAGATCTTTAAACAGAGGACGCCAATAGATATAATATATTTTAAATATTTAATGTACAATCATAGCGCTTTTAGAATTTCATAATTGTACGGTACGAGCTTGTATTATAATAATGAAAATGCATAATGCTTACGTTTGATTCTGCTAAGCCACATGATACATTTATGTTAAAAATCTCATAATAACAAGTATGGCAATAAGTCGTCTTAAACCCATTTAACCCTCTGCTACTTCTGTTATACGTACAAGGTGAAAAAAAATATCGATTGACTATTTCCAATTGAAAAACAGGGATTAAAACACAAAAACATTTTTAATACATTCAATCAATCAGCCTATCGTAGTCCACTGCTGGACATAGGCCTCTCCTAACACGCGCCATTGCACACGGTCCCCCGCCTTCCGCATCCAGTCCGTCCCAGCGACCTTCTTGAGGTCGTCGGTCCATCTAGCTGGGGGCCGTCCTACCTTACGCTTACCAAGTCGCGGTCTCCACTCTAGGACACGCTTGCTCCATCGGCCGTCGGTCCTTCTGCAGATGTGACCAGCCCATTGCCACTTTAGCTTACTGAGTCTGCGAGCTATGTCGGTAACTTTGGTTCTTTGTCGGATTACCTCGTTACGAATTTTATCCTTCAAAGAGATGCCGATCATAGCTCGCTCCATAGCCCGCTGTGCGACTTTGAGTTTGTGGACTAGTCCCACTGTGAGTGTCCACGTCTCGGCCCCGTAAGTCATAACAGGTAGAACGCATTGGTTAAAGACTTTAGTCTTCAGGCATTGCGGTATAGGCGAAGCGAAAACGTGACGTAGTTTGCCAAATGCTGCCCAACCCAATTGGATCCTGCGGTTGATTTCTTTCTCGAAGTTGTTCCTACCAAATTGGACAACTTGTCCAAGGTAGACATACTCCCGAACAACTTCGAGCATCGAACCATCGACGTAGATCGGTCCCGGCGTGACATGCTCATTAAACATGATCTTGGTTTTATCCAAGTTCATGCCGAGACCGACACCTCGAGAGGCTCCATTTAGGCTATGCAGCATTCCGCTCAACTGTTCCAGTGACTCTGCCACGATGACGATATCATCGGCAAACCGAAGGTGTGAGATGTATTCGCCATTGATGTTAATGCCCCGCCCAGTCCAGTCCAGCGTCTTGAAGACGTCTTCGAGTGCATTGGTGAAGAGCTTGGGGGATATTACATCCCCCTGTCTTACCCCTCGATGCAGCTCGATCGGGTTGGTCTTTTGGCCCTGGAGCTGGACGGTCATTGTGGCGGTATCATACAGACATCTCAACACCTCGATATAGCGCCAATCGATGCCACATCGCTGCAGAGCATCCAAAACCGCCCAGGTTTCGATGGAGTCGAAGGCTTTCTCGTAGTCCACGAAAGCCATACACAGCGGCTGATTGTACTCTTCGGTCTTCTGTACAATCTGCCGAACAGTATGGATGTGGTCTACGGTGCTGTAGCCTTTTCGAAACCCGGCTTGTTCCGGTGGCTGGAACTCGTCAAGTCTTCTGGCGAGGCGGTTTGTGAGTACTCTCGAGAACAACTTGTAGACGTGGCTCAGGAGTGAGATGGGTCTGTAGTTCTTCAGCAAGGTTTTGTCACCTTTTTTGAAGAACAGAACCACCGCACTCCCGCTCCACGCTTGAGGTGTTAAGCCCTGGTGGATGACGGAATTAAAGAGACTCGCTAGCTTTTTCAGGATTGGAGTCCCGCCTGCTTTTAGGAGCTCAGTGGTGATTCCGTCATCGCCTGGCGACTTGTTGTTTTTGAGCTGCTCGAGAGCCACTCTGACCTCGTCCTGGTTGACATCAGGGATGTCTTCCGTATCGTGGCGTGCTAGTGGGGCTCTGTGGTCGTCAGCGCTGGGTCTCGAGGGTTTAGCCATCTGTGATGCGTACAGGTCTTTGTAGAAACTCTCAATTTCCTCGAGTATCTCGAACTTGGAGGTCACGGTTTTGCCATCCGCTGTATTAAGTTTCGTCAGATGGGATCTACCTAGCTGGCGAGCGAAGACTTTGGTGCCTCTGTTCTGTTCAATCGCAGCCGCGATGGCGCGGGTGTTGGAACATCGGAGGTCACGTCGCACCCGCTTCCGGATCTTCCGGTTGAGGTTCCTCCCATCCGGCGAAGACGCCTGCGTGGATGACATTTCCCGTCTCTGCCTCATAAGTTCGAGAGTCTCGAGCGAGAGTTTAGACTCTCTGTTACCGCTTTTGCCGGGAAACACCCTTCGAGACACATCCTGTAGCGTTTTGACCACTGTGTCGGTTTTCTCGTCAACATTGCCTTCGGTTTCCAGCAGGTCGAAACGATTTTGAAGCTCCAGTTGGAACTTTTCGGACCCTAAAGCTATTTGAGGCGCAGTAGGTCTGAGAGTAGACCTCATCATGCGACGTCTTTCGGCCTTGAAGTCTATATTTAGAGCGCCTCGGACAAGTCGGTGATCGCTGCCGGTATTAAACCTGTTGATCACGGAGACGTCTCTAAATATAGACTTCCTGTCAGTCATGATGAAGTCTATCTCGTTCCTTGTCACAGTGTCGGGGCTTCGCCATGTCCACTTTCTATGAGGCTTCTTCTTAAAGAACGAATTCATCAAGAAGAGCCCCTGCGACTCCAGAAAGTTGACCAGCATCTGCCCCCTGTGGTTTCGGCGCCCGACGCCGTGGGGTCCGATTATCGTTTCGCCGCGTTCTTGTACTCCCACTTTGGCATTGAAGTCCCCCATAACAACGTTGTAGTGAGCCTTGGTGGTGCCATGTAATGCCTTGGCTATGTCTTCATACATGGCTTCGGCTATGTCGTCGCAGTATGTCGAGGTCGGCGCATATACCTGTACCACCTTCAGGGTGTACCTGTTGGTGATTTTAATTATGAGGTACGCTACCCGTGTCGACACACTGCTGACTTCCACAACGTTGTTAGTGAGAGCTTTGTTGACCAGGAAACCGACACCGCCCTGAGAGGGCCGATCACCTTCCCGAAAGTAAAACAGGTGGCCTGACTCAAGGGTTATCGTGTCCTCGCCCTGTCTTCGGACTTCGGATAACCCCAATATGTGCCAGTTTATGCGACCTAGTTCTACCTCGAGTTCAGCGAGGTGTTGGTCCAGCCGTAGAGAGCGTCCATTGTACGTAGCCAGGGTCAGGTGTTTTTGGTAGCCTTGTGTCGTAGCCCGGAGATTCTTCGCACCCCCTGCCCCGCTGTTACCGCGACCGCTACCGTGGCAGCGGACAGCGGGTCTACCGGGAACTGGGGGCCTTTGCGTTTGGTGTCTTAACATATTAAGAGGTTTTTGGCCTACTATACCACGCTGGCCAGACGGGTTGGTATAGGGTTTGTTTCAAATTTTCCTTTTCTGGTCGTTGATCGGATGACGTTACTACCTTTGGTGGACTCTTACCACCAGCCAAGCAAAAGTATGGCTACTGGGGCATTCTAAGTTTTTCTTTCGCTTCCAGCCCAGTAAGGAAGAATCATATACTAGTATATCTAAGTATACACTAAGTAGCATATTTTTGAAAGCAACCTAATATAATTAGTGCTGTATGAGTTAAACTAAAATAAAATATTACTGAAAGGCTATAAGAACAGTAAATTTGAAAATCAAAATAAAAGACTTATTTTACAAAACAAGAAGTATTGGACCACATACAAGTCTTTGATTTTGGTGACTCAATAATTATTAGTAAATTTGTGAGCATACTAATACATTAATAAATTGTAATCGTCGTGTATGGAAGTTGCCGTGGATTTTTAACGGGGTCAGTCCAATCATGCTAATGAAAACAAGGCATGCGATCCGCTGTGTATAGCCCCTGAATATTCAACGAGGCTATTTTCTTAACGGCAGGTACTCAACGTTTGGAGTACTAGTCGAAATTAAACCGCACACATCAGTGAATGTGTGCTATCGGGATAGAATCAAGCCTTTTAATCATGTAGAAAAATCGAACATGTTGAACATGTCGCTGGCATGTTTTAACTAACTTAGAAAGTTAGAAGGTAAATAACTTTATGAGTAGAAAAAAATCACCACCAACCCTACGGTCCCCAGGCAGGGCAGAAGAATCTTAGCCCCCAACTTGATAGAGTCCGGAACACTTTAGAGCCCGAAACGCAAATATTAGTTGGTAGATATCCCTTTATAATAAGTAACGTTCAGGTTGTCTTTCAGCTACTACAGTCCAGTGAAGTGTAGCTACAATGTATTATATATCGATTAAACTGCTAAACGTACATTACATACTGTATACAGGTCGCTTGTTTGTATTCTCGCGGAATTTATGGAATACATAAAAGACAAGGTACATAATTATTCTACACTACTTAAAACTGGCTACGTTTGTTTGTAGTCCATATTTTTACTACTTCTCACTTGACATTTAATCAGAATAACTATTGTTGAAGCCAAGAATACGTTCCCACGTGGTAGACCAGGAGCTCAACGTCGCACACTTATCAAACTACGAAACACTTATAAAACTACTGTTTTCTTCGGAAATAACAAAAACAAGGTTCATTTAATAGCAAAACAGATGTCATATTTCTGTCATAGTAATTTTAACAGCTATAATTTGAAGATTACGGCGGCCGCGGCTACCTTTCCAGTGAATAAATGAATGGAAGGTATGTTTAACTTTATTTTTAAACGTGATTATTAATTGGACTAAAAATTTTCAGTAGAGCCTTTCATTCAGATCCAAATTATTGGTATATAAATAGTGTCTTTGCATTGTGACGCACATTTAAACCGGTTTTCGGAATTGTAATTTACGAGGTTCTTTTTTTAGGTTAAAATATCTCCTTGAAAGTAGGTCAATTTTACTAAATGGTAACTCTAATTTAACACTAACCCGCCCCTGACAATGTCATCCATGCGCCAAAAGATCCTTGTTTTCCTATAAATGAAGTACAATAAACCAACCTTTTAAAAAGTTAATTCGTTTGTTTATAGTCACGTGGTAACTTACGAGAGGCGCAAAGTATGTCAAAGTCAAAATTCATTTATAGCCATGGATAGGTTATAAGTTCATATTATATATAAGTTCATATTACAATAAGAGCTTTTACAAACGTCAAAAATAATTATGTATAGAAGGTCCGGTAAAAAAATCAGCGGGCTAGTCTCTTAACTTAATCGTTTTCTTGGAATTGCCTTTCTGTTTATCATTCTTATTTTACAAGTTCTTTCTTAACAGTAATGTATTTAGGAGTTCCTAAATGAGCTGCTTCCACCCAATCAGTTTTATCGTTGTCCGAAATTTTATAATATCCTTTACGATATAGTCCAGTTTAAACAGCCTGTTTGAATTTATTCATAGGCATATTTCGGATATCCATAGGTAATTTCGTACAGAAGCGTATACGTTGCCATATGAAAATGTTACTAATTCTATGGATACGAGTAGAATGTACAATAAGATCATCTTTGTTCCGAGACATGATGAATGCCGCTATATTTTTGAACATTACAATTTTTTTTAACATATTACAGATTTGTAGACATAAATTACAAGACAACAGCTAAAATACATATCTATTTGAACTTTTTTTTCTAAGGGTAGCTCTGGGTGACATATAGTAACTTGTACAATATAGCAATTTTTTAAGAACGAAGGTGGTATTCATTTCTACATACATAACATCCCCAAACCTAAAAAGAAGCTAAATAAAAAACCTCTCGTTTAAATTAATACCGTCACGCCTATATTCCCCAAGCGGGGGTAGTATACGGGTACCGTGTACACCCACATTTCATCGACGATATTAGATTACATGTAGGATTAAATCCGACCTAGGATTTATTGAAAGCCTCAAACATTTAATAAGTGACACTTTCGATGGTAAAAAGGCACCTATTTAGTTTTCATATCATTGAAATTTAAATTGCGAAACAGGTGCTGTCAAATTGCCGAAACTTGGTTTGTTCGGATCATAGAGGTAAGACTAATGGCTGGTTGCAATATTGAACTCATGGATAGCTTTCCTTACTGGCAGTAGAATTTTGACAGATTTTCTATCCGAAGTAGGTAAATCTATCCATAACGACCGGTTCCTATATTCAAGTCATGTTCATGGATAGATTTGCCTACTACGGATAGAATTTTGGCATACTTTGTACGGGAAATCTATCAAAATTTTACTGGCAGTAAACAAATCGATTTTTGAGTTGAAGAGACCGGTTCCTATAACCGGTCGTATGTTGAACATTGGAATCGGCAGTAAAAGTATAGAGACAAATACAGTCTAGCTGTACAATTTTTGTGGACATTTGGTACCATGTAAGTAAACAATTTAAAAATCTATGTTACTGCATGATTCGTACTTCCTTTTATTTAAAATATTATGGCTTGTCATTTTGACGTAGGCTCCACGCAAATTTATCGATTAATATTTGTTTGTCTAGTGGGTGTGAGACTTCTTTGTTTCCAAGTAATAAAAATATATTTAAATAAATACATGTATAAAATATGGTGCCACACAACTAAAATAACGTGCTTATACTGAAATGCAAATCTTATTGGTTTAGAAAAGTAGATGAAGCAAAATATATAGGTTGCGACTGGTGACTTAGTTTTTGCTGTGTCATGGTACAGAAAAAATATCTAGATTAGCACTAGATTGACTGTTTTTATTGAGGATAAATTATTATATTCAGATTTAAATCGTAATAATCGTCACTCCAAAGAGATTTTTTATAATTTTATTAAAATCTTCAGCGAAAAGTTAGTGTACTCAGTACAATTCTGCCACCCCCGCTTCAAGAATATAAGCATGACAGTGTTTTTTTTATATAGATGTATAATTGTTAACGCATGTTTTTTTATTTGTTTTAGTATGCCTACAGATATTGCAGTCTTTATGCAATACTAAGAGCACATTAGAATTGAACTCAGTATAGACGCATCTTTTCAAAACATTTTACAAAACAGTGCTACGATGTTGGACAAAAATGGCGAACATTACAACATGTAGCAGTTTCAATGTAAAATTAACATCAAATTGTTGTTTTTAAAGTTAATTATATTTTTTGAATTAAGTTTTTTCTTAAATATTTTCTATGTGCTTATATTGAAATTAATAAAAACGTTATGAGAGGAAGAACCAAGGTCACCGACATAGCCGTTAAGATTAGCAAGCTGAAGTGGCAATGGGCGGGCCACATAGCGCGTAGATCGGACGGGCGTTAGGGCAGAAAGATTCTAGAGTGGAGACCACGTATTGGCAAGCGCAGCGTGGGACGACCGCCTGCCAGATGGACCGACGATCTTGTGAAAATCGCAGGAAGTCGTTGGATGCAGGTGGCATCGGACCGGTTACGCTGGAAAGCGATTGGGGAGGCCTATGTTCAGCAGTGGACAAGTATAGGCTGAGATGATGATGATGATGATGAAAACTATATATATAAATTGTTCAGATTTTGTCAATAGCTAAATAGAATATCAATTATTGATTACTATTTATTTATTATTATTATATTTATAATAGGCATTATAAGATACACCAATATTTTGTTTGGCAAAAAATATTTATTTTACTTCCCATAAACATAATGATTTTAACGATATTGTTTTCGCGTTTATACGGGACAATACTAGTATAGTCTATAAATCTAAAAGTAAGAATTTTTTAAGGCCTTCCCTATGTAATTTATGTCAAAATACACGTAAATACAAGAGTGTAACTGATTACGATAGATTTGTCTCCTCCCTTATCACGGACATGAGAGTAAGCAGTGCAAATATATAATATTGTTAACGCTCCCTCTGTTCTAACTCTATGCTATCTCTATAGAAATACACGCATCGTATTTCGTTCGGTTCCGAAGTGTCGAAATGAAACTTCCATTTCAGAGGATTTTCCTAATATTATAAATTATACAATTAAAATGTATTTTTTAACGTTTCTTGTCGTTTTTTCATGAATTTGTTTTCAGTGACGCTTCTCCTGGAAATTCCGCAAGTATAGAAAACAGCATACAGTATTGACGGACGGACGATTTAGCGCAGTGGTTAAGAGCTTAAGTCGCTCCGCCCACTGTGTCTAATAGTCGCGGGTTCGATTCCCGCACGGAACAAATCTTTGTGTGATCCACAATTATTTGTTTCGGTCTGGGTATTTGTGTATGTGAATTTTCATGTTTGTAAACGCACCCACGACACAGGAATAAATCCTAGTGTGGGGCTACGTTTATTTTAATAAATAAATAAATTACGAACGCTTAAAAACATACCAGTTAAAGCCTATATAATATCAAAGAGCGACCAGACACATCTGTAGTTGTAAGCTAGCTATTATTTCAAACAAGCTAGATTAGTCTCACGGAAGAAGAGAGGGAATTTAATCCTGTAGTAAGTCGTAGCTGAAATACCCTTCAGTTAACTTTAGTGTACCTACAATAGATTTATATATAAAGGAGGTATATAAAAGGTATTTCACGCCACTTAGAAACTATGTGTCTATTTGAGTCAGAGTCAGTAGTGACACGCTACTCACCATGTAGATCTTATTTAGGGACAAAGTTTTTAAGATCAATTTTGGCGTCAACGCGTAGAGGAACCTTAACTTTATATGGGATAATACGAACTGCTTATTTGCTTAGTGATAGAACTTATCCTAACGAAAGGATTCTTCTATTTCTATCTAATAATAACAGTTGTAAATATACTTTAATACATCCACTAACAAAAAATCTATCTATATCAACATGCCAGATTCCTTGTGGGATGAAAATGTGTGAAGATAACTATGTCAAAATAAGTACGAGCATCTATGAATATTAATCAGGCATTCATGCGACGTAAACAGTCGCATAGTGGCAAGTATAGCAAAACAAAAACATCATAATATAATCACACGTTGGCCGTAGAAAAAAATGGCTTATTAGCAGAGGGAAGGCGGATGCGATAAATATAAAGTCGGAAAGGCGCCGCAATCCTGCCAAGTATTTTGCCTTCATTTCATAATAACGAAATTATATTCTGAGAAGACTAAATTCAGACAAAACACTGTTGGGGGCTTCTAATTATTTTATCTACAGTTTACGTATACCCGTTGAGTCGTTTCTATGAAAATTCTGTCTGAGAGTAGCCTATAATAATCTTGCTTAGTAGTACGGAATAGTAAAAAAGCGATGTTTTAGAGCATTATTCAGGAGTCAGGCAAGTCCTAGTATAGTTAAGTGTCACTTCAAGAATGGCTACTCAAATAGTCTTACTCTGTGACTGAAGAGTTCTTAAATATTGTGAAGTTATAAGCTATGTCTGTACTGTTTCTGTTATTACATTACATAATAAATAAATGCTTTTAATTTACACTGTGTAGTGACTATACTTACGTAATTTTCTCAAGCTGTCGAGTGGTGGGGAACTGGTGACCTGTTTTACAGGGTTTTTTACCGACCTCAGGCACCACCGAAATTATATTCCTTATGTTCTGTGGTGATAAATAAACGAACGATTTATTATTTAGTATGCGGCATTGTGATCTTATATTTTCTACTAGCAGTTTCCCGCGACCGGTCGACAATAGCGCCACCTACCGGGTCTTTGTTATATAGTCTTTGTTACTTCTGGATAAGGTAGTTTTCCAATGGTGGAACCATCACTAAAATTCGATCAGTAGTACTGAAGATTACCCCAAACATCCAAACTCACAAACTTTACCTCTTTATAATATTAAGTATAGAAGTACTCGTATAGATTTATTTTTCAACTGGCAAAAGCTTTACCAAGTTTTCATTTTCTGATCCGGGTACTTACCCGTCATTGATTGATATTGGATTGGATTATATATTTCGACAAAGAATACAATCCATACGACCACGATGACGGCGTGGTCCAGTGGTTAAAAGCTTAAACTGCTGCCTACTGGATTGTAGAGCCGCGGGTTCGATCTCTGCATGGGAAAAATACGTGTAACCAAATATTTGTTTCTATTTGGATATTTGTATTTGTAAATTTTGATACTAGTATAGGCACCCAGGATATTCTTTCTAGTATGAGGATACATGTCTTTAAATAAACAATGGTAAAATCATTACCCTTCTTCTGGAGCACTCGGATAGTAAAAAGAATCGTAAATATTGAAAAAAAAAGCTGTACACTGCATTTTTATATGCCTATTTTCATAAAATGTATGCATTCTCTTAACTGTTTCACACGGACATACGAGTTAAACGAAAAATGTTCTACCAAAAGCATAAAATACGTTGTGCAATGATATTACAAAAAAAAATACTTTTTATAATATTTTCGATACCAAATAAAAAATCCGAGAACCGGTGGGGGTTACTACAACCAGGGGCGGTATAAACTTTTATTAATAAAAGAATAAGTAACTGTAGGCGAAGAAATGTCTTGAACCATCCGCACCTCAACGGTATAATAAAAAAGTAAGAGAAATTGATGAGTCGAGCGCGGGTGGCTGCCAAACTTCCGCGCAATATCCGACCTGGATTTTGAGTAAAACCAAAAAATACGCTCTCTACACTTATCGCGAAAGTGAGTTCATGTAATACGTTTTATACATCTTTGAGCTAACATGTGCAAAACAATTAACAGATTAAATATTAAATGAATTGTGTATTTATTTATTTAATAATAACATCTTAAAGATCATTTACCCCATAATGGATCTGGCGTGATTATATAAATAAAGTGAAAATAATTAAGTATTTATTTTACATTTCTATCTATCTTTAACTGAATGCCGTCAACAAGGGCCTCCCCTAAAGACAGCCACAATGACCAGCTTAGTGCTCAACGCATCCAACTTTACACTTAGTATAAATAAATTGAACTCGCTCACCGCGTTATTTCTATATATGTATATACGTGACAGTCTCAAAAGCTACTAAACGGGTTTTCACCAATAGATAGATTGTTTCCCTCAAAAGATTAAGTTATAATTATATAATTTATAATCATTTTGTGCAAAATTAGTAAACTCTAATAGATGATCAAACAGACTCCTTAAGTGAAGTTCGATTTCTATTATGAGTCACACACACAATGAGTCAATACAAATAGTAATGTACTATGTTAGAACCCATCCATCATCTATTGATGAGACGCATCTCTATCTAATTTATTAGATATAAAATTATTAAAAGAGTGCCGAGTATAACCTCGAATCTTTGATTATTTTAAACAGAATAAAGAAATATTTTTTAGTTGAAAATAAAGTCAAGCTTTAAAGCGGCTAACAAAAAAATTAGTTTTTGTTTTTGACATAGGTAGTTCGTTCACACATTGATTTTGTAAACATTCAAAACACCTTTTTTTTAAATTGAAGATTTGTCTGCGAGTGATCCCCACCTCACCTGATAGAAAGTGTCGATGGGGTCGAAGCCGTAGCTTGTCTTAGTAATAGCCTATTCACTCTGAAATAGGCTTCTCAGCCTACGGAAGTTAGACCGAGTTTAAAACCGGTATGATAGGGCTTCCTTCTCGTAAGGAAACTCCGAAAAACATACACGACTACGTCGCCAGGCGGCATGACTTTGCCAGGAGGGCGGTGACCAGCCACGGACTTAGCCTATCACCCGTCAAGGTGCTGTTCGTTTAGCTCTACCCAGGAACCACATGTAGGGAATCTAGAATATAACAAACAGATGCGAGCAGCTTCGTCTCCAACATAACTGACTTGATATGACTGCTTTTTCTGATATCCTTCACCTAAATGATGTCGGATGTCTGAGGCGGATCCGAGAAAATTCTTAATTCAAACTAGATCCGTCTGTCAACAGCTGTATTGTCCATAGTAATCAGGTATGATATGAGAAGTGATGATGGCAGGTGACATTCAACGGATGCATTATTTAGTATGTCTTTAGATAACTAATCTAAACGAACTGACAATGGTTCCTTCAAACATGGAGGTTTTCTTCAAAATAAAGAAAAAATACGGGCGCTAACGAAGTTTATTAAGTATAATACATAGCAATGTAGGTCCATCGGTACGAGCCATTATTAAAATTCCCATAGCCGACGTCGGTCATAACAATATTTTCGGGCCGGTAAGCTTGGAAGAAAAACTTCGCTTAAATGGATTTAGCATATTTTATGATAATATTAAGACGTACAAATGGCGTCGAGAAATTTTGAAGGTCCATCTTATCATCTCGTCAAAGAACGCTCCTATGAAAATGTAACATTTTTACCTGAAAATACTTTGTTTACAAATTCTGTTGTTTATGTAGGTATAATTTAAAATTTTAGGCTTGTTACTCGGGTAAGTTTTTTTTTTTATATTTACATTTCATAAAATTAGTTAAATCGAGAATGTCTCGCTTGATATAACATAATCTTTTTCCGCTATATATATGTATGATACCAGCGAGACCAAAATCATTTTTTTGTACACAAACCAACAGTGTATCATCACGGATATGTATATGTAAGCGATGGGCTTCACCAAACTCACATACTTCCACCGCTTACGTATTATTGAGAAAAATACTTTCGTTTATCGATGCATGCGATTTTTTTTATTAACCTAATGTGTCTTACTGCAGGGCAAAAGTCTCCCCTCCTTTCTCCAACGATCTCTATCCTCTGTCAATAATGGCCAATCTTTTCGATGCATGCGAAATTTATGAAGAATAATTACTAGTTCTCTTTTATTGTACAATGGTTACAAAAGTAGTTGTTTCCATATTAAAACAATAACCCACGCCTATATTCCCCAAGCGGAGTCGGCGGCAATATACCATGTACACTCAGATATCACTCACGATATTATAACGACCCTCTTGCCTCTTGCCATACAGCGAGTTCAATTCCTGACTCTGAGCAGCAACTGAGAGGTTTATAATATAAAACGTACACATTGTCTGACCCGCGATTCGAACCCTCGTGATTATACCACTAACCGCATTATACGCCACTGGACCAAAATCATAGAAATTAAATAACCTTTTCCAATATGATAACAATTAAAATTATCTATCTATCTATATCATCATGCTAGATCCCTTGTGAGGCAGGCAAATTAAAATAATTGGTGATTGTAATTACTTTTTGAGTAACTAATCAAACATCGACCGATTGTCAAGAGCTCCGTAGAGATAAAACACGTCGTGTTTGTGGTTTTACGCATTCCATTAATATAACCGATCTTTCCCAAATCGTCGACTCATCTGTTCGAGTCATCAATAAAACTACAGAAAAGTCTGCTCCAAAAATCAGTTTATCGTTTTCTACCCATTTATCTTCCCCACAAAAAGTAACTCGAACAAGAAAAAGTATTGTTGACCGCGCTCATTTTTATCTTAACTACGCGTCCACGACACATAGGTTAAACTATAAAAACTCGGACATGAGTCACAAAAACATAATATAATACGATTACTTTCCTCTTGTCCCTACTCGGGTTAAATTTCTCCGGTGTATATGTAGGAACGAGTTTCTCCAGCTGAAGCGTCGTGGCGTCGTGTAAACTCGAGTACACTCGAACCCGCCTCACAAGTGAGTTCTTGACGTGAAACGTCATTACTATACGTCACTCGGTACTCGACAAGGTTTCGGATGAAGTGATATCACTTTGTTCACACAAGTATCTGAGTAATAGTCTGTAGTTGTAATGTAGTTGATAGTAACATTTAACAATTTTAGCATTATATAATTTTGGCATTATATTACTACTACTACTCCCTCGTAGCGCTGTGCGACCGCGATGTTCTTACCGATTACCAAGGTTAAGCAGCGTTCGACTCGGTTGTCCCGAGATGGGTGACCGTTTGTAGCATTTTCATATTCCAGTGTCTCCGTGCTTCGGAAGGCACGTTAAGCCGTTGGTCCCGGCTACCACTTAGTGTGGTAGTCGTTAAGCCGAGTTGGAAGCCTTAGAGGCGGCTTCATAAGTTCCAACAGCAGGTGGCCACAAACCTGTCTCCACCAATCCGCACTGGATCCTCGTGGTGGAGTATGACCTAATCTCTCTCACCTCGATTTGTGAGAGAAGGCCTTTGTCCAACAGTGGGCAGTATAGGCTGATATTATACTACTTCTAGCAGTTTCCCGCGACTTCGTACCCGGCAACAGCGCCACCTACCGGGTCTCTGTTTCATAGCCTATGTTACTTCTGGACAATGTAGCTTTCTAATGGTGAAATAATCATTAAAATCAATCCAGTAGTTTTTGAGTTTATTCGTTACAAAAATATAAATCTTTCCTCTTTATTATAATAGGGTAGACTAGCAGTTAACCACGACTTCGTACCCGGTCGACAACAGCGCAACCTACCGGGTCTCTGTTTCATAGCCTATGTTACTTATGGACAATGTAGCTTTCTAAAGGTGAAAGAATCATTAAAATCGATCCAGTAGTTTTTGAGTTTATTCGTTACAAAAATATAAATCTTTCCTCTTTATTATATTAGGGTAGACTAGCAGTTTCCCGCGACTTCGTACCTGGTCGACAACAGCGGCACCTACCGGGTCTATGTTATATAGACTATGTTACTTCTGGATACGGTAGTTTTCTAAACGTGAAAGAATTTTTGAAATCGGTCTCTAGTGGTTTTTATGTTTGACAAGGTATTTTTAGTGTTATTTTTTTTAAACTTATTGGATGCCTCGTGAGCCTGTGTCCGTTGCGGGAGCTGCGGCGGAAATACGTTCCAATTAGTAATAGTTACGTATTTCTGCCGTTACCATTGAGACGTAGGCCTATGCAGTTTGAGTGCAAGAGCTTTCGCAAAAAAATTAACACCCGTACCGGTCGCCTCCTCAGACGAGAAGAGGGTTGGCGCGTTTCTTGCTCAAAAGATAAGTTAGATCATCCCGCAAGAGAACCCAGCCAGCGTTCTTGCCACTATTCTTTGTGGACAAGATTTGTACGATTAGTTTTTTAACCGGCTTCATAAAAGAGGAGGTTCTATGTTCGTCGGTGTCTATGCTTTTTTTTATATATGTTCAGCGATATTTCCGTCATTTGTGGACCGATTTTAATGATTCTTTTTGCATTGGATTCAGTATAGCTCCAAGGTGGTCCCATTTTAATTTCATTAGCATTGGACCTTGGCCTTTAAAGATACACCAGGGAACTCCTTAACGACAAACAATAGGAATGTATAAATTCAGATATTATGGGCATTACGTCAATCGTTAGCCGACTTCAAAAAAGGAGGAGGTTTATAATTCGTTTTTTTTTTTGAACTTCTTTGCTTATTAACCGATTTTGATGATTCTTTTTGCATTGGGTTCAGTATAACTCAGGTAGCTCTATTTTTAATTTCATTGGTTTTGAACCTTGGACTTAGAAGGCACACCAGGGAACACCTTAACGACAAACAACACAGATGTATAGATTGAGATATTATCTATCTATAACCTCACGCCAGATCCCTTGCGGGGTAGGCAGAGAGTACAGAGTTCCAACAGGTTCTTTCCTTACATACCTCTCTGGCTTCCTCGACTCTCATAGTTCGTCTCATACACGCTCGCCGGTTACGGAGACTCTTGACTTTTCCATCAGATAAGACTCGGTTTATTTGGTCGTGGTAAGATAGTCTAGGTCTTCCCCGGTACCTGCATCCTTCCACTTTCACATTGTATATCTGTTTTGTCATTCTTTCCTCTGGCATTCTTTCTATATGCCCGAACCAACGGAGCATGCCCTTTCTCATCTTTACACCGATACTATCTTTCATACCTACTCGCTGTCTTACTATGCTGTTGCTAATGCGGTCGGTCAGCTTCACTCCGCACATCTTCCGCAGAGCTCGCATTTCTACCGCATTTATCCTACTTTCATTCTCCTTCTTACATACCCAGCTCTCGCTACCATATAACAGCGTTGGGACAAGAACTCCGTTATGTATGGCCAGCTGCGCCTTATGGCTTAAGTGCCGGCTCCCGAGTAGCTTTCCCATCGCACCATTCACTCTGTTTCCTGCACTCACTCTTCTCTCTATGTCAGCGGTGTATTTCCCATCCTTACTGAAGGCGCATCCAAGATATACAAACTCATTCACTTGCTCCAGCACATCGTTACCAACCACAATCCTTACATTCGTTCTGGTTTCTTCCCTTTCAAAAACCATAATCTTGGTTTTCTTCACATTCAAGTGTAAGCCATTGATCATGCAGTCGTCTTTCATAACTGTGACTAGTGTTTGCAGATCAGTGGCTGTTGGCGCTATTAAAACCGCGTCATTTGCATAAAGTAGATGGTTTACCACTAAGTCACCCATTTGTACACCTTCATTCATCGCTTTCAGTCTTTGAAGACTTTTGTCCAGATATATTATAAACAGTCTAGCGGACAACACGCAACCCTGCTTGACGCCGATTTTAACGTCAAACCAGGGTGACCTGTTACCACCCACCCGTACGCATGCCTTGCAGTCCACATAAGTGGACTGGACGGCTCGCAACAGAGTGCCATCTATACCATACTCTGGCAAAATGTCCCAAAGTCTCTTTCGCACAACTCTGTCAAATGCCTTCTCCAGATCTACAAAACCGCAGAAAACCTTCCGGCCCACTGCCAGATGCTTCTCTACGATGTTGCGGAGTGAGAAGACTTGATCCGAACATCCTCTTCCAGACCTGAAACCCCCTTGTGCCTCGCACAACATTCCATCGGACTTCACGCGCATTCTCCGTTCAATAATTTTACCGTACACCTTGGCTGCCAAGCTGATCAAACTGATGGCTCTGTAATTGGCGCAGTCATATTGTGAACCCTTGCCTTTATACAAGGGTACTATGACTGCGCGGCGCCAATCTGTAGGGACTCTACCGGTCCTCCAGCAAAGGTTTGCAAGGGCCCGGAAAGTGTCCCGGACGCAAATTCCACCATATTTGATCATCTCGGCAGATATCATGTCTACTCCCGCAGCTTTACCGTTTTTCATACTTCCTATCGCCCATTCAACTTCTTCCATAGTGATGTCCTCCGTTGATTCTGGTGCCGCAATCTCGCCTTTAGGCACGTCTGCGGCATCAGCATCCGGGTCATCTCCATACATTTCTCCAAAATATTCACTCCACCGGTTTAGCAAAGCTTGTGTGTCTGCAAGAATGTCACCATCTTTAGATTTTATCCTTTCCATTCTGGAGCCTGACGAATCACCTCGAGCCTTTCTCACCTTGCTCCAAAAGAGTTTGGTGTTGTTCTCGAAGTTCTTCGCCAGCCTCTTCTCCTCAATCATACTGGCTCTTTCACGCTTTTCTTTCACTAAAGTTTTAGTGGCATTCTTGCATTGCCGGTATATTTCTTTCCTCATCTCTGTCATACTGGCATTCAGGTTCAAAGAAGATACATAGTCCTGCCACGCTTTCTTCTTACTTTCTACGGAGCTTTGCAACTCCGCATCCCACCATGCATCACCTTTTGCTGTAATATGCTTCTTTGAGCAACCACATACTTCTTTCGCGGATTCCACCAAACTCTCTTTCAGGCTATTCCAGCATTTATCTACATTTGAGTCCGAAGAGCCTGCTGTCAAAAGCTTGTCCCGGACTCTGTCTTCATACATTCTCCTCACGCTCTCATCTTGCAACTTTTCAACCTTTAATCTTTCAAGGTCTCCGAAGGAGATACGCTCTCGCCAGTGCCTCCACTTCCTGAACAGACCACTAAACCGCGCAACTACGAGATAGTGGTCTGATTCCCGAGTGGGGCCTCTATACGCACGCGTATCTTGTAGTTTGCTTCGGAGACGGTTATCAACCAGGATCAGATCTATCATGCTTTTTTGTTCATTCCTTCTCCACGTATACAAATGTATGTCCTTGTGCTGGACTATCGTATTAGACACAAGGAGACCCCTTTCTAAACAAACATCTACAATGAGCTTACCTGCATCGTTCACTCTTTTATCACCATAAGGACCCAGAGCAGCGTCGCAAGTTTGCCGCCTGGTTCCTACCCATCTGTTCAGATCGCCACACAGAATCACCTTTTCGTTAGCCTCAGCCAAATCCAGAACTTCCCTGACATTATCCCAAAACTTCTCAAGGTCCTGGGGTGTCGACGAGCTTACGGGAGCAAAAATACTCTAGTGACACCCAGTTTTAAACGGACCCAGAGAAGTCTTGCATCGTACAGGCCATAATCTCTCACTCCAGAGGCCAGGCGACGGGACAGCAAGATACCCACCCCCATGCTGGCACGACTGCTCTGCGGTACCCCAGACCACAGAGCCATCGTTCCATCAGGAAGATCACAGGTTTCACTGCCCCTCCGCTTAGTCTCTGTTACACACAGAGCATCCAGGCGTCTCTCTTTCATTACATCAATCACCTCATGCATCTTATCTTCCATACCACCTCTTACATTCCAAGTGCCTATTCGGCACTCTGCACCCCACGACTCGCCAGTTCGGGCCCGGCGTGATGGGTGGCGGCCCCCATCGCCGCTTCCACCTATATTCGTACCGACGGGGGCGGGCCGGTACGCGTCGCCTAGGGGGGACGCCCTAGCCCGCACTGCGGTACGTCTTCGGTCCAAGATTGCAGCCATAATGACTGGCAGGGGTCGCGACGAGCACGCTCTTGGACAGAGATATTATTAGTGTTATATCAATCTTATAGGTACCCTACTATATAATTAAGCAGAATATTAACCGATTTCAAAAAAGGAAGAGGTTCATAATTTTTCTATTTGTTTAATAACTTTTTTACTTATAAACCGATTTTGTTGATTCTTTTTGTATTGGGTATAATATTTCTTTCTTTTTCTTTTCTTTTTCTTTCTTTTCTTTTTCAATCCTGTAGGTACCTTACTGTAGAACTAAGTAGAATAATATAATATATAAACATTAATAAATTTATTTACTTATCACTTAAAATAGTAAAATATTTTTTTTATCATCATCATCAGTCGAAAGACGTCCACTGCAGGACAAAGGTCTCACCCAAATATCGCCACCTTCCACTACCACCTACCCGCAGCCTTCAACAGGCCATCGTCCACGTCTTGCGGTACGAGGTCGCCACTCGAGAACCTTCCCCGACGGCCTTCAGTTCTAACCTGCAGTGTGATGTGTACGTATCATAATATTATATTTTATCCCCATATAAAGAATAATTAAAATAAAAATAAATTATTCCTTATTCCACTGCTGCCTAAAAGTCTGACCTCTTTTCACGTTTTGTCTACAATAATGTGCAATTTGTCATATCGTCTACGCTTTGATCGACCTTGACGTGTTTAAGGCTGCAAGCTTTTGCTCATATTTACAGGTTAATGCGTGCGACCTACCCCACCCAATTCCACCTACGTCATGTCAATTGTATGTTCATATCAGTTATTTAAGTCATGAAATACAGAGTTCCTGTCGCATTCCTGTCCGACTGTTTAGCACCTCAAACTTTGTGTTCCTTTGCTCTATAGAAAACCTAGATTTTTGTTACTCAATTAGCGATCATATTTGAGTACCTACCGCAGGTTAGGGCATAATACACTAACATAAGCTCTTTTAGGTAATTTCTGTAATAAAATGATATTCTCTGTCCTAAATATGTGTAAAAATTCATTATCATCCTGGGCAAAGGTTTTTCCCCTGAATACAATGACCACTTTGATGTTCTCCCACGCTTACTGAGTTGTCTTCTTAATCTACTCTGACCTACCTAATGCACCTAAATGTACCTTGTCTCACACACCCTACAATTGACAGTGTATACAGAACAGACTTTGTTTTAACCTTTAACATGGAGTCTCACAGGCGTTACGCGTTTTGCAATTTCTTAGAATTGCCCACTTCCCTCGGCTTGCCGGGACCCTGCGCCTTAGTAGCTTTTGTTTTAGTAGTAAAACGACCACGGAAGGAGTCAGATGTGTCGTCGATTGTATAACACGTGAGTAATACTTATTAAAAGATCGGACGTAGCCTGTCAGGCTACATATCCCTAGTTACCACACAAAATATTTTTTCGAACTTACTTTTTATTTTTATATTTTCTCGTGAAAAATGGCAGAAAACGGTGGAAAACGTCACCGACCATGTGTTTAGTTGAGCTATCAATAAGAAAAATAATGCTGCTAGACAGTCCATCATTTGAAGCGAAAATCAATTCAAGGTGAATTGGAAGTGTATATTATATCTGAAAGCGAACTTTTCAGAATCATGAAAGCGACCAATCCATAAAGATACAGAGGAAAATCAGATCACTCAAGAAGAAGTTGGCAGCGACGAGGAGAGCCATATCAAGACAACGTGCCTCTCACAGAATTACGGCAGTAAAATTTTTACTACGGTAAAAATCGTTGTAACGCTTATTTATTTCTGAAAAGTACCACTAACTGGTAATTTTCATTTTTTATTAATATTTAATAATAAAACCTGAATAAACTTACTTATATGTTTTTACAATATATTTGGTATATTGTAAAATCTCAACATTGCTAAATATCAACACAATTTTAATACATCCAAATTGATTTTTTGAACAAAAATTGATTTTGACCGAAGTAGCCTGTGAGACGTCATGTCCCTTATAGTGTTATAAATTTGTCATGTCCCCAATTAAAGGTTAAAAGGGGAGTTTTTGCCCTACTGCACGAAAACATCTATTTATTTCATAGAAGATTATTGTCCAAACGTAGAATGCCGTGCCAAACGATCTCGAAGTTTGATTCTTTTGTAGACTTTTTCTGACAACTGTCTGGGGTCTGTAATGGGTCAAGCTCACTAAAAAGTCCATGCTTGCAGTGGTTTTTTGGTGCAGGTCCCTGCCTTCCCTCTAACATAGTCGATGGAGGTAGTGGGATGGCTGCTCCAGTCGTAATACTCGTGAAGAGATGCTGCTTGTGGAGACTGGTCCACCTAAAATTCATCAGCTTATCATTCAATAAAAATATTATTATTAGTCTTATATCTCAGTCGTAAGGCATCAAATGGAGCTGGATTCCGTGGTTAATGTTGTGTAATATAAAAATGTACAGAAATAATGTAAAAAAATAAATAGATTATTAGACAAAATAAGACAAGCCCGCTGGGTTTCTCGCCGGATCTTCTCAGTGGAGCCCGCGTTCCGATCCGGTGGTAAATAGGTAAGTTGAAAAAAAATTATATATGACCATTTGTAATTAAGGTAAGGTCTATACGAATTAAATGATTTGAGTTTAAGTTCTGTACTTAATTCTAAGCCCTCCTCCCCTAATCACAGGGCAGCAGAAAAAACGGGTCATTTTTAGGACTAGCAAGTTTTATGATAAACTCGTTCAAGTGTCGCTAGTCAGTAATTCCTTTTTCCCTCCGACCATTTCCTCATGGTTGGTTATGGAATTTGTGGCTCATTACTGTGGGCTGCCCGCCACTTGTGCGTGACCTTTAGCGCAAGGGACTATAGGTACTTAACACTTCTCCTTATTCGACAATCATAATACAGAGGGGTGAAAGATTTTTAGTTATAAGCGACTGTTTATGAACTTCGCAAGAGCAATCGAAGACATAAATCTTGTAAAAATAAACCCTTACACATTTTTTAACATTCATTTTATCGTTTGGACGGTAAACATGCTGTAATTTTTATTTAAATTATAAAAGCGGGCCAGAATTTGGCAATACACACTATACTGTCGGTAACAGTTATTTACTCCTGCAGTATTGATGCAGTAAAAATGATTACTTATGGTATCTATTCGCAAGGGAATACGTGAAATAATTTATAAGATACTTACTTGTATTTCCAAGAAATATTTCATCCGCGCTTGAGTCTCTCTTATGTGTATTAACGGAATCGGGTTGCGTTTACACGTGCGTTTGACGTCAAGTGTGTCAAGACGTACGGCTCGCTTCACCGGGAGATCACATACTTCTGTAATGTTGTTAGGTTTGTTTACTTTCGTTGAATCATGGTTTAATTTACGTTTGTTTTGCTCTGGGTAAAGATGCGAGTTAACGGTGCAATAAATTCACAAATTTGTATCAGCGACATTGTTCGATGTGTTTTTGGCGATGCAAAAGACTTGTCCAAATCCGCCTGGTCACCCGCTTTGCGCATTGTGGTTACGAAGCGGTGCTTCTGAAATGACCGGCGCAGTTCACAATTTCACACACTAAAGGCCCCTACCTCGGTTCCTATGCGTCTTCACTCGCCCTGTATATGAAGTCCACCCAAGGCCCCGGCCATATTTATGACTAGCGATTGACACTTCGGCCAGGAGGCTTAAGGTCTCGACGCCGAATCCCCACACCCCGAACGGTGTGTAAGACGGCATACGATGACGGTTCACAATATTTTTTCTTGTAGTCGCTTGCGGGGCTATTTCAAGTGCGCGGACACTACGCGTTGTACGGTTGAAGTAATTAGCGAAAATCCTGATTGAAGGTGGGTTCGTTAAATTTAATGCATGGTCTACGCGACTCTTGGTTCATTGGTCCATTGGTTCTATCCGTCTGTTAGACGGACGATTTAGCGCAGTGGTTAAGAGCTTAAGCCGCTCTGCCCACTGCGTCTAATAGTCGCGGGTTCGAGTCCCGCACGGGACAAATCTTTGTGTGATTCACAATTGTTTGTTCCGGTCTGGGTATTTGTGTATGTGAATTTTCATGTTTGTAAACGCACCCACGACACAGGAATAAATCCTAGTGTGGGGCTACGTTTTTAAAAAAAAAAAAAAAAAAATGGCAGCAAAATACAGTGTATGTCGCTCTTCAGCGAAAATTATGAAGAAATTCAAGGAATGCACTTTCGTCATTATTTTCGTCATTATTTGACCAATCCGTGAAAGTTGTACTTTAAGGTTAACTTTTAGGCGTAACTGTAGTCATATAAATTGATTTTTTACAATTAAGTTTAAATTATGAATCCTTTTTTATGATCTATTTATCTATCCATCTATAACCTCACGCCAGATCCCTTGCGGGGTAGGCAGAGAGTACAGAGTTTTTTATGATGATTAGCTATATTATTACCTTACCTATGTTAGTAGGTATCGATGCTTATACAATAACTTCTAAATTACACATATTGCACGTATTTATTGAAATAAAGGGCAATATCAAGTTATGTTGGCAGGAAAATATGGCTAAAACTTCACTTTTGTCAGTGAATCACGTCTTAATAAATTTTGTTGTGTTTTATGTATAATGTACGGGAGAGAAATACTCACCAATTGTTTTTTTATACGCATAAGAGTGCATACACTAGCTTACTTAGTCTGCGCCAGATACTTACCGCACAGTGGAACATTGGAGTGCTACATTTTATTCCAAAAATATGCCTTCATGTGAACTGAGATACTATTTAAATAAAGTTATTAAGTGGCGCGCTACTTTTGTTTCAAATAGTATCTTCCCTAGTACCACATCTAGTACGTACCACAATAACTCAATGGAATGAAATAAAACTATTTTGCGGATTTTATCGCGGTTTATTTTTGATTTTAAGTTCCCGACGTTTCGAGTGCTTTGCAGCATCCTGGTCACGGGAAGGACTGAGGTGTTAGACGTCCAAAAGACATAGTTGTTCCGGGGTACCCGCAAACTTTTTAATTATTTTCTTTGGTCCGCACGCAGAATGAGCTCACGGTGTTTTGAGGTCTTGCAGTGTTATGCTTAGTTTTGGATTTGATTATATTATATACATCTTCTCTATTGAAATTAGGATGTTTTTTTAATTTCAATAGCCTTGCTAACCATCCTTGGTAGGAATCGGTGTTCTTTCATGAGGATTTGTGGTCTATCAAATCTGATGTTATGGCGGGTGTTGTCAAGGACATGTTCAGACTTCTTTGAGCGACGGTGTTTTAGGTCAGCTATGTGTTCTTTAACTCGAGTTTTTACCGTTCTTTTTGTTTGTCCTATATGAGAGAGACTGTAATGAGAGAGTGTAATATTCGCGTAAATCTAATAACTCAGTAACTCAATGGAATTTAAATTATTTAGCTTTATTATATTTTTGGTTTAATGAGACATTTATCAGACGTTCTAAGTTCTACAATGATCTACTATGTTAATAAAAACAATGCTACACCACCTTCTTACAATTACGAAGGGCACACATGTTATGCACGCACGACGGTAGCTATAAATGCGAAGGTCATGTAGGAATATGATTTAGATATACATGTAGCGATGTAGGGTCTGCTCAAATAACATATTTAAAGGCATTAATTTTCGTTTAACGTAACGGCGCGGTGTGTAGACTCTCTGGTCTGACTAGACAAAGACATATGTCACTACCTAATGGCGTGCAAATAGTTATTACAATAAAACATAAATCTTCTAGTTAAAATTCCCAGCGCGTTCAGTGAATTATACATACTTTCAGGAACTTTTACCGGATCAACCGTTTTACTCAAATATTGAACTATGAATTTCTTATGAAATTTGAAGTCTGTTCATGTTAATACGCTGGAACAAATTTTGTTGTAGCTCAATCGACTATAATTATAAAGTATCCAGTTGTAAATTGTACACGAAAGCAGTCTATACTGTCCCAAGGCTTGGTAAAGGCCATTTCTTACAAATCGACACTAGAAAGAATATGTTATATTCCAACACGCGGCTCAAGTGCGGATTATTGTAGGCAGGTATATGATTCTTGCTTTTAGAACTTATCTAGGCGCCTATAAGGCTTGCAACTTGGCTTAACGACTACCGAATTGAGATGTAAGCGGGACCTACGACTCGTCGACGCTCGAAGATGAATATGACATAAAAGGTCACCCATCTGAGACCAGCTAAACCGAACACTGCTTAACCTTGGTGATCGCTACGAATACTAAAATGAAGTTGTACAGCGCTACGAGTGCCTCATGTTTGTAAAGGACAACTAAATGTTGTTGTTGTAGCGAGATCGACTATACATAAATGAATAACGCAAGATCTGAAAGTAGTTTGAGCTAAATCCAGTACAGAATCGATTCCAACTGTTTTAATATAACTATGTCACATTTTATTCAAATACATAAATTAGCTAAAATTGTACTTATTCATTCCAAACGTTTCTGTGTTCTCTGTGTCAAATGCGTTCAACCATGATTAAAATCAATACAGCGACTTAAGTTACACTGCCTTACATTATTCCTCAATACGCCAGGTTGTATAGTTCATATTATTCATATTCATTTATTTGCGTTCCACTATATGTAGGTAGTATAATATACAGTTCATGAGACAGTTGTGGGCGGCCCAGCAGGGCACAGCAAAAGGTGCTAAGTAAGAGAAAGAAGGTGTGTGTGTGTGTGTGTGAATGATGTACGCTGTTGGCCGCGAGGCCTTTACAGCTTCACCGGACTTAAAGGCGAGCGTGCAACCACTACGCTCTAGCTAGCCAGAAGGGCAAGAGGCGACATACTCGAGGCGCCCTCGGTTGGGACAGTCGCTGTAGGGGGACCGGTGCACTACTAAGTGCACCGGTCAACCGCTGGCTATGGGAGGGGATCTACTACTACGTCGTCGTCGTCGCCCGTATTCTGAGCGGAAAGAAGGGATGACAAAGCATCGGGGGGTTCGGTGAGAACATGTCGCGGCCGGCGGTGGCGGCAGGGGTCGGGGGGGGAGATCGTAGTCGGCGGTGGCTACGATTAACGGATTCGCATGGGTAGATGCGTTCACGAAGTGACGTGTTGACGCGTTTTTAATAAAGGCGCGAATAGGTTCGAGACCTAGATCGGAGTGGAGGTCGACGTTCCGTACGAACCAGGGGGCTCCTACGGCTTTACGGAGGAAGCGGTTTTGAACCACTTGGAGTTTATCGATGTGAGAGGGGGCCGAATGCCCGAACACAACACACGCATAAGTCATGATGGGTCGAACGCAAGTTTTGTAAAGTGTCACCTTATTTCTAAGGGACATTTTACTCCGCTTGCAGATTAACGAATGGAGACGACCGAGCACAAATGATGATCGGTGACGGACCCGCTTGATGTGCGGGCCGAAGGACATGATACTGTTTAGGGTGACCCCTAGATATTTGACCTCATATTATAATATATAGATTGGTATTTGAACTTATTATTATGTAAATATTAATATAGGATTATTATTAATTAATTATGTTTGAAGAGTCTCCGTAACCGGCGAGCATGTATGAGACCAACTATGAGAGTGGAGGAAGCCAGAGAGGTATGTAAGGAAAGAACCTGTTGGAACTCTGTACCCTCTGCCTACCCCGCAAGGGATCTGGCGTGATTATATAGATAAATTAATATATTAATTTGTTATTACTTTTATTTGTCAGTTATAAATATTTATACACTATTAGGCTTTATTGATTAAAAATGATTTTAGATATTTTATGAATAATTTGGTATTACCCTTATTTTATTTTGATTCTGGTAACTTTTGTTCTGTTATGTACTTTGATGGCCATCTCAAAGAGTGCTGAGTTATTTGGGAAGTTGGAAGCATTAACATGCGTTTGTGGCTAATTGTTCGGTGTCTAAGCACGTCTTCCCACCTTGTAAAAAAGATTGCGTATTTTCGTGTGAATTTAGAGATTTCCAGAATATGGATACATGGTAAGGTTAACATTTTATGTTTTATGACGAAGGGCTGACAGCTATTCTACTGTTCGATAGAAAGAGGAAGAAAGAAATTTTATTTGACACAATATGAACAAGTATGTGAACACATTACTTTTATTACACACGATCCTACCCCATTCACTTGAATAGGGTAGGAGCGTGTGTACTATTTCCGCATAGGATAATGCCATAGTTCAACCACGCATAGGCATATACGTAGTTGGTCGTTCGGATTGTTTGGAGGTGTCGGTTGTTTTCTTCATTTCGCGAAGGGCGTAAGTAGATTTAGATATTTTCTTTCGTATATTTTGAACGTGTGTTTTTCAATTAATTATGTGTATCGATCGTTATTCCTAATTAAGTAAAATGATACAAAACTTCTTTCCGTGTGCTTCAACTTCTTGATGGTGAAGTTGACTGCAAGAGGTAGTTTTTGATAGGTAATTTCAAAATTGTGTTTGTCCAATCTAATTGACTATCTTACTAAATATGTGATAAAGTTGGCTGTTTAGCATTGCTTTATGTTGACAAGATGTACCTATGTGAGAAAGTGTCTTTTGCAAAAGGTACACAGTGCTCGTCCAGTATTTTGAAAGGATCGTTAAGATAAATTTAAAAATAATAAGCCAGCTGTAACACTGCCCCGGAGGATAGATGTATTTATAGTTAACTATACCCCTAGATCATATCATAGAATTTGTCTTGTTGTTTTTGTTTTGTCGTTTTAACCTGTATTATTTCTACAAATTGTTCTCTTTTTTTTTCTAGATATAAAGCAAACCATTTATGTGTAGTTCAACGCTATTGTTACGTAGCGGGGTAATTAAATGCTGAATAACGTGATAAGTGCTTTATTAGGCGCTGTACGCACAAAATATTTCGTCAAACACTAGTACACGCAAGTGCCAAATACACACTAGTACTATTCTCACTATTGCCCAAAACCTGCTTCCAAGTCGCTGAGTCACTTGTTGAATACGTATATAGTTGCAAAGATCGCTGGTGTATTCCACTTAGATCCATTGTTCCCGATTTGGTCGCTGTCGCTTCAGAAGAGAGACTGAGTCCATCGCCGCGCTGAGTGTTCCTTTTATACTCGTTTGAAAGTTCTAGAACGGAGGCAAATCCACTATGTACATCAATATAAAAGTACATCGAATGATAGCCAGCGCATTCCATAAAGCCGTATTATTATTACGTACCTACTTGTATCTACTTGTTCACCGCGACCGCGCGCCAGCGATAATAAAAAGGGGAGAACCTTCTAGATTTTTTATCACTCAAACGCCGATACTAGATCTTTCTTGACGAATCGACAGTGGACGTAAGGGTGTGTAATGCGTTTTAAAATTAACATCCCTCGATAAAAGGTTCACGAGATATCGGGGTGAATCGAAGTCGTAACAATATTAAAATGTACTTTTTCATAAACTTTCGTCATGTCTAGGAGTAATCCAACCGCGTAGTCCTTATTATCCTACTAATGTTATTAATGTTAAATTTTTATGTTTAAACGTTTGTATGTTTGTTACTATTGAGTAAAAAAAAATTATTTCAAATTCGTTCAGCCGTTTTTGCGTGGTTGAATTACAAACATCCAAACATTTAAACATACAAACTTCCACATTAATATTCCATAATCTTAGTAGGGTTTCCTGATTATATTTGTAAACAGCAAGGATTGTAGATCGTTCTTTGCGAAAACGATTATGACTATCATCAAAAATTCTATATTTTTCACAAAAATTGTGAACTCGGTCGCACATGGCTCTTTCAAAAAAAAAAATGAAACCGTAGGGAGTAGGTTAATAGGGCCGTAATTTTTTGAGTCGGTTTGAAGTTTTTATTATATAGGTTGTAGTTTTATCATAGACTTATTTAGAAAATCAAGGAAAATGCCATTTTTGAATGGTTGTCATAATATGCAAAGTGGTGGAGCTAGTTTATCAGTACATTCATTAATTAGAGACGGAATCATTTCATGAATGTGACTTTATTAGGTTTTTAATGATTTTGTGTATTTAAAGGTTAATTACCTCTATCTATATCACGCCAGCTCCCTCGCGGAGTAGGTAGAGAGTACAGAGTTCCAACAGGTTCTTTTCTTACAGACCTCTCTGGCTTCCTCCACTCTCATAGTTATCTCATACACGGAGGTGAACTACAAAGCAGAGAAATAGCGTGTTTTGTTTCGGACGGATTAGACAGGTAACTCAATATTATAAAAATGCAACTAACTCTTTAAAAGTCGATTTTATTTTTGTATTCAGTTCATAAAGCAAAAATCTAATTGGGGTGTTAGGTCTTGCATCATTTAAGTTACATCTGTCCGGTGGTAGTTTGAAAATGTAACAACTTTTGACATTTGTGAGAGCTCTTGTTGGCCTATGCAATAAAGATTTTTAACTTTGACTTGACATTATATCTATATCATCACGCCAGATCCCTTGCAGGGTACGCAAAGAGTACAGAGTTCCAACAGGTTCTTTTCTTATATACCTCTCTGGCTTCCTCCACTCCAATAGTTCGTCTCATACAAGCTCGCCTGTTACGAAGACTCTTAACTTGCTCTTCAAATAAGACGCGATCTATTTGGTAACTTTCGCATTGTATATCTGTTTTCTCATTCTTTCTTCCGACATTCTTTCTACTAGGAGGGATCAAAAAGTAGTGAGAAGTTTAAAAAAGTTAACGACGCATGAGATTCATTGCGATTTGGAAGCAACATTAGGAGAGTCTGCTCCGCCGTATTCCACTATCGCAAGGTGGGCTTCTCAATTTCGAGTAGGGAGAACGAGCACGGAAGACGAACATCGTTGCGGCCGTCCATCGACGTCAGTCACCCAAGAAAATGTAGCGAAAGTCGAGAAAATTGTATTGAGCGATCGAAGAGTTACCATCCGATACTTAATTCAAGAAACGGGCATTTCATATGGAAGTATTCAATCCATATTGAAACAATCTTTGAATATGAGAAAAGTCTCCGCAAGATGGGTGCCGAGAATGTTAACCGACAGTCAGAAACAAAATCGACTTGACATTTCGAAGATATTGTTGGACAAGTTTCAAGAAGATTCTGAAAACTTTTTGTCTCGTTTCGTAACAATGGACGAAACATGGGTACATTATTTTGATCCCGAGACAAAACAGCAATCTTCGCAATGGAAACGGCAATCATCACCGACCCCGAAGAAGTTTCGTGTCGTGGCATCGGCTGGCAAGGTTATGGCCTCAATATTTTGGGACTCAGAAGGAATATTGTTGATTGATTACCTGGAGCCTGGAACCACTATTACAGGCCAATATTATACAGCTTTAATTCCCAAGTTGAGGAATGCCATCAAAGAGAAAAGGAGAGGGAAACTTCGAAGGGGCGTGCTGTTTCATCACGACAACGCACCCACGCACAGGTCGGCAGTTGCGATGACTGCCATTCAGCAAGCTGGCTTCGAATTGGTTGACCACCCCCCTTATTCACCAGATCTGGCGGCTAGCGATTTTTATCTGTTCCCCAAATTGAAAAAACACTTAAGGGGAAACAGGTACGAAGACGATAACGAGGTGATGGATGCCGTAGAGAGCTTTTTGCAGGACCAAGACAAATCTTTTTTTGTGAAAGGGATTGAAGCCTTGGAAAAGCGCTGGACTCGGTGTGTAGAGAGACTCGGAAACTATATAGAAAAATAAATTATTAAGTTATTAATAGTCAATATATTCTATCTCATTCTCACTACTTTTTGATCCCTCCTCGTATATGTCCGAACCAACGGAGCATACCCTTTCTCATCATTACCCCGATACTATCTTTCATACATACACGCTTTCTTACTATGCTGTTGCCATTTTGGTCAGTCAGCTTCACTTCGCATATCTTTTTCAGAGCTCGCATTTCTACAGCATATATCCTGCTTTCATTCTTGCTCTTTCTGCCATATAACAACGTTGGGACAAGCACTCCGTTATATATAGCCACCTGCGCCTTTTGGCTTAAGTGCCGGCTCCGGAGTATCTTTCGCATCGCACCATTCACTCTATTGCCTGCACTTACGCTTATCTCTATGTCAGCTCTGTATATTCCATCCTTACTGAAGGCGTATCCAAGATATTCAAACTCATTCACTTGCTCCAGCACATCGTTATCAACCAGAATCCCTGCATTCGTTCTAATTTCTTCACGTTCAAAAACCATTATATTTGTTTTCTCAACATTCAATAGTAAGCCATTGTTCATGCAGTCGTCTTTCATGGTTGAAAAACAAGCAAAGATAGTGTTGTTTGCTGACGATACCTCTTTGATCTTTCAAGTTGGTAGACATGTTGATAATCTTGACGACGTAAATAACGCTATTCTTAAGGTGCATAACTGGTTCACTACTAATAATTTAGCATTAAATAGCAAGAAAACGAAATGTATTCGATTTTCTTTACCAAATGTAAAACGTAGTGACTGTGATATTTTATTGAACAATGAGAAACTTGAATTTATTAATGATACAACTTTCTTAGGGATTACGCTAGACTCTAAATTACAATGGGGCCCACATATTAAAACTTTAGAAAAACGGCTTAATTCTGCTGCCTATGCCGTGGGAAGAATTAGACAACTAACTGATGTAGCCACCGCAATAATAATTTATTTTAGCTACTTCCATAGTATCGTGTCTTATGGCATATTACTGTGGGGTTGGGCGGCTGACATCGAGTCCATTTTTATTTTGCAAAAAAGGGCCATTAGGGCCATTTATAATTTAGGTAGTCGCGATTCTCTTAGAAAATTGTTTAAGGAAACCAATATTTTGACGGTTCCATGTCAATATATCTATGAAAATATAATGTACACCAGGAACAATTTAAATCTGTTTACTCAGCTAGGTAATAGGCACTCTCAGGTATTCTCATTTTTAGTCCTCCCTAGTGTAATGTACCTTGTCTCCCACACCCCACAATTGACAGTGTATCCAGAACAGCTTTTGTTTTAAAGGAGTGGCTGTGGAGTTTCTTGCCCTTCTCCGCTCGAGTGTCTATTTATTTTATTGACGATTATTAGTCATAAAGCACGTCTTTAATGTAAACAAAAATGTCAAAGCGTAGCGTGAGTCCCAAACAAGCTCGAAGTACTGCTCTTTTCGTAGATTTTTTCTGACTTCACTCTGCAGTCTGGGATTGGTCATGCTCACTAAAAAGTCTATGCGTGCAGTGTCTATTTGGTGCGGGTCACTTCCTTCCCTCTAATATGGTCGAGGGAGGTGATGGCTGCTCAAGTAGTCGTACTCGTGTAAGGGCGCTGCTTGTGGAGACTGGTCCACCCAGAATCCTCTAGCTTTTAATTATAGCATAAAAAAAAAAACACCGTCACGCCTATATTCCACAGAGGGGGTGGCAGAGGTGTACTGAGTACACCCATGTTTCGCCGACAATGTTAGGTCCCATGTAATAGGGGGCGAGCCTATTGCCATATACCGGGCACAATTCCAGACTCCGGACTCGTACTGGGAATTTTTCGGTAGTAAAACTACATTTGTCTGATCTAGGATTTGAATCCAGGACTTCGTGACCAACGAGGCAGTTATATATTTAAAAATAGTCCTCTGTCTCAGTCGTAAGGCATCACACTGGAGCTGGATCGCATTAATGAATTTGTATAATATAAAAATGTATGTATCTATACAAAAAATGATGAAAAAAAAATGAATGGAGAATTAAACAAAAAAGACAAGCCCGCTGAGTTTCTCGCCGTATCTTCTCAGTGGAGGCCGCGTTCCGATCCGGTGGTAGATTAGTAAGTTAAAAAAAAAATGTTAATATGCCACTTTGTTAGCACCCCCGCAGGGTCTATGCAAAATAAACGATTTGAGTTTGAGTATAACTGAGACTGGGTGAATATACGGTATTTGGATTTTTCGGTGTCCCCAAGGAAAAAGTTATCTGTTTAACTTAGTATTCATTATTTTGCTAGCTGATATTGTATATATTGGTCTCGCCGTGTGGTTCCCGGCTTAGAATAGAACTAACACATCTCATCCCATCGGGTGTCGTACAAGGCGACTAAGGGAAAACTAGGGAATAGGCAGCAGCGTTCCCTTAATACTTCTGCGATCAAAAACTGCGCTCGCAAACCCGTCTGCCAAGCGTGGCGAGTATGGCAAATCCCCCAATCAATACTATGGAAGAAAAGAAGAAAACCAGGCCCCTAGGCCCCGGCGGTCCTGTTCGGCCTGGCCACGGTAGCAGCCATGGTAACGACAGGACAAGGGGTGCTAAGAATCTCCGGCAGAGATTCGGCTACCACCAAAAACGAAAATTGGCCCTGGTGACATACAACGCACGCACGTTGAGGACAGATGAGAAGCTTGTTGAGCTGGAAGAAGAGATAAACAAGTTGCGGTAGAATATTGTTGGTTTATTGAAGGTCCGAAGAGAGGATGAGAACACGATAACCTTAAAATCCGGCAACTTGTTTTACTACCGGGAGGGCGAACAGCAGTCCCAGGGTGGTGTCGGATTTATCGTCCACAAGTCACTCATAAACAACGTGGTATCCATCACTAGTGTGTCGAGGAGGGTAGCGTACCTGATACTCCGAATATCCAAAAGATATTTGCTGAAGGTTATATAGGTCTACCCACCGACCTCGGCATACTCAGATGATGACGTCGAAGTTATGTATGAGGACATTAGTAGAGCCATACATACTTCCAAAACACACTTTACAGTGGGTATGGGTGATTTCAATACGCGGCTGGGCTAACGGGCGATGATGAGTTGAGAGTGGGGCAATTTGGATATGGGCAGCGCAACCCCAGGGGTCAGAAGCTGGCCGAATTCCTGGAGAAGGAGGGACTCTATATGATAAACTCTTTCTTCCAGAAGCCGCCTCAGAGGAAATAGACATGGATGAGCCCTGATGGTTTCACCAAAAATGAAATAGACTTCATCATGAGCGAACACAACACCAAGCGACAAATATTCAATAATGTCTCGGTGATCGACAGGGTGAAAACCAGCAGTGATCACCGAATGGTCAGAGGCACATTAAATATTAAATATTATTGTCAAAATGGAAAGATCGCGTCTAATGAAGTCTACGCTCCGACCTTTTTATGCACATATCCAAAACCCCGAGAACTTTCAACTCGAATTGGCTAACTGCTTCGAATTGCTAGACAGCAGCGCATCAGTGTATGAAATCAACAACAGGCTGGTAGAGACTGTTCATACGGCCCGACCGTATTATTAATATACCGACTGTATTATTACCGTATCCAAGTATTTTTAGCCCCACCATAAAAATAGACCTCAAAAACTATCCAACTACACCCGAAACCTCATGGCTGAGCGACGTTCCATGACGCTCTAAACCTTCGATGATGCTAAGTCCTATAGGCAGCTCAATGGACAGATATTGAAGTCCTTGCGACACGACTTACGGACCTTCAATACAAGACGTATTGAGGAGACCATAGCACAGAACAAGGGCTCTAAAGTTTGCAAAAGAGTCTGTTTGCAAAAGATGCGTCTATTGGGCAAAGCTAGTTGACGAAGCTGAAGACGGAGGACGGAAACGTAACGTCGAATAGGTCAGAGGTGCTCAGGGAGATAAAGAGGTTCTATGGGCAGGTGTATACCTCAGTAGCTGAACCTGTTGTTGACTGGGTAAAAGACCCAAGAGCCAAGCTAACCCGACACTACACCGAAGATATCCCGGACATCTTGTACGAGATTAGGATGGCTCTCAAACAACTCAAAAATAACAAAGCGTTGGGCGAAGAAGGAATTACCGCAGAGCTTCTGAAAGCGAGCGGAACGCCGGTACTTAAAGTCCTTAGGAGGCTGTTTAATTCCGTCTTGCTCGAAGAGAAAACGCCGGAAGCATGGAACAGGGGTGTGGTGGTACTCTTTTTCAAGAAAGGTGATAACACTTTATTAAAGAACTATAGGCCCATCACACTGCTGAGCCATGTTTACAAGTTGTTTTCGAGAGTCATCACGAATCGTCTCGAACGCAGGCTTGATGATTTCCAGCCTCCCGAACAAGCCGGTTTCCGGAAAGGCGTTTGTGGACTATGAGAAAGCCTTCGATTCGATCGAGACTTGGGCGGTTCTTAGATCTCTCCAGCGATGCCGCATTGACTATCGGTACATCGAAGTGTTGAAGTGCTTGTATAATAACGCCACCATGTCAGTCCGAGTACAAGGGCAGTGCACGAAGGCGATCTCCATAAAAAGAGGAGTAAGACAGAGAGACGTCATTTCTCCGAAACTGTTTACGACCACCTTAGAGGACGCCTTCAAGCTCTTGGAATGGCAAGGACTTGGCATCAACATCAATGGCGAATACATCACTCACCTTCGATTTGCCGACGACATTGTGGTCGTGGCGGAGTCGCTGGAAGATCTAGGACAAATGCTCGGTGACCTCAACAGAGTATCTCAACAAGTGGGTCTTAAAATGAACATGGACAAAACGAAAATAATGTCTAACGTCCATGTCGTACCCACCGCACTCACCGTTGGGAACTCTACTCTTGAAGTTGTCAACGAATACATTTACCGGTCCGGTTAGGTAGGTCCAACTTTGAGAGAGAGGTCAATCGACGAATCCAACTCGGCTGGGCAGCGTTCGGGAAACTGCGCAACAACTTCTCATCCAAAATACCTCACTGCCCTAAGTGATGACATACGGATCAGAGACGTGGTCATTTACTAGTACAATAGGCCTCATAAAAAAGCTCAGAGTTGCTCAGCGAGCCATGGAGACAGCTATGCTCGGCGTTTCTCTACGCGATCGAATCAGGAATGAGGAGATTCGTAGAAGAACCAAGGTCACCGACATAGCCCTTAAGATTAGCTGAAGTGGCAATAGGCGGGCCACATAGCGCGTAGATCGGACGCGCGTTGGGGCAGAAAGATTCTAAAGTGGAGACCACGTATTGGCAAGCGCAGCGTGGGACGACCGCCTGCCAGATGGACCGACGATCTTGTGAAAATCGTAAGAAGTCGATCGTTGGATGCAGGTGGCATCGGACCGGTTACGCTGGAAAGCGATTGGGGAGGCCTATGTTCGGCAGTGGACAAGTATAGGCTGAGATGATGATGATGATGATTGTATATATTTATGTAATAATAAGGGCCAGAAGATATATTTTTTTTTTAGTTTTATGGATCCTCCAGAGGCAATGTTTTGTCAGGGGAGTGACACTAGTGACAGAAACGTGACAAATTAAGACAAGGAAGTGACAGACTATTAATTATTAGTTAGGAATGGTATTTTTATATTAAAAAAAAAACATTAGGTTAGGTTTTAATAAATTTTAACTGTTTTGGTACTGTGTAACAAAAACATCGCTTAAAAATGTACGGATTCTACTGAATACGGAAGGAGTTCCACGACAGGTTTTAGCTGAGTCCAAATCACACGAACGTTGTGGGTTAGGTTTTCTGACATAGTAGCAAAACATTGTGTCTTCTCCTTTGTATATAAAACAGTAATGCATAAACTTATTTGGATATGTGACTCATCAAACGAAAGCTTTTTTCAGAAAATTGTGATTGTCGAAAAAGTTCATGTAGATCACAGCTTCGTTTCTGTTAAATTATCTTTTAATCTTTTAATACTGGTGCACTATATTTGCTTGAAGATTTAGAAAAGTACTAATATTATCTCTAATATTCATCACAGTATCTTTCGGACAAGTTTGCTGTTCTTTTTGTATATTTCCGAACCTTTTTTGTCAAAAATGTCCTCTATAATACATTAGTCGAACTCACGAACTGTCATGAGTTCGTTGTACGTTGATAAAAAAAACCGTTATATACACTAGTATAAAACGTTTTTTTATCGACGTACAATTGACACATTCTCGCAAAAGACGTTTTTCTTTGTATTGGTTGTAACATAGAAAATTAAGTATTCCCTTATACCTTGGAAAATGTATAAAGTGTTACCCTGTTTTAGGGAAGGAATTTGCATGAGTAATACATAAACAAGTTTGTCTTTGGTAGTTATTTGGGATTACAACCCAAATAGGGCGGAGATGGCAAAACATGGCGTGACTTAATAATGTATTTTTTGTTTTAGTAATCTTTGTGTATAGATTCTTCATAGAATTCTGTAACAATCTCTTTTGTTTTTAAATTTTATTAATTTTTAAATGATCTTTTTTACCTGGACATAACAGACTATTGCAATCTTCTTAAAAATACTCAGTCACTAATTTATCTAATTTCGAGCTCATTTTATCGTTTCTTGTATTCCGCGTAATATTTAAAAACTTTTTGCTGCGTTAGGAGATTGTCTTGTAGGTTTCTTATTAATTTGGTCTAATACTTCTTCACCATTCTTCCACTTAATACTTTTTCAATAATATCTTTTTATCATCATTTGTGTCAATTCTTTATTCTCTTGGAGTTGGATCACCTCACTAAATAATTATTTCTTTTTCACTAGTGTGTATCTTTGTTCTCTTCACTCTTGTTCTTTAAAAGATAACAACTTTTGAGTTCGGAGTCATTCTTTGTTTTGAATGCGTCTTAGCCGTTTTATGACATTTACCTTTTAGCGTAAATGTTTTATTTCATTTTCTGTTGATTAGTAAATTTATTACGTAGTTTCTGATCCTCTTCGAACTTCGAGTCTGACTTTATGATTGTCTTTTAGCAGCCAGAGCTACATTGTTTTGTGAAAGTAGAGGTTGGTTTCCATTATCAGACATAGGACGACAGTTACTTCAGACGATCTCTATGCTATCTATTCTTTCCTCTCTATATTTTTCTATTAATAGTCCTTTGCTCCCTTTCAGTCATGTCTTTAATACTCTTAATTTGCCCATTTTCCTTCTTTTCATTATATTTTTGCTTTAACTTTTATTAATTCAGCATTTTAACCAGGTAATTTTTAATTCTTTGGTAACGTAATCTCTCAGCTTGATTTCTTTTTAATCTCTTTTCCCTCGTTTACTTTTTTTACGCATTCGCTATATGAGTTTGCAGTATATTTAATAGTAGCGAATACCTAGAACAAATAAAAATAATCGTTACAATAGTAAATAGTAACTCCCCTGAGTCGTATGTATTTCCTCTGGCATAAAAACTGCCAGAGGAGTGACGCCAGTGAAGTGGCAAAATCACAAATAACCTACAATAATAAAATCACGCGTATTTCTTACCAAAAATATAAGGAAAACATGACATCTACTTACAATAATCATCACATTATACAAATATACAATTACATTACTAGAAAATATAAAAACATACACTTACCAGGGGAAATACTGCAGCTACTGGCATAAACATGCACTCTCTCAACTGACAGATCACTGACGCAATATTATTTGAATTATGCTTAACGCCGTTAACTTGATCCTAAGTTTACTTTGTTTAACGCATGTTGATCAAGGTCCAAGATAAACGTTTGAAATATTTATGTAAAATTTTCGTATATTAATTCCTTCCCAGGTGAGGGTGACACTTTTGTCGGGTACCATTAAATTGATAAGGTTTGTTTTATGTTAATAAATATAATTGCAATGTATGATGATATAATATGTTTTGATGTATATTGATTATGCCGACATTATACCGGTAAAATAAAAGAAACATGTTGAAAATTATAGTAAAAACTGGTAACTGGGCCCGCCCGGGAAGTATACATTTATCACTATTTTAACTTATTAAAGTCTAGATGAAAACAGTTATCGAGACATGACTATGTGGACCAAATAAAATACATATTCTATATTACTTAACCGTAAAGTAGCCATTAATAATTAGTTTCATATAAAATTAATCAAAGGACCGTTGACATCCAAATAGCGTATATTCACCAGACTAGTGTTTGCAGATCAGTGGCTGTTAGCGCTATTAAAACCGCGTCATCTGCACATTACAGTAAAATTCCTTACTTTCCACATATGTGAACGGGTCGCAACAGAGTGCTGTTTATACCATACTCTGATAAAATGTGCCAAAATCTCTTTCGAACAACTCTGTCAAATGCCTTTTCTAGATTCATAAAACTGCAGAAAACCTTCCGGCTCACTGCCAGATGCTTCTCTACGATGTTGCGGAGAGAGAAAAGTTGATCCGAGCATCCTCTTCCAAACCTGAAACTCCCCTGTGTCTCGCACAAAATTCCATCGGACTTCTCGCGCATTCTCCGTTTAATAATTTTACCATACTCCTTACCTGCCAGGATTATCAAACTGATGGCTCTGTAGTGGACGCAGTCATATTGTGAGCCCTTGCCCTTATACAAGGGCTTTATGACTGCGCGGCGCCAATCTGTAGGGACTCTACTGGTCGCCCAGCAGAGGTTTGCAAAGACCCAAAAGGAGTCCTGGACGCAACTTTCATCATGTCTATTCCCGCAATTTACCATTTTCATACTTCCTATTGCCCATTCAACTTGTGATATCCTCTGTTGATTCTGATGCTGAAAACTCGTTTCTGGGCTCATTTTTAGCCGACTTCAAAAAGGAGGAGGTTCTATGTTCGGTTGAATGTATGCTTTTTTTATGTATGTTCAGACATATTTCCATCAATTGTGGACCGATTTGATGATTTTTTTTGCATTGGGTTCAGTATATCTCCAAGGTGGTCCCATTTTAATTTCATTGGCATTGGACCTTGGACTTAGAAGATACACCAGGGAACTCCTTAACGACAAACAATAAGCTTGTGTAAATTGAGAGATTATGGGTATTACGTCAATCCTATAGGTACCCTACTATAGAATAATTCACTCGTCACTTATAATTGTAAAATAAAAATCTTTTATAAAAAAAGGTAAACCGACTTCAAAAAGCAAAAAATAAATATTTGAAGTCCGTGCCAAGTAACCGACTGCACCAACCAGCACCGACTTCAAATATATTTTTTTTGCTTTTTGAAGTCGGTTTACCTTTTTTTATAAAAGTTTTTTATTATTTCTCCAAAATATTCACTCCAACGGCTAACCACAGATTGTGTGTTTACAATAATATCAGCATCCTTAGATTTTATCATTTCCATTCTGAAGCCTGACGAATCACTTCGAGTCTTTCTCACCTTGCTCCACAAGAGTTTAGTGTTGTTCTCGGAGTTCTTCGCCAGCCTCTGCTCCTTAATTACAGTAGCTCTTCCACACTTTTCTTTCATTAAATTTTTAGTGGCATTCTTGCATTGCCGGTATGTTTCTTTCTTCATCTCTATCATACTGTTATTTAGATTCAAAGAAGATACATAGTCCTGCCACGCTTTCTTATTACTTTCTATGGATCTTTGTAACTCCGCATCCCACCATGCTTCACCTTTCGCTGTGCTATGCTTCTTTGAACTGGTTGTGAACATCCGGTTATGAGTCCAAAGAACTTGCTGTCGAAAGCTTGTCCCGGACCCTGTCTTGACACATTTCGCTCACACTCTCATCTTGCAACTTATAAACCTTAATTATTTCAAGGTCTCCGAAGGGGATACGTTCTCGCCAGTGTTGCACTTACTGAACAAACTACTAAACTGCGCAATTATGAGATATTGGTCTGATTCCAGAATGGGGCTTCGATACGCATGCGTATCTTGAACTTCGCTGCAGAGCCGGTTATCTACCAGGACCTAATCTTACTTTTTTATTCGTTCCTTCTCCACGTATACATATGAATGTGAAAAATGTCCTTATGTTAAAATATCGCCACAAGGAGGCTTCTTTTCAAATATACATCTACAATGAGCTTACCTGGAGCGTTCACTCTCTTACCACGATAAGGATCCAGCGCAGCGTCGCAAGTGTTCTGCCTGGTTCCCCATCCGTTCAGGTCATCACACAAAATCACAGCACACAGTGCCAGAAGCACCTCTTAATATTGTAATGAAGGTAAGTTATTACGTTAAGATTATTTCATTTTACACTATATTATTGCCTGCCTTTTTTTGGAATGATTTTAAAAAATGATCTTGGATGGATTTTTTAATAAAAACAATTCCATGATCAGGCCGACCAGATGTCTGATATTGCGGCCGGTACAATGTCAATAAGCTCGCCTCCTCTTCCAAGGGGGCCTAAAATTGTCAGCGAAAAATGGGTATATACATATAGTACATCTCTGCCACCCCCACTTAGGAAATATAAGCGTGCGGTGTTTATTTTTTTATTTTTACTATGTTATTGATAATTACGAAAGCGCAATTGGTATATGGTAGCGGGATAGACCTGCACTACCTTACCATGACCAAATAACACAAACAGATAGCTTTATCCCGTGTGTGTGAGTTTAAGCTGCTCTGACCACTTGATCAAGAAGTCACGGATTCGATTCCCGGACGAGGCAAATTTTTGTGTGATCCATAAACTTTTGTTTCAGTCTGGGTCTTCTGTATGTAAATTTCATTTTTGTAAACACACCCACGCGTGCCCACCCACAGTAATAGTAATTCCTAGTGCGGGGCAACGATTTTGGATAAAAAGCCAGCACTCTCTGCCTACCCCGCAAGGATGGTATAGATACATAGAGATAGATAATGAGAGCATAACATTGTTTTGAATGTTCTGGTCTCGACTCATTAAAATGCTACTTATCTAATCCAACATGAAACATTGTTCATAAAACACGATCTTAATTCAAAGAAACAAAAATAAAAATGTTCATTATAGGTATCAAAGTTGAAAATTCACAAAGAGTGCTCGTGAGTTAATTAGATCTTTTTTATATTACAGTTGTTTGAAAACAAAGCGATTTCAGTACCAAGGTACCAGCATTTTATCTTTATGAAAAACACTAAAATAACACACATTCTCTTTGTGAGTACGCAAATTTCAAATTACGAGTCGTCCCGCAAAGGTACTGTGACATTGTGCTAAACCACAGTTTAAATGACAGAGACGGCAGTCAACCAAAAATTTAATGTTCTACCTTTTGTAGTCTGGACGTAGACAGCTTTCAGAGTCGTGCGGTGGGTTACGTGACGTAATAGCCACGTCATGCACATATAATATTCATGTGGTCAATTCTTTCCAGTAATGTAAAACAAAGAATGAATAATAATCTTTTTTCAAACAGGAAAACCGACTTCAAAAAGCAAAAAATAAATATTTGAAGTCGGTGCCAAGTAACCGACTGAATCAACCGGCACCAACTTCAAATATTTATTGTTTGCTACTTGAGGTCGGATCCACTTATAAATCCACTTTTTAAATATTTTTCATCGACTTCAAAACGGAGAAGGTTCTATCTATGTTCGTCTGTATGTATGCCTTTTTATGTATGTTTACTGATATTTTCGTCAATGGACTGATTTTGATGATTATTTTTGTGTTGGGTTTAATATAGCTCCAAGGTGGTCCCATTTAAATTTCATTGGTATTGAACCTTGGACATAGAAAATATACCAGGGAACTCCTTAACGACAAGCAACATAGATGTGTAAATTGAGATATTATGGGTATAACGTCAATCCTAGGAGGAGGTTTATAATGGGACTGTGTTTTTTTAATAACTTCTTTGCTTATAAACTGCGTTTTGATCCTTTTTGCATTGGGTACAATATAGCCGCAGCAGCAGTGATAGCCTAGTGCACGCAACTTTGTCTTTTCGATATCATGTGCGTATTAAAAAAATAATGATCACTTGCTTTAACGGTGAAGGAAAACATCGTGAGGAAACCTGCATGCCTAAGAGTTTCTCGAAGGTGTGTGAAGTTCGCCAACCCGCACTGCCAGCGTGGTAGATTATGACCAATATAATATTATGCCAATATAATATTTTTTATTTAAATACGATCCAAGGTTTTTCATAGTCTTAAGTAATTTCCAATAGTATTCAACATTATCACCTTCGCTTGAATACAATATTACTTCCAACTCCTTTATTCTGACCCGAGTAATTATTATTAAATACTACGGGAATATCTTACTAAAATTAATTCTAACCTTTAAATAATAAAGTCTAAATTTCATTGATATAAACCACATTTTTTATCAAATTAATAATGAGAAATAACGAGCCCTTTCTGTGATGATGTACCATTACAAAATGTTTCATACAGTCTCAACAATAAGGTGCCTTTTGAAGCTACTTATTGTTAGTATATCATTTCCAGTGAAGGCTATAATTTCGAGTATAGGCAGTTAAGATTATGCGATAACGGTTTTAATATGAGTCGGAACTACCGACCCAACTCCAACGGGCTACTAAAGAAAATACTGCAATTTGTTTTCATTTTCCCGCTTAATACTGCATAAAATTCATGCTTAATCTAGATAAACTCCTGTTTAAATGGTAGTTATGTTTTATTAATCCAAATTCTGCTCAGTTTTTAGGGCCCAGTAGGTTCCTCCAAAGTAAAAATGGATCTTCTATAGATCAGCTATGCCCACAGAGTCATGTCTGTTATAGCCGTTTTCTCGCGAACAGTAACACGTAGAAGTCTTAAATTTGGTATATTAAATAATTTAAGCATAGTGGCATTGATTCAAACAATAGCGAGAAAATATCTATATCATCACGCTCAATGCCTTGCGGAGTAGGCAGCGAGTACAAAGTTCTAACAGACCTCTCTGACTTATGAGGTTGTCACTAGGTGGCAAATGAGAACACCGCTGGTTGGTTAGACATCTCTTTTATGACTACTCTAATGATCGGTTACATACTTGGTCATCTAAACTTAACTATGGATATTCTATTTACTACACCATACGCCCCTTTAACAAAAAAAGACTAAAAAACTTTTTTTTCGTCTATAGGTACACCAGTATTAGGTTTGGTACGGTTTTTGTGTACAACGTCTATTTTACCATTTCGTTCTATTATTACGTTACTTAGTAAGTGTTCTAGCACTTTATATGGAACCAAATAAATACACTGGTTCAAATTTGTTATCATTTTCATTTTTAACTAATATCAAGTCACCGGGATTATAAAATACATAATATATTAGATACATTATACATAGGACGTTTCTCCTTACTGTTAAATTACATTTTGCATAACTTTGTGCTACTTGTAGTCTGTATTTAAATTGTTTTACATAATCATTATCATTATACCACGGTTCTACTGTTCCAGACTTGCTAGGGATGTTACATGTTTTCCCAAAAACTAGTTCAAATGGGGTTAAATTTTGTTTCTGAATGGACTGTTGTTTTATATGCAAAACAAAAATATGGTAACCACTTACTCCAATATATAGGATTATTATCGGTTTGAATCCTTTAATAAGCATTAAGTGACTTATGCGAATTTTCTAAGGCGCCGATCGACTGATAATGATAAGCTGTAGAAGAAATTTGGTTAATATGAAGCAGTTTACATTACTCTGCCATCGTGTTGGACAAAAATTCAGTCCCCCGATCCGTACGTACTTCTTTAGGGATTCCGAACCTTAAAATAAAATTGTCCACAAAAACCTTCGCAACACTAACACTATTTTTATTTTCTAAGGGATACGCTTTTATATATTTACTTTATTCACATTGCATTGTGAGTATGTATGCATAGTTATAATAATCTCTACTTAAGGGCCCTTCTATATCTAGAAATATTTTGTCAAATGCTGACTGCGCAGTAGTAGTAATCTCCTTTGGTCGTTTAGTAAGTAAATAATGTTTTTGTGTCTGACACTTAGCACACTTCTTAACGTATCTCCTTATATTCTCCTCCATGTTTGACCAAAAATAATATTTCTTTATATTATTCAACATGCGTCCAATTCCGGCATAGCCGCTTCTCGGGAGTAAATGAAAATCGTTTAATACTACTAATTTGTCTATTACACATTTTGTTCAATACATAACTAAATATAATATAGCCCTTTTAAAATGCTAATTAAACTGAAATTATAAAATAAATAATATAATAATAGTGATGGTAATAATAAAAGTGAAGGCGCAGTTGGCCATACATAACGGAGTGCTTGCCCCAACTCTGTTATATGGCAGCGAGAGCTGAGTATGTAAGAAGGAGAAGGAAAGTAGGATAAATGCGGTGGAAATGCGAGCTCTGCGGAAGATATGCGGAGTGAAGCTGACCGACCGTATTCGGAACAGCGTAGTAAGAAAGCGAATAGGTATGAAATATAGTATCGGTGTAAAGATGAGAAAGAGTATGCTCCGTTGGTTCGGCCATATAGAAGGAATGTCCGAAGAAAGAATGACAAAACTGATATACAATGCGAAAGTGGAAGGATGAAGGTACCGGGGAAGATCTAGACTATCTTACCATGACCAAATAGACCGGGTCTTATCTGAAGGACAAGTCAAGAGTCTCCGTAACCGGCGAGCGTGTATGAGACGAACTATGAGAGTAAAGGAAGCCAGAGAGGTATGTAAGGAAAGAGCCTGTTGGAACTCTGTATTCTCTGCATACCCCGCAAGGGATCTGGCGTGATGATATAGATAGAATAATAGTGATTACATGAGGGTTTGATTATACATTTCTTTAAAAATAATAGAACATGTCTGTTAACACATACCGCACACAACAAACTGAAGGTTATAATTAAAATTATTATGCAAAACGCGGCAAACACAAATTAAGACGTCACTTCACTTTATAACCCACTTAAACATTTTCTCCTGGGGCACTCGGTGTGGTGTTATTGGGCTGCCAGTACCGAAAGTAGCTCGTAGAACGCCTCAAAGCAAACACGTGTATTTGTTGTTGCATCCAGTCATTATGGCACTTCTTGTACAATTTGTAGGCAATCATGAAGGCTCCTGCGCCCAATATGAGCCCAATGCCAGCCAGAATATAGTTGCCGGTGCTGTAGTTGTTAGCTGAAACGCGATAATTTAATAGCTCAATAGCAGCTGTATTTTCTCCATCTGAAGTGGTTTGAGCAACGACAATCTCGTCTCTTTCATTAGATTGCGAAGAGCCCATTTTGCAAAATTCTCCAAATCAATTTTTTATGTTAAACGATAAGTGCAACGACACGTTGTCGTAGTCGTAAAGAATAATTAAACCTTGATCTTATTTTAATTCAATCAGTGCAGGCGAGATACAGTGTTATAAAATCACGCACCTTTTATGGACATTGGAATTTATAAACACTCGCGCGTGCGTATAGGCCCCTGTTCGGAAGAGTCGCCATATGAGGTTGTCACTAGGTGACAAATGAGAACACGACTGATTGGTTAGACATCTCTTTTATTACTACTCTTATGATCGGTTACATACTTGGTTATATTATCTTAACTAGCTATATTCTATTTACTTCACCATAGACTTCATTCAGTCTCATAGTTCGTCTAGACTATCTTACCGTGACTAAATAGACTGTGTTTCATCTAAAGGGCAAGTCAACAGTATCCGTAACCGGCGAACATGCAAAGAAATAGTTTTTAATCATTTTTATATTATTAACTTAAGCTCGTTTAAATGTACTAATTTTTTGAAGCTTAGAGTATATTGTATAAGTTTTCGGTATGTGCCAATAGGCTCGCTCCCTATTACATGAGGGCAAAAATAAGGTGTACACAGTAAACCTCTATCACCTCACCAGGGAATTTAAGCGTGACGGTGTCTAACCAATAAATCGCCATTAGGCTTTCGGTATAGTACCTATAGTTTCTTCTATTCTATTTGCTTATTGAATTTTAATCGGTTAAGATACTCAAACTATGAGTTTGATATTAGTTAGTAGATTAGATGCACTTTGCATGCCAAGCCGCCTAGAAACGAAAGTTTGTTTCAGCGGTTTAATCCACTATAATCAGTAAATTGTTATTAATGCCGAGGTACATGTGAACAGCTCGTTTGTGTGTGCGAGCATAATTTGTAAATGAAAAAGAATGCTCTGCCAACATTCAAATGATATATTGTCATGTTTATTCCAGCTTGTTAGCCGGTTTGTTGTTTTATGAAATAAAATGAAGGTTAATTTCATTATTAACGTTTAAAGCTCTTTAATATTCCGTACGGCCAAACTATACCAAAATAAGCTCGAACAGAGGACTTGGCACAAACAGATCGATGTTAGCGTAACGCTACGCTGCTAAGGCTGGCAAGCCTTTCTACACAACAAATTTTAATAAATAAAGATGAAAGTGACAGGACGCTCTCTCGAAGACGTTGCTATGACGTCAATTTGTGTATGCTAAGCCATTGCCACGTGTACATCGATCACCATACTTCTTTATTCCGTGACCGCAATCATTGCCATTTTCGAGATCCGGAAGAAGTAAGAGTGTCGCTATATAACTGCATGTGGGGGTTTGTAGAGTGTGTGTGGGGGTTTGAAGTAAAGGGTAAGAACTTAGCCCTAGAATGTGATATCTGGACATGTGATAGTAGTTCTCCAAATGATGACAGCCAATTCAGTATCAGTTATAAAGATAGCTAGTAGTAGTAGAAGCTCAATACTGACGGAGAATTATGATGGGGCTATCTTGTTTAGTTGGATAAGTCTTATGGCCACATTCCTGTTTCATCATCACACTCTGCCCAAGTGGCACAACTCCTGCTTGAGAGAGGAAGTAGCTGCCCTTTAACAACTGCATAAAAGTAGCTTTACTAGGGCAGTTACTTCCTCTTTCCTCTCCCAAAGCACAATTATTGTGCTTTGGGTGAATACCACCTAGAGCTATAGTTCTTGTGAAGACAAATCCAACTAGCTTACACACGATGGCGTTGTGTATTGTAGTTTCTATGTCGACCTTCCAACTTCCTCATCAAACCCAGGACCTGGACTTGAACCGTCTGGATATATAGTAGTTGTCAATATGTATTCAACGACGCCAAACGAGACGAAACTATATTGTTTAGTTGAGGGATTTCTATGGCTACCTTCCGGCTCCATCATCAGCAAAGTGTAATGGTACCATATTATTTCATTGTCACTAAACATACATACAACATACGTGTACCAAAATTCAGCTCAATTTAATGCTGGCAAGTGCTTGAAAAATGGATCATAACATTTGATCCGGGAAGTTAAATAAACGCTTATAAAAAGTTCAATTTAGAACAAATCTATTTGTCGGTAGTGGAAACATATTCACATACTTGCGAAAGTAACTCTACGTTGGCTCATCTGCACGCAGACACGCTGAACTTCACGCCTATATTTACTTAACGGAAACTTACTATGCACGAACGATATTCCTCGTTCGAGTAAGGTACTTCTAGCCCTATTTGCGGATGACACCGCTCTCTATGTCTCGCATAGGAATAAAGGCTTCATTACCAAAAACCTTCATGTAGCCGTCAATGCCCTAGGGGATTGGTTCAGGAAGTGGCGTATTGAGATGAACCCGGCCAAGAGCGCTGCGGTGTTCTTCTGTAGAGGTGCCACCCTGCCCCCCTCCGCGCGCTATCCCAGAAGTAATATATCAATGTACGGGTCAAACAGGTCAAATATCTAGAGTTCACCCTAAACAATACTATGACCTTCGGACCGCACATCGAGCAAGTTCGTAACCGAGCCGCATTTTTTGCTCGGCCGTCTTTACCCTATGATTTGCAAAATGTCCCTTAGAAATATCTTATTCCTAATAAGGTGACACTTTACAAAACTATTTTACGGCTCATCATGTCGTACGCTTGTGAATTGTTCGGGCACGCCACCCGAACGCACGTCCAGTCCCGATTCCTCAGAAAAGCCGTCGGTGCCCCGTGGTAAAAACGGAATGTCGATCTCCATTTCAATCTCGGTAATGAACTGGTTGGCACCTATATTAATAATGTGACAACTAATCGTCGGAACCCCCGAATCGTAGCCGCCACAGACTACATACTTAACTCCCCTCCTATCAGCCGCTACCGCAGCCCGCGACATATTCTCACCGCCCCTAGCGATGCCCTTACTTCCCTTCTTCCGAATACAGATACTGCACACCGACCTCGCCGGCGAGGTCTAAGAATTCCTTGCCCGCCGATCGGTATAGAGTGCCACGACGTGACTCCCCGATAACGACTGACTAAGCCGAAACCTTTCCTCCTCGAGGTGCCTTTAAGCTAGTTGCCCCCTTAGCCTTCTGGCTCGAGCATAGTGGTTGCACGTTCGCCCCTCTTGTCCGGTAAAACTGTAAAGGCCCCGCGGCTAACAGCGTAGTTCACTCAAACAAACGGAAACCTTAAAATCAAAAATAAACCACGATAAAATCCGAAAATTAGTTAAAGTCTTACATATAGGTATTTTCAATACTTATTGTAAACACGGAGAAGCAGAGATACTGATTGTATGCCAATTTCATATATTATTAATCATACTCCGTCAACAGTCTTCCATATCTTTGGAAAAGGTAAATACTGTTGTCTGTAATAAGTTGTAAAGCAGTGTGTGAACCAACTGCTTTTAAAAGTCCGTTCGCACAAAGGTTATTCTTTTTTTTGTAGTGGGGTACTGCACGATAATAGACTCAACAAAGTATTGAATATTGTAAACTGTCATCAAAACTGCTGCAACAGATAAGTACGCACGCGCGCATGCACGCGCACACGCACAAACACTATTTCAACGATATTAAACGCAATGGAAAGATGCATCTCGGGTACCAAAGTTATGGATAAACAGGACAGTGAAAATATCTGACAAAAAACAAAAGTGATAGATGCATGTCAACACGAATAGTGACTAAAATGGAAATAGGCAGGTCATAGTGCCCGTACTGCAGGTAGATGATGGACAAAACTAGCTACAGAGTGGGCAGGTCCAAGGAGAAAAAGTGCTAGAGGAAGACCATATTTAACTTTTAAAAAAGGGAAACCGAGTTTAAAACATACAACAACTAATAGCCATAAAATATTTTTTGACGTAAATTTTTTTTAAAGTTTATTATTTTACAATTTTAAGTGAGAAGTGAATTAATTATTCATATTTTTATATCTATAGTATATTATTCTACTTAGTTCCACAGTAAGGTACACACGGGATTAATATAATACTCATAATGACTGAATTTACACATTCGCGTTGTTTGCCGTCAAGGAGTCCCGTTGTGTAGCTTCAAAGTCTAAGGTCAAATACCGATTTCAATAAAATAGGACCACCTCGGACCTATATTGAATCCAATGGAAAATTTTTTATTAAAAATTGGGTTATAAGCAAAGAAGTTTTACAAAAACACAGACGAACTATGAACCTCCTCCTTTTTTGAAGTCGGTTAAAAATACTTTATTTACACACTAGATCATGCCGGTACTACCTGTATAAGTGATATGTAAAATCATACCAATATGCATTTGATTTGTTTAACCGCCTGCGTGAAGTTCTTAAAATATCGATCTTCTATCTATGTCATCACGCCAGATCCCTTGCAGGGTAGGCAGGCAAATACCAATCTTATTCTGGCTAATTAAAAGCCCGATTTCCTTCTTCCCTCGCAGGTGACTGGAGGCCTGGGCAGTTTTTAAAATTGTTCTACAACGACACAATTTACAATTTTTAAAGCTAAATTTTCAATAATTGACTTTAGCGTTAAAGTTTAGATCACCGAACTTACTTTATTCGGTATAGACGCAGGTACGATTCCCGCACGGGAATAAAGATAAACGAAATTTATATGTCGATCTATGATTTTGAAATAAAGAATATTTCTTAAGCTCTTGGCACGATAATTAAATACAAACGCGATTTTTTTAAATTTTTCTTTGTTAGTTTGTTCTTCTGTTTTCTTTAAAATGGCGCGACTTATTTTGAATGGACTGTCACTGGAAGTTGGAACACTTTCCAAAAATTATTTTAGACTACTTTTTATACACCGGAAAAATGCACGATGCCTGCGGGATCGTTTTTATATCGGATTTTAAAGTAAACTGTAAAGTATGAAGGTGTCTTGGGTGTTGGAGGTGTCACAGGATCTGTGGTATACCGGAAAGACCTATCTATGTCAAATTACAAAATACTCATAAATTCGTGCGCAGCCGCGGGGGCGCCTACCGGCGGAGGTAACAGCAAACCTATACCTAAAATGTGGCCATGTCTTAAATTTTTCAAAACATTACCGCTATCATAACTATTACCATTTATTTACTAACAATATTTTTCTTTGTCTATCTATCTATCTATAACCTCACGCCAGATCCCTTGCGGGGTAGGCAGAGAGTACAGAGTTCCAACAGGTTCTTTCCTTACATACCTCTCTGGCTTCCTCGACTCTCATAGTTCGTCTCATACACGCTCGCCGGTTACGGAGACTCTTGACTTTTCCATCAGATAAGACTCGGTTTATTTGGTCGTGGTAAGATAGTCTAGGTCTTCCCCGGTACCTGCATCCTTCCACTTTCACATTGTATATCTGTTTTGTCATTCTTTCCTCTGGCATTCTTTCTATATGCCCGAACCAACGGAGCATGCCCTTTCTCATCTTTACACCGATACTATCTTTCATACCTACTCGCTGTCTTACTATGCTGTTGCTAATGCGGTCGGTCAGCTTCACTCCGCACATCTTCCGCAGAGCTCGCATTTCTACCGCATTTATCCTACTTTCATTCTCCTTCTTACATACCCAGCTCTCGCTACCATATAACAGCGTTGGGACAAGAACTCCGTTATGTATGGCCAGCTGCGCCTTATGGCTTAAGTGCCGGCTCCCGAGTAGCTTTCCCATCGCACCATTCACTCTGTTCCCTGCACTCACTCTTCTCTCTATGTCAGCGGTGTATTTCCCATCCTTACTGAAGGCGCATCCAAGATATACAAACTCATTCACTTGCTCCAGCACACCGTTACCAACCACAATCCTTACATTCGTTCTGGTTTCTTCCCTTTCAAAAACCATAATCTTGGTTTTCTTCACATTCAAGTGTAAGCCATTGATCATGCAGTCGTCTTTCATAACTGTGACTAGTGTTTGCAGATCAGTGGCTGTTGGCGCTATTAAAACCGCGTCATCTACATAAAGTAGATGGTTTACCACTAAGTCACCCATTTGTACACCTTCATTCATCGCTTTCAGTCTTTGAAGACTTTTGTCCAGATATATTATAAACAGTCTAGCGGACAACACGCAACCCTGCTTGACGCCGATTTTAACGTCAAACCAGGGTGACCTGTTACCACCCACCCGTACGCATGCCTTGCAGTCCACATAAGTGGACTGGACGGCTCGCAACAGAGTGCCATCTATACCATACTCTGGCAAAATGTCCCAAAGTCTCTTTCGCACAACTCTGTCAAATGCCTTCTCCAGATCTACAAAACCGCAGAAAACCTTCCGGCCCACTGCCAGATGCTTCTCTACGATGTTGCGGAGTGAGAAGACTTGATCCGAACATCCTCTTCCAGACCTGAAACCCCCTTGTGCCTCGCACAACATTCCATCGGACTTCACGCGCATTCTCCGTTCAATAATTTTACCGTACACCTTGGCTGCCAAGCTGATCAAACTGATGGCTCTGTAATTGGCGCAGTCATATTGTGAACCCTTGCCTTTATACAAGGGTACTATGACTGCGCGGCGCCAATCTGTAGGGACTCTACCGGTCCTCCAGCAAAGGTTTGCAAGGGCCCGGAAAGCGTCCCGGACGCAAGTTCCACCATATTTGATCATCTCGGCAGATATCATGTCTACTCCCGCAGCTTTACCGTTTTTCATACTTCCTATCGCCCATTCAACTTCTTCCATAGTGATGTCCTCCGTTGATTCTGGTGCCGCAGTCTCGCCTTTAGGCACGTCTGCGGCATCAGCATCCGGGTCATCTCCATACATTTCTCCAAAATATTCACTCCACCGGTTTAGCACAGCTTGTGTGTCTGCAAGAATGTCACCATCTTTAGATTTTATCCTTTCCATTCTGGAGCCTGACGAATCACCTCGAGCCTTTCTCACCTTGCTCCAAAAGAGTTTGGTGTTGTTCTCGAAGTTCTTCGCCAGCCTCTCCTCCTCAATCATACTGGCTCTTTCACGCTTTTCTTTCACTAAAGTTTTAGTGGCATTCTTGCATTGCCGGTATATTTCTTTCCTCATCTCTGTCATACTGGCATTCAGGTTCAAAGAAGATACATAGTCCTGCCACGCTTTCTTCTTACTTTCTACGGAGCTTTGCAACTCCGCATCCCACCATGCATCACCTTTTGCTGTAATATGCTTCTTTGAGCAACCACATACTTCTTTCGCGGATTCCACCAAACTCTCTTTCAGGCTATTCCAGCATTCATCTACATTTGAGTCCGAAGAGCCTGCTGTCAAAAGCTTGTCCCGGACTCTGTCTTCATACATTCTCCTCACGCTCTCATCTTGCAACTTTTCAACCTTTAATCTTTCAAGGTCTCCGAAGGGGATACGCTCTCGCCAGTGCCTCCACTTCCTGAACAGACCACTAAACCGCGCAACTACGAGATAGTGGTCTGATTCCAGAGTGGGGCTCTATACGCACGCGTATCTTGTAGTTTGCTTCGGAGACGGTTATCAACCAGGATCAGATCTATCATGCTTTTTTGTTCATTCCTTCTCCACGTATACATATGTATGTCCTTATGCTGGAATATCGTATTAGACACAAGGAGACCCCTTTCCAAACAAACATCTACAATGAGCTTACCTGCATCGTTCACTCTCTTATCACCATAAGGACCCAGAGCAGCGTCGCAAGTTTGCCGCCTGGTTCCTACCCATCCGTTCAGATCGCCACACAGAATCACCTTCTCGTTAGCCTCAGCCAAATCCAGAACTTCCCTGACATTATCCCAAAACTTCTCAAGGTCCTGGGGTGTCGACGAGCTTACGGGAGCATACGCTGCGACCAAAAATACTCTAGTGACACCCAGTTTTAAACGGACCCAGAGAAGTCTCGCATCGCACAGGCCATAATCTCTCACTCCAGAGGCCAGGCGACGGGACAGCAAGATACCCACCCCCATGCTGGCACGACTGCTCTGCGGTACACCAGACCACAGAGCCATCGTTCCATCAGGAAGATCACAGGTTTCACTGCCCCTCCGCTTAGTCTCTGTTACACACAGAGCATCCAGGCGTCTCTCTTTCATTACATCAATCACCTCATGCATCTTATCTTCCATACCACCTCTTACATTCCAAGTGCCTATTCGGCACTCTGCACCCCACGACTCGCCAGTTCGGGCCCGGCGTGATGGGTGGCGGCCCCCATCGCCGCTTCCACCTATATTCGTACCGACGGGGGCGGGCCGGTACGCGTCGCCTCGGGGGGACGCCCTAGCCCGCACTGCGGTACGTCTTCGGTCCAAGATTGCAGCCATAATGACTGGCAGGGGTCGCGACGAGCACGCTCTTTTTCTTTGTACTATTTTAAATTCTAAAATAAATATACTATTCTAAGATAAAGATTTAACTATTATTATTATATTTTTCTATCTATCTATCTATAACCTCACGCCAAATCCCTTGCGGGGTAGGCAGAGAGTACAGAGTTCCAACAGGTTCTTTCCTTACATACCTCTCTGGCTTCCTCGACTCTCATAGTTCGTCTCATACACGCTCGCCGGTTACGGAGACTCTTGACTTTTCCATCAGATAAGACTCGGTTTATTTGGTCGTGGTAAGATAGTCTAGGTCTTCCCCGGTACCTGCATCCTTCCACTTTCACATTGTATATCTGTTTTGTCATTCTTTCCTCTGGCATTCTTTCTATATGCCCGAAGCAACGGAGCATGCTCTTTCTCATTTTTACACCGATACTATCTTTCATACCTACTCGATAAATTTTTATACTTTTTTATCGACTTGCGTGAAGGCCCTAGATGTCAATCTTATTTTGCCTAAGGGCTTTCACTAACCCTGCAATTTTCTGGCTTCTCTCTTTCGTCACAGGTGGCGAGAGGCACGGGGAACTTTTAAAATTGTTCTACAAAGCTTTACTAATTCTTAAGTTGATCTTCCAAATATTTTTTCAAAACAACGGTTTGGTAACGTAGGCCCTTTAACTATGTCAAATGGTCGCAGGTACGATCCCCGGGTGAGAATACAATTAAACCTTAGGTATGACTTTAACCTACTGGTATTATGCTAAAACACGCATGTTTTTTATTTCTTTTTTAACCGTCTGTCTGTGTGTTCGGCTGGGTAAATTTCCGGTAGGGCTAAACCGATTTTAACGAGATGTCATTGGAAGATCTTTTCAGATGTTATTTTAGGAGATTTTTATCCCGTAATACCTACCTATGTCAAATTATAAAATAAACCCGTGAAAAGCCGCGGGCCACAGCTAGTATCACAATAGAAATACCATCGCGACCTAAAGGGATAGTCAAAAGTGTATGTGAGAAATTTCCCTAAATGCTCTCAAACAGGTCACGTTATTATTTTATTTCCCCCTTCTAATAATACATTTAGGAACATATATTTGTAGGTCGGCTCGGTGCACCCTGCCGCCTGGTCCGCCTACTGGATCGAGTAGTCGCTTGTTCGTCCCCCACACGGGGCAAATCTTTGTATGACCTAGGCTTGTGAGATTATAATCGATTTTTAGAAAATCGATTATTATCATTACCATATACCGGGCACAATTCTAGACTCCGGACTGATACTGGGAATTTTTGGATAGAAAAACTACATTTGTCAGACCAATGATTTGAGCCCAGGACCTCGTGATCGCAAAGCAATATTCACCAATGGGCCAACGATGCAAGTAAAACATTATTAAGTTATAGTAATAAGGCTCTACATGGAATAGTTATGACAAATAATAACCCAGGGATGTAATACTGAATCATAAGCAGCGTTTTAATTCTATTAGGCGAGCGACTAAGTATTATGGCAGTCACTGGTTTATTGTCGATTATGAAAAGTTGTCGTGTTAAAGTGGTACTACGTACCTACTTAATCTTGGACAAAGCCACTGCTACTGGCCAGTTTGCGTGCGGCAAGTTCACGACTGGCCCCTATATTTGGTACGAGCACGCACGCCACTAAATGTAGGGCGGGGCTAACCCGCAGTCGACTCAAGGGCATTGGGGAAAATAATAATAATATATTGTATTTGAAAGTGGCGGAAACTTACAAATCAATGGGTTACTAGGTAATTTATCTCATTTTACCTTTGAGCTAATAAATTTATAATATATATAATAATTGTTACGGCTGATGTTACACACATTAAAAAAATTATCGTCGTCGCGCCTATATTTCCCAAGCCCCGAAGCGGGGATAGACACGGAAATATGGATGACGATGTAAGATCTTAAGGTAATAAAGGGGCGACCTTTTGGCATTATAATTGGCACAAATCTAGATTCTGGACTTGAACTGATATTTTTCTGACACAAAAACCACTTATTATCCGAACTATGATAACTACATGCAATTAGTAGTTATATGATTCTACACGACCCTAATACATACGAAGATGATCAGAAGTATTTTGAGCATTCAAGTAATTTGGAAGGCCACGTCTAAACAAAACGATCACAGCAAACACCCTACATAACATGGGGTACCAACCCTCATAAATAATGCTGTTGACAGAAAGACGCTCTATTGCTTGGTAAAGTGGTTTGAACGTAAGCCGTTTGAGTAACGGAATCAGTTGTTTTCGGGTTTGTAATAAAAGCTAGCTGAAGGTGGTGTCTCTACAGAGGAACCTCATCAAAGCGAAACCGTAATCTACCGCGTATACCTGTCTCCTCAAAATATCTTATTCTAATTAAGTACGCAAAGTTCTTTGTTTCTCAAGGACTATATACAAACCTTGTTGACAGACGCTTCGTGCACTAGTGTTGATAAGAACGTGATATTTCTTGCAAGGGCACCTGTATGTTGTTTGCTTGCAGTTCCCGTGCTCTGTGCGGATTTGTTTACCCTACTGCCAGTTACTAATAACAAAGAAAGTCAAACATTGTTTACAATGTAGATAGATGTTTACCAATATGATTGTTTTATTTTTTGTAACCTACGTTACTTTGAAATAATATACCTACTTCTGACGTGGTCACAACAATAAAGAATAAAGGACATGTTGCCAATGTAAGTCAAAAAGCCAGACATGTCTGCCACATGGCGAATGACCGATGGCCCAACATAACCGACTGGTTACTACAAAATACAAAATGTAACATGGCAAGCCTAGACATAAGATGATAGGCCTGAACACCGTTTTCCGGGGCTGGCCTGGCATAGCAACTGCCAGAGTGAAAAAAAAATAATTATGCAAGCCTTTTTCCAGCAGTGGGACAGCTCATAATAATAATAATAGCGCTGCATTTAAACTATTACAGGATTTAAGAATGGTCAGAAAAGTAACAGAAGAAGGACAGGAAACTCCACGGTTACTCTCGCGCTCTTAATCTCTCGTAAGATTATGATAGGTAGGTACTTAGATAAGTAAAGGACCCGCACTGAACCCAGTAACCGATGTCCATCCACTAGCTGCAATATGAGGTCCAGTACCTCAGAACTGTTCCTCAGAACATAGATCAGATTTTTGATAAATCTAAACGTAAGCTCTAAAATAGCCGTACTTGCTTCGGCAGTACATATACTAAAATTGGAACCATACAGAGAAGATTAGCATGGCCCCTGCGCAAGGATAACACGCAAAATCGTGAAGCGTTCCACATTTTTCGGAGAATACGCGTGAAGTCCGATGGAATGTTGTGCGAGGCACAAGGGGGTTTCAGGTCTGGAAGAGGATGTTCGGATCAAGTCTTCTCACTCCGCAACATCGTAGAGAAGCATCTGGCAATGGGGCGGAAGGTTTTCTGCGGTTTTGTAGATCTGGAGAAGGCATTTGACAGAGTTGTGCGAAAGAGACTTTGGGACATTTTGCCAGAGTATGGTATAGATGGCACTCTGTTGCGAGCCGTCCAGTCCACGTATGTGGACTGCAAGGCATGCGTACGGGTGGGTGGTAACAGGTCACCCTGGTTTGACGTTAAAATCGGCGTCAAGCAGGGTTGCGTGTTGTCCGCTAGACTGTTTATAATATATCTGGACAAAAGTCTTCAAAGACTGAAAGCGATGAATGAAGGTGTACAAATGGGTGACTTAGTGGTAAACCATCTACTTTATGCAGATGACGCGGTTTTGATAGCGCCAACAGCCACTGATCTGCAAACACTAGTCACAGTTATGAAAGACGACTGCATGATCAATGGCTTACACTTGAATGTGAAGAAAACCAAGATTATGGTTTTTGAAAGGGAAGAAACCAGAACGAATGTAAGGATTGTGGTCGGTAACGATGTGCTGGAGCAAGTGAATGAGTTTGTATATCTTGGATGCGCCTTCAGTAAGGATAGGAAATACACCGCTGACATAGAGAGAAGAGTGAGTGCAGGGAACAGAGTGAATGGTGCGATGGGAAAGCTACTCGGGAGCCGGCACTTAAGCCATAAGGCGCAGCTGGCCATACATAACGGAGTTCTTGTCCCAACGCTGTTATATGGTAGCGAGAGCTGGGTATGTAAGAAGGAGAATGAAAGTAGGATAAATGCGGTAGAAATGCGAGCTCTGCGGAAGATGTGCGGAGTGAAGCTGACCGACCGCATTAGCAACAGCATAGTAAGATAGCGAGTAGGTATGAAAGATGGTATCGGTGTAAAGATGAGAAAGGGCATGCTTCGTTGGTTTGGGCATATAGAAAGAAAGCCAGAGGAAAGAATGACAAAACAGATATACAATGTGAAAGTGGAAGGATGCAGGTACCGGGGAAGACCTAGACTATCTTACCACGACCAAATAAACCGAGTCTTATCTGATGGAAAAGTCAAGAGTCTCCGTAACCGGCGAGCGTGTATGAGACGAACCATGAGAGTCGAGGAAGCCAGAGAGGTATGTAAGGAAAGAACCTGTTGGAACTCTGTACTCTCTACCTACCCCGCAAGGGATCTGGCGTGAGGTTATAGTAAGCTCCAAAATATGTTCGACCGTTGATCCTGACACCGTACCGGTGTTAATACCTTTTTTTTGTAATTCGTAAATTAACTCCATCATATCTATTTTTGCCAGAGAGGAGGCAGAGGTGTAAAGTGAATACCCACGTTTGGCCGATGATTTAAGGTCTTAATTTAATTGAGTCTAGCCTATTAGCGAACACAATTTCACCGACTCTGAACTGTGAAGTTTTCGAAGAACTCTAATAACAAATTATCCGACCTAGGATACAAAACCTAGGTTTTGCCAGCCGTACCACTAGAGCAACGAGACAGTCCGCAGTTCCAATTTGTTCAGCATGACTGGTGAAACGAAGTAAATAAGTATCGTACAATGATAAATAAATAAACACCGCCACGCCTATATTCCCCATGCGGGGGTGGCAGATGTGTACTGAGTACACACCCGACGATGTTAGATCCCATGTAATAGGGAGCGAACTTATTGCCATATACCAGGCACAACTTCAGACTCCGGACTGATAATGGGAGTTTTTCGATAGAAAAACTACATTTGTCCAACCTAGGATTTGAACGTAGGACCTCGTGATCGCAAAGCACTTTATTCGCCGCTAGACCAACGAGGCAAGTAATGGTAGAACGGTACGGTCGGCAACTTAAATAAATCGAAATAATTCAATTCGACCAGTTCATTTGACAATCTGATTATTATTGACATTTTATTATTTTGACTATGATTATTACCAATTTTATTTATCTACTTATTTCATGATTATTGTTTGTTATTTTAATGTAATGTGCAAATATTTTATAATTATTATAATTCAATGAGAAATGTAAGTGTTAATGCCTAAAATCTTATTATATTGTAAAGTTACATTTTAATATTTAGTAAGTCTGCCAAATTTTGCATGCTTTGTGGCAAAGTGTGGAGTTCTATTTTATAATATAAGACCTAATTGTACCTACCTACACTTGCAGAATAAATGATTATGATTATGATTATAAAATAATCAGGTTTTCAAATCGCTTGTACGCTTTTGTTTAGCATCAAATACATTATTTTTGATCTACATATATTTGAGTACGTAGCAAATAATGGAGTTTTAACAATGTTCACCAAAGTTTTTATAATAAAGAGTATTAACGGTTCGAAGTACTAAGAGTGTTCAGCGACTTCCGTCGCTAACTGTACACAGTAATCACAACAAATAATGAATATACATATACATGACTGTTTTTAGTCAGTCTTCATCTTTTAGTTACTGGCCTGGCTAACTTAAGACTGCTTTTGTATTGAAAAATTTTGAAATTAACCATTAGTCGAAAGCAATTAAAACGAGTCCGCTTTATAGTCCTGTTAATAAATAAACATAGGTACCAAAAACACATACTTTCGTCCAATGCACAGACAGCGATGCACCGCGCGATCATCGACGACCGATTCTTCTAAACAAGTAGTCAGGTCTTGTTGAAATAAATTGTTAAGCATTTTTTTTAAATTCTGTATGGATTAAAATATATACGCAGTCATAATAATTTTGATTGGGATTATATTTAAAATGGATTTGGTAAATTACTTACTAATAAACTATACTACGATCATTTATATTTTTACTTACCGCTGTCTATAAAATCCATAAATATATGAACAAATTCACACAATTCACTCTACGTATAGGTAACCTACAAAGTTTTATTACCAACTATTAAAAATGTTCTTATGATGTGTTAACTAGATTGTCTAATGAAACTGACGTAAAACTACACAATAAAATATTTAATGATTAGGTACGCATTATAGTAATTAATTAAGAACGATGACAATCCAATCACTTGAAGTTAAGAGTTCAACACACACTCCCGATTTGTCCGCAGCAGCGGCAGATACCGCTGGGAACCGGTTCGCATCGGACGCCGTGCAGCCAATTACTGAGCACGGCACGCAAGCCCTCCCTCGGATCACTACAGCGCATGCTCCGACACGATTGACACCGCGCAGCTAATACACGCCGCTACAGGAGGGAATATTCATAAGTTAGATTTTAGTTTTGTTTAGAATGTGTCTCGCGGGACTCAAATGGGCCGCAGAGTTTGCAAAATTGTAACAAACGGGTATTTGACACCGAACACGCTACTTCGGAGATAAATATTTTGAACATGGAAGGGCGAATACTGCGGAAAAGTTAAGCTTTATTTCCTTTTTTATCAAACCTATTCTAATCCAACATTTTGGAGTTTTTAAGTTTAAGTACCTATTATGCTTTTCGTTTAAGTATGTACTCTTAAAATTGGTGCAACTTTCTGAAGCTTTTTCCGTGGAACAAACAGAAAAACGATCTAAAAGAACATATTGTTTTTCAGTGACCACCACGCTAAAATAGCGGCTTTTCTACGAAGCCAAAAATCATCGAACAGCTATTTAACTGACGGGATATTTGATCGATGGGACATTTTACCGAATAGTCACATGTACGAAATCCCATGTCAGCGATGGTTCTTTGAATGCCAAATGTTCTGAAGTCAATTAAAAACTATTTATTTTTATCAACATCTGTTGTTTATTAGTAAATTATATTTATGAGTTATGTTTTGTGCAGAGTCAATCAGATTTATTTTTCGCATCATTTTTTGTTTTACGTTAACGATAGGTACAATTATCTATATATCTATATCATAACGCCAGATCCCTTGCGAGCTAGGTAGAGAGTACAGAGTTCCAACAGGTTCTTTCCTTATATGCCTCTCTGGCTTCCTCCACTCTCATAGTTCGTCTCACACACGCTTGCCGGTTACGAAGACTCTTGACTTGTCCTACAGATAAGACTCGGTATATTTGGTCCGGTATTCCCCGGTACCGCATTGTATATCTATTTTGTCAGTCTTTCTTCTGACATTCTGTCTGTATGGCCGAACCAACGGAGCATACATATATAAAATGATGTTGATCAAAAAATATGAATGCAAAACCAACAAACAAACTTTAAAAATAATTTAAATATTGGAATATTTATTAGTTGATACTAAGTGACTGACACTGAGATACTAAGTTTGTGTAAGTACGCATTTATGCATATAATCGTTTAAGGGCTCCGTTCCTCCGAGGAGTATCGAATAACTTTTTCCTCTATTATCTATAATAACCATATTTCTGGAACACTCCAGCCATGATTATGACAAACAAAACTACGTACGGAACCTACGTATGAGCACCCCTCACGGTATTCGATATAGGTACCCTTAGAGAATTAATTAAAAGATATTTACGACTTGATCGCTGCAAGGATTAATACACCGAGCGGGACATCTTTAGATCGTTAAAAGCTTTAACATTCATCCCCTTTTATCGGGACGATTGTACAAAACCACTCAACCCTTTTAAACCCGAATCCGAAGTGCGTCCGGTCGTTAGCAGACATTAATGGAATCCAACTGGTTACTCTGCCATGAAAATAACAAGGGGCCAAGAATTTAATAGTATCCGTTTTGTTGTTTAGTACAATAACATTATTTCATTTTTATAATAATTGTTGTGTTTCGAGCTAGTACTAAACTTAAGAAATGTTCGACTCGGTCAGTCTTAGGTGACTGATTGCATTATCATTGTCAAGCGTCTGCGTGCTTTGGAAGCCTTCCACTTTTTAGCCACCAGATAACCAACACCGTGTCGACCATTGGTGGTGGACCGAAGTAGTAGAGTACATCATATTCCCTTTCTAAAATGTTATTTCCTATTCTTATAAATTTTTCTGTCAGTAATTGTCACTGTAAAAGTCGCGTCCATTTTTTTAGTGTTGCTTGATAATGTAATAGTAAAAACACGCCCATTTTGTTAGTGTTGCAAGTATAACAATTTTATTTTTCCCTAATTTTATTTGCTGGGGACTTATTGGTTCTCGTATTAAATTGTATTAATTTACCTTACTACTATATAATGGTTTTAATATTTAGTTAAGATGATGAATTTATATTGTCCGTACATCAAATTACTACAAACCTTCATAGTTAAGTTATGCATTCAAATACACATTACCGCAACAATGATTTTATTAAAATCTATTCTGATGCAATCAACATTTACCCCAAAAAGTGGTAATCTTTCCGGGCTGCCTACATTACGTGGGTGGCAAGTGCAGTAGAGTGGGGGACGTTTGTTGAATTTTTGGCTTCACCGCGCGACGTGCTATTACGACTGGACACGGCTTCTTGATTATATTTATTCTAAGGTTTAAGGTTGCAGCAAGTTTCAACGGGGTTCGAGATGAATCCGCTTCCATTCATCGTTATCGGCATTCGTTTCCGATCGGCCACGGGGTTCATAGTTGAAAACAAAATCATCAAACCAAAAACGCACCGCGCGTTCACTTGCGGTACCCGGTCCATAGAAGGCGTTAATATTGCGCGCTGTCTGTGCTCCGTTGGTGCCACGACTAAACTCGTATTCTAAAATAACGCGCAACTTTTATTTATACATTGTTACAGAAACAGCTATAAGGCGATATAAAAATAATAATTGAAAGGCGGGAAACAAAAAATGGTATATTTATAATATTAATTCGAATTTGAAATTGTAAACAGACTATAAGATTTTGATTTTCACACTATTCTATTTTTTCACATAAGATAAGTAGTGACAGTTCTAAGTGCCAAACGAAATTAATATGTCATTCAATGGTATTAAGGCATAAAACCATAAGTATAGAAACAGGTCATGCCTCTTATTACCATTGAATAAAGTATAATTTTCTTTGACACTTACTGTCACAGTACCCTTCTTACATGAAAAATTCTATAGCCGGTAGTTTTAGATGAATTACTTGTCTATATGGAGCATAAAATTTATCTCCCTGTAGGGTAGATAAAATGCACGACGTCATTTAGGTTATAATTTTCCACGATTGATTTAAAGAAAGCAATTTAGTATTTGGTTGCAAGAATACTTTCTTTCCACTATGGGACACTATATTCGGAACTTAAATATCATGTAGATAATAAAACGCCATCTACCACTTGCAGTCTTTTATTAGAGAGTAAACGCAGCTAATATTCGATCCATTGGGTTACCGGCCGTGTTGCAGCATATGTCGCAAAAGACGACTGAAAGAGTAAAACCACTTTGATGTGTTCGTAAAAGTATCCATTCCGCGAACACTATTCAATATTCTGTGTTGTCGCTACCAAAACGTTCGCACGTTCAAGTACTTACTGAAACGCCGCGTCTGTAAAGTGGTTTAACAAAGTAGAAGCTCGGCGCGCGATATATTATTTTAGGCTGATGTGCTGCTACCCTACCCGTTGAACGAGCGATACGGAAAATTGGATGTATACACTCTCTGCATTCATCAATCAATTTTTTTTGTGTTTGTTACCTTGTCAAAATATGCTTAAAATCTATGTGACGACATAATCTTTGGGGTTCAAATAGATTGTCTACCTACTTTTTTAGTAAGGTCGTCTATTCAATAACTTGTTGAAAAAATCAGAAAATAAGACAACCTACGAAAAATAATTTTCTTGTTTTTTGAATAAGGATGAAAATAACAAATACAATTTAAAAGTGGCATAAAATATGTAAACACTACAAGGACAATGTTTGTCTTAATTCATATCAAAATAAATCTTGGCAAATGTTTTACTGTGATGTTCCACTTCCAATATCGGAAACATTTTAGAACGTCTTTTTGTTTCTGGCAGCACGTAAAACCGTTAGTCCCGACTGCCCCTAAATGTGTAAGTAGTTAAAAAAAAAAAAATACATAAACCGAATGCTCCCCTACGTCCAATCGTTAGCCAAATCGACACACCAACCTACAGATTGGCTCAGCACGTAGCGAAAGTGCTCTCGGCACTCAAAGGACACACCAGAGCACATGTTAAGGATTCATACCATTTTGTTAGTGAGATCAAAAATCTACATCTTACTGACAATGAAACTATGGTCAGTTTCGATGTCCAGTCACTATTCACATGCCTACCTGTACAAGACTGTGTCGAAATTGTAGAAAGGAAACTAGCGGAGAACAACATGCCAGCGGAATACTTAGAACTATTGAGACACTGCCTTACATCTGGCTACTTATTGTTGAAGGAGCAGTTCTACAAGCAAGTAGATAGCGTGGCGATGGGCTCCCCTGTATCTCCCATTGTTGCCGATATATTCATGGAAGACTTTGAGGAGACAGCCCTTCGTACCTCACCTGTAAAGCCAAGTTTCTACAAGCGGTACGTAGATGATACTTTCACAATATTACCATCTGACAAAATTCATGTATTCCTAAATCATCTTAACTCCATTAACCCTAAAATTCAGTTTACAATGGAGTTGGAGGCAAATAATTCCCTAGCTTTCCTAGATGTGTTAGTAATCCGTAACCCCAACAACACCTTAAGCCATACGGTTTATCGTAAAAAGACCCATACTGATAGGTACTTAAACGGTGAATCTCACCACCATCCAACACAGTTAGCTACCGTGGGTAAATCTTTGTTTCAGAGAGCACAAGGGATCTGTGACAAGAAACATCTGGCTGCCGAGCTTCAACATGTCAAGCAAGTCCTGTACGACAATAAGCTTCCAGTCCCACGCCAACGTCACAGTGACCGAGTGAAACCAGCCACAGTTGAGCGTCTCCCTGCTGTACTACCTTACATGAGAGGAGTCACGGACAAGATTGCACATCTTGAAGCGTGCTTCGATTAAAACATTGTTTAAGCCGCCGAAGAAGATCAGTCAATTTTTACCATCTGTCAAGTGTCAGAACCCTCTACAAGATGCAGGAGTTTACAAGCTTGATTGTGAATGTGGTCTCTCTTATATAGGACAAACAAAAAGACCGATAAAAATTAGGGTTAAAGAACACATAGCTGACCTAAAACACCGTCGCTCAAAGAAGTCTGCAGTCTGTGAACATGTCCTTGACCGCACCCGCCATAACATCAGATTTGATAGACCACAAATCCTCGTGAAAGAACACCGATTCCTACCAAGGATGGTTCGCGAGGCTATTGAAATTAAAAAACATCCTAATTTCAATAGAGAAGATGGCTGGGTGCTTCCATCGTCTTGGGATCCGGTAATTAATATAATCAAATCCAAAACCAAGCATAACACTGCAAGACCTCAAGACACCGTGAGCTCATTCTGCGTAGATCGGACCAACAACAACAAAAATAATTAAGAAGTTTGAGGGTACCTCGGAACAACTATGCCTATTGGACGTCTAACACCTCAGTCCCTCCCGTGACCATGGGTGCTGCAATGCACTCGAAACGTCGGGAACTAAAAATAAAAAAATAAACCGCGATAAAATCCGTAAAATAGTTTTATTTCATGTGTAATATTCGCGTAAATCTAAGAACTCAATATGTGTTGCATGATTAGCAGGAGGCTTGATCCTCCCTACCTTTATATAACCGCATTGGGCCCGTGTGGTAGCGCATCACATATTCTCTCTCACCTCGTTTAGTGAGAGGTTTTTCTTTATTCTTGGTGCATGGGAAGAACATTTAAAGTTTGAAATTATGAAGAACATTTAAAGTATGTGTATACTTCTTACACAAAAGGCGATCTTTACTCAAAAATCAGTTACCTTCCAGCGTACCTTTCAGTATTCAGATATGTAGAGATGGATAAGAGGGCAGTTATACAATAGAATGTCTATAGAAAATAAGACATACATATATTTAGTTCTTACGATACAAATATTAAATACATATCTATCTATCTATATCATCACGCCAGATCCCTTGCGGGGTAGGCAGAGAGTACAGAGTTCCAACAGGTTCTTTCCTATACATATAGTTATAATTTATACATAAACATACATAACTAAATAAAATCAAAATAGGAAATGTTCTCTCATTCTTCCCCCAAAAAACGTCCAAAGTAGAGCTTGCACGAAAGGAGTGTGGAAGTAAGTGACACAGATGCACAACACGTACAGGACCCATCGTAATGACTGGAAGAATGAAGAGGAGTACAAAGAAAAAGAGATGTAGCTGCACGGCCGGGCTTGCTACTTAGGAATAAGGAAGTGAAAACACTTTCGGAAGTAGAAAGGGGATTTAAGATTATGTAGCATGGAGTACAGTAGAGAGAGAATGAGTAGGTCCACCCATTTCAGTTTCGCCCGGAATTCTGATACGTGATTAAGTTTATGTAAACCGAAAAAAAGACGGATACATAATTCTGCAGACATTCGGGCTTATTGTCCAGCTCTTTAGTAGCATCAAGGAAGTTTACATCACCAACGTCATGAAGTGGTAGAAGGAGAGACTCAGCAAGACTAATTTTAGTTGGATAAAGTAAACACCTTTTCAAGCACTTGAGAGGTTCAAAGGAGACCTAAATTTTTCACATTATAACTTTAACACATCACATTCGGTATAGGTACAGAATGAAGGATCTGGACTGGATAAGGATTGGCGGGATCGTTTGCCAGTGATGAGAGCTTGACATTTGGCAGGATTAACCAAAAGACTAAACGATTTCGCCCAATAAATGATATTTTCAAGATCATCATTGATTTTTGTTCGGTAATTAGACAGTATAGGCTCATTTATAATTATTACTTCTGGCTAAGATTAACAGATTTTACCCGGATCTATCGAAGGCGGATGGATCCGGATGGATCCGATCAACAAAGTCCCCTTACCAGTAGTAATGTTATGTAAGTCGCCTGCTAAGATCCATTGCCGCAAATGAAGAAACATTAACAGCGAACTGATTCCAGCAGGGGCAAACACAGGGACTATGGGAATGAGGTGTCAACGTGCAAGAACTGGTCTATTTCAAAGGATACGAACATCAGTCAAAATTACTGATCTATTATCCGCCGGTAGCCCCGCTCACCAGACAAAACAATAAAAAATATTCAATATTAAATCTCAAATTAATGAAATCTGTAATTATTATTCGATTGTAGATTCGATTACAATCATTAGATGAGTAAACAGATTAATCGAATTAATTAATTCGATTATATACGGGTAAATGAGGAAGAGGGAAAATAAAGGAGGGGAAGCTTTTGGCTTGCAGTGAGACACAATTGGCTTACAATAATAATAATTCGATTATATTTGTTATTTTAATTTAATTATTTCATATTGTACATGAACCGGACTTTGAATCGACATGCCTACATTATTTTTTTTTCTGATTGTTTATTCTAATTCGCCCTAATTTTGGTTTGACAACTGGCAAGTTTCACCAATCCAACAACTTCATATATTATTAGGATCATAAAGAGTTGGGCAGCAACGGGTGATTAATGACCGGCCCACCCCACAGGTAAGTACGCCTGCAAATAGGAGGTAAATTCTACTAATTTAAACAGGCGTGATTACAATTAATCTATTAATGGAACGGTTTTCTGTTTCTTTAACTTGGACTGTGTACTTTCTGCCTACTCCGCAAGGGATATGGCGTGATGATATAGATAAGCACAGTGTTCATGTTACGAATAATTCGCAAATTCGATTCATTAATGCATAGTAAAACTATTTCATTAGGCTCCCATATTAAGCGTAAAAAATACTACTACGATTCAGCGGCATCTTAATCTGAAACTAGGTGTCAGTGTTGTGTATTTAGTAGAATTCGATAACATCTAAAGGCTTGTTTAGGTGGAACTTTGTCAGTGCGATTGACCCACAAACATCCAAGACGGCATCTAATTAATGGTTGTTTGCGCGCCGCTGGCTATGTAACACTCCACGTGTTGGCGACTAATGGAGACGGGAAGAAGTAGTCAACGTAATATCTGGAATTTAAAAATCTTTAACTGTGATCAATCAAGGACAGGACAAAGGACGCTCGCCGTTTGAAAAAAACCTTTTCACAAACATACACTAGTTTAAACTCCTAAATTGATTATTTACCAAACCACAACAGATTTTACAATTTTGTTGCAGAAAAAGTATAATCTAATATTGACAAATGCGCATTTCACAAAGTCAAAATTCGTCAATTATTTAGTTGGCAAATCTAACCTCTTTGCAATACCATAGAAACTTTTCACTTGGTTGTGGTTGCTGGCCAGCGTAGCTACTCTCGCTAGTCGGCATGAAATGTGCCTACAAATTTGCTGGATTAGGTTCATCAATATAGTTATTTTTAGTGCGTTGAATGTCACAGTCGGAAAAAATGCCTCTGAGATCATTCATAAATTTACGTAGATAGCACCTACAGTTTATAATTGAGAAGTAAATGAAACTTTGCGAAGCTCATGTAACTTAATATTTAATCACTTCACCAGAGTTTATTGTGAAATTTGAATACTGAAAGGAAAGTTTTCGGTATTTAGTTATAACAAAGATAGTCTTTGTATACTACTTTTAGAAAACTTGAACAATGGTGTTCAAACTTTGTAATAATGCGCTATTGTTTTATAGAACAGTGCACCTCTACCACCCTCGCTTGGGGAATATAGGCGTAACGGCGTTTTTTTAAATTTATTTTTTAAGTACATATTAATTAAAAAACATCGCTCAAACTTGGTATGGTACTTACTCAGTTTTATATTTAAAGCCCGGAGTACTGAAATGCGAAAGATGAATCCGCCCAAAACCATTTCGTGAGTCGTCATAATAAATCGCCTGACACTAAGCACGACGCGGCAAAAAGGAAAAAATATGGAGCACTAAAGCGGGGGACGTCTTACAAGACTGTACTTGTAAACATCTGCCACGTCTGAGAGTGCGGACACGACCGGTGGCAATTACAGAGCGCGGGACATCTGCGTCGGGCTGCCTTATATGCAATAAAGTAGGGAGCACTCCGGAGCGAGGAATGAGCGTGGATGCGGCTAATAGTTTTTGTACTTATTTTTGTAAAACAAATATATTGACAATCCCTGCAATAAATTACGAGTAGTACAATTGTCATTGGTATTGTATAAATCGTTTAAACCAAGATTTATTTTTACAGCAGCGTTTAGTAAACTAGTAAAACACAAAATGTTGTTGGTTCAGTCGATAAAGATATATACTTGATACATAATAAATTAATTGTAAAAAAAACATTTCTAAAAACAAGTTTCTATGCAGAAACTTAAAACGACATATCATAATTAAATGTTTATACAATATTTCGTGTCTATGCTGTTGGCCATTGAGGAGTTCCTTCGTTTGGAGCCAATCCAAGATGTAAAATTAGGTCCTACTTACCATAAAAATGCATTGTAATAGAACTGAAGAATTGAACCAACATGTCAAATTTCAAATTCCTAGTATAAAAGGGAGTGGTTTTCCACTTGCCACATTTGGTCTAAACTAGCTGTGCAAATGAAATACTTAAAATGCTTGTCAAAATATTGTAAAATGAAACGCCAATTTATATCGTTAATAAAAATATTTGGCTTTAAAATAGTTACTTTTCCTTCAATAATAAAGAAAGAAATTCATTTTGTAGTTCGCGTTTTGCAGAGTCTCAACTTGTCCAAATCGATTCTTACTCTGTCGCGGAACTTTAATTAATGAATAAAGATGCACGGCAAAAAAATATTAATCGCTAGGGCAGCATGGTTCCTTAATTAAATTGAAACTATTAAAATTCATACTGAGGGATTATTAAAGTCTCCAGCTGATTTGTTCCCATTGTGCTGGGTTTTCTCTATCTATCTTTATCATCTCTCCAGATACCTTGCGGGATAGGTAGAGAGCACAGAGTTCCAGTAGGTGTGTTTCCTTAGAGACCCCTCTGGCTTGCTTCACTGTCATAATTTATCTCATATAAGCTCGCCTGTCACGGAGAATCTTCACTTGCCATTCAGATAAGACATGGTCTATTTAGTCATGGTAAGATAGTCTAGGTCTTCCCCGGTACCTGCACCCTTTCACTTTTTAGTTTATTAGTAGTAATTAATTGCAAGTAGTAATGAGGTGCAGTTATAGCCTAGTGGTTAGACCATTAGACTGCAAAGTCAGAGGTCTGGAGTTCAAACCCAGGCCTCTGTCTTTTCGAAAGCATGTGTGTATTAAACATTAACTGTCACTTGTTTTAACGGTGAAGGAAAATGTCGTGAGGAAACCTGCATGCCTCAGAGTCTCTCGAAGGTGTGTAAAGTTCGCCAACCCGCACTGAGCTAGCGTGGTGGATAATGGCCTATAAACACTCTCAGTCTGAGATGAAGCCAACGGTGGGACAGTTTCTTAACAGGGCTAATATTATTATACGTATTATATAATGAATAGCAAAACTTCATAGATTGAAAGCTAATTTAAAGCTAATTGAAAGCAAGCATCCGGAAAACAATTGCACTGCACTTTGTAAGCATTCACTATTTATGGCGTGGAACGGTGCAAATCGAGTATATACCATCATGACTAATTAAAATTCGCATTGAGCTGCCCAACAGCTAGCGGAAACCGTAATGACAAAACCTTCTGCTTCGATGTCGTATACTCGTCTCTCACAAATGTACTTAATATAATGTTAATTATAAACTAAGCGACATTTGAAAGTATGCTAAAGGGTACGTTCACATACACTTCACATCCGGAGGTGAATGTACAACACAAACCAAGAACAGATTTTTTATTTGGAATAAAATACATAGAAATTACTAATAAAAGGATACATGTTTCAATTGTTGCTTGGCCATGGACAACAAGTAAATAATATACCTAATTAATGATTCACTCTATCGATTTAGTTCTCCTAACATACAAATATGTTAATAGTACGTACTGATTGACTCAAACACAAAATATGTTTAAAAATTATTAAACTAAATCACATTATAATAATAAAAAGTAACACATCACATTATAATTATAACTAGTGGTCGCCCATTGGTCGAAATTCAACCATCATTAATTTCAATTATATGTTTGAACATTATGAAGGTTCTATTGTCAAAGACTATGTCTTCTATAATTTTCGAAACAAAAAACCACGCGATTAGTACAATGCTGTCCATTGAACTTGACATACATATTTCGATAATATAATTAATAATACAAAACTTCTCTGTAAACCATGTTTTTTGTAAAAACACTTTCATCGTTTGCTGGTTATGTTTGACATTCAGTAAGACTATAGACAAACAATATTAAAGACAAACAATATTAATCTGTAGCTAGGTGGGGCGACGATATTCGTAAGGCAGCGGGCAGGGATTGGAGAAGGAGAGCTGAAGATCGAGCTCAGTGGCGTGCCATGGGAGAGGCCTACGTCCAGCAGTGGACTGACACGGGCTGATGATGATGAATATTAATCTATTCTCAATTTGGCCACAGACTTTGACAGCGCGTGTGTGTCAAATACATGGTAGTATGTGTAGTGTTTTCTTTATTGATTTAATGTATTTTAATACATAATTTAAAACAAAAATATAATCATTCTGCACTCCTCTATATAAACTATAAGTGTGGGAAATTTCATACTCCGTCCGCGCAATTTTCGTAAAAAGGGGTACAAAGTTTTTGCTTCACGTATCAATATAATGATAAGTTTCATTTTGTAAAATAAGTAAATCATCCTTCATATATTTTACTAAATTAGCCGACTTATCATATGCATGTTTACGTTTTTGTTTGTTACAAAATAATTTTTTTTGCTTCTGCATTGGCTAACTGTAAACAATATTTTAACTGTAATGCAAAATCATCAGTATTATAAACTGGTTCTCAGAATCTTAAATTCTAGAAGGTATGCGACAGTTTACCTAAAACTAATTCATAGGGTGTGTAATTTGTTTCAGTATGAACCGTATTGTTGAAGCTAAAGCACGTAAATGCTAACCAATATCTCCATGTATCAGCATGCTAATCGCATTTAATTCTCAAAAATTAACCTAGTCTTATGTGCATTTTCTAGAGCGCCAATCGATTGGTGTAGAAGTAGAAGATAATTTTTTGATATTTAAAATTTTACATACGTGTTCCATTGTCGCCGACATACACTCCGTTCCTCTATCAGTGGCCATCGTTACTGGAATACCAAACCCCAAAATAAAATAACGTGTAAATGCATCAGTAATGCTCTTAGTTTCCTTGTTTTTTAACGGAATAGCTTACACAAATTTTGTTAATTTGCACTTGATACTCTATTGACTATCCAATGCGAATTGTGTAGTGTAGCAACCATTATCTTTATCCCTGTCTCATGGACCTACTACGTCTAAATATATTTTATCAAATGCCAAGGAGACGGCTGTGGTTATCCCCATTGGGAAATACTCAGCTTTATGACATGTATCTGACATGATCTTACAAAGTTTTAAACGTCTTTTTCTATATTTTGCCAATAATAACGTATCTTAATTGTATTAACCAGTCTGCGCAATAAGGCATGGCTACTGGATGGCAATAAGTGAAAGTCATTCATGATTAGTGTTTTATTTATATTTCTTTGATACCTATTTCGTTACAAAATCAACTCAATTTTTACACAAATTCGGCTCGCGAAAAATGCGCTTTAAAATCAAGATTGATGTATGATAATTTTCTACTTAATATAAAACACAACATTCAAATTCTTTTCTGATTTCACTTAATTCAGCACCTTTCACTAATATAATTTCTACCGAGTTATATAGTTTTCTTAAAATATCTACAACTCTTGACTGATCAGACCAATTATCCGTAGATTTATGAAAATCCGTATCTCCATCCTTTATTGTATCGACTCACTTATTTTCTTTTTCTGAGCCCTAGTTAACACAGTTTCTACCTCTTCATGCATCCGTTTCAAATCATCTGGTGTCAAACATACTCTTGACAATGCATCAGCCACAGCATTCTCTTTACCTTTTACATAAACAATTTTAACATCATATTCCTCTAGTACTAGTCCATATTTTAAATAGAGCGTGTATGAGACGAACTATGAGAGTGTAAGAAGCCAGAGGGTCTATAAGGAAAGAACCTGTTGGAACTCTGTACTCTCTGCCTACCATGTAAGAGAACTGGCGTGATGGTAAAGATAGATAGATTTTAAAAGCCTTCTAGAAGGATATTTCATTTCAAAGGGATAGACTAATGGTTTATGATCCGTCATGATTAAGACATTTCTACCATATACGTAAGGCCTGAAATATTGTACCAGGAGCATCTATCTGTATTATAAATTCATTTGGAAAAATCTGGAACGTGGAAGGTAAAATTAAGGCATTTTTAAAATTATAAATGCTTGTTGGCTTTGTTCTGTCCAAATGAATAATTCATATTTTCTAGATAATTTATTACATGGTATAGTGATATCAGCAAATAAATTGATACATTTACGATAGTAGTTCCAGAACGCTACAAATCTCTTAACTTGCATTTTTTGGAGTGGAATTATAAGTTACTATTATTATTTTCTCTGGGTCCAGTGAAATGCCTTTGTTCAAAATTAAATTACCTAAATACAAAATTTCTTTCTTTTAAAATTTCTCATTTCGTTTACTTTTCTAAGACTTTCCATGACATATATTTAATTTTGATTATGTTGATTTAAGTTTCTCACAAACACAATCAAATCGTCTAAATAAATAAAGCATTTATCAAATGCTAGTCCCGACATTACTACTGACATTATACGGCTTGGGCTTATCTTGAGCACCATTGGTTGGTATTTCATGGGGTTCTGGCCGGTACTAGTAGTAAAAGCTGTTAATTTTCGAGTATAAGAATTCAAGGTCACCTGATAGTAGCCTTGATAAAGGTCAAGGTGACTGAAATATATTGCACTAGAAAGAGAATCTAATATTTAATTGATATTTGGTAAAGGAAACTAATCATCGCAAATGATTTCGTTTATTTTTCGAAAGTCTATTACTAAATGCCACTTTTGTCTTTTCCATCTGTACTTTTCCCAGGCATCAATTAAATACGACATGGCACTGACCTGTTTATTAAATTCTGGTCTTAACCCTTGGGGTAAACGGTACGGCTTGACATAGATAGGAGTTAAATTAGGCTCAGTAGGTATAGACTGTTCGTAAATATTAGAAGTGTTGTTCGATCTCTGTTCACATAAAAACATTAAAGCTGCATTTATTAAATTCACACACAGATTATACTTACTTAAGCGTTGCAATTCTGATATAAAAGTGAGCAAAGATACATCCTCTTCATTTACATTTAATATTCTATCTCTCTATATCATCACGCCAGATCCCTTGCGGGGTAGGCAGAGAGTACAGAGTTGCAACAGGTTCTTTCCTTACATACCTCTCTGGCTTCCTCCATTCTCATAGTGGAGGAATTTAATATTTTTATTGGTATTCTGTGATTATTTACTTTCGCTATAGTATTTAGAAGAAAATCATTCTCTTCTAACTCTCTCCCATATACAACAACATCCTCAACCAAATAATTTTCTTCGTAAATATAATTTATCTATCTATCTATAACCTCACGCCAGATCCCTTGCGGGGTAGGCAGAGAGTACAGAATTCCAACAGGTTCTTTCCTTGCATACCTCTCTGGCTTCCTCGACTCTCATAGTTCGTCTCATACACGCTCGCCGGTTACGGAGACTCTTGAATTTTCCATCAGATAAGACTCGGTTTATTTGGTCGTGGTAAGATAGTCTAGGTCTTCCCCGATACCTGCATCTTTCCACTTTCACATTGTATATCTGTTTTGTCATTCTTTCCTCTGGCATTCTTTCTATATGCCCGAACCAATAGTCTAGGTCTTCCCCGGTACCTGCATCCTTCCACTTTCACATTGCATATCTGTTTTGTAATTCTTTCCTCTGGCATTCTTTCTATATGCCCGAACCAACGGAGCATGCCCTTTCTCATCTTTACACCGATACTATCTTTCATACCTACTCGCTGTCTTACTATGCTGTTGTTAATGCGGTCGGTCAGCTTCACTCCGCACATCTTCCGCAGAGCTCGCATTTCTACCGCATTTATCCTACTTTCATTCTCCTTCTTACATACCCAGCTCTCGCTACCATATAACAGCGTTGGGACAAGAACTCCGTTATGTATGGCCAGCTGCGCCTTATGGCTTAAGTGCCGGCTCCCGAGTAGCTTTCCCATCGCACCATTCACTCTGTTCCCTGCACTCACTCTTCTCTCTATGTCAGCGGTGTATTTCCCATCCTTACTGAAGGCGTATCTAAGATATACAAACTCATTCACTTGCTCCAGCATATCGTTACCAACCACAATCTTTACATTCGTTCTGGTTTCTTCCCTTTCAAAATATAATTTATAAATTCAGAACGTACTGGAAGTGTCAGAACGTATTCTTTTCCTTGTTTTTCTCCAAGGAAATTCAAGTTAAGCTTATTTGAAATAATGCTAATCGTTAACATATTTGTGTTTATGTTAATTATCGCCTCATATTTAATAAGAAAATCTAAACCCAATATTCCATTAGCTTTTAATGGTGAAGAAACAATTACAAGAAAACTATGCTCGAACTTTATATTATAATTTACTTAATTTAGATTTACATATTCTTGTGAACCTCTCTGGCCACCTATACCATTTATTCTGTCGTGTTGTGCCGGCAGAGCAGAATAGCACCACCCCATATCTTCCCGTGGGTATCGTAAAAAGCGATTAAGGGAGTGTGAGAAAATACTGACTCCTTGTATCTTTCTCACCGTGATACTGCTCCGTCTGTCTGAGTCCTTCTCCGGTCGTAACGGTCTCCGTTCCACTGGGCCCAGAAGGATAAGGATGAGTATGTGCACCTGTGTCTCGCGCGTATACTTGTGCACCTTAATATTTCCTGCGCATCTGACCGCTTCCGTTACTGGACTCCGAGTACGCAAAAGTCCTGTGGCGATTGGTAAAAGTAGAGAGGTCTAGCCTGATGCAAGCTAGGCTTTGTCTGATATCTGCACGCAGGCGGTCCCGGGGGCGTGAGAACACGCCGTGGTCGTTTCCGCGCTGCACATTTGGGACGACAGCACAGGCTCGGCAGCACTTGGGATGTCAAAGCAGCCCTGTTTAGGGAGGCACTGCTTTCCCCGCTCAGCTGGGGAGGGGGCTAGAAAAGGTGCCCTAAAAAAATGCTCGTCCCGACATGACAGATGGTAGTAACCGCGGCTATCATCGCATCATTCAAATCGTGGTCGACGCCGCAAAGTAAATTTAAAAAGAACACCTGTTATGACACCCGGCGCGTGGAACGTGAGAACGCTTCTTGATAGAGATGTCAACGCCTGCCCTGAACGTAAGACCGCCATAGTAGCCAGGGAACTTCATCGCTATAACGTGGATGTGGCTGCTCTCAGCGAAACACATCTCCCCGATGGAGGAGAGCTGGTGGAAGTAGGTGGCGGCTACACTTTCTTCTGGAAAGGTACCGCTGCCTCCGAAACTCGACGATCAGGGGTAGGTTTTGCCATCAAGAATCACTTAGCAAAGCATTTAGAGGAGTACCCTGTACATATCTCAGACCGCGTAACCACACTGCGCCTTCACCTGGACAAAGACAACTACCTTAATGTCATCAGTGTCTATGTTCCAACGTTAGACAAGTCTGATGACATCAAGGAAAAGTTCTATGAGGAAGTGACACATTGCCTCGATAGCTTTAACGCCAGGGAGCAGGTTTTATTGCTGGGCGATTTCAATGCCAGGGTTGGACGGGACTATGAGGCTTGGCCTGGAGTTCTGGGTAGACATGGAGTTGGCAACATGAACAGCAACGGTCAGTTGCTGCTCAGTCTTTGTGCTCAATACGGTCTGGCAATTACGAACACTATATTTAGACTTGCCGCCAAGTACAAGACAACATGGATGCACCCAAGATCTAAGCATTGGCATTTGATTGACTATGCTATCGTGAGACAAAAAGATTTCAGCCAAGTACAGGTCACCCGCGTCATGCGTGGTGCGCACTGCTGGTCTGACCACCGACTTATTGTCACTAAGCTACGAATCCGCCTCCGTCGCCCGCGTAGATCTCTTATAAAAAAGCTTGCTTTCTTGAACGTGGATAAGCTAGAAGATATCGCGGTCAAGGAGAAATACGCTGAAGCCCTGTCTGAAAAGCTGATGCCAGCTAATGAGGTAGGTGATGTTGATGCTGCCTGGGAACCTATATCATCTCATATCATGGATACCGCTTCAACTGTACTGGATAAAAAAATCCGTCGCAACGAAGACTGGTTTGATGGAAATGATGAAACCCTGCGGGCAGCATTCGACAAACACCGAGATCTCCTGCGACAGCACAAAAGGCAGAGAGGAAGCGTTGCGGTTGTTAAAGCTAGTGACCTCGAATTGCGCAAGCTGTCTCGATATATGAAAGACAAGTGGTGGCAGGACAAAGCTAGTCACATGCAATGGCTCATTGACACAAACCAGCTGGGTGAGTTCTACAGTGAGGTACGTAAGCTGATTGGTTTATCCTACCAAGCTCGGGTGCCTTTAAGGTCTCTAGACGGTAGTCACATGTTGACAAGCAAGGAGGATATACTAAAGCGCTGGGCGGAGTACTTCAACATTCTGCTAAATGTGGATCGATCAGCTCATCTGCAAAGTATCGGTTTAATGCCTCAGCTCCCTCTTGCCTTTGAGCTGGACGAGACTCTATTGCGTGACGAGGTTGTTACTGCCATCAGACAGCAACAAAACAAGCGGGCGGCTGGCATTGACCTTATGGTCAATGCCAGCCGCCCGTTTGTTTTGTTCGCCGTATCTTATCAGCTCTCGCGGTATAAACCTCGAGAGCTGATAAGATACGGCGGAGAGGAGTTGCACACGTTAGTGTGGGAACTATTTGTTCGCATGTGGGAGGAGGAGCGCGTTACGGATACCTTTAAATTATCGCGCATAAGTGGTCTTTACAAGCACAGGGGTGACCGGTCTGACTGCAACTCCTACCGCGGTATTTCGCTCCTTTCAGCCCCCGGAAAAGTCTTTGCTAGAGTTCTCTTAAATTGCCTAAAGAACTTGTCTGAAAAGATTCTGCCTGAAACCCAGTTTGGCTTCCGACCGGACCGAGGGACATGCGAAGCTATATTATCTGTGCGTCAACTGCAAGAAAAGAGCAGGAAACAGGGCTGTCAGCTGTACCTTTGCTTTCTTGACCTGGAGAAGGCTTTCGACAGTGTGCCTTGGGAAGCTCTATGGTTGGTGATAGGTAAGCTCGGGTGCACGGAAAAGTTTGTGAGACTTCTTAGACTCCTGCATGACGACATGCAATGCTGCGTTGCCGTAGACGGTGAACAGACAGACTTCTTCCCCGTTACCTGTGGGGTGAAGCAAGGATGTGTCTTAGCGCCTACTCTGTTCGCCTTATACTTTGCGGTGGTAGTTAGAGAGGTCTTACACACTGTTTCTCAGGGAGTCCGTATCCGTTTCCGCACAGACGGCAGCCTTTTCAACTTGGCTAGACTTAAGGCTCGCACTAAAGTCTCTTACGCACTGATCACTGAGATCATGTATGCTGATGACTTGTGCTTCCTATCAGAATCCCTAGACGGCCTGCAACAGCTGATGTCCGCATTCCACCAAGCCTGCCGTAAGTTCGGCTTAAAGATCAGTGTGAATAAGAGGAAGGTAATGTCCCTGGACATACACGGTCACGAGACACTGACCATAAAACTTGGTTAGGATGTGCTAAAGCAGGTGGATAGATTTCGCTATCTGGGGAACACTGTAACATCCAAGTGTAACCTTGATGCTGAGATCAATAGCAGGGTGGGTACCGCAGCTGCGGCATTCGGCAAGCTATGTACCAAGGTCTTCAGCTCGCATAACCTTAAGTTGCCCACTAAGATATCGGTGTATATGGCAATTGTGCTGCTGCTGCCAAACCTCCTATACTCCTCTGAGACGTGGTGTGTATACCGCCGCCACATTCGCACTCTGGATCGCTTCCACCTTAAATGCCTCCGTACCATCATGAGGATCAGATGGTCCGATAGAGTGCGAAATACCGAAGTTCTGCGACGAGCCAATGTTGGTGGCATTGATGCCTATTTAATGCGTCGACAGCTTCGGTGGTGCGGTCACGTATCTCGTATGGCAGGAAAGAGTGGCGAAGCGCATCTTCTACTCTGAACTGGAGAAGGGCAAGCGGAATCATGGCGGTCCCCTCCTCCGGTACAAGGATGTCCAAAAGCGACATATGAAGAGATGCAACATAGAGCCCTCTCGTTGGGAACGTTTGGCAGCACAGCGGCCAGAATGGCGCAGGATGGTGAACAGCCAAGTACACGAGTTCGAGGCTCAGCGTAAAGCTGACCTTGACGCCAAACGCAATCAGTTAAAGGCTCGCCCGCCTGCTGCCATATCATACAATTATGAGAACGGCGTACTCACGTGCCCTCAGTGTGCACGGAATTTCGCCGCGAAGATAGGCTACATAAGCCATCTTCGAGCGCATCAGCGGCATTACTCCGACTAGGGGTCAAAGTGGTCGCCATGGCCGAAATCGTCGGATCAATCATCATCACCATTTATTAAATTACTATCTCTTTAACAGGGAAACCGTGTGAAAAACCATTTTTTCATTAATCATTATATGATAACATAAAATCTTTAACGTCGACAAAATTTATTTGGTGAATTTATGTCTCCTGAAAATTCAATATAATGAAACCTGTATCAGGAGTGGCTTGAGTATGTTCTGCTGTAAATAAATTACGAGTTCCAGGCAATTCCTAAAATTTGTTGCATGCCTATAGTTGCTGATGATAATAAACTTTAATGAAGTTATGCGATTATTAGGTGTAAAATTATTTCGTCCCGATTGGTAACGATAATTTATCATTAGGATAGTGACCATACGTTTATAAAAGTTACCTTGTTGATATTGATAACCTCGCGGGTGTCTCGTGTAGTAAAATTCCCGTCCTTGCTTAGATGCATACATAATGTCACCTGTTACTGGGTGAAAAGATGAATCTTCATCCTTGGCGGCTTGTATCGCATTCTTCAGACTACTGTAGTTGCGAGCGCTTATAATTTTAGACAGCCGGGAGCTGTGCAGACCATCTGAGAAACCGTTTTATAGCATATTTATATATATAGACTTTCTATCGACCTGAGCAATTGTTTAATCTGTTAACAATTTTTCTATAAGTCAATAGATTTAGAGCCTGTTTTGGTATTTTAAAATTGCGTCTGAATGGCGATAAATGATTTCGTGCGCAATAAATGTCGCCTTTAAAAATAAATCGGTTTCTTCGTTGTAGCATAAGTACTTGAAACTCGTAACTTTGCATTTTCTGATAATCAACTTTTAAGAACAAATGTAATTAACAAAGATTTACCTTTTTAAATCATCCCAGCGTACATTTCGATGGAGTAGATCATCCGCTTCGTAGTTTCCTCTGTACCGTCCATAGCTGGAATCAAACTACACGCTACCCTTAAATCAAACTTCAGATTTTGGCTCAGTTTTACTACACAAATCAATAATCGTCATCATCATCATCATCATCATCGTATACCTTCTGAATACTAATAAAATATCTATACATGTCGATAATTTATATTCATCTTTAGCAGTTTTTAAAATTAAAAAAAAAATAGTTTCACTTTTCTTGAAAATTTCTTTTGTTTCAGTTAACTTTATTGCAGTGGTTTTAGACGCATACCTACTTTCTCCTTTCTTAACCAGATACTTTAGAGTTTCTTTAAAAATATATTAATAAACTATCTAACATTTTACACTATAATCGTGTGTAATATTATCACTCATGATTTCATAATTGCTCTGTCCATTCTTACTTGAGTCGATGTTAAAATACAATACATACATTCCAAGAAATGCGCCTCGTAAGCGGTTTACGCTAGAAGTATCATATTCATAATGCAGCGAGCGCTTGTGCAAGGTTTTGTCCAATTTTAAATTATGTGTTATAAAACATGTCTATCTAGGGCATAATGGGTACTTAATTATTACTTATTATTAAAATTAGCTTAAGCCTATGATATATGTGACACGGCACTCTGTAAAATTCGTCTATTTTATTGCATATATCTTAACTAATTGCACTATAATAAGTGTGGTACTAATATTAATAATAAAAAGAACTCTAAAATTAATAATAATAGAAAGAACACTAAGTACAGTGTAGGGAAGACCTGGGCAGACGCCACGCGGCTTCCAATGTCCCTTATTTTTGCGTCATTATCACCAGCTGCATTTTGGTTTATATAAGTATCTTCGTTCTTTACCGCAGACCGGTACATGACTTCATACGGTAGTTACTTGTACCGACTTTTGAATAAGATGCCTATGGCAGACCTGGCAGGGTCGCCATGAGATATTGGGTGTTACGGAAACCGTAAATGACGCAACCTTCTGCTTCGATGTGATATATTCGCCTCTCACAAATGTTCTTAATATAATAAGCGAATTTTGAAATTATGCTAAGGGTATGTTCACATACACTGCAGCATTATAAAATATGGAAATCTTTGTACGACACATAAACATTTGTTTCGATCTGGCCGTATGCACACACGACACAGAAAAAATTGTTAGTGCAAGGTAACGTTTCAACGGCAAGCTACCTCCCATTTTGATGTTAATTACAATTCAAAGTTCGTGAATCAACTCATATCGTGGGTTTTTTTATCTATAAGAAAATACTCTTAAGAATGTTTTCACGAAACTTAAAAAACTCCAACTGCAATTTTTAACAAATGCAACTTTTAACTTCGTTACGCCTTTCAAGAATTCGCAAAGGTACCTACAAAACATATGTTTCAAACAAAACTTTTACTTGAATAACGAATATTTTTTAAATCGTGTAATAAAATTAAGATTCTAGTTGTTATCTATTCTAGAAGTTGAGCGTGAGTACCGATACAAAGAGTAAGGTTAGTCATTATCAAAATAAGTTTGTAAGCGAGCCTGGGTCGAAATTCACACAAGAATATAAATAATATAATCTAAACTTGTCTAGTTAACGAAAAACCGTGCACCAGCTTGGACGCCGAGGACTTGAGAACATGTCCTTGCAGTGTGGAGAGAATATCCTAGCACAGCCTTTATTGATATTAACCGTCATCATCATACCCTTGTTAATGTGATGAATCTTTTAAAGCTAAGTGGCCTGTTGCGTAGAGATGGTAAGGATAGAATGACTCTTATTCCCTGGAAGATGGGACGGCCTTTATTATTGGCCAACACTTGCGTCGATAGTCTGGTGCCATCCCACGCTCTAGAATCCGTCAAGGTTAAAGTAGCCACCGTTGATGCCAAAACCCTGAAGCAGGATTAAAAAGCAACTTCGATAGGGGCTATATTATGCTTGAGCTGTTTTGTGTAGATACTTTGGACCCATGGGGTGCATCGTACAGGAGACCTGCGGAGGAATTAGAAATGAAAAACATTTCTAAAAATCGATATTAAATTTATAAAATTGCATATCGGGGGTCAGTAGAGTTTACTATATAACTTATATCGTAAACTCTACTACATATATAAAATATAGGCTATCGCAGCCTAGAGTTTAACAACTCACGTTGTATTCAAGCGGTACGAAGCCGAACTATTACTTCTAGGTTTTTTGACATAGGTTATGTACGATTTTCACATGCTTGGGATAAAAAAAACAGCCTGAAGTAATCCTTATGTTCGAGGGAACATAAATACATTTCGATAATCATTTCAAATATCGGGTACATTTAGAGTATAGCAATAGTGAAACCATCGATAGTTTATCAATATACCTAGTAAGGATATCGATAGCACTATCGATAGTTGCAACTCTAGTACATCTGCAGTGCCCGAAGAATAGCAACAGTTTTGCCCCCTGATGCATTGGGACTAAAATTACCTCAGCGAAATGTAAAATGACTAAAAAAACCTATTTATTTCCGCCTGCGCTTACAGGGAAATTCAGGCGTAAAGTCTCAATATATAGGATTATTTATTGACTTTTAAATTATTATTATGTTATTTTGTGGGAGTAGATTACCAGGGAAATATCGATGTTCTTACACATTGTTTTTACACAATGCAATGGTCGGATTACCATTAACTTTTCCGTCAGGTGAATTATCAATCCGGACAGACCTTTCCGTTGTGAACTGACTGTTATCAATATTGTTACCCTTCATTTTTAAGGGAGAATATTTCAGCATCCCCGGAGTGGATGATTTTGTTCAACATTTGTATATGGCACAATGTGCCACTATATTCAACGTGTAACATTATTAATGCAAGATCTGAAAATAGTTTGTTCAGACAACTGAATTGATACCAATTATTTTTACAGATGTTACATTTTTGTTTGTTGTTTCTGAACGAGAAGAAACCAGAACGAATGCGAGGATTGTGATTGGAAACGATGTGCTGGACCAAGTGACTGAGTTTGTATATCTTGGATGCGCATTCAGTAAGGATGGAAAATATCACTGACATGAGAGGAGTGAGTGCAGGGAACAGAGTGAATGGTGCGATGAAAAAGCTACTTGGGAGCCGGAACTTAAGCCAAAAAGTGCAGCTGGTCATACGTAACGGAGTGCTTTGCCCAACGCTGTTATATGGCAGCGAGGGCTGGGTATGTAAGAAGGAGAATAAAAGAAGGATAAATGCGGTGGAAGTGCAAGCTCTGCGGAAGATGTACGGAGTAAAGCTGACCGACCGTATTCGCAACAGCGCAGTAATAAAGCAAGTAGGTATGAAAGATAGTATCGGTGTAAAGATGAGAAAGGGTATGCTCCGTGCGTTCGGGCATATAGAAAGAATGTCAGAAGAATGACAAAACATATATACAATGCGAAAGTGGAAGAATGTAGGTAACGGGAAAGACCTAGACTATCTTACTTTGAAGAAGAGAGATGAAGAGAGTGGAGGAAGTCAGAGAGGTGTGTAAGGAGAGAACCTGTTGGAACTCTGTACTCTCTGCCTACCCCGCAAGGGATCTGGCGTGATGATATAGATACATTTTTGTTTCAACTAGTGGTCTCCCATTGGTCGAAATTTGACCATAATTAATTGAAATTATAAGTTTGACCATTATTAAGTTTCTATTGTCAGAGATTATACTTCTATAATCACAGATTTCGCCAAAGCTACACTAAATTGCCTATTTTTTTTCAAACAATTTATATAAATTTTAAATTAAAATCATCCAATAAATGATTAAAATAAAGAAAACCTTTTTTGATTTTTTTTATTGAAATTAAAACCCATGCGATAAAGAAAAATGCTGTCCGTTAAACTTGACATACATATTGCGATAATTTAATAATACAAAACTTCTCTGTAAACGATGTTTTTTGTAAAAACTCTTTCATCGTTTGCTGGTTATGTTTGACATTCAGTAAGACTATAGACAAATAATATTAATGACAAACAATATTAATCTATTCTCAATTTGACCAGTCTTTAACAATAAACAAAAGAGTATATATGCGTGTGTATGTGTCAAATACATGGTACAAATTTTTCTGATTTAATGTATTTTTTATGCATAATTAAAAAGAAAATATTAGCATTCTGCACTCCTTATCTATATAAACTATAAGTGTGGGAAATTTCATACTCCTCCGTCCGCGCAATTTTAGTAAAAAGGGGTACAAAGTTTTTGCTACACGTATTAATATAATGATTTATCAAATATTCTCGTTACTCGTTCAATCTGCTGTATTACAAAAAAAAGTATTATGATTCAAACCAAAACGGCGGTTAATACACATACCTCAATATGCGCACAAAAGTACAGGTATCGTCGTTAATTTGGGTGCCAAATAGATAATAAATAACTTTTTAAATTTGACTACCTCGTTGGTCTGGTGGCAAAGCACATCGCTTTGTGATCACGAGGTCCTGGGTTCAAATCCTAGATCGGACAAATGTAGCTTTTCTAATGAAAAATTCCCAGTATGAGTCCGGATTCTGGAATTGTGCCCGGTATATGGCAATAGGCTCGCCCCCTATTACATGGGACCTAACATGGTCAGCGAAACGTGGGTGTAGTACACCTCTGCCACCCCCGCTTGGGGAATATAGGCGTGACGGTGTGTTTAAAATTGAGAGAATGACTTACCTATTAAATTCTTAAAGCAAAAATCTAATTGGCCAATCACGTTTTATGTACCCTCCCATCAAGCTATTTAGGCTACAAAACGTCAAATAAATAAATGTCAAACAGGTATATTTTACAAGCTTTTATTTAACTTGCACTGTTCGTCTGTCTATCTTTCCAGCACTTACGATTGAGCTAAAACGTGACGTACATACGTATTATTGTATTGTAACGTTCAGTGACAATGCAATAATATAGTATTATGAAGCTGGTCTCATGATGGAGTCGGAAGGTGGCCATAGGAACATGTGAACTATACAATGTAACTTTCTCGTGTTTAGGCTTGTTTAGATTGCTATTGTCAAGTACCATATAACCAGTTTGTTGATGAAGCTGAAAGTGACTAATAGAACCACACATCTATACAATATAACCCCGCCAGGTTTGAGCTCGTTGGATTTATCTTGACGAGTACTTAAGACCCGGATGGTGTCTAAGGTCTGATGAGAGAGCCGGAAAGAATCCTTAGGAACTCATAAACTAAGCAAGTTATCTTCATTAGGTTTGTTGCTATAAAAGCTTGTTATTAAAAAGGTCTTTTTAAATTAAAATTATAGGGGCGAAATCTTTATGGATACCCATCACATCAAGGACGCGAACGGGCTATGTTAGAATATGTTTCTTACGAGTTATGTCAAGTAGGAGTTGTTTCAATTAACACGCCACTCTACAAATTAACACGCCACTCTGAGCGGCGGGTCACGGCAACACGCAGCAAATTTCCGCGGCCCACCAGCGCCTATGCGAATTTTGGACTCTCCTGAGCAGAGAAGACCCGCCCAGCTTCGTTGTTACATTAAATTATACGTCGCGTGCTCTATTCGACTACAACATACAACCTGTACCTCCCTCGAGCCTCGATCTCGGCCTTGAGCTGTTTGATGGTCTGAGTACATAATGCTTTTTATTCTGAAGTTAAAATATACGTAATTGTTTTAATTCGATGCACCAATTGACCATTTATACGTAAGTAGGACAAGTGTAAGTAGGACTCGCGCTCTGAGGGTTGAAATTATGGTCAAACAAACATAAAAAGTATGTATACAGATTAAATGTGAACTTTCTCTTTTTTTTGGCGTCGTTTAATATTTTACTAAGTTCTATAGTAAGATAGTTGTAGTAGTTATAGGATAGTCATAAAACTTATATTCGTCCATCTTAATATTCATATAGTTTGTTACCTCTAATCTCGGCAACGTATGAATTCATACGTACATCATTACTGCAGAAAACTCCGAAACGTATACTCCAATTTCCGGTCTTGTGGCTCAGCACTAAATCGGTGCCATAGACAATGTGTTAATAAAATGTCGAGGATAATATTCTGGTTCTGTTTATGTATAATACTTTGCAGTCAGTGTTAGTGATATCGTGAATGGATAACGTACAACATCACATAACTATGCTGCTATGCTAATGCTAAAATAGGATGTATTCTTTCTATTTATGCCAAAATATTAGAACTACAACTAGGTAAACTTAGTTACTAAATTAGGTAAACCTAAATTATTGTAAAAACTGTTACGTTTTTCATGGTCTACCTAGGCCGAAATCTAGACAATTTTTTTAGTAGCTTACGAGGTATTTTTAGCTGTTTTATGTTTAGATGACCTAAAATTAGATGTCTAGGTTTATTTATTAGTTATTTACGATTAGAAAGTGCAATAAATCATTTGTCAGTTTTCTGAAAATTTTCCTAAAAATATTTGTTTACGTAAAAATTATTGGATTTTTCTGGTCCATATGTTTAAGGTAGGAATTTTAAAAGTATTAGGTGTTAAACGTTGTAAATGATTACTTTAATTAAAACGAATCATCATCATTATCGTTTATTTTTAATTTCTACTAAAAATTCGCTATAGTTTTTGAATTATCATTTTTTTGCAAACGTCGCCAAATAAACCTTGCCCGCCCTGGCCGCTGTCCGAGACAAGTACTGTAAACTTCACAGGGGTTAAGGAGTACACTGGTGTATCTTCAAATCCTAAGATCCAATACCAATGAAATTAAAATGGGACCACCTTGGAGCTATACTGAGTTCAACGCAAAAAGAATCATAAAAATCGGTTCATAAACAAAGTTGCCTATGCCTCGTTGGTCTAATGGTACTCATCATTAGCGCGTAGCGGTCATGACATCTTGAATGCCCGGTAGGACCTAACTAATTTTATCGATAGAAATATTTCCAGTATCAGAGTATTGCATTGCACCCGGTATAATGGCATTAGGCTCACCCACTATTACATGGGGTCTAACATCGTCCATGGGCAATAATAGCCGTGACGATGTTTATGCTTATTTATTAAGCTAATATGATATATAATAATATGATTATAGCTTATTCCGTAATAAAATTCACCCTGATGTCTAGATCAACCAGAGGCAGTGGCAGAGGTGTACTGTGTACACCAACTTACCGCTGAGAATATTAGGTGCCAATGTAATAGGGGGCGAGGTTATTCCCATTATACCGGGAACAGTTTCACGGACTGATTCTGGGAACTTCTCTACCAAATAACAACATTTCGCCCAACTTACAATTTTATCGAAATCCTGCGTAATCTCTACGCACATTATACGGTACTAGAAGAACGAGGAACGAACGATTCCATAAAAATACTTTTAAAAAATCCTTCTTGCTTTATCAATTTTAACATGATTAAATAAACTACTTTTACTTTTCATTCTAACTAAACAAAAATAAAAGAAAAAAACGCCAATCTTATTAATATACAGTCACAAACATTTCACACACAAGTAATTGCGCGCCACATGCTCTAATCGGACAAATAGGAACTCGGCTTTAAACGGACCATTAGGACGGTTCTTTTTTAATGAAACTTTCATTTGACTAAAATCTATAAAATAGAATCTTATAATCATACTTCAGGAATAACTATAAACGTATGGTATTAGAGGTAACGTCCACAAACTTACCGAGTTCGTATCTGACCGATAGACAACAAAGGATAGATATAAAGAAAATCTGTCAAAAAAAAACGAATATGCTGACTTGCTACTCATCTACTTTGAGACAAACTCGATATGTCCTGCCCCGGGGCAGTGTGCTGCGACTATTGCTCTATTGCTGTTCATAATATATATTAATGACCTTTCAACAATAACAAATAATCCCATGACTCTCTTTGCTGATGACAGCACCGATATCAGATCGACGTATAAAATGTTTTAGGTACGAAGTGTACAGTGACATACTGATCACATAATGATCCCAATTATCTATACCAAAACCTTTTTTATATTATTAAATCAGAATTAGATGATATGTTTAAAATAAAAACGAAACGATGTGGGCCCGCCACCGGTGGCGGGCCCACATCTCATCTCGTGTCGTGGATTGGTCATGCTCACTAAAATGTCTTCTGACACTAGTGGCGGCTCTGTGGAGCGGGTCACTCTCCTCCCTCCAATATGATCGAGAAGAGTTATAGCTGCTTCTCAAGTCATATACGTGAACGGGTGCTGCTGGTTCCCACCACTGATCCGTCCTCTATACTTTGACTGATTAAACCAGTAGTTCCGTTGAACTTTGGCTCGTTCCGTATGACACTGGATCTATAACCAAGTATTTATTCACACTAATTGTATATTTTATGGTAAGCAGTTTTTTTTATTATTTAAACAATTATTTTGTGAATGAGAAGACTGTGTAGACACTGGTTGATACCACGATTGTGTAAAATTATTTCAGTTTAATTTACTTAAGCCCATCTTAGTTAGATGGGCTTAAGTAAATTAAACTGAAATAATTTGTTCTGCATTGTTCTCCCATGAAAGCAATGTATACAAAAAGAATTGTAATGCCCTCATTTTAAAAGAGTAACCGTGGAGTTTCTTGCCCTTCTTCTCCACAGGAATGATATTCCGAACGGGTGGTACAGTCTTAAGTAATCACTAACATTTTCTTTACTTTATTCTGTATTTTCTCTATTGACGCAGGGTTTTAGTGATAATGCATCGACAAGATACATTTTGGTTCCAGCCCTGTGCTCTATTAAGCAAATAAACTCCTTAAAGGCCAGCCATCAACGCGTAATACGCGGACTGAGATCTGGCGTTTGGAATGTGGATCGAAGTGACTACAGTCACAATTCTAAATTCTTTACCTAAAAGGTATGCTCTAAATTTTATTAACAAACAAACAACCGCCATTTTTTTAAGCTCGTAGGATTGAAAATTGTTCCTTTTAGGTGTAGTCGCAATGGGCCTAAATGGATCATTTATTCTTGAGCGCTGCATTAGTACTCTGTCTATCCCAATCCTACTCGCATAGGTACAAAGCTCCGATCCCACTAATAGGCTAATATTGGTATATCTTATGATTTTTGTTTCAAGGTCTTGACCGACTTCATTTGGTCATTTCCCTATTGCCTCACTGCGTCCGATTTTAGTAATTTAGTGAGAGAATATATTAGTTGGATAAACCATAAATATATTTTCTAAAATAACTAACTAGTCCTAAGAATTGGCGAACCCCACGAATATTTTCGGGACGAGGGAAATTAACACACATTAAATTATTGTTTTTCCTGGTCGCATCCCGGTGAAGTTAATTTCGTAACCTAGGTAATTTATTTTACTCTGTAAAAATCTACATTTTAATAAGTTCAACTTTAGATTGGCCTTTTCCAATAATTGTAGAACTTCTTCTAAACCAGGGATTCCCAAAGTGGTCGAAACCGATATCGACCCCTTGGAGCTTCCCAGGGGTCGATATAAACGAAACTGATTTTGGGGGTCGGCGAGGTCCAAAAATCGACCCCTATTCATTTACACAAATTCTTATTTGAAACTTTCAAGATACTGTATAAGTTGTGTTACGTGTACCAACTTGATATAAGAATGACCAATATTTAAGTAGGAAGTATCATTGTTGTACTTTTTAAAAACACAACAAATCGATAAGCATGCACAAGTTCGTATAAGTACCAAGTTCAAGTCCAATTAAACTAGCTCCTGATATTTTACTATATAACAACAGTGCAAGCTTATTTGCATTTTGAAATTCGTTGGAGCTTGAATGATAATACACTCATCTACTAATTTATTTCAAGAGATTACAAAGTGATAACATAGCTTTTTTTTTATTTATTTTTCAATATTAAAGATAACAAAATAAAAGGTTAACATAATTGACACAATATAAACCACTGAGATTTGTTACTTATACCAAGAATAAATAAATCTACATCAGGTCTTTGAGTGTACAAAATATATAAATTAAGTTCTTAGATTTACGCGAATATTACACATGAAATAAAACTATTTTACGGATTTTATCGCGGTTAATTTTTGTTTTTTATTTTTTAGTTCCCGACGTTTTGAGTGCTTTGCAGCACCCATGGTCACGGAAAGGACTGAGATGTTAGACGTCCAAAAGGCATAGTTGTTCCGGGGTACCCTCAAACTTTTTAATTATTTTTGTTGGTCCGATCTACGCAGAATGAGCTCACGGTGTCTTGAGGTCTTGCAGTGTTATGCTTGGTTTTTGGTTTTAATTATATTAATTACCGGATCCCAAGTCGATGGAAGCACCCAGCCATCTTCTCTATTGAAATTAGGATGTTTTTTCATTTCAATAGCCTCACGAACCATCCTTGGTAGGAATCGGTGTTCTTTCACGAGAATTTGTGGTCTATCAAATCTGATGTTATGGCGGGCGCGGTCAAGGACATGTTCACAGACTGCAGACTTCTTTTAGCGACGGTGTTTTAGGTCAGCTATGTGTTTATTTATTTATTCATTTATTTAAAGGCACTTCAACAACTTACACACCAGTTAAGTCATAGAATTAAATTATTACATACATTAGTTTTCATGATGTGTCAGTCACTTAAAGAAGTGCACAGCACTTGCAGATTGAATTATAATTATTAATAGTACGTAGCAATAATTATTGAACATGCATTAATAGAATGTGGAGTATATAAAACGGAAATTACAATAATTGTGATTGTCGATAAGATATTTTGCAGACTAAACAAAATATAAAAATACAATAATAAGATAAGATTATGTCAGGTAAGATAATACAAAATGTCAAAGTAAGGTAAAAAAAATGTCAAAAAATATGTCAGCAATGTCACACATGGTTATGTCAAGTAGTTGCTTAAAAGATTATTTCGAAACTGAGAGAATGAATTAGAGAAAATGTCAATGCCGTTACAGTGTGATAAAATCTCATTGTAGTTTCGCATCATACGGTTAAGAGGTGCGAAACGATCTATGTTTGTTCTAGATGTTGTGTTAGAGAATGTATTGGGTGCTCTGACAGATCTTAGAAAGGATAAACGAGGTACAGTTAATTGAATCCCACTCAGCAATTCCGGAGAATCGACCAATCCGTCGTCAATCGTGTTCTTTAACCCGTGTTTGTACCGGTATTCTTGTTTGTCCTATATAAAAGAGACCACATTCACAATCAAGGTTGTATACTTTTGCATCTTGTAGAGAGATCTGACACTTGACAGATGGTAAAAATTGACTGATCTTCTTCGGCGGCTTATAAAATGTTTTAATTGAAGCACGCTTCAAGATGTAGCCAATCTTGTCCGTGACTCCTCTCATGTAAGGTAGTACTGCAGGGAGACGCTCGACTGTGGCTGATTTCACTCGGTCACTGTGACGTTGACGTGGGACTCGAAGCTTATTATCGTGCAGGACTTGCTTGACATGTTGAAGCTCGGCAGCCAGATGTTTCTTGTCACAGATCCCTTGTGCTCTCTGAAACAAAGATTTTACCCACGGTAGCTAACTGTGTTGGATGGTGGTGAGATTCACCGTTTAAGTACCTATCAGTATGGGTCTTTTTTCTATAAACCGTATGGCTTAAGGTGTTGTTGGGGTTACGGATTACTAACACATCTAGGAAAGCTAGCGAATTGTTTGCCTCCAACTCCATTGTAAACTGAATTTTAGGGTTAATGGAGTTAAGATGATGTAGGAATACATCGATTTTGTCAGATGGTAATATTGTAAAAGTATCATCTACGTATCGCTTGTAGAAACTTGGCTTTACAGGTGAGGCACGAAGGGCTGTCTTCTCAAAGTCTTCCATGAATATATCGGCAACAATGGGAGATACAGGGGAGCCCATCGCCACGCCATCTACTTGCTTGTAGAACTGCTCCTTCCACAATAAGTAGCCAGATGTAAGGCAGTGTCTCAATAGTTCTGAGTATTCCGCTGGCATGTTGTTCTCCGCTAGTTTACTTTCTACAATATCGACACAGTCTTGTACAGGTAGGCATGTAAATAGTGACTGGACATCGAAACTGACCATAGTTTCATTGTCAGTAAGATGTAGATTTTTGATCTCACTAACAAAATGGTATGAATCCTTAACATGTGCTCTTGTGTGTCCTTTGAGTGGCGAGAGCACTTTCGCTACGTGCTGAGCCAATCTGTAGGTCGGTGTGTCGATTTGGCTAACGATTAGACGTAGCGGAGCATTCGGTTTATGTATTTTTGGGAGCCCATACAACTGTGGTGGTTTTGCGCACGAAGGTATTAGCGATTTGATGTCCAGATTCAATGTTTCGGGGTACTTCTTTATTAAATCACTCGTTTGTTTTAATGTATTGGTGGTTGGGTTTGTCTTGACAATTTTGTATGTGTTTACATCCGATAAGAGTTCTAAATCGTATCCATAATGACCGTAGCATTTCCTTTATCCGCGCGGAGAATAGTAATATCCTTTCTATTGCGTAAGGTTTTCAACGCTAAATATTGATTTTTAGGAAGATTTAGTTTGGGCACTGAACTTCGACGTAACATGGATGAGACATCCTGACGTATTGCCTCCGAATCTTCCCTCCCTATACTATTTTTGGATAGGACGTCTTTAACGGCGCTGACAATTTCCTCATACGGTATCCTTCGAGGTGAACATGATAATTTAAACCTTTGGATAGGACCTTTACGATGTTTTCATCCAATGTTTGTTTTGACAGATTGATGACTGCGCGTGATTCGTTGTCTATGGTGCACGGTTGCGTTTCGTTACACCGTAATGATTTGTTCCTGACATTTGATTTAGTTGTTAATTTATTATATTTTATTATGTGGTTACTTTTGCATTCATTATATTTAAATGTTTCACGCTTATTTAAGATATCAATGCATTAATTAAAATCAAATGTAGTTAACACTGTCTTTAATTCATTGGATGAAATTTCTATATTTCTGCTGAGGTGGTGTAGATCGGAACGCGTCTGATGAATCACCGTCCGTAACAACTTTTTTTACTTGCCTGGTTTAGGATTTTAGCGCTTCCTCGAATGCCTTTCTTGGTGGATATCTTGACACACGTAGGAATGAGATCGTGGTCTCTGCATCTCTTCAAGAAATTTAGGGATGTTGTAAATCTTGCGCGCTTAGTCTTGAGATCTTCTAACCGGCGTATTTTATTTGAAGTTTCCAGTCCGTACTGGTTTACATACTGAGTTCTTAGATTTACGCGAATATTACACATGAAATAAAACTGTTTTACGGATTTTATCGCGGTTTATTTTTGTTTTTTAGTTCCCGACGTTCCCCACCACAGTTGTGTGGGCTCCCAAAAATACATAAACCGAATGCTCCGCTACGTCCAATCGTTAGCCAAATCGACACACTAACCTACAGATTGGCTCAGCATGTAGCGAAAGTGCTCTCGCCACTCAAAGGACACACAAGTGCACATGTTAAGGATTTATACCATTTTGTTAGTGAAATCAAAAATCTACATCTTAATGACAATGAAACTATGGTCAGTTTCGATGTCCAGTCACTATTTACATGCCTACCTGTACAAGACTGTGTCGAAATTGTAGACGGGAAACTAGCGGAGAACAACATGCCAGCGGAATACTCAGAACTATTGAGACACTGCCTTACATCTGGCTACTTATTGTGGAAGGAGCAGTTCTACAAGCAAGTAGATGGCGTGGCGATGGGCTCCCCTGTATCTCCCATTGTTGCCGATATATTCATGGAAGACTTTGAGGAGACAGCCCTTCGTGCCTCACCTGTAAAGCCAAGTTTCTACAAGCGATACGTAGATGATACTTTCACAATATTACCATCTGACAAAATTGATGTATTCCTACATCATCTTAACTCCATTAACCCTAAAATTCAGTTTACAATGGAGTTGGAGGCAAACAATTCGCTAGCTTTCCTAGATGTGTTAGTAATCCGTAACCCCAACAACACCTTAAGCCATACGGTTTATAGAAAAAAGACCCATACTGATAGGTACTTAAACGGTGAATCTCACCACCATCCAACACAGTTAGCTACCGTGGGTAAATCTTTGTTTCAGAGAGCACAAAGGATCTGTGACAAGAAACATCTGGCTGCCGAGCTTTAACATGTCAAGCAAGTAATGCACGACAATAAGCTTCGAGTCCCACGCCAACGTCACAGTGACCGAGTGAAACCAGCCACAGTCGAGCGTCTCCCTGCAGTACTACCTTACATGAGAGGAGTCACGGACAAGATTGGCTACATCTTGAAGCGTGCTTCAATTAAAACATTTTATAAGCCGCCGAAGAAGATTAGTCAATTTTTACCATCTGTCAAGTGTCAGATCCCTCTACAAGACGCAGGAGTATACAAGCTTGATTGTGAATGTGGTCTCTCTTATATAGGAGAAACAAAAAGACCGGTAAAAACACGGGTTAAAGAACACATAGCTGACCTAAAACACCGTCGCTAAAAGAAGTCTGCAGTCTGTGAACATGTCCTTGACCGCGCCCGCCATAACATCAGATTTGATAGACCACAAATTCTCGTGAAAGAACACCGATTCCTACCAAGGATGGTTCGCGAGGCTATTGAAATGAAAAAACATCCTAATTTCAATAGAGAAGATGGCTGGGTGCTTCCATCGACTTGGGATCCGGTAATTAATATAATCAAAACCAAAAACCAAGCATAACACTGCAAGACCTCAAGACACCGTGAGCTCATTCTGCGTAGATCGGATCAACAAAAATAATTAAGAAGTTTGAGGGTACCCCGGAACAACTATGCCTTTTGGACGTCTAACATCTCAGTCCTTTCCGTGACCATGGATGCTGCAAAGCACTCGAAACGTCGGGAACTAAAAAACAAAGAATAAACCGCGATAAAATCTGTAAAATAGTTTTATTTCATATATAAATTAAATTAATTTAAATGTTTCATACTGTTTGATAGCAAAATAAAAAAGAAATCAAAGTTATCAACCTAACTAAAGAGTTGCGAAGGATTACATTAAATGGTACAACACACACACATAGAGCCGATCCTCAGTTGGGGGTTATTGGGATTTTTTTTCCAAAGGGTAAATACCTCATCACGCTTCTCACATAATTGAGAAATATTACCGTTCATCCAGGGTACACGGAAGGGTTTTCTTTTTTTGAGATAGGTTCTATTTGAGCATGACATCTTTTGATTATTCATATTATTAGTTACATTCCATTTTATTTTATTTAGTTGTTCGAAAATAATTTTGTAATTTATTATTTGATCTGACACAACCTGTATACATTTTGGTGCTTCTTCATTTACGCATGTGAAGATAATAGCTCGGTGGTCAGCCAGTACTACATCGATCGCTGCCGAGTATAGATCTAATGTAGGAAAACGGCCAAATATGAGATCAATACAGGACTTAAGGAAGGAAGGGATAAGGTGGCACGTTCTGGGACTGTGTGAAGTCCGAAGAAAGGGAGAGGACACCGTTACCCTAGAATCAGGCCACCTTTTGTACTTCCGAGAGGGCGATCAGCTATCCCAGGGCAGCGTAGGGTTCTTGGTCAATAAAACCCTATCTGACAACGTTGTAGAAATGTCTAGTGTGTCGAACAGGGTAGCGTATCTTATTATTAAGTTAACCGATAGGTAAAACCTAAAGGTTGTGCAGGTTTACGCACCGACTTCGGCACACTCTGACAATGAAGTTGAAGATATGTACGAGGACATATCGAAGGCCTTAAACTCCACCACTAAGGCCTACTACAACGTTGTCATGGGGGACTTCAACGCTAAAGTGGGAGTACAAATTTGCAGCGAATCGGTAGTAGGATCTCACGGTTACGGTGGCAGGAATCATAGGGGGCAAATGCTTGTCAACTTTCTTGAGAAAGAGGGGCTTTTCTTGATGAACTCTTTCTTTAAGAAACGGCCCCAAAGAAAGTGGACATGGCAAAGCCCCGACACTAGGACTAAAAATGAGATTGACTTCATCATAACGGACAAGAAGCACATATTCAGAGATGTCTCAGTGATCAACAGGTTTAATACCGGAAGCGATCACCGACTTGTCAGAGGCTCACTGAATATCAACTTTAAGCTCGAGCGAGTCCGTTTGATGAAGGCCAGGCTCCGGCCCAACCTCCTCCAAACCGTAGTAGGATCTGAAGCGTTCCAGTCAAATCTGGAGAGCCGATTCGTTACCATGGAAACCACAAATGACGTAGACCAGGCCCTCACAAATGTAGTTAAAATCCTCAGGGAGGAAGGTACGAGATTTTGTGAAACGCAACGTATAAGTAGGAAAACGAAGCTTTCGGAGGAGACACTGCAGCTTATGAAGGAACGACGTGTAAACCCACCCAACACTTCGTTAGAGCAACGGGCACTCAACAAACGAATTAACAAACTGGTACGACATGACTTCCGATGCGCTAATACACGCGCTATTGAAAAAGCAATCGAGCAAAATCGGGGGTCGAAAGTTTTCGTTCAGTCTTTGGGGAGAAGCCATCTGACGAAGTTGTCCAAAGCCAGTGGGGACGTCATCACTTCTAAGCCGGAGATTCTTTTGGAAGTAGAAGACTTCTACAGCCGACTATACGCCTCGCATACATCTTGTCCTGATCCCGGAAATGAGGATCCTAGAGCTACATTAAGCCGCCACTTTACGGAAGACCTGCCCGAAATCAGCCTAGACGAAATCGTGATGGCTCTTGAGCAGCTAAGGAATGGAAAAGCCCCTGGAGAGGACGGAGTTACAACTGAACTATTAAAAGCAGGAGGTGAACCCGTGCTTAAGAAGCTCCAAAATATCTTTAACTCTGTCCTCTTTAATGGGAGAACTCCAGAGGCTTGGGGTAGGAGCGTGGTCGTATTGTTTTTCAAAAAGGGAGATAAGACCCAACTGAAGAACTACCGCCCTATTTCGCTCCTGAGCCACATTTATAAGCAATTTTCAAGAGTTATCACGAATCGTCTTGCGCGAAGGCTCGACGAATTTCAACCCCCGGAACAGGCCGGGTTTCGAAGAGGGTATAGAACCATAGACCACATCCACACTATACGGCAGATTATACAGAAGACCGAAGAGTATAATCGGCCCCTGTGCTTAGCATTCGTGGACTATGAGAAGGCCTTTGACTCGATCGAGACCTGGTCAGTTCTGATATCCTTGCAACGATGCCAAGTCGACTGGCGATACATCCAAGTGTTAAGAAGTCCCTATAACGCCGCGACCATGACCATCCAGTTACAAAACTAGCAGACCAACCCTATCTCAATGCATCGAGGAGTGAGACAAGGGGACGTTATCTCCCCCAAATTGTTCACAAATGCATTGGAGGATATGTTTAAGACGCTGGACTGGGACGGTCATGGCATAAACATAAATGGCAGTCATATCTCACACTTGAGATTTGCAGACGACATCGTCATTATGGCCGAAACGTTGCAGGATTTACAACAGATGCTGACCAGCCTAGCCGATTCTTCCAAACAAATAGGTCTCCGCATGAACTTAGACAAGACCAAAGTAATGTTTAACCGACATGTAGTACCGGAACCTGTTGCAATACATGGCGCTATTCTCGAGGTTGTTCAAGAATATGTTTACCTAGGGCAAACTCTGCAGTTGGGGAAAAACAACTTCGAGAAAGAGGTCAACAGAAGAATACGGCTGGGCTGGGCGGCATTTGGGAAATTACGTCGAGTATTTACATCGCCCATTCCACAAAGCCTAAAGACAAAAGTCTTTAATCAGTGCGTCCTGCCCGTTATGACATATGGAGCCGAGACGTGGACACTCACGGTTGGAATGGTTCATAAATTTAAAGTCACTCAGCGAGCTATGGAAAGGGCTATGCTCGGAGTTTCTCTGAAGGATAGAATCCGGAACGAAGTCATTCGACAGAGAACCAAAGTTATCGACATAGCCCACCGGATTAGTAAGCTGAAGTGGCAATGGGCCGGTCACATTAGCCGAACAACCGATAACCGCTGGGACAAACGAGTTCTTGAGTGGAGACCGCGGACTGGCAAACGTAATGCAGGACGCCCTCAGGCTAGGTGGAGCGATGACCTTCGTAGGGCGGCTGGCAGAAACTGGATGCGAGTAGCCGAGGATCGTACCCAGTGGCGTGCACTTGGAGAGGCCTATGTCCAGCAGTGGACTGTTATAGGCTGATGATGATGATGATGACAGGACTTTGTGGTTATATTAAGTTTTTTTTTTCTATTCTTGTGTATTCCGTGATTCCGCACATTAGTCTTTCTACATACGATTCCCTGCATGATGACATTAATTTTAGGTCTATGTAATTATCACCTACGAGAAGTAAGTTGTGTTTCACACCAATATGAGAAATGCACCTACGTAACTCCTTTACACATAAGGTTTTATTTGTCGATGGAGGTCTATAAATAGCACAAACAACTATGTTTTGATTAATTCCCATATTTAAAGTTCCAAATAGACTTTCAAAAGTAAAGTTTTTAATTTGAAATGATGTGAATTTTAAGTAGTTTTTAGTGTAAATGATAATCCCACCGCCTTTTTTATTAGATCTTAATTGTTTGTACATATTATAGCCAGGAATGTTGTACAGATCTGCTATGCTATGGGTTATACCAGCTTCTGTTATGACAATCATATCCAAAGGCAGAGGGACACTATGAATAACTTGTAACAGTTTAGGATAGATTTTTAATTAAGGATTTAATGTTAATGTTTTCTTAGGTAGTCGCTGACAATAGTCATGAATTGAAGAACAATCAACGATTTCTTTAATTGACAATGTGGTCATAAATGATAAGTTATGTATTTACTGGTTTTTAAAAACACTAAGAGAGAATGAGTAGGTAACTAATTAGTTTGTTGTAAAATTTGGTTAATATCTAGTATGGATGTAATGTAATATATTTTACTGTTACATTTTTTTTGCACATACCTTCCCGTCTTTATGCCATATAAATTGAAACGTACCGCGCAGTTGAAGTTTTGCATTATATAATAGAGTTTTTATTGGTTTAGTAAGGGCTTCTCTAACAAATACGCGATTGTCGGGGTTTTCATTTTGAGTTTCGGGTAGTATGATTCCAGCAGTTATGCGTTTTTCCTTGCTAGCTGCTATCCACTGGTTCCTTGCGGTCTGAGATTTCATTTCAACGAGGATTACTGCAGGCTTATCCTTGTTACTAGGTAAACGACGAGATGACTGGATGTAGACTTCTTCCATATCGAGCTTAGACGCTATAGAGCTCAACACTTTATTGGGTAGGAAAATCCGGTAGACCAGCAAGTTCTACTGATGTGGACAATGTTTTCTGTTCAAAATGTTACATAGCCAGCACCGCTACTCTTAATTGCAAGATCTTGTTTTTTTAATGGGCATTTTTGAGCGTAGGTTGTAGGTTGAAGGTAAACGAAGGCTACACACTAAATAAAGTTAATGAACATAAAGTGATTGCAAAATAATTTACAAAATGCTTAGTTACCTATGCGCGTTAATAGCACATACATTTCTGGAGTTTATGAAAAAGTAACAGGGTAAGTATCTTAAAATTATAAAAGTTCAGTTTTCTTTGTTTTCGTTTTTTACGCTAATTGGTACCTAATACAAATTTTCTATCCTACAGTGACTATATCCAAGTTTTCAAGTTCGTGAGCATACCTAAAAACATCCAGTACGTATGTGTGACAAAATTAAGCTCGTGTGCAAATTTTAGAGTAGTAATATTGTTTTTTTAAATAGTGTTTTTTCAGGTTTACTACGAGTTTTATGATGGCAGACACGAAAATAAAATGCAGAAAATACATTTGGGAAGTTCGGATTTATTTCATCTCTATCAAATCAACACTTGCCGATGTGTCTCATATATGAAAAAGTATTCAGTAACGATGCCACGAAGCCTTCAAAAATGGAGGACCACTTATCAAGAGTACACGTTGACAATAAAGTATGCCCATGTCATTCTTGCAAGCACTTAAAGAAAAACTAGAGAAAAGGCCATCCATAATCGATTATCGATCAATGTTTGCGTCATCATTTGGTTGATAGTTTACGAGCGTCTTATAATATATCTTTACTAATAGTGAAGACGGGTAAACCCCACACAATTGGAGAGCAGCTTATTTTACCAGCCATTGCGGAGGTCCTCAACAATGTACTGCATAAACCCGTACATGATATAAAGAGAATTCCTTTGAGCAATAACACTGTTCGGAGACGCATAGACGAGATTGGTCGCGACGTGGAAAACATTTTATGCAATTTCTTACAGACCAACAAATTCTCTCTCCAGTTGGACGAGTCTACATTACCCGGCAATGAAGCTCTGTTATTTACCGACTTCAAAAAGGAGGAGGTTCTATGTTCGGTTGTATGTATGCTTTTTTTTTTTTTTTTTTTTTTTTATGTATGTTCAGCGATATTTCCGTCAATTGTGGACCGATTTTGATAATTTTTTTTGCATTGGGTTCAGTATATCTCCAAGGTGGTCCCATATTAATTTTATTGATATTGGACCTTGGACTTAGAAGATACACCAGGGAACTCCTTAACGACAAACAATAGGCATGTGTAAATTGCGATATTATCGGTATTACGTCAATCCTATAGGTACCCTACTATAGAATTCACTGGTCACTTAAAATTGTAAAATAAAAATCTTTTATAAAAAAAGGTAAACCGACTTCAAAAAGCAAAAAAATAAATATTTGAAGTCGGTGCCAAGTAACCGACTTCAAATATTTATTTTTTTGCTTTTTGAAGTCGGTTTACCTTTTTTTATAAAAGATTTTTTTAGGATATTTTCGATATATTAAAGATGAAAAAATGTGCCAGGAACTGCTTTTTGCTACATATTTAGAGACTGATACCAGAGGAGAATCAATTTTTCAGGCCGTGGTACAATTTTTTACCGACAAAGCTATCCAATGGAAGAACATTGTTTCTATTGCGACTGATGCTTGGTCGTCATAGTGTTAAAACACTTAAAGCGACAACTGCTTCACAGAATATGCACAGTTTCCGCATTTGTCAAAATTACCAGAAATGCTTCAAGATGATGTTATTTTATCATATGCCACTCACTTGGACGCATTACACAAGGATTGTACTAAGAGGATTGAGGATATCTTAAATTTACAAATTCCTCAATGGATAATAAATCCGTACAATATCACAGCCAAGAAGCCAATGTGATAATGCAAGAAGAGTTTATAACCATCAGCATAGACGAGGAGCTTAATCAGAAGTTCAGTAACCAAGGCTATCAGAAGTTCTGGTTGCAACGCAACATTGAAACACAGTGACCTGCATTGTGAAACGTTGCCGAAAAATTCCTTGTCGCTTTTTCATCATCATACCTATTCGAAAAAGGCTTCAGTGTGGTAACAAACATTTTGACAAAACAAAGAAACCATTAGAAAATCAACGAACGCGGAGATTTAATTACACTTTTGTCTATTTATTTTGTTAAATTTTGATGAGAAAATGATGTCAAGTTTACTCACATAACCAACCGCAATGTTTTTTAATTGGTAAGTATTTTGTATCAATAGGAAAAAACTAGAGGTAGGATTTTTTACAGTAATTTAGCTATGAGGGTCTGAGGTATCAGTTAATTTTGGAAAAGGGGTCTCTTGCCCAAAATAGTTTGGGAATCCCTGTTCTAAACGATTCAAGCATTCATCAAGACTTTTACTGAATACTAACATCTATATAGAAAGTCGCTTTGTTAAATCGTGCCGGCCCTAACACGCGATTTATCATGCGCTGAAATACCGCGGGAGCATTTGCCAGACCAAACGGCATACGATTAAACTAATACTAGTCGTCCGGCGTGATAAAATCTGTTAAGTGTTTAGATTACTCTGATATCGGAACCTGATAATACCCAGACATTAAATCCAGCGAATCAAACCTTGCGTGACCAGATAATCTGGATATTTCATCTTCAGTGACTGACATGGGGACCTTTCCTTTAAAGTTATAGAATTAAGCGCACGGTAGCCTATGCATAAACGTAGTTTTCCGTTCTTTTTTCTAACTAGGATTATAGGGCTCGCATAGCCAGAAACTTACTTAACGATCTTCCCTAACGATACTGGCATCTAACATTTCATCCATTTCGCAGATTTTGTCTCGCTCGTGGTGTGATAATCTGTAAGGTCGATAAACGATACGATGTTGACTGTTTAACTCAGCTCTCAACTCTGTGATATTGGTACATCCTAACTCCTCTATATTGGAAGCCAAACAATGAGCATAAAGTAAACGCTGAAGCAAATTGATCAATTTATTTATATAGCTTTCATTCACAAATCTGCCCACTTGGATCTGATTAACGTCAATTTACTGATTTCGTATAACGGTCGGTTTACAAAACATGCTTAATAGGCATGTTTCGGTATATAAGTTTAAAAAGTCAATCAAAACTACATTGTGTAAGGGTATCACAAAATTTCGGATTATCTAGACGATTAAACAAATTGGGTTTGAGTAGCTCCTGAATCAGCAACATCAAACAATGTCGTATAAACAATTTTGAAAAAGAAAAAAAATGTGGTCAGAAAGATCGCTGTGTTTCTCGCCGGATCTTCTCAGTAGAGGCCATGTTCCGAATCGGTAGTAGATGTAAAAAATGTAAAAAAATACGTTTATAAGAGATTTTGTATTGGCCTATAAATAAACTTTAAGTTTGACAATTTAAAAGGCAAGTATTTACAATTATTGCGCTGGTTATCCGTATTCTGGCAAGAAGAGAAAGGGGCAACTAGCTTAAGAGTGCCTCAAGGAGGAACGTCTGATTCTGATTCCTATGAAAGCAAATCAACTATAAAAATAACAAATACAGAAACAGAACAAGTACAGTAAAAATAAAATTAAATATAAAATCTATCTATTTACATCATCACGCCAGATCCCTTACGGGGTAGGCAGTGAGTACAGAGTTCCAACAGGCTCTTTCCTTACATACCTCTCTGGCTTCCTCTACTCTCATAATTCGTTTCATACACGCTCGCCGGTTACGGAGACTCCTGACTTGTCCTTCAGATAAGACCCGGTCTATTTGGTCATGGTAAGATAGTCTAGGTCTTCCCCGGTACCTACATCCTTCCACTTTCGCGTTGTATATCAGTTTTGTCATTCTTTCTTCGGACATTCTTTCTATATGCCCGAACCAACGGAGCATACCCTTTCTCATCTTTACACCGATATTCTCTTTCATACCTATTTGCTTTCTTACTACGCTGTTGCGAATACGGTCGGTCAGCTTCACTCCGCACATCTTCCGCAGAGCTCGCATTTCCACTGCATTTATCCTACTTTCATTCTCCTTCTTACATACCCAGCTCTCGCTGCCATATAACAGCGTTGGGACAAGCACTCCATTATGTATGGCCAGCTGCGCTTTTCGGCTTAAGTGCCGGGTCCCAAGTAGGTTTCCCATCGCGCCATTCACTCTGTTCCCTGCACTCACTCTTCTCTCTATGTCAGCGGTGTATTTTCGGTCCTTACTGAATGCGCATCCAAGATATACAAACTCATTCACTTGCTCCAGCACATCGTTCCCAACCGCAATCCTTGCATTCGTTTTGGTTTCTTCCCGTTCAAAAACCATAATTTTGGTTTTCTTCACATTCAAATGTAAGCCATTTTTCATGCAGTCGTCTTTCATAACTGTGACTAGTGATTGCAGATCAGTGGCTGTTGGCGCTATCAAAACCGCGTCATCTGCATATACTAGATGATTTACCACTAGATCACTCATTTGTACACCTTCATTCATCGCTCTCAGTCTTTGAAGACTTTTATCCAAATATATTATAAACAGTCTAGCGGACGACACGCAACCCTGCTTGTCGCCGATTTTAACGTCAAACCAGGGTGACATGTTACCACCCACCCGTATGCATGCCTTGTAGTCCACATAGGTGGACTGGACGGCCCGCAGCAGAGTGCCATTTATACCATACTCAGGCAAAATGTCCCGAAGTCTCTTTCGCACAACTCTATCAAACGCCTTCTCCAAATCCACAAAACCGCAGAAAACCTTCCGGCCCACTGCCAGATGCTTATCTACGATGTTGCGAAGGGAGGAAACTTGATCCGATTATCCTCTTCTGGACCTGACCCCCTTGTGCCTCGCACAACACTCCATCGGACTTCTCGCGCATTCTCTTTTCAACAATTTCACCATACACTTTGGCTGCCAAGCTGATCAAGTAATGGCTCTGTAATTGGCGCAGTCATATTGTGAACCCTTGCCTTTGTACAAGGGTACAATGACTGCGCGGCGCCAATCTGTAGGGACCCTACCGATCCTCCAGCAAAGATTTGCAAGGACCCGAAAGGCGTCCCGGACGCAAGTTCCACCATATTTGATCATCTCGGCAGATATCATGCCTATTCCCGCAGCTTTACCATTTTTCATACTTCCTATCGCCCATTCAACTTCTTCCATAGTGATGCCCTCTGTTGATTCCGGTGCCACAAACTCGTCTCTGGGCTCGTCTGTGGCACCAGTATCCGGGGCATCTCCATACATTTCTCCAAAATATTCACTCCACCGGGTTAATACAGCTTGTGTATCTGCAAGAATGTCACCATCCTTAGACTATCCTTTCCATTCTGGAACCTGACGAATCACCTCGAGACTTTCTCACTTTGCACAAAAAGAGTTTAGTGTTGTTCTCGAAGTTCTTCGCCAGCCTCTCCTCCTCAATCGCACTGGCTCTTTCACGCTTTTCTTTCACTAAGGTTTTGGTGGCATTCTTGCGTTGCCAGTATATTTCTTTCTTCATCTCTGTCATACTGGCATTCAGGTTCAAAGAAGAAACATAGTCCTGCCATGCTTTCTTCTTACTATCTACGGAGCTTTGCAACTCCGCATCCCACCATGCATCACCTTTTTCTGTAATATGCTCCTTTGAGCAACCACATACTTCTTTCGCGGAATCTACTAAACTCTTTTTCAGGCTATTCCAGCATTCATCTACATTTGAGCCCGAAGAACCTACTGCCAAAAGCTTGTCCCGGACTCTGTCTTCATACATTCTTCTCACGCTCTCATCTTGCAACTTTTCAACCTTTATTCTTTCAAGGTCTCCGAAGGGGATACGCTCTCGCCAGTGCCTCCACTTCCTGAAGAGACCACTAAACCGCGCAACTACGAGATAGTGGTCTGATTCAAGAGTGGGGCCTCTATACGTACGTGTATCTTGGAGTTTGCTTCGGAGACGGTTATCTACCAGGATCAAATCTATCATGCTTTTTTCTTCATTGCTTCTCCACGTGAACATATGTATATCCTTATGTTGGAATATTGTATTAGACACAAAGAGGCCCTTTTCCAAACATACATACACAATGAGCTTACCTGCATCATTCACTCTCTTATCACCATAAGGACCCAGAGCAGCGTCGCAAGTTTGCCGTCTGGTTCCCTTCCCACCTATCCGTTCGCCACACAAAATCACCTTTTCATTAGCCTCAGCCAGATCCAGAACTTCTCTGACATTATCCCAAAACTTCTCAAGGTCCTGGGGTGTCGACGAGCTTACGGGAGCATATGCTGCCACCAAAAATACTTTAGTGACACCCAGTTTTAAACGGACCCAGAGAAGTCTTGCATCGTACAGGCCATAATCTCTCACTCCAGAGGCCAGGCGATGAGACAGCAAGATACCCACTCCCATGCTGGCATGACTGCCCTGCGGTACCCTGGACCACAGAGCCATCATGCCATCAGGAAGATCACAGGTTTCACTGCCCCTTCGCTTAGTCTCTGTTACACACAGAGCATCCAGGCGTCTCTCTTTCATTACATCAATCACTTCATGCATCTTATCTTCCATACCACCCCTTACATTCCAAGTGCCTATTCGGCACTCTGCACTGCGGTACGTCTTCGGTCCAAGATTGCAGCCATAATGACTGGCAGGGGTCGCGACGAGCACGCTCTTGGACACACCCCCAAATATAAAATGACATGTAAAAATAAGAATCCTTTCAACCGTGAGCTCATTCTCCGTAGTAAACCAACAAAAATAATTTAGCTGTTTAAATGTAGGTACCCCGGAATAGCAAAGACATACGAGCGTCAAACACATTAGTCTTTATTGTGACCATGGGTTAGAACCCATGGTCACAATAAAGACTTTCGAAATAAAGACGCTTTATAGATAAAGCACTTAAAATATAGGTAACTTAAAACTGACCTATGTGGCAGCATGTCAGCCATACCAAACTTATTAACGGACTCGTACCAAATTTAGTCCAACAATTAAAAAATATTTTATAAGTTTTGCAAGTGGCGCACATGACCGTCGGGGCAACATTTGCCAAGTTTACCCTTTAGCTTACCCATAAACAATTAAATTTATGAAGAAATATCCCTCATCACAATTGGTTGCAAAACTTATTTGCCTTGGCAGTTATAAGTATTCTCTATTGCCTTCTATCGTAAGTTGTTTCCAAGAAAACACAAAATATTCTTTTTAGCAACTGGGCACGAAATAACGTAACTCAGTTGCTACATTCCGGAAGTCACTAACCAAAGCCGGGAGTCAGAGATTACAAAAGATTTAACTATATGCCGAAAAGTAAATATTTATTACATCACAGTTACTTTTATATAAAATGTTTTGTTTTGGCAAGAATAATTTGAACATATACATAAAGGATGTGATATTGGTACACTAAGTTCCTACCTACAATATCATTAACGTTCACAATTCACCAAAATAATTAAAAACAGCCCACGTAATGAGGGTTATCCCTTCGGTCGCTTCATCATTCAGTCGGTTACAGGCATGAATGCAGAAATGCCGAAGACGTAACATTTTAGATGCGTCTTAAATCAGAAAGATTATTTTTATTTACAAGACGACGTATAGATATTTTAAGCATGGAATAGAACAAGCATAAGTTTCCAAGTATAAGAATATTTATATTTCTTGGGAGTATTCCGATAGCACAATTACATAGCCACGATGATGTCCTGCAAAATGTATGGGAAAAGATTTTTTGACCATTTCTTATTTTTATAACCTCATTTGGTTTTATATAAGTTTGCCCCTTTTAAGAGACATGATCGATTGGCACCAAAAAGTCTTTGTTTATTTTCTTACCGACTGTACATTTTTTCAAGATCTATAAATGCGTTCAAAATGTCGCAAAAAGTTAAGGACCGTCCCTTAAGACAGCTTTCTCATAGCAACCGTCCCAACGTGTTGTGTTGTTGTGTTGTAGCTGCCCTTACAGACAGGACTGTCTTAAAAAGCTATCCTGTATATATGATATTCTAAAAAAATGTATTTTGGTTTTTATTCAAGAAGTAAAGTCCATTTAAAAAAAAAAAATATATATTTTATATATTTTTTTATCTATCTATCTACCTATATCATCACCCCAGCTCCCTCGCGGGGTAGGCAGAGAGTGCAGAGTTCCAACAGGTTCTTTCCTTACATACCTCTCTGGCTTCCTCCACTCTCATAGTTCGTCTCATAAACACTCGCCGGTTACAGAGACTCTTGACTTGCCCTTCAGCTAAGACACGGTCTATTTGGTCATGGTAAAATAGTCTAGGTCTTCCCCGGCACCTACATCCTTCCACTTTCGCATTGTATATCTGTTTTGTCATTTTTTCTTCTGGCATCCTTTCTGTATGCCCGAACCAACGGAGCATACCCTTTCTCATCTTTACACCGATACTATCTTTCATACCTACTCGCTTTCTTATTACGCTGTTGCGAATACCTATTTGTATTTTGTGATCTGTGTCGTTCTTTGTTTTTCTGTCTTTAATTTCTTGCGTAAACTCTACTATTTTACTCATTTGTGACAACTTGTAAGCTTTTTATGATTTCACCTATATTTGTATACTAGCTGCAAGTTTTTTTAAAAGATAAAATGAAATAAAAGTGTAAAAGCTTTATCAAGAATGTTACTGTCCATTTATTACAATTCAAAGGAGTTATTTTGCAATATGCTTGAGGCCATCATCGAACACGAGAATATCTTCCACCAGGTACAGTTGTGTCGCTGGGAAATTTCGCCAATGCTAACGCTAGAAGCTAATTATATGTTACATGTCATGAGAAGCCTTCCTGCACAATATAGTCCCATCGTTACTATAATATACAAAATTCAACGTCTTTAAACTCATCCTATGCAGATCTATGAATTAAGTCTCAAGAAAGCGTCACCCATTAATGAGAAGAGTAAAGAAAGAATAATAATAACGTAACTGTAAAGGTCGCTATAGTCATATCAAAAGCTCTTATCAACATGTTTATGTTAAAAGCAATTCCATTCGGCATACATCATCCAGGAGAGCCCTGAATTTATCAAAAAATAAAATCTACTCAGGAACCCTTCATTAAAATAATACATTCAATTAGCCTAGTTACACACGCAAGCTTGTTTTTGAATTTAATTACAACCTCAGTCCGTCGCAACGCAAAATCAACACGACAAAACAAATTTAAAAATAAAGTAAATCCAAGTTTTTTGCTGTAATAATTCGCCGTAGTTTGGTTCTGCTCATCTCAGAACATTAAAGTGCATAAAGCGTCCAGCGAATAAAAGTCACCGTCTTTATCACTTTTGTAAAATTTAAAGGCAAAGGCCTCTCTTTACAAATCAGGTTAAGACAGAATAGAACATACTCCACCGCAGGTCTATTCTGGATTGGGGGGTGGCATGTTTGTGGCGCTCTGCTATTGGAACTTTTCAAGCCGTCCATAAGGTACCTTTGCTTAACGACTACCACAACAAATGGTCACCAGAACTAAGTCTTTCGAAGCATCGAGATGCTCAAAAATGGAAACGCCATAAACGGTCATCTATCTCAGACTAAGTTGAATACTATTTCTATATATCTATCAATATCATCACGCCAGATTCCTTGCAGGTAGGCAGAAAGTACAGATTTCCAACAGGTTCTTTTCTTACATACATCTCTGGCTGCCTCCACTCTCATAGTTCGTCTCATACACGCTCGCCTGTTACAGAGACTCTTGACTTGTCCTCCAGATACAACTCGGTCTATTTGGTCGTGGTAAGATAGTCTAGGTCTTCTCCGGTACCTAAATCCTTCCACTTTCGCATTGGATTTATGTTCGAAGCATCCAGATGCTCAAAAAGGGAAACGCCATAAACGGTTATCTATCTCAGACTAAGTTGAATACTACTTAAGGCTGTAATAAGGGTGAACTCTTAAAAACACGGGATCACATTCTTGAAGAATCAACGACATATTTGTAATAATTATAATATATAATATTAGCCCTGTTAAGAAACTATTCCACTGTTGGGCTCGGGCGTCCTCTCAAACTAAGAGGGCTTAGGCCATAGTCCACCACGCTGGCCCAGTGCGGGTTGGCGAACTGAAGTTCCTTCCACCTTCGAGAAACTCTTAGGCATGCAGGTTTCCTCCCGATGTTTCCTTCACCGTTAAAGTGAGTGATAATTAATTTTCAATACGCACATGCTTTAGAAAAGACACAGGTGCGTGCCTGGGTTTGAACCCGAGACCTCTGACTTTTCAATCCAACGGTTTAACTACTAGACTATCACTGCTTATAAATAAAACAATGTCACGAACATAATTTCCAGCAAAGTAACTTCTGACAGGCCTTTTTAAATATAAATTGTAAATTCTCTATTTAACGATTAAGCGAATATATAGGTCCTTCGGGCACGCTTTTCATTGTTGTCAAGGTCAAAAGACAAAGCAAATTTTCAAACACAAATTTTCAAAGTCGTTGACGTTTTTGTTCATTGTTTTGTAGTGTTTTTTTTCTTTTTATATAATACTCTTTAAGTTACTAAAATACCTTAACTTAAATGACGAAATGATGTTAAGTTTCTTTTTATTTCTTGATTTATACTTTGAGGCAAGAAATAAAGAATTATTATCTTGACGATCACCAGAACCAACTAGAATACCGCCGTGTTTTAAGAATTAGCTTAGAATAAGAAGATTATAATTTCTGCAACTAATAAACTTGACAAAAATTTGTAATACCTATTCTTTCATTATGTCACAATTGAGTTCCTTGGCCATAGCACATTATTTACATTGTGGTCACAGGCACTTGCAAAGCGGCAAAGTGATGCATTAATAAACTCGATAAAAAGCAGAATTGCGTGATATGATAGTCATGTTTCTGACTTTTCTGTTTACTCGAAGTTTCTATTCGCGGGAATTTTGATTTGGAACACAGACTGAATTTTTAAGATGTTGATGTGCAAAATACTTTTTAGAATTAGTTAGAGTTAGAATAAAAGGCAGAAATTTGAAATCGTATACAAAAAAAATATGAATGAACTAAAATAATAGAATTAAATAAAATTTATTTAACCACTTGGTTGCTATCTCAAGATCTCAAAACTATTAATACCTGGTGAACAAAAGATAAATTGACCCACGTTTGTCCATACATAAAGAGTTATCGCTTTCTCTAGGCCCATAGAATATATGCCTTACATATTACCATTCAAATAATGTTATATAAAGAAATAAAGAACATTTCCTCTCAATGTAATTTATATGTATACATATTATATCATGTAGTATATTTTATGTTTTGGTATAGTGTGTAGTATATTTATAGGTGTATATTCTATCTATATGTATTTTATCATTTTATTATCTATTACTACTCCCTTCGTGTTGTACACCCGTCTTTATCCTTATTTTAATGTTTTGTCTCTCTGTCACTCAAGCGTTTGCTGTCAGAGAACTCAATTTTGAGTTAAGGTAGCCTTTGTCCATTTTCTTTTATGATTGTATTTATTTTGTAACTGTCATTTAATTGTCATTTGTGGGAACAAGCAGCACCCGGTTGGTTGTGGGGACTGGTTCAACTGGAATCCTTTAAACACTCTTCATAAATAACACCATTAGTTTCATATCTCATCGTAAACTATTTAATTGTAACCTAATATTGTATCCACATTATAATAATAATAATAATAATAATAAAGCGTTTATTTCTCCTCACATTGTGTATGTACAGGGTAATAATATAAGTAAGGTAAGAATTTTTATAATATCATAATAAATGAATGTGAGGAGCTGGTGTCTGAGTTAGGCCAAGGCCTGTATTACAGATCACCAGGACCCCACCCCATGGACACAGATTAGGTACATTATCTTACACAATAACAACATATTACAGTTATATAGCCTGTTAACCATCATGTGAGTGTGTTCGTGTGTGTGTGTGTGTGTGTGTGTGTGTGTGTGTGTGTGTGTGTGTGTGAGAGTGTGTGAGTGTGGGTGTCTGTGTATGTGCATATTTGGCAATTCATTGGTCACTACTGTGAATTATGCAAGAGACTTTCGGTAAATGCGTAGTCTAGACTCAACAACCATCTTGTTACCATTAATTTGCAAGTATAATTTGAAGATGCGTATATAGAAAGCACCCGATTTATTTTATTATAAAGATTGCAGCCCTGGTAACAAAAAAAGCGGTGAGAGAAACTAGTTTTTAAGTTTGGGAGTGTACACACCCTATCTTTACGTCGTGCGTTGATAGAGATAGTCGGGTCATAATTTAGCGTGGAGTGTTGTAGGAGGACCGTGTGTAGAACAAATAGTTGACGAACAGTCAGGACCTCCCATCGCTTATAGAGGTCAGTAGTGGAATGGTGAAAAGGTAGCTTATGGCCTACTTTTAAAATTGCTCTCTGAGCTCTTTCAATTTCCAGAAAGTGTGTTTTTGTGCTCCCTCCCCAGGCAGTAATGCAATACGTAAGAAGCGTTTGACACAGCGCGAAGTAAATGGACTTCATCATCTCTCTAGTGGTTACTGGTCGCAATGATTTAAAGACAACTATGAGTTTGCGCAACCTTGCTGAAAGGAAGTCGATGTGTTCTTGAAAATTTAGCCTTTTGTCTATAATTACACCCAGGTATTTTATGGATTCTACATTTTCAAGATGGGGGCATGAACAATTTATGTCAGTAGGATTTCCACAGCAGTGTGATTTTATATTAAGTGGGGCGTCCACAACGTCAGTGTTTTTCAAACAGAATGTTACAAGTTTGGTTTTGTTAACATTTAACGTCAACATATTATTATTGAGCCAGTCTACAACCCTATTAAATCCTTTTTGAGCATTCTCAAAAGCTTCCATCCAAGAACAACCACTAAAAAGTAAGGCTGTGTCGTCAGCAAAGGTTATAATTTTAGCGTTTTCGAGGTCTAGATGACAGAGATCGTTTATATACGTCAAAAATAGGGTTGGGCCCAGTATACTTCCTTGTGGCACTCCAAGACTGATAGAGACCTCTTCACTGATATAGTCGTCGATTTTAACAGATTGCGTACGATTTTTTAAATAATCTTCAAAAAGTTTTAATTGAAGTCCCCTGATCCCCAGAGATTCTAATTTTTTTAATAAAATAGGGACCGAGACTGTGTCAAAAGCTTTAGCCAAATCCAGGAATATGCCTATTATTTTCTTTTTACTATCAAGATTAGTAACAATGTGATTTATAAGCTCATGTACCGCATTCGCTGTCGATTTTTTAGCTCGAAAACCGTATTGTGTGTTAGCCAAAAGGTTATTATTCTCTAGGTAATTAGTCAGTCTTTTGTTCATTATTCGTTCTAAAAGTTTTGATAACGTAGGCAATATTGAAATCGGTCTATAGTCATCGACACAGCCTCTGTCCCCTTTTTTGAAGATGGGCGTTATTCGTGATTTCTTTAATGCCATTGGGAATATTCCAGATGAAATAGCCAAATTACAGATAAATGTTATTGGTGGAGTAAGAATATCAATGTGAGTTTTCAACATGTCAGCAGTTATCATATCTAATCCAACAGAACAGTCACTTTTTAGGTATTTTATAAGACTTCGTACTTCGGTGTAGTCTGTAGGTAAAAGAACGAAAGAGTGCTGCTGGACTCCCTCAGGCCTGGAAAGCGTGTTGTTCGGTCTATTTACTATGTTATTTGCTAAAGACCGTCCAGAGTTTGCAAAGTAATTGTTTACTTCATTTACTACTTCGGTCGGGTTTTTAGCACCTATCAATTCGAAAGCTGTACTTTTTGGTTTGGCTGTGAAAGATATCTCTTTAATTGTTTTCCATAGTTTTTTATTGTTTTTACTACTATTTTGGAGCTGTAATTGATAGTAATCGTCTTTTAGTTTTCTTAAGATAGCTGTGCAGTAATTTCTATATCTTTTAAAAGTTATTTTTAGTATTTCATTAAGTGGTTCTTTTTTCATTTTTTTGTAGAGGTTATCCCTGTTCCTTATGCATTTTAAAATCCCTGGTGTAATCCAAGGCTTCAATATTTTCTTTCTCCTGCTCACTTTAATTAATTTAGTATTATCTAAAATCGTATTCTGAATTTTTAATATGAAAAAATCTGTTGCTTGATTAGCGTCAGTCATGTCAAAAATTGGTGTAAAATCTATTTTATTTAAATCTATATTAAACCGATGAATGTCTAGTCGTTTTGCGATTTTTGGAACGTTAATTCTTGTGTTTGTAGTAACAAAATATAAAACCACACTGTCATGATCGGTTAAGCAAGTCTGTAACACCAAGCATCGTGCTTGTTGCTTTGTCTTTAGCAAGACATGATCCAAGCATGTTTTATTATGCGTAGGTATATTATATGCCGGAAGAATGCCATGGAATGCTAGCATTTCGAGATAAAGAGACGTATAGAAAGTTGTATTTGAATTAGCAATATCTATATTGATATCTCCTAGGATAATGATGTTTTGGACCGAAGAATATCTTCTAAGTAGATAGTCGAGCGAAGAGATAAAATTATTTACATTTAGATATCCGGGTGGACGGTAAATTGCAATAACTATTGTATTCGTGTTTATTTTAACAATCAGAGCATTACAATCCGACATGTCTGGCTCTTCAACGGACAACAATAATTCCTCTTTATAATATACGACGACACCTTCATTCTGAGTTCGATTGATATTTGTGGCAAAGAAATTATAGCCCGGAATGTCAGGTATATTAGGCGTTGAGAGAAGCCAACATTCGGTCAATACAATAAAATCCCAATCGACCCTAGTTCTAACTAATATCGGCAACAAACCAATTATATTACGCTTTAAACTTCTTATATTTTGCTGATATACTTTAAAAAACTTACCCGCATCCGGTAAAAAAAGATTGCAATCTTCGACACTACACATATTTGATTCAGCTATATTAAAATCGTCCACTTCACTTTGAGCTGTATTCGTATTAACCATTTTTAATTACATTAATTTTAGCCAAAGCAATTACCTGGATAAATAATTTAGTATCATATAATGAATTTTCTAATATGAGGGTAGATCTATGCATTTGTATTAAACTAATTGCTGGACTATGTGTGGTCCAAGTTAAGGGCGTTTGTGATTTGAGTTCTGTGTGTGTGTTATTATAATTATTTAAATATGAAATTTTATATGCATAAGAGATTTGTGTCGTTGTATTTGCGTGTAAAAATGTTGTGTTTGTTTGATGTATGAAGTGTACGTGTGTGGTATATGTATGTATTGTGTTGGAATAATCAAAAACATAAGAAGTGAACTTTAGTAAATAAACATACAATATAAATGAGAGTAAGTATGTTGATTGCACTGGGTTAGAACCTATGTAAACACTGAAAAATAATGGAAAGGATAAAAATATTGCTAGTCACTTGGATTTTTGCAGCTTTTTCAAATCGTCTTCACTTTCAATGCGTTGCGGGGGGTCATTGCAACTACGACGGAGGTATATTTTTCCATATGATGTCCAACAAGCTTCAAATTTATTATTCTTCGCGAATTCTCTTGCAAGGTAATGAAGACGTCTTGCCCTGGATGTTAGATTTTCGGATACAAAAATTGGTGTAGCCGGTCCTTTATAGTTCAATGTAGCAGTAGTCAGGCGTTCGTTAGATTGTTTGTTGTTGTTATAAGTTCTGGTAGCTTTAATAAACGTTTCTTTCTTGCGACATGAATTGAAAACGATCACCACAGGACTGTTTACTCTATCCTTGATTTTCATTCTGTAAACATCGCGTATATCAGAGTCTTGTAAGGGCAGACTTACGGTTGAACAGATATTTTTTGCGACTTCATATAAATCCTGTTTTTTCTCAGATTCTATTTTCGGAATATTTTTTAATTCTACTGCAGTGATTTTGCTATTGAGATCAAATTGTTCCATTCTTGCTTCTAATGTTTTTATTCGGTTCTTGTTATCTATATTTTCTTGTTGCAACTTCTTCATATTCTCCAGTATCTCATCGTATTTATATGACATGAGTTCCATAGATTTTTTTATTTCGCAATTTTGCTCCTGTATCGCACTTATTGCTGATTGGATAGAATTAAACTTAGCATCTTGAGTTGTCTTAAGATCATAGAGCGTTTTCTTCAACTCATCCATTGTATAATGGGCATCTCCTTTCATCGCTCCAGGTTTTCGTTTTGCCCTTTTGGACACAGTGATTTCCTGGTGGTCTTGATTGTTCGCTGTGTCAGATTGCCCAGAACGGCTATCAGTTGGGGACCGAGTTGGCGATTTAATATGCGACATGGTAAAAATCGCTGTCGCTTATAAATTTTACCAAGCGTTGAAAAATGCCGTTATCAGTGCAGGCGCAGGCACGAAGCGACCGTGGCTGATATATGCGTTGTCACACTTGCTATCCTCTTCTAGTATACGGAGCGTATGTACGACGCGTCCTTGCGCTTTCGCGGTCCGGGGGGAATGGTTGTGAATTATATGGTTGAACAAAACAGAAAAGAAAAAAGAGAAAGAGAATTAAATAAAAAAGACAAGCCGTCTCAGTTTCTTCGCCGGAACTTCTCAGTGGAGGCCGCGTTCCGATCCGGTGGCAGATTAGTAGTTGAATTAGATTAAAATAAAAAACTTTTTAAAAAAGCCAAGTAACCGACTGCGCCAACCAGCACCGACTTCAAATATTTATTTTTTTGCTTTTTTAAGTGATGAGGAATTAATTATGTATATTTATATATCTTTATTATATTATTATACAGTTAGGTACTTACAGGATTGATATCATGCTCATAGTAACTGATTTTACCCATTCGTGTTGTTAGCGGTCAAGGAGTCCCATGGTGTATCTTTAAAGTTCAAGGTCCAATACCGATACAATTAAAACGGGACTACCCCGAAGCTATCCTGAACCAAATGCAAAAAAAAAATCACAATCGGTTTATTAACAAAGAAGTTATAAAAAGCATAAATGAATGATGAACCTCCTCTTTTTTTGAAGTCGGTTAATATTCTGCTTAGTTCTATAGTAGGATAGGGTACCTATAGGATTGACGTAATACCCATAATATCTCAATCTACTCATGTATTGTTGGTCGTTAAGGAGTTCCCTGGTGTATCTTCAAAGTCCAAGGTCCAATACTACTGAAATTAAAATGGGACCATCTTGGAGCTATACTGAATTCAATACAAAAAGAATCATCGAACTCGATTCATAATTGTCGGAATGATCGCGTAACATACATACAAAAAAAAACATACAGGCGAATTGAGAACCGCCTCCTTTTTTGAAGTCGGTTAACAATGTAAATTAACTTTTTGTGGGTATGTAAAATGTGTTTGAGTTTGACACCTCATGAAGAGCTACAGCTTACCTTGAAGCTACATGTTTGTTTAGGTTTTATTTCATAACTTGTAAATACATATTTGGAACAGTCACTGCTATTGCTCAGTATGGCTTAGTGTCGGCATGGGTGTGCAAATAATCAGAATAAAATACCAGACTTTTTTTCGAAGATAAAGCCGTACCTGGGTACCCGCCCGTGTTAGTAATCGAGACATTGGGCAACGTCGCTCGACAAGTCTGGCGACATCGCGCGATCTTAAAGAAAGAAAAGAAAGAAAGAAAAATATATTTATTAGCTAGGCTAAAAGCCAAGTACACTACAATAAAGACAACAAAAAAACAATAATATACAAAAATAATATGCACTAACTATTCAGCCGCACTAATGGGGTAACACTCAGCGTAAAACTGTATTGCAGCGGGAACCACAACACAGCGCTGATTTTCAGTGATACCCCAAGTGACGTGCACGCATGAAGCGGTTCCCAAAAATAAATCCAGTCGCGCGGCAATGAGCGGGGAACTGAAAGTGGCACCGACTGGGCCCAAAACGCCTTTGCCGCACTAATTGATCGAAGACATAAAAAGAAAATAAAGTACTTATATACAAAATATATAGTATGTCCATATACATGTACTCAAAATAACATAAATATTTCCCTTTAAATGAGTGCAATCGTTTTGTCTCGCTCACACAGATGGAGCACGCGCCCGCGTTTAAAAAATATGATGCAATCGATAACACGTCGATTGCATCCATAGACAAAGAATGCATTGCATCAGTTTCCCCAGGCGCGGGCGAGCGCCCGACCGGGGGCGTAGTCAGCGATCTAGACCCGACAGTGTATATATAGAGCGGATGGTGAACGAATGTGCTTTATGGATAAACAGCATATTAAACAAACAAGCAAAAACCTCTTATTATCTTTGAAGAATATTGACAATTTCTCTACGATTAGATCTGCGATAACTACATATTATTTGGATAAAAACCTGACATCAGGTGAGTGAACACGTATTACATACATACATTCATTCAGAGTTGTGTATCTACATTTTTAATTCCTTACACGCTAATCTTTTTTATTTTTAAGGTGCCTACACGTAAACAAGTTATTAAGAATATGGCTCCATCTATGAAAATGAATTTGAATTTCATATTCAAGCACACCTCGCTTTATAATGCCTCGAGACAGACGCCACACGCCGACGACCGCCCGGATTCGATACACCTACCGCACGTGGATCGGAGCGATGTAAGTAACCTATGTAATAGGAGACAAGGTGCAGGTTCGGTTCCGGGATCGCAAATCATAATAAATTACACAGTGCATTGTTGTTCTTGTAAGAGTTATTTCTTGAAATTGAATTTAAATGTGTCACTTGTTTTTAGGGATCTTATGGGAGGCGGTATATCGTTCCAGCAGCGGGTGGCGGCATATTTGATACATCCTCGGAAAGCTGTGGTCCTGTACCGAGGCACAGAGAGTGGACTCGAGGTAGATTAACTTGCCAAAAAGGTAGTCCGGCTTTTTTTTATTTATAACACCGAATAACAAGCTTCCATTTTCAGGATATCATTTTGATTTAAATATGGTGTGATATGACTTTTCCAGGGGATACTGTAGCAAAATCGGGCACACGTATTCTGCACACGCTGTATCAATTTTTTTGTGCGAGATAATAGACAAGGGCCATAAGCCACGTCACAATAGTTTAATTTTGATAATACTATGCTTTCTACCAATCTTTTCCTTGTTGTAACACTAAGGAATTCCGTAATCCTGTATAATAGTTTTAATCCTTAGACTCGGAGTTGGCTCGCCAGATGTTTATTTTTTTGCCTACGTTTGCTAAAAAAATTATAATTAAAAAACTATAGCGAATTTTCACTTGAAATAAAAAGTAAACGACTCTATGATATTGACGTGTCTTATTGACGTACAATTTTAAAAAGTTTGTTTGTAAACATAAACACCCGGAAAATGTCAAAAAAAAAATACCCTGTTTTCACGTAAACAAATATTTTTAGGAAAATTTTCATAACACTTAGACAAATGGTTTATTGCACTTTCTAATCGTAAATAACTAATAAATAAGCATGCATATTAGTTCATCTAAACAAATAAACATCTAAAAATACCTCGTAAGCTACCAAAAAACTTGCCTGGATTTCTTGTTAAGATAGGCCGAAATCTAGGCAAAAGTTTTTACAATAATATAAAGGTCTCCGAATTAATTTTTAGCAAAAATAGAAAGAATATACCCTATTTTACCATTATAGACATAAATAGACACAAATAAACGTTTATTTTACGTAATTAAACCTAAATTGAGACAAAGGTGACTTACCGAAAATAAGGTTACTCTTTTCGTTAAGAATCTCAAACAAACACTTTTTACCACTCACACTTTTCACGGGCTTGTAACATTTTATACACAAAACTATTACTGGCTAGTTTTTTTAAGAATTCTCACAAGATTCTAAATTTAATTGGAATCACGAATTTGTTTATTTATACGCGCGACACTTGACACGCTCATAGCGGGAACGGGCGTCTGACTGATGTTTACGTTATCCGATCACGTAGTCACAAACCCAGACTACCAACTATTATACATCAACAGAACGTAAATTTTATCCTCTACATTTCTTTAGAACATTGTCTTCTGCTGCATATTAGTGTTGGTCCACAATAAATCGAAAACGCCATCGACTACCGCAATGTATGAAATCATACGTTCCCGAGCCTAAGGGTTAATCTATAAAAACAGTGTTTGACCACATTATTGATGTGATTTTCAAAACGAAGCTAAGGGTCGATCGTAAGGCCTAGACTACATGCAACATCAACCCTCTGTATATTTTCTCCCAGGATTTTGATTTCTGGAATTGCCAATAGTGGAGGCCAATTCTCGTAATAATTGAAGCTGAGACAACATTTTGACTCATTTGATGTATAATTATGAATTGACTCACATTTGATATACTGGTCCACTAAAATATTTATCCGATTGCAGTATCATCTCATCTAATTTCAACATTTAGTCAAATTATTTAGTTTAAAATATGTTGTTGATCATGTGTTGATCACATGTTAATCCTTTAACAGCTTTTTTTTACAATTATTTTTATCGACGATCGTAACGTAAATCAGTCTGATTCAAGTAGTTTTTTCAATTGATTCAGTATTTTAGATCGATCTCAGATATCGATACTCGAAAATATCGATTTTGAATCGAGATCTGCCGTGCAATGTTAATTTTATAGTGTGCAGTATCTTTAATTGTTCATCGGATATGAGGAAAAATAATATTTTTTTTTTATATTACACTTTTCATTTTTTTTACTTTACTTGTACTTTAAAACCTTGCCTCTTACCAAATTCCATAGTTGTAGGTCTACGTAAAGTAATTTTTGATTTTGTTTGGATTTATTTAAAACCTTCAATTTACACCAGCAAGGGATTGTAGACCTTCGTGTTTGACATAAATTTTAACTTAATACGTCTAGCCATTCCTGATAAAAAGCGTGATAACCGTCGGACAAACAAACGGACAACGAAGTGATCCTATAAGGGTTCCGTTTTACCGCTTGACGTACGGAACCCTAAAATATCTAACTGAAATCTGGACGACGTAGATAATACTTTCACAATATTACCATCTGACAAAATCAATGTACTCATTGATCATCTTAACTCCATTAACCCTAAAATTCAGTTTACAATGGAGTTGGAGGCAAACAATTCCCTAGCATTCCTAGATGTATCAGTAATCCGTAACCCCAACATCACATTGAGCCATACGGTTTATAATAAAAAATACCCATACTGATAGGTACTTTAACAGTGAATCTCACCACCATTCAACACTGTTAGCTACCGTGGGTAAATCTTTGTTTCAGAGAGCACAAGGGATCTGTGACAAGAAACATCTGGCTGCCGAGCTTCAACATGTCAAGCAAGTCCTGCACGACACTAAGCTTTGAGTCCCACGCCAACGTCACAGTGACCGAGTAAAACCAGCCACAGTCGAGCGTCTCCCTGCTGTACTCCCTTACATGAGAGGAGTCACAGACAAGATTGGCTACATCTTGAAGCGTGCTTCAATTAAAACTTTTTATAAGCCGCCGAAGAAGATCAGTCAATTCTTACCATCCGTCAAGTGTCACATCCCTCTACAAGATGCAGAAATATACAACCTTGATTGTGAATGTGGTCTCTCTTATATAGGAAAAACAAAAAGACCAGTAAAAACTCGGGTTAAAGAACACATAGCTGACCTAAAACACCGTCGCTCAACAAAGAAGTCTGCAGTCTGTGAACATGTCCTTGACCGCACCCGCCATAACATCAGATTTAATAGACCATAAATCCTCGTGAAAGAACACCGATTCCTACCCAGGATGGTACACGAGGCAATTGAAATTAAAAACATCCTAATTTCAATAGAGAAGATGGCTGGGTCCTTCCATCGACTTGGGATCCGGTAATTAATATAATCAAATCCAAAACCAAGCATAACACTGCAAGACCTGAAGACGCCGTAAGCTCGACCTCGAAGCGCAGATCGGACTAACAAAAATAATTAAGAAGTTTGAGGGTACCTAGGAATAACTACAACTTTTGGACGTCTAACACCTCAGTACTTCCCGTAACCATGCTGCAAAGCACTCGAAACGTCGGGAACTAAAAAATCAAAAATTAACCGCGATAAAATCCGAAAAATAGTTTTATTTCATATGTCTATCTTCTTATTTCATATATCTTTAAATTGACGCTTGTTTTGTATATTCGTTGTTTATCTCATTTCAAAATGTAATCGAAATACAGTTTACATTTTGTTCAACTTTCGGTCCAATCTCGATTCGGTCAATTGTATGTATACCGGTCGATTTCGATATTTTACGGAAATACCATTTGTGAAATTTATGACATTCGGATTAGATCGAGACTGCATTTTAAACACTTTTACCAATGAGAATTGGTCGCTTTGCTTTTGTTGAGGAACATGAGTCACAGAGTGTAGATGTATGTTGCGCAGTAATATAGACGAACGATGTATTAAACCTCTTAGGGCAGCACGCTGCAATCGACCAAACAAATGTGCACTATATAGGTCGCGTGGCATGTTATCTAGCGTCGTCGCGCAACGCTGCTCGACTTCGCCCGAGATCACATGCGATACGTTTTGCGGGACACTAATGTCCACAAAAACAGGGTCTTGCAAACTAGCTGCAGACAGACGGATTGACCACAGATGGCGTTAGTAATTGTTATTTAACATTGATCTACCTTTATTACGTACAACGCATTACAACAGTTTTCTCGTTCTGTGCTTAATTTGGTGCAACGCCACGTATACATACATACAACGTATACATACATATCATGGATGTATTTAATATAATAAAATTAATAAACACAAACACCCAGACTGAAACAAATGTTAGTGGGCCACATAAAGATGAGTCCCGTACAGGTATCGACCCCGCGATTACTCGATGTATAGAGCATAGCAGCCTAGGATTAAACCACTTGACGAAGCTGGCATTTAGTATCAATATTCAACCGTTTCTTTATAATAAAAAGCAGCTAAAAGGTTGTTAACTGACACAATCGAGTTGGAAAAGGAAGAGTCAATTGTCCACGTCCACTTGTCCACGTCCTCCCCATAAAATAATTTCAATTTATTGTTTTATGTTTATAAGAGATGTAAAGACGTAGATTGTGGTTCAGGCATGAACCCTATTAGGGGACAGCAATACTATCGTATATGTTATTTTATACAACACATATCAACACTACACAGCTTCACAATTTGAAGACGGTCATAAAAGAAATCATAAAACACGCTACCGAAGGACATTAGTTTGGCAGCTCGGGAGGGTTGCCGCGTGTCGAGTGCCCGCGTGTTCCTATGGGCCAGATGGACTCTGTACGTGCCTGGCATCCTGGTATACTGGCCGGTCTCTCTTTATATTTCACCTTAACTGTTTTATCAGTCAATCGATATTCCTTTCAATTGTGACTTGAAAACGTAGTTAATAACGTGCCATTATCGACCGCGTAGGTTTCGCTAGTTTGTTAATCAATTATAGATTAAAGTCGGTTTATTAATTAATGGAGTTCAAAATAAATATGCCGGGGTGTTGTTAAACATTTCGGACATAAATCAGTTACGAGGGCAAATTTGGTCTATAGTCTATAGCTCTACAGCTCTATTTACAAGGAATACATGATGACAATGGCAATGAGATTCCAATGCAGGAGCCTTAAAGTCAAAGTCAAAATAAAAAAATATATTATTTGTATAGACCAACAAAAGCGCTTACAAACGACAAAAAAATATTTCATTTTTCACACTCACACTGCCTGGCCTCACACTGAGAAGATCCGGCGAGAAACTCATCGGGTTAGTGTTTTAACTTAATTGAACTGGTCTTTCTGTTTATAATTTTGTTTTTTACATAATGTATTTTAATAACAATGTGTTTTACAAAAATGTATTTAGGAGTTGCCGGACTTGTATATTTGTTCCGATTCAGAAACTACCAACACACAAATATAAAGATTGTCCTGGGCAGAGAGTAAACATGTGTTTACTATTCAATGAGCTAAGCGGTCGTCAAATTTTGAATCAAACAAGACAATGGTTTTGACATTAAGTATTCCCCGTTGTATTATGATCATATTTTTGGGGGTCGTAGCGAAAAGCGAAAGACTAGCAACAGCATATAGAAAACACTCAGCAATATAATTTACTGGGCATACAATGTAATTCGGTTTTTACATTGTATGCCCAGTAAATTATATTGCTGAGTGTTTTCTATATGCTGTTGCTAGTTGTTTTATATTATTAACTTATCTTTGGCGCGTATATATTATTCTTTCTTGTGTATTATATGTGTATATAGGTATATTATTTAAGAAGTTTATGATAGATTTATTTGTGTATTGTTATGCTCTGTTTGCTAAGTGTATCCCTAAATCTTGTGTTGTCTTTAGATCCTCTCCATCCAAAGGTTGCCTCGAAGAAAACACTATTAGTGATAAGGCCGCCCATTGTTACACTACTGTACGGTTTAACCGCACAAATGCATTGTCAGCGCATTCACTTCATCCAACAATTTTTACATTAGTATACGGAAAGCCCGCGTTCGCGATTGACGTGTACTCATAAGCATAATATTGTATCTTTTTATTTCCTTTTGGTATTTCTGGTAGAACAATAAAGTATTATCTATCTGTCCTACATGACTCACTACGCTAAGCCGGAACATTTATCGCGTGACAAGACTAAACAGAGATCTTTGACGGACGATTTAGCGCAGTGGTTAAGAGCTTAAGTTGCTCCGCCCACTGTTTCTAAGAGTCGCGGGTTCGATTCCCGCACGGGACAAGACTTTGTGTGGGAATAATAAATTTTTTCGCTCAGAAGTACATGTCGCTCCGCGGTAAAAATCATAAAAAATAGAAAAAGTCTAAATTCTAACAAAAGCTTTATACCACCGAGTGAAACGGTGTACCAGTGACCAGTGACAGTGTGGGCAAGTCACAGACACCAAGGGTTCCCGAGGGACAAGCTAGAAACTTTGACAGCGCACACCAACGCCGCAACTAAAGGTACGACCAACCAATTACTTTCGTCTCGGAAAAGCTGTGTCTCTTTATTTAAACCGCATTAAAATCGCTTCAGCGAGAACGGAGATACAGCATTCCCAAATGACCACCAAATAACCTTCAAAACACTAGGTATCAAAGTGCTTTTGTGAGGTTAAGTACGAGCAGGGCGAACCACGCGGTCGCTGTCAAACACACGCGGTCACCACACTGTCACTGCGTCATCCACCCCGAACGTCACCGCCGGAAGCAGCCGCCAAGCACCTGTCGGATTCAACCGACAGTTGCCGAAGAAACGTCACCCACAGTTGACAGGAGCGGATCGAGCATCTGTCACTCTCATCTGACGGACACCGAGCAAACGTCAACCCCAACTGACAGACGCCAGGCATCGACTGACGTCATCAGCAACATCAACGAGGAAGACGTCACAGCGGCACCACTGGCAGGTACCCTTTTCCCCCGTATCCCGAGGGACTCCTAAACCTAACCCCCCCTTCACCCCCTCACCCCTTCGGAACGCCACACGAGACCTCCCTCCTTCCCCTCCCCCTCAAAGATCCCCCCTGGGGATATCTCAGGAACAGCTCAACCTACAAAGCCGTGCGAGGGGTCATTGGAAGCGGAAAGAGGAGCTCTTCAATTTGGCTCCAACTGTTTTCCTGGAAGAAATTTTTTCCTAGGAAACATCGGGAAAAAATGATTCACAATTAATTCCACTACCCAGCCAATCCATCTGTGGCAAAAATCTCCTTGTGGAGGGAATTTTTTCTAGGATTTTTTTTTTTTTTTTTTGTAAAATTTTGTTTTCCATTCCCATTTCTGTTACTATATCTGGGACCCTGTTAGGCGGTACTCTGTAGAGGGAAAAAAAACCATGAAAAAACCATGAAAACCTCAAACCAAGAAAGCTGTGAGCGAGACCGCTTCGGTCAAAGACTCTAACAAACCAACTCGCCTCCGCACCCAGCAGCCAACAAAAGGGGCCAAATCACTCCGGGAGACGGCACAAGACAGCGTGCGTAAGTGCAAGATCCTCGATCAGCGAGGACTCTATCACGTCGCCCTGCATAGCCGCCCCCGGCGACAAACCACCAACCTGGCCCGAGGGAGAAGCACCGCTTCCAATTTCAGACGTCGAGACGGTGCTCTCGGAACCCCTTCTGGACAGTGGCAGACCCAGCATCATCCCTGCCACGTCCAGGAGATCGGGTGTGACTATGGACCTCGCCCACAAGCTGGTAAACGACACTTACCAACGAGGGAAAGAAGCGCTGGAGAGTGTGGGCAATCTGAAGCGGGAGATAAAGCAGACCGCAAAAGATTGCCTGCAAACTCTCTTTGAGACAGCGCTCTTCCTTTGCGACTCCAGGGCAAGACGCAAATTCAACCTGGAAAAAGAACGATCCAGGCACGCCCAGGAGTTAGTATATGTGAAGAGGGCTCATACGAGAAGAGTAGCTGAGCTGACTACCAACCTCCAAGAGGAGCTAAAGTCTGCTAGAGGCGATATAACGGAAAACGCCACAAACATAAAAGACATTCGAAGCTGGTTGGGTTACGAGATCCAGGAGCCCTACCGCCAAATCGCAGACCTAGCAAAAACCACTAAAAAAATGGACCAAAAACTGCAAGACCTTGTGGTATCGGTGCGGACCATTGGCGTCACCGTCGGGGGGGGGGGGGACCACAAAGGAGAGGTATACAAAACTCCTCTCCAACGTGGACACCCTCTCGAGGCAAGCCGATGAGATGCGCCGAGATCTTGAAAAAATCTCAAATACCACCAGGCAGGTCCAAGAGTCTGCAAGCAGAAATGCAAGCCGCGGAGGGTATCACGCAGACGAAACCATCATACGCAGAGGCGGTAAGGAAGGTTAAGCCAAAGCCGAGCCCCAACCATATCTTGATAGTCTCATCGACGGATCCTAACAAGACAGGAGAAAACGTCGTTGAGACAATCAGAGAAGCCCTGGACACAAAAAAAACCGGGGCCAGGGTGGAAAGGGTCCGAAAGGCTCGAAACCAAAAAGTCGTCCTGAGATGTGAGACAAAGGAGGACCTGGCACTCGTCAAGAGCCGAGTGCTGAAAAACAAAGGACTAAAAGTCGAAGTGGCGAGGGCAAACAACCCCCTCATCATTATAAAAGACGTATTGTCCTACAACACCAATGAGGACATAGTGGAAAACCTCAGGTCTCAGAACCCACAATTGTTCAGGGATCTGAAACCTGAGGAAAGTACACTAAGAGTTCGATACAGGAGACCTGCGAGAAACCCGCACGAATGTCACCCTATCCTGGAGGTTGCATCCCCCTGCACAAAAGACTAAGGGAGGTGGAGAAGGTATACATCGGACTTCAAAAGAGACCGGTGGATGACCAATCTCCATTAGTATAGTGCTCTAAATACCTTGGGTTTGGGCACACAAAAAATCTATGCCCGGAGAAGGAGAGCCTCTGCAGCTACTGTGGAGGCACTCACACCTGGCAGCAGTGCCCAGACAGGAAGGGGGGAAGACCCCCGACCTGCAAAAACTGCGAGAGAGCACGCGCGGAACGGGGGACCACAACATCAAAGAAACCTCCAACCCCGGCACACATCGCTTCGAGCATGGAGTGTCCGGAAAAACAAAAATGGGATGTTATAGCGAGGTCTCGCATAACACTGCGCATCGCATAACTGCTAAAGGCGACTCGGAGAACCAAAGCTCTCCCACTCAGGTGGTCGACAAAGGTCTGCGCTTCATCCAGGCAAACCTGCATTGCTCCAAACTGGCGACAGCGGAACTGCTACAACTAGCAGCCAAAAGGGGAATCTCGGTAGCCCTAGTGCAAGAACCCTATGTGGGCCGAGAAGGATACGTGAAATCCTACCCTGGCACGAGAGTCATCCAGTGCAAGCTGAACCGCAAAAAACCGGTAAAGGCTGCCGTTCTGGTATTCGAGGACAGACTGGAGGTCATACATGACCCCCAGCTTGTGACCGAGACAGAAAGCGGTGGTCCTACTGGTTGTAGGTAGCCAAAAAATTGGAGTGGTGTCGGTCTACTTCGAGGCCAAGACATTGAGCCATACCTGAGTCGCACGAAAGCGGTGTGGGAAAAACTCACCACATCGAACCTACTAGTGGGGGGCGATATTAATGCCTGGAGCCACTGGTGGGGCAGCAGCGACGAGGACCAACGTGGTGCAGCGACCAACAGCTTCCTCAACCAAATGGATCTCCAAGTCCTCAACACGGGCAACACGCTAACCTTCGAAACGGTCAGGAGGGACAGTCTGTACACAAGCATAGTCGATGTGACAGTATGCAGCCTACCTCTCCTGTCAAAAGTAGAGGACTGGCGCGTAGAGAGAGGTCTAACAACATCAGACCACAACGCCATAACCTTCACTCTGCCCCTGGAGGGAAGACTGGGAACTCCGGCCCCTACTTCCACGCGCAGATACAATACAAAGAAGGCGAACTGGCAGGATTTCTCAACCCGTCTCGAGACGTCACTGGTGGAAGCCAACCTAACACCCGACGCCATCGAGCAAGTGTCAACATCGGAGGGCCTGGAGACAGTGGTAACGACCTACACTGCGAAAATACAGGATTCCTATGAAGTAGCCATATCCAGAGTAGGGTGGACGCCAAACCACCGTGGTGGACACATACCCTCGAGAACCTCAAAAACGAAGCACTGCGTAAAAAGGAGGATAAAAAACGCTGCACCCATCCGACTCGAGTACGTCGCTAAGACATGCAGAGATGCCAAAGAGAGGTACGCGGAAGCAGCCTACGAAGCCCAAACCAGGAGTTGGAAGGAGTTCAGCTCAACGCAAGATAGATAGAGCCTATGGGACGGCGTATACAGAGTCATAAGGAAAACAGCTAGGAGGCAGGAGGATGTGCTCCTGAGAGATACAGAAGGGAACACCTTGTGCCCGGAGAAATCGGCGCACCTATCGGCGCAAGTGACTCTATGACAACAGACACACCTTACCATACTCAAATCCGAGAGCTGACTGACAATAACGAAGCGTCGGAGTCAAGTAGCCTGTCAAGGGATGATCCTCCATTCACGAGGGCCGAACTGGAAGGAGTGCTCAAAGAGCTAAATCCAAAAAAGGCCACCGGGACGGATGGGTTAACCGCCGACATATGCACAAAGGCGATCCAAAGCGAAAGGGGAGTGTTCTTAGCGATAGCCAATAAGTGCATGTCGCTGGCGCACTTTCCGACGCAATGGAAGGCAGCACACGTTGTCATACTCCGGAAGCCAAGCAAGGAAGACTACACCCAACAGCTTTAAAGCATCAGCTAACATTAAGGAAGTGTCCGAAAAACCTGTACGCCATGGTGGCGTCCTACCTCCAAGACCGAAAGATGAAGGTCAATTATGCTAGAGCAACGTGTGAAAGGGTAACCACATAAGGTTGTGTCCAAGGATCCATAGGAGGACCGACCTTCTGGAACATAATCCTTGATACCCTGTTGCAAAAACTATCTGGCGAGGACGTCCACTGTCAAGCGTTCGCGGACGACGTGGTTCTAGTCTTCTCAGGAAACACAACACCTGACATGGAGCCGAACATCAACACAGTCCTGGCAGGGGTGGTGGAGTGGGGTAGCCAAAACAAACTCAGCTTCGCAGCACACAAAACAAATGCAATGCTGCTAACAAGGAAGCTGAAATACACCAATCCGGCAATCTACATGTCGGGAGCAAAAATTCAACTGGTTGACGAAATAAAGCTCCTAGGACTCACCATAGACAAGAGACTCACTTTCAAACCACACGTAGCCGCAATTAGTAAGAAAGCTGCGGATATATACTAACAGATTGCGCGTGCGGCGAAGGTGACGTGGGGTCTAAACGGTGAGATAACTAGGATAATCTACGTTGCGGTAATAGAGCCAATTGTGCTGTACGCTGCGAGCGTGTGGTCCCAATCTGCGGAACTGCAGATGATCCAAAACCGTCTGCAAGCAATCCAGAGGGGCTTTGCTCAAAAGATTTGCAAGGCGTATCGCACACTGTCTCTTATATCGGCATTAGCTCTGTCAGGACTGCTACCCCTGGATCTAAGGGTACAGGAGGCGGCGGCTTTTTACACAGCCAAGAGAGGGATCAGAAAAGACTATATACCACCAGGAAGGGAACTGGAGTACAGGGTGAGCTTCAGAGAACAGCCTCACCCCTCCAAACTCACAACAACAGAGTATGGGCTCCTGGAGAGCACGGACTCCCAAACCCTGGAAAGCCACAACATAGTCGTACCACACATCTATACCGACGGCAGTAAAATACTCGGCAGAGTGGGAGCTGCAGTAACGTGGTGGGAGACCGGGTCCTCAACCTTCAGTCTGGACCCCCACTGCACTGTATTCTAGTCGGAACCTTATGCCCTCCATAGAGCGGTGCAAATGATAAAAGCCAGCGGGGTAAAAATAGCAAACGTAATGAGCGACTCGAGATCTTCGCTCGACCTGCTGGCCAATCCAAAAACAAGGCACCCTCTAGCCAAAAACATAAAGGGGAGCATAAATGAGATCAGAACAGCCGGGGGGAAGTCCACCTCTTTTGGCTCAAAGGGCACGTAGGAACCGCCGGTAATTAGCGCGCCGACCATCTGGCGAAATCGGCGGCCCAGGCATCCGCCACCCACACAGACTACAACAATATACCCCTGTCACATGTCAAGAAAACCATCAGGGAAGAGTCGGTCCGTAAATGGCAGGCCAGGTATGACTCTTCGAGCACAGGGCTGGTCACAAAGACCTTCCTCCCCGATATTGAGCGAGCTTACTCCATCGTAAGGAAAACAAGGTTGACAGCAAACCAAGTGCAAATCTTGGCGTGACATGAAGGAATAGCGGAGTACTTGCACCGATTCAGGCTAAAAGACAGCCCAGGGTGTGAGTGCGACCCCAACATCAGTGAGTCTGTGTGGCACGATATCCTGGATTGCCCGCGCTTTGCGGCTGACAGATTGGACCTGCAACAGAGGTTAAACGAAAACTTCAGCAGGACCAAACTGGCGGCCATCATGGCAGACGACGATGCGAGACCGCACTTCCTGAAGTTTGCAGATAAGGTTATCCGCATCTGCCTCAGAAGGAACAGCACTCTAGCATCAAAAACTTCCTTAAGAGATACAAACACAGACATCAACAACACTAACACACCAACACAAAACCCTACGTCACCTCTGGCAGTCGCCATTCCAAGGAGCATAAATTTTCTTGAAAGAGGCGAACGTGGGAAGCCGGGTATTCAAATAAAATCAGTCGCCCTGTTTATGGACGATAATTCCGAGCGCATTGGCATCGGCTACTGCAACGCAAGCCGCCCCAAACGGGTAACCATCTCGCCCGGGCTTGCCTCCCTTCTTCATGGTAGCTCGTTTAAGAACACAATGAAGCGTAAGAAGTTCAACGAGCTGCAGAACGCGGGGATCGGAAACACAGCTTGCAGAATAGTGCAAACCAAGAACAAGACCGTGGCACTATTCCAAGCGGTCGAGAACACCTCCCAATTCGCCCAAGCATGCAGTTTTCTGATCAGCCTAGCGGGGAAGACTGACAAGCCAACAAAAGTAAGCGTAGACGCTATGGTGGTGGAATTTGAGGAAGGTGAGGCCGCCGACCACATCGGGATAGTAGAAGCCTCAAGACACCACCTTCCTACGGCCGCGACAGCCAGAAAACCTCACCACAAAAACCCCAACCGACATCTGAGGACACCCCATAGCGACTCAAGACGGGCTCAGCGGGTCTGAACACCTACAAATGAGGGCAGCTCTCGAGAAGAGCACAGCGAAGCAGAAGCCAAAGGAAACTACAGATGCCAGAAAACGGCGCTCGGGAAGGCGGTCCTCGGCATACCAAGTGTGCTGGGGAAAAAAATCAGGGGGAACCAACGGGCGGAGGGGGTGGCAGTCGCCGCCGGAGCGTTCTTGAGAGAGCGCCCTCCCAAAAGTCATAAGCAGCCGGAAGAGGCTCGAACAAGAGCCCAGATGGGACTTGTCTATCCGCCGGAGCTCAGCGAGGCGACGAAGCCGCTGCAACACACAAAAAACGCGTTCCTCGAGTTCAAAGCAATCACCAAAGCTACAAGAAGGGTCAATATTGAGACCTGTAGATCGATCCTGCAAACCTATCACCTGGGTAATGAAGGATTGCTAGAGCTGAAGCTCGAGGAGGCAGAAGCGGCGGTGTATGATAACGACAACTCCACCACGTTAAGAGGAGAAATGTCAGGGAAGTACATGGCGGCCTATAGTGGAACCAGCGGTTTCGTCAAATACGATGAGGAGGAGTCCCGACGGACCGGCAAACACAAGTTCAGAACCTAGAAATAACAAAGCAAGCATATAATGCATTTACACAATCACATTACAAAAAAACAGGAAAAAAAAACTTCAACCTCTACTGACGTACCGTATCAATCAAAAGCAACAACCAATCACTGTTACAACTAAACTAAAAACCAAAACAAAAAAAAGGAAGCGGCATGTACTAAAACTACAATAAAGCAGAATTAATAAAATAAAACTAAAACATAAAAAACTTTGTGTGACCCACAATTATTTGTTTCGGTCTGGGTATTTGTGTATGTGAATTTTCATGTTTGTAAACGCACCCACGACACAGGAATAAATCCTAGTGTGGGGCAAGGTTAAAAAAAAACGTTACATCAATCTTCGAAACGTCTCGTTCATTTAAATTATCGTTGTGCTTTTTCGACACCAACTTGTATAATTAAAGCGTATCCATTTAGTTACATATTTATTCTTCTTCAGCCGAAAGACGTTCACTGCATGACAAAGGCCTCCCCTAAAGACCGCTACAACGACCGACTTTGTGCTGTACGCATCCAACTCTACCCGCGACCTTCACTAGGTTATCGGTCCATCTTTTAGGGGGCCTACCCACTCCACGTCTTCCGGTACGTGTTCGCCATTCGAGAACCTTTCTGCCCCAACGGCCGTCAGTTTTACGAGCGATGTACCCCGCCCACTGCCACCTTAGTTCAGCAATACTAAGTTCTATGTCAGTGACTCTACTGAAGTCGTCGAGCATGGTACTGAGGTCTTCCAGGGTATCAGTTATGAGCACAATATCATCGGCAAATCGAAGGTGAGAAATGTACTCGCCGTTGATGTTGATACCTAGTCCTCTCCAGTCCAGAAGCTTGAAGATATCTTCCAGCGCGGCGGAGAACAATTTTGATGTAATGTATATAACGCCTCCCTGTCTCACACCACGCTGCAGTTGAATAGGTTTCGAGCTCTGGTCCTGATGGTGGACTATCATAGTAGCGTTTTCGTACAAACTATTCAGGACCTCGATATACCGGTAGTCTACTTGGCATCGCTGGAGAGACCGTAGTACAGCCCAAGTCTCGATCGAATCGAAGGCCTTCTCATAATCCACAAACGCATCTAAGCATAGTGGCGGGTTGTACTCTTCAGTCTTCTGTATGACTTGTCGCAGCGTATGAATGTGGTCTATGGTGCCGAAGCCTTTTCGGAAACCGGCTTGTTCGGGAGGCTGGAAGTCATCGAGTCTGCGCGCGAGACGATTCGTGATTAATCTCGAAAACAGTTTATAGACGTGGCTCAGAAGTGAGATGGGTCTATAATTCTTCAAGAGGGTTTTATCACCTTTTTTGAAGAAGAGAACCACCACACTTCCGCGCCATGACTTTGGCGTTTTGCCCTCGAGGATGACGGTGTTGAATAGATTATGGAGAGCTCTCAATATCGGCTTTCCACTAGCCTTGAGAAGCTCGGCTGTTATACCGTCATCGCTTGGCGCCTTGTCGTTCTTGAGCTGTTTGAGAGCCATACTAATCTCGTACAGACTGATGTCCGGGATGTCTTCGGTATAGTGTCGGGTCAATTTGACTCTTGGGTCTATGGCCGGATTGCAGACAGGTGGTTGTACATCATTATATTAATACGTGAAGCAAAAGCTTTGTACCCCTTTTTACGAAAATTGCGCGGACGGAGGAGTATGAAATTTCCCACACTTATAGTTTATATAGAGAGGGAGTGAAGAATGTGAATATTTTTTTTTTATTATGCATAAAACATACATTAAATCAATAAAAAAACATTACACACATTACCATGTATTTGATACAATACACTTCAAATTATTTGTCTATAGTCCTACTGAATGTCAAACATTACCAGCAAACGATGAAAGAGTTTTTACAAAGAATTTTTCTATCATTACTTAAATTATCGAAATATGTATGTCAAGTTCAATGGACGGCATTTTCTTTATCGCATGTTTTTTTGTTACAATAAAAAATGAAATAAAAAAGGTATTCTTTATTTTAATAATTTTTTGTGTTTTTTTTTATTTAAATTTCATATAATTTGTTTATAAAAATATAGGCAAATTAACAGTGTACCTTTGGTGAAATTTGTGATTATAGAAGTATCATCATCTCAGTCTATACTTGTCCACTGCTGAACATAGGCCTCCCCAATCGCTTTCCAGCGTAACCGGTCCGATGCCACCTGCATCCAACGACTTCCTGCGATTTTCACAAGATCGTCGGTCCATCTGGCAGGTGGTCGTCCCACGCTGCGCTTGCCAATACGTGGTCTCCACTCTAGAATCTTTCTGCCCCAACGCCCGTCCGATCTTCGCGCTATGTGGCCCGCCCATTGCCACTTCAGCTTGCTAATCTTAACGGCTATGTCGGTGACCTTGGTTCTTCTACGAATCTCTTCATTCCTGATTCGATCACGTAGAGAAACGCCGAGCATAGCTCTCTCCATAGCTCGCTGAGCAACTCTGAGCTTTTTTATGAGACCTATTGTAAGAGACCACGTCTCTGATCCATATATCATCACTGGTAACACACATTGACTAAAAACTTTAGTCTTTAGGCACTGAGGTATTTTGGATGAGAAGATGTTGCGCAGTTTCCCGAACGCTGCCCAGCCGAGTTGGATTCATCGATTGACCTCTCTCTCAAAGTTGGACCTACCTAACCGGACTACCTGTCCCAGGTAAATGTATTCGTCGACAACTTCAAGAGTAGAGTTCCCAACGGTGAGTGCGGTGGGTACGACATGGACGTTACACATTATTTTCGTTTTGTCCATGTTCATTTTAAGACCCACTTGTTGAGATACTCTGTTGAGGTCGCCGAGCATTTGTCCTAGATCTTCCAGCGACTCCGCCATGACCACAATGTCGTCGGCAAATCGAAGGTGAGTGATGTATTCGCCATTGATGTTGATGCCAAGTCCTCGCCATTCCAAGAGCTTGAAGGCGTCCTCTATGGTGGTCGTAAACAGTTTCGGAGAAATGACGTCTCCCTGTCTTACTCCTCTTTTTATGGAGATCGCCTTCGTGCACTGCCCTTGTACTCGGACTGACATGGTGGCGTTATTATACAAGCACTTCAACACTTCGATGTACCGATAGTCAATGCGGCATCGCTGGAGAGATCTAAGAACCGCCCAAGTCTCGATCGAATCGAAGGCTTTCTCATAGTCCACAAACGCCAAGCATAGTGGCCGATTATACTCCTCGGTCTTCTGTATAATCTGCCGCAGCGTATGTATGTGGTCTATGGTACTAAAGCCTTTCCGGAAACCGGCTTGTTCGGGAGGCTGGAAATCATCAAGCCTGCGTTCGAGACGATTCGTGATGACTCTCGAAAACAACTTGTAAACATGGCTCAGCAGTGTGATGGGCCTATAGTTCTTTAATAAAGTGTTATCACCTTTCTTGAAAAAGAGTACCACCACACCCCTGTTCCATGCTTCCGGCGTTTTTCCTTCTAGCAAGACGGAATTAAACAGCCTCTGAAGGACTTTAAGTACCGGCGATCCGCCCGCTTTCAGAAGCTCTGCGGTAATTCCGTCTTCACCCGGCGCTTTGTTGTTTTTAAGTTGGTTGAGAGCCATCCTAATCTCGTACAGGCTGATGTCCGGGATATCTTCAGTGTAGTGTCGGGTTAGCTTGGCTCTTGGGTCTTTTACCAAGTCAACAATAGGTTCAGCTACTGAGGTATACAACTGTCCATAGAACCTCTCTATCTCCCTGAGCACCTCTGACCTATTCGACGTTACGTTTCCGTCCTCCGTCTTCAGCTTCGTCAACTGGCTTTGCCCAATCGACGCGGCTCTTGCGAACACTTTGGAGCCCTTGTTCTGCTCTACGGTCTCCTCAATACGTCTTGTGTTGAAGGACCGTAGATCGTGTCGCAAGGACTTCAGTATCTGTCCATTGAGCTGCCTATAGGACTTAGCATCATCGGAGGTTTGGAGCGTCATGGAACGTCGCTCAGCCATAAGGTTTCGGGTGTAGTCAGATAGCTTTTGAGGCCTATTTTTACGGTGGGGCTTAAAATGCTTAGACCCGACCGTATGGACAGTCTCTACCAACCTATTGTTGATTTCGTCCACTGATGCGCTGCTGTCTAGCAATTCGAAGCGGTTTGACAATTCGAGTTGAAAGTTCTCGGGGTTTTGGATATGTGCATTAGAAGGTCGGAGCGTAGACTTCATCAGACGCGATCTTTCCATTTTGACATTAATATTTAATGTGCCTCTGACCATTCGGTGATCACTGCCGGTTTTTACCCTGTGAATCACGGAGACATCATTAAATATTTGTCGCTTGGTGCTCATGATGAAGTCTATCTCATTTTTTGTGAAACCATCAGGGCTCATCCAGGTCCATTTCCTATGAGACGGCTTCTGGAAGAAAGAGTTCATCATAAAGAGGCCCTCCTTCTCCAGAAATTCGGCCAGCCTCTGACCCCTGGGGTTGCGCTGCCCATATCCAAATTGCCCCACTCTCAACTCATCATCGCCCCGTTTGCCCAGTCGCGCATTGAAGTCACCCATAATTACTGTAAAGTGTGCTTTGGAAGTATGTATGGCTCTACTAATGTCCTCATACATAACTTCGACCTCATCATCTGAGTATGCCGAGGTCGGTGCGTAGACCTGTATGACCTTCAGCGAATATCTTTTGGATATTCTGAGTATCAGGTACGCTACCCTGCTCGACACACTAGTGATGGACACAACGTTGTTTATGAGTGACTTGTGGACGATAAATCCGACACCACCTTGGGACTGCTGTTCGCCCTCCCGGTAGTAAAACAAGTTGCCGGATTTTAAGGTTATCGTGTCCTCGCCCTCTCTTCGGACCTCCGATAAACCAACAATACTCCACCGCAACTTGTTTAACTCTTCTTCCAGCTCAACTAGCTTCTCATCTGTCCTCAATGTGCGTGCGTTGTATGTCACCAGGGCCAATTTTCGGTTTTGGTGGTAGCCGAATCTCTGCCGGAGATTCTTAGCACCCCTTGTCCTGTCGTTACCATGGCTGCTACCGTGGCCAGGACGAACAGGACCGCCGGGGACTAGGGGCCTGGTTTTCTTGCTTTCTTCCATATTAGTTGGGGGTGTTTGCCATACTCGCCACGCTTGGCAGGCGGGTTGGCGAGCGCAGTTTTTGGTTGTAAAAGTGTTAAGGGAACGCTGCTGCCCATTCCCTAGTTTTCCCTTAGTCGCCTTGTACGACACCCGATGGGATGAGATGGGTTGGTCCTATTCTAAGCCGGGAACCACGCGGCGGAAGAAGTATAGTCTTTGAAAAAAGAACCTTAATAATGTTCAAACTTATAATTTAAATTAATTATGGTCGAATTTCGACCAACGGGCGACCACTAGTATGTATTAATACACATTAATTATGAAGAACAATCCACTGTATTATTTTCGTGTACAGTGCAGTATATATACTGGGTATACGTACGAGTATTTCATTTTTAAAAGCGTGTAAAGTTCCTGTCACGGATTAATTTGCCTCCATAACGTTATGGTAATAATGTCGCCGTGCAAATTTGCACATTATCGAAACATTTCAAGTACATTGCTGAGTTTATAGCAGCTCGTCATGCAAGCCTTGAGACTCGGATGTAAATAATCTACATTGTAGTGGTACTGTAAGTATAGGATCTTGATATTATCAACACAAGCTGTACCTAAAAGTTCCGGACGTTAATAAGATCACTCATGTAGTACACATTATAATGTATGTGAATAATCAAATAAAAAAATTGCTACCAACTCCATAAAAAAGTACTCTTACGATAAATATTACCTTTAAAAAGGAATTGTAATAAACAATAATTATCTTAAAAAAAACCGACTTCAAAAGTAAGAAAAACCTGCAAAAAATAAAAGTCGGTGTCAGACGGTCGGTGCGGTCGGTTACTTGGAACCGACTTCAAACATTTAATTTTGCTTTTTTACTTGACTTAAGTTTTTTACTTTAGTAATTTAATAATATTTATATAACTGTATATATTATTTTGCTTGAATCTATAGTAAGATTCTTACAGGATTAGCATAATACCCATAGCGACTTAATTTACACAATCGTAATGTTTTTTTTACGTAGCTCTCTAGTGTATCATTAAATTTCGGGGTCCAATAATAATGAAATGAATATAGGACCACCTGCAAGCTATATGGAACCTAACGCAAAAAGAATCAAGAAAATTGGTTTATTATCGCATGTGTTACAAAAAACACAGGTGAAGTTTAAAATCGCGTAATATTTTGCTCAGTCCTATAGTAAGGTATATAGGTTGTTATAATACCCGTAATAGCTCAATCTACGCATTCGTATTACTTGTCGTTAAGGAGTACCCTGGTGTATCTTCAAAGTCCAAGGTTCAAAACCATCTATACCATATCCAACGGAAAAATAATCATCAAATTGGTTCACAATTGACGAAAATATCCGTGATAAAAATACATAGGTACAGGCGAATATGGAACCCTTTTCTTTTTTCAAATCTGTTAAAAAGCAAGGTCCGTACAATATCAGAAGATGCATTCCGCGTTTCAAAATCAGAGAAAAACGTAATAAAATAGAAACCTGAATGCAAATTGGTGACAAACGGAGCGCTGGATGCAATCAACATCTCATTAGCGAAGTTCTTAATTCCCGCGTCTCCCGGGGACCTGCGCTGATTTTTTCAATAAATCGTTTATTACAATTCCTTTTTTCTCCTTCCAAGCGTACTTGTCTCGCGAAGATCACAGTTATCCGATCGGTGATTATGTTTAAAAATTGAGCGAATTTAGATTGGAATCGATAGAAAGTAAATTGAGGACTCGGGAAAAAGTTTAATGAACTCACGGCTCGGGAAAATTGAAAATTGAAATTTCTTTTTTTCTCACATTATTAAGCGCATACTTCATATTTTCGACAGTCTAAATTCATTATGAATCTACGTACGTACGTTTTAAGATGCAATTTATTTTAAAAACGTTTTCAATATTTTACCTCTTCTTACCCCACTGAGTTGTAGTAGGTAATATGTAAATACAGTCAGCAACAAACATCCCCGTTCCAGTTCTGCAAATCAGTAATATTCTTTGTTTTCCAATTGGTTTTGAACAATATATTAGCAACATTCATTATATATTCAGATTCAATATATTAATATTTTTATATCGGTAAACAAAGAATTTGAAGCAAAAAGGATTTTAAGCTTTAGTCCGACAAGGATCTTTTATCTCGTGGATAACATTGACAGGGAGGGCGTTGGTGTAAAATTAAGGTTAACATTTAGTTAAATTTTCCTACCTCCAAGGAGATATTTCAACAAGTTGGTATACTAACTAATTAAAAAAAAAACACTTGGCTAAATTTCACTTGATGACAGCGTTATAGTATTTTTCACATAGGATGGGTAGTGACAGTCCTAACTGCCAAACGAAATTAATATTTAATTCAATAGTATTCAGGCATAAAAAAACAGCGATAGCCTAGCGGTTAGACTGTTGGACTGCAAAGTCAGAGGTCTCGGGTTCAAACCCAGGCACCTCAGTCTTTTCGAAAGCATGTGCATATTAAAATTAATTATCACTTGCTTTAACGGTGAAGGAAAACATCGTAAGGAAAGCTGCATGCCCAAGAATTTCTCGAAGGTGTGTGAAGTTCGCCAACCCGCACTGGGCCAGCGTGGTGGACTATGGCCTAAGCCATCTCAGTTTGAGAGAAGGCCCGTGCCCAACGGTGGGACAGTTTCTTAACAGGGCTAATATTATAATATTCTTCTTCTTCTTCTTCAACCGAAAGACGTCCACTGCAGGACAAAGGCCTCCCCTAAAGACCGCCACAACGACCGGCTTTGTGCTGTACGCATCCAACTTCTACCCGCGACCTTCACAAGGTCATCGGTCCATCTTGTAGGGGGCCTACCCACTCCACGTCTTCCGGTACGTGGTCGCCATTCGAGAACCTTTCTGCCCCAACGGCCGTCATAATATTATAAAGCATATAACCATAAGTATAGAAACGGCTCATGTCTCTTATTGCCATTAAATAAAATATAATTTCGTTTGACAATTAGAACTGTCACTACCCATCATATATGAAAATACTATAGTCGGTCTAGTGAACGGAGCAGCTTGCCGTTAGTTGAAAAAAAATATTTTTAGTTGACGAATCTATCTAAATGAACATCATTTAGGTAGGTTCGTCAACGAAAAATTATTTAGCCAAGGTATTTAGCCAGAGGTAATATTTAGCCAAGAATGAAATTGTAACACATTATAATTTATCTTATTTAAATCACCGTCACGCCTATATTCCCCAAGCGGGGGTAACAGAGATGTACTGGGTACACTCATGTTTTGCCGATGATTTTAGGTCCTATGTAATAGAGGGCGAGCCTATTGACATATATCAGGCACAATTCCAGACTCCGGACTCATACTGGGAATTTTTTCGTTGGAAAAACTACATTTGTCCGAACTAGGATTTGAACCCAGGACCTCGTGATCACAAAGCGATGCTCTTTGCCACTAATCCAACAAGGAAGTCAAGATCTTATTTAATAAAATATTTAAATTGAAGACGTACTAATAAGAATCAATGAAAAAGAAACGATAGAAAATCGAAGACGAAAGATGATAGCGCATTTTATACGACATGACAGTTTGACTGAAAACATCTTGGAAGGGAAAGTGGAAGAACAGAGAGGAAGAGAAAGGCCCAGGGTAAGCTACACCAGCCATTTAATGGAGAAAGTTTATGTCAAGTCGTATAATAAACTCAAAGAGTACGCTTTGGGAAGGGTTAAATGGAGAAAAACGTATAAATCAGCTGCACCGACAAAAGTGCATCTCTGGAATTACAATGAATGAATAATATAATAAAAAGGCTACAGATAATTTTAAAATATATAATGACTGTTTTTCTCGGTACACCTCTGCTACAGTATTGATGCGTGCAGGTTTTGCTAATTATTTAAAATAGAAAGAAATATTTGTCACATATTTCGCCACGTCGAAGTAACTACTTCAAAGTAACAGTTATATGAAAGATAGACAGCAGTATGTGGAGAACGCAGGACACATGTCGGAACCGTATAACACACGATCTGGTGTAAGTCAGGGTAGCAATCTTGGTCGATTACAATTTATAATAATGGTAAACGATCTGCCAAAAGTTGTAAGAAATGCAAAGGCTTTGCTATTTGCTGACGATCTGAAGCTATCTCTTACTATCAATAGTGAAGACGACTGTCAGAAGCTGCAAAGGGATATAGACAGGGTATCGAGGTGGTGTAACCATAACCTATTGGATTTTAACATCTCAAAGTGTGTAGCTATCAGCTTCTCCAGATCGCACTCACCGATTCTTTGAATCTACACTATTGACGGAAAAACAATGTTGAGAGTTACAGATGTTAGGGATTTAGGAGTAAAGCTTAACACTGAGCTTACGTTTCGCGATCACATTGTTCAAATATGCAAAAAAGCTTTTAGATACCTAGGATTTTTGCTTCGCATGGTTCGGGGATTTACGGACATGAAAGCTATTGAAGCCTTGTACAACGCGATAGTTAGGAGCCATCTCGAATGTAACGCAGTCATTTGGGCTCCACATGAAACTAAGTATAGTCTTATATTGGAGAAGGTACAAATTAAATTTAATAGGTATATATATATGAGACAGTACGGGGTGTACCCGTTTTACCCACTGATGTATCCGACTCTATTTATTTTGGGTATGGTCGGGTACAATGAATTAAGTGTTAGGAGAGACCCTCGCACTTGTCTCATATGTTTTTAAAGTTTTAAGGGGTAAAATATAAAATAGGGAAATATTAGTACGTATAGGAATAAGTGATCCGAACAGGTTCATGTGGCGGCGCCGCCGGCCGCCGGTGGTGGTGGTGCCGCGAGCTCGCACTAACTTACTAAAAGAGGCGCCGCTGACGCCCGCTCTTCGCACCATTAATCTTATTGACACCAAGATAGACTTATTTCACTGTGCTCTGAGTGAATTTACAAAGACAGCTAGCATGGTTATATGTTATTTATTTATTTATTCTTTATGCACTAGTGGTACAAAGGCGGACTTAATGCCTTAGGCATTTTCTACCAGTCAACCTTCGGGTGATGCAGAAACAAGTGAGGCAGGTGCGAAAACTACACAAGGATGAAGAGAAAAAGTGTGGTTACGAAAAATAAATATAATATATTATATATACTTACAACATACATAAACATAACATACACATACATACAATACATTAATATAACATATTATAGTTGAGATGATTCTACCAACATTTTGTGCAAATAATCCTGGACTCTTACTTTGAAAGAAAAGCGATCGGCCGCCATCCTGAGATCCTGGGGTAGTGCATTCCATAGCAAAATGGACTGAACAAAAAAAGAAGAGTGTAGAAAATCTGTTTGGTGGGAAGGGCATTTAAGCAGACGATTATTTAAGGATCAAAGACTTCTATTATGATTGGAGCAAACGTATTGAAAATGGGAAGAAAGATATTCTGGCGAAGTAGGAGAGTCAAGAATGGAAAACAACATTGTCAGTGCCCTCAAAACTCTGCGTTGACGAATAGGTAACCAATTTAATTCAGATGCTCAGATACGTGGTCAAATTTACGCAAGTTATAGATGAATCGGATGCAGTTATTAAGCAGCCGGTCTAGTTTGTTGAGGTGATCTGCATTCAGGTCGAAGTAGCACACATCACCATAGTCGAATATGGGCAGGATCAAGGTCTGCACAAGCATTGCTTTTGTGTTGGAGGGGAGCAAATTTTTAAAGCGGTAAAGATGTCGCAACTCCCTCCTCCCTCCCTCCCGTGACCATGGGTGCTGCAAAGCACTCGAAACGTCGGGAACTAAAAATAAAAAATAAACCGCGATAAAATCCGTAAAATAGTTTTATTTCATGTGTAATATTCGCGTAAGTCTAAGAACTCAATAAGAAGTAATATTGTTTAGAATATGGCGGCGTTAAGCGTCGCGTATCATCTTGTTGCAACAGTTCCTGGCAATTTTAAAGTGGGACCATTTATCTTCAGTGCGTTCTTTTTTAAAACTTATAAATATTTTTTTTTATAGTTGTAACACTACTGTATTGAAGTATATACTCTGTAAAAGTAGATGTATATGTGAAAATAAATAAATAAATAAATAAACATTTTACTTCTACAACCACGACTAAAATTAGCACACAAAACACATTAATTTACATACTTAAGTATCTTCCACGTGAATGTTTTGCATGATCATTTGCACAGAATACAAATTATGATTCTTACACGTATACTTACTTGCAAACTCTAAGTCCACAAGTGTTTGTTTGCTGAACTTAAAGTCAACAGCTTCGCCGCGTCTGACAAGCAGAGGGTGTAGCACAAACAGGTTGACGTTGGTATAAGTAAGGGATTAGCACGAATAGAATCAGTTAGCATAGCGCTATTGACCGTGGTGTGTCATTCTTTTCACACTATAAAAACATTAAAGAGATTGAACGTACGATTTAGCGCAGTGGTTAAGAGCTTGAGCTTGAGCCCACTGTGTCTAATAGTCGCGGGTTCGATTCCCGCACGGGACAAATCTTTGTGTGATCCACAATTATTTGTTCCGGTCTGGGTATTTGTGTTTGTGAATTTTCATGTTTGTAAACGCACCCACGACACAGGAATAAATCCTAGTGTGGGGCTACGTTTAAAAAAAAAAAAAAAAAAAAATTATGAACGTGTCAGCGCGATTTCTCAGATGTTACGATAACGTCAAATGGTGTGTATAGCCCACAGACTAATGTTAAAGTGACGTTGTAGAAAAACGGTACTGTCGCATTCATCTTTATTTAGTAAATTTGTAGAAGGAAAAGAACAGCACTTTAACCAAATAGCGTTACGCCTACATGTTTCTGTTCGTGCTAAGCCCTCAGTAGGAGCGGCGCGCAGCGCGGCGGAGGTGGCGCGGACTAATTTAATGAGTTGACCCGTTAATTGGCGAACAGCTGGCTCCTACAGCCAATGTTTAAATTAACTGCCGTATGCCTATTTCACCATGTTACTGTAGCTTCAAGTTTATTGTTGTTATTAAATTGTTACTGATTGGCATCTTATCGAGTATATAATGAGAATGAGTAAATTTTATTGTCCATTACGTCCCTGGTTAAGTATAATAATTTAAAAATCGTTTTTATCCATCATGACCATATCATCAGACAATACAAGAAAAAGGATCCTTAACGCACAACATTATAACAATTATAAAAGTGTTTATAAACACTAGGCGCTACTTGGGGTACTGCAAACAACCCAATAATCGTCTAGTGTTTATAAATATCATTTGACCTAAAAATTGAACCTTCCTTAACATGTCCACAAGTCCAAAAACCAACCAGCAAGATTACATAATCAAAAATAATTTAAGTGTAAAAATGCACAGACTTAATAATTGATGTAAGTAATTTTCTCGGGGCAATTAACACTCCAAAAAAGTTTAACGATCATGGCTGGACGGTCTTGTGTTCATCAAAAAGTTAAATGTAAGTCCTGGGTAAGTCACCGCAGGGGTAATTTGCTATAAGTAGTATAATCAATCGGAGTTTCCGAAGTAATCATAAATAATTTTAGGAGAAACAGATCCGCGAGCCGAAAGGGAGTCTGCCAGTTTCTCGTTTGGAATTATAGTAAACCGCTTAAAACCTTTTGTGCAGTCTACATTGTTCTCCCATACCCCATGAACGCAGTTTAGGTAAACAGAAAGGATTGTATAACTCTCATTTTTAACCGACTTCAAAAAGGAGGAGGTTCTATGTTCGGTTGTATGCTTTTTTTTTTATGTATGTTCACCGATATTTCCGTCAATTATGGACCGATTTTGATGATTTTTTTGCATTGGGTTCAGTGTAGCTCCAAGGTGGTTCCATTTTAATTTCATTGGCATTGGACCTTGGACTTAGAAGATATACCAGGGAACTCCTTAACGACAAACAATAGGCATGTGTAAATTGAGATATTATGGGTATTATGTCACTCCTATAGGTACCCTACTATAGAACTAAGCGGTATATTAGCCAACTTCAAAAAAGGAGGTTCATAATTCGTCCTTTTTTATAACTCCTTTGCTTATGAACCGATTTTGATGATTCTTTTTGCATTGGATTCAGTATAATTTTAAGGTGGTCCTATTTTAATGTTATCGGTATTGGACCTTGGACTTTGAAGATACAAGAGGGAACTCCTTAACGGCGAAGAGCACAAATGTATAGATTCCGATGTTATAGTCATTATATTAATCCTGTACAACTCAGCAAAATAATATAATATCTGTATATAAATATTACAAAATAATTCACTCGTCACTTAAAATTGTAAAATAAAAACTTTAAAAAAAAAAGGTAAACCGACTTCAAAAAGCAAAAAATAAATATTTGAAGTCGGTGCCAAGTAACCGACTCCACCAACCAGCACTGACTTCAAATATTTATTTTTGCTTTTTGAAGTCGGTTTACCTTTTTTTTTAAAGTTTTTTAAAAGAGTATATGTGGAGGTATTTGCCCTTGTCGAAAGTCCCTTGTCTACCACCCCTACAGAATGTCATCATTCTGAAGGGGTGGTCTTACGTAATCACTAGCCGTTTCTCACTTTACTTTTCATTCATAAGTACTTGTTACGTCTTCGCCTTCACCGCATGTACTTTGTATCCCATACCCCACAATTGACGGTGTATACAGAACAGCTTTTGTATTAAAGAAGTGGGCTTGGAATCTCTGGCCCTTCTCCGCGGGAGTGTTTATTTATTTTATTGGCGATTATTGGTCATAAAGGCGTGTTTAATGTAGAAATGTCGAAGCGTAGCGTATTGTGCCAAAAGTGTGCACATGCTTACTAAACAGTCTATGCTTGCAGTGGCTATTTGGTGCGGGTCACTTCGTTTTCTCTAATATGGTCGAGGGTTGTGGTGGTTGGTTAAATAGCCATACTCGTGATTGGGTGCTACTTATGGAGACTAATACATCCAGATTACTTTTTTTTTAATAAATTTTGCCCCGCACTAGGATTTATTCCTGTGTCGTGGGTGCGTTTACAAACATGAAATTTCACATACACAAATACCCAGCCCGAAATAAATAATGGTGGATTACACAAAGATTTGTCCCGTGCGGAAATCGAACCCGCGACTATTCGACACAGTGAGCGGAGCGTCTTAAGCTCTTGACCACTGCGCTAAATCGTCCGTCTTTAACTTTAGCTTATCATTCCGTGTAAAATAATATTATAAGTCTTATGTCTCAGTCGTAAGGCATCACACTGGATGATCGCATATCGATTTTGTACAATATAAAAATGTATGTATGATGGATCCAGTGCCCTAATGCAAGCTTTTTAGGGATACTTCTTCATCATCAATCATCATCAGCCCGTGTCAGTCCACTGCAGGACGTATCACGACGTCACAAACCACACCTCAGTCGCGCGCGCTTGTATTGGCGCTAATAATGTATCTAACGAGAAAATGATGGAAAAAATAAATAAAGATTTCGACATAAAAGACAAGCCCGCTAAGTTTCTCGCCGGATCTTCTCAGTGGAACCGGCGTTCCGATCCGGTGGTAAATTAGTAAGTTAGAAAAAAATACGACCATTTGCATACTTGCAAATAGGGCAGGGCTTATACAAAATAAATTATTTGAGTTTGAGTTTGAAATTAGAACCTAAAATTGCCGGCGATATGTAAATATACACATTACACTTCTGCCACCACTAACAGCATGTACAGTCTGAACCAGTTAATTTTATTCTACAACTTTTTATGTTCCACCATCAACATCACCAATCCGTTGGAACTAAAAACTAAAATAATTTTAATTTATCTATAGATAGATAGATAGATAGACAACGAAGATATCTTACTTAGTTGAGGAGTTCCCGTGGCTTCTTTCCGGCTCCATCATCAGGCCCAGAGCATCATCCGGGTCTAAAGTACTCGTCAAGACAGCAACAAGGCCCTAACAGGGTTGTATTGAGTAGATGGATGGTCAGGTTGCCACCTTTCGGCTTCATCATCAGACCCTGAACATTATCTGGTTGAATAGTACATGTCAAATTAATCTAACAAGCCTAAACTCGAGGGGTGTTATGTTGTATATACCATAATGTTGCATTGTCTTTGAACTTACATACGTGTGCCAAATTGCAGCTCAATCGGATACCGAAGAATTAGTGATTTCTTCATGTGTGGAAAATTTCAAGTGGTCCAATCGCTTATACTAATCAGACGGACCGGGCGGTCACACGGCATACAGTGATCATACACAATATCATTATTAAGTGGATACTATTACTCCGAACCAAAGGTACACACTAAATATCTGCATTGTTTGGCCAGGTTCCAACCTTGTATGCAAGGGAGGCAAAGGAGCGCTAGCGTACGGAGACATAATATAACGGGTACTAAACTGATGAGCGATACGTGCACAAATGCTGGTCCTATTTTACCGGTTCTTTAACGAACGCATAAGCTTGAAGTCAGGACAGGTAACGTTTAGGCTAGGTCAAATGCTCACCGGCCACGGGTGTTTCGGTGATTATATGATCATGTTTCTGCCAAACATACACACCAGAAATGGAACGCGTTAGACGTAGAGATCTTGTTACACATCAGTTCGCCTCATTGAAGCCCTATTATAGTGCCGCGCGAAGCTTAAAAGTACGGGTTGCTTAATGGCAATGTTTTGAGGTGTAAGCCCTGTGTCTAATTGATAAAACAATCCCGAGGGAGGGAGAGAAAGAGATAGGGGGGGGGGGGGGGGGGTTGGTGATAGATGGGGTGGCTTCTAGCACCACGTATAAATTAAGTAAAAAACAACAACGAATCTGATACACAAAGATCACAGGCAAAAAGGCACACATAAAAAAGGCACCTATGCGTCCCGTTTAGAGATCCCTGAGCCCCTTACGTGATAAAATTTACACATTATTTTAGTATTTTCTACAGAGAACTGATATCTTATCCTCAATGAAATGATACGAATCCTAAAACAATAACAATAGTGCTAGTGCTCAAAAAATCACGCAATAACCTTAAACAATCAAGCACCGGAGCGTATGCAGGAAGTATGGAAAGTGTTTTGTTTGAATTAATATGTGGGGCCGTGTCGGGATCGCACGAGAGTGTGTCCGCACATTAGGGCGAGAAGACCTACGACCTCCGTTAGCAATTTGGAACCCGGCCAGAGCGGTTCACGTAAATTTTGTTTCCAGAGTTCAAAATTTAGGGGTGAGGGTTAAAAAGTTAAATATGAACCGAGTAACATTGGCATAGGCGAGTTAATTTATTAAAGTCAAGAGGTGCATAAAGGATTAATGTGCGAATCACGAACAGTGTTGTGGACGTTGTCATGTAAACTCAATAATTACAAGAATGTATTTGATTATTGTTTTCAATGTTCAATACAAAGGTATTTGTTAATTTTTAAATAAATTAAACAATAATATTTAACTCTGTACTCTCTGCCTACCCCGCGAGGGAGCTGGCGTGATGATATAGATAGATAGATAGATAGAATAATATTTTAATCGCGTTATATATATAATCACATCGCATTTTAAATTTATATTTATAAAGTAGTGCTGTTTTCAACAGTTACAAGCAAGTAAGAGGTAGATTGAATAAAAGAATGCCGTTGAACTGGGCTAAAAACTCCTAATAACAATATTTGCTTTATTCAGTTTAGTGTAATCTCTGACTCCCAATCTAGCTAAATGCTGTGTGTCAGGAGACTATCCCTTTCCATTTTGTAGCTCAATACAATACAAGTACATGACTAATATGGCATATGTAAAGAATGTCGATAGGGAGATAGATATACAACGCAAACGAGGCAGGTAGCGGGGAAATCTTTTTTTTCCTGGGAAAACTCCTACATAAGACTTCCGCAAGCCTCGGGAGAACACTTTGGAGGAGCTCCGGGATCTTTGTATGGAACGCACCGGGGCCCTTCTTGTGCCGTTCTAAAGAGCCCGCCATCGGGAGACTTGATGACACGCTCCCCTCGCACTAACGCAGTGCTCACGGCTCCTAGGGGTCGCTCGTGAAGGACGCTCAAGGCCCGCGCTCCTTGCGTCCGCAACACTGAAGGCCCCCCTGCTGATGTTGATACAGGGTCTAGCGCGGGTCCCCCGCCAGATAGTATGGCAGGAACCGGGTTAGCCAGTATTCTTAAGCCCCGGGCTATTGCGCTGGGGGGCCTGGGCAGGCTGTGACTCCGCCCCGGCGCCGTCGCCTTCGTCGAGCAGGATCGGCCTCTTCCTTCTGGGACATCACAGTCTTGCAGAATGAGGATAACCAGGGAAATCCTAGACTATCTTACCATGACCAAATAGACCGTGTGTTATCAAAAGGGCAAGTCAAGAGCCTCGGTAACCGGTGAGCTTATATAAGACGAACTATGAGAGAGGAGGTAGCCAGAGAGGTTTAAAAGGAAAGGAACTGTTAGAACTGTCTGCCTACCCCGCAAAAAATCTAGTATGATGATATAGATAGATGAAATAAAATAAAAAACATTATACTTAACTAGAGGCAGTCTTTATTGCTTTCTACCCGTGATGACATATGCGTGCAAGCGTGCTTGATGGAGCATGGACACTAATAATTGAATTTTTATAACTTTAAAGCCCCCCAAGACTTATGTTAGTCTGTGAAATTTAAAAAGTAGAACATTTTATCCGTAAGAAAAGCAAAGCTATCGACGTAGCCCCCCGAATTAGTAATCTGAAGTGGCTAGGATCCTGTCACATTAGCCAAGGGGCCGATTAACGCTGACCTAAACGAGTTCTCGAGTGAAGATAACAGATTAACAAACGTAGTGCGGAATGCCTTGAGGCCAGCTGGAGCGACCGTCATTGCAAGGTCGCTAGCTGGAATTAAACCAGGGTAACCAAGAATCGAACCCAGTAGCGCGTCGTTGAAAAATCCGTATCTATCAGTGCGATGTTGTGGGCCGATGGTTTGCTATTCTTCTGTAACATTTATATTAAATACATGTGTATGTAAGCATAAGGCAATTAAAATCAAATAAATATCTGGAGGTTGATTTCAGACGTCCAATGACGCGAGTCGATGTTCATATTAAATCTATGCTATGATGAGCCAAAGCTCATTATCGGAATTCTTCTTTACTTACAGACCTTTCTTGCTTTCTCTCTCGTCTTGACTTGCATTTCAGATATAACATAGTATATTTATAAAATAATCATTCCCTACTTGGTTTTGCCGCGTGGTTCCCGGCTTAGAATAGGACCAACCCATCTCATCCCATCGGGTGTCGTACAAGGCGACTAAGGGAAAACTAGGGAATGGGCAGCAGCGTTCCCTTAACACTTCTACCATCAAAAACTGCGCTCGCCAACCCGCCTGCCAAGCGTGGCGAGTATGGCAAACACCCCCAATTTATTAAAATGGAAGATAAGAATAAAACCAGGCCCCTAGTCCCCGGCGGTCCTGTTCGTCCTGGCCACGGTAGCAGCTATGGTAACGACAGGACAAGGGGTGCTAAGAATCTCCGGCAGAGATTCGGCTACAACCAACATCGAAAATTGGCCCTGGTGACATACAATGCACGCACGTTAAGGACAGATGAGAAGCTTGTTGAGCTGGAAGAAGAGATAAACAAGTTGCGGTGGAATATTGTTGGTTTATCGGAGGTCCGAAGAAAGGGCGAGGACACGATAACCTTAAAATCCGGCAACTTGTTTTACTACCGGGAGGGTGAACAGCAGTCCCAAGGTGGTGTCGGATTTATCGTCCACAAGTCACTCATAGACAACATTGTGTCCATCACTAGTGTGTCGTGCAGGGTAGCGTACCTGATACTCAGAATATCCAAAAGATATTCGCTGAAGGTCATACAGGTCTACGCACCGACCTCGGCATACTCAGATGATGACGTCGAAGTAATGTATGAGGACATTAGTAGAGCCATACATACTTCCAAAGCACACTTTACAGTGGTTATGGGTGACTTCAATGCGCGGCTGGGCAAACGGGGCGATGATGAGTTGAGAGTGGGGCAATTTGGATATGGGCAGCGCAACCCCAGGGGTCAGAGGCTGGCCGAATATCTGGAGAAGGAGGGACTCTTTATGATGAACTCTTTCTTCCGGAAGCCGCCTCATAGAAAATGGACCTGGATGAGCCCTGATGGTTCCACAAAAAATGAGATAGACTTCATCATGAGCACCAAGCGACAAATATTTAATGATGTCTCCGTGATTCACAGGGTAAAAACCGGCAGTGATCACCGAATGGTCAGAGGCACATTAAATATTAATGTCAAAATGGAAAGATCGCGTCTGATGAAGTCTACGCTCCGACCTTCTTATGCACACATCCAAAACCCCGGGAACTTTCAACTCGAATTGGCAAACCGCTTCGAATTGCTAGACAGCAGCGCATCAGTGGACGAAATCAACAACAGGCTGGTAGAGACTGTCCATACGGTCGGGTCCAAGTATTATAAGCCCCACCGTAAAAATAGACCTCAAAAACTATCTAACTCCACCCGAAATCTCATGGCTGAGCGACGTTCCATGACGCTCCAAACCTCCGATGATGCTAAGTCCTATAGGCAGCTCAATGGACAGATACTGAAGTCCTTGCGTCACGATTTACGGTCCTTCAATACAAGGCGTATTGAGGAGACCATAGCACAGAACAAGGGCTCCAAAGTGTTCGCAAGAGACGCGTCTATTGGGCAAAGCCAGTTGACGAAGCTGAAGACGGAGGACGGAAACGTAACGTCGAATAGGTCAGAGGTGCTCAGGGAGATAGAGAGGTTCTATGGGCAGTTGTACACCTCAGTAGCTGAACCTGTTGTTGACTTGGTAAAAGACCCAAGAGCCAAGCTAACCCGACACTAGACTGAAGATATCCCGGACATCAGCCTGTACGAGATTACGATGGCTCTCAAACAACTCAAAAATAACAAAGCACCAGGCGAAGACGGAATTACCGCAGAGCTTCTGAAAGCGGGCGGAACGCCGGTACTTAAAGTCCTTCAGAGGCTGTTTAATTCCGTCTTGCTCAAAGAGAAAACGCCGGAAGCATGGAACAGGGGAGTGGTGGTACTGTTTTTCAAGAAAGGTGATAACACTTTACTGAAGAATTATAGGCCCATCACACTGCTGAGCCATGTTTATAAGTTGTTTTCGAGAGTCATCACGAATCGTCTCGAACGCAGGCTTGATAAATAAAATATAAATAAATATAAAAAGCATTTATTCACAAGTTTGTAACAACAATAGTACATAATTTCTTTGAGCCTCAAACTAAGCATGGCTTGTGTTTTGAGACTCTGAGTTCAATTTACCAAAATAAAACATAGTTACATTAAATAAATGAGTATATTAGATACGTTAGCAACTGCTAACGTATCTAAAATGGTTTAGAAGAATACATAAAAGGAAAACAAAATTATGATAATGGCATTTGGTTGTCCATGTCTATGTGTGTATGCGCATGTGTGTGTGTGTGTGTGTGTGTGTGTGTGTGCGTGCGCGTGTGTGGATGTGTGTGTGTGTGTGTGCGTATGCGTATGTGTGTTTGAGTTTATATATACTACAATAAATTTTCTGTATCATTGTATGATAATGCTAATAATTTGTTTTTTAACTTCATTATACAAGTGGCGACAGAACAATTTTTCAAATTGCATAACTTGGTAACGTTGTTATAAACATGAGGGTGACAGAAGGATGGACTTCGCCTGGCGAGTTCGGATATGTAGGGGGGTAAAGGAATTCTGTATACACGTTTTGACATAATATCTAGGTAATCTGGGCGGTCCTTAAGGCTTTTGTGTGTTTTGATTATAGCATTAAGGATAAATAGCTGACGTACTCTTAGAACCCTAAATTCGTGATATAAGGCATCTGTCGGATGACGGTATGGCTTCCTCAAAGCTACTTTGATAAGTGCACGCTGAGTTCTTTCCAGTGTTATAAATGTTGTTTTTGTGGCAGATCCCCATACTCCAATGCAGTACTGAATGACTGACTGGCACAACCCGAAATAGATTAGACGTAGGACATCAACAGGAGTGCAATTGCGTAGTTTCTTCAGGATATGAATAAGCTTTCGAGCTCTAGTGGATAAAGTAGTTATGTGTTCCTTAAACGTCAAATTTTCATCGAGAATGACACCGAGATATTTTATCGACTTAGTACGTTCTATTGTTCCATTAGTGGTTATATGTTGTATGTTTTGGTTTGGCTGAGTAATGGAATTTATGTTTAGAGTCATATCTGAAGAGGGACTAGACGATATTGTTTTAGAGAACGCAATATATTTAGTTTTACTTACATTTAAAGTTAGAAGATTAGTGTCTAACACGTCGGCTATTTGTGAAAGGCCCTGTTGTGCTTGCTGGTATACATGATCCCAAGATTTTCCGTAAAAGATTATTGCTGTATCATCAGCGTATGCAATTATATCTGCGTTGACTAATGGGAGGTTAATTATGTCATTTATGTATAATGTAAACAGCACAGGACCGAGTATGCTTCCTTGAGGAACACCAAAAGAAATGGGAAGTTGATCACTTTGTAGGTTACCAATTTTGACATATTGTTTGCGTGAAGTCAGATAGTTTTGAAACCAATTTAGGGGAACTCCTCTGACTCCTACAGCTTCAAGTTTCTTAAGCAAGAGTCCAACAGATACCGTATCGAATGCGCGCGCTAAATCTAAGAATGCTCCTAGGCATCGATGACCATTTTCAATATGTTGGGATACTAAATTTACAAGGAGACTCGCAGCATCTTCAGATGATTTGCCCTTACGGAAGCCAAATTGTCTCTTCGAAATAATATTATATTTTTCAAGAAAGGGGATTAATCGATTACTGACAATTTTCTCCAACACTTTGGAGATAATGCTTAGTAGGGCAATGGGTCTATAATTTTGTGGCGCGTCAATGGGCCCACTTTTATAGATAGGGCAAATCGCTGCAATTTTCCAGGACTCTGGGAAGATACCCGTTTCTAAACTTCGATTAAATATATAAATCAAGGGTGACATAATGCTGGGAAGGGTTTTTTTAATGAATGCAACTGTTACAAGATCGGGTCCAGGTGAGCTGTCAGCATTTAAATTGTTTATAATGGAAGTAACTTCTTGTTTATTAGTTGGATAAAAGAACAAAGAGTGCGGGTTCAAATATGGAGGTTTGTATGTTTGTATTAATTTGGTTTGATTTGTAGAGAGCTTAGTAAGTATTTTTTCAGAGTATATCTCACCTACTGTAGAGAAGTGTTTATTGCAGTCATTAAGCGACGATTGTGGGTTATCGTTTGATGTAAGAATTTTTGTTGAATGTTTAGTCTTCGTAGTTCCACATATATTTTTGATTTTTTTCCATAAATTTTTAATATTGTTTCTATTTTCAATGATTTCTTTTCTATTGTAATCTGCTTTTACGTTGCGAAGTAATTGGTTAAAATAATTTCTATATCTTGTATATATTGTTCGTTTCATATGATTATCAGGGTCATTTCTACTATCTCTATGTAGTTTATCTCGCTGTCTCATACACCTGATTAGTCCTGGAGTAATCCAGGGCTTTATATTTCTCATTCTCCTACTGGTTTTAATTTCATGGGTGTTATTATTTATTGCGCAAGCTATAATATTATTGAAGGATTTTATAGCAGAGTTTATGCAGGGATCATTAAGAACTTTTGACCAAGTGGCGTTGGTGACATCATTTGCAGCCAAGTCCCAGTTTGTTTTTACTTTTCGATATTTATTTGTGATGCTACTAGAATCCATTTTTGCCGGGAGATGTGCTAATACTAGGTTATGGTCCGTTATAGGTAATTCGCAGACCAAACCGCGGGGATTACTACGTGATTTTATAAAAATGTGATCAAGACAAGTACGATTCCTAGTAGGTTGAGTTATGGTTGCAAGAAGACCATGAAACGCCATGAGAGATAAGTAGTTTTCGGTTTGACTACTTCCAGAATCAAGAATATCAATGTTAATGTCACCGGCTATTATTATTGTGTGTTTATGTGAAATTGCAGATAAGGCCGAATCGAGGGAGTTGTAAAACCTGTCTGTATTTGTGAATGATGGGGAACGATAGATGCCCAATAAAACTATATCGTCATTTAAATTCAGCATGATACCATCAGTATCAACTAGTTTGTGCTCTCTAACGGCAATGTTGCTGCCGTATGTTCCATTTTTTACATATATGATTATACCTCCATTTTTATTCATTTGTCTTGTGGAACGATAGCTGCTGTATCCTGAAAGTGGTTCTACTATTGTTTCCTCACGTAACCAAAATTCAGTTAAAACAATTATATCTATGTTTGAGTCTAATCTATTTAAAGCTACTGTAAATGCGTCAAAATTTCGCTGATAGCTTCTTATATTAAATGTAATTATTTTGAGGTCATATTTCGAGTTCTTGAGGATTGTCTTGCATAAATCTAATGAATCTATTGTACGACAATCTATTCTTAGAATTTCGTCTAAATCATTCGCTACGCTAAGTGATGCCATATTTATAATATAGTAATATATAGATTATAAATAAGCACATTAAAATGCTGTATAAAGTTTTGGTAGCAATTGCACTATATAATTGTACTATAGATATGTTATTAAGGTGACCTCTGTATTTAAACTCGTATGTGAAAGACATGTTTTTATGTGATGCTGCGTTACTCGATGATAATAATAATATTAAGCATGTCTGGTGTTTACATGTCGCATATGTGTGTTTTTTAAAGACATTTGTTGTCATTTTGTAAAGTGGCAATGCTGTTTGATATTTACATGCATTTATGCGTGGGTGATTCTTAGGGTTGAATAGCAATATTGTTAAGCTAGTTGATGTAATGTATGTGTGAGGTTTACGTGTAAGTATGTGTGTGTATTTTTTGATGTTGATTTGTGTAGTGTTTGTGTTAGTGGATGATAGTGTGTAAGTTTGAGATATGCATATATTTATGTGTATGTGTTTATTAATGTTGTATAGTAGGATTTTTTTATTTACTGTTAAAGTATTAGTAAGTTTACATGTAATTTTGTGTATGATATTACAAGATGGCACATATTCGCAGATAAATAATATAATTTCTTTTAGATTATACAACACAAAATGGACGAGAAATAAAAAGTTCGTGAACCATTTAGCTAATAAAATAAAATTTGTAATTACTACATTGTTTGAAGTCAAACTGAGATCTTCGTTAAACATTTTACAGTAGATCTGTAGTAAAGAAAAAGTAAAAAAAGCCAACTTAATAATTAAATAAGAGAAAATACTTGAAAAAAATACGTGAAATAATTTAGTAAAAAAGTCATACGGATGCGCGGGGACCGTTGGATGAATCGTTTGCTTGGTCAGTTGTAGCGGGGCAACGGCGCGCCAGATCTTCCCAGTTCTTGATAACGATGGGCGGATTTCCCTCTTGCTTACGAATGTGGATAATGCCATTTTTGATCCAACAGTATTTATAGCCATATTCTTTAGCGCGTTGTCTTGCTGAACGAAATAACTCACGGTTTTCTTTAGTCAGGCGCTCGTTTAAATATAATAATTGTCCATTAATACCGGGCACTTCTACATCTGTGGTTGTGAGCCCGCGTCTGGTTTTTCCCGCTTGAAGAAATTCGTTCCGTTTTGTGCGGTGCAGAAATCGGACGACCAGCGGTCGAGGATATTTTCCTGGCTTGTTACTATTAGGTGCGGTATTGTTATTAATCGGTCGGCGTAGACCAGTTCTCATAGCGTAATCTATGTCGCTGTCTTCAAGTTTGATTCCAATTTTTGAAGCAGTGGTACGAATGATATGGATTGGGTTCTCATTGGGCGTTTCATTAATGCCGGAGATCTCGATTTCGTTTTTGAGGTAAGCCTGCTCTTGAGAGTTTATCTGGTCCCGAAGTTGAGTTATTGTATTCTTTAAGTATGGGATTTCTGCTTCACGCTCCTCAAGTACACGAATCCTTTCGTTTGCTCGGGCTAAGCCGCTTTCATAATCGTCGAGGCGTTTGTTACATTGAGTTAGGTGTTCTGTCAGCACCTGGAATTGTGTTTTGAGTTCACCTACGTCCGTACGCAGCAGCTGGACTTCCGATATTAGCGAAGACAGCTTCTCAAATAGTTTGGTTCCGATAGGCAATTCAGGTAAAATAGCTGCACAAGAGTCGTCCAATACCGGAGATGGGGGGCGTGTGTTTGACGCTGAACAGTGACATTGTGGGCACATCCAGTTTCTTATTGTTGTCTCTGTTGCTTTACGAAGGTCGGATATATTTACACACAGCGGATGATGGTAGAGATCGCATTGAGAGCATTTAATACTTTGCTGGTTGCTCCTTATATTTTTGGTACATGCAGCACAATTGTTAACCATGTTGATAAATTATTATATTATTATTATGCGACGCAGGTGTTCAAAAATCACTTTATCGCGTGCCCTCGCTAGCGAGTCGGCAGAGCGCGGGTGGTTGCGGGGGCCGGGAGCCGAGGCTATTCCGAGAATTTTAAATCAATTTTAATTTTTAAATTTCAAATTTTTTTCACAGTTCTTCGATTCACTTTCAATTTTATTCTTATTACATTAGGAATTATTTTACTGTGTTGGGTAACTTATACAATTAGCAGAGCCGCGGACGCGACCTTTCCCTGTGACACCAAAATTTGAACTTGATGACTTCCAGCCTCCCGAACAAGCCGGTTTCCGGAAAGGCTTTAGTACCATAGACCACATACATACGCTGCGGCAGATTATACAGAAGACCGAGGAGTATAATCGGCCACTATGCTTGGCGTTTGTGGACTATGAGAAAGCCTTCGATTCGATCGAGACTTGGGCGGTTCTTAGATCTCTCCAGCGATGCCGCATTGACTATCGGTACATTGAAGTGTTGAAGTGCTTGTATAATAACGCCACCATGTCAGTCCGAGTACAGGGGCATTGCACGAAGGCGATCCCCATAAAAAGAGGAGTAAGGCAGGGAGACGTCATTTCTCCGAAACTGTTTACGGCCACCTTAGAGGACGCCTTCAAGCTCTTGGAATGGCAAGGACTTGGCATCAACATCAATGGCGAATACATCACTCACCTTCGATTTGCCGACGACATTGTGGTCGTGGCGGAGTCGCTGGAAGATCTAGGACGAATGCTCGGTGACCTCAACAGAGTATCTCAACAAGTGGGTCTTAAAATGAACATGGACAAAACGAAAATAATGTGTAACGTCCATGTCGTACCCACCGCACTCACCGTTGGGAACTCTACTCTTGAAGTTGTCGACGAATACATTTACCTGGGACAGGTAGTCCGGTTAGGTAGGTCCAACTTTGAGAGAGAGGTCAATCGACGAATCCAACTCGGCTGGGCAGCGTTCGGGAAACTGCGCAACATCTTCTCATCCAAAATACCTCAGTGCCTTAAGACTAAAGTTTTTAGTCAGTGTGTGTTACCAGTGATGATATATGGATCAGAGACGTGGTCTCTTACTATAGGTCTCATAAAAAAGCTCAGAGTTGCTCAGCGAGCTATGGAGAGAGCTATGCTCGGCGTTTCTCTACGCGATCGAATCAGGAATGAGGAGATTCGTAGAAGAACCAAGGTCACCGACATAGCCGTTAAGATTAGCAAGCTGAAGTGGCAATGGGCGGGCCACATAGCGCGTAGATCGGACGGGCGTTGGGGCAGAAAGAGTCTAGAGTGGAGACCACGTATTGGCAAGCGCAGTGTGGGAAGACCGCCTGCCAGATGGACCGACGATCTTGTGAAAATCGCAGGAAGTCGTTGGATGCAGGTGGCATCGGACCGGTTACGCTGGAAAGCGATTGGGGAGGCCTATGTTCAGCAGTGGACAAGTATAGGCTGAGATGATGATGATGATGGACTTGGTTTTGGCAAAAACTAACATTACTAACGTCATTATCGAGTATGCTTAATAATGAGTGTTAATGATAGTAAAGTAAAGTCTATAAAGAATGAAGAGTTCCAAGTCATTAACTTTCTGCTACATCCCAGATGATCCCTAGCATGATGATAGAGATTTATAGAAACTTTTAAATGTTACAACTCAAACTTCACCATGTGTATCTAACATATTACAATCTGAGATAAAAAATAATTACAAGTGATACTATAAAGTTACCCGGTAATCCGTGAACATAAGCGGTCAGTAGATAAATCGAAAGGGCTATAAAATCTAAACGATCCTGCCCGAAACATCGGTCGTTATAACCGCACTGTCGTTGAAACAGAAAAAGAAAAAAGCTCAATAGCGGCGTTATCAAACCAAAAACTAATTCAAAGTTCCGTCATTGTTTGCCGTCGGAAGTCGAATGAAGGAATAAAAAGCATCTTGTCGCCAAACGATATCGAGTTTCTTAAAGCAATTAAGATAAAAGTGATGACAAAAGCTGGGTTGCTTTCAGGATTCGCTTTGTTGGGATCGTGTTGGTAATTAACGGCGAGTTCATATTTCCACTGCCCGCATGGCTAGACCGCAGAAAATCGGCGTGTGCTCCGCGTCATGACATTTCAAACTTTAAATTAATACGAACTGTTTATAAGATTCCTCAGTGATTGATATGTAACATGCTTGTAGTGAACTGATGTTGCTTAAATGAATTGCATATCTTCATATTAAAACTTCCGGTGGGAGTGTGTGCGCAATTATTGTCCTCCTAAACGACATGACCAATTTTGTTTTTTTTTGTAGTTAGTGGATCACCTAATGGTTCTTAATTTCTCACCTATTTAATTTCAGTTACTTATTTTTTTGTATTTTTCTTTTTTTCTTTGCTCCTTTTGTTACCATCCATGACGTCACCAAGCGGCTCAACGGAAGATCAGCGCTGGTTGCATAAGCAGCCAGCTTTATGCTGAGTTGGGTCCGTTTTTGTAGCGAGGTCATGTAACTTATTTATTACCAACGTATTTTTTTTGTTATACCTACTCGTTGCAAAATAAATTTTATTTTCTTTCTTTCTCAGCTGTAGTTGTAGCGATGGCATGATATATATATTATATTTTACATGATGATGATGTTTTACATACTATTTTAATACTTATCCCTTTATTTGCATGCCACGTTGGTCTACTGGCAAAGTGCATCGCTTTGTGATCGCGAGGTCCTGGGTTCTAATTGTAGGTCAGACAAATGTAGTTTTTCCAAACGAAAAATTCTCAGTATGAGTCCCAAGTCTGGAATCGTGCCCGGTATATGGCAATAGGCCCGTCCCCTATTACATGGCACCTAACATCGTCGGCGAAAAGTTTGACGTAACGCGTAACGGTATATTTAATTAACAATAATTTTAGTACTATTAAGGCGTCTCGAAGAGAAGACACCATAAAGGTATCAATGGCAGCAGGATGTTGCCTGAAGCACAAACGTAACATTGCGTGAGTATTTTCTTCACGCCCACATCCTTTGCGGTCTCTACCCACCCCCACAAGGGATCACCCACCTCTAATCACCGTAATGATCTCGTATTTACACTATGAATAATTCGAAGCAACTAAACCAGATGACAACAAAAACACGCGACCTATTTCAGCTGAAATATAACAATAGATTTTCACCTTTAATGATCACACAAAGCGATGCATTATTCCACGCAAAATGCGAGCCTCCGACAAAAAGATCCACATTAAACTTAATGGGCAGCCATATAGCGGTGCTTAAGCTTTAAGTCAAACTGTGATGGCAACAAACATTTTTGTAGCTATTTCGCATTAAACCTAAAAGGCTTTAAATTCCTACTGGTTATTAATGTGTAAGCTGATTAGGGCACTTCTCTGATTTCTTGCAAATGGGGCGAAATTTAGAGAAACAATTTAACACCGTCACGCAGTCGTGAAAACGAGGGCAGGGGGAGCGGGAAGAGGTGTACTGTGCACACCCACATTTCCCATTCAATCTCATATTTTACATGCAGACGAACGAGCCTTTTGCCATATGGAATTTTTCGATGGAAAAACTATATTTGTCCTGGGGTTTAAACCCAAGACCTAGTGGCCGCAATGCACATTATTCCGTACTAGACAAACGAGGCAATCAAAAAAATCAAATGTTATTTTATCGTGCCTTTTTAAAACTACGCAATAAACATGCGCAAAATTAACGAAGATATGGATCACATAGTTTTATATAGAGGGATGGTAATAAAACAGTTAATGTGGTAATGAGAAAAATATTGATAAATTATATTATTTAAGTATTAATTCCCATATTTGGGAAATGGAAAAAAACGTCTGCAACATTTGCCTGTCTTTCCGATTCAAAATTTCTGATTTGTTTTTTAAGCACGTGCGGGAATCCGATTGAGGTGAAATTTGGCATACGTATGTGAGTTTGGTGGCAATGCAATAATATGGTATCATGGATCTGGTTTAATGATGGAGTCAGGAGGCGGCCATAGAAACATATCAACGAACGATTCACGCGCAGTGGTTAAAAGCTTAAGACGTTCCGCCAACGCCGCCGGTGTCGATTCCCGCATGGGACAAATCTTTGTAAGATCCACAATTATTTGCTCCAGTGTGGGTATTTGTGTATGTAAATTTTCATGTTTGTAAACGCACCCACGACACATAAATAAATCCTAGTGTGGGGCCTAGGTTTAAAAAAAGAAAAACATAACTACACAACATAATCCGGAGGGGTTTAGGTTCGTTAGATTTTGTCTTGACGAGTCCTATTGTCCTTAGAAGCATTCAAGGCAAAATCAATTAAAAGACATAAATCTGTCAACGTTATTTATAAGATATGTAGGTGCTAGCACTTACTTTTATCTATAAATAATAATAATATAAAAACAATTGCCGAATGAATACGCCGCTTACATACAAGCCCATCACTTCAGAATGGCTGCAACTATTTGGCTAATTCTATTTTTGTTGTGCTTGTAATTACCAGGACAAGGTTCGTATGAAAGAATATCTACAAGAAATTGTAAGAAAAGTAAAAAAATTGGGTAGAAAAATCTCCATATAAAAAAGTGAGTGAATGAATGAGACAGAAGACAGTAGGGAAATCTTCAAAAATATTGCCAGAATGGTCTCATTTTGTTCATTAGTACACCGGTGCGAAACCGGGGCTAGTAAATAATAAAAACAATTTTATAAAACGAAACAAATGCAAAACACTGAGCAAAATAAATATACCTTACAATACGCGTGGCTCCCGGCTTAGAATAGACAAACCCATCTCATCCCATCGGGTGTCATACAAAGCGACTAAAGGAAAACTAGGGAATAGGCAGCAGTAGTTAGTTTAATAGTTCTACGACCAAAAACTGCGCTCGCCATCTCGCCTGCCAAGCGTGGCGAGTATGGAGAACCCCCCAATTAATATTATGGAAGAAAAGAAGAAAACCAGGCCCCTAGTCCCCGGCGGTCCCGTTCATCCTGGCCACGGTAGCAGCCACGGGAATGACAGGACAAGGGCTGCGAAGAATCCCCGGCAGAGATTTTGCTACCACCAACAAAGGAAATTGGCCCTAGTGACATACAACGCACGCACGTTGAGGACAGATGAGAAGCTAGTTGAGCTGGAAGAAGAGATAGACAAGTTGCACTGGAGTATAGTTGGTTTAACAGAGGTCCGAATATAGGGCGAGGACACGATAACCTTAAAATCCGGCAACTTGTTTTACTACCGGGAGGGCGACCAGCAGTCCCAAGGTGGTGTCGGGTTTATCGTCCACAACTCACTCATAAGAAACGTTGTGTCCATCACTAGTGCGTCGAGCAGGGTAGCGTACCTGATACTCAGAATATCTAAAAGATATTCGCGGAAGGTCATACAGGTCTACGCACCGACCTCGGCACACTCAGATGATGAGGTCGAAGCTTTGTATGAGGACATCAGTAGAGCCATACATACTTCCAAAGCTCACTTTACAGTGGTTATGGGTGACCTCAATGCGCGGCTGGGCAAATGAGGTGATGGTGAAATGAAAGTGGGGCAATTTGGATATGGGCAGCGGAAACCTAGGGTGCAGAGGCTGGCCGGATTTCTGGAAAAAGAGAAACTTATTATGATGAACTCTTTTTTCCAGAAGCCGCCACACAGGATATGGACCTGGATGAGTCCTGATGGTTCCACAAAAAATGAGATAGACTTCTTCATGAACACCAAGCGACAAATATGTAATAATGTCTGATCCACAGGGTAAAAACCGGCAGTGATCACATTAATTATTAATTATTGCGGCACCATAAATATTAATGTCAAAATGGAAAGATCGCGTCTGATGAAGTCTACCGACCTTCTTATGCACATATCCAAAACCCCGAGAACTTTCAACTCGAATTGTCAAACCGCTTCGAATTGCTAGAAAGCAGCGCATCAGTGGACGAAATCAACAACAAGCTGGTAGATACTGTTCATACGGTCGGGTCCAAATATTTTAAGCCCCCCCGTAAAAATAGGCCTCAAAAACTATCTGACTACACCCGGAATCACATGGCTGAGTGACGTTCCATAACGCTCCAAACCTCCGATGATGCTAAGTCCTAAGATAGGCAGCTCAATGGACAGATATTAAAGTCCTTGCGACACGATTTACGGTCCTTCAATACAAGGCGTATTAAGGAGACCATAGAGCAGAAAAAGGGCTCCAAAGTGTTCGCAAGAGCCGCGTCTATTAGGCAAAGCCAGTTGACGATGCTGAAGACGGAAGACGGAAACGTAACGTCGATTAGGTCAGAGATGCTCAGGAAGACGGAGAGGTTCTATGGGAAGTTATATACTTCAGTAGCTGAACCTGTTGTTACCTTGGTAAAAGACCCAAGAGCCAAGCTAACCCGACACTACACTAAAGATATCAGGGACATCAGCCAGTACGAAATTAGGATGGCTCTCAAACAATTCAAAAACAAAAAGCGCCGGGTGAAGAAGTAATTACTGCAGAGCTTTCATTCAGAGGCTGTTTACTTCCGTTTGCTCAAAGGGAAACGCCGGAAGCATGGAACAGGGTTGTGGTGGTGCTGTTTTTCAAGAAAGGTGATATCAACTTATTAAAGAACTATAGGCCCACTGCTGAGCCATGTTTATAAGTTGTTTTCGAGAATCATCACGAATCGTCTCGAACGCAGGCTTGATGACTTTCAGCCTCCTGAACAAGCCGGTTTCCGGAAAGGCTTTAGTACAATAGATCACATACATACGCTGCGGCAGATTATACAGAAGACCGAGGAGTATAATCGGCTGGTATGGCGTTATAGCGTTTGTGGACTATGAGAAAGCCTTCGATTTGATCGAGACTTGGGCGGTTCTTTGATCTCTTCAGCGATGCCACATTGACTATCGGTACATCGAAGTGGGTAAGTGCTTGTATCGTACAGCTAGTAGTATGTCAGTCTGAGTACAGGGGCAGTGCACGAAGGCGATCCACATAAACTCACCTTCGATTTGCCGACGACATTGTGGTCATGGCGGAATCGCTGGAAGATCAAGTCGAATGCTGGGTGACCTCAACAGAGTATCCCAACAAGTGGGTCTTAAAATGAACATGGACAAAACGAAAATAATGTTTGATGTTCATGTCGTACCCACCGCACTCGCCGTTGGGAACTCTACTCTTGAAGCTGTCGACGAATAACTTTACCTGGGACAGGCAGTACGGTTAGGTAGGTCCAACTTTTTGAGGGAGAGGTCAATCGATGAGTCCAACTCGGCTGGGCAGCGTTCGGGAAACTGCGCAACATCTTCTCATCCAAAATACCTCAGTGCCTCAAGACTAAAGTTTTTAGTCACTGGGTGTTGCCAGTGATGACACATGGATCAGAGACGTGGTCTCTCACAAAAGGTCTCATAAAAAAGCTCAGAGTAGCTCAGCGAGCTATGGAATGAGCTTTGCTCGGCGTTTCTCTAAGTGATTGAATCAGGAATGAAGAGAATCGTAGAAGAACCAAGGTCACCGGCATAGCCTTCAGCTTGCTAGCTCAAGTGGCAATGGGCAGTTTGGATGGGCGTTGGGGCAGAAAGATTCTAGAGTGGAGACCACGTATTGGCAAGCGTAGCGTAGAAAGACCGCCTGCCAGATGGACCGACGATCTTGAGAAAATCGAGAGAAAAAAAACAGGGGTTTATTTATATCACAACATCCTGGCTTTAAATATTTATTCTAGAAAAGTGATATTTAGGGTATTCGAATAAAAAAAATGAGTTACCGATGGATATATTACACAAGAGTGGAGGAAGTACTGGAACTTTACTCACTGCCTTCGCTAAAAAGAATTTAGCGTAACAATTTAAATATATTGGTAGACAGTTTCTTCTGTTTAATATACCGGACGTAGGACCGGTATATTAAAAATAAGCGACGTCACAACACCGCTCTTTAGAGGCCTTGTGCCATAAGTTGAATACTTTCGCATTGGTGAGCCTCATCTTGTGATTACGCTTGAGTCTGTGCTAAAACTGCTCCCACAAACAAGACCATCAATCAATCGCTTGGCATCCTTATGAATAATACAGCTGTCCTAGAACTAGACGAAACATTTCCAAAATATTTATATTATTCTTCCATCGAGACGGGCGGTCGGGAAACATAAAGCAAAGATTGATTGATTTCAAATAAATATGAATTAACAAGATATGATAGGACCGGCGCGATCCCATTTGAAGTCGCAGATAATAAAAATAATTTTATTGTATTGAGCTTCTTGGAGACGTAAGCGGGAGGTAGATAAGGATTCGGATTGAATTTTAATTTCTGCTTTTGAAAAAGAACACGGCCAGGTTTGTCGTAAACTCGATATATATCTATACATATAATAAAACTGTAAGGAAGTCGTGTCTGTACATGGAATATTTTTAGGAAATAACAACCCAGGGGTGTCTTTCTATCGACATAGAAGCCAATTCTACTATTTTTGGCTCTCGTATCTGTCGGTCTGTCGGAGGGTATGAACCGTCATCACGCAAAATCTACTGGGGGGATTTTGATAAAACTTTCCATGTGGATACCTTAAAATATTGGCTAACATATTGTATAGTATTTATCTCGGAAAATCAAAAGGTTTTTTTCAGAAAAGACGAAAATAAGCGAAATTTTGTATTTCTAAAAAGACACTTTACGCCAAACCTGTTTGATGGATTTCCTGTACAAAAGGTCACAACTCTGTATACTTATATTTTCGTATAACTTAACAGTTTTTGAGGAAAGAGAAAGAAGTCGATTTTGATTTATCATTCATTGTTCCAAAACTACTCCTCAAATGTCAGTGAAACTTATCATGGAGATATTTCATATGACAGACAACATAGTTAATATTTACGTTTTCAGGAAATGTAACCGTTTGTAGGGTAAAGTAAAGCATCTATATCTCTACATATAATAAAGCTCTAAGAAAGTCATGTCCGTGTATATTTTTTGGAAATAACAACCTAAGAATATCATTCTATTGATGTAGAAGCCAATACTAATTTTTTTGGCTTTCGTGTCTCTTTATCTATCTATCTATCTGTCCAAGGGTATAAACCATCATAACGCAAAAACTACTAGGCGGATTTTGATGAATCTTTGCACGCGGATATCTTAAAATGTTGGATAACATATTGAATAGTATTTATACCGGAAAATCAAAAGGTTTTTTTTTCAGAAAATACAAAAATAAGCGAAACATTGAATTTCTAGAAAGACATATGGAGTATACTCCTTACCTGTTTGATGATTTTCAATTAATTTATCTATTTCTAAGTGGGGCTAAGACTGAACCAGGTGATAGAGATAGTTGATACAGAAATAAGTCTGGTGGAACATACAATTTATTCACAAACGGTTCTTTCGGGATAGCTGTTATTTCTTCATACTAATATGGCAGAATGGATCTTACTAACACTTTCTAGGTGTTTTAGGTCTCAAAATAATATTCCAGATACTTATTATCCCGGAAAGAATTACGGTTCTTGCGACATAGCTGGCTAAATGAATTTAATTGAAAATTTATATGAAGGTGTCTTACACTGTACAATAAAACAAAACACTTTTTATTACGAAAAGTATAACATAGCAAAATATACAATAGTATGACTTCTGCGGAATATCTATTATTTCTTTATACTAAAATGGCTGAACGGATTATAAAGAAACTTAATATGAAAGAAACCCAGAGATATAAAATGAGTAAGTGGAAGAACGTTGAGTTGGTTTTGGCGAAGACCTAGACTTTCTTACCATAACCAAATAGAACGTGTATTATCAGAAGGGCAAGCCAAGAGTCTCCGTAGCCGGCGAGCGTATATAAGACGGACTATGAGAATGGCGAAAGCCAGGAAGGTCTGTAAGAAAAGAACCTGTTGGAAATCTGAAATCTCTGCCTACTCTGGAAGGGATCTGACGTGATGATATAGACGGATAGATAGTATTGAAGTATTTTAAGTCGTGAAATAGCAATATGAAATAGATAAATTTGTTTATACACTATATCATGTCGATACTATCCGTGTAAGTGGTATATAAAATCACTCGAATATGCATTTGGTGGATTTTTACCAGCCTGCATGACGGCTCAAAGATACTAATTATATTTAGGCTAAAAAAGCCTGGCAATCATTTGATTTCACTCTTCTTCTTCACAGGTGACTAGAAGCCTGGGGACCTGTTGAAATTGTTTTACAACAAAAATTTACTCATTTTTAAGTTTACTTTAAAATACTTTGTAGGTGATAATCAGGACATTGTGCTGTTCGCGGATGATACATCTCTATTATTCAAAATAAAAGACAGCTGCTTAATTATGACGATGTGAACAGTGCACTGTCAATGGTTGTTCATTGGTTCAACACGAATAATCTTCTCCTTAATGAGAAGAAAACAAAATGTATTAAATTCACAACGCCAAATGTAAGACAGGTTGCAACTAATGTACAAATAAAGGGCGTGGATTTAGACCTTGTAGAGTCGACTGTATTTCTAGGTATCACTATTGATGCCAGATTACAATGGGGTCCCCATATTGATCAATTATCTGGTAAATTAAGCTCAGCGGCATATGCGGTAAAGAAAATCAGATTACTAACTGATATTGAAACAGCTAGACTTGTTTATTTCGCTTATTTTCATAGTATTATGTCATATGGCATACTACTTTGGGGATGCTCTGCAGAACTTAATACCATCTTTGTTCTCCAGAAAAGGGCTGTTCGAGCAATTTACAATTTGGCCCCGAGAACTTATCTCAAGGAAAAGTTTAGAGAGATAAATATTCTAACTGTTGCGTCACAATTTATATATGAAAATCTTCTATATGTTAAAAAAAATATCAGTAATTTTGAAAAATATAGCGACATTCATCATATAAATACACGGAACAAAGATGATCTTATTGTACATTCCACTCGTCTCCACAGAATTAGTAATTCTTTCATGGGGCAATGTATACGCTTCTACAACAAATTACTCATAGATATCCTAACATGCCTATCAATAAGTTTAAAAAGGCAATTAAAACTAGACTCTGTAAGAAAGGGTATTATAAAATTTCGGATTATCTTGACGATAAAACAGATTGAGTTTGAGCCTCCTCAATCAGCAACAGTGGTTATCGGAAAGGCCAAACAAATTAAATTAAAAGACTAGCCCGCTGAGTTTCTCGCCGGATCTTCTCAGTGGAGGCCGCGTTCCGATCCGGTGGTAGATGTAAAAAATGTAATATATTTGACGTTTGTAAGTGCTTATGTATTGGCCTATACAAATAAATGATTTTTGACTTTGACTACTTTTGCAAAAGACTTGGTTTAATCGATAAAACGTGGACTGCTTAACTTATTTTGTCGAATAGTTCTCCAGGTACGATCCCTGGACAGCGTACAAGAATATTGATTTGGAATTTGTAATTTTTAAATAAATAAGATATTTTAAGTGCATATGAGCACAATAAAAAAAATGTTTTTGTTTGGCCGTGTTAATATCGAGAACGGTGGAACCGATTTAAAAAAAAAAACCATTACTGGAAAATGGAGGAATTTTCAGAGATTATTCAAGAGTACTTTTTAGCTAGGAAAATGCGATATTTCTGGGGGGTAGTTGATTTTATTTCTCCATATTAACACGGCTGAACGGATTTAAGAGAAACTGAATATGGAGGTGTCTCTTGAGTCTTGGAAAATTATTATTTCAAAAAGTCTTATCTATGTCAAATTACAAAATAAACGCGTGCGAAGCCGCGGGAAACAGCTAGTTTATATCATAAATTTATACGCCCGTGTACCATGACCAGTTCCTCTCAACCATTCCCAAACACTGAAAGTTATTATAGTACGAAATTAAACTACAGGAATAAAAACGCGATATCCTGTTTTAGTAACATTCAAATGGTTGAACGAAAATGGCTGGAGTATAAAACAACGTGGAAAGTCCAAACCATCATGGATCAACCATGATGCGTGGTTACCCTGGACGTTCCACAGGGTGGAACCCTGTGGAACGTCCTAGGTAACCACGTACTCCACCCATTTTCATTTCATTTGAACGACCTTACTTTACAGGTTACAATCACGAAACTGTTTTATGAGGAGATGGTCATTTGGTCATGTAATTAAAAGGTAATAACTGAATCACGTAGACATGGCATGCTGTCCGCCGGTATCACGCCAGCGTTGTGCCCCCGTCGCCTGCGTCGCCGATGTAGAAAAACCTTCAAAGTACCTATTCAAACAATCCAACCCATCAGTTTGAGGGAGTCCAAAATTGCCGTCAAAACGATATCATTTTACCTACCATTTCATTACATTCCCTTGCCCATTTCAACTAGAGGATTACTTTTTCATCTATTTTGAAACTGTGTTATGCAATTAAACGGATTTAATTCGATTTGTACATCAACGACGTTGTAAAATTATTGGATACCACGTAAGTACATTTTGGTAACTACTAACTATATACTTGTGCTGCTGAAAACGTAGTAGGATGGACAAGAAATCATCTTGGACAGTTGGACCTACTAATTGGATATCGTTTAGTGACATTCCGAACGTTATTTGATACATCAGCTGCTACCACTTCCGGATCCACCATTAGTAGGTCCAACCATCCAGGATGATCTCTTGTCTATCCTACTACGTTTTCGGCAGCACAAGAAGCCAGCCAGAATAGTAGCCAAAATAGTCATGCAAAAACTGTGGGTTTTAAAATGTGACGTTGAAGTATGTCATGAATTACGTGACCTGTGGTTATCCTTCGCTAATGCTCTGCCATATTTAAATACTCCTTAAATACTAAGATGGGTGTAAGGTGCTGACTCAGTGTTATATGAAATCCACGGACGTGTTTTCGGACGCGTCTGAAAGGGCTTATGGTGCCTGTATATATCTTCGCTCAAAATGCATTAATAGAGTATCTCATGTTCAACTTTTGATCTTTCAAAATCGAGTAGGATCAATTAAGCCAACAAGAATTTCTCGTTAAAAGCTATGTGGAGCACTATTAAGTACAAGACTGTGCACCGTTACCTAACCTATAAACAGAGTTCAGTTCTGGTGCGATTCAACTATCGTTTTAAGCTGGTTGCGCATGGCGCCGAACTCATTAAAGCCTTTTGTACGTAATCACTTCGATGAAATACAGAAGAGCACTCTGCGTTATAAGTGGAGCTCTGTATCGGATCTTGTTTCACGTGGGCTGAGGGCTGACCTTGTCAGCGATTGCTGTTTGTGGTGGTTGGGACCTAATTGATGAAAAAGAATGGACTAAAGTTTCTAACGATACTGTGAATCAGGATCTACCTGAAGGAATATTAGCACATCCCACGGATCATTGTTTTCATAATTTAAGTTGATCTTATCAATCACAATCCTTATTACGGCTTATATACTAAGCTTTGTGTGCAATTTACGTAATAAAAATAAAAAAAGGGTTGGGTTCCTTATCCAATGATGAACTTAATAAGTAATTGAAATTTATACTACGTCACGCTCAAAAATAGATGTTTCATGATGTGTATAAGGTACTACAATTAAATCATTACCTCAAAAAAATAGGCTTAACCCTTCGAGCCCGTTTCTAGTAGTAGTGGGCGGCAGGCTTGATAATTCCCCATATGATTACAATGTCAAACATCCTATTTTATTGTGCAGTCAGTACCATCTCACCAAAATATTATTTGAGAAAGAGCATCTGAATTTATTACATGCTGGGCCTCAGTTGCTGTTGGTTAATATTAAGGCAAATTTACTGGCCTTAAGGCCTACTGGTTTTAAGATAGGTTTCGTTTCTTTTAAAATTAATTATTAGATAGGTATTGTGATTATTCTACAATTTTAAGTAATAAGTATATTAAATATTGATATGTATATAACTGTATTATATTATTTGGCTTATATATATATATAGTATGATTTTTCAGGATTGGCATAATACCCATAAAAACTCAATTTACACATTCGTAATGTTTGTTGTTACGGAGCTCTCTAGTGTGTCTTTATATTTCGGGGTCCAATACTAATGAAATGAATATAGGACCACCTTAAAGCTATACTAAACCTAACGCAAAAATAATCTACACAATCGGTTTATGAATACATGTGTTATAAAAAACACAGGTGAAGTTTAAAATCGCGTAATATTCTGCTTAGTCCTATATTAACCTATGTAAGGTTGTTATAATACCCGTAATAGCTCAATCTACGCATTCGTATTATTTGTGGTTAAGGAGTTCCCTGGTGTATCTTCAAAGTCCAAGGCTTAAAACCATCTATATCGAATCCAACAGAAAAATAATCATCAAAATTGGTTCACAATTGACGAAAATATCCGTGATAAAAATACATACAGACGAATATGGAATATGAAACAACCTTTTTTCAAATCTGTTAAAAAGCAAGGTCCGTACAATATCAGAACATGCATTCCGCGTTTCAAAATTAGAGAAAAACGTAATAAAATAGTAACCTGAATGCAAATTGGTGACAAACGGAGCGCTGGATGCAATCAACATCTCATTAGCGAAGTTCTTAATTCCCGCGTCTCCCGGGGACCTGCGCTGATTTTTTCGATAAATCGTTTATTACAATTCCTTTTTTCTCCTTCCAAGCGCACTTGTCTCGCGAACATCACAGTTATCCGATCGGTGATTATGTTTAAAAATTGAGCGAATTTAGATTGGAATCGATAGAAAGTAAATTGAGGACTCGGGAAAAAGTTTAATGAACTCACGGCTTGGGAAAATTGAAAATTCAAATTTCTTTTTTCTCACATTATTAAGCGCATACTTCATATATTCGACAGTCTAAATTCATTATGAAGCTACGTACGTACGTTTTAAGATGCAATTTATTTTAAAAACGTTTGCAATATTTTACCTCTTCTTACCCCACGGAGTTGTAGTAGGTAATATGTAAATACAGTCAGCAACAAACATCCCCGTTCCAGTTCTGCAAATCAGTAATATTCTTTGTTTTCCAATTGATATTGAACAATTTAGTAGCAACATATTCAAATATTTTTATATCGGTATGGAAAGAATTTGAAGCAAAAAGGATTTTAAGCTTTAGTCCGACAAGGATCTTTTATCTCGTGGATAACATTGACAGTGAGGGCGTTGGTGTAAAATTAGGGTTAACATTTAGTAAAATTTTCCTACCTCCAAGAAGACAACAGGTGGGTCTGATAAATGGGGTAAATTTCACTTAGTGACAGCGTTATAGTATTTTTCACATGGGATGGCTAGTGACAGTCCTAATTGCCAAACGAAATTAATATTTAATTCAATAGTGTTAAGGCATAAAACCATAAGTATAGAAACGGGTCATGCCTCTTATTGCCATTGGATAAAGTATAATTTCGTTTGGCAATTAGAACTGTCACTACCCGTCCTATGTAAAAATACTATAGTTCCAATTGTGGTCGCGGATCAAAAGATCCTTCGGGGACTGTACTTATTTTGCTAACTATACTACTATCGATGGGTTCGCGCTTTTGTGACCTATGACAGTTCACATGTGTAGCAAGAAACGCCTCCGCTACAATTAGTTTTGTTTTAAATTGGGTGCCTTCACAAACATGAAAATTAGATTCACACCCAAAATGAATGAAATATTATGTGGTTTAGACCAAGTTTGTCTCGTCCGGGGATCGACCCCGCGATTATAGTATTTTTCACATAGGATGGATAATGACAGTACTAATTGCCAAACGAAATTAATACTTAATTCAATGGTGTTAAGACAAAAACCATAAGTATATAAACGGCTCATGTCTCTCATTGCCATTGAATAAAATATAATTTCGTTATACAATTAGAACTGTCACTACCCATCATGAGGCACAGGGAGGTTTCAGGTCTGGAAGAGGATGTTCGGATCAAGTTTTCTCCCTTCGCAACATCGTAGAAAAACATCTGGCAGTAGGCCGGAAGGTTTTCTGCGGTTTTGTGGACTTGGAAAAGGCGTTTGATAGAGTCGTGCGAAAGAGACTTTGGGACATTTTGCCTGAGTATGGTATAAATGGCACTCTGCTGCGGGCCGTCCAGTCCACCTACGTGGACTGCAAGGCATGCGTACGGGTGGGTGGTAACATGTCACCTTGGTTTGACGTTAAAATCGGCGTCAAGCAGGGCTGCGTGTTGTCCGCTAGACTGTTTATAGTGTATCTGGATAAAAGTCTTCAAAGACTGATTGCGATGACTGAAGGAGTAAAAATGGGTGATCTAGTGATAAACCACCTATTGTATGCAGATGACGCGGTTTTGATAGCGCCAACAGCCACTGATCTGCAAACACTAGTCACAGTTATGAGAGACGACTGCATGAACAATGGCTTACATTTGAATGTGAAGAAAACCAAAATTATGGTTTTTGAACGGGAAGAAACCAGAACGAATGCAAGGATTGTGGTTGGTAACGATGTGCTGGAGCAAGTGAATGAGTTTGTATATCTTGGATGCGCCTTCAGTAAGGATGAGAAATACACCGCTGATATAGAGAGAAGAGTGAATGCAGGTAATAGAGTGAATGGTGCGATGGGAAGGCTACTTGGGAGCCGGCACTTAATCCAAAAGGCGCAGCTGGCCATGCATAACGGAGTGCTTGTCCCAACGCTGTTATATGGCAGTGAGAGTTGGGTATGTAAGAAGGAGAACGAAAGCAGGATAAATGCGGTCGAAATGCGATCTCTGCGGAAGATGTGCGGAGTCACGCTGACCGACCGTATTCGTAACAGCGTAGTAAGAAAGCGAGTAGGTATGAAAGATAGTATCGGTGTAAAGATGAGAAAGGGTATGCTCCGTTGGTTCGGGCATATAGAAAGAATGCCAGAAGAAAGAATGACAAAACAGATATACAATGCGAAAGTGGAAGGATGTAGGTGCCGGGGAAGACCTAGACTATCTTACCATGACCAAATAGACCGTGTCTTAGCTGAAAGGCAAGTCAAGAGTCTCCGTAACCGGCGAGTGTGTATGAGACGAACTATGAGAGTGGAGGAAGCCAGAGAGGTATGTAAGGAAAGAACCTGTTGGAACTCTGTACTCTCTGCCTACCCCGCGAGGGAGCTGGCGTGATGATATAGATAGATAGATAGACTACCCATCATATGTGAAAATACTATGGTTGGTCTAGTGAACGGAGCAGCTTGCCGTTAGTCGAAAAAAATAATTTTTAGTTGACGAATCTATCTAAATGAACATCATTTAGGTAGGTTCGTCAACTAAAAATTATTTAGCCAAGGTATTTAGCCAGAGGTATAAATATTACAAGAATGAAATTTTAACACATTATAATTTATCTTATTAAAAACACCATCACGCTTATACTCCCCAAGTGAGTGTACTGAGTACACTCACGTTTCGCTGACGATGTTAGATGTAATAGAGGGCGAGCCTATTGACATATATCAGACACAATTCCAGACTCCGGACTCATACTGGGAATGTTTTCGTTGCAAAAACTACGTTTTTCCGAACTAGGATTTGAACCCAGGACCTCGTGATCACAAAGCGATGCTCTTTGCCACTAATCCAACGAGGCAGTCAAGATCTTATTCTTAAAATATTTAAATTACTACGTACTAATAAGAATCAATGAAAAAATATTACTATTAAAAACGATAGAAAATAGAAGACATGACAGTTTCACTAAAAACATCTTGGAAAGGAAAGTGGAAAGACAGAGAGGAAGGGGAAGGCAGAGGGTAAGCTACATCAGTCATTTAATGGAGAAAGTTTCTGTCAAGTCATATAAGAAATTTAAAGAGTACGCTTTGGGAAGGGTTAAATGGAGAACAACGTGAACATCAGCTGCACCGACAAAAGCGCATCTCTGAAATTACAATGAATGAATAAAATACGTTATAATTAATAAGGCTACAGATAATCTTAAAATATATGATGAGTGTTTTTCACGGTACACCTCTGCTGCGGTGTTCATGCGTGCAGATTTTATTATTTATTTAAAATAGATAGAAATATTTGTCACATACTCCGCCATGACGGAGTAACTACTTCAAAGTAACATTTTACTTCTACAACCACAAAAAGAATGTTTGGCTAAAATTAACACACAAAACACATTAATTTACGTACTTAAGTATCTTCCACGTGAATGTTTTGCATGATCATTTGCGCAGAATACAAATTATGATTCTTACACGTATACTTACTTGCAAACTCTAAGTCGACAAGTGTTTGTTTGCTGAACTTAAAGTCAACAGCTTCGCCGCGTCTGACAAGCAGAGGGTGTAGCACAAACAGGTTGACGTTGGTATAAGTAAGGGATTAGCACGAATAGAATCAGTTAGCATAGCGCTATTGAACGTGGTGTGTCATTCTTTTCACACTATAAAAACATTAAATAAAAATGAACGTGACAGCGCGAGTTCTCAGGTGTTACGATAACGTCAAATGGTGTGTATAGCCCACAGACTAATGTTAAAGTGACGTTGTAGAAAAAACGTACTGTCGCATTCATCTTTATTTAGTAAATTTGAAGAAGGAAAAGAACAGCACTTCAACCAAATAGCGTTACGCCAACATGTTTCTGTTCGTGCTAAGCCCTCAGTAGGAGCGGCGCGCAGCGCGGCGGAGGCGGCGCGGACTAATTTAATGAGTTGACCCGTTAATTGGCGAACAGCTGGCTCCTACAGCCAATGTTTAAATTAACTGCCGTATGCCTACTTTACCATGTTACTGTCGCTTCAAGTTTATTGTTGTAATTAAATAATTACTGATTGGCATCTTATCGAGTATATAATGAGAATAAGTAAATTTTGTTGTCCATTATGTCCCTGGTTAAGTATGATAACTTAAATTCGTTTTTATCCATCAAGACCATATCATCAGACAATACAAAAAAAGAGATCCCTAACGCACACAATTATAACTATTATAAAAGTGTTTATAAACACTAGGCGCTACTTGGGGTACTGCAAACAACCCAATTATCGTCTAGTGTTCATAAATGTCATTTCACATGAAAAACGAACCTTCCTTAACATGTCCGCGAGCCCAAAAACCAACCAGAGTTGTGTTGTGAAGATAACGTATTAAAAAATAATTGAAGTGTAAAAACGCACAGACTTAATAATTGATGTACGTAATTTTCGCGGGACAATTAACTCCAAAAAAGTTTAACGATCATGGCTCGACGGTCTTGTTTTCATCATAAAGTTAAATGTAAGTCCTGGGTAAGTTACCGCAGAGCTAATTTGCTATAAGCAGTATAATCAATCGGAGTTTCCGAAGTAATCATGAATAATTTTAGGAGAAACAGATCCACGAGCCGAGGGGGAGCTGCCAGTTTCTCGTTTGGAATTATAGTAAACCGCTTAAAATCTTTTGTAAGGTATTGTGCTGTCTGGCTACAAATATATATTCAATACGCTAATATTATTCATTACATTTACGCTTACTCTATACTTACTGTCTATCTAGCCCAGTCTACACTGTTCTCCTATACCCCAGGATTGTATAACTCTTATGTTTAAAAAGAGTATATGTGGAGATCCTTGTCATTGTCCACAGGAATGACATTCTAAAGGGGAGGTAGAGTCTTATGTATACACTAGCCTTTTCTCTTTTGACTAATCATTCATAAGTACTTGTTACGTCTTCGCCTTTACCACGGCCCGCGGGAGGCAGGGTTTAGCGACGTCATCGGCCTATATGCAAATTACACGCCACAGACCATACGAGCGCCTCGTAAATTTTTTATACCTATTCTATAATATAATAATTTTAACTCTTCTACTTAGTTTTCATTTCATACTTGAAGATACAGTCTCCTTAGTCGAAGACCCAACAGTACTTTTTGGTCCACCTACATAATTTTGATTTTATTTCGATTGGTCTGAAGTCTGCCATTTCAAGCATTAACATATAAAGACAAAGGGCGTTTTTACTTTAACTTTTACTGTCTCTTTGGTCTAGGGGTAGCTGTCACGAGGTCCTGGGTTCGAATCTTAGTTCCAGATTTGTGCCCGGCATAGTGCCAATAGGCTCGCCCTATTGATTACACAGCTACATTTCAATTGCAAATCAAACTCAAACACAAAAAATTTATTTTGTATAAGCCTTGCGGGGGCGCTTACAAATAGTCAATTTACATTTTTGTTATCTAATTTAACTACAAATCTACCACCGGCTCGGAACGTGGCCTCCACTGAGAAGATCCGGCGAAGAAACTCAGCGGGCTTGTCTTTTTTTATTTAATTCTCTTTCTCTTTTTCCTTCCAATTTTTTTATCATATTGTGTGGATACAATGTTTAGGTTACAATTAAACAGCTTACAATCTAGCTCCAGTGTTATGCCGTACGACCGAGATATGAGACTAATGAAGTTATTTATAAATAGTGTCTGAAGGATTCCAGATGGACAAGCAGCACCCGTTCACGAGTATGACTACTGGAACAGCCATCACTCCCCTCGACCATATTGGAGGGAAGGGAGTGACCCGCGCCGGACAGCCACCGCAAGCAAAGACATTATAGTGAGCATGACCAAACCAGAACCCCAGAGACGGCGGTCAGATTGTGTCTACAAAGCAGCAATACCTCATGCTCGTCAGGCACAACACGCAACGCTTTAACATAATACGATTACATATACGCTTTCATTTAAAAAAAAAGTGAATAGCAATACTAAATAATGTGGTACTTCAATCCCACGCCGTCTTATCTTCTGTGTAATCCGAGATTTTGTAATAAGCTTTCAATTTTAATTATGGTTTTAAATTTATTAATTGGGAAATCTCGAAAATCGTGGGAAAGTTTGTTAAAAAACGTATACACTGGCTCATGAATTAATTGCTGATTTTGTGGAGACGCGTGACATATACAGCGAGATTGTTTTTATTCCGAGTATTTACAGTATGGGTGTCACTTAATTTTTCAAACTTGTCGATATTCTTTTTGTATATAACAAGTTTTCATATATAAATTGGGATATAACAGTTAGAATGTTTATCTCCTTAAATTTATCTTTGAGAGATTCTTTAGGAGCTAGATTGTAGATGGCTCTAACGGCCCTTTTCTGCAGTATAAATATAATATTAAGGTCTGCAGAGCTCCCCCATAGCAAAATTCCATAGGACATGAAACTATGAAAATAACTGAAATAAACGAATCTAGCCGTTTCTACATCGGTTAGGAGTCTAATCCTTTTAACTGCATATGCTGCCGAAGTTAACTTACTCGATCATTTATGAATATGTCAGCCCCATTGTAATTTGGCGTCTATAGTAATACATAGAAATGAAGTTGATTCAACAAGATCCAACTCGACTCCATTTGGTTGCACATTTGTTCCTACTTGCCTCACGTTAGGTGTCGAAAACTTGATGCACTTAGTTTTCTTCTCATTGAGTAGGAGATTATTGACTTCAAACCAATGCACTCTGGAAATTGCTCTATTCACATCGTCATAACTTTGTAATTGTCTATTAATTTTAAAAAAGAGAGGTGTATCATCTGCGAACAAAATAATTTTGTGTTCTCTACGAAGTAAGGTAAGTCATTAATCTATATTAAAAACAGGAATGGTCCAAGAATGGAACCTTGTGGAACGCCCAAGGTGACCACAGATCAATCAGATCTCTTCCCATTGATATCAACCCACTGAATTCTGCCATTTAGATAAGATGCCAGGAGATTGAGAGCGCTGTTCCTGATGCCGTAGTGGCTTAATTTATTTAGGAGTATATAGTAATGAAGTATATAGTCATACTCTCAATCTATAGTATGATAAACAGTTTTATGTATTCTTATTTTTAGTCTTCTATCTATCTATATCATCACGCCAGATCCCTTACGGGGTAGGCAGAGAGTACAGAGTTCCAACAGGTTCTTTCCTTACATACCTCTCTGGCTTCCTCTACTCTCATAGTTCGTCTCATACACGCTCGCTGGTTACGGAGACTCCTGACTTGTCCTTCAGATAAGACCCGGTCTATTTGGTCATGGTAAGATACTCTAGGTCTTCCGCGGTACCTACATCCTTTCACTTTCGCATTGTATATCAGTTTTGTAATTCTTTCTTCGGACATTCTTTCTATATGCCCGAACCAACGGAGCATACCCTATCTCATCTTTACACCGATACTATCTTTCATACCTATTCGCTTTCTTACTACGCTGTTGTGAATACGGTCGGTCAGCTTCACTCCGCACATATTCCGCAGAGCTCGCATTTCCACCGCATTTATCCTACTTTCATTCTCCTTCTTACATACCCAGCTCTCGCTGCCATATAACAGCGTTAAGACAAGCACTCCATTATGTATGGCCAGCTGCGCCTTTTGGCTTAAGTGCCGGCTCCCAAGTAGCTTTCCCATCGCGCCATTCACTCTGTTCCCTGCAATCACTCTTCTCTCTATATCAGCCGTGTATTTCCCATCCTTACTGAATGCGCATCCAAGATATACCAACTCATTCACTTGCTCCAGCACATCGTTACCAATCACAACCCTTGCATTCGTTCTGGTTCCTTCCCGTTAAAATTTTTAGTCTTAACTAGTGTAATATACCTTGTCTCCCATACTCCATAATTGACGGTATATACAGAACAGCTTTTGTTTTAAAGGAGTAGGCGTAGAGCTTTTTGCCCTTCTCCGCGTCAGTATTCATTTATTTTATAGGCGATTATTGGTAAACAGAAATGTCGAAGCGTAGCGTATTGTGCCAAAAGTGTGCAAATGCTCACTAAAAAGTCTATGCTTGCAGTGGCTGTATGGTGCGGGTCACTTCGTTTCTTCTAATATGGTCGAGGGTGGTGGTGACTGGTTAAGTAGTCATATTCGTGATGCACCCATGCCAGCACCTATGCTGCCTATGGAGACTGGTCCACACAGATTACTTTAGCTTATCATTCCTTAAAAATATTATATATTAGTCGTATATCTCAATCGTAAGCAGCACACTGGAGCTGGATCGCATATCGATTTCGTATAATATAAAAATGTATATATCTAGCGAGAAAATGATGGAAAAAATTAATAGAGATTTAGACTTAAAAAGCGGACTTGCCACTGAGTTTCTCGCCGGATCTTCTCAGTGAAGTCCGCGTTCCCATCGGGTGGTAGATTACAAGTTAGAAAAAATACGACCATTTGCAAGTACCCCGCAGGGCTTATACAAAATAAATAATTGATGTTTGAGTTTGAAATTAGGACCTAAAATCGCTGGCGATATGTAGATATCCACAGTACACTTCTGCCATTACCATCATCTGGGAAAAAGTACCTGCATGTACAGACTAAACCAGTTACTATTGTTCTAAATTTTTTTTAAAGTTTTTAATTTAAATTCACTCCATCATCATCGGTCAATTGGAATTAAAAACTAAAATAATTTTAATTTAAAAAGTCATTAATAAACGCATGCTTTTTATAATAAAAACTCAACGAAGATATCTTGGTTAGTTGAGGAGTTCCTGTGGCTTCTTTTCGGCTCGATCATCATGCCCAGGGCACCATTCGGGTCTAAAGTACTCGTGAAGACAAATCTAACGAGCCCTAACACGGCAGGGTTATATTCGGTAGTCGGGTTGCCACCTTTTGGCTTCATCATCAGACCCTGAACATTATCTGGTTGTATATAGTACATATAAATATTAATCTAACAAACCTAAACTCGAGGGGTGTTTCGTTGTATATTGCACATGTTCTTATGGCCACCTTCCGACTTCACCGCCAGATCAGCTTCATTTGTCTCCGAAATTACCTACGTATGCCAAATTTCAGCTCAATCGGATAACAACAAGTGTTTAAAACATAGATCACAAGGTTTGAAAAATCGAGAGAGACACGAACATTACACGTTAAATAAGAGCTTGTAAAAATCAATTAGCAAAAATAATAAATAGTACAACAAAACCTGTTTGAACTGACGCAACGTATGAATCCAGTAACTTGCGGCATTACCAGTGACTGCGTGATCCAATAAATACTCCTATTAGTGAAGAATTAGTGAGTCTCTTTATGACAAAAAGGTTCAAGTTGGACGAAACAGATGGACCGAGCGGTCATAAACGGCATGATACCCTATATCCGTAACATCTTAGATTGAATACAGTGATCATACACAATATCATTATTAAGTGGATACTATTACTCCGAACCAAAGGTACACACTAAATATCGGCATTGTTAAACCAGGTTCCAACATTGTGGGCGGTCAAAAGGCTATCCCACAGGCATAGCTTATTTTGCTCGTCTGCCCCGGCAAGCAATTTGGCGTGGTCTCGGGAGTAGCGCACGGTCGCGACGATCCCCAAGGCAAGTGCGACTGTATCCTGCCCGTGGTTGCTGCCTGCTATTGGTCTGGCCCTTCTGAACAGACATTACAGAAACAGTCATGCGCCTACCCTTCCCCACTCGGTCCTCTCTCTCCCTTTCCTTTGTCCTACCCAGTCCCCTTTCCCCTGGCTTGAGCCGGAAGGTTGTGGTGCCTGGCTGCGCCCCTCCGTGGGGTGCAGCAGGTAGCGCCTTTTGGTGGTCGGTTGAGGTCAAAAGCGCGGCGCTAGTGTGCGCCGTGCATTTTGGTAGAAGGTAGGACCTCCCGACCGCCCGCTGGGCCGTGGGGCCCCTTTGGGTCTCTAGCCCGGCCGTGCTGGGCCGACCGGCTGCTGCTGCTTGCTACCAGAGGGGCGGCGCAGTGGCGGCGCAGTGACGGCTGGAAAGCTCACGCACCTTTGAGGCGCAAGGGTGTGGGTGTGGCGCCTGGTTGCCCCCTCACTCTCCTTCGAAGAGAGAGTTGGGTGCGGCAGATGGTACCGCCCCTGTTAGAGAGCCATTCGGGCGCTCGCCCCTAGGGGTGTGGCGCAGATCGGCTCGGTGGTACGGTGGTCGGTGTAGGTTTGCGTAATCTCCCGACCACCTGCTGGGCGGCGGGGCCTCTTCGGGTCCCTAGCCCGGCCGATCCGGGCCGACCGGTTGCTGCTGCATGCCGCCAGAGGGGTGGCGCGGTGGCGGCTGGACGGCCCGCGCGCATGTGGCGCGAGGGAGCGTGGAGATACCCATGGCCTCGGATGTCAAAGTCCGGGTATATGGGTGTCTCTACCGAATCACCTGGGTGGCAGACTCGGGGGAGTCTGCCTCCCAGCTCGAGAGGGAGACGCCGCGTTGGATGACATCAACGCGGCGTCTGTGTAGGGGGAGGGCGTACTGGGTACGCTAGGGAGCCACTGACTCCCAGGGTTGGCCCTCAACAAGGCAGGTCGCGTCGGGGTCGCGGAGCGTGCCTAACGGCGATGCCGTGATCCCCGCCACTCGCGACAAAGACGGTGTCACCGCAGGGTTTTTAGTCGGTACACTTGGATTACTGACGGCCGGATCAGCCTGACCGTCAGTGGATCAAGGACTCCGACATAACCCCTCCACGTTCCCCGAACGCGGGCGGGTACCCATAAAGGGTTTTCCAGGCGACAAAAAAAAAAGTTTCATCGTTCGTTGTATGCGGGGAAGCAAAGGAGCGCTAACGTGCGGAGACATAATATAACAGGTTCTGAAGAACGCATAAGCTGGAAGTCGGAACAGATAACGTTTAGGCTAGGTCAAATCCTCACCGGGCACGGGTTTTTCGGTGATTATATGAACAAGATTAGGAGTAAGAAGACAACCGATTGTCCCATTCGGAGAAGATCATGATTCTGCCGAACGTACACACAAGAAATAGAACGCCTTAGACGTAGAGAACTTGTTACACACAGTTGCGCGTCATTGACACCTATAGCAGTGCTGCTCGAAGCTTAGAAGTATGGGTTGCTTGAGGGACCGACAATGTTTTGAGGTGTGAGCCCTGTCTAATGGATAAAGCAATCCCGAGAGAGAGAGAGAGAGAGAAAGAGATGGGTATGGGGTAATAAACAGTGTGGCTCCTAGCATCACGTATAATTGAACTAAAAAAAAACGAATCTTATTCCCAAAGACCACAGGCACCTATTGCGTCCGGTTAAGGGATCCCGAAGCCCCTTCCGTGATAAAATTCACACAATATCTTGGCCTTTTTTAGAGAGAACTGATATCTTCTAAAGGTTATTCTCAATGAAGGCAGAAATACGAAGAAAAATGAATGGAACAAAAAGTCATATGAAACGAATCCCAAAACAATAAGCGTCACAATAGTATTAGTTCTCAAAGAATCACGCCTTCGTTTAACAAGAGTATAGATAATCTTTAATAATCAAGTACCGGAGCATATGCAGTAAGTATGTAAAATGTTTTGTAGGAATTAATATTTGCTTGTGGGGCCTTGTCGGGATCGCACGAGAGTGTGTCCGCACATTAGGGCGAGAAGACCTACGACCTCCGTTAGCAATTTGGAACCCGGCCAGAGCGGTTCACGTAAATTTTGTTTCCAGAGTTCAACATTTAGGGGTGAGGGTTAAAAAGTTAAATATGAACCGAGTAACATTGGCATAGGCGAGTTAATTTATTAAAGTCAAGAGGTGCATAAAGGATTAATGTGCGAATCACGAAGAGTGTTTATTTATCATTTTTAATCGCGTTACATATATACGAGTAATCACATCTTTGTTTTCAAGGCATTTTAAATTTATATTTGAAAAGTATTGCTGTTTTCAACAGTTACAAGTATGAGGTAGATTAGAAGAATGCCGTTAAACTGGGCTAAAAACTGCTAATAATAATATTTGCTTTATTCAATTATAGTAGTAAAAATTCAGTGTAATCTCTGACTCCCAAACTAGCTAAATGCTGTGTCAGGGACTGTCCCTTTCCATTTTATAGCTCAATACAATACAAGTACAAGACTAATAGGGCATATATAAAGAATTTCGATAGAGGACAACGCAAACGAGGAAGGTACTGGGGAAATCTTTTTTTTTCCTGCGGAAAATCTTGAATAAGATTTCCGCAAGCCTTGGGAGAAGCTCGCGGGGCGTGTCAGATGCCTACCGACTAAAAACCCCAGGGTGGCCGAAATCAATACTTTGGAGGAGCTCCGGGATCTCTGTATGGAACGCACCGGTGCCCTTCTTGTGCCGCTCTGAAGAGCCCGCCATGGGGGGAAGCTTGATGACACGATGACACAAATGAAATAAAATTAAAAAAACATTATACTTATCTAAAGGCACTACTTGCTTTCTACCCGTGATGACATATGCGTGCAAGCGTGCGTGATGGAGCATGGACGCTAATAATTGAATTCTTATAATTTTGAAGCCCCCCAAGACTTATGTTAGTCTGTGAAATTTAAGAAGTAGAACATTTCATCCGTAAGAAAAGCAATGCTATCCACGTAGCCCACCGAATTAGTAATCTGAATTGGCTAGGATCCTGTCACATTAGCCAAGGGACCGATTAACGCTGAGCTACACGAGTTCTCGAGTGAAGACAACGGATTAACAAACGTAGTGCGGAATGCCTTGAGACCATCTGGAGCAACCATCATTGCAAGGTCGCTAGCTGGAATTAAACCAGAGTAACCAAGAATCGAACCCAATAGCACGCAGTTGTAAATCTATCAATGGAATGTTGTGCGCTGATAGTTTGCTATTCTTTTGTAACATTCATACTAGTTACATGTATATGTAAGCATAAGGCAATTATTACCAAATAATTGTCTGCAGATTGATTTCATACGTCCAATGACGCGAGTCGAAGGTTATATTAAATCTATGCTATGATGAGCCAAAGCTTATTATTTTAACGTTTCTATCCTAACAGAACTTTCTCGTTCCGTGGCAGAGGCCGTTCAGATAAATTAGAAACAGCATGTAGCTCACTACCATGCGGAACTGTAAAGGATATTATAACACTTTTCGCTAGTACAAGCTAGATTTTTTAAACCCATACTCAAATTAAAATATGTTATTTTGTTGAAACTGTGCGGGTAAAAATTATTAATTCACACCTTTTTTCTATCTAGTTTCACTATTTTGGACATATTAGCACTTCTTGGCCCGAAATAGCAACAGATCGACAGTTGTGCAGTGTGATCGACAGTACTTCTGTTATTGTTTCCTTTTCTTTAGTTTTGTTATACCTAATTCTAGTTTGTTCAAGGGGGTTTCAGGTCCGGAAGAGGATGTTCGGATCAAGTTGTCTCCCTTCGCAACATCGTAGAGAAGCATCTGGCAGTGGGCCGGAAGGTTTTCTGCGGTTTTGTGGATCTGGAGAAGGCGTTTGATAGAGTTGTGCGAAAGAGACTTTGGGACATTTTGCCTGAGTATGGTATAAATGGCACTCTGCTGCGGGCCGTCCAGTCCACCTATGTGGACTGCAAGGCATGCGTACGGGTGGGTGGTAACATGTCACCCTGGTTTGACGTTGAAATCGGCGTCAAGCAGGGTTGCGTGTTGTCCGCTAGACTGTTTGTAATATATTTGGATAAAAGTCTTCAAAGACTGAAAGCGATGAATGAAGGTGTACAAATGAGTGATCTAGTGGTAAATCATCTACTATATGCAGATGACGCGGTTTTGATAGCGCCAACAGCCACTGATCTGCAATCACTAGTCACAGTTATGAAAGACGACTGCATGAAAAATGGCTTACATTTGAATGTGGAGAAAACCAAAAATGATGGTTTTTGAACGGGAAGAAACCAGAACGAATGCAAGGATTGTGGTTGGGAACGATGTGCTGGAGCAAGTGAATGAGTTTGTATATCTTGGATGCGCATTTAGTAAGGATGGAAAATACACCGCTGACATAGAGAGAAGAGTGAGTGCCGGGAACAGAGTGAATGGCGCGATGGGAAAGCTACTTGGGAGCCGGCACTTAAGCCGAAAGGCGCAGCTGGCCATACATAATGGAGTGCTTGTCCCAACGCTGTTATATAGCAGCGAAAGCTGGGTATGTAAGAAGGAGAATGAAAGTAGGATAAATGCGGTGGAAATGCGAGCTCTGCGGATGATGTGCGGTGTGAAGCTGACCGACCGTATTCGCAACAGCGTAATAAGAAAGCAAATAGGTATGAAAGAGAATATCGGTGTGAAGACGAGAAAGGCTATGCTCCGTTGGCTCGGGCATATAGGAAGAATGTCCGAAGAAAGAATGACAAAACTGATATACAATGCGAAAGTGGAAAGATGTAGGTACCGGGGAAGACCTAGACTATCTTACCATGACCAAATAGACCGGGTCTTATCTGAAGGACAAGACAGGAGTCTTCGTAACCGGCGAGCGTGTATGAGACGAACTATGAGAGTAGAGGAAGCCAGAGAGGTATGTAAGGAAAGAGCCTGTTGGAACTCTGTACTCTCTGCCTACCCCGTAAGGGATCTGGCGTGATGATATAGATAGATAGATAGATAGATTATCAAGTATGCTTGACAGTGAGTGTTAATGACGATAGTAAAGTTCCAAGTCTGTAAGGAAAGAAGAGTTCCAAATGATTAACTTTCTGCCTACATCCCAGAGGTTCTAGCATGATGATAGAGATTTATAGAATGTTTTGAATGTTACAATTCACCATGTGTGTCTAACACATAAAAATCTCGGATAAAAAATAATATCAAGATAGTCATACTATAAAGTTACCCGGTCATCCATGAACATAAGCGGTCAATAGAAAATAAATCGAAAGGGCTATAAAATCTAAACGATCCTGCCCGAAATATCGGTCGTTATAACCGCACTGTCGTTAAAACAGAAAAAGAAAAAAACCCAATGGCGGCGTTATCAAACCAAAAACTAATTCAAAGTTCCGTCATTGTTTGCCGTCGGAAGCCAAATGAAGGAATAAAAAGCATCTTGTCGCCAAACGATATCGAGTTTCTTAAAGCAATTAAGATAAAAGTGATGACAAAAGCTGGGTTGCTTTCAGGATTCGCTTTATTGGGATCGTGTTGGTAATTAACGGCGAGTTCATATTGCCGCTGCCCGCATGGCTAGACCGCAGAAAATCGGCATGTGCTCTGCGTCATGTCATTCTAAACTTTAAATTAAAACGAACTGTTTATAAGATTCCTCAGTGATTGATATGTAAAATGCTTGTAGTGAACTGATGTTGCTTAAATGAATTGCATATCTTCATATTAAAACTTCCGGTGTGAGTGTGTTCGCAATTCTTGTCCTCCTAAACGACTTGACCAATTTTGATGTTTTTTGTACGCATTGGATCACCAAATGGTTTTTAGCTGTAGTTGTAGCGATGGCTCCGTTGTCGACCGGGTGCAAACCTGAACTGCTAGGAAACATAAATACATATGGAGATTAAAGAATTTATTATACATATAGAAACATTTTCTAGCCACAAAAACATAGAATGAATATAACGAAAAGGTTGGCGAAGGTTTTAGGTACCAAATATAATTACATCCAGAGAACCAAATCAAAAATGTGAACAAAATCACTCCCAAGGGCTACCCCAACCTTAAATTATATTCACTTTGATATATATTATATTTTCATGATGTTTTACATACTATTTTAATACTTATCTTTATATTTAATTTACAATAATTTAAAAGTACTATTGAGACGTCTCGAAGAGACGACACCATAAAAGTATCAATGACAGCAGGAGGTTGCCTTATGTAGAAAAATAACATTGCGATTGAAGAAAACACACTTTACCCACCCCCACAAGGAATCACCCACCACTAATCACCGTAATGATCTCGTATTTACACTATGAATAATTCGTTAAAGCAGATGACAACGAAAACACGCGACCTATTTCAGCTGAAATATAACAATAGATTTTCACCTTTAATGATCACACAAAGCGATGCATTATTCCACGCAAAATGCGAGCCTCCGACAAAAAGATCCACATTAAAGTTAATGGGCGGCCACATAGCGGTGCTTAAGCTTTAAGTCAAACTTTGATGGCAACAAACATTTTTGTAGCTTTTTCGCATTAAACCTAAAAGGCTTTAAATTCCTACTGATTATTAATGTGTAAGGTGATTAGGGCACTTCTCTGATTTCTTGCAAATGGGGCGAAATTTAGAGATAACAAATTAACACCATCACGCCTATATTCCCACAGCGGAGGTGGCATAAAAAATTAACACCGTCACGCCTATATTTCACAAGGGCGGGGGGGGGGGGGGGGGGGGGTAAGAGGTGTACTGTGTACTATTTTTTTTGTTGTGTTTGTAATTGCCAATATAAAATAAAATGTGTTAAAAATTCTTAGGAAAAGTGAAAAATTTCGGTAGAAAAATCTCAATACAAAAAAGTGAGAGAATGTCTGAGACAGAAGACGGTAGGGAAATCTTCAAAAATATTGCCAAAACGGTCTTATTTTCTTTAATACACCGGTCTGAAGCCGGGGCGGGCATCTAGTAAATAATGAAACCATTTTTTATAAAACAAAACTATTGTTAACCACCGAGGAAAATAAATGTACCTCACAATAACACAAAAACTACTGCAGATCAATTCCATATCATTCGACTTTTTCTTTTACAAAATATTGTTTAATTTTTTTAATAATCCAGGAAAAAACAAACATAATTATTTCAATAGACGAACGATATAGCGCATTGGTTAAGAGCGCACGGGACAAATCTTTGTGTGATCTACAATTATTTGTTTCCGTCTGGTATTTGTGTATGTGAATTTTCATGTTTGTAAACACATCCACGACACAGGAATAAATCCTAGTGTGGGGCTACGTTTTTATTAAAATAAACGGTCATTTTAGCTTTATCCATCTATCTATATAATTATGCCAGATCCCTTGCGGGGTAGGCAGAGAGTACAGATTTCCAACAGGGTCTTTCCTTACATACCTCTCTGGCTTCCTGCACCCTCATAGTTCGTCTCATACACGCTCGCCGGTTACAGAGACTCTTGACTTGACCTTTAGATAAGACTCACTCTATTTGGTCATGGTAAGATAGTCTAGGTCTTCCCCGGTCTTTTTACTTATATCACAACATCCTAGCTTCAAATATTTGATTTAAAAAATTGCTATTTCAGGGTTTTCGTATGAATAAAAACTTAGTAGTGAAACGGTGTGAAATCATATGCATATGTTATGAACAAAGATACCTTCCTCCTAGAGCAGCACAAATAGACTGTGTTTTCAATTAGACAAAATTAGACAATTCAAGACTAACTTTCTACTCAGACGTGTAACCGATGGATATATTACAGAAGAGTAGAGGAAGTGATAGTACTTTACTTGCGGCCTGCGCTGGAAAGAATTTAGCGTAACAATTTAAATACATTGGTAGATAGTTTCTAATTTTTAACATACCGGACGTAGGACCGATATATATAAAAATAAGCGACATCACAGCACCGCACTTTAGAGGCGTTTGCCTTTCCACAAGTTGAACACTTTCGCATTGGTGAGACTCATCTTGTGATTACGCTTGAGTCTGTGCTAAAACCGCTCCACAAACAAGACCATCAATCAATCGTTTGGCATCCTCATGAATAATACAGCTATCCACTAGACGAAACATTTACAAAAGATTTATATTATTCTCCCATCGATACGGGCGGTCGGGAAATATAAAGCAAAGATTGATTGATTTCAAATAAATATGAATAAACAAGATATGATAGGACCGGCGCGATCCATTTGAATTCGCAGATAAAAAAAATATTTTTTTGAATTGAGCTTCTTGGAGACGTAAGCGGGAGGTAGATAAGGAATCGGATTTAATTTTAATTTCTGCTTTTGTAAGAGAACATGCCCAGGTTTATCGTAAACTCAATACTTATTTATATCATAAATTTATACGCTCGTGTACCATGACCAGTTCCTTTCAACCATATGGGTAGGGACACTAAAAGAAAATTAAACTATAGGAAAAAAAACGTGATATCTTGTTTAAGGAACATTCAAATGGTTACTGGAAAATGGCTGGAGTATGGAACTCCGTGGAACGCCCAAGGTAACCATGCATCATGATTGATCCATGATGCATGGTTGGACCTTGGGCGTTCCACAGGGTTCCATAGCCCAGCCATTTTTGCTACTTGTGAATGACCTTACTTTACAATAACGAAACTGTTTTATCAGGAGACGGTCATTTAATGTAATTAAAAGGTAATAACAGAATCACGTAGACATGGCAAAAGTGTCTCACTTCTCGATTCGGTCATTTGTATCGAAGCACAGTCAATCAGTCAAGCACAGTCGACCCACCAACTGACATCGTGTCGTGTATTCGTTCGTTCTGTGAGATGGCAAGATTGAAATGAACTGATACTTCATAGTTTATTCCAATCTTTTTCTTTATTCTATAAGATGAGCGCCTTTGTATACTGATTGGTAAATGTAAGATCGAGATTCAGGTACAAATAAGGCAATTTTTTGTACAACTGTTTCGAATCTTGTAGTTCTGTAGTGTACCATATCAGTTAAGATCGACACATTTCTAGAATATTGATCGAAATTCTTCTGATTGTGCATTCGTTCAAATTAATAAATCTAAGAAGAAAACTAATAAAATTTTTGACTACTAAACCTAGGCAGCTAGAAATTAATGTTCAATTAAATGGATTTGGGTTAGATTCTATTAAATCAACTTTATTTTTACCTATAGAAACCAAATTACATTAAAGTCCAAATATTATTTAATATACTGTTGTTTATTTTCATAGTATTATATATTATGGAATGTTGCTTTGAGGGCGCTGTGTAGATCTTGACACCATACGAGTATATATTATATTTATAATCCAGCTCTTAAAGAGTCGTTCTGATAACGATTTTAAAGCTATAAATATTCTAACCTATCCAAATTCATATAGATAAATTTATTATTTTAAGGAAATTCAAAACCACGAATACTCGATATACTCTACATATCACGAGTTCCCACAAAAGTTACAATCTGTTCAAAGGCCATGTTGCAGCTGATGTTAGGGTTATAATAATAATAAAACGTATAGTTCTGCGCCGCTTTGGGGAATTGCAGTTTTTAGTCATGCTCACCTCTAAATTGGTTGAAGGCAGTGATCGCCGCTGAAATATTCGTACTCTTCATATGGATCTTTTGGAAATCATTTTCATATCGTAAAACATGAATATAAGATACCACGCGATATTTCTTAGACATGCAGAAGCTCTCATCAGTATACGATATGATATTTATTAGTATGTAAGCACAGATTACATTTTATCAGGAAATGAACATTTAAGAAGGAAACCACCTAATCACAAAAGTTTGCCACAGTAGCAATTTAAAAAAAAGTATTGAAAAATGAACGTTGATATTCGATCTTTGCTTAAGAACAAAGTAATTTTAACTTGAATAGCCCGGGGATTAAAAATAAAAGATGTGAGACTAAGCTTTAAGTACAGTTAAGATAAGCCAAGTTTGTGTTGCAGCGGCCAACGATAGTTTATTGAAAATTATGTGGAACTTTACCCCTCTTTTTAAAGTAAAAAGTTGCTTGCGACTTGTATATTCGAATATACTACTAATAGGTATATACTTAAACTTGAAGTATTTTTATTTATTTCTGTTTGGCCAATTGCCATATAGACAAAACGGGCAGATAGGCAAAGGCATATTATAATTATATACATATAATACGACTGTTATGAAGTCAAATGTCTTTGAATTGGGGTGCATTTCCTTATCGATATAGAGGCCGAAACAATTTTTTTTGGAATTATTGTCTATCTGTCTGAGTCTTTGTGTTTCGATCAAGCAGAAACTACTAAACGGATTTCAACGAAATTTGGCATGGTAATAACTTATACACTAACTTAAAATAATAAATACTTTTTATATACAGAAGCAAGAACCAGTCCGAGAAAATCGCAGAATAAACCATGAAACTTATTTTATTATTATTATTAGTCTCGAACTGCAATGTTACGTTAAAATGTGTGATTTTGCCTACACATGAATACCTCCATAAACTGGATGATGACACAGATGGAAATATAGGATGAATCTGATGAAAGTTGATAAATTATATTTATAGCTGTTATTCATACTAAAATGATTAAACGGACTTCATGTGAAGGACTTGATATCGTAAAATCATCATCATCATCATCATTTCAGCCTATACTTGTCCACTGCTGAACATAGGCCTCCCCAATCGCTTTACAGCGTAACCGGTCCGATGCCACCTGCATCCAACGATTTCCTGCGATTTTCACAAGATCGTCGGTCCATCTGGCAGGCGGTCGTCCTACGCTGCGCTTGCCAATACGTGGTCTCTACTCTAGAATCTTAAATATCGTAAAATAATTAACAGAAACTTTATATCTCGAAAAATAGCACTGCCTCTGCGGAATTATTTCTTCATACTAAAACGGCTGAACGGATGTTAAAGAAACTTAGTATGAAAGTATCTTACGTCGTGAAATTACAAGTAATACAGAATATAGACTTTGTTTATACACTAGATCATGCCAATATTACCCGTATAAGTGATAGATAATTCCTATCTTAGATTATGCTGATGTGTGCTACTTAGATTTGACGGAGGACCAGCTAGATAGACTTGGCCGGCTCCAAAACTTCGCGATTAGGTTTATATTTGGCTTACGCAAATATGACCATGTCTCTGCATTTCGTACACAACTCAAGTGGCTGCCCATTCGACTTCACCGGGATTCGCATATACTTTCTCTTCTCTACAATATATTATTTAACCTTTCTTCCCCTTCTTATCTTAAGGAGCGTTTCGAATATCTAAAAATCACTGGCACCCAATGTCTCAGGTTCTCGGAAAATCTTAGCCTAAAGATGCACTCTCACAATAGCAGCTTTTATGATAAGTCTTTTGCTGTCCAGGCGGTACGGCTGTGGAACGCTCTACCTGTCAGTATAAGGCGTGCGTCGTCGCTAGATAGCTTTTAAGATCAGGTGAGAAAGTACTATTTCTCTACTTACTCATCGGATTCTGCTGTGAAACCTAAATAGGTAGGTAATTATGTTTGTTGTGTGTTTATTTATTTATATTTATTTTATTTTTGTATCATTAATATGCCAAGTATGTGTATTTTCATTTTCATTTTCATTAATATGTGTTAGCGTTTTGTTTTCTTTTTATGTAATATTTCAAACATGACGGACGATTTAGCTCTATGGTTAAGAGCTTAGGCCGCTCCGCCCACTGTGTCTAATAAGTTAACTATAAGTGCCGGCCGGCCGGGCGACCGCCATGTTGCTGTTAATGTCTAAAATGCAAACAACAATACTAGCTTCCCGCTCGCACGAGAATCGGCGTCGCCTCGCTCTTGCCGTGCTTCGCATCCATGGATTTCATCCAAAAGTGAATCAGTAATATCAAAATATTGCTAGAGAAAATTAAACTCTGACTCACAGATACAAAACTAAAGTTTCTGTACTTTAAAAACCTCGAGAAACCATGATGAGTAAGAGCAACAAACTGGAGCCTGGTGTTTCGCTCACATACATTACGATGCAGTGTGGTGACCATAATGAAGATTTTTTTCGGATTAGAGCTATTTATGATTTGTTTCAGATGCGTTCTTATATCCATAAAATATAGTTTATAACGATATACAGACTCCAACGATTATTTATGCGACTTGTTTTATACATAACTTACACTAGGACTTATTGCTGAGTCGTAGGTCCGTTTACAGACATGAGATTCAAATATACGAACACTAAGACCCAAACAAATTTTTATGGATATACAAAGAATGTTCTCGTAAGGCGATCAAACCCGCAACTACTCGATCCAATGACCAATCGACGATTCAATAAACCATTGGATTAGGTCGTTATCCGTATGAATCGGAAGTTCTAATGTACTATCACTGAAGATTAGTTTACTCTTATTAAGAAAATGTTCCTCTTAATTGCTTTACGTTCCTATTTATTAATGCAGTACTTGTGTAAGGGGTGAGAGCCTGGTTAACTATAACACAGATTTACCTAGTGCAGGCACCAGCCTCCCACAAATGAGTTCAGATTGAGCATGCTGTACGTACTAACATTTAAGACCTGATAACTTTTGTGAAGAAACATATAATATTATTATTTTTATTAATATACATTTAGTATTGGATTTTGTGAGGACAAGCAATTAATAAAGTAAGTACTTCACACGTTATTTGGCATTTATTTACGTACTGTATGTAACAAAATGTTGGATAAAATAAATAGCTTGACTAAATTTAATAATTAAGTCCCTAAATATACCTATGTATGGTCACCCTATTTAGAAAAAGTCGTAGGGCTTTAAGTGATAGAAGTATCTGGATAATCTGTTCTGGATAACCAATCCATGTTCACATCAAGACGACGCGTTTCAGCCTCATGTCTATGTGACAATGTCCTAATTAAGAGCATCAAACAAAAACACTAACATCCTGTTCGCACGCGTATTGGCGTCTCGCTCTTGCCATGCTTCATTTATTCGCTTGTTCCAGCTCTTGATTGCTAATTAGGAGCATCAAATAATACTAGGGTCCCACTCGAAGGCGTGATGGCGTCTCGGCTTTTCTCCCACCGCGTTTTGTTTGTAATCGCGTCGGGCGCGACGGCGGCTGGTCGTGACGTTTGCCGTCGCGCCGAGCCTAGCAGCGCTGTGTGATGTCACCCACACATTTCAGTACATTATAACCTCCCAGGTCGTGGCACCGTTGCGCTCCCGTCGCACTGCGTCGCCTATGTAACAAAATCTTTAAAGTACCTACTCAAACAACTCATTCCGCTCTATTATTTTACTAATGGTTTTCCCTTGATTGATTTCAACTAGACTATTACTTTTTCATCTGTTTTGAACCTGTGTTATGCAACTAAACGGATTAATTTAATTTGTACATCAACGACGTTGTAAAATTACTGGATACGTGAGTACATTTTGGTAACTACTAACTATATACTTGTGCTTCCGAAAACGTAGTAGGATGGACAAGAAATCATCCTGAACGGTTGGACCTACTAATTGGATATCGTTTAGTGAGACTCCGAAAGGTATTTGATGCATCAGCTGCTACCACACCTGGATCTACAATTAGTAGGTCCAACCATCCAGGATGATCTCTTGTCCATCCTACTACGTTTTCAGCAGCACAAGTAGCCAGCCAAAATAGAAGCCAAAATAGTCATGCCCGAACTGTGGATTTTAAAATGTGTTGTTGAAGTATGTCATAAATTACGTGACTTGTGGTTGTCCTTCGCTAACACTCTGCCATATTTAAATCCTCTAAAAATTATATGAAATTCACGGGAGTGTTTTTGGACGCGTCTGAAGAGGCTTATGGTGCCTGTATATATGTTACCCAAAATGCAATAATAGAGTATATATATCATGTTCAACTTGTGGTCTCTAAAAATCGAGTAGCATCAATTAAGCCACCAACAATTTCTCGTTTTAAGCTATGTGGAGCATTATTAAGTACAAGACTGTGCACAAAAGTTTTAAATTCCTTTACCTTACTTATAAACAATCATAGTTGAATCGCACCTGAACTCAGTTCTGGTGCGATTCAACTATCGTTTTAAGCTGGTTGCGCATGGCGCCGAACTCATTAAAGCCTTTTGTACGTAATCGCGTCGATGAAATACAGGATAGTACTCTGCGTTATAAGTGAAGCTATGTGTCGGATCTTGTTTCGCGTGGGCTGAGGGTGGGACGCTGCTAAGAGCCTTTTATAATATTTGCCCTCTTCCTATAAGTTGAAGCTTTCAACCCGGGGAGGATGTTCGAGCTTTGAGCTTCTTGCGACGCGAAAGCGGCGCGGAACGGGAGCAGCACGGTGCTGCGCGGAGGGGCGCAGACATCGGTCGAGTCAGTCGGTTAAATTGACACCCGACGCGGCAGTACTCACGCGCTTGTTTTTGATATACGAGGGCAGGTCAATAAGTCCGTGACTTTTTGAATAAAACACAGGTTTTTAGATAAAAAGTTATGTTATTTTTCAACATAGTCTCCTTTGAATTCTATACACTTAGTCCAACGTTTCTCTAATTTTTTTATCCCTTCCGAAAAATATGATTTGTCGAGGTCATCAAAATAGGCATTTGTTTGTGAGATGATTTCGTAGTTAGAGTCAAATCTATTTCCGCCGAGCCATTTCTTTAAGTTTGGGAACAAGAAATAGTCACTCGGGGCTAAATCTGGAGAATAGGGCGGATGAGGGAGCAATTCGTAGCCCAATTCATGGATTTTTGCCATGGAAACTGCGCATGTGTGCACCCTTGCATTGTCCTGGTGGAAAATAACTTTTTTCTTGGCCAAATGCGGTCGTTTTTTTTCAGTTCCTCATTGAATCGACTCAATAAGTTGGTATAATATTCGCCATTGATTGGTTTCCCCTTTCGAAGGTAGACAATGTGGATTATACCGCGTGCATCCCAGAAAACGGTCGCCATGACTTATTGGCTGACAAACCCACCTTTGGCGCCGATTAACCCCGAGAAACCCACTATTTTGACTGGTGTTTGGTCTCCGGTGTGTTGTGGTAGATCCATGTTTTGTCCACGGTTACGAAACGGCACAAAAACTCGTCCATATTGCGGTTGAACAACGCCAAACATTCCTGTGAAATTGTCACACGGTTGCGTTTCTGGTCGATTGTGAGCAAACGCGGCACCCACCTTGTGGAAAGCTTTCTCATGCCCAAGTGATCATTCAAAATTGCAACCACTGAGCCATGTGAGATGCCTATGGCTTCCACAATCTCTCCCACTTTCAATCTCCGCTCGGCTAAAGTCATATCGTGAATTTTTTCAATTGTTTCGGATGTAGAGACCTCAACTGGGCGTCCAGAACGTTCGGCATCTTCCGTGCTTGTACGGCCACATCGAAATTCAGTAAACCACTTCTTTACCATGGAAATGGATGGTGCAGAGTCCCCATAATATTTTTCAAGCTTAGCCTTGGTTTCAGTGATGTTTTTTTCCGCAAATAATAATGCTTAATGAGCACACGAAATTCACTTTTTTCCATTTTCTTCTTAAAACGCGCGGTAGCCTGCTACCAACGGCTGCCAAACCCAAACTAAATGACGCAGCTTGTTCATATTTTGACAAGAGTCAACTGACAGTTGCCTGTTGACAGGAGCAGTATTGCCATTTCAATTAAGAGGCGGGAAATTCAAAACGTCACGGACTTATTGACCCGCCTTAGTATATTTCACTTACAGTTTTTACTTGATTACAAGTTATTTAAAGTTTACAGTCCGTGTCTTATTTAATAGAATCTACAATATAGATAACGAACAGTGGCTATCTGCTGTTGGAACTTATCAGAGTGGCCCTAAACTTTCTAACTTTGATTGCAACTACAACGTTAAGGGGTAACGGACGGTAACCACGGACTTGACTTGGCTTCAGCAATACGGAGTCGCTTGAAAATGGAAATAATATGAACTGCCACCCTTTTCGGGCTGTATCGGTCGATTGCTGCCTAATCTTGGTGATCGCTACAAGACCGCAGTCTAATAGCCCTACGAGATTCTCGCTACATATATTAAATATATAGCGATACAATATTTATTAAGTCGGCTCGCTGGATCGAGTAGTTGCAATTACGATTCCGGAACAGGATAAAACTATATGTGATTCAAAAGAACTCGTTTCGGCCTGATCTTAGTGTGTATAAAATAGTGTTGGCCAAATGCATAACCAAAACAAGTCTGACCCTGGTCTTGGTCTTGGTCTAGCATCAATCACATGGTCTTAGCCTTGGTCTTGGTATTGTACACTTAGTCTTGGTCTTGGTTTGAGCAAGAGTCGCGCAAGAATCTAGCATTAATCTTATGATTCTTATCAATCTGTACATGTTCTTACAATAAGGTATAAAGTGTGTCGCTTTAGATTTTATTAAAGGTGCAATTAGTAACAAAACAGAGAGCTCATTCGTTTTTTATTTTATTTTAGGTTTATAAGAATTAAATAGGTAGGTACCTACTTCTAAGATCCTACCTACTGTATCAAATAATTGACTTACCTTAATCTCTCTCAATCATTTTAAGACATGGGTGGCAATATCTGTTATGGGTCAAAGTGATAATATATGTATAGGTCGTCGCGCTAGGAACTGCAAGTAACTCCGTGGTACCAGGCTGCTCGGAGATCCTAGCGCGACCAAGAGGTTCAGTGTGGAGCCGAGGCATAAGTTTAAGGTCTCGGGCATAATCTGCACGCAATTTTGTTCGAATTTATTTAATTCTCAGTCAGCATTTAACCATACTAGTGGGCACCAAAACCTTAAGGATCCGCAGCTGCCGCCTGACCCGCCGCCACACACAAAACATACAATCAAAAAAAAAACAGAACTGAACTGAAATCGCATTAAGTCGTTAAAAAAGGTAAGAACTTCGAGGCCGCAAGTCTCGCGGAATCAGTCTTGGTCTTGGTTTCGCCACATAGCCGACGCAACGCGACGGGAACGCGACGGTAGCGCAGCTTGGGGAGTTGTAATGTACTGAAATATATCCCCGCTCGGCGCGATGGCAAACGTCACGACCGAACGTAGCCGAACGCTTCCGTCACGCTACCGTCACGCTCTGTCGCCTATGTCGCTCCGCTCACTGGATCGAATAGTCGCGGGTTCGATTTCCACACGAAACTAACCTTTCTGTGACGTACAAATTGTTTTTTTCGGTCTGGATGTTTGTGTATGTAAATTTCGTATTTGTTGCCGCACCCACGACACAGGAATAATTCCAGGTGTGGGGCTACGTTTTAAAAGGAAAAATACTCATGATTGTGATATCATGTTTGTAAAATCACCCACGCCCCAGTAACGATTTTTATTATTGGTATAACATTTTTAAAGAGATTATTTAAAAACCCTTTAACATTGATAAAGCATCTTCAGATATGTGTGTATGATTGATATGACGAAGATTTTATAATATAATATAATTTGAACCATCAACGTTGGATGTGTCTAACACGAGTCACAACTGCGTGTCCCGATGATCGTTCAAGCGATAACCACATCCGTCGGACCGGCATGCAATTTCACACATCGATACCCACTGATATTACTAACTGTAGGTACAGTTCTTAAGGGTAACATTTTCTTTACAAAAAATCTGACTGACACCATGCATGAATCAAAGCAGAGACCCGAATTCCCGTGATTATTAGTAACAGCTTCGTGGGAAAGTATTTAAGAGTGCTAAAGTTAAAAAAAAGTATTAAGGTTAAAAAAAGTTTTCCTCTTCATAAATCCTGTATTATTTTTGCGCTTACAAACACAAACTTCACATGCAGAAACATCCAGAACGGAGCAAGTATCTAACCAGACTCCAAGCCGCTAGACCAAGCATACATTTGTAATGGTTCTTTCTAAAAGACTTGTTGACTAAACAGAAGTTATAGAAAAACAGTCTTAGGAGACTATTCTTAACTTTTTGCGACATTTTGATTTGCATTTTCAGATTTAAAAGGAAATTTACAGTCAACAAAAATATGGGCAATTCTGTCTATACTATAATATTATAAAGAGGAAAGATTTGTATTTTTGTATGTATGTAACAAATAAACACAATAACTACTGGACTGATTTCAAAAATTCTTTCACCATTAGTATGCTACATTATACCTAAGTAACACAGGCTATATTTATTACTAGAAAAAATTTGGTATCCCTACTAAAACTTCAATAATGTAACCCAAGGTGTAAAAAATTAGCCATAAAATGTCTTTCATCGCATGCGCTGCGGAATCTATTGATGACAGAACAAAAATGTTCTACAATATTAAAGAACATACCAATATCTACAAAAAACTTCGCAATACCATATGTCCAACTATTGTAGTTACGTCACTATAGCTACTTTTTTACATTTTAATATTTGATAGAAATGCCGACCAAAATCTGACCATGTTATCCATCCACCTTTGTATTAATCCTTATCGAAATAAATTATATCGTATTCAAGACTGTATCCATACCCGTAGATTACTTTTTGAATTATTGAAATAGGACATTCCATTCAAAAGATATAACGAATTAAAAAATGTCAATCTAAACAAAACACTAATAGAATAAAAATCTTTTTAAAAAAGGTAAACCGACTTCAAAAAGTAATAAATAAATATTTGAAGTCGGTACCGGTTAGTGCAGTCGGTCACTTGGCACGGACTTCAAATATTTATTTTTTACTTTTTGAAGTCGGTTTACCTTTTTTAAAAAGGATTTTATTATACAATTTTAAGTGACGATGAATTATTTACTAATATTTATATACCTATATTATATTATTTTTCTGAGTTGTACAGTAACGTACCTACAGGATTGATATAATAACCATAATAACGGAATCTATACATTCGTGCCGTTCGCCGTTAAGGAGTCCCCTGGTGTATCTTCAAAGTCCAAAGTTCAATACCAATTTCATTAAAATGGGATCACCTTGAAACTATACTTAACCCAACGCAAAAGGTAGTCGGTGTCTAATCCAGTATGCGGTAAGGGATGTAAGGGACATCGGGAGGGTCGGTGAGAACATGCCGCGGACGGCGGTAGTGGCTGATAGGAGGGGAGTTAGGTTCGTAGTCGGCGGCGACTACGATTAGCGGATTTCTATGGTTGTCGCCTTTTTAATAAAGGCGCGAATAGGTTCGATACTGAGATCGGAATTGAGAACCGCGCCGTGGCCGGTATGGTCCCAAGCAGCGCAGCAGGCAACGCGGCGAGGGAGGGTGCGTGACAGGGGCGTGCACATCTATGAAATAGGTAGCCGCGCGTTCTTACGCAGCGGACGCAATATCCACCCGTGCAAAGCCGGGACGGGCTGCTAGTTTCTTATTAAGATCAAAAACTTCTATTGGACTAACTGAAGTTAAGGTACTAGAAAAATCTGAAATCACAGAAAACTTTTCTCATGCATTTTGTAGGAAATCACCGTGGCTTTTATAACCCTGCATAATGCAAGAATAAAATAAACAAAACAACTAAAAACATATTACCTACATATTTACCCCACAGATTGGGCAGCATAAATAAAAAAAAAAATGTTTGAAATTCTAACGAATACATTATTTCATTCCTTTTGAAAAGGAAAATCTAGATAGATACCTTGTTAATTGTGACTAATGTGGATTATTAATTGTGAAATTTTTAAAAGTAAATACTAATTAATACGTTTTCACATTATTTTCCTTTATTTTAGTACTTACGTTGTTCAAGGTATCTAAGCCATGATGATTTCATACAAAATGTTTGGGCTAAGATTTTTGCAATTTCTAAGTTTTCTAGTACCCCAACCTCAGTTAGTCCAATAAAAGGATTTGATCCTTATAAGAAACAGGATCAACTGGCATCAAAAAAACGATTTTTTGTGTAATTTGCCCATTTCCTTGCTGACTGCACATATTTTTTTAAATCAGTAAATAAAACTCAAAATGTCGCTAAAAGTTAAGCCTCTCTTAAGACAGTTTTCCAGTGGCTGCAACAGTAACTTCCTCAAGGTAGCTCAAGGTAGCCCCTACTATCTCGACTCAAAAATCCACCATATATACTGTCGTGGAAGACGCAGGATCAAATGAATTCTATAAATGAATGTATGAAAGACTAGTTTTTCAAAAACAATGTGTGTTGGGTATCTTCCAGTAGCCATACTCGTGAGCGGGTGCTGCTTGTGGGCACTGGTCTAACCTAAACATTGTATCCACACAATGTAATTGAAAAAAAAGAAAGGAAAAAAGAGAATTATATAATATGACGACCTCGCTGAGTTTCTTTGCCGGATCTGCTCAGTGGAGGCTGTGTTGGTAGAATGGTAATTAAATTGAGCAAAAAAATGAAATTGACGATTTGTAAGCGCCCCCGCAGAGTTTATAGAAAATAAATTATTTGAGTTTGAGTTTGGGAACAACCCAATTAAACGTCGACGGTTTGGTTTAGAGCGTAGGCCGCTCTGCTCACTGGATCAATTAGGCGCGGGTTTTATTCCCACACGGAACAAATCTTTGTCTATCTATCAAACTATATCATCTATAACTATATAACTTCTCTGACGTAGATTTGTTTGCTATGTCTTTGCACAAATTTAAAAAAAACTCTAATAGATAGGCTATCTAACTAGACTACTGCTCCTTCTATCCCTAGGGCCGTTATTATAAAATAACTAGATCAATTGTCCTAATTCCTACTATTGCACACGCCAACTGATACTCATTTACTCTCGCGCATCTATACATTGTCATATCCTTGCATGTTAGATTTTAATTACTTGTAACTTTCAATCGTTAGCTAAAGCAGACCATGTTAATTGTTAATTATTTCCCTTTTCAATTACTTTCTTCCTTTCTTACATTATACCCAGTAGTGGATCACGATGCTGGTTGTGTCTGTACAAATCTGTATATAGCTCTAAGTTAAATTAAGCTCTGTACACAATCGTTTGGTGTCTCAAGTAAATAAAAATAAAATAAAATTAATAAAAATATCACGCCAGATCGGGTAGGCAAAGGGTACAGAGAACAAATGTTTGTGCGACTAACAAATGTTTGTTTCGGTCTGGGTGTTTGTGTACGAGTGTAATCCATTATGAATTAGAAAAAAAATTTATAACCTTCATGAATTACAGTTGAAATATTGGTTCCAGTACAATTTACTAATTAAACCATACTTACTTCTACAACAATTTGAAACAAAGCATTACAATTAATACAACACCATTAGAGCTGCGTCACGTGTAGATAAACAACAAGGTACCCACGGGAGTGAGATTAAAATGGCGGTTACCCAATTCTGGTACGTGAATACTGAATTCCTGCCGTGCGAATGTCGACACATAGCGGCGGGGCCTTACATCAAGCGACATGTACATACGGCTATTAAGTTTAAAGCCGAGTAATTCTGTGGATGCACCTGCTCGTATTTTCACGGCTCCGTTGTTAGAGGATTTCGTTAGTACTAATTTACGCTGGATTTCTGTTTTCTCGAAAATAGATTGTGTAGGAAATTAAGAATAATAAAAACACCTTCTTAAATTAAAAAAGACGAAATGAAAACAGTACGTACGGGTACAAACAAAAACGGTGATATAGTTAATTCCTTGTAGTTCTATTTAGTCGACCCGTAGTTATATTAGGTCGCCGCTCGGTCAAATTGCAATCGTACGTACTTATGAACCGAGGAATCCCATTTTTAAGTCCGTCTGAGAAGACAGTCAACCAACCCCCGACTTTTCCCCTGTGACCCGGTGTTGTTGGTGGCGTGGTCCAGTTGGACCACGCCACCAACAGTCCGATCGAACGGACCGCGTGATTTCTGTTTCCTCTTAGTACGGTTGAAGAATTGGACTGTGATGACTAAAGATTTTTGAGAACACATGGTCCGATCATGTGAACTTTCTATGTCTATTGGTCCGATTAAAGAATCCAAGAGAACTATTGCCATTTTAGATTCATTTTTTTCTCTGGGTCCTACTAGAAAAATGACTTAGATGACGTTCCATTATAGTAATGCGAAACAAGTCATCAAATCGATAGGACGACGACTTCTTGATCATACAATATACTTGAAATGAGGAATTTAGGTATTGGAAGCGATTTTTTTATTGTAACTTATTACTAGTCAGAGGTCTCGGGTTTAAACCCAGGCACGCACCTTTGTATTCTCCAAAGCATGTGCGTATTTAAAATTAACTATCACTTACTTTAACGGTGAAGGAAAACATCGCGAGGAAACCTGCATGTCTAAGAGTTCCTCGAAGGTGTGTGAAGTTCGCCAACCCGCACTGGGCCTCCGTGGTGGACTATGGCCTAAACCCTCTCAGTTTGAGAGGAGACCCTTGTCCAACGGTGAGACAGTTTCTTAACAGGGATAATATTATTATTTTTTATTACTTATACATATATACTTTCTACATTTACTTGTAGTCTTATAAGTCGAACCATGACAACTCGTATTTTCCTGTAGTCCGATCAATCGGATTACGAAAATACGATTTCTCTTAGTCCGATGAATCAGACCAATAGGAAAAAAAGTTGACGTGGTCCGATTGATCGGAATAAGCGATAGACCCACGCGTTCACAGGAGACTTTTCTTTGGAAGTTTTGCTCTGGTAACACAAAGGCCATAGCATAAAAGTGCACAATCATGTTGACATTAGCTATCAAACTCAAATAATTTATTTTGTATAAGGCGCTTATAAATACTACTACTTTTTTAATCCAATTAAACTACTAATCTACCACCGGATCGGAACGCGGCCTCCACTGAGAAGATCCGGCGAAGAATCTCAGCGGGCTTGTCTTTTTTATTTACTTCTCTTTCTTTCCTTTTTTTAATCATATTGTGTGGATACAATGTTGAGGTTACAATTAAATAGTTTATGACCTAGCTCCAGTGTGATACCTTACGATCGAGATATGAATCTAATGTTATCTGTAAAGAGCGTCTAAAGGACCAGTCCCCACAAGCAGCACCCGCAGCAGAACACGCTACGCTTTAACATTGCCGTAATTATAAGAGAACAATACATAGCATTACTATCAATAACATGGCACTTCAATCCCACGCGCTCTTATCTTCTATGTAATCCGAGATTTTTTAATAAGCTTTCTTATATTATTTAGCCTTGATTATGGTTTTAAATTTATTAATTGGTAAACCTTGAATATCGTAGGGAAGTTTGTTATAAAAACGTATACACTGGCCCATGAACGAATTCATAAGCTTTCTTCTTAAATTCAGGTGCATTGTATGTTAATTAGGCCATGATAGTCCGCGAAGTATAATTTGAAAATGCGTGATTATTTTGAATTAGTAAATAGAAGTGAAAGATGTGTAACAGACAGCACATGCACTTACAACTTCGAATAATGATAATATGCTAAACCTTGTAAACAAAATAAAGTTGCATTAAATACCTAATAAGGGTTTATCAAATCAGTGATCACCGTCGTATTTCAGTTACATTGTAAAAAACGAAATAAGTTCTTTATAAGCGTACAAAAAATGGCCTGAGTGTGATTGCTATCTGCTATTGCTATTGTGATGTCCTTACTTCTTTGAGCAAATGCTACCAAGTGTAAAAGAAACAGTAAATCAACGTAGTTGTTGACAATGGATGCTCACGAAGAAATATTTAACATAGACATTCCCTTCCTCTTCGTAAGATATTTGTCTAATAATGTCATTAAGTTTTTCTTAGGTAGAATTTACGGGTATTATTGCTTGTGTTTTCTTATCTCTTGTACTGTGTGTTATTATCTTGTACACCGTCACGCCTATGTTCCCCAAACGGAGGTGGCAAAGGTGTACTGCGTACATCCACTTTTCGCCGACGATGACATGGCGAGCCTATTGCCGGGCACAATTTTAGACTCCGGACTGATACTGATATTTTATATTATTAATTTATTGGGGTGTATGAAAGGAGCCTCTCCGAGAGACGTATCTTATGAGTCCCCGTACGTCCGGCGCACCCTGGTAAAAATCGGTGGGTTCCCTACGCTGATTGGCCAATCCTTCCACCACGATGGCAAACACAACCAGTCCAGCACTAAAGCCGGCGCTGTGTCTGTATTAATATCAAGGGTATTTCACAGGACAAATCAAAAATTCTTTCTGAGTTCTGTCGCAAGACGCACTGTGACCTTCTGTGTGTCCAAGAAACCCATATAGATGAAACTCAGGCCCGGCCACACATTCCTGGACTCACAATTATCGCCGAGACCTGCCGCCCGAAGCACGGTAACGGTGTTTGTTGCTACCGACGTAAGCACAAAATAGATCGAATATTCGATTAATTTATTTACTCATTTCTGCCCGCGACTCTGTCCGCGTTGACTTTAGACAGTGACTTAACATTTTTCCGGGATAAAAAGTACCCTGTGTGTTAATTCAGGAAATAAACTATCCGGGTGCCAAACGTCATTCAAATTCATTCATCCATTTTTGCGTGATTGAATAACAAACAACCAAATATCTAAACATATAAACTTTCACATTTATAGTATTAGTAGGATATAATATATATCGTAGTATATAGTAATATATAGTAGGAAGTAGCCAGCCGATACGGCTGCAATCTTGGACCGAACAAGTACCGCAGTGCGGGCTAGGGCGTCCCCCCGAGACGACGCGTACCGGCCCGCCCCCGTCGGTACGAACATAGGTGGAAGCGGCGATGGGGGCCGCCACCCATCACGCCGGGCCCGAACTGGCGAGTCGTGGGGTGCAGAGTGCCGAATAGGCACCTGGAATGTAAGAGGTGGTATGGAAGATAAGATGCATGAGGTGATTGATGTAATGAAAGAGAGACGCCTGGATGCTCTGTGTGTAACAGAGACTAAGCGAAGGGGCAGTGAAGCCTCAGATCTCCCTGACGGCATGATGGCTCTGTGGTCTGGAGTGCCACAGAGCGATCGTGCCAGCATGGGGGTGGGTATCTTGTTGTCCCGTCGCCTGGCCTCTGGAGTGAGAGATTATGGCCTGCATGATGCGAGACTTCTCTGGCTCCGCTTGAAACTGGGTGTCACTAGAGTGTTTTTGGTTGGAGCCTACGCTCCTGTAAGCTCGTCGACACCCCCGGACCTGGAGAAGTTTTGGGATAATGTCAGGGAAGTTCTGGATCTGGCTGATGCGAATGAAAAGGTGATTTTGTGTGGCGACCTGAACGGATGGGTGGAAACCAGGCGGCAAACTTGCGACGCTGCTCTGGGTCCTTATGGTGATAAGAGAGTGAATGATGCAGGTAAGCTTATTGTAGATGTGTGTTTGGAAAGAGGTCTCCTTGTGTCCAATACAATATTCCAACACAAGGATATTCATATGTATACGTGGAGAAGAAATGAACAGAAAAGCATGATAGATTTGATCCTGGTAGATACCCGTCTCCGAAGTAAACTTCAAGATACCCGTGCATATAGAGGCCCCACTCTTGAATCGGACCACTATCTCGTAATTGCGCGGTTCAGTGGTTTGTTCAGGAAGTGGAGGCACTGGCGAGAGCGTATCCCCTTCGGAGGCCTTGAAAGAATCAAGGTTGAAAGGTTGCAAGATGAGAGCGTGAGGAGAACGTATGAAGACAGAGTCCGGGAAAAGCTTTTGACAGCTGGTTCTTCGGACTCAAACATAGATGAATGCTGGAATTGTCTGAAAGAGAGTTTGGTAGAATCAGCGAAAGAAGTATGTCGCTGCTCAAAGAAGCATATCACAGCAAAAGGGGATGCATGGTGGGACACAGAGTTAAAAAGCTCTGTAGAAAGAAAGAAGAAAGCGTGGCAGGACTATGTCTCTTCTTTGAATCTAAATGACAGTATGACGGAGATGAAGAAAGAAATATACCGGCAATGCAAGAATGCCACCAAAACCTTAGTGAAAGAAAAGCGTGAAAGAGCTAGTGTGATTGAGGAGGAGAGGCTGACGAAGAACTTCGAGAATAACACCAAACTCTTTTGGAGCAAGGTGAGAAAGGCTCGAGGTGATTCGTCAGGCTCCAGAATGGAAAAGATAAAATCTAAGGATGGTGACATTCTTGCAGACACACAAGCTGTGCTAAACCGGTGGAGTGAATACTTTGGAGAAATGTATGAGAATGCCCCGGATGCTGGTGCCACAGACGAGCCCAGAGGCGAGTTTGCGGCACCAGAATCCACAGAGGACATCACTATGGAAGAAGTTGAATGGGCGATACGAAGTATGAAAAATGGTAAAGCTGCGGGAATAGACATGATATCTGCCGAGATGATTAAGTATGGTGGAACTTGCGTCCGGGACGCTTTTTGGGTCCTCGCAAATCTTTGCTGGAAGACCAGTAGAGTCCCTACAGATTGGCGCCGCGCAGTCATAGTACCCTTGTATAAAGGCAAGGGCTCACAATATGACTGCGCCAATTACAGGGCCATCAGTTTGATCAGCTTGGCAGCTAAGGTGTATGGTAAAATTATTGAACGGAGAATGCGCGAGAAGTCCGATGGAGTGTTGTGTGAGGCACAGGGAGGTTTCAGGTCTGGAAGAGGATGTTCGGATCAAGTTTTCTCCCTCCGCAACATCGTAGAAAAGCATCTGGCAGTAGGCCAGAAGGTTTTCTGCGGTTTTGTGGACCTGGAGAAGGCGTTTGATAGAGTCGTGCGAAAGAGACTTTGGGACATTTTGCCAGAGTATGGTATAAACGGCACCCTGTTGCGAGCCGTCCAGTCCACCTACGTGGACAGCAAGGCATGCGTACGGGTGGGTGGTAACATCTCACCTTGGTTTGACGTTAAAATCGGTGTCAAGCAGGGTTGCGTGTTGTCCGCTAGACTGTTTATAGTGTATCTGGATAAAAGTCTTCAAAGACTGTGTGCGATGACGGAAGGGGTAAAAATGGGTGATCTAGTGATAAACCACCTATTGTATGCAGATGACGCGGTTTTGATAGCGCCAACAGCCACTGATCTGCAAACACTAGTCACAGTTATGAGAGACGACTGCATGAATAATGGCTTACATTTGAATGTGAAGAAAACCAAAATTATGGTTTTTGAACGGGAAGAAACCAGATCGAATGCAAGGATTGTGGTTGGTAACGATGTGCTGGAGCAAGTGAATGAGTTTGTATATCTTGGATGCGCCTTCAGTAAGGATGGGAAATACACCGCTGATATAGAGAGAAGAGTGAATGCAGGTAATAGAGTGAATGGTGCGATGGGAAGGCTACTTGGGAGCCGGCACTTAAGCCAAAAGGCGCAGCTGGCCATGCATAACGGAGTGCTTGTCCCAACGCTGTTATATGGCAGTGAGAGTTGGGTATGTAAGAAGGGGAACGAAAGCAAGATAAATGCGGTCGAAATGCGATCTCTGCGGAAGATGTGCGGAGTCACGCTGACCGACCGTATTCGCAACAGCGTAGTAAGAAAGCGAGTAGGTATGAAAGATAGTATCGGTGTAAAGATGAGGAAGGGTATGCTCCGTTGGTTCGGGCATATAGAAAGGATGCCAGAAGAAAGAATGACAAAACAGATATACAATGCGAAAGTGGAAGGATGTAGGTGCCGGGGAAGACCTAGACTATCTTACCATGACCAAATAGACCGTGTCTTATCTGAAGGGCAAGTCAAGAGTCTCCGTAACCGGCGAGTGTGTATGAGACGAACTATGAGAGTGGAGGAAGCCAGAGAGGTATGTAAGGAAAGAACCTGTTGAAACTCTGTACTCTCTGCCTACCCCGCGAGGGAGCTGGCGTGATGATATAGATAGATAGATAGTAGGAAGTAAAATATATGTATAAAGGTTTTATAAAATAAAAAGTTCGGAGTATATCGAAAGCGCGCATTTACAATAATCTCGGTAGACAACTAGTCGCAAAAATAACCGTCACGCCTACATTCCTCAACCAGGGGTGGTAGAGTACCATTATATTAGACTTCGCACGCAATATTAGACTTCGAACTTCTACTGAGAATTTTCTATAAAAAACCCCAGAAACACTTTGTCCTAACAAGCATTTGAATCTAGTACCTCTTGATCGGTAGCCACACCTTTGTCATTATATCGATGATCCAGTTAATTCCGCCGTGATTGACTATATTATGTCAAAAAATGTCCGAGCAGCAAGCAGCATGGACGACAAGACTTTTTCGCGCGGGACAAAATTTTACCGACTTATACGGAAGTCAAAATAGCCTTGTTTGTACCTCAATACAATACAATACAGTACAACGACAAGACGATTATTTCACGCCTATTTCACGCCTAGGATGACAAAATCCGTAACAAAGTGTCGTCGCGCGTGAAAGTACGCCATTTCATGTGATTATTTTTGTAACAATATCTAAACATATAACTAGAAAAGAATGTGAATGTAGTTAGAAAACCTGTCGGTTTTATAGAGTTGATTTTCTGTTTTATTTATTTGGCAATTTTAGTGCGCCCCGCCGACGATTGGAACAATACCGCGACTTCTCGCGTTACGCCCGCAATTCTACGAATATTGTTCCCTTTGTACATTGACGGATTGCGACAGACAAAGGATAATGAGTTCGCCGTATATTTTGTCGGAACATCGCTGTTTTACCTTTTTAACGGACTTCAAAAGAGGAGGCAGGTTTCTATTCGACTTTATTTTTATTACTCACATGTTATCTCGTATGTCCGGTTTATGCAGGCGGATACCGGTAATGTGTTTTATTTAAAACTAGCGACCGATTGTGGCTCAGCATGGGTAACACTATGGCATCGGATGGCCTGTGGGTAATCATACGATACCCAAGTGTCGTAGTAAATAAATTTGTCCACTGGCCTGCTGCGTAGTTTTTTGTGTGTGAGTGATCTACGCTGTTGGCGGGGCGCGGGGCCTTTACAGCTTCGCCAAACAAGGTGCTGAATTTCGTAAATTGCAAATCACATTAAGAAAATATTTACGCGGCGCACGCTATTCGTCGTCTGTTGCAACTATTTTTACGTTTGTTTTATTAACGAACAAGTTTTAACCTGCGACTTTCCTCGATCGTGCCCAGGAAGCAATAAAAAAGTCACCCGTTCTTGTAAATCGGTCTGTCTCATTCTTTTAGGATTTCGCGGGGAATTCCGAAGATTAGATCTCTTTTTTCTAGGTATTACTAAAAAACAAACAATAAGACGAGGTAATTTATTAATGGTATTATGAATGTTGTAAGTTGAGAGCACCGATTGTCACCGATTGTGTAAAGGTGATTCAGGTAATATCAGTCAATTAAATATGTGATGGTCCCTGTATAATACAAACAAAAGTATAAATTCCATTCAGCCTCTAGGTATAGGTATGTGTCGACAGGTATGTGTACCTCATTCAAAATTTTCATAAAATATTCAATGTACCGATTCGACTCGGTTACAATTTTATTATATGTTTAGAAATACGTCAAAATCATTTATAATAATCATCAATGAATATATCAAATACTATTTAAACACCATTAAATCTAAGTTAATCTATAACTGAACAAACTTGATAATGAAATAAAACTATTCTTCGGATTTTATCGCGGTTTTTTTTTATTTTTAAGTTCCAAACCATTCGAGTACTTTGCAGCACCCATGGTCACGGGAAGGACCATGGGTGCTGCAAAGAAAATTTGATAATATTTGTTGATCAAATAACAACGCATTAAATCAAACCAATTTAGTTTCTACCTAGACCTAGTTATTTTAACCGAACCCACTTCACCGCAATATTGAACGATTTTGGTTTAAGGATACTAGGATAACATAAATCTTTACAGATAAGAGCAACGCAGGCAATCTGATGAGCCGCCCGCTTCGCCCCTGTCGGTCGACCACGCGGGTAATGAGCTTGTTTGTCTCGGTTAACGTTTCCTAGCACGTCCTGCGCTCCTGGTACAACGCTCTTTGTCACTAGCTTCCCGCTGTCTTGGCTCCCTGCTCGGAATAAAGATATAGGTAGGTACACTGTCTGTTGCGTGTAGCATACATATTGAATTTAAAAAGTATTGAAACATTTGTTTTCCTTAATTTCGTGGTTTATCATAAGTATTGTTTAAATATTTATTTGTTCAATTTCCGCATTAGCAATAAACCTGGAGGTTTCATAGAACGACATTCTTATATTCGCGTACATATTACAAAAATTTGATCACTAATGAAATGAAGACAATATAAGGGTGGCTATGACGTTGTTCCGGTTTCTGTGAAAACTGTAGCCATCAATAGGCATATAGCAAGGCACGTCAATTTTCTGACATCAATTTTATCCAGATTTTCATTGAACTTATTTTTTGTGCATTCATTAGCGATACTCAACGTCGAAAACTGTCAATGTGTGCGTGCTCTTGCGTGTGTGTAGTTGCGTACCAGAATTTATCTACACTATTGGTAGATTAATTTTATGTCGTTTTTGCGCGGGCAATACTCCATCACCATCTATATATCTATATCATCACGCCAGATCCCTTGCGGGGTAGGTAGAGAGTACAGAGTACAGATTCTTTCCTTACATACCTCTCTGGCTTCCTCCATTCCCATAGTTCGATGCTCCATCTAGATAAGTAATTCATCTAAGATCCTGATCTTCACATAAGCCTCGTTATCCACTTCAGGATCAAAATATTGTAATACACAACATTATTTTTCTTGTTTTTGTTGTCCAAATTCCTTTTTTACAAGAATTTTAATATTTTATGTAAAGTACATTATTTGGTACTAAAGTAATTTTATTAAGTATTTTTAATTTTATTAAGTTGCAGGTACAAGAATTTACAGCATTGAAACTACCTACCCTAAATAATCATTATGAATTGCCGCGACAGAGGATAGTTAGCAAAATACAGCAACTGTTTTTGTAGCTATTTTCCATCTATCAAGAACCTCTTTTAAGCAATTACTTGTTAATGGGCACGTCAGATGCCTATAGGACAGGCCATTTATATGTTTCTTTATTTGTCAGATGTGCTATTTAGAAATAGCTCCAGTAGGTATGTGGTGAATGACATCCAAGGCTGGTTAAAATATTTAATAAATCATTATTTTAATAATACGCAAAAGATACGCAAACAATAGTTAAAAGCCATCGCTGATAATGCGAGGTTTTAGCAACACGGTCTTTGCTTTAATAAAATCTGATGCAATGAATCAAAGAACCAACTCTGATCACGAGTATACCTATTATTTTCTTATAAAATATGGTTGGTCGGATTGCATCGATGACTCAAATATATCCACAAAAATACATAAGGTCACATGGCCACAAAATTAAAGAAAATAGGGTTGTTTGTTATAATTTTGTACAGTGCGGTGAAAGGAGCTTCTAATACACAACAATAATCATGTTAAGTGGCCACGTAGGCATATATGTAATCTATGTAGCGGAAGCGCTGTTCCACGCATCACTGCCTAGCTGCCTGCTGTAATCTGCTGCTGCTAATGCAATCGTATTAACATAGTTCTGGCTTCTCTTGATCATCTATTCCAAATCAATGAACATGTTTCACTATGTCAAAGGGATTATTAGATTCTAATTGCCTGATGCATTCTGATTCTGACCTGAGAGCTAATTCCACGAAAACCGAGCCTTTACTACCGCTAGTCAACAGTATTTAGCTGTTCACGCATTCTTAAAAACGCACAGCAGTGGCATATTGATCCCATTGCGATTTTAAATTGAAAGAAGAATTAATCGCGTCAGGTGGAAATAGAACCCGCGTAATTCGCCATGACGGGCGACTGCTCTAACCACTAGCTACGGAAGCAATCTACTTTATTATTCTACTTATAACTGCGTGTTTAACACCAAATTTAATTAAAATAATATTTTAATGGTTACCATTACCAAAAACGATGTGACGGACTTTACTTATACCCAAGCAAGTTAATTCAAAATATCTATGCAAGTTTTGTTGCAGCTGATTAGCCTATACTGCTAACTGGATAAATCCGAAACGCAATAGTAAATAACTGCCGGTCGTACACTTTAGACGTCTTAAATTACCTAGGTATACCGACAGGTGCTGCTATTTTCTAAGTAGTCTTAGTTAGGTGTTTTGGGTAGCTAACGCGTTGTCTATCACCCAGCTACTTAGAGCATTCTCTAAGCCTGGCTAGCAGAATTTTCTTTAATTAAACACATTATTTTTTACAAATTAAGCATTCATATTCAACTGATGATGCACATGTGTTTATACCTGCTCGATTGAATTAATCAATCCGGTCGATTACGACAAAAGTGACTCCACTGGTGCAAGGGAATATTCAGGTCGGCCATTTGTGTGCTTTTCAGTTACAGACGTATCCAATTTTGGCTAGTATATTTGTGCGAGCACAGTATGGATACAACATTAAACTACATCAATGCATCTTGTCAATAAAACCAGAAGCCGTCATCAGAGGTAATCAATTGCGCAAGACGCATATTAAAGTGCACAAAGGTGCATGCGAAACCTAGGTGCACTCGCTTTTGCTCCTTCCGAATCCAATGGAAAGATTATTCGTGACAATCGAAAAAGGGCCTGGCTGAATTGTCTGGCCGTTTATCACTCATGATCTCCACTGTCACACTTCCACAAGACCCTGACACATCGCTGATATCCTTCCCTTATGAGCATTGGGTTGCTTTCTCCGCCATAGAAATCGTAATAGCATCTTGTGGCAAGCTGTTGGTGAGTAACGACACAACGGACCCGAGTTTCAGGGCATGGTCCAGAGGGTCGGCTGAATCTCGGCTTGTCTTCATCGGTCGAATGGAAACCGAAGGGTGTCCAGGACTCGGCTCTGGTTTGCCTTAATTGGCCGTCCAGAGAGAAGCTGTGTAAGCTATATCGATGTAGAAAGATAATGCGTTCCTACGTCGATGTACTCCAGGGGTGGAAGTGTTAACGAGAATATAGCCGCGAGTAACTTCGGAGAAAGCGTAGTACACCTCTCTACACACCTGAGCCGCTCACACCTTGTTGTCTTAGGACGACCGTTTGACGGCCAATCAAGTCACCCCCGGCCACGGGTAGTTAGGGATCACTAATTATGTCCGGTATCCGTTACCTTTGAAACAGTCCAGTTTTTGTCCACAAAACGTTATTTATATAGCCCTTATTTTCTTTCCATAATTTACAATAGTCCTTGCACCTATCGGGGTCAGTTCGCTGGTTATGTTTCTTCACTTTCAGAGGATTAGATCTCAGCAGGTGACTTACATGACATTAACTTATCGCAAAGGGCCTCTACGTGTTGGACCCATGTCCCCATGCAAGCCTTTCAAAGGTCCGGGTAAAACCCGTCAATCTCAGTGAGATACTAGAAGTGGTATAGCATCGTGAACTTGTCGCCTAACATCTGAAAAATTTATAACAACATGTTTCAGGACTGCGTGGACCTATGTCACATACATTGGTCCATACAGTGGCTATTAAGCCTTCCGAAACTTGTAACTGTACACGAGCCAACATGGTTACACCAGGATGTAGCTGCCGTAAGTACTACTATTTTTCGGTCACAGGTAAGTTTTTGAAACACCTGTGGACCAATTTGCCACACCATCCTTGAGCGGCCGGCTGGTGAGTCACGTAAGATACTACCTATCACTAGATGCTCTACACTTCACTACATCGTTAATACAGAAAAGGGTTAATATCTCAGTAAGTTAATTTGAAACTCAACAAGCACACACGATTTTAGGGACACAGCCCAGCATGATCGCACCCTAGATTATAACGGATCTTCGCATTATACTTATTTGATCAAAATGGGCACGTATATACTATTTTTATTTGCATTGAATGCAGTATATTTGCATTATTTCTTCATCTAAATAATGATTAAAACGTTTACAGTTATATAATAGGTAAGGAAAACCAACAGATATGAGCTAAGCAACACATTATTCAACATGAAGCAAATTAAAGGTTTTCACGAGTAAAAATCAAAATGAGATAAAGACTCATAACTAAACGTTACCAGGCCTGAAAACATAAAGGGAATAATTTTAAGCTGATGCAAAAAATTTAAGGTTAAGCTGACTTCTTACCGTATGACTCTTCATGTTAAACAGATCAAATGAAAACTTCTTACATAATTCATATAATAAAGAGTATTACTGGTTTGATTTGGAGCTCTTGCCATGCAGTAATCTATACTTGTAGTGTATGACCCCTCTACCTCACGGTAGCCCATATACAGTTAACCAAATACACGTTCAACATCCAGACGTTATCTTTTATTGATTGATACCCCAACAGCCCACAGTGCATGGCGACCCTGCCAGTGCTGCCTTTGGGCAGTGCTGAGCTGTGGTTTAAAATAGTGTTGTTTTGGGCCGTGTGGTTTTATTGGACATTAGTAAAAATAATTATAATTTAGACATTTTTTAGAAGTGAAGTGAAAGTCAAGTTTAGAAGTGGACTATATAAGGCGACGAAGTATTGGACCTGTATTCAAGTGAAATATAATTATAAGACAGCAATGGCAGCGCGATCGGTGTGACCCGTACACCGTGGTGTGGCCGCATTCTGGACCGTTTCCATATAACCAATTTTGACGATAAAACGCTAAAGGAGAATATGTAACTCCGATGAAATATGGAATAGTGATTTGACCTAGAAAAGAACGTGGAAGGATACTACCAGATATACGAATTAGTTAAATGATTGATGAATAATGCCCAGCTGAACAATACCTGCAGAGCAGTACTTGATAGTATTGATGGCAAGACAGAAGCTGACAGTATGAAATTTTCGGGTTTTAGATTTTTCTTCTTCGACGTGTGATTGCGATGCAGTAAAAAAGTGTAATTTGTAATAGTGTATTTTATTTGGGTATTTTACAGGAAATTAACCAAAACATATTGCTTATAATCATTTATTCTTTTGTGTGTGTGTGAATAATCTACGCTGTTGGCCGCGGGGCCTTTACAGCTTCACCGGACAAGAGGGCGAGCGTGCAACCACTACGCTCGAGCCAGAAGGGCAAGGGGGCAACTAGCACAAGGGCGCTTCAAGGAGGAACAGCCTCGGCTTGGGTAGTCTAGTCTAGTCTAGGTGTCTCGCCGTGGTGCTCTGCACCGGCCGGCGGGCAAGGGATTCTTCGACCTCGCCGGCGAGGTCGGTGTCTGATCCTGTGTGTGGTATCTGTATCCGAAAGAAGGGATGTAAGGGCATCAGGAGGTTCGGTGAGAACATGCCGCGGACGGCGGTAGCGGTTGATAGGAGGGGAGTTGGGTTCGTAGTCGGTGGCGGCTACGATTAGCGGATTACTATGATTGGACGCGTTCGCAAAATATCGGGTTGTCGCCTTTTTAATAAAGGCGCGAATAGGTTCGAGACCGAGATCGGAATGGAGATCGACATTCCGTATGAACCACAGGGCTCCGACGGCTTTGCGAAGGAAACGGGATTGAACCGTTTGGAGTCGATGTGAGAGCGGGCGGCGTGCCCGAACACCTCACAAGCGTACGTCATGATGGGCCGTATACAAGTTTTATAAAGTGTCACCTTATTCCTAAGGGACATTTTACTCCGCTTGCAGATCATCGGGTAAAGACGACCGAGGATAAAGGCTGCTCGGTTACGGACTCGCTTGATGTGCGGTCCGAAGGTCATGGTATTGTTTAGGGTGACCGCTAGATATTTGACCTGTTTGACCCAGGGTAGGTTGAACATGGTCATTTGACCGAGATTACTTCTGGGGTGGCGCAGGGAGGGGCGCGGGGTGGCACTTCTGGAGAAGAACAGCGCAGCGCTCTTGTCCGGGTTCACCTCAATACGCCACTTCCTAAACCTATCCCCTAGGGTATTGGCGGCTGATGCAAGACATAGAGAGCGGTATCATCCGCGAATAGGGCTAGATGCACCTTACTCGAACGAGGAATACCGTTCGTATAAAGGCTGAATAGAAGGGGGGAGAATCATTTATTCATCAAATTTCATGTTATATTATCAATAAGTAAGGTATTATAAAATTATGTCTCATTTAAAATAAAAAATCTTTTATAAAATAAGGTAAACCGACTTCAAAAAGCAAAAAAATAAAAATTTGAAGTCGGTGCTGGTTGTTGCAGTCGGTTACTTGGCACCGACTTCAAATATTTATTTTTTTGCTTTTTGAAGTCGGTTTTCCTTTTTTTATAAAAGATTTTTATTTTACAATTTTAAGTGGCCAGTGAATTATTCTATAGTAAGGTACCTATAGGATTGACGTAATACCCATAATATCTCAATTTACACATGCCTACTGTTTGTCGTTAAGGAGTTCCCTGGTGTATCTTCTAATTCCAAGGTCCAATGTCAATAAAATTAATATGGGACCACCTTGGAGATATACTGAATTTGACTGCAATTGACGAAAATATCGCTGAACATACATAAAAAAAAAGCATACATACAACCGAACATAGAACCTCCTCCTTTTTGAAGTCGGTTAAAAAATGAAAAACATTTATAGGCATATACAAATTTGTAAAGAAAGTGGTGTAAGTACGTGATGTAACTGTTTTAGACCAAACACACAACGTCACAATTTATTTTAAAAACATATATTCATAATATAATATATAATTCTAATATTGTAATGTTTGATTTTTTTTTCTTTCTGTTCAAGAATTATTCTATTTAAAAAAATGACTTATTTTATATAAAAAAATGTTTTATATTGTATCTCTAAATTAGGGATTGCCTTTAAATTTAAAAAAATCTTTAATAAGAGTCGAATATACACCATAGTATAAAAAATAATTTATATTATAAAATGATTACTTTGAATGATTTTCTTTCATGAATAGTGTACGTATATTTTTTTTTGTTGTAGCGACGACAATTTCCGTTATTTTCGTGTGGCAATACGTAATATTTTGGAATCAAAACTTAAAAATAATATTAAATCGATCATAAATCAGTTATATTAAAACAAATGTTGTTTTGCAGCAGTCATTCTTCACATGTTATAGAACAAGGTCATTAGTTTTAAAAAATGCTTTCGTTTTAAAACGCCTGGTATTTTGTAACTTTCAAAACACACCCGATACCTTCCTGTTATCATAAAGGAGAATCTTAATTTCTTCACTTACTGTGTAATTATCATTATATTAATATAAATAACGATTACCTAATATAAAATGGTATATTTCAGTGTATAATTAAAAAGAATATTTATATTGTATACACATGAGTTCATGACTATACATTTATAATTTTGATAATCTGGAATCAACCTATGTAATGTATGAGTATATGTACCTTTATATTATGCGAACTAATAATTCTGTAAACGTAGTTCAAAAGTATAATCTTATGTTTTTCTTACAAGCCAGTATTTATTAAGGTATACAAAATATTGGTAACAAGGTATACAAAATATAAGATGAGAGCGTGAGGAGAATGTATGAAGACAGAGTCCGGGACAAGCTTTTGACAGCAGGCTCTTCGGACTCAAATGTAGATGAATGCTGGAATAGCCTGAAAGAGAGTTTGGTGGAATCCGCGAAAGAAGTATGTGGTTGCTCAAAGAAGCATATTACAGCAAAAGGTGATGCATGGTGGGATGCGGAGTTGCAAAGCTCCGTAGAAAGTAAGAAGAAAGCGTGGCAGGACTATGTATCTTCTTTGAACCTGAATGCCAGTATGACAGAGATGAGGAAAGAAATATACCGGCAATGCAAGAACGCCACTAAAACTTTAGTGAAAGAAAAGCGTGAAAGAGCCAGTATGATTGAGGAGGAGAGGCTGGCGAAGAACTTCGAGAACAACACCAAACTCTTTTGGAGCAAGGTGGGAAAGGCTCGAGGTGATTCGTCAGGCTCCAGAATGGAAAGGATAAAATCTAAAGATGGTGACATTCTTGCAGACACACAAGCTGTGCTAAACCGGTGGAGTGAATATTTTGGAGAAATGTATGGAGATGACCCGGATGCTGATGCCGCAGACGTGCCCAAAGGCGAGATTGCGGCACCAGAATCAACGGAGGACATCACTATGGAAGAAGTTGAATGGGCGATAGGAAGTATGAAAAACGGTAAAGCTGCGGGAGTAGACATGATATCTGCCGAGATGATCAAATATGTTGGAACTTGCGTCCGGGACGCTTTCCGGGCCCTTGCAAACCTTTGCTGGAGGACCGGTAGAGTCCCTACAGATTGGCGCCGCGCAGTCATAGTACCCTTGTATAAAGGCAAGGGTTCACAATATGACTGCGCCAATTACAGAGCCATCAGTTTGATCAGCTTGGCAGCCAAAGTGTATGGTAAAATGATTGAACGGAGAATGCGCGTGAAGTCCGATGGAATGTTGTGCGAGGCACAAGGGGGTTTCAGGTCTGGAAGAGGATTTTCGGATCAAGTCTTCGCACTCCGCAACATCGTAGAGAAGCATCTGGCAGTGGGGCGGAAGGTTTTCTGCGATTTTGTAGATCTGGAGAAGGCATTTGACAGAGTTGTGCGAAAGAGACTTTGGGACATTTTGCCAGAGTATGGTATAGATGGCACTCTGTTGCGAGCCGTCCAGTCCACTCATGTGGACTGCAAGGCATGCGTACGGGTGGGTGGTAACAGGTCACCCTGGTTTGACGTTAAAATCGGCGTCAAGCAGGATTGCGTGTTGTCCGCTAGACTGTTTATAATATATCTGGACAAAAGTCTTCAAAGACTGAAGCGATGAATGAAGGTGTACAAATGGGTGACTTAGTGGTAAACCATCTACTTTATGCAGATGACGCGGTTTTAATAGCGCCAACAGCCACTGATCTGCAAACACTAGTCACAGTTATGAAAGACGACTGCATGATCAATGGCTTACACTTGAATGTGAAGAAAACCAAGATTATGGTTTTTGAAAGGGAAGAAACCAGAACGAATGTTAGGATTATAGTTGGTAACGATGTGCTGGAGCAAGTGAATGAGTTTGTATATCTTGGATGCACTTTCAGTAAGGATGGGAAATACACCGCTGACATAGAGAGAAGAGTGAGTGCAGGGAACAGAGTGAATGGTGCGATGGGAAAGCTACTCGGGAGCCGGCACTTAAGCCATAAGGCGCAGCTGGCCATACATAACGGAGTTCTTGTCCCAACGCTGTTATATGGTAGCGAGAGCTGGGTATGTAAAAAGGAGAATGAAAGTAGGATAAATGCGGTAGAAATGCGAGCTCTGCGGAAGATGTGCGGAGTGAAGCTGACCGACCGCATTAGCAACAGCATAGTAAGACAGCGAGTAGGTATGAAAGATAGTATCGGTGTTAAGATGAGAAAGGGCATGCTCCGTTGGTTCGGGCATATAGAAAGAATGCCAGAGGAAAGAATGACAAAACAGATATACAATGTGAAAGTGGAAGGATGTAGGTACCGGGGAAGACCTAGACTATCTTACCACGACCAAATAAACCGAGTCTTATCTGATGGAAAAGTCAAGAGTCTCCGTAACCAGCGAGCGTGTATGAGACGAACTATGAGAGTCGAGGAAGCCAGAGAGGTATGTAAGGAAAGAACCTGTTGGAACTCTGTACTCTCTGCCTACCCCGCAAGGGATCTGGCGTGAGGTTATAGATAGATAGAAAATATTGGTAATGGTATTGTGACAAAAGAATACTGTTTAATACGGATTTAGAATATTTTTCTCATTTTGAGTAAAATATTATGTGACCATCTACTTGTAAAGGTAAACGTACATTTCTATAACTAGTATTGATATTAGTTTCAGATTTTATTATAATTTCGACTTAGTAACAAGTAAAAAATTAGATCACCAATGTTGGTTTAAAAACATGTATGTCTCATAATACAAATCGTGTTACGGCGTAGCAACACAGTGATGTCAGTCACAGCGCGCTTTGTTTTATACATCTTTAGGATTTAGCGTAATGAAATTTTGGCCTAACTAAACATGTCCTAGGAAGATATCATTAATAAACTTAAAACTTTACCTACATATTTGTTATGAAATATTTTCACTTATAGTAGAAAACATATTGCGATTATAGTGATATAAAAAATTGTCAAAATTATGTAGAGTACCTTTTCTATCTACCTCTGATACTGAATTAAGATTTCATTACATTGTTTAAAATGTTGCTTGAAAATAAATAATAAAACAAGTAACTATGGGTTATATTTTATTTTCTGAAGTACTTGATTACCCACTTTGTTAAAGGAATTATACCTATTTAAGTGGTCATATACCTAATGGATTTAATTTTCCACATTCTATTAATTTTATTTATTTTTATTTTATTCTTTAATGTACAAAGTAACATAAATTAGTAAGTATCTATCTATCTATCTATCTATAACCTCACGCCAGATCCCTTGCGGGGTAGGCAGAGAGTACAGAGTTCCAACAGGTTCTTTCCTTACATACCTCTCTGGCTTCCTCGACTCTCATAGTTCGTCTCATACACGCTCGCCGGTTACGGAGACTCTTGACTTTTCCATCAGATAAAACTCGGTTTATTTGGTCGTGGTAAGATAGTCTAGGTCTTCCCCGGTACCTGCATCCTTCCACTTTCACATTGTATATCTGTTTTGTCATTCTTTCCTCTGGCATTCTTTCTATATGCCCGAACCAACGGAGCATGCCCTTTCTCATCTTTACACCGATACTATCTTTCATACCTACTCGCTGTCTTACTATGCTGTTGCTAATGCGGTCGGTCAGCTTCACTCCGCACATCTTCCGCAGAGCTCGCATTTCTACCGCATTTATCCTACTTTCATTCTCCTTCTTACATACCCAGCTCTCGCTACCATATAACAGCGTTGGGACAAGAACTCCGTTATGTATGGCCAGCTGCGCCTTATGGCTTAAGTGCCGGCTCCCGAGTAGCTTTCCCATCGCACCATTCACTCTGTTCCCTGCACTCACTCTTCTCTCTATGTCAGCGGTGTATTTCCCATCCTTACTGAAGGCGCATCCAAGATATACAAACTCATTCACTTGCTCCAGCACATCGTTACCAACCACAATCCTTACATTCGTTCTGGTTTCTTCCCTTTCAAAAACCATAATCTAATTAGTAAGTACATTTACAGATATGATGTACAAAGGCGAACTTAACTCAATTTGAGTTGTCTAGCAGTTAACCTTGGAGTGCAAAGGGAATATTTAGCGTATACGTGAAGGCAATTGTACAACAAACTATTACACATATATATTACACTACATATATAGCAGAAAGATAACTAAATGTATATTAAAATTGTTTATTTTTTATATAATAACATTGATACTTTTTATCGATGTATGATAACTATTATTATGTGATTTGAAGAAGTGAGCATCCTTCCCGTTGTTTAATAATTATTTCTAGTTAAAAGTAAATATTCTTGCTTTTTAGTAATTAATAACATTATTTTTTGTTTAAGAGAATGACTTTTGTCAATTTTTTTAATCTGCAAATGTACCTAAGTGCGCGGAGTTATAGAATTGATACTTAAAAGACTAAATATCGATAGTTCTAATAATCTTTTAAATGTAATTAAAAAGGAATATTAGACTTCAATAATATTTTTTGGATTTATTTCTATTATTTATAAATAATACAAAATGATTATATTATACAAAATTATTGTATAAAATATCAGAATTTTACTCGTACTAATAAGACAAGATTTAATATTATTAAAGGATAAAAGTGGTTTAAATGTTGGTTAGCAGTTGGAAGTTTGGATAGGAATGTTTTGGCTGGATTGAAAAGTGATTATGAAATGAATGACTTTAAGACGTGTGGGCTAATGGAAAGGTTTATTTTTTTGGAAATGAAAAAGGTAGTGTTGGAACCGTAAATAAAATTGGGATTGGAATATCTATGGATATAAGTTATCAACGAAAGCTTAGCCTGATCACCTAAGTTATTTTTGTGATATTCTTATAAGTGCATAGTATTCGATATGGATTGTTACCAGAACGAATGCAAGGATTGTGGGTGGTAACGATGTGCTGGAGCAAGTGAATGAGTTTGTATATCTTGGATGCGCATTCAGTAAGGATGGGAAATACACCGCTGACATAGAGAGAAGAGTGCATATAGAAAGAATGTCCGAAGAAAGAATGACAAAACTGATATACAACGCGAAAGTGGAAGGATGTAGGTACCGGGGAAGACCTAGACTATCTTACCATGACCAAATAGACCGGGTCTTATCTGAAGGACAAGTCAGGAGTCTCCGTAACCGGCGAGCGTGTATGAGACGAATTATGAGAGTAGAGGAAGTCAGAGAGGTATGTAAGGAAAGAGCCTGTTGGAACTCTGTACTCTCTGCCTACCCCGTAAGGGATCTGGCGTGATGATATAGATAGATAGATAGATAGAATAATGATTACTATGGTAACGAGATGAAGATTAAAGTTATGTTTAGACAGAAGATAAGGGAAATGTACTAAGCTAAGAACTAAAAAAGTTAGCTTTTTATCTAAATACTAATGACGATAAATGAGTTTAATTAAACAAAGAATATGTTCTTATCTAAAGACTAACGGATAAATCAATGATGATGAGATAACAATAGCTAGGAAAGGGTTTTTATCTTTAATATTAATATACAGGGCTACGACATTACTTTTACAAGGCATGGCATAAAAATGCAATATATATCAAGGCAGGGTTTTTCAAGTTTTTTTTTTAATATTATAAAGACGAAAGATTTGTTTGTTTGTAATCGATAGATTCTAAAAGAACTGGACCGTTTATAATATTTTTTTCACTATTAGATAGTTACATTATCCAGAAGTGACATAGACCCGGTAGATAGCGCTCATGTCGACCGGGTGCAAAGCCGCAGGAAACTGCTAGTTTGTTTACACCTTTACAAATTCAGTATGGCGTGTGATGGTAAAATCAACATAATATTTTTGGCGTTCAGATTCTAAAGCTCATCACCCCCATAAACCTGAATAGTTAATGCTATTAATTAGGGACCCCCTGCCTTATGAGAATTAATTCAAAATCAATAGAACAAACGTTTTTATGAAATCAAATAGATATATTTATAGGTTTTTGTTTTATTTGTGTTTTTTTTTTATATTTTTTAGCGTAGCCCCACAAGGATTCACATACACAAATACCCAGACCTAAACAAATAATTGTGGGGCACATAAAAATACGACTTTCGACTATTCTAGTTCGACTATTCGACTCAGTGGACGGAGTGGCTTAAACTCTTAACCACTGCGCCAAATCGTTCGTGAGTCACATGTTCTTGTCAGTCTCTACCTATGTATAATCTTAAGGTAAACATTTTTAACGTGTAATTAAGATTAATTATACTAAAAAGTTTCAGTTATTTTTAAATTTATATTATTATTTTACTTTCTAAGTACATCATGAATTAATAAATAGCTTAATTTTTTCTGCTTAGTAAAACTCTGCTACAACCGCTTCAGAAAGTAGGCGTGACGAATTTTTTTTTTTCGTTTTATGAAATGACTAAAACAACGCGATGGTCTTATAAGTACAATTGATTTGATTGGAAGAAACGCTCATCGAGTTCCATTCTGCATAACTTGTTGGTCAGTTCAGTTAGTCGGTGTCGAGGGACAGATTTTGTAAATATGCGAAGGGTTGTTGTCAAAAATGACGCTAACAAATTATATCTACAACAGAACGACTGGACACTGCCGTGCTTTCCAGCGGCAGGCCTGCAGCAGCAGACAGCAAGTTTGATATAATATTCATGTAGGTTATGAGCGAGTTGTCTAAAAAGCTAAGGGCCTAAGGAGAGAGGACACTTAAGTGCCAATACCTATAAAGCTAAATGTCTGGCTGGTTGAAAGTTTGCAAAACAAATTGCCTAAATAGTAAATTGCCTACGAAACAAACTGCCTATATTATGCATGACAGTTAGCCCGCGCCAGTTTAACCTGCATAGCAAAAAGCTGACTGCCGATGCCGCCGTGTCGCCATTATACTGTTTCGATAACGACTTAGTCTAGTGATTAGGAGCGTAAGCGGCCAGACTCACTAGACTGAGCGGGTTCGATTTCCGTAAGGGACAAATATTTGTGGAATCTGGATGCTTTTGTATGTGAATTTTATGTTTGTAAATGCAATCAATAAAAAAAACATAGCGTTACACTCGGAATCCCTGTATCGTGACACAGGAATAATACTGAGTGTGAGGCTACGTTTAAAAAAAGCATTGGCATTTGGAATAATAATTTTATCAACCCTGATTGATTTATTTAAAAAGAAAAAAAAGAGTACGATCGAAATGGTGCAAAATTAGACTACAACTACTTATATTTAGATTGGAAATCATTAATTGTAAATGATGAAATGATTGTTCCAAATGCGTAGTGTAGTCTTTTGGTGTAAAACAATAATGTGTCCATCGATCGGGACAAATCATCGGGCACACTCGTACACACTCATTTGTAAGCGATACGCCATATATTCGAATGGAATTAGAGAACTGTTTGGAATAGTTCTAAAATTCCAATGCTGTGTATGACTGTGTCGGCAACTGAATCGATTCTAACATTCTTTTATTTAACTTACAATGTTTACTGCTGATTCTGAACCACTTCCTCATATTCTACGAAATTGAAATTTGACATGTTGGTTCAGTTCCGATTACAATGCATTTTTGTGTTGAACATGACCTAATTCTATACCAAGTATTGGCTCCAGACGAAGGAATACCTCAACGGCCAATAACAAAGACACGAAATTTTAAATACACACTCAATTTTGATTGGCCCTTTTAAATTGCACCATTACCTAATTGTATAAAAGCTTGTTTTTGAAGTGTTTTTGACTATTAACTTATTGTTTAATTAATATTTTCAAATGAAAAAAATGCTGTCACTTCAGACCTCTATAAAACAAAATATAGTAAGCGTATTTAAAATATGGCAATAGAAATTTCTAAAACATTTCCAAATCTAAACCCTTAATCTTATCTAATATCTAATATGAAAGTATTTATTTATTCAATTCACGAGCACATTTATTGAGCGGCTATGATTTTATTAATTGCTCTGATTGACAACGCCGATCCTAGTAACACAAAAGATCTGATAGGAATACTTGTTTTACAGAAAATAGTCATACCGAAACCTTATTGTTACACATTGCAAAACTTATGGTAAACCAGTCTCTCAATACAACGTGTACCCCGGAAAGTTCTAAGCAAAGTTCCGCCAAGGAATACCTACAAAACTTCAATCAAGCAAATTTGATATGGAAACTATGTTAATCAACCAGCCAACTTTGATTGCTGACAGAACAGTGTGCTGACAACTTCTGCCGTTGATATTCCGCTTGGATTGTTCATTTTCACCACCTCGGTGTTTGATTAAAGCGCGCCAAGTCTTTATTGGTCGTACGGAGTCAGCGCTCGCTAGGAGACTTCATTATTACGTGCAGCCAATAGTTTTAGAATACTTACTTGCATAAGAAGATGGCAACTATATTTATTGACCTTTTATTTTTATTTATAAGCGTATAATATGTGTCAGCTTCTGTTAATTATTTGATACGATTATTATATAAATACATCGATAAAAATGTTTATTCAAAGATGTGTGCTAAAATGGCTCTTTGACTATTCATCAATTGACCACTGTCATAACATTTATAAAAGAGCAGTGTGGCGCCATTCCAGCTCATTCCTTGTTGAGTTTTCGAACGCAAGGCATCACTATGAACAATATGTGGGTGCCCGGCAGACTTTTATGCGTGCTGTTGTGATATGACAGTGTGGGATTGGTGGAAGTGTTTTGTGGGTTTTATATGTATTAATATTGTTGTTTAGTGGTATTCAAAGATGCATAGAAGATGTGGGTAAGTCATGATTTGATAGACGAAGTATAAAACAATTGATATGGCTTTTTTATTATTACTACGATAGTCGTGCTTATATGTATATGTATGTATATTTGCAATGATTAGTCGGAAATTATAATATGCGTCGGGTACTTATAGATTCAAATGATTACGTACTTCATGATTCGAATAGCTTCGAATGAAATACATTATGTGGCAGGATTGTTGTGGCAGGATATGTCAAAGGGAAGATCTTCCAGCCAGACGGATGGTGTGTCTGGCGGGGCCTGCCACTCTCCCCCAGAGTTGTGGTCGGAGGCTTGTATATATGTTACACGTCGTGCGCACTCTAATATCGCGTTCTAGACATGTATGGTGAATCGTCAGGACCATTAGTAGGTAGTCGCAACAATGTAGCGGTCTATAGGGGTCGCTATAATTACAAACCAAGTAGAGCTACTTTCAAACAACCACCACCGTTGAATCACCTGCCTGTATTTTGATGGACATTATTTAAAGTGATACTCATTGGCTGTAAATGTGATTTAAGCGCAGCGGAATTACATGGTTTTAGAGATCATAAAGGTTTAGCAGCGGTCAACTCGGTCAGTCTTAGATGGGTGTGTGTGTGTGTGTGTGTGTGTGTGTGTGTGTGAGAGTGATGTACGCTGTTGGCCGCAAGGCCTTTACAGCATCACCGGACTTAACGAGCGACCGGGCGAGCGTGCAACCACTACGCTCGTGCCAGAAGGGCAAGGGGCGACATACTCGAGGGCGCCTCTTCAAGGCGCCCTCGGTTGGGACAGTCGCTGTGGGGGGACGGGGTGCACTACTAAGTGCACCGGTCAACCGCCGGCTATGGGAGGGGATCTACGACTACGTCGTCGTCGCCCGTATTCTGAGCGGAAAGAAAGGATGACAAAGCATTGGGGGGATCGGTGAGAATATGTCGCGGCCGTTAATCGTAGTCGGCGGCGGCTACGATTAACGGATTGGCATGGGTAGATGCGTTCGCGAAGTGTCGTGTTGTCGCCTTTTTAATATAGGCGCGAATAGGTTCGAGACCTAGATCGGAGTGGAGATCGACATTCCGTACGAACCTACGGCTTTACGGAGAAAGCGGTTTTGAACCGCTTGGAGTTTATCGATGTGAGAGGGGACCGAATACCCGAACACAACACACGCATAAGTCATGACGGGGTTTCTTAGATGGGTGACAGGTAGTGGCAAAGCCATTTTTGATCATTTTCGTGCTTCCGAAGGTACGTTGACCGGTTGGTTCTGGCTGCCACTTAATGCGTTAAGGCTTCATAAGTTCCAACAGCAAGTAACCACAAACCTGCTTCCAGGAAGTTGTTTGTGTCCGCGTGGTGAAGTATGACCTATTCTCTCTAAACTCGATTTGTGAGATTTCGTGTTCTAATAGAGTACAGAACAATTTATTAATCGCAGCAGGGTAGACGAAAATAATAACGAACAGAATTACACGAAGTCTACCTCCCCGCTTTACCTCGATTGAGGTATGCGAGCCAAGGTTGCAGATCGAAGCGGAGCAAACGGCGAAACGTAGTTGTGAAGATTTTTTTATTTTCTGTGGTTTGTGTCGTTTGTTAAATGTGGTTTAATTAGTAAATTTATAGATTATACGAATAGCAATTATAATAAAAAAAAAACAATAAAAAATCCGAATTCTAAAATTGTGCCCAGTATAATCAAATGGAAATAGCCTCGCCTTTTCGGTGATATGATGGGTGTACCCCATCATATCACCGAAAAGGCGAGGCTAGAACTCTGCCATACAAGCTTGAAGAATTCAGGCGTATTGGTGTCACATTTTTATAGACACGACACAGATTACAAAAAAAAAACAAAAAATTAAAATAATAAAATATAATATGATATATTTGAAACGAACTAAAAAGTATAAACGAAAGAACTCTGCACCCTCTGCCTACCTTATATGGTACAAACCTGGGGTGCATGAAAATGGACCATCCCGATATCTATTGTTCTGTAAAAATGTAATAATAATGCTCTAATAAGAAGTCATCTGGAGTGTAATGCGGCAGTACGGGCTCCATATGATACTAAATATAGTCTCATGTTGGAGCGCATACAAAAAAAATTTACGAGGTACCTATACTTTAGATTGTACGGGATATATCCTTTCTATCCGTTGATGTATCCAACCTTGTTTGTGCTGGGCATGGTTGGATACAACAAGCTGGAAACTAGGAGAGATCTATCTCTGGCATCTTACGCGATTAAGGTATTCCGAGGTGATATATACAATCCAGGAGTACTGCAATGGTTGCACTTGTGTGTGCCTGATAACTGTGTGCGGCGGCGGCGACTACCGCATTTGTTCGCAGTGCGTCGCCGCAGAACTAAGCTATTGGATACTACGCCTCTGACACGAACAATCGATACAATAAATCTGGTTGCCACTAAACTGGACACTTTTTCATGTTTAATGAGCGATTTTGCAAAGGTAGCGTTACATGTTTTATGCTATCCCATAAATTATTGACAATTGTTCAAAAATGTTGTATATTTAATGGAAATGTATTTTATTATTCAATTTATTATGTTTTCTTTTTGAATATTATTATTGTTTTATTTATTTTTTTATGTTTATTTTAAATGTGTAATTAATTTAATTTGTAATTATTATAAAAATAATCAATAAGAATTACGCTACTAAATTGGAAATTCCTGTAATGGTAGATGTAAAAATAAGAGAAAAAAAAATAAAAAAAAAACCGTCACAATTAAAATGATGCCAACCAAAAAAATTAAATAACTTAAAACGCTTCGCATTCCTATAGCCCAGTCACATTTAATTATATCGGTCGCTAAACAGCTTATTTCAGACGCAGCGAAAGTACGTTTACACAGGAGCGCTGGGAAAACGTCGACCCCGCTGGAAATTGAATTTCAGGTCCTAATAACACACGACGACACGGGATATTTCTGTTAAGCCACCTCAGGCGATACATACAGGTCATCATCACGACCGTAGCCCCAGAAGAAGTGATACGAGTACCTACGATATGTATGAGTTTATCTCCATAAAAGTAATTAAGCCCGCCTGGCTCACCGCTGCCTAAAATTAATATAACAATAAAGGAAGAGCTTGCATCTAGCTGAGGCATTATAGCCACAAAACTAATCAAGGCAAGTTAATTGAATTTAATATTGCAAGCGGCCTCTGAGGATAGATAGCCCCGGAAGTATGTCCGCGGATCGGCGTGTGGCTTGTGGATAGGGAGTTTTAAAAAAGCTTTTCCTTAAAATATTAATATATTGTGGTGATTTATCTATGTAATATAGATAGAGATATAGATATCATCACGCCAGTTCCTTTGCGGGGTACGCAGAGACTACAGAGTTCCACAGGTTGTTTCCTTACAGACCTCTCTGGGTTCTTCCACTCTCATAGTTCGTTTCATACACGCTTGCCGGTTACGGGGACGCCCTTCAGATAAGACACGGTCTATTTGGTTGTGGTAAAATAGTTTAGGTCTTCCCTAGTACCTACATCCTTCCACTTTCGCATTGTATATCTGTTTTTTTATTCTTTCTTCCGACATTCTTCATGTATTCCCGAACCAACGGGGCATACCCTTTCTTATCTTTACACCGATACTACCTACACGCTTTCTTAATACGCTGTTGCGAATACGGTTGGTCAGCTTGACTCCGCATATCTTCCGCAGAGCTCGCATTTTGACCGCATCTATCCTGCTTTCATTCTCCTTCTTACATACCCAACTAACACTGCCATATAACAGCGTTGGGACAAGCACTCCGTTATGCATGGCCAGCTGCACCTATAGGCTTAAGTGCCGGCTCCCAAGTAGCTTTCCCACCGCACCATTTCCTCTATTCCCTGCACTCACTCTTCTCTTCATGTCAGCGGTGTATTTCCCATCCTTACTGAAGGTGCATCCAAGATAGACAAACTCATTCACTTGGTCCAGCACATCGTTACCAACCATAATCCTTGCATTCGTTCTGGTTTCTTCCCGTTCAAAAACCATAATTTTAGTTTTCTTCACATTTAAATGTAAGCCATTGTTCAATGGTGGTGTATTTTCAAAGTCATTTAAGGATGACGTTGAATAATAATTGTGGTTTTATGCATTTAATATTTTATATTATAAGTACTACAACGAAGTTAATTGAAGTACGAGTTAGATGTATTCATATTAAAACATGGACCCAACTTTCAAGTTAATTTCAAAAACTTAGATAAAACCCATTAATTAAAAAACTCATAATATTCACAATACAGATGATATGATGATATTAATAAAAATAACTTGAATTAATAAATTACGCAAATCAAACAGACGTATTTAATTTCGAAAGTTCAGTTTAATCAGCGTCTAAATGAATTATTAAATCAGTCAAAACATCTTTTAACTCTCCAGCTAGTTTCATATTCCCGAGCAGCTAGTTTGTGAAATGTCTTTTGTCCCATAATAATTGTCTTTTATTAAAGACTAGCGGACCGCCCTGGCTTCGCACAGGTGGGCAAAATCTTATGAAAAACGTTTTAGTAGGGATTCCAATTTTTTTCTAGTAATAAATATAGCCTATGTTACTCAGAGATAATGTAGCAGTCTAATGGTGAAAGATTTTTGAAGTAAGTCCAGTAAATTTTGAGTTTATTCATTTCAAACATACAAAATTCTTTCCTCTTTATAATATTAGTGTAGATATAAGCTCAGTGTTACACCTATACGACCAACACCATTTTCTAAAAATGTTACCTACAACCAAAAGTTAGAAACAGTGAAAACGATTCAAACGAATACAATAGTCAAAATATCCCTTCTTGGCTTTTTTTTGTTAAAAATAGACTTACGCTAGTTAGAAAGACACAAAGAAAGGAAAATTGTTCATTTGCTATTGATCCTGGAACAAAAGGAATATTCCGATCCAGATCTAATCCAAATAACGGGATAGGGACAGCACTAGCGGCCGCAACGTTGTCGCGCGGCGGTGGCCGGCAGCCGTTGAGTCATCGTTACGCGAGAAGCCATGCAGATTATAATTTATAGTACCGCTGAAAAAAATATCGTGATGTTAGAGTCAATGTATCAGTGAATTAAGGAGTGACTTTTAAATATGATATTATATCTAACATGCGTGTATGAGACGAACTATGAGAGTCGAGGAAGCCAGAGAGGTATGTAAGGAAAGAACCTGTTAGAACTCTGTACTCTCTGCCTACCCCGCAAGGGATCTGGCGTGATGATATAGATAGATAGATATTCAATAACGAACATTTTTTTGTTAATCTATATTGTCCCACTACCGTGCAAAGGTCTCCCTCATAATCTTCCCCGTGGATCTATGTTTGACCCTAGACATTAAACATTGCACCCAAAACAAAACAGAATAAAACTGATTCGCCCCCTCAATACAGGTACCAATAACTGAACGGGCCGTACTCACCATCCACAAGAAGGAAAAGCGGTATTTTATTTAGCTCAAACTACATAAATTTCGAATACTAAACATCTATGACTTCTATTAAACGCTGCCAATAACAAACCATTTCTGATTCGATTTCGAAATTATAAACAAACTTATCCGAGCTTAATCCAGGTTTCTACAATCCCTCAACAGCAAGATGCCCGTGTTTTGCCGAACTTAAGACGTTGCTTGCATTCTAAATGCAAGACGGCAATTAAGCTATTTGAATACGAAATGACTGAACGGGGAACGGGCGACGTACTTAAGGCACATTGTTTAGTTAAATCACAGTAGAATAAAATATTCTTACAAACAAACGCATTTAAGCGGGCATCACCGGATGAGATATTATATATGCTATCGAAAATGTATGTAATCCGTAATAAATGCCAAAAAATCCAGGACAGGTATGAAATAAATTTTATTACACACAATTCCTAGGAAATCCTATAAATTTCCTAACCGGAACCGGAAATGTATTAAAGTCAGGATGTCGGTAGATTACAGCGAGGTACGTAGTGTCTGGGCAGGGTGTTTTTTAACCTAATTTTTTTTAAATGTCGATTTTTATGAAACTTGCTTTTTGTTCATTATCACAAGTTATATTTTTTACATTTTATCCGCGGAACATGTGCGATCTCCTATCGACTAAAACCCCCTGGATTTCCTGTATCGAGCCTCCAGAAGAGCTTCTGAATCGCTCCGAGAAGAGCTCGATTGCTCCTCTGTGCTACGTTCGGAAGTACCTGTCTATGGGGGAAGCTAGACTTGTTTCACTTATGCACCACCGTGGTACTCATGATAGCGTGGGCCACTCCACACCACTACCCTCCTAGGAGTGGCGTGAACGAAAGTCATGATCTCTTACAGTTTACCCCGCGCATCTTCTAAGGCCCCATTACGACATTCGTGCAGGGGGTCTTTTGCACGCTGCTACGACGATCAAGACACCAGCGTTGAGCCCTAATATAATCCGGGTGCCATGGTGGGCAGTGCTTCTGTCCTAGTACCCTCACCTCAGCTGAGCGAAATCAGCTCTTTTCCGATTACGCTCAGCCGCCTCTTTCTTGGACATCATTGCCCCGCATAAGGAGGCTACCGTCCCTCATGCCGATTCTTCTTTTAGCACAGGCGATACCACTGGCAGGAAAAGGACCGGTCGATAAGTTCAACCGAGATCCGCTGTGTTGAAATCTGACCCGGTCACAACGGTGACAAATATACATGATTACATATAATAAATTATTTCGTACATTTTCTAATTTGGCATACTTTACAATACAAAGACATAATCCACGAAATAGTCAACAATTTTTTGATAAAGGAAGGAGCAATAATTACACTCTGATATTATTTTATAAAAAGAATTATAGGCTGGTCGGAAGGATCGAGTAGGGGCCGCGGGTTAGGCAGGACAAATCTTTGTGTGATCCGCAAATATTCGTTTTTATCTAGTTGTTTGTATGACTATGAAATTCATGTCTACGAATACGAGTGCTAATTTCATAGAAATAAGTTACTTTTTCTGCCAATTCATTTCAGACGTAAGAATAAAAGTATTCAATTTAACTTTTTTAATTGATACCCATAAATTTTTCATTATCGAATGATAGATTATACCCGGGATGAAATCCTTGTATCAATGGATTGCTTTCCAATTTAACCTTGTAATCCTCGCTTCATTTATTTTGTGTATACGCCAAAATCAACATCCTTTTATTGGGTTAGTAGGTGGTATTGTAGTTACAGATTCCATGTTTTAATTAAATCTAAAAGTCGGGTACCCAGGGAACCCATAATTACGTCGTAGTATTTACAATAGCGTCACTACTTTCGATGAATGTCGTCAATGTTAAGTAAAGGAGTTATAAATCAGTTGAGACGATAGAAACACCTGTCGTGGTAATATGCTCATTCTAAGTTACGTAACTTATTTGAGAACGTTTTGTTACATTTTTAATCGTGACTGACTCACTACAGACAAGCCCTGACAGCAAATTGACCTAATAGCAAAATAACTTATTTTAAAAAGGATTACGTGGCAATAATCCCCTTTAATAAATGTATGTATGTTATCCACTGTAAACATATTCGTGATTTGGCATTGCCTTTACGGCTTGCCACGTTGATAAATGTACCAGACAACAACGTTTTTCAAAGCAATAGCCTAACTACGACGACTACACAGACGATTTAGCGAAGTGGTTACGAGCTTAAGCCAATCCGCCCACTGAGTCTAATAGTCGCGGGTTCGATTTCCGCACGGGACAAATAAATAAATATAACTGATACGCTTCGACTTCCATATATAACGTCATTCGAATAATTGTTATCCTGGTGTAACAACCCTATACATCGCTACAAAAGTTGTGACTACCTACCAATAGATGACGCTGAACATTTGACAATCCGACTTACATGTCTAGAACGCGATATGAGAGTTCGCATGACGCGTACCATATAAATACAAGCCCTCTACAATAACACTCGGGAGAGTGGTAGGCCTTGTCAGACACAACACCCCTCTGACGGGGAGAGCTTCGCATTCCCAAAACCTGCCAAAACGATCCTGCTACACTAGTTACGGTAACAATATGGTGGAGGGTTGTTCCAGTAGTCACACTCGTGAACGGGTACTGCGTGGTCCACCTGGAATCCTTTGGGCACTCTTCATAAATAACATCATTAGTTTCATATCTCGGTCGTAAGGCATTACACTGTAGTTAGATCTAAACTATTTAACATTGTATCCAAGCAATATGATTGAAAAAAAAGAAAGGAAAGAAAAGAAAGGAAAAAAGAGAAAGAGAATTAAATAAAAAAAGACAAGCCCGACAAGTTTCTTCGCCGGATCTTCTCAGTGGAGGCCGCGTTCGGCTCCGGTGGTAAAATGTAAATGGACTTTTTGTAAGCGCCCCCGAAGAGCTTATACAAAATAAATTAATTATATCTGTCTATATCATCACGCCAGATCCCTTGCGGGGTAGGCAGAGAGTACAGAGTTTCAACAGGTTCTTTCCTTACATACCTCTCTGGTTTCCTCCACTCTCATAGGTGGTCTCATACACGCTCGCCGATTACGGAGACTCTTGACTTGTCCTTCAGATAAGACTCGGTCTATTTAGTCATGGTAAGATAGTCTAGGTCTTCCCCGGCACCTATATCCTTCCTCTTTCGCATTGTACATCTGTTTTGTCATTCTTTCTTCGGACATTCTTTGTATATGCCATATATTAATCGAGTATTACCCAGTTTAATCGTGAGCCCTCGTCTGCCCTGGCAGCAGAGTAGTGCCTCGCGTGAACTACTGATATTGGTTCCTAAGTCTTGTCACATTTTTGGTCCCACTGTTACTCCAGTTCCCGGAGCAGAAAGAACAGTCTTACTCCATCCTCACTCAGAAACAATAATAACTCTAATAATATCAACGCGCATCCTCAATATTAACACGTATACTAAGTTTAACCCTTTCCCGCCGGCAGGGGTCGGGCGGGCCAAATTAGATTCGCTGAGTTATATACAACCTTATTGGCTCGGACTATCTCGGCCCGGGTTGATTAATGCCTCTATAGTTTCCGTTATATCGTTATCTCCAATAGATTATACGTGGGCAATCGCTGAAATAGGAGGTGGTTATTGAGTGTTAGTTCAGCCAGCGACGTAGTAAGTGAATATTCTTAACTTTTCAAATCGCTGGCATACTTTTGCGTTAAATCTATTCTCGCTCAATATATAAATATGTAGCTAATACTATATTTGACAACGTTCCAAATGACAAATCTCAACGATAAAGCTCATTATAACGGGATATAGAACGGAACGGGATAACAAATTACTACTACTATTTGACAAAAAGTAGCAGTTTTTTTAATAATTTGTCCCCACATTTTTTTTTCTTTTATAAATAACGTGGATTTACACTAGGATTTATTCTTGTATCGTGGGTGCGTTTCCTGTTAAACAAACAATGCAACAATAAAATTATGGAATCCGCGACTATTAGACACACTGGGTGGAATGGCTTAAAATCTTAACCACTGCGCCAATTCGTCCGTCAAGCCCAAGTCATTTACCCCTAAATATCAAGTTACATGGCTTAATGATATAAATAGTACAAAAAAATATTTATTTTATCTGTAGGAACTTTCTACTTTCTGCTTACCCCTCAAGGACTTTAACGGGGTGATGAATAGATTATAAGAGCAATCCACTCACTATCTGATACCTGCATAATCCATAGAATATTTGAATGGAGCTGTATCGGGTAATGGTTTTCGTTTTATGCTTCTATTAAATATTCTCTTTAATGCGCTAATACAAAATACCGCTCTGTGGCTGTTTGCTCATCAACATTTTCAAAACGAATTTCTACACACATTTAACAGAATTCGTGTTGTGATGGATGTTCTTTACATACATCAGGTAGAACAAACCTAAGGGATTTTTACAAAAATTATAATGATGGTCTGACTCCCTTCACGCGACGCGGCGCTGAATTTTATTTCGTTGAAGGCATAACGTGTTTCGACCGACACAATTTGTTGGCGTTTTAAATATTCCTCATCTACATAATGTATTTTTTGCGAGACGTACGCTGGTATTTCTACTTTTGACGTTATCTGATTTTTTCTAACGTAGCACTAAAAAAAATTTGGTAATATGCGAATGAATGTTAAGTACTAATATATAAGGAAACGTTTACATCGTTGCACCAGTGGCAAATAGTGCGCGTTGCGATCACGAGATCTTGAGTTCAAATTCTAGATCGGACAAATGTAGTTTTCTATCAAAAAAAAAGTATAAATCCGGAGTCTGGAAATGACAATAGGCTCGGACAATAAGTTCTATTATATGGTACCTAACATCGTCGGCAAAACTTGATACATATACTACATTTCTGCCACCCCCGCTTGGGGAGAATAGGCGTGATGGCGTATATGACAATACCTTTAGGATCATTACGTAAACTTCATACTTCGTACAAAATTTCCGAAATCTGAATTTGCAGTACTTATATGTATTTCGAAAATGTTAAGTAATCAGAATGTTCCACTGTAATTTAAGGTAATTTCTCATATGTGTAAATTATCTTTTAAATTAATTCAAAATCGATTATGATCACATTTACCACACTGCATTGTCCAAAGCATCTACTTAATGTGCGACAAGGTTATTTTGACCCGTGGATGACATTGCCAGGGGGCGTTAGTGTAAAATTAGAGTTATCATTTAGTAAAATTTTCCTACTTGCATAGAAATATTACAACAGATGGCATGGTTACTAATTAAAAAAGAAAATCGGTAAATTTCGCAGCAAATGGCAACTCTGCAACTGTCATAAACTGACATATGGACATCATTCTACTTGATGACAACGCTAGTTCCGATTTTGGCCGCGGGCCATAACATCCTTGTATGGCATACATATTACCTCCATAAAATAAAAGGACGGCCGCTCTCAAAAAACGTAATGTAGGGCCATCGATCTAAATAGAAAGAGGCACAAAACAGAGAGACCCGCTATCCCCACAACTGGTCATATCCGCACTCGAATAGGTGCGGCGGGTTAGGAAGAATGAGATATTGTCGTCGGAAGGAGACTTACAAATCTCAGTTCCGCCTACGTTATTATTCTTTTCTCTTCCAGCTATTGTGCGATGAGAACATGTCGAAAACCACGATCCTGATAAATATTATAAAACGCTAAATTGAAGTTCAGAAATATACGCCCAGTGGAGTTGTTCACCGTCACGCCGTCGAGTTGTTCGTTATTAAAAAACTGATGAAGCGAAAACTCGAGAACAATGTGCATTCTGCTTATACTTATTAACTGTATATAGACCTGGTGAAGGAACGGTGAAGGAGGACATCGTGAGGAAACCTGCATGCCTAAGAGATTCTCGAAGGTGTGTTAAGTTCGCCAACCCGCACTGGGCCAGCGTGGTGGACTATGGCCCGTGCCCAACGGGGGGACAGTTTCTTAACAGGGCTAATAATATATATATATTATATAGACCTGGTGACTATATCCTGATATTTGACAAAGTTACTAAAGTCTACACTCGCGGTTTCCTAGTGCTATATAGAGCGCAATATTCTAGATATTGAACTCACCGACCAAAAAGCCGATGTGGGTCAAAGACGCCGAGCAGAAAAGGGACCGCCCTGGCTATACCAAAAAGATTGGGTTCCTCTTAATTTTAAAGACCATCATCGCATGTGTGATTGTTGGACGAACTGGACAGCTTTATAAACGTTTGGCCCCAATTGCTCCTAGTATAGAAAAATGCAAGGCGTCCTTTGTCCAGCAGTGGAACACTAACGGTTAGATAATAATAAAAAATAATTAATAAAACGTAACCCGACAATAGGAATTCATATCCCTGTGTCGATGATGAATTTACAAACATCATTTGTGGTCACACAATTTTTTTTTCTATGAGGAGTCTAACGCTCGACCACTCGATCTAGTACATAGAGCGCCCTAAGCACTCGACCAAGGCGTTGTGGAAAAAATCGTGATAAATCACGAGATAACTAGTTTCTATATTATACTATAACAACAACACCATTGTAGTTACTAGTACCTATAAATATTCTTAAATAATAGTGAATTATTACTTCGTCCGCGTTGACTTTAGACAGGAACCTAACATTTTTAATAAAAAGTATCCAATGTGTTAATCCAGGCAATAAACTATTTGTGTGCCTAATTTCATTCAAATCCGTTTACCTGTTTTTGCGTGATTGAGTAACAAACATCTATACATACAAACTTTCACATTTATAATATTATAGCAAATAGATAAACTCACAATATATTACTGTATCAAATACCACTTTACTGTGTGTAACGTTATCAAACTTTAACTATATACAATCTTTATAGCAGCATAGTAAGAATCGACTTTATGTCGGGGCAATAAAGATAGCAAATGATGGGTCCGTTCGCCTTGCCACCATCTTGCGTCGTTAGATCACAGCGCACCTGGTCTACGTCTGACCGTCTATGATCCGCTTTACATTTATAACTGTACGTACCACGCAGCGTACGTCACTACTAGTAGTGACGTACGCTGCGTGGAGCAATTATCAGCTGAATGCTTTTGTTTATCTTTTTTTAAATTAAACGAAGTGTTCATTTGCTATAATTTATTAGCTAATAATTTTACAATGAAGTTTGTGGACGAGCGTAAACGTTATAAAGTGTATTAGTGAAGGACTGAGGACAAAATATACAAAAACGAAATTATAATAATTTACTAACGTAAAACTACTAAATCCTTTAATCTACCCTCAACCTCAAAAAGAATGATTTTATATATAAACACTAGTGCATGTTGCCCTCCAATCCATATAAACAGAGCTACGGGTGTGTTGTGACTTATGGTGTTACGTATTATCAAAGTAATAGCGAAATTTGCCACATCAATATTCCTTTGTTACAACGCCATCTGTTGAGTTTTCCGAGTCATGCTAAGCAAAATCGATAGCGAGAAGTATGGTACACATGGTAAAAGTGCGTCACAATTCAGATTGTATCATTTGAATCTGAATCATTGCAAAGATTCGAATTGCAATATACCTCATTTAAAACATTTGGATCACTGATCAATTCAATTAAACCTCTCGTTCGCATGGACGCATTTTTATGCGCGGTGCTGAAGCGCTATATAGCGCTTTCAAAAATGCTCTTTAGCCATTTATTTAATTCCCGCGCTTTATTAACGTGCGAAGAAAAAGCACCCATGCGAATGTAGGAAAAGTTGCATAAACTAAACGAATTACTTATTGTATTAGTATAAAACTCATTCGTTTCTGTAATATCCAGTATTAATAATTTCAAGTAATTATAAAATATTAGTAAGGTAATCCTCATCATCATCTCAACCTATACTTGTCCACTGCTGAACATAGGCCTCCCCAATCGCTTTCCAGCGTAACCGGTCCGATGCCACCTGCATCCAACGACTTCCTGCAATTTTCACGAGCTCGTCGGTCTATTTGGCAGGCGGTCGTCCTTCGCTGCGCCTGCCAATACGTGGTCTCCACTCTAGAATCTTTCTGTGGCCCGCCCTCCTGTGGCAATCCACTTCAGCTTGCTTATCCTGAGGGCTATGTCGGTGACCTTGGTTCTTCTACAAATCTCCTCATTCCTGATTCGATCACGTAGAGACTCGCCGAGCATAGCTCTGTCCATAGCTCGCTGAGCAACTCTGAGCTTTTTTATGAGACCTATTGTAAGAGACCACGTCTCTGATCCGTATGTCATCACTGGCAACACAAATTGACTAAAAGCTTTAATCTTGAGGCACTGAGGTATTTTGGGCGAGAAGATGTTGCGAAGTTTCCCGAACGCTGCCCAGCCGAGTTTGCATTCGTCGATTGACCTCTCTCTCAAAGTTGGACCTACCCAACCGGACTGCCTGTCGCAGGTAAATGTATTCGTCGACAATTTCAAGAGTAGAGTTCCCAACGGTGAGTGCGGTGGGTACGACATGGACATTAAACATTATTTTTGTTTTGTCCATGTTTACTTTAAGACCCACTTGTTAAGATTCTCTGTTAAGGTCACCGAGCATTCGACCTAGATCTTCCAGCGACTCCACCATAACCACAATGTCGTCGGCAAATCGAAGGTGAGTGATGTATTCACCATTGATGAAATGACGTCTCCCTGTCTTACTCCTCTTTTTATGGGGATTAACTCCGTGCACTGCCCCTGTACTCGGACTGACATGGTGGCGTTATTTAACAAGTACTTCAATACTTCGATGTACCGATAGTCAATGCGGCATCGCTGGAGAGATCTAAGAACCGCCCAAGTCTCGATCGAATCAAAGGCTTTCTCATAGTCCACAAACGCTAAGCATAATGGCGTATGTATGTGGTCTATGGTGCTAAAGCCTTTCCGGAAACCGGCTTGTTCGGGAGGCTGGAAGCCTGCGTTCGAAGCGATTCGTGATGACTCTCGAAAACAACTTATAAATATGGCTCAGCAGTGTGAAGGGCCTATAATTCTTCAATATGGTGTTATCACCTTTCTCGAAAAACAACACTACCACACCCCTGTTCCATGCCCTCGGCATTTTCTGTCCGAGCAAGACGGAATTCAACAGCCTCTGAAGGATTTTAAGTACCGGCGATCCGCCCGCTTTCAGAAGCTCTGCAATAATTCCGTCTCCGACGTCATTCGTCTCCGCTCGGCGCTTTGTTGTTTTTGAGTTGTTTGAGAGCCATCCTAATCTCGTCCAGGCTCTATCTAGGATATCTTCAGTGTAGTGTCGGGTTAGCTTGGCTCTACGGTACTTTACCAAGTCAACAACAGGTTCATCGCAGGTTTAGAGCGTCATAGAACGTCGCTCAGCCATGAGGTCCCGGGTGTAGTCAGATAGTTTTTGAGGCCTATTTTAAGGTGGGGCTTAAAATACTTGGACCCGACCGTATGGACAGTCTCTACCAGCCTAATTTTGATTTCGTCCACTGATGTGCTGCTGTCTAGCTATTCGAAGCGGTTTGACAATTCGAGTTGAAAGTTCTCGGGATTTTGGATACATGCATAAGAAGATCGGAGCGTAGACTTCATCAGGCGCGATGTTTCCATTTTGTTATTAATATTTAATGTGTCTCTGACCATTCGGTGATCACTGCTGGTTTTTACCCTGTAAATCACGGAGACATCATTAAATATTTGCCGCTTGGTGCTCATGATGAAGTCTATTTCATTTTTAACCATCAGGGCTCATTCAGATCCATTTCCTATGTGGCGGCTTCTGGAAGAAAGAGTTCATCGTAAAGAGTACCTCTTTCTCCAGAAATTCAGCCAGCCTCTGACCCCTGGGGTTGCGCTGCCCATATCCAAATTGCCCCACTCTCAACTCATCATCGCCCCGTTTGCCCAGCCGCGCATTAAAGTCACCCATAACCACTGTAAAGTGTCCTTTTGAAGTATGTATGGCTCTACTAATGTCCTCATACATAGCTTCGACCTCATCATCTGAGTATGCAGAAGTCGGTGCGTAGACCTGTATGACCTACAGCAAATATCTTTTCGATATTCTGAGTATCAGGTACGCTACCCTGCTCGACACACTAGTGATGGACACAACCTTGTTTATGAGTGACTTGTGGACGATAAATCCGACACTACCTGGGGCTGCTGTTCGCTCTCCCGGTAGTAAAACAAGTTGCCAGATTTCCCCCCTCCACTTCCCTCCTTTGCAAAGCGGGATGCACAAAAACATTGGCAGATCAGCCATAGGGAAGGAGACAGGAGAACAGGGCCTATTTGTGAGCCTCATGTTTGATTCTAGTAATAGGTATGGCAAAAACGCTAGAAAGCACGAAATTATTCCGAGTTTCTAGAAGATCAGTATAGTAGATTACTAGGCATGCCTTTTAAGTTTTGTCGTTTCCATATTTCCCGGCAATTTTGAATTTGGAACTGTTCTATATTCGAATGTGTTTAAATATTGAATCTCAAAACAGTTGAAAGTATTAGGATTAATGCTATTGTTTAGCCACAGCGTCGATTGGAATCTGCCAGGTTACGTACGATAATGAATCTTTCTAAGGAAAATGTTCGTGCAATAATTTTCTACAACTTTAGAAGAGGCCTGACACGGCTTCAGTATTTTGAAGAGCTAACATCTGTGTTCAGTGATGAAGCCCCATATCTGCGGACTGTCGAACGCTGGTATTTAGAATTCCAGCGTGGACATACTAGTGTTAGTGACAAATCTCGCGAAGGACGCCCAAAATCCGCCTTCACTGAAGATAACATCATTGCTGTGAGACAACTAATACTCGAAGATCGTCATGTGAAGTATCGAGAGATAGAGGCTCTATTAGGCATCTCAGGGATAACCATTTAGAAGATCTTGCATGAAGCGCTTGGTGTGAGAAAGCTAGTTTGCCGTTGGATACCGCATCTGCTTTCCGACGATCACAAGGCGGCCCGCGTCAGATGGCGTAAGAAAACTCTGCAAAGGTTCAACCGAGGAGAGTCCAATCACGTCTACGACATCATCAGTGGTGACGAATCTTGGATCTATGCCTACGATCCTGATTCCAAACAACAATCTACAATCTGGGTCTTTCAAGACGAGCCAAAGCCGACTAAAGTTGTTCGTTCTCGAAGCACTTCAAAGAAGATGGTGGCCACGTTCGTTGGAAAAACCGGCCATGTTGCGACTATTGCACTCGAAGATCGTAGAACGGTTAACGCAGAGTGGTATACCACAGTTTGTTTACCACAAGTCATCGCCGAACTTCGAAAATCTAACTGAAAGCGACGCATCATCCTGCACCACGACAACGCAAGCTCTATATATACATATATATATATAGACGAACGATTTAGCGCACTGGTCCAGAGTCGCTCCGCCCACTGCGGCCAACAGTCGCGGGTTCGACTCCCGCACGGGACAAATGACTTTGTGTGATCCACAATCACTCGTTCCGGTCTGGGTACTATATATATATATATATATATATATATATATATATATACTACAAAAATGTACATATTGATTTGTATTATATATATATATATATATATATATATATATATATATATATATATATATATATATATAATACAAATCAATATGTACATTTTTGTAGTTGTAAGAGATGCTTTTCTGTCCGACACTCCAACTATTTCCTCTATATGTTTTTTGATATGTGGCTTTATAATAAATCCAACTTCTCCTTGTCCTACTATTTCTCCTTTGTAGTAGAGTATAAAATTCTGCCGCTCTTCAATTTCCCCACCTAGTCTTCTTATCTCGCTTATACCCAGTATATCCCACCATATTTCAGCTAGAGTTTGTTAAATCTCTAGTAGGCTTTCTTCTGTTCTTAAAGTGCGGGTATTCAATGTAGCTATGACCAATGATTCATGTTTGTTATTTTTTTATAATTTTTTGTTGGTATGGCTGTTCCATAACGCTAACTAGATGGTTTTGCTCGACATCCTCACGGTGACCAGCCGGCTTGAGAATCTTTCTATTTTTATTGCTTAAGCTAATTTTTCCGGTCGCCGGGCGATAATTGCTATTCTGTTTTACCTGATTTTGATGTGAAGGAGTTAGGGCGCTGCTTCATGATGTCTAAGGCATTTGCCCTACTAATTTTGGGAGCAGACTTTGGAATCTCATTTTTGGATGAGGTACTTTCTTGAGGACTGCCAGTAGTCGACCTCTTCCTTTTTTCATGTTTCTTGTCTTCTCTAACTACTAAATTATCAGAATTTATGTAAGCAAAATTTCCCTTACGCCTTTCTTTAAGTAGGGCGGGTATCAAAGCTTTCCTTTTTTCCGCCACTTCTATTGGGAAGTCCTCTTTGATATAAAACCCAGAGCTCATTTTGGGTCTGTTCTTCAGGATTTCATTCTTTTTACAAATTGAGGTAAAGTTTATTGCCTATTGCCTTGCCCTTAGCTCCTAGTCGGTATGCATTGTTTATTTCGTATGGCTGGATTTTTACTTTGGTTTGTGTTTCTATTAATGACTTGACAGTATCTACAAGTAATTCTCCTTATTGTTTTTTTTCCACTCCAAAGAATATCAAATTGTTATTTCTACGATCATCACTCATCTGTTTCATACTATTCTCCAAATTTTGAACCTTTACTTTAAGATTTCTATTTTCCTCCAGAACAGTAGCTATTCTCTCATCCAATCTCTTCATTACGCTTTGTGTTACTGATTCTGTTATCTTATTAGTCTGAATGTCTAATTCTTCTTTAATTTTATTCAATAATATTTCCATTGATTTTTTATGATTTATTTCCCTATTTTTTTTTTTTTTAAAGCTGGTATCACTTTTGTTATTTTCCGCAATGGCAACCCGGGTATTCTATGTTATCTATGACAGCAATGACGTATATCTATGACAGCTGTCATTCAATTAATGTCACTTGAATATGACAATTGGTATTAATTAGTTGGTACAAAATATCGGATTGCTCGCCTACCTTCATTTAAAGTGTTTGTGTTTTATTTGCTTTCTTCTGATTCTTCGCAAGGCATTTGAAATGTAAAATATCTTCTGTGTATGTTGTTGATACGTGAAACTTATTTTTGAATACTGTTTTAAATCACATATAGTTACACTTCAGCGGTTTTAATCGAATAACGTAAGTTTTCAAGCGTTTTTTATTTTTAATATAAGAAGTAACAAACAACGAGTGTTCACTTGATTACACCGGAACCGGAACCAGTTTAACTTAGCTTACAGTAAAAGTAAAACATGAAAACAATTACATGTAATATCTGCTTACCCCAGTGGGATAAAGGTGTGAGTGTATGTATGTATCTATGTATAATATACATATGTTCATCTTTATTATTTTTTCTTCAAAATAGGATAAAAATTAATCCTTTTCTGCCTCCCATTCCTCAGTATGCGCGCAATCCCGCCGATGTTGCGTTCGTAATTCGAGTCGACAATCCTCGGCTGAATCCGCCCTCAGTCAGCCCGACGCTGAACTTACAACACATCTTAAGGTCGAGATTCAGATACATTTTTTGTTTTATATTTATGTTATATATTGCAGTTCACGTGTATTGTATAGTTCTCATACATCGCGTGTTGGTTTGTTCCGTACGTCTGTAACTGGTAAATATTACAACGAGATTCAGAGTCAAATAAAGCATTTTTTTTTAATATTGCTGTTTCGTATCTTGTAGTTCTCGTTCATGTTTTATATCAGTGTCACATATCAGTAAAGATCGACACATGTCTCATGCCATTAGTAAAGTGTGGCTCTTGCGCAAAATTTTTGTCGCCGCTGGAGGGCGCTAAATGTATTACTTGTAATGCTATATTTTTCCGGTTGTAAGCAGTTTTGCTATCTACAGGTTTTTAGTCCCCTAGATGGAATTGTACTGTGTATAAGAAAAAGCAGGCCAAAAAATGTAAAGTAAAGTAAATACGCCGAATAGTGACCAGACCGAAGAAATAATAAGTACAAGCGCACTAAGCTCTGCCATGATCCCCACTAAGACATCTACCCTTGATATAGCCGCCGTGCTAGGTACATTTAAGAAGGAATTGCGTATAGAACTTCAGGTGCTGTTTAGAGAGGAATTGTAGAACGAATTTCATAAGCTGTGCGATGATATGGTCCAGGTTAAGGTGGACAGAGACCAGCTAAGAGCAGAGGTTAGGGCGTGTAAAGAGAGAATGGATATCCTGCAAGAAATGGTATCTTGGAGCATAAATGTAAGGTTCAAATGGGCAGGAAAGACGCCGTGATTCAGCTCAGGATGCGATGCGAGCCTTATCCGTACTGACGGCGACCTGCTGCGTGTTTTTGGTCCAGATTTTGACAAGACTCAAGATTAGTTGTATTAGATAGTAAGATAACTCTTTATTGTTCCACCAAAGATACACAACATGGATATAAAATTCATAAATTACTAAGAAGTGTAACAATGGGCGGCCTTATCACTAATAGTGATCTCTTCCAGGCAACCTTTGGATGGAGAGAATTGAAAGGAATCGCAAGATTAGGGGTGTACTAAATAAACAAATTAACATAAATCACAAATAAATCTAACAGACACTACTTAAACACACATATATATATATATATAGAAACGAAATAAAATGTCATGTAAAATTGTTTAACCCGATTCCTAAAAACATAAATGGACGGAGCACGTCTTATAGAGGCAGGTAATGAGTTCCACAAACGGACGGAGTCATTTCGGACGACCTTAAGGAATATGAGTTGGAATCGTGAAGGAAATCGAACCGTACCTTAAGATAATGTGGAGAAGACGGATTGAACAATATATTGTATAGAAGGCAGAGGTTATGAGTATTCTGGCGAAGATGTGTAGGGAGCCACTTGAGCTTAGTACGACACTGAGATACATGATCATATTTGCGTAAACCAAAAATAAATCTTATACAGAAGTTTTGGAAACGCTCAAGTTTTTAGCTGTTCTTCTGTGAGGTCTAGATAGCAGATGTCAGCGTAGTCGAGGATAGGAAGTAACAGGGACTGTGCTAGAGCAATTTTAGTAGTAATTGGCAGGAAGTTTTGCAGTGTCTTAAGTGAACCTGCTGCGGCGTACAGTTTACTACTGGTGACTTGCAGTTGACTAGCCCAACTCATACAACGATCCATGGTCAAGCCCAAATTTGTCACAGTTTCACTGTACGGTATCGAGACCCTATTTAATTTAACTCGCGGAATTAGATTCCAGTCCACTTTAGATAGCAGACATGAACTGCCAATAATGATCACTTGAGCCTTAGTAGGATTCACTTTTAGGCCAAAATTTTTGCTTTTCTCAGTTATATGAAGTAGATCACTATTAACAACATTGATACAGTCGTTTAACTTGTTCAGCGGAGAGTGAGAATAAATTTGAAGGTCATCTGCATATAAGTAGTATGAAGAAGAAATATTATGGGAAATAAAAATTGCGAAGAAGAGTGGAGATAGGACCCCGCCTTGTGGTACACCGGCCGACGTATCACACCATGATGAGAAATTCGCTTCAAGGCGGACCCACTGCCGGCGTCCATACAGATAGCTGTGAAACCAAGCGACCACCGTTGGAGATGTTAATAGAGCGAAGTATAGCCAAAAGAATGTCAAAATCGACCGTGTTAAAAGCATTACTAAAATCCAACAACGTGAGCACTGTAAGGTTGCCATTTTCCATATAAAAGCGGATGTCATCAGTGATTTTAACAAGCGTACTTACTGTGCTATGTCTAGGATGAAAACCCGATTAGAAAGGATTAAGGAGATTATGCCAGCAAAGGAAATTGGCGATCTGATTATGAATAAGGCGCTCAAAGACTTTAGAAAGAAAAGGAAGGATGGATATCGGACGGTAGTCAGCAAAAGCTTTGGGATTTGGTTTCTTAGGTAAAGGAATAATTTGAGCATCCTTCCAACTAGAAGGGAAAATGCCTTTTACGATAGAATTATTAAAAAGGGTACAGAGGATGGGAACGATGATGTCGATTATTGCACTATCATATTGCGGATTATACCAACGCCACCAACAGCATTGGAGGAGATTGACAGTATGCTCTTTTTATCATCACAATCGGTAAGACGACTTAAAACAAAAGGAGAGTAGTCAGGAGTTGGTATGTTTGAAAAATGGCTTAGAGTATTTGCTCTAGTTGAATCATCGATATTCGACGAAGAAGAAAAATGAAAATTGAGCCAATTAATCTTTAAATCAGTTGGAACAGTATCTTGATGTGATTTGCCAACTCCAATAGACTTAAGAAATTTCCAGACTTTAGCTGGATCATTATTATCGACATAGTCATGGATATGGCGGCGCAAGACGTCCCTTCATACCACATTGCAGCGATTTCGCGATTTGATATATTTGGATTTATTCTCATCACTAGGACAGCACTTAAACTTATGTTTGGCTTTGTGTATTTTATCCTATGTAGTGGTTATTTTTATATATATAATTATAATAATAGTTTTAATAATTGGTTGGACACATGTGTGTAAATTAGGATCGACTATAAGCGATTTGAATGCTAGAGTGTGTAGTACTGCCAATTGGAATGAAACAGCTATTCATTATTTAGTCCATTGTAATATTGATATAAATTATCCCTTATTGCGTTGTTTGTACAAGTGCATAGTTTATTGATTAGCCTGCTGATACTCCTCCTTTAATAATCATCAAAAAAATTCTCGGTCAGTGAGGATAATTGGGATTGGGAAATAACGTCGAGTATTTACATCGCCCGTTCCACAAAGCCTAAAGACAAAAGTCTTCAATCAATGCGTATGTACAATATAATGTCCGTTATAACATATGAAGCCGAAACATGGACACTCACGGTTGGAATGGTACATAAATTTAAAGTCACTCAGCGAGCTATGGAAAGGGCTATGGTCGCAGTTTCTCTGAAGGATAGAATTCGGAACGAAGTCATTCGACAGAGAACCAAAGTTATCGATATAGTCCACCGGATTAGTAAGCTGAAGTGGCAATGGGCCGCTCACACTAGCCGAACAACCGATAACCGCTGGGACAGACGAGTTCTTGAGTGGAGACCACGGACTTGCAAACGTAATGCAGGACGCCCTCAGGCTAGGTGGAGCGATGACCTTCGTAGGGCGGCTGGCAGAAACTGGATGCGAGTAGCCGAGGATCGTACCCAGTGGCCAGCACTTGGAGAGGCCTATGTCCAGCAGTGACTGCTATAGGCTGATGATGATGATGATGAGTGGGGATAAATCTGTGTATGATTAAACTTAACAAATGCGCAAATGCCGGGTGATAAGCAACTAAAATTCGGTCTTTAGGATGCTGGCTCTTCATCGACGAATCATTACGAATTTATCATAGCCATGAATCATCATTCTGTCGATATTATGGCCATTAACGAAACCTGGTTACCTAAAAGTGAGAAGGCCCGGGCACCTGTGGTGTCAGGTTATCAGCTACGTCACATTCCATGCCCTGTACCCATCCACGAAGGACGGGGTGGGGATGTAGTTTTCTATATTAAAGTGATCGTGTAATGACTCATCCTCAACACCCTATGGTGGAACAGATTTGGGTCAGCTTAAGCATAAAAACTAAGAAAATAATGATTGAAATAGCTTTTAGACCGCCCTGGTTAGACTTAAATATATTTTTTGATGGAATCACTGACAGCATTTGTGCGCTAGCACCATACGATTGTGTAATATTTTTTTTGGTGATTTCAATACCAACTTGCTCGACAGCAATGACTCTCAAGCAAGGTGACTGAGCTTACGGATTTCGTAGGTGATAGTGCAACACTTATTAATGTGATCTGTACGGATGCGCCCTGTCGATATGAGGTTGTAAGCTTTATAAGTGAGCTCGGAAATCCCTCGTTTGTAACATGCAAGATCCTTTTCAATATAGAAAAGCTTACTAAAAGAACTATCTCATATCGCCCAATTAGAAATATTCTGCTAGATTTTTTTGAAAAGGACTTGCAATCTATTCCATGATATTCTACCCGGATGATGTAAATGACATGATAAATTTCTTGAATACGTATATAATTTTTTTATGCCCTCGCACCGATTAAGATCACAGTCTTTCAAAATTTGCCAACGCCTTAGATAACAGACAATACAAACATAATGTTCAGATTCAGAGATCAGGCTCGCTTTGGATACCATGAAGCTAAGCTGGAAGCACATAAACAATATTATCTATCTATCTATATCATCACGCCAGCTCCCTCGCGGGGTAGGCAGAGAGTACAGAGTTCCAACAGGTTCTTTCCTTACATACCTCTCTGGCTTCCTCCACTCTCATAGTTCGTCTCATACACACTCGCCGGTTACGGAGACTCTTGACTTGCCCTTCAGCTAAGACACGGTCTATTTGGTCATGGTAAGATAGTCTAGGTCTTCCCCGGCACCTACATCCTTCCACTTTCGCATTGTATATCTGTTTTGTCATTCTTTCTTCGGCATTCTTTCTATATGCCCGAACCAACGGAGCATACCCTTTCTCATCTTTACACCGATACTATCTTTCATACCTACTCGCTTTCTTACTACGCTGTTGCGAATACGGTCGGTCAGCGTGACTCCGCACATCTTCCGCAGAGATCGCATTTCGACCGCATTTATCCTGCTTTCGTTCTCCTTCTTACATACCCAACTCTCACTGCCATATAACAGCGTTAAGACAAGCACTCCGTTATGCATGGCCAGCTGCGCCTTTTGGCTTAAGTGCCGGCTCCCAAGTAGCCTTCCCATCGCACCATTCACTCTATTACCTGCATTCACTCTTCTCTTAAACAATATTATTTAGACTTAAAGCATCAGGCAATAACCGCTTTATTGAAAAAAAAAAACATTTTTTATAAAATATACACATGTTAACAACCCTAAATAATTATGGTCAAATTTCAATAAATATGTGCTTCCAGTTAAGAAGGAAAATATATATTTGGGACATTTGGCTGATCCAGACGGAGTATACAATGCTTTCCTTGATATCCCTGGCGACTTAAGTATAAGCATCTCTCAGCTGACTTACTTTGAATTTAGTCGTTACGAACAAGCGACTTTTGTTCTGTAACCAGTGGACGAAACAATCATATTTAACTCCATTAATAATATGTCGACAAATGCTCAAGGCATTGATGGAATATCTAAGGATGTGATTAAGCTCACACTGCCACAATCCTTGTCCGCAATAACTGGTATTATGATTATGGTTTATGAACCAATCCATCAATTCCAGTAAATTCCCTAGCTTGTGGCGAAAAGCAATAGTGCGCCCTATTCAAAAGAATATTAATCCACAAAGATTTAAAGATCTTTTTCCGATCAGTATATTGCCCTGCTTATCTAAGTTATTGGTTCCATTGGCTTCCAAAAAAGATACCAGATCTACAATCGGGTTTTAGGAGGGGGCGTGGCCCGGTTACAGCTTTAGCAGATGTAGTGGGAAATATCCTTGAAGCCAGGGACCGAGGAGAGGGTTCGATTTTGACATTACTTGATTTTTCACGCGCTTTTGACTCATTAAATATTCCCTTGTTGCTGTCAAAGCTCTCATTCTACGGGTTTCAACCCGAATCCATAAGAGGGTTTGATAGCTACCTAGGAAATAGGTCACTACAAGTTGAGGTATGAAAATATGATGGGTCAAAGTTATCTTTCTCCCTGCGCCTAGTGACGAGGGGACTCCCACAAGGATCGTTGCTAGGTCCGCTCCTTTTTATACTGTACACTGCTAACATAACTTACTGCTTTCGCACTGTTTGTAGCACATGTACGCGGATGACACGCAATTATATTTGTTTTGTAATGCCAATAACGCTACAAACTAACCTAGAAAAGCGAAACTAGATTTGAATCTGCAAAAATACAAATTTATGGTGCTGGGTAGTAGAAAGCAAATAAGTTCGATACTATTGGCGACACCAGAAATTAAAATCTTGGGGGAAAGTATACAGAGGGTTGATGTTGCATGTAGCCTAGGTCTTACCATCGACCCGGAGCTTCGTTGTGAGGATCACTTCACGTCAAAAACTGTTTTTATAGGTTAAAATTATTATAGAGGATAAGGGAGTTCCTTAGTGTTACATCAAGGAAAAGATTGGTGGAATAGTATTATCGAAATCCGTTGTCTATTTTCTCGCCCAAGAAAATTGATACAGTGTGTGCAAAATGTGTGTGCCCGATTTTGTTACAGTATCCCCCAGAAAAGTCCCATTACATCATGTTTAAATCAATTTTTTTTTTAAATTTAAGTTCTGAAAATGGAGGCGAGACGCTGCATTTCGCGCGTTTGTTATTCAGTGTCGTAAATAAATATAAGCCGGACTACCTTTTTAGCAAGTTAAATTGGCGACTTGATTCCTATAGCTACTCAACTCGTTCTACCTCGAATCCACCCTCTGTGCCTCGATACAGGACTACAGCTTTCCGAGGATGTGTCAAATACATCGCCACTGCTGAAACAATATACCGCCTCCTATGAGATCCCTAAAAACAAGAAACACCTTTTAATTCAATTTTAAGAAATACCTTTGATACGAACAAAAATGCACTGTGTGATTATTAGAAAAGGAAAGTAAGAAAGAAAAGATATTTTACTAGCCAGCTAACAAGTACACCACAAAAATTAAATAAAAGCGATATTATAAAAATAAAATGTACTTATACTATTAGCCGCACTAATAGGGTAACACTGTGTTTAGTGTAACCACAACACAGCGCTGATTTTCAGTGATACCCCAAGTGACGTGCGTGCATGAAGCTTTGCTTCTCTAACGAGCCAGTCGCGCGGCAATTAGCGGGGTAAATAATAACATAAATAAAAACAAAATAATAAGGCGCTTTTGCCGTACGAAGTGTGAACAGGGCGAATATAATACGGCGTGCGCCCTGTTGCAGTTCTGGCCGGTGGGGTCACGGGGAAGATTCAAGTGAAAAGCCAAACAAGTCTTGATACAGTGCTCCAGCCACCAGTTGTGACCATCTTCAGACGCGCAGAGTTTCTCTTCTCAAATTTAATATGTGCCCTGTCGCTCGAACGTACGCGGCGCGATGTCGCGCGCGCTTAAGCGCATTTTATAGGGTCACAACTAGCGGGCTTTGCAGTGAGCTTTATTGTGCTTATATACCAATCATAAAGTACAATCCTCTGTCCCTATCTAGGGTAAAACTCTTCTATCCTATCTATCCCTTTCTAGGGTTACACTCTTCTATTCTTATGTATTTACCTATTGCATGACCCTTGTGTGCTATTGCTTAGGTGCTATAAACTTAAATCTATTACAATCCTTATGCTAACCTTAATCTATTATAGATAAGGCCATATTCTAAATAACTTGTTTGCATGTAGGCACCTTTAAAATTAAAAAGATTAGCGCATAAGTAATTAAAAAGGTAGATACAAGACTCTGGACCGAATGTATGTTATAAGTATTTACTCACCTGATTTGATCAGTTTTTTATCCAAATATTATGTAGTTATCGCAGATCGTCTTCTTCTCAATATCCTTTTAAGATAATAATAGGTCTTTGCTCTTTTGTTTAATACGCTATTTACCCATGGTGCGCATTCATTCACCATGCGCTCACTCTATACACTGTCGTGCACTGTCGGGTCTAGATTACTGACTGCGCGCCCGGTCGGGCGCCCGCCCGCGCCTGTGAAAACTGATACAATCGACGTGTTATTGTTTGCATCATATTTTTGCGGCGCGGGCGCGAGCACCGACTGGGTGAGCGAGACAGATGCATCGTTTAAATAAATAATTTTATGGTATTTTAAGTACATGAATATGAACATACTATATATTTTGTATACTTATTTTAAGTTTGAACGTTTGTCTTCGATCTCTTCGTGCGGCAAAAGCGTTTTTGGTCACAGTTGGTGCCACTGTCACTTTCCCGCTCATTGCCGAGCAACTGGATTTTTTGGAAACCGCTTCATGCGTCGACGTCACTTGTGGTACCACTGAAAATCAGCGCTGTGTTGTGGGCACGCTGCAACATAGCTTTACGCTGAGTGTTACCCCATTAGTGCGGCTAAAATGAGTGCATATTATTTTTGAATATCATTGTTTTTCATTTTTTTTTTATTGTAGTGTACTTGCCTGTTAGCCTAGCTAATAAATGTATCTTTCTTTCTTTCTAGTTGGTAGAACGCTCGAATTGTATTTATGGGGTCCAGAGTTCTAATCCCGCCTTATATCGGTGTCTTTTTTGAAACATTACTTCTTTTTTTTGAACGGTCAACGTGCGTGTGTACGTCCGTGCCTACACGCGTGCTCCAATTATATTCTGTATCTAAATATACAACATACCGTATAATTCCCTATAGGTCGTGCGGTGGACGCTCTCTAGAGAAAGGCTCACGCAACATAATTTGTCAATAATAATAATTAACGTAGATTAAACCATATTTTCTGCTTTTTTATTGAACAGGAACAGCAACGGGCCGATTGTAAACATGCCTCGTTAAAACCGTAAATAATGGGGCCCTTAAATTTGCCGTGTGGCTTATGGTCGACACATTTTGGGCGCTGTTAGCACCTGAACCAATTATGAACAGCTTTTGTTCAGTAGTGTAATATCTATTAGTTACATACGCCATCATGCGAAGATCCTCGCAGTTCCTCCACCCACATCTCCGTCGCACTTTTCTTTTACTTCCATCACTGTAAAATATGTCCCATATCTATATAATTATCAGTTTCACAACTGCTTGCCCCACTTAAGTATGATACGATGGTGGCCTTAAAGTGGTGGTACCTTTATGTAAGCCTAAAAGCCCAACTGTATCGTCATCAGCTTTCTATAACGCACCGCACACAAACTTCCATCCTACCCTACTACCCTAAGTTCTTAGTCAAAATTTTAGGACTGACTTGTCTCACTAATGTGTGCGTATCAGCAGCCTGGCTGACCCAGGCTGACCCAGCTAATGTAATAAAACTTTTCATAAATATATTAGGATTGTTTTTTTTTATTAAAAAACGTAGCCTCACCCTAGGATTTATTCCTGTGTCGTGGATGCGTTGCCAAACATGAAAATTTACATACACAAACACCCAGACCGAAACAAATAATTGAGGGTCGCACAAAGATTTGTCCCGTGCGGGAATCGAACCCATGATTATTAGACACAGTGGGCGGAGCGGCTCAAGCTCTTAACCACTGGGGTAAATAGACCGTCAAATTCAAAAATTCTGAAACTTTAGGCAAGTGACTGGCTTATTAATAAGTGATCTTATAAAAAATTTATCATACTTTCTTACTTTAGTTGAATGCCTCATTGGTCGAGTGGTGCATGGTGTATCTGGCAATTGCGATGTCCTGGTTTCGAATCCTAGGTCGTACAAAGTATTATTGCGGGCTCTTCAATACAACATTCTCAATAGCAGTCCCTTAATAGACTTAGCATACTTGATGCCTTATATCGTCGGCAATATTTCTGTACAAATTGATCAATAGCAATGTACTTCTACTCTTCTCCGTACAGAGAAGTTCTTTTATATTGTCATACGGACCCGTACACAGTACACCTCTGCTACCCCTGCCTGGGGAATATAGGCGTCACGGTGTAAATTTTCTACGTTACTGGCTGTTATCCGCGACTTCACCCGCGTGGAATTTAACAAAAAACTTTTTTAATTAAAATTATCCTTAGTCCTCCTTATAACTTCAGCTATCTGCCAGTGAAAGTCCCGTAAAAATCGGTTCAGCCGTTTGGAGATTAGCAGAAACAAATATACAGACAGACAGACAGATAAAAAATGTTATTTTGACATTTTAAACATACAGTTTATTTTAATTATTTATATACAAGTGTTTTATATACCCAAAATTTGTATTTGATGACTATAGCAACAATGATTTCATCCGGATAGAGACGTACAATCAAGGAGGCGGTAACACACGGAAAATACGCCGTGCAGCTACTCATCACGTACGAGCAACTCGTGTTCGTCGTACGAATATTACGTAAGTGGATCACTATTTATAAAGAGGGTAAGTGGGGTGCGTCATAAGAATAAACGAGCCACATTAGGGCCACACGTTGCTGCCGCGACCCATTTTATAATAAAAAATGTACAGAGGCCTTAGCACGAACAGAATTGAGTTGATTGAACGTGATGCTATCGAGTCGTCACTTACACTCCACGAGTTTACCAAATAAAGATGAACGTGACTGCACGCCTTCCCGACAACGTTACAATAGCGTCAATAGGTTTGTGCTTAGGTCTCACGGCGTAGGGCAAATAGAACTATTATTCTGGAGATGCATTTACGTATAATAATAATAATGATTTATTTACTGACGCCCCTTTTCTTTTCTAGACAAATTTTAGTCTAAGATCAAAATACTATTTTTTAACATATGCCTAAGGTAAAATGGCTCGCTAAATCGAGTGCTGCAATATTTAGTGAGTGAAGTCTGTGCTTCAGTCTGTGCCTGAAAATGTTTACTGTGGTTGAAGCATCCTTTTAAGTAAATTATGCCGGTTTTAAGGGATTTCGCCTTTTCTCATCATTTATTGTTAACGGCGTGTTAAGTTAGTGAACACAAAGCCCAGAGATCGAATCCAAAGTCGATCGATCGAATCGGTCAAAGTACAGTTTTTAACTGCATTATTGGGCTTATGGTTCTCTATTCTTCAAATTAATAGTACTTTTTATTTTAAAAACATTGGCGAGCATTGACAAAAATATATTTACTTCAATATTGCCTCGTTGGTCTGGTGGCAAAGCGCATCGCTTTGTGATCACGAGGTCCTGGGTTCAAATCCTAGGTCGGACAAATGTGGTTTTTCTAACGAAAAATTCCCAGTATGAGTCCGGAGTCTGGAATTGTGCCCGGTATATGGCAATAGGCTCGCCCCCTATTACATGGGACCTAACAGCGTCGGCGAAACGTGGGTGTACTCAGTACACCTCTGCCACCCGCTCTGGGGAATATAGGCGTGAGGGTGTTTTTTTACTTAAGTATTATTATTAAGTCAAGAGTCTCTGTAACCGACGAGTGTGTATGAGAGCGGAGGAAGCCAGAGAGGTATGTAAGGAAAGAACGTGTAAAAATCTCTGTACTCTCTGCCTACCCCGCAAGGAACTGGATATATAGATAGATAGAAGTATTATTAAAACATCATTTAGATGAAAAAGAGAATGAATTTGATGCAAATCAAAATTGAGAAGAGTTTTAGACAAAACTGAAAATTATCAACTGATAATTGCCGTTCACGTTCGTTAACAGATACCACGTTTGGGGTCTGCATACACTTCCATTTTTAAACACACGAAAATGGGGGGCATTCATTGCCTCTATTTTCACAGACTATATTAAATTGAGCATTAACTTACAATTTTACGTTACGTGTGCACCAAACACTCAACTTAAATACCCATTGCAAGCCACTTCTCATACATTTTAAATAAGAATTACCTCTCCAAGTGAAGGAGACACCGAGAGCAAGTTATCCACTGGCGTCTAACCATTACTCCGAGAAACGCCAATTTAAACTTGTAACGAGGTTTGCCGCGAGTGGCTGTGGAACGAAATTAAAAACTCCGCGGAGCCAGCGGCCGGATAGCCTGGCTGCATGGGCACCCGTAACCGGCCTAACTTCCATCCTCACTTTGTTAGATACTTCCTTCGTGCCAATTTTCAACCTTTTCAACGGCAGATCACGACGCGAACCCACGCCACATTGGTAAAAATACTAGTATGATCGCTCGTTAATAATAAGTATAAAAGTAATCATAAGTTTATAATGCCTCTTTGAATGTTCCAAGAAAATTTTCGTTGGTCTACCTGTCCCCTAATCGGGCTATACATTAAAGTTTTGATATTAATTTAGTTTCGGTCGGTCAAATAGTGAATAATGTGCGTAAGTATCACATGGTCCTGGGCTCAAATCCTAGGTTGAACAAATGTAGATTTTATATTGAAAAATTCCCAGTATCAGTTCAGAGTCTGGAATTGTGGCCAATATCTGTCAATAGGCTCGCTTCCTGTTACATGACTGAACATCGTCGGTGAAAAGTGGGTGTAGAGGTGTACTGTACACCTCTGCCAGCCTCGCTTGAGGAATATAGGTGTGACGGTGTTTATATCGATTTTTTATTAATTTAAAGAAATCGAGTAAGAAAGAAAGCGTAGTAAGAAAGCGAGTAGGTATGAAAGATAGTATCGGTGTAAAGATGAAAAAGGGTTCCTTTGGTTCGGGCATATAGAAAGAATGCCAGATGAAAGAGTAACAAAACAGATATACAATGTGAAAGTGGAAGGATGCAGGTATCGGGGAAGACCTAGATTATCTTACCACGACCAAATAAACCGAGTTTTATCTGCAGGAAAAGTCAACAGTCTCCGTAACCGACGAGCGTGTATGAGACGAACTATCAGAGTGGAGGAAGCCAGAGAGGTATGTAAGGAAAGAACCTGTTGGAACTCTGTACTCTCTGCCTACCCCGCAAGGGATCTGGCTTGATGATATAAATAGAGATCGATAGATTTATTAATATAATATATAGATAATTGACACATCAATATACAACAATTTTGTTGCCTGATCTTTTTAACCATGGTTATTCTCTACACACGTGCATGTGCCCCATTATGCTATGCTAAAATCGGACTAGTAGGAAAGTATTACTTAATAATCAGTATCATAATTATTTATTAATTTGTCGTCCAATCCACGTTACGCCCTCACAAAATCGCCTAAGTCGTGGTCTCGTAAATACTGCTGAATAAGTTCTAAAACTGCGACCAGGCAGATGTCAGTTTAAAAACTAACTTGAGGACGGCGACTCTTCACTACAACATGTTGCAAAACAATCCAGATGCTAAGACATTTGAGAACGTGATCGGGGTGCGAAGACGTAAGGCTTTGTTTGGATATAAAACTAGAAAGTATAGTGGGACGAGAACGTTTTGGCACTTGGGTGATATTGTCAAGGAATTAGGGTGTTAATTATCACTTAGTAAAATTTTCTTACTTCCAGAGAGATATTTTAACAGGTGGGTCCGCACGGTGTAATTTATTCGAGAGAGTTGACGCACTTGCGTTGCTTAAGCTATATGTGGACGCAGAACTAATTGAATTATAGAACAAAATTAAAAAATGTCTTCTAAAATATTCCTAGAAATATAATATAACTTGGTTAAACCAATAGCAAACGGAAACGCCAGTAACATTTCACTTGATGATGGTATAAGGTCCTATAATGGATACGTGCCAAAAGATCCTTGTCGCACTATAGGTATTATAAGTCAGTTGTTGATAGTCAATGAACGCATAAGACCTAGCGCTTAACATGAACAGGTTGATATTAGCGTAACGCTACAGAGTTGATATGCTATTCTTTTCACACTACAAGTTTACTAAATAAAGATGAATGTGATAGCACGTTTTCGTGGCCACGTCACGCTTGCAATAATCTTGCTAAGTCTACTAGACTAAGCAAGACGACGACTATTTGTCGTTATCGAAATTATTTCGAGAAAGCATGCGGACACATTAATTTTTAATTAGTAAAATTTGGAGTGTAAAAAGGCTAGCATATCAACTCGGTAGCGTTTCGTTAACGTCAATCAGTTAATGCTAAGCTCTCTAGATTACCGCATAGTAGTAGGTACATGCCAACAATATGTGTGCGAACATAATATTATAAGCTAATATAATTTAGTGGATGATTTAGCGCAGTGGTTAAGCGCTTAAGAATAGGTGACTATTCTGAACCCGGTTCGATTCCCGCACGGAACAAATCTTTGTGTGAGCCACGATTATTTGTTTTAGTCTGGGTATTAGTGTGTTAATTTTTATGTTTGTAAACTCACCCAAGGCATACTTGTGTGGCTACATTTATTTATAAGAGAAAAAACCACTATGGTCTTCATACTTAGTTCTTAGATTTACGCGAATATTACAAATGAAATAAAAATATTTTTTGGATTTTCGGAGCACTCGAAACGTCGGGAACTTAAAAATCAAAAATAAACCGCGATAAAATCCGAAAAATAGTTTTATTTCATTTATTTCACTATGGTCTTGTTTATATGCTGTAAAATGAATGTTCCGTGGGATAATTTTAATTACCTCTACATTTTTATTTTATGTAAATACACGATACACATCGTAAGCACAATAAGACAAAGAAAGCTCATTATTGATTTCCTTTTACGAATAAAGCTTGATGTTTACATAAATTGTGATTCAACTGCACAAGATAAGAGCTTAAGAGCTAAAGCCAATTAATAGACCTACAAATATGTGTTTTGGTCTGGGTGTTTCGTGTATATGAATTGCATATTTGTAATCCACATTCTTAGGGTGAAGCAAAGTTTTTAAATCAGTACAGAAATATCCTTATATAGTCCGTTTGGACTGTCCTTACCTATATCCAGGCGGCGCTGTCCTCGACAGTTGTGTACATAAATGGTTATTGAATATTAAACTCACGTAATGGAATATTATGGAAGAAAAGAAAGTTAAGAAGTTTCTTTTATTTTTTTGTTTCTTTATTTACCATCCCATTGGAACACACGGCTGGTGGGTGCGGTTAGAAAACTCGAGATCCTAAATTTGAATCATTAGTAGGACGAAATAATGAGATATGAAATAGCAAAAACACACAAAGTCAATAAAATAATCACTACGTTCATACGTGATAATGATGATTAACACCGTCACGCCTATATTCCCCAAGCGGGGGTGGCAGAGGTGTACTGAATAAACCCACGTTTCGCCGAAGATGTTAGGTCCCATGTAATAGGGGCCGAGCCTATTGCCATATACCAGGCACAATTCCAGACTCCGGACTCGTAATGGGAAGTTCTTCGTTAGAAAAACTACACTTGTCTGACCTAGGATTTGAACCCAGGACCTCGTGATCACAAAGCGATGCGCCATGCCACAAGACCAACGAGGCAGTCATGACGATGATTAACCCAACAAAAAATGTATTTTAAAAATAAATCATAAAATAACTTACTCTTTTATTTTTTCAGAATTAGCGGTAAAGCCATTCCTTTATACTCCGCATCATAAAGGTAATATTGGCGTGAAACAACTTCCCAATACGAAGTCCGTACACAAAAAAAAATCACGTATATTTTTGTTTGGTTTGCGACTGATTGATGAATGCTCCTTTTGTTTCTGATGTATTTTTAGTCACAACTCACTAATCGTGTGAATTATAGGGATATTGTAGGGTTACTGCTGGAAAGTTGTTTTTATCTATTACTAGCGTAATAATCATTCAGGAAAACATAACCATAACTAAAGCGTCCAGCGTCTAAAACAAACCTTATCCGGCTTCCGACAAACATTACAAAACAAAATTATTAAAATTTTCCATTATAACTATTTCACACCCACAAAAGAGCTATATATTAAAACAAAATTATTTAATCTAACCCAGCAATATAAATTTAAAACATGCATTTTAGTTAATAAAATTATCACAGGCAACATACATTCGAACATAACATTTACCACAAGAAAACAAAAGTACTACTTAAGGAATAGGAACAAAATACAACTCACTCAACCACGTACAATAACTTACGGGAAAAGAACCATACGGTTTGAGGGAGCGCAACTATACAATAACTTACCAAATGAATTAAAGATAGATAGATAGATTTCACATTATAATCTCATTTAAGTGAACTATATATGTTCTTATGAGAAATAAAGTTCTTTAAACCTATATCAAGACCATTAGAAGAAACCAGGGCCACACACAAGATAGAAAGTACTATAAATAATAAAACCGATAATATTACCCAAGTCTCGCCAGCAAAAAGGGACCCTCATTTAGCTATATGCAGTGATGAGGCAATAATAAGGCAAAATAAAGGCAATCGTTAGCGTCCTTTAAAAAACTGTTTCACAATCACTTTCTACACTTACGAATTTTCCGAGCACTGGTAACAGTGACTGGTAATAGTAATATTAGACTTACCTGTTACTATATGTTAGTTGTATGTGAAATGTGTATGTGTATAAAATATATAAGTAATATGTATGCAATTCGATTGTAATGTATTATCTAAGTTTTTAAGGTACGCCACCAACTGCCCTGTATTACTGTTTATGTTGATTCTTTCATTGTATTGGTTGTCTGGAAGAAATAGCTTTTAGCTATAAGACCGCCAATTGTACATATTAGTCTGTAATTAGTTGTTTATTAATTGTAATTTCACTGGTGTACAATAAAGAGTACTCTATCTATCTATCTAATATTACCCTAACTCGATTACTTGATATCGATTAGTTTTAAGAATCTCTTCTCACTTTTTACAAGCTTTTATTTAACTTGCAATGTTTGTATATCTGTCTGTCTTTCCGGTTCAAATCTTGTGATCCATTTTTCAAGCACTTGCAGGTATCCGATTGAGCTGAAATTAGGCATAATACATATGCCTAATTGTAAGTCCGATGAAAATGCAATAATATGGTACTATGTAGCTGGTCCGATGATGGAGTCGGAAGGTGGCCAATGGAACCACACAAGTACTCAATATAACCCCGCCACGTTTGGGTTCGTTGGATTTGTCTTGACGAGTACTTTACACCCAAATAGTATCTAGTGTCTCATGATGCAATCGGAGGGTGACCAACAGAACTACCCCACTACTCAATATAACCCCGCCGAGTTTGGGCTCATTTGATTTGTCTTTGCGAGTCCTGAAGACCCGAATGATGTCAATGAAATTATTATGACGTTCCGTATGATACCCCAATTCCAAATCACCCACAATAAAAGTGCACTAAAATAATGTCTTTAAAAATACATGATAGAAGCATAAATAGATGGCTACATGATTTCTAATTGACAGAACGTGCACATAATAGAGCATGTGACTGTACATCACACAGCGATTAAATCACATATATTATTTAAGTGCAATAATATAAACTTAATTAACATATTTTTAAATTTTATAAAAAGTATTCTATAATTTTTTTGAACGGGGTTCCCCAAAATCCGCTCACATTGACAGCATTTGAACGCAGCAGTCATCGCGCACACAGTGCGCAAGTGATGCCGGTTTTTTTGCGCCATTTTTGTTAACAATGCCGGTATACACAAGAGACGGGTCAGACAAAGGATATAATAATAATTTAATAAAACTTTGAAAGTTGTTTGTTTAACTGAAATTATGATTTAAAATATTTTATTTTAGTGAAGGTTTCAATTGTTATATTATATAGTTTGGAATTAGTTAATTATTTGCAATTTTTTTTGCAAACTTTTATTTAGTTGCAATGTCTGTCAGTTAGTTTGTTGGTTTAAGTCAAATCTTGCAAGCTAAATTAAAGGCATTTCTTCCTATTCTACTGACTTGAAATTTGAAATGTTGGTTCAGTTTCAATGACAATGCATTTTTTATGGTAAGCATGTCATGATTGTACACCCAGGAGTGGTTCCAGATGAAGGAATTGTTGCATAAAAGCTTGTTCTTAAAAGTATATTTAAAATAAAATGTTTCATAATTAAATAATAAAACTAATAATTACATAAACCTACTAAACCTAGGGGGTCTGTCCAAGAGCGTGCTCGTCGCGACCCCTGCCAGTCATTATGGCTGCAATCTTGGACCGAAGACGTACCGCAGTGCGGGCTAGGGCGTCCCCCCGAGGCGACGCGTACCGGCCCGCCCCCGTCGGTACGAATATAGGTGGAAGCGGCGATGGGGGCCGCCACCCATCACGCCGGGCCCGAACTGGCGAGTCGTGGGGTGCAGAGTGCCGAATAGGCACTTGGAATGTAAGAGGTGGTATGGAAGATAAGATGCATGAGGTGATTGATGTAATGAAAGAGAGACGCCTGGATGCTCTGTGTGTAACAGAGACTAAGCGGAGGGGCAGTGAAACCTGTGATCTGCCTGATGGAACGATGGCTCTGTGGTCTGGTGTACCGCAGAGCAGTCGTGCCAGCATGGGGGTGGGTATCTTGCTGTCCCGTCGCCTGGCCTCTGGAGTGAGAGATTATGGCCTGTGCGATGCGAGACTTCTCTGGGTCCGTTTAAAACCAGAACGAATGTAAGGATTGTGGTTGGTAACGATGTGCTGGAGCAAGTGAATGAGTTTGTATATCTTGGATGCGCCTTCAGTAAGGATGGGAAATACACCGCTGACATAGAGAGAAGAGTGAGTGCAGGGAACAGAGTGAATGGTGCGATGGGAAAGCTACTCGGGAGCCGGCACTTAAGCCATAAGGCGCAGCTGGCCATACATAACGGAGTTCTTGTCCCAACGCTGTTATATGGTAGCGAGAGCTGGGTATGTAAGAAGGAGAATGAAAGTAGGATAAATGCGGTAGAAATGCGAGCTCTGCGGAAGATGTGCGGAGTGAAGCTGACCGACCGCATTAGCAACAGCATAGTAAGACAGCGAGTAAGTATGAAAGATAGTATTGGTGTAAAGATGAGAAAGGGCATGCTCCGTTGGTTCGGGCATATAGAAAGAATGCCAGAGGAAAGAATGACAAAACAGATATACAATGTGAAAGTGGAAGGATGCAGGTACCGGGGAAGACCTAGACTATCTTACCACGACCAAATAAACCGAGTCTTATCTGATGGAAAAGTCAAGAGTCTCCGTAACCGGCGAGCGTGTATGAGACGAACTATGAGAGTCGAGGAAGCCAGAGAGGTATGTAAGGAAAGAACCTGTTGGAACTCTGTACTCTCTGCCTACCCCGCAAGGGATCTGGCGTGAGGTTATAGATAGATAGACCTACTAAACCATAGTAATAACGTTTTATTCATAATACCTTTTCCCTTTGTCTTTTCCCTTTGTCTGCCTCGTTGGTCTGGTGGCAAAGCGCATCGCTTTGTGATCACGAGGTCCTGGGTTCAAATCCTAAGTCGGACAAATGTAGTTTTTCTAACGAAAAATTCCCAGTATGAGTCCGGAGTCTGGAATTGTGCCCGGTATATGGCAATAGGCTCGCTCCCTATTACATGGGACCTAACATTGTCGGCGAAACGTGGGTGTACTCAGTACACCTCTGCCACCCCCTCTGGGGAATATAGGCGTGACGACCTTTTCCCTACAAATTACTAAATTAAAAAAAACATTCCTTAAATTCCGATACGGTTCATGTGGTGGCTCAGGCTGCAGCTTTTCTCGAATCTTGACTTCTATAAGCTTCAACTTTTGGCTAGAGACTCGCAACTTTCATACCCTTCCACAAAAGCCGAGACTTATTACCGATTGTCTCGAAAAGTGCCCTCCTTATTTCTCATCTGATATCCCTGCAGAAGTATCAATTATGATTCCTATGTTTTTTTACAGGAAAACCTTTCTCGGATAGGAAAATTTCATAAACATAGTTCCCCTAAAGCTTTCATAATAGTACCCTTAACCTATTGCATGGCGCATTTTGAGTTACTTCTGTAACTTCGATGACAATGATGTCGAAGATTTGACTGTTTCGAAAACTAAGAAGTCAAATTTACACCGCAACTTGCGAACTAACATCAATTCAGTTGGTGAGCTATCTATCCCTGCAAGTTTGAAATTCCTATACCTGAATGAAACCTTCAATAACGGCGAATTAACGCCCGTTTGAGATAACCACAAAACATTTGAGCCTTTAATGACTTTTTTACTATATTGACATAAATTTGGTTTGGCCATTCCTCGACGGAAAGTAAGTGGGAGATGTAACGTGCCGGATGCCGTTTCGACTACAGAACTCTATAAAACTTTTACTTATAAATAAAATGCCATTGTCTATCTATCTATCTATATCATCATGCCAGATACTTTACGGAGTAGGTAGAGAGTATAGAGTTCCAACAGGTTCTTTCCTTACATACCTCTCTGGCTTCCTTTCCACTCTCATAGTTCGTGTCATACACGCTCGCCGGTAACCGAGACTCTTGACTGGTCCTTTAGATAACACTCGGTCTATTTGGTAAACATGGTAAGATAATCTAGGTCTTCCCCGGTACCTACATCCTTCCACTTGTGCATTGTATATCTGTTTTGCCATTGTATATTACTAAATATGTATAATTCCAAACCTTGACATACATAAGTTCTCCCAATATTACGATAACTGAACACATAAAAAAAGATTATTTATTACACGTAAAATAAGGGAAAATATTCCTCTCGTTTCATAATGGTATCCACCGCTATCAAATACATTTTACCTTGCAAGGGACCAAAAAAAACTAAGTGCACTCGGTGCCTCGGCCACTTCGGGTATGACCACGGTGTGAGCGTGGTTTTAGAGGGTGTCACTTTCATTTGCGCGCATACGGGGCATGCAACTATGTCAAGCTATGTCAAGATGACTACTGATTTATTTTTAATTATATCGCAACATCTCCCTTTTTAACCGACTTTAAAAAGGAGGAGGTCTATGTTCGTCTGTATGTATGTCTTTTTTTCTTTTTTATGTATGTTTATTGATATTTTCGGCCATTTTAAAACGATTTTAATGATTTTTTTTTGCATTGGGTTCAGTCAAGCTCCAAGGTGGTCCCATTTTAATTTTATTGGTATTGGACCTTGGACCTAGAAGATGCACCAGGGAGAAGAATGCATCCAAGACTAACAAATCTACGTTTCGCCGATGACATTGTCCTTTTCTCTTCGTCAGCCTCTGACTTAAAGCAAATGCTTTGCGAACTGAGTGCTGCAGGCCGCGGGGTCGGACTGCAGATAAATATGTCAAAGACCAAAGTCATGACAAACAGCGTCCAAAAAAAATTTGGTTAGAGAATGTGGAGATTGCGTATGTCCATGAGTATGTGTACTTAGGCCAAATAGTTTCCTTTCAGGCAAGGCAAGAAGCAGAAATCTCACGCCGAGTTGAAAATGCCTGGAGGAGCTTTTGGTCTATGAAGGAGCTGCTGAAAGTCGATCTCCCTATGAAATTAAAGCGCAGGCTCATGGATATGTGTATTCTCCCAATCCTTACCTATGGCGCACAGACTTGGTCTTTGACCGAACATCAAAAGTCCACGCTAGCGGTTTGTCAGCGGTCCATGGAGCGTAGTATTCTTAATATTAAACTCACAGACCACGTCAAGAACACCACACTTCGCTCCATGACGCAAATTGCCGACGTATGTCAAAAGGCCGCCAAGCTTAAGTGGGACTGGGCCGGCCATATCTGCCGCATGAAAAATAACGAATGGGCCAAAATAATAACTGACTGGTCCCCACGAAATACAAAAAGGCAACGCGGTAGACCCAGGCGGAGATGGCGGGACAAGCTGGACCACTTTTCGAGGGACTGGCCTGACATGGCAACGTACGGAGAGGAGTGGAAAAAGTGGAGGGAGGCCTTTGCCCAGCAGTGGGACACAAATGGCTCGTAATAATAATAATAATAATTTTAAAATCACAAATCCCACATCATTATCCCTGTGAGTCGTGCGGGTATCGTACCTGCAACTATTTGACAAAGTAAATTTAATAATCTACTTTTTATCGCTTAAACTGAGTCATCTTTGTTATGCAAAAGTTTTTATAAAGTCAATTTAAAAAAATGAGTAAATTCTCGTTGTAGAACAATTTCAATAGGTCGCCAGGCTTTCAGTCACCTGTGAAGAGGTAGAGAGAAATTAAAGGATTTCCAGGCTTTTCTTTAGCCAAAATTGGACTAATATCTTTTAGTCTTCATGAAGGCCGGTAAAACCCATCAAATCCATGTTGCTGTGGTTTTATATACCACTTAGGCGGATCATATCGGTATGATCTAGTGTTTGAACAAAGTTACCTATTTCACTCACGACTTAGATACTTTAATACCTTTATATATCTATGGAACTATATCATAACGTCTGATCCTTTGCGGGGTAGGCAGATAGTACAGAGGTTCTTTCCTTACAGACCTTTCTGTCTTCCTCCACTTTCATAGTTCGTCTTTTGCACGTTCGCCGGTTACGAAGACTCTTGACTTGCCCTTCGGATTAGATACGGTATAGTCTAATTCTTCTCCGATATCCACATCTTTCCACTTTCGCAATGTATATCTGTGTAGTTTCTTTCATATTAAGTTTCTTTATAATCCGTTCAGCTGTTTTAGTATGAAGAAATAATAGATACTAGTGGGCGCCCATAGGTCGATATTCGACCTACTCTTTCATCGTTTGCTGGTTATGTTGGACATTCAGTAAGACTATAGACAAATAATGTTAAAGACAAACATCAATTTGACGTGTATTTTGTCAAATACATGGTAGTGTGTGTAATGTTTTTTTCATTGATTTAATGTATGTTTTATGCATAATTTTAGAAAAATATTAGCATTCTGCACTCCTTCTCTATATAAACTATAAGTGTGGGAAATTTCATACTCCTCCGTCCGCGCAATTTTCGTAAAAATATGTACAAAGTTTTTGCTTCACGTATTAATATATAGATTCCGCAGAATAATAGATGTTCCGCAGAAGTCGTGCTATTATATATATTGCTATGCTTTATATTTTTCGAGATAAAAAGTGTTTTGTTTTAATTTATGATGTAAGATCGCTCCATGTAAAGTTTCTATTAAATTCGTTTAGCCAGCTGTCGCAAGAACAGTGATTCTTTTCGGGATAAAAAGTATCTCGAATATTATTTCGAGACCCAAAACACCTTGAAAGTGTTAGTAAGATCCATTCTGCCATTTTAGTACGAAGCAATAACGGCTATCCCGGAAAAACCGTGTTATATACCTACCGTGTGGAAGTTGACAAAACTCAACTTCCACCAGACTTATTTCTCTATCAACTATCTGTATCACAGGTCTCAGTCTTAGCCTCAGTTAGCCCGCACAGGCGTTCTTTGAAAAATATAAACTAAACTATAGTGCGTTCTTATTCAACACACACCACTAACACCTTATCAAAAAAACATGCAATACCTTCCTTTTTAAGAAGGATTATCAGGTTATATTTTTATATTTTTTGATTAATATTTATACTTCTGATTTAAACCTTCTTTAACTACCCTGACAGAGAGTGTAATCTAGCGTAATAATATCTTAAAACAGTACATTGCTATTTAAGTATATAGCAAAGTTTTGTCAGTTCATTTTTTGTTGGTCTTCTCGTAAGATATTAATCGTCGTTAAAGTTTCGTATCCGGCCCATTCATCGTTAGAGTTCTCTCCGGAAGAAACAATCCTGAAGCATCCCTGAGGAGACGAACCTGAGTTTAATATCAATTCATGGAGGAATTCATGTGAGGCAAAATCACCTAGTTTACGTCGTAACATTGCAGTTCGGAACAAACAGTAATAAAGTTTTGTGGTTTATCCCGCGAAAATCACCAACCAAAACAACTTAAGCTAGACTTTAAGTTGTTTAGGAACATTGAATGATTTATTAAAATCGACTCTTTATTCTTTCCTCAGAAACTGATAGATATTTCGAAAATATGAGTATACAGAGTTATGGTGCTTAGTACAGGCTACAACTATCCAAAATATCATTGAAATTCATCAAATAGGTTTGGAGTAAAGTGTCTTTTTAGAAATTTAATGTATCGCTTATTTTTGTATTTTCTGAAAAAACCTTTTGATTTTCCTGGATAAATACTATTCATTATGTGTCCAATATTTTAAGATATCCGCGTGCAAAGTTTCATCAAAATCCGCCCGGTAGTTTTTGCGTTATGATGGTTCATACCTTTGGACAGATAGACAAACAGACACGAAAGCCAAAAATTGTAGAATTGGATTCTACATCAATAGAATCATATCCGTGGGTTGTTATTTCAAAAAAAGTAGTATGAAGAGATACAGATGCTTTACTTTTCCGTACAAACTGTTTGATTTCCTGAAAACTTTAATATTAAGTATGTTGTCTGTCTAATGAAATATCTCCATGCTAAGTTTCACTGACATCTGAAGAGTAGTTTTGGAACAATGAATGATAAATCGACTTTTTCTATTTCCTCAAAAAATTTTAAGTTTTTCAAAAATATAAGTATATAGAGTTGTGACCTTTTGTACAGGTTACAATTACACAAAATTTCATTGAAATCCGTCAAACAGGTTATCAATATAGTGTCTTTTTAGAAATTCTATCAATCTTTTGTTTTTTCTGGATGACTACTATACAATACGTTAGGCAATATTTTAAGGTATCCGCATAAAAGTTTCATCAAAATCCCCTTGGTAGTTTCTGTGTGATGCCGGTTCATATCCTCCTCCGACAGACAGACAGACAAACAGACACGAAAGCCAAAAATTGTAGAATTGGCTTCTATATCGATAGTATGATACCCCTGGGTTTTTATGTCCTAATAATATTCCATGTACAGACACGACTTCCTTACAGTTTTATTATATGTATAGATTAGAAGAAGTGTCTCGCAGACAAGGAACCTTGATGAACCTGGAATAGTAATCGCATAAAATAAAATAACTTTAGTATACTCAAATAATATATTATGTACTGTTCTAATAATATATTATGTTAAATTTGGAATAGAAACCGGAATGGTTGCTTGCTAGCTTTGTTCGAATGCTTCTGACAGACCTTATATTTTCTCACGTACTCTAGAAGATTACCTTTTGATATACCTGGCCAAAAAAGCACTTCTCGTGAGCGTCTCTGACAGCAGTCAATCCTTTAATGTCCATCATGAATAATAAATACAATTTGAACTCGTTAAGAAAAAAAAACACCATCCACACAATATAGTTCATCTCTAATAGACCAAAACTATCGACCACTATGAGACTCGCTCCTCCGTCCACGCCTCAGCCGCTCAAGAAGTGGTGGATTGGCATGCGCTGAGTACAGCCTTAGTGGATGCCGACCCATCTCCCCCTTCCTTTCAGTTTGGGCTTCAACACAAACCCGTCTATACGGGTGCCCTTTTCTTCAATGTCGCGAAGGCGTTCGACAAAGTTTGGCACAACGGCTTCATCTACAAGCTTTACCAAATGGGTGTGCCGGACAGACTCGTGCTCATCTTACAAGACTTCTTGTCCTATCACGCCTTTCGGTATCGCGTCGAAATGATGCGCTCTACCCCCCACTCCATACAAGCTGGTGTCCTCTCTCCCCCCTCCTATTCAGCATTTACACGAACGATATTCCTCGTTCGAGTAAAGTGCATCTAGCCTTATTCGCGGATGATACCTCTCTATGTCTCGCATAGGAATAAAGGTTTCATTACCAGAAACCTTCAGGCAGCCGCCAATACCCTAGGGGATTGGTTCAGGAAGGGGCGTATTAAGGTGAACCCGGACAAGAGCGATGTGGTGTTCTTCTCTAGAGGTGCCACCGCGCGCGCCTGTTCGACCTACCTATTCTCTGGGTCAAACAGGTCAAATATCTAGGGGTCAACCTAAACAATACCATAACCTTCGGACCACACATCAAGTGAGTTCGTAACCGAGCAGTATTTGTGCTCGGTCGTCTTTACCCGATGATCTGCAAGCGGAGTAAAATGTCCCTTAGGAATAAGGTGACACCTTACAAAACTTGTATACGGCCCATCATGACGTACGCTTGTGGGGTGTTCGGGCACGCCGCCCGCTCTCACATCGATAGACTCCAAACGGTTTAATTCCGTTTCCTCCGTCGGAGCCCCGTGGTTCATACGGAATGTCGATCTCCATACCGATCTCGGTCTCGAACCTATTCGCGCCTTTATTAAAAAGGCGACAATCCGATATTTTGCGAACGCGACCAATTACAGTAATCCGCTCATCGTAGCCGCCGCCGACTACGAACCTAACTCCCCTTCTATCAGCCGCTAACGCCGTCCGCGGCATGTTCTCACCGACACTTCCGATGCCCTTACATCCCTTCTTTCGGATACAGATACCGCACACAGGATCAGACATCGGCCTCGCCGGCGAGGTCGAAGAATCCCTTGCCCGCCGACCGATGCAGAGCACCACGGTGAGACACCTAGTATACGCCCTCCCTATTAGCAACTGCCCAAGCCGAGGCCGTTCCTCCTTGAGGCACCCTTGAGTTAGTTACCCCCTTGCCCTTCTGGCTCGAACGTAGTGGTTGCACGCTCGCCCTCTTGTCGGGTGAAGCTGTAAAGGCCCCGCGGCCGGCAGCGTAGATCATTCACACACACAAACACACAATAGACCAAAAATATATATAATTATGATCAGGCCATCCATTATTAATATGCACTATCAACTGGTTTAACATTTCATCCCTACTAGTTCTCTCTTCTACAATAAAACTTCTTTTACAAAATTTTAAGAGAGTACAGAGTTCCAGGGAGAGTACAGAGTTCCAACAGGTTCTTTCCTTACATACCTCTCTGGCTTCCTCGACTCTCATAGTTCGTCTCATACACGCTCGCCGGTTACGGAGACTCTTGACTTTTCCATCAGATAAGACTCGGTTTATTTGGTCGTGGTAAGATAGTCTAGGTCTTCCCCGGTACCTGCATCCTTCCACTTTCACATTGTATATCTGTTTTGTCATTCTTTCCTCTGGCATTCTTTCTATATGCCCGAACCAACGGAGCATGCCCTTTCTCATCTTTACACCGATACTATCTTTCATACCTACTCGCTGTCTTACTATGCTGTTGCTAATGCGGTCGGTCAGCTTCACTCCGCACATCTTCCGCAGAGCTCGCATTTCTACCGCATTTATCCTACTTTCATTCTCCTTCTTACATACCCAGCTCTCGCTACCATATAACAGCGTTGGGACAAGAACTCCGTTATGTATGGCCAGCTGCGCCTTATGGCTTAAGTGCCGGCTCCCGAGTAGCTTTCCCATCGCACCATTCACTCTGTTCCCTGCACTCACTCTTCTCTCTATGTCAGCGGTGTATTTCCCATCCTTACTGAAGGCGCATCCAAGATATACAAACTCATTCACTTGCTCCAGCACATCGTTACCAACCACAATCCTTACATTCGTTCTGGTTTCTTCCCTTTCAAAAACCATAATCTTGGTTTTCTTCACATTCAAGTGTAAGCCATTGATCATGCAGTCGTCTTTCATAACTGTGACTAGTGTTTGCAGATCAGTGGCTGTTGGCGCTATTAAAACCGCGTCATCTGCATAAAGTAGATGGTTTACCATTAAGTCACCCATTTGTACACCTTCATTCATCGCTTTCAGTCTTTGAAGACTTTTGTCCAGATATATTATAAACAGTCTAGCGGACAACACGCAACCCTGCTTGACGCCGATTTTAACGTCAAACCAGGGTGACCTGTTACCACCCACCCGTACGCATGCCTTGCAGTCCACATAAGTGGACTGGACGGCTCGCAACAGAGTGCCATCTATACCATACTCTGGCAAAATGTCCCAAAGTCTCTTTCGCACAACTCTGTCAAATGCCTTCTCCAGATCTACAAAACTGCAGAAAACCTTCCGGCCCACTGCCAGATGCTTCTCTACGATGTTGCGGAGTGAGAAGACTTGATCCGAACATCCTCTTCCAGACCTGAAACCCCCTTGTGCCTCGCACAACATTCCATCGGACTTCACGCGCATTCTCCGTTCAATAATTTTACCGTACACCTTGGCTGCCAAGCTGATCAAACTGATGGCTCTGTAATTGGCGCAGTCATATTGTGAACCCTTGCCTTTATACAAGGGTACTATGACTGCGCGGCGCCAATCTGTAGGGACTCTACCGGTCCTCCAGCAAAGGTTTGCAAGGGCCCGGAAAGCGTCCCGGACGCAAGTTCCACCATATTTTTAGTTTTAGTTAGTTTTTCATACTTCCTATCGCCCATTCAACTTCATCCATAGTGATATCCTCCGTTGATTCTGGTGCCGCAATCTCGCCTTTAGGCACGTGTGCGGCATCAGCATCCGGGTCATCTCCATACATTTCTCCAAAATATTCACTCCACCGGTTTAGCACAGCTTGTGTGTCTGCAAGAATGTCACCATCTTTAGATTTTATCCTTTCCATTCTGGAGCCTGACGAATCACCTCGAGCCTTTCTCACCTTGCTCCAAAAGAGTTTGGTGTTGTTCTCGAAGTTCTTCGCCAGCCTCTCCTCCTCAATCATACTGGCTCTTTCACGCTTTTCTTTCACTAAAGTTTTAGTGGCATTCTTGCATTGCCGGTATATTTCTTTCCTCATCTCTGTCATACTGGCATTCAGGTTCAAAGAAGATACATAGTCCTGCCACGCTTTCTTCTTACTTTCTACGGAGCTTTGCAACTCCGCATCCCACCATGCATCACCTTTTGCTGTAATATGCTTCTTTGAGCAACCACATACTTCTTTCGCGGATTCCACCAAACTCTCTTTCAGGCTATTCCAGCATTCATCTACATTTGAGTCCGAAGAGCCTACTGTCAAAAGCTTGTCCCGGACTCTGTCTTCATACATTCGCCTCACGCTCTCATCTTGCAACTTTTCAACCTTTAATCTTTCAAGGTCTCCGAAGGGGATACGCTCTCGCCAGTGCCTCCACTTCCTGAACAGACCACTAAACCGCGCAACTACGAGATAGTGGTCTGATTCCAGAGTGGGGCCTCTATACGCACGCGTATCTTGTAGTTTGCTTCGGAGACGGTTATCAACCAGGATCAGATCTATCATGCTTTTTTGTTCATTCCTTCTCCACGTATACATATGTATGTCCTTATGCTGGAATATCGTATTAGACACAAGGAGACCCCTTTCCAAACAAACATCTACAATGAGCTTACCTGCATCGTTCACTCTCTTATCACCATAAGGACCCAGAGCAGCGTCGCAAGTTTGCCGCCTGGTTCCTACCCATCCGTTCAGATCGCCACACAGAATCACCTTTTCGTTAGCCTCAGCCAAATCCAGAACTTCCCTGACATTATCCCAAAACTTCTCAAGGTCCTGGGGTGTCGACGAGCTTACGGGAGCATACGCTGCGACCAAAAATACTCTAGTGACACCCAGTTTTAAACGGACCCAGAGAAGTCTCGCATCGCACAGGCCATAATCTCTCACTCCAGAGGCCAGGCGACGGGACAGCAAGATACCCACCCCCATGCTGGCACGACTGCTCTGCGGTACACCAGACCACAGAGCCATCGTTCCATCAGGAAGATCACAGGTTTCACTGCCCCTCCGCTTAGTCTCTGTTACACACAGAGCATCCAGGCGTCTCTCTTTCATTACATCAATCACCTCATGCATCTTATCTTCCATACCACCTCTTACATTCCAAGTGCCTATTCGGCACTCTGCACCCCACGACTCGCCAGTTCGGGCCCGGCGTGATGGGTGGCGGCCCCCATCGCCGCTTCCACCTATATTCGTACCGACGGGGGCGGGCCGGTACGCGTCGCCTCGGGGGGACGCCCTAGCCCGCACTGCGGTACGTCTTCGGTCCAAGATTGCAGCCATAATGACTGGCAGGGGTCACGACGAGCACGCTCTTGGACAGACCCCTTAAAATAATTTTACGTCCAAAGTACGTACGTTTCCTACTGTCGTCATGATTATTATACACCAAAGAAAAAACTTTCTCATTTTAAGCCTTAGGAACATGGGGATTAGACTGAAAAATAACGGGGTTTTTTGATGCATAATGTGAAAAAATATAAGAGTGATATAACTCGAGTAGTATCACCTTTCGCTGAAGGTATAGAAATATACCCTAAATATGTAACTTCCATAACTAAACATGAGACATTTATCTTTATTACATTTCAAATTTATTTCCCGTGACCTATTAAATAACTCCGTTAGTTGTTGGTCATGTTTTTTTTTTTAGTTGAGCCCCAGCATACAATATCCTCAATGAACGGTATATGTCTCGAATTAACTTTGATCAACTTCCTGCGATTACGTTCGACGGGGTCCTTATTCCATACTGCGACAGGGTGAAAAATCTTGGTGTTATCTTTGACAACACTTTGTCGTGGAGACCGCAGGTTGCTGAGGTTAGCAGGAAGATTTTCGCTTCAGGAGCCTCACTTAGACGCCTACGTTCTTGCCTGTCAATACTAAAGCTGCGCTTGCACAATCCTTTCTGTTGCCTATTCTTGACTACGCTGACTCTTGCTACCTTGACTTGTCAGTGGAGTTTTTTAATAAACTCGAAAGACTTCAGAATTATTGCATTCGTTTTATATTCGGCTTACGTAAATATGACCACGTATCCGAATTCCGTTCTCAACTTAAGTGGCTCCCTGTCATTCACCGTAGGAATATGCATGTACTATCACTACTCTATTCTATCTTATTTAACCCGTGCACTCCAATGTATCTTAAGGAACGTTTTTCCTTTCTCGCCACTACTCAGTCGCGTGAACTTCGTTCCTCTTCGACACGTCTCCTAACTATCCCTACCCATTCTTCTAACTTCTTTACTAATTCCTTTACTGTCCAAAGTATTCGTCTTTGGAACTCCTTACCTGATTCTATAAGGCGTGCTAAGTCCCGGGAAATATTTAAGCGGGATCTTAAAGCACATTTCCTGCAGACCTAACACCTTAAGCAAGTTCCCTTTTAATTGTTTACCTTTGCTCGTATCTCTTTCGTTTCTCATTTGCTTTATATTTATTTATTTCGTCATTCATTTGCGTAATGTATAATAGGTTCTTTTGTTTCATTTTACTTCTTTTCATTTTTTAATTTTAATTTTATTTTATTCATTGTTGCACCTTACCCATTTCCGTTTTATTCTTAACATCTCTGTCCTCTACCTAAAGGTTGCCTGGAAGAAATCGCTTTAAGCGATAAGGCCGCCTTACTGTACCAACATAACTATGTTCGATCTTGTTTCTTGTCATAATATTTTGTGTGCAATAAAGTGTATTATTATTATTATTATTAACGAGTGTACTCCCTCTACACCTTCTAACAACTGTTTTATATTTGCATAAAACACTTCAGGCGCACAATTTAATCCGAACAATAATCTCAAACACTGGTATCGTCCAAACAGCGTATTAAACGTACACAGGTCATCTATCTATCTATCTATCTATCTATAACCTCACGCCAGATCCCTTGCGGGGTAGGCAGAGAGTACAGAGTTCCAACAGGTTCTTTCATCACTCTCGCTATCCAAATACTTAGACCAAAAACCTGAATATCCATCTAAAACTGAAAAATATATCGAGCCATTAAGTTTAGTAGCATTTTCATTAATGGTAGGGGACTGAAAATGTGCATGTTAAATAGTCTTATTTAGGGTTCTTGGATCCAAACATACAGGCAAAATACCATATCTGAATATAAACATCAGTGACTTATCGACATCATTATCGTCACTGTGCAAACATTTTTCACATATCCTTTTCAAATGTCCTTTTACACCGTATTTTTTGCATGTTGAACATCTAACTCTCTCCGCTTGATTCGTCGAAAGTTTGAAAATCTCCCCATGGTCTGATGAAAACCCGGTCAACTGTCTTGTTCCCCGCTTTGCGCTATTAATTTTCCAGAGATTTGGATAGTGTCATCACAGCCATGTCTTCCACGAACAGTCTGTTCCGCTTCACACTCGGCAGCATCCGTCGTATAAAACGGGTCCCGCAGCATTTCTTCTAAAGCAGCCCCGAAATTGCAGTCCGTTGCCAGACGTCGAACACAACTCGCCAATTAAAATAAGATTGTGGAATTTCTTACAGTCTCTTAACTTATACGATACTGTCTCTGCCGGGCATCCCCCTGATCTAAAGCTTCACTTGATAATCCATTTACTATCAGTTACTTCCCCAGCCTTTCCTTAAAGATGGTATCAGTCCGTACCTAGTACAAATTTTGGGACAGTTTCAATAAAATTGCTCGTTCTGATTCTCGTATATCCTCGTCGCCAATGTCAATTATTTGCAATTATAAGATTAGGTTCCGAAACGCTTTTTAATTATTTGAATCATAATACTAACAATGCCATAATAAACCTGCAAAATCATTGCAACCACAAGTTTTCGTTCATAAGAGAATTGTTGTATATAAGACTTTTTTTAGTTACGCAAATATCAATTTTGTCTGTTATCTGTCTGTTGTTGCAAGTAAGCAATCAAGTAGTGGATGTTATGGCCATTGCATACTAAAATTTTTCGATCGGGTGCAGTTATTCGTTAAAGCCGAAGTACAATTTACCCCTTATAGTTCTGGGCTTCGGGTAAGTAGGACTAAAAGTTTGCGGCCGCATGATCAGTAAGTCTTGTACGGGTGGCAACACTTCTCCCGTGCGCAACCCTAATTTGTCGGCCCGTGATTGTAGTAAGTATGATGGTCTTATATGCAAGTTCAAATAATCAGTACGTCGAACAACACAATTCTTGAAACTAGTTTTCTCCTGCCAAACTTTTGTCACTGCACGCCATGCTAGTATGTAAGACAAACTAATTATCTCACGCATAGGGGGACATAATTCGCGCCGCCTGTACTCTCCTCGTTGTAAGTAGCAGAGTTGGGGACGTACTGGCAAGATTATCACCCATCCTACTGCATACTACTCCTAAATTAATATTACGAAAAGTATTTAGCACCCAGGACACAGGATTAACGATCATAGCTGAATTAATGGAATTCAAGTAGAAAAAAAAAATTCTGAAAAATATCTTGGGATTCATTATTACAGTGTAGTACTTACATGCTGGTGTATTATTGAGTAAGTATAAACTGACAGCAGTTTAAGGGTGGTAAGTAGATCGTGGTCCTCGTGGCGGCGGGCGCGTCTTCAAATGATAAGTTTGCATGCGAGCCGTAGCAAGATAATGGCAGCATTGTGAGCTACATATCGCAAAGTAACTTATTACGTCGTTGTTACAGGAAGGGTTTTGGAGTGGAGACCATGAACTGTGAACTGGCTAACACAATTTAGGATTAAGGCGAGATGGAGTGACGACATAAGTCGGATAGCCCGCAGGAATGGGATGCATAAAGCCGAGGATCGGGTTCTGTGGCGCACATCGGAAGAGGCCTATGTCCAGTAGTGGACTAATTTGGGCTGATGATGATGATAATGATAGAGAGGATTGAGTAAAATTCTACTCACTATCTGGGACGTCTATTAATAGCGCCTTTGGAGTCGTGAAGTGTAGACGCCGGCTACGAAAGGATTTTAGCCGATAAATGTCCAATGTCCATGTATACTGTTGGCCTCTCTCTGAATAAATAAATATTGCCCGCTAGCTTTTTACTTTATCACAAAAAGTTATTTACACTAACAAAAGTTATCCATTATTTGAAATGAAAAGTTGTGCAACTAACTGCACCCGCAGGCTCATACCGCGGCGGACAACATCTGGCGCCGAAAATCCGCTAGTATTAAAAACAACAACTGCAAACTCCTTATTACACGCCAACTAAAAACCAATATGGAGACATCTGATTTACTGTTGGCCAAACACTGACTATTCATCTGGTATCGTTATAAGCAGATTGGACCGCGCCACTTCATTAATAAGATCGTAATGAATGCGTGATTCCCAATATTTGAAGGGATGAGTGCGAACAGCTTAACTTGTCGAGAAAGCGTACTGTAACGTTCATCTTTATTTAGTTATTTTTCAGTGTGGAATAGCGTTACGTGTTGGCATCAATCTGGTCGTGTTAAGTTCTCTAGGCAAGCCCTACACAACTGTATGCGGAAGCTCTATACTAGCTAAGTTATAATGCATTAAAAGAGACTCGGAATATTATATAAGCTAGCCAATCGTAAGTTTTGATAAATATCAAAGTACCTCTCGCAAATCTCCGTGCCATACACATTTCCAAAGCTATTTTGTTACATGCTATGGATACCCAATATTATTATGCACTACAGAACACATGTTGTCACATGCATTATCATTCATGGCTATGTAAATACATTATTGGAAAAAAAATCTACTTAAAACTTGTGAACTTTATTTATTTCTTAATGCAAAGTGACTGGCATAAATAATGCCAGTTAATTTGCCTTACCAAATAAATAATTAAAATTACTATTTTATTACATAGCTCTTGCTTGCCATTCTTAGCACGGACTCATAGCAGATACCTGCAACATGTATATACAATGCCTGTTTCTTACAAAAAATATACTTATTCCACGCTCTTATGTGTAGTCGAAGATTATTAGTTAACAGCATTCTTTTAACGCATCAACTGCAGAGTCAGAAAACTACAATCCTAATAACAACAAACAAGCAAAGGCAAGAATCCAGCGTAGCAAAGTTTACCAGTCAAAGAACCGAAGCGCTAAAGTGAAAAAACAACAGTTATTTCGGAACGCCTGGTTTTCAGTTCAGCACAAAGTTCTTTGAAACGGTTCCGCGGACGCGCCGGCGTCGGTGCGCCTGTTTTGCAACGCTGCGTATTTCGAATGGTCTTTTTTCGGTCGTTTGTCTTCGCGTTAAGCCGAGCTCGTCCCCTCTTAAGCTCGCACGGCTCAATTTAAAACCATTCGCTGCGCCAATATTTAAACTCCGTTTCATTTGTGTAACGCGAGTGTAAATTGCCGTACGGAATTGATGTTTGCTTAAATATTTTCTAAAAACGAAAAAAATATACTCAAAGTAAGAACGAAACTGAAAAGTTTATGTTGGGATTTGGATGGGATTCAAAATGTTAAAACCGCAACAAATCATAAAAGAATTCATATTGTCCTATTTGAAATTACTCTACCTTTCTACTTAAAATAAATCAGTCACATTTTAAGAAATTAAATATTTTGTTGTATGATTAATTTACGGTCGACGGACGACTTAGGATCCACCCACTGAATCGAGTGGTCGCTAAGTTTCGGTCTGGGTATTAGTGTGTATTAGTGTGTGGGGCAACGATCTAAAACGTTATCAGATATATTAGAAAGTCAAAAGAGGAAAGTGAGAAACAAAAATCCAACGTGTGTGTGTGTGTGTGTGTGTGTGCACAGAGCGTGTGTGTTTTTATTTTTGTTGTTTGAGTGATCTAAGCTGTTGTCCGCGGGGCCAGCTTCACTGGACAAGGGCGAACGTGCAACCACTACGCTCGAGCCAGAAGGGCAAGGAGACAACTAGCTCAAGGAAGCTTCAAGGAGGAACGGCCTCGGCTTGGGCAATCGCTATGGGGTAGGGCGTATACTAGGTGTCTCGCCGTAGTGCTCTGCACCGGCCGGCGGGCAAGGGATTCTTCGACCTCGCCGGCGAGGTCTGTGTCTGATCCTGTGTGCGGTATCTGTATCCGAAAGAAGGGATGTAAGGGCATCGGGAAGGTCGGTGAGAACATGCCGCGAACGGCGGTAGCAGTTGATAGAAGGGGAGTTGGGTTCGTAGTTGGCGGCGGCTACTATGATTGGATAGTAGCCGCCGCCGACTAGGACTAGGAGATTACTATGATTAGACGCGTTCGCAAAATATCGGGTTGTCGCCGTTTTAATAAAGGCGCGAATAGGTTCGAGACCGAGATCGGAATGGACAAAAATCCAACGCTTGCAAAATGTATATAGGAGCTATATGTTTTCCCATAAATCTACTTCGCCAAGCGATATATATTAAAGTCATGTAATATTAAGCAAATTTAGAGAATATTGTTGCTCGACTATTATTAGTTATAAATAGTTTGATCTTGTGAAACTATTTATAATAAACTTCGGGAATTCTCTCGGATAATTTTCAATACTGACTTTAACGAAGTAAAGTTCTCAAATCTGATGCAATATTTATATACTCGTATTTAGTACTTTTCTCTATAATTTTGTTGTTGTGTGTATGTTGGTCTGTGTTTATAGGTAGTAGTAGTGGGTAAAGGGCAAAATAAAATCTGAAACGTGTTCGCCTTTCCTCCCCCTAAAAAGACATTAATAAAAGGAGAGGTAAGCGAGGGAAGAGAATGACAATCCGAAGAACGACTTTATTATGATTGAGTTGCCCTAGCTTTCTGCTCGAATTGAAAAACATAATTCGTTAAAAATTAGAAAGACCTTGGAATCGCAGTACAAAAAAGGGAAAGAAAGAAACAAAAGAATTTTTATTTGCCACAGCACAACAGACACAATAATTAGTAGATAAAAACATACCGATCAAAGATTAAACCATAGATCGATTATCATCGTCTGCCGAAGACGTCCACTGCTGGTTAAAGCTCTTCCCCAAACTTCACCACGACGACCGCATCTTTTACCTGCGACGTTTACCAAGAAATCGGTTCACCTTGTAGGTACTTGGCCACTCAAAGCCGACAACGATACCCAGTTGGAAGATATAGAAGCACTGTTCTACAAACTAAAACTAAAGTTTTCATAAAAAATACAATTTTCTCATCAGGCACTACCTTCGAATATATTGAGAGAGACCTGTTTGAGTAAACTTCACAATAAAACAGGTAACGCGAGGAAATACCTATAGAAAACAATAAAGTATTTCGCCGGCAATTCTCTTCGCCATCCGAAGCACGTACACACAAACGGACATTGAAATAAGCACATCGTACGTTAAAGGTGAAAATGTTGGCAAGTAGACAGGTAAATAAAAATACCCAAGCGCGCTGTCGATTTGTGCCTTTTAATAATGGTAAGAGAATCCTTTAGGGTGTGACCACGGTGAGTTATGGTACGAGCTGATATATTTATAGTCGAAAACAAAACCTGCACCTCGGGAAAAGGATCGCGAGAGCTATTTTTTTCTATCAATTGGCGACACAGTGTTATCAGGCGTGGGCTACCAGAATAGTGGCCGTCTTCAGAAGAGGTTTTTATCTTAAATCTTTTCGGAATAATGTCTGCTAAGGTTACTTACATAGAATATTTACGCTTAAAAGCATTTAATAAAAATGTTTCCACACACATGGTACCATTTTTATGTCGTGGACATATTGACATATGAATTTTACATGCAAAAACATGCCCGTGCGAAAACGATCTTGCAAATACAAAAACATCATTATTCTTATGTCGTATGTGCGTTAACAAAATACGATTATTACATGCACAAACAAACACCGAAATAAATGTCTTGTGCGGAAATTGAATCCGCAGAACCAGTTGAACCTACATACATCAAACCATCCGTTGTTTATTAGGTTCAATATCTACCAACGTTACCTACGTTTTATTATTAAATTTGTTCTCCAACGACAGAACTTTTATATTACAAAGATGACGGGACGGGACTCGGCGATCCATACGCCAAATAGTCTAGTGGCCGGTTTCAATATTCAACTGAAGGATAAATTTAACTGGCAGTAAAAAGCAGATTGTCCATACACAATATGTCAAAATTCTACCCGTAGAAGGCAAATCTATCCTTGAATTAAATATTGTAACCGGCCGTAAGTAGTTAATTGATTGACAATACGTATAAAATAATAAAATCTAAAAATAATATAAACACTGTCTATGCCTATTCCCAAACGAGTGTGTACACTAACTTTTAGAAGTCGAACCCATGATCTCTTAATCGCTACGCGCATTTTTCGCCATAATCGCTTGCAGACACTACACATAAAAACTAAAATAGAAACAGACGCCGGCCCCGCCGTCGAGACCGAAGAATCGTGCCGCAGCCTGTCAACTCTCATAGCGACTGCCCAGGTTCAGGTCGTCACTACCATGTCGCCCCCCACGCATTCTTATTTGAACATTCATCGCTCTCCCCTTCGTCCAGGTGAAACTGTTAAGGCCCCTCGGCCAACAGCATTAATCATTCAAACAACAACAATTCTTCACCACTAGACTAACAAAGCAGACAAAACATATTAGCCCCAATTACCAATACGAGCAATTCTTTGCCTGCATCGACGTGGTTGCTTATTTTTTGTTGAGTGCCAATCACGTTTTGTTCCCGAGCGATGACGTAAAATATCTATCTAAATCGTCGACTGTTTCGTTGGCTTAGTATCGAATAATGCGCTTTACGATCACGTGGTCCTGGGTTCAAATCCTAGGTCGAACAAAGGTAGATTTTATATGGAATAAAAAAAAGGTAAACCGACTTCAAAAAGCAAAAAAATAAATATTTGAAGTCGGTGCTGGTTGGTGCAGTCGGTAACTTGGCACCGACTTCAAATATTTATTTTTTTGCTTTTTGAAGTCGGTTTACCTTTTTTTTATAAAAGATTTTTATTTTACAATTTTAAGTGACCATTGATATATTCTATAGTAGGGTACCTATAGGATTAACGTAATACCCATAATATCTCAATTTACACATGCCTATTGTTTGTCGTTAAGGAGTTCCCTGGTGTATCTTCTAAGTCCAAGGTCCAATGCCAATCAAATTAATATGGGACCACCTTGGAGATATACTGAACCCAATGCAAAAAAAATATCAAAATCGGTCCACAATTGACGGAAATATCGCTGAACATTCATAAAAAAAAAAAGCATACATACAACCGAACATAGAACCTCCTCCTTTTTGAAATCAGTTAAAAACTCCCAGTATCAGTCCGGATTCTGGAATTGTACCCGGCATCCCGGCATATGGCAATAGGCTCACCCCCTATATATATATATATATATATATATATATATATATATATATATATATGTGGGATCGTTCTTGAGTACAAGCGGGATGAATATATCGAACTTCTTTATTTTTTCCTTCACAATCACTTCGTACACGTCTTAACAAATTTACCATCCTCCTCTTTTCTCTCTCTAACCTTAAGCTCCTATCTCTTTCTTAACCTAATAGAATGTTGCCACTGCAATGAGATTAGATAATAATAATGGGAAAAACAAATTAAAAAACGTAATAAAAATAACACTCCCCACATATATATATATATATACATACGGGACGCTGTTTATTACGTCATAAATTAATATTTTTTATGAACGAATATACGAAGGTGAAATAAAAATATTAGTTTCAAGACGGCAATTATTACGATTACCGGACTTTACGAGTAATGATTATTCACGTTTTACGAAGGAGGTTATTATGATGATAAGAAGATTTCGTGAATATTAAGACTAGAAGATTTAACGTATTAAGAAGAAGGTTCTATGACGAATATAAGATGTTGGCCACACTTACGATTTAAGAAGAGTTTATAAGAAGATTGATTTATTTTGAAAATTCAAGACTAAACTACTTACCCATTCAAGATGCCGCCGAAGAAGGATATTAAAGAAGCAGAAGGTCGGGACACTCATGATGACCCACCTTATATCCCGTTTCGTGATTTGGAGAAGTCAATGACAACTTTTACTGGCGATGATACTTACCCTATATTATTATGGTTTGACGAATTGGAAGATACGGCACAATTGATGAACTGGACTGAAACTGAAAAACTTATCTATGCAAAACGCCTGCTTAGTGGAACTGCCAAGTTATTTTTACGGTCACTAGGAGGTGTGAAAGATTGGTCAAAGTTAAAGAACGAACTCGAAGAAGAATTTGGTCCTAAACTAAATAGTGCTGCTATACATAAAAAACTCAGTTCACGAAAAATGAAAAGTGATGAGACGCACCAGCAGTATTTTCTCCACATGAAGGAGTGCGCACTTCACGGTAAAATTGAAGACGATGCGCTTATAGAATATGTTATCGATGGCATCCGAGACAGTGAGTCTAATAAATCTATGTTGTATGGTGCATCAAACCTTAGAGATTTCCGTAAGAAGTTAGAGAACTACAGCAATATGAAGAAGAAAATGTCCAACCGCCCTATTACGTCTAACACGACTCCTCAATGTCCTCAAATTCAGAGAAACTACCACGTCAAGCGATGCTTTAACTGCGGTGACTTAGATCATCAAGCACCAGCTTGTAAGAAGGGTATCAAATGCTTCAGATGTAATGAATTTGGACATAAGGGACCGGAGTGTACAAAAAAACCTAAGAATACCCTAAATATCCAAAATAATTCAAACATAAAAATAAATACTACAAAAGAGATAGCAGATATTACAGAAAAGACAAAAGAAGTTAAAACTCCATACAAGAAGATAAAGATTAATGATGTTGAAGTGATAGCCTTGATCGATACCGGAAGTGACGTTAATTTGATCAATATTTCCGAAGTTGAGAACGTTCTGAAAGACAAATCAAGCTATAATAGAGATTTCACAATTAATTTGACTGGAATTGCTGGAAAAGAACTATGTACTGAAGGAGTTTTGAATGCCATACTTATAGTTGATGATTACTACGCCGACATTAAATTCCATGTAGTCAAAGATGATGCTATACCTGTCAAAGTTATATTAGGGAATCCTATCCTGAAAGACTTCGAAGTTAATTTTACGGCAGATGGCATTTTTCTTGAGAAGATTTTACAATTAACTATATTGGCTGAAGAGAAGGTCACTGATCTTAAAGGCTGTGAAAACAAAGAAATTGAAAAGAAGATAACTAAGATGATAGAAGAGTACAAACCCAACGAAGCAAAGAAAGAAACGAATATTGATATGAAAATAATACTCACGGACGAAGACCCAATTCACCAGAGTCCACGACGACTATCACCTCTGGAAATGAAAGTAGTTGACGACCAAATAAAAGAATGGTTAGACCAGAAGATTATACGACCAAGCAAATCAGATTACTCAAGTCCTATTGTACTGGCGAAAAAGAAGAATGGGACCTACCGACTTTGTATAGACTACAGAAGACTAAATAAGAAAATTATAAGAGATCGATTCCCATTGCCGCTTATCGAAGATCAGATCGACAGACTGAAAGGTGCAAAAGTTTTTACGACACTAGACTTGAAGAATGGATTTTTACATGTAAACGTTCACCACGACAGCATAAAATACACATCCTTTGTAACGCCTCGAGGGCAATATGAATTTATAAAAATGCCGTTTGGTTTGTGTACGGCACCATCGGTGTTCCAAAGATACGTCAATTACATCTTTCAAGATCTCATTTCAGACGGTACCGTTCTAGCGTATTTAGATGATCTAGCTATACCATGTAAAACACAAGATGAAGGACTAGAGAAATTAATAAAAGTTTTTAAGAGAGCTGGAGAATATGGTTTAATGTTTAATTGGAGCAAATGCTGATTCATGAGGAGAGAAATAGAGTACCTAGGCTACATTATTAAGGATAACAAAGTAAGACCTTCAAAAGAAAAGATTGCAGCTGTTTCAAAATTTAAGACACCTAACAATTTAAAGTCCCTTCAGTCATTTTTAGGACTGTCCGGGTACTTCAGAAAATTCATTAAGAATTACTCGATAATTGCAAGGCCACTGACTAATCTACTAAAGAAAGACGCTGAATTTTATTTTAGTGATGAGTGTGAGAAGGCTTTCAATGAGTTAAAAAACATACTGTGCAGCTCACCCGTTCTCCGTATCTATGATCCTGATTTGGTGACGGAGCTACATACAGACGCAAGCGCAGAAGGCTATGGAGCTGTTTTATTACAGAAGAGCCCAACAGACAATCAGATGCATCCAATCTATTATATGAGCAAAAAGACGATACCTACCGAAAGAAACTATCATAGCTATTACCTGGAGATATTAGCAATTGCCGAAGCGGTGAAAAAATTCCGCGTGTACCTGTTAGGAATACGATTTAAAATTATCACAGACTGCTCTGCTTTGACTAACAGTTACAGAAGAAGGACTTACCTCCGCGTGTTGCGCGCTGGGCCCTACTTCTTGCAGAGTATAACTACGAAATAGAGCATAGACCTGGAACAAGACTTAAACATGCCGACGCGTTAAGCAGAAATCCGATTTGTATGATATTAACGGAAACTACAGCCCGATATATATATATATATATATATATATATATATATATATATATATATATACCTCACTCGAAATACTGATAGAGTACTCTTTATTGTACATCAGCGTAATTACATTAAAAGAACACAATATAATTTATCCCATATATATATATATATATATATATATATATAGCTACAATTGGTGGTCTTACTGCTAAACACAATCTCTCAGACAATCAGTACATTGGAAGAAGCAACAGAAAAAAATAAGATAGGGCAGTTGGTGGCGTACTCTATAAGTGTACATATCTTATGTAATATGTAACTAATACATAATTATATACATACACTATAGAAAGATACATATTAGGTAATATAAATATACAAATTAGTTCAATTATGATAGCATTGCATTATTACAAGCTTTTATTTAACTTGCAATGTTCTATGTCTGTCTGTCTGTCTTTCCGGTTCAAATCTTGTAATTCATTTTTTAAGCCCGATTTTCCGGTTAAGTTGTAATTTGACATACGTATGTAAAGTCGATGACAATATAATAATATTGTACTATAAACCTGGTCTGATCATGGAGTCAAATGATGGCCATAGGAACATGAACATTAACAATACAACCCAACCCCCTCGTGTTTAGGCTTGTTAGATTGGCATTGACGATTACTTTACAAACAGATATTTTTCAGAGTCTGATAATGAAGCCCAAAGGTGGCCAATAGAATCACTCGACTACTCAATATTACCTTACTGTGTTTGGGCTCTTTGGATTTGTCTTGACGAGTATTGAACTTGACGAGTATGAACCCACGTGGTGACCAAGGTCTGATAATAGAGTCGGAAGAAAGCCATAGGAACTCAAATAACTCAATATTTTCGTTGTGTGTTTATTATAAAAGCTTGTGTTAAAAAAGGCTTTTTAAATTAAAAATATTATCTAGCAGATAGAAAGTGATCCTTAACCATATTTTGAAATGAAGCAAATGACTACAAGTCAGACTGTAACAGGCAATACATCATACACAGTGTTTATTTTTATTTTGTTATATAGGCAAAAATGACAAAACTGATATATAATGCGAATGTAGAAGGGAGTAGGTACCGGGGAAGACCTAGACTATCTTACCATGACCAAATAGACCGTTTCTTATCTGAAAGGCAAGTCAAGAGTCCCCGTAACGGGCGAGGATGTATGAGGCGAACAATACGGGTGGAGGAAGCCAGAGAGGTATTTAAGGAAAGAACTTGTTGGAACTCGGTACTCTCTGCCTACCCCGCGATCCGTCGTGATGCCATAGATAGATACGCAAAAAGTTATCTTTAACATTAGCGTTACATTTCCTTCAGGGCTATTCATCTAATTCATCCTGTATACATTTACAAGAATCTTTCCCGACAAAGTAAAATATCTCTTTGTAATCGCCGTGAATAATATCGGATTAAGGACTTTGTATCTAATCCGTTTCCTTGGGCCAAATCCCTTTTATCCTATTGCCTGACTGAACCTACTAATCCATCGCTGGAGGTTAAATCGGAGACATTGTTACCGTTTTTTCTACTTTTTTATACGTAAAGCGACTATTTCTGTGCTTTAAAGATAATTATTATAATGATTGGATATACTGAGTTCTTAGATTGACGCGAATATTACACATGAAATAAAACTATTTTTTCGGATTTTATCGCGGTTTATATTGATTTTTAAGTTCCCGACGTTTCGAGTGCTTTGCAGCACCCATCGTCACGGGAAGGACTGAGGTGTTAGACGTCCAAAAGGCATAGTTGTTCCGGGGTACCCTCAAACTTCTTAATTATTTTTTTTTTTTTGTTGGTCCGATCTACGCAGAATGAGCTCACGGTGTCTTGAGGTCTTGCAGTGTTATGCGTGGTTTTAGATTTGATTATATTAATTACTGGATCCCAAGACGATGGATGCACCTAACCATCTTATCTATTGAAATAAGGATGTTTTTTAATGTTTACAGACTGCAGACTTCTTTGAGCGACGGTGTCCTTGACCGCACCCGCCATAACATCAGATTTGATAGACCACAAATCCTCGTGAAAGAACACCGATTCCTACCAAGGATGGTTCGCGAGGCTATTGAAATTAAAAAACATCCTAATTTCAATAGAGAAGATGGCTAGGTGCTTCCATCGTCTTGGGATCCAGTAATTAATATAATCAAATCTAAAACCAAGCATAACACTGCAAGACCTCAAGACACCGTGAGCTCATTCTGCGTAGATCGGACCAACAAAAACAAAAAAAATAATTAAGAAGTTTGAGGGTACCCCGGAACAACTATGCCTTTTGGACGTCTAACACCTCAGTCCTTCCCGTGACCATGGGTGCTGCAAAGCACTCGAAACGTCGGGAACATAAAAATCAAAATAAACCGCGATAAAATCCGAAAAAATAGTTTTATTTCATGATTGGATATGATATTTAGAGGGGTTTGTTTATTTTTTTCATTTTAAGAACGAACTTGATGAAAAAACTAACGTAATAAGCCTACGTTCGCACGGGCGCTCTTTCAACGCGTAGCGCTGAAGCGCTGTTAACGCTTTTAAAAGTAATGTACTGTTAGCTGTTTGTTTCATTCCAGCGCTTTACTAAAGCGTATTAAAAAAGCGCCTGTGTTAAAGAGGAATAAATTTTAACGGGTCCGACGAGGTAAAATACACGTACGATGCTTATTACAAAAACATATAAATATAGAAAGAATAAAATAAACACTGTCATGCCAATATTCTCCGATTCTCGGGGGTGACAGTGATGTACTATGTACACTCACTTTTCGCCGGCGATATTAAGTCTCAATATAAAAGATGCCGAAACTATTGCCATTATCCCGGCCACAATACCAGACTCTGGATTTGTAGAGGCAGGTCTGTGGCCACCTGCTTTTGGATCTTATCAAACCTATATTAAGGGTCCTACTTGGCTTAAAAACTACCACATTAAGTGGCAACCGGGACCAATCGCTTCACGTGTTTTGCAAAACACGGTGACGCTCGAATATAAAAACGCCGCTAACAGCCACCCATGTGATTCCGAGCAATCCGGACGCTGCTTATTATTTATCATTAAGAACCCCGCGGTCGCACAACGCAACGGGCTTCTCTATATTCAAAACATAAACTCCCAAATAGTACCAATGACTTTGAAATTATGCTTTAAATACATAGTGAACAGGTGGCATAACCAGCTTTTACATTCTCAACACGATCCTACTAGATAACGAGGAATTTTGACGTTTCAGTTGTTAACAAAATGTCCCTTGTAGTTCTCATTCCATTTTACCCGCCATTTAACTACGCTGCCCAAGCATCTGCTCAGCTTTTAATTTTCTGAATGCCTTTAAAACAAACAGCTTCTCCCTCAGGGATATGAAAATAAATGAAACACTGATGGCACTTAAATATGCTACGTTTAGCGTTGATCGTTAATTTCCTCGGAGATTCTTGAGTGCTCAATGGCATTTTGGAAAATACTAATAACTAAAGCTTACATTTTTAAATATGCTAACACTGGTGGAGAACTCTTCAGTGAGTGCGTACTCTTTTTCGTAATTCAGCCACTAGACACTAATAGCAGAAAGGTTCGTTAAAATATAATTAAAATATATCAATAATATTATCTAATTTTGTGTAATACACACACACACACATACACGTCGAGCGTATACATACGAGCGACTCTGATGGTTATATTATCATTACGTTATATTGGGACAAAAACGTTTAAATAGTAAAAAAACAATAAACATCGTCACGCCCATATTTGCCAAGCGGGGATATCCTGTGTACTGTATACGCCCACGTTTCGCCGACGATGAAGTCCCAATATAATAGGGGGCGAGCCAATTGCAATAACAAAACACAGAATTAGCGAAAGTGGAAGGATGTAGGTACCGGGAAAAACCTAGACTATCTTACCATGACCAAATTGACCATGTCTTATCTGAACGGCAAGTGAAGATTCTCCGTGACGGACGAGCGTGTATGAGACAAATTATGACAGTGAAGCAAACCAGAGGGATTTCTAAGGAAACACACCTACTGGAACTCTGTGCTTTCTACCTATCCCGCAAGGTATATGGAGAGATGATAAAGATAAATACGGAAACAATAAATACAACAAGATTTCATTTCATTACCACCGGTGGCTAGTGCTGCCCACCAGACACGTCTGGGATACCTCAGCAGCCCGTCTTTTGAAGCCACGGACAGGGTAATCATTGGACAATAATAAGTAGTCTTTGATCACCCAGGTTATTAAAATAGAACAAACCACAACTCTCGCCAACAGAATATAAGTATAAGGTTTTATGTACTCGTAATGTGTAGCTTTTGACGTAAGTACAGAGCGTTACTAAAGTGTGTCGTTTTAGTAGAGTCAAATACTCGTCGTTAGTACGGTCTCGGGCTCAAATGTCACGTCCCAAACGTTTTAAGCTGTCGTTCTCACAAGTATATGCTATAATTTTCTCATAATGTTTTAATACGAAATCCACTTTAACAACTGTGAGAGTCTGCGAACGCCCTTTAATGTTTTCTATATAGCTCTGGATTTCACTGGGCCAAAGATTTAAGACGATTTTTGAAGTCTTCATTTATGAAAAATTATATTTAAAATAACGTTAGTCTGTTTATGCTAATCTCGCTGAGGATCGGGCAGGAAACCCAACTAAAGGTTTAGGCGTATAATGTTGAAAACGCGAGTTTGTCAAAATGACATATACTCAGAAGAATAGTTTTGCACCATGGCAGATTAAGAGTACAAATTATCAAAGTTATTTGCAGCAACATAATCTTTCTTGCGGGAGCGCTTACAGATTCCCAATTTTAATTTATTTTTAAGACAGTCTACAAGCTATTAAGCCTAATAAATTGTGAAGATAAATAACACAACGTTACCCAAACATAAGAAAGTACATTTTCAATTTTTATTACCTATGTTGGCAAAGTTCTTTAACCCTAAGCACCCAGTCCTCGTGGACCGTTACCCTCCGAACCGATGAAAGTAAAGATTTCCAAATCTTAAAACTTTGCTATTTACCGTGCAGTGGATTCAGTCTCCCGAGGTTTGTGTCTTACTGAAGCTAAAAGATTCAAGAGTTGTGCGTCCCCAATCAACAAGTTTACTTACGACAACTCAGTGAAAAATTGGCCATTTTCAAACAAGTTAGTTCTTTTCTATCAATTCACAAAATACTTTGAATTCGATTTTTTGTTCGCTAATATTCACGGATTTTACGGGGACTGTTGCAAGGCTTGCATGGGGACATTGTTCCAGCTCGTAGAGGCCCTTTACGAGAACGTAATGTTATGTAAGTCACTTACTAAACAGTGAACTGACCATAGCAGGCGCAAGAACTATTTTAAACTATGGAAAGAAAATAAGGACTATCTGAATTAGGTTTAATAGACAAAAACCGGTCTATTTTAAAGGTAACGGACACCGGCCATAAACAGTGATACCTAACTACCCGTGGCCTGCAGAGATTCACCGCTCACTACATGGTCCCTGAAACGGACGTCATAAGACAAATAAGGGCAACCCGGTGTGAGCGGCTTAGGGATATCGAGAGGCGACCTGCGCTTACTCCGTCGTAATGCCCATTAACACTTCCACCCCTGGAGTATATCGACATAGGCAATCATTTTAAGCTTCCTACGTCGATGTAGTTAAAACCTACACCGTAGTGTCTCGAAAGCCACATCAATCAAATAGCTAGCTTTAATTAATGATTATACCTCACCTTCGCGCATCTTATCTACTCTCTAAACCACGTACCAACCCACAAACAGAACACAGAACCTGAAAATGTAACAAGCTCGCTTTCCAAAAAAATGTCGACTACTTTCCTTCAAATATCCGGGTCAGCCATTGTTCCTTTGTCTGGGAGCTGGACAGCTCCCGGGCAAAGTTAGCTTTGCATTCCTTGCCGGCTGTATAGCGCCGTACGAATATTTGACTCGGGACGTTCCGACCGCACCGTAGTCTTGTAAAGCAGCACAAAAGATAGTGACGTTTTCTCTTCTAGCGGAATTCTCCGGTATCGTTTGTCGTTTTCTTGAGCTAAGATTGACCAAAGACAAAACAGTAAGTAATTTTTCCGATGGAAACACGCCTTCATTATTCAACCTTACTCTGACTGTGCAGTGTCGTTATTGTTGGATATTTATTCTAAGTTTGTAGTATGGTAGTCAAGAAGAATGGCATTGAAGCCAGGACTTATTCCAATTTGTCTTTTTTTAAAAGCAAATTAACCAACTTTCAATAAATATAAAGGAATGAAAATACATATAACAAATGTCTCATATACTTTTTCCCGATGGTGTAGGCGGCGAGCAAGGTACATGTGATAGGATCCTTCACTGTTAGCAAATGTTAATAGATCACCCTGTCCTCCACGCAAAAGTGTGTGAGGTGTGCAGTGATTATTTAGTTAATTACTTTTTCTCAACCATTCTTATGAAACTGGTTTATTCCAGTTTTAAACTAACATTGAAGTATCTTGTTTCGAGAAATTGTTCAGAATAGTTGACTAGGATTATGAGCTAAGTCAGACTCTTCGTGTTAACAAACAGGTACTACACATTTTAGGAACTATGTGTACATAATATATGTGTACATAATGTTTGAAGATTGGATAATTAATCGTCTTTAATTATTTATTATTTACTGTCCACGAATTGTGTAAAAAATGTATCTTTTAGCAAATACTTAACCGGCAACGAAAAAATAAACAAAAAGTGTTAAACATCACCTGTTGTTCTTGTTGTTTTCGTTGAGGTTCGCAGAATGGCCCAAAGCATAGAACTAACACATAGACGTTAGCGCAGACACTATCTATCTAATAAACAAATTTACTAAATAAAGACGAACGTGACAGCACGCTTTCTCGACAATGTCACGCTAACATCTATCTGTTCATGCTTATTTGGTAAGTTAGTATTTTACAACACAATAGATTACTTTAACTCTGTTCTCTCTGCCTACCAGGCAAGGGATCTGAAATGATGATATAGATAGATGTTGACTAATACATAACCATTGGTAACATTTTTTACTTATTTAACGCTATTTTAAAGTAGAATTATATAATACATCGTTAACTAAAACTGTTTAAAAATTTGAAAAAAAAACTACTTCCATCAGCGCTTGGTTTGTGTACCTTAAGTTTTCAATAATAGTGTATTTCATTTCTAAAAAGAAAACATAAAAATTGAAAAATTCGATTGTGGAGACCAGGCAACGAATGAAGTAATTTATCAAAGCCGGCTTTTCTCGGAGCTACTACTCGTAAAGCGTCGAGGGCGAACTGAAATAGAGCCTCATCGGGACAGTTTATTATAACGTGAAGTTAAATTTATAAATAAGCCTTAATTTAAAAAGACATAAATAAGACATAAGATCAGTGTGTCTTATAGGTACACAGTTTTATTTTTTCTTGGGTCATCACTAATCCTTGCCAATTTTTAGGGTTTCGGAAGATAAACATCTCAAACAACTCTTAATAAAATCAAGAATGAGGCATGTAGGTTTTTAACCACGGCGGCTTCCTTCCAAACGGTCGACAGACTCCGATATCTGCACTCGGGATAAGGAGTACATCGTTCGCATCTCTCAGTCAATCGAGAAACATAATTGATTCCGTACTTCGGTATCTCAACCGTACTATCTTTCGATTTTTTTGCTTAGGTTCCTTTTGCACTTTGACTAAACTGCGTGAAATCATCGTATAAGGGTTTTCTGTAGCCACTGGAGCACCAGTAAAGGATTATTACACAAAGTTATCGTAACGCGCCGCGTTATTTATTTATTTTTTGGCACAACAACAGCTTATAGGCGTATATAGTATAAAAGTTATTTGATCTCAACTTATGTTAGCCTACTCGCCAATAATAGGCGTGGAACAACATGCACATATATTATTTTAAGTTTATATGAATCTGGTATTATAATTAGCCTAAGATAAACAAAAATAAAATGTGAATATAAATTTATTATTAAGGCCAGTAACATGTAATGTATTTATAGTGTAAGTCATTTTAATCTATCTATCTATATCATCACGCCAGCTCTCTCGCGGGGGAGGCAGAGAGTACAGAGTTCCAAGAGGTTCTTTCCTTACATACCTCTCTGGCTTCCTCCACTCTCATAGTTCGTCTCATACACACTCGTCGGTTACGGACACTCTTGACTTGCCCTTCAGATAAGACACGGTCTATTTGGTCATGGTAAGATAGTCTAGGTCTTCCCCAGTACCTACATCCTTCCACTTTCGCATTGTATACCTGTTTTGTCATTCTTTCTTCTGACATTCTTTCTATATGCCCGAACCAACGGAGCATACCCTTTTTCATCTTTACACCGATACTATCTTTCATACCTACTCGCTTTCTTACTACGCTGTTGCGAATACAGTCGGTCAGTGTGATGCCGTACATCTTCCGCAGAGATCGCATTTCGACCGCATCTATCCTGCTTTCGTTCTCCTTCTTACATACCCAACTCTCACTGCCATATAGCAGCGTTAGGACAAGCACTCCGTTATGCATGGCCAGCTACGCCTTTTGGCCTAAGTGCCGGCTCCCAAGTAGCCTTCCCATATAGCCCCCTAAGTAGCCTTATATAAAATCAGTATTTAGATAATTAATTCACATGATTATAATTTTAATTTAAATATTTGATGTATTTACAAGTAGATAATTATTTATAGTTTGTTTAATGACATATCTGCCACAGACAGGTATGTCATTAAAATTTATTTTATATTTTTAAATACAAGGTGTATCGTAAATAACGCAAGACCTCAGACACCCCGATTAGATAATTACTTCACAAATTCATTAAGAGAACCAATTTTCCAAATTTAAAAATTTTAAACTCCTTTTTAAGCACTTTTATACCTCAATTAACTATGAAACTTGTGCGTATATATGTGCGTATTGAGAAACACGTTTTAGAAATGCATTTGAAATCTCCGTATTGCTTTGAATCAAGAATAAATTTAGTTTATTATAGCGCGCTAAGGGAGTAACAGCATTTTTGGAAAATTAAAAAAATTATTATATAGAACGCTGTACCCTCTGCCTCCCCCGTAAGGGACCTGAGATGATGATATAGGTTAATAAAATAACCGTTAGCTAATTATTAAGATCTATATAACCCTAATTGGTTGGGGGTCTGTCCAAGAGCGTGCTCGTCGCGACCCCTGCCAGTCATTATGGCTGTAATCTTGGACCGAAGACGTACCGCAGTGCGGGCTAGGGCGTCCCCCCGAGGCGACGCGTACCGGCCCGCCCCCGTCGGTACGAATATAGGTGGAAGCGGCGATGGGGGCCGCCACCCATCACGCCGGGCCCGAACTGGCGAGTCGTGGGGTGCAGAGTGCCGAATAGGCACTTGGAATGTAAGAGGTGGTATGGAAGATAAGATGCATGAGGTGATTGATGTAATGAAAGAGAGACGCCTGGATGCTCTGTGTGTAACAGAGACTAAGCGGAGGGGCAGTGAAACCTGTGATCTGCCTGATGGAACGATGGCTCTGTGGTCTGGTGTACCGCAGAGCAGTCGTGCCAGCATGGGGGTGGGTATCTTGCTGTCCCGTCGCCTGGCCTCTGGAGTGAGAGATTATGGCCTGTGCGATGCGAGACTTCTCTGGGTCCGTTTAAAACTGGGTGTCACTAGAGTATTTTTGGTCGCAGCGTATGCTCCCGTAAGCTCGTCGACACCCCAGGACCTTGAGAAGTTTTGGGATAATGTCAGGGAAGTTCTGGATTTAGCTGAGGCTAACGAAAAGGTGATTCTGTGTGGCGATCTGAACGGATGGGTAGGAACCAGGCGGCAAACTTGCGACGCTGCTCTGGGTCCTTATGGTGATAAGAGAGTGAACGATGCAGGTAAGCTCTTTGTAGATGTTTGTTTGGAAAGGGGTCTCTTTGTGTCTAATACGATATTCCAGCATAAGGACATACATATGTATACGTGGAGAAGGAATGAACAAAAAAGCATGATAGATCTGATCCTGGTTGATAACCGTCTCCGAAGCAAACTACAAGATACGCGTGCGTATAGAGGCCCCACTCTGGAATCAGACCACTATCTCGTAGTTGCGCGGTTTAGTGGTCTGTTCAGGAAGTGGAGGCACTGGCGAGAGCGTATCCCCTTCGGAGACCTTGAAAGATTAAAGGTTGAAAAGTTGCAAGATGAGAGCGTGAGGAGAATGTATGAAGACAGAGTCCGGGACAAGCTTTTGACAGCAGGCTCTTCGGACTCAAATGTAGATGAATGCTGGAATAGCCTGAAAGAGAGTTTGGTGGAATCTGCGAAAGAAGTATATGGTTGCTCAAAGAAGCATATTACAGCAAAAGGTGATGCATGGTGGGATGCGGAGTTGCAAAGCTTCGTAGAAAGTAAGAAGAAAGCGTGGCAGGACTATGTATCTTCTTTGAACCTGAATGCCAGTATGACAGAGATGAGGAAAGAAATATACCGGCAATGCAAGAATGCCACTAAAACTTTAGTGAAAGAAAAGCGTGAAAGAGCCAGTATGATTGAGGAGGAGAGGCTGGCGAAGAACTTCGAGAACAACACCAAACTCTTTTGGAGCAAGGTGAGAAAGGCTCGAGGTGATTCGTCAGGCTCCAGAATGGAAAGGATAAAATCTAAAGATGGTGACATTCTTGCAGACACACAAGCTGTGCTAAACCGGTGGAGTGAATATTTTGGAGAAATGTATGGAGATGACCCGGATGCTGATGCCGCAGACGTGCCTAAAGGCGAGATTGCGGCACCAGAATCAACGGAGGACATCACTATGGAAGAAGTTGAATGGGCGATAGGAAGTATGAAAAACGGTAAAGCTGCGGGAGTAGACATGATATCTGCCGAGATGATCAAATATGGTGGAACATGCGTCCGGGACGCTTTCCGGGCCCTTGAAAACCTTTGCTGGAGGACCGGTGGAGTCCCTACAGATTGGCGCCGCGCAGTCATAGTACCCTTGTATAAAGGCAAGGGTTCACAATATGACTGCGCCAATTACAGAGCCATCAGTTTGATCAGCTTGGCAGCCAAGGTGTACGGTAAAATTATTGAACGGAGAATGCGCGTGAAGTCCGATGGAATGTTGTGCGAGGCACAAGGGGGTTTCAGGTCTGGAAGAGGATGTTCGGATCAAGTCTTCTCACTCCGCAACATCGTAGAGAAGTATCTGGCAGTGGGCCGGAAGGTTTTCTGCGGTTTTGTAGATCTGGAGAAGGCATTTGACAGAGTTGTGCGAAAGAGACTTTGGGACATTTTGCCAGAGTATGGAATAGATGGCACTCTGTTGCGAGCCGTCCAGTCCACTTATGTGGACTGCAAGGCATGCGTACGGGTGGGTGGTAACAGGTCACCCTGGTTTGACGTTAAAATCGGCGTCAAGCAGGGTTGCGTGTTGTCCGCTAGACTGTTTATAATATATCTGGACAAAAGTCTTCAAAGACTGAAAGCGATGAATGAAGGTGTACAAATGGGTGACTTAGTGGTAAACCATCTACTTTATGCAGATGACGCGGTTTTAATAGCGCCAACAGCCACTGATCTGCAAACACTAGTCACAGTTATGAAAGACGACTGCATGATCAATGGCTTACACTTGAATGTGAAGAAAACCAAGATTATGGTTTTTGAAAGGGAAGAAACCAGAACGAATGTAAGGATTGTGGTTGGTAACGATGTGCTGGAGCAAGTGAATGAGTTTGTATATCTTGGATGCGCCTTCAGTAAGGATGGGAAATACACCGCTGACATAGAGAGAAGAGTGAGTGCAGGGAACAGAGTGAATGGTGCGATGGGAAAGCTACTCGGGAGCCGGCACTTAAGCCATGAGGCGCAGCTGGCCATACATAACGGAGTTCTTGTCCCAACGCTGTTATATGGTAGCGAGAGCTGGGTATGTAAGAAGGAGAATGAAAGTAGGATAAATGCGGTAGAAATGCGAGCTCTGCGGAAGATGTGCGGAGTGAAGCTGACCGACCGCATTTGCAACAGCATAGTAAGACAGCGAGTAGGTATGAAAGATAGTTTCGGTGTAAAGATGAGAAAGGGCATGCTCCGTTGGTTCGGGCATATAGAAAGAATGCCAGAGGAAAGAATGACAAAACAGATATACAATGTGAAAGTGGAAGGATGCCGGTACCGGGGAAGACCTAGACTATCTTACCACGACCAAATAAACCGAGTCTTATCTGATGGAAAAGTCAAGAGTCTCCGTAACCGGCGAGCGTGTATGAGACGAACTATGAGAGTCGAGGAAGCCAGAGAGGTATGTAAGGAAAGAACCTGTTGGAACTCTGTACTCTCTGCCTACCCCGCAAGGGATCTGGCGTGAGGTTATAGATAGATAGATAGATAAAAAAAATTGTAATATATATATTAAAAATAGTTGGAATCGATTCTGTTGCCGATTTAGAACAAACTACTTTCAGGTCTTGCGTTTATTACGTTACACCTTGTATACCTCCCAGAGATTATAAAATTGTCGGCCCTATAAAATTAGGAGCATTGCATTAAAAACCATTCATTGTGATCTCGAACTGCAAGGCGGAAGCTCTGAACCGAACATACATCTAAATTCTAAAGACTGAAGTGTTATTCTATCCCACGGTCTGTCACACTAGTCAATTCATTCTGGCTGTAGTTTCTACATCCAGCTCTGGTTTAAACTACAAGGGCTCATCAACTCGACCTCGCCAGTGGGTCGGTCAAAACTATCCGCAAAAACGAGTAGTTCCCACGGCCACTCCCACACCGCCCGCTCGACGCCAGCCACCGTCGCCGCCGCCACACACTCGCGCCAGCGCGCAGAGGCAACGGCCGCCGACCGCCCGTAGTAATAGATACAGAACGCAAGGTACATGCAGATCGATTGAGGTATTTTTTGAGTGCGTCTATTACAAAAGATAGCTTTATTATGAGCTCTGTATTAGGATATTCGATTTAATTTGTCATCATACCAATACAGAGTCTGGAGGAGTACCCGATACACTCTTTTACGGTAGAAGAATCTATTGCATTAAGGCGAGATATACAGCATTCACTAAACTTACAAACTATAAGGAAATGTAATTCAGTTAAGTCATTCTGTCATTCAGTCATTCTCTTGTCTAATATTTTTTTTAGGACCTAAAAGTGATGGAAGTGTGAAATTTATTTTAAATGCTAAAAAGTTAAATATGTTCGGGACAATCATTTTAAAAAGGAAAAAATTAGCACAGCAACCAAACTTATAACAAAAATTGTTTTATGGTGAATATAAATTTAAAAGAGGCCTACTTTTTAGTCCCCATTCATAGCAATAATAGGAAATACCTACGGTTTAAGTTTAAAGGTCTTTATGAATTCACCATTTGGCCCATGTCGGGCACCCAACATATTTACAAAAATCCTAGAACCAGTTATAACTCATTTAAGGTCACGCGGTTATAAATCTATGCGTTATTTAGACATATATATATATATATATATATATATATATATATATGTTTATAAGGCGATTCGGCAGAGCATTGCCGACCATTGAGTGCTGGACGAATTTAGGATTAATTACTCTACTCCTACTAATATTAAAAATGTGGAAGTTTATGTTGAGATGTTTAGATATTTTGATGTTTGTTACTCTGGATTAACACATAGGATATTTTTACACCGGAATAATGTAAGGTTCCTGTCTAAAGTCAACGCGGACGAAGTCGCGGACAGAAACTAGTTAATTATAAAAAGAGTAGTTTTGAATCGAGAATTTCGTGTACTTTCCTAGGTTTTGTCCTTAATTACAAAACAAATACCATAAAATTACCCGACCGGAAAACGAATAGTATTTTATCATATTTACAAAAGTATTCTTGGTTCAGTTGCCGCAGAGCGTCTTGCTATTGCATATACTTTTACACGAAGTCATTTGAAAGTGCTTAATATTTGGCTCTCCAGAATAATGCTGATAATTACGATACATACTTGGTTATTCCACATAATATACTCGATATCTTATTATGGTTGAAAAATCAAACTTTCATAGGAGTCAATAAAATTAGGTAGTACAAATATAAAAATGGAAATCTTCACTGACGCTTCCATGATGAAAAAACTGGAGGTGTATAGTCTGAATCGCGGAAAGGCGTGACGCGCTGTATGCATATTCAAAAATTGTACGGTCATTTGGTAAACCAAATTTATATTTTTCTTTTTTGATCTTTTCGAATCGTGGGTTAATTCCAAGGGCCTAGGTATCTATCTCGGAAAAGATATCCCTATGCTTACAACGTTGATGCTTTTACAGAAGACTAGTCTTGTTTTATTTTCTTTTATACATTTCCTCCATTTGCCTTGACATTAAATTTTTTTTATAAAATTATATATGATGGGGCTGCAGGTATTGTTGTCCTACCTCAATGGCCATCCCAACCCACGTTTTTAATCATCATTTGTGTCCAAAATGTTGATATTTCCTCCTAATAAATTTCTTCTCTATTCCGCTTATAGTTGAACACACCCACTGCTTTAACAGCTTTCTCCGGCAGCGCGTATGTTTTCCGGGAAGGCTTTATAATAATACTATACCTAAATATATTTCAAGTCTGAAGAAATGGGGGGAATATTGCAGTCGGAACTATTGTGATTTTTATGTAGTTAGTACAAGCTCTCTTTAAGGTTTCTGCCAGATAATTTTCAATCTGAATCATTCATGGAACCTTTAATAACCATAGATCAGCTATATCTTTGATCTCGTCTGATAATATTTTTCATGACAGCCCGTTATCGCGATTTTTAAAGGCATTTTTAGGTTGAACCCTGTTTATTTCCTCGGTATAATGTTACATGGCACCCCAGTATTGCACTAGACTAATTATATATTTCAAATGGTTAAATGAACTTAGAAGTAAAAAAAAATAGTGATTTTGTTAGCTTTGCCGATTTCAAAAAGAACACAAACATTGCCATTTAAAAAAAGAGATGTTCATAACTTATTGCAGTAACTGTACAGTTATTATCGTGTCTGATTTAATACAGACTTCAGGTATTGGTCGAGCTAGACCTATTTTAAATTTACCATATTTTCGTAACAGATTCTCCCAGCCGCCACAGTTAATTTATATCTGGCGACAACTTCTTCTATTAGACCTAAGAACGAGGACCGTCTTATATTGATTTATAAAAACTGCATAGAGCCGCTTCATCTCAGACAATACGGCGCTGGATAAAGCTGGCTCTACAGGAAAGTGGTATCGACACTTCTATTTTAGTGCATACAGCACAAGTCACGCTTCTACTTTAGCTGCTACCCGTGCTGGCATTAGTATCGAAGTCATTCAAAGGACTGCCGGTTGGTCTAATCAATCGGCAGTTTTTTGCTAATATAAACAACCGATTATAGATTCTAGAACCAATTAGAAATGGAGCTAATAATTAATTTTTAGTATTCAGTTTTGTTCCTACTTACGACTTTTTATTTATTGTGGTATTTGCAACATTGATAGTAAGTGATCTCTGAACATCTGCTTAGTAAATATAATAAACCTCGGAGACGATGTCAAGATAATTAGATGATCAAACGAACTTTTAGGTCCCTCCCATCCCATTTCTTTTAAACCGTTTACCCTAATATATATCAATCTTGTTCTTTACTCTAAAAATAATGAGGCTGAATTCGAGACACTGAGCTAGGTTGGAAAGAGAAAGAGACGGATATATTGTTTCTTTTTGTCTGAATACTTGTGCGGTAGGTTAAAGCGTAGCAGGGTTGCTGCTTAGTCAATATAGTAAACCTCTCCGACGTTGTCAAAATAATTAGGATCGAACTTTACTTCAGGTAAGTTCGTTTGATCATCTAATTAAATATAGCTATTCAAAAAGTCTTTAAAACATAATAAGATATTATATATTAGGTACGGTCCTTGAATTTATGAATTGTTCTTTATCTAGTTATTAACGTTTATGAATTCAGGCAAACTAAAAGTCAGTATTTATTGTAAAAATCGTGGTATTACAAAGTCAAACACAATTTATCCTAAATTAGGCATACAATATTTTATTGCTAATTCTAAGACAACTGAACAATACTTTATTTTGTATATCAACCAATAATTATAATATTAACATTACATGTCATTAAATAATAGTAACGTTCTTACAATCAATTTTATGTGACTCGATGATATTAAAATTATAATTAAAATTAAGAATATATTATAATCGAAGCTACGTCAGATTAGGTGCAGATCAAAATTTCATAAACTCTTCTACTGAATAGAAGCGATTTCCCAACAGTAATTTAAATAGTTTAATTTTAAACTCTTTTATAGTGAGGTCTCTAATGTGACGTGGTAGGTGGTTGTATATTCTAACCGACATAGCATAGCAGTTTCTACTGCATATCTCTGTTCTTATGCTAGGCAGCACTAGTCTATCGGGGTACCTAGTAAGAAACTTACAAATTGTTTCTTTGCGTGTATGCAAGTGTCGGGATTCATTTTGACAAAAAAGGCAAATTTCAAAAACATACACGGCCATACATTTTATGAAATAATAACACTAATAATCAAATATACCTCACAATAAGTTTTTTAATAATGGAATTATGTATTCTAGATATGTTTCGCAATATATAAAAAGCAATTAACGCTTAACGAGTTCTAAAACAACTTCAATTTTAAATATCGTATATTTGCAACAAGAACTAACGATGCCAATATCATGCTTTATAAATAATTTTACCATTTATGTCCAAAAACATAAAGTATAACATCGATCACAATTAATAATAAGGTTTTGCAGTAAATAATATTGCCGATGCTGTCAAATGCCTTGTCATTATTTTAAGAAAATAATATTTTCTAGCACATGTACACTATGGCCTATATAAACATGGACTATGGCCTAAACCCTCTTAGTTTGAGAGGAGGCCCGTGCCCAACAGTGGGACAGTTTCTTAACAGGGCTTATATTATTATTATTATTTCATGTAAACGTCTGTGAACCCTTGCTTGACGTCTTAATAACAGGGAACGTTTACTCGACAAATTTGGCTGACACGGTCGGCCACTAAGGCACTCGTAGCGCGACCGCGGTGCTTATAGCGATCACCAAGGTTAGGCAGCGGTCGGCTTGAGATGGGTGACCGTTTGTAGCATTTTCATATTTTGGTGTCTCCGTGCTTCGGAAAGCACGCTAAACCATCGGTGCCGGTTACCACTTAATGCAGTAGTCGTTAAGTTGAAAGCCTTATAGGCGGCTTGATAAGTTCCAATAGCAGGTATATAGCACAAACCTAGATCCACCAAATCGCACACGTATCTTATCTATCACCTCGATTTGTGAAAGAAGGGCTTTGTTTGACCAGCAGTGGAACAATGTAGGTTGATATTATTCCTATATTCCTTGAGTAAGTTAGGGGAAGTTTTTCCGAAAGGGAAGATATAAAATCGTATTAAGCGGAGACATATGGCAACGGTATGTAGTATACCATTTCTCTGAGGGCGTTTAAGTTGTGAGACACGTAAAGTGTTGCCATTTGTTCACTTGTAAGTTGTGTTTATTCTTTCTCTCTTCCGGGATCTTTTTCGGTTGGTTATGAGTAATGGCGGGTCGGCGGGCGAGTGACGCGAACGGTCGGCCGTCTGACGTGAAATACGTTTACAGCGCGGCTCGGATTGTTCGCCGCATTGTGATTTTTTTTTATTTGAAGATATAATGTGACACTCATGTTTAATGTCATGTTGCGGTGTAATAAATCGGTTTCAGTTTTACGTTGTGAGGTTTATTATGGACCCTTTTTATCCGACTGCCACAGAAAGAGGACAATATTTTGAATGTATATATGCTTGTTTTTGGCTCGCGCTGTAACTTAAATTGAAGGCTTGAAGGATTTTTTTGGCCACTGAACACAAATAACAATAATAAATATGGCACATATTTGGATTGTAATCAAAAACATGTGCACTCGGCTATGTTAAATTAAGCAACTAACGAGTAACAAACAATTAGAAAGAAGTAAACATCAACTAGGATTGGGTGGGTCTTAAAATGAATATGGACAAAACAAAAATAATGTTTAATGTCCATGTCGTACCCACCGCACTCACCGTTGGGAACTCTACTCTTGAAGTTGTCGACGAATACATTTACCTGGGACAGGCAGTCCTGTTAGGTAGGTCCAACTTTGAGAGAGAGGTCAATCGACGAATCCAACTCGGCTGGGCAGCGTTCGGGAAACTGCGCAACATCTTCTCATCCAAAATACCTCAGTGCCTAAAGACTAAAGTTTTTAGTCAATGTGTGTTACCAGTGATGACATATGGATCAGAGACGTGGTCTCTTACAATAGGTCTCATAAAAAAGCTCAAAGTTGCTCAGCGAGCTATGGAAAGAGCTATGCTCGGCGTTTCTCTACGTGATCGAATCAGGAATGAGGAGATTCGTAGAAGAACCAAGGTCACCGACATAGCCCTCAGGATTAGCATGCTGAAGTGGCAATGGGCTGGCCACATAGCGCGAAGATCGGACGGGCGTTGGGGCAGAAAGATTCTAGAGTGGAGACCACGTATTGGCAAGCGCAGCGTAGGACGACCGCCTGCCAGATGGACCGACGATCTTGTGAAAATCGCAGGAAATCGTTGGATGCAGGTGGCATCGGACCGGTTACGCTGGAAAGCGATTGGGGAGGCCTATGTTCAGCAGTGGACAAGTATAGGCTGAAATGATGATGATGATGAAACATCAACTAGGAGGACAAACAGGTCTAATATTTTAAGATTTGATTTGACTTTACCGGCAGCGTGATAGCTCACCAGCTGCTTTGCAGGCTAAGCAATAATTGTGGCAAGCTGTTGACAAATGAAAACACTCCAGTTCTGAGTACTTCAGAGACTGTCGGGTCTCCATCTCGGCGCACCTTCAACAGTCGAGGAGAAATAGAAACGAGCCCGCAGTTCTCTTAGCTTCGTCTATTAAGGATCGAAACTTATCTCATCTTATGAAGTACAAATAGCTCTTTTAACTGTCGAGATCAGTTAACTGTAGATATTCCTACATTGTCAGCAATGGATCCCGGGCACACAAATCACCATAATATTAATTTCTCTCACTAAGTCGGTCATCATAATGGTCTTTGCGTTAGCTCTATGTCCTACAATGGACGTCTGTCGGCTAATGATGAAATTCTGTCAGAGAGGGGTTTTACATGTTGGGTCTTTGTGCAGGACATTCATAGTGAAGGTAAAGTTTGATTAAAGATTCATCTTCAATCATAATAAATGTAAAAGTTTAAATATTCATTTAACATTTTTTTTACACAGTGCTCTCTGGGTGCCCTGATACTATGCCCTGTATCTGAAGAAAAATGACAAAACAGATATACAATGCGAAAGTTGAAGGATTTAGGTACCAGGGAAGATCTAGACTATCTTACCTCGACCAAATAGACCGAGTATTATCTGATGGGCAAATCAAGAGTCTCCGTAACCGGCGAGCTTTTATGAGACGAACTATGAGAGTGGAGCAAGCCAGAGAGGTATGTAAGGAAAGAACCTGTTGGAACTCTGTACTCTCTGCCTACCCCGCAAGGGATCTGGCGTGATGATATAGATAGATAGATAGAATGATAAATTTCTCTTCAGAACTAAACGAGAATACAAACCGATTCTTTTCTCTTGCACATAAATTTGTTTTAACCTAGTTTAATATTTTAAAGAGAAAAGATTTCTTACCTTTTTTGTAATCAATAAACTCTGAAACTACTGAACCAATTTTAATATTTTTTTTAAAGAAACATATACCGGAAGGGGTGCTGTTGTCGAGCGGGTTCAAATCCGCGGAAAACTTCTAATATGATATAAAACGGTTTATAATACCCGCGTCTAGAAACTCTCATAAATCTCAGAATAAATCATTTGTGGGGATAGCTTGTGACCACCTGCTCTTGAAACTTATTATGCCGTCCGTTAGGCTTTCAACTTAGAGTTACAAGTCTATCATAATCACTCATACACATGTGATCTTTTTCTTCTCTAGGTTCGACGAATCGAATCAATAGAGAAATCACGAATTTTCATAGACCGATTCATCGGACTTCAGAGAAATACGAGTATATGAATACTCGTATTTCTCTGTAGTCCAATCAATTCGGTTCGATTAATCGAATCACGAGTAAATGCAAGTATCGGTATAATCGGAACGAGCAAGTGATAAGTTCTGAAAATAAAATCGCTTCTAATACCTTAACTCTTTATGTCAAGTTTATTGTCTGAACCATAAGTCTTCCGATCGCTCTAATTATTTGTTTCGAACTGATGTAATAGGTCGTCGTCGATGTCCTGTTTCTAATAGGACTCAATGTAAAAAATAGGTCTAAAATAACTATACCCCTAATTCCCACTATTAAATCGAATTAACAGTAAAAAAATCACTTAATCCGATCGATCGGACCATGCGTTCTAAAATTCTATAGTTGACATAGTCCGATTCTTTAACCGGACCAACAGGAAAAAAGTGCACGTGTCCAATCGATCAGACTAAGCAGTCGGACCACGCAGTCACAGGTATTTTAACCGCATCAAAGTTCTATAGTAGGCATGGGCCGTCATTTCGGCTCTCCTCTCCTCCTTGAGTAAGACTGCATCATTGGTCAATTAGCCGACATGGCGTAGCCGGCGGACAGAATGCCTTTGGTTTGAATTCTAGTCCCGATAAATAAACGTTTTTGTGGTTAATCTACAAGGAATAATTCTCAACAGTAGTGGAATAGTTTCCTGTATAATGTTATGTATTAGATTGGAACCCATCATTTTTGACACAATATATGTGTAAGTACAAATAAATAGTACATTTCTTCAATTGCCACTTGAAGAATGATTAGCTAACTATGTTTAAATTTTTTTTTACTTTTATCGTGAATAATAAAGAAAGAGGTAGTCTCGTTGGTCTAATAGTGAATAATGCGGATAGCGATCCGAGGTCCTAGGTTCGAATGCTGAGTCGGAAAAAAGGAATTTCAAGATAATTTTTTTACCAGTATCAGTCCCAAGTCAGCCATTGCGCCCAGTATAATGACAATAGCGTCGCGACCTATGAGACCACATGGGACAGTCAATCTCCATCTTTCATTTAACTTGCATTGTTTGTGTCTATCTTTGCCTTGCAGTTATCCAATTAAGTTGAAATTTGAGTTTTAAGTTTGGTGACAATGCCATAATATACCATGTAACTAGTCTGATGATGGAGTCGGAAGGTGGCCAATTGGCCATAGGCACGTGTGAAATATACAACATAACCCCGAGGGGTTTTAGCATTTGTTTTTTTAGGCTTGTTGGATTGACATTGACAATTACTATACTCGTACAACCAGATAGTGTTCAAGGTTTGATGATTAAGCCGAAAAGTGACTCATGTAACCACTCAACTACTCAATATAACCCCGCCGTGTTTGGGCTCATTGAATTTGTTTTGACGAGTCATGTAGACCCGGATGGTAACTAGGGCCTGATGATGAAGCCGGAATTCCTCAACTTAGCACGATATCCTCTTGGTGCTTTTCTTGTAAAATCTTGTTTTTAAAAGTTCTTTATAGATAAAAAATATTTTTATATAAAGATAGCGAATTTTGTGAGTTCAACTCATCGATAAAATATGATACATTGAAGATTTAACCACATAGAAATCAAAATCTTCTATTTCTTTGCAATATCTGATCAGATAAAAACTGCCCCAGACACCTCACAACGGGAAACCGTGTATGATTCAACCCAAACCTTTAGCCCCTCGACCCCGCCTTCGACCGTTCCAAATTGATTAGAACTCGACCTCGGCGAAACACAGCGAATTAAATAAAACCGTGTAATAAAAAGTTTATCTCTATATGGACGCAATGCCATTTCCGAAGAGGGTTTTAACCCTGAAGACGCCGGCGATATCCATTACCATTCAGTACTCTCCCCAGTAGGTAAGTATAAAGCTCGCAAAATAAAAGACTAGGTAATTGAATCCCCATAATGGCGCGGGCAGAGAAATATATGTAGATTACGGTATTCGGATGCGAGAACATTGGGTGGTATACTGAGATTTTACACATCACCGAGAGCTGCCAATCCCTCTAATATTATTATGGTAATACGGCCAATTTCAATAAAAGCGTTCGTCGCGAAAAGCATTTTCTTTCCGGCGGTATGTATAAATCTGGCAGACATGTGCCGGCTACACAGACACGGGTCTGGATTTGTAGCTCATATCTTCAACGGTTTTTGTGGTTCAGCGTTTAAATGGAATAAGAAAATTGCCAGCAAAAGAATATCGCACCCAACCTAGCTTTTCCCAAGTCATTGTGATCCTTGTTATATTTTAAAATATATAACTTCGCTTTGCTTTACAGTAAAACATTGCAAGCACCTTGTTATTATATTTAACCGACTTCAAAAAAGGAGGAGAGTCGAATTGAGAAATTCGACTGCGTTTTTTTTTGTATGTATGTTATGCGGTCATTCCGCCAATTATGAATCGATTTTGATGATTCTTTTTGCATTGGGTTCAGTATAGCTCTAAGGTGGTCCCATTTTAATTTCATCGGTATTCAACCTTGGACTTGAAAGATACATCAAGGAACTCCTTAACGACAAACAATACGAATGCGTAGATTGAGATATTATGGATATTGCGACAATCCTATTGGTACCCTGCCATAAAACTAATCAGAATATTAACCGACTTCAAAAAAGGAGAGGTTGGCAATTCATTTGTGTTTTTTTATAACGTCTTTATTTATGAACTGATTTTGATGTTTTTTATTCCGTTGGGTTTAGTATAGTTTCGAGGTGGTCCCATTTTAATGAAATCAGTATTGAACTTTGGACTTTGATGATACACCAGGGGACTCCTTAACAGCGAACAGCACGAATGTATATATTTCGTTATTATATCAATCCTGTAGGTACCTTGCTGTACAACTCAGCAAAATAATATAATATATGTATATAAATATTAGTAAATAATTCACTTGTCACATAAAATTGTAAAACAAAAATCTTTTTAAAAAGAGGTAAACCGACTTCAAAAACCAAAAAAAAAAATATTTGTAGTTGGTGCCAAGTAACCGACTAACCGGTACCGACTTCAAATAGTAATCTATTCAAATAGTAAATCTTTTTTTAAAAAGATTTTTATTAATGACTACTATTACTTATTAATAGTATTTTGTAATTTCACATTATCATCATCATCATCTCAACCTACACTTGTCCACTGCTGAACATAGGCCTCCGCAATCGCTTTCCAACGTTACCCATCCGATGCCGCCTGCGTCCATCGTCTTCCTGCGATCTTCACAAAGATCGTCGGTTTATCAGGCAGGCGGCTGTCCCACACTGCGCTTGCCAATACGTGACCTCCACTCTAGAATCTTTGTGCTCCAACCCATGTGCCCGTCTATTCTTTCATATACGCAGGCATAAAATTTGAACTCAAATGTCTGTAGGTACCTCATTGTCCATAAATCTATCAGAAAAGTTGGTAGTAAGTTATAATTATAGTAAATTACGTTGTTTATTCTTCCAAAATTTTCTCCCCATATTAACCACAGGGAGTCATGAAATTTTTCTATCCTGTATATTATTTAAAGCCCTATAGACCGTCGTACTAATTTTCATTCGAATGTGTTCAGCCGCCTTAAGAAATCATAGCTATCCCACAGGAACCGTGCACTTTTTTGGGTGTAAAAATCTAAAATCTATAAAAAATCTCTTTCTTAAATAAGTTGGAAATAGGTTCAAACAAACAAATATACAGATAAAAGAACGCTTGTCTAGGTTCTTGCATCTAACTAATACATGCTTTTTGGTTCCTTTCGTCCAATATGGTCAAGGGGTGTTCGGTCAGCAACCGAACACACGAATCGCAAACCTATGCAAGTTGTTTACCCAAGCAACATGCATTATTAACATCAGTGCACAACTAACATTCGCGGCGACCGGGTGCATTCCTTAACAAACATAGTTTATTAGAGTCAACATTTTTAGTTATTTTTAACATTTATATGGAACATTGTATACATGAAGTGAAATAAACAATAATTAACAAAACAGACTTTTATCATTAACAACACCCACCGCAACCTCGCTAGTGCCGCCACATTTTTTGGTCCTTCGATTGGACCTCGCGTCGCGTACCTATTTTCGTAAGCGGGCGAGGTAAAGAACTAGTACAACTAACAGTGATTCAGTGCAACTTGAGGATTGCAGTGGGAAAACATTCGAGGATATCTGGTGCCAACAGACAGGGAGTAACAACCGGAACAACAGCAACATTCAAGTTATATCTTTTTTATTTTCTGACTAACAAAGACATCAAACATGGCGGAACTGATCGAGATCCAACATTTGACGTATGATAGTATCGTCAAGCTTGCCACTAACATTAAAAAAGATGGGGCAGATCGCAAAACAATAGATTATTTTAAGAGGCGGATGGACATTCTTCAGGAATACTGGAAGGAGTATCTGAATAATCATGCCCGAATTAGCAAAGAAGTAAGTAAAGATCATGCCTATTTCGTGGAGGAACATTACGAGAAAACAAGTCAAGCATACGAGTCTACAAAAGCCCTTATCAACGCGCAGTACCAGCAGCTCGTGGTAGGCCTAGAGAAGCCAACAGCGAAAGAATGGGAACAAGAGAGACCAGGAGTAAGTAAGAAACAGACTAAACAGCAAGGTGAAGAAGAAATCTTTACTGACGCGAACCCGTCGGTACCAGAAAGGGTACTAAGTACACCTCGACCACTAACATCGACAAAAGGTATTAATAGCAAATTAGATGAGATGTTGCGTAAGCAGCAGGCGAATTTCAAAGCTTTTGTTCGAACAACATCCAGCATTGATATTCATGCTATTACTGACAAATGGGAATATGAGGATGCGTTAAAATCTTTACAAGCTAGATGGGCAGCGATTGATTCACTCCACTGGGAGATCGACATCGAACTAGATGGTGACAACGAAATGTACCAAAACATGTTTAACAAGTACGAGAAGCAATTTAACAATTTAAAAACGTCTATTAATAAACAAATGTGGTCAGTGGTTCATAGAGAGAAATCTACCCCACAACTTGATATTCCAATTTTTTCCGCAAATTATAACCAATGGATATCATTTAAGGATTTATTTACGGAGGCCATACACAACAACAATTCCTTGTCAAACGGACAGAAAATGCAGTTTTTAAAAAGTAAAGTTCGCGGTGATGCTGAAAAACTTATCCAACATTTACAAATTAGTTCTGATAATTATATGGTGTGTTGGGAGATTCTCAACCACCGCTATAACAACAAAAAACTAATTTTTTCAGCGCACATGAATACTCTATTAAACCTTCCGAATATGCATCAGCCTTCATTACAACAAATCAAGAATATTCATGACACAACATTAGAATGCCTCAATGCCATAAAAAACTTAGGAGTAGATATATCAACCTGGGATCCAATGCTTGTCCACATCTTGAACAAAAAACTAGACGCTGAAACTTATGGTGACTACGTGGAAAACCTGAAAAATTCAAAAGAATTGCCCATTCTTCGAGAGTTTCTAGAATTTATGGAAGGGAAATTTACTTCCATGGAAACTGTAAATCAAAAACATTATACTTTTTTGCCAAAACCTGCAATTCAAAGTAATAAATATCGCCAACATTCATTTAACAATAAAAATCAGATATATAAGTCATTCACTAATACTAAGAATTACAACAATTCCCAAGCTGGAAATGCAAATAAAACAATGGCGAAGTCGAAGCATGTGTCGGATTTCTTGTGTCCGCTTTGTAACAAACAACACGGGATATACAATTGCAAAACCTTCTTGGAAATGCCTGAGAATCAGAAGTTGAAGACCGCCAACAAATTGAAACTTTGTACAAATTGCTTATTTAGTCATAATGGAAATCCATGTAGGTCAACAAAAACTTGCCACAAATGCCACGCTTATCACAATACTATTTTACACGATGCTTGCATGAAATCTGCCCAATATCAACAAGACCCAACAACAATTCCAACTCCGAAACGATCTGAGGGTCGCAATGAGCTCGTCGCTGGCACGTCGCACGCGTCTCAGGATACTTTCTCAGAAATCTTACTTGCAACGGCCATTGTCAAGGTGAAGGATGCCGAAGGTGTGTACCATAACATACGAGCCCTCATAGATCAAGGATCACAAATATCGTTAATAACTGAAAAAGCTGCTCAGTTATTAGGTAACAGACGCCAGAAATGCAACGGAGTTATTTTTGGTGTAGGACGTAAAGAAAACACCTGCAAAGGTACAATCAAAATCGAATGTATGTCAAGGTACAGCGATTTTACATTTGAGTCGGAGGTCTTTATCATGACTAACTTGATAAAAAGTCTACCAAACAACACATTTCTTGCACCAACATGGTCTTGCCTAGAAAACATTAACTTGGCAGATCCCCAATTTAACATTAGTCGCCCTGTAGATTTGTTACTCGGGGCCGACATTTATGCTAACATTATATTACCCGGAATTATTAGGGGAGAAAACACAAACCAACCTATGGCTCAACAAACACACATAGGCTGGTTATTATGCGGCGGCAGCGTGAAAACATACCACTGTAACGTGGTCATAAATAACACGGACGAAATAACAAAATTTTGGGAAGTAGAGGAGATTAGCGAAACATCAAACTTGTCATTAGAAGAACAAAAATGCATTCAACATTACTCTCAAACAACTATTAGACACAAAAACGGTCGCTATGAAGTGAAGTTGCCACTGAAAGAAGAATTGAAGGATAAATTAGGAACATCCAAACAAAGGGCTATCGCTCAATTTACAAATTTGGAAAGAAAACTGCAAAAAGATAAACATTTGAAAGAACAATATATCCAATTTATGCATGAATATCTAACGTTAGGTCACATGAAACCAACAACAATCGATTACAACACAACATTAGAATGTTATTTGCCGCACCACGGCGTGCAAAAGGAAGAATCTACAACTACAAAATACAGAGTAGTATTTAATGCATCCGCCAAAACCTCCACGGGGTATAGTTTGAATGACGTGATGCATAAAGGGCCAAACCTACAACAAGACTTACAGTCACTTCTTTTGAGGTGGAGACAATATCCTTTTGTATTTACGGCGGATATAGAAAAGATGTACCGCCAAATAATTGTCAACGAATTAGATCAACATTTGCAGCAAATAATCTGGCGGGAATCCCCGGAACAAGCTTTACAAGCTTTTCAATTATGTACGGTTACGTATGGCACAAAGGCGGCCCCCTTCTTGGCCATAATGACTTTAAAACAGTTAGCAGCAGACGAACAAGACAAATACACAGCAGTTCTAGATAAATCTTTTTATGTAGATGACGTTTTGCACGGCTCGTATTCCGTGGAATCTGGAAAGAAATTGATCGCAGAACTAATCGAACTATTGGAAAGTGGAGGTTTCCACCTGAGAAAATGGTCATCAAACAGTCAGGCTCTATTGGAAGATATAACTAAAGGAAACAATCATGGAGATTCTATATTTGAATTCAAGTCTAACAACAACACAGATACGTCAAAAACTTTAGGTTTAAGCTGGAACTCTAAAGATGATAAGTTTAATTTTAACTACGATTTTTCTGAGAACTCACATAAACTTACAAAACGTATCTTACTTTCCCAAATATCCAAATTATTTGACCCGCTAGGCTGGCTAACACCTCTATCGACCAAACTAAAACTTTTGTTCCAAAAACTGTGGAAAAACAACTTGCAATGGGACGACGTAGTATCCGATGACATCAACACAGAATGGTCCAAGTTAAGAGCGGATATCAACAAAATACAACACTGCAAAATACCGAGATGGTTACTTTGTCATGACAATGACGTCATTGAGCTGCACGGCTTCTGTGATGCATCGACGGAGGCTTATGCAGCTGTAGTTTATGTTCGCATTAAAAATCAACATACAACAACATTGCTCGCTGCTAAATCAAAACTTGTACCACACAAGAAAGCTGTAACATTGCCCCGGTTAGAACTCTGTGGTGCACATTTATTGTCTAAATTGATTAACAAAATCATACAAAGTATGGAATGCAAGTTTGAAATATACGGATGGAGTGATTCTATGGTCGTGTTGAGCTGGTTACAGAGTGAGCCAGACAGATGGAAACCGTTTGTAGCTAATAGAGTACATGCTCAAGTCGATGAAAAACAACAAAGTTATAAAACACAGGAAGAAACTAGGATTAAGAAACAAGCCGCTGTTGTACAACAAAATAACTACAACATTATCGACAATTTATTACATAAATATAACTCTATAACAAAAATTACAAACATTCTAGCATGGGTGCTGAGGGCATTGACCCCAAAAAACAAGAGAAGTGAGTCAGAGTATTTAACTTTAACAGAGCTAAGAAGAGCTAAAATAACTATAGTAAAACATGAACAGAACAAGGAGTTTGGATTGGAGATGGAAAAATTGCGACAAAACAATAACATTTTAAGAAAGAGTACATTACTGAAATTACATCCCTTTTTGGATAAAGAAGGTATCTTGCGCGTAGGGGGCAGGCTGAGAAATGCAAACATTAACTATGAAATGAGGCATCCTAAAATTATTTCACACAAGAGTCGATTAGCGGAACTATTAATTGATAAGGCACATCAGCTGACGTTTCACGGTGGACCTCGTCTTACCATGGCGACCTTGAGACAACAGTATTGGATAACAAGTGGCAACAGTGTAACCAAAAAGCAACTAAGGAAATGTGTGATCTGCCGAAAGCGTGACTCACAAAAGGAACATCAGCTAATGGGTGATCTTCCAGCATCCAGAAGCAACCCTGCTCCCCCTTTCTTTCATACCGGCGTCGATTATACAGGCTTCGTCGATATAAAAACAAACAAAGGTAGAGGCGTTAAAATCACTAAAGGCTACGTGGCAGTTTTTGTATGTATGGTTACAAGGGCTGTCCACCTAGAGCTGGTTTCTGACCTAACCAGCTCGTCCTTTTTAGCGGCATTAAGGAGAATGTCAGCTCGCCGAGGAGCTCCACAACATTTATATAGCGATCAAGGAACAAATTTTATCGGAGCCAATCGAATTCTCCAAGAAGAGATGGAACAAATACGAGAAACATTGAGTGATAGCTGTATTGGTGAGACAGCAGCCGAAATGAATATTGAATGGCATTTCAACGCGCCATCATGGCCGAGCGCAGGTGGCCTGTGGGAAAGAGCGGTCAGAAGTTTAAAATTCCACTTCAAAAGAGTATTAGGTGAGCAGAAATTAACATATGAGGAATTTTCAACATTATTGGCGAGACTGGAAGCGTGCCTCAATTCACGGCCGTTATGTTCACTAACTGAGAACATTGAAGACCTTGATTACCTGTCTCCGGCACATTTTTTAACCGGAAGATCCGGGTTAACAGTAATTGAAACAAAAGAAGACGCTAGAACTAGGTGGTATTTAACGAATAACATATTCAAAGAAGTATGGAAGAAATGGAAAAACGAATATCTCAGCCAGTTAACAGCAAGACAAAAATGGTTACGCCCAAAAGCTAACATGAAAATTGGAGATTTAGTTGTAATTCACGAAGATAACATTCCTGCAGGCAAATGGGCAATGGGCAGAGTGGTTGAAGTACACCCTGGAAACGATAACCGTGTTCGGGTGGTATCACTAAAAACAAAAAATGGCATAGTTAAGAGACCGATCGTTAAACTATCTAGATTACCTATAGAAAATGGTGATCAACAAAATGGAGAATCAGAATCAGACGCAAAGAAACAACACATAAATATTAAAACAACAAGGTCTACACGGAAATGTAACCGAGTTCACTTCTCCAGTATTGTCATGGCATTAATATTGTTTATCAATCTGTGTTGTAATGCAAATGCTGCCTATAACATTACGCAATTGATGAACAACCAGTCACTATATTTTGACCCTGTATCCAAAATGAATATTGTAAAGGACTCTTGGAAACTTATCATCTATTATAATATGGCTCCATACTGGGAAGGAATGACAGCCTTCGAAAAAATATCTAAATATATAAATAAAACATGTGAAACAGTAAATGGCGAACAGTGCAATACGATAATCCCGCAATTGTATCACTCATACCAGGAATTAACGTACTACAATCAGTTACTGATGACGCAACGTTTAATTGAGCACTCCAGACAGCGTCGGGGCCTTATCAACGGGGTCGGCTATCTTGCTAATTCACTCTTCGGCGTATTGGATGAGCGTTTCGCCGAACAGTATACCAAAGACATAGAATTAGTCCGACTAAATGAAAAACATTTGCTTAATCTATGGAAAAACCAAACATCCATAGTCGAAGCGCAATACAATTTATTGAAAAGAACAGAAGATAGCATCTCTAAACAGCATAAAATCATTAATCAACGCCTAATACAACTGGAAACAGCAGCTCACGATGTCAAATTTATTATTGGAAACATGACCTTATTTCAAGAACTGATATTCATGGCACTGACTGCGAGTAACTTACTTAATAACTTGAAACGAACCCAAGATACTATTTTGGATATCATCACAGACGTACATAATGGACAATTCAATATCCATTTATTGACTCCTAAACAAATTCAAGAAGAACTTAGCATCATATCTACACAATTACCTGATGACGTAACATTACCCATTGAGTACTCTGACTACAGAAAACTATATAAATTAATAGAAATAAAATCCAGAATAACGGAAAGATACTTTATTTTCGAATTAACATTCCCATTGATCGGTAGAGACAAATTTAATTTATACAGAATATTGACTATACCACAACAAATAGGTCAGAATATGATACAAGTGACGCCTGTATCTGAATACATAGCCACTAATTTAAAGAAAGATACATATTTCACAATATCGTCGAAAGAACTACAACAATGTACGAAGATGGTTGACTTATACATATGCAACTTAAAAACGCCAATCTTCCATCTTAACAACGAAAACAAATTTTGTGATATGGATTACGTTGCTAGAAAGTGCAAAGTAAAAAGGTCGAGATGTACCAACAAGTGGGTTCCTCTAACAAAGCCGTCGCAGTATTTATATCACTGCTGTGATAACTATGTGGTCAGAATTATTTGCAATAATCAAATATCAGTCGAGCGTTTAACTAAGGCTGGAATTATGAACATAGAGCAAGGCTGTTTATTGAAAGGGCATGATCTGACTTTACATTTACAAAAGTATTTGACGAACCAAGTGGAAATGAACTCTAACATTTATGTACCTAAGATGGATCCTCTGAATCATATAATTAATACCTCCATAACACTGGAAGACATACAAAATGGTACCGATTCTACTGAAATCGGAGACGCCTTACAAAAGCTACACAAGACAATCGAAGAAATGAAAGAGCGTCAAGTAGAGCTGAACGAGAATATATCTCCTCATGATGTTCATCAGTACGTATTAAGCTACGTACTGGTGTTAGCGGCGGGAGCGGCGGCGGCGGGCGCGCTGGTGTGGCGTTGCCGGCGCAAGCGGCGCAAACGTGCGATGATCACCACTGACATCGAGCTCCACCCCGTACCGAAGCAGAGTGATTTGAACATAAGTGCAAGTGCGAGTGCTAGTGGTAGTGCGGGTAAAAGGGTTGAACGACTACGGTATCCATCTCCAAAATTTAGTGAAGTGTTCAACGTGCGTACCAAACTAAACAAATCGTTTTCCCCCATACCGACCAATAAACGCTTTTAACTAACCTAGAGACAATAAGTCGGCAAATGATTTTCTTTTGACTTTATTATGTGCCTAGTTTTTAGATTTTATCTTTAATTTTTTGTCTTTGATTCTTTTTGTATATGCTTTTGTATTTGTTATGTGTTTTTTCTTTTACTCAACATTTTTGTAACCTTTATTTAACATTTTGAATTCGATTTAGTCCTAACATTATTGTATTTTTATTTAAACAGATGTTAATTTGAAATGCTTAACATGTAACATTTTATCATTATCATTTTTTGAGGCCCCGGAGTATGTTCGGTCAGCAACCGAACACACGAATCGCAAACCTATGCAAGTTGTTTACCCAAGCAACATGCATTATTAACATCAGTGCACAACTAACATTCGCGGCGACCGGGTGCATTCCTTAACAAACATAGTTTATTAGAGTCAACATTTTTAGTTATTTTTAACATTTATATGGAACATTGTATACATGAAGTGAAATAAACAATAATTAACAAAACAGACTTTTATCATTAACAACACCCACCGCAACCTCGCTAGTGCCGCCACAAGGGGAGTGATTGCTGTTCCAGTAGTTATACTCGTGAAAAGGTGCTGCTTATGGGGACTGGTCGATCTGAAATTGTTTGGACACTTTTTATAAATCATCATAAAATCCTATAACATCATTAGTCTTATATAGCGGTTGTAAAGCATCACACTGTAGCTAGATCGTAAACCATTTATTTGTCACTTAAGCATTGTATCCACACAATATGATTGAAAAAGAATGGAACGGAAAAAAGACAAGCCCGCTGAGTTTCTTCGCCGGATCTTCTCAGTGGAAGCCGCGGTCCGAGTCGGAAGTAGATTTGTAGCTTAATAAGATTTAAAAAAATGTAAATTAACTATTTGTAAACCACCACAGGAATTATACAAAATAAATTATTTGAGTTTGAGTTTTGAGTTTAATAAAAATATTCATTTGGATACAGACAGAAGCTTCAGTTTTATTATTTAATTTTATTGATTATCAAAGTTCGTGAATATCGATATTGGAGAGGTCGACGTGTAGTTGAGGTCGAAGGTAGTGTATCTCCACAAAGTAACAAGAATAGTTCAAAAACCGATTGTACTGATTAATTCTACTACTGATACTTGAGTATAAGCTAGCCACAGGCCACCGCATTCATTAAATATGAGTCCCATCCCCGCATGGGACAAATTTTTGTTTTTGTATCTTGGTTCAATAGGTATAGGTTCTATATATCAATACATATTTTAGGACTGGGTAATCTTGGTTCAATCGTATACTTCGAGCTTCCCCGTAAATCAGTCTATCTACTCTTTCAAAGTGAATTAACTCATACACTTAGTAGCTACTGACATTAGCCCGATCATAAAGGTATAAAACTACAAATGCGCCGAGCGACTTTTATTTACATAATAATAATCATATCAGCCTATACTGTTCCACTGCTAGACAAAGCCTTCTCTCACAAATCAACGTAAGAGACATAAGTCATAGGTACTCCACCAAAGGAGCCCCGTGCGGATTGGTGTGTCTGAGTATAGATCTCATTTAAGGTGGTTGCCTATTCGCAAGCGCAGAGCTCTACAAGCACTGACAATGCTATTCTCCATTCTTTATTCTTCTGCTTCACCTGATTATCTTTCCTCCCATTTTCAATATCTATGTTCCAATCACGATAAACTTCTTCGTTCTTCTAATAATCGCCTTCTTCAATGCCCTTCTCACCATTCTAATTTTATTCACTCTTCTTTCTTTGTCCAATCCATCTTACTATGGAACTCACTACCTCTGGGTATCAGGATGGCCACAAATCGCTTATCTTTCAAAAGCAAAGTACAGGATTATCTGCACAAAACTCTGGCGGAATCATCTCAATATTAATTTAGTTTATGTATATGTGTACTTATTATTTATATTATTATATGTATACATTATATGTGTATAGATACCTATATTATATCGTTATATGTCAGTTCGATATAATATTTATTCTACTAATTATATATTTGTTACATATTTTCCTCTACATTTTTTTGGTTCTATGGTTCTGCACCTACTTCACTCGTTTCTGCATCACCCTAAGGTAGACTGGTAGATAATGCCTCAGGCATTAAGTCCGCCTTTGTACCAATAGTGCAAGAAGAATTAAATAAATAAATAAATAAATAAATTGGTGGGCCTCCACCAATCCGACTTGTGGCCACCCGCTGTTGGATCTAATCGAGCCGCCTAAAGCGCTTCAAACTTGGCTTAACGACTACCACTCTACGTCGTAAACGGGACCAACAGCTTAGCGTACCTTTCGCAGCACGGAAGCGCTCGAATATGAAAATGCCTCAAACTGTCACCCATCTCAGACAGACCGAGCCGAACGCTTCAATATTGGCGATCGCTAAGAACCGATGTCGTACAGCACTGCGAGCGCCTCGCTTCAATTTATAAAGTGCCCATTTGATCCCTACACTTAACTGTGCAGACGATAAACATATTAAATTGGTGAATTAGATGGATCGTGCTGCTGAATAAATTTATTTTAGTGCATCGCATCGATACGGCTCCAGTATTTAGATTCCATTTGTGGACAAAATCCATCGTTTCCGAGCGTAGGCAAACCTTACAAAATTTCCTTATTTCCCGTCCGCCTTTTATGTTAGTATGTGGCGTTGTAATTGATCGTACTTTAACGCCAGTATTCTTGGGATTGTTTGTGCACCGAATGGCTTTAGATAATAAGAGCTACTTAAATGTTTTCATTTATGTTACACATGTTCATAGCGTGTAATGCAGCTTGAAAATAATTTGTTCCGAATGAGCAACTGAATCGATTGTAACATAATGGGTTTAATATGTCAGAAGTATTTAGATATCTTTGTCCCTTTATTTTATAATACATGTTTCCACACTAAGAATTATTATTATCTTGGATGCGTTTACCGTCACGCCTATATTTTACAAGCGGGGGTGGCAGAGGTGTACTGAGTACACCCACTTTTCGCCTACGATGTTAGGTTCCATGTAATAGGGGGCCAGCCTATTACCATATACCGGGCACAATCCAGATTCTGGACTCATAGTAGGAAGTTTCCGTTAGAAAAACTTCATTTGTCCGACCTAGGATTTGAACCCAGGACCTCGTGATCACCAAGCAATGCGCTTTGCCACTAGACCAACGAGGCAGTCAGGCAGTTAGATGCGTTTACTAACATGACATTCATACACACAAACACACCAACCCGAAACATATATTTATGAGCCACACAAATATTTGTTCAGTGCGGGTTAAATTTTATCATCGCAAATGTTTTTATTTGTTATTTAAAATCACCTAATTTAATCCGAGTTTCATGCAATTGTTTACGGCTTTTTTTAGTCGAACTTTTCAAACATGACTCATGTACACACATTTAGGTTTCGGGGAATTTATGCCAAAGTTCTTAAGAAAATTTTAATCTATCTATCTATCTATCTATAACCTCACGCCAGATCCCTTGCGGGGTAGGCAGAGAGTACAGAGTTCCAACAGGTTCTTTCCTTACATACCTCTCTGGCTTCCTCGACTCTCATAGTTCGTCTCATATACGCTCGCCGGTTACGGAGACTCTTGACTTTTCCATCAGATAAGACTCGGTTTATTTGGTCGTGGTAAGATAGTCTAGGTCTTCCCCGGTACCTGCATCCTTCCACTTTCACATTGTATATCTGTTTTGTCATTCTTTCCTCTGGCATTCTTTCTATATGCCCGAACCAACGGAGCATGCCCTTTCTCATCTTTACACCGATACTATCTTTCATACCTACTCGCTGTCTTACTATGCTGTTGCTAATGCGGTCGGTCAGCTTTACTCCGCACATCTTCCGCAGAGCTCGCATTTCTACCGCATTTATCCTACTTTCATTCTCCTTCTTACATACCCAGCTCTCGCTACCATATAACAGCGTTGGGACAAGAACTCCGTTATGTATGGCCAGCTGCGCCTTAGGGCTTAAGTGCCGGCTCCCGAGTAGCTTTACCATCGCACCATTCACTCTGTTCCCTGCACTCACTCTTCTCTCTATGTCAGCGGTGTATTTCCCATCCTTACTAAAGGCGCATCCAAGATATACAAACTCATTCACTTGCTCCAGCACATCGTTACCAACCACAATCCTTACATTCGTTCTGGTTTCTTCCCTTTCAAAAACCATAATCTTGGTTTTCTTCACATTCAAGTGTAAGCCATTGATCATGCAGTCGTTTTTCATAACTGTGACTAGTGTTTGCAGATCAGTGGCTGTTGGCGCTATTAAAACCGCGTCATCTGCATAAAGTAGATGGTTTACCACTAAGTCACCCATTTGTACACCTTCATTCATCGCTTTCAGTCTTTGAAGACTTTTGTCCAGATATATTATAAACAGTCTAGCGGACAACACGCAACCCTACTTGACGCCGATTTTAACGTCAAACCAGGGTGACCTGTTACCACCCACCCGTACGCATGCCTTGCAGTCCACATAAGTGGACTGGACGGCTCGCAACAGAGTGCCATCTATACCATACTCTGGCAAAATGTCCCAAAGTCTCTTTCGCACAACTCTGTCAAATGCCTTCTCCAGATCTACAAAACCGCAGAAAACCTTCCGGCCCACTGCCAGATGCTTCTCTACGATGTTGCGGAGTGAGAAGACTTGATCCGAACATCCTCTTCCAGACCTGAAACCCCCTTGTAAAAACTTGATAAACCGTGACTTATCTGAAGGGAAAGTCAAGAGTCTCCGTAAACTATGGGAGTGGTGAAGTCTGTAATATATACTACATCCAATTGCTAAATACTATATATAATAATAACACGGTCGTCATTAAAGCACAAAATCAAGGACCATCGTTTCCAATAGAAAGAGGTGTAAAACAGGGAGACCCGCTATCTCCAAAACTCTTCACATGCGCCCTTGAAGAGGTTTTTAAACAGCTGGCGGCAGGCTGGGAGGAACGGGGGATTATCGTCAGAGGTAAAAGGGTTACAAATCTCCGATTGGCCGACGATATTAATCTTTTCTCTTCCTCAGCTACCTACATCAGCAGATAGGCCTACAACATATGCTAAAAGAGCTGAACGTTGCGAGCTGCGAGGTCGGACATCATATAAACATGTCAAAAACCAATTGCTTGGCGATTGGCGCTCAATAATGCCTAGCAGTGGGACACTGCTAGGCTAATTAAAAATAATAATATATATTATCACGCCAAATCCTATGCGGAGTACGCAGTCTTGGGGGTGTTGAGTTATTTACATTACAGAGACCTTGGCATTCAAATGGAAAAAGAGATATCTACCTTTTTTAAACCGACTTCAAAAAAGGAGGAGGGTCTCAATTCGTCTGTATTTTGTTTACTTTTTTTATGTTTGTTACCTAATAACTTTCGACTGGGCGAAGCGATTTTAATGATTCTTTTTTCATTTGAAATCTGGTGCTTCCCGTGTGGTTCCATTTCAATTTGGTCCAGTTCTGACAATAGCACCCATGAGAAAACCATATAAGTCTAAAATTAGCATTATTCATTTCATTTTCATGGGTATTACGTCAATCCTATAGGTGCCCCACTATAGAACTAAGCAGTATATTAGCCGACTTCAAAAAAGGAGGAGGTTCATAATTCGTCCTTTTTTTATAACTCCTCTGCTTATGAACCGATGTTGATGATACTTTTTGCATTGGGTTCAGTACAGTTTTGAGGTGATCCTATTTTACTGGTATTGTTATTGGACCTTGGACTTTGAAGATACACCAGGGAACTCCTTAACGGCGAACAGCACGAATGTATAGATTCCGTTATTATAGTGAATATATTAATCCTGTAGGTACCTTACTGTACAACTCAGCAAAATAATGTAATATCGGTATTTAAATATTAGTAAATAATTCACTCGTCAATTAAAATTGTAAATTAAAAATCTTTAAAAAAAAAGGTAAACCCACTTCAAAAAGCAAAAAATAAATATTTGAAGTCGGTGCTGGTTGGTGCAGTCGGTTATTTGGCACCGACTTCAAATATTTGGGTTTTGCTTTTTGAAGTCGGTTTACCTTTTTTTTAAAAGATTTTTTTCTTATCTATCCACGTGGATCTAATGAGGATTAGTGGAGGCAGATTTGTGAAGAACAATAGTCGGAAATTTATCAACACGCTTATAATACTTCCAATTTGGTTTGAACTATGTTACGTTCAAATTCAGCGGGGGAGTATCTATTTTCACTAATAGCAGTTTTATTTAGGTAGAAGTGCACGAGAAGGAATTTTTTTAAATAAAAACTTAGCACTTAAACGTGTCACGCTGCGGCAAGCACCTGGCATAAACTAAGTTAGAGTGAATGCACTCAAGCGCTTGCTGCAAAAAAAATAGTTGAGGTGCCTTTTCTAGTACGTTGTACATAATAACTCTGTCCTCTCAGTACGGTCTAGTTAGTGTACCTTCGCGAAGTTTTTAATCACCTCCCCTGGGTGGTGTCGTGGAGCGCCGCATCGCGGTCACGAGACAAAACTCGTTAACGTTCGACCCTTTTTTATGGACACAAAGGGTATTAATACATATTTGAGAACAGCCATTGTGCGGATGGGAGATTTTAATGGCCGCGTACTGGGCGCACACCGGGAGTTAGTATGCTTTATTCTATTTCAGGGCTGTCAAATCGTACCGCCGGTTACTTATGTCATGTCGTCTAGATTTATTTAAAACTAGTTTCTGCTCGCGACTTCGTCCGTGTTGACTTAAGACAGGAACCTTTCCGGGATAAAAGTATCCTATATGTTAATCCAAGTAATAAACTACCTATGTGTTAAATTTCATCCAAATCCGTTCAGCCGTCAGTTCTACGACTGATTTGCCCCGCCCACTGCCACTTAAGTTTGGCAATTCTAAGAGCTATATCTATATAGAGCTATTCTTTGGCTATATATATATAGAGCTATACTTTGGTTCTCCTGCGTTCATCTCCTCATTTCTGATTCCATTTTGCATAGCCGGTTAAACTCATCTGTCTTCTGTGTAACCTGCCGCAGGGTACGTATGTGGACTATGGTGCTAAAGCCTTTTCGGTAACCGACTTGTTCAGGAGGCTGGAAGTCGTCGAGTCTGCGTGTGAGACGATTCGAAATGACTTTTGAAAACAGCTTATAGACATGACTCCGAAGTGATATGGGTCTATAGTTCTTCAATAGAGTTTTGTCGCCCTTTTTAAAAAAGAAAACCACCACACTTCTGTGCCATGACTTTGGCTCTTTGCCCTCGACAGTGACGGAATTAATTAGCTTCTGGAGACCCTTTAGTATCGGCTTCCTACCAGCCTTGAGAAGCTCAGCTGACATACCGTCATCGCCTGGTGCTCTATTGTTTTTGAGTTGTTTGAGAGCTATACTCATCTCGTACAGACTGATGTCAACGATATCTTCGGTGTAATGTTTGATCAATCTGGCTCTTGGGTCTTTGGCAAGATTGCTAACAGGCAGGCGTCTTTACATGTATAACTGATCATAGAACTTCTCGACCTACTACTCAGGAGTTCAGGTTTGGAGGATATAACCCTGCCGGCTCCGTCCCTCAGATTATTCAACCGGCTTTGTCCAATAGACAGATCTCTAGTAAACACTTTGGAGCCCTTGTTTCGGTCTATAATAATAATAATAAATTCTTTATTTCGACCAACTGGGATCACATGTTAGTAGAACATTTAGTCTTAATATTAGAGTTAGTAAAGAAACATTAACAACAACAAAACGCAATAAGTTCAGCAAATCAAGTCTGTACATGAAGCATACAGCAATGATTCATGTACTGACAGTCGAGTCTATCAGCCATGGCTTTTGGGATGCTGTTGGAACTGCCCCGAACCCTCCGCACCAGGGATGCGCACCGTTTCCGTAAAAGGGGCAAAAAAACAATTAACTCTCGCCTCGGCGAACATTCCTGACGCGCTGCAGAACCGGGGCAGTCCTATCAGCACTCTTAACGCAGTATTATATTGTATGCGCTGAGCGTGCGTCTCTGTGTGTAAACGTGTACGTGTACGCCCAAAGGCAGCTCGTGAAGAAGGACGTACAAAAAACTCTAAAAAGAGTAATTTTAACACCCCTCGAACAGCGAGCAAACCGTCGGGAGATCATGTTAGCTCTTATAGGCAACGCTCTGCGCTCTCTCTCTCTCTATATCTGCATCGTCCTTCAAGCCTGAGGTCACGATATGCCCAAGATATTTAAATTGTTCAACCCTATTAAGTGGGGTACCGTTGAGTCTGATGGCTGGTATATAATCTGGACATTTACCTCCGGCCCGAAAGACCATGCATTCACTTTTCTTAGTGTTATATATTAGGTCATGGCTGAGCGCATATTTTTCACATATGCCAAGCAGTTTTGACAAGCCACAGACTGACGCACTCAGCAACACTACGTCGTCCGCATAACTGATATTATTATGGGATATGCCGTCAATATGGCAGCCGACACGAGCACTGCTGAGCTCCTCAATCAGAGCGTTCACATATAGGTTGAAGAGCTCGGGTGATGTCACCCCTCCCTGACGTACTCCGCACTCCAACCTGTAGGTCTCTGAAAACTCACTCGACCATCTTACGACGTTGACCTGGTTTTGATACCAATACTTAAAGATCTGAATACGTTCTTTGGGCACCGACGTTCTATTAAGCTTTTGCCACAGGATATCGTAGCAGACTAAGTCAAACGCCTTCGACAAATCGAGGAAGCAGGCGTAAACAGGGGTATCTCGTTTAGTGTAGTACTTGACAGTTTGCTTTAAACACAATATAGCTGTTTCTGTAGACAACCTTTGATCTGAAGCCGAATTGGCTATTATGAATTTCAAGATGTTTATCTAGATGTGTGCTGAACAAACCATTAAGCACCTTCGCCAGCATAGTAGCCAGTGATATCGGTTTGTAATTGTTTTTATCACAGATATCCCAAGTCCTGTTCTTCCCTATTGGCACCACCACAGTCTTCTTCATTTCCACCGGTAGGTATGAGTGCCCAATACACAAAGTGTAAAACAAGGCAAGCACTATTGGCAAATAAACACCAGCGTGTCTAAGATGCTCCACACTCAGTCCATCATGGCCAGGAGACTTACCACGCGTCATAGATTGAATGACGTTTCTAACATCTTTTGCTGAGAATCGGACTTTTAGCTCATACTCACGTGGAACCCCTTCACAAACAGACCGTGATGGTCCCAATATCGATTTTACGGCAAATTGTTCTTTGAACATGTCAGCTATATATTTATGATTATTTATACTGTTGACGCTATTCTATAGCCTCTTTTATTGTGCTGGTATTGTAATCGCTTGTATCGCGAATGAGGGTCTTAGAGATCTGCCTATTGAGCCGCCGGCATGCAGAAGCATCGTCCGGAGAATGCAGGAACATCCTGCGTCTTTCCCCCATTAATTTCAGGGTATGGTCTAAGAACTTTTTGGTTCTTTTTGGACGGTGAGCTTTGTAGAACTTATTTCCAACCATATGGACAATTTTTACGATGCTGTTATTTTAATTGTCCACGTCTACGCAATCGCCTAGACATTCGAAGCGATTTTGCAATTTGAGCTGAAAACTATCGTGTATCTGGATTTGGATAGGGTCTGGACAGAGCGCAAACTTCATCAGTTTGGACCTTTCGAGCTTATGGTGATCGCTACCTGTTTTGACCGAGTTGATTACAGAGATATCATTGAATATTTGCCGCTTTGTCGACATGATGAAGTCTATCTCATTTTTTGTGACGCCATCGGGACTCACCCAGATCCATTTGCGGTGTTCCCGCTTCTGAAAGAAGGAGTTCATCATATAGAGTCCCTCTTTTTCCATGAAGTCCGCCAACATCTGCCCTTGGAAGTTCCATTGTCCAGCATCAAATGTGCCTACTCTCTGCTCATAATCGCCTCGTATGTCTAGTTCCCCGTTGAAGTCTCCCATGACAACCGTGTAGTGAGATTTCGAGGTATTTATGGCTCTAGATATATTCTCATACATAACCTCCACCTCGTCGTCAGGGTGTGTCGAAGTACGTATACCTGTACAATTTTCAGTGAATACCTTTCGGTCATTTTGAGTATCAGGTACCCTACCCTGGTCGACACACTCTCGATCTTAAAGACGTTGTAAACGGGAGACTTGTGGACGATAAACCCGAAACCGCCCTGGGACTGATGGTTGCCCTCCCGGAAATAGAGCAAGGTACCTGATTTGAGTGTTATCGATTCCTCCCCCTCCCTTCGAACTTTGAATCCACAGTGTATCTTGCTCGATTCCTCCTTCAGTTCGTTGATCTTCTCATCGGTCCGCAGTGTACGCGTGTTTATTCATTTATTTATTTATTTTTCATGCTCTTTCATGTACATCATCATCATCATCATCATCATTTCAGCCTATACTTGTCCACTGCTGAACATAGGCCTCCCCAATCGCTTTCCAGCGCAACCGGTCCGATGCCACCTGCATCCAACGATTTCCTGCGATTTTCACAAGATCGTCGGTCCATCTGGCAGGCGGTCGTCCTACGCTGCGCTTGCCAATACGTGGTCTCCACTCTAGAATCTTTCTGCCCCAACGCCCGTCCGATCTTCGCGCTATGTGGCCAGCCCATTGCCACTTCAGCATGCTAATCCTGAGGGCTATGTCGGTGACCTTGGTTCTTCTACGAATCTCCTCATTCCTGATTCGATCACGTAGAGAAACGCCGAGCATAGCTCTTTCCATAGCTCGCTGAGCAACTTTGAGCTTTTTTATGAGACCTATTGTAAGAGACCACGTCTCTGATCCATATGTCATCACTGGTAACACACATTGACTAAAAACTTTAGTCTTTAGGCACTGAGGTATTTTGGATGAGAAGATGTTGCGCAGTTTCCCGAACGCTGCCCAGCCGAGTTGGATTCGTCGATTGACCTCTCTCTCAAAGTTGGACCTACCTAACCGGACTGCCTGTCCCAGGTAAATGTATTCGTCGACAACTTCAAGAGTAGAGTTCCCAACGGTGAGTGCGGTGGGTACGACTTGGACATTAAACATTATTTTTGTTTTGTCCATATTCATTTTAAGACCCACTTGTTGGGATACTCTATTGAGGTCACCGAGCATTCGTCCTAGATCTTCCAGCGACTCCGCCATGACCACAATGTCGTCGGCAAATCGAAGGTGAGTGATGTATTCGCCATTGATGTTGATGCCAAGTCCTTGCCATTCCAAGAGCTTGAAGGCGTCCTCTAAGGTGGCCGTAAACAGTTTCGGAGAAATGACGTCTCCCTGTCTTACTCCTCTTTTTATGGGGATCACCTTCGTGCACTGCCCCTGTACTCGGACTGACATGGTGGCGTTATTATACAAGCACTTCAACACTTCGATGTACCTATAATCAATGCGGCATCGCTGGAGATATCTAAGAACCGCCCAAGTCTCGATCGAATCAAAGGCTTTCTCATAGTCCACAAACGCCAAGCATAGTGGCCGATTATACTCCTCAGTTTTCTGTATAACCTGCCGCAGCGTATGTATGTGGTCTATGGTACTAAAACCTTTCCGGAAACCGGCTTGTTCGGGAGGCTGGAAGTCATCAAGCCTTCGTTCGAGACGATTCGTAATGACTCTCGAAAACAACTTATAAACATGGCTCAGCAGTGTGATGGGCCTATAGTTCTTCAATAAAGAATTATCACCTTTCTTGAAAAACAGCACCACCACACCCCTGTTCCATGCTTCCGGCGTTTTCCCTTCAAGCAAGACGGAATTAAATAGCCTCTGAAGGACTTTAAGTACCGGCGATCCGCCCGCCTTCAGAAGTTCTGCAGTAATTCCGTCTTCACCCGGCGCTTTGTTGTTTTTAGTTGTTTGAGAGCCATCCTAATTTCGCACAGGCTGGTGTCTGGGATATCTTCAGTGCAGTGTCGGGTTAGCTTGGCTCTTGGGTCTTTTACTAAGTCAACAACAGGTTTAGCTACTGAGGTATATAACTGTCCATAGAACCTCTCTATCTCCCTGAGCACCTCTGACCTATTTGACGTTACGTTTCCGTCCTCCGTCTTCAGCTTCGTCAACTGGCTCTGCCCAATAGACGCGTCTCTTGCGAACACTTTAGAGCCCTTGTTCTGCTCTATGGTCTCCTCAATACGCCTTGCATTGAAGGACCGTAAGTCGTGTCGCAAGGACTTCAATATCTGTCCATTAAGCTGCCTATAGGACTTAGCATCATCGGAGGTTTGGAGCGTCATGGAACGTCGCTCAGCCATGAGGTTTCGGGTGTAGTCAGATAGTTTTTGAGGCCTATTTTTACGGTGGGTCTTAAAATACTTGGACCCGACCGTATGAACAGTCTCTACCAGCCTGTTGTTGATTTCGTCCACTGATGCGCTGCTGTCTAGCAATTCGAAGCGGTTTGAAAATTCGAGTTGAAAGTTCTCGGGGTTTTGGATATATGCATGAGTAGGTCGGAGCGTAGACTTCATCAGACGCGATCTTTCCATTTTGACCTTAATATTTAATGTGCCTCTGACCATTCGGTGATCACTGCCGGTTTTTACCCTATGAATCACGGAGACATCATTAAATATTTGTCGCTTGGTGCTCATGATGAAGTCTATCTCATTTTTTGTGGAACCATCAGGGCTCATCCAGGTCCATTTCCTATGAGGCGGCTTCTGGAAGAGTTCATCATAAAGAGTCCCTCTTTCTCCAGAAATTCGGCCAGCCTCTGACCCCTGGGGTTGCGCTGCCCATATCCAAATTGCCCCACTCTCAGCTCATCATCGCCCCGTTGGCCCAGCCGCGCATTGAAGTCACCCATAACTACTGTAAAATGTGCTTTGGAAGTATGTATGGCTCTACTAATGTCCTCATACATAACTTCGACCTCATCATCTGAGTATGCCGAGGTCGGTGCGTAGACCTGTATGACCTTCAGCGAATATCTTTTGGATATTCTGAGTATCAGGTACGCTACCCTGCTCGACACACTAGTGATGGACACAACGTTGTTTATGAGTGACTTGTGGACGATAAATCCGACACCACCTTGGGACTGCTGCTGTAGTAAAACAAGTTGCCGGATTTTAAGGTTATCGTGTCCTCGCCCTCTCTTCGGACCTCCGATAAACCAACAATACTCCACCGCAACTTGTTTAACTCTTCTTCCAGCTCAACTAGCTTCTCATCTGTCCTCAATGTGCGTGCGTTGTATGTCACCAGGGCCAATTTTCGGTTTTGGTGGTAGCCGAATCTCTGCCGGAGATTCTTAGCACCCCTTGTCCTGTCGTTACCATGGCTGCTACCGTGGCCAGGACGAACAGAACCGCCGGGGACTAGGGGCCTGGTTTTCCTACTTTCTTCCATAATTGGGGGTGTTTTCCATACTCGCCACGCTTGGCAGGCGGGTTGGCAAGCGCAGTTATTGGTCGTCGAAGTGTTAAGGGAACGCTGCTGCCCATTCCCTAGTTTTCCCTTAGTCGCTTTGTACGACACCCGATGGGATGAGATGGGTTGGTCCTATTCTAAGCCGGGAACCACGCGCCATGTACATAGGCGGACTTAATACCTGAGGCATTTTCTGCCAGTCTACCTTAGGGTGATGTAGAGACAAGTGTGGTAGGTGCGAAATTACACGAGTTGGAGAAGGTAAAGAAAAAAAAATATAAATAACAACTAATACTGAAGTACTGTTATGATCATGAATCTACTAATTTTATCACAACCCACAGCCTTGGATTTGATGCACATAATAATATTTTTAACCTCACATAAGTGGACTGGAGACAAGTAGAAAGGATTGATGTTTCGATGTCTGAGGCCACCCAAAAAAGTAAGGGTTTGATGTATAGTTAGACGATCAATGGGAGGAACAGTGGAGAAATGGCTATTATGATCGTCTTAACTTATTGTATTTGGTAGGTCATGACGTCGAGCCTTACCAACCCCTAAAGTACTAAGGAATTTCCAAATATTGGCAAGCGTAGAAGATGTAATATTATTTAGAATATGGCGGCGTTTAGCGTCACGTATCATCTTATTACACCGATTCCTAGCAATTTTGAAATAGCAAGTTGTCTTCCATGCGGTCATTTTTAAACTTTCGGGACGTGTGTTATAGGTTGCCAGGGCCAGTGGTCGTCGTTTGTGGCAGCAAGGTCTCTGCCGGAGATTGTTAGCAACCCCTGCCCCGCCGTTACCATGACCGCTACCTTGGCCAGGACTTGCAGGGCCGCCGGGGACTGGGCGCCGTTTAATTTTAGTGTCGTTCAGTCGTTCATTGGGGGGTAATTGCCATAATCGCCACGCCTGAAAGGCAGGTAGGCGATTGCAGTATGGCATTTTATATGACATGAGAGGACCCTGATGCCAACCCTCTTTTCTGGTGTTCCTTTGGTGGCTAGTACAACGCCTTCAAGAAACATTGTTATTCCCAGCATTCCTTTCAGGCAGCAGCCCTATGGGATTGGTTCAGGAAGTGGCGCATTGAGGTAAACCCGGAGAAGAGCGCTGCGGTCTTCTTCTCCAGAGGTGCCACCCCACGCCTCTCTCAACGTCACCCTAGAAGTAATCTAGGCCAAGTAACCCTGGGCTAAACAGGCCAAACATCTAGAGGCCATCCTAAACAATACCATGACCTTCGGACTACACTTCATGCGACTCCGTAACTGAGCCACCTTTGTGTTAGTCCGTCTTTACCCGATGATTTGCAAGCGGACACCCTAGAAGTAATCTAGGCCAAGTAACCCTGTTCGACCGACCTATCCCCTGGGCTAAACAGGCCAAACATCTAGAGGTCACCCTAAACAATACCATGACCTTCGGACTACACTTCAAGCGACTCCGTAACTGAGCCACCTTTGTGTTAGTCCGTCTTACCCGATGATTTGCAAGCGGAGTTAAATGTCTCTTAGAAATAAAGTGACACTTTACAAAAGTTGTGTACGGCCCATTATGACGTACGCTTGTGAGGTGTTCGGGCACGCCGCCCGCTCTTACACATACAGACTCTAAGCTGTCCAGTCCCGATTCCTCTGAAAAGCCGTCGATGCCCCGTGGTACATACGGAATGTCGATCTTCATTCCGATCTCGGTCTCGAACCTATTCGCACCTGTATTAAAAAGGCGAGAAACCGCTACTTCGCGAACACGTCCAACCTCACTCCCCTCCTATCAGCCGCTACCGCCGCTCGAAACATTTTCTCACCCTCTCGATGCTTACTTTTAAATACGTATACCGCACACAAGATCAGACACCGACCAGTTCGAAGAACCCTTGCCCGCCGACCGGTGCAAAAGACCAAGGCGCGACACCTAGTATATACCCTCCTCCATAGCAAATACCCAAGACGAGCCCCCCCCCCCCCCTTGTCTTTCTGGCTCGAGCGTAATGGTTGCAAGTTCGCCCTCTTGTCCATTGAAGTTGTAAAGGCCCTGCAGCCAACAGCGTAGATCACTCAAACAACATAAATAAAAACACACACGCACTGTGCGCTTGGATGCCCGGGTGCTGTATGCCTTGACACCGCGGACTACCTACACAACGGCATAATATAAGGCATATATGAATTTCGAACTACCTAGTGAACACCGCGTACACTGGAACGCGCAGTGTGTACTTTCATGGCTTTATAATCAGCTCGACATCAACTTCGCTCGAAAGTGCAGCGCCGCGCGGCCTGACTTATACACGATTTTTACAAGCTTTTATTTAAATTTAAATGTTGGCATGTTTGTCTGTCTGTTGTGTTAAATTAATCCTCCTAAGTTACTCTGGAATAACAATGACTTTTGGACGTCAAACACGTTAGTTTCTCCGTGAGCATGGTTCCTGTCGAGCACCCGATAGGTCGAAAACTTAAATCTAAAAATAGCCTACGATGAAATTCGAAATATTTTAATTGCAACTTAATTTATTTACAATAAATTTTTACTTAACTCTGGTAACACCTTTTTTTACCCGGGGAAATCCTGCATAGGACTTCCGCGAGCGTCGGGGGCCGCTCGCGGGGCGTGTCGGATTCCTACCGACTAAAAACCCTAGGGTGGCCAATATTAGCACTGTGAAGGGGCTCCGGAAGGATCTCCGTATGGAACGCACCGGTGCCCCTCTTGTGCCGCGCTCTGAAGAGCCCACCTTTGGGGGGAGACTTAATGACACGCTCCCCCCTGCACCAACGCGGTGCTCACGGCGACGTAGGCCACACCACGTCGCCGTCCTCCTCGGGGTCGCTCCTGAAGGACGCTTAAGGCCCCCGCCTCTTACGTCTGCGACCCCAAAGGCCCCCCTGCTGATTATGGTGCAGGGAAGGTCCCCCGCTAAATATTACGGCGGAAGACGCAAGTTAGTCCGTATTTTTAAGCCCCGGGCTATTGGGCTGGGGGGCCTGGGCGGGCTGTGCGTCCGCCCCGGCGCCGTCGCCTTCGTCGAGCAGGATCGGCCCTCTCCCGATCCCACTCGGTCTCCTCCTTCTGGGACATCACAGTCTCGTAGAAGGAGGATACGGTCCCCCACGCAGATTCCCCTGCCAGTATAGTCGCTACTACTGCCGGCAGGGAGAGGTCCGGTCCGATCCGGTCGACCAGGATCCGCCGCTCGGAGGCCCTCGCTGGGCACTCTACGAGCGTGTGCTGGGCGGAATCTTGGTCCCCACCGCAATGGTGACAGGTCGTCGTCGCCTCGCGTCCGATTTTCCTCAGATAATCACCGAAGCAACCGTGACCGGTGATTATCTGAGTAAGTCTATAGGTGACTCGCCCTCTTCTCCGCTGGTGCGAAGCTTCGAAGGACGAACTCTGGTAACCCCTGGTAACACCCTCGTGTTCAAGCTTGTTAGGTTGGTATTGACGTATACCATACAACCAGATAGTGTGTAGGATCTGATAATGGAGCTGGAAGGAAGCCATGGGAACTTCTCAACTCAGCAAGATGTCATCGTTGTGTTTTTGCTCTAAAAGTTATTTTTTTTAAGTAAAATCATTTAGTTCTCAGACCAAATGGTTATTACGCCCTGTGGCATAGACGGTATTTTTCAACGATTACATTAACTCCTAATCTATTTTTACACTCAGTGAAAGACTAATAAATTCATAATTTTTATTGTAAAATTTGTCGTAATTTTGTACAATGATTTGTTGTTGAATTAGCGATTAATGACATCCTTAAAGGTAAAAACAACTTAGGTATATCTATTTAATATTATAAAGAGAAAAGATTTCTTTGTAACTGATAAACTCTGAAACTACTCAAACGATTCAAATAAATATTTCACCATTACAAAGCTTCATTATCCAAAAGGCATTATAAATTTCGACCGTTGTCGACCGGGTGCGAAGCCGCGAAAAACTGCTAGTAATTATTTAAATTATTTAGTGTGATGAATTAATAACATTTTTGATGTGTATGTAATTACGCAAGTTCAGAAGCGGGGTGGGGCAGGAGCATCAGGAATATTACCCGCACATTTCTAATACCCGCACATTCATAATCGACATCGTCTCTAGTAAATTAACGCGCTTACAAGGATATTACGCAGACGAAGTCAATGTTTAATACATTAATTAAGACGCGGCAATGTGTTATTTTTAGCACCTTATTTAAATCGCATTTTGTTGAAGGCATTAGCACTAACGCAAGATTATAAACAAAAAAAGATCCTAAATAAATTTAATTAGTGTAGCAGCTGATTCTACACATAAATGACTTACTAAAAATTCTAGCGAATAGCGCCTTGTAATAGTAACGAAACATAAATGAGGAAAAACTTAAGGTGATTACGACTATACATTCTTGTGATAAGGTAGAATTTCGGTTGAAAGCGTTTGTGTACAGAAAAGGAGTGAAAAGTGAAGCAATTCATCAAATTGTAGTCACAATCACGGGCGAGTGAAGAGACGCCTGTCTAAGAAGGCGGTTATTCTCGGCGCTTTGTGAGATTCAGCAGGATTTGCTGAATTTATGGAAGGCAAGCTCGTTAGGTGCGGCAAGCGCTGAATACAAATACTCGAGGTATGGCGCTATTATATCTGCATGAGAAGAACTTTGTATTATGTTATCTTAAATACAAACGTTTGCAAGAATTAAAGACTATGCGGAAGCTTAAGAATGTAGATAACGGGGAAGAAATACTAACTTACAAAAGGACCATGTCTTATCTGTTGCATTACTGAGTCAAGAGTCAAATCAAAACGAGAGAGAAAGCTTTTCTCAGCAGTGGGATAGTAGAGGTTGAAAATGTTATAATTAAGTTTGAAATACACACACAACATCCGTTAAGGCTTCGATGAAATTATATATGAACTAGCTAGAAGGCTAAAAATTATAGCTTATATTATTCAGACGTATAAGCTATATTCTGTACTTTTCGCTCAAAAGAGTCACAAGCATGCGTATATACATCCTCACAAATTTTCGCATTTATGATAGTAGTGTAAACAAAACACATTATGCACTTTGATAGATTTATAATTATCATCACTTATACACACTTTTGACACATCTATTTATCACTACTTAATCACACCAGCACAACCGTTAAATCACGATAATTTAGGTTCGAACTGCTCGAAAGCACGCCGGCAACTGCCCCGCTGCAGCAATTTGCTCGATTTACATAGACCAATTTGGGGTTGCCTGAGTAAAACCATGTTGCCAGTGTTTTCGAATAGCTCGAATCGATAATCGTTATTTCGATATAATAAATAATTAATAAATAATTTAGTAAATATTTTTATAGTACATACATATTTCAGGAATTCGTATTAAACATTTTATTTAAATAATAAAGCAAATATATTATACGACTATTTTACCATTTGCTTACACTAGGATGATTGAGCATCATATACATATTGTGCTAGTGCACAATATAAAATTATTATCTGTTAATAATAAACGAGAGATATACAAAACAATTTAAAACAGAAAAATAAGTCCGAATGTATTATAAAAAAAAAGACAAAGACACTATCGTGTAAAAATTGAGCCTAAGCAAGTATAACACTAAGTTTTTAAAAAAAGGGAAACCGACTTCGTAAAGCATAAAATAAATATTTGAAGTCGCTGCTGGTTGGTGCATTCGGTTACTTGGCACCGACTTCAAATAATTATTTTTTTTTGCTTTTTGAAGACGGTTTGCTTTTTTTAAAAAGTTTTTTATTTTACAATTTTGAGTGATCAGTGAATAAATTATGTTTATTTATGTGCGTATATTATTCTACTTAGTTCTACAGTAAGATACTCAGAGGATTTATATAATACTCATAGTAACTGATTTTACACATTTGTGCTGTTTGCGGTCAAGGAGTCCCGTGGCGTATCTTTAAAGTCCAAGATCCAATACCGATACAATTAAAATGGGACTACCTCGGACATATACTGAACCCAATGCAAAAAGAATCATCAACATGAACTAAAACTATTTTTCGGATTTTATCGCGGTTTATTTTTGATTTTTAAGTTCCCGACGTTTGATTGCTTTGCAGCACCCATGGTCACGGGAGGGACTGAGGTTATAGACATCCAAAAGGCATAGTTGTACCGGAGTACCCTCAAACTTCTTAATTATTTTTGTTGATCCGATCTACGCAGAATGAGCTTACGGTGTCTTAAGGTCTTGCAGTGTTGTGCTTGGTTTTGGATTAAATTATATTAATTACCGGATCCCAAGTCGATGGAAGCACCTAGCCATCTTCTCTATTAAAATTAGAATGTTTTTTAATTTCAATAGCCTCGCGTACCATCCTTAGTAGGAATCGGTGTTCTTTCACGAGGATTTGTGGTCTATCAAATCTGATGTTATGGCGGGTGCGGTCAAGGACATGTTCACAGACTGCAGACTTCTTTAAGCGACGGTGTTTTAGGTCAGCTACGTGTTCTTTAACCCGAGTTTTTACCGGTCTTTTTGTTTATCCTATATAAGAGAGTCTACATTCACAATCAAACTTGTATACTCCTGCATCTTGTAGATCTACAACAAAAAGTCATCATAGATTAATTCACTCATCATTTAAAATTGTAAAATAAATAACTTAATAAAAAGGGAGTGCTAAGTAACTGACTGCACTAACCAGTACCGACTTCAAATATTTATTTTTTGCTTTTTGAAGTCAGTTTCCTGTCTTTTTTAAAAGTTATTCATAGCTTTACTTAACTCATTAATAATTGTGATGTAATTCAACTTAGATGCTATAAATGCTTCAATAGATAAAACTCCCAAAGCTGAAAGTCTTTCTTGACTAATGGTATTTCTTAAATATTTTTTATTAAAAAATCCATAATACTAGTAATTTTATAATTGGTATGTCAATATTATAGGTATCGTTTTATGAGGAATATTTTTTTCGTTGCGTTCTTCAAGGCGCGAGGCCCTTCGGACCGCGAGGCCGTAGGCAATGGCCCACGTCGCCCACGCCTTACGCCGCCTCTGACTTTGTTAGAGATTGAAAAAACGTATAAGGCACCAAATTAGATATATTCAATCGATAGGCTGATTGTGTTCCTAATTATCAACAACAGGACCTAATGGTGCGTCCGCTATTCCGAACGATTTATAGCGTGCCAGAATAAAATATGTAGATTCTGCGCCAATACGCAGCACTTATTGAAATTGGCTGATTTACTTTAATCACATTATCTGGAAGCGTAAAAGGATTGGGACTCGCAATGTGTCGTCTCAGTTTTATTGGTTTCTGGGGGTCGGGATCAGATACAGGATGTCTGATATCTTTGTTCGAGAAGGATTAAATTTTCTTGTAATGAACAATGAGAGTGCAGGAAGCCGTAGAAACCAGTGAAGAAAGAATCTGATGGTACTCTGTACTCTCTGCCTACCCTGTAAAGAATCTGTAGTGAAGTTATGCATTGCTAAATATTAATTTATTTTGATAAGGATAAGTGAACCTGTGGACACTTGGCGGATTTTAATTATTCCTAAGTGACATTTTGGAGTTAATGTATAATAAAAAGAGAAGTACCTTGAGAGTTAGAAAAATTTATATTTATTCAAAGGAGATTATGATAATATAAGTTTATTTAAATTTGAAGCAAAGGTGTACCGCGTTGTACGTATGGCCAACAATGATAGGTTAAAGTAATAGAAGCCGACCCTATGGCTATTTTGAGAAAATTTTGTTGTCAGAAACAAGATTATAGAATTTCAGTAATGTGGAATCATTAGTTGGAGAGTTCCTTTTTAAATACAAGGAGTTCCAGGAGTGTTAACGGAATGCGTCCTTCAAATGTATGAAATAGGTGAAACGAATCTAGAATAGAATCCCCTTTGACATAACCTGCATTGAGTTCATACGATGGTACACTAACTTACTTGCAGTTTTATCAAGTAGTTGTCTAATACCAGTTTGATGCACTTGGATGATATATTTCTTTCTGAATGTCAGTCGCTACCTTCCAACTGAGACTGAGGAGCGGCCTGGGCTTGGGCAGTCGCTATGGGGGAGGGCGTATACTAGGTGTCTCGCCGTGGTGCTCTGCTCGGCACCGGCCGGCGGGCAAGGGTTTTTCGACCTCGCCGGTGAGGTCGGTGTCTGTTCCTGTGTGCGATATCTGTATCCGAAAGAAGGGATGTAAGTGCATCGGGAGGATCAGTGAGAACATGCCGCGGACGGCGGTAAAGGCTAATAGGAGGGGAGTTAGGTTCGTAGTCGGCAGCGACTACGATTAGCGGATTTCTATGTTTGGACGCGTTCGCGAAACATCGCGCGGAAAAGGCGCGATTAGGTTCGAGACCGAGATCGGAATGGAGATCGACATTCCGGCTCCGACGGCTATGGGGAGGAAACGGGATTGAACCGTTTGGAGTCTATCGATGTGAGAGCGGGCGGCGTGCCCGAACAACTCACAAGCGTACCTCATGATGGGCCGTATACAAGTTTTGTAAAGTGTCACCTCATTCTTAAGGGACCTTTTACTGCGCTTGCAGATCATCGGGTAAAGACGACCGAGCACAAAGGCTGCTCGGTTACGGACTCGCTTGATGTGCGGTCCGAAGGTCATGGTATTGTTTAGGGTGACCCCTAGATACTTGACCTGTTTGACCCAGGGAATATGTAGGACGAACATGGTCACTTGACCGAAATTACTGCTGAGCTGAGCCTTGTGGGACACCAGCTTGTATGGAGTGGGGGGTAGAGCGCGTCATTTTGACGCGATACCGAAAGGCGCGATTCGACAGGAAGTCACTTAAGATGAGCACGAGTCTGTCCGGCACACCCATTTGGTAAAAATTTCTTGTAGATCAAGCCGTTGTGCTAGACTTTGTCGAACGCCTTCGCGTCATCGAAGAAAAGGGCACCAGTGTAGACGGGTTTGGGTTTGTTGAGGTCAGTGAGGATGTGCTCCGTGATGCGGTGCACTTGATGGACGCAAGAGTGTTTGGCTCGAAAACCAAACTACTCATTGATGAGAATACCCCTGGATGATACAAAGTCTATGAGCCGTGCCAGGAGCAGGCGGTCGTAGATCTTTGTCAAGGAAGCCTCTAGGGGAAAACCGAAACCTCCTTACCACTTCGTGCTTTTATTCAGTGTTAGGAGACCTCTTTTTCTATTAATTATTTTAATGTTTATTATACAAATATTACGTAGGCATTAGAAATAATTATTTTGCTTATAATTAAGGTAATTAATATCAGTTTTCTAATCATGTTTGAGCCGAAGACGTAGCTTGTTGAGTCAATAATTATTTAATTATTTAGGCCAATACAAGAGCACTTACAAACGGCAAAATTATTAAATTTTTTACATCTACCACCGGATCGGAACGCGGCCTCCACTAAGAAGATCCGGCCAGAAACTCAGCAGGCTAGTCATTTCACTTAATTTGTTTGGCCTTTCTGATAACCATTTTTTTTTCTTTTTCAAAATTGTATTATAAGTACAGCATTTTTTGATTTCGCTGATTGAGGAGCTGCTCAAACCCAATATGTTTTATCGTCAAGATAATCCGAAATTTTGTATTACCATTTCTTACACGGTCTAGTTTTGATTGCCTTTTTAAACTTATTGATAGACATGTTTCAGATATCTATGGGTAATTTGTTGTAGAAGTGTATACATTGCCCCATGAAAGAATTATTAATTCCATGGAGACGAGTAGAATGTACAATAAGGTCATCTTTGTTGCGTGTATTAACATGATGAAAATCGCTATATTTTTCAAAATTAACGATATTCTTTTTAACATAAAGAAGAGTTTCAACTATAAATTATGAGGCAACAGTTAGAATATTTATTTCCCTAACTTTATACTTACGGGGATCTCTCTTAGGGCCAACTATCTATATATAACAATGTTTATGTGATGTTATCCTATTATTTATAAAAAATCGTCCTAGTCAAAGTAAAATTTTAAAATCATACCAAAAGTAAGTTGGTCTAATCAACCATTCCGTATATTATGTACATCGACATCTATAGTGGAGTATCCCACACTTCCACCTTATGCGTAACATTGGCCCAACAAAGGATAAACCCGTAAACGGCTTTTCGCGGTAATTCCGGCCGACAGTTCGCGCTGTTCCTGCGCATTATCATAAACACAACCGACACCGGACGGGGTCGATAACACCGGGTGTCGGAATCAACTCTTAGTAAATTTAGTATGTGGCGAGAAGTTTTGGACCGCAGGGTTATTATTGCTGTTCACCGCAAGGATTTGCTCCACTGGGACGTAATATTAACATATCAGGCTTGCACCAGCGTCTTATGGATCACACAGACATTTGCGGTATGAACCTAGACTTCAGTTACTGGGCGAACCTGAAAGCCTGAGGAAAGCGATTCTCACTCCCCAAGAGGTGCTCAAACGATGTGCTCAATTGTCACAAGAGATGAGTCCCGTTTGGAAATTACTATCGTGTCGAAGGAGGCTACCGCGAACGTTTTTAGTTCAGTAAAAGTTTCAGGTACTGCAATCCTCCCCCCTGCTTAGGTGCGATGTTCCTATGGCCGTATTCCGGCTTCATCACCAGATCCTAAACGCCATCTAAGACAAATCAATGAGAGGGTCATGTTGTCATGTTTCTAAGCCTACCTTCCGGCACCATCATCACATCACCTTCATGGTACTATATTATTCCATTGTCATCAAAGTGACGTATGCTAAATTTCTGTTCTATTGGATACTCGCAAGTGAACCGGTGTTGAACCGAGAAGACAATAAGGCTAATCGTAGCCATGTAGAAACATGCCTATAAATTCAATCTAAAATAATAGTAACCCGCTTTCCTAGTTTTTTGCGTTATTTGAAGAAAAGAGGAAGTACATTTGTAATATCTCTTCCCAGAAAAGATACATATAATTACAATATTATTTACAAGCAAATATAATGTAATAACATTCCGGAGAATTTGAGTGTGACGATAATTATGTTTGTATAACACCTCAATGTTATGCAGGATTTTATTTGCGAATATTTTGAAGGCAATTGAGATTATAATATTTAGAAACATTGTTTTTAATAATAAAATAATAAATTGCAAAGAAAGTGGTAACTTTTAACAAAAATTAATTTGATATAAATACTTTTTAAATCAAATAAGCTACCACTACCGCTTTATTTAAGAGTGTTGTTGTACTAATAGTTGATCATACTTGTAAGTCATTATCTATTTTAGGTTTCCCCATCAGGCACCTGTCCTTTACACGCTGAATAGTTAGCTAAAAACAAAATATAAAAAGTACTTAAATTTCATCACGGGTCGTAATAATACGAGCTTGTATGTTTTTTCAGACTTAGTAACCCTAGTGTAAGTTATTAGATCATCAAAAACATACTCTGTACCCAATTACCCTAAAAGGAGCGTAAATTTTTACAAACTATTATTAAACTTGATTGGTTCGTTTGTCTTTCCGGTTCAAAATTTGTAATACATTTTTTAAGCAACTGCTAGCATTCGATTAAGCTGAAATTGGCTTACCTCACTCCGGTGACCATGTAATAGTCTGAACCAAATGGAAAATAGAACTGGAAAATGGCCATCAATCAATAAATCCATGCAATTTCGGCGGAAGCATAAGTGACGACTTTACTGTGAATCATTATTTTGGTCTACTCTTAGTGTGCTCTCTAGTGACTGACATATCCAATTTTAGCCGTAAACGTGGGAGCGCAACATGGTAACGTCAATACACCATTAAAGTAGATGTACTGTATTGCCGAAGGTGACCAGGCTTTTGATTGATCATAGTTTTGTTCAAGCTTTCATATCCTCTGATCCTTGAACTCCTGAAATTTTCGCTCGATTTATGCTCTCTATTCCGTCATAATACAATCTTTAACGCCCAGAATCTATATCACAAAGTTCTCTGTGACGTTTTAATGCGTCTCGGCATTGGTTGCGCTTGCCGTCCATGAGTTCAGAATACAGAATCTGCGTTGCAAGTCTCTCTTTGGGCATTCAATACTCCATATGAACTGTCGCTTCATCAAATACGCTCCTTATCCAGCCAAATTTGCCCTGCGCAGTACGTCGGTATATTTTTTGGGACTAAGCCCGCCACACATTCTCACCATTGTAACTCCTGTAAGCTAGGATCCACAATGGTCTCCTTAGATGACGCCAATGTTTGAAACTTGGGGTGGCCCAGGAAGCACTTTAATTGTCTTGGAACCCGCAACAAATTTAATTAGAAAGAAAAACAGAAGGAGTAGGAAACATAAAATTCTAGTTCCCTCCTTTGCAAAGCGGGAGACACAAAATTAGCAGATCAGCCATAGAAAAGGAGACTACAACTACCAATTGAGGTAACACAATGCCATACACAGACCAAATTTCGTTGTAAGCTTGATATCATGGTTGATATCATGATATCATGGAATTTAAATACTTTAGAACGCAGTGTACCAAATGATACGGCAGCGGCCCCAATCCTGGTGTTAATCTTGTCATCAAGGACCCCTTTTGATGTAAGGATGCTATCAACGTACCAACGTACCAAGTATAAGATGGATATGGGAACTTCATAACTAAGCAAGGCAACCTCGTCGTATTTGGGCCTGGTGGATTTGTCTTAACAAGACCTGTATGGTGTCTATGAAATTTTTAGTTTTATAATTTAAAATAGAACCCAAAGAAGTCTGTAAGAATAGAACCTGTGGGAACACTGTAACTTCTCTGTCTGCCTCCTAAGGGAGCTCACGTGATGATATAGATATATATTTTATAATCAATCTTATATTTATTACAAAGATTTTCTTTAGTTTACGTCTTTTTTTGCATGGGAATCCAGTAACAGTTGCTAAAGGTGAAATCTCAAAGTTGAAGTTTCTCGATAAAAGACGAATAAACGCAGGCTTTATGAATGATATTCATGGATCTATAAACTTAAATTAGGGTAACATAGATCTTAATAATTAGCTAACGGTTATTTTATTAACCTATATCATCATCTCGGGTCCCTTACGGGGGAGGCAGAGGGTACAGCGTTCTATATAATTACTAAAAGTTATTTGTAATACCTAACAGATAATATATATGGGATCGGAGGTAGATCACCGCTGTGTGAGCATTGAAAGTAAAGATTAATGGCCGAGAGGTGTTGTTTGGCGAGAACCACGAGTTTCCGACCTCATTAAGACGTTTTGTAACTAATGAATGCCAGTAGTTTGTTGTGTTTACTGTGTAAATAAATTCAAACGAACTGTTACCTTTTGTTTTTCCTATACACCTTTGTCAATGTGCAAGCCGTAATCCTGAACGGTAGAGCTAAGGAGGATAACAGTCCCGTAGTACTCAAGTGGAGTTAAAGCACCAATATTCACCTTGCTTATAAGTCTGGAGCTGCCCACAAGAATCGCTTGTCATTTAGTAGGATTAACCATGACACCAAACCTATTGAAAAAATTCTTAATCGCATCCAGATCCACCATTAATTCACATGTATCTATGACCACCTTCCGATTCCATCATCAGACCAGCTCCATGGTACCATATTATTGCATTGTCACCGAACTTACAAACGTATGCCAAATTTCAGCTCAATCTAACACGGCGGGTATTAGTGATTGAAGATTGGATCACAAGATCTGAACCAAAAAAACAGACATACGAGCATTGCAAGTTAAATAAAATCTTATAAAAATTATATAAAAATTAACTCTTTAATTACTTAAACTTGCGATAATGGCTATATACGAGTACCAGACAAGAGAGTAACATTTCCCAGAAGCGATAATAATAATATAATATTAGCCCTGTTAAGAAACTGACCCACCGTAGAGCACGGGCCTCCTCTAAAACTGGGAGGGCTTAGGCCATAGTCCACCACGCTGGCCCAGTGCGGGTTGGCGAACTTCACACACCTTCGAGACCCTCTTAGGCGTGCAAGTTTCCTCACGATGTTTTCCTTCACCATTAAAGCACCGTCACGCCTATATTCCCCAGAGGGGGTGGCAGAGGTGTACTGAGTACACCCACGTTTCGCCGACGATGTTGGGTCCCATGTAATAGGGGGCGAGCCTATTGCCATATACCGGGCACAATTCCATTAAAGCAAGTGATCATTAATTTTTTAATACGCACATGGATTCGAAAAGACAGAGGTGCGTGCCTCGATTTGAACCCGAGACCTCTGACTTTGCAGTCTAACGGTCTAACCACTTGAACCACGGTAGAAATATATTATCATCATCATCCGCTACTGAACAAAGACCTCCCCGAAGGTCGCCACGACGACCGACTTAGTGCTGTACGGATACAGCTTTTGCCCGCGGCCTAAACCATCATTCATCATCATCATCAGCTTTCTACAACCTACTGCAGGGCCTAAGCCTCCTCCCTCTTGTGCCATTCTTCGCGGTCCTGTGCCAATCTACCACAAGTTCTTACTTCAACTCTCGATATATCATCTACCCATCGAGCCATTGGTTTGCCCACTCGTACTTTGCCTATTCTAGGCCACCATTCTGTCACAACATTACTCCATCTATTGTCGTTTCGTCTAGCAAACAAAACCATTATTACTTTTATAAAATGTTATACCCGCGTCCATTGTCAGTTTTAGATTAAATAAATATAAAACTAATTTAAATGGACGAGACATGAAAATCCTTTCTACGAATAAAACACTATGCTGTTGGTAAAGCGTAAATAGATACCTACCGTCATGTCATAAATGACGCAGCTTCCGCCAGCTATTATTATTATTGCCTCATTGGTCTTACGGCAAAGCGCATCGATTTGTAATCACGAGGTCCAAGATAAAAATCCTAGGTCAGACCAATGTAGTTTTTCTAACGAAAACTTCATGTATGAGTCCAGAGTCTGTATTGTGCCCGATAAATGGCAATAGGCTATTATTACATGGGGCCTAATATCATTGGCGAAAAGTGGGTGTACTCAGTACGCCTCTGGCAACCCCGCTTGGGGAATATAGGGGTGACGACGTGTATTTTTAACACTATTTTAAAACCATTTTTTGGTCTAATTACTTATCAAGACATGTTTGCGAATAGCTTGTACCCGTAAAATAAATATTTTATTTAACAAAAAGTATACGTTGTTTCTTGATTTTCCTTTCTCATACTTTAATTTTTTGTTATATTTTTTCTATATTGTTTCAATCCATATTAATGTGGTAACCATTGACACATTGACAAATGTGTCAATGGTTACCACATTAATATAAATATCACCGAATTTTTCAGTTTCTAAACACATTTTGTTCACCCAGTCAGTTTACAGTAGTGGCGACAACATAGTTTAAAGTCAGAAAAGAATCTTTTAGAATGTACATATAATAATTATCACGAGTTACCAACACGGAATAGCAAATAAATAACACACCTAATGCTCCATGCATACGAGAAAAATTGGATATGATATATATACGATACAAATTCGTATGCAAAGTGCGCTCGGCCTCAAATCCGAACCCAAACATAACATTTTGTATAAATCCTGCAGAACTCTTACTAATGGTTTACATTTTGTTATTTTTTAACTTAACTATCTACCTACGGATCGGAAAACGTGGTCCACTGAGAAGATGCAGCGAGAAACTCAGCAGGCTTGTCTTTTTTGTCTAATCACTTTTCTGCTTTTTTTCTCATGTTGTGTAAATTAGGTTTAACATGAATAAAGTTTACGATCTAACTCCAGTCTGATACCTTAGCCAACTCAGATATAACACTAATGATAATATTGATTTCAATTGTTCTATTTTAAGAATTAATCTGTTGTCGATGCAGCTGATGCATTTTTGTCTATTTAATTCTTCTTAAAGCGCACTCTTTGAGTTATTTATACATCCTAGCAAAAATCTAAAGAATATGGCCATGCCACTTGGGCTGCCACCACATCGGAGGGAAGGAAATGATCCGAACCAAATAACCACTGCAAGCAGACTTCTTAGTGAACAAACTGTACCTCAATTTCAATATTGCAATAATTAAGTACGAGGAGGGATCAAAAGTAGTGAGAATGAGATAGAATATAATGACTATTGATAACTTAATTATTTATTTTTCTACATAGTTTCCGAGTCTCTCTACACACCGAGTCCAGCGCTTTTCCAAGGCTTCAATCCCTTTCCCAAAAAAAGTTTTGTCTTTGCCCTGCAAAAAGCTCTCCACGGCATCCATCACCTCGTTATCGTCTTCGTACCTGTTTCCCCTTAAGTATTTTTTCAATTTGGGGAACAGATAAAAATTGCTAGCCGCCAGATCGGGTGAATAAGGGGGGTGGTCAACCAATTCGAAGCCAGCTTGCTGAATGGCAGCCATCGCAACTGCCGACCTGTGCGCGGGTGCGTTGTCGTGATGAAACAGCACGCCCCTTCGAAGTTTCCCTCTCTTTTTCTCTTTGATGGCATTCCTCAACTTGGGAATTAAAGCTGCATAATATTGGCCTGTAATAGTGGTTCCACGCTCCAGGTAATCAATCAACAATATTGAGGCCATAACCTTGCCGGCCGATGCCACGACAAGAAACTTCTTCGGGGTCGGTGATGATGGCCGTTTCCATTGCGAAGATTGCTGTTTTGTTTCGGGATCAAAATGATGGACTCATGTTTCGTCCATTGTTACGAAACGAGACAAAAAGTGTTCAGAATCTTCTTGAAACTTGTCCAACAATATCTTCGAAATGTTAAGTCGATTTTGTTTCTGACTGTCGGTTAACATTCTCGGCACCCATCTTGCGGAGACTTTTCTCATATTCAAAGATTGTTTCAATATGGATTGAATACTTCCATATGAAATGCCCGTTTCTTGGATTAAGTATCGGATGGTAACTTTTCGATCGCTCATTACAATTTTCTCGACTTTCGCAACATTTTCTTGGGTGACTGACGTCGATGGACGGCCGCAACGATGTTCGTCTTCCGTGCTCGTTCTTCCTTCTCGAAATTGAGAAGCCCACCTTGCGACAGTGGAATACGGCGGAGCAGACTCTCCTAATATTGCCTCCAAATCGCAATGAATCTCTTGCGTCGTTAACTTTTTTAAACAGAGGTATTTAATAACGGCTCGCACTTCGTTTTTCTCCATTTTCGAGAATACGTTTCGACACGAAGCAAACAAATGACTCATCATCTCAGCCTATACTTGTCCACTGCTGAACATAGGCCTCCCCAATCGCTTTCCAGCGTAACCGGTCCGATGCCACCTGCATCCAACGACTTCCTGCGATTTTCACAAGATCGTCGGTCCATCTGGCAGGTGGTCGTCCCACGCTGCGCTTGCCAATACGTGGTCTCCACTCTAGAATCTTTCTGCCCCAACGCCCGTGCGATCTTCGCGCTATGTGGCCCGCCCATTGCCACTTCAGCTTGCTAATCTTAACGGCTATGTCGGTGACCTTGGTTCTTCTACGAATCTCTTCATTCCTGATTCGATCACGTAGAGAAACGCCGAGCATAGCTCTCTCCATAGCTCGCTGAGCAACTCTGAGCTTTTTTATGAGACCTATTGTAAGAGACCACGTCTCTGATCCATATATCATCACTGGTAACACACATTGACTAAAAACTTTAGTCTTTAGGCACTGAGGTATTTTGGATGAGAAGATGTTGCGCAGTTTCCCGAACGCTGCCCAGCCGAGTTGGATTCGTCGATTGACCTCTCTCTCAAAGTTGGACCTACCTAACCGGACTACCTGTCCCAGGTAAATGCATTCGTCGACAACTTCAAGAGTAGAGTTCCCAACGGTGAGTGCGGTGGGTACGACATGGACGTTACACATTATTTTCGTTTTGTCCATGTTCATTTTAAGACCCACTTGTTGAGATACTCTGTTGAGGTCGCCGAGCATTCGTCCTAGATCTTCCAGCGACTCCGCCATGACCACAATGTCGTCGGCAAATCGAAGGTGAGTGATGTATTCGCCATTGATGTTGATGCCAAGTCCTCGCCATTCCAAGAGCTTGAAGGCGTCCTCTATGGTGGTCGTAAACAGTTTCGGAGAAATGACGTCATGCCGCGTGGTTCCCAGCTTAGAATAGGACCAACCCATCTCATCCCATCGGGTGTCGTACAAGGCGACTAAGGGAAAACTAGGGAATGGGCAGCAGCGTTCCCTTAACACTTTTACAACCAAAAACTGCGCTCGCCAACCCGCCTGCCAAGCGTGGCGAGTATGGCAAACACCCCCAACCAATATGGAAGAAAGCAAGAAAACCAGGCCCCTAGTCCCCGGCGGTCCTGTTCGTCCTGGCCACGGTAGCAGCCATGGTAACGACAGGACAAGGGGTGCTAAGAATCTCCGGCAGAGATTCGGCTACCACCAAAACCGAAAATTGGCCCTGGTGACATACAACGCACGCACATTGAGGACAGATGAGAAGCTAGTTGAGCTGGAAGAAGAGTTAAACAAGTTGCGGTGGAGTATTGTTGGTTTATCGGAGGTCCGAAGAGAGGGCGAGGACACGATAACCTTAAAATCCGGCAACTTGTTTTACTACCGGGAGGGCGAACAGCAGTCCCAAGGTGGTGTCGGATTTATCGTCCACAAGTCATTCATAAACAACGTTGTGTCCATCACTAGTGTGTCGAGCAGGGTAGCGTACCTGATACTCAGAATATCCAAAAGATATTCGCTGAAGGTCATACAGGTCTACGCACCGACCTCGGCATACTCAGATGATGAGGTCGAAGTTATGTATGAGGACATTAGTAGAGCCATACATACTTCCAAAGCACACTTTACAGTAATTATGGGTGACTTCAATGCGCGACTGGGCAAACGGGGCGATGATGAGTTGAGAGTGGGGCAATTTGGATATGGGCAGCGCAACCCCAGGGGTCAGAGGCTGGCCGAATTTCTGGAGAAGGAGGGAGTCTTTATGAACTTTACTCTTGTCATGCAACAAATGACTACATTCATAAAAAAACAAAAGAGAATCGAAGATTTTTTTTTCATTAATATTACAAATATGTATCTGTGCTCTATGCCTGCCGGTATTTTTTTTTCACCAAGGAGTATGTCGTTCTCACTACTTTTTGAGCCCTCCTAGTACTGCAGTTCGTAAACGTTGAATTATTTCTTTGTCATAGGCGCGATTACAAACATGAAATTCATATACACACATGCCTAAATTAACAATAACATTCGTGGTTCACACGAAGAATAGTCCACTGCGGGGATCGATCCTGCGACTACTGGATCCACTGTCGAACATTGTTTACTTAGACTTTTTTATTTCTTCTTTTAAAAAACGTAGCCCCACTTTAGGATTACTTCCCATGTCGTGGGTGCGTTTACTCACATGAAAATTCACATACACGAATACTCAGACCGAAACAAATAACTGTAGGTCACACAAATATTTGTCCCGTGCGGGAATCGAACCCGCGACTATTCGACCCAGTTGGCGGAGCGGCTTATGCTCTAAACCACTGCGCCAAATCGTCCGTCTAACAGAAGTTGAAAAGTTAACATTTTCTTAATTAATTTCCATGTTACCAACTGAAATTAACAAGCTCAGCTACTGTCTCTGACAGCTCGTTATAAGAAATAAATACTTTTCAAACTTCGTAAATTACAATTAAAAAATAATCAGTCCCGGTTGTTTCCGGTTGTATCGAAGTGTTGTCGCGGTCAACGAACAGTACCGAATTGAATCCGATTGAGCACATGTGAGATCTGCTCAATAGAAGCGTTAGAGAGCGTTAGAGAAACAGTTCAGCCGGTTCAGAATGAAAGGCAGCTTATAAATAACGAAAGAAACAGTTCGGCCTCTGGTCAAAAGATACTGCAAAAAAAAGTATTAAAAAAGAAACCTGGCAAATTTCATTTTTTTTAAACATTGTAGTTTTCCTTTTCTTGGTAAATCTACACTTATTTTCAAAAGTTCTGTAAATTTGTTTGTTCTGTAAAAGTGTACTGTGTTACCTTACGACCTCAATTAAAAAAAAAACATACAAATCATTGCAACAATGTTTTCATTTACAACCTCATAAACCCGCATAATTTTAGCATTATGTCAAAAACACAAGGTGGCCCTTATTTTGTTTTGACTAGTATATTCCTCTTCTTCTTCTTCTTCAGCCGAAAGACGTCCACTGCAGGACAAAGGCCTCCCCTAAAGACCGCCACAACGACCGGCTTTGTGCTGTACGCATCCAACTTCTACCCGCGACCTTCACCAGGTCATCGGTCCATCTTGTAGGGGGCCTACCCACTCCACGTCTTCCGGTACGTGGTCGAGAACCTTTCTGCCCCAACTAGTATAGTAGTATATACACAAAGCAAATTCTAATAACGCTAACATGTTAATAACTATCCTTATTGTCACGCAAGATCTCGCCAGATAATGTGAGAGTGTGTGTAAAAATGTTTCTATTTGTTTCAAACTGTATGAGTAATGAACCGGCGAGAATAGTCTCGGGCGAATCTTGTGCTAATTCATTTATAGTGTCTTATTATTAGGATTTATTTATCAAGATAGGTTATAGCCATAGATATCACTATAGAGACAGGTACAACCAGTCGACATGATCACCAAGTTAACATACAACAAACAATTCGAAAGCATGTCAGGGAGGTGATAGAGTGCGCGTGGGCGCGGTAAGCGTGAGCAAGACAAATGGCTCGCGATCAACATGGTGTTCCCGCAGGTGGCGGAAGCCAGTTCCCTCTATCAACGTGTTTACATGTGTGGTTATGCATGTAAGCACGTTAGTAAAATTTATACATATCATAAAATTGCATTCGGGCACCGTAAGTTATAAATATTGCGAGATTTTTTTATGTAGGATACCGCAAAAATCAGCGTGGCAGATTGTTATACTGTATTACAATAAGACATACTTATGGTGCTTTACTTTCGACGTGAGCGGCGCTGAGTCCTTATTTTTATGCTTGTTCGTGATCGAATCTTAGCTATTACGCTGAATATGGTTTTTTTGTCTAACCGACCCTATTAATTAACTGGTTAGTTACATGTAACATATTATTATGTCCATAAAACTCGTTGCAAAAAACAGCATATTTCTTTTATTCTTCCTATTATCAAAGAAAAACTTAAGTTAGCCGTTTAATTTTTCTTTTTAATCGACTTCAAAGCCTCCTCGGTTCTCAATTCGACTGTATGTTTTTTTTTGTATGTATGTCACGCGATCATTCCGCCAATTATAAATCGATTTTGATGATTCTTTTTGTATTGAGTTTAGTATAGCTCCAAGGTGGTTCTATTTTAATTTCAGCAGTATTGGACCTTGGGCTTTGAAGATACACTAGGGAATTCCTTAAGGACCAACAATATAGATGTGTAGATTAAGATATGATGGGTATTACGTCAATCCTATAGGTAACCCTACTATAGAACTAAGCAGAATATTAACCGACTTCAAAAAAGGAGGCGGTTTATCATTCGTTAATGCTTTTTATAACTTCTTTGCTAATAAACCGATTGTGATTATTCTTTTTGCATTGGGTTTAGGATAGCTCCGGGGTAGTCCCATTTTCATTGTATCTGTATTGGACCTTGGACTTTAAAGATACACCACGGGACTCCTTGACCGCAAACAGCACGAATGTGTAAAATCAGTTACTATGAGCATTATATTAATCCTGTATAATAATATAATGCAGGTATATAAATATACATAATTAATTCCTCATCACTTTAAATTGAAAATACATATTCGAAGTCGGTGCCAAGGAACCGATTGCACCTACCAGCACCGACTTCGAATATGTATTTTTTGCTTTTTGAAGTCGGTTTCCCTTCTTAAACAGTTTTTTATTACTTTTCTGCAAGTTTACTTTTTCAGTCTAACTCAATTTAACAAACACATGGGCCTATACGAAATCGCCGCGTTCACGAATTTTCCCTTAAAAATGTTGTAATAACTTCCAGCCGCCGATGAGATGAAATTTATTGTTTCTCGTAAAACGTAGCTACATCGCGGAGTAGTGGCGTATTTCGAAACACAATGAACCATTTTCACGTCACAAAGTCTCATGACGAACTTCGTACGTCCGACTGACGAACGTCCGAAGTGTTGTGCTGTAAATAATAGAAGGTCAGCTTATGCATCAATTATCTGATCGGGGTTCTTTAGGAAGCCATAATAAACGATACAAAACTTAATAACATAGTCTTGAATGGTTAAACTGATTCAACCATCTCAATTTTCATTATTCGTAAAGAAGTTGTTTCATTAAAATGATTTTGTCATAAATTAGTTCTTATTAGAATCTTATCTTTTTAGTTTTGTAAGTGGTTATTGAGTGTGGCGTGCTGGTCTAAGGCGTAGATTCTTTTGTTTCATATTCCTGCAAGAACCAGCTTCAATATCTTGATGTTTCAACCAACCTTCATCCGTATGAGCCCTCATCTAGATTTGTGACAGCAGGCCTTTGGCGTACAGTCGGATTCAAATAAATTTAGTGGAAAAATTGCATAAAATACACTTATTAGAAAAATAGCGTATTCTTACAATGTTTACGTTATTTTTATTAGGAGGGAAGCCATTAACACCCCAGTTAATTTGTATCCACGATAATTTATAGAACGCGTAATAGGCGAGGTTAATTACTCTTCTTATTTCTATCTATCTATCTATAACCTCACGCCAGATTCCTTGCGGGGTAGGCAGAGAGTACAGAGTTCCAACAGGTTCTTTCCCCTACCTCTCTGGCTTCCTCCACTCTCATAGTTTGTCTCATACACGCTCGCCGGTTACGGAGACTCTTGACTCTTATTTATATGCTTATATTCATTAGTCAGTAAATCAGTTAACTACAATAAGATTTAAACACTTTAAAATGCTCAAATGTAGTCTTTAAGATAAATAGTGATCTTTAGAGTACGTTTATGTGCAATATTTATATATTTTAATCCCCGTTTACCTTAATACGAAAATGTGAAGCTTTGCAAAGTGAAACCTGACGACCTGTGATGGAAACTTCTTATTGCAGCTGACCGTACACATACATAGTACGGTATTCTACGCCCGGGCCGCCCGGGCAAACCGGTTGCCACATTTTTCTTATTTCAGTATTATCAGTGTAGTTACTTCGATATACGCATACTTCAAAAATAAAATATCGCAGTTCATATAATGTTAAAGGTATTCCTCCGAAGGTCCGCAAGTGTGACCGATCATATTTTTCTAAATATAGTCGGTCACATTCATCACTAAAAAGCCGTCGAGACTTTCTGGCGGCTTTAAAGCAACGATCGCTTCCTCAGCACAGAGCACAAAGGGACTGTATTGGCATCGTCCTTAGCTTACACGACTGCTCAAACTTTAGCAAAGTTCCGCCGGCCCTAAGCGCCGACCATTAATAATTCTCGTGCTGCGTCCGGGATCCTGAAAAGAATATTTCCCTCTTTTGAAGCTGCAAACTGTATACAATCAAATTACCATTTGAAAGGGAATCGTGTATTGCTATTAAAGACGTTGAACGTTCTTCATTCCTTGTACACTCTTTTGTAGAGCAATTATTTTAAACATTCGAAATCCTAAAATGTGTTCTCTGAAATTTAAAGTTATTTTCAGGGATTGTTATCGAAATGATGATTTTTTTTAGCTTTAGGCCAATATTACCCGTAAATTCCCGTTTCAAATGCTTAATGGCAATAAATGATTTTATAGTTTACCAATCTTGAGTTGTTATTTATTTCCGATCATAAATTATCGAAACGTGGGTATACTCAGTACACCTCTGCCGCCCCCTCTGGGAAATATAGGCGTAACGGTGTGTATAAATTATCTATCTTAAAATATAAAATATGTTAAAAGGGTTGAAATGTTGCTTCCTGAGAAATGAAGTACAATTTTTATCTTGTTTTTGCTATAAGACGGTCTGTTCATATTTACCCTCAGTTTGGCAACTTTGACATTGACATTGAGTACCTATAGAGTTAGCAAAAGATCTTATCGCTCCAAGTGTAAAGCGGTAGAGAAATGTAAGAAGAGCGATCGTATCGTTATTCGTAGACGCTACCATAACACTTAGAATAGTCTGTTTCCACCTGCCGCAGAAATAGAATCGGTGTTTTTAATGTAGTGTATTCTAAATTATAGAAATATTTATGCAAAGGAATTAAAATTATTATAACAACAGTTTTAAGCCTGATTAACAGCATCGTTAAAGAGCTTGTAGATCTGAAAAAATATCAGTGCATAAATGAGATAGAAAGTGTTTCGGACTTATAAAATAAGAATGGCTAAAAATGAAGAATTAAACAGAATTTATTTATTTATTTGTTACGATTTTATTTACTTGTGCTTACTTTATTTTAGTTACTTGCAAGCTCTGCGGACGATGTACGGAGTGAATCTGACTATCTTCGCAATAGCGTAGTAAAAAAGTGTGTAGGAATGAAAGATAGTATCGATGTAAGGATGAGAAAATATATGCTCCAGTGGTTCGGGCATGTAGAAAGAATGCTAAAACAGGTATAACTACAATGCGAAAGTGGAAAGATGTTAGTACCGGGAAAGACCTAGATCATCTTACCATGACTAGATAGTCCGTGTCTTATTTGTGGGGCAAGTCAAGAGCCTTCGTAACCGGCGACAAGGGTGAGACGAACTATTAGAGTGGCAGGAAGCCATAGAGGTCTGTAAGAAAAGAACCTTTTGGAACTCTGTACTCTATGCCTACCACACAAGGAATTAAGACATGATGATATAGACAGATAGATAGATATTTATTATTAATATCTTTTAAAAACCCGCATCGGTGCATGGGGAGCAGGTCCAAAGGCTCCGGGCGCTTCGAAACAAGTCACAGAGGGGCACCGGTGCGTCCTTAATGGAGATCCCGGAGCCCGTCTGAAGTGGCCATACCGGCGGCCATAGGGTAGTACAAATCAGTCGGTAAAATTCAGACATGCTCACTAGCTTCCTCAAAGTCTGATAGATGATAATGATGGATTTTTCCACGTCAAAAAAAATTGACATCGATGTTACGCGCTCCAAATAAGAAACAAAAGCCAATAAATAACAATTTTATTATAGGAACATGGAACGTTCCAACACTTTTAAACAATGACAATAACACCTGTCCGGAGCGGAAAACCGCTCTGATTGCTAGAGAATTAGGTCGCTGTAACATTGACATTGCGGCAATTAGTGAGACTCATCTCAGCGATAACGGAGAGCTTTGAGAACCACTTGGTGCATATACTTACTATTGGAGTAGAAAACCTGCCTCTGAAAAGGCGTTCAGTGAAGTTGGGTTTGCTATTCGTAACAGTTTAGTGCGAACGTTACACAAGTTGCCTGGTAGCATTACCGATCGTTTAATGACACTTCGTCTACATGTAACACCTAGGGAGTCTATTCATTTTATCAGTGTATACGCACCCACTTTAACTTCACCAGATGAGGACAAGATAAAATTCTATCAAGACCTACGTCAGGGTCTTGGCAATATTTCCCCGAACGATAAATTAATCCTGCTGGGCGACTTCAATGCCCGAGTAGGCACAGAGCAGACAATTTGGGATGGTGTAATTGAACATCATGGCGTTGAAAGGTGTAATGCTAATAGCCTAGACCTTCTGACACTATGTGTGGAGTTCAGTCTTAGCATTACCAATATGAGGCGCTCGTAGCGCTGTGCGACCGCGGTGTTCTTACCGATCACCAAGGTTAAGCAGCGTTCGACTCGGTCGGCCTGAGATGGGTGACCGTTTGTGGCATTTTCATATTGGAGCGTCTCCGTGCTTCGGAAGGCACGTTAAGCCGTTGGTCCCGGTTTCCACTTAATGTGGTAGTCGTTAAGCCGAGTTGGAAGCCTTAAAGGCGGCTTGATAAGTTCCAACAGCAGGTGGACACAAACCTGCCTCCACCAATCCGCACTGGGTCCGCGTGGTGGAGTATGACCTAATCTCTCTCACCTCGATTTGTGAGAGAAGGCTTTCGCCCAGCAGTGGGCAGTATAGGCTGATATTATTATATATTACCAATATTTACTTTCGTTTCCCCGAAAAATATAAGACGTTATGGATGCACCCAATATCTTAACATTAGCATCTCCTAGACTACATAATTGTACGAAAAAAACTTCACATTAGCATCTCCTAGACTATATATAATTGTACGAAAAAAAACTTCAGAGATGTTCTCACTACAAAGGCTATGAATGGTGCACATGGCTAGACTGACCATCGCCTTATAAGATCTAAAATGCGTATTATTTTCTAAGCACCAAGTAGAACAGCTCATAAAACTCAGCACATCTAGTCGTCAGCAAGCTTATATAGCCTTAGGAAAAAGTCCAACCGTTCCAGCAGAAGCATCAATCGACGAAACATGGAAAATATACGTTAAGAAAACCAACCAAGAAACATCAAGATTGGTTTGATGATTCGGATCCACTGATAATGGACCTTATAGAAAACTTTAGACGTGTTCTAAAGAGCTCCAACACTGAACACATAAAGAGCTGCTCAAAATGTATTAAAAAACAGGTGCGTAAGCAAAAAGATAGCCGGTGGGTAGAAAAGTCTAAATAGATGCAGCAATGGGCTGATTCAAACCAGACAGGCAAAGTTTATGAGATGAGGCGTCCACTGAGAAGATCCGGCGAAGAAACTCAGCGGGATTGTCCTTTTTTCTTTAATTCTCTTTCTCTTTTAGTCTCAGTGATCAATACTGCACATGTGAGACTAAAGATACAAAAACAATCCTTGATCACACTTTTTTAAACCTAATAAACCATGACTACCATATGGTTGTAATAGATAATTATTTATCTGATCACAAACAAATATTTCCAAGTCCAATTAGGAAAGTATCATATACCTTGTTTGACTACAAAAACGTATTACAATCATAAAAGATAATAAAGCCTTCGATGAGAACGACACGTACTTAAAGTTCAAAGAATTATTTTTATCTAGTATTAAGTAAAGCAAAATAACTAAATCTAAATTACAAAACCCTCCTAGAAGTGATTGAATAAATAAGGAAGTAATTGAATCAATTAATAAACGGAACACTAGGTGGATTAAATTTAAAGATAATACAAATGATAATTCTTTGAAGGAAAACTAATTAGAAGACAAAAATCTTTAAAAAAAAATAATATTTATTTTTTGCTTTATGAAGTCAGTTTTATTTTGTTTTTAAAATATTTTTATTTTACAATTTTAAGTGACAAGTGAATTACTTACTAATATTTATATACCTATATTATATTATTTTGCTGATTTGTACAGCAAGGTACCTACAGGATTGATATTTTTTTTTTTTTTTTATTATCTTTTTTTTTTATTTAAGGGCTTTTCGGTCCACATTGACCATGCCAGCCCTATCATAACCTAATCATATAGTACATTACACTACATCTTATCTATTAATTCATACGTATATTTGGCTGCATTAGAGAGGGGCTCAGACAAAATACTCTGAAACACACCGACTTCTATCAAATTAATTTGTAACATATTCATGAGCGCCTCTCTCTTATCTTTTGTCCTGGCACATTCCACCAACACGTGATGGACGTCCTCCACAGTGTCGCATTCCGTACAATTTGGGCTGGGGCTTCGCCCCATAAGATGACGATACTTGTTGAGTGGAAGGTGCCCGGATCGAAGTCTATGGGCTATTACAACGAGTCTCCTGTTGAGATTAGTATTGGCAAACCAGGGAATACGAGGAGGTTCACTTTGAATAGTCTTATACCAAATCCCTTTTTCAAGTGATCTTTCATCGAAGTATTCTTTCCAATTCCTGTGACAAATCTTTTTATACTTAGGTAACATTTCTGAAAAACAAGGTTTCATATTTATTTCAACACCATCCGAAGTAGACCTCCCCGCTAACCGATCCGCCTCCTCATTTCCCACTAACCCTATATGTGACGGAACCCATTGTAATATAAGTTCAATGTTATTCATCGCGAAAAGGAGAATTTGTCTCAAAATAGCATAAGCTATCGGTGTACCTCTACAGCCAGAGGCGCACCGAGCTACATGCTGGAGAGCACTTTTGCTATCCACAAAAATAACAAATTTATCCCTACACAAGTTCTGTAAATATTTTAGAGCTTCGGATATTGCAACGAGTTCTGCAGTCATTACACATAAGTTAATATTAGACAATTTAAAGACACCGCTAACTTTATGCCTAGTATCATAAAACGCAGCTCCGAGACTACCATTTTTTTTGGAACCATCGGTGTATACCATGACCCAACCATTATATTTCGTATTCAATTCCTCCAGTACAATGTTTTTCAATACATTAGTATCATATGATTTTTTACCCAAATTAAAATTATCTAATTGGTCTCGTATAACATTATCTAAATTTATGTTTGATACCCAAGTATCCAGACTAAACATTTCCAATGGGTAACTAGCTGATACTATTTCTCCTTTGGTACTAGTGTATACTGTCGCTAATAGTGGTATTTTCTTATTTCGCCAGTAGCTATTAGTAGTATAATTGGTTAAACTATCAAGAAGATCTATGGTTGTATTGTTTTCGAAGGATTGAGCTTTTAGACAATATTTATATGCAAGATATTTTCTCCTCAAAGATAGATTAGGAATGCACAATTCAGATTCCATAACATGTATAGGAGTGGTTCGTATAAAACCTCCCACTACTCTCATAGCTTGGTTTTGAACCTTGTCTAATTTAGTCAAATGCGTTTTTGCGCTATTATCATACAAGAAGCTGCTGTAATCAATCCTACTTCTGATTAGCGCAATATACAGCCTACGAAGGTTTTTTGGATGGATGCCCCAAGACTTTCCTGCTAAAACTTTAAGTAAGTTTAAAAATCTTTGTGTTTTCTCCCATGTTTCATTTATGTGCTTTCCCCAGCGTAAGGATCGATCCAGCCACATGCCTAAATACTTTATATTCTCTTCTAATTTAAGCGATGATCCCTTTATATTTAAATCTATTATTTGTCTTTTACGACCCCTGCTAAATATACAAAATTTCGATTTATGACTAGATAATTCTAAACCTAATTGCTCTAATATTGTACAAACAGCATTTATTGCATTTTGTGTCTCTGAAACAATATCATCAATTCCATTTCCGCTACAATATAGAACAAAGTCGTCAGCATATTGTGATACTATAACATTTGATATATCCTGACAAATTTTGCGAGTAACTATATTAAAAATTAAAGGCGACAATGGATCACCTTGTGCAATGCCTTTGCCGGTCCATCTAACTAAGTAACTGCTATCCGTGTCGTATCCTACTCTAGCTTTAAGGTGTCTTTCTTTTAGAAACTCCCATATATACTTACAAATTTTCTTCCCAACATTAATATTATCTAGACTACGGACAACATCATCAATTAAAACATTATTATATGCACTATCTATGTCTAGAAAGCAAGCTAAAGTAGGAACATTTTTAGAAAATCCTATTTGTATGTGACAAACTAAGCGAACTAAGCAATCCAAACACGACTGAGACCGTCTGAACCCAACAGTATTCACTGAAAATATTTTATTTCGTTCTGTAAACCATTCAAGTCTTTTGCATAATAATTTGTGAAAGGTTTTACATATGCAAGATATGAGAGAAATTGGTCTTAATTTTATAGAGGATATATCATCAGAGTCTATATTATTTTTGGGTATCGGTACTATCTGTATATTTCGCCATTGAATAGGAACTTCTCCCGTTTCTAATATCAGATTGAATAAATGTATTAGAAAGCTCTTGCCCATGTTTGGAAGGTTGTAGATCATTGAAAAAGTAATAAGATCTTCTCCAGGTGCAGTGTCCTTCTTTTTAAGGCATTTCTCAAGTTCGTGGTTAGTAAATTTAATTTCAAGAGATGTATTACTCGATTTAATATCAGGCATTGAAGGTATGACAAAATCAGGGGCAAGGCCGGAAAGTAACTCGTCTACTTGTGATTCAGAGGCGTACATTTTTGATTTTTTGTGGCCTTTTATCCAACGCATACGATTCCACATTTCGGATACGGAAGTCGATTCATTTATTCCACTACAAAAATTCTTCCAAGATAATGATTTGGCTAGTTTTATCAATCTTTTTGTTTCAATTATTTGTTTTTCTAGGACCTCCAGATTGCTTGGAGTTGGATTGCGCCGAAAAGTGGTTAACGCTAATCTTCGCCTAGCAACAGATCGAGAGAGTTCAATACTCCAATAGGACCTAGGTTTGAATTTTGTCAAAGGATCTGTACATATCTTAACCAAAGGAATACTTTTGTCAGCGGCTAAATTGATCCGGTCAAGTAGAAGGTCATACCTAACTTGCACATTATTTGGTGCATCTTTAACTTCTGAAAGCGACTTTTGCAAAATGTCTTTATATAGATTCCAATTTACATTTTTAAAATTACGTACCTTATGAAAATTTCGATTCCTATTGTTATCTAAGGTTTGAAGTACTATCTTGATTATCATGTGATCACTACCTAGGGTCTCGTTCATTATTTTCCACTTAAAATGCACAGCTATATCTGAAGATACGAATGATACATCAGGAGAAGACTGCTGAAGCACCCCGTTCACCATTTTAATTCTAGTTGGTCTACCGTTATTTAATGGTATAAAACTATTATCTAACGACGCATCCATTAATTGAAGCCCTCTCGTGTCATTTTTATACGACCAGTTAGTATGGTGTCCATTAAAGTCTCCGGCTATTAAGGATTTTTGACTACACGCACTAAAAAGAGAATGCCAATCTAACGGGGTAGTTCTAATATTAGATGGACAGTATATACTTATAATATTTTTTAAATATGGAGAGTTGAGTAATCTTACATGTAACAGTTCTATACCCGAATTATTTAGTCTGAAAGATGAGACTTGAGTTTTTAAAGACTTGCGAGTGATAATTGCTACGCCACCATACGAGTCCCATCTATCTTTCCTATATGTATTGTATCCGCTAATATGGGTATGAGAATCAGGTTCCATCCACGTTTCACTGATAATAGCAATGTGTATGTTTTCTTGTACTAGAAGACACTCGAAGTCCACTAACTTGGGTCTCAGGCTTTGTGAATTCCACTGTATTATATTGAGGGAGCTATCCATAAAATAGATTTAGAATCGTTTTTATGCACTCGCCATCTTTGACTGTTTCCACTAGAAAGTATTTAATTTCCTCAAATACTAATTTCATTATTTCGGTAATTTTCTCATCTAGGCTCTTATTTGTAAAGATGATAGTTTTAATTTCTTTCATTACATCCCAATAGTAATTGTTCTTCTTTCTATTTTTCTTTAACTGTTCAACTACTTGGATTCTTTTACCGCCACCTTCTGTACAATGCTCCTCTGTATCCATGATTCTTTCAGTAGTTACTTTGCTATCGTTTTTATTATCTGTTTTCAATCTTGTAGACGTATTTCTTTCATTACCCGTATTATTGTGTTTAGGTTTTTGTTTTTTGTGAGTATTTACCACCACGTCTCTGAAGGTAGATCTGTAGTGCTGACCCACGGAGAATGATAATTCTTGTCTTTCATTATCCTCGCTTATCGTTGAATCCTTTTCATCTGCGTCTTCATCAACATTCATCTCATTTCTGCAAAATGTACCTTTGTCCGATTTTATTCCTTCAAGGTATTTATCAAGGGCTTTTTTATATGTACAGTTTTCTGTAGACATAATGCACCGTATTTCTTTTTCTTTTAAGAAAGCAGGACAAGTTTTGCTAAAAGACATATGTGTACCTTTGCAATTCCTGCAACGATATTGCGTTGTTTCACAATTGGCATGAGGCTCACCGCATTTTGGACATGTCAACCTCCTTACAGTGCATTGTCGTTGAAGGTGGCCGAATCTCCAGCATTTTGAGCATTGTGTGACAGGGAAGACATATGGCTCCACCTTAAATTTACATCCATAAGCATCTACAACTCTAGGTACCACTGAGCCCTTAAAACAGATACGGACAGTTTCACATCCTTCCCATTTTCCTTCTTCCGTAAGACGTTTTAGTCGAATCACAGAAATGATGTCATATTCACTTGTAAACATAACATTTAGTTCCTCTTGTTCCACTTCCAATTCTATATTTTTAACAATTCCATATGATAAATTTACTTCTTGAGATGATTGACATCTATAGCCTAAATTTATCATTTTCTCACTTAATAGAATCTTTTCAGCATATTCCTGACTTTCAAATTGTAAACATATTCTAAAAGGACTTTTGTATATGATCTTTTCAATTCCTTGTATGTTTTCTGCTCTTAAAAGTTTAGCAAAAGCAATTTGTTTAGGTAATGGCTCTTTAGATGATATATACACGTCGTAATTACTGCCTTTTTCTAAAACCTGGCTTGGTACCCTACCGCTAGAATCATAGTTCCCGGAGGAACTACGATGTAGCCGCTTTGGTTTTCTTGTTACAGTTGTATACTCAGTATCTGTATTATCCTCGCTATCTGGTCCTTTTCTCTTCTCAGCTGATTTCCTCGTCACACCTTCATCACGCTGCGTACTGTCTTCTTTTCTACTGCACATATTCTGATCTACTACTTGTTGCCCGCACTCCACTAGATCTTCACTATTTAAACTCGGTAAACTACTTTCATCCACATCCCTATTCATTTTTTTTATTATACTTGAAAATGGGGGTAGGCTTAATAAAAGTAAACATATTAATAACACCGTTCGTAAACAAAGTCCGCTCGCTACAAGGTGTCGCGCGCGACTGAGGATTGATATAATAACCATATTAACGGAATCTGTACATTCGTGCTGTTCGCCGTTAAGGAGTCCCCTGATGTATCTTCCAAGTCCAAAGTCGAATACCAATGAAATTAAAATGGGACCGCCTTGGAGCTATACTGAACCCAATGCAAAAAGAATAATCAAAATCGGTTCATAATTGGCGGAATGATCGCGCAACATACATGCAAAAAAAAAACATACAGTCGAATTGAGAACCTCCTCGAGGTTTTTTGGCGGGAAGTCGAAGAGTGATGTTGACAATTTGTTTTAATTTCCAAAACTTGTGTTATTTCGACTAATAATGTGTAATGTTGGTGGAATATTAACCATTATGTGTTCTTATATGTGCATGAGTGAAGGTAATTGTAACAAAGTGATAAAACGTGCCTTTTCGAATTCCATCAAAACGGCCGTTGCAATTGGTATGTAAAGTATTTACTATCCACCGCTTTACTATCCAGGGTGGGTACTTCATTAATTTCATTATCATCGTTGTCATCAAATTCATCGGGGAGTCGAATTAATTTAAACAAACACGATTATATATCTCACTGGACACTGGCAAAATACACGTATAATTAGTGTGAAGCCATAACTTAAAGAAGAAGAAGAAGAGAACCTCCTCCTTTTTAAAAGTCGGTTAAAAAAAGAAAAGTGTTTAATAACATACAACACACTAAAAGTGAATAAATAATATTATTATAAAATATATAGAATTTACGACAAAAAACCTTCAGAAATGTAGAAAGTCATAGGTGATTTGTGTAATAATAAAACCAAAGAGACCGAATTTCGTTCGAAACTTCCAAACCCAAATTTTTTTAAGAAAATATTTTCAAAACCCAATTACTGAAATTGGATTTTTAAAAATACTTCTTTTTTGTAATAATTGGAAAGATCATATGTAAGTTTTATAACAAAACTATTTTTTTCGCCATAATTCAAAAGTTACTTCAAAATAAAAATTAACATTTGAATCCAGTACCGAAGACGCGCCGACAGCTCCCGAACAAACCCGAGGTGTGTGACGTCATAATGTTAGTTTTCACTCATTGCAGTTGATATAGAAATAATAAGTACAGTGTTTTGATCTATTTAATTTTGTTGTCATTGTTAAATATTCAAATTTATATTGAAAATGTCGAACCTCAAAATTTATCGTTCTTGATTTGTACCATTATGTACGAATACTACAAAAACAACTCGTGACAAAATGTTTTTAAATGTTCCCCAAGATGACAAACGTCGAAATAAATGGTTACCAGCGGCACCGTGATAATCCCAAAACAAAATCGATTTTTTTTTGTAGTGAAGATCATTTCGATGTAAGTATTTCTTAACACCATTGTTATTAATTATGATTTATCTAAGTATACAAATCAAATAATTATTATATACTTTTTATTATCACACATAGCTAATCGGAACCAACTAACAACTCGTTTTTTAGCAATACATTTTTAATATTATTGTCTAGTCACGTGTAATAGCCGTAAACGCTGTACTATTATTAAATATCTATAACATCATGGCGCGCTTATAGTCAAGTGATCTATTTTTAAATTTTATCAATTTTTAATTGTTTATAATTAATTAAAACACTTTTTTTTAAGTTGTTTGCATTAAATATCAATATTATTAATGATAAAGGTGTAAAATACATAAAAAAATCAATACTTTTTTTTTCAATATCCCAAATATAACTAATGAACAAAAAAATTGTGAATATTTGAATTTCTTTGCGACTATAGGAAATATACTGGCCAACCAATATTATCAATGCCAACTAGCTATAAAGATAAAATAGAAACTAATGGGCAAAGCAAGACCTCCACTACACTATCCCAAGTCAAATCCCATCGATGGCCTTAACGGTAATACTAGTGTAGTAATAGATGAAATTAGTACCAAATTATTAAAATGTGTAAAACATCCTATTTGCTTAATAGATTAACTAACTGCATTAACAGATGTATTCTTGAAGGCTACTTCCCAGATACACTTAAAATAGCTAAAGTTAGCCCCATATTTAAAACAGGTAGTAAATCGGATCCAGGAAACTATCGACCTATTTCCGTGCTTCTAAAGTTTAAGAAGATATTATACACCGTCACGCCTATATTCCTCAAGCGGGGGTGGCAGAGGTGTACTGACTACACCCACGTTTTGCCGACAATGTTAGGTCCCATGTAATAGGGGACGAGCCTATTGCCATATACGGGGCAAAATTCAAAACTCCGGACGCATACTAGGAATTTTTCGTTAGAAAATCTACATTTGTCCAACCTAGGATTTGAACCCAGGACCTCGTGATCACAAAGCGAAGTGCTTTGCAGAAGATCTTTGAAAAAATTCTGCACAATCGTTTATCTGAACATCTAGGTTCTATTAATTTTCTTTTTCAAGCCATATATTTTGACTAAGGTGTAGAGTTTGTGAAGTTAGGGCTCGAGAGTTAGGCCTTGTAGAGTTAGAAGCTTGGCTCTACATGAGATCTGATAACTTCTTGACAGTGCGGTCTGGTCTCGTCTTGACAACATTTTACATGAAAATATTTTTTGGTGGGATTTCACTTTTCTTTGTAAGTTGCTTATGCCAATATTTTTTTAGTTTGTTCATTTGTTCTTTCTTTTTTTAGGGTGTACTTTTTGCAATCAGAGATGCCTTTTTTCATATCCCACTCAATGTTTGCCTTTTTTCTTCGTTGGTTTAGTGTTTATAATTTATCATCATCAATCACAGCGGATACACATTAAGCGTTTTGCGCGCGCTTAATTCCATTCCCTATTTGAAAGGGTGGGGGTGATTTACTAAAACTCCTGGAATATGTATTTTATTATTAATTATAACATGGAGTCCCTATATCAATTTTTAGACTTCTAGCATCAAAATTTGCGTAAGTCTCATACAAACTTCCATCCCCCAGTTTAAAGGGATAATAACATCAACCTATACTGCCCACTGCTGGACAAAGGCCTTCTCACTATAATGTCTTTGCTTGCGGTGGCTGACTGGCGCGGGTCACTCCCTTCCCTCCAATATGGTCGAGAGGAGTGATGTCTGTTCCAGTAGTCATACTCGTGAACGGGGACTGGTCCATCTGGAATCCTTCGGACACTCTTTATAAATAACTTTATTAGTCTCATATCTCGGTCGTACGGCATCACACTGGAGCTAGATTGAAAGCTATATAAAAAGACAAGCCCGCTGAGTTTCTTCGCCGGATCTTCTAAGTGGAGGCCTCGAATTAGATTTAAAAAAAAATGTAAATTAACTATTTGTAATCGCCCCCGCAGGGCTTATACAAAATAAATTATTTGAGTTTGAGTTCTCACAAATCGAGGTGAGAAAGATTAGGTCATCCACCACGCAGACCCCGATTTATGGAGGCAGGTTTGTGGCCGCCTGCTGTTGGAACTTATCAAGCCGCCTTTAAGGCTTTCAACTCGGCTTAACGACTACCATATTAAGTGGTAGCCGGGACCAACGGCTTAACGTGCCTTCCGAAGCACGGGCTTAAAGGGTTGGAGGGGGGTAAAAATTCCAATTTTTTGAGTTTTTTGTTGTTTGTGTACTAATACTAGCTTACATACCAATTTCAGCTTTCTAAGACTTCCCTATGAATTTTGATGTAGTATAAGAGCTATGCCATTAAAACTTTATATGTTTAGTGAGTCTACTATTGATATCATATCCCGAGAATTTTGTTTATCTGGTATAATCCAAACCAAGTTATGACGGTTCAAAAAACGACAAGGCGCTTCGGGTATAGGTAGTAGTACCCTTGCGCTTCGCTTGACTCGTCTTAAACAAAACAAGTATTATAAAATTATTATTAACTATAGCTATCTGACACCATCCCACAAAGTATATCCTGTAAGTATAAACCGGGAGAATGAATTTAACACAAACTTACATGTACAAAATATGTTGACTAATCCGGAAAATATTAAACAAGGTTATACATAGTATTTACAAAAAAAAGGAGAGAAACAAAAACGTTTAATGAGGAATGCAAATCACCTCATACTATATACACCCCGTACCAATTATGGTAAAAAGAATATTACGCACGAAGGAGTACAGATATATAGCAAACTTCCAAATGAAATCAAAGAAGTCAAATCCATTGTTATTTTTACAAAATACTTTATTTAATTTTCATTTTTATGTCATAAGTAACCGTGTATAGATATTAACAACAGTTTGCTCTTATGGTGTAATCGAACATTTATTGTAATTGTAACTACCAACCGATTTTTATTTTGTTTTATGTTCTCATGTAAGTCATTCATTGTAATCTTTTATGAGAAATAAAGAACTCTTAAACCTTTTATCCTTTGAATTTTTTTTTTCAATTCCAATTAAATAGTTTACGATCTAGCTCCAGTGTGATGCCGTACGACCGAGATATGAAAGTAATGATGTTATTTTTATAGTGTCTAAAGGATTCCAGATGGTCCAGTCCCCACAAGGAGTACCCGTTCACTAGTATGACTCGTAGAACAGCCATCACTCCCCTCGCCCATATTGGAGGGAAAGGAGTGACCCGCGCCAGACAGCCACCGCAAGCAAAGGCATTATAGTGAGCATGACCAAACCAGAACCCCTAAGACAGTGGTCAGATTGGGTCTACAAATCAGCAATACCTCGTCAGGCACAACACGCTACGCTTTAACATTTACGTAATTAAAAAAAAAAATAGCATCTCTAAATAATATGACACTTCAATCCCACGCGTTCTTATCTTATATGTAATCCGCGATTTTGTAATATACTTTCTTTCTAAACTATCTAAAATTTAGCTTTAATTGTGGTTTTAAATTTATTAATTGGCAAATCTCGAATATCGTGGGGCAGATTTTTATGAAAACGTACACTGGCCCATGAACGAATTGCTGATTCTGTGGAGACGCGTGACATGTACAGCGAGATTATTTTTTATTCCGAGTATTTACAGTATGAATGTCAATATTTTTTTCAAACTTATCAATATTCTTTCTCGTATATACCAAGTGTTCATACATAAATTGGCATATAACAGTTAAAATGTTTATTTCCTTAAATTTATCTTTAAGAGATTCTTTAGGAGCTAGCTTGTAGATTGATCTAATGACACTTTTCTGCAGTATAAATATAGTATTAAGGTCTGCAGAACTTCCTCATAGCAAAATTCCATAGGACATGATAAAAGGAAAATAACTAAAATAAATGATTCTAGCCGTTACAACATCGGTTACGAGTCTAATTCTTTTAACTTACACGATAATTTATGAATATGTTCGCCCCATTGTAATTTGGCATCTTTAGTAAAACCTAGAAATGAAGTTGATTCAACAAGATCCATTTGTTCCTACTTGCCTCACGTTAGGTGTCGAACACTTGATGCACTTAGTTTTCTTCTCATTTAGTAGGAAGTTATTGATTTTAAACCAATGCTCAACTCTGAAAATTGCTCTATTCACAGCGTCATAACTTTAAACTGTCTTTTAATTTGGTCAAGTAATTAGCGTCTCGAAAACCCAAGTCCCCACGCAAGTAACAACCACCTCGAGGCTGCAACGCTGGCTTTATAGACATCACTGTTGCAAGGAAGTCACTTGAAGTACTCCTGGGTTTCAGATACCTTGGTACCCAAATAAGAAATGATGACACTCTTGTCTCCGAAATACCTGCTAGAATAGCTAATGCTGCCGCTACCTTTGGGTGCCTAAACGATCGTCTTTGGAAATCGCATGACCTTAACCTGCAGACAAAACTTTCGATGTACAGGGCTATAGTCCTTTCCATACTTTTGTATGCCTCGGAAACATGGTGCCTATATGAAGATGACATCTAAAAATTGGATACGTTTCATATGCGGTGTTTACGTTCCAATTCACGCATTAAATGGCAGGACCGTATTTCCAATACGAAAGTGTTGCGTCGTTTGGGAATGCCCGGCATAGAATCGCTGCTCACAAAAGCCCAACTGAGATGGTGTGGACACGTTTGGCGTATGGACAACTGCAGATTGCTCAAATCTTTGTTTTACTCTCTTCTGGTAAAAGAAATCAAGGCGGGCAGTATGTATGTTACAGGGACGTACTCAAACGCCATTTGACGGTCTGTAGTATACCACCAGAAAAGTGGGAGGAGCTGGAATCACAGCGGACAGAATGGCGACGCCTAGTCAAAAAAGGCGCCACTGAATTTGAAGTGGATCGTCTATCACAGCTTGACGCTAAACGGCAATTACGAAAGACTCGTCCTAAACCCTTCTACAATGATACTTACAAGAACGAAGGCCAAGTCTACTGTCAGTCATGTGACCGAATTCTTAAGACCAAATTGGTTTTGCTAGTCACATTCGAGCTCACGCTCGCAAATGATTTGCCTCGGGTCGCCATAGCCGATTACGGCCGGGAGGTATATATCTATATAGTAGGTAACAATGTTACCTAATATAAAACGAAATCTTTTACGATCACCTTTTACTTTAAAATTAATTTGGTTCAACGGCTGCTTAACAAAATATCCAACCCCAGATTACGTTATCCTAATACGATTACGAATAATTTATTATGCAAATTGTGCCCTAAGGGCAGACTCACGCTTTCATAATTAAATAGATTGCAAAACACAATGCTACTAATAATTTAGTTGTAAGATATTCAGTGCTGTATCAACAGAGTGAGATTTGAGTACGAGATGATAAGTGCCCACATACGAGTTCGCAAGAAGAGCAGAATGCGGTCATACGTCTGTGTGTACTGTGTATTGTATTGTCATAGCAATCATAATAATCAAACAACTTATGCTGCCCTCTTGCTGGGCAAAAGCCTTTTCTCACAAATCGAAGATACGAAGAATAGGTCAAACTACATCGGGCGGTCCCAGTGCGGATTGGTGGAGATTAGTTTGTGGACCTGCTGCTGAAACCTATCAAACAGATTAAAAGGCCTTGGCTTAATGGCTACTGCATGAAGTGGTAATCGGGAGCGACAGCTTAACGTGACTTCCAAAACACGGAAACCTCAAATGGAATCGCCTCAAACGGTCACCCATCAGGGGTCATCATCTTAACAGTGGTGATCGCTATGATCAGTGTGATCTCGCCCAAGCGCCCCAACTAGTTCTGCTCTACTGGTGGCATATTACTACTAAGAAGGGACACAAATATCTGATTGCATCCCTCTCAACCGGCAATAGAAACTTTTTTCTTGACCTCTAAATACAAACGTTTGCTTAATAAATTGTAAAAGCGAACTGTTTTACCTTTTTCATTTAACATAAATGGTGGTTGTAAACCTTATTTCGTTGTTATTTTTCTTGTTAATCCAAAAAAACATTAATTAACATCATGCGGTCACAGATAATTATGGGACATTCGAGTAAGTTGCTGGGCAATGGTCTGTGTCCCCCTTGCACCGAGGGGAGACCGGACCCTCCACATTGCAGGCAACGGGTAGCTTGAAGGAAAAAATGTGGGTGGTTGTTGCATTGTCACACATTGCGGTCTGCATTCGTTTCGCCTACAGGTAATTGCTGCAATATTAAATGCATTATTCTCAAATTAACTGCAGTAGTCGATCGGGTAGGTATCGCGCAAATAATTATTGTAGTAATAATAGATGTATTAACAAATACGTCTATGTAATATGCTCATATTTCTTTTGGTCTAGTAGCGAATAATGCAGGTAGCGATCACGAGGTCCTGGTTTTGAATTGAAAGTCGGATGAAATGTAATTTTTCGATACTCAGTTTAGTGTTAGTCCGGAGTCTAGCGTTGTGCCCGGTACTGGCAAGTGGCTTGCTCCCTATTACATGGGACCTTTGGATGGGATTGGCTACAAGCGTGTGTACACATTACACCTCTGCCACCCCCGTTTGTGTAATAAAGGCCTGACGGTGGTTATTTTTTATATCTCTGATACCCGGTTTAAATTATGTTACAGCCGCCACTTTCTGAATAAAGCAGTACCGTAAAAGAGTCTATTGTTCATATAATAATAATAATATTAGCCCTGTTAAGAAACTGTCCCACCGTTGGGCACAGGCCTCCTCTCATACTGAGAGGGTTTAGGCCATAGTTCACCACGCTGGCCTTAGGGGGTTGGCGAACATCACACACCTTCAAACTCTTAGGCATGCAGGTTTCCTCACGATGTTTTCCTTCACCGTTAAATCAAGTGATAGTTAATTTTTAATGCGCACATGCTTTTGAAAAAGACAAAGATGCGTGCCTAAGTTTGAACCCGAAACCTCTGACTTTGCCGTCTATCGATCTAACCACTAGGCTACCACTGTTCATATACTTCGTGATTAAAAGCATAGTTATGTTTATAAAAGTGAAATCTCTCCACGTCAAACTATTTTTTCCTATATATAATTATACAGTTTTCATAAAAGTATCCTCAAGTTAATTTTTAAACTATCTTTCCCCTGCTTTTTTTTGAAGCGTCATCTTTCTATACCAGTTTTGTATATCATATCCTCATATGACCTTATGAGCAAATGCTTTCTTGACACCTACTAAAAAAACACCATCGAAAAAATTGTAAGTGGATTGTAGGTAAAGCCTTCGTGTGTGTGTCCTCACATCCCACGCGAGTCGGTGGCATGTAAATAACGACAGCTTGCACCAGTGGTTAAGAGCTTAAGCCGCCCTGTATATTGTGTTGTCACGGGTTAAATCCCACACGAGAGAAATCTTCATATGAACCACATTTTTTTTTTTAAATCTGGGTTTCGATCAGTTTGTAAATGCACCCACGACTCAGGAGTAATTCCAATATACGGGCTTAGTTTCTTATTTAAATATACTATAGTTTAAAAAAAAACTAAGAAACACGCTTCAATAGCAAGCCGTATTAAAAGAAAAAAAATTTGAAGTATTAAGAGTTTGTTAAATTAATTTTATTGTGAAACAGCGTGGGGTGCTTTGTACTATACATTTGTACTACCTCTTCTTTTATAAATAGCTACCATTTTACCAAATATGAATGACGTTATAACATTTGATAGTAAGTGGGGTGTGTAGGGTTACACACCCCACACAACACACTTTATACTTAAAAATTATATTCTCCTTTTTAGCTCGGTTTGCTGCAAAAGCGAGTTTTATTTTTAGTTTTTTAAACTTTAATTTGATTTGTTATTTTAGTCTCAAAACAACATTAAAAGCAGTTGTTATAAAATAACACAGATAGTATATACTTAACCTGTGCAATTAATCATTTGTGTCTATATCCTTGTCAGAATATTACGCACTTACGAACCCTGTACTCTTTGCCTACCGCGCAAGGGATCTGGCGTGATGATAAAAGTAAAAATATTACGCCAAATTTATAATATGATTGTATTGTCATCGTTCCTTGATAGGTGTGTCAATTTTCAATTCAATCGGACGTCGTGAAATTTGTAAAAATTACGTTGAAAGATTCTGTTACATACATAGATACATAGTTACAGGTCAAGCTAACAAAAGTGTGTTAGTAAAAAACCGGTTATTACAGACGCAAAACTATTGTGTAGTAGCTAGCAACTGTACTTCTAGCAAAAAAAATCTTTGTCTTGGCTAAATGATTCATTATTGTAAAAGCAAGATTGCACATTAAAAATTTAGATAATAGGTTTCTCTTACATCGGTTACACGTTTTCGAAAATACGACCCCTATGGGATAAAAAAGTGTTGTAGATATTCGTCACAGTTTTCAGCCTTGATAGCAAACTAATTCACTTTTCACAATCCTCGTTTTTCAGATGAGTCCCTGAAAAATGGGCGTTTTACTTGAAAAAAATAACTAAAATCCATACAATCCAAACAAATTAAAATGAGTAAAAATATTTTACTAGGAAATCAGATTTTTTGTTTTTTGGATAACGTAGCTCCTTACTAGGTTTTATTCCTGTATCGTGGGTGCGTTTACAAACATGAAAATTCACATACACATATACCCAGACCGAAAAAAATAATTGTGCGTCACACAAAGATTTGTCCCGTGCGGGAATCGAACCCGCGACTATTAGGCACAGTGGGCGGAGCGGCTTAAGCTCTTAATCAGTGCGCTAGATCGCAGAAAAGTTAATAATTGGGAGCTATTATTTATTAATTACGAAATTCTTATTAGCCTTACAATATTTATACAGATCGCACTAATTGACATCAGTATAACATAACAATATCAGCCTATATCGCCCCACTGCTCGACAAAGGCCTTCTCCCACAAATCGATGTGAGAGAGATTATTAATCAAGCCGCCTATAAGGCTTTCATCTTGAGTTAACGACTACCGCATTAAACAGTAACCGGGAACAACGTCTTAATCATATATCTGTAATATTTGATTTTAGGACATTGTTGAAAATCGTCATTTTAGTTATTTTCGAGTTACTAATCGTAAGATGTGATTTTCACAAGCAAATTATTAAATTTCAATAAAGGCTACTAAATTTTAAAAGTGAGTTTATGTACGAATAATACTATATTAATATTATTGTGTTTCACATTGTGTGTGTGTGTGTGTGTGTGTGAATGTTCTACGCTGTTGGCCGCGGGGTCTTTACAGCTTCACCGGACAAGAGGGCGAGCGTGCAACCACTACGCTCGAGCCAATGCTCGTATTGCACTCAAGCCAACTCAAAAATTATGAAATAAAGAAAAATGCGCTTTAAAATGTTGCAGAGGGCGTGCGGCAGCTGAAACAAATCGCTAGCGACGGCGGCCACCACTCTAATGGATATAATGGAACCGCTCGACTATTGGCTCGCTTACCTTAAGTGGGTACGCGACTTGCAAAGAAATGGGTAAATTTTGTTGATAATGTACTGTACGTTTCCTAAGTACATTCAATAATAATGTGAGTCAATTCAGCTTATACTGGCATTTACATACCTCAATGTGCGTCTCAATAATGAAGCAAAACTGTATTATTTCATTTTATTGGAGAAATCTTTTTATTTCGCTGCACCCATTGTTGACACTGGGACTTTAAAAATACAGGTTATGGTTTTGTATTATAGTGAAGTTTATAGCATATGTAACCTTTTTTTTTCATACCTGGGGAAAATCTTGCATAGGACTTCCGCGAGCCTCGGGGGAAGCTCGCGGGGCGTGTCGGATTCCTACCGATTAAAAACCCTAGGGTGGCCGACATCAGCACTTTGGAGGGGCTCCGGGATCTCCGTATGGAACGCACCGGTGCCCCTCTTGTTCCGCGCTCTGACGAGCCCGCCATCGGAGGGAGACTTGATGACACGCTCCCCCCCGCACCAACGTGGTGCTCACGGTGACCGGTGATTATCTGAGTAAGTCTATAGGTGACTGGCCCTCTCCTCCGCTGGTGCCAGGCTTCGAAGGACGGCAGGATAGCTTGGACGACGCGCTTGCGCGCGATTTGCTCTGGACTGAGCCTCGCGCGCTACTCCCCCAGAGCGCGCCGTCGTTCCCGCCGTCTCACTTCTTCGAGCGCAGGTACGCCCTCGCCCCTTTGGCGGACGCCACGAGTCTGGTCGTAGACCCTCGCGTCCATGTCCGCCAGGATGTCGAGCGGCGGTAAGCGCGCTAAGAATGTTGCCGTCTCAAAGGATATGGTACGGTATCCTCGTGCAATGCGGATGGCCATCTTGAGTATATGTAACCTACTTTAACCTTGCTTATGCTTGTTTTTATCTCACAAGGGCATTTTACCACACACGGGTACCAATAACATACAAAAAAAACAATAACATGAATAATGAATTTGTGAAGTCAAGTCTCCGTAACCGGCGAGCGTGTATAAGACGAACTATGAGAATGGAAGAAGCGAGCAGAGAGGTATGTAAGAAAAGAACCTATTGGAACTCTGTACTCTCTGCCTACCCCGCAAGGGAATCTGGCGTGATTATATAGATAGAATTTGTGTTCAGTATCTGTATATTTCATTATAAACTGCAGTTTTAGTTTTTAACGTCATGTATTTTACAAAACTTGCTTATACCCAAGCTCAACTTAAACCACCCAAGGGGCAAGTTAAACAGATTAGACTTGGCTCGCATTTTGAACAAAAAGTCGTTAGTTAGATCTGACACCATTTTAATTCTAATACTGTTTAAATACGAGTACATAGGAAGGTCATAATCATCATCATCGTCAGCCTATAGCAGTCCACTGCTGGGCATAGACCTCTCCAAGTGCACACCACTAGGTACGATCCTCTGCTACTCGCATCCAGTTTCTGCCAAAGGTAGGTATACAAAAATAACATAATATGTAACAGGATCAGGTAAAATGAGGTATGAACAAATTTTAAACATACCATTTATTTAATATACCATTTGTGTCATAATTAACGCAAGACCTGAAAAGTTTTAAATCGCCAACTGAATCGATTCGAAATATTTTTAAACTAAGTTACATTTATTTTAATTATCAAAAGATGCCGCTACTCATTTAGTTCGCTGTATTCAATCAAATTTAATAATTATTCAAAGCACTACTTGAAATAAATTTCTATTGCACACACCTCAATATGCATACAGAAGTTAATTGATTATTAAATTGGATGGTTAATGGATACCAAAGAGCTTAAAAAAATGGCAGAAATCTACTTCAAAATGGAAATTCGAATAAAATAAAACTATTTTTTCGGATTTTATCGCGGTTTATTTTGATTTTTAAGTTCCCAACGTTTCGAGTGCTTTGCAGCACCCATGGTCACGGGAAGGACTGAGGTGGTAGGCGTCCAAAAGGCATAATTGTTCCGGGGTACCCTCAAACTTCTTAATTATTTTTGTTGGTCCGATCTACGCAGAATGAGCTCACGGTGTCTTGAGGTCTTGCAGTGTTATGCTTGGTTTTGGATTTGATTATATTAATTACTGGATCCCAAGTCGATGGAAGCACCCAGCCATCTTCTCTTTTGAAATTAGGATGTTTTTTAATTTCAATATCCTCGCGAACCATCCTTGGTAGGAATCGGTGTTCTTTCACGAGGATTTGTGGTCTATCAAATCTGATGTTATGGCGGGTGCGGTCAAGGACATGTTCACAGACTGCAGACTTCTTTGAAAACCGAATCTTTTTTTCAAAATGAACCTCAGCAGCCTTTTTAATCGCTCACAAAAGACGCTCAACTCAATCGACTCGGAGCACGAAAGGCGTTAGCGTTAACGCCAAGTGTTAAGTGTAACTTCGGAAAGTATGTATGTTTCCATGATTTACTGAGCTGTTAGCTTATGGCTAACCTGACTAACTAAGCGTAAAATAAATTCGTAACTCTTGTTTCGCCAGATTCCGCAGTAAGATTGTCATTTCGAGCATCTAACCAACCACAGACAACTAATATTTTAAACGCCGTATTAGCAAACATTTTTGCGCCTTAAAATGTCAAACAATTTTTTCCTCCCACAGTGCCAAATTTTGACGTTTTAAAGTTTGATAATTATATAACACTAGTTTCTGCCCGCAACTTCGTCCGCGTTGACTCTAGACAAAAACTTAACATTTTTCCGGGATAAAGAATGGATCCTGTCTTAATCCAGGTAATAAACTATCTGTGTGCCAAATGTCCGTCCAATTCCGTTAAGCCGTTTTTACGTGGTTGAGTAACTAACATCACATGTATAATATTAGTAGGATAAGATTATCGCGTTTCATCTGTTTCACAGAGTTTTAAAATTACCTTTCAACAAACTATTTCCTGCTTTTTACTCTATTCCATGGTAAAATATTGCATATCATCTAGTTCTTAGGCTATGTTTAACTGTCTTTTCCCGATGATTGTGATGATTGTGTGAATGTCTTTTAGAAATAAGGTGACACTTTACAAAACTTATGTACGGTCCATCTTGACGTAAGCTTGTGGGGTGTTTGGGTACGCCACCCACACTCACATTTACAGACTCAGAGCTGTCCAGTCCTGATTCCTCCGAAAAGCCATCGGTGCGCCGTGGTATATACGGAATGTCGATCTCCATTTCGATCTCGGTCTCGAACCTATTCGCAGCTAATATTAATAAGGCGACAACCCGCTACTTCGCGAACGCGTTGAACCATCGGTCGCCGCCGTAGACGCACCTGACTCCCCTCTTATCAGCCGTCCGCGGCATATTCTCACCAATCCTTCCGATATCCTTAATTCCTCTCTTTAGAATAGATACTGCCGATCAGACACCGACCTCGCCGGCGAGATTGTAGAATACCTTGCCCGCCGACCGCTGCGGAATACCACACACCCGCACGCACATGCACTCGCACTCGCACACGCACACGCACACACGCACCTTCACGGACGCATGCACACACGCTCGCACACACATTCACAAAGGAAGGAATTTGAAGACCCAAGTATATCTAGCTCACCAGGTAGGTATTTTTAAATCGAGTACAAAGTTTGCACCAAGTAGAAAAACACAGACAAAAATGGCGAAAGCTAAATTATATGTTAAAAATGACCCAAATAATAAGAGGTCTTTACTTAATCACCCGCCAGACGACCGTCCCGATCCTCTCTAATATTTGCATGAAAAATACTCATTGATGAGGGCGGCCAAGTGCGAACATAAATAATGAGCGAGGGGCAGGTTCCGGGGTATGATTGTCGTCGATCATTGGGGACTTCGGCGGAACGTATTCTCTTACGTCCGACCATTTTGTCAAGCAAAAACATTTTGCAAGTTATTTGTATTAATTTGCGATGTGAAGAATACCTCCGTTCCTTTTGAGGTGTAAACGAAAATAATGGGATTTTTTGTTCTATTTGTATATTTAATCCGTATCCATCCAGATACAAAACCAGCAGACCAACCCTATCTCAATGCATCGAGGTGTGAGACAAGGGGACGTTATTTCCCCCAAATTGCTCACAAATGCATTGGAGGATATGTTTAAGACGCTGGACTGGGAAAGTCATGGCATGAACATTAATGGCAGTCATATCTCACACTTGAGATTTGCAGACGACATCGTCATTATAGCCGAAACGTCGCAGGATTTACAACAGATGATGACCAGCCTAGCCGATTCTTCCGAACGCATAGGTCTCCGCATGAACTTGGACAAGACCAAGGTAATGTTTAACCGACATGCATTACCGGAACCTATTGCAATACATGGCGCTATTCTCGAGGTTGTTCAAGAATATGTTTGCCTAGGGCAAACTCTGCAGGTGGAGAAAAACAACTTCGAGAAACAGGTCAACAGAAGAATGCGGCTGGAAATTACGTCGAGTATTTACATCGCCTATTCCACAAAGCCTAAAGACAAAAGTCTTTAATCAGTACGTCCTGCCCGTTATGAATTATGGAGCCGAACGTGGACACTCACGGTTGGACTGGTCTATAAATTTAAATTCACTCAGCGAGCTATGGAAAGGACTATACTCGGAGTTTCCCTAAAGGACAGAATCCGGAACGAAGTCATTCGACAGAGAACCAAAGTTATCGACATAGCCCACCGGATTAGTAAGCTGAAGTGGCAATGTGCCGGTCACATTAGCCGAACAACCGATGATCGCTCGGACAAACGAGTTCTTGAGTGACCATGGTGACCTCGGACTGGCAAACGTAATGCAGGACGCCCTCAGGCTAGGTGGAGCGATGACCTTCGTAGGGCGGCTGACAGAAACTGGATGCGAGTAGCCGAGGATCGTACCGAGTGGCGTGCACTTGGAGAGGCCTATGTCCAGCAGTGGACTGCTATAGGCTGATGATGATGTATATTCGATACCTGGACCCTGTTTAATAAAAGTAGCACAGAGAGATGTCACTTGACAATGAGGCAATTTTGTGTTTTTCGGACATATATCGCATAACTTGACATCGAGGTTGATCGGTGGGTGTCAGACCTTCCAAACTAGAAGAGACAATAAAATTTTCAGTGCAGTTTGGAGCCGATTTTAGAGATAAGAACATTTGTGTTTCCGGAGTTAGTTGCAACAGCTACTTGAATAATTTCCTAGCTAAATATTGCTTTATTCTCCGCAGCTCACGAGTTGGTACTACATTTTCTCGTCTCGGTATGAGGAATGTCTAATTAGTTTCAAAAAAGACATATTACGTAGATACTGTAAACATATTTATGAAGTAGACAAATACCTTAGTACTAATTGGTACCTGATCTTTCAGCTTGTGGTGCGGGTCGCGATGACGAGGTAATGGGTTTCAATCCTAGGTCGCAAATAATTTTAATTTTAAAGAACATTTCTAAAAACAAACTTTTGTAGCAAAAACACTATATCTTGAAGATCTTGCTTAGTTCAGGAGTTCCTATGGCTTCCATCCGGCTCCAACACTTAGACACCATCTGGGCCTAAAGTACTCATCAAGATAAATCCAACGAGTCCAAACACGGCCGAGCTATATTGAGTAAATGGGTTCCTTTGGTCACTCTTTGGCTTCATCAACATGCCTTGAACACTATCTGGCTGTATAGTACTTGTCAATACCATTCTAACAAGCCTTAACACGAGGGCGTTACGTTGTACAGTTTACAAGTTCCTATGGCCATGGAGCTGGTCTGATGCTGTGGTCGAAAGACCACAACATCAGACCAGCTCCATGATACCATATTATTATGGCATTATCACCGACTTTACATACGTATGCCAAATTTTAACTTAATCGGATACCCGCAAGTGCTTGAAAAATGGATCACAAGATTTCTTTTTTTTCTTTTTATAAAAAACGTATCCCCAGACTAGAATTTATTCCTGTGTCGTGTGTGCATTTACAAACATGAAAATTTACTTACACAAAAACTTGAACCGGAAAGACAGGACAGACATACGAACATTGCACGTTAAAAGCTTGTAATTTGTTTTATTATCAAAAGTTAATAGTTTCCGGCATCAAAGGTAGACTACTACTATAGACTTACTCCATATTTTAGTCTTGTGAGACTGTGACATAACATTAAGACCTAACATCGCCAACAATATGTATAGGTGTAATGGGAGTCAACAGTACACCTCTGCCACCCTCATTTAGATGATATAGGAGTACTGTATATGTACGTGTGTATACACACACAATTTGAACTCTGTACTCTCTGCCTACCAAGGGATCTGGCGTAATGATATGGAGAAAGTGAGAGAATTAATTAGTTTACATAACAAGATTCCCAAGTAGCACAACTGCTGCTTAAAGAGGAGGTAACTACCATTTTACAGATTTAAGCTGTACTTAAGCTGCATAAGGGAAGTTACTGCCTCTCTTCATCTATACTGCTTTACGCACGATATCGTATTTATTATAAAACTGATGCTAAATTTAGGTTTGTAAACTATTTTGTTTAAAGCGTTCGTAGCACAGTGTTACCGTCATGTTCCTAGAAATTACCAAGGTCTTTAAGGACTTCTAATAATGAGTATTTCTCACTTTTATCTCTGTATATCATCACGCCAAATTCCTTGCGGGATGGGCAAAGGGTACAGAGTTCCAACAGGTTCTTTCCTCACATACTTCTCTGGCTTCCTCCACTCTCATAATTCGTCTCATACATGCCCGCCGATTACGGAGACTCTTGACTTATTCATCGAATTATATACACTTCATTATGGAAAGGGTTCAAGTTCATGCAATGAACATAAACATGTGTAAATATAACTGCTATCACCCCTAGAGATATTTCTACCCTCTCCATTTAATGGAATCCACAGGTGGATCCATGTATTAAGCAGCGATCGGCTGGGTCAGACTATAATGGGTGACAATTTGGGCATTGCCATGTTCATGCGTTCTCTTCTATCTATCTATCTTTATTATCAGGCCTGATCCCTTGCGGCGTAGGCAGAGAGTACAGAGTTCCAACAGGTTCTTTCCCTACATGCCTCTCTGACTTCCTCCACTCTCATAGTTCGTCTTATACACGCTCGCCGGTTACGAAGACTCTTGAGTTGTCCTTCAGATAAGACTCGGTCTATTTGGTTATGGTATGTCTAGGTCTTCCCCGGTACCTACATCCTTCCTCTTTCGCATTGTATATCTGTTTCGTCATTCTTTCTTCTGACATTCTTTCTATATGCTCGAACCAACCAAGCATACCCTTTCTCATCTTTACACCGATACTATCTTTCATACCTACTCGATTTCTTACTAAGCTGTTGCGAATTCGGTCGGTCAGCTTCACTCCTTACATCTTCCGCAGAGCTCACATTTCCACCGCAATTATCCTACTTTCATTCTTCTTCTTACCTACCCAGCTCTCGCTACCATATAACAGCGTTGGGACAAGAACCTCGTTATGTATGGACAGCTGCGCCTTTTGGCTTAAGTTCCGGCTCCCAAGTAGCTTTCCCATCGTACCATTCATTCTGTTCCCTGCACTCACTCTTCTCACTATGTCAGTGGTGTATTTCCCATCCTAAATGAAGGCGCATCCAAGATGAGTTTGTATTCATTCACTTGCGTTCTTGTGATTTGGAAGACTAAGCCGTTGGTCCCGGTTGCTACTTTATATCAGGTCAACTTAATGAAAGGAAGCTTTATGGTCGGCTTGATAAGTTCCAACAGCAAATAGCCATAAACGCACCTCCTCCGATCCTCCTCCAGTGGATCTGCGCGGTGGTGTATCATCTATTTCCGCTGACCTCTTCTGTCTTCTATATGTGAGAGAATGATCTTCTGTTTGTGGAAGAAGGCCTTTGCCCTATAGCTTATTTATATAGCCTTTAGCCCTATAGCTATCCTAAATAATAAATATATGCAACTACAACGCAACCATATATCGTATGTTGCAGTTGTAGTTAAAGCTATCCCTTAGTCACGCCAAGACCGTATTTGTCCACTGAAAATGGTTTCCGAGACATTAAACCTGGTTTGTTGGTCCAATTTTGTGTTGTCAAGAAATTTATTGTACATACATAGCATTTCCTTCACGAAGAAAATACAAGTTGCATTGGAGTTTATGTAGAAAATATAGGTTAACCAGCGTTGTAAATTTTAGATTTAGGTAATAAATGATAAATTCTGCTAGGTATAATGAATCAGAAAGAACTCAAACTATTTATTTTGTAAGAACCCTGTACTTACATATTGACAACTTTAATTTTTTTATTTAATCCATCTTGTGATCTACTAACTTCATCGGAAATCGATTTTCACTGAGAAAAAACACACAAACTAAAATAAATAATGATATGTTTCGCGTAACCAATGTTCCGTTTCAAGTTAATGTTTATTTTATATAATTATTTAATCTCATTTACATAAATCTCTCTATATTTTCCATCATTTTATGTATACATACAAAGTAACGAATAATAATTTTAATTTAAAAAGAGCCCCAACACGTCAGGGCTATGTTTAGTAGTAGGATAGTTCCGTCGGCGACATTCCGGCTCTTTCATCCGTGTCCGCAAAACTTGACAAGAAAAATCAAATCAAAAAGCCCAATCACATCGGGGTTATATTAAGTAGTTGGTTAATTCCGTTGGCCTCCTTCAGGCTCCATCATCAGACCTTTGACATCATCGGTGTTTACAGAACTTGTCGAGACAAATCCAATGAGCCTAAATACGGCGAGGTTATATTGATTAGTTGGGTAGTTTCACCTTTCGGCTCCATCATCAAATCCTGAACATCATTCTTTGGTCTTCAGAACTCATCAAGATAAATAAAATGAGCTCAAACACGGCGAGGTTATATTGAGTTGTTGGGTAGTTCCATCGGTGACCGTTCGGCTCCATCATCAGACCCTGGATACCATCCCGGTGTAAAGTACTCGTCACGATAATCCAATATGTTAAATAGTTGGGTAGCTCTCTTAGTCACCTTCCTTATGTTGAGTATTTATATAGTTCCGTTGGCCACCCTCCGACTCCATCACCAGACCCTGAACATCATTCGGGTCTTCAGAACTCTTCAAGATAAATCAACTGAGCCCAAACATGGTGAGATTATATTGAGTAATTGTGTAGTTCCGTTGGTCTCCCTACGGCTCCATCATCAGACCCTGGATACTACTCGGGTGTAAAGTACACGTCAAGACCAATCCAACAAGCCCAATCATGGCGGGGTTATATTGAGTACCTGTGTTGGTACATAGGCCACTTTTCGGCTTCATCATCAGACCCTGAACACTATTTGGTTGTACAGTACTTCTCAATACCAATCTAACGATCTTAAACACGAGGGAGGTTACGTTGTACAGTTCACATGTTCCGTTGGCCACCTTCCTGCTCCGTAATCAGACCCTGGACATCATCTGTGTCTTCAGAACTTGTCTAAACAAATCCAATGAGCCTAAACACGGCGGAGTTATGTTGATTAGTTGGGTAGTTTCACCTTTCGGCTCCATCATCAAATCCTGAACATCATTCTTTGGTCTTCAGAACTTATCAAGATAAATCAAATGAGCTCAAACACGGCGAGGTTATATTGAGTTGTTGGGTAGTTCCATCGGTGACCATTCGGCTCCATCATCAGACCCTGGACACCATCCCGGTGTAAAGTACTCGTCACGATAATCCAACAAACTCAAACACTTCTGGGTCATAATGAGTACATGTGTTGTTTCATAATCCACCTTTCGGCTTCAACATCAGACCCTGAACACTATCTGGTTGTATAGGTTCTCAATACTATTCTAACGAGCCTAAACACGAGGGGGTTACGTTGTATAGCTGACATGTTCCAATGGCCTTTTTCGGGCTCTATCATCAGACCAACTTCATGGTACCATATTATTGCAATTTCATCAGAATTACATACGCATGCTAAATTTCAGAAAGACAGACAGACATACGAACATTGCAAGTTAAATAAAGGCTTGTAAAAAGTTTCTTTCTTAGCTTCAGTGTAATTAATGCTTTACGACCGAAATATAAAACTTATGATAATATTTTCAAAGAGTAAAAGTCTTAACGATTTCGGATGGTTCAATCTCTGCAAGCATCATCCGATCACGAGCATCATCAACCTAACCCATATTCGAAGACACGAAGTGACCCTCACCATTTTCCCCTTAAGCAGACACTTTTCAATGATCATTAACAATCTAAAACCCTTTGCTCAGAAAATATCTACAAAGCAGAAATATACATAAATGCAACCTTAAATATAATATTTACTTTTAATAAACCCAAAAAGATGTTGGTTGTTTAATATTAAAAGTAAACGATCAAATGATTACTTTCCATCACAGATGTCTCACGGTGGAGAATATAGTGACTCTGGGCAAGGAATTTGTGAACTATTCTCTAATTACTTTAGTTAAAATTTTCTTGATTCAGATTCACTGCGCGACTTTAATGAACACGTGATCTCCGCCGCCGACCTAGGCACAATTGACATAAGGTCAGATTTACTGCGTACGTATCTTGAGTCTCTCGATCTAAGTAAATCTGCTTGACCCGATACCCTACCAGCCATCTTTTTGGTGAACTGTGCTGACTAACTTACTGAGCCAATTGTTATGCTTTTCAAACGATCACTGACTAAGGGAACCGTTCCTTCACTTTGGAAGTCTGCTTTTGTGTCACCCATCCATAAGAAAGGTGCAAAGGATAGAGTGGAGAACTATAGTGCAATATCCAAATTATGCCTATTGGCTAAAGTACTGGAGCGCATTGTGTATAATCAATTGTATTCCTGTTTAGTTACACGCTTAAGCCCACAACAACATGGCTTATAAAAGATAGGTCGACGATATCCAATCTTCTCCTTTTTACCAATTATACGTCAAGGAACATGGATGATGGATGTCAAGTAGATGCAATATATACTGATTATTGTCAAGCGTTCGATCGAATTGACCACCCGATTCTACTCCATAAGCTCGTTGCTCGGGGAATTAGAGGTTACCTACATAGGTGGTTTTCTTCCTATGTACATAACAAATCGCAAGCGGTGGTGCTTGGTGGATACAAGTCTTTCCGGATAACCATTCCATGTCCCTTAAGAATCGCTACTAGGTCCATTATTATTTATGGTCTTTATCAACGACATTGGGACCTGTTTCAAGCATTCGCATTACCAACTCTTTGCAGATGATATGAAAATCTACAGGTCCATTAATTCCAACTTTGACGCTTTACTCTTACAAGAGGACGTCCAGAGAGTAGTTGGTTACTGTAATGCTAACAATCTGTATCTGAACATTACTAAATGTCAAGTGATAAGCTTCTCTAGGAAACGCCATACAATTGACTTTAACTATTCTATAGGTAGCCAGACTTTATCTCGTGTACAGGTCGTCAAAGACCTTGGTGTTCTTATTGATGCACAATTATTCTTTGATAACCATGTAAATTATATAGCCAATAAAGCATCATCCGCTCTAGGTTTTGTCTTTAGCAATAGCAGCTCCTTCGTCAATATGAAAACTATTAAACTACTCTATTGTGCCAATGTTCGAAGTCACTTAGAATACTCTAGTCAAATATGGAATCCTCAGTATGCAATGCACTCGGATAGATTAGAAATTTACAAGATTTTTAAATTATAAATACAAAATTCCTTTACTTAATTAGAAAAACCGTTGTACTCGCCTCCATTCACTTCCGTTACATATCCGCAGGAAAGTCTCTGGCATGCACTATATGTTTAAGGTTGCACAATCTAGGGTTTACTGCCCCGAACTAGCCTCCAAAATATGGTTAAACGTGCCACGAAGACACTCTAGGGCTAGAGACTTACTCCACACTCCATTCTCACGCACTATGTTTCGTCGTAATTCTTATTTCGTGCGTACGAGTTTTATGTTTAATTCAATTATGCGGTCAGAGCATCCTAACACTAGAATTGATTTATACACAAGTAATTTGTCAACCCCCAGGGTTGAAAAATCGACACCACCTTGGGACTGCTGTTGGCCCTGCCGGTACTAAAACAAGTTGCCGGATTTGAAGGTTATCGTGTCCTCGCCCTCTCTTCAGACCTCCAATAAACCAACTATACTCTAGTGCAACTTGTCTATCTCTTCTTCCGACTAGCTTCTGATCTGTCCTTAACGTGCGTGCGTTGTATGTCCCCAGGGCCAATTTTCGTTGTTGTTAGTGGTAGTCGAATCTTTGCCGGTTATTCTTAGCACCCCTTGTCCTGTCGTTACCATGGCTGCTACCGCGGCCAGGACGAATAGGAAGGCCGGGGACTTGGGGCCTGGTTTTATTGATTTCTTCCATAACCGACTTCAGAAAGGAGGAGATTCTATGTTCGTCTCTATGTATGCTTTTTTTACATACACGTATATCGGTGAACATACGTACGTATGTTCGCAGATATTCCGTCAATTCTGGGCCGATTTTGATGATTTTTTTGCATTAGGGTTCAGTATAGCTCCAAGGTGGCCCCATTTTAATTTCATCGCTGAACCTTGGACTTTGAAAATGCGCCAGGGAATTCCTTAACAACAAATAATACAAATCTGTAGATTGAATTATTATAAGTATTGTGGTAATCCTATAGGTACCATACCATAGAACTAACCAGAATATTACCCAACTTCAAAAAAGGAGGAAGTTTACAATTCGTCTGTGTTTTTTTAAACGTCTTTATTAATGAACATATTTTAATGATACTTTAAGCGTTGGGTTTCGTATAGTTTCAAAATGGTCCCATTTTAATGAAATCGGTATTCAACCTTCGACTTTGAAGATACACCAGGGGACTCCTTAACGGCAAACAGCACGAATGTATAGATTCCGTTATTATGAGTATTATATCAATACTTTAGGTCCAATTATTACAGAACTAAGCAAAATAATACAATAGTCATATAAATATTGACAGTCCGACTTCAAATATTTATTTTTTGCTTTTTAAAGTGTGCTTTTCTTTAAAAAGTCAAAATTTTTTATAAACAGGTTGTTTATCAAAAAATATTTCCAGCGCCATATATTGCTTGGACGGAAAGTTTTTCACGTAAAACTGAACTCATTTTGTGTGCTTTTGGAAATATTGCTTTGCAAATGGTTTACTACTATAACCTAAACATCGCTTCATCAACACAGTAGGTAAATTTATTGTACTATGTCACAGGAGATTAGCGAATAAATCATGATTACCAAGTATAGCGGTAACCAGGACCCGTGTGCTTTATCTTCTGTTTGAGATTGAGCGTTTAAAATGGCTCTTGAATTAATGACTTTGGAAATAATATAATAAGAGTATAATGTCCGCATACAAAATTATTCAACGGAAAATGCGTGAGAAGTCCGATGGAATGTTGTGCGAGGCACAAGAGGCGTTTCAGGTCCAGCAGAGGATGTTCGGATCAAGTTTTCTCCCTCCGCAACATCGTAGAGGAGCATCTGGGCAGTGGGCCGGAAGGTTTTCTGCGGTTTTGTGGATCTGGAGGCGTTTGATAGAGTTGTGCGAAAGAGGCTTTGGGACATTTTACCTGAGTATGGTATAAATGGCACTCTGTTGCGAGCCGTCCAGTCCACCTATGTAGACAGCAAGGCGTACGGGTGGGTGGTAACATGTCACCCTGGTTTGACGTTGAAATCGTCGTCAAGCAGGTTGCGAATTGTCCGCTAGACTGTTTATAATATATTTGGATAAAAGTCTTCTGAAAGACTGAAAGCGTTGAATGAAGGTGTACAAATGAATGATCTAGTGGTAAATCATCTACTATATGCAGATGATGCGGTTTTGATAGCGCCGACAGCCACTGACTGATGAAAGATGACTGCCTGAAAAATGGCTTACATTTGAATGTAAAGAAAACCAAGATTATGGTTTTTGAACGGGAAGAAACCAGCACAAATGCAAGAATTGTGGTTAGTAACGATGTGCTAGAGCAAATGAATGAGTTGTTATATCTTGGATGCGTATTCAGTAAGGATGGGAAATACACCGCTGACATAGAGAGAAGTGTGAGTGTTGAGAGCAACGCTATTATATGGCAGCGAAAGCTAGGTATATAAGAAGAAGAATGAAAGTAGGATAATTGCGGTGGAAATGCGAGCTCTGCGGAAGATGTGCAGAGTGAAGCTGACCGACCGTATTCACAACAGCGTAGTAAGAAAGCGAATAGGTATGAAAGATAGTATCGGTGTAAAAATGAGATAGGGTATGCTCCATTGGTTCGGGCATATAGAAAGAATGTCCGAAGAAAGAATGACAAAACTGATATACAATGCGAAAGTGGAAGGATATAGGTACCGGGGAAGACCTAGACTATCTTACCATGACCAACTAGACCGGGTCTTATTTGAAGGACAAGTCCGGAATCTCCGTAACCTGCGAGCGTGTATGAGACGAACTATAAGAGTGGAGGAAACCAGAGAAGTATGTAAGGAAAGAACCTGTTGGAACTCTGTACTCTCTGCCTACCCCGTAAGGGATCAGGCGTGATTATAAAGAGATATAGATATCCGTATACATATAATAAAAATAATATAAGAAGAATAAAAACAAAATATCGGGTTACGTACATGCTAATTTTTACCCCAACCGTTCCTAATAAAGTTTTGCTCAGAGACGAAACACGTGAGTTTCCACCAAGTTAACCCCTGATTTAATGGTCCTGATCTAATGATTGCATTCTTTATGTCCGAGTCTTGAGACCTCCGCCTTCTAAAAGGCTAAAAGTGATTTACCTTTTCCTCGGCGACATGAAATGCGTTGTAGATTGCACTCAAAGTTGTGCAAATCGGAGTGCGTATCACAATCTCTTAAACAAAGGTATTACAATCTTATTTTGTCGCTAGAAAGAGATGTGGATATATGCCTTTTATAGTTCTGTCTCTCTTTCTAGGCAAAATAAGAAAAGGCTCGAAGTATATTACTATCAGCGTCTCCAGTTTATCCATTCTTAAAAAAACTACCCACGTGTAGGCAGGCATCTAACAAATATTATATCGATGTATGTAGGTGAGGATGACATTTATCGATGAACTAGTAAGGTCCGTTATAGCCTTACTCTCTCGTAAAAAATCCATCTTTCAAGCTGTATTTAATTATGAAAACTAATAAGAGGAAAGAGATCTGTAGTAAAACTAACCTGTTGAAACCTCTGCTTACCCCGCAAGGGCCTTGGCGTAAATGTTTAGGTGGAGATAGAATAAATAGTCTTTTATTAGTAGTGGTAGAAGTAGTAGGTGCTTTTTCTGAAGAGTAAAAGTAACTAATATAGTTGGAGCATACAGCTTGGCAGTACCATATGAGGGTCAGTCCTATTACGTACTGGTCAAGATAATATTAATGAAACTTACCTGAACATCAATCTAAGTACACTTATGATTAATCTATACTTAAGCACATCTATTTAGCTCGTTCTGCATTGTTCTCCCATACTCCATGAATGCAATGTATACAAAAAGAATTGTAAAACTCTCATTTTTAAAAAGAGTAACCGTGAAGTTTCTTGCCCTTCTTCTGCACAGGCATGACTTTCCGAACGAGTGGTAGAGTCTTAAGTAATCAATAATTTTCTCTTTTTGACTATTTATTTGGATTTTGATTTCGATTGACGACCAAAGGCATAAGGCAACGAAGCTGCATGGCGTATGGTCCTGGGGCCCGCCGGATGCCATGGCTTGCGCCGCAGCTCCACGTAGCGTTCCTCCACCACGCTGTAATTTTGTATGCTCTGTTGTTTCACCGCATTTATTTTTCTTCGCGGTCTAATTCTCTTTGTTGTCTCAGTCGTTTCGCAACCAAATTTCGCGGAATGAGGTCCGTGTTTGAAATGAAATTGGTATTCCGAATGAATTGAGCTTCTGTGTAAGTTTTGGGGACTCTTGATTTTTAATCCGATTTGTGTTTCGCACGGATGCTGAATATTAACCCGATTTTTAATCCTGAATCGGCGAAAAAGGCTTACAAGCCTACTTAAATATAAGAATATTTAATGATTAGAGTACTTATATAAATAATTAAATATAAAAGATCAAGTTATGACGTTGGAATAAAACTATTATTCCGGGTTTCACCACAGTTTATCTTTAATTTTAAGTGCCTAACGTTATTGGTGCATGAATGATCACGAAAAACACTTGAAATCAAAATTGAATCGATAAAACTCAAACACAAGCTTTTTATTCGAAATGATATTAAACCTTCTGATATGAATATATTAAGAAATAAATAATTATTCTATCTATATCATCACGCCAGATCCCTTGCGGGGTAGGCAGAGAGTACAGAGTTCCAACAGGTTCTTTCCTTACATACCTCTCTGGCTTCCTCCACTCTCATAGTTCGTATCATACACGCTCGCCGGTTACGGAGACTCTTGACTTCACAAATTCATAAATCATGTCATTGTTTTTTTGTATATTATTGGTTCCCGTGTGTGGTAAAATGCGCCTGTGGGATAAAAACAAACGTAATCAAGTAACGGAAACTAGGTGACATATTTCTCCAATAAAATAAAAGTTTTGCTTCATTATATATGTATATATATATATATATATATATATATATATATATATATATATATATACATATATATATATATACATACATACATATATATATATATATATATAATGATATTAATCACCGAATAATCATCATGAGGATCAGATGGTCCGATAGAGTGCGAAATACCGAAGTTCTGCGACGAGCCAATGTTGGTGGCATTGAGGCCTATTTAATGCGTCGACAGCTTCGGTGGTGCGGTCACGTATCTCGTATGGCGGAGGAAAGAGTGGCGAAGCGCATCTTCTACTCTGAACTGGAGAAGGGCAAGCGGAATCATGGCGGTCCCCTCCTCCGGTACAAGGATGTCCAAAAGCGACATATGAAGAGATGCAACATAGAGCCCTCTCGTTGGGAACGTTTGGCAGCACAGCGGCCAGAATGGCGCAGGATGGTGAACAGCCAAGTACACGAGTTCGAGGCTCAGCGTAAAGCTGACCTTGACGCCAAACGCAATCAGTTAAAGGCCCGCCCACCTGCTGCCATATCATACAACTATGAGAACGGCGTACTTACGTGCCCTCAATGTGCACGGAGTTTCGCCGCGAAGATAGGCTACATAAGCCATCTTCGAGCGCATCAGCGGCATTACTCTGACTAGGGGTCTTTAAAGTGGTCGCCATGGCCGAAATCGGTCGGATCAATCATCATCATCAATATATATCAAATAATAATTATGAGAGTGGAGGACGCCAGAGAGAATATTTAATATAATAAATTAACCTATTCGGTAGCATTGCCAGGCAAAAGCTACCTCACAACTGGAGGTGAGAGAGAATAAGTTTTAGTCTCCACCACGAGGATTCGGTGCAGAGTACTGAATTCCGGTTTACGATCACATACTGTTGGCACTTTTCAAACCGCCCATAAAACTTCCAACTTAACGGCAGTCGTAAGTCTACTAAATGATATATCAACCGGGACCAACGGCTTCTCTTGCCTTCTAAAGCACGAAGACGTCGAATAGCCAACGTGTACGGAGATGGAATTTACAAAAACTGTAATCTCAGACTGAAAAAGTCAAAAGATTAATCTTGGTGAGCACTTCGAGCATCAATCAAGTGAAGGTAAGGTAATAATTTGTTACTCAAGCTATTTGAGACCATTTTGATGAAATGTTAGAATGTTTCTTACCATCTTCTCGGATTTACAGGACAGCATACCTCCTAATACAATAATATTTGTTCACAGGGATGTGGCAGACGTTTTCAAGCAAACGAGACGCAACAATATTCATCCAAACAATCCTAAACACATGAGGTATTACAGCGTATTATTATTAGAGACATCAGCAAGACAGATGGCACGGTCAGCGCATGAATATTTCACGAGTGGCATTAGGACGCGGAAAAATAAATATGGCCGACTTGACTGGACGCATTTGTACATAAATCGTAGTGCCGCCCGTGTTTGAATTACCAATGAAAGGACCAAGTGCGGGGCTATTTATCAGTTAACCGTGTATCCATCTCTCGAGTGGGTTACTCTGAGGAATTTTTATTGAAAATTGGAAAGTACGTGTGTGTGTTAGGTTTATTACGAACTTTTTTTTGAGTATCATACCAAAGGATTTCAATTCCTACAGCCACGACACTAGCTAGAGACGATTTTATGCTGATATTGTTGGAAAAAAGAAAAGTTAATTCTATAATATTTATAATGTAAGACAGATCTTAATAAATACCTGTGCAGATAGTACAGGCCTTACCGCGTTGGCGCACGAAGTTTTCTATCAGACTTAATTTCCCATGCGTAGATAGCTCGTTTTGTATTTACATACGACAGGCGTTGTAACGATCGAATTATGATTACTAAATAATAAAAATACTTATTAATAAATAAATCATAATAATAAAACTATTAACTGTTAAACTAATTACGTTGAAACACGAGTTCCTCGTTTGGAGGCGGCGAGGTCTTGTTTATCGAAGATCGTTATTCTTTATTAGCCTCTGTGAAACGTCCTCGGTATTTAATTTCTTTGATAATTGTGTGCGTTTACTTGTTTCGTTGTGTTTGCTGTTTTCCGGATTTTGAATTTTGCTAAATAAGCTCGAATATTATGAGTTTCAGTGCAAAATTACTTAAATCAGACAATATCGAAGACTCCATGGAAGCATTTCCCTTTCGCTTGGAGAATCATTAATATTCCATATATTCTTTGGTTGAAGATCACATGAAGTAGAATATTTTTTCATTTTCATAAATGACTGCCTCGTTGGTCTAGTGGCAAAGCGCATCGCTTTGTGATCACGAGGTCCTGGGTTCAAATCCTAGGTCGGAAAAATGTAGTTTTTCAAACGAAAATTTCCCAGTAAGACTCCGGAGTCTGTGCCCGGTATATGGCAATAGGGACCTAACATCGTCGGCGAAAAGTGAATGAGCTCAGTGCACCTCTCCCCCCCCCCCCCCGTCCTCTATCCTTTGACTGGTTTAAATTATATTACAGCCGCCACTTTCTAAATAAAGCAGTACCGTAAAAGAGTCTACTGTTCATATAATAATAATATTAACCCTGTTACGAAACTGTCCCACTGTTGGACACGGGCCTCCTCTCAAACTGAGAGGGTTTAGGCCATTATCTACCACGCTGGCCCAGTGCGGGTTGGCAAACTTCGAGAAACTCTTTGGCATGCAGGTTTCCTTACGATGTTTTCCTTTACCATTACAGCAAGTGATAGTTATTTTTTTAATACGCACATGTTTTCGAAAAGACAGAAGTGCCTGCCTGGGTTTGAACCCGAGACCTCTGACTTTGCAGTCCAACGGTCTAACCACTAGGTTATCACTGCTTAAACATGTACTAATGTGCTTTGACCGATTTACATGTAGTAATGTTTAACTTGGCTTGACTCGGCATCACATTGGATATAACCAAGTATTTTGTTTGCATTCATCACATATTTTATAGTAAGCAAATAATTTTTTTATTCGTACTATTATTATTTGTATTTACATACCTTTACAAAGTCTTTATTTTGCATATGGTAGGAATATGTAGACACTTATTGATACCATGAGTGTAAGTTCATTTACTATTGATACTTAATATTATGCATTTAACTCGTTTTGCATTGTTGAACGGAATTTATTTAAAAAATAAGTAATAATGGATGGATTTAGGTACCGGGAAAGACCTAGACTATCTTACCATGATCAAAAAGACCGTCTCTTATCTGAAAAGCAAGTCCAGAGTCTTCGTAACCGGCGAGCGTTTATGAGGCGAACTATGAGAGTGGAGGAAGCCAAAGAGGTATGTAAGGAAAGAACCTGTTGGAACTCTGTACCCTCTGCCTACCCCGCAAGGGATTTGGCGTGATGATAAAAAAATAATTATAATTTATTCATTTAAGATCAGTACATGTTACAATCGTCTTCGAACTTATATTTAAGTAGGTATATTTACCGGTTTGCCTGAACTAGGTTGAGACCTGTATTTCAGGCAAGATTAGTGCTAAAGCATAAATCTAATAATTTTAATTACAATAATATAGCTTATTTGATTAGAATGTGACTTAACTAATAACATGTTTTATTCTAATTTCATAATAAAGTTAAAGTTATGATATGCTATGACAAAATATGTTATCTACAAATTGCTAGTAATTGTTTCGTCTGTTCGTAGGACATACTTTGTAAATAGTTACATAGCATTTGTTTACAGCTAAAATAATTAAATTTTATATATTTTGTGCTTTATTTATTCTAATGTACAGAAAAGGTCCTAGAAAAGTGAAAAATCTATTAGTATACATGTTTTGAGATTGAATTTAAAAGGCAGAGTATATTTTTCCGTCCCTTATTAATAGTAATGCCAGTATAAGCGAGTGTTTTGTGTTGTTTTAATAGTAAGTGCAAAATGAAAAGTTGGTGGACTGTTAACACCGTGCAGGACTTACATAAGAGGATAGTGGGAAAGCGAAAAGGATGGAAATTGGTAACTTATAGAACTGCTCTTTGGGCACGTTCAAGGGGCAGTAAAACAACTCCTCCCCATGAGGTTATACAGTACTAGATTATGGACTGACTGGGGTTAAGTATACTTATTGTATGGGGTTAAGTATTTTGAATACATATATTAGTTTACGGACTCTTCTGACCAAACATTCAATGTGTTGGTTAAAGATAATAACTCCGGTTTATATGGTTGATGTTCTGGATAGAAGGACAGTTACAGGTGTTAACTGTAGGGTTTTTACAATGATGTGCATATAGATGAGGGTTAGTTACACTGTGGTATGGCTTGCGCATAACGGATTGAACATATTTGGTTTTGTCAGCATTTAATGATAGTAAGTTGTGGTTAAGCCATTTATTTACTAAATTAAATTCAAGTTCTGCATACTCGTACAGCTTGTTGGTGGTTTTGGCGCTAAAAATTAATACTGTGTCATCGGCGTAGGATATTATTTTTCCGTGTCCAATGTTTAGATTACACAGGTCATAAATGTAAATCAGGAACAAGGTAGAGGCAAGTATACTACTTTGAGGGACGCCAAAGCCTGTGTTTCTTTGGTAATCGCTTGAAAAATCGTCCGTCCGTTCGTCCAGGTAGTCTGCAAACAGTTTTAACTGCGAGCCCCTAATGCCCAGAGCCTCCAGTTTTTCCAAGAGCAAAGGAATGGAAACGGTGTCGAATGCATCAAGGAATATTCCTAAGGTCTGCTTTCCTTTGCCGAGCTCTTGTGTTACAAATTCAGTAAGGACATGCATTGCGTCAGTGTTTCAAGATAATTGACTAATCTATTGCTGATGATTTTTTCTAGTATTTTAGAAATTGAGGGAAACGACAATATAGGTCTATAATAAGTAAGTAAGTCTATGCTCCCGGATTTGAAGACAGTAATCACTACTGCCTTTTTTAGACATTTAGGGAATATTTCGGTGGCGGTACCAAGACGTGCTGGAAGCGTTTAAGGATCTTGTTATTTATGCCGTCCCAACCAGTTGCGCAATCATCTTTTAGTCCTGAAATAATTTGCTTTATTTCTTGTTCGTCAGTATCAAACATTGCAAACGTTTTTGTACTAAAGATCTTTTTCGTTTGGTAGATAGACGTAGCTTTATAAGTGCGCGTTTGTTTTGGAATATTCTCTGCAAGTTTCTTTTCAACATTTACAAAAATTTGTTAACCGTATTAGCTGAGCAAAGGGGTGTAGTATCTGTAAACAACGAACTTGATTCATGTTGTTTAGACGTAAAGATGACATTCTTAATTGTTTCCAAATTTCTTTGCTATTATTACCTGCTCTCAGTAATTTATTTCTATCGTGTTCAATTTTTAGCTTTTTTGACAGATTATTGCAAAAAATACCTTTTAGGTCGTTTGAAGAATTAAATTACCGGGGTATCTTTTCGATCGCTGATGGAGTTTATCTCTATGTCTTATACACCGAATTAACCCAGGAGTAATCCATGGCTTAATATTATAATTTTTCTTATTTACCGTTATTAGTGTCGTGTTTCGTTTAATAGCTTGTTGGGCAGTCTCAATTAGGTAAGATAGAAATAAGTTTGGGATTTACGCAATCTTGATTTTAACAACATTTACAATACTGCTGAGTATTGTAAATGTTGTTAAAATTAATATTGCGTAAATCATGTTCCAGTTTGTTTATGTTTAATTCGTCTGATGGCGATTTAGCTTAGACAGCATTAAATTTACGTTTATTAGGACAGCGTGATAGTCGGTAATAAAGGAATTAGTAATAAGCGTAAGATACTGTAGGCTGGATTTGATCATTATGTGATCGAGGCAGGAACCGCTCTGATGAGTAGTCTCTGTATGAGAGGGAAGGAGCCCATGGTATGAGCACAGATTTAGGTAGTCTTGAGTTCCTGCATCGTATTGTTCAGATCCAATGTTAATATTAATAAGCAAGGTTGCCTGGAAGAGATTGCTTTTTAGCGATAAGGCCGTCCTTTGTGTAACTTTAAGTTCTTTTTTTTGTATTTTAATATCTATGCAATTGGTGCACAATAAAGAGTTATCTATCTATCTATTAATGTCACCTGTTAGTATAATATTATAAAAGATGCTAATGCTATAATTTTATGATTTAACGAGTTAAAAATGAGTCTAAGTTCCTAAAGGAGGGAGACCTATACATGGCAATAACAGCTGTGTTTGTACCTAATTTAACAACCAAGCAGTTACAGTCCTGTACAATTGGTTCGTCGATGGTGACCTTCAACGATTCCTTAGCATAAATTACCACACCATCATTTTGATTGCGTTTAGCTATAAGATAAATAGTGCCCGGGAATCTCTGGAAGGATATTGTGGCGCTTTCATATCAAGCACTCGGTTAGGCCTATGAAATCACAATAAAAATAATTTGTCAATATTCTTCTAAATAGTAGGAATATTTTGGGTAAGTATGGTTAAAGAGTTTTCGTAGATGGTTTTGGGACAGGACTTTGACTCAGAGATGAAAGCGTTATCTATTTCACTGATCAAATTAATATCCACCCTAACTAATTTAAATTACTAACTAATTAAAAGTTCTAAAACACAGATGACTGTGGCGCTCTTAGACGCCTTCATAGTCAACAGAGTTAATATACCTAGTTTCAGCAGCCTTTCTAGCCGGGCAGTCAATGTCGCCTGTCCTGTGATCGCTGGGTTTTTTGAAGCGCTGGCATGTTGCACATTTAAGTGAGTCGGTGTTCTATGTGCAGTCTTGAATTGAGTGGCCTTCCACCCCGCAGTGGCCACACGTTGACGTTGTAGCTTTGCAGTGAGTGACCGTATTGCTGGCATTGGTAGCATCTGGTCACTAGTGTGAAGTCTCTTTCCGGGTACGACGTCCAGTTTATGAAAACTCTGTCCTGGGTGATGAGGGCTTTACGAGTAACTGCCGATACTTCCAGGATGTAGTTGCAAGTATGAGAGGTTTTCTTGCCTGTATATAGAGAGATTTTACTATTTATTCCATCTACATTTTGTGATGGGGTATAGGACAATGTATCAATGTATGTACGTTTATCTTGTGTATTATTTTTTCAAAAGTATGTAGTATATATTTTATCCTTCGCGTTTTCCTCTTCCTGAAATATCATATATTTATATTTACTTATACATACTCATACTCATATTATGGATAAGTAAATTTTAAAGTAACTCTGTCTGCCAGTCTGTTTGTTTGTCTGTTACCTTTGCAGATTTTATTCAGGGGAAAGACATAGACTACGTTTTATCTCAAAATAAGGGTTGTAAATACACTCCTGAAAATACCGTGAACAAACTTGCTGGTACAGCTAGTAGTCTATATATCGACGTGTCGAACGCACAAAGTTCTATAATCCAGTATTTATATTTAGCATCAGGTTAGGGCGTTACGGGAAACAAGTGAAACTACTGACTGCTAATAGCACACTGGTGTATTCGTCTTAAACAAAGGGTGCGGGCGCGTATACATAACATATCCTTCCTCTATTTGATAAAATAAACTTAAAATCATGTTACAAAAAGAGATTACGGTCCACTCTAGGAATGGTTCGCAACAATCTATCCGGGCACCTTGAGACCGGATCTGACACTGACTCAGCCGCGGGCGAGTCAGTGTCAGAGAAGACGATTGTAAATTACTCTCATCCCTTCCCTCCCCCACAGGAGTCTGTTCCTGAGTGCCGCTGGTTGAAGAATCGCTAAGGCATCTCAGATCGTCAAAGTCACAATGTCGTTGCTGTTGTTGTGAAACATTACCTTTATAGTATAGTAAAATTTGATTCTTGTACTTTTTCACATCTCCCGAAGACTCCCCATCGTGAATGAGATATAGCACTTTGCCCAGTCTCCTCTTAATGATGCGCGTATCCTAATGAAATTTTGCATTGTTTAAAAATTTTTTGTACATTATCTTATCTCCAGGCTTAAACATTTGTTTATTATTTCCTCCATATGACTTAATTTGTGAACACTGTTGACGTATTAGGGGTTGACGGACGATTTAGCGCAGTGGTTAAGAGCTTAAGCCGCTCCGCCCACTGTGTCTAATAGACGCGGGTTCGATTCCCGCACGGGACAAATGTTTGTGCGATCCACAAGTATTTGTTCCGATCTGGGTATTTGTGTATGTGAATTTTCATGTTTGTAAACGCACCTACGACACAGGAATTAAGCGTAACCTAAGCTTTTGCCCAAACACTAATTCGGCTGGTGAGAACCCTGTGACAGTATGAATGGAATTTATGTAATCAAATAGGTATTTTAAAATTGTTAACTTACAATCTTTCTTACTGCACGAAGAAATAAAACTGGATTTAATACCTTTTTTTACAATTTCTACAAAGCTTTTAGCTTGACCATTACTAGCTGGGTTGTAGGCCGGTGACGTCAAATGTATAATGCCGTTTAATGCACAACAATTTCAGAACTCGAACGAAGTAAAAGCAGTACCATTATCACTGACAATTGTGTGCGATAAGCGGATTGGACATAAAATCGTACAATTTCTCTACGACGCTTGTGGAAATGATAGATGTGCTTACGTCATTCTTCTGCCCATTTCGTGTATCCCAGAAATACTTGATTATTTAAGGGACCTAGAAAATCAATGTGCCACCTATAGAATGGTCCTGGCGGGTAAAGCCACGGAGCCAGTGGTGCACGCGCCGGTGACGGGCGCAGCTGTTGGCTTGTATCAGACGAAGTAATCTTTGCTTCCACCGCTGCATCTACTCCAGGAAACCAAAACCGTGGTTGACTTGGTTTTCACGATTCCTAAATGTGAATTATGCAACTCCCGCAAAATTTTAGTGCGTAGCACTTCAGGTATTATCACTTTATGACCTCTCATAAGACATCCATTCTCGTGTGATAACTGTGTCCTGCATAAGTAATAAGGTTTTATGCTTAAATCCGACAATAATTGTTTAGGCCAACCATTAAGAACATAATTGGCAACCCTCGTTAAGGTTGCATACTTGGCGGTTTCTTTGCGCAGCTCGTCTAGCGTCACCGGCAAAAAATGTGCAAAAATTGTAACGCTTTCGGAAGCCACATCGTTTTGGATTAAAGTGGTTATCGAATAATGCCACTAGATATTCGTATGGCACCCCCTGTAGGTCCTTTGGTTGCGCCAAATCCGCCGCCAGCTTCTAGGTGCCATCACTGAGTGCGCTGAGTAGCATAGCTCGCCTCTTGGTTCCTGCCGCATCCTTATTTGCATCAATGCCATTTGCAATGAACCACTGCGTTATACGACCCTTATATGTCTTCCAATCATTAACATTATGATGGAAAAGTGATAAAATTCCACAGAATGACTGGACCATTTTGAACGAGTTTTTTTTTTCGATTGTGGGTATGGTTCGCCGCCACTGTTAGGTACGTTACGGGAGACAAGTGAAGCTACTGACTGCTAATAGCACACTGGTGTATTCGTCTTAAACAAAGGGTGGGGGCGCGTATACATAACACATCAATAACCTTATCGATGGGCATGAAAGTTGCAAATGCCATTTATTTTGTTTGGCATATGTAACTTTGTTCTATGGGACCGTCGATATATGTAATAAATATACTCTACAATAACTTTTTTCTTAAAAAAGTGGCTGAAACGTCCCGTAAGATACGTGGTGTACACATTTAATATTAAATGGCTGTCCAAAATGAAGTGCTATATTTTCAGGGTTAACTGGTTTAAATATGTGTGGTATCGCTAAAATCCTTACATTATCCCCTAACACTGCGTGTCACTCCGGAGTGACAAGGACTATTGTTATGCATGTTTATTTTGTTTATAATCAGCATGAGCTGTCGCTCTATGAGAAAGATTAGGTTATATTCCACTACGTGGTAATAGTGCATTTTGCGTTTTTTACTTTCCTTATATACCTCTCTGGCTTCCTCCACTCTCATAGTTCGTCTCATACACGCTCGCCGGTTACGGAGACTCTTGACTTGACCTTCAGATAAGACTCGGTCTATTTGGTCATGGTAAAATAGTCTAGGTCTTCCCCGGTACCTACATCCTTCCACTTTCGCTTTGTGTATCTGTTAATTTGTATCACAACAATCGTAAAATCGTCACAAAACAAACCAGCACGGCAACAGAACCAACTAAGTCTTATATGCATTTATAATACTAATGAGTAATTTTTTAGGACATTTTTTGCACGCTAGAACTTGCAAACGCGCCATCTATGGAATCATGTGCGAACTGTGATGTTGTATTGGTTCCACGGGGGGCGCTAGCTCGCCTAGTGACCCGATTGCTGAATCAAGTATGAGAACAAAACGAAACCAGTCGCAAAAGGGCTGTTGCAAATGGGCTGTCGCAAGATCTACTACCGGCCGAGCGCATCGGTTCGATTACAACGGTCACCGCATTTGCATTTATCCACATCTCATCTTAAGACCTTCTTATCCCGCTTAAACGCTTATGCTGTGAGTAAGTGCTTCGTTCTTCGTGCTGCCTGTATAGCCACCACCCGCTTGCATTGCGTGGAGCCGGGGACTTGACTGACCGGTAAGTGCATATGCTTTGATTGCCGTTTGTTGGTTTATGTGTGTGAACGGCCCTCCTCTCTTGCGTCTTCCATTGTAAGAACCTTTCATTTTCTTTCGCATCCCCGCACGCCGTATCCCAATACAGTTCATCCGCATCACCCATATTCTCCAACCGCAGTCGCCTTAAGTTCGAGCCGGACTTTCACCCTTCCATACCAAGTTTAGGTCCTTCATCCCGCACCATCAGTAATTCTAAAGATATAACAAAGAACAACCGTAAAAAGGTTGTTCTTTGTTATGTCATTACAATTGTTTAGTGTTTTTTTTTTCTTATGAATTGAGACTGCTCGGCCAGTCACCCAGGGTCTTCCTTACATGCTACTTAAAAGACAATACAAACTAACATTGCCAACTATGTATCGTCACATTAGATATCGTAAATTCTTCAACACTCCTCGAACTGGGATTCAAACCCGAAAACTCTTAAACAAGGCAGTCTTAAATAAATTCCAAAGAAAAATCACACTCCTGTATAAAGGATATACGATGAACCGTTCCAATATCAAACGCTGTCTGAACGAGCCTAACACGAAAATGATATGTTTGAATACGTTATTCATAAAAGGATGCCAAATATAAGGGATCGCACGCGTGTAAGATACAAAGCGATATCTAAACGCCTGACCATAATATACGCCGCTGTACGCAGTCCGATTTCTTCCAAACAAATGTATATCCAATTTTTCTGGCGCATGCCGAAATGTAATAGAGAGTATTTTGCGGAGTCCTTCCCTTATTTTTTACGAGCGAGTGCTGGTCGGTATTAGGTCGCCATGTGGCCACCGGTTCGGTTATTATTTTAGGGGGAGGCTAGTTTCCGTAAGTCCTGGTTTATTTGGCTCGTCCCGGAGCGGACGTAGCATCGAGCATCGTGATTACACATTATATAATACCACGTTATAAGGATAGGGACGGTGTTTTCGCTTGTTGTTACTTTATTTTGCACTGTGTGTGTTGTTACATTTTTTGAGTCCAGTGCCGCAATAAGATACGAATCAGGGCGTTTTTGACAATGTCATAGTTGGTTAACTGCGTATGATAGTCCGCTTTAAGCTAGCCCATTTAAATAGCGCTTAAAAGACACTGTCACCAGTCATACTGTGCTAATTCCTTTTTGGATAGATATCGTATAAAATGAATAAGGCTATTAAAACCTGAAACCATTAAAGTAAACACTGGCAGGAGCGAAAAATATTTTATTTCTTTTTGGTTTTTATGTTGCTAGGTAACGCTTAATTGGTTATAATTTATTCACGCTGCGAAGCAATCTGTTATTTTCTTTTATTTTTTAATATTTTGTAATTCAAAGTCGTTTGAGGGTCTTATATAAACATAAATTATATAGTTAAAACAATGTAATAAATAGTGTTGCCAGACAGTGTTGCCATCACAGATAACATACACTACATCCCGTCCTTCTTAATAAATGAAAGAAATAAAGTTAAGGAATCCAATACTACTAATATGTAAAACTAATATCTCTGCCTACTCCGCGAGGGATCCGGCGCGATGACATAGATCGATAGATAGAATCCAATACTATTAGTAGCAAGTTCCCCTAACCATTCAGTTTCCGATAATTGATGATTGTCGTGGTCAGTTGTGCATTTTTGTTGAACCTGTTCGCACAACGTTTCGCTTCAACAATTGCCCTGTGTTGTTACTTCGAATAATAACCTCACTATTTCTTCTCGTTCTTGTTGTATTTATATTTTTAACCTTTAACCTCTTCGTACAAGTTCGATTTAAGTGCCTATTTGATTTTGTTTTTTCATACGCACATACATTGCACATATGTATATCTCTTTACTGTCCAGTGGGTCAAACGTAGCACTTAGTCTCTATTTTGACGCTTAAGCGGCATTAATCCGTAGACGCTTTTAAATAAATACATTGATCCTACCTTTCAAATTCCTAATTTTTTTACAGCCAGTATCGGCCTATACTGAATAGCCTGATGTAGCATTATTACCAAAATTACTCTGTAACAAGTTGCTTGCAAGTAATAGAAATATGGCAACTAACCTGGTAAAAGTCTCCTTAAGTAGTGGTAACTGGTTATTGACCTTCTTTGGTCGTCTGTAATTATCACCAACAACAAATAAATAATCATGGTCAAGTAATGGAACAAGCAGACACATGACCACGTCATTGCTGGGAGCTAAAGGTAAGTCACGTAGTGACATGGCGGAGGCGGATACGGTAACACTACCAAAATGCAGATTTTGTAATGTTTTACCAAATTTCCTGTTAAAACATTCATTTTAAAATTCGTGAGCAGCCACGACTTCAGATTTCATCAATTTTCTTAATTCCAACTCAATTCTTAAGACTTCTAAGCCCATAGTGGTAAGACATAATAAAAGTGTCTCACTGTTTCGATACGATCGTATGTATTTGAAACAATGCAAAGATTCGAATCCCAATATGTCTCTCATCACAACATTTGAATCAGCTCGATTCAAGCACGGTCGGCCCACCAACCGACATTGCGTCACGTATTCGTTCGTTCTGTAAGACGGCAAGTTTAGTAAATGTAAGATCGAGATTCAGTTTCAGATTGGAATGAACTAAGGGACATTTTGTTTGTTAGCGCCTTTGTATACTGATTGGTGAATGTAAGGTTGATAATAATCAGATACAAATGAGGCATTTTTTCTGTACAACTGTTTCGAATCTTGCGTTTCTCGTTCATGTTTCATATCACTTTATCATGTTAGTAAAGATGGGCACATGTCTAATAGCGGTATTTTATCTCGTTAATCTCGTAAACCTCCTGTCACAATACAGTATTACCGAAATTTTCTCCCTACAGCCACTAAAATTGTACTCGCGATACCGGGAGCCAATTGAGCAACTTATTTTTTTTCATCAAATTCCCATTTACTTGCATCAAATTCCCATTTACTTAGTTTATGAAAATTATATGATCAGAAATTAAATAATGAGAATTTGTATCAAGTGGCTTCCAATTTGCCTCCGCCGCTTTTCTTAGAGAAAAAGTTAAATTAATTCACGTAACACTTTTAAGGTTGCTTAGGTCGTCAGAGAATCTTTTACCGATGCATTCATTTAACAGATCCTTTTGACTTTGGCTACTTCACTACTTTTAAAATAATGGTTAATTTTTACTCTGTTTTAATAACCGTATCTTTTAGTGAGACGCCACCATTATATGTTAACTGGTTATCATAAATAAATTTTCTTGTTGTGTAGTACATACACAAGAAACGTAATGTACTTTACCTAAGAATAGGTACCCATGTACCTATTCTTAGGTAAAGTACATTACGTTTCTTTTTTAATTAATTAGTATGCATATATTCTTTTTTGTTGTAAATATGCGGTATATATAATACAAGTATAGTTAGTTTGTACCTAATAAATGTACGCCATCACCTGGGATGTCTATTTTTATTTGTATTGCTTTGGACTTAGTTGTCTAAAAGAAATTGCCAACAACAATAATACTGGCAAATATATCTTATTCCGTTTCATAATACCTATTTTGTAATATATTTGGCGTATAATAAAGAATATTCTATCGATCTATCTCAACCAATTTTTTTTCTCATGTTGCTTAAATTAAACATGGACTTTACAAACTGATAGGTCTAAAATGTATATTTTATTAATTTTGATCACTATTTAAATTCGTAGTCTACTTCTACGTTCTTCTTGTTGTTTTTCATAAAGGGGTAACCATGGAGTTGTTACAGTGCCGCTATAATAACATAAAACTAAACGTTAAACTAACAAAACACCTTTAGGTGTATTATAAATATAAAGCACTCCATGTAACTTAATGATGACCTCTGAGACAAGTAACCATTATTCATCGATTTTTAACTTAATGGTGCTCTTTGCGGCATGACCATTTTTCCTCGCTTCCCAACTTAATTGTGGCCTTTGCGACATGGTCATTTTCCATTGCTTCCCTACTTAACGGTCGACATTGCGACATGACCATTTTCCATCGCTTCCCGACTAAACAGTTGCCTTTGCGACGTGGCCATTTTTTATCGCTTCCTGACTTTACGGTGGCCATTGCGACACGTCCATTTTCCATCATAAGTTAAATCCTTACATACCTTACCCCTCGTCGCCACTTGAACTGCCTGCTACCTATGGGTTACATCTAGGCCATCATTCCATATAGAAAAAGAAGTCAAACAGGGCGATCTTCTCTCCCCAAAACTCTTAATATCAACAATTGAAGAAGTTTTTGATAAGGTGGTGGCCGGCTAGAAAGCAAAGGGGATTGCAATCGGGGAGAAGAGACCGATTCGCTGACGATATAGTCCTCTTCTCCTCTTCATCTAAGGACCTACAAAGCATGCTAGAGGATTTGAACGCAGCCAGCCGCGAGGTCGGACATATTCATTTGATATGTCAAAGATCAAGCTCATGACGAACAAGAACCGACACAAGATCCAAGTGGAGGGCGTGGAGATTGAATATATCCATGAGTATATATATTTGGGCCGAATAGTCTCTTTCCAGACACGACAAGACAAAGAAATCACACGTCGTGTCGAAAACGCCTGAAAGAGCTATTGGTCAATGAAAATACTAATGAAGGGAAGGCTTTCATTGCGCTTGAAGCGAAAACTTATGGATATGTGCATTCTCCCTATCCTCACTTATGGTGCTCAGACTTGGTCTCTGACGAAACTTCAGAAGTCCACACTCGTGGTTTGCCAGCGTAACATGGACCGCAGCATTTTAGGTATTAAACTAACAGACCATATTAGTAATAGTGCCCTGCGCTCCATGACAAAAATTTCGGATGTGGGTCACAAAGCCGCCACATTAAAATGAAACTAGGCTGGCCACATCTGCCGCATGTCTAATACAGCTTGGGCAAAAATAATTACCAACTGGGTCCCACAAAACAATAAACGACATCGCGGCAGGCCCAGATGAAGATGGTGGGATGAGCTGGACACATTCTTGGAAGACATTTAAAATTATTACAGGCATTTAAAAGCCGAAAACAGAACTGAAAGGAAGCAGTGAAGGGAGGCATTTTTTTTTATTTTTGGCCAACAATGGGAAGTTATTGGCTAAAGAAAAATGTCACTCATAATATGTACTATGGGGGTCAAGTTGATGTAGTCTATACAGACTATAGTAAAGCTTTTCACAGGATTGACCAGAATATCCTGAAAACAATTCTTTACAATATAGGTATTAGGGGTAATTTGCTAAGATGGTTTTGCTCATATCTTGAAAATATATCTCAGGCTGTTGTGGTCAGCAACTATGTTTTAAGTTTGGTCCCGATACCTAGCGGAGTGCCACAAGAATCTTAAATGGGCCCGTTGCTCTTTATTATTTACGTCAATGATATAGATAAGTGCCTTAAAACCTCTCGATTGCTTTGTTTTGCTGATATGAATATATACTCATCTATATCATTATCTGATGACATGGTGGCCCTTCAATCTGACCTTTCTCGACTAGATAATTATTACCAAATTAACAAATTAGATCTCAATCCTTTAAAATGCTCCGTAGTCTCATTCAGTCGTAAGCGATCTCCTTTACCTACAACCTTTAAGCTTAAAGATCAGGTATTAAGAAGATGCGATGTTGTACGTGATTTAGGCATCCTTCATGATTCTAAGCTAATGTTTAATGCTCATATTGATGAGGTAGTAGCTAGGGCTTCTAAATCACTTGGTTTCATTATCAGGATATCTGGGTGCTTTAAATAAGCTAAAACCTTTCAAATTTTACATTACACGTATGTAAGAAGCCACCTTGAATATGCCTCGCAAATTCGAAATCCCTGCTACAATAAATACGGGAAGAAAATATTCAAAAACATTTTATTCAATTTCTATGTTTTTGGCTGCGCCTGCCCTATCGCTCTGAACATTACTGATGATGATGATGTAAAAAATTACACTATCAACCTCTCGTAAACCATCGTCGTCTGGCCTTATAAACATTTTTTTTTAATTATCTATTGAAATGAACTATCCTAATATTCTTCAAAAATTGCACTTCAATGTTCCCACAGGTTGACCAGGTTTAATCCTCCTACCTCTATTCGATTTTCATATTCTAACTTTAGACAAAATTCTTATCTGGTGCGAGCAAGTAAAGACTTTAATGAATTATGCAAGGAGTTTACAAGCCAAGACATCAGCTTTTTCATGTTGAATAATATGTTACTATGCTTATATAGTATAGCTGTTGGTTTTGCTTACCTATTAAATAAGTAAATAAAACTAGATATATGCACTTATGATACATGCAGAACTATATATGTACTATAAATAAGGAATATTACCTACAACTAGAGATGGTCAAAATGTAATCAGATTAATCATTAACCACCCCACTTGGGGAGTATAGGCGTGATGGTGTATTAATGATAACAATTACATTTTGTCATGATGGAGTATTACAAAATGCAATTGTAATCATTAATCAGGTTATTGTGATAGTCAGTCCTTGGTATATCTCTAGAATCAACTCTGATCAGCTTCGTGCGATTACTTTCGATGGAGTTCATATTCCATACTGCGACGAGGTGCAAAATCTTGGTGTTATCTTTGACAGCACTTTGTCATGGAGACCGTAGGTTGCTGAAGTTAGCAGAAAGATTTTTGCTTCAGGAGCCTCATATAGACGTCTACGTAATTTCTTGCCTGTCAGTACTAAAATTGCACTTGCCCAATCCCCTCTGTTGCTCATTCTTGACTACGCTGATCCTTACTACCATGACTTGTCAGTAGAGCTTCTTAATAAACTTGAAAGACGTCAAAATTATTTATGAATCGTTTGAATAGTAACAAAAACTCTACCACCACTTCGGAATGTCATTCCTGAGGAGAAGAAGGGCAAGAAAATCCACGGTTACTCTTCTAAAATAGTATTTTTACGTTTTTTTCCATCTACATTTTGTTGTGGGGTATGGGAGAACAATGTTGTATCAGGTAAGTGGCTCCCTGTCCATCATTGTAGGAATACATACGTTCTATCACTACTCCTCTGTCTTATTTAACCCGTGTACTCCAATATATCTTAAGGAACGTTTTTCTTTTCTCGCCTCTACTCAATCGCGTAACCTTCGTTCCTCTGGAACACTTCACCTTACAATTCCTACCCATTCTTCTAATTTCTTTACCAATTCCTTCAGTATTCAAAGTATTCGTCTTTGGATCTCCTTGCCTGAGTCTATAAGATGTGCTTAGTCTCGGGAAATATTTAAACGTGATCTTAAAGCACATTTCCTGCAAATTTAACACGTCTAGCATGTTCCCTTTTAAATATTACCTTATTTATTCCGTCATTCATGTAATGTAAAATAGGTATAATTGGTTCTAATTTGTTTTATATTTTATTTTAGGATATTTTATTAATTGTTGCACCTTACCCCTTCTTTTTTTTATGTTAAACATCTCTGTCGTACCTAAAGGTTGCCTGGAAGAAATCGCTTTAAGCGATAAGGCCGCCTTGCTGTACTATCATAACGATTTTGTTCTTTTTTTGTCATAATATTTTATTTGAAATAAAGTATATTATTATTAATCCTATTACTTTTTGCCCATCCCTGCCTTCAATGTACGTTTTCATTTAGAACACCCTAGTCGTTCCGCTTATTGAATTGCGTGTTCGCAGGTTGACCCTTGCATTAATGTTATCGAACAATTTAAAGGTACGGTCAGCAACGTAAGGAACTTAACATTCTCAGATTTTTACATCGGTAATACTCTTTATTTCACAGATGTTGATGAAAATTGTCAAAGCTAAATCATTAGCAACATATTCAAATATATTAAGTTCTTAGATTTACGCGAATATTACACATGAAATAAAACTATTTTACGGATTTTATCGCGGTTTATTTTTTTTATTTTTAGTTCCCGACGTTTCGAGTGCTTTGCAGCACCCATGGTCACGGGAGGGACTGAGGTGTTAGACGTCCAATAGGCATAGTTGTTCTGGGGTACCCTCAAACTTCTTAATTATTTTTGTTGTTGTTGGTCCGATCTACGCAGAATGAGCTCACGGTGTCTTGAGGTCTTGCAGTGTTATGCTTGGTTTTGGATTTGATTATATTAATTACCGGATCCCAAGACGATGGAAGCACCCAGCCATCTTCTCTATTGAAATTAGGATGTTTTTTAATTTCAATAGCCTCGCGAACCATCCTTGGTAGGAATCGGTGTTCTTTCACGAGGATTTGTGGTCTATCAAATCTGATGTTATGGCGGGTGCGGTCAAGGACATGTTCACAGACTGCAGACTTCTTTGAGCGACGGTGTTTTAGGTCAGCTAATTAATAGGTCGGTAATTAATATAATCAAATCCAAAACCAAGCATAACACTGCAAGACCTCAAGACACCGTGAGCTCATTCTGCATAGATCGGACCAACAACAACAAAAATAATTAAGAAGTTTGAGGGTACCCCGGAACAACTATGCCTATTGGACGTCTAACACCTCAGTCCCTCCCGTGACCATGGGTGCTGCAAAGCACTCGAAACGTCGGGAACTAAAAATAAAAAAAATAAACCGCGATAAAATCCGTAAAATAGTTTTATTTCATATTCAAATATGTTTAGCTCAAAAAAAACTAATGGATTTGATGCAAAACAAAAGTGTATAGCGATTTTAAAAACTTAACTAACGTTTTACCTACTTATTTTGCTGATTGTACATAGTTATAAAGTTACTTATATTAAATGGATACATGACCATATAGGACCTATGCTCTTACTGAGAAAATATCGTCATTTCTTTTAAGACTAAGTACGGGTGTGTAAACGGCTACAAAGTGCATGAATAATGAAGTCAATCAATCCGATCCTTCAGTCAAACCCAGAACTGAAATCGATTAACCAATTTTTAGCTCATTATATTTTCATTATGGCTACATAATAAAAATCGTCATAATAAAAATAATAAAGTACATATCTATAAGCCATAAGGCGCAGCTGGCCATACATAACGGAGTTCTTGTCCCAACGCTGTTATATGGTAGCGAGAGCTGGGTATGTAAGAAGGAGAATGAAAGTAGGATAAATGAGATAGAAATGCGAGCTCTGCGGAAGATGTGCGGAGTGAAGCTGACCGACCGCATTAGCAACAGCGTAGTAAGAAAGCGAGTAGGTATGAAAGATAGTATCGGTTTAAAGATGAGAAAGGGCATGCTCCGTTGGTTCGGGCATATAGAAAGAATGCCAGAAAAAAAAATGACAAAACAGATATACAATGTCAAAGTTGAAGGATGCAGGTACCGGGGAAGACCTAGACTATCTTACCACGACCAAATAAATCGAGTCTTATCTGAAGGAAAAGTCAAGAGTCTCCGCAACCGGCGAGCGTGTTTGAGACGAACTATGAGAGTCGAGGAACCCAGAAAGGTATGTAAGGAAAGAACCTGTTGGAACTCTGTACTCATTGCCTACCCCGCAAGGGATCTGGCGTGAGGTTATAGATAGATAGATACATATCTATTTATTTATCTATACATCTACATAATAAATAAAATTGAAGTGTCTGCTTGTAATGTCAAAATAACAGCTTTTTTCTAAATGCATATGGAAGTATATACGGTACTTATACTCGTAACACAAAAACATTTTTTTTAATTTTGGTCTGTCTGTCTGTTTGTTCCGGCTAATCTCCGAAACGGCTAGATCGATTTTCACGGGATTTTCACAGGCAGATAGCTGATGTTTATAGAAAAAGATTTTTGAGAAATTGCAAGCCTGCGAAGTCGCGGGTTACAGCTAATCTATACAAAACTTACAAAGAGGAAAGATTTGGTTATTTTTATTTTTAATGGATAAACTGAACATACTGAATCGATTTTAATCATTCTTTCAGCTTTTTTCCTGGGGAAAATCCTGCATAGGACTTCCACGAGCCTTGGGCCAAGCTGGAAGTCTGAAGTCAGATTCCTACGGAGTAAAAACCCCGAGGTGACCGACATCGGCACTTTGGAGGGGCTCTGGGATCTCCGTATGGAACGCACAGGCACATGGGCCATGCTGTGAAGAGCCCGCCATCGGGGGGAGACTTGATGACACGCTTCCTCCCGCACCGACGCGGTTCTCACGGCGACGTGGGCCACACCACGACGCCATCCTTTTCGGGGTCGCTCGTGAAGGACGCTCAGGGCCCTCACCCCTTGCGTCCGCGACCCCGAAGGCCCCCCTGCTGATGTTGTTGCAGAAGGGGGGGGGGGGAGAGCTTCGCTTGTGCCAGGCTTCGAAGGACTGCAGGATAGCTTAGACGCCGGCATTGCGCGCGATGCGCTCTTGGCTGAGCCTCGCACGCTCACTATTAGAAAGCTACCTTATCCAGAAGTAACATAGGCTATAAAACATAGACCCGGTAAGCGGTGCTGTTTGTTTACGCGAATATTACCGATCAAATAAAGCCATTTTTCACTGCAAGATATTAAAACACCGTGTGCTCATTCTTCTTAGATCAATCGAACCAACAAAAATATTTAAAAAGTTTGTAGATACCCTGGAATAACTATCTATACCTCTCTTAAGTCAAACACCTCAGTCGCTCCTATGACCACCAGGCACTGTAAAGCATTTGCACGTTGGGAACTTAAAAATCAAAAAAAGAAACCGAAAAATAGTTCTACTTCTATCTATATTATCACGCTAGATCTCTTGCACGGTAAGCAGAGAGCACAGAGTTCCAACAGGTTCTTTTCTTTCATACCTCTCTGGCTTCCTCCACTCTCATAGTTCCTCTCATACACGCTCGCCGGTTACGGAGACTCTTGATTAAGTTTTAATTCATAACGAAATACATTTAAAAATACGCATTCATTTTCCCCAATGTAAATACAGATTAAATTTTAAATGAACAAACATAGAATGCTAGATAAACGCCGTAATAAAGATAGTTGTCGCAAACAAACGGCGATGTGTAGCGCCGCACATAATGGAATGGGGATTCCTTAAATGTAAAACGGTGCCGCTCCGAGAGTCGTTGAAACCCCTATAAAAATGTTAGCCCGCCTTTCATTACATGCTACTACATGACTAGTCGCCGCACACAATCGATATTAAACTCTGTTACGTGGCTGTTTAAGCATATTTTGTTTTGATACACATTATATTTATTTCGCCAGAATGGTCGATCTATTCCCTGTGAATACTCCGCATGGGTATTTGTTTTGGTAAGAGGCTGCGATTTTATATTTTATATTCGTTATTGTTGATCTGTGTTATGTAATAAGTAAGTATAAGTTACATAAATATAAACTGACTCTAAAAATCCTAAACAGTGCAAGTTGCTAAGTACTACAGAAATCTTAATAATTACTGTAGTACGTACATGTATCGCATATACACGTACATAGTGAGACAGGAGTCATTTTATCAGATATCTCTGTATTAAGCAGATATAATATGTATACTGAGTTACTATGAACTTAAAAGCTAATAAAATTTAAAATTGGTATTATCGACTTTACAAGATTTTATTTAACTTGCAATGTTCGTATGTCTGTCTTTCCGGTTCAAATCTTGTAATTCATTTTTCAAGCACTTACGGGTATCCGATGATTGTATACATATATAAGTTCAGTGACATGCAATAATGTGGTACCATGGAGCTGACATGATGATGGAGTCGGAAGGTGGCCATGGGCACATGTCAACTACACTACATAACCACCTCGTGTTTAGGCTTTTTAGATTAGTATTCAGAAGTACTATACAACCAGATGATGTTCAGGGTCTGATGATAAAGCGAAAAGATGGCCAAGGGAACCATCAAACTACTCAACATGACCCCGCGGTGTGTGGACTCGTTGGATTTGTCTCGACAAGTACTTGTCAGTCCCCATGGTGTTTTGCTATATAAGCTTTTTTTTAAAAAGATGTTTTTAAATTAATTTCTAACCGGCTAAACACTCATTTAGGTAGATTGTCCTTCCTCTATGTCGCCTCGAAACTTTAATCTATACTTATATTATAAAGAGCAAAGATTTCTTTGTTTGTAGTTGATAAACTCTGAAATTACGGGGCGGATTTTAATAATTCTTTCATCATTAGAAAATTACATTATCTAACAGATGCCCAGTACGGTGACACTATTGTCGACCGAGTGCGAAGCCGCAACAAACTAGCTAGTTTTTAATAAAGAAATGACGACCTTAATGAGTCAGTAATTACCTCTCATACTTATAAGAATTCTGAGCTCTACATTCAATGGGATTAGAATATTTTTTATTTATTTAGAGACAAGCCAACAGTATATTATACAATATTTTATGAAGTAAATATAAAAGTACAGATCTGATATGTATACCTGTAACGGGCATGTACAGCACTCACAAATCAACAGAAATACAGACAGAAGTTGGTAAAATTAGAAATTATAGTAAGTCGGAAAACATTTTAAATAGGTATAAATTTAGAAGTGTATTCATTATGCGAATGTTTTCTGCATTTTTATTCCTGAAGCTAAATAAGGCCATTCAATATATTGTATTACATGCAATCGAAAGAGCGGTACCTATTCACACCATTATTAGCATAAATTCGTCAAGAAATAAACCTCGAAGGTATAAGTTTTTTACCTAGGCAAAAAACAGTGCGCACAGAAAACCTCCTGCGTTTTTGGTGTTGCTTGATGATTTTTTATAACTAATAAACGTACTTAGGTACATTACATCATTGTAATATCTGTTTTTAATGAGATGCCAATGTACTTACATAACGACCATGACTTTAATGCATTTCGTGTTGGTAGCTAAACTCGTCTGGACTTCTGTGAGAGACAAGTTTACTTATACGGTACTGGGCTGCGTTTTTATAAATAATTCGCTACCCGCCCCTTACTTTGCACGGATCATACCGATAAATAATATTTCATAAATAACAGACCTCAAATAATAAATCAATTCCTAGTCTATTTTAATTAAATCTACAGATTTATCTGTACTCTCTGCAAGGTATCTGTCGTGATGATATCCCCACCCCAATTAGATAATTGCTTCATAAATACAATACGAAAACCAAATTTAAAGGTTTTTACCCTTTTTTAAGCACTTTTATACAACGAAACTTGTATGTTTATGTGTGCGTTATGAGAAATACGTTTTAGGAATGCATTTGAAATCTCTTTATTGCTATGAATCAAGAATAAATTTAGTTTTTTATAGCACACTGAAGGAATAAAAGCATGATTGCAAATGTTAGGTACATTAAAAATTGTTGGAATTAATTCAGTTACCGATTTAAAACAAACTACTTTCAGGTCTTGCGTTTATTATGTTACAGCTTTTACTTATATTATATTATATATATATATAGAACGTAGTAAAGATGTAATACATTAGAAACCACTATATGAGTTAATGAGTACAGTATTCACAAAAGCAATGTCATAATTACATCATTCACACAGAAACTTTGAGGCGCAAATACATAGCTGTTAATTGAAAAGCGCTGCGAGTGTGTCATCTTTACGCCCCCGCGGTGACTCAGGGCGGTCGCTACAAACACACGAGTGATCTCATCTTCTCCGTTGTTACATACTCCATAAGGAAACTGGCTCTATAGTTTTTGTTTAGGCTATTTACGTATTATTATAAAGTAGCGTTATACTATATACCATACAATTGTTGGGCGGAAGCACTAACAAATCGATTTTAGAGAGATTATGACTCCACCATGCGGATATAACGCGGATTGGGAAAGGCAAGTTTGTAGCCACCTGTTATCGGGGCGTAACGCAAGATAATGTATTTATTACCACACTAAATGGCAACCGGGACCAATAGCTTAACGAGCCTTCCCGGAGGCTGAGCAGGTAGATGCCCGAAAAGAAACTTATCACCACCAATAAAATAACCAATTAAACGGTCGCCCATTTCAAACCTACCGGGCCGGATGTTCGATGGCTAGAAACACCCCAGTCCCGTATAAAGCGATAATATTATTATTATTAAAAAATTTTAGTACCAATTATCGTGCACCATTGTACCCACGGAATATAACAGTAGATTGTTCTTACGGAATGAAAGATATTACGAGTATACTGTACCTATTCAGTAAATTTTCATTTAAAACGTTACAAACATTATTATCTAGCTATCTATCTATATCAACACGCCAGATCCCTTGCTAAATATTGTTATAATAAATAAAAAAAAATTATATATATAATCTTTTACAACGTCATGCTGCATGCATATGTACACCAAGCGGGGGTGGCAGAGGTATAGTGTGTACGACCACTTTTCGCCGACGATATTTTGTCCAATGTAATAGGGGGAGAGCCTATTGCCATTATACCGGGCACAATATCAGAATCCATACAGATACAGGAAAATTATCTATTAAAAAAAAATATTTTCATCGTACCTAGGATTCGATCCCAGGACCTCGTGATCACTGCGCGCATTATTCGCCACTAGACCGACGAGGTTGGCAATTTATATTTTTAATATAAATTTTGTTTTAACCACGACTACGAGTAATGTTACTACATATTTCAGTCATTTTAAAGTAAGTAGCTAAAGGAATAACTTGTCTCTCCTTTAGCTGTCATTGACTGTCATAAACAGTAAACCAGGGGTCGTGCTGTCCAATGGAAAATCTAACGACAGCGGCCTGCCCTTTTTGTACACTTAGTTACTTACAAATGTAGGAAGATGAACTATGAGAGTGGAGGAAGCCAGAGAGGTATGTAAAAAAAGAACCTGTTGGAACTCTGTACTCTCTGCCTACCCCGCAAGCGATCTGGCGTGATTATATAGATAAATAGACACATATGAATTCAAACATACTCACGAAATTTATCCATTTGGTTAAATTTTGCTGCAATTCGTAAGTATGTTTTCCGCGCGATAATCATTATTGAAATTGAGATCTGCATATTAATATTAAAATACCAAAAAAAAAGATGGAGATAGTTCGTCCCGTCCCTTATGTAGTGTAGTGACTTGAGATACGTTAGATTCATACGTCATTGTAAACAATTTTTTTTCTCCACCTTATTAATGTTTCCAGAATCATTTTTTCCTATACAAATTAATCAGTTGATTAAGTGAACTTGTATGAGAAAATGAAAAATAAAACGTAAATAATAAAAAGTTCAAAACTGAAGATTTTATATTTAAAAACGTACCACCACATAGGATTTATTGCTGTGTCGTAGGTGCGTTAACCAACATTCAGATTCACCCACAAGTAGCCAGACCGAAACAAATAATTGTGGGTTACACAAGGATTTGTTCGTGCAGGAATCGAATTTGCAACTATTCCACCCAGTGGGCGCAGCGGCTTAAACTCTTAACCACTGCGCCAAATCGTCTATTAGCTACGTGTTTATCTCTTTACATGAGCCAGGGACTATATAGTAATACGCAATAATTTTGATCATCCTATATACGACTCATACGAGTTCTACCTGCGGTCCAACCTCATCCTACATACGAGTCCAACCTGCGGTCCAACCTCATCCTACATACGAGTCCAACCTGCGGTCCAACCTCATCCTACATACGAGTCCAACCTGCGGTCCAACCTCATCCTACATACGAGTCCAACCTGCGGTCCAACCTCATCCTACATACGAGTCCAACCTGCGGTCCAACCTCATCCTACATACGAGTCCAACCTGCGGTCCAACCTTATCCTACATACGAGTCCAACCTACGGTCCAACCTCATCCTACATACGAGTCCAACCTGCGGTCCAACCTACGGTCCAACCTCATCCTACATACGAGTCCATCCTGCGGTCTAACCTCATCCTACATACGAGTCCAACCTACGGTCCAACCTCATCCTACATACGAGTCCATCCCGCGGTCCAACCTCGTCCTACATACGAGTCCAACCTGCGGTCCAACCTCAACCTACATACGAGTCCAACCTGCGGTCCAACCTCATCCTACATACGAGTCCAACCTGCGGTCCAACCTCATCCTACATACAAGTCCAACCTGCGGTCCAACCTCATCCTACATACGAGTCCATCCTGCGGTCCAACCTCGTCCTACATACGAGTCCAACCTGCGGTCCAACCTCATCCTACATACGATTCCATCCTGCGGTCCAACCTCATCCTACATACGAGTCCAACCTGCGGTCCAACCTCATCCTACATACGAGTCCAACCTGCGGTCCAACCTCATCCTACATACGAGTCCAACCTGCGATCCAACCTCATCCTACATACGAGTCCAACCTGCGGTCCAACCTCGTCCTACATACGAGTCCAACCTGCGGTCCAACCTCATCCTACATACGAGTCCAACCTGCGATCCAACCTCATCCTACATACGAGTCCAACCTGCGGTCCAACCTCGTCCTACATACGAGTCCAACCTGCGATCCAACCTCATCCTACATACGAGTCCAACCTGCGGTCCAACCTCATCCTACATACGAGTCCAACCTGCGGTCCAACCTCATCCTACATACGAGTCCAACCTGCGGTCCAACCTCATCCTACATACGAGTCCAACCTGCGGTCCAACCTCATCCTACATACGAGTCCAACCTGCGGTCCAACCTCATCCTACATACGAGTCCAACCTGCGGTCCAACCTTATCCTACATACGAGTCCAACCTACGGTCCAACCTCATCCTACATACGAGTCCAACCTGCGGTCCAACCTACGGTCCAACCTCATCCTACATACGAGTCCATCCTGCGGTCTAACCTCATCCTACATACGAGTCCAACCTACGGTCCAACCTCATCCTACATACGAGTCCATCCCGCGGTCCAACCTCGTCCTACATACGAGTCCAACCTGCGGTCCAACCTCAACCTACATACGAGTCCAACCTGCGGTCCAACCTCATCCTACATACGAGTCCAACCTGCGGTCCAACCTCATCCTACATACAAGTCCAACCTGCGGTCCAACCTCATCCTACATACGAGTCCATCCTGCGGTCCAACCTCGTCCTACATACGAGTCCAACCTGCGGTCCAACCTCATCCTACATACGATTCCATCCTGCGGTCCAACCTCATCCTACATACGAGTCCAACCTGCGGTCCAACCTCATCCTACATACGAGTCCAACCTGCGGTCCAACCTCATCCTACATACGAGTCCAACCTGCGATCCAACCTCATCCTACATACGAGTCCAACCTGCGGTCCAACCTCGTCCTACATACGAGTCCAACCTGCGGTCCAACCTCATCCTACATACGAGTCCAACCTGCGATCCAACCTCATCCTACATACGAGTCCAACCTGCGGTCCAACCTCGTCCTACATACGAGTCCAACCTGCGATCCAACCTCATCCTACATACGAGTCCAACCTGCGGTCCAACCTCATCCTACATACGAGTCCAACCTGCGATCCAACCTCATCCTACATACGAGTCCAACCTGCGGTCCAACCTCGTCCTACATACGAGTCCAACCTGCGGTCCAACCTCATCCTACATACGAGTCCAACCTGCGGTCCAACCTCATCCTACATACGAGTCCAACCTGCGGTCCAACCTCGTCCTACATACGAGTCCAACCTGCGGTCCAACCTCATCCTACATACGAGTCCAACCTGCGGTCCAACCTCATCCTACATACGAGTCCATCCTGCGGTCCAACCTCGTCCTACATACGAGTCCAACCTGCGGTCCAACCTCATCCTACATACGAGTCCATCCTGCGGTCCAACCTCGTCCTACATACGAGTCCATCCTGCGGTCCAACCTCATCCTACATACGAGTCCAACCTGCGGTCCAACCTCATCCTACATACGAGTCCAACCTGCGGTCCAACCTCATCCTACATACGAGTCCATCCTGCGGTCCAACCTCGTCCTACATACGAGTCCAACCTGCGGTCCAACCTCATCCTACATACGAGTCCATCCTGCGGTCCAACCTCGTCCTACATACGAGTCCAACCTGCGGTCCAACCTCAACCTACATACGAGTCCATCCTGCGGTCCAACCTCATCCTACATACGAGTCCATTCTGCGGTCCAACCTCATCCTACATACGAGTCCAACCTGCGGTCCAACCTCATCCTACATACGAGTCCATCCTGCGGTCCAACCTCGTCCTACATACGAGTCCAACCTGCGGTCCAACCTCATCCTACATACGAGTCCATTCTGCGGTCCAACCTCATCCTACATACAAGTCCAACCTGCGGTCCAACCTCATCCTACATACGAGTCCAACCTGCGGTCCAACCTTATCCTACATACGAGTCCAACCTACGGTCCAACTTCATCCTACATACGAGTCCAACCTGCGGTCCAACCTCATCCTACATACGAGTCCAACCTGCGGTCCAACCTTATCCTACATACGAGTCCAACCTACGGTCCAACCTCATCCTACATACGAGTCCAACCTGCGGTCCAACCTACGGTCCAACCTCATCCTACATACGAGTCCATCCTGCGGTCTAACCTCATCCTACATACGAGTCCAACCTACGGTCCAACCTCATCCTACATACGAGTCCATCCCGCGGTCCAACCTCGTCCTACATACGAGTCCAACCTGCGGTCCAACCTCAACCTACATACGAGTCCAACCTGCGGTCCAACCTCATCCTACATACGAGTCCAACCTGCGGTCCAACCTCATCCTACATACAAGTCCAACCTGCGGTCCAACCTACGGTCCAACCTCATCCTACATACGAGTCCATCCTGCGGTCCAACCTCGTCCTACATACGAGTCCAACCTGCGGTCCAACCTCATCCTACATACGATTCCATCCTGCGGTCCAACCTCATCCTACATACGAGTCCAACCTGCGGTCCAACCTCATCCTACATACGAGTCCAACCTGCGGTCCAACCTCATCCTACATACGAGTCCAACCTATTGTCCAACCTCATCCTACATACGAGTCCAACCTGCGATCCAACCTCGTCTTACATACGAGTCCAACCTGCGGTCCAACCTCATCCTACATACGAGTCCAACCTGCGGTCCAACCTCATCCTACATACGAGTCCAACCTGCGATCCAACCTCGTCTTACATACGAGTCCAACCTGCGGTCCAACCTCATCCTACATACGAGTCCAACCTGCGGTCCAACCTCATCCTACATACGAGTCCAACCTGCGGTCCAACCTCGTCCTACATACGAGTCCAACCTGCGGTCCAACCTCATCCTACATACGAGTCCAACCTGCGGTCCAACCTCATCCTACATACGAGTCCAACCTGCGGTTCAACTTCATCTTACATACGAGTCCAACCTGCGGTCCAACTTCATCTTACATACGAGTCCAACCTTTTTTTTCTTTTTTTTTCCTGGGGAAAATCCTGCATAGGACTTCCGCGAGCCTCGGGGGAAGCCCGCGGGGCGTATCGGATTCCTACCGACTAAAAACCCCAGGGTGGCCGACATCAGCACTTTGGAAGGGCTCCGGGATCTCCGTATGGAACGCACCGGTGCCCCTCTTGTGCCTCGCTCCGAAGAGCCCGCCATCGGAGGGAGACTTGATGACATGCTCCCTCCCGCACCGACGCGGTGCTCACGGTGACGTGGGCCACACCACGCCACCGTCCTCCTCGGGGTTGCTCGTGAAGGACGCTCAGGGCCCCCGCCCCTTGCGTCCGCAACCCCGAAGGCCCCCCTGCTGATGTTGATGCAGGGGGGGGTCCCCCGCCAGATATTACGGCGGGGGACGCGAGTTAGCCCGTATTCTTAAGCCCCGGGCTATTGGGCTGGGGGGCCTGGACGGGCTGTGCCTCCGCCCCGGCGCCGTCGCCTTCGTCGAGCAGGATCGGCCCTCTCCCGATCCCGCTCGGCCTCCTCCTTCTGGGACATCACAGTCTCGCAGAAGGAGGATACGGCCCCCCACGCCGATTCCCCTGCCAGCATAGCCGCTACTATTGCCGGCAAGGATAGGTCCGGTCCGATCCGGTCCACCAGGATCCGCCGCTCGGAGGCCCACGCTGGGCACTCTTCGAGCGTGTGCTGGGCGGAATCCTGGTCCCCACCGCAGTGGTGACAGGTCGTCGTCGCTTCGCGTCCGATCTTCCTCAGATAATCACCGAAGCAACCGTGACCGGTGATTATCTGAGCAAGTCTATAGGTGACTCGCCCTCTCCTCCGCTGGTGCCAGGCTTCGAAGGACGGCAGGATAGCTTGGACGACGCGCTTGCGCGCGATGTGCTCTTGACTGAGCCTCGCGCGCCACTCCTCCAGAGCGCGCCGTCGTTCCCGCCGTCTCACTTCTTCGAGCGCAGGCACGCCCTCGCCACTTTGGCGGACGCCACGAGTCTGGTCGTAGACCCTCGCGTCCATGTCCGCCAGGATGTCGAGCGGCGGAAAGCGTGCCAAGAGTGTTGCCGACATACGAGTCCAACCTGCGGTCCAACCTCATCCTACATACGAGTCCAACCTGCGTTCCAACCTCATCCTACATACGAGTCCAACCTGCGTTCCAACCTCATCCTACATACGAGTCCAACCTGCGGTCCAACCTCATCCTACATACGAGTCCAACCTGCGGTCCAAGCTCATCCTACATACGAGTCCAACCTGCGGTCCAACTTCATCCTACATACGAGTCCAACCTGCGGTCCAACTTCATCCTACATACGAGTCCAACCTGCGGTCCAACTTCATCTTACATACGAGTCCAACCTGCGGTCCAACCTCATCCTACATATGAGTCCAACCTGCGTTCCAACCTCATCCTACATACGAGTCCAACCTGCGGTCCAACTTCATCTTACATACGAGTCCAACCTGCGGTCCAACCTCATCCTACATACGAGTCCAACCTGCGGTCCAACCTCATCCTTCATACGAGTCCAACCTGCGGTCAAAGCTCATCCTACATACGAGTCCAACCTGCGGTCCAAGCTCATCCTACATACGAGTCCAACCTGCGGTCCAACCTCATCCTACATACGAGTCCAACCTACGGTCCAACCTCATCCTACAAACGAGTCCAACCTGCGGTCCAACCTCGTCCTACATACGAGTCCAACCTGCGGTCCAACCTCATCCTACATACGAGTCCAACCTGCGGTCCAACCTCATCCTACATACGAGTCCAACCTGCGGTCCAAGCTCATCCTACATACGAGTCCAACCTGCGGTCCAACTTCATCTTACATACGAGTCCAACCTGCGGTCCAACCTCATCCTACATACGAGTCCAACCTGCGGTCCAACTTCATCTTACATACGAGTCCAACCTGCGGTCCAACCTCATCCTACATACGAGTCCAACCTGCGGTCCAACCTCATCCTTCATACGAGTCCAACCTGCGGTCAAAGCTCATCCTACATACGAGTCCAACCTGCGGTCCAACCTCATCCTACATACGAGTCCAACCTGCGGTCCAACCTCATCCTACATACGAGTCCAACCTGCGATCCAACCTCATCCTACATACGAGTCCAACCTGCGGTCCAACCTCATCCTTTCATACGAGTCCAACATGCGGTCCAAGCTCATCCTACATACGAGTCCAACCTGCGGTCCAACCTCATCCTTTCATACGAGTCCAACCTGCGGTCCAAGCTCATCCTACATACGAGTCCAACCTGCGGTCCAACCTCATCCTACATACGAGTCCAACCTGCGGTCCAACCTCATCCTACATACGAGTCCAACCTGCGGTCCAACCTCATCCTACATACGAGTCCAACCTGCGGTCCAACCTCATCCTACATACGAGTCCAACCTGCGGTCCAAGCTCATCCTACATACGAGTCCAACCTGCGGTCCAACCTCATCCTACATACGAGTCCAACCTGCGGTCCAACTTCATCTTACATACGAGTCCAACCTGCGGTCCAACCTCATCCTACATACGAGTCCAACCTGCGGTCCAACCTCATCCTACATACGAGTCCAACCTGCGGTCCAACTTCATCTTACATACGAGTCCAACCTGCGGTCCAACCTCATCCTACATACGAGTCCAACCTGCGGTCCAACCTCATCCTACATACGAGTCCAACCTGCGGTCCAACCTCATCCTACATACGAGTCCAACCTGCGGTCCAACCTCATCCTACATACGAGTCCAACCTGCGGTCCAACCTCATCCTACATGCGAGTCCAACCTGCGGTCCAACCTCATCTTACATACGAGTCCAACCTGCGGTCCAACCTCATCCTACATACGAGTCCAACCTGCGGTCCAACCCCATCCTACATACGAGTCCAACCTGCGGTCCAACTTCATCTTACATACGAGTCCAACCTGCGGTCCAACCTCATCCTACATACGAGTCCAACCTGCGGTCCAACCTCATCCTACATACGAGTCCAACCTGCGGTCCAACTTCATCTTACATACGAGTCCAACCTGCGGTCCAACCTCATCCTACATACGAGTCCAACCTGCGGTCCAACCTCATCCTACATACGAGTCCAACCTGCGGTCCAACTTCATCTTACATACGAGTCCAACCTGCGGTCCAACCTCATCCTACATGCGAGTCCAACCTGCGGTCCAACCTCATCCTACATACGAGTCCAACCTGCGGTCCAACTTCATCTTACATACGAGTCCAACCTGCGGTCCAACCTCATCCTACATGCGAGTCCAACCTGCGGTCCAACCTCATCCTACATACGAGTCCAACCTGCGGTCCAACCTCATCCTACATACGAGTCCAACCTGCGGTCCAACCTCATCCTACATGCGAGTCCAACCTGCGGTCCAACCTCATCCTACATACGAGTCCAACCTGCGGTCCAACCTCATCCTACATACGAGTCCAACCTGCGGTCCAACTTCATCTTACATACGAGTCCAACCTGCGGTCCAACCTCATCCTACATACGAGTCCAACCTGCGGTCCAACCTCATCCTACATGCGAGTCCAACCTGCGGTCCAACCTCATCCTACATACGAGTCCAACCTGCGGTCCAACCTCATCCTACATACGAGTCCAACCTGCGGTCCAACCTCATCCTACATACGAGTCCAACCTGCGGTCCAACCTCATCCTACATACGAGTCCAACCTGCGGTCCAACCTCATCCTACATACGAGTCCAACCTGCGGTCCAACTTCATCTTACATACGAGTCCAACCTGCGGTCCAACCTCATCCTACATACGAGTCCAACCTGCGGTCCAACCTCATCCTACATACGAGTCCAACCTGCGGTCCAACTTCATCTTACATACGAGTCCAACCTGCGGTCCAACCTCATCCTACATACGAGTCCAACCTGCGGTCCAACCTCATCCTACATACGAGTCCAACCTGCGGTCCAACTTCATCTTACATACGAGTCCAACCTGCGGTCCAACCTCATCCTACATACGAGTCCAACCTGCGGTCCAACCTCATCCTACATACGAGTCCAACCTGCGGTCCAACCTCATCCTACATACGAGTCCAACCTGCGGTCCAACCTCATCCTACATACGAGTCCAACCTGCGGTCCAACCTCATCCTACATACGAGTCCAACCTGCGGTCCAACCTCATCCTACATACGAGTCCAACCTGCGGTCCAACCTCATCCTACATACGAGTCCAACCTGCGGTCCAACCTCATCCTACATACGAGTCCAACCTGCGGTCCAACTTCATCTTACATACGAGTCCAACCTGCGGTCCAACCTCATCCTACATACGAGTCCAACCTGCGGTCCAACCTCATCCTACATACGAGTCCAACCTGCGGTCCAACTTCATCTTACATACGAGTCCAACCTGCGGTCCAACCTCATCCTACATACGAGTCCAACCTGCGGTCCAACCTCATCCTACATACGAGTCCAACCTGCGGTCCAACTTCATCTTACATACGAGTCCAACCTGCGGTCCAACCTCATCCTACATACGAGTCCAACCTGCGGTCCAACCTCATCCTACATACGAGTCCAACCTGCGGTCCAACCTCATCCTACATACGAGTCCAACCTGCGGTCCAACCTCATCCTACATACGAGTCCATCCTGCGGTCCAACCTCATCCTACATACGAGTCCAACCTGCGGTCCAACTTCATCTTACATACGAGTCCAACCTGCGGTCCAACCTCATCCTACATACGAGTCCAACCTGCGGTCCAACCTCATCCTACATACGAGTCCAACCTGCGGTCCAACCTCATCCTACATACGAGTCCAACCTGCGGTCCAACCTCATCCTACATACGAGTCCAACCTGCGGTCCAACCTCATCCTACATACGAGTCCAACCTGCGGTCCAACTTCATCTTACATACGAGTCCAACCTGCGGTCCAACCTCATCCTACATACGAGTCCAACCTGCGGTCCAACCTCATCCTACATACGAGTCCAACCTGCGGTCCAACCTCATCCTACATACGAGTCCAACCTGCGGTCCAACCTCATCCTACATACGAGTCCAACCTGCGGTCCAACCTCATCCTACATACGAGTCCAACCTGCGGTCCAACCTCATCCTACATACGAGTCCAACCTGCGGTCCAACCTCATCCTACATACGAGTCCAACCTGCGGTCCAACCTCATCCTACATACGAGTCCAACCTGCGGTCCAACCTCATCCTACATACGAGTCCAACCTGCGGTCCAACCTCATCCTACATACGAGTCCAACCTGCGGTCCAACCTCATCCTACATACGAGTCCAACCTGCGGTCCAACCTCATCCTACATACGAGTCCAACCTGCGGTCCAACCTCATCCTACATACGAGTCCAACCTGCGGTCCAACTTCATCTTACATACGAGTCCAACCTGCGGTCCAACCTCATCCTACATACGAGTCCAACCTGCGGTCCAACCTCATCCTATCGAGGTTAGCCTGCGGTCAAAGACAGCTCCTAATTTTATCAAATTTATCACCGTGGTACAGCTATGAGCCATATAAAGGCGGTTTATAATGAAGAGTCATACACATTTCGGGGTCCGACTTCGCTATTAAAACATATACTCATACAATGGACTAAATGCAATTTTAGATATATATGTATATGAGTAATCCTACTTTCTACTATTTATTTTATAGATTAATAATATTATAAATGTGAAAGTTTGTATGTTTGGATGTTTGTTACTCAATCACACAGAAACGGCTGAACGGTTTTAAATTAAATTTAAGACATACATAGTTTAATATCGAAATTAACATATCGTAGAAAATTGTTGGGTTCATGTCTTAAGTCAATGCGGACGATGTCGCGGGTAGAAACTAGTTAGATAATATATTGAAGCAGGTTCTAATTAATATGATACTTCTTTTAGAGTCTCTCGTTCGAAACCGGCTAGCATATTAAAAACTGTAAGACTTCGTAACCCACAGACACACCGATATAACAAAGAGTGTTAGGTCCAGCCATTTTTGTTATAGAAAAAGAAACAATAATTGATAAGACAATATTAATTTTTACTTCTTAATTCTTATAATTTATTTCACTTATTATACCAATGTACCACAGTATGCGTTTCATATAAAACAGTAGAACATCTCAATCCTAGCCGTCCGAATACTCACACACACACACACACACACACAGACGCGAAGCCTGCGCGCCTAATCGATGGATTTCAGCAAAGATTAAAATATAATAGCAATAGACTTGCCACCTCACACATTGAGATAAATCGCTTGAAGAAATGTGTATGTTTTATAAAACCTTTACTTGTCGTTTCAAAGATCATGGGCGTGAAAAGTAGTAACGCATAATGTAGTCATAACACTTTTGGCAGAAACAAATGGAAACGGGTGAGTGTAATAAGACGTTGAATAACACATTTTTCAGTCGCGTTATAAACACTATATCTACAAGTGTATAAAGTAACATAAGTATATACTGCCATATGTACCTACTCAAATAATTCTACCATAACTTTTTTAACACAAATCACAAGATAATTTCTATTTGCGAAAATGCCCATTGAGGTGCGTTACTTGGATCGCGTTGGCTTATTCACTCAAGGACTCCTCTAGAGAGGGACGGCCTCGGCTTGGGCAGTCGCTACGGGAAAGAGGATAAACTCGTTGGTTCTGCGTGATAATTAGCACCGGCAAGAGCTTCTTTTTTATATTCATGCGTTTAATTTCTTACAAATATGTTCTACAAGTTATACTATATATACCGTCACGCCTATATTCCCTAAGTGAAGGTAGGTGTTCACCCACTAGCCATCGAAGTTAGGTCCCATGTAATAAGAGACGAGACTATCACCATCTAATTAGGCACAGTTTAAAGCTCCAAACTTACACTGGAAAAATTTCGAACCCGGGACCTCGTGATCGCTACACGCATAATACGACAGTAGTCCAACGAGGCTGTCATGATTCAGAGGTAAATTAATATAGGTTTTACATTTGAAGTATATTCTTTACATTTTTATAATCTGACGACCATATTAAAATCTATACAAAAACATAATTCAAGGAACAAAAATATCAAATGTCACTAATCACAAATTCAAAATCATTTATTTCACATATAATAGGGTATAACATAGTTGGTCGGGATTAGTGATGTATACCGGCGGCAAAATCAGTCTCCGGAGATTTTCGAAGAATTTACAACGATAACCGGAGAAAAACTGGTTGATAACAACGTAATGAAAATAATTTACATATACCAAATAGTTCATAGGTAAATAGCAGTACGTACGTATACCTATCTGATTACCTATCTTCGCGACTTAAGTAACAGTTCTGAGTGGATTGAGTTTTCATTTATACATTCATGTGTACATTAACCACGAAATGAACAAAACTTAGTTAACTACGTGTTATGACTTACGTAGTCGTACTACGTATAGTTTAATATTATGAAAACTGATAGACAAATAACACGATACTTTATAAATTGGTACTCCTATATGGACAAAATTATGGATTAAGGATGCATTAAAAAAACTCCATTATTTTTAGTAACTACCGGTGAAAAACCAGTTCATGTGTTAACCGGAGAATCTCCGGTTTTTATAGAACCGGTTCACATCACTAGTCTGGATCTCAAACCGCAAATCTATTGCTACCTTTAGACAAATTGTAATTATTTTATTAATATTATCTACTCCCCTTACGCCTCAAAGCGTAGACATTGGCCGGTGTACACCCAGACACGAGTAGGCTATAAGGTAAAATAAAATGCATTCACGAACTCGGAACATTCCGATTTTATTAGGCGCATGTCTCACATTATTTACAGCGCAGTATGTGATCCCGGCAACGGTATACGCCTCCGTCTGTAGAACGTATTTACCAAAAGCGTATTCATATTAGATTTCTGAGCTCCCAATGCCAGCCGGCTGTATCGAGAATGTCACCGATACATTCGATACTTTATTCGAGAGAGCTCGAGAACGCGCGCCGCGACACGGAAGAGTGTCAAATAAATACAGGTTGAAATATCTCCTCCCGCGCTCTGCTATCCTGGTGTATACGTCACGTTCAACAATGAATTTTTGTTTGGTTTTCGTGTTATTCGGCTATTTTTTTGCGTGGAGCTCTGGGATGCTGTACCGGCGGGATCCCGACAATGTTTTGAAACCTGGTGAGTATAATAAAAATATTATTTCGCGTTCATATTTTAAAAAATGTACAGCGAATTGAATTTTTATATCCCTAGAATCAGTTTTAGGCAAGTATGTATATAGTATTTTTTGTCGTCCTATATGATAAATAATAAATTATAGAATTTAAATTTTAATACGACGTTATTTATATTTAAATAGTTATATTATATTAGAGACAAATTAACATATGTAAATGCAAAAAAAAAACTAAATTAAATAAAATCGACGAACGGTTTGATCCAGTGGTTATGATCTTAAGCCGCTTAGCCCCAGGTTCGATACCCGCACGGGATCAATATTTGTGTGACCCGTGAGTATTTTTTTTAATCTGGATTGTGTATGTGATTGACCCACGATACCGAAATAACTGTCCTAGTGTAGGGCTACTTTAAAAAAAATGTAGTTAAGAACAGTAAATTTAATTACAATATTTTGACCATAATATTAATTATATCTAGATATACTTTTTGTTGTCATATGAGAAAATCCAACAGAAGATGTCAGCAAGCCTCGGAGAAAGCTTACGCGCATTGTTTATCACACTTAATGTCTATTATAATTATTCAAAACTGTATTATTTTTTTAATTTTTAAGACACGCAGGAGTCGGCCTTCGGGACTTATCAACTAGAATGATGTCGAACATAGATTTTACAAAACTAATGAAAGACTATAAAATATTTAAAGAAGATATCGTTTAACGGGCAAATTTAATTCCTTGAATTATTATAGCAACAACGTCGTAAGCGGTGCGCAGGTTGCAGTGCGTCACCTTGATACTTGCGCACGCGCTCACGGTAAACGGTGCACTTTCAAATGGTTCGGTCCTATTTCGGACGCCTGTTCGTTAAAACATCTTGGATATAATATTTTAGTATCTTTTGAATTAGGAATTCCAATTTAAATATTGTCGAGCAATAAACTCTATGTTTATGTTCGATATTTTTATTACATATAGTGTACGTAATAGCACTTTTTCGCGAGATATTAAATTGTGCAATAATTTATTTTTTTGTGTAACATTAGTGCTTATTCTGAGTACCCAGTGTATAAACAAACTTTACTACTACTTAACTTTTGTCCATGTATGAGGTTCTAATTATTTATATTAATTTAATTATGGAACGACGGCGTTGTACCACCGCGGCCGCGGCATGCCGTTAAAATGAGAAAAAAATATTAAGTAACATCAATACAAGAAAAATATAATGGTTGTGGTTTTGTATTCCCGTGGAATTTATGGAATACATAATATATGAAGTATTTAATAATTCTACATCACTTAAAATGTTTGTTTAGAGTCCACATACACGTAGTGCACAATACAGTACCACGTGATAGATAATACATCATCATCATCATCATCTCAGCCTATACTTGTCCACTGCTGAACATAGGCCTCCCCAATCGCTTTCCAGCGTAACCGGTCCGATGCCACCTGCATCCAACGACTTCCTGCGATTTTCACAAGATCGTTGGTCCATCTGGCAGGCGGCCGTCCCACGCTGCGCTTGCCAATACGTGGTCTCCACTCTAGAATCTTTCTGCCCCAACGCCCGTCCGATCTACGCGCTATGTGGCCCGCCCATTGCCACTTCAGCTTGCTAATCTTAACGGCGATGTCGGTGACCTTGGTTCTTCTACGAATCTCCTCATTCCTGATTCGATCGCGTAGAGAAACGCCGAGCATAGCTCTCTCCATAGCTCGCTGAGCAACTCTGAGCTTTTTTATGAGACCTATTGTAAGAGACCACGTCTCTGATCCATATATCATCACTGGTAACACACATTAACTAAAAACTTTAGTCTTAAGACACTGAGGTATTTTGGATGAGAAGATGTTGCGCAGTTTCCCGAACGCTGCCCAGCCGAGTTGGATTCGTCGATTGACCTCTCTCTCAAAGTTGGACCTACCTACCCGGACTACCTGTCCCAGGTAAATGTATTCGTCGACAACTTCAAGAGTAGAGTTCCCAACGGTGAGTGCGGTGGGTACGACATGGACTTTAGACATTATTTTCGTTTTGTCCATGTTCATTTTAAGACCCACTTGTTGAGATACTCTGTTGAGGTCACCGAGCATTCGTCCTAGATCTTCCAGCGACTCCGCCACGACCACAATGTCGTCGGCAAATCGAAGGTGAGTGATGTATTCGCCATTGATGTTGATGCCAAGTCCTTGCCATTCCAAGAGCTTGAAGGCGTCCTCTAAGGTGGCCGTAAACAGTTTCGGAGAAATGACGTCTCCCTGCCTTACTCCTTTTTTTATGGGGATCGCCTTCGTGCACTGCCCCTGTACTCGGACTGACATGGTGGCGTTATTATACAAGCACTTCAACACTTCAATGTACCGATAGTCAATGCGGCATCGCTGGAGAGATCTAAGAACCGCCCAAGTCTCGATCGAATCGAAGGCTTTCTCATAGTCCACAAACGCCAAGCATAGTGGCCGATTATACTCCTCGGTCTTCTGTATAATCTGCCGCAGCGTATGTATGTGGTCTATGGTACTAAAGCCTTTCCGGAAACCGGCTTGTTCGGGAGGCTGGAAGTCATCAAGCCTGCGTTCGAGACGATTCGTGATGACTCTCGAAAACAACTTATAAACATGGCTCAGCAGTGTGATGGGCCTATAATTCTTCAGTAAAGTGTTATCACCTTTCTTGAAAAAGAGTACCACCACACCCCTGTTCCACGCTTCCGGCGTTTTTCCTTCGAGCAAGACGGAATTAAACAGCCTCTGAAGGACTTTAAGTACCGGCGATCCACCCGCTTTCAGAAACTCTGCGGTAATTCCGTCTTCACCCGGCGCTTTGTTGTTTTTAAGGTGTTTGAGAGCCATCCCAATCTCGTACAGGCTGATGTCCGGGATATCTTCAGTGTAGTGTCGGGTTAGCTTGGCTCTTGGGTCTTTTACCAAGTCAACAACAGGTTCAGCTACTGAGGTATACAACTGCCCATAGAACCTCTCTATCTCCCTGAGCACCTCTGACCTATTCGACGTTACGTTTCCGTCCTCCGTCTTCAGCTTCGTCAACTGGCTTTGCCCAATAGACGCGTCTCTTGCAAACACTTTGGAGCCCTTGTTCTGCTCTATGGTCTCCTCAATACGTCTTGTATTGAAGGACCGTAAATCGTGTCGCAAGGACTTCAATATCTGTCCATTGAGCTGCCTATAGGACTTAGCATCATCGGAGGTTTGGAGTGTCATGGTACGTCGCTCAGCCATAAGGTTTTGGGTGTAGTCAGATAGCTTTTGAGGCCTATTTTTACGGTGGGGCTTAAAATGCTTGGACCCGACCGTATGGACAGTCTCTACCAACCTATTGTTGATTTCGTCCACTGATGCGCTGCTGTCTAGCAATTCGAAGCAGTTTGACAATTCGAGTTGAAAGTTCTCGGGGTTTTGGATATGTGCATTAGAAGGTCGGAGCGTAGACTTCATCAGACGCGATCTTTCCATTTTGACATTAATATTTAATGTGCCTCTGACCATTCGGTGATCACTGCCGGTTTTTACCCTGTGAATCACGGAGACATCATTAAATATTTGTCGCTTGGTGCTCATGATGAAGTCTATCTCATTTTTTCTGGAACCATCAGGGCTCATCCAGGTCCATTTCCTATGAGGCGGCTTCCGGAAGAAAGAGTTCATCATAAAGAGTCCCTCCTTCTCCAGATATTCGGCCAGCCTCTGACCCCTGGGGTTGCGTTGCCCATATCCAAATTGCCCCACTCTCAATTCATCATCGCCCCGTTTGCCCAGCTGCGCATTGAAGTCACCCATAACCACTGTAAAGTGTGCTTTGGAAGTATGTATGGCTCTACTAATGTCCTCATACATTACTTCGACGTCATCATCTGAGTATGCCGAGGTCGGTGCGTAGACCTGTATGACCTTCAGCGAATATCTTTTGGATATTCTGAGTATCAGGTACGCTACCCTGCTCGACACACTAGTGATGGACACAACGTTGTCTATGAGTGACTTGTTGACGATAAATCCGACACCACCTTGGGACTGCTGTTCGCCCTCCCGGTAGTAAAACAAGTTGCCGGATTTTAAGGTTATCGTGTCCTCTCCCTTTCTTCGGACCTCCGATAAACCAACAATATTCCACCGCAACTTGTTTATCTCTTCCTCCAGCTCAACAAGCTTCTCATCTGTCCTTAACGTGCGTGCGTTGTATGTCACCAGGGCCAATTTTCGGTGTTGGTGGTAGCCGAATCTCTGCCGGAGATTCTTAGCACCCCTTGTCCTGTCGTTACCATGGCTGCTACCGTGGCCAGGACGAACAGGACCGCCGGGGACTAGGGGCCTGGTTTTCTTACATTCTTCCATAATTGGGGGTGTTTGCCATACTCGCCACGCTTGGCAGGCGGGTTGGCGAGCGCAGTTATTGGTCGTCGAAGTGCTAAGGGAACGCTGCTGCCCATTCCCTAGTTTTCCCTGAGTCGCCTTGTACGACACCCGATGGGATGAGATGGGTTGGTCCTATTCTAAGCCGGGAACCACGCGGAGATAATACATACATAGTATTAAATGCTTTCTTGGGCCCGACCGAATGGGCTAGTCACCATACACGTGAGGCAATAGAACAAGATTTTTGTTAAATCAAAATAAATATATTTTTCTTTGTGTCCCGTTTTTTATAAATTTGTATCACCAGTATGATTACTCCTGTAAATTTCGCGAGGATACTAAACAAGGCTCTGTATAATGAAACTTAGTCACGAAACGCTCCTGCTCTTTTTTTAAAGGCGACTAAAAATCGTTATTTGCCTACCTGGTTACCTACAAATTATAGAGCGTCAAGCAACGTATGAAAACTGATTTTTAGAATTATTTACCTCTGGCAAGCTTTGTTATGGCGATTTGATGCAATTTAGAGTGTTTCAGGGACTTGAAAGCTAAGCTTAACCTTCATACGGACAGATTTTTTTCGTACCACACCCAACCAAGTTTATCCGAAACAGTAATAAACCTTGCAATAATACTACAAAATATACTCACGGACACCTTGTAAAGCGCTTAAGCATTTTATATAGCAACGTATAAATAAACAACAACAAAAAGGCATTTCGTCCCTTCAACAATCGTTCATTGTAACACAATCTTCGTCACTCTTCGTCAGGTAAAATGTATTACATCATTTACAAAACATTCAAATGATGGCACGTTAATCAAATATGCGAGGTGGGATGACACCGCATTATACAACTAAATTACGAAGTACCCTAATAAAGTGGAATACCTACCCGTAACAGCGCTTTTAAACTGGGAATTCGTAATACAAAGTGCACTTAAGAATTTAAGAAGTTCGGACTACTTCGCAGGATGAATTTTGATATGGCCTTTATTTACATCTACTTAGCTATATTTCTCGATATCAGAGCCATTTGGTCAGATGTTAAATTTTTGCGAGAACCACTTTTTAACTGAATTATAATATACCTATACCAAATAAGCCGTGTCTTACCTAAAATGCAAGTCAAGAGTCTCCGTAACCGGATAGCGTGTATGAAGCGAACTATGACAGTGGGGGAAGTCAGAAAGGTTTGTAAGGAAAGAACTGGTTGGAACTCTGTATTCTCTGCCTACTCCGCAAGGGATCTGGCGTGATAATATAGATATATACCTGGAGTAAAACTGAAGACGCTATTTAGGATAACAAATTAAGAATGAATACCTGGCCAATGTGGCCGTTTTATCAAACTTTTCGGCACCTCTCCTCTAGATTTTATCTGCGTGTATACCCATGTACTGCAGGTAAAGTAGTTATGCTGCTCTATTTATTCCTCCCTCCGGCGGGCGGGACATGATGGAATGAAAGGGTTATATTATTGTTAAGTAACATAAACAAAAGTTCGTTATTTAATGATAAAAGATCGCACAGGGAGACTGATAAGCTCAAGCTAAGCATTTTTCAAATTCATATACAAAATGTAAAGGATTGATGATTATAATAACATAACCTAAAATATTTTTCCTAATCTGGACAACTGCCCACATATAACTTATTTGCAGTGCATCGGGCAGGTAATACATATTTAATTCTTACATACCCCTTACAATCTACATATATATCCATAAAGAAAGAGAAACTACACTTCTACTGTGTCATAAGGAAACTAACCGGGATGAAGTTTCATGAGCACACACACAATTAATACTAAATAAATAAACACCACCACGCCTATATTCCGCAAGCAGGAGTGGCAGAGGTGTACTATGTACACCCACTCTTCGCCGACGATGTTGAGCCTATTACTATAATACCGTCAGACACACAATGTCAGACTTCGGAATGATGCTGGATTTTTTCTACCGAATAATTACATTTAGGAATACAAACCGAGGACATGCATTATTCGCCAATAGACAATTGAGGCAATTAAATGAGTTTACAGAAATTTCTAGCTAGTATTATAGCACCTGTAATATACTATGTACACCATCACCTGCGCTCGCGCCGCGGCAATGTGCGACCTTGCTTGCGGTGCGGGCCACGGTCAAGAATTACGAGTTGTCACGTAACCGACAGCCATTTCAACTGATTCATTTTTAATCATAAACGAATGATGGTAGTGTCCTGATCATTTTTGTAACTTGGTGTATTGAGAACATTTAATCAATTAGGCCGTTGGTTCGGGTTTTATGCAAATATCTTACCCATTTCCGTATACAATTTTACATAAACCTATAATGTATGAGACACCAATATATCATTATTTTTTTATTTATTTCAATGGTATATTCGGTTTCTTTTGTTTAAAATGCTTTTTATTTTATAACTTTAAGTAATGAATAAATTAATGATTTATAATCTATCAATCTATCTAGATCATCACGCCAGCTCCCTCGCGGGGTAGGCAGAGAGTAAATTAAGTAAAGTAATATACCTATATTATATTATTCAGCCTTGTTTTAGAGTAAGGTACCTACAAGATTGACATAATACCCATCATAATAACTCGCACGATCTTTATCTTTAAAGACTAAAGTCCAAACAAAAAAAATGCAGACGTACATAGAACCTCCTCCTTTTTGAAGTCGATTAAAATCAGTTTGATTGAAGCAAAATTTTCCAGCAGGTACTAAGGAGAAATTAAACAATCCTAATCATTTAGTTTTAATCCAACATGGCTATTCTCTTATTTTGTTTTAAAAGACGTATCCCCACCCTTAGAATTATTTCTGTGTCGTAGGTGCGTTTACAAATATGAAATTTACACATACAAACACCCAGACCTTAACAAATAATTGTGGGTCACACAAACAGGCACTCAGGCCTTATTTATTACAATAACAATCAGAAAATTACATGTACATTACATAAAAGCATTATAACTAAATATTTGTAACTGATAATTTACTTCAATAAACAATAAAAACAGACTGCAAAAGAGACAGTATCATACTTAAGTCAACTAAAAAGCAAAATTATTATAAATTCATATAGCATTATATTCTATCTGTCTATATCAGTACGCCAGATCCCTTGTGGGGTAGGCAGAGAGTACAGAGTTCCAACAGGTTTCTTCCTTTCATGCCTCTCTGGCTTCCTCCACTCTCATAGTTCGTCTCATATCATATTGTTACACAAAATTAATATTTTATGCAACGATATAATACTTATTTGTTCGTCCGTATAATTTAATTATAATATATTGTTTCTATCTATCTATCTATAAAATAACGCCAGATGCCTTGCGGGGTAGGCAGAGAGTACAGAGTTCCAACAGGTTCTTTCCTTACATACCTCTCTGGCTTCCTCCGCTCTCATAGTTCGTCTCATACACGCTCGCTGGTTACGGAGACTCTTGACTTTTCCTTCCATAATATTGTTTAATTTATAATTGCAACCGGAACGGAGAGAAGGCGCTGCAATCATGCGTTTTTTATTTATATGGATGTACAAATCAGCGCGGCCGCAGCGCTGCAGCCACGCTGCTTCCGAGCGGTTTGTGACAGCTTTGAAAGCGCCCGAAGTAATAAAGAATATATTGTAAAATATTAAAACAATAATATTTTTGTTCTAGATCTATTGGCCATATCGTCGACAGTCATGCCTCTCCCGTACTACTCGGTGTACGGGTACGAGAAGAAGCTACTCCGGGATAAACAGAAGGAGCGACCCCAGGGGAAGATCGGATTGGTGACCAAGAAAGCCGATAAAGATTCCTAATAGCCGGCGGCTATTATGACTTTTTCCTCTAACGTAAAATATTAATACGAAACATTACCAAAGGTAATTTTCCTGTTTAAACCCATATTATTAAAATTACAACCGTACTTGGCATTTTTGAGATACAAAAGTATTTTTAATAAAGTTTCAAAAATATACAAAGCTTTTTAACCATAAATACAAAGTTTACTAGTACACATTACGGTTTTTTTTATTACCAGAACCTTTTTATAAATTTTTATATTATACCTGTTTATTTGAAATATCTTCTTAATAATGTTAATGTATAAAGTGACGAAACAACATAAATTAAGATTGTGCCGTGATTGTAAATATTTTAAAGGTCACAATACCAAAACTGTTAAATATTTAATATACATAACATAATTCTTGTATTTATAAATATTATAATTAAATTGTGGCCATATTGATTAAGTTGGAATCAGACTTTTATTTTTTAAAGTAGCAAGGACGATATTATAAAAAGAGGATTTTTGAATAACCGCTTATAAGCGAATACCCTGTACTAGTGGCACGTAGTGTTGCTGGCATTCTTGAGGTCCTGGATTCGAATCCTGGGTCGGACCTAAGGGAGTCTGAGATTGTGCTCGGTAATAAAGACTCGGTCCGTATCACATTAGGACCAAACATAGTCTACAATATGTGAGTATATGGTCTCTTAAATACCTATGTTCAAGTATCGGCAAAGATAAATTACTTGCCTCACATGTTTCATTATTTTTAAAGGAAACGTATTGAACTGTTTATAAAAAAAAGAGACCTAGTCAATGGCGTAGCTAAGTAACCAAAGACCCTGATGCAAAAGAATGTTAGGTTAGGTTCAGTTAGGTTTTATCACTCCTAAATACTAAATATACATATGTGTATAAGTTTTCGTAAGCTTTAGTAATCGTCCATTCCCCAAAAGTTTCGAATATCTTTCAACTGAGTTATCATGATTAAAGTCGTGTTGCCACCTGCTTTATGTATATTCTGAAGGTTCGAGATTGTTGAGTTTGCTGGTCAGGGCCCCCGGAGCCTGCGGGCCCCGGTGTACGGCACCACCTAGCCCTTCGATAGCTACGTAACTGGAACAAGTTCTGTAGTAACTATCGTAAAAAAAAATCTTTAAAAAAAAAAGGTAAACCGACTTCAAAAAGCAAAAAATAAATATTTGAAGTCGGTGCTGGTTGGTACAGTCGGTTACTTGGCACCGACTTCAAATATTTATTTTTTGCTTTTTGAAGTCGGTTTACCTTTTTTTAAAAGATTTTTATTTTACAATTTTAAGTGACGAGTGAATTATTTAGTAATATTTATATACCGATATTATATTATTTTGCTAAGTTGTTAAGTAAGGTACCTACAGGATTAATATAATGACTATAACAACGGAATCTAATACATTCGTGCTGTTCACCATTAAGGAGTTCCCTCTTGTATCTTCAAAGTCCAAGGTCCAATACCAATGACAATAGAATAGGACCACCTCAAAACTATACTGAACCAAATGCAAAAAGAATCATAAAAATCGGTTCATAAGCAAAGGAGTTATAAAAAAGGACGAATTATGAACCTCCTTTTTTGAAGTTGGCTAATATACTGCTTAGTTCTATAGAAGGGTACCTATATGATTGACGTAATACCCATAATATCTCAATTTGCACATGCCTATTGTTTGTCGTTAAGGAGTTCCCTGGTGTATCTTCTAAGTCCAAGGTCCAATACCAATGAAATTAAAATGGGACCACCGCGGAGCTATACTGAACCCTATGCAAAAAAAAATCATCAAAATCGGTCCACAATTAACGGAAATATCGCTGAACACACATAAAAAAAAAAAAAACAAAAAGCATACAGACAACCGAACATAGAACCTCCTCCTTTTTGAAGTCGGTTAAAAATATCAAAGAGTCACCGAAGTTACATAAGTATACCAAATTTCAGGTTAATCTCATGCCAGCAAGTTCTTGAAAACTGGATCACACATTTTGAACCGCAAGTGCCTTGTTTTTATGTAGTTTTGTACATATTTCACTACCACAAATATGTTTGACCCATTTTATATGGTGGATCGTAATGTTATTATTACAGACAGATATATGTATAATATGACCGGGATTATGCGTTCAGGCATTTGTTTTATGATTCGCAGAGTCTGCGATAAATTTATATTTTATTTGTAGTTTTGTCTGCACATTATATTTATTTTCAAGTTTTCTCTGTTTATACTCGTTCTAAAAATATAATTAACTAGACAAAATTCATTAAACACACAGCTTACTTTTTATCTCAAATAATGTCATATAAGTTCATTTGTCAACATACATACATTGCTTTGCAATCATTTGCAAATATTTCTGCTAACACCATTCATCACGTAGGTAATTAAAGGTCCTTATTTGTATTGGTATTAATCCACCCCGTGTTTAGTAGCCCAGCCGAGGGCAAGAACAGTCGACATAGTTGTAAAATTCGGCTCTGTATGCAGAGCTCCATTTACAGTCAAAACACTCCGAATAACACGAATGGTGGCTGGAGAGTAGAATTTAATTAAAGCAAAATTAATCCCAACCGCCGGCTGATTCTACATTCAGGTTTGTAAGTACACATGCATTTTAATCGAAACATATTTGAAAAATTAACATATTTATGGCAAAAGTAAATTAAAATGAATAAATACAACGACGAGACGCTCGTAGCGCGTGCGACCGCGATGTTTTAGCGATCACCAAGGTGAAGCAGTGTCCGGCTCGGTCAGTTTATGAGGGGTGACCACTTTTGACTCTTTCCTTTTGAGCGTTTTTGTGATTTCGACGGCCATTAAACCGTTTGTCCCTGTTACAACCCAATTTAGTAGTCGTTAAGCCAAGTTGAAAGCCTTATAGGCGAATCGATAGGTTCCTACAGCGGCCACAAACCACTCAGAAGCGTTCCACGTGGTAGAGTAAAAGCTTCTCTCCCCTCGACTTGAGAGAGAAGGCCCTTGCCCAGCATTGGGACACTATAAACTGATTCAAATAAACAAAATTTTTTTTGAGAACCCGGCTCTTTCAATATTGGATGTAAATAATTTGACTGATAACAGTCAAAACACTTGCGCAGGTAAATTGCTTATGTAAGCGAACGTCTAAAAAGTGCTGAGAATTAGGAGGAAAATCGATTGTAAAACAGACCAACGAAACTGAACTAAAGACTGCTTCGTTGGTCTAGCGGCAAAGCGCATCTTTTTTTTTTTTTTTATCTTTGTGATTTCGAGGTCCTGGGCTCGGTTCCTAGGTCGTACAAATATTGTTTGTCTACCGAAAACTTCCCAGTATAAGTCCAGAGTCTAGAATTGTACCCAGTGTATGGCAATAAGCTCGCTCCCTATTGATTTGGACCTAACATCGTCGGTGTAAAGTGGGTGTACTCAGTACACCTATGCTACCCATCTTTGGGGAAAATGGGCGTGACGGTGTTTATATTTTATTTTATTTATTTTTATACAAGAAAGTCTATTAAAAAAAAGTGTGGTAAAAACTACTACCAACTCATTAGCATTTAATAACTTCTCATTCCTGTGTTACCACCTTAGCGGCGCTCTTCCGATCAATCTAGGCCTTTGGTCTCGATAACTACCTGTAAATAATCTCTATCTATCTATTTATATCATCACGCCACAAGGGTTGATTGTGGGGTATTTTGAGGAGTTCTAGCTTCCCCTTCGGCAGCAGCCCAAAGTAGCGTATCTCACTCTCAATAACGTATTTGCAATCCAGCATAATCTTTAAGATGCAAGATTGTCACCAGTTTCTCAAAGTAAATTCCGTCCTATATGACTGAGATTAATTTCTCTATTCCTGTTTCCTACCGTACTTCGTTGACTCAAAAACCCCCCATATATTTCCATAAGGGTCATCGTAGAGATATACATACACCCACAATCATCCAACGATCTTAAATCGCAATATTTATTTATTTATTTAAGTAGAATAATAGCCTTTTGCAATCATACCAGACTCCGACTTGCCTGTTATGGTTTTAGGTAGAAAAACCGTTTTGTTTGACTTCGGATTCGTCGGCAGCCGTCACCAAATGCCACTATACCAACGAGCTGCGACATTAATTTTAATGAAATTAATATAAAGGTAATTTTATAAATACCTTAAGCAAGAACCAACGCGAGTATATTATTACGTTAAAGTAACGTAACCGTAATATTATTTTATCGTTACGGTACACACGGATCAGCTAATGGACGCCCGCAACAGCGGGTATAAAAATAATGTATTAGGAGGATTTCGTTAATCCGCAGATATATTGGAGGCGAGGACGCGGCGTCGAGGGAGCGCCGCGCCTGACGGGAAATACTGTCTCCGCTACTTAATATAATAACCTAGTGGAAGTGTATAGGTTAGTGCTTTTATTGATTTTATTGCCACGTTTTTATCAACTAGTTTTCTTGTCCGATTGCCTGTACGGTACAAATTGTTATTGTGCAATCGATTTCAAACTAATTTCTCGATAAGCTAGACCCGTCAAACTAAGCTAGCACACACCAACTATCGTCGAGACAACAGAGAGCTTAGTATGAACAGATTGACGTTAGCGTGACTCTATCGAGTTGATGTTAGTCTGTCTAATAAAAGCTGAGAGTGATTTTTTAACGTTTTATTTACATATAAACTGACAATACTAAAACTAATGTCATTGTGTAATTCTAGTAAACCATGGATATAGACTAAATAATTTTGATCATTAGAAATCCATGATTTTGATACACGCTAGATTTATTTTACGTTATGTTGTTTCCATAAAATTCTACACGATTTAAATTTAACAACTCTTAATGTGAAATCTTATTAATCTCGTGGCATTGCATTGATGGATTGTATAGGACCCTCTAGACAACATGTGTTCTAATTAAAAAATGGAAACACTTACAAGAAATTGATTTATTATATTATCTATCTATCTATATCATCACGCCAGATTCCTTACGGGGTTGGCAGAGAGTACAGAGTTCCAACAGGCTCTTTCCTTACATACCTCTCTGGCTTCCTCTACTCTCATAGTTCGTCTCATACACGCTCGCCGGTTACGAAGACTTCTGACTTGTCCTTCAGATAAGACCCGGTCTATTTATTATATTAAAGCCGATAAATATTAGGTTCCCATAGCAGAAATCAAGGATTTATAAACCATTTACAGGAAAGAATATAATATGGATCCTTAATACTTCTGCAGACCTCAATACAATACTATATTTACTGCAGAAAAGTGTCATTAGAGCCATCTACAATCTAGCTCCTAAAGAATTATTTAAAGATAAAATTAAGGAAATAATAATTCTGTTTTAATACTTATTATATACGAGAAAGAATATCAATAACTTTGAAAAATTGAGTATCCAAACTGGAAATACTCGGAGTAACAAAAAAAAAATGCTGTACGTACATGTCACGCGTCTCCACAAAATCAGCAATTCGTTCGTGGGCCAGTGTATACGCTTTTATAACAAACTTCCCCACGATATTCGAGATTTACTAAATAATAAATGTATAACCAATTAAAACTAAATTATATAAGATACAAATTATATAGAGCCTATTACAAAATCTCGACTTATGTAGAAGACCGCGTGGGATTGAAGTGCTATGTTATTAATAGTGATGCTATTTATTTTTCGCTTGGAATTACATCAATGTTAAAGCGTAGCGCGTTGTGCCTGGCGAGCTTGGGGTATTGTTGCTTTGTAGACACAATCTGGCCACTGTGTTCGGGGTTCTGGTTTAGTCATGCTGACTGTAATATCCTTGCTTACAGTAGCTGTCAGGCGCGGGTCACTCTCCTCCCTCCAATATGGTCGAAAGGAGTGATGGCTGTTCCAGTAGTCATATTCGTAAACAGGTACTGCTTGCTGGGACTAGTTATTAGTGAAGGCCGCGTTACGATCTGGTGGTAGATTAGTAATTACATCAAAAAACTTAAAATTTACTATTTGCAAAGCGTTTTGAGTGTGTGTGTGTGTTTGTATGTATGTGTGTGTGTGTGTGTGTGTGTGTGTGTGTGTGTGTAAATGATCTACGCTGTTGGGGCCGGGCCTTTACCAGACAAGAGAGCGAGCGTGCAACTACTACGCTCGAGGCAGAAGCGCAAGGGGGCTCAAGGGCTAACTCAAGGGCACCTCAAGGAGGAACGGCATCAGCTTGGGCAAGCGCTATGGGGGAGGGCGTCTACTAGGTGTCGCGCCGTGGTGCTCTGCACCGGCCTGCGGGCAAGGAATTATTCGACCTCGCCGGCGAGGTTGGTGTGAGGCTGGTGCGAGGCCTGATCCTGTGTGTGGTATCTGTATCCGAAAGAAGGGATGTAAGGGCATCGGGAGGGTCGGTGAGAACATGCCTCGGACGGCGGTAGCGGCTAATAGGAGGGGAGTTAGGTTCGTAGTCAGCGGCAGTTACGATTTGCTGATTTCTATGATTGGACGTGTTCGCGAAATATCGGATATGCAAGCACCCCCGCAGGGTTTATACGAAATAAATTGCTTGAGTTTATGTTAGAATACTATAATTTCTATGTAATTCGCTACCTATACCTTCTTCTCCCTCGTTTCTTCACTCCCCCGTGCGTATAAATGAGGTCATTAAAATCATATCCTCATTTACACGATTTTTGCTTATGCTCCACTATTTTTTTACTCATAAAAGTATTTAAATATCAAATCCATTTATTCCAAGTTCATCTGGTTTTATTTAAATTTGCCGCCCATTTCCACTCTCAGCTTTCATTAGACATACTATTCTTTTCACACTATAAATTTAATAAATAAAGACTAACGCTTTCTTGTCAACATTACGATAATGTCAAAAAATTTGTGGTTAGCCCCTAGCTCATATTAACTGTTTCTCAACGACAGCTCATGTACCTACTAATAATTGAATAACCTCTACGTTAATTATTTAAGAACTTCTTTTAATGTCGAATCTGGAATATTTGGCTACATCCATGACCGCCACTAGTTTTGCCCGCTGTTTTACCGGCATTGATTTTATCCACTTACACACATGGCTGCCATTTTAATTTTTACCAATCAAAAATAAGAAAGCAGCAGTGATAACCTAGTGGTTAAACCGTTGGACTGCAAAGTCAGAGGTGTCGGTTTCAATCCCAGGCACGCACCTGTGTCTTTTTGAAAGCATGTGCGTATTAAAAATTAACTATTACTTGCTTGCATCCTTGGTTTGTTTCCAGGATGCGTAGCAGTAAACAGATCTTTAAAAACCAACTTAAATATTGCCAGAACAACAAAGAGCAAATAGAGATGGATATTACCGCGGCGCAATACTCTCGAAAAGATTTTAAAAACTTCTGGAAACAAACTCGGAAGGCGAGTCCTAAAGTTAGCCCCCCCACCATTGTAGGGGGTTTAAATGATAGTGTGCAAATTGCAGAGCTATTTCAAAATAGTTTCACTGCTGGGCCCGAACGTGCAGGTGCAGAGATCGGAGGCATAGGAGAGTATTCGAGAATTAACAGTGCGCTTTAGTGCGAGGGACGTCGCCAGGGCGGTGACAGGCATGAAATGAGGTAAGTCTCCGGGTCACGACTCATTGAGTGTGGAGCATTTGCGGCATGCTGGCATACACTTGCCTCGTGTGCTGTCAATGTTCTACACTCTGTGTGTCGGGCACTCTTATCTGCTTGAGGACTTAATGAGAACGTTAGTCGTGCCAATTATTAAAAATAAAACGGGAGATCCTTCTGATATAAGCAATTAAAGACCAATTTCTCTGACCACAATTATGGCCAAAGTGTTGGACAGTCTGCTTGAAAGAAGCCAAAATTTGTTAATACATGACGCTCAGTTTGGTTTTAAGTCAGGCGTATCAACTGAGACCGCAATATACTGTCTCAAGCAGACAGTTCAATACTACACGTTGAGAAACACCCCAATTTTTGCCTGCTTTCTCGATCTCTCCAAAGCCTTTGATCTCGTTTCTTATGAGTTATTGTGGCGTAAAATGGATAATGACAATACTGTACCAAAAGAAGTAGTAAATGTTTTTAAATATTGGTACAACAATCGAACCAACTTTGTAAAGTGGGCGGGATCTTTATCTTCAGAGTACAGGTTGCAATGCGGAGTGAGGCAGGGAGGTTTGTCGTCACCCAAGCTTTTCAACCTTTACGTAGACAAAATGATTGGTGAGCTCAGCGGCACCATGGTGGGTTGTTCAGTTGATCGTATAGTTGTGAACAATATAAGTTACGCGAATGACATGGTGTTGCTGAATCCATCGATTAGTGGCTTGCGTAAATTAGTTGCCATATGTGAGCGGTATGCCGCTGCTCATGGTCTCAAGTACAACGAATCGAAGAGTGAGTTGCTGGTTTTTAAGTCACGTAATAAATTTATGCCAATTTGCCACCAGTCCTTTTAAACGGCACTCCTCTAGCAAGAGTTCCGCGATTTAAGTACTTGGGGCACTGGGTCCCGGAGTCTTTGCTTGACGATGAAGATTTGGAGAGGGAACGCAGAGCGTTGACAGTCAGATGTAATATGTTGGCCCGCAGGTTTGCACGTTGTACTAAAGAAGTAAAATTATCGTTATTTACAGCCTATTGTCAAATCTTCTATACGTGCAGCCTGTGGGTCAACTATACAAAGGGGGCACTCAATGCTCTGCGGATCCAATATAATAATGCGTTCAGGATTTTGTTGGGGCTGCCAAGATACTGCAGCGCATCGCTTTCACGCGATTTTGCGTAAAAGAGCAGCATCCATGATGACGAGGGTGCGTGACAGCTCCAACAGATTTTTGTTAATTTATGCTTACCGCTTTGACGGCGTTATTATGAGGCATTGGATCAGTATGCATGATTCATGCTGGTAGAGTGCCAAATAGTGTTGTGTTAAATAATTAATTGTTACTAACATAGATTATAAGGAACTTGTTACTAACAGACTATGGATCTAATCCGAAATAAATTATTATTATTATTTAACGATGAAGGAAAACATCGTGAGGAAACCTGCATGCCTAAGAGTTTCTCCAAGGTGTGTGAAAATCGCCAACCCGCACTGGACCAGTTTGAGAGGAGGCCCGTGCCCAACAGTGGTACAGTTTCTTAACAGGGCTAATATTATTGTTTTATTTTTATTATAAGAAATAAGATAATTGCACGTGAGAATAAAGTACTTACATAAAATGACAGGGGTTTATTTACGTCAACGGAAAAGCTAAATCATTATTATACGTTCTACTGACATACACACATTAAAATATCTTTCCAAATTTTAAACAAAAGGGATTTTAATCAGTGTCACGGGGAGCGACTGACTATATTAGCTAAGATTTAAGTGGTAAACGGGTGGGGTCACGTCAGCTGTCGACTGTCGAGTGTATCGAACAATACCTGCCATGACTTAGAACTCAGTACCACGCACGATAGTTTAACCTTTAACGTTAAGGTAGATTTTGTCTTACAACCTTCTTGTTTTTCTTGTTCTTTGTTTATAAGCTCTAAACAAAGTGAATTTATCATTCAAAAATACTTTTCAGAATAAAATATTAATACAAATTACAAGAAATACATTCATCTTAATTATCCGATAAACGCAAAAACCGCACGAAACCTCTTTCATAAAAGCTTTGTATAAATAACTGTATTAGGTGGTTATTTATAACGCATTTCATAAAAACCCGCTGATGTATTTCGCTTACGCCCAAGAACTCTTTCGCGGCGTTATTTTAACGTAATTGAACCAAGTTTATGTTGCCCCGTCTATACCGGCACCCACAATGCCGCTGAAAAAACAGCAGCATCACTTTCCACTCTGGGAGATTTAAACAACGGCGCTTTCGCCAAATAAAGTGGTCGGCAAGTTTATCGAAAGCCCCGATTGCTTTAGACACGGTGATCAATCAAATATTTGGCAAAGTCATGAATAAATCTGGTAGGGAAAGTTTGCTGCGTGACGCCATCTTGATTAAGCGTACAAGACGTCGTTCCTCGGTGGTGAATTGAGATACATTTCTGTTAATTTTCTTTGATGGTAATTTTATTTACACTGATTGACTAAATGGCACAGGTGGGTTTTGATGTGATATCGTAATCATTTCGCTCAGGCGTGCACGTCTAGTGGATTAAAACAACACGTTTCTCCCGCCTATTTCACTCAATCAGGAAGGTATTCAAGAGTAAGTATAATGGATGTGTCTTTTTACCTCAAATGCGTATCATATACATGCCAGTATCTCCTTTTGGATACACTTATTTTGTAACGGATTACTCTTTACAAAAATATATATCTATAAGAGATGTCGAATACAATATACAAGGTACGGTGTGCGCGTCTGTTGCCGACGGCACTTACCTAATTATCCTCACCTTCGTAAAGAATATACAAAATAAATAACAATAAAAATTGGATATTATTTGCCTAGCTTGTAAAGAGGGAAAACATTTTTCTACTATAAGAATGTAGTCGTAAATGTCGTTGGATTTAACGTGATGACAAAAGGAATATTATGTTTATTATTATTTTTAGGGTAACTCTAAAACCTATATATACATCAATATTTGAGACAAATAGACAGCAAATCTAACTATTCGCAAGAAAAATATCTACAACTATTAATAATAAACACAGCTCAATTTTTCCTCATTTTAAAAACGTATCGAAGTCGAGAGTTTCTACGTCAACGGATTGAGGTCGATGCTGCAAATTTTATCGCTTAACCTGGATTAAAATTAAACTTCGTGCTTCGCAACACGCTAGATAATCCTGCATTGATTTTAAAGCGTGGCAAATGTTTTTGCTAGAAAAATACATTACATTACAGTGGTTCCTAGACGATACAAGTAATGGTGTGGGTCTCAACCCGCACCAGTTAGAGTGCCTCAATACTTAGGTAGCTAAATTGTGTAATCATCATAAATAAGTACACGAGTCTAGTGCTTACTCAAGTAACATCAGTCACAAGTCCGCGTGTGTAGTGTACGCTCATCTATGGCAGCTGTTGTTAAAAACTTGCCTCGTTGGTTTAGTGAAAAATAATGCGCAATCACGAATGGGTTCGAATCCTAGGTCAGAAACAATGGGACAGCAACAATGGGAAATACAGGGGAGCCCATCGCCACACCATCTACTTGCTTGTAGAACTGCTCCTTCCACAGTAGGTAGCCAGATGTAAGGCAGTCTCTCAATAGTTCTGAGTATTCTCAGGCTCAGCACGTAGCGAAAGAGCTCTCGCCACTCAGAGGACACACAAGAGCACATGTTAAGGATTGATACTATTTTGTGAGTGAGATCAAAAATCTACATCTTACTGACAATGAAACTATGGTCAGTTTCGATGTCCAGTCATTATTCACATGCTTACCTGTACAAGACTGTGTTGAAATTGTAGAAAGGAAACTAGCGGAGAACAACATGCCAGCGGAATACTCAGAACTATTGAGACACTGCCTTACATCTGGCTACCTACTGTAGAAAGAGCAGTTCTACAAGCAAGTAGATGGCGTGGCGATGGGCTCCCCTGTATCTCCCATTGTTGCTGATATATTCATGGATGACTTTGAGGAGACAGCCCTTCGTACCTCACCTGTAAAGCCAAGTTTCTACAAGCAGTACGTAGATGATACTTTCACAATATTACCATCTGACAAAATTAACGTATTCCTTAATCATCTTAACTCCATTAACCCTAAAATTAAATTTACAATGGAGTTGGAGGCAAATAATTCCCTAGCTTTCCTAGATGTCTCAGTAATCCGTAACCCCAACAACACCTTAAGCCATACGGTTTATAGAAAAAAGACCCATACTGATAGGTACTTAAACGGTGAATCTCACCACCATCCATCACAGTTAGCTACCGTGGGTAAATCTTTGTTTCAGAGAGCACAAGGGATCTGTGACAAGAAACATCTGGCTGCCGAGCTTCAACATGTCAAGCAAGTCCTGCACAACAATAAGCTTCGAGTCCCACGCCAACGTCACAGTGACCGAGTGAAACCAGCCACAGTCGAGCGTCTCCCTGCTGTACTACCTTACTTAAGAGGAGTCACAGACAAGATCTTGGCTTGGCTACATCTTGAAACGTGCTTCAATTAAAACATTTTATAAGCCGCCCAAGAAGATCAGTCAGTTTTTACCATCTGTCAAGTGTTACATCCCTCTACAAGATGCAGGAGTATACAAGCTTGATTGTGAATGTGGTCTCTCTTACATAGGACAAACAAAAATACCAGTAAAAACTCGGGTTAATGAACACATAGCTGACCTAAAACACCGTCGCTCAAAGAAGTCTGCAGTCTGTGAACATGTCCTTGACCGCACCCGCCATAATATCAGATTTGATAGACCACAAATCCTCGTGAAAGAACACCGATTCCTGCCAAGGATGGTTCGCGAGGCTATTGAAATTAAAAAACATCCTAATTTCAATATAGAAGATGGCTGGGTGCTTCCATCGACTTGGGATCCAGTAATTAATATATTCAAATCCAAAACCAAGCATAACACTGCAAGACCTCAAGACACCGTGAGCTCATTCTGCGTAGATCTGACCAACAAAAACAAAAATAATTGAGAAGTTTGAGGGTACCCCGGAACAACTATGCCTTTTGGACGTCTAACATCTCAGTCCTTCCCGTGACCATGGGTGCTGCAAAGCACTCGAAACGTCGGGAACTTAAAAATCAAAATAAACCGCGATAAAATCCGAAAAAATAGTTTTATTTGAAATATCAAAGACTGTTATAACATAACAATATCCTATAAATACATCTTGTATATACAAACCAGCTAATGCAGTGATAGCCTAGTGGTTAGACCGTTGAATTGAAACGCACCTTCATCATTTTGAAAGCATGTGCGTATTAAAAACTAATTATTACTTACTTTAACGGTGAAGGAAAACATCATGAGGAAACCTATGCAGGTTTCCTTCGATCTACGAGAAACTCTTAGGCATGCGCCTAAGAGTTTCTCGAAGATGTGTGTAGTTCGCCAACCCGCACTTGGTCAGCGTGGTGGACTATGGCCTAAACTCTCACAGTTTGAGAGGAGGCCCGTGCCCAACCGTGGGACTGTTTCTTAACAGGGCTAAAATTACTATTATTATAGACACAGCTATCAACATAACAGAGTAGTGAGATCTTCATGTACCATTTATAGTTAATACCTCTAAAATGCTCAACTTTTAAGCTTGCAAGTACACGCACGTCCTCAGGTGACTACCCACATGACACGCCATAAATATAAGCTTTCTTAAAATTTCGTAGATTTGACGGCATTGGGATCATAGATGACATATACATGAATATAAAAATAAATAAATAATATTAGCCCTGTTAAGAAACTGTCCCCACCGTCGGGCACGGGCCGTCTCTCAAACTGAGAGGGCGTAGGCCATAGTCCACCACGCTGGCCCAGTGCAGGTGGGCGAACTTCACACACATTCGAGAAACTCTTAGGCATGCTGGTTTCCTCACGATGTTTTCCTTCACCGTTAAAGCAAGTGATAGTTAACTTGTAATACACACATGCTTTCGAAAAGACAGAGATGCGTGCCTAAGTTTTTATCCGAGATCTCTGACTTTGTAGTCCAACGATCTAAACACTAGGCAAACACTGCCCACACAAATACATGAATATCTATAAATTTAATTGCACTGCAAATTATAATAACTGTTTGTGTAAACCGTACCAACAACGGGTACTTACTCCAATGCAAGGACACTTCTTATAACTCTTATTATTATCGTGTTCCATGTGCTCCACATATTTCGTTTTAAATTACCTACTTTATAAATTTTAATCCATTTGGATAACGTGGTACATTATATTTTTATATATAATTAATCATCAAATAACAGTAGATTATGTAGCTTAAATTAAATATAATCACCGGAACACACATATTATTGGCAGGTGAATTGCTAAATTGTTATTCTTTTAACACTCAGTTATTGAAACGTAAACCAACCTACAACTATTTCGTTCGTTTGTTAAAAGTATTTTTATTACAATTTTCCATTTGTCCCTATACAAATATTTTATTCGTGCACCTTTCATGTGTCGCTTCCAATTTGTTTGCTTGGCGTTTGCTTAGCATTTACGGAACAGCCGCATTCCAACTATGTGAATAAATGCGGGCATCTTAATACGACAATTACAACCATTTAACAACCTTAAATGTCCAAGCTCAAAGTTCAGATTCGCATGGTACATACACAGTTTTCAGGTCCTTTCGGAAGCATTTGAGCGCGAGGGCTGCTCGCTTTACCTTAGCCTCATATTTGCATTCGCGGTACTTGGCAAGCAAACGCTCTTACTTTGCTTTCCTTGACTTTGTGATTCACTCGTATTGTCTTCCGCGCCTTAAACGTTGTGTACAATCGTTATACACCTGCGAATATATTTTGTTTTCTGTCTGAAGGAGTTGTAGGGAAACATGATATTATTGAAATTACTACGTTCTATGTGTCGCAGGAATTCAAAATCCTATTTCGATCCTAATAAAATGAAAATAAACACCGTCACGCCTTTATTCCCTAAGCGGAGCTGGCAGAGGTGTACTGAATATACCTACTTTTTACCGACGTTACCTTTACTTTTCACGTAATAGGTATAGACTCCCCCAGTCTATTGCCATATACCGGGCACAATTCAGACTCCCGACGTATTTGTAAGTATTTGTTAGAAAAACTATATTAGGCCAACATAGAATTGGAAAAGGTTGTTTGTGTCTTATATAATGGCAATATATGGGTGTACACCGTACCCCCCTACCACGCCCGCTAGGGGAAAAACGAGGTAGCGTGTTTTTTATATCTCTTATGTGTGTTCCAGTATTAGAAACGGTATTTCCAGATTGAGTTCATATCAGACAACACAACTTCGTGTTCGTGTTTTGGTTTAAGTTATCTTGTATTAATTTAAGATTAATAGCGCTGCTAATGCTTGTATATTCTATGTAATTTCCAGGACCTAAGTAGTTATCCGATAGTGAAATATCACCACTCTATATTTTTGCAGTTAGTTAATTTTACATTGCTACATCCTACAACAGATAGTTATGGCAGTAGCTCATCTTCTATCACTAAACTTATATATTTTCTTTTTAGAGAATATCATTATCGACTATGCAGACGCTAGCCATCTAGATCTCAGCGAAAACCAACTTAACAAACTTGAGCAACTTCAACATGTCTGTATAAGGTTTGCGCAAATATGGCCACCTTTTTGTTTTGTGTTTCAATTTTCGCGATCAGTCCCAGAACTATAAGCAAAAGGGTTGTAGGCTGTAGGCGTGGCGAGTGTGCACTCCAACGAGATCACTACTCATGTTATCAATCAGCTACATTCTTTCCTGTAGCTTTAATATGTCGTGCCGTTTTAGGCGTTTGGGATAGGTTTTGGGATATTAGTTGCGCTGCTGGTTCGTTTGGGTGCTTAGCTAGGCGATAATGATAATTTTTGGATAGAGCCCTGATTTCTTCCTTGACTATTATCATATTTAAGTTTTCGTGGATTTCTTTATTAGTATACAAACCATGGCACGTTGGATATAGTACGCAAGATTACACTTTGCATTCTTTGGATTATGGCTATATTAGACTCACTAGCGCTACCCCATAGCTGCACGCCGTACATCCATATTGGCTTGAGTAGCATTTTATATATTAGGAGTTTGTTGTCCACTTTTACTTTACTATTACGGCCTAGAAGCCAGAACAAGGTTTTGTAATTCATATTGAGTTGTTATCTTTTAGCTTTCACGTGATTCTTCCATGTTAATCGACAGTCAAGGTGCATACCAAGATATTCTACCCTATCACTGTGGGTTACCCCACAGTGATAGGATAAAATATCTTGGTATTTTCCCCAAGCTTTACGGGTGGACAATCACCTTTTCGTAGGGTGTATGTTACTTGGACCGATTTAGAGGCGCTCGACTTAATTTTCCATCTATTCAGCCAGGAATTTATCGCGTTTAATCCTCTCTGTAGTAGATTTAATGCTAGGTCTTGATCCTTGCTACTAGCTAGTATTGCAATATCATCAGCGAAGGTCGCCGTTGTGAACCCCACCACTACAAGTAAGTCTGCGGTAAATATTGAGTACTGCACTGGCCCTAATACTGACCCTTGTGGTACATCTGCTTTGATTTCAAAGAATTTGGATGTTCCTCCTGCTTCTTTGCAATATAAATACCTTTAGGATAAAAATTAAAAAAAATCTACTTGACCACCATAAGAGGCAGGAAACATTGACTCATGATACCAGTGCTTATAATACACCTTTTATGAATTTGAATTTTAATTATATAAGCTGCTGGAACTCTGTACTCTTTGCCCGACCCCCACGGGGTTCGGCATGGTAATATAGGATCCCCTGCGGAGTGGGCGAAGAATACAGAGTACTTACCTACTATCATTATAATTACTTTTTATACTGCAATTTTATAGTTAACGAACACGTTTAACTAATTCTTACGTACCAGGCGTGTTTCTTTCCGTTGGATTGGGTGTTCGGATATCGATCTTGTTATTTTTGTCTGATGATCAGGCCCAAAATTAAGGTATAATTTCCAAGACCTCTCTGATTTTGTTAGTCACTCGGTGGACCTGTTCAACTGTTGAGTGGTACTGTCTGAAGCCAAATTGGTGATCTGGTATAATGTTGTCTTTAGTAAGAAGAGGCTGTATTCTTTTTAGTATCAATTTTGCAAAGTTCTTGGACAAAATGGGGAGTAGACTTATGGGTCTATATATGTCGACTTCGTTTGGAGGCTTGCGTACTTTGTGGATCATTATAATTTGGTACACCTTACACATCGACGGGAAATTTTGCACTCTTAGTATGCCATTGAATAGGGTTGTAAGAAACTCTACAGCGTTTTTGGGTAGTTCTACTAGGTTTTTTTGTTACCAGATCAAACCCCGGAGCTTTTTTATATTTCATATGTTTTATAGTTTTCCATGTTTCTTTGATTGTAACAGGTTTGGGCGGTAACGCCATTTGTAGGGCTTGATTTAGGACTGTCGTCATATGGGGAGCGAAAACATTTACCAGGTGTTCGGCGAAAAGATGCGCTTTTTCCTTAGCAGTTCTAGCCCAACTTTTATCACTATTTCTTAGAGGTGGATTGGTTTCCTGAGGTTTGTTGTAGTTTTTAGTAAATTTCCAGAGGGAATAGTTAGTAGAAGCTGTCGGCGTGAGTGAGTCCAATTTGACTCCAAGTGCGGTGCCATACCACTCTTTTATCATAGTTCTAGGATCCCTTATGGCTTTATTGAATATTTATTTTTTGTTTTCGCTATTTCTGCTTGTATGCCATGCGCGACCGAGCCGTCGTTTTTATATGATTTGATTTTTTTTAATTTGTGACACCTTGTTTGGGGTTCAAACTTGGTGTGGCTTCCCAAGACGCCGTTTAAATTATCATTGTGATATTTTTGGCTGTCCTTTATGGCAACTGTAGTAGCTTGTATTGGCTCTGTGTTAAACGAACGGACGATTTAGCGCAGTGGTTAAGAGCTTAAGCCGCTCTGCCCACTGCGTCTAATAGTCGCGGGTTCGAGTCCCGCACGGGACAAATCTTTGTGTGATCCACAATTATTTGTTCCGGTCTGGGTATTTGTGTATGTGAATTTTCATGTTTGTAAACGCACCCACGACACAGGAATAAATCCTAGTGTGGGGCTACGATATTCTTCAAAAAAAAAAAAAAAGAACCGGGAGGAGGTAGTGATTGATGGTGTCTCGTACTATTATTGCTGTGCCACCGTATCCTGTTCCATCTGGGTGGTTAGTAAGGTATGTAGTGTATCCTCTAAGTTTCACATTAGACGAGTTGGTGCAGTGAGCTTCAGAGATAAGTACCACATCAAGCTTATGTTAGTAAGTAAGTAAGTAACGTTTATTTGTGAAACATAGATTACAGGAAACATAGGGTGTTGCTTGATTATGACGTCCACGTCATCTATGTTAGGAGCTAAGCCATTCGGCTTCCAGATTACCATTCGTAATGTCGCCATTACGTTAGTTTGTTTAAAAGCGATGTTATGAGTTGCATTAAAGTACTCATTTGTTGTAAGATTAATTCAAATTCCTCATTTTGTTTGATTAATACGTTTTCTAAATTAGATATTTGTTGTGTGGCTCCAGTCTCCTTGGCTGACGCTTGGGTATCCTTCGTTTTATGCCAAGTCAGTGGGCAGTTCGTTTTATGCCAATGCAGCTTTCAACTCCATGTTGAGCTAATTTTTTTTGACCAGTAACAATCACTGCTGAAGTAACCTGGATAGCCACTACTACAGTCTTCGGTAACCAATTTCTACCGATTTTCGGTAACAAATTCACCCACAGGCCCGGATACCTGTGAGCGCCAGGTGCTAGCCGGGGAGCATGGCGAATCGTATTCATTAATCTTATTTATCATAATTGGAGTAGTTGGGAGGGTTGTTACGGTGGCTTTCCACACCACAGCACACAGAATGTTTGAGGTTATTTAATTCCTCAGGACACTGTTGGTCACTGCAGGTTATTTACCGCCGCCTGATACTCGGCGTTGTTGCTCGTTTGACACCACCCGGGGGACACGTGTAGGGTGGGCCTAGGAAAAGGTGGTAAATGCTACGGACGGAAGCAACTCCATCCCTCAAAGCTCAAGTGGTTACCAATTTGCCTTCGCTGGAATGCTCATATATTGTCTCTTCTATACAGTACCTTGTATAATCCGTCAACTCCCTCTTACCTCAAAGAACTATTAGAATTTCTTCACGAGACACATTTGAGGTCCCTAAGGTGGCCGGAGAATCTTAAGCTGAAAATACCAATGCATTCCACAAATTTCTTTGATAAATCCTTCACAGTTAAGGTTTCCGGCAATGCATTCCTTGCCTGTTTTTGTGTGTGTGTGTGTGTGTGTGTGTGTGTGTGTGAATGATTTATTCTGTTGGCTGCGGGGCTTTACAGCTTCACCGGACAAGAGAGCAAGCACGCAACCACTACGCTCGAGTCGGAAGGGCAAGGGGGCAACTAGCTCAAGGGCGCCTCAAGGAGGAACGGCCTCGCCTTAGGCAGTCGCTAGGGAGGAGGGCGTATACTAGGTGTCTCGCCGTGGTGCTCTGCACCGGCCGGCGGGCAAGGGATTCTTCGACTTTGCCGGCGAGGGTGTCGGCGAGAAGGTCAGCCTTTTCGTCGTCATCGAAGGCTGGGGTACATTGCCTGTATCAGTTAGACGTGCACAGTCGTCAGCTTCTTTAAAAAAAATTGTCAAAGGCCATTATCTTTCTGGTTGCCGATAAAATAAGATACATCATAGTCAGTGCCTTTTTGTTATACTTATCTGTGAGTATGTATGTAGTTATATATGTATGTACTTATTTAAGTATATATGTATTTATTTATATTTTATATATATTTTTAATACTTATACTATATACAAATAATAGCGAACGCCACCAGCTGCCCTGATTACTTTTCTTTTTAGTATTTTGTATCTAACCAGGTTGTCTGGAAGAAATTGCTCTTAGCAATAAGACTGCCTATTGTAGTGCTTTCACAAACATTAAATTCGCAAGCACAAACATCAAGACTGAAACAAATATATATTTGTGGGTGACAAAAAGATTTATAACGTGCGGGGATCGAACCTCGGACCACTCAATCTCTTAACCACTGGTCTAAGTCGTCCGTGTGTCATGGTGATATAAGTGTCATACCAAAAACACTACTCGTATAACAAAACAGTTTCTTCTTTAATTTACCTATATCTGATAATTATAACATCAACCTACCTGTATGTTCATTTACATTATAACTGTGAATATTATGTGGATACACTAATATATTTTACGGTGAAATAGTCTCTTCGTTGCCTTTCATGTAGCAATCACTTTGCTAGATCAAAGCGACTGCTAGGCTTTTATTAGTGACAGAGATTTTAGCGTTGATGCAACGTGCGGCATACATTTAGGGCTATCTGTAAATATAGAAAACTAGCAGTTTCCCGCGTAGAGTTGCGACGATATATTTGAAAACCGATAACATCGATAATATCTAAGCAAAATTAGTGTTTTTATATCGATATTATAACAATATCCCTACGATATTATCGAAATGACCTAGTAGATTATCAACCATGATGGGATTTCAACAGTTTTATAGGCGTAGCTTTTCACACAGGTTCTGGTATTTTTATTACTTTCGCAAGGTTATGGCAGATAATCGGATATTTCTTTTATGTTGCTGTGAGTAGTTGCTTATTTACCCGTTTGTTTTATTCACGAGTTCCTTTCTTGATTTTTATTTATTTATTTGCATAAAAGTTGGTAGGTACATTTGCGGTCTTATTTTAGTATAAAAAGGTTCATACAACTTTAGTCACAACATGTTGACATGCAAAAAAATCGTCTTACTTGCTAAGATATGGCTAATATAAAAGTAGAAATTCAATTCGGTTAGTCTAATTAAAATTGTCAATTCAATAATAAAATAATCCAACGATATTAATGTCAAGTAATATAAGATAAGTGTAAAAGGCAAAGTTTAAGACCATGTAAAAAAATAAAAATAATTATGTTAGGATGTCAGATACAGAGTAGAAGCATTTGTCTAATAACCACAATTTAAGTTTTTTGGTAAAAATTGAATTCGGAAGGTTTTTAAAATCACCAGGAATTTTATTGTAAATGCGACCGCACATTGCATAACAATTTTTCTTTGATTTGCTTGTTTGATTGCGAATAAACAAGCCATCTTGTATAAAATCTTCCTAATTTAAATTAATAACTATAGTCCCACAAGGATATTTGACCAAATTAGGGTTATCATTTAGTAAAAATTTTCCTACTTCCAGAGATATATTTCAACAGGTTACTTATTTAAAAAAATAATTAGGGTAAACTTTGATAGCCTAGTGATAGCCTAGTTATAGCCTAGTGGTGAGACCATTGGACTGCAAAGTCAGAGTCAAAGTCAGTTTCTTGAAGGTGTGTGAAGTTCGCCAACCCGCCCTTAGCCAGCGTAGTGGACTATGGCCTAAACCCTCTCAGTTTTAGAGGAAGCCCGTGCCCAACGGTGGGACAGTTTCTTAACAGGGCTAATATTGTTATTATTATAAAATTTCATAGCAAACGGCACCTCTGCGACCGTCATGAAATGACATTTAACTTGATAACAGCATTAGTTCTGATATGGCTGCGGGCCTCAAACTCCGTGTATGAATGAACGTGTCTATTCATTTAAAGTAAGTACGGCGTTCCTAATTATTTTTACAATATATCGATGATAACTAAAAAAAATCGGAGATTATCGATATCAGATAGGAGTCAATATCAATATCGATATTTGTATAGATATTAATATAACTTGCATCTCTATTCCCGCGGCTTCGCATCCGTTTGAGAACAGCGCCACCTTCCGGGTCTTTTTTACTTCTGGATAAAATAGCTTTCTAATGGTGAAAGAATTATTTAAAAAATGCTTATAACAGAACGTACAATCGGTTTAGTAGTTTCAAAGTTAATCGATTACAAATAAACAAACAAATCTTTCCTTTCTTTATAATATTAGTATACACAATTATTTTTAAAAATGGAACCCGATGATCATTGAACATATAATTATGCACACTATGTGGAATGTGGCACATTGTCGTGCCAGTCCAGCCGACTGGTGCAACGAAGATATAACATAAAAAATAAACACCATCACGCCTTTATTGCCCAAGCTAGGGTGGCAGAGGTGTACTGCTATAAAATCCCATATAATTTTATTTTATCTTATTTTAAAAATAATAATAACACTGTCACTCCTATATTCCCCAAGCGGGGGTGGCAGAGCCGTACTGAGTACACCCACGTTTCGCCGACGATGTTAGGTCCCATGTAATAGGGAGCGAGCCTATTGCCATATTCCAAACCGTGCACAATTCCAGACTCCAGACTCAAACTGGAATTTTTTCGTTAGAAAAACTACATTTGTCCGACCTAGGAGTTGAACCCTGGACCTTGTGATCACAAAGCGATGTGTCTTGACACTAGACCAACGAGGCAGTCAATAATAATCTTAATTAAGCTATTGCTTTACAGTTCATAATTACTGGTTAATCACAAACTAGCCGTAAGCCTGTGTCTCGAGACCAACATCATGATTAATATTAACAAAATAATGGACGTGGGGACGTGTGTATTCTGTTCATATTGCTAAGGTGTCAGTTTAGATTGATGAGAAGATATGATTGCGCATGAGTGTATATACGTTTGCGTGTGTGTGTGTATTTATGCGTGTGTGTATGTGTGTGGGTGTGTGTGTGCATGTGTGTGCAAAGTTCGGGGGTCGCTTGGCTACCGAAGAGATTTTATATGTTCTCCGTGTCATCGTAAGTTAAAGTTAAGAGCCATTATTTTACCATTTTTTGCAGTTATAGTATAAATATAAGCAGTGATAGCCTAGTGGTTAGACCGTTGGACTGCAAAGTCAGAGGTCTCGGGTTCAAACCCAGGCACGCACCTCTGTCTTTTCGAAAGCATGTGCGTATTTAAAATTAATTATCACTTGCTTTAACGGTGAAGGAAAACATCGTGAGGAAACCTGCATGCCTAAGAGTTTCTCTCGAGTTGTGAAGTTCGCCAACCCGCACTGGGCCAGCGTGGTGGACTATGGCCTAAACCCTCTCAGTTAGAGAGGAGGCCCGTGCCCAGCAGTTGGGCAGTTTCTTAAAAGGGCTAATATTTATATTTTTTATATTTATAGTATATAGAGCTAGATTGAATATTCCAGTGTTTACTAACTCTAGGGGGCCTATTGCCATATACCGGGCACAATTCCAGACTCCGGACTCATACTGGGAAAATGTACATTTTGTCCGACTTAGGATTTAAACCCTGGACCTCGTAATCAAAAAGCAATGCGTTTTGTTATTAGACCAACGAGGCAGTATACGTTTACACAGCATGCGCATTCAAGGAGACATCAACCTCCCAATGAGCGTCGGCGTAACATTGCAAAAACCACCCCAAAAAACTGGAGTAAATAAAATATAACCCTCCTAAAATTCCTTATTTCCAACAAATATGAAAACTCGCATAAAACCCAGCCGATACCACAGGCCATTATCAAAATTGTGCCAAATGGCGAATAAAACCCGACGGAGCTAGCACCAGAGACTACAACAATTACGCCATCAATGGAGGCAGATGAAAATCGCCTGTATTCTGGTATCCAATAAAGAATAGGTATATTTTTATGGATGTATCGAAGGGTCCGGCATTTTAAGAATTCTTCAACTTTGACTTTTATCTCTCACAAAGTATTTTTTGGCGCGGGTAAAGTTTTCCGATCCTTTATGTTGTGCGACTGCTGCCTACATATTTATGACAGGATTTTTTATGAATTCTTATGTTTCGGTGCATGATCATTAATGTTTAACTAATACTCGTCTACTTCATTTATTACATTGTTTTTTAACATGGGCTAGTGGCTCTATGTTTTTATTACAAGCTTTTACCTTTTTATTTAACTTCTCTACTTTGTTCCATGCAGAAATTATATCTATATCGTCGCTCCAGATCAAGCAAATATATGAGGGTATTTGAAAATCACAGTTAATGGAATGATAAACAGTTATTTTCATTTAGGTAACCATTTAATCTTGTCATAGACCTACTCTATGCCTTTAATGATTGCTCGAGTGCATCTCGAGTGTGTTTAGTTGTGAAGCGATGACAGATGACATCTGTCAGATGACGAATCCCCGATGATGTAAAATGCCGAACGGCGCTGCGTACGATACTGCGTAATACGATTGGCAACGGGGCAAGCGGTCGGACGTATCGCGGAGCAGCTAACCTCTCTGCATTCCATGTGACAATAATTATCTCCAACGATTGTGCGCATACTCGCCTATCAAAGAAGATCAGTGTACCGGAGGAGACCCTGAGAATGTTATTTCACGATATCCTTTATGTTCGGCCACCATGCGGACGACTATGAAAACGAAGATAAATCCACCTTTCACCGTGACCAGAATTGAAACGGTCATCCAGAAAACCTAAGCGCCGATATATTTATCTATTTACGCCTCCCTAGACTAGTAGCGCATATAGAGCGTAGCGAGGACGAGGTCCTAGGTTCGAATCTTAGGTCCGTAAATGTATAATTTTTCTAGCGAATATTTCCAATATACGTCTGCAGTCTGGAATAGTGCCCAGTGTAATGGCAATAGGCTCGCTCCATATTCCGTTAAGATGGCGGTAAATGGGTGCACGCCCATCTAGTCCGCGTACATCAGCGGTAGCGCCTCTAACACCGCCATCTTTCTTGAGTGTAATAACAATCTATCTGCTATCACTAATCGAGGTTAGGGAGATTAAGTCCTCACGTGGGCCCAGTGCCAATTGGTGGAGGCAGGTTTTTGGCCACTCGCTGTGCGAATTATCAAACTGTTTGTAGTAAAGCCTCACCTGCTGTAATGTAATTTTCTGATCGCCTAATGAAAAAAAGCGTACTGTTACATCCCTAACTCCCACAGATACATTGCTGAATTCCCACATTATTCCAATTTTGTTAATGCCAATCAGCAATATGTGCCTTTACAAACCCCGGGGTTTCAACAAAAGTCTGTCATTATTCACTTGGTAATTAGTCTAATTGCTGCCCAACTACGGACCTGGTTTTTGCCTGCCGGTTGGCTCAGCAGTGAAAACTAAGCTACTAAAGGGGTCTGAATTTGGCAAAGATCTTCAGGAGTTCTTGCGTGTGAACTACAGAAGTACCGCGTTACCAGTGTAGTTAATTATAATAATTGTGGAACAAACAATTAATAAGCGTCGAGTAATCTAGTTGTTTTTTTTTATAACAACGGAATGAAATTTTTTAACTCCTAAAAGAGCTTTTTTTACTTAAAAACCGTAGCCTTTCACTAGGGATATTTCTGGATCGTGGGTGCGTTTACAAATATGAAATTTTCATCACGAATTCCTGTGTATCACATAAAGATTTGTCCCGTGCAGGAATCGAACCCGCGACTACTCCATCCAGTGGGCGAAGCGACTTAAGCTCTTAACCACTTGACCAAGCCGTACGCTAGAGCTACGGGGCGGTCGGTAAATGTAGTATGGTAACCAACAAACCGGCATAATATACAATATTTGGCATCCATGACAGTGATTGAGCGGGCCGCCGTCATCGCTCGTCCGACACATACTTATTGTTATGAACTGTGCATAGCTATCCTACTGCTATTCTTCATTCACTTTCGCAACTCAATTTCCTACAAAAAGAGACGTTACAAAACTATTTTTCTTATAAGCTTTTATTTAACTATTCGTCTTTCCAGTTAAAACTTTGTCAAAAATTTTTCAAGCACTTGCAGGTATCCGATTGAGCTGGAATTTAGCATACGTATGTAAGTTCGGTGACAATACAATTATGTACCACGGTACCACGGAGCTGGTCTGATGATGGTGTTGGAAGGTAAAAGGAATATGTCAACTACACAACATTACCCTGTTGTGTTTAGGCTTGTTGAATTAGTATTGCCAAGTAATATAGAACCATACAACCAGATGATGTTAAGGGTCTGATGATGAAACCGATGGGCAGTTAATGGAATCACCTAACTACTTAACATAACCCCGCCGTGTTGAGGCCGTAGTGTGTAGCCGGAAGGAGGCCATAGAAACTCCTCAACTACGCAAAATATCTCCGTCATTTACCGAGTTCTTAGATTTACGCGAATATTACACATGAAATAAAACTATTTTATGGATTTTATCGCGGTTTATTTTTTATTTTTAAGTTCACGACGTTTCGAGTGTTTTACAGCACCCATGGGCACGGGAGGGACTGAGGTATTAGACGTCCAAATGGCATAGTTGTTCCGGGGTACCCTCAAACTTCTTAATTATTTTTGTTGGTCCGATCTACGCAGTCAGTCCCTCCCGTGACCATGGGTGCTGCAAAGCACTCGAAACGTCGGGAACTTAAAAATCAAAAATAAACCGTGATAAAATCCGTAAAATAGTTTTATTTCATCTCCGTAATTGTTGCTATTAAAGCTTGTTTTTAAAAAGAAATTTTTTAATTAAAATTATTATGTAATAGAGGAAACCAGAGAGGTATGAGAAGACCATTGTGACTCCTGTAAGCCAGCATCCACGATGGTCTCCTTAGATGACACCAAGGTTTGAACCTTGGGGTGTCCTGGGAAGCGCTTTAATTGTCTTGGAACCCGCAACACTGTTAATTAGAAAGAAAAACAGGAGGAATAGGAAAAATAAAATTTCACTTAAGAAAGAGCCTGTTGTAACTCTATATTATCTGCCTACTCCGCAAGAGAACTGGCATGATGATATAGATAGATAGATAATGTAAAAAAAAAAAAATAGTGTTGGTTAATACTTTTGTTAATTGTTTTTGCTGTTCTTTTATTTGTTGATATTTTGTTAGTTTTTTCCTTGTATTTTCTTAATATTTACACCCGGTTTGTCTTAGTTTTGTATAAAAAGAACATTACCATTTAATTTAATTCTTTGCTAAGCAATACATTAATGTTTTATGCATGCTGTGACACCTTAAAAAATTGTACATTTAGTTTTATTTTTATTCAATTATTATTATATTTATAAGTTTCAAATGTAACAATTACTGGTTGTCCTAAATAAATAAATAAATAAATAAATAATCCTCATTGCCTCCCGAGTTGCACTTGGCCGAGTTATTTTTGTATGAAAATTGAATAGAAATCATAATGAAATTCTAAAAGTATCTTCCCCACCTCAAGTCGCATAAAAACGTTCAAAATAAATTCAAATAATGAAGGCAAATGACAATCCTCAAATATATAAAAATGGCTACGAACTGGCAAATCTATTCAAATTTAAATATCACCAGCGACCTTTGGCTGTGTCCGTAATATGAAAGAGCCGATGGGTTGGAGGCTGGGCGGCGCTGATGCTATATAGTAATGCGCTGGGGATTTCAGTGAAAGGTCCGGGCCGACAGCTAAACGTGTTAGTTCGCTTTATTGAATATCGGGAATATGACGATGTCCTGCGGGACCAGAAATGTCGAAGGTCGGGTTTTCGCGAACGTTGCATTCTGGACGGGTTTTTATAGCAACAGGATTTTTACACATTCAGGTAATGGATTTTGAATGGATATTGCCGTCCCGTAAACACTATTATAAATAGATATTATTTTTATACTATTATTTTTAAAGTAAACTTAGCCATATACTATGATTTTTCCTGTGTCTTTGGTATTATCACGAACATGAAATTGACATACACACAAACAATTATTGAGAAATAAAAAAATGTCTCTCGGAAAACACCCGCACGTAATTAGATTAGGACACCATGTTCAGGGGTACGATCGAGATATTTATAAATAGTAACAGTCGAATTTTCCATCATTTCGGTTGTACTTTGTTTTGTGTCTTAGCTAGACCTAGCCGTCGGAGTTCGCACTTGAAATAATTAATAAATTGTCACGTAACCTTTGTTGGGTGTAGACATGGGTGGGATAAATTAAATCTAAGATTTAAATGCAATTGTGTCTCACTAATACCTAATTAGGATAAAAAAACTTTTTGTGTTTACATTTACCCACATCTAAATAGAATTTTGTTAGACATTAAAAAGGTTCTAGTGTAAATATTTTTAAATAATAATTTTATTTCACATTGCATTCGCGTAAAGTTACGTTTGTTCTTAAACAAACGCTTATAACATTGAATTTTACGTACTTTCCCACATTCTCGCAAAACTGCAACTGTAAAATCGCGGCAGCCAAATTTGTAATTTCGAAACAATTGCTTGCACGAAACTCGGCCCAATATCTGAAAACTTAGTTAGAGAACTTCCCAAAACAATAACAGTAGCCATATTTCATTTACCCGTATCGAACTCGCGCCTACGGTACCGGGTTCTGCTACGATGCTGATATTTTGGCAAAACACATTTGTATTAGTTAGAAAGTTTAATGCGCGCCCTTATCAGACATAATAGTAATAAGTAGGTATGTCAAAGTATATTTAACCAATTATTATTAATATGCGAAAGTAAAAGGATGTAGGAAAAGACCTAAATCTTACTTACGATGAACAAATACACCGTGTCTTATTGGGAGGAAGCGAGAGAGGATCAAACACCGACCTCACCGGCGTTGTCAAAAAATCCTTTGCCCATCGCCCGGTGCTGAGCGCCACAGCGAGACAGTATACGGCCTCCCCCGTAGCGACAGCCCTTGAGCTAATTTCCCTCTTGCCCTTCCGGTTGGAGCGTAGCTGTTGTACGATCGTCTTCTTATCCGGTGAATGAAAAGGCCTCTCGGCCAGCAGCTTATGTCATTCACATACATACAAAAAAAGGAACTGTAACGAAAGAACTGATATAGATTCTGTACTTATTTGCTAACCTGTAACGAATAATATAACGTAGTAATATAGGTGTAGCCTATATAAAGGGCTACACCGTGTAATTTAAGAGAATATACGTGCATACGTCGAAGCAAACTGTTTTATTTGTGATACCCCCTTGTGATTACATAACGGCTCAGATTACATCCCTGATATTCGTGTTCATAAGACAGAATCAGGGAAACATCTTAATGTGTCGGCTACCGTTTCACGGAGATTATTTGTAGAGCCGAAAATTCAACGTTACGTGTAGAAATTGCGTACACTGTAAGCACATTAAATTAGGTATGCACGGTAGTCGCAGGTTCGTCCGTTCTTCAGTCTCATTTTCCGGGATAAATAGCTTGGCGCCTTCGTCATCACATGTTTTCTTGCTCCCAAACCAGTCCTTTTCGTCCTGGTGTATCTTATAGAAAGTACTTGAAGCTTCCAAGTATACATATTCTTCACGGAAAAAGGGTTTATTCTGTTGCGCGTCTGAAATTAAATGTTCTGGTTGAATGGGATCATTTCCGCGACCAGCGAGCACATAATTATAGTTAAAAAAATATTAGTATAGAGATTGTCAGGATTTTATCCTCACTGCACGTCCTGCTTGTTGGTGTGACGTTCATCTTGGGACTGCCTCGTTCGTCTAGTAGCGTAAAATGTGTGTAGCGATTACGAGGTCCTGGGTTCAAATCTAGGTCGGACAAAATTTAATGTTTTTATTAAAGTTTATTTATGTATAATTTATCAGTAGTTTTTTTTGCAACTAACCGGAATTATAAATTCTTAGCCTGATAATATCACAATAGTTAGCCCGGTTAAATGAAGTAAATTATTACTAAGTAATTTCTACTTCGAGCGGGTTACCTTTTCTTTAAGAAATACAATAGTCGTCTAAACTAAGTTCTTCATCTACGTATAAGTTTTATACGTTTCAACAATCACAAGTCAAGAATGTTTGTAGTCATGTTATGGGCACATTTAACATGAAAAAGTACAGACGCGCAATAACATTGCTACTAAAAGATGTACACTTCTACCTACCTCCCTTACATAACAGGTTTAAGAGGTTATTATTTTCAAAATATTACTACATAGCATTATAACACAGTACACATAATATAAATGTATGAACATTAGTGAACAGTCGCACGGTAACGCCGCGGGCCGTCTCTGCCTCGGATCATGTCTTGCTTGCCATTTACTTGACGCATAAACGATGTACGTTATCTTCTTACAAGGTAATATTCTTCTGTTTTAACGCACGCCAATTGTACGATAAGCCTATCACTCGGATGTGTGGGGAAATGTAAATGTTTGTTCGTGACGCCGAGTACAGGGTTAAATGAGGATTATAATGTTGGTACTTTCTTTCAACGCAAAGGAAAATATTTATACTTATAGCACCACGTGCGTCCATTAAAGAGACACTGTTTAGGCAAGTGAACCAGTTTGTGTGTATGTATGATATGTGTGGTCTCGTTAATCTCGAAAGTTACTGTGGTACAGTAACTTTTCAGATAAACGAAACCACACATATTCATACAATGTTTACTAAGCTGTCAAATCAACCATTTTTTATCCCCGAAAATATGTTTCTGATAGGAAAACAGGAACAAAAAATGTTCACTAACGGCAAAGTCGATAATCGTTATTTCTATAAACTGATAATAAAGAACTATGAGAGTGGAGGAAGCCAGAGAGGTACGTAAGGAAAGAACCTGTTGGAACTCTGTACTCTCTGCCTACCCGCAAGGGGTCTGGCGTGATGATATAGATGGATAAAAAAGAATCTGACACCGACCTCACCGGTAAGGTCGGAGAATCCCATACCCGATCTCCCCTGCCCCCCAATGCAGAGCACTCCAGTAAGGTATCTAGTATAGGCCCACTCGCATACTAAAATTTCAAGTCAAGGCCGTTCCTTCTTAAGAAGCGCTTGAGCTATTTGCCTCTTGCCCTTCCAGGTGGAGCGATCATGTTGCACGCTCGTCTTCTTGCCCGGTGAAGCAGTAAAGGCATCTAGTTTAGCAGATATACGTTCATGCCAGCAGCGTAGATCATTCGCATACACAAAAGAAAATATTTTCCCATGAATGATATGGTGTAAATAACGTGATTTTTACTAAGAGGAATGTTTCGCCACCCGTTTCAAGTACTCAGCGGGCATACAACATACTCGCATACAACAACGGAAAAGTTATTTTCCGACCCACTGGTCGTTTTTATTTTGCGTGATAATTCGTAAATATGTTTAGAAAGTTTAGTTTGGATACCAAAAGGTAAGTTTCATCTTGATGTCTTAGAATTGAAATGTCTTACATTTTAATGTTAAGAAAACCAAGATTGGGTTTTTGAACTATTAAAAAACAAAATACAAAGTGGTTATAGGTATAATCATGCATATAGGTATTTTTTTTCTCTATGTATATGTATTGGTGTACGACAAAGAGTAATCTATCTATAGGTATAATCCTGAAAGCGCTTTAAGTCTCTGCTTAAAATCTTTATTTAATATTATTTATAGGGACCTACCTAAGGTTCCGGGTTTTGTTTGAATGTATCTTTTCCCGCGTTGACTCCGAAGGGGTAGGCAAAATACATTGTACACCCACAGTTAACTAAGGTCTTTAGTATAGTCGTGCTGTAATGGATGATTTTAGATATTCTCCAGCCGTAAAAAATAAGTAAATATAATACAGCCTCGTCGATGATTCGGAAAATAATACGTTCGTATTATCACGAGGGCTTCAATTTGAAGCCTAGGTTGGTAACGATATTAAGTAAAAGTATTCGATAGAAAAAAAACTGCTTTCAGTCCGGAGTCCGGCATTCTGCCTAATATAATGGAGATGGAGATAAGCTCCTCTCCAATTACATTGGACCTAACATCATCAGCGAAAAATGGGTGTAGATATTACACCTCTGCTGCCCCCGCTTAGGGAATATAGGCAAGATGGTGTTTATATTATTCATTTTTATATAAGTAAGACACTGACTTATATTTTTAGTGGCGGTCACAATGTCGAGTTCGAATCCTAGGTCAGGCAAAGTGTTCTCGTAGATGTTCTATCAAACAATACGCACAAGCGCTTTTTCAACGCGCGTTAATAAGCGCTAGAATGAAACGAATAGTTAACAGTACCTGCATTTTTTTAAAAGCGCGTACATCGTTACGATAACGCGCGTTGAATAAAACGCTCATGCTAAGCGGGCTAATCCTCGGTAGATAGCAGTCTGAAGTCAGGTAGTGCGCCCGATATAGTTGCAGTAGACTCTACGCCGTTGGCCAGTTTTATGTTTACTTACTATTGACTGCCCCGCAAACCTGTAAAACAAGAATTAGATCACCTCTATTTCACTGAATAACTACATACATGATTGAGACTGCATCATGAAAAACTGAATCACGCACGTATCCTAATCATGTAGCTACATCGTCGTCATATTACGAACAAAACTGAGTACAAAATTTATAAAACCTCTTTTATATAACCATATACTTACTTCCGCGGTTCTTTATTTAAATGGCGTCATAAAGATACATGGCGTTATGGCCATAACAACGCAGCATCTGTCGCCTGAAGAAAAAAGTTTAAATGAGGATTTTTATGAGAGAGCCACTCTTCGATGTTTAGCTCCGAAATGTTTTGAGTTGTAGGCACTTTAGCTATGAGAAGTTTGCTTATTATTATGAGACTAATAATTTTGACGATTATGGATTATATTTCGCATAAACATGCATGATCGTCCCCCTTGTGTTTTTGACATGTGTAATTGTAGCGCTCTCAGCTGGGGGCATACCTGTTATTTATAAATTTGGTTGAAGATAAAAAGGGCCTATGATAATTTTAAAGGTAGGTAAGGTAGGTAAGTAGGTTTAAAGGTAGGCATGTGGTACCGCGGTATTTTAGTTAAGCGGTCAGTTTGAGATAGATGACCAATTGTCCACTTGTCCATGCCTCGGTCTATGCACTTAATTCGACTTGATAAGTTCCAACTGTAGATGGTCACAAACCTGCCTCCACCATTTCGAATTTAGTCTACGCGCTGTTATATGACATGTATTAAAAGATTATTTATAATATTTTTAGCTATACAGCGAGTAGTAGCCAGCAGGTAGCGAGAAGTGTCTATAAGTGGATGGATGGATTAACAGTATCGATTCAAAATAAATATGTAATAAAAAATTGTGTCAAGAACTATGAGAGTGGAGAAAGCCAGAGAGGTAAGTAAAGAACCTGTTGGAAAGAGCTCTAAGAAAGCAGAAAGTACAGAGGTACTCTCTGCCTACCCTGCAAGGGATCTGGCATGATGATATACATCATCATCATCTCAGCCTATACTTGTCCACTGCTGAACATAGGCCTCCCCAATCGCTTTCCAGCGAAACCGGTCCGATGCCACCAGCATCCAACGACTTCCTGCGATTTTCACAAGATCGTCGGTCCATCTGGCAGGCGGTCGTCCCACGCTGCGCTTGCCAATACGTGGTCTCCACTCTAGAATCTTTCTGCCCCAACGCCCGTCCGATCTACGCGCTATGTGGCCCGCCCATTGCCACTTCAGCTTGCTAATCTTAACGGCTATGTCGGTGACCTTGGTTCTTCTACGAATCTCCTCATTCCTGATTCGATCGCGTAGAGAAACGCCGAGCATAGCTCTCTCCATAGCTCGCTGAGCAACTCTGAGCTTTTTTATGAGACCTATAGTAAGAGACCACGTCTCTGATCCATATATCATCACTGGTAACACACACTGACTAAAAACTTTAGTCTTAAGGCACTGAGGTATTTTGGATGAGAAGATGTTGCGCAGTTTCCCGAACGCTGCCCAGCCGAGTTGGATTCGTCGATTGACCTCTCTCTCAAAGTTGGACCTACCTAACCGGACTACCTGTCCCAGGTAAATGTATTCGTCGACAACTTCAAGAGTAGAGTTCCCAACGGTGAGTGCGGTGGGTACGACATGGACGTTACATATTATTTTCGTTTTGTCCATGTTCATTTTAAGACCCACTTGTTGAGATACTCTGTTGAGGTCACCGAGCATTCGTCCTAGATCTTCCAGCGACTCCGCCACGACCACAATGTTGTCGGCAAATCAAAGGTGAGTGATGTATTCGCCATTGATGTTGATGCCAAGTCCTTGCCATTCCAAGAGCTTGAAGGCGTCCTCTAAGGTGGCCGTAAACAGTTTCGGAGAAATGACGTCTCCCTGCCTTACTCCTCTTTTTATGGGGATCGCCTTCGTGCAATGCCCCTGTACTCGGACTGACATAGTGGCGTTACTATACAAGCACTTCAACACTTCAATGTACCGATAGTCAATGCGGCATCGCTGGAGAGATCTAAGAACCGCCCAAGTCTCGATCGAATCGAAGGCTTTCTCATAGTCCACAAACGCCAAGCATAGTGGCCGATTATACTCCTCGGTCTTCTGTATAATCTGCCGCAGCGTATGTATGTGGTCTATAGTACTCAAGCCTTTCCGGAAACCGGCTTGTTCGGGAGGCTGGAAGTCATCAAGCCTGCGTTCGAGACGATTCGTGATGACTCTCGAAAACAACTTATAAACATGGCTCAGCAGTGTGATGGGCCTATAATTCTTCAGTAAAGTGTTATCACCTTTCTTGAAAAACAGTACCACCACTCCCCTGTTCCATGCTTCTGATGATATACATAGGTAGGTAGATAGATAAAACATAGTAGTATAGTAAAATTACCTCTTAAATACATTTTTCAAAGGCAGTAGATGCAACCCACTTTTTTCATAATTTTTTTATATATTATATATATTACTATAATTACCGGCAATATTTGAATTCAGTATAAAACAAGCATTACAACAATGAAAAGATTTGCCCAAAATTTGAAGTAATACTCTGTATTTGTACGAATTAATTTAATTTAGATATGTCAGTAATTATTATTATTATAAAATAATAATAATAATTACTGACTTAGTAAGTAAGTAATATTTTTTACTTATTTAATATTGTCTCGTTTAACCAGTGGCGTGGTGCGGCTGGCGAACTCGCAGTTCTGGTTTCGAATCCTACGCCGGACAAACTGTTAGTAAGATTTTCTTCCTACTCTGTTGTCTGTTGCAAACTCAAACATTGTTTCGTCTTCAGTAACTTAAAACTAAATAGGCAAAGGATATATTGTTTAGGCCACGGAAGGCATATCGCAATCATGTACAGCCAGATTTGTCAACATAATTAAGACCTAACCAATGTTAGCTCGGGACAGGGATATGTGCCGTAAGTGGAAAGAGGCTTATGCCCCGCAGTGGATGGAATGAGCTGGAAGTGGTGATGATGATGAATATTGTTTTGTAGAAAACAACAATAATCTTTTATTTGTCTAAAAACAGCACTTGGAATCGTCAAAGTAATTACAACTTCTGTTTAATAAATAAATTTAAAAAACTTCTACCTCCAGACCGAAATGCTGCGCTGTTGCTTCTGTAAAAATTCGGGGAGAACTTAGGGGATCACGCTAGGATTTATTCCTGTGTCGTGGGTGCGTTTACAAACATGTAAATTCACATACACAAATACCCAGACCGTAACAAATAATTGTGGATCACACAAAGATTTGTCCCGTGCGGGACTCGAACCCGCGACTATTAGATGCAGTGGGCAGAGCGGCTTAAGCTCTTAACCACTGCGCTAAATCGTCCGTCAAATAACTAAAATGTAACTAAAATGGTTACCAATTTTATTGTAAATTTGGTATCTGTTTTCGATACTACTGATCGAGAAACTGTCTTAATCAGTTTTATCGTCAAGATAATCCAACATTTTGTTATACCCTTATAACAGTCTAATTTAGAAAGGTTTTGTAGGCATGTATGCCCCGTGAATTACTAATTCTGTGGAGACGAGTTGAATGTACAATAAGGTGATATTAGTTCCGCGTATCACACCGCCCCTTTATTGATATGTAGTTAATATTGTACGGTTGACATACAAACTAATAAATATTAAATAAGAAAATCCTTACTAAATATTATTATGAGCCATTTGTGTTCCACTGTTGGAGGAGAGGAGTGCAAAAAGGGGAGCGAGACCTCTGCTCCAACCCCATCCCATTTCGCACTCCTCTCTGTTCGTTGCCATGACAGACCAGGCTTTTAAAAGTTGTGCAGTTTGTCCCGCCGTCTCCGCCTGGGTCTACCGCGTTGTCTTTTTGTATTTCGCGGGGACCAGTCAGTTATTTTGGCCCATTGGTTATATTTCATGCGGCAAATATGGCCGGCCCAGTCTCTTTTAAGCTTGGCGGCTTTTTGACATACGTTGGCAATTTGCATCATGAAGTGAAGTGTGGTGTTCCTGACGTGATCTGTGAGTTTAATATTAAGAATACTACGCTCCATGGACCGCTGACAAACCGCTAGCGTGGACTTTTGATGTCTGGTCAAAGACCAAGCCTGTGCGCAGAAGGTGAGGGTTGGGAGAATACATTACTAATAATTATTAACCTTAAAATGTACTTCGTAATGAGGCGAAAAGATGGAATGATTTTAACGTCACAAGACTGTCATTACTGTTGAAGGAGATCACCGATAGTTACCCTTCCTTCGTCGATCTATAGTACAATTGTATCTAGAATTAGTTTATACAAATATACAATTGTAACTAGAAACAGACCCCAGCGTTATCTGTGTCAGGTTCAATAGTAATTGAATCTCCTGTAGCGCAAAATAATTACTGAAGATCTGTTTAAACTTGGACAGCCGGCCATCAAGTAGTTCATAGCTAGGTTTATTTAGAACGTTAATCATGATCTGTCGACGCGACGGCTTGGACTATTGGTCAAAACGTAGAAACGTAGAAAGTGACTTCCAAATGTTTATTTCATTGTGAGTGTTTGCGTATGTTAAACAAAAAAACTTTTAAACTGATTATAGAAATCGAGTCTTTTAATGCACGAAATGGCATAAATAAAATGTATGTGTATAAGCAATAATATTGTTAAAAATTCGTAGACCTGTTTTGCTATCGCTAGCGATAGATTAACGTATCATCGGCCTATAACCAGAAAGAATCTCACAGAAGTTCGTAATACGTACACCGAAATTGGTGTCATTACAAAAATAATAGCAAATGACACAACAACTAGTTGTGGCGATATTTAATATCGAAAGTTGTCGCAACCAATATTGTCGGCGGCGCCGCGCGGCGGAGCGGCTCATAAAAGATATAAGTTGGCGTAACTCGGTTCTGACTCGTGTGCTATTACTAATCCGGCTTCGATGTTATTAATTTTATCAACTTTAGTTATTGCGACGAATCTGACGATGTTGATGTTAAGGTTGTTGTGTTGGTAATGTTTGTGTTCTCGCGGAATTAATTTGTGTTGTATGTCTTACTATTTGTCCGACGGTTAAAACTCTTTTTTTTAAGAACTAGTTAAATTGATATTTACTTCAAATACACGCTTGAGGCACCTCGACGGTGTAAAAAATTTAAAACTTCTTAGTCTGTGCAATCAAAAGATATTATAACCATTTAAACTCACTCATCAAATCCTTTAGGGTACTTTCCCGATGATCTAGAATCACGAAATTTAGTAAGTAGGGCGGTTTCACAGTAGGTACAAGTAAAGAAAACTATATAAGGATAAATATTATAGGTGGTTTGATTAGATCCAACCGTGACCCGGTGACGGTTTCATGGACCATAAATTCGCGTCTACCGGTCCACGCTGAGTCTGTGTGGTACCGTTTGATCAATCGGAAACCTGCAAGTGCTTGAAAAATAGATCATAATATATAAAAAAAAATATGACGTTTACATAACTATATCGATCTCAAGATAATGATAAATAATAATGATTAAATAACGTAAAATTTTCTGATTCCTTGGTCCTTAATAGGAATACTAATCATAACGTCGTCAGTAGAGCGCGCATTCCACTTCGTGCCACAGGTGTATTAATTCGAACCAATGGAGTGTTAATGGAGACTAACTGTAGCTTGCACAAAGAAAAAACCTGGTTAATGTTTTCTGCATTTGCCAATCATTTGTTTGATTGAAAAATATACCTATTCTATTTTATGAGATAGGATTACATACTTTATTCTATAATGTTCAAAAAATATAGCGACGAATGAAGGTGTACAAATGGGTGATCTAGTGGTAAACCATCTACTACATGCAGATGACGTGGTTTTAATAGCGCCAACAGTCCCAGCCAATCTGCAAACACTAGTCACAGTTATGAAAGATGACTGCATGAACAATGGCTTACATTTGAATGTAAAGAAAACCAAGATTATGGTTTTTGAACGGGAAGAAACCAGAACGGATGCAAGGATTGTGGTTGGTAACGATGTACGGGAACAAGTGAATGAGTTTGTATATCTTGGATGCGCCTTCAGTAAGGATGGGATATACACCACTGACATAGTGAGAAGAGTGAGTGCAGGGAACATAGTAAATGGTGCGATGGGAAAGCTACTTGGGAGCCGGCACTTAGGCCAAAAGGCCATGCATAACGGAGTACTTGTTCCAACGTTGTTATATAGCAGCGAGAGCTGGGTATGTAAGAAGGAGAATGAAAGTAGGATAAACGCGTTAGAAATGTAAGCTCTGCGAAAGATGTGCGGAGTGAAGCTGACCGAACTTGTTCGCAACAATGTAGTTAGAAAGCTAGTAGGTATGAAATATAGTATCGGTGTTAAGATGAGAAAGGCTATGCTTGGTTCGGGAATATAGAAAAAATATCAGAAGAAAGAATGTCAAAACAGATATACAATGCGAAAGTGAAAGGATGTAGGAACCGGGGAAGACCTAGACTATCTTACCATGACCGAATAGACCGAGTCTTATCTGAACGACCAGTCTAGAGTTTCCGTAACCAGCGAGCGTTTATGAGACGAACTATGCGATTAACGAAATAAGGAACTTGCTTACTCAATAATCTAATGAGAAAACTACAAGAATTAGGCTCCATTGGTGTCATATGGATGATTTAGCGTAGTGGTTAAGAGCTTAAGCCGCTCCGCCTAATGTGCCTAATAGTGGCCGGTTCGATGCCCGCACGGGATAAATATTTGTGTGACTCACAATTCTTTGTTCCGGTCTGGATATTTGTGTATGTGAATTTTCATGGTTGTAAACGCACCCACGACACAGGAATAAATCCTAGTGTGGGAAAAAGTTTAAAAAAAATTGGGTGTTTCTAGCAATTCCTTTTGGGTGCTCCGTGCTCCATACACCTTTTATATGGTAATAGTTAAACAACATTTAATGTGTTAAGGGCGGCTAGATAAATTCCAATAACAAGTAGCCACAAACTAGCCCCCAAAATTCAGCGCTGGATCCGTGTGGTGGAGCACGACCTTTTCTTTCTTACCTACATTTGTAAGAGAAACACTTTGCAGTGGAATGGTTAAGGCTGATTTATTTATTTCGTGTAAAATGTACAGACCTGCATATGTTATACAGATTAGTCAGAGCTCTCTGCATCCATTAAGGTGTCCACCACACATTGTCAAACGGCCGCTTTAGCTATGTGTAAATTTATTTAGTCCAGACATCGATATTACTTATTGAGTTAGCCAATTCACGCCAATAATACACGTGAAAAATAACAATTATTCGGGTTTTATTGTGACCATGTCCCCGTGACGTAAAGCACTCGAAATCTGGGAAACTTAAAAAACTAAAATATACAGCGATCAAATCCGAAAAATTGTTTATTCGTTCGATATTCCTTACTCGACCTGATTTTACAAATACTGAAATTCTTGGTCTTAATTTGTCCAACCTCTGTCTGTACCTACTGAGCTGCTTGTACTTTGGATCATGAATTGTTGTTAAAATCTTTGTTAGAATTCATGACATCCATTCACATGACAGAATAGCAGATACTCGTACCGGCACAAAACTGTAATAGGGGTACATAATTCAATCATAATAAAAAGTAAAATAACTGATGTGCTCACGCTGGGACGCGGGACACCGACCGCATTGAACCTGGCGCAGACGGGCCACAAATTGCGACTGACTTTTATTCCTACAAAAGTAAATTGAAAAATATCGTTGCGTCTTCTTAAATTATATCTCCACTCAGAAATAATCATATGTCATCTTCATCATAGTTTAATTAATCATTCAGAAAAACATTTTTGCAAACATTATGTAGGTAAATTCTGAGAAATTGTTTTTAAGTCTACATAATTTGTTCGTTACTTAGTCTATACTGTTCCACTACGATTCTTTTTTTTTTTTTATTTTTTTTTAAAAACGTAGCCCCACACTAGGATTTATTCCTGTGTCGTGGGTGCGTTTACAAACATGACAATTCACAAACAAATACCCAGACCGAAACTAATAATTGTGGATCACACAACGATTTGTCCCGTGCGGGAATCGAACCCGCGACTATTCGAGACAGTGGGCGGAGCAGCTCAAGCTCTTAACCACTGCGCTAAATCGTCCGTCACGATTTCTCCTCAAGAGATCTTTCCCTCTCGAAAGAGACTAGTCGAAAGAGACTAGTCGAAAGAGACTAGTCTACTACCACACGATGCCAGAAATGATGGCGTCATGCCCAAACTACCCCATTCACCCGTACCGACATTTTCAGAACCTTCGTTCGTCTGCTCCGACATTACGTGGTCATATAATAGCTCTCAAACCTTCCTGGATTCGGGACCGAATTGATTCCTCGGAACGGTACGCCATTGTGTTTCGTTACGGATCTGTGTTATTCTGTACAGTGCACGGCCGACCGACGCGGGAATTCGCTCAGTATAGCCAATGCGCGATAGTTAAGCCGGCCACACATACATATGTACATATAACCTTTCTGGAATATGTTAATAAATTTGCCTTTAAAGTCCCACCTGGACAAGGGCCTTCTCTCACAAATCAAGGTGAGAGAGATTCGGGCATACTCCACCACGTGGAGTGCGGATTGGTGGAGACAGGTTTGTGGCAACCGTGGCCGTCTAATAGGGTTGCAACTTGACTTAACGACGTAATCGAGACTAACGGCTTACCATACCTTTCAAAGTACGGAAACGGTCGAATAAGAACCCCACAAACGGTAACCCATTTCAGCCTGACCAAGATGAACGCTGCCTTGACCTTGGTTATCGTTAAGAACACTGTTTTCAAGAGCGCTTGTGACCAGCCTTTTATTGGGAACCGATCGCAGCGTCCCGGGCATTCCGGCGGTTTTCAATTTGTTCCCAATTGGATTACTGCAGTGGCTTTAAGTTGAACTACTTTTGTGTGTGTGTGTGTGTGTGTGTGTGTGTATAAGATATTTTTAAACATTAAAGTGAATCTACAAACAATATCACGCCAGATCTTATCAGAATGGTCTTCTTTGTGTTCATATAATCGATTATTGCGTAGTTATTAAAATTAAATTACCTACATAATAAAAAATTCAACATTTATTACCTATCATAAATTAAACACTAGAAATAAACATTAACTGGTATTACCAATGGTTAGGCTTAAAAAAGTATTTACTTCCTTCGTAGGAGTCGATATTCGCTGCTTCAATAAGATACCAAAACCCATGTTGGAGTTGCCACTTGACAGATTTAAAAGGTATTTTAAATCATCACTAATGAGTGAAGGATTATTACAAACTAACTGATTTTTCAAATGATAAAAATGCCTTTACACAAATTAACTGAAATTTAGAAGAATATAATGTTAAGAGCAGCGTGTCCTGCCTAGCGAGCATCCATTGATTTTAAATATTATTCTCGAACGATGTCGACAGGGTCGTGGATTGGTCATGCTCAATAAAATGTCTTTGCTAGTGGTAGTGAATAAGCAGTGATAGCCTAGTGGTTAGACCTTTGGACTGCAAAGTCAGAGGTCTCGGGTTCAAACCCAGGCACGCACCTCTGTCTTTTCGAAAGCATGTGCGTATTTAAAATTAATTATCACTTGCTTTAACGGTGAAGGAAAACATCGTGAGGAAACCTGCATGCCTAAGAGTTTCTCGAAGGTGTGTGAAGTTCGCCAACCCGCACTAGGCCAGCGTGGTGGACTATGGCCTAAACCCTCTCAGTTGGAGAGGAGGCCCGTGCCCAGCAGTGGGACAGTTTATTAACAGGGCTAATATTATTTTTAATATTATTATAGTGGCGGCTCTGTGGAGCGGGTCATACGTTTCCCTCTAAAATGGTTGAGGAGAGTGATGGCTGCTTCTCAGGTCATACTCGTGAACGGGTGCTGCTGGTGGGGACTGGTCCATCCCCTGTCCTTTGTCTGACTGAACGTGTACCATAATGCTGTTGAATTTTGTCTCCTTCGGCATCACACTGGAGCTATGACCAGTTGTTTTGTACGCACTCTTTACATATTCTATAGTAACAGTTTCTCTTACTATTATTATTATGTTTTTTATTATATACCTCTACAACATCTCTATTTTGTAAATAAGAGGACTATGTAGACACTGACCAATACCATGAATCTAAATACACTTATGATTAATCTATACTTAAGCACATCTATTTAGCTCGTTCTGCATTGTTCTCCCATACTCCATAAATGTAATGTATACAAAAGGAATTGTAAAACTCATTTTTAAAAAAGAGTAACCGTGGAGTTTCTTGCCCTTCTTCTCCATAGGAATGACTTTCCCAACGGGTGGTAGAGTCTTAAGTAATTAATAATTTTCTCTTTTTGACTATTCATAAGTGCCTTTTGGTCTACATGAATAAAAAACTTTTGATTTTGATTTTATTAAAATTATCGTTTCATAGTTAGCAAGTAAGTAATAAGTAATAATAATATATTTATTTGTTTCTTCACAAAGCTTATACCGTCTTGAATTCTAGTGCGTATAGAATGCTCAGTTTGGACTCATTTGTGAGACCTGCACTCGGTAAACTTGGTTATATGCAACCAGGCTCTCACCCCCTAAACAAGTACTGTACTAATAAATAGTAACGTGTAACAATTATAATGAACATTCTCTTAGTAAGAGTAACCTAATCTTAAAATAAGAACAATATTTTTTTTTTTACTTTTTTTTGGCCCCGCACTAGGGTTTATTCCTGTGTCGTGGGTGCGTTTACAAACATGAAAATTTACATACACAAATACCCAGACCGGAACAAATAATTGTGGATCACACATAGATGGTCCCGTGCGAGAATCGATCCCGCGACTATTAGACACAGTAGGCGGAGCGGCTTAGCTCTTAACCACTGCGCATTATCGTCCGACAAATCTGACCAAATTAGTATTATATGAGGTCATGATTTATTTAAATATTCAAATGGTTTTTATAAACATTTTATATCGTTTTCGGTCTGGGTATTATGTGTATGTGAATGCGCCCACGACACAGGAATAAATCCTAGGGTGGAGCTACGTTTTTTTAAAAAGAAAAAGAAATGAAAGTAATGTGTTACAACAGCGCGCTGCTGCTCGCAGTGACTCCGTGTGCCATGTTTATGGCCCATCCATAATGACACATTAACCACGTGACTCAGGCGCGTGCTGATTTCCACTCCTGCTGTACTTTATAGTACTAAGCTATTCATATAGTTGTTTATAATAGATTATGCATTCCTATAGATATGTCGACGAAGGCAACCCAGCATAGGGCCCTTATTTGCTATGACCAACCTCGGTGCGTTACGATTACTTCGTAAAATGGGCGTGTATTACCATTCTGTATGACTGCAGTACTAATAGATTATCATTTCGCGAAGGTATCGTAACGCACCGCGATACGGGTTGAATTCAATCAATCAAATCAATCAATCAGCCTATCGTAGTCCACTGCTGGACATAGGCCTCTCCTAACACGCGCCATTGCACGCGGTCCTCCACCTTCCGCATCCAGTCTGTCCCAGCGACCTTTTTGAGGTCGTCGGTCCATCTAGCTAGGGGCCGTCCTACCTTACGCTTACCAAGTCGCGGTCTCCACTCTAGGACACGCTTGCTCCATCGGCCGTCGGTCCTTCTGCAGATGTGACCAGCCCATTGCCATTTTAGCTTACTGAGTCTGCGAGCTATGTCGGTAACTTTGGTTCTTTGTCGGATTACCTCGTTACGAATTTTATCCTTCAAAGACACGCCGAGCATAGCTCGCTCCATAGCCCGCTGTGCGACTTTGAATTTGTGGACTAGTCCCACTGTGAGTGTCCACGTCTCAGCCCCGTAAGTCATAACAGGTAGGACGCATTGGTTAAAGACTTTAGTCTTCAGGCATTGCGGTATAGGCGAAGCGAAAACGTGACGTAGTTTGCCAAATGCTGCCCAACCCAATTGGATCCTACGGTTGATTTCTTTCTCGAAGTTGTTTCTACCAAATTGGACAACTTGTCCAAGGTAGACATACTCCCGAACAACTTCGAGCATCGAACCATCGATGTAGATCGGTCCCGGCGTGACATGCTCATTAAACATGATCTTGGTTTTATCCAAGTTCATGCCGAGACCGACACCTCGAGAGGCTTCATTTAGGCTATGCAGCATTTCGCTTAACTGTTCCAGTGACTCTGCCACGATGACGATATCATCGGCAAACCGAAGGTGTGAGATGTATTCGCCGTTGATGTTAATGCCCCGTCCAGTCCAGTCCAGCGTCTTGAAGACGTCTTCGAGTGCATTGGTGAAGAGCTTGGGGGATATTACATCCCCCTGTCTTACCCCTCGATGCAGCTCGATCGGGTTGGTCTTTTGGTCCTGGAGCTGGACGGTCATTGTGGCGGTATCATACAGACATCTCAACACCTCGATATAGCGCCAATCGATGCCACATCGCTGCAGAGCATCCAGAACCGCCCAGGTTTCGATGGAGTCGAAGGCTTTCTCGTAGTCCACGAAAGCCATACACAGCGGCTGATTGTACTCTTCGGTCTTCTGTACAATCTGCCGAACAGTATGGATGTGGTCTACGGTGCTGTAGCCTTTTCGAAACCCGGCTTGTTCCGGTGGCTGGAACTCGTCAAGTCTTCTGGCGAGGCGGTTTGTGAGTACTCTCGAGAACAACTTGTAGACGTGGCTCAGGAGTGAGATGGGTCTGTAGTTCTTCAGCAAGGTTTTGTCACCTTTTTTGAAGAACAGAACCACCGCACTCCCGCTCCACGCTTGAGGTGTTAAGCCCTGGTAGATGACGGAATTAAAGAGACTCGCTAGCTTTTTCAGGATTGGCGTCCCGCCTGCTTTTAGGAGCTCAGTGGTGATTCCGTCATCGCCTCGCGACTTGTTATTTTTGAGCTGCTCGAGAGCCACTCTGACCTCGTCCTGGTTGACATCAGAGATGTCTTCCGTGTCGTGGCGTGCGAGTTGGGCTCTGTGGTCGTCAGCGCTGGGTCTCGAGGGTTTAGCCATCCGTGATGCGTACAGGTCTTTGTAGAAACTCTCAATTTCCTCGAGTATCTCGAACTTGGAGGTCACGGTTTTGCCATCCGCTGTATTAAGTTTCGTCAGATGGGATTTACCTAGCTGGCGAGCGAAGACTTTGGTGCCTCTATTCTGTTCAATCGCAGCCGCGATGGTGCGGGTGTTGGAACATCGGAGGTCACGTCGCACCAGCTTCCGGATCTTCCGGTTGAGGTTCCTCCCATCCGGCGAAGACGCCTGCGTGGATGACATTTCCCGTCTCTGCCTCATAAGTTCGAGAGTCTCGAGCGAGAGTTTAGACTCTCTGTTACCGCTTTTGCCGGGAAACACCCTTCGAGAAACCTCCTGTAGCGTTTTGACCACTGTGTCGGTTTTCTCGTCAACATTGCCTTCGGTTTCCAGCAGGTCGAAACTCCAGTTGGAACTTTTCGGACCCTAAAGCTTTTTGAGGCGCAGTAGGTCTGAGAGTAGACCTCATCATGCGACGTCTTTCGGCCTTGAAGTTTATATTTAGAGCGCCTCGGACAAGTCGGTGATCGCTGCCGGTATTAAACCTGTTGATCACGGACACGTCTCTAAATATAGACTTCCTGTCAGTCATGATGAAGTCTATCTCGTTCCTCGTCACAGTGTCGGGGCTTCGCCATGTCCATTTTCTATGAGGCTTCTTCTTAAAGAACGAATTAATCAAGAAGAGCCCCTGCGACTCCAGAAAGTTGACCAGCATCTGCCCCCTGTGGTTTCGTCGCCCCACGCCGTGGGGTCGTTATCATTATCGTTTCGCCGCGTTCTTGTACTCCCACTTTGGCATTGAAGTCCCCTATAACAACATTGTAGTGAGCCTTGGTGGTGCCATGTAATGCCTTGGCTATGTCTTCATACATGGCTTCGGCTATGTCGTCGCAGTATGTCGAGGTCGGCGCATATACCTGTACCACCTTCAGGGTGTACCTGTTGGTGATTTTAATTATGAGGTACGCTACCCGTGTCGACACACTGCTGACTTCCACAACGTTGTTAGTGAGAGCTTTGTTGACCAGGAAACCGACACCGCCCTGAGAGGGCCGGTCACCTTCCCGAAAGTAGAACAGGTGGCCTGACTCAAGGGTTATCGTGTCCTGCCCTGTCTTCGGACTTCGGATAACCCCAATATGTGCCAGTTTATGCGACCTAGTTCTACCTCGAGTTCAATGAGGTGTTGGTCCAGCCGTAGAGAGCGTCCATTGTACGTAGCCAGGGTCAGGTATTTTTGGTAGCCTTGTGTCGTAGCCCGGAGATTCTTCGCACCCCCTGCCCCGCTGTTACCGCGACCGCGACCGTGGCAGCGGACAGCGGGACTACCGGGAACTGGGGGCCTTTGCGTTTGGTGTCTTAACATGTTAGGAGGTTTTTGGCCTACTATACCACGCTGGCCAGACGGGTTGGTATAGGGTTTGTTTCAAATTTTCCTTTTCTGGTCGTTGATCGGATGACGTTACTACCTTGACAGGTTGAATTGGTTAGAGTGAATATGATTGGTAGATTCGTCGATGTAGCAAGCCTTTGTAAAAGGCTTACGGGTGCTATAATATAGCCTATTCTCGACTGTGACTTGAAAAGAGAGGGTACAGAGAGTGAATCTAGGTTTGCGCATTTTTTTTTAAATTTCCTGTGTATTTGATTTTATGACGGTTTTACTCACCGGAGAGCATGTCAAAGGGTAGACCAGAATTATCCGTCACATCAGGGTAGCTGCCAACGGGCCCTCCAATAGGAATACAGTACTATTTATATGCCTACCGCGTAATGGAATATCTGCACTTCCCTACCGATAAGTATAATATAGGCTAAAAACAACGTGCTTTGAAAAATATAGAATAATTACGAATTGGTACTTTGTATGTGTACGTTTTTTATCATTTTCGGGACAATGCAAATCAGCAGCTCGCATTATATGTATATTAATTAACATTCGTAACGTAGTTTACGGGAAACCTAAAAGTAGTTTGTTACAAATCAATAATTTTGTAATACTTGTTTTACACTGCATTTAACTCATTTGTCACTCATTCTAGTCGTACCTCATTTGTCTGTATAAAAGATAGTTTAATCATAGTTTACAGAAATACGGCAATTTCAACTGCATTCCGAAAATATAATCATCTATAGATGATTTAGATATCAGGATTATTAAGAAAATGGACACCATCTGAAATAAAACTATTTTTCGGATTTTATCGCGGTTTATTTTTGATATTTATGTTCCAAACGTTTCGAGTACTTTGCAGCACCCATGGTCACGGGAAGGTCTGAGGTGGTAGACGCGATAAAATCCGAAAAATAGTTTTATTTCATGTGTAATATTCGCGTAAATCTAAGAACTCAGTCTGGACACCATCTCATTTAAAGCTGGAACTCTACTTTTTGTATTAAGTTTGTAAGATATTCCAGAAATCCCAATTGATTAGCCTCTCCACAGGGATTTTAATTTTTCTATTCAGTAATCCCCATAATAGTAAATCAGCGGTTATTGGGGATTTATAGACAGAAATCATAAAATTCCCAAAAAAAGGGCAAGACAGTGGGGATTTCTAGAATATCCCGAATGTATGAAATAATAGTCTTGAAGTGTTTGAGGTCTTGCGGTACCTATGTATTTACCTACGTTACACCTTCGTGGACACGTGTGGTCTGGTATTGTGCGATTCTAATTAATGGTAGATCGTTGCGTGTTCAAATTCAGAAATTATAATAAAATTTGTACATAGTACTCATGTATTGCATAAAGTACAAAGCGAATGGACAACATCGCCCCGGGGATGAATAAAAATTATTTACTCGTACATTGGGATCAGCTTAATCCGATGATGAATGCGCCACGGAACAGAGATGTACGAGTGCCGCAATTCTACTTTACGCGGTGAAATTATTAAGAGTTTTAGTTTTCCATTATTATATATTTTTGGTTCCCTACCTCAATCCATAAAAACGAATTCGCTTTCTTACTGAAAGGAGTGAGAAAGGGTATGCTCCGTTGGTTCCGGCATATAGAAAGAATGTCAGAAGAAAGAATGACAAAACAGATATACAATGCGAATGTGGAAGGATGTAGGTACTGGGGAAGACCTAGACTATCCTACCATGACCAAATAGACCGTGTCTTATCTGAAGGGCAAGTCAAGTCTCCGTAACCGGCGAGTGTGTATGAGAGAAACTATGATTGTGGAGGAAGCCAGAGAGGTATGTAAGGAAAGACCTGTTGAACTCTGTACTCTCTGCCTACCCCGCGAGGGAGCTGGCGTGATGCTATAGATAGATAGAATAATAAAATGCCGTTGTTCTGAATCAACGAAATCAAAAAAGCCTACCGAAGCCATCGCCGAAGTTAAAAAAGTATTCGGCGATTTGGTACATACCGTGGGGCGAAACAACTCATTCAAATATAACACTTGGAGCAAGGTGAACATCTTGTGGGGCGAAACACCGAACTACTCATAGGATCACTTTGTTGACTATGTAAAGACACCTTTTTTTCAGGTAAAAATACCAAGTAGTTTATGACACAGGTATATTGTGCTTAATTTAATTTAGACCCCAATGACTAACCTACGTTGTTCTCCAATACCCCACAACAAAATGTAATTCACAAATTCTGCCTTTCTTCACCACAGTTATGACATTCCGAAGTGGTGGTAGAGTCTTCGTTAGTTTGCTGAAGATTCATGAACAAACAAATAAACGATTCACATACCATCCCTGGCGATGTTAAAGTTTTAAGATTCCAAATCAATGCAATCTGAAAATACGACTACTTATATGACATATCTTAACATAACCTGCCGTTGGTCTAGAATTATAAAACGTGGTAAGAAATGAGATTCAACAGTAAAAGTAAAATAAATCCGAAAATTGTTAATTTGTATTTAAATCATATCATATCTAAAATTATTTTTTGCCATTACAAACTCACAAGGGTTCTGGCGTGACGTTGATAGATAGAGACAAACTTACATTGCATTCGTCTTCCGTCTGACGCAAAACATAAAAAAATTACTCCATGTAAACATCAAGTGTAACTTGTAGTGCAAACCCTTTAGAACGCGAGTCCCGCTTCAACTTTTCTGGTTTATTTAACTAGATTTTGACCCCGACTCAGCTAGGATCGTCGGTGATACAGGCAGAAACAAAAATGGGTTGAGTATTTACTCACAACTCTATTAGTCTTAGACCTATCCTTTATTTATATTCTAAGACATATCCGACCCTTGAAGAGATAACACACGTGAAAGTTAACAGGAGTTTTTTCTGCCCACCCGCGGTAACTTTAGTGTATGGGTGAGGATCACAACTCTCCGTTCTCGCATGACCTAAATTAAACTAGGTACTTCCCCGACTTTTATCCAAAATATTGTATGTTTTTAAGCCAGCTTCTATAATTAAATAAGGCTTTGGAATGGTCTCTTTAAAATCCATTAAATTACTTTGCGTAATGCCTGAACAAGTAGACAAAGAGACAAATAAATTCGTCTTAAGATGACCTGCACATTTATTTTGTAAAATATCAACAGACACAGTTAACCTGTTACAATTTTAATACAATATTGACAGTTTTTCCGTTGAGAAAATGCAGCAATGCCTGCATAATATCTAAGTATCGCGACCATTGTCTTAAAAGGGGTGGTCAAAGACCTCTGGTCCGCCTGAAAGTCATAGTATATGAATAGGGGAAACTAACATATCTGAAACATATTTTTATTTAATTAGTTATTTTAATTTCAAGTGCAATATTTGTACCGAATAGACAAACAAGCAGATATAAACGTAATAATGATGTTACAAGGGTAATTTTGAGAACATAATATATTACAATATTATACCTACCGACCTCTTCACCTAGGCCTCACAATGGTTAGCCAGTTATTCCCCATCCCTTGACTACCATAAAACAAATTTTCCCTGTAATTACTGCAGCTCATGAAACTATTTCTGTACAACACTTGTCAAAGTTATATAACATAGTTTCGAAACACTTTAGTTTGAATAATGACTTAGACGCAATTCAGTATATACTACCGTTAATCGCTTAGCGTTAAAGTCTAAAATTGCTTGTGAAACGTGTTGGATCATAACGTATCGGTAATAGCATGGAGCAGCCGTATTATATGGAGCTACAGTTGGAATGTTCAACGTACACCACCAAAGTCCAATGGCAATAATAGGGAATGCGATTGTAACATTTGTACTTAACAGTGCGAAACTGCGCACTATATTAGTTTAGCTGCCGGATGAGTATCGGAGCTCGCATCCCCTTTAGCAGCGCTTGTAGTACAAATAACACAATAGTTCTATTGTAGCTAACATGCAGTGACATTTTATTAGGTGGAAATTACGCGCTTCTTCGATGTTACTGGAAGAGCACCACTTCACCTTGCTTCGTTGAGCACTAACACATTGACGTTACCATCACGTTATCAATAAAAGATCAAAATCGAGTATCGAGTTGATATGCTATCCTTTTCAAACTACAAATTCACTAAATAAACATGAAAATGACAACACGCTTTCATAACATCACAATAATGATTTCTTCTGCTCAGGCCCTAAGGGTGGCAGTAGCGTACTGTGTACAACTAAACTGAGACTTGATACTGCTACTAAAAACGTTTCTGTGGCTTAGGGTCCGAATCTTGGATTTCCTAATCGCTAACCACAATATAAGTCACTAGACCAAAGGGCTATAGTCAAAACTGATGATAATACTGAAAAAATATATGAAAATTCGACCTAAGATTCAGAGAAGTATGCTGCTGCCTGTTTATTTCTTGAAAGCAGCGGGTACTGAGAAGACATTACGCTGTCAAAAACAACGCTTTTTAATTTAGTGTGTATAACTAAGGTATAACTTGTTTCATTTAATCACTGACCGCTTTACTTCATTACAGCTTGGTTTCCCAAGCACAGCTCCGTCAAATATTAGCCTATTCGAAAATTCTATCCCGACTGGAAAATCGTAACACTTGTTCGGCGCAATCCGCGCAGTCGATGACTAATGACCCACTAAATTCAAACGATTGTTAAATGAAGTCTCTAATTTTGGTCAGGATTGTTTAAATCCTATTGTTTCATAATTTATACTACAGTTTAGTTTCGTTATTTTGCCGGCTATTTAGCGGTGATTTAAACGCGATAATGGTAGCTCGTTAGCGCTAATATATGGACTTTGGTGGTATAATAAACGATCCAGCATAGCTTTAATGCACGTGTAATTAATAAAATAAGAGCTTCCTAACATTTAATTAGCTCTACGTACAGTCGCCTGTGTGTTATGTTGATACATATATATTTAATATTTTTTAAAACTGAATTATTCGGCCTATTAATAAATTTCATAAAGATGTATACAGAATATATCAAAAAATCATGTAACCTTCAATTAATGCCACAGTTATCTAATTATATATTTAGTGTTGGAAATCTGTAGGTAGTCTCCGGTTACCTCGCAAGGGCTGAGGAGTGATGAGACATCAAGTAAAAACTGTTATGTATATTCATCAATAAAATGTTAACAGGATGATATTATACATACGTCATTAATCATCATCCGAAGGGCGTCCATTGGAGCAGACCAAACTTTATTTTAAACTAGTTTCTGCCCCCGACTTCGTCCGCCTGAAATATAGACAGGATTTTTTCCGGCATTAAAAGTATGTTATCCTACGTGTTAATCCAGGTAATGAAAATCAAAAGTTTTTTTCTTAAACGCATTACACACCCTTAGGTCCCCCCGGTGATTTGACTAGAAAGATCTAGAATCCGCGCTTAAGTGGCGAAACGTCTAGAAGGTTCCACCCCTTTAATTATCGTCGGCGCACGGTCGCGGTATACAAGTACCTATTTGTTCACGCGCAAATACGAGTAGGTATGTAATAAAAATACCGCTTTGTGGGCCGCGCCGCCTATTGTTCGATGTACTTCTATCGATGTAATTAGAGGGTTCGCGTCCGTTCTAGAACTTTCAAACAAGTATAAAAGGAACACAGAGCGCGGGGACGACACAGTCTCTTCTTGGAAGCGATAGTGATCAAATCGGAGAAGATAGATAGAAGATAAGATATACATTTAAAATGAATAAATAAAACTAACTTTCTCTATTATTCTTTAAAGGTAAATAACTACTATAGCTACTAACTATTACCTAATAAATTCTACCGAGACACAATATGAGCACGATAGTGTCTATAAATTGATTGAAGTTGCTTCTATCATCTTTGTAAAAGGATGAAGGCCCAATAACTTTTGGACCAGATTCACGAGTTTCAAACTGCCGATTTTAGTTTTGATTTTGTTCGACAAGTCTCGGTGTTTATTAATTTTTCACTGTTTATTTACAAATAGACACTTATCAGTTTCTTGTGTGTTACCAATTCCAAGAACTTAGTTTATGTAAATAAACAAGATTTGTTTCTTTTGTTATCAAGTTTATAAAACAATACCGCTCGTTCTTCTGGAAGTTTTTGAATGCGGTAAAGGTCACTTCTTTTTCTCTTATATTGTTGAGTAGAGGGGATTGATAACTGCTCTAATATTATAACCATAAGTTTCATGTCTCGGGCATAAGGCATCACATTAAAACTAGATAGTAAACTTATTAGGTATTTAAAACCTAAACATTGTATCTGTACAATAAATATATAAAACTAAACAAATAAAAGCAAGCCTCTGCTCAACTACAAAGTTCTGACAATGGACGACTGTGCACATTCGTCGCAATAAGCTGTGAGCTTTAAGAATAAATACAGTATCGTAAAAATTCAAAGTGAGAAACATACTTTTAGGTTTCTCATTAACAATAGTCATATACAGTGAATCGGTAAAAAACTAAACTAGTTACTCGAATAAGTCAATATTACACATCATCAATTAACCAATAATAAAGGTACAACTCCAAAAATTGCGACCACCCGCATACTAGCGCAGCAACACGTATCGCTGGCCAAATGGCATACGAGTAGTAACACATCTGTAAAAGGAAGAACAAGGGGGATCAGTCGGTATTTAGTATTCGAATTAAAATGCGTATTCAAATAATCCCATATTTATTTTGTGTCCATATTACATTATGTGTGGCATGAAGGGTTGTTGTACAAAGTCAAAACAGTTATGCCCCATTACTTGTACAAAATTATTAAATCCTTCCTAGCTGAACGGCATTTTATGGTCCAGTTACAAAACTTAGTCCAATTTATTTCTTTATGTGGCTCACAAAACAAGTTACAATCATAAATAGTAAACATTTATACATCTTAAAAGATAAAACTAGACCTTAATTACGGGGCTACGGGCTTACATCTAAAGTGTTAGTATTTAAGTACAGTACAATATAAAATAAAAATACTAAAATAACTAATGAAAGATTAGTGCTATACTAAGCCAGATCTGTTGGAACAGAGAATACTTTGGATTTCGGTTTTGAAATTCCTGAGACTATCTATCTATCTATCTATAACCTCACGCCAGATCCCTTCCGGGGTAGGCAGAGATTACAGAGTTCCAACAGGTTCTTTCCTTACATACCTCTCTGGCTTCCTCGACTCTCATAGTTCGTCTCATACACTGAGACTACTTTTAAACAAATCAATAGCGGGATTCTTGGAGACAATATCATTATACAGTCGACACATTCTTATTAAAGGATTGTAAAAGGAGGTATTGTTTTTATAAATTTAGAGGGAAAATATTATGGGGGATGGTTTACGAGATCTGTAATGTGTATTAAAGTTAAGGACAGATAGCAAATCGGGGCAATCAATTTGTGATTGAACAATTTTATATAAGTATATAAGTTCATTACACTTGCGACGAGAAGAGAGAGAGGTAATTTGGAATTTACATAATTTGCAACTATATGACCTGTATTCTCGACCTAAATGTAATCTATAGGATAATATATTTAAAAACTTTTTTTGCACCCTTTCGATTCCTTCACTATGAACTTCGTAGTAAGGCGACCAAATCACTGAGCTATATTATAATAGAGTTCTAACTAGCGCGTAATAGAGAAGAATAAGAGTACGTTGGTTTTTAAAATCTTTGGTGGACTGGACTATAAAACTAAGAAGCTGGGTAGACTTGGTGATAAGGTAGTCGTAGTGAGGGCGAAATGGAAGTTTTTCATCGAAGTAAACTCCGAGATCCCTAGCAATAGATTGACGTTGTAAGGCATATCAGCAGGCGTCCCTCAAAGAAGTGTGATTGGTCCTATTCTCTACCTGCTTTATACTTCAGATCTTCCCACAAGTTCTACAACTATTACGGATAACACGGCTATTCTAGTCATTCACAGTCACCTTGACATTGCAGCAAAAATGTTACTGAGAAATATTATATTATGCAGGTAGGTACTTTGGTTGGAATGAAACAACGTCTCACTGTCACGGCATATATTCGCAGACTGGCGTTTGCGACACAATTTGACATAACTATTATATACGTACAAATATTAACAATACATAACACCTCCCTTCTTAAAACTACAATTCTTAAATCTATCAACAAAATACATTAAGTGCATTCAAATCGGACAACTGGCTTTCGTGTTCGCTTTGGGTATTCTCTATGTTGTGGTGACGAACACGGTGATTGCCTAGGAGTTTGATAAAGCTCAACCTCTCTAGCACTATCACTATTTATTAATTGCCCTGACTTCTGGTCTCCAGTAACACTTACACCTATCTCATTCTCCTCCAACTTAATTTGACTGTCCTTAGCGGGTGCCATGGAGCTCTCATTCCCTATTGCTTCATTTTTTTTCAAATCGGGCCCGCTTACGGATACACGGGATCTGCGACGTAACTGATCAATATGTCTTTTAATTACTTGACCGTTATCCCTTGCTACCATATACCTACGAGCACTGTCTACCTCTGAAATCGAACCTTTTACCCATTTTTCCGAAGAACCGTATTCTCGCATCCAGACAGGGTCACCCACGTTCAGGTTACGCGAAGCCCCGCCACAGTAATCGATTTGTCTCTGTTGTGCATCCTGCACCTTGGCATACACTGACCGATCAGTCCGTAACAAATCCAGCCTGGAGCGTAATGCTCGCTTTTGTAGCAGCATGGCGGGGGTCTCGCCCGTGGTGCTGTGCAACGTATTCCTATACGCCAGAAGAAATGTTTGTAAAGCTGCATCAACATCGACGCGATCTCTAACCGCCTTTTTAATGGCACGCTTACAAATATTTACGGCATTTTCAGCTGCTCCGTTTGATGACGGATGATAGGCAGGTGAAAAATACTGTCTGATCCCATTATTAACAAGAAAATTCTTAAATTCTATGCTAGTAAAAGGGGGTCCTTGATCTGATACAAGCTGTTCTGGTAAACCAAATCTGGCAAAAGTCGATCTTAAAACTTTAATAACACTCGATGCGTTAGTACGAGGCATTTCAAATATCTCTAACCATTTCGAAGACGAGTCAATAAGCACCAAGAATGTCATACCTCGATAAGGGCCCAGAAAATCAATATGAAGTCTAGTCCATGGTCGGTCGTGATAATATGGCCAAGGTTGTATGGGGGCCCGTGGGGGCGCCTTTGCTTCACCCGCACATGTTTCACAATTTTTACATGTTTCTTCTATATCATTATCGATGTTGGGCCACCATACATAGCTCCTGGCTAACCCTTTCGTTTTTACAATACCCATGTGACTACTGTGTAATTGATTAAAAATTTGCCTTCGTAATTTACACGGAATGACCATACGGTAACCCCACATTATGCACCCACATTCTATGTACAATTCATTTCGGCGAGCAAAAAATGGCTTAATATCCTCATTGTTAGGACACTGCGAAGGCCACCCCGCTTGTATATACAACATTACCCTGCTGAGTACCTTGTCCTGACATGTCACTTTCTTAACATCATTACTAGTAATAGGTAAAAATTTCTCCACAAAGTTAACATAAGTAGTCTCTGTTTTTACCCTACCAGGACTGCCCCGTTTGCATGGAAGGCGTGATAACGCATCTGCGCAGTTTTTATGAGACGCGATATATTCAATATCGTAATTGTAACCCGATAGCTGTACTGCCCAACGCTGTAATCGCGAGGCGGCCATCACTGGAATACCTACTTTGTTCCCGAAAATATGTGTCAGGGGCTTATGATCCGTCCTTAGTAAAAACTTGCGACCATACAGGTACTGATGGAATTTACGCACCCCGAAAATAATTCCCAAAGCCTCTCTGTCTATCTGTGAATACGCTCGTTCGGTCGGCTTGAGCGATCGTGACGCATATGCTACCGGGCGTTCGCCGCGCGCAGTCATGTGCGATAGCACCGCGCCGACCCCCACACTACTCGCATCTGTAGTCAAAACCAGAGGTAACGCCGGGTCGTAATGAATTAGTACCTCACTATCTGCCAAAAGCCGCTTCACTCTTACGAACGCGCTTTGACAATCCGCACTCCAAATATATTTAACACCGGACTTAAGAAGGTTATATAATGGCGCGAGAACTGTGCTTATGTTCTTAATAAATTTTGCATAGTACATCACTAAACCTATAAACGCTCGTAACTCTGAAACAGTCGTAGGTGCGGGCGTCTCCAACGCCGCCTTAACCTTGTCGGGGCACGTATGCACTCCGTCTTTACTAACAATATGACCTAAATAGCTAACGGACTTTGAAAACAAAACACATTTTTCCTTTTTAACTTTGAGGCCATAGTTTTGTAATCGTTGGAAAACCTTATGCAAATTATTAATATGATCAGTTTTTGTTGAGCCTGTAACAATAATGTCATCCAAGAATACGCCGACGTGCGACATATCTGCAAACAATTGTTCCAGACGTCGTTGGAAAATGCCCGGACTAGACGCTAAACCATACACTAATCTATTATACATATATAAACCCTTGTGTGTGTTGATCACTGTATATTTCCTCGTATCATCGAGTTCAAACTGGGCATAGGCTTAAGACAAATCAATTTTACTATAGTATTCTCCTCCCAGCAAGCGAAATAGTAATTCTTCAACCCTAGGCAATGGATAACGATCAATTTCTATAACTTTATTTAAGGTTAGTTTGTAGTCCGCACAGATCCGAATGCTACCGTCTTTCTTTACCACGGGTACGATCGGCGTCGCCCAGTCGGAGCGCTCGACCGGGGTGAGAACTCCATCGCGCACCAGCTGGTCCAGCGCGCGCTCCACCGGCTCGCGCAGCGCATATGCCAGCGGGCGCGCGCGCATGAATACGGGCTGCGCACCCGCACGCACGTGTATGCTCACCGCGCCGCCGGTGAAGCGCCCGAGACCCTCCGCGAACACATCACAATATTTGGAACTGAAAGCGGATACATCGAAATCATTATTTTCTAACATACTACTGTTATGCACATCATAGTTAACTTCGGGTAGCTGAATTTTTAACGCGGCTATCCATTGTCAGCCTAAAAGAATAGTTTTTCCTTGTTCGATAACGAGTAATTCTAGAAATTCACTTTTATTTTTATATCGAACTAGGGGTCGTATTACACCCAATGGTTTTACAGTTTCCCCGTGTAATATCTCAATAATAATTTACAAGGCTGCAGGGGAAGGTCAGGAAATAACCTATCGTAACAATCTCGACTAATACACGACACTGCACTACCGGTATCACATTCCATGCGTAAATCTTTATTTTGTATGTTTAACGTTATGTAGATAGGTTTACAATTTGATATGGATAATCGACAAATATCAACATGAAATACCTCGTCACTGTCCTCGTCCTCCTTGTTGTTTACAATCTGTGCTTCTACCTGATATTGCCCCACTAGATTGGGGCACATGCGCCGTAAGTGACCCTGTCGATTGCAAACCCTACACGCGTAGCGCACGAACTTGCACGTCGCCTCGTCGTGGTTGGCGCCACACACCCGGCACCGCCCCTGTGGTTCCGCTCGGTCCGCCGGTGCCGGCGCCGCCGTGCCGCGCGGACCCGCGCGCCCATCGCGCACGCTCCACCGCCCCGCGCCTCGCCGGCCGCCGCGCTCCGCCACGCCCGCCGTTTGCCTTCTCGCCGTGCTATGCTGATACGCCACCGTGATTGTACTCGCTGCATCCCCCGAACTTTGTCCTTCTACGATAGCGGCGTCTTTTTCTGCCGACTCCATGCTTGCAGCTAACTTGTAAGCCGTTGCAAATTCTAATTTAGGTTCTGCGAATAGCCGTTGTCTAATACTCTCACTCGCTATTCCACACACCACCTGATCTCTTAAACTTTCTTCAAGCCAACTTCCAAATTCACAGGTTTTAGACATTTTTTTTAAGTACCGCCACGTACTCGGATACAGTTTCACCCTCCTTTTGTTTTCGCCGTCTGAATTTATACCTCTCGGCGAGCTCGCTAGGCTTGGGTTGTAAATGTTTTTTCCATAATCTCCGCCAACTGTTCAAACGTCTTCATTTTTGGTTTACTTGGTGTACACAGGTTAACCAACAACTCGTAACCTTCAGCTCCCATAACGGTTATTAAAGTTGGCACGTGTAAGTCCTCTGGAATTTTGTTGACCAGAAAGTATTGTTCTAATCTTTCGATGTACAACTTCCAATCATCTGTATGTACTTTAAATTCTGCTATTTTCCCAATAGACATCGTGGATCGTGCCGTAATTACACGCGTAGTGTTCCTTCACGTCGCCACTGAGAAATATTATATTATGCAGGTAGGTACTTTGGTTGGAATGAAACAACGTCTCACTGTCACGGCATATATTCGCAGACTGGCGCTTGCGACACAATTTGACATAACTATTATATACGTACAAATATTAACAATACATAACAGTTACAAAAGGGCTTAGACAGTGTAGCTGCCTGGATGAAGAAATGGCGGATCAAGGCTAATAAAAAATAAATCGGTTAATGTCACGTTTACACTAGGAAGAGAATCTTGTCCACCAGTCACGCTAAACATCAAGGCAGTGCCACAAGCTGATCATGTGCGATATCTGGGCCTTCATATGGACAAACGTTTAACCTGGCAGAAACATATTGCCACTAAAAGCAAACAGCTTCATCTACAACTCATAAAACTTTACTGGCTCATTTGTAGGAAATTTCAGCTTTCACTGGAAAACTAACTCCTGCTCTACAAGGCTACACTCAAACCGATCTGGATATACAGCTATGGGAAACAGCTTCCCATTCCAACATTGAAATAATCCAAAGATTTCAAAACAAAACACGACGGTTACTGACGAATGCCCCATGGTTTGTGACCAACGAACATCTGCATAAAGATCTCAAAATGCCTACAATCAGAGAGGAAATAGCTAGATACACCAAGTCCTACAAAGACTTACAAACCATCCTAATATACTGGCTCAAAAACACTTGGACAACAGACGTCGACTAAAGCGCAAAATTCCCCAAGATGTGCTACAGTAAAGGCATATGATTAGTTAAGCATAGGAAGTGGCACTGGTCGCATTTCTCATCACGTATCCATAACCCTAACAAACCTACGGCTTAATGTCCCATGGCGGTAATAGATAACTGTAAAAAATAAGACAAAAAAATATTACAATAAACGCGGTATGGCATCCTTAACCCTTACTTGTAAATATAATGAAAATATATAAAGGAAGTATACGGTAGGAATTAAAATATCACATTCATGTCATTATTCCGTCATATTGTATTATTTAAAAAACAGAGTGGTTATTCCACCGAAGATTACGTGATTGAATTAATATTTCACTATAATTAGTATATAGTTTGGCTAACACATGGATAACTTCCTTAGCTAACTAACACTATGTTCATTTTAGCCACTGTCTTTCATGTCTTATTTGTATTTCCAAAAGTACGCACATCTTGCATTACTTATTTTAATTATAGGATTACAAAGATTAAAATTACTTGTAGCCTGTTTTATGAGGAACGTAATTTATCTGATTTACCATAATTTGTTTAAAAATACTTACCTACAGAGTATAGAGTTACAACAGGTTCTTTCCTTATAAATCTCTCTGGCTGCCTTCACCTCATAGTTTAAAATCCAAAGAAATATGTGGATTACACAAATATTTTCCGGTGCAAGCAGGCAAGTGATCAACATACAGGCAGTTTTAATAAATCCAGCAATAGAATTATCACTACAGAAGTTATCTTGTAAAGCCTAAAACCAGAAAACATGCCAAATACCATATATATCAAAACTTCCCCGTCGAGATAGTTTTCGCCAAAAAATGAGGCCGAGATCAATTTTAGTGTAATGTTATGTGATTACTTAATTCCACGGCTAGTGGGCGAGGACCCTCATAAAGATAAGACAGGAATGAGTGGGGCTCTTCTTAATTTATGAACAAGTATCGCCCCTGGGCGTCCTTCGTGTACCCACGCTCTTAGACACGGGTATCTTTGGTAATAAAGTCCTTTTGATGTTTATCTTTGTTTTTTATCGTTACGGAATAGTACAGAGAGGTCCTTAAAAAGTTTTTTGCGATTATAAGAAAGTTGACTTTCATTTTCGATAGCTCTTAACGCCTTTTTTCACAACATAATATAATACAAAATATAGATGAAATAACCGATACTGTCGTAATTAGGATCTCAATTTTTCCATAATATTAGCTTTAGAGAAGGAAAAACTTTATTTTAAGTGAACCATGGCAAGACTAAAGTTTTTAGTCAATGTGTGTTACCAGTGATGATATATGGATCAGAGACGTGGTCTCTTACAATAGGTCTCATAAAAAAGCTCAGAGTTGCTCAGCGAGCTATGGAGAGAGCTATGCTCGGCGTTTCTCTACGCGATCGAATCAGGAATGAGGAGATTCGTAGAAGAACCAAGGTCACCGACATAGCCGTTAAGATTAGCAAGCTGAAGTGGCAATGGGCGGGCCACATAGCGCGTAGATCGGACGGGCGTTGGGGCAGAAAGATTCTAGAGTGGAGACCACGTATTGGCAAGCGCAGCGTGGGACGACCGCCTGCCAGATGGACCGACGATCTTGTGAAAATCGCAGGAAGTCGTTGGATGCAGGTGGCATCGGACCGGTTACGCTGGAAAGCGATTGGGGAGGCCTATGTTCAGCAGTGGACAAGTATAGGCTGAGATGATGATGGCAATATGATCAGCAAGTATATAAATTTTTTGTCGGATATATACATAATCTTTGTGCAAAGTCTCTATGAGCAAATAACAATACTTCAGAAACGTTATTAAAAGTTTCTTGGTTATCAATCCAAATATATGTAATGTACCTTATCTCCCACACCCCACAATTGACAGTGTACACAAAACATCATTTGTTTTAAAAGTTCAGCTTTAGTTTAGCCGAGGAGTTTCTTGCCCTTCGCAGCTGGAGTGATAATTTATTTTAATGACGATTATTGATCATAAAGCACGTCTTTAATTGTAAACAAAAATGTTAAAGCGTAGCGTGTCGTGCCAAACGAGCTCGAAGTACTGCTCCTTTTGTAGACTTTTCTTACTGAACTCTGGGGTCTGGGATTGGTCATGCTCACTAAAAAGTCTATGCTTGCAGTGGCTATTTGGCGCGGGTCACTTCCTTCCCTCTAATATGGTCGAGGGAGGTGATAGCTGCTCAAGTAGTCGTACTCGTGAACGGGTGCTGCTTGTGGAGACTGATCCACCCAGAATCCTCTAGCTTTTCATTATAACGTATATTTAAAAATATTATTATTAGTCTTATATCTCAGTCGTAAGACATCACACTGGAGCTGGATGGCATAAATGATTTTGTATAATATAAAAATGAAAGTAACTATACAAAAAATTATAAAAATAGTGAATGGAGAATTAGACAAAAAAGACAAGCACGCTGAGTTTCTCGCCGGATCTTCTTAGTAGAGGCCGCGTTCCGATCCGGTCGTAGATAAGAAAGTGGAAAAAAAAATTTTTAATATGACTATTTGTAAACACCCCCGCAGCGTTTATGCAAAATAAACGGTTTGAGAAGCTATTACCATCATTACAGAAAAAACGTTCATAGACTGGGCTTGAAATGAGCTACTTAATATTAAGACTATAAATTGTCATTTTATGAGCTGTTTATAATAAAGGATTTCTAAGGGTACCAATTTTGTCAGAAAAATCGAAAAATAACATAAGATCACACATTAAATTATAGCAAAAAATATAATCAAATCAAAATATAAGCACAATTTAAGTAGCCCCTACGTAAAGTAAATACACATTAAAGAGCAAAAGTTTCATAATAAAGCTCAATGTTCTTTTGGTAGGTTGTTCCGTTAAAGTATTCGCGCCTAATGACCTTTGAAAAGTCGTACACGTATGACTAAAAGTTTGGAAGGCAACAAATTCAGGAGCAAAATCGCACAGCTTACTTTCGAAGTTAAATTGATGGAAAGTTATGCAAGACAGAACACAATAGCGATCGAGAACAAAAGAACAAATTTTAGGTAACTGGTATTATTTGAAAACGTACCGTTTATAGTTTCCATTGTCTGTATTTATATATAAAACAATGTTTAATATAATATTTAAAATGTTTACGGTACTGATCCGATATTCGCATCTCAGAATGTTAAAATGAATATCCGAATTAATATTTGTTCCTATTTTTTATTATTATTGCTGTGATTTATATATTTCGGTTCTGATACAACACTATCTACTATTTACAATAATTTATCCTAAAGTGTCTTATTATTATGATATTAGTAGAATAATAGGCATTAGCAAGGCTGTCTAACATAAAAACAATCTCTTTAAACTAAAATAGAAAAGAAAACAAAAAAAAAACCTTAATCAAAAAGACCGCATCCGCGCGGAATGGCGGCAAAAGTGCTGACTGCGTTTCCTCACTGAATAGACAGACCAACAGACCAATCTTTTGAGCGACGAATGAGCCAACCCTCTTGTCACCCGAGGACATGTATTTATAATTTTTTTTTGAAGCTGTACTCCATGCGTCTAACTTTTCTACGGCAAACGTAACAATTATATAATTGTTGCTAATAGCAGCGTATTTGCACTGTTTGCCCAGGTCCGCCTTCTCAGCTGCAGCTCCTGCCCTAGATAATGACTCCCTGAGATGGTATGGAGCCAAAGTGTCGACGCACGTGGCGTCTCATACAAGGGTCCGCCCCGTTCCCAAGGGATATTCTTATTTACTTATTATTTGCTAGTTTATGCCTGCGACTTCGTCCGCGTTATCTTTAGACAGGAACCTTACATTTTTCCGGGATAAAAAGATCCTATGTGTTTTTCTAGGTAATAAACTATATGTGTGCCAAATTTCATCCAAATCCATTTAGCCGCTTTTGCGTGATTGAGTAAGAAACATCTAAACATAAAAAAATCACCTTTATAATATTAGTAGAATAATCGACAGACAGTCACCCCCTAGTTTAATTTGAAATATTATCATGGAAGAAGTATCGATTCGATCTATTCAAAGAACTCCAACAGAGTAAGCTATAATATCTTATCCAACTGTTCAGAAATATCTCACTTTTGCTAACTAAATTAACTTTCATTAAATAACGAAGTTGATCCATAGATATTAGGGATGAAAATATCTCTGAGAAGTGTTGACAGACTCTTTGCTCGTATCCGTAATATGAAACCTCATCCTGTCATATGAGCATCATTATCTCTCGCACTTGACCAAGTTTTACCCACCCTTGATAAAAGTTATGACAATAATTGCCAACCCATATGAGTTTTTATGATGTTTTTCTTCTATATATGACGACGTTATTATCCTTGGAGACTTCAATACTTGTTTGCTCAAGGATAACGAGCGCAGCCGTAAACTTCGATCTCTTGTCTCTTCTGTCAATATGCATATCCTTCAGCTTAATGCTACTCATCATGCCCCTTTTAGATTTAATTCTAGTCTCCGACCCTCAAAAATTAGCCGTTCATGAGCAACTTGAGGCACAGGGAGGTTTCAAGTCTGGAAGAGGATGTTCGGATCAAGTTTTCTCGCTCCGCAACATCGTAGAAAAGCATCTGGCAGTAGGCCGGAAGGTTTTCTGCGGTTTTGTGGACCTGGAGAAGGCGTTTGATAGAGTCGTGCGAAAGAGACTTTGGGACATTTTGCCAGAGTATGGTATAAACGGCACCCTGTTGCGAGCCGTCCAGTCCACCTACGTGGACAGCAAGGCATGCGTACGGGGGGGTGGTAACATGTCACCTTGGTTTGACGTTAAAATCGGCGTCAAGCAGGGTTACGTGTAGTCCGCTAGACTGTTTATAGTGTATCTGGATAAAAGTCTTCAAAGACTGTATGCGAAGACTGAAGGGGTAAAAATGGGTGATCTAGTGATAAACTACCTATTGTATGCAGATGACGCGGTTTTGATAGCGCCAACAGCCACTGATCTGCAAACACTAGTCACAGTTATGAGAGACGACTGCATGAACAATGGCTTACATTTGAATGTGAAGAAAACCAAAATTATGGTTTTTGAACGGGAAGAAACCAGAATGAATGCAAGGATTGTGGTTGGTAACGATGTGCTGGAGCAAGTGAATGAGTTTGTATATCTTGGATGCGCCTTCAGTAAGGATGGGAAATACACCGCTGATATAGAGAGAAGAGTGAATGCAGGTAATAGAGTGAATGGTGCGATGGGAAGGCTACTTGGGAGCCGGCACTTAAGCCAAAAGGCGCAGCTGGCCATGCATAACGGAGTGCTTATCCCAACGCTGTTATATGGCAGTGAGAGTTGGGTATGTAAGAAGGAGAACGAAAGCAGGATAAATGCGGTCGAAATGCGATCTCTGCGGAAGATGTGCGGAGTCACGCTGACCGACCGTATTCGCAACAGCGTAGTAAGAAAGCGAGTAGGTATGAAAGATAGTATCGGTGTAAAGATGAGAAAGGGTATGCTCCGTTGATTCGGGCATATAGAAAGGATGCCAGAAGAAAGAATGACAAAACAGATATACAATGCGAAAGTGGAAGGATGTAGGTGCCGGGGAAGACCTAGACTATCTTACCATGACCAAATAGACCGTGTCTTAGCTGAAGGGCAATTCAAGCGTCTCCGTAACCGGCGAGTGTGTATGAGACGAACCGCGAGGGAGCTGGCGTGATGATATAGATAGATAGAGATGAGCAACTTGCTGCCTCTTTCTCGTATCAGGATCTCATATTCCAGTCTTATAAAATTCGCGCTCCTAAACGCAAATCCAAATTTCATTTACTTTGCAGTTTTAAGAACATTACCTTGGAACGTTTGAGGGAAGACGTGACGTTGTATTGACTGATCGCCAGTATATAGCTGCAATGATATAGACAATAAAGTGTATGCTTTTAACAAGATTGTCTTGGATGTGTATGATAAACACGCTCCTATAAAGAGGGTAAAAGTAAAGCATCTACCTGCACCCTGGTTGTCATATAAAATTAAAAGAGAAATGTCAAAAAGAGACAAAGGCAAGAGACGTTTTAAAAAACATCTAATAATACAAAACGAATGATATCTGGTCTCTATACAAAAAATAGCAGAATCGTTGTAATCGTCTGTGTAGAGATGCTAAGAGACGCCATAATCATAACTCAATTCAAAACTTCAGTACGACACAAGTATGGCAATTTCTCAAGTCTTTGGGTATTGGGAAAACATCTAGTGATGATTCACCCAATAATGTAAACCCTAACACTATAAATTTCCACTTGTCCAAGTCCTGGATACGACATAAAATCCTTTACTCTTAACGTTTTATCTAATCTTCCGTTGCCTAGATGTACTTCATTCTCATTTCAGCAGGTTATAGTGGGGGAAATTGAGAAACTAGTCTTATCTGTTTCCCCGAAAGCGGTAGGTCATCACTAAAGTTATATCTTCACACTATCATCTCTATGCAGACGACTTGCAAATTTATTACCATTTTAAAGTCGATGATTTTAACGCTGCCATCGCTTCCATCAATAACGATCTTCAATATTAATTACTGGGCAAAAAGCTTTGGCCTTTTGATAAACCCGGCAAAATCACAAGCGCTCATTATAGGTGGCAGATATTTTAACAACCTTTCAGATCACCAGTCTCCTTTCAGATCGCCAGTCAAGAGACTGTTGTTGTATATTATGCTATACCCCTCCTTTTTCAAGTAGCGCAAGAAACTTGGGCATCTACATAGACAGCAATCTATCCTGGAATGTACACGTTTCGGAAGTAATCAGGAAGGTTTATTGCTCATTTCAATCTCTCAAACGGCGCCAAAAGTTCCTGCCACTTCAAACCAAGGTAACTCTTGCTCAATCTCTTCTTTTACCGCTTCTTAGCTATGCCGATGTCAGCTTTCTCAATACAACTAAGGAACTTCTGAATAAACTCGAACGAGATAGAATTCAACTCGAAAGAATTTGTGCATCCGCTTAATTTTTGGCCTTCGGAAATTCGGCCATGTGTCAGAATTTCGTAAGTGGTTGAAATGGTTGCCTATTCGGCCGCGTCGGGATACTCATATTTTCTCTTTGCTTTTCTCTGTTCTTAACAATCCTAATTCCCCAGTTTATCTTCATGAACGCTTTGAGTATCTTTTCCCCAGGGGAAAACCCTGTCGCTCCACCTCTTCTCTTCTTAGTGCACCCCGACATACCTCAAGTCGATATGATAGCTCATTTACTGTGCGTGCTGTGCGTCTATGGAAGTCTCTCACTCTTTACGTGATAGCCCTACTCAACAGATTTTTAAGAGAAGAATTAGAGAATATTTCCTATCTATGTAATGTTTGTATGTATGTCTGTATATATTTATGTAGTATATTATTTTATGGTATTGTATAGTATGTAGTATATTTATGGATATACATCTATAGTTTATACCTCTAATATGTTTTGTGTTGTACACTTATTACTATCCTCATTTTGATGATTTGTTTTGTTTATGACTCAAAGGTTTGCTCGCAGAGAACTCGACTTTGAGTTAAGCTCCCCTTTGTATACTTATCTATTCTGTAATTTTTATTTTATAATTTTTAACAATTTATGTGTATAATAAAAAATTAAGAGTTTTGATGGTTCATCTATTACCCAGAGAGATTTGGCGGGCGAATCTTAAATGGTTTAATTTGACATGTCCAGTAAGAAATTGCCTGCTTATATTTAAATACCGATATTATTTGGCAAGCGCAGCGTAGGACGACCGCCTGCCAGATGGACCGACGATCTTGTGAAAATCGCAGGAAATCGTTGGATGCAGGTGGCATCGGACCGGTTACGCTGGAAAGCGATTGGGGAGGCCTATGTTCAGCAGTGGACAAGTATAGGCTGAAATGATGATGATGATTATTTAATGCATAACCTAATTGAGATACTTACGTCCAATTTCAGTAGAACTAATCAAAAAATATTATCACCTTAGATCCCTTACGGGGTAGCAGAGAGTTCCTTTATACTCTCTGTTCCATCCTAGTTTTTTTTTTATTTTGTTTACTGGAAAATTTTGTCATTTCATTTTTACTCTCATTTCAATTCTTAATGGGTCAGATATAAATTGAAAAAATATTGAAAATTTGACATTAAGGATCCAAAATTAATCTAAACAACGTTCCAAAAAATAATAATATTGGCCCAGTCTCTGTATTATGGCATAAATATATGTAGATTTCTTTTCGCCGAGATTGAAGCAAGTTAATACAAGGTGCTCACTTAATTTCGCACACCAATTAGCAAGTAGATGTATTGTCATCTTTCACGTCTCATTTGTCGGGATTAGCCGTGTCGCACGCCGGGGCCCGGTTATGGGTCGTTATTACCGGCGGAGCGTCTTGCCGGCTAATGGAGGTAGTGCTGTTAATTGGGACCTTGTTACGCTTTTATATGATTTTCATTACTGAGTGTTACCTCTATTACCTCAGTGCGAAAACATTAAAAATGACACGTTATTGTAATGATTACTCTAATAAAATTGATTTAACAATTAAATTAAGTACTATTAGTCCTGTTTCGGTCCAACTGGACCGAGTATGGCTATGCAGCTTGTACTGTACAGAACTTAGAGTTTCGAGGAATATATAATATAATAAAGTGATAGCCTAGTAAGCAGTGATAGCCTAGTGGTTAGACCGTTGGACTGCAAAGTCAAAGGTCTCGGGTTCAAAACCCAGGCACGCACCTCTGTCTTTTCGAAAGCATGTGCGTAATAAAAATTAATTGCTATAACGGTGAAGGAAAACATCGTGAGGAAACCTGCATGCCTAAGAGTTTCTCGAAGGTGTGTGAAGTTCGCCAACCCGCACTGGGCCAGCGTGGTGGACTATGGCCTAAGCCCTCTCAGTTTGAGAGGAGGCCCGTGCCCAACAGTGGGACCGTTTCTTAACAGGGCTAATATTATTATAATATAATAAATACTGTAATGGTTTACATGAATAAAAAATATTCTGATATATCTGTGACTAATAGTCGCGGGTTCGATTCCCGCACGAGGGTAATCTTTGTTTGATCCACAATTATTTTCATGTTTGTAAACGCACCTACGATACAGAAATAAATCCTAGTGTGGGGCTATATTTAAAAAATAAGCTCGTAATATCCCTGTAAGATCGAATCAGAAAAATGGAGATTCGCTGGAGAACCAAAGTCACCGACATAGTGATCAGAATCACGAAACTTAAGTAGCGTTGAGCGGGGAACATAATTAGTAAAACTGGCAGCCACTGACAGTCAGAAAGGTTTAGGAGGGAACACATGCTAAAAGGTCCGAAGTGAGCAGGCCGATGACCTGGGGGAGATCGAGGTGAACAGCTACGTACACCACAAAACCGGTCTTCGATTGTGGAAATCTTTGGGGGTGGTATTTTTGCAGTGTAAGTCTTTCATCTGATGACAATGATGGTGATGACAGCAGAAACAATATAAATATTTATCATCAAAGTATCAGTACTGGACACGTCAAGACATTTAGAGCAATATTTATGAATCCGCTCAATAAAATAATTATGAAGCCGAATAAAATGCTTGAAAACAATAAAAGCTACAATTACCGCGGGCCGAAAACGTAGTTATTGAATAATACACCACATCCACTGAAATCCACTCGATATGAAGAGCTTTATTCGCAATCAGATTAATTTATGTAACCATTACAAGAGTCTGTTTAATTCTGCCCCACATACATTAACGTCTGCGTCAACATGTGATTTAAACATGGCGCTAAAATAAGCAGGTTGGACGAATAAACGCATTAGACATTGACTTCATCTGCGCAATGTCTTTATTAGCGTGTAATTATCTCATCACGGCGCAGGTGGGGCAACAGTAAACACAAAGGCATAACAAATTCTTCTATGATTAGAAGAATACTAATATTAAAAATGTGAAAGTTTGTATGTTTGGATTTTTTTTACTCAATCACGCAAAAAGGGGCTAAACGGATTTGGATGAAATGTGGCACACAGTTTATTACCTGCATTAACACATAGGATACTTTTTATCCCGAAAAAATGTTAGGTTCCTGTCTAAAGTCAACGCGGATGAATTCGCGGGCATAAGTTAGTAGTGTAATATGTACATCGCCAAAGTTATAACAGGCGGGACAGGGTGAATAGATTTGAACATTTTTATTTACTCGCTTCCTTATTATTTCTGTTTTGTACAAATTTTGCAATCCTTTCGATTCGAACTAGTTCTCGGATGAGCTGGAGGCTTGAAAAAATAAATTAAACACACTCTACAAAAGCTTACTGAAAAATTTCAATTATAAATTAACTGCAAAACATTTAACATTAAATTAAAATGACATCCATTTCGGATACAGCGCATCGTTTTATGCAAATGTTGCAACTATTGTGGGCTTGATTTATACCTGCGACCACTACACATTACTTAAAATGCTCGTAAAAAGTGTCCCAGATTACACAGACCGGCATTTGTGTCACATAAAAGGCCAGTAACAGCTGCTGTAAATATTGTTCCTACTCGTACACTATGTCACGGTTATTTCTGTTGAATTGTGACGGCACATAAGCGATATCTCTTTTAGGAAATTTTGTTACACAGCTATTGTATCACTGTAAAAACTACACGATTTTGTAATAAAAGACTAGCATTGAATGAACTGCAGACACCTTCATCTGATTATATGAGTCTAAATTAATATTTACTACCAGCAAAACAAATCATCGTACTAGGGGAGAACTCTCCATATCTGCAAGTTTTCAAAAGACATGTAAAATATCTATATGACAAAACCGCCAACTATAACAAATGTCTGCGTATCCCTTCAAGATTCGTTGCGGTGTTATAGATGAGTATTTTATTCACCTATCCAAATTATTAGTATTTTATTTATCACTAACAGTTCGCCGCGGGTCTATGTTACTTCTGCATAATATAGCTTTCAAATGGTGAAAGCATTTTAAATATCGATTCAGTAGTTTCAGAGTTAATCAATTACAAACAAACAAATCTTTCAAAATAGAAGTATAAATTAAACAATTAACTTCGTGGAGACTCAACTTCGTACATCTCCAAAGTGTATTTTGGTGTTTGTACTGTTCCCCACAACAGGTATAGTACAACCTGTAACTTTATCTAATCCAGTCTCTCAACGTCTCCATCGGGACTAATTGAAAGCCGCGCCTAACACGACAGTGGACAGTAAAACTGTCGATTATGTCGGTTATGACGGTTCGCGTGGTCTTTGACGACGAGATAACGGTGGCACCACTCGCTGCGACATAACCATTAAACTCAATATCGTTGGGCCAAAGATAACTTGCCAACTTTGCCAACCGCTTGGTCCACAGAACGAAGAAAGTGGCTTGGTCTAGTGGTCTGAGCATTGGCCGTTCGAATCGCTGTGTCGCGTAGTCGCGCGATTTATCCAGGCTAGTGACAAGTCTTTGTCGCACCAAGTATTTTTGGCCCTATTTAAAAAAAAAAAAAAAAAAAAAGCAGTGATAACCTAGTGGTTAGACCGTTGGACTGCAAAGTCAAAGGTCTCGGGTTCAAACCCAGGCACGCACCTCTGTCTTTTCGGAAGCATGTGCGGATTAAAAATTAATTATCACTTGCTTTAACGATGAAGGAAAACATCGTGAGGAAACCTGCATGCCTAAGAGTTTCTCGAAGGTGTGTGAAGTTCGCCAACCCGCACTGGGCCAGCGTGGTGGACTATGGCCTAAACCCTCTCCGTTTGAGAGGAGGCCCGTGCCCAACAGTGGGACAGTTCCTTAACAGGGCTAATATTATAATATTATTATTTAATAAAACTGACAATGCGACATACTGCCAAAAAATTACAAAATTATGAAAAACAGTACATTATTGTCGATGGTTTTGTATGCCTAAAAGTCAATACTGTGACAATTTGTCACATTGTTCCTGTCACCTAGCATCCTCACTATTTTGCTTTCATTCATTCCTAAACAGGATTCTAGAAATTCGAATGTACATATGATATTTGTTATTCTCACACACAGATTCCATGCAATTTTTGTTGGAGACTTGTTATTTAATGTCGCCCGTTCAAACATTGTAAATTTAATTTATGAACTGAAATACCGCAGTAATGAGATTAGTTCTAATTGAGGCGCCCTGTGCAAATACTTTGATCTCGTTAACGCTGCGCTGTCGCCGCCCCAGTCCTGTTATTAAACAGTTACAATAAGGCCGAAAGTCACTTGCTGGCATTCGCGTTATCCTTGTGAATAAAGTGTGTTATACCATTTTAGATACTGACGATGAACAAAGTTTGCATTTAAATTCAAGACTTAAATATTTAGCATATGAATTTATGTGACATTAACCTTTACTTTTTTCTTTTTTGTTAAAAACGTATTCCCCACACTATAAATTATTCCTGTGTGAAACACTCAGACCGAAACAAATATTTGCGGGTTACAAAAACATTTGTTTCGTGCGGGTATCGAACCCGCAACTATTTGATCCAGTGGGCGGAGCGATTCAAGCTCTTAACCACTGGACCAAGCCGTCTGTGAAACCATTATTTTTTCTTAACTTGTACTGTGAAACCTTGCTTCTTGCCAAATTTGATGATTCCAAATAAACGATAAGTACTACTCTATAGATTTTTATGAGTAAGTTTATAAGAATTACACTGACACAAACTGTTATTTTTGACTCCACCAAGCGACGGTAGACCATAGAAGTTGTGTGAAATATAGCGTAGTTACGCTTCGCAATGAGCTACATGTTGTGATAAATAAATTAAACTGAATCTTTTTTGAGTCTGTTTTCCCGATTTAAACGTTCAGCTCAGTCTGACTAAAATGAGTAACCGTTTGGGGTATTTTATAGAAAAACCGTTGCTCCTGGTAACCACTGCATTTGATAGACTTTAAGTCTGGTTAAAATCATTAGTTTCAACATCTAACTTAAACTCTAGATCCACAGATTCTCAATAAGTCCGAGAATTATCTATTGTGTCTCACCTCGCTTTGTTCCAGATCGTGATGACATAGTATTAATTCGGTATTAAACGTACCCTTAACACCACAGTATAACAATTATACGATAAACTTTATATATAAAAGTTACTGTCAAAAAGCTAACAGAGGACTTAGCACGAAAAAAAGTGGTATTAGCGAGTTGATATGCCATCCTTGTCACAGATCAGATTATTAGTATCCGACCGAAGGTCGTTTCGAAAGAAGAAACAAAGAAAGAAAAAACATTTATTTGACCAACGCACTACAGAACAGAGCAAATAGGCAGTTATGTAAAGTAAGGCACAGCACTGCCTCAGCATGTATAGTGCAGCGCTGGTATTCTGGCAGAACCTTTGTAAGTGGCGTCACGAGTAATAAAATAACCTGTATATATATATATATATATATATATATATATATATATATATATATATATATATATATATATATATATATATATATATATAATTAATAGTTAATTATGAGTAACTTTTTGAAAAGTTATGTTGACTGAATTAACTTAACGAGATGATTAAAATTACCTGCAACTGGCTAATACTGGCTAAATATAACTACTAAATATAACTAACTGGCTAAATATAATAACACTGAAATAATATTAATTATAATGTTCGGATTGGCCGAAACCGAAGCTTCGGTCGAACACTACAGATTTTCCATATAGAAAATTTCAAAATTCTACTGGTAGTAGGCAAATCTGGTTTTGTGTTAAACATTGAAACCGGCCATAAAGTCGTTGGTAAATAGAATAACCAAGTGGAAAAGGCTACAAGCGAATTTCCTCAATTACAGTGGAAGGTCAACAGACTTAATCTTAAATTGCAAGAAAGAGTCCAATGGGCCCGTGCGAACAACGTGGAAATACGAGGCATACCACAACAGAAGACTGAGGACCTTTATGACATTTGAAGAAGAGACATATGAAGTTTATGCGATTTTCCGGTCCTAAAGAAGGACATTAATTACATTACACGTATACCCACACGGGCTACCAATGGAGTTAAACCAATAATTATTTGTTTTAATAGCTGGCACACTAAGGAGTAATTCGTAGCGTCGTCGCGCAGGAACAAGCAACTTAACCTATCACAATTGGGCTTCACATCATCTGCAAATTTTTACGTCAATGATCATTTGACGCCAGCTAATAAGATTATTTTAAGCAAAGCAAATGCAATCGCTAAGAAAAAGAAATTCCAGTATATTTGGGTGAAACACTGCAAAATTATGGTCCGTAAATCTGATACTTTACCCGTGTTTTTCATAAAAAACGACAACGACTTATTAAAATTAACGACGAAAAATAGATTTAACATAAACATGTTTATCGCCCAAGAGTGTGAAAAGTTTGAGAACCGTATTCAATAACTGGATCTATTGTCCTACTACCCGTCATGTGAGTATTTGTGGATTCATTGACCAGTCTATCGGAGCGAAGTTTGCGCTCTTATGCGTAAGCGCTTATAAAGATGCTATGAGTTCGTTTAGCTTAAATTTGCTTTCGCTATTAAACGGACTTTGATAGCTTACGAAGGATAATTATCATAAAAGTATCTCATTTTTAATTATTTATTTCATAATAGATTTAAATAGGCCAAATATTTTTTGTAAAAAAAAAAATTATAAAGGCTAATGGATGTTTATTATTTTATCGTATTATCAGTTATTATTTTTATATTGATACTCAGGTTGCATGTTTGTATATTTATATATTATCATTACAAGTGAATTATTACAGGTAAATTATTTATATTACGAGTACATCATCTTGATAATTGAAATAGTACTTATTAAAATGTTTGTTCTTACACTTTTACTGATAAATTCGTTAAATATTATTTACGCACTTTTTAGGATAAACACATTCCTTTATTATGTTTTTATTGTCTGGCTTTGCATTAGTGATTGCTTCGCTATTCACAATGTATTTGTTTAACGTATATTATCAGAGTACACGGGGGCTGCGAACCAAAACTCATTTGTTTAAACGTAACTTATGTGCTAACGCTTATGACGTGTATCTCTGAAGGAAACGTGGTTACTTAGTGGTATTAATGACAGCGAGCTTTTGATGACAGATACGTAATTTGGCGACGTGATAGGAATTATCTAAACACTTATGAAAAATACGGAGGTTGGGGTACTCATAGCCGTGCGCCGTAAATTAAAAGTTGTAGACCGTCTGGAGTGGTTCTCGTCGGCCGAGGACATCTGGGTCACTATTACTCAACTTAAAAATCGTACGACAAATAATACACATTTTTGCACCATAGACCCCTGCACTGAAAATAATGGTAATTCATATAATTCTCAATTACGTAACTTTACTGATAAATTATCGGTTATCATGAACTCTTGCCCTAATGACACTTTTATAATAATGGGAAACTTCAACAATTCAATATTAAATGAACAACATTGGGAGGACTGCTTAATTAATATTTCTCTAGAGGGGGCAATCGAACACTTTTATAACCTTTTGTACAACTGTATTACATATAGTGTATTATATACAAATTATTTTTATTTTTTGACTTTTCCGCCATGGTATAAAGCTTGCATAAAAAAACATTAAAACAAACATTTTAATATTTACAAAAATACTGCGTAAAACAGCTAAAGTGGTTGAGGGGTATGTTATCGTGCATACATCAATAAATTGGAAAATTCTATTGTAATAAACCCTAAATTATTTTGGAATTACATTAAGTCCAATAAGAAAGGTCATAACAGTCTGTCTGCCAACATGCATTATGAGGGACAATCCGCTGATGCAGGCACTAATATTTGTAATCTTTTTGAAACATACTTCCAATCCACATTCCTTTCCTCAGCCTCGTGTCTAGCTAGTTCATCTCTCAGATTTGTAACCACCGATTCCAACCTCTCGCACGAAATAACGTGCGAGAGGTTGGAATCGGTTCACCTATTGGTGATATTGAGATTACTCCGTTTGCTGTAAGTAAACTACTAGAGTCTGTTGACCTTAGCAAAGGTGCTGGTCCAGATCTCATACCACCTCAGTTTATTACAAATTGTGCAGAAAGTTTAATCAAACCACTTACAATCTTGTTTCAACGCTCCATTAAAGAAAGGATTGTACCCAATATTTGGAAATCTGCATTTATCACCCCGATACATAAATACGAAAACAAAGCAGATATAACGAATTACCTATCTCTAAGCCTTGTATTTTTGCCAAAATTTTGAACGCATTGTCCACAAACAGGTCTACGATTCTTTATCCAATGCTTTTATCTCCGCCCAACACGGATTTCTTAAAAACCGTTCTACCACCACTAATTTACTCACGTTCACAGATTATATAACATCAGGCATGGATGCGGGTGGACAAGAGGTATGAAGATATTTAGGGAAATTGAATCAGTTAACGGCTGTCATCTTTTACAACAAGATCTGGTACAGTTTGAACATTACTGTAAGTCAAACATGTTAGATCTCAATGTTTCTAAATGTCACTACAATACATTTACCCAAAAATCGAAATTTGTTGAATACGGATACACTCTCAAAGGAATAAAGTTAAACAGAGTATACGAGGTTAAATATCTTGGTATAATCCATGATTACAAATTAACATATGAGACACACATTGATAGCATTGCCAAAAAAGCCATAAAGCCTTAGGTTTCGTGAATAGATCATGTTCTGAATTTAATAATATTAAAATACATAACATTCTTTACTGTACATTCGCTCGCAGTATCCTTGAATCCTTGAATATTGCTGCCAAATATGGAATCCACAGTATGAAGTGCATATGGCAAGATTAGAATTAATACAGCGAAAATTTATGAGATTTTTACAGTACAAAAGCAATATTACTGACATTTCTTAAGAAGCGAGATGTAAAAGAACACATTTTGCCGTTATATGAGCGAATAAAAATAGCTGATTTAAATCTAATGGTAAAAATAGCTTAATCGAGAATTGATTCCTCATTCCTACTTTCCAAATTACAATTACAATTTCCTACGAGGTCCGTAAGACATCAGTGTTCTCTTTATATTCCCTACAATGCCTATAAATTTAGGAAGAATTCTTTTTTCCAAGAACAGCAAATTGTTTTAATAGACTGGTCGACTTTCGTGAATTAGACTTATTTCATTCAAATCCATCAGTGTTCAGATGTACTTTATCCAAACATTGGTTTGAGTGAGTTATCTAACTTATTCATATTGTTATATATATTTTTTTACTTCTTATTATTGTTTCTTCTCCTTTTCTTTATCCAAATTATTGTTTAGAATCGACTAGTAACTAAGCAATATATATGCGAAAACATTTAAACGGTAGTTAAGTCATTTATTCTGTTGACCATAAAGATTTGTAAAATTGTTTGTTTTCCAAATCAATTAAAAAAAAATGAACATGAACATGACAGCACGCTTAGTCTATAACGTCACGCTAACGGCAATATTTTCGTGCTAAGCCCTCAGAATCTTTTAAATAGAATCGCTGGTTAGCAACTATCTGCCAAGACCGCAAAAGTGAGTAAAAGTAAAGGATCCCTAGAATTTAAGACATCAATTATACTATTTAACGCTTAGCTGCGAACGAAACGTTTCTCAGAAATCGTTTGGGTGGAAATTAATGAAACGTGAAATATTACCGACCAAAGGTAAAAGGCGTAAAGAGGTGAAACTAACTTGAATACGGATAAACTAAATTTTTCATACACAAATACTCAGACTAAAACAATTGTCAGTGAACCACACAAAGCTAAAAAAAACCAACCCGGTACTACTCACTCCAGAAAACGGAGCAGCCTACGCACCGACCACTAGACCAAACCGTCGTCCTTCGGAAAACTTCTTGGATCATAAAAATATTATTACGAAACATAATTAAAAGTTAAAGCTAGCACAATACTACATACCAGCTCCGTTCAAGACTCCATACCGCTCTTCAAGCTGCAGTGTTTGAATGAAGGAACAGGCAGTTCGATTCAATGTCCGACACTCAGCGTTCCGACATTAGTCCATTCCATTAAAATTACTTCACAGGACACAAGCAGTTACAGTGGATATTTTAATTAACCATTTCGTGTAATGTGATCCCGTATCCCCGGCTAGAATAACGGAGTCTGCCATTATGCTGACAATGCTAGGAACAATGGCTGCCAACCGTTCAGCTACGGTACGTACGGATTAGCGCGTATCTTTGCTAGTGAATGTGTAAAACAATGTTAATGACAATAATTATTCCGTCTGATAACTGGAAAATTAAAACAAAAATATATATGTCAGGCGACTCATAAGAGTTGTACACGCGACAATAATGTCGCGGTGCGGTTTTATCTTTTTTAGGTATATAGCACAGCGAGTGGAAAAGAATGGGCTTTAGTACAACAAATGAATAAATTTTTAATGGGAACAAATGAATAACTTTTTTGGGTCTTCATTATCAGCCCGTGTCAGTCCACTGCTAGGCATAGGTCTCTCCCATGGCACGCCACTGGGCTCGATCTTCAGCTGTCCTCCTCCAATCTCTGCCCGTTGCCATACAAATATCGTCGCCCCACCTAGCTACAGAGCGCCCTACACTACATTTGCCGACACGCGGTCACCACTCAAGAACCAGTCTGCCTCAACGGCCATCGGTTCTGCGGCATATGTGACCTGCCCACTGCCACTTCAGCTTGCTAATTCGCTGAGCTATGTCGTAACCTTAGTTCTCTGACGAATAACTTCGTTCCGGATTCGATCCCTAAGAGAAACTCTGAGCATAGCGCTCTCCATAGCTCTCCATTTTGGGTGCGTTTATAAAACAAAATATCTAAACACTCAGACCGAACAAATATTTGTGAGTCACACAAAGATTTGTATCGTGCGGGGACCGAACACGTGACTCGCCTCGATATAGTGGGTGATGCAGCTTCAGTTCTAATACAATGAAAGAAGCTATCCGTCAGTGAATAGATATTTAAAGTTTTAAACTAACTCAAGAACAACGCATTACCCAGATATATCATAAAGCCAATATCAAGCTAAATTTGCCTGTTCGTTTGCCATAAATAGAATATAAACAACTAACACGCACACAGACGTAAGAGTGATATTTTCATCCTTTGCACCAAAAGGAAACCGAACAATAATCGCCCAAAATAAACAATCCCACCTTCTTCAACCTGGAGGAGGTCCTCCACCCAAACCTAAACTCAACAAAATCCAATCTTATAAAAGTGAATAAATCCCTAGATTAACCTACCAACATCAAATAAAAAAAATAATAACCGCACGGCGCGGCGTCGTGAACTTCTGTGTTCCGTGATTTCGCGTTATTAACACGAGGGCGGAGATCATTATTCGGAAGGCAATTTAATTCAGCTCCTTACAAATTACAAGCACTCGGCACTCCATTACCCACCTCCTATCTATGTAATACCATCCGCGACGCCGGAATCGCTTTATGAGCGGGGAGGTGGAGAAATTTTTTAACATACAGAGAGAATTTCGCTCATTATTATGAAAGACGATTTTTCTAAGTTAAGGCTTGAGCTTTATTTAGATCTAAAATACAAAAGAAAAATGCCGGCTCCTCCTTTAGAAAAACCTACATTTTTTGCGTCTTGCTATATTTATTGAAACTTTGTTTTTTTAATAAAACGTAGCCCCAAAGAACAAACCAGGAAATATTCCTATGCCGCGGGTGCATTTACAAACCTAAATTTTACATACACAAACACCCAGACCGAGACAAATGTTTCATGGGTCACACAAAGATTTGTTTCGTGCAGATATCGAACCGGCGATTCCTATAATACATCTATTTTTTTAACTTTAACTACAATTATATCTATCTATAATAATAATTTATTTAATCTATATCATCTATATCATCACGCCAGATCCCTTCCGGGGTAGGCAGAGAACTACATTTCAATTTAACTTAATCTTTAATTGCATTAGAACTTAGATATTTCATAGTTTTCCGTAATATAATAAAGTAACCTAATCGTTCTACTCAATGTAAGAAAAACGTCATGTCAATAATTTGGAGTTTAAAAAAAAAAAAGTATTAGCCCTGTTAAGAAACTGTCCCACTGTTGGGCACGGGCCTCCTCTCAAACTGAGAGGGTTTAGGCCATAGTCCACCACGCTGGCCTAGTGCGGGTTGGCGAACTTCACACACCTTCGAGAAACTCTTAGGCATGCAGGTTTCCTCACGATGTTTTCCTTCACCGTTAAAGCAAGTGATAATTAATTTTTAATACGCACATGCTTTCGAAAAGACAGAGGAGTATTTGGAGTTTAAACTTTCCAAATTCTTTCAGGGCGTACCCATGAAATTCAACCAGTGTGTAAATGTGTGCTCATGTGTATATAGGGGTTCATGTATATATGTTTCGCTCAGCGACCGAACACGCTCATTGGAAAAAATCAGCTCACAACGCGTTGTTGTCACTGTAAAACATCCACACCGCGATTGTTGTGGCAATGAAGAAACGCCATGACCCGTTCTGAGCATTAGTTGGTGCAACCATATCACGGCGGACAGAATGTAGTAACTTAAATTAGCGTTTTCGGTCTGTGAGCGTAACATATATAATAAAAATTGTTCTGTGAGCATGTAAAAAAATTGCAGCTGTGTCTTATTTTATGAGATGAGATGGGTTGGAATCTTGTATTGGATCACCTGAATTTAAAACGAAACATGTTTAATTTAATTATTTTTTTTAACTCAACTTTTTTACTCCTCAATTATATCCATACATTTTTATTACGTTATGTATATTTCGGTAAGTATACTTATTTATTTTTTCTCTCCTACAAATTTTCTAAATAAACCGATAATTGCCAATAGACGTTATTAAATTCAATAAGGTATTTAGCTGTACAACGCACCAACAATATTGAACCATTTTGCGGAAAGCGGCGGTTGGTAACCGAATTGTTATTGCGTTGGACTGTGCGGTAGAGCGGTGCTTATTTGTTATTGTTAGTGATCAAGTTAATTTTCCGGCTAGCCCAATCTAAACTGCCAATATTTAGTGCAACTAAAATGCATCTGTTATGCATCATAAGTTTATGCTTTCTGTACCTACGTATCTATAAATTAACGCGGATATAATTATTCCTTCTCTAGTTAAGCTTTGACTTCTACGTACCTCTTTAGTTACCTATTTACGTATTTTATAATGAAACCGTGTTTTTAAGTTCAAATATCTAAAATACTTTTCGATTGTTTTCAGATTGATTGATTACGGCTCAAATTTTAGAAGTTGCTCTGTATTACCATTTTAAAGAGCCCCCGTGAAGAGACGATTCTAGTTGTAGGACTAAAGCGATGACGAAGTTTATCGGACTAGTGAATGTCTATACAACCAGCTTCCTCCCACTCTTTAAAAAAATGTAATTTGGTAGGGTGTCATTGTAAATGACTACCAAGAGTCAAATGTGTTGGACGTGGACATTTGAGTAACTAGACACACGGTCGGTCAGTCACGATCGGGTCTTCGACTTCTTTGTAATTAAAAAAAAAAAAATTACAAGGAAGATTACATGCTCTGGCATCAACTTTCCTGTCTACCAAGCAAGGTGGTTATAAAAAAATACATTTTGTATTAATCACAGTGTTTAAAACACATTTCAAACATATCAAAAGTTTTTTATTCATGTAGACCAGAGGTTCCCAGACATTTTTCTCATAGACCACTTTCAAAATGTAGCTGGTTCCAGTGGACGTAGTATGTGGGGCTCGCACCCACTAAAACCCCTCGGCGTCCCACTGCCCTTTTGCCGGCCCACAGGAATCGTCACCAGCATGACCTCTGTGGCACCGGCGGGCTCGGTCCGCAGTTTGGCGCAGACCTCAACACGTGTAGGGGAGTTCAGTCCCCCCCTACCACCTTTTGGAGGCTGCGCGGACGCAGCGCTTTTCCGGCGCGGGCCTGCTAAGTGCTAGGGCGCCGGGGTGCGCTCCCCGACGCCTGCAGGCCAAGATTACGGTGGGCGAAGGTCGTTTCAAGCGTAGTCCCTGCGCCTTCACCCAACGCGCCGTCTACAAGCGGGATTGGAGGACGTCTCCTCCCTCACCCGCTCTGCCTCCTCCTTTGCGGACATGAGGGCCTCGCAAAAGGCCGCCATTGCCACCCAGGCACTCTCGCTCCCAACCATGGATGATATCACAGTCGGGAACGATAGCGCCTGTCCCCCTGCACCGAGCGCTCCGGCGAGCCGACGCCGCTCGTCATCCCATGCCGGGCACACCAGCAAAGTCTGCGCCGCCGTGTCTTCCGGGGCTGCATAATGGTGGAAGCGCTCCACCTCCTCACGCCGGATCCGCCATAGATACCGCCCGAAGCAACCATGCCAGGACAGTACCTGCGTCAAACGGTACGTGAGGACGCCGTGTCGTCGCCCCAGCCACTCCTAGAAAACTGGCAGCAGCGCAGCAATGACAGCGTGACCGGCAGTGGGATGGGCTAGCTTGCTCCGCCAGCCCTCCAGCGCGACTCGGTGCAGCTCCGTCCGCCTCGCTCTCGGGGCGCAGGGATCCAAGGTGTTGGTAGGATCCCTACGCCAGGCATACAGCTCGGAGAGCGCCTGTGCCTCCAGCACCCACGGAAGCGTTCCGGCGAGGAGCGTCGCCGCCTCGAATCCGATGGTGCGGTATCCTTGGATGACCCTGACCGCCATGACTCGCTGCACGCGGTGCAGCAGCACTACGTTTCGGGCCGTCAGGGCGCTTGCCCAAATTGGGGACCCGTATAGGGCCTGGGACCGCACCTTCCCCGCATACAGCCTCCTCGCTGTGGCCTCTGGCCCGCCCAGGTTTGGCAAGAGCCTCAAAAGGGCCCCTGCAGTCGCCATTAATTTTGGCGCTAGGGCGGCAAAGTGGGCCCTGAAGGACCAGCGTCCGTCCAGGATGAGGCCTAGGTAGCGCATTTGGGTCTGGATGTTGATGCGCTGCCCCCCGACAACGATGTGAGCGTCAGGGGTAGGCCGATTTCTGGGACCGTGGAAATACACGGCCTCAGCCAGTGGACCCCCTGCAGCTACATTATACCATATTCCCAAAACTCAACAAAAAATGTGAAGATTAGGTCTAACTATGGAAATTTGCGTTGCGGCTGAGTTCCAACCACGAATTAATTTCTAGGCTTTCTGTTATTTTATGGAAGTATCTAATAATGACTCTGTTCAGTATTTAATGTTTAATACGTACCTTCCACACGCAAACATTACAAATACAAGCTGTAACATAATAAACGCAAGACCTGAAAGTAGTTTGTTCTAAATCTATAACTGAATTGATTCTAACTATATTTAATGATGCATCTTACATTTCTTTTAAATTTGCAAAAAAATAATTTACTCCTTCAGTGCGCTATAAAAAACTAAATTTATTCTTGATTCATAGCAATAAGGAAATTACAAATGCATTCCTAACCCGTATTTCTCAAAATGCACACATACACGTACAAGTTTCATTGTTAATTGGGGTATAAAAGTGCTTAAAAAAGGGGTAAAAACCTTTAAATTTGGAAATTTGGTTTTCGTTTTGAATTTATGAAGCACTTCTCTAATTGGGGTGTCTGAGGTCTTGCGTTTATTATGTTACACCTGTATACTTATTACAACATAAAATAAAAGTATGTATAACAAATAGGCAGGTAAACACTTACTTCCCCCCCCCCCCCCGACCCCTGCCGCCACCGCCGGCCGCGACATGTTCTCACCGAACCCCCGATGCTTTGTCATCCCTTCTTTCCGCTCAGAATACGGGCGACGACGACGACGTAGTAGTAGATCCCCTCCCATAGCCGGCGGTTGACCGGGCACTTAGTAGTGCACCCGTCCCCCTACAGCGACTGTCCCAACCGAGTATGTCGCCTCTTGCCCTTCTGGCTGGCTAGAGCGTAGTGGTTGCACGCTCGCCTTTAAGTCCGGTGAAGCTGTAAAGGCCTCGCGGCCAACAGCGTACATCATTCACACACACACACTTACTTTTTCTGACACGGGCAAACACTAACATCGATTCACTGTACTTTTCTTTTCGAAATTCCGGCATTCGTATTTATATTGGTGAAGAATCAAACAAGTTCATGCAAGATTGCAAGCACACACACCACAAGTCGTATTTCGTGCCTTTGCACGTCTGAACAAGCGTTGCGGACGGCGGCGGCACTTTGCAAGTCTCGACACGTTGTACTGAATATGGAATATGCAAGTTTTTACAAGTAACAGTCGCTGAGCTTCTTAAAATATTATCAGCCTACATTGATAGGTGAAGTCAAGCCAACATTTTAATTCTTCACTATCAAAAGCAAATAAATTTTGAGGACCGCCGCTTACGAATTGTGAATCCCCATTTTTTTGTCATGCCAATGTAGACCCCCGTCGAGTCTCCCGTGGACCCCTGGGGGTCCACCTAAACACTTTGGGAACTAAGGATGTAGACCATAAAGTACTAATGAATAGTCAAAAACAGGGAAAGTTATTGATTACTTAAGACTCTACCACCCGTTCGGAATGTCATTCCTGTGGAAAAAAGGGCAAGAAACTCCACGGTTACTCTTTTTAAAAATGAATTGCATCATGGAGTATGGGAGAACAGTTCAGAACGAGCTAAATTTATGTACTTAAGTATAGATTAAACATAAATATACTTAGATTCATGGTATCAGTGTCTACATAGTCCTCTTATTTACAAATAAACTTTGTAAAGGTATGTAATAAAAAGTATAATAATAATAATAGTATGAGAAAGGGTTACTATAAAATATGTAAAGAGTGCATACAAAATACTTGGTTATAGCTCCAGTGTGATGCCGAACGAGACAAAGTTCAACAGTACTACGGTACGGAACAAATATGACTCATTATTTTTTTTTTACTACCCTGTTATCAAAAACCACCTTTTGTCAAAAAGACTACCTATTTAACAAGATGCTTGATGAAAATCTTTTTCTAAGCTTATAATTAGCTTGCTCTGTTTGTCTGTCTGCCAGTATATCTTCCTGGTTTAAATTTTTGAAGACCTGACCTTTGCCATATAAGTACGTAAGTTCATTGACAATGCAATAATATGGTACTACGGAGCTGGTCTGATGTTGAAACCGGAGGGTAACTACAAGAACTATTCAACTGCACAAGTGCATCAAGATGGTGTTGGGTCTGATGATGAAGCCGGAAGGTAGCCAACGGAACTACTTAACATAATCCCGTCGAGTTTGGGCTCGTTGGATTTGTCTTGGCAAATACCATGGACCCAGATAATGTCCAGGGTCTGATTGTGGAACGGGAAGGTGGTCATAGAAGCTTCGAACTACCTACTCAACATAACCCCGTCGTATGAAGGATCGTTTGATTAGTACTAATATAATCTTGATAAGTACTAATGCTCTATGGTGACTAGCGGCTGACCAAGTTGGCTACAGAAATTATTCATTTAAACAAGAGAGCACCATCGTATATGGGCTAATTGCTTTCGTTTTGACAATCACCATAGACCTATATGGTGAGCAGGGTCTGATGATGAAGCCAAGAACTATTCAAGTAAGCATGATCTGTATTGTGTTTTCGTTATAAAAGCTTGTTTGTAATTATTATAATTAGTATATAATTATTCGCAAGTATTCACTTCATGGTAATCCGACAAAGAACCAAAGTTACCGACATAGCTCGCAGACTCAGTAAGCTAAAGTGGCAATGGGCTGGTCACATCTGCAGAAGGACCGACGGCCGATGGAGCAAGCGTGTCCTAGAGTGGAGACCGCGACTTGGTAAGCGTAAGGTAGGACGGCCCCCAGCTAGATGGACCGACGACCTCAAGAAGGTCGCTGGGACGGACTGGATGCGGAAGGCGGGGGACCGTGTGCAATGGCGCGTGTTAGGAGAGGCCTATGTCCAGCAGTGGACTACGATAGGCTGATTGATTGATTCACTTCATTCAAATTATTCATTCATAATGACAACAGCTTGGTCCAGTGATTAAGAGCTTAAGCCACTTAGCCAACTGGATCGATAGTTGCGAATAATAATCACAAACTTTATATTCCACTTCAACTCCCGAAGTCAAAAACTTTCTTCTAAATGCTTTTTGACATTCCTAAAGATTAATAACAAGGTTTGGCATTTTTATTGAAAGATTTACAAATATTTTACAATGTTATATAGATAACATGTTTAAACACGTTTAAACTAAGAGAATGTAGAAAGTATCCGTCAATTAAATATAAAACATTGATTATAAACAAATAAAAAGAATGATATAAATTCCGTCTTTTCTCGACCCTGCTGAGTCCTCAGGTGGAGGTCCTATGAACTGGAACATTTTTCTCGTAATTAAGGGGGAACCCAACCCTAACTCTCAATATTTTAAACTCTATTTACAGAATATTGTTAATGAACCTACTGCGTATTTGTTATAGAAATATATATATAAAAAAGTAGATGTAATGATCGTGATTTCTTATCACTTTTCTAAAATAATACCTTTATAAAACTTTATGTTGAATATATATTGCAAATGTTCTATTCAATGATAGATTGGATATGTATAAAATAACACATTTTGGGTCCTCCCAGCAGACTTCACTGTTATCAAGGTCATCAGATATGGGCAATTTTCAAAATAAATTTCTCAATGTCATTGGCGTTATTAATCCCCTTAATTAAACGAAAAATAAAGAAAAGGGTTTAGTCAAAAGATAGGAATTCAGTCTCGCGTTATTTTTCTTGGTGGAGAGCATAGAGCATAGATTTACTCTATCTCTACAACACATTGTGTAACCGATTTAAAATCGTTTTGTTTTAGTGGCTTGTCCGGTGAAGCCCCGCGGCCAACAGCGTAGATCATTCACACACGCACACGCACATGCACACGCACACGCACACACACGCACACGCGCACGCGCACGCGCACGCGCGCACGCACGCACGCACGCACGCACGCACGCACGCACGCACGCACACACGCACACACACAATTGTTTTTGTGGCAATTGCATTAACATTATGCCATTGTACAAAGTTTACGAATATACATTTCTAAATTAATTCAACTCCCCAATGAACTTGATGACAAAGATGATAATAAAATTGATGAAGTGCCCCACCCTGGATAGTAAAGTGATGGATACTTTACGTGCCAATTGCGACGGCCGTTTTGAGGGAAATCTAAAAGGCACGTTTTATCACTTTGTTACAATTACCTTCACTCAGGCACATATAGGAATACATAATGGTTAATATTCCACCAACATTACACATTATAATTCGAAATAACACAAGTTTTAGAAATTAAAACAAATTGACAACATCACTTTTCGATTTCCCGCCAAAACTCCCGGCAAAGAAATTTGAATCAAAATAAAGGTGAATGCTACAGACTAGGAATAACAATAATTGTTATCTACATACTAATTAAGAGAGCAAGGAGCAGGTGCAGGTGAATGCTCACCTAAGCAGTCTACCTACCACTTTCTACCAATTTTTGCCATTTCTTCTACCAATTTATAATAAGTGTTGGCAGCACTATACCACAGAGTATTTTAAGCAAGCATATCGATTCATCCTAATTATAACCTATCGATTTGTATTCGAATTCACTAGAATCGATTGTCAAAGTGTTGTTCAAATGTGCTGATTATATTTATTTCTAACAACAAAGTCGGCCGCATATTATCTGCAGTTGAAATTTATTAAATGCCTCTATTCGAACAATATATGTATGGTTTTAATTTACCGATTATCAAAAAAGAACACAGACTCTTCTAAAATTGTATATTTAGTATTTACTATTTTTAACAATAAATAAGTTTTGTGAATATTTAAATACTGAATGTAGATATGCCTACACGATTGCAATCAGTCATAATATTCTATTGTGGATTACTAATAAGGAAAGAACCTGTTGAAACTCTTTACTCTCTGCATACCCCGCAAGGGAACTGGCGTGATGATATAGATAAATAAATAGATTACTACTTTTTTATTATTGTAATGTAAATCCATCTGATTCAAAATATTATTATTATTATTATTAATTTTAAATCGATACAGTATTTCAGATTAACCTAAAAATATCGATATTTCTCGTATCCATTATTTTTAAATTGATATATGTAGAGTAAAACATATCGATATTTTTGTCCAAGGCTGTAGTCAAAGCAGGAAGCGATCACCGAATGGTAAAAATATTAACTTTAAGGTCGAAAGATTCCGACTGATGAAGTCTACACTCCGTCCCCGTCCATATCCAGAACCCCGACAGTTTTGCTTGAAATACAAAATCGCTTCGAATATCTAGGCGAGTGCGTTGACGTGGACGATTATAATAACAGCATCGTGGAAACGGTCCATACAGTTGGAAATATTAGTATTACAAACCCACCGTTCAAAAAGAACCAAATATTTCTGAGACCATACCCTGAATGGAGGAAGGGCGCAGGATAGTCCTTCAGTCTCTGGACGATACTTCTGAATGCCGGCGGCTCAATAGGCTAATCTCTAAGTTTCTGATTCGCGAAAGCATGATTTCAACAACAATACAAAAAGAAGCTACAGAACGAAACAAAGGCTCCAAAGTATTTACTGGAGATTTATCTATTAATAATAATAATAATAAATTTATTCAATGTTTCAGAGGCATTTTTTTACATCACAGTTATTATATGTACTTAATAATAGGGAACAAGAGCAACAACTTTGTGGTGCGGTGGTATCTGTACTAGTTATAGAAAAACTGTATGACAGATACCTTCGCCTTCCTATAAGTACAGAGAATATTATTATTGTGTGCAATTGGTACATTATAATTAACAAAATATTATTATTATATTAAATACAAAATAAAACTTGTCCCAAAGAAAATTCCGAATAAAAGTAAATTACAATTTAAAATCAGAATAAATAATGATTACAAATTTCACATGCGGATATACTTACCTGTGAGTGCGTGCGTGTGCATGTGGGTGTGTGTGTGTGTGTATTTGTGTGTGTATAGAGTTTGTAATAGAATCTACTTTGTCGTTATGAGTAATTTTTCAGTGTCATCGTAAGATAGTTTCTTCAACCAGGCCTTGATCGTATATTTACACTGCGAAAGGGGTAAACAATAAATATTATTGCTTTTGTTGGCAAGGTTATAAAGTTTAGGACCCAACACCATAAAATTTCTGGAGGCTAGAGCAGTTTTAGACAATTTACCCCACAAACAAGATCTCTCCGCCTTTTGCAGTGGTAAGCACTATAGTTAAAGGGAAGGGACTTATGTACACGTAAAACTACGTGAAGGACAAAGAGCTGTCTTACAGTAAGTACGTCGCTTTGTAAGTAAAGGCTTGATGTAGGATAAAGAATATGCTTTTTTAACATTACTTTTAAGACAGCTCTCTGTGCTCTTTCTAGTTTGATAAGAGATGTTTTATATGTTCCTCCCCAGGCTGCAATACAGTACGATAACACAGACTCAGCCAACACAAGGTATACTGTTCTAAGAGTCATAGGGTCAGCTGATGATCTTAACTTTTTAAATGCGAATATTAACTTTCTGATTCGAGAAGTAAGTGAGTCGATATGCTTGTGCATGCTGAGAGTGCTGTCAATCTGAACACCTAGATACTTAATATCATTAGATCTCTTGATGGGAGGACAGCGGCAACTTTCTGTTTGATTGGAACTGCAGTGGTGGGCTTTCATTACGTAAGAGTCATATGAGGGCTGGGAAGCTAGGCACAAAGAAAAAGTGACATAGTGCGTTTTATTCAAATTGAGTGTTAGTAAGTTAGAGTGTAACCATTTCACCACTGCTGTCAGTGCTTGTTCTGCCAGTCATCGAGTCTCGCTCCATGTGTCCCCATGAATAAGAAGAGCAGTATCATCCGCATAAGCAACTACCTTACAATGCGGAAGTTGAAGTTGACACATGTCGTTGATATATATAAGGAATAGCGTCGGCCCGAGAATACTCCCCTGGGGCACACCATAAACAATTTGTTCTTCTCTACTCACAAAATCATCAATTTTTATACTCTGTGTACGTTGGGTTAAGTAACTTTGAAACATGCTGAGTGCATTTCCACGGATAAGGAAAGCCAGTTGAATAAGCCGAGGGACGAAGATCGATAAATTCCTCGGGTACTTATACACGTCAATACGTCTACCTGCTAGCCATCTTGCCAAAGATCCAAGAACCAGATTGACCCGACATTACACCGGAGACATCCCGGACATCAGTCAGTACGAGATTAGTATGGCTCTCAAACAGCTCAAGAACAATAAAGGTTCGGTGAAATAGCTGACGGAGCGTGACGGCAGCGTTCGACTGCGTTCGACTGTGACGTTTCACGTCGCGCCGAGCGTGGTTGCGCTGTATGGCGTCTCCCGTACATTTCAGTACATAACAACTCCCCAAACCGCGCTACCGTCACGCGTCCGTCGCGCTTAGTCGGCTATATGGCGAATCCTTAACGCGCCAGGCAATGATAGTATGACAACTGAGCTTCTCAAGGCTAAAAAAAGGGCGGATCGGTCGTAGTGCTCGGATACATGATAAGAGCTTTTAATTATGTGGCCAGTAAGTGTGCGTTCGCACGGACACTTTTAACGCGCGGTGCTGAAGCGCTTTACAGTGTTTTCTATAAAATATACTGATTGCCAGTATTTTCATTCCAGCGCTTCACTAACGCGCGTTAAAAAGGCGCTCATAGCACATAGGGTAAGGGTACGACTGAGACTCAGATAAATGTAAAAACGGATTTAAATGTAAAAAACAAACCCTTTTTTATATTTAATTACTTACCTTTACAATGAATGCACAAACAGCGTGGCAGTATTTTACGATAGATGTCATAAAAAATAAAAGAAAACATATGCATTGCTATGTCGATTACATTCTGATTAAATATCGATATATTGTTATATCGATATTTTAACACCAGCCTAGTTCACTGTTGTACCCAAGGAACTTTAATACTATTCATAAGTTCCTTGGTTGTACCAGTCTGTAAAATAGGGATGTCGATTCATTCTAAAATCGATCTTTTGACCGTGTCGAATCGAATGCACTCGAATCGATTCTCAATTAAATTGAACATCAAAAGATCAATTCTCGATTTATCGCATCGAAATCGATTTTAATGAATGTGCAGATAAAATGAAAATATTTTCTTGAAACCTTCTTTTGGTACCATTTTTGCATGTGATGAAGTTAGAAGTTATCAGACAGACAACAGTCTTACAATATAAGTACTTTTGGATATTCTAAATGCTTGATTTACACTACTTGGATAAGTCATTGTCGATTACCATTTTTTTACAATTGAAACGTGAATCGATCCGATTCAAGGGCTTTCAGAATCAATTCCGCGCTTCAGATCGATCTAAAAAATGGAGTATTTGACTCAAAGAATCGATTTTTCGAATAAGCGATTTTAAATCGACATGCCTACTGTAAAATATAAATTCCACAAACTAAGATAAACTCTGTGCCAGGAGTATTGTTGTTAAAGATGGGTTAATACCGATATTTGTCAGTATTAGGAATATGAATATATTCGCCAAGTAATATTATAATACTTAAACTAATATTTGAATATTACTGATATCTTTTATTATGAAGGTTATATGTATCTTTTAATTTGGCATTGATATTGGTATTATTGGATTAACAAGTTGTTTAATATGTACTCCTTAGAGCAAAGTGTTTGCTCTCTCTCATAGATAACTGGCAACATATGATATTTTCATTTTTTTATTATATTTTTATTTGAGGTGTTTTTGGCTTCACTGGAATAAGCTTATGTTCTTGAATTGCATTTTTATTCGTAGCAATAATTAAATTTTTAGTTTTCAAATGTCTATTTGAATTAGATACAATTCCTTTAAAGCTACATTTTGACACAAATAGTACATTTTGCAAGCTGATTGTGTTCGGAATCAACTATGAAATAATGCCAAACTTCGCTTACTCTATCTACGCTCGCTTCATATTTATAATAAAAGATTTTTTTACGTACATACCTATCTCACTAAAATATGACCACTTATACCTAACTTCAGTAAAATTTTACTTTTTACTGTTACACTATACACTATCGCTATTTTTGTATGAACTTTCACACAATATAATAGTTATAATAATAACAAATATGTAACACGTTACACTATAAGACTGCACTCAGATATGAATAAAAATTAAAAGTTTAAGTTTTGTTCACCAAATCCACTTGAATCTGCTTACAAGTGTACTTTCGATACCTCGGGGTTCAAAGGGCGTAAAGGACATTTTGATGAAAATGAGTTTTTAACATTATCATTATTGTGATAAGGTTAAACACTCATTTCCGCTAAAATGTCCTTTACGCCGTTTGAACCCCGAGGTATCAATACTTTTAACTCCGTTGTCAACCTTATATTTTTATTTATAGATAATGTATTGACAGTTTTCAAAACCAAAATAATAACGTTGCAGCAAAATATTATCTCAATATTTTATAACATTTATGTAGATAGTATTATGACCCTATGTATATGTAAAATAATTAAACAACAAAGTGTTGCTTCCGTTTATCTTATAGTGATATAGACATAGTTAACTTGTAACACAATCGTATTGGAGAAATCATGAAATGAAACTAATATGACAATATGGTAAATAATTTTATTAATATAAATGAATTTAAATTAATTAAAACTAAAAAAGCTAAAGGGGCATCGTTGTATTTAAAAATACTGCTCCCGCGGTCGCCTTGTCATAATAAATAAATCACAAATTAATCCCCACCCCTTTCTATATGTAACCAACGCTGAAATGAATCAAACGGCTAACAGTACATTTTTTTAAAAGCACTTACAGCGCTTCACCACCGCGCGTTGAATAAGCGTTCTCACGAACGAGGGGTAAAGATATTATGTATTCTTTCTCGCTCGCTCGCATCCGTTATGATTAGGAGTGTTCGCAACGGCTATATATTAAATACGCGTTATAACGATACGCTACTTTTAAAACGCCTATTATTTTTTACGCTATTAATAATAGTTATTTCTTCGCTTCGTTGAACGACGCCTTTTGATTATTGTCGCAAAACACGCCGCGCCGCCGCCGTGAGCTGTTAAGCGTTCAAAATTAAATATATATTTAATAAATTAATTATTTACACGTAACTAAAACTAACTTTTATTTACAGTTATTACAATAAACAAACCAACGATTTATTTGCAAACAATTTGACACGCGGCGCCGCAATCCCTCACAAACCCACGATAAATGCATAAGTACGTTATCCAAGATCACGCCAGTGATCCGCACTGATTTTATTAAAAAAATAATCTAACGTAGTAAGCAACACGTTATAAATAACGTATAATACGAACAAATATATTGGCGCGGAACATAATAAATAACCTAATAATATATTACTTTCATTACTGGACACTCATTTAAAAATAGATCATATGTAGTTGTCTTAGAGCATAATATAACACGTGACTTTTGACAAAAATATTATACGTCTAAGTGAAATTGACCTTAAGTCCAGTCCGTCAGTGTCGCTGTGTCGCGTGGCAGGCTGGTAGGCGGTTTTGGTCGGACAATATGTAATATAAGTAACGCTTAAAAAATAACGCTTGCCCGAGGTAATAAATAATAGGTGATTTGATTATTTATTAATAATAGATTATTTTTTCAGTTATGTAATATAACGATCACTCCTAGTTATGATATTGAATACCCGAAGCCAGTATTCGGGTGCCGATAGTGATACGTATGCTAATATGAATATGAATCGACTGTAGTTAGGAGGTCGTTGTATGAATAAAGAGGATATCAGAATATTAGTATATTAGAATCCGTCGGATTACTAATACATGAATACACCTGATATTACTAATATCTTAGCGAATATTAATATATCGGTTCCACCGCTAATTGTTGTTCTGTGCTCTGTGCTGTGGAGCTATTGCCTACCTATTATACCTACTAATCCTACTATACCAACCTGAATTATAAGTTTATACATGATAGTAATACATTAAATACTTAAATAATAGTGATATATACGTGCAAAACTGTACAGTGTAAATAGTAAATGTCTTGATTAAATAATGTCCACCTATATGGGGTTTAAATATACAGTTCAACTTGCTCTAACAGAATTCGATTCAACAATAACAATCAACAACAGCGAAGTGTTTGTATAAGTACCTACTAGGCACAATATCATATCACTGTACTTTAGCAACCTAACTGACAGTGATAAACACATGAGTGTTTTAACAATTTATATTCATTTGTTGTTTTCATTATGACAAAACGCCGAAGAATCCTTCACGCCGACAAAATAATACAAAATGTCACAAGTGCATTTTGTTTGCTAATGTTCCTGCAGTTAAAAGGTTAGTATACGGTTAAGTAATTTTTAGCAAACTTCAAAATGTTTCCATTACGACAAGGGTCATAGAAACCATAGAAAAAAGATACAAAAAGATTGTAATTATAAACACACGAGATCGAAATCAAAAAAAAAATAGCAGAGCGCGTACTAGGTACAACAAGAGATGTTTTAATTACTATCTATCTATAACCTCACGCTAGATCCCTTGCGGGGTAGGCAGAGAGTACAGAGTTCCAACAGGTTCTTTCCTTACATACCTCTCTGGCTTCCTCGACTCTCATAGTTCGTCTCATACACGCTCGCCGGTTACGGAGACTTGACTTTTCCATCAGATAAGACTCGGTTTATTTGGTCGTGGTAAGATAGTCTAGGTCTTCCCCGGTACCTGCATCCTTCCACTTTCACATTGTATATCTGTTTTGTCATTCTTTCCTCTGGCATTCTTTCTATATGCCCGAACCAACGGAGCATGCCCTTTCTCATCTTTACACCGATACTATCTTTCATACCTACTCGCTGTCTTACTATGCTGTTGCTAATGCGGTCGGTCAGCTTCACTCCGCACATCTTCCGCAGAGCTCGCATTTCTACTGCATTTATCCTACTTTCATTCTCCTTCTTACATACCCAGCTCTCGCTACCATATAACAGCGTTGGGACAAGAACTCCGTTATGTATGGCCAGCTGTGCCTTATGGCTTAAGTGCCGAGCTGTGCCTTATGGCTTAAGTGCCGGCTCCCGAGTAGCTTTCCCATCGCACCATTCACTCTGTTCCCTGCACTCACTCTTTTCTCTATGTCAGCCGTGTATTTCCCATCCTTACTGAAGGCGCATCCAAGATATGCAAACTCATTCACTTGCTCCAGCACATCGTTACCAACCACAATCCTTACATTCGTTCTGGTTTTAATTACATGTCCAAGAATTATCATTTTGTCATAAAATCCCTACCTATTGCTTTTTGAAATTTCAGGTTATTATCCGGTTGCTTGTAACCCTATTCTGCTGTACTCAACTGCATCAGACATCAGAGTAGTGAACACAGCAAAGCTTGGCGAAGTGAACACTATACTTAAAGATTTGGAGCAGGGTTCAGCAGTTGACTTTCTCTTCAGAAAGGACTACGTATGCTGGTCGGATCAGACTGCGGAATTGATACAATGTATGAGTTACAATGAAACCCATGTAGGTGAAAAGGTAAATATAATTTTAAAATACATGTTTTATGTTTCTACAGAATGTTATGCTGTGTGAGCATCACACAATACCCTAAGGTCCCATAGAGACAGCCCAAGTCGAAGCCGTTGCTGCTTGAGAGGTCCTTGAGCCAGTTTCCCCCTTGCCCTTCTGCCTGAAGTGTAGTATCTGGTGAAGCTTGAAAGGCCCTGCAGCTAACTGTGTAGATTCAGTTAGTACACAATATATTTTAAATATTAGATGATACACAGTTTAAAGCAGAGCTAAACATAGAACATTCATACAATATGCTAAGCAACTGCAGTGCACTGACCAGAGTCACACCTTGCTGACTACCTACAGACTACAGAACAGAGTTACTGACTGCCAGCTGGTATAGCATATGTATTATATGTAGTCAGTTTTTCTTAGCTGACCAATTTGGTAAACAATCTTTACATCACTTATTACAGACATTGTATTAAAATAATGTTATTGCTGTCACATCCAATTCGAGAACAAAGCTTACTTAATAAAACATTTATTTGAAGTATAAATAATAATAAAATATAAATGAAATAAAACTATTTTACGGATTTTATCGCGGTTTATTTTTTATTTTTAGTTACCGACATTTCGACGAAAATAAAAAAATAAACCGCGATAAAATCCGTAAAATACTTTTATTTCATGTGTAATATTCGCGTAAATCTAAGAACTCAATAAATAAAATATAAATTTATTATATGTAACATATTTTTTTTTTTATTAATTCTACCCTGTATTCAGTCTCGTGCGAATATAATCAGGCTGGTTTAATAAAATGGGTTTTAGGGAATTAGAGCCACTGCCCCAACTCTCTTTAGTGATCAAGCACATTGGCTCTTTTCAAATGATTAATATTATTTCTTTGCAGAAGTATATTTGTCAGAGGGTTAGGATGGTTTATTATAAATTTTATATCTTACATACATACACTTACGCCTTTATCCCACTGGAGTAGGCAGAGACTACAGTTTGCCACATACTACGATTCTGACACACCTTTTTCACTTCATCTATGTTCAAACATCTCTTCATAGATTTCTGTTGATTAAGAGTGCTATGCACTTGACTCTTTTAGAAGAGACTAGTATTAGATTTGGTTGTGATAGGTTTTCCTTGGGTAACCGCTTCCGACGCTTCCACTCACATTTGCTCAATATATTCCTTTCGATAGTCGCCTGTCAAACATCGTCTCCATATGCCCATACCAATTCAATATACCTCTTTCAATCCTAGTCACCATGTCATCCTTCAACTTACATCAGTTTCTAATCACACTATTCTTCATTCTGTCAGCAAGGGTATACTACACATATACTCCATAAAGAGCGTATTTCCATAGCATTCACTCTAATTTCATATTTTGTAAGTGTGACACCGAAAATCAGAGGTATTCTCTGCTCACCTTCTGTCAGTTTTTAAACCTCACCCAAACGAAAGTCCAGCAGATCATGAAAAAGAAGTCCACGACTTCCTGATTCAAGATATCTCACAACCATCGATGGAACACGACATTCGCAACTTTACCAAGCAACAAGTTGCAAATGCAATCAAAAAAATTTACCCTAAGAAAGCCCCAGGATATATATTTTTTTTTTGTGATTAAATTTTCGGTCAGTCAGAGAGCTATAAGCGAAAGGGTTGTTGGCTGTTGGTGTGGTAAGTGTGCACTCCATTGAGGGCACTACTCATGTTATCAAGCAGCTACATTCTTTCCTGTAGCTTTAATATGTCTATATCATCACGCCAGATCCCTTATGGGATAGGCAGAGAGTACAGAGTTCCAACAGGCTCTTTCCTTACATACCTCTCTGGCTTCCTCTACTCTCATAGTTCGTCTCATACACGCTCGCCGGTTACGGAGACTCCTGACTTGTCCTTCAGAGAAGACCCGGTCTATTTGGTCATGGTAAGATAGTCTAGGTCTTCCCTGGTACCTTCATCCTTCCACTTTCGCAGCTTTAATATGTCGTGCCGTTTTAGGCGTTTAGGATAGTGTTAGTATATAAGTTGCGCTGCTAGCTCGTTTGGGTGCTTAGCTAGGCGATAAGGGTAATTTTTGGACAATGCCCTGATTTCTTACTTAACTGTTGTCATGTTAAGGTTTTCGTGGATTTCGTTATTAATTACAAATCATGGCACGTTGGATATTGTACGTAAGATTACATTTTGCATTCTTTGAATTATGGCAATATTAGAGTCACTAGCGCTACCCCATAGCTGCACGCCGTACATCCATATTGGTTTGAGTAGCATGTTGTATATTAGGAGTTTGTTGTCCACTTTTAATATACTATTGCGGCCTAGTAGCCATAGCAAGGTATTGTATTTCATACTGAGTTCTTCTCTTTTAGCTTTCAAGTGATTCTTCCATGTTAATCGGAGGTGCATACTGAGATATTTTACCCTATCACTGGGGTAAAGTATTGTCCTCAACCTTTACGGGTGGACAATCACCTTTTCGTAGGGTGAATGTTACTTGGACCGATTTAGAAGCGCTCGATTTAATTCTCCATCTATTCTGCCAGGAATGTATCGCGTGTAATCCTCTCTGTAGTAGATTTGATGCTAGGTCTTAGTCCTTGCTACTAGCTAGCATTGCAGTACCATCAGCGAAGGTCGCTGTTGTGATCCCCGCCGCTACAGGTAAGTCTGCGGTAAATATTGAGTACAGCACTGGCCCTAATACTGACCCTTGTGGTACACCTGCTTTCATTTCAAAGAAATTGGATATTTCTCCTGCTTCTTTGACTTGGAATATTCTACCCAGCAAGTAAGACTGCATCAGCATGTAATAGCTATGTAGAAGGCTATTCTTAATTTTCCATAATAGGCCTTTATGCCAAACTTTGTCGAATGCTTATTGAATGTCAAGAAAAGCTGACGAACAGTACTCTTTCCTTTCCAAGGCTGCTCTGATTTTGTTAGTCTCTTGGTGGACCTGTGCAACTGTTGAGTGGCACTGTCTGAAGCCAAATTGGTGGTCTGGTATTATGTTGCCTTTGGTGCGAAGAGGCTGTATTCTTTTCAGTATTATTTTTTCAAAGATCTTGGACAGAATAGGGAGTAGGCTTATGGGTCTATATGAATCTACTTCGTTTGGAGGCTTGCCTAATTTGTGGATCATCATAATTTGGGACACCTTCCACATCGATGAGAAATGTTGCACCCTTAGTATACCGTTAAATAGGGTTGTGAGAAATGCTACAGCCTTTTTAGGTAGTTGAACTAGGATTTCTTTTGTTATCAAATCAAACCCCGAATCTTTTTTTCTTTCATATTTTTAATAGTTTCCCATGTTTTTTCAATTGTAACAGGTTTGGCAGGACCCCGTCTAGGTTTTCTTCTGGACCATCTTCGATTGTTATATGGGGAGAGAAGACATTTGCCAGGTGTTCGGCGAAAAGATGTGCTTTTTCCTTTGCAGTTCTAGCCTAACTTCTATCATCATTTCTCAAAGGTGGATTGGTTACCTGAGGTCTACTGTAGTTCTTAGTAAATTTCCAGAGGGAATAGTTAGTAGAAGCTGTCGGCGTGAGTGACTACAATTTGACTCCGAGTGTGGTGTCATACCACTCTTTTATCATAGTTTTAAGATCCTTTATGGCTTTATTAAATGCTTTTTTGTCTACGCTATTTATGCTTTGATGTCATATGCGACGAAGCCGTCGTTTTTCTATTATTTGATTTTTTATTTCCAGTGATAAATTTGTGACACCTTGTTTAGGGTTCAGGCTTGGTGTGGCTTCCCAAGACGCCGCTTGGATTATCATTGTGATATTTTTCGTTGCTTCCTCAATTTCGTCAGAAGACTAGCACTACTTTTAGATCGATGTTGTTTTCTAGATATTCACGGAATTAATCCCAGTCTGTATGTTTATTGTATAATGTAATTGGTCTTTCTACTTCAATGACCATAGTGCTAACCAGACAGTACTCCGGCTTAAGGTAGAGTTTAGAGATACCTTTAGTTATGTAGAAGTCCAGTAAGTCTGGTATCTTGTTTGTATCAGTTGGCCAGTAGGTTGGTTCCAGGGCAGATATCGTCTGGAGTTAATTTGCTATTACACCCTCCTGCAACTGTCTACCTCTAGTTGTTGTCAGTCTGGAGCCCCAGCAAGTGTGTTTGGAATTCCAGTCCCCACAGCTATAAAACGACCACCCAGCGAATTCAAGAACTGAGTAAACATGTGTTCAGATATTTTATGTTTTGGTGGGCAGTACACAGTGGAAGATTGAAGTGCCTGCGGCTGTCCTTTATGGCAACTGTAGTAGCTTGTATTGGCTCTGTCTTAAATTCCGGGAGAAAGTGGTGCTCGATGGTGTTTCATACTATTATTGCTGTGCCACCGTGTCCTGTTCCACCTAGGTAGTTAGTAAGGTACGTAGTGTATCCTCGAAGTTTCACATTAGACGAGCTGGTGCAGTGAGCTTCTGAGATAAATACCACATTAAGCTTATGTTGCTTAATTAGGACGTCCACGTCATCTATGTTAGGGGCCAAGGCATTCGGGTTCCAGGTTACCATTCGTAATGTCGCCATTACGTTAGTTTCTTCAAAAACGATGTTATGATTTGCATTAAAGTACTCATTTGTTGTAGGATTAATTCAAATTTCTCATTTTGTTTTATCAATAAGTTTTCTAAATTAGATATCTGCTGGGGCTGTGTGGCTCCAGTCTCCTTGGCCGGCGCTTGGCTATCCTCCGTTTTATGGCAATTCTGTGGGCCGTTGGACCATGCATTGCCAAGTTTTCTTTTCTCAGAATTATGAGCAACTATAACTTGGGTTTTTATGTTGGGTTCTGCTACTTGGATTTTATTTTTCTTCATTAGTGTCGTTTTTCTGCCAGTTATAGTTGGCAGGGTGGGGACCATGGCACAGGGCGCACTCTGCTGAAGTGTCGGTCTTGTTTAGGACACTCAGAGGTTTCGTGTTGTTGTGCACATTTAACGCAACGATCAAAGTCAAAGTCAAAAATCATTTATTTGTATAGGCCAATACATAAGCACTTACAAACGTCAAAATTATTACATTTTTTACATCTACCACCGGATCAGAACGCGGCCTCCACTGAGAAGATCCGGCGAGAAACTCAGCGGGCTAATCTTTTAATTTAATTTGTTTAGCTTTTCCGATAACCATTCTATTGTTTTTTAAAAATTGTATTATACATCATTTATAAATGTTGCTGATTGAGGAGCTGCTCAAACCCAATCTGTTTTATCGTCAAGAGGTAAGGCCTCATACAGTATTTTTTTTAGTGTCGATACTGTTGGCACTGTTATCATTGCACTACCGCCTTTCTCTTCTTTGGATCCTCTATTATGACTGATTGGTGGTACACATATCTTAATTCTTTTACTGCTTTGTTGTTCGGTCCCGGTAAAAGTTTTACAAAGAAGGTTGATGTGGCTCTCTTTTCTGGTATTTTGCATTGACTATTTCTCCTACCACAGTGTTTCCAGTACTTTCAATCGCTTCTGCAATTGCACTGATGGGGGTGGAAGGATGCAGATTTCTGATGACTATCCGAAAGTTTCATAGGTCTTTTCTATTAAAGGTATGACTAATAAGCGCTTTCCCACGTACAAGGGAAATTATTTTTTTGTTAGCTTTAGCTTATTCTCATTTGGTTTCGGTTAACTGTCTTTAAAATAAACTGGTTCTTTTCGACGACTGTTTTCAGCATTTCAGTAAGTTTACCTATATCACCCACTCCATATAGAATTACGGGGGGGGGGGAGTTTATTAGGCTTCTTCACTGCATTGTCTCCGTCGTTTTCTGTAAGATCCACTGGAAGGTCACTGAATCTGTTGGTAGTTTTAACACCTTCTGGAGATGGTGTCTGGACTATTTTCCTCTTTTTCCGGTTGTTCTGTGTGGGTACTCTTTGCCATTCAGGTGGACGAGGGCTTTTAGGCTTGAAGGTAGGTTCCTTTGCTTGGTGGTCTGCTTCTGTGCTCAGACTTTGTTGTATAGAAGTTGTAGGTTTAGGTGAAATAACTACCGGGGAGCATCTCTGTCTGCTAATGAACAGGCTTGGGTGGAATGCTTGTTGAACCATTCTCTTGTTTCCAGTTGCATTTACTGACACAGAAGCCTGGTCACCCACTTCCATGCAGCTTTCAACTCCTTGTTGAGGTAACTTTTTATGACCAGCAACAATCACTGCTCAAGTTGCCTGGGTAGCCACTACTTCACAGTCTTCGGTAACCAATTTCTCATCTACAGGCCCGGATACCTGTGAGTGCCGGGTTCTAGCCGGGGAGCATGGCAAATCGCATTCATTATTCTCACTCATCATAAATGAAATTATTGGGAGGGTTGATACGGTGGCTTCCCACACCACAGCACACAGAATTTTTGAGGTTATTTAACTCCTCACGGCCACTGTTGGCCGCTGCAGGTGGACCTGCAGGGTCAGGTTATTTACCGCCGTCTGATACTAGGTGTTGTTGCTCATTTGGCACCACCCACGGGACACGTGTAGGGTGGGCCTAGGAAAAGGTGGTAAATCCTACGGACGCGAGCAACTCCATCCCCCTCCCCATCCCCCCAGGATATGATCTCATTACAAGTTGTCTCTTAGCAGAATTAACATACTCTGGATTAATCCTACTTACGTCCATTTACAATAGGGAATATGCGTGTATTTTTTTACATTTTTATACGATAGATTACATCAATATATAACTGCAAAAAAAAAATTCAGCATCAAAAACAAAATGTAAAGGGCATAAAAAAATGTTGAAGATAGCAAACAGATAAGAGCACCTTAAACGCCCGCCACTTTGGCGCGCTTGGCGTGACGTCAAAGTCCCAATAACAATCAATTAGTGAACAGCTGTAGAAGTATTTTATTCTGTAATTTATTTTTATTTTGTATTTTGCGACTATTATACAATGGAACAACACTGTGTTGTGCCTAGTTGTAAAAATACAATAAGAAATGCACCCGTGTGTGTGTGAGTGATGTACGCTGTTGGCCGCGAGGCCTTTACAGCTTCACCAAACTTAGGACGAGCGTGCAACCACTACGCTCGAGCCAGAAGGGCAAGAGGACATACTCGAGGGCGCTATGAAGAGGCGGCTTCGGTTGGGACAGTCGCTGCGGGGTGAGGGGGTGCACTACTAAGTGCACCGGTCAACCGCCGGCTAGGGATGGGGATCTACGACTTCGTCGTCGTCGTCGCCCGTATTCGGAGCGGAAAGAAGGGATGACAAAGCATCGGGTGGATCGGTGAGAACATGTCGCGGCCGGCGGTGGCGGGGGCGGCAGGGGTCAGGGGGATCGTAGTCGGCGGTGGCTACGATTAATTGATTCGCATGGGTAGATGCGTTCGCGAAGTGTCGAGTTGTCGCCTTTTTAATATAGGCGCGAATAGGTTCGAGACCGAGATCGGAGTGGAGGTCGACATTCCGTAAACACCATGGGGCTTCTACGGCTTTACGGAGGAAGCAAGAAATGCACCCGATAGGTGCGGACATAAGGAGAAAGTGGTTTAAAATCAGAAAAAGAGACATGGTATATCCATCAACTTGTGTATATTGCTGTGAAGATCATTTACCGAAAGAATTAACTTAAATAATTTAAACTAAAATTTTGTCTTTGTGTAAATCGACAATTCGATCCGACCAATAGCGTGGCGTTCCAGCTACTTTGAATTTCCCCCTCATTTTTTGTACTTAATTTAAAAATTATTTTCTGAATAAAAAAGTAATGTTATTAAAAAAATATTGGTATAGACACTATTCTAATGCGATAAAGTTTGTAAAAAAAAAATTGACCCTTATTTTAATTACAAGCATATTCCCTATTGTATGACTAAACTACAGTTCTTTCCAACTCAATGGAAAGTGGCTAAGATAATAATGATCCCAAAACCGGACAAACAACCAGATGACCCTAAATCTTACAGGCCCATTAGTCTTCTGCCTATAACCGCAAAGGTGTACGTATCACTACTATTCACTCGCATGCTGCCAATTATTGAGAGTAAACATTTAATACCCGACCATCAACTTGGATTTCGCCATAAACATGCCACTATAGACCAGGTATATCGACTCACAAATGAAATCATTTGAAGACAAAAAATATTGTGCAGCTGTGTTTTTAGATATATCCCAGGCATATATCGACTGTGTATGGCATGAAAGGTCGTTGTACTAAGTCAAAACAGTTATGCCCTACTACTTGTACATGATTATCAAATCCTTCCTAGCTGAACGGCATTTTATGGTCCAGTGTGGAAATGAGGTTACAAAACTTAGTCCAATATCGGCAGGCGTCCCCCAAGGAAGTGTGATCGGTCCTATTCTCTACCTGCTTTATACTTCAAGTCTACCCACAAGTTCTACAACTATTACCTGTACTTTTGCGGATGACACAGCTATTCTAGCCATTCACAGTCAGCCTGACATCGCAGCTAAAATGTTATAAAACGGCTTAGACAATGTAGCTGCCTAGATGAAGAAGTGACGGATCAAGGCTAATGAAAATAAATCGGTTAATGTCACGTTTACACTAACAAGTACAACACCCCACTTATTATGTGCTTCGTTGATTACCAGAAAGCGTTCGACTGTGTGCGATGGCAAAGTCTGTGGGCGGTCCTCAACAAAGCCGGGGTGCCGTCGCATCTAATAAGACTAATACGGCGGCTGTATGAATCTGGTTTTGGTACCGTGAAACTTGGCACCACTAACTCGGGCCATTTCAACTTTGGGAAAGGAGTACGACAGGGATGTGTTATATCTCCCATCTTATTTAACATCTATGGTGAATACATCATGCGCAAAACCTTATATGGATGGGAGGGCGGCGTAAAGATTGGCAGGAAAAACATATGCAATCTACGATACGCTGATGACACAACGCTCTTCGCATCGTCAGAAGTTGAAATGAGGGAGCTCCTGGACCGCCTTGAAAGAAGAAGAAGAAGAACAAGCACCTCCATGGGACTCTCGATTAACAAGAGCAAAACCAGAATAATGGTGGTCGACCGCTTCGGGAATCTACAACAGACAGGCCTACTCAATAAATTCGAGACAGTTCGAGAGTTCCAATACCTTGGTTCAGTCATCGACGACCAAGGAAGCTGTGAATCAGAAATTCGGCGGCGAATAGGCATGGCGAAAACGAGCATGACACAGCTAAACAGGATATGGAAGGACAGGAACATCACAAAAAGTACAAAAATCAACCTAGTACGAACACTGGTCCTATCTATATTCCTGTATGGTGCAGAATCTTGGACTCTAAAAGCCGCAGATAGAAAAAGGATAGACGCTTTTGAAATGTGGTGCTGGCGACGCATGCTGCGAATTCCATGGACAGCCCATCGTACTAATTTATCAGTAATTAAAGAGCTAAAACTTGAACATTCCCAGAGACTTTCCACCATCTGTCTTCACCGAACCCTACATTACTTTGGTCACATAGCTTGAAGAAATAGTAATAACATGGAGAGATTACTGGTGACAGGCAAAATAGAGGGGAAGAGACCAAGGGGGCGCAGTCCTAAGAGTTGGTCGGATCAGATATCGAAACAACTCGAGATGCCAGTCAGCGCGGCTCTCCACCTGGCAAGTGATCGCAACAAATGGAGAGAAATTATAAAAAGAGTCCAGCAACGGAGTCACGATCCTCAGTCATGAGGGAACGATTGAAGAGAGAGACACTAAGAAGAGAAACTTGTCCATCAGTCACGCTAAACAGCAAGGCAGTGCCACAAGCAGATCATGTGCGATATCTGGGTCTCCATATGGACAAACGTTTAACCTGGCAGAAGCATATTTTCACTAAAAGGAAACAGCTTAGTCTATAACTCAGAAAACGGTACTGGCTCATTTGTAGAAAATCTCAGCTTTCACTGGAAAACAAACTCCTGCTCTACAAGGCTACACTCAAACCGATCTGGACCTATGGTATACAGCTATGGGGAACAGCTTCTCATTCCAACATTGAAATAATCCAAAGATTTCAAAACAATACACTACGGATACTGACAAATGCCCCATGGTTTGTGACCAATGAACAAGTGCATAAGGATCTCAAAATGCCTTCAATCAGAGAGGAAGTAGCTAAAAACACCAAGTCCTACAAAGACAGAATTGCAAACGGGTGGTTTGTACTGGCTCAAAAACTCATGGATAACAGAGACAGTGTGTACGTCGACTAAAGCGCAAAATTCCCCAAGATGTTCTTCAGTGAAGGCACATCATTACTTAAGGATAGGATGTGGCACTGCTCGCATTCCTGATCACCAACAAACCTACGGCTTAATGTTCCGTTGCGGTGACAGATTGCTGTAAAAAAAAAAGAAAAAATATATGTGTGATAACTTTAATGCTGATTTTATGTATGTTCCTTGCCTAAAATAAATTTGAATATATTATTTTAAAGACAGTAATTATGTGATAAAAGTCCATTTTATCTTAGATGGCCAATTTGATAAACAACTTGTAGTGACTTTACACATGCTGGATGATATTATGTATAAAATACAGACTGCGTCATTACACATGAATAATAGTAGAAACACACATCGTGAGTAAGATAAGTGCAGTGTGTGAGTGCCATGGTTTGATCAGTAAACTATCAAATTTACGCAAATTCTTCAATCAAATTATTTAAAAAAAAAAAAATCCCACAGATTACTGCTACTCAACCCATACCACAGAACATTAAGCCCTTTACAGGAACCATACATACATACATGGAAGTTATCTTTAATTCTATAATCAGAAGCAACAAGAATCTTATGACCCACGGCCAAAATCGTAACCTACTTAGTCACCAAGTGACATGTCAGTACAACATAGTAGCAGAGTTGCCTTTTGCTATGAAATTTACCGTAGTCCTTTTTTAAATTAGGAACCTAGCAGATCCACCTGTTCAAATATCTCCTTGGAAGTAGGAAAATTTGTCTAAATGTTAACCCTAATTTCACACCTAGGGTGACCCACACAAATTAGGGTTGTCGAAGCCATCCATGACCCATAAGATCCTTGTCGCACTATACACAATGTTGACTAATATAATGTCATTTTATTTTAGATTAAAATAGTGTCCGAAGGCTTGATAACACCAACCGGTATTGCAATAGATTGGTATACAGATAAAATATATTGGACAGATGGAGAGACAAACAGAATTGAAGTCATTAGTATAGAGCAAAAGATCAGAAAAGTGTTATTCTGGTCTGATGTTGACTTGGCCAGAGCCATTGTTGTTGTTCCGAAAGAAGGGTAAGTTGCTGATATATATAATTTATTTGATTCATGATAAATGTATGACACTGCTGCCTACCCCACTTGGCGAACTTAACCACAACTGGCAAGTTTTCATAATTTAATTGAGAGCTGAGCTTAGAAATAATAATTGATGTACTTTGAATGGTTATATCAGACCATGAAGCTAATATGAAGAGGAGATAGCATAATCGGCCCTAGTTCCACCCGCAGGCCCCCTCCTGCCGGTGTTATTGGTTGACTAAGGATTCATTTTATTGTATCTTTTTTTTAAATAGTATTTTGACTTTGTGTTACAACTAAATTGTTAATGAAAGCTGAGATTTTATAAGACATTGTCTTAAATAGATGAGTTTTTCCTGATAGAACTTAATTTTTTTATGTCTTACTTTCATATTTAATTTATCAGACTAATGTTTTGGACTGACTGGGGTGAAGTGCCCAAAATAGAACGAGCTGGCATGAATGGGGATCCAAGTACACGGAAAGTCATAGTCAAGGATAATATCTTATGGCCCAATGGAATTACTGTAGATTATGATAACAACTTGATCTACTGGGTGGATGCCAAACTGCATTTTGTGGATGTCATAGATTTCAACGGCGAAAACAGAAAGAGTGTAGTAAAAGATGGACTTGTGTATCCTTATGCACTTGCATTTTTTAATTCCAAACTTTACTGGACTGACTGGAAAACATGGTAAGGCTAAATATCTGCCTTGTTTATTAAGTTTGTATGGCATGTAGATATATGCATGCTGGACCCCCTGGGACCTTTTATGCTGCCCTTAGCTTTAACACTAACATACCTGGTGGTCCAAATACTCACTGTACCACATTCTAGTTTTCGCCAGAGGGAAAGAGTTTGTATTCCTTTGTGAAATAACCATTACTAATTATAAATAAATTGAACTTCATTGTCCTTTCTCTAGCAACGTAACTAAAAGGCCCTAAGGCTGACCATTCCGTTTCATCTTAAATCTGTTGATGCAATTTATTGAGAGTTGGCAAATTGCGCGTGAAGAGGTATGTTGATGCTTACTTTCAACATGTTGAATGTAGAGTCGAACAGTCGACTTATCTATTGCTAGGACAGCCTAGCAATAGACAAGTTGAATCAATGTATTTAATGCATATTGAATTTGTGTTAGGTGCGCTTGGGAAACGTTGCTTATCGTACATTTTTAAGGTGTTGGTTTTTTAAGGTCCATTCACACGTGGGAGATAACAACAAACGGCCCTATAAAAGAGCTGATAAAATCAGATCCAGTGCCCGTTGACATCAAGGTGTACGAGAGCACCAAACAAATGATGCCCACGGGTGATTATCCGTGCAAAGTTAACAATGGCGGCTGTTCACACCTGTGCCTCCTCTCTCCGAATCCGCCAGGTATGTATTATAACAGCAAAGGTATGTATAGTAGAGCATCTTAGTTACTAGTGGTCCGCTTCTATAGTCGTGTTCTCAAATCCACGGAAAACTTAACAAGTGCATATGTCCAAACAAAAAAATGTTGTCAGCTTAAGACGACTAGTGTAGGAGTAATACTAGTTTCTCTCCGCGACCTCGTCTGCGTTGGCTTTAGATAGACACCTGACATTTTTTCGAGATAAAACCTGTATCCTATGTGTTTATGTAGGTAAACTATCTGTGTACCAAATTGCATCCAAATCCGTTTAACCGGTTTTGCGCGATTGAGTAACAAACATTCAAATATCAAAACATCGAAACACACCTTCACATTTATAAAATTCGCAAATAAATCAATTTGAATATTAGTATTTATTGTTTTTATTATATTAAGGTATAATTTTACTTAATGTGCATTTAAACAATAAATATTGTAGTAAAAGAATTAATTTTAGGCATAAAAAACAGAATTACTTAAGATTTTTAAAATAATAAAAATTGTGCACAAAAGATTATCGATAACTTTTTTACATCTACCTTAATAATAATAATAATAGCCCTGTTAAGAAACTGTCCCACCATTGGGCACGGGCTTCCGCTCAAACTGAGTGGACTTAGGCCATACGCCACGCTGGCCCTGTGCGGGTTGGCGAAATTCACACACCTTCGAGAAACTCTTAGGCATGCAGGTTTCCTCACGATGTTTTCCTTTACCTTTAATGCAAGTGATAGTTAATTTTTAATACGCACATGCTTTCGAAAAGACAGAGGTGCCTGCATGGGTTTGAATCGGAGACTTCTGACTTTGCAGTCCAAAGGTCTAACCACTAGGTTATCACTGCTCTTACTGCACCTTAACATTAAAAATAAGTTTTTGTTGTATAAAATTAATTTTTATTTCTATATCATCATCATCCCTCGCGGGGTAGGCAGAGAGTACACAGTTCCAACAGGTTGTTTCCTTTCATACCTCTCTGGCTTCCTCCACTCTCATATAAATTAATTAATTAATTTAATTTAGGGGTAATTTTTATTTGGTATCTATTATTGAGAAAAAAGTAAATTGTGGGACATTCATAATCCTGACAACATTGTAAACGTCAATGTGTCCGTGGTGATGTGAACACGAGTACAGGTAGATCTCGGCGGGTCCCTGCCCACCAAAGCAGTAAAGAAATATTATTGTTATTTGGCCAGGCTGGGAGTGCGCGTGCCCCACCGGTTCCAAGCTGAAGGAGAGCAGCAACAGCACGTGCTACGACAGCCCGCAGGCGCTGCTGCTGGTGGCGCAGCGCTCCGCCATCTCCAGGATCTCGCTGGACTCGCCCGACTTCACGCCCTACACGCTACCGCTCAAGGACCTGAAGAGAGCGCTCACCGTAGACTTCGACCCTCAGCTCGAGTACATTTACTGGGCCGATAGCTTGGTAACTTGCACTTTGTCGTGGACAGGTTAACACACGCAGCTTACCCTTCTTCCGCACTCATTAATGATACTTTTGGTTTTAAACCGCAGTAACTGCATTCAAGTCTGTATACAAAGATCGTGATCTTCCTGGCTAGTCAACAAGTGTACACTTGTCCGTATTTTCTCGGATGTGAACTATTAATAAACGTTTTTGCGAATTTCAGAGCAAAACAATATCCAAAGCGCGCTTGGACGGCAGCGAGCAGACAGTGGTGATACACAGCAGCGGCGTGCCCGACAGCATCGCGATAGACCCTCTGGCCAGGAACATTTACTGGACTGATCCCGTCACGGACACCATCAATGTTGCCAGACTCGACGGTACTTCTCAGAAGGTAAGCTTGACACCATATAACATAATAAATTTAAACAATGTTTTTAAATGAAATAAAACTATTTTTTCGGATTTTGACGCGGTTTATTTTTGATTGTTAAGTTCCCGACGTTTCGAGTGCTTTGCAGCACCCATGGTCACGGGAGGGACTGAGGTGTTATACGTCCAAAAGGCATAGTTGTTCCGGGGTACCCTCAAACTTCTTAATTATTTTTGTTGGTCCGATCTACGCAGAATGAGCTCACGGTGTCTTGAGGTCTTGCAATGTTATGCTTGATTATATTAATACCTTACCCATGGTCACGGGAGGGCCCGTGACCATGGGTGCTGCAAAGCACTCGAAACGTCGGGAACTTAAAAATCAAAAATAAACCGCGATAAAATCCGAAAAAATAGTTTTATTTCATGTGTAATATTCGCGTATATCTAAGAACTCGGAATGTTTTTAAAAACAAGTTTTTATTACTAAAAAGTATAAAATCATATTTTCAGTAAAATATTTAATGGTACAAATCTTCAAAAAAAATTACATCCTAAGTCACTGGTCAAAGGCGCAAGTAATCCTTAAAGTAAAACTTCCATAAGTAAATAGATGTTTTAAAAAAAAATTTAGAGTTTATTTCAAGTGATAGATCATGTCTCGAGCTTATAAGAAAATATTATTTTTGTAATTATTATGTACTGCCCGCACCTTAAATCAGTAACTAAACCTTCGTTTGCACCAACGCTTATCAACGCGCGATGACGAAGCGCTATAAAGCGCTTTCAAAACATTAACTGTTAGCATTTTTTTATCATTTCGTTTAAAAAGCGCTCGTGTGAACATAGGGTTAGATCTGCTCGGTCCTTTAATTTTTTTTTATGTCTACCCGAATTTCCTATACTAGATATGATTTTATTACTGGTTCAAAGTCAACATCACGTTTTGGACATTTTAACAATTTTAATTATCTGCCTTAATATGGTGTGCATATTTATCTGTTGTAATGCATATCTTTTCCATCAAGCTTCTCTGTATGTATCCCACCTTAAACTATGATAGTTGTTTAGTTGCTGTCACGAGTGTCAGTGACATCAGGAAGTTCTTATGGCCACCTTCCTACTCCATCATCAGACTGGTGTCAGAGGTGGTACTAAGGTTACCGTGCTCAAAAAAAAGTAGGAAATGAGAATGAGCCTAAATATAACGATTGTATGCCCTGCCATAGTAAACACTTAAGTCTAAATAGGATGGATCTATGTTATACAATTACTTCCTACGGCCACCATTCAGTTGCAGTATCTGACCTTGAAAACCGCCTACGTCTTCAGTATTAAGGTTAAGAAGTTATGTGGCGTTCAGGCTCCATTATAAGACCCAGACCAGTTCAATGGTATGGCAATTGTAAACATATCCGTATAACAAATAATCATCATCATCATCATCATCTCAGCCTATACTTGTCCACTGCTGAACATAGGCCTCCCCAATCGCTTTCCAGCGTAACCGGTCCGATGCCACCTGCTTCCAACGACTTCCTGCGATTTTCACAAGATCGTCGGTCCATCTGGCAGGCGGTCGTCCCACGCTGCGCTTGCCAATACGTGGTCTCCACTCTAGAATCTTTCTGCCCCAACGCCCGTCCGATCTACGCGCTATGTGGCCCGCCCATTGCCACTTCAGCTTGCTAATCTTAACGGCTATGTCGGTGACCTTGGTTCTTCTACGAATCTCCTCATTCCTGAGTCGATCGCGTAGAGAAACGCCGAGCATAGCTCTCTCCATAGCTCGCTGAGCAACTCTGAGCTTTTTTATGAGACCTATTGTAAGAGACCACGTCTCTGATCCATATATCATCACTGGTAACACACATTGACTAAAAACTTTAGTCTTAAGGCACTGAGGTATTTTGGATGAGAAGATGTTGCGCAGTTTCCCGAACGCTGCCCAGCCGAGTTGGATTTGTCGATTGACCTCTCTCTCAAAGTTGGACCTACCTAACCGGACTACCTGTCCCAGGTAAATGTATTCGTCGACAACTTCAAGAGTAAAGTTCCCAACGGTGAGTGCGGTGGGTACGACATGGACTTTAGACATTATTTTCGTTTTGTCCATGTTCATTTTAAGACCCACTTGTTGAGATACTCTGTTGAGGTCACCGAGCATTCGTCCTAGATCATCCAGCGACTCCGCCACGACCACAATGTCGTCGGCAAATCGAAGGTGAGTGATGTATTCGCCATTGATGTTGATGCCAAGTCCTTGCCATTCCAAGAGCTTGAAGGCGTCCTCTAAGGTGGCCGTAAACAGTTTCGGAGAAATGGCGTCTCCCTGCCTTACTCCTCTTTTTATGGGGATCGCCTTCGTGCGCTGCCCCTGTACTCGGACTGACATGGTGGCGTTATTATACAAGCACTTCAACACTTCAATGTACCGATAGTCAATGCGGCATCGCTGGAGAGATCTAAGAACCGCCCAAGTCTCGATCGAATCGAAGGCTTTCTCATAGTCCACAAACGCCAAGCATAGTGGCCGATTATACTCCTCGGTCTTCTGTATAATCTGCCGCAGCGTATGTATGTGGTCTATGGTACTAAAGCCTTTCCGGAAACCGGCTTGTTCGGGAGGCTGGAAGTCATCAAGCCTGCGTTCGAGACGATTCGTGATGACTCTCGAAAACAACTTATAAACATGGCTCAGCAGTGTGATGGGCCTATAATTCTTCAGTAAAGTGTTATCACCTTTCTTGAAAAAGAGTACCACCACACCCCTGTTCCACGCTTCCGGCGTTTGTCCTTCGAGCAAGACGGAATTAAACAGCCTCTGAAGCACTTTAAGTACCGGCGATCCGCCGCTTTCAGAAGCTCTGCGGTAATTCCGTCTTCACCCGGCGCTTTGTTGTTTTTAAGGTGTTTGAGAGCCATCCCAATCTCGTACAGGCTGATGTCCGGGATATCTTCAGTGTAGTGTCGGGTTAGCTTGGCTCTTGGGTCTTTTACCAAGTCAACAACAGGTTCAGCTACTGAGGTATACAACTGCCCATAGAACCTCTCTATCTCCCTGAGCACCTCTGACCTATTCGACGTTACGTTTCCGTCCTCCGTCTTCAGCTTCGTCAACTGGCTTTGCCCAATAGATGCGTCTCTTGCAAACACTTTGGAGCCCTTGTTCTGCTCTATGGTCTCTTCAATACGTCTTGTATTGAAGGACCGTAAATCGTGTCGCAAGGACTTCAATATCTGTCCATTGAGCTGCCTATAGGACTTAGCATCATCGGAGGTTTGGAGTGTCATGGTACGTCGCTCAGCCATAAGGTTTCGGGTGTAGTCAGATAGCTTTTGAGGCCTATTTTTACGGTGGGGCTTAAAATACTTGGACCCGACCGTATGGACAGTCTCTACCAACCTATTGTTGATTTCGTCCACTGATGCGCTGCTGTCTAGCAATTCGAAGCGGTTTGACAATTCGAGTTGAAAGTTCTCGGGGTTTTGGATATGTGCATTAGAAGGTCGGAGCGTAGACTTCATCAGACGCGATCTTTCCATTTTGACATTAATATTTAATGTGCCTCTGACTATTCGGTGATCACTGCCGGTTTTTACCCTGTGAATCACGGAGACATCATTAAATATTTGTCGCTTGGTGCTCATGATGAAGTTTAATAAAGATATATTATTAAATTGTTTATGCATTTTAGTTGAGTTTTGAGATGAATAACGACCTATACCCTGGTATCAAATTAATGTATCTCAATATTTTTTCTTTTATTTTGCAAAACAAAACACAGCTGTCAAATTAAATTTGAGAGATTTTAAACAAAATTCAAACTGGTAAAATATGGATGAAATATAGTATAGTAAAAACCCCCGAACAAGTGCAGTACCACTAAATATCGTTGTTTTAATAATATGTGATATATTGACTAATCGACAATTTTTGAACTTTTCCTTTACTTATTGTGTTCGTGTCAATGATTCATATTTGTCCCACTAAGTGAGTAATTGGTTTAATCGCACCATTTGTGGCCGCGCTTAGCTCTTTCCTTGTACATGTGGTAAGACACAAGGGACAGACCAGCCAGCATGACATAGTCTATGAGGTCGCACCACAATCACAGGCTGTTCAATTTGGATCTCTGAACGCACACAATATGTAAAAATTATGCCTGCATCTATCTACTTGAGTGCAGAGGGCCTAGACAAGTTGCAAGCATTTTGTTTCTATTCTCTTTTCGCAATCGGTAGCGCATTGTTTTGACCACGTGACTTTTCGTTGCAAAATGTCATTCCCATATATTTTTCCGCTTTCTTTTAGCGTTAATGACTGTAGATTGTCAACTTGGCTATAGGCGCTGAGCCGATGTTTCTCCTGACATGAAACAAAGTAAAACTAAGAAATAATTTATTTTTCCACAACAATGTTCGGCACATTAATATTTCGTAAATATATAAAATAAGGGGCATACCTGCAAATTATCTTCATGCATATATTATTAAAAGGACAAGCGGGGGAATTGCATTAATGCAAAATAGTATTAGTTTTTGAGATTACAACTTAGTAGCTAACAATACATTTGTAAAATCGTTATGTAAAATACACTAGCAATAATCAAATCCATCATTATTAAATTTAATCGATTGAATATAACCGATTAATAAGATTGACATCTCCAACTGTTATTCGATAACAACGTTGACATTTGGAAAACACGTTGGCGATTTCGATTTAAGTACTTACAGTACTTTGAAATATTCGTTTTGGATTGCAAATTGTCCGTTAGATATGGATGTTTACAACTACTATAACATAACAGATAAATAATTATGGTATAGTTCACATGTTTGTTGGTTCTAGGGCCATTTTCGACGATGTCCTTTCAACTTACTTACTTTAACTTTATACCTTTTTCCGTTCCATAAGCATTAAGTTTAAAAAATCCTGCCACAACATTCCTACCACATTGTTGACCCCGACGTGATCAACGGGAACAACCCGACAAAGGGAAGATCTTCCAACCAGACCAGTTTAAATATTTGCAACGCGTCGTACATACTCTCATATTGCATTCTAGACATTGTGAAGAATCGTTGTCGATTTTATATTCGGCGCCGTCTGTGGGTAGCTAGCGTCACAGCTTTGCAGCGGTGTATAGGGGTAGCTACATGACTCCTCCCCGAGACCCCTAGGTCGTGATTCTTGATCTGCATTCGTGGTCTGCAGCGCGTCGAGACTGCAATTGCCCGAAGTCTTCGTTAAGACAAGACTAAGCTTTGAGTGTCAACTGGTTTTGGCGAAGTCAATGTGATAACTATGGTCCACTGAGTCGGTTGAATGTAATTATTTGTCGCCGTACCATGTCGCCCATGAGTAAGCTGCCAATGGTCCGTTGAGAATGACGAGTGGCTTGTTGTGTGATTGCTGCTGTTGAATATGAACAATCTATTGTGAAGGGATGTACGATGATGATGTTGCTAACGCTGTAGAAGGCTGGACGTTCTGGCTGGACGAGTGCGCTGTAGCCAGTAGTGTGTAGTGTGCGCAATCGCTCTGCACCCGGCGGCCGACTGGATGTTCTAATCGGGGTGTGCGCTGTAGTCAGTAATTGTAGTGTGACTCGCGCGCAGGTGGTCGTGCACCGCGAGCTGTACGAGCCGCGCGCAATCGCTCTGCACCCGGTTGCGGGCTGGATGTTCTAGTCGGGGTGTGCGCTATAGTCAATAGTTGTAGTGTGACTCGCGCGCAGGTGGTGGTACACCGCGAGCTGTACAAGCCGCGCGCCATCGCTCTGCACCCGGCGGCGGGCTGGATGTTCTAGTCGGGGTGTGCGCTATAGTCAGTAATTGTAGTGTGACTCGCGCGCAGGTGGTCGTGCACCGCGAGCTGTACGAGCCGCGCGCAATCGCTCTGCACCCGGTTGCGGGCTGGATGTTCTAGTCGGGGTGTGCGCTGTAGTTAATAGTTGTAGTGTGACTCGCGCGCAGGTGGTGGTACACCGCGAGCTGTACAAGCCGCGCGCCATCGTTCTGCACCCGGCGGCGGGCTGGATGTTCTAGTCGGGGTGTGCGCTATAGTCAGTGATTGTAGTGTGACTCGCGCGCAGGTGGTCGTGCACCGCGAGCTGTGCGAGCCGCGCGCAATCGCTCTGCACCCGGTGCGGGCTGGATGTTCTAGTCGGGGTGTGCGCTGTAGTCAATAGTTGTAGTGTGACTCGCGCGCAGGTGGTGGTACACCGCGAGCTGTACGAGCCGCGCGCCATTGCTCTGCACCCGGCGGCGGGCTGGATGTTCTGGTCGGACTGGAGCGACAAGCGGCCCAAGATCGAGCGCGCCGCCCTGGACGGCACGGAGCGCACGCTGCTCGTGTGGGAGCGGCTCAGCTGGCCCAACGGCATCGCTCTCGACACCCTCACCAACAAACTCTACTGGGGCGACGCGCGGACGCACAAAATTGAGGTACGGACTGACGGCTACTATGTATGTAGTCATCGAGTCGATCTATAATTCGCGTTTGTTATTTTTCTTTGTTTGTTATTACTTTTTATAGTGTCGTTAAAAAAATTATATGAAACTAATTTTTAGGGCTCTTTCTCAAATTCCTATATCTTACAAATGGTAAAGCAGCTGTCGACGTTATCGATCAGTGTTTTATTGGTGCTAAACTGCACACGTAATTCACACTTATTAGTCGTAGTATTAATTCCAAAACTTGGCCCAGGTGTGCAATATGGATGGTACTGAACGAAAGGAACTACACTCAAGTGAAATACTGCACATATTCGGGCTCGCGTTACTTGGCGAACATTTGTACTGGACAGACATGCAGAAGCGCACTTTGGACAGGATCAATAAGAACACAGGTACGTGCAAAGACTTTAACTCTTCGACATTATAAAACGTAAAATTTACCTCCGTTTCACCACAGCGGTCATCACATCACATCTATCACCATGCGGTCTTTGTCCTGCATTTATTGCCCGGCTGATAAACTGCAGGCTTCCGTGTGAAGTGAGGGAATCTTAGCCGTTTGTTCTTCCGACACTGTTACTGCCAAGTACTCTCTTCGTTGATGTTTTTTTTCATCGGGAGTCAAAGTATTAGCAACACTTGCTCAGTCAGTATTCGGTTCAGTGCCGGTTTAGAGTCCTTTTTCTCCATTATGGGGGAAAATGCTATTTAAAATAATTGAGGATAAAAATCTAAAGAAATATATCAAATCTAAAAAAACATGTCAGGATGACGCATCATAAAAAGCATTTGAAAGCTAGTATAAAAATTACTTTGGGGATAGTTTTATGAAAACCATATCATTTCTGGGGGAAAAACATTTTATGTGCGAAGATTTCACCAAGGTACAGAGAAACACAGAGCGATTGAAGTATGAGATGAGTATGTGAACAGTTGATGCTGTCAACAGGTGCGGCTCAATTCTCAACAATGCTTAACGCAATGTATTAATCACGCGTATCAAATTTAACAAGTGCTCGTGTCTAACGATGTAGTCGCTAGCGGATAGCGAGCTAGGATTCGACAGCGAACTTTGTTGCTGCACATCGCAACGAAATGTCGTGTAATGTTTTTTCGATCAAAATAAGCTTGTCGCCTTATAACCAAATAAAATTTCCGGTGGCCACTAAAGTGTGAAGCTGGTGTCGCAGGTGCGGGTCGGCAAGCGGTGGTGGAGCAGCTGGCCAACATGATGGGCGTGACGGCGTTCCAGCGCGGCGCGCCGCTGCCGCACAGCGCCTGCGCGCGGACCAACGGCGCGTGCTCGCACCTGTGCTTCAGCCGCCCGCGCGACCACGTGTGCAGCTGCCCGCTCGGTAATGTTACACCAACATGATGGGCGTGACGGCGTTCCAGCGCGGCGCGCCGCTGCCGCACAGCGCCTGCGCGCGGACCAACGGCGCGTGCTCGCACCTGTGCTTCAGCCGCCCGCGCGACCACGTGTGCAGCTGCCCGCTCGGTAATGTTACACCAACATGATGGGCGTGACGGCGTTCCAGCGCGGCGCGCCGCTGCCGCACAGCGCCTGCGCGCGGACCAACGGCGCGTGCTCGCACCTGTGCTTCAGCCGCCCGCGCGACCACGTGTGCAGCTGCCCGCTCGGTAATGTTACACCAACATGATGGGCGTGACGGCGTTCCAGCGCGGCGCGCCGCTGCCGCACAGCGCCTGCGCGCGGACCAACGGCGCGTGCTCGCACCTGTGCTTCAGCCGCCCGCGCGACCACGTGTGCAGCTGCCCGCTCGGTAATGTTACACCAACATGATGGGCGTGACGGCGTTCCAGCGCGGCGCGCCGCTGCCGCACAGCGCCTGCGCGCGGACCAACGGCGCGTGCTCGCACCTGTGCTTCAGCCGCCCGCGCGACCACGTGTGCAGCTGCCCGCTCGGTAATGTTACACCAACATGATGGGCGTGACGGCGTTCCAGCGCGGCGCGCCGCTGCCGCACAGCGCCTGCGCGCGGACCAACGGCGCGTGCTCGCACCTGTGCTTCAGCCGCCCGCGCGACCACGTGTGCAGCTGCCCGCTCGGTAATGTTACACCAACATGATGGGCGTGACGGCGTTCCAGCGCGGCGCGCCGCTGCCGCACAGCGCCTGCGCGCGGACCAACGGCGCGTGCTCGCACCTGTGCTTCAGCCGCCCGCGCGACCACGTGTGCAGCTGCCCGCTCGGTAATGTTACACCAACATGATGGGCGTGACGGCGTTCCAGCGCGGCGCGCCGCTGCCGCACAGCGCCTGCGCGCGGACCAACGGCGCGTGCTCGCACCTGTGCTTCAGCCGCCCGCGCGACCACGTGTGCAGCTGCCCGCTCGGTAATGTTACACCAACATGATGGGCGTGACGGCGTTCCAGCGCGGCGCGCCGCTGCCGCACAGCGCCTGCGCGCGGACCAACGGCGCGTGCTCGCACCTGTGCTTCAGCCGCCCGCGCGACCACGTGTGCAGCTGCCCGCTCGGTAATGTTACACCAACATGATGGGCGTGACGGCGTTCCAGCGCGGCGCGCCGCTGCCGCACAGCGCCTGCGCGCGGACCAACGGCGCGTGCTCGCACCTGTGCTTCAGCCGCCCGCGCGACCACGTGTGCAGCTGCCCGCTCGGTAATGTTACACCAACATGATGGGCGTGACGGCGTTCCAGCGCGGCGCGCCGCTGCCGCACAGCGCCTGCGCGCGGACCAACGGCGCGTGCTCGCACCTGTGCTTCAGCCGCCCGCGCGACCACGTGTGCAGCTGCCCGCTCGGTAATGTTACACCAACATGATGGGCGTGACGGCGTTCCAGCGCGGCGCGCCGCTGCCGCACAGCGCCTGCGCGCGGACCAACGGCGCGTGCTCGCACCTGTGCTTCAGCCGCCCGCGCGACCACGTGTGCAGCTGCCCGCTCGGTAATGTTACACCAACATGATGGGCGTGACGGCGTTCCAGCGCGGCGCGCCGCTGCCGCACAGCGCCTGCGCGCGGACCAACGGCGCGTGCTCGCACCTGTGCTTCAGCCGCCCGCGCGACCACGTGTGCAGCTGCCCGCTCGGTAATGTTACACCAACATGATGGGCGTGACGGCGTTCCAGCGCGGCGCGCCGCTGCCGCACAGCGCCTGCGCGCGGACCAACGGCGCGTGCTCGCACCTGTGCTTCAGCCGCCCGCGCGACCACGTGTGCAGCTGCCCGCTCGGTAATGTTACACCAACATGATGGGCGTGACGGCGTTCCAGCGCGGCGCGCCGCTGCCGCACAGCGCCTGCGCGCGGACCAACGGCGCGTGCTCGCACCTGTGCTTCAGCCGCCCGCGCGACCACGTGTGCAGCTGCCCGCTCGGTAATGTTACACCAACATGATGGGCGTGACGGCGTTCCAGCGCGGCGCGCCGCTGCCGCACAGCGCCTGCGCGCGGACCAACGGCGCGTGCTCGCACCTGTGCTTCAGCCGCCCGCGCGACCACGTGTGCAGCTGCCCGCTCGGTAATGTTACACCAACATGATGGGCGTGACGGCGTTCCAGCGCGGCGCGCCGCTGCCGCACAGCGCCTGCGCGCGGACCAACGGCGCGTGCTCGCACCTGTGCTTCAGCCGCCCGCGCGACCACGTGTGCAGCTGCCCGCTCGGTAATGTTACACCAACATGATGGGCGTGACGGCGTTCCAGCGCGGCGCGCCGCTGCCGCACAGCGCCTGCGCGCGGACCAACGGCGCGTGCTCGCACCTGTGCTTCAGCCGCCCGCGCGACCACGTGTGCAGCTGCCCGCTCGGTAATGTTACACCAACATGATGGGCGTGACGGCGTTCCAGCGCGGCGCGCCGCTGCCGCACAGCGCCTGCGCGCGGACCAACGGCGCGTGCTCGCACCTGTGCTTCAGCCGCCCGCGCGACCACGTGTGCAGCTGCCCGCTCGGTAATGTTACACCAACATGATGGGCGTGACGGCGTTCCAGCGCGGCGCGCCGCTGCCGCACAGCGCCTGCGCGCGGACCAACGGCGCGTGCTCGCACCTGTGCTTCAGCCGCCCGCGCGACCACGTGTGCAGCTGCCCGCTCGGTAATGTTACACCAACATGATGGGCGTGACGGCGTTCCAGCGCGGCGCGCCGCTGCCGCACAGCGCCTGCGCGCGGACCAACGGCGCGTGCTCGCACCTGTGCTTCAGCCGCCCGCGCGACCACGTGTGCAGCTGCCCGCTCGGTAATGTTACACCAACATGATGGGCGTGACGGCGTTCCAGCGCGGCGCGCCGCTGCCGCACAGCGCCTGCGCGCGGACCAACGGCGCGTGCTCGCACCTGTGCTTCAGCCGCCCGCGCGACCACGTGTGCAGCTGCCCGCTCGGTAATGTTACACCAACATGATGGGCGTGACGGCGTTCCAGCGCGGCGCGCCGCTGCCGCACAGCGCCTGCGCGCGGACCAACGGCGCGTGCTCGCACCTGTGCTTCAGCCGCCCGCGCGACCACGTGTGCAGCTGCCCGCTCGGTAATGTTACACCAACATGATGGGCGTGACGGCGTTCCAGCGCGGCGCGCCGCTGCCGCACAGCGCCTGCGCGCGGACCAACGGCGCGTGCTCGCACCTGTGCTTCAGCCGCCCGCGCGACCACGTGTGCAGCTGCCCGCTCGGTAATGTTACACCAACATGATGGGCGTGACGGCGTTCCAGCGCGGCGCGCCGCTGCCGCACAGCGCCTGCGCGCGGACCAACGGCGCGTGCTCGCACCTGTGCTTCAGCCGCCCGCGCGACCACGTGTGCAGCTGCCCGCTCGGTAATGTTACACCAACATGATGGGCGTGACGGCGTTCCAGCGCGGCGCGCCGCTGCCGCACAGCGCCTGCGCGCGGACCAACGGCGCGTGCTCGCACCTGTGCTTCAGCCGCCCGCGCGACCACGTGTGCAGCTGCCCGCTCGGTAATGTTACACCAACATGATGGGCGTGACGGCGTTCCAGCGCGGCGCGCCGCTGCCGCACAGCGCCTGCGCGCGGACCAACGGCGCGTGCTCGCACCTGTGCTTCAGCCGCCCGCGCGACCACGTGTGCAGCTGCCCGCTCGGTAATGTTACACCAACATGATGGGCGTGACGGCGTTCCAGCGCGGCGCGCCGCTGCCGCACAGCGCCTGCGCGCGGACCAACGGCGCGTGCTCGCACCTGTGCTTCAGCCGCCCGCGCGACCACGTGTGCAGCTGCCCGCTCGGTAATGTTACACCAACATGATGGGCGTGACGGCGTTCCAGCGCGGCGCGCCGCTGCCGCACAGCGCCTGCGCGCGGACCAACGGCGCGTGCTCGCACCTGTGCTTCAGCCGCCCGCGCGACCACGTGTGCAGCTGCCCGCTCGGTAATGTTACACCAACATGATGGGCGTGACGGCGTTCCAGCGCGGCGCGCCGCTGCCGCACAGCGCCTGCGCGCGGACCAACGGCGCGTGCTCGCACCTGTGCTTCAGCCGCCCGCGCGACCACGTGTGCAGCTGCCCGCTCGGTAATGTTACACCAACATGATGGGCGTGACGGCGTTCCAGCGCGGCGCGCCGCTGCCGCACAGCGCCTGCGCGCGGACCAACGGCGCGTGCTCGCACCTGTGCTTCAGCCGCCCGCGCGACCACGTGTGCAGCTGCCCGCTCGGTAATGTTACACCAACATGATGGGCGTGACGGCGTTCCAGCGCGGCGCGCCGCTGCCGCACAGCGCCTGCGCGCGGACCAACGGCGCGTGCTCGCACCTGTGCTTCAGCCGCCCGCGCGACCACGTGTGCAGCTGCCCGCTCGGTAATGTTACACCAACATGATGGGCGTGACGGCGTTCCAGCGCGGCGCGCCGCTGCCGCACAGCGCCTGCGCGCGGACCAACGGCGCGTGCTCGCACCTGTGCTTCAGCCGCCCGCGCGACCACGTGTGCAGCTGCCCGCTCGGTAATGTTACACCAACATGATGGGCGTGACGGCGTTCCAGCGCGGCGCGCCGCTGCCGCACAGCGCCTGCGCGCGGACCAACGGCGCGTGCTCGCACCTGTGCTTCAGCCGCCCGCGCGACCACGTGTGCAGCTGCCCGCTCGGTAATGTTACACCAACATGATGGGCGTGACGGCGTTCCAGCGCGGCGCGCCGCTGCCGCACAGCGCCTGCGCGCGGACCAACGGCGCGTGCTCGCACCTGTGCTTCAGCCGCCCGCGCGACCACGTGTGCAGCTGCCCGCTCGGTAATGTTACACCAACATGATGGGCGTGACGGCGTTCCAGCGCGGCGCGCCGCTGCCGCACAGCGCCTGCGCGCGGACCAACGGCGCGTGCTCGCACCTGTGCTTCAGCCGCCCGCGCGACCACGTGTGCAGCTGCCCGCTCGGTAATGTTACACCAACATGATGGGCGTGACGGCGTTCCAGCGCGGCGCGCCGCTGCCGCACAGCGCCTGCGCGCGGACCAACGGCGCGTGCTCGCACCTGTGCTTCAGCCGCCCGCGCGACCACGTGTGCAGCTGCCCGCTCGGTAATGTTACACCAACATGATGGGCGTGACGGCGTTCCAGCGCGGCGCGCCGCTGCCGCACAGCGCCTGCGCGCGGACCAACGGCGCGTGCTCGCACCTGTGCTTCAGCCGCCCGCGCGACCACGTGTGCAGCTGCCCGCTCGGTAATGTTACACCAACATGATGGGCGTGACGGCGTTCCAGCGCGGCGCGCCGCTGCCGCACAGCGCCTGCGCGCGGACCAACGGCGCGTGCTCGCACCTGTGCTTCAGCCGCCCGCGCGACCACGTGTGCAGCTGCCCGCTCGGTAATGTTACACCAACATGATGGGCGTGACGGCGTTCCAGCGCGGCGCGCCGCTGCCGCACAGCGCCTGCGCGCGGACCAACGGCGCGTGCTCGCACCTGTGCTTCAGCCGCCCGCGCGACCACGTGTGCAGCTGCCCGCTCGGTAATGTTACACCAACATGATGGGCGTGACGGCGTTCCAGCGCGGCGCGCCGCTGCCGCACAGCGCCTGCGCGCGGACCAACGGCGCGTGCTCGCACCTGTGCTTCAGCCGCCCGCGCGACCACGTGTGCAGCTGCCCGCTCGGTAATGTTACACCAACATGATGGGCGTGACGGCGTTCCAGCGCGGCGCGCCGCTGCCGCACAGCGCCTGCGCGCGGACCAACGGCGCGTGCTCGCACCTGTGCTTCAGCCGCCCGCGCGACCACGTGTGCAGCTGCCCGCTCGGTAATGTTACACCAACATGATGGGCGTGACGGCGTTCCAGCGCGGCGCGCCGCTGCCGCACAGCGCCTGCGCGCGGACCAACGGCGCGTGCTCGCACCTGTGCTTCAGCCGCCCGCGCGACCACGTGTGCAGCTGCCCGCTCGGTAATGTTACACCAACATGATGGGCGTGACGGCGTTCCAGCGCGGCGCGCCGCTGCCGCACAGCGCCTGCGCGCGGACCAACGGCGCGTGCTCGCACCTGTGCTTCAGCCGCCCGCGCGACCACGTGTGCAGCTGCCCGCTCGGTAATGTTACACCAACATGATGGGCGTGACGGCGTTCCAGCGCGGCGCGCCGCTGCCGCACAGCGCCTGCGCGCGGACCAACGGCGCGTGCTCGCACCTGTGCTTCAGCCGCCCGCGCGACCACGTGTGCAGCTGCCCGCTCGGTAATGTTACACCAACATGATGGGCGTGACGGCGTTCCAGCGCGGCGCGCCGCTGCCGCACAGCGCCTGCGCGCGGACCAACGGCGCGTGCTCGCACCTGTGCTTCAGCCGCCCGCGCGACCACGTGTGCAGCTGCCCGCTCGGTAATGTTACACCAACATGATGGGCGTGACGGCGTTCCAGCGCGGCGCGCCGCTGCCGCACAGCGCCTGCGCGCGGACCAACGGCGCGTGCTCGCACCTGTGCTTCAGCCGCCCGCGCGACCACGTGTGCAGCTGCCCGCTCGGTAATGTTACACCAACATGATGGGCGTGACGGCGTTCCAGCGCGGCGCGCCGCTGCCGCACAGCGCCTGCGCGCGGACCAACGGCGCGTGCTCGCACCTGTGCTTCAGCCGCCCGCGCGACCACGTGTGCAGCTGCCCGCTCGGTAATGTTACACCAACATGATGGGCGTGACGGCGTTCCAGCGCGGCGCGCCGCTGCCGCACAGCGCCTGCGCGCGGACCAACGGCGCGTGCTCGCACCTGTGCTTCAGCCGCCCGCGCGACCACGTGTGCAGCTGCCCGCTCGGTAATGTTACACCAACATGATGGGCGTGACGGCGTTCCAGCGCGGCGCGCCGCTGCCGCACAGCGCCTGCGCGCGGACCAACGGCGCGTGCTCGCACCTGTGCTTCAGCCGCCCGCGCGACCACGTGTGCAGCTGCCCGCTCGGTAATGTTACACCAACATGATGGGCGTGACGGCGTTCCAGCGCGGCGCGCCGCTGCCGCACAGCGCCTGCGCGCGGACCAACGGCGCGTGCTCGCACCTGTGCTTCAGCCGCCCGCGCGACCACGTGTGCAGCTGCCCGCTCGGTAATGTTACACCAACATGATGGGCGTGACGGCGTTCCAGCGCGGCGCGCCGCTGCCGCACAGCGCCTGCGCGCGGACCAACGGCGCGTGCTCGCACCTGTGCTTCAGCCGCCCGCGCGACCACGTGTGCAGCTGCCCGCTCGGTAATGTTACACCAACATGATGGGCGTGACGGCGTTCCAGCGCGGCGCGCCGCTGCCGCACAGCGCCTGCGCGCGGACCAACGGCGCGTGCTCGCACCTGTGCTTCAGCCGCCCGCGCGACCACGTGTGCAGCTGCCCGCTCGGTAATGTTACACCAACATGATGGGCGTGACGGCGTTCCAGCGCGGCGCGCCGCTGCCGCACAGCGCCTGCGCGCGGACCAACGGCGCGTGCTCGCACCTGTGCTTCAGCCGCCCGCGCGACCACGTGTGCAGCTGCCCGCTCGGTAATGTTACACCAACATGATGGGCGTGACGGCGTCTGCGTGCGGCAAATTTGAGATGTTTTCGGTAGAAACATTGTGTCCGTTGAGGCCGGAAGAACATTGGAAGTTCCAAGAAATTACGAAATTTCCGATAGTATTTACTGGCGACCGTAACGCTGGCAACTAGTTTGGTCCACACACAATGCACTGCCATTCAGCATCACAAGGTTGGCAGCATTCTAGGCACCCTGCTAATAGACAGCGGTGGCAAATGGTTTAGGTATTGTAGTCTTTTTCACGAGCCATGGTTACGGTAACGTTTGATCATATTCCATTTCACGCATATTGTATTTAAGAATATTGAAAAAATAGATTCCAAAAAATTAACAGATAACAATACATCAAAAATCTTCAATTCAAACTTTACTTTTGATTTCAATCATATACTCTTTATAATAATAAAATTTGCGTTTTCGGGACTGACACGATTAAATAGTTCAAATCGATTGCCGCTTTTTTAACCGACTTCACCACACCAGGGAACTCCTTAACAATACAAATGCGTAGATTGAGATATTATGGGTATCACGTCAATCCATAGAACTAATCAGAATATTAACCGACTTCAAAAAAAGGAGGAGGTTGACAATTCATCTGTGTTTGCTATAACGTCTTTATCTATGAACTGATTTAGATGATTCTTTTTGCGATGGGTTTAGTATAGTTTTGAGGTGGTCCCATTTTAACGAAATCGCTATTAAACTTTGGACTTGGAAGATACACCAGGGGTCTCCTTAACGGTGAACAGCGCGAATGTATAGATTCCGTTATTATGGTTATTATATCAATCCTGTAGGTACCTTACTGTGCATCTCGGCAAAATAATATAATATAGGTAAATAAATATTAAGTAAATAATTCACTCGTCACTTAAAATTGTAAAATAAAAATATTTTTAAAAAAGGTAAACCGACTCCAAAATGCAAAAAATAAATATTTGAAGTCGGTCGGAAGATTTTTTGGTTAATTAATGTTTTTATTTTTTCTTTGGGTATTGTACGGTGTACATGTATTGCGTAAGGTAGTGCCGTCAGCATTTCCCAGTCGGCGCATCGCTCCACCATAATTTTATATAATTTAAGTTTAGTACGCAATCATCCATCGCGCACTCATTACCATTTTCATTGTTCACGTATAACCATCGCGTGTGCGTTACCATTTTCATTCATTATTTACCAGTTAATTAGAGTACCAGTAAATAAACTATTATTCTCTCTAATTACTGATCTTCTTATTTTCACCATAAACTGACATACCACATAAACCAGAACCCCTTACAGATATAAATAATTGTACTTTTTGCATATAATATATAAAATTATCATTAAATTTTACTTAGAAGTACAATGCGAATTAAAGAAAGAGAAAGAATTATAATTATAAGAAGAGAAAATGAACATTTAACAAAATTGTTGTTTTAGGTCTGGAACTAAGTAGCGACAAAAAAACTTGTATTGAACCAGAAGCGTTTCTGGTGTATAGCCGCAAAAATGTTATCGGTCACATAAGCATGGAGAACGAAGCCCACGACGCTATCTTACCTATTAAGGAATTAAAAGAAATCAGGTAGGTGCACGATATGCGTCATCTAAATTTCACTGACTATACTTTCAACTACTAATAAATGGATCTATCACTTTATATTGTTATAAATTTGTTGCGTAAAGCAGTAGCAGTAAGGATAGACACCCTAGTTGCCCGCTGTAACTGCTCCTTGGCCAACATCGTAGATCATTCACACACACGCGCACAGCCACACGCACACACACACACATACTTACATACCCAGATACACACACACACATAGAGCTTAGTTGAGGGATTTGATTTATAAATCTCAAATTGTACCGAAATAGTATATCGCTCACTTTCACTTGCTGACATTTTACTTAAATCTTTATAGCTGAAGTATCAACGATCTAAATTTATTTCACTTTTCAGTGCATTAGCCGTGGATGTGTCAGGAATGAAAATCTATTGGTCGGATAGTAAAACTAAAACTATAAACCGATGCTCTGTGAACGGCGCTAACGTGGAGAAAGTCTTGGAATGGACAGGTCTCGTTGAAGGTACGTTGAAATTGTACCGTGACATCGAATTTTAAATGAAACATTTTCATCATCATCATCTCGGCCTTTACTTGTCCACTGCTGAACATAGGCCTCCCCAATAGCTAGCAAATGGATATACGCTGTAGCGGTGGAATAAGCTACAGTCAAACAAAGATCTTTAAGCCCGCGGCAAAATCGGATATGAAGTTTACTCAAGTTCCTTTTTAATTAGTAACCGTGTGGACCCTCCTGTTGAAGTATTTCCCTAAAAATAGGAAAAGGACATTGTCGAAAATTGCCCCAGAACCAACAAACATTTGACCCATGCCATCATTATTTATCTACTTTATTAAAATAATGGCAAATATCCGTATCTAACGGACAATTTGCAATCTAAAAAATATTTGAAAGTATTGTAAGTACTTATATCGAATTGACCCTGTAAAAAGTAGTAGGCGTACCTGTTAGCTATCTAGATTGCTTGTCTTGTTAGACTAAATACTTATATAGATAGTTCCTAAGTGTGTCGATGGGTATCTATAAAAATAAAATTCACACACTCGTCTTTAAATCCACTCAATATATTTTTGACTGGACAATATAACCTCATATGTGTTAATGGCTACTAAATTATAACCTCAAAATCTAATACTTTTTGTGCAATATTGCGATTCCCCTGCTTGCCCGTTTATTAATAAATGCGTTACGAGAATTTATGGGTGATTTGGAATCATACAGGTATTTACGAGAATTTAGTGGAGCAAATCATGTATGTATTTACATATACAAACACCCAGACCCAGACAAATATTTGTGGAGTCACACAAAGATTTGCCCCCTGTGGGGATCGAACTGAGTACTACATCCAGTAGGCGGGCGGTTTTAGCTCTTATCTACAGGACTGAGATGTCCGTGATAAAGATTGTTGATTTAGTATGTTGATCGGCGTGAGTAGGTATGCGTGGCGTGCGTTACATATAGGCAATTAAGCAATGCCTTTCTCATAAGAATGTAGTAACACTACTTTTAATTATTACTTACACACACACACACACACCATCACGCCTATATTCCCCAAGCGCGGGTAGCAGAGGTGTACTGAATACTCCCACTTTTCGCCGACGATGATGATGTATATGTAATATGTAATAGGTGGTCCCATGTAATAGGGGCCTAGCTTATTGCCATATATCAGGTACGATTTCATACTCCGGACTTATTCCGAGTATTTTTTGTTAGAGAAACTTCATTTGTCCGACCTAGAATTTAAATACAGGACCTCGATATCAGAAAGCGATGCGCTTTGCCACTAGACTAACGAGGCAGTCTAAATCAATTATTACTTCCATAAATAAAAAGAAGTTAATCACCATACTTACTTAAGCCCTTGCCCGCCGGCCGGTGCAGAGCACCACAGCGAGACACCTAGTATACGCCCTCCCCCATAGCGACTGCCCAAGCCGAGATCGTTCCTCCTTGAGGCGCCCTTGAGCTAATTGCCCCCTTGCCCTTCTGGCTCGAGCGTAGTGGTTGCACGCTCGCCCTCTTGTCCGGTGAAGCTGTAAAGGCCCCGCGGCCAACAGCGTAGAACATACACACACACGTCACAGTCAGTATATTATAATGTGGCAGGCGCTGCTTAATTCGATGGATGATTTGGTCAAGTGGATAAAAACTAAAGCCGCTCCTCCAACTGGATCGAGTAGATAGTTTCATGTTTGTAACCGCACTGACGCCACAGGAATATTGCCTAGTGCGGGCTACGTTTTAAAAAAAATGCCTATATTCAACGCGCGCCACTGTTGGTGCCGGGCGGTCCGTGCAGGCCTGGCGGTGGACTGGGCGGCGCAGAACCTGTACTGGACGGACACGGCCACGCAGCGCATCGAGGTGGCGCGCCTGGACGGCTCCAGCCGGCGCGCGCTGCTGTGGACCGGACTCAAGAAGCCCAAGAGCATCGCGCTCGACCCTAAAAGAGGGTGAGTTAACTACATGCACACGGACCGACCCTTTTTAAAAAATACTTAGTCATGTGAATAATTGTTTATTGATTGGTTTTATTTTAAAAATCTACCTTTACTACCTCACTGCTGGGCAAAGGCCTTTTCACACAAATCCAGCTGAGAGAGATTAGATCATACTTCGTCACGCGGATCCAGTGCCGATTACTGTTCGAACTTATTTACCCGCCTATAAGGCTTCTAACTTGGCTTAACGACCACCACATCAAATGGTACCCGGGACCAAAGACCTAACGTGCCTTATGTAGCACGAAGACTCTCATACAAACGATCACTCACCTCAGACCGACCGCTCCGAACGCTGCTTAACTTCGGTGATCGCTAAAAACACAATGCTACGAGCGTCTAGAAATTGATTGGTCAGTGAGAGATATTATGAACTACGCTTATATTCGTCAAGCTGGGGCATAACATAAAAAAATCTGTTTCTTTAAAACAAAGTCATCATCATCAGCAGCCTGCTGGACATAGGCCTCTCCATATACACGCCACTGGGTACGAAACAAAGTATTTACGACAAATACTTTGTTTTTAAAGTAACAGATTTTTTTATGTCATTAACCAGTATATCCAATCTGTTTAATCTAGTTACATGTATTGGTCGGAGTTGGGCTCGAAAAGTATAAAACGCGCGGCCATGGATGGCTCCGCGCCCACTGTGCTCATAGAGCAGGTGGGCAAGGTGCACTCCCTGGCCGTGGACCACGAGCGGCGCGCCATCTACTGGGCGGCGCTGGACCCGCCCGCCATCGAGTGCGCGCACTTGAACGGCACCGGCCGGAGAGTTCTCGTCAGCAACGTGTCCATGCCGTACACGCTGGCCTTGCACAAAGACCGAGTCATTTGGGGCGATTGGAATACCGGTAAGTGCTAATGGTAAAGTTTACTGCACTTCTCATAAGTAAAACCGAAACTCTTTACAAGTTTGCTTTTGAAGTAATTATTAGGTGTTTTTATAGCGTCCAAAATATATTATCCAAAATTCCCGTGGCACGGTGTGAACCGTGTGTTAGTTTACGGACGTCATTGGTGAAATTGTTACGAGTTATTCGATTGAACAACTCAATCGTATGTGAATACGATCGCAATTTGATTGCATGACTAATGACTACGATTAAATAGGAACTCGCGAATACTAGGAATAGTAAAAACTTTTTCAATTCTTGCCTATCGCTTCCACAATCGCGGTCTTAATACGGATGTTAAGGCGAGACAAGAAGATTATTATGGTTATTCCGTATTGATTCTAAATTTCGCTCTGAAAAGTTTGCAGCTTATTTCTAAATAAAGCTATTCGTAGCAAGAATCGGGAGGCAGATTGGAATTGGTCAAAAGGTTTTTCAGAAATGTTTAGGGAGCGGCTCTTAAGTGGCCCTCCTAAACGCCAGTATGACCAGTCACATCTTTTCCACAGAGAAGAAGAAGAAAAGGAGCTGTCATAAACCCCAAATTCTCGTAACAGTCTCATGAGCTACCACCTTATCAGTTTCTTCAAATCCCTATCAAAACTGTACGAGCGCTTGGTTTTGGTACGCTTCAAAGACGTCTCATCTAGGGCATCATTAATGAGTACGAACCGAACGTTCTTGAACCAAAAACTTGTCTTGTATTCACCAAGTGCACCCTGACTAAGCCAAAACCCACCCACACGGGTACCCTATTTTTTGACGTCGCGAAATCTTCTGTCAACTTTGGAGCAGCGACTTGATTTACAGCTGTAGCCTATGAGAGTACCAGACAGATTTGTAATCATCTTCATCAAAATCGTATATTTTGTTGTCTTATCAAAATTGCGCCTCGTAATAAAACTCGTTCGGATAAGGCACGGCGTCTATAGCCGTATCTAGGGGTCGCCCTAAACGGCTCAATGTCAACCCGCCTTCATAATCAGTTGCCTTTACCCCATGATTTGTCTGCTAGGGGCAAAATCCTTTACGTCCAAAAAGTCAAAAGATCGAAAACATCCGTCTTTCTTTGAAAGATCAAAATAGTAATTACTGTTTTGTCGTCGATACTAAAACCAACGGATTGGCAGTGCGCGCCCGCGCTGTTCGGCGCACATAATATCATCGAATGCCTAGCTTTGTTTGATTCTAAAGAAGTAATTTTAAATGAAGATCTACTCCAACTTTTGGCGGGAGAGGAAAAATGTGTATTTAGGTCTTGCTGCGCTTACCAGGATTATTCCTGCAATTCTTGCTACGAGTAAGTCGTGCGTACGTATTTTTCAATAGGTTTTGAATGATCGCGGTTGAACCCTATATGCGTCAGGCTATTTTTCATATTCTAGTTTAAATTTTTATTAACTCACTTAAAAATAGAAATATTTTTTTTTTTTAAAGAGTTCCGCCCCATTTCTGACCATTTTACCCCGGCGCGCCGCCGCCGACTAAGGTTGGGTCGGCGCTCACGTATAAATGCATTGTCATCGGAACTGTACTTATATGTCAAATTTCAACTCCGGAGGATAAAAGGAAGTAGTTTTAATTCAGCTTGCAAGATTTGACCTAACTAATAAATATTAGAAGACATGTCTAGACGGAGCACTGGTAACGAAAATGGTGCCTGAAAGCGGCTTCAGTTCCGCATTATGTGTGCGTAGACCAGGAATTCATCTAAGCATAGGAATCGAAATAAAAGATTTAAAAAAAAACCGGTAAAGACGAACGCGCGCTAGTCATCGATTCTCGCGTTCACAGGGGCCGTGGAATCTGCGTCCAAGGTGGACGGGGGCGATCGCAGGCGGCTGCACTCGGGGCTGGAGTACATCTCGGAGCTGAAGGTGTGGGCGCGCGGCGCGGAGGGCGCGGGCGGGGCGGGCGGCGCGTGCGGCGCGGACAACGGCGGCTGCGCGCACCTGTGCCTGGCGCTGCCGCCGCCGGCGCGCGCGCGCTGCGCCTGCCCCGCGCACTACCGCCTGCGCGCCGACAACCTCACCTGCGCAGGTACGCGCCGCCGCTGCGTGGCACAGCCGCCTGTGCACTGCCCCTGCCGCCACGATCGCCGCCACCGCGCCGGCGACTTCGCCCTTCCACCACCGCTCTGTGTTTCTCTTACACCCGCTTTATACACCGCTACTGCCGCCACGACCCGCCAGTGTCGCGCCGGCGACTCCTGTTCACGTACTGTCTTCGTCCTTCAAGTCGAATCCGTCTATGTTACTCTTATATTTGTAAAAACTCTCGACGACACATTTTCTTTAATTAAATTTTAGAATGCAATTTCAAAATAGCTTTCCCATGGTTTCTCTGATGCGCCACCCTCACGTTTTTATTTGTATTTTATAAATTTCTTTAGATATTCGGCCTTAATTTTTTTTCCAAATTATCGTTATCCCCGTGATTGCAAAAAAATCTAAGCCCGCCAACTGAGTAGGCGTGACCTGTCAGTCTTTTAACTCCCGCTCAAAAACCGCCAACGGAGGGAACGCCGCACAGGAATAGTGTGGGAAAGGAAGTAGTAGGTCAGGGGGGCATTTATACAACTAACCTTATCTCACTTCGCACGGAAGTGGGCAGTGTATAAAATGGGTATCAACAGTTGAACGACTTAATATTGCTTGGCCCAGTAACTTTCACGCACTCAAACGTGCACTCCACGTGGCTTCCACCCACTCAAACCACGGCAGAGCCCTCGTTGTATTAAAATGTTTTACAGTTTACATATATTTGCAGTGATTTTGAGCCTCTCTCTCATTTCTCTCATGTATGTACTATTTACTACAAAAATGTCAACTATGGCGTATTGATCGTAAAGAATTTTTTCTAGCACGCTTTAGAGTGCCTACACCCGAACACATTTGCCAGGTGCTTGCCGCAACGTAACGAGTATAAGTGCTAATTTTCATTTCTAAATGATGTCTTCATGTGCCTCAGATATTGTTTAAACAAAAAATATTTTATATGAAAATACAAAGAGCCTCGCTCACCCCGCGCGTAGTTCGTGGTCATGAAGTTCTCTATCTATATCATCACGACAGATCCCTTGCGGGGTATGCAGAGAGTACAGAGTTCCAACAGGTTCTTTTCCTACCTACCTCTCAGGCACTCTCATACTTTGTCTCATACACGCTTGCCAGTTACGGAGGCTCTTGACTTGCCCTTGAGATAAAATCATTTAGTAAGTTTGGAATAGTTTCTCTAGTACATAATTTAACTCTTTTTATTTTATTACATAATATATAACCTGTGCCGATCAACTTTCCTTACAGAACCTGAGGAGTTTCTGATATTCGCTCAGAAAAACAGCGTGGGCCGTATTGTAGTCACCCCGGGCGAGTGTGCGGATGCCGCCATACCGCTCACTGGATTAAAAAATGTTAAAGCGATCGAATTCGACCCTGTCAAAAAGTAAGTTGATAAAGGAGATCTGTTGTTTTTTTATTGGAGTAAGGTACTAGGCGGGTCAGACTTGTCATTTTATGAAATCTAGAATTTTGTAAATGATTAGTCATGTAGTTACGAACGTATGTATCGCTAGCTTGAAAGAAAAGTGTTAAAAACCTATATTCGATAATACCAGTCCATTTGCTTTGCGCCATATTTGCTGTCAGTTGCCTTAAAAGTCCTGAATCTTTACAACTCCTACTTCCTTCAACTAATTTTGCCGTAGCAAATAATAAAACTACTCCCTCGGTACTCATAAATCTCAATATTCCCGCAGACCATGTTGTTTTATTTGTTCGATTTTGGGTGTGCGTTCCTGTCTGTGTGCGTGCGTGCGTGTATGTGCATCTATGCGTGGCTGTGTGCGTCTATGCGTGTTGGTGTGCGACTATGCGTGTTTACGTGTACATATGTGTAAGCGAGGGCGTGCGAACGGGCACGCGCGCACATTTGTGTGTGTCTGTATGTACCTTTCCACAAGAGCAATGGCAGCAAATCTTGATCATCCATGATTTAGTTACTGAATAATTGAATATTAGCAGCATTATTTTAACCCGTTTATAATATTGTATAATGTTCAAGTAACCATTGCTGTAAGAATTGTAGAGGCTCTTACACAATATTTTTGACAAACGATGTCCCCACAGTCACCTGTACTGGATGGACGAGGACTCGCACTCGGTCCGGCGCGTGCCCGTGTCGTACTCGGCGACGTCGGCGCTGACGGACGCGGAGGGCGTGGTGAGCGGGCTCGGCCGGCCCTTCGACCTGGTGCTGGACGTGCTGGGCCGCGCGCTCTACTGGACCTGCGCGGACACCGACTCCATCAACGCCACCTCCATCGAGAACAACTCCTCGGCCGGCGTCATCCTGCGGGGAGACAACATGATGCCCAGACATTTAGCCTTCCATCAGACGAAAAGGTTTGTTACATTTTTAATGACTTCCCTACTTTAGTAACGACGGATCGTAGCGGACTTAATAGTGCATGTATGCTAAGGACACGATAACACAAAAAGTTATTCTTTGAATTTAGAATAGTGGGCAATTTTGACTTACGCCTTATCATTATTAGGGCGACGATTTCTTTTATTTCTGTTTTAGATTTATACTGAAGTTTTTCTCCAATGATGAAATAAACATCATCACGCCGATATTCCCAAATGAATGTAGTGGAGCTTCACTGTGTACATTTCCTTTTAATCGACGATCTTAGGTCATTTCGTAACAGGGGAAGAGCTTATTGACATTACACTGAGGATAATATCGGCATTGCGCTTAGTTTAATGGAGTTTGGACTTCAGACTTTCCTGACATTTGTCCGACATAGGATTCGAACCCGGCGCTACGCGCGTCATCTATCACGAAACCAACGAGGTGATCCCAAAAGTTTTATTCTCCAAAATTACAAAAAAGGAATCTAAACCTGTATAGTGAACGAGCGAGCGAGAGCGCTCGTGCAATCAGTCCGCGCCACGAAGTAAATACAAAGCGGTGATGGTATATTAGATTTTCGTATACAATGAAGCGTGTCACTGCGCGAGGTCACACTCCGGCCACTTGTGTATTCGGCACCTGGTGGAGAGCGACGGAGTGACTCGGCGGGTCGGCGCTCGGCAGGTACCTGGTGTGGAGCGACGCGGGGCTGGGCGCGGTGATGCGCGCGGGCGCGGACGGCACGGCGCGCACGCGCCTGGCGCGCGCCGCCAACGTCACGGCGCTGGCGCTGGACCACGCCGGCACCGTGTACTGGGCCGCCGCGCGCCAGATCCACGCCGTCGACCTCGACGCCGCCAACAAGTCAGTCGCCCGTACTCGTCGACCTTATACCACCTCTATGGTGAATGACGCGACGCCTCGGACACCCCGATTAGATAATTACTTCACAAATGCAACGAGAAAACCAATTTTCCAAATTTAAAATTTTATCCCCTTTTTTAAGCACTTCAATACTCCCAATTAACAATGACACTAGTACTATTGAGAAATACGGTATTCGAAATCTCCATATTGCTTTGAATCAAAACTAAATTTAGTTTATTATAGCCCACTAAAGGAGTGACAGCATACTTGCAAATTTTAAAAAAGGTAACATACATTCAAAATTGTTGGAACCGATTCAGTTATCGATCTAGAACGAACTCAGATCTTGCGTTTATTATGCTACACCTTGTAGATGGCCCCAGACACCCGTACCTGTACACATTTAATAACTTACTCTTAACGATTTACATAGCCGAGTAATATCATGTATGTATTTCAATTCCTATACTTACCTAAAACATTTCTTACTTTTGACAGTTTCTGAACTATAGAATGAAAATGATGTACCGAGTCTAGTAAAAGTATCTACTTAAACGTATTTATAGATACGGGTGTATGACTTGTCTACACGGAGCATTGCTAATAAAATATCTACCCTGTATAAATTTTATGCTTTTTCCGCGCGCGCGATGCTCCATCTAGACAATTCATTTAAGCTATGGATACTAGCACTTTTCCGCGGCTTCGCGCCCGCTCGACAACAGCGCCACCTCCCGGGTATATTTCTGGTTACTCCTGGATAATGTAGCTTTCTTACGACTAATGAAATATTAAAAATAGTTCAGTAGTTATAATCTATCGATCACAAACAAACAAATCTTTCCTCTCTATATTATCTGTATAGATAAAATGCTTGTATCTGGAAATAATCAATTTGCAGCCGGTTCGCCATTATGCTGTCCAGCCGGTACCGTGGTTATCAGTACCTGGTATCTTCAGTCAAAAACGATTTGAATATGACTGACCGCCATTTTAAAGTCTTGGCACTGGCACGTTATATTCGTAGTTATGACATATCCATATATACTAGCGGTCGCCCATAGGTCGATATTCGACCTACTCTTTCATCATTTGCTGGTTATGTTTGACATTCAATAAGACTATAGACAAAAAATAAATACAAACAATATTAATCTATTCGCAATTTGACGTGTATTGTGTCAAATACGTGGTAGTGTGTGTAAAGTTTTTTTTATTAATTTTATCTATCTATCTATCTATAACCTCACGCCAGATCCCTTGCGGGGTAGGCAGAGAGATTTTATGTATTTTGTATGCATAATTTTATAAAAATATTAGCATTACCCACCCCTTCTCTGTATAAACTATAAGTGTGGTAAATTTCATACTCCTCCGTCCGCGCAATTTTCGTAAAAAGGGGTACAAAGTTTTTGCTTCACGTATTAATATAATGATAACGTTATTGTTCGTACTAGATTAAAGATAAAGTCCGAATGTAACAAATAATAAAATAAGTCTTTTTGAAAGGGAAGAAACCAGAACGAATGTAAGGATTGTGGTTGGTAACGATGTGCTGGAGCAAGTGAATGAGTTTGTATATCTTGGATGCGCCTTCAGTAAGGATGGGAAATACACCGCTGACATAGAGAGAAGAGTGAGTGCAGGGAGAGCTGGGTATGTAAGAAGGAGAATGAAAGTAGGATAAATGCGGTAGAAATGCGAGCTCTGCGGAAGATGTGCGGAGTGAAGCTGACCGACCGCATTAGCAACAACATAGTAAGACAGCGAGTAGGTATGAAAGATAGTATCGGTGTAAAGATGAGAAAGGGCATGCTCCGTTGGTTCGGGCATATAGAAAGAATGACAAAACAGATATACAATGTGAAAGTGGAAGGATGCAGGTACCGGGGAAGACCTAGACTATCTTACCACGACCAAATAAACCGAGTCTTATCTGATGGAAAAGTCAAAAGTCTCCGTAACCGGCGTGCGTGTATGAGACGAACTATGAGAGTCGAGGAAGCCAGAGAGGTATGTAAGGAAAGACCCTGTTGGAACTCTGTACTCTTTGCCTACCCCGCAAGGGATCTGGCGTGAGGTTATAGATAGATAGATATAGTCTTTTTCACGAGCCATGGGTACGGCGACGTTTGTAATTTGACGTTTCTAGAAATGTGGTGATGATAAAATAGAATCGATTGAATAACGTATTGATGTTGTATAACGTAGAATGAATGGATTTGAACAACAATAATTTTGGAACAAAAAGAAAAAGAAAAAAACAATAATTTTACTATTTATTTACAGATCAAGCGATCGATCAGAAAATTGTTTGGTCGCTTCATTCGTCTTTAGAAATAGTTGAAACTGATTTTTATTATATATCAAGATGGCGCATCCAATTTTTTATTAATTTCTTGGTTATGAGCATTGCACGTTTTTGAATTGGGTACGTAGGTTATATTTGTAAAGAAATTGGCAATCAAGTTTGTACATTTCAAATAACAATTTATCGATTTCATTGCGTCAATTCCTAAAACGCAAATCATTCAAAGTTGTAAAATACGTAATTGTGTAATTGAGTTTTAATAAGTTGAAGGGTCGTTTTAATAGTTATCCAATTATGTGAATCAGTATATGATTTAAATGTAAATAAACATTTTTAGATGTACGTCGATATATTCGTTTATTATATGGATTCTCTATTTTAAATATTCTTAAATACAATATGCGTGAAATGGAATCCGATCAACGTAATCGTACTCACAACTCGTAAAAAGTTTAAATTGATTTTTTTTCTATGTTGTGGATGTGGTTATAACAGTATAGTGTTAATTTGATACATTATGGTAGCGGTTGTCTAAAAGAAATAATACTGAAATACATATACAGGGGTACTTGTAAAACACCAATAACCTCGCAGGACTAGATAGCTAACATCATAAGCAACAACTTTTGTTCTACGAATTCGGACATAACTCAATACGTGAAAAACAAATTGATTTTACAAGTTTTTGTTGTACTGTCGTGACATTTGCAGGTCATTCATAAACGTGCATTTCATTCATAAACGAAAGGATGACCGGACGCTCGCGCGCGCTTGCGCTGCTAATAATAATAACACTTTCTTCATCAGATCTAGTTACTTCCAATTGCTCGCGGGGTTTGTAGCCAGTATGTACCTACACTGAGTCCGCAATCCCTTCATACTTTACCAGGCTTAGGATTGTCTCCATTAAACTATTAAAAACAAATATTTTATGTAGATTAGGTATCTAAACATTTAAAATATGTGATAATCCTAACAAAAATGGTTTTTATCGTTTTCTAAAGTTTAATTAAACCAATTCAATATTGGTGGTTAGGTTTTCTTTGCTTTCTGTGGCTAGATAAATAGGTCAAGTACACCGCTGCACCCCCTTCCCCGCGCTTCACAGGGGTTTGTTTACGTAATCTTTGCGAGGCGCGCAGAGTTCGGAGCGAGAGAGCGGGATATTAAATTAATACTTATTTTTGTATGAAAATAAAATCTAACAAATTGTCAAAAGTCGTAGAACAAAAGTTGTCGCTTATGATGTTAGCTATCTAGTCCTGCGAGGTCGTCGGTGTTTTACAAGTACCCCTGTATAGACTATTATACGAAGATTTTAAATTTTTACCGGGTCGTCGGCGGCGAACGTATGTAAAGAGGTAAAATTTTGCAGTAATGTAGTGTTGAAGAAGTCATAGTGATCGGTATCGTATCATTCGGCGCGTGTGCGCGCAGGCGCGTGGTGTGGCAGGGCGGCGGCGCGGGCGGCGCGGGCGCGCTGGCGGCGCTGGGCGGCTGGCTGTTCGTGGGCGGCGGCGAGCGCGCGCTGGCGCGGCTGGCGCTGGCGCGGCGCGACGCGCCCGCCACCGGCGTGGCGCACGCGGGGCGCGCGGTGGCGCTGCGCGGCGTGGGGCGCGTGGCGCGCGCGCACCCGTGCTGGGGCGGCGGCGCGTGCGGCGGCGGCGCGGGCGCGTGCGGCGCGGGCGGCGCGTGCGGCTGCGGCACGCGCTGCGCGCCCGCGCCGCCCGCGTGCCCGCCGCACCGCTTCCTCTGCGACGCCGCCGCGCCCGACCCGCGCTGCATACCGCTGCACTGGAAGTTAGTCTCTCACCTTTTGTCACTCCGCACGTCGTTCCGCGCCCTCGACGCCCGACCCGCGTCGGCGACGAGTGAACGCTTCCTAAGTGTTTAAAACGTGACGCCCGCCCCGGCGGTCTTGCAGAGTGTCTCGTATAAATATGGCAGTGGTCATAGATAAATTAGAGATTTGCGACGATCACAGGTAGCCTAATAAATTATCGTACTAAATTTGGATGCAATCGAGTTATGCGATATGAACTTTTCTAACTTTCTTGTATAAAATATACTGAGTTCTTAGATTTACGCGAATATTACACATGAAATAAAACTATTTTTCGGATTTTATCGCGGTTTATTTTCGGTTTTCTAAGTTCCCGACGTTTCGAGTGCTTTGCAGCACCCATGGTCACGGGAGGGACTGAGGTGTTAGACGTCCAAAAGGCATAGTTGTTCCGGGGTACCCTCAAACTTCTTAATTATTTTTGTTGTGGTTGGTCCGATCTACGCAGAATGAGCTCACAGTGTCTTGAGGTCTTGCAGTGTTATGCTTGGTTTTGGATTTCATTATATTAATTACCGGATCCCAAGACGATGGAAGCACCCAGCCATCTTCTCTATTGAAATTAGGATGTTTTTTAATTTCAATAGCCTCGCGAACCGTCCTTGGTAGGAATCGGTGTTCTTTCACGAGGATTTCTGGTCTATTAAATCTGATGTTATGGCGGGTGCGGTCAAGGACATGTTCACAGACTGCAGACTTCTTTGAGCGACGGTGTTTTAGGTCAGCTATGTGTTCTTTAACCCGAGTTTTTACCGGTCTTTTTGTTTGTCCTATATAAGAGAGACCACATTCACAATCAAGCTTGTATACTCCTGCATCTTGTAGAGGGATCTGACACTTGACAGATGGTAAAAATTGACTGAGCTTCTTCGGCGGCTTATAAAATGTTTTAATCGAAGCACGCTTCAAGATGTAGCCAATCTTGTCCGTGACTCCTCTAATGTAAGGTAGTACTGCAGGGAGACCGCTCAACTGTGGCTGGTTTCACTCGGTCACTGTGACGTTGGCGTGGGACTCGAAGCTTATTGTCGTGCAGGACTTGCTTGACATGTTGAAGCTCGGCAGCCAGATGTTTCTTGTCACAGATCCCTTGTGCTCTCTGAAACAAAGATTTACCCACAGTAGCTAACTGTGTTGGATGGTGGTGAGATTTACCGTTTAAGTACCTATCAGTATGAGTCCTTTTTCTATAAACCGTATGGCTTAAGGTGTTGTTGGGGTTACGGATTACTAAAACATCTAGGAAAGCTAGGGAATTGTTTGCCTCCAACTCCATTGTAAACTGAATTTTAGGTTTAATGGAGTTAAGATGATTTAGAAATACATGAATTTTGTCAGATGGTAATATTGTGAAAGTATCATCTACGTACCGCTTGTAGAAACTTTGATTTACAGGTGAGGTACGAAGGGCTGTCTTCTCAAAGTCTTCCATGAATATATCGGCAACAATGGGAGATACAGGGGAGCCCATCGCCACACCATCTACTTGCTTGAAGAACTGCTCCTTCCACAGTAGGTAGCCAGATGTAAGGCAGTCTCTCAATAGTTCTGAGTATTCTCAAGCTCAGCACGTAGCGAAAGTGCTCTCGCCACTCAGAGGACATACAAGAGCACATGTTAAGGATTGATACTATTTTGTGAGTGAGATCAAAAATCTACATCTTACTGACAATGAAACTATGGTCAGTTTCGATGTCCAGTCACTATTCACATGCTTACCTGTACAAGACTGTGTCGAAATTGTAGAAAGGAAACTAGCGGAGAACAACATGCCAGCGGAATACTCAGAACTATTGAGACACTGCCTTACATCTGGCTATTTATTGTGGAAGGAGCAGTTCTACAAGCAAGTAGATGGCGTGGCAATGGGCTCCCCTGTATCTCCCATTGTTGCCGATATATTCATGGAAGACTTTGAGGAGATAGCCCTTCGTACCTCACCTGTAAAGCCAAGTTTCTACAAGCGGTACGTAGATGATACTTTCACAATATTACCATCTGACAAAATTGATGTATTCCTAAATCATCTTAACTCCATTAAACCTAAAATTCAGTTTACAGTGGAGTTGGAGGCAAACAATTCCCTAGCTTTCCTAGATGTTTTAGTAATCCGTAACCCCAACAACACCTTAAGCCATACGGTTTATAGAAAAAGGACTCATACTGATAGGTACTTAAACGGTAAATCTCACCACCATCCAACACAGTTAGCTACCGTGGGTAAATCTTTGTTTCAGAGAGCACAAGGGATCTGTGACAAGAAACATCTGGCTGCCGAGCTTCAACATGTCAAACAAGTCCTGCACGACAATAAGCTTCGAGTCCCACGCCAACGTCACAGTGCCCGAGTGAAACCAGCCACAGTTGAGCGTCACCCTGCAGTACTACCTTACATGAGAGGAGTCACGGACAAGATTGGCTACATCTTGAAGCGTGCTTCGATTAAAACATTTTATAAGCCGCCGAAGAAGATCAGTCAATTTTTACCATCTGTCAAGTGTCAGATCCCTCTACAAGATGCAGGAGTATACAAGCTTGATTGTGAATGTGGTCTCTCTTATATAGGACAAACAAAAAGACCGGTAAAAACTCGGGTTAAAGAACACATAGCTGACCTAAAACACCGTCGCTCAAAGAAGTCTGCAGTCTGTGAACATGTCCTTGACCGCACCCGCCATAACATCAGATTTGATAGACCAGAAATCCTCGTGAAAGAACACCGATTCCTACCAAGGATGGTTCGCGAGGCTATTGAAATTAAAAAACATCCTAATTTCAATAGAGAAGATGGCTGGGTGCTTCCATCGTCTTGGGATCCGGTAATTAATATAATTAAATCCAAAACCAAGCATAACACTGCAAGACCTCAAGACACTGTGAGCTCATTCTGCGTAGATCGGACCAACCACAACAAAAATAATTAAGAAGTTTGAGGGTACCCCGGAACAACTATGCCTTTTGGACGTCTAACACCTCAGTCCCTCCCGTGACCATGGGTGCTGCAAAGCACTCGAAACGTCGGGAACATAAAAACCAAAAATAAACCGCGATAAAATTCGAAAAATAGTTTTATTTCATGTATATAAAATACAGTCCTATTTTGGTAAACGTTTCAATTTACGAGGTTTTCGAACGGTACCGACGATATATAACCTAGCGAACATATTACTGATTTCATACATAATGAAAACTTATGTTTCATAAATAATCTGAAGGTCTTTAATTTATGATTGACTAGCGGCTAGGTAAACTTGCCGGGCAGTCTCGACAATTTGTGCCTATTATTCCTATTTCAATATTATTCGTACTAAATTTAACGTGACGCTCGGAAAAACGACTTGAAAAATAAGTGTTTAAGTATGCGAGTCTTATTTCGAATTACTTGGACCCGATCAGAGCCGATTGTTATAGCCTAAAGGTTATGCAGGTTTACGCACCGACTTCGGCACACTCTGGCAATGAAGTTGAAGATATGTACAAGGCCATATCGGAGACCCTTCACTCCAACGCTAAAATGGGAGTACAAATTTGCAACGAATCGGTAGTAAGATCTCACGCTTTCAGTAGCAGGAATCATAGGGGGCAAATGCTTATCCCAGTGAACACATGACATAAATATGATGTCATATATATAGGTCACATAGAGATCATAACATTATTACGTCAATATGACATAATAATGACGCATATTGATGACTTCAATATGATGTCGTGCTGCATGACATATTTTGACATCATATTGATATAATAATTATATTCATATATGATGTCATCTTTATGACTTTTTGTTACGTCCATAGTACGTAATATATTTATCATCCTATGACATGACTGTAAATCGGGGATATAAATATTGGCAAAACCTATTTATTATTAAAAATACTATGTTCCAAACATGATTTTATTTTAAGTCAGTTGTTATTTTAATAATCTCTAAATTGAATGTATCAGGACATTACAAAAAAGAAGGACTCCAAAAAAAAAGCTCATTCAATCGGCAAATTAATAAAAATCGCGGGGCGTTTTGGCGGAAAATCTAAGAGTGATGTCGTCAATTTGTTTTAATTTTCCGAACTTGTGTTCGAATAATAATGTGTAATTTTGGTGGAATATTAACCATTATGATTCTTATATGTGCATCAATGAAGGTAATTGTAACAAAGTGATAAAATGAGCCTTTTTGGTTTCCCTCAAAACGGCTGTCCCATTTGGTATGTAAAGTATCCATCGCTTTACCATCCAGGATGGGGTAATCATCAATTTCATTATCATCGTTCTCATCAATTCATATTATCTATAAAGAATACCACTTATGACTAGGCTGTATTGGCTAGATCCGTTTGCCTTCCGCAGAAGAGGGAAAAAAGAAAAAAAAATCGCCTTGGTATCGATTAATCGAGAATCGATCTATTGATCTTCGATTTAATAGAGAATCGATTCCTTACGCTTTCGATTGGAATCCATCCAAAGATAGATTTTTATTTAAATGAATCCACATGCCTACGAGGCATGCCTTTTAAGTTTTGTCGTTTGAAGAAAAAAACACAACTAGAACCTTATAGTACTTTTTATTGTTTTTCAAAGTATTCACCACGTAGCTTAATACACTTTTCCATTCGCTCAAACCAGTTATTATAACATTTATTCCACTCTAAAGTGGGGGTGTTCAAAATGGCTGACTTGAAAGCTTCGACTGCTTCTTTACCGGACTGGAACCTTTGACCACGAAGACTTTTCTTAATTTTAGGAAATGTAAAGAAATCGTTAGGGCTTAGGTCAAGACTGTATGGAGGATGGTCAAGGATTTCTACTTTTTCCTGCTTCAAATATTCAATCGTTTGACGAGCGCTGTGTGAGCTTGCGATGTCGTGGTGCAGGATGATGCGTCGCTTTGAGTTAGATTTTCGAAGTTCGGCGATGACTTGTGGTAAACAAACTGTGATATACCACTCTGCGTTATCCGTTCTACGATCTTCAAGTGCAATAGTCGCAACATGGCCGGTTTTTCCAACGAACTGGACCACCATCTTCTTTGAAGTGCTTCGAGAACGAACAACTTTAGTCGGCTTTGGCTCGTCTTGAAAGACTCAGATTGTAGATTGTTGTTTGGAATCAGGATCGTAGGCATAGATCCAAGATTCGTCACCACTGATGATGTCGTAGACGTGATTTGACTCTCCTCGGTGGAACCTTTGCAGAGTTTTCTTACACCATCTGACGCGGGCCGCCTTGTGATCGTCGGAAAGCAGATGCGGTGTCCAACGGCAAACTAGCTTTCTCACACCAAGCGCTTCATGCAAGATCTTCTGAATGGTTGTCCCTGAGATGCCTAATAGAGCCTCTATATTATATTTCATTTCTTATAAAATTCACGTAAGGTGAAATCATATTTATAGTGCGACAAGGATATTTTGGCCTGTGGATGACATTGACAGGGGGCGTTGGTATGAAATTAGGATTATCATTTCGTAAAATTTTCCTACTTCCAGATATTTCAACAGGTGGGTCCGCACGGTTATTAGTTAAAAAAAAACTTTGGTGAATTTCATAGCGAAAGGTAACTCTGCGATTGTCATGTAGTGACATTTCGCTTCATGACAGCGTTAGTTCCGATTTTGGCTGCGGGCTACAAGATACTTGTATGGCTGGCTGTAAGACATTCAGAAAGACTCCGCCGCCACCCTTCTGTCGGCTCGATATCAGTAAAATTACAGTCATACAAGGATATTGTGGCCAGCGGCCAAAATCGAATCTAATGCTGTCATCAAGTAAAATGTCACTTCACAACAGTTGCACAGTTGCTGTTTGCTATAAAAGTTACTCAAGTTTTTTTTTATAAGGAAATATTTCCCTGGAAGTTGGAAAATTGTACTGAATGATAAGCCTAATTTTGCATCAAGCCTGTCAAGTGTCATCCACGGGCCAAAATATCCTTGTCGCACTATAAGTCATAGGTAAGTAAGACAACTGACATAACTATTATGTTAGAATTTGACATCATATGTACGTCATATACCTTACGTAAAAGTCTGACGTCAGGAAGGATCAAATCATTACTTATATGTGATACATTTGTGACTTATATTTTACGTAAATCTGACCTTAAATGACGTCATTCTTACATCAATGTGAGTAAATGTGTTCACTGGGTAAGTGTTAAGAAGTCTCTATAAGCCGCGACCATTACCATCCAGATACAAAACCAGCAGACCGACCCTATCCCAATGCATCGAGGTGTGAGAAAAGGGGACGTTATTTCCCCCAAATTGTTCACAAATGCATTGGGGGATATGTTTAAGACGCTGGACTGGGAAGGTCATAAACATAAATGGCAGTCATATCTCACACTTGAGATTTGCAGACGACATTGTCATTTTGGCCGAGACGTTGCAGGATTTACAACAGATGCTGACCAGCCTAGCCGATTCTTCCGAACACATTAGTCTCCGCATGAACTTGGACAAGACCAAGGTAATGTTTAACCGACATGTAGTACCGGAACCTGTTGCAATACATGGCGTTATTCTCGAGGTTGTTCAAGAATATGTTTACCTAGGGCAAACTGCAGTTGGGGAAAAACAACTTCGAGAAAGAGGTCAACAGAAGAATACGGCTGGGCTGGGCGGCATTTGGGAAATTACGTCGAGTATTTACATCGCTTATTCCACAAAGCCTAAATACAAAAGTCTTCAATCAGTGCGTCCTGCCCGTTATAACATATGGAGCCGAAACATGGACACTTACGGTTGGAATGGTCCATAAATTTAATGTCACTCAACGAGCTATAGAAAGGGCTGTCCTCGGAGTTTATGTGAAGGATAATATCCGGAACGAAGTCATTCGACAGAGACCCAAAGTTATCGACATAGCCCACCGGATTAGTAAGCTGAAGTGGCAATGGGCTGGTCACATTAGCCGAACAACCGATAACCGCTGGGACAAATGAGTTCTTCAGTGGAGACCGCGGACTGGCAAACGTAATGCAGGACGCCCTCAGGCTAGGTGGAGCGATGACCTTCGTAGGGCGGCTGGCAGAAACTGGATGTGAGTTGCCGACGCCTACGTCCAGCAGTGAACTGCTATAGGCTGATAATGATGATTAGAGCCAACGCAATGACGCGTTAAAGTATCGAAGTATGCAACTGAAAACGGTCATAAAAAAGATCTGAGGTCATTAATAATTTAAAACTATTTTCTACTGTGGCTAGCTACTAGCACAGATGCGTAAGTATGCGTGATAGGGAGCGTAGCATGGGTGCGATTTTGTTCGCGATCCGTATTCTATTAGAATTAAGATGTCGGCCATGGCCGGGGTGTGATCGGTGTGCCGGCGGCAGGTGCGACGGGCAGAAGGACTGCGAGAGCGGCGCGGACGAGGCGGAGTGCGGCGCGTGCGCGGCGGGGCTGCGCTGCGCGGACGGCGCGTGCGCGGCGGCGCTGGGCGCCTGCGACGCCGGCGCCTACTGCGAGCGCGCGCCGCTGCCCGACGCCTTCCGGTACGCCCCCACCGTTACCCACTGCCGCCGACACTGAGGGAAGCTCACTCCTATAGACGCGACACTTAAGGTACGGCCGAACCGACGCGATGGCGGGCAGTGTCTGCTTGTGATCGCGCGTGCAGGACGCAGGACGCGTTGGTGTGAACACGTCCCTACGAATACTACTGCAGAAACTGATCGCCACCGTGCACGCCATCGCGTGGTTTAGCCTTTCCTTTGCGCTCTACTCCCCTATCCCCTGTTAAAATAAGTTTCCTGCGATGTTATATTGATCTCTACAAAATTTTTCTCGTTGTCGCTATACATGTAACTTGGAACACCTTTTCTAGCTGGCATGTGACGTAAAGCCGCTAGAAATGCCGATCTTATTAAATCCGAGACTATTTGAAGATACATTGCTTTTGTCATCATACGTACTAATAAAAATCGCAATGTCCCACTTCTCTTTTGGATTGAATCTTACTGACTTTTGAGGGGCATTAAAGTAGAGTTTGTTATGAATGCTGAGACAATCCATTTCGTAACAGATTATTTTCACAGGAAAACATAGTCAGCCAAGTCATACGGCGATTTTCAAGACGCTGGATATGGAAAGATATGCATGTTTTAATGTAATCTTCTGAGTTATATGGTAGCCCTAGGCGACAACAGACAAATCGGATAAACTTTCTTTGAAGATTTTCAATGCAATCAATATATTTGTCGTAACAGGGGTTCCAAATTTGAAAAGCGTACTCAAGGTGACTTCTCACGTACGTGCATTATAGTATCTTGAAAGTTTTAGCTTTTTTAAGTTCCTAGACATGCGCATAACAAACCGAAGTGCTTTGGATGTTTTTGCGACTATTTTATCGACATGCACGTCAAATAAAAGTTTGATGAAGAATCGTGATGCACTCCCAGGTCCTGTACAACATCGCTTCTTGGTAGTGTTTCCTCTTTAATTTTATATGATGTTGAAAGTGGGAAACGCTTTCTAGTGAAGGAAACCACTGAGCATTTCAACGGGTTAAGAGCTAGTTTATTAACGTGACAATAAATATCTTATCGCGTAAGATCTGCTTGGAGTGCCTCTATATCGTCATGCGGCGATACAGAAGTGAATATTTTAAAAGTAGGCTGGAGTGTTGGAAGCAAGAATCGATGTCGTTTATGTACAAACAGCAATTGGCCCAGTAACGATCCCTGAGGAACCCCTCTGGGAACCACTACCCAGTTTGAGATGTAGTTGCTTAAGACTACAGCTTGTGATCCGTTGTCAAGGTAAGAAGCAAACCACCGAAGTAGATCGCGTCTTATGCCATTATTTAATAGCTTAATTTTAAGTAAATTATGATCTATCCGGTCAAAGTCTTTGCTGTAGTATGTGTAGATGTCATCGACCGCATTCCATTATCCATATTTTCCGTTATAAAGTCGTTAAGCAATATAAGGGTTAGAAACAGTTGACCGTCCCTTTATGAAACCATACTGCGTAGGATTAAAGGAGTTCAGAAGTGCGGCATAAACCTGGTCATATAAGAACTATTTCAAAGATTTTAGCAATGACACAGAGTTTGGAGATTGGCTTTTAATTTACAACCTCAATTCGTGGCCCCTTTTTGTGGATAGGTGTTACATAAGCTGATTTCCATAATTGTGGAACAGAGCAAATCCTTAAAGATTTTTTGAACAAAAGCGATATAGGAAGTGCTATAGATTTGGAACATTGAATCAGAATCGATATGCGATCGGGACCAGCTGATTTAGATGGATCAAGCTTAGCTAGCAGTTTCTAAATAGATTCTACTTCAATTACTATGGAATGAATGTCTGATACTGAGTTGCAGTTTGAAGGACTAACTTTACTGATACGTTTCAATATTAGTGTGGTTAAGGGAAGAAGAAAGAAAGTGTGAGGAGAACACATTACAAATTGCTTCTGGAGAGAAAGCAAAAGATCAACATACTTTAGTGAACTAGGTACTAGATTGGATTAAGAAAAAAATGTAATAAATCTCCAAAAGTGTTTTGGGTTATTTTCAATTGATGATTCAGTCACTAAGTAATTAGCATAACACTCTGATTCAAGTTTTTTACCTTTATCGCGTTGGAATTTAAATGCATGTTCATCACTAAGTCTACCATACAGTTTGTACTTTGGAAGGTATATAGTTTTTTCTTGTATTAATCGCTTAAGTATTGGCGAGTACCAAATTGGGCAGGAGCTATGTGAGATATTTTTTGAAGGAATGCATCTGTTTTGTTAGTCATATATAGTAGTGTAGAAGTAGTTCATAGCATCTTCTAACGATCGAGGGGAAAATTCATATTGCCAGACAATGGCCAGAATTTCATGATTAATAGAATTAAAATCACCTTTATTGTAAAGGTAACGTGTATACGGTACTGGAGCCAAAGGGTCTAAACGATAACTGAGATTAAATCGTTGTATAAAACCAAGTCTAAAGTCTTCCCATGTTTATTTAATATTCCATTGTACTGATTTAGTCTCTTGTCTACTAAACTCATCGTTACTAGATATGCTTTGTGGCGAAAATGAGTTAAAGTTTGCTTGCCAAGTTATACCGCTTAAGTTAAAGTCGCCGACAATATTAAAAATATATCAGACCGATTATTTAGCATAGCGTCTCCTTTGAAGAAAATTAGATAATTGATGAGTGAAGGAATAACCACGGTTCTGTTTGCATAGGTTACGCAGATATTTAATTAAAAAAGTTTCCAAGTTTTGTTAGTTAATTTGAAAAGTTTCCTAGTCCTTTGGTTGCCGCAAGTTAAGTTTGTCCACAGATGTTCGGCTGAGGAATGAAAACACGGTTACGCGATCACAGATATATGTTTGCGGACGGCTAATAATATACCAACCCCGCGACTCTGTCCAGTAACATTCAAATCACGGTCGCGACGCCAAACAAAATACCGGTCACCGAACAACTCCGAGTCAGAAATGCCTTCAACCAGTCATAAGAACAATTAAGTCATAAGAACTTGAACAAAGTTGACGATAGAATATTTCCGTCTTAGTCCGGAGACCGCGGACATTTTGGTAGTAAATGTTTAATGTATTAGTAATGTTATTCAGAATAAAATAAAAGTGTAGCAACAGTATTGATGATAAAATAAAAGTACTAGCCATAATAATTTAAATACAGTACAAAATAGGTACATTGCAACGAGGGACTTTATTTTATATTGACTAATGATACCATTCAGGGCGATGATAACATATTGATCTCTATCTATATCATCACACCAGATCCCTTACGGGGTTACGGGGTAGGCAGAGAGTACAGAGTCCCAACAGGCTCTTTCCTTACATACCTCTCTGGCTTCTTCTACTCTCATAGTTCGTCTCATACACGCTCGCCGGTTACGGAGACTCCTGACTTGTCCTTCAGATAACACCCGGTCTATTTGGTCATGGTAATATAGTCTAGGTCTTCCCCGGTACCTACATCCGTCCACTTTCGCATTGTATATCAGTTTTATCATTCTTCGGACATTCTTTCTATATGCCCGAACCAACGGAGCATACCCTTTCTCATCTCAACATATTGATGTTCTATATTAAATGCGTATTCACAGCGGGTGCACGAGCCGTGCGCGGCAAACTAGATAGTCAACGTTTGCTGACGTAAGCGCAATTTGATAGTGTTCCATTTTATAAATCCGAACCAATTTGGGGTGGCTTCATGATTTCGTGTCTCTTTATTATACAACTATGTGACATCCGATGCGCAGGTGTGACGACCGCCTGTGCCTGGCGCCGACCCTGCTGTGCGACGGCCGCCAGCACTGCGAGGACGGCTCCGACGAGGCGCCCGCCACCTGCGAGTACGCACAGAAAGATCAGGTTTGAGGCGGATTTCTATTTTTCAGATTCAGAGAAATTATATTGTCTAGACGAGCAGAGCGGGCGCGTAAAGTCCAAATAACGTACCGCTTCCTCGCCCACCGTCGCGCGAGATGGCGTAGTAATCCACGCCATAAAAATGACGAACGGGCACCGACGCAGTACTAACTAAATAGCGGTAACGGGGTGCGGTTTCGGGCGGCAGGTGGCGAGCGGCGCGCGGCAGTCGAGCGCGCTGGTGGTGTGCGGCGCGCTGGCGGGCGCGGCCGGCGCGCTGGCCGCCGGCGCGCTGGCGCTGCGTCGCTGGCGCCGCCCCGCGCCCCGCCCCGCGCCCGCGCCGCCCGCGCTGCCGCCGCACAAGCGCGCGCGCCCGCCGCCGCTGGGCGCCAGCTGCACCGAGTGAGTACCGCCTCCACCGCATATACGAGCGCCGCCTCGATACGATCGAGTGGAATGTACGATGAGTGTGTGCGGCAGGTCCCCGGAGAGCGGGCCGCTGCGCTACCCGCGGCCCACGGCCAACCCGCCGCCGTCGCCGGCCACGGGCAGCGACGGCGCGGCGCCGCGGCGGCGCGCCTACCGGCACTACCGCGCCATGAACCGGCCGCCGCCGCCCACGCCCGCGTCCACGGACGCGTGCGAGTCCGAGCCCGAGCCGGCCGCGCGCGCGCCGCCGCCCTCGCCCGCGCCGCTGCTCTACTGAACGCACCCTGCAATTATGGCTAATCGGGACGGTATCTTCTCCCGGCCGCGTGGAGCCCGCATCCGTGTGCATAATTCTCATTCGAACCGCCAGTACTCCGCGCTCCGACCCGCTTTGCTGCCATACTGAACCAACTTAAGTTATAAATTTACCATCGTGAATACTTGTGCTACAGTAAAAATGGCTCTATTATGTTACAGTTATCTCCTACGTCAGCAGTGTCGACTGCTGACGTAGGAGATAACTGAAGATAACGAACTTAATGTGGATAATTTTTTTGAATTCGAACTCAGCGGCTTTTTCGATAACCCCTGGCCAGTCTTACTTAGCACACACTAATACGAGGTGGATTTTTGGAACACAATCTGTAAGGGCAGCTACCTCGAACGTTGTAGGTACAGAAAAACGGTCTGGGGAGACTATCTTTAACGTTTTGAAACATTTAGAGCTGCATTTAGAGATTTGGAAAATGTACACTCAGCAAGAAAATTGGAAATATACACAAGATCTTTTTTATGCCAATCGATCCATTAAAATCTTTTATTGGACCAACTGAAGTTGCAGTAGTAGAAAAGTCAGAAACCGCAAATAAACTTTTCCCATATATTTTGTAGGCAGCCTTTGTAGCTAGGATACCTTGAACAACGTAAGCCTAACTTACTTAAAATAAACGAAACAAAACAACTAAACATATATTAGGCATGAATTTACTCATAATATAAAACTGAAATTACTGTATAAATAAGATATAGGTGCGCATAAATAATTATTGTATACCACTTGATCAACATTCGCGACTACAGGGAACCCAACGACAATGAGTAAATTTTTATTGCTTGGATTAACACAACAACATAGTATATGTTGTTGTTGTTTTACCCGGAAAAATGTTAAGTTCCTGTCTAAAGTCAAGGTGAACGAAGTCGTGGGCAGAAACTAGTATATTATATAACTGTAATGCTATATACATATTTTAATAATGATAAACTTCAAAGAATTAATAGAACTGTACTCTCAGAAATATAAAGAGCATGCAGAAACATAATAAAATCTAACTTGTCCTCGTCCTTTATAGAATTAATGAAAAATAAAAGTGCTAGGTACATATTATATAATATAAATAATTAAATTATTTGACTATATAAGAATGTAGGATATAATTTAAATGGAAAATATATTTCTTAATTATATAATGTACATAACACTTTGTACAGAACATTACACATCATATTGTATAGGAAATTGAGGACGTGTGCAGCTATTATCATTCGTGCAGTATAAACATTTGGTATGATAAGGAAAAGTGTATAAACCGGTGCTATAATACTGTTTGTGCCTCTGTTAAGTAGTATAAGAATAAAATCTATTATTGTATTATATAGTTAAATTCATAGAAAATACACGTTAAAATGTAAGTTAATAAAAATATAGAGAGACTGCTGAATGTTTAGTGAGTTCGCGTTTAAATGAGTTTCCTTACACATGAATATTTAATGCACAAATATTAATTCGAGTTGAAATTAAACATTCAAACATAATGGGGCGTGAGTTTGTAGATCGTTTCCATCATCTGTTACTTTTTAGGATGTTTATTTCTTTGGCTGATTACAAACTTATTAGTGTTGCAGCGATATCGCCCTCACGATAACTGCTGATATTATCCCTACATAAACTAACATTGTTGTATAATTAACATTTTCATTAAAACAAAATGTAGGCAACATAATAATAATTGATGTATCAACATAATGTTTGCCCATAAAACACAATGTTACAAGTTAGCGACATAGATAATAAACAAATATTCAGATTGGATATCACTGTAGATAGTCTGTCTAACGAAAGCTGAGAATGGAAAATTATGGCAAATTTAAATAAATTAGGTCGTGCAACCCCGGATGAACTGGAAATACTTAGATTTGATACTTGAATATTTTAAAACTAAAAAAATAATAAAGTATAAGCAAAAATCGTGTAAATAAGTTTTAAAGAGCATATTTATTCACACAGGAGAGTGGATGAACGAGTGATGGCAAGGAGTAAGGAGAGAGTTACATAGAAATTATAGCATTCTAAAATATTATAATATTTTGTGTTAATGGTTTGTAAGTGCTTGCTTTTGATTGGAATACGTATTGTCTGAAGATTCAAAGCACAATCTATATTATCCATTAATGCAATGCTACGGACTTTTATAAGATTTCACATTCAGAAGTGTTAAATTTAAATCATGTAGAATTTTATGGCATTATAACATAACATCAAACAAATCTACCAAAGATCAAAACCAGTTCGTGACTAGAACAATAGGTGACATTAGCCTCAGTATTGCCAGCTTATGCAAACTTTACAAAATCAATCTCAGCTTTCATTAGAAAGATTCTACCTTAGTAATATACAAGGTGTATTGTAGTGAACGCAAGACCTCGGACACCCCGATTAGATACTTGCTTCACAAATTCAATACGAAAATCAAATTTCCAAATTTAATTTTTTCCCCCCTTTTTTAAGCACTTACATTTTCTATGGAGAAACACGGTTTAGAATTGCAGATAAAATCTCCATATAGCTTAATAAAGATAGTTTATTATAGTGCACTGAAGGAGTAATAGCATTTTTTGCAAATTTTGAAAAAATATTAGATAAAGTAAAAATTGTTGGAATGAATTCGGTTACCTATTTAAAACAAACTACTTTCAGGTCTTGCGTTTATTGTGTTACAACTTGTATATGTTCGAAATGTAAATGTATATCGTTTATCGTAATGATTTCGACTTATTCATTGTGTATAAAACCCTAATATCCCAATTTATGACGATAGCCTGTACTATACGAGTGTCGACATCGGTAGCAAAGATACCGTAAAGATATATTTCTTAGTGGTTTATATTTAGTTGTAAATATTTTGTTGTAAACATTAGGATATAAGATTTAGGTAGATGCTTGCAAACTATGACACAATGGCAGTTATTATATAAAATAGTAAAGCAATATTTCAGGATCAAAATATTTGTCCCATCACTTCTAATAAGTGGCAGTAGATATTATATTATACCATCCAAATTTGTTAATATTATCCATTAGCTTTGATTCTTGGCAATAGGGTCGCTCCTTATCACATTGGGACCTAACAGCCTCGGAAACATTTATTAACACAATTCACTTGACTACGTATCACAGTCTACGTTCGTGATCTTTATCGATAACTCGAAACAAATTCTCTTTAATTAGTTATAGTTGCCATTTCTGTTCTCTTGCATTTATTTATATTAATCATAAATTGTTATTATAAATATTAATAGGTAGATAATTATTATGTAATTATTTTATTTCCTTTCATATAAAGCTGACTGATTGTGAGATATCTTAATAAACTTTTGTACCTGTTAAATCTTTGACTGCTTCTCCTTCTTACTTAAAACTGGAATTTGTTTTGCGGTGTTCTTAGCGATCAGCGAGTGGCTTAGTCGGTCTGAGATGGGTGATTGTTTGTGGCATTTTCATATTCGGACGTCACCGTGCTTTGGGCAGCACGTTAAGGTATTGCTGCCGTTTGAGAGTTGAATCCGATACAAGTTGCTTGAACATCTAACTGACAGCAGGTAGCCATAAACCTCCATTAGATCACACTGGACACGCGTGGTGGAGTATAACCTTATCTCTCACCTCGATTGGACAGTAAACAATTTACGATTGTATCTTTCAATTGGCATGAAGAGACATCACTTTCCCTAAAAGGACTCTATTCTAGCGACGAGAGAACTTGATTGTTTTAATGACCACCTATAAGCAGCTCTCGTTTTGTACACCCTAAGCATAAGGGCCCAGCCAGAAATTGCGTCACACGAATTTTATGATTTCCTTGACACATCTGTTGGACCTCCTCACCTCCCAAGTGTTTTCGATGTATACATATGACATCACGAAACTTACACCTCGTCCCCCCCCCCCCCTTGTCCCAAGATGTTACACTTTGTGAACCTTCTCTCTCCCCTGAGTGACGTAATTTATTAATAGCCCATAATAGTTGCTAAATAAAAGAAAAACTAATTGAGGGACAATCGATTCGGGGGTGTATGCATGTATATTGGTCTTATTGGTATGTACATGGCATGCCTTTTAAGTTCTGTCTATCTATCTATCTCTATCTATCTATCTATAATCTCACGCCAGATCCCTTGCGGGGTAGGCAGAGAGTACAGAGTTCCAACAGGTTCTTTCCTTACATACCTCTCTGGCTTCCTCGACTCTCATAGTTCGTCTTATACACGCTCGCCGGTTACGGAGACTCTTGACTTTTCCATCAGATAAGACTCAGTTTATTTGGTCGTGGTAAGATAGTCTAGGTCTTCCCCGGTACCTGCGTCCTTCCACTTTCACATTGTATATCTGTTTTGTCATTCTTTCCTCGGGCATTCTTTCTATATGCCCGAACCAACGGAGCATGCCCTTTCTCATCTTTACACCGATACTATCTTTCATACCTACTCGCTGTCTTACTATGCTGTTGCTAATGCGGTCGGTCAGCTTCACTCCGCACATCTTCCGCAGAGCTCGCATTTCTACCGCATTTATCCTACTTTCATTCTCCTTCTTACATACCCAGCTCTCGCTACCATATAACAGCGTTGGGACAAGAACTCCGTTATGTATGGCCAGGTGCGCCTTATGGCTTAAGTGCCGGCTCCCGAGTAGCTTTCCCATCGCACCATTCACTCTGTTCCCTGCACTCACTCTTCTCTCTATGTCAGCGGTGTATTTCCCATCCTTACTGAAGGCGCATCCAAGATATGCAAACTCATTCACTTGCTCCAGCACATCGTTACCAACCACAATCCTTACATTCGTTCTGGTTTCTTCCCTTTCAAAATTCTGTCGTTTCCATATTTCCCGGCAATTTTGAATTTAGAACTGTTCTATATTCGAATGTGTTTAAATTTTGAATCTCAAAACAGTTGAAAGTATTAGGATTAATGCTATTGTTTAGTCACAGCGTCGATTGGAATCTGTCAGGTTACGTACGAAAATGAATCTTTCTAAGGAAAATGTTCGTGCAATAATTTTCTACAACATTTGAAGAGGCCTGACACGGCTTGAGTGTTTTGAAGAGCTAACATCTGTGTTCAGTGATGAAGCCCCATGTCTGCGGACTGTCGAACGCTGGTATTTAGAATTCCAGCGTGGACATACTAAAGTTAGTGACAAATCTCGCGAAGGACGCCCAAAATACGCCTTCCCTGAAGATAACATCATTGCTGTGAGACAACTAATTCTCAAAGATCGTCATGTGACGTATCGAGAGATAGAGACTCTATTAGGCATCTCAGGGACAACCATTCAGAAGATCTTGCATGAAGCGCTTGGTGTGAGAAAGCTAGTTTGCCGTTGGACACCGCATCTGCTTTCCGACGATCACAAGGCGGCCCGCGTCAGATGGTGTACGAAAACTCTGCAAAGGTTCCACCGAGGAGAGTCAAATCACGTCTACGACATCATCAGTGGTGACGAATCTTGGATCTATGCCTACGATCCTGATTCCAAACAACAATCTACAATCTGAGTCTTTCAAGACGAGCCAAAGCCGACTAAAGTTGTTCGTTCTCGAAGCACTTCAAAGAAGATGGTGGTCCAGTTCGTTGGAAAAACCGGCCATGTTATAATAATATAATATAATTATAATAATTCTTTATTGGCATAAAATATCATGGTACAGTTAAAAGTTAGGCCCTGACCCCAGAGCTAGGTATACAATACCTGTGTTTCAGGGGTCAGTGTCGTCTTCCTTATTAGATGAATCTAAAATTTTATGCGTATTTTATAGTTACATGCAGCAAAAAACAAAAAAAAAAAATTAAATAAATAAAATTATAACAATCATTGATTAAAATAATATTTGAAAACTATAGCTATATGACAATCACAATTTTATAATTGTGTGGGAGCGTGTTCGTGGTAATGTGTGTGTGTCTGCGTATGTATGTGTGTGTGTGTGTGTGTGTTTGTGCGTTTGTGTGTGTGTGTGTGTGTGTATGACATTGATATGCTTTACAATCATTTTAATAAATTCTCCGTTTCGTCGTAATTCTATGTTTGTAACCAAATCTTTACTGTACGTTTTACGTCGTGAGATATACGAGGATTAATACGAAGGGTCTTATTTAACTTATTGTACAGACGAACAGCAAGGCAAATATGTTGTCGCCCAGCAGCCGCTGTGTGGCAACGTAGAGGAAGGCAGACATTACCAATTTTACGCTTATGAGTGTTGTTTTTATTATATGGTGTGATACGGTGTTGTTTAATGACAACCTGCAGAATATAAGTTTGCCTTACAGTAAGTACTTCACACTTCTGGTATAAGGTTACTGTTGGATATATAAAGGGTCTGAAAGTCATGACCTTTAGTAAGGATCTTTGAGCTCTTTCAAGGCATATCATATGAGTTTTGCAAGCACCACCCCAAACTACAATACAGTACGTTATAACTGAGTGCACAAGTGCATAGTATACTATGCGTATTAATTTAAAATCAGCTACGTGTCTTAGCTTTTTAAACACCCATACAAGTTTCCTGATGCGTGTGCAGGTTAGGTCTATGTGTTGGCGCCAACTAAGCTTTTCATCAACTAGCACGCCAAGGTACTTGACATGAGTAGCTTTATTTATAGTCGAACATGAGCAGATTGTGGTAGTTGTAGGTGAGTTGCATGTATGTAATTTAATATTATTTATGATTATGGGATTAATTTTTGAAAAATAGAATTGAATGAATGTCGATTTTGAAATATTCAGAGTAAGAAGGTTAACTCTAAGCCAGTGACATACTTTATGTAAGCCTATTTCGGCGTTACGTCGAACATCATCCCAAGTATCCCCATGGAAGACCAGTGCCGTATCATCAGCATAGGTAAAGATTTTACCGTTTATAAAAGACTGTTGGCAGAGGTCATTTATGTAGACTAGGAAGAGGCTGGGGCCAAGGATACTACCCTGCGGTACACCGTAGGTCACTCTAGAATCTGAGCTGCAGTAGTCTTTAATTTTCACTCTTTGTGTGCGGTCATAGAGAAAGTCTTTAAAAATATTTAGAGCATTGCCGCGAACACCAACATTATTAAGCTTGTTCACGAGAGTGGGAATCGACACGGTGTCAAAAGCCTTGGCCAGGTCGAGAAAAATACCAATGCATTTTTGTTTTGCATTTAGTTTTACAGTTACATAATCTATCAGTCGAGTGATAGCATCCTCAGTACTTTTTCCCAACCTAAAACCAAATTGAGCATCAGACAGTACTTTATTATGTTCTAAAAAGTTAAGGAGTCTAGTGTTAAGCACTTTTTCAAAAATTTTTGATAATGTAGAAAGAACAGAAATTGGCCGGTAGTTTCTAACATCGTCCCTTGCTCCACCCTTGTGAACAGGAGTGATGACAGACTTTTTAAACACTTCAGGGAAAACGCCTTGTTTTAAACAGATCTCAATAAGTTTTTTCAGATTGGGAACTATAACGTGTTTAGCTAGTTTAAGTAATTTCGCTGAGATAGAGTCCCATCCTACAGCGCAATCATTGTTCAGGTTCATTAAAAGTGATTCAACTTCGGCTTCATCTGGAGGAAGCAAAACTATTGAATTAAGAGTGTGAGGTACATCAAACTCATAGTCTGTTCCGATTTGTGCAATGTTATCTGCGAGCTCTTTACCTATGTTAGCAAAGTATAGATTTATATCATCTACTGCCTGTAATCCACTTTCTGTTGCTTGAAGTAGTTCGTCAGCAGCAGTTTTTTGTTTTTCAGTATTAGTAATAAGTTTAACAGCATTCCATTTCTCTTTGTTATTTTTTGAATTCTGTAGCAAAGACCTTTCATAGCTTTGTCTTAACTTTTTAAGTAAGTTGTTACAGAAGTTGCGATATCTTTTATATGTTAATTCAAGAGTTTGATTTAGTGGATGTTTTGATACATTTCTGTGGAGTTTATCTCTGTGGCGAATACATCGCAACAGGCCAGGTGTAAGCCAAGGCTTGAGTAATCTTTTCCTACATGGTTTTATAACTACTTTGGAGTATAGTTTTAATGCTGTAACAATTGTTTCAACAAAACGTGTTGCTAAAGAATTTGCGTTCCCATCACTGTTCAAAAATGAAAAATCCACTCTCTCTAGGTGTTTGATAACAGCCTCATAGTTAGTAGAGCTGTGAAAATTTACGCTAATTTTATTCTGATTCGGGCAACTCAAGCACAATAAAACTGAATTATGGTCAGTTACTGTAGAGGTTATCACAAAAACTGAAGCAGAGTAGCGTGTATTCAGCATGATATGATCTAAACAGCTTTGTAATCTTGTGGGATATACGTGAGCTGGGAGTAGCCCTAGTTCCGCCGTCAAATTTAGATAGGAAGCGCTATTTCTATCAGTACTGTTTGGTTTAATGTCAATATTTACATCACCTGCAATCATGTAATTTTTAGTTTTAATTGTACGCATGATATTGTCTAGTGAGTTTAAAAAGCTATTTGTGCAGTATATAGAGGGAGACCTGTATTCAGTTAGTATGCAAATATCTGGGTAAATATTTACCAATAGAAATTCAGCCCCAATTTGCACCGGCTCTTCGACTGTGCACCTAATATGTTTCTTTGTATATATATTACGATACCCCCATTTTGGTTTAAACGCGTTTTAGTATAATACGTATTATAGGTCTCAAGAGTGGGAATAGGTTTGCAATCATTCAACCAGCATTCTGTCAATATGATAATGTCAATTTCAAAAGATATTCTAGCTAATTGTGCTTGAAAACCATCGAAGTTTTTGTATATACTACGTATATTTTGGGATATCATTTTCAAAGCCATCGATGAGCTGCTTATTACTTTGTTACACGTTTCGAAGTCGCAGCATTAGCTTTTAGCCACAGAGATTGTATCGACATCGGGAAAAGGATCATTAACCATTGGAATTATTATAAATAACCATGTCACAAATAATTGTTTCACATATAAAAATTTGGTTATGGAGAAACATAAGTACCGATTTTATCGTAATTGGATTGTTTAACTGAATTCTATAGAATATTGATTTTAAATAGTAGCATATAAATGATATATAAAGGTTTGTGGGTGTAAGTGTCATACGAGAGAAGTATTGTGTGTGATGTGTGAGTAATGTAGTATAGTTATTCGTTTGACGATTGTATACATATAATAGAAACAACAATAACCTAACGCAATTAAAGGTAACATTCATTTTGCAAGACATGTCGGCTAGTCATTCACTGTGTCCGAGTTTATTGATGTCAGCTTCTTCCTTAATAGGTATTAATTTTTCTCCTTCATTTTTTCTCAGAAAAACCTTTCCGTTTGATGTCCAGCAAAACTTGTAGTTATTGTCTTTAGCAAACATTCTTGCTTGGTAGAATAATCTTTGAGCTTTCGGTGTCAGATTTTCTGCCACGTATATTGGTTTTGCTGGGCCAGGAATTTTAATGTGTGTTGTATTTAGTTTATTATTTTTGTTCTTCTTATTAAACTGTCGGGTCCTTCTAACGATTTCGTCTTTGGTCTTAGTCCTGGCGAAGTCGACTATGATCGTTGATACTCCTTCTTTTTTGTTAAAACGGAAGACATCTTTAATATCCTGCTCCTGTAGAGAAATTTCTAGAATATTGGCAGTTTCAGTCACAAGTTTGCATAGGTCATCCTTGGATTCGCCTTGTTTCTTGGGGATGTTTCTGATTTCCACCTTAGTCTGATTCCACTTTCGCTCCAGACTTTCAACTCTATCCTCAAGTTGGTTAATATAGGCACGATCTAATTTCCTTTCAGCTTCAAGCTTTTCTACTCTCAGGACCATGTCGTCATATTGTTGGGAAATAAATCCAATGGTAGACTTGATTTCAACGTTATGCGTAATAATTTCAGATAGAGACGCTTGGAGAGACTCGAATTTGTTATCTGTTTTCGCTGTGTGTAATTTCAGAAAATCCATGATACTATTGTAGTCATCGTCATCCCGTTTTCTTTTGCGCATTTTGATATTTTCAGTAGGTATCATAAGATGTTAAATTGGGGGTAGACCCAGCGCATGAGATAGTACTCGTGCTCGGAGCTAATTGCGCCATATTTGAATCAGATGTCTTTGGTGGGGTGCGTTTTAACGGCATATTTGTAAAAACGGCAACAACTGTATACAAAGATATTGTGTGCTCAAAGGTATTTGTATCTATATAGTATTTTTATAATACCAAAACGAGTCCAATATAAATATCCAAGGAGTAAAAATTTCCAAAAAATATAAAAAAACTTGACAAAAAACATAAATAAATAACTTGCAAAAAGAACCGCCGACTGCCGGGGGTTCGATCTGGGTCCGTATTAATTGTAGCGAGGAATCCAGTACTAAAGTGCTATTTGCTCACACAAGTAATAGATGAAATTAGGCTTCCATTTCTCATAAGGGGCAGTAAAAGTACAAGTTGGAGTTCGTTTTTGTGACCATATAAGGTAGCGTTTGGAGTCGCTTCGTGTGCTTTGACTCACCACCAATCGACGAATCAGGAGGCGCGTAGCGATGAATCACCGATGTTTTGCAGTTAATATTTGTATTGGTGAAATTATTTGTTTCTGTAGATGTTTGATTAGTTAAATATAGTTATTTGTGTAATCAGAACGTACACTGACTATTTGTTTAATTTTATTTTAATTATAATTGTTGTGATACGGTGAAAAGAATTTTGCTTAGCGGAGTGCCTTGCAACACGTCCGTCTGTGAGCGCGCACGGACGACGACCATGCGACTATTGCACTTGAAGATCGTAGAACGGTTAACGCAGAGTGGTATATCACAGTTTGTTTACCACAAGTCATCGCCGAACTTCGAAAATCTAACTCAAAGCGACGCATCATCCTGCACCACGACATCGCAAGCTCACACAGCGCTCGTCAAACGATTGAGTATTTGAAGCAAGAAAAAGTAGAAATTCTTGACCATCCTCCATACAGTCCTGACCTAAGCCCTAACGATTTCTTTACATTTCCTAAAATTAAGAAAAGTCTTCGTGGTCAAAGGTTCCAGTCCGGTGAAGAAGCAGTCGACGCTTTCAAGTCAGCCATTTTGAACACCCACACTTTAGAGTGGAATAAATGTTATAATAACTGGTTTGGGCGAATGGAAAAGTGTATTAAGCTACGCGGTGAATACTTTGAAAAACAATAATAAGTACTATAAGGTTCTAGTTGTGTTTTTTTCTTCAAACTACAAAACTTGAAAGGCATGCCTCGTACCATGTGTCCCCTATAAGATAGGTACCGTAAAAATATATTGGCTTATCTCATTTCCCTCCTATCAGCTATCCGATATCGCTGCCCGTGGTTTTCTCAACGACGCTCCCGTTGCCCATAACTTCAATCCGGATACTGAGACCGCATGCAGAATCAATTCAAGAATGATTGTGTGTGTGAACGCGTGTGCGTGCGCGCGAGAGTGCGTGTATGCGTGAGTTTGTGCGTATATGCGTGAGTTTGTGCGTGTGCGTGTGCGTGCATGGGTGTGAGTGGGCGCGCGTGTATGTGTAGTAGTTTTATTCATATTTTACTTTTTAGTCAACACATGTGTACTACCTTTAAAAATTGGTAGGTACCCTTTAATTAATTGGACACTCCCGATTACTCCGCAAAGCCATGGTACCTCATGGTACATGCGGAATTCGAATCTCGGTCTCGACGCCTACTTTGTTGATGATGAGTGCAGCCCACTCTCACATTGATAGGCTTCAAGCGGTTCAGTCCTGCTTCCTCCGCAAAGCCGTAGGAGCCCCGTGGTTCTTACGGAATGTCGACCTCCACTCCGATCTTGGTCTCGAACCTATTTGCGCCTAAACTCAAACTCAAATAATTTATTTTGTATAAGCCCTGCGGGGGCGCTTACAAATAGTCAATTTACATTTTTTTTAATCTATCTATCTATAACCTCACGCCAGATCCCTTGCGGGGTAGGCAGAGAGTACAGAGTTTTTTTAATCTAATTAAACTACTAATCTACCACCGGATCAGAACGCGGCCTCCACTGAGAAGATCCGACGAAGAAACTCAGCGGGCTTGTCTTTTTTATTTACTTCTCTTATTTTTTAATCATATTGTGTGGATACATATATGTCTAGGTTACAATTAAATAGTTTATGACCTAGCTCCAGTGTGATGCCTTACGATCGAGATATGAATCTAATGTTATCTGTTAAGAGCGTCTAAAGGATTTCAGATGGACCAGTCCCCACAAGCAGCACCCGTTCACGAGTATGACTGCTGGAACAGCCATCATTCCCCTCGACCATATTGGAGGGAAGGGAGTGACCCGCGCCAGACAGCCACCGCAAGCAAAGACATTATAGTGAACATGACCAAACCAGAACCCCAAAGACGGTAGCCACATTGTGTCTACAAAGCAGCAATATCCCAAGCTCGTCAGGCAGAATACGCTACGCTTTAACATTGCCGTAATTATAAGAGAATATAAGAGCCGTAATATACATAGCATTACTATCAATAACATGGCACTTCAATTCCACGTGGTCCTATCTTCTATGTAATCCGAGATTTTGTAATAAGCTTTCTTACATAATTCAGTCTTGATTATGGTTTTAAATTTATTTATTGGTAAATCTCGAATATCGTGGGGATGTTTTTTATAAAAGCATATACACTGGCCCATGAACGAATTGCTAATTCTGTGGAGACGCGTGACAAGTACAGCAAGATTATTTTTACTCCGAGTATTTACAGTGTATATTAAAAAGGCGACAACCCGATACTTCGCGAACGCATCTAGCCATGCGAATCCGCTAATCGTAGCCGCCGCCGACTATGAACCTAACCCCTGCCGCTACCGCCGCCCGCGACATGTTCTAACAAATCCCCCCGATGCTCTTACATCCCTTCTTTCCGTTCCGGATACGGACGACGATGAAGTCGTAGAACCCCTAGCCTGCCGACCGGTGCGCTTAGTACACCCCTCCCCCCATAGCAACAGCCGAGGCCGTCCTCCTCCTTGAGGCGTCTCGAGTTAGTTACCCCTCTGGCTCGAGGGTAGTGAAGCTGTAAAGGCCTCGCGGCCAACAGCGTATATCACTCAAACACATATAATTATTGAATACAACGATGTATGGGTCCGACGCTTTGCCTTCCCCAACAGAGGGGAAATTGAAAAAAAAATATATAATCCATAGACGAAGAATGCCTAGAGAGTTTTGGCGGGAAATCGAAGAGTGATGTTGTCAATTTGTTTTAATTTCCAAAACTTGTGTTATTTCGAATTATAATGTGTAATGTTGGTGGAATATTAACCATTATGTATTCTTATATGTGCATGAGTGAAGGTAATTAAAATAAAGTGATATAACGTACCTTTTCGATTTCTCTCAAAACGGCCGTCGTAATTGGTATGTAAAGTATCCATCGCTTTACTATCTTGGGTGGGGTACTTCATCAGTTTCATTATCATCAAGTTCATCGGGGTACACTATCTCGATTTGATAGCTATCGCTTCAGAAGAGAGACTGTGTCCTCGCCGCGCTGTTCCTTTTATACTCGTATGAAAGTTCATCAAACAATTGCCGGCGCATTCCACAAAGTGGTATTATTATTACGTACCTACTTGCTTACCGCGACCGCGTGCCGGCGATAATAAAAAGGGAGGTAAAGGTACCTTCTAAGCGTTTTAGCACTCAAACCCGGATTCTAAATCACGAAAATCAACAGTTCCATCACACGGACATCAACATGCTTTTCAGGGTTCAGATTTATCTACATACGGGCATGGCATACAACGCACCCTCGCGGGGTGGGGGACACAATGCCAACTCTATATATAGAGGTCAAACCTCTTATCTTCAGTAAATGCAGTACTACCCAAAGGGCGAAACTTCATTTCGCAACCGAGTCTCTATATGCCATCTCAATATAAAGCTTCCAGTGAGGTAAGTAGTTTAATGAGCGTTTTATTTCAGGTAAAACGCCAGTATAGTTAAAGATGAAATAATCATAAATAGGTCTAGATATCCTACCCTCGATTGGGGAATATAGCCGTGACGGTGTTTATCTAGATATCCTATCCTTACTAAATTTCATCCAAATACGTTTAGTCATTGTGACGTGAAATAGGAATGGTTAATGTTTCAGTATTAATTTAGTAAAATCGACAGTAAGCGACAGGCGCCATAGGACATCTAGTGGAGAAGTGTAAAATAATGCATATTTGAAATATCAATTAAAGCTTTAAACTCACAGTTAATTATCACCGTATATTAATTATATGACTGATGAATCCATAATTTTGCTGTGAAACTTCCCTATAATATAATAAGAGGCTATAAGTACATACGTGTGAAATGATTATTCAGGATTTTTCACTCCTCCTTTGGTTGTCCTTGATGGACAAAATACAGCACAACACGACATAATTTCACGGTAATTAAGTATATTCAGTTATCACAATGATTTTCATTTATATTTTAACCGTTATAACGGACGTGGCGCATTTGTTATGGCCTAAGCACAGGTCACAACAGGCAACCAAGCACACGTACAGGGCGACGTTGCCAACCTTACAATAGCTTTCTCATTCACTCAAAATGGCGATCCGTGTAATTGAGAGAGAAAGGCGGAGCGGCAACGTCGTTTGACTCCCTCCAGGTAATTTTAGCTTCATGGTCGGAACGAACAATGTCATGTCCAGCGTTGCGAATTTGTTAGGAATTCCCCAAATTGCAGGGAATATCAAGTCGATTGGGGATTTAGTGGGCATTATGTAGGGAAAATGCGGGGATTTTGACATATTAGGCTAAAAATGAAAAATGATTCAATTTTACTTGTTTCTAACTATATTATTTCCTGGGAATTTACAAGATGCGATCTAGATGCCACCTCCTGGACAAAAGATCAGGTTTTGTCAAGCGGGATCATGGAAATTATTTAATTTATTGAGGACCTTGTTTCATTTTCATGCTATTTGGCTAAGAGTTTGGCATTAGGTGACATGTGACAATGAGCCACTCGAGTAGTGTTTATGTTTGGCCATAAAATATAATTTAATAATGTGCTACAACTGTTATAGTACAAGTAACAAGAGCTGATTTTAATATATATATAATTCGATATAATTACAATTTCAGCTTTATTTACAAGAAAGACAACTGAAAAATTACCCTGAAACAAACTAATTTTGTAGTGGTGAGGACAACATCGGAATGTTGTCCTCCCCAAATTTGGGGAAATCGACCTAGATTTTTGGGAAATTAGAAGGATTGGCGCTGGCAAGGCAACCCTGTTCATGTCATGCTCTGTGGCAAATGTTATCACAAATGTTATGCTGTCTTATTTTTAGATTCCAAAAAACAATTTATATATCATATAATTGTGTGGTGCAAGAGTGCGAATTATTGTAGCAATAAAGTATGCGCATCCTATTATATTAATTAAAGCAGTACAAATAATGGATCTAATTTTATTTGTATGGACAATTATTTTGTACGGTTGCACAGCAGCGGCAACCTTTCTTTTCCTGGTATGTATTAAATATAAATATTAAATTCCTATTAACATTTTAGTGATTACTATATAATATTAATTATCCTATAGAATTTGTTCAACTTGCATCAATAGGTACCTACAAAAGAACTATATGGCTTTACTTACCTACTGTAACTTTAACCACGTCATTCATATGAATTACAATACAAACTTTCTGGTTTTAATACCCAAATTTTATAATATTGTAAAAGAACTTTTTCTGTACATTGGAAATAAAAACATTAAAAATATATTTTTTTAACAGTCCAAAATATTTCTTTAATGAAAGAACATAAAAATGAATCTTGCCTGTTTCTTCACGTCACGCAAAAACTACTGAACCGACTTTCATATTTAGCGTTATAAAACTTTATTTTATAGTATTTCTATTTTATTTTTTGCACTAAGCCCACCACTCATTCCCACCATTGTAACTCCTGTAAGCCAGGATCCACAATAATCTCCTTAGATGACGCCAAGGTTTTAACCTTGGGGTGTCCCGGGTAGCGCTTTAATTGTCTTGGAACCCGCAACAAATTTAATTAGAATGTGGGCAGTGTGTAATAGTATGTGGACAGACATATACTAGAGAGACACCAAGTACTGAACCAGTTTTAACAATTCTTTTACCATTAGTAAGCTACATTATTTACTTTCCAGTGAAGCTAAAAGATACAATCGATACTCATTGTCGTATTGTGATAATAATAAGTGTAAATAATGCTGATACTCAAACTAGATCACATCATACATTGTTGGACTAAGATATTCTTCCTTCTTACTTCATACAATCCATTTAAACCATTTATTTTTGCTACATACACAATACAGACAAGAAAAATTAAAACAAAAAAAGGAAGGAAAAAATTAACCAGCTCAGTGTATGCTGTGCTTGATGGACAGCACTGATTTTCAGCTGGTCCCCACTATCATCATAGTACAACAAATCAAGGAGCAGTCACAGGCATAGACAATACAATGACCAAACATACCTATATATAATATTATTGTAAATTATTTTGTAGATTTCCATTGTGCTGTACATCATAACAGATCCATATCCTGTAGTGGAGAGATATGATGAAGAGAAAACTTACACTGACTCTAAAACAAAGAACAAACTCGCATTCCCAGATATAGAAGATCTTGCCACTGTCAATCTCAGTGTAGTGGTGCCAGCTTATAATGAGGAAGAAAGATGTAAGGAAAAGGCTTGAATGTATTTTACTTGTATGTTTTGAGTGATATATGTGTTTCATCTTGGTTCACTCAGCCCTAGAAGTAGCATTGCGGACATGCTTGCACCTCTTAGTTATACACTTTCCTGCTTCAGATATCAAAGGTAAATTAATGTTGTAAAGAGTCTCTTTAATCAGAGGGGATTGTGGAGGAGATAAAAGGGGTCTGTGAAGAATGGACCTGGTGGAACCCTCTATTGTCTACCCTTCAAGGGATCTGGCGTAAACTCTAGATATAGTTGCAGTGTGTACAATGATCATGGAGTTCAGGAATAATAGTATATCAATGACAATTGAGGTTGCCATTTGAGGCCATGACATTGTGAATCGTTATTATAAACTTCCAAGATGAGATGCATGAAGCATTTTCAGATAAATATGTATGGCATGAGTAAAAAAAGGTTTTAATTTTTATTTCTAGTGCCGCCAATGCTGAATGAAGCTATTGAATTCTTAGAAAACCGAGTGAAAGAAAATCCATCATATAAATATGAGATAATAGTAGTGAGTGATGGAAGCCGGGACAACACCATACAAGTAGCAGAGTCCTATACAGAGAAATATGGTAGTGAGAAAGTGAGGTGTTTAGAACTGATTAAGAACAGAGGGAAAGGTGGTGCAGTACGATTGGTGAGTATTTATTATATTAAAACTTAAGACTTCTCACAAGCAGAAAAATATTAAATTATTACACTTATATATTAAATTATTACACTATATTTGTACTTTTTTATCTGACTAGATAATAAAGCTGGAACTTGCTCACTTAGGTCTATATTCCATAATTCCCTTGTATAACCCTTGCAGAGATACTCTATGAAATTGGGGCTTTATCTATCTAGGGCTCTAAATTTGCCATAAAGTGTCATGTTATTTTGTGTGGTAACACTTCCCATACTATTTGCCATTGTAGGGTATCGGGAGCTGTAGAGGAGCCACAGTGTTGTTTGCGGATGCAGATGGGGCATCAAAATTTGAAGATTTAACTAAACTAGAATTGGCACTACAAGAGATCATTAAATTTGATTCACTCTCAGAACTACACAGAGTTAGCGATTGTTCAGCTATTGTTATTGGTTCTAGAGCACATCTTGAAAAGGAGTCTTTAGCAACAAGAAGCCTTTTCAGGTAATAAGTACTTATAAAACAATTTATATTTATTTTAAAGAAGCATGTAATTGTTCATGCAAAATTGACATTGATTCTAATATTATCTTAGTGGATCTTCACACCAAGAATAAACACATTGTTTCACTAAGGAATGAAGAATACATATTATGTAGTAAACAGCGTGTAAGTGGTTGGCCCCCTACAAAACGGATTGATGATTTGGTGAAGGCCGCGGATAAATGTTAGGTGCGTACAGCGCACAAAACCTGTCGTCGTGGCGGTCTTTGGGGACGTCTTTCGGCTGAAGATAGTTCGTAATACCATGATATAACGGACGATTTGGCACAGTGGTTAAGAGTTTAACCAGCGCCATCCACTGGGTCGAATAGTCGCGGGTTTGATTCCAGCACGGGAAAAATCTTTGTGTGAGCCACTATTATTTGTTTCGGTCTGGGTATTTTTGTATGTGGATTTTCATGTTTGTATAATGCACCCACGACAGGAATAAATCCTAGTGTAGGAGCTATTTTTTTTTAATATGCTTCTAAACGGGGATCGCTACAGCGGCAATTTCTGCAAAGTGAAAGTGGGATTGGGGGCAAACATATAAGTTGCTACCGCAGATAGATGCGCCACCATCGTCAAGGAATAAGCAGCTGAAAATAGATTTGGACACTTAGGAAGCATTCTGTAAAAATTGGGCACAGACAGCCAACTAATGTTGTAAAAACGCTCGAGTCGGCGCTTAAAACGCTCGAGTCTTCTACGTGTTTGAACGCTCGTAACTGTCGACTCTGCGCTAAACGCTCGACTTTAGCGCTCATTTTTACAACAGCCAACCCCTTGAAGGTTATGAGGGGAATCTTGACCAACAATAGAACAATAAGTCATCAGACAATTGTAAATATTTTTTTATAATTTCCAGGAATGTACTTATGTATGGTTTCCATTTCCTGGTCTGGTTATTTACCGTACGAGGTATCAAGGACACGCAGTGTGGATTCAAACTATTCACTCGGAAAGCTGCGCGTGTTTGTTTCAACAGTCTCCATGTGAACAGGTGGTGAGTACAGACCAACTGCAAATACCACTTGTGTTTAAAAATTATACTTTAATATATTCTTTCTCAACACCTTTATACAACCTGTAGTTAACATACATTACACTCAGCGTCGGTGTCACGCGGGCGTAAGGCTGCCTCTCCACCAGAGATGTCAGCATGTGTACAGAGATGTAGAAAACCCAACAATAGGATATCTTAATTTTCATACAAGTTGCGTAGATGTCTCTTATATTAAATTCTCTAAGGGTTACACTGTATCAGCCTTACGCTAACTTTCCAACAGGGTTATGCATAGTGAGGGATGTGTGTGAAACCCAGCGTTGCCAATTTGTGGGGAATTCCCCAAATTGCGGGGAATTTCAAGTTGATTGGCATTATGTGGGGGGAAAATGCGGCAATTTTGACATATTGGGTTAAAAATAATTCAATTTACATAACTTGTTTAATCCCTAACTATATTATGTCCTGGCAATTTACTAGCTGCGATCTTAAGTGCCACTTCCTGGGCAAAAGATTAGGTTTTGTCACGCGGGATCAATTTAGATTAATGGAAGAGGTTTAGTTAACTGAGAATCTTGTTTTATGCTATATGGCTATGGCTAAGTGGTTTCAGAAAATATATATTAGTCAAAAAAGGACATGTACAGAGTATTTAACACATGGCTCTTTTAAAGCTTTCCTCAATCAAGTATTAGATGACATGTGACAAGGAGCCAATCGAGTTGTGTTTATATTTTGTCCAAGAATTTGAATACAATAACGATTTTCAATTATTTTCCTTCCTGTTTTTCCCATAAAATATAATTTATTCTATCTCTATCTATCTATATTATCACGCCAGATCCCTTGCGGGGTAGACAGAGAGTACAGAGTTCCGACAGGTTCTTTCCTTACATACCTCTCTGGCTTCCTCCACTCTCATAGTTCGTCCCATACACTCGCCGGTTACGGAGACCTTTGACTTGTCCTTCAGATAAGACTCGGTCTATTTGGTTGTGGTAAGATAGTCTAGGTCTTCTTTCCACTTTCGCGTATAATTTATTGCTACAATGACTTATTTGTTTAAATGAACTAGTCTGTTATTTATAAACCTTATAATTGCAAAAATAACACGTGCTGAAGTATATTTGCTATTCGATATAATTAAAATTACCGCTTAATTAACAAGAAAGACACCTGAAAAAATACCCTGAAACAAACCAATTTCGTGGGGAATTTGAGGGGAATCGGAATATTGTTCTCCCCAATTTGGGGGATTTGACCTAGATTTTTGGGGAATTCGGAGAATTGGTATTAGCAATTCTGGTGAACCCGCCAACAGGATTGCATAAATTGGAATTATTATTTGGTTTAGCTTATTTGAGCCTTTCTACCAGAGCTCCTAGAAGCTATGCAAATTAAGGCATTCTATCCGCAGAATTTCCTACATCCCTCGTTATGTAGGTATCTCCGGACCTTCTTGATGCAAAGGTAGCTTCATCGATGAAACAAGCTACAGTGAACTAAGTCTTAGTTATCTATAAACAGTGTGCGTGTGTTTTGGATATTGCCATTATTATTGGCCACAATTTCAGACACAAAACTGCTATTGAAAATGCTGCAGGATATAAAACTCAAAAAACACTAGGGATTCGAAACGAAAACCTCTTGATTGTCGGCAACACCCCGGGAGCCTAAACTGCGGAGGCAGTTTAAGTCATTATAAGTTTGTGAAAGTCGCAACAAATTGATGTGGTTTTTTGCGAGATGATGTCTTATGATCTTAACAGTCAACCTCATTTCTTTTTATATCCTGTTCAACCCCTTTTAATTTTAAACATTGTATTAATGAAAGGCCTTCACTGGAGGGCAGAGGTCTCCCATAATTATAGCCATAACTACAATTTAGTCAACTATAATATAATTTATCTGAAGGACAAGTCAGGAGCAGTCAGTAACCGGCGAGCGTGTATGAGACGAACTATGAGAGTAGAGGAAGCCAGAGAGGTATGTAAGGCAAGAGCCTGTTGGAACTCTGTACTCTCTGCCTACCCCGTAAGGGATCTGGCGTGATGATATAGATAGATAGAGATATAATATAATTTAAATTATGGTAAACTACATTGTTTTTTTAAGAGGCGCTCGTAGCACTGTGCGACCGCGGTGTACTTAACGATCACCAAGGTTAAGCACCGTTCGACTCGGTCGCCCTGAGATGGGTGACAGTTTGTGGGATTTTCATATTCGAGCGTCTCCGTGGTTCGGAAGGCACGTTAAGCCGTTGGTGTCGGTTACCACCTTATATGGTAGTCTTTAAGCCAAATTGGAAGCGTTATAGACGGCTTGATAAGTTTCACCAGTAGGTGGTCACAAAGCTGCCTCCATCAATCCGCACTGGGTCCGCGTGGTGGAGTATGACCTTATCTCTCTCACCTCGATTTGTGAGACCACCTTTGTCCAACAGTGGGCAGTATAGGCTCATATTATCAAGTTACAATCTTCAGAATTACTGTTTTTTTAAGGTTTCTCTTAAATTTTAAAGAATAATAGGTTATTTATTTATTTATTATCATAGTTGAACAATTGTGCAAATAATATTTCTGTAATTTGTTTCCAGGGCATTTGATGTCGAACTATTGTATATAGCACAAAAACTAAACATTCCAATAACAGAGATTCCAGTGAGATGGACAGAAATAGAGGGATCCAAAGTAACTCCGATCGTATCGTGGATACAAATGGGCTGTGACCTGGGCCTCATATGGCTCAAGTACACCATCGGCGCTTGGAAGATAAAGAACACCAAGACAGAATAAAGTATATCGTTTTATACATTCACTTTTAAATAATAAATAAAATATGTTTAAAACATCTTTATTATGAAAATATGCACATTTAAATAGCAAAAAATTAAGGAATACACAATAATTATGTACACATACGCATTATATGACAAAGACAATACTCGAAGCTATTCTCAAAAAAGTTGACATATCCAATATCAAAATTCAAAAGAAACATCTTTAGAAGAATTACATTGATACTTATGTTATACTTATGTATTGATACTTATATTGATACATTAGCATATGGACTTAGGAAACAACAAATGAGTTTCAGTAAAAAAATGCTGAAATTCAAGAATGCTGTACATAACATGACCATTTTAAAATGACGGTAACGGTACCTATTCCACGGACGTCTAGAATATTATTAAACACGATATCGATTTATATATAAATCATAGTCAGTTGTAAGTACAGCATTTTGCATATCCAGCATCAATATTTACTAAAATTGTATCTTGATAGCATAACTCGATATCATATAAAAACTAAACTCGCATATTACAGTTTTATTGGAGAAGTAAATATTTAAACATACTTGTAACAATAAAGCATAAAATGCGACATTTATATCTTAAACCTAAAACAATGGAATTTAATAATATATAACATTGAGGACCTCATTCATAATCGAGATAAACATATATATATTTATAGCAAACACTAAGGCCCGCTTGCACAAAGACTAACCGAACACGAACGTAAATAGAAATATCTGTTGACAAGAAAACAACTAGTTGTGTCCGATAATTTTATTTAACAATTCGTTGTGCAAGTGGGCATAAGCTGGGAACTGGTGATACACTCGCGTAAGCTCAGTATTGAGCAATGAAGACTTGCAATTTGGCATTAGACAGAATTAAAATTCATAAGTTAGGTACTTAATTATTAGGTATCATTATTCTTTGAGCGCTATACACCACGGCGGCATTTAAATACGGCGTCCAATATTCAATTGTGTTAAACATCAATAAAAACTGAAATTATACTTATCACAGATCATTCATAAAAGATTCTTTAAAACAATTTTGTTATATTAATTATATTATTATAACGAAGTCACTCAAAGTGTACAGGTTATGGAGATCTTTGTTGATTGTTATTTTTTAAATGCTGACAATAGATTTGTGACCCTACAAGAGAGTATGTTACCTGGATAATGTCAACTATTGTTACCTATTGTTTGGTGGGTAGTATCAGTGGATCTAACATGGATCACGCCCAACCGGGCCATCGCCAGTGTTTACGGCCAACACTAAACGAAAGAGAAATTATCTGGTTAGTGAATGTGTTTCGCTGTGAAATTCAAAGTTCTTTAACTTATGATGATGTACATGCATATAAAAAAAAATCATTTTTTAAATTTCCACATCCCTATTTAATCACAATCCACTAATTAAATAAGATCCACTTACAAAATTTTAGTATGGAATGTATTTCGTAATATTGAGTAAGAACTGAAATACATAGTATGGAAATAGCTTACTTCTACACAAAATGAATTATAAAATATGTTTTTTATGTTATAAGTTTTTATTATTTTTATCTTCAATCATGCCATATTATGATTCTTATCTTGTATAAGAAATTCAAAAGTACCAAGGTATACGAAAGAAAAAACAATTATTATACATTAATTAACAAATACAATATCATAATATAAATGTGAAGCATAATATGATTTAGTACACATTTATTAAATACGTTGGTCCGCATAGTGACGTCACAGAAAAACGGATATTTTAAAGCCCGACTATAGGACCGGCGAGTAGCTTAGGGCACTATCAGAGATAGTCTGGATGAATCCTGTTGTTTTTTAACTTTTGCTGGATAAGTGTATAATTGTTCTAATTTTTTTAAGAAACACGATTTTTTATCTGATCATGAATATGTAAGGTATTAACTAAAAAAGATCGGTCAACTGGTGACTACATTCAACAAGATCAAGTTTTATAGGAGTAGGCAGAAGACGCTTAAGATCTTAATAGGTTGGAAATGGCTTTCAGGTATTTTATAAATCTGGTGTTATTCTTAGCAATGTCATCAAAAACGTAACAATTAACAATGATTTATTTATGCTTACACACGGAAAGTAAAAACCCGTAGACATTTTGACAAAAAGTAAAACACATGATGAGTGAAAAGTAGTAAAAACACGTTAAAATCGTAATAAAACACGTCTACCGCAAATCACTAAACGGGCATGGGGATGAATTGGAAAGATTATGTTGTCATCCATTTAGATATTCGGTTTTATGGTCACTGTACGGGCCGCCACCACCACTTTATGCCTCATGGGCGGCTCTTTCTGGTACCCAGTCCTAATTTAGCATAGAAAAACAGAGCGAGAGCGTTAACGCGTACGACTGAATTTAATGTGCCGTGCTCGAGTTATATCAACTGATCGCTGGTTGGACATCTTATTCGAACAAATTTCATATTAAAAATTATATCATAAGACGAAAATTTGTGTCGGTTTGTTACTATTAAAATGTTGTCTTCGGGCACTAGCTATATTCTTGACCACATCCATTGAACAATCATATTGTCCACAAAAATAGCAAAAATATGGAGGAAACGTACTAGCGACTCGTGTAATAAGGGAAGCTTGTTGCGACAACTCTCGATTTACCGACAGCGCCGATTTGACGAATTACTTGGCTAGAGTTTTCTCGACAACGAGAACATTTGCCAAATCCCGATAATTTATTATATGGTCAGCAACGTACTCCGCTTAACATTCTCATTAATCGCTTGCAAACTTTCGTTTCGCATCAAATCCATTCATTTTGTTAAACTAAATATATTTGAATATGTGGGCAAAAATTTGGTTTTGAAAATGTCCACCAACGTTTGTAAAATAAAGAGTATTACACGTTTATCAAACGGAGAATGTTAGGCTACTTACGTTGCCGAGTGTACATACCAACACGCCCGTGTTACGTGCCGCCATACTACGACCATTTCAGGACTGAGTAGATATTTCGACTTAGGATTAATTATACTTTTACCTTTAATCCGAAGACCATCTTAAGGAATTGCTCGTAGTGGATCGTGATAACGCCATCTTGATCGGTGTCATATTGACGGAATGCCGAAGTCAGCGTCTAAAAAGGACAGCAATAATTTGTTAAAGTCGGATTTCTCATTCTGTTCACACGCTGCCTGTGGCACCGAAACGAAGTTAAACTGTTAGTTAAAGTAAAACTTTAAAGATTAGTGATACTATGTAGAATTTTGTTATAAAATATAACACAGTAAGATAAACTCATGAAAGATAATGTTAATATTTGATACGAGTAAGTGTAATTACAATTAGGTACCGATCAATATGTTGACATAAGACTGTGGCTTTGTGATACTATTGGTTTGTTACAAAACAATTATCTGTAATATTCGAGATCTGGATCTGATAACTATTTTGCAAAATAAAAATGGAATATAAGAAGTGACTGAAATAGATTGTCCTCATTGTGACAAAATAATTAATCATCTCCTCCTCCTCCTCTTAGCCCTGTTAAGAAACTGTCCCACTGTTGGGCACGGGCCTCCTCTCAAACTGAGAGGGTTTAGGCCATAGTCCACCACGCTGGCCCAGTGCGGGTTGGCGAACTCCACACACCTTTGAGAAGCTCTTAGGCATGCAGGTTTCCTCACGATGTTTTCCTTCACCGTTAAAGCAAGTGATAATTAATTTTTAATTTTTAATACGCACATGCTTTCGAAAAGACAGAGGTGCGTGCCTGGGTTTGAACCCGAGACCTTTGACTTTGCAGTCCAACGGTCTAACCACTAGGCTATCACTGCTTTTAATCATCTACTTTTTTCTTATGCTATTTTTCATTTCATACATATTATGGCAATGAAACTTCACCAAGTGAAGAGGTAGCTAGCTAATTAAGAAATCATAAATCTTTGATGACACCCAATTTATGGAATCATACTGATTCTAAGACTATTTTTTAAATAAAAAATAATTATTCAAGTCTGTCACGAAATATGAGAACATACAAAAAATCTAAAACCTCCTGTGGAAATTAACAATTTTTTTTTAGTGGCAATATTTTTTTTTTTTAAAACGTATCCCCGTAACGTAACACTAGGATTTATTCTTGTATCGTGGGTGTGTTTACAAACATGAAAATTCACATACACTAATACCCAGACCGGGACAAATAATTGTGGATCACCCAAAGATTTGTCCCGTACGGGAATCAAACCCGCGACTATTAGACACAGTGGGCGGAGTGGCTTAAGCTCTTAACACTGCGCTAAATCGTCCGTCAATAAACAAAAAGATTACTCACATACAAGGTGATGCAGCACTGAATGAAGTCATCAAACAAAATGGTTCCTCTGCCGAATCTATCGAACTTCTGCACCATCATATTAACAATCTCATCAGATAATCTGTACCCAAACGCCGTGAGGGCACTCTTCAGTTCTTGCTTATCAATGTTCCCAGAGTTATCTCGATCAAAAGACCGGAAGCAGTTTTGCCAGTCAGTGACATATTTCCACAAAGCTCCAAAATCTTCAAACGATATAACACCTCTATTCTGTTTATCGAACATTCCTGAAATTGAGTATATCTGGTATTTAATGCTGCAGAAGTTTTTATTCAGTAATGCAGGCAGGTTATTTATCATGCCAAGTTAAAGTGTAAGGCGAAGGAGTGCTAACAGATTCTATAATAGCGTATTATAAAGGTGAAAAGAAAATGTATTGACATTATCTATTTTATAAAAAATTTAATTAGTGTTAGTTACTTAAAGTAAATCAGCAATTTCAGATGTATGCAAAATGATATTTTTAGCTAAAAAAATATGCCCATACAAGCATAAAATCCTGTGGATCACTGGGCTGCAACGAAATCCTCTAAATTAAAATATGATAAAATCAGATTTAAGGAAACTACTAAGTGAAATGCTATTAATACAATTTTTTAGAATGCTTTTATGATTACTAGTATTTTAGGACAAATAAGTTTTACTGTTGTCTCCATTATTAAATGCATGACACGGAGTTAAAGGAAATAATACATATTAATTAAGAAAACTATTACATAAAAAGTATATGTGGTACGCAATTTTTAATTCAATTATGCGGTCTGAGCATCCTAACTCTAGAATTGATTTATTCACAAGTAATTTGTCAACCCTGAGCACTGTGTTAATCAAATACTTCTCATCTCTCTAACAGTTCTTTTTGCTATTTACAAATATTGTCAACTTAACTACTTAAGCATCATGTTTATATACCTCATTTCTAGATGCGGAGGCTTATTAATGGCTCTCTGACTTTATTTATCTATACCTACTTTGTTATATTAGCTGAAAGCCTCCCAAATAAAAATAATAATAATAATTCCATATTATTCCACCATACTATTCACAATTATCAATTCGATAAAAATTATGCGTAATAAATAGGATTTCCTTTGCAGACCACGTTGCCTTTAGTGGCAACTTTTATAGAATAACAAGTAAAAAAAAATTTTTTACTTGTTATTCTATAAAAGGTTTTATAGTAAAAGTACTTGTTTATTTGGCTTAGCTAATTATTAGCCCCCAATTCGTGTAATAAACTTTCATTATGATAAACTAAGGTGATCTTATGCTAACTCTAGTTGTATCGAATATTTGCCCTGTACAGGAGTAACCCACACCAACATTGAAGTGAATGCCAGCTCCAGTGACTGATATATAATAAAAAAAGAACCATGTTACCTATCATAAGCCGAACTGTTTCCGGATTGAATGGATTCCATGTACCATTCGAAAGAGCTTGTTGCAATTCATCTGCAGATATATAACCACTCCTGTCCTTGTCCACTCTGCAACAAATAATATGTATTTTGAGTTAATGTATCTCAACTCAAGTAACACTGAATGCAATAGCTGTAAAGCAAGTACAAAGCCAAGTTGCCCTTTAGGTACTTAAATAAATTGCAAATTATTCAATGAACAAAGGCCACCTTAATAAAGGGGATTTTGGTAGCCGATTTTTGTGTATACTACACATGATGCATCTGAAAAAGTATTATTATTGATTTTTATTTATTTCACTTCTAAGAGACCTAGCACAGCATATCTATCTATACTCGTCTAGCCGTTTTTGTGGCATAATTACCTACCAACACTGGTAAGTTACACCTATTTTTCTTAATATTTTTATGCAACAAATTAAACTACTTTATTAGGTATATAGAAGTATGCCTGTATTTTTCTGATAAAAGTGTAGTATAATACAATTTAAACGCTTATAATTTTAATATTTTTACTTATAAATCTATTATGTACCTTTATTACAAATTAGTCAAGTCTCCGTAACCGATGAGCGTGTATGAGACGAACTATGAGAGTGGAGGAAGCCAGAAAGGTATGTAAGGAAAGAACCTGTTGGAATTATGTACTCTCTGCCTACCCCGCAAGTCATCTGGCGTGATGATATAGATTGATAGATTAATAATACATACGTATTGGGGATCTAAAGAAGCCCTCGGACATCAATTTTGAATGCAATCCAAGCAAAAACAAATAAGTTAAAAATGGCTATTTTATATTAAATTATTATGGCCTTATTAGCACAATAAAATATTAAACATTGTGCTGATGTTAGTCATAATATGATGATGATGATCTTAATATTATTCAAAAAAATAAATTAGCGTGTGTGTGTGTGTGAATGATGTACGCTGTTGGCCGCGAGGCCTTTACAGCTTCACCGGACTTAAAGGCGAGCGTGCAACGACTACGCTCTAGCCAGCCAGAAGGGCAAGAGGCGACATACTCGGTTGGGACAGTCGCTGTAGGGGTACGGGTGCACTACTAAGTGCACCGGTCAACCGCCGGCTATGGGAGGGGATCTACTACTACGTCGTCGTCGTCGCCCGTATTCTGAGCGGAAAGAAGGGATGACAAAGCATCGGGGGGGTCGGTGAGAACATGTCGCGGCCGGCGGTGGCGGCAGGGGTCGGGGGGGAGATCGTAGTCGGCGGTGGCTACGATTAACGGATTCGCATGGGTAGATGCGTTCGCGAAGTGACGTGTTGACGCCTTTTTAATAAAGGCGCGAATAGGTTCGAGACCTAGATCGGAGTGGAGGTCGACGTTCCGTACGAACCAGGGGGCTCCTACGGCTTTACGGAGGAAGCGGTTTTGAACCACTTGGAGTATATCGATGTGAGAGGGGGCCGAATGCCCGAACACAACACACGCATAAGTCATGATGGGTCGAACGCAAGTTTTGTAAAGTGTCACCTTATTTCTAAGGGACATTTTACTCCGCTTGCAGATTAACGAATGGAGACGACCGAGCACAAATGATGCTCGGTGACGGACCCGCTTGATGTGCGGGCCGAAGGACATGGTACTGTTTAGGGTGACCCCTAGATATTTGACCTCTTTGACCCAGGGAATGGGTCGGTCGAACATGGTCACTTGGCCGAGATTACTTCTAGGGCGGCGCAGGGAGTGGAGCGGGGTGACACCTCTGGAGAAGAACACCGCAGCGCTCTTGTCCGGGTTCACCTCAATACGCCACTTCCTGAACCAATTCCCTAGGGATTTGACGGATGCCTGAAGGTGTCTGGTAATGAAACCCTTATTCCTATGCGAGACGTAGAGAGCGGTATCATCCGCGAATAGGGCTAGATGCGCCTTACTCGAACGAGGAATGTCGTTCGTGTAAAGGCTAAACAGGAGCGGAGACAGAACTGAGCCTTTGGGACTCCAGCACTGATGGAGTGGGAAGTGGAGCGCGTCATTTCGACGCGATAACGGAAGGCGCGATTCGACAAGAAGTCTCGTAAGATGAGCACGAGTCTGTCCGGCACACCCAATTGCTAGAGCTTGTAGATCAAGCCGTTGTGCCAGACTTTGTCGAATGCCTTCGCGACATCTAGGAAGAGGGCGCCCGTGTAGATGGGTTTGGGTCTATTGAGACCGGAGAGGATGTGCTCCGTGATGCGGTGCACTTGGTGGACGCAAGAGTGTTTGGCTCGAAAGCCAAACTGCTCGTCGATAAGAATACCCCTGGACGTTACGAAGTCTTTGAGCCTCGCCAGAAGTAGGCGCTCGTATATCTTGGCCAGGGAGTTGAGGAGACTGATAGGGCGGTAGCTCGCGGGGAGATTGCTAGGTTTGCCGGGCTTGGGAATGCCTATGACGTCCGCCTCCTTCCACTTAGCAGGGAAGGTGCAGTTCGCCATGGCGGCGTTCAATATGGCCACTAAGAGGCAGATGAGTTGGGCGGGAAGGCATTTCAGAACGCGATTCGAAATACCGTCAGAGCCGGAGGCTTTTTTAGTTTTGAGACCCATAATTAGATCTTCGACCTTCGTTTGGGTGATAGGAGGTAAGGAATCGACGGGGGGGAGGGATGCCCTGCGCTCGACTTCCCTGTCGACCGCGTCGACGTGGGACTGGTCGACGGACTGAGAGCTGGGGGCGCACTGGCTCTCGAGGGAGTCGGCGAGAAGCTCGGCCTTTTCGTCGTCGTCGAAGGCTGGGGGTGCGCCTGAAGGGGGGGGCAGCGGGGGCATGTCAGTCGTGGAGTCGGATTTGAGGCTACGCGCCAGCTGCCAGTAGGCCAGATGCGATGGCGCGATGCCCTCTAGGAAGTCACCCCACCGTTCCTCCCGGACCTCCGCGACACGACGCTTTACCTCTCGTTGTAAAGCGCGCATCCGGGCCCGATTGGCTTCGGTGGGGTAGGAGTCGTGCGCTCGGATAGAAGCATTCTTGGAACGAATGAGATCCCTAACATCGTCCGGCAGTCGAAAGCGGTTGAGGTAGAGATCTTCCGCCTCGACCTGCTTGGACGATCGACTGACAGCCGATCGGATGTGCTCGGTGAAGGCATCTACGGCCTGATCGGTGTCCTGAGGGGACGGGATGGAGTCCGAGCTGAGAGGGAGGGGGGGGAGGGTCGGCATCCGCCAAGGCCGTGCTTAGCGCATGTCATCCCATTGTAGAGCAAAGGCCTCCCTCCACTGCTTCCACTTGGTTCTGCTTTCGGCTTTAAGAACGTAAGTACTTAGCTGTTTTAGTGGTCTTAGTGATAAAGGCATGAAAATCTGTAGTAGTTCTCAGTGTCCAAAAAGTTAACAAGCCACAAATAGTGACCATCCTATTCTATCATAATCTTTATGTCCCTTTTGTTTGTGATGAAAAAGCATTCTGAGATTTGCTTACCTAACCAAAGAAACAGCAAGTTTCAGGTTTGAGGAATTATTCATTTTAGCTTTCATAAACTCATATCCTGGCTATTAGGTTACAGTCCAATATTGTTACTTCACTACTTATACAATTATTCATTTATTGTATCATTTATTCCCTATGATCAATTAAACATGTACAGCAGTGCATTGCAATAACTTTGTAAAATGATTGTTTAATGGTGTACTGAATACACAAGGATTTCACATAGTTATCGTAACATCCTGAGACTAAGGACCTGGAGCAAATAAGAAAGTGGGCAACAATCAATAATAGAACTTACCTTCTAAAAACATCCCATAGGAACTCTCTGCTAGGCATGGGTGATTGGAATGCCATTTTTTCTGTAAAAGAATGGTACATTTTAAGTTTTAAATTCTTATTTGTTTGCTATAAGAATTATATATTTTTATACATCCTACTGATATTATAAATATGAAAAAGTGTGTATGTTTAATGTTTGTTACTCAATCACGCAAAAACGGCTAAATTGATTTATATGAAATTTTACACACAGGTAGTTTATTACTTGGATTAACACAGGTTATTTTATATTCTCGAAAAATGTAAGGTTGCTATCTAAAGTGAGTCACGGACAGAAACTAGTATATAATAAAGGGTTTATTTTTTATTACACTGCACAAACATACTTTGCCTACCCCGCAAGGGATCAGGTGTCATGATAAAAATAGATAGATAGACAAATATACTTTTTTAACATGTTAAGCTATGGTACTTTTTCTATACCACAATTAAAAATAGCAAAAATAAAACTCAAATTACTATTACATATTTTACCACCTTGACTCATTTACCTGATTTCATCATCTTACTAATAATATTATAAACGGAAAGTTTGTATGTTTAGATGTTTGCTACTCAACAACACAAAAATGGCTGAATGGATTTGGATGAAATTTAGCACACAATTTATTACCTGGAGTGACACATATAATACTTTTTAACCCAGATAAATGTTAAGTTCCTGTCTTTAGACATGAACCCACCATCAACGCGAATAAAGTTGCTGGCAGAAGCTAGTAGGTACTTAATAGCTATCTGGAAACTGCATCACAGAAATCACTTACTTCTCTTGATATCATATTGTACATATAGAGACTGAAATCAACGAATAAACATCCTGCATATCTATATCTATTTATATTATCACGCCAGATCCCTTGTGGGGTAGGCAGAGAGTACATCCTGCATATGATGCCTGTAAAGGAGATAGCCATTTATACATTCACTTTACTGGACATAGCTAGGGGTCTTAATGTGATGAGGCAGGGGTAGAGCTTATAGCCATTATACTGGGCCCAATTCCAGACTCCAATGAGCTACTGAACATTTTCGCAGCACCTCCTAGCAGCATTATCCGACTTAGGATTCAAACAGAGGACATCCTGATCGCCAGCCGCCACGCACTCAGCCCTATGAGTTACAGGTGCAAAAATCAGAAAAATACATTACAAGAACTCACCAAAAATATTCTCACTCAAAACTATTCTTTGAATAGTTCGGTGGATAGAATAATTCAAGCTTGATATTTCTACCTCACTTCACTTAATGCTCGAACTTTTCCTGTTACCTACAATAATAAAATGGTTAACTGTGATTTTAATTGATGGTGTGGATTTCCCGATGTGAAGTAAAAAGAACTTACTCATGTAACGTGTTCACTTCAGAAATCAACCAACTTTTCCAACAAAATTCCGATTAAACACGTATGACAATAATTATTATCTTCACAAAACAAGAATGATTCTATTCGTCATTGAAGTCAACCACACCGAGAAATTCAGAAATTAGGCATGTCGATTTAAAATCGATTTATTGAAATATCGTTACTTTCAAACAAAATAATCTATTATTTTTAATCTATCTGTACCACTGAATCCTTTTAATACAGCGATTTCGAAAGCCACCGAATCGGATCGATTCAATCATAAAAAAGCTGTAATCAAAAGTAAGACTAAAGTAATTTGTCTAAATCAAGGCTATAAATAATGGAAAAACACGTTTTGTTGTTAAAAATGAGGTCAAACCACAAACCAAACATGAGTTTATTTTAGTCAGGTGTCTTTTTAATATCTAAATTAAACATATCAAGAAATTATAAAAAAGAAGAAATCCAAAAAATATCTTAATAGGCAAAGTAATAAGAATCGATTTCGAATCGAGAATCAATGTTTTAATCTTTAATTTAACGAGAATCTTTTCTTGGGCGTTCGATTCAAATTCATCGAAAGATCGATTTTTCTTTAAATGAATCGAATGTCTAACAGAAACCCTGAAAAAAAAAGACCTGTCGCATCTGTCAATTTATTCGTTAAATTGACAGATGCGACAGGTCTTTTTTTTGTTTAGGCTATAGCGTTTACATTATGCCATTGTTCAAAGTTAGGGAAACGAAGTACAAAACCGAAATGGTAACGAGAAAATTTGGAAAGATTTATTAGGAAAGTTAAAAAGGAAGGATATGATTATATGTGGATGCTGTTGTGTAGGATGAACATATTTATGGCAGAATAAATATCAATATTATGAAAGGCCAGCAGAGAAGGAATGGAGAATGGACAAGGAATTTTAAGTTGGTGAAGCTGTGAATAAAAGAAAGAAGACTCATTCAGCAAGCAAAAAATATATTTAAATTAAAAAATTTTAGGTTTAAATCTCCATCTTCGCCGCAACCACAAAGGTCTGAACCGACTATACCGAGCCTCGCTAAATGTTCTGGTGTACAAACGTGACCTAAACGCATTATAATAATGATGGATGGAATCTATTTACAGAAGCCTGCCTTGGCAAACCAGGGTATGCTAGGTATATTTGGTTGGATGGAATCCAGAAAGGTGCTAGAGCAAAGAACGTCAAGTTGGTACATAGACATCTCAAGGTGCAGCTTTGGTTTGCAGCTGATTTACTCTCGTAGACCGCATATAAAAGTTTTTTTAAAGTGTGAGAAATTTCTATATTCGGGTTATTTAATATAAAGGCCAATAAAAATATTCAGTTTTGATAGATTTGTTGTTTCAATTTCAAAGATCATCAGTTTCACGGAATTATTGCACAAAGTAGCAATGAACTTAACATATTAAAAGGGGTAAAAAATTGAGTCTCTGTTAACCCCACATAGGCGATGTACCATGGATGTATTACAATGGATTGAGTACTCTAAAAATATTGCCAAAGAAAATTAAACTCTCACTTACAGACACAACATTGAATTTTCTATGATTTAAACAACTCGAGAAACCATGATGAGTGAGAGCTATAACCTAGAGCCCGGTGTCACGCTCGCACCCATTACGATGCAGTACGGTGACCATAAGGTAGAACTTAGTGTTGTAAAAACGCTCGAGTCGGCGCTTATAAAGCTTGCGTGTTCTACATGTTTCAACGCTCGTGAGCGTCGACTCAGCGCTAAACGCTCGACTTCAGCGCTCATTTTTACAAAACTAGTAGAACTAATACGGACTATACCTATTTATGATATGGTTTAAATACGCTGTAAACCATTTATTACCGAGTTCAGAACGAACAAGATTCTCAATTCGTCTTTATATACAGAATGGACTAAAATGGGACAACAAGGCAGCTATCACAACCGTTGTAGATACAGAAAAACGGCCCTAGGAGACTATTCTTAATTTTTGCGATATTTGGAGCTGAATTAACAGATTCTGAAAAAATGTACAGTCTGCAAGAAAATGGGCAATTTAATCAAAAACGTTGACTACTACTCATTTAAGATATCACCGGTAGCGGGGGTCGTAAACCTCGCTGCCAGTGGAGCACATTTTTTTTATACAATGTATATAAGAATATTTGTATTTTGTTTTTTTTTTTATATATTTTATAGGAAATAATATTTAAATAAATGCATACATAACAATAATAATAAATCATTTATTTCAGGCAATATAAGTTTCACAAAAATAGTTATGTGCAACTTACAGGCCCATAGAATATACACCTTACAGACTAACATACATATAATATATAAAACTTAATAACTAAGACACATATGTTGACGGCGACACGTTGCGTTGTGCAGGGGCGTCTCATAGTCTTCCACGAAATCTTCTGATAATGACACCCTTCGACATTAAGAGCGTCTTGACTCCTTATTATGAGTATCGCGACACCTTACTATAATAAGAAGTCGTGACGCTTATGAGCAACGCATACGCGTATATATATATATATATATATATATATATATATATATATATATATATATATATATATATATATATATATATTCTACATAATACTATCGATAATATCGGTTTAATTGTGTTAATATAATCGGTAGAGCTATCAATAGTACGAATAGTTTTCAAGGACACAATACTATCGATAAACTATCACTATCGCCGCAACACTAGGTCATAGTATGCTGCGGTGTCGGACGGTGACAGAATTGTCCAGTTGTTGTTTTATTTCAATTCTTACAAAGAATATCTAGGTCCACTATGCATTATCACTTTTTTATTACCTATTGCAATGTTTTTAAATTGATAGAGTGTTACAGATCAATCGATCTTAAATACCATCTTTTCTCTTGTAAACATCGATTTCGATTAATCGATTTTAAAACGACATGCCTAATTTACATTTTGCTTCGATACTAAAATGGCCGATGTCTCAAATAATGAACGAAAAATAAAGCTTACCAAAAACGGTAAAATTGTAAAAAGAAGAACACGAAATCCAGAAGGTAACTTTTAACTTTTCGTGCGTATTTATCTTCCAGTGTATCTCGATCGCAATCAATGCTATAAGTAATTGTATCTGTTCCTAAGACTTCATTACAACAACCAATTTTTGACTCTTACTACATTTTTGATACCCGGTCAGAATTTTAAATGAACGTCATTACAAGCTCTTTTTATCATTCAGTTCAACTACTGTAATGTAGATATTTGTAGTGAACACAGAAATGAACACCGAATTTCCTTAAACTTACCGGAGCCTATATGCGCGTCCTATCCTACATTTGTGTATATTTAATGCGACCTTATCGTTTTGTATTAGTACCTAGTTTAAGATCAACGATTATACGAATAATCTCTTATTCTAGAATGGCACAAACAAAAACAAAAACGATTGAGGATAGCTGGTCTAGAATACATAAATGCGAATGGAAAAATTGTGCCCCCGAAGCAGCCGGGGCCTGATTGCAATTGCCGGCGAAGATGTTTTCAAAAGGTGCCCGAGGAAATAAGATTAAAAACTTTCCAAGGTTTCTACTCCATGAAAACACATGATGAACAAAATGCATATTTATTTGGGCTAATGAGACAAGTTGATGTAAAAAGAAAAAGGGTAAAAACAAGTAGCCGACGCACATGCACTTTTGAATACTTCATCCGAGTTAAAGGTAGAGAGACACAAGTGTGTCAGACTGCATTCAAAAACATTCACGCCATAACGGAAAGAAAAGTAAGAGTACTTTGTAAAAAAATGGATGATGGAGTTATGTTTCCCAGTGACAACCGTGGTAAAAATAGCCACCGAAGATCTGGAGAAGTTAGATTACCTAATGGCATATTTGAACAAATAAAAAATCACATTTACTCAATTGTTCACACTCACCGTCTCAAGGATTTTATTAGACTTGATAAAATAGCTGGCTTAGAAATAAATATTTCAAAAATGTGGAAAGATTACATAAAGTTGTATGATCCAGAAAACATATCAGCAACTATGCCTAAGTCCAAGAGAAATATAGATGTGGATTCATTGTCGGACATATCACAGCAGCAACCTGCTTCTCAGCAAGAGACACTTGCTTCTATCCCATACCCTGGGAGTGGTCATTTAGTAAACATTGCTGAGAATTATTTTCAAAATCAATATCAAACTGCAACATTGACTACTGGAGGTGCTACTAACTTCTATTCCACTCCAAATGGAGGTCAAAGCATGGGAATACTGCTTCAACCCAGTGCACCGAGACCTGCGCAGCCAACCACTGCTTTTATCCTGCTTCAAACAAAACCGGAGCCACAGCACTCTGCAATCACAATAGATAATTCTTACAATCATAACACAGAGATTGTTCAGGAATCTGAAAAATGTCAAAAGAAAATTAAGAAAGAACGAAAGAAAGGTCCCATGGTGAAGCAATGGAGGTACACCAATATTTTTCATGATGAGATAAATGGGGCAGCCTTAGCTGCTATAAAAACTAGACTGGGCATGTATTATGCAGAGAGTGACGCTGCAAGAAAAAAGGCCAAGCAGGCACGGCCTACGGAAGCTGTACAGACTCAGACACCACCTGACCAAATTGCACAGATGAGGCCCACGCACACAGTGACAATTTATACGTAGGTGTCCAAGTATTGTCCTCTATTATGACTGATCTGATAAAAAAATCAAGTTGTCTGTATCCTACAAAGTATGTTATTTTTTGGTATAATCATGATTTTACTCCTGGTTTCAACTTGATAGTGAGCAGGAGAGTGAACATGAACCATAATGCATGTCATACCAGGGGCTTGACAGCATGTATTTTTTTTTTTTTTTTTTAAAACGTAGCCCCACACTAGGATTTATTCCTGTGTCGTGGGTGCGTTTACAAACATGAAAATTCACAAACAAATACCCAGACCGGGACAAATAATTGTGGATCACACAAAGATTTGTCCCGTGCGGGAATCGAACCCGCGACTATTCGACACAGTGGGCGGAGCAGCTCAAGCTCTTAACCACTGCGCTAAATCGTCCGTCAAATATGCATGTATATAGCAATAGTAGTACCTATCTAATCATTTACCCTTATAAGGGTGTTTTTTTTTACTTTACGACAATATCATGAAGGATGATGACCGTTTGTGGCATTTTCATATTCGAGCCTCTGTGCTTCAGATGGCACGGTAATCTGTTGGTCCCGGTTACTACGTAATGTGGCCAGCGGATAAGTTCCATCAGCAGGTGGCCACAAACCTGCCTCCCCCATCCGTACTAAGTCTGCGTGGTGGAGTATGGTACCTTATCTGTCCCAACTTCATTTGTGAGAGAAGGCCAGCAGTTGCACAGTATAGGCAGATACTATTATTATCGTCTCAGTAGAGTGAAAACCCTAGCAATGCAATTTTAGCTATATTTTATTGCCATATTATATTATTATTATATGCTCCCTAAACTTGGCAGTGATGAAATTTGTCTCGAATGCATTGAAAATGCATCTGAATTGCACTAAAAGACAAATAATGAAGTTGTGGTAATAAACATTTTACAGGGTGCAGGTAGTTGTCTTTATACCTGCTGCAAAGGACATCGTGAAAATTGGCCCCAGAACCAACAAACATGTAACCTGGTATAGGTTACATGTTTGTTTAATGATTTATATGTTTTATTATGGTAGTTGCGAACATCTCTATCTAACGGACAATTTGTAATCCAAAATGAATATTTCAACAGTACTTCAAGTACCTAAATCGAAGTCGCCAACGACTTTTCCGAATGTCAATGTTGTTATGGACTTACGGTTGAAAATGTCAATCCTATCAATCGGTTATATTCAATCTAGACATGTGTAACACTGCGCTACGCCGCGCAATTCCGCCAACTCAGTTCACTGCGCCGGATGTGTTAACTCACTTCTTCGAAATGTGTTAGCGCACAGCGCAGGACCGGGAAATTCGAAAGGTGTTGAGTTGTTAAGTGTCAAAACGAACGATCTTATTTATTTTCTCACTCACTCCCGGAGTCAATAATGAGCCAACGCAGTTCGCACACTGTGCGCCGTTTGTGCTAAGAACTTGTGAGCGTGGCGTGCAGATGGCGCGTTCCATTTTGTTACGCCATGGCGCAATTTTGAGTTAACCCAATGAGCCGGCGCAGTAAACTGCGCCCGAGATACTGAGTTAACGCAAGGAATTTCGCTGAGTTACCCATGCTTTGAATGATTATTGCTAGTGTATTTTTACATAACGATTTTACAAATGTGTTGTTGGCTACTAAATATAACTTCAAAATTTAATACTCTTTTTTTGCAATTCTCCCGCTTGTCCGTTTAATAAAAAATGCATGAAGACAGGTACAATGCAGGCACAATGCAGGTAACTAGAAATCATACACGCAATTTTTCATTGCTGTTGGTTCTGGGGCAAATCTTGTATGGACGCAGAACAATGTCCTTTACCTCTTTCGCACAGGCAAGGTTTTCACTCGGGTACAAATGATCTACGACATTGGCCGGGGGCCTTTATAGCTTAATCAGTCTAAGGTACGATTTATACAAAACGCCGCGTCTCGGAGCGCCAGCGGAACGGACGCGCACTGACTGTCTGTCCGAATGATGAAGCCCACTGGAATACTATGGAATTATTTAAAGCTATTTTGTTCTCCATAATATACATATTCGATAATAACATGTTTATATATTGATCGTCCTGACACGGGTACGGTAAATCGTGTATTGTCGTCCATTGAAAAAACGCCCTAAGATCATGTTTTTGTTAGATTCTTTATTTTGTCTTTCTATATTATTGTCTTTAATTTCTCGATCTCGTAACACAAGTGTTTTTTTATCCTCAGAATATAGATAAATCTTATTTCGGTTTACTATATTCTAAGTTTTTATCATACATTAGGGTTGAAAAATCACAGTGATTTGTATTACCTACAATATTGTATCTAATAATAAATTTTCTTTGATTTATTTTATATGTAGCTATGTATTTAGGTAAATATTTACATTTTAGACATGACTTTTATGTTATTTTTTCACGTGGAAAATATAGATTTAGTGTTCTATATTTATAACAACATTGAACTATACCTAAGAGGGTTTCTCTAACGTATAACATCATAATACTTAATTTACATCTCGCAATAGAATTAAATAAAAGATAATACAGATATAACGAGCAATTAAATCTATCTCTATCATCACGCCAGATCCTTTGCGGGGTAGGCAGAGAGTATAGAGTTCCATCAGGTTCTTACCTTACATACCTCTCTGGCTTCCTCCACTCTCATAGTTCGTCTCATAAACGCTCGCCGCTATGGAGACTTGACTTGTCCTTCAGATAAGACTGTTGGTTGTGGTAAGATAGTCTAGGTCTTCCGCGGTACTTACATCCTTCCACTTTCGCATTAAATGTCGCTAATTAATATGATAAATGGGCTGGGTTTGTTACATTTTAAAAGCAAGTTTGCTTAATTTCGGATTTAGCATTAACAAAATACTCTGCCGTCTTTCGTAGCGTAAAGCGTTGTTACGGACCCTCTACTTTTAACTGACAAAAATATTTTAGGGGTTTACGTATCGCACTTAAAGAATTTGTGCTATGCCTATAGTTTGGCATAGAATACCAAATGTTCTATGCCCGAAAAGATTTGCCTTGCCGTCTAATATACTACGTGTGTCGTTTATGCCGTTTTTGCCCTTGAGTTAGTTTGAATAAGTTTGGCTACGTTCGTACTGAGAAGTAGCTAGCTTAGCGCTTAGGGGCTAGTGACATCCATCTGGTGTTTTGCTAGGATATAAGATGTCTGCAGTGAATTTATCACTAGGAGCCCATGAGTAATTTGCTTACTGGAAATAGTGTCTGAAAGTATCATCTGACTTATGATGATACTTTTTTTTAATACAAATAAGCCATTATAGTATTTATGAATTGTCAGAAATGTAACAAAGATTCTACCAGTACTACTGTTACATAATCCACACAGGTTCTATTTAAAATAAGGGCAATTAATTGTAAAAAGTTTCCTTCATCCATTTTTTTTTATGAAATAATAATCCATAGCGCCTAGCGACTAAAAACAAATACGTTTGTTAACCTCGCCACACTCCAGGTGTGTGTCCGGTGAAACTGTATAGGCCGCGGCCAACAGCGTAGTTCGTTCGCGCACACACTAGGTAATTAGCGAAGACGTCAAGCGCGCAGTGCAAACGGTTGCTAAATATTTGTTTTGCTAGGTTTTATTTCGATATATAACAGGTGCTCAATAGGCTCTAGGCGCTAAGTAAGGCACCAGTCAGCGCGAACGTAGGCAAAGGTACCGGCCGGACAAAGGGCAAAGTGCAATACCTACTCTCCAGTTGAAAGGAATTAAGGCAGTCGCTCACTTACTTATCATCCCAGCACGTGCATTAGCGCTCACTTATCAACTCCTCAGCCTCACCGAATCGCTTTGCTCACAAGCTGTCTATGTGGCATTAAGGTAACTAAACTCAAATAATTTATTTTGTATAAGCCCTGCGGGGGCGCTTACCAATTTAATTTTTTTTTTAAATCTAATTTAACTACTAATCTACCACCGGATCGGAACGCGGCCTCCACTGCGAAGATTCGGCGGAGAAACTCAGCGGGCTTGTCCTTTTTATTTGCTTCTCTTTCTCTTTTCGGTGTTTTTTTTCAATCTTATTGTGTGGATACAATGGTTAGGTTACTATTAAATAGTTTACGATCTAGCTCCAGTGTGATGCCTTACGATCGAGATATGAATCTGAAGATGTTATATGTAAAGGGCGTCTAAAGGATTCTAGATGGACCAGTCCCCACAAGCAGCACCCGTTCACGAGTATGACTGCTGGAACAGCCATCATAAATATCAATGGTATGTGGACAGCGAGCGAACCACTATGTGAGGACCCGGCTGCTTCAAAAATTTTAATAATAGCAGTGCTAGTAGTTTGACTGCCTCGTTGGTCTAGTGGCAAAGCGCATCGCTTTGTGATCATGAGGTCCTGGGTTCAAATCCTAGGTCGGACAAGTGTAGTTTTTCTAACGAAAACTTCCCAGTACGAGTCCGGAGTCTGGAATTGTGCCCGGTATATGGCAATAGGCTCGCCCCTTATTACATGGGGCCTAACATCACAACCATTGCCGCGTGGTTCCCGGCTTAGAATAGGACCAACCCATCTCATCCCATCGGGTGTCGTACAAGGCGACTAAGGGAAAACTAGGGAATGGGCAGCAGCGTTCCCTTAACACTTCGACGACCAATAACTGCGCTCGCCAACCCGCCTGCCAAGCGTGGCGAGTATGGCAAACACCCCCAATTATGGAAGAAAGTAGGAAAACCAGGCCCCTAGTCCCCGGCGGTCTTGTTCGTCCTGGCCACGGTAGCAGCCATGGTAACGACAGGACAAGGGGTGCTAAGAATCTCCGGCAGAGATTCGGCTACCACCAAAACCGAAAATTGGCCCTGGTGACATACAAGGCACGCACATTGAGGACAGATGAGAAGCTAGTTGAGCTGGAAGAAGAGTTAAACAAGTTGCGGTGGAGTATTGTTGGTTTATCGGAGGTCCGAAGAGAGGGCGAGGACACGATAACCTTAAAATCCGGCAACTTGTTTTACTACCGGGAGGGCGAACAGCAGTCCCAAGGTGGTGTCGGATTTATCGTCCACAAGTCACTCATAAACAACGTTGTGTCCATCACTAGTGTGTCGGGCAGGGTAGCGTACCTGATACTCAGAATATCCAAAAGATATTCGCTGAAGGTCATACAGGTCTACGCACCGACCTCGGCATACTCAGATGATGAGGTCGAAGTTATGTATGAGGACATTAGTAGAGCCATACATACTTCCAAAGCACATTTTACAGTAGTTATGGGTGACTTCAATGCGCGGCTGGGCCAACGGGGCGATGATGAGCTGAGAGTGGGGCAATTTGGATATGGGCAGCGCAACCCCAGGGGTCAGAGGCTGGCCGAATTTCTGGAGAAAGAGGGACTCTTTATGATGAACTCTTTCTTCCAGAAGCCGCCTCATAGGAAATGGACCTGGATGAGCCCTGATGGTTCCACAAAAAATGAGATAGACTTCATCATGAGCACCAAGCGACAAATATTTAATGATGTCTCCGTGATTCATAGGGTAAAAACCGGCAGTGATCACCGAATGGTCAGAGGCACATTAAATATTAATGTCAAAATGGAAAGATCGCGTCTGATGAAGTCTACGCTCCGACCTACTCATGCATATATCCAAAACCCCGAGAACTCAACTCGAATTGTCAAACCGCTTCGAATTGCTAGACAGCAGCGCATCAGTGGACGAAATCAACAACAGGCTGGTAGAGACTGTTCATACGGTCGGGTCCAAGTATTTTAAGACCAACCGTAAAAATAGGCCTCAAAAACTATCTGACTACACCCGAAACCTCATGGCTGAGCGACGTTCCATGACGCTCCAAACCTCCGATGATGCTAAGTCCTATAGGCAGCTTAATGGACAGATATTGAAGTCCTTGCGACACGACTTACGGTCCTTCAATGCAAGGCGTATTGAGGAGACCATAGAGCAGAACAAGGGCTCTAAAGTGTTCGCAAAAGACGCGTCTATTGGGCAGAGCCAGTTGACGAAGCTGAAGACGGAGGACGGACACGTAACGTCAAATAGGTCAGAGGTGCTCAGGGAGATAGAGAGGTTCTATGGACAGTTATATACCTCAGTAGCTAAACCTGTTGTTGACTTGGTAAAAGACCCAAGAGCCAAGCTAACCCGACACTGCACTGAAGATATCCCGGACATCAGCCTGTGCGAAATTAGGATGGCTCTCAAACAACTAAAAAACAACAAAGCGCCGGGTGAAGACGGAATTACTGCAGAACTTCTGAAGGCGGGCGGATCGCCGGTACTTAAAGTCCTTCAGAGGCTATTTAATTCCGTCTTGCTTGAAGGGAAAACGCCGGAAGCATGGAACAGGGGTGTGGTGGTGCTGTTTTTCAAGAAAGGTGATAATTCTTTATTGAAGAACTATAGGCCCATCAAACTGCTGAGCCATGTTTATAAGTTGTTTTCGAGAGTCATTACGAATCGTCTCGAACGAAGGCTTGATGACTTCCAGCCTCCCGAACAAGCCGGTTTCCGGAAAGGTTTTAGTACCATAGACCACATACATACGCTGCGGCAGGTTATACAGAAGACTGAGGAGTATAATCGGCCACTATGCTTGGCGTTTGTGGACTATGAGAAAGCCTTTGATTCGATCGAGACTTGGGCGGTTCTTAGATCTCTCCAGCGATGCCGCATTGACTATAGGTACATCAAAGTGTTGAAGTGCTTGTATAATAACGCCACCACGTCAGTCCGAGTACAGGGGCAGTGCACGAAGGTGATCCCCATAAAAAGAGGAGTAAGACAGGGAGACGTCATTTCTCCGAAACTGTTTACGGCCACCTTAGAGGACGCCTTCAAGCTCTTGGAATGGCAAGGACTTGGCATCAACATCAATGGCGAATACATCACTCACCTTCGATTTGCCGACGACATTGTGGTCATGGCGGAGTCGCTGGAAGATCTAGGACGAATGCTCGGTGACCTCAATAGAGTATCCCAACAAGTGGGTCTTAAAATGAATATGGACAAAACAAAAATAATGTTTAACGTCCATGTCGTACCCACCGCACTCACCGTTGGGAACTCTACTCTTGAAGTTGTCGACGAATACATTTACCTGGGACAGGCAGTCCGGTTAGGTAGGTCCAACTTTGAGAGAGAGGTCAATCGACGAATCCAACTCGGCTGGGCACCGTTCGGGACACTGCGCAACATCTTCTCATCCAAAATACCTCAGTGCCTAAAGACTAAAGTTTTTAGTCAATGTGTGTTACCAGTGATGACATATGGATCAGAAACGTGGTCTCTTACAATAGGTCTCATAAAAAAGCTCAAAGTTGCTCAGCGAGCTATGGAAAGAGCTATGCTCGGCGTTTCTCTACGTGATCGAATCAGGAATGAGGAGATTCGTAGAAGAACCAAGGTCACCGACATAGCCCTCAGGATTAGCATGCTGAAGTGGCAATGGGCTGGCCACATAGCGCGAAGATCGGACGGGCGTTGGGGCAGAAAGATTCTAGAGTGGAGACCACGTATTGGCAAGCGCAGCGTAGGACGACCGCCTGCCAGATGGACCGACGATCTTGTGAAAATCGCAGGAAATCGTTGGATGCAGGTGGCATCGGACCGGTTACGCTGGAAAGCGATTGGGGAGGCCTATGTTCAGCAGTGGACAAGTATAGGCTGAAATGATGAACATCGTCAGCGAAACGTGGGTGTACTCGGTACACCTCTGCCACCCCCGCTTGAGGAATATAAGCGTGACGGTGCTAGTAGTAACTAGCGCTGTTGGCTCGCTTGCTGTGGGTTGACCGCGTATTGCCAACGTCCTGGTCCAGAGTGAAACGCGTGCCGCCTGCGAGATATTCGGTGAAGATAGCTTACGTACTGGAGTTCGTTGACCACGTGCGTTCCACTCGTTGTCCGCGGAGCGTCTACTCGGTAATCATCGCCCGCGTCGTGTTTTACATGCTGTATGACAGCGTTTCCCATATGGTGAGTCGGAACCCGGTACTGGACCACGAAAATAAAATACCGGGTCGCAAAAATTGCCTTCAGTTAAATACACCGCTGACATAGAGAGAAGAGTGAACGCAGAGAATTGAGTGAATGGTGCGATAGGAAAGCTAATTGGAAGCCAGCTCTTAGGCCAAAAGACGCAGCTGGGCATGCATAACAGAGTGCTTGTCCCGACGCTATTATATGGCGAGTTGGGGATTATATGTAGAAGCGCTCTGTGGAAGGTGTACGTAGTCGAGCTGACCGACCGTCTTCGCAACAGCGAAGTAGAAAAGCGTGTAGGTATCAAAGATAGTATAGTTGTAAAGATGAGATGTGGTATGCTCCAGTGGCACCAGCATATAGAAATAAAGTCGGAAGAAATCATGATAAAAGATATATACAATGCAAAAGTGGAAGGATGTAGGTTCCGAAATACTATCAGACCGTGTCTTATCTGAAGGGCAAGTCCAGTCTCCGTGTGCAACCAACTTTTGTGTGTGTGTGTATGACCTACGCTGTTAGCCGCCAGGCCTTTACAGCTTCACAACTATGAGAATGGAGTAGCCATAGAGGTTTGTAACAAAAGAACCTAACTCTGCAGCCTCTGGCTACCCCGTAAGGAATTTTAAATTACTTTACATTGATTTTTTTCTTTCTTGAAACATCGAGAACCAAAAGATGTCGAGAAATCGAAAACCCTATTTACAATCAATCATACTTGTTAATGACCAAGAGACGTGTTGCTTTTGTCAACGCGAACGCTCGCTCCGCTGTTGCACTGAGAAGTGGTGGTCGTGACGCATCCTGCGTAGCTTGTTTTATAGGTCCTACACCCCGCCTATTGTTCCTGCCTCCTACCACATGGACATTGAAATGTGCTTTATGTTCCTTATATGCACTAGTAGGGTTGGAAAACGCTGCCACCTCGCGGAATATAAGCGTGACGGTGAAACGCTGTTCTATGACAGTCACTGCGGCCACTGACTACGAATGGACGTCGAGCGAGATGGGGCGATGCAGATTGGATGCCATCGACAACGCGGGCGAGGTCAGTGATCCTGTATGCGCTAAAAAGAATGGTGACGGGTGAATAGGGTCAGCAGAATTCTCTAAGTCTGAAAATCTGACGTAATCAACGGCGGCTACTCCAAGTGGAATGTAACTACAGACTCAACGCGTACGAGAATGATTGTTTATTTATATATAGAGGGGTCATCACGCCAGACCCCTCGCGGGGAAAGCAGAGTAGAGTTCCAACGAGTTGCGAATAATTTGAACCAGAAAAGCGTGTAAAAAGACGAAGAGACGTACGAACACAGCAAGCTCAATAAAGGAGGAGGATTAGTAGGTACATGTCAACTACAGGGCTCCACTGGTTTTATAGAGTAATCGCGATTGGATAACAGTTAATTGATGTGATACCACTGTGATACTGCCCATCTGATTTCAGTCTAAGATAATATTCTATCCTAATAAGCACACTCACTGAAGGTGTAAGTTGAAAATAACAGTATATTTTATTGGAAGACTATTTTATTTTGCGTGATTTTGGCGTATGTCAGTCTGAGTTGGCGACTAGTCTCTATTGTGTATAGTTGGTTCTTCTTTATTTACAGTAAGCAATTAGACAGTAAAATCACACAATCAAGAATCAAGACTGCGAATGCGGAGCACTGTTCGAAACGAGCAATGATACCGGAGTATAACGTTCGGTGAGAATGGCATGCCTGCTTTATGTTAGGTAGAATAAAAACAAAAGTTTTGATTTTGTTTTTATTGTAGACTTAAATTACGCAGACAGCACGCACGCACCACCGACAGCCTTGATCTTCTTCTCAGCTGTTTTTGAGAAGTATTTCGCTTTAACTATGACGGGCTGCTTGGGGAGCTTGCCTTTGCCCAGCAATTTGTAGAAGCCCTGAAACAAAGCCAATGAAAAATTAAATAAAGATGACAACCTGTATACAGTCCTACAAAGATCTTTTGGCCCGCGACCATAATCGGAACTAACGCTGTCATCAAGTGAAATAGTATCACTTCATGCCAGTTGCAGAGATGCCGTTCGCTATGAACTTTACCCGTTATTTTTTTTAATTAGTAACTGTGGGTCCCACCTGTTGAAATATGTCCCTGGAAGTAGGAAAATTTTAAAATAAATAGTAAACCTAATTACGCCCCCTAGCGATGTCATCCTCGTGCTAAAAGATCCTTGTCGCACTATATTATCTGAAATGAGATATGACAGAATTTCTCTTAAAACGAACGGCGGAAGCGGCTGATAAGAGGAGAGTTAAGTTAGTAGTCGGCGGCGGCTACGATTAGCGGATTTCTAAGACTGGACGCTTTCGCGGAATATCGGGTTGTCAGCTTTTTAATAAAGGCGCGAATAGGTTCAAGACCAAGATCGGAATGGAGATCGAGATTCCGTATGAACCAAGGGGGCTCCGACGGCTTTGCAAAGGAAGCGGGATTGAACCGTTTGGAGTCTATTGATGTGAGAGCGGTTGACGTGCCCAAACATCTCACAAGCGTACGTCATGATGGGCCGTATACAAGTTTTGTAAAGTGTCACCTTATTCCTAAGGGACATTTTACTTACTTTATAAAAAACAATAAAGGAATATATATATAAACTGCATTGGTGGGAATAAAATTTTGGAAGTCTGGGAACAATGTGTCTCAACAAGAGTGTACAACAACAAAAGTCATTTTTTTGCTATGGTGATAGCATAAAAATAACTTTTTTCAATATCCTTATAAGCATCAGTTTAGGAATGTGTGAAAATCTATACATACAAAAAGTGCTGCTTTTAGTTTAACAAGTGCAGCTTGACTACAAAGCCTGTATAAACTGGCCATATGACCATCAATAGATACTGTCATATAACTGCTGTTTGCTGTATCTTTCGATTGTTACATTAATAAGTATTATATCCTGAACGTGTTCATAGTACACTATGATGATATCTGGCAAAGAACTTTCCATTCTTACAGGTGGTTAGCCTTAGGCAGTAATGAAAATTAGAATTCTCGAGGATTATTCATGTTATTCCATTGACAAAGGAAAAAGAAGTTATCTCTATATCATTATGCCAGATCCTTTGCGGGATCGGTAGAGAGTACAGAATTCCGACAGGTCCTATCCTTACAGACCTCTCTGGCTTCCTCTAGTTACACAGAAAAATAACAAAAATTGTGAGCCTTAGTGAATCTCTGGATCAGCAAGGCTTCAATGTTCTGAACAGTAACTGTATATACAAAACTTATTAAATAATTAGAGTAGAAACTCCACATATTTAAATTATTTCCATATATTTATTTAAATCCAGTTATAATTCTAACACTAGAATCATAACTGGATTTAAATAATGCCTATATTGAATAACAAATCAATATTATGTTCATGGTAATACTTACAGCCTTGACAATGTTGATAACTGGAACTTTTCCATCTGTAGCCGTGGCATATTTAAGCCGTGATTGCTCAGACACCAGCGTCCACAGTTTGTCAAGGTTCAAAACAGGGCAGAAGAGCTTGTTCTTCCTCTCGTGGAAGTTCCTCATACCAAGCTGAAAATAAGAGGCAATATAATTAGTGTTTTTAGTTTTACAATATTTAATAGTTTAGACACCAAAAATAACAAACCTTGTGTGACACTGAAAATGATACCTTTCTAAATGAAATAGATCTAAATGATAGTATTATATTTTTTTTGGCCCAGTTTCAATTTTCAATATAATAATGTCAAGTCAAGAGTCTCTGTAACTGGCGAGCGTGTATGAGATGAACTATGAGTGGAGGAAGCCAGAGAGGTATGTAAGGAAAGAACCTGTTGGAACTCTGTACTTTCTGCCTAGCCCACAAGAAGATATCACCAGAAAATGTATTAATATGCAATTTTTTTCAATGCATTGCACCTAGTAGTAACATAAAATATAATGGAGACACTAACTTTACCGAAGTAACCAGGATGGTACTTGTCCATGTTGATTCTGTGATGATGTTCCCCACCAGCATTACCGCGACCACCTGGATGCTTGCGGTGCTTACCTGTAAAACAATTTAGGTCATTACTAAAACAAAAATATTAAATTGATATTGATGGAACCTTCCGTGGTACACAGCAATATAATTTGATAATTAGGTACAATGTTCAACTTCGACAGGACTAGAGTAAGAGATTTGACCAAAAGTAATAACGGTCCTAAACGATTCAATTGCAAAATTATGATCGCTAGAATTTTAGAAAGAGTATCCAAAAATGTGTATGTACCATTGCTCCAGCATTCTTCTAAATTTATGGTATTGTGCCAGTGTATCAAACATAACCCAAAACATTCCAAATGTTTTCCACAAAAATCCACTTGTTAGTGCACTGAGTAGTTTTTATCTTCATTATTTCAGATTCTCAGGTAAAGCTAGATGTTGTGATTGCATGTTCATTAGAAATCGAACCAAGAACCGGTCATAATACATGTACTCCGTTTGGAGGTTAGATGAAGCTATTTGAGATTGTTTTATTTAGAGAAAAGATAGGAGAAAGTAACTCACCAATACGACCGTGGCCGTGGCTCACGTGTCCTCTCAATTTCCTAGTCTTCTTCTTGGAGGTGGCCTGCAGCGGAAAAACATTTTTTAAGTTGTTGGACAGAAGGCTGGCATAAATATATCGCCCAATATCACTAATCACATTCAAGCCACAAATAACTAACTATATTTAGGGAATTTAAGAGAAGATTGTAAATAAAAATTCTGATATATTTCATAAAAATAAACACGAACCATATTTCTATCTTCCGTCAAGTTTTGAAAAGAGAACCATAAACTAGGCAGAAGTTTAAACTTGTCTGAAGTAGTGGTGGGCGATTATAAGATATACTAATCATTCGATTATTAAAATGCCTCGAAATATCTCGAATATATCTATTAGTAATGAATTAGTAGTCATTAGCTAAGTTCGATTACGCGCCACGCGTGGTGGCATGGCCGATGCGAATGATGCAATGGGACTTGGCGCGGGCTCACTGTATGTACCTGCTGTGCTAGCGGCGTACGTTCCTGGGTAATTGAGTTGTAAAAGTATATTTTACGTATCTAATTAGATATTTTAAAAAATTGGTTCTATTTTCTTGTCTGTGACAAGAAACATCTGGCTGCCGAGCTTCAACATGTCAAGCAAGTCCTGCACGACAATAAGCTTCGAGTCCCACGCCAACGTCACAGTGACCGAGTGAAACCAGCCACAGTCGAGCGTCTCCCTGCAGTACTACCTTACATGAGAGGAGTCACGGACAAGATTGGCTACATCTTGAAGCGTGCTTCAATTAAAACATTTTATAAGCCGCCGAAGAAGATCAGTCAATTTTTACCATCTGTCAAGTGTCAGATCCCTCTACAAGATGCAGGAGTATACAAGCTTGATTGTAAATGTGGTCTCTCTTATATAGGACAAACAAAAAGACCTGTAAAAACTCGGGTTAAAGAACACATAGCTGACCTAAAACACCGTCGCTCAAAGAAGTCTGCAGTCTGTGAACATGCCCTTGACCGCACCCGCCATAACATCAGATTTGATAGACCACAAATTCTCGTGAAAGAACACCGATTCATACCAAGGACGGTTCGCGAGGCTATTGAAATTAAAAAACATCCTAATTTCAATAGAGAAGATGGCTGGGTGCTCCCATCGACTTGGGATCCGGTAATTAATATAATCAAATCCAAAACCAAGCATAACACTGCAAGACCTCAAGACACTGTGAGCTCATTCTGCGTAGATCAGACCAACAAAAAAAAAAAAAAATAATAATTAAGGTGTTTGAGGGTACCCCGGAACAACTATGCCTTTTGGACGTCTAACTCCTCAGTCCCTCCCGTGACCATGGGTGCTGCAAAGCACTCGAAACGTCGGGAACTAAAAATCAATAATAAACCGCGATAAAATCCGTAAAATAGTTTTATTTCATATTTTAAAAAATATTACAAATCATGAACTTGCGCTTTAAAGTATCCTATAAGATATTTAATCATAGTTTTTGGTTCAACATAAATAAAAGACAAAGTAAACCACAACAAACAAGAAATGACTGTGCTACGCAACGGATTACAATCGATCAACTCAATGAATGATCTATTTGACAGGATTATGACTGAACTAAAATTAGTAATACTAATTAGTAACGACATTCGATTATGAATAGTATGTCACTAATTTCATGATTGATAATCAATATTAGTAATTAGTAAATGAATCGATTATGTAAATTATTTATAATCGCCCACCTCTAGTCTGAAGTGAAGTGTGATGACAATACCGAGAGATAATTTAGATTAGTCGATTTTCGTTCATAGACAATATAAGATCACATCATGTTCCTAATACGAGTACGAGTACAAGTACAAAGAAATGTAATTTTTTATTTATTTTTTACTTTATTTATTTAAGTTCACCATTGGTGACTACAACCAAAGGTAATATAAATAAAAAAATGAGGCCGTTCGTAAGAACGCTTTTTCAACGCGTAGAACTGAAGCTCCAAAAGCGCTTTTAAAAAAATGTACCGTGGTTTATTTGTTGCACGGGTTCTACTGATCCATATTCAACCTTAGGATCAAACAGGTGGAAGGATATAGGTACCGGGGAAAACCTAGACTATATAACCATGACCAAATAGGCCAAGTCTTATCTGAAGGACAAGTCAAGAGTCTCCGTAAACGGCGAGCGTGTATGAGACGAACTATGAGAGTGGAGGAAGCCAGAGAGGTATGTAACGAAAGAACCTGTTGGAACGCTGTACCCTCGGCCTACTCTGCAAGGGAATTGGCGTAATGATATAGATAGAGAAAAGAGGGAGATCAAACAGGTCAAGTATTAAGGGGTCCCCGATATGATACACAGGTCACTCTAGACGCTGTAATGTCCTTTAAACAGTAGCAAATCATTGTAAAAGAATCGTCAAATGTATGTACGAAACAATTTGTTATTTAATTGTTCCTTTTGTTCGCACCACAGACTATTTAAAGAGGTTCGCACCATGGATATATTACAATGGATTGAGTACTTTGCGAATAAAACGCGATAACAAGTATACTCACTTAGAGCCCTACGTCTCTTTTTAAGTAGGGTGACCAAATATTGAAACGATTATGGACTTGACGACATATAATTAACGCATAATTCTCGGGCACTTTTTATTGCAGTAATTCTTTCGTTTCTACTCATAGTACACATCTTAAATGAGTAGTAGTCAAAGCTTTTAATTAAATTGCCCATTTTCTTACTGACTGTAAATTTGTTCAGAATCTGCAAATTCAACTCCAAATATCGCAAAAAATAAAGAATATAAGATAGTCTCCTAGGGCCGTTTTTATGTATCTAGAACGGTTCCTGTCTGTCCCATCTTAATCTATCCTGTATATACAGACTAACTGAGAACCTTGTTCCTTTTGAACTCGGTAATAAATGGTTTACAGCGTATTTAAACCATATCATAAATAGGCATATTCCGTATTAGTTCTACCTTTTGGTCACATCGTAATGGGTGCGAGCGTGACACCAGGATTTATTGCTCTCACTTATCATGGTTTCTCGAGTTATTTACATCATAGAAAATTCAATGTTGTGTCTGTGAGTAAGAGTTTAATTTTCTATAGCAATATTTTGACAGTATTCAATCCGTGTAGGGTTATAAATTCATTGTTCGCACTCACGCTTTTTGTCCGCATACACGCGTTAATGTGAAGTCCTTGAATGAAATAAACGGTTAAGTACATTTTTTTTTAAATCTCATTAGGCGTTTCAGCGCCTCGCGTTAGACCAATGCGAGCAAATTCAAGCAATCATTATTTTCCTTAAAATTTTATTCTATCTATCTAGCTATATCATCACGCTAACTCCCTCGCGGGTTAGGCAGTGAGAACAGAGTTCTAACAGGTTCTTTCTTTCTATCTTCAATTAGTTCTATCTTTAATCAGATATCTATGATATATCCTTAATAGATCCCTTCCGTTAATTAAATGAATTTGATGGATTGTAGTAACTGTAAGAGTAGTAACTGTATTTAAAAAAAAAATTTGCAAAGTAGTACATATTCTAGTAGCACCGTTTATTGTTATCTTATTCCAAGCTATCAGCTAAGCAAATTTCAAATTCACTTGCGTCGTTCAAAGTAATATCGGGACATCACTACTTCATTCCCAGCAACTATCGATATTTTTGATTAAATATCGATATTTCTAAAATATCTATATATGTGTGCATCCCTATGGCCAGTACGTTTCCAGAAAATGGCAGGATTGTGTATCAAATTTGAGTCTGACACGTATTTTACGAAAATTCGTATTTAATTTGTGAAAATTTTGCAATGTTATTATTTTATTAGATATATTGTGTTTTATGTATTGTTAATAAATGAAAAGATGGAATTTCGGGAGACATTGTTAGCAGCTCAAAGAAATCAACAACAAAAGTCATCTGTGAGTTTTGAGTGTATAAATTTGCAAAATATTGTGTTACCCATTCGTTCAAATGTATCGTCAGGTCAACTCTTAGTTTTAACGTATTTGTTTATTGTTGTTTCTCAGCATACATGGAAAAGAAAAAGGTTTTAATTTTTTGATTGTCTGTATGTTATATGAGGTACTAAATAATATTCGATTTATTTTTAGGATAAGGTTTATTACAAAGCTCGTTTCGATCCACCTAAAAAGGAGCAGAAACAGAAAGACAAATTATCGGCGAACATTCAGAAGTTCTTGGCCAAGAAAGATGAAGAAGAAAAACAAAAGAAGTTGGAAGTGCAGAGGAAGCGTGACGAGCTGCTCGCCATGCGGGACCCTAAAGCTCTGAGGAAGATCCAGAAAACACTAAAAGTTATCAAATCTGCAAACAAGTCAGTATTAGCCGATGCTATTGACAGGGATAACACAGCAGTGACCCGCGAGGGTCCTGAACAACCCGATCAGGATGATTATGGGTATGAATCTCAGGAAGCAGCAGCAATCTATGAGAAAATGATGCAAAAGTACAGTAAAATCCCTGATGAACCAAAATTTCCTACGAGCAGTAAGCAAATTATTTATATAAACATAATAATGCTTCAAATTTAAAAGGCTGATGTGTAGAATCATGGATAGCTTGGTCCAGTGATTAATTCCTTAAGCCACTCTGGCTGTCCTGTATATTCATTTAAATACTATCATCTACTCAGAAGACCAGAGTTCTGTTTGTTCTGACAAATGCCTACAAAACGATTACCTACAAAATGTATGGAAAAGTTTTTTTGCCTTTTGTACTCGGACATCTGTTGGGCCAATAGAAGTTATTGATCCTTAAAAGAAATAGAGGGCCTAGACAAGTTGCAAGCGTTTTGTTATAATTCTCTTGTCGCAATCGATAGCGCATTGTTTTGACCACGTGACGTTTCGTTGCAAAATGTAATTCCGATACATTTTTCCGCTTTCTATTAGCATTAACGTCTGTAGATTGTCAACTTGGCTATTGGCGCAGGATTGATTGGCAACGAAATGAGTTATTGTGTAAATAGCTCAGTGTACATTGGTGACTATACATTTTTTTCAAATTCTGTAAATGCAGGTCAAAATGTTACAAAAGTTAAGGATAGTCTCCTAAGAATGTTTCCTGTAGATACAGCAGTTGAGGTAGCTGCCCCAGCTCAAAAATCCATCCTGTAACTATATATATATATATATATGTATAGTTGTTATCATTTACAGACCAATCTGTGAAGAAAGATCTGAATGGCACAAGAGAAAGAGTAAAACATGCTCTGCAGCAAGAGGATGAACCAGTGCCTCATAAAAGAAGGAGGAGAGCTGAAAATGGAGGTAGGTTTTACACATGAAATCTACATTTTAGTATGGGAAAGGAGTGAGGAGATTAGTACAGGATAGCAACCACTTATTGTTTATGTAAAGGGTATCTAAATAGATGAAGCACTGATGAGGCCACTCAAACTATATACTTTTGTGTGTGTGTGTGTGTGAATGATCTATGTTGTTGGCCACGGAGCCTTTACAGCTTCACCAGACAAAGCAATCTATTTTTTTTTTTATAATGTTCCAAAGAGGACATTAATTTATTACAAATTAACAGACAAAAAAGAGGGTTAGAGTTCTATAGACCTGTTTATTGTATGTTAATTTGTAATTCATTTACTTTCTCTTCATAATAAACCTTCCTCTGTCACAAAAATCCATACGGTAGTTATTGAGTTTATCGCATTCAGACAGACAGACGTGGCAGGGGGACATTTTTTTATAATATGTAGTGATTTTAAATTATTTACTTATATATTATACTAACAACCTTACTATACCTTGAGTAATGACTCATTAGTCCAGGCGCACATACAGCGATTTGCGATAATGGGATCCTATATTCGAGTCCAGTTGGACAGGGTGTGGTTTATATATGGATTTTAAATATTATCGGCGACATGTACGCAGTATACCTCTGCCACACACTTGGTGAATGTATGTCTATCTATCTATATCATCACACCGGACCCCTGGCGGGTAGGCAGAGATAACAGAGTGAATGTCACTGAGTATATTATCTTAATATGTGATAATGTATAAAATTATATTTTTTGTATTCCAGAAAGAGATATCAGTCCACCAATGCCCTATGAACCTGAAAAAAAGAAAGAAGAACCAAAGCCAGACAGGCCGAAAATACGTAAACCTGCGCCACCGCCTATGGACTTCAATCAGCTGTTGAAACTGGCAGAACAAAAGAAAAGCGAGCCGGTACAAGTGATTCAGAAGAAAGTGGTGACTGAGGCGGAGGCCGAGCGGCCCATGACCAAGAAGCAGAGACTCGACTACGAGAAGGAGATGGCGAGCCGCCAGCGCCGCCAGGAGAGGTTGGAGGCCGAAAAGAATGCTGGCAGAAAGAGTAAGTTCTACTGTCATGGGAAGCATTGTATTACACTAATGATAAGGGATTTTATTGCGGCTTATTTGGGTAAACCGCAATCATATTTAAAAAAAATATCTATTCCGTGTGTAGTTCAAGTAATTGTTATAATGTTACAGGCAGTGAGTGCTGTGCAATGCAATTCAATTTTGTTCTTGAGCTATACATGTCGTAGTCGCGTATGGTGTCATATTTCTTCCTGAAAACTTTGTATTAAATAGTAATAAAGTAATTTATAAACATTTTTTTCAGTTTCAAAAGATCCAAAAATTGTTGAACGAGAAAAAAAACCAGAGCCTTCAGGTATTGGTAGAATACCAAAAATATCTGATAAAACAAACAATCATAGAAACAACAGCCCAAGACCGAGCGAGAAGGACAAAAAAGATGATAGGGAAAAAGTTGAGAAGCTGCAAAGAGAGAAGGAGAAATATAGAATAGATAAGGAAAAGGCGGAACGCGAAAAACTAAGAATAGACCAGGAACGACTGGACAAGTTGAAAGCTGAGCGAGAAAGGATAGAGAGAGATATAGACAGGTTAAACAGGGACAGGGAGAGATTAGATAAAGCTAAATCGAAATTGGAGAATATTAGATCGCCAGATAAACTAAATAAGTCTGTAGATAAACACATAGATAAATCAAAGTTAAGCAATAAGGAAAGTATTAAACAGGATGTTAAAAAGAGTATAGATTTAAAAAGCCAAAACACCTACAGGATAGATAAAAATTCCAATGAAAAGAAGATCAGTATACCTGGTAAAAGTACTGATGGTAAATACTTAAATGGTCACAATCCCCAAGGAAAACCAGTGCCAAAATCAAAGGAGCAGATAGTGCAGAAAAATGGCATCAAAGACAGAACTATGTTGCTTAAGCAGAGAGTATCTGGTGGCGATGGGTCTCCGAAAGCTGGCGAGAAGAGAGTGCAGGATCCTAAAGGTGCATTTAAGAGGCCCGAAGACAGAAAGGTACCAGTGAGCAACGATAAAGCGGGTCCCAGTAAGCCTAAAGTGGATAACAGCTTCGATTTCGACAGGCATGTTAGCTCCCTGGGCAAGAATGGTATAAATAAGAATGGTGTTCGAAAACCAGACGGTATGCGAAAACCACATCCCGATGATAGGAGGAAGCAGAAACGTAAGTATTAAAATTTCTACACCACATCCATTGCTGGGACTAGTTCCCACATGGGAAACATAGTATGATTTAAAAATAGGATATCGCGGGTGGTGTTGCCGATAAAATTTATTGTATTTTAAAACACTTGCAGTTTCTCGGGCTTCGCACCCGGTCGACAACGGCGCCACCTGCCGGGTCTATGTTACTTCTGATATAGCTTTCTAATTTGAAAAAACATTAAAACCGGTTCAGTAGTTTCAGAGTTTATCAATTACAACGGACAAATCCATCCTCGTTGTAATATAAGTTACACGTGATAACCGAATAAAGATTAATAAGTGTATACTGTGGTACCGTGCAGGGCGCGCGGTGCCCTCGGACTCGGAGTACGACTCGGAGCTGGACGACTTCATCGACGACGGCGACGACGGCATGGACTACTCGAGGCACATCAAGGAGATATTCGGCTACGACAAGGCCAAGTACGTGTCTCAATAAGGCGCACTACGATACGCTTCGAACCCGACCCTCGCCGGCTGAGTGGGCACACAGTTGTCCGCCGCGCGCCGCCGACGAACACTTCCGCCTTGTAACGGATGAATGCGCCGACTACCGGGTTGGCCGGTTCGGCGTGTAGAGCGCTTTATAACTCTATTTCAGAATTTTTAAAACATATGCTGTAAAAGTCGAATAAAATAAAGCAAAGTGAAAATACTCAGCGGACTGGCAAACGTGAAAAATGTAATAATTTTCGCGTTTGTAAGTACTTTTTGTTAGCATGAACAAAAAATATATGTAACAAAGTTAAAGGCAAAATTTAATTGGAATATGAAGAACTTTTCTACTGCTTCGTATGTCTAGTGTAGAATTTGCTTTGCGATCACGAGGCCTTGGGTTCAAATCCTGGGTCGGACAAATGTAGTTTATCTATCGGAAAACTCCCAAATATGGCAATAGGCTCTTACATGGGACCTAACATCGTCGGCGAAAAGTAGGTGTACACAGGACACCACCAATATAGGCGTGAAGGTGTTTATTTTTATTTAAAACTATACTTTTCGCATTTTATATTATAAGTTTAATATATTATTATATTTATGCTAGTCTGTAAGGATATTCTATACTCAGAGTATAGAATATATGTATAGTGTTGTATATTAGTAAGATGTACAATATCTGTTTCCTGAATTAATTAAATTGTTATTATTAAATAGACAAGAATCTTATCTGAAGAACAAGTCAAGAGTCTCCGTAACCGGCGAGCGTGTATGAGAAATACTATGAGAGTGGAGGAAGTCAGAGAGGTCTGTAAGGAAAGAACCAGTTGGAACTCTGTACTCTCTGCCTACCCCGCAAGGGACCTGGCGTGATGATATAGATAGATAGATTATTATATTCAAGTGTGATAGAAAGACGATGTTTATTTAGTAGTAATCAATATGTGTGATTTTGTAGATACCGCGACATGGACGACGACGACGACCCCAGCATGGAGTCCAGCTTCGCGCGACAGCAGCGCGAAGAGTATATTAGTAAAAAGATCGGTATGTATTGTATACTACAATTAAAAAAGTATTTTTTTTAATATATTTAGGTGGATTTTTGAGATAGGGCAGCAAGTTCAACCTTAATCGTTTTAGCTACAGGAAAATGGTCTTAGGAGACTATCCTTAACTTTATGCGAAATTTTGAGTAGCATTTACAGCTTTTGAAAAAAGATACAGCAAGAAAATGGGCAATTTACACAAAGACTTTTTTTTATGCCAATCGATCCTGGTTCTTATAGGGATCAATCTCCTCTATAAGACCAACTGAAGCTGGAGTAGACAGTAGACAAGTCCGAAATAGCAAAAAAACTTATCCCATACATTTTGTAGAAATTCGGTTGCAGGTTCTATTAAACCTTTTTGGTGAAACATTTGCGTTACCTACTTATAATACAGGTGGACGTTCACCATGTATTGTATCATTTCTTTAAAAGAATATTAAATAATTAGCTTGAGCTTATTAGCAAATATTAGCTTAAGCTAATATTAATAAGATATTGGTAATATTTTGTTGTTAACAACACCTCAGGTAAAGTTGTTCACATTGGCTATTGCACTGTTTGTATCTTAAAAACAGGTGCATTTAGGTATTATTTTTTAACTTCTTTCATTAAACAAAGAAAACGTTTAAAAAACTGTTTACGGAATAAATGTGATGCGGATCCCCAAATACGGAATAAACGCTGAAATATAGTTTAATTGTTTTCTGTCCCTTGGTATGTTTTATAATTATACTTTTTGGATTTAACATCCGTCGTATTGATTTAAAATGTAGTCTATCTGACCGAGACCCTAATAACGAAACGCACCTCACCTCATTTAGACAAATAAAAATGTTTTAAACAGGCTTTCGTACTGACTGCTTGTCGCCACGGTCGGTCGCGAGTAGATTAATCCAATCTTTCGAAAATTTGAACTATAAAAGGATGCGATGTAGTGATAGCCTAGTGGTTAGACTGTTGGACTGCAAAATCAAAGGTCTCGGGTTCGAACCCAGGCATACATTCACGCCTTTATCCCACTGGTAATTTGGTCGTGATAGGTTTTCCTTGGGCGACCTCTTCCGACGCTTCCACTCACATTTGCTCGATATATTCCTTTCGTTAGCCGCCTGTCACACATCCTCTCCACATGCCCATACCAATTCAACATACCTCTTTCAATCCTAGTCACCACGTCATCCTTCAACTTAAATCGGTTCGAAAGCATGTGCGTATTAAACATTAATTATCACTTGCTTTAACGGTGAAGGAAAACATCGTGAGGAAACCTGCATGCCTATGAGTTTCTCAAAGGTGTGTGAAGTTCGCCAACCCGCACCGGGCCAGCGTGGCAAACCCTCTAAATTTGAGAGGAGGCCCGTGCCCAACGGTGGGACAGTTTCTTAACAGGGCTAATATTATTATTATTATTTAGAGGATGCGAGAGTGGTCTGTAAGTCGAACCATTTAGAACTCTGTACTTACTGCTTAAGCCGTAACGGATCCGGTGATGATATAGAAATGTTTAGTTTTAAGCTGTTGTGCAGGCAGGATCGATTGGCAGCAAGAATAGTTTTTGTGTAAATTGCCCAAATTCCTGCTGACTGTGGCATTTCTCCAAATCTGTGAATGTTGCTTAAATGTCTCAAAAAGTTAAGATGAGTCTTCTAAGACTTTTATTTCTGTAGCTACAATGGTTAAGGTCCTTACTGCCCCGTCCACGTAGTAAATACGAAGAGATGGCCTAAGTTAGCGAGGCTTCTGAATTCCGAAAAGCCTTGACATCATCGTGGTGGGCGTGGCTTACCTGAGTTAGTCATCGCTACTCGCTCCATTCCCACGACCGCTCGTGTTCTCATAGCTATTAAATATTATGTATTTTTACTAGAACTCTTAAAATAATATAATGTATCTGAACATACAAAACTTAGTTGGATCGACATTCTAGTCACAGAAATAATATCACATTTCACTTGTAAGTATTTTTTTCGTAATTATTATGAATACTTCTATATTACCTGTTGGAACTCTGTACTCTCTGCCTACCCCGCAAGGGTTCTGGCGTGATGATATAGATAGATAGAATTCTATATTAAAAATGCCATCTACCGTTATATAATGGAACTTACAAATAACATTGACGTGGACAATCCACTTAGTTTTCACCAGTCTCCGCCAGATGGCAAATACAAATGTGGGTGGGGCGTAACGTCCCTCTCGCCCTGTGCCACCCCGCGCATCTTATTACGCCATCTCCTCTCCTCTCTTTGTGTTTTCGCATCTTATTATGCCATTTCCTCTCCTCTCTCTTTGTATTTTCGCATCTTATTACGCCATCTCCTCTCACTCTCATCTCTTAGTACTTGCTTCGTGGCCCCGTCTTAAAAATCCAGCCTGTATATTGTTTTATGGTGGTACACACTACACGTACACTCTTTATTTTCGACTGCATTTTTTCTATCTTTCAGGTATAATGGAAGATTTGGAAGACATGAGAATGGAGGCAATGGAAAAGAAAAAGTCTAAAAAACCACGCCGGATTAGCGACGACTGAATCAAATATGGACGACTGCGATGATTACGGACCAAGACAGTATAAATATTAGGATACGGTCAATTGCAACAGATGGTCCTTATGCGCTATGACCAATGAAACACGTGGCGCGGCGCGGTAGGACGACTTTGTGAAATGATCAATTATTAGTACGCCAGAATCACATTACACGGGATGCTCCGCGTTTGGTCACCGCGAATAACGACCCTCTACACACTGTATTGTTAGACATGACTGATATATGATTCTAACCAATTGTTATGCTCGATGTCTTTAATCTTGCTACTCCCGGCTGGGTACATGTTTGGACAGTTTGATTAGTTGAGCAATTTATTACCGGAGCCAGGTTTAAAACCGCAGCGCTCTCTATAACATGTTTTCTAATCCAGCTTTATATTGAAATGTACGTTTGTTGTCTTCTGTCCCTCCGAAACGGTTAGAATATTTTTTTTTACCTACCAATTTATTCAACATGATATCACGTTTGGATACCATCCTCCGGTGCGGTCGGCGTTCTTTTGAACCCAATTTCTATCGATCAAATATTTATTAGTAGAGTTGGGTCTTTGTGTATGCGACTGTCGCCTGTTTAATGACCAACCTCTGCCTGGCAGTGTAAAGTGAACTTTATACACTCGCAGTGTTGGGCATTATTCAATTATTCTTTTAATTGTATGATCAATTAGTTGAGGTATCAATTGCAATTAAATTAATCCCCCTGAGGTAATCCAGAATAACAATGACGTCAAACGCCTCATACCTTGCCGTGACCATGGATGCTGGGACTACTCAAAGCGCCGTTAACTTTAAAACCAAAAATAAACCGCGACAAAATGCTGAATATAATAGATGCAATTTAATTTTTTTTCTCGACTCTTCAGTATACAGAGTTAGGAAAAAATTAAATTGCAACTATTATATTAGCGTAAATGAGAACTTTTACGCTCATAGAAAATGAACGGAAATGAAATTTTACAACGAAGGGCACGTGGTCAGAACAATGCGCTATCGACTGCATATCGAGAATACAAAGACAACGCTTGCCTCTTGGCTACGCCTTAAAAAACCAAGCCAAGTGGCACGCGTCGTCGTCTCTGTCGTACGCTTGACCCGACGCCCTTCTTGGCCCTGTTTACTGGAACGGACAAAGCGATATATTTGTCACAAAACGATAAACTTGTTAGTCTGTCTTATGAAAGTCGAGAGTGTTTTCTAAACGTTTTCATATACTGGTAATACTGAGACTAATGAACGTGATAAGTGAACCATAGACAGTCTTTTCCAATCAAAATTTAAAACTTTGCAACACTTTTTTCACTCTAAACGTCGATTTCTTGTTGACAGCATTTTCGTTTCGATGTCTTCGGAAATACTGTCGCCTTCATTTTTCATTTGTTATAGATTCCAATCACAATTTAAAACATACGAGAATGAGGATGGATTCTTTAAAAAAAATTAAAATTAAAAAAAAATTGATTGGAATAGATTAGAGACGAATTGGTTTTGATACATGATAGATTGATTTAGTGTTATGTTATCAATCCATAAAGTTCTACATGATTTAAATTTTACGCCTCTGAATGTGAAGTCTTATTAAATTCTGTGGCATTACATTGAGTGATTGCAGAAATGATATTTTGTGTCTTTTCTGTATTTTAATTAAACTTAAGAAAAATAGATTTTATATCTGAAAGCCAATAAGTATAATCCCATAGCAAAAAAACCAAGAACTTATAAACCATAAACACGAAAGAATGTAATATGTTAGAATGCTATATAATTTCTATAACTCCCTCCCTACTCCTTCTTCTCCCTCATTGTTCCTCCTTTGTATAAATGTGTTCTTTAAAATTATAAACTTATTAGCATGATTTTTTACTTATGCTCTACTATTTTTTAGTCATATAAGTCGTTCAAGTATCAAAACCATTTATTTCCAGTTCATATGGGGTTGCGCGACCTTATTTTTAAATTGGCCACCATTTTATACTCTCAATTTCATTCAACAGACTATCAATTACGTCATCTATATGGGCAGGAAATGTTTATCTCTGGGAATAATCTATTTGCGGGCCATTTTAATGTCCAGCTGTTACTAGTATATCTGTCAAATGTTATGAATATTGCGGCACTATGATGGACCGCCATTTAAATGTCCCTATGGCACGTTATTTTCGCAGTTATGGCAATTCCATATATATTCGGTTATTGCTTATCATAGTCAAATTTCCACATGTCACCTGTCGCCTGTCATTTTCAGTTTAATGGCACAGGGCCCTGGTCTTTTTTGTTTTCCAGCACTATTAGTGTCCTGGGTCCTCACTAGAAGGTGTTTTGTGTAGTTTCTAGAAGCGGTTATGAAATGTTTAATGACCTCTTCCGTGATACATACATCGAAATTGCAAAACACTGTCTCCTAATAATTCGTCACTGTATGATTATGTAGAATTTGTTACCTGTATATTTATTGTATTTTATGCATTAAGCTAATATGAAGTGATTTAGTTTGGTTTCTTAAATTAACAATGTTGTTACCTTTTTATATAAACATCAATTTTCCTTCTTTTGACATAGCTGTATCAATTTAAGTTAACATTGGGAGCGAACTATATGAATTTAAACGATTATGGCGAGTTGTATATTTAATTTATATTATTAAAAGAAATTTGTAGAGTTTTTTTAATGGTTAGATTCTTATTTTCCCCTTAAGGCAAACTAATTTTACAGCAGCTGGCTGCGGCCGACTGGACCATTTTTTAAATGTATCATACCAACCAAACACCTAATTAGGCTGCGGTCCGAATGACGCTATAATCACTTTCAAATCCGTGCCGAGACGGCATAAATGCGGTGATGACTTAGCGCGTTTACGCCATTTTGGAATGCGTTTATAAGCGCGAATATCAACATCAGCGTGGTTCAGACCGCAAGCCTTACAAGTGCGCCAGTACATTAATTCATGCCTACTACAAGTGTATGATACCTGAAGCAGCCTTCATAAATTTTTTTTCAACCTGTTTCGCTCTGGCCGTTCAGCACGCAGTTTGCCTGAGGTCCGATATCCACCTTAATGAAGAGACGTATCGTTAATAATCGGTAAAACGTCGTTAATCTCCGCTTCAGTGGACATGGTTCAAGCAGACACAACAGGAGACGTACGACGGTAGCCGCGTCGCTCTTCACTCGCCTCCATGTATCTCAGCTCTAGTGGATAGCGGACCTAGCGCTTATTATATTAAGACAAGGGTTGTGGTAATGTGACAAAAATATTCAATTTTTCCTTAATCGTTTGGGATCAATATCGCTTAGTATGAAACGTTTATTTGTATATAATGTTAAATATTAATTTTACTTGAACTAAGTATTTTTAAATATTAAAATATTACCATTTTGTTGTGTAAATTTTGTGATTGTGTTTTTTTTTTCGAAGTTCTGTTGTTTTACACTGTTGTAGTTATTAATAACTGATTATACAATAATATGTCAAGGGTGTATCCCTTCTTGAATATTGTTTTATGGCAAGCGAAAATTGTGCTATTCAAGTTAATTGGGAGTATCGCAGCAAATAAAATAAAATGAACCACCAATTATAAAATATAAAAAATATTTCTTGGCGAATGTGCCACTAACGCCTTCAAAAGTTATAAGTTTTTATATATAAATCATCATTTACTAAATATACAAAATGAATAGCTTATTTAAGCAAATATCTTTATAATGTTAAAGAAAAAAGCAAAAAAAAAAGTATGTAAATCGAAATATAATTTATGAAGATTTTCTAGTTCTTATATTTTTTGTTTGTTTCCCCATTTCTAATGTTAAATATCAAAAATGTTATGAAATACGTTTTGAATAGCCAACTAAGGTTTATAAACCTGCTATTCATTTCAAACTCGGTGCGACTTGACCATTTTGGAAATCTAAAAGCCCTTATTCGGCTCTATATATATTAAGCCCTAAATTCTTATAAAGTAGATACCGAGAAACGTTGCTCTGTTATCTATGATTTGGGTTTCCCATATTTAGTATGATAAAACTATAGTTTTATCACGAAATCACTATTTGTAGAGTTTAAAAAATAATTATCACGGTTGCTTCTATATCGGCTTAAATACTTTGTTGATGTGTGCTGGTACATGAACACATTATTTTTCTTTAAAAGTTCTATAAAAAGAAATTGGTGACCAACGATGTTGTAATCTAGCTCAACGGACCGACTTGATTTGCATAAAGACTGTATCTGTACTCTCTGCCTACCCCGCGAGGGAGCTGGCGTGATATATAGATAGAAGATAATGGGTGGGCCTGTCAGTGACATAGATGGGTCCTTTATGACCCGGACGATAGCCACGCGGATGAATCTGCGGAGCGGATTTAAGAAATTATCTAACTAACCAGTGGATCTGAATGGAAAAAAATGCTTCATCGTGTTTCATTCTGCACAACTATTTGGGCAGTTGAGTTCATATTTGTCTAGGCATATACATGCGCAATTTATCACGCGTCTACGCTACAGCCATTATGTAATAAAAACTTCGTACGCCTTGGGTAGGTAGCATGTGATTATTGTTATTTGTTGTCCACTATCTTAATTATCGTATTAAACCTGTTATCGATTTTTGTACATCGTTGTTTGTTGTTGTTTTTGTACATGTGTTTTCTCAAGTCAAAGTAGGTGGCATGCCTAAGCGGATGCGTACGGGCTAAGTCCTTCAATCAAATGTATTATATAATTATTAACAACAACATCATCTCGCAAGATCAGATATAATCAACAATATTGGTAAACACAAACATAATATGCTGAGGAAATTATTCCCATTTTCCCCGATTGGTGGCAAATGAGAAAACCAGCGGTGTCGCGACAAATAAACGGGATTTCGTTCAAAATCCATCCATCTTTTTCGAGTTAATCACACATGTGGTAATATCTCCTAGTTAGTTATGATGTCCTGGTAAACAGAAAAAAACAATTGAACTGGTTATAGTATACAGAAGAGATAGCAATACGAAATTGATTTTTTTTCACTTCTCTCAGAAGGGAGCTAACATGCATTGGTAGTATAATCAAACGCCATTTATTGAAATAATGAGACGTAAAAATCGTACTAGTATTAACGATCAATGGCACTCATGAGAATTGTACTTAGGAAAACAGAGGCGATAAATAGCGCCCAGTTACTTTCCTATTATTAGCTGACACGTGATAACCTTTAGCTAGGCCATACCACTTCGTCGCATTACCACTGCCAGTGATCGAATATATTTGCCCTATCTATCGCCACTGGAGGCAATTAGGAACCTTATTTTTCACGTCTATTTGTCGTCGACGTCTTAGTAAGGTTGTCTAGGTCTTCCCTGGTTCTTACGGCCTTCCAATCCTTATAATGTCGTATATTTATTTCAGTGTAAAAAATATTCTGTCGGTTGCTTCGTCACGTCGTTTTCAGGTGATTTCGCGTGTTTCGGCAACCTTGAGGTAGGTTAATATACTTACCATGTTTTTAAAACTGCTTTATTGATGTCGTGGCGAATACTTCAGCAGGCGATTACAACGTCTTGGTTTAGAATTCTAGGTCGGAAGAGTGGGGTTTTCTAACAAAAATATATTTATGGCAGTCGGGAATCTGATATCGTCACCGATATGTGGTACACAGTACACCTCTATCACCCCCGTTTAAGTAATGCGTTTTGACAAATGACTAAAAAGTATAAGGTCGTAAAATGTAGTGCGGATGCTACAGACCGTAAAATTGTAAGGAAGAGCTGTCGTTCATGAAACTCGCAAAGCGTTTATAAAGTAGTTAGTTAAAAAAAAAAATTATTCATGCATCAATTTCAAGGTATATAGCGTGATTATAAAGATGCATATAATAAAGTTCAGTTGTCCGGAGTGGAAGGATATATTGTATTGTAGTTCTAAGCTATATTAAGTAAATATGTCGAAATTCGACTCTTATCTGATGCCAGCAAGTACTTGAAAACATTAACAAAGAGATGTCGTTACGATAAATTAAAGGTTGATAGGATAATCGAAGCGAGTGACGTAATTTGGGACAAAAAAATGATAAGAAAGGTAATTCTTCATTGTTTTAATCATAATTTAGCAGTTGTAATCAATATATATAAATTAATCTCATGGCGGAGCGTCCGCCTTAATGAGAGGTACCTCTAATCCTTTATTAAAAGCGTAACCAACATATACAAATAAAAGCACGCAAGTTCCAACGCAACATTAATTATTTGCAGTGGTATCTATATTCTTCTTACAACCATAGATTTGGGTTTTCTAGGTTACTCGTGCTAATACTTATACCATTGTTCATACAGTCTTTCACAGCTATGACTAGAGTTTGTGATATTCCCATACCTGTTCCATATGGTAGGTAGGACAAAAAAATAAAATAAAATGCGTTTAAGGCATATCTGGCGACGGCTTGCTCCAGTGATTAATAGAGCATAGGCTCCTCCGCTTACGGGATCGAGTAGTCACGGGATGGATTCCCGCACGAGACATAGATTTATATCTTTGTTTGGCCCACAAATATTTGTTTTGGCTGGCGCTTTGACGTTTGAGAATGTGCATTCAAACATTGTAAATAAACTAGGACGAAATTTTCTGTCGCTTCTTAATTTTGAGAGGCAGGCCACCTATAAAACCTTCAGAGACGACTCCAGACGGTTCGGGGAGCGGCTGTCTCAGTGTGCAGGCAGCAGGCTCCACTGTGAATTTGTGTAGTACAGCCGCCAGCCCAGCCATGGACTGCATTTGCCCTAATCTAGCACCTGGAGCAAAAAGAGAAGGTCCTGTAGTTTATTCACCAGTTATACTTAGCCCTACTAGCTACGCCCCAGTTTAAGTGACCTATGTGATAGGATCCGTAGTTAGCTGGTAGAAGAATAGCACCACTTCTAATTTCCGTTAACGTTGCAAAACAATATGCAAGCGGTAACAAAAGCACTCGCGCTAGTCTTGTATTCACTTATGTTTACAAATAGGTCATCAATCCTGAAAATTCAGAATCTCAACGTACCTATCCACGTATCATACCTAAGTGTTGGCGGTCTGGACCACAGAGCTTGATATTTGGTATACACTTGATACTTTTTACTGATCCTGAGAAAACATGTTTTAACGTAGTCTAACATTCGGGGACATACGGATAATTAGTGATCTGTTGGTACCGATCGAAGTAGGTACATTTTTATTTAATTCACGTCTCATGACATAAAGCTCCTCTGTATTGCGTGGGAAACATTAATTTTGGTGAAATATGAATGTTTGGATTGTTAGTCCCCTTTTAAGATTAACGTTGTAATGATACCTTTTATGAATTAGGTACTTACTAAATTGCCTGTCATTGAATAACCAAATCCATTGCTATGCGCTCCTGCTCGGGACAATTCTCTGCGTGACCCACAAATCTTTCTTTCGGTCCTGGTTAATAGATGTGAATTTCGTGTTTGTAAACGTAACCACATACAGGAATAATTCCTAGTGGTGCTACGTTTTATATGTAAAAATGTATAGCATGATAAAATAAAATCACTTACCCACGCATGACCTGGGCCCTTCACCGAATGGAAGGAATACGAAATTTTTCATATCCTCCTTAGCTCCATCACTGAATCTGTCAGGATCGAAAGCTTCTGGATCTCTGAAATACTTTTCATCTCTATGTATCGCCTGTATTGGGATAATTACTTTAACATTTTCTCCTATAGTGAGGTCAATCTCTGGGATAGTATATTCTGGCACTGTGCTCATTCTTATTAGAAACCCGACAGATGGATACATTCTCATGGATTCATAAAAAGCCCTCTCTAAAAAGACCATCTCTTTGATAGCGTCATACGTAATTTTGTTATTGTGCTTAGCCAATACGAAATCGATTTCTTGTTGAACTTTTTCTTGATACTCAGGATGGAAGGCTAACTGGTGCAGCGTGTAACTGGACGCGGTTGATGAAGTCTCGAAACCGGCTCCAAAAAACACGAATGCTTGAGCCGTCATTATTAAGTCATCTATTTCTAACTCGACGATCTTGGGAGTTCCGTTGGGATTCTTCTCTACAATGGATTCTCCTATTATCTTACCTTTATTTTTCAGTTCCAGCATTAAATCTATAAAGTCGTTTCTCCCCGCTGGCAGGTAATTTCTTTCTCTTACAACATTTTGTACTAAATGCACCATAGTGTTCTCCAGTTCGGGCGATAAAAACTTCATATGTTTACACATTTCTGGAAACAGAAATTTCAAGGCGCCCACAACTGCATCTCTGAAATTCCTATGAAAGATTCGTTTCCCAAGTTTTCGAAATTGAGAATTTTCATCAGTCAGCGAATCCATATCGATGCCGAATCCACAGGCGCCAATGAAGTCCGTCGTGTATCTCGCCATTAGCTCCCGCACGTCGTAATATTCCCTGTTGACAACTTCTTCAGTAATCATTTGCAATTTCTCTGCTCTCGCAGTGATCAATGGGAACATCGCCTTCAGTTTTCCTGTGCTGAATGCCGGCGTGAATCTCTGTCGTATCAAACGCCATAAATCACCGTCAGCGAAAAACAAGTTTTTCAACAATGGCTCCACGACTGTTTTGTGGGGATTTATTCCTCTCGAATGAAAACATTGGAAGTCAGTCACTAAAATCCGTTTAATTATATCTGGATCTCGTATGATTAGCTCGGGAGCGGTACCTCTATAGAAGCCTACTACTTTTTCGTCTGGAAATTTGTTGTACACTTCGGTAGCCGTCATCGCCACACTCGCCTGTTGGGAGAATTGCTTCCAATTTGTGCCGAGGAATGGTAGTGGTTTATCATGTTTGATACCTCGTTTCTTCCAGTATCCAAACGTTCGAACGCCATAGATATATAAAGACACAATCACAACTAATACTAATAATATTAGTAACATTACTGATGTGTAGGTATTTTTCAATCGATCTCGGTTTAGTCTGGTAGCCGCCACCTAACACTAAATACTATAAAACAGATCTGTGTGTACTTATGTTATAAATAAGTAGGGGGGAAAGAAAGGCAAAACGGCCCCGCGACTCTGAATTATTATTATTTGTACATACCTACTACGGGTAACTTTAATGGGCCACGTTTGGCATTTCTTCATGCTCCCGCTTTCAGTCTCCAGGTATCTGTAACACCGCCCTGCCAGTTTGGACTGTTTAACAACTATCTATCTATCTATAACCTCACGCCAGATCCCTTGCGGGGTAGGCAGAGAGTACAGAGTTTAACAACTAAAGGTTTTTATTTTGTTTTTTTTATTTTTAAAACGTAGCCCCACACTAGGATTTATTCCTGTGTCGTGGGTGCGTTTACAAACATGAAAATTCACGTGGATCACACAAAGACTTGACCCGTGCGGGACTCGAACCCGCGACTATTAGACGCAGTAGGCAGAGCGGCTTAAGCTCTTAACCACTGCGCTAAATCGTCCGTTGGTTTGTTTGGTGGATGTGTATGTATTTAAATACATTTACAGAATAATTTACATAAAATATTCATAACTTATATGTGAATGTAATCCGAATGGAATCCTGTATAGTTTCTGAGATCACGTATGTATGATCTGATGAGCGAGATCAATTTATTTAAGGTAGGTAGGTTATCTAATTGATAAGTACTTATAAGAAGTTGATAAGTCCCTATAAAAAGTACTCCTAGAATAAAAAAAAATATCATCATCATCAGCCAGAAGACGTCCACTGCAGGACCTCCCCCAAAGGTCGCCTCGACAGCTCCTATCAGCCGCTACCGCCGTCCGTGGCATGTTCTCAATGACCCTCCCGATACCCTTACATCCCTTCTTTCGGATACAGATACCGCACACAGGATCAGACACCGACCTCGCCGGCGAGGTCGACAAATGCCTTGCCCGCCACCCTCACCCATAGGCTCAAGCCGAGGCCGTTCCTTCTTGAGGCGCCCTTGAGCTAGTTGCCCCCTTGCCCTTCTGGCTCGACGTAGTGGTTGCACGCTCGCTCTCTTGTCCGGTGACGCTGTAAAGGCCCCGCGGCCAATAGTCTCATCAACACTACCATCATTCACAAACACTAAAAAGAGGCCGCTTAAAAATAATGATAATATGTATTAATTAAAACACACAATGGCGATAGTCTCGCCCTTATTATAAAGGGAACTCATATCGTCGACCAAGTGTGAATGTTCACAGTACACCTGTCACCCCCACTCGAGAAATTCAGGCGCGACGGTATTTGTTTTTTATACTGTAATAGTTGTTCATATTTTTTTATATGTGGAGCGTTATACCCGCCTTTCCTCTATGACCAAGCACATCTAAACAGATATTACGCGATATTGACATGAATTAATAATTTATCAATATTATGCGATAATACTAATGTTAGCGAAAGTATACAATGCGCTCAGAATGTTTACGTACGTATCAGCGCAACATCGACTTTAAAAGATTGATTAAGCGTTAATAAAAATCCTGATAACATATAAATTGTATTAAATAAATACATTTATCTAATAATTTAAGAAACTCATACCCTTCTAGTGTTGGCAAAAGGCTTATTCCGATATGTCGTCGCGGTGGAATAGATGGGCACAGTACACCACGTACATCTAGTGCGAATTCATGGAGGCAGGGTTTTGTACACTTGCTTTTGAAACTTGTCAAGCGTAAGCGTCCAATTTGACTTTACGAATACCTAATTAAATAGTTCTCCGGGACCGCCGGCTGAATGTACTTTCCGTAGTATGGAGAGGCTCAAAAAGCGAATGACACCGACGGTCACCCATCTTAGACTTACCGGGAAGAGTGTTGCTTCACTTTAGTGATGTAGTGAATACCACGGTCAATTCAGCTGGTCGGAATGGAACGACAGATATAAATAGGTCCATATGATTGCTGATTAGGAAGGTACTTATTGCAGATGATTATACCCTGTACTCCATGCCTACGCCGCAAAGGATCTGATGAAGACGTGATAAGGGTAGATAGATCTATACATTTCATGTGTCTGTTTATTTGCGTCATGTTCTGTTTAACTGTATACAAATAAATACATAGATAAATTATATGAAAACGAATTCTTGAAATACGAGTAATTCAAGAATTAATCCCTAATTTACGAAGCCTAGAAACATCCTTAACATAATTAGTAATATAAGTATAGTTAATACGGGTACACGTAAGAATTTCCTTTTAAATTTTAAAGTCCTTGAAAAATAATCTTCATTATGTATTTACATACTTACTTAATTCAGGGCACTTTGTTGGCAATTGTACTTATCGTACACGTGTCAATGCGGATACTCGTCGAAGGTGTAATTTAAGTAAATAAAATGTAGGTACCTACATAGCGTAACCAATACGCCAATTGCGAAGTGCTATCTAAAGCCGAGACTCCATTAAAGTAGTCTCGACTCGTCCCGAGCGTTCCGAAGCTGCGACGAATTCATGCATCTTCAGTTGAGCATCTTACATGATAAACGAGGTCGCCGAATTGGGCCTAATCACGAGCCAATTTTCCTGACGCATGTAGTTGTTAAAGCTTTAATAATTAATAATAAAAGTAAACTCTTAAGGTAGACAGGCAGAAAATGGTCCTGGCATTAAGTTCGCCATTGCACATAAGCATGACGAATAGAAAAATCTTTTAAAAAAAAGGTAAACCGACTTCAAAAAGAAAAAATAAATATTTGAAGTCTGTGCTGGTTGGTGCCGTCGGTTACTTGGCACCGACTTCAAATATTTATTTTTTTTCTTTTTGAAGTCGGTTTACCTTTTTTTTAAAAGATTTTTATTTTACAATTTTAAGTGACGAGTGAATTATTTAGTAATATTAATATACCGATATTATATTATTTTGCTAAGTTGTAAAGTAAGGTACCTACAGGATTAATATAATGACTATAATAACGGAATCTATACATTCGTGATGTTCGCCATTAAGGAGTTCCCTCTTGTATCTTCAAAGTCCAAGGTCCAATACCAATGACAATAAAATAGGACCACCTCAAAACTATACTAAACCAAATGCAAAAAGAATCATAAAAATCAGTTCATAAGCAAAGGAGTTATAAAAAAAGGACGAATTATGAACCTCCTTTTTTGAAGTTGGCTAATATACTGCTTAGTTCCATAGAAGGGTACCTATAGGATTGACGTTATACCCATAATATCTCAATTTACACATGCCTATTGTTTGTCGTTAAGGAGTTCCCTGGTGTATCTTCTAAGTCCAAGGTCCAATGCCAATGAAATTAAAATGGGACCTCCGCGAAGCTATACTGAACGCAATGCAAAAAAAAACATCAAAATCGGTCCACAATTGACGGAAATATCGCTGAACATACATAAAAAAAAAAAGCATACATACAACCGAACATAGAACCTCCTCCTTTTTGAAGTCGGTTAAAAATAGATAACAGGTATAAATAACTGGACAAGTGCAAGTAGGACTCGCGGTCTGAGGGTTTCGTACCGGGTTCAGTTTCGGCCAGTTTCAGCGCCAAATTGTAGTTTCGTCAGGTCTAGAGAACTCGTCAAGACAAATCCAATGAGCCCAAACACGGCGGGGTTATGTTGAGGATTTGGGTAGTAGTTACTCTGGCCACACTCCGTTTCCATTATCAGATCCTGAATATCATCAGAGTTTATAGTAGAACTCGTCAAGGCAAATCCAACGAGCCCAAACACGGCGGGGCTATGTTAAGTATTTGGGTAGTTCCGTTGGCCACCTCCCGGCTCCATCATCAGACGCTGGACAGCGTCCAGATTTATAAAACTCGTCAAGACATATCCAACGAGCCCAAACACTGCAGGATTATGTTCAGTAATTGAGAAGTTCTATTGGCTACCGTCCAGCTCCATTATCAGTCCCTCGACATCTACAGAACTCGTCAAGACAAATCCAACGAACCTAAACACGGTGGGATTATGTTGAGTAGTTACGTTGGCAACTCTTCGGTTCCATCATCAGATCCTGGACATCATCAGGGTCTACAGAACTCGTGAAGACAAATCCAACGAGCTCAAACCCGGCGGGGGTATGTTTAGTATTTGGGTAGTTCCGTTGGGCACCTTGCTACTTCATCATCAGACCCTAAACATCATGTGGTTGTATAGTCCTTGTCAATACCAATCTAACAAGCCAATCTAGCAAACACGAGGTGGTTGTGTTGTGTAGTTGACATGTTCCCATGGCCACCTTTCGACCCCATCAAAAGACTGTTCTGGAGCTGGGTCCATGGTATGTACTATATTATTGCATTGTCACCGAACTTACATACGTATGCTAATACATGCTTTCTATTGTCAAACGCTATTGGATATCTTAATAAAATAAAACTAATAAATAAAATACCCGAAGTGCTTGAAAATGGATTACAAAATTTGAACCAGAAAGACAGATAGACATACGAACACAAAAGCTTATAAAAAGTTACCTATACCCTATACCTCGTTAGTCTATTGGCGAATAATGCACGTAGCGATCCCAAAGTCCTGAGTTCGAATCCCAGGTCAGAACAAATGTAATTTTTCGATAGAAATATTTCCAGTGTCAACTGGCATTGTGCCCGATATATTAGGCTTACCCCCTATTGAATGAGACCTAACATCAGACCTTGGGGATTACGGGTGTAACGATTTTTATTTTTATATATTTTGCAATTTAAATGAACAACGTTGATATTCAATTATTACCGTATAAAAATTTCACACACACCGGGACGCTACATTCCCCAAGCGGCAGTGGCTAAGAGGTGTACTATGTGCGCACACCAACCTTTTGCTGAGCATGTAAGGTGCCAATGAAATAGGGGCGAGGCTATTGCTATTATACCGGGCACAACTTTGGACTCCGGACTGATACTGGGAAATTTTCTATAGAAAAACTACATTTTGCTCGCCCTACAATTTGTACGAGATCCCCCGCGATCTCTTAACGCATTATACGGTAACTATTTGTTCAACGAGGTAGTCCATAAAAATACCTTTTAAAAGTGTACTCTTTCTTTAAAAAATTGTACCGTAATTAAATTAATAACATTTAATTTTCATTAAAACTAAATAAAAATAAAAGAATTAATCGACAATCTGATCCAATTTACGTCCTATACCGTATAAGATGGCGCCACAGATCTGAGAGATCTCTGGTGCCATCTCTGTGTGTGTGTGTGTGTGTGTGTGAATAAATATTTGTTTACCACAAATCAAAATAGTTCCACAAAATGTAACTGATAGCACATAGACAAAGAAGTATTGTTGTAGTGTGTAAAGTAGTCACTAGACAGCGCTACGAGTATTTTAATTTTTCATCGAATTTGAGGAAAAGTCATTTTTTTTTTTATATGTTATCATTATATTAATACGTGAAGCAAAAACTTTGTACCCCTTTTTAAGAAAATTGCCTGGACTAAGGAGTATGAAATTTCCCGCACTTATAGTTTATATACAGGTATATTATATACATAATTTTCTGCACTCGTGCAGAAAATTATGCATAAAAATACATTAAATCAATAAAAAAAACATTACACACACTACCATGTATTTGACACAATACACTTCAAATTGAGAATAGATTAATATTATTTGTCTATAGTCTTACTTTTATAGAAGTATAGTCTTTGACAATAGAATCTTAATAATGTTCAAACTTATAATTTAAATTAATTATGGTCGAATTTCGACCAATGGGCGACCACTAGTAGTTATAAATTGACAAATATCAGAATTATTTCTTTACTTGTACTTTAAAACCTTGCTTCTTGCCAAATTCCACGATTCTAGGTCAACGGGAAGTGCTATATAATTTCTGATGAGTATGACTTTAAATACCCATATCTTTTGTTTGGGTTTACTTAGAACTTTCATTTTTTTACACTAGTAGGAAACTGTAGACCTTCATATTTGGTATAAATTTCACTTAACACCTCGAGCCGTTCCTGAGAAAAAAAACCCTAAAAATACTGATAACCGTCGGACAGACGGACAACGAAGTGATCCTATAAGGGTTTCGTTTTAGGTACGAAACACTAAAACCACCGTCACGCCTATATTCCCCAAGCGGGGGTAGCAGAGGTGTACTGAATCCACCCACGTTTCGCCGACGATGTTACGTCCCATGTAATAGGGAGCGAGCCTACTGTCATATACCGAGCACAATTCCAGACTCCGGACTCGTACTGGGAAGTTTTCGCTAGGAAAACTACACTTGTCCGACCTAGGATTTGAACCCAGGACCTCGTGATCACAAAGCGATGCGCTTTGCCACTAGATCAACGAGGCAGTCACAGTATAAACTAACACAGTAACAGGTATAAACTACTACCAAAAAGTCCATTCCGATCTCGGTCTCGAACCTATTCGCGCCTTTATTAAAAAGGTGAGAACAGTCCGTGAACCGCTACCGCCGTTCGCGGACTGTTCTCACCGACCCTCCCGATGCCTTTACATCCCTTCTTTCGGATACAGATACCGCACACAGGATCAGACACCGACCTCGCCGGCGAAGTCGAAGAATCCCTTGCCCGCCGGCCGGTGCAGAGCACCACGGCGAGACACCTAGTATACGCCCTCCCCCATAGCGACTGCCCAAGCCGAGGCCGTTCCCCCTTGAGGCGCCTTTGAGCTAGTTGCCCCCTTGCCCTTCTGGCTCGAGCGGGGTTGCACGCTCGCCCTCTTGTCCGGTGAAGCTGTAAAGACCCCCGCGGCCAACAGCGTAGATCATTCACACACACACACAAATACTACAAAAAAAGCAGTACATAAACGAAAACATCGATGTCTAACCAAAATACTTTTTATTTCTTTCTTTTTAAGTTCCGAATTGGGTAGCTGGAATTTTTTCCACATCATTTTTTGCATGTTCTTGATGATTTTGATTATAATAGTTAGGTGAAAATGGATCCCGCAAAACCATGTCACTTGTGGCATTTACTTAATTCTATTCATCTTTTATTATACTACATGATCTGTGGATTCATCATCTTTTATTACCCTGATATGCTTTGTGGAGTCACACTGAGCTGCACTACACGACTGCCTCATGTCTCGACTCGCCACAACGGCTCTTTTTAACCGACTTCAAAAAGAAGGTTTTTTTTTTATGTATGTTCAGCGATATTTCCGTCAATTGTGGACCGATTTTGATGATTTTTTTTGCATTGGGTTCAGTATATCTCCAAGGTGGTCCCATTTTAATTTCATTGGCATTGGACCTTGGACTTAGAAGATACACCAGGGAACTCCTTAACGACAAACAATAGGCATGTGTAAATTGAGATATTATGGGTATTACGTCAATCCTATAGGTACCCTACTATAGAATAATTCACTCGTCACTTAAAATTGTAAAATAAAGATCTTTTATAAAAAAAAAAGTGAACCGACTTCAAAAAGCAAAAAATAAATATTTGAAGTCGGTGCCAAGTAACCGACTGCGCCAACCAGCACTGACTTCAAATATTTATTTTTTGTTTTTTGAAGTCGGTTTACCTTTTTTTATAAAAGATTTTTAGCCACTCAAATTGAGTCCCGACTTAAAAAGTTCGGCTTGGTAATAAATTGTAAGCCCCCCCCATACCTCCCACAAACCCCTTAAAATAGCAAGAAACACAAAAATAAAGACCAAACCAAAATTAGTTGCGGACTCGTGATGATTGATTTTCTTAGTTTTCCCACCATAGAGTCATGCCCTACCCAGGCCAGGTACCCTACCCAACATCGGTCCGACCTCTTGTGGTGAGGCTTACCATTCTTAATTCTCTTAACACTTCTAATAGTTCGCCGGTTTTCTTAAATAGAAAATTTAGAGCATGTTACAAATTGTAAAACAACTTAGCTGTGTATTCGGTAGCGTGCATTGCATATAAGCAATTAAGCAGTGGCTACATCTTATAATACTGAATATATGTGTGTAACGACTTCAATACATCCTGATATCTCGTAAACCCCTTATCAGGGGATGTTAATTTCAAAATACATTACACACCCTTAGGTCTCCTATCGATACGTCAAGAAAGAAAATCCGCGCTTAAGTGCTGAAACATCTAGAAGGTTCCTCCCCTTTAATTATCACCGGCACGCGGTTGCGGTATACAAGTACCTATTTGTTCACGTACAAATAGGTATGTTATAATAATACAGCTTTGAGGGGCGCGCCGGCTATTGTTCGATGTACCCTTTTGCGTTCGCGTGCGTTATAGAATTTTCATATGAGAATAAAAGGAACCTAGAGCGCGGGGACGCACAGTCTCTTTTCGGAAGCGACAGCGATCCAACCGGGAACAAGCAATCTAAGTGGAATACACCGGCGACCTAAGCAACGATAAACGGATCCTACGAGTGATTCAGTATTATTATTGATATGCATAACGTTCGTTACTATACATTAGACAATTCATCATCCAAATGTTAGCTTCATAAATACACGTAGGTATGGCGACTCTGGGATCTTACTCAGTAACATCTATTGAAAACCAGACCATGCTCTAATTTTATTATAACTTACCTATTTAGATAAATGTAGCATACCGTCACATACAAAGAAAATAACTTTTTATTTGGGATCTTCACTTTGACTACCACAGGTGACACCAGGACAACAGAAGTTTAAAAATAAAACTCTTGTAAAATAAGTAGTTAAAAACATTGATTTTTTATTGCTCGGATACGCCGTTAAATCTTATAAAGTTAACTAAAATTACATAGAAAAATAAATGCATGCAATATAATTGCCATACGCACAAAATATCTCAGTGAAATTAACATTTTAGATTAATTTTATCGATTTAAAATAATTAAAATTAGCTGATTTAACTTTGGTATTGTTGTTAGGAGACTATACATTAAAACTACAATACATAAGGATGGTTTAGTAATGCCACAAAAGAGATTCTAGAATTATCCTTATGACCTAGAAACTTCAAGTAAAAGAATGCACAAAAGGAATGCACTTGGTTAAGTATCGAATAGGCGCGATGAACAAGAAATTTATTCGAGGCACTAGCGTCCGTAATCTTCGGCACACGCTATCAAACATTACCTAAATTACTCACCTATCACTCGTGAACTTGGTACCATTGATTACCATAATGTTTATAAAGCTCAACTTTGTACAAATCAATTATTAAAATTTAAGTTCCATCAGTACAAAGGTAAGGTAGGTAGGTTTTCAGACTGATTGACCCTCGTAATAGTTTAAAGGCTCTTTCAGACAAGGCTATTCACATCTTCAATGTTGCGGGCACCGCGCGGTTTGGACGTCACAAGTTTCAAAAGTGGTATTATTTGAAAGAGATTTGCCTTTCGTTAAACTCTACTTTGGAGTACTATAAATACGCGACCAGGCAGAGAATTTGCTCGGCGGCGTGCGGAAGCCAGTACCTCTACCATAAGTTTTCACTGTTTTGCACCTATAATAAATACATAGCAGCATACATGTACTATATAGAAAATTGGCGATAGCGACGACCTGAGCCTGTGTCAATACGATTTTATTATTGGCTCAAAGGTCAGTCAAAAACAGCCTCACGAAAATTAAGACATATGAGCATCTTAAGGAGCTCTCGCGTACAAAACTCGGAATCAACTAGAGTTGTATAGTGTAGTAATTAGTATATCAATATTATCGTGACCTCAAAACATAGTAAATATATCGATAGCACTATCGACCAATACTGTTCATAGCCAGTACTATCGTTAGTATCAATTGTATTAAGGGTAATACCTATAGTTTCGATACTGTCGATCGTCTGTATTGAAAGACAATATTATCAGTTTCTCAAGCTATCGATGCTGCTATGCTATCATATGATAGCATTATCGATATTGTACTATTTTTCCAGGTGGACTATCGATAGTCACGGGAGCCGGCGAGCTGCCGTCGTCATAACAAAAGTAAGAGCGGTACACTGGTAGCAAGGTTCACGAGTAACAGCGCGTAGTCTAGAACTCGTCGTGACGGGCCAGCGCCTCGCCGAAGTCGGTGGCCTGCGAGCCCACGAACAGGTCGTACTTGTCGAGCACCTCGGCCTTGCTGAGCCGCTCGTCGGCGTCGGCGTCGGCCTCGAACACCAGGTGGCGCGCCTCGGCCTCCGCGTGGTCGAACTCCGGAGGCGCGATCCACTCCTTCACCTCGTTCTCGTCCATGAACCCGTCCTTGTTCGTGTCTCTGGGGGTATCGAATACATTCCAAAGTTATTTTGTCTCTTATATTTGTCTAACATGTAGTCTGACTGTAGATTGGGCCGAAACGTTCCGGCCTACCCTCTGAAATACGGACTTCGCTTTCATTACACTCTACAAAGGTCACCAATTGCACGTACAAACATAAAAGCCTTTCGCCCTACGGCTTAGCCGGCGTGCACTGAATCATCGATACCTATATTATATGTACTCGATTAAAGATGCTAGTCCGAAAAAACGGCACAAAAAATAAGAGCACAAGTATGGGTGTACACTTATTTCGAATCAGTTCGATCTAGCCGTAGCCAACGTCAGGACGCTTAAAATAAACATGCTACGAATTGCTAAAATTACTATAACCAAAATATGCTAGTCCATTAATAATTTAAAAGTAATTTTGAGAAAATCGCGGACATACATACAGGTCGAATGGAGAACCTTATTTTTTGATGTCGCTTAAAAAGCGAAAGCCTGTTAATTCTTTAGTACCGTCCGCTTTTGCCTGCCTTTTGGAGGTACCATTTTTCGTGCGGTGAGCGAGTATCTACCTATATTTGATCGATGTATACACTACTACAGATTGCCCTTCCAAACACCACTTAAAGGCTGCGTCAATACATTATACTGTCGGAATGGCGTCCAACCTCTGTTAGGTTACTGTGCGAGTTTGCCGGCATATAAAATGCATTGTCACGGCGCGATTAACGTTGCCCACTAATGCCACTGTGCACCCCATGAGTGTCACTAGGCTACAAATAACTGGACAAGTGCGAGTAGGACTCGCGCTCTAAAGGTTCCGTACCGGTTTCGGTTTCGACCAGTTTCAGAGCAAAATTGCTACTTTCGTGAGCTTTCTGTGGCCTTTGAGCGCTATAGGCGAGTGTCGAAATGATTGAACTATGGTAGACCATATACCATAGGCACGTCGATTTATTTTATTAAAATCTTTCTTAGAATTAATTATAATCGATTGCACTGGAGTCGATTTTCGTGTTTGAGCCTGTTAGATCTGTCTTGATTAGTACTCTAATTTAGATAGTTTTAAGTGGCCCTCAAAACTTTCCAACATGATAGCCCCATCATGTTTGGGCTTGTTGGATTTGTTTTGATAAGTTCTATAGCCCACAGATGCCAGTCTGGTGGTGGAGTCAGAAAGTGCCCATAGGAATTCGCCCAATATATAACGTAACTCTATCGTATTTGGGCTTGTTTGATTTGTCTAGTCAAGTCCCATATACCTACCCCACCCTACTACCATATACCCTACTCAGCTTAGGAAAATATCTCCGTCGTATTCTCACAATAAACATTTTTTTTATTGTAATTATTTATTATGATCATATTATGGTCAAATATACATAAAATATATATAAAAAAATATGTATACAGATTAATTCTGAACCTCCTTTTTTGGCGTCCGGTAATATTTTGTTTGGTTTTATAGTAAGGTACCTGTAGGAAAGCCATGAACTCATAATAACTCAATCTACACATTCGAATTGTTTGTCGTCGGAGATCCCTGGTGTATTTCCAAATCCCAAGATCCAATACCAATGAAATTAGGCGGGATGGAGCTACACACTAAGCCCAAAGCAAAAAGAATCAACAAAATGTTTCATAAATAATAATTTTAACTTGAAAAGTTCTTTTTAAAATCAAACTTTTATAGCAAAAACCCTATGGCAATAACACAATGGAGACCAACAAGTACTATGAATATTTAAGGTCTGGGGTCTAGAGCACTAGGTACATCCTACAAGATGCGCTAATGAAACTACCTGTTAGGATACCGTGATCTATATTCGATCCAGGAGCGTTGTCCTTGTGATCTGTGCTTACGATCTAACCATACAAAAAACTATAGACTATATAAAAAACTTAATACCGTGATTCACAGTTCCAGGCGTCGCGATGAGCGTCATCTAGCGAGGTTATATTGAACTAAAAATAATATTATTTTAATAATACGTAAACAATGGCACTTGTCAAGACAAAAACAACGATCCAGCGAGCGATACGTCGAAGTTATGTTCAGTAGTTGGGACGTACTATTGGCCACCCTCCAGCTCCATTATCAGACCCTGGACATCAACCGGGTCTACAGAACTCGTCAAGGCAAATCCAACGAGCCCAAAAACGGCGGGGTGATGTTAAGTAGTTCCGTTGGCCACCATTCGGTTCCATCATTAGATCCTGGACATCATCAGGGTCTATAGAACTCGTCAAGGCAAATCCAACGAGCCCAAACAAGGCGGAGCTATATTGAGTAGTTCCGTTAGTCACCTTTCCACTTCATCATCAGACCCTGAACATCATCTGGTTGTATAGTACTTGTCAATAACAATCTAGCAAGTCTAAACACGAGGTGTGGAGTGTGTGAGGATGTGTAGTTGACATGTTCCCAAGGCCACCTTTTGACTTCATCATGAGACTGGTCTGGAGCTGGCTCCATGGTACTATATTATTGATCGCCGATATTGTCATTTCGACAAGAAGTCTCGTAAGATGAGCACGAGTCTGTCCGGCACACCCAATTGGTAGAGCTTGTAGATCAAGCCGTTGTGCCAGACTTTGTCGAATGCCTTCGCGACATCTAGGAAGAGGGCGCCCGTGTAGATGGGTTTGGGTCTATTGAGATCGGAGAGGATGTGCTCCGTGATGCGGTGCACTTGGTGGACGCAAGAGTGTTTGGCTCAAAAGCCGAACTGCTCGTCGATAAGGATACCCCTGGACGGTACGAAGTCTTTGAGCCTCGCCAGAAGTAGGCGCTCGTATATCTTGGCCAGGGAGTGGAGGAGACTGATAGGGCGGTAGCTCGCGGGGAGATTGCGAGGTATTCCAGGCTTGGGAATGCCTATGACGTCCGCCTCCTTCCACTTAGCGGGGAAGGTGCAGTTCGCCATGGCGGCGTTCAATATGGCCACTAAGAGGCAGATGAGTTGGGCGGGCAGGCATTTCAGAACGCGATTCGAAATGCCGTCAGGGCCGGGGGCTTTTTTAGTTTTGAGACCCATAATTAGATCTTCCACCTCCGTTTGGGTGATAGGAGGTAAGGAATCGACGGGGGGTGGGATGCCCTGCGCTCGACTTCCCTGTCGACCGCGTCGACGTGGGACTGGTCGACGGACTGAGAGCTGGGGGCGCACTGGCTCTCGAGGTAGTCGGCGAGAAGCTCGGCCTTTTCGTCGTCGTCGAAGGCTGGGGGTGCGCCTGAAGGGCGGGACAGCGGGGGCATGGCAGTCGTGGAGTCGTATTTGAGGCTACGCGCCAGCTGCCAGTAGGCCAGATGCGATGGCGCGATGCCCTCTAGGAAGTCACCCCACCGTTCCTCCCGGACCTCCGCGACACGACGCTTTACCTCTCGTTGTAAAGCGCGCATCCGGGCCCGATTGGCTTCGGTGGGGTAGGAGTCGTACGCTCGGATAGAAGCATTCTTGGAACGAATGAGATCCCTAACATCGTCCGGCAGTCGAAAGCGGTTGAGGTAGAGATCTTCCGCCTCGACTTGCTTGGACGATCGACTGACAGCCGATCGGATGTGTTCGGTGAAGGCATCTACGGCCTGATCGGTGTCCTGAGGGGACGGGATGGAGTCCGAGCTGAGAGGGAGGGGGGCAGGGTCGGCATCCGCCAAGGCCGTGCTTAGCGCATGCGAATCCACCACCGTCTTTTTGGGTCGCTGAGGGGCGGAATGGGGGGAACCGAGTCTCATGACTACAGGTCGATGGTCAGAGTCGAGTTCCTGGACTACTTCCAAGGAGTGCAGCCGTAGGGTGACACCCTTCAGAAGCGCCATGTCCAGGACGTCGGGTCGGTGGTTGGGATTGAAAGGATAGTGGGTAGGGTGCATAGGTGCGATGACGTCAAAGTCGAGAACGTCGACCAGGGCGTCAAGGCTCCTACCGTTAGGGAAAGTGGTGAGACCGTTCCAGGCCACGTGCTTACTGTTGAAGTCGCCCGCCAGAATGACGGCGCTTCCCAGATTGAGGAGTGCTTCAAAGTCACTCCTGAGAACGGATTCAGTGGGGGGAAAGGTATACGGAGGCGATCACGATGGGCTGGTGCCCCGTGAGAGAGACGCGACAGACCGAGGCTTCGATGTTGGTGAGCGCGGGGGGATCGAGAGGGATGCAGTGAAGGGACCTCCTGTAGTAAATGAGAGTACCGCCTCCGCGGGAGCCGATTCTGTCATTACGCACGAGGTTGTAGTTTGCGATCCTAGGATCGCGTTGTGCGGGCTTGAGGAAGGTTTCCTGCACGAGGAGGATATCAAGTTGGTGATCTCGGAGGAAATCAGCAACCTGATCTCGCTGGGAGCGAAGGCCATCGGCGTTAAAGAACGCCAGGGACAGGTTGTGGGGCTTATGGCGGGGAGGTCGTAAATCCATTATTGGGTGCGGGGGGGTTGGGTTCTGAGGGACGCCAGGACGTCATAGACGTCCCTGAATTCCGCGGCCAGGAGAACCTGGTCCGCCAAGTTGGTGGCGGCGCGGAGTTGGAGGGCGAGTTCACGGACTCTGGGGAATAGTGCGGGGCTAATCACCGCCGAGACACTCATAATGAGGTTGACGTCCTGACTTACGTTAGTGGGCGGAGGGGGACAAGCCGCCGCCGGCGGGATCGCCGGCGCGCGCTTTGGAGGGCGGGCAGGGCCCACTCACGGGTGGGAGGCCGCGGTGTAGGGCAGCGGCTTCACCCACGCGTTGGCGCCAAGAGACGGCCTGAGCGGCGGGGGAGGGGGGGTCAGCTTCTGTGGCGCGGGAGCGCGGGGAGCTGTGGTCGCTGGCGCTGAAGGCACCGGACGGGGGTGCACTGAGGGTGCGGGGAGGTGTTGCGCTGAGGGCGCAGAGGGGGGGCAACCGCGCGGGGGCGGCGGCGGCCGCCGCGCCTCGCCCGGCCGCGCTTCCCCTTCGGGGCCTTGGGGCAACCGCGATAGTTCGCGGTGTGCCCCTTGGTGCCGCAGAGGACGCAGCTGGGGGGCTCGGCCGCCGTCTCCTTCGAGCGGGCGCACTGGGACGTCGCGTGGTCCCCGATGCACTTCACGCATCGAGGGCGCGCGTGACAATTACGGGCAGAGTGCCCGTATAGCTGGCAGTTATGGCACTGCCCGGGCGTGCCACGTTTGTGGGGGGCCTCCACGGAGAGGCCAGAAATGTGGCACACGGCCTTTAGGTCGAAGACCCTACGGCCGGACTCGGTGCGGTCGAGGACGACCAGCACCATGTCGTAGGCCTCCTTGGAGCGCCCATTGACCATTCTGTGCACCTGGCGCACAGGAAGGTCCTGGGACTGGAGGTCGGCTTTAATGACGGCGGTGTCCAGCTCCCTAGGGACACCGCGGATTACTACCCTGAGCTCCCTTTCCTCCTCCAGGGTGTACGTGTGATATGCGATCTTGTTCGATCGCAGGAACGCCGATAGCCGACGGTGGTCGTCCGAGGACGCCACCTTGACGGCTATGCCTTGCGCGGTGGAACGCGCGTGCGTGTAATTAATTTGGCGATTGTAGATCGCCTTAGAGATGCGCTCCCAGGCGCTCTTGTCCTGAATGACAAGCGGCGGGGGAGTGATGTTCGGACGTGCGGGGCGCGCGAGGGGGGAGACCGTAGACCTTCGTATTTGACATATATTTCAACTCAATACCTCTAGCCGTTTCTAAGAAAATGGGTGATAACCGTCGAACAGACGGACAACGAAGTGATCCTATAAGGGTTTCGTTTTACCGATTAAGGTACGAAATCATAAAAAGGGAATATTTGATGAAAGACTGACCGGTATCCGGCGAACTGCTCGCGCTCCTGCTTGACCCAGTCGGGCTCCTCGTCGTCCTCGCCTTCCTCGGGCGTGTACATGTCGCCTATGTACTCCTGCAGGGAAACCTTGCCGTCCTGCACCAATGAAAAGCAGTAAGTTAAGAGTTGTGTAGCTTTTATGAAACTGTTGCTATGATAATTATCATGACCTCCGAAAAAATAGTAGTCTAGAGAAGCTGTAAAGGCCCAGTGGCTAACATAACGCGAACGAAGTTGCGGATACAGTAGTTAATAAATATAAGCCTATTCACTATGACGCGTATATAAGATTAGGGGGTTACCACAACCTCTTCAGCAAAATTATTCCAATCTTATTTTCCCATGAAAAAGAGAGAGCCATAAACTGCGTATATCCACATCTCTTACCTACAGTAAAGTAAGATTATAATAGCTTTGTTAAACAGATTGTGATACGCGCCCAGCTAACTAAACATTTTTTTTTCTAATATAATAATTGGGAATCCTAAAACATTTGATTTTTTTTTTCTTATTGGACAAAAAGACTTATTTCTTTAAAGCCGTGATCACATTGCCCAATAGGGAGTATGCGTGTATTTTTTTCATATTTTTATACGATAGATTACATCAATATATGTGCAAATTGTTGAAGATAGCAAACAGCTAAGAGCATTTTAAACGCCCGCCATTTTGGCGAGCTTGGCGTGACGTCAAAGTCTATAAGAACAATCAATTAGTGAACAGCTGTAGAAGTATTTTATTCAGTAATTTATTTTTATTTTGTACTTTGCGACTATTATACAATGGAACAACACTGTGTTGTGCCTAGGTCTAAAAATACAATAAGAAATGCACCCGATAGGTGCGGACATAAGGAGAAAGTGGTGTAAAATCAGAAAAAGAGACATAGTACCTCCATCAACTTGTTTATATTGCTGCGAAGATCACTTTAACGTAAGAATTAACTGAAATAATTTAAACTAAAATTTTGTCTTTGTGTAAATCAACAACAAAAAATAACAATAAAACTAACTCAAAAGCAAACATCCAACAAATATGCACTTGTTGACATTTGTATTGTAGACTTTGACTTCATATTCGATCTCTCTACTCTACTACTCATTTTTTGTACTTTCAATAATTATTTTCTTAATAAAAAAGTAATGTTATTAAAAAAATATTGGTATAGACATTATTCTAATGCGATAAAGCTTGTAAAAAAAAATATTTGACCCTTATTTGAATTACACGCATATTCCCTATTGCCAACTGCGTCACTAAACGACCTAAGTCGGAGTCGGGGTCGGGTGAGGTTGGATCAAACTCTGACTCAGACCTGACGACCTTGTAATGGCATCTCAAAGATGTCAGGCCGGAGTCGGGGTTCGTGCAATGTGATCACGGCTTAACCGTAACGCTTTACGCTTGGACTGACGCCATCATGAAAGTTATTACACGTACCTTGTCCTTGTCAATATCTTCTAGAGTTTCCAAGACAACAACATCCCTCATTTCAGAGTGATCCTCGGGGTGCAGGAATGCAGCAAATTCGGTTCTATTAAGGGAGTCGTTATTGTCCGCATCTGAAATACCAAAGGTAGAATCAGTGTCATTTATAACATAAAATGACAAAAAATGTTGAAAATAATTAGCTGGTAACACTGAATGTTTCCACACTGTCTAAAACTAATAGATGCGTTATCATAAACTGACGGCAAATACTGGAGGAGGCCTTTGTGTCGGAAAACGGACGTGCTGATCAGGGGACTGATGTGTTTGAAGTTATTTAATATTATTTTTTACTTAAATATAGCACTCTATCAGCAAATAAAGGCTTTGAAATTGAAACTGAAGGAAGACTTAGTCAAGTAGTTAAGAGCTTAAGCCGCTCTGCCTGAACGCACCCATGATACAGGAATAATTCCTAGTGTGGTAGTAGGGGTCTTTTTCTTTATTGTTATGATTCATTCTCATATGTATTTCTGAAAAATGTATAAAATACAAGCATGTAGTACCAGCATATGTCCACCTCCTGCGATCCCTCTTGTACAAGTTCTGGTAGGTGAAGCCTTCGCTGTTTGGCATCTGCTTCTCCTTGTCGCTCATCTCGTCCATGAAGCCATACACATTCTTCCTGTAGGTCTGTAACATCAACTCATCCAGTCATATATATGTCGCCGTCGTAATTTTTTTGGAGTCCCATACCTCACAGGGTAAAAATGAATGCCTTATAGGCTCACTTTGTTGTCTGTCTGTCTCCATTCCGATCTCGATCTCGAACATATTCGTGCCTTTATTAAAAGGTCGTCAACACCATTTTTCTAATCGGAGCCACACCCTCCTATCCGACGCTACCGCCGTCCGCGGCATGTTGTCACCGACCCTCCCGATGCTCCTACTTCCATTATTTCGGATACAGACACCGCACACAGGATCAGACACCGACCTCGCCGGCGATGTTGTGAGGGTACATGTAGTGATTATATTCTTTGGTTAATTATATAACATACAAAAAAAAAATTTTTAAAAAGTTTTTGTTGTAGTAAATGTAAATTATATTTTAAAAAAATCAAACAACTATATTCGCCAAGCGGGGGTGGCAGTGGTGTACGGTGTACACCCACTTTTCGCCGACGATGTTACGTTGTATATAAAACGAATAAAAATAAATGTTTATAAATAAAAACAAATCTCACCTCCCAAGGCATGAGCTCGTCATTATTAGGGTTGTGTTGTCTCCAGTGCCTCTCCACATCTTCGTTAATGTACCGCTTCTGTGTGTACCGGATCCAGTCCTTGAGTTCCACCAGTGTAACAAACCCATCTTTGTCAGAGTCTATTTTATCCACAATTATTCTACAACAAAAATATACTTACTTTATCATAATATTAAAGATTATTGCTGGCCTAGTGGCACATGGTGCAGCTCGCGATCAAGAGGTCCTGGGTTCAAATTCTAGCTCAGATAAAGTGTAATATGATAATGTATTTTTATAAAAAAAGAACAGTTATTTTCCAGAGTCTATAGTTGAGCCTGGTGTCAATCATCGTCGACAAAATATGCGTGCTAAGAAACACCCTTTTCACTGCAATTTAAAAAATATAGTCACCTATATTTTTTTTTATTGTGTGTTACACAGTGTACTACAGTGTTTATTGATCAACATTATTCTAGAAAACACCAAGTGACATGATTTTTTATACTTCATTAAAGTTAATTGATAATAAGGTCAACAAAACTATAGATAAGATTTTAGCAAGGGTAATTACACATACATACAGAACTGTGATTAAAATATAGTATACTGTAAAAAAATATAAACATAAATGCTAATTCATCACATTGAACTATCCTTAATGCCGCCATGACGAACTGCACCTTCCCCACTCAGTGGAAGAAGGCCGATGTCATAGGCATCCCTAAGCCCGGTAAACCTCGTGACCGTCCCACGAGTTACGGCCCCATCAGTCTCTGGCATGGCTCAAAGACTTTGTATCGTCCAAGGGTATTCTCATCAATGAGCAGTTTGGTTTTCGATCCAAACACTCTTGCGTCCATTAAGTGCACCGCATCACGGAGCACATTCTCACTGGCCTCAACAAACCCAAACCCGTCTACACGGGTGCCCTTTTCTTCGATTTCGCGAAGGCGTTCGACAAAGTCTGGCACAACGGCTTGATCTACAAGCTTTACCAAATGTGTGTGCCGGACAGAGTCGTGCTCATCTTACGAGACTTCCTGACGAATCGCGCCTTTCGGTATCGCTTCGAAATGACGCGCTCTACCCCCCACTCCATACAAGCTGGTGTCCCACAAGGCTCAGCTCTCTCCCCCCTCCTATTCAGCCTTTACACGAACGATATTCCTCGTTCGCGTAAGGTGCATCTAGCCCTATTCGCGGATGATACCGCTCTCTATGTCTGGCATAGGAATAAAAGTTTTATTACCAGAAACCTTCAGGCAGCCGCCAATACCCTAGGGGATTCGTTCAGGAAGTGGCGAATTGAGGTGACCACGGACAAGAGCGCTACGGTGTTCTTCTCCAGAGGTGCCACCCCGCGCCCCTCCCTGCGCCACCCCAGAAGTAATCACGGTCAAGTGACCATGTTCAACCTACCTATTCCCTGGGTCAAACAGGTCAAATATCTAGGGGTCACCCTAAACAAATCCATGATCTTCGGACCGCACATCAAGCGAGTCCGTAATCGAGCAGCCTTTGTGCTCGGTCGTCTTTACCCGATGATTTGCAAGCGGAGTAAAATGTCCCTTAGGAATAAGGTGACACTTAACAAAACTTGTATTCGGCCCATCATGCTTTTTTGGGACTAAGCCAGTCTCCTTAGATGACGCCAAGGTTTGAAACTTGGGATGTCCGGGAAGCACTTTAATTGCCTTGGAACCCGCAACAAATTTAATTAGAAAGAAAAAGAGGAGGAGTAGGAAAATAAATATTCCACTTCCCTCCTATGCAAAGCGGGAGACACAAAAAAAAATTGCAGATCAGCCATAGAGAAGGAGACTACAACTAGGATAAGCCCAGTTGTAAAGCCACGGTCACGAAAAAATATTAACAGGGCCTATCAGTGAGCCTCATGTTTGACTCCAGTTATAGGTATGGCAAAAACGCTTGAACGCACAGAGATTATTCCGAGTTTCTACAAGATCCGTGTAGTAGATTACCCCAGATGTATTTCGCAGACTGTTTAACATAATGGTATGCTCGTTGTGCCATAGACTGCACACATCACATCGATAAACTCCAAACAGTTCAATCCCGTTTCCTCGCAAAGACGTCGGAGCCCCGTGGTTCATACGGAATGTCGATCTCCATTCCGAACACGGTCTCGAACCTATTCGCGCCTTCATTAAAAAGGAGACAACCCGATATTTTGCGAACGCGTCCAATCATAGTAATCCGCTAATCGCGATATACCCGATGCCCTTAAACCCCTTCTTTCGGATACAGATACCGCACACAGGATCAGGCACCGACCTCGCCGGCGAGGTTCAAGAATCCCTTGCTCGCTGGCCGGTGCAGAGCACCACAGCGAGACACCTAGTATACGCCCTCCTATAGCGACTGCCCAAGCCGAGGCTGTTCCTCCTTGAGGCGCCCTTGAGCTAGTTGTCCCCTTGCCCTTTTGGCTAGAATGTAGTGATTGCACGCTCGCCCTCTCCGGTAAAGCTGTAAAGGCCGCACGGCCAACACACACACACTCACAAAAACATTCACACACATAAACAAACACACATGCACACACACAAACACACACAATTTTCATGTTTATTATATTTGTAGGATACACCTTTTCATGATATTTGGTAATGACAACCTAGAGACCTAGATAATGACTACGCATCAATTATAGTGACTGTGGATATTTCATAGAATATGTCCTACATATTTCTCTGTAGCTGCTTAACACATTATGTACACAGATGTCATGCAAACATTGGGCTAGATACATTGTTTGAACAATTGTGTGGGTGAGATTGTTGACACAATAAGATAATCTCCAGACATAGGAAGTTCAATAACACTAGTGTGGCCAGCAGACGCCCAGTTTTATGAATATCTAAAACATTTTATCACCTATAACTTTTATTATTAGAGTAATATTTTTTTGAGGTCTAGTCTTTTGAATAGTGCCAGTTCAGCTTGCACTGGCATTATACAAAAGCACCATACAAACCAGAGATATTTTCTAAATAATATCTAATCTGGATATTCTTATTATTTTTCTTTTAATTAAATTAGCGTGGGGCTACCACGCTAGGATTTATTCCTGTGTCGTGGGTGACCCAAATACGCAGACCGGAATAAATAATTGTGGGCCACACAAAGATTTGTCCTGTGCGGGAATCGAACAAATGACCATTACACACAGTGGGCGAAGCGGCTCAAGCTCTTAACCACTGCACTAAATCGTCTGTCAGTATTTTTATATAATATTGGCATAAGTTTTTAAAAACTTTATAGTTATCCCTTGAGACTGTTTATCCAAGGTGTAGGAAGAACTGGATGTAGTAGTGCAGAACTATTTATTGTGGTGCTTATTTCATAAAGGAATTTTAAGTCCTAATAAGATAGGCGGGTGAGCCTGCTGACAAGAGCGTTTATATGTGTAATTAAGAGGACGCAGGTCTGTAAAGGAGTCTGAACCCTAGACCTTGAAAATACATGCTAGCTTTCTATCACTGACTATAAAAGCTAATTTTTAATTACGCTATTATAGCTTATTTTTTACGCAAATAACAGCTGTAAAAAAACTGTTACGTATAATTTTATTAATTCCAATAAGACAGCTCTAAGGTCAGCAGACACTCAACATTTTGTACTGCCTTGCATAATTCCTATGAAAACAACTCACCCTAATCTCCTCTTGCTCTCTTCGGGCGGCAATTGGTCGAAAGTTTTTGCTTGGTCTTCACCCAGAAACGCGTCGTGGTCGAACTGTTTATTGTGGTGTTCATTTTTAAAATGTTCTGCTTCAGACAAACGGTCCATGATCCGCTTGGTCTCTTCAGGGGTCGGTACCCCTGCGAAGACGGCGGATACGGCCAATGCAACGAACAATGACCTCAGCATTTTGTTTTAATGTACAATAATAGAAGTGCCTAAAGCAATAAAAACATGAATTCGAGATTACTAGATGCTAAATAAATGAAAGACTGCCCTCAAAATGTGCACCCGTTGGATACGGCCACGTCAACACTACGTAACTTCCTCGTTCCCAGAATCGGGATAAATCTTATCGAATCGGAACTGGATGATAGTTGTTATCTACTTGCCGGGCCGGCAGAGCTGAAAAGCTGGACGCGGGGCCGATGAAGCGAGTGATAGGCAAGTTGATCTAGAATCGATTCATCACAATATCGATTTATACAAATAAATATTGTATTGATCGATTTGACTTATTAGTATAAGGGATCTGGCGTGATGCTATAAATAGAATTCAAGTACTATTCGAATCTGATCGATTCTTGTTAAAACCCATGTCTGTGCAATAGAATTATAAAAGGAATGGGTATCGACAACACGACTGAAATATAAGACTGTAATTTAATTGTAGACTGACTGTACAGCAAGTTTGTAAATAGTTACAAAACACATTTATTAGTAAAAATTCTATGTAGGTACCTTAGAATAACAATAATCCTGCTAGACATGTACTAAAAGTCAGTTGTTAGCGATAAATTTTAAAGTAAACACGTGCCCAAAGAATTAAATCAAAAAAAGGAAGAAATCAAAAAATTATAGAGTCATTCAATTAGATAATACGATACCCGTCTCTCAAATCCTCGATTTGATCCAGAGAGAGAGATTTTGGTTCGAATCAAATTGATTGAACTATAGTTTTTTTAATGATTGGCATACATAGGCTGCTGTAAACGAACGTACTAGAATCGTTACTTGTTCAAAACGAGGATTATAAATCGAGAATCAATTAATCGATTCGATTTATAATCCCCGAAATTATAATTAAACCCATCCTATTTATAATCTAAGAAGAATAAGAATAAGAATAATTTATTGTTGAAAAGACTTAGCAACTAAGTGACATTATCTAAGAGCCCCAAACTAGACGGAAAGTCTGTATCTTGGGACTCCGTGGAGTTAAACTATGAGTAAACTTAAATAAGAAGTCGATCATCTTTGATTATTATTTATCGGGGAGTTGAATTATTTTAGAAATCTTACTAAGACGATTACATTTCACTAAACATTGGCAAAATACACTTAAAATTAGTGTGAAGCCATAACATTTTCAAGTGATTTTTTAAAGCTCGTTTGAACACATTAATTTTGCAAGCGTTTAAATATCGCCTTCGGCGTTTTATTCCAGCGCTGCAAAAAAACGCTCGAGCGTACGCCCCCTAAATCACTGACTTTAAATAACTTACTTTATATGTCTGTGCCCTAAATGTTGAAATTAATAATTCACTCAAATCCTGAAACACTTCAAAGACTGAAAGCGATGAATGAAGGTGTACAAATGGGTGACTTAGTGGTAAACCATCTACTTTATGCAGATGACGCGGTTTTAATAGCGCCAACAGCCACTGATCTGCAAACACTAGTCACAGTTATGAAAGACGACTGCATGATCAATGGCTTACACTTGAATGTGAAGAAAACCAAGATTATGGTTTTTGAAAGGGAAGAAACCAGAACGAATGTAAGGATTGTGGTTGGTAACGATGTGCTGGAACAAGTGAATGAGTTTGTATATCTTGGATGCGCCTTCAGTAAGGATGGGAAATACACCGCTGACATAGAGAGAAGAGTGAGTGCAGGGAACAGAGTGAATGGTGCGATGGGAAAGCTACTCGGGAGCCGGCACTTAAGCCATAAGGCGCAGCTGGCCATACATAACGGAGTTCTTGTCCCAACGCTGTTATATGGTAGCGAGAGCTGGGTATGTAAGAAGGAGAATGAAAGTAGGATAAATGCGGTAGAAATGCGAGCTCTGCGGAAGATGTGCGGAGTGAAGCTGACCGACCGCATTAGCAACAGCATAGTAAGACAGCGAGTAGGTATGAAAGATAGTATCGGTGTAAAGATGAGAAAGGGCATGCTCCGTTGGTTCGGGCATATAGAAAGAATGCCAGAGGAAAGAATGACAAAACAGATATACAATGTGAAAGTGGAAGGATGCAGGTACCGGGGAAGACCTAGACTATCTTACCTCGACCAAATAAACCGAGTCTTATCTGATGGAAAAGTCAAGAGTCTCCGTAACCGGCGAGCGTGTATGAGACGAACTATGAGAGTCGAGGAAGCCAGAGAGGTATGTAAGGAAAGAACCTGTTGGAACTCTGTACTCTCTGCCTACCCCGCAAGGGATCTGGCGTGAGGTTATAGATAGATAGATAGAATAATTCACTCAATCTGCACTAGATGTCGCTGATCAATGTAATCTGTGGAGATTTATACACTCACAAACAACATCGATATTTTCCTTCAGAAATTAACGTACATACATCGATATTTTCAAATCGATGTTAACGTCCATGTCAACATCGATGTTTTTTTTAATATTGATCATCCCTACTTCAGTTCTTTCGATGTTTTGTGTTTGTGAATGATCTACGCTGTTGGCCGCGGGGCCTTTACAGCTTCACCAGACAAGAGGGCGAGCGTGCAAACGCAAAGCTTGAGCCAGAATGGCAAGGGGGCAACTAGCTCAAGGGTGCCTCAAGGTGGAATGGCCTCGGTTGGGACAGTCGCTGTAGGGGGACGGGTGCACTACTAAGTGCACCGGTCAACCGCCGGCTATGGGAGGGGATCTACTACTACGTCGTCGTCGTCGCCCGTATTCTGAGCGGAAAGAAGGGATGACAAAGCATCGGGGGGGTCGGTGAGAACATGTCGCGGCCGGCGGTGGCGGCAGGGGTCGGGGGGGAGACCGTAGTCGGCGGCGGCTACGATTAACGGATTCGCATGGGTAGATGCGTTCGCGAAGTGACGTGTTGACGCCTTTTTAATAAAGACGCGAATAGGTTCGAGACCTAGATCGGAGTGGAGGTCGACGTTCCGTACGAACCAGGGGGCTCCTACGGCTTTACGGAGGAAGCGGTTTTGAACCACTTGGAATTTATCGATGTGAGAGGGGGCCGAATGCGCGAACACAACACACGCATAAGTCATGATGGGTCGAACGCAAGTTTTGTAAAGTGTCACTTTATTTCTAAGGGACATTTTACTCCGCTTGCAGATTAACGAATGGAGACGACCGAGCACAAATGATGCTCGGTGACGGACCCGCTTGATGTGCGGGCCGAAGGACATGGTACTGTTTAATTGAACCGTTTGGAGTCTATCGATGTGAGAGCGGGCGGCGTGCCCGAACGACTCACAAGCGTACGTCATGATGGGCCGTATACAAGTTTTGTAAAGTGTCACCTTATTCCTAAGGGACATATTATTCCGCTTGCCGATCATCGGATAAAGATGACCGAGCACAAAGGCTGGTCGGTTACGGACTCGCTTTATGTGCGGTTCGAAGGTCATGGTATTGTGTAGGGTGACCCCAATATTTCACTTGTTTGGCCCAGGGAATAGGTAGGTCAAACATGGCCACTTGACCAAGATAACTTCTGGGTGGCGCAGGGAGGGGCGCGGGGTGGCACCTCTGGAGTAGATCGCCACTTCCTGAACAATTCCTTTAGGGTGTGAGCGGCTGCCTGAAGGTTTCTTGTAATGAAACACTTATTCCTATGTGAGACATAGAGAGCGGTATCATCCGCCAATAGGGCTAGATTCACCTTACTCGAACGAGGAATCTCGTTCGTGTAAAGGCTGAATAGGAGGGGGGAGAGAGCTGAGCCTTGTGGGACACCAGCTTGTATGGAGTGGGGGGTGGAGCGCGTCATTTCGACGCGATACCGAAAGGCGCGATTCGACAGGAAGTTTCGTAAGATGAGCATGAGTCTGTCCGGCATACCTATTTCGTAAAGTTTGTAGATCAAGCCGTTGTGCCAGACTTTGTCGAACGCCTTCGCGACATCGAAGAAAAGGGCTCTCGTGTAGACGGGTTTGGGTTTGTTGAGGCCAGTGAGGATGTGCTCCGTGATGCGGTGCACTTGATGGATACAAGAGTGTTTGGCTCGAAAACCAAACTGATCATTGATGAGAATACCCCTAGACATATCAAAGTCCTTGAGTCGCGCCAGAAGCAGGCGCTTGTAGATCTTTGCCAAAGAATTGATAAGGCTGATGGGACGGTAGCTCGTGGGGCGGTCACGAGGTTTACCGGGCTTGGGAATGCCTATGACGTCGGCCTCTTTCCACTTAGCGGGGAAGGTACAGTTTGTCATGGCGGCGTTAAGGATGGCCACTAGAAGGCAGATGAGTTGAGTGGGCAAGCATTTGAGTACGCTGCGCATTAGAAACTTTTAAGGCTTTTTTCGGTTTAAGACCTTTAATCAGGTCCTTGACCTCGGTCTGGGTAATAGGAGGTAAGGAATCGGTGTTTCGCCCTGCGCTCGACTTCCTTGTCGATCGAGTTGACATGAGCCGGGTCAACTGGCAGAGAGCTAGGAGTGCACTAGCCCTTGAGGATATCGGCGAGAAGCTCGGCCTTTTCGTCGTCATCGAAGGCTGGGGTTGTGCCTAAGGGGCGGGTCAGTGAGGGCATATCAGACATGGAGTCAGATTTAAGGGTACGCGCCAGCTTCCAGTAAGCCAGATGCGATGGCGTGAGGCCCCCTAAGAAGTCACTCCAGCGATCCTCCCGGACCTCCGCGACACGGCGTTTTACATCACGTTGTAAGGCGCGCATCCGGGCCCGGTTGGCTTCGGTGGGGTAGGAGTTGTACGCTCGGACTGAGGCATTTTTAGCCCGAATAAGTTCCCTAACATCGTCTGGCAGTCTAAAGCGGTTGAGATCCTCCGCCTCGACTTGTTTAAATGACCGACTGACGGCCGATTGGATATGAGCGGTGAAGGCATTTACAGCCTGATCGGTGTCCTGAGGGGATGGGGTGGAGTCCGAGCTGATGGGAAGAGGGGGTGCCTTCTTTTAATCGCTATCGAACTGATTCGATGCATCAATCAACGAAAAAACTATTTATTCAGTACATCGTATATCGAGCAACACTACCTAGTTTTAATCTGTGGAGGTATCTAAAATGTCATAGAAATCCTGTTGTGCTTTAATTTTCTCGTTTTATTGAAGAAATTCCAATGATGTTTAAAGAAATATCTGCGTTACGTATATAAATAAAAATACTTACCTGCACTAACAGTATCTTTGCGTACGAGTTGCTAAAATAGGATTGCAAATGTCAATATGTCAGGATCTCGGCCTTAATTTCCAACATAGAATGGTGAGAGAAGAATAATATGCATAGTCGTAAAATTCACAAAGTTTTAGTAAAAACATTTTATTGCATTGTATGAATTAACTAAAACTCTTAGGCTAATAAGAAAGTTTGTTAAGCTATTGTTATTCTAATAAGCGTGCGCTCCGCATTAAATGGGTTGTATAAATTTAATTTTAATTTCAGGGCGCAAATATATCACAGCTGGAAAGAGATATTGGGTCAGAGCAGTTCCCACCGAATGAACATTATTTTGGTTTAGTTAATGTGAGTTCTAACACTGTTTATAAATTACCTATATCAATTCATATATTTGTGTCAAATATCACTTTTACCTTCTCTCTGTGTGTATGTATAGAAATGAGATAAAATTTCTATTTGTGTCCTGTTATTTTTGATTCTATATTTTTCCAAATATAGCAATTTTACCTTAGTGGCATCATGCATAATGCACTAGTAATGTATAATGTATGACATTCAGTGACAACATACATACATAAGCTATCAAAAGTCCCATTGTAGGGTGCCACTAGTGTAGTCAAGTTTTAATTGACTTGGATACTCAGAAGATTGTAGAGGAGGAAGCATAAATAATATACACACATAAATATATTTAAAATATAATACTTTCTGGAGTAATGTTTTTATTGTAATGTGTGTAATATATGTTTTATAATTGTTTTATTTTATTTACAGTTCGGTAATACATGTTATAGTAACTCAGTCCTGCAGGCACTGTACTTCTGTCGGCCATTTCGGGAGAAAGTTCTAGAGTACAAGGCTAAGAATAAGAGGACTAAAGAAACCCTGCTAACATGCCTTGCAGATTTATTTTATAGTATAGCTACACAAAAGAAGAAAGTTGGTTCTATTGCGCCTAAAAAGTTTATTGCTAGATTGCGAAAGGAGAAAGGTACTTTTTTTTGTTACAAATGTTGTAGACAATGTGTGTATGTGTTTAACTACTGGAACCAAATTTGCACTAAATTAACATTGTAAATAATCCATATGGCATTGAATTGGTACATTATTATATTTTTCACATAGGATGGGTAGTGACAGTTCTAATTGCCAAACGAAATTAATATTTAATTCAATGGTGTTAAGGCATAAAACCATAAGTATAGAAATGGGTCATGACTTTATTGCCATTGAATAAAGTACATTTTTTTTATACTTATAATTGTCATAGTACCCACATTATATGAAAAATACTATAACAATTAAGTTTGGTATCTTTCAAAAATTATGGATATGATAAAAAATAAATCATAAGTAAATCCTTTGGTTTACTGGGACCCACTTATGTTTGCTGCTAGTTTCACAGGGGGCCTGAAAAATTAAAATTGCATTATTTAAGATCCACTGTAGAGTAAAGACCTAATGGATATCTTCTAGCTAGTTAGCTATCAATGGTGATGATGCCATAAAGTGGCAAAGATTCAATTTGATTGTTTTGTTACGAATAGGCCCTGGGGTCTTAAAAGTGGCCACAACAGTGCCGATCTCTTGTGATTTGCTTATTAGACATGTTTTTAAGTGAAACTATAATCACTTTTCTCCCCCATTACTGTAGTGCTCACTGTATGGGCTGAGATGGTACCCATACTGTCTTTGGTTGATATTGAAATGGTTGATACTTGATAGTGAAATAGTCAGGTGGAAGTTGATAAAATGTATTTACTTAAAGTGGTACACTAGAATAAACTTAAAGTGGTACACTAGAATAAGTAACACTATAAGATAAATGACAGAAAGAGCATGTGCGACTGACTGTTTGGAACGTGAATTGGGAACATACTGTTTTAGAACTGGTTAAATATGTGGCGTAAATCTCAGACTCTACAAAATGTATGTGGCTGGCCCGTACACTCGCAATGCCTAACAAGCTCTTATGCCAATACCGCCCTGTGGATTGATTTGTCTAGTAGATGTTTTTCTGTGCTTCTGTTAAATGTTTACTGTCTTAATTACATATGTTTATCTGTGTTACAGAAGAATTTGATAACTACATGCAACAGGATGCCCATGAGTTCTTGAATTTTTTAATCAATCACATTAATGAAATCATATTAGGTAAGTACTGTTATATGTACTTCTAGCTGTGCCCCATGGTTTCACCCGCCTTTTACCACTAAGCTGATATGGTCGCAACACATTGCATGCCAGTGCTACTACTTCGTTTTCGCTTAGCATTCTTTCTGATTTGTTTTTTTTTATTTTAGCATCACTCTTTTACTTTTTTATTTTAGTTTAAACAAAAAAAATAAGGTTTCTTGGCCTTTATTATATTATACACGTTGGTCTAGTGGCAAATAATACGTGTAGCGATCAGCAGTTCGAAGTCTAGGCTGGACAAAATGTAATATTTTAATATTAAAATTTCCAGTACCAATCCGGAGACTGGAATTGTGTCCCTTATAATGGTAATAGGCGCGCCTCCTATTACATGGGATCTAACATCGTCGGCGAAAAGTGGATGAACCTATTACACCTTTGCCCCTTGGGGAATATAGGCATAACCGCGAAGCAAAGGCGAAGAGGAGGTAGCCTAAGCTAGCGAGCCTTTTGAATTTTACCAAGCCTTGACGTCATCGTGGTGGGCGTAGCTTACCTTAGTTTGCCATCATCGCTACTCGCTCCATTCACACTATGCTCGAGTTTACATAGCTATTAAATATTATTTATTTTTATAAAAAAAATAAATGATTTACCTGTGATGTACCTATCTTAACCTTTTGACTCGAACAAGTTCCTAACTAATTATACCAGTGAAATCGTAAAGATAATTGCTGGGGGTGAGGTCTATTTCTTACCGACGTTTGCAGAAAAAATGATAATTAAAAAACTATAGCGAATTTTCACTAGAAATAAAAAGTAAACGACTTTATGATGATGACGTATTTTATTTACGCACAACTTTATAAAGTTTGTTTCCTAATACTATCAACATTCCTACCCCAAACATAAACACCCGCAAAATCTCATAAATTTTTTTTTTCCATGAAAATTTTCATAAAACTTAGATTTATTGCACTTTCTAATCGTAAATAACTAATAAGAATGCATATTTAATTTTAGGTCATCTGAACAAAAAAATAGCTTAACAAAAAAATACCAAATACCTCGTAAGGTACGAGCGTGTTTATTTTATTTACAAGGTTCCAAATGTTACGTTTCAGCGGAACGTAATCAAAGCACACTAAAAGTACAAAAGAATGCTTCCGGTGAGAATGTGACGTGCAACGGCGGGCCGCCGCAGAGTGCCGAGCCCACGTGGGTGCACGAGATATTTCAGGGCACGCTCACCAGCGAGACGCGCTGCCTCAACTGCGAGACCGTCAGCAGCAAGGACGAGCACTTCTTTGACTTACAGGCGAGTTGAGTACACGATACAAATTTAACTAGTCAGTGCAGCAGGGCTAGCACGGACGGCAGGACTTATCGCGCTGGAGAACATTTTATCGGCTCGTGATTCGAGTTTGTACGAGTCAGTCAAACTCTATAAGTTTTCTCATATCAAATTTTCATACGATACGATATACTAGCACGTAAGACGAAGCGATTATCTCATGCCCTGGGCCACAAAATCAGTGACTACATTCCTATACATATAGTGCTAGCCGTCGGTATTGATCGGGGTTAGGATAACCCGTTTATTTATAATTAACTCTCCTCAGGTAATTTTTTTGTACAAACCTTTATTTTTTTCTCACCTCTTATGCTATGCTTCTTGTCTTGACTACTTCGGTCATACAGAATCCGTACTTTGTTACAGCTATATAGCTCCATACGTTCCAAACTAGCGAGTTGACTGCGCATTTAGGCCGCTTTCATAAGAGATTTCATTTAATTATTCTAGTACTGTGAGTCGGTGGAGTGAACTGGCCCGTTCGGTTTTAACTACAATTTATACGAAGTTGGAATGAAACTATTTTTCGGATTTTGTCGTGATTTATTTTTGATTTTTAAGTTCCGGACGTTTCGAGCGCCTCGCAGCACCGACGGTCACGGGAGGGACTGAGGTGTCAGACGTCCAAAAGGCATATTTGTACCCTCAAACTTCTTAATAATTTTTGTCGGTCCGATCTACGCAGAACGAGCTCACGGCGTCTCGAGGTCTCGCAGTCCTATGCTCGGTTTTGGATTTGATTATATTAAGTATCGGATCCCAAGTATAGGAAGTCGTCAATGACTATGATTAATTTTCATGGGCAGGTAGATGTGGGGCAGAACACGAGCATAACGCACTGCCTGAAGTGCTTCAGCGACACGGAGACGCTGTGCAGCGACAACAAGTTCAAGTGCGACTCGTGCAGCAGCTACCAGGAGGCGCAGAAGCGCATGCGCGTCAAGAAGCTGCCGCTCATCCTCGCGCTGCACCTCAAGCGCTTCAAGTACATGGAGCAGTACAACAGGCACATTAAGGTCTCGCACCGCGTCGTATTCCCTTTGGAGCTGAGGCTTTTCAACACGGTAACTTACCTTTTTACGAGATTTTATTCCACTTGCAATGTTTCTTAGTTTGTTTGGGTCAAATCTTGCAAACTGAATTTGAACCACTTTCGTTTATCCTACAGAGTTGAAAGGATATTGTCGAAAGTAGCCCTTAAACCAGCAATAGTTTAAGCCGTTCCATCATTTTAATAAAATAATGGCAAATATCCGTATCTAACGGACAATTTGCAATCTAAAAGGAATATTTCAAAGTATTGTAAGTACTTAAATCGAAGTCGCCGACATCTTTACTGAATGTCAACGCACAATATAGCCTCATATGTAATAATAGCTACTGAATTATAACCTCAATATCTAATACTTTTTTGCAATATTGCGATTCCGCCGCTTGTCCTTTTAATAATAAATGTCTTAAGAGAATTTATGGGTGATTTGAAATCATCCAAGTATTTTTTTATTGCTGTTGGTTCTGGGGCAAATCATGTATGGGCGCAGAACAATGTCCTTTGACATGTTGGTTTACTTCCGATGTAAATTCATTTTTATGGTAAGCTTGACCTGATGGATGAGAATTGTTTCCAGATTAAGGAATTCTTCCTCCGCAAATACACGAAATTTTCTATACACATTTGATTTTGATTAGACGTTTTAAAGTGCACCGTTACCTGGCTGCATAAAAGCTAGTTTTCAAAAATATGTTTTTACTAATAATTTATAATAGTTCGGGCACTAAACTGTGCCGCATTCCAAATATCGTCTTGCTATTTTAATGTTTCGTTCTGAAATGCCCACTGGATTCTAATTATACTCTATGGCTCCATTGTTAACTAGTAATTTCGCGAATGTCACGTTTGACAAGTTTATATATAAAAAAATGGCATTTAATCGGTACAAGAAATTGAATTGAGCGATAAATTTATCTACTCTGGATACCACTTGAGCCGTATTTAATAAAACTGACAATGCGACACGTTTGTCAGGAAATCATTGTCACTTTTATTAAACAAGAACTCTGATATATCAAACATAGTGTTGCAAAAATGAGTGCTGAATTTCAATCGTTTAGTGCTGAGTCGACGTTTACGAGCGCTGAAGAGACGAGTACGTTGAAGACTCGAGGGTTTAAGCACTGGCTCGAGCGTTTTTACAACGCACTTTGATTTTAAGGTGACTAGGGATTAGCTCCTCAAACAAGTTGCGTCTTACGACATGCGCTAGAAAATTCGCATTATTTTCATGCGTGTATTTCACACCCTAAGTTTATTTAAGACAAAAAATAGCCTTTGTCCTTCCCTGGATAAAATCTATGTCCTTACCGAATTTGATCAAAATCTGTTCAGCAGTCTGGGCGTGCAAAGGTAACAGACTGGTAACTTTCGAATTTATAGTATAAGTATGGATTAGCAATCAAAATAATGATATAAAATGGTTGCACCTATCGGACAAGTAATGTTGTGAATGAAAGTGCAGTCGCAATTGCAGTCGGACGACGCGGTGAACCCGGACCGGCTCTACGACCTCGTGGCCGTGGTCGTGCACTGCGGCTCGGGGCCCAACCGCGGACACTACATCAGCATCGTCAAGAGCCACGGCTTCTGGCTGCTCTTCGATGATGACATGGTGGATGTGAGTATTCGTTGTGCGCTCCGAGTACCCGGAATCCTTTTTTTATTTTATTTTATTTGGATTACTAACAGATGATACACTCAGTTAACTAATATTAAAAATCATACCGCATGCTCATCCACTTATAGATAACCACAGTTTACACAAAAATAACGAACATTGCACAGATAATATTGAGTAAACAGACAAACATAAATAATTAAATTAATTCCAAGTACAGATAAAACAACAGAAGAATAATAATTATTAAGTCAGCTTATTCTAGACGAGAAATATTTTGTAATTTGATTTTTAAAATAATCATACTTTTGTAAAGACAAATATTCATTAAAGAATTATGTTCACTTTTTAGGGTTTCGTTCACAGGTACGAAAATCAGTGAAAACGGAAACCTTAACTTTGTCCATCTGCCAGTCTGTCCGCCCTTTAAGACAAATTTTCTCAGAAACGGGTAGAGCTATCAAGTTAAAATTTATGTCTATAGTAGTTAAGTCTATAGTCTCTTGGCAGAGCCTCGAATTCAATGCAATCCAAAATTATGGCCCTTTATATATACTAGTGGTCGCCCATAGGTCGATATTCGACCTACTCTTTCATCGTTTGCTGGTTATGTTTGACCTTCAGTAAGACTATAGACAAATAATATTAAAGACAAGCAATATTAATCTATTCTCAATTTGACCACAGACTTTAACAATAAACAAAAGAATATATGCGTGTGTGTGTCAAATACATGGTATTTATGCATAATTTAAAAAAAATATTAGCATTCTGCACTTCTCTATATAAACTATAAGTGTGGGAAATTTCATACTCCTCCGTCCGCGCAATTTTCGTAAAAAGGGGTACAAAGTTTTCGCTACACGTATTAATATAATGATGATATATCTATACACATATATCTATAGACCATTGACCTAGAATCATAAAACTTTGCAAAATGCAAGGTTTTACAGTACAAATACTTTTTTCGATGAAAAATTAAAATAGAGACTTGTAGCCGAGGTACCCATATTGATTTTGGTCATCATACCATATCACCATTGTTATCGAAGGGAACTGAACAATAACGTTCGGTACTCCATTTACTGGTGTCCTAAATGTCGACTCTTAACCAAAATGTAATTGTGATTTTTTTTCTTTTTCAGAAAATTGATGTATCTGCTATAGAAGACTTCTACGGCCTAACCTCTGATATACAAAAATCGTCAGAAACAGGATATATACTATTTTATCAATCTAGGGATGCTAGTTGTTAAGTTTGTCTAAATTATTTTAAGATAGTGAATTTAATTATATGTATATTATATAAGATCATGTTAATATGCCACATTTTTTTTAAGTTCAATAATTCATTTTCCTTAATACTAATCTCGCCATCAATACTGTGATGTTATATTGAAAGAATATTATCTTCTTTTAACTTAGCTATTCAATCGATGTCCTCTTACAACAAAACCAGAGGAATTGTTTAGATCGACATCTTTTACCATAGATTATTGTCTATGGCTATCGATTTTATTTTATTTCTTAAGAAAACTTACAGCTAGTAAAGAGATATAAGTAAAATCACAGAAAAGGAAGGCCAATAACAAGTTTTCACAAATTAGTAATAGAGTTTACGAAGGAAGTTGAGACAGCAAAACAAAGAACGACACAGATCAAAGGATTAAACGTTTAAACACAAGAACTTGAAAAGAGAAAGCCCTATAAGTACAGGCCAGTGAAAGCAATAGACCGCCAATAGCCATACAATACATACAATCGCAACTCACAAAACCTGTATAATGCACGGATGGATCTGTCTCACAGTCTGAGCGCTTTCATAACATCTATTAAAACCAAGAAATTAACATTAGGTACATTTATGAACAATTAGCGCGATGGATGAGGTGAGGTTACGGTGGTTAGGGTTCACCGTCATCATCGTCTCAGCCTCCTCACCAGTGGACGAGTGTCTACTGGTGAACATAGGCCTCCCCAATAGCTCCCCAGCCCAGCCCGTCCGAGGCAACCTACATCCAACGACTTCCTGCAATCTTCACAAGATCGTTGGTCCATCTGGTAGGCGGCCGTCCCACGCTGCGCATGCTTACTAGCACTATTACGTGGTCTCTACTCTAGAATCTTTGCCTCAACGCCTGTCCTATGTTCGTGTTATATGGCACGCCCACTGCCACTTCAGCTTGCTAATCCTATGGGCTATGTCGGTCCTATCCTAGGTTCTTCTACGAATCTCCTCATTCCTGATTCGATCACGCAGAGAAACACCGAGCATAGCTCTTTCCATAGCACGCTGAGCAACTCAGCTTTTTTATGAGTTTGGCAACGCACATTGACTAAAAACTTAGGCACTGAGGTATTTTGGATGAGAAGAGGTTGCGCAGTTTTCGGAACGCTGCCCAGCCGGGTTGGATTTATCGATTGACTTCTAAAACCAACTTCTTGTGTCATAGTCACCGACTATTCGTCCTAGTCCTTCCAGCGATTCTGCCATGACTACAACGTCGTCAGCAAATGGAAGGTTCGTGATGTATTCGCCCTAGATGTTGATGCCAAGTCCTCGCTATTCCAAGAGCTTGAAGGCTGTTACGACCGCCTGACGGCGGGTACAAATAAAACAAACAATTACAAAAAAATACAAATGTTTATTGTTATCAAGAAAAATATATTTAATTACGCAAACAATCCAGAAAATTAGAATAAGTATCAATATTAAAATGGGGCGTGAATTCCCGGCACAGGGGAGTTTTCGGGTCCACAAAAAAAAAACCTATGGGCGCTGGGGACTTATCTTTAGGCCGCTCGATCCCGTGACGCGTGGGGGGTCTTCGGTAACAGCCTCCACCGGCTAGGTGAGGAATCTGGAGGTGCCCTGTAGAAGGCCCTCAGCCGCCGAGGTCAGCGGGAGTCGACGGGCAGAAATGAGGCCTGCTGTCTCCCAAACCGTACTTGTCAACCCGTACGGTGGACCCCCAGTTTTCTGGAACGCGCCGAATTGGACACATGTAGCGCGAAAGATCCGACCCCCAGGCACTAGGTGAGACCAGGAGTGGGCGTCGGCATCTTTCGCGAAGCAATTAAAATATTCACGAAATGGAGTGGTGATATATACGTCCGGTTTAAATATAAGGAAAAACAAATATATAAAAAAACTTATTACCCAACCCAGAATCAAACCCCAACATTATATTTAGGACTATCACCACTCCACTACGCTATGAGGTACATAAATTTTAATTCTTACACATGACGGTAGGTCTATAAAAACGTCGAAACAATGACCATTGATATTTTTTTTTTTTGTCGGGTATATTGAGAAAACACCCTCTTTCGTGACATCAATCCAGCGAATAATTTTGTGTTTACATTATACAATTTGCGGTGGCAATTTCTAATAGGTTAACAAAACAAAAAGCTCATTATTTTAATGTATGAAGTTAGAAATTTAACAATTACGGAATTTTTGACAACAAATATTTAGAAAAATAGATATTCACAAGCCACCGATGTTCAACAACACACGCGTGGAATGCACAGTGGGAATTAATTATCGCGGCCATATCTCTCCTGGTTTCTTGTGGAGGCTGGATCGATTTGGACGAAATTAATATGATAATAAAAATGAAGAAAAATACCGCGGTGAAACATATTCAAAACTTATCGAATGATTGAATAGAAAAGGTTATATTTTACAATTTTTTAAGATACTAGCTGTCACATTTGGTTACGTTGTTACCCACTATTAAGAAATATATTTAGCCACAGAAAAATACACTATTAAAAGGTAGAACAAATCACTTGTTGAATAGTAATCGAATTAATCCAGACACGAAAAATTAGTTAACAGCAATCAGAACTATTGGAATAATTATATTAAACTTACCAAGGGGGTTGAAGAATGTTGCTAATTTAAACTTTTACTTTTTTTATTTTAATAAAGCACTGTTCGAACTGAACTGATTTGTTGTCGTGCGAGCTCTGGCGTCGGAAAAGGGTTGTTCATGCGCGAACTCGTTTTTATATACTGCCCCCCAGAACGGCCTACTTCCTGCCTGGCAACAGTGCGCGCTCCCCAGATCTCTTGATCCTTCGTCTGAGACGAGGACAGAGATATAGAAAGAACGGCTCAACCGAAGCAAGGCACGCCCTAAACTATTGTCTGTTTTTTATAAAATTCTTGTGGGACTAAGTTAGCAATAACCGAACCGAGTGAGATAGGATCATTGTCCCGTTGTTCGCTATTGTATTATTTCTAGATCCTTCTATGTGGTGGGCGTTTCTTATTAGGTGTACTGGAAGGAATTTGATTTCCGGTGCCAACGAATACCTTATATGGTCATTATGATGCTATCACTAGTTAAGGCGCGCGGTTTCCATTCGATGTAACAACTAGTTATTTTGTTTGTCTGTGTGTAAAGATTTTTTATTTTTATTTTATATTTTTAAAACTATGTTACGACGTAACAATACCCCCTCTCCCAGAGAAAGGATTTTACGTAGTAAAATCCGCTGCGGTAAGCGTCCATGAAGGACAGAACTGCCCAGTAACTGTCTCACTTTCATACTTCCACTACCAAATACCTACCATGCGACCTAGCATACGACCTGTCATAGTTGTCTGAGGAAATTTATAATCAACAGACTGCCATACAAACAGAGTACAACCCTATTAAAAGATTGGACTCGAGAACAGTACTGCTTGACAAGAAGCGTCTAAGAGGAAGAATACTGAAACGTGAAACATTCGGACGAATCGGCACTGTGAAATACATTTGGTCTTTGATGAATTTGTTACAGTCACGACCCGCTGTAACGAGAAAATTAGTGTAGGCTTACTTAAAGAGTCACTACCCGCTCTATACGCGCAGAACGCAAAACAATAAGACGAATCAGACCCATACAAGAGGTCGCAACCCGCCATAAATGCGCAAAACGCAAAACAATAAACGAATAAGGCCCATACAAGGCTCATAATCCGCTATATCGCGCAAAACGCAAAAAAAAAACAATCTCCCAACTAAACGTCAACTTTCGTGTAGGCTTATTTTAATTCATCAAAGACAACGTAGACAGAGACCGAAACGCAACAACTTTTTAATTTAAAATTATTGTAGCCGAGAGAAAGAAAAAAAAAATTAACCAATATTCCGTAACACTATGTATCAAGGAAAACAAGAATCGAACCGTGGACGGTGACGACTATGATTAATATACGAACAATTGATTAAAACAAAATTAACTAAACTAAGCGGCATTGCGAGTATGTCTAGTCTTTAGCGAATTTGTTACAGTCACGACCCGCTGTAACGAAAAGAAAGCAGCAGACGAGTAGACCTATACCAAGAAACTGTCATACTCCGCTAAAAATTTGCAAAACGCAAATAAAACAAAACGTGTGTAGACCTATAAAGGAATCATACACACTAAAACAAAACTCCCAATCAAAACATCAAATTCGTGTAGGCTTGTTTTAATCCGCTAAAGACAAACATAATTAATTACTGAACGAAATAATGTTGAATTTAATATTTGCCGATACACGATAAAATAAAACGAATGCTAATATATCATAATAATGATTAGCAACCCTAAAAAAAGGAAAAAACATTTTATGAGTCGAACCCACGAAACAGAACGAAAATGATAAGGTAAATTCAACGTGTATAACCCACGTGAATATAACAACATAATAAGTGACTTGATATGAGGATCAGAGACACTATAAAAGTATGACAACATACTACCAAAAAAAATTAGGAAGGAGAGGAAACCGCGTATGGCTACTTCATACGTGAGCTCCGGTTCAGTTAAATGTAAATATTTAATGGTACGGTCCATTTTTAAGCAAAATTATTTTTAAAGAAATTGACTCATCAAGCTAATTTAAATAGATATTTTTATTAAACACCTTAATTGAAGCTAAAATGGCTCAATATATTAAATAATATTTTGTGAGACAAATAATTGAAATTAAAATAGTGAACTGAAATACGCGACGGAACGTGACACGATTGTGGGCAATGTTAAAAAAAAATATTACAATGATTTAAAATAATGTACGTAACCGCAATTATCTTTTCAGAGTTAAAAAAAATAAAATTGCAAAACAATAAATGATTGCAACAATAAAAAAATGAATGCAATAAATGCACCAATAAAAAATAAAATCTCTGAAAGGAAATGTCAATTACGCACAAACACAAATGCAAAATACAAATGCTAAAAAAAACATGAAAGGTAATGCAATGTTATAACAAAATAAAAAAAACGAAACAAAAATGTAGTAGAAAAAAAATTATTGCCCACTGTGCAGTTCACGCATATGTGGGTAATCAGAGATGGTATTTGATTACCCGGCGGAGCCAGATGACAATAATCGGCTACTCGTTCCTCTTTAATGAGAAACGGGTCGGTGGTACCACCCCGTTCAGCCTCGTCCGCAAAGGCTTACCACCTGGAATTGAAAAATACCGACACCACAATAGTACGAAAACTTCTCTGTGCTTTGCCCCACGTTGGGCGCCACTTTGTTACGACCGCCTGACGGCGGGTACAAATAAAACAAACAATTACAAAAAAATACAAATGTTTATTGTTATCAAGAAAAATATATTTAATTACGCAAACAATCCAGAAAATTAGAATAAGTATCAATATTAAAATGGGGCGTGAATTCCCGGCACAGGGGAGTTTTCGGGTCCACAAAAAAAAAACCTATGGGCGCTGGGGACTTATCTTTAGGCCGCTCGATCCCGTGACGCGTGGGGGGTCTTCGGTAACAGCCTCCACCGGCTAGGTGAGGAATCTGGAGGTGCCCTGTAGAAGGCCCTCAGCCGCCGAGGTCAGCGGGAGTCGACGGGCAGAAATGAGGCCTGCTGTCTCCCAAACCGTACTTGTCAACCCGTACGGTGGACCCCCAGTTTTCTGGAACGCGCCGAATTGGACACATGTAGCGCGAAAGATCCGACCCCCAGGCACTAGGTGAGACCAGGAGTGGGCGTCGGCATCTTTCGCGAAGCAATTAAAATATTCACGAAATGGAGTGGTGATATATACGTCCGGTTTAAATATAAGGAAAAACAAATATATAAAAAAACTTATTACCCAACCCAGAATCAAACCCCAACATTATATTTAGGACTATCACCACTCCACTACGCTATGAGGTACATAAATTTTAATTCTTACACATGACGGTAGGTCTATAAAAACGTCGAAACAATGACCATTGATATTTTTTTTTTTTGTCGGGTATATTGAGAAAACACCCTCTTTCGTGACATCAATCCAGCGAATAATTTTGTGTTTACATTATACAATTTGCGGTGGCAATTTCTAATAGGTTAACAAAACAAAAAGCTCATTATTTTAATGTATGAAGTTAGAAATTTAACAATTACGGAATTTTTGACAACAAATATTTAGAAAAATAGATATTCACAAGCCACCGATGTTCAACAACACACGCGTGGAATGCACAGTGGGAATTAATTATCGCGGCCATATCTCTCCTGGTTTCTTGTGGAGGCTGGATCGATTTGGACGAAATTAATATGATAATAAAAATGAAGAAAAATACCGCGGTGAAACATATTCAAAACTTATCGAATGATTGAATAGAAAAGGTTATATTTTACAATTTTTTAAGATACTAGCTGTCACATTTGGTTACGTTGTTACCCACTATTAAGAAATATATTTAGCCACAGAAAAATACACTATTAAAAGGTAGAACAAATCACTTGTTGAATAGTAATCGAATTAATCCAGACACGAAAAATTAGTTAACAGCAATCAGAACTATTGGAATAATTATATTAAACTTACCAAGGGGGTTGAAGAATGTTGCTAATTTAAACTTTTACTTTTTTTATTTTAATAAAGCACTGTTCGAACTGAACTGATTTGTTGTCGTGCGAGCTCTGGCGTCGGAAAAGGGTTGTTCATGCGCGAACTCGTTTTTATATACTGCCCCCCAGAACGGCCTACTTCCTGCCTGGCAACAGTGCGCGCTCCCCAGATCTCTTGATCCTTCGTCTGAGACGAGGACAGAGATATAGAAAGAACGGCTCAACCGAAGCAAGGCACGCCCTAAACTATTGTCTGTTTTTTATAAAATTCTTGTGGGACTAAGTTAGCAATAACCGAACCGAGTGAGATAGGATCATTGTCCCGTTGTTCGCTATTGTATTATTTCTAGATCCTTCTATGTGGTGGGCGTTTCTTATTAGGTGTACTGGAAGGAATTTGATTTCCGGTGCCAACGAATACCTTATATGGTCATTATGATGCTATCACTAGTTAAGGCGCGCGGTTTCCATTCGATGTAACAACTAGTTATTTTGTTTGTCTGTGTGTAAAGATTTTTTATTTTTATTTTATATTTTTAAAACTATGTTACGACGTAACAAGGCGTCCTCCAAGGTGGCCGTAAACCTGGTTAGGATTGTACACAACTAATCTTTACAAATAGGACATAATGTCGCAGCCACAATTCTCCGTGTCGCATCGTTTAAAAAAGTTCTAAAGCTGACAACTCGCCTAAGTCATAACTAATTTACCTTAGACTAATACTTGTACGAGTAATTCATCTAAGCGTTTTTTTAAAAAGGAGATTTCTATAATTTGGCTGCTACATATACGTATTATATATTACATATTCCCCTTGTTTCTTCTTGAAACCTTAAAAGTTATTTATTTTACAATTTAAGTGTACATTAATTATTGATAGTTAACCTACATATATTTTATTATTTTGCCTAGTTTTACAGTTAGGTACCTACTTATAAATTGACATAATACACATAACTAAAGTCAAGTCGCCCCTAGTGTTTCTAGTTTAAGGTCCAATACAAATGAAATTAAAATGGGATCATCTCAAAGTCATACTAAACCCAACGCAAAAAGAATCATTGAAATCGGATCATAAGAAAAGAAGTTATAAAAAAAACAGACGAAATTGTGAACATCCGTTTTTTTGAAGTCGGTTTATATTTGCTTAGTTCTATGGTAGGGTACCAATATGATTAACATTACACCTATAATAACTCAATCTACATATTCGTATTGTTTCGTATCTTTAAAGTCAGGTCTAATATGAAATTAAAATGCCCAACGTAAATGAATCATTAAAATCGGTCCACAATTGACGTAAATATTGGTGAATATACTTACATAAAAAAATACATACAGATGAACATAGAACCTCCTCCTTTTAGAAGTCTAGTAGTAGATCTTTACTGATACGATAGTGATAAGAAACATAAACGAGTACTACAACATTTGAAACAGTCTGTAGCGACCCCTATACATCGCTACATAGTTGCTACTGCCTACCAATAGATGGTGCTGACGATCCGCAATACATGTCTAGAACGCGATATTAGAGTGCGCACGACGTAAATATATACAAGCCCCCGACAAGGTCTTCCTAGTGGTGCTATATCACGCTACCGGGCGAAGAAAGAAGAGGAGCCTCGAGAAGTCGCCGCCGCCCTGCTGATCGCTTTGTCCGGCTTCCTATGGTTCGCCATTGGCTCCACTTGCCAGGGTTGATCGCGGAGGCGGCGTGAACATACTCATGATACGCGACGCGATGTCGTTCGGTGGGCAGACTGTCCTTGAATTCAGCAGATTCAAATGTCCCAAATGAAGCATATTGGGTTTCGAATCATTGCACAGATACGAATGATCGAATCTTAACAGTGAGGCACTCTTTACATGCCTCCTAATTATTATTACGGCTATGTGGATAGCACTATGAATTCGTCTACACTGGCAGATGGCTTTGGTCTCGTTCCAACTTGTATGTAGATTGTAGCACTCGCACTCGCCTTGTATCTACTTGTCTATCGCCTATGTTCACGCTGGCTTGGTCAACATGGTGTTGACAGCTTTAAGGTCGTCGCCTACCGGACTCGGTGCTGGGTTGATAGGTGGCGATAGATAAGGCAGTGCCGGTCGGGTGACTTGCTATCGCCTTAGATTCGTGCGGTTGCGCTTTCTTATATACTTTCATATACTACTGTGTGCTTATCAACTCTGCAGCCCCACCGGATCGTCACCCTCGCGAGGAGTCCGTAAACGAGCGGGAGTGAACCACTCAGTGACAACACTGCTCGCTTGTTTGCTGTTGCGTTATCAACGAATAGGCCGCGTGTCCCCGATTTTTCGATCAACTCCTCGTTGGTTTACCAGTTGGCTGTGAGGTCACTCGTCGGCCGCGTGACATCTAACGAGGGCCACCCATCAATAATAATTGGTCGAGACGTTGCTGTTAGGTATGTGGTTGATAAGTGAGAGAATACCTATTAACTGGGCACTACTTGTGTACGTGGAGGCTTGTTATTTTAATCAACAGATAAAGTTACCCATCAAATAAATTTTAGCCAGAGTGAATATGACATTATTGAAACATTATTTTAATTGCTAAAATTTATCTAAGTTGTAGTTTATTCTATTAGTAGCTTGGACAGAAAAAAAGAAATATGTTCTTAAAAATACTTTATTCCCGCTTAAGCAACAAACTCATAGGGGATGGGCGCCAATAAAACGGGCTTCTCAGTTCCGCTGACAATATGGGAAGGCTTCGGTCCCTCTGGTTGTCTCTTAAGATTAACAACTTTGCCAGCAGCCTTAGCTTCCTTGAGCAGCCTTTCGTTTTCCTTTACCCTTTTAAGGAAATCTTGCCTGCACTTGGAGTGCTTGACATGCTCAATGCGGACATTGATGCGTTTGGGTAGAATCCTGCCACGCACTCTCTTGTTAACAATGACGCCGAGGGCGTGCTGTGTCACGTTGTAGATGCGACCAGTCTTGCCGTGGTAGACTTTGTGTGGCATACCCTTTTGGACTGCACCATTACCCTGAGAATTATAAAACTCAATTAAGAATATGTTGGAATCCTCTATTAGATCAGTAAAACAGCTATACTTCTGATAAAAATTTTGAAGTTCCTCAGAAATCCCCAGAAACTATGTATACCCAAACAAAAAATTAATCGTCTGGAATCAAGAATTTAGACACTTTTTTGTATAGAATCTTTACCATGATAATATGCTTTCATGGTCCGAGAGTACACCACTATGCTTAATGGATTGAGTAGTTTTAGAAGACTAACTTTAGTGTGACCCACCATACTGGTTTAATACATTCCATGGCACGAACCCACTTAGTAGGCTCACTTTTGTCACATTCACAGGAACAAAACCCCACATAGCAGGTAGATAAAGACTCTTAATGATTTTATAGTAAAGTTTGAAGACCAATGTCACAGGTTCAGACCACATTAAATAATGATGATTTGGCATTCTCACTTCTAACTTCTTCTAAATAAAATAATTGACTGCCTCTTTAGTCTAGTGACAAAGCGCATCGCTTTGTGATCACGAGGTCCTGGGTTCAAACCCTAGGTCAGACAAGTGTAGTTTTTTTTAAAGAAAAACTTCCCAGTATGAGTCTGGAATTGTGCCCCATAAATGGCAATAGGCTCGCCCCTTATTACATGGGACCTAACATCGTCGGCGAAACATGGGTATACTTGGTACACCTCTGCCACCCCCACTTGGGGAATATAGGCATGATGGTTTGTTTTTAATAAAATAATATCAATCATCAAACTTACTTACATATAATAATTAATAACATATACCTACATTCAGTATATAATACTGAGGTAGCCCTACTTAATTGCCTATATGCAATGCACGCCACTACATATACATATATACAACTAACCCACATCATGGGTTCACTCTAATGCATCTAGTGTGTTTACCCCATAGGTTTAAGGGATAAACACATCATTAACATTTTAACACATTACAGATATTGATTCAGGAATAATTCCACAGTGGGGCAAAGTTAGAGAAAAAATAGAGTAACTGCATGCAGATTGTCTACAAAATATAAAGATGATGATGTCCATTATTCATAGTTCCAAAACATTTATTTGTTAAACTGGAAAGACTAATATTTGAGGGAATTTATACCTAAAAATCTATGTAATAATTGTAAGTTCAGTTCTTACCCTGACATCAACAATGTCTCCAACTTTGTACACTTTCATGTACGTAGACAATGGGATAGTTCCATGAGTGCGAAACCTACGGGCGAACAAGTCCCTGGTTCCGCGACGGTAACCTTTTGAGTTCGTCATTTTGGTGCCTGCAACAAATTCAATACAGTGTCACTAATCTGGCCACAAACACGTGCGTGGATGGCAGTCAATAAGATTTATACAAATTAGTGATCCACAACAAAATCTTTAATCTAAATTTACTTATGAGATCAAAATGAGTATTTCACAGCAATTGCACTAATTTATTTGCTTTTATAACATAAATATGAATTTACCTTGTGTTTCAAAGCCAGACGGATAGTAAAAGAGGTTAAGCTAGTGTTGGGCCTAATCGATTAAATATCATGCAATTATCGATTAGCCTAATAATCAATGACAATCGATTATGTGTTTGATTATAAAAAAAAAATTGATGTCGATTTTAAGACATTAGGAGTGCCTAGTTTTGAAAGCACTCCCTCTAAAACGTTTAATTAGTTTGTCCCAAAGTTTCTATCTATCTATCTATAACCTTACGCCAGATCCCTTGCGGGGTAGGCAGAGAGTACAGAGTTCCAACAGGTTCTTTCCTTACCTCTCTGGCTTCCTCGACTCTCATAGTTCGTCTCATACACGCTCGCTGGTTACGGAGAAGTCTCCCAAAGTTTCAACACTATAATAATATGTCAACAGTAGAAAATCTTAGTACTAAGGGATCGTTTGTAGCACGCGCTCTCTTCGCTGGGACCCGCCGAAAAGCCGTAGGGGGTGCGCGCGTTTGTGTATCAGATTTCTATTCAAGCAGTTAACAATAAGATGCTCTACTATTTACATGTCTATTTACATCACTCACTAGTAATCTAAATCTTGATTCAATTGAAATTTTGTAATGTTTTTATATTCTAAACTCTATTAATTTTCGACGTTCACACGGGTTCTTCTTCAACACTTTGTGCTAAAGTTTTGTTAGCGTTTTACAAAAAATTTACTGTAAGCAGTTTACGCGAAAGTAGGGTAACTATTGATGCCCCATTCTTTTTAGTGCTTTTGAAGACTAATGGTGGTGGTGTTACAAATAATTACTTTATCAATGCTTAATCGATTCCAAATAATTTGAATCGTAACATCACTAAATTAAGTTTATGACACGTTTAGAATATTTTTGTAGTCTATGGTTTTTGTAGTCTAACCAGTGTTGTCATATGTATCAACTTTCTTGTAGATCTAACTATTTTGCCACTAGTCTGCCTATCTACCACCTTACTCCTCAATTGTACATATATTTTTAACTATTAAGGTTTCATTGAACTATACGTACAACAGAATGTTATTGAGTCTGAGCGCTGACAGGCGGATATAGCCGACAATTAGATTTTGGGGTTTTTTTCTTAGTCGGTAGGGTGAGTTGTTATGACTAAAGGTCAGAAACTCGTCTAAAAGGCACTATGACCAAAAATATTTGAAGTCATGAAAAAAGTAAACGAATGTTGCAAGTTTGCTTCAAGATAGCACAACAGGTAAATAGTATTTTTCTTGCAAAGCGTTCATACTGAACTAGAATGATAGGAGTAGGTAATCTACCAATTTTTGGCATTCGAACTTCTAAAATGTGGGTTGGCAAAATTGATGGCAATCACAGACGCCAAAAAAAGCGTCTTCCATTGTTTATGAGCTTTACTCTGAGGCTTTACAAGATTTTTGTTTATGAGGGCACTTATTTTTTAACAATTAGGTAGGTAGTAATCAATTTTTAATCGACATTTTCAGACCGAGCAGAGACTTGAATCATAGACTATCTAATATCTATGGTCCAACCAAGTTCTGAGTAGAGGTGGGCAATTATAAACGATTTACATTATTGAGACATTACTAATTACTAATATTGATAATCGACCATGAAATTAGTAATTTACTAATGTTCATAATCGAATGACGGTACTAATTAGTATTACTAATTTTAGTTCAGTCAAGTTTCTATTCTTTTTGTGAATTTAACGTTTGTTTCTAACTAAGGCGCAGTATGTTAAAGTCAAAAAAAACAACGAATACTTATTCCCAAATGCTCATATGATTTTAGACGATTAAAAACATTGATGACTCAACTGACTGATCTGTCGATAGCTGTGATTTATTAAGGTTAAGTATCAGTAGAACAGATACCTTAATAAATACTCACGTAAAAAAGTTATATATTTATTATGTTTGGTAAAAACTTTAAGTTTCTATTTTTTGATAATTTTAAGTTTGTTTTTAACTAACTAACATTAAAATAACTAATAAAACATTGATTAGTATTCACTCAATACTTTCTTTGCTTTAAAGTTAATACTATAAAAATACAATAGTCAAACGAAAACCAAAATATATTAATTAAAGATTCGATACTTATTACTTTGTCTTTTATTTGTATTGAACCAAAAACTATGATTAAATATCTTATAGGATACCTTTTAAGCGCAAGTTCATGAATAGTAATATTTTTTAAAATATCTAATTAAACACGTAAAAAATAATCGATTTCTCAGGAGCGTACGCCGCTGGCACAGCAGGTACATACAGTGAGCAGTGTCATCGCATCATTCGCATCGGCCATGCCGCCGCGCGTGGCGCGTAATCGAATTTAGCTATTGACTACTAATTCATTACTAATGGTTATAATCGAGATATCTCGAGACATTTTCATTATCGAATGATTCCATTAGTATATCTCATAATCGCCCACCACTAGTTCTGAGGCATTCTTCGTCTATGTTCTGAGGTGATCGGGTTGTTTATCTGTTATTTATTTAATGTCAATCAATCAAGTTATGTACAAATTGTTTTTTCATTAATGTTATATTACCTTTTATAAACCAACAACTATCTTCGCCTCTCTTTGCAACACCCACATAGATCGCTGTATTTGTCATGGTCCGCCAACCTTAGTGTTTGTGTTATAAAATATGAATAATTCTTCGGAAGACGTTTTAGTTAGGTACGCGCCAGTTTATCTGATACAAGATCCTGGCGTCTTTCAGGTAATTTTCACTGTGTGATGTGTTTTTAATGTTGCGATGTTATAGTTATGGTTTATAAAACATTTCAAAGTCATATTTTCAGGCTAATACATATGTAATAACGCCAAGTACAGTGGAACAACATAATCCTGTTAGTAATAACCTGAAAACTTTCTACGAGAGCAGCGGAAATATCGACAACGATTTGGTGAATGTCAATATCACCGGCAACCAATGCATTTTGAAGGAAGTACAAGACGATTTGAGCAGAAAAAACTTGAGATTAGACAGCTTTCTGATGCCCAAAAGTGATAATGTTAATAAGAAATATATATACAATAACACTGTTTTAAAATCTACCGCTACCGCAAATAATAGTAGTGCAATAAATTCAGCTCCAAAAATCGACATGAATAGAAAAATTGTTAAGATAAAAGATGCTCCTAAAGTAACCTGCAAAGCCAATGTCAGAAGGTGGCCTATAAAACCAATGCCAAAGATTAAGCCAAAAGAGAAGTAAGTAACATTAACCTTGCGACATTTTCATGGAGTTACACTTACTTTCTGGAAAGCAATAATACATGTCTCTATTTTGTTACGTTTCAGTGCCCCCAACCCTAACCCTTCTAAGTACACTTCAGTTCAATTAATAAAATTAGGAGAAACCTATCACAGGTAAGTCAAGTCTCCGTAACCAGCGAGTGTGTATGAGACGAACTATGAGAGAGCAGGAAGCCAGAGAGGTATGTAAGGAAAGAACCTGTTGGAACTGTGTATTCTCTGCCTACCCCGGAAGGGGTCTGGCGTGATTTGTTGTTGTTATAACAGGTAATTATTATTGTTAAGAATATAGTGTTTTTGTGTTAGTTGAGAAACACACTATATTTTGGCCATGATGACGATAGTTCCTTAAAAAGGTTATTGACCCCTAAAAAGTGGTCCTTTAATACATATATATAATCATACTCCAGAGAGGTATGTAAAGAATGAACTTGTTGGAACTCTGTACTCTCTGCCTACCCCACAAGGGATGTGGTGTGATGATATAGATCTATATGTAGATAAGCAGCGGCAACATTGTGCACAGTAGAAAGTTAACATGCAACAGGTGCGGTTGCACAATGCGGTTCCATGGTTTCTTTATTTTGAGACTTGGATCCACAAGCAAAGGTATTTGTGTTCAACTCTAGTAGTGTATGCGAGTTGTGATAACCATATCTATTAATATTATGAAGCCAAGCATGTGGACTAGGCAGACCAACTAAACCAACCACCAATCTTGATAACCATCAGTTAAATAAATTGAATATACTTTTCAGTCTTAACAAATTAAGTGATGAACAAATGAAGATGGTCAATCAAGCGTTGAAGATGTTCAATGACCCCAGTAAGAACACACCAGAGCCCACATATGATCCTGTCACCAACACTCAATATATTTACAAGTAAGAAGTGAAAAAACTACATTTAAAAATCTGTTAGGATTAATATATAAAGTTACAGGACATCATTCAGACACTGCCTAAATATTCCAAGTGGATGTGGATGACTACTCTTTAAACTATGTGGAAGAGAAAATAATATTCAGAGCTGATTTTGATGGATACTAAAACTGTATAAAATCTAATGGTTTTACAATACAAAGCACACAAAAGGCAGACTAGTACTAAATGAACTTCTGAATTGCATTGAGATTCGTTTCTTGTTAAAGTCCTTTTTTAGTTGCGGAGATGTATTCCAATTCGCTTGCTTTCTCTTGATGGGTTCCCTGTAGCTTCTGAGAAGAGTCAGTGGCTGTCGTTTTCGCATGCACTCGGGTGCAAGGACTGAGCATCTGGGCTTTACATCTTACTGCCAAGGCTTCTATTGCCGAACATACATATGCGTGGGTCCTTATATAGGTCATAACCGTCAGGCGATCAATATACATGAACTTGGCTTGGAGTGAGACCAGAATAGGTAATGGGTTATGGACAGGATGTAAAATACGAGGGGTCTCTTTGACACGGCATAGTAAGATTACAATTACACTGTTACAAATTTTAATTTACAAAAGTCTAAAGGAGATATTTTTCCTAGTTTAGGAGTCTAATGGACTTCTTCTGGCTGCAGCCAGAGGTTATATAAAAAATCAGATCCTGCTCACCATCTAGGTCTATGGTTCTTGTCAAAACAACAAAAAGGGCTATATTGAGTAGTTCCATTGTTCACTTTCTGACTCAAACATCAGACCCTTTGACATCATCCAGGTCTACAGTACTTGCCAAGACTTGTTATGTTGACTATATTTAATATATTTTCCATATCCATGGTGCTTCACAACTGGGCATGTCCTAGTTGTAGTCTCCTTTGGCTGATCTGCCAATTCATTGTCTCCTGCTTTGCAAAGGAGGGAAGTGGAATTTAATCATTTCCTACACCTGTTTTTCTTTCTAATTAAATTTGGTGGGAGTTCCAAAACAATCAAAGCGCTTCTCGGGACACCCCAAGGTTAAATAAAACCTTAGTGTCATCTAAACACCGCCTTGTTGCATAGTAATTGTCGATAACAATCCAACAAGACTAAAGACGAGGCGGCTATGCCGTGTGCCTTACATAACATGTGTAACTCACATATGTATACTAAATTTCAGCTCCAAGGGATATCCACAAGTGTTCGAAAAAGTATTAAAATATTTGAACCGGAAAGACCGACAGACAGACATACAAACAGTGCAAGTTAAATAAAAGCTTGTAAAAAGATTATGGTAACCCTACTGGAATCTGAAATTGTACACAATTTATAGTTTGATTTTAATTAGTTGGTTCAATTTTGGTTTAGGGAAATATTTATTTTAAGAATCTATATAAACTTTTCTTATATCAGCTTCCGTGACATCTTTGAGTATTATTCGCTATTACCTGATTTGGTGATTCAGGACCACTCAAAAAAATTTACTATCCTTATTTTAACAAGACGTAAATCTGTTTACCCTGTATCATATATCACTGTATCAATAAAATTTGATACTATTTTTATGGTATTTGTAGGTGTATTGAAAAATGTATGGCACTCATAAAAATTAGTCAGTTTAAAATGTACTAAATAGTGAAACCATGATTCTTTTCTAGGGTTGTTTCACCCAGAGACTTAGCAGTTGTTGGTAAAAGGAAGCTAATAAATAAAGATAAAAAAGTTTATACAAAACTTACTAAAAAGATAGAAGATAAAGAGGCTTATTCAAAACCCATAAAGAAAGAAGAGAAGCCTGCAAAACAATTTATATTAAATGAACCGATTGAGTCAGAGCCAGAACTGACAACAGAGGTAATTTTTCTTTTTATTCCTAATAAAGATCTTTGTAAGATATAATTATGTGACCATGACCAAATAGACCGTGTCTTATCTGAAGGGCAAGTCAAGAGTCTCCGTAACCGGCGAGTGTGTATGAGACGAACTATGAGAGTGGAGGATGCCAGAGAGGTATGTAAGGAAAGAACCTGTTGGAACTCTGTACTCTCTGCCTACCCCGCGAGGGAGCTGGCGGGATGGTATAGATAGATAGATAATTATGTATAGTCAAGTTGGCTGAAAACAACACTTCTTCAATTAATAATTAATTTGGGAGTTGTGCATATAACATATTTAATAATTCTCATTTTTGCAGTTTTAATATGATAATGTTGCCATTCATCCACAGAACTTTTTATGTAAAAGTTCTGCCGATCAATGGCAATATTTTATATTTGAAACATGTTCTTACAAATAAAGAAGAAGTAAAAGTATTATCTTGCCATTATTACAAACATTGATGATTTGATTAGAGATTCATAGCTCCAACGTGAAGTGTCTGGCTCATTCAGTGTTATGAGATTGGTGACCATTTGAGCCCATATTCCCATTTTTGGATATCTTTTCGCTACAGAAAGAATGACAAGCTATTTAGTCACAGCTGTCACTTATTGCGGTAAAGTCAAAATGGAAACTTTAATAAGCTGCTTGATATAAGAATTTCGACTACCCTCTGCTAATCCGCTTTGTGCCTATGTGGATTTTTACATATTTTTTTTATCCTTTTAGGCTAAAGTTACAAGGAGTGGCAGAAAAGTTAAATTACCAAAGCAAATTTTGCCTGAGGATTCACCACACAAGTCGAAAAAGAAAAGTGGGACTATTGTTACTTGTTTTCAATGTTCAGCTGTAAGTGATTCAAATTATACAAAGTAATTTATAATGATACTTATAATGATCTGTACTGTAGACCTGCCTCCACTGATATTTATTGGTTTGGTGTAGTGCAGTATGTTCTATTCTCTAGTTGCTCGTTTTGTAATCTGTGGGACAATATAGAGCGATTTATTTCCCTACAAGCTGGTGTCCCACAAGGCTCAGCTCTCTGCCCCCTCCTATTCAGCCTTAACACGAACGATACTTCTCGTTCGAGTGAGGTGCATCTAGCCCTATTCCCGGATGATACCGCTCTCTATGTCTCGCATAGGAATGAGAGTTTCATTACCAGAAACCTTGAGGCAGCCGCCAATACCCTAGGGGATTGGTTTAGGAAGTGACGTATTGAGAAGAACCCGGACAAGAGCGCTTCTGTGTTCTTCTCCAGAGGTGCCACCTCGCGCCCATCCCTGCGCCACCCCAGAAGGAATCTCAGTCAAGGGACCATGTACGACCTACCTATTCCCTGGGTCATACAGGTCAAATATCTAGGCGTCACCCTAAACAATACCATGAATTTCAAGCCGCACATCAAGATAGTCCCTAACCGCCATCCGCGGCATGTTGTAACCGACCCTCCCGATTCCCTTACATCCCTTCTTTCGGATACAGATACCGCACACAGGATCAGACACCGACCTCGCCGGCGAGGTCGAAGAATCCCTTGCCTGCCGGCCGGTGCAGAGCACCACGGCGAGACACCTAGTATGCGCCCTAAGCTGACGCCGTTTCTCCTTAAAGCGCCCTTAAGCTAGTTGCCCCCTTGCCATGCTGGCTCGAGCGTAGTAGTTGCACGCTCGCACTCTTGTCCAGTAAAGTTTGAAAGACGCCGAGTCCAACAGCGTAGATCATTCACAAACACACACGAGTGGTTTATATGTTGCTATTCGTTACATGCGGTTGCGCAGGCGTCATTTTATAAATCTTTGTATAACTTTAGCCAATGTGTTTTAGCAAAATCCGTTAAGTCGTTTCTGCGTAAAACAGTCACTCACTAGAAAAGATTTAACATCCATACATTCATCCATCTTTTCCCTTCATCATTCCATCTCCACAAACTTTCTCGTTTGTAAAATTAGTTGGAAAATTCAATTATTGTATAAGAATAATGATCGCCAAGGTTTAAGCAGCATTCGACTTTTTTGATCGGAGATGGGCGACCGCGTGTGGCAATTCCATATTCGAGCGTTTCTGTGCTTTGGAAGGCATCTTAAGGTCACTGTTGCCACTAAATGCGACGAAATATCGCTTATGCCTCTTGTAACGTACGTATAAAGGGCAGACTAAACCACCGCCTTATAAATTTGGTAATCAATTTCACCGTTCGTAGATCTGCACTAACCATTCCGTTACCGGTAACCGTTCCGGTACCGTTCAAAAGTGACACTAAAACGCCCCCAAATCGACGTGAGTGCAATGAACACAAAGTGAGCGGTCCGCACCCAAGAGACAAAGACACAGTTGCGGACTGCATACGATGTCATAAATAAATGAACAAAATAATTGATAAATAAAACTACGGATCCCCTGGACTGCGAAAAGGACAAACGTATCTATACTGCGGCAACTGAAAATCAAGACAAGACTAACATCGATCTGTCTTCTCCGCACTCTCGAGTACTTCGGTCACATCGCACGTAAAAACCCAGATAGTATAGAAGGACTCCTAGTCACAGGGAAGATCGAAGGAAAGAGACCTCGGGGCCGCAGTCCAACGCGTTGGCCCGCCCACATCCGCTCAACACTTGAAACCTAAGTGCATGTAGCTCTACACATAAGAAATGAAATGCCTGCCGGAAATCGCATAAGATGGAAAGACGTCGTGCTGAAGGGAATACTGTCTGCTCAGCATTGAGGAAACGACGCAAGGAGGAGGAGGTGCCACTTTTCGTGCAGCGAACGTGTGTCTACCTATTTTATCGATGGCACTAACATAACAGCATCCATTGTTAAACAACAGGATGCTGCTAAAACAAACGGTTGACATAAATATGAAATTTTCGTTGGCTTCATCATATTATACACACACGCACCGTCACGCCTATTTCGCCGATGATGTTAGGTCCCATGTAATAGGGGACGAGCCTATTGCCATATATCGGGCACAATTCCAGACTCCGGACTCGTCCTGGGAAGTTTTCGTTAGAAAAACTTCACTTGTCCGACCTAGGATTTAAACCTAGGATCTCGTGATCACAAAGCGATGCACTTTGCCACTAGACCAACGAGGCATCATATTATGTAGTCTATAAAATATATCCGTATTTTAATTCTTCTCATTTCAGGATTTCGCTAGTTTATATCGTCTGCAAAAGCATTACGAAAATCACCCAACACACATTCCGGCCAAGATCCACTCTAACTTGTTTCATTGTCTGCTGGCGATAATCAAGAGCGGATCTGACGGTGACAAAACGAATATATTCATTCAGCAGTTGGAACAGCTGGTCGTTAAACTCAAGTCCCTTTTACCCTGTTTATTAAAGAAGGTCGACGGAACCGAAGGCCAGCCATGTACGATTAACGATGACATTGGCAGGTATGAACAGATTCCTTTGATAAATATTTTCTATCCAATTGAGCGGCGTGTTATTTTTTAAAAATAACCGCAATATAGCCTGATCAAATAAAATAAATTGTTGCCTTACCATATTGTGTGGAGCACTGTTTGACTGACCATTGTTGAAAGACAAAACTAATATTTCAATAAAATCTTAGTCTAGCTGTAAGGAGCTTTAGTCGCTCCTGCCACTGAATCGAGTAGTGGTTCGATCCATACGGGGTCAATCATTTGACCTGGGTTTTTAGGTATGTAAATTTCATGTTTGAAAACCTGCCTACGACACGGGAATAATTCTTAATGTATGCCTACGTATTTAAAACAAAACACTTTTTTATAATATTTTTTTTTACATATAGTGATATATTTGTTTATAAACAACTAATTAATTTAAAATAGTTACAATGAATGATAACAATGATTTATATAGATATAGAATAGTGTAGGAGTATGGGTAGGGAGTATGGAGAAGATCAGTTATATTGAATAAATAATAATAATATTAGCCCTGTTAAGAAACTGTCCCATCGTTGGGCATGGGCCTCCTCTCGAACTAAGAGAGTTTTAGGCCATGGTCTACCACGCTGGCCCAGTGCGGGTTGGCAAACTTTATACATCTTCGAGAAACTCTTAAGCATGCAGGTTTCCTCACGATGTTTTCCTTCATCGCTAGAGGAAGTAATAATTTATTTTTATTACGCACATGCTTTCGAAAAGATAGAGGTGCATGCCTGGGTTTGAACCCGAGTCCTCTGACTTTGCAGTCAGACGGTCTAACCACTAGGCTATCACTGCTTTTTTGAACTTTCTGTTTTTGTATAGTGCCGTTTTTTTTCTTAAGAATTACGCTTTAAGCCTTGTATGCATTAGGGTAGAAATGTCCCGTGACACGTATCGCTGGTGAAGCCGAACGTAGTTAACGACCTCGCTCGACAAATCCTGCGACCAGAGGGCTTAGCATGAACAAATCGACGTTAGCGTAACGGTATCGAGTCCATAACCCATCCTTTACATACTACAGATTTAGTAAATAAAAGTAAAGGTGATGTCACGGTAACTTAATTTTGTTCGTGCTGAGCCCGCTGTTTCTTGTCCGACATAGGTCGCGGGAAATTAGTCAGGCTACTTCGCGCGACGTCTTAAGCCACACGTGCCGCGGGACGAATTTTCTCTAATGAATAGAAGCATAATAGTGAAATCCAACTAGCTTGTGTTGCTGTCCCCGCTCTCTGCCTATTGACCCTTTGATTATTTATTTTACAGATTGTTCGGAATGAATCCAGGGAAGTATAATATTGATGTCGACGCATTGAACTGTGTTAAAGATAAAAATGGTTATTGCATCCATAATCCACCGCAAGTTAAGTCAATAAACAAAGACCTGAAGAAAAATCAACTGCAACTGTTATGCAATGAATCTATCAAGGCCGAAAATGAAACAGAAAATTGTGCAAGAATAAATTCTGCGGCAAAATGGCCCACTGTCAGTAAAAGAATATGGAAGCTCAAGCAAAAGACCCAAGAACTGAATGCTAAGAAAATAAAACTCCATAATGAATGTCCAAATGAGTGCATTTGTATAAATGTCTCTGACATTGAGGACTTTACAATCGGCATGGATAGTGAGACTAGTGCAAATGTTGCTCCAAGCAATATTACGAACGAAGTACCAAAAGAACCATGCGATATTAATTCTTCAGAGAATAGCACAGAACACGTAGATGTTGTGGAGCATAGTAAATGTGTTAAAAATAACCATATACAATTTCACAGTGCACATTTTGATATTCGTTCGTCACCAATAAAATCGTCATCTACCGTTTTCCGAAAGTTTCAAATCGACTCCAGTAAACTAGCAAATTATGAAGCGCAAGCTATCCGTCCCCTGGGAATGGTTGACAAAGAGCATAAAGCTGTGCCTCCACCAGACACGGACAGCAGTTTACATGATATATTTAAAGACGACGTCGATTTGTCGTGTAAAGAATCAAACAGTATAGATCATGAACTAAAGGAATGGATTATAAACACGAATGACAAATCGCAAGATAGTTTTACGAAATCTCTAATCGAGCCCGCTTTAATACATGTGAAAGATAAAGAAAAAGCAATAGAGGAAGAACTGCAAGTAAATAATATTGTGCCCATAGGAACAGATAATCATTCGAATCATACGGAATCCGTTTTAAACTTTTTAGAGGAACTTGGTAATGACTTAGTTTATCCTGAGACTGAAATCAGAAATAGTGGTGTGGACTTTCAATTGGATTTGTTTGCATTTAATACTACTTAACATCGGCGTTGTGAAGGGTATTATAGTTATAAGGAAACACACGTGCAAGGGTCCCGCGCACGTGACGCCAGTGACGAAAGAACGTCTCTTCTATGATTAGATCGAAGAAGAAGTAGGTATCACCGACACAGAACATTTTTTCCTCCTCGTCGGTCTAATGGCGTATAATGCGGGCAGCAATTACGTGGCTGCGGATTCGAATCCTAGGTCGGACAAAGTATACAATATCTATTGAAAAATTCGTCTCGGTCCTGAGATTCAAATGTGCCCGGTATACGGGCCATTTCGGGCTAGTTGGTACCAACAACATGCAAGTGACAATACTGTATATAATAGTTATAGGAATTTATAGTAAAAATATAATAATGTCTGATAATTATCTTTTATTTTATCGACATATTACTGCCAGCCTTAACACTTTAAACTTACAAATCACTAACTTCTAATTAAAATTCAATGCTCCGCGTAAGGAAGTGAACGAATGTGGTGAGTGGTCAGTGGAAGGCGCTATGGAAGTGCGTACTAAGCCTTACACAACGCAAACGGCGGTTTCCATAATATTAAGTTTTATTTGTGTGTGTAGATCCAGCTTTACAATAACTAATGGTAAGCGTCTGGACCGTTGTCCAAATAAACTCGAAAGTTTATAAACTACATTAGTCACTTGTGATTTTTCAGTCTTCGTTTGTGTATAAAATAGCAGTTACTTAATGGACTATACTTTTGTCAGATTACACCACGCCACTGGCAAGTCAATCTTAATTTTTAATATCCAAGCACGTATGGTGCTTGGATATTAAGCGTGCGCGTGAGGGATGTCAATCAGAGATGGGGTAAAATGTCATCAGATTAATGATTAACCACCCCCGTTGGGGGAATATAGGCGTGACGGTGTATTAATGATTAACGATTACATTTTGTAATCTTTAACGATTACGATAACACTTTTAATCTTGAATCATGATTTTATATTAGAAAATGCAATTTTAATCATTAATCTGATTACATTTTGCCCATCTCTGATGTCAATCACAATCCTACTTATAAATGCGAAAGTTTGTATGTATAGATGTTTGTTACTCAATCATACAAAAACGCCGGAACGGATTTGTATGAAATTTGGCACACAGTTTATTACCTAGATTAACACATAGGATACTTTTATCCAGGAAAAATGTAAGGTTCCTGTCTAAAATCAACGCGGACGAATCGCGAGCAGAAACTAGTAATAAATAATCTCAATCACAATACTGTCCCACTGCTGGGCAAAGGCTTTCGCTCACAAATTGAAGTGGTTGTGGGTACCTGCAGTTCAATCTTATCGAGCCACCCATAAGGCTACCAAATTGGCTTAACAACTACCACATTAAGTAGTAACCGGGAACAACGCTTAACATGCCTTCCGAAGCATGGTGACACTCGAATATGAAAATGCCACAAACGGTCACCCATCTCAGAACCACCGAACCGAACACTGCTATCTTTAAGAGATCCTGGTCGCACGCGCAGCGCTACGAGCGCCTCAAGCGTGCTCGCCGTCAGGGATGATACCGATAATTGGAAAAGAATTCCAATCCAAGTTGGCGACTACCGTTGGCCTGTAGGCTGTTTGTAACTTGTTCTACTGGTACTTCGGTAAAGACTAGACCAAATATAAATCAAACATGAGACCCGCAAGTTTGACACTTAAACCGATGTTAGCGAACGCGTATCGTATGCCCCGTATTCAGTGTTTTTACGGTGTCGGTCAGGTTGGTCCATATGTACATTACTTATTAACCTTTTCTTTACATTATATACATTGATGGTATGCTGATCTTCTGATGAAAAACCAAATAGTGCTTGTGTATAATATACTGTTACGACTTTCGCCGCAAGTGGCGCCACGTCGCTCGTCGCTAAACCTTCATGTCGTAAAAAGCGACTGTTCTCTTAATTTAAAAGAAATTACTTAAAACCCTTTTTAGTGTACTCACCAACAAGCTACTGCCTCTGCCACACTAGTTAGGAAATCTACCTATATCATCACGCCAGATCCCATGCGGTGTAGGCAGAGAGTACAGAGTTCCTACAGCTTCTTTCCTTACATACACAGTTAGAGAATATAGACGTGAAAAAAAAGAGAATGAAACGTTTTTATTAATGTATTTTACCATTCAAGTTATACAAAATTTCCAATTAATTTAAATAACATATGTAGTGCTATCCTTGTAAGTAGTATCTGACCGAAATTTTGGTTTCGGCGCTAAATTGAAATTTCAGTTACGGTGGAAAACCTGCCGAAACTACGATTGAAACCACTTTCGTGAGTTCGGGAGCGATCGGCGGGCACCGTGGCCAACAACATAGATCATTCACATACACACAGCGGCAAGACTTTGCTCCCCCCATGGCCTTGCTAACTGTCATACGCTGTTTATTTTGCAGTGTGTAGTCAACAATTTAGACGTAATTATTTCTTAAAACTGAAAAATATGTAAAATGTTGATTCGGCGGAAACAAACAAACACCGAAATTCGATTGTAAAAACTAGTTTCGGTTGGACACGACTTGTAAGTACCTACGTCTTATATATACTTGATGATATCGGAATAGGATCTCTATCAATTATAAATAAATGAATAAGAATGAACTTGCTTGTTATAACCATGTCGGGTGAAAATCGCATCAAAAATAAGTATTTTGGGTGTATTTTTTATAGGCGAGCATCCCGTAACTAGGCAAATGCGTCGCTTTTAAGTCATCAAATGATCTAGAAGCATCTGGCAGTGGGCCGGAAGGTTTTCTGCGGTTTTGTGGATCTGGAGAAGGCGTTTGATAGAGTTGTGCGAAAGAGACTTTGGGACATTTTGCCTGAGTATGGTATAAATGGCACTCTGCTGCGGGCCGTCCAGTCCACCTATGTGGACTGCAAGGCATGCGTACGGGTGGGTGGTAACATGTCACCCTGGTTTGACGTTGAAATCGGCGTCAAGCAGGGTTGCGCTTGTCCGCTAGACTGTTTATAATATATTTGGATAAAAGTCTTCAAAGACTGAAAGCGATGAATGAAGGTGTACAAATGAGTGATCTAGTGGTAAATCATCTACTATATGCAGATGACGCGGTTTTGATAGCGCCAACAGCCACTGATCTGCAATCACTAGTCACAGTTATGAAAGACGACTGCATGAAAAATGGCACATTTGAATGTGAAGAAAACCAAAATTATGGTTTTTAAACGGGAAGAAACCAGAACGAATGCAAGGATTGTGGTTGGGAACGATGTGCTGGAGCAAGTGAATGAGTTTGTATATCTTGGATGCGCATTCAGTAAGGATGGAAAATACACCGCTGACATAGAGAGAAGAGTGAGTGCAGGGAACAGAGTGAATGGCGCGATGGGAAAGCTACTTGGGAGCCGGCACTTAAGCCGAAAAGCGCAGCTGGCCATACATAATGGAGTGCTTGTCCCAACGCTGTTATATGGCAGCGAGAGCTGGGTATGTAAGAAGGAGAATGAAAGTAGGATAAATGCGGTGGAAATGCGAGCTCTGCGGAAGATGTGCGGAGTGAAGCTGACCGACCGTATTCGCAACAGCGTAGTAAGAAAGCAAATAGGTATGAAAGAGAATATCGGTGTAAAGATGAGAAAGGGTATGCTCCGTTGGTTCGGGCATATAGAAAGAATGTCCGAAGAAAGAATGACAAAACTGATATACAACGCGAAAGTGGAAGGATGTAGGTACCGGGGAAGACCTAGACTATCTTACCATGACCAAATAGACCGGGTCTTATCTGAAGGACAAGTCAGGAGTCTCCGTAACCGGCGAGCGTGTATGAGACGAATTATGAGAGTAGAGGAAGCCAGAGAGGTATGTAAGGAAAGAGCCTGTTGGAACTCTGTACTCTCTGCCTACCCCGTAAGGGATCTGGCGTGATGATATAGATATAGAAATGATCTAGTTTTGACAACATATAACTAGTGAAGATATGCACAGCACTGCCCCATCACCAGCAGTCACAGTTGTGGTATTGTTTAATCACCTTTGAGGAGACATACAATATATACACCACATAATTTTTACTATTACTGACAAACTATAGAAGACTGCAACACAACCATAACTACACAATTTTGTTATCACAATCCATCAGAGGATGGAACATCTTGTATTCAACTCTCTATTTATCATACAAAGATTGTATGTAAATCATTTTAAACTAAGCAACTATAATTTTTTGGTAAATATAAACACATCTAAAGCTAACCAGAAAGTAAGAGAGCACAAACGCAACACCATGTTCCATACTCAATCAATATATCTTATATATATATAAAAAAAATTAAATTATTTATTTAAAAAGAACTATCTACTGTCTCTATGCTTGCAAAACAGGCCTTTCATTTTTTCCTTCAAGATGCTGGTTAGTGAGAGCATATCCAGTACCACCTCTCTGTAGTGGTATTATATCTTTCTCCTTCAGCTTATCACCAGTTAGGGGATGAAGCCAATCTTTCTTTATAATCTCCTCAACACACTCCATGGTCACTACGTGCCCAGTTGTTCTGAAAATTATAACATAGGGATATAAAATAGCCTTTGCCTAATAGCTGTGACTCAACTCCAGGGAAGGTTAATATCACATTATAATATCCACATGTGTAAATAGTATGTACATTTTAACAGAATGTTTTTTTTTTGTGCTGAGGTTGCATTTACAGATATAAACTACACAAGCACAAACAGCATTTGCATTACACAAAGATTTATCCCATGCAGGCTACTGCAACTTCATACATTAACCTAAGTGGCTAAGCACCCAGTCCACTAGGCAAAGTGATTGGCAAGCTATATTATAAAAAGGTGAGAATATCACAATAACCACAAACTTGTCTAAAGTATTTTTTTATTGTATTATATCTTATGGCCAGTGATGGTCAATCATGGATCCATATAGAAAATTATATGGAGACCTTTGCCTCACGAGAGGCAATATTGGTAAACAACAACAAATCAATGTTGCCAATACCTGATTACAGCACAGGGTACAGCATTGCTGAGTATATCATGTGTTACCGGACACATGTACCTATTTTCCTTAGTAATTAGAGACTTTTTATCATCAGGGTCTTTCACTAGCGTCCACTTAACTTCAATTAAATCTTTCATTTTCAATGGTTTCCCACTTATGGGACAATACACTGCAGGATCAGGTTTCTGTATTTTGGAAATCTTTGCATCTGGAAGTTGTGATGGTAGCCAGAAACTGGGCAACTTTTTGTCTTTACTGTTTCCTAGATTCAACACCGATGATGTACAAGCATCATTTGCAATAGTGTTAACTTTGCTAGATATATTTTTCTCTCTATTCATAAATTTTATCAAATTAGCTTCTTTTTCTGCAGCTGCCAGCTCAGCTTTTTCAATTTCCTCTTTCTTCAACTGCTTTTGGTACATTTTTAATTGACGGGTGTGTTCTGTTTTTTTAGATACAATATACTCCAATATAGATTCTTTATCGAACAAATATCCTTCTTTAGTCACCATAGGGTTTCTACAAGGCTGTAGACTAAGATTGCAACAGTCGAAACTTTTCACAGAATCCTTTCCGAGTCGTTCGCTTTGCGTGCCATATCCGGAGGCAGCTGCATCTTTCTTTTTTTCATGATATGTGTATACTGCACCAGCAGTACAGTTCCTAGCATGGCGTGTCATAATTAAAACTTTAGTGTCAAATTTTGTATAATACTATGATATATTATACCTGTGATACTAGCACAGCACTAAAGTAATACGGGTCACGATTGTAGTCTGGCATAAATTGAAGTTCTTCTACAGTTTTTTGTTACTGCGCTAAACCGTAATGTTATATTAATGTTTTGCTTATTTATTACACTCGTATTTACACCATAGATCATACCATTCCCACCAAAGAGTACTATATAATAGGGATGTTTTAATAAATAATCGATTTTTATTTATATCGATTATTATTTTCTTATAATCGATTTTTTATAATCGATTTTTATTATAATATTAATTGATTTTTTATAAATCGATTATATAATTTACGCGTATAATCGATTTTCATAAACAGCGCTATCTATGCGACGGATGAAAAAAACTCGAAGTAAGTTCATTATTATTGACATGTTAAGAGTGAGATAATATAGTTGTTGGTAAACAATATAAATGCCTTCTATCTATCTATCTATATCATCACACCAGCTCCCTCGCGGGGTAGGCAGAGAGTACAGAGTTCCAACAGGTTCTTTCCTTACATACCTCTCTGGCTTCCCCCACTCATAGTTCGTCACATACACACTCGCCGGTTACGGAGACTCTTGACTTGCCCCTCAGATAAGACACGGTCTATTTGGTCATGGTAAGATAGTCTAGATCTTCCCCGGTACCTACATCCTTCCACTTTCGCATTGTATAAATGCCTTCTAACCTTAAAACACCTAAAAGAGGCTGGCGAAAGTATTTTATAACGAAGAACGATAATACCACAGCAATGTGTATGTACTGTTCGAAAGAATTAAAAACTTGTAGTAATACTACAAATTTCAAACAGCACATAGAACGAAAACATCCCACTGTCTTTCGTCATTTTATAATGATTATTGTGGTTCTTACCACAGCAAATACTGGTCTCTGTAAAAGTCGTTCAATAAAACTAAAAACGTCTGTCATTCGAGTCATACGTTTTATAACCTCAACATTTTCAATAAAAAATGTGTTATAGTAAACTCGACATCAATAAGTTTTTACAAACTAATATAAGTTACTTTTAGGAAAGTACCTATTGTATTCATTCGACACTAACTGGTTATATATGTTTGATTGTTTGTTTATAAACATCTTTAATAAAGTGAGCAATTTGCTGATCTGAAATTCCGCGCAATATTTTATGAATACTTTGTTTGTATATGACTTTGCGAATCACTCACACTATGATACGAACTATCTGTTCTGTTCATAGCTTATCTTATTTATATTTTTTAAAGTAGTTTCGAAAAAGGTTGCTTATATTGTAGGCTTGTTAAAACATAATCGATTTTTAATAAAATCGATAATTTGTTTTTAAATAATCGATTTTCTGAAAATCGATTTTTAGCCAAAGAAATAAAATCGATTATCAAAAAATCGATTATTTACCCCTCTTGTCACATCCCTACTATATAATTCCCACAGATTAGGTATTAGTTACTCCGTAAGGGGCCGATCGCACGAGCGTATATTTGCAGCGCTAGAAAAAACCGTCGAGATGAAACAAATGGAAAACAGTACATGCGTTCACACGTGAGCGATTTTTTATCGCGAAAGATTTTAATCGCGCTTGTTCTCCTTTCCACGCTCGACGTTTAAGCGTTTAAGCCGTGATCACACTTCGCGACCACGACTCCGATCTGACTGCCTTGAGACACCATTAAGCCGTGATCACACTTGCTGATTCCGACTCCGACCTGACTGCCTTGAGACGCCATTACAAGGCAGTCAGGTCGGAGTCAAAGTTGGATTCCACTTCACCCGACCCCGATTGCAACCAAGGTTTTTTATGTGATGCAGTCATCAGTTAAAATAAGTATCAGGACGACGTAGTAGTAGATCCCCTCCCATAGCCGGCGGTTGACCGGTGCACTTAGTAGTGCACCCGTCCCCCTACAGCGACTGTCCCAACCGAGGGCGCCTCTTCGAGGCGCCCTCGAGTATGTCGCCTCTTGCCCTTCTGGCTGGCTAGAGCGTAGTGGTTGCACGCTCGCCTTTAAGTCCGGTGAAGCTGTAAAGGCCTCGCGGCCAACAGCGTACATCATTCACACACACACACACACACGCTTGCAGCGACATGGAATTCAGCACTAAGGGTGAAAACGATATATCGGTTGTATAATAGGCAACACATCGACGTTTTAAATTGCGAGTTATTTATGTTTCGATTTCGCTTTAGGTTAGTACAATGCAGTAAACAGATGTAGTGTTGGCATACATACCTCTAAGGAACTATATTATTACATTATCACCGAATTTATGTTCGTATGCTAAATTACAACTCATGCAGACGCCCTCAAGTGTTTGAAAAATGGATCACAACTTTTGAACCAGAATGACAAACAGACATCCGAAAAAAAGTGCATAAACAAGTTCTAAAATATCGATTTATTGATATTTTTAAAGCGATGTTTTTTTTACAAAAGGTCAAATCATACATCGACAATAAAGAAAGTTTAATAAAAGATTGATGTTTCGAAACATCACCAATCAATTTAATTATATATCGATCATTAAGAATAAAGGGGTATTATTTAACCGACTTCTAAAAAGGAGGAGGTTCTCAATTCAACTGTATGTTTTTTTTGTATGTATGTTACTCGAACATTCCTCCAATTATGAATCAATTTTGATGATTCTTTTTTTACATTCAAGATGGTGAACGCGTCTTTTTGTGTAAAATCAATATGGGTATCATTTTTAGAGTTTTAGGTGATGCTGATTAAGAATATGGGGTTAATTAGGAAATCCAAGATGTTGTGTATTTGAGTACTAACGAGAAAAGTACTAGCGTGTGTTTAGTGTTCGTGTGTACTAGTGTTTGACGAACTGTTTTGTGCGTACAGCGCCTAATAAAGTACTTCGCACGTTAGTTGGCATTTAATTAACGTAACATTATAAACTACACCATTATATTTACTGATTCTCTTAGTTGCAATAGTAGTAGATTGCAATCTCTGCATGCTAATCCAAATTTAGCAAACATATGAATCCGGTAAAACATTTTGTTGTCCTGGATTCCTGGACATTCGCTGTATTCTGAGCAACGAAACTGTGGATGGCCTGGCAAAACTAGCAAACCCCCAAGGCCTTTTAGATAGTACTGTTTATTGTAATGACATTCTATTACTTCCACATATACAGGTATATGAAAATTGGAATCGTGATTATGTAAAAACAAATTTATACAAGGCCAAATTTTGTCGGACTATTTAATCCGTAGACCCAACCAACCCTGGTTCTCCAAATTAAAATTGACTAAGAAAACGACTTCTATCCTTTTCCGTCTTAGATGTAATCATTGTAACAGTGCTGTAGGCACAACGGCGAGTTGTGTGGCCAAGTAATTGGCGACCTTAGCCACATTTTATTTTCCTGTCCTCGTTAAAGCTTTTCATTCTTACACCATTTCCTTATTGACTCTTGCTTAGAATTTATCAACTATTCGGTCATAATCTAACAATTGATATGTTTAAGCTATTGTAAAGTTTATTGTACATCATAATTGTTGAAGCAAAGTAGTTTGCAATTAGGTTTTAGTTTTTTATAATCTCACTCCTGGTACAGATGACAGATGTTGTAAATTTGAATTTAAATATTTTCACAGAATGACTTGAGAAAATTTTTGATTGGCTAAAGTTTTGTTAGAACTGAAAGAGCTGTGTTGTTAGTCAAAGCAAACAGTATAATAATAATTTTGTACAATTATACCATCATGCGCAACATCTTCTCATCCAAAATACCTCAGTGCCTAAAGACTAAAGTTTTTAGTCAATGTGTGTTACCAGTGATGACATATGGATCAGAGACGTGGTCTCTTACAATAGGTCTCATAAAAAAGCTCAAAGTTGCTCAGCGAGCTATGGAAAGAGCTATGCTCGGCGTTTCTCTACGTGATCGAATCAGGAATGAGGAGATTCGTAGAAGAACCAAGGTCACCGACATAGCCCTCAGGATTAGCATGCTGAAGTGGCAATGGGCTGGCCACATAGCGCGAAGATCGGACGGGCGTTGGGGCAGAAAGATTCTAGAGTGGAGACCACGTATTGGCAAGCGCAGCGTAGGACGACCGCCTGCCAGATGGACCGACGATCTTGTGAAAATCGCAGGAAATCGTTGGATGCAGGTGGCATCGGACCGGTTACGCTGGAAAGCGATTGGGGAGGCCTATGTTCAGCAGTGGACAAGTATAGGCTGAAATGATGATGATGATGATACCATCATGAACGTTTTGTAATAACTTATATACCTATACTGTATAAACGGATTAATAATGTGTATACCGTGAAGTGTTCTTATTCAATTTATGTTTATACAGCCCACTTTTCTCAAATCCTTACCTATCCGCCAAACTTTACAACCTCGTCAAACCAATCCTATTTATAATCTATGAAGTCGATCATCTCTAATTATTGTTCATCGGGAAATCGTATTCTTTTAGAAATCTTACAAACACGATTAAGCATTTCACTAAATATTGGCAAAATACACTTAAAATTAGTGTGAAGCCATAACATTTTCAAGTGATTTTTTAACGCTCGTTTGAACACTTATTTTGCAAACGATTAAATATTGCCTACGGCGTTTTATTCAAGCGCTGCAAAAAACGCTCGTGAGAACGGCCTCTTAGTCTTATCTCTTATAGAGATAAGACTACAATACCTAGTTATTAAATCGACAGATAAAATAACAGGTCCTACTGTCAAATAAAAAAAATGTTTATAGTTAGATAGATAGAAGTTCTAGTTAGATAGTTTGATCCAATGACGAAAAAATGACTCAACTGACTAGGCCTAGCACGGAACAAAACGTACTATTTTTTAATGAGTAACTAAAATTATGGTTATACATAGTGCAACCCATAATATATCTGAACGATGAAGTCTTGACCGCACTTTAAGCTGTAAAATGTAAATACCATCTCCGCCTGTATTCTCGACTGTATTGTACTGTATTTATACGTCGAGAATTTATTTCAATTGTTTTTTTTGTTAGCTCTAGTTTTGTTATGCTGGCAACATTTTTTTGTTTTGACAGTAGTATTATATCTGTCCCTTTACTCCGTCGAACACACGCACACGTACAAGTATATATTTTGATGTATTCACGGAGAGTGTAATTATCACATAGTACAGTAACTTATTTTAGCATAAAAGAATATATTATTGTAGATCGTAGTGCGTTGTCTGTTAGTGAACTTGTTGAAGTTCTTCGAATTCTCCGTTCGTACCTACTTCTGTAAGATTTTTTTTGGAATATAATCTCGTAGAAGTAGACGATAACGAAAGTACTAAGGATATCAGAGATAGCTAATCTTATCATATAATTTAACGTTTGTTTGATGGTGAAGTTTTTCATGTGTAATTCATGAGGAGTGGTAGAAATAGATGCGCTGATTTTTGTGTGTAATTTATTTTGATCACAATACTGACTACTTCATACGATGAACTTATCGTTCGCTGGTTGTGGCTTCCTCGGTATTTACCATGTCGGTGTCGCAGTGTGCCTAAAGAAATATGCGCCTCATCTGCTAATAGGCAAAATCTCTGGTGCTTCTTTTGGCGCCTTGTCCGCTTGTTGCCTGCTCTGCGACCTGCCTATTGGTAAGTAAATTATGATTATATATACATTCTGTAAAGAGAAAATATTTCTGCAGTGCATTATTATGCTGCAACTGTGTGGAGACTGGGTGAGAATATAGTTTCTTAACTGCAAGCTGCACTGACAGCAGGTCATAATCTGGAAGAAATACTGCCAATATTGGTAAATTAACTATGGCTTTTTGGCATTGAGTGTTGTTAAAAAGCAGTAACACATATTGAGTTCTTAGATTTATGCAAATATTACCTATGAAATATTTATTGCGATAAAATTGGAAAAATATTTTTATTTTAGCAGTTACAATACTTGGAGCAATTGATGCCATGGCCCTAGTCAGTTGAGCTACTGTGAGACTGAGAAGGTCCATTGTGTTACCTATGCCAAATCACTGATATATTTACAATGGAGAAGACATATTGCACTAACCCCATATAAGAGAAATTAATAATGAAACTACTACTAATATATCCAACAAATTTGAATATATTGTGATTGCTGCCCCTGCAAAAATCTAAATGGTCTTTTTAATCATATTATTGAAGGTTTTTTATCAAATCCAAGTATTTATCACTTCTTTTTCCAGTTCATTGTACAACCTAAATTAAAATCCGGGTCAACTTAAGCAAATAATACTGTTAAATTTTAAAGTCTCTCACAAATATTAATAATTTAATTCAATTCATACTTATACTTTTTAATAAATCCAGCCAAAAAGCAAATCAATGTGTGATGCTTATAAGCTAGGGTCAATATGTATCATCGTTTTAAAACAGTTGTTCTTCCTCAGGGTAACTTTAAAAAGTAACAAAAAAAAAATTAACTCCTATCTTTCCTCTTAATATTCCGCCTATGCTGTAATAGTGTAAAACATTTAGATGGAATGTAAACTGAGTACTTGAGCAGCCTAAATTTTAATCCAAACATACAATGTCATGTATATTCTACAAGCGTTGTTGGCTGACATAGTTACGTACCATATTAATAGGGGGGCTGTTGCCATTATATTGGGCTTAGTGCCAGAGTCCAAACTAATATGAGGAATTTTTCTACCAAAAAAATTCACTTTGGCCAATCTTAAGTTCTACCAGGCCAAAATTTGAACCTGTTAATATATTGAGTTCTTAGATTTACGCGAATATTACACATATTCGTAAAATAGTTCTATTTCATCTGTTAATATATTTATGTGAAATAAGAGGTGAACTTTATGTTACAGGTAAAAAATAAAACAAATGTTTAGTTTATTTTCAATTTAATTTTTTTAATCCTTGCCACTGCAATTTTTTATGAGCCTAATGTGCTGAACTACGAGACAATGCAACACCTTATTGTAATACCATGTTTCAAGCAAATAAATTTCATTTCATTTCATATGATGTGCTCCCCTGGTGGTTCTGGGATTTTAGGATATATAAAATAAAATTAATTTCAACTTGACTTAGCTCATCGTGAAGAATAAGGAATTTTTATAAATTAAAATTCACAGGTGAGATCACAAGTGACGTCCTGAGGGTGGTGACAGAAGCTAGAGCAGGCTCACTTGGACCATTTAGTCCTTCGTTTAATATACAAAATGTCCTTCTGGAGGGTATGCAGAAGTACCTACCGCACGACGTGCACAAAATCGTCAGTGGCAAACTTCACATATCTCTGACAAGGGTGTATGATGGGAAGAATGTGATTGTCTCAGAATTCCCCACAAGGGAAGATTTGTTACAGGTATGTTTAGTGACACCTTAAAAAAAATTATATCAAGCAGAGATTTACCACACTGAAATTATACATGCAATAAAAAAAAACATGCCATATAAGTAAATGGATCGTCAGTAATTTGTCTAGGCAGATTGTTAAGACGACTATTTATATTCTGAGGCAGCATACAAGTGCTGGCTAATCTGTGTATACTGCCTGTGAAAAGAGGTCTAATGTCCCCCATCGTTTTGTCGACATTCTGTTTATACTTACTGTACTCATCATTGACTAGCAGTTTCCGCGGCTTTGAACCCGGTCAACAACAGCGCCACCTACCGGGTCTATATTGTTACTTACATCTGGATAATGTTGCTTTCTAATGATCCCTCATGCCTATATTCCCCAAGTGGGGGTGGCAGAGGTGTACACCCACTTTTCGCCGACAATGTTAGGTTTCATGTAATAGGCTGGCTATTGCCATGTACCGGACAAAATTGGATAATTGAAAAAAAATTACCGATTTTTGTATACGTATTTTAAAACTTGAGCATTAATTATATTAATAGTCGATGCGAAAAACTCTAAAATAAACTTTATTTATTTTGATATAACATTTTAATTACAGGGAATAAAACCCCTAAGTATTGTTTTGTTCAAAAACTTATATATGATCGTGCCAAATATAAACATTCTTTTTCAAAATCTCTATTCCAGACTCGGGACTGATTTTGGAAATTTTTCATTATAAAACTCAATTTTTCCGACCCAGGATTATAATATAGACATGTTTTGTGCAAACAACGATAATATTGTTGTATAAATATTGAGTCCCCTTGAGGCAAGTCTTTGAATGTGGTACATGACACAACACTACAATATTTTATGAAAATATTTGGCTCTTTAGCTCTCAAGCGACTGCTTAAGTCAAGACCCCAGCGTCCTGAGCTCTGGACCCCCCATCGCTATTGGAATGTCTTTGATTCAGTTGAGAAAATGTACTCACTAATGTAATATTCTTATAGGCTTTACTAGCGTCATGTTTTGTGCCAGTATTCTCCGGATTGTTACCGCCGCGGTTCCACGGAATCAGATACATGGATGGCGGTTTTAGTGACAACCTACCAGTTTTGGATGAAAATACAATCACAGTTAGCCCATTCTGTGGCGAGAGTGACATATGTCCGAGAGATTTGAGTTCGCAATTGTTTCACGTGAGTTATTTTGGTTATTGTTATTTATTCTTGCAACCATGCCCCTGGCAGATTGATCAGCCACATATCCAAACAGAACGCATATTTTAAACATATTCATTGCAACTTAGCATCAGGCGACCCGTACCGGACATTTTATTTGTTACCTATCTATGTAAAGTCATCATCATCTCAGCCTATACTTGTCCACTGCTGAACATAGGCCTCCCCAATCGCTTTCCAGCGTAACCGGTCCGATGCCACCTGCATCCAACGACTTCCTGCGATTTTCACAAGATCGTCGGTCCATCTGGCAGGTGGTCGTCCCACGCTGCGCTTGCCAATACGTGGTCTCCACTCTAGAATCTTTCTGCCCCAACGCCCGTCCGATCTTCGCGCTATGTGGCCCGCCCATTGCCACTTCAGCTTGCTAATCTTAACGGCTATGTCGGTGACCTTGGTTCTTCTACGAATCTCTTCATTCCTGATTCGATCACGTAGAGAAACGCCGAGCATAGCTCTCTCCATAGCTCGCTGAGCAACTCTGAGCTTTTTTATGAGACCTATTGTAAGAGACCACGTCTCTGATCCATATATCATCACTGGTAACACACATTGACTAAAAACTTTAGTCTTTAGGCACTGAGGTATTTTGGATGAGAAGATGTTGCGCAGTTTCCCGAACGCTGCCCAGCCGAGTTGGATTCGTCGATTGACCTCTCTCTCAAAGTTGGACCTACCTAACCGGACTACCTGTCCCAGGTAAATGTATTCGTCGACAACTTCAAGAGTAGAGTTCCCAACGGTGAGTGCGGTGGGTACGACATGGACGTTACACATTATTTTCGTTTTGTCCATGTTCATTTTAAGACCCACTTGTTGAGATACTCTGTTGAGGTCGCCGAGCATTCGTCCTAGATCTTCCAGCGACTCCGCCATGACCACAATGTCGTCGGCAAATCGAAGGTGAGTGATGTATTCGCCATTGATGTTGATGCCAAGTCCTCGCCATTCCAAGAGCTTGAAGGCGTCCTCTATGGTGGTCGTAAACAGTTTCGGAGAAATGACGTCTCCCTGTCTTACTCCTCTTTTTATGGAGATCGCCTTCGTGCACTGCCCTTGTACTCGGACTGACATGGTGGCGTTATTATACAAGCACTTCAACACTTCGATGTACCGATAGTCAATGCGGCATCGCTGGAGAGATCTAAGAACCGCCCAAGTCTCGATCGAATCGAAGGCTTTCTCATAGTCCACAAACGCCAAGCATAGTGGCCGATTATACTCCTCGGTCTTCTGTATAATCTGCCGCAGCGTATGTATGTGGTCTATGGTACTAAAGCCTTTCCGGAAACCGGCTTGTTCGGGAGGCTGGAAATCATCAAGCCTGCGTTCGAGACGATTCGTGATGACTCTCGAAAACAACTTGTAAACATGGCTCAGCAGTGTGATGGGCCTATAGTTCTTTAATAAAGTGTTATCACCTTTCTTGAAAAAGAGTACCACCACACCCCTGTTCCATGCTTCCGGCGTTTTTCCTTCGAGCAAGACGGAATTAAAAAGCCTCTGAAGGACTTTAAGTACCGGCGATCCGCCCGCTTTCAGAAGCTCTGCAGTAATTCCGTCTTCACCCGGCGCTTTGTTGTTTTTAAGTTGGTTGAGAGCCGTCCTAATCTCGTACAGGCTGATGTCCGGGATATCTTCACTGTAGTGTCGGGTTAGCTTGGCTCTTGGGTCTTTTACCAAGTCAACAATAGGTTCAGCTACTGAGGTATACAACTGTCCATAGAACCTCTCTATCTCCCTGAGCACCTCTGACCTATTCGACGTTACGTTTCCGTCCTCCGTCTTCAGCTTCGTCAACTGGCTTTGCCCAATCGACGCGGCTCTTGCGAACACTTTGGAGCCCTTGTTCTGCTTTATGGTCTCCTCAATACGTCTTGTGTTGAAGGACCGTAGATCGTGTCGCAAGGACTTCAATGTCTGTCCATTGAGCTGCCTATAGGACTTAGCATCATCGGAGGTTTGGAGTCTCATGGTACGTCGCTCAGCCATAAGGTTTCGGGTGTAGTCGGATAGCTTTTGAGGCCTATTTTTACGGTGGGGCTTAAAATGCTTAGACCCGACCGTATGGACAGTCTCTACCAACCTATTGTTGATTTCGTCCACTGATGCGCTGCTGTCTAGCAATTCGAAGCGGTTTGATAATTCGAGTTGAAAGTTCTCGGGGTTTTGGATATGTGTATTAGAAGGTCGGAGCGTAGACTTCATCAGACGCGATCTTTCCATTTTGACATTAATATTTAATGTGCCTCTGACCATTCGGTGATCACTGCCGGTTTTTACCCTGTGAATCACGGAGACATCATTAAATATTTGTCGCTTGGTGCTCATGATGAAGTCTATCTCATTTTTTGTGAAACCATCAGGGCTCATCCAGGTCCATTTCCTATGAGACGGCTTCTGGAAGAAAGAGTTCATCATAAAGAGTCCCTCTTTCTCCAGAAATTCGGCCAGCCTCTGACCCCTGGGGTTGCGCTGCCCATATCCAAATTGCCCCACTCTCAACTCATCATCGCCCCGTTTGCCCAGTCGCGCATTGAAGTCACCCATAATTACTGTAAAGTGTGCTTTGGAAGTATGTATGGCTCTACTTATGTCCTCATACATAACTTCGACCTCATCATCTGAGTATGCCGAGGTCGGTGCGTAGACCTGTATGACCTTCAGCGAATATCTTTTGGATATTCTGAGTATCAGGTACGCTACCCTGCTCGACACACTAGTGATGGACACAACGTTGTTTATGAGTGACTTGTGGACGATAAATCCGACACCACCTTGTGACTGCTGTTCGCCCTCCCGGTAGTAAAACAAGTTGCCGGATTTTAAGGTTATCGTGTCCTCGCCCTCTCTTCGGACCTCCGATAAACCAACAATACTCCACCGCAACTTGTTTAACTCTTCTTCCAGCTCAACTAGCTTCTCATCTGTCCTCAATGTGCGTGCGTTGTATGTCACCAGGGCCAATTTTCGGTTTTGGTGGTAGCCGAATCTCTGCCGGAGATTCTTAGCACCCCTTGTCCTGTCGTTACCATGGCTGCTACCGTGGCCAGGACGAACAGGACCGCCGGGGACTAGGGGCCTGGTTTTCTTGCTTTCTTCCATATTGGTTGGGGGTGTTTGCCATACTCGCCACGCTTGGCAGGCGGGTTGGCGAGCGCAGTTTTTGGTTGTAAAAGTGTTAAGGGAACGCTGCTGCCCATTCCCTAGTTTTCCCTTAGTCGCCTTGTACGACACCCGATGGGATGAGATGGGTTGGTCCTATTCTAAGCCGGGAACCACGCGGCAAAAGTATCTATGTAAAGTATTCATAGTCAATTTAAAAGCCATAAAGTTAGAAAATGTAACTATCGCTAGGAGGAGGACATGTTGTATGCACTTAATACGACTCCGAATAACTCCTATTATAAGAGTCGAAAATGTCCCGCTTAATGTGGGTATATTCCATAAACCACCACTACCATTGCCCAGTCTTACTGACTGCTCACTGCTTGAATATAATGGCTAAATGGCTTTATCCGCTGATCCCGATTATTCCCGTAATGCACCAGCTTCTTCCGTTCGGGGATTAGGTTTTCATAAATTTTTATTTACAGGTAAATCTGGCTAACACGAGTATAGAATTGTCCAAGCAGAATATGAACAGGTTCGCCCGAATTCTCTTCCCACCAAAGCCGGAAGTGTTGAGCAATATGTGCAAACAAGGTTTCGATGACGCCCTCCGGTTCCTGCATAGAAATAATATGATATCGTGCACGAGATGTCTCGCTGTACAGTCTACATATCAATTACAAGATGTATTGGATGATACGACCTATGAATACGACCCGGATTGTGAAGAATGCAAGACACATCGACAGGTGAGCTGTGTTCTTGGGTCTACATGCGCGCTCGCGAAATACCTACTAGCCTAAGCCAAAGTATACACCTGGGGTGCGTGCTAAAGTAGTTTATAAGAGGGTGTGGATACCTTCTGTATTCCTTATTCTGTTCCCTGGGTACACCTTCGAATAACGAATAGAATTGAATCCAAATTTGATATGTAGTTTGATTAATCTATAAACCACTATTATAGTTACAGTGATGATGATAAATATGCATTTTTAGGATGCTTTAGTCGATGACCTGCCAGACACAGTGTTGACGATATTCCAAAACGCAATAGATTCTGCAAATAATGGCATAGTCAACTGGGTGATGAGGCAAAGAGCCGTGCGGTACCTCAATCTAGTCACGCTTCCGTACCGGGTGCCGATTGATATAATGTATGCTACATTCACCAAGTGAGTATCGCATATTTGTTTCTTGATATCACATACATCACATACATTTCATTTATTATAATGTACGTATCAATTAATTTTGAGGAAATAGTTATTTAATGACTCAACGGTGTCACATCCATTGATTAACCAGTGAAAGCAACTGTTTGGGCGTAATGAAAGGAAGATTAATCTGATGACTGAATATCAGCATTGAAACAATAAAGATATATTGAAAGGGATATATAGAAATAACATCCATGCACTGATAGAGAATTTAGTATTATAAGAGCCCTGTGTTTGTTTTGATAACAGATAAACCACGGCAGACAAATATTACCTATGCGCAATTGAGACATTATTAAATGGTTTTATTGTTCACTAATACGCTTTTACTTTAACCTAGCCTGACACCAGTGTAACTAGATAATATTATCTACGTTTTTTTAAAGAATATGATGTCATTGCCATCGTGTTTTCCTCCATCGTAGGGGAGAGATGGCTGGGTTTTAACATTCGAACTCTTGTTTCTCCAACTCTTATGCTAAAGCAACCCTGTCACTGTTGTTAAACTTGCCATCTCCTCATAATTAACAAATTTCCTAATAATATAAATATTAGCCCTGTTAAAAAACTGTCCCACCGTTGGGCACAGGCCTTCTCTTAAACTGAGAGGGTTTAGACCATAGTCCACCACGCTGCCCCAGTGCCGGTTGACGAACTTCACACACCTTCGAGAAACCCTTGGGGCATGCAGGTTTCCTCACGATGTTTTCCCTCTCTTCGTTAAAGCAAGTGATAGTTAATTTTTAATACGCACATGCTTTCGAAAAGACGGAGGTGCGTGCCTGGGTTTGAATCCGAGACCTCTGACTTTACAGTCCAACGGTCTAACCACTAGCTTATCACTGCTTATAATAATAATTTATTCAGACAAAAACACACATGAACTTATTAATCACCTTCGAACAAAAATATAAGATGCTTTAATAAGATTAGAGAAAGACCTGTGTTTTGTCGTAATATAATGCCAAGTTGTAGCATTATTTAGTAGCATTTCAAGTTGCGTTTATTTGTACGTTTATTATATTATTGGAGGAAATGCATATCCAAAAAATTAATTCTGACGACTTGGTTCCAGATTGTTTCAATGTAATTATCTTGGATAATTATCGTTAGTGTTTTAACAAAATCAATATAGATCAAGTGTGTTTTCCACTTGTAAGAGCTTCATGTTTGTAACTCCATGTAATGTGCATGTCCCTGTATTCTCTGAAGACCTCGTCAAGAGTAGTAGTCACAGGTTTTTAGTATAAAATACCAACAATAACGATAAAAACGCAAAATTATACAAGCCGTCGCGTCGTTATAAAAATATTGTTGAATAAATTCTCATTGTGAGCCCTGTTAGATGATAGAGGGTAGGTAACTTTAATACTCTTATTTTTAACAACGGTTTTATAATGTGGATACCCCATAGGTGCCAGGTGTAGTTGGGCAATTCTGGCAATCACGGTCTCAACTTACGGCTGAAATAAAAATGTCGTTATTGTTTCTAGTTGGACGTGAAACAAACACGCATTAATTTTATCAATTTATCATTGTGCAACATTAGTGTTAAGTCATTGAAAACGTTATCAAAGTAGGTAAGTATCGTACGACATAATTATAACAATGTATCTACCGAGGGGGTATTTATATTTGATCATTGTGTGATGGTAATGATAAAAAATTGGAGAGGTAGACTATAGCCGTGTGTACTTTATTTAGTAAACCTCATACGATCTATACAAGGTGTATCGTAAATAACGCAAGACCTAAGACACCCCGATTAGATAACTGCTTCACAAATTCAATACGAAAACCAGTTTTCCAAATTTAACATTTTTACCCCGTTTTTAAGCACATTTATACCCCAATTAACAATGAAACTTGTACGTGTATGTGTGCAAATTGAGAAATACGTTTTAGAAATGGATTTGAAATCTCCGTATTGCTTTGAATAAAGAATAAATTTAGTTTAATATAGCGCCCTAAGGGAGTGACACCATTTTTTGCAAATTAAAAAAGAATGTAATATACATTAAAAATAGTTGGAATCAATTCACTTATCAATTTAGAACAAACTACTTTCAGGTCTTGCTTTTATTGTGTTACACCTTGTATAACAGAGAAACTTCGGAAATAATTAAAAACATAGTTTACATTTATTTCAATGCAAGAGTATTCTCCAATGGTATCGATCTTAACTTTCTTTCATTTTGATTTACCATATACCTAAACCTACCAAATTTTATCTATCTGTCTATATCATCACGCCAGATCCATTGCGGGAGACAGAGAGCACAGAGTTTCAACAGGTTCTTTCCATGCAGACCTGTGGCTTCCTCCACTCTCATAGTTCGTCTCAACCAGTTACGCAGATTTTGACCTATACAATTGTTTTTACTTATTTACAACGTCACGCCTATATTCCCCAAGCGGGCGTAATCGAGGTATACTGAGTACACCCACTTTTCGCCGACGATATTAGGCCCCATGTAATAGGGGGCGAGCCTATTGCCATAAACCGGGCACAATTCCGGACTCCGGACTGAACATTGGGAGTTCGTTAGAAAAACTACATTTGTCCGACTAGGATTTTAACCCAGGTTAGATTGCAATTTTGCCAAAATATGCTTTGCCGAAAAAATTTAAGTACAGGCATATTGACGATAAAAGCTTGTAAAAAATTGACTTTGTGTTGTTGAATCTCTATCTATCTATATCATCACGCCAACAGGTTCTTTCCTAACATACCTCTCTGGCTTCCTCCACTCTCATAGTTCGTCTCATACACGCTCGCCGGTTTGTAATAGGTAATAATAGGAATCCTTTTTCTAGTGCGTGAGAAAACGCTATTTATGTCGGTAGGTATTACGATTGATACTTTGTAGCTTACTAGCTAACATAGACAGTAAGATATGTCAAACAATGTTAGTCGATATAGTTAACACGAGGACTGTTATAGGGCAGTTTTTTGTAGTTTCATATAGAATAGAGGTAAAAATAAATGGCATTCATTATTACTGGGCGGTTAACATCCGGTGAGATAATGTCAGCTTATTCCGAGCAGACATACATTAGTTGCACATATGTGACTAGTTGGAAAATAACAAGTTCGTTTAGTTCTACATGTGTGTATGATTTTTGGGCATTATATTACTTGAGGTTTCCTTTGCTCTACCCGTGTGATCTAAGTACCAGGTACCTTGAAACTTACAATGACGTAATCTGACATGCTCAGTGAAACCAGACTTTGCTCGGCTCTCCTAAGCACTGACTTCCGTGTACATCGGAAAGAAAAACTATATCTCGTAAGGCACTTTTTAAGTATGACTATAGGTTTTCCTTTGTTGGTTTGGTCAAAATCGGATCAATGGTTTTTGCATGGCAACCGAAGGAACAGGCAGATTTTCAACTCAGTCAGAAAGTCCCAGTGACTTTTTTAAGTATTTTTTATGTAAGAAAATAGTCCCTTAACAATTTTATAATATTTAGGTATTATTATTACAAGGGACCTAACATCGTCGGCGAAACGTGGATGTACTCAGTACACCTCTGCCACCCCCTCAGGGGAATATAGGCGTGACGGTGTGTTTTTTATAAGAATTGTTTTATTTTGGTCCATCTGGTACAAAACACAGAAATTTTATGTAGTCATCTTGTTGTCATACACATTTCTAATGTGTGAAAGCTTAGATAATAAAAAATGGTAATAATATAAATAGGTATTCATATACTTTAGTAAATCAGCCCCTACTGCCCCGCTACTCGGCATTAGTGCAAAAAAAGTGATTTGTCTCACGGATGGAGGTGAGAGAGAATACCACCCTACTGCAAACTGTTGCAGGTAGAATTGTTGTGATCTGCTGTTGGAAATTATCAGGCGGCCTATAAAGCTCCAAACTTTTAACAACTATCACCTTAAGTAGAAACCGGGACCGACGGCTTCCTGTGCCTTCCGAAGCCCGAAGAGTCACTGATCTCGGACTAAAAGAGCCGAACGCTGGCTAACCTTGGTGATCGTCAGGTGACCTTGGTGAACACCGGTGATTACTATATAATTTTTATGAGTGATTCGTACATGCATAAGAATGTTCTTTCTATTTTATACATGAGGGATTAGGTATGACAACATGGGATAAGCCGTACCGTCTTTTGTGAATCCTTTCATGGCATCCTCTCACCGTATCGGTTTTCCTATTTTTCCTGCATGGAATATACTGGTGCGTTTGTCACTAACATTATATCCCAACGCTTTTAGCTATGTGGCTGATAAAGTAGAGAGGCATTCGGTGCAATACAAAGTGGCTGGAAATGTATTCGTGCGTAGAAAGAGATGTGTCCGACACAACAGCACTATGACTAGGTTAGTGGACAGTTTATGGGTTAGACGGTGGAGGGATGATATTGTTTTTGTCCCTAGCTTCTCTGCATTAAGTTAATCCAGAAGGGAACTGTGGTTCCAATCAAGTTTGATGAAAACACTAACTCATTTTTTTTTTAACTACTTAAAATAAGATGTCAACTTAATACCTGTTGATAAAATGTATTTATCGACTCGGATTATCCGTTCATACGAAAAGATATATAATATATATTTCCTGTACATATTTGTCAAGAGAAAGTTTATCAAGGTAGTTCATACATACAACACTATTTAACTAAATGAAATAAATAGAAATAACACACACGATATACAAATATATTTAGAATATTCGATAAAGTGCGAGATCGCTGGCGACCGGCAAAGTTTGTAAAGTGACGACTCTTTTTGTGTCGAAAATCAACGACCTTTTATAGTTTGATGATATGTGTATCTGTTGTGCGTGTCTGTGTGCCCTGCGGCTGGTGTTGTAAGCTTGGACGTGTCCGTTCAGTGAATTATAAACTAAATTAATCGAACACAGGTTAGTTTTGAAATTTGGATTTATAAACATTATGATCAATCTAAATCGTTGGTCTAGTGGCAAAGCGCATCGGTCGGACAAGTGTAGTTTTTCTAACGAAAACTTCCCAGTACGAGTCCGGAGTCTGGATTTGTGCCCGGTATATGACAATAGGCTCGCCCCTTATTACATGGGACCTAACATCGTCGGCGAAACGTGGGTGTACTCAGTACACCTCTTCCACCCCCGCTAGGGGAATATAGGCGTGACGGCGTTTTTTTTTTTTAGGATCAATCTAATTTTTTTACGTATAAGCAAACTAGTTTGGTAGATTCTTCAAAATTCAAGCTATTGGCCAAGATAAATATTGTTGTATATTGTAGATCAGTTTTTCCACAGGTTCCTGCAGCGTATTATCGCCACCCGACCCATCTGACGCACGTGTATAGTTTTTGTGCAAAACAATATACCATTATAACAACAATGGGTTTATCTGACAATGTTACTCAACTTCCTTATCACTTTATTAGGTCAATGTTGCTATCGTAAAAATGCCAAACCACTCTGCCCTCCTGCACTGGTGACGTCTTAATGATTTGCTTATATATTAAGATAAATAACTTCGCATTGAACGCGGTATTGTTGTATAATTGCTACGATAGGTATATTTTATTAGTGATATTTAAATGGTTATCATTATGAGCTAAAGGTTCTTTTTGTATTCAATTAAATTATTTATTTATAATATATGTATCATACCCGTAGAGTAGTGATAGCCTAGTGGTTAGACCGTTGGACTGTAAAGTCAGGGGTCTAGGGTTCAAACCTAGGCACGCACCTCTGTCTTTTCGAAAGCATGTGCGTATTAAAAATTAACTATCACTTGCTTTAACGGTGAAGGAAACATCTTAAGGATACCTGCATGCCTAAGAGTTTCTCGAAGGTGTGTGAAGTTCGCCAACCCGCCCTGGGCCAGCGTGGTGGACTATGGCCTAAGCCCTCTCAGTTCGAGAAGAAGCCCGTGCCCAACGGTGGGACAGTTTCTTACTAGGGGTAATATTGATAATACCCGTGCTTATTCACTATTCCTACAGTAGCAATAAGTGGCGTTATTTCAAAAATTAGAAGGATAGATTCATTCCAATAAAATAAGTAGGTACACAGTTAAGGCGTGGAGGGCGTGGATTATTTTTTTCTAACCTATTTCGTTTTGCACTGGTGTTCAATAAGTTTCTCCATTACTTGTCCACAAAATTCAAACCTGGGCCAGTGCTTAACTTTACAGAATTTAGTGGAGCTACCATGAGTATGTGAGTGCGATCGACGTGTTAGCCGATCACACTTCCATTTACGAGAGATAATTTTTACAATTATGTATGTATGAATATAATGTAGCGACCCTAGCGGACAAAAAAGCTACATTGTGATAGGCTGTTTGTTAACATTTCGTTTAAAAAACGCGCATAAAATGTAATAAATCATGGTACCTACCATAGTGCGACTGTCGGTTTCGTATTTAAATGTTAAAAAAGCATACTGAGTTCTTAGATTTACGCGAATATTACACATGAAATAAAACTATTTTACGGATTTTATCGCGGTTTATTATTGATTTTTAGTTTCCGACGTTTCGAGTGCTTTGCAGCACCCATGGTCACGGGAGGGACTGAGTTGTTAGACGTCCAAAAGGCATAGTTGTTCCGGGGTACCCTCAAACTTCTTAATTATTTTATAAGCCGCCGAAGAACGTCGGGAACTAAAAATCAATAATAAACCGCGATAAAATTCGTAAAATAGTTTTATTTCATGTTAAAAAAGCATTTACATTTGATCAAATATTTTGCCGATATATTTAGATATACGACTTGAGCAGCGTCTAGTATCAGAATCATTAGATTGACAATGTGGTTATCCAATTTAGTATGTTATAAATATATGACAAGTTGAATGTTTAGCCTCGGACCGTAATTATCAATAGTAAATACTACTCAGTTAAATGTAGCTGATAAAATACATTACATAGTAATCTGTTCGTGTTACCGCGAAATTATCTTTCCGTTATACTACAAATAAACATTCTGTAGGTACTGATGATTATTGGAGTAATTATTTATATGGATTTTGTACTTACCCTTTTCATACCAAATCTTAAAATAGTTCCCAATGTATCTACCATTAAAACATGAATAAATCAGGTACTAAACATTACGAGAAGGAAGACGTTCCGAATGAAATATATTAGGTTTAAAACTGAGATAAAACGGAAAAATAAACCTTTCTTGTTATAATAATCACCAAAATGTACAATTAAAATTATCCTCATCTTATTCATTTCTAATTTTCTTCGCACGGGTGGCAATAGGTACTTGTGACATTTGTGAAGACTCAGAAGGGTCCAGATGAAAATTGTGCCTGACATTAAGCTGATCTGGATACCCATTTGGGTCAGCCGTGAGACACATTCTCATGTGTATTACTTTGTTGTGTTCCTTTTTGTATTTTTTCCTCATGTGTTTTTTTTGAGACAATATTAATCGTTTGTACTTTTTGTTATTCTATGGTTAAATTGCTGATATGTGTGTGACTTATCAACTAAATATCGTGTCTCTCATACTGTGACAAATAACATTTCTTTCTTTACTTATTTTCAATTCGACCCTTAGGGCATGGTTAAACACTCTAAGATTCCACATCATTATTTCTATATAATGTTTTATCGTAGTGAATAATAATCAGAATATTTCTATGTTCATATATCTATGGACTAACACTTTAGAATGCAATTCTTATTGAGGACTAAAGCAAGAAACGAAATAATGATTAGGAAAAAAACATGCAATTGTTTCATCTTGGGGTGCTTTATTGGCGATCAGCTTGGCGCAGCAATAGTTCGGCGGCACTCGCAATGTCTGTGCACTCTCGGACGTTACGCAGCACGACTTTCTTTTCGTTGTGTTATTTTTATTGTGTTTGTATTCATCTACGGTAAACCTTATGCAGAAACAAAATGCGGTTTTTTCAGATCAGTATCAGACAACCGACTTGGTATAAATGTAGGCAGAAAACCGATTCGGTAAAACCATGAAGTTTGTGTGACTTAAAATGTATTATCTATAAATCTCATGTCGCTTACGTGCGATAGTAACATTATCGTCACGGAAACAGCACTCTTAAATGGATATATTAGTTACTTTAAAGCTTTCACACTCGGCTGTTTTTATTGTAACACACAAAACGTCCTTTGGCTAAAATTCGTTCTGCTTTTGTCATCAGATTCGTAACATGCACGCCAAAAATGAGCAAATCGTTGTGGAAGATTAGCCTGAGCCTGCTCCAACAACTCCACGGTTTCTTGTACAGCACGCATGATAAGTCTGAGATCGCAGCGAGGATTTACTACAAACTTACGATGGACGCCAAGAAGGAATTGACAGACGGCAGACAATTGGATAGAAGGTTAGTAATTTAGTTCTGTAATTTTAACATATTACAAATAACAAACTTTTTAATTAGGCTGCGTAATTGGGTGCAAGCTTGTTGGTATCCCATTAAGTAACCTTAGGTAGATACGATTACGCCGGGATCGAGTTACGCGCATGCGTCCGATTGTGTCCGTCTCAACGAGAAAAGGCGTTGAAGCCGCAGGCGTATATGCGCTCATCCGACGCATACTTCCCAGTTTTTGTGCGACTAGTATGCTGCCACATCGCATTCAATATTAAATTCGTGTAATTTGTTTGTTATGCATGAATTACGTCAGTTGTGTTTAATCACACTCAACATAAATTGTATTAATCATAGAAATCAGATTAATAAGACGTATTCTGATTTCTGTGGTACTAAGAACAGCGGCCGGGCCGGGGATGGCATTCAAGTGCACGCGGCAGTATCTGACCGGTGCCAGTCGGATCTGACCCGCGGCAGCCGACTGCTTCCAGCGGATTGCGCTAGATAGGCTTGCTTGGGGTGCTCGTGTACCCGGGTTCTAAGATATATATGGACTTAAACACTGTATAGACACTTTCATTCATTTTACCGCATTCTAAAATGTGCTCCGACGCGAGCCGTTCCGCGTAATTCGTATTTTAGACATACTTATTTAGACCAGTTGTGTCATAACTTATGATATTAGGTGCGCTTATTGTAAGGGCTGGATTTTCTCTGTCTTAAAAGTTATAATCACGGGAATTAATTGTTATTGCAGTATCGTATCATATGCACTTGCTTAAACAATCTTTGGATTAGGAACATAATTTATATAGTCTCAACCGGACTTAGGATCACCTTATTAATTTAATCTAATCTCTACGACCTTCAACAGTTAAACTTGACTTTACATTTTGCGATAGCTTTGTATATTTTTATGCGTAGATTAGTACACTCGGACGTCACGAGATTATCCTTTGTCATGTTTGAGTCGCAATGACGTGTTTGGTACTTATACAAGGAGAACATTGTCATTTTATGCTCATTTAATTGATGTTGCATAGGTTAATGGCTTTTAATGTTTATTATAAGAATAGATTTTGTAATATCAGCGCAGGAAAACAAGGTCACCTTGCTTAATTCATATTTAGGTAATACACAATAAATATATTAAACATTAATAATTACATTAAATATCTTTGCTTTATGTACACTTTATTAAAAAAGCTAAAGAAGTTATATAATTCCACATAATGAACCTTATAGTAAAGAGTTTTTTTGGCGGCAAGTTGAAGACTGATGTCGTCAATTTGTCTTAATTTTTAACCGACTTCAAAAAGGAGGAGGTTCTATGTTCGGTTGTATGTATGCTTTTTTTTTTTTTTTTTTTTATGTATGTTCAGCGATATTTCCGTCAATTGTGGACCGATTTTGATAATTTTTTTTGCATTGGGTTCAGTATATCTCCAAGGTGGTCCCATATTAATTTTATTGACATTGGACTTTGGACTTAGAAGATACACCAGGGAACTCCTTAACGACAAACAATAGGCATGTGTAAATTGCGATATTATGGGTATTACGTCAATCCTATAGGTACCCTACTATAGAATTCACTGGTCACTTAAAATTGTAAAATAAAAATCTTTTATAAAAAAAGGTAAACCGACTTCAAAAAGCAAAAAAATAAATATTTGAAGTCGGTGCCAAGTAACCGACTGCACCAACCAGCACCGACTTCAAATATTTATTTTTTTGCTTTTTGAAGTCGGTTTACCTTTTTTTATAAAAGATTTTTATATTCCGAATAATAATGTGTAATTTTGGTGAAAAATTAACTATTATGTATTCCTATATGTGATAAAACGTGCCTTTTCGATTTCCCTTAAAACGGCCGTCGCAATAGGGAATATGCGTGTAATTCAAATAAGGGTCAAATATTTTTTTTACAAACTTTATCGCATTAGAATAATATCTATACCAATATTTTTTTAATAACATTACTTTTTTATTAAGAATATATATATTGAAAGTACAAAAAATGAGTGGGAAATTCAAAGTAGCTGGAACGCCACGCTATTGGTCAGATCGAATATGACGTCAAAGTCTACAATACTAATTTCAACAAGTGCATATTTGTTGGATGTTTGCTATTGAGTTAGTTTTATTGTTATTTTTTGTTGTCGATATACACAAAGACAAAATTTTAGTTTAAATTATTGAAGTTAATTCTTACGTTAAAGTGATCTTCACAGCAATATAAACAAGTTGATAGAGATACCATGTCTCTTTTTCTGATTTTACACTACTTTCTCCTTATGTCCGCACCTATTGGGTGCATTTCTTATTGTATTTTTACACCTAGGCACAACTCAGTGTTGTTCCATTGTATAATAGTACAATAAAATAATAATAAATTACTTCTACAGCTGTTTACTAGTCGATTGTTATTATAGATATTGACGTCACGCCAAGCGCGCCAAAATGGCGGGCGTTTAAAGTGCTCTTATCTGTTTGCTATCTTCAACATTTTTTTTGCCCTTTGTTTTTGACGCTTAAATTTTTTTTGTAATTATGTATTAATGTAATCTATCGTATACAAATATAAAAAAATACACGCATATTCCCTATTGGTATGGTATGTAAAGTATCCATCGCTTTTATTCCCATGGATACTTCAGTACAATTGGGGTACTTCAACTTAATTGTCATCGTTGTCATCAGATGAATTAATTTAGAAAGTAAATCTTACAAACATGTTTATCTATGTCACTGGATATTGGCAAAATACACTTACAATTAATGTGAAGCAATAACTTAAAGAAGGACAAGAATGAAGTATAAGTAGTATTTGTATCGGAAACAGTGCAAAGATCGAATCCCAATATGTCTTATTTGGAATATTGGTGGTGGACCGACCGACCGAAGCGTCGAGTATTCGTTCGTTCTGTGAGACGGCAAGTTTAGTGAATGTAAATCAATTTTCTGTTTTTGATTGGAATGAACTATATAACATTTTCTTTTTTCTGTACGATTAGCGCCTTCGTATACTGATTGGTGAATGTAAGATCGAGATTCAGATACAAAGAATGTATTTGTTTCTGTACAATTGTTAAGAGTCTCGTACATGTTGAATATCACTTTAATGTCAGTAAAGATCGACACATGTCTAGTATATTTTCTATAGACCTACTTTTAGACTGCTTATTAGGTATACCTACAACTGTATACCGCCAAAAAGTAAGCCAGAATATTTAAGTTAGTAGTAGTATTGGTGTACCAAATGCGACTAAACCTAATTAACATAGATCATCATGTCATTGCGCTAATTATTTCTTATTGCGTAGTATGGCTGTACTACGTATCTACGCTGTTTATAAAGTCACTGATCAGGTACATAAATATTTAGGATACCTACTAGAATGCGTAACCCTGATTGATTTCGGATAATAGGCAATGAGATGTTGTTATCAGTATACGAGAAAGATATCAGGTTATACTTTATGAATCAATAATTTAAAAATGCTGGGCGCGATATATTCTATAACATGACGTGTTCAAATTGGCGCTATTGCCAGTTGCGTCAACCTTATCTGTATGCAAAATGCTATGAATACCCCTAATACCTCCGTATTAGGTTTGTTAAGAATCAGAAACCATCGTCCGATAAATAATTTATTGCGTTATATATTTAGTGGTATTTTCTTTTAACATTAAAGAATAAAACTTCAAAACGACTTCAAAAAGCAAGAAACAAATAAAAATATATATTTTTTTTTTAAGCCGGTTTTTTTTAAAAAGATTTTTATTTTACAGTTTTAAGTGACAAATAAATTATTTACTAATATTTATATACCTATATTATAAAAAAACACAGACGAATTGTCGACCTCCTCCTCTGACTGTCATTGATACCCATAATATCACAATCTACGCATTCGTATTGTTTGTCGTTAAGGAGTTCCCTGGAGTATCGTCCAAATCCAAGGTCCAATACCGATAAAATTGGCCTATAGCCATTTCGGAGCTATACTCAACCAAATGCAAAAAGAATTTTCAAAATCGATTCATAATTGGCGGAATTATCGCGTAACATACACACAAAAAAATAAACATACAGTCGAATTGAGAACCTCCTCCTTTTTAGAAGTCGGTTAATAAGAGAGAAGAAATATTGCAACTAATAATTTCTATAAAAATCCGTTCGGAATAAGTTGTAAATCACGTAGATAGGTATCATCTACACTTGAATATTAATACTCACTTATCTGACTTGTGAACATGGTGTCCGCATGCATGTTAAGATTTTATTAATAAATTTATATATTACTTATTTAATGGCTTTATATGCCTACTAATTGATGGCTGCAATACGCAGCAAATTATTGGAATTGGAAATTAATTTGAATTGGCAGCCGGACGGCACAGCTGTTATGATTTACTTTGTTTTGTTGATAATGAAAACAAATGCTCGCATCTGAGTGCCCCATTTCTTGTTTTCGCATCCAACAATGACGGACCCCAAATTATCAGTGTTGTGATCGTTAAATATTGAAGTAATTTGTTAATATGCTTTACACGATTACATTAATAAGTTAGCGTGGGAAGATGTAGGACGGTGTATAGGGCCGGTCGTAAAGGCGACTAAATTCAGCAATAAATAGCTAACGCGAATATTGCTCATGCGAAAGGAGAGACTCACTGGAGAAAGTCTTTGGTATAGTGGTGCTCCACGAAGAAAATACGTAGAGGAGATGGCCTAAGCTAGCCGGCCTTTGAAATTTCACCATGTCCTGACGTCATCGTGGTGGGCGTGGCTTACCGCAGTTTGTCATCGCTACTCGCTCCATTCACACTCCTAGCTATTGAATATTATGTTTGTCTGTTAACTTTTCACGCCCAAACCGCTGAACAAATTTTGATCAAATTCGGCAGGGACATAAATTTAGAGACGTTTTGTCTCAAAATCAAACTTAAAGGTGTGAAATACATGCTGGAATATAACGCGAACGAAGTTGCGGGGACAGCTAGTTAAAAATAAAACCCTTAAAATAAAGTGATCTATCTTAACAGGCAAAAATTACTTGTATCGACATTCTGGTCACACAAATGCCTTGACCGTAGTGGTTACACGCTCGCCCTCTTGTCCGGTGGAGCTGTAAAGGCCCCGTGGTCAACACCGTCGATTAGTCCCATACACACAAAAAAAACACACACAGATGGTATCACATTAAACTTGAGTATTTTGTAATTTATTGTGTTACTTCTATTACAAATGCCATCTACCGTAATATAATTGAACTTGCAAGTAACATTACTATTTATTTATTTATTTATTTATTTATTTATTTATTTATTTATTATCAGGTTTATCTACGGCTAATACAATATTTCGTATATACATAGTGATCTCCTTAAAATTAACTTATTAATTGCTTAACCAATTACAGATAAACACCTCATGCCTTAATATAAATGAAAATGAGTAACATAAGGGAAGAACTTAATAAGAAAAGTATAATGTGAATGTAAAAAAAGAAATAACTAAGGAATATAAAATCAAAACCTAAATGAGGTCAGTTTGGCAGGTTTTTATATAAATGCATACGGAATCCATTTATCGAGGTTGTGAAGATGTCAATAGAGTCAATGGCATTTAAAGATCTACAGAGCCTAGGTATAGGTGAATTTCTACCTAAGACTGTGGCTCGTACAGGTGGAATAAGTAAAGATATCGGGTATCTAGGAGCCACACGAGGAACCCTGAAACAGAATCTACTTAAAAGTTGTGGGCAATCTATAAGACCATTAAGAATTTTGTACAGAAAAGTTAAGTCTAACTGCGTCCTACGTTTTTCTAAAGATGATATTCGAAAATGTTGTAGTCTTTCAGCGTAGGACACAGTTCTCCGTCCAATTTTAGTTGCATAGGATAGATGCCATAAAAATCTTTTCTGTATTTTCTCTATCCTTAATATATGGGATGCATAGTGGGGTCTCCAGGCTACAGGACAATATTCTAAAATGCTGCGGACCATGGTATTGTATAGTAAAATTTTAGTCTGCGGTTTCCTGAACATTCTACCACTTCTAATAATAAATCCCAACATGTTAGATGCCTTTTTAACAATGCTTTCGATGTGGTGAAGAAACGTTAACTTGGCATCTAGTATAACTCCCAGATCCCGAATATGGTCCACTTCGCGAATGTATGTACCCCCAATATTGTATCTGGATTGAATGACATTGCGCCGCCGTGTGAATTTTATATGAAAGCATTTATCAGTATTCAGACTCATTTTGTTAGTGCAACACCATTCGCATAGTCGATCCAAATCACTTTGCAACAGTAAAACATCAAGATTAGAATTGATGCTCCGTGCGATTTTTAGGTCATCAGCAAATAAGAAGGGCCTAGAGTAAGTGAAGCACACTGTTATATCATTCACAAATATGTTAAAGAGGATAGGGCCCAGATGTGATCCCTGTGGTACACCAGAATTAATTTTAAACAATTGAGAATGATAACCATTAACGACGACAAAGAAAGAACGATTTGATAGATACGACTCAATCCAATTAGTAAAATGGTCAGAAAATCCATAAAACGAGAGCTTCTTGACAAGCAATGAATGAGTAACTCTATCGAAGGCCTTGCTGAAGTCCGTGTAGATGACATCCACTTCTTCATGCTTATCTATGGCCATGGCAAGATCCTCGACAAAGCTGACTAAGTTTGTGGATGTGGATCTGGATTTCACAAAGCCGTGCTGATGGTCTGATATATATTGCTGAAAGTGAGCTTGAATTAGTGGACAAACAAGAGATTCAAAGATTTTTCCGAAAACAGAAAGAATCGAAATGGGCCTATAGTTAGAGACTTTATTTTTCGAATCTGACTTATGAATAGGTACCACTTTAGCGGTTTTCCAGTCATGTGGGAATACTCCAGACGTTAAAGACTGATTTAAAATAAGGTGAAGCGGAGTAGCTAAATTCTCGGAACATCTCTTGATAAAGATTGGCGGGATGCCATCGGGGCCGGCACCTTTTGAGATATCGATTTCATTCAGCCTTCTCAAAATTACGGCTTGTGCAATCTGCACATTGTCAAAGCAGGAACCAGTCTGAACAGCTACATTTAGATAAGGTGATGTTGGATCAACCGCAGAGTCATTAACATCATAAACTTTAGAGAAGGAGGTTCCAAAGAGATTGCAGATACCAAATCCATCAGATTTACATATTGTACCGTCAGTCATGGCACTAGGGTAAACATTAGTCCCACTTCTTTTAGACTTAATAAACGACCAAAAGTATTTCGGGTTTCTTTTAATTCTCGATTCGATTTCCTCTAAATAGCTGTTATAACTTGACAATGACAGTTTATTACACCTATCACTAAGTCTTCGATATGCCAACTTATCCATAGGGTTATTATATTTCCTAAGTCTGCAATGTAAGTTATATTTTTCACGTAACAACCTGATCAATTTCTTATTGAACCATGGTGGATATTGATTTCTTGACCGCTCGCCAATCAGTGGGACATGGTTTTGTGATATCTCTCTAAGAATTGCATAGAACTTGTTTAGCATACTATTCACATCTTCACAATCCGAAAAATATAGATTCCAATCGATTTCAGCCAAACGTTTGTTAATCTTATCATAGTCCGCTTTAGAGAAAATAAAATTTATGATGATTAGGGTTCCTTGTAAGACTACTCACACCATCGAGACTTATAGCTATATTTAGGGAGGGATGCAAGGGGTCTATGGGTGAACTGTTAACTTTTAATCATTCTCCGCCACATGGCTAATACAAATTTGGGTTGGGTGTAACGCCCCTCTCGCCCCCGTGCCACCCCGCGCAGTGCCACGATAATCGTATAGGTAAATCTCATTCGTCCTATTATCATCACTATCACTATCTACTTTTCGTATTTGCTTCGCGGTGGTGTCTGGTATCCAACGCCCTAGTCGCCGGAAAGGTTTGTTGCCTAGCAGGCAGCCGGTCGTAAAACCAATGTGAAATCATTAATAAATCTTACAATATAAATGTCGAAACGTATTGCACCGACCCCAGATGATGGAAATGGTAAAGAATATCATGATTTAGTACTACCAATCTCAGTAGGTACCATAGGGGTTTGGATCCTCATAAGAAACAGTATTATTGGCATTAAAAAGTTTTTTGTGTAAATGTCAATTTTCTTGCTTACTACATCATTCACTTTTACGTGAATTCAGGTACCCTGACTGCGCATTGGCCTTCAATAGCCCCAAATAGTGCGGGAAGAATTAAAATGTTGGATACCAAGCGGTGGGTAACTAACCCCTCGTTCTTACGGGCGCTTTTTCAACACGCGTTAGTTAAGCGCTGTAATGAAACAAACCGCTAACTGTAATTTTGAAAGCGCCTACAGCGCTTTAGCGCTAGTTGCAAAAGCGCCTGTGCGAACGTAAAGCACGTAATAAAATACCTAACACGTGTTAGGTGGTAGGTATTAATCTACATAATATGTAAGCGCTTAAAATGCTATACAGATACCTCATTAATTCAATTGTTCAGCCATAGGTTATGTAAAGTGTTTGTCTTAACTTTTGATACAACAAATAATGCGCATTTCGTTGACGTCATTACCCCACCAAGACGATAATGTTTACACGACACCGCTCTGGACACTTGGTTACTGACCCCGAAACGTTGGACGATTCCTTTTGTAAATACCTACAATTGTTTCTATCCTGCCTTGTGTAAATCAGTCGTGCATAGAAATATTGATCAATTTAGGATATTACGATAATGAAGGCCGAACACGCTATTAGTCTGGATGGAGCATCGCACGCGCGGAAACGGTATTAAACTTATCGACCCCTAGGGAAGATAAATTGTAGCACGCACACATTGGCAGCTTTAGAACAAATATTGAAAAAAACGGACTATGGCATCACGCGCACACAGTACGTAAGTGAGGCCGCTTTTAGGCGCTATTTTTGTTAGCAATGCTCCGTTTAGACAAGTCTTAGTCTAAGGAGTTTCTATTCAGATTTTTTCGCCTTTTGGTACCTGTTAATACGATAAGTATATGAAATCCAAGATCCGAATCGTCTTCTGATTAGCTGTCTAATAAATCTAGCAGTAAAATAGCTAGTATTATTACCCCACTAGCCAGCTAGTATGATTATCCTGTCTAGAGAACAAAATAAAAGAGTTTCATATTCATATATAAACGTATCTTACTCGTGTGTTATTATGAAATTATAATATATTTACTTAAGATATCGTAACATAAAATATTATCGTATCTCCATAGTCAGTTGTAACTTCTCATTGAAACATACGTACAACGCGATCTTAATCGACGGTTTGTAAAGAAAATTAATTAGGTGGGAAGTGGTTACTATTATTATTTGGATCGCACATCGAATTTGTGGGTCGAGTGGACTCATTCTTTATGGTAGGTAGGTAGTAGTACTCGGTACTTAAACTTATTAAAGAAAAATAAGTTTTTTTTTGTATTTGACCACAGGCGAGCGAGTGAGTTCCGCATCACGTACGGCGACGTCCGCGTGCCGTTCGACGAGGCGGACACCTTCGCGGACATCCTCAACGTGACCACACACAACGACGCCCTGCTCGCTTATTATTACCTCGATGGTGAAAATAAGGTGAGCTTCTCAGGAATTATACGTTTTGTTGTTGATGATGGTGCCGTCGTGGAGTTTGAGAGAGCTATGCCTGACTGATTTGAATATCCAATTTTAAAAAGTGGAGGGAGCGGTCACCCAGTGACAGTGTTTACCGTGACCAAATTAAAAGTTAACCGATTAGCCGATGGATGTGATAAAAGAGGTGTGTCAATATAAACATTTGTGAATACTTGCGGCAAGCAAAAAATTATGCTCTGGTACTCGATTCCTGAAAACGTAAGACTTATTTCTAGTACATTACATTAAGCTTAGGGAATCGATGGTTAGGTGTTGTGATCGGGTTGTACGTAATACTGTGTCAATTTGTTTAAACTGAATTAGCTTCAGCTCGCTCCAATGCCAGTAAGCAGAAAAAAGGACAAGATGCGGCATGCGTGGGCGTGTAAAAGTTTACACATGCTGCTCATTTTAATGTCTTATTCCCTGCCCATTGCCGTGCAAGTGAGATGAATGTAATCCAGGGGTAAACTATTGTTCTATTTAGTATAGCTCCTTTATTAGGCGACATGTGTCGCTTGTGATGTCGAAAAACATCGGGCGACCTAGAGTGTAGACGTGTATAGCGCAACAATATGGACTAATGATGTATGAAACCTCTTCGGGCGATATGTTGCAACCTATTAAATAGATGTGGACAAAATAGGTCGAGACATTTGTCCCCTTATGAATAGGAGACTTTACGATACGAGTATTCGTTAAGTTTTACACGTCCTTGGTAATCTATACCTAAATTACCTACAACCATGCGTTTGAAAAATGGACACTAAATTCTTGCAGGACTCACACGGTCACCCTACCAACGACAACATTGTTTACTCAGTAGGTTGGTATTGTGAATCATAAATACTTGACCTCTCTTATCTGCAACCAATGAAAACAGATCTTACGCTCTGTGACGTATCGGGCGATCGCTCGCACGATCCTCACCTTCGATCCTCAAGTTAAATGCACAATTGATGGTATAACACCAACGGTAAACACCTATTACGGAATATTAACAAAAAATTTAAAAATATATGTCAATGTAATTAGCATCTGACATATAATCGCAGAGATTAATTATTGTTATTTACTTTGTGCAGCTGCTTACACTACTTGATTCATTTTAATTACCCAATATAACAACAACGAGCTCGCGTGACGTAGCAGACACGCACGTTGACCGTTTTTACGTTATTTTATAATATATTTGGATGCGTCTTCAGTAATTATGGCAAATACACCATTGATATAGAGAGAATCACGGAATAAAGAAGTACTACTTCTCTGTTCTGTGGAGAGAATAGTTAATGCAGGGAATAGAGTGAATGGTACGATGGGCAAGCTACTTGGGAGCCGGCACTTAAGCCAAAAGGCGCAGCTGGCCATACACAAGGGAATGCTTGTCTCAACACTGTTATAAGGCAGTGAGAGTTTGATCTGCATGAAAGAAGATACAAGCAGGTTAATTTTTGGCATAATCCGAGCTCTGCGGACAATATTCGAAGTCGAGCTGAGCGATCGGTTTTTAAAAATGTGGAGAAATCCAGAGAGGTCTGTAAGGGAAGAACCTCTTGGACCTGTGTACTCCCTCGCGGCGTAAGCCCCGCAAGAGATCGGGCGTCATAATATAGATAGATATAGATAGATAGACCATTAGTTTAATATTATTTTGCGAAAGGTAGCCGTTTAAACTTTAATGATTTTTCAAATATATAAGCTAAATGTGGGTAGTGTGTATTGTTAGGAGCACATCTGTTCCAAAATTGCGCCATTGCTTCCTATGGACGTCATGTCCTGTTACCTGAGCTGTTTAAGATTTTTGGCTTGACTATAATAATATCTGGCAGAAACTGTATGCGAGTAGCCGAGGATCGTACCCAGTGGCGTGCACTTGGAGAGGCCTATGTCCAGCAGTGGACTGCTATAGGCTGATGATGATGATGATGATAATAATATCTTGATCCAACCATAAACGTTGGTTGTTATTTTAGCGTGCGTTAGCGACAGTGTTAATGACTGCGCCAAAATGCACTTACATAAACAATACGTAAAAAATAAAACGTCGCCACATCTCAATGAACGAATGAACTTTGCCTACATTTGCGTAACGTCTTTATTAACGCATTATTATGAATATGGGGCAGGAGAATAATAGATTCAATCATGAAATAAGTATCTATAGACACGTACTTATGTTTTGAACTACGATCATGTTGTCTGTAACATAGTTTTCAACAGTGATTCCGCTCTTGTCGACACGCTTAGTGGAGCATCTGTTTATTTGAGATAGTGCAAGTACACGCGGCACGTGGATCGAGAACATCCATACTTCAATACAAATATTATGTAATCTGTACAAAAGTAACTCTGTCTGTAACCTTTTTACGCCTTCACCTCTAAACAGATTTTGATATTTGGCAAGGCCTTACCTTTACCGTTTGCCTCAAAACAAAAGTTAAGGGTGTGTAATGGGGGATGAACGTTTGTGCGGGGAGCTCATCATATTTACAGATAGGAAAAAAAATCATATTTATGCTTTTGGTAAGTAAAGAACTATGTGTTTCAGCGATATTGCAAAATCATTTCTCAAAGGGACCAACGAGGTCGCGAGTTGAGCTAGTTACATATAATTAGATCGTGGAAGCGTATCACGACGTGGCTGATTATTATGTATAAAACAAGATAATACACACACAGTACAATACAATTACAGTTAATAAGGTTTTGAGATTATGCTTCATGGAGAGTCCGGGAACTTCGTTTTTGTAAGTAAAAAGAAAACAAATGTGACTTAAATCTAAAAGAAAAGCCCACTCAGCCGCCGCTGCCGCTGCCGCGAGCCGCTCACTTTCTCGCCGGATTTTCTCAATACGTTCTGATCCAGACTAGATTGAGAAAAATAAATGTAAAATTTACACTTGGTTTATAATAATAATATTAGCCCTGTTAATAAACTGTGGGACCGTTGGGCACGGGCCTCCTCTCAAACTGAGAGGGTTTAGGCCATAGTTCACTACGCTGGCCCAGTGCGGGTTGGCGAACTTCACACACCGAGAAACTCTTAGGCATGCAAGTTTCCTCACGATTTCCTTCACCGTTAAAGCAAATGTAATGTTTTTTTTTTGTTTACTTGGTTTATACAAAAAAAAATTAGTTTACAGAGAGGTACGTAAGGAAAGAACCTGTTGGAACTCTGTACTCTCTGCCTACCCCGCGAGGGAGCTGGCGTGATGATATAGATAGATAGATAGAAAATTAGTTTTGAGTTATGAAAAGCTGATGCTGTCACTCTGACTATTGCAAGCCGGTCACTTTGGTATTCTGGATTTCGTAAACCCCAGATATATTATATGTAGTTATATGTGAAATATACGTGGTTGTGCTTTCCAGATGAAGATGACAGAGATATACGACGTGACGGACGCGGACACAGACGCCGTGCAGTCGCCCACGGAGCGGGACCTCAACAAGCAGCTGGAGTTCGACTACGACTGGAACGTCGAGCTCAACACCGATGACGGTCAGTCTCCCACCCTGACCGCTTTCTTCCAGCTCTCGATAAAAATTTTGATACTATACATGGTGGATTTTTGAGACGGGGCTGTAAGGGCAGCTACCTCAACCGTTGTAGACCAACTGAGGCTGGGGTAAAAGGAGGCTAAGAGGCTGGAAAAAAGTCAGAAATCGCAACAAACTATTTCTTACAAAATGGATGGGAAGAGGTTTTTGCTATTTCTCACTTTTCTAATTCTCCAACTTCAGAAACAGGATCTATAGGCAACAAAAAGTTTTTTTGTGCAAATAGCCCATTTTCTTGCTAACTGTACATTATTTTCAAAATCGGCACAGTAAATGCAGCACAAAATGTCGCAAAAAGTTAAGGGACTACTCTTGCCCTCCTAAGACAGTTTACCTGTATTCGCAACGGCTGAGGTAGCAATCCTTCCCTCCGCCCGTCTCAAAAATCCACCCTTTAAGGCTTCATAAATAATCTAAAGGGCAAGTCAAGAGTCGCCGTAACCGTGAGCGTTTGTGAGATGAACTATGAGAATGCAGAAAGCCAGAGAGGTCTGTAAGGAATGACCGTGTTCTGTACTCTCTGCGTATACCGCAAGGGATCCGACGTCATGATATAGATAGGTAGTAGAAAGATAAAATTCATTATATATTTTGAGACAAAAGTCCCGCGACATGTTGCGTATTTAGTCTGGCGATATCGCGCAATCTGTTCTTTGTCACTGCTTCGCTTTTATTGAGGCACAGAAGCTTCACGGACCGGAGGGCGAGTGTGCAACCACTACGCTCGAGCAAAAATGATGGATGATTTAGCGCAGTGGTTAAGAGCTGAAGCCGTCCCGCTCACTGTGTCTTATAGTCGCGGGTTCGATTCCCGCAGGGGACAAATCTTTGTGTAATCCACAATTATTATTATTTGTTTCGTACTGGGTATTTGTGTATGTGAATTTTAATGTTTGTAAACGCACCCACGACACAGGAATCAATCCTAGTGTGGGGAAACGTTTGAAAAAAAAATGGCAACGGCAACTAGTTCAAGGGTGCCTCAACGAGAAACGGCCTCGGCTTTGGCGGTCGTTATGGAGGTGGGCAAAAAGTCGAGGGACATTGCCCAACTTTGATGTTAGGTCCAATGCGCGACCCTATTATAATACTGGGAATTTTTTAATCGGGAGACTACACTCTGTCCGGCTTCGATTCAGACTCGGTGATCGGTACGCGCATTATTGGCCGGGCAGCCACTAAAGCGCACGTTTATTTGTATATTATTATTGTTCCTTTGTAACTCGCAGATGAGTTGGACACGGAGGCGATGGACGACGACGCCCTGACGGACAGGAACATTTTCTCGGACCCCGAGAGCGAGTGGGCCGACCGCGCCTCCGCGGCCGACAGCGACGCCGACCGGCCCGAGGCCGACCGCGCCCACCGCCTCTAGCCTCCCCCTCCCGGCGCTCGCCGCCTGCAGCACCCACCTGTGCCGCAGGTTACATTATATGTAAATAATTGACAATCTCGGTACTAGCTGTCCGAATAACAATCACGCGCGCAGCCGTGGCTTCTTGGCAGGTCTCGGAAGGTACTATCCGTTGAACACTTCCGAGAAACCGCGTAGAGCGCACGTCTGTGTTATTCGACCGGTCCGTGCGCGCGATTGTTATTCGGAGCGCCACGACTAAAATGCGCAGCCGTTTACATATCATGTTAACTGTGTGGCAGTACCGCAGCAGCATCGATCGTTCACATAATCGCTTCATATTGTGTTCCTCTTTATGTTTTTTAAACACTCCCGACTTGGGATTTATTTTCCCCGAACAAATGTTGTTACACTCTATCCATGTTTTTCTGATGCGCCATCATTTTTGTATTTCTTCTTCTTCTTTAAGTTATGGCTTCACACAAATTTTAGGTGTATTTTGCCAGTGTCCAGTGAGATATATAATCGAGTTTGTTTAAATTAATTTAACTCCCCGATGAACTTGATGACAACGATGATAATGAAATTAATAGTAGTACCCCACCCTGGATAGTAAAGCAGTGGATACTTTACACACCAATTGCGACGGTCGTTTTGGGGGAAGTCAAAAAGGCACGTTTTATCACTTAGTTACAATTACCTTCACTCATGCACATATAAGAATACATAATGCTTAATATTCCACCAACATTACACGTCATTATTCGAAATAACATAAGTTTTGGAAATTAAGACAAATTGACAACATCACTCTTCGACTTCCCGCCAAAAAAAACCTGGTCAGTTTTATGGCCGTGCAGTTTTCTGCTCACTGGTGTGCGATCGGGTTGAATTAAACATTAAGGCTGCGTTCCGAATGACGCTAATTTCAATAGTGCGCACAAGACTTGGCGCGCTTTTGGAACGCGGATATAAGACATCGATATTATCGTAATTCGGACCGTAGCCAAAATAGGCAGCTGTGCCATTAGGGCAGCTCGGTGGCGCGGAACAAACTGCATCAAACTAATCAACAAGATTTGCAACATAATAATCGAATCGAAATCCCATCGGAAAAGAAGACGTTTTTTTTTAAATATATTGTGCGTTCGAAAGTACCTAATTCGATTATTCTTTCCATTCGATATTTTTTTTAGAAAATATCTGATGGCAAACAAGCCTGTATTCATTTTATACAAATTTTGTAAATGTGTTGTCAATAGCAATATTACTGTTGGTTTAACTGCAGATATTATTTTTGTTACAAATATTAACTAATCTTTTAGAGAAATGCCAGCAATAAGTATTTAAAAGATTTGTCGTAATGCGTAGATTTTGGTGATGTGAGCTTTAAAAATTATGATCATTGGATCAAATCGTGAGGCTGTATACGCTTTTATTTAGAAAAATTGTAAAATGTGCTGTAAAAATACTGCCACTATTATAAGCGTAGAAAGGCTTTGGGCACATATCCGACGGGGCGGGATGGCGACGTGACACAGTTTTGTATGAACCCCAATTATGTTTTATTTCGTTTTTATTACGGAAATCAATAGTTTTTATCATTTTAAATATAAAAGTAAAACTCCTGCATCGATAGGGTCACTAGTAGATTTTTTTTTAAATGCCAAAGTTATCATATGTTGGGGTCATAAAAATCATATACAGGAAAATGAAAAAAGTTGACTACTAAATTCATTATATATCATGTAGTTTTATATATAATAACACATTATCATGTGGAACCTGTTGGAACTCTGTACTCTCTGCCTACCCCGCAAGGGATCCGGCGTGATGATGTTGTTAATTTCATGTGAGTTTTTGTCTCTTTACTGTGAGTAGATAACGAACTATTAATATTTTTATCATTATCCTTAATATATAAATTACAACATATACAAATACTACAAGTTTCTTTTTTAATAACTTTTTTTAATTGCTTTGCTTAAGCTGAGATTTACACTTGCGTTAAGTGACTAAAAACTACGCGTACCATAACCAATAAATTACAATATATTAAAAAAAATATACTTTAGGTAAGTTGAGTGAGTTAGCCTAAAAAAACCGAATATAAAAAAAATGCTAATAACTTCTAAATAACGCGGAATTAGATAGTGGTTTTAATACCATCGATAAAACCTTATTTCAGCAATAGTTTAATACAGAAAGCTTCGTCTAATACAGCGTTAAACTGGAGAAAAATTCTATAGGAAAAATATTAATATTACGTTATCTAGTAACAGTATAAATACAAAAACCTGTCTGCTGATGTGTCATTATGTATGTACCTGGTGGATGATATATAAAACTCATACGTAGTTTAGATTTTCTTAATAATTATTGTTATTTTTATGAGCCGTATATATGCTAACTTTGCTATTGTTTTAAAATTAACTATAGTATTTTTCACATAGGATGGGTAGTGACAGTTCTAATTGCCAAACGAAATTAATATTTAATTCAATGGTGTTGGACATGCCTCTTATTGCCATTGAATAAAGTATAATTTTGTTTGGCAATACTGAACTGAACTGTAGAACTGTCACTACCTGTCCTATGTGAAAACTACTATTGTGATCCTATCGATGTGGGAGTTTTACTTTAATGCTTACAACGACAAAGACTGTTTATTTTTGTAACTTAAACGAGATGAAACCAAATCGGGGTTCATAACACACTGTGCGTGGGTAGTTGCGATGCACTGAACCATACAGGGCCCTTATTCTCTATGAACAAACGCGACGCGTTATGATAACTCTTAAATGATCGTGCAATGCCATTCTGTACACCACCTGCAGTATCATGAAATGATTATTTCACGAAGTTATCGTAACGCGCCGCGTTACGTGTTCAATTAGTCATAACGAATAAGTACCCAAGAGATGACACAACTCTTGGGTGGCGATGGGTACTATCACGTCGAGCTGTGTGTCACCTTCTTTTTGGTTCACACTATCCATATCCACCTTGAGTTAGATACTAGAGAATCTATTTCGAACAAAAAATAGGCACGCAACTTGATATCCTTGCTGCGGGGTTACGGGGATATTTGTGTTTTCATAGTTAATTAAATAATTATGTTTGTCGAGTAATTCAAACAGTATCTCAATGCACATGAAGGTGTATTTTTGAATTAAAACATAACACTTGAACGTGTTACGTTGCGTAAAACACCTGACACAAAGTGAGCTAGAGTGGTATGCAGTCTAACGAGAGCTCCAAAAAGTTTAGTTGAGGTATCTTTTATAGTACATAATAACGATATGTCCCGATGGCGTCGCGTCGCCGTCTCGCCCCGTCGGATATGTGCCGCACAGACATTTATTACACAGCACTATTTACATTTGCAATGCATGCATGTGGTTTGGGAATTAAGGTTGGTATTCCCTCGTGAAATATATTTGTTCAATATTGATTAAATTTCATAAGAAAAATATAGACGAAAATAAATAGATTAATAAGAATGTGTGCCTTAAATGTTACCAATTGTTTTTATTTTTATATGTGGATACCTTTTATTCTATAATTTATTGAAGTGAAAGTATTGTTTTTAGTCATTCCACATACTACGAGTATATCGTGCTCTTGTAAGATTGTACGAATATCATAAGTTCCCGGTTTCGTAACATGTTAATTATTAAGCTAACGTCTGTTATGTAATAAAACTAAATAAATGAAATATTTTTACCTCACCAGTGATGTATTTATTTCCTTGGTCCTATTATCACAAGTAGAACAAGTGAATTTCGCCAATGTCAAGTAATAATGGAATATAACAGTAAATTATGAAAAAATGGCTTTTCGCCATTAGTTCTCATAGAGCTAGGTCCACGAAGCGAACACGAAGTGGAGATAGCCTAAGCTAACGAGCCTGTGGAATTCATAAAAGCCATGACGTCAGCGCGGTGGGCGTGGCTTACCTCAGTTTGTCTTCGCTACTCGTTTCATTCACACGACGCTCACGCACGCAGACTTATTAAATATTCTCTATTTTTATTCAAAAAATGACTCCTGATATGAAGTGTTCCGTCATAACATGCAAAAAATATTCGGATCGACATTAACCCAAATGGTATCTCATGTCATTCGTAAGCATTTTTTTTCGTAATTTGTTTATTTACTTCTAGAGTAGTTTATTTATATCATGTCTCCAAATTAGTAATAAACAGTACCTTTATTCGACACCAGGTTGCGGATACGTTCTTTATCACGTAAACACTAAAAACGACGTCTTACAGCATTTATGAGTTTGAAATTATATTTTATTTTAGTTTTAGATTAAAACATGTTAGTTTTGGTTCGTAAAAATATCTACTGATCGTTTTTATCAAGTTTGAATTACAACGCGGTTTGATGTCCCAGCCATCTATTATGAAGTAGGCAGTATTAAAAAGTGGCGTGGGTCCGACTCGTCGTCGAAAACGTGGGTAGGACTTAAAAGCAAGAGGGCACATAGAGGGATTATAAACCCAGTTCAGCTGTACACCTTTTCTGGGCACTTAGTACCATTTAGGTAACCAATTTAAAAATCTTTATGTTTCTACATGGTTCTTACTTCCTTTTTATTCAAAATATTATGGCTTGTCATTTTGATTTAGGCTCCACGCAAATTTATAGGTTAATATTTGTTTGTCTAGTGACTTGAAATACAAAAATAAATTTCAGATTCAGTGTTGGCAATGAAAACACCATTTGGTGTTTCCGTCTTTATGGGAAAATGTTGAATGATTTTGGGTTGGCCACTCTGCGAAAATAACGTGATGACAAGGATACTCACTTAGAGCCCTACGTCTTTCTCTAAGTAGGGTGCCCAAACATTGGTATTATGGACTTGTTGACATATAATGAACGTATAATTCTCAGGCACTGTTTATTGCCGTAATTCTTTCTTTCTACGCATATGCCACATCTTAAATATGTAGCAGTCAAAGTTTTTAAATTAAATTGTCCATTTTCTTATAGTGAGTTCTTAGATTTACGCGGATATTACATATGATATAAAACTATTTTTTGGAAATTATCGCGGGTTATTTTGATTTTTAAGTCCCTGACGTTTCAAGTGCTTTGCAGAGGGAGGTCTGAGGTGTCAGACGTCCAAAAGGCATAATTGTTCCAGCGTACCCCTCAACTTCTCAATTATTTTTGTTCGTCCGATCTACGCAGAATGAGCTCACGGTGTCTTTAGGCCTTGCAGTGTTAAGCTTGGTTTTGGATTTGATTGTATTAATTACCGGATCCCAAGTAATTGGAAGCACCAAGCCATCTTCTTGATTGAAATTAGGATGTTTTTTCATTTCAATAGTTTCGCCAACCATCTTTGGTAGGAATCGGTGTTCTTTCACGAGGATTTGTGGTCTATCAAATCTGATGTTATGGCAGGTACGGTCAAGGACATGTTTACGGACTACAGACTTCTTTGAGCGACGGTGTTTTAGGTCAGCGATGTGTTCTTTAACCCGATTTTTTACCGGTCTTTTTGTTTGTCCTATATAAGAAAAACCACATTCACAATCAAGCTTGTATACTCCTGCATCTTGTAGAGGGATGTGATACTTGACAGATAGTAAGAATTTACTGATCTGCTTCGGTGGCTTATAAAATGTTTTAATTGAAGCACGGGTCAATATGTAGCCTATCTTGTCCGTGACTCCTCTCATGTAAGGTAATACAGCAGGGAGACGTTCGACTGTGGCTGGTTTCACTCGGTCACAGTCACGTTGGTGTGGAACTCGAAACTGATTGCCGTGCAGGACTTGCTTGACATGTTGAAGCTTGACAGCCAGATGTTTCTTGTCACAGATCCCTTGTGCTCTCTGAAACAAAGATTTTACCACAGTAGCTGTGTTGGATGGTGGTGAGCTTTACCATTTAAGTATCTATCAATATGAGTCTTTTTTCTATAAACCGTGTGGCTTAAGGTGTCGTTGCGGTTACTCTGTCATCAAGGTTTTTCGAGTGGTTTGTAAGAGTGAGTAAGAGTTTAATTGTCTTTGGCAATATTTTGACTTAAGAAAATAAAACTCTTACTCACAGACACAACATTAAATTTTCTATGATTTAAACCACTTGAGAAACCATGATGAGTGAGAGCAATAACCTGGAGCCCGGTGTCACGCTCGTACCCATTACGATGCAGTACGGCGACCATAAGGTAGAACTTATACGGACTACACCTATTTATGATATGGTTTAAAAAAGTTGTAAACCATTTATTACCGAAATAAAAACAAACAAGGTTCTCAATTCGTCTATATATCTAGGATGGATTAATATGGGATAGTAAGAGCAGCTATCTCAACCGTTGTAGATACAGAAAAATAGCCCTAGGATACTATTCTTAATTTTTGCGATATTTGGAGCGGAATTTACAGATTCTGAAAAAAATGTACAGACAGCAAGAAAATGGGTAATTTAATCTAAACTGGGTAAAAAACTTTGACTACTACTCATTTAAGAAGACAATACAAAGAACTACGGCTGTAAACATTACCCGAGAATTATACGTTATTTATTCCAACAAGTCTGTAACCGTACCAATGTTTGGTCCCTACTTAGAAAGAGACAGGGCTCTAAGTGAGTATCCTTGTCATCCCTGTTTTTCGCAGTGCTCAATCCATTTAGGGTAATATATCCATGTAATCTTGTAAACGCTCCTATGTTTTTAAGTCCTAATTCTGTTAGTTATGATTTTAACCGTATGCCAAAAGATCCTTGTCGGACTGTACTATTCTGCGCACTTACATGAAGGTAGGCTACATATATATTTACAACTCTTTCTGGTTCGTGCTGGCAGTTTTAGGGCCTTACACTATTTTATGAAATCATAGTTAAGTCGTCTACGCCTAGACGTCAGTGTAATTCTAATTTTAAAACGTCCTCATACTATGTTTTTGAACAATTATTCAACGAAATCATATTTATTAGCAAAGCAAATATAATTTTTTTAACAGTTTTAGCCTAAGTTGAGTGATTTTGCGCGGAGTTATTTGTGAATATTTTTGATGGTTTACATATTTTTCAAAGATGGTCGGCAAAGGCACTGAACCTAAGCCAGTAAGCAGCCGAATATTCCAACAATGCTATTTAAAATGCTGCAAACTGCAAAATCTGACGCCTTTAAACAATGTGATTCCGTCTGGAAACGGAAAGGTGCTAGACTTTTGCGTAGACAGGATCAAGTACTCGGACTGGCCGCCTATACTGAACGCCCTTAGCTGTGATTTGAGCCTACATTCAGTTTCTGTAAAATGTCGGAATCAAGTGAAAACAGGTGATTTTTCAGATCCTACAATATCTAACACGAGATGGTTTTCTTGTGCCAAAAGAAATTTAGGCATACATACTGCCGTCGAAATCATAAATATGGTAACTATGTTCTACGCTAGAACATAGTTACTGTGTTTCAGATTTAGACGGCAGCATACTTCGATAAATTACTTAGACTAAGCATACATATTATCGGTGTGTCTATTTATCTCGTAGTTAGTGTTCACGTAACAGAATAGTGAACACAAGTTGTCTCTTTGATGTAGTATTTTTAGATTTACGCGAATATTCCTAGCAGTTTCCCGCGACTTTGTAGCCGGTCGACAACAGCGCCGCCTACCGGGTCTATGTTATATAGCCTATGTTACTTCTGGATAAGGTAGCTTTCCAATGGTGAATGAATCATTAAAATCGGATCAGTCATACCGGAGATTACCCCAAACATCCAAACTCACAAACTTTACTTCTTTATAATATTAGTATAGATTAATTTACCACGCCGCGTGGTTCCCGGCTTAGAATAGGACCAACCCATCTCATCCCATCGGGTGTCGTACAAGGCGACTAAGGGAAAACTAGGGAATGGGCAGCAGCGTTCCCTTAACACTTCTACCATCAAAAACTGCGCTCGCCAACCCGCCTGCCAAGCGTGGCGAGTATGGCAAACACCCCCAATTTATTAAAATGGAAGATAAGAATAAAACCAGGCCCCTAGTCCCCGGCGGTCCTGTTCGTCCTGGCCACGGTAGCAGCTATGGTAACGACAGGACAAGGGGTGCTAAGAATCTCCGGCAGAGATTCGGCTACCACCAACATCGAAAATTGGCCCTGGTGACATACAATGCACGCACGTTAAGGACAGATGAGAAGCTTGTTGAGCTGGAAGAAGAGATAAACAAGTTGCGGTGGAATATTGTTGGTTTATCGGAGGTCCGAAGAAAGGGCGAGGACACGATAACCTTAAAATCCGGCAACTTGTTTTACTACCGGGAGGGTGAACAGCAGTCCCAAGGTGGTGTCGGATTTATCGTCCACAAGTCACTCATAGACAACATTGTGTCCATCACTAGTGTGTCGAGCAGGGTAGCGTACCTGATACTCAGAATATCCAAAAGATATTCGCTGAAGGTCATACAGGTCTACGCACCGACCTCGGCATACTCAGATGATGACGTCGAAGTAATGTATGAGGACATTAGTAGAGCCATACATACTTCCAAAGCACACTTTACAGTGGTTATGGGTGACTTCAATACGCGGCTGGGCAAACGGGGCGATGATGAGTTGAGAGTGGGGCAATTTGGATATGGGCAGCGCAACCCCAGGGGTCAGAGGCTGGCCGAATATCTGGAGAAGGAGGGACTCTTTATGATGAACTCTTTCTTCCGGAAGCCGCCTCATAGAAAATGGACCTGGATGAGCCCTGATGGTTCCACAAAAAATGAGATAGACTTCATCATGAGCACCAAGCGACAAATATTTAATGATGTCTCCGTGATTCACAGGGTAAAAACCGGCAGTGATCACCGAATGGTCAGAGGCACATTAAATATTAATGTCAAAATGGAAAGATCGCGTCTGATGAAGTCTACGCTCCGACCTTCTTATGCACACATCCAAAACCCCGAGAACTTTCAACTCGAATTGGCAAACCGCTTCGAATTGCTAGACAGCAGCGCATCAGTGGACGAAATCAACAACAGGCTGGTAGAGACTGTCCATACGGTCGGGTCCAAGTATTATAAGCCCCACCGTAAAAATAGACCTCAAAAACTATCTAACTCCACCCGAAATCTCATGGCTGAGCGACGTTCCATGACGCTCCAAACCTCCGATGATGCTAAGTCCTATAGGCAGCTCAATGGACAGATACTGAAGTCCTTGCGTCACGATTTACGGTCCTTCAATACAAGGCGTATTGAGGAGACCATAGCACAGAGCAAGGGCTCCAAAGTGTTCGCAAGAGACGCGTCTATTGGGCAAAGCCAGTTGACGAAGCTGAAGACGGAGGACGGAAACGTAACGTCGAATAGGTCAGAGGTGCTCAGGGAGATAGAGAGGTTCTATGGGCAGTTGTACACCTCAGTAGCTGAACCTGTTGTTGACTTGGTAAAAGACCCAAGAGCCAAGCTAACCCGACACTACACTGAAGATATCCCGGACATCAGCCTGTACGAGATTACGATGGCTCTCAAACAACTCAAAAATAACAAAGCACCAGGCGAAGACGGAATTACCGCAGAGCTTCTGAAAGCGGGCGGAACGCCGGTACTTAAAGTCCTTCAGAGGCTGTTTAATTCCGTCTTGCTCGAAGAGAAAACGCCGGAAGCATGGAACAGGGGAGTGGTGGTACTGTTTTTCAAGAAAGGTGATAACACTTTACTGAAGAATTATAGGCCCATCACACTGCTGAGCCATGTTTATAAGTTGTTTTCGAGAGTCATCACGAATCGTCTCGAACGCAGGCTTGATGACTTCCAGCCTCCCGAACAAGCCGGTTTCCGGAAAGGCTTTAGTACCATAGACCACATACATACGCTGCGGCAGATTATACAGAAGACCGAGGAGTATAATCGGCCACTATGCTTGGCGTTTGTGGACTATGAGAAAGCCTTCGATTCGATCGAGACTTGGGCGGTTCTTAGATCTCTCCAGCGATGCCGCATTGACTATCGGTACATTGAAGTGTTGAAGTGCTTGTATAATAACGCCACCATGTCAGTCCGAGTACAGGGGCATTGCACGAAGGCGATCCCCATAAAAAGAGGAGTAAGGCAGGGAGACGTCATTTCTCCGAAACTGTTTACGGCCACCTTAGAGGACGCCTTCAAGCTCTTGGAATGGCAAGGACTTGGCATCAACATCAATGGCGAATACATCACTCACCTTCGATTTGCCGACGACATTGTGGTCGTGGCGGAGTCGCTGGAAGATCTAGGACGAATGCTCGGTGACCTCAACAGAGTATCTCAACAAGTGGGTCTTAAAATGAACATGGACAAAACGAAAATAATGTGTAACGTCCATGTCGTACCCACCGCACTCACCGTTGGGAACTCTACTCTTGAAGTTGTCGACAAATACATTTACCTGGGGCAGGTAGTCCGGTTAGGTAGGTCCAACTTTGAGAGAGAGGTCAATCGACGAATCCAACTCGGCTGGGCAGCGTTCGGGAAACTGCGCAACATCTTCTCATCCAAAATACCTCAGTGCCTTAAGACTAAAGTTTTTAGTCAGTGTGTGTTACCAGTGATGATATATGGATCAGAGACGTGGTCTCTTACTATAGGTCTCATAAAAAAGCTCAGAGTTGCTCAGCGAGCTATGGAGAGAGCTATGCTCGGCGTTTCTCTACGCGATCGAATCAGGAATGAGGAGATTCGTAGAAGAACCAAGGTCACCGACATAGCCGTTAAGATTAGCAAGCTGAAGTGGCAATGGGCGGGCCACATAGCGCGTAGATCGGACGGGCGTTGGGGCAGAAAGATTCTAGAGTGGAGACCACGTATTGGCAAGCGCAGTGTGGGACGACCGCCTGCCAGATGGACCGACGATCTTGTGAAAATCGCAGGAAGTCGTTGGATGCAGGTGGCATCGGACCGGTTACGCTGGAAAGCGATTGGGGAGGTCTATGTTCAGCAGTGGACAAGTATAGGCTGAGATGATGATGATGAATTTATGCTCCCGACTTCGTTCGCGTGGACTTTAGACCAGAACCTAACATTTTACCGGTATAAAAAGTGTCCTATGTGGTAGTCCAGGTAATAAACTACCTGTGTGCCAATTATATGATTTCATCCAAATCCGTTGAGCCGTTTTTGCTTGATTGAGTAACAAACATCTCAATATCCAAACATCAAAACATAGTAATTTTTAACTTTCACATTTATAATATAAGTTAGATAAATATAAAGTTATTTTTCAGATAATAACGCGGTTTTTTGTTTTTTAAATTCGCGATGTTTCGAGTGCATTGCAGCCCCCATGGCCATCTGGTCCTTCCCGTGACCATGGGTGCTGCTGCAAAAGCAAAAATAAACCGCGGTAAAATCTGAAAAATAGTGTTATTTCAGGTAGTATTATTTCAAGGAATACCAGACACGGGGTTAATGGTTCTTGTCACGGTTACAAGTAAATATCCGGGCGGGATACAAGCGCGGATGGTAGTTCTCTTATCTTGTATCAGCACCATAAGTAGGGCGTAACTGTACCTACCGTTTTATTTAGATTAAGATTTCGTTGCACAGTGTTAGAACATATAGACTGCGAGCGACTGGCGAAGACTGTCAACAAACGCGCGGTGATACTCACAAACTTTATGCTTACAAACTTAGTGGAGGCGACTGCTCAGCTGTTGTCTAATACAACTCTACTGACCACTTTGATGATAGAGGGCCTACCTTTGAAGATACCGTATTTACATCCATTGTGTGAGGTATGGACGCCGCTGCACGAGCAATAGTTTCTTAATTAACTATTATCTACCTAATTATAAAGTAATATAGTTATAACTCTAGTGAAAAAGTTACGAATTAAAACGAAAGTAGCACAACTTCAGCCAATCATCTGGTTCAGTCGTCGACCGCTGCGCCACGACACGCGAGTTCAACCAATTTAATTGGACTTGACGAAATTGTCACCCGACCAATCGTCGTTTGTTGATTATCTACTACAAGTCTTTCAAACACACACTACAGTTATGTCAAAAATATGAGGTAGGTGTAATGTAACTATCTACTAGCAAAATGCTTATTAAGATCGGACTATTCAGGCTGTATTTATAGGTAAGGCAAAGTTTTTTTTTCTATTCATAATATCAGTTATCTACACTTGGCGATCGAAACCCTTAGGGTTGTTGGTTGTTAAAAAATGACAGTAATTATCAAAGACAAGCCCGCTCAAAAAAGACAAGTCCGCTAAGTTTCTCGCCGGATCTTTTCAGTGGAGGCCGCCTTCCGAATCAATGGTAGATGAGTAGTTAGATTAGAAAAAAAATGTAAATTGCCAGCTTGTAAGTAGGTAGGTGTAGGGTTATACAAAATATCCATGTTGTCGAACCATGTTACTTAGCGTGAGTCTTAAATGCCCCGGTGTTAACGTTACATTAAACGTTTCACGGTAGGTGCATTACACTAGTCTAGACCCGGATATGGAATAGTTTGATAGAGATATGTTTATTATCAGACATATCACTGTGTAGGGAATTCCAGAGTCCTAGCATAATATTTTATACATTATTACAAAATGACAAGATTGCAGGATGACGAAACCTCAGGATGGCAAGATTCCAATTAAATGTTGTCTTTGTGTGTGTGTGTGTGTGTGTGTGAATGATCTACGCTGTTGGCCGCGGGGCCTTTACAGCTTCACCGGACAAGAGGGTGAGCTTGCAACCACTACGCTCGAGCTAGAAGGGCAGGGGGGCAACTAGCTCAAGGGAGCCTCAACGAGGAACGGCCTCGGCTTGGGCAGTCGCTATCGGGGAGGGCGTATACTAGGTTTCTCGCCGTGGTGCTCTGCACCGGCCGGCGGGCAAGGGATTCTTCGACCGCGCCGGCGAGGTCGGTCTCTGATCCTGTGTGCGGTATCTGTATCCGAAAGAAGGGATGTAACGGCATCGGGAGGGTCGGTGAGAACGTGCCGCGAACGGCGGTAGCGGCTGATAGGAGGGGAGTTAATTTCGTAGTCGGCGGCGGCTATGATTAGCGAATTTCTATGATTGGACGCGTTCGCGAAATATCGGGTTGTCGACTTTTTAATAAAGGCGCGAATAGGTTCGAGACCGAGAGCGGAATGGTGAGAAATGTTATCACTTCACCAAAGTTACAACATATGTCTGCCAAATTTCCGCTCAATCAGATATCGTGCAAGGACTTGAAAAAGGAATAACAAAAATTTGGACCGGAAGGAAGGACTGAACTATATACGAATCCCGCGCGATTCCGATTTTGCGATCTTGTCACTTCGCGTCTTTGTCATTTTGCAACCTCGACATTAGGTCATGTTGTCATTTTGCAACCTCGTCATTTTTCGTCCTTGTTGTTATGCCACCTAAATGTTGGCACTATGAGACGGACCCCCTTTTTTCTCTTTTATGTTATTTATTCAGGCCGTGCTAGCGAACACGTCCTTGCAACACTTGTACCTGCCCCGGTGTTTGATCGGTGACGCGGGCTGCCTGGCGATTTGTAAGTCCGTCAGGTGTCTGCCAAATATACTCACCCTCGACTTGTCGGGCTGCGAACTGACACCAATTGGGGCAGGATACATTGCGGATTTAGTGAAAGTAAGTATATCTACCAAAAATCATGTGGTGCATGATGAACCTTTTAACACCTTGATTTTATATGTGTTGTGTGTAGTGAGTGATGTAGTTGATTGATGATTTTTACTCCTAGAGTCGTCTACGACACATCCACAAATGTAGGAGTGGCATTAAAAAGCAAAGTTCAGACAAGTTTGATGTAATAATGAATGAATCGTATAATGTAACGCGCATTCTAGTTTGGATAGCACTACGAACACATTTAATACTCTGGCCGGCGCTCGCGCTGATTCATTGATAGACTATTTTTAGCCCGAGCATAAAGAAATGCCCCCCCCCAAAGACCAAAGTTTTCGCAGTGATCGTTGGGACACACTACTCGTCTTACATTACATTTCCTAAGCTTGCTCCTGACTTTATAGCTCCTTGCACGTAACTACGAGTACCGGCATCGGTATCAGATCAGACAAAACTACTACTACTTCACATTTTCTATTATAGGTCAAGTTAATGATGTATTCGCGATTTGTATCAAAGGCTTTTGCCGCCAGTATGCGTGTAGGAGCTATTAGGTGCATCGGTTTTAACATAGCCTGTAGTTAACCTTTTGTATGACGCAGTATCAAAAGATAAACAGATACAGTGAGAACTGGAGTCACACGCTACGCTACCGGCTGCCCGAGCTGGACGCCATGGCTGGGTTGCGCCGGATTACATTGTGCGGCAATCCGCAGCTCGGCGGCGCCGGCGCAGCTACGCTGCTCGACGTGCTCGCTGACGACTTGTGGATAAAAGGTACCACAAATGTGCCGAGTGCCAACACGCTCCAAAGACGTCGTCGACGCGAAAGACTGTCGGATAATTATTTATTATTCGCTAAACTTTAAGATATCTCAGAGCTAAAGTTATTTTTATGGTATTAGTAGTCTCGCAAGGGTGTTTTAGAAGTACGAGATAACGATTAGATAGTAAAAGTATGTTTAATATACCTACTTAGGGACGTATCGTTCGGTAGATATTCTAATTTGTTTTTTGTTGGTCATAGCGTTGGATATTCAAAATTGCGGTCTGACGGAAGACACTGTGTCTGCTGTGTTGAGGGTGTTGGGCTCGAACACGACGCTGGTGGTGCTGGACATGCGGCACAACGCCAACGTGTCCGGCGAGTCTCTCTCTAAGGTGCGCGCCGCCCTGCGCGCCAACGAGAGGGGCGCCGGAGGGCAGGTTAGTTTAATCAGCCACGCGCCACGAATATTTTTTTTATTAAGGCCTGGTCAGCGATTGACCCCTATCTCACATGATGGAAGTCACGAAGTGGCGGAAGATGTTAGCTGGCTGACTATCACAGAATTATGAAATTGGCTAACGATGTCATTGGAGTTATCAGTTAAAAACATAGGTAGTATTGCGATTTCTCAACTTATTTTGTAGTTTCTTTTGGATTGGTAGATCAGTGAAACTGGACATCCCCTATCCCCTTGATGTTTTTAAAACTCATGTGAATATGAAAAGGTACATTAAACATCTTTGATTTTTAGTTTAAGCAGATAGTTATTTAATTCCTATGGCCCAAGTATCCGTTTATTTACCACGGGAACTCAGTGCTGCTTAGTTTATTGCAACCCAAATATTTTTTCCAGTTCTCATGGCTCTCCAGTATTAGTAGTTCTTCCAGCGAAATAAGACTGATCAAATGCAACGGTCCCAAGTGAGTATTTACGTTCTACTGCTAGTCAATCCAAGACTTACTTCAACGTATAAGGTAGCTACGAGCTGAAGTTGACACATATGAGGAATTATGACTATTAAATTAAATCACTTTCTCTGGGAACCACAGATCTACAATTATTCGCGTACAGAATATTCGTCAAACACAACATGCAATGTAACGTTTAATGCAACATTCCTTATACATTTTAATGTAACGCGCATACTTGCCTTACCAGCCGCGATAAATTTTAGTATTTTCTACTTAATATATGGGAATGACGGGTGGGTCAATGAAAGAACAGTCTTTAGTTAATCTTCACTTACAAACAAAAGACTAAGACCGGCAATATTAACATGCACCAACATTATGTACATCAAGGCAGACTACTCCATGTTGTGCGCGCGAAAACCTGCCGGAAATGGACGTTGTTAGTTGCGCAACGGGGCGCGAACCGTCCACAGATATTCGTGTTGCATTGCATATTGCGAATAATTATACAATTTGGGACAGCTACATGCGTGGTTACCTTACAGGAATGGAATGATAAAGGAGCGAACTACATCGAACACGAGAAACATACCAACAAAATACGTCAACAAGGCTAATGTTATGAACAAGGAAAAGTATGTCTTACGTATTCTCATTTTAGCATTTGATCGTAGATGTAGCAATCTGGATTTCGGATAGAGTCTATCGAACCACTCTACCAACTTCCTTCTGCAACTATTATTCTGTGTACCTACTCTGTGTGCCTAGTTTGCATGTGTTTAGTGCGTAATTTCTGATTGTATTAAATGTAAAATAATAAGTTGATAACATTAATTATTGCCCATGTACATACATTACAGCGAAGATGTAGATATCTACATCTGGTCACGAGTAATTAGGTATCACTAATTATGGCCGGTGTCCACCCCCTTTGAAAAAGTCCAGTTTTTGTCCATCAAACCTCATTTATAGAGCCCTTGTTTTTTTTTCCATAATTTTCAATAGTCCTTGCACCTGCCGGGGTCAGTTCGCTGGTTATGTTTCTTCATTTGCAGCAAGTGATCTCAGTAGGTTACTAACATAACATTAACGTCTCGCAAAGGGCCTCCACGTGTTGGACCCATATCCCCATGCAAGCCTTTCATAGGTCCGGGTAAAGCCCATGAATCTCAGCGGGATACATAAACTATAACAATAATAACTTTTATATGTATGTAGACTTCATAGTTTCATTTTAAGAACATTCCTATTTAATAAGACTTGTAGGTGATATAAAAAGATGTACTAGTGACTAGGTCTTGGTAATGTCGAATTAGATACAGTGAGTATCTACCTACTACCTACTTATTAAATTTTTTGGATATGATCAAATGAGATGACAAGTGGTAAAACCATCCGATCCCATAACGGTCGATGTACGCAGGGACTACGCCGAGGTGCTCGAAGAGCGACTGCAAGAAGAGATATCTCATCGGCATCAATTGGAAGAGCTGAACCTGCAGCTGGTGGACCAGATGAAGCAGCTCAAGCAGCAACAAATACCGCTCTGGGCCAATGGCACCGCCTCCTCGGGTAACCCATAAGTTCCTTAAGGTCATACAGTCACCTAAAGGACATTGTTCTGCGCCCATACATGATTTGCCCCAGAACCAACAGCAATGAAAAAATACTTCTATGATTTCAAATCACCCATAATTTTTTTTAAAGCATTGATTATTAAACGGACACGCGGAGGAATCGCAATATTGCACAAAACGTATTCGATTTTCAGGTTATAATTCAATAGGCATTAACACATATGAGGTTATATTGTGTGTTAACATTTAGTAAAAATTTCGGCGACATCGATATAAGTACTTACAATACTTTGAAATATTCGTTTAGATCGCAAATTGTCCGTTAGATACGGATATTTGCCATTATTTTAATAAAATAGATAAATAATTATGGCATGGGTCAAATGTTTGTTAGTTCTGGGGCTATTTTCGACAATGTCCTTTTACTTAAACATACTTCTTTACCGATTTAGGTACGGAAAAAAGATCCCTGAAAAATAGGTACTTATATCCTTATATATACTTTACTTAATAAGATTATCTTCAACTTGGGATTTTAATTTAATGCTTGAATAATGTCGGTTAGTCGTACCCAGCATTCGCACGAGCGCTTTTTCAACGCGCGTTAGATAACCTCTGCAATAAAATAAATAGTTTAGATACATTTTATTAAAAGCGCTTACATAACGCACGTTAAAAAGAGCCTGTGGGAATGTGGGCTAAGGTATAAAATACATTTAGATTCTTTTTTTTCCAAGTGGTGTACTTTCACTTAAGTTTTTACTTATAAGTAAGTATTTAGTTACAGCTGCGTAGGTAGTTCCCGAAATTTTGACATATTCGTAACACAACACAATTACCATGGGCAGGTTCAGAACATTCTTTAGAGGCAAGTTCGAGGTCGTGCGACCTGTCCAGCAGCTCAGGCTCCTCCAGCTCCGTGCCCATCGACCAGAACACGCTTTCCTACATACAACAAGCATTTAAAGACATTTACACGTTCATCAAGAACAACCAGTGTTACGGGTTGGTAACTATCTCATTTTTGTTAAGTGTTGCAGGCTTGTGGAAAGGTGCTGGAACTTGAAAAGAGTGTCAAAAAAAGTATGTAGAAATTTACCGACTCGCCACTCAGTGCGACGGTTGGAAATCGCGGGAAACGAAGTGTAATGGCAGTCCACCATTTTACTTAAGTTATAATAATTATATTCATACTCGAAGTCTCCAGTCGTGCAAATGAAAGGATATAAGGCAGATGCGTAGATATAAAAGACATCTACCGCGTTTCGCCAAAGCATTACGGTTTATTTGGCGATATAGGTAAGCGGGGAGTGTATCGTTGAAGAGTCAACGAGGTCATCACGGCCATCGTCGTCATCAGGCTAACGGGGTCAGCTCTTGATACGTTCTCACATCTTTATTCCATTGGGGTAAACAAAGAGACTAGGGGTTTAGCACGTAAAAATTGATGTTGGCGTCATGCTATGGGGTTGATGTGCCATTTTTTTACATTATAAATCCACTAAATGTGTGTGTGTGTGTGTGTGAGTGATGTACGCTGTTGGCCGCGAGGCCTTTACAGCTTCACCGGACTTAAGGGCGAGCGTGCAACCACTACGCTCGAGCCAGAAGGGCAAGGGGCGACATACTCGAGGGCGCCTTGAAGAGGCGCCCTAGGTTGGTACAGTTGCTGTGGGGGGACGGGGTGCACTACTAAGTGTCAACCGCCGGCTATGGGAGGGGATCTACGACTACGTCGTCGTCGCCTGTATTCTGAGCGGAAAGAATGGATGACAAAGCATCGGGGGGATCGGAGAGAACATGTCGCGGCCGGCGGTGGCGCCAGGGGTCGGGATAAATACGAACGTTACAGCAAGGTTTTTCGGTTTGTGATTAGCCCACATTTAGCGATATATCTACTAAGATTCTGGCCTTGACTAAGGTCTGAATTACAGAACGAGAATCAGTCGTGAATCTAGTTTTAAAACTAACGTTTTAGTACTAAAATCAGCTTGTAAAACTAGATTCACGACTGATTTATGTTCTATTATATGTGCCTTAGACATGTCTAGACGGATCATTGCTAAGAAAAATAGCGCCTTAAAGCGGCTTTAGTTATGCACTGTGCTTGATGCCGGAGTTCGATTTTTTGAAAATTTGTTCAAATGCTATCAATGTGTACGTGCGCGTGCGTGTGTGTAGTGTGTACTACATTTTTATCTATCCATCTACAAAATTTTATTCAGTTTTCGCGCGCGCGATGCTCCATCTAGACAAATGATTCATCTTAGAGTCTGTCATAACTAATACGATTCTGATATACTACAATTTTGATATAGTAAAAGGTTCATATTAAATATTTGTTAGACAATGCGGGGAGCTTCATCCGCCACAAGAGGCGGCGGCGGGCGGCGCGGAGGGCGCGCCCGCGGCGGCCGCGGGCGCCAAGCGCGCGCACAGCTCGCACGCCGCGCTGCCCGCCGCCGTGCCCGTCGACAAGACCACGCAGTCCGCGCACCTGCTGCGCGACGAGCAGCGCCGCGCGCGCCCCGCGCGCCCCGGACTCACGGTACACACGCGCGTGCGCGATTGCAGTTTCCGCCACATAGCAGACGCAGTGCGTCGGAGCCGCGGCTTGGGGATTTCTAATGTACGGAAGACGCCACACAGCGCAGCCCCGCCCACATCAGCCCACGCCACGAGCCGCCGCCGTCGCGCTCCACGCGATTACAACCGAAGCACGGGGGGAGCGAGACGCTAATACGCGTGCGAGCGGGACGCTAGAGTCGGGCGGGCGCCCGTCTGACGCGACGTCGCTCCCGTGGTGTGACGTGTACGACCGCCGACCTAGTGCCGCGTCTGTGTGCATGATTCTCATTCGAACCGTTAATACTAAGTTTCTGAATCATTTAAATGTGTTAACTGTACCGCTACATGCCTTGCGAGGTAGGCCTTAGATGTGGGTAGGATTGGGACTACTAGGAGCGATATGGAGCCCATACGAATGCGGTATAAGTACCCCAATCACCACATTTGTAGTAGGCATGTCTATTCGGCTTATAATCCAAGGTGCCAGAGCCCACCACATCAATATTTTTCAGGAAAGTTAGAAATTTATAATAAATGAATAGTTTCATGTGGTTACAAAGGTATACATACTTGCCTAGCTTGAAAACTGGGCACTTCTAGAGGTAGAAAATTCATTAAGGTATGAGCTGTTCTGTGCATAACGTTTAGCAAAATATTCTTCAGAGTCCAACATTTAAATAAAGCAAAACACATCATACACTATATGTGGGCCCCAACTGCAGTCTGACGCTTCAAAAAGTCCGCAGGCGCGTACCAGTATTTCTATGACTATTGGTTGATACGTAAAATTTGTTGATATAAAAAACAAAACTCTGTTTACAGAACCCGGAAATGATAGAGAGGCAAATAGGCGACTCCAGAAGTTTGCACGCGAGTTCGAATATCCTGGAAGAGGTGGCTACAGCGCAGACAAACATGAAAAAGGTATGTATAAATACGATTACCCAATTAAAAAACTGAACATCATCTGGCTCGAAAAAGTAGTTCAGGCGGCCATATTTTGAAATCTATATCAAATCTAAACGTTTGTTTAAATTAGGTGAGGCTCGGTTTCGCCTAATAATTAAATGAATACCCTACTGTGTGTAAGAAGCTTGTAGTAATAGTAGGAACGCTTAATACACGGTTAAAATTATGCAACTCGCGGCACTGTACGGCATACAAGTGGCTGCGGCAGCATACACTTTATTTTATTTTTATTTTATTTTATTAAATAGGTACAGATTACAACCAATAATAATAAATAAAACATAAGTATTTTAATTTAGTTCTGGGAAGTAACCCTTAATAATGTACACAAAAAGAAAAACATGCCATCATTTACTTTGAGTAATCTAGACTAATATTACAAAGAGGAAAGTTTTAACATCATACAATATAATTGATATAAGATAGAATATATATTAGAAAGAAACCTTAATTCAACTAAACACCTAAAAGTAAAAATATAAACATGAGAACCAAGACAAGGAGGGTGAGTTTCAATTAATTGTGCTCGATTTAATGTCGAGATCGATTTTGCGTTTGGCGGTGACTTCATTGTAAGACCGACACATACGTACAATAGGGTTGTAGTAAGAGGTGTTGTTCCTGTAAACTTGGAGCGAAAATGTATGTGGGTTGCGTGAGATATAACCAGTATTTAAATGGAGCAATGAGAGTAAATGAGGGGATTTCATTTCTGAATGCGGGATTTTATGCAAATATAGGAGATCACTATGCTGTCGCCGAAGTAAGAGACTCGATAGATTAAATCTATTAAGTAGGGAGTTATATGACAGCTGTCGAGTGCAAATTCCCTGACGGTAGCATGCCATTTTAAGGCTCTTGCGCTGTATTCCTTTAATTCTGTCGTTGTAAACTGTGTAAAAGGGAGACCATATAATTGCGGCATATTCGAGGACGCTACTTATTAAACTGCAAAAGAGAGTGATTAAAGTCTGGGGTTGCTTAAAATGTTTCGATAATCTGAAAGTAAAACCCAACAGCTGTTACCCCGACTCACAAGATAGTCGTAATAATTTCTTAAATGTCAGCCTGTCATCGAACCAAACTCCAAGATCCTTCACCACGCACTGCCTGTCGAGTACGGTTGAGTCAATGCTGTAATTATATAAGACGCGATTTTGTTTGCGAGAGAAGGTAATAACATAGCATTTACTGACATTTAGTGAAATCAGGTTACATACACACCAACGGTTTATATTGTCTATGTCTTTTTGTAGGGAAAGGCAATCGTCAGAGGATCTAATAGTTGAGAATACTTTCAGATCATCAGCATAAAGCAGACAGGGGTTAATAAGAGAATAAGTATGATCATTAATAAAATTAACAAAGAACAGAGGACCCAAATGCGAGCCCTGGGGCACGCCAGATGTAACAGAGATTGGTGATGACATGTAACCCTTCAACGCTACCAGCTGACTTCTATTCGATAAATAGGATTTCACCCAGCGAAATAAACTACCGCTAATTCCGAATGCTAAGATTTTCTGACAAAGTAGCTCATGATTATAATAACAACCTATACTGCCCACTGCTGGGCAAAGGCCTTCTCTCACAAATCGAGGTGAGAGAGATTAGGTCATACTCCACCACGCGGACCCAGTGCGGATTGGTGGAGGCAGGTTTGTAGCCACCTGCTGTTGGAACTTATCAAGCCGCCTTTAAGGCTTCCAACTCGGCTTAACGACTACCACATTAAGTGGTAACCGGGACCAACGGCTTAACGTGCCTTCCGAAGCACGGAGACGCTCGAATATGAAAATGCCACAAACGGTCACCCATCTCAGGCTGACCGAGTCGAACGCTGCTTAACCTTATGCTCATGATTGACTCTGTCGAAAGCCTTACGAAAGTCAGTGTAGACAGAGTCAACTTGCTCGCCGCGGGCAAATGCCGTGCAGAAGTAATTCTTATATTCCAAAAGATTAGACTCGGTAGATTTATTTTTGAGAAATCCATGTTGCTGGGGCGATATTAAGGATTGAACATGAAAATATAGAGGTTTAGAAACCAGTTGTTTAAATAATTTCGCAAGACATGACAATATACTTATGGCCCTATAGTTGTCGCATAAGGACTTGTCACCGGTTTTAAAAATGGGAACAATGTGGGCTAATTCCCAATAGGTTGGGAAAACACTAGTATGTAGAGATTTATTGTAGATTATGGTCAGTGCAGCACTAAGTTCTCTCCCGCAGGCCTTAATTAGCGAGGGCGGGGTACCAACAGGCCCCGGACCCTTATTAGGGTCAATGTCCTTTATACATACATGCCTCTATTTGTTCAGTTGTTATAGAGATACCACACAGGACATCGATGCAGATGGCAGGAATCTGACGATACAGGGATGAGTTTGGTGATGATTCTTCAAACACGGACCTGAAATATGTGGAAAAATTTCCTCGGCTGTAGACACAGTCTGGCTTCCATAACTCATAGTTTGAGGAATCGTACCAGCGCTTTTGCGACTATTAATAAAGCTCCAAAAGGGCTTTATGTAAGTTTGAATCGCCTCTTCTATTGAGGATAGGTATGATTTGTAGCATTTATCAATCAATCCCTTGCACCTAGACCTGAGCAATGCAAAAGTATCGTAATCCCTAGGATTAGCTAATTTTTTGAACTTTTTATGATATTTCGTCTTTTCTTTGATGCATTTGATTAGGGAAGAACTAAACCAGTGCGGATAGTCTTTATGGCGATTTCAAATGAATGGAGTATGAGCAGCAATTATTTCTCGAAATGAAGAATAAAATGTTGACACGTCGTCATCTACGTCTAATGAGGATAACAAGTGACTCCAGTTAAGCCGGCGCAAGTCAGCGCGGATACTTTCTATATCGCTCTTTCTGTAGTTAAGGCGTGTGTTATTATTGGATTGCAGAACTTTGCCATCGCCTTCTGTTAAAATGTCTACTACAAGTGGAGGATGATATGATTTGTCTATTCGAGGTAATGGTTGAGAACTGTGCGCTTGCAGGCCATTAAAGGTGGACAGAATACGATCAAGATAACGCCCGTTCTCGTTAGGAATAGTGTTGTATTGAGCAAGTGCACAGATGGAAAGAGTCTCAAAGAGTAGTTCAGCTTTAATTCCAATTGGATCAGAAGGAGCCATAATATGGGAGTTATGAGAACGCGGCCAAGTTATGTTCGGTGTGTTGAACTCGCCCACAATCAAAAAGCAATCACTGTTGTCGTTATTTAGGATAATTCTATGACAATTTTCGTAAAAGGAAACAAGCAAAGGGGTATGTAAATCGGATGGAAGATAACAAAGGCAGAGATGAATTGGTCTGCTGGTGGTATTATTATTCTTTGGATATATAGTAATCCAAAGATCCTCGACCTCGCTAGACCATATTTTTCTATAAGCAACATTTAAGCAATTTTTAACAGCTATAAGAACTCCACCACCCTCCTTTTTGGTTACACTAGTATCTGAGCGATCTCTGCGGAGCACACTATATCTTCCATCGAAACAATCATTATCGAAGACTGAGGCGTTAAAATTAGTTTCCGTGAGACAGATAATATCATAATAACTATTTAAAACATTAGAGTATAAATCAGATAACTTACTTCTAATTCTTTTAACGTTCTGATAAAATATCAACATAATATAAAGCAGAAAATACATGCCAAACATAATTAACAACATTTGATTTTAAAATTAAAGAAAATGGAAAACAGAAGGAAAAATACAGTTATAGTTTATTTAATGTTTCAAAATTGTTTATGTGTATGGCCGCCGACGTTTCGTCGTTTCGCATGTAAATACGACCAAATTTAACCCATACGAAGTTAAATTTTTTATCTCTTGCATTCAAGGGAAAGATGTTCCGATACATAAATTCTTTGTGCATCGCCAATAACTACAAGATGTTAAGAATTGAGTAGGTTTTTGAGGTCATTGAGGATTTATTGTACCGACTAGTGGCAGAGAGTATCTGATCACGGAGAAGAGGCGACGACAATGAGACCAGAATGTTACGGGGACGACCGGATTTCGGATCCATTTTGGCGACTCTGCGACAGGCCTTAATATCAGAACTATTTAAGGAAAAATTAATCGTTTCGCACAATTTCCTCACAATCAGCATAACGTTTTCGTTTTGTTTTTCCGGAACTGCTTGAATTTCAAGATTTCGACTACGACAGAGTTTCTCAGAAGCCGCTAGGCGTCTCTCCAGATTGCAGAGATCATTTTGTAATCGATTATTATTTGATTCCAATTTTTTTATGATCTCAGATTTGGCTTAGAGCTCACTTTTGATATCGCTTTGCTCAGAAGCGAGGAAATCTGTTGTTTCAATAAACACTGTTTAGACTATACCAATTTCTTTAGTAACAAAGGCTTTTATATCTCTACAGATATCCTCTCGGAGCCTATCGGCAAATAATCTGTAAGCCTGTATGTAACTTGTGGTCAAGCAGGGATACAATATTTTCCATTTACTGTTCACATATCTACTTCCTACATAATTCATAAATCGTTATGTTTACCGTTGTTTGTAAAATGATCAGATTTTTTCCCTAAATTATCCCCAAGGTATTTTTTTTTTACTTTATTTCTCAGTTTTAATGCTGAAGCTTTTTTCCAAAATTATTAATTTCCTATAATTGAAAAAAGATTACTAAACGGGCAACACTGTGTGGATGTGCCCTGTCAGTCCTTTGACTGTCGTTAAAAACCGCCAACGTAGGGAGCGCCCGGCACACCGGCGATCATATCACAGTTAACATAGGTATGTAAGCAGTTTCGCATCTTAATCCCTACTAGTCTGACTTAGAATCACGATTACAGACGTGCGCTCTATGCCGTGGCACTCTCTTTGAAGGTCTCAGAGCCGCTGCATACTTTCGAGAAGCCGCATAAAGCGCGCGTTAATATGCGTGTAACTTATTTGGGCCGCTAATACTAAGATTTGCTTTTTGCTTTTGTTTGCAATGTTAACTGTGGTGATAGTGTGAGTAAGGGAAGTAGAGCGTAATCCTATGTTTGTACGAGCTCTTTTTGACGGCGTATTGATAAAGCGTTACAATGAAACAAACGAAAACAGGACATTTTTTTTTAAAACCGCTTACCGGAATATTTTAGCACCGCGCATTAAAAAAAGCGCCCATGCGAAAGAGGGGTAAGTATCATGTTTGTAGGACTAGACTTCCGTGACTTGAGGCGGGAGTCGGCAGTTAGTAATACCCGGTTTTTGCACTGCTACGGCCGCCACTAACCGCCAAAAGTAATGAGTAGTACCGCGGCAGCGTCGTCGTTCACATACGTCATACTCCCTTCGTACTTTAAGCATCGCTCTGTTTCTCTTATGTTTGCGAGATTGCAGATTTTTTATTACGCGAAACGATATTATTTTCATAAAAATATCCCTATAAAAATAAGAATAAATCAGTTAATGAAAAGTTGTAATTATTTATTTACATTCCTAACATTTTGAAAAACGCATAAAATAAATTGTAAAACAGACAAATTCCGATACAAAAAAGGAGGGCTAATAAGGCCTATGGTCGAATTTTGTAGGCCTTATTAAACTCCAACAACATGTGTAAAGAAAAACTAAAAAGGACATTATTCGGACCATGATTTAGTATTCAAACATCAAAGGTCGCAGAATCATGAAATAATAGAAAACATAGCGCAGAATGTAACTATATAAGTGTAATATTGCAAAAAGTACTTACGATTGATTCGGACGATTTCTTATTATTCGAGCTGTGCGACCGCCCCTCACAATGAATGATGCCGCTCTGATGGCAGTGAGCGAGCTAACGCGTTGCGACAGGTTTGAGGAGCCATCTATGAATGTTAGCTAACTGCGAGTGTGGTCTTGAGCGACATCAATAATTTTAAAATTCCATATCTAATACTTAGGCCTTATTAGCCGACAGGCCTTATTATCATCATCTACCTTAGATGTATGTTTTTAGTTTTATTAACCTTAAGTTATTTTTCCAAAATTATTTGGTCCCCATTATTTCAAAAAGATTTCTAAACCGGCAACACTGAGTAGGCCTGTCACTCTTTTGACTCACGCTCAAAAACCGCCAACGAAGGGAGCGCCCGACAGTGATAGTGTAAGAAGGAAGTAGAGCGTAAGTGGCGCGTTTATACGAGTAACCTTCCCTCACTCTATGCGGAAGTGAGCAGTGTGTAAATTGGGTATAACGGGTGTGTGGTACAGGGCGGCGGCGGCAGCGCGCGCAGCGGGGGCGGCTCGGCCGCCAGCGACTCGGACACGCTGGTGTCGCACAGCCCGCCGCGACTCAACCCGCGGTTCGCGCTCTACTCCTCCGAAGACGAGAACGACGACGACGACGACTGACGATTCTTTTTAATTTATTTATGAATAAAATAAAATGATTATTGTATGAATTAACACTTGTTTTATTTCATGTACGCCATCTCGCCGACGACTGCACAGTTAACATATTTAAACAGATGAGCATCTTAGTGTTGTGGTGTGTGAATTATCTACGCTGTTGGCTGTGGGGCCTTTACCGAATCAAAATCACGCGCACACGACGCGCGCTCTACGCAGGTGCTCGGCAGTGTATCTACTACCAGCTGAACACTTCCGAGAAGAGCGTAAGGGTATCTATGTACGTTATCTTTGAATAGTCGCGGGTTCGATTTCCGTACGGGACAAATCTTTGTGATCCACAATATTATTTTTTCGATCTGGGTATTTGTGTATGTGAATTCCCACCCACGACACAGGAATAAATCCTTTAGGTCCAAAAAGATGAATTTGCAAAATGTTGAATTCTCATTATGTTGAACAAACAATTCTCACAATTTTGAACTTATCAAAATGTTTAATTCCCATTATATTGAGTCCCAAAATTTTGAATTCATATTCGTTACGTTGACCTTCTTGTAGTAGATCCTGAATAAATCCGTGGGGGACTACTTTAAAAATAACTGGACAAGTGCAAGTAGGACTCGCGCTCTGAGGGTTTCATACCAGGTTCAGTTTCGGCCAGTTTCAGCGCCAAATTGTAGTTTCGTCGTATCTAGAGAACTCTTCAAGACCAATCCAATGAGCCCAAACACGGCGGGGTTATGTTGAGTAGTGGGGTAGTTCTTTTGGGCACCCTCCGGTTCCATCATCAGAGTCTATAGAACTCGTCAAGGCAACTCCAACGAACCCAAACACGGCGGGGCTAAGTTTAGTAGTTGGGTAGTTCCGTTGGCCACCTCCCGGCTTCATCATCAGAACTTGGACAGCATCCGGATTTATAAAACTCGTCAAGACAAATCCAACGAACCCAAACAATGCAGGATTATGTTCAGTAATTGAGAAGTTATTGGCTACCCTCCAGCTCCATTATCAGACCCTCGACATCATCCGGGTCTACAGAACTCAAGACAAATTCAACGAACCTAAACACGGTGGGATTATGTTGAGTAGTTGGATAGTTCCGTTGGCCACTCTTCGGTACTATCATCAGATCCTGGACACCATCAGGGTCTACAGAACTCGTAAAGACAAATCCAACTAGCTTAAACCCGGCAGGGGTTTGTTTAGTATTTGGGTAGTTCCGTTGGTCACCTTGCCACTTCATCATCAGACCCTAAACATCATCTGGTTGTATAGTACTTGTCAATACCAATCTAACAAGCCTAAATACGAGGTGGTTATTTTGTGTAGTTGGCATATTCCCATGGCCACCTTTCAACCCCATCAAAAGTCTATTCTGGAGCTGGGTCCGTGGTATGTACTATACCATTGCATTGTCACCGAACTTCCATGCTAAATTTCAGCTCAGACGCATACATGCTTTCTATTGTCAACCGCTATTGGATATCTTAATAAAATAAAATAAAACAAATACCCGAAGTGCTTGAAAATCGAGCCAGAAGGCCAAGGGGGCAACTAGCTCAAGGGCGCCTCAAGGAGGAACGGCCTCGGCTTGGGCAGTCGTTATGGGGGAGGGCGTACACTAGGTGTCTCGCCGTGGTGCTCTGCACTGGCCGGCGGGCAAGGGATTCTTCGACCTCGCCGGCGAGGTCGGTGTCTGATCCAGTGTGTGGTATCTGTATCCGAAAGAAGGGATGTAAAGGCATCGGGAGGGTCGGTGAGAACATGCCGCGGATGGCGGTAGCGATTGATAGGAGGGGAGTAGGGTTCGTAGTCGGCAGCGGCTATGATTAGTAGATAACTATGATTGGACGCGTTCGCAAAATATCGGGTTGTCGCCTTTTTAATAAAAGCGCGAATAGGTTCGAGACAGAGATCGGAATGGAGATCGACATTCCGTATGAACCACGGGGCTCCGACGGCTTTGCGGAGGAAACGGGATTGAACCGTTTGGAGTCTATTGATGTGAGAGCGGGCGGCGTGCCCGAACACCGTATACAAGTTTTAAATAGTGTCACAGACGACCGAGGACAAAGGCTGCTCGGTTACGGACTCGCTTGATGTGCGGTCCGAAGGTCATGGTATTGTTTAGGGTGACCCCTAGATATTTGACCTGTTTGACCCAGGTAATAGGTAGGTTGAACATGGTCGCTTGACCGAGACTACTTCTGGGGTGGCGCAGGGAGGGGCGCGGGGTGGCACCTCTGGAGAAGAACACCGCAGCGCTCCGGGTTCGCCACTTACGGAACCAATCCCCTAGGGTATAGGCGGCTGCCTGAAGGTTTCTGGTAATGAAACCCTTATTCCTATGCGAAACATAGAGAGAGCGGTATCATCCGCGAATAGGGCTAGATGCACCTTACGCGAACGAGGAATATCTTTCTTGTAAAGGCTGAATAGGAGGGGGGAGAGAGCTGAGCCTTGTGGGACACCAGCATGTATGGAGTGGGGGGCTCGGCGATCTCTAAACGCATTATACGGTACCTACTTGTTCAACGAGTCAGTCAGTCAGGCAGGCAGTTTCTTTATAAAATTTTGCCGTAATTAAATTAATAACATTTAATTTTCATTCAAACTATATAAAAATAAAAGAATAAACCGACAATCTGATCCAATGTATGTTCTATACCGTGCACAGATGGCGCCACAGATCTGCGAGACCTGTGGCGCCATCTCTGTGTGTTTGTTTAAATATTTACTCACCACAAATCAAAATAGTTACACAAAATGTAACTGATAGCACACACAAAGAAGTATTGTTGTAGTGTGTGAGGTAGTCACTACACAGCGCAATTTTAATTTTTCATCAGATTTGAGGGACAATAATTATTTTTTATGTTATAAATTGACAAATATCGGATTTCTTCCTATTCTTGTACTTTAAAACCTTGCTTCTTGCCAAATTCCACCATTCTAGGTCAACGGGAAGTGCTATATAATTTCTAATCAGTGACTTTAAATGGCCATACCTTTTGTTTGGGTTTACTTAGAACCTTCATTTTTTTACACTAGTAGAGTACCGCAGACCTTCGTATTTGGTGTAAATTTTAACTTAATACCTCTAGCCGTTACTGAGAAAAAAAAAACCCTAAAAAAGGTGATAACCTTAGGGCATACCGACAACGAAGTGATCCTTTAAGGGTTTCGGTTTTGGTACGAAACCCTAAAAAAGTCACAGTGGCACTCCGGAAGTGCCGACAGAAGTGAAAACTTGAACAATTACGTGTATTTTTTGAATCGTCCGCAAATAATTTATAATATTTTTTTATATACAGAGGTGTCGGTAACGGCAACAGTGTCGAGAGTTCAATGGTTTTTTTCCCCATCTTAAAAAAATGCCAACGTGCATATGTATCTTTGTACGTACATACACAATATATGTACCGACTTACTTTTCACTTTCATTTAAAAAAAAACGTAGCCTCCACATTAGGATTTATTCCTGTGTCGTGGGTGCGTTTACAAACATGAAAATTCACATACACAAATACCCAGACCGCAACAAATAGTTGTGAATCACACAAAGATTTGTCCCGTGCGGGAATCGAACCCGCGAATATTAGACACAGTGGGCGGAGTGGCTTAAGTTCTTAAACACCGTTTAGTTCTAAAACAACTTATATACAGAGGTGTCGGTAGCGGTAACAGTGTCGCGAGTTCAATTGTTTTTTCCCAGTCTTAATAATGTCGAACGCGCCTTAAGAAGTTTTTACTTCAAAATTCTATTCTACTGGGTGCAGCGACTGTGCAAGCTCATCACTAGACCAAGCCGTCCCACATTGACCAGTACTGTATTGCAGTCAAATAGTGTCCAGGGTCTGATGATGCAGGCTAAAGGAACTCTCCTAAACTATCAACAATATAACCTCTTTGAAATTTTTTAATGTCTTTGCAAGTACAAAAGATCCAGACAGTGATGTCCAGGGTGTGATGATGGAACCGGAAGGTGGACAATGGAACTACCTAAATACTCAACATAACAACCCTCGTTGTCGTATTTGCGCTCGTTAGATATGCCTCGAAAAGTACTGGTGACCCGGATTGTGTCTAGGGTCTGATAATGGAGCCGCAAGGTGACCATCGGGACTACTCCACTATTGAACACATATGTAACATAACCCTGTCGTGTTTGGGCTAGTTGGATTCATTTTCATAAGTTCTATAGACCACAATGATGGCTGGGCTCTTATGAAGCCTGGAGGAGACCACAGCAACACGTCAACTGCGTCATATAACCCTATCGTGTTTGAGCTCGTTGGATTTGTTTTGATAAGCACCATAGAACTAGATTGTAAGTAGGTTCTGATGATATAGCCGGAAGGGGGGCATAGGAATTCTTCAACTAAGCAAGATATCTCTGTTGTTTTCGTTTTAGAAGCTTGTTGTTATTAAGACCTTTTTGACTTAAAATTATTATTAAATCATTCCACTTTTACCTAGTCTCCGACTAACCCAAACCATAAAAGTCGCCAGTTACACGAAGCAGCCCCACTAGTTATCCCCACCATATTCACCACAAACAGTACATAAAAGAAAACAATTCAGTACCTAACTATTTATTATTACTTGATACAATTACGTATTAAATACAATTAATTTTGCTATTGTAATCTTTTGATTTTTGAACTAGATGACGTATGTTTTAAGACACAGGAAGGGCATGCCATTTGTTGTCATTGAGGATATTATATAAGAAGTCCTATCCCCTATTCAGATGGCCGTGAGATTTTATGTAAACAAATCGTAAAATACTTTCAAATCAAGTAGTATCGTTAAAACGTTTAAATTACATTGAAGTTTGTCATTCCATTTTAAGTTGGGTTGACGTACATCCGCCACTATTGCTTTCAGTTGATTCTTCGACGTGAGTGTTCAGTCCGTTAAGTTCGTTGTTTCTGTTAAATTTTATGTTATGATTTTTTCTGTTTGTAAATGTAGTCCGCAAGGTTTAGAAATTTTTTTTCTGGGTTTATGTTTATTTCACTCGAATGTGAACAGGGTATAATTTCTACAAGGAAAAGTAACAACTACTTAGAAGTCTCAAGCTCAACATTTTTTTGTTGTAATTTTGCAATCATCATTTTTTCTTTGACTTCCTTCTTAGCCAATCTCTCTGCCTTTTTCTGTTCTTTCTCGCGTCTAGCCAACATCTCCTGGAATCTCTCATCACGCGGGTCTAATTTGAAGCCAAAATGCCTTCGCACCTCTTCTACGAGGCGTTCCTTTCTTTCCTGTAAAATAAAATTACTATCATATAAAAGGTTTATCATATAAAAGCCTATACTTTTTCACTGCTAGGCAAAGCTCTCCCACTAATCGAAGTGAGAGATTAGCTCATACTCCCAAGGCAGACCCAGTGCGGGTTAATGGAGCCAGGCTTGTATTAACCTTATCAAGCATTAAGGGGTAACTGAGACCAACGTTTTCGAGACGCTTGAATATATTAATTATAAATATGAAAAGGCCAAAAATGGTTACCTATCTCAGACCAAAGTAGCTGCTTAACTATAGTAATCGTCAAGAACACCGCGGTAGCACAGCGCTAGGAGTGGCTCTATAATGATCAGTACTATTTACTTCCCTTTAGTTACTATTTTAAGTTTTGCTAACATTCATATAGTTTACTTTGTACCAACACAGCAGAAGACAACTAATAAAATTATGACAAATAATGAGTGGCCCATAATTTCACTTGTATGTAAGACCCTTTACTAGTTCTTACTTTCTTCCAGGGACGTAAATTACAGAATAAAAATTTAAAGCAATACCTTAGCTTTATTGGCCTCATTCGTTTTTTTGGCAATTTTGTCGTTGAGTTCTTTCTTCCATTGCTCTAGTTTAGCAATTTTGGTAACTATCTCCCTGTCTCTTTCTTCTATTCTCTGCTGTTCCTCTCTTCTCTTCTGAGCTGCTGCATCCATCAGCTCCCTTATTGAATGAGGGAAAGCTACAGACTCATACTCCAACTTCTCTAGAATATCTTGCTTAGACATCCAGCACAGACCTGTAATCCACAAATACAATATAATTACTGAATAGGATGATCAGATAACAAATATTCTGTCAGTTACAGACTTCAATCTCTTAGTTTTCTTTAATTGATCAATATGATTGATTTTAGAACAGGGCTTCAGAGTCACAAATTGCAATTATCATCTGCACAGGTAGGGCCTCACTGAAACTCTTTACTGTGACTATGGAGACATCGTGGACGCCTGCCCACTGGGAAATTCAGCTACAGATTCGAAGGTCTGCACCAGCTGACACCAGAGGCCTCCACTCTGACATAAATTTGAATTATAGGCCGCATTATTAAAAGTAAGTCGTCATATGATGTTGTTGATTGACACTATTGTTGCTTCATTGGTTAAGTTTGACGAACGATTTAGCGCAGTGGTTAAGAGCTTGAGCCACTCCGCCCACTGTGTCTAATAGTCGCGGGTTCGATTCCCGCACGGGACAAATCTTTGTGTGACCCACAATTATTTGTTTCGGTCTGGGTATTTGTGTATGTGAAATTTCATGTTTGTAAACTCACCCACGATACAGGAATAAATCCTAGTGTGGGGCTAAGTTTTCATAAAATAAAAAAAATAAAAAATAAGTGGCGATTAATGCATGTAGTGATTAGTAGACGCTTAAACTTAGTGCTAAACGTTAAACGTTTAGGGCTTTTTTGCAAAACTAGTAGTGATCACAAGGTCCTGGGTTCGAAATATGGGTCAGACAATATGTAACTATTTAATAGAAAATTCTCAGTATCAGTTCAGTCTGTTATCATGGCTATTATAGTAGCGATTCCCTGTTACATTTTACATATTAGGTACGGAATGCAATAATATATAGTTATGAAATTGTATATGTTTTTTTATTTTTGATTTATTTGACTTTTGTTACTGATTCATCTCAAATAACCATTACCAACACAATTGCCAATGATTATAGAGATAATAACAGCATCTATAACTGAAAAAGGTCATTAATATACCCAAATGTTGGTAGTAGATAACCCTACCATCCCTTACCATCACAAATATTCCAGGTACTTATTCTGACATTCTAATCTACTAAAAAAGATATTTACCAAGAAAACCATTTGATAAATTTTGCTTGCTTTTCTAAGTAAGCTACAGCTGATAGACATTTTGTTAGCTAAACTCAAACAATTCTTTGTATATGCCCTGCCTTTTATATTTAAAATCTAATTTAACTATTAATCTACCACCGTATCGGAATGCGGCCTCCACTGAGAATATCCAGCGAAGAAACTCTTTTTTTTTCTTTCAATTTTTAAAATCTATTTGTGTGGATACAATGTTTAGTTAATTAAATAGTTTACGATCTAGCTCCACTGTGATGCCGTACAACCAAGACATGGGACTAATGATGTTATTTATATAGTGTCCCCATAAGCAGCACCCATTCAAGAGTATATAAATAAGGATAAACTAATATTTTGGGGTAAACTTGTTTACCCCATAAAATTAGGTATTTTTAGGAAAGCATTATGGGTTACCTGAAAACATGGTTGAAAAAGCCAATCATGAGGAGAATAACATTTCTAATTCCCTGATATAATAAAAAGAAAAATTATGGAATTAAATTATAGACCTATGGTTAGGTTAGGTTAGGTATAGAATTATATAAGGGTAGAACCTATTGGAACTTTGTACTCTTTGCCTAACTCACAAGGGATCTTGCGTGATGATATAGATAGATAGATAGAAATCATAGAAGTACAGTTCACCTGAGTTAATCTGTCAAACATTTTCCAAGGCAGTGTTGGATTATAGAGTACTGCTGCAAACCCACTCTCAACCAAACTTTTTAAAAAGAGTACCTTGAAATCTGACAAATTACATATCAAAGTGATAACATTGTATGTGTAATATAAATATAAAACAAATGATTTGGAATTCCATAAATTAAAGGAAGATTTGCTGGATGAAATGAAATGCACTTGTAGGCATGTCAGATTACAGGGTGGATTAGACAAGGGCCTGATAACTGGGGTCCACTGTGATATTGTGAGTATCAGTATGCCTGTACCAGAATTACAAATTAATTTCTGGTATTTACAAATGAGAATACAGTTGAATACTACCTTCGTACTAACTGATATACTTAAAAAACTAGTAATATTTTTTATATATATATATATATTTTTTTTTAAAACGTAGCCCCATACTAGGATTTATTCCTGTGTCGTGGGTGCGTTTACAAACATGAAAATGCACAAACAAATACCCAGACCGGAACAAATAATTGTGGATCACACAAAGATTTGTCCCGTGCGAGAATCGAACCCGCGACTATTCGACACAGTGGGCGGAGCAGCTCAAGCTCTCAACCACTGCGCTAAATCGTCCGTCAAAGTAATCAATCATTTTAGCCCGCTAACCAATTAAATTTCACACTAGCTGTCACGTACCACTGCACACACATTTATTTTATAATAACTATATTTTATCATATTATTACCTTATTTATTTCTTTATACCTTATTTATTTATTTTATTCTCAACAATACCGATCGCTCGCGAGTTATCGTGAAAGGTTGGTTAAATTTAAAGTGTCCTCCCTGTATGTTCGCCGAAAAGAGAACGATTTAATATTCTTACACAAATTGTTACACGGCTCATTAGATTCACCTTACCTACTAAGTTTACTAAATTTCAATACTCAACGTAATTAACGTATCCCCGATAAAACATTTCATCTCCATGTATGCAAAAATAATACCTCTTTCTATAATCCAGTTACAAGAATGTGTCGCCTTTACAACGAGTTATCCATGAAATCTAACCACTTCGATGTCTTTAACAGCAGACGAACTTCTTTTAAAAATACTGCCAGACAGATCCTTCATCGGGCCTACATCACTTCGTAGTACAACATTTTATGAGTTTCTTTTAACATTACTATACTCTACTTATTTGCTTTCTAGCTCTTATTGTTTCACAAAATAAACCTACTTACCTTAATGTGTTAACATATTTAGGATTACAGTCTAGTTTATATTCCTTTGCACTATCTTACTGACTTTAGTCTTCGATTGTAATCTGTTTTGTTGACCAAATAAAATAAATAAATAAATAATACCCTATTCTTACAGGTAATAACCTGGCGATCTGAACGGATGGGTAGGAACCAGGCGGCCAACTTGCGACGCTGCTCTGGGTCCTTATGGTGATAAGAGAGTAAACGATGCAGGTAAGCTCATTGTAGATGTTTGTTTGGAAAGGGGTCTCCTTGTGTCTAATACGATATTCCAGCACAAGGACATACATATGTATACGTGGAGAAGGAATGAACAAAAAAGCATGATAGATCTGATCCTGGTTGATAACCGTCTCCGAAGCAAACTACAAGATACGCGTGCGTATAGAGGCCCCACTCTGGAATCAGACCACTATCTCGTAGTTGCGCGGTTTAGTGGTCTGTTCAGGAAGTGGAGGCACTGGCGAGAGCGTATCCCCTTCGGAGACCTTGAAAGAATGAAGGTTGAAAAGTTGCAAGATGAGAGCGTGAGGAGAATGTATGAAGACAGAGTCCGGGACAAGCTCTTGACAGCAGACTCTTCGGACTCAAATGTAGATGAATGCTGGAATAGCCTGAAAGAGAGTTTGGTGGAATCCGCGAAAGAAGTATGTGGTTGCTCAAAGAAGCATATTACAGCAAAAGGTGATGCATGGTGGGATGCGGAGTTGCAAAGCTCCGTAGAAAGTAAGAAGAAAGCGTGGCAGGACTATGTATCTTCTTTGAACCTGAATGCCAGTATGACAGAGATGAGGAAAGAAATATACCGGCAATGCAATATGCCACTAAAACCTTTTCTTTCATTATATATGTATACAATATTTATGTCCTTTATTTACACATTTATATTACATAATTATGTATTTACTGTATTTGTAATATGCAGTATAGGTGACTGCGTCAGCATTAAGGGTAATATTTTACTTATAATAAATAGTAGCTGAGGAGGCTTTGGCTGAAAACCAGCGTTGGGGGAGACTTTGTCCCCCTCCAACACATGCTGAGCCCAATGCCTTTCGGCACAGCTCACACCGAGGCATACGTCATAAGAAGCAGCAGTAGTTTATTTGTCTTTCCTCGTTTTTTATTTTCTTTTGTTACCTTTCATATATTTTCTATGTGTGCTGTGCTGAATAAAATTTTTTTTTCTTTCTTTTTCTTTTCTTTTCTAGTGAAAGAAAAGCGTGAAAAAGCCAGTATGATTGAGGAGGAGAGGCTGGCGAAGAACTTCGAGAACAACACCAAACTCTTTTGGAGCAAGGTGAGAAAGGCTCGAGGTGATTCGTCAGGCTCCAGAATGGAAAGGATAAAATCTAAAGATTTCGTCAAGAGACATTCTTGCAGACACACAAGCTGTGCTAAACCGGTGGAGTGAATATTTTGGAGAAATGTATGGAGATGACCCGGATGCTGATGCCGCAGACGTGCCCAAAGGCGAGATTGCGGCACCAGAATCAACGGAGGACATCACTATGGAAGAAGTTGAATGGGCGATAGGAAGTATGAAAAACGGTAAAGCTGCGGGAGTAGACATGATATCTGCCGAGATGATCAAATATGGTGGAACTTGCGTCCGGGACGCTTTCCCGGCCCTTGCAAACCTTTGCTGGAGGACCGGTAGAGTCCCTACAGATTGGCGCCGCGCAGTCATAGTACCCTTATATAAAGGCAAGGGTTCACAATATGACTGCGCCAATTACAGAGCCATCAGTTTGATCAGCTTGGCAGCCAAGGTGTACGGTAAAATTATTGAACGGAGAATACGCGTGAAGTCCGATGGAATGTTGTGCGAGGCACAAGGGGGTTTCAGGTCTGGAAGAGGATGTTCGGATCAAGTCTTCTCACTCCGCAACATCGTAGAGAAGCATCTGGCAGTGGGGCGGAAGGTTTTCTGCGGTTTTGTAGATCTGGAGAAGGCATTTGACAGAGTTGTGCGAAAGAGACTTTGGGACATTTTGCCAGAGTATGGTATAGATGGCACTCTGTTGCGAGCCGTCCAGTCCACTTATGTGGACTGCAAGGCATGCGTACGGGTGGGTGGTAACAGGTCACCCTGGTTTGACGTTAAAATCGGTTGTCCGCTAGACTGTTTATAATATATCTGGACAAAAGTCTTCAAAGACTGAAAGCGATGAATGTAGGTGTACAAATGGGTGACTTAGTGGTAAACCATCTACTTTATGCAGATGACGCGGTTTTAATAGCGCCAACGGCCACTGATCTGCAAACACTAGTCACAGTTATGAAAGACGACTGCATTATCAATGGCTTACACTTGAATGTGAAGAAAACCAAGATTATGGTTTTTGAAAGGGAAGAAACCAGAACGAATATAAGGATTGTGGTTGGTAACGATGTGCTGGAGCAAGTGAGTGTATATCTTGGATGCGCCTTCAGTAAGGATAGGAAATACACTGCTGACATAGAGAGAAGAGTGAGTGCAGGGAACAGAGTGAATGGTGCGATGGGAAAGCTACTCGGGAGCCGGCACTTAAGCCATAAGGCGCAGCTGGCCATACATAACGGAGTTCTCGTCCCAACGCTGTTATATGGTAGCGAGAGCTGGGTATGTAAGAAGGAGAATGAAAGTAGGATAAATGCGGTAGAAATGCGAGCTCTGCGGAAGATGTGCGGAGTGAAGCTGACCGACCGCATTAGCAACAGCATAGTAAGACAGCGAGTAGGTATGAAAGATAGTATCGGTTTAAAGATGAGAAAGGGCATGCTCCGTTGGTTCGGGCATATAGAAAGAATGCCAGAGGAAAGAATGACAAAACAGATATACAATGTGAAAGTGGAAGGATGCAGGTACCGGGGAAGACCTAGACTATCTTACCACGACCAAATAAACCGAGTCTTATCTGATGGAAAAGTCAAGAGTCTCCGTAACCGGCGAGCGTGTATGAGACGAACTATGAGAGTCGAGGAAGCCAGAGAGGTATGTAAGGAAAGAACCTGTTGGAACTCTGTACTCTCTGCCTACCCCGCAAGGGATCTGGCGTGAGGTTATAGATAGATAGATAGTTAGATAGGTAACCTAATGCAATAGCGTAGTAGCTGAAATACTATATAGCATACTAGTTTCTGCCCGTGACTTTGTCCACGTTGACTTTAGACAGGAACCATACATTTAACTAGGATAAAAAGTATTCTATGTGATAATCCAGGTAACCAACTATCTATGAGCCAAATTTCGACCAAATTTGTTTAACGGTTTTTGCATGATTGAGTAACAAAAACAACGCATCATCACTCCAGATCCCTTGCGGGGTAGGCAGAGAGTACAGAGTTCCAACAGGTTCGTAACAAATTCAATAACAAACATCCAAAAATCAAACAACTTTCAACAACAAACAAGAACATCAATATATCGTTTTCAACCTTAGTGCAGAATTCCATGTCACTGCACGCTACACGTCCTTCTGTAAAGAAGCGCACGCGCCAACTGATCGAAGATAATTATTTCTCAGTCTACCTTTTTCTCTATTTTATCCGAACCAGAAACATGGAGATGTTCATCAATCACTTTCATTTTCACATTAATTTATTACACAACAACAGTATCATATTTTAACGATACATTGATGTTTATCATAACGATGACTGCATCACTAAATGGCCTTGGTCGCAGTTGCAGTTGCGTAAGTTGGATCATACTCTGACTCCGACCTAATCGCCTTGTAATGGCGTCTCAAGACTGTTGGGTCAGAGTCATGGTCACAAAGTGTGATCAAAGCTCTAGATGTAACCCTGGCAAACAGTATAAAGGTCTATCTATCTATATCCTCACACCAGATCCCTTGCGAGGTACGCAGAGGGCCTTGAAAACTTTAGGTAATACTTAATTCTGTTTTACATATGAAATAAAACTATTTTTTCAGATTTTATTGCGTGTTTTCTTTTTTTTAAGTTCCCGACGTTTCGAGTGCTTTGCAGCACCCATGGTCACGGGAAGGACTGAGGTGGTAGACGTCCAAAAGGCATAGTTGTTCCGGGGTACCCTCAAACCTCTTAATTATTTTTGTTGGTCCGATCTACGCTGAATGAGCTCACGGTGTCTTGAGGTCTTGCAGTGTTATGCTTGGTTTTGGATTTGATTATATTAATTACTGGATCCCAAGTCGATGGAAGCACCCAGCCATCTTCTCTATTGAAATTAGGATGTTTTTTAATTTCAATAGCCTCGCGAACCATCCTTGGTAGGAATCGGTGTTCTTTCACGAGGATTTGTGGTCTATCAAATCTGATGTTATGGCGGGTGCGGTCAAGGACATTTTCACAGACTGCAGACTTCTTTGAGCGACGGTGTTTTAGGTCTAAAAATAAACCGCGATAAAATCCGAAAAAATAGTTTTATTTCATGTGTAATATTCGCGTAAATCTAAGAACTCAGTATCTGTTTTACATGTTAAAAATACATATCTTCGGGTTCATCAAAATATACCGTTCCTATAGCTGATAATATTAATATACAAAAAAACCAAAAGCATTACTTGGATTAACACCACTGGCGCTGCCGTATTTTCCATACATCTTTCTATGATATTTAACAGTGAGATGTGCTAAGCTTTTAGGTATCTCGTACGGGCGCCGTTCGTTTATAATGTTTTGGTGCGCTTGTGTTAAGCGAGATATGTTTCTTTTCTTCTCAATTTCAGCCTCTCTGGCCTTAGCATCGTCGCTGTCGTCAATTAAAACTTGTTCATTTTGCTCAACAACTTCCGACGACGTAGATGATAAACGGAATAAGGAACCTATTAGATTGACCCGTAAATACTTCGTTTTTACGCATAAATTCATTTTAATTATTTACTACAAGTCCTATTTTATAGAAAGAATTTGACGTTTGAGGTTATATTCGGTGCTGCCAACCCTAATTTTAGAAAATAAATTGCTAGTAGTGATATGAACCGGTTTAATAAATACCGGAGATTCACCGGTTAACTCATAAACCGGGTTTTCACCGGTAATTACTAAAAATACCGGATTTTTTTTAATGCATCCTTAGTCCATAATTTTGACAATATAGGAGGAACTCCCGACAAACCCAGATATGTTTAATTAGGTACAAATTTATTAAGTATTGTTTTATTTGTCTACCATAATTTTTTTTGATAATTGTTCATTTCGTAGGTAAGGTATAAATAATGTGTATAAATAAAAACTCAATCGCACCATTTTTTCCCAGAACTATTACTTTCACTCGTTTCTTAAGTAGTGAAGATAGTAGTAATAGATAATCAGGTAGGTATGCGTACGTACAGCTATTTACCTATGAACTATTTGTTATATTAATTATTTTGATTAGGTCGTTATCAACCGGTTTTTCTCCGGTTATTGTTGTAAATTCACCTAAAATCTCCAGAGACTGATTTTGCCTCCGGTACACATCTCTAATTGCTAGATGTACACACCGTCACGCCTATATTCCCCAAAGGGGGTGGCAGAGGTGTACTGAGTACACCCACGTAGATGCATTGCTAGATGTAGTGCCAAAAAATAGTAGACCATGTTAAAAATGGTAGATTTACCAACTCGTATCATTCTAGTTCAGTCTTGAGTCTACCCCTGGTCTGCCCGTTTTGCAATAAGAATTCTATTTAACTGTTTCACTTTCCTGAAACGAATCTGCATCCTGTCCTTTTGTCGATTATTTTAAATATTTTTCGTCATAGTACCTTTTTAGACGGAGCTTCTGACTAGTGGTAGGCGATTATGAGATATACTAATGGAATCATTCAATTATGAAAATGTCTCGAGATATCTCGATTATAACCATTAGTAACGAATTAGTAGCCAATAGTTAAGTTCTATTACGCGCCACGCGAGGCGGCATGGCCGATGCGAATGATGCGATTGCACTTGGCGCGGGCTCACTGTATGTACCTGCTGTGCCAGCGGCGTACGCTCCGTAGTGTAAAAGCATTTTTTACGTGTTTCATTAGATATTTAAAAAAATATATCTACTCATGAACTTGAGCTTAAAAGGTATGCCCTATAAGATATTTAATCATAGTTTTTGGTTCAATATAAATAAAAGACAAAGTAAACTACAACAAACAAAAAACGACTGTGCTACGCAACGGATAACAAACGATTGAATCAATGAATAATTTATTATGACTGTGCTAAAATTAGTAATATTAATTAGTTACGTCATTCAATTATGATAATTAGTTACTAATTATCATTAATATTGCTAATTAGTAAATGACTCGATTAGGTAAATCATTCATAATCGCCCACCTCTACTTCTGACATATAATCGTCTATGCAACTCACCATAGACGCAGGATTAAAAACATTATGCAACTCACCCCCAGTGGGTGGACACTTCCATACATTGAACCCGTCCAAATTTTCTTGAACTATGATCTGTATGGAGATTGTACTAGATGGGAGGCTACATTTTATACTGGTTGTGGTAGCTTTCTATTGCCAATATCGCACACCAGGTGCAACTCGACCCGACGTCCTGGACATGGCGCTTCTGAAGGGTGTCACCCTACGGCTGCACTCCTTGGAAGTAGTCCAGGAACTCGACTCTGACCATCGACCTGTAGTCATGAGACTCGGTTCCCCCCCTTCCGCCCCTCAGCGACCCAAAAAGACGGTGGTGGATTGGCATGCGCTAAGCACGGCCTTGGCGGATGCCGACCCTCCCCCCCTGCCTCTCAGCTCGCACTCCATCCCGTCCCCTTTAGGACACCGATCAGGCCGTAGATGCCTTCACCGAGCACATCCGATCGGCTGTCAGTCGATCGTCCAAGCAAGTCGAGGCGGAAGATCTCTACCTCAACCGCTTTCGACTGCCGAACGATGTTAGGGATCTCATTCGTTCAAAGAATGCTTCTATCCGAGCGTACGACTCCTACCCCACCGAAGCCAATCGGGCCCGGATGCGCGCTTTAAAACGAGAGGTAAAGCGTCGTGTCGCGGAGGTCCGGGAGGAACGGTGGGGTGTCCTCCTAGAGGGCATCGCGCCGTCGCATCTGGCCTACTGGCAGCTGGCGCGTAGCCTCAAATCCGACTCCACGACTGACATGCCCCCGCTGTCCCGCCCTTCAGGCGCAGCACCCCCAGCCTTCGACGACGACGAAAAGGCCGAGCTTCTCGCCGACTCCCTCGAGAGCCAGTGCGCCCCCAGCTCTCAGTCCGTCGACCAGTCCCACGTCGACGCGGTCGACAGGGAAGTCGAGCGCAGCGCATCCCTCCCCCCCGTCGATTCCTTGCCTCCTATCACGCAAACGGAGGTCGAAGATCTGATTATGGGTCTTAAAACTAAAAAAGCCCCCGGCCCTGACGGCATTTCGAATCGCGTTCTGAAATGCCTGCCCGCCCAACTCATCTGCCTCTTGGTGGCCATTTTGAACGCCGCCATGACGAACTGCACCTTCCCCGCTAAGTGGAAGGAGGCGGACGTCATAGGCATTCCCAAGCCCGGCAAACCTCGCAATCTCCCCGCGAGCTACCGCCCTATCAGTCTCCTCAACTCCCTGGCCAAGATATACGAGCTCCTCCTTCTGGCGAGGCTCAAAGACTTCGTAACGTCCAGGGGTATCCTTATCGACGAGCAGTTCGGCTTTCGAGCCAAACACTCTTGTGTCCACCAGGTGCACCGCATCACGGAGCACATTCTCTCCGGTCTCAATAGACCCGGAAGACCCGTCTACACGGGTGCCCTCTTCCTGGATGTCGCGAAGGCATTCGACAAAGTCTGGCACAACGGCTTGATCTACAAGCTCTACCAATTGGGTGTGCCGGACAGACTCGTGCTCATCTTACGAGACTTCTTGTCGAATCGCACCTTTCGTTATCGCGTCGAAATGACGCGCTCCGCTTCCCACTCCATCAGTGCTGGAGTCCCACAGGGCTCAGTTCTCTCTCCGCTCCTGTTTAGCCTCTACACGAACGACATTCCTCGTTCGAGTGATGTTAAACTAGCTTTATTCGCGGATGACACCGCTCTTTATTATTCCAATAGAAACAAGGCCTTCATCACGAAGAAACTCCAGACCGCCGCCAATACCCTAGAGGATTGGTTCAGGAAGTGGCGAATCGAGGTGAACCCGGACAAGAGCGCGGCGGTGCTCTTCTCCAGAGGTGCAACTTCGCGCCGCTCTCTGCGCCACCCCGGAAGGAACCGAGGTCGAGTGACCATGTTCGACCGACCCATTCCCTGGGTCAAACAGGTCAAATATTTAGGGGTCACCCTGAACAGTACCATGACTTTCGGCCCGCACATCAAGCGGGTCCGTCACCGAGCATCCTTAGTGCTCGGTCGTCTCCATTCGTTAATCTGCAAGCGGAGTAAAATGTCCCTTAGAAATAAGGTGACGCTTTACAAAACTTGCGTTCGTCCCATTATGACTTATGCGTGTGCTGTGTTCGGGCATTCGGCCCCCTCTCACATCGACAGACTTCAAGCGGTTCAAAACCGCTTCCTCCGTAAAGCCGTAGGAGCCCCATGGTTCGTACGGAACGTCGACCTCCACTCCGATCTAGGTCTCGAACCTATTCGCGCCTTTATTAAAAAGGCGTCAACACGTCACTTCGCGAACGCATCTACCCATGCGAATCCGTTAATCGTAGCCACCGCCGACTACGATCTCCCTCCCGACCCCTGCCGCCACCGCCGGCCGCGACATGTTCTCACCGACCCCCCCGATGCTTTGTCATCCCTTCTTTCCGCTCAGAATACGGGCGACGACGACGTAGACGTAGACGTAGTAGTAGATCCCCTCCCATAGCCGGCGGTTGACCGGTGCGCTTAGTAGTGCACCCGTCCCCCTACAGCGACTGTCCCAACCGAGGGCGCCGATTTAAAAGTTGTCGTTTTATTAAAGTGAAATGTATTTATTGTCCTATTATAAATCGATGATCAAAACATTGATTATATTCTATATTTTAAAATAAAGGTTGTTTCAGAAATAAAAAAGGTTGAGTAAGTGGCATATTTTTATTGTTTTTAATCACGATACCTACATTTCTGACGTTGTTGCGCAGGAAGCTAAATTAAAAGTAGAAATTTGCTGTGCAATAACGTCATAAAGGCTGAACTAAACGAAAAATCCAACTCTTAATTGATAAAATAGCCCTTCACTTACTTTTTTCAGTGGGTAACAATAATCAACATTATTATTAAAATAAATGGCATATAAAAATCTAACAGAATTATGAATATTTTCTTATATTTAAGTACCCGGAATCAGACTTTTATGAGAAACTTATACGCTAGATATAAAATTTGTAGAAAAAACTAACTGCACTAGTTTATAACAATTCTAGCATTCTTAATGTCTTTGTTGTTGTACGAGTATTTAGTACCTAATTATTTTTACATTTAATAGGCACAGTTCTCATAACAAAAAATCTGAATAAGCAAACTAAATCTGCTTATGGGTATAACTAAATTTTTCTATCACTTATGGGTATATTAGATGTATAAGCACGCATTAAAGATATTTCCTCAATATTAATATCGTTTCTTGGTCGGGTCGTATTTTCCCGCTATGTCCTGGTTTGTTGCAAAATGAGAGCGTGAGGAGAATGCATGAAGACAGAGTCCGGGACTAGCTTTTGACTCCAGGTTGTTCGGACTCAAATGTAGATGAACGCTGGAATAGCCTGAAAGAGAGTTTGGTAGAATCCGCGAAATAAGTATGTGGTTGCTCAAAAAAGCATACTACAGCATAAGGTGATGCATGATCGGATGCGGAGTTGGAAAGCTCCGTAGAAAGTAAGAAGAAAGCGTGGCAGGACTATGTTTTTTCTTTGAACCTGAATGCCAGTATGACAGAGATGAAGAAAGAAATATACCGGCAATGCAAGAATACCACCAAAACTTTAGTGAAAGAAAAGCGTGCAAGAGCCAGTGCGATTGAGGAGGAGAGGCTTGCGATGAACTTCAAGAACAACACTAAACTCTTTTGGAGCAAGGTGAGAAAGGCTCGAAATGATTCGTTAGGCTCCAGACTGGCAAGGATAAAATCTAAAGATGGTAACATTCTTGCAGCCATACAAGCTATGCTAAGCCGGTAGAATGAATATTTTGGAGAAATGTATGGAGATTCCCCGGATACTACTGCCACAGACGAGCCCAGAGGTGAGTTTGCGGCACCAGAATGAACAGAGGACATCACTACAGAAGAAGTTGAATGGGTGATAGGAAGTATGAAAAATAGTAAAGCTGCGGGAGTGGACATGATATCTGCCGAGATTATCAAATATGTTAGAACTTGTGTCCGGGATGCCTTTTAGGTCCTTGCAAACCTTTGCTGGATGACCGGTAGAGTCCCTACAGATTGACGCCGCGCAGTCATAGTACCCTTGTAAAAAGGCAAGGGTTCACAATACGACTGCGCCAATTACAGAGCCATCAGTTTGATCAGCTTGGCAGCCAAGGTGTACGGTAAAATTATTAAACGGAGAACGCGCGAGAAGTCCGATGGAATGTTGTGCGAGGCACAAGGAGGTTATAGGTCCGGAAGAGGATGTTCGGATCAAGTTTTCTCCCTCCGCAACATCGTAGAGAAGCATCTGGCAGTGGGCCGGAAGGTTCTCTGTGGTTTTATGGACCTAGAGAAGGCGTTTCACAGAGTTGTGCGAAATAAACTTTGGGACATTTTGCCAGAGTATGGTATAGATGGCACTCTGTTGCGAGCCATCCAGTTCACTTATGTGGTAACAGGTCACCTTGGTTTGACGTTGAAATCGACGTCAAGCAGGGTTGTGTATTGTCCGCTAGACTGTTTATAATATATTTGGATAAAAGTCTTCAAAGACTGAAAGCGATGATTCAACGTGTACAAATAACGGGTGACCTAGTGGTAAACCATCTATTATATGCAGATGACGAGGTTTTAATAACGCCAACAGCCACTGATGTGCAAACACTAGTCACAGTTATGAAAGACGACTGCATGAACAATGGCTTAAATTTGAATGTAAAGAAAACCAAGATTATGGTCTTTGAACGGGATCAGAACAAATGCAAGGATTGTGGTTGGTAACGATGTGCTGGAGCAAGTTAATGAGAATGAAGTTGTATATCTTGGATGCGCCTTCAGTAAGGATGGGAAATACACCGCTGACCTGCAGAGAAGAGTAAGTGCAGGGAACAGAGTAAATGGTGCAATGGGAAAGGTATTTGAGAGCCGGCACTTAAGCCAAAAGGCGCAGCTGGCCATACATAACGGAGTTTTGGTCCCAACACTGTTATATGGTAGCGAGAGCTGGGTATGTAAGAAGGAGAATGAAAGTAGGAAAAATACGGTGGAAATGCGAGCTCTGAGGAAGATGTGCGGAGTGAAGCTGACCGACCGTATTGGCAATAGCGTAGTAAGAAAGCCAATAGGTATAAAAGATAGTATCGGTGTAAAGATAATAAAAGGTATTCCATTCCTCCTCTATTGGCTAAGCATATAGAAAGAATGTCAGAAGAAAGAGTGAAAAAAACACATATATAATGTGAAAGTGGAAGGATGTAGGTAACTGGGAAGACTTAGACTATCTTATTATGACAGAATAGATCGTATCTTATCTGAAGGGCAAGTCAAGAGTCTCCCTAACCGGCGGGCGTGTATGAGACGACTATGAGAGTGGAGGAAGCCAGTAAGGTATGTAAATAAGAATAAATCGTATAACATTTTTGAATTACCGTATATACATCCATAATTTATAATTAGAGTGAAATAAAATTAAATTTAGACTTCATTAAAAATAAATAATTACAACTGTTTAGTATATTTCTGGGACAATATTGACATATTTGTAATAAATGACAGTAACACTTGCTGCTTGTAATTGAAAATAGAACCACAAAGGCAGAACTGTTCAATTGTGTCATTATTGCCCCAAAATTGTATGAAATATTTGTAATAATTACTTTTATGACGTTGTTACTCCTACACACAAACACATCCTGCGGGAAGCCGTTAGCAACTGACCAATTAGAACGTTCTCGCATTAGCGTTGACAAAAATCCGCCAAAACCACAACGACATTTATGCCCTCAGTAGGTCATTTTAAGAGTTATATTTATGATATTGTGGCACCGGATGCAGACACATGTTTGACATCATTTGTGATCAAAATATCATTTTGCCAATTTTAGCAGTTATGACGTTATTGCACCCGGTGTGCGATATATTAGTATTAAAATGTTGGTACGTCTGACAGAATGACATTTGACAGCTAGAATGTATCTAACAAAAATTTCAAAGTTATACCAGCCATTTTCCGATGTTTGTGTATTTTTCTAGCTATTTTACCGTTGTTACAGATTTATGCGTGAATATACCGTTATCATCGTCGAGTTGAGACCTTTTCCTCCGATTATATATGTATTATTTATATTTGAAGTTTAACAAAAAAAAATATAACACCGTCACGCCTATATGCCCCAGAGGGGGTGGCAGAGGTGTACTGAGTACACCCACGTTTCGCCGACGATGTTAGGTCCCATGTAATAGGGGGCGAGCCTATTGCCATATATCGGGCACAATTCAATTCAAATTCAATTCAATTTGAAGTTTAACAGTCACATATTATACAAACAGTCTAAAACTGTGACTGGTAGCCTTGGACCATACCGCAGTAGGCACGCTGAGTGAGCGGTTAATTGGCCGCTCAGTCGATTTATTGAAGTAACCCAAAGATGGCATGTAATGCAAACTTTGGGTTACTAAAGTTACCCTACCACACTACAATAATAATCATGTAAAAGATTAGCTTAAACTGCGCGATCTGCGGTGTAATTTGTGAACTCATAATAAATAAACTGTAACATGCCTGCCTGTGTCTGTTAGGACATGAGCCCCCTTTGTGTATATTAACAATTGGCACCCTTTTATGCGTATATAAGGATATTATGTTTAGATCACAAAATAAACAATAGCCGAAAGTAACCTTGAATTTAACATCACGCCGTGTTTCATATATGATTATAATACATCTATCTATCTATCTATAACCTCACGCCAGATCCCTTGCGGGGTAGGCAGAGAGTACAGAGTTCCAACAGGTTCTTTCCTTACATACCTCTCTGGCTTCCTCGACTCTCATAGTTCGTCTCATACACGCTCGCCGGTTACGGAGACTCTTGACTTTTCCATCAGATAAGACTCGGTTTATTTGGTCGTGGTAAGATAGTCTAGGTCTTCCCCGGTACCTGCATCCTTCCACTTTCACATTGTATATCTGTTTTGTCATTCTTTCCTCTGGCATTCTTTCTATATGCCCGAACCAACGGAGCATGCCCTTTCTCATCTTTACACCGATACTATCTTCCATACCTACTCGCTGTCTTACTATGCTGTTGCTAATGCGGTCGGTCAGCTTCACTCCGCACATCTTCCGCAGAGCTCGCATTTCTACCGCATTTATCCTACTTTCATTCTCCTTCTTACATACCCAGCTCTCGCTACCATATAACAGCGTTGGGACGAGAACTCCGTTATGTTTGGCCAGCTGCGCCTTATGGCTTAAGTGCCGGCTCCCGAGTAGCTTTCCCATCGCACCATTCACTCTGTTCCCTGCACTCACTCTTCTCTCTATGTCAGCAGTGTATTTCCTATCCTTACTGAAGGCGCATCCAAGATATACACTCACTTGCTCCAGCACATCGTTACCAACCACAATCCTTATATTCGTTCTGGTTTCTTCCCTTTCAAAAACCATAATCTTGGTTTTCTTCACATTCAAGTGTAAGCCATTGATCATGCAGTCGTCTTTCATAACTGTGACTAGTGTTTGCAGATCAGTGGCCGTTGGCGCTATTAAAACCGCGTCATCTGCATAAAGTAGATGGTTTACCACTAAGTCACCCATTTGTACACCTACATTCATCGCTTTCAGTCTTTGAAGACTTTTGTCCAGATATATTATAAACAGTCTAGCGGACAACCGATTTTAACGTCAAACCAGGGTGACCTGTTACCACCCACCCGTACGCATGCCTTGCAGTCCACATAAGTGGACTGGACGGCTCGCAACAGAGTGCCATCTATACCATACTCTGGCAAAATGTCCCAAAGTCTCTTTCGCACAACTCTGTCAAATGCCTTCTCCAGATCTACAAAACCGCAGAAAACCTTCCGCCCCACTGCCAGATGCTTCTCTACGATGTTGCGGAGTGAGAAGACTTGATCCGAACATCCTCTTCCAGACCTAAAACCCCCTTGTGCCTCGCACAACATTCCATCGGACTTCACGCGTATTCTCCGTTCAATAATTTTACCGTACACCTTGGCTGCCAAGCTGATCAAACTGATGGCTCTGTAATTTAATAAAATTATAATACATCATAATGATTTTTCAGTTTGATATTTTGAGTCTAAATATCTATCCAATCTTTGCAGATTTTTGTAAAACATATGGTTTAGGCATTCGAAATAAAGCTATAAAAATAATACATTCCGCCTTTTATTTATTGCTTAAGTTTTCTAAATAATAGAACCTGCAGCCGGTTACCCTAGTAACTATCGATATCGGTATTTTCATTTAAGCATAAGCCCAGCACTAGCTATTGATAAAGTTTAGTACATCTCTATCGGACAGTCTTTGTACGGGAATGTTGGCAGCTCTTAATATTTTACAATTTCGGTATGGATGTCCTACATGAATTTTAGCTAAAGACAATGTTCTAAGTGCCGTCTCTTAAAACGTAGTGATTATTGTTACGACCGCCTGACGGCGGGTACAAATAACAACACAAATATAACGATACAATTATTTGTTAAAAAAAATATTTAAATAAAATAAAAACAAAAAAAAGAATTAAATTACAATAAATAATTTTACTACACCCGGGGTATGGATTCGCGGCACAGGGAAGTCTTCTGGTCAAAAAAAAACTATGTGCGCTGGGGACTTAACTACGGCTGTTCGATCCCGTGACGCGTGGGGGGTCTTCGGTAAGAAGCTTCCACCAACTTAGTGGGGAACTCGGAGGTGCCCTTTGGAAGGCCCTTAGCCGCAGAGGTCAGCTGGAGTCGACGGGCAGAAGTGTGGCCTGTTGTCTCCCAATCCGTACTTAACAATCCGTACGGTGGACCCCCAGTTTCCAAGGGGGTGGAAAAATGAAACTAACCGCTTTTAATTTTCTTTTTTATTTTAGAATAGCACTGGTTTTCAAAACGCGAACAAATAACCACGAATAGTTGTCGTGCGAACTCTGGCGACCAAAAAATTACTTGTTTCTGTGCGAATTCGTTTTTATATACTGATATCGGGACGGCCAACTTCCTGCCTGAGGCAACAGTGCGCACTGCCCAGATTTCTAGATCCTTCGTATGAAACGAGGACAGAGATATGGAAAGAACGGCTCAACCGAAGCAAGTCACGCCCTAAACTATTGTCTATATTCCATAAAATTCTTGTGGGGATAAGATAGCAATAATGGAACCGAGCGAGATGGGATCATTGTCCCGTTGTTCGCTATTGTATTTTTTTTTATATTTTTAGATATTTCTATGTTGTGGGCGTTTCTTATCAGATGTTCTACAAAGAATTTGATTTCCGGTACCAACTAATACCTTATATGGTCATTATGATGCAATCACTAGTTAAGGCGCGCGGTTTCCATTCGATTGTAAAATCAAAATCAAAATCAAAATCAAAAGTTTTTTATTCATGTAGACCAAAAGGCACTTATGAATAGTCAAAAACAGAAAATTATTATTACTTAAGACTCTACCACCCGTTCGGAAAGTCATTCCTGTGGAGAAGAAGGGCAAGAAACTCCACGGTTACTCTTTTTTAAAAATGAGGTTTACAATTCTTTTTGTATACATTGCATTTATGGAGTATGGGAGAACAATGCAGAACGAGCTAAATAGATGTGCTTAAGTATAGATTAATCATAAGTGTACTTAGATTCATGATATTGGTCAGTGTCTACATAGTCCTCTCATTTACAAAATAGAGATGTTGTAGAGGTATATAATAAAAAGCATAATAATAATAGTAAGAGAAAGTGTTACTATAAAATATGTAAAGAGCGCGTACAAAACAACTGGTCATAGCTCCAATGTGATGCCGAACGAGACAAAATTCATCAGCATTATGGTACACGTTCAGTCAGACAAAGGGCAGGGGACGGACCAGTCCCCACCAGCAGCACCCGTTCACGAGTATGACCTGAGAAGCAGCCATCACTCTCCTCAACCATTTTAGAGGGAAAAGAATGACCCACTCCACAGAGCCGCCACTAGCAAAGACATTTTAGTGAGCATGACCAATCCACGACCCTGTCGACATCGTTCGAGAATAATATTTAAAATCAATGAACGCTCGCTAGGCAGGACACGCTGCACTTAACATTATATTCTTCTAGATTTCAGTTAACTTGTGTAAAGGCATTTTTATCATTTAAAAAATCATTTAGTGTATAATATCCTTTACTCATTAGTGAAGATTTAATATACTTTTTAAATCTGTCAAGTGGCAACTCTAACATGGGCTTTGGTATCTTATTGAAGCAGCGAATACCGACTCCTACGAAGGAAGTAAATACTTTTTTAAGCCTAACAATTGGTAATACCAGTTTATGTTTATTTCTAGTATTTAATTTATGAACGTCACTCACTTTATTAAATAAATGGATATTCCTACGTATGTACACTATGTTGTCGTATATATACTGTGAAGCGACCGTGAGAATGTTGATCTCTTTAAAAAGTTCTCTGAGGGAAGCCCTAGGTCCAAGATTATAAATGGCACGGATAGCTCTTTTTTGCAGTATGAATACATTTTCCACGTCAGCAGCGTTACCCCACAGTAGGATACCATAAGACATAATGCTATGGAAGTAACTAAAATAAACTAGACGTGCTGTATCCACATCCGTAAGTTGCCGTACTTTCCACACTGCATAAGCAGCGGAGCTAAGTTTACCCGCAAGCGATGAGATATGGGCCCCCCATTGGAGTTTGGAGTCTAGGGTAATGCCTAGAAAGACAGTGGAGTTCACGAGGTCCAGCTTTGTGCCATTAATAAGAATATTCGTAGCATTAACTTTTACATTGGGCATAGTAAATTTAATACACTTTGTCTTGAGTGAATTAAGCAATAGATTGTTTATTTCGAACCAATTTGATATCCGTGAAAGAGCACCATTCACATCGTCAAAATTAAGCTTAGCTCTGTCAACTTTGAAGATCAATGAGGTATCATCTGCGAATAGTACAATGTCACAGACATCACGGACAAAGTTCGGCAGGTCATTAATATATACTAAAAAGAGAAAGGGTCCTAAGATGGAGCCCTGTGGAACACCAATTGAAATATTAACTTCCTGAGACTTGACCCCGTTAATCTCAACACATTGAGACCTTTCACCTAAGTATGAAGCTAATAAATTAAGGGCAGTGTTTTTAATACCGTAATGCCTTAGCTTTTTAATAAGGGTTGCATGCTCAACACAGTCGAATGCCTTAGAGAGATCACAGAATACACCAATTGCATTCTGCGATGCCTCCCAGGCACCGTAAATTTGCTGAAGCAGACCTACTCCCGCGTCTGTGGTTGAACGTCCCTTAGTAAAACCATATTGAACACCGTGTAACAGCTTATTCTCATTAAAGTGGTTAAGCAATTGATTGAGTAGGATCTTTTCATAAATTTTACTCAAGGCCGGCAAGATGGAAATCGGTCTAAAATTGGAAGGCTCGCTTTTTATCCCTGATTTAAAAATCGGTACAACTTTACTAAGTTTCATTAAGTCGGGGAACCTACCCTTCTCTACACATTTATTAAATATCGTCGCCAGCGCAGGTGCTATAGCCATTACTATGCTATCTAGTATTTTTAATGATATACCCCAGAAGTCGACAGTGTTTTTAATGTTTAACGACTTAAAGGTTAAGATTATGTCTGTCGGGGTCACATATTTAAATTCAAACAAGACATTGCATTCTTTTACACTGATTTTTAATATTAGTTCAGCTTTTCGGGAAGAGGAGTTCAAAGAGCCAGTAGTATGAACTGGAATTTCACTAAAAAATTTATTAAAAGCCTGCGCAATATCGAAATCATCTGTTAAGATGTTATCATTAATTACAAGTTCAATATGATCATCGCGTGGTTGAGTTCTCCCAGATACACTGTTAATTATACCCCATGTGGTTTTGATCTTATTTGATGACCTTTTGATCATATTGCTATAATATAAAGACTTTGCTGCAGTACACACCTTCCTAAAAGTCTTCGAGTAGTTTTTAACATATTCCAAGAAAGCTGGGTTTTGATTATATGTTTTCGTATCATACAGTTCATACATCTTAGCTCTACTTTTATGAATTCCTACAGTAGCCCAATCACTAAACTTTGCTTTCTTGGCCGTTGAAAATGATTTTATTTTAAATATATTATCGAATTCTGATTTCATGGTATCAAAAAGGTTTTGATATAGGTAATTGGGATCATTATGTAACCAATCCATATTAGATATGCGATTGTAAACTTTATCCCTAAAACAGTTTATACGTCGATCTGATATCGGCCTACAAGTAACTTTACATAACTTAGGTATAAGGTGGCTGGGTACTGACACCAACAAACCACTATGATCTGAGGGCAAAGCGTTTATAATTAATTTATCAAACACTTCACAGTCGCAAAACACATTATCTAAACAGGTAGCAGACGTAGCAGTGATTCTAGTCGGTTCATTAAACAAGCATACTAGATTAAAAGATTTAAAAAGAGTAATTAGTCTACAGCTAATGGATGACTTTTCGATTAGATTGACATTGAAGTCACCACATATAATGCTTTGCTTTTTAATACCAGATATTTTTTTTAACACCTCTTCCATAACGTTTTCAAATGTATTAAAATCACCTGAGGGCGGTCGGTAAACGCATGCTACAACATAACTATCCAGTTCGACACAAGATATCTCAACAATGCGTTCAATAGAAAGACCCATAATGTCCTTGCGCTCTTTACACTTGATGTCGTTGGCGACTAATATTAGAGACCCTCCGCGTATGGCTGTTTTTCTTGTGAACGCACTCAACACTGTGTACTGACTTTGATATTTGATTATTTCATGAGATTTCAGCCAATGTTCAGTAACACAGAATAAATGGACGTTGTATTTCCTAAGAAATAATTCTATCTCGAGATCTTTGCCAGCTAAACCTTGCATATTCTGATGAAAAATATTTAATTCTATTGACTTAGCTGTTGTCGCATTTACTAGTTTAAACTATGGTCACACAACCTAATGTTGCTGCCAGTATCAATCATTTTATTTTGGTTTATATTGCATATAACCGCGTCATTTTTTTGTATATTAAATGCTAACAATGTAGCCAACTGTCGTTTAGTTGTAAAGGGCAGATACATAGTATCTTCTGTCAGCCTAAACTTGCTAATGAATTTATTTATATCAAAATAAAAAATGGCGTCACTATGACGGTGTGTTATGTTGTAAATATATAAATTCATGTCATAAATGTGCCTGTTTTGCTGAATGGTTAAGTTACTGGCATATGGCAAGGCACAGAATACAAATTTACAATTTAATTTAGAATGCAGCTCTAATAATTTTTCAATACTCCTAGTCAGGTCCTTCCTCTTAACTGATAAACTATCACCATAAAATATAACAGTGGTTGTGTCCTTGTCTAAATTAGCTTGACTAATATTATCAATCAAGTGATTTAAACTGGCCCCAGGTGAACAGAAATTAGTTACTTTCTGATCTAAATGCCTAGATAATAAGGAACCGAAGTCTTGGCCTATTTTATCTGAATAAACAATTACAGACTTTTGTGGATATGTAGGTTTTTTGCATGTTTTTGTGGCCGGTTGGCTAACAGGGTTATTTAGGTAAGAGCTAGCACTATTATTTACTTGCATTACATTAATAGAGCAATCAGATAATAATGTGTCCAATGAGGGGGTATCGATTGGGGTGGGTGGGATAGCATAGCTTGCTGTAAGAGATTCAAACCGCTCAAGGTTGTATGTCCCCATTTTTAGAATCTCATCAGTAGCTCTGATATGCTCTTTGATCTGCTTTTGAGCATCTTCATACCTTGAGGTCATTTTCCTAAGTTCAGACTGCAGATGAAAGATTTCAGTCTGCAATTCATTTACCTCAGTGTCATACACACAGTGACGTTGAGCAAGCTCAGAGTCTAATGCCTTAAGGTTACCTAGGATATTCACTCTATCTTTTCTAAAAACATTGAGTTTTTGGCAAGAATTTTGTACCTTTAAAAGCCTTTTAGTTTTCTTTATTATATTGCTTAATTTTAAGTATTTTTTTATTTTTCTACATCATCATCATCATCATCATTTCAGCCTATACTTGTCCACTGCTGAACATAGGCCTCCCCAATCGCTTTCCAGCGTAACCGGTCCGATGCCACCTGCATCCAACGATTTTTCTACGACTGCTCAGTTTTATATGGTTTATTTTATAATCATTTTCAGATGTCAAGTCAATAACAGTACAACTCTCACTATTGGGCTGAGTTTTACAACCTAATAATTCATTGAAAAGACTCTGAGTGGAAAGGGCCTCGTGAGACTCTTTTAGTTGTTCTAAGTTATTTATTGATTTCTGAGCCTCACAGAGGCTACTTTCCAACTCGGAAATGCGATTCAGTGCCCTTACATGGGTGTAGGTACATTCATTAAAACTAGAAACAACAGTTTGTAGTTGATCCCGTTGGTCAAGCACATCCATGTACTGAATATGAAGTTCAGATAGCTCGCTTTTTACAACAACTACACTGTAACAACTAGTTATATTGTTTGTTTGTGTGTAATGATTTTTTGTATTTATTTTATATTTTTAAAACTTTGTTACGACGTAACATTATATACTCTTTGCTCACCCCACCCCATGGATATATTACTTTCAGTTGATTTTCAGCTGAGATTCTCAACTAAAGGCGACAAGTATCTTCTTCTTCTTCTTCAAGTTATGGCTTCACACTTATAAGTGTATTTTGCCAGTGTCCAGTGAGATATATAATCGTGAATGTTTAAATTAATTCGACTCCCCGATGAATTTGATGACAACGATGATAATGAAATTAATGAAGTACCCCACCCTGGATAGTAAAGCGGTGGATACTTCACATACCAATTGCAACGGCCGTATTGAGGGAAGTCGAAAAGGCACGTTTTATCACTTTGTTACAATTACCTTCACTCATGTACATATAGGAATACATAATGGTTAATATTCCACCAACATTACACATTATAATTCGAAATAACACAAGTATTGGAAATTAAAACAAATTGACAACATCACTCTAAGTATCTTTTAGAACTTAGACATTGTAACTTAACGCAAGTGCGCATGTGTGATAAGAAAATTTTTCTTACTTCTCGGAAAATACTTCAACAGGTGGGACCGTTCGGTGTAACTAACTCGAGAAAGTTGTTTTTAAGACAATTAACTGATAACTCAGTCTGCTAAAAAGAAGAAGAAGCGTAAACTATCTATCAAGAATGGAAGTCCTATTAAACAAATTGATATACCTTTGACAAATCAGAAGATGAATGAAGATTTTAGAGAATTATCAAAAAATGTAATTAACAAAGAAAAATGTATAAAAGAGGATTTAAAAACAGACTGTGAAGGGGTCGAATCAGGGGAAACATATATAGATTCTGAAAAGTCTGTGGAGAACAAAAATATAAAAGTAACAAATAAAGGAAAACGAAAAGTACTCATTATTGCAGACGAGCAAGGACGTGATGTCAGAAAATTATTGGGGCAACTTTTGGGAATGGAATATCACGTAACATGCATCTGGAAACCAGGAGCGAAGATGGAAAATATTTTGAGATGTACAACATCGGAAATCAGTAATATGACGGACAGAGACTATGTAGTACTAATGGGTGGCATAAATGATACAAATCCATATAACTTTAAAATTAGTATTGGTCAATGGCTCAATTCAATCAAAAATACAAATGTTATTGTCTGTGAGATTCCAAAAAACAAACATCTTAATGAAAATAAACTCAACGCTGAACTAAAATTCATATATCAGCAATATAAGAACGTAATTTATGTAGATCTCGACTATAGTAGATATTTGCCCCATACTCGTTACTTTCCCTTAAATTTAAGTAGATATATACTAAAGGAAATACTACACTTGACTTATAAATATAATATGAGTAAATACGAACAAAAAAAAATGGGACAAAAAGCATTACTTTATACAGATAAAAGCACTCAAACATGTTCAACTACTCAAGTTGAGCAAAATGATCTCAGCCCAAAAAGGTTAAATATTAATTGCAATAATGTTATTCCAAATGCAACTAATGTAGTAAAGAATGTCAATGCAAATTTTTTTCGTTAATAATTACATGTATCTATTACACCAAAATATTAATGGTCTAATAAGTAAATCAGATGCCTTATCTATTCATTTATGCATGATGGGTGAAAAAGGTAAACAAATAGACATACTGTGTATTACAGAGCATAATATGATAAGAGAAGACAGAACTCGACTAAAAATAGATAACTTTGAGATGGCTTCCTGTTTTTATCGAAATGAAAGACGCGGTGGTTCATGTATATTGATAAATAATAACCATAAGTATGAAAATCTAGCTGAAATTGTTGACCTATCTATTCCCAAGGTAGTGGAATGCTCAGCAGTTTGTCTTCCATTGCATAAAATATATATAGTATGCGTGTATAGACCACCGCGATGTCACACACAATTAATAAACTTATTCCTTGACAAGCTTGACCAAATTTTGAACAAACTGTGTAATAAATATAAATTTAAACTTATAATGTGTGGGGATTTTAATATTAATTATCTTAAGAGAACCAAAACGTCAATGGATTTTCAGAACCTATTAGCTACATATAATTTAAAGCTTCAATTTAAACAAGCAACTAGGCTAAGTAGTGGCACAGGAATTGACAATATAACGCATAATATTAGAGGTAGTACTGGAGAGGTTATTGAACTTGCTGTATCAGATCACACGGCACAAGTGCTAAACTTTCCCGTTAAAAAATTCTTTCGAATAAAACATTGGTTCATAACAATACGAGATTATAATTCTGATAACAGGCGTAAATTCAAAGAATGCTTAGCAAACTTAAGTTTTCAAAATGTTTTTGAAGAAACTCAAGCCAATAACGCTTTCAATCAGTTCCATGTGCTCTTTACCCTGTTTTACGACTTATGTTTTCCACTTAAGAAAGTAAAAATACTAATACATAAAAAACCCAAATGGATTTCTAAAGGAATTAAAAAATGTAGCAGTATTAAGAGGAAGTTGCTATGGAAATATAGACGGTCACCCACATTAACAAATAAACAAGGGTTTAAAGCATTTTCAAACAGACTTAAAAAAATAATCTCACTTACAAAAAAATCACAAAATGATTATTGTATCATAAATGCTAGAAATAAATCTAAAGCCACGTGGAATATTGTCAACAACTATTTGCAAAATGAACCAAGACAAACTATCTCAAAAGTAAATTACGGAAACAAGATTATAACTGACCCTACTGAGCTAGCCAATGTTTTTAATACTTACTTCGCCGAAAATGCAGAGGGCAACAAAAATATTAACACATACGACAGTTATCAGAATAATTGCAATTCGATATATCTATTTCCATGCACGAACTTTGAGATTCTTAAAATAATATCATCTCTAAAGAGTACAAGTAGCGTTGGATATGATAATGTCTCCACTAAAATCCTTAAAGATGTAGCGACGGTTATTACATTTGTCATATGTTACATACTCAATTTATGCATGGAACAGGGGACCTATCCAGAAAAATTGAAAATTTCAATCGTCAAACCACTCTACAAAAAAGGTGATCCACATGAGTTAAGTAACTATCGCCCTGTAGCGCTAATACCAGTCATAGCCAAAGTTTTTGAGAAGGCAATTTACAGTAGATTATACAATTACTTTGAAAATTATAGTCTGTTATCAGACAAGCAGTACGGATTTCGAAAACATAATACGATTAATATGGCAATTTATGACTTCTTATTAAAAGTAATGACAGCAGTAGATAAAAGAAAGAGGGCAATAGCCTTATACATGGATATGACAAAGGCATTTGATCATGTAAGACATGATCTTCTACTGAAAAAAATGTTTGGCTATGGAGTAAGAGGGAATGCATATAGGTTATTGAAATCATACCTGAGTAATAGAATGCAAATCACGCAGCTAAGCAAAGTATGTCCTATGACACTTACAGAGACAACATATACTTCAGACGCAATATCAGTATGTTATGGAGTTCCACAAGGAAGTGTTCTCGGACCACTGTTATTTTTAATATATATTAATGACCTTCCTAATGTTACTAACTATGACATGACATTATTTGCTGACGATAGCACTATTTTATTTATTAAAGATAATTCGGACAATTTAAATGACGAAATAATTTATACTTTGACTTGCATTAAAAACTGGTTGACATTGAACAACTTAAAAATAAATTTGACAAAACACATATAATGGACTTCAAACAGCAACGTAAAACGGAAAAACTGGACATTCAATTTTCAAATAAAGAAATCGTAGAAATCGAGTCAACGCGTTTCTTAGGTTTGAACATCGATCGTCAACTAAAATGGAAACTTCATATCCAAAATATATGCAAAAGACTGTACCAATTCTCATTTGCGTTATATAAACTATCTAGGGTAGTTAATTTATCAGCGGTAATGACGGCCTATCATGGACATGTAGCTTCTATACTGAGATACGGTATAATTTTTTGGGGTAACTCAACCGATAAGATGCAGGTATTTAAAGCTCAAAAAAGGTGTGTGCGTGGGATAACTGGTCTAGGAATGAGAGAATCATGTAAAGGAAAATTTAAAGGTTTAAGGATACTAACGGTACCCTCTCTTTACATCTGCGAGGTTGCAGCTTTTGTAAAAAGTAATATGCATATATACAATACATATCCTATAGGAAGCCGTCGGGAACATACCATACACCCAATACCTTGTAAGACACATCTTATGCATAAAAGCATAGTCTGTATGGGGCCTACTATTTATAATAAAATACCCCTACACATAAGGAAAATTAGTAGTACTAATATTTTTAAAAATATGTTAAGTAATTTTTTAATAGACAAAGAGTACTATTCCATTGACGACTTCTTAGAGGGAAAATAGCATTATATAGTTTTTTTTTTTTAATACTAATAATAAGATCATTAATATAAATTTTAAATTAATTTAATAATAATATGACATTATATATTTCATATTACTTTATAATTTTGTACGCCTGATGCATGGCAGGATATAGTAGAACTTATGACTATATACATATAACATCCTATCTAACCTATTATCCACAAATAAATGATTTGAATTTGAATTTAAGCTGCACCATGTGGACGCAGTAAACCAAATTGTAATATAGAACAAAACAAAGAAAAATAATATTTAAAATCTATCTGTCTATATCATCACGCCAGATCCCTTACAGGGTAGGCAGAGAGTACAGAGTTCCAACAGGTTCTTTTCTTACATACCTCTCTGGCTTCCTCCACTCTCACAGTTCGTCTCATACACGCTCGCCGGTCACGGAGACTCTTGGATACAATATATTGAAGTCAGACTCTTGACTTCGATTCATTGAATCGATTCCGAAAGCCGTCAAATAGGATTGATTCACATTACAATAACAAAAAAATAGTAATCATAGATATGTTTTAAAGTAGGTATTTCAACACATTTATTGTTAAAAGTGGTATAAATCAAATATTTTGAAGATTTTGAAAGTCAGTTGGTCTTTTTGATAACCATTAAATTAAACCATGAAGCTAAAATTACCTGGAGGGAGTCATATGACGTTGCCGCTCCACCGGTCGTCGTTCAACACATTGTCTTTTTTCTCTCTCAATTACACGGATCACCATTGAGTGGATGAGAAAGCTATTGTAAGGTTGGCAATGTCGCCCTGTACGTGTGCTTGGTTGCATGTTGTAACCTATGCTTAGGCCATAACAAATGCGCCCCGTCTGATTCAACGGTTAAAACATAAATGAAAATCATGGTGATAACTGAATATACTTTAATATAGTGAAATTATGTCGTGTTGTGCTGTATTTTGTGAATCAAGAACAACCAAAGGAGGAGTGGGAAATCCTGAATTACCATTTCACACGTATGTATTTATTCGTATGTACTTATTATATTATAAGGAAGTTACACAGCAAAATTATCGATTTAACATTAAAGATATACATCATTGACGTCGTATAATTAATATACGGTGATAATTAACTGTGAGTTAAAAGCTATAATTTATATTACAAATATGCACTATTTTACGCTACTTCACTAGTGATGTCCTACAGCGCCTATCGCTTACTATCGATATTAATAAATTAATACTATAACATTAACCATTCCTATTTCACGTCATTATACGACGACTGCGACTAAACGAATTTGGATGAAATTTAGTAAGAATAGAATATCTAGATAAACACCGTCACGTCTATATTCCCCAATCGGGGGTAGGATATCTAGACCTATTTATGATTATTTCATCTTTAACGATGGTGGCGTGTTTCCTGAAATCAAAAGGCTTATTAAAGAACTTACCTTACTGGAAGCTTTATATTGAGATGGCATATAAAGCCTCGGTTGCGTAATGAAATTTTGTCCTTTGGGTACTGCTTTTACTGAAGATTAGAGGTTTGACCTCTATAAGAGTTGGCCTCCACCCCGCAAGTGGTATAATGTGTACACCCACTTGTCGTTCAATAATATAAGGTCTTATGTAATAGAGGATGAGTCTATTGATATACATCACTAGTGTCATCAATCAAAGCTTTAAACTCACAGTTAATTATCACCATACATTAATTGTATGATGTTATTGATGTATATCTTTCATGTTAAATCCATAATTTTACTGTGACTTTCCTATAATATAATAAGAGGCAATAAATACATACGTGTAAAATGATAATTCAGGATTTTTCACTTTATCTTTGATTGTCCTTGATTGACAAAATACAGCACAAGACGACATAATTTCACTAAAAGTATATTTGGTTATCACAATGATTTTCATTTATATTTTAACCGTTGAAAGGGACGGGGCGCATTTGTTATGGCCTAAGCACAGGTCACAACATTAGACCAAGCACACGTAGAGGGCGACGTTGCCAACCTTACAATAGCTTTCTTATCCACTCAAAATGGTGATCCGTGTAATTGAGAGAGAAAAAAGACAATGTGTTGAACGATGACCGGTGGAGCGGCAACGTCGTATGACTCCCTCCAGGTAATTGTGGCTTCATGATCTAAAATATCGATTATATGACTCGAATGACTGTGAGTTGTCTATTAATCGATATGAAATCGACATGCCTAATCTGTAGTACTTGCTGTAATTGATCTTTACTCTATGTTGTTCTGGTGATTGTGCGTTGACGAACATATTTTTCACTATTTTTATTCTGAATCTCTGTGTAATATTTTCACAAAACAATGGATGATTTTGGCGATAGTTTCATACAACCCGAAGTTGATCCGGCGGCGGATTTTTTAGCTCGCGAACAAGACCAATTAGCAGGACTTGAGGATGAACTAGAAACCAGCGCTCCGCCCCCTGTTATTTCCTCTTCAAATGGTTTAGATGACTTTGTGGGTAAGTTGATATTAACATATAGTAATAAAAGCATGCAACTTAATACACGTAAAATATAATGGGAAATCAATACCTGGAACCATGCCAATGAAATGAAATAAAAAAATGGATGAGTCAGTAAAAATCTTTCACTTTGTTATCCCTGAAATAAAGTTCATGTGTCCATGTATCTGTGGTTATCTGAGATATTTTAAACGTTAACTACATAATTATTAAAATTAATAAACACCATTTAGCCTATATTCCCAAATGGGGGTGGCAGAGGTGTACTGTGGCACCCACTTTTCGCCGACGATGTTAGTTCCCATGTTAATAGAGGGCGAGCCTATTGTCATATACCGGGCTTGATTCTAGACTCTGAACTCATATTGGGAATTTTTCATTAAAAAAACTACATTTGTCCAATCTAGGATTTGAACCCAGCTGGTTGCAAAGCACATTATTCGCCACTAGACCAACGCAGCATTTACATATTGATTGTGTATCATATACATTTTTTAGAAGTTCCCAGTGCATTGACATTTGATGAAAATGGGCTACTAGAGGAAGAACCAATCCAAACCTCAGTATTTAGACAGGAAAGGGAAGAACCTGAAAAAATTAAATTGTGGAGAGAAGATCAGAAGAAGAGATTGGAAGAAAAAGGTAAACTATAATATTTTTATCCAAACTCAATGACCAAACACCCCTCTGCGAAATGTAGGTGTGCTATTTACACTTTGCATGCATATACAGGAACACTGGATGAGAAGTGTGTTGTTACTGTGACTCTCATTATTATGCATTAGAACTAAGATGATGGGAGTGCATGTGGCTGGTACCCACCACCTTAGTATTGCTCTTGCTGGGTGTACACCACTGCAACTCATCCATGGTGACAGCCCAAACCGAGGCTGTTCCTCCTTGAAGTGCCCTTGAACTAGTTGAGGTTTAGTAACTGCACAAATTCAAAATCACTTACTATGTGGTCTGTTTGATATGACTTGCAGAATTTTGAACACCCACCCAAGAATATGGCTGTGATCCTGTGCAAACAAGTATACATTTACATTTTTTTATTAGGTTTTGTATGTTACAGATGCAGAAGAAGAAAAGAAAAGGGAGGAGATGCTAAAAGTAGCCAAAAAAGAGCTAGAGGACTGGTACAAGACACACGAGGAGCAGATTGCCAAAACTAAGGCAGCCAACAGGTACAGTAGTGCTGGAAACTATTTTATTATTGATTGCATTAACGAGTAGACTAGTGGGTATGTTTTATAAGCTAGTAACTTTATATGCCAAAATATCAGTTTATAAATAGCATTTTATTTTATTTATTGTCAGTGCTAATTTAATAATTTAAAAGCCTTGTAACTTACACATGTGTGTAGTAGCAATTATTTTTTTATTCGATCTTTGCATGATATATATAAGATATAAGTATATGATGCAAGAGTATTTTATTTATTTTTATGCTTTGTTTATAAAATTTTAGCATGTTTTACCATGACAATACAATTTTTTTAACTAGTGCTGTACTGCTGCTATAACATAATATTCTCTCACGTGAGTGGCTATGTTTGAGGGGCATACCGTTATTATTGTAAAAGTTACAACTACTACTTCTACTTGTTACCTGCATTTTTGGTTAAATTCTTCACAGTAGTGTGAAGAATTTAACCAAAAATCTTTTTCTATAATAAAAGTAGCCTAAGTTACTCCTTATCAGCTATCTGCCAGTGAGTCCCATCAAAATCGGTCCAGTTGTTTTGGAGCGTGACCAAAACAGTCAGACAACAATTTTAAAAATTGTTTCTTTGCTATAAGTATGTACCATATATTTTCGTACCATAGTACCGTATACTTTCATATGTAGTTAGTAAAAAGTTATATTTATTTGTATAGGTTGTTGATATTATTGTAGTATTTTCCATGAATTTGTATAAAGAAAATAATAAATTACAACCAGCAGAATGCTCCTTACCACAATCAAGTGAAAGTCCCCATTTTGGTGCAACACCTTAAAAAGAGTTTAAATGTTAGTTACCAATGTTAAGGGACCTGCTAATACACTATTTGCACCATCAATACCATCATTTTAATAAATTATATGGAATACTGATTTATGAATTTAAAGGTATTCCTGGATTTTAAGTTTTGTAAGTAACTATTAATGAACAATGACCGTAATTACCTCCAATTTGCCGACATGAAATCATGCCCCTGGCTCAGGCTTATTAAAGAATGTTATACTGTCTAATTATGTACCTATTGCATGAATTTCTATAGATGCAATTAATAATAAATGTTTTGTTTCAATGCTGTCTCAGGGAATCCGCTAAGTGAGTATATTTTATAGTTGAATTTGTAACTAACGAATTTTGAAAATGTTAATTGTCATTAATATGCAAAAACAGCCTCATTCGTTATATGCGTTACTATTTTGTTGGTTTACAGTGTTTTTTTTTTGTCTGAGTCCATGTCCGCTGTTTCATTTTGGTTGTGGTGAAATGTTTACTATTTTTCTATGTATTTTATAAAATGGGTATATTTAGTGTTGTAAAAACGCTCGACTCGGCGCTTGAAACGCTCCTATTTTCTACGTGTTTGAACGCTCGCAAGCGTCGCCTCAGCGCTAAACGTTCGACTTCAGCGCTCATATTTACAACACTAGGTATATTACATGTAATTTGTAGTAAAATATAATAATAATATAATTTATATTATAATTATTGCTGTCTAAATGTCGCCACTTCATATCTTTTTTTTTTTATTATTTAGTCTAATGAACATTTATACAAATCATTATGCACTACACTCTCTTCCTTCCTGGCGAGGCATCTGATGTAATGATATAATATGCATAAAACTATGATTATTGTGTCAGAAATGTACATTGATAAAAGGTAAAGGTAATTGGATTAACAACCTTTTCATATAATACCAGTAACCACATGCTCATTCGATGTTGCTAGTTGGAGGTTATTCTTACATAATGATTGAAGGCCGAGGAACATGGTATAACAGGTGCAAGGAACTTGGTGCACATGGTACCAAAACCAAATATTTCTAATAATCAATTGTTTTCGAAGACCTTTTTTTACTTAAAACCTGCTCAAATCGATAAATCATTGAATTTTTTTTTTTAAGCTAAGACGTCCCCCCCTCTAAGATTTATTTCAGTGTCAGGCAAATAATCAGATCGAAACATATAATTGTGGGTCGTCACACGAAGATTTGTTTCGTGCGCGAATCGAACCCGCGATTACTCGACCCAGTGGGCGGAGCGGCTTAAACTCTTAACCATTGCGCCAAATCGCCCGTCGTGCATGTGAACTTTATATTGTGTGTGCCTAGGTACAGTAAATTCCTCAAAATGTTAGTGGTAGCATTCGACGCGAGGACCACACACGCAAGATGATGATTGATTCTGATTTTTTCTTTTTACTTAAGATTTAATGGTTTCCTTAAGTTGAGTTGGTGTTCGAGTAGTTAAGGTGTGGCTTTAACTCTTAATAAATTCGACTGCTTTGTATAAGCAAAAGTCCCCAATGCGTCTCATAGCATACTAAACAACTTCTGCAAAATATACATAATTACCCATGCAACTCCATAAATTCATTTATTTTATTCTTTATGCGTGTGTGTGTGAATGATGTACGCTGTTATTCTTTATGCACTTATGTACATATGTGGGTGGATTACATGCCTCGGGCATTTTCTGCCAGTCTACCTTGAGGTAGAGTTGTAAAAATGAGCGCTGCAGTCGAGCGGTTAGCGCTGAGTCGACACTTACGAGCGTTGAAACTCGTAGAAGACGCGAGCGTTTTAAGCGCCGACTCGAGCGTTTTTACAACTCTACCTTGAGGTGGTGTAGAAACAAATGTATGTACAATAAATCTCGCTAGACAAGTTACAAAGCTAAATTAGTCGTGAGCCATTTTCATCTCTATGAGGAAAAATATTCAGCGCCCTTGAAGTACAATGTTATGATTCGACAGGTATATACGAAACGTACTCAAATCTACGTCTCATCCATAACTCATGGTAACACTACCCATCAGGGAAATTGGATAACGTCGCACGCTCCATCATGTGTAAAACATTTGTATGGGTTCAGCTATTCAAAAATACATTTAATATGTTCGCTCCGTTATTAGGAATGCCGAGAAAGCCCTCGCTCGCGGCTCTGAGGGAGCCGTGGAGGACGGCAACGAGTGGGCCCGCGTAGCCGAGTTGTGCGACTTCGGGCCCAAGCGCGGCCGGGACGTGGCGCGCCTGAGGTCTATCGTGCTCCAACTGAAACAGTCCGGTGTGCAGCCCAAACACCCTCCGCGCACTACTAAAGTGTAAGCTGTTAATATTCATTAAAATTGGCATACCTACGCAAATGATATTTATATTTATTAAAAATATATATATTTCATAAAAATAGATTCATTCGTTTAATATAGGCTCTTATTCGCTGTGACCAAACGCGGCGCGTTACTATAACTCTGTGAAATGATACTATGTGTGACAGCAGTATTATTAAATGACCATTTCACTAAGCTATCGTAACGAGACGCGTTAAGTGTTTAATGATCATAGTATCATCAGTGGCCCCTAGGGAAAACTTAGGGCAAACCATTTCAGTGATCACTTTAATAGTGGAATAGTTACAGAGTACCCTTAAGATTGGCTGATGAACTGCGATTTTGCATCACTATTCTAATATTAGTTATAACAAAATTACTTAATCATTTCTTGTGTTTATTAGAATTTCTTTGTTACAGGGCATGAATCAACAATGAAAACAAGTCCATAATAGTATCTTGATTGTTATCAAAGTAGATAACATAAATTCTGGTATTGGAAAGTCATGTAGAAAAAGGAAATCAATATATTGAGGATAAATTTTCAACTAGTATATTATAACAACACATTTATTTTATAACATTAAATAATTAAAGAATATTATATACATTCATAAGTATGTATCAATATTATAATGTTAAGATGGCATACTAATTTAAGACTAGTTTATAGCCAAGTTTTTTTTTATTAATTATGTTTAAATAAATATCATTCCAAAATAAGCATCCTTTCTTTGGTAAAAATCACATATTAACCCACTTCATATTATAATAAATGGTGTGTAAGCATGACAGCCATATCCAAATACTGAGCTTCTTAATGGAATATATTTCACAAAACCAATGTACCTTAAAATAAATCATAACTTTAAATCTTTAGCTATGTCAATATGTTTTCTTTTATATACCCTTTCCGACAATTGCAACAGCAAATACATTAAACTTATAACTAAAAGAAATGGCCAAACACCGCATGTGAGGTAATTTCGTAATTGTAACCCTAGCGACTTGTTTTTGTTTAATAATATTTTGTTATAAACTATTTCCGTCCGCCTTGTTATATCCATCCAATTGTACATTTTTCTAATCATCCTATTGCATTCAAATGGACACAACATATTACCGGCTTCTAGGTCATAGATAGCTCTTTCTATTCCCTCCACTAAGCTACTTACATTAGGCTCAGTCAAATAAATCATGCTTTCAGGTAACACTTCAGGAATTCCACCAACTCTAGTTGAAACAACCTTTAGCCCGCATGAGGCAGCTTCCACAATTGCCATACAATAAGCCTCTGTCAGTGACGTATTTAAAAATATATCACCTTTTACTAAAACATTTCTTACTTCAGAATGTTTAAGACTACCTAGAAGAGTGACACAATGTTGAAATCCTTTTTTCTCTCGAACTTCTTGTAATAACCACATTTTAGGACCGTCACCTCCAATTAGAAACCTTAGTTTAGGATTGCGAGGGCACATGTCTGCTATAACAGCAGCCATCAAATCAACACCCTTTCTATACACTAATCTTGAAACAATAACAATTGTTATCAAACCGGGATCCCTTTTACATGGATCTGGAGTGAAACTGTATGCATCAACAGCATTTGGTATGACTGAAACCTTATGTGCTTTAACTTTGGCTCTCAAAACAGTGTTCTCTTTTCCGGTGTGTGATACACATATACAATGGTCACATTCACACAAACACATTTGTAGGTATTTATTAGTGAGGACTGCAGACATGTCTGCGAACCCAAATAAGCTATGGTCAGTGAACACTGTTTTCAAACCCATTAATTTGCCTATTATGGATACTTCATGACACAGAACACTAAAAGCTGAATGTCCATGGACTATCTCAATTTGTTCTCTAATTAATATATATCTTATCAAGGCTATGTTGCATATCATGGTAGGCAAGGCACATTGAGCATAAAATACTCTTATAGGTAAATAGTATACTTTCAGTCCACACGTAAGGTATCTTATGCCTACACGCTGGCCGTAGGAGTGTGTGATGATGATTACTTTATGGCCCCGTTTGATCAAACACTGTGATAGATTATAAATATGTTCCTCTACTCCACCTGTGTTTGGATAGAAGAAATCTGAAGCCATACAAATAACGTGTCTTTTTTTCTTACGAACGTCCTGAAAGACAAGAATTAGGTACCGGTGAAATGTAAGTGGAATAAAGATATTTAATAAATATTGCAAATAGAGAGAAAAATATTATTTACCCGAAACGCCATTCCTATTACAGCGAAATAATACTCCAATAAATGTATCTATAGTAATCTATATATAAATGTAAGTATCCAATAAACTATAAAGCCTTACATTACAATTATTAATTCCAATTATTAAAACTGTTAACCTAGGCAGATAACCTCTGAAGTTTTGTTTCTTCCTTTTACTTATGAGGCTGCACTCAAAACAAATATGCACATGTATTAATTGAGCGCCGCACACTTTTAGAGCGTATTTTGCCACAAGTTTACAAACTCAACTTCCGCAGTTTATTTTTTTGAATTTATAAGATATTTGGGGTCTTTTGTAAACTACTTAATTCTCTGGTCCAGTCTTGCCAGCCCTAATGTTTTAACAGTAGATTTGCTGTTTTTTGAATGGCAACCCTGTTTTCTGTTTCCGGTACAAATTCTACTGTCTTTCCCATGAAGCTAAAATTACCTGCACGTTGCCGCTCCGCCGGTCATCGTTCAACACATTGTCTTTTTTTCTCTCAATTACACGGATCACCATTTTGAGTGAATGAGAAAGCTAAAGTAAGGTTGGCTACGTCGCCCTGTACGTGTGCTTGGTTACCTGTTGTGACCTGTGGTTAGGCCATAACAAATGGCTTTTGTTTATTGCCGTAATGGCGACAAGAAGCCAATTTTTATAATTTACTGTTATACTCTATTACTACTTGACATTGGCGAAATACACTGTTAAAGTGTGCGGCCATTAATTTAAATAAGAAGAAGAAGAATGCGCCCCGTCCGTTTCAACGATTAAAATATAAATGAAAATCATTGTGATAACTGAATATAGTTTAATACAGTGAAATTATATCGTGTTGTGCTGTATTTTTCAATCAAGGACAACCAAAGGAGGAGTGAAAAATCTTGAATTGTCATTTCACACGTATGTATTTATTGCCTCTTATTATATTATAGGGAACTTTCACAGCAAAATTATGGATTTAACATTAAAGGTATATATAGATATAATTAATATACGGTGATAATTAACTGTGAGTTTAAAGCTTTAATTTGTATTTTAAATATGTCCTACAGCGCCTATTGGTTACTGTCGATATTAATAAATTAACACCGAAACATTAACAATTCCTATTCCTATTTCATAATGACTAAACGAATTTGGATGAAATTTAGTAAGGATAGGATATCTAGATAAACACTGTCACGTCTGTATTCCCCAATCGGGGGTGGGATATCTAGACCTATTTATGATTATTTCATCTTTCACTAAAATGGCGTTTTACCTGAAATAAAACGCTTATTAAACTACTTACCTTACTGGAAGCTTTATATTGAGATGGCATATAGAGCCTCGGTTGCAAAATGAAGTTTTGGCCTTTGACCTAGCGTGCGTTGTATGCCATGCCCGTATGTAGATAAATCGGAACCCTGAAAAGCATGTTGATGTCCGTGTGATGGAACTGTTGATTTTAGTGATTTAGAATCCCACCGCTACGCCTATATTCCCCAAGCGGGAGTGGGAGTGGTGTACTGTGTACACTCACTTTTCGTTCAACAATGTAAGGTCTCATGTAGTAGAGGATGAGTCTATTGATATTATACCGAGCACAGTGCCAGATTCCGGACTAGATTTTTTTATCGAATAATTACTGTTTTCCGATATATTCGAACCGACGACCTTGTGATCGCTATGCGAATTACCAATGAGGCTTTAAATTGTACATACTAATATCGATGTTTACAGATTTGTTTTTAAGATTTGTATTATAATACGTATGTGTGAACTTATATAAATTACTCGTAGTAATTTAAAATCATAATTTAGATGTGTCAGTTACGATTTTGCATGAAGTAAATTTTTTTAAACATAAATTGTATTTTCTTATCGATAAATCCTGTACTAGTAATCACTTGCCTAATCACGCACACTAACACAGAATCACAAACTCACACCGTCATAAAATTGACACGCTACCGCGGCGATATGCGGTGTCTAGGCATTCTTCGTCTATGGCATATCGCTACTAGTTACTAGTGCTGTGCTATGCAGTGTTATTTAGTTATTATTAAAACTGATTCTACTATTTGATATGAATGACCCATGGTTATTATCTAAAACGGATTGGTCACTCTGGGATAAATATATTAGGTAACATAGAAAATTACTATAATCTACTCTGAAAAAAATATGACAATGTGGAAAAAATTGATCAGGTGATCAATTTTTTCCACATTGTCATATTTTTTCTTTTAAATAACTTCTTACTCATATAGCTCACGCAATATAATTTTCATAAGCTACTATGCGTGAAGACCTGTAATTGGCTTTCCATTGTTATTTTTAGTTTCTATATTATTGTATTAGCTGTAAGTCTTCCACCAAATAAATAAATAAAAACGTGACGACAAGGATAATCACTTAAGAGTCCTACGTCTCTTTCTAAGTAAGGTGACTAAACATTGGTACGATTATGGACTTGTGTGGACCGATCCCCCCGATGCTTTGTCGTCCCTTCTTTCCGCTCCGAATACGGGCGACGACGACGACGAAGTCGTAGATCCTCTCCCCTAGCCGGCGGTTGACCGGTGCACTTAGTAGTGCACCCCTTCACCCCGAAGCGACTGTCCCAACCGAAACCGCTTCTTCAAGGCGCCCTCGAGTATGTCTTGCCCTTCTGGCTCGGGCGTAGTGGTTGCACGCTGGCCCTTAAGTCCGGTGAAGCTGTAAAGGCCTCGCGGCCAACAGCGTACATCACTCACACACACACACTATGGACTTGTTGACATCTAACTAACGTATAATTCTCGGGCACTGTTTGTCGCCGTAATTCTTTGTTTCCATGCATATGCCGCATCTTCAATGACCTAATTTTATATACTTACTAAAACATTTTATTATTTCTGCCACTGTTATAATGATATATATTAATAATGGAGTTCTGTGAACGACAATTTGTTTCTGTTTGCCAATAATGTTTTAACGGCTTTCAAATGAAAAATGTATAGTAGGGTTATTAATTAAAAAAATTAAGATAAAATAAAAACCATATACTTCACTCCATGTACGTTAGGTAATGAAATTCTTACAAATTTCTGAGGTTTATTATTTTGGTGATAATCTCTTTAATCTCATAATGTCATATTTGCAGATTTATCTGAATGTATGTGTGTATACGTTGAAAATACCGAGAACACAAAGTTGGCTGCAATATAGGAACATGTTGACGCCATATAGTTGTGAGCGCTTCGACGCCTTATAATTATATCGCGTCGCCTAAATAAAAAAAAGTATCGGGACGCATTACTATTATGAATATCGCGACGCATTATTATTATGAGCGTCGTGACGACTTATTTTAATGAGCGTCGTGACCACCTATTATTATGAGAGGTGTGGTGCCTTTTTATTATAAGCGTTGTGACGCTTTTCCATTATCATGAGCGTCGAGACGCTTAGTATTATAAGCGTTGCAACGTCTTATTATTATGAGCTTTGTGTGTGTGTGAATGATCTACGCTGTTGGCCGCGGGGCATTGACAGCTTCGCCGTACAAGATTATTATGAGCGTTGTTACGCCTTTTTGTCATAAGCGGTGTGACACCATACTATTATGAGTGTCGCGACGCATTATTATAATGAGCTATGCTATATACAAATACACATACATATAAATTTATGTAAGGCGTCGCAACGCTCATTATAGTAAAGAGTCACGGCGCTCATAATAAGAAGACGTCGCGACGCTAATAATAGTGTTGCGTCGCGACGCTCATAATAATATTGCGTCGCGTCGCTCATAATAGTAATTTATCGTGACGCTCATAATAATAATGCATCGCAACGCTCATAATAATAAGACTCAACGCCTATAATAGTATGGCGTCGTGACGCTCAAGATTAGAATACGACGCTTATAATTATAAGACGACGCGGCGTCATATTATAATGAACAGTCTTAATATTCGTGTCCCTTCTAATCATAATCGTCGTGACCCTTTCTATTATAGGCATTGCGTCTTATTATTATGAGCTTTGTGTGTGTGTGTGTAAATGATCTACGCTGTTGGCCGCGGGGCATTTACAGCTTCATCGTACAAGATTATTATGAACGTCGTGACCCCCATCATGAGCATCGCGATGCCATACTATTATAGGCCTTGCGGCGTCTTATTATTAAGAGTGTCGCGACGCATTACAGTTATGAGCGTCGCGACGCATTACAGTTATGAGCGTCGCGACGAATTACAATTATAAGCGTTGCGACGCATTACTATTATGAACGTCGGGAGATTTTATTATTACTAACGTCGCGACGCCATATTATCCTGTACATACAGTCGAATTGAGAACCTTGTTCGTTTTAAACGCAGTTATAAATGGTTTACAGCGTATAAAAACCATATCATAATAGGTATAGTCCGTATTAGTTTTACCTTATGGTCACCATACTGCATCGTAATGGATGCGAGCGCGATACCGGACTCCAGGTTATTGCTCTGCATCATGGTTTCTCGAGTTGTTTAAATCATAGAAAATTGAGTTCTGTGTCTGTAAGTGTTTGATTTTCTCTAGCAATATTTTAACATTACTTAATCCGTTAGGAGCAATAAATTCATGGAATGACCTTTGACCATGAAGGTAAAATTACCTGGAGGGAGTCATACGACGTTGCCGCTCCGCCGGTCATCGTTCAACACATTGACTTTTTTCTCTCTCAATTACACGGATCACCATGTTGAGTGAATGAGAAAGCTATTGTAAGGTTGGCAACGTCGCCCTGTACGTGTGCTTCGTAGCCTGTTGTGACTTATGTTTGGGCCATAAATGCACCCCGTCCGTTTCAGCGGTTAAAATCTAAATGAAAATTATTGTGATAAGTAAATATACTTTCACAACACAATTAACAACAAGTTTCACAGCAAAATTATGGATTTAACATTAAATATATACGTTATTGACGTCATATAATTAATATACGGTGATAGTTATCTGTGAGTTTAAAGCTTTAATTTGTATTTTAAATATGCATTATTTTACGCTTCTCCAATAGTGATGTCCTACAGCGCCTATCGCTTACTATCGATATTAATAAATTAATACTGAAACATTAACAATTCCTATTTCACGTCATAATGACTAAACGAATTTGGATGAAATTTAGTAACGATAAAATATCTAGATAAACACTGTCACGTCTATATTCCTCAATCGGGGGTGGGATAATTCCCAATCGGGGGTAGGACCTATTTATGGTTATTTCATCTTTATAGCGTTTTCCCTGAAATAAAACACTTAATTAACTACTTACCTTACTGGAAGCTTTATATTGAGATGGCATATAGAGCCTCGGTTGCGAAATGAAGTTTTGCCCTTTGGGTAGTACTGCTTTTACTGAAGATTAGAGGTTTGACCTCTATATGAGTTGGCATTGTGCCCTCCACCCCGCGAGGGTGCGTTGTATGCCATGCCCGTATGTAGATAAATCTGAAACCTGAAAAGCATGTTGATATCCGTGTAATGGAACTATTGATTATCGTGATTTAGAATCCGCGTTTGAGTGCTAAAACGTTTAGAAGGTACCTCCCCTTTCATTATCGCTGGGACGCGGTCGCGGTTAGCAAGTAGGTACGTAATAATAATACCGCTTTGTGGCTTGCGCCGGCTATTGTCTGATGTACCTGGACTTTTCTATCAATGTATTTGGAGGATTCGCGTCTGTGCTAGAACTTTCATACGAGTATAAAAGGAACAGCGCGGTGACGGACACTTATGAAGCGACAGCGATCAAATCGAGAACAAGCTATCTTAGTGGAATACACCAGCGACCTTAGCAGCGATTAACGGATTCATAGATCAATAGAGAAGACGGCTGGGTGCTTCCATCGACTTGGGATCTGGTAATTAATATAATCAAATCCAAAACGAAGCTTAACACTGCGGGACCTTAAGACCCCGTAAGCTCATTCTGCGTAGATCGGACCAAAAAAAATAATTAAAAAGTTTGAGTGTACCCTGGAACAACTATGCCTTTTGGACATCTAACACCTCAGTCCTTGACCATGGGTGCTGTCGGGAACGTAAAATAAAAAAATAAACCGCGAAAAAATCCGAAAAATAGTTTTATTTCATGTGTAATATTCGCGTGAATCTAAGAACACAGTATTAAAAAATCTTATTTAAGTGCCTTATTGGTCTAGTAGCAAATCTGTACCTCCAGGTGATACAACTCGAGTTAAAGCAGTTTTGATATATTTACACATTATGCAGCAGAAAAAATCTGCTATTTTTCAATCTGATGCCCATGTCTCTTAAAATGAAGAAGTTTTTTTTGTGCAATATAACTAAGGATTTTTCAGAATCAACAAAGTGTAAGATGATGTATCTTCAATTATCACAAATTGAACTGAACTGATTGCTCCATTTTTTTCTGTATTAATGATTCAACTTTAATTAACCCCTTATACACAATCAGCAGAGGTAGATTAAAAATGGTGTGAATTGATATAATTGTCACAGTGTCAATCACATGTGTCAGTGTACAGTAATGTTATTCAATAAATGAACATATTTACTATAGATTCTCAGTTACTTAAGATTTTCTGTTCGGTGAAATAAATATGTTTTTTAATCATCTATTGTCTTTTACGTTGATAAGGTCTGTCCTAGTAGTAATCACTTCGCTATTAAAGTACACTAACGCAGATCCACAAACTCCCACATGAAATTGACACGCTACCTCAGCGATATGCGCTGACCATACATCCTAGTTTCATGACTAACGTGCATTGAAAAAGCGCACGTGCAAACGTAGGGTAAATGTGATGTAAAAATTGTAACCACCACTACGCCTATGTTCCCCAAGCGGAAGTGGGAGTGGTGTACTGTGTACACTCACTTGTCGTTCAACAATGTAAGGTCTCATGTAGTAGAGGATGAGTCTATTGATATTATACCGAGTACAGTGCCAGACTCCGGACCAGATTTTTTTTTATCGAATAATTACTATTTTCCGACATAGGATTCGAACCGATGACCTTGTGATCGCTATGCGCATTACCAATGAGGCTTTACTATTGTATTAAATTGTACATACTAATATCGATGTTTACAGATTCTTCTTTAAGATTTGTATGTGTATACTTATGTGTGAACTTAATATATAATTTACTCGTAGTAATTCGAAATCATAATTAAGATGAGTCAATTACGATTTTGCATGAAGTAAATATTTCTATATCATCACGCCAGATCCCTTACGGGGTAGGCAGAGAGTACAGAGTTCCAACAGGCTCTTTCCTTACATACCTCTCTGGCTTCCTCTACTCTCATAGTTCGTCTCATACACGCTCGCCGGTTACGGAATCTCCTGACTTGTCCTTCAGATAAGACCCGGTCTATTTGGTCATGGTAAGATAGTCTAGGTCTTCCCCGGTACCTTCATCCTTCCACTTTCGCATTGTATATCAGTTTTGTCATTCTTTCTTCGGAAGTAAATATTTGTTAATCATAAATTATTGATAAATTTTCTTATCGATAAATCCTGTACTAGTAATCACTTGCCTAATCACGCACACTAACGCAGATTTATAAAGTCACACCGACATAAAATTGACACGCTACCTCGGCGATATGCGGTGTCGAGGCATTCTTCGTCTATGGGAGATATACTCTTTGGAGTGGATGGTATACTTCGGAATTTCCATTTAGTCAAGACATTGAATAAATATTAACGACGTTTTTTACACCTCATTTAAACAATAAAACTAATTTAAATAAGGTTTAGTTATACTAGATAATTTTTGATTTCTGACGTACTGGTCTGCAATAAATCCTCCTTCAGTGAAAATTAAATGTATATGAAGAGTTTAATGGTGGGTCTTTCTTGCATTAATGCTACTTTATTCCATTTTAATCTCATTTGCTTAATAGCTTAACGTTGTTTTCATCAAAGTACTGCATACTTTGCGTAATCACTGTAACTGGCGTGAGAATATAGACATGCCGATCTTTACCGATTTGATACAGTGATATAAAAAATGAACGAGAACTACAAGACATAGTGATTATATTCTCTTTGCTACAAGATTCAAAACAGTTGTACAGAAATAATGCCTCATTTGTATCTGAATCTCTATCTTACATTCACCACTCAGTATACAACGGCGCTAATCTCATAGAACAAACAAACCCCTTAATAGTTAATTTCACTGAAATCTGAAACTGAATCTCGATCTGACATTCACTAAACTTGTCGTTTCATAGAACGCTCACAAAAAGCTTATGAAGGAGAATCACTTTGATGAAGAAACATTTAAAGCTAAAAAAACATTAAACTCTTTTGTAGTAGTGTGTCCTAATTTTCTTGGAAATAAAAACGTGAAAACTCAATATTTTAGAACAGGTTAAGAATGGTGCGAATGCTGGCTGTCAATCATGCATAAGGTAACCTGATTTTCGGTTCCGATTTGGTTGTTTATTAATCTAATGTGTTCCACTGCAGGGCAAAGATCTCCCGCTCCTTTCTCCAACGATCTCTATACCCTTTCAATAACGGCCATTCTTTTCGATACGCGTCGAGGTCATCGCGCCATTGCTTCCTGGGTCTGCCTCGGCGAAGATGACCTTGTTGTGGAACCCACTCGGTACATAGTTTGGCCCACCTATTTGTATCCATTCGGCTCAGGTGACCCGCCCAATTCCATTTTAATGACGCGGTTTTAACTTCGTCGCCTACAATGCGGGTCATGGAGCGTAGCACCGTGTTCCGTACTTGATCGATACGTTTTATGCCTAAGATGCTACGCTCCATTGCTCGTTGGCAAACCTTGAGTTTGGACTTTTGAGTCTCGGTTAGTAACCACGTTTCAGCGCCGTAGGTGAGAACGGGCAAGATACACATGTCGATAAGTTTCCGTTTTAATATTAAAGGCAGGTCGCCTTTCAAGCTGCCCCATGGACCAGTAGCTCTTCCAGGCGTTTTCGATGCGACGATCGATTTCTTTGTTTTGCCTGTTTTCGAAGGAAACTATCTGGCCCAGGTATATGTACTCATCGACGTAATGTAGAGCTTGCCCATCTATCTCAATTTTGCTCTTGACACTATTGGTCATCACTTGTGTTTTTGACCGGTTCATCATCAGTCCAACCTCAAGGCTCTTCCTGCTGAGTTCTTGGAGCATATTTTCCAGGTCGCGAGCTGTGGAGGCGAAAAGTACAATGTCATCGGCAAATTAATTATTATTTTAGTTTTATATTTTTGCTATATACCTTATAATTATTCGAAATTGTAACTTAGTCTATTTTATATAGAATATTGGGTTTTATACCTTCAAATAAAGATATTATTATTAAAGCGCAGATTTGTTAATCTTTTGCTATAGATGACTATTCCCTTTGTTGCCTATGAAACTGCTAGGGTCTTAAAAACTTCCTCTAGAGTACTTATAAACAGTTTTGGAGAGAGCGGGTCGCCTTGCTTAACTCCTTTTTCTATTTTAAACGTCGAACCAGTGGTATTAAGTTTAACAGACGCTGTACTTTGATTGTAGATGTTTTTTTTTATGAGATATATGTATATTTTTCAATTTGCTGATTTTCTAGATCTGAAAATATGGCCCTGTGATTATTATCAAAAGTATTTGCATAGTCCACAAAGGCTAGGTACAAAGGCTTTTGAAACTCTGTAGATTTTTCAATGATTTGGTTTAATGTATGTAAATGGTCTGTGGTGGAATAACTAAAACGGAAACCAGCTTGTTTTGGGGTTGATGACTTTCCAGTTTGTGGTTTGTTCGTTTTAAATATTACTTTAATGAAAAGTTTATATAAATTGGTATTGCGTAAAAAATCATGAATAGGATTAGATCATCGGTACCGACAAGTTTTAATTATTATAGTTCTTTATATGTAAATACATTAATATAATAATAATAATAATAAGTCATTTAATCCAGACAAATGAAATTTTACAAAAATATTTTGTTAAACTTACGGGCCCATAGAATGTATACCTTACAGACTAACATACATATAATATATAAAAACTTATAAACTAAGGAACATAAATTGCCGGCGACATGTTGCGCTGTACGGGGGTAGCTCTCAGTCTCCCACGAAATCTTCTAAAAACGACACCCCACGGGCAAAAGTCCTCGCTCATGAAGGTCTCCAATTTGGCAGTGGAAACTCGCACAACAAAGGAATTAAAAGCCACATTGAGTTGCGAATTCAACTTCTCGACCCTCAGAGAATACAAGGACTTCTTGCGGGCATACTCCACAATGTCATCGGCTTTGGTGGTGTAGTGTAGCCGTGACACGTACAGCAGCGTCGTCGGTACTGCTGAACGCAGGAGTGTGCCATCGTCGACCGGTGCAGACCCACACCGGTTTCTTCGAGGGGGCTTCTTCTTCTTCTTTTACACCTTAATGAAGCCTTCCTCATCAACTTGACCCTTTGTGGTAGTCCGAGGCACCTTACGTACCTTCCCAGTTGTCCTCTCCGGTGCGCGGGCGGAAGCAGCGGCGTAATCACGACGAGGAGAAGCCGTGTTTACGTTTGACGTCACCGGCGGGGCCGTGGAGCAGGTGGCGGGACGCGGTGTACTGCGAACGGCGGGGTGCGGTATGCTGCGGGCGGCGGGGCGCGGTGTATCGCGCGGGCCCGTAGCAACAGCTGGCGAGGCATCGGCCGACTCGAAACTGCAGACGGATGCATTTTGCGCCCCGCGACGAACGTTCACATTACAGGCCTCGTGCGACCTACTTTCCGGGCTGGCGCCACGCAATGACGCCACCTCTTCTCGTAGTTCGCGGATGGTAGTTTCCGAAGCCTCTAACCTGAATTTCACCTCGGCCAGGCGGGACTTTAGGGTGGTTATATCCTTCAGCAGCCTGGTGACATGGACGTGGTCGAATGTGACGGGGGGTAGCCTATGCAGCTGCTTCGCCACAAAAGCGGGCACGTCGTCGGGATCGGTCACCTTCAGCAATCTGATTATGTCTCGGAGACTTCTCTCGCCCTTTTCGTCCCTCCTGCGAGACGGCATCTGATCGCTTTTACCAAGCGATTCGTACAACAGCACCTTCGCATTGCAGATCTCTTCCTGTTTGAAGTTAGTCTTGCATATCTGCTCGATGCTAACTTCATCCATGGTGTCGATGGCGTGCTGTAAAAACGCCAACACTTCGTTGGCTATGAGTTTTTCGGAACTCATAGCGGACTTAAGATAGCATAGGGCTTCTTTGCCCACACGAAACAGTATCTGTCGACCCGTAACGATATCTTTGTACTGAGCAACCACCTTTTTACGCAAGCACCATAATATATAGTAGGAATGCTGTTTTTGAATAATATCGATGATAACAATAAAATTATTGAGGTATATCTCTATTATAAGGAAGTGCCAAATTCTGACAACCATGGCTGACAACTAGGAGTGATCGTTATATTACATAACTGAAAAAATAATCTATTTTTAATAAATAATCAAATCACCTATTATTTATTACCTCAGGCAAGCGTTATTTTTTAAGCGTTACTTATATTACATATTGTCCGACCAAAACCGCCTACCAGCCTGCCACGCGACACAGCGACACGGACTGACTGGACTTAAGGTCAATTTCACTTAGACGTATAATATTTTTGTCATAAGTCACGTGTTATATTATGCTCTAAGACAACTACATATGATCTATTTTTAAATGAGTGTCCAGTAATGAAATTAATATATTATTAGGTTATTTATTATGTTCCGCGCCAATATATTTGTTCGTATTATACGATATTTATAACGTGTTGGTTACTACGTTAGATTATTTTTTTAATAAAATCAGTGCGGATCACTGGCGTGATCTTGGATGACGTACTTATGCATTTATCGTGGGTTTGTGAGGGATTGCGGCGTCGCGTGTCAAATTGTTTGCAAATAAATCGTTAGTTTGTTTATTGTAATAACTGTAAATAAAAGTTAGTTTTAGTTACGTGTAAATAATTAATTTATTAAATATATATTTAATTTTTAACGTTTAACAGCTCAAGGCGGCGGCGCGGTGTGTTTTGCGACAATAATCAAATGGCGTCGTTCAACGAAGCGAAGAAATAACTATTATTAATAGCGTAAAAAATAATAGGCGTTTTAAAAGTAGCGTATCGTTATAACGCGTTTTTAATATATAGCCGTTGCGAACACTCCTACTGACAACACTGCAAATGTCAGTTCAAATTACCCCATTGACACAGAGCATATAAATATAAAATGTGCATTGATTTGTTTCTTAATTTGGTTGTAAAACCTAGAAAATATTACAATATATTATTGGGTAATAGGTATAAGATCGTACTTTTTTGTTTACATCATAAAAAAATCTACTAAAATAGAGTTTACATTATTTCCAAAGTACTATTTGGATTTTATTCATTTAATTTCATATGATGGAAGACCCAAAGAAAATTGAGCGTAAAATAAAAAGATTTGCTGCTCGGTTCAAAAGTTCTAAAAATATAATATGCACCGACACTCCGGGTCCAGTAAGTATAAATTCGTATTCAAGATGAATCGGAAACACAGCGAGTCCTCGTTTTCATTTTCTGTTAATAACTTTCAGAACATAGTACTCTGTAATGTTGGTCAAGCTACAGGACTGGAAAAAGGAGATATACGTACGTTGCTGAAGGAAAATGCATTACACATTCCTGAACCAAAATTAATAGCACAGAAAGGGGAATCCCACTCATTCCTAGTGTTTAGTTCTATCGCAGATGCCACTTTATTCTATGAAACATTTAATGGAAAAGCTAAAGCTGACCAAAGTGATATGCTCCTCTACATGAACTTTGTTGATGAAGGTAAGCTTTTTTGATGTAGTGATTTTAGAATTGTGAACCCTATTATTTTAATTTGGGGTTGATATTTCAATCGTCAGATAAAAGTTAACAAATCAGACTAAACTGTCCCGCTGCTGAGGTATCGCCTTCTCTCACAAATTGAGGTGAGACAGGTAAAATCATACTTCTTAATATGGACTCAGCGCAGGTTAATAGATTTTTGTGGCCTCACTGTGGGAACTGACCAAGCCATCCATAAGCAACTCCCACATGAGGTGGTGACATGAACCAACAGCTTAAAGCGCTTTCTGCAGTACTGAGATGTTCTAATATATGAATATTTCACCCATCTCAGGCTGACTGAGCCAGACACTGCTTGATTTAGGTGATTGATATGAACACTAGTTCACCACGCTGTTGCACTGTAATATGACGGTACCTGAATTTAAAGGTTAAAATTCTTTGATTGCTTAAGATTCATAGAATATAATACTATTCTATGAATGACTTATCTGATGATTGAAATGTGTACCTTAAATTTAATGTAATGTTAAATGTTTTTCAGTGCCTAGCTCAGAAATTATATGCCAAGATGAAATTCCAAGAGGCCTTGTGTTACTAAATGATTTCATATCTGTTGAAGAAGAAGCAAACTTTATAGAACTATTTGATTGGACGGCTGACATTGAGTCCAGTAGTCTAAAGAACCGGCAAGTGAAGCATTATGGATATGAGTTTAGATATGGCACCAATGATGTGGATCTCAGTAATCCATTACCTGAAAATATACCTGAAGAGTGTGAAATTTTGTGGAAACGATTAAGGGAACGAGGAATTGATGTTGTAGTTCCAGATCAATTGACTATTAATAAGTACTGTCCTGGACAAGGTAGATATGTATACAACAATTGTATGTTCCTTCAGTAATTGTCATGATATGTTTTCCATTTCCCTTTATCAAGGGTTGAAGAGATAAATTATATTGATATAAAATAATAATAACTAGCCCTGTTAAAAACTGTCTCACCCTTGGGCACGGGCTTCCTCTAAAACTGAGCGGGTTTAGGCCATAGTCCACCATGTGCAGTATGAAACAAGTAGACATACTCTCACACAGACTCACATTTTTGCTGTTAAAATTATTTCCCAATGTGCTGCCAGTGTGAAAACGCCCAAGATCACACAGGAATAAAGTTGGGGTTCCCCTGTATGAAAAGGAAAAATATTAAAAGTGCTATTAGTCTAATTCCATTATCTGATCAGTAACAGTATGAAGATTAAGTGTAGTCACCATTATACATTTTAGTACCAATTATTGATTAAAACTTAAATTCTGCCTAAGGTATACCGCCACATGTGGATAAGCACAGTCCATTTGGATCAACTATACTGTCCCTTTCACTCGGGTCTGATATAGTGATGGACTGGAGGCACCATACTGGGAAATATGTGCCTGTGGTAGTCCAGGCGAGGTCACTTCTTATCATGCAAGATGAAGCTAGGTAACTTAACAATTAAGTTTAGTTATGTAACGTACCGAACATACCCCGATATCTTGAAAAGTCTTTATCGGGGGATGTTGATTCTAAAACGCATAACACACCCTTAAGTCCCCCGGTGATCTGACTAGAAAGATCTAGAATCCGCTATTAAGTGGCGAAACGTCTAGAAGGTTCTACCCCTTTAATTATCGCCGGCGCGCAGTCGCGGTATACAAGTACCTATGTGTTCATGCACAAATACGAGTAGGTATGTAATAATAATACCGCTTTGTGAGGCGCGCCGGCTATTGTACGATGTACTTCTATCGCTGTACTTGGAGGGCTCGCGTCCGTTCTAGAACTTTCAAACAAGTATAAAAGGAACACAGACCGCGGGGACGACACAGTCTCTTCTTGGAAGCGATAGTGATCAAATCGGAGAATAAGCGATCTAAGTGGAATACACCGGCGATTGTATCATCGATATACGGATTCTACGAGTGACTCAGCGACTTGGAAGCAGTATTTGGGTACTAACAAGAGTGGTACAAGTGTGCGCTTTGTGCTTGTGTGTAATTGCATTCGACGTACTGTTTTGTGTGTACAGCGCCTAATAAAGTACTTCGCACGTTATTCAGCATTTAATTAAACGCCGCAAACGTAACAGTTATTTTTATAGCTCATTTTTCTTATCATAATTATAGATAATCACGAACTATACTTTTTTAATTGGGGAAAGTCTTGCAAGCGACTTCCGTGACTTTTGAGGAAGCTCGCGGAGAGTGTCGGACTCCTATCGACTAAATACGTCTAGGCAGAGTTTCGACATTACTGTGAGCAACTAACTGGCATACACGCTAAAAGCTGTCGCAGCTGGACCACACGTTTTAGTACGCGTATATTTGGCAGAATAAAATGAATTTTGAATAAACCTGTTTGTTCTATTTGTGTGCGTGTTGTGTCATTGGAGATTTGATTGTACAGTTAAGATTTCTAAATCTTTAATTCACTATGATTTTTTTCTTGATAACTCTTTTTAATTTCTGTTTTAAGATATGATTGGCAACATGGAATACAGCCTCGAACATGGGACCCGGTTATCGAACAGCGTTCCTTGATAGACAATACAATCGCGAGAGTTATTCTAAGCGACACGGTCGCGCGTGGCACACGGATATCGCTAACTTTCCGATGGACCAGAAGTGGACCATGTGAGTGTGGCTACAAAACGTTGTGTGACAGTGCGGTTAGACCAACACCAGACAATTTGGAAGACAACATAGCTGCTAGTCTTGAAGAATTGCATGTGCATCAGGTAAAGATATTTAAATTTTCTCCACGTTACCGACGCAGCACGACCGTGGCGCGACCTGGAAAGTTGTAATGTACTAAAATGTACGGGAGACGCCACACAGCGCAGAGACGCTCGGCGCGATGGAAAACGTTATGGGGCATAAGTTATGACCCGCAGTCGTCGCGCCACCTGCGTTTACAAACGAAGCTCGGCGGAAGCGGGACGCCAATACGCGTGCGAGCGGGACTATAGTGTTGGGTGGCGTCCGACCGGCGCGACGTCGCGCGCGCAGTGTGACGTGTGCGGAGCTGCCGACACGGCCGAGCGTAGCCGAGCGTTTCCCGAGCGCTCCGGCGGCTATTTCACAAGCCTTTATTTGGCTAAACAATGTGTAGTCCAACTTCATTTGTTAATTTCAGCAGTCATTACATACATCTCTTGCTCTATTTAGCATTTCGACAGTTCACAAATTCCTCTTTTGATTTATTAAACAGGAGTGGTTTTTACAATTTTTAATTTCAAAGTGATGTAAAGTGAAATTCGCGGATACGACTTGTACCTATGTTGAGTGCACCTAGTCGACGATTGACGATCACTGAGCTGAAGCTAAGGGCCACCGTTCTAGTTTTGCAACTCTAGGGCACTTACTGGAGTCGCAAAACTATCGATGTTGACCTTGAAATAATAGGACAGTATCAATAATACAAATCGGCCAGTACCATTGATTGCAGACAATACTATTGATAGCATCGATACTACTTCGTATCAATACTATCGATAGTAATAATAGTTTTAAAGCGGTACTATCAATAGTTTTACTAAACTACGGACTCGTGTGGTAAGTGTACGAGCAGATTTTTTTATGTTTAGTGTGTGAATGACGTACGCTGTTGGCCGCGGGGCCTTAACAGCTACACCGGATAAGAGGGCGAGCGTGCAACCACTACGCTTGAGCCAGAAGGGCAAGAGGGCAGCTAGCTCAAGGGCGCCTCAAGGAGGAACGGCCACGGCTTGGGCAGTCGCTATAGGGGAGGGCGTATACTAGGTGTCTCGCCGTGGTGCTCTGCACCGGCCGGCGGGCAAGGGATTCTTCGACCTCGCCGGCGAGGTCGGTGTATGATCCTGTGTGCGGTATCTGTATCCGACAGAACGGAAGTAACGGCATCGGGAGGGTCGGTAAGAATATTCCTAAAAAAACTACAGTCCCCTGTGGCAGGTGTACGAGCAGATAGCGGGGCACTTCAGTTCGACGCGGCACACGCCGTGGCCCGCCGTGGTCCGCTTCCTGCGGGCGGCGCCGGCCGGTAGTGTTCTACTCGACCTCGGCTGCGGCAACGGTAAAAACATACTCAACCGGAACGACATTGTGCAGGTCAGCTTCCATACAATTCCTATACCCCTGCCCCATTGGTGTTTACTTTAGTGTTAACGCATGCACTAAAATGCGCTTAAACAACCCAATGAAAAATAAGTCAATTAACCCATTACACACGGGCAATCCGCGTACTGTCTTTGTTAGTGTGTTATAGTATTTTTCACACAGGATAGTGTAGGATAGGGTAGTGACAGTTCTAAGTGCCAAACGAAATTAATATTTAATTTAAGGGCCTTAAGGCATTAAACCATAAGTATAGAAACGGGTCATGCCTCTTATTGCCATCGAATAAAGTATAATTTTATTTGACACTTACAATTACATCAGTATATAACTGCAAAAAAAAATTAAGCGCCAAAAACAAAATGTAAAGGGCAAAAAAAATGTTGAAGATAGCAAACAGATAAGAGCATTTTAAACGCCCGCCATTTTGGCGCGCTTGGCGTGACGTCAAAGTCTATAATAACAATCAATTAGTGAACAGCTGTAGAAGTATTTTATTCTGTAATTTATTTTTATTTTGTATTTTGCGACTATTATACAATGGAACAACACTATGTTGTGCCTAGATGTAAATATAGAATAAGAAATGCACCCGATAGGTGCAGACATAGAAAGTGGTGTAAAATCAGAAAAAGAGACATGCTATCTCCATCAACTTGTTTTTATTGCTGCGAAGATCACTTTAACGTAAGAATTAACTCAAAAAATTTAATCTAAAATTTCGTCTTTGTGTAAATCGACAACAAAAAATAACAATAAAACTAACTCAAAAGCAAACATGCAACAAATATGCACTTGGTGACATTTGTATTGTAGACTTTGACGTCATATTCGATCTGACCAATAGCGCCGCTACTTTAAATTTCCCACTCATTTTTGTACTTTTAATAATTATTATCTTAATAAAAAAGTGATCTTAATAAATAATTACACGCATATTCCCTATTGTCACAGTACCCACCTTACATGAAAAATACTTTAATTAACACATTACATTAAGTTTTCTATGATTGATTGTATATATGTAATCGATTGTTGGTGAGCCAATAAACTAAAATATATAACTAAAATAAATTACGACAGATGTACAGCAGGAGCATCAGTTAGATTTTCACACTGCGTCGCCCTTAAATGTACCTACATGAGTGCTTCAATTCAGTGAAATGATAGGTCCAATTCATTGATATAAAAAAAACCAAGATACACAAAAATTACGCTTGACGGTTTTAAGCGTACTTTTCCAAATACAGTCGTGTAGTTATACGTATGATATAAACCGAAATTATGGGAAAATCTATCTTATTTGCGTTACTTAAAGTTAGTATTTGCAAAGCAACGCGGTCTGGGTGTTTGTGTATGTGAATTTTAAGTTTGTTGACACCTCGATACGGGTACAAATACTACTGTAGGGCTACGTCTTTAAAAAAGAAATGAATTTAATGGTTCCTCAAATAAATAAGTATATATGAATTTGAATAGTTTTTTTTGTTGATGAAACTAGTATACTGGTATATTTTATTTTTATTGAAGAAGTTTAAGCACAATACATAAAAACTAGATGACTATTAAACTTAAAAACAAAATCCGAACAAACGAGCTTGAATTTGTAGGTTTGAAAAAATCTTTACATTGTTGCTGATTCACTATGAAAATGCATTTCTAACATCGGACGGGGTCGCGAGGAAATCTGGGTAATATTATTTTATGTTATAAGAAGTACATATTATAAGAAGTATAGACAGTGTCTTATCTGCAGGGTAAGTCAAGAGTCCGTAACCGGCAAGCGTGTATGAGATGAACTATGAGAGTGAAGGAAGCCAGAGAGGTATCTAAGGAAAATACCCGTTGGAACTCTGCACTCTCTGCCTACCCCGCAAGGGATCTGGTGTGATGATATAGATATATATACTACACTAATATTATAAAGAGGAAAGATTTGTATTTTTGTATGTTTGTAACGAATAATCTCAAAAACTACTGGACCGATTTCAAAAATTCTATCACCATTAGAATGCTACATTATCCCCGAGTAACATAGGGTATATTTATAAAAAGAAAAAAAATAGGGATCCCTACTAAAACTTCAATAATGTAACCCAAGGTGTAAAAAATTAGCCATAAAATGTCTTTCATTGCATGCGCTGCGGAAACTATTGATGATGGAACAAAAAAATGTTCTACAATATTTAAGAACATATCAATATCTCCAAAAAACTTTATTATACCATATGCCCAACTATTGTATTTACGTCACTATAACTACCTTTTTACATTTTAAAAGTTGATAGAAATGCCGACCAAAATCAGACCATACAGTCCTTTGTATTAATCCTTATCCAAATAAATCATATCGTATTCAAGACTGTTTCAATACCTGTAGATTACTTTTTGAATTATTCAAATCGGACCTTCAATTCAAAAGAAATTGTTTAAAAATGTCAATCTAAACAAAATACTAATAGAAAAATAAACGCCGCCGCGCCGTGGCCGGTGTGACCCCACGTAGCGGAGCGGGCAACGCGGCGAGGGAGGGGAGACCGAAGTGCGGGAGAGGGGCGTGCACATCTATGAAATACGTAGCCGCGCGTTCCTACGCAGCGGACGCAATATCCACCCGTGCGAAGCCGGAACGGGCCGCTAGTATTAAATATAAAGTACACTACTTCACTAAAATTACAACAGGGGCACTGTATGAACTGATCAAATGAAGGCGATACATATTCTAAGATATCGAGACTCATGAAACGACAATTGAAATCTACTGGATTATACTTTTGCCGTTGAATGAATTTTAAAATCAATTAAATCAGAGAGAAAGTAACTCAATTATTGAGCTTATATTAGGTCACTTATTTAATATAAACAATAAGTGTGTGAATTATACTTACCGATTATATGAAACTCCGTGTCTTTATGACATTCGGGACATCATATTTTTACAAAATTTATATTAACACTTGGGTATGTTTGACAACCACGCGTCGATGCAAGCGAAACTACACCAATCAGAAATAGGCGCACAATTTGAATTTGTGCGTTCTTTGTCGAGAGCCGTTTTTTGTCATTGATTGTGTCTTGGGTTTTTTTTATCAGTGGTCCAATTATTTCATTTCAGTGAGATCTATAAGCGTGTACGTGTATCGTCTCTTTATTCATTCACTGTGAGTTTACCAGAATTATAAGTTTCAGTTTGTCTACTGTAAGCATGTGATAATAATAAATCGCACCCGAATGTCAAAAACCCCCAACCGTCTGTGGTTTAAATTTTCATGTAAATATTAAACCAATTTGGCCCCAAAGTCTGCTATTATCCGCTATTCATCATCCTGACATTCTAAAAGTAACGTTCCATCACCAGTGTACTGAAAGTTTGTAATATACTAAAGTCAATCATTATAATACTGACAATTGTTTCAATTGTTACGCCAACGGATAACCATAATGGCATCTTTTGTTTTACCAAAACTATCAAAACCAACAATTATGATATCAATAATTGATTATTTTGATATAATTGCAATAGCAGATGGTTTCTTTTGTCTTTACGTCTCTGCCTATTTACATTCTATGGGTTTTAAAAGTTAAAACTCTCCGTAATCGGCGAGCGTGTATTGAGACGAACTATGCGTGCAGAGAAGTCTGCAATGAAAGATCATGTTGAAACTCCTGTACTTACTCCGCAAGGGATCTGGCTGATATCGATATATGCTTTCAAATTTGTTGGCAGATAGCGTGTGAAAGAAGCGCTGGCCTGTTGTCGGAGTGCCAGAGTCACGTGAGCGCGGTGAGCGGCGCCGACTGCGTGCGCCTCGACCTGCTCCACGCGGCGCTCGCCGACCACTGCGCCGACGTCATCATATGTATCGCTGTTATACACCACTTCAGCAGTAAAGTTAGTAGCAATATGCTTACACTTATACACTCGAACAGTCGACGGAGCGCGACGGAGGCGTGCGGCTGACGCTCAGCCAGCGATCGGCAACGCGACACGCACGTCACACCGGCTTAGTTGCCGCTCAATACGAGCATTCCGCTTGTACGCGTAATGGCGTCTCGCTTCCCCGTGCTTCGTTTGTCATCGCTGGTGGCGCGACGGTGGCGGGTCATGACGTTTGCCGTCGCGCCGAGCGTGGCTGCGCTGTGTGTACATTACAACTGCCCAGGTAGCGCCACCGTCGCGCTCTTGCGCGCTGCGTCGGCTACGTGGCGAAACCTTAAGGCACGTGATTAGGGGCGTGAGGTTACAGAGGGGCGCGCGCGTGGTTTTGTAAAAAGAAGATTCCTTAATTATATAGAAATGCAGAGCTTCCGAAGCGAGCACGCTTCGCAATAATCAAGAAAGGAGAGCACCGCTTTCTTGATTATTCCTACATCTCCTGATTACACAATAGAAGTTGGTACAACTGCAATGTTGCGCGTTCGTCGCGTCGATCGCGAGCACCGGTTGGTAGTTGGGAAAATATTACCAACATGAATGCTACAAAATTATTGTATACTTCTTTGATACACCCGAAGGTTGAGGCTAGTGCGTGTATACACGAAAAAAGTGTTGCATCAACTACAGCTGCTGCAAAAGCAGCTGTAGTTGAGGTTACTACAAGTTGGATTGTGTGTGTGTGTGAATGATCTACGCTGTTGGCCGCGGGGCCTTTACAGCTTCACCGGACAAGAGGGCGAGCGTGCAACCACTACGCGCGAGCCAAAAGGGCAACTAGCTCAAGAGCGCTTAAAGGAGGAACAGCCTCGGCTTGGGCAGTCGCTATGGAGGAGGGCGTAAACTAGATGTCTCGCTGTGGTGCTCAGCACCGGCCCGCGGGCAAGGGATTCTTCGACCTTGCCGTCGAGGTCGGTGTCTGATCCCGTGTGCGGTATCTGTATCCAAAAGAGGGGATGTGAGGGCATCGGTAGGGTCGGTGAGAACATGCCGCGGACGGCGGTAGCGGCCGATAGGAGGGGAGTATTACAAGTTGGAGTAAAGAAATGCCAATCCCAACTTGGGGTAACCTCTACCACACATGTAGTACCGCCAACTACTGCCATCCATGTTTACTACTACTAGTACCAGATAAAATTTTATAATATATGGCCGCTAGAGGGGCGCCGATGAGGTGCTTACCTAGAGCGCTCTCGACATTTAATCCGCCTCTGCTTATACATAACTATTAACACCACAGAAATCGTAATAACAAAACACTAGTCCATTCCCTTCGAAATAAACCAGTTTTAGTCCATAAAACCTAATATTGTAGGGGGCAAGCCCCCTACAATATGGACTGATGACCTTGTGACGGTCGGTAGTTGTTGGTCGTTGTGGCGGGCTTTAGGGGAAGCATATGTCCAGCAGTGGGCGTCTTTCGGCTGAAAATACATAGAAAGATAAACCTCATTTACATAGTCCGACTGCCTCGTTGGTCTGCTGGCATCGCTTTGTGATCACGAAGAATTCCCATTGTAAGTCTGGAATTGTGACCGGTATTGGACCGGTCCTATCGCCCATACCCCAATGCCTAAAAACGAAAGTTTTAAAATAAATATTTGAAGTCGGTGCCAAGTAACTGACTGCACTAACCGGTACCGACTTCAAATATTGATTTTTGCATTTTGAAGTTTGTCTTATTTCATCAGTCTCCTCAACTCCCTGGCCAAGATCTACGAGCGCCTACTTCTGGCGCGGCTCAAAGACATCGTAACGTCCAGGGGTATCCTTATCGACGAGCAGTTCGAGCCAAACACTATTGCGTCCACCAAGTGCACCGCATCACGGAGCACATCCTCTCCGGTCTCAATAGACCCAAACCCATCTACACGGGCGCCCTCTTCTTAGATGTCGCGAAGGCATTCGACAAAGTCTGGCACAACGGCTTGATCTACAAGCTCTACCAATTGGGTGTGCCGGACAGACTCGTGCTCATCTTACGAGACTTCTTGTCGAATCGCGCCTTCCGTTATCGCGTCGAAATGACGCGCTCCACTTCCCACTCCATCAGTGCTGGAGTCCCACAGGGCTCAGTTCTCTCTTCGCTCCTGTTTAGCCTTTACACGAACGACATTTCTCGTTCGAGTAAGGCGCATCTAGCCCTATTCGCGGATGATACCGCTCTCTACGTCTCGCATAGGAATAAGGGTTTCATTACCAGAAACCTTCAGGCATCCGCCAATTCCCTAGGGAATTGGTTCAGGAAGTGGCGTATTGAGGTGAACCCGGACAAGAGCGCTGCGGTGTTCTTCTCCAGAGGTGCCACCCCGCGCCACTCCCTGCGCCGCCCTAGAAGTAATCTGATAAGTAATCTGATAGTAAGTTGACGGACGATTTAGCGCAGTGGTTAAGAGCTTGAGCTGCTCCGCCCACTGTGTCGAATAGTCGCGGGTTCGATTCCCGCACGGGACAAATCTTTGTGTGATCCACAATTATTTGTTCCGGTCTGGGTATTTGTTTGTGAATTTTCATGTTTGTAAACGCACCCACGACACAGGAATAAATCCTAGTGTGGGGCTACGTTTTTTTTAAAAAGAAAAAAGAAAAAATCTCGGCCAAGTGACCATGTTCGACCGACCCATTCCCTGGGTCAAAGAGGTCAAATATCTAGGGGTCACCCTAAACAGTACCATGTCCTTCGGCCCGCACATCAAGCGGGTCCGTCACCGAGCATCCTTTGTGCTCGGTCGTCTCCATTCGTTAATCTGCAAGCGGAGTAAAATGTCCCTTAGAAATAAGGTGACACTTTACAAAACTTGCGTTCGACTCATCATGACTTATGCGTGTGTTGTGTTCGGGCATTCGGCCCCCTCTCACATCGATAAACTCCAAGTGGTTCAAAACCGCTTCCTCCGTAAAGCCGTAGGAGCCCCCTGGTTCGTGCGGAACGTCGACCTCCACTCCGATCTAGGTCTCGAACCTATTCGCGCCTTTATTAAAAAGGCCTGAACACGTCACTTCGCGAACGCATCTACCCATGCGAATCCGTTAATCGTAGCCACCGCCGACTACGATCTCCCCCCCGACCCCTGCCGCCACCGCCGGCCGCGACATGTTCTCACCGACCCCCCCGATGCTTTGCCATCCCTTCTTTCCGCTCAGAATACGGGCGACGACGACGACGTAGTAGTAGATCCCCTCCCATAGCCGGCGGTTGACCGGTGCACTTAGTAGTGCACCCGTCCCCCAACAGCGACTGTCCCAACCGAGGGCGCCTCTTGCCCTTCTGGCTGGTTAGAGCGTAGTGGTTGGACGCTCGCCTTTAAGTCCAGTGAAGCTGTAAAGGCCTCGCGGCCAACAGCGTACATCATTCACACACACACACTCAATATAACCCCGCCGTCTTGACGGGTACTTTAATCCCGGATGGTGTCCAGGGTCTGATGATGAAGTCGGAAGGAAGCCATAGAAAGTCCTCAACTAAGCAAGACATCTCTGTTGTGTGTGCCATAAAAGTTTGTTTTTAAAGAGGTGTTTTTAAATTATTTATTTACTGCAATAATGTGAGTGTGCGAGACTGTATCTATTTGTTGTAAAAGGTGCAGTGGCGACAGTAGTATCGTATGAAATGTGCCCTATTTCTTTTTAGGTTTTAAAATTATAGCACACTGTTCTGAAGATAGGTTCAGCAGGGCAGAGTCGAGCAACCTGTAGTTAATGTTTAATATGATTCATTTTATTTAATTTCAGGCGCGAAGATTACAAGCTCTTCGAACAATATTCCGTTTACTATGCCCCGGCGGTCGCGCTCTTATCACAGTGTGGGCGAAGGACCAGACGAAATCCAACTATCTCAACAAGAACGAACCCGCCGCACGTCACGAGAGCCAAGTCACCGTGGCCGGCGTCCAGCTGCCCGTGCACGAGAACAGAACCCAGTTCCAACACCAAGACCTACTCGTGCCCTGGAAGCTGAGACGAATGGCCGAAAAGAAGCTGGCCAATACCCCAGAAAGCACGTTACTTAGATACTATCATGTGTTTGAAAAAAACGAATTGGATGAACTGTGTGAAGAAGCCTCGTTCGTTATCGAGGATAGTTTCTATGAGGAGGGCAACTGGTGTGTTGTGTGTAAGAAAAAATAAATTAACTGAGGTAACACTTGTACTTTCTTTTTTTAATTGCAAAAGATTTATGACTACAAAACTGAAAAAAAAACGACTAATAAAAATTCTATACAAAAACAATCATTTTTACAGTAACAACTCGGTCGGTTTCGGCGTTTTTGGTAGAAATATATTTGGGGGGCACGTCTTTTCTATGTACCCACCTATGTCAGCTGTACTTTCAGCCTCTGAATCAGAAGAAGAGCTAGAATCAGAATGCTTCTGATTTGTAACTTTATTGTAATTTTAGATTATAGTTCAAAAGTGGACTCGAAAAAATACACACATCTGTGCACACAATCGTAATCAATTCAATAAAGTTTCGGAAGACTTAAGTCACATTATTGAAACTGCTCCGACTGGGGTTTCCATTATAATTATCTTTGATACTATTACGCATGAGGTTGTTATAAAAAATCTTTACGCAACACAACTTCTACCACAAACGCCCAAGGGACCGCTCAGGACTTCATCAACGCTAACTGTAACAAGGGTACAACGGATATAGTGGATAAATCGGCTAGGACCGCATCAACGTTCTGTAAAGTGTTGACTTGGAATATGTTTTCCTTCCTGAAGCTGATGATGGCCAGCGCCAGCAGCGGCAGGAGCTCGAGGCAGTCGTAGCCCAGCACGGCGTCCCACAGCAGCAGCAGCTGCTCGGGCGGCAGGTGCCCGCTGAACGCGCGCATCAGCCATTTGAACACCACTCGTATTCTACAAAACATCGGTATTAGGCACGCGATCCTGTCGCTGATGGAACATGTCTAGAGACACCGACCTCTCGGCGCAATGAAAAAGGACAGGAATGATTAGCGCCTTCTAGATCTAAAACTTAATTCAAAAAACTAGGTCTGAGCTCTCCTACACTTACACATATAACACTCGTGGTCAACTTTGTTGTTCTAGTTGAAGCGGGTGTTTAAGACCAAATTATCGAGCCATATTAGGGCTTACGATAGAAAATAATATTTTTAATTTTTTTACATGCGATGGTGGGACATGTTCGATGAGCGAGTTTATCAAACATAGTTGCACGAGAATGAAGGTGCTCGATGTTGCAAATTATAGCGAAGGGGCTACCGGCGATCGCGGTTCACTTTTGGACTGGGAGAGTGACAGTGATCCGATTACTTTATAAATTAATAGTAAGGGACGGATGTATTGAGTGCTTGCTCGAAAGTAAACTACGCAAAAGCTAGGTTTTTGAGAAAAATTTCATATTTTTTTAAGAAAACTACACTTTGATATAAAAATAAGTTAATTCTATTGACTAGTTTTTAAGGGTTTCGCGTTGGGAACATTAGAGATGACTAGATTTCTTTCTATCGAGCAAAATTTCGGTTAATCTTATATTCCTTTTATCAGATTGAGTCAAAAATCATATTTCTAAATATCTAACCCATAAACTTCTTGAATTACATGGAGTACAAAAACACGTGTCATCGCAGTAGCCTCTTGAGCTTTACTAATGTAAAGACTTGCTTTACCGAACTTAAAAAATATACGCTCGTGGGGACTATCTACAGTAGGGATTCCCGAAGTGGTCGAAACCGATATCAGGTTTCTCAGGGGACGACATAAACGAAAACTGATTTTGGGGGTCGACGAGGTCTAAAAATCGACCCTTATTATAATTAACACCAGTTATTATTTGAAACTTTCAAGATAATATAGAAGTTGTGTTTCATGTACTACTTTATAACAAGTATATTTACGAATGACTATTATTTTAGTAGGAAGTATCATTGTTGCACTTTACTCACTTAACCAACCGCAAAGTTTTTAAATTGGTAAGTATTTTGTATCAATAGCAAAACAACTAGAGATAGCATTTTTAATTTGGCTATGGGGTACTGAAGTGTTAGTTCATTTTGGAAAAGGGGTCTCTTGCCCAAAGTAGTTTGGGTATCCCTGGTATTTAATTCGGTTTAATAATTCAACCAAAAATGTTCACATCCGCCACCATCATGCCCCGTAGTGGTAGCTAGAAATGTTCATAACACTATACGCTGTTAAAATGGCACAAGTAGATTAAAATAAAACTTACGGATTAATATTTATGTTCCTAAAGTGTATCCAGAGCAGAGGTTCGTTGGCCTCTAAGAGTCTTTCGTATAAAAGGCACAATGATACTATACCCTGAAAGAGGTATATCTGTATTAAATAGAAAATATTATAATTCATTTTCTAGTGTAGAGTTTGAAGAGAGATCGAGTAAATTGGGCTACTGACGAGCGGCTACAAGGTTATATCGGACTATGGGTCCAGAGGACATTGTTCTGCGCCCATACATGATTTGCCCCAGGACCAACAGCATTGAAAAAATACTTGTATGATTTTAAATTACCCATAAATTCTCTAACGGCATTTATTATTATTAAACGGACAAGCGGGGGAATCGCAATATTTTTATTTGAGGTTATAATTCAGTAGCCATTAATACATATGAAGTAATATTGTGTGTTGACATTCAGTAAAGATGTCGGTGACAATGATATAAGCTCTTACAATACCTTGAAATATTCGTCTTAGATTCCAAATTGTCCGTTAGATACGGATATTTGCCATTATTTTAAGAAAATAAATAATGATGGCATGGGTCTATGTTTGTTGGTTCTGAGGCAAATTTCGACGATGTTCTTTCTTTAAGATCGAAAATCACAAGATTGCAGTTACCCGACCCGACCCCGAGTTCGTCTAAATCGATCGATCATAATTGGTATGATATCGCCATCTGTTTACAATGTAGAAAACATCGGGAGGAAATTCACATACGTATTAAAAATATATATAATATCATTACGCCAGATCCAAGAAATATATAGTCTGAAATCCGCCAGGGAACCGAACCCTTGACACCAGGTGGACCCTGCCCGCTCTTATAATGGCAACAGGCACGTTAAATTTTAGTATAATGTGGGGTGACATCGGAAATTTATTGTAATATACCAGTAACTATTAGAGAACTACATTGCCTGGAGATTTTATCAATTTTTAATAGATAAGTGTTGTTACTCCATCACAGAGTTCATTAGAGATAAATTGACGTATCAGGCTGACTTTTAAATTTAAGAGCACGTGCCTAAAATAAAGCAAGCTGTTTACAGCTGTGATTGTGATATAATTTGACATATTAATATTAATGCATATATAATCAGTACCGGCACAATTATTGTTTTTTGAATTTGGTACGCCATCTCTTGGCAAAACATAGCGAGCTGTGTTACATTTAATACCATATAATTTTTAGATATATGTTTACGAAATAAGCGATTGATTGATCTGTTGCGTACCTGTGGATGCGTCGATATGTAATGCAACCGATGCCAGTACCGTATGTAGAAAGCTCGGAATGTGTAGTACAGTTGTACGGGGTCATCGTACAGGTAACAAAACGGAGTAGCTGCAGATAAAAATGCAAAATAAGTACCTAGAGGCCCACCACAAAAAAATCGGGCGTGGCTGTTGGGGCATTCGGCCGTTGGTTTTAACGTGGAACGTTTATGTCAGCGAGTCGCTTTTAGTGTTAAAAGGGCTTTTAGGTCAATCTATGCAGTGTCCCCCCCCCCCCCCCGGCCCGAAGCAAACTCAAGGTCATATCAGCGAGCTGACCATAAAATCACATAATTTTTGTAATATAATACGAAAATTATGTAATTTCATATAATTATCGAAATTTAAAGGCGTTTACATTAAAAGATACGGTAACGCCCCGCGTTTGTCATAGGGAATAAGGGCCTGGGTGAAATGTAAGGCTGCGATCCGCATCACGCAAAATAACGCATGTACGCGTATATAACCCGTTCGCACGAGCATTTTGTCAATGCGCGTTAGTAAAGCGCTGGAAAGAAAAAATGGCTAACAGTATTTTTTTAAGGCGCTGTATAGCGCTTCTACACCGCGCGTTGAAAAAGCGTCCGTGCAAACTAAGGATAAGCGCCAAAATCGATATTAGCGTCATTCGGACCGCAGCCTAGTTGAGTCGGCCGCCGCGCTTTTCTACTAACTAGAGTTGTAAAGCAATAGTGAAACTATCGATAGTCTATCGATACTATCGTAACCTCGAAAAATAGTAAATTTATTAATAGTGTCGATACTATCAATAGTCTACTGTTCAAGGTCAACTATCAATAGTTTTGCAACTCTACTTGTAATCATCCGTCGTTAGCAAATCAGGTGAAGCGGTATCTGTGGTCAAAGCTGAAAAGCATTATATATTACTAAGAGTCGGGACGATTAGTCATAACGAAGATGATCTCACCATACATGGTGAAGCCATGGAATGGTATGACCCCACTGGGCGGGAACACGGTGACGCTGTCGGCGCTGGTCTGGCGCCCCTTGATGCTGACGGTCAGCGGGTTGCCGATGTAGCCCTGCAGCTGCTGAAGCACCTCGCCGTCGCGGGAGAAACACAACATTACCTGCAAGAAGAGATGGGCGAAATGATTAACGATTACAATTACATTTTGTAATCTTTAACGATTACATTTCTAATCTTCAATCATAATTGAATATTACAATTTAAAATTGTAATCATTAATCGGATTGCATTTTGCCCATCTCTGCCTGCAGGTCACAAAACAACGTATCACATGACAAATTACAGGGTTTGACTCGCATCGTTAAACTCGTTCTTTAATTAAGCAAATTTGAACATTTATTCGCTATAACCAAATGTAATGGGTTACAAATACTCCGTTAATTCATTTCACAAAATTATCGTAATGTGCCGCGATACGTGTTTAATGAGTCATTTATACTCAGAGGCTTAGCTCTGCAACCAAAGCAAAAAAAAAATTGAGGCCCTATCTGAAAATGTTAGGTTTTATCAAGTAAATATATAAATACTTAACAAGGTGCAAAGCTACCAAGCTACAGGGAACAGTAATCCAAAGCTACTTACTATATGTATGTGTATGAGTTTTCTTGAGCTTTAGTGATTGCCCGTTGCCTACAAGTTCGAATGTCTTTCAACTGAGTTGTCATGATTCAAGCAGTGTTGTAACATGCTATATTTATATATTGAAGGTAGAAGAAATTACCGCGTTTTTTTTGAATTTTAAAAATTATTCCTGTTTTGTGGACGTGTTTACAAACATGAAACTCACATACCCAAACACCCAGGCCAGGCCCACGAAGACTTGTTCCGTGCGGGAATCGAACCCGCGATTACTTGATTCATAGGGTAGAGCGGCTTAAGCTCTTAACCACTGTGCCAAGCTGCCTGCCTAGTTCAGTTTAAGCTTTCTGGTCAGGGTCCGAAGTCTGCCTGAGCTTGAGGGCCCCGATGCACGTCTAGTGCTGGATTAAACACGTAGCAAGAGTACCAATTGCTAACAGGCCCCGCGCAAAGGGGGGCCCCGCGTATCCAAACGCGTATCCAAACGCGTATATTTTTAGTGAAACTTATTACGACGTGGTGTATTGAATTTACTTGATGTCACAAAAACGTGAAACTTAACACATTTTCCGTCTAAGACAATCCACGTCAGATAATCGGTAACCGATTATCGAAACTAAAACAGAATTTCATACGATAAACGCACAAGTTCTACAAATAGTCGCTCGTATAAATGTATGAGTGTGAGTGAGGTACTAACAGTTGATATTTATTTACAATGGATTTATAACCTGATATAACAAGTCTTCAAAAACGAAGTACTGGTCGTCATTAGATGCCGTGAGCTGCACGTCTTTGAATATCAGTTTATCTATCATTAGGTCAACTTCCAGAACGCTTTTTTTCAATTGATTGAAGTATGTTGTTTGCTGTAAGAAACAAATGAGTTTAGAGTTAAACCGACAATTCCAACGACCTCTGGATTTATTAGTAAGACTCTCAGCCCACACTTTTTTATTGTATTGTTTGGGATTACTTATATGTACTACACACAAGCAACTAAAAACAAGCGTTACTCAGCTTGTGAGTTCATTTCAAATGACATTTGTGTATGTGCACTTCTGTACCTACCATTAGGAGGCAGGTTAGTTTTCTGAACTAGTCCATTGTGTAACTGGTATCTATTATAATTTGCTTTTGTGGCTAGTTGTCATTGATATAATATTTGATTAAAGCTAGTTGTTATTTTTTTGTTCGTATCCTTAACTATAATATCTCAAAATATAGATAAGTAGGTATTATACCTACTCGGCGGTATCGCCACACTGTAAACCCATACTAATATTATGAATTCGAAAGTAACTCTGACTGTCTGTTTGTCTGTTATCTTTTTGCGCCCAAACTGCTTAACAGATTTTGATCAAATTCGATAGGGACATAGATTTTATTTAGGGGAAGGACATAGGCTACCTTTTGTCTAAAAAAACTTAAGAGTGTGAAAGACACGCCTGAACATAACGCTTTCGAAGTTGTGAGAACAGCTAGTATAATATATTTATATAGTGGTATGGCATTAGAGACCGTGTCTGTAGGTAGGGTAGTCGTGTGTTTGTCGTATATGTAGGTAAGTAGATATATAGATATATTACGTGAACTCTGAATGCTTCGATGCTGGGGGGAGCCATGTGCGCCCTCTATCGGGAAGAACATTACCTATACGAATACGAACAATATGAAATAGAAAGCGGGAGTAAGTTGCGCGGCATCTTAGCACCTGCGGCTTGACGTCGGATCCTAGCACCTGCGTCCAGAGCTTCGCGCGCAGGCTCTGCGGGCTGCCCTTCTTGAGGTACTCCTGTACGACGGGCGCGTAGCCCAGCGCCGCCACGCGCTCGCCCAGGCTCACGCGCTCCACCTGGAGCAAGCCGCCCGCCCCGCCCGCGCCCAGCAGCGCCTCGCCGACCGACCACTCCGCGTACACCTTCCTCTGCCGCCACACGTCATCGACTTACAGGACGACTTCTATAGCAGTCACTGGTGTAGATATCTTTAATCTCCAGTTTGTATCCAGGCCATCGACGAGCAAGTGTGCAGGGAAATGGGCATGAAAAAAACTGAGTAGCGTTACATGCTTAACATGCTCGTGCTCTTTATTTTCATACCCACTTCCGTGCTCGCCACCGCTGCACTGAAATGGGTATGCTTGTATGTACACTTGCACTTGCTGCGAGCGAGTAGCCCGAATATAATCCAGGGATATGCGATATAAACTAATTCCGGATGGCTGGAATCAGTGTTGGTGTTTGTTAACGGATTCTAATACCTTAAAAATATCGTAAATAAAACGAATAAATCAAATTAGGTAGGTACTTGTAGTAAGTACCTATTCTATGTATCTATCTATTTATATCATCACGCCAGATCCCTTGTGGGGTAGGCAGAGAGTAGGTACCTATTAATACCTATAAATAGATATAAATGGTTTCCTTGATGTATCCGAGCAGTCTCAAGTGAGGCTACACTAAGCAGCCGTAGTTGATTTTGTGCGAGAAAAAAAAATATAATACTGAAGTAGATAAGTTATTTATTTTAATACCGGTTAATGATGATAGATACCTACGGAAATCACAAACCAATTTTATTCTCTTTACGTCAACCATAAAACGAATCAGATTTACAACTGATTGCTAAAGTCCTTCGAAAGCACAATGGTGGAGAAGATTTGTGCTCATAACTAGACGTTCAATAAACAAGGTAGTTTATTCGATAATTTGGTTTTGAGATTTAACTTTTGGCACAATGGTAATGCATTGAAGTTTTATCGTGTTAGAATGAAATTAAGTCATGTAAAATGGCCAATGACTAAAAGGCAAAATGAAGGCAGCAGACTTGTTATTTTTTAAACACTTACGAGTTGATCCAGCGTCTTTACTTGTAAAGGTAAATGTGCGAATTCCCATTTAGGTTCGTCTCTGAAAGTAAGTAGATACACTCATTTGCACATTTATTTTATTCTTACCTATTTTTAACCGACTTCAAAAAGGAGGAGGTTCTATGTTCGGTTGCATGTGGGCTTTTTTTTCTTTTTTTTTATGTATGTTCAGCGATATTTCCGTCAATTGTGGCCCGATTTTGATGATTTTTTTTGCATTGGGTTCAGTATAGCTGCAAGGTGGTCCCATTTTAATTTCATTGGCATTGGAAATTGGACTTAGAAGATACACCAGAGAACTCCTTAACGACAAACAATAGGCATGTGTAAATTGAGATATTATGGGTATTACGTCAATCCTATAGGTACCCTACTATAGAACTAAGCAGTATATTACACAACTTCAAAAAAGGAGGTTCATAATTCGTCCCTTTTTTATAACTCCTTTGCTTATGAACCGATTTTGATGATTCTTTTTGCAGTTCAGTATAGTTTTGAGGTGGTCCTATTTTAATGTTATCGGTATTGGACCTTGGACTTTGAAGATACAAGAGGGAACTCCTTAACGGCGAACAGCACGAATGTATAGATTCCGTTATTATAGTCATTATATTAATCCTGTAGGTACCTTACTGTACAACTCAGCAAAATAATAAAATATCGGTATATAAATATTACTAAATAATTCACTAGTCACTTAAAATTGTAAAAAAAAATCTTTTAAAAAAAAAGGTAAACCGAGCAAAAAATAAATATTTGAAGTCGGTGCCAAGTAACCGACTTCAAATATTTATTTTTTGCTTTTTGAAGTCGGTTTACCTTTTTTTTTTAAAGATTTTTTTAATGTTTTGTCTCCCTGTTACTTAAAGGTTTGCTGTCAGAGAACTCAATTTTGAGTTAAGCCCGTCTTTGTACATTTTTTTTATTATTGTATTTATTTTCAGTGTGAGCGAAAATTTTCAGCTAGTTTTCCAATAGGTAGGATGCTTAAAATAAATATAAACTTATTATTGATTTATTTTTATTCGAAGGTAGGTCGATATGCATAGTAATAATTTAGGTACTTACTCCTTCGTATAGGGAACGTAACCTGATAATGTTAGTAGAACTTCTAAAAAGTCTTTTGGTGCGTACACGGGGCGATACTTTGATAGGTCTGGAAGAAAAACATAGGCACTTATTATAAAATTCCCTCTATTAAGTTTACTTTTTATATGGGAAGGTACCTAATAAACAGCACAGGTACTAGTCGTTTTGAGCCTTAAAATAATAAAATGCCGCTACGAGGGTTTCGTGTTCTCCTCAAATGTGCTCAAATTTTGTGGTCTTATACAATAGTGGTGCACCACCGATGCATTCCATTGTGTCAAAGAAGGCCATCGTGGGGAGGTTCAGGTTACAACAACGTTGGGGTTTGCCCTACTAAAATTCGGTAGAATATGTAGTTCTGTATATGGAGAGAGATGACCAAGAGTTGCGTGTGTTAAATACATGTATAGTGGCCTGCACTACATGCCGCACAAGAGGCACCAATACCTTGCATTTATATAAACGAGATCGGCGTGAGTTTCTAATTGTTGCATTATTTTCGTGCGTTCGATTCCCGCACGGGCAACTCTTTGTGTGATCCACAATTATTTATTTCGGTCTGGGTATTTGTGTATCATAGTGTAGGGCTACCTTTTCTTAAAAAAGACGAACAGACTATTGGTGCTATGGTAGGTGCATGAACAAGGAAACGGAAACTATTGGGTAGATATAGCGCGACGCACGATACGAGAACAGTTCCTAAGGTGGTGTGATGTTTTCATTTTAAGTAAATTCAATTTTATTATTACCTGGGTACTTATAGGCTAGTCTGCTCCCGCAAACATCCACGCCATACCTACCTAGATACCTACTCACTCGCTTTTATATGAAAGAGAAGAAAATATTCTGTTGAAGTTTCTGGTCGGTCGGTTATCATCAATCTATTTATTTCGCACAAATGATACCTGTTCTATCCAAATGGCTATAGGTCTAGATGTGAAATACCACCTCTCTTCCGAATTTAATTAGTGTTACATACCTAGGTTTACTTATAAACCTTGTTTAGTTTTTAAATAAGTACCTACCTAAACTATAAGTGCTGAGTTCATTCCACTTTTCTAATAATTCCTCCTGTTCACTCTGCGGTCGTAGTTTAGCTAAAGATGTTTCGAGGTCGGTGCACATGGAATTCAATGATTTGTGAATACGCTTCTCCCATTGAGCGCTTGCTTTTAGCAACGATGTCAAGGGATCGAGTTTCTGTAAAAATATAGAAGTAATAGGTACATAAGTACTTACCTATCTATACATAGGTAGATACGCACTGCCCATGCCATGTATGATGGAGTTGTTTCCATCAGGCAGTTCTATTCTCGGGTTACGGTCAAGTACCACATATCACACATATGTATCATGATACATTGAAATAGCCATTTTAGGGTGGGCAGGTTCAGTCATAATCAAGGGTTACCCTGCCTTCGTGACTATCTAAGCAGGCAAAAAATACTTTTTCTATCGACAAAGTAAAATGGAAATGCATTTATAGGGAAATCAAGGTAAGACAGACTACTTACGTTTTGTTTACTTTGGGTTCTCACCCAGTGGAAGACTGTGTTTCTTAGTTTAGTGTCTAGGCCTTTCTCTCTCATAGCTTGCTGCAGTGTCTGCTTAAAATCTTCTTTTTTTACATTTGGTGACGAAACTAACTTCTGATTTTGGAAGAAAATATTAATTAGTTAATGACACAAATAGGCGCAGTGATATAACGACAAATAACATACAAATATTACCTGCACATCATTGTAGAAAGATTTATAAATCGATAGATTTTTGATCTCTTCTGCAAGTTTCAGAGCGGTGTTGTGTATAGCCTCTTCTTTTAAACCGTCCATAATAAAAAAACATGAGATACTATATATATTTTAATTTTGTAAAAATAAAATAACAGACGCTAATGTGTTTATTTTTTTTATAAAATTCATAGTTCATGTGAAAGTGATACAGTTGCCATGGGAACTGATGACTTTAATTTGAACCTTATGATCACGTAGTGTATATAATCACTTAGCTTATGATGCGTGCAATGATCTATAAATTATAGGGGGAAGGATCGTCCTCATCCAATCCTCATCACAGTCCTCAAATATCCTCCTGTAGAGATACACTTGTCTAACTAATTAATCAACTCGAGTCACGCGCCCCATTCCGATCTCGGTCTCGAACCTATTCGCGCCTTTATTAAAAAGGCGACAACCCGATATTTTGCGAACGCGTCCAATCATAGTAATCCGCTAATCGTAACCGCCGCCGACTACGAACCTAACTCCCCTCCTATCAGCCGCTACCGCCGTCCGCGGTATGTTCTCACCGACCCTCCCGATGACCTTACATCCCTTCTTTCGGATAGAGATACCGCACGCAGGATCACACACCGACCTCGCCGGCGAGGTCGAAGAATCCCTTGCCCGCGGGCCAGTGCAGAGAACCACGGCGGGACACCTAGTATACGCGGTCCCCCATAGCGACTGCCCAAGCCGAAGCTAGTTGCCCCCTTGCCCTTCAGGCACGAGCGTAGTGGTTGCACGCTCGCCATTTTGTCCGGTGAAGCTGTAAAGGCCGCGGCCAACAGCGTAGATCATTCACACACACAAAGAGTCGCGCGCCTTGGTCACCGGTTGCCGTATCGTGGACGGTTGGTGGCCGGGTGCTTGAGGCGTTCGAGTCCCGTGTTCGAGTCAAAAAGTGTAGATAGGCATAAAACACTGTAGTTATGTAATTATTTCTAATTTTTGTTCATTTTTTGAATGGAATTGGCTTAAGAGAGAGGCGTTTTTTCTAACCAGATCCTTACACAGAACAATACAAATGTGTCTGACCTGAAATGGCTTTTATTTGTCTTGCAGTGGACGGTTTCCGCATGATGATGTTTTTGTTATCATCAGCTTTCAGTTTTATTTGATTTAATTAGTTATATTACATTCTACATCCAATAAACACAATCCAGCTCCCCATAGCCCATACCTGGCGTTTTTAATGCCGACGGCCTCCGCTCCCAACGAGACCAGGTTGGTGATTTCCTCCGGGATCATCAACTGGACATGCTTATGGGGTAGGAAACCTTCCTCAAGCCCGCCCATCGCGATCCTAGGATCGCAAACTACAACCTCGTGCGTAGTCAGAATCGGATCCCGTGGAGGCGGTACTCTTATTTACTACAGGAGGTCCCTGTACTGCATTCCTCTCGACCCCTCTGCGCTCACCAACCTCGAAGCTTCGGTCTGTCGTATTTCTCTCACTGGGCATCAACCCATTGTGATCGCCTCCGTCTGTCTTCCTCCCACTAAGCTTGTCCTCAGCACAAGAACTCGTTAATCTGGGAAGCGCCGTCATTCTGGCGGGCGACTATTGCAAGCACATGGCTTGGAATTGCCTCACCACTTCCCCTAACGGTAGGAGCCTTGACATCCTGGTCGCCCAGCTCGACTTTGACGTCATCGCGCCTATACACCCCACTCACTATTCGGACAATAACGACCACCGTCCTGACGTCCTGGACATGGCGCTTCTGGAGGTTGTAACCTTATGGTGGATGGAGGTCCTCCGTCCACACCTCAGCCTTTCAAGAAGACAATGGTGAATGGCGGATTTACCCCCCGTTCCGTTCAGCTTGGACTCCACCCCGTCCCCTCAGGACACCGATCAGCCTGTTAATCCCTTTACGGTCCATATCCAATCGGCTGTCAGTCGGTAGTCGAAGCAAGTCGAGGCGGAGGATTTCAACCGTTTTAGACTGCCAGACGATTTAAGGTAATTTATTCGGGCTAAATATGCCTCATTCCGAGCGTACGACTCCTACCCCACGGAAGCCAACCAGGCTCGGATGCGCGCCTTACAACGTGTTGTAAAGCGTCGCGTCGCGGAGGTTCGGGAGGATCTCTGGAGTGATTTCTTAGAGGGCCTAACGCCATCGCATCCGGCTTACTGGAAGCTGGTGCGTACCCTTATATCCGACTTCATGTCTGATACGCCCCCGCTGACCCGCCCCTCAGGCTCAACCTTAGCCTTCGATGATGACGAAAAGTCCGAGCTTCTTGCCAACACCCTGGAGAGCCAGTGCACTCCCAGTTCTCTGCCCGTTGAACCGGCTGATGTCGAATCGATCGATAGGGACGTCGAGCGCAGGGCGTCCCTCCTCCCACCGATTACTTACCTCCTATTGCTCAGACCGAGGTCGAGGACCTGATTAATGGTCTTAAGCTGAAAAAGGCCCCCGGCTATGACGGCATTTCTAATCGCGTACTCAAATGCTTGCTCGCCCAAGTCATCTGCCTCCTAGTGGCCATCTTTAACGCTGCCATGACGACTGTACCTTCCCCGCTAAGTGGAAGGAGGCCGTTGTCATAGGCATTCCCAAGCGCGGAAAATCTCGTGACCGCCCCACGATATTCCTCGTTCGAGTAAGGTGCATCTAGCCCTATTCGCGGATGATACCGCTCTTTATGTCTCGCATAGAAATAAGAGTTTCATTACCAGAAACCTTTAGGCAGCCGCCAACACCCCAGGGGATTATTTCAGGAAGTGGCGTATTGAGGTGAACCGGGACAAGAGCGCTGCGGTGTTCTTCTCCAGAGGTACTACCCTACGCCCTTCCCTGCGCCTCCCCAGAAGTAATCTCGGCAAGTGACCATGTTCGACCTACCTATTCCCTGGGGCAAACAAGTCAAATATCTAAGGGTCGCTCTAAGCAATACCATGACCTTCGGACCGCACATCAAGCATGTCCGTAATTCGGTCCGTGTTATTCTATGCCCAAGCAGCCCTTGGGCATAGAATAACAATAATCCAGAAGCCGCGTTCAGTCGCAATTGCACGCCGCGCGGGGAAGCCAAAAAATCAACAAACGTCCCGCACTCACCGCACTTCCCACCCGCATAATGTTGCTAGTTAAAAATGGTTTACTTCACTTTTTGGGGTAAAAGTTCAGTAAGAAATTATAAAATCATTATTGTTGATTTCTAGCAGTAAGATGTATCTTTTTATATATATAGACGTAATTAAGTAGGTTCTTAAAATAAAATGTGATTCCATTAGCGAAGTTAATAATGTTTATTTTTTTTATAAGTTAATAATTATTTTTTCTATTTGTGTTGCGTTACAATTACGAAGTTCTAGGATCGATTCTTAGGATGGAAAAAGAATATTATATTTAATATCCCTTTTGGTGAATCATTTTTTAAAATATTGTCTGAAATGTGGGTGTACTCGGTACATCTCTGCCACCGCCACGTAGCGAAATATGTTTTTAGTATCTAACATCGCAATGTATGCCTATAATTTATCCGGCTTCATCATTATACCACTAATTTATATCCCGACTAACTATCTACTAGTGCGTCATACATATAAAAGCGTCATTCCATACAGCTTTTAGTAATTAAAAGCACTTCCGTCATCGTAACTAAGTAGATAAATCATTATGTACTAATAAGTAACTAAATTAATAAAAGTTAGTACTATAACAACTAAGATACATACTAATTAAAAGTAGGGAAAAATTACACTCGGTATTGGCAATACAGACAAAATGGACGCATGTTTTCGGTGAAAATTATGAAAGGAACATTTAATTCAATGTTTAAATAATACGATGTCCGATTGCGCTAGTTACAAATAAAATGTAATCCAATCCTGTTTCTTTTTGAGCTTGACGGAATTATTGCAGGTAGTAACGCCATAAGACGCCAAAATTAAATTTAATTTGACACGCGTAGAGCTCGTTGTTCCGCGCGACGATGGCCGAGTGACTAATCGCATAAACGTGTGACTACTTGCTTTGCAGGTACTCATTATTGCTTCAACCCGATGCGCGCCCGCGGCTTCTAGATTATTATTATTCTATGCCTTTGTGCTCAGTCGTCTTTACCCGATGATCTGCAAGCGGAGTAAAATGTCCCTTAGGAATAACGAGACACTTTACAAAACTTGTATACGGCCCATCATCGGCACGCCGCCCGCTCTCACATCGATAGACTTCAAACGGTGCAATCCCGTTTCCTCCGCCAACCGTCGAAACCCCGTGGTTCATACGGAATGTCGATCTCGATTTCGATCTCGGTCTCGATTAGCGCCTTTATTAAAAAGGCGACAACTCGATATTTCGTGAACGCGTCTAATCATAGAAATCCGCTAATCATAGCCGCCGCCGACTACGAACCTAACTTCCCTCCTATCAGCCACTACCGCCGTCCGCCGCGTGTGTGTGAATGATGTACGCTGTTGGCCGCGAGGCCTTTACAGCTTCACCGGACTAAAAGGCGAGCGTGCAACCACTACGCTCTAGCCAACCACTACGCTCTACGTCCGCCGCATGTTCTCACCGACCCTCCTGATGCCCTTAAATCCCTTCTTTCGGATACAGATACCGCCGCCGCCTTGGCCGCCGACCGGTGCTTAGCACCACGGCGGTCAACTGCCCAAGCCGAGACCGTTCCTCCTTAAGGCGCCCTTGAACTAGTTGCCCCCTTGCCATCTTGGCTCGATTGGGATTGCCAACAGCGTAGATCATTTACACACACACACACACACACACACCCCACGCACACGCACACGCACACGCACACACACACGCACACGCACACACACACACACACACACACGCACACGCACACGCACACACACACGCACACACACACACACACACGCACGCACACAGGCACCCACGCACACACACACACACACACACACGCACGCACACACGCACACACGCACCCACGCACACACACACACACACACACGCACGCACACACGCACCCACGCACACACACACACACACACACGCACGCACACACGCACCCACGCACACACACACACACACACACACAAAACAATCCAGCGATGAAAGCTTAATACATTTAATGACAGCAAAACATATGTCAAATATCATAGATATACATCTATCTATGGTAAACATACTGTTATTGCCTCTCCTGCCTACCCGTAAAGGATCTGGCGTCATGATATATATTACAGAATGTGCTTCCCAGAATAAAATTCCATATTTTTTTAGATATAGTCTGTACTGTCTATGATTTTTCTTCATGAAAAAAATAAAAATGACATTCAGTTTTGCAATCAGTGAAAGACTTTAATGGGAGTTTTGGCGGGAAATCGAAGAGTGATGTCGGCAATTTGTTTTAATTTCCAAAACTTGTGTTATTTCGAATTATAATGTGTAATGTTGGTGGAATACTAACCATTGTGTATTCTTACTAAGAATATATAAATTTCTTATATGTGCATGAGTGAAGGTAATTGTAACAAAGTGATAAAACGTGCCTTTTCGATTTCCCTCAAAACGACCGTCGCAATTGGTATGTAAAGTATCCATCGCTATACTATCCAGAGTGGGACACTTCATCAATTTCATAATCATCCTTGTCATTAAGTTAATCGGGGAGTTGAATTAAAATTTGGAATCAATCAATCAGCCTATCGCAGTCCACTGCTGGACATAGGCCTCTCCTAACACGCGCCATTGCACACGGTCCTCCGCCTTCCGCATCCAGTCTGTCCCAGCGACCTTTTTGAGGTCGTCGGTCCATCTAGCTGGGGGCCGTCCTACCTTACGCTTACCAAGTCGCGGTCTCCACTCTAGGACACGTTTGCTCCATCGGTCGTCGGTCCTTCTGCAGATGTGACCAGCCCATTGCCACTTTAGCTTACTGAGTTTGCGAGCTATGTCGGTAACTTTGGTTCTTTGTCGGATTACCTCGTTACGAATTTTATCCTTCAAAGAGACGCCGAGCATAGCTCGCTCCATAGCCCGCTGTGCGACTTTAAATTTGTGGACCAGTCCCACTGTGAGTGTCCACGTCTCGGCCCCGTAGGTCATAACAGGTAGGACGCATTGGTTGTACACTTTAGTCTTCAGGCATTGCGGAATAGGCGAAGAGAAAACGTGACGTAGCTTGCCAAATGCTGCCCAACCCAATTGGATCCTGCGGTTGATTTCTTTCTCGAAGTTGTTTCTACCAAATTGGACAACTTGTCCAAGGTAGACATACTCCCGAACAACTTCGAGCATCGAACCATCGACGTAGATCGGTCCCGGCGTGACATGGTCATTAAACATGATCTTGGTTTTATCCAAGTTCATGCCGAGACCGACACCTCGAGAGGCTCCATTTAGGCTATGCAGCATTTCGCGTAACTGTTCCAGTGACTCTGCCATGATGACGATATCATCGGCAAACCGAAGATGTGAGATGTATTCGCCGTTGATGTTAATGCCCCGCCCAGTCCAGTCCAGCGTCTTGAAGACGTCTTCGAGTGCATTGGTGAAGAGCTTGGGGGATATTACATCCCCCTGTCTTACACCTCGACGCAGCTCGATCGGGTTGGTCTTTTGGTCTTTGGAATGAATATTCGTAATACTTGACATTGGCAAAATACGCGTCGTCGTGATGCCATAAACATAAAAAAGGCGTTAATGTCTGAACACTGACAAGCAAAGTGTCACCCAAGTGTCAACTCTACAGCTGTGTTGTGTATTAATAATTAATACGTCGTTTGTTTGAAAACAAAGAAATTGTGATCTTATGTGAAGAAGAAAGTGATCGGAGAAAGATGGGTAAAATATTTCTAGACCATATAGGAGGCACAAGATTATTCTCATGTGCGTCTTGCGACGTGAACCTCACCAACCGTTCCGAGCTAATAAGTACTCGTTTCACTGGAGCTACTGGTGTGTATAAATGACTTTTTACACACATACTATCTGAATGTAATTGCCGAGAACGCAGAACAAAGAAGACTGGGAATATTGACCTATTTTGTTATTCGATAGGAAACTCAGACTGTGATTTTATGAAAGTTGATATTTTGTAAATAAATAGTATTAGAGTGGATGAAGCCAGATAGGTATGTAAGGAAAGAACCTGTTGGAACTCTGTACTCTCTGCCTATCCCGCAAGGGACCTGGCGTGATGCTATTGATAGATAGATACAATAGTCAATTAAATATTGTTATGGACATTGGAATGGGGAATTCCAAACATCTCTGTCCACTTCTACTGGGATATGGATGGATATGAGAATCTGTGTGTGTGATTTGATTTAATTTACAATTTGATTATAAGGTAGTGAAGCAATGTAGGTAGGCAATTGAATAAAAAGAGTTTTTATCTACGTTCATACTTCTCTTCATTCATTTCCGTCGATTAAGAGTGCTACGCACTTGACCCTTTTCCAAGAAACTATTAATTTGGTTATGATAGGTTTTCCTTGGGTGACCTTTTCTGACGCTTCCAATCACATTGGCTCAATATATTACTTTCGTTAGTCGCCTGTTACACTTCCTCTCCACATGCCCATACCAATTCAACATACTTCTTTCAATCCTAGTCACCACGTCATTCTTCAACACACATTGGTTTCTAATCACAGTATTCTTTATTCGGTCAAAAGGTGACTCCACATATACTCTATAGAGAGCGCATTTCCACAGCATTTACTCTACTTTCTTGCTTTCAAGAAAAATAATACTAAATATTAAAAATACTTTTAAATTTTACCAGGTACACAATTTTAATGTTTGCCTCGTAATTATGAATTTACAGGTCGAGCATTCTTGTTCCACAAAGTTGTGAACCTAGTGTATTCTGAGGTGCAGGACCGTGTTATGTTGACGGGGCGACACATGGTGCGAGATGTGTCCTGCAAAAACTGTGGCACTAAGCTGGGCTGGATTTATGAATTTGCTACTGAAGAAAATCAAAGGTATTCACAGTTTTATCATATTTTTTTTTTGACGATTTTTAGATGATAAATGAATATTTTAATGAACAGACTTTAATGTGATCGTGACCATGGTGAACTAATAATTCCGATTTATTTTGTGTATACTATAACTATGACGTTGTTACTTCTTTGCGATGACGTTAAGACCTATGACATTGACATAAAAAGTTTTAATTATTCTCATGTAATTATCAGATTCGACGATGTTTCAGTTTTATTAAATGATATAGATTTTATTTACTCTTGACTATATTTGTATGCTCGTAGAGCTAAACATAGATAGGACTATTTAATTTTACCAACCACCAACTTATGTACCTATGTTAGCAAATAAACCTCTGATTCTGATTCTGATAGGTACCAATATTTTATTTTGAAAGGTTTAATCAGGCTGATTAAATGTATCACTGTCATGCCTATATTCCCCAAGCGGGGGTGGCTGAGGTGAACTGAGTACACGGGCGAGCCTATTACCATATACTGGCTTCAATTTCAGACTCATACTGGAAATTTTTCATCACAGAAACTACATTTGTCTGGCCTAGGATTTGAACTCAGGACCTCGGGATCACAAAGTGATGCATTTTGCCACTTGATCAACGAGGCAGTCATCATTAATGAGTGTTTTTATATTTTATGTGTCACAATTTAAACTGATTTTTGTTTGTAATTTTCTCTACCTTATACCTAACATAATGTGCCTTATCATCTTATCACATGTGATGAGATGGAGCACTTAAGCTCAAAATAATTATATCTTATGAGGTACCTACTTCTATTTACTTTAAACCGACATTATTTTATGAGACGTACTATGAGAGTGGAGGAAGCCAGGGAGGGAGCCTTTATAAGGAAGGAACTTGCCCCAACTCTGTACTTTCTTGCCTATCCTGTAAGAGATCTTGCATGATAATACAGAAAGCAGCAGAACATTATATTCTGTCCATTTCCAATTAGATTTGCTATTAGTTTGCATTAGGGCAGGAGCTTAGTAATCAGTTCTAAACATGTTAGAACCACTGACTGAGACTACTAAACATGTTAGAACAAATTATGAGTGCGAGTAGAATTAATTAGCGAGTCCTAATCACTAGGAGTGCATTATATTTTTATAACCAACTTCACAAAAAGAAGGAGGTTCACTATTCGGTTGTATTTTTTTGTATGTCTGTTACCTCAGAACTCTATCATTTTAGAACTGATTTGGAATTTGTTTGTTCCCATTTAAATTTGAAGAAAAAATAAGGGTAACAAAATAGGGGGTGAAATTTTTCATGGTCTCGAATTTTATTTATAATGTAGTAATGTATCTATGAGAAAAATCCTGCCTTTACTTTACTATAGAACTGAGCAGAACAAAATAATATGGGTGTATTAATATAAATAAAGGATCTAGCGTTATGATATAGATAGAATAATTAATTCACTCATCACATCATCATCTCAACTCAATTGTCTACTGCTGAAGATAGGCCTCCACAATCGCTTTTCAGCGTAACCGGTTCGATGCCACCTGCATCCAACGACTTCCTGCGATATTCACAAGATCGCCGGTCCATCTGGCAGACGGCCGTCTCACGCTGTGCTTGCAAATACGTTTATAAAAAAAATACGTGATCTCCACTCTAGAATCTTTGTGCCCCAACGCCCATCTGATCTTCGCGCTATATGCCCCTCCCATTGCCACTTCAGCTTGCTAATCTAATGGGCTATGTCGGTCTTCTATGAATCTCCTCATTCTTGATTTGATCACGTAAAGAAACGCCGAGCATTGCTCTTTCCATAGATAGCTTGCTGAACAACTGAGCTTTTTTATGAGACCTATTGCAAGAGACCACGTCTCTGATCCGTATGACATCCTTGGCAACAGACATTGACTAAAATCTAGACTAGGCACTGAGGCAGTTTTGATGAGAAGACGTTGCGTAGTTTCCTGAACGCTGCCCAGCCGAGTCGGATTCGTCGATTGACCTCTCTCAAGGTTGGACCTACCTAACCGGACTGTCCCAGATAAATGTGTTCGTCGACATGACAGCAGAGTGATGGGCCTAAAGTTCTTCAATAAAGTTTTATCGTCCTTATTCGTTATCGCTAAGAGCAAGACGAAATTAAACAGCTTCAGTACCGGTGTTTCGCCCGCTTTCAGAACCTCTGCGGTAATTCCATCTTCGCCCAGCCTTTTGTTGTTTTCGAGTTGTTTGAGACCCATCCTTATCTCGTACAGGCTGATGTCAGGCGCGTAGTGTCCGGTCAGCTTAGCTCTTGGGTCTTTTACCAAGTCAATAACAAGTTCAGCTACTGAGGTGTATACCTGCCTATAGAACCTAGAGAGGAACGGCGGGAGATAGAGATCTCCCGTCGTTCGTCTTCAGCTTCATCAATTAGCTTTGCCCAATAGACATTACTTGCGAATACGTTGGAGCCCTTGTTCTGCTCTATAGTCTCCTTAATACGTCTTGTATTAAGGGCCCGTAAATCGTGTCGTAAGGACTTTAATATCTGTCCATTTAGCTGCCTATAGGACTTGGAATCATCGGAGGTTTGGTGCGTCATGGAACGTCGCTCAGCCATGAGGTCCCGGATGTAGTCAGATAGTTTTTGAGGTCTATTTTACCGTGGAGCTTTAAATACTTGGACCGACCGTATGGACAGCCTACCAGCCTGTTGTTGATTTCGTCCACTGATGCGCTACTGTCTAGCAATTCGAAGCGGTTTGACAATTGGATTTGAAAGTTCTCGGGGTTTTGAATATGTGCGTACGAAGGTCGGAGCGTAGATTTCATCAGACGCGATCTTTCCATTTTGACATTAATATTTAATGTGCCTTTGACCATTCGGTGATCACTGCGAGTTTTTACACTGTGAATCACGGAAACATAATTAAATATATGTCGTTTGCTCATGATGAAGTCTATCTTATTTTTAGTGGAACCGTCAGGGCTCATCTAGATCCTATGAGGGGGCTTCTGGAAGAAAGTGTTCATCATAAAGAGTCCCTCTTTATCCAGAAATTCGGCCAGCCTCTAATCCCTGGGGTTCTGCTGCCCTTATCCAAATTGCCCCACTCTCAACTCATGATCGCCTCGCTTGTCCAGCCGGGCATTGAAGTTCCAAATCACGCTGTAAAGTGTGCTTTCGAAGTATGTATGGCTTTTGATGTCCTCATACATAACTTCGACTTCATTATCGGAGTGTGCCGAGGTCGGTGCGTAGACCTGTATCACCTTATGCGAATATCTAAAAGATATTCTGAGTATCAGGTGCGCTACTTGCTCGACGCACTAGTCATGGACACAACTTTGTCTATGAGTGGCTTGTGGACAATAAATCCAACATCACCTTGGGACTGCTGTTTGCCCTCCCGGTAGGAAAACAAATTGCCGGATTTTAAGGTTATCGTGTCCTCGCCCTCTCTTCTGACCTCCGATAATCCAACTATAATCCAGTGCAAAAGTACCTGGTGATCCATAGACTCTGTATACCAGATTGTAGATTCCGGCAGGGGGGAAGATCATTCCTCTAGAGTTGGATAAGGCCAACCCCGGAAGATTCATTTACTGCGCCGCCAATGCGTTACATTTGCAGAGGCGGGCTTCATGGCTTCAGTTTTTGTACCACAGTTACTGCATATCACGTCGCTGTACTAGTTTACCTTATGACATGATCTTTTGTACCATAAGGGCCCGTGGATGCTGCGATAAGTTGTCATAGAGATGGGAAAAATGTAATCAGATTATTGATTACCCACCCCTGCTTGTGGAATATAGCGTAATAGTATATTAATGATAAACGATTACAATTACATTTTGTAATCTTCAACGATTACGATGATACTTAATCTTGAATCATGATTGAATATTACAAAATGCAATTGTAATCATTAATCTGATTACATTTTGCCTATCTCTGGTTAAGACCTACTATTTTTAAAATCTAAGTTCAAGTAAACGGACGGCTTGGTCTAGTGGTGAAGTGCTAAGTCGTTCCGCCCACTAGATTAAAGTAGTCCCGGTGCGATGCCCGCACGAGATATATATTTTTGCGTGACCCACAAATAATTGTTTAGGTCACATACACTATGTGAATTTCATGTTTGTGAACGCACCCACGACACTGGAATGATTCCGATAGTGGGCTACATCTTTGAAAAAGACGGGTTTTGTATAAGACATATCATTACGTGTTTTTGACCCGATTTCTGGCATCGTGCAGGCATCATTTAACATTTGACTTATTCCCAAAGCAGATGTAACTAATTCGCAGGATTGACAAACAATCTTACTTATTTCATTTTTCATTGTTTCAGGTATAAAGAAGGCCGCGTTATTCTCGAACGGGCTCTTGTAACGGAGAGTGACGGAATCGAAGAAATTCAAGTTAATAGTGATGATTAAAATAATAGTTGTCTAGTGATGTTGTATCATATTATGTTAAATATCATTAAATAAACAGACTTTGCTTTAAACATACTCATAACATTCAGTCATTGTTGAATGAGTAGGATTTTTAAATTTGTACTATTGTATCACTGCTATGTAAAGGTTCCCCCATAACTTTTCAAGTCGATCTATGATTAGCTTTCACTGGCCATTTTTTCCAAACGCATGCATCGAAATGTGCACACAATGGACAAATCGATGCCCTTCTATAGTTACCTACCCCTTGCGTGACTACTCTAGCCCATTTTGCGTTGCGTTCAACATAATTGCATAATTATTGCGTACATCAATGATTCTCGTTTTGAGCATATTATCCACAGACATATGTATGGTATTCTGAAAGGGTTTTTTAAGATTCTATATCATCATGCCAGATCCCTTACGAGATAGGCAGAGAGTACAGAGTTCCAACAGGATCTTTCCTTACATACCTTTCTGGCTTCCTCTACTCTCATAGTTCGTCTCATACACGCTCGCCGGTTACGGAGACTCCTGACTTGTCCTTCAGATGAGACCCGGTCTATTTGGTCATGGTAAGATAGTCTAGGTCTTCCCCGGTACCTACATCCTTCCACTTTCGCATTGTATATCAGTTTTGTCATTCTTTCTTCAGACATTCTTTCTATATGCCCGAACCAACGGAGCATACCCTTTCTCATCTTTACACCGATACTCTCTTCCATACCTATTTGCTTTCTTACTACGCTGTTACGAATACGGTCGGTCAGCTTCACTCCGCACATCTTCCGCAGAGCTCGCATTTCCACCGTATTTATCCTACTTTCATTCTCCTTCTTACATACCCAGCTCTCGCTGCCATATAACAGCGTTGGGGCAAGCACTCCATTATGTATGGCCAGCTGCGCCTTTCGGCTTAAGTGCCGGCTCCCAAGTAGCTTTCCCATCGCGCCATTCACTCTGTTCCCTGCACTGACTCTTCTCTCTATCAGCGTGTATTTTCCATCCTTACTGAATGCGCATCCAAGATATACAAACTCATGCACTTGTTCCATCACATCGTTCCCAACCACAATCCTTGCATTCGTTCTGGTTTCTTCCCGTTCAAAAACCATAATTTGGTTTTCTTCACATTCAAATGTAAGCCATTTTTCATGCAGTCGTCTTTCATAACTGTGACTAGTGATTGCAGATCAGTGGCTGTTCGCGCTATCAAAACCGCGTCATCTGCATATAGTAGATGATTTACCACTAGATTTCTCATTTGTACACCTTCATTCATCGCTTTCAGTCTTTGAAGACTTTTATCTAAATATATTATAAACAGTCTAGCGGACAACACGCAACCCTGCTTGACGCCGATTTCAACGTCAAACTAGGGTGACATGTTACCACCCACCCGTACGCATGCCTTGCAGTCCACATAGGTGGACTGGACGGCCCGCAACAGAGTGCCATTTATACCATATTCAGGCAAAATGTCCCTAAGGCAAAAAGTCTCTTTCGCACAACTCTATCAAACGCCTTCTCCAGATCCACAAAACCGCAGAAAACCTTCCAACCCCCTTGTGCCTCACACAACATTCCATCGGACTTCTCGCGCATTCTTCTTTCAATAATTTTACTATACACCTTGGCTGCCAAGCTGATCAAACGAATGGCTCTGTAATTGGCGCAGTTATATTGTGAACCCTTGCCTTTGTACAACGAATGTAAAATTGTAAAATTGTTATTGGTATTGGACCTTGGAATTTGAAGATACAAGAGGGAACTCCTTAACGGCGAACAGCACGAATGTATAGATTCCGTTATTATAGTCATTATATTAATCCAGTAGGTACCTTACTGTACAACTCAGCAAAAAAATATAATATCGGTACATAAATATTACTAAATAATTCACTCGTCACTTAAAATTGTAAAATAAAAATCTTTAAAAAAAATGTTAAACCGACTTCAAATAGCAATAAATAAATATTTGAAGTCGGTGCCAAGTAACCGACTGCACCGACTTCAAATATTTATTTTTTGCTTTTTGAAGTCGGTTTACCTTTTTTCTTAAAAGATTTTTTTCCGTAACCACTCACACATGTTGATATTCTAATCGTTGCAAAAGAAATAATTTGATGATATATTGAGTTCTAAGATTTACGCGAATATTACACATTTAACAAACTTGAAGTGTATGGGATACGAGGTAATGCTCTTGATCTTATTAAGTCATACTTAAATGACAGAGAACAACAAACCGAAATATCCAACATCTCACGTGACACAAAAACTGAAGTTAAATACTTGTCAGAACCATTAAAAGTCTGTAAAGGTGTTCCACAGGGCAGTATTCTAGGTCCATTGCTATTCAACATCTACATCAACGATCTACCTAAATCTATAGATCACCCCATGGTACTCTATGCAGATGACTGTACTGTTATGTTTGTAGCTGAAAACCGTGAAACATGTCTACGTGAAATTGATTCTGCTTTATACTCCATCATTGACTGGTTAATTGCAAATGACCTGGAAATAAATTTAACAAAAAGCTATCTTATGACGTTTAAAATTAGAGATAAGCATCCAGTCCCGTTAATGATAAAATACAAATAATCAGTAATACAAAATATAAATACAATTAAATTCTTGGGAATACATGTTGACTCAGATCTGAAATGGAAATCACATACAGAACAAGTGTGTACAAAATTAAATAAATACTCATATGCCCTTTACATGTTACGCAAAACTGTAGACCAGAGTTCACTTTTATCAGCTTACCATGGCTACGTTGGTTCCGTACTACGATATGGTATCATATTCTGGGGAAATGCTACAGAGAGAGACACAATTTTTAAGGCACAAAAGAAATGCGTACGAGCTATATGCTCTCTAAAGCTCACTGACACGTGCAAACCACATTTCATTAAACTAAAAATACTAACATTCCCGTCGCTATATATCTTTGAGTTAATATTATACACAAGAAAAAACATACACAGGTATCAAAAATTTAAAAGTTCTAGACATGCTGACATACTCTGTGCAAGTAGTCACAGAACGGCTTTGTTTGACAAAAGCGCACTATTTATGGGACCTAAATTATATAATAAATTACCTAAACATATTAAAGATATACAAAATTTCAATTTATTTAAATATCATCTAAAGACATGTCTATTAAATAAAGCCTATTATACGATCAACTAATATTTACTTGACTAATGTAGTATGCTTAAGAAATATATAATGTAATGACAATTTAATATAATTTTTAATCACGTTTTTAATTGACATAGACTAATCTTATAATTACATTCTTCTTCTAAAATAATAATATTTGCATGCCTAACTGGTAGAATATGGCTTAAGAACATAATGATATAATAATAAGATCCCATATTGTAACCCATATTGAAGCAAATAAATGATTTGAATTTGAATTTAAATAAAACTAAAAACTTACGGTAAAATTATTGAACGGAGAATGCGCGTGAAGTCCGATGGAATGTTGTGCGAGGCACAAGGGGGTTTCAGGTCTGGAAGAGGATGTTCGGATCAAGTCTTTTCACTCCGCAACATCGTAGAGAAGCATCTGGCAGTGGGGCGGAAAGTTTTCTGCGGTTTTGTAGATCTGGAGAAGGCATTTGACAGAGTTGTGCGAAAGAGACTTTGGGACATTTTGCCAGAGTATGGTATAGATGGCACTCTGTTGCGAGCCGTCCAGACCACTTATGTGGACTGCAAGGCATGCGTACGGGTGGGTGGTAACAGGTCACCCTGGTTTGACGTTAAAATTGGCGTCAAGCAGGGTTGCGTGTTGTCCGCTAGACTGTTTATAATATATCTGGACAAAAGTCTTCAAAGACTGAAAGCGATGAATGAAGGTGTACAAATGGGTGACTTAGTGGTAAACCATCTACTTTATGCAGATGACGCGGTTTTAATAGCGCCAACAGCCACTGATCTGCAAACACTAGTCACAGTTATGAAAGACGACTGCATGATCAATGGCTTACATTTGAATGTGAAGAAAACCAAGATTATGGTTTTTGAAAGGGAAGAAACCAGAACGAATGTAAGGATTGTGGTTGGTAACGATGTGCTGGAGCAAGTGAATGAGTTTGTATATCTTGGATGCGCCTTCAGTAAGGATGGGAAATACACCGCTGACATAGAGAGAAGAGTGAGTGCAGGGAACAGAGTAAATGGTGCGATGGGAAAGCTACTCGGGAGCCGGCACTTAAGCCATAAGGCGCAGCTGGCCATACATAACGGAGTTCTTGTCCCAACGCTGTTATATGGTAGCGAGAGCTGGGTATGTAAGAAGGAGAATGAAAGTAGGATAAATGCGGTAGAAATGCGAGCTCTGCGGAAGATGTGCGGAGTGAAGCTGACCGACCGTATTAGCAACAGCATAGTAAGACAGCGAGTAGGTATGAAAGATAGTATCGGTGTAAAGATGAGAAAGGGCATGCTCCGTTGGTTCGGGCATATAGAAAGAATGCCAGAGGAAAGAATGTCAAAACACATGAAATAAAACTATTTTACGGATTTTATCGCGGTTTATTTTTTTTCAGACTTCTTTGAGCGACGACAGTCTGTGAACATGTCCTTGACCGCACCCGCCATAACATCAGATTTGATAGACCACAAATCCTCGTGAAAGAACACCGATTCGTACCAAGGATGGTTCGCGAGGCTATTGAAATTAAAAAACATCCTAATTTCAATAGAGAAGATGGCTGGGTGCTTCCATCGTCTTGGGATCCGGTAATTAATATAATCAAATCCAAAACCAAGCATAACACTGCAAGACCTCAAGACACCGTGAGCTCATTCTGCGTAGATCGGACCAACAACAACAAAAATAATTAAGAAGTTTGAGGGTACCCCGGAACAACTATGCCTATTGGACGTCTAACACCTCAGTCCCTCCCGTGACCATGGGTGCTGCAAAGCACTCGAAACGTCGGGAACTAAAAATAAACCGCGATAAAATCCGTAAAATAGTTTTATTTCATGTGTAATATTCGCGTAAATCTAAGAACTCAATAAATGTCAAAACAGATATACAATGTGAAATTGGAAGGATGCAGGTATCGGGGAAGGCCTAGACTATCTTACCACGACAAAATAAACCGAGTCTTATCTGATGGAAAAGTCAAGAGTCTCCGTAACCGGCGAGCGTGTGTGAGACGAACTATGAGAGTCGAGGAAGCCAGAGAGGTATGTAAGGAAAGAACCTGTTGGAACTCTGTACTCTCTGCCTACCCCGCAAGGGATCTGGCGTGAGGTTATAGATAGATAAGATAGAAATAAAACTATTTATCGAATTTTATCGCGATTTATTTTTGTTTTTTATTCCCCGACGTTTCGAGTGCTTTGTACCGCCCCCCTCAGTAATTAATATAATCAAATCCAAAACCAAGCATAACACTGCAAGACCTCAAGACACCGTGAGCTCATTCTGCGTAGATCGCACCAACAAAAATAATTAAGAAGTTTGAGGTAATAATGTTATGTTAATGTAAATGAATATGCACCCTGGTGACATAATTTTACCTACCTACCTATCACGGGGGCATCCTGTCATATAGGAGAATTAGAAGCACTTTCTCAGATTTTTGACGCTCACGGAATCTTCCTATCCTGAACACCATTTCTGTTTGCCTCCTTTCAAAGTCTTGGACATGATTACGCCGTTAAAATAATTAATATTTAGGAAATATACAAACGCACCGACACTGTCTACACTGACAAACAATACTATCAACGTAACTCCGAAGGGTAGTGCAGCGGACTATACAAGGTGTAACATAATAAACGCAAAACCTCAGACACCCCGATTATCAAAGAGAGAATTGCTTCATAAATTTAAAACGAAAACCAAATTCCTAAATTTAAAGGGTTTACCCATTTTTATACCCCAATTAACTAGGTAACTTGTTCGTGTATGTGTGTGTTTTAAGAAATACGTTTTAGGAATGCTTTTGAATTCTTATAATTGCACTCCTCCCAGTAAAAGCATATTGCTAAGCAAAAATTGTTGGAATCAATTCAGTTACCGATTTAGAAGAAAGTACTTTCAGGTCTTGCATTTATTTTGTTACTCGTTGTATACGATTGTATCATAAATTTATTATTTAAATCTTACTTCTATGTTATTACCCAACACGGATTTAGGAATGTCGAAATAATGCTAGAGAAAAATAAACTTCTATCTATCTATATCATCACGCCAGATCCCTTACGGGGTAGGCAGAGAGTACAGAGTTCCAACAGGCTCTTTCCTTACATACCTCTCTGGCTTCCTCTACTCTCATAGTTCGTCTCATACGCGCTCGCCGGTTACGGCCGTCCTGGCTTGTCAAAATAAACTTACAGACACAATACTGAATTTTCAATGATTTAAAAATCTCGAGAAACCATGATGAGTGAGAGCTACAACCTGGAGCCCGGTGTCTCGCTCGCACCCATTACAATGTAGTACGGTGACCATAAAGTAGAACTTATACGGACTATGCCTATTTATGATATAGTTTAAGTACGCTGTAAACGCTCGGTTCTCAATTTGTCTGTATATACAGGAACAGTAAGGCAGCTATCTCAACCGTTGTAGATACAGAAAAACTCTGGAGTCTATCCTTAATTTTTGCAATATTTGAAGCTGAATTTTCAGATTCTGAAAAAAAAATGTACAGTCAGCAAGAAAATAGGCAATTTACTCAAAACTTTGGCTACTACTTATTGATATATAAGTAAGTAGTAGCCAAAGTAAGATTTACGGCGACAAAACAATACCCGAAAAATTTACCAATGTTTGGTCGCCCTACTTAGAAAGAGACGTAGGGCTCTAAGTGAGTATCCTTATCGTCACGTTTTTTTCGCATATTTCTAAATCCGTTTTAGGTAATATATCCATGGAGCGTACAATTATGGGCCCAAATCCAAATAATACTATTTTCTATAGGTTAAACGCCCACTTCTAGACTTGTAAGATCATAGACATAGGATACTATATTTACAATACACAATACACACAGGTACAATATTAGAAATAGAGTAGAAAACTCTTTATTGTACACCAAATTATAAATAAACAATAATGTAAGGTACAAAACAATATAGGGTACAATTGGCGGCCTTATTGCTTATAGCAATTTCTTCCAGGCAACCAAGATTTTTTCCAGGCAACCAAGATTTCTTCCAGGCAACCAATATTTATGTGTAAGATGATAGATCTATGTTCTATCAAGTTAAGTTGGTAACCCTGGACTCGTAAAAAAGAAAGGAAAGTGACATTTCCATCTCATCATCCTTTAGACTACTTTTGTGACATTTAAATATTTTTTTTCAATTATTTGGATTATTTTATCAACGTTTCGTCGCGTTATTTTTTATTTTAAATGTTAAGTTTTTACCGGTGCTCATGTTCGAATATAAAATGTGTTTACGGCCTTGAATATAGTTTAAAAAAATCTAATCTCAGCATAGCAACAGCACTGGGACACATACTATTGCTTGGGACAAAGTTTATTGTACGCAGAACTAGTGAATTTGGTAAGTTATTTTCATCCAATTCATCATTCATCCAATTATCAGTTGGTATTCGCAGGAAATAGGTAGACAGTTTTGTTCCAGATACAGTCATCCTTGATTTCCTTGTAGGGTACGTATCTCACCCAGTAACTGGCATACGTCAAAGATTCCTGTTATAATACAGTTTACTATTAGTCTGAATACTAATGTAGAAGCGGTGTAATAATAATAATATACAAATTAACTTAAACCTATGTGCCATTTATTTTATCCCTTATGCCTTGAAGGAAAGAACAAAAATAATAAATGTTTTCCTTCATTGGGGGCGAGACTGGGTTATTCGAAATAGTACAAATCCCTACGAATGTGTCAAGCTGTGTATTTTACATACTTGTGAATGGTTCTATCAGCATTTTAGGAACTTTTTAGTAAGATGAACCATAATATTCTAAATCAGTGTAATATTAGGTAAGGTCAAATAGCAAAGAGCATATTGTGTAGTTCCTTGGAGTGGTAGGGGATAGAGTGTAGTCGGTTTTGTATGTTAATTCCTTGATAATTGTAGTGTAGAATATTACTAATGACCAGATGTGTGGGATATGGATTTTATTAATTTGTCTGTATAATTGTGTTCACAAATCCACGGACAACTTGACGAGTACATATGACAAAACAAAAAATGTTGCTAGCTTAAGATGATTAGTGTAGATGTAACAACTAAATCAATCAATATAACTATCGACATATGTAAATAATAATTGTATTTATTAAATTACAGTCGAATTTTACTCAGTGTGCATTTAAAGAATAAAAAGTGTAGTAAATGAATTTATTTTGGGCATAAATATTCAAATTACTTCAGTTTTTTTAAGTAGTACAAATTGTTATTGATGCGAAAATGGAAGGATGTAGGTACCGGGGAAGACCTAAACTATCTTACTGTGATTAAATAGACTAAGTCTTATCTGAAGGACAAGTCAAGAGTCTCCGTAACCGGTGAGCGTGTATGAGATGAATTATGAGAGTGAAGAAAGCCAGAGAGGTATGTAAGAAAAGAACCTGTTGGAACTCTGTACTCTCTGCCTATGGCATGATGATATAGATAGATAGACAGAACAGGAAATAAGAAAATAAATGAAGATAATTATTGTAATCAAATTTATGGAAAAAAATATTGGCTCCTTGTCACATGTGACCTAATATTTACAAGGAAAGCTTTAAAAGATCCATGTGTTAAATACTCTGTATAGGTTCCTGTTGGAGTAAAATGAAAATAACTAAAATATATTTTATGAATACAAGATTCTTAATTAGTAATTATAGTTAAGATATAAAGATAAATTATTGTAGTACTGTACCTTACTAGTAGTATTTGCAAAGCAATAAACAAAAAGCAATACTTTTTTTACTGGAATTCCAGGACATGAAATAAGTGGTCCAATATCTTTATTTATATAGCACTTATAATGCACATTTTTTTTTTTATTTTATATAAAAATATCACTTTGAATAGAAATTTGGTAATGAAAATGGTTTCATGGAGTACTACACACTAGCTTTTATTAACTTGCAATGTTCATATGTCTGTCTGTCTTTTCGGTTTAAATCTTCTGATCCATTTTTCGAGCATGTATGGGTATCCAATTGAGCTGAAATTTAGCATATGTACATGTAAGTTCATTGAGAATGCAATAATATGGTACCATGGAGTTGGTCTGATGTTGGATTTGTCTTGACAAGTACTTCAGACCCAGATGATGTCCAAGGTCTGATGATGGAGTTGTAAGGAAGTCATAGGAACCACTCAACTAAGCATGATATCTTCCTAGTGTTTTGCTATATAAACTTGTTTTTAAAAAAGTCTTTAACTTTAAATTATTTTATTATTTGTCATTCAAGCATGGTGTATCAATATACACCATGCTTGACCATCTTTTTTAAATATAAATCATTATAAAGGTCATTAGTATGAATTAATATTTACATATAACAGGACCCACCATTGTTTTCTTACATATTTTTAGCAGGTTTACTATTCAACATTTAACTGATCGTGCAGTGAACAAGCAACTGAGAGCAGAGCTCTGTCAATGTTTTAAACCAATGTTCTTTTGTCTGTGTTACGATATTTGGTATTTTTAGTGAATTGTGCATGCATTTACCAAATTTTTGTTCGATGTTATCAGTGAAAGTCTGTTGGTTGAACACAATAGCCTATTTGTTCAAGTCCTAGCTTGTATCTCGTCAGTTTTCGAAATCTGTGTAATAATCACTTAGTTTACTAGCAACACCGTACAAAAGCAATGTTGACAGCTTATAATAGTTGGAATTCATAGAACGTCATGAGTGTCCAAATGTCAAAGTGCCATCCAGGCTTCCGTATTGCAATACCATATAGCCACAACTCGGTAACTTACATTCTTCTGAAGACCTTGTATCTACTAAATTGTAAGATGTATTGTATTCATCTGTGACCACTTTGGAATATAGACTAAACCTGAATATAGATTGAACTAAATTTATATTTTAAAATAACAATCGACTTATCTTGTGTCATAAATACAAATACACTGTTTGAGATCATGTTGATACAATTTAGGTTTTGATTATCAATGTCTGTGATATTTTGATGTTATAATAACTTCTATTCTATCATGACTTTTTATCCATATATCTACAGGGTTGGTGGTAGACTAGAGCAAGTGATGGAGCCGCATTACTCAGAGCTAAGGAGGCAGCTGGAGAAGGAAACCCTGTTAAAAGAGTGGGGTATCATTCGTTAGGTAAATATTGTTACGTAGCGTGGTAAATTAAATGCCGAATAACGTGCGAAGTACTTTATTAGGCGCTGTACTCAAAAACAGTACGTCAAATGCAAGTATACACGCGAATTAATCACACACTAGTACTACTCTCGATAGTACCCAAATACTGCTTCCAAGTCACTGAGTCACTCGTAGTATCCGTATATCGTTGCTAGAGTCGCCGGTATATTCCACTTAGATCGCTTGTTTTCCGATTTGATTACTATCGCTTCCGAGAAGAGACTGTGTCGTCCGTGTGTGTGTGAATGATGTACGCTGTTGGCCGCGAGGCCTTTACAGCTTCACCGGACTAAAAGGCGAGCGTGCAACCACTACGCTCTAGCCAGCCAGAAGGGCAAGAGGCGACATACTCGAGGGCGCCTCTTGCGCCCTCGAGTATGTCCCTATTTTGTGCGAGAAAAAAAAATATAATACCGAAGTAGATAAGTTATTTATTTTAATACCGGTTAATGATGATAGATATCTACGGAAATCACAAAACAATTTTATTCTCTTTACGTCAACCATAAAACGAATCAGATTTACAACTGATCGCTAAAGTCCTTCGAAAGCACAATGGTGGAGAAGATTTGTGCTTATAACTAGACGTTCAATAAACAAGGTAGTTTATTCGATAATTTGGTTTTGAGATTCAACTTTTGGCACAATGGTAATGCGGTGTGTGTGTGTGTCTGTTGGCCTCGAGGCCTCTACAGCTTCACCGGATTTTAAAAGCGAGCGTGCAACCACTACGCTCCAGCCAGCCAGAAGGGCAAGAGGCGACATACTCGAGGGCGCCTCGAAGAGGCGCCCTCGGTTGGGACAGTCGCTGTAGGGGGACGGGTGCACTACTAAGTGCACCGGTCAACCGCCGGCTATGGGAGGGGATCTACTACTACGTCGTCGTCGTCGCCCGTATTCTGAGCGGAAAGAAGGGATGACAAAGCATCGGGGGGGTCGGTGAGAACATGTCGCGGCCGGCGGTAGCGGCAGGGGTCGGGGGGGAGATCGTAGTCGGCGGTGGCTACGATTAACGGATTCGCATGGGTAGATGCGTTCGCGAAGTGACGTGTTGACGCCTTTTTAATAAAGGCGCGAATAGGTTCGAGACCTAGATCGGAGTGGAGGTCGACGTTCCGTACGAACCAGGGGGCTCCTACGGCTTTACGGAGGAAGCGGTTTTGAACCACTTGGAGTTCGATGTGAGAGGGGGCCGAATGCCCGAACACAACACACGCATAAGTCATGATGGGTCGAACGCAAGTTTTGTAGAGTGTCACCTTATTTCTAAGGGACATTTTACTCCGCTTGCAGATTAACGAATGGAGACGACCGAGCACAAATGATGCTCGGTGACGGACCCGCTTGATGTGCGGGCCGAAGGACATGGTACTGTTTAGGGTGACCCCTAGATATTTGACCTCTTTGACCCAGGGAATGGGTCGGTCGAACATGGTCACTTGGCCGAGATTACTTCTAGGGCGGCGCAGGGAGTGGCGCGGGGTGGCACCTCTGGAGAAGAACACCGCAGCGCTCTTGTCCGGGTTCACCTCAATACGCCACTTCCTGAACCAGTTCCCTAGGGAATTGGCGGATGCCTGAAGGTGTCTGGTAATGAAACCCTTATTCCTATGCGAGACGTAGAGAGCGGTATCATCCGCGAATAGGGCTAGATGCGCCTTACTCGAACGAGGAATGTCGTTCGTGTAAAGGCTAAACAGGAGCGGAGAGAGAACTGAGCCCTGTGGGACTCCAGCACTGATGGAGTGGGAAGTGGAGCGCGTCATTTCGACGCGATAACGGAAGGCGCGATTCGACAAGAAGTCTCGTAAGATGAGCACGAGTCTGTCCGGCACACCCAATTGGTAGAGCTTGTAGATCAAGCCGTTGTGCCAGACTTTGTCGAATGCCTTCGCGACATCTAGGAAGAGGGCGCCCGTGTAGATGGGTTTGGGTCTATTGAGACCGGAGAGGATGTGCTCCGTGATGCGGTGCACTTGGTGGACGCAAGAGTGTTTGGCTCGAAAGCCAAACTGCTCGTCGATAAGGATACCCCTGGACGTTACGAAGTCTTTGAGCCTCGCCAGAAGTAGGCGCTCGTATATCTTGGCCAGGGAGTTGAGGAGACTGATAGGGCGGTAGCTCGCGGGGAGATTGCGAGGTTTGCCGGGCTTGGGAATGCCTATGACGTCCGCCTCCTTCCACTTAGCGGGGAAGGTGCAGTTCGCCATGGCGGCGTTTAATATGGCCACTAAGAGGCAGATGAGTTGGGCGGGCAGGCATTTCAGAACGCGATTCGAAATGCCGTCAGAGCCGGGGGCTTTTTTAGTTTTGAGACCCATAATTAGATCTTCGACCTCCGTTTGGGTGATAGGAGGTAAGGAATCGACGTGGGGGAGGGATGCCCTGCGCTCGACTTCCCTGTCGACCGCGTCGACGTGGGACTGGTCGACGGACTGAGAGCTGGGGGCGCACTGGCTCTCGAGGGAGTCGGCGAGAAGCTCGGCCTTTTCGTCGTCGTCGAAGGCTGGGGGTGCGCCTGAAGGGCGGGACAGCGGGGCCATGTCAGTCGTGGAGTCTGACTTGAGGCTACGCGCCAGCTGCCAGTAGGCCAGATGCGATGGCGCGATGCCCTCTAGGAAGTCACCCCACCGTTCCTCCCAGACCTCCGCGACACGACGCTTTACCTCTCGTTGTAAAGCGCGCATCCGGGCCCGATTGGCTTCGGTGGGGTAGGAGTCGTACGCTCGGATAGAAGCATTCTTGGAACGAATGAGATCCCTAACATCGTCCGGCAGTCGAAAGCGGTTAAGGTAGAGATCTTCCGCCTCGACTTGCTTGGACGATCGACTGACAGCCGATCGGATGTGCTCGGTGAAGGCATCTACGGCCTGATCGGTGTCCTGAGGGGACGGGATGGAGTCCGAGCTGAGAGGCAGGGGGGGAGGATCGGCATCCGCCAAGGCCGTGCTTAGCGCATGCCAATCCACCACCGTCTTTTTGGGTCGCTGAGGGGCGGAAGGGGGGGAACCGAGTCTCATGACTACAGGTCGATGGTCAGAGTTGAGTTCCTGGACTACTTCCAAGGAGTGCAGCCGCAGGGTGACACCCTTCAGAAGCGCCATGTCCAGGACGTCGGGTCGGTGGTTGGGATTGTTAGGATAGTGGGTAGGGTGCATAGGTGCGATGACGTCAAAGTCGAGAACGTCGACCAGGGCGTCAAGGCTCCTACCGTTAGGGGAAGTGGTGAGACCGTTCCAGGCCACGTGCTTGCTGTTGAAGTCGCCCGCCAGAATGACGGCGCTTCCCAGATTGAGGAGTGCTTCAAAGTCACTCCTGAGAACGGACTTAGTGGGGGAAAGGTATACGGAGGCGATCACGATGGGCTGGTGCCCCGTAAGAGAGACGCGACAGACCGAGGCTTCGATGTTGGTGAGCGCAGGGGGATCGAGAGGGATGCAGTGCAGGGACCTCCTGTAGTAAATGAGAGTACCGCCTCCGCGGGAGCCGATTCTGTCATTGCGCACGAGGTTATAGTTTGCGATCCTAGGATCGCGTTGTGCGGGCTTCAGGAAGGTTTCCTGCACGAGGAGGATATCAAGTTGGTGATCTCGGAGGAAATCAGCAACCTGATCTCGCTGGGAGCGGAGGCCATCGGCGTTAAAGAACGCCAGGGATAGGTTGTGGGGCTTACGGCGGGGAGATCGTAGATCCATTATTGGGTGCGGGGGGGTTGGGTTCTAAGGGACGCCAGGACGTCATAAACGTCCCTGTATTTCGCGGCCAGGAGAACCTGGTCCGCCAAGTTGGTGGCGGCGCGGAGTCGAAGTGCGAGTTCGCGGACTCTGGGGAAAAGTGCGGGGCTTATCACCGCCGAGACGCTCATCTATGGGAGGGGATCTACTACTACGTCGTCGTCGTCGCCCGTATTCTGAGCGGAAAGAAGGGATGACAAAGCATCGGGGGGGTCGGTGAGAACATGTCGCGGCCGGCGGTGGCGGCAGGGGTCGGGGGGGAGATCGTAGTCGGCGGTGGCTACGATTAACGGATTCGCATGGGTAGATGCGTTCGCGAAGTGACGTGTTGACGCCTTTTTAATAAAGGCGCGAATAGGTTCGAGACCTAGATCGGAGTGGAGGTGTGTCGTCCCCGCGCTCTGTGTTCCTTTTATACTTGTTTGAAAGTTCTAGAACGGACGCGACCCCTCTAAGAACATCGAACAATAGCCGGCGCGGCCCACAAAGCGGTATTATTATTACATACCTATTTGCGCGTGACCGAATAGGTACTTGTGTACCGCGACCGCGCGCCGGCGATAATTAAAGGGGTGGAACCTTCTAGACGTTTCAGCAGTTAAGCGCGGATTCTAGATCTTTCTAGACAGATCGCTAAGGGACCTAAGTGTGTGTTATGCGTTTTAGAATCGACATCCCCCGATAAAGACTTCAAGATATCGGGGTATGTTCGGGTCGTAACAATGCCTTATAGATTAGTCTGCCAATATTTAATATTTCTTATTATTTGTTAACTACATAGGTAGGTTATATACATATAGGTAATTGAACACAAATAAACTCTCTGTCGATTAATAATTTGTTTGTTTATTTAGTTGGTCAGACATCACATTAAAACCACCTTATTTATTTTTAAGGGACCTTCGCATTTAAATATCTCAAAGTCTAGCATAAAAGTGCCATAATATAATTATTAGTTTTTGTTTTGGGTAGACCAAAAGATACAGGTTAACATTACCCATGTGGGTGAATAGGAAGAGATAGATAAACCAATTTAAGTTAGATCTTACTTTTGTATATTAACGCAGGTGGTGTTGCTGCCAAGACCTAGTTAAATCATAAATAATGAATAAATTCTTTATCTAATAATTTAATTCACATGATTATGACAAACTTTAAGGACTCGTTCCCGACCTCAGCGAAGAGCGGGGCAGCGGGACAAAAAGTATACACTTCTTTTCACATATCTACGGAGTGAATTGACGTTTACTGAGTTGTCAGGGTTTGACACTTTTTAAATAGGCCTTCTTTTATATCCCTAGAATATCATATCTCATACTATTAAACATATTTTGAAATAAGTTTAAATGTTAAGACAGGTGTACAAAATATATCGCTAATATTTAATTCAGAATCTGAATAACTTGAAAGTGAATGACGATTCTACCTCAGAACTTTGTGTGTATGAATGATCTACGCTGGAGGCCCCGCAGCCAACAGCGTAGATCAATCTCACACACAAAGTTCTGAGGTAGAAACGTCATTTATTTACTTCCAAAATAAATTTGTTTACTGGAATCTGGTTACCTTAAACTAGCACCTTTTTTTGTTTTGACAATCATCATTATATCCGTCGATTTGCGAACACGAGTTAATTAAATATTACATCGATTGGCGGCAGCTTTGATTTGTTTCAGCGGAGTTTTGTTGGTGGAATTAGGACTCTGACCACAATGAAACCCATGTTATTTTTTGAACTGAAATTTTATAAAGGATAACACTTATTAAAAAATAAATTATGTCCACGGGCAATTACAGGGCGACTGTTGGCGACAGTAGACGACATGCAGTCGCTCCTCTGTTCTATTTGGTTATCTGTATAGCGTGTATATTGACATTGATACGGGAAATTATCTGATGCAGCCTAAATTCCTGGATGTGTAGGACTACAATTAATATTCTGTTTCAGATAATGTAGTCGACAATGTGTAAAAAGAAACTAGAAGAAGAAGACACACGTGCTTAACATAAAAGTATCGTAAGTATCGGAGTGGTGCTTTTCAGTTACTTATTTATTTTTAAGATGATCACTCGAAGATGGTTTCACCCGGCGCTGTCCGGGGTGGAGGCAGAGCGCCTGCTTATGGAATGTGGCCACGACGGCTACTTCTTAGCTAGACCCAGCATGAGCAATAAAGGAGACTTTACCCTCTCCGTACGTAGAAACAACGAAGTAACGCACATAAAAATACAAAATAATGGAGAATTCTTGGATCTTTATGGTGGCGAAAAGTTCGCAACTCTCTCCGAACTCGTGCAGTACTATATGGATAATCAGTGTCAATTACGCGAGAAAAACGGTAATATTATCAGATTAAAAACTCCCCTCAATTGTGCCGACCCTACCACCGAGCGTTGGTACCATGGACAACTGACTGCGAAAGAAGCGGAAAGAATGATGTTAGAGAACGGTAAGAATGGTTCATTTCTGGTGAGAGAGTCCCAGCGCCAGCCCGGGGACTTCGTGCTGTCGGTGCGCACGCGGGACCGAGTGACGCACGTCATAATTCGGAGACATGATAAAAATTACGACGTAGGTGGAGGCCAACAGTTCGGCGATCTCGTCAGTCTAATAGAACATTACAGAAGCTTTCCCATGGTTGAAACGACGGGTGAAGTTCTGAGGCTGATACAGCCTTTCAATGCTACTCGCATCCAAGTTCGCCACTTCCACACGCGGGTCAAACAACTCCAGAAAGAGAATGAAGGCCCAATAGAGAGTATGGCGTACAAACAAGGTTTCTGGGAAGAATTTGAAACGCTACAAATGATGGAAAATCTGCAACTATTCGATAGGATGGAAGGGTCCAAGCCCGAGAACATACGGAAAAACAGGTACAAAAATATAATACCATTCGATCGTACACGTGTTATACTTAAGGACATACCCCCAGACGCGCCGCCTGGTGCTGACTACATAAATGCTAATTATATCCGATGTGAGAGTGTCGATTCGAACTCGGAGTCTCAAGATACTACTAATGGTAGTCACGAAAATGGGCCTGTCGTCATAGCTAAAGACAGCACTCTTCCGAAAAATATAGGAAAGCTCTCCCCGACTCACGCCAACTCTATTGGTAACGACGACAAAAACTTAAAAAAACACACTAGCGGTACAAAACTTCCTGCATCCTTCGAACCAAGCGTACTCCGATCGAACCCCAACTATGTCAACACAACGATACCGAAATCCACGGAGGAGACACAGAACGGGATCGTCGAGCACGTTTATCATAAGACATACATCGCCACTCAAGGTTGCTTGTCGTCCACAATATACCAGTTTTGGTCGATGATATGGCAGGAGGACGTTCGTATCATTATTATGACCACCAAAGAGATCGAACGCGGGAAAGTCAAGTGTGAACGATACTGGCCCGAATTGAATAAAACGGACACTTTCAAGAAGTTTACAATTGTCAATGAATTTGAAACATCGACACCCGATTACACTTTGAGACACTTTATCGTTACGAAAAAGGACGAGCCGAACGTAAAAAGGACGATTTACCATTTCCATTTCACAGCGTGGCCCGACCACGGCGTGCCCTCGGAGCCGGGCCGCGTGCTGAACATCCTGCTGGACGTGAACCACCGCCTGCAGCAGGTCATGACCGGCGCCGACGCGCCCCCGCAGCCCGTCATCTGCGTGCATTGCTCGGCGGGCATCGGCCGGACTGGGACGTTTATTGTTATCGATATGATTTTGGATCAAATAAGGAAAGAAGGGTTCGACTGCGAGATCGATATACACCGTACGGTTCAAATGGTGCGAGATCAGCGCTCGGGAATGGTACAGAACGAGGCCCAGTACAAATTTATTTATATGGCCGTGTTGGAGTTCATAGAAACTGAGAAGCAGAGGGTGGGCCTCGGCCCGGAGTCTATACAGGATTCGCCATGCGTACGATCGCACGCCGTACCCTTTCTATAAGATAGCTGGGACACAATTTATAAAATTAATATATAGATAAATATTATAGATTTTAAATATTAACCCATGAAGTAAATACAAAGAGGAGACTAGGCCCGAACATCATCGCGCTGAGCGTGGCTTACATCATTCTTGATAGACTACTCGCCCTTTCCATTTTACGCTTATGTTCGCATGCCTATGAAAAAACATAAGACGACGTCCAGAATAGTACCAATAGTAACAAAATGGTAATGGCATCTTTCTTAATATATTTAAACCTATAAGTAATATATTCACATAAATCGACCATTTATTTTGTGTTCTCAGTAAGATGGCTAACGCAAAAGTGCACACTGAACTATATAGGGAAATTTGATGATCACATCACCTATTTGTATCTACTTACTTTTTAATTACCTAACTGGGCCCCAAGTCTGCTATGTTTACGGTATCTAAATATGGCATGTTATAACATTCGTTCAATTACAATTATGCCTAAACTCGGTAATCTACTAAATTCTTTATAGGCTTATTAACAAACACCGAAAAATGTTTGTTTGTTGTACGCCTATGGAAACCATAAGGACACCATTCAATGAATAGATCAAAACCTACAGCAATGAAAAAATACTTTTATGATTTAAAATCACCCATAAAGTCTGTTAAGGCATTTATTATTAAACGGACAAGCGCGAGAATCGCGATATTGCACAACAAGTATTAGATTTTGAGGTTATAGTTCAGTAACCATAAAAACATATGAGGTTATATTGTGTGTGTTGATATTCAGAAAAAAATGTCGGCGACTTCGATATAAATACTTACAACACTTTGAAAACATCGTTTCAGATTGCAAGTTGTCCGTTAGATTTAGAGTAAGAGACATTTGCCATTATTTTAATAAAATAGATAAATAATGATGGCATGGGTCAAATGTTTGTTGGTTCTGGGGCAATTTTCGACAATGTCCTTTCAATAGCAGACTTGGTGGCCATGTGTTCATGTAGTAATTTGCTCGGTTAAGTCCGATCATAAAATGTAATTATATTTTTACAATATTGAATCTACTGCAGGTATATTATTTAAATAGACAACAACTTACATGTGCATAATAGTTCAATCAAAATTTTCTATAAGCACGTTTCATATTTAGACCATGTAATATACATCATCACATTATTATTCAGGAATATAATAGGACAACTTATGCAGTGGTCTGTATTATTTTTGATTTAGATCAGCTGCATAATACAACGTAAAATAGGTATATTCAACTTGGCTGTTATATTCCTAGCCCATTAAGAAAAGAAGAAGATATCAGTAACTAGGCTATCACGAATGAATTCCATGTTTCATACGTAGGAACCTTTTAAAAATAAAAAAAAACCTCAGAATTTAATAAATTAATGACTTAGTTGCATGTCACCAACGTTCATCACGTATCAACAAATCCAAAATCTGAACCTAGAGTCAGTTTTGTTTCTAGATAAATCAATCGCTTTTTAATGACAACATAAATATTAAATGGTGAAGTAGTTTGATACATTAGTCGTTCAACGGGATCTATAGAATGTAACAATTATAACCCGATATTAAGTATATTTAATTTTAGTATAGCATATAACGTGTGAATGTATATTGTACTTGGTCTACATATATTAACTTTGATGTATTGTTCTCACTGCCTCGTTGGTCTAGTGGCAAAGGGCATTGCTTTGTGATCACGAGGGCCTGGGTTCAAATCCTAGGTCGGACAAGAGTAGTTTTTCTAACGAAAACTACCAGTACGAGTCTGTAGTCTGGAATTGTGCCCGGTATATGGCAATAGGCTCGCCCCCTATTACATGGGGCCTAACATCGTCGGCGACACGTGGGTGTACTCAGTACACCTCTACCACCCCCGCTTGGGGAATATAGGTGTGACGGTAGTGTGTATTGTTCTCAAATTGATAAAATTAACACTTAATTAAATTAAAAATGTCACGGCTTAAAATGCAGGCTGCACTTTCGTTCAATTCGTAGTTTTCTAATATTTTATTAGGAAATTTAAAATTGTTATTATATCGCAGCCATTTCATTTAATTAGTCATTTAGTTTGACAGGTAGCTAGTAAATTAAATGCCGGAATCAGATGGCTGGCAAGCCAAATTGTAAAAATATAAACAAACCAGAAAACAAAATTATAAACCAGAAGCCGCGCCCGTCATAATTGCACGCCGCGTGGTGAAGCCAAAAAAATAGCAAACGTCCCGCACTTACCGCATTTTCCGTCCGCGTAATGTTGGTAGCCCGGAAATATTAACCACGTTTCACACAATCCGGACTCCGTGAGGAGTCCTTTCCGCTCCGTTGCCGTAATAAAATTGAACTTTCAAGTAACATTGACATGTACGAGCGGTTTAGTGTTAATCATTCTCCGCCAGATGGCATGTACAAATGTGGGCGGGGCGTAACGTCCGTCTCGCCCTGTGCCACCCCGCGCAGTGCCACGGTTAATCGTATAGGAAAGCTTATTACGCCATCTCCTCTTCGTATTGCCTTCGTGCACTGGCTGTTTGTTACATTATATAGATGAGTTTAAAAAGTGGCTGTAACAACTTTGTTAAGCATTTGATTTAGGTTTTAAAACATTTAATTACAAGTTTTAAACAGCTAACATTGTTAAGAAGTTTAGGTGACTTACAATATTATAAAATTATTTATGTGAATAATTAAGAATAATATTTGTTAAAGGAATATTTATATTATTTTATATAAACAGTGTTGCCAGGTTTAAGTCAATGCTGGGTTTAAGGCTGGAATAATATCGGACGATTTAGCGCAGTGGTTGAGAGCTTCAGCCGCTCTATCCACTGTGTCTAATATTCGCGGGTTTGATTCCCGCACGGGACCCACAATTATTTGTTTCGGTCAGGGTATTTGTGTGTGTGTGAATTTCCATGTTTGTAAACGCACCCACGACACAGGAATTAATCGTAGTGGGGCTACGGCTAAAATGTGTTATTTTAGGTAGATACTCGTACGTTCAATAATAGTCAATTAAATAAGCGGTGAAGAAATACATCGACCCCACCCTCTTTATCAAAACCTTACTATAAATGATATTTGTCTTTATTTTTACTCGTCAAGTAAAGGTACCACAGGGTAACCCCCCAGAGCATCTCAGTGCTTTCTTCCGGAATCTATCTGACACCAGTGCGAAGTCCCACAATGATTTCATCATCTCACACACACACACACCGGTCAAGCTGTTTAATTGCTCCATGTTAGTTTTTTGAAACTGGCAACACTGCTTTATAACCTGTAGTATTGAAAATGAGGACCTGAATTTATCACAATTTTGCACTACATCCGAGCCAGGAAGATGGCTTGAATGTGATCTCGAATTGGAACGTGTAATGAACATGAAATGTAATAAGTATTTAAATATTGGGCTTGTTATGAAATTGATAATATAGTTTTATTTTAGGCTTTGCGCGCTTATGCGCGCTGCCGAAGGAAAAAACGGAAACTTTATAAAATCACTGGTTCGTGTGTCTGTTGGTGTGTTATAGCCTTTTTTTTTTTGGAAACTAAGAGCTTGAGTCTGTAAAATAAAATAAATACCGTTAAGCCTATATTTCCCAAGCGGGGTAGGCATTGATTTACTATGTAAACGCACACACCGCTAACGATGTGGGGAACTCATGTAGTCAGGGGCGAGCCTGATTGACAGTGGCAATACATTATAGAAGACGGGCACAATCCGGACAGCGATTGAGAATTTTTACATAGAAAAATTCGTGATATTTATCATAGTTAATGTGGCAGATTTAAATAATTATGGGCTTCGACTGGAAATTCGTAATGAGTCTACCTTTAGAACCCTCCGGGTCGCCCCCTAGGACATGGGACCTAACATCGTCGGCTAAAGGAATATGGGCGTGACGGTTTTTATTGATATAGAAACCTTAGTTTATTAATTTTTAATGTATTTATCGGAATACGTGCACATCCCCGAAGTCCATAACTCGAAGCAACTGAAAGTTTATTGTGTTACAGTTTCCAAAAATTAACGGCTGTGGCAGTTAGACAGACAAACAGACTAAAATCATTTGGTACGAAATTCTCATTACCCCTGCCCTGGTTCGCATGCCTTTACCTGTTAGCATTTGTGAAGATTCACGCGATGCTTAACATTAATAAGTATGATATGCGTTTCAAATACGAATATTATCGATATTTTATCAACGCAATCTAATTTCTGTTAAAATGTATGACCCGAATCCTTACCGGTGATTCTGCTGACTACAAGTTTCAGTTTAGAGATATAAATGACAAATGAACGCCCCTAAGGATGATTGATCAGTAGGAAAAATAACGAAAGCTCCGGTCTATCAAAAACGACCTTAATATTTAGAACTGTGTTATCATATTTTAGCTATATGCTTACTATAGTTTTCTGCTGTCTTCCGGTTCATCTATGTTATTGGAATTAAATCCAATGACATAGAAATCGGGAGTTTTGGCGGGAAATCGAAGAGTCATGTTGTCAATTTGTTTTAATTTCCAAAACTTGTGTTATTTCGACTAATAATGTATAATATTGGTGGAATATTAACCATTATGTGTTTTTATATGTGCATGAGCGAAGGTTATTGTAACAAAGTGATAAAACGTGCCTTTTCGACTTCCCTCAAAACGAAACGGCCTTTGCAATTGGTATGTAAAGTATCCACCGCTTTACTATGGATCCAGGGTGGGGTACTTCATTAATTTCATTATCATCGTTGTCATCAAATTCATCGGGGTGTCGATTTAATTTAAACAAACACGATTATATATCTCACTGGACACTGGCAAAATTAGTGTGAAGCCATAACTTAAAGAAGAAGAAGAAGAAAAAGTTTGTGGAGATGGATGTATGGATATTTGTTTCTCTATCACGCAAAAACTACTGAACGGATTTTGATGAATCTGTCTCTATAATCGCGCCAGATCTTTAGGGGTAGACAGAGGTACAGGTTGTGATGAAACTTTATAGTAATATAGCATAAACATCAGAATAACATAATATAACTATAAATAACAAAGATATTACAAAATAATAACGTACCCGCAGGAAACAGCTACTAAGTAATAAAATAGCAAAAAATGAATTTCATTAAATGTGTTGTTACTGCATGTGGATGTGAGACGGAATAGTCTTCAACGGTAGTTTTTACTCTAGTTTGAAACGCGTAAATGGAAATTAATAGATCATTTAACAGCTTTTTAATTTAAAAATGTAATGCCTTGTGGTTACTTAGTTTTAACTGTGCAGGACTCTAGACAACTTACGAGCCTAAATTCACCAAATAACTTCATAAATGGGTTGTTCTTATTAACGTGTAAAGTTCAAGTCTAGTTATAAAAACTAAAAACATGATACGAGCATATTAGTTTCCATATGACGCTTTTAGTATTTCAGTTGCCTTAGGATCTTTTCTGTCTGAAATAAGAAACGAATGAGGGCGCAATGTAGAACATTTCGTGTGAAATGTTCGATTTCGGATGTCGGAATCTAAATTCTAACCGACCGAACCAATGAAATTGACGTGTGTAGCCAGCTTTATCAATGTTAGCGTCGCGTGAAGTTCGCAGAGCCGTGATAATTTAACTAGTAAACAGAACCAATGTAATTACTGTAGTTACTTCAACATTGAGATCGTTTGAGGTTCGTTTTGTACGTAAAGACATCCAATAACAATCACTATATAACTATTAGTACCTCGCGTATTCACTAGGGGCGCTGAACATCTTGCCGCGCACGATATCGTTGGTTGGATTTGTATTTATGGTAAAGCTACCACTCTTTTAAAAATCTGGATGTATATTATTGATACATTCGACTGCTAATGTTTATAAACTACCCTAATGTTTTTAACGATTACACTATGTGACTTGGTTGATTTTATTTTACTATCGAATTACTTTAAGTACCTATCTACTTACACATTTTCGTTTTATCATTGCCGTAGAATATAATATTGTAATTTTATAATGTAAATACTACACATGGTATTGGTAAAATTTAATTCTAAATGATTAGGTAAGTCGTATAATATATAATCATGACATTAGGTTTGTTTTTAACAGCATCTATTGATGTTAGATTATATGATGTAATAGTCATAGTAACACAATAACTGCAATAAAACGTTATTTGAGTGGTATATTCTAAATAGGTATTCAAACATGTAATCGACTCATGTAAGATATATATTTCACTGCGCTATTTTTTTTAATTATTTAGTAGTCAACTGGATTATTGAAATTAGAATAAAAAAAATGCAATCAGTAATTATAAATTATGCTTTATATGTAGGTATTCTAATAATTTTCACGGTTTCTTGGTGCTATGGATTTACTTGAGAATCTATAATCCTATATTTTCAAATACATTATATAATGATTTTTATTCCATCACCAATATATTGGTACTTGTAAAAGAGAAACTTTGCGTTGGGAAAGTTTTCATGAGAACTAAGGTGCTTTTTCATTAGGAATGTACGTAGTGCGTTGATTATTTTTTTTGTAGTAAGTGATTATAATTTTAATTTCATATTAGAACACACTAGTCTGCCAATATTATTAATGTGGATAAATTATAGGGGTATATCGACAATTCCAATTTCGATATTAATTTTACATCTAAGTAAATAATATGAAATACTGGACCACAAAGATGCAATGCAATAATTTTATAAACACGACTTATGTCCTAAGCTTTAAGCTAAGCAGTTTGATAAAGAACGTTTGCAAATAACTCTCGTGACCCATTTGTTTTGGGAAAAGGAAGGCCTGTTCTTAGGTAAATGAGAACGCCTATAGTATCCCAAAGAAGATTGTTTACAAAAAAATCTATTTATTTTTTGTCAATCATTACAATTTCGATTGCTGGTTTAGGTAAAATATTACGCGACATTCAGCTTTAAACCGATCCAATTATTTATTTGATGGTTTTCCAATTAACTACATTATCATTGGTGCTTACAACAAAATTTCTGATGTATCTACACGGGCAACGATAATTCTTTACCATCAGACAACCCACAAGATCGTTCGCCCCCTCTCTTCCCTATTAAAAAATGAAGTTCTAAATTATATAATTAATTAAGTAATGTGCTAAAAGTTTGTTTATAAACATTCTACTGTAATTACTTTTTGTATAGCTACGTGTAGGAATATAGTATTTTTACATGACCATTGCGAATACAGGCATTCGCAATTTCACTTGCTTCCTACATAATTATAATAAATTAGATGTTGTGTCTATAGTTTATACCTACTAATTAAAATCATCGATTTTAAGGAATATTTTTAAGACAACGATATTAAAGTAACGCACATTTGAAACGAATATTCTTTATCTGAACCTACGTGTTTGCGTTAATTGGCGCCCTTGTGGGCGCACACCAAAATGTAATATTAGTTTTAAAGCAATTTCATACTCTACCGCTGTATCTTCGCACAAACTTACTATATTCATTAAGCGAAAGGAATAGTGTTATGTTAAGCAGATGAAAGAAAATAAAATATGTCTATGTAGTAGGTAGGTATGTACAATAATATGGTGTTGTAAATTTATGGAGTTTTATTGTATTTACTGAGGTCGCATTCTTGTTTTTTATATAATATTTAAGAACAAAACTTGTTTGTCAAATCTTTCCTATGAATTTATTGTTTATTACATATATTTAAAGAGAATGTAACGTGATTAACGCAAGACCTAAAAGTGGCTCCAAATCCGCTGCTGAATTCATTCCATCCATATTTTCATGTACCTATCTAATATGTGATAAATTGTTGGCATCCAATCCCACTATAACAAAATTTAACCGCAATTAAAATGAATAAGTCCGGCGATTTTAATTGCATTTCAAAAATATATATTACAACTAGTTTCTGCCCGCGACTTCGTCCGTGTTGACTTTAGACAGACACCTAACATTTTTCCGGGATAAAAAGTATCATTTGTCATCCAAATCCGTTCAGCTGTTTATGCGTTATTGATTAACAAAAATCCAGATATCTAAACACACAAACGTTCACATTTATAATATTAGGAGGACTGACTACCCGCAACTTCATACGCGTGATTTCTAGCAATGTGTTTTACAGACGACGACACGTATGGCGTAATCTAATGCTAAAACAGGTAAATAATGTATTATTAAAACCTAAGAGATGAATATTTATATACTTGACAAGTTATGGGTTCCCCATACCTACAAATTTTCGTACTCTATGCAACCTCCACTGTTGTTCGTGACACAAAATGTTATCGATATTCTTACTATCTTTCTTATTATCAAAATTTGTTCACCAGTGTATGGTGTGTCTACATCTGGCGAATGCACCTGTTTGCGAAAGGCTCGCGAGCTGCACGTGTGCATTACCTACGTAGTACGATCTGTTCGCACGCTGCTGCAGATTGCACTAGCGCCGCTTACCCCCCAGTGCGCATGCTTCCTCCACTGAAACAACTGACGTTATCATCATGCGTGATCTTGTGCATCATATTCGCGGCGCAATCTCCAGATGTGTAGGTGCCCCGAAGCAGATATAGAACAGTCGGCCCTGAGCAACTGTGCACTGTGTCTTCAACATGGCCCTGACGTCATAGCGAAGGGCGTGGTTTACGTCAGTCTATAATTCTAGATTGCAAATACAGAAGTGGGCGGGGTGTAACGTCTTCTTCATCCCGCGCCACCCCTCACAGGAACACGCTTGATTATGTACTGAAATCTCATAATGCCATTGCCTCTTTATATTTGTTACATACCCACCTTAAACACGTAAACATGTGTCTAATAAAAAAAAAACAATTACTACATTTATAATATTAGTTTAGAAACGAAGTCATGTAAATATAAGTTTTGTAGGTAAATTGGATGTCAATGTTCTTAAAAATTTACAAATACGTAAATGTTATAGCGTTTGATTTCATTTGCACTTTTAAAGCAACAACCTTAAGTAAGGTCTTCCGTTACTTTCGTTACACCTCCTATTTTTTTTACAAGCTATAGGTATAACTGTATATAACATTTTTCCTCCACATAATAGTTCTACCCTGAGTTTTTAGCTAAAGAAACATCAGTTGCTGGTTTCCACGTTATACTTAAAAATTTTGATCATTATTATTTTATCAGCGTCGACTAGTGTCTGAATTGAGAATTTACAAAGCAGAGTGAACCACACATTATCAGAGCGGTGGCGAACTGACCTAATCGATGTCTAACAATTGTAGCTCATGTCATTACGTTATAACAATACTAATTTAAAAAAATGTGAACTACTAGGAATTTCTCATTAAGTTATAATTATCACTTGATAATACAGACTCTTATTATTTATTTAAACATTTTATCAAAACTCTTCTGCAAGGAATTATTTTATTAAATTAAATTATTAGGTCGATAGTCGTTTACCTACTTGAAATCAACACTCGTCTTGAGATTCCTAATTTAGAAACGGTCAACAAGTGCCGGTGATCCTTATACTTAAATTATATTTTAAATTACATAACATTTTGTAACTAATAAATTGTCACTACACGAGTTTATTGCTTACGGTATTGTTTTAGCATTTCATGTTATCGGATTATTGCCATTGAAAAAGAAATCATAATTATGTATAAATTTTGCCATCGCCTGAAAGTAGAATGATTTACCACGTGGGTTATAATGTGTTGTATTATAATATTATCTTATATCAATAAAATGTGATATAGAACTTAATAAATTGTATTATTTTCCTTATAATTTCATCCATACAAAGTTTATTAAATGCAATTGATACTTACTGTACCCGAACTCGAATATATTAAGGTAGGTTCCTGCTTTAGTATAAGTACTAGGGTGGTGCATTAATGTATGTAAAAAAAATCTTTTTAATAGGACTTTAATAAAAATGCGTTGCGTGCGCAAAAAATGTGTTGTGGGGAGATAATAAAATGGGTAGATTTTATTTAAATTTCTAATATGTAACGCCTCCGCAACGGCTTCAAATATAAGAAAATATGCTAAAGTACCAGTTTCAAATCGTAACAAAAATTGGAAAACTATTGTACCCTCTTGTTATTTTATTGAAACAATTATGGTACATACTCTGATCTAAAAAGAAAAAAAAATGTTATTCCGCTATAAAATACTAAAGATTAGAGATGGGTCGTATTAGGTAAATCAGGTACTAAGTACACCTGTTCCTAGTCTGCATAAATACCTAATCCAAATACCTATTCCACCTAATCTCAATGATCTCATACACATACCGTTACTTAGCGATCTCAATCCGCCTATTCTATATCAAATCCTGATATCGAATTATCGATATTTGAATTAATTGAATGTTAAATTGTTTTATTAGTTAAGAACGGTTACAGTCATATTAACACTTTTAAGAAAATGGAAGTTTCAAAATGGAATCAATTTTTTTTTTGATTAGATTAGATATTTTTGCACGTAATTGGTTGAATAAACTAATACTTGTTTTCAATTTTATCATTTGATGATATATTAGTGATGAATTGGTATCTTCCCTTCATACTTTTTACAGGCTTAGGACTGTTAAATTACGAATGTATGAAGTTTTGAGTCTTGCGATATAAAATATTCCGCAAAAGCTTAGCGTTCGCAAGATGGCGTATTGAAAAGATTTCAATTCAATATATTTACATTTGTTTTATATCAATACGCGTTGTATAGCGCTGTCTCGCTCCACGCCTCCTCGCTACACGTAAGCGGGATAGCAAAGGCGATAATCATATGAGTGAGTGAGAGAGCGCGGGAACAGGTGTGAGTGAGCGCGTTAAACATTAGTTTATAGTTTTTATTGAATATGAATATTAGGTGGATTAGGTATTGTCAGAATTGGATTAGGTGCCGCCTATTCTCGTAAAATATCTGTTCTTTGGATCTGTTGTAATAAATACGACTCATCTCTACTATAGATTTACTTTTGTCGACCCAATTTGAGCTTTTCGGGTGCCTAAAAATGTTAATGCTTTAATAGCAACTTTGATTGGCTTGCTTGCGTTAACTTGCACGATAGGGAAACAAATGTCGAAAGGGTGATACAATGATACCTTTGGATATGCCAAAGGTATCATTGATATGCAGTAAACAAATTATCCACAAAAAGGGTTCATTAAATCCTTTCTCGAGCATTCTGGTGACAACGTTATATTTTCCTGTATTAATCCCAACACAATACACAGCTATAAAATTCTCTTAACAAATCCCCTCGAGCAAAATAAACATTCTTTTTTTTTTAAAAAAGAAAAGGTTTCCCCACTACGATTTATTCCTGTATCGTGGGTGCGTTTGCTCTGCTTTTACGTTATTCTATACACCATATGTTATATTTACACCATATCGGTCACAAGCACAGAAATAATCTAACAAATTATGCTGTTAATATTTTCGTAATTCGGGTCCGATTTAAATTAGAAATAGAAGCGTTATACCATTTTTCTTCTAACCTGGAAGCGACCATTCGTACAGAATAGATGACGGGTTTTTAAGGTGTTTTGAAGTGACCATATTGGAGGGAAAGGAGTGAACCGCGCCAGACAGCTACCGCAAGCGAAGACATTGTAGTGAGCATGACCAAACCAGAACCCCAAAGACGGTGGTCAGATTGTGTCTACAAAGCACCTGTGTCATAAAGTTGTTACAGACATGAAATTCACATACACTAACATCGAAAGAAATATTTGTGAGTGACACAAACACTTGTCCCGTGCTGGGATCGAGTCCGCGACCACTCGATCCAGTGGGCAGAGCGGCTTCAATAACCACTTGACTAAACATTGCCAACGCACCGCGACGATGGTGCGGCCTAGAGTTGAAATGTAGGGGAGACGTCACACAGCTCCGCCACGCTCGGCAGCCCAGCAAACACCTGGGCTTCCACTGCAAAAAGGTAATGAGCCAAAAATAGTCGAGCGAAACGGAGTAGAACGACCTAGTTAGAATCGGTTTTAAGAAAGAGTTTTGATTATTTTAATTATTTTCCTTCCACTGCAAAAGGGATATGACAGTGGGGAGTGAGCGAAGGATTCTAAACGGAAAATGAAAAATAGTTCTATTGAAAGCGTGTTGCAGAGGCCGCGGCAGCGACGTGAAGCGCGGGCGGGGGGTACAGGCGGGTGGTGCGTGCGTGTGCAATCCGTTACAGACTCGTCGGCGACACTGTGTTGCAGCGAATTCGCTTTTACCTATTTTTACAAGCTCTTATTTAACTTGTCTGTCTTTCCGATTCTCATCTTATGCCCCATTTTTCAAGCGCTTGCGGTTATCCGATTGACTTGAAATTTGGCATACTTATATAAGTTCGGAGACAATGCAATAATATGGTACCATGAAGCTGGTCTGATGATGAGAGTTAGAAGGTGGCCATGGTGCGAACATGTAAACTACGCAACAACCATTTCGTGTTTAGACTTGCTCCATTGGTATTGACTAGTTTGCATAGGCGAAGACCAAGTCGAACGAACTGACCAGTTTAAATTCTTGAGATCTGTACTCCACGCGACTGGGGACATCGATTACGACGTCAAGGCTCGCATTGCAGCAGCTTGGGCAAAATGGCGTGAGGTGACTGGTGTTATTTGTGACCCCAAAATGCCGGTTAAGCTAAAAGGACAGGTCTATAGATCCATCATTAGGCCTGTCCTTCTATATGGCAGCGAAACGTGGTCAGTGCTTGAACGTCACAAGCAAGAGCTGCGCGTCACGGAAATGAAGATGCTGCGCTGGATGTGTAGAGTGTCGCGGAAAGACCGCATCAGGAACTCCCGCATCCGCGGCAGCCTTCATGCCCGTGATATAGCAGATAAAATGCAGGAGAGCCGCTTACGATGGTACGGCCACGTCTTACGGAAACCGGCACATTACGTGAGCAACAAGTGCCTGGCCATGCCGCCTCCACCGTGTCCCGGAAGAAGAGGTAGACCCAAGAAATGCTGGCTTAATGTCGTCAGAGATGACATGCGTGCCAATGGCCGCGCGAAGTGGAAAAGAAGAAGCCAGAAAGCGGACCCCGAGCTCCGAAGCAGCAGCTGAGGATGCTACCGGGAACACGCTCAGACGAAGAAGAAGAGATTGGTATTGACTAGTACGATCCAACCAGATGATGTTCAAAGTCTGATGATGAAGAGGAAAGGTGGCCAAGGGAGCCACCCAACTACTCAACATAACCCCGCCGTGTTTATGTTCGTTGGATTTGTCTTGACTTCTGTAGACCTGGATTGTGTCCACAGTCTGAGGATAGATCGGAAGGGTAGCCAACGAAAATACCCAACTACTCAACATAACCCCGCCGTGTTTGGGATCGTTGGATTTGTCTTGACGAATTCTGTAGACCCGGTTGATATCTAGGATTTGATGATGGAGCCGAAAGGGGCCCAACAGAACTACTCAACATAACCCCCGCCGTGTTTGGGCTCGTTGGCTTATCCTTGACGTGTTTTGTAGACCCGGGTGGTGTCCAGGGTCTGATGATAGAGCTGGAGGGTGGCCAATGAAACAACCAACTACTCAACATAACCCCACCGTGTTTGGGTTCAATAGATTTGCCTTGACGAGTTCTGTAGACACGGATGATGTCCAGGGTCTGATGATGGAGTAGGAGAGTGGCTAACGAAACAACCCAACTACTCAACATAACCTCGACGTATTGGACCTTGTTGGATTTGTCTTGTTGTTTTTTCTATAAAAGCTTGTTTTTTAAATGATATTTTAAATAGTTACTCGTTGGGCCCGTTCCGCTTATCTATTTAAAGCCAGGCTTATGTCCGCGCTGAATGGTAAGAAAGAGCGCTGGCTACATTCACTCGCTGCTTGCATCGACCCACTTTGCAGCTCCCGCCTTAGAATTAGCGCAGTGGTTAAGAGCTTAAGCCGCTCTGCCCACCGCGTCTAATAGTCGCGGGTTCGAGTCCCGCACGGGACAAATCTTTGTGTGATCCACAATTATTTGTTCCGGTCTGGGTATTTGTGTATGTGAATTTACATGTTTGTAAACGCACCCACGACACAGGAATAAATCCTAGTGTGGGGCTACGTTTTTTTTTAAAAAGCAAAAGAAAACAAAACAAAGGCGGGAATAACTTGAGGTTCGACGGTGCCAATGTAAGTATCCATTGATGAGACAAGGTCCTGTCCTCGAACACAGGGGATGAGTGACATGCCATAATGTCGGCAACGAAATATTCCCACCGGGTCCAAGCTTGAAGAAAATCGTTTCTTTAGGCTTATTGATATGATATTATTGAAAGCGCTCTTCTTACCATCGGGTAGTTAGACCGGTTTCAATAATATCATTTGCACAGCCTGCACTTTTTTCTTCTTATACTTGATCGTCGGTAACACTCTTAAGAACCATGTTTAAGTAGTACTTAGCCTTGGCTAATTTTTCAATCACCATATAAAAGTCATCCATCGACTAAATTGACCCTGTGGACGCGTGGCCCTACCGCTTAGTCCGATCCGATCAATCGAACCACGTGAACTTTTTTTTCGCATCTGACCATGAGGTTTCACTAACGCTTCTGACTCGACACGTCGGGTACGTATAATCGTGAGTACTTCAAATCATACCCTGAAAGTAATATAAAATCGTTTCCAATACCTATTTTCCTTACTTCAAGTTTATTGTACGATACGAACAAAAATTCACTTTGTTCGATCGGTCGGACCATGTGTTCTAAAAAATTTATAGACCTATATACACAAGGCAAATTAATAATAAACTTAACTGAATATATCGTAAAGTGAATCAAATGGAACTATTTAATTTGTTTTTGTTGTATTTTATCTTATGAATAACATTAATCTAATTATTGAAGAATCAGCCCAAAATTAAAAGAAATAGTAGAGCAAACCAAAAATTTTATTATTCACGATAGATTTTATTTTTCATTAGTTACAGATTTCGGAGATTTGCCGAAATAACTTGCAATTACTTTCCTGACGCCGACACGCTTGGCATGAGACGAGCACTCCCCTTGTTCATTCGGCGACTTGTTCCAATGTTCAACGAAACTTTGACGTCTAAAAACTTTGCCCAAAGATTGCCACTTCTGTTCTGGATTCATTTCTTTATCTTCAAAACGTTCCTTACTACCTGATGGTCTATCTCCCTAAGAAATATTTTTTAAAGTTAACATAAGTTAGATTAAAGGGGAAATTTGCTTACCATCATGAGGGACCTGACGTATCGAAGTCGATAGGTAGATATATATCTAATTTGCTTAGATTTTAATTCTTTCAAATTAAACAATTAACTTACGTCATTAGATCTTGTGGAGCGAAGTTGATTGCGAAAGAAATTAGATATAGACTTTTTCCATGTTTTAGGATTTTTGTAGGAATTCAGCTCCAAACCGGTAGTACCCTCGGTTGGAACTTTTTTACTCTTCTTTTTACAACTGTCGTCTTCTTCTTTATGTGCATTTTCATCCTGCACGTGGTAACCTTCCGGACACAGCATATTGATTAATAATATCAAAATTATTTATTTTTCATTAAATTAATCAAAATTATTAATTTTAATAGTTTGACAGTTTTGACACATCATTTCGTCATTTGTTTAATGGTATGTAGGTAAGTCAAATAATTTGAACTAAGAATATGAACTCCTTGTGTGCTTGCAATATATTTTTGAGTGCTATAAAGACTTGGGTACATAACAGACGGGGCGAGCCTCTTCGGATATGTGCTCGTAATGACCGGAACTGGGCAATATGCCTAGCTACGATTTATATTAATTAATCTTATAGCTATGTCTATGCTAGGCTTGAATCAAACTGCATACTTAAATAATATTTATTAATTTTTTAGTCGTTTAAATTCTTTTCATATATGCAAACTTTTGAATAGGTTTTGTAGTTATGACTTGAGCAGGACTCTACCAGCTCTGTTGTTGCTGGAAATTCAGATAGGTAATTAAATCAACGAAGCTGTAAATCATGCGAGGACAACCTTTTCAACCAGTGCGTCAAAATAGTATTAAATCAAATATTTTCTAACTAGGGACTAGAAAAAAAGAACTGCCCACCGCTCATGTCGAAAATATGCCTATCCGTTTGTTGTAATTAAATGTCGCAGTGAGATAGATAAAGCCGGGATATGATTATATATCTGCCTAACTGCATCGTTGGTCAAGTGGCAAAGCGCATGCTTTGTGGTCACGAGGTCCAAGGTTCAAATCCTAGGTCGGACAAATGTAGAGTTTCTAACGAAAACTTCCCAGTATGAGACCGGAGTCTGGAATTGTGCCCGGCATATGGCAATAAGCTCGCCCCATTATTTTTGTTGAACACGTAGCCCCACACTTGGATTTATTCCTGGGTAGTGGGTGCGTTTACAAACATGAAAATTCACATACACAAAAACCCGGACCGGAAAAAATAATTGTGAATCACACAAAGTCCCGTGCGGGAATCGAACCCGCGACTAATAGATACAGTGGGCGGAGCGGTTTAAGCTCTTAACCACTGCGCTAAATCGTCCGTGGGACTTAACATCGTCGGCGAAAAGTGGATGTACTCAGTACACCTCTGCTATAACCGCATGGAGAATACAGGCGTGACAGTGTTTATATTTATATAACTAGTAATATAATCATATGTAGGTGTATGGATTTTCTAGTGGTGTTCTTAAAGTGATATTTATTGTTATTATCGATAAATTACAATATATTTTATAAAAACAATGTCGTTTCGGGAAAAGAAAATCTGATGAATTTTGCAAAAATAATAGTAACACAGAGCGATTTTTGAAGTGCGAAGGGATTATGTGAACAGTCGATGCTGTCCGGTACTGCTCATTATTTTTGGCGGAAAATAGCGGCAGTAGCAGTGTATAAACAGTGTATTAGGTGCACATTTCGGAGACGATGTTAGGCCCTAAAAATATATCTCTCCAAGCGGTGATGGTAGAGGTGTAACATGCCCATATTTCGCCGTCAATACACAACATACACCACGTTGTACTCCCATGTTAGTCGGTGGTGCCGACCGAAAGTATGTCGGCGGCGGCGCGTGTCGGTAGAAAATGGGCAGCGCGGTGGCGCCAAGCGCGGCGCGGCGTGGCTCATTTTTTTTTAATAAGCAATATTTTCTTCTTCAAGTTATGGCTTCACACTAATTATAAGTGTATTTTGCCTGTGTCCAGTGAGATATATAATCGTGTTTGTTTAAATTAATTCCACTCCACGCTGAATTTGATGACAACGATGATAATGAAATTAATGAAGCAGGGTGGGGACCCTGCGAACCCCCCATACCAATTGCGACGGCCATTTTGAGGGAAGTCAAAGAGGCACGTTTTATCACTTTGTTACAATTACCTTCCCTCGTGGAAATATAGGAATACATAATGGTTAATATTCCACCAACATTACACATTATAATTCGAAATAACACAAGTTTTGGAAATTAAAACAAATTGACAACATCACTCTTCGATTTCCCGCCAAAACTCCAAGCAATATTTTTCTGTTCTTCTTCTTCTTTAAATTATGGCTTCACACGATGGATACTTTACATACCAATTGCGACGGCCGTTTTGTCACTTTGTTACAATTACCTTCACTCATGCATATATAAGAATACATAATGGTTAATATTCCGCCAACATTATACATTATTATTCGAAATAACACAAGTTCTGGAAATTAAAACAAATTGACGACATCACTCTTCGGCTTCCCACCAAAAACTCTTAAAAGACTTATATTTTTCTGTTTTTGATTGTTACTCGTACAATTTGGCGTGGAGAGAAAAATAGAAATTGGTATTGGTAATCCATGAAGAAACCATAAATATACACTGACCGGCTGACACAGACTTCAATGAATTATTTTTTGCGTTTTAGTTATGTGTTACTTTTGCATTCCTTGAACTCTGTTTCCTTTTGTTAAAAGCATGGTTAAAAGTAAATAAAAATCTATGCAAAAAATTATAATAGGGATTCATGTAGTTGTAAGAAAATCACTAAAGTTGAATCAATCAAATACTTAGGCGTTATTATCGATCAACGTCTTTTGTTTGATATGAATATTAAGCAAGTTGTTAAACGAACTAGGAAATTAATTCACACAATGAAACTTCTACGTTATTCACCTAACAATACAATAATTAAACTTGTGTACGTAGCATTGGCGCTCGTAGCGTTGCGCGACCGCGGTGATCTTACCGATCACCAAGGTTAAGCAGCGTTCGACTCGGTCAGCCTGAGATGGGTGACCGTTTGTGGCATTTTTATATTCGAGCGTCTCCGTGCTTTGGAAGGCACGCTAAGCCGTTGATCCCGGTTATCACTTAATGTGTTAGTCGTTAAGCCGAGTTGGAAGCCTTAAAGGCGGCTTGATAAGTTCCAACAGCACGTGGCCACAAACCTGCCTTCACCAATCCGCACTGGGTCCGCGTGATGGAGTATGACCAAATCTCTCTCACCTCGATTTGTGAGAGAAGGCCTTTGCCCAGCAGTGGGCAGTATAGGCTGATATTATTATTATATTATATATGTAGCATTGTGTGAATCGGTTCTTAACTACTGCGTAACAGTATGGGGAGGTGCTGGTATTAGCACAATGCTACAACTGAAAAGGTCTCAACGCTCGATAATAAAAGTGATGTATAAAAAACCATTTAGATATCCTACAGATCTTCTATATGCTAATTCATCTTTACCTCACGTTCGTCAAATATACAGTATACATAAAATGGTCACGAAACAACATAAAGCGAATGGGAATGCGAAAGTGGCAGGATCTAGGTACCGGGCTTACCCGGTAGGTCTTAACCTAGACTATCTTACCATGACCAAATAGACCGAGTCTTTTCTGAAGGACAAGTCAAGTCTCCGTAACCGGCGAGCGTGTATGAGACGAACTATGAGAGTGGAGGAAGCCAGAGAGGTATGTAAGGAAAGAAACTGTTGAAACTCTGTACTCTCTGCCTACACCGTAAGGGATCTGGCGTGATGATATAGAAACAACATAAAATAGTCATAAACTCAGATAAATATTCAGAACTCTTGAAACGCCGTATATTTCAATGTCAACCAAAAGTGGTAAACTCTTCATTCGCTCAGCGTATGCAAGAATTCATGCTTGCTTTCATCTATAACAAAATTGTAAAATATTGCAACATAAAATTGTCTAAGACAACGCAAGTTAATGCGACTGTACGGCAATGGCTTGTTACAATTTTAACATGACATATAAGAATACATAACGGTTAATAATCCACCAACATTGCACATTATATTTCGAAATAATACAAGTTTTGTAAATTAAAACCAAAGAGAATATAATCACTACGTTATAATTAAAACAAATTGACAACATCCGTATTTTTCATGTAAGATGGGTACTGTGACAATTGTAAGTGTCAAAGTAAATTATTATTTTTTCAATGGCAATAAGAGGCATGACCCGTTTCTATAATTATGGTTTTATGCCTTAATACAATTGAATTAAATATTTATTTTGTTTGGCACTTAGAACTGTCTCTACCCGTACCCTACAATAGTATCGTACCTCTATGATATATACATACGAAATGAGAACCTCGTTCTTAACTTTGTTAAAAAACATACGCCGACTTTGATTTCTCAGGATTTCTCTTATATTTCGTTTTTTTCAATTTTCGCTCTTCTAGGGAAGGCAAAGGGATCTAGCCCATACAGCTTAGTCATAAGTGGTTATTCTTTATGGATACGATGAATTGATAAGGTGATACTGAAATTGATGATTACCCCACCCTGGATGGTAAAGCGATGGATACTTTACATACCAATTGTGATGGCCGTTTTGAGGGAAACAAAGTGATTGTTACAATTACCTTCACTCGTGCACATATAAGATTACATAATGGCTAATATTCCACCAGCATTACACATTCGAAATAACACAAGTTTTGGAAATTAAAACAAATTGACAACATCATTCTTCGATTTCCCGCCAAAAACTCTCTCATACTTCTCTGTCGTCTATCGTGGTCTCGTGGTAAATACACGCGATACGCATGCGCTACAATAACGCGGGAATGTCAGTACTTACTTTTCTTTGATTTTCCTCCGCCGCAGTAGTAGCACAACTGTGGTAGTAGTTTCTGGTTTGTTTGTTTTGTTTCTCTTTCTTTTTAAAGTGAGTCGGAACTTACTTTGGTTTTTGAGTCAAATTATTTTTGCATTTATCTATTGGAGATAACTGAAAATTGCTTTGCATAAAATTGCATTGTTTAAAATGTCGGTAACAACTACATTTATGCCGCAAGTGAGTACGATTTCAAAATGTTGATAGATACTTATCAGTGCCTTAATATTAACTAACCCATTACATTCGATTTAGAGTATAATTAAATTATGTAGTCGTACAATAATAGTAGGTACCGACTGTAAAATAGATTAATACGTAGCTTTCGGGATATAGTATTTTTGATGGTTAAAGTGTCCCAAACACTATTTATTAGGGTGTAGCAGACTGGGTGAAATTATTTCCCCGACAAATAACAGAAAATTACACGAGCTCCGTTACCTTCATGAAACAATTAACAGTGGTCGCAGTGAGTACGATATCGTACTTAAAGAATATATTACCCGATGATAGCTACACTATAGAGAATTTCGCGGGCATCCGGTTGCGAGTATTGAAGAAGAAATGCAGAGATGAGATGGCTCAGTTTATTAGTACGGCGATGGCTCAGGCTTTTGAAGCGTTTGAGAAAAAATATGTAAGTAACCTACAATACCTTTATTAATATTCTAGGTCGGACAGAAATGTGATTTTTCTATAGATAAAATCTAGTATCAGTTTGGAGACTGGCATCGTGCCCAATATGATGGCAATAACTACACGTCTGCCACCTCCGTTTGAGGAATATAGGCATGTCGGTGCATTTTTTTTCCTATCTCCATGTTCTAGTCTATTTTCTTATATTAGTAGGTAGTCCGTATTGTAGCTATAATATTTTTCACATAGGATTGGTAGTGACAGTTCTAAGCGCCAAACGAAATTAATATTTAATTCAATGGTATTTAGGCATAAAACCATAAGTATAGAAACGGATTATGCTTCTTATTGCCATTGAATAAAGTATAATTTTCTTTGACACTTACAATTGTCACAGTACCCTTCCTTCATGAAAATACTATATAACATACAAATACCTTCGTATTATACCTAGGACGTGTTTGTGATAATTTTTTGCTCGCATAATACGTATACGACCAAAAAATTATCACAAACACGTACTTTCAATGTTCGTATGTGTAATGTGTATAATATAATCTTGTGTAAATAATATCACTTGCGGGTATCCGATTGAACTGAAATTTGGCATCGACCATCGAGCTGGTCTAATGTTGGAGTCGGAAGGTGTCCATAGGGACATGTTAATTATACAACATAATATGAGTACTACACAACCAGATAGTGTTCAAGGTCTGAAAATGAAGCTGAATACATTTCAGCTTCATCTTTAGATAATAGCTTTCTATCGTAAATCTTCATCGCCAATAGAATCAACCAACTACTCAATATCGACGAACGATTTAGCGCAGTGGATAAGAGCTTAAGCCGCTCCGCCCACTGTGTCTAATAGTCGCGGGTTCGATTCCCGCATGGGATAAATCTTTGTGTGATCCAAAATTATTTGTTCCGGTCTGGGTGCTTGTGTATGTCAATTTTCATGTTTGTGAATGCCCCTACGACACAGAAATAAATAGTAGCCCGTTTAAAAAAAAATATAACCCCGCCGTGTTTGGGCTCGTTGGATTTGTCTTGACGAGAATTTCAGACCCGAATGGTGTCCAGGGTCTAATGATGGAGCCGGAAGGAGGCCATGGGGACTCCACAACTAAGCAAGATATCTTAGTTGTGTTTGCGCAATCAAAGCTTGTTTTTAAAAAGGTCGTTTTAAATTGAAGTTATAAATAAATAAATTTTCACTGTATCCAGTAGCCGCAGGTTCGATCCCCATACGGAACAAATCATTGTGTGACTCACAATTTAGGTGATTATTGAAAATTCACATGCCCAAACACCTCTGTGCCCCAAGTCTGATATTTTTTACGTGTTAAGAACAATTATGATGTCGAGTTCTTAGATTTACGCAAATATTACACATGAAATAAAACTATTTTACGGATTTTATCGCGGTTTATTTTCTCCCCTCCAGTCCCTCCCGTGACCATGGGTGCTGCAAAGCACTCGAAACGTCGGGAACTAAAAATAAAAAATAAACCGCGATAAAATCCGTAAAATAGTTTTATTTCACAATTATGATGTCAATAATCAACAATTTATTATATATAATAAAATCACGCCAGATCCCTTGCGGGGTAGGCAGAGAGTACCGAGTTCCAACAGGTTCTTTCCTTACATACCTGTCTGGATTCCTCCACTCTCATAGTTGGTCTCATACACGCTCGCCGGTTACTATTTTATTAAAATTGCAATAAAGTATTTAGTTTTGTGGTGTGTGAATAATCTACGCTGTTAGCCGCGGGTCCTTTAGTAGGCATGTGAATTCTATATTTATAAACACACCCACGAGATGGAGTAATTCCTAGAGTTGGGCTATGTTTTTTTTACAAAACAAAAAGACTCCTCAAAGGTGACGAAGATAAATAATTATGCGTTGTGTACAAAAAATGCGCGTAAACTATTCAAATTTCAGCTTCACCAACTAGTGCTTTGTTTCTACGACACTGAATGTAAAATTGATAATTTGCTCGAGTATCACATATTCGAGTACGCGTACAATCCGGACGGGGCCACCATGAGCGTGCACTCCAAGACGCAGGGCTCCGACAGACACACCACGAGCTACACTTTCGACAACGTCAAGGAGAAGACCGTCCACTTGATCAAAGCGTGCGTGGTCATAATGCAGGCGTGCCAGATGGACACGCACGTCGACTATGAAATCAGCTTCCGATTGTATTATAATGATGGTAAGCTGTTGCACTAATTATGAACTAATATTTTCGACATTTGGGACGGCAAGTATCTAGGCTTAGCATTATAGGTACCTAATTGATATCGCTAAAGATTGTTTAATATTAATGATCGTTTAAAATTACACCATGGTCGCGCAGCGTGAATTTCCTACGATATAAATTTTGTTTACGTACGTCGTGAGTCTCGTGTCAGTGGTGCGCCGCCTTGACGTGAATGAAGGCATTTCACATTTATTAAGAGATTAGCGGGAGCGTCGCTGGTAGGTACCATCAGTGCTGATCTCGTAGATCTGAGATCACTGAAATGTTCTGAAGTGCCAGTGTAGCACATGTCTGCTTCTCCGCTGGCGAACACAGCTGCTTTTGCCGCGCGGGGCAGGCTTTCCAATCAAATTTTACACGCGCACCATTCACCATTTTGATTACGTGCCGACTTAATTTTTATTGTGACCGACTCGGACGCACCGGACCGGTATGGTATTCTGTATGCCACTGGAGTACCTACCATTAAACCGTTACCGATCATATCGCGAAGTTATCGTAACGCGCCTCATTACGTGTTCGCGAGAATAGCGCGTGTTAAAATCCCGTTGAAGTGACCTTTAGCAGTACATGATACTCAGTGGTTTAAAACGTAACGTGCGGCGCGTGCAGCGGCGCCGGAGGGCTACCAGGCGCGCGGGTTCGCGGCGGAGGGCGCGGCGCGCGACCACGTGCGGGCCGCGGAGTCGCGCGCGCTGGCGCTGGGCGCCGTGCGCACGCCCTTCCACAGCCTCACGCTGCGCACCTACATGCGGGACAACGCCGACTCCAGCTGCGAAGCCCTCGTACGTACAGCGTAGCTGGCTACGCTACCAACTTATTTGATATCAAATATATAAGGTCTTGTTTTGTATCCTCGCGGAATGTGCGGAAGGAAGTAGTTAACTGGTAATACTAAACACAAATTCGTAAAATAACGAGCCGTTATTGTTTTATTCATCCTACTGTTATTATAATCTAGTTTCTGCCTGCGACTTTATCGGCGTTGACTTTAGACAGGAATCCTACATTTTTTCGGGGTCAAAGGTGTGGTCCTGTGTGTTAATCCAGGCAATAAACTATCTGTGTGCCAAATTTCATCCAAATCCGTTTAACTGTTTTTGCGTGATTACTTAATCACGAATTTGTTACTTAACAAACATCTAAACTCGTTAACGTTCGACCCTTTTTTATGGACACACACACACCGTCACGCCTATATTCCCCAGAGGGGGTGGCAGAGGTGTACTGAGTACACCCACGTTTCGCCGACGATGTTAGGTCCCATGTAATAGGGGGCGACCCTATTGCCATATACCGGGCACAATTCCAGACTCCGGACTCATACTAGGAATTTTTCGTTAGAAAAACTACATTTGTCCGACCTAGGATTTGAACCCAGGACCTCGTGATCACAAAACGATGCGCTTTGCCACCAGACCAACGAGGTAATGGACACAAAAGGTATTAACTATATATTTGAGAACAGCCTTTGTACGGATGAGAGATTTTAATAGCCGCGTACTGGGCGCACACCGGGAGTAATTATTCTTTGTTCTATTCCAGGGCTTTCAAACCGTGCCGCTGGTTACTTATTAATAACTAGTTTGTGCCCGCGACTTCATTAACTTGACCCGCTTTGACTTTAGACAGAAACCCTACATTTTTCTGGATTAACACATAGAATACTTTTTATCCCGGAAAAATGTGGGACAAGATTTTTTAGATTTTATAAATCTAAAAAATCTTGTCCAGTTGGCAGTAACCAGCCCATGCCGTCACGGTCAGACAGATGAATCTATACAATATTATCTACATATCACGTGGTAGGGTTTTCCTGTTATGTATAGACCATACATTCCTCAAGAATACAAACCAGCAGTCTGTACAGAAGGGGTACCAATCGAGGCATGTATGCGACGAACTATGAGAGTGGAGGAAGCCAGAGAAGTCTGTAAGGAAAGAACCAGTTGGATCTCTATAATCTCTGCCTACCCCGCCAAGGGGCAGGATGTTGAGTCCAGTAGCAGTAGTAGTCTTCTGCCCTACTAGCCATTATGGCCCACGTCAATGGACATTGTTCTGCGCCCATACATGATTTGCCCTAGAACTAACAGCAATGAAAGAATACTTGTATAATTTCAAATTACCCATTAATTCTCTTAGGGCATTTATTATTAAACAGACAAGCGGGAAATCCCAATATTGAACAAAAAGTATAATATTTTGAGGTTATAATTCAGAATATATTGAGGTAATATTGTGTTGACGTTCAGTAAAGATGTCGGTGACTACGATATAAGTACTTACAATACATTGAAATATTCTTTTTAGATTGCAAATTGTCCGTTAGATACGGATATTTGGCATTATTTTAAAAAATAGGTAAATAATGATGGCATGGGTAAAATGTTTGTTGGTTCTGGGGCAATTTTCGATAATGTGCTTTAAGACGCACACGCAAAGATTGGTTGCCTTTTACGGCATTCACGAAACCTATAAGAATAACTTATTGTTTAAAAAAGACTTTATACTGAGACTATGAGATCCTTTTAAGGGCTAAAATGTTTTTTCAGCCATCTCAAAATCCACCCGTAATGTCCCTGAACGAACAAGGCGAATTTGAAAGTAAGTACTAATAATTTTATCAACATACTTAACTAATAGCCTTTTTTTCTAAGGAAGGAGATTGTATATATTTTTTTTACTTGAAAAACACCCCGCAAGTGATCTGGTGTGTTAATAATTCATATAGTAGTAGAAGTAAAAAAACCTAACCTCTAGGAATTATTTCTGTGGCGTGGGTGCGTTTACAAACCTGAAATTCGCGTGCTCAAACACCCAGATCGAAACATGTGTGCGGAGCAAACAAAGAATTGCCCAGTGCGGAGATTTAGCCCGCGATCGATCGATTCAGTGGGCCGAGCGGCATTTAAGCTCTTACAACTGGAGCAAGTCGGTATCACTGCATTCAATGTATTTATCAGCATCATCGGAGCAGCGGAGTGAGGCCGAGGGCGCGCCGCAGGTGCTATGTCCGTGCAACAAGTTCGACACCGACGACGACATCATTGAGTGCCAGTGAGTGTTAGTTATCAATTCAGGATTGGCAGTGACATGCGTGGCCCGACTGGGAAAATGCCAGTGGCTGTAGCCATATAAGTATTTTGTTTGTATTGTCTTCCGTTGAGAAGCTATGTTAGAATAACTTTGAAACTCGCCAAGGTGTTAGGGTCGAATTTTTACTAGTTAATTATCAGACTAGAACTTTCCCCGAGACTTCGCACCCGGTCGATAACAGCGTCTGCTACCGGAAGTCTAACTTCCTAATGGTGACAGAATTAACGATTTAATAGTTTCAGAGTCTATTGATTACAAACAAACTTCTTATAATATTGGTAAAGATGATTGCAATGGTAAAATCCCGACATTACGACACCATCCAACAATTTCGTCTCTAACCATATATACCGTGTCTCCAACTATCGAGGTGAGAGAGATTAGGTCATATTCAACCAGGCGGGCCCAGCCCAGGTTTGGGGTCTCCTACTGTTGGAAATTAGTAAACTTCCAATATGGCACAACGATTACCACAATAAGTGATAACCGCTAGTACCCCGGTCGCACAATACTAAACACACAACAGGACACTTCCTGTTGTGTGTTTAGTATTGTGCGACCGGGGTACTAGCGGTTATCACTTATTGTGGTAATCGTTGTGCCATATTGGAAGTTTACTAATTTCCAACAGTAGGAGACCCCAAACCTGGGCTGGGCCCGCCTGGTTGAATATGACCTCGTAGTGACGAGAGCGTTCAAATTTGTATGTTGCGAATATCTAAAAATTAGTTTATTTTATTTTCCATAAGTTACTGCCACACGCTACAGCACGCGGCTTGCTTCGGCTTGTTGCGCGCGAATGCAGTTCCCCTGCAACTGCACTGCTGCACGGCTTGCTCCGACGCCGACGCCAGCAGGCCGCCCACCGACCGCAGGCTTGCGTCGCTTTCCGTCAAGAAGAGAGAGGTGAAATGATGTAGTTTTATAATATGTTATCGTTACGCACTGACGCATTACTAACAAACGTGAAACGTTAAAATGAAAAAAAAATCGTTATGTCCAAGCAATTTTATAATTTTAAACGCACATACCGAACAGGGACGCGGATCCCTCAGCTCGAATCGAAATCTATAAATCTTCTGTACATATAAATTGAAGATGCCCTCCACGTCTTTTCTAATAATAATTTAAACTACTTAAGAAGCACCGCACCTATCTTAAAAACTACTGCACGAGTTATCATTTAGTTTTTACTAATGGATACGTAACGATAAAAAGCGCCATGGTCAGCAGTGCACAGGTATAGGCTAAGATGGTAATAATCAAATCAAATCAAATCATTTTTATTTCAGGCTCAAAAAAAAAAACAAACCCATAAGTTGTTAGTAAACATTTGCTTAAACTATGTTAGTAAATTTACATTTATTATTTTTATATAACATTACACCAGGTGTATCCTACACAGGTGCTCCATATAATGGCCCTCAGTTTTGCTGGCAACAACTCTCAGCAGACTGTTGTCACTGTCTCGAACACGTCGCAACAGGGATGCGCATCTTTTGCGTATAATACCGAAAAAGTCGTCAGTATGCGCCGCCGCAAACATACCTGATGCGCTGCAGAACCGAGGCAGCGACAACAGTACCCTAAACGCGTTATTGTACTGCACGCGCAAGGCATTATATGCTTTTTGTGTGTATCTGGTCCACAGGGTACAGGTATAAAAAGACTGGCAGAATGCCTTAAATAAAGTAATCTTGACACTACTGTCACATCTCGCAAACCTGCGGGCCAGCATGTTGCATCTTACAGTTAGCGCCCTACGCTCTCTTTCTATATCACAGTCATCTGTGCCATCTTCCGTAACCCAGTGACCAAGGTATTTGAACCGTGTTGTTCTGCTCAATGGCGTTCCACATAGCGAGACATGGGGTACAGTATCGTAATTTTTATTCCGGGCTTTGAAAACTAGTAGCTCGCTTTTCTTAGCATTGTACCTCAGTCCATGGGCCTCCGCATAGCACTCGCATATTTTTACTAGCTTCCTAAGCGCACTGATCGACGGACTCAGCAGCACCATGTCGTCAGCATAACTTATGTTGTTGAATGAAACTCCATCTATCGAACATCCAATACCAGTGCTGCTAAGTTCATCGATCAGCTTATTAATAAAAATATTAAACAATTTGGGTGATGTTGAGCCCCCCTGCCTCACTCCACACTCGAGCTTATAAACATCTGAGTAGGTGTTTGCCCATCGTACACAGTTTAACTGATTATTGTACCAGTATTGAAAAATTTGTATGATTTCTGGTGGTAGACTTGTCTCCTGTTCTAGCTTACTCCATAGGATGTCATACGGGACAAGATCAAATGCCCGAGACAAGTCCAGAAAACATGCATACACAGGTGTCGCCCTCCCAGTATAATATTGCACTGTGTTTTTCAGTGTCATAATCGCTGTCTCGGTGGATAATCCATTCCTAAAACCAAACTGTCTGTCATTTATAGATAAATGCCTACCTAGGCAACTGTCAAGCAAACTGTCCATAATTTTAGCTATAACAGTTGCTAAGGATATAGGCCTGTAGTTATTTTTATCAGACAGGTCGCCAGTTTTGTTTTTAGGAACAGGCACCACCACTGTCTTTATAAGCGCAGCCGGTATGTATGAATGACTGACACAGAGGTTGAACAATAGCGCAAGACATCTTGGGAGATGTACACCTGCGTTCTGTAGGTGTTCTATACTCAAGTTATCATAGCCGGGAGACTTACCCCTTGTCATATTCTCAATAACTGCTGCCACCTCTCGAGCAGTAAAACGTACACTTACGTCAGTCGCTCCCGTGTAAGACGTTTGGTTACTCGGATTCAGAAGTGACTGTACTGTAAAGTGTTGCTGAAACAGGTTAGCAATATCAGTAGGTCCCGTTATCCCCTCCACAGCAGATGGGAGACCCGACCTCGGACATAATGCATTAGTCTCTCTCCAAAAGCTTCTAAAGTTTCTGTTTGCATGGTGAGAAGCAATTATGTCCATTAATATTTGTTGCTGGTTATTTTGACACCACCTTAGTTTGGCTTTAAAAACTTTCCGAGATTTACACATTTGGTAATAGATAGGTCCGGAGTCGGGCCTACCGTACTGTAACCAGGTTTGAAACCTAAGCCTAGCCTCCACATGCGCCTCCTTCACATGTTTGTTCCACCCCGTTACATATTTCCGCTTCCGGCCAACCTTACGTTCACACGTTAGCACTGCCGACTCACTTAAAATGTTAACAATGTTCTGATATAACTTATCTATATATAACCGGTGCTCTAAACTATGACACACATTATCACCACAATTGTGGAAGATAGTAGGCATGTTCACTTCTCGTAGTTTAACATGACAAAGCTCTTGATACTTTTTGATCTGGTCAACATCCCTGTTACCCCATACAACTTTACTATGTACACTTTTATTATTTACAATTTTGGATCTTATCGTATTTATGTCACATTTTATTTGCAAAGGTAGGTGATCGGACCAAAACACATCATACCTAACACTGACATCAGTAATAGCCTGCAAAGCGGCTTCAGTGACTACACAGTGGTCCAGCCACCTCCGGCAGTTATCATGAGCATCACTCACAAACGTATATGTTCCGGAAAGAATTCCAAGTTTGTCTATATCGGCACACCACCACCTTTGCTCCTCACAGAAACTAAGTAGTTCAGAACCAAAACGCTCACCTGGATGCGCATTAAAATCCCCTAACACAAAAACGTTCTCGATATTTTGATTATCAATAACTGCACCAATCTCGCTCAAACATTCCGTAAACTCAATAAGATTATCCACTGAGTCTGTCGGCATGTATACTGAAAATACTAAAAACACACGATCTTCTACTGTAAACTTAACTGCAGCTAGTCTTACACTATTACATTCGATTTCGGACACCGACGCAACTAAACTTTTTCTCCACAGTATCGCGACCCCTCCGTACGGTCGCCCTCGTAAAATTCCAGTTGAGGTGTCCACAGCTGATTTGCCTATGTAGGAAAACTCGCTGTCAATTGTTCCTAGGAAAGACATGTCGTGAGGCAAGAGCCATGTCTCCTGCAGTGTAATGATGTCCGCTGTCTGGCAGAGAGATTTCACACACTCAAAGGATCTATGAATCGACTTGCAGTTGAAGCTAACTATTTCCATTGTGCACTTTTGTTCCATTATGATTGGATATATTATCACTGCGGTTTCCAATAGTCTTCTTATTAAGATTAACAAATTTTCTGAATCTAATTCCTTCAGGCCACATGTTATCGTCCAAAAATCTGGTAACTTATGTTTTGGAACGAAGATTTTAAAGGCATTGTACTCTTTTTCATGTTTCATTACAACCTTTTCTGCTTTTATTGATAACTGCGTTTTACTCATAATATAATTAGATATATCACTGACTGACGTCTCCTTATGAACATTATTAATAAACAAGGGGACTGTCGAATGGGCTTTTGTTTTTTGCCGTAATGGCGACAAGAAGCCAATTTTTATAATTTACTGTTATACTCTATTACTACTTGACATTGGCGAAATACACTGTTAAAGTGTGCGGCCATTAATTAAAATAAGAAGAAGAAGGGGACTGTCACATCTGCTGCTTTAAACTTTATATCCGTACCGATTATTGCCTTTCCATTTTTTCCAATGAATCTATTTCTGGAACGTTTTCTTTGTATTTCCACCCATTCATTATTGACCTCATCACCTTTCCATGTACCAGGCTGACGTAAAACATCAGCCAACGTTTTCTGGTTTTGTATCACCGCATTCTGTTGCATTATAATATCATTACCAAGCGCAGGCGCAGCTGGAATATGTGACGTCGTGGAATTCGTTTGCAAAACCGACGTATCAATACGGGCCTCCACTGGTAGTTGTGATTCTGGTTCAGCAAACGGTATGTGCTTATTGCTAGCGCCCTCGTGTGAAAGAGATAGATGTTGCACTAATGCGTCCGAATGCACTTGTCGCTGCATCTGCGAAACCGCAGTACTGAGGCGCGCCTCCACACGAAGCGGTGAAACCGGTTTCACGAGTGGGACGCCTATACTGTTTGCGCATTCGGGTGAAAGGGACAAGTCCTCTGTCGATGCAGGTACTGTATGCAATTGATCCGATAAGTTCACTGACCCCCGATCATTGTAAATACCTCCTTTTCTGTTTACATTTAAATGATCAACGCTCATATTTGATTTTCTTTTTAGGTTTTCCAAGTCACTCTTTAGCATACTAAATTGTTCATTACTTGCATAGTTCTGTTTGATGTTAGATATTTCACTTTGCAAAATTAAAAGGTCTTTGAGTAACCTTGTCACATCGATGTGATCAAACGACACTGGCGGAAGTCTCTGTAAATCTCGTGCCACAAAAATTGGTATCATCTCAGGGTCTGTCTGTTTCAGAACACTAATTATATCTTCCAAATTTCTGCTCTTTTTGCCTTTGTTTTTCCGGGTGATGTTCCGAATTTTAGTTTGGATGGATTCAAATAGCAAACATTTTGCCTTCTCCACTTCTTCCTCTGAAAAAGATGTTGCGCATATCTGCACTAAACTTTCCTCATTCATCACTTCAATTTTATTTTGCACAAAAGCAAGCAACTCATTGATAATGATATTGCAACTTGAACATTTTAACAACTTAGAGGACATGGTGTTTACTTGTTCGGTCAACCACCTTACATAGCACTCACGCGCATACGCACAACCGACCGCTCACGACGCCGGCGGCGATGAGACTGATGATAATGCTACAGTGCGTTCAACTTTTTATGTCCCTTTAGGGCTTAATCAGTAGGATTTTTTTACTAAATGGCAACAGTGATTACACACCAACGCCCCCTGTCAATGTCATCCAAGGGCTAAAAAATCTTTGTCGTACTATACAACTGTGCAGTGTCTGTGCTTTTGAGTGTGTATGAGTGATCTAACCTGTAGGCCGCGAAGTCTTTACAGGATCACTGGACAAGAGGGTGAGCGTGCAATCACTACGCTCCAGTCAGAGGGGCAAGGGGGCAACTAGTTCAAGGGCCTCAAGGAGGAACAGCCTGGGCTTGGGCCATCGCTATGGGGGAGGGCGTATATGTGTTTCGTCGTGGTGTTCTGCACGGGCCGGCAGGATTCTTTGGCCTCGCCGATTAGGTCTGTGTCTGATCCTGTGTGCGGTATCTGTATCTGTATACGAAAGAAGGGAAGTAAGGGCATCGGGCGGGAGTATTCTGTCTGTCTGCCAATGGAGTACCATTAAACGATAATATCACGAGGTAATCGTGAAATATTGTTTTAATGGATGATGTTCATTAGGTCATACCAAATAAGGGCCCAGTTGGAATGGGTTTGTTAAGCTGTTCCAAACTTAACTTTTTCATTAGGTGCCTTTTAAATTTCAATGTAGCCTCTATATTTATAAAGGACATTGTTCTGCGCTCATACATGATTTGCCCTAGAATCAACAGGAATGAAAAAATACTTGTATGATTTCAAATCACCCATAAATTCTCTTAAGGCATTTATTATTACGGGACCTAACGAGGTACATCGTGCTGAATTGCCCGGACATAGTCCGGGAATTCAGGGCAACGTACTCGCCCGCCTCGCCCGACGCGTCGCCCGCGCTCGCGTCGGCCCCCGCCCCCGCGCACCCCGCGCCTTCTGCGCGCCCCGCGACTCCGTTCGCCGCGCCGAGAACGGATTTAGTTGCGCCGCCCCAGACCCCCGCCGACCGCCCCGTCTCGCCATGCGGGTCCGAGCCTCTCTCGGACTCTGATATGGAGGTCGAGCGCGCGTCCGCGAGACGCGCCGCCCCCGCCCGGTCCCCGTCCCCGTCGTTCTCGTCGGAGGACGACTTCATTCCCATTTCGAATGGGAAGCGGGCGCGTAAACCGCGCGACTCGCCGCCTCCCAAGATCCAGAAGGCCGGGAACGCCTCCTTTTCTCCCGGCCCCCGGCCGTCTCCGTCTCCGTCTCCCAACGCGGCCGCGAGGGCCTCCCCCCTCGCGCGCCCCGCACGTCCGAACATCACTCCCCCGCCGCTTGTCATTCAGGACAAGAGCGCCTGGGAGCGCATCTCTAAGGCGATTTACAATCGCCAAATAAATTACAAGCACGCGCGTTCCACCGCGCAAGGCATAGCCGTCAAGGTGGCGTCTTCGGACGACCACCGACGGCTATCCGCTTTCCTGCGATCGAACAAGATCGCATATCACACTTACACCCTGGAGGAGGAAAGGGAGCTCAGGGTAGTAATCCACAGTGTCCCTAGGGAGCTGGACACCGCCGTCATTAAAGCCGACCTCCAGTCCCAGGACCTTCCTGTGCGCCAGATGCACAGAATGGTCAATGGGCGCTCCAAGGAGGCCTACGACATGGTGCTGGTCGTCCTCGACCGCATCGAGTCCGGCCGTAGGGTCTTCGACCTGAAGGCCGTGTGCCATATCTCTGGCCTCTCCGTGGAGGCTCCCCACAAACGTGGCACGCCCGGGCAGTGCCACAACTGCCAGCTATACGGGCACTCTGCCCGTAATTTTCACGCGCGCCCTCGATGCGTGAAGTGCATCGGGGACCACGCGACGTCCAAGTGCGCCCGTTCGAAGGAGACGGCGGCCGAGCCCCCCAGCTGCGTCCTCTGCGGCACACCGCGAACTATCGCGGTTGCCCCAAGACCCCGAAGGGGAAGCGCGGCCGGGCGAGGCGCGGCTTGTCCCCCTCCGCCCACTAACGTCAGTCAGGACGTCAACCTGATCATGAACGTCTCGGCGGTGATAAGCCCCGCACTATTCCCCAGAGTCCGTGAACTCGCCCTCCAACTCCGCGCCGCCACCAACTTGGCAGACCAGGTTCTCCTGGCCGCGGAATACAGGGACGTCTATGACGTCCTGGGGTCCCTTAGAATCCAACCCCCCCGCACCCAATAATGGATTTACGACCTCCCCGCCATAAGCCCCACAACCTATCCCTGGCGTTCTTTAACGCCGATGGCCTTCGCTCCCAGCGAGATCAGGTTGCTGATTTCCTCCGAGATCACCAACTTGATATCCTCCTTGTGCAGGAAACCTTTCTCAAGCCCGCACAACGCGATTCTAGGATCGCAAACTATAACCTCGTGCGTAACGACAGAATCGGCTCCCGCGGAGGCGGTACTCTCATTTACTACAGGAGGTCCCTTCACTGCATCCCTCTCGATCTCCCCGCGCTCACCAACATCGAAGCCTCGGTCTGTCGCATCTCTCTCACGGGGCACCAGCCCATCGTGATCGCCTCCGTATACCTTTCCCCCACTAAATCCGTTCTCAGGAGTGAATTTGAAGCACTCCTTAATCTGGGAAGCGCCGTCATTCTGGCGGGCGACTTCAACAGTGAGCACGTGGCCTGGAACGGTCTCACCACTTCCCCTAACGGTAGGAGCCTTGACGCCCTGGTCGACGTTCTCGACTTTGACGTCATCGCACCTATGCTCCCTACCCACTATCCTATCAATCCCAACCACCGACCCGACGTCCTGGACATGGCGCTTCTGAAGGGTGTCACCCTACGGCTGCACTCCTTGGAAGTAGTCCAGGAACTCGACTCTGACCACCGACCTGTAGTCATGAGCCTCGGTTCCCCCCCTTCCACCCCTCAGCGACCCAAAAAGACGGTGGTGGATTGGCATGCGCTAAGCACGGCCTTGGCGGATGCCGACCCTCCCCCCCCCTCCCTCTCAGCTCTGACTCCATCCCGTCCCCTCAGGACACCGATCAGGCCGTAGATGCCTTCACCGAACACATCCGATCAGCTGTCAGTCGATCGTCCAAGCAAGTCGAGGCAGAAGATCTCTACCTCAACCGCTTTCGACTGCCGGACGATGTTAGGGATCTCATTCGTTCCAAGAATGCTTCTATCCGAGCGTACGACTCCTACCCCACCGAAGCCAATCGGGCCCGGATGCGCGCTTTACAACGAGAGGTAAAGCGTCGTGTCGCGGAGGTCCGGGAGGAACGGTGGGGTGACTTCCCAGAGGGCATCGCGCCATCGCATCTGGCCTACTGGCAGCTGGCGCGTAGCCTCAAATCCGACTCCACGACTGACATGCCCCCGCTGTCCCGCCCTTCAGGCGCACCCCCAGCCTTCGACGACGACGAAAAGGCCGAGCTTCTCGCCAACTCCCTCGAGAGCCAGTGCGCCCCCAGCTCTCAGTCCGTCGACCAGTCCCACGTCGACGCGGTCAACAGGGAAGTCGAGCGCAGGGCATCCCTCCCCCCCGTCGATTCCTTACCTCCTATCACCCAAACAGAGGTCGAAGATCTAATTATGGGTCTCAAAACTAAAAAAGCCCCCGGCTCTGACGGCATTTCGAATCGCGTTCTGAAATGCCTGCCCGCCCAACTCATCGGCCTCTTAGTGGCCATATTGAACGCCGCCATGGCGAACTGCACCTTCCCCGCCAAGTGGAAGGAGGCGGACGTCATAGGCATTCCCAAGCCCGGCAAACCTCGCAATCTCCCCGCGAGCTACAGCCCTATCAGTCTCCTCAACTCCCTGGCCAAGATATACGAGCGCCTACTTCTGGCGAGGCTCAAAGACTTCGTAACGTCCAGGGGTATCCTTATCGACGAGCAGTTCGGCTTTCGAGCCAAACACTCTTGCGTCCACCAAGTGCACCGCATTACGGAACACATCCTCTCCGGTCTCAATAGACTCAAACCCATCTACACGGGCGCCCTCTTCCTAGATGTCGCGAAGGCATTCGACACAACGGCTTGATCTACAAGCTCTACCAATTGGGTGTGCCGGACAGACTCGTGCTCATCTTACGAGACTTCTTGTCGAATCGCGCCTTCCGTTATCGCGTCGAAATGACGCGCTCCACTTCCCACTCCATCAGTGCTGGAGTCCCACAGGGCTCAGTTCTCTCTCCGCTCCTGTTTAGCCTTTACACGAACGACATTCCTCGTTCGAGTAAGGCGCATCTAGCCCTATTCGCGGATGATACCGCTCTCTACGTCTCGCATAGGAATAGGGTTTCATTACCAGAAACCTTCAGGCATCCGCCAATTCCCTAGGGAATTGGTTCAGGAAGTGGCATATTGAGGTGAACCCGGACAAGAGCGCTGCGATGTTCTTCTCCAGAAGTGCCACCCCGCGCCACTCCCTGCGCCGCCCTAGAAGTAATCTCGGCCAAGTGACCATGTTCGACCGACCCATTCCCTGGGTCAAAGAGGTCAAATATCTAGGGGTCCGTCACCGAGCATCATTTGTGCTCGGTCGTCTCCATTCGTTAATCTGCAAGCGGAGTAAAATGTCCCTTAGAAATAAGGTGACACTTTACAAAACTTGCGTTCGACCCATCATGACTTATGCGTGTGTTGTGTTCGGGCATTCGGCCCCCTCTCACATTGATAAACTCCAAGTGGTTCAAAACCGCTTACCCCGTAAAGCCGTAGGAGCCCCCTGGTTCGTACGGAACGTCGACCTCCACTCCGATCTAGGTCTCGAACCTATTCGCGCCTTTATTAAAAAGGCGTCAACACGTCACTTCGCGAACGCATCTACCCATGCGAATCCGTTAATCGTAGCCACCGCCGACTACGATATCCCCCCCGACCCCTGCCGCCACCGCCGGCCGCGACATGTTCTCACCGACCCCCCCGATGCTTTGTCATCCCTTCTTTCCGCTCAGAATACGGGCGACGACGACGACGTAGTAGTAGATCCCCTCCCGTAGCCGGCGGTTGACCGGTGCACTTAGTAGTGCACCCGTCCCCCTACAGCGACTGTCCCAACCGAGGGCGCCTCTTCAAGGCGCCCTCGAGTATCTCGCCTCTTGCCCTTCTGGCTGGCTAGAGCGTAGTGGTTGCATGCTCGCCTTTAAGTGCGGTGAAGCTAAAGGCCTCGCGGCCAACAGCGTACATCATTCACACACACACGGCATTTATTATTAAACGGACAAGCGGGGGATTTGCAATATTTCACAAAAAGTATCAGATTTTGAGGTTATAATCAGTAGCCATTAATACAAATGAAGTTATATTGTCCGTTGACATTCAGTGAAGCTGTCGGCGATTTTGATATAAGTACTCACAATACCTTGAAATATTCGTTTTCGATTGCAAATTGTCCGTTAGATACGGATATTTGCCATTATTTTAATAAAATAGATAAAAAATATATAGCAGTGATAGCCTAGTGGTTAGACCGTTGGACTGCAAAGTCAGAGGTCTCGGGTTCAAACCCAGGCACGCACCTCTGTCTTTTCGAAAGCATGTGCGTATTAAAAATTAATAATTGTCACTTGCTTTAACGGTGAAGGAAAACATCGCGAGGAAACCTGCACGCCTAAAAGTTTCTCAAAGGTGTGTGAGTTCGCCAACCCGCACTGGGCCAGCGTGGTGGACTATGGCCTAAACTCTCTCAGTTTGAGAGGAGGCCCGTGCCCAACAGTGGGACAGTTTCTTAACAGGGCTATAATTAATTTATTATTTATAGATAAAAAATGATGGCATGGGTCAAATGATTATTGGTTCTGGGGCAATCTTCGACAATGTCCTTTATTTTAGTTTGTAGTTCCAATAGCCAAATAGAAGTTCCGATATTACCACTACCATCACTAAAAATCGGCGCTGCGTTATGGTTCACGCTGCAATACAGATTTGTGCTGAGTGTTACCCCATTAGTGCGGCTACATAACATAGTATCTACATGTACTTTGTTTTTCTTTGTTTTTTTTGATTGATTAGCCTAACGTCACCCTACCCACGTCTCGTGAAAAAGATTTTAACAAAGAGAATATAATCACTACGTGGACTATAATAAATGTCTTTTCTTTATTTCAATGTAATATACATTGAAATAAAGAAAGCATGCAGTGCCGGATTAAGTAAGCACGGGGCCCGTAACCAATACAAAAGAGCAATTTCTTGATCTGTTATGGGTTCTTAAGTATAAAGTGATAAAGAAACTTACTCAATACGTTATCATATCAATAATTTATTTGATATCTATATTATTTCGTCTTTAAAAACGTAGCACTACAGTAGGTATTAAACGCGTATCGTGCATGTGTGAATAAGCATAGAATTAACATACTCAAACACCCAGATCAAAACAAACATTTGTGAGTCACACACATTTGTCCCGCGCTGAAATCGAACCCGTGACTGCTGGGTCCAGTGTGTAAAGTGGCTTACACTATAACTATATACTATAACTTAACTATTGTATGAAGTAATCGTCGTCAATAAGTCAAGAGTTTAAAATTATTTCACTAACCGTCAAAAAAAACTAGTTGCTTATCTACACTAATATAATAAAGAGGAAAGATTTGTATTTTTGTATGTTTGTAACGAATAAACACAAAAACTACTGGACCGATTTTAATGATTCGTTCACCATTAGAAAGCTACATTATCTAGAAGTAACATAAGCCATAAAACATAGTCCCGTTAGGTGGCGCTGTTGTAGACCGGGTATAAAGTTGCGGAAAACTGCTAGTTTAAAATAAAATACACATAATAGATATTCGACTCCATTCATTCTATGTTGTAAGCTGCGGTTGTAAAATTTTATTGCTTTTTGTACGTTGCTTTGCAAATACAACATTAAGTGGCGCAAATAAGATAGATTTTCCCCTAATTGAGGTTTATATCATAACTATAAGTACACGAGTATATTTGAAGAAGATTTTAAACGTATTTTTTTACCTATCAATGGTTTATCGTATGTAATTTAGTTTTATTTTCGCCAACGAAATAACCGGTTACCGATCGGCTGACGTAAATTTTACGGTCGGTTTCAATATTTAACTCAAGTATAGATTCGCCTACTACAGATAGAAATTTGACATAATTTGTATGGAAAATCTGTCAAAATTCTACTGACAGGAAGCGAATCTATCGTAGTTGAATATTGAAACCGGCCACTAGCCGGAAAAGATGGTACGTTTCAAGATTTCGTGACATCAAGTAAATTCAATAAACCACGTCTTAATAAGTTTCATTAAAAAAAAAATATGCTCAGACGGAAGTGGGCGGGTTTGGGTACGCGGGGCACCCTTTTGCGCGGGGCCTGTAAGCGATCGGTACTCTCGCTATGGCTAACCCGGCACTGACGGCGCAGTGCCTGTGCGTGGTGCGGCGCGCGCTGTGCTGGCTGCGCGCGCGCGGCGCCGCGTCGGCGCGGCTGCTGGCGCGGCGCCTGGCGCTGTCGCCCGCCAACACGGCCAAGCTCGTCAAGCTGCTGCACTCGCACGGGATCGTACGACACTGCGCAGACACTGAGTGAGCACGTTTTATATCTTCCCAACCTTGTCCTAATTCCGACTGTGTCGCTCGCCGCGGTCCGCCGTCCCGCTCTCGCGTACGTCCGTACGTTCGTTTAAGGTACGTCGCGCCGTTTTGTCGGCGCCGTCGAGTTTTTCCCTAGTTTCGACGACTAGTTGTAGTTTGTTTTGAAAACCACGACTCTTGTGTTTTGACGCGTTTCGGTGGATACCCGACGGTGACAACGAAACCAGTCTTGAGCGGGACCCGAGCGCCCGCCTGTCTCCTTCAGGGGACGGCTGACTCGGAAGGGTTTGAGTTTTGGCCTCGGGCACTACCCTAGTCGGAGCTCATCCTTCCACCGGGACCTACCTTCTCCTATACAAAAATCTCATTCGCCGTGCGGCGGAGCCCGGAGCTGTTAGTTTTAGGCACACATCCTTTCGCACGCAAGTTTGGCGAAAAGACGTACAGGCCCAGGCGTTACTCAACCCTGGGACAAGGAGCTGGAGCTCATCCGGCAGTTCGAAGCGATTTACTCTCCCGCAACGCCCCACGCGTTGCCGGTCGGGTGTCCCAAACCACCTGACTCGAGACTGATCGCTAGTGGCAATCGCACGCCGCGGGAGAAAATCGACTATCATACATATAATATAGCCCTTAAGGAAGAAAGGGAAATCAGGGTGGTCATTCGTGGCCTCCCCAAGGAGCTCGACACCTCCGCCATCAAGGAGGACCTTTTCGCATTAGACCTTCGGTTCCATCAGGTGCACATAATGGTTAAGGGCAAAGACAGACACTCAAACGACATGGTGCTGGTCTTCCTTGACCGCACCGTAGCCGGCCGCAAGGTTTTTGACCTTAAGGCTGTATGCCACATCTCTGGCCTCTCCGGAGAAGCCCCACACAAGCGCGGCACGCCCGGGCAGTGCCACACAACTGCCAATTATACGGGCACTTTGCTCGTAACTGCCACGCGCGCTCTCGGTGCGTGAAATGTGTCGGAGACCTCGCGACATCCGCCCTATGCTCCCGCTTGAGGGAGATGGCGACCGAGCCGCTCAGCTGCGTCCTCTGCGGTGTGGTGGACTTTGCTGTGGTGAACGAACTGTATAGCGTTGTGGACTTCAACAGGATTAGCGAGCTGGCCCAAATAATCTGCACCGCTTCTAGCCAGAATGGGAAAATCATCCTAGCTGTGTCTTACATAGACGTATACGACGCTATGTGCTCCCTGAGAACCAAACCACTTAACAATCCATAATGGATTTAAGATCCTCCCGTATTAAGCCCTATAGCCCATCCCTGGCGTTCTTTAACGGCGACGGCCTCCGCTCCCAACGTGACCAGGTTGGTAACTTACACCGGGATCACCATCTGGACATCTTTCTGGTGCAGGAAACCTTTCTTAAGCCTACCCACCGCGATCCTAGGATCGCAAACTACAACTTCGTGCATTTTCAAGCACTTGCTCGAAAAATGGATTACATAATTTGAACCGAAAAGACAGACATACGAACAGTCCGAGTTTCACAAGAGCTCGTAAAAATTTGAAAAGACCGCCCTAATCGGCTTATTAGGACTAGGTGTGTGTGCGTGCGTGTGTGTGTGCGTGCGTGTGTGTGTGTGAGTATGTGTTTGTTCAGTGAGGACGTGGTCCGTGATGCGGTGCACTTGTTGGACGCAAGTGTGTTTGGCTCGTAAACCAAACTGCTCATTGATGAGAATATCCCTAGACGAGACTGACAGCCGATTGGATATGGGCGGTGATTTTCCCACCCGGGCTAGGTTTCCCACCCAAGAGCGCGCGTGGCAGTTACGAGCAAAGTGCCCGTATAACTGGTAATTGTGTGGCACTGCCCGGGCGTGCCGCGCTTGTGTGGGGCTTCTCCGGAGAGGCCAGAGATGTGGCATACGGCCTTACGGTCAAAAACCTTGCGGCGGGCTACGGTGCGGTCTCGGACTCGGACTATTCGTGTGACTGTCTTTTCGGTTCAAATTTTTTAATCCATTTTTCGAGCAAGTGCTTGAAAAATGTATCACAAAATTTGAACTAGAAAGATAGACAGACTTACGAACTTTGCAAGTTAAATAGAAACTTGGGAAAAACCAGCTATTTTTACAAACTTTAACTTGTTTGTTTGGGTAGGTCAAAAGGTCTTGTACCTCGCAAGCTGAATTAAAACCACTCTCTCTTATCCTACAGAGTTGCAATTTGACATGTTGTTCATGATTTGTTGTTGGTTTGTCCACTGCAAGTCGATATGATAACTTTCCAGAGATGTGATACCACAATCATTAACTTATCGCCAATGCCCTACCTCATACCCTGAAAACCATCTAGAGTCGTCGCCGACTGTAAAAAGAGCTCGAGATAAAACAAAAACAAATCACGTAAAGTTATTGCCGTTAAAATATCTCATTTATTATTTTCCAGTCTTGTGACCCCACTACAAGTCGTACAAGAGAACCTCAATGAAGCTGTGCAAAAATTCTTCCAAACCGATGAAATGGACATCGTTGACCGCCTCATCGAAGAGTCCTTATCCCAGGAGAGCCAGCCCGACCCCGTGGGGGATGTTCTAGGGCCCATGGAAAAAGTAACTTTACAGAATGCGGCAACGATTTGCAAGTACGTTGAACCCTTGCCGAAGCCAGACTTCGAAGACGAGACACTAAAGCAGTACAGAGATGCAATCTTGGCGAATGAAGTTGTGGAAGAAGGAGTACCACTAAGCGGAAGCCACAATCCTATCGATGTCGAAAGCATAGTGTCTGCCAAGAGGAAGATGACCGATGACTCGGCCAACAAGAGAGGCGTCAGATCTAAGAAGATTAGATTGAATAGATTTTAAGTAATCTTTATGATACTTACTTGAAAATATGATTGAATGAGCTGCTTAAGTTAATTTTAAGATTAGTAGTAGTTTATTATTCTACAATAAAAAAGAGATGTTACTACGGTTTTCATTGTTAAGTACAAAATACTTCTTTTTATGATTTTCAAGAGTGTTCCTGAATTTCTCCATATTAAAAGTCTAACTTACCCATATTTATACGATTAAAGTATAATGAGTAGTTAAAACATAATGTGTAAATGCAATTTCCTTTACAATTCCGAAACTTACCCATTAATTAAGTACGACGAGTACTTAACTCACTTTGAGTGTAGGTATTAGGATCTTGAAAGTACAAAAGGACTTTAAAAATGGTAGATTTGACAAACCAATGATCGTTTTCAAACGACAAGCACAGTTTTGTTCATACATTTATCAATAAAGTGTTGTACATAATTAAGATAGGAAAAGTACGACTTTAAAACTACAAAACATTAATATAGAATGCGCTATCTATCTAATAATTATTCGATTTCGGTTACCAAAATGTCTGCTGAACAGTAAAGCAGGCATTTTGGTAACATTAAGTACTATTTGATCGATTCTTATCTCTGAATTACATTTGGTCTACTCGGGCGGCAATAAGCGGGGAAGTGGACTCGACTGCCTCGTTGGTCTAGAGTGCGGAGTCTGGAATTGTATCCGAACCTAATATTGTCGACGAAAAGTGGGTGTATACAGTACACCCTTGTCACACCTGCTTGGGAAATATAGGCGTAACGGTGTTTAGAAGCTAGCCATCGCTTGAACGTAAACCGCGGCGCTGAACAAATATGTAGACACGCAACGTGCAGAGTGATGTTGGAAACGGCACGACCACACACACTGCTTACATTTATGCCCACTTTTCGTTAACCTACCACGCGAGTGAGCACAGTGTAAATAAGGGGGTTATATTAAAATTAATTAAACAGTTTTTATATCATAAACTTTTACACTATCAAGCACATTTTCTTATACTGTTGGGCGGTTCGTAGTCTGCGAAGTTGGTGTAGACGCGCCCCCAATAGCGCGGGTCGCCGCGCGCGTCCTGCGCCCGGTTGTTGGGCGCCGCCGCCGTGGCGTTCGCGCGCTGCAGCTCTGACACCAGCGTCGACAACATCTGTGGCTCCCTGTCAAATATTACATTAAAATACAACTCGTCTAATCGTATATGCCATTTATTCGTGAACGTCAAAAAGGCGGGATCATAGCTTATGTATTTACTTGGGACCTAAAAATAATATCAAGTGTTACACAACCCAATTATGTTCCTACCGTTAAATAATTCAAATAAGTAAAAAGAAGATAGTGATAAGAGAATACTTGTTAAAGTTCAGAGACTACCTTCATAAAAAACACCGTCACGCCCATATTCTCTAAGCGGGGGTGGCAGAGGTGAACTGAGTACACCCACTTTTCACCTACGATGTTAGGTCCTATGTAATAGAGGCGAGCCTATAACCAAACACCGGAAATAATTCCAGACTCCGGACTCACAATGTCAATTTTTCGTTAGAAAACTACATTTGTCCGACCTAGGATTTGACCCCAGGACCTCGTGTTCATTGTGTCACTTTTAGGGTTTTTGGGGATGCTAATTACGAATATGGCGTTAACTTCAGGATCCAAGATGGCGGACGCGATTTCGGCATCCCCTAAAACCCCAAAAACGATACCCTTATGGAATTTATACAAAAAGTCGCAACCGCCATCTCGGATTTCCAATTTGCCGTTATATTCGTAATCAGCATCCCCTAAAACCCCAAGAGTGATATTGATATTAGATAAAAAGTCGCGTCCGCCATCTTGTATCTCGGAATTAATGACATATTCGTAATCAGCATCCCCTAAAACCTCAAAAATAATACTCATACTGATTTTACATAAAAAGTCACATCCGCCATCTTGTACCTAGGAATTAATGCTATATTCATCATTTGCATCCCCTAAAACCCCAAAAGTAATACCCCCATACTGATTTTACACAAAAAGTCACATCCGCCTTCTTGGATCCAGCAATTAACTTTACTTAAAAAGTCACGTTCCCTATTTTCCGCCAACTTATACAAAATCCAAAAAAAATTTACTACATTGCATTCGAATTTCGACAAGTCGAAACGCATCTTCTCTGAAAAAATCATGATATAAATCAAAAAGTAATCATGATGATTACGATTATTATACAAACTAATAATCATTAATCACCGAATATGATTACTTTCGGTAATTACAAATAATCATGATTGAAGATTACAAAATGTAATCGTAATCGTTAATCAGTAATTTTGCCCATCTCTGCCGTGTACAGTGATTAGATATCAAAACTGCAGACAGTTAAGAAACAAAAACAACGAGTTAGTTCAGAAATTAAAGAACGTCTTTTACACGAGAACGCAGACTTCCAATAGTACAACTGCATTATTAATATAACAGTACCTTATTAGGTACACCTGTGAATAAAATGATCAAAGTCGTGCAAAAATGAGCGATATAAATATAAAATATGTAACTCACAGTTGCGCCATGTTGCGCCGTTCGCACGGGTCTTGCAGGATGTTGTAGAGACAGGGCGCCTTCAGCGGCTCACACGGTATCGCCGGCAAATCATCATTGCACTTCACCATTGCCGACTCTCTGGACATATTGTAAATTACATACTAACACTGGAACTGTGTACTCGCTGCCTACCCCGAAAGTAATCTAGCTTGATGATTAAGATAGATAAACAAACAAGCACCGACGCAAAATCACTAAGTTATACAGAGTTTTATTACGATGGAAAGAAAACACCCAAGCTATAGCAGATATAGGTAAGAGATGTCTCGTTGTCGATTTCAGAGATTTTTTTTCTCTAAAGTAACCGGACAGGTGCGAGTGGGAGGGGAGGTCTGAGGGGTCCGTATGTAGGCCACTAGATGTGGCTCTATTAATTTTTCTATCGATTTCGAGGACTTTCTTTTGTGGTATACCTATTTACAAATATAAATTTTCGATTTTTTTTTTATGCTCACTTCTTGCCGAATTTTAAAACTGAAACAAGGAATATACACCAACAGAAAGTACCCTATAAGTTTCAGTGACCGAGTTTAAATGACCATATCTTTTGATTGTATTGAGTTAATCGCTTTATTTTTTATACCAGCTAGGCACACTAGTATCTATTTGACAAATTGCAACGTTTGAACTTCCCGTTCCTGAGAAAGGGGGTCTTAATCGTTAGACAAATAACCTTAGTTGTAGATTTCAACGAGAATATCAATCCACAAATTATGGTAGAGGTACTAAACCATGATGGATGAGTTCTATATCTTCCTATACTTTTGCGAAGAGAGCAACTAACCTTATGCAACTGATGCGTTGTCCGTCCGGCATGCTGTCGATCTTGTTGATGGCTACCGCCGCAGCACTTCTGAGCACCAGGTCTAGGTTGTAGGTGCCTTCTCGGCCGCTCGGCCCGTACCAGTTGTCCCATTGACCGCCGTAATTCGTACCTTGCGGAATTCAAGTACTGTTGAAGGTACTTAATATTATATTAATTTAATTTAATTAAAGGGAGAGGGAGAGCATGCGACATGCATTAATTTATGTTTTTTATTTGTTGGTAAGTGGTGTGGCTTTACCGGCAAAACATTCTTAGTACCTATAGAATTGTGCCCAGTATAATTACGATAGGCATGCTATTGCATCGTCGGGGAAAAGAGGATGCACACTTCTGCCACCCCCGCTTGGATAACACAGGCGCGACCATTTATTTCTATGGGTTACTAATTTTTACCCGCGACCGTATCTGCGTGGAATTTAAACAGGAACCTTAATTTTTTCCGGATAAAAAGTATTAGATACACACACACCGTTACGCCTATATTCCCCAAGCAGGGGTGGCAGAGGTGTACTGAGTACACCCACGTTTCGCCAAAGATGTTAGGTCCCTTGTAATAGGGGGCGAGCCATACCATATACCGGGCACAATTCCAGACTCCGGACTCATACTGGGAAGTTTTTTCGTTAGAAAATCTTCATTTGTCCGACCTAGGAGTTGAACATGAAACATTGAACATAAAAAGTATTCATTGTGTTAATCCAGATGTGTGTGTGTGAATGATGTACGCTGTTGGCCGCGAGGCCTTTACAGCTTCACCGGACTAAAAGGCGAGCGTGCAACCACTACGCTCTAGCCAGCCAGAAAGGCAAGAGGCGACATACTCGAGGGCGCCTCGAAGAGGCGCCCTCGGTTGGGACAGTCGCTGTAGGGGGACGGGTGCACTACTAAGTGCACCGGTCAACCGCCGGCTATGGGAGGGGATTTACTACTACGTCGTCGTCGTCGCCCGTATTCTGAGCGGAAAGAAGGGATGACAAAGCATCGGGGGGGTCGGTGAGAACATGTCGCGGCCGGCGGTGGCGGCAGGGGTCGGGGGGGAGATCGTAGTCGGCGGTGGCTACGATTAACGGATTCGCATGGGTAGATACGTTCGCGAAGTGACGTGTTGACGCCTTTTTAATAAAGGCGCGAATAGGTTCGAGACCTAGATCGGAGTGGAGGTCGACGTTCCGTACGAACCAGGGGGCTCCTACGGCTTTACGGAGGAAGCGGTTTTGAACCACTTGGAGTTTATCGATGTGAGAGGGGGCCGAATGCCCGAACACAACACACGCATAAGTCATGATGGGTCGAACGCAAGTTTTGTAAAGTGTCACCTTATTTCTAAGGGACATTTTACTCCGCTTGCAGATTAACGAATGGAGACGACCGAGCACAAATGATGCTCGGTGACGGACCCGCTTGATGTGCGGGCCGAAGGACATGGTACTGTTTAGGGTGACCCCTAGATATTTGACCTCTTTGACCCAGGGAATGGGTCGGTCGAACATGGTCACTTGGCCGAGATTACTTCTAGGGCGGCGCAGGGAGTGGCGCGGGGTGGCACCCCTGGAGAAGAACACCGCAGCGCTCTTGTCCGGGTTCACCTCAATACGCCACTTCCTGAACCAATTCCCTAGGGAATTGGCGGATGCCTGAAGGTGTCTGGTAATGAAACCCTTATTCCTATGCGAGACATAGAGAGCGGTATCATCCGCGAATAGGGCTAGATGCGCCTTACTCGAACGAGGAATGTCGTTCGTGTAAAGGCTAAACAGGAGCGGAGAGAGAACTGAGCCCTGTGGGACTCCAGCACTGATGGAGTGGGAAGTGGAGCGCGTCATTTCGACGCGATAACGGAAGGCGCGATTCGACAAGAAGTCTCGTAAGATGAGCACGAGTCTGTCCGGCACACCCAATTGGTAGAGCTTGTAGATCAAGCCGTTGTGCCAGACTTTGTCGAATGCCTTCGCGACATCTAGGAAGAGGGCGCCCGTGTAGATTGGTTTGGGTCTATTGAGACCGGAGAGGATGTGCTCCGTGATGCGGTGCACTTGGTGGACGCAAGAGTGTTTGGCTCGAAAGCCAAACTGCTCGTCGATAAGGATACCCCTGGACGTTACGAAGTCCTTGAGCCTCGCCAGAAGGAGGCGTTCGTATATCTTGGCCAGGGAGTTGAGGAGACTGATAGGGCGGTAGCTCGCGGGGAGATTGCGAGGTTTGCCGGGCTTGGGAATGCCAATGACGTCCGCCTCCTTCCACTTAGCGGGGAAGGTGCAGTTCGTCATGGCGGCGTTCAAGATGGCCACCAAGAGGCAGATGAGTTGGGCGGGCAGGCATTTCAGAACACGATTCGAAATACCGTCAGGGCCGGGGGCTTTTTTAGATTTAAGACCCATAATCACATCTTCGACCTCCGTTTGCGTGATAGGAGGCAAGGAATCGACGGGGGGGAGGGATGCCCTGCGCTCGACTTCCCTGTCTACCGCGTCGACGTGGGACTGGTCGACGGACTGAGAGCTGGGGGCGCACTGGCTCTCGAGGGAGTCGGCGAGAAGCTCGGCCTTTTCGTCGTCGTCGAAGGCTGGGGGCGCTGCGCCTGAAGGGCGGGACAGCGGGGGCATGTCAGTCGTGGAGTCGGATTTGAGGCTACGCGCCAGCTGCCAGTAGGCCAGATGCGACGGCGCGATGCCCTCTAGGAGGACACCCCACCGTTCCTCCCGGACCTCCGCGACACGACGCTTTACCTCTCGTTGTAAAGCGCGCATCCGGGCCCGATTGGCTTCGGTGGGGTAGGAGTCGTACGCTCGGATGGAAGCATTCTTGGAACGAATGAGATCCCTAACATCGTCCGGCAGTCGAAAGCGGTTGAGGTAGAGATCTTCCGCCTCGACTTGCTTGGACGATCGACTGACAGCCGATCGGATGTGCTCGGTGAAGGCATCTACGGCCTGATCGGTGTCCTGAGGGGACGGGATGGAGTCCGAGCTGAGAGGCAGGGGGGGAGGGTCGGCATCCGCCAAGGCCGTGCTTAGCGCATGCCAATCCACCACCGTCTTTTTGGGTCGCTGAGGGGCGGAAGGGGGGGAACCGAGTCTCATGACTACAGGTCGATGGTCAGAGTCGAGTTCCTGGACTACTTCCAAGGAGTGCAGCCGTAGGGTGACACCCTTCAGAAGCGCCATGTCCAGGACGTCGGGTCGGTGATTGGGATTGTTAGGATAGTGGGTAGGGTGCATGGGTGCGATGACGTCAAAGTCGAGAACGTCGACCAGGGCGTCAAGGCTCCTACCGTTAGGGGAAGTGGTGAGACCGTTCCAGGCCACGTGTTTGCTGTTGAAGTCGCCCGCCAGAATGACGGCGCTTCCCAGATTGAGGAGTGCTTCAAAGTCACTCCTGAGAACGGATTTAGTGGGGGAAAGGTAAACGGAGGCGATCACGATGGGCTGGTGCCCCGTGAGAGAGACGCGACAGACCGAGGCTTCGGTGTTGGTGAGCGCGGGGGGATCGAGAGGGATGCAGTGCAGGGACCTCCTGTAGTAAATGAGAGTACCGCCTCCGCGGGAGCCGATTCTGTCATTGCGCACGAGGTTGTAGTTTGCGATCCTAGGATCGCGTTGTGCGGGCTTCAGGAAGGTTTCCTGCACGAGGAGGATATCAAGTTGGTGATCTCGGAGGAAATCAGCAACCTGATCTCGCTGGGAGCGAAGGCCATCGGCGTTAAAGAACGCCAGGGATAGGTTGTGGGGCTTTAGGCGGGGAGATCGTAGATCAATTATTGGGTGCGGGGGGGTTGGGTTTTGAGGGACGCCAGGACGTCATAGACGTCCCTGTATTCCGCGGCCAGGAGAACCTGGTCCGCCAAGTTGGTGGCGGCGCGGAGATGAAGGGCGAGTTCGCGGACTCTGGGGAACAGTGCGGGGCTTATAACCGCCGAGACGCTCATTATCAGGTCGACGTCCTGACTGACGTTAGTGGGCGGAGGGGGACAAGCCGCCACCGGCGGGATCGCCGGTGCGCGCTTCGGGGGGCGGGCGGGGCCCACTGACGCAGGGTGGGAGGCCGCGGTGTAGGGCAGCGGCTTCACCCACGCGTTGGCGCCGAGGGACGGCCTGAGCGGCGGGGGAGGGGGGGCCAGCTTCCGTGTCGCGGGAGCGCGGGGAGCCGTGGTCGCTGGCGCAGAAGGCACCGGACGAGGGTGCGCTGAGGGCGCGGGGGGGTGTTGCGCTGAGGGCGCAGAGGGGGGGGCAACCGCGCGGGGGCGGCGGCGGCCGCCGCGCCTCGCCCGGCCGCGCTTCCCCTTCGGGGCCTTGGGGCAACCGCGATAGTTCGCGGTGTGCCCCTTGGTGCCGCAGAGGACGCAGCTGGGGGGCTCGGCCGCCGTCTCCTTCGAGCGGGCGCACTGGGACGTCGCGTGGTCCCCGATGCACTTAACGCATCGAGGGCGCGCGTGACAGTTTCGGGCAGAGTGCCCGTACAGTTGGCAATTGTGGCACTGCCCGGGCGTGCCACGTTTGTGGGGGGCCTCCACGGAGAGGCCAGATATATGGCACACGGCCTTCAGGTCGAAGACCCTACGGCCGGACTCGGTGCGGTCGAGGACGACCAGCACCATGTCGTACGCCTCCTTGGAGCGCCCATTGACCATTCTGTGCACCTGGCGCACAGGAAGGTCCTGGGACTGGAGGTCGGCCTTGATGACGGCGGTGTCCAGCTCCCTCGGGACACCGCGGAGTTAATCCAGATAATAAACTATCCGTGTGCTAAATTTCATTCAAACCCGTTCAGCCGTTTAGCGTGATTGAGTAATAAATATCCAAACATCTAAACATTCCCATATAATATCAGTAGGATCTACAGGTTAACTATACGTAAATTACTCAAACAAGGAATATTTGGAAATGATGATTCGATGATATTAGGATATGGCGTAATCTTCAAGACTCTCGTAGCGTTCAAGTTCTTACTGATTACCAAGGCAGCGTTCGACTCGGTCGGCCCGAGATGGGTGACCGTTTGTGGCATTTTTATATTCGAGCGTCTCCGTGCTTCGGAAGGCACGTTAAGCCGTTGGTCCCGGCTGCCACTTAATGTGGTAGTCGTTAAGCCGAGTTGGAAGCCTTAAAGGCCGCTTGATAAGTTCCAACAGCGGGTGGCCACAAATCTGCCTCCACCAATCCGCACTGGGTCCGCGTGGTAGAGTATGACCTAATCTCTCTCACCTCGATTTGTGAGAGGCCTTTGTCCAGCAGTGGGCAGTATAGGCTGATATTATATATATATTAAAGACTCTGAAATATTTAATAGCGTGGATTATACATCAGTTAGGAGCAGTTAGGTCTGTAAGCAAATAACCGATTGGAACTCTGTACTCTCTGCCTACCCCGCACGGGTTCTGGCGTGATGATAAAGATATATAGAGTTACCTTTCATGAGTTTCCAATCTCCAACAGTGATGGCGGCACTCCCCCAAATATCATCTATGTTGTGGACCAGCGACGATCGCTTTGAGTCAAGGTCTTTAGACAACGCGTCCCACTGGTCGATACCGTCGATGTTCTCAAACACACTGGAAACATGTTGGTAGTCAATTAGAGTTATTTGCTAAGATAGATATTTGAAGGGAGGGCTCTATGCTTATCTGGGCCCTTATTCGCGATGGAAAACGCGGCGCGTTTAATTAAATTATCGTGTTACTATATTCTGTATGCCACTGGAATACCTGGAGTTGTTTGGAGGATTCTTCATGGCGAATGAGGGCCCTGAAGCGTGTGTTGAATTTAATTTTTTTTAAGGAGCTATTTATTAAAGTAGTGGTATTATTAGCAATATTTTATATTGACTGCTTCATTGTTGGGGATCAAATATTCACATCAGCAAAAAAGGTATTGTAACGGCTGACTTGACGAACGGCTTGGTCCAGTGGTTACGCTACGCTACGCTAGTGCGACCCATACATATTTGTTTCGATTTAGTTGTTTGTGTCTTTAAAGAATAAATTTTAGTATGGGGTTTTGTTTTTACACTTCCATAAAACCACTTGACCAATATACATATAAGATAATAGTCGCTTAGAAAAGGGTTTATTATAATGAAAGCGATCGCAGTGTATTTGACTAAATGAAGAAGTGATAAAATGCTTTTCAGTAATCATTTTCCTATAAATACGTGTATAGTCCCGCATACTTGCCTGCTGTTACCTCCTACAGCGGCGTATAGCGTCGGAAGCCAGTCCACGATGTGAATCATTTGTTTGGCGGTTCGGGACCTCTGCTGCAACAGAGGGCTCCATAGCAACCCTGCCGCCCGCACCCCGCCCTCCCATAGCGTATTCTTTACCTAAAATGCATATGTATATGTAGAGTACACGACTACTAGACTAAATACGTACATCTTTACCTACTAGATGGAACTATGAGTTCCATATTCGTGAGTTGCTTTGTTTTACTTATTAAGTTTGTGTGTTTGAGTTGCCAGTTTACTGTTCAAACCGCGTGAATGGGAGTCAAGATCCACGCGAATGACCCATTCGTTTATTCGCGAGTTGGTGCGTGAATGATTTGCTCTTGATTCGAAAAGTTCATGATCGACATGTTTGCTCTTTTACCAGTCGTGAATGCCAGCACGTGAATGGTTCAGTCGCTCACTCACGACTTACAAAGCGTGTGAATGACTCACTTGCTTACTCGGGAATTGCGGAACAATGGAATGATAAGCTCGCTTTGAGAGACACGCGATTTCGATTCTCACTGATTCGACGGCGTCTTGAACCATTGCAGTAAATCATAATGATTCATCATTCGAGTCATCATTTGGTCAATCATTTTGTGTTTTATTGAGTACTTATTTACAACATTTAATATATCACTAATTAATAAATATTTGAATTTGTAAATTTTATTTCGCGGTGGAGTTTCAGACCACATATCACTCGGTAGGCAAGTAGGGAGAGGCGAGAGGGTTAGGTGATGATTTCACACCCAAACTTTTCACTTACTCCTCTCAACGGGTAATTAGAGGCAGCGTTGTCGTTGAAGCCTGCCGCCGGGCCGCCGTTGTCCGTGCTGAACAGAATAATTGAGTTCTCCAACATTCCATGCTTCTGCAACGACTCCATCACTTTGCCAACTGACTCGTCTAGTTTTGAAAGCATACCTGAATCATATTTTTTTTGTTTAATGTTTCGTTCATAAGTCTACATTATATTTTGGAAGACGATAAATAATTATTACCACCTTGACTGAAATATCATAAGAATGAAAAGATTAAACTGTCCTGACTGTATTTGGAACGGTCAAATTTCATTACAAATGATGACACTGGTTGTAAGATTTTAAACGGGGTTTCTCTTCTTTAGTTAACGACACCTTACACGTTTTTCAGGAACGTGTAAGCTGTTCACACAAACAAAGCAACACAAATTACACTTAAAAGCGTCAGTTTGATTTGCGGCCTTGCTAGTTATTCAATTTGTGGAAACGTTTTTATACCCTCTACTCTAGAGCTCTGCTAGACCAAGCTGAATGTGTATTATATAACCCTATGTTGAAACGTTGTGTGATGGGTTATCAGCACAGAAACGTATTAATAACACACTAGAAATGAAATAACACACGATTTTGTCCGACACCACTATCACCGCTTCGTCACACAAGCACATTTTGAAACAAATAGATACAGTGTCACTTGATTTTCTACTCAACACAGAATCAAACTTTTGTAAGATACCCCGCAGTTGAATATATTGTATGTCATTGCAAAATACCAATTTTAGTCACGGCATCACATACAGCAATGGACACCTATTGAATCACATTGTGTGGTAACAAGGTCACGGGGCTTTACACTAACCTGCATACTTCTTCCTTTGGGTGTCGTTAATGTAAGCGAAGTTAGCAATCACGTTCTCCGGCGCGCGCAGCGGCTCGTACGGGTTGCCGCTGTGCACCGCCGAGTGCGCCACCATCAGGAACAGTGGCTCGCTTTTGTTGTGAGACTGTATCACCTATAAACAGAATTAAAATAAAATAATAATGTCTGTGTCTTATCTGAAGGGCCAGTCAAAAGTCGCCGCAATTGGGGAGCGTGTATGAGACGAACTATGTGGGTGAATAAGCCATAGAGATCTGTACGGAGATAACCTGTTGAAACGATGTAATCTCTTTCTACCCCGCAAGGGATCTGGAGTGATGATATAGATCGATATAAATGTCCATTACTACGTACATCCTAAGTTCACTCGCCAGTCGATCCAAGCGTAAACGATAAGCGTCATTCTTTCTATGTGTAGATATTCTATAGAGACTTAAACTGCGTCTACTCGGAATGTAACCATGCGTAGCGAGAGTTACGTGTGGATTTTAATTTTCATAGTTTGTCTTACATCTGATTTTGGATTTGCATTCAAGAGCAAGCAGGATTTCACTTTATCTGTGTAAGCTAGTTACGTATTTCAGATTAAAGTGCTAATAAGGAATATGTGAAAAAGTAGGTAACTATACTTACACTGTTTGCCTCTTCAGTATAGAGATCAGTTGCGTATTTTCCGAAAAGGCCATCGGCAAGTTTGAAATCTGAAAGTAAATAAATCAGACGTGATGACATGCATAGGTGGATAGCAAAGCAAATGAATTGCAGTATTGTTATAATCAAAGAGGCCTTATCGATATTATCGTTAAGTTAAAAGGCGTTACTAGTAGTTGGGTGTTTTTCAAAACCAGAATGGCCTACGTTAAATATAAAATAAACACACCGTCACGCCTATATTCCCCAAGCGGGGGTGACAGAGGTGCACGGTGTACACCTACTCTTCGCCGACGATGTTAGGTCCCATGTAATAGGAAGCGAGCCTATTGCCATATACCGGGCACGATTCTCACACTGAATAAAACTGTGTGACTTGCATATGCATGTTCAGTGTTTATGCATGTGAATCTCATTTTGTGAACGTACCCTGTCCCAGGAATAAATCTTAGTGTGAGGCAACAACAACCAAACAATCTTAGAGCTGATTCACATTAGGTCGGACCGACAGTTTTAACGTAGTCGGCAACGGGTCTACTGTTCACACTTCGAGCTGTCGATCCGACCAAATGTGAACACTACTGTCGTTACTGTAAATTTACCGTTGCCCGACTCGTCATAAAGCAGTTTTGAGTTGGCTTTTGCATACAAAGGACGATGACGACGTTATAGTTGCCATGTGGTATATAAATAGAAAACGGGAGAAAAGAAAAAGAAAATATTGGGTGCATCTAATCATTGCCGAGCGAAATGGAGTTAGAACATTCCAAACGTTAATAAGCGATAAGAAGTGATGAAATAAAGTTTTATAATTACTTTAGAATGTCTATTCGTTGTTTTGATGATCTAAATCCCATAGCATACTCCTATCTTTCACAAAAGAAATCGAAACTTATACATTTATTTCACCCTCCATGTTTAAATGAGACCTCCATGCGTACACGCTTCCGATGCGGGACTAAATTTTTTATTGTTTACTGACAGGGTATCGGGCTGGTGGTTTCGCTGCCCCGAGGCGACAAGTGTGAACGCCGCCACACAAAGCAGTATGCCAATATTAAGTCGGACCCGAAATCGTGGCTGAACGTCCGATAAATGTGTCGGCGCCGACAGTTTTATCGGGTCGCCATAATGTGAACAGCGCTATTGAAATACATGTACTAATATGCATCCGATACCTTTGTCGTTCCTGTAAAACTGTCGGTCCGACCTAATGTGAACCAGCTCTTACCTCGCCTAAAGTCATGTCCCCACGAGCCCTGTTCCATGGTTGTGTGGTCGTACATGTCAATTTTGCCTGTCCAGAAGCCGAGGTGACTTTCGAACCTATAGACAATATTTATTTATATAAAAAATATAATCCAGTATGAAGGTATTTTTGCTAACAGTCGGCAAGTTGGCGAGAATTCACTTGTGTCGGTTTAAGCTACGTATAGGGGAGAAATTTCATTGCCAAATCCAACAAATGGGACCTCTATAGGCAGTTGTTACAGACTATGTAGAGATTTATCCGGGACACCTGCAGGCTCGTAGTAGGAGTGGCAGAGAGGTGGTATTTATACCCGTATTTAGCCAACGATGTCACGACCGAGTGTAATAGAGGGGCAAGCTCTCTGGTATTATACTAGGCACAATTTAAGACTTTAGATTACTCCTGAGTTTTTTGAATAGAAAAGCCTTAATAACATTTTGTCAGGACTTCGTAATCGGCAGCTACATCATAGCCCACTAAACCAAAGTTGTGGTATCGAACGAGGGCCTACGTAATCCTTAACGAAACTTACACAACGGTATGTATAATGTATATGTAGGTAGGTATTTGTAAGTCGATTTTATATTACAAAATCTCATAGTAACTACGGAAAATACTAAATCTATAACTTAATCTATACAATGAAACAAAGATATTGCTTTATACCCTCTATTCAAAGGCAGATACTCCTTCTTGTAGCTTCCGAGATGCCACTTGCCGACGAGATGCGTTCTGTACCCAAGCTCTTTTAAGTACTGCGGCAGTATTTTCTCGGAGAGAGGCAGACCTCTCGGCTCCGCGCCATATATCACACCATGCTGCATACCTGGGTGGTTTAGATATATGATTATGACAATACATTTGGAATGTCTACACACGTTGAATATAAGGTATATGTTCTTCCAATAGTCTAAAACCCGGACAAGTACAAAAAGGACTCGTACTCTGATAGTTCCGTACGAGTGTGCAAACAAATTAACAATGTCTAGTCCTGGGAAACTTTCTTCTTGCCAAATTATATTATTTAAGGTCGACGGGAAATACCCTATACGTTTTGATGAGTGAGTTTAAATAGCCATACTACCTTTTGATTGCGGTAACTTACGTTACTTTACGTTGCCAAAAGCCCATAGACCTTAGTATTTACATACCTGCATACCTCTCGCTAGGTCTCATGCAAAAGTAAAGAAAACAGACTTCAAGACTTTTTATTTTTAGACGCTTCTTTCGCCATCTATTACATGATAACTCCACTCACCGGTATGTATGGGGTATTTGCCGGTCATGAGCGCAGCTCTGGATGGCGTGCATATTGGCGTGACGTAGTAGTTTTGTAGCACCAGGCCGGAGTACGCCAGTGCGTCGATGTTTGGCGTCGGGATCTGGTTGGACCCGTGAAACCCGACATCGTTGAAGCCCTAGAACGTATCATAATGATGATTTTCAGCAGGCTGGACTATCATTACGTAAATACTGCGCCATCTCTCACGAGATGGCGCAGTATTGAATCGAATATGTTTTAAGACGGAATTCGAACATAGGTTAAGTTTTACCAACATAATGAGTCCTGGTCACTCGAATAAAGAAATTACATTATTATAATCCTATAATAGTTTTCACATAAGATGGGTAGAGACAGTTCTAACTGCTAAACAAAATTAATATTTAATTCAATGATATTAAGGCATAAAACTATAAGTATTAAAACAGGTCATGCCTTTTATTGCCATTGAATAAAGTATAATTTTCCTTGACACTTACAACTGTCACAGTCCCATCCTTCATGAAAAATACTATAGTAATAGGTAAATATCGAACGAATGCTCGGTGACCTCAATAGAGTATCCCAACAAGTGGGTCTTAAAATGAACATGGACAAAACAAAAATAATGTTTAATGTCCATGTCGTACCCACCGCACTCACCGTTGGGAACTCTACTCTTGAAGTTGTCGACGAATACATTTACCTGGGACAGGCAGTCCGGTTAGGTAGGTCCAACTTTGAGAGAGAGGTCAATCGACGAATCCAACTCGGCTGGGCAGCGTTCGGGAAACTGCGCAACATCTTCTCATCCAAAATACCTCAGTGCCTAAAGACTAAAGTTTTTAGTCAATGTGTGTTACCAGTGATGACATATGGATCAGAGACGTGGTCTCTTACAATAGGTCTCATAAAAAAGCTCAAAGTTGCTCAGCGAGCTATGGAAAGAGCTATGCTCGGCGTTTCTCTACGTGATCGAATCAGGAATGAGGAGATTCGTAGAAGAACCAAGGTCACCGACATAGCCCTCAGGATTAGCATACTGAAGTGGCAATGGGCTGGCCACATAGCGCGAAGATCGGACGGGCGTTGGGGCAGAAAGATTCTAGAGTGGAGACCACGTATTGGCAAGCGCAGCGTAGGACGACCGCCTGCCAGATGGACCGACGATCTTGTGAAAATCGCAGGAAATCGTTGGATGCAGGTGGCATCGGACCGGTTACGCTGGAAAGCGATTGGGGAGGCCTATGTTCAGCAGTGGACAAGTATAGGCTGAAATCATGATGATGATGAGGTAAATATTGAAGTATTAGGATAACAGAAGTAGCAAATTAGGCAGGCAAATATTTCCATGTTTCCCTGACGAAATCTAGTGTCATAGAAGACAGAATAAAAAACCAAACATACAGACGCACATAGAATCTCGGCCTTTTCGAAGTCGGTTAAAAAGGGCAATAGGTTCGCTCAGTTTAATTAAGACCTAACATCGTCGGCGAAATGTAGGTGTACACAGCACACCTGTGCCTTCTTCGATTGGAAAATATAGGCATGGCGGTTTTTATTTGTTTCTTATTTCTTTAGTGGTATTTTTTAGGCGAATACAATATTAAAAAAAAAAAAATTAAACACCGTCACGCCTATATTCCCCATGCGGGGGTGGCAGCGGTGTATTGTGTACACCCATTGTTCGCCGACGATGCTAGGTCTCATATGATAGGGGGCGAGCCTATTGCCATATACCGGGCACGATTCCTGACTCCGTAATCATTTGGTGAATAAAAGTTTAAAAAGTTTTGTTTTTATGACCCTCTAAACCGGCTATTTGCGGCCTAACCATGTTGTAACTTTTTTTCAAACACTTACCAAGTCATCTGCGATTATGAGGACAATATTCGGTCGGGTGGAGTGCGCGGCGACGCAAGCGCACAGCGCTATCAGGCGCAATGAAAACAACATGCCGCTGCGATACTCCGAGCACTAATGCAAAGCTTCGCCGAGGGCGTGGTAACTAGGCTATCCACGCACCGACCGCTGCGCCTCGCACACGCGTGGCCCAAGTATGAGGATGTCATTACGAGAGGTTATTGCCAGTGAGCTATGTATGTATCTTTTTTAAACTCGAATTTGTCAAGTGTCTGTAGCGGTAACGTGAGCCAAATAAATTTAGAATGCGCATCTGTAACCGAATACTTATTAAGCGTATGGAAAACATAAATAAATACTGACACAATTTTTCTTTTGTTTGAAATACCAACTCTCATTTGATATATCACACGTACTCTAAATTCGTGAACTACTTATCTACTTTAAGCGGACATAAATGTAGGGCAAAATATAGGAAATGTAATGAATCATTGCAACTATTTACTCTTGTTTAATATAATTGTTGCGTCAAGACAAGCGGTTAGAACAACGTGCTATCGATTGAGAAAAGCGAATTGCAAAATGCTTGCAATTGAGCTAAGCCATCGGGACCCCTATTCCTAGTCTGGTGAAGCCAAGAAGCAAATACGAAGTGGAGATGGCCTAAGTTAACTAGCTTGTGGAATTCCTAAAAGTCATGACGTCATGGCGGTGGGCGTGGCTTACCTCAGTTTGTCATCACTACTCGTTCCATTCACACAACGCTCAAGCATGCAGAGCAATTAAATAATCACTATTTTTATTTAAAAAAAAGACTCCTAATATGAAATGTTGCGTTATAACATGCAAAAAATATTCGGTTCGACATTAAGGTAACCGAAATAGTATCTCATTTGTTTATTTATTTATTTTTATTTATTTGTTAAAAAAACGTAGCCCCACACTAGGATTTATTCCTGTATCGTGGGTGCGTTTACAAACATGAAAATTCACAAACAAATACCCAGACCGGAACAAATAATTGTGGATCACACAAAGATTTGTCCCGTGCGGGAATCGAACCCGCGACTATTCGACACAGTGGGCGGAGCAGCTCAAGCTCTTAACCACTGCGCTAAATCGTCCGTCACTTATAAGTATTTGTTTTTCGTAATTTATTGAATTACTTCTAGAATAGTCTATTTAAATCGTGTCTCCAAATTTGTAATAAACAGTACTCTTATTCGACATTGGGTGGCGGATACGTTCTTTATCACGTAAACACTAAAAACGATGTAAAGAGCATTTATGAGTTTAAAATTATATCTTACCGTGTCTTATCTGAAAGGCAAGTCAAGAGTCTCCGTAACCGGCAAGTGTGTATGAGACGAACTATGAGAGTGGAGGAAGCCAGAGAGGTATGTAAGGAAATAACCTGTTGGAACTCTGAACTCTCTGCCTACCCCGCGAGGGAGCTGGCGTGATCATATAGAGAGATAGATAGAAAATTATTTATTATATTAAGATTAAAACATGTTAGTTTTGGTTGGTAAAAATATCTACTAATCGTTTTTGTCACTTTATAAAATGCTCGTTTTCAATACCAAAAAAAAATTATTAGATCAATGTATGGTTTAAAAATGCAAGATATTGTTAAGTTTACGGGGTAATTAAATGCCGAATAACGTGCTAAGTACTTTATTAGGCGCTGTACACACAAAACAGTACGTCGAATGCAAGTACACACGCGAACTAATCACATACTAGTACTACTCTCGTTAGTACCCAAATACTGCTTCCAAGTCGCTAAGTCACTCGTAGTATCCGTATATCGATGCTAAAGTCGCCGGTGTATTCCACTTAGATCGCTTGTTCTCCGAAGAGACTGTGACCGTCCCCGCGCTCTGTGTTCCTTTTATATTCATATGAAAGTTCTAGAACGGACGGGAACCCTCTAAGTACATTGATAGAAGTACATCGAACAATAGCCGGCGCGGCCCACAAAGCGGTATTATTATTATATACCTATTTGTACGGAAACGAATAGGTACTTGTATACCGCGACCGAGCGCCGGCTATAATTAAAGGGGTGAAGCCTTCTAGACGTTTCAGCACTTAAGCGCGGATTCTAGATCTTTCTAAACAGATCGTTTGGGGACCTAAGTGTATGTAATGCATTTTAAAATTAACGTTCGCCGATAAGGGGTTTACGTGATATCGGGGTGTCTTGAGGTCGTAACAATATATATTCGACGTCACTTAAACTTGTTGCTGCTTCATCTCAATGTTAACAAAAATAAGTAATTAACTTTCAAAGGGTTTTGCTCAACCCAGTTGCGTTATTTTAATATAAATTGTCAACATTTTGTATCTTTTAATTTGACTACATTTTGACTTAGTTTAGAGTCTGGAATTGTGCCCACGCCCAGTATATGGCAATAGGTTCGCCCCCTATTACATGCGACATAATATTGTCGTCGAAAAGAGGATGTACGCAGTACACCTCTGCCACCCCCGCTTAGGAAAAATAGACGTGACGATGTGTGTACCATTTAAATACGAAATACCTACTGAATAGTAATGAAAATTAGCTTCATTTGCTCAGACTATAATCAAAATAACCTAACCCGCAAGGATCAGGCGTGATCATATAGACAGACCATTATCACAAGAAATAAAAAGTGAGTATCTGTAATCCCTTACATTATTACCCTTCATATTTTTAGGGTTTCGTACCTAATACGAAACTTCACGAAGGGTCTCTTCGTTGTCCGTCTGTCCGACGGTAATCACCTTTTTCAGGTTTTTTTTTCTTAGGAACGGCAAGAGGTATAAAGTTGGAATTAATACCAAATACAAAGGTCTAGGTGAAAAAAAAATGAAGGTTCTAGGTGAACCCAAACAAAAAATATGGCCGTTTAAAGTCACTCATTAGAAATTATATAGCACTTCCCGACCTAGAATCGAGGAATTTGGCAAGAAGGCAAGGTTTGAAAGTACAAGTAAAGGAAGAAATTCGATATTTGTCAATTTATAACTATAACATATTAAAAAAATTATTATTGATGAAAAATTAAAATAGCGCTGTCTAGTGACTACCTCATACACAACAACAATACTGCTGTGTCTATGTGCTATCAGTGACATTTTGAGGAACTATTTTGATTTGTGGTGAATAATAATAAAAATACTAAACATACCCCATAAAAGTTTGAGCTCGTTCGATTTATTTTCATGAGTTCTGTAGACCCTAATGGTGTCCAGGATCTGATGATGGAACCGAAGAATGACCAACGGAACTAACTACCCAACTACTTAAAATAGCCCCGCCGTATTTGGGCTCGTTGGATTTGCCTTGATGGGTTCTATAGACTCTGATGATATTCAGGATCTGATGATGGAACCGGAGAGTAGCCAAATAAACTACCCAACTGCTCAACATAACCCCGCCGTGTTTGGGCTCATTGGATTTGTCTTGAGGAGTTCTCTAGACCCGACAAAACTACAATTTGGCGCTAAACAACCCGGTACGAAACCCTCAGAGCGCGAGTCCTACTTGCACTTGTTTCATTTTTACACACACAAGGGCGAATTTTTATTTAAGTAAATACATGTTAACACGCCACGCAAGTACACGACATTGCATATTATGACATACTTTTTATGTAAAATTTGTTATCACTCGGACCACGTAAAAAACGGCTGACGGTGTTGCAGGTGCCTGTGCCTGAACTACGCGAGTTACCTAAATCTATACTTATAATAGAACTGTAACCGAGCCGAATCTGTACATAAAATATATTTTGAAAATTTTAATTGAGGTACACTTTTCCTTATCGATCGATATAAAGGCCTAAACAATTTTATTTGGAATATGTATAGATTATTGTCTGTCTGTCGCTTTGTGTTTCAATCACGCAAAAACTCCCGAACGGGATTTCAATGAAACTTGGTATGGTAATAAATTTTCCCTTACTTAAAATCAAGGCTACTTTTCATCCCGGAAAATCAAGCAATCCCGGATTATCGCAGTATAAATTCTAAAACTTATTATTATATTTAAGGAATTATTTTACATTAATTTACAAATGCAGTGGGCGGTACTCAAGACTAGTCACGCAGATTTTCGCTACCCCATGTATTTGATTTTTTCTGCCTCATCTGAATAGGCCCCAATAGATATAAATAGTTCAGAGTTAGTTTTACAGAAATAGGCAATATAATAATTTGAAAGATAGGCATATAAACATAAAGGCTGGGTACCTGCGATACCTGGGTATCTAGTTATTTGATAAACGGTTAGCCATGAACTCGCCAATGCTCCTCAGGGAACAAAACGACTGATTTCAGAATATTTTTTATTCATGTAAACCATGAATTGTCAGAATAGTAACAAAGACTCTACCACCACTTCGGAATGTCATTCCTCTATTTCCATTCATTTAAACAGATGACTTCGCTAAACACTGGATTGATTGTTTGTTATAAACGATATTTAGGCATTCAATTAAGTTAAATGCCTGCCGTAAGTGAAATTGCTGTTTATCTAGACGGGTTTTTATACTATTTGACTACGATACCTACATACATCTTGTAAGGTTATAATAACTTGGACTTAGCATTATAACAAGTTTCTCACCTTTTATCTGTTCAGCGGTAAACTCCTAGCAACAACATACGTCATAACATTAGTGCCATAACTTAATCTATATCATCGCGCCAGGTCCCTTGCGGAGTAGGCAGAGAGTATAGAGTTCCAACAGGTTCTTTTCTAACAGACCTCTCTGGCTATTTAATAAATACAAGCATTTATTTAACTTGCATTGTTTGTATGTCCTTCTGGTTTAAATCTCACTAGATTTGAACTGGAAAGACAGACATACGAAGAAATATGTGCGTGAAAAATGAATCACTATTAATTTGCGCACGCACTTGCGGGTATCCGCTTAAGCTGAAATTTGGCATACGTTCGTAAATTCGGTAATAACGCAATAATATGGTACCATGGAGATGGTCTGATGATGGAGGCAGAAGGTAGCCATCGGAACATGTCAACAACGCTACCCGTCATATTTAGGCTAGTTTGATTGGTATTGACAAGCACTACACGACCAGATAGCGTTCAGGGTCTTATGATGAAGCAAAAAAAGTGCCCAATAGAACTACCCAACTACTCAATATAAACCTATCGTGTTGGAGCTCGTTGGATTAGCCTCCACGAGCACTTTAGACCCGAATGGTGTCCAGGGTCTGATAAGCTGGAGCCGAAGGAGGTCATAGGAACACCCTTAACTAACCAAGATTAAAAAGACATTTTTATATTATAGTTATTCTTAAAAAAACATTGCATTGATAGCCTAGTGGTTAGACCGTTGGACTGCAAAGTCAGAGTTCGCGGGTTCAACCCAGGCACGCACCTGTCTTTTCAAAGGCATGTGCGTATTAAAAATCGACAATCACTTGCTTTAACGGCATCGTGAGGAAACCTGCATGCCTGAGAGTTTCTCGAAGGTGTATGAAGTTCGCCAACCCGCACTGGGTCAGCGTGGTGGACTATGGCCTAAACCCTCTCAGTTTGAGAGGAGGCCCGTGCCCAACGGTGGGGCAATTTATGAACAGGGCTAATATTATTATTATAATTATTCTTATAATGTAGTAGGTACTTTGTACAAAGAAATATTACGGATATGATTTATATAGGTATATGATCATGATAATTTTTAATAAGCGGATTGGAACATTGGGACAACATATTGTCGGTGCAAATATGTTAAAAAACAGGATTGTTACATTATTTGTACACATATTTTGAAATCGGCTCCTTGAAATGACGATGACGACGAGACGATTTCAAAATATATATTTTATACTAACCGTAAACGTACCTACTTAAGTACCAATTATATTCTACGTTAAAACCTAATGAAATAAAATCACACGATATAATTTAATAAATTTATTGTTAATACAAATTGCAGTCTATTAACTTACCACACACAGTTACAGACGCAAATAAAATTAAGGTAATTTTGTTGAAGAAAACCCGATATACAACGGGAAAATAACCAGTTCACTTTATCCGTGCGAGCAAGCAAAGGTAAAGACAAGAGGTAAATGACGTATGCTGTTTACGATTATGACCCAGATAATATTTTCACCCAAACCACATTTAACATAATATGTAAACAATTTAGTCTCGAAAATCCCCATTACGCGCGCGTCTGATGCGTGATTTTCATTCGGACCGCTAGTATGTACTATGATGCGCCACTATTAACATAATATGTTAACTGTGGCGACACTGCATCTGAGACCATATTCTGAGTGAGGCGGAGCAACAATAAGAGCCTGCGCCCACTGGGGGGACAGCACGGCACGGCACGCCAGGGTCCTTCGATATCACGACATGTAATACCCGATTCACAGACTGCCAACTCCCGTGCGAAGTGGTGGTGGTGGTCCCTTCATTGACGGTTTTTGTAGCGGTCAAAAGACTGACAGGCCACGCCTATGTCAGCATTCCGACCGCGGGATGCTTAAGGATACCGCAGCTTGGTTTTTGTAGATATTTTATTGTACTGTCACACTATTCAGTTATATTCCTATTTGTCGTATTAAGCCCCCTTGACGTGCCGCCAGTGGGCGCAGTCCCTTACACTAGTACTGAGTGAAGTCTTAGGAGATTTTCATGGCTTTTCGCATATTAAAGGCGATATTGCGTTGTGGCAAGTACAAAAAAATATCGCCTTTATTATGCTTTGTGCAGCGTTGACGTATAACCTTGTAAAATGTATATTTCAACTAAGAATAAAAAAAAAAACATCAGTACGAAATTATTTATTTTTAATTTAAGAAATAAAAAGATATTTTGGTGGACTCTTTTATTATTAGGATGATTATTGATCGATAGTCGAATTAATTTTCTTTAACCTATTTCGTATCTACGCTGTGCGCCGCGGGGACTTTACAGCTTCACCGGACCGTGTCTTAGCTGAAGGGCAAGTCAAGAGTCTCCGTAACCGGCGAGTGTGTATGAGACGAACTATGAGAGTGGAGGAAGCCAGAGAGGTAAAGAACCTGTTGGAACTCTGTACTCTCTGCCTACCCCGCGAGGGAGCTGACGTGATGATATAGTTAGTTAGTTATAGCTCTTATCTGACTGATAGTATGTTGTTGTCAGCGAACACGACTAAGGACCTCTCGTCTATAAAATACATCTTTTACCGTATACAGTTTATTAAATAGATAGCATTTAAGGTGCAAGAATACAAATCACCTAATTATTTCCTTGAATAAAAAAAGTTATCTAAATGTTTTTAGTCAGTACGTTTCCAATGCTGAAAAAATATAAGAATAATTTCAGATAACTGGTCTCCATAGCAAGACTATGGCAAGTCTTCAAGAAAAACCAATTACATGTATACAATCATATTTGTCGGATGACTGACTTGTTTTAATGATTGCGGTTGAGTGTATTTAACCTAACAATATTATTGTTATTATTTAATTCGGTAGCCAATACTATATCAATACAACTTATTAGAAAACACGAAAAATCGTTTCTTTAGGCCAAACCAATTAACTAGGTCCTCTCGACAAAAAATCACGTTTTTTACCGGGCAGTTTTCTTTAAATAATTACTAATAAAGCTAGACGAATATGAATCATTTGGATTATTTAATTACTTACGTTAGGCATTTGAGTTATCTAAGACCGAATAATATAGTCCCGACGAAGTATCAAAATGCAATAACATTTTTAACGAAAAAATCGAGATCGTTGGTTTAAGCAGCAGGACGGCGATATATAAGGTGACTTTTAAATTCTAATTATTTAACATCACTGATAATGGATATCTGTTTTTAAAGAAAGAATTTAAAATATATCCCAATACTAAAATCGTTATCACCCGAATATCGTCGTCGCATGGCAGTGGTAAATGCTAGAACGTACCATAATTTAGGAAACCAACAGATCTTTTGTTTGCCCAGAAATGTTCTTAAAATCAACTACCGAAACGTCATGGATAGCTCATTTAAATTACACAGAACAAATGAGGGTTTCATCTTGATTATTTTCTCTGGGCATCTATTTCCTCAAGCTGTGTAAAAGCCTCCCTCATAACATTCCATAATATACTATAACCGGGCATCTCTGGAAAAACCTTTCTTCTGGAAAGATCGATCCTAATTGCGGCAGCTCTTCTTGCGTATGCCCGGGGTCGATGTGTCTCCCCAATGGCGGGCCGGTATTGGCGGAGCCACTCCAAAGTGCTGATGTCAGCCAGCCTGGGGTTGTTAGTAGGATTCCGACACGCCCCACGAGCTTCCCCTGTGGCTCGCGGAAGTTCCCCAGTTAAAAAGGTACGTTAATGGTAGGTATGTCGTAACTTGTATTCCGATTTCTTTTGACGTTAAAAATAATACGAAAATATATCATATATATAATCTTTCGTATATAATTGTGTAAAAATAGAAAAGATGCACAACAATTGTTTATTATTCACATGTAAATTTATGCAAATGCTGAAGTCAATTGTTATTTAATTACTCTTGAATGTATTAAATTCAAGGACAGGACAAGGTGAGTCAAAAACTGTTCTGCCGAGACACGTGTCAGTTTTTAAGTGTGACAAGCAGCCATGACTACTGAGTAGGGTAGAGCTGTTGGGTATATACTTACAAGTAGGCACAAGCGATCGCCGACAGTCCCTATTCCCTACTACGGCGGGCCACTTCACCTAAATCCACCAGCACCTACGCACCCAACCATTTAAACAGACCCTCTTTAATTCACTCCATACCTTTCTATTATTCACTGCACTAGGGCTCAACAGAGTACGAGAATCTTTTACGAATATTTATTACAATTCCTAGCTGCCTTTAATAATGTGTGAAGTGAATGAATCGAAGCAATTAAAATATCGCACACCGTTGACTTTTTAACTATGTATATACAATAGTTATGTAATACTTTGTTCATTGGCTTCGCGAACGCATCTTCCCATGCGAATCCGCTAATCGTATCCGCCGCCGACTACGAACCCGACCCCTGCCGCTACCGCCGGCTCGACATGTTCTCACCGATCCCCCCGATGCTTTGACATCGCTTCTTCCTGCTCCGGATACGGACGACGACGACGAAGTTGTAGATCCCCTGGCCCGCCGACCGGTGAACTAATTACACCCCGTCCCCCCGTAGCGACTGTCCAAACCGAGGTCGTTCCTCCTTGAGGCGCCCTCGAGTATGTCGCCCCTTGCCCTTCTGGCTCGAGCGTAGGGTTGCACGCTCGCCCTTAAGTCCGGTGAAGCTGTAAAGGCCCCACGGCCAACAGAGTATATCACTCAAACACACACACACACTTTGTTCAATGATCGCGAGTACTGTACTCTGTACTACACGTAATATCATTATATGATTAACAAAACAGAATTCTTTGGTACTCGTACGAAATATTGTTTATTGATATATAAAAATGTTGTTAGGTATGCGGCCAGAATCATATCACAATTCTATCAATTATTTAACTAAATGCATATACAAGGTGTAACATAATAAACGCAAGACCTGAAAGTAGTTTGTTCTAAATCGGTAGCTGAATTGATTTCAACAATTTTTAATTTATCTTACATTTTTTTTAATTTTGCAAAAAATTCTGCTCCTTGTTCATTGCGCTATAACAAACTAAATACATTCTTGATTTAAAGCAATACGGAGATGTCAAATGCATTTCTAAAATGTATTTCTGAATACGCATACATACATGTACAACTTCCATTGTTTATTGAAGTATAAAGTGCTTAAAAATAATTAAAAAAATTATTTTAAATTTGGAAATTAGGTTTTCGTACTGAATTTGTGAAGCAACTATCTAATCGGGGTGTCTGAAATATTGCGTTATTTAAGTTACACTTTGTATAACAAACAGGTAAATGACACACACATTTGCAGGGACTTTATACCGATAGGTAATTAGTATTCTACCATTCGATTCTCTGTTGAAATATTTTTGTTCATGCTTAACAAAATTAAATAGTGTATGTGCCATATGTGTGACAAGATAACACACGCTATTTACATAACACCTATTGAACTTTTATGACTCAGTTATCACAAACAGATACTATGTAATAAAATTAATAGTGTTATTTGAAGAGTCCATACACAATACTATATAATACTAGAGTAAAATATAAACATAGCTTTTCGTCTTGAATATATTAGGAATTCAATATAATATTTTATGGTGTGCCTAACGTTACCAAAATGCGCGTAAAGGGTCAAAATTGTTTGTCTAACTTTACATTATTATTTTAAGATTTTATCTAATAAACCGTGCGTAAAATTTTACGTGGTTATTTATGGTTGAGGAGATTCGGAGAGTACTTGAAGGACTCTAAGTTTGACTACATGCTAACATAGACGTTCAAATAAATTTTACAAGCACGCCTCCATCGAGATTTTCGACAAACATTTCAAATACGTCGTTTGAAACTGACACACTAAACATCGCCGCAGGCGATCACATTTGTTGTCAGATTACAATCACGTGAAATTTGTCGAATTATTTGACCGTTTACGACCACCTTGATTCTGGTTATGGTATTTTTTTCTACGACTACTTTCCCGTGCGTCCTACTGATACTGGAGAGTTTGTCATAAACTTTAGTAAATTGTTTATGCGAGCGATCCAATGATCGTAGGGTCTAATTTTGGAAATAGGACCCTTTCGCAATTTGGATGTTACTGGGTTTCTATATCTCGTACCATTCTGTATCAAAGTACCCACAACACGAGTCCTGCATGGTCTGTTGGTGTCAGAACCCATTCCGTTTCTCCCCGTGTCATTTTATTTTATTTATTTTATTTTATTTATTTAAAAAGATACACCATCAGCATTATCACCAAATCATTCAAAATGTATACATTACACAAATTTACGTCTAAAGCGAAACACTATTATAGGTGTATACAACATTCTCAATCAATTATGCCGTACAATTAAAATAAAGAGCAAACTAATTAATATAAAATTAAAAGGTGACAAACATGAAGCACATACTTATAATAACTTAAAAAAAAATGGTTTTTCTAGAAATAAGAAAATATTAAAATGAAAAAGTAAATTTGGAAAAATTAAATAGTTAGAATTTATGGAACTTAAACTAAAAATAAAAAATAAAATTTACAAATTGTTAATTTTTTTAACGAAAGAATTAAGATTATCGTGGAAAATATCAATGCTGTCGGAATTTATTTCATTGTAAGAACGCATAAGACGATTTATTGGTGAAAACTTTCCAAGGTTAGTATTAGAGAAGGCTATATTAAATTGGTTCTTAACTTGTTTCCGAGGTATAGTTCGAGGTACAGTTAAGTTGATTTCGCTTAAAATATTAGGTACGTTAAGAAAACCATTCACAATTTTAAATAAAGTAATTAAGTCTGTAGATTTACGTCGTTTCTCTAGCGTATCTAAACTAAGATTCGATAATCGTGTGGCATAATCACCACGATGAGAACCCTCCCCTTTTTTGTAGGCTAAAAAGTTTGAAAACTTTTGTTGAATGCGTTCAAGGCGATTTATATGAACTGCATATTGTGGGTTCCATACGGCTGAACCATATTCAAGGTTGCTGCGAATTAGACTGATATATAAGCATCTAATGGCATATGAGTTTTTAAAATCTTTACACACACGTTTAACAAACCCAGACATTTTCCAGGCTTTCGAAGTTATATGGTCAATATGTTGTCTGAAGCTCAATTTTTGATCCAAAATGACTCCAAGATCCCGTACCTCAGTAACTTCTTTGAGAGTAATTTCCTCGATGTTATATTCAGAAGGAATGACATTACGATTTCTAGTAAATTTGATGTGTACACATTTGTTGGGGTTTAATATCATTTTATTCTTATGACACCAGGATTGAATAGAGTTTAAATCACTTTGAAGTAAGCGTACGTCATCTGGACCTGTTATAGGCTTATATAATTTTAAATCATCTGCAAAGATCGAGTAATTGCTGAATTTTATACATTGGGTAATATCATTTATAAAAAGCAGAAATAGTATCGGCCCAAGGTGTGAACCTTGGGGGACTCCAGATGTGGCTCTAATAATTTTAGAAGAAAATCCATTTATCACTACCTTTTGGGATCGATTTTGAAGATAGGACTCAAGCCAATCTAAAAAGGGTCCACATATACCGTAGCGTTGTAACTTAATTATTAATAATTTATGATCCACTTTATCAAATGCAGAACTAAAATCTGTATAAACTGCGTCAACTTGTACTCTATTGTCTAAGAATACTGCTAAATTGTTTGTGTAATTTAAAAGGTTGGTCGTTGTAGATCTATTTTTACAAAATCCGTGCTGAAAATCTGATATATAATTCGATGTGTATGCTGTTATAACAGGGTAAACAAGGCATTCAAATATTTTAGAAAAAACACTTAACATTGAGACTGGCCTATAATTTGTGACATTATTTTTGTCACCTTTTTTAAAAATCGGAATGATATTGGCTGTTTTCCATAAAATTGGAAATGTTGAGGTTTTTAAAGACAATTCGAAAATCATCTTCAGCGGTTGTATTAAATTTGTATAAGTATATTTAATAAAAACTGGTGGTATGCCATCTGGACCAGCGCCTTTATTAGAGTCTAAAGATTTTAAAAGATTAGCAATGGTTCTTTCACTGACTTCAATATTGCAAAGAGAAATTTGAGGGTAAGAAGTATCCAGGATGTCATATTCCATTTCGGAGTGTGCTTGAGAAAATACGGAAGAAAATTGAGCTGCAAACAAATTACATATATCTTCACCTGAGCAAGCTGTTTCGTCATTATAGTTGATTTCGATTGGTATGCCCGAAGATCTACCACGATTTGCTTTAACAAATGACCAGAACTTTTTGGGGTTCTTAGTAACTGAGTTTTCAATTTCGGTAATATAGTGAAAATAGCAAGATTTTATTAATTTATCTACTCTTTTATTAGTAATTTTGAGCTCAATTAAAACTCTAGGATTTTTATATTTTTTATAACGTTTTCTGAGTTTTTCTTTTTCTGCGATCATTTTTATAAGAGAAGGTGTATACCAGGAAGGGAATTTACTATTACGTTGTTTTGTTTTCGGTATTGTAGTATCAATGACATAGTGTAAGATTTCATAAAATTTCGACAGCATATCATTTACATTGCAAGTTTGTTGAAGTTCTATTTGCCAGTCTACTTGACTCAATTTATTATTAACAGCTGTATAGTCGGCTTTACGAAAGTTATGAGTGGCAAAAGTATTGTACTTCAAAGGAACAGAATTGAAGGAAGGAAGGAAGTGTCATTGTCGGATAATAGAATTTTGATTAAATTAATCGATCTTAACCTTTGAGCCACCAACCTATACAAAGAACCTCCCCACCGCAACGGTAAAATTGTATATTTTTGATCACCTTTGCTTATTTTATAATTAGCAATCAGAAACAGTGGGACAGGAGTGGGACAGTTTTTTAACAGGGCTAATATTATAATCAGAAATTATAAAAGAAAATGTGTTTTTTGGCAATCAATAACGTTGAAGGTTTGAGGCAGCAGTACAACACACAAATGGAGCAAAGGTTTCACCAAGTATTTTATATATTTTATATAAAACAAGGTTGATCTACATACGAAGTTGTGGCGTTCAGGGCTGGAAAAAACTTTGCCCTTTAAAAACCATGACGTCCAAAAGTTTACATCAATCCAATAACAGCAACAGAGCGAAATGAGTTGTCGTAAAAATAAATACACACTTGAAGTACTTAATAAATAAATAATCTTATAATAACCATATTCAGACTAAAAGTGATAGAATCTAAATGAAGAAGGCAAATAGTGTGAACTTTTGAATACAGTTAACCATTCGTGGAAGAGGTTTAAGATGTCTAAGCAGAAAATACTCTAAAAAAGAAATATTTATTTTTCATAGCAGGCCACACTGTAATCTGTTAGGACCGTCTACGAGTTTTGGCGGGAAGTCAAAGAGTGATGGCGTCAATTTCAAAGCGGCCGTCGCAATTGGTATGTAAAGTATCCATCGCGTTACTATTCAAGGTACTTCCCTCGATTTTATTATCAGCGTTGTCATCAAGTTCATTGAATTAATTTAGATATAGTTTAAAAACATTCTTCTATGTAAGGTAGGTCCATGGTCAAGAGACGATTACAAAAAAAAATAGAGCCAACGGAAATTCGAGGAAGGCCGCAGAATAGTACGCGCCGCGGTATATTAGCGCATTTTGTTGGCCTTTTAGCAGAAAATTCTTGTTTGTAGTTCTATTTATGCTATAGATATGACGCTAACTGTAACAAAATAGAGATTCGTGAGTTATGTTTTATATGTAGTATTTAACTGTAGTTTCGAAACAGGTTCTCCTAGCACGGGGTCCAATGAAATTGAGACTGAATAATTAAATTTGTTTCAACTAATTTTATTTAAAAATCAATAACAGAAAAAACTAAAGCACCTCACGATTCGGTGAAACGCACATACACAAATACAACATGGCACATCCATGTACTGTTGGCATAATTCTAAACTATTACATGTGTACATACGAAATAAAATTAACAGTAATATTCCTGCCTAAAGTAAAATGTATCTATTGTCACAAACTTCCAAGAAAAGAGCTTCAACAATATGCTTACATAACTTTATAACACGGAACGGCCGCCAACTGTATCAAAAGTACACAAAGCATGGTGGAGAGGCGCACGCTACATACGAAGAACTACCGGGCTCCGCGCGGGCGAGTGGCGCCACGCTACATTTGTTACAATACAAATATACCTGTGCGCCCACTATCACTAACGATACATTTATTCTTTACGGGGTTTCCGTTTCCTTTGGCCGTCGCCGGCGCCCTCTGTGTCGACTAGAGGTGTTGTCTGGAACAAGAAAATAATTAAGTGGAGACTTTGCCCCTTCGCACACGGGTCGTAAGCGTAGTCGTATCGTAAGTGTATCGTTACAACGCAACGCATACGAGACCTGCAGTGTTCTACAAACGAATCGTCGAGTAGACGTATCGTTCTGTAAGATGTTAGGTGAAATCATGGCGTCAACGGTATCAGATGTTTTGGGTGAAGTTATTGATGATCTTACTTTCTCCTCAGACGAGGAGGATTTTTTACTGTATATATTCTGCCCAAGCTTTGTCCGTTACAGCTTTCGTTGAATATTCACTTAATGAATGATTATATAGACAAGGGAACGCTTCAACCAGTTTCAGGAATTCAATCACTTTTTCAGTCATAATAATATTAAAAAAATAAAGATATTTTTTCAACGCTTGTTTCTTTACGCCATTACGCTACGACTATCGTAATGACAATAAACATCTCATACGATTCGCTGCAACACCGCTTCGCATGCGGACTTGTTTGAACATGTACGCGCTTGTATTGCTCTTCGGAATGCAGTATTATATTTGGTGCGGTTAGTAGGGGCGCGCACAACACTCCAACACTGCGCTGGCGTGCAGCAGCGCCGCTTGCCCGCTGGCTCGGCTCCAGCGGCGCCGGATCAAAGTGTCCAACTTAATATTTAACACCGAACAATATAATGTTATAAAAAAGCCTTTTGTGTTCATTTTCATGGTGTGTGAAAAAAGTTTAATTTTCAGTTTTTTTTAACTTTCAAATGAGAACTTTTTATTTTGCTCTCCACTCTAGTTAGTGATTTAGGGAGTGTCTGCGGTCAGGATTTTTATAAATATGAATTTGGCGCCATGATGCTCGTCGCTGGCAGTACCACAGTAGCTTATGTGATTCAGATATCTTCGATCATAGTTGGTTGCGTGTCGAGCTCACCTCTTCCTCGGGTTCGGGCTGAGGCTGCGGCTCGCCGAGCTGCGCCTTGCCGGGCCTGCCCTCGGCGCCGTGCGCGCCCTCCTCGTCGGCCTCCGCCTCCGACTGGTGAGGGTCGTCCTCCTGTACTGCATCAGTCTTTTTCACGTCGACCTCTGGATCCTGTATATCGCAGTTTTTTATTTGTAGTAACATGAAATTCGGGGACTAATGTTTAAAAAAAATCTACACAATAGATACAAGATAATTATATTTTGAACTCACGCAGTGTATGAGACGAAAATATGAGAGTTGAGGAAGCAGAGAGGTATGTAAGGAAAGAACCAGTTGGAACTCTGTACTGTAAAAAGGAGTTCTATTGTGGTTGTGGCTACAACGAAACACGAGAACTATCATTATCAACGTACAGACAGCGATATAACTGAACATTTTCAGTTTCAAATTGCTTGCACACTATTTTTTATATCTAATCCAGTATTTATCTTTACGTAAACATGGGTACAGTAGCATTGTACTGTACCCAGGTCGTGGCGGTCTCCGGGGTGGTCTTTCTCCTGCAGTAGACGTCTTTTTGCTGAAGATTCATCTATAGGGGGCACCCATTAATTAGGTGAGCTATTTTTCTATTAATTTGGACCCCTCCCTCCCCCTTGGTTAGGTTAGGTTAGGTTAGGTAAGATATAATAGCCACGCGATGTTTTAGCGTACAACTTACAAAATGGTATTCTCAAAGAAAAGTAAAAGCAACATATTTTTTTTTAGTACTACATGAAACAATTTGTTTTTCAAATATTGACGTAAGATTTTAAATTATGACCACCATGAGATTCTACTATACCCCTCTCCCCATTTTGAGCTCACGTTTTCAATGGATGCCACCAAAGATATATTTAAATATGTTGCTAATAAATTAGTCTCATTTGATTTCGATAATGTTCACCAACTTTTGAAAAATAAAGTGTGTAACCGATCTGAAATATTGCTAATGTTTAGCGACATATGTTTTTCTTGCCCTAATTCTCTGCAGGAATAACATTTAGGACAAATGTGGTACCGTAATGGTTTTTATGAATGGAAATGATTCTGCTTCTAGTATTGAGTCCATCTTAGTGGCAGCGGCTCCAATGTTCACATCTAGAGTTGCGGTAGTAACAAATATTAAATATTGTTGGCAAACAACATAAATATTTTAGTAAATATTAATTTCGCAACACTGGCAACATCGCCACTGATCTGTCAATTCCTTCTCTTCGGCACGTCGGTGTACGGTGCACGTATAATTTTATATAAATTCAATTAAAGTAGTGTGTGTGTTAACTCAATAAAGGTAAGCAATTCAGGAAGCAACTCTCTTACTCTTGCGCATACCTGGAAAAAAGACAATACAGTCCACGCCATCAAGAGTCAAGCGCACACAAGTATACTCACGGAGCTGGGCCCGCAGCACAAGTAGGCGACGGTGCCGACGAGCACGAAGCTGCCGACGATGACGACGGCGTACACCCACGGGTTCTCGCCCGCGAACTGCAGCGCGCGCTCCAGCACCGAGTCCTGCGGGCGGCCTGAGCTACACACTAGCCTCTACGCACACATAGCGCACCACACCACTCGGGGAACAGGGGTCAATCCAGACTAAAAGTGGTTGAAGCCCGAGTTGGCAAGTTTCTAGTAGCAAGAGTAGATTTGTTACTCTTTTCGCGCTTTAAGCGGTCATATCTGAAGGGGCATTGTCGATGATGATTGGTGTATTTAGTAAAATACGTTTAGCAATTGCTCAGTTTATAAATTTTCTAATTAATTAATTTACGCATGAGGGGCTTCTAAACGGGCAACATGTAATTATGCTGGCAGTGGGGTGAAGGGCGTTAAAAGGGCTGTTGAGATATACGCGATATTCGCTACTGTTGGGGGTGGCGAAAAATACCGTCGGGTATATGTATGTAGTTCCGCGGCTAGAGCGAGTTGAATGGAAAGGGCCCCAAGTCTGCTATTTTTACGTAAATGTAATTATAACATGCTATAACACTCGTTCAATTACAATTTGCCTAAAATCGGTAATCAACTAAATTCTTTACGACCCTATTAACAAAAACCGAAAAATGTTTTAAGTGGTACGACTATGGAAAACCATAAGAACACCGTTTAGTTAATAGATTATCAATTAAAATTGCAATAGCAGACTTGGTGCCCAGAACTAATATGTTAACATGCCTTCCTAAGCCTCGCCTACGAAAATACTCCAAATGTAATTTGCCACAAACCGTCACCTATTTCATTCGGACTAACCGACCCGAACGCTGCTTAGCCATGGTGACCGCTAACAACACGGTTCCGCAGGGCTACGAGCGCCACAACAATATTATATTACATCGTTTGGTATTATATAAACGCCGCATAGCAACTAATTATGTTTAAATATCTTTATAACGCGGACTGAAAATGTCATTCGTTTAGAAGCATCTTAAACGTATAGACGTAGCGCTTCATTACGGGATCAGTGAATTACAATAATAAAATCACAGTGATAGGAGTCACGGTTTATGAGCGAAAATGGTCGGGAAATTTGCGTATGTACACTCGCGATCGCGAATCACGCGCGGCCGACCGCCTTCTCTGTCACGCATTGTCCATCAAACGGACTCAAAAAATGTCACAGTTACCATATGTAAATAGTTGAGGATCTTAGTACTAGGGGTCCGAATATGAATCATGCACAAAGACGCGCGGCGTATGCGACCCACCCGACATATCGGCGGGTCTTCGGAGGTAGGTACTATAGTATTTTTCGTGTAAGGTGGGTACAGTGGATGAGGATATGACAGTTGGAAGTATCAAAGAAAATTATACTTTATTCAATGGCAATAAGAAGCATGACCCGTTTCTAGACTTATGATTTATGCCTAACACCATTGAATTAAATATTAATTTCGTTTGGCACTTAGAACTGTCACTACCCTTGCTATGTGAAAAATATTATACACGCGGAACATTTGCAAGAAGCCGCGTACACACACGTCTGTGCGCGTGATTCTTAGTGGGACCACTAGTACCGAGATGTTTACACAATGCTAACTGAAAAATACTTCTGCGCGAGATCACGCTCCTAAGCCGTGACGCGTCCCATAGCGCGTACGTGTCTACGTACGTACGGTACGTAGCGTAAAGGAAACAATACACGTGTGGTATGCGCACCGAGCTGACGCGCAGCAGGCTGGCGATGTACGCGACGGTGGGCGTGCACACGTACAGCGCGTACAGCGCCCAGCCCCACGGCACGCGCTGCGCACGCACACCGTTCGTCACGTTGCATTCGACAACGGCTCGTGTCCATGGTTAAAACGGTAGCCACTCGGACCTCTAGATCGAGTAGTCGCGGGTTCGGTCCGACGCGACGGGACCAATCTTTGTATGACTTCAATGATTTTCGGTATGAGTGTTTGTGTATGTAAATTTGATGATTGTAAACGTACTCAAGACACAAGAATCGTTGTTCCTAGTGTGGGGCTAACTAAACAAACCATCCTTGGTCACTACCGTCCGCGTACCGCTCTCACCACTTCGCAACGGAATCGGCCTTCTTCCATTACATTCAGCCCACACGTGCAGGGGTATATAAATTATACGAATCTCGCAGGGAAGCGCCACCGGATGGTGGCGCTGGTACAAAAACTTTCGGCAATCCAAAAGTCCATTACGGTTCGAGTATCATATAATAAATACACTCAAATTTTTTGTATATCATTGCTTGTAGCCAAATGGAATTTCTACAATCGTTAACGCTGATAGACAAGGAAAACATGTACGAGAATGACTTTTTAGAACGAAACATCACCCGGTGGCAACAGTGCGCAATCGATTGCGACAACAAAAGAGAAACCAAACGCTTGCTACTCCGCTAGGCCCTAAGATCATAATCCGAATAAAGAAGCAATTATCACTTAACGTCATATTTTAAAATACTGTTTTAGATGTATTTAAGTATTGTAGTGCGTACCGAGTCCCTGGACATCTTGGCGCGCTTGAGCTGGAAGGTCTGGCGCGCCCAGTCCTCGGCCACGGCCGCGTCGTCCGTCACGATGAGGTTGTCGAACAGTAGCATCGGTGACATTGACCACAGCTCGAAGCCCACCGCGTGCTGGGCCGGACATCGGAGAGTATATAAATAACATCAAGGGCTCACAAATTAAGGTGGGAGAAATCAGGTCATACTCCATCACGCCGACTATGGTGATTTCGGTTCGGCGTTTCGGCCCTCACAATGAATCATTTAAAATAAGGATCAAAACAGAAAGGCTCGATGCCGCCATAACATCTGGGGGCGGACCCCCTTGGAACAAACGACAGGGAGAGCCTACGGAGTCGCGGACGCGAGGGCCGGAGGCCCTTAGCATCCTTCACGCGCGATTCAGAGGGGGACGGCGGCGAGGTGCTGCCGTAAACACCGCCCGCTTGTTGCGGGGAACGAGTTATCACGTCTCCCCCCGATGGCAAGCTTTACGGAGAACGTCACAAGAGGGGCATTGGTGCGTTCCATACGATCCCGGAGCCATCCAAACTACTGATGTTGACCATCCTGCAGTTTTTAATCGGTAAAAATCCGAGTTTCCGCTGGAAAATAAAAAAAGTTCAGCCTCCTAAAAAGATTAACAGTTTCACCCACCATCTCCGCCCGGACCCGCGTTGCCGTTGTAAAGGAAAAAGACAGATCAACTGACAGTTTCCTTGTGTCTTCAGAAATGAAGTAGAGTGTGTGTACTCACGATGGGCGTCATCTTGTAAGGGTTGTCGTCGCGGAAGTAGTGCGGGTTGGGGATGCGGCGCGGCGCCCACTTGCCGCGGTAGTTGGGGTTGGCCACCAGCGGCGCGCGCCACGGGCCCTGCCACACGCACCGGAATAACAAAACATTACAACTGCGATACCAAACGGTTTTTTTCGAAACCATCGTCGCCGCCATACATGCACAATTTGAAAACAAAAAACACTACTGTAAAAATATACCTATATCGGTGAATTGTATAACCTTGTAAATTTGTAAAGTTAAGCACGCAGATCATATAAGAAAAATAGACATGTGGGCGAAGTGTGGTGCGTGCGAATGTGATATGCTCGAAAGATTGAAAGCATGACACAAACCATTCGAAGCGGTTAGTTGCAATTTCGACGCGCTTTCGAAAACTAAATCTTTTTTTTCAAAATGCCCATCTGTGCGGTATAATTAAAACTTACGTCACGTACCACATGTACATGTGTAACATCTTTCCTCTCGGTTGCTGGATATTTTTTGTAGGAGTGATAGCGGAAAAGTGACGGAAATGTGTTACAGGAAACTAGGGAAGCGCGCGCTATTTGATTTGACCAATGAGCGCGTGCTTTTTGATTTGACCAATGAGCGCGCGCGGTGGCGGAGCAATGGCTGTGAGATGGTGCCAACCCATTTTGCGTTAGGTTGGTACCACGACGTACTGTCAGCCAACATAATGTATGCGTGTGTGTGACGAGAAAGCGAAAGGGAAATAGAGAAGGAGAACGCATCAGCTGTGCACTCATATACAGTAATACAGTGTTGTGTATAAAATCTGAGGGTATAATTATATGTGTAAACTATATTAATAATTATCTTAACTATAAAGCGTCGGACAAAGTTCATCATTCTTAAAAAAATGTGAGTAATATTTTAAAAAAGTGAGTAAGGAATTTTCGAATAAATATTTTAGTGCGATCTTTTTCATACTTTAGGTTGATTCCTGTCGCTGTCAATATAATATTTTTAGTTACTATTGCGTACCACGACTAGAAATAAACTAGCGCGATTAAGCGCGCGCCTTAATATGGAATTACATATATTTCCATGTTTAGAATATATTCGACCAATAATATAACGAATAAATTGACGTCACATATATTTCATCTCAATTTCATAGTAGGATAACATGTCAGATGTTACACATCATATGCGACTACTGTGAGGCTCACTCGTTTTTTGGCATTACCGCACACCAAAAATGCGCTTTGTAACAATATTTTACAATATTTTTTTATAAAACAATTGTCATTGCTTGGAATCGACGTATATCGATAGCGTTCATTGTGCGAGATGCAGCTTAGTACGGCCTCTGTCGGGCTCCTCGTCTCCGGTAGGTATAAGTAGCAGCTTAGAGATGCACGCAAAAAATACGTGATTTTTAGCGTGGTAGTGGCTGCTGCGATTGGTTTTAAGTAAGTGTGCATGCTAATGAGAATTGAGATCACCACAATCTATGTGCACTTGATTAGTAATTGAAACGCACACACCTTGTTATGCGGTGACACATATACGGCCGGTTTTAATATTCAACTGAAGAATGGATTTGCCTACTACAGATAGAATTTTGACATATTTTGTATGTAAAATATGTCAAAATACTACTGACCGTAAGCAAATCTATCCTTGAGTTGAATATTGAAACCGGCCATTAGCGGTCATGACATATGTATCTAGATTTCCTATATAATCTGAGGTTAAGAATCTTAGTCCTAGCGGCTCGAATAATTCCGCATACAGACGAGCGTTCTACGCGACTTCTCGGAGGATGTTGAAAGATACTACCGACCACGAGCGGCGGCTCCCACTCGCCGACCATGTCCTCGCCCCAGTCCGCGGCTGCTCGTACCTTGTACTGCGGGTTGGGAATGGTGGGCGGCTGCCAGTGTCCGCAGCCGGGCGCGGCGGCGCACGCGGGGTTGTCCACGAGCGGCGCCTCCCACTCGCCGTCCATGTCCTCGTCCCAGTCCGTCGGCTTCACTGCATCGGGGTCTGGTAAAAACGACATATGTTATAATTTCGCATTTATATCATCAGCCATAACACATCCACCTTAGCACACTGGCGTCCCTAAAGACCGCCACGACAACCAACCATAAATATAATATTTGTACTAGATTATAGTTGACAGTCGGAAAAACGACCCGACAATAGGAGCATAGCTATGTTTATGGTCTTATTTCGAATTAGTTCGATCCAAACATATCCAACGTGACGTGGCGTTAAATGCTACAGTCATTATAATTCATAACAAGTTTCTATAGTTGCTAGCTGCAAATAAGTATAGATACATAAGTATATCCAATAGCAGTGGTTTCTTGCCTATCATTATGTTTGTGATCCCCAATGTAGTACAAATAATATATTGCGTCTGGTAATCTGATTACATTTTGACAATCTCTGTTTCCCAGTAGGCGCAACGCTACACTTTAATTTTATATTACTTAAGTTTAGTACGCAATCAACAATCGCGCGTTCGTTACCATTTTTCAAAGTTCACTTGTAACCATAGACCAAGAATGCATAGACGGCGCATATCGCCGCAGTAGCGTGTCAGTTTTATGTCGGTGTGAGTTTGTGAATCTGCGTTAGTGTGCATCATTAAGTGATTACTAGTACTACTTTTAGTATTTACTTCATGCAAAATCGTGATTGACTCATCTAAATTATGATTTTGAATTACTACGAGTAATTTATATAAGTTCACATACGTATTATTATACAAATCTTAAAAACGAATCTGTAAACATCGATATTAGTATGTACAATTTAATACAATAGTCTTGTAATGCGCATAGCGATCACGAGGTCGTCGGTTCGAATGCTATGTCGGAGAATAGTAATTATTCGATAAAAAAATCTAGTCCGGAGTCTGGCACTGTGCTCCGTATAATGTCAATAGACTCATCCTCTACTACATGAGACCTTACATTGTTGAACGACAAGTGTACACTACACAGTACACCACTCCCGCTTGGGGAATATAGGCGTAGCGGTGGTTATAATCTTTACATCACATTTACCCTACGTTCGCACGAGCGCTTTTTCAATGCACGGTAGTCATGAACTTCGGATGTATGGTCAGCGCATATCGTTGAGGTAGCGTGCCAATTTTATGTGTGAGTTTGTGGATCTGCGTTAGTGTACTTTAATAGGGAAGTTATTACTAGGACAGGCCTTATCGACGTAAAAGACAATTGATGATATAAAAAAAATATTTATTTCGCCAAACAGTAAATCTTAAGTTACCTGAGAATCAATAGTAAATACGTTCATTTATTGAATAGGCACTTTATGCACAAAACAGTCCGTCGAATGCAAATACACACAAGTACTTAACACACTAGTACTACTCTCGCTAGTACCCAATTATTGGTTTCAAGTCGCTAAGTCAATCGTTGAATCCGTCGATCGCTACTAAGGTCGCTGGTGTATTCCACCAAGATCGCTTGTTCTCGATTTGATCGCCGTCGCTTCAAAAGAGAGACTGTGTCCGTTGCCGCGCTGTTCCTTTTATTCTCGAATGAAAGTTCTAGAACGGACGCGAACACTCCAAATACATCGATAGAAAAGTCGACCGCGTGCCGGCGATAGTAAAACTCAAACGCGGATTCTAAATCACGAAAATCAACAGTTCCATCACACGTTCATCAACATGCTTTTCAGGGTTCAGATTTATCTACATACGGGCATTGCATACAACGCACCCTCGCGGGGTGGAGGGCACAATGCCAACTCATATAGAGGTCAAACCTCTAATTTTCAGTAAAAGCAGTACCACCCAGAGGCCAAAACTTCATTTCGCAACCGAGGCTCTATATGCCATCTCAATATAAAGGTTCCAGTGGGGTAAGTAGTTTAATAAGACTTTTATTTCAGGTAAAACGCCACTATAGTTAAAGATGAAATAATCATAAATAGGTCTAGATATCCCACCCCCGATTAGGGAATATATAGACGTGACGGTGTTTATCTAGATATTCTATCCTTACTAAATTTTATCCAAATTAGTTTAGTCATTGTGACGTGAATTAGGAATGGTTAATGTTTCAGTATTAATTTAGTAATATCGACAGTAAGCGATAGGCGCTGTAGGACATCACTAGTGGAGAAGCGTAAAATAATGCATATTTGAAATATAAATTAAAGCTTTAGACTCACAGTTAATTATCAACTTATATTAATTATATGACGTCAATGATGTATATATTTAATGTTAAATCCATAATTTTGCTGTGAAACTTCCCTATAATATAATAAGAGGCAATAAATACATACGTGCAGCTATCTTAATATAACTGAGAGTCAACTTAATAAACATGAGCGCCTTAAAAAATTCTGTATAAGATTCATATTTGTTTTGCGGAAATATGATCATGTGTCTGAATTTCGTGCTAAGCTCAAGTGGCTACCAATTCGCTTTCGCCGGAATGCTCACATACGAGGCATGCCTTTTAAGTTTTGTCGTTTGAATAAAAAAACACAACTAGAACCTTATTGTACTTTTTATTGTTTTTCAAAGTATTCACCACGTAGCTTAATACACTTTTCCATTCGCTCAAACCAGTTATTATAACATTTATTCCACTCTAAAGTGGGAGTGTTCAAAATGGCTGACTTGAAAGCGTCGACTGCTTCTTCACCGGACTGGAACCTATAACCACGAAGACTTTTCTTAATTTTAAGAAATGTAAAGAAATCGTTAGGGCTTAGGTCAGGACTGTATGGAGGACGGTCAAGAATTTCTACTTTTTCTGCTTCAAATACTCAATCATTTGACGAGCGCTGTGTGAGCTTGCGTTGTCGTGGTGCAGGATGATGCGTCGCTTTGAGTTAGATTTTCGAAGTTCGGCGATGACTTGTGGTAAACAAACTGTGGTATACCACTCTGCGTTAACCGTTCTACAATCTTCAAGTGCAATAGTCGCAACATGGCCGGTTGTTCCAACGAACGTGGCCCCCATCTTCTGTGAAGTGCTTCGAGAACGAACAACTTTAGTCGGCTTTGGCTCTTCTTGAAAGACCCAGATTGTAGATTGTTGTTTGGAATCAGGATCGTAGGCATAGATTCAAGATTCGTCACCACTGATGATGTCGTAGACGTGATTTGACTCTCGTCGGTTGAACCTTTGCAGAGTTTTCTTACACCATCTGACGCGGGCCGCCTTGTGATCGTCGGAAAGCAGATGCGGTATCCAACGGCAAACTAGCTTTCTCACACCAAGCGCTTCATGCCATATCTTCTGAATGGTTGTCCCTGAGATGCCTAATAGAGCCTCTATCTCTCGATACGTCACATGACGATCTTCGAGAATTAGTTGTCTCACAGCAATGATGTTATCTTCGGTGAAGGCGGATTTTGGGCGTCCTTCGCAAGATTTGTCACTAACACTAGTATGTCCACGCTGGAATTCTAAATACCAGCGTTCGACAGTCCGCAGACATGGGGCTTCATCACTGAACACAGATGTTAGCTCTTCAAAACACTGAAGCCGTGTCAGGCCTCTTCTAAAGTTGTAGAAAATTATTGCACGAACATTTTCCTTAGAAGGTTTCATTTTCGTACGTAACCTGATAGATTCCAATCGACGCTGTGACTAAACAATAGCATTAATCCTAATACTTTCCACTGTTTTGAGATTCAAAATTTAAACACATTCGAATTGCAGTTCCAAATTCAAAATTGCCGGGAAATATGGAAACGACAGAACTTAAAAGGCATGCCTCGTACTATCGCTTCTATACAGCATTCTGTTTGATCCTAATACTCCTTTAGACCTCAAAAAACGATTCGAGTTCCTCCGTGAACCGAGTCACATTCAAGGTTTTGACGGTCGTCGGAAAAACGCGCAGTAATTGGCCATTTTTAAAAGAATGGTTAAGGACCACTTTCTTTCGACTATTCTCTAATAAGTCACCTACTATCATACCGTTTCTTTATACCTATCTTTATTATATTTATATATTGTTATGTATCATATATATTTATAAGCATATGAACCGGTACCTATTTAAATAAAACTAACTAATAAATGTACGCCACCTACTGCCCTCTATTTTTTGTGTATATTTTTTTCTTTCAGTTTTGGTTGTCTGGAAGAGATCGCTATTAGCGATAAGACCGCCAATTGTACCTCATTTGTTTATTTTTTTTCTCTATGTAAATGTATTGGTGTACAATAAAGAGTAATCTATTCTATTCTACGTGTGAAATGATAATTCAGGATTATTTACTCCTCCTTTGGTTGTCCTTAATTGATAAAATACAGACGACTGTATTAAAGTTATCATATAATTTGACTGTATAAAAGTATATTCAGTTATCACAATGATTTTCATTTATATTTAAGCCATTAAAACGGACGGGGCGCTTTTGTTATGGCCTAAGCATAGGTCATTAGACCAAGCACACGTATAGGGCGATGTTGCCAACCTTACAATATCATTCTCATTCACTCAAAATGGTCATCCGTGTAATTGAGAGAGAAAAAAGACAATGTGTTGAACGATAACCGGCGGAGCGGCAACGTCGTATGACTCCCTCCAGGTAATTTTAGCTTCATGCTTGTAACCATCGCGTGTGCGTTACCATTTCATTCATTTCACCTGTTAATTTGAATACCAGTGAATAAACAAAATCTCTCTCTAATTACTGATCTTATTTTCACCATAAACTGACATACCACATAAACCAGAACCCTTACAAACATATTATGATAGAATAAAATAAACACCGTTACGCCTATATTCCCTAAGTAAAAGTGGCAGAGATGTACCGTGTACACACACTTTTCACCGACGTTGCTAGGTCTTTGTGTAATAGGGGACGGGCCTATTGCCATTATACCGAGAACAATGGACTAGACTGAACTGAATGGGATTTTTGTCATCGAAAAATTACACTGTCTGACCTAAGATTCGGATGAAGACCGTCATCGCTACGTACATTATTCGCTATCAGACCAACCAGACAGCAATATGACAAACCGCAAAAATTTAATTATTGATGCTCAAAAAGTTTGTTTCATGATATTGACGAAACGAGGTGTGTGACGCGCCGTGACGAAATACGTCAGCATCAGTGGGACACTTATTCCTGGGTAAGTCAAATTTCGCCCGGACTTAGCAGTTTACCTAGGGATAACGGATGAACAGCTTAAAATCGCCTAGGGTCCAATATACGAGACGACCGCGGGTTAGGCAGCTGTGGCATGAGCGAGTGGGTGCGGTGCCGTGAAACGTGATCAAGTAAGCACACCAATAAGGGACGGTAGGTTTCGTTTGGAAACCGGAGGATCTTGTACCATACTATATCACTAAGGAATCTGTTAGTAGGTACAATAAAAATCATACATACCCCACATACTTGCAAAGTCACATAGTGCCTTCGAAAGAGCATACCTCTTTCGAATGATGATTCTAGGATGATTCTTTTCTTTATCTTTTATGTTACAGGTTCCGTACTATATTCTTGTAACGAGGGCATGTACCGACTGTTTTGTTAATACGTGTACTCTACCGTCTGTGACGTATCATACTCTTCTTCTTCAAGTTATGGTTTCACACTAATTTTAAGTGTATTTTGCCAATGTTCTGTGAGATGCATAATCATGTTTGTAAGATTTAATTTCTAAATTAATTCAACTCCCCAATAAACTTGATGACAGCAATGATAATGAAATTGATGAATTACCCCTTAGATAGTAAAACGATGGATACTTCACATACCATTTGCGACGGGAAGTCTCTCGACCTCCCTCAAAACGCTTTGTCACTTTGTTATAATTACCTTCACTCATGCATATTCAAGGTGTAACATAATTTACACAAGACCTGAAAGTAGTTTGTTCTACATCGGCAACTGAATCGATTCCAATTATTTTTAAAGTTAGTTAATTTTTTTTTATTTTTCATAAATGCTGTTACTTGTTCTGTTCGCTGTATTAAACAAAATTTAATAATTATTCAGAGCATTACGGCTACTTTAAATGTATTTCTATCACACACACACCTCAATACGCTTACAAAAGTTAATTAATTATTGAATTTTATGGTTAATTTCGGTACCAAAGAGCTTAAAAAAATGGTAGAAAACTCCTTAACATTGGAAGTTTTTATTTCGTATTGAATTCGTAAAGCAATAATATAATTGGGGTGTCTGAGGTCTTGCGTTATTTATGTTAAACATTGTATAAGAATACATGATGGTTAATATTCCACCAACATTACATATTATCACTCTAAATAACACAAGTTTTTACTAAATTGATGCCAAAAAAAAAACTCATATCATACTCATTGCAAAATTATTTTTCTTATTTTTATACTAAAATACCACTAACCAGGTATCATTTCAGGCTCATCGTCGAGCCATCCATCGGGCTTCACAGCGTTGGGGTCTACAATGGTGGGGGGCTGGTCCTCATCCCAGTCTTCGGGCTTTGTGGCAGTCGGGTCCACGATCTAAAGGAACATATTTTAATATAATTTCTTTAAAATACAAGTTGAACAAATTAAAAGTAGTGTGAAGATTATTGATACAAGAAAGAACAAGTTAATGAAAAAAGGTAGGAAGGGTTCGGGTCACACCAGACCAAAAGAAAAGAAATAAAATCTCATGTAGCCCGCATCAGCTGTCTTACAGTGTAGATTACGATCGATCATCGCTCAGTTAGAGGTAATCATTAATTTACAAGCATAAAGCTTTGGCTCACATCTGACTGAGCAGAACGGCGACGCGATGCCCAACGGTGGGTAGTTGTTGTACTGAACTATATAGGAGATACATATCTGGACAGGGTGCCACGGGTGGCCAGATATATGCCAAAGCCTTTGCATATTAATCACTTAATATTTTATTTTTTATTTCGGGCTTTTCCAAGCGTGTTTTGAATCCATTGAAAACTTGTTAAAATCGTGTTCCGAACGTTTGGCGAGAGCGAGCGGTGTACCTTCTCCCTCTCGTCCCAGTCTGCGGGCTTGACGTCGAGCGGGTCGTCGATCTCCTCGGGCGGGTTGACGGGCGGCACCACGTCCTCCAGCAGCGAGCCCGCGTTGACCTCCTTGCCGTCCACGAGCACGCTGAACGAGTTGTCCGCGCGCACGATCAGCGTGTACAGGTGCGGCTCCTTGTCCTTGTATATGTCTTCTAGGCGTTGGCTATGGAATTTATATAATAAGTACAGCCGACTAAGAATCAGTAACAGAATAATTTTTTAATCACGTTTACCATTACAGTATTTATGAATCGTCAGAATAGTAACAAAGACTCTACCACCACTTCGGAATGTCATTCCTGTTTAAAAGAAAGGCAAGAAACTCCACGGTTACTCTTTTAAAAAAGAATTTTATATTTTTCTCCATCTACATTTTGTTGTGGGGTATGGGAGAACAATGTAGTATCAGGTGAGTCTAAATTAACCAAGTTATACTATATAACTATTAGAATGGCTACATGGTTCTCTTATTTACAGATAAGGAAGAGAGGGAATAATGAATAATAATAGCTGAACATGTTATCCACATTCTGTTGGAGCTGGAACAACACCTATCCAAGCATGTTTATCTTTTAAATAATCATCTAGAGCCTTAGTTCCTAAAGTGGTCTAGGTGGACTCCCAGGGGTCCACGGGAGACTCGACGGGGGTTTACGTTGGCGTGACAAAAAAAAATGGGGGTTCACAATTCGTAAACGGGGGTCCACGAAAACGACGAATGCCAAGGATAAACGTTACTCATTTGTTTCCGGAATTTCGAAAAGAAAAGTTAAGCAAAGTGAATCGATGTTAGTGTTTGCCAGTGTCAGAAAAAGTAAGTATTTACCTGCCTATTTGTTATACATACTTTTATTTTATGTTGTAATAAGTATATTTGTAATGTTTGCGTGTGGTAGGTACGTATTAAAAATTAAATACTCCACAGAGTCATTATTAGATACTTTCATAAAAGAACAGAAAGCCGAGAAAGGTTAAACTTTTTGTCCCTACTTTATCTTCTTTTTTTTACCCGACTGTGTGGTGGTTCACTAAAGGAGAGATATATTATGATTGACCTGCATGATTGTAAATATTTCAGGTTCTTAATGCTAAATGACTTAATTATATTTTCAGAAATTGTACGCGTCTTTACGTACCCGTAACGTGCATCAAAGTAATAGATAAATAATTAAAATCGCGGAGTTTTGATATCAAAATATTATTTAAAAGTATTTTCTATCAAATTTACAGAAATATATCAAAATATATTTATGAAAAAATGTTTGACATTACATTAATATCGGTTCAGCCGTATTCATTAAACTCTATTATGGATTAAGCTCCATAATAGAGTTATATGAAGCGATTTATTGCTTTTAATCATTAGAATCAGTTTGCCGTCGGTACTTTGTTTATTTCATTGCAATAATTAATTAGGTAATCCTATTCTGTTAAAATAGCCATATCTTGTTGAGTAAGACCGCCTTATTACTAGAACAAAGTTTTTTTTTATTTACAGGTAAGTAACTGATACGAAACAGGGCTGAATCTAAGAAAAAATTTCGATAGTATAGTGTTGATTATTTAAAATTTGCTTTTATGCAACAAAGGTTTGAGCAATGACTCTATGAAACCATCGCAGCTCGAAGATCATCTAAGAAGGTGTCATCCTGCTAAAATAAGTAAAGATTTGAAATATTTCAAGTATTAAAGGAAAAATATGAAGAGACCCCCCCCCCCCCGTGCACAGTGTGTTCGCTTTAACATCTGAAAGTAACGATGATGGCTTGCGGGCATCTTACAATATCTCATTACTTATAGCGAAATCTGGAAAACCGCACACCATTGGAGAACAGTTAATTTTACCCGCTGTTGAAGAGGTTTTAAAAACGGTTCTGCACAAATCTCCATTTGACATATTCAAAAGAATTCCTTGGAGTAACAACACTGTAAAGACGTATTGATCAAATAAGTCTGATATTGAAAGTTTCTTGTGTAATTGTCTGAAAACAACTCATTTTTCTATTCAACGGGACGAAACAACTTTACCTGGTAATGAAGCATTATTATTGGCATATTTTCGATTTGTTATGGACGAAGAAATTCATGAAGAGCTACTATTCGCGAAAACTTTGGAGACCACTAAGGTGAATCAATAATTAATGTCCTGAGTGATTTTTTTAAGGAAAAATCGATTCTATTTACAAACGTTATTTCGGTGGCAACAGATGGAGCTCCTGCCATAGTCGGCCGATATCGTGGGTTTATAAGCCATCTTAAAAGAATTATACCAGAGGTAACTGCAATTCACTGTGCCATCCACCGACAACACTTAGTAGCGAAAAATTTGAGTGATAGATTGCACCAATTGCTTCAATTTGTGATTAATGCAGTTAACAAAATAAGAAACTAAACGCGTATTCAACGCGTTTATTTGCACAATTGTGCGATGTAAATGATGAAGACTTCCAACGATTGCTCTTACATACTGAAGTACGCTGGTTGTCGAAAGGTACATGTTTTAACAAGATTTTACTCACTTTTTGAATCAGTTTTAGAGTTTCTGGAAAGTAAAGATCCAGATTTAAAAGAAAACATGATCAATTTGAAAGCAGCCATCGCGTATTTGACAGATTTGTTCAAAAAATTTAATGACATTAACTTACAATTACAAGGGAACAGCCTCAATTTATTAAAAACAAAGGGTGTATATTTCAGCTTTTCTTGGAAAATTGAAATTTATGAAGCAAAATATTAGTCGGCGCGAATTTTCCCAGTTTTTAAACTTGTCACAGGTAGAATGTCTTGATGAGGATATTCAGACATACGTTCAACATTTAATTGCCCTGCATCATGACTTCAAAATCAGATTTAAAGATATTCTGACCATGGAAATACCGCCATGGATCATAAATCCATTTGATGAAACAGAAGTGGAGAATGTGATATTACAAGAGGAGCTACTCGAGCTTAGCACTAATGAGGAGCTGAAGGTGAAATTTAAAAGAAGGTATCATACATTTTGTCAGCATGCTGAAATACCCGAAAAATATCCTGGACTATGGGGAATTGCCAGAAAGCTTTTGATAGTTTTCCTCGTCATATCTTGTCAAAAAAAGTTTTGTCGTTACAAACCTTTTAACAAAAAAAAAGGAGCAGATTGAATATCAAGGAACGGTTATTCCTAGCAAAAATGAAGCCAAATATTAATTATTTGCTGTCAATCCATCAAGTATGGGATGTCCCATTAAAATTATGACTATTTTGTGATTGTCATTGTAGAAGTTACGTTACGTTATTAATGTTTAATTTTAATTATATTACGACTGTTATCATGTTACAATGTAATAAGATAACAATAATAATTAATAGTTTAATAATTACATGTTTGAATAAATACAACACAAAAAATATACTATTTTTCTTTTTATTTTTACCGCTCCAAATGGGGAGTTTTCTAAATGAAATAAGTGAGAATTGATTGGATTGATGGAATCACTTTTTTGATTGGCCAACTTTACTTTTTTGACATCCACTCACAGCACAACCAATTAATTAATTAACCAATCAATTCTTACTTGTTTTTTAGAAAACAATGATGGTTGGAACTCTGAAATTTCCATAGTTAGATATAATCTTCACATTTTTTGTCGAGTTTTGGGAATATGGTAGAAATGTAGCTGCAGGGGGTCCACCGGAACCAGCTAAATTTTGAAAGTGGTCTATGAGAAAGAAAGTCTGGGAACCTCTGATCTAGAGTAAGCTCGCTTGCATAGCGTACGTTCAATACAAGATTTGAATTTATTTTCACTAAGTCGAGTGACGTCAAAGAAGAAAAATGTTACCCCTGACTATCAGGGGAGGCCTTTCCTGCAGTGGACGTCCTTCGGCTGATGATAATGTCGATGCTGATGATGACGTAATATTGATGACGAACATACTGGGTAATCGTACTGATTCCAGTTTCGTCAAATCATACCAGCCATAGGAACTGTACACTCATGATTTACTTGCATTGGATTAACGAACACCCAGTGTTTCAAGGATAGGTCAATTTCTTACGTATGTATTTCGATTACCTACTTATTCTCATGTAATAACGTAAATAAAGTGCGGTTAAACTATTTTATCTTTGAAATGAATGTAACAGAAAATATTGATTAAAGAATATGCTATTCTATACATTCTGCAAATACAATATCGACGGCAATATTACTTACCTGGGTTTCTTGCTATGTTTTTCCTCAATGGTTCCGTTCTTTGGGTTCTTGTGTCTGAATATGAAGTGCAGTTTATTGTCATTGCCACACTTGTCGGGTCCGAACATAATGGTGTACGCGGTCTGATCGTAGAATTTCCGAAGATCCGCCTTAGTGTCCGTGCCTTTGGACAGGAGTTTGATGTAGGCGCCACCGCAATTTTGACCCTCCTAAAATAATAATTTACTGTTATACGACTGACAAATAACGCTCCAATCATTAGTGGTTGCACGCTCGCCCTCTTATCCAGTGAAGCTGTAAAGGCCCCGCGGCCCACAGCGTAGATCATTCACACACACACACACATATGCTCCAACCACACGATCATGCAATCTATCTATAGATATCATCACGCCAGATCCCTTGCGGGGCAGGCGGAGTGTGCACTGTTCCAACAGGTTCTTTCCTTACACACCTCTCTGGCTTCCTCCATTCTCATAGTTCGGCTCATACACGCTCGCCGGTTACGGAGACTCTTGACTTGTCCTTTAGATAAGACATGGTATATTTGGTCATAGTAAGATAGTTTAGCAATCGTCCATCAAAACACGTATCAGTACCTACAGGTACAACAGGCCAACCTACAGGCCAAGCAGACTTTCTGGTCGTTAAAGCTAGTAGCAAACGAAATTTATGGGAATAACAGTTTACAACGAAAAGTCAACGTGGTCAGAATGATTTGATATTGATTGAGGCATGAGGATAGGACCAAAACGCTTACCACTCGACTAAGCCCTCTGATTTGTAAGCGCTCTGACTTGACACATATTATAAACACGTAATATAAAAAAAATATCACTAATATTTTAGCCCAGCAGTAGAATGCTGGGCTTGTACTAGCGAGATCAACAGTTCAAATTTCGGCTCGCGAGCCTGTCATCTTCGGGATAACTATTTCATATGAATTGCTAGGTTTTCTTGGCCATAGAGGTTTCTTGTTTCTTCTTCATCATTAGAAAGTGTCAGTGCCTCACATGAGGAGGGGATTTAAGATAAGGACTTCGTGATTTCAAGGAAAAAGATCTAGTTACCACCTGTCACTGTTTATTGTAATACAATGTAGGTAGAAAAATAATGGTTCCAATTTTCGTACATTTATTGGATAACCTAATCCATGAAGTTATTCCGTCCTTCAATTAAAATTATAAACTCGATATCCAGGCAGGCAGTTGAATGGTTAAATAATATTTCTCTGCTAAATATGTAATGCAAAGTGTAGATGTGTAGATGGTTATACTATTACGAAGAAATAGGAACACACGTGGTTAAGTCCATAAGCCGATTAGGAAGCCAAGAAAACCTTATACCAGGTATCCATATATTTCGCATTACGTATTTTAAAGTTAACAGAATTCTGTTCTTTATGTTCTGAATCACCCTATGAATATTTCCATTATTGCGTTTCTTCGCATGTGAAATTGTTAAAAAAAATAAACGTCTTTGCTTCCTTCATAACTCATATAATAGATATGGGTATAACGGTTCAAACATTATTCAATAAGTCTTCATTAAGTAAATTAGTAGAAGCAATATTCATTTCAGTGCAGTTTTTTAATAACCCTAAAACAATTGATCAAAACCAGTTTTTAAGTCATTCTATTTTGGCAATATAGGTGGAGGATTTGATTTCAGTATGAGTCACATATTTATGAAATCTACATAATCCTAAAGGTGTGAAGTCTCATTAGTCTTTTATGAAAAAATTCTCAGTAACAAAAATGAATGCCTAAATGTGTTGCTAAGCTCAGTACTCGAGACCGGCCGGACCGATTCGGGTAATTTTATTTTTTTAATATTCATTAAAGCCCGAGGATGGTTCTCACGAAGAAAAAAAATGGAAAAATTGCACGGAAAAACCGCATTTTAACAGCTAGTGTATAATATAACATTTATAATAGGTATGTATGTAGTTTTAAACTTTATTAGTTCATCTGTTTTCATTTCATCTTCATTAGTTCAATATTCCTTTCCTTGTTTTTTAAAACTCGTTTTCTCGCACGTACCATAGCTTTTTCCACACCACCTCAAGGCAGACTGGCAGAAAATGCCTAAGGCATTAAGTCCGCCTATATACATAAGTGCATAAAGAATTAAATAAATAAACATGTGTGTCCACACTACACCCCGGTATCTGTATATGGAGAATATAAACATGTAGATTATCTTACCTGCATAGTAACTTCATACTGAACTACAAGTGGTTTCCCCGTGAACTCGAAAGGCCTATCCAACAATGCTGAAATAGCCGCATGTTTAGCCTCAGTGGTAAGTACAAGGCCCAGGTCTTCTTTGAAGATCTTCCTGGCAGGGCTTTGGATCTGAAAGCAAATGTAAGTAAGAACAAATTCAATCTAGGTTTTATTTCTGTGTCATGGGTGACTTTAAAAACATGAAATTCACATACACAAGACAGCCAGACCAAAACAAATATATTAGATTTTATCCGGGCGATGGTCAAATACGGGACCACTCCATCGAATGGGGGAAATACTTGTACTCGTAAGGAGACACATCACTGGTAACATTAGATGTAGTTGAGCGATGTCACTTGCCAAGTTTTGCGACATTCTGCGACTGTTCCTTGTCACCGCGTCTTTCAAAATAACAATGTTTGACAGTGTAGCAGGCAGAGCAGCTGTATGCTGGCAAGAGGCTTTAATTCTATTATATTGGGACCTAACATTGTTAGCAGTATGTGAGTGTGTACATGTCTGCCATCTCCGCTAGGAGAGTAAAGGTATTCATTCATTATTTTCTCTGTAACGTTCAAATATAATAACCTTTCTCCATAAAGATTGAAAGGAAAAATGAAAAATGTGTTATTATTGTATTAAATGGAAGTCATAATATCCAATTATGAAAATGATTGTAGGGAAGGCTAGATAAATGTTGGGCCACAAGTAATGTAAACTAGTTACTTTTTCTTAGTTTCCTTAAAAGAAAAATATTATTTATAATAAAAATATAGTAGTCGATTTTTTTTATTTCAAAAAAACGTAGCTCCACACTAAGATTTATTCCTGTGTCGTGGGTGCATTTACAAACATGAAAATTCACATACACAAATACCCAGACCGAGCAAATAATTGTGGATCACACAAAGATTTGTCCTGTTCGGGAATCGAACCCGCGACTATTACCACAGTGGGCGGAGCGGATTAAGCTCTCAACCACTGTGATAAATCGTCAGTCTTAATGTTAATCTTTCAACTAATACTGGCTATCACATGATCGCTACACACATTATTTACCATTAGACGTAGGCCAGCACTCATTGTTTTCTATCTATTTATCTAAATCATCACCTTAGATAAGGACCTAATGAAAGGTCTGCTCTCTGTGCCTGCCCAGCACCCTTGCTGGTAGGCACTAGCGTCGGCTTCGGCCACCTTCGGCCAAAAATACACCAATTTTGGCCAATGCCGAAGGTTTCTAGCAAGCACCGAAATTAAACGATCTATTCGATCAAGCGCAAATTATGAACAATCACATTAATTCTCTGTTATCTCCTACCATTAGCAACAATTAACATAACTTTACATAAAAACTTGTAATATCCCATTCCGTTGGGTGAGGACCTGATGGTCTGTAATACAGGGCTATCCTACCTCAGACATCAGCTCCTTACATTTAGTATAGACTAGTAAACAAGTGTATTGTGTAAGCATTACAATGTACGAACTTACATATTTTGAAGGTCTACTTTTTGTGAAGAGAAACTATTTTTTTATTCATGAACTATTATACGGATTTTATCGCGGTTTATTATTGATTTTTAGTTCCCGACGTATCGAGTGCTTTGCAGCACCCATGGTCACGGGAGGGACTGAGGTGTTAAACGTCCAAAAGGCATAGTTGTTCCGGGGTACCCTCAAACTTCTTAATTATTTTTGTTGGTCCGATCTACGCAGAATGAGCTCACGGTGTCTTGAGGTCTTGCAGTGTTATGCTTGGTTTATAGAAAAAAGACCCATACTGACAGGTACTTAGACGGTGAATCTCACCACCATCCAACACAGTTAGCTACCGTGGGTAAATCTTTGTTTCAGAGAGCACAAGGGATCTGTGACAAGAAACATCTGGCTGCCGAGCTTCAACATGTCAAGCAAGTCCTGCACGACAATAAGCTTCGAGTCCCACGCCAACGTCACAGTGACCGAGTGAAACCAGCCACAGTCGAGCGTCTCCCTGCAGTACTACCTTACATGAGAGGAGTCACGGACTAGATTGGCTACATCTTGAAGCGTGCTTCAATTAAAACATTTTATAAGCCGCCGAAGAAGATCAGTCAATTTTTACCATCTGTCAAGTGTCAGATCCCTCTACAAGATGCAGGAGTATACAAGCTTGATTGTGAATGTGGTCTCTCTTATATAGGACAAACAAAAAGACCGGTAAAAACTCGGGTTAAAGAACACGTAGCTGACCTAAAACACCGTCGCTCAAAGAAGTCTGCAGTCAGTGAACATGTCCTTGACCGCACCCGCCATAACATCAGATTTGATAGACCACAAATTCTCGTGAAAGAACACCGATACCTACCAAGGATGGTTCGCGAGGCTATTGAAATTAAAAAACATCCTAATTTCAATAGAGAAGATGGCTGGGTGCTTCCATCGACTTGGGATCCGGTAATTAATATAATCAAATCCAAAACCAAGCATAACACTGCAAGACCTCAAGACACCGTGAGCTCATTCTGCGTAGATCGTACCAACAAAAATAATTAAGAAGTTTGAGGGTACCCCGGAACAACTATGCCTTTTGGACGTCTAACACCTCAGTCCCTCCCGTGACCATGGGTGCTGCAAAGCACTCGAAACGTCGGGAACTAAAAATCAATAATAAACCGCGATAAAATCCGTAAAATAGTTTTATTTCATGTGTAATATTCGCGTAAATCTAAGAACTCAGTATATTTTATTATTATTATTATTTTATTTTTATTATTACCATTTACTCAATTTTGCTAATCATGTACCAAAGTACTTAAGGTTATTAAAACCTTTGGCTTCCCCCGAAAGTCTGGGCGATGGCTTATCGGTTGCAAACTAGTACAGGCTTCCATTAGGTTCTTCCCTTACAGTCCTCTCTGGCTCAATGTCTTGTGATACTAATAATATGCAGAATCTGTTACTTGTATTCCATTGCCTTATCTAAGCATACTCACCTCCCATTTCCCGTCATACTTGGCAATGTTCTCATCGACACCTTGTTTCTTAGCTTCTGATTCTACCCATTTCTTCTTAAATGAGTTCACATCGTCAAAATGCTCAGCAAGGTAAACTTTATCTGGGCTTATTTGTGGGCTGCGGTATTGGTCATCTTCATCTTCAGACTATATAAAAATAAAAATTTTTTTCAAAGTTTTACTTAACCAATATAATTTATAATTTTCGCAGCCCTCCCCTGTCCATGTCATAGGTGGACCCAACTGCCCTGGTGTGATGTCACATATTTTGCAATTTTAATTTAAGAAAGAAGTTCTTCATTAGATTTAATGTGTAGTTTTAATACTTTAGATTAATGTATGTGAGTGACACCACAACTCTTTGGAACTGTCCCACTCTTGTCACACAATGTCCCACTTTGTTGACCTCCTCCCTTAAACATGTGACTTAATTTATAAATAACCCCCAATAGAATATGTTAACCAGCTTGACCAGTGTGTGTTGCCAGTGATTATTTTCGGCACTGAGACATGTTCACTTACGATGGGTCTCCTAAGAAGGCTCAAGATCACTCAAAGCGTAATGGAGAGAGCTATGCTTAGAGTCACCCTCCAGAAATGGAGAGATCCGCAGGAGAACCAAAGACTAGAATTGCTAAACTTAAGTGGCAGTGGGCGGGGCACACCGCTCATAGAATTTGGCGAACACCTACTGGAAGACGAGCAAAGGGCAGGCCCCATATGTCATATGATCAACCAATGACCTTGTAAAGGTTGCAAGTAGAAGTTGGATGCATGCAGCACAAAACTGGTTGTTGTGGTGATCTTTAGGGGAGGCGTTTGACCTGCAGCAGATGTCTTTTGACTGATCATAGGATATGTTAAAAAGAAAAAAAATGATCTAGGTTCAATTCTAGACCAAACAGTTCATTGCCATTTACTATAATCTATAACATTAAGTTAAATTTACATGACAGTCTAATAAAAAAAATTGCATATACAGTAGAATCTACTTATGTATTACTTTATAATAATATCGGCATCAAAGGGAAATGGCCAATATGTCATATTAAGCCCTTTATATGAATAAATCATGATCTTAGAAATTTAAAACTCCCTAGTATCTTTATAGATATAACAGAAAAATTTCTGCTGATGTATCATTACTGCATATAATTTGTGACATTTGTTAATTCTATGAGAAAAGAAACAGATTTTCAAATTTGCTACACAAAGAATAAAATTACTGTAATATTAACATTACATATTTCTTCTTCGTCTTTCTTTATCATCACACCAGCTCCCTCGCGGGGTAAGCATATTTACATATTTCATTTCTTATTATGTAAGAAATTACTGAAACGGATTCATAGTAAATGGATTATACTGTAATTATCTTGAGAGTTCTTGTGATTAGGATATAGCTCCCATCCATTTCCTACAATAAACTTTACAATCATTTGTAGTTTTTTTATATAAGTAATTGACTTAAAACCTCATTTGTAATGTTAAAGTATGTTTAGTATTCTTATATTTGCTTTAGGCAAGGTAAGTTATCTATAGATAATTTATTTGGGTCATCATTGCAAACACACGTTGTACTGGACCTCATCACCGTAATAAACATGTAAATTAGGTAAACTAAATAGATAGCTTACCTCTATTGTGACCCCATCGTTGGCATCCTCGTTTTCAGCTCGAACAAAAACGGGTGCACCGACTAATGCCAACAACGACCACAATAGCAACATTTTGCGGCTAACTAAAGCCATCTGTAAAATCAAAAAAGAGAACGCGTACTGACGAGTATTGAACTAAGCTACCAAACACATTCCTCTATGAGGATCGATCGTAATTTAATTAATAAAAATATATAAACACGAAACAGTGCGGACACCGCAATGCTGAGCAATGCAATTACCGGATATCCTCATTGAAAAGCAAAGAAGCGTTGTCACATAATATTATTGAAGATAATGTGAATTTTATAAATAAATTAACTCATACCTTCATCTCTTTATCAAATTGGTATATTTAGCAATAATCTTTGGTGTCCCTAACACAAAACCCCCCTCCTAGATGAATTCATAAAATTTAATTTTCCTGAAAATTTTCAGCCAATCAAAAACAAACAGTTGTCAAGGCAGCGATCTCATCATCGAGAATTTTCCGAAGCGTTCACTTTTATCAGAATTTGAAGGGGTTATTACAGTATTCAATCTTTTTCCTAATCAATCCAATTCAATCTAAGAAATTACATGGTATAAATGCTGTTAGTAAAATGGGGATCTACAGTGTAGGCATGTCGATTTTAAATCGATTAATCGCATAATTTAATTTTTCAAGCCAAATAATCAATTTTTTAGATCGATCTGAACCACTGAATCGATGCAGTAAATCGATTCTGAAAGCCATCGAATTGGACCAATTAACGATTCAATAATACAAAAAGTGGTAATCGTAAATATGACCAAGTAGGTTGTATAAATAAGATATAAATACTGGCAAAACACGTTATTTGTCTTTATAATAATCTCTGAATTAAACGTGAAGAAATTATAAAAAGGAAGGCAATTTAATAAGAATTGACTTCGAATCGATTACTCGTGAAGCGATCTATTTTCTTCTATTTTAACCGAAATTGATTCTTACGCGTTCGATTCAAATCAATCAAGCGATTTTTCCTTAAATGAATCGACAAGCCCACTCAGTGTCATCGTTTTATGCTAGGTTCCATTTTATAGCCTATTAGCGGGCGTTTACACGAGCACTTTTTTGCATCGCCGGAATAAAGCGTCGTTGGCAATATATAAGCGCTTGCAAAATGAGTGTTCAAACAAGCGTTAAAAAATTCACCTGACAATGTTCGTTGCGGAGTGAGGACCTATCAATGAATTCCGCCAAGATGCTAGCAATAGCTGTTTGTGGATTAAGGAGAAGATCTAAATATAAATATTTGTAACATTAGTGAGGATTGGAATATTATAATAATTGTATTTATTATATTTAGACCCGTCTATGTTTATTTAGTTACTATGAAAGTTTTACAAACTATAATATGAGTAATCACAAAGTAGTCGAACTATGAGAGTGGAGTTGGCAGAGAGGTCTTTAAGCAAAGAATCTGTTGGAACTCTGTACCCTGTACTCATTGTAAATAAATGACATAATTATTGTAAATAAATAACATAATTATTGTAAATAAATTAACGCACTAAAATAAATTTTTGATCATATTTCGATATCAATTCGAAATTAACTGAATTTCTAGCTTGAATGAAAATATTTTCTTTTATTTCCACGGACTAAGTACCATTCTGAATGCTTACAATTTAGAGATCATCAAAAAAGTACGACGCAAAGCGATGAGATACTTGTTATTTTTAGACTTTTCCTGTACCTTTTAATTGTGTTACTGTGTAGCGAAATGGGTTATTTAACGACACAGGATGTCAGGAGGACAGGAAAGTCAAGAATACTACTGAATAATACACAAAATAATTAATATAGGATATTCTAGTTACTAAACGAAAGCAGTCTCCACTCCGGTCCTCATTTGCAAAATCGTCATAATAAGAAGCCTAAAACATATAATCCGTGACGAACTCGCCTCATTGTATTATTAATAATCCTATTATGAAATTAATTTTTAACCCCTATAATTGAGAAGCCTAGTCTCGCAGTGGCGCAGTTAGGATTGTTCTATGAACAAATATCACCACGTCAGATCTTTTGCAAGGTAGACCCATTTTGAATATCAACAGATACAGACAGAGGCCTTTATTGCTTCCTCCACTCCCATACTTCATCTCATATATGTAGGTTGTATATGATAATAAATGTATAGAAATAGGGTAAACGAAATAACACGTTTATATTAGGTTTCGATTTATTTAATACATAAAAAGGCAAAAATGTTCTCATCTAAATATTCTCCTCCGAAAGTCTATAAATTGGCTCACCGCAACATCATAGTATCTAATCTTCTAAATCTTATGTCTCATCGGTGTGTTTTTGTCTCTAAGACTGATATCGATTCAAGGAATTTATAAACGAACGTATAAAAGTTTCTTGTGTCGAATTGATTATAATATATATCCCTCTCATAGTCTTCTCTCATCTTCTTCTTTTTTTTATTATCATGCTCACATGAACTTTTGCAGTCTTCTTCTTCTTCTTCTTCAAGTTATAGCTTCACACTAATTATAAGTGTATATTGCCAGTGTCCAGTGAGATTTATAATCGTGTTTGTTAAAATTAATTCGACTCCCCGATGAATTTGATGACAACGATGATAATGAAATTAATGAAGTACCCCACCCTGGATAGTAAAGCGGTGGATACTTTACATACCAATTGCAACGGCCGTTTTGAGGGAAGTCGAAAAGGCACGTTTTATCACTTTGTTACAATTACCTACACTCATGCACATATAAGAACACATAATGGTTAATATTCCACCAACATTACACATTATTAGTCGAAATAACACAAGTTTTGGAAATTAAAACAAATTGACAACATCACTCTTCGACTTCCCGCCAAAACTCCTCACTTTTGCAGTCAACATCTATTATACTCTGGGAAGCTTGCTCGGCTGGCTCCTAAAGAAAATTATATTAATTTATAAATAAACATAAAATTAATTAAGAAATAACTTTTATGAGACAGACTCTAGTTACCAAACAATTTCATATTAAACATTATGATCGGTTTAGTTGCACAGGATGAATAATGAAAGTGGAGAAAACCAGAGAGGTCTGTAAGGAAAGAATCTGTTGGCAATCTGTAATTTGTGTCTACCCTGCAAGAGATCTGACGTGATAATATAGATAGATAGCACACACTTATTGTGTATATGTATGCTGTGAATGATCTACGCTGTTCGCCGCGGGGCCTTTACGGCTTCACCGGAAAAGAGCGCAAGCGTGCAACCACTACGCTCGAACCCGAAGGGCAAGAAACAACTAGCTCAAGAGCGCCTCAAGGAGGAACGGCCTCGGCTTGGGCAGTTGCTATGAGGAAGGGCATATAACAAGGTGTCTCGCCGTGGTGCTCTGCACAGTCCGGCGGCAAGGGATGAAGAATTCCTTGCCGGCGAGGTCGGTGTCTGATCCTGTGTGCAGTATCTGTATCTGAAAGAAGGGATGGAAGGGCAACGAGGGGGTAATGATTATGAACCTCGAAAGGATCAAAGTGAGTTAGTTCGACTGCCGTTAGAGAATACGCGCCGCTCAACGCACACATTCATGTCAGCGTTTGTACTCCTGTTTTACGCTCTTGCATATTGCAATTCTTAATTATAACGATAAAGGAAGATCAGTTTCAGATTTGAAGTCATTTTTTTTTGCAGGTAAATAATAATAAACGTGTTTTTGTGATAATTAAAATACTTAAAAACTAAATAGGTTATTAGAGAACTTTACGATACCGCGATCCTGTTTCATAAATGACCATGATCGCTCGATTCGACAAGATTTTAATCGAGTAGAAATAACAATGTTTTAACAACACTCGATTTATTAAAATTTGTGTTTTGTTCGTGTAGTGTCGTGTATTTGTAATCGTAAACTTTGTTTGTTGAATCAATGGATCAAAACATATTTTTTATTGTTAATTTTTCTGTATAGGTGCTACTGTTTAGTGTACACAAGGTGTAAGTATTTATTATATTTTTGTCCATGTCGTACCTATTACAGATGTTGAGTGCATAAGTGTTATCAGAGATGTATCGACGCCGACAATGTCGTTATTCGTGCGTATTTTTGTATTAAAAGTGTTTTATTATATATATTTAATTTTGTAATGAGTAATATTTTCACCTAACCGCATAGGATATTTTTAAGCTACATATTTATTTTTTGGTGTGTTATATTTCCTTCAATATTTTGACTGTTTACAGTAAAATTATTTATTTTTATTTCAAGAATCATGAGTATATTAAGAAGGCAGGTGCTTCGGCTAATGAGAATCCGCAATCTACTGTTACTGACTGTGATAGTGATATTATTGTATATAGTAAAAATGTTGAGCAGTTTGGAGCCTACAGATCGCTTCACTAGTGAGGCACTAAAAGCTTTAAGAGGATCTCAGGATGTTATAATTAACAAAGATGATTACTTTGTTCCTACCAGTTTAAAGGTAAGTTACATATTTTTTTGTGAAGATATGATACTGGCTCATATGTTCTTAGTTCAAAGTCAAAGTCAAAAATATTTTACTGCAAACACCAGCAGGAGCCCTTACAAATGTCGAAAATTATTATATTTTTTTACAACTACCCCTGGATCGGACTGAGAAGATCCGGCAAGAAACTCAGCAGGCTAGTCAGTTAACTTAATTCATTCATTGGACTGGCCTTTCTGTTTATTATTATTTTTTTTACAAAACATATTTAACAACAATGTATTCATTCATTAATTCTCGAGGCCACTCATTTTACTTACCAAAATAAAAAAGTAAGTATTTATGGAATCATGTAAGTAACTTCTATACGCCTGGTTTTTAAACTGTGATGTTGCTAAAATTGTTTTAAATTTTTTGTACTTCTATAAAGTTAAATTAAAAACGTAGAGAGTGCAAAGAGGTCTGTAAGGAATGAACTTGTTGAAACTGTGTACTTTACAGATACTTCACAAGGGATCTGGCGTGGTAATATACATAGATAGATATAAAGTGCCAAAAAAATAAAATTACACTTTAACCCCCATACCATAAGAATAAATGTGACCATGAATAAAAACTGCATTTAAATCATTATACACATATTGTTGACACACTATGAAATTGTAGAGATTTTATTTAATAAGTGTAATTTGTGATTTGGCTGACATGAATTACTTCACCTCTTATTTATTTTTAACTTACCACAATCAAATCTGAAAAATAGTTTTTTTTCATGTGTAGTACTAATATAAATCTAAGAACTCAATATCTAATATTATTAAATTATTGTACTTATACATGGTTTTGGCATGTATAATATTCATTAACCAAGAAAGTTTAACTATAAAAATGCAATGTTATATTAATTATGTATTTCCCAATAGTGCCATAATTGCTGAATGTTTTAATTTTTATTTAAACATATTACAGACATTAAATCAAACAAATTTTAAAATATGAGTTGAACAATAATAACCTTCAGGGGCACCCAATTATTGAAGGTGTATTTATAAATTAATTTCCTTGTTAAGTCTGGCTCTGAGTGTTTAATACCATTAATAAATTAGTCACAAATTCAAGATATTATCCACATACTATTGTTACTGAACACCTGTGTCAAAATCAGTAAATATTTGGACAATAACTTGTTCAAATTGTTATCATCATCTTAGAATAGAATAGAATACACTTTATTGTACACCAACATAAGCAGAGAACAACAAACAAAGAAAATAAAATACACACTCATAAATGTTAGCACAATTGGCGGCCTTATTACTAACAGCAATCTCTTCCATCATCATCTTCTTTCTCTTCATCATCAGCCCAAATTAGTCCACTGCTGGACATAGGCCCCTTCCAATGTGCGCCACAGAGCCCGATCCTCGGCTTTATGCATCCAGTTTTTGCCGGCTATCCAACATACGTCGTCACTCCTCTCACGGGGGCATCCTACACTGCGGTTGCCAGTTTGTGGTCTCCACTCCAAAACCCGTCTGCTCCAATGGTTGTCTGTTCTGCAGCAAATGTGACCAGCCTATTGACACTTTGGCTTGCTGATTTTCAGAGCTATGTTGGTGACTTTGGTTCTATGCCGGATAGTCTCATATCTGATTCTATCTAGCAACTTAAATTGTTATAAGATGAAATAATTTTCCATCATTTATCTCTAGTATTTCCAGGGCCTTCATTCCATATAGGTATTCATCTCATAAGAATTTAATATACCTTTAAATATTACAACAATAAAGAGCGAAGGAACCTGTTGAAACTCTGTACTCTTTGCCTACCCGGCAAGGGAACAGGCAGCGTGATGATATAGATACATAAAACATCAATATGATGATATCAAATATCATAGTTATTTAAGTATAGTAATTAATAAAATATGTCTATATCACTATCTTATACTGAGGTAGGCCCTGCATGTAGTGCATATAGGCAATTAATTTCCTATATGCACAGCATGCTACTGAGTATGTATTGCTTAATATGGAAATTGGTAGAAAATTTATTACTGGTATCTGCATCATTTTAATTTTGTCTGTAATTAGAATGTGTTCTATTTCAGAAAATTGACTGGCATAACTACGAAATGATAAACAATGAGAGGAAACGTGTGGGTAGGTATTATCAAAATACATTGTAGATATATAATAATGATCAGATCCCTAGCTTGTAACAATGGATATTAATAACCTGCTCAATGAAATTTTTATATTCAAAAGTTATGTGCCTAAAAATGCCTTAGAAAACTTGATATAAATTTATAAAGTAGTAAAACTATAGTATACAATTTAACTCTCTCTTCTGATGAGATTATGAATTAAGAGAGAGAGATAGATTTCTTCATGACGTATCAGTCCCCTGATTAGTGTGTTCTCTTGACTCGAAGGCTTCCAACATTTATTTTCCATCACATTCTATCTTTTGCTTCCCTGAAGTCTTCCTGAAGTCATCAACTACCTCATCCATATTTTTTTTTTTTTATTATTTTAGAGAAGCTTACAGACTAATAACAATCTATAGTAATGTAACATGTTATACAAGTTGCTAATTACAAGCTTCTACAAACAGATAATAAGATAAAAACAAGCTGTGTTCTATTCTAGGAATTCGCAAAACAGTTCGAGAAACTAGAGGTCAACAATCTACAGTCAAACACAAAACTACTTATTTACAAAAAAAAAACGTAGTAGGACAAACTAGTGGCAAAAACACATAAATATCTAAATTATAGTTAAGTGTAGATATTTTTAAGGCAAGGTTAAGTTATTAAGGCATACTACAGTTTGACAGCCGCGTGCCGCAGACAAAAATAAATAAATAGATAGATAGGTGCAACTATAAGTAACTTAGGTTAAAGATAACAGCGAGAAAAAAAAAAGTATATATACTTACCTTATATTAAAACATATGTTTCGCTAATATCCTTCTTACCGTACTAATATTGGAACAGAATAAATCTATGTTTAAGTCCCGGTGTATCTTATTGAAGTCACTTGCACTTCGTATGAAAAACGCGTTACGTCTGTAATTAGCCACAGCAAAAGGTACATGCAGTAATGGCCTTTGTCGAATACCAATTTGATTAGTATTGAATTCTAATTTGGATACAAGTTCTACAGAATCTACTGAGCCATTAGCAATTTTCATTAAAAAGCATATATCGCTAATTTGACGTCTACAGTAAAGTGGCAGGAAGTGATACCTTCTGCAACGATGTGTGTAGTCATCTGAGCACTGCTGAGCCCTAAAATCAAGGAACTTTAGAAACTTCTTCTGAATACCTTCAATACGAGACCTATAAATTTCATATTGAGGGTTCCAGATTTGAGATGCATACTCTAAGTGGCTGCGTACGAATGAACAATATAGGATCTTAATAGGCTTAAGCGAGCGGAAACATGCCGTAGCTCTCATAATGAATCCTAGAGCTTTTGATGCTTTATTGACAATGCCCTCGATATGTTGGTCAAAGAGGAGCTTACTGTCTTGTATAATTCCTAGATCCCTAATATTGTTGACTTTACTGACGTTTTGGTTGGAAAGAGTATAGACTGACTCAATTATAGACTTTTGCCGCGTGAAAGTAACATGGAAGCATTTAGAGACGTTTAGTTGGAGTTTATTAAGAAAACAGTAGCCTTGGAATCTATCAAGATCAGCTTGTAACAGATGTGTGTCAGAAATATTTCTCACTACTTTATGAATTTTCATGTCATCAGCATAAAGTAAGATATAGGAGTGTTCAAAACAATATCTGATATCAGCGATAAATAATGTGAATAAAAGAGGTCCCAGGATAGAGCCCTGAGGCACACCTGATGGAATAGGGCACCAGCCAGAAATATATCCAAGAAGTACCACGGCCTGAGTCCTTTTCTCTACATATGAAGAGAACCAACGATATAAGTCTCCGTGTATTCCAGCTAAAGTCAATTTTTTCAGTAGCATTCTGTGGTCAATACGATCGAAACATTTACTATAATCAGTGTAAATTACGTCTACTTGTGCATGTTGCGCCATTCCTTCAGAAATAAATTCATGCGATAAGATTAAATTAGATGTAGTAGAGCGCTTCCTGAGGAAACCATGCTGTTCATCACCCAGATAACTTTTTACTGCTGCGTACACATCAGTGTACACAATTCGCTCTAGGATTTTCGAGAACAGACATATCTTAGAGATTGGCCGATAATTCTCAATGTTCGATCTGTTTCCCTTTTTGAAAATCGGTGTAACAAAAGCAGTTTTCCAAAGTTTAGGTACTACACCCTCGGATAGCGATCTCTTAAATAATATACATAGAGGTATGACAATGCTGTCACTACATTTAACAATGAATATTGGCGGTATCTGATCGGGGCCTCCAGACTTACTGAGGTCCAAGGACTTCAATAACTCTAGAACTCGAGAATGTGATACTTCTATTGAACTAATGCCCGATAAACCAACACCAAGACAAGGCTCACTGGATGTGCCAGCATCAAGAGATGAGGGGCGTTCTTGAAAATTTGAATGGAAATAGGTGGCAAATAAATTAGTGATCTCCTCACCTGTAGTGGCACATAGGTCACCATAGAACATTACGTTGGGGAAGGTACTGCTATTCCTTTTATTTTTGACATAAGACCAGAAAGACTTGGGATTTTTTGTAATTAAGGTTTCAATACTCTCCATATAAGAATCAAAACAGGATCTTTCTACTTCTATAGCTCTACTGCGTAGTATTGAAAATGAGTGATAGTCTGATAAATTACCATATATTTTGTACTTCCTGTGATATTTATATTTTTCTTTTAAAATTTTGATTAAAGCAGAATTATACCAAGGTGGATGTGAAGACTGACGTACTGATTTTGTCGGGATATATTTATCCCTGAAGTCATATAGTTTATCGTAAAAGGTACTGACAGCATCATCCAGCGGTTTTGAACGCAACAACTTTGCCCAATCCACCTTGTCTAGTTCGGCACTAATTGATATATAGTCACCCCGATGGAAAAGAAACCTTTTAGTTGATGTGGCACAAAGTTTATGAATCTCGACAAAATCGGCACGTACAATTAAAGGTGTATGGTGAAGGTCAACAGGCACTGCCAGCGGGCAGTCACATTTATTAACAGACACTAAGTCGTTAGAGAACACCAAATCTAGTAACCTTCCATTAATATTACGTTCACTGTTGTACTGCGACAAGTTACAAGTGAGGGCCGTGTCAAAGAATTCAACTATATGCTGACATGTAATGTTTTGGGGAAATAATTCAGTGCTGTCAGTATCTAAATGACACCAGTCAACATCACTGCCAAAGTTGAAATCCCCCAATACCACAAATTTATCAAGCGGATGAGTGGAAATTATGTAATTAAGTTTATTTGTAAAATTATGTAACTGTGTATTGTACGTATTCCCGAGGTTTTCTTTACATAAATAAAGGGCGCAAATATGTAGGTTATAGGTCACAGAGGGCTTATACCTTTTTAAAATCAGTGTTACCCAAATATCCTCAGCAGAGCTACGCCAGTCATGTTTTTCCACTGACACCAGGTCGCTTCTAACCGCAATTAAGGACACACCACCACGTTTTTGTGCAGTACGAGAGTAATCACGATCTCTCCTACATACTAGGTACCGGTCATCAAATAACTCACCGTTGTAAATACTATCATCCAACCAGGTTTCTGTCAAAACAATGACATCGTAGCTATTAATACAAATGCTACGAAAGAAATTGTTCGTTTTCGTACGCAGACCACGCACATTCTGGTAATAAATACTAAGGGTGGCCATTTCTACAGGAATCTATAATAAAAATAAGTAAAAATACGTAAAAGAAGGAAAAATTCCGGTCAAATTGACAATATAATTTGCAAGTAAGAATAGAATGCAGCGAGCACAGCAGTGCACAGTGTCCACCAAAAAATAACTTTGAATAACACAATATAAGAATTAATGTTTAAGCTAAGCTTTAAATTATATGGTAGGTCCCTATATTATGGTTCGAATAGTTCTTACTCAATTATTTATCATAAATTATTAAGTTGAAGTCATAATACTCGTATGAAATAATTCTTAACAGAAACATAATATATATGTATATAAGTGCAAAATTCTACTACTGTAACCGCTTCTCTATTTTACCATTCCATCTTCTTAAATAATAGAAAATGTTGCCCCATGCTATGGATTATTTGATTGAACCTGTGACTACTTGACTCATTGTATCAAGCAGTCTATGCTCAAACCATTGGTTATAATAGTCATCCAGTCTTGTGGGTGTGAATGATCTCTATTCTGTTAGCTGCGGGGCCTTCACAGCTTCTCCAGAGAAAAGGCTATCCAGTCAGCTGTTTGCTTACTATGTTTTTTTTTACAGGTATTGGTGAACAAGGTTTACCCGCCTACTTGCCTAAAGAGGACAAAGATTTAGAGGAACAATTATATTCAGTGAATGGCTTCAATGGAGCACTGAGTGACAAAATCCCCTTAAATCGTTCGTTGCCTGATATACGTCATCAGAGATGCCAGAAGAAGTTGTACATAGAATCACTTCCTACCGTCAGTGTGGTGGTACCATTCCACAATGAGCATTGGAGCACACTACTCAGGACCGCATATAGTGTGTTGCACAGATCTCCTGAGCACCTTATTAAAGAAGTGTTTCTGGTTGATGATGCAAGTACCAAAGGTAGGTATTTAATGTCAAATTATCATGTATTAATCTTCCATTGGCTGGACAAAATTTGTGAGTAAGGCCTGTATGCGATTAAAAAGGGGGATTTTTATGAGCGGGCCTATTCTCACCAGTGGGCCAGTACATAATTACTACACACGGTCGGAGCCGCGGTGAGGTGATATAAGTGATTGTATGTCTGCGGGTATCTATATAAGAGCTTATATAAGCGTTTCAAAACAGCGTAAGCGCGCCTATGACACCGTTCGCTTGGCAGCTGTCACCGAACTCCTTTTTCTACAACATTAGTTTTACCATAGAATTCTTTTCATATGACACTATGCCTTCTTAGATTATCGGGAAGGAACAGACTAAGCCAACTTTTGATTCATCTCCTGATAGTAAACAAACTTATTAAACAAAGGCACTTTAGATTTCCAGGCTTCGATAAGTTTGTATTTGTCTTCGTGTTACAATATTTGTTAAATATGTCTGCAAGGATATGGCAAACAATATTGTATTTTTATAAGATGTTATTCACCTACCCTGTATTATGGTAGGTATGGAATATTAGTAACGGATGATATGCCACTGGGTCATATTGTTTTCCAACACCTTATATGTTAATAACAATAAAACATTTATTTACACAATAAATAAGATATTGGAAAGTGTACTATATTGAGTAATTGTTAGTACAAAAAGCAAGTGTCAAGGCTCTAAATGAACTTGCGCTGACTTTTAAAATGACTCCTTTCACTTGGTGAATGTCAATCCGAACAAAACAAGGTTAGTTTATTGAAAGAAAAAATACATCTGTGTTTAACAGTTAATAATGGGGTTACCATTGAAGGTTACACACTTTATGGTTACAACTAGAGTGATATTAGATAAATGATTGCCCGATATAGCAACCAATCAAATGGTCAAATGGTCATAGATATATTGTTTACTCATTGCAAGCTTTAAATGCAGACGGCTAAAAGTAACAGTCTAAGAGCGACTTGGTCAGTCTGGCAGGCCACTCTTTTTTATTCAAGGTTCAAGGACAACAAATCTTTTGCTCTAGTTAAACGACGATACTCTATGTATAGTATTGACGTAGACTATCATTTTTTTGGGGACGATTTTTAAATTGCTTGATGTCAGGATTTCCCAGTGTTTTAACCGTTGAGTTTTAATTGTTATACCAATGAATGATAACACTTACGGTCAGTTTATTTGTCTGGCTTGAAGCAGAGAAGTCCCTATGACATCGGGCAGAGCGGGATTCTTACACGAACCGGCAAATAAGTGAACGAAAATGGCAGTTCTGCGCATGGGAAATTTTTTAACTTAACTGTTAAAAAATCTCGTGACGCATTAAATTCACGAGAATACAGATAATCACTGCCTGGTTGTATTTATGATGCCCTGCGCATTACCGCAGGAGTGGATTAAATGTAAGCCTGGACCAATTAAATTACGTCACCTGTTGACTGTTGGTGTTGTTGACCTGTTGACTGACGAGGGGTGGAAGAGTCATAAGCGTCATAACGTCACATGCACAAATCTAAAGTAATAAAACTCTAAACTAAAATTCAATGAAATACTTCATTATGAAATTAAAATTGGAAAATATGTGACGTCACACCAGGAGTTCGCCTGTCAGAAGGACGTGGAGCGTTCCAAACATCATGAAATTCGTGTGATATAATTTATAGATGAAGCCTAAGTGTGTAGAAGGTTATCTCTGCTTGTCTCGGGTCCCGAATTTTGGGTGTGTGAATTATTTGCGCTGGTGGTCGCGGGACCTTTATCAAGAGGTGAGCGTGCATCATCTTAGCCCAACGGGCCCCAATGTGACGTCATGTTTGTATTTCAGAGTTCCTCAAGCAGAAACTAGATGATTACTTATCAAAGAATATGCCTAAGGTAACGGTGATCAGGATTCCCCAGCGCAGCGGGCTGATCACAGCGCGGCTCGCGGGCGCCAAGCGAGCCACGGGCGACGTGCTGATTTTCCTCGACTCTCACACCGAAGCCAACGTCAACTGGCTCCCGCCACTGCTAGGTCTGTGTGTATGTATTTGTTAATTTGTTTTGCTTACGGATAATAATGGAATAGAATATAGGTTAAAAGACATTTAAACTACATAGTTACCTACTACAAAACGCGAGCGAATCTGAAAGCTCATTTCATATTTATTTTTACCTCAAAACTATTTTCACCGGAAACTTACGCCCGTATCTATAAACATATCTAAGTAGACACTTTTACCAATTATTTACTTAGGGCATCATTTTATTCTAGAGTTGAGAAACTGAAAAAATATTTTTTTACAAAAGTAAGTTGACTTCAAAAAGCAAAAAATAAATATTTGTGTCGGTAAAGTGAAGTCAGTGCCAAGTAACCGATTGCACTAAGCGGTACCGACTTCAAATATTTATTTTTTGCTTTTTGAAGTCAGAAGCTGACTTAAAAAGGATTACTTTTTTTTTTTTAAAGATTTTTATTTTACATGTTTAAGTGACAAGTGAATTATTTACTAATATGTATATACCTATATTATATTATTTTGCTGAGTTGTACAGTAAGGTACCTACGGATTGATATAATAACCATAATAACGGAATCTATACATTCGAGCTGTTCGCCGTTAAGAAGTCCCCTGGTGTATCTTCCAAGTCCAAAGTTCAATACCGATTTAATTAAAATGGGACCACGTCGAAAGTATACTAAGCCCAACGCAAAAAGAATCATCAATATCAGTTTATAGATAAAGACGTGATAAAAAAACACAGACGAATTGTCAACCTTTCCTTTTCTAAAGTCGGTTAATATTTTGATTAGTTCAATGGCAGGGTACCTATAGGATTGACGTAATGCCAATAATATCTCAATCTACGCAGTCGTATTGTTTGTCGTTAAGGAGTTCCCTGGTATATCTTCAAAGTCCAAGGTCTAATACCAATGAAATTAAAATGGGACAACCTTGGAGCTATACTGAACCGAATGCAAAAAGAATCATCAAAATCGATTCATAATTGGCGGAATGATCGCGTAACATACATACAAAAAAAAACATACACTAGAATTGAGAACCTCCTCCTTTTTTGAAGTCGGTTTGTTAGCCAAGTATATAATTTTAAATACATAACAGTATCTTGTGGCCCGCGGCCAAAATGGAACTAACGCTGTCATCAAGTGAAATGTCACTTCATGACAGTCGCAGAGTTGCCGTTTTCTATGAAATTAGCCAAATTATTTTTTTAATTAGTAACCGTGTGGACCCACTAGTTGAAATATTCCCCTGGAAGTAGGAAATTTTTTCTAAATGATAAACCTAATTTCACACTAACGCTTTCAATGTCATCCTCGGGCCGAAATATCCTTGTCGCACTATACATGACATTACTCGGCTAAGTAAATTCTTAAGACTAAGTAAATAAATGTCTATAGATACGGTGTTAATGATAGTGTAGTTCTTAGATAATTTTGTATTACTACAGACTCATTCAGAGTATTGGTAAAAACACCGGGTCTATCATTTTGCTTTTCATTTATTTTTTCACATTTTATGATTTGTTTATTAATTAATTTTGGGTAAAAATAGAAAATATTGTCGTTCTAATTTTGCCTTTTAGTGGGAGATTAAAAAGGAAACACGCTCAAAATTGATGATTTTTATAAAGTAACCTTAGATTGCTCGACTTTAGACTGACTGCCGCATTGGTTTAGTGGCGTATAATGCGGCTAGCCATCATGAGGGGGTGAGTGGGACCGAATCCTATGTCAAACAAAATGTGGTTTTTCACTGTCAGTATAATTCCAGATTGTGGAGTCTGGAATTTTATTTTGTACTGGAGTAGATACCATTAAATGATCATTTCAGTAACGTTATCTAAATAGTTATCGTAACGTATCGCATTGAAATGGGCAGTAGACTAGTGGTTAGACCGTAGCACTGCAAAGTCAGAGGTCTCGGGTTTAAACCCAGGAACGCACCTCTGTCTTTTCGAAAGCATGTGCGTATTTAAAATTAATTATCACTTGCTTTAACGGTAAAGGACAACATCGTTAGGAAACCTGCATGCCTAAGAGTTTTTCGCAGGTGTGTGAAGCTCGCCAATCCGCACTGGGCCAGCGTGGTGGACTATGGCCCAAGCCCCCTCAGTTAGAGAGGCGGCCCGTGCCCAATAGTGGGACAGTTTCTTAACAGGGCTATTTCGTGTTTAATTGATAGCTAATAAGGGCCCTGGTGTTGTTCTTCAGAGCCCATCGCGCTGAGCCAGCGCACGGTGGTGTGCCCGTTCATCGACGTGGTGGCGTACGACACGTTCGAGTACCGCGCGCAGGACGAGGGCGCGCGCGGCGCCTTCGACTGGGAGTTCTTCTACAAGCGCCTGCCCGTGCTGCCCGCCGACGAGCGCAACATGCCCGAGCCCTTCCCGTGAGTCGCGACACCCCCTACACTAGCGATGCGCGTCTGCGAATGATTGCATTCGAATCCTTCGACTTTATAAATCATTCGAATTATTCGAATAATTCACGAAAATTAGTTACTAACTGCCTCCCATTCGACTTTGACTTGCTAGACTGAATGAACGAATAATGAATAAAAAGTTCGGCGAACGAATAATGAATTTACCTATCGGTCGCACCATAGAACGTAAGTAAGTATCATTCGGACCGCAGCTTACCCTCACGTTCGCACAGGCGCTTTTTGTGATGAAGCACTGTAAGCGCTTTTAAAAAATGTACTATTAGCCGTATGTTTCATTCCAGCACTTAGTTACCGCGCGCGGATCATATTTAAATTCCAAATTAGAAACTTTACTAAAACGCACTTTAAAACACAAACCAGCAGGGGCGTTATTATTTAGTTTAGTTGTTACTACTCAGTCGCACACGTAATTGGGTTTGGCGCGGAAATGGCGCGAGAAGCGGCGAATCATTCGGATAATTCATTCATAATCGGGTGGGAGTCGCAGATAATCTAATCGAATCACCATTAGTAGTTACTAATTAGTAGTCGTCATTCGAATATAAAAATTATTATATTACTATTGTTCAAGTCCAATCAGAAAATTAGTAGTTGAAGATGATTCGAATAGTATGATTATTCGCAGTCGCGCATCTTTACCCTACACTTAGCCTTCAGTTCATCGTATACATCAGTCTAAACAATTTTTGTTCTACAAATGTTTATTTTTGAAGATATTTTTTTGTTTTCAATAAAAAATGATCAGCGATCGAGTGAACTGTATGGGTAAGTGATAAAAAAACTCCAATAATAAATATTTTTTCCAATAATTTTGACGGCGAAATATAGGTGTAAACAGTACAACTCTGAAACCCTCTTAGAGAATATAGGCGAGCTGCGTCGGCCTGCGCTACCCGGGATATGACATTATTTCCATATCATCTTGCCGGAGCTCTTTTGAGGATTGCAGAGGCTTCTACAAATGTTTTTTTATTGTGTTCAGGAGTCCAGTGATGGCGGGCGGTCTGTTTGCGATATCGCGTAACTTCTTCTGGGAGCTGGGCGGCTACGACCCCGGCCTCGACATCTGGGGCGGGGAACAGTATGAACTTAGCTTTAAGGTGATGAATAATGTTCGATTTGTATACTTCACTAATAGGTAGATTTGCTTACTGAGTAGTATTTTGGCAGTTTGTGTATAGTTCATTTTTTATATTAATTATTAATAAACACACACTCACACACACACGCACGCGCACACACGCCCACGCACGCGCACACACATTCGCGCACGCGCACACACGCCCACGCACGCGCACACACATTCGCGCACGCGCACATATTCACGCACGCACGCACACACACACAATCACGCACAATCACGCACGCGCACTCACATTCACGCACGCGCACATACAAAAAGCGATAACTCTGCAGTGGACCTCTTCCTGACTTGAAGGTAAAGCGGGGCTTAAAAAAGCACGGCTTAACCTGTCCCGAGCCCTGGAACGAATAGTTCGGGTCAATCTCCGCACGAGACATCTCTGTGTAACCCAGAAATGTTTGTTTCCGCCTGGGTATTTGTGTATGTTAGTTGCATTTTAGGAAACGCACCCATGACACAGGAATAATTCCTAGCAACGGGCTTCGTTCTGTTCTGTCAAAAAGTCTGTCAAAAAGACCGAACTTCCATACAAAATATTTAAAATTCTTTGCTTGAGCTAGTAAACAGCGACAAAATGCGAAAAATAGAAAAAAAAATTGAAAAAAAAAGAATGACGATGAACTGACGTTCATACGATCTGCGATCTACGATCAGACTACTACTAAGATTGGATCACTTGAATTGGACGTGTGAGTGGGCATGCACGTCGTTGATATCAGTGCATCCCTTGATTATATACCAGCTATAGAAGAATTTGTGGTCAGAACGATTGTTCGTTTGCAGATCTGGCAGTGCGGCGGACGCATGGTGGACGCGCCGTGCTCGCGCGTGGGCCACGTGTACCGCAAGTTCGCGCCCTTCCCCAACCCCGGCCACGGGGACTTCGTGGGCAAGGTACTGTAGCTGGACACGTGCCGGCAGACTTGTGGGTTTGCCGGCATGATCAACGTAGGAGGAGTTCGTTGGAGTCGGTGGGAGAAGCATTAAGAGACCCTTGCCGTGCAGTGGGACAAGTATATGCTGGTGTTATTATAGGAAAATCGCTTACATAATATATTACTAATTGGGTTAAAATTATCAGCAGGGCATTATAATTCAGATTCAAATTATGGATATATAAATAATGCCAGTATAAATAATGTGACGTAATCGAACGCAGGATTTTTTTTTATTTATTGTGATGCATCTTTATTCCGAGATTGGGTAGTCTTTTTAATAATGTTACACTCGAACACTGAACACTCTGCGTGCATATGGCATATCTGTTATCTGTGATCCGCAATCGACGGCAGAGAGTCCCCAAAATGCGATTCAGCATCGATGCATCATATTTTGGCGTTATGGCGGTTGTTGTATGGCTTGTGGTCGCAGAACTACCGGCGCGTGGCCGAGGTGTGGATGGACGAGTACGCGCAGCACCTGTACGCGCGGCGCCCGCAGTACCGCTCCATTGACCCCGGAGACCTCTCCGAGCAGAAGGCTCTGCGCCGCCGGCTCGGCTGCAAGCCCTTCCGCTGGTTCATCACGCAGGTACGTTTGCCAGCCGTCGACGTTTCCCGGGATTGGTCCAAATGTCCAGTTTAAAAACACTGCTTGAAAAGCCCAGTAAAGTTAAAAAAGTAGACAGGATAAAAATTGATAGAGACCAGCTCGCATATACATATGGAAGAGATGCACAAACCCTGAAACCGGTGATAATACTTATTGATATTAAAATTGTAATATATCGTTCTGTATTGTTCCATCGTCTCACATCGCAAATAAAAAAATAAGCGTTTTATGAGAAATGTGTATTCACCTTTGTGTGTGTGTGTGAGTGTGAATGATCTACGCTGTTGGCCGCGGGGCCTTTACAGCTTCACTGGACAAGAGGGCGAATGTGCAACCACTACGCTCGAGCCAGAAGGGCAAGGCGGCAACTAGCTCAAGGGAGCCTCAAGGAGGAACGGCCTCGGCTTGGGCAGTCGCTATGAGGAAGGGCATATAACAAGGTGTCTCGCCGTGGTGCTTTGCACCGGCCGGCGGGCAAGGGATTCCTCGACCTCGCCGACGAAGTCGGTGTCTGATTCTGACGAATTCACTAATATGTGGTCCTTGTATATGAAATGATGTTGAATCGTATAAGTTATTGTATAATATTATACCAATTTCAGATTGCGTTTGATTTGACGGCGAAATATCCACCCGTAGAGCCGAAGCCTTTTGCTGAAGGACGCGTAAGTAACATTGCGTTATTTTTATTATATGTAAATTTATTTTTTAACAGTTATCAATATTAGCATTGACATATATTACAAGCCAATAAAGAAATATTTAAGAACGGTGCGTAACCGACGCGCGTCCTCTCATACGTGGTTAATATTATGTGGGTTCACATGTAAAGGCGATTTTATCGTTAGCGGTTTTTTTAGAGGTTGAGTCACGTTACCATTGAGTGTTTGTATTACCCTCATTTACTCGGTTAGTGTTGCCAGTATTTTTAACAATTTTAGTTCAGAGACGTAACGATATAAAAATAATTGCCGATTTCTTACAAAATGTATGGCGATTTGTGATTTTTCTAGTACTTCAATCTCAGTTGGTCCAATGAAAGTTAAGTATTGTGGCGGCACTAGCGTGGTTGCGGTGGAAACAAATAATTGTGGATCATACAAAGATTTGTCCCGTGCGGGAATCGAACTCGCAACTATTAGACACAGAGGGCGGAGCGGCTTAAGCTCTTAACCACTCCGTTAAATCGTCTGTCTAAACTTATATACGTATGCCAAATTTTAGGTCAATCGGAGAAACCGCAAGTGTTTGAAAAGTAGATCACAAACTACCTTTGAACTAACGATAACTTTGTATCGGAAAGACAGACAGACATACGAAAAGAGCAAGTTAATTAAAAAAAATAGGTACTCCATGCAGTAAATATTAAGGTATGAACATGACTTAAAATCATCCACAAAACTGGAGCGTTGCGCTTGATGCTCCATTGAGCGTTTTAAATAAAACGCTCGAGCTCGGGCTCGAGCACTTTGAAACCGACTCGACTCTGGACTCCAGCGCTTAGTAACATTTTGAGCGTCGACTCAAGCGTTTAAGCGCCGACTCAAGCGTTTTTGCAACACTAAGCGAGACGCCGATACGCGTGCGCGCGGGACGCTAGTGTAGAGCGGCCGCTAGCGCCCCGCTCGGCTGGCGCGACGTCACGCCCGCGGTGGAACGAACGCCTCCGTCGCGCTCCGTCGGCTATTTGACCAAACCTTAGATCCTGTTTTTACACTGCTACTGTCGCCACTTCTCGCTCAGAGTTATGAGCGGTACTGCGGCAGCGTCGACTGTTTACATACTCCCTTCGCACTTCAAGCACGGTTCTGTTTTTCTCTTATATTTGCAAAAAAACTCCCTACTACGAGGCATGCCTTTTAAGTTCTGTCGTTTCCATATTTCCCGGCAATTTTAAATTTGGAACTGTTCTATATTCGAATGTGTTTAAATTTTGAATCTCAAAACAGTTGAAAGTATTAGGATTAATGCTATTGTTTAGTCACAGCGTCGATTGGAATCTGTCAGGTTACGTACGAAAATGAATCTTTCTAAGGGAAATGTTCGTGCAATAAATTTCTACAACTTTAGAAGAGGCCTGACACGGCTTCAGTGTTTTGAAGAGCTAACTTGTTATTACTACTAGCTGTGTTCATTGATGACGCCCCATGTCTGCGGACAATCGAACGCTGGTATTTAGAATTCCAGCGTGGACATACTAGTGTTAGTAACAAATCTCGCGAAGGACGCCCAAACTCCGCCACTTCACTGAAGATAACATCATTGCTGTGAGACAACTAATTCTCGAAGATCGTCATGTGACGTATCGAGAGATAGAGACTCTATTAGGCATCTCAGGGACAACCATTCAGAAGATCTTGCATGAAGCGCTTGGTGTGAGAAAGCTAGTTTGCCGTTGGATACCGCATCTGCTTTCCGACGATCACAAGGCGGCCCGCGTCAGATCTACGTCTACGACAACTAGTCACGTCTACGACATCATCAGTGGTGACGAATCTTGGATCTATGCCTACGATCCTGATTCCAAACAACAATCTACAATCTGGGTCTTTCAAGACGAGCCAAAGCCGACTAAAGTTGTTCGTTCTCGAAGCACTTCAAAGAAGATGGTGGCCACGTTCGTTGGAAAAACCGGCCATGTTGCGACTATTGCACTTGAAGATCGTAGAACGGTTAACGTAGAGTGGTATACCACAGTTTGTTTACCACAAGTCATCGCCGAACTTCGAAAATCTAACTCAAAGCGACGCATCATCCTGCACCACGACAACGCAAGCTCACACAGCGCTCGTCAAACGATTGAGTATTTGAAACAGGAAAAAGTAGAAATTCTTGACCGTCCTCCATACAGTCCTGACCTAAGCCCTAACGATTTCTTTACATTTCCTAAAATTAAGAAAAGTCTTCGTGGTCAAAGGTTCCAGTCCGGTCAAGAAGCAGTCAACGCTTTCAAGTCAGCCATTTTAAACACCAGTTAATATTACATTTATGCCACTCTAAAGTGGGGGCACTTTAGAGTGGAATAAATGTTATATTAACTGGTTTGAGCGAATGGAAAAGTGTATTAAGCTACGTGGTGAATACTTTGAAACAATAAAAAGTACTATAAGGTTCTAGTTGTGTTTTTTTCTTCAAACGACAAAACTTAAAAGGCATGCCTCGTACTAGTTAGTACGAGGCACTAAATCTACCTAAACTCTACTAAAGAAAATCTGATGATTTTCCTTTCCCCGTACCGATATTTTTTTATAAAAATATCACCAAGGCAACGTTAATTCTCGCTTCCTCATGGTTCTTCTGAGGCACCATCCTCACATTTTATCTATATTTATTTATTCCCTATCATTCCAAAACTATTTCTAAATCGGCCACACTGAGTGAGCGTGGCTTTTGCGTGTGAATGATCTACGCTCTTGGCCGTGGGGCCTTTACAGTTTCTCCGGACCAGTCCGGTGGGTGTGGCTGTCAGTCTTTTCATTCCCGCTCAAAAAACCGCCAACGAGGGGAGCGCCCAGCAGTGATAGCGTAGGAAGGGAAGAAGAGCGTAATTGGGTATTGAATGTGTGTGCAGGTGCGCCCGGCGCTGGAGCCGGCGCTGTGCGTGGACGCGCGCGGCGGCGCGGCGCTGGCCGCGCTGCAGCTGAGCGCGTGCGCCGACGCGGGCCGGGCGCCCGGAGCCGAGCAACGGTTCGTCTTCTCCTGGCACAAGGACATACGGTCAGTCACACCCGCCAGTACGCGAATACGTACTAACAACGTTGCATCCGCGTTCTTGACCGCTCATTCTAAACCAGGAAGGTTTATAGTCGATCGTTTTAACCAGATGGTTAAATATATAGATATATAGCGCGGACTGCGGACAGTAAGGTGCGTACGTAATCGACTGCCCAGCGCGACTACCCGCGGTCGTCTGCTCGAGACCTCTAAGCCCCAGCACCCGTTAATGACGGCTGGCGCGTCTTGCGCATTCAAAGCATATCTTTGATGCGTGGGAGAACTTACAGGACGCCATTGGCATCTTTTGCGACCTGTCGAAGGCATTTGATTGTGTTGAACATGAACCACTATTGCTTAAACTATAGCAATATGGAATCCGTGGTAGAGCGCTCTATCTTTTAAAATCTTACCTAGGAGCAGACGGCAGTGTAATCAAATAAACGAAATTAAATCTCTAGGAGTTCTAGTTAAAATGGGCGTTCCTCAGGGATCGATACTGGGTTCGTTTTTGTTTTTGGTATATATTAACGACCTAACTCAAGTAATTGAAAAACAAGCGAAGGTAGTCTTATTTGCTGATGATGCCTCTTTAATTTTAAAAGTATATAGACATGTAAATAACATTGATGAGGTAAATGACGCTGTCCTTCTAGTACATAATTGGTTCACAACCAATAACTTAGTGCTTAATAACAATAAAACCTAAATGTAAAAGGTTTTCTTCACCAAATGTGGAAAAGTACTGCATGTGATATTATATTGAACAACGAGAAACTTTTCTTTATTAATGATACATCTTTCTTAGGGATTGCGCATGACTAGTACAATTAGTCTATGGTTTTAACACAGTAAAGATAATATAGAAACATTGAAGCATCTTATACATCCTGAGAGTGTAAAGAGTCTCTCGAACACATTAAGATGAAGATATAAAGCTTATATACCCGTGCTGCCTGTCTTTCTGTCGTGCGATTGTGTGAATGTGCAGCGGGAAATGTTTGCTGTGTGGCTACTACAGGCGTCTCCGACATGGGACGGACAATGCATAGATTACACACTCGAGCTGCTTATCTTCTTGACTGTCCCATGTCGCGTGAGTGTGTGAATGTGTAGCTAGCGATAGGTGGTGTGTAGCCAGGCTTACCTATGTTGGAGACGCTCGTAGCCACGAGGGTCCCCAACATAGGTAGGCCGGCGATACAAAGTGCAAAGTCATGCGTGCGTGTGGAGGCAGCAGGTGAGCTATGCGCTGTGGTGTGCAGGTGCGGCGAGCGCAACATGTGCTGGGACCTGCCGGAGTCGGCGGCGCGCAGCCCCGTGCGCCTGTTCGCGTGCCACCTGGGCGGCGGCAACCAGCTGTGGCGGTATCACACCGTACGTATCGCTATAGTATTTTTCATGTAAGATAGGTACCTGTGACAGTTGGTAAGTCTGTGTCTAGGCATGTCGATTTAATTTGATATAATTTATCTTTGACCTAATATTAATCGATTGCACTAGATTCGATTTTCTGGTTTTGAGCCTGTTGGATGTGTCTCGATTAGTACTATACAATTTCTCAAATTACCAGGTTGCTAGTTCTTTCAGCAGAGTTAATATGATACATGGTGGCTCTTTAATAATCTTAAATAATAATATTAAATTTAAAGAACGTAAGGACATAGTGAGCCTATCTGTTGAAAGAGTTATAGAAGTTGCATGTATTGAGTCTGAGCGGTTCATTCTTGTATGCGTATACAGACCTCCATCTTCACGTTATGATGATTTCGAGCGATTTATAGAGGACATTTTATTTAAAATCTTCACTTCACTTAATTTATTAGAAAACAATATACTTACTAGAAAATGTAACCATGATGAAATCGTATAATATGTACAATGTTTACTAGTGCAACATGTATTGATAATAATTTTACTAATGTTACACCTAGGTATTGTTCTGTAATTAATAAACTAGAATCCGATCATAGCGGTCAGTTGGTTGTGTTCCCTAAGAATAGTAGGGTTCAAAAGAAAAAGGTTAGCTTTGTCTCAATGAATGTAGGCCGCTTAGAGCGTTTTAAATGCAATTTAATTGAGAGAGTATTCATTTTGCCCTGTCAGGATAACCCAAACGATTTATATAACTCACTGTTCCACATTATCAGTGATGAATTCAAAAACATTTTTAAACCTAAACATGTAGGTGGTGATCGTACAGGCTGTAGTGACTGGGCAACCTGTGGTATTTATAAAAGTAGATTCAGGTTATATGAACTTTATGATGAAAAATCTTATAACCATAAACCAGAATTTATAGAATATTTTACGAATTATTCTAAAAGTTTTAAAAGTACCTGTTCCTGTCTTATATCTATTTACTTAAGAAATAAACTTGGAACGTTATTAAAATGTAAGGTTGGATCAAGTAGTGGCGATTAAATTTAAATTTTTTTTTACAAATATTCCTTTGTTAACAAATAAAACTCTTAACGTCGTCTTGTACTTCGGCGGAGTCGTTTCTTAAACAAAGTATATTTGAATGCGGCTTATTCTTTGAATTTTCGGATGTCAGTGGGAAAGATATTATTAATACTTTTAATAATCTTAATAATCACGGCGGACATATGGGGGCTGTCTGTAAGGACAATTAGTTCTTTCCCCTGACTTGGCATCTGTGTGTGTGAATGATGTACGCTGTTGGCCGCGAGGCCTTAACAGCTTCACCGGACTTAAAGGCGAGCGTGCAACCACTACGCTCTAGCCAGCCAGAAGGGCAAGGGGCGACATACTCGGGGGTGCGGCGCCCTCGGTTGGGACAGTCGCATCGGGGGGGGGGGGGGTCAGTGAGAACATGTCGCGGCCGGCGGTGGCGGCAGGGGTCGGGGGGGAGATCGTAGTCGGCGGTGGCTACGATTAACGGATTCGCATGGGTAGATGCGTTCGCGAAGTGACGTGTTGACGCCTTTTTAATAAAGGCGTGAATAGGTTCGAGACCTAGATCGGAGTGGACTTGGCATCTGTGTTCAACGGTTGTGTTGCTCGTGGTGTTTTTTCCGATCTTATGTAACTTAGTAGAGTGATTACTTTGTCCAAATCGGGTAGCATATCAGATCCAAATAACTTTCGGTCTATTTCTGTGCTGCCCACGTTAAGGAAAGTATTTGAAAAATTAATTTAAATAAAATGATAAGCCACTTCAGTAGTCATAAACTACTTCACAAAAACCAGTTCGGCTTCACTAAGTATCGCTCAACTACTGATGCAGGCATTGAATTAATGAGGAATATTTTTGAGGCCTGGGAGAACTCGCAGGATGCTTAAATGATATCCTGCCATTTGTTTATGGCGTTTGACTGTGTGCATCATGAAACTGTTCTCAAGAAATTACACCGTTACGGAATTAAGAATAGGGATCTCGACCTGGCTTTTATGTGTCATAGAATTCAAAAGGTCGATGTTGCCAATGGGCGTGCCCCACGGTTTGATTTTCGGTCCATTTCTATACCTCATATATATAAACTACTTACCCTACTATGAAAGGGATATTCAGGACATTGTGCTGTTCGCGGATGATACATCCCTATTATTCAAAATTAAGAGACAGCTGCTTATTTATGACGACGTGAACAACGCGCTGTCTTAGGTTGTTCATTGGTTCAACATTAATAATCTTCTCCTTAATGAAAAGAAAACTAAATGTATGAAATTCACAACGCTTAATGTAAGACAGGTAGCAACCAATGTAAAAATCAATGATTTAGACATTGTAGAGTCAACTGTAATTCTAGGTATTACTATTGATGCCAGATTACAATGGGGCCCCCATATTGAACAATTGTCTGGTAGGTTAAACTCAGCGGCATATGCCTTAAAGAAAATTAGATAATTAACTTATTATTTTCATAGTATTATGTCATATGACATACTGCTTTGGGTATGCTCTGCAGAATTAAACACCATCTTCGTTGTACAGTAAAGAGCTGTTCGAGCCATTTACTATTAGGCCTCGAGAGCTTCCCTTAAGAAAAAAAATAAGAGAATTAAATATTTTAGCTGTTGCCTTACAATTTATATATGAAAATCTTCTATATGTTAAAAAGAAAATCAGTAACTTTGAAAAATATAGCGATATTTATCATGTTAATACACGGAACAAAGATGATCTTATTACATAAGTACATTCTACTCTGTGGAGACCCACAGAATTAGTCATTCTTAAAAATCAAAATCAAAAGTGTTTTATTCATGTAGACCAAAAGGCACTTGTGAATAGTCAAAAAGAGAAAATTATTAATTACTTTAGACTCTACCACCCGTTCGGAAAGTCATTCCTGTGGAGAAGAAGGGCAAGAAACTCCACGGTTACTCTTTTTTAAAAATGAGTTTTACAATTCTTTTTGTATACATTGCATTTATGGAGTATGGGAGAACAATGCAGAACGAGCTAAATAGATGTGCTTAAGTATAGATTAATCATAAGTGTACTTAGATTCATGATATTGGTCAGTGTCTACATAGTCCTCTCATTTACAAAATAGAGATGTTGTAGAGGTATATAATAAAAAGCATTATAATAATAGTAAGAGAAAGTGTTACTATAAAATATGTAAAGAGCGCGTACAAAACAACTGGTCATAGCTCCAGTGTGATGTCGAACGAGACAAAATTCAACAGCATTATGGTACACGTTCAGTCAGACAAAGGGCAGGGGACGGACCAGTCCCCACCAGCAGCACCCGTTCACGAGTATGACCTGGGAAGCAGCCATCACTCTCCTCAACCATTTTAGAGGGAAAAGAATGACCCGCTCCACAGAGCCGCCACTAGCAAAGACATTTTAGTGAGCATGACCAATCCACGACCCTGTCGACATCGTTCGAGAATAATATTTAAAATCAATGAACGCTCGCTAGGCAGGACACGCTGCACTTAACATTATATTCTTCTAGATTTCAGTTAATTTGTGTAAAGGCATTTTTATCATTTAAAAAATCATTTAGTGTATAATATCCTTTACTCATTAGTGAAGATTTAATATACTTTTTAAATCTGTCAAGTGGCAACTCTAACATGGGCTTTGGTATCTTATTGAAGCAGCGAATACCGACTCCTACGAAGGAAGTAAATACTTTTTGAAGCCTAACTATTGGTAATACCAGTTTATGTTTATTTCTAGTGTTTGATTTATGAACGTCACTCACTTTATTAAATAAATGGATATTCCTACGTATGTACACTATGTTGTCGTATATATACTGTGAATCGACCGTGAGAATGTTGATCTCTTTAAAAAGTTCTCTGAGGGAAGCCCTAGGTCCAAGATTATAAATGGCACGGATAGCTCTTTTTTGCAGTATGAATACATTTTCCACGTCAGCAGCGTTACCCCACAGTAGGATACCATAAGACAATGCTATGGAAGTAACTAAAATAAAGTAGACGTGCTGTATCCACATCCGTAAGTTGCCGTACTTTCCACACTGCATAAGCAGCGGAGCTAAGTTTACCCGCAAGTGATGAGATATGGGCCCCCCATTGGAGTTTGGAGTCTAGGGTAATGCCTAGAAAGACAGTGGAGTTCACGAGGTCCAGCTTTGTGCCATTAATAAGAATATTCGTAGCATTAACTTTTACATTGGGCATAGTAAATTTAATACACTTTGTCTTGAGTAAATTAAGCAATAGATTGTTTATTTCGAACCAATTTGATATCCGTGAAAGAGCACCATTCACATCGTCAAAATTAAGCTTAGCTCTGTCAACTTTGAAGATCAAGGAGGTATCATCTGCGAATAGTACAATATCACAGACATCACGGACAAAGTTCGGCAGGTCATTAATATATACTAAAAAAAGAAAGGGTCCTAAGATGGAGCCCTGTGGAACACCAATTGAAATATTAACTTCCTGAGACTTGACCCCGTTAATCTCAACACATTGAGATCTTTCACCTAAGTATGAAGCTAATAAATTAAGGGCAGTGTTTTTAATACCGTAATGCCTTAGCTTTTTAATAAGGGTTGCATGCTCAACACAGTCGAATGCCTTAGAGAGATCACAGAATACACCAATTGCATTCTGCGATGCCTCCCAGGCACCGTATATTTGCTGAAGCAGACCTACTCCCGCGTCTGTGGTTGAACGTCCCTTAGTAAAACCATATTGATCACCGTGTAACAGCTTATTCTCATTAAAGTGGTTAAGCAATTGATTGAGTAGGATCTTTTCATAAATTTTACTCAAGGCCGGCAAGATGGAAATCGGTCTAAAATTGGAAGGCTCGCTTTTTATCCCTGATTTAAAAATCGGTACAACTTTACTAAGTTTCATTAAGTCGGGGAACCTACCCTTCTCTACACATTTATTAAATATCGTCGCCAGCGCAGGTGCTATAGCCATTACTATGCTATCTAGTATTTTTAATGATATACCCCAGAAGTCGACAGTGGTTTTAATGTTTAACGACTTAAAGGTTAAGATTATGTCTGTCGGGGTCACATATTTAAATTCAAACAAGACATTGCATTCTTTTACACTGATTTTTAATATTAGTTCAGCTTTTCGGGAAGAGGAGTTCAAAGAGCCAGTAGTATGAACTGGAATTTCACTAAAAAATTTATTAAAAGCCTGCGCAATATCGAAATCATCTGTTAAGATGTTATCATGAATTACAAGTTCAATAAGATCATCGCGTGGTTGAGTTCTCCCAGATACACTGTTAATTATACCCCATGTGGTTTTGATCTTATTTGATGACCTTTTGATCATATTGCTATAATATAAAGACTTTGCTGCAGTACACACCTTCCTAAAAGTCTTCGAGTAGTTTTTAACATATTCCAAGAAAGCTGGGTTTTGATTATATGTTTTCGTATCATACAGTTCATACATCTTAGCTCTACTTTTATGAATTCCTACAGTAGCCCAATCACTAAACTTTGCTTTCTTGGCCGTTGAAAATGATTTTATTTTAAATATATTATCGAATTCTGATTTCATGGTATCAAAAAGGTTTTGATATAGGTAATTGGGATCATTATGTAACCAATCCATATTAGATATGCGATTGTAAACTTTATCCCTAAAACAGTTTATACGTCGATCTGATATCGGCCTACAAGTAACTTTACATAACTTAGGTATACGGTGGCTGTGTACTGACACCAACGAACCACTATGATCTGAGGGCAAAGCGTTTATAATTAATTTATCAAACACTTCACAGTCGCAAAACACATTATCTAAACAGGTAGCAGACGTAGCAGTGATTCTAGTCGGTTCATTGAACAAGCATACTAGATTAAAAGATTTAAAAAGATTAATTTGTCTACAGCTAATGGATGACTTTTCGATTAGATTGACATTGAAGTCACCACATATAATGATTTGCTTTTTAATACCAGAAATTTATTTTAACACCTCTTCCATAACGTTTTCAAATGTATTAAAATCACCCGAGGGCGGTCGGTAAACGCATGCTACAACATAACTATCCAGTTCGACACAAGATATCTCAACAATGCGTTCAATAGAAAGACCCATAATGTCCTTGCGCTCTTTACACTTGATGTCGTTGGCGACTAATATTAGAGACCCTCCGCGTATGGCTGTTTTTCTTGTGAACGCACTCAACACTGTGTACTGACTTTGATATTTGATTATTTCATGAGATTTCAGCCAATGTTCAGTAACACGGAATAAATGGACGTTGTATTTCCTAAGAAATCATTCTATCTCGAGATCTTTGCCAGCTAAACCTTGCATATTCTGATGAAAAATATTTAATTCTATTGACTTAGCTGTTGTCGCATTTACTAGTTTAAACTATGGTCACACAACCTAATGTTGCTGCCAGTATCAATCATTTTATTTTGGTTTATATTGCATATAACCGCGTCATTTCTTTGTATATTAAATGCTAACAATGTAGCCAACTGTCGTTTAGTTGTAAAGGGCAGATACATGGTATCTTCTGTCAGCCTAAACTTGCTAATGAATTTATTTATATCAAAACATCTTACATGGGGTAATGTATACGCTTCTACAACAAATTACCCATAGATATCCAAAACATGCCTATCAATAAGTTTAAAAAGGCAATCAAAACTAGACTGTTTAAGAGAGGGTATTATAAAATTTCAGATTATCTTGACGATATAACAGATTGGGTTTGAGCGGCTCCTCAATCAGCGAAATTAAACAATGCTGTATAATATACTCGTAACTTTAAAAATAAAAGGTTATTAGAAAGGCCAAAAAAACTAAGTTAAAATACTAGCCTGTTGAGTTTCTCGCTGGATCTTAGAGGAGGTCGCGTTCCGATCCGGTGGTAGATGTAATAATTTAATATTTTTGACGTTTGTAAGTGCTCTTGTATTGGCCTAAACAAATACATAAATATTTTTTGACTTTTGACTATAGGATAAAATATTAGAATTCATTATATCGTTGTTATTTATTTATATCATCAGCATTGAGGCAAAGTAATATTTTTTTTATATGATATAATTATAAATTAACAATTTTCTTTTTTCATTTACTCTCTTTCTATCTCTTTATATATCGACACGCCAGATTCCTTGCGGAAAAGACAAAGCATATTTCCAGAAAATATCACTAGACAGCCCTATCTTAATTTTTCATGGGATTTTGCGGGAAAATACAATTTCTTTATATGTTATACTTATAAATTAATTTAAATAATCGGATTTATTCCTTTATTTGTACTTTAAAACCTTGCATCTTATCAAATTCCATGGTTTTGGGTCAACGGGAAGTGCCCTATAATTTCTGATGAGTGACTTTAAATGGCAATATCTTTTGATTGGGTTTACCTTCATTTTACAGTAGGGGACCGTAGATCTTCATATTCGATTTAAATTTTAACTTAATACCTTTAGCCGTTCCTGCGAAAAAGGGTGATACCCATCGAACAGACGGACAACGAAGTGATCCTATAAGGGTTCTCCGAACCCTAAAAGTACATCCAGACGAATATAGAGCCTCCTCCTTTTTGAAGTCTGTTAAAAAGCATAAGAAAGTTTATATTAAAATTGCTTTGAGGATATTTTCGGGTATGAATGATTGGAAACAAGACCTGTATATTGATGGGTGATATGAAGTAACGTTCCCAGGACACGCAGCAGATCCGGCACGGCGACAACAACGACTGCTTGGACTGGGAGCCGCGCTCGCGCGAGCTGTTCATCAACCGCTGCGGCGCGCGCGGCTCGCAGCAGTGGCTCGTGGACGCCGTGGACCGCGACATGATGGCCAAGTGGGACTCCATGCGCTCGCGGGTCACCGGGCCCCTAGAGCCTTACTAATATTGCAATTGTATAATGTTCCTCATCAGCCCAATTTAGCCTCTTCCGGTTTGCTTCACAGAACCCGATCCTCGGCTTTGTGCCTATTTTGATGTGTCCATCGCATCCAGTATGTATATTTGGGACAAAGAACCTTATCGACGGGCATGAAAGTTGGAAAAGCCATTAATTTTGTTTGGCATATGTAACTTTGCTCTGCCCTATGGTGCCGTCGATTTATTTGTACTAGATTAAAGGTGACCGTCTGCAACCGCTCGAAACGTAAGAGCACAACTGTGAATGTGGCCTTTTAAGAATTAGTTCGATCAAACGATATCCAACGCGATCACGTCTTAAAATACTGCACTGTGTTAACACTACCAAAGATCTGCGGTCATGATAATTTTAAATTAATTTCTACAAATGCTAGCTACGTGTATGTATATATTTGTAATCTACGTCTAATGGTTAGACCGTTGGACTTCAGAGTCAGAAGTCCCGGGTTCAAACTCAGGCACGCACCTCGGTCTTTTCGAAGGCATATGTGTATTAAAAATACGTATCACTTGCTTTAACGGGAAAAGGAAAACATCGTGAGGAAACCTGCATGCCTAAGAGTTTCTCGAAGGTGTGTGAAGTTCGCCAACCCGCACTGGGCCAGCGTGGTGGACTATGGCCTGAACCCTCTCAGTTTGAGAATAGGCCCGTGCCCATCGGTGGGACAGTTTCTTAACTGGGCTAATATTATTATTATCCATAAACTATACCGATATTACTACTAGTTAACCGCCAGTTGCTTCAGTGGTTAGAGCTTAAGGCACTGTCCTTTGGGTCGAGTGATTACTCGCCGCGGCTGCCGGTTCGATCTGCTACGAGACAAATCTTTATGGGACCTACGGATATTTGTTTCTGCCCAGGTGTATGTGAATTTCATGATTGCAAACCGTATTAAATAGCGTACTGTTATTTGTAGCCTTCCGTACCGCAAACGGTAAAAAGGATACCCTTAAAACATCATTTTGTTGTCCGCCTATCTGTCCGTCCGACGTTAAGACCAGTGTTGCCTGACTAATTACGACGGGAACTAGAATATAGAAGTCGCGTTTAATTACATTGTTATCATTATCATTGCTCATGCACATACAGGATATATAATGATAGAATTGAATGGAAATAAAATTGTTGATATTACTCTTTTATTTCCGGCCAAAAGTCTTACTCTACTGTCAAATGACTCGCTTATAAGACTGGTCACACGATCTGTGTGATTGACGTCATTGTCAAATAGGCAGTCATTTTTTTATATGATGACGTAGTCTCTCTTGGAATTATTCGTGTGGTATGTGTGCATTAACAACCATGAAATTGACATATATAAACACCCAGCCCACAATGCTTCACTTTGTAAAGTGCCAGTTGGACGGTCGTGTAGGGTTATTGGCAAAACCTGTGTCACATACAAGGTGTAACATAATAAACGCAAGACCTCAGACACCCCGATTAGAGAATTGCTTCATAAATTCAAAACGAAAACCAAATTTCCAAATTTAAAGGTTGTACCCCTTTTTTAAGCACTTTTATACCCCAATTAACAATGAAACTTGTATGTGTATGTGTGCATTTTGAAAAATACGGGTTAGGAATGCATTTGTAATCTTCTTATTGCTATGAATCAAGAATAAATTTAGTTTATTTTAGCGCACTAAGGTTGTAACTGCATTTTTTGCAAGTTAAAAAAAATGAAATATACATTAAAAATAGTTGGAATCAATTCAGTTATCGATTTAGAACAAACTACTTTCAGGTCTTGCGTTTATTATGTTACAGCTTGTATATTTCTTTGTGTTTTCGTCTAAGCAACAAGGTATGTTATAGTTATTTTTTCATTATGTTTATCGTTAACTGCAACATATCATACAAAGGATTCATACTTCGCGTGGCTGGCTGCGGGAGGAGGCACAACTACAACGTAAAGAGAGATAACGTATAGTTATGTGACAAATATTATTATTTTTATTCTTCTAATCTTAACTGAAGATTTCTTAAAAAGATTCTATACTAAGACCACTAACGAAGGGAGCACCAGGCAGTGATACTGTAGGAAGAGAAGTAGAGCGTAAGTGGTGCGTTTAAACGACGGCTTCCCTCACTTCATGCGGGAGTCGGCAGTGTGTAAACCCGGTATAAGATAATTTATGTTTAAGTATACTTATGTTCACTATCTATTCCTTCTAAATTTCTTTTGTGCTATACATTTATATTTTTTTATTATATTTTTTATGTCTTATGTACAAAGTTTTTCAGTAACTAAGGCTAAATTTTGAAGGCTTTTAGAGGCGTAATTCACGGAAGCTCCATATTTAATGTTAGCGAATAGGTTAATACTAGGCGTTCTAGAAATCCTATATTTTTACATTTTTTCATATATTGACGGTTGAAACTGTTCTCAGGTATAACCATGTAAGGGAACTTGCTATTGTCTTTACTTATTTTGTAGATTAAGACTTGATGAACTTGAAGGGATGAAGGTGCAATTTTAATACAAAATAATTTAAAAATACTAAAGCGTTATTATGCATTCCTTTTTGGTTATATTGAATAATTAATTACTCGTTCAATTATTAAAGGGAAATTGGTCAATGTGCGTAGCCACAAGTCAAAAATATCAACTAGTCTTAGTAGTATTATTTTTTAAATTATATTTGACTGCCTCGTTGATCTAGTCGCGAAAAATGCACGTAGCATTTACGAGGTCCCGGCTTAGAATCCTAGGTTGGAAGATGCCATTATTCGAAAAAAACAATCCAGTATCAGTTCCGAGCTGGCATCCTAGCTGGTGTATAGGCAACAGGCTCGATCACTATTACAAAGGGACCGAACATCCTTTGCGAAAACTGGGTATACTAGTTACAACCAACGGACACGCACATTATTATTATTATAAACAACTAACATGTTTTATTTGTAAAATCTAAATAAAACCCCACAAACGGGCTCTCATCTGCAGGATAAGGAATCACCACCTTACCCTACACAACGTAATAGTTACAAACATGTATTTAGGTACTGTAGTATTTGTAAAGGATAGGCTATACGCCCTTGGGTTCGTCCATTAATCACGATGTTTTTAGCAACTTTTTAACCCCCTACCCCCCCGGTGGTGAGGTTTTATATTAACCCATCAAGCACGTGTATTTTTTGGTACAAAGTAGACGTGTAGAAGTTTCAAGACTAGTATTTTTCACATAGGATGGGTAGTGACAGTTCTAATTGCCAAACGAAATTAATTCAATTGTATTAAGGTATAACACCATAAGTATAGAAACGGGTCATGCCTCTTATTGCCATTGAATAAAGTATAATTTTCTTTGACACTTACAACTGTCACAGTACCCTTCCTTCATGAAAATACTATTCCAGATGCGGACGACGAAGACGAAGTCGTAGATCCCTAGCCTAGCCCGCCGACCGGTGCACTTAGTTTACCCCCTTCCCCCGTAGCGACTGTCCCAACCGAGGCCGTTCCTCTTTGAGGCGCCCTGGAGTATTCGCCCCTTGCCCTTGCCTTAGGTTATTGTTAGCGATTGAAAATGAAATTCACGTGTAGCCATGTAGTGTCTTTAGTATGCTGAAGCTATTGCATATAATGCTGTTATTGCTTTATGAGGAAAATTTAAAAATTAGTAGATATGGCTTATTTTGTAAGTTACCATGGTAATTCCTAGTGGGATTGATATTTTTTTAAAGCAAGTTATACATGTTATAGTTATGGAGAGTTCTTTTAGTGACTCTCATGCCTAAGTGTTGTAAATAATGATCAGCAAGATTAGTGTATTAAAAAAAGTCATTTAGAAATTGTTTGTACCTTCTGGTACGGCCCCATAGGTACACCCACCATTACGTGGTGGTTCTAGGTCGGCACGATTAAATGTTTTTTTTTATCTATTGTACGATTTCTAAAGTGTAAGCAGTTTATTATGACTACTCAACACACCATCCACCTTTAGATGCAAGTATTATACAAGGTGTAACATAATTAACACAAGACCTGCAAGTAGTTTGTTCTAAATCGGCGACGGTATCGATTCCAACGATTTTTAAGGTAAGTTTTTTTTTTAAAGTTCAATAAAAGCTCTTACTCGTTCTATTCGGTGTATTAAACAATTTTTGATAATTATATAAAGCATTACGGCTATTTTAAATGTATGTCATACACCTCAATATGCATACAAAAGTTAATTAACTATTAAATTTTATGGTTAATTTGGGTACCAAAGAGATTAAAGTAATGGTAGAAAACTCCTTAAAATAGGAAGTTTGATTTTCGTGATTCTTGAAGCAGTAATCTAATTGAGGTGTCTGAGGTCTTGCGTTATATATGTTACACGTTGTATATGGATACCGTGTATATTATATAGTCGATGCCTAGTTACTATATTTCGTTTTTATTTAGTTATGCATAGGTATTTCGAAACAAGAAATAAATATATTAAAAAAGTGTTTGCACTACAATCAATGCATTAGTTACTACATATTCGTAGGTAGTGCTAGATTATATAAATATATTTCAAAATATAGAAGGTATAGTGCAACAAGGATCCTTTGGCCCGTGGATAACAATTGACATGAGGGTTGGTGTGAAATTAGGGTTACCAAAAAGAAAAATGCAGAAAAAGGCAGTGACAGCCTAGTGGTTAGACCGTTGGACTGCAAAGTCTGACTGTCTTTTCGAAAACATGTGCGTATTTAAAATTAATTATCACTTGCTTTAACTGTGAAGGAAAACATCGTGGGGAAACCTGCATGCCTAAGAGTTTCTCGAAGGTGTGTGAAGTTCGCCAACCCGCACTGGGCCAGCGTGGAAGACTATGGCCTAAACCCTCTCAGTTGGAGAGGAGGCCCGTACCCAGCAGTGGGACAGTTTCTTAACAGGGCTAATATTATATAGAGGTGTAACATAATAAACGCAAGACCTCAGACACCCCGATTAGAGAATTTTATGTGTGCGTTTTGAGAAATACGTTTAGGAATGCTAGGAATGCATTTGGAATCTTCTTCTTGCTATATAATCAAGAATAAATTTAATTTTTTATAGCGCCCTGAAGGCGTAAAAGCATTTTTTGCAAATTAAAAAAAAATGTAAGATACATTAAAAACTGTTGGAATCAATTCAGTTACCGATTTAGAACAAACTTCTATCAGGTCTTGCGTTTATTATGTTACAGCTTGTATATATATTATATAAAAGAGAAATGTTTGTACTCCCAGGGAAATGTATGAACAGCATGGTTACTAATTAGAAAAAAGAACCGTAGTAAATTTCATTGTGCCATTGATGGCAGCGTTAGTTCCGATTTATCCGCGGCCAAAATATCCTTGGGGGGACTGTATTTTAATAAAATCTTATTTAATAATTACAATGTATTTACATACATGATGTTACTACATCACTTGTTTTGTTTGTACGAGTCTATATTCCACTGCGAAACATATCACTAGTTGTTTTAAAGCATTGTAAAAAAGTATACTTACGTAGTCAAATATACGTTATTTTTGGATCAAACAGTTATTTTTATTTAATATACCTAGCCGCATTTATTGGGTAGATATTTACTAGTCCAGACATGCCTGTATGTAGCTGGACTTATTGTTATGGCAGTTCGGCTTACACAGTCAGAAATGGGTCACTGTTTGGGTATTTCCATATTCCGGCGACTCTGTGATTCGTAATGTACGCTAAGTCCGGTTACCATATCAAGTGGTTGTCGATAGGCCAAGTTTGAAGAAGGTCGCGATAAGATTGCAGCAGGTCACGACGATGCCTTCTCATATTCCCTCAGGGTTTGCTTGGTAGACTATTTATTATCATGTAGGTTTGTAAGAGAAAGTCCACGAGTGAGGCAGTGTAGTGAGATTTATCGACCGAACTGAATATAAAATTTTAAGCGTTCACCTGTTTTCGGTTTGTTATTCGTCGGTCGCACCAAGTTTCGTCTCAAATAAAAAGTTTTTAGTTCGGACCATATTCTATTCCTGTTACGTCCCGAAAGTAATTTTTATTCATAACTAGTTGACCCGGCGAACTTCGTACCGTCAAAAAATAAAATCCTTGCATTTTCTTTATATTTTCTCACCTTTTAAACTTTCCTTGGACTTCTACAAATATTTTAACACCATAACTAGCCTGATTTGGCTAATTTTGGTTTTAAAATAGTTGCGAGCCGTTCTCGAGCTTTTGTGAGACCAACAAACGTCAATTCATTTTTATATATATAGATTTAAGATTTTATTTCTATTTATGCCCCATTTTTGTTCAAGGTTCGTCCGATTTTAACTTCATAACTAAAAGGCACTAAGAAATAACTAAAACATCAGTCATTATAAATCTAATCACAGCTGTTAGTTAAAATTCGCTTTTATCTCCGACCAATTGGACTGACTAACTAGTTTTTTTTTTTTTTTTTTTTTTTTTTTAATAAAAACGTAGCCCCACACTAGGATTTATTCCTGTGTCGTGGGTGCGTTTACAAACATGAAAGTTCACACAGACAAATACCCAGACCGAAACAAATAATTGTGGATCACACAAAGATTTGTTCCGTGCGGGAATCGAACCCGCGACTATTAGACACAGTGGGCGGAGCGACTTAAGCTCTTAACCACTGCGCTAAATCGTCCGTCGAAGTCGAGTTGTATGTACAGAATAGATCCCGATGAAGAATTTTATTCTAATCAAATCAAATGGTTGGTCCGTTGATTATTTGCATATTATTTTGGTAAAGTTTTATTCTTAGCGAAATAACTGGTTTCATTTAAAAAGAAAACAATCGGGTTCCACAGTGCATTCATTTTCGTTTTCCGTCTCTTCGGTCCTCCTATGTAATAGGGAGAATATATACATTTCTATGTTAATAAAAATCTTTGGTCAAAGTACCATGACACTACGACCTACTTTGACCACGATTTTGTGGACTTCATTAATTCTATCTAATCATACTTCGGCTGGAAATAATTGTGTGTGTGTGTGTGTGTGTGAGTGAGAGAGTGAGTGGATCGTAGTCGGCGGCGGCGGCTACGATTAACGGATTCGCATGGGTAGATGCGTTCGCGAAGTATCGTGTTGTCGCCTTTTTAACATAGAATAGGTTCAAGACCTAGATCGGAGTGGAGATCGACATTCCGTACGAACCAGGGGGCTCCTACGGCTTTACGGAGGAAGCGGTTTTGAACGGCTTGTAGTTTATCGGTGTGAGAGGGGGCCGAATGCCCGAACACAACACACGCATAAGTCATGATGGGTCGAACGCAAGTTTTGTAAAGCGTCACCTTATTTCTAAGGGACATTTTACTCCGCTTGCAGATTAACGAATGGAGACGACCGAGCACAAAGGATGCTCGGTGTAGGACCCGCTTGATGTGCGGGCCGAAGGACATGGTACTGTTTAGGGTGACCGCTAGATATTTGACCTCTATGACCCAGGGAATGGGTCGGTCGAACATGGTCATTTGACCGAGATTACTTCTAGGGCGGCGCAGGGAGTGGCGCGGGGTGGCACCTCTGGAGAAGAACACCGCAGCGCTCTTGTCCGGGTTCACTTCAATACGCCACTTCCTGAACCAATTCCCTAGGGAATTGGCGGTTGCCTGAAGTTTTCTGGTAATGAAACCCTTATTCCTATGCGAGACGTAGAGAGCGGTATCATCCGCGAATAGGGCTAGATGCACCTTACTCGAACGAGTAATGTCGTTCGTGTATAGGCTAAACAGGAGGGGCGAGAGAGCTGAGCCCTGCGGGACTCCAGCTCGGGTGGTCATTTCGACGCGATATCGGAAGGCGCGATTTGACAAGAAGTCTCGTATGATGAGCACGAGTCTGTCCGACACACCCATTTGGTAGGGCTTGTAGATTAAGCCGTTGTGCCAGACTTTGTCGAATGCCTTTGCGACGTCGAAGAAGAGGGCGTCCGTGTAGACGGGTTTGGGTCTGTTTAGACCGGAGAGGATGTGGCTCAAAAGCCGAACTGCTCGTCGATAAGGATACCCCTGGACACTACAAAGTCTTTGAGCCGCGCCAGAAGTAGGCGCTCGTAGACCTTAGCCAGGGAGTTGAGAAGACTGATAGGGCGGTAGCTCGCGGGGAGATTACGAGGTTTGCCGGGCTTGGGAATGCCTATGACGTCTGCTTCCTTTCACTTAGCGGGGAAGGTGCAGTTCGTCATGGCGGCGTTCAATATGGCCACTAAGAGGCAAATGAGTTGGGCGGGCAGGCATTTCAGAACGCGATTCGAAATGCCGTCAAAGCCGGGGGCTTTTTTGGTTTTGAGACCCATAATGAGATCTTCGACCTCCGTTTGGGTGATAGGAGGTAAGGAATCGGCGGGGGGAGGGATGCCCTGCGCTTGACTTCCCTGTCGACCGCGTCGACGTGGGACTGGTCGACAGATAGAGAGCTGGGGGTGCACTGGTTCTCGAGGGAGTCGGCGAGAAGCTCGGCCTTTTCGTCGTCGTCGAAGGCTGGGGGTGCGCCTGAAGGGCGGGACAGCGGGGGCATGCCAGTCGTGGAGTCGGTTTTGAGGCTACGCGCCAGCTGCCAGTAGGCCAGGTGCGATGGCGCGAGGCCCTCTAGGAAGTCACCCCACCGTTCCTCCCGGACCTCCGCGACACGATGCTTTACCTTACGTTGTAAAGCGCGCATACGGGCTCGATTGGCTACGGTGGGGTAAGAGTCATGCGCTCGGATTGAGGCATTCTTGGAACGAATGAGATCCCTAACATCGTCCGGCAGTCGAAAGCGGTTTAGATCTTCCGCCTCGACTTGCTTAGACGATCGACTGACAGCCGATTGGATGTGGTCGGTGAAGGCATCTACGGCCTGATCGGTGTCCTGAGGGGACGGGAAGGAGTTCGAGCTGAGGTTTCGGCATCCGCCGTGGCCGTGTTTAGCGCATGCCAATCCACCACCGTCTTTTTGGGTCGCTGAGGGGCGAAAGGGGGGGAACCGAGTCTCATGACTACAGGTCGATGGTCAGAGTCGAGCTCCTGGACTACTTCTAAGGAGTGCAGCGGTAAGGCACCCTTCAGAAGCGCCATGTCCAGGACGTCGGGTCGGTGGTACTAGTGTAGGTTTATATACTATTATAATGTAATGTAATGTGCAAATTTAAATATAAAAATTATACTATTGCACCAACCGAAAATTGAATAATTATTCGGCCTTTCCGTTCCGATCAACTGTAGCGGAGCTACTACGCCTACAAAATAAAAAAATATGTTGAAATGTACAACATATTTTTACTAACAGTACTTTAGTAATATAGATAAGTGAGACTAAACAAGAAATACATTTCGTTTCTTAGGACGTAACAGGATTCTTTTGGAATGAAGGAAAAACCCTGTTCTCTCTTGAGACGACCGTGTAGTTATAATTTAACTATATTATAACTATATTGTAGTTTTTCTAACGAAAAATTCCCAGTATGAGTCCGGAGGTTGGAATTGTGCCCGGTATATGGCAATAGGCTCGCCCCCTATTACATGGGACCTAACATCGTCGGCGAAACGTGGGTGTACTCAGTACACCTCTGCCACCCGCTCTGGGGAATATAGGCCTGACGGTGTCATATTTATTCGTTTTCAGGAATATCCTTAAAACAAGGTTTTAATAAGAAAAACGAGTGTAATAATGATTTTTCTTTATTTATTCCATTAGAATAGTTACTAACATTACGCGGTACATGGCTGCGTCGCGACGCGCACCTCCGGACTAACAGAGTATGACTGTTGACTATGTTACACATTCAGAGCATTTCAATGAATTCTATGGACATCCACATAATAAATACTATAAGACTCTGTTAGCTAACAACATGCATCGAAAATGGCTTCCCAGTGGACAGACGTAGTGTCTACCCGACATCTTTGCAAATTTTCTACAAAATAACAGTTATAACTGCATTAAAATCGTTGTGCATGCTAGCTGTATGTTTATGATGTAGTCCTAAAGATGTTAAGTCGACTGTAGGCCTGTTTTTGAGCTGAGAACCAGCTTCTTTAATGTCAGTTTCCTTTAACTGCGCTAGGCCTGCATGAAATATGTAAAGCTGATTCGCATTAAGGGTGGAGTCATAAACACCGCACATAAGAGACCGCGCTGTGGGTTCCGATAGTTTTACCAACTGCAGCAAAACCACATTCCAATTGCAAATTTACAGCCAGCTTGCAGTCTAAGGCCCGTGTTACAGAACGTAAATCAGTGGTGATCTAGTTTTATAAACTGATTTTTGTCCTTAAACGTTAGTTTTAAAATAAGATGACTGATTTTTGTTTTGTAATACGTGCCTGAATGCAGAACGTCTGAAAATACACTTTTAACCCTGTAAGGGAATTTAAAACCTAGTTCAAACAACTTGCGGTCTTATACTTTAATAAATGTAGGCACAGAAGATAGATATTGTACTATGGTGTTTTAACGGGTCTGTCTCCTTCGACCTTCAGTTGATGTCGAGCAGTTCTTAAAAAAAACGAATGTTTTCGCATTATATAAACTGTTTTGTTTTAAATAAATAGATGAGTATGAGGTTGCTACACATTAAATAGGTTAACTCGTTAAGATACCAATTAGTTAGGTTATTAATTAAATAAATAATTTCATTCATTGGGGGTTTCCTTGGGGTTTAGTGACACCATTCATTTATCCCACCGTTTCATGGGTGCATCGTGCGTGACGCGCATCAGAAAGACGTTCCTGTTAATTTAAGGTATTATAGGTAGGAACGTGCATACATTTTGCGTGCATCTGTCTCTAGCTCCAATTTTAAAATCTCCCCGAATCAGACTTTTTCAGGAGCGATCGAAAAAGAAAGGCTTTTATTTTCCCACAAAGTTCAAATTTACCCAATCTTGTTTAGAGGAACTGTTAATAGTGTACATTAAAATATCAATGCATGCTGTTTTTAAGGAGGCCACAGACTAATAGTTTGCCACGATTTTACCTGTTGAAAATATTAGCATATTGAGTTTCATGTTACCAACTATAGACTGATATTTATCTTCAGAAATCTAGTTTGTTCCTCGCTAATAATATAACTAAATCGGTTTTAAGTCTGCGATCGGAAATTTTACATCGCAAATCATCAATTGTTAATAACTATTATATATACGTTATAAGTCACCGCCCCAAGTGCGTGTTCACATTGTTCCGCCAAGTTTTGTACCTGGTTGGCAAAAATCTTTGCTGACCTCAAGAAAGTCGTGAATATGTGATCTATTACGATTAATTCTTGGGCAGCAAATGAAAACCGTTAGACCGTAGCCTCCTTAAGGATATTATTATCTATGGATCACGCCATAGACTACATCTACTTATGAGTTAAATCTATACCATCACACCTGGTTGTATGACTACCCATGTAGAGAGAAAATAAATGCGTTGCACTGGAATCAGTTCTACGTATAAATGCCTCATGTGATCTTAGTTCCAAAGTGTCATAAAATAATCTATAACATTACTTATATTAAGTAACATGAATTCTTTCGAATCATTTAATCCTCTAAATAATTTAGAAACATTTGAATTAATTATAAACTGGCTCAGCAGACAAAATTTAGACGAAAGCTTAACATATTGATACAATACATAAACGTGCATAACGGCATTAGCTGCAGAACTGAGGTACGCCGTGTTGGTTAATATTCATATATTAATCGTTTATTAAATATGTAGCCTCAAATTAACAGAGTATAAAATATATATTTTTTATATTCAGAGGATTAATCGATCATTCATAAGCGTTGCTGTACCGATAGTACCCACTTTCTCTTGTCTGACAGAATACATTTCATTTATTACTAATTCTAAAATACTCATTATCGTTATAAATAATTCAAGCGTAAAGATATGTACAATATTTTTACAGGTTACATAATTAAGTACCTATTTACAAATAATAATTCTTTATACATCATGAAAAAGTTAACATATTGTTCTAAATATCACCTTGAAATCAATAACTACGTACATAATAGATAATTATATATTATACTAGGTAGGTACATTTAAAACATAAAAATACACCTTAAAGATAATATAAACGAAGGTAAGACGTATTATATTAGAGTATTGCTTTTTAGTCACATTTCCAAAATATCACCAACGCGTGGGTCTCTGTCGGTAGACCCGATAGTTCCAAATTTCATACATTTTTCGCCGAATCATTTCTTTAGTAAAAAATATCATTTGCGCCCTATCACCGTTCATTCAGTCAACTAGTTATTATTAAATAAGTATCTCTAACACAGAATATACACCACATTTTAAATGAGACATGGACATATACTTAGGATTAGACCTACTCTTTTATTTTAAAGTACAATTGCTTCTTGCTGACTTATCGAGGAGGAAACGTCTATGTCACAATAGTACACTCACGGCCGCGGCCCGCGGACCTCGCAGCTACACTTAGAAGAAAAAGAGTCAGTCTCTAGGAATAATCTAGTACAAGTCAGCAAGAGCGCGGTTTCTAAACGGTTACGATAAGATCTACTGTCGTTTATTGCACAACACATGCAGATACGTATTAATGTTCACTGTTATTATACTTATTTTTACTTCTATGTAATTACGATCATTGCTACTGTGGGAATATTTCACTACTGAGAACTCTGTCGCTCCGAACCAATAAAATAGGGCTATTGATATCGTAAACGCATATTACATTTTTTTTTTGCTTTTTTAACATATTTTTTTTATACTTTTACATGTACTATTTATTGGCATTAATTCAGGCATTTCTTAATGTATGCTAACTGGGTCAGTTACGAATTAAATTAACGTTTCTCCTCCTTCAATCTCGGTAAAGTCCGATTAAATAATTTTCATTGGTTTCGGAGCATTTTGGCGTTACTTGAAGTTGGGTAATGTTTCAAATGCATGAATGACCACATAATATATAATATTTACAATAACGACGCAACCGTCAGTGATGATAATTTATCACATTTTCGAAAAGACAACTTTAGCTTGTGACTGCCTCTTCAAATTAAATGTTTTCTAAACAACATTGTTGACATAAAACGGTAATTAAGAAATTATAAATAAAGTGATATTAAAAAAACTATTTACTTAATTTGAAGAGTCAGATATATGTATGTAGGACGTAGTGGATTTCCATTAAAAATAAAAGAAAAATCATCTTAGGTATATAAACGTAAAGCATAAAATAATTTTATTTACATTATTACTAAATCATAGCGATTGAACGAAATATTTGGTTAAAGTGATAGAATTATTTATATTATGAGCAAATAATGCATGTTATGTAGTACATAGTTAAAAAGTTGATATAATTTTATATAAGTATAAAATATAACTAACAATTAATAAAAAATATGCGAGGAAGTTAAAAAATTGTGATCGCCTGTTGAGTATTTTGTTTCCATTATAAATATTGTCATGTATATTATGCTGATTTTGTCGTTTTATGTTTTATTTTTTAGTTTATTATTATTATTATTATTATTATGATTCGATCGGTACCCTGTTGTTTTGAGATTCATTTCAACTCGTTACATAATTATGTAAAATGTAAATTAAATCGGCGAGTCCTATAAACAAGTATTATAAAAATAATACCGCCTGCGCATCCTTCGATTCCAGTCAATCTTAGCCTAACCGTAGCCTCATATTACAAAATTCATTTCTCATACAATACTCAAATAAACCGACCACCGACGACGATCACTCGTATCCAGACATAATCAGTTCTATTAATATTTTAAAAGAGTAAAATAAAATATCATAAATTCCACGTCTCGTTTTCCACCGTTTTGCTGCAAATGGCGGCCGACGCGGGAAAGTAAGATGGCGTCACGAACGTAGGTCGGCGCCGTGCTTAGGCGCGGTGGCGGGCGCGGCCGGAGCGGCGCCGCTTCCTGCGCGTGTCGCGCACGAACACGATGTTGGCGGGGTCGTCGGCCGCCAGCGGGTACTTGGCCAGCGAGTGGATGTCGCGCGCCACCCAGCCGTCCACCACGCCGTGCGAGATGAGCTCCTCCTTCTCCTCCTCGGTCCAGCTGCCCGAGCCGTCCCAGCCGGCCGCCACCAGCGCCTTCTCGCGCTCCCACGCGCGCGCCGCGGCGCGCTTGTGCGCGTGCTTCAGCAGCTTGGCGCGCTCCTGGCCGGGGTCCACGCCGTAGCGGAGCACGATGACGGCTTGCGCCGAACCCTTGCTCACGGCGTGCACTCGGACCTGGATTCGAATAATAGCTTTCTAAAATTTCTGTTGCATTAGAAGCGAATAATCAAAGAATTCCAGTGAGGACGCATTACAAATTTGGCTTTGAAAAGTATCGTATAAAAGAAAAAAAATACCTCTAATCCCTGATCGTTAGTTTCATCCTGTGATACGTTAAATTTGCCAGACAGTCGCCGCAATTCTTCCATATCATCCCTGATCTTCAACGTATTATCTTTCACGAAGTAAAATACGTCCTGATCGTGGATATTGAAGTGAACGTCCAAGAAATATGAATTGTTAAAGACTGTCGTGATTACGTCCTCTACTACACTGTTGGCTCCGTCTACGATGCTTATCAGCGCTTTGCCGTCGACTCTGGATATTAGAACACCCTCGCCGAAAACTCCTCGCTTATATGACACTCTTGGAAGCAAATTCTTTGCGATCGGCTCCATTTTCAATATAGGTGTTGGAACGAAGTTCATGTCCGATAGGTCGTAGTTTATCTGCAGAAGAAACAATAATTAAAATTAAAAAAAAGTGTCTTGCACAACGTATAATTAAACATTATAAGAAAGCAGGAATGAAAGAAGGTTAGACTGACATAATAGAGTCTCGGTAATGAATAAATCTAGTAAAATATGCTGTTGCTGCACAACGTACTTACCTTCTCAATAATGCATTGTAGGCCAGATAATACTTCAAAGTCAGGAGTCAATTTAGGTACGGTCATCTTCAACTTGGGATTGAAAACCATTTCGGATATGTACCTAGATCCCATCATCTTGTTAAAGTCATATCCATACAGTTCGAGCCAGCTCGTTAGATCTGTCATATACTGAACATTCTGGTTCGGGTTTATTGGGTCGTTGTTTTTGAATCGGTAAATGAAGATGTCATTAGGTAAGTGGAGTTTATTTGCTAAGTGTTCCCACATTGGGGTCATCCACTGCCCAACGACAGGATCATAAAGTCTTGTGTCCAGGAACAGTAAGTCGGTATAATCGTCGTATATACCCCCGTGGAAGTCAACAGGTACAAAAAATTCAGGGTTCGTATCTTTCAGAATTTTACCAAACGGACTGCGTTTGATCTCTTTTACAATTTCACCGTTCACATCAAACACTACCAGTGGGGAACTGTTTTGGTCCGTAGCGACGTAGAATCGTTGATCCTCTGTCTCGATACATGTCAAGAAACCTCTCTGGTCGTAAAGGTAGCGTATTGTCTTCGACAATTTCGGGTAGTGTATGTGCGTCACTAGGTGTGGTTTCTGTGGGTGAGCGTAAAAGAACTGCGTTACGTTATTCTTATCGTCTTTCCAAGCGACCAGCCGGCTCCTGTCGTCGTAGTAATACCATATCTGGAACTTGTCTCGTTCAAATGCGTGCACGAACTGTCCTCGTGAATTGTATCGGTACTTCTGTTCACCACGTCTTACGACAAATCCTCGGGCATCATAGGTGCTGTATTCCATATCGCCATATTGAACTACTCTGTCACCGATATCGTAACCTAGGTACCGTTTTTCACCACGCTCTATAACTCCAATAACGTTTCCGTTCTCATCGTAAATAAATTTCCAGTCATCGTCAGATCCTGTCACTTCCATCAAGTGTCCGTCGTAGTTGTAACTAATTCGTTCGTTCGATGAAGTGCCGCCGATCATTACCTTCTTCGACTTTATTCTGTTCCTGGTATCGTACTCCAATTCTAACCGAAAAACGTCAAATGCTTTAATATTGATCAGAATGCTCTTCATTCGGCCGCGGTCATCATAGTCTGTGATGGTAAAGAATTGTTTGCTGGTGTCTTGCATTACAGATCGATTAAAAGTGTTCCTGTAAATCCTCAAGTCGCTGAGCGCCTCTAAAATACCAAGATTCTGATTGTACTTCATTCGTAATTGTGGCATTTCCTTGCTATTGACGTTAACATCTATTGTAGACAGCCGCGCATTGCCGTCGTATTGATATTTGAAGTGGGCGTTGCTAAAACTACTTTTGGGACTGAATTTCATTTTCTGATCTTTGAGAATACCTGCATGATATTTGTAATCTTGCCGGAGTTCATAATCAGAATCAGTGATTTCTACGTTCTTAACCAAGTGCGTGTTTTCATGGTATGCGTATCGAATGGATGAGGCTCCAGCTAAAATGGATTCCAACTTTCGACTGTTATCATATATATAAATAATTTTTCCAGACTGGTGTGGGAAGATTTTCGTTAGTATATTTCCATTGTCATCGTACAAAATTTCGTAAGGATGACGGTTCATTGGGGAAAAGTACTGGTATTTATAGTATCCCAAGGATGTCATCAGAGCGAATGTGTGAATGTGACCTCGGGGTGTTGTCAAATTTTGAAGGGCTCCCGAATCATCGTAATCCAGGAGATAGTCACTACCTCTAGGCGTCGTCACCTTCAACGGAAGAGACGTGAACATATCTCTAAAGGCGTATGCCAATGTGGAACCATCTCCATAACGAATCTCATTTAGCCTACCCGCTCTATCGTATGCGTATGTTTCGTAGAGGTCACCCCAGCTCCATTTCACTAGTCTATTAAATCGATCGTAGTCGAGTACCACTTGAGCAAATATGCCACTGCTTGGGCCCCACTTCACAGGTCTTGCCGTTTTATCATAAGAGACGTTCAGTAGTTCAACTTTATCGTCCATAAATACGGTGATCGTCGATGAGTCTCTGTCGTATTCTAGTGTAAGTAAATTGTCCCCGTTTATTCTTAGCTTGCGGCCAACCTGTGATATAGCTTTTCCGTTGCGAGCTTTATTTAGAAGTTTTCGTAAGAAGTATCGCCATTCAAATCTATTGGCAAGATCGCCACCGACTTCAGTCTTCTGTTTTGCTGGTATGGGGAAACTTTCGCCTAGTATTGGGTCGACTTCGGCCAGGATAGTGTACGGAACGGTCTCTGTAGATATTATATGGCCCCAAGGCATGTTCGAGGAAATGCTTCCATCTGATGAGACTATTGTCTTTTGCTCAGCATCTCCAATTCTTGCATGTAGAGCCGAGCCTTTGATCAAAATTGATATAGGTTTCTTATTGTTTTCGGTGATTCGTACTGTGGCACCTTTTAGACTGAGATCAAAGTTCAAATTGATGATTCTGCCTGTTGGCGTAACGGCTGAGGTAAGCCGTCCAAATTCATCATACTTGTATACGTAACTCCTGCCGGTACTGTCATACTTGGATTTCAATAAACCACTAGGGCCATAGTAGTCGAAAGTTATGTTGAAGTTGTCCGGTGTTCTCACTTCTTGTAGAAGCTTTATTTTGGACATTTTTAGTCTGCATTTTTGTCCCTTTGTGTTTTCGATTGAGTTCACCGAGGCGGCATAATCTCTAAGCAGGAATACTTTGTTTCCGGCCGCATCGGTCACCGTACTCAGTTTTCCATTACTAGTGTTCACTGTGTACGTAAAAACGTAGTTGTCTTCGCCTGTCAAAATGTTCTTGCTTGTGATGTGTTGCCCGAATCTATTGAAGACGTATATTTCTTGAGTATCGGGGGAGTAAATTTCATATTCTCTTATGCGACTCGCGTCCGGAATGCTCGCCGTAACTGAACGGATCCTGTAGTTGGCTTGATCCGCAATGTGTACGTTTCCGTCAGGACTGACCACGACAGCTGATATGGTATTGAACTTTGAGTTCGAAGCCAAGTAGTGATCCGCTTCGAAACAGTCGCAGCCTCTCTCTAAGCAATTACATTTTGATTCTGCTCCAGCGTATGGTGAAATTCTCCCATCAGTAGTTATCAAACGGACCCGGTTTATCCTTTGTGAGTCACTTTCAGCTACATATAGATCGCCTGCGGTGTCAAACGCTATGCTCTGGGGCATTATTAGTGTTGTGTAAGTTGCCAGCTCTATATCGTTACCAACCATCGTTGAGGGGCAATGCAAGGGTCTGCCGGCGATCACCTTCACCCTACCATCAGAAGCCAACTGCAGAATCATGTGGTCGTCTATAATATGCAAGCTATTGTCTAAAGGATTGATAGCCAGTTCCGTGGGCCAGCGGAGATGCACTTCCTCAATACTCAGCGTGCCCTCACAAGGAATGGGTTTCCAATGAGCTCTATGCATGTGATTGCCAATGATGGTCGTGATTATGCCGTCCCTATCGACCATTCGTATGTTCGTTCCGTCAGCAAAATAGAGGATGTTGTCAATGGATACTGTGACTCCTTTCGGATAAGCTAGTTTAGCGTCTCTCGCTAAAGCTCCGTCCCCACAGTGAGCTTCATCGCCAGGCAGGCATCTCTCGCCGGATCCTACTACAGTTTCCCAGTTACGTTCGGGGTCGCTGAAGTCATTCGTGTCGCGGACTTTGATAATTTGATGAGATTCAGGGTCGGAGATATACAGGCTGCCGTCTAGAGGCGACAGCGCCATGTGGTAGCGATAGGAGACCCGAGTGGCGCTGCAACAAAACAAGTCTGAATTAACGGCCGCTAAGGGAAATTCATCGAAAAGTATTTTTCACAATATTAATGTATCGTGTTATCAATATTAGTGTATCTTGTGTTTATTTATTTCAAACTGTATATGTATGATGAAGCGGCAGTGATTGCAGACGAAATCGTGCGCTTTTTTATTTTTAGTATCTTATTATTACGTTTCCTGTGGTCCCGGAAATTGCACCCTACGGAAATTGCACGATGTTCTGAAAGATGGAGGGTCCTCACTTGAGTTTGACGAGTGTGCGTGCGAGCCCGTCGGGCCCCACCTTGCGCACGAGGTTGAAGTCGCCGACGTAGAGCGCGCCGTCGGGCGCCGCGGCCAGCGCCACGGGCGCCAGCAGGCGCTGGCGGCGCGCCGGCCCGTCGCACTCGGCGCCGCAGTGCAGCTCGCGCGGCCGCCCGTCGCCCATGCCCGTGATGATCACGCGCGGCTTCTGCTTCAGGTACACGTTGGTGCCGTCGCCCTTTTGCAGGATACCTGCACGAACACACCGCCGTTTCGAATATGCGCTCGCTCCCGATCGACAACTGCGGTTCTCGGTGCGATCTTTGAGGTCGCCGAATCGGCAGCCGGTTATTATGGTCAGATTTGCCCGTGTCATAATACCAACCGTCGACGGACGATTTAGCGCAGTTGTTAAGAGCTTGAGCTGCTCAGCCCACTGTGTCGAATAGTCGCGGGTTCGATTCCCGCACGGGACAAATCTTTGTGTGATCCACAATTATTTGTTCCGGTCTGGGTATTTGTTTGTGAATTTTCATGTTTGTAAACGCACCCACGACACAGGAATAAATCCTAGTGTGGGGCTACGTTTTTTCTAAAAAAAAAAAAAAAAAAAAAAAAAAAAAAAAAAAAAAAAAAAAAAAAAAAAAAAAAAAAAAAAAAAAAAAAAAAAAAAAAAAACATGGATATGGCAAAATCACTAGGGGTTAAACGTGGGCGCCGACGTTTTAGAGTTACAAAAATTGAAACTGGAATTAGAAAATTAGGTGCCACATTTAGGGCTTAACCGTGATCATCCAAAACCAATTCTGCTATTGAAAAACACGTACGGCTTGTTCGTAGCAAGAATTGAAGGAATTATTTCGGGTAAGCGCAATAATATCTAAATACACATTTATTTTCTCCTGGCAAGAGGCAAGTACATCACCATTTAATAACTTATTCTTTGGGATAAAATTAAGCTAGGCATTAGATGATATTATGTGCGCCGAAAGCGAGGCGCGCGCCATTCCGCTGGCTCTGGTATCGGCGTCAAAATATTAATGATTATTTTGAACTTTTCAAAGAATCACGCGTGTTCCCGAATCTTTCTTTTTTGGATACGTAAAGGGTTTTGCCGCTAGCGGGCAAATCAAAGGGTAAATAAAACTGATTATGAAGGCGGCTCGAATGGATGACGAACCCCTAAATACTGGACCTGTCTCGGCTATAGATGCCGTGCCTTATCCGAACTAGATTTATCGTTTGTATACAGGCTAAATAGGAGAGGTGATAGAGCACAGCCTTAGGGGACTCGGATTCATATAAAGTGAGGGGTAGAGAGCGCAATTTCGATAAGACATCAAAACGTAAAATTGGACATGACGCCTCGTGAGGTCACAAATCTGTCTGGTATTCTCATAAGCTACAGCTGAAAATCAAGTAGCTCTGTCAGACATTGTCAAAAGATATCGTGACGTCAAAAAATAGGGCACCCCTGTGGGTGGGTTTTGGCTTAGGGTGCACTTGGTAAACACAAAAGTGCTCAGATCGAAATCGTTCGAATACTTCGAAATCGTACTCGTACGACATCCGACGCAAGCGCTTGTACAGTTTTGCTAGGGATTTAAATAAACTGAAGAGGTGGTAGCTCATGAGACTGTTATCAAGGATTTTAGATTTCTAACACTATAATGCCTATGACGTTAGCTTCTTTTTAGTCTGTGGAAAGGATGTAACTGATCATGGCAACATTTAGGAGGATCACTTAGAGGTAGATGAGCTCGGTTGGAGAAGTTGTCGGTCGAATATAAAAATTGTGACTCAAATACATTGTAGGTTTCTGCTCCGGACTTGGCCGCAGCGCATTGGAGATTTAAGTATATGTGCCGAATAGAAAAGCAGGAGTGATTCGAATAGGCATTTGACCGAAATTATGTAAAATGACATTCTTGGTCGGCGCCAAATTTCAAATATTCGGCGGCGTCTGCGGCGCGGCGCACACTTCTAAGGGCGATTACAAGGTCGGAAAATTATAAAGTGGTCAAATATAGTAAGTAAATAAAGTTGCCAGATCATTATCGTTGTGAATACATTGCGATGTTTGAGGAGTTTCATCTCGGCTACAGCTACGCTTAGTGAACGTACACGGTCGTAGTATGAGACTCAAAGACCCGCGTAAACGACGCCCTCCCGGTGCCATTTTTTCTCCATTTAACGCTTGTACGGTATACTGAATGATTCTAAATAGAAAAACAAGTCAATAACTGTGATCACTCTAAAAAAAATATCGAAAATACCTTCATGGAAATTGTATCTGTGATGAATATCAATGTTCCAGCCGCCAACATCCGAAATGCTCATATCTTGGCCGCTTAATTTGGTCGTCTGGGCGGTCCAAATTATGTCTTTGCAGTCGGTGTACTGGTAACCAACTCTGATTATCGCTGTGGTTATGCCGTATACCCTTTGCTTATATATATTTAATCTGTTCCATGGGTATGTGAATTTGATGACAGGATCGGCTTCGAAGGTCTTCTTAAAGACGATTCCTTCGATGATAATGGTGAGGTGGATGAGGGCGAGGGTGGGCGGCACCCTCTCCGGCGTGAGCTGCAGCTGGATGGTGGACAGGTAGCCGGCGGCGCGCGAGCTGTGGTAGATCAGGTGCAGGCCCGTGCCAGCAATGCCGATGCTCTCTTGTATGACCTGGGTAGTTATAATAAGGCTTGTATTTACGTAGAAATCTAAAATGTCATCACATCATTTTCAACTCATTCTGCAGGGCATAAGCGTCCTCCCTTATACGCCACATCCCTATTCAGACTTGGCCTTCCACTAATGTGATATCACTTCCGTAATTCTGTCAGAGATAACTCCACCTGACATCATCGTATCTTGCGACGTGTTCTAATATAATATAATCGAATATATTGGTTTTGCAATACTATTAATGTATATTTTGATTTATATGCATTCTAGTATGCATATGAACCACTACGTGATGTTAAGACCCCCCCATTGTTTAATATTGTCAATTGTTCTTTTTCTTTTTCGGCGGTCTCATAGCAGAAAGACGTCCATTGCAGAATGAAGGCCTCAAAAGATCGCCGCCACGACACAGAGAAGCGAGAGAAGAAAGAAGACTAGTTATTTTATTTGATGATATAGACGTGCAAAAAGATAGGTGATGTGTCGCGGGATAGAGATCGTTGGATAATGATTTACGCTGTTGGCCGAGGAGTCTTGACAATTTCACCGATAACACTTTAGCCGGAAGCGCAAGAGAGTAACTAGCTCAAAGTTCCCTGAAGGAGGAACGGGCTCTGCTTGCGCTGTAACTATGGCCAAAGGCATATATTAGGTGTCTCGACGTGGTACTCTGCATCGGGCGGCGGACAAGGGATTCTTCGACCTCGCCGGCGAGGTCGGTGTCCGATGCTGTGTGCGGTATCGGTATCGGTTAGAAGGGAGGTACGGACATATAGCATATGTTAATAAAAAAAATGGATAGATCGTAATAAGTGGAAATCTTACTTGTGATTCCGCTAAAATAGCGCTTTTATCGGGGCAGGCGCCTTGGAAGCCGTGTTTCCAAGTGGCCAGCACCACGGGCTTCATGACGTCGTAGTCGTGCGACAGACAGGCCGTAGGGGGGCCCGTCCCGAGCTTCTCGTCCATCATCGACATAACCACGGTGTCTACTATTACGACCTGGAACAGATGTTTATTCTTAGTCTTATTTGGGTTTTTGAAAAAATGCATTTTTTTGTAATAAATGGAAAGATTACATATATCTTTTATAACAAAACTACTTTTAGTTTTTTTTTCTCTCTAATTAAGATGTTATATTAAATTAAAAATAAATTTTTGAAACCATTACCAAAAACACGCCGACAGTTCCCGAACAAACCCGAGCGTGTATGACGTCACAATGTTAATTTCTACTCATCGTAGCACACAGTTGATACAGTGTTTTGACTTTAAATCAATCAAATCTTGTTATTATCGTCAATATATTAAAAATGTACGCATATTATAAATTCTTTATCACACATGACTAAATAAAATTAGCTATTATAAAGAATTTTTTGCACTAAATATTGGATATTTTTAGTCAATTAACATGTAGAAGCCGAAGAAGGAAGTCGAAGAGTGATTATTTTATTTTATTTATTTCTTTATTGTACACATATATTGACAAATAACAATTTAACTGAAAGTTTATGTACAAATGCGAGCTTAACTCAATATTGAGTTTTCTTCCAGCAAACCTTAGAGCGATAGAGAGATGAAAATAGAGTAGAGGATACCAACAAGTGTACCTACAGTAGAATTAAATAGAATATCCTAAACTAACCATATATATTATATAAAATATCACATACACAGAAATCTAACTATATAGTAGCAAATATACATACATACATAAATATAATAAAATATAACTAAATATATACATATATAAATAAATATATTCAAATACATATATGATAATACTATATACGGATAAATATAATTCATGACGACAGGAAATGTTCTTTAGTTCTTTTCTTGAAGGCGTCCAGTGAGATGCTATTGCGGATGGAATGCGGGAGTGAGTTCCACAAGTGCACCGCGTAGACAGTAAAAGAACCATTATAGCGGCTAGAAGTGTGATTAGGAGTACGGAGAAAAAGGGAAGTAGATGTGCGACAGGGCTTTCCCCTAGGAACTAGAAATTCAAAACGTTCCTTGAGATATATATGCTGGTGAATTGGGATTGTGGAGAACGGAAAAGAGAAGTGAAAGTACGTGAGCATCTCGACGACGCCGAATAGGCAACCACCTCAATTGCGCTCGAAATTCCGACACGTGGTCGTATTTCCGGAGTCCAAAAATAAAACGGATGCACAAATTTTGAAGTCATTAGAGTTTATTGAGGAGCTCCTCCGTCGCGTGATGCTGTCAATTTGTTTTAAATTCCAAAACTTGTGTTATTTCGACTAATAATGTGTAATATTGGTGGAATATTAACCATTATGTGTTCTTATATGTGCATGAGTGAAGGTAATTGTAACAAAGTGATAAAACGTGCCTTTTCGATTTCCCTCAAAACGGACGTTGCAATGGGTATGTAATGTATCCATCGCTTTACTATCCAGGGTGGGGTACCTCATTAATTTCATTATCATCGTTGTCATCAAATTCATCGGGGAGTCGAATTAATTTAAACAAACATGATTATATATCTCACTGGCCACTGGCAAATAACACTTATAATTATTGTGAAGCCATAACTTGAAGAAGAAGAAGCAACCACGCGTTTTTTTTATTGAATGTTTACACTATGATGTGTAATACTATGAATTATTACTATTATTATTTTAATATTAAATTAAATTGTTACTATTTTAATATAAAATTAAAGTTATGTTATTTTTTTAGCTATGTAAATCAGAAAGCATTATTGGAGAGATTGTTCTAGAGGCTCAAATAGAGATTAAAATAAAAAGACAATTGGCATGCCTGGCCTACATCGGAATGTTCGTCATTTTTCATATATTCCTACAGATCATTCTAGAGAAATGGGAGTCGGATATTTATAATTTAAATATTTTAATAGTGACTGCCTCATTCGTTTAGAGGCAAGGCACATGGTTTTGTGATCACGAGGTCCTGGGTTCAAATCCTAGGTCGAAAAACCAATAAATTCCCAGTATCAGTCCGGAGTCTGGAAATGTGCCCGGTATATTGCAATAGGCTCGCCCTTTATTACATGGGATCTAACATTGTCGGCGAGAAGTGGGTGTACACAGAGCACCTCTGCAAACCCCGCTTTGGGAATATAGGTGTGTTCAATAGTGACCTTTAATATTCAGTCTTTTGTATTATTGTTTTATTTAATAACAAACTATTTCTCCATACCTTAAATATTTATATAAGTACAGAAATAGGCTATTTCCGAAAGGAAAATGTTGATGAAGCTAAAAAGGTATGATAAAAGAAAGTTTATCACACCTTTTTAGCTTCATCCACATTAACAAGTATGATACTCATGCAATAAAATGTATTATATACATCACCACGCCAGATCCCTAATAGATTAAAATATCATAATGTTTACAAGAAATCACGTAATTATTAGAATGTGGCACGAGAATAGTCAGCACCGTCAGCGTTTTTTATTTCTTTGTAAAAAGGGGGTCTTTGTGAGGGGGCTACCACACTAGGTTTTATTCCCGTGTCGTGAGTGCGTTTACAAACATGAAAATGACATATACAAATAACCAGACTGGAACAAATAATTGTTGACTCTCTTCGAGCTCTTAACCACTGCGCTAAAACATCGCTTAACTCTGCTATTGCTATTTTAAATAAAATGTAGTTCATTGAGATTAATGTTGTTGATTTTTGACAGATTTGGTAACCCTATGACTAAATGGATTTTCATAACATGAAATTTTTTTTTGTTATTTGGTATACTGGTAAACAATGCCAATTGGTTGTTTTGTCGGCACTGTTATTATTTTTGACAACTTAAATGCAATGATCGTCTTTATCACACAATCACATCGTAATCGCTTAATTATACTATTGATCAACTTTTGGCACAATATCTATTGAATGGTTATTGCAGCAGCGACGTAAAAATAGCAGAGTTGAGGCCCAGGTATGATAAGGTATTATATTCTACCTATATATAAATCGTTTTCTTTTTAAATAATTAGGGCCTACTTATTCTTTAAATTGGTGTCTATCTAACAATCTATTTGTATTGATTTTGTTCGTACATTATTTCTATTTAGGTATTCACCTACACTTTTTTTCACATATTTTATAATAGCTAAATAACATCTTTTTTCAGAAATGATTGAGTCATAAAGTCTCGAGCCTTCAGCATAATGATCAGTTCGCATGTCTGGGATGTGCGAAAAAACTAAAGCTGTACAAAGTTAGAAATTCTAACGACTTTGTCAAGCGCGTTCGAAACAGCTTAACTTTGAAGATATGTTTGATTTTAGATTGCAGACCTAAGTTCTATCTAATTTCAATAATATTTTGCCATATTGTTCGAATTACTATGAAATTCCTTTATTCCTCGTTTATTAATGTTGCTTAAAGATACTTAACGTGTTTTGATAGTATATATTATTACGGTTATTAGCTTTTTATCACGTGTTCGCTAGTACATAAAAATAATATTCATATACGTTTTTTATTTTTTAAAACGTAGCCCCACACTAGGATTTATTCCTGTATCGTGGGTGCGTTTACAAATATGAACATTCACATACACAAATATAAATAAATATAAATTCACATACATAAATATTTACTTAAACAGATATTTTTCATCGTCACGTCTATATTCCCTATCTGGTGAGAGGTGTTCTGAGTACACCCACTTTTCGCCGACGATATTAGGTCCCATGTAATAGGAGGATAGTCTGTTGCCATTGTGCCGGGCATAACGCCAGACTCCGGACTGATACTTGAATTTTTCAATTGAAAAATAACATTTTGGTCTGCCTCGGATTAGAGTTCTTAGACTAACGAGGCAACAAGTTTTATAAAATCCAAGTCTTTAGATATTTATCTCATCTTCCGAATTCACATGATTTTTTTTAATATTATACCTATTTCTTATACGTCTATCTATCTATCTATCTATAACCTCACGCCAGATCCCTTGCGGGGTAGGCAGAGAGTACAGAGTTCTTATACGTACTTTTATATTATTTGTTCTTTATTGTTTTACTAGCTTTTAAGTTGCAAATCAGGGATTCACAAAATAGTCGATCATCGACAAAACCGATATCGACCCCTTGGGGTCGATATCGGTTTCCCAGGGGTCGACACAAACGAAAATTGATTTTGGGTGTCGACGAGGTCTAAAAATCTACCCTAATTAATGTGATAATGCTAGAGGAGTTGGTTCCCATCAGCACAGATGAGGAGCTTAAGCAAAGTTTAACCAAGGCTATCAGAAGCTCTGATTGCAACGCAGCATTGAAACACAGTATCATGCATTGTTGAACTTTGGTGAAAAATACCTTATCGCTCTTCCATCATCATACCTAGTCAAAAAAGGCTTCAGTGTGGTTACAAACATTTTTACAAAACAAAGAAACCGTTTGAAAAAAAAAATCAAGAACGTGGAGATTTAAGGCTGCAACTCACCAATGTTGAACCGGATTTAGCTAGATTGGTAGAAAAACACCACCATCACATTGAATTTTTTATTTTTTTTATTTATTATGTACGTAATTTGTATTAATAACTTTTAATTACACTTGATATTTACTGAATTTTATGTCTTTTTATTTTATTAAATTTCGATGAGAAAATTATGTCAAGTTTACTCACTTAACCAACCGCAAAGTTTTTAAACTGGTAAGTATTTTGTATTAATAGGAAAAAAATTAGAAATAGAACTATTAAAGTAATTTACCTATGGGGGTCTGAGGTATCAATTCATTTTAGAAAATCTCAGGTGTCTTGCCTACAATAATTTGGGAATCCCTGTTGTAAATAGTCGTGCTTAAATTTCTTTCATTGTTGTTGCATATAATAATTTATGTTTGCTATAATAAATAATATTAAAATACGTACTTGGTTCCAAGGGACGAAGACGACTTTCGAAGTTCCTTTAAACGGTGCTCTGCCGAAGTTGAGTGTGACTGCTCCTCCGCCGTTTACGAGGAGGTCAAACCAGCCGTCGTCCCTCGTCAGCGTGAAGCCTTCGATAGGAATGGACGTGGAGACCCTCACTCCGACCAGCCCTGTGCCCAGGGATGTAACTACACGACCCCTCACGACGGCTGCCCGGCTGCAAGAGTGAATTTAAACTTTCATTTAAGCATGCATCGTTATCTATTTTCTGCCAAAAGACCTTTACTCCAGGACGAATCCCTCCCCTAAAGACCGCCACGGTTGTATGACGTACGCATCCAACATCATCCATACATCATTAAGGTCCCCTAAGTTGAAGGCAAATTAACGTTATAGCTTCGAGGTAGTCAATAGGTAACGCTTACCCTGATTCGTGCAAGTGGGCCTACGTAGAACTATATTTTTGTTCATATATCTGCGGAGCAAATTGATGTTTACAATGTTGTCATACTTCTACACACTTACTGACTGGCTCGGTGGTCTAGTGGCAAAGCGCATCGCTTTGTGATCACGAGGTCCTGGGTTCAAATCCTAGGTCGGACAAGTGTAGTTTTTCTAACGAAAACTTCCCAGTACGAGTCCGGAGTCTGGAATTGTGCCCGGTATATGCCCAAATTGAAAAAGAAGATCAGGTAGAAAACTCAGCGGGCCTATTTTTTTTTCCATTCGAATAAAAAACTGGGTGGGAACGCGGCTTCGACTAAGAAGATTCAAGTACAATCTTTTCATTCGTTTTTTTAAAAGCTTTTATTTGCACTTTTCGTATCCTAATACACCCTCTAGATCTCTATTTATTGTGGTGTGTCCACATGGCATGATTAGAATCAATGAGGCGGGAGGTTTGAGAAGACACAATTTACCAAACTTCTTCTGCTTGTATTTTTAACATAGTATAGTTTATGCATGTATGTAAAACAATGATAAATAATTGTTGTCTATTTTAAACATGAATATTTAATTAAATCTGCTTAGGTAGACAATCTCCACAAGCAATTGTTCTGTATGTACGTATTAAAAAGTGAAGGTGAAGGAAAACATTCTGAGGAAACCTGCATGCCTAAGAGTTTCTTGAAGGTTTGTGAAGTTCGCTAACCCGCACTGGGCCGCCGTGGTGGACTATGGCCTAAACCCCCTCAGTCTGAGAGGAGGAGTCATGCCTAACGGTGGGAGAGATCCTTAAGGCTAATATTATTATAAAGCATCAATTCATGAAGTTACTGTAAAAACGCGTTGCGTGTTTAATTGGTCATAGCAAATAAAGGCCCAGGAATCTTCTATGGCTAGGTTATGCCGCGAAAATTACGCAGGGGCTTGAGAAGGTAACCATAGAATAATTTCAGTACCTCTATACGTTCTGATCTAAGATTAAGTCTATACTACGTCACCACTCCAGGACCCTTAAGGATTCTAAGCTACCTATTTGTTAACTATTGAGATCCATTTAATTCTAGGATTTATGTGTGTACCTACATAGTCCCAATCTTTCTACAACTAAGCTAGGTATTTAAAAAGGAGTGAAGGAACGGGTAGATAATTAGAAAACAATCGATCATTAAAATCATTCTGATTGCTTAGTGACTTTATTGAAACCGCTTCTTTACCTCCCCTACCTTTAAAGAGACGGGAAAGGACTGACAACTCTTAAATACTTTAAGAACTCCCACAGCTAAATTTTTTTTTTGTTTTTTAAATTTAGCCCCACACCAGTTTTTATTCCTGAGTCGTGGGTGCGTTCTCAAACATGAAAATTCACATACACAAATACCCAGACCGGAACAAATAATTGTGGATCACACAAAGGTTTGTCCCGTGCGGGAATCGAACCCGCGACTATTAGACGCAGTGGGCGGAGCGGCTTAAGTTCTTAACCACTGCGCTAAATTGTCCGACCTAAATTTCAAATATTCCTGAATTCAAAATACATTTAAATAATAAGCGTAACACAAATTCACAGGACACAATATTGGGTAGCTACAACTACAGCAACACAACATGCGAGCACTTTAAACTACATATTACCAATTTATAATAAGCATTTTTTATTAAATAATAAGTTCTAAAACAAAAATCCTACGTTTTGATTTCACAATTCTTACCTCTCGTTGAAATGATCCCAAAACATACTGCGCAGCGTTAGAAAACCGACAGAAATGACAGAATAAGTAAGTGTTAATAATTCAACTGTATAATATCATTAATATTAAGCTATGGGTTAGAACAAAGATGTCTAGTCAAAGTATAAGTCTATAATTAAAATTTAAAAAAAGAGAGTTTTCCGTTATGTGTCATCATTGAGTCGTGTGACTGACCTGATTATTTCATAATTTCGTATTTAATTTTAAGTCAATATATATATATATATATATTGACTTAAAATTAAATCTGCTTATATATGTATATATATATATATATATATATATATATATATATATATATATATATATATATATATATATATATATATGTATATATATATATATATATATATATATATATATATATATATATATATATATACAGCTAGATGGACCGACGACCTCAAAAAGGTCGCTGGGACAGACTGGATGCGGAAGGCGGAGGACCGTGTGCAATGGCGCGTGTTAGGAGAGGCCTATGTCCAGCAGTGGACTGCGATAGGCTGATTGATTGATATATATACCAATGTGATTTTACTCAAATAATTAGGCATATAATGAACATTCCGGAATTTAAGTATTCAACTGACAAATGTTTCGCTGACATTACATTACACATCGATCAGTGGCTTTAGATTATCTATGGTTACGGGATAGTCTACTTTTTTTTAAATAAACGAAGACCCACGCTAGAATATATTTTCTGTGTCATGGGTGCGTTCATGAACATGAGACTCACATACACAAATAGCCAGACCGTAACAAATATTTGTGGGTCACACAAAGAATTGTCTCGTACGGGGATTAAACCCGCGACTTTCGGCTTAATCTCTTAATCACTGGATTAAGTCGTCCGTCCGTAAATGTTTGAAATGTCTGTGTTATTTAATAAATTTCATGTTTGGCAGCGTGAATCTAAGACGATAATATAATTAGGCAAGTCGCGCGGAATTATTAAGAGTTGTTTACTGACATAATGTATAAATTTCACTTTTGATATAACGATTTGGTTGCTGTGGACGGGAACTCTCTTAGGATATGATAGAAAGAGTATTATGCAAAGGTGTGAGGTTCATATTGTATAGCTTGGCTAGCACCTACAGATTTGTTTTGTATGCTCACGGATCCAGATGACGGAAAATATTAAACAAAAATTCATAAGATTCACTATCAAGAAAGTAATTTTTTTTCTTGTAAATATTTATTTATAAATTTAAAAATAAGTTTCTTATTGTTTCACGTGATTAAAACCATTCTCGTGCTGGAGGGACATGCATATCTGCCGCATGGTGGGTTAATCTCCGCCTCAACACGAACCAGGATCAGCGTTACTTATTGACTAATTTAAGGTTATAACGTTAAATTGCCTTCAACTTAACGTTATAACCTCGAGTTAGGTAATAAGTAACGCTTACCCTGGTTCGTGCAAGTGGGGATAAGGGTTAATGAGACTGTCAAATGAGTATTAGTAAAAATTTTTGGGCTAAACACGAACCTAGCACACTTTGAAGTAGTGAAGAATGAAGTACTAAACTTCATCTTTTAGGTTTAAACTTTGTGAGAATACAAAATCAATGTGTATAACACACTTCGTTAGCTAAATGTGTACATGTTTGTAGTCGGAATATTATTGTCGAGTTGCAGAGACGTTCTTCAAATTGTAAAAATGTCATTAAAGACCAATTTATCTTTCAATTGTATATTATAAAGACATATAAGCGATTAATGTCATCTTTGAATTTACAATACGTCTGTCTCCGCAACTAGGCGTACGACGAGTAGAAGAGAAAGAACGCATAAACTCTGAAAATTATTAACACCTTTTAAGTCAATCATGCAAATGTCTTGTGTAAAACTCGGCTGACATTGAATTACTTTTAAACATAAACAATTAATTGTTAATAGTGTAAATAAAAGAAACGAAAGCGTCGTGGTCATACTTATATATTTAAATAAAACATTGGGTTCGACTGGGGCACAACATTGCATACCTTATATGAATAATAAATATTTTATTGTTTTTTTTCAGGTTAGTAACATCAGTGACGGTTGAGTTGAGGATTAAGTCGTGACCACACTAGAAATACAGTTTGCAATCGTTTGTAACATTTTTTGAGCAATTCTGTCTAGTATTTACTAAAAAAACATACAATACCCTTGTTATGCTATTTTACAGAAAATTCAATAGACTGCTCCGTTAACAATAATTTTAATATCATCATCATCATCAGCCGAAAGACGTCCACTGCAGGACAAAGGCCTTCCGCAAAGATCGCCACAACGACCGGCTTTGTGAATTGACCTTCACCAGGTCATCGCTCCACCTTGTGGGGGGCCTGCCCACTCAATTTTAATATGTATAGGAGTAATCAAAGGCGTCTAATTAGTGTCCAATGATTACGCAGCGGCGTATCAACGAGGTACTATGTTCGACTCGCTTTTTTTAATCTCGATTTAAGTATCCTACACTAACCCATAGGCAAAACACCTAGGTGATAAAATACCACTTGATTCTATTCTGTATATTACTAACACTTCGCGCAATTTTAGCAAGAATATTTATCGATTATTAGGTAGGCGGCTCAGTTACGTTGTACATACCGGATGCTCATAAGGTAACTAAGTTGTCCTTAATGCCTTGAGTATAAAACCCTCGTTAACGGTATTCTAACCCAAACTCGACCGACAAATAGTCGAAAACAAACTGTATGCCTAGTGAGAACCATGCCTTAAACACCCAATTAAAATTATTGTGTGGATGTGTTTTCCGACAGCTTATTGTCAGATTCCCACATTTTGACACGATTACAGTCAGATCGATGCGGTTAGGTTGTAAAATTCAAAATTAATAAATGGTTTAAATTTGAACTAACCAGGGTCCTATTTAATAAAACTGACAATGCGAAATATCTGCCAAAAAATGGCAAAATTGTCCCATTGTCACGACAGGTGTTGTTTAATAAAGCGGTTATTATTAACGAACTTGTTGCCTTTCATTGTCACTTTTATTAAACAGGGCCGAGACTAAAATAGAATTGAGAATCCGACAGTTAAACTGTTGCGACATGACACACTGCACCACAATGACGCTTGGACTGGTTAAATCTAACGAGTAACATCGAACATTGAGACACCAACCTCTCGTTGAACTTGTCCTGTTTCGCGTAGTTCTGTAGGCTACCTTCGTCGATGATGAACTTCATTCGGTCAAAGAACGATGCTGTGAGCGCCGGCGGTTGTTTCCTGAGCAATATATCGGTGGGTTTCGGCGAAGACACGCACAGTTGACTGCCTTTGCATACTGGATTCTTACAGCATTCCGGATCCTCGCAGTCGACAAGGCCGTCTAAAGTAGAATAAATTATTCAAGTTAATGCCAAATAAGAACTGATTCACTGTTCAAATACAATAATTTTAAAAACAAACAAGTTCAAATAATTTCAGTTGGCTTATGTCTTGGTGTTGCAATTTCTATTTCAAACTTAAGTTACTTTTGAAGTGATTATTCTGAACGTGGACATCTTGCATAATTTACGAATTACTTGTTAACACAAGACATACCTTTATCGTTATCCTTGCCATCATCACACACTTGTTCTTTCGGAGTGGTGCAATCTGGACCGTCCCAGCCGTCGAAGCATTTACACGACCATTGTCCGTCATTGGCGACTTTGCATTGCCCGTGACCAGCACAGCTTCGTGGACATCCTTCCAGGGTGCAATGTCGTCCATTCCACCCAGACACGCAGAGACAAGTCCCGTTCTTGCACTGGCCGTGGTCGCTACAGCGGGAATCACAAAGCCGGGAGGTACAGAACTCGCCCGTCCAGCCGGGGTCGCACACGCAGGCCTCACCGACGCACCTTCCATGGGAGCCACAGTTGAGGTCGCAAATTTCTAGAAAAGAAAGATTTTGGTACTTTTGTTAAATGAACTTTATAGATGAATTAGATTTTTATGGTTTAGTGTGGTTTTTCTATCGGTTACCCACTTTAAGGATTATTTCTGTATCGAAGGCGCGTTTACAAATATGAATTTCAGATGTACGAACACGCAGACTGAAACAAATATTTCTGCGTCACACAAAGATTTGTGCTGTGCGGATCAGCGGTCCAGCGACTACTCGTTTCATTGCTTAAATCAATAGACCTATTCTTCATCTAACTACTTTCTTAATGTCCGGGTTATTTGCATGGTTCTAGACAAGTATTAGGATGTTTGTAACAAAAATAAAAACAACTTGGTATACCTTTAGAACAGTCATCGCCGGACCATCGAGCATGGCAGGTACACGTTTGTGTATCAACGTCAAAGTTGCCATGTCCAGAGCAATCAGGGAGGCACTGCAGAGCATCTTTATCCATGGTCCCACAATCTATGCCCTTCCAACCCTTCTTACAAATACAAGACCCTTCGATACAGAACCCGTGCCCTGTGCAGGTTGGGTGTGGGCAATCAACTTCTCCGCAAAATTTGCCTTTATATCCTCGTACGCATGAGCATTTCCCGTTTACACAATGCCCGTGGCCGTTACAGTCGGCGACTTCGCACTCATCATGACGTAGTGCACATTCTTTGCCTTTCCATCCGGGGTTACACTGGCATTCTCCGTTGATGTACTCGCCTCGTTGACTGCAGAGAACAGGACATACACCTGAAATTGGAGAACAGAAAATATTACCTTTTATATCCTAAGCAATCTGGGCAAAACAGCAATAGTGATCATCTTTAGTTATCAACCGTGGTCCTTTTAAAATAACATGATAATTTTTTGTTTGACACCTTTTAGTTCGCTGTGCTAAAAATTTTATTCTTACTTTCCTCATTTTAGAATTTACACAAATTGATTGTATTTATATAAGATCATTGTCTTTATAAGACTAAGCTACTTCTGATTTGCATTTTTCGGTTAATTTACAAACATTTTAGGTCTAAGCATTAATACTCATGAAGGAGCAATTTCCTTGAAACTTTGCTTACTTTTATTGCAGTCGTCTCCACCGAAACCGGCCTGGCATTGACAATGACCCATTAAACATTCGCCTTTCCCTGAGCAGCCGTTGGGGCAGTTGTGTGTCATTTCGTCAGCTACCAGCGCAACCAGCGAGATCTCTTGAGGATCGCCGTCATCGTTATACAAAGATAAGAACCAGTGACCTTGCTCCATGTAGTGTGTTACTTCTTTCTTGATTGAAGGCTGCAGATTTAAGATTTTCAAATGAAGAATGTGTTTGCCGATATTTGAAATATCTTTTTGTACACCGTCACGCCTATATTCCTCAAGCGGGGGTGGCAGAGGTGTACTGAGTACACCCACGTTTCGCCGACGATGTTATGTCCCATGTTATAGGGGGCGAGCCTATTGCCGTATACCGGGCACAATTCCAGACTCGGGACTCATACTGGGAAGTTTTCGTTAGAAAAACTACACTTGTCAGACCTAGGATTTGAAACCAGGACATCGTGATCACAAAGCGATGTGCTTTGCCGCTAGACTAACGAGGCAGTCTTATCTTTTTTTTTCTACCCAAAAACATAATGATGAGCGTATTGAGACAGCTATTTAATAAGGAAAATTTGATCTAGAGCGAATCTATCACCTGTGAACTTTGTAGTATCCTTTTAATAGATACTAGTTGACCCGGTGAACTTCGTACCGCCAATAAAAGTTTCCTGAACTTATCTATTATTTTTACTATTTTTCTTGCTATTAGTCGCAAAATTAATTTCTGAATGCATCCTGTTTGACAAATACCAACAGTTTGTATGGGAAAATAAATTAGTTGTTTTTACTACTTTCCTTGAAATTTCTTATATTTTCTTGCCTTTTAAACCTTTCTTGGACTTCTACAAATATTTCAATACCAAAAATAAAATAAAAATAATAAAAGATTTTGGAATTTAGTACAATAATAAATTTTTATCGTTAATAATATATCTGTTTTGTTAAAATACAATACAATAAAATGTTGCATACATAAATACAATGGATGAGCGATCACTTGAACAAAATGTGCGGCTGGTACTTTCAATAGGAAAGTCCTGTGGTAAGCCTAAGTACCAGCACTCTTCCAGTGACACAATTTTGATCTTATGGAGATAAAAAACATAGCTAGTAATACCTAATGCATATTTACATATACAAGTCGCCCATTGGTCGAAATTCGACCATAATTAATTTAAATTATAAGTTTGAACATTATTAAGGTTCTATTGTCAACTACTTCTATAATCACAGATTTCGTCAAGGGTACACTGTTAACTTGCCTATTTTTTTCAAACAAATTAAATCAAAAAATGATTAAAATAAAGAATACTTTTTTTTAATTTTCTTTTATTGTAACGATAAACCATGCGATAAAGAAAATGCTGTCCATTGAACTTGACATACATATTTCAATAATTTAATTAATGATACAAAACTTCTTTGTAAGCGATGTTTTTTGTAAAAACTTTTTCATCGTTTGCTGGTTATATTTGACATTCAGTAAGCCTATAGACAAACAATATTAATCTATTCTCAATTTCAAGTGTATTGTGTCAAATAAATGGTAGTTGTGTAATGTTGTTTTTATTGATTTAATGTATTTAAATGCATAATTTAAAAAAAATATTAGCATTCTGCACTCCTTCTCGATATAAACTATAAGTGTGGGAAATTTCATACTCCTCCGTCCGCGCAATTTTCGTAAAACCGCCCCACAAAGTTTTTGCTTCACGTATTAATATAATGATAAGTAGCTAATACACTTGTATAATTTGACGGACGATTTAGCGCAGTGGTTAAGAGCTTAAGCCCACTGCGTCTAATAGTCGCGGGTTCGACTCCCGCACGGGACAAATCTTTGTGTGATCCACAATAATTTGTTCCGGTCTGGGTATTTGTGTATGTGAATTTTCATGTTTGTAAACGCGCCCACGACACAGGAATAAATCCTAGTGTGGGGCTACGTTTTATTTAAAAACGAAAAAAAAATAATTATTGCGAACAGAACATGATTACCTTTTCTCTCGGTAACATTATAGAAAATAAAAAACGAATTATATTAATAAATAAGAAATTATTCTATACGACTGCCCCGTTGCTCTAGTGGCAAAGTGCATCGCTTGGTGATCACAAGGTCCTGGGTTCACATTGCAGGTCGGAAAAATGAAGTTCCTAGTATGAGTCCGGAGTCTGGAATTGTACCCGGTATATGGCAATAGGCTCGCCCCCTATTACATGGGACCTGACATCGTCGACGAAAAGTGGGTGTACTCAGTACACCTCTGCCACCTTCGCTTGGGTAATATAGGCGTGACGGTATTCTATTTATCATTAGCCGAAAGATGTCCATTTCTGAAAATAGGCCTTTACCGAACACCGTTACGCCAGCCGGCTTTGTGCTGAACACATCTACTTTTTACGGCGACCATCAAAACATTACCATTATTATTAAAAAATAAACTTATATACTCACGTGAGACGTCCTAGTGGCCCTAGCTTTGAATCCGCTAAGAACTTCTAGAATATGATACTGGGTGTGCGTTGGTAGAGCATTCCTCCTCGCGTAGACACCTATCGAGGCTCCTCGGGGGATCATATAATCAAATTGTACATAACTAGCTTGTGTTTGGTAGAACTGCATGTTCAAGTAACTATATGGAGGGATTTCTTTTGATATTTTTTCACCGAAAGTTATTTGCTTGAATGTTGTCCCGTCAGGCGGGAATGTCTGTGCGGGGAACGTTCTCGCACCTAGAACATGTCGTTGTGTTAATTATACAATTAATTAATATAGCAAACAATTAAGTGTATGTATAGGAACAATATATTAAATTTACATGCCATGCGATAATGAGATGAACTTTATAGCGCCAACGATACGTACGAATGTCATTACATTTTATCGTTAGCTGGGCAAGGGCAGTTATCATTCGACTTAAGTATTTACGTCGATAAACATAGGACGAGATATTTCGATCACCTATTACAATTACTAATACTTTCTTCGATATTAAAGCGAAATACTAGCAGGGGCTGATAGAAGCGACGCTTAGCGTGAAATTCATACGTCTATGTGCATACCCACATACTACTTTTAACATACATAAAAAGAGCAGTAACATACATTACCCTTAAAGCGCATGCAATGAAAAGATATTACTACCAAGCCTTGCTAATCCTGGAATGAACATGCAAATTAGTTCGTTAGACACCAAACGTTACCTATAGAAACCCTAATTAGAGATGGCTTTGATGAAAATTAGTAAGTTATCATCGATTTTAATGGAAATCATTAACCTCACCTTCCAATATAAGAATAGGCGGAGGCTTTATTTTTGGGCAAACGCACTTTGGTGACTCTGTCGTTGAAAGAGGTTCAAATTCTGTTTCAGTCGTTGAGTCTGCTGTGGAATCTACACTATATGTAGTAGTAGTTTCATTGTCGTATCCAGTTGTCATATCTGTGCTACTTTTCGTCACAGATTCTGTAGTGACATCTGTCGATGTAACCGTTGATACTGTGAGTGTGGATTCTGTCGTTTGTGCGGAAATAATCAATTCGGTTTCTGCAACTTTCGTAGTTGAAGAAATTTGTGCGTTATCAGTTTCAGATTTAAGAGATTCTGTGGTCAATTCATTTTCAGAATAATCGGCGTAATCTTCTTTAGTAGAATTGTCGCTTACACATGCGGGGCATGAGCACTCACAGCTTCCTCCCCATTCACTTTCAGAATCCGTGAAGTTCTTTACTTTACCCCCTTCTATAGTAACAGGTTTATTAAATTTCGTCGGCTGCGTTGGATCAGTGTCCATTGGAGTAATTTTAACAGTCGGTATCTCATTTGTGTCACCAACTGTAGGCACGGTAAATGTTAAAGAGTAAAGCGGTTTGTATGATGAGCTTACAGCGTCATCCGCGGATATAGTCAGGTTAATTAACACATGTTTGGAGTTAGTCACTTCTGGAAGTTTTGTTTGAGCATTATTTACATCAGAAGCATCCATGTCATTATCTCTAGTAAAAGTACTTGGACTTATCATGTCCTGATTATTATTAGTATCACTCTGTGATAGTGTTGTATCTACAACATGCTTGGGCGGTGAAGTTATATGTGAAGTCATTTCATTCTTAGTATATTGACTTGTTAGTGGGATTGCCTTTGTGGATGTTTCAGATACTTGATTCGTGTAAGTTGCAGTTGCAGTAGTTGGTAAATATGTACTTGTACGGACTTGGGTACCGGTTGTGCTTATAATATCTTTCGTGGGAGGGTTTTCAGGAACATCAGTCATGAAGTTAGGCATATTTGTGGTAACGGTTGTTTTTGACGCAGAGTTTTCACTTTCATAATGTAACTTATTCAAATGTTTATTATTCAATTCAGCTGACTCATTAGAATAAATGTGCAACTCTTCCTTAACTTGATTCAATCTGGTTAGTGACTTTAAAAATTGTAGCTTTTGAACACCGTACATATAAATCGACGGGAAAGAATCGCCTTGCATATCCTCCGGGTCGTAAGCTATATCATCTCTATCTGTTGGAACTTTAATATTGAAGTCTTTAATATTTATCTCTTGTGGTTGGTTTAAGTCCTTGATAACTTTATTGTTTGTCGCTTTAAGAAACACTTCATAGGGCTTTTCTAATTTATTACTTGTATTGTTTTTGGTTTCATTAAAGGTACTATTGAAGTCATTTGCACTAACTTCTGGCGGTTGATTCAAGATTTCGTTTGTATCAATATTGGTTCTGTTAAGTGTAATATTATTTTTTAGATTCATATCAGACGCTTGCCCATCACCTGTCTGTATGTCGTCATCTAATAATAATTTATTAGTACTGTTTTTATTTTCTTTTTGGACGGTTACTGTATTGTCATTTGATGTGACAGTCGGCGTGTTATTCATGGATACCCTAAGCGTGTTTGTGGTTAGATCCCCAATGTTAATCAAATTATCAACATTGCTAGTGATAGAAGCGTTAGGATCTTCGTTGTTTTCTTCTTTCGGCTGAGTTGTACCTTCGGCCGGCACACCATGCGCTGAACTAATATTGTTTAGAATAGGCGGAGTTACATCATGCATGTTGGTGGAAGAATTTGAAGGTATAGCTGGTGGTACAGAAGAAGCATGCCCATCTACTATTTCTACACTTCTACGATGGCGGGAATGATCTTCGTTACCTGTTCCAATGGTAGGCGAGCTCTGTGGCCTCGCTAAAGACTTATTGACAAACTCCAAGGATGTTGCTTTAGAGGCCGCGAAGTCGGTCTGTTGACTGATGACTACCGCACATGAATTTGGATTTTGATACGGCCAGTTGACAAAGTATGAGGCTGGAAGTAAAAAAATATATTGACAAATCTACGCCTACATGCATAATTAGATCGTAATGTAATGGAACGGCATCGTGAAAACCGAAATACCCCTAAAGGTATGAATACCCGCATTTTATCAGATCAAATTTAAAATAAATCAAGTAAAGTATTTATATTGGCTCAAAATAGAGCTAACCTAACAACGTTTACTAAATAGCAAATCTACTCATGTCTTGTTCCTACATTAAATATATAACCCGGATCGCTAATTGTCCGTTGAATTTTCTATGAGGCGTAAGTGTAACACGGATGGTAACTTTAACAGTTCACTGATGTTTATATTTTTATAGGAACACTTTAAGCTATCACTCCCATCCAATTGCGTACAGAACCCACTCCTCCGTTAGTAACAAACCTTTGATTTTGTAATAACATTACTGTAGACAAAACAGGCTGACCAATGAATTAGATTAAGAAATCATAATATATGCTACATTGTGTGGAATAAATGAATTTAAAAAGAAAAGAAACTGTTACTGTTCTTTACTAATGGCCGGTTTCAGTATTCAACTGAAGGATAGATTTGCTTACCGATGGCTTACCGTCAGTAGAATTTTGACAGATTTTTCATACATAATATGTCAAAGTTCTATCCAAAGTAGGCAAATCTCTCTCTCTTTGACTTAAATATTGAAATCGGACGAAAACCAGACATTTCTGAAAGATCTTCATGTGCTCATACTACGCAAATAAAAATATTATGATTATTATTCTCACCTGTCATATAGGATGATATCGATAACAGTACTGTGAAAAGCACAATAAATACTATTGCAGTGCATTTCCACGAACATCTAGAGGACAGTCCCTTCTGGAAGTGGAACCTTGAGCCGGCCGGGGGGAAATTAGAGCCTCGCAGGTTGTTCCGCACTGGGAGCACTGGCACGGGGGTGCCAAATGTGGGGTGCGGCCTTTCGGACCTTTCCATCCTCTCCAGGGAATTCTTGTCCGGTTTCCCGGGACTACTGCACGACGAGTTGGATTTGTAGTCCATTGACTGATTCTTTTGGATGTCCCCTGTAAAAAAAATTGATCTGCAGTGACTATAGTGAGAGCTATGGCAAGAATGGAAACGAGGCTCAATATTTACAAAACAATCACTGTTATGCCTGCATTCCCCAAGCGAGGATGGCAGAGGTGTAGGGAAGAATGTGTATGAAATAACCAATTTTAGAAGCTACCGATAATATTACTTTAAAGGGACATTGTCGAAAATTACCCCAGAACCAACAAATATTTGATCCATCCCATCATTATTTATCTATTTTAATAACATAATGGCAAATATTCGTATCTAACGGACAATTTGCAATCTAAAACGAATATTTCAAAGTATTGTAAGTACGTAGTTTCCGACATCTTTACTGAATCATCATCATCTCAGCCTATACTTGTCCACTGCTGAACATAGGCCTCCCCAATCGCTTTCCAGCGTAACCGGTCCGATGCCACCTGCATCCAACGACTTCCTGCGATTTTCACAAGATCGTCGGTCCATCTGGCAGGCGGTCGTCCCACGCTGCGCTTGCCAATACGTGGTCTCCACTCTAGAATCTTTCTGCCCTAACGCCCGTCCGATCTACGCGCTATGTGGCCCGCCCATTGCCACTTCAGCTTGCTAATCTTAACGGCTATGTCGGTGACCTTGGTTCTTCTACGAATCTCCTCATTCCTGATTCGATCGCGTAGAGAAACGCCGAGCATAGCTCTCTCCATAGCTCGCTGAGCAACTCTGAGCTTTTTTATGAGACCTATTGTAAGAGACCACGTCTCTGATCCATATATCATCACTGGTAACACACATTGACTAAAAACTTTAGTCTTTACTGAATGTCAACACAATATTACCTCATATGTACCTCATATGAATTATAACCTCAAAATCTAATACTTTTTGTGCAATATTGCAATTCCCCCGCTTGTCCTTTTAATAATAAATGCCTTAAGACAATTTGTGCAAAAAAAATGCAAGTATTTTTTCATTGATGTTCGTTCCGGGGCAAATCATGTATGGGCGCAGAACAATGTCCTTTGCTAAGTTTATCATTAGTGTATCATGTGTATAATTAGCCCTATTAGTAAAAAATATTAAAATTGTCAAAATAATATACGAACATTTTTGACAAAAGAGAATTATTACCCTTTGGAACCACAACATTCGTGTGCCCACGCCTCGCAAATATTGTGTGTGAATTACTCTCCCTTACTATTGGTATAATATTTATATTTCTGCCTTTCCTGGTTTCTTATTTCAAATAGTTTCAGGTGTGAGACGGCAACTAAATGAATAACGTTAATCAAGTTTATTTAGTTATTTTTCTTTTTTCTTAATTTAAAACTGGCTCTTTCACAGCATGTATTGTCGGCTTTTCGCTGCTACACAAAGGACAAAAATAAATTGTGTTAGAAGTAGGCTAAAATTGCTATTGTTCTTTACCACCCTCTTCCCTACTGTGTATACCAACATTTTGCTTAAGTCAGGTTTTAATGTATTATAATAAACCATAATGACCCTATTGCCATAATAGTCTTTTTTTTAATAGAAAACCTTTTTTTTAAAAAAAAACACCGTCACGCCTATATTTGCCAAGCGGGGGTGACAGAGGTGTACTGAGTACACCCACGTTTCGCTGAGGATGTTAGATCTCATGAAATAGGGGGCAAGCCTATTGCCATATGCCGGGCACAATTCCAGACTCCGGAATCGTACTGGGAACTTTTCGTTAGGAAAACTGAACTTGTCCGACCTAAGATTTGAACCCATGACCTCGTGATCACAAAGCGATGCGCTGTGCCACTATACCAACGAGGGAGTTCTTTTTATTATTATTATTAATACTTTGTCCTCCTAGGACTCAAACCCAGAACCTCGTTATCGTCAGTCGTATGGGCCACTAGATTACCGAAGAGTTACATTTTTGATATGTATGCTAATTACAATGATCCTATAAGAATCAGAATATTTTTAATCATGTAAAACATTATAATATTTATGTGTCGTCCAAGTCGAAAAGTACCAAAGATTCTACAACCGCTTAACCTTTTAAGCGAAAGAGAAAGCTGTGGCCGACAATTAGTAATTAACTTAAAAAAAGAAACCGAAGGTAATTTACATTTGTTTTTTTTTATCAATATTGGTTAAAAGTTAACTAAAAAAGTAAGCTTATTGAAACAATGGGCTAGGTTACAATTGTAACTGCAACCCCAGTCACATAGCTAGTTCGGAACGGAGACCAAGGATGTATCATGCTATTTTATTTCCGCCGACGACAATTGGTTTCATTCATCGGAAAAATTTTGATGCATTTTAATACCCCTTTTGCCAAGTCCGGTGTTGCCGGAAACCTACGTCCTAACCATAAAATCATGCCGTCGTCGTTATTATCGCTATGAAGGGTATGGGTAGGGAATAAAAAAGGTTCTAACATTCACCAGACGGCACGTAAAAGTTTCCGGACGGTGTGCGGACCAAGCAGGATGGCTCGAAGTCGCCCATGTCTGCCGGGTTGCCGGTGATGCGGCCGTTCAACCGAGACATGGTCGGGTTTCGCGGGGGCACATCGGGCGGCAAGCGCGTACCTTCCAGCAGACACCCTGCGGACAACAAAATAGTCTCTTTATTTAAGCTGCCTCGTTGGTCTTGTGGCGAATAATGCGCTTTACGATCACGAGGTCCTGGGTTTAATACCTAAGTCAGACATATGTAGGTTTTATATCGATAAATTCCTATTATCATTACGGGGTTTGGAATTGTACCGATACGGCAATAGGCTCGCCCCCTATAACATGGGACCTAATATTGTAGGCGTAATATGGCTGCACACAATACATGTCTGTTATCCCCGCTTTTGGAATATAGGCGTGACGGTGCACTACTCTTTATTGTAAACCAAAAAGAAATCAAAACAGACATCTGAAATGAGTAACTAATACGCAACAATTAAAAACAATAAAGCATTCAAATTAACTTTATTCTTTTAGAAAGAAGTTGTTGGAGCTCTGTACTCCCTGCCTACTCCGTAAGGGATTTGGCTTGATGATATAGGTAGACAGATATTTTTTTTAGAAAGAACGTGTTGGAACTGTGCTATCTCTGCTTAACCTGCAAGGGATCTGGCGTGCTGATATAAATAGATATATATTTTTTAAAGAACTCTGTACTCTCTGCTTATCGCTCGCGGGATCTGGCGTGACGATGCACATAAATACATTTTTTACCAGTCCACTTCACTATCTCACTCCTGGATACTTCCATATCACTCTATCTATCTATATCATCACGCCAGATCCCTTACGGGGTAGGCAGATAGTACAGAGTTCCAACAGGCTCTTGCCTTACATACCTCTCTGGCTTCCTCTACTCTCATAGTTCGTCTCATACACGCTCGCCGGTTACGAAGACTTCTGACTTGTCCTTCAGATAAGACCCGGTCTATTTGGTCATGGTAAGATAGTCTAGGTCTTCCCCGGTACCTACATCCTTCCACATTTGTCTATCCATTAATATCATAATAATAAGCCACTACAGTGCGACAAGGATCTTTTGGCCGATGACTTTGACATGGTGTAAAATTAGGGTTAACACTTAGTAAAAATTTCCTTATTCCAATGATATTTCAACAGGTGGTTCCGCACGGTTACGAATTGGAAAAAGAACTCGGGTAAATTTCATAGCAAACGGCAACTCTGCGACTGTCATGTAGTGACATTTCACTTGATGACAGCGTTAGTTCTGATTTTGATCGCGGACCAAAAGATTCTTGGCTACAGTACTTTGCCTAAGGACGAAGGTTTTATAAGCTCAAAAACGTTCTGTGTTAACGTAAGTAATAGGTTAAATAATAAAATCAAAGTACCAATCGATTGTTATCAAAAGTCGTTATTTGTAAAGTTAAAGGCTTTCACAAAATTAATCAGTGTGCTTCGGCGGCCGGGGCCCCGCTATAAGCATCACCAGAAAAATTTAATTAATTCCAGCCACGAAAATTTACAAGTTAAAATTCAATAAGGGGCGAATATTGCTCACCGTAACGGCTCGTAAACAAATAACCATGCAAATGGATCAAAGATCGCGTGTTCTCGTTGTTCTTTATAAGGAAAATACATCGGGAGCCGCGCAGCTAGGCGCGGCGCGGCGGACTCTCCCATCGCTAATATAAGCTAATGGAAAATCGAAGTATTATCTGTGCGCCCCGCGCCTTCGCCGCCTCTTATCGCCCGCTATAACACTCAACTTTTGATCCTCGACAAATTTTGAGATTCCTTCGAGCGTTAATTAATTGATTGTACCGTCTGATGTAGCCGCAAGAAAACTCAATTAATTTTAAAAGGGTTTTTGTGTTGTTTTTTTCGCGATCGAACTCTCCCCTCCACCGGTTTGACCCTCCGAATACAGAGTAGTGAACTTCTCGACAATATCGGCGGTCTTTGTAGCTCTCGCCCTTTGTAACAAAGCTTTTCTTAGCAATTAGAGATTAATGAATTTTGCTACATTTTCTATAAGGGCACTTCGTTATTTTCTATAATATGTTTAGCGAGTTTATAAATTTAGAGGTGCTTACAGGTCGTTCGGTAATGTCGTATGTTAGACAACACTAGGCGCAATCAAATCTTAGATGGATGGCAGCTAATAGTAAGTATACAATAAGAACGTCCCGTACTTCACAGGGTAGACTAAAGTCAGTCTCGGCTCTTGTCATTAGACTTCTGTTGCTCGAACGTTTAGGTTGAATTAAGAATGAAGAAAAAAAACCCTTCACACCTAATATTCCACAAGTTCGAAGGTCCCAATGTAACAGGGGCAGCATGAAGAAGAATGTGATATTAGTATATGTATATATTAGTGTAACAGCAATTTAAATACGGCTATTTGTTAAAAATAGTCGGTCGTCGGACGACAAATGCGGCGAGTCGAGCGCCCGGAGCGGTCCATTCATCCCGGCTCACCGCCGCAGCCAATGAAAAAACTAAATCACCAAATCCCTTACCTAATTTAGAAGGACAAGCGCGGTCATTAATACACACGTCAGTCGTCGTGCTACTACAAAATGTGGCCTATTTATATCCCGTCCCGGGGCTTGGGAATTATGGTAATCGGACGAGTCGCGTCCTTTGTCTGTAATGGTCGGTAATTACTGAGGCACCTCCGGGGGCACTCCGTCTGCTGAGGGCCCCATTGGGCCGGAGAATTCGACACTCGTTACGCGAATCGTCTCAACTTTAAAAAGGGAACGCGATTTTGAATGCCGCCGTGGGATTTGTCGCCGCGCGTCCGGAACAAACTCACTTTTTTTCTCTTTTTACTTTGCCCAAATTGCCTCCTGCACGACGAGATACGATACGTATGTTTTGTGTTTGTTTATGTATAGGAAATTCGTATTTTTTACAGCTAACCTAGACTTTTCCACGCTCCTTTTTACTATCCCATATTATTTATTGAGACTACAGTATGCATAAAACTGAATAACAATCAGATAGACACCACTATCCATATTCCGGCTCGTTTATTTTTATATTTTTCGAGCCATCTGGCATCCGATCTCCTGTTTTCCGTTTAGACTCCGTATTTTCCTGGGAAGAAAACCAAAGCCCGCTTACTTATTGGAAGATAAAGGGAGTGTGTTTCGGCTCATTTGCGGCCGAGCTCAGCCCGAACAAACGTGATTTCTTATTGGAAACGGAAAAGAAACAGACTCGTAACACAGTGGCTGCGGTTAGCCCGCCACTAAGTCTTGCCGGGGAGGTTAATCCTGTTCTCATTGCTTTAATAAGAATAATATCCCGCTCGTACGCTGCCCGTTCTTGGTGTAAGCTGATACGTAAAACATGAACATTTATCCCATATGCTTCATCACGAATATCTCTTTCCAGGTAGTTTCATAACTCGCGACGTTGATGTATGAGACGTGGAGCACATTCATGTGTAAGTCGCACACCAATAGAAAGGAGATACATTTGGGCAATCTCAGAAGGCAGAGACGCGGCGGCAACACGTGCTCACAATCTTAAACTCGTTACACGTACATTCCCGAAGCAATTTAGAATTTACCTCGTAATCTTGATCTAAAGTCGAATCGAGAACACCCATACCTTGTTTAAGTAGATTAATATAGGTTGGAAGACACTCGGCACCGAAACAGTCGTCGAGCCGTTCTGGGCGGCGTCGATTCCCTAATTTTGATTTTAAATTTAGCGACGAAGTTGGGCCCGTACAATATTTATATGAGAGAGAGCCCCGCTGCAAGTTATAGTTGGAAAACAATCGAGAACTTGGTCCGGCATCGCCGTGACTTCATTTTAATTAGTACCCATTCATCGTTGAACAATCGAGTGCTCGAACAAATCCATTATCGGGAACTTTCGATGGTCGAAAGAGGTGTATTCAAAGTTTTGGGATTGCAGAGGGAATCCGGACGAGGAATTTTGTGTACTTACCTACCTTGTGACTTTTCTATCTAGACGCTGGATCTGCGCTGAACTAACTATTAACTAGAACTCGATTCAGCGCCAGTGAGATCATTTTATTTTATTGTTACGGCTTTGGAGAATCGTGTTTTCCAATAATTTTCTTTACTTTTTCGATCTCGAAAGTTTAGTAGGCATTACTGATATTTAGAAGCATTAACGAGTATCGGCGGGCGACGGCGGCTGCTATCTCGCTGCTAAAGGTGAAATGGGTTCCCGTAATGACATTACTCGTATATTTTAACCAATGGCTTTCGGTTGACCGGGTCTGAATATTATGTGTTTGAGCTTATCTCTTGCGGTGCACAAGAGGTATAGCATCGCTATATTTCCATGTTCGTGCATGTACGAACAGCGACGCATGTAAATGCTATAGCGCGGGTAATGTATCATGTCAAGACACAGCGGTCGCCTGCCATGCTGATAAGATTACCAGACAAAGGAAGTCCACCCATATCACTACCACCAAGACCGCTAAATAGGAACCTTCATTTACTACCCTTAAGATTTCAGCCGCTAATCTCGGTCTTAGAACAAAAGCTTTAGAGTCGACATTGTCTTGTGCGATCTTTATTAGTGCCCCGACGTCAACGTCTGCTCCGTTAAAGGACACTCAACTTTATTTATGTTGACATACTGGCAATGTTGCCTTATTTGTTGTTAGCTGTTGCTGTTTTGTATATTTAAAACTGAACCTTATGTTTCGGTTTACAGAGTAGAAAATGGCTTGTCCGTTTTGTATTTTAGTTTGCATTGTTAAGGAAATGTGAGCTTTTTTGCGGTACGAATGTAAGGTTCATTTTCGTCAGTACGGAAAGAGGTTAGCTGGGTGGTTTCCGGACGACGATAAGGAGACGATGTAGCTAAGTCGGCCCGTCACGCGACCTGTCCACTAATTTATGTTGCGCTGATTTTGTGATATAAGAACTTGGTAGACGGAACCCTTGCTAGGACGAACCTTTTTATGGGCAGTTATGTTAATGTATTGTCTAGGCAAACATCCGTGGAAAACAACTTGGCATGTAACATAAATTTACATTACACCCCATTAGAAATTGATAGATAGGTATTATTCGGTGCTTTTGACAAAATGTTATTTTGAAAGTTTTAACAAGCTGTTTGCGTGGCAGCTGGAATGTTGAATAACGCAAGAATATTTAAATATAAGCCTACGTTTACATACATAAATATGTTTATATTTTATTTTCTTTTCATAATTTCAAAGCTGGATTGAAATCCAAATAGTTCCTAACTTAGGTAAAAATTGCTACTATGAAGATATATCTTGAAGTGGAAACATTACATTTCATTGATTTTTCTTCGAGTTAATGGGGTGAATATGCATGTATCTTTTGATACTTATGGCTACGAACATTAATTTGCAGACTTAATAATGCAATTTACTTAGCAATACTTTGACGGACGATTTAGCGCAGTGGTTAAGAGCTTAAGCCGCTTCCGCCACTGTATCTAATAATCGCGGGTTCGATTTCCGCCCGGGATAAATCTTTCTGTGACCCACAAATATTTGTTTCGGTCTGTCTGGGTATTCGTGTATCTGAATTTTCATGTTTGTAAACGCATCCACGACACAGGAATAAATACTAGCGCGGGGCAACGGTTAAAAAAAACTTAAAAAAAAATTATTAGAAAACAGTACAATTTATAAAAATATTTTTTTCGGAATATTCCAAAACATAAGAAAACATAATCTGAACACAAAACCAAGACTATTGTGTCATTCCTCAAACCTAGTTATGTAGGTATACTGGCCAACACAACTCATTTATATTTAAATTTAAATATAGAAACCAGCAAAGGTCTGACGGTATGCTAGATTACAGACTAGATAATAAACGAAAAGTGCAGCGTTAGACCTCGTTAGAAGGCTGGTCGGGAAGCCTTCATTAGTGCTTGCTACAGACAAAAAAACGGACGTCGACGCAGCAGCTCGCGGCTCCCGTTACTAGTGAACCGACTAAATCACAATAAATTGTAAATTAGTGAACGGATTTACTTTCTCTCCTCCCAAATCCACGAAATATAAAAAAAATTATGATCTCCATTATTAGACGATTGACGGTTTCGTCCAAAAGTTTAAGCCACCCCGCCTACTGGATCAAGTGGTAGTGGGTTCGATCCCCGAACGGGACAAATCTAGGTAAGGCCCTCAAATATTTTGGAAAATTGTTTCGCTCTGGATGATCGTGTATGTGAAACTCATGTTTGTAAAGACACCCACGACGCAGGAATGATTCCTAGCAGGGATCACACCATCGCTAATGAGGTTTACTTGTCGGGTAAAACTACGTGTTATCGCCTAAGTAGTAGTTATTTTACATTTTGTTCAAGATCATTTTGGAACGATCAAGCAAGCAATGTCAATGTTCAGCACATAGGGAGTGGACCGGACAGACAGTTGCCAGCACAGAGCAGTTGTTGCTTGTGGCTTAAGATAGAGGCAGATTCGCGAAGCTGACGGCTAACCTTCAGTGATAGGGAGGCACTTGAAGAAGAATTAAAGTGCTGGGCTGGTTTACGTCATTGTAGATTGTCGTCTGCAGACGGGTATTTGAGCATAGGTTGTGACATAAGTGTGACACTACACTTTCTGATGTGTGTATCAGAAAGTGTAGTGTGGGACTACCTATATAAAGCGACTACGTGCGTGCAATGGATACATCGATTAGATGTATAGAACTAAGAGTGGAGTTCAGTAGCGTGCCTTGGAAAAAAACATAAGTGCAGCCTACTAGTGGAACATATAGTAAACTCATATAGCTTGAAGGCGATAATGAAGCAAGCAATGAGAAAATTTAAGTTCCGATTATCTCTGAGCATTCTTTCGGTGATATATAATGAGAATTTCTATTAGGGCGTGTGGTTAAATAGTCTTACCTGTAACTGACGTCACCTAGCTTCGTCCATATAAAATTGTACTAGATAATGGATCTCGAACAAAATGACAGCCAAATACAATTTGGATATACGAGTACTTACGTATTTATATCTACTCGAAGCTAGCAAGTGTAAAAATTAGTTTTAAATTATTAATGACCTTAGATCTTTTTATAACGGCAGTTTTGCCGTACTGTATTATTTTAACGCGTGCTCATGTTGGCTATGTTTGGATCGAGAACGACTAGTCGAATAAAACAAATTAAGTCAAAAGATTAGCCCGCTGAGTTTCTAGCCGGATTTTCTCAGTAAAGGCCGCGTTTCATTCCGGTGGTAATCTTTTGTATTAACCTATACAAATAAGTTAATTTTGTCTCTGATTTCGAAGTAATTCGAAATAAGACATCCATACTAGTGTCCTTATTTTTTAGGCCATTTCCCGGACTGTCTGTCACGTTTAATCTAAGGCAAATTATGTATCTTTTCCTACCTTTTTAATTTCTAAACGTGAACACAGGAATCTAATCAAAACAATATGGAGCCCGTCCATTAATCTCACTATCTCACTGTACATATTTCTTTGTCTAAATCCATTAAATTAATTACAGTCATTCGGGGAGTCGACTTGGTATTTATTAGGCTCGTTATCATTCATTGAATCTTTCGATAGGCGAGTACTCGGTAAATTGGTAGAAATGCCGAAGCGTCGTGATAGATGCTCTACTTACACGTAAATGGGGGGCCAAATTAGCTGTCTGAAGAAGAATGCAGTTACGGGCGTGAGTGATACCCGTCGATGGCGCAGGGAGCTGGTGCGACTAAGATTCATAGGTGTCATCGGGGCCGTTTAGGGCGGTGAAATTGGGAAATTCCTCGCGATATCACTTGAGGTGAGATTTCGTTGTGCGGAATGAGTGTGAATTGGGGTGCATTGTCGACATACCTTGTTACATTGGATTACTGTAAAATAGTATGTTTCTGGTACAGTTAACATAAAAGCAATTTGTGAAAACTTTTTTGTGATAGTTATTTTAAGCAGTGATAGCCTAGTGGTTAGACCGTTGGACTGCAAAGTCACAGGTCTCGGGTTCAAGCCCAGGCACGCACCTCTGCCTTTTCGAAAAACATGTGCGTATTAAAAATTAACTATCACTTGCTTTAACGGTAAAGGAAAACATCGTGAGGAAAACTGCATGCCCTAAGAGTTTCTCGAAGGTGTGTGACGTTCGCCAACCCGCACTGGGCCAGCGTGGTGGACTATGGCCAGTTTCTTAACAGGGCTAATATTATTATATTATTATTTTCTGTTGTGGAACTTGGATGTTAACTTTATGTTTCTATCTATCTATATGATCAGCCGGATCTCTTGCGGGGTAGACAGAGAGTACAAAGTTCCAACTGTGTTACTATTTCTTTACAAAATCGCTTTTAAATACTAAACGATGGAAAATGTAATGATGATGTTTTGTTCAATTTAAAAAAAAGTATAATAGATAGATATAATATCTATCTATCTCTATTGTTACGCCAGATCCCTTGCGGGGTTATCGGGAGTATCGATTATAATTATTCAGAAAGCACAAACACTTGATTTATTTTATATAATAATATTGTCCCTAAAATATAAAGAGATTATATGAATAGTATATGCATGTAACCATCGATATATCATAACAAGATATACAGTCCCGTTCAAAAGTTACGATTAAAAACGTTCCCCAATCCAATACTCACAATTATAGTTATGATATAACATAAATTAGGGCACATTGTACCTTACTCGTATCACTTAAAGTTGTAGTTGCAATAAAGCGGAAGCCTGTTAATGTTTTAGTACAGTCCACTTTTGCCTGCCTTGGTGGTGTCATTTTTCGTGCGGCGATCGTGTATCTGTATTTGATTCGATGTATGCAACCCATAAATTTAAGAAAAATATCGCTCTCGGACATTTGAATCCACTCGATCCAGTCTGATGTCCGATAGCTGGCCGAGCCTTCGTTAACCTTTACCCGTCCACAGGGGCATTAATTACGCTTAATAGAAACAAACAAAACGAAGCTACGACAGATAAATGGGTCGAGATAGTTATTTAATTGTCTTATCTGTAGCGCGGGCGTCGAGACGTCTCGGGATGCTGGAATAATGCGGATTCATTTGCCGTTTACGTCTTAACTTTTGTCAAAAGTTACCATACCGTTCCCGCTAATGAACGATTCGCGAATAAGATTGACAGAATGATTGTTTGTGTAATTGATCGCGAGTACTTTTTACTCATGGGAATTGTTTTGTAAACAATGAATAGGTGATTTCTGCGTATGAATTGGTTTTATAGCAGCATTAATTCCAAGAGGGAAGTTTAGAGCACGTTTTCGTCGATACACACACACACACACACACACACACAACGATATGTTTCATTCTAGATCACCATTATTTTCTAGATTAGTTAGGATTTTAACTGTCTTATCTGTAGCGAGGGCATCGGGACGTCTCGGAATACTGGAATAATACGGATTCATTTGCCGATTACGTCTTAACTTTTGCCAAAAGTTACCATAGCGCACCCTTCCCGCTAATGAACGATTCGCGAATGAGATTGAGAGAATGAATTGTTTGCGTAATTGCTCGCGAGCACCGTTTACTCTTGGAAATTATTTTGTTTGTAGTTTGGTATCTATGTAAAATAGATATAGATTATAACAAGGAATAGATGATTTCTGCGTATGAATTGTTTTCATCATCATTATCATCTCAGCCTATACTTGTCCACTGCTGAACATAGGCCTCCCCAATCGCTTTCCAGCGTAACCGGTCCGATGCCACCTGCATTCAACGACTTCCTGCGATTTTCACAAGATCGTCGGTCCATCTGGCAGGTGGTCGTCCCACGCTGCGCTTGCCAATACGTGGTCTCCACTCTAGAATCTTTCTGCCCCAACGCCCGTCCGATCTTCGCGCTATGTGGCCCGCCCATTGCCACTTCAGCTTGCTAATCTGAATTGTTTTAAGGCAGCATTAATTACAAGAGGGAAGTTGAGAGCACATTTTCAATCGGTTGATATATTTCTTTCTAAATAACTATTTTTTTCTAGATCAGCTAGGATGTGTACATGTGTAGCGAAATTGTGATGAATAAGCGAAGGTTAGGTTAAGGCAACATTTATGATAAGTTTTATTTCGATATTTACTAAATGTGTACTATAACCCTACAACAGACATATTTTTCAAATTATATTTATTATAGTTTTTTTTTTATCTGAAGGGCAAGTCAAGATTCTCCGTAACCGGCGAGTGTGTATGAGACGAACTATGAGAGTGGAGGAAGCCAGAGAGTTATGTAAGGAAAGAACCTGTTGGAACTCTGTACTGTCTGCCTACCCCGCGACGGAGCTGGCGTGATGATATAAATAGATAGATAGTTTTTCTTTTGTAATTCATTAGCAATGAAACTATGCAATATATATAATTTTAATATATAATTTTAACGTCTAATATTTTTACTGCGACTGTATTTTCAACATTCAGCACGTCCAATGGGGAGATTTTAAAGTAGAAAATGTTAAACTTATGTTAAAACATGGTCCTATTGTACTACCGAATATCGAACTGAATATAATATTGATCGGAATAGAATTAAAACAATTTGATCTTTTTGAAATAGGTTTCTCGACTTTGGGTACCTGTTTGATGTTATTTTATTATACTTATTCGCAAAATTCCGCAGTGTCTCAAGACAAAAGTCTTTGACCAGTGTGTGTTGCCAGTGATGACTTACGGCACTGAGACATGGTCGCTTACGATGGGCCTCATAAGAAGGCTCAAGGTTACCCAAAGGGCGATGGAGAGAGCTATGCTCGGAGTTACCCTGCGGGATCGAATCAGAAACGAGGAGATCCGCAGAAGGACGAAAGTCACTGACATAGCACTCAGAATTGCCAAACTTAAGTGGCAGTGGGCGGGGCACATCGCTCGTAGAACTGACGGCCGTTGGGGCAGAAAGGTTCTCCAATGGCGACCACGTACCGGAAGACGTGGAGTGGGTAGGCCCCCTACAAGATGGACCGATGACCTGGTGAAGGTCGCGGGTAGAAGTTGGATGCGTACAGCACAAAGCCGGTCGTTGTGGCGGTCTTTAGGGGAGGCCTTTGTCCTGCAGTGGACGTCTTTCGGCTGAAGAAGAATACTTATTCGGATATATTTAGCAAGAACTAAAGTTATACAACGTGTAACTTAAATAACGTAGGACGTCAGGCACTCCAGTTATATTTTTGCTTTACAAATTCAGTATGAGGATCATAGTCCCAAGTTTGAGGAGTACCATTTTCTTGTGATTACCTTCTTGAGATAACCAAATTAACTACAAAACTTGGCGTACTGAATAATGATAATAAGAAATAACTATTAATCATGGTACGTATTTATATAGCAGATCGAGGAGCGTTTGGTACGAGTATGAGTTTAGGTATTTTAGCTGATTTATTTACTAAACTGACTGCCTCGTTGGACTGACTGCCTCGTAGATCTAGTGGCAAAGCGCATTGATTTGTGATCACGAGGTCCTGGGTTCAAATCCTATGTCGGACAAGTGTAGTTTTTCTAACGAAAACTTCCCAGTACGAGTCCGGAGTCTGGAATTGTCGATAGTCGGTATATGGCAATAGGCTCGCCCCCTATTACATGGGACCTAACATCGTCGGCGAAACGTGGGTGTACTCCCCATCTCCACATCTCTGCCACCCCCGCTTGGGGAATATAGGCGTGAGAGTATTTACTAAAAAATAAAAGATTTATTTAAAATAGTTGAAATCGATTTAGTTCCGGATTTAGAATAAGATACTTCGAGTTCATATGTTATGTTAAATGTTGTATATTTAAAAATCACACCACTGCGATTTTAGTAATATTGTCTGTTATAGGCTTTCATATTTTTCATCACAGGTTTTTCAGTAGAGGAAGCGTGGGTACCGCCGACGGCTATGCCCTGATAGAGATTGATGATCACGCCTCTCCCCCGTCTCCCCTCGCGGGTCATTGCGCTCACCCGATTACGCAAGACCAGAGGGGATCCGCATATATCCAAATTACGCTACTGATGGACGTTTCTTACCCAGATAACTATCCTGGGATAATCCCCTTGGTGTATTAATCGATTCGGCGACCTAAGTTTTCGCTTCTTCTCGGTATCACTAAGATTTAAAATATAACAACGACCATATTGAGTAATTAAGTTTTACGCAAATATTATACATAAAATAAAACTATTTTTCGGGTTATACCGTGGTTTATTTTTGATTTTTAAGTTACTGACGTTTCGAGTGCTTTACAGCACGCCTAGTCACGGGAGGAACTGAGTTGTTTGACGTTCAAAAGGCATAGTTAGTTAGTTCCGGGGTATCTTCAAACTTCTCAATAGTATTTGTAGGCCCGATCTATAATTGAGCTTGAATTGTTTTTGATTTAATTATATAGATCACCAGATCCCAAGTCGATGGAAGCACCCAAGATATTATTTAATTTCAATAGCCTTGCAAATCATCCTTGGTGGGAATCGCTGTTCCATCACGAGGATTTGTAGTCTATCTGATGTGATGGCGGGCGCAGTCTGATGTTATAATGATAATCTATCTTAAAATCATATATTATAAAGATATATAAACAATTAATGTCGTCGATTCGATCGAACATCGATTTGTTTGTTTTCTCTATCTATCTATCTATCTATCATCTCGCCAGATCCCTTGCAGGGTAGGCAGAGAGTATAGAGTTCCAACAGGTTCTTTCCTTACATACCTTTCCGGCTTCCTCCACTCTCATAGTTCGTCTCATACACGCTCGCCGGTTACGGGTTGTTTTGTATTAAAAATTATAAGAATCTCTATGAATCTGGTAAACCAGACCTGCGTGAATAGTCGACGTCGCTTAAACTTGTTTGTAACAGAGATGTCTTGGATAAATAAAGTAAATATGGAACAGTTGATTTATATCCCAAGAAAGTCATCAATAGGTATAAACAAACAAAACATATAACTTATATAACCTTAATATTGACATAAATGTTCAATATGCATACAAATAGATAAAATAAAACAAAATATGATATCAAAAATAAAAAAAAATCATTATATTGTTGTTATTTATAAAAACCTAAGATTATTTTTAATTGGTTCTAATGATAATTTCCCAGCCTCAAATTGGTTCTAATGATAATTTCCCAGCCTCAAATTGCGAGCAGAATAAACATTAAAAATAATAAGCTTTCAGTTTTATGCTATCTACGTTACCTGAACTATAATGAATTTTGTCTCGTTACGTTTTACAGTATAAATATAATAAAGAACGTTATTATTAAATGTGCAGAAAAGAAAACAGCCGGGGTTTTGTGTTTTGTCGTAATGGCAAAAACAAACCAAGTTTTAAAACGGTACCGTTATTACATAACATTCGAAAAATGCAATTTTTAATTTAATTACAATTTTTTTGAAAAGTGTAGAACCAGTCACGAGAGGAGAGGAAGGCCAGATAAAATTGATTTAGTCAGCCAAAACTACGTAATAAACTATATGAGTTGAACTATTCGGCCCGCCAATTTATAAGAACGTGTCACTTGAACGGTTCCGAAGTAACACCCTTAACTTTGAGTGGCAGGCTCGATTACGACCAGACTATCTCACCCTTTTTTGGGTGCAAAAAATAAATGATAGGCGCGGTGCGATGCGCATTTGTCATCGCGCGTTGCACCGCCGCCATCTTGAATCTCGAGTAGCAATCGACACCGGCTGAGTGGGCCATCCACGCACCCAGCCATAGACAAGTGTCATCCAAACACAAACTACAAAGTCTGAGTTTTCTTTGCATAATTGATTGTAAAGCATTTGGTTGGGAGTAAAATTTGCATGTGGTTTACGAATATGTTATGCTTAACTTCTGAATGTTTTTCTTTTTAAACGTAGATCCACTCAAGGACTGATTCCACGCCCGTGAAACACAAACACCCAGAGAGAAACAAATATTTTTGCTTTATACAAAAAATTATGACGTGCGGGAATAAAAGGATAAGGTCACCACTGGATCGACACATCCATCAAATTTTAAATGTAATGTATTTATAAAACGGTACGTAGAAATGGGGTTCACCATAAAGGGGTAATGTTGAAATTACAATGATATATTATAATGATTAAGACTTCGGTTGTAATAGACAACGATATTCTGTATTGCACAGTAATATACTGCTAATTTATATGAAAAAAAAGAAACCCCAAATAGGTATCAGAATTCGCTTCCGACACGTGATGCAACCACATAATGGATGCGTCAAGGTTTCGGGGCTCTCAATTGTGGCAGAATCATATCGCGCATGAAATAAATCACCTATTCCGGGGTAGCCCGGGGACGATCGTGTTACACCCTCGATTTGCGGGTACATTTGCATTGCGTTGTAAAATGGCGCCCACCGTGGGACTGACGCCAAGTTGACAGGTGTGCGCTGTCAAGCCGCACGTTTGTTTCCAAGCGAATCGTTTCGTTATCGGTTTGATTAATTACCGCAATTTTGTCGTAATCTTAAAGGAAATAAGGGGTAAGAGTACCTACGTCATTTGTGTAGATTTTATTATGCTAATTTTATCCGTCTGAAATATGAGTTTGAAGAAGACGAACGTTAGGTATTTTTATATAAATAGTAACAGTAACAGACTTGCAGACAATGCCACATAATCAAAAGAATATTAGCTGGCGTTGGTCATATTATATACAATTCACACGTAACCCTACATACGAGTAAGTACTCACTTACCAACAGATATAATTCGTTAATATACAATATGGCAAGTTGTTTGACATTACGGAAAAATTGGCATAAAAGGATCGTTAGTCCTTTTTTGCTACATTCAAAATGCATAATAATATTATAAGTTCGAAAGTAACTCTATCTGTCGGTTTGTCTGTTACCTTTTCACGCCCAAATCGCTCAACAGATTTTGATAAAATTGGCAAGGAAATAGATTATATCCTGGGTTACATTTTGTGAAATACGTGCCTGAAAATAACGCGAATGAAGTTGTGGGTACAGTTAGTAAAGACATAAAGGTACTATATTTTTATCTAAGAAACGAGCACATTAGAAGTTCAATCAGTGTGACTGAACAAGGTTGAGTAGACAAGTAATACTTATTTGTAATTATTTATCTTGACTGCCTCGTTGGTCTTGTGGCAAAGCGCATCGCTTTGTGTTCACGAGGTCCTGGGTTCAAATCCTAGGTTGAACGGTGTAGTTTTTCTAACGAAACCTTCCCAGTACTAGTCCGGAGTCTGGATTTGGGCCCGGTATGTGGGAATAGGCTTGCCCCCTATTACATGGGACCTACCATCGTCGGCGAAATGTGGGTTTACTCAGTACACCTCTGCCACCCCCGCTTGGGGAATATAGACGGTGTGTACGTTACTATTGGTTGACTAGTTCTGTATTATTATTAGGTAGGCTAGTTTCGGCTTGAGTAGTTATCAGTAAATCACTTGTAAAAATAAGTCACTAATACCTACAGGCTACCTTAAGCGGGGTTCAGGTATGCTTAAAAATTGCCAATTTTTTTTACAAGTGCATGCATATTTCTATGATTAAAGCACGAGACACGCTATTGAAATTGCAATTTACTCTTTTTTGTTTAACAGAAACTACAGTAATTGAAAAAAATAAATTGTTTGTCTTACGTCGTAAAGTGTTTACGTCTTATTTTAGCTAATGTGCGTAATCGTACTTTTTCTTTCCTGAAAATGTTCGCATATAATTCCACGATGGAATCACCTACTCATAGAGCTTGAGAGCTTTGCAACCCGCTCCATATACAGAGGTCAAGCGTACTCTCGCCCTTTGTACCCAAATAGATATGGCCCATGTGCATTAGCGAGGGTCGTTTTACTCAAACATTTTTTTCTGAAGACGCAATACCCTTCCGTCTCTTCCGGTAGGGATCGTATTTGTACGTCGTGTATACCATGTTGATTTATAACATAGTATTATTTAATATTACCTATTAATTATACCTTTTCCAGTATATTACTCAAAATATACGAGGATGGGAGAGGTGTATTGTATGTATTCACGTGTCTTCGGCAATATATGGTGGTATTTAAAAAAAAAAATATATTATTATAACTATTCATACTAAGCGAGATATGTTGTTATCAAAATACTAGAAGGCGCTTGCATTTACGATTTTACATATGCATCTGGTAGGCGTTTTTAATAATATTCTAAACACCGTCACGCCTATATTCCCCAAGCGGGGGTGGCAGTGTACTGAGTACACCGACTTTCCGCCGACGATTTTAGGTTCCATATAATAGGGGGTGAGCCTATTGCAATATACCGGGCACAATTCCAGACTCCGAACTCATACGGGGAAGATTTTTCGTCAGAAAAACTTCAATTGTCCGACCTAGGATTTAAACCCAGGTCCTCGTGATCACTAAGCGATGCGTTTTGCCACTAGACCAACGAGGCAGTTAAAATTAAATTAAATTAATTAATTAAAGTAATTAAATTTGTTCTAACAAGATATTTTATTTATCTAAATTAATATCCATAATATCGTATGTAATTTCCATTTCCTTCATTAGAAATGAATATTCATATATTTACTTCACAAAATTTTATATATTTACTCAATATTAAATACTCGATGATGATGGCTTAGACAATGGCTTACATTTGAATGTGAAGAAAACCAAAAATTATGGTTTTTGAACGGGAAGAAACCGGAACGAATGCAAGGATTATGGTTGGTTACGTTGTGCTGGAGCAAGTGAATGAGTTTGTATATCTTGGATGCGCCTTCAGTACGGATGGGAAATACACCGCTGATATAGAGAGAATAGTGAATGCAGGGAATAGAGCGAATGGTACGATGGGAAAGCTACTTGAGAGCCGGCACTTAAGCCAAAAGGAGCAGCTGACCATGCATAACGGAGTGCTTGTCTCCACGCTGTTATATGGCAGAGAGAGTAGGGTGGTCGAGCTATGTGGACGATGTGCGGAGTCAAGCTGACCGACCGTATTCGCAACAACGTAGTAAGAAAGCAAGTAGGTATGAAAGATAATATCGGTGTAAAGATGGGAAATGGTATTCTCTGTTGGTTGGGGCATATAGAAAGAATGTCAGAAGAAATAATGACAAAACAGATATACAATGCGAAAGTGGGAGGATGTAGGTACCGGGGAAGACCTAGACTATCTTACTATGACTATATAGACCGTGTCTTATCTGAAGGGCAAGTCAAGTCTACGTAACCGGCGAGCATGTAAGAGACGAACTATGAGAGTGGAGGAAGCCAGAGAGGTATGTAAGGAAAGAACCTGTTGGAACTCTGTACTCTCTGCCTACCCCGCGAGTGAGCTCGCGTGATGATATAGATAGATAGAATGATGATTCTACAATATGTCGCCATATTCTCCACGTAATCCGGACAAAATCAATGAGTTTTATAATTAATTAAATTATATTCCCGAGCAAACAGTATTAATAGTGAACTCTATTGTATCGTGTTTTAGTGTTTGCAGTGTCTAATTAATTAATGGTTTTGCGGCGTTTATGTAATTGCTCACGTATGCGAAACATTCGATTGCACACAATGTACTGGAAAAAATGTGTACAGAGCCGAAAAGGCACTCCGTTTTAAAACCCATTTACAAATGTAAACGTTCCGAGCGTTACTCAAACACAGTCGGGCTACGATCCTCTCTGCGGCCATCCATCTTGCGGGCCCGAATACGTTGACGAACGATGGCCCCTCGATATGGGAGATGACACAATGCGATGACCCCGAATCCATTCGTAAGGCGCCGGTAATAGTTTTTCCCCCGCTATCCGTTACTCTCCATATTTTATCGGACCTTTTTATGAGGGTTATATTGAGAATGTGTCATGTTGCGATTCCTTCAAAGCCTCGGCCGCCCATTTCGCTATACATATTTGATGCAAATGCGTAAAGAATTTATGATCTCTATAAGATTTTTTCTCATAATCCTATTCGTTTTCGTAGCGATGTGTTTGTAATTTTTTGTGTATAATTAAAAAAAGGCAAATTATTAGACGTCGCAATATGAGGGCCGAAGAGGTTTAATTTTGACTTTTGCATTGATATAGCCCCGATGCCTTAATAGACGTCATTTTGTTTTGATCACATGAAAACATTAATGACGTCATTCATCACGTCAATTTGACAGGTTAGCGTAGTTGACGCCATAGGATGCAGCCGACGCGGATTTAGTGTTATTATTACAGAGAAAAAACACATTAGATGAATATTTAAATATTCTATTTACTGTTTCAAATAGATTATTATTAAGGATTGAAAATATAGTTGAACTTGTTACGCAACCCGGACTCGGACTCTTATTCCCCCTATGACCAAACACGTCACGTTACGATAACTTGGGTAAATGATCGTGTAATGCTATTCTGGATGCCACTGGAATATCACTATAGCATTTTTCACATAGGATGGGTAGTGACAGTTCTAATTGCCAAACGAAATTATACTTTAATCAATGGCAATAAAAGGCATGACCCGTTTCTATACTTATGGTTTTATGCCTTATCACCATTGAATTAAATATTAATTTTGTTTGGCAATTAGAACTGACAGTACCCATCCTATGTAAAAATTCTATAAACGGTCATTCCACGAAGTTATCATGAAGTGGTCATAGCGAAGAGGAACCCTGAGGGCTGAACACAAACCATTTAACGTCACCGTTAAGTTGTTAGGAAAACGTGCTGTCACGTTCATCTTTATTTAGTAGATCTTAAAGGTGAAAAAGACTTCTCTTTTAGATTTACGACGTAAATCTGTTCGTGCCATATCGGTGCTAAGCCCACTGCTCTAAGCGGCTAGAAGCCTCCCAAATTTGGCACTAAATTAAAATCTTAATTTAGTGCATAATTTGTGGATACTCTGTATAATAATATCAGCCTATATTGCCCGCTGCCGAACAAAGGCCTTCTCTCACAAAGCAAGGTGAGAGAGATTAGGTCATACTCCACCACGCGGACCCAGTGCGGATTGATGGAGGCAGGTTTGTGGCCACCTGCTGTTGGAACTTATCAAGCCGCCTTTAAGGCTTCCAACTCAACTTAACGAATACAACATTAAGTGGTAGACGGGACCAACGGCTTAACGTGCCTTCCGAAGCATGGAGACGCTCGTATATGAAAATGCCACAAACGGTCACCCATCTCGGGCCGACCGAGTCGAACGCTGCTTATCCTTGGTAATCGGTAAGAACACCGCGGTCGCACAGCGCTACGAGCGCCTCCTATAAACTATACTTTGTAATATGCACTAATCCAGTTTACTAATCACACGTTAAGCCTATTTCAAATATGAGGCGTAAAATTGCTCGCCCCAAGCACGGCCTGCCACCACGCCGCGCGGTCGACGCAACCGCACTAACGATATTTTTAGGGCATAAATTCCATTACGAATTGCCTCATTTAGAGCGGGAGGAACGAAAATAATGATGGCCTTGTTAGTCGTAATCTAGTGACCAAATAAAGGCGTGAATTATTACCTCGCTACCGTGTGGATTAAAATAGACTTTGCTAAACAAAAAATGGGCAATAACCGGGTGCAAAGCCGCTCCCCTCGGACGAGGACCCTCGCTCGCGGAATTTCATTTGCAAAATTTTCTCTGACCGAAACGCCATTATAAACTTCTACGGCGGGTATAATACGTGTTTCTAAATTGAATTTCTTGACACGAGCGTCGCCTAGAACGGCCTGTAAAAATGAGATTTCGAGATTATGCCGCGCAATTTTTTCACATGAGAATGACACGCGAATAATACAGCCCTCGCGCGAGATTAATCCTTTGGAATCGTCGACGGAAACGAATCAAGAAGACACGATGAGTACCTACAAGGGTCTTCCATCAGGACGGGCTCCTCCGCACCTCCGCATTTTATGTTTTCATAAATTTCCGCTGAGATCAATATTTTATATTCACACCGGCACCGCGGTAAGTGGGGATTTTTTGCAAGTTCGCGCGCACCCCTGGCTTTATTTATTCGGATGTGGCCCTCTCGAGATTCGCCACTTGTACCGTTCGATACATTTTTCACACGAATAATGTTATCACGTTCCGTTGCTACGCGCTGTCTTTATCACTTATGCATACAACCTTTCGCGGTCGTTATACTATTTATGTGGATATTTTGAAAATAGGGCGCCGATATATATATTTTTTTAATATTTGATTAATCGGGGTCATTCATATGGATTGCCACATTCCATCCTAACTATCCCCGCAAAATAATTTACATTGAATTTTTTGATTCTTCTACATCAGAAACTTATGTGCGATTGGCTAACGGTGAAAGGAATTATCGTAAAGAATAGGAAAAAGTTTCTTTTTTTTATATCATCACGCCAGATGCCTTGCGGGGTAGATAGAAAAAATATCTTCACTGTAAAAATAACGGCTAGATAATCCCGTGTTCTATCAGTATTTAAAATATCTCTGCGAAATGTAGGCGTACTATGTAAAGTACTGACTAACTATCCAAATCCATGAAAAAAACGGGCGTTTAAGGTATCTATATTTATAGGGTTCCGTACTTCAATCAGTATAAAAGATTGTAAAAACGGAATCCTTATAATATCATTTTGGTGTCAGTCTCTATGTCCGAAGTTTAAGATCCCTTTTCTGAGGAATAGGCTATATAGATCAAAATTAAGTCAAACACCAAGGTCTACTGCCACTTGACGCTGTAAAACTGAAGCTTCTAAGTCATCTTAATTAAAACATATGCCTATTTAAATTTCTAAACCTAGAATCATGTTTGGCAAGAAGCAATTTTTCATTGTAAAGAGAAAATAATGAAAAAGGAATCTCGAATTCAATAAAAAATTTAAGATAGTGACATCTAATAGCACTTGTACGGAACGTAAAGAGCGCGAGTTCTATTCAGCTTGTCGTGTTTTTTTTGAAAATACCTCTACTAAATGCGTCCTAACACGCCTTCGGAGATAATAATATGGTATGGTTTTAGGATTTGTCCAGTCACTGGAGATTCCTAGTCGAAAAATCCAATAGCCGAGACAGTTAGACGCGTGTTGATTGGTGCTGACATTTTATTACCTTTACCAGGATATGGTTTTACGGCGCGCCGCTTCGAGGGGCGGTTTTACGTGATAAGTATTTTTATTTGGTCGAGAGCGCGGATAAACTGGTAGCGGGACGCCGGATTATTTTACCGTAACACAATCTCCAAGCTTTCGCGGGCACCTGTCACGATGTCGCCCGGCTTTTTCTGTAATCACTGAGCACTTCATGGATTTTCTTAAGTTACGGTAAACTGAGGCTATGACAAAAATGTTTGGACAAAGTTATTTTGCTGGTGGTCCTCGAAAAGATATTAAGTATTACTGTTCTTTTTAGTATTTTTTCAGTGAATACTTTGTTGCGATCAAAGACAAGCAATCATCTTCATTTGAAAACGTAAGGTAATCGAGTCAACGTAGCAACGTGCCATTGCAGAGAATAAATCAAATACACAAACAACCGTTTGCTATGAATATAAATATCGTATTGAAAATATTGATTGAACACACGCAAGGTGCATCGACTAATTCATTAATTCTGCAACAAATAACAAATACTAGAACAAATAAACACACTGTGCAGTTAGTATCGCACAGTGGCCCGTCCGTACACATTAGTGGTCGCCGGCTATAATTTATTTGCCGGAGTAAATAGGATTAGCAGCGGGCGGCGTGCACAGTGGGCCATTTTTTCTATCGTCCGGACAAAACGAATAGCCACGGGCGGCCGGTACGATTTCAAAAATAGACACAAGTTACGACATGCGAATCTAACATGTGTTATGGCGATCGATTTCTCTTGTATTGGCTATTGAATAATGTATTGTAGATCAATGTTCGTCTAATAACGTATAGCACGAATATACGGTGGATTGTCTCTATAAAAATGCCACTATGCTTGGGCTTCATGTGTTGTCCTACGTGAGCGAAGGGCGATTCCTTCCGATGATGTCGTCGAAACGCTTTTCTTCGAGTTTAATCAGTTGACGTCAGAATGCCAATCATTTCAACCAATGATGCACTACTATGCGCGCAGGAACTACGCGACTTCGCAGGCTACAATTTAGACACATCATAGATTTGATAATTTCATCAATACACGTTGCGTTTAAAAATTCGAAGCTTATATAGTACAATAGGCGAGCTTCAGTGAATATGACCTTATCAGGTTTATTGGTGCGCATATTATTGCGAGCTACTCCCTGTTGGTTCCCTATGGCTTTTTAATAATGGTTTCTATTCTAGCACATTATCCAAATACATATAGCAAAACTACGTACTAATGATCAGAATTGTAATGTAGCAAAGTGTGTCTGTGTGAGTCCTTTAACTCTCGTAGTTATTCAGTCGGTATATATGTTTCATATTTATGATATGTAAGCCCATTGCATCGGTCAGGAACAGTTCCATGACACGGAAATCGTTTTCTGTCGTAAGGTTCAACATTGAAGGTATTAGACTCGCTAAAGTGGTACCTTAGCCCTAAGTTCGTCGTATTGTATTCTTATATACGCTTATATATACACTTATTTTAACTAATTTTCAAACACACAAATACTATGTTTACATGATTAGGTAATGCTATTCTTTAATCAATATTAGCACAGGATGTAACGTCAAACACAATTGGATACCAAGTCCCGCACGATTAAAGGCATTTCTCTGCCAACCACGACTGTCTATGTGCATGACGCGTCCAATGATACTGTAAACAAACTGCTTTGTCTGATAACAGTTTGATTACCATAAACATATTCAGCTGATATGAATAGCTAATATGTTGACAATCACAACACAGCGAGGAAGCAGAGTGGATAACATCAATAGTTTTATTTTTTGTTTATCGTTGCTGAGGGGCTCGTAGCGCTGTGCGACCGCGGTGTTCTTACCGATCACCAAGGTTAAGCAGCGTTCGACTCGGTCGGTCTGAGATGGGTGACCGTTTGTGGCATTTCATATTCAAGCGTCTCCGTGCTTCGGAAGGCACGTTAAGCCGTTGGTCCCGGTTACCACTTAATGTGGTAGTCGTTAAGCCGAGTTGGAAGCCTTAAAGGTGGCTTGATAAGTTCCAACAGCAGGTGGCCACAAACCTGCCTCCACTAATCCGCACTGGGTCCGCGTGGTGGAGTATGACCCAATCTCTCTCACCTCGATTTGTGAGAGAAGGCCTTTGCCCAGCAGTGGGCAGTATAGGCTGATATTATATCGTTGCTGACTGTAGATGACCTTTTCGTTCCTATGACGTGAGAAGTGGGGGGCATCTGAAATAAACATGTGGACAGGCCTCGAGTCTGAGGCCTAATCTTATATAAATATTCTTTCGTTTTGAATTCGCTCTCTGAAAGGCGTCAAGAGAAAGGAGATATCCTTATTATTATACCTTTTCCAGTTATGATCGTAGGCCAAAGGCATTAAGGTGGGAAACGGGCAGCTTCATTTCCAATTGCAGAAGCTTCTATAGAGTTGCTTCATATTATTAGGATAACAAATGTAGGATTGAATTGTTCGTTAGGAAATCCTAGCTGTCTCATTGCTTCAGAATCTTGAAATATTTTACATTGCCGATTGATTTAAATAATTCTGGTCATTGTTGACCACGATATTTTAAAACGGATTCGCGGACTCATGTAAAAAACACTGCCGCATTGTTTTTTAGTGAGCTTTCTAAAGACATATATCGCCGTCGCGTTATGAACAAAGACTTTGTATGTGAACCAACCGTATAACATTTTAATATAATATTAATAACAATATTTTACATAACATTCCCTGCATATAATGGAAGCAATATGTTTCATGACGAATTTTTCTTCTTGGAAAAACGTTAAATTCCTAAAACTATGAAATTCCAATTACTGTCTCAGCGTTACTATATAATCGTAAATTAGAAATTCCTTCCCGCACATGCGACGCGCACAAAAAAGAGAAATAATTTTGCGCCGTTTCAATAAAGCCACAATTTCATGCGCGGGTTGGTTCGTACTCGCGGGTGTTACAATTTAATAGAACTTCAAAGGCCTGCTGATTCCACCACAATTCTATCAGCTTAGCACGAGATCCCGAGCATTATGCGTATAAAAAGCGGTTATCGCGAACTCCACCACCCCTCGCGCTCGGGCTCGGCCGCGCCCGCCCGCAGCGGCGCGAACGCGGACTCGATACTACCGACTTACGCGAAACATAACTTTGTAGGTTGTTTGAAGTAAAATGCTGTGTTTCTTCTGAAATTACATTGTAGTTCGAAAGAATGCGCGCGTTTTAATCGTCCGATATGTTTATAGTCGTTTTTCCGTAGATTATATAGTCCGCAATAAACATATAAGTGGGTAGGAATTGGCAAAGACACTCCAGACAAGTAAAGTAAAGCGCGTCGCCATCTACGAAGTAATAAAGAGCGAAACTTTTAAAATGTTTTATTTTATAGGATCGTATATTTCAGTAATTGTATAGAAAAACAAATGGAAATAAGAACAGAGGAAAATGTGGGGGGGGGGGGTATATTTATAGTTTCAATTAGCGAGCTTTGCACGCGCCGCCCGCCCGCCTGTGTTGCTCGTTATTAGAATTTAAAAAATACACTACCCAAGTTCCAGATAACAAAATAGACTCAGGCATTCCAAAGTTCGAAATTAAATCTGACTGTAAATAAACGCAAGGATAAAATTCATCGCGTGAAAATTACGACTGAGTAAAGGGCGGTCGTCAACAGAATTTAATTCGACGTTCGATCGAAATGCCTCATTTGAACGACAATAATCAATACATAAAACGGTTGATGCGATCGCTTAAAAAAGTTGCAATACGCAGCCGTACAGTACAATTAAAATGGTCAACGTGTTACGATTTAACAGCGACTATTTAGCTGCAATTACGTTACATCAACTGTCCATTGTCCCGCGGCCATTAAGCTCGCACAACAATAGTCCAATCCTGAGGTCTAACGAAGCGACTTCGGGTGTTTCCGCTCTACTTCGGGTCGTTCAAAGAAGCGTAATTTGCGGTTAGGAAAATTGTAGCCCGCCACGAATTTTGACGATGTTCGCCGAAGTTTTGCAACTGCAGTCGTTTGAAAGCCGACCTTCCAACGGGTTAAGTCGAGTTGACAAAGTTCCGGGTTAATTTGACCGTCCAGTTTAACCTCTATTGGCCGGACTAAGTGAACTTGGCAACTTTAATACGTAATGGTGTTTGGTGTGGATAATTGAACAATCATATGATAAAGCCGTAGTCATAAAGTACATCATTGTCATCAGCCTATAGCAGTCCACTGCTGGACAAAGGCCACTCCAAGTGCACGCCAATGAGGACGATCCTCGGCTACTCGCATCCAGTTTCTGTCAGCCGCCCTACGAAGGTCATCGCTTTACGTAGCCTGAGGGCGTCCTGCATTATGTTTGCTAGTCCGTGGTCTCCACTCAAGAACTCGTTTGTCCCAGCGGCCATCGGTTGTTCGGCTAATGTGACCGGCCCACTTCAGCTTACTAATCCGGTAGGCTATGTCGATAACTTTGGTTCTCTGTCGAATGACTTCGTTCCGGTTCTATCCTTCAGAAAAATAACGAGCATAGCCCTTTTCATAGCTTGCTGAGTGACTTTAAATTTATGGACCAGTTCAATCGTGAGTGTCCACGTTTCGGCTCCATAAGTCATAACGGGCAGGACGCACTGATTGAAGACTTTTGTCTTTAGGCTTTGTGGAATAGGAAATGTAAATAAGTCATAAATTACAAGAGAATACAAACGTACAAATATATGCAGTAAGTTACGAATATTTAGACATCAACCAGAATACTACAAAAATCTTGCATTACATTACAAGATTTTAGGTATAATTAGGTAACAAATCTTTACTTCCTACCTTTCCTACCATTCACAGCCCAAATAGACATACCTATTATATGAAACTTGCTGCATTTTCTATTTAGTGTAAATAAATAATTGAGGTACCTGAATTTTAATTAAATATCGTATTTTATGCCATGCGTGTCAATGATTGATTATATATAAATAACGTGATTAAAATAGAATTTTCGTTCTAAGTAACTGGTGCCACCGAGTTCTTAGATTTACGCGAATATTACACATGAAATAAAACAATTTCTTTTGGTGTTAAACGAAATTAGCAAAGTTCACTTCGTCATTATTGGCGTTGCGTTGGCCTTACAAAGGCTTTCGTTGCGGAGCTTCCGCGATAAGTAATTTCGTCTCACTCCACTGCTAAAGGGCTAGCACGGCGTTGCGAAAAACATATGTCACGAACTTTGTCGCTTTAGGCGTGGGATAACCATTACGTCTATGTGCTAGCATAGTTTTTTGCATAGCATTCTTTTTTTATATTTGGTTGTGTGAGCATAAAATAAATTAACTTTCTTTCGTTGAAGCGATCTTAGGGAAGCGTTTGGCTTACAATGGACGTCTTTTGGCTGATAGTACTGGCGTGCCGTGATAAAAGTTTGGAGATAACTCGTTTCAAGTATTGATGTTTCTTCAGGCAAAATACGTTCACTGCAAGATAAGGGCCGCCACAACGAATGTTAATATATAACATTTTTTTAGCAGGTTCGATCCCTGTACTAAAGAAATGGGTGTCTATGTAGGTGAATTTCATGTTTGTAAACGCATCCATAAATCCGGAATAACCCTTATGAGTAGGCTTACGCTATTTATAAAAAAATATATATTTTAGAAAAAAATGAATTCGCATCTCTTCGGTCCTTTAAACAATATATTCGGTTTCACGCGTGGCTTGTTTAAGGTACCTACAATTACTCTATAAATGTTGGAACTTGTTTAATATAAATAGTCGAACTATCTAGGTGGTAAAATGCCATTCCAGCAGGGCTAGCAAAACTTTAAAAGCGCAGAACAATCTTGGTGGAGGATGATTGGAGTCTTGTACGCAAGTCAAAATAGTCTTGACTATATTATCTTGATCGCAGTATTTTAGTAATCAAAATATCTGATCGATTCCGTAACACCATACTGCGTTCCAAAACTGGCACTTTAGGACTGCGTGTAAAGGTGAAAGTGACATTCAAGTGGGGATGGGCGTGTCATTAGAGCAGAATAAGCCCAGATAGGTGGGTAAAAATAGCTACCGAATGGCGACCAGATGGACACCGACGCCGTAGAAGTTCTAGAAAAAGATGGCGCGACGACCTTGATGGCTATGAGGGGAGCTGGTCTGATGTGGGCGAGGATCGTGGAGAATCATGGGAGAGACCTTTGCCCAGCAGTGGGACGAAACAGGTTAATAACGAAAATGTAAATATAGCACAAATCTAGTCGTTGCAGTAAGTGAGTGAGCCCTTATCTTGCAGTGAACGTCCTTTGCCTGAAGAAACATCAATACTTGAAACGAGTTATCTCCAAACTTTTATCACGGCACGCCATTACTATCAGCCAAAAGACGTCCATTGTAAAACAAACGCTTCCCTAAGATCGCCTCAACAAAAGAAAGAATGTTAATTTATTTTATGCTCACACAACCAAATATAAAAAAGAATGCAATGCTAAAAACTATGCTAGCACATAGACGTAATGGTTATTCCACGCTTAAGGCGACAAAATTCGTGACATATGTTTTTCGCAACGCCGTGCTAGCCCTGTAGCAGTGGAGTGAGACGAAATTACTCATTGCGAAAGCTCCGCAACGAAAGCCTTTGTCACGCCAACGCAACGCCAATAATGACGAAGTGAACTTTGCTAATTTCGTTCGCCGCCACTTCGCGTTTGATAATACTGCATATTATTACAATCGATGGGAATGTTAGGAACATTAAAACTGTTTTTTTTTTATTGAAGACTGGTTTGCATGATTTCATGGAAAATGACGATAGGGCTAAAGATATGGCTCGCTGACACAATAATAGCCGATTCACTCTGAAAGCTGAGGCGACGAAAGTTTGACCGAGTTCCGAATAGGTTCGAGCTAGACCCGTCTCCTCGTAAGGTAAGTCCGGGCAATATACCGGAACACGATTGCGTCGCTTGGCGGGTATGATTTTGCTGGGAGGGTGGTGACCAGCCACGGCAGTAGTCCTACCACTGTTGACAGTGCTGCTTGTTTAGCACTGCCTAGTGATCATTTGTAATCGGGAGTAAATCCAATAAACGCGAGTAACTTCGGTCCTCTAAAGCACCCGCGAGCAGCTTCGGCCCCTACGAGCAGCTTTGGTCTCGAATAATGTTTTGTGAAGCTGGTGTATCTTTGCCTCAATGTTTCTGCATGTATCCAAATCAATTCAATAGCTACCTTTCTTTTATATTGCTATAATGTGTTCTGTTTTACGATGATTTGATATCTTAGTTTAAATAAAAGCTAATTCAGCTGGTCGAAGGAGCTGTACTTGAAATACTCTTCTTTTTTTTTTTTAAATGTTACCCACACAAGGATTTATTCCTGTGTCGTGGGTGCGTTTACAAACATGAAAATTTACATACACAAATACCCAGACCGGAACAAATAATTGTGGATCACACAAAGATTTGTCCCGTGCGGGAATCGAACCCGCGACTATTAGACACAGTGGGCGGAGCGGCTTAAGCTCTTAACCACTGCGCTAAATCGTCCGTCAAATTTGATACGACGATATTAATATTGCAACACTTTGGTGCAATATTGATATCGTCGACGGTATGATAACCGTGGACTTTGACAGACGTCTCGGAAATAGTCTTATAAGTTGTCTCGTTATACTCCGCCGCTGTTGGTTCAAGCGTCTCTGCACTTTATGTACAGTCAGTAACTAGTTAACTATAGGAGATATATACGAGATTGGTACTCCTATATCATAATATTGATAAAGAGTCTAAACACATGGTCTGAATTTAAGCTGCACGCCAGCTGCACATAGTTGTTTGGATATAGTTTTTGTGCAGTTCGCATTACTGCATTAAAACTGTCAACCGACAGAGCACTCCATGTAACTATTTTTGAACTACACGTGGAATGCGAGTGGAATGCGCAGTTTCATTACTATTAACTAGATTTTAAATATCCGACCTATTTCCGCTTCGAACACGAAATTCGTTATAAGCTACCAATGCGCAAAAAAGGTACGAGCATAAAAGAAATATTGATTACTTTTCAAAAAAAGAATTTCCATTTAGTAAGTAATACGTCGCACTCTCTGTCTACCTTGCAAGGGATCTAGTGTGATAGATAATAACTCAAAAAATACCTAGTATCATTCAAACAGATGAGTCCCGAAAGGAGAACAACCAACCATTGAATCGTGACCAGGCGGACACCGACACCGACGCCGACGCTGGCGATCCAGAGAATGATGGCGCGAAGACATTGACGCCTAATAAGAGGGATGGTATGAATTGGCCAAGGATCGGGTTAAATGGTTTCTCATGGGAGAGACCTTTCCCTAAAAGCGGAATGACAAAGTTGCAAGCATCCTAAAAACTGCTAGTTGTAACATTAAATTCAAATTCAAAACTAACACCAGGGCGACAACGATTGCTGGGAGCTTAAATTGGGATCAGTTCTGTTGCATATTCTCAATTATTGTCGGCGTCAGAGTCCGGCCCTTCGGGACCACTGCGAAGTCTGGGCTCTTTAATTGCGACCAAGTAACCACTACGTAATATAAATTGAGACACTACAATCAAGATCGGAATTAAATTCCAGTGAAAGACTCCATTTTCAAAATGTAAATAGGTGTGGGAGTGAATGAAAGGAATAATGTGTGGGAGAGAGAGAGAGAGACAGGATGACGTTTTATTTTTATATTTAAGCGATTTAGTACAATTCGCTTTCTACTAATTATGAAAATTATATTACCTATATTTAAAAAAACACATCAGCCTGCTTCTTTGGTCTAGTCGTTCTGGGTTCAAACCCTAGGTCGAACAAAAGTAGTTCCCATATGTGTCCGGAGTCTAGAATAGTGTGGTATATGGCAATAGGCTCGCCCTCTATTACTGGGACCTAACATCGTTGACGAAAAGTGCGTATACTCAGTACACTTCTGCCACCCCGGCTTGGGGAAGTAAAGTGTTTTTCTGCCTACCTCACAAGAGATTTGGTGTTACAATATTATTTTGGAAATAGGTAATTGAAAAAGATAGCAACATTGACACATTACGTTGGCGATTAAAATTGGCAGGGTTTCTCTGCAGAGTTCCGCAGGTTCGGTGCCTTCACATCGGCACGCGACCCACGTACTGGGAACCTCGCCAGCGCCGATTGCGAAAACAATTTCGAATCGAATGGGAAACACGCTCCAACCGGACTGCTCGCCTGGAAGTATTGGATTTAATCGATAGCGAAGGTTTTTTCGTATTGGTACCTAAACTATAAATAGTTTCTTACTGCTAATCATCGCCACGAAGAGGAGCCGTCGCGCCGTTGTGCGATAGCGGTGTTCCTAGTTATCAATCTATCTATCTTTATCATCACGCTAGATCCCTTGCGGGGTAGGCAGAGATTACAGAGCTCCAACAGGTTCTTTCCTTACATAGCTCTCTGGCTTCCTCTACTCTCATAGTTTGTCTCATACACGCTCGCCGTTCCTAGTTATCACCAGGATCAAGCAGCGTTCAGCTCGGTTTACCCCGAGAAGGACGGCGGCGTGATGTAGCCCACGTCGCCGTGAGCACCGGGTCGGTGCGGGGTGGAGCCTTTCATCAAGTCTCCTCCCAATGGCGGGCTCTTCAAAGCGCGGCACAAAAGGGGCACCTGTGCATTCCATACGGAGATACTGAAACCTCTCCAAAATGCTATGTCGGCCTTTCTGTCGGGTTTTTAGTTGGTAGGCATCCGACAAGCCCCGCGAGCTTCCCCTGAGGCTCGCGGAAGTCCTATGCCGAATTTTCCCCAGGAAAAATAAAACAGGTGTGTGAATTTTTGTGACATAATGTAGTCTGTCTGTCTGTCAGTAGTCTTAACGACTACTTCATTATTTCACAAAATTCGGCATATAGGCTCAGTGGTTAAGCTTAAACCGCTCCATGCACTGGATCAAGTAGTCTTGGGTTCAATCACCGCACGGGACAAATCTTTGGGTGAATCACAAACATTTGTTACGGTCTGGGTGTTTGTGTATGTGAAATGTGTGTTTGTAAACGCATCCATTACAATAATTCTGAGTGCGTATTTTACTTCGTTTTTTTTGTTTTATATGTGTCTTAATTAGTTCCAACAGCAAATGGCCACCCTACCTCCGCCAATCCGCATTGTATCCGCGTGGTGGAGTATTTGTGACAGAAGGCTAGCAATGGGACAGTGTTGGCTGACATCAAACATCGCTACAAATGGGTGTTTGTGTCTGAATGATCTACGCTGTTGGTAAATGAGCCTTCACAACTTCACCGGGTAACGGGGCGAGCGAGCAGCAACTGCTCTTTGAGCCGCAAGGGCAAGGGAGTAATAAGATCAAGAGCGCCTCAAGATGAAACGGTTTCGGCTTGGGCTGTCACTATGGAAGAGAGCATATACTAGGCCGTGGTGCTCAGCACCGGCCGGCGGGCAAGGAATTTTTCGACCTCGTTGGCGAGGACGACATGTGATTCATATCCGAAAGGAGGCAAGGTAAAGACATCGGGAGAGTATAGCTACGAGGAACGCTAATGATCTTATCACCCAGGTTAAAGAGGTCCGTCGGTCTGAAATAACCAAGACAATTCTTTTCCTTTTGTTTTTAAAAGAAACGTAGCCCCGGTCTAGGATTAATTCCTGTGTCGTGGGTGCGTTTACAACCATGAAAAGTCACATACACAAATACCCAGACCAGAACAAATAATTGTGGATCGCACAAAGATTTGTCCGGTGCGGGAATCGAACCTGCGACTATTAACCACTCCGCTAAATCGTCCTATAATACATTTTTGAGCTTCTTTATGCTGCGAAATGAACGTTGGCACTGGCTGCTATAAGTTTGTAGTTAAGCCGAGTTGGATGCCTTGTATTCGGCTTGATAAGTTCCAACAACAGGCAGCCATAAACTTGAGTCCACTAATTTGCATTGGGTCTGCACAATGGAGAGGTTGATCTAACCACTAACCTCAATTTGTGGAAGAAGACCTTCACCCAGCGATGGGACTGTATAGGTTGATCTATGTTTTTAATCTCAGTACAGATATGTTTAAGTAAAGTTTAAAAATCTATGTCAGTGTACGTCTTAACTCGCGGCCGTCGTTGCCGCTTGCCAAAACTCGAGTCACGCGCGTTACATAACCCACTGACGGCACGACGGAAATTTTAAGAAGTATATTGGTTTAGTTTTGAATGCTAGTGCAGATGCCAACACGATGCGGAATTAACCCTCAACTGCTTTAGTGCTTGCTATATTGTTATTGTGAATGCTGTGATGAAAAAATAACCCTATCAAAGGGTTATTTTTTATATATGTTGAGTTTCGTTCAGTTTGTTCTGGTACCCTGGAATTTAATTTTTAACCTAGATATCGTTCATAAGCAATATTTAAATGAATTTGTCATATAAGAATTGTAAATTAAGCGTTATCTATAGGAATATAAATAAATCCTGGCTGTAAATATTATATTCTTATATTATACAGAATTATTCGTCAGAATGCTTATTTTTTATTAATTATTAAATCAGAATTTGGCTTATTAAAGACTTGGCTTGTAGCAGGAGATTTAGCATGGCTTTATTGACGATAGCGTCACGCTATAGAGTTGATTTGAGATCCTTTTCACACTTAAACTTGACTAAGTAACCATGAACGTTACAGCATAATTTCTCGATAACGACACGCTAGAGTCAATCTTTTCGTACTTAGCCCTCAGTCGCGAAAAAAAATACCATAATTTATTGGCATATGTTTTGTAAGATGACACATGTGTCATCATAAAAGACATAGGCAAGTATAAGTTGTTTGTTTATCACGATAAACAAACAACTGTAAATGATAATCCGTAAATCTAGCACCAAAATAAGTATTTCACAGAAAAGCTGAAATCCCTAAATGCGGACCGAGTCCCCTTACAAATTTACCTATAGGATACTAGAAACAAAGCTCCACTGATTCGATTTAGTTCGTAGCAAACGGGATCTTCTTTGATGTGTCGAATGAAAGGCAGCGATCCAACAGTAATACACTTAGCCGGGCCATTTCAGGCCGGCGGCGTAGAGGCTGGGGCGGGCACCCCCGATGCACTCGTAACCGGTTCAATAAGATTTTCATTAAGTGTTGAAAAGTTTTTAATGAGATACGGATTTGGTGTTCAACCCTTGTTGAGTAGGTACCTATTTCGCTTCAAATTTCTTGGTATAGGCATGTGTAGGTGCATGTGTACTGGGCTGTGGTTACGTTTTAGTATACTAGTTTTTTTAGCTTCTGTCGAAGTTACAATAGGTTTTTTTATTGAACACTGGTCAGCGATTGCCTCCTATTTCACCGTATGGAAAATGACGACGGGGCCGAACATGTGGCTAGCTGACTCAGTAATAGCCTATTCACTCTGATATAAGCCGAGACGAAGTTGAACCGAGTTCGGAATCGGTATGATCGGCCTAGACCACCCCTTCATATGGCGATCTCTAATTGTATTATTTTTTCTGACAAGACATAAAACGAACGATATAAAATGAATGAATTTTAACTATACATATAAAATGAACTTTAAGTACTTTTTAAAGATTTCATGAGAGTTTCATACGAATGCATCTACGAAATTGAATGAATAAAAACACCAAATTTCATTACTCGGGACGATCTCTAAAATGTATTCATAAAGGATAAATTGAACGTTGCACTATTCTTACCAAAATTTCATTAAAATGTATCACCAATTAATTGGTCCGTTTCCACGTATTTCAACACAAGAAAACAAATCGATGTGCGGAAATTACTCATAAGTAGGCGAGCAAATAGGTTCGAATCTGATAAGTGGCCGGCCGGTGGCGGCTTTCTTCGTTCCACGCTATTTGATGGATGGCTTCATCGTGGCCCAGCCGCGATTACCTGCTGAGTCCTTATTCACTATACCCATCAAACACTTAACGCAACTCGTTACGTCATGACAATCTTTTCATGGTACTCCATTCGCATGCAACAAACCATTACACGATAATTTCACGACGTTATCGAAAGCGCCAAGTTCGGTCATAGGGAATAAGGACCCTGGTAGACATTTTACGCGCCCTACTAGCTCAGATTGGATTCTTTTTTATGTAGAATGCTAGCACTTAGTCGAACTTACGCACTCCTCTCCTCCGCAGTCTTGACAGTCAACAGATTGATTAATCACTAGAAGTATTCTCAACTAGGGCGATTCGCTAAATTTCAAACAGTTTGCTTTACGAGGGTCGACTGAAACTAGTGTATGATATTTTTATAATTTAAATTAAGATTCTAGATGAAGGTATAGCTGTAATATACACTTCGTTTACATGAAATCACCTTAGTAACTTGAATTAATTACTGCTAGTTCAGTTGCGGTGCCATATTACAACTAAACCTAGAAAAAGAAAACTTATAAACTAAAATCTTCTTTAGACGGCAAAACAGAAGGGTGAATGATTAAATAATTTAATCATAACAGCATAGACCGCAATAAAATTGTAAGAAATCAGATACACCGTTTTGCCGAGCGGTCGATTAAAAGAGGGAGGGAGTGGGTAGTAGCCATTACCCCCCAGCTTCGGAAATACAACCTTCCCTACTATAGGCCGGCTATTTCCTTCAAACGTGGCTATCAGACACGCTACGAATAATAGCGTAGACTGCCAATATGGACCTTGAGTTATACGTTTTAAGACTTCAACCGTGTTTGTTAACTAACACGTAAACGCCAATCGTGGATGAAATCACTTGAAAGCATGCCGCATACTGACTTATTAAGTGTAAAGATAGCGGAAAACTTATGATATAGCTTTTCCCTACTATTTTTGCAGGTGCAGTATTATCGCTGTATCCCGCGTCGCTTTCTTTAAAGTGACTCCAATTCGTACGTTTAGCAGTTTCTGTCCAATATTTTTATTGGTTCTTCAATTGTATCTAATCATCTATGTCCTGGTCAAAAATCGATTTTTGTAATACATTATAATATATTTAGACGAAGCGGTAATTCTCAAAAAGGATGGCGCGATGATTTGGACACCTTTACGGGTACTTCGTAGCCTGCAATAGCAATAGATTGACAGCTGTGGAAGTATAAAGGGGAGGCCTTTGCTTAGAAGTGGGACAGTCCCAGACCAGAAAAAAAATACAGTAACATTCACTTACAGTTGTCAGCTGAGTTTTGGCGGGAAATCGAAGAGTGATGTTGTCAATTTGTTTTAATTTCCAAAACTTGTATTATTTCGAATTATAATGTGTAATGTTGGTGGAATATTAACCATTATGTATTTCTATATGTGCATGAGTGAAGGTAATTGTAACAAAGTGATAAAACGTGCCTTTTCGAATTCCCTCAAAACGGCCGTCGCAATTGGTATGTAAAGTATCCATCACTTTACTATCCAGGGTGGGGCACTTCATCAATTTCATTATCATCTTTGTCATCAAGTTCATTGGGGAGTTGAATTAATTTAAAAATGAATATTCGTAAACTTTGTACAATGGCATAATGTAAACGCAATTGCCACAAAAAAAAAGTTGTCAGCTTCCCAAATCTAAGCTATTCAAAACGAAGTTCAGTTGTTCAAAAATAAGGCTAGTAAAATAGTGCAGAAAACTGCATGAGACATGTCATAGTTCGAAATTTACGTATCTCCTACAATTTCCACGGTTAAATATTTCCAAGAATACTATTTTTATTTAAACGGAATTTAATGATAATACTTTTGAACTAATTGTTGTACAGCAAAAGTGTGAAACTATGAAGGTGTATTTACTAAACAAAAACCCGAAATTAATTTCGTCAATTGAGCACAAAATTATCGGCGCCAGCGTTTCGGCGGTTGAATTTAGAGATTGCCGCGCCGTTAAATAATAAGGGAGCCTTGAAAACTGCATGCACGGCCGGATTTCTGCGACGATGTTATCATTCGCCCTGTGTCGTTCTTATTTATCCGGGAATTCAAAGCTTTTATTTATTTCTAGCACCCGGCCGAGACTTCGTCTGTATCTTTATAAATTATAGCTTATGTGTTATTCTGATGTATAATCTATATGACTTCAGTTTCATCAAAATCCATAGAGCACCTTTTTTCAACGAAAAAAGGACTATTACGGACTGCCTCGTTGGTCTAGTGGCATAGCGCATCCCTTGGTGATCACGAGGTCCTGGGTTCAAATTCCTGGGTCGGACAAATGAAGTTTTTCTAACGAAAAAACTTCCCAGTATGATTCTAGAGTCTGGAATTGTGCCCGGTATATGGCAATAGGCTCGCCCCTTTATACATGGGACCTAACATCGTCGGTGAAACGTGGGTGTACTCAGTACAACTCTGCCACCCCCGCTTTGGGAATATAGGCGTGACGGAAAGAGTAACAAACACATAAATCCATTCTCACAAACTTTCGTGTTTATGATTACACCAAAATGTCCCTGACAAGGAAATGCCTGTCGGTCAATTCAATAATCTCGCATTTATTAGTGGTTAAGCGTCCTGAAACACATGACGCTTGTGATATCCCGTCGCTCACGTTGAGAAACAGAATTTACTGAGAATAGTCGTATGTTGCGCAACAATATGGACGAACGATTAAATAAATGTGGACGACATAGACCGCGGGGCAAGATGTCGGGCAACATCGTTTAATTTCGCTCGTCTTCTTCTTCTTCTTTAAGTTATGGCTTCACACTATTTCTAAGTGTATTTTGCTAGTGTCCAGTAAGATATACAATCGTGTTTGTTTAAATTAATTCAACTCCCCGATGAACTTAATGGAAACGATGATAATGAAATTAATGAAGTACCTCACCCTGGATAGTAAAGCGGTGGATACTTTACATACCAATGCGTCGGCCGTTTTGAGGGAAGTCGAAAAGGCACGTTTTATCACTTTGTTACAATTACCTTCACTCATGCACATATAAGAACACATAATGGTTAATATTCCACCAACATTACACAATATTAGTCGAAATAACACAAGTTTTGGAAATTAAAACTTCGACTTCCCGACAAAACCTCCATTTCGCTCGTCATTTTTTGTTTTTTTTTTTAATTGATTAAAAGAATAAGGTGGTAACATTCACATTATTACATAAAGGGTGCATTAAAAACCAGATTTAGGTTCGTCCGTGCACAATTTCACGCGACACGTGTCGCGGTACAGTTGTCCTCTAATGAATATCAGGTCTAATAGCATGTATTTCACATGCACCAGCACCCAGATCGAATCAAACAATTTGGGGTCACATTCACAGATTTTCCAGTGAGACGATCAAACTTTAGAACGATTATAGTAGTAGTATCTAGATGTTAATGTTCACATCAAATTTTATGATAGGCATATCAATTCATTTAAAGAAAAATCGATCTTTAAATCGATTCGTATCGAACACGTAAGAATCGATTCCCGATAAAATCGATAATCAAAAAATCGATACTCAATTAATCGATTCGAAGTTGATTTTTATTAATTTACTGATCCAAAAATAAAACTCATTAAGTTTTTTTTTGGACTCCTCCTTTTTAATAATATCTTCATACGTTCAATTTAGACATTATTAGAAAGACAACTGACTTAAAATAAACTCATGTTTAGAACGTAGTATTTTTGCCAATAAACGTGTTTTGCCATTATTTATATCCCTGATTTTCACAACTACTTGGTCATAAGTTCGATTACCATTTTTATTATTGAATCGTGAATAGATCCGATTCGACGGCTTTCGGAATAGATCTACTGAATCGATTCAGTGGTTCAGATCGATCTAAAAAATGGATTATTTGGTTCGAAAAAATCGATATTTCCATTAATCGATTTTAATTCGACATGCCTATTTTCTGAGGAATAAAGCAAGAAAAGGCTTAGCACGAACACATTGACGTTATCGTAACGCTATCCAGTTGATATGCCATCCCTTTCACACTACACATTTATTAAACGAATATGAAGATGACAGTACGCCTTCTCGACAAAGTTACGTGATAAGGCCTCGGAGGGCTTAGAATGAAGACATTGAAGTTAACGTGGCGATTTTAGCGTTGATTGGAGATCTTTTCACAAAAAACTGTCTAAACACAGCATGCTTCCTCGATAGCGTTATGTCAATGTCTTCATGGCAAGCCCTCAATAGTCTATTCTGAGTCATAAAAAGCAACCAAAGGTACTTGGCACCAGTAAATGTGCAATTTACTGGCGCGGGTTTGGGGCTATCGTCGTAAATCGCAAATATTAATAAAATTATACGAACTCGAAGGCCACTCCGTAAATATTTTGGTAAAGCCACGTGTGTATGTAGAATATTCATTTATTTATTTTAGCGTTTACGGGAATAGTTAAACAAGCATCAAGTAAATCACTTGTTTTTTACCGGTCGGGTTTATTCCGGTCAATTAACTTTTACAAGCGTATCGTTTTATCTCTGCTACGGCGTAGCATCGTAGTACCGGAGCAACGTAGCCGCGTAGTGCTTCTGTTGGTTAAAAATCTTTGTTTATTTTCCGGAAAACTAGAACGGTTTGTGGCTAAAGTGGCAATGGGCTGGTCACATCTGCAGAAGGACCGACGGCCGATGGAGCAAGCGTGTCCTAGAGTGGAGACCGCGACTTGGTAAGCGTAAGGTAGGACGGCCCCCAGCTAGATGGACCGACGACCTCAAGAAGGTCGCTGGGACGGACTGGATGCGGAAGGCGGGGGACCGTGTGCAATGGCGCGTGTTAGGAGAGGCCTATGTCCAGCAGTGGACTACGATAGGCTGATTGATTGATTGATTGATTGTGGTTTTCCTCTGTTCAGCCTGCTAAAAACTTTTTGTTTCAAATTTACTTTAGCCAGCGATTGATATACTTATTGGCCTGCCTCGTTTGTTTTTCTGATGGTGTTGAAGCTGGAGTTGACTCGGTCATTCGAATCATAGGCGAAATAAAGGAGTATTGTGAATTTTGTATTAAAAAACTACCCAGTTATCTCGAGTCTGGAATTATATACCTCGTGTAACGGCAATAGGCTCACCCCCTATATTATTGGGAATTAACATTGACGGCAAAATGTACACACTCCTTCCCATCACTGCTTGGGAAATAAAGGCGTGTCGGTTATAATCGACCACACGAAAAAAGCTGACCGCCAACGATTCACATTGTTTATCAAATAAGCAACAATCATGTAACATAATATTAAAACCTGTTCACAATTACACGAAATATTGTCGCCTCGGAGAGAATAAAAAATACGTACAGAAAGTAACTGCGTGCAGATGGCGCCCTCGTGCAAATAATACCTATATTAAGTAAATTTAAAAAACGAATTCCCAAATGCGGGGCCAGCGTAATGGCGCGTGTGAAATTTAGTATTGCGCTCTTTGAGATCGGTTAGCGGCGTGCCGTGCGAGGAATCCCGAGTGTTCCTCCTACTGTGAGCTAGACTAATAGATACCGTCTTAATATTGGATTTTCTAGTCTTTTCTTTTTTTATTGTGACCATCGAAATCGAATAGCCGAGTGAACTTGTTGTCACACATGTTCGACGCGACTGCGTTCGACAACGTATGTGGTACAGTAGCTAAAGTTGGTATAAAAGTATTCCAAAAGTTCATCGGAAAAAAAATTATAATAATAATATGAGTGTATGGGAGTCTGTGTCTATTTTTTCAAACTATGCATGTATTGCAAGTAGCGACGGTGTTGTCAAACAAAATCGTACGCTATTTCATTTTTGATGTTTTTATTATCACGATTTCTGTGGTTGTGATAGTCTAAATACCTAAGATGTACTCAATCGAGAGACTCATCGGTTTGTTCTGCATGGAGATCCTGGACTCCCCTTCCACCTTGAAGGAGGCAACTTAACTTATAAAAGTGGACACTGCGGTTTTTTTTAAGTACGGTAAATACCGCGCACATTTTAATATTCCCTCAAGATACAGAAAATCTTATGAAAAAGTAATCTGTGAAAGAAAAAAGAAACAGCTTGAGTAGCGATCTTACAACAGCTATACAAAAATGGACACTTATGGTTTCCAACTAATTTATGGTTTCGATAGGATAGATATGATTCAAATAGATAGTTAACATGCCTAGTCGAAAATTGGTGCGATTAGATGATCAATTCCTAAGGTCAATTTAGATAGCAATCAGTGCAATTATTCAATGATACGTACCTAATATGATATCATAATGATAATCTGTCAATGTAAGGGACACACTAATATAATATCAGCCTGTTCTGGCAAAGACCTCTGATAAATCGATGCACATTAGTGGAGACAGGTTTGTCGTCACCTGCTGCTTATCAAGCCGCCTATAAGGTTTTCAACCTAACTTATTACTACATTGCATGGTAACCGGGAGGTTACAACGCCTTCCAAAGCACGGAGACGCTCGAATATAAAAATGCCACAAACGATCACCCATCTCAGGCCGACCGAGCCGAACGCTGCTAAACCTTGGTGATCGCCAGAGCCAAGAAACGATTTAAATTGTTTAATTTGATTTTACAAACAGCCAATAGAGTAGTAATATGCAACATTAAACAAAATAAGTAAATAAGTATCTAAGACAAAAAGTTGTCAAACCAAAAGGTGTGAAGGTATGATATGTTGTATGGTGTGTGTGTGTGTTTGTGTGTGTGTGTGTGTGTGTGTGTTTATGCGCGCGCGTGTGTGTGTGTGTGTTTGTGCGTGCGTGCGTGTATCTGTACTGGAATTATTAGCCCTCCCGCATTAAAGCCTACATATCTCTTTTAAATGTACTCTTATTACGAGTACTGTGAAATATATCAGTGACGTGAAACTTCTTATTGTAGACTTTTTGTAAACGGTTAATTAGAGAATTTGCGCATAATGTGTTAATGATCTAGCAACACCAAACAAACTTGTGTCCCTAGTTGGAGTTTTAGGAGCACAGAAACTGATGACTCTATCAATTAACTTTGCACAATCAAAGTGCCGATTACATAATCCATGTACGAAAACTATATCCAGTAATGTACGTCGGTTCTCCAGAGTTGTGAGATAGTGATACCTGCACAATTCTTCATAGTCTTGGGAATTTCTATTTTATACATATTATATTTTTGTTTTTTTAACACGGACATTATCGCGTAGAGGATACATATACAAATACCAGATTAACACAGATACTCGTTCGTATACCTAATTATTGAGAGTTGAGCGAGCGAAAATTGAGCTCAACATTGAAGTTCGTTTTTCAACAAAAGAAAGTTAAATTGATTTCTGTTGATTGAATTCTAATAATTGATTCTCTTTTAAGGACCAATTAAGACGTACTTTAAATATAACGTACATCAGAAGGCTTAGTTCGAAAACTTTGAGGGTAACGCGATGCGTCGCAGGTTCGATTTCCCCACGGGACAAATCGTTGTGTGACCCACAATTATTTGTTTTAGTCTGGGTATCTGTGTATGTGAATTTACATGTTTGTAAACGCACCCACGATACAGGAATATATCCTAGTGTAGGGCTACGTTTAAGACTTATTACTTTGTAGTATAGTTATTACAACATTAACAAATTAAAAAAAATGTACTTACAGGGTGGCCATTATAGCCAAATTTAATTATACATAATAAGATATATTAATTTAATTACGCAATTTACGAAGACCGAATCGATTTGTTCCGTTCTATACAAACAGTTCAAAAACCAATTTAGGGTTATACTCCCCAATCAATAGTTTATAGAAGCGATATAATAGTTTACATAAATCAATTGATGTTGATATTTTTTCCAACAGTGTTGCAAAATTTAAAGAAAAGATTAAGAAACATCACACGTCCTGTTTACCTCAGCGTCTAGATTAAAAAAAATACATGTACCTATATTTATATTTACATGCAACCCTTCAAGAAATTCTATATTTTATTATTTTTTGTTCATTTTCTTTCGGTATACAATAATATTTTAAATAATCCTTTAAGTTCTCACTATTTGCATGCCGTGGTTCCCTATAAATATGGCATCAATTAGTTTAAGTTTTCATTTAATAAGTTTTCGAATGATATATTGTATGTCATGTTGGTGATCCTAAATAAATAAAATAAAATAAATACAGTAAACATGTGGTCAGTAACTGAAAATGAATTTTGTTGCGGTCAATCCCATATTGTGTTTATCCAATTTAATTACTGCAGTGTTATTTTATATACATGTTCGCTTTTTAATACAATATCCCCTATTGCACTCTTTTTTTTATGTATAATACATTGACTATATTTTTTCATTATTTTAATTTATAAATCGCCCTATAGAATCTGTCCACAAGGTAACGTAGATGACGCAAGGCCAGACACTCAGACACTCTACTTAGATTATTGCTTTACAAAGAACATTGTCATTCTGCGCCCATACGTGATTTGCCCCAGAACCAACAGCAATGAAAAAATACTTGTTTGGTTTTAAATCACCCATAAATTCTATTAAGACATTAATTATTAAACGGACAACCGGGGGAATCGCAATATTGCACATAAAGTATTAGATTTTGAGGTTATAATTCAGTAGTCATTAATATATGTGAGGTTATATTGTATGTTGACATTCAGTAAAGATGTCGGGACTTCGATATAAATACTTACAATACTTTGAAATATTCGTTTTAGATTGCAAATTGTCCGTTAGATACGGATATTTGCCATTATAATTTTAATACAACAATCAATCTGTCAATTTTAAAAACTTATTAACCATTTTTTCAATCACATGAGACTTGTGCGTATTGAAGCAAGAAAACAAATGTATTTGAAATCGCTATATTGCTTTTGATTTGATAAAGCACACTCACTGAATAATAGCCATATTGGTAATAAAAAAAATTAGTATTCATTCAATACAGTTGGAATCGATTCAGTTGCCGATTTGGAACTAACTGCTTTCAGGTCGGGCCGTCATGTTTGGTCTTATTGGCGTTATCTTGACACTTACTATGGATCCAGATAACCAGGGCCTGAAGATGTAGCCGGAAGGTGGCAATTGGAACTCCTCAATTAAGCAAGATATCTTCGTAGTGTTTTTCTATAAAAGCTTGTTTTTATAAAGAACTTTTTACACTAAAATTATTGAAATCTAATTCTATTTTACGAATAAAAATAATTTTTATAAATGCTTATCTATCTATCTATCTATATCGTCACATCAGATCCCTTGCAGGGTAGGCAGAGACTTGCCCTTCAGATACGACACAGTGATTTTTTTTAAACGGAGCCCCACCTTTTATTTATTTCTGTGCCGTGGGTGCGTTGAAAAACATGAAAATCCACATACACAAATACTCAGACCGAAACAAATAATTGTGGATCACACAAAGACGTGTCCCGTACGGGAATCGAAGCCGCGACTATTCGACCGGGGTGGAGCGACTTAAGATCTTAACCGCTGCGCCAAATCGTCCATCATTTTAAATGCCTAACGCGGCACGTTTCGGCAACTTTATGAATTGGTAGTGTAATGGTATTCGGTTTACCACTGGCGTACGGTCAGCAACATAAGTAGCTTGAAATTCTCAGTATTTATATTGCTTTATATTCTGCCGCGTGGTTCCCGGCTTAGAATAGGACCAACCCATCTCATCCCATCGGGTGTCGTACAAGGCGACTAAGGGAAAACTAGGGAATGGGCAGCAGCGTTCCCTTAACACTTCTACCATCAAAAACTGCGCTCGCCAACCCGCCTGCCAAGCGTGGCGAGAATGGCAAACACCCCCAATTTATTAAAATGGAAGATAAGAATAAAACCAGGCCCCTAGTCCCCGGCGGTCCTGTTCGTCCTGGCCACGGTAGCAGCTATGGTAACGACAGGACAAGGGGTGCTAAGAATCTCCGGCAGAGATTCGGCTACCACCAACATCGAAAATTGGCCCTGGTGACATACAATGCACGCACGTTAAGGACAGATGAGAAGCTTGTTGAGCTGGAAGAAGAGATAAACAAGTTGCGGTGAAATATTGTTGGTTTATCGGAGGTCCGAAGAAAGGGCGAGGACACGATAACCTTAAAATCCGGCAACTTGTTTTACTACCGGGAGGGTGAACAGCAGTCCCAAGGTGGTGTCGGATTTATCGTCCACAAGTCACTCATAGACAACATTGTGTCCATCACTAGTGTGTCGAGCAGGGTAGCGTACCTGATACTCAGAATATCCAAAAGATATTCGCTGAAGGTCATACAGGTCTACGCACCGACCTCGGCATACTCAGATGATGACGTCGAAGTAATGTATGAGGACATTAGTAGAGCCATACATACTTCCAAAGCACACTTTACAGTGGTTATGGGTGACTTCAATGCGCGGCTGGGCAAACGGGGCGATGATGAGTTGAGAGTGGGGCAATTTGGATATGGGCAGCGCAACCCCAGGGGTCAGAGGCTGGCCGAATATCTGGAGAAGGAGGGACTCTTTATGACGAACTCTTTCTTCCGGAAGCCGCCTCATAGAAAATGGACCTGGATGAGCCCTGATGGTTCCACAAAAAATGAGATAGACTTCATCATGAGCACCAAGCGACAAATATTTAATGATGTCTCCGTGATTCACAGGGTAAAAACCGGCAGTGATCACCGAATGGTCAGAGGCACATTAAATATTAATGTCAAAATGGAAAGATCGCGTCTGATGAAGTCTACGCTCCGACCTTCTTATGCACACATCCAAAACCCCGAGAACTTTCAACTCGAATTGGCAAACCGCTTCGAATTGCTAGGCAGCAGCGCATCAGTGGACGAAATCAACAACAGGCTGGTAGAGACTGTCCATACGGTCGGGTCCAAGTATTATAAGCCCCACCGTAAAAATATACCTCAAAAACTATCTAACTCCACCCGAAATCTCATGGCTGAGCGACGTTCCATGACGCTCCAAACCTCCGATGATGCTAAGTCCTATAGGCAGCTCAATGGACAGATACTAAAGTCCTTGCGTCACGATTTACGGTCCTTCAATACAAGGCGTATTGAGGAGACCATAGCACAGAACAAGGGCTCCAAAGTGTTCGCAAGAGACGCGTCTATTGGGCAAAGCCAGTTGACGAAGCTGAAGACGGAGGACGGAAACGTAACGTCGAATAGGTCAGAGGTGCTCAGGGAGATAGAGAGGTTCTATGGGCAGTTGTACACCTCAGTAGCTGAACCTGTTGTTGACTTGGTAAAAGACCCAAGAGCCAAGCTAACCCGACACTACACTGAAGATATCCCGGACATCAGCCTGTACGAGATTACGATGGCTCTCAAACAACTCAAAAATAACAAAGCACCAGGCGAAGACGGAATTACCGCAGAGCTTCTGAAAGCGGGCGGAACGCCGGTACTTAAAGTCCTTCAGAGGCTGTTTAATTCCGTCTTGCTCGAAGAGAAAACGCCGGAAGCATGGAACAGGGGAGTGGTGGTACTGTTTTTCAAGAAAGGTGATAACACTTTACTGAAGAATTATAGGCCCATCACACTGCTGAGCCATGTTTATAAGTTGTTTTCGAGAGTCATCACGAATCGTCTCGAACGCAGGCTTGATGACTTCCAGCCTCCCGAACAAGCCGGTTTCCGGAAAGGCTTTAGTACCATAGACCACATACATACGCTGCGGCAGATTATACAGAAGACCGAGGAGTATAATCGGCCACTATGCTTGGCGTTTGTGGACTATGAGAAAGCCTTCGATTCGATCGAGACTTGGGCGGTTCTTAGATCTCTCCAGCGATGCCGCATTGACTATCGGTACATTGAAGTGTTGAAGTGCTTGTATAATAACGCCACCATGTCAGTCCGAGTACAGGGGCATTGCACGAAGGCGATCTCCATAAAAAGAGGAGTAAGGCAGGGAGACGTCATTTCTCCGAAACTGTTTACGGCCACCTTAGAGGACGCCTTCAAGCTCTTGGAATGGCAAGGACTTGGCATCAACATCAATGGCGAATACATCACTCACCTTCGATTTGCCGACGACATTGTGGTCGTGGCGGAGTCGCTGGAAGATCTAGGACGAATGCTCGGTGACCTCAACAGAGTATCTCAACAAGTGGGTCTTAAAATGAACATGGACAAAACGAAAATAATGTGTAACGTCCATGTCGTACCCACCGCACTCACCGTTGGGAACTCTACTCTTGAAGTTGTCGACGAATACATTTACCTGGGACAGGTAGTCCGGTTAGGTAGGTCCAACTTTGAGAGAGAGGTCAATCGACGAATCCAACTCGGCTGGGCAGCGTTCGGGAAACTGCGCAACATCTTCTCATCCAAAATACCTCAGTGCCTTAAGACTAAAGTTTTTAGTCAGTGTGTGTTACCAGTGATGATATATGGATCAGAGACGTGGTCTCTTACTATAGGTCTCATAAAAAAGCTCAGAGTTGCTCAGCGAGCTATGGAGAGAGCTATGCTCGGCGTTTCTCTACGCGATCGAATCAGGAATGAGGAGATTCGTAGAAGAACCAAGGTCGCCGACATAGCCGTTAAGATTAGCAAGCTGAAGTGGCAATGGGCGGGCCACATAGCGCGTAGATCGGACGGGCGTTGGGGCAGAAAGATTCTAGAGTGGAGACCACGTATTGGCAAGCGCAGTGTGGGACGACCGCCTGCCAGATGGACCGACGATCTTGTGAAAATCGCAGGAAGTCGTTGGATGCAGGTGGCATCGGACCGGTTACGCTGGAAAGCGATTGGGGAGGCCTATGTTCAGCAGTGGACAAGTATAGGCTGAGATGATGATGATGATATTGCTTGCACACCTTTGATTTGCATAAAATTCATTGTTTTTTTTGTAGGTACAAATTATATTGAAATGTGTTGCCGATATTTCGTTTGTAAGACAAAGAGTATTACTGGTTTCGATAATTGAGCATGTTAAGCTACTTATGTTGCTGACTGTACCATTAAACGATCATTTCAAGAATCTATCGTAGCGCACCGCGTTACGTGTTTATTTATTCTTAGTGAATAGGGGCCGTGGTAGAAACAGCTAAAGATGTGCTGTCATTAACAATCTGTGATTTTGTTGTGTATTCTCGGATAATTGGAGCAATTAAAACGTACACTTTGTTTACTTCCTGCGAAATTCTCTTCAATAACAACCGTGTAACATGAAGACTATCGATTTAAATTCTAATCCGATAAACCGTCTAAAATAAATGTTATATTCTTCTGGATAAAATAAAATAAATATTTTCCAATGCGGTATTCTGTTGCCTAATTTGATGCTGCATATTATTATATATATTTTATTTATTTACTGACTGTTTATACTGTACTATATACTATACGTATAGTCAAGACATTAACAATATAATGTTTAGTATTAATCCGGAGTATAATATTAGCCCTGTTAAGAAACTGTCCCACCGATTTGGGCACGGGCCTCCTCTAAACTAAGAGGGTTTAGGCCATAGTCCACCACGACGGCCCAGTGCGGGTTGGCGAACTTCACACATCTTCTAGAAACTCTTAGGCATGCAGGTTTCCTCACGATGTTTTCCGTCACCGTTAAAGCAAGTGATCATTAATTTTTAATACGCACATGCATTCGTAAAGACAGGTGCGTGCCTGGGTTTAAACACAAGACCTCTGAATTTGCGGTCCAACGGTCTAACCATTAGGGTATCACTATCAAACCTTAAATGTACCAGTACAATAGCGATTGCAAAATGCACCACAGGCTAATTCCTTGAGCGGGGCTACGTTTTTATATAAAAGAAAAAAAATATATGAAAGATATAGAAAACCTTATTATTTTACGGCAAATATATGTGAGATTGTAAATGTATCCGAATGGTTGCAGGTATGATTGAGGTTTTAAAGATGATTATTATTATATGTATACGAACACTGCAAATGAATAAAGGAATAAGTGAGTGAGATATCGGATGAATGAATGGAAAAAAGGGGAGTTGTAAGGAGGTTTGTGCAAGAAACGACGGACGAGGTTTTAAATTAGAAAATAAGAAAAAAGGATTGGGGAAACGAAGAATAAACTTTTGATTATTTGAAGCAAGCTGCTTAATTCTAACCGAATGAACCTACATACATATATTGAAGACAGGATGTCATTACAGAAAGATTCCTCGTTAATTATTAGTTACGACACGAATTAGGTTGAGTTTCAAATTAAACCGCATGCCGTCGCTATTAATAGAGGTGTAACGTGGTTTCATTATTGATTTAGAAGACGAAGCAATATTACATTTTACGGCTGATATTTCGGGTCGCATTGAATTAATCTTCATAATGGGGTTATATTGAAATAAAAATATCATAACTCAAAGTTCCCTTTAGATCTGTCTTTCTTATTGGGATATTGATTGTCATAGTCCCGCCACACATACCCATCACTGTAAATTGTAAGTCTGACGGACGATTTAGCGCAGTGGTTAAGAGCTTGAGTCACTTCGCCCACTGTGTCTAATAGTCGCGGGTTCGATTCCCGCACGGGATAAATCTTTGTGTGATCCATAATTATTTGTTCCGGTCTGGGTATTTGTGTATGTGAATTTTCATGTTTGTAAACGCACCCACGATACAGGAATAAATCCTAGTGTGGGGCTATGTTTTTATAAGGGGAAAAAAATATATATATATATATATATATATATATATATATATATATATATATATATATATATATATATATATAAGCTAGGATCCACCATGGCTTCCTTAGATGACGCCTCGTTTGTACCTTGGGGTGTCCCGCGGAGCGCTTTGTTTTGGAACCCGTACCAAATTTAATTATAAAGCAAAGAAAACAGGAGGAGGAAGAAAAAATAAAATTTTATTAAATATGGGTTTCTATATTGGATGTATCTATTAGGTGTAAATTTTAATGACTTAATTACATTAAAATTTATTCCCATATATAATTTAATCCTTTCCTATACTTTATTTATTTATATAGCACAAGCACTGGAGCAAATGGCATGATAGAGAAGACGCCTGCGCTCGGCAGTGGGGAGGCTGATTGTTTTTATTAATTTATTTTCTTCTCAACAATACACCATTCTTACACCTGTAAGAATAATGTATTGTTGGTAATAACCTAATGCAATAGCCTAGCATAGTCACTAAATACTAATACACTCATCTATGTAGACCTAATACAATCTTCTAAGATAATACAAAATATGAGGCTTTTGTGAATTTGCTCAGCGTAAACAGATTAATTAATCCCGCAACCATGTTAAGCGTGCGCAGGCAGCAGGTTGGGGCGCGCGCGCAGCACCAGTAGCAGTGGCGGTCGCCACCGCCGACCCATGTACGCATCAGGAACTCAAAGCCTTACCTCCTGTAAAACTCCTGGGTTTTGTACTCTGCCACGAAGGATTTAAAATAAGTAGATAGCTTGGGCTACATCCCTTCTTGCTTCCAGTTTCATATAGCCTACCATACCCAGAACAAAAAAAGTTGGATACAACAGCGGATATCCTGGATAAACCCCATACGGTTTTAAATATGATTTATTCTGAATACGCTCCAACATCAGTTTGTATTTGGCCTCATATGGAGACCAAATTACCGCAATACATTCTAAGTGACTTTTACGAAAGCCTCATACAATGCTTTTAAAGCTCCGATGTTAGAAAATTGACTTGCTTGTCTCAAAACAAACCCTAGATTCCGATAAGCTGTCTTACATACGCCTATAATATGTTGCCGGAACTTCAAATCTTCAGTAAATCTGACCCTCAAGTCTGTCAACTCAGTACCACGTTGCAGCGGCCCTTTTCGTGTGGTACAGTTGATGACGGGTGGTGACGCGATTAATTATGATATTCTAATATTTTTAATATTACGAGTATTGTAATTCTTAGCGATACGTTAAACTACATATGTATATACATTCTCTTTTGACGCTCTGTGTAAACCCGTTGCCTAGTTTAATTCCCATGGATATATTACCCTAAATGGATTGATCACTCTGCGAAAAAACGTGATGACAAGGGCACATTTAGAGCCTTACATGTCTTTCTAAGTAGGATGACCAACCATTGGTACAACTATGGACATTGACATAAAATTAACGTATAATTCTGGGGCACTGTTTATTGCCTTAATTATTTCTTTCTACGCATATTCCACATCTTAGTACGTAAGTATAAGTAGTACTCAAAGGTTTTGATTAAATTGCCCATTTTCTCGCTGACCGTACATTATTTTCAAAATTTGTAAATTCAGCTCCAAAATAAGGATAGTCTCCTAAGCTTGTTTTCTGTATTTACAACGGTTGAGATATCTGCCCTTACTGTCCCAACTTAATCCATCCAGTATATACAGACGAAATGACAAACTTATTTGTTTTGAACTTGGTAATAAATGGTTCACAGCGTATTTAAACCATATCATAAATAGGTATAGTCCGTATTAGTTCTACCTTATGGTCACCGTACTGCATCGTAATGGGTACGAGCGTGACAACGGGCTCCAGGTTATTGCTCTCACTCATCATGGTTTCTAGAGTTGTTTAAATCATAAAAAAAGTCAATGTTGTGTCTGTGAGTAAGAGTTTGATTTTCTTTAGCAATATTTTGACAGTACTCAATCCGTTTAGGGTTATTAATTCATGTTAATTACTTTTTGTTATGACGGAACTGTTTTAAAGAAAAGTCATCGTCCAACCGCCTTTTGTTATCATCATCATCATCATTTCAGCCTATACTTGTCCACGGCTGAACATAGGCCTCCCCAATCGCTTTCCAGCGTAACCGGTCCGATGCCACCTGCATCCAACGATTTCCTGCGATTTTCACAAGATCGTCGGTCCATCTGGCAGGCGGTCGTCCTACGCTGCGCTTGCCAATACGTGGTCTCCACTCTAGAATCTTTCTGCCCCAACGCCCGTCCGATCTTCGCGCTATGTGGCCAGCCCATTGCCACTTCAGCATGCTAATCCTGAGGGCTATGTCGGTGACCTTGGTTCTTCTACGAATCTCCTCATTCCTGATTCGACCACGTAGAGAAACGCCGAGTATAGCTCTTTCCATAGCTCGCTGAGCAACTTGAGCCTGAGCCTTTTGTTATAGGTTAAAAAAATTGTTCTTGTGGTCATTTTCATTACAATTCATATGATATCAGTTCTACACATGTTGGTGCCGCTTTATTCGCCATCAATGTCACACATTTAACTGACCCACTGCTGACCAAAGGTCTTTTCTCACAAACTGAGGTCAGAGCGTCAGTGGCGGTGTTCTTAAGCATCACCAAGATAAACCAGCGTCCGGCTCGATCGGTTTGAGATGGAGGCACAAATATGCCTTCAGCAAGTGATTGTAGTGCTTAAGAAAATTACACACCGTCGCGCCTATATTCCCCAAGCGAAGGTGGCAGAGTACACCCACGTTTTCGCCAACGATGTTAGTTCCCATGTTATAGGGGGCGAGCCTATTGCCATATACCGGGCACAATTCCAGACTCCGGAATGTACTGGGAAGTTTTCGTTAGAAAAACTACACTACAAAGAAAATTACAAACTTTTTTTTATACCTACTAGCGACCTGCCCCGGCTGCGCACGGATGAATTATATACATAAACCTGCCTCTTGAATTACTCCGTCAATTGGTGAAAACCGAATGAAAATCCGTTTGTTAGTTTTTCAGTTTATTGCGATTAAACAGACAGACAGACGCGGCGGGGGGACTCTGTTTTAATAAGTAGTGATGATTGAGCATACGAGTTAATAGCAACGTAGCAAAAAAGGGCATTTCTTTTTAGTATAAAAACACGCAACAAAACTTGACTTGCACTTGCAGAGCCTTTCGTTTTAAGTAATAAAAACTTTTACTGCTCCACCTCCAGCGAACAGATCTAAGCGAAACAAGGACGGCTATATAGTTTATGTTCAGTTGGAAAGAGTACCGAAATGAGAGACCATAAAAGTAAATGGGAACATTGAAATTAGTTGTCTAAGTCATACTAAGTTGCATTCTTTAAGATGTACGGATGTAGGTACACTATCTATGAAGATCGGATGAAAATAACACACCGTCACGCCTATATTCCCCAAGCGGGGGTGGCAGAGGGGTACTGAGTACACCCACGTTTCGCCGACGATGTTAGGTCCCATGTAATAGGGGTGAGCCTATTGCCATATACGGGGCACAATTCCAGACTCCGGACTCGTACTGGGAAGTTTTCGTTAGAAATCTACACTTGTTTGACCTAGGATATGAACCCAGGACCCCGTGATCATAAAGCGATGCACTTTGCCTCTAGACCAACGAGGCAGTCACATTCACAGACATTTTAAGAATATGTAAATATAACATTGATTTGAATAATGTCAACGATTTCATAGTGTGCCTACCTATGTATCCGTTAAAAATCATATTAGTGTTAGAAAAAATCAATGATCATTCGATACATATTCTTAGGGAATTCTTATAATCGTTAACCGCTGCTAAGATAAAAACCTTTTATTTACAATCAATACAAATGCATTATTTCTTAAATATTTAAAGTATATTTTTCAACATTACCTTCTAGGAATTATTCCTGTCTAGACTGATATAAATGATTGTACGCCACACAAAGTCTTATTCCGTGCGTTGATTGAAGAACAAAAAAACGAGATTTTACTTTCGTGGTGAACCAAATCGCGATTCCATGGTCCAGTAAGAGCAGCCTACCTTTAAAGTACTCAACAAAGCTATCGTCAAAAGGAATTGAATAATGCTTTTGGTTCAAGTTTTATATTTTCCGTTACGAGGCCCTAAATACCCCTTCTTTACACTTCTTTTTTACACCAAATAAGTCGAACCTAAGATAGTAGTTCCCATCTTCTTCTCCCTATAACGATGTTATCTCTATTAAGGGGTAAGTAACGTGGGGGTAATAGTTGTCCACGTTTGCGAGTTATCACTAATTATAGTCTTGGAACTAATTGAATCATCATTGTGTTTCTAAAAAGTAGATCGGTTTAGCCCTATAAATGCTGCTCACTTCTCTTTTTGCTCTTTTGCAAACCTTAAGCTGGCGTTTATGCCCTGCAAGCGCTATTTAAAACATGCATCGTAAGCTATTTGTTTTATTCTAGCGCCTTATTAAAACGCGTTGAAAAAGCGTTCGTGCGAATAAGGGGTAAGTCCTTTGCTCACCTGAGCAAGGGGTTTACCCCCCTATGAATCCTATGGTATAACATACCTATGTTAACTAATTGATCGTAATTTATAGAACGACCTTCTAATAGTTAAAATAAAAACCGTTCTGAATTAGTAGTAAATCCATGAATAGATAATATCAAAAAAGTAATTTCCGAAGTACTAATTGCGTATTCCCTAAACTTTGACTTTCCTAAATTGGAAATTAACGTTTTATAGAGAACGAAATGTATCCGAACAGCCGAACAATCGCCTCCCGCGTTTAATTATCGTAGATGATATCGGTAGATATATACCTATTTACAACGATACTAACTCAATGATAATATTATTTTATCGGAGTTCGAAATAAGTTAGCGCGGTAACCCCGGGCGACACGGCCACGAGATAACTGAAATTTCTCACTCCAATAGAATAAAGTTTTGCCAGTTTTCTTTTATTTTTAGCCAAGCAAATATTTCAAAATACTTTTTAATTTGCGTAGGTCTGAGTGTCTCTAATTGTTTCGTTGCGACTTTGGTGGAATCACAAAAGACGGATCAATCAGCAAAATAAAAATCGTCGACGGCTAGGTTTCATGGTCTTAGCGAATGTCATTCGGCTCGATAAGTCGATTCGATGCGCGCTCGCCAATCTCTGTGCAAGTAATCCATGTTTCCGATCTGGTTGTTTGTACATGTGAACGCATAAATTACATGACACGTATGTAATTCATAGTGTGGTGAGAAGCTATGTTAAACAAAAAATAAAGAAATTCGTCGATTAGAATGTCTTGAAAACCATTAAAAATTTACTGTTATAAGACTCTCATAAAGTCTGTTTAATATCTGTTTGTATGTGTCTATTCTCATAAGAATCTAGTTCAGTATTATATTTGACTAACATCTTCAATGTTTTTTCGTCTCAATGCAACGCGGGTTCTGCTTACAAACGCAAGATTGTACCTATTCAGTTATATACATAGGTAACAACGTCAACATATCTTTCTTCAATATCTGCACCTACAAAAATATTTGTGAAAAAAATACACCCGGTCAGAAATCAAGTATGTTTAACCGGATATAACCAGATCGGGGCCGATGCTTCGATCCCTCAGAGTATTCCAGATACCGAACAGCAGCAAATTATAAGTGGGCGTACGGAAAACGGCTCCTTGGGCGGCCATAATAATATCTTGGAGCGAAAAATGGTGCGGATTCGCGGGGCGCGCCTGGGGGCGGGGAGGGGGTGGCTATGTTGTTGGCATAAAGCATAAGATATCGGCGATTTTTTTGTATAAGATTAGTTCATATATAGATATTATAGACATATAGACCAGATGTATGGACCGACGATCTTGTGAAAATTGCAGGAAATCGTTGGCTGCAGGTGGTATCGGACCGGTTACGATGGAAAGCGATTGGGGAGGCCTATGTTAAGCAATGGACAAGTATAGGCTGAGATGATGATGATGATTATAGTATGTAAAAGTAAAAGCCGTTTTAGGGATCTATTAAATGGGGTTGATTTGTTGTTAGGTACAGGTCAATAGAAATTATTTTAGTGTAACAACCTAAAAAGAACTAGTTACCAATAGTGCTAAATAATTGACGTCGACAATTTGACGACGGCTTGGGCTAGTAGTTAAAAGTTTAAGCCACTCCGCCCTTTGGATCGAGCTGTCGCGGGTCACATAAAGATTTGTCGCGCACGGGACAAATCTATATGTGACCCACATATTTGTTTCAATCTCGATTTTTCTCGCAATTCGAGGTGAAAGAGATTGTTAGGTCATATAACATACATACATTTTAAGTTTATACTCGACCACGCGGACCCAGTGCTGAGTTTTCTTTCGGTGAGACCTGCAATTGGAAGTTTGCAAACCTAAGGCGTTCCAACGTGGCGTCACGATTACCACATTGGGTGGTAGCCGTGGTCAACAGCTTAGCGTGCCTACCGAAGCATAGAGACAATATGAAAATACCACAAATGGTCACTGTTCTAAGACCAACCGAGTCGAACGCTGCTTTATCTGAATGATCGTTAAGGACACCGCGGCCTTTCTATTTAGTAACGCACACACAAACTACTCGCAAAATGTCGTTAAGTGACACGTCTCAGAGATTTTTAAGTCAAAATTTGTCAATTAAAACGTCAGTTAATTAAAATTTGCATACAAAACGTATAATAGCCGCTCCTTAAATTTAACAACGTGCGATAGCTGGTATGAGTGTTATTTTAATAGTCAAACTTTTTTAAATTAACACGAGGGCTTAACAAATAAGCTTTATAAAAGTTTTAATAGTATCGTAAAAGTTAATCAATTTTGTTGTGAAATAGTTATCTGTGTGAAATCTATATCGCCAGATCCCTGGTTGGGTTGGCATAATGTAGGGTACCACGTCCTTCGAAGCCTGGCACCAGTGGAGGAGAGGGCGAGTCACCTATAGACTTACTCAGATAATCACCGGTAATGGTTGCTTCGGTGATTATCTGAGAACGATCGGACGCGAGGCGACGACGACCTGTTACCACTGCGGTAAGGACCAGGATTCCACCCAGCACACGCTCGAAGAATGCCCAGCGTGGGCCTCCGAGCGGCGGATCCTAGTAGACCGGATCGGACCGGACCTCTCCCTGCCAGCAGTAGTAGCGGCTATGCTGGCAGAGGAATCCGCGTGGGGGGCCGAATCATCCTTCTGCGAGACTGTGATGTCCCAGAAGGAGGAGGCCGAGCGGGATCGGGAGAGGGCCGATCCTGCTCGACGAAGGCGACGGCGCCAGGGCGGGGGGCACAGCCCGCCCAGGCCCCCCAGCCTAATAGCCCGGGGCTTAAGAATACGGGCTAACTCGCGTCGCCCGCCGTAATATCTGGCGGGGGACCCCCCTGCAAGAACATCAGCAGGGGGGCCTTCGAGGTCGCGGACGCAAGGGGCGGGGGCCCTGAGCGTCCTTTATGAGCAACCCCGAGAAGGACGGCGGCGTGGTGTGGCCCACGTCGCCGTGAGTACCGCGTCGGTGCGGGGGGGGAGCGTGTCATCAAGTCTCCCTCCGATGGAGGACTCGTCAGAGCGCAGCACAAGAGGGGCACCGGTGCGTTCCATACGGAGATCCCGGTGCCCCTCCAAAGTGCTGATGTCGGCCACCCTAGGGTTTTTAGTCGGTCGGAATCCGACACGCCCCGCGAGCTTACCCCGAGGCTCGCGGAAGTCCTATGCAGAATTTTCCCCAGGTAATAAAAAAAGTCGGTTCTTGTCTCACTCTCAGAGTTCGCCTCATACACTCTCATCGTTCGTCTTATTCATGCGCGCCGGAGACTCACACAATCACTGAAATTATTATAACGATCTTTCGTAATCTGATGAGCCCTTAAGTAGATCCGAAAATAGACATAATGTGCCGTTTTACCTTAGCATATCGCTGTTTAAATGAAATAACTACAAAAATAAGAACAGAGGAAATGAACTTTATATTTCCGAAATTAGAGTTCTTATTCAAGCGATATATTTTTAAATTGTTCCAGTGTCGCATTTAACCAGTATTTATTTATCCCATATTACATATAAAAATATGTGTGTGTTCAGACTTACATAGACTCCTTTTAAGGCTAGAAAAGGCTAACTCATTTACCAATTAATAAATTTAAAACCATAATCACACACAGACTAAATTATGTAAGAAAGCTTATTACAAAATCTCGGATTACATAGACGATAAGACCGCGTGGGATTGAAGTGCCATGTTCTTGATAGTAATGCTATGTATTGTTCTCTTATAATTACGGCAATGTTAAAGCGTAGCGTGTTCTGCCTGACGAGCTTGGGGTATTGTTGCTTTGTAGATACAATGTGGCTACCGTCTTTGGGCTTCTGGTTTGGTCATGCTCACTATAATGTCTTTGCTTGCGGTGGCTGTCTGGCGCGGGTCACTCCCTTCCCTCTAATATGGTCGAGGGGAATGATGGCTGTTCCAGCAGTCATACTCGTGAACGGGTGCTACTTGTGTTGACTGGTCCATCCTGAATCCTTTAGACGCCCTTTACATATAACATTATATTCATATCTCGATCGTTAGGCATCACACTGGAGCTAGGTCATACACTATTTAATTGTAACCTAAACATTGTATCCACACAATATGATCACCTGTTGGAACTCTGTACTCTCTGCCTACCCCGCAAGGGATCTGGCGTGAGGTTATAGATAGATAGATAGACAATATGATTAAAAAAAAATGAAAGAAAGAGAAGTAAATAAAAAAGACAAGCCTGCTGAGTTTCTTCGCCGGATCTTCTCAGTGAAGGTCGCGTTCCGATCCGGTGGTAGATTAGTTTTTTTTTTTTTTTTTTTGATCCTGCTCAGCGTTGCGATCTGTCTATCGACATTTAGCCACTCCTTTGGCTGGACTTTGCCAGTTTAATATTATTCTTTAAGCAGTGAGTGATCGTCCATTGACGACTCTCACTATTCTTTGAAGAATCGGCTTATAAGATTAGGAACGCTGTTCCTTCTTAGTCTCGTGTGAGTAACACTTCCTGAACCCGATAGTTTGGCAGCTAGAGCATTAACGTGTGTAGTTTTTGTTGATAGCATTTGCTTCGAGCAGCGATTTCTTGTTTCACAGTGTTAAGTCTTAAGTCTTGTAGAATGTACTTGTTGTGGATGCATTTTGGAATGTTGAATATCGACCTGATAGCTTTGGTCTGAAATCTTGCTAGAATTTCAATGTTGCTGTTACTTCCTGTACCCCAGAGCTCTATACCGTATGTCCAAACTGGTTTTAGTATTGTTTTGTAAATTGTTATTTTACCTTTGTTGGTTAACTGTGACTTTCCACCAATCAACCAATACATAGATCTGAGTTTTGCGTCTAGGGCTTTCCTTTTGTTCCAGATGTGTTTCTGCCAGTTCAGCCTCGTATCTAGATGCATACCTAGGTATTTTGCGGTAACGTCATGAGGAATTTGTTCACCGTTCAGTGTGATTGGTGGACAGTCACCTTTTCTTAAGGTGAAAGTGACATGAGCTGATTTGCTTTGATTTGCCTTTATTCTCCATATTCGCAACCAATTTTCAATCGCCGCAATGTGGTTTTGTAAAATTGCTGAAGCAATTTCAGGTTTAGCGTGTACTGACAGTATTGCGGTATCATCAGCGTAAGTGGCAATAAAGGTGTTGTCATTAACTGGGATGTCAGCAGTGTATATGAGGTACAAAACGGGACCCAAAATACTTCCTTGGGGCACTCCTGAGTTTATGTCATACAAAACTGATGCGGTCTCGTTCAATTTGACTTCAAAGCATCTTTTGTCCAGGTAGCTTTTCAGTATGAGGAAGAATGTGTGAGGCAGGTGTTTTTTGATCTTATACAAGAGGCCAGGTAGATTAGTAGTGTAATAAGATTTAAAAAAAATGTAAATTGACTATTTGTAAGCGCCCCCGCAGGGCTTATACAAAATAAATTATTTGAGTTTGAGTTTGTTTAATTTTTTATCGACTTGAAAATAAGGTGTTTTTATTTTTAGCCTTAGGCTAAGGTTTTCTGATATGGCTGAAAGTGTATCTCCGGTTCTGGAAAACCAAGTTTGATAAAACATATTGCAATTTTATGTCAGCTATCCTAATATACCTAAAGGTGATGTAAAGCAAAATAAAACATAGTTTTGTATTTACTGATCTTTAAATAGAAAACGATGATTTCTTTTTCATTTTCTTTAATGGTAGTTACAGCCAGGGCTCAATTTAATAACTGAAAATGTGACATATTTGTCAAAAGATAACAAAATTGTCGCATTGTCGTGACTGGTGTTGTTAAATAAAGAAATTATCATTTGTCACCGGTCATCGTCACGTATTAAATAGGACCCAAGTGTAATTTTATATCATTATGGGCATATTTATAATAATATGTAGGTAATCACTTGTTTTATACCCATTACCATCCATTTTCTTGAGTATTCATGATTGCCTTATCAATTGTAGCGGGCCCTTTAGAAATTCGTAATTGTTCGATAAGCGTCGTCTTTTTAAGCCTTACGCTGATTTAGCAAAATTTTAATATTACACAAAAAATTACAGCGCGCTCGTTCAATAACAGAGTAATTTTTCATCGGCACATAAAAAACGCTTTGAAACACCGTTGCTGCAAATGCGAACTCATCCTGGCATTGTTGCATGTAACAATGAAATGGTGACGCCAAGTATAACATGCTTCAGCTCCGCGCACACTTTAGCTGAAAATAAGCTGGCAAAACGGTCGGTTTACAAATTGAAAACTTAAGATTATATTTGACTGTGGTTCCTTCGAAGGAACAATCTTGGACATTAGAACAATTTGTAGACGCTAGGTACAAATTTTTGTAGCGTCTACCTGTGTGTGATTGGTATCCAATGTCTAGAACATTATAACTTACCTACCTATTGAGTTGGCATCAGTGAGCATACACGATAATTACACAAACACGATACATTCAGCATTGATGATCAGAGGTTTTGTAAACGTATCGCGTTAATCGCTGTATTAACAGTGCGCGCTTTATCGCGTTTTGGCGATCCAATTTGCTAGCAGAAAAATTAGAGCAGGCTTTTGCGACTGCATCAATGTAGCATCGGTGCTTTACCTCTCGTAAAGCAAGAAGAGAGGTAGATAAGTGTTCGGAATAAAGCGCCAAGTCGCTGCATTGAGCGTCTAATAACTCTAATAAGCTAAATGATCGCAACGACTGGAGTTTTTATGGGCGGGTGAAAGCGTTCGGACACAGCATTAAGCTTCTAAAAAGCAACAACATCGCTAGTTGCCTATCCTGACAGTAGCTGGTCTGCTATGGCATTATCTGTGATGGTAATCAGTAACGATAAATCCACAAAAATTGCCTCCAAGAGATAAATTGGTGCTATTCTTTTAACTCGCCCACCGGTAGATATCCGTAATATATTTAAATTTTATAATTTATACCTACAATGCTCACTCAAAACTTATTAAATTCTGATTTAAAAACCGGCTTACGTCTCCTTGTGTGCGCGCAGCTTTAAACCGATAAAAAATAATGTAGATTCACCCGCTTCGTGATATAACGCCCGATCATTCTTAAGATAACGGAGCTTTTTCCGTTGAATCGCCTCCTTTTTTAACGACAATACCCTTCGTTAAACTGAGAAGCGATTCAGGTGGTCATTTGCTTTCGAGTGCTGAGTCTCATTTGTGAAAGTATTTTAGAGCGCTCACAATGAGTCTGTCTATTGTTTATTGTTCAGCGCCTGAAAATGTTTTGTAAGACGCAATGGATCTTATTAGTTATACGAATTCACTGTGTATTCATTTTCATCTGGGTAGAGTAACAATATAAATTATGTAGTGTGTTTCAATTTTGTGATTATGTGATATATACATGACACTATGTATTATAAACGTGTGAACGTTTTACCGAAATTGTTTCAAACAGCCCACGTACCTAATAGTGAATCTGTTGCCGTGGAATTTGCTAGATTGATGTTTTACCCTTTTTTATATTTAGCAGTTGTACACTGTGTTAGGTTTTGTATGGGTCTTGGGAAAACTGTAAAGTAACCAAGTTAGGTAACCTATTATAGTCTTCGATCTTGGTTCATGAACGTTTTGCGATTTGTGGTTGTGGTGTATTTTAGCATACTTTTGCGATTGCGTTTGATCGCGAATTTAAAATTACGCATTCTAAGGATTGTTTAGACGCTGTACGCGTATGTGTGAGCAGTGTTTTGCATTCGAATGTGTGTGAACTGAAATGTACAGACGGAACAATTAGCTTTTGAAATTAATCTATTGTGCGGATGAGTTCAATTGCGGAATCCAGTTTCGAAATACCTATCAATCAAAATAATTATATGGTGGCAATAGGCTCGCCCCAATTAGATTGGGACTTAACATAGTCAGCGGAATTTTGTGTGGTTACTCCCGCTTGCTAAATTAGTATTGTCAAAAGGATTTAATTTTGAATTTATAATTAAAAAAAGAACATTTAAATTTGACTGCCTCGTTGGTCTAGTGGCGAGTAATGCGCCTTCACTTCAAATCCTAAGTCGGACGGTTTTTCTATCGAAATATTCCTAGTATCAGTCCGGAGTCTGGAATTGTGCCCGGTATATAGTAATAGACTCGCTTCCTTTTACATGGGATTCAACATCGTCGGCGAAAATTGGGTGTACACAATACACCTCTGCCACCCCCGCTTGGGTAATAAAGGCGTGGCGGTGTAGAACATTTGAAAAGGAAGCTTTTATAGCGAATATATGAAGTAGATATCTTGCTTAGTAAGGGAGTTTCTATGTACCCTAGTACCATATTATTGCATAGACTGACATACGAATACAGTACAAAAACGATGAACTTCGAATCGAGACCTATACCATGCGTTTAACTAATCATGCTTTATATATTAAGCTAATTTGACAACGACTCGTGCAGCAATATACCTAAGTTTACTAAGGTACTGCATCTATTAAGTTCAAAACAAGCGAATGCGACGCTAGTTTCCATAATAGGCAGACATCCCGTATCGGCGAATTACCCGCGACACTGGGCCGAGTTAGGAACTGGCGAAAACTTGCTAAGCGCGGAACTTGTTCAAGCACCACTAGCTATGAAACTGGTAAACAATGCCTTAGAACGCGACGTGACGGTTGTAATGAGCTTGTAGTTTGAGGATTCTCTGGGCTCTCTATTTATCGACAACACCCGAAACATCCTAAATCTCGAAATAATTCGTTTAAAATATAGATAACTTTTACTGTATTAACTTCTCGGAGGCTTTGTCATGGCGATTTGAGGCGATACTAGGGGTTAGACTAAGTAAATTTAAATAAGTATATTAGGAAAGGACTCACGGCTTCTAGTTTCTGTTCCTTTCCGATTGTATAGATGCTTATACATTCGCTGGAGAGAATTGGGGTCAGAGTTGTTCCACTATTAAAACATGGCCATAGGTAACATCTGCTTACAGCGGCTATAGTCTAGGAGAAATCAACTGAATAGCGAAAATTAAGGAGTGAATAGAAAACATTTTTCTAAACGAGAGTTCATGTCAAACTTTTGTTCCGTCACGCCATGGTAGGCATAAGATAACCGTATGGCAAGTAAGACCATACGGTTATCTTATGCCTAGGGTAACAAAGTCCGTGACATACATATATATCTTCTCGCGCCGCCTGTGCTAGCCCTGCGGGGCGAGTTAGGAACAGCTTGTTAAAGCTACAACTTGTTAGAGCGTCACAAGCTTGCTACTAATAGATAAATTATTTAGTTGAAAACAATATTACCGTTTCCTTTAATGAGTAAATGAGTGCCAAATTGCAGGAATTTATGGGAACTTGATGGTGTGGCACTAGGCCCGCCACACAGAGGCACCGCTATAATTCCTGTAAAGCAGAATTTACAATGGCCCCTTTAGATGACACCAAGGTTTATACCACGGGGTGAACTCTCAACCCTCAACAAATAAAAAAAGAAAGTGAAGAAAATAGGAGTCGAAAAAATACTTCCCACCTTTGCAAAGGTAAACTTAATAGTGTATGTCGACGTTATGATAGTTCTTTTGGTCATAAGTTATCTGTTATAATGAATTTGACGATAACCTATTTTCCCAGACCTAGAGTTAATAATGAAACGACTGTTCAAGTAGGTGGTATGTAATAAACTTTTATGACCTAATAAATCTGATTTCAGCATATGTATCTAGTAAGGGAATGAAGTCATGCTGATTAGCGTTGTTTAATTTGAAAAAGTTAAATGTAGAAACTATTACCCAAAATATTTTTATTATCTTCTAAGTAATAGCAATAGATCGACAGCTCTGAAAGTGTACAGGAGGGTTTTTGCTTAAGAGTGGGACAATAGATCTTTCTTTTTCATTTAATTATACATAAAAGACAGTTGTTTAAAATAGCTAACTGCCTTGTTGGTCTAGTGGCAAAGCGCATCGCTTTGTGATCACGAGGTCCTGGGATCAAATTCCAGGTCGAGCAAGTGTAGTTTTTCTAGCGAAAACTTCCCACTACGAGTACGGAGACTGGAATTGTGCCCGGTATATGGCAATAGGCTCGCCCACTATTACATGGGACCTAACATCGCCGGAGAAACGTGGGTGTAATCAGTACACCTCTGCCACCCCCGCTTGGGGAATATAGGCGTGTCGGTGTGTGTGTGTGTTTAAAATATCATTTTAAACCACTGAGGTTTGTACCATGCTACATTGGCTAACATCGAGACTTATTACAAAAGGAAATAATTAAATATTCATACAAAGCTAGGCTCTTAAATTAGTTACAAATATAACCAATAGCAAGCAAGTACAAAAAATAATGGTGAGGATTTATAGGCTAGTGCATAATGAAAATCATGATCAATTATTGCGTATGTTATTCAAATATTATGATAGCGGGCTAGGTAGGCGGGAATATGTGTGCTGTAAAAATTAATAATATTCAGTTGGAACACTCGACGCCAAAGTTTGCTGGTAAAATGGATAGAGGGCGCTGGCGAAGTTTTAGAAGAACTGCGTTGTTGTCAGAAAAACCTCTGTGCTAGTTCTTAGTTGCAAATACAAATAAATTATTCATATCCAACGTTATTATAGTACGAGAGAAAATGTTACGGTATAGTAAATAGGTTGCTGTGATATGTTGTTTTACGAAGAATTTTGTAACTTTCATATTGTTTTTTCTTTAATAAAAACATCCTCACTTATTGGCAGTAATGGACTAAAATGTGAGAGACGTTTATCATGTTTACTAGCATTAATCTAGAATGAAATATCCTTTATATAGTTTTGACAAATGGATTACTCAATGATTTACTACATTGTTGCCGTCTCAAATTATTGAAGTTATGAAAGGAATATCTTTAAAACAAATTAAGTTGGAATATTAAAAAAAGAACTTACGTTCGTGGTCTGGCCGGTCAAATGTAGCTCTCAGCATTCCTGCAATACGAAAATATATTACTTAGAAACTGTTTTTCATGATTATAATATCGGCGGACTTGCTCTGCAATAGAATACTTATTTACTTTAAACTAAAAAATTACGTGAATGCGAAATGTTTTATTTTGTACTCTACGCCACACGTTTAACAAATTTACATTCGCATGCCCAAATCAGCCGGCCCGAGCAAACGCTTTGAGTCACATAAAAATTGTCCAATAATCATCAGCTGAAAAAATCAAGATAAAAACTTCCACGAAATTGCTACAACAATGAATTTGACGCAACTTTGTCCTATGTGGGGATCTAAACCGCGTATACTTGCTGAGTTCTTAGATTTACGCGAATATTACATTAATTCGACTTGGGATCCGGTAATTAATATGATCAAATCCAAAACCAAGCATAAGAATGCAAGACCTCAAGACACCGTGAGCTCATTCTGCGTAGATCGGACCAACAAAAATAATTAAGAAGTTTGAGGGTACCCCGGAACAACTATGCCTTTTGGACGTCTACCGACCTCAGTCCTTTCCGTGACCATGGGTGCTGCAAAGCACTCGAAACGTCCGGAACTTAAAAATCTAAATAAACCGCGATAAAATCCGCAGAAATAGTTTTATTTCACGCGTCTACTTGATCAATCCTACCCGCAAATCGATAGAAGTCGTCAATTCCTTATTGTGGGTAATAAAGACGGTAGCTAACATTGTTTAATGCGCTCGTACGTATCTTTGCGTGTTGTTCTTAGCAATCACCAAGATTAAAAACGTTCCGCTCTGTGACTAAGATAGGTGACCGGGGGATTCCATGCATGTGTGACGGCAGACAAACTAGGGTGTTAGTCCTGGTTACCACTTATCATATGATCGTTGTTAAGCCAAGTTAAAAGCCTTTTAGGTGGCTTGTTATATTGCAAGAACAGATGACGGTGACTACAAGCCTGTCTTTAGTAATCCACATTGGGTCCGCGTGGCGGCGTATAACTTATTCTCTGTCACTTAAAGAACATTGTTCTGCACCCATACATGATTTGCCCCAGAACCAACAGCAATGAAAAAATACTAGAATGATGTCAAACCACCCATAAATTCTCATAAAGCATTTATTATTAGACGGGCAATCGCAATATTGCACAAAAAGTATTAGATTTTGAGGTTATAATTCAGTCGCCATTAATACGTATGAGATTATATTGTCTGGCTTAGCATTCAGTTAAGATGGTGGCGACTTCGATATAAGTACTTACACTATTTTGAAATATTCGTTTTAGATTGCAAATTGTCCGTTAGGTACGGAAATTTGCCATTATTTTAATAAAATAGATAAATAATGATGGCATTGGTCATATGTTTGTTTGTGCTGAGGCAATTTTCGACAATGTCGTTTGTAAAGTCTTTGTCCAGTCCAGGATAATATAGGCTGAGTTATTATGAGTGTAATTAAATTCATGTAAGCATATATTATTTGTATAGGTCAAAGGTAACAGTCTAAAAAATAAGAGCAGAAGCATGAGTGTGGTCCGAATAGTTCGATTCAACCAAAATTAACGCGGGACGCGTTAAATTGCTGCAGTTAATACTGCCACAATAAAAAGATCTGGAAGCTGAATTAGAATTATCCTATGGACTTATAATTTTACATGTTGGTTCAGATAGTATTGCATTTTTATAAGCCTGACCAGAATTGGCTCCTGACTAAGGAATCCCCTTAACGGCCTGTTGGCCGTTCCATAGATACGATAATTTGGTTGGCCGTTATGATTTGGACCGTTTACCTGGCTGCATAAAACCTTTTTTAATTATTTCTTTTACTATTAATTTATTTGACTGTCATTTCGTCGTGATCCGTTATCTATTACAAATAATATATCGGTGCATGCAGTTATTGCTGATACAGTGATGGAAATTAATTATGCCCCTTGGTTGGGGTTGTACACCTTACAGAGCGATAACCAATTACGTTTCCACGACGTCGGGTGGAGCCGCGTCGCCATGGCAACACAGTACGATGGTTTGCGTTAATTGATTGACCTGTGTCTGGGGACTGGGCTACCGAAGATGTACAAAATAACTAGGGCATGGTTACAAGGGACACAAGTGTTGCCTTTGAGCGTACGCTAAAACGTAACTGCTTAAGCCCGTGCTAAATAGTATTTAAATAGGCAAAAATATTCTAATGAATTTTCTTTTTTGCTCGATTACTACAAAGCCAAAAGGTAGGGTTATATTTTTGGTAGATTATGAATGTATGTTTGTATTTTCGTTTGTTCCACCGTAGTGTCTAAACTACTCATCCGATTTTGATGAATCACGTATCAAACAGTTTGTTTTTATAGTCTAAGCGTCATAGACTATATTTAATATGAACAAAATCAATATGACGGATGTTACATCCAATAAAGTGGGATGTTTCTATTATTTTTTTTATCGTATCGAGTGGGATGTCGGATTAAAGAGAAAATTCTGAGTTCAAAAAAAGTACACTGCATATTTATACCAAGCAGCAAAAAACAATTTTACTATATTTCAGCGTGCATCCGTAGTCGGGTTACAGTTTTTATAACTTTTTTCTTGTTATTTAAAGTAAACTTTGAAACTCTTCAACCTATTTCAGCACGGAAGATATTTTCTTCCGTGTATTTAAGCGTGTCTAAGTAAAAAATATTTAAGTCAAATGTGGTTGTACAATTATGATTACAAAATTTTATCCCATGTCCGTATGCAAGAATTTGACTAAATTATATTAAAGATACGAGGCAAGTTAAAAGCTTGTTATCATAAAAATGTTCACGCCCGTCGACAGCGATGTCTAATACAAGGCGAACACCAAAAAGAGCCTATTTTTTCAAAGCCGGGGTTGGCAGAGGTGCGAGCGTGCCTGCGTCTTGTGTGTGTGCGTGATTGTGTGTGCGCGAGCGCGTTTGTGTGTATGCGCGTGCGTATGCGTGTGTGTGAGTTGTCACCGACAGTATTAGCTTTCATGGAATACGGCGAGCCTATATCTATTATACCGGCCACAGGGTCAGATTTCGGACTGATACTGGAATTTTTTCTATCAAAAATTACATTTTGTCCGACCTAGCATTCCACTCTGGACTTCGTGGTCGCTACACGCATTATTTACCATTAGACCAACGAGACAGTAAATATTTTAATTATAATATTTATTATCTCCCTACATCACACGTTTTCAAGCTGACCCTTAAATGCTCGTGACGGTTCCATCGGCTGCGGCACCAATAAATATTGCTGCGACAAAAAGTGACGACAAAGCGTGCCTCGTGACGCGCGCTCGTGATTAGTCGCACGTGCCTGGTAGAATCGGAAGCCGGGACGAGACGATGCCGTGGTGTCACGATTTTTTAATAATCGCACAAGTCCGAGAAGGGCGCGCGCTCTAAGGGTTCCGTATACGGGCCATAGCTTATGCTGTTTTGATATGTCAATAAATTGTAAGTCTCCGGGAAGTACCCTATACATTTTTAAGAGTGAGTTAAAGTCATGCTAAATTTTTTTTCTTTTGTAACACCGCCATGGGGCCGTTGGGATAAAATTCCTGTTCCTGAGACAAAGGGTCTTAGCCGTCGGACATACAACAAAATAATCCAAAGGGGGTGCCGTTTTTACGAATTGAGGTACGGAACCAAAAAATGAAAACTATTTACCCAAGAAAGGCAAGACCGCGTAGTAAGACAGCGAGTAGGTATGAAAGATAGTATCGGTGTAAAGATGAGAAAGGGCATGCTCCGTTGGTTCGGGCATATAGAAAGAATGCCAGAGGAAAGAATGACAAAACAGATATACAATGTGAAAGTGGAAGGATGCAGGTACCGGGGAAGACCTAGACTATCTTACCACGACCAAATAAACCGAGTCTTATCTGATGGAAAAGTCAAGAGTCTCCGTAACCGGCGAGCGTGTATGAGACAAACTATGAGAGTCGAGGAAGCCAGAGAGGTATGTAAGGAAAGAACCTGTTGGAACTCTGTACTCTCTGCCTACCCCGCAAGGGATCTGGCGTGAGGTTATAGATAGATAGATAGATAGAAAGTCAATAGGTTTATTATGTAATTTCCACGCACATTGCCTTATTGGCTATACTTAATTAAAAATATATAAATATCAGCCTTAATGGCTTAAGGTTTGCCAAAGAGCAATGGAACGCACCATTTTAGGTGTAAAACGGACGGACCGCGTCAGGAACACCGCGCTGCGTTCCATGACGCAAGTTACGTAAGTAGGCTGTAAGTCAGCAAAGCTGAAGTGGGATTGGGCAGGACATGTCGTGCATATGGACCCGCAAAGGTGGGCAAACATCGTCACGGTATGGACCCCTGAGGACTGTCACAGACGCCGTGTTCGGCCGAGACGAAGATGGCGTGACGACTTGGACACTTATGCGGGAAAGAGATGGATATTACAGGCCCAGGATCGATTTGTGTGGAGACGTAAAGGGGAAGTCTTTGCCCAGCAGTGGGATACAGAATAGGCTATTACACAAAAAAAATATATCAGCCTATACTGCCCACTGCTGAGCAAAAGCCTTCTCTCACAAATCGAGGTGAGAGAGATTAGGTCATACTCCACCACGCAGACCCAGTGCAGATTGGTGGAGGCAGGTAACTGGCCATCTGCTGTTGGAACTTATCAAGTAGTCTATAAGGCTTCTGATACGGCTTAACGACATGGTAACTATGTATCTATATGATCACGCCAGATCCCTTGCGGAGTAAGCAGAGAGTGCAGAGTTCCAACAGCTTTTTACATACCTCTCTGGCTCCCTCCACTCTCATAGTTCGTCTCATACACGTTCGCCGGTTACGGAGACTCTTGACTTATCCTTCACATAAGACACGGTCCTACCACATTAAGTGGTAACCGGGACCAACGGCTTAACGTGCCTTCCCAAGCACGGAGACGCTCGGATATGAAAATGCCACAAACGGTCACCCATCTCAGTCCGACCGTCGAACGCTACTTAACCTTGGTGATCGGTAAGAACACCGCGGTGGCATAGCCCTACGAGCGCATCGTTACTTTGTTATTTATTACATTTAAAAGTGTCGTATTTGTATGAGACAAACTATTAAAATGGAGAAAACCATAGATGTTTGAGAGGAAAAAACTTGTTGGTTGTCTGTATTCTCTGCCTATCCCGAAAGGAATCTAGAGTGATGATATAGAAAAATACCTTATACATATAATTATTACTCCAGAGAACCTAACCAGCATTCCAAGCACTTTGTTTATATTCTCTTATGCGTAGCGGTCAGTTCTGACTACGTGACAATTCGTTGAAAAATGTTCCGTTTTTTAACAAGTTTTTACTAGCTTGACTATCTATCTGTATAACGGAATCTTTCAACGGTATTATCACCAACTTCAAGACGTTCGATTAATTTGAAAATTGGTACCCGTATCAAGGAACGATAACAATACAATAATTTTATAATTATCGCCTTGTATCTTGACAAGGATCAACATGATAAAGAGGTTAGTACAAAACAACATAGATCGTATATATTTGAGTTATATATCACCTATGTTGTTTAAACTTAAAAACAATAAATTTAATTCTAGAAACAAACTCTAAAATAACACTAATACTCGTAGCAAGCCGAACTACAAAGGAGAACATAATAACGTATTAATTAATTTATATGTAATATGTATTTATAATAAACTCTACTTTCATAAATAGCTTCTCATGAACTATTTATAACATTTGATGTCAAGCACCCCTTTTTCACAGTAACATTTTTTGGTTTCTATTAGTGTTAACGACTTTAGAATGTCAGCTTAGCTGTTAGGCGTAGATTTTGATGATTATATCTTAGGTAGGGCGGGGGTAAAGAGAGAGGCTAAGAGAATCTCACACTTTTATAGTTAGTCTCAGGCATTGATAACGTTTCCAAACAAGACAAATTATTCATCCACTTAAAGATATTGTTGGACATTTTGATCCAGTGGTTATGAGTTTAAGTCGCCCCGCAAACTGCATCGAGAATTCGCGGGTGCGATCCTTGCACGCCACAAATCTTTGATCCACTGATATTTGTTTTGTTCTGGGTGTGCGTGTGTATGTGTGTGTGTGTTTATGTATGTGTGTGTGTGTATGTGTGTGTTTATGTATGTGTGTGTATGTATGTGTATGTATGTGTGTGTATGTGTGTGTGTATTTGTGTGTATGTATGTGTGTGTATGTGTTTGTGTATGTATGTGTGTGTGTGTATGCGCGTGTGTGTGTGTGTGTGCGCGTGTGTGTGAGTGTGTGTGTGCGCGTGTGTGTGTGTGCGCGTGTGTGTGTGTGTGCGTGTAAGGGCGCGTGTGCGTGTGCGTGTCTATGTGAAATTCATTTATATAAACGCACCAATGACACAGAAATAAATTTTAGAGAGGGGCTACTTTGCTTTTACAAGCTTTTATTTAACTTGCACGGTCCATATGCATATTTGTCTGCCTGTCTGTTTGTCTTTCCGGTTCAAATCTTGTGATTAATTTGTCAAGCACTTAGGGGTATCCGATTGAGCTGAAATTTGGCACACGCATGTAAGTGTGGTGACAATGCAATAATATGGCACCACGGGGCTGGTTTGATGATGGAGTCGGAAGGCTGCCATAGGAAAATGTGAACAACATAACCCCCTCGTGTTTAGGCTTTTTGAATTGGTATTGACGAGTTCTGCAGACCCGGATGGTGTCCATTACGCGATGATGGAACCGAAAAGAGGCCCCAGGAATTCTAAGTAACATATATTCATTGTGTTTTTGCTATAAAAGCTTGTTTTAAAAAAAGATATTTTTAAAATAAAATTATTTTTTAATCTATTTCATAATACGTTTAAAGTGATTTATAGCCGATGCTTTGTAATTCATTGAACATCGTTTGGCATTTACAAAAATATTAATATTTAGTACATTTGTTTCAACTGTATTTGCGGGATCTACGGCTTTTTTATTTTCTAGTTCGGAGTACTTTGCTGGGCATAAAGTACGGTTCAAACTAATAAAACTCCATTTGTTAGAAATATTACAATATCGGTGCACTCGGCTCTCAGCTCCCACTTTCTACTTTTATAGATTATGGTTGAAGTGACCTGCATAAAAATAATTGAAAACGAATTGAGAGTTCTCCATTGGTAATGTGCAGCTTTGTAGACTAATAGCTGCCATAATTGGACGATTGAAAAAAACATAAGTATAACTCTATATTGTCACGCCAGATCCATTGCGGGTAAGGCAGAGAGTCCGGATTGAAATTATAAACTTCATTAATAATAAGAATAATAACGGTCCTACGTCGATGTACTCCAGGGGTGGAAGTGTTGTAGGGCATAACGCCGCGAGTAACTTTGGAGAAAGCGCCGCACACCTCTCTACATCCCTGAGCCGCTCACACCAGTGTTGCCCTCAGTTGTCCTAGGACGACCGTTTGAGGGCCCATCTAGTAAGCGGCGTGTCACCGCCGGCCACGGGTAATTAGGTATCACTAATTATGGCCGGTGTCCCCTTTGAAATAGTCCAGTTTTTGTCCATCAAACCTCATTTACATGTCCCTTGTTTTCTTTCCATACTTTACAATAGGCCTTGCACCTGCTGGGGTCAGTTCGCTGGTTATGTTTCTTCATTTTCAGCAAGTGATCTTAGCAGGTGACTTACATAACATTAACTCACACCAGTGTTGCCCTCAGTTGTCCTAGGACGACCGTTTGAGGGCCCATCTAGTAAGCGGCGAGTCACCGCCGGCCACGGGTAATTAGGTATCACTAATTATGGCCGGTGTCCCCTTTGAAATAGTCCAGTTTTTGTCCATCAAACCTCATTTACATGTCCCTTGTTTTCTTTCCATACTTTACAATAGGCCTTGCACCTGCTGGGGTCAGTTCGCTGGTTATGTTTCTTCATTTTCAGCAAGTGATCTTAGCAGGTGACTTACATAACATTAACTTCTCGTAAAGGGCCTCTCCGTGTTGGACCCATGTCCCCATGCAAGCCTCTCAAAGGTCCGGGTAAAGCCTGTGAATCTCAGCGAGATACATAATAATAATAATATATTTATTTTCAACAAACAAAAGTGATACATTGGGAAAAAAAAACTTACAATTTGTTACATGGTCTAGACATCATTTAGAAAAGGATAAACTCTGGTACCTATGATAAGATTTAACGTGTGTTTTGTGATTGTCTGTGATGTCTAACGCGTTGATACAACTTTAACATTATTAAAGTTCATATTAATTAACAGCTATTCCTGATCAGTATTAACTGATATATACAACGTGTAACATAAATTATGTAAGACCTGTCACCCACAGATCAGATAAATTATTGATTTACGAAATCAGACTGCCAATGTTAAGGAGTAATCAACCATTTTTAAGCACTTTGGTACCCAAACTAATCACGAAATACACATTGTGTGAATATTAAGTTATATGGATTAAATACACATTAAAATGGCCCTATTACTTTGAATTCGTACTAATATTATAAATTCGAAAGTAACTCTGCCTGTCTATCTATCTATGTGTCTGTCTGTCTCAGTCTGTAACCTTTTCATACCAAAACCCCTGCAAAGATTTTGATTAAACTTGGCAACCTAAGGTTTATTCAAGGGAAAGACATAGGTAACCGTTTGTCTAAAAAAAGTGTGAAATACACGTCTAAACTTAATGTGAACGAAATTGCGGGTACAGCTAGTTACGAATAAATTTCTTTTAATACAGCGGACTGAACAATGATCAGAAATTTTTGCTTTAAGTACAGTTCGAATCGATTCAGTTGCCAATTTAGAACTAACTACTATCGGGTATTGAGTTAAATAACTTACATGTTGTATAAACAATTAATTAATGAATAAACGTTAATGGTAATAAAGAAGCTCAAGTTATGTACTAACTATCTTAACGTCAACAAACTTAAATTAACAAGTGCATAATACATTAGCGTGATTCCATGATTTACGAGCAACTGACAACACCACATCGAGTTTTTGTTCGCTCCGCTCAAAGTTTCTCCGAGAAGGTATCTATATAACATCGTGGCCGAGAAAAGGATATTACTATCGTAGATTATGATCGCGCTTATATCCTGAGTCGTCCGAGAGACTGTTTCATCGTTTTAGTTGTCTAAGAGAAGTTTAATATTATATCCTTAACATAAGTTTTTTATAAAACGTGTATTATTTATATTTTTCATTTTATTTATATTTATTGGGTTTATCAACAGGTGCTACAATTTTACATGCTTAACGATTAAAATTTTAATTCTAGGTACTTATATCTAATTGCACACCATATAACAGATAAACACTGCATTCAATTAATAGTGTAGATTAAGTTTACATTAAGACATACATAAATTAAGTTTTAAACAGAATTCAGAAAAAGTGTATACATACATATAGCTATATACACACAAGTCCTGAGTTATTAATAATTTTGGATATTGAAATCAAGTCTTCGAGTCATGCACCTAAAATATAGGTTGTTTGAATAACTAGCAGTGATAGCCTAGTGGTTAGACCGTTGAACTGCAAAGTCAAAGATCTCGGATTCAAACCCAGGCACGCACCTTTGTCTTTACAAACGCATGTGCGTATTAAAAATTAACTATCTCTCGCTTGAACGGTAAAGAAAAACATCATCAAGGTCATCATCAACAAGAGTTCCTCAAAGGTGTGTGAAGTTAGCCATTACGCACTGGGCCAGCGTGGTGGACTATGGCCTAAACCCTCTCAGTTTGAGAGGAGGCCCGTGCCTAATAGTGGGACAGTATCTTAACAGAGCTAATATAATTATATTTTATAATTTCTATTATTTTAGGAATTTTTATATTTGAATATTTGCCGTCTATCGTTTTTATACTATTTTAAGCAACTCAGGCAGTAGGTACTGTATTAATCTGTCGATAAATGTAATTGTTTGGATTAATATGCTATGCAGGTCACCCTGGTTTGACGTTAAAATCGGCATCAAGCAGGGTTGCGTGTTGTCCGCTAGACTGTTTATAATATATGTGGATAAAAGTCTTCAAAGACTGAAAGCGATGAATGAAGGTGTACAAATGGGTGACTTAGTGGTAAACCATCTACTTTATGCAGATGACGCGGTTTTAATAGCGCCAACAGCCACTGATCTGCAAACACTAGTCACAGTTATGAAAGACGACTGCATGATCAATGGCTTACACTTGAATGTGAAGAAAACCAAGATTATGGTTTTTGAAAGGGAAGAAACCAGAACGAATGTAAGGATTGTGGTTGGTAACGATGTGCTGGAGCAAGTGAATGAGTTTGTATATCTTGGATGCGCCTTCAGTAAGGATGGGAAATACACCGCTGACATAGAGAGAAGAGTGAGTGCAGGGAACAGAGTGAATGGTGCGATGGGAAAGCTACTCGGGAGCCGGCACTTAAGCCATAAGGCGCAGCTGGCCATACATAACGGAGTTCTTGTCCCAACGCTGTTATATGGTAGCGAGAGCTGGGTATGTAAGAAGGAGAATGAAAGTAGGATAAATGCGGTAGAAATGCGAGCTCTGCGGAAGATGTGCGGAGTGAAGCTGACCGACCGCATTAGCAACAGCATAGTAAGACAGCGAGTAGGTATGAAAGAATCGGTGTGAATCGGAATAGTATCGGTGTAAAGATGAGAAAGGGCATGCTCCGTTGGTTCGGGCATATAGAAAGAATGCCAAAGGAAAGAATGACAAAACAGATATACAATGTGAAAGTGGAAGGATGCAGGTACCGAGGAAGACCTAGACTATCTTACCACGACCAAATAAACCGAGTCTTATCTGATGGAAAAGTCAAGAGTCTGCCGTAACCGGCGAGCGTGTATGAGACGAACTATGAGAGTCGAGGAAGCCAGAGAGGTATGTAAGGAAAGAACCTGTTGGAACTCTGTACTCTCTGCCTACCCCGCAAGGGATCTGGCGTGAGGTTATAGACAGACAGATAGATAGAATATGCTAATTTCATAAAGTATTTAAGAATAAAATCTTTTTTATTACTTAATCGTACCAAAAATAAATATAACGCGCAACCATATTTATGAAATCCGAAATAATTAGCATCTTTCAGTACGGTACATATCTTTCCCTCTACAATTTGTAATAATGCACGGATTAAACGAAATTAAATGCATCATCATATCGCACGCAGTTACGTGGTGAATTTAGTTATTTATATAAGTGAATAGAAAGCGTTGGACATCCATTTCCAAGTTCCACATTCATTGTGTCGTGTTACAAGCGCAGAATGCAACTCTCTTGCCATATATGGCGACGCAAGACCGGCTACCATGTTGGGTAGGGCTTAAATGGCCCGCCGTTTCCAAATACGTGGCGCTCGGGACAGCCGGCAGGGAACGGGTTAGTGATACGCGCAATTTTGTAATTCGATCGAGAAAGTTTTTGCGGCACTAACAATTATGTCTTTTGAGCCTTGATAAAACTATTCCAGCACTCTTTCTAAGTTAGTTGTGGGCACTGAATTCTTTATAGATACGTATTACTAAGCAGAGACACAGTGTTGCCCAAGGGAAGCAGGCCTTGAGGCAGACCATCAGCCAGATGGAGTGATGACATCGTGGCTAGGCTGTGGGCGGTGGTGGTAAATAGGCTAGTACGGGACCGGAACTAATGGCGTGATAGAGGAGAGGCCTATACTCAGCAGTGGGTAGATACAGGCTAATTCATAGTGATGATGTACATATTACGGATTACGAACAATACGGTCGCGTTTTACTTACGCATCTACTCGTAGCTAGCAACTATAGCATTGCTTTTAAATTATTAATGACCTCACATCTTTTTATAATGGAAGTTTTAGCAAATTGTAGCATTTTAACGCGTCCGTCCGTACGTGGTCGCCACTCGAGAACCTTTTTGCCCCAACGGCCGTCAGTTCTACGAGCGATGTGCCCCGCCCACTGCCACTTAAGTTTAGCAATTCTGGGTGCTATGTCAGTGATTTTCGTCCTCCTGCGAATCTCCTCGATTCTGCAGGGTAACTTCGAGCATAGCTCTCTCCATCGCCCTTTGGGTGACCTTGAGCTTTCTTATGTGGCCCATCGTAAGCGACCAAGTCTCAGTGCCGTAAGTCATCACTGGCAACACACAGTGTCCTAACTACAGTTGGATTGTATTAATTTGAAATACAGTCTCAGCGCTGTCATCAAGTAAAATGTCACTTCATGGCGGTCGCAGACATGCCGTTTGTAATGAAATTTAACCAAGTTTTGTTATTAATTAGTAAGCGTGCGGAGCCACCTGTTGAAATATTCCCCTAGAAGTAGGAAAAGTTTACTAACGATAACCCTAATGGCACATCCTCCTGTCAATGTAGGGGGTCGTGCCATTGGATGCACTGGCCAAAATATCCTTGCCGCACTATAAGGTCACATCCATACTTGTGCTCATATTTTGCGGGCCGTTTTCGTTTTATTCTAACTAATAAAAATTGTTTTGTCTCCTATGATATTGCTTGACACATTTATTTTCGCTTCAAGTCGGCTATTATTTGTTTCACCTGCGTGCAGAATTATTTCGCTTTGAATTATTTTCAAGAATCAAACTCATTTTCCACAATAAAAAGCGGTCTACCTGAAATATTCCATTAGTAGATATCTCGGCCGAATTTTTATTTCATTCCTTTTACATTAGAATTCATGAGGGAGTTAGTTAACAAAAGACGGAGTTAGATTGGAAAAATTTATAAGTTGCTGCAAGATTTGCGCAACTCAAGTGGCGAGGTATTTGCATTTTAATTGTACTTAGGGTCTTTCACCACTCTCGAGTAAAGTCTGAAGACTCATCGACAATAAAGTTGCAAGTAAGTCTGTGTACGAATTTTATATTACCTTTGAGTAGCCCTATCCCACGATTGAACTAGCCAGTTTTAATTGCCGAGTAACGCTAATCGAAATGTAACTTATCAGCACGTTACCTGAGGGTGATGAATGAAGCCCGAGTTCTAATATTCTCAGGTCAAATTTGACATAGATATCAATGCTAATAGCAATTTAATACCGCTATCAGTAGGGCCATTGGTTAAAAGAATTTAACAAAAAGGCTTCGTCGTATACCTGGATTATTGATGTGAGTCTGTTGAAAATATTGCTTTCTAATCACTAACCTTCAAAAAATTCTATACTTTCAGTGAATACAACTAGAGTTATTGGCATATTTTTATTACACGAATTAAAAAAAATGCAAAGTGCATAAGTGCATCGGTATTTTTTTAAAGTAACTCAACGCTAGACATTATTATTCTTGTGTCGTGGTTTTACAAACATAAAATTCACCCAGACCTCAACAAATATTTGTGGATCACATAAGTCCGTCAAGTCCGGACTTGGCGGACTTATGTGTATCCCCGGGGATCTAACCTGCGAATACTCGATCCAGTGGGTGGGGCGGCTGAAGCTCTTAATCACTGGACTGAGTCGTTATTATCTGCTTATTTCTCTTACAGTGCTCCATGACACATTTATTATAAAATGCATTTATCAATTAGCTTATACATTAGTTCTATCTATGTATATAAGCACGCCAGATGTCTTACAGGGTAGGCAGAGAGTACAGAGTTCCAACACGCTCTTTCCTTATTAGCGCATTTTCCTAAAATGATTTAAGTTACATTACAAATATTTGAAGCACATTTATCCGAGCTTAGCAGTTCCACAGTAAACATTGGCTTATGTAAGCAAAGTACGTATGGCTCAGCCAGTGGCAACCACTAAGTGTGAGTCGAGCGAGCGAGTCATTTATCTACGTCAGCGGCGCGGCGGTGTGACCTCGGCTTTACATTAGGCTTGTTGATAGCAAGCGGGATTAAGTGAAACGTCTCGCGCTTGGCGGAATTCACGGAACATGTAACGCCATCGTGTAAAATGGAAGTTTTTAAAATGAACGTAAGAAATTGATGGAAAGGAGGCCTGATAAGCTTTTAGTGATTTCGTTTATTTTTGTCGAAATGTTTTTGCACAAGCGTACTAGAAGCTTTACATTCTCGTTATTTCAAAGTGAACGTATTTTTAACTATCAAAATTATACAAATATGCCGTATTATATAAATCTGAAGAGCAAGTTAAGAGGCTTCATACTCGGCGACATATGAGACGAACTTTGGGAGTGGAGGAACCCAGAGAGATCAGTAAGGAAATAAACTTTTACTTAAAAATGGGACTAAGCCCGCAAAACATTACCACTATTGTAAGTCCTGTAAGCCAGCATCTACAATGATTTCCTTAGATGACACTTAGGTTTGAACCTTGGTGTGTCCAGGGTAGTTTAATTCGAAAGATAATTCACCTCTACTAGGAAAATCTCAGACGTAAAGTACTTACCTTTAACACTACACGCATAAGATAAAATATTAACAGGACATATTTGTTAGCCTCATGTTTGATGCCAGTAATAGGTATGGCAAAAATGCTTGAACTCGAAGCTTGAAAAGTTTACTCGTAAAGTTTCCATGTACTATGAGAAATTAAGACACACAGTGGTAAACCTCCAGCCATGTTCTCGCCAAACGCTCACATACGGACGGAATGATAAGTAAAGGGTGATGGCCCTTTGTTGTTGTAGCCCATCTTTCCTGCCATTCGATCAAGACATCTTTATAGGCGAATGATGGCGGTTTAAATAATCTTTGAACAAATGAACCCATTGGAACTCTGTACATATCTGCCTACCCCGCAAGAGATCTGGAGTGATGAAATAAAGAGATAAAAAGATAAAAACTTATCTATCACGTTCGTTTCTAATAGAAGAGGTAAAATAAACCATGGGGCTATGTTGATGCACCAACCAGGGCGCATCATTGGCGTCATCCGCCAATCTAGGCCTGCGGTACGATGGTGCGGCACCATCGACCAATCAAAGCTGCCGTTCACCTCGTCGCCAACCGGAGAGCGTTTTTTCTTTTTTTTTGTATAATAACGCTTCTTCTCTAAATAATTGCTGCAGGTTTATTCCAAAGGCAGACAGCTTCCCATCTTTATGTGACTCGCAAAGACAAGCTATTACAAACGATTCAGTCGTTTTTTTCCAATGTTACGAAGGCGAATCTGTAACTATTTTCAGACAATCTCAAAGGTCGACTTTTGTTTAGGTTCTCTACGGCTCGGATATGCCTTACGATGCTGTGCAGATGATGCATAAGTTTCGCAAAAAACCAAAAGAGCGAACCAGAATTTGGACTTGGCCCTAGTAGTAGTAATTAGGTAAGGTTTCTACCAACCAATTAGACCTATTGCTCCTTTTGCCTAGTGGCTACGCATTTAGGCAGTGACTATTAATCTAGTAAATTATGTTAGATATTATCTAGAAACTGAAGGCTTAGCACGAAGATTTGGCGTTTGAGTCACCCTATCGAATTGATATGCCAATCTTTTCTCACTACTAATTTACTAAAGATGAATGTGACAGTACGTTTTATCGACAACGTCAAATGGCTTGTTGTGCTTAGCCCCCCTCTTCTACTATTCAAAACTCCGGTAAGCATATGTTGGTTCATTTATTAAATTTTAATTAGTAGAATCAATGCTGTAATGTAAACTTAACGTTCTCTATTTTACAAGCTTTTATTTAATATGCAATGTTTGTTACTTTGTTCACTCTCTTTTACCCTATGGAGTTGAAATTTTACATGTTGGTTCGGTTCCGATGACAATGCATTTTTATGGTAGGCATGACCTTCTACACCCAGGATTGATGGCAGACGAAGGAACATTCAACGGCTATCAGCATACACAAAATTTAGATTGGTCGTTTTAAATTGCATCATTAACTAGCTGCGTAAAATCTTATTTTTAAAAAATGTTCTTATTACCCTTATGATTCGAACTTTTATATACTCCAGTTCGACAAAATCGTAGAAGTATTATTATTTTCCTTTTGATATGCAAAAAACACGGTTATAAACAGCAAACAGATACAATTTAATAATCTCCTTCGGCGTATTCTTGAGTACGAAGGCCAGTGGGATTAGAATAAAGCCAGCTTATGCCGAGGTAAAAAAATCCAAGGATTAACCGTACTGATTTCTAACTAGATCAGAGCTGCGTCAAAAGAGTAATGTACGTTAATACTAAATAGCTATTAATAAATTAATTTGAAAAGCTCGTTTTGTTATGCTATTTTTTCATTTTCGTAATTGTATGACTTATATATTTAAGAATATCTTATCATGTTCCATCCCACGGGGTCGTTAGACCTAGAAAAGCGTACAAAACTATGTACCTACCTACATCATATGTATTTACATAGTGGGGTGTTTTTTAAGGTATTAAAGCACATCGCTTTGTGATCACAAGGTCCTGGGTTCAAATCCTAGGTCGGACAAATGTAGTTTTTCTAACGAAACATTTCCAGTATGAGTCCGGAGTCTGGAATTGTGCCCGGTATATGGCAATAGGCTTGCGCCCTATTACATGGGACCTAACATCGTCGCCGAACTGTGGGTGTATTCAGTACACCCCCGTGCCACACCCGCTTGGGGAATATAGGCGTGACGGTGGTATTTTTCGTTTTAAATAAGATATGGACTAAAAACCAACAGCCAGTTTTAAGTAATGTAGAATTATTAAATACCTACTCTTTCTATTATGTATTCCAAAAAATCCATGAGACTAAAAACAAGTATAAAGTAATAAAAATATACATTTTTTTCGACAATTAACAGATATACCCATAAATGTTAGACTCTATAGGAATAAGAGAAATGTGGAAGCTTTATATAAAAATTGCAGGCGGAAGGATTTTTATTATAGAGGAAAAGGTGGTTAATTTTAATGTGGCCAGTAATTAACAAATCTTAAGACCCTTGAATACGCCAGGCGGGGTGGCTTAATCACGGTGCCGCCGATTGCGAGTGTGGCCCAGTTGACATGATGAAGCGAGAAGTTGTTTAAAAAGCAATATTTTCGTATTTAAAAACAGACAATGCCAAAGTTGAAGGATGTAGGTACTGGAGTAGAAGAATTTCTTACCATGACCAAATACACCGTGTCTTATATGAAGGGCAAGTCAAGAGTCTCCGTATCCTCAGGGGTGCGCGTATGAGACGAATGAACGATGAGGGTGGAGGAAGCCAGAAAGGTCTGTAAGGAAAGAACCCGTTGGAGCTCTGTACTCTCTACCTACCCCGCAAGGGAAATGAGGTATCTCAAGGATGATGACATGATCTAACTAGATGGACTTTCGTCTTTGGACAATGGACCATTTACTCACAACGGATTAAAGACACTAGTATACAATTAAATGTATTTTCCTACAAAAAACACTTACACGTGGGCCAGGGTATTACCTCAGTTTTTTCTGTAATAATTAGAGTTACTTTAAAAAAATCCATGATATTAATAAAAAATTAATCCGCGGAATAGTTACGAAACAACTTTTAAATCATGGTAGGATAGGCCATCAACATTCAGGACATCTACATTAGGTTAATATGTTATGATTAAAAGTTGAAGTGGATCGATGATGTGATGAAGGTGCAGGCAAAGTGGATGCGTATAACACAATGTCAATTGTCGTGGTTATCTTTCAGGAGGCCTTTCTCATGTAACGGACGTATTTGGTTGTTGATAGATAGTTATTAGAATTCTTCTTCTTTTCTTTCGTTCATTTTTTAAGTAGTGGGTGGGTGGGTTAACAAACTTGAAAATTCACATACACAAATACCCAGACCGAAACAAATAATTGTGGGTCACGAAGATTTGTCCCGTGTGGGAATCGATGGTCTAATAGTCGCCACAGGGCTCGGAGCAGCTTAAGCTCTTAACCGCTGCGCTAAATAGTGCGTCAATTAAAGTCAATTACAACGAACGTGTCAATAATATAAAATAATATCGCACATGTTAAAATAAAAGGAGTTCGATTTACTGTCTACAAATGTTCACAGAAAGTTATACAAACCTATCAAGAGGTGTCGAAAATTTTTAAAGCCTTCTACATTGAATTCGCTCTGGATTATTCTTCACACGAGTCTATTAGACATAAATGAATTTGTCGACTTTTTAATTTAAATGTATTCTATTTCTTTCGCTACAAAAAAATGAAGGAATATACTTATATTTTTTTGGTCGCTTGAATGAGATTGTTGTTATTTAGGGACTTGGGCAGAAAAGTTTCACTCACTTGTAAGCCATTCGCAAACACCTCATGGGCACAGTGATTTAAATTAGCTGTGTTTGCTAAATATGGATGACCATTTGTGCCCTTGATGTATTAAATTTTTCAAGTTCCTGTCTATATATTATTAGTATATTCCGAAAGTAAGTAAGTAGTAAATTCCGAAGTAACTTTGTCTGTCAGTTTGTTTGTTACTTTTTTACGCCCAAACCGCTGAAACGATTTTTGTTGCCGCAGTACAGCTAGTATAAAAAAAAAATAACATGAAAACTAATTGGAGGTAACGTTTTAGTATCAGACCGGGGGATTACATCGGACCCAGTATTATGGCAATAGTCTAGCTCCATATTACAGGGGTCCTAATATCGACGGCGGAAAGTGGATGTAAATGGTACACCACTGCCACTCCCGGGAACACCCCTATATTCACCACTGGGGAATATAGGGGTGACGATTTTGTTATGTATTATTTGCTGTTCATGATCGCTTTTGCTTATAAATTATTCCTTTGCCGAAAGAAATGTTATGGCGGTTTATATTTAAGTTTTTGTAGTGACTCGGAGTAGGTAAAGAAAAATTTGATATTTTACCTTCGACTTAACGAGGTCTTATCAACGGGCACTCGACGAGGGGAGTCGAGAGGGTTTTATTCAATATCGCGCAATTACACTTTATGACCCGCACTACTCGCCCGTAAATGTTGCAATTATTAAAAAAGTTATGTAGTAGAAATGCGTTTGGAAATTACAACATAAATTTGTATTGGTAAAATATAAAAAAAAACAAAAACACCGTCACGCCTATATTCCCCACAGGGTGTGGCAGAGGTGTATTGAGTACACCCACGTTTCGCCGACGATGTTAGGTCCCATGTAATAAAGGGCGAGCCTATTGCCATATACCGGGCCCAATTCCAGACTCCGGACTCATACTGGGAATTTTTCGTTAGAAAAACTACATTTGTCCGACCTAGGATTTGAACCCAGGACCTCGTGATCACAAAGCGATGCGATTTGCCACCAGACCAACGAGGCAGTCTATAAAATTATATTTAAGTATTAAAAATATATTTTCTATATTTCTTCTCATTTACTAAGTTACCCTAGTTACCTCATTTTATGGAATTTACTATGCAAGATTTTAATACCTTGATACCGTGAAAAAGCTTGGTCAACGCAATCACGTGTTTCTTTTGAAATCGGCTTATCCTTATCCGCAGCTGTGAACAGAAAGTCCAAATTCTACCATAACCCAAACGAAATTGAGTCTATATTCTACGGAATGAATTAACTCCGACTACTCAGTCCCAATTCGTCTTCAGCATTACCTTTGAACAAGTAATTATGGCGGAATTCCTGAATTAATACTGAGATAAGTCACTTTTTTGCTCGGCAATTTTTTAATGGCGTAAAAATGAGGGCTCGCGACCATTATCGATGCGAATTTCATTGGGAATTCTGTAGCTTCTTTAATCAACGGATTTGCGTTTATAATAAGATTAAAGGCCTACGAAACGTTTATTTTTATTCAATATTTTGTATTTATTGAAACTTAACATTTAGACTGCCTCGTTGGTCTGGTGGCAAAGCGCATCGCTTTGTGATCACGAGGTCCTGGGTTCTAAGCCTAGGTCGGATAAGTGAAGTTTTTCTAACGAAAACTTCCCAGTAAGAGCCCGGAGTCTGGAATTGTGCCCAGTAAATGGCAATAGGCTCGCCCCTTATTACATGGGACCTAACATCGTCGGCGAAACGTGGTTGTACTCAGTACACCTCTGCCGATTTTGATGCTCCGAGTGCAAAAGGAGTCGTTATCGTAATTAGACGTACGTATATACTTGGTAAATGGTATAAATACTTCAGTTTAAACTAATAACACAATGCCCCAGGTTATATTAGGACGAACGTTTTGAGGGCCAATATAGTGAGGGAGTCAGCGGCGGCTTTGGATAAGTATCTCTAATTTATGGCCGGTATCCTTTAAAATGTACTTATGTGTACAATGTCTTGTTTTATTTACGATAATTTACAATAATAGTTTCACCTTTGTACGGCCAACTCGATGTTTATATAATATATATAATAATATCAGCCTATACTGCCCACTGCTGGGCAAAGGCCTTCTCTCACAAATCGAGATGAGAGAGATTAGGTCATACTCCACCACGCGGACCCAGTGCGGATTGGTGGAGGCAGGTTTGTGGCCACCCGCTGTTGGAACTTATCAAGCCGCCTTTAAGGCTTCCAACTCGGCTTAATGTTTATATTTGTGTTTAATTTTCTGACCATGACGCAAAGGGGCCTCGACGTTTTAAGCCCATATTCCAATGCGAGTCCTTCCAAAGGCCCGCCCGCAATCTCAGCGAGATTCAAAACTAATTTATCTATCTATCTATATCATCACGCCAGCTCCCTCGCGGGGTAGGCAGATAGTACAGAGTTCCAACAGGTTCTTTCCTTACATACTTCTCTGGCTTCCTCCACTCTCATCGTTCGTCTCATACACACTCGCCGGTTACGGAGACTCTTGACTTGTCCTTCAGATAAGACACGGTCTATTTGGGCATGGTAAGATAGTGGTCATGGTTATACAAAACTAATAATATGCGTAAAGGTTTTTATCAACGCTTTAATGTTGGACCAAGAGTTAAGGGACAAGATGCGCATTTCTCAACCATCAACCAAAAGCACATTTAATTTTAGAGTGTGACAAATCGTTGAAACATTCGTAAATGCACCGTTTTGTATGTGTTGATGACAAGTAATACGCATTACTTGTAAATACTTGAAATTTATATGCTAGCTGTTATCCGCGGCTTCGCACGCGTAAATTTTGTAATCTGACATATGACACCTCCATATTAAGTTTTTTTTTTTAAATCCGTTCAGCCGTGTTAATATGAAGAAATAAAAACAGCCAGCCCCCATGAATCTTGCATTTCCCGAGCTAAAATGTAGGCTTAAACAATCTCGTGATAGTGTATTTAAAATCGGTTCCGCCGTTCTGGATATTAACACGGACAAACATTTTTTTTATTGTGCCTGTATGCGCATAAAACTTCTACAATTACACAAAATTTCATTGAAATTCATCAAACAGGTTTGGAGAAAAGTGTCCCTTTAGAAATACAATATTTCACTTATTTTCGTCTTTTCTGGAGAAATCTTTTGATTTCCCGGGTTAAATACCCATACAACGTGTTAGCCAATATTTTAAGGTATCCGCATGCAAAGTTTCATCAAAATCCGCCTGGTAGTTTTTGCGTAATGATGGTTCATACCTTTTGACAGACAGACAAGTAAACAGACACGAAAGCCAAAAAAATTTAGAATTGGCTTCTACATATATAGTATGATACCCCTGAGTTATTATTTCCTAAAAATATTCTATGTACAGACACAACTTCCTTACAGTTTTATTATATTTATTATAGATTTATAGGGTGGAGTTTATACAAGCTGTAACATAATAAACGCAAGACCTGAAAGTAGTTTGTTCTAAATCGGTAACTGAATCGATTCCAACAATTTTTAATGTATTTTAAATTTTTTTTAAATTTGCAAAAAATTCTTTTACTCCTTTTTACTCCCTCAGCTATATTTTATTCTTGATTCATAGCAAGAAGAATATTCCAAACGCATTCCTAAAACGTATTTCTCAAAACGCATACATACACGTACAAGTTTCATTGTTAATTGGGGTATAAAAGTGCTTTAAAAAGGTTAAAACCTTTTTTAAAGCACTTTTATACGTTTCAGGTCCGGAAGAGGATGTTCAGATCAAGTTTTCTCTCTTCGCAACATCGTAGAGAAGCATCTGGCAGTGGGCCGGAAGGTTTTCTGCGGTTTTGTGGATCTGGAGAAGGCGTTTGATAGAGTTGTGTGAAAGAGACTTTGGGACATTTTGCCTGAGTATGGAATAAATGGAACTCTGCTGCGGACCGTCCAGTCCACCTATGTGGACTGCAAGGCATGCGTACGGGTGGGTGGTAACATGTCACCCTGGTTTGACGTTGAAATCGGCGTCAAGCAGGGTTGCGTGTTGTCCGCTAGACTATTTATAATATATTTGGATAAAAGTCTTCAAAGACTGAAAGCGATGAATGAAGGTGTACAAATGAGTGATCTAGTAGTAAATCATCTACTATATGCAGATGACGCGGTTTTGATAGCGCCAATAGCCACTGATCTGCAATCACTAGTCACAGTTATGAAAGACGACTGCATGAAAATGGCTTACATTTGAATGTAAAGAAAATCAAAATTATGGTTTTTGTACGGGAAGAAACCAGAACGAATGCAAGGATTGTGGTTGGGAACGATGTGCTGGAGCAAGTGAATGAGTTTGTATATCATGGATGCGCAGTAGCGCATTCAGTAAGGATGGAAAATACACCGCTGACATAGAGAAAAGAGTGAGTGCAGGGAACAGAGTGAATGGCGCGATGGGAAAGCTACTTGGGAGCCGGCACTTAAGCCGAAAGGCGCAGCTGGCCATACATAATGGAGTGCTTGTCCCAACGCTGTTATATGGCAGCGAGAGCTGGGTATGTAAGAAGGAGAATGAAAGTAGGATAAATGCGGTGGAAATGCAAGCTCTGCGGAAGATGTGCGGTGTAAAGCTGACCGACCGTATTCGCGTACACAGCGTAGTAAGAAAGCAAATAGGTATGAAAGAGAATATCGGTGCGAAGATGAGAAATTGTATGCTCCGTTGGTTCGGGCATATAGAAAGAATGTCCGAAGAAAGAATGACAAGCTGATATACAATGCGAAAGTGGAAGGATGTAGGTACCGGGGAAGACCTAGACTATCTTACCATGACCAAATAGACCGGGTCTTATCTGAAGGACAAGTCAGGAGTCTTCGTAACCGGCGAGCGTGTATGAGACGAACTATGAGAGTAGAGGAAGCCAGAGATGTATGTAAGGAAAGAGCCTGTTGGAACTCTGTACTCTCTGCCTACCCCGTAAGGGATCTGGCGTAATGATATAGATAGATAGATAGATAGATAGATTAAAACCTTTAAATTCGAAAAGTTGGTTTTCGTTTTGACTTTATGAAGCAATTCTTTCATCGGAGTGTCTGAGGTCTTGCGTTTATTATGTTACACCTTGTATAAGTAACAAATGTAAACGATGTGTGTGACATTTTACGATGTAGAGTTTAGATAAAAAATCCAAATTTTTCAAATATTTCCCTAAACTAGGAATGATTACTATTTCGTGTGTGCATGTAAAAACACATTCAGACCAAAATAAATTACACCAAGTTACAAATACATTTGGTCAATTTGCAGGGATCCAAAATTCTCAACTATTATACCTGGTTTAAACACTGCCACTGTCGCCACTTCTCGCTTAGAGTAATAAACAGTACCGCGACAGTGCTGACTGTTTGCATACTCCCACTGCACTTCAAGCATCATAATACCATAAACATTTTTAAACCGGCCACACTGAGTGGGCGTGGCCTGTCAGTTATTTGAAAACCGCTCAAACAAACCACGAAAGAAAGGAGCGCCGAGCAGTGATACTGTGGGGAGGGAACTAAAGCGTAAGTGGCACGTTTATATGACTAACCTTCCCTCACCGCACGCGGAAGTGGACAGTGTGTAGATTGGGCATTAGAGCGGGCGCCAATAAGCAATTACACATTGCAATTGGCACATTTTAGAGGGCATTGTTTATTTCCTCTAGACACACCCACGACGCGACCTAAACGCTATGCGCGCACCGCACAACTGAATGATATATATGAGAAAACTTTGGCCCGTAGAAATAATTCCTATGTCATGTCACGTAGCATCAAACACCCAGTTCCCTCTCGTCCGGTGTAGCTCTAAAAAGGCCCTGCGGCCAACAGCGTAGATCATTCACACACTACAAAAACTTGTTCGGGAATCGAACCACAGCTACACTTACGAGTACATTCAGTGATCCGATCTCCGCTTAAACCGCTACACGACGCGATCAACAAAATGAGCACTACACAGATCGAAAACTTATTAAAAATTCACGAACTTCCACTGCCGTCGCGAGCTGTTTGACATGGAAATGCGCAAGCCTATTCGTGGCGATTTTCCGCGGAATGTATTCAAACAAGTCAGCGGCGGCTAGGGCGCGCGGCTGCACGCACCTGCCTTCTGATATGCACGCCCCTTCGGTAAAGGTCGGACACGGGCATTTTTTTAAAAATAAAACTTGACACATGTGAACTGTTTACGGCCACATTTTGTCAAAGATGTTAGATCCCAATGTATTTACATTGGCAGGGGACTATTGTCATTATAGCGAGCACAATATACCTCGAAAGATTATGCCATGCTTAGGACGACAAAACTAAACATGTCTTATTGCGTAGTTTCGCAAAAAAGTAGCCGATTAGAATTTCTAAATCATGACCTTTTTCATCATTAAACTGGTCATGATGACTTCACACGATATCGTATAGACACGTATCTATCGAATATTTAAACCATAAAGTGATATTATCTAAAACGATTGTGACATTAACTTGTCAATTCAAGATGCGTATCAAGCGATGACTTGCGCGTTGTCGGGCACATCGCCGCATCGCCACATCGCCACGCGGGGAACAACTTAAATTAGGGGGCGTCGAAAGATAAATGGAAAAAAGCTGTCAATATCTACTTTTCATTAATGGTACCAAAGTGTGTTTGCGTGGAATAAATGATGGTGATTTCGTACAGTCACCGTTTAATATGAAATTGAAAAGTTATTTGGTTTATTTTCCAATCAGCGAAGTATGCCTTATTTACTTTGATGAACTTCGAGGTCATGCTCATATTTATTTGTTTTTGTTGGGGGTGGCAACAGCATAGACATAAAAAATTTACATGGGAATATATTAAGTCCACTGGTTTTATATCTTAATAGGATTCCTTTTTTATTTGGTCATCTAAGTACTTGCAGCAGTGATAGCCTAGTGGTTAGATCGTTGGACTGCAAAGTGAAAGGTCTCGGGTTCAAATTCTTTTCGAAAGCATGTGCGTATTAAAAATTAATTATCACTTGCTTTAACGGTAAAGGAAAACATCGTGAGGAAACCTGCATGCCTGAGAGTTTCTCGAAGGTGTGTGAAGTTCGCCAACCCGCACTGGGCCAGCGTGGTGGACTATGGCCTAAGCCCTCTCAGTTTGAGAGGAGGCCCGTGCCCAACAGTGGGTAAGTTTCTTAATAGGGCTAATATTATTATTATTATCTAAGTACTTGTTACCATACCCGCCACTAGCGCTATTTTGGTACTTTATAACTGCAATTTTAATGGTATACTGAAAAAACCTTCATCAATATTGGCTATAAAAAGACAGTGTATACAACGGCGCGCGTTAATAAAGCGCTGGAATGAAACAGACGGCTAGCAGTACAGATCTAAATGAGAGCGCTTGAAAAAGCGCCCGTGCGAACACCGGCTTTCGCGGAAGTAATTCAATAGGAACCATATTGATTTATTACTTTTTTAGCTCAACGTTGATAGCATGGTGCCGCGTAAGTGCTGCATGGTTTTGTTATGTAAATTTAAAGAGTTTGTTGATTTTTAAATTCAAAATATAACCAGAATGGACAAAAGTGAAGAGATTATCGGCAATCAATCAGCAGGCGTACTAGTGATGTAAGTGCGTGCGTGAGGCCTGGAGCTTCAGTTTCAACAAAGCGGAATTCTTTTCTCCTACTTACCAGTTATAGATCAGTTTACAGCTGTTGTGAGGGCCTAGCCAAGGGGCTAGAGTTTTGTTTCTATTCTCGTCTCGCAATCGATAGTGCATTTTTCTGACCCTGTGACTTTTCTTATTATCTATATCTATCTATATCATCACGCCAGATCCCTTACGGGGTAGGCAGAGAGTACAGAGTTCCAACAGGTTCTTTCCTTACATACCTCTCTGGCTTCCTCAACTCTCATAGTTCGTCTCATACACGCTCGCCGGTTACGGAGACTCTTGACTTTTCCTTCAGATAAGACTCGGTTTATTTGGTCGTGGTAAGATAGTCTAGGTCTTCCCCGGTACCTGCATCCTTCCACTTTCACATTGTATATCTGTTTTGTCATTCTTTCAACTGACGTTCTTTTTATATGCCCGAACCAACGGAGCATGCCCTTTCTCATCTTTACATCGATACTATCTTTCATACCTACTCGCTTTCTTACTACGCTGTTGCTAATGCGGTCGGTCAGCTTTCATTCTCCTTCTTACATACCCAGCGAGAGGCTACCATATAACAGCGTTGGGACAAGAACTCCGTTATGTATGGCCAGCTGCGCCTTATGGCTTAAGTGCCGGCTTCCAAGTAGCATTCCCATCGCACCATACACCCTGTTCCCTGCACTCACTCTTCTTTCTATGTCAGCGGTGTATTTCTCATCCTTATTGAAGGCGCATCCAAGATATACAAACTCATTCACTTGCTCCAGCACATCGTTACCAACCACAATCCTTACATTCGTTCTGGTTTCTTCCCTTTCAAAAACCATAATCTTGGTTTTCTTTACATGCAAGTGTAAGCCATTGTTCATGCACTTTTCTTATTACGTTTTGTATTAGCGTTACTACTGTAGACATTCGACTTGGCTGCAGGCACTGATTTCAATTACGACCCTTCTAGAGTGCGTGAGCAGTTTAGCGACTAATTGATCAAACAGTTGGGGTTTTCTGTAAGCCGCAGTCACAATAAGATGAGGTAAGATTTATGATTTGGTTACTCACTTCTAATTGACTTCATTTTGTACGAGTCGATTGCTAAAAAACCAAAGACTTCTATCATTTTCATTCGTTTTACTACAGATCTTTGGTTGAATAATGATTTAAGGGGTTTCTGTACCTTAATAGGTAAAAAACAGAACCGTTATTGAATCACTTTGTCCGACTGTCCTACGATTAAGACCAGACTTTTTCTTAGGATCTGGTAAAAGTGTTCAAATACTAAGGTTTATGGTAATTTGGTAAGTCAACGCTTTTCTAGCTTCCTCCACTCTCATACTTCGTCTCATACACGCTCGCCGGTTACGGTTATATATTGATGTAAGTTTTATAAAGTGTTCTATTAAACTAATGGTTCTTTCAGCGGAAAGTTAAAAATTAAACGTCTTATATAATGGTTTACAAGTAAATTTATTCATAAGGTTGGTGTGGTCACGACAGCGAGCGTGCAGGGCCCTTATTCGCTATGACAATTTAAACACGAAACAAGACGTGTTATCAAACATACGAGTTATTGGCGTGGAATGGAATTCTGTATGCCACTGTCAGATTTGAAAACATGACAAGGCTCGTCACACGCCATGTTTCGAACTGTCAAAATAACACGCTCCGCGCTTGCGTGTTATTGAAAACATGTTAAAAACTTGCTAAGGTAATTCAATGTAAACAAACATTTTTAAATAGTTTTATTGCAATTTAAATGATATATTATGATCATCGCGTCGTCGTCGTAGTAAATTATTACTCATAACCAGTGACATTGGAAAATTGTAGTGGCGCATCTATTAAAGTGAACTTCTCAATTTCAACAATAGTGTACACATTTATCTTAAAAATATGGTGTTTTGTTTTAGTTTGTAGTCACAATGAACCGGACGAAAGCTTCTACAGTCCAATTAGCATATTTACCCACCCATAGGTGGAATCTGGGTACATCAATTGTTCTCCTCAAGGAAGGTCATCGAGAAATGTGGAAAGACCTAACCTACCAATTAAATGCGTTAGGAGGCCCATTTAAAACTGTAATCATAAAAAACAGGTACGTATCTACTAAAATAAATGTGACTTTTGTTATTTTATAAAGACAAATAATTTGTGGTGTGCTACATTATTGATTTTGTGGTGAATTAAATATTTCTATCATTGATTTAATTATAGGGCATAGGTGGATGATGTTGACCTAAAATAACATAATAGGCTATTTTTCATTATCAATTTTCATTACAAGTAGAATGTAGGGTTATTATAATGCATTTTCTATTAGTGAGTCTTAATTGTTCATCAAATAATGTGTTGCATATATTATGAAGCACTAATTTTGCATCTAAAATCATATCTTTCATATGAAACTTCTTTTACAGAATTGCTGATGGTTGAGAAAATTAGAACACCCAAGTTGACCCATTCTTGTAGAGGAAGATGTGCGGTGATGTCATGTGTGATGGGAATTTTTATACTAATGAATGAAAGAAAAATGTTTTTATTTCAATTTGTTTTTCAATTATAGCTGCATAATTATGGTGTGGTAACCTAGGTAGCAAAGTGGAACCATTACTGTGTGGTATACCAAACTGTATAATTTTGAATGTTTGTTGTTGAAATCAAATAAAATAGCATTTATTGTGGTTATAGGTTACAAAGATGGTATGTGTTGTTGTTCTGATGAGGACTTACAAGTTTCCATTTAACAATACCAAATGACTTGCATGTGATTATTGATTTGTTATTCATAAATAAAACTTATTGATTTACCAATTACTTTTGTTTCATTTATATACATACCTGCCCCGCAGGGGATCTGGCTTGATGTTTTTATTATTTTATTTTTTATTTTCTTTATTAATTCCTTAATTTAGATAGATACATATTATATGTATGTATCTATGTATCTGTGTAGATAGATAGCTAGTAAAGATAAAGATACATAGTAAATAAACTAAATAAAAAAGTATACCTTTTAATTCACTGTATGTATATTTGTAAAACAAACTTTAAAATAAAAAATAAACACCGACACGCCGATATTCCCGGAGTGGGGGGCAGAAGGGCATAGGGGCAACTAGGTTAAGGGAGGACCGGCCTCGACTTGGGCTGTTGCTATGGGGGAAGGCATACATTAGGTGTCTCGCCGTGGTGAACATGAAAGAAACTTGTCCGCTGGCCAGCGCAGAGATGCACTGGCCAGCGGACAAGGGATTTTTCCACGTCGCCGGCAAGGTCGGTGTCTAATCCTGTGTGTGATATCGGTATCTGATAGGAGGGAAGTAAGGGCATTGCAAGGGTTGCTGAAAATAAGGCGCGGGCAGCAATAACGGCTGATAGGAGGCGAGTCAAGTGCGTAGGCGGCAGCAGCTAAAAAGGGCTTTAATATAGGTGCGAATAGGTTCAAGGCTGAGATCGGAATGGTGCTAAGTTTAGTCTGGTTTTTCTTAAGTGGCCAATTTTATGAAAAAAAAGTGATGTGACAACTAAAGACACTAAAGTGGTCGGTTCGGACGAAGAGCAAGGATTGGGGAATTAATGAATGAATAAAATAAACTAATTTTGAACCAATTGTATTGCCTTAAGTTATCACATAATATTTTTATGTAAAATTGACCACTTAAAAAAAACAGACTATATATATGTGTGGGACAAGTCTTTGTTCGTTTAGGTGTGGGTATAGATTATTGTATTTGACATTCGTACGTTCTAAAACTTGGATCTTTGTTTAATGTTAATTAAAGTTGCCTTTTTTATATCTGACCCTACTTATTTACTTAGTTTTCAATAGACACATACTTAAAACCATGTTATCAGCACATATAAATATATTTTTACCGAAATTGAATAAGTTGAAACGAATATTCGAAAAACCGATACTTTACCGGAATTAACAGATGTAAGATTATGAACGCATCCAGCGAAATCTCAAATTAAAAACAAAATTGCCGTAGACAACATTCCTTACGGCATACCGAATACCATTTTGTAATTCCACGCGAAGGCTCGTCAAGGAAGCGTGTTTATGTTTACTGCTTGTTATGACTTCACACGTTACTTGCGGGGAATCTCATGTGGCATAGCGAATAAAGGCCCAGTGTGGTGCAGGGTCGCGTTTCCATTGCGACACACGGACGTAAATATAACGTGCATGGACGTGGCAGCTGCCGTAAAGCCGAATCTACCTACACTTAGAATAAAGCCTCGTATTCATTGGGACATAAATGTCCCGCGACCATGAATATATTATCCTAAATGGATTGAGCACTCTGCGAAAAAACGTGACGACAAGGATAATCATTTAGAGCCCTACGTCTCTTTCTAAGTAGGTTGACCAAACGATACGATTATGGACTTGTTGACATATGATTAACGTATAATCCTCAAGCACTGTTTATTGTCGTAATTCTTTCTTTCTACACATACGCTACATCTTCCTTAAGTAGTAGTCAAAGTTTTTGAGTAAATTGCCCATTTTCTTGCTGACTGTATACACATTCCATACGAAAACCAATTTTCCAAATTTAAAATTGTTAACCCCTTTTTTACGCACCTTTATGTCCCAATTAACAATGAAACTTGTACGTGTATGTGTGTGAATTGAGAAATACGTTTAAAATCTCCGTATTGCTTTAAATCAAGAACAAATTTAGTTTATTTTAGCGCACTAAGGTTGTAACTGCATTTTTTGCAAGTTAAAAAAAATGAAATGTACATTAAAAATAGTTGGAATCAATTCAGTTATCGATTTAGAACAAAATACTTTAAGGTCTTGTGTTTATTGTGTTACAACTTGTATAATGGATGTTACAACTTATGTAACTACTTGTATGAACGGAAAAGGATAGACTCCTAAAGGCTATTTTTCTGTATTTACAATAGTTAAGATTAATAGTGACTATTTAGCGTAGTGGTTAAGAGCTTTAGCCGCTCCGCCCACTGTTTCCAATAGTCGCGGGTTCGATTCCCTCACGGGACAAATCTTTGTGTGATCCACAGGTATTTGTTCTGGTTTGGGTATTTGTGTATGTGAATTTACATGTTTGTAAACGCACCCATGACACAGGAATAAATCCTAGTGTGGGGCTTCGTTTTTTACAAAGACAAAATGAGACAAAACTTAAGATAGCTACCCTTACTGACCCATCCTAAAAATACCACCTGTTTCGTCAAAAATTCAGTGTTATGTCTGTGAGAGTGTGAGAGTAAGAGTTCAATTTTCTTTAGCAATATTCTGACATTACTCAATCCGTTTGGGGTAATAAAGTCATGCCCGCGACACCTATAGACGTCGCGCAAAGTTGAGCGACGTTGCCCGACAAGTCTGGCGACATCACAGGACCTTTTCTCATCCCCACGTCGCTTTTATTGACGAACAAAAGTCCCAGGAGTGTAGACGTGTGTAGCCCGCGACATGCTGCAATCAACTAAATAAATGTGAATGATCGCGAGACAAGATGTCAAGACTTCGATCGAGATCTCTACCGACACGTTTCAGGACAGGTATTATAACAACATCGCGTCTTGTAGCGCATTTTCCTATAGAAGTAGATGCAATCAACCAATGAACCAAGACTGCATTATGATGAAAGACGACAAACCGATGAGAAAACTGTACCTAATTCACGAATTCGGGTTAAGAAATGTCCCATCGGTTAATGAACTGTCTTATCAAATAGATTTTCGATTCGGCTTTGTAGAAATGGGATTCAAAGAAGTCTTTGTAAAATGAGTACGATACTCGAACCTATAAAGCTGTTTGTCTCGCATAAGACTTATTATAGGAAAGGAGTCAGTGAGGTAGTTCAAGAAGGAATTTAGTGCTTAGACATATAAAACGTAGGGAATAACAGTACCGACAGCAATCAGTTGAACTAGGGCCCTTATTTGCTATGACTAACCAAAAATGTATCGCAGCGCGTTCCCTTAACTTTGTGAATTGGGTGGCATACCTATAGAATACCATTACCAGATCATTTCACGAAGTTATCGTAACGCGTCACGTTTCTACTTATCCGACTATCCTACTAATATTCTAAGTGTGAAAGTTTGTATGTTAAGATGTTTTGATGTTTGTTACTCAATCATGCAAAAACGGCTGAAACGGATTCATTTTCTGATTAACATATAAGATACTTTTTATCCCGGAAAATGTAAGGTTCTTGACTAAAGTAAAGCAGACGAATTCGCGGGCAGAACCTAGTAGTGAATAAGGACTAAGAATCGTATTAAGGAATAGTAACATTATGCATCTACCTTGTTTTATGGAAGTTGGAATGACTAGCGACAAGTGAGACAATTTGAGAAAATTGTCAAGTAAACAATACCTGTCGTGACAATTTGAAAATCTTTTCATTTTATTGAGAAATATATCGCATTGACAGTTTCATTAAAAAGGACCCTGATATCTCATTTGTACGTAACCTACTTAATAAAGGGATTTTATTGACACTTATTGATGATGCATAATTTTCAAACCCGAAATTCTTCAAAATTCCGTTACGCTGTGAACTTGCAAATTACAGGTAGAGTCGGGGCCATTATTCGTTATAACGAAACGCGGCGCGTTACGTTTACTTCGTAAAATGATAATCTGTATGCCGCTGTATGTAGAAGTATAACGATCATTTCATTTGAAGTTTTCGTGACACGCCGCGTCACGTATTTAATTGTTTTTAAAAGGTCATGGCGAGGGCCGATGGCCCCATTGTAAGTTACTCAATATATGTGTAAGGTTCGTAAATCAAAAAACGAAATCTCTATATTATATTTATTTATTGTTGTCTCTTTCTTATTCGCTATACGCTATAAATCTATTTTGCTTTCACACTAAGTCAAATCTTACTTTTTTCTCTTTCACTCACATGTTTTAATCCTATTGCCCATGTCCTTCGGCCCACACATCAAGCGGGTCCGTCACCGAGCATCCTTTGTGCTCGGTCGTCTCCATTCGTTAATCTGCAAGCGGAGTAAAATGTCCCTTAGAAATAAGGTGACACTTTACAAAACTTGCGTTCGACTCATCATGAATTATGCGTGTGTTGTGTTCGGGCATTCGGCCCCCTCTTACATCGATAAACTCCAAGTGGTTCAAAACCGCTTCCTCCGTAAAGCCGTAGGAGCCCCCTGGTTCGTACGGAACGTCGACCTCCACTCCGATCTAGGTCTCGAACCTATTCGCGCCTTTATTAAAAAGGCGTCAACACGTCACTTCGCGAACGCATCTACCCATGCGAATCCGTTAATCGTAGTTACCGCCGACTACGATCTCCCCCCCGACCCCTGCCGCCACCGCCGGCCGGAGACATGTTCTCACCGACCCCCCCGATGCTTTGTCATCCCTTCTTTCCGCTCAGAATACGGGCGACGACGACGACGTAGTAGTAGATCCCCTCCCATAGCCGGCGGTTGACCGGTGCACTTAGTAGTGCACCCGTCCCCCTACAGCGACTGTCCTAACCGAGTATGTCGCCTCTTGCCCTTCTGGCTGGCTAGAGCGTAGTGGTTGCACGCTCGCCTTTTAGTCCGGTGAAGCTGTAAAGGCCTCGCGGCCAACAGCGTACATCATTCACACACACACACACACACATAATCCTATTGCTATCTCTTTCATTCACGATCTATCGCAAACGTTCCATTACCTCTCATGCCCTTTGAAATTTATAATTTTTTTTATTTCTACTAACAAAAATAAAAATTTAACACATTCATATCTCTCATATGTATTTTACTATATCTTTTAATCATAAAACATAAATCGATTGAAATTAATCATACATCACACGAAATATACAGGCATAATGCCCAGTTTTTAGCCAGACGAAAAGTGTTTTTATAATATGAAAGAATTTTTAGAAAATAAGTAACCTTAGAACTTGACAATCTCAGATATACTTCATTAATTATGACGTATTAATCATTGCATCCAGTCCTGACATTTTATTATGGACATTGTGTGTATTGTTTTATTTTAAAATGCCAATTATCGATGATGTAACTGTTATTATTGAACTCAAAATTATTGTATGACATTCATAATAATTATAATTTAATATTGATAATGTAATAATAATAATAATGATAATGTAATAATAATAATGATATTATAATTGTTATGATTAATGTTAGAGATTTTATGAATATGACAAATTTGCATGCCAAGCTCTCGGCGAAACATGTAGCACTGAAATAATAATATTATTATAACAAACACCTTGTATAAAACCATGTTTCAAGCAATAAATGATTTATCTATCTATCTATCTATCTATCTATCTATCTATCTATCTATCTATCTATCTATCTATCTATCTATCTAGACATAGTTACATGATAAACCATATATCCAATGCGAAAGTGGAAGGATATAGGTACCGGGGAAGACCTAGACTATTTACCATTATTCTATCTATCTATCTATCTATAACCTCACGCCAGATCCCTTGCGGGGTAGGCAGAGAGTACAGAGTTCCAACAGGTTCTTTCCTTACATACCTCTCTGGCTTCCTCGACTCTCATAGTTCGTCTCATACACGCTCGCCGGTTACGGAGACTCTTGACTTTTCCATCAGATAAAACTCGGTTTATTTGGTCGTGGTAAGATTTACCATTATTATTATACCATAATCAAATAGACCATATAAACATGAGCAAATAGATCGTATAAACCGTTGCCGTGTCCGGCGACGTAAGGAAAGGAGGTGTAAGGAAACAATCTATTGGAACTCTTCAATCTCTTTGCCTACACCGCAAGGGATTTGGCGTAATGATATAGCAGTGGCGTGCAATGCATATAAGCAATTAAACACTGCCTATCTCATAAGAATTCAGTTACACAACCTTTAAATATTACTACGTAAATAAAACTAATCGGTAGTAGCGCTGTGCGACCGCGGTGTTCTTAACGATCACGAAGGTTAAGCACCGTTCGACTCGGTCGACCTGGGATTGGTGACCGTTTGAGGCATTTTCAAGTTCCAGCATCTTCATGCTTCGGGTCCCGGTTACCACGTAATGTGGTAGTCGTTAAGCCGAGTTGGAAGTCTTATAGTGTTGGAAGTCTTGCGGCTTGATAAGTTCCAACAGCAGGTGGCCACAAACCTGCCTCCGCTAATCCGCACTGGGTCCGCGTGGTGGAGTATGAACTAATCTCTTTTACCTCGATTTGTGAGAGAAGGCGTTTTCCCAGCAGTGGGACAGTATAACTATTATTATTTATCTATCTATCTATATCATCACGCCAGATGCCTTGCGGGGTAGGCAGAGAGTACAGAGTTCCGACAGGTTATTTTCTTACATGCCTCGCTGGTTTCCTCCATTTATAAATCAAATAATATCAATCATCATACTTAGGTAGAAATAATTGATATGTATACTAACGTCCTAAGCCTACGTCCTACATCCAGTATATTATACTGAATTAGGCACTGCTTAATTGCTTATATACAATACACGTCGACCTGATATACATAGATATAGATTAAAGCCCGAAAAGATCTTCAAAAACCATTACGTTGCGAACTTGCCAATTACAGCGCGGAGTCAGCGCACCAAAATGAAATCCCGTTGGTATACCTCTTAATACCTCGTTTTAAATAACAAAAGGCTATTACTGGCGTTTGCCAGCGCCTGGCACGGGGTCGCACACCCTCGCACCCTCTTAGCGGGCGATCTAATAGGTGAGGTGGTCGTTTGATATCAATACGAGGCGGGAAGGGTAAAATTGTGGTTTTTCTTGCAATTACAGTTTTAGAAGCTTTTATGAGTATATAAAACATCGCTTACATATTCTAAGCGAGGGAGGCAGAGGTGTAGTACATACGCCTATAATTCGCCGATAATGTTAGGTAATAATGGAATAGGGAGCGAACGATTGTATAGGAACAATAATAGACTCCATATTGATACTGGAAAATTTCTATTAAAAACGATTTTGTCGGATCTTGAATTTGAACCCGGGACCTCGTGATCGCTAGGCGCGTTAATCGCTACTAGATCACCGAGGCAGTAAGATTTTATGACTTAAAAAAACCCCTACGCTTAAATTGGTTTTATGAGTACATGACTGCGTATGGAATTACTATATTACGAGTATCATTGCATATTATGAAACAAACTCCTCCCGCCGTGTCTGTCTGAACACGATAAACTCAATAAATACCGAACGGATTTTCATACGGTTTTCACCAATGGACGGTAATTAAAGAGGAAGGTCTATGTATGTAATTCACCCGTGCGAAGCCTGGGCGGGTCGCTAGTTCTATATAAGTCTTTTGATTTTAAATTTGTACTGTGTTTGTTCCCGATCACTTCGTGCGGCAAAAGTGTATTTTTTGTGTATTTTTTTTCCCCTGGAATGATTGATTGGACACCCACCGTGCACTACTTCTCTTTCCCCGCTCATCGCTAACTAGCTCGTTGGAGAACCAAAGCTTAATGCGCGCGCGTTTTTTGGCATAGAGAGAAGGGTGAATGCAGGGAACAGAGTGAATGGTGCGATGGGAAAGTTACTTGGGAGCCGGCACCTAAGCCATAAGGCGCAGCTGGCCATACATAACGGAGTTCTTGTCCCAACGTTGTTATATGGTAGCGAGAGCTGGGTATGTAAGAAGGAGAATGAAAGTAGGTTAAATGCGGTAGAAATGCGGGTACCACTGAAAATCAGCGCTGTGTTGTGATCACACTGCAACACAGCTTTACGCTGAGTATGAGTAACAATCACATTTATAATTATATAACCTATAGTTATAAATACATTTTATTTTTGTAATGCACTTTTGTTTATTTTTTAGTATATTTAACTGTTAGCCTATCTAATAGGTATCTTTTCATTGTTCTTTCTTTCTTACATTCACCAAGCGGGGGGACAGCGATGTACTACATAAGTCTACATTTCGCCGACGATGATGGGGCCTCATGTAATAGGGGTAGTTCTTGTTCCATAATACTGAACACAATTTCATTCCCTGCTGATACAGCGGTTTTTTTTTATAGAAAATATAGATTCAAACTTTGTTCGTATTACAATTCGATCTTAAAACCTCGTGATCAACAGCCGTGAATTTGGTCGTTAATATTTTATTTTTAATTAAAAATTAACAAAACCTTTCTCAAGCTGAATTGGAAGCATATCAGCTAAAATTTATTGACCTGTAACTTGTTACTGTCTACTAATGGCACTTGTAGTACTTGCAGTTAGAGTAACACGAAATTGATACTCGGATTCATAGCGAAACAACTAAAGAGAACAATATCATAAGAAATTAAACTTTATAGTTATAACGTTAGAGTCCTAACTCAAATAAATATATCCTTGAGTTACACCAGTATTCATTCGGAGAGTGATATCCACCAGTCCTTTGTACAGATACAGTATACGGAAATGACAAGATTATACAGATTACAAGACGTCCATTGTAGTGGAAGAGGGAGCCCCTGAGCCTGTTCCCAATAATTCCAATTAGGCTTGCATGGACCGCACTAATAAGTCAAATTGAACAATGGATGCAGCTAATTGCATGTGCATATAGTGTTGCTTTGATCTGATCTACTGTGAGTCTATATTTTGTATATCGCAAACCTTAGATATATTATTTCTAATAGATTACGGATCACTTTCAAAATAACAGCCAAAATTTGACTTCCTTCCAGCTTCATCATTAGACCTTGGACACCATACAGGTCTCAAGTACTCGTCAAGGCAAATCCAATGTGCCCAAACACAGTGACGTTATATTGAGTAGTTGAGTACTTCCATTGGCCACATTTCGGCTTCATTATCAGACCCTGAACACTATCTGGTTGTAAAGTGCTCCTCAATACCAATCTAACAAGCCTAAACACGAGGGGGTAACGATGTATAATTCACATGTCACTATGGCCACCTTCGAACTTTTACCGAGTCCCGCCCTCGCGTTGGCTATGGCTGGATCGAACCAATTCGAAATAAGACCACACCCATAGTAGCTCTTATTTTTTGGGCCCTTTTTCGGACTACCACCTTTGACCTGGTATAAATAATATATCGAAGCCGTAAATCAATTGGCTCGTACATATAGGTAGAGGCTGTCACGCATCTTAAAAACTCGTGACAAATCGACATCGAAATTCGTCTCCTTATACTTTCGCATTGTATATCTGTTTTGTCATTCTTTTCTCTGACATTCTTTCTATATGCCCGAACCAACGGAGCGTACCCTTTCTCTTTTTTACACCGATACTTCATACCTACTCGCTTTCTTACTACGCTGTTGCTCTTTGTCTATTTTATTAAAATAGTCGTAATGGTAAATGTCCGTATCTAACGGACCATTTGCAATCAGAAACGAATATTTCAAGTATTGTAAGTACTTATATTGAAGTCGCCGACATCTTTACTGAATGACACACACAATATAACCTCATACGTATTAATGGCAACTGAATTATAACCTCAAAATCTAATACTTTTTGTGCAATATTGAGATTCCCCTGCTTGTTCGTTTAATAAATAAATGCCTCAAAAAGGGTATATATTTATGGGTAATTTGAAATTTTTCATTGCTGTTGGTTCTGGGGCAAATCATGTATAGGCGCAGAGCAATGTCCTTTAAACTTTATATTGTGACACATGCAGTAAAATTTCAAAATTAAGACATCATTGCTAAAGCGTTCTCTACTATATAACTGATTCAGGGAGTACAGTATGTTGCGAATAGCGATATACTTTTTGTTTGTACTAAATTAAACGTGGCAGTCTGAAGAACGGCTCGAAAAATAAGCACACATCTACGAGTGTGGTCTTATTTCTAACTTGTTCAATCCAACCATAGCCAACGTGACAACGTGTCAAAATGCTACAGCTTGCGACTGTATGCTGCGAGATGCGCTAGTAAATCTATACACACGCAGCTTTTTTTGCTTTCCTTTTTTTCGCGATCCGTCGATAATCTAGTCCAAAAAATACATGTATGTTTGAAACCCATAGTTTTGTAACTTATCGACTGGCGATGCATTATTGATTGGACAAAGCAGTAACTTCCGCCAGCGCCCGCACAAACTATGAACTACTTACCAATTATTTACCAGCACCCATTCTATTTCTGGGCTCGTTCGTTGTTTATGGCACTAATTTATAATGGATGGTGCGATGGTCGTATCGTGCTACGTAAGTCCGCTACCTGTATTGGAGATTCCGAATATTGGATTTTTATACGAATCATTTTTATACCTGTTCATAGTTTTTATGGAATGTGAAAAAAGTCACGGTGGTTAACTTAATTGATAGTAACTGGAATCATATTCTTAACCGTATTTTATCCGCGTAGGTGTGCGAAAACAAGCAGGAGTTTTGGGAAAATGTTACAGACTCCGCGTGTTTTTACAAGCTTTTATTAAGCGTCTGTCTTTTTTCCGTTTCAAATCTTGTGATGCATTTTTCAAGCACTTGCGGCTATCCGATTTAGCTGAAATTTGGCAGACGTATGTAAGTTCGGTGACAATGCAGTAAAATCGTGCCATGGAGCTGGTGGTCTGTTGATGGAGTCGGAAGGTGGCCATAGGAACATGTGTAATAGTGTTTAGGGTCTGATGATGAAGCCAAAAGGTGGCCAATGAAACTACCCAACTACTCAATATAACCCTGCCGTGTTTGGGCTCCTTGCATTTGCCTTGACGAGTACTTTAGCCTCGGATGGTGTCCAAGGTCTGATGATGGAGCTGGAAGGAAACTCCTCAACTACGCAAAAAAACATCATTTTGTTTTTGCTATAAAAGCTTGTTTTTAAAAGGGAAATTATAATTATTATGTAATGATATATATTTGCGTAAACATTGTACAATAAACAACAACGTTTGTTAAAATTTAAAATACGTGATAATATGAATGAAAGTACTTAGTGAAAGTTTAGTTTCAAAACCTGTGTCACCTATTAATATTTCCGATATATTTTTAGTACCTCTGAAAAAGCTAATTAAAGATATTTTACATGTCGTTACATTTATGTGGCAAAGGGAAGAATCTTTCAAATGAATATTTCAATGCCAAGCTTATTTATCGCGATAATATTATTTCTTTCGAGTATTATAATAATTAAATATATAATTTAGTTTCTGATAAATCGAATCAATTATAAAATTCTGTGCCTGTAGGAGGGGTATGAACTAGGCGTCTGGTGTTAATCAAAACTGCATTACATTATCAAAACATTATTTAAAGTCTGCCTAACTAGGCAGATACGCTAATAATACGCTAATACGCTTTACTAATACGCTTTGCCACTAGACCAACTGGTCTAGTGGCAAAGCGTATCGCTTTGTGATTACGAGGTCCTGGCTTCAAGTCCCAGGTATGACAAATGTTTTTCTAACAAAAAATAACTGAATTGATCCCAACAATTTTTAATGTATCTTGCTTTTTTTTAAATTTACATAAATGCTTTTAGTCCTTTAGTGCGTTATACAAAACTAAATTTATTCTTGATTCATAGCAATAACGAGATTTTAAATACATTCCTAAAACGTATTTCTTAAAACGCACACATACACGTAAAAGTTTCATTGTTAATTGGGGTATAAAAATGCTTGAAAAAGGGTAAAAACCTTTAAATTTGGAAATTTGGTTTTCGTTTTCAATTTATGAAGCAATTGTCTAATCGGGGCGTCTGAGGTCTTGCGTTATTTCATCATATCAGCCTATACTTGTCCACTGCTGAACATAGGCCTCCCCAATCGCTTTCCAGCGTAACCGGTCCGATGCCACCTGCATCCAACGACTTCCTGCGATTTTCACAAGATCGTCGGTCCATCTGGCAGGTGGTCGTCCCACGCTGCGCTTGCCAATACGTGGTCTCCACTCTAGAATCTTTCTGCCCCAACGCCCGTCCGATCTTCGCGCTATGTGGCCCGCCCATTGCCACTTCAGCTTGCTAATCTTAAGGGCTATGTCGGTGACCATGGTTCTTCTACGAATCTTCTCATTCCTGATTCGATCACGTAGAGAAACGCCGAGCATAGCTCTCTCCATAGCTCGCTGAGCAACTCTGAGCTTTTTTATGAGACCTATAGTAAGAGACCACGTCTCTGATCCATATATCATCACTGGTAACACACATTGACTAAAAACTTTAGTCTTTAGGCACTGAGGTATTTTGGATGAGAAGATGTTGCGCAGTTTCCCGAACGCTGCCCAGCCGAGTTGGATTCGTCGATTGACCTCTCTCAAAGTTGGACCTACCTAACCAGACTACCTGTCCCAGGTAAATGTATTCGTCGACAACTTCAAGAGTAGAGTTCCCAACGGTGAGTGCGGTGGGTACGACATGGACATTAAACATTATTTTTGTTTTGTCCATGTTCATTTTAAGACCCACTTGTTAAGATACTCTGTTGAGGTCACCGAGCATTCGTCCTAGATCTTCCAGCGACTCCGCCATGACCACAATGTCGTCGGCAAATCGAAGGTGAGTGATGTATTCGCCATTGATGTTGATGCCAAGTCCTCGCCATTCCAAGAGCTTGAAGGCGTCCTCTATGGTGGTCGTAAACAGTTTCGGAGAAATGACGTCTCCCTGTCTTACTCCTCTTTTTATGGAGATCGCCTTCGTGCACTGCCCTTGTACTCGGGCTGACATGGTGGCGTTATTATACAAGCACTTCAACACTTCGATGTACCTAAAGACTAAACATAATTTGATTCCCCAAAGATTTTTCCCGACCAAATTAGATATCCCAAAAAAAACATTTACGAAAATGTTGCCGACTCACAAAGTCTCAGAATTACATGCCTATTCAAAAAGCCTTCTTTTATTGCAATACAGAGGGACTAATTTACAATACAAATAATCAGGGGCAATCGCTGAATCCGAGCTATTTACCTTTGAAACGTCGGTAGGTACGACAAAGGTGGCCTAACGAGTCGCTGAGACACGGCGGCTTCAAATTATAAAAGTTTCAGTGGAAATAAAACGGAAAGCGTTGGATGCGGGCGTGCACAAGACAGCCACTCTACTGTTTCTCTAAATTGTGATTTGTGACGTCAGCAAACACGCTGCGATGCATCTTTATGAAGGTTTTATAGGGTAACTTCATTGAGTTATGTTGGTACCAATGTACTGACATTACTTAATGTAGTTACGACGCAATCTTTGAGCAGATCTGCAGATCATATTGTCCAGCTTGCTTACAATCTCACCATGTTAGGCCTCGTATTCTACAGAGTAGTGCCCCTATTTCTTTTTGCGGATTTCCTATAAGTGACTGAATAAATAGTTACCACTGATCAAGCAACCTTACACGGCAATAATCTCTTCCCTAATAACGTGATTTGTAAGGCCTCGTATATATTTAGAACCGAATGTCCCGTGACACGTGTTTCTTGAGATGTCGATCGAAGTCGGGCGACGAAAATTTGTGACAAGTCGAAAATCATAGTTTTGAGTAAATTGAATTCAAAGTTTTAAAATTTCCTCTCACAACAATTTTACTATACTTAATCGAATATTGATTACTGTTATATACACTTGCTTAAAGATTATGATACTTAAAGACTCAAGAAATTATTTAAAGTGGTTTTCTTAAAATTATTTAAAAGGTGCACTTATATTGTTATGTACATTTATAATAATAATATTAGCCCTGTTAAGAAACTGTCCCACTGTTGGGCACGGGCCTCCTCTCAAACTGAGAGGGTTTAGGCCATAGTCCACCACGCTGGCCTAGTGCGGGTTGGCGAACTTCACACACCTTCGAGAAACTCTTAGGCATGCAGGTTTCCTCACGATGTATTCCTTCACCGTTAAAGCAAGTGATAATTAATTTTTAATACGCACATGCTTTCGAAAAGACAGAGGTGCGTGCCTGGGTTTGAACCCGAGACCTTTGACTTTGCAGTCCAACGGTCTAACCACTAGGCTATCACTGCTTTAACGGTACATGTACATTTGACACGATATATTTTTTTAAACTTTTTTGTGTAAATTGATGTTAATTTACATAAATCATTAACATTCGTTTTGGTTAAGTGCTGAAGCGGTGTCGAATGATTTCAGTATTTGACATGTAAAACGCTTTTTAAAAATGGGTTCATCTATTGAAAAACATTGGTGTACACAGATAGACGTGTCATTATATCAATTTGCACTATTTTTAATCTATTCCTGGTGATTGTGTAAAATCTTTTATAAAAAAAGGTAAACCGACTTCAAAAAGCAAAAAAATAAATATTTGAAGTCGGTGCTGGTTGGTGCAGTCGGTTACTCGGTTTACCTTTTTTATAAACGATTTTTATTTTACAATTTTAAGTGACCAGTGAATTATTCTATAGTAGGGTACCTATAGGATTGACGTAATACCCAAAATATCTCAATTTACACATGCCTATTGTTTGTCGTTAAGGAGTTCCCTGGTGTATCTTCTAAGTCCAAGGTCCAATGTCAATAAAATTAATATGAGACCACCTTGGAGATATACTGAATCCAATGCAAAAAAAAAAAATCAAAATCGGTCCACAATTGACGGAAATATCGCTGAACATACATAAAAAAAAAAGCATACATACAACCGAACATAGAACCTCCTCCTTTTTGAAGTCGGTTAAAAAGGGGTTAATTCAAGTAAAATCTAAAAAATGTTGACTTTGCAATTTGAAATATATGATCTTACACATGGTTTTCGCTAAGCTAAACATGATAAGCTAAACTAAACTAAGCTAAACACATAACTAAACCGTTCTCATTTTAAGCCTTAGGACTTTTTTCTGGTGCAAAATTTGTAAAAATATCAAAACTGCAATAACTCGGGTTCGGGCATAACTTTCTTTGATGATTCTTTTTGCGTTCCAGCCAGCCACAAGGGAGGCCATTATAATTTTATTGGTATTGAACCTTGGACTTTGAAGACACACCAGGGAACTCCTTAACTACAAACAATACGAATGTGTAGATTGATTTATTATAGGTATTAGCTATGTTGATCCTATAGGGACCTTATGAAAGAAATTGTAAAATAATAATTTAAAATTGTAAAAAAGGGGAACCGTGTTCAAAAAATGCAAAAGTAACATATCACTAAATAGCAAAAATTGTTTTTTGAAGGCGGTGCCAATTAACCGACCGCACCGATCGATTGGCACTCTTGCATTTAATGAACCTGTTGTCCATTTCTTAAAATGTTAATTATTGCACAAATCACGTCTACACTCTATAGCTTTTGTCCCTCAATTGAAGCGACTCGGCGATAAAAAACAATTCTCGCAATATCGCGCAACGTCCTATATCGCGCCCGCCATCGACATCTCTAGCGACTCGTGTCGCGGTACACTTGTCCTCCACAGTTCGGCAAAGATCTTTTTGATCTCATGGATGACACTGACAGGGGGTGTTGGTGTGAAATAAGGGTTACTATTTAGTAAAATGTTCGTTCTTCCAGGGAAATATTTCAACAGGCGGCACGGTGTAACTAACTCGAGAAAGTTGACGCACTTGCCCAAAGAATTTAATCAAGCTACACCATGTGGACGCAGTAAACTAAATTGAATAAAAATAAATAACTTTTAATACATTCCTTCTTATTAAAAAAGAAATTGGGCAAATTTCAAAGCAAACAGCAACTCCCGGACTGTCATGAATGTTAGTCCCAAATTCGGCCGCGTGCCAAAAGATTCCCGTGGAACTGTTATTAATAGGAGGATTTAAGTTACTTTCGGTGAAATTCAGTACCAATTGTCTGACAGCTCACAACCCTACATCCTATATTCTCACCTCCTAGTTAGCACGACTGAATGACTAAACATGGTGTCCATATTTAATCTGCGCGGCGCGGTCGTATCGGTTTAATGTGCGGCAAAGGCATGCATAATTCAGAGCCGCCTAGAAACTTGCCGGTGTGTTCCGCGGCGCATAATGCGATGTCTGAGTTGCATCTTGACGCAGTGCTGGGGACCAACGTTGCCCAAACCAGAGAGCTTAGCACAAACCATTTGCCGATGTCGTAACGTCATCCAGAAAGAGTGCTGTCACGTTCATCTTTATTTAGTAACTCTGTAGTGTGAAAAGGACACCATAAATATATAGCGTAACGCTAACGACAATCTGTTCGTGCTAAAGCCTTAAGTTTTGTTGATGTTACCAATGCCAAATTTGATTTAACACTAAACGACAAATAAAAAAGAAAACATTGATCACACATCACTCCAGGGTACGACAGGCCGAGATGCTTTTAATAAACAACTTCACTGTCCATTAATAGTTAGGTACATACAGATAAAAACTTATTTGTTTAGTACTCGTGTGACGCAATCAATATGCATGAATATTCTATACAGCAGAGTTTTTGGTAACTGGCATAACATTGAATTATTTATAAATGTAAAAAAATGGTTACGTTGTAGGTAAAAAAACGAATTAATGACAATTACGTGGAATAGGACAATTTATTTTAAATCCCGTAAAGGTTCGGTCAAATAGGCGGCGGAGCGCGATGAGAGCGCGACGGAAACGTTTGGCTACATTCGGTCGTGACGCTTGCCATCGCGCCGAGCGGGGCGGTGCAACTCCCGAAGCCGTGCCACTGTCTATGTCTCAGCTATGTGGCGAAACTTTAAAGGTATGGTCAAACAGCTGACGAAGCACGACAGGAGCGTAACGGGATGGCTCGTTTACGTCGACTAAATAGTCGCGGGATACATTCCCGCACGGGGCAAAATGTCTTTGTGACTCACAATTATATGGTTCGATTTGGGTATTAGTGCATGTGAAAATTATGTTTCTGAATGAACCCACGGCGCAAAAATAAAAACTCGTGTAGGGCAAAATAAAAATAAATAAAGACACGTAAAAAAGTTATTTTAGGGGACTCGAGAGGGGCAATCGGCTCGGATCCCCAGGGCCCCATACATAAATCGTGGCCGTGGTGTCCGACCGACTTTTCACGATCCCCTATTCACCTGCAATCCACGTATTTAATCTGGGTATATAAAACATCCGGAATGCATCCTCTCCATTGGGAAGCTTTCGGTTTTTAGAGGAAGGAAATAAAAAAGCGAAGTACACTTAATACGGACGATTTAGCGCAGTGGTTAAGAGCTTGAGCTGCTCCGCCCACTGTGTCGAATAGTCGCGGGTTCGATTCCCGCACGGGACAAATCTTTGTGTGATCCACAATTATTTGTTCTGGTCTGGGTATTTGTTTGTGAATTTTCATGTTTGTAAACGCACCCACGACACAGGAATAAATCCTAGTGTGGGGCTACGTTTTTTAAAAAGAAAAAAAAAAAAAAAAATACTGGATATAGGTACCGGGGAAGACCTAGGCTATTTTACCACGACCAAACAGACCGAGTCTTATCTGAAGGATAAGTCAAGAGTCTACGTAACCGGCGAGCGTGTACCTATTAGACGAACTATTAGAGTGGAGGAAGCCAGAGAGGTATGTAAGGAACGAATCTGTTAGAACTCTGTACTCTCTGCCTACCACGCAAGGGATTAGGCGTGATGATATGGATAGATAGATAGATAGATAGATAGAAAAGAATTCTACGGACGACTTAGTCTAGTGGTTAAGAGCTTCACTCACTGGATCGAGTAATCACGGGTTTGATCTCCGGACGAGGCAAATGTCACACGAATATTAGTTTCGGTCTGATAGTTTTGTATACGAATTTCATTTTTGAAAATGCACTCAGGATACCTTAACCTACAAAACCAAGCAGTGAAGAGGAGGGTCAACTTAGCTAAATGTTGTATCTAAATACGTCTACTCCGTCGTCACATTATGGGAAAGTTGCAAAAGTTATATACCTAACGTGAAATGGAAGTGTAAGATTCAAAAGATGCGTTGTTTTTTAAAAAGTTTGGTGTTTGTATGCAGCAAATACATCTTCGATGTGATGCATCGAAACGTTGCTTCGATGTTTCACGATATATCGATTGCAACATCAGTGCTCGATGCATCGAATAAAAAAAGTCGACCAATAAAAAAAGTATGATAGTATAAATCTTCCATTGCTTTGTCCGAGCTATCTGTATCAGATTTTAGGGCCTTCTCTTTCTTTAAAATAAAGTTATTTTTATTGTATTATACAAATTAAAAGAAAAAATGTAATCTGATTTTTTCCGTCAAAAAATAACGTATAGCGATACGATTGGCTGTTCCTGACTTGTTTAAAAACTATCGATGTATCGATTGAAATGCATCGTTAAACATGTAAAGTACGTGATGCGTCAAATTGATTCAATGGAAAGAGAGGATCAGGTTGTAGAGGTTAAGGCTCTCCCTTGAATAATTACACATAGTTTCTAAAAATATCTCCGGCGGTTTTTGTAAACAGTGTAATATTGTTTATTGGAACTGACAAGTTCGATCCCCAAAATTTTAGGTTGTGGCCATGCCCGATAATAACTTTCACGAACAAATTTTCAGTTGCTCAGATACATTCGAAACTCTAAAGAGTTATGAGACAATTTATGTTTGACATAAAACGAATTTAGGCTAGATACTTCAAGTGTTTTATGCGTTATTACCATTACTTTAAGCAAGTTTTTGCTAGCACCGTAAGTTTTTTTATGTAATCAGCGCGCTACGACCATCGGCTCGTTTGGATCAAGACAGTTTTCTGTCTATCTTTATCATCACGCCATGTCCCTTGCGGAATAGGTAGAGTGTATAAAGATCCAACAGGATCTTTCCTTACAAACTTCTATAAATTCCTCTATCCCATCACTCAATGATATCTTATACAAGCTGTAACATAATAAACGCAAGACCTCAGACACCCCGATTAGAGAATTGCTTCACTGATTCAAAACAATAACCACATTTCCAAAATTAAAGGTTTTTATTTTAAGCACACCCTTTTTTTAAGCACTTTTGTACCTCAATTATCAATGAAACTTGCACGTGTAAGTGTCCAGTTTGAGAAATACGTTTTAGGAATGCATTTGAAATCTCCTTATTGCTAAGAATAAGTCTATTTTTTTTATAGCGCACTGAAGAAGTAAAAGGATTTTTTGCAAATTTAAGAAAAATGTAAGATACATTAAGAATTGTTGGAATCAATTCAGTTACCGATTAAGAACAAACTACTTTCAGGTCTTGCGTTTATTAAGTTACACCTTGTATATTAAGGGAAATAAAAAAGGAAAATAAATAATTAACTTTTTTTTCATCATAAGTTACTATTTATGGTATTCAGGTTAGTAACAAATTAAAGTGATTGAAATACTTTTCAATTACATTAATTTGTCACTTACCTGATACTTAGACTCACCTAATACAACATTGTTCTTTTATACAACACAACAATAAAAATCGTAAAAATACTATTTTAAAAGAGTAACCGGAGTTTCTTGCCCTTTTCATCCACAGAAATGAAATTCCAAAGTGGTGGTAGACTTTTCTAACGATTTATAAATACTGAAATACTGAAAAGACGAAATGTGACTGAAAATCGCGAAAAAACACAAACGCGTTTTTTTACTTCGTTGGTGAAATTACTATTATAATGAATGAGTGATTAAGTAACAAAGCGTATACATGAGCTGACACTGTTTAGCAAACCGCTGAAATTGATAAGTTCAGTTCCAGTGGCAACATTAAAATAATTGTCGTACAGCCCTCGCACAACGCCTCGTTATTTGTGTTTAATTTTGTACACATTAACGGAATGAACATCGTTGTTCGCGGCCCTAACTCAATTTATATAATGAATGCCATATATTACTCGGTTTCTGTTAACAATTCGCTATGAGCACTCCACTTGCAAAGTTTGTCTACGGTGTGTCAACAGAGGCTCCACGCGAACGCATTCGCTGCTCAGACGCCGAGTTGCGCGGACGTTTGATATTTATTTTATTAATAAATATGTTAATACCGTGAGGTAAGTAGCGTCACGTGCATTATTCATCGGCGGCGGCGGCTCAGTTGACACAGCAACGGATAGTCATGCAAATTCAATCCGCCGAGATGCGACCAGAAATTATCATAATTGTGGCGTTTTTGTTTCTGTACCTGCGGCGAACCGGCGAAGTTTAATCTGAAGTTTGGTCGACACTTTTAGTTTTGTATAACGCTGTCATCACATCCCGATTTGCAATTCAGATGGTCGAAAAAGGCGGTCGCGGGCCGGATCCGTTCCGCTGGAACTTGTGCCGGGAGAGGCGGGATTTGTTTCAAAAATACGCAGCCCCACGGCTGGGCGAACTCTTTTTCGTCTTTGTACCTACACTGCTTTTGAGCGTAACGACAAATTGAATAATGTTGTAAGCGTAGCGCCGAGTTTTGGAAACTTTTGCTTTATTTATTCGAATTCTTGGTGTATTTTAGCTTTCTTATTTCTTTTTGTTTACGGATGGAGATTTTCTTAAGTCGTAAGGTTTTAGATTAATATAACCATTCTTCCAGATAATCTAGTGATTTAAGTTATCTATACTATATATAAAGAGGTAAAGTTTGTGAGTTTGGATGTTCGGCGTAATCTCCAGTACTACTATTCCGATTTTAATGATTTATTCAACATTGGAAAGCTACCTTATCCAGAAGTAACATAGGCTATATAACATAGACCCGGTAGGTGGCGCTGTTGTCGACCGGGTACGGTTATAGACGGTGTTCACTTTTTTATTATTATGTATGAAATATGGTCTCTAGAAGAAACCTTAAAATACTGTCGGCTGTAGCCACTTGACGGGCGAAATATCGGTTTTTAAGTCTCCTGTGGTATCGACCAGCCCAGTACAATGAGAGAAGAATTTTTCGCACTTACTCCAAACAGAATAAAGTATGGCCAGAGTTGGATATAACCTGTTTTATTGCTCCTAGATTGGAAGTCAAACGTTTACAGATATTATGTGATTTTTATTGCGCCATGTCTACTGTAATACCTATCAGGGTGTTAAACTGGGCCCTTGAATCGTAAATGCAGAGTGTTAGATTGGGTTTAAGCCTACCGATCACATTTTATGTGACTGTCGTTTTGGATTTATTGCACAATGTGAGGTTGTTAAGTGGACTGTAAAGTTTTATGACGAGTGTATATACAACATTCCTGGATGCGTATTATAATTCTTAAAAGCTCGGGTGTGCAAAAGATGTGTAATTTTTAGTCCGTTATTAGCGTATAACGCACCTCTGTCTTCCGAAAGCATGTGCGTATTAAAAATTAATTATCACTTGCTTTAACGGTGAAGGAAAACATCGTGAGGAAACCTGCATGCCTAAGAGCTTCTCAAAGGTGTGTGAAGTTCGCCAACCCGCACTGGGCCAGCGTGGTGGACTATGGCCTAAAACCCTCTCAGTTTGAGAGGAGGCCCGTGCCCAACAGTGGGACAGTTTCTTAACAGGGCTATTATTATTTTTTATTATTATAATGACAATAGGCTCGCCCCCCTATTACATGAAACCATTCGTCGTCGGCGAAAACTGAATACACCTTTGCCATCTTCGTTTGGGGGAGTTTTAATTTTATTCGCCCACCCGCGACAATTTCTAAAAAAGAGTATTTTTACGTAATCGTTTCGTTTTCGAGCGCCTCCACTACCAATCAGGGAGCGAGCCGAGCGATATGCTATTTCCGTTACGGGGGCGGGCGTAATTTTTTTTACGGTTTAACAAGGATAAAGTTGATGTATGCATCACTACAGCAAGATACCAAACGCAGATCGAAATTACCATTTGTTATTACAATAGCTTTAATATTAGTTCAATGCTATTTCATAGCTGAAATTTTAAGGCAATCCCTTTCAATTTTACATGCTTTTATTTAACTTGCAATGATCGTATATCTGTCTGTTATTCCGGGTCAAGTATTGTAATCCGTTATTCATGCACTTGCAGGTATCCGATTGAACTGAAATTTGCACATATGCAAATGCAAATGAAATTTGTACATGCGAAATATACAACGTAACCCCTTCGTGTTTAGGCTTGTTAGATTGGTATTAACAAGTACTATACAAACAGATAGTGTTCAGGGTCTGATGATGAAGCCAAAAGGTACCCAACTACTCGATATAACTCCCCGGTGCGCTGGGCTCATTCGATTTATCTTGACGAGTACATACTTTTCTAGGAAAGTACTTAGGTCAGATAACGGAGCCGGAAAGAAGCAATAGGGACTCCTCAACTAAGCAAGATATCTTCGGCGTATTTTTACTAACAAACTTTGTTCTTAAAAAGGTCTTTTATAATAATATAATAATATTAGCCCTGTTAAGAAACTGTCCCACTGTTGGGCGCGGGCGTCCTCTCGAACTGAGAGGGTCATAGTCCACCACGCTGGCCCAGTGCGGGTTGGCGAACTTCACACACCTTCGAGAAGCTCTTAGGCATGCAGGTTTCCTCACGATGTTTTTCCTTCACCGTTAAGCAAGTGATAATTACGGTGGCTTCCCGAAATGATCGTGTAATGGTGCTGCTAGAATACCATTTCACGATCAGTTTACGTTATCGTAACACGACGCGACTGAAAGAGGTGTAGAGCATTGGGCTAGTACAGACAATATATGCGATAAAATCAAAGTTTTTCCTTCTGATATATGTAAAGTACATAATAACACGCAATGTGTTTAATTTTTACAAGCTTTTATATAACTTGCAATGTTCATATGTCTGTCTGTCTGTCTTTCCGGTTCAAATCTTGTGATCCATTTTGCAAGCACTCGCGGTTATCCGATTATATGGTAATATGCTGGAGCTGGTCTAATGATAGACAATGCAATAATATGGTACCATGGAGCTCATCAGATGATGGAGTCGGAAAGTGGCCATAGGAGCATGTGAACTGTATAACGTAATTTTCTCGTGTTTAGGCTTGTTAGATTGATATTGACGAGAACTTTACAACCAGATAGTGTTAAGGGTCTGATGATGAACCCGAAAGGTGGAAAATAGACCACCCGACTACTCAATATAACCTCAGCGTGTTTGGGCTCGTTGGATTTGTATTGAGGAGTTCTTTACACCCGGATGGTGTCCAAGGTCTGATGATGAAGCCGGCGAGTGACAAACGGAACTACTCAACATAACCCCAACGTGTTGGGGCTCATTACATTTGCCTGGACAAGCACCATAGTACTTGTCGGTCTCCGTTGTATTTTTGCTATAAACTCTTCTTTTTAAAAAGATTTTTTTAAATTAAAATTATTTTATTGAGGATTTGAAACAGGTCATAGTGAATAAGGGACTTGGACAAAGGCCTTTGCTCACAAATCTTCGCTTAAGAGATTAAGACGTGATTTTTTTTTTTACATAATAATCTTTTTTTCTCTTAATTGCACTCAAAGTATAAACCAAGTAAAACAAAGAGACAACATTATTTTAATTGGAACATTTCGATTAGCTCTTTTCCGTGTAATTAGCACCACTCCGAAGTATAGAAATACACCGTCACGCCTATATTCCCCAGAGGGGGTGGAAGAGGTGTACTGAGTACACCCACGTTTCGCCGACGATGTTAAGTCCTGTAATAGAGGGCGAGCCTATTGCCATATACCGGGCACAATTCCAGACTCCGGACTCGTACTGGGAATTTTTCGTTAGAAAAACTACATTTGTCCGACCTAGGATTTGAACCAGGACCTCGTGATCACAAAGCGATGCGCTTTGCCACTAGACCAACGAGGCTGTCTAGAATTACACTGGGCTTAATATTGCTGTCCAAACATGGGTGTAAAAAGTACACCTCTGCAACTCCCACTTGGAAATAAGTAGCAAAACAGGTTTCATTTAATTTTCGGATTCCCATAAAATACATCCAATTAGTTGAATATTTGTATTGAGGAAATTAAAGCAAATTTTTCAATGCAACAAAACGCTTTTAAACTGGGTTTGACTGAAATCAGATTCACGTTTTGACTGAAACCTTCGATATTTTATTCAATTCTATAATTACAATTTCTGATACAGCTCTACACCTAATTTCTAAGCAGTAAGTACAAGAATTCTTTACAATACAGAAAGTAGGTAAGTACTTATTTTATCCAACGGAGGGACTTGTTTAGCCGATGTTTTGAATAACATAAGTTTTAATTGGCTTAATATTGCGTACTAATTGGTAAAATTTGGGGGTTCTCTCGGTCGTAAAGTGTGTTTTCAAAGTATAATGATACGTATTTGCCCTGTGTAAATACTGGCGTAGAATGTTGGTTCTCTTTAGTAATAACTAAGTACGTATTCCTTCAAAAGATAGACTTAAATGGCGCTATACATAGCACATAAGGAGATAAAACTCATTTTAAGGTAAAATATTTTAAAATTAATATTAGTCATGAAATAAAACTATTTTCGGATTTTATCGCGGTTTATTTTTGATTTTTAGTTCCCGACGTTTTGAGTGCTTTGCAGCACCCATGGTCGCGGGAGGGAGGGTCCCTCCTGTGACCATGGGTGCATGGGTGCTTATTTCATGTGTAATATTCGCGTAAATCTATGAACTCCAAAATTAATATTAGGTCACACTGTATCCATGAAAAATGGATTGTAAGATTATATTTCAATATTTTTTTTTATTTTTACAAAAATTCGTATTAGATAATTATGATAGATGGTAAAAGAGTTTAAGTCATACTCCGTCAAGGCGGCTTAGCCACCTGTTAGAATTTATGAAACCCATAAGACCTATAACTTGGCTTAAAACAGCTACCGCATTGAGTGGTAATAGGTACCAATGTCTTAACGTGCCTTTCGAAGATCGGAGACACCCGCGTATGGAAATGGCACAAACAGTCACTCATCTTAAGCCGACCGAGTAGAACGCTATTTCATCTTGGTGATTGCTAAAAAGAACATCATGTGACCCGCGCAAAAGGGTTCGAAACTGCGATCGAAAATTTTTTTTTTTTAAACCTAGCCCCACACTAGGCTTTATTCATGTGTCGTGGGTGCGTTTACAAACATGAAAATTCACATACACAAATACCCAGACCGAAACAAATAATTGTGGGTCACACTCAGATTTGTACCGTGCGGGAATCGAACCCGCGACTATTCGATCCAGTGGGCGTAGTGGCTTAAGCTCTTAACCACTGCGCTGAATCGTCCGTCTATGTATAGGCAGTAATGAAGAATAAAGTTGAATTTGGAATCCGATAACAGTCAGGCACAACGTTCGTAGAAATTATAGTTCGGTTCAATAGGGCTGTAAACTTAAAAAATATTCCAAAGGGGAACAAAATATAACATCAACATTATATTACTGGAATGATAATCTTATTCAGACAAATTGAATTTTAGTCATGTCTTAGCAATTAAGACGAATATTTTGCATATGTTATGCAACATGTTTTGACTTAAGTTGTATGAGATTTTTTATTATCATAAGACCGCAAATTTACATACCATCTTTTTATACTAATAAACAAATATGGTTTGGTTATAATGTCTTCGCTTGCGGTGGCTGTCTGGCGCAGGTCACTCCCTTCCCTCCAATATGGTCGAGGGGAGTGATGGCTGTTCCAGTAGTTATACTCGTGAACGGGTGCTGCTTGTGGCGACTGGTCTATCTGGAATCCTTTAGACACTCTTTATAAATAACTTCATAAGTCTCATATCTCGGTCGTGCGGCATCACACTGGAGCTAGATCGTAAACTATTTAATTGTAACCTATACCATGTTTAGGTTGAACCACAAAATGATAAAAAAAATAGAAAGAAAAAAAAGCGAACGGAATTAATTAAAAAAATGTTTCTGCTGACTTTCTTCGCCGGATCTACTCGAGATTTACCAATTAATAAATTTAAAACCATAATCAAGACTAAATTATGTAAGAAACCTTATTACAAAATCTCAGATTACATAGAAGATAACAGCGCGTGGGATTAAAGTGTTATCCATAGTAATGCTATGTATTGTTCTCTTAATTAATTACGGCAGTGTTAAAGCGTAGCGTGTTCTGCCTGACGAGCTTGGGGTATTGCGGCTTTGTAGATACAATGTGGCTACCGTCTTTGGGCTTCTGGTTTGGTCATGCTCACTATAATGCCTTTGCTTGCGGTGGCTGTCTGACGCGGGTCACTCCCTTCTCTCCAATATGATCGAGGGGAGTGATCGCTGTTTCAGCAGTCATACTCTTGAACGGGTGCTGCTTGTGGGGACTGGTCCATCAGGAATCCTTTAGACTTTCTTCATAAATAACATCATTAGATTCATATCTCGATCGTTAGGCACCACACTGGAGCTAGGTCATAAACTATTTAATTGTAACCTAAACATTGTTGTAAAAAGACAAGCCCGCCGAATTTCTTCCCCGGATCTTCTCAGTGGGGGCCGCGTTTCGATCCGGTGGTAGATTAGTAGTAAAATTAAATTAAAAAAAAATTGTAAATTGACTATTTGTAAGCGCCCCCGCAGGGCTTATACAAAATAAATTATTTGAGTGTGAGTTTGTATATATTTTATATAAAGCACGTCGGCCACTTTGCTTGGGTTTTGAAAGAATGCGAACATTTTGTATATTATCGTATCGTAATCGCGTGTGTAACACACACAATTGTATTATTATATAAGTAAAAATATTATAGAATCTTACTGAGTTCTTAGATTTACGCTAATATTACATATGAAATAAAACTATTTTTCGGATTTTATTGCGGTATATTTTCGATTTTTTTAGACTGGACCAAATAAATAATTAAGAAGTTTAAGGGTACCCCAGAAAAACTATGTCTTTTGGACGTCTAACACTTCAGTCCTTCCCGTAACCATGGGTGCAGCAAAACACTCGAAACGTCGGGAACTTAAAAATCAAAAATAAACCGCGATAATATTAGGAAAATAATTTTATTTCATTATAGAATCTTCATTTAATATGACGAGCTTTATATGTTCAATCTTATGATTATTGTTGTATAAAAGATATTATAACCGGCGAGCGTGTATAAGACGAACTAGTGGAGGAAGCCAGAGAGGTATGTGTAAGGAAAAAAGCTGTTGGATCTCTGTACTCGCTGCCTACCCTGCAAGGGATCTCGCGTGATGATATATATAGATAGAGATAGAAAATATATTATTGTAGACGTATGTAGGTACATGCATTATGGCTTTGGAAAATTAACCGCCATACTTACTGACAGAGGTGGAAATTCCTTACCTGAAACAAAAAATAAATATTTGAATGATATTATAGAGGTGAAAAATACATGCTAACATGAAGAAACACAAGATAAATAGGTAAAAAATAACTGTAACCTAACTTCGGAATAAACGCTGAAATATTATATTTTTATATTTGTGAACTCAGAATTTTCTCCACTTTCATTTGATATGACACTTGGTACCGTTGCAAAAAAAAATCATAGACTTTTTAGATGTAATCCGTCCATAATTCGACATAATAATCTGTTAGTCTACAATGTAACCTAAAGCGACCCGGAACATAAAAACGAATCGATTATTACTATTTGCCTGCCACTGGAGTACCATTACACAATTATTTCACGAAGTTATCGTAACGCGACGCACTACCTGTTTAAGAATAAGGGCTCTGGTTTACACGTGTTTCAATCATCTAATTTTCTGTAGCCAGAGATGGGAAAAAAGTAATCAGATTAATGATTACTATTGCATTTTGTAAAATTTAATCCTGATTCAAGATTAAAAGTGTAATCGTAATCGTTGAAGATCAAAATGTAATTGTGGTCGTTACTCATTAATACACCATCACGCCTATATTCCCCAAGCCGGGGAGGTTAATCATTAATTTGATTACATTTTGCCCATCTCTGTCTGTAGCTAGATGCAATAATATAAACTTACGAATATTCCGTATAGACTAGTCTCTAGTCTATTTGCCACACATACATATGATTTACTAGTCTCTGCGGGTGACATCGTCCGCGTGGACTTTAGACCGAAACCTAACATTTTTCCGGGAGATAAAGTATCCTATATGTTAATTTAGGTAATAAACCAACGGTGTGCCAAATTTATTCCAAATCCGTTTGGCCGTTTTTGCGTGATTGAGTAACGAGCATCCAAACATCTTAACATACAAAATTTCACATTTATAATAATATTAGGAAGTAGGATGTATGTTTATATTTTCTTCGCGGAAAGTGCACCGAATACTCACTTGAGTGAAGGTTTTTCTAAGGCGAAACTCATTCACGTATGTTTACATTCGATCGTTCGTGTAAAGTGCTGCTACAGGGTGTTGAAAATGTTGCAAAGAAATCTAGTCAATATGGATAAGAGGTTGGTTCACTACTCAGAAAAGTTATTTGAATGGGGTTGAAGGGGACAAGACAAGAGCGTTCGAGTACCAACTGATAATTTCGCGACCTACGGTACTTATTTTATTTATTTAGGATCACTAACATGACATACAAGAATAACAATACTTGAAATAACACTTTATATGTATGTATATGTGTATGTATACATAATATATACTTTTATGTATGTATATGTAGATAAAAAGTTATATATATTTATGGGTAGGTATGTCTTATGTAAGACTATATATGTAGCTTTGTATGTAGTTTAATTTGACAATGATAGTGTACGCCACCAACTGCCTTATGTCTTTCTACAGCTCTCCATGTATGTTGGTTGTCTGGAAGAGATTGCTTTTAGTAATAAAACTGCAAATTGTACTACCATTTTATACATGTTCATTTTATTTTGTCTGTTGTACTGTGACTATGTTGGTGTACATAAAGTATACTTTATTTATCTATCTATCATGAAAACTTAAACTAATTGCTGTCATATTTATAGGCAACCATGGCATGCAAGCGACGATTCACCATCTTATATGAATTAAACTAGGTTTCCACTGAAAAAGGGCATTGAGCAAGAAATAGTCGAGCGAAATAGAGTATAATTAGTTGAAATAGGTTTTCCCTTCCACTATGAAAGAGTTTTGATTATTTTATTTCTTCTACTGCAAAAGCGAAGAAGCGCAGCGAGTCTGTTTTTGCAGGAAGCACTTTAACAACGGACTTCGTATGGAGTCACAATGGGAACTCGGTTTTATAAATGCCTCTATATCCTATCATAAAAATAAATCCAGGAGTAATAAATACTATTATGTGGATCAAGACGGAAAGTTTTTGATATTTGAAACGTCCATATGTGAATTAAGCAGTGATAGCCTGTGTTTAGACCGTTAGACTGCAAAGTCAGAGGTCTCGGGTTCAAACCCAGGCACACACCTCTGTCTTTTCCAAAGCATGCGTATTAAAAAATAATTATCACTTGCTTTAACGGTGAAGGAAAACATCGTGCGGAAACCGGCATGCCTAAGAGTTTCTCGAAGGTGTGTGAAGTTCGCCAACCCACACTGGGCCAGCGTGGTGGACTATGGCCTAACACTCTCAGTTTGAGAGGAGGCCCGTGCCCAACGGTGGGTCAGTTTCTTAACTTATTATATGGGAATCTTAATATTATATGGGAATTACGTCAAAAGCGGTTCAAAGCTCGAAGAAATGTCTTTGGATCTATAGGATTCCAAGGCATTATATAAGGCATTTTAGAAGTGCTCCTTATACCTTATGGTAAACTCATGACCTCTAGATCTCTAGTTATTATTGGTTAAAGAATATAAAACTTCAAAACGAAATAAATTTCAGTCTTTAAGTAAAAACGATCTAAGAAAAGATCCTGCCAAGATATTTATATCATCGAGTATAGTTAGCCAGTGTCGTAATTTTTTTATGACACAGATTATTTGCTTCCCAAAATCACACCTTTTTCCTAAAACCTTAACCTTAAACCTATTACTATTCTAGCTTTACTTTGTTTCTTCTGATTCGTTATCCTCAATTCTATTTTATATGTTTTGCCTAAAATTACAAAAATAGATCATCAGGCTACATTTTACATGACTGAATGTTAAATTAGAGTGTAAATCAGGGTAGAGTTTAATAAAAGTGACAATGGCAGTAGACAATTTGACACCTTCACAAATGTTAAACTGTAATAAACAATCTCCATGACAATATGAAAATTTTGTAATTTTTTAACAACGAATTCGCATTAATTACAATGCGACAATTTGTCCGAAAAATCCACAATTGTCGCATTGTCATATTAGGCCCCATGTAATATAGGAGTCATGTGTGATTTTAGAGACATTTGTCAAATTATCACTTTGTCGCCTGTCACCTGTTATTGACACTTATTAAATAGTGCTCATAGGGTTACCACAATCAACCAATAAGCCACATGCGAGCGTACGATTGTCAACAATAACGGAGTTGATGCATCGCCATGGCCAAAATCTATCTGGATCACATCACCACAATCTCTTTAACAAAGCTATTATAACCTTACTTTGCTGGTCAAAAAAGACATCTGAATATAGGTAGTTTATAACACACCGTCACGCCTTTATTCCCCAAGCGCGGGTGGCAGAGGTATACTGAGTACACCCACGTTTCGCCGACCATGTTAGGTCCCATGTAATAGGGGGCGAGCCTATTGCCAAACGAGGCAATCTATTTAAAATATATTTTTTAAAGCAGTTGTGGTAACCCTTTAGTTAAATGAGTGTCAATCGATTGTTTTATACAGCGATACATCAATTATCAAAAATATATCGGTAAAAACTTTCGTTCCGGTCAGGCACCCGCTACTGTAAAATGGCCGTGAGTGCCCGTTAATTTCGTTAATTATTGTATGTGTGTTATAAATTTAACATATTAAGCCATTTCGAGACAAACGGGTATTGTGTGCACGGTTTTTAAAATGTGACTGAATAATGTCGATTTACTGAAACAAAATGTATGTATAATGCGCACGGTAATGTGTTATAACAATTTTATTAAAGGCTCGTTAATTATGAACAATGGCACACTGTAAGGCCTCTGCGTATTCTATAGTAATGTCAGATTTCAAACAACCCATTGCGCAGGAAATTATTTATATTTCACAGGAAACTCACAAACGTCTTGATCCAGAGTTTTAAAGCTTCAGTCGCTTTACCCATTGGATTCAGTAGTCGTAGGTTCGATTTCTGCACGGGACAAATATTTGTGTGACCCACAAATATGTTTTCACCCACGACAGAAATAATTGTTAGGGTAGGGCTATGTTTAAAAAAAATACATACATAATTTGACAATCAATTTAACATATAGGAAATAGCGACACGTAACATATGTTAAATAATGAATTCGACAGACGTTGCGTGCTGTTTGCTATTTTGATATCAAGTTTGAATAAATTGATTAGAAAATAGTAACAGAGGGACCAAAAATATAGCATCCATTGATATAAAAAAAGGTTTTTATATCAATGCATTCATCTTAATCTTTATTAATATGACAGCGAAACACTTAACGCCATAAAGTCTATACTTAGCCCTCAGTTCAATAAATGTATTAAAGGAAAATTGTACAAACAAAATGTGACATCTACTCTATGATCCCATAAAAAAAAATTACATGTAATTCGCCTCGTGCAATCGTCGTAATGCAATCGTCTCGAGCGATAAAATAAAACGTCAAAGCTCACGTTTAAATAAAAAAGGAATAACATAAATTCTTGGAGGCTGTATATAAACAAAAGCGGGCGGGCGCCTCACATGAGGAGTGTTTGGGAAAATTTCGATAGACTTTTCTCCCCTGCCTCCCCTCCGCGCCCGTCGCGTACAATCATAAGTGTTTTCTTTGTGGATAGCGAAGCTAACAGTACCCTTTAACGTGTTTATCCTTTTCGGCCGAGCTTCCTCTTTGTTAGCGTATACTTCAACGTTTTTTTTTTTTTTCGGTTACAATGCTTTTATAAGTAACACGATTATTTGGTGCCTATGTATAAATGTTTTATGTCTATGTTCTGAGTTAACCTTTTTGGTTGATGATGACAATGTGATGATTCTGCACCAAGAGGTTTTAGTATGCTTGTTACAATAATAGTTTAGAATAAAGAAATATTTTTATTTTAAAAGATGACCTCATTTGTGATAGGAGGTCGCAGGTATTTTTTATTATTTGAACACCCATACCAAATTTCAGCGATAGAATCCCAGAGGTCACGTGGGATATTTTCGTATACTCATATTTTATAAGCATAAGCTTAGAGCTTCTCAGGGTTGTCTGCATTTGTATCATTCCCATGTATCTCCCGTATCATATCGAATGTTTCAAATCGTACCTACCATGAGCCGTTATGAAAAAAATCGTATTAAATCGATTATAGCAGAATTTTTAAATAACAGTTCGTAAATTAGAATTTAAATAGACGTCCAAATTATTTGATCGTTGACTGGATAATCAGGAACTTATATTTGCGAATTTAATCTACTTTTATTAAAACTATAACCAAGACTATCTTACCATGACCAAATAGACCGGGTCTTATCTGAAGGACAAGTCAGGAGTCTCCGTAACCGGCGAGCGTTTATGAGACGAACTATGAGAGTGGAGGAAGCCACAGAGGTATGTAAGGAAAGAGCCTGTTGAAACTTTGTACTCTCTGCCTACTCCGTAAGGGATCTGGCGTGATGATATAGTAGTAGTAGTTTTATTAAAACTTATTCATTTGGAAATAGTGAAGAACTTATAAAATTTGGCTGTATCTAGTAAAAGCGAGACGTTACTAATTCGGTAATAGAATTCTGGCTTGTTAGCGCAACACGCGCGCCGAATACGTTTCGTGTACGTGGCTGTGGCCGAACGGGTATGGTCACACCTGCGGCGTTTTAGAAAAACACTGCAGAAACATTCTTAAGGAAAATTGCGCGTAAAGCCATGAGGCTTTACTTGCAATAGATACGATCATTATAGGACAAATACCCTGTGACCTATGCGATAGGGACCGAGTAGAGCGATGTTGCCAGATTTGTAGGGCGTCGTCGCCCAAAAGCATTCGACTTCGCTCGACATCTTAACGGATACGAATTGCGGGACATTCGTTCCCTAGGGAATAGGAGGCCTCAAGCCGTAGAAATGTCCGAGAAAAACAAATTGTATGTACTATTTTGCAATAAAATTGCATTTCGGGAAAAGCGCCATAGAGCAGTTAACTATAGCACACAGATTTGATTCGGTGTAACCGATGAGCATGCATGAAACGAACCATGATCCATATGGAAAGAAACTGTTTGCATTCTGTATGGCAACACCGCAAGGGATCTGGCGTGATGATATAGATAGATACACAGATTCTAAAAACCTGCTTGCTGTTGAAGGTTTTATACAATTGTTATGTTTGTTTTATATGGTATGGTAACCCGAAATTATTTGAAACGATTTAATAAATCTCTGTAAATGGAACCCGAGTTTGTTTAGTGCACGTATCGTACAGAAGGCGTCTGTGGATTAAACGGATTATAGGCTCAAAGATAAACTGTTTTTTTTTTTCTTATTAAGTACTTATACACACCGTACACCTCTGCCACCCCTTGAGGAATATAGACGTGACGGTGTTTTTTTTAAGTACTTATAATAGCTTACAGTGAAGTCAAAAATCGTTTATTTAACAAAAAAAGCCTCCAAGTGCTTTTTGGCAGTTTCCCATACAAAATCACTCGATCAGCTGGTCAATGTGTATTGAAAACGAGAAAAAAATTCGCAAAAAATGCAAAGTTGTTGCACAAAAGACGAACGTATAACTGCGACAACTTTCGGGATGATACCCCAATCACCCTGAATAAGAAAGCACTTTCCACAAAAAAAAATTATGCGATAAACCCAGCGGTCTTTAAAATGTCGGATTAAGCTTTGATAATTAAATTTATTGTTATTTGAATTACAACTATTTTTCGGATTTTATTGCAGTTAATTTTTAAGTTCCCAAGGTTTTAGGGGACTTCGGGACAACTATGTCTTTTGGACGTCTTACACCTCAGTCCTTCCTGTGACTATGGGCCACATGGACCACAAAGCACTCAAAATATCGAGAACTTAAAAAGCAAAAATAAACTGCGATAAAATTCTAAAAATAGTTTTAATTTATGTGTACTCTTTATTGTCATTGCTGATAATTTTTTTTTAAATATAATTTAGGTATAAAAGCAACATTATTCGGATAATGTTGATTTACTGAAACACAAACACTAAAATATTGATTAATAATAATAATGTTTATTGTCATAAAATTGAATACAATATTTTGTGAAGTCCCTGACATCTGTGCTAGGTGTGTTACAGAGATTTACTGAGACACAGTGGTATGTTTATATAATTGAATAAGATTAATTTTTATTTTATTTCTATTGTCAACAACAAAAAGTAAATTCAGTCAGTGGTACATGACTATGTAAAAAGTGTCAAATTCTGACAACACTGTAAATTTGTCCGTAGAAATGTGAATACTACTATAGTTTTGGGTAAATTGACGTTAATTTACATAAATCATTGCACCCTTGGTTATAAAATCGTTTTTACGAATAACTAAGTATAACGATGAACAGATTTGGATATCATAATTTTTGTTATTTTTCAAAGAATTACTATCTTATAATATTAACTATACAGTTTGTTTCAATAGATGAATAAAGGTAGTTATACAATTTCGCGTCTACTTTACCTACGCAGATCTAAATAACTACAAGATCTAAATAACTACAACCACGCGATGTAACAGCCTGTTCAAACAGTATAATATATTCTAACTAATTTACGTTAACAAATTTAAAAATACTTCAAAATCAAGGAGTACCCGTAAAACGTTTAATTAAAGTTAGACATGCCATATCTTTTTTTTAATAGCCTATTAGTATCCCTCTGCTGGGCAAAGGCCCCTTCCCTTTACGCCTCCACATAAATCGATCTTGGGCCTTTAGTATCCATTTCTTTCCCGCATAAAAGGCATCTTCTTCTTGGCCGACCACGGTGTCTGTGACCGTCCTCCGGGGTCCATATCGTGACAATTTTTGCTCTTCTTTGCACGTCATGTCCTACCCAATCTCACTTCTGCTTTGCCGACTTAAAGCCTACATCCGTAACTTGCGTCATAGAATGCAGCGTGGTGTTACTGCTGCGGTCCGTCCGTTTAACACCTGAAATGGTGGTTCCATATCAAGTTAATTAAATCCGCCATTCTTACTCTCGCTTAATTCGTTGACGCGAGATTTCAGTTCGTTAAATTGTTTTTGTTAAATTTGCTGCTTTATGACTGTTTTTAGTTTTTTTTCTCTCTAAGTAATTTAGTTAAAAAGGCTTAGAACCAAAATATCGTTTTCTATGTTTTATTTAAATCTAATTTTAATAGGTCATGAATGGCGAGCCTCGCCATGAGCCAATAAATATATTTTATTTGTATAAAAGCGTATAAATAGGTATATAATATTATATACATAATTTAGTGAGCTCTCGCTTTGCTAGATCTCGTTAAAGCGGTCAGGACCTTCACTATGACCAAACTCGGCGCGTTACGATAACTTCGCGAAATGAAAGTGTAATGGTATTTTGTATACCACTGCAGTAGCATTAAAAGATTCATGAAGTTATCGTTACGCGCTGCGTTACGTATTTAATTGCTTATAGCGAATAAGACTTAAGGGGTACCATTTTTATCATATCGTGTTTATCGCCGCGGCACGCTACGTCTCGCGAGTTTTGTGTTGACCTCACAGTTTAGTTTTATGGTCTATAAAGTCATTATAAGCGTTGACGTTTAATAGTAATAGGTATTTACTTTAATAGCTAATTAAGTTCACTGTAATGAGTACCTCCTATAGTGATAGAGCGGGTCTCACCTAGAAATAATAACGGAATTGTAAATAATGATAGCATTATAGAGATCATGGGGATAGTCCTTATAAATCCATTGGTAGGACCTCTATATGTTATCCAACCGGCCTACGTACTACCAGCCGCAGGTAACAGTTATAACAGTAATATAATATTACTGAGTGTATGTTATGGACGGGGCAGTCAGAACAGCTACCTTAATCGTTGTAGCTACAGGAAAACGGTCTGAGGAGACCACCCCTTAATTTTTGAGATATTTGGAGCTGCTTTCACTTATCGAAAAAATTACAGTCAGAAAGCAAATCCGCAATTTACACGATAACTCTTTTTAATACCACTCGATCCTGTTTTTTATGATTGAACTGATTAAAGTTCGAGTGATAGAAAAGTAACAAATCGCAAAAAACTTTTCCCAGACGTTTTGTAGGAAACAATCGTGGCTTTGATGTTATCATTGAATAATTGTAAATAAAACACTTAAAACTAATTTCTACTTCTCGAAATGCCAAAATTTAATACTTTATAATTTTAGCAAGAAGTAGCAGATTAGCAGAATGAAAATTAATTGGCGTTAAAAATTACTTTGCTTTAAAAATTTAAAGTGTTTTGCTGAAATCCGGGCGACCATTATATATTCATAGACGACTGGCTACGAAAGGCTCTTTCGACATCCTCAAACTGTTCAAAGGAGCTTTCCACCTTGAAGATTTACCGCAGCGTGATAATATAATGGCGGGGATTGCAAATGCTTTGGAACAACTCTTGGTTTGGTCGTTTTCAAAGGTATTTTGTTGACGGAGAGTCATGAAATTGAGGTAGTTGGTATATATAAAATAATAAACACCGACACGTCCTTCCCCAAACGGGTTGGTAGAGGTGTACTGTATACTCACTTTTCGTCGGCGATGTTAGGTCCGAGGCAGCATGGGGCCATAACGGCCAAAATGCCAGAACCTAGAATGAAAAATTACGCTTTGTCCGATCTAGGATTTAAACTCAGGACCTCGCGACCACTACGCCCAATACCGTCACCATACCAATCATGCAGTTTAGTGAAGACAGTAAGCAATGGTATAAATATCAATTGGTATATGAATGTTAAAATAACCTCGATAAGAAACACATAAAATACGGAGAAAAATCTACACATATTTTTATCGTAAGATTTATTTTAAATAAAATTAAGGTATCTACATACTTTTTTAAAGTGGTACTTAGTGTTAGGAAAACTTTGTTGAAGTAATATAGCAACTTGGGCTTACCATAAATGCAAAAATCTCCGGTCTACTTAGTTTTTTGTAGAATAAATTTGTCTGTGATTTAAACTTGAGTGATGCACTCATTAATTTGTATTTTTTTAATGGCTCAATTATTTTATTTTTATTTCAGGAACAAGATATTACAGTGATAGTTTCTTTTTTAAATAAAACGTAGACGTTAACGAAATTTGTAAGCAATCTACACACGTATGCAATATCATGGATGTAAGTTCGCATTTGTCATCATATCTTTAACATCGAGGCTGTCTATTCAGCAGTCCAAACTAGATTCAGGACTGATTTTCCTTTCGTAATATACGAAAGGAAAATCAGTCCTGAATCTAGTCTTAAAACAAACATTGTACTAAACAAAAATATTTGTACTAAACAAAATACATTTATAAAAACTAGAGGTATGTAAGGAAAGAACCTGTTGGAACTCAGTACTCTCTGCCTACCCCGCAAGGGATCTGGCGTGATGATATAGATAGATAAATAAAAACTAGATTCATTATTGATTTACGTTCTGTAATAAGGCCTAAAACGCCCAAAACAAACAAAAGAAAACAAGAAAAACAAACAACTCATCAGAATTCATCGGCCAAATTAGAAGTTGCCGTTCCGAAAAAATAAACAAGACCGAGCGTTTTAATTGTAAATCGAATTAAATTCATTCGAGAATAAACTTAGGTGCTTTCGTGTTACGTGTTCAGGGCCCTAATTCTACTAGTAAAACTTAGTCAAAACTGAATTTAAACCGTGACCAATCAACGGCTTTAGCTGTTGACACGGAAGAAAAATAACTAGAGGAAGCGCTAATGCGCATACCCGCTTAGCTCAGCGCAGTCGCACTTACTTACGCGCTAACAAGCGACGTCTAAAAGTAAACATAAAACATAAAATTGGGCCAATTGCATCACACAAGACGTTAAAACTTATTGTAACGCTAATATACGTGTAAAGGAGGAGCATTACAACATATTTTTCAGTTTGTAATTGTGTGGGTTTGGCTTCATCATTTCCCATACTGCGGTAGCTTAGGGGCACTTTCTTCTTGAGGCGACCTTGTTCCTTGAGGAACCCTTGAGCTAGTTGCCCCTTTACCTTGCACACACACATGGCACTTTCTTTATTCTTGTTCTTCAGTGCATGTTTTCATATACCACCATTACATTAGAATCTTGATCAGCGGCGTTTAAGATTCGGTTTTAATATAATTTTGTTACTACTAGAATTGGATCCAGATCATTAATAAATTACCGCTGGTGTGCTTACTTCAACAATGTTATTTTAGGTCTATGAATATATAATCCAAGCGTAATACTAGGGTTGGCGAACTACACACACCTTCGAGAAACTCTTAGGCCTCGGACACGAAGTCAGCGGGAACGGGGCGGCGGCGCGGGGAGCGGCGCGTTTTAATGCATACATTTATATGGAACTGGCGTCGAAGGCAGCGGCGAGGGGAGCGGGCAGCGAGTGGCGTACGAGCGGTGCGTACCAATCTAGCGGTGTCCGCGCGTCTGCATTAACGTAGTGTTGAGTTGTAGTATTCTTTTTTTGCTTTTTAACGACCGAAGTTTTAAAATGCCCGCCGACATTTGGAGAAAATTATTACAATGATTTTTGATAGAACAAAGATACTAATTTCTCGTAACACAACACTACGTCGCTCTAGCGCCGAGCGGTCTGCCCGCTGGCTTCGAGATCGGGTACAGCGTTGCCGCGCCGCTCCCCGCGCCGCCACCGCCGCCGCCCCGCACCCGCTGACTTCGTGACCGAGGCCTTAGGCATGCAGGTTTCCTCACGATGTTTTCCTTCACCATTGTGCAACAAGTGATAGTTAATTTAAAATACGCACATGCTTTCGAAAAGACAGAGGTGCGTGCCTGGATTTGAACCCGAGACCTTTGACTTTGCAGTCCAACGGTCTAACCACAAGGCTATCACTGCTGTTATTAATTATTTGCTATCTACAACAAAATGAAAATTATTACACCATATTCTTATCTATGGGATTTACTCTTTTTTACAATTTACTGGCTGCAAGTGTACCTCACTTGAAGAAATCTTAAATTACTTAATTTAAGAGGGCTAAGCACGAACAGATTTAACGTTACAGTGACGTTGTCGAGCAAGCTTGCTATCACATTCCTCTTTATTTAGTAAATTTGCGGTGTAAAGAGGATAACGTAATTAACTCGTAAGCGTCACAATAACGTTTATCAAAGTAGTATAAGTACTTAAAATGTGTGAAAACAAAAGGAATTTTGTTCGTTGTCTCAATAATGCTAGAATATTTTATAGAACAGCTGAACTGTTCTGGATGGGTTGACGTCTTAATGAAATTTACGTATTACGACTTGCCGCGTCGTCCGTCCCTCTTCTTCCAGCGCGAACCCGTATTGAACCGTCTCTGTCGTTATGTTAAGGTGCAGTTCGGAGCTTTATGTGAAATTTATTCATAACGATGTAATTTATCCGTGCACAGTAAAATGTTCGGTAATAGAGGGTCAGGGGAAGCAGGTTATAATGGTTTTGCTTTGTCATCAGTTTATTCGGCGTCTTTGAATTTATTTGTTATTCTGTTCGAATTTCATACAGGAGCAGTTAAAATTAGTAATTTTATTATCAGCCGAAGACGTTTACTGCTGAACAAAAGCTTTCCCCAGAGACAGCTACAACAGCTTGCTTTGTGCTGTACGCATCCAGCTCAATTCTACCATCCATCCTACCCGTGAACTTCACCAGGTCCACGGAAACACCATACTGAAATTAAATATGTTTTAAGCAAGAATCTGGTCCGTACACTATATTTTTAAAGAGCTAAGTTCATAGTATAAATATTATAAACTCATTCTTTTCGAATCGAGAAATCCGATTATCAGGCCGTTTTCTAACGAAGGTTTTTTTAAGTGAACCCACTGATATACCACTTTTTGGTATAAAAATGTATCCTTGTAAGTAGACATATATTTTGATGCCACTAACCCAATTAGTTAAAGTATGCACACACAACGGAAAAAACAAATATCAACTCGGCCCCATTCAAGAACACAACGCAAAATGAATCCCAAATATGCCCACACACGATTGGACGACGAATTATCATATCAAACGATAACCGAACCGTTTGCTACGAAAAAAAAGAGTCGTTCACAAACCTTTCATCCTTTTATTAAAGAGAAAGGGTTAGTATTTGCCAACAAAAATAGCTATACTATCCAATTGAACAATTGTCGACTCTATTACCTAATAATAAAGAAGTTTAACGATGCAACAAAGTTGGTGGTACTGTAATAAGCTTAACTCGCACATCGCAATGAAAGGTTCATTCAAATAAATTTAGATTGAAATTCGGAATGGAAATTCGAGTGAGTAAGGTTTTTTAGTTGGGGTTACCAATAATGAAAATTTTGAAACGTTTTCTTTTAAATTAAAGTTGTTGATTTCCATCATCCATTTTATGTCCATTTTATTTGAATATGATTTAAAACAGTATTTTCCATTTCATTGCCACATTTGAAAAAAGAAATGTCAATAGTAACTAATATAATAAATGTTATAGGATGGGTAGAGACAGTTCTAATTGCCAAACGAAATTAATATTTAATTCAATGGTGTTAAGGCATAAAACCATAAGTATAGAAACGGGTCATGCCTCTTATTGCCATTGAGTAAAGTATAATTTCGTTTGACAATTAGAACTGTTACTTCCCATCCTATGTGAAAAATACTGTAGTTATAGCATAGTTATAGACTATTTATAAGAACTGTCGTAGTGCTGTACTTTTTTTTTAAACGTAGCCCCACACTAGGATTTATTCCTGTTTCGTGGGTGCGTTTACAAACATGAAAATTCACATACACAAATACCCAGACCGGAATAAATAATTGTGGATCACACAAAGATTTGTCCCGTGCGGGACTCGAACCCGCACTTTCAGATGGTTAAAATAATAAAAGAATACACACAACAAATTAGCATATTTTAAACAGTTAATGGAATGAGTTGCGTGCAAATTGCCATATTGGCGTCAATTATTCTCAGCGATATAAGTCTTGGATCAGCACAGGAGCAAGCTCTACGACTAGATTCTTAGTTGTTGTATGTCAGGATGAATGACTATTTATAAGTCTTGATAAACATTTTAGTTTTACCTCTAAATGCTGCAGTAAGGCTGCATTGGTAACTAGGTAATAATAAAAATAATGAATCAGGTAAATACCAAATAGACCGGGTCTTATCTGAAGGACAAGTCAAGAGTCCGTAACTGGCGAGCGTATATGAGACGAACTATGAGAGTGGAGGAAGCCAGAGAGGTATGTAAGCAAAGAACCTGTTGGAACTCTGTAATCTCTGCCTACCCGGCAAGGGATCTGGGGTGATGACATAGATAGATAGATAGAATCAGGTAAATCTGTCCCACTGTTCCACAAATCAAGATGAGAGATAGATCATAGTCCACCAGTTTTTCATATTTCATATAGGAGTAAGCATATAAATTAACATAAAGCCTAGATAGTTAGATAGAGTACTCTTTTTTGCACACCAGCATAATAACAGTAAAGAAATACAATTAGTTTATGGCGGCATACAATCGGCGGTCTTATTGCCAAAAGCAATTTCTTCCAGACAACCAGCGCGTTGGAAGGAGCAATATATATATATATATATATATATATATATATATATATATATATATATATATATATAATAATATAGGGTAGTTGGTAGCGTACTCTAAATGATTATATATCTACTATAATGTACACACAATACATAAATACATATTAACACAAATATACAAATTAGCTAAATTATGACAGCATTACCAACAGGGAGAAACTGATCCTTAACCATAATTTTAAAGGCAGCCAGTAATTTTACACGTCAGACTGTAACAGGCAATGCATTCCACAAGCGAACAGATTGATTGGCTAAGGATTTGTGAAAGAAGTTTGTGGAATGTATTTAAGCCTAAGATTCTCCGATGACCTTAGGAACCTCGAATGTGTTTCGTGAAGAAATTCAAATCGTTCTTTGAGGTAAGAGGTACTTTTAGGATTAAACAGATTACTGTAAAGAATAGATAGTATGTGAGCATTCCTACGAAGGCGGGTTGGTAACCACTTGAGCCTTACACGATATTCAGAGATGTGATCATATTTGCGTAAACCAAAAAGAGTTGTATATCGCACTTTCAGAACAGTAGTAACTTATCTCAAAAAATCTCGTTTTTGGAAAACTTATCACGTCCCTTCGGAACCCAGCGGCGCGGGTAGAGGGAGGGAAAGTGAAAGAGACCGAAGTATCGTATTGCTTAATATATATTATATTATTCACCAAATATAGCGTACCTTTTAATGGCCCTCCATGACAATAACTAGATTTCTTAGACTATACTTAGAGTAAAATCTATACCGTTCTGAAGGTACGATATGTATTTCTTTGTTTAGGGCGCATTTACAAACATGAAATTCACAGACACAATGGGTGTTTGTAACAGAAACAAATATTTGTAGACCATACAAAGATTTGTCCCGTGCGGAAATCGAGCCCGCGACTGTACAATCCAGTGAGCGAAGCGGCTAAAGCTCTAGACCACTGCACTAATTCATATTTGTATAATCAATATTTCACTAAGTATATTTTGGTTTTATTCGAGTATGTTCACTGAAACATGATAAAGTTTACCGTGGTAGTTTTCATTTAAGTTCCTTAGAAGGGGAATTAATGTGCTTACAACAAAAAATAAATTTTTTTATTATTTTTAAATACACGTAGCCCCACCCTTGAAATAACTCCTGTGGCGGGGCACCGTTTGGTTACAAAATGACATTTACAATCATATATACAAACACCCGGACCGAAACAAATATATGTGGGTCACACATATAATTATATTTTTTCTTCGCGACTCGAACTCGCCACTACAAGATTGCGGGCGGATCGGCTAAGTAGAGAAGAATGAGTATTATTTTCAAAATCTGTCTATTGCAAGCCCAGCTTATATATGTGGAGGAAGAACCTGTGGTTCGGTTCATAATGGAAAGAATAACTAACAACAAATAAACCCAGGTTATTTAACGATGTTAATGAAGTGTTGAACTTTCAGGGCATGCGGCATGCAGAGGCTTGCAGGATCGGGTTATTTTCTCTGATATAGTACACTGCACGACCCAACGATAATAGCGCCCCCTATAGTTTTAATCTTCTTTATAGTTGACCCTTTCGGCTTATTTCGAGGCTCTACATCCTTATTCACTATAACCAATTAAACTATTAACGCGGCGCGTTATATTAATTGCGTGAAATGATCGTTTTCTCGTATCTCAGCGGCGCGGCTAAATGTAGATGAAAAAGTTTGTAAAACATTTTATTTTAATAGAGTAACTGTGGAGTTTCTTGCTCTTTTTCAGAGGAATGACATTCCGAAGAATTGAAAACAATTTCTTTGGATACCATTAAGGTTTGTATTGCTACCTACGTAGAAATGCCATCTTTATAAAAATGAAACAACAAAGGTCAATTTGTCTATATACAAGTTATAATAATAATATTAGCTCCGTTAAGAAACTATCTCACCGTTGGGCACGGGCATACTCTCAAACTGAGAGGGTTTAGGCCATAGTCCACCACTCTGGCCCAGTGCGGGTTGGCGAACTTCACACACCTTCGAGAAACTCTTAGGCATACAAGTTTAATTACTATGTTTTCTTTGATCGTGAAAGCAAGTGATAGTTAATTTTTAAAACGCACATAGCGTGCGTGTCTGGATTCCACTAGACTTTCTATATAAAAGTTATAATATTATTTATTAATATTCACTTTTGTGTAAGAAGGTTACTTTATTAGTAAATTTAATAGTATATCCGTTTGTTAGAACATAATAAATCCCATAGTTAAGGCACAATGAGCGATGATTTTTCAAAAGAAATCAGGGGGTGTGCCAGCGACATAAGCGCAATTAATTTAACAGTCTCACTGCTGGCTCGGGTTGCGGCCCAAGTCGAGGAATAATATATAATATATCGGCGACTTTCGGTTCAAGTCTTCTCACTCCGCAACATCGTAGAGAAGCAACTGGCAGTGGGGCGGAAGGTTTTCTGCGGTTTTGTAGATCTGGAGAAGGCATTTGACAGAGTTGTGCGAAAGAGACTTTGGGACATTTTGCCAGAGTATGGTATAGATGGCACTCTGTTGCGAGCCGTCCAGTCCACTTATGTGGACTGCAAGGCATGCGTACGGGTGGGTGGTAACAGGTCACCCTGGTTTGACGTTAAAATCGGCGTCAAGCAGGGTTGCGTGTTGTCCGCTAGACTGTTTATAATATATCTGGACAAAAGTCTTCAAAGACTGAAAGCGATAAATGAAGGTGTAAAAATGGGTGACTTAGTGGTAAACCATCTACTTTATGCAGATGACGCGGTTTTAATAGCGCCAACAGCCACTGATCTGCAAACACTAGTCACAGTTATGAAAGACGACTGCATGATCAATGGCTTACACTTGAATGTGAAGAAAACCAAGATTATGGTTTTTGAAAGGGAAGAAACCAGAACGAATGTAAGGATTGTGGTTGGTAACGATGTGCTGGAGCAAGTGAATGAGTTTGTATATCTTGGATGCGCCTTCAGTAAGGATGGGAAATACACCGCTGACATAGAGAGAAGAGTGAGTGCAGGGAACAGAGTGAATGGTGCGATGGGAAAGCTACTCGGGAGCCGGCACTTAAGCCATAAGGCGCAGCTGGCCATACATAACGGAGTTCTTGTCCCAACGCTGTTATATGGTAGCGAGAGCTGGGTATGTAAGAAGGAGAATGAAAGTAGGATAAATGCGGTAGAAATGCGAGCTCTGCGGAAGATGTGCGGAGTGAAGCTGACCGACCGCATTAGCAACAGCATAGTAAGACAGCGAGTAGGTATGAAAGATAGTATCCGGGGAAGACCTAGACTATCTTACCACGACCAAATAAACCGAGTCTTATCTGATGGAAAAGTCAAGAGTCTCCGTAACCGGCGAGCGTGTATGAGACGAACTATGAGAGTCGAGGAAGCCAGAGAGGTATGTAAGGAAAGAACCTGTTGGAACTCTGTACTCTCTGCCTACCCTGCAAGGGATCTGGCGTGAGGTTATAGATAGATAGATAGGCGACTATGTTTTCGGCACAGCCGTTTCAATGCAGGTTACGGTGAAAGGTGGGTTTATCTTTGTTTTTATAGTCGTTCGCATGGTGGCCGGACATAGAAATCACACTAGGTTATTGTACGGTGCACTGATCTACTTTGATATCTAGACTTTGGTGGCTAAATATCAGAAGATGCTTGGAATTTAGGATTGATGGAATTCGTCGTCCCGGTGCCCTTCAGCTAGTAGCCGCCTTGTCCTTCTGTCTGCGAAGCTATATAGATTTCTTGCCCAAGAGCGTATATCATCCAACGAATTAAAAAATAAATTTACGGGAATATTAAACATCAAATAAAACAATTTTTTGTATTATACCGCATTTGTTTTGAAGTTACAATATAAAGAATTGTTTAGCTGGAAATCTAAAATATCTATAAAATCTAGGATGGACTTAATATTTTTCTGGGTAGGTACATGACTGTTTTGTTTTTGAAAAAAATTAATGCCTTGGCCACAAGCTTTCCGCTACTATTTCGAGTGCATTTACTCATGCGCGTATATAATTTGCTAATAAATGTGTAAATAGTGTTTCTTCTACTTCTTCAATTTATGGCTACACACTAATTATAAGTGTATTTTGCCAATGTCCAGTAAGATATATAATCGTGTTTGTTTAAATTAATTCGACTCCCCGGTGAATTTGATGACAAGGACGATAATGAAATGAATGAAGTACCCCACCCTGGATAGTAAAGCGGTGGATAATTTACATACCAATTGCAACGGCCGTTTTGAGGGAAGTCGAAAAGGCACTTTTTATCACTTTGTTACAATTAACTTCACTCATGCACATATAAGAACATATAATGGTTAATATTCCACCAACATTACACATTATTAGTCGAAATAACATAAGTTTTGGAAATCAAAACAAATTGACTACATCACTCTTGGACTTCCCGCTAAAACTCAAAAATAAAAATTGTGTTTATTTGTATAACAACTTTTTCATATTTTCCTTTGGTATACGTTTGGAACTGAATTTTCATTTTTGGTAATATTTGAAGTATCAATGGTGTAAGTATTGTAATGCCCCCAAAATGCTCCTTATACGTGGTGATATTAAAACCCAACTCGCTAAAATCCTCTATCTTAAACGAGACTGACTAAAGTAGGGCAATGTTGGGACGTTAATCTTTAGCTCACGCGAAAAGTACTTTAGTATTAAGAAACAAGGGTAAGCGGGGGAAGTGAAGACTTATACTCGGATTTTGTTCCAAACAACCACATTTGAATGTTTCCAATTTTATTTTAGTCTGATGCCGGTACCTTTCGTGGTAAATCTATGTACTAAATACATAATCTATATCATATTTTTTTAATTTGTGTCGCAGACATAAACTGAGGGCTTACGAAACGATTGAAGTTAGCGAAACGCTAACGAGTTGATATGCATTGTCATACTACAAATTCACGAAATAAACATGAACGTGACATCGTCATTACTCAGTAGCGTCATGCCAACGTCAATCTTATCATGCTGTCCTCTGTCCTTCAGATCCTCTGACGCCTAAGCACAAACCATTTAACGTTGTCGATAAAGCGTGCTATCACGTTCATCTCCATTTTGTAAGTTTATAAGAGTGAAAAGGACTGCACAAGTCGATAGCGTTGCGCTAATTGTCGTCATATCGCAAAGGGCCCCTGTAGAATATAACAACATTTCTGTACCTCAATAAATACATCCAAACATATTGAATGTTATTTAGTTTAATACTGTAAATAACCACAGCACCGATGTAGGAAACTTACAACCTTTTATTACTTAAATCTTTATTACGAAAGTAATAAAGACTATATTTAACGTTGTCATAGCCTCTTCTTCTAAATTAAAGCTGTGAAATTAAAGTTCGGTTGTCTGGGTAGTCGGCGGGTTTATTTAATAAAACCGTGTCTACTTCAGCCGGCATTATAATACTAAGCGTGCCTTTTAATGATATTGCTAGGATAGATAGCTAACTAGCTGTACTACACATCACTTAAAAACTACGTGATGCTTCAACATTTAAATATATTTTACAAATCTATATACTAGTGATTGCTTCCGGTTATTCCTTTACTCTGTTGGTCATATGTATTTAGTTTATTTAAAAACACCTCTTTTTGGCTGTACTATATGTCATCAACTATGTAGCATTTACTTTTTGTGATACTATTCGGTTTCGTAGCCCACAGTAACATAAACAAAAATCTAGATTTTTATCTCTTTTAGAATAATATATGCAAGTTCGTTTACTCCGATTACATCATCGAATTTCCTTAATTTGAGAGATTGGATAGTGTAATAACCCCTTAGTGAATCATACTTATTAGCCCCCACTGGCGCGATTTCAAAGTGCGTTTTAAAGCGCTGTAAGCGCTTTTCAAAATAAATAATCGTAAGACAATCGTTTTATTCCAGCGCTTTACTAACGCGCGTTGATAAATTGCTCATGCCGAATGAGAGCTTAGTTGCCGTGTTTTCCATCATGATCCAACTGATTTCATCTTAAATTTAGAATGATACAACCCCGTAACAAAATCTGAGACTACAAATGCTCAATTTAAAATGGGGTAAACACAAACTCCTTTGCGGGGTAGGCAGAGAGTACAGAGTACAGGTTCTTACCTTACATACCTCTCTGGATTCCTCCACTCTCATAGTTCGTCTTATACACGCTCGCCGGTTTCGAAGACTCTTGTCTTGACCTTCAGATAAGACACGGTCTAACTAAATATATACTTCTCGTTAACCTTGTACTTTAGGGTATACTTATGCGTTCGTTACATTTTTTGCTCGTAGATTTTCATTAAAATCAGACTTGTAAAGTTAAAACGTCAGGATGGTTTGAGGGCACAGTCTATGGAAGCCGAGTATGATTATTTTTGACTTTCTTTAATAAACAAACGTTCTTCCTTTGCACTTGTTACATTTTACTTTCGCGTAAAATTGCTTGCGGTTTTTTCGACTTGTAGCTAAATTAACTATCCTTAAGTAAATTGCTGTAGCATCCCGTCTTGTCGTTTGATTTCAGGTTAATACACCTGGATTTGGGTCAGCCCGAGGGGTTATTTATTTAGTGTACGTATATTATATTTACTTAGACATTTGTTGGTACCGTAAGGTAATTCGGATACCGATTTTTATTTTTTTTCCTTCTGTAACTACGTCTCATGGGAAATTTGATTGTTTAATATGTAACATGTACGTAAAATCCTCTTTTATATTCTCATTGGACTAGAGCTGTTTGAAAAAACGGCTATACCAAACAGGCCACGTTAAAGGACCGATTATTGCAATAACATAGCAAAATCATGAATTCCTATAGTCTCTGTTCAGATGATCTATCTATGAACATGATTTTTTTTAATTAAAAAAACGTACGTGACAGAGTGATAGCCTAGTGGTTAGACCGTTGGACTGCAAAGTCAAAGGTCTCAGGTTCAAACCCAGGCACGCACCTCTGTCTTTTCGAAAGCATGTGCGTATTAAAAATTAATTATCACTTGCTTTAACGGTGAAGGAAAACATCGTGAGGAAACCTGCATGCCTAAGAGTTTCTCGAAGGTGTGTGAAGTTCGCCAACCCGCACTGGGCCAGCGTGGTGGACTATGGCCTAAACCCTCTCAGTTTGAGAGGAGGCCCGTGCCCAACAGTGGGACAGTTTCTTAACAGGGCTAATATTAAAACGTGACAGAGAAAGACAAGTTCTCAGTTTAGGCCATGTTCTTATCTAGTGGTAGATTAGTATATTATGTAGATTAAATAAAAAAAATGTATATAGACATCGAAGTTAGAGTTTACAAAAATATTAACAAAAGAGCCGAATATGTTTTGAACATCGATCGACTATTTAAGATTTCTAAACAATGTTTTATATGTTTAAAACGTTCATGTAAGAATGATTGTTATTGACTTTTACTTAGTATAAGCTACTTTTGATTTAAAAATGCAATATATTTCTTAAAAAATAGTCGGACAAAAACTGTTTTTTAACATGCTCTATCTAATTATTCAAATATCACAACGTACCGCATTATATTATTTACTGCAGGCAGATTCACAGTAGGTTTAGTACTTAACTTAAATCGAGTTGAAGACAAAAAAAATAATGTACTTAATCGGATCTCCGTTGAATAAATAGCCCCAAGGCACAATACCTACTGTCCTATGACTTGGATTACTTCTAGTCTTATTACTTGGATACCGTTCAAGTGTTAAATCACAAAATATCGCCAGAGGGCAGTAATAAAGTTAAGTAATAAAGGAGGCCAGAATACTCGATCGATCGTACTCGTAAAGCAAGCGTCAAATTGGTAGCTAATAGGGGTTGCAGACGGGCAACTGAAATCGGTATTTATACGTTTTGTTATCTATAAACTCTTAAACTACTGAACCGATTTTAACCATTCTTTCAAAACTACATTACCCAGAAGTAACATAGACGTCATATGGCCCTGTTGCGGGCCGGGTGTGACGCCGCGGAAATATGCTAGTTTTACAATCAGTAGTAGTAAGTAATAATAATAGTTTTTTTTTATAAACACTGCGAAAGCACTTGCAAAATGTATTGTTTAAATATAATTTACCACCAGATCAGGACCTATTATCCACCGAGAAGATCTAGTAGAAATTTAGCGGGTTTGTCTTTTTTATCTAATTCCTTCTAAATGTTTTAACATGTATAGGTACAATTTAAATTTAAAAATAATATTTTTATGATTATGTAATTCCAGTGTGATGCCTTATGACGTAAAATTTTATAAGATTGCTGGTGGACCAGTCTCCACAAGCAGCACCCGCTTACAAGTATAACTAGAGCCGCCATTACTTACTTTTACCTCACTTTCTGCACCATATAGTAGAAGCAGAGACTTTCGAGACAGCATGACCAAACCAATCTTTTTTTTTTTACTTGAAGGTAGTTTGGGATTAAAGGATCAAAAATTTTACATCTGTTTGTTTATTTAGTTTAAAAATATATAAACAACATATTTAATGTTTATTATCTGCTAAATTTAAGTACAAACCCCCTAGTGCACCGATCTATTTAATAACTTCTCCTCTTACTCCTCTCTATTTTACTACATCTTCACTCTTCACTTCAATTTTCTGCTTGCTGCGCAGAGAATCTACTCTGTATCATGGATCTGTATGCGAGGTTGGGCAACACCATGGAAGATCTGGCAGTAATGTTTACCTCGAGGATGAATAGTTACGAGGAAGACCTCAAGAACGCTGCCAGTACTGAGACATCAGCTGTGCATAAAACCTTAGCCAGCCTGTCTCAAGAATTCACCGACTTCAAGTGCCTCATCTGGAAGACGTTGGGGGCAATAAAATCACAGATGGAGCTTCTTTTTCTTCTTTTAATTTCAATGTTACTTGTTTGTGATTGTTTTTTTCACCTTTTTTTACTTTCCATTCTACAGATTATTAATATTGTGTTTCTGACATTTGGTGTGATCGTCTAGAAATCAGATATTTTTTTTGTGTTTGGATCACAGCATTTTCATCCATTTTCCACAACCGGCGAGTGCACGAGGGTATGATTATTTCAATCATTTATATACTTAGTACTTAAGTTTTAATTTACTTGGTATTCTATCTATCTATCTATAACCTCACGCCAGATCCCTTGCGGGGTAGGCAGAGAGTACAGAGTTCCAACAGGTTCTTTCCTTACATACCTCTCTGGCTTCCTCGACTCTCATAGTTCGTCTCATACACGCTCACCGGTTACGGAGACTCTTGACTTTTCCATCAGATAAGACTCGGTTTATTTGGTCGTGGTAAGATAGTCTAGGTCTTCCCCGGTACCTGCATCCTTCCACTTTCAAATTGTATATCTGTTTTGTCATTCTTTCCTCTGGCATTCTTTCTATATGCCTGAACCAACGGAGCATGCCCTTTCTCATCTTTACACCGATACTCATCCGATACACATCTTTCATACCTACTCGCTTTCTTACTACGCTGTTGCTAATGCGGTCGGTCAGCTTTCATTCTCCTTCTTACATACCCAGCGAGAGGCTACCATACAGCGTTGGGACAAGAACTCCGTTATGTTTGGCCAGCTGCGCCTTATGGCTTAAGTGCCGGCTCCCGAGTAGCTTTCCCATCGCACCATTCACTCTGTTCCCTGCACTCACTCTTCTCTCTATGTCAGCGGTGTATTTCCCATCCTTACTGAAGGCGCATCCAAGATATACAAACTCATTCACTTGCTCCAGCACATCGTTACCAACCACAATCCTTACATTCGTTCTGGTTTCTTCCCTTTCAAAAACCATAATCTTGGTTTTCTTCACATTCAAGTGTAAGCCATTGATCATGCAGTCGTCTTTCATAACTGTGACTAGTGTTTGCAGATCAGTGGCTGTTGGCGCTATTAAAACCGCGTCATCTGCATAAAGTAGATGGTATTACTTTTATTTATTTATTTTTATTTATATGGATATATTTGATATCAGTGATGATAGCTTTGTTTCTTTTTCTTCTTCTGAGATATTTGATAAACGGTATTCCAGTGCATTTAGTGATGATGACGGTGACGACTGTTACTTACGTGACCACCTTCAGTCTGTTTTCTCAAACCACCGACAATTTTTCAATGTTGTCCATATTAACGCTCAAAGTGTTCCTTCTCACTACTCTGACCTTTTAGCATCCTTCGACTCTGATCTTATTCATGCGGTTCTAGTATCTGAAACCTTCCTTAAACCCACTCTTCCTTCTGTGCAGTTTGCGTTACCTGGGTATAAGCTGTTACGCAATGACAGAACAGGCAAGGGATGTGGATGGGTTGCCATTTATCTCCGAGGTGATATCTCCTGTAAGGTGGTTGATCAGTCGCCAAGCGAGTATTCTAAGTTTTCTGAACACCTCTTTCTTGAACTTAACTTTAGTCATATAACGTTTCTTTTAGGAGTTTACTACAGTCCATCCTGTCACATTGATTTCTTCGCCTCTTTTGAATTAAAATTAGAATACTTCTCAACTTTATATGATAACATTATTATTCTTGGTGACTTCAACACCTGTTTGTTAAAAGGGGATAGTCGTAGCAACAAGCTCCGGTCTCTTGTCTCTTCTGTCAACATGCATATTCTACCGCTGACAGCTACTCATCATGCTCCTCATTGTTCTCCTTCACTTTTAGATCTCATCTTAGTTTCCGATCCTAGTAAAGTAGCTACACATGGGCAAATCTTTCCTCTAATATAAACTTCGCTCACCAAAACGCTCTTCTAAATTTCTTTCTCTTAGTAGCTTCGAAAATATTAATGCTGAGCAGCTTAAAATGGATGCGAGTAGTATAGACTGGACTTCTGTTTACAACTGCACAGACGTAGATGCCAAAGTATCAGTTCTTAATAAACTAATAATTGATTTATACGATACTCATGCACCATTGAAAAAGTGAGGGTGAAAGATAGACCGGCGCCATGGTTGTCCGATACTATAAAAAAGATTATGGCTAAACGGGACAGAGCGAAAAGGAGACATAGAAGGTTCCCTACTGAAGAAAATTGGTGTCTCTATAAAAAGCTTAGAAACCGCTGCAGTCGTATGTGTAGGGATGCGAAGAGACGCCACATACAAACCCGCATTCAAAATTTTAACACAGCACAGGTTTGGCAATTCCTTAAGACCTTTGGTATTGGCAAAACGTCCTTTGAAAATACCAGTAACTTAGATCTTAATGCACTTAATGCTCATTTTTCTAACCCTCCTGCTTCTTTAAAAAATGATATTAAATCTTTTACTCTTAAGCTTCTTTCAGATCTTCCTTTGCCAGTATGTGCTTCGTTCTCTTTCAGCCCGCTTAAGGAGCAAGACATAAAGAAATCAATCCTATCAATATCCACGAAAGCCGTGGGTGACGATGGTATACAAATACAAATGATCGTACCAATACTTGAGGAACTTTCGCCAGTTATCACCCACATAATGAATTGTTCCTTGGAAACTTCCTCCTTTCCAACTGCTTGGAAAAATGCATATATTCTTCCTTTACCCAAAATACCAAATCCTCTTTTAATATCGCATTTTAGACCCATATCCATTCTTCCCGTTCTATCCAAGGTACTTGAGAGTGCAGTTCAAAATCAGTTGTCACACCATTTCTCCTCTAATAGCCTGCTGAGTCCTTTTCAATCTGAATTTCGGCCAGGTCATAGCACAGTTACGGCTTTGGTCAAAATAACTGACGATATTCGATTGGCCATTGAGAATAGACTACTGACAGTACTAGTCCTACTGGACTTCAGCAGTGCTTTTAATTCAGTTGATTTTGACATCCTCTTAGGTACTTTGTTCTCTCTCAATGTCTCTGCTCCTGTAATAGCGTGGTTCAACTCTTACCTTCGGGGCCGCTCGCAGTCGGTTCGCTCTGAAGATAATTCCTCTGACTGGTGTGACCTTACTGCGGGTGTGCCTCAAGGTGACGTCCTTTCTCCTCTTCTCTTCTCTGTTTTTATAAACTCTGTTACTAAAGTGATTACTTCTCATTATCATCTTTATGCAGACGACTTGCAGCTGTATCGTTACTTTAAGGGAAATCAATCACGCGATCGATTCCATCAATGATGATCTTGAAAACATCAGCAAGTGGGCAAAATCGTTCGGTCTCTTGGTTAATCCTGCTAAAACTCAAGCTCTCATCATTGGTGGCAAACACTACATGAACGCTCTCAATAGCAATCTGCAGACACTCTCTCCAGTTGTCCTCGATTCTGTCCCTATACCTTACAGTAACCAAGTTAAGAATCTAGGCGTTCTTATAAACTCCCATTTTAATTGGAGCTCTCACATAGCAGAAGTAAGCAGAAGAGTCTACTGCTCCTTTCAATCTCTCAAGCGTCTGCAAAAGTTTTTGCCTTATCAAACAAAAATAAGTCTTGCTCAATCTCTCCTTCTACCAATTCTTGACTATGGTGATGTTTGCTTTCTTGATGCTACTGAAGATCTTATCTATAAGCTCGAACGCTTGCAGAATCTGTGTATTCGTTTCATTTTCGGATTACGTAAATTTGATCATGTATCAGAGTATCGGGCGAAATTAAAATGGCTACCTATTCGACAACGACGGGACTTGCACATTCTCTCGTTACTCTACTCCATTTTACATAATCCTAAATCCCCTGTTTACCTCAGGGAGCGTTTTGACTTTCTTGTTCCAAGGGATTATCCCTGCCGTGCAGCTAAATCTCTCCTTCTTCATGCTCCTCTTCATTCTTCTAGTCGTTACGATGGATCCTTCACTGTTCGTGCTGTGCGTCTGTGGAACTTACATCCACAGTCCACTCGTGCGAGCTCATCTTTGGATGTTTTCAGAAGAAGAATCAAAGAACTTTTTCTATCCTGATTTATTTAGGTATGTATGTTTATGTATGTATTATAATTATATGTATTTAATTTGTATAGTAAGTAACTGAGTATATGTATTTATATTTGAAAATATAGTATTTATTTCATTGCTATTTTCTATTAACATTATATTGTATAACTGCCCTCTTATTTCACTTTCTCATCTCTCAACACTCTATGGTTAGCTGGAAGATAACTCATATTTGAGTTAAGCTCGCCTTCTGTATACTTTTAAATTGTAAAATTATTTCCATCCCAGTGTATACAATAAAGAATAAAGATAAAGATATAAGAATCGAAAGACTGTAATCAGAAAATGTCTAAAAAGCAAAAATACCTCGAATAATAATTTGGCACTATTAGGGATTACAGGAAATAAAAGAGATGTTTTTGCCGTACTTATATCACAGTACTGGACAACTACGAAGCATCTTTGTATTTACAGTGAGCGCCATTCAAAGTTTTTTAATACACGGACATTTTAAATTAATATTTTTATTACTCTGAATATGCTCAATTCGTTAATATGTTATAGCGCTGTGCGACCGCTGTGTTCTTAGCTATTACTAAGCTTAGGCAGCATTCGACTCGGTCGGTGTGAAGTGGCAGTCAGTGGCAGTCGGTGCGTCTCCGTGCTTCGGAAGGCATGTCAAGCCATTAACTCCGGTTACCACATAATCTGGTAGTCGTTAAGACTAGTTGAAAGCCTTAATAAGTTCCACAGCAGGTGGCTACAAACATGCTTTCACCAATTCACACTGGGTTCAGGTGGAGTATACTAATATAGTATAGTATATAGTAATCACTTTCACCTCAACTTGTGGAAGAAGGCCTTTGCCCAGCAGTGGGAAATTATAAGCTAGTATTGTTATATATATAGGCAGGTACGTGTGTCGTTTAGTACAATTTTCAACTTAACCGATTCTTTTCGATTATCAAGCGACTAACGTAAGTCGCAAGTCTACCTAAGTTGACCTTAACTTGAATTTTCGGTGGGTCATTCGCGTGACCGGTTCGCATTAGAGCAATGAATGAAATTGAATAAGGCCGCAGTCACATCCGCGACTGGAGGAAACGCCCGTCGCTTGCTAATAAATAATAGTTGTTAACTAGTGTTGTCGTGGTACTGCAGTTAGTGCTAATGGACGTCTTAGGCGGGGCGATTTGTTTCGATTAATCAATTGGAATTTAACCAATTTCCTTTTAAACGTAGCTTTTACAGTAAGAGTAGTAGGTCTACACTATAGTATTTTTCACATAGGATGGGTACTGACAGTTCTAATTGCCAAACAAAATTAATATTTAATTCAATGGAGTTAAGGCATAAAACCATAAGTATAGAAACGAGTCATGCCTCTTATTGCCATTGAATAAAGTATAATTTCGTTTTGCAATTAGAACTGTCACTACCCATCCCATGTGAAAAATACTAATCGTTCTTGTATGTATTGTGGGAACAGTTACAAAAATGAAGTTCAAATAAACAAACACTCACCCAAACGAAATATGTGTCGGTCACGCAAAAATTTGCCCAAAAAGTTTTTTGACTTCTTTTTTTTGTTTTGTTTTATACCTAGCTTTTATGTTGTAAATAATCGTTTTTAAGTTTTCTTTTTTTGTTGTGTAATATGTCTTATCTTATTGTAAATAAAGTACTTCAATAATTAAAAATTTGTCTCGCCTGGGAACTACTCCATCTAATGGGCGGAGCGCCTTAAGCTTCTAATAACTGTTAACTGTAACTTTTTCGTTAAATTTAATGTAATTGTCTCATCATCACACCATGTCACGAGGCCTGTTGGCTTGAAGTTATCCCACGTACTCCATTTTCCAAACAGTGGATCGACAATGCAATAAATAAATGTTAGCTCGTATTTTTATTTTGTGACTGATGAAGAATCTATGCTCATATTATAAAGGACATTGTTCCGCGCCCATACATGATTCGCCCCAGAACCAACAGCAATGAAAAAATGATTGTATGATTTCAAGTTACCTGTAAATTATATTCGTGCATTTATTATTATTTCGAACTATGAGAGTGGAGGAAGCCAGAGAGGTATGTAAGGAAAGAACCTGTTGGAACTCTGTACTCTCTGCCTACCCCGCGAGGGAGCTGGCGTGATGATATAGATAGATAGATTATTAAACGGACAAGCGGGGGAATCGCATTATTGCAAAAAGGTATTAGATTTTGCGGTTATAATTCAGTAGCCTTTTTGGCTACACCTGTAAAACAGTTTTGTATAAATAAAAAATAATCAAATCAATTTTGGTTAAATGTAATCGATTGAATATAACCGATTGATAGGATTGATAACTCTAACCGAAATTCGATAACAACGTTGACATTCAGAAAAGACGTTGGCGATTTCGATTTAAGTACTTACGTACTGTTGAAATATTCGTTTTGGAATGCAAATTGTCCGTTAGATATGGATATTTGCAAGAACTAGAATAAAACAAATAAATAATTATGGTATAGGTCACATGTTTGTTAGTTCTGGGGCCAGTTTTGACAATGTCCTTTGAAAGCAACCCTGTCTGTCTGTTACCTTTTCACACTCGAACCACTGAACAGATTTTGATCAAATTCGGCGACGAAATCGATTTCACTCAGAGAAAGGGCATAGGATACCTAATGTCTTAAAAATAACTTAAGGGTTTGAAATAGACGCCTGAAAATAACGCAAACGAAGTAGCGGGTACAGCTGGTTTAAAATAATTCTTTGAAATATTATAATTATCCTGTGGCTTTTATTTGAAAATGTAATCGTATGATGAACTAACAAACATGTGACCTATACCATAATTATTTATTTGTTTTATTCTAGTTCTTGCAAATATCCATATCTAACGGACAATTTGCATTCCAAAACGAATATTTCAACAGTACGTAAGTACTTAAATCGAAATCGCCAACGTCTTTTCTGAATGTCAACGTTATCGAATTTCGGTTAGAGTTATCAATCCTATCAATCGGTTATATTCAATCGATTACATTTAACCAAAATTGATTTGATTATTTTTTATTTATACAAAACTGTTTTACAGGTGTAGCCAAAAAGGCTACTGAATTATAACCGCAAAATCTAATACCTTTTTGCAATAATGCGATTCCCCCGCTTGTCCGTTTAATAATCTATCTATCTATATCATCACTTCAGCTCCCTCGCGGGGTACAGAGTACAGAGAGTTCAGAGTTCCAACAGGTTCTTTCCTTACATACCTCTCTGGCTTCCTCCACTCTCATAGTTCGTCTCATACACACTCGCCGGTTACGGAGACTCTTGACTGATAGAGATGTAACAATTTATTAACCTCCTAGTTTTAATATTAGTTAAACAACCTTCGAAAACAGTGTTGTAATTTGTCTCAATGTCCGCTACGCATGATGCCTAAATATCGCTGTACCTACTGAATAAGATTAACATAACAAGTGCTAAAATACATCTAATTTCCATTAAGATTTGTGTGCAGTCCGGTGTAATTAGTCAACGCCAAACCCTGGACGTCCCCAATGGGCCACTTACTAGACATGCAAATCACACGTAACATTCTTTCGGACCTCGGGGGCGCATGAAACATGCACAGTAAATTAACCGGCAATAAATTAGTCACCCCTAGCTTTTAGGGCCCTCAGGTGGATTAGGTAACGTACAAATCGCGAACTTTGGTGTCCATTTCAATTGTCGATAGGGAACTCAAATTTAAATTATTTTTTATTAACCACAGGAATCGAAATATTAAAAGAAAATAAGTGAAATATCGTGCGATTTTGTTCGAAATCACTGTAGCTGCTTTGCCACACATGCAGTTTGAAAAAATAGACACAGACTCGCATTATTGCCGTCACAATATTCTTCTCCTTCTTCTATATCATCATGCCAGATCCCTTGCGGGGTAGGCAGAGAGTACAGAGTTCCAACTGGTTCTTTCCTTACATACCTCTCTGGCTACCCCGCGAGGGAGCTGGCGTGATGATATAGATAAATATAGACTTACTAATCTACCTCAGCGGTATCATATCATATAGCGCGCTTGTCATTTTGTAATTAGTTTTTATATTTTTTGCATCCTATTCTCTATACAACATACATGCATAGATTTCTACGTATTTTATGAGGATCGATGCTAGTTTTTTACTCTTTCCCGCAAAAAACTTGTGAACAGGTTTTGATGCAATTGAACAGTAATATAACGTATTCATCAGAATGCGCACTAAAGAAATAATTTATGAACATATTACAAAATAAATGCGTGCCAAGCCGCGGGTACAGCTAGTAGAAAATATAATTAAAAACTGAGAGCTTAGCACGAAAAGATTTATTTAGAAGACGTTAACGTGACGCTAGAGAGTTGATATGCCGTCCTTGTCTCGTTAGAAATTCACATGAACATGAACGTGACAGCATTCTACTCGCTAGAGTCCGCTAACGTCAACTGTTTTTGTTAAGCCTTCTGAAGAGATTTCGATGAAACTTCACAGTAATATATCTTACACATCAGAATAAGTAAAGCAAATTTATAAATATAAAATAATACTAATATAACGCGTGCGCAGCCGCGAATGATAACTAGTAAAAATATAATTAAAAGCGGCAATAGATTCAAACTCAAACTCAAATAATTTATTTTGTATAAGCCCTGCGGGGGCGCTTACAAATAGTCAATTTACATTTTTTTTTAAATCTAATATAACTACAAATCTACCACCGAATCGGAACGCGGCCTCTACTGAGAAGATCCGGCGAAGAAACTCAGCGGGCTTGTCTTTTTTTATATAATTCTCTTTCTCTACTTCCTTTTAATTTTTTTATCATATTGTGTGAATACACTGTTTAGGTTACAGTAAAATAAAATAAAGAGTGTCTGAAGGATTCCAGATGGACCAGTCCCCGCAAGCAGCACCCGTTCACGAGTATAACTACTGGAACAGCCATCACTCCCCTCGACCATATTGGAGGGAAGGGAGTGACCCGCGCCAGACAGTCACCGCAAGCAAATACATTATAGTGAGCATGACCAAACCAGAACCCCAAAGACGGTGGTCAGATAGGGTCTACAAAGCAGTACAGATTCTCTGTACTCTCTGCTAGACCCCGCAAGGAATCTAGGATTATATAGAAAGATCCCCAAATTTGACACGCAAGAAGTACACATGAGCGTTTTACAGTCATACAAATAAATTATTTTCGGTCATGCCTCGAGACAGAAGGGTGTTGCAGGCCGGGGCGTCTTGCGGCGCTCGCCCACTTGATTTATCCGACCGCAGCCCGCCGCAAACTAGGCGCCTGCCGTATTTATTGCCACTATAACCCTATTAATTCTCTCTAAGAGCGACTTTGAACTTCGAGCGCAACGGAGCCCTAATCCCCCCGCTGCGGGGTCGTTACGACCGCCCGTAATGACACGAGCGGGGAAAGTGTTGGGCGAAATTCAGAATGAAATGTACGCTTCATGAAACCAGTTGAGGGTTACATCTGCGGTTGTTAGTTTAAACTGTAGTACTGGAGTTTGGATTGGTTAGGTACATTTATTGTGTTAGTGCTTCATGGCATGAATAATGGGTTGTACAATGCGTTGTTAAGACTAAGACGGTAATGAATTCAAGTAAACGAAAGTGTCGACGATTATGCTAAACCAACTAAAGATCCTAAAATGGATGGTAAACAATATATAAATAAATGTACTGCACTATCTGCTACTGAGGGCTTATTACAAACAGCAGTGACGCTAAAAGAAAACAAAAAATGTATAGGAATGACATTTTATAACGAAAAGTCACATGCTCATAACAATGCGCTAATGATTGTAATAAGGGAATAGGAATAAAACTAGCCGCCACCGCCGCGCGCGTCCCTTGTCTAGGGTCTCAGGGCTAACACAGTTGAGATAATAATTATTTTTGTCTTACCTGCTATTATGGATTATTAAAATATAGAAATGACTATTTTGGCTTGGGTAAAAAAGTCGACTAATGGGCCGATAACATTTTGTCCCGTGCGAGAAGTTTTGCCGCCCGCGATGGATGCAGATTGACGTTATCGACAAAACGTGTTGCCTCATTTATCTTTTATTCATATATTCAAAAAATGTGAAGTGTGAAAAGGTTGGCACATCAACTCGATATCGTTAAGCTAACGTCAATCTGTTCGTGCTAAATTCAGCTCTCTGCTTCAACAGTGGAAATGTTCCTGCTTCCCAAGCATGCAATAATGCATGCTCCGCAATTATGACCAGCAGACAGTATAGGCTAATTTCGTTTCAGTTGGTGATTTCACTTGCTCTTTTTACAAGCTTTTATTTAACTTACACTGTTCGTATGTCTGTCTGTCTTTCCAGTTTAAATCCTGTGATCCATTTTTCAAGTACTTGCGGTTATCCGATTGAGCTGAAATTTGGCATACCTACATAATTTCGTTGACAATGCAATAATATGGTACCATGGAACTAGTCTCATGATAGACTCTGAAGGTAGCCGTGGGAACATGTCATCTACACAACATTACCACCTCGTGCTAAGGTTTGTTAGATCGGTAGTAACAAGTACTATCTAACCTGAAGGTGTTTAGTCTGATGATAAATGGAAAAGGTGACCAAGGGAACCACCCAACTACTCAACATAGCCTCGCCGTATTTGGGCTCGTTGAATTTTCCTTGACAAGTACCATAGTACTTGTCGGTCTCCGTTGGGTTTTTGCTATAAAAGCTTGTTTTAAAAAAGATCTTTTTAAATTCAAATCACTAATCCTCCACTGGTATAAAAGCAGTCAGTCTATGCTGTCTAGTGAGACAGCATAGACTGTTTTATAGGAGGCCTGTGACTGGCAGTGGCCGGTCATAGGCCTCCTCTTGAACCACGCCGGCCTAATAAAGATTGGTGGATTGCTGAATGAGTTTATAGAAACAACTATATACTATTTCAAATTATGTTAAGTAAGAGAGACAGATGAATGGACCAACATACGTTCATAGTTGATTATAAGTTTATAATAATGCCAATAATCCAAATAGTAAAATGAAAACGTTTTTTGTAAAGAACGAAAATCAAAGTATACAAGTCGTCAAAAAGCAATTTGGTCGTCCTGCATTTCAACATACCGTAATGATAGATATAGATTCATTAGGTGTTAAGCTAACGTATTAGGATTATTTTTCTGTTAAAATAATGAGCAGATGTACTCAAACAACAAATTAATAAAATGTCTCACACTTTATAGATAAAAATAACATCCAATCAATCATGAAACAAGGACCGGAGTGTTCTCGGCACAAAGTTAATTCGTTACAAATATTTGATGTAGGACAAGCGCGGACTATACATTTTAGGACCCATCAAATTACGAAGTATTTACCTCGGACCCCAAAATTGTAGGTTCGTTAATTATAACTTTACATTATTAGGTACCTGCGTGACCGGCGGCACTGTGTGTTTCATTAAAAGTACCTAGAATTATGAAGTTTTAAAGTTCAATTCATCTATATCTACATGTTAGATCCCTTATGGAGTAGGCAGAGTGGGTATAGATTTCCAACATTTTTTTCCTTATAGACCTATTTGGCTTCCCTAATTCTCATAGTTCATCAACTTGAATGTTTTTGAGCAATGATTAATTAAAACAAACCTAAACGAAATGACAACAGCACAGAGGATTAATTTCAGTTTATGAAAAAACCGACACCAATGCCGGGGAAGACCTAGAAAACGATAGCGACGACCTTTACGTCTATGAGGAGAGATCGTCTGAAATAGCCAAGGATCGGTTACGTAGAAAATCATGGGAGAGACCTTTCCCCAGCAGTGGGACGAAAGAGGTTAATAAATAAAATTAAAAAGCATCCGGAAATATGTGCCACACCAGATCCTCTACGGAGTAGGCAGCTATTACTTGATGACACTTTCAATCAAGTTCTTTCCTTATAGAAGCTTCCACCAATCGTTCGGAAAACTATATTTACATATATGCATTATTTCAAATTTGCGCTTTACTTTGTCTGATTTAAAGTGCATTATACACTTTGGCGCAGAACTACTAAGGTAATACCAAACGAGTTTTATGGTTTTTTGATGTACTTTCACATCTAGCACGAAGGGTTAACTTACATCTACCAGACGAGTTTGAAAAGTAGATATATTACACTAACTGATGACGACAAAATATCTAATAATGGACACTTAAAACATTTGATGACTTATTCCACATCTAAAAATAATTCGTAGTTCATTTTATATCAGGTATAGTAACGAACAGATCCTCCAGAACATGCCAAGTCGTCTTCAAAGAGAACTGTTAGAAGAATTCTGTTTGTTCCTTTATAAAAGAAAGTTAAACATTAGAAAAGAGACAATTTGACGTGCGCGCCAGATAAAACCAATAAAGGACTTCGAGTGAATTGTTTACATCGACCGGTTCGGTATGGTCCTTTTAGATGAGAAATTCTTTAGGTCTCGGCATGCGTATCAGAAAACTTTAGCAGCAAACAACAGTAGATGTTACTTCAAAGGCAATGAGACAAATGAAAAGACTTAGGGAATGTTACAACCGTACAAACTTAAGTTATAGCGACATATAGAGTTGAGGTGGAGTTTGTTGCGATCTCAGCAGAAGTGCGCAAACATTTAGTTAAATTTGGCATAAGGCAAATTTTGAAGGGACTTATTTTTTTCCTATCTTATTAGAAACACTATACTTACGTTAATTTCAACATAATCAAGCTTTAGTCATGCTTAAATTCAGGCAGGTTTGTCAGTTTCCTGTTGCAGTGGTTTTGGTTGTCTGTTGATATATATGTCAGTCAGTATCTCCTTTTATATCTTTGATAAGTTAATAATATGTCATTCAACGTTTAATTTAAAAAGTTTATGAAATCAAAAAGATTTTGTACAATTTAAGACATGGTGAATAAAGTATTACCACTAGGTATCATTGTGATATCATAAGTTAGGAAATGAGATAACAATTAGAAAATTCTACACTTCTGATCTATTAATTTATACTCACTGCTCTGACCTTACTGCCTCGTTGGTCTAGTGGGAAAGCGCCTCGCTTTGTGATCACGAATTCCTAGGTTCAAAACCTAGGTCGGACAAAGTAGTTTATCTAACGAAAAAGTCCCAGCAGGGGTCCGGAGTGTGCAATTGTGCCGGTATATGGCAATAGGTTTGCCCACTATTACATGGTACCTAAAATCGTCGGCGAAAAGTAGGTGTACTCAGTACACCCCTGCTACCCCCGCTTGGGAAATATATATGTGTGGCGGTGTTTTAATTTAAAATCACGGTTTAGTTACACTTTAGCGTTGGTAGGTTTCACCACTTTAGCTTAGGTACTGTGTGACTTTAGTACAAGTAGGCTACGACCCAGCGTCGCACTTTTTTCTAAACTTTAATTTTATTTCAGGTCGCACGTAATGTCGGCCTAACCTTGCATGAGCAAAGTCGAAAAGGTGAAATTCAGAGATTTGAGATAACGGTAATTGTGATGTCGCACCTGCACAGATTTGTAGCCGATTCAAAGAAGTAAAACTTTTAAAAGTTGTTAAAAAAACCATTGAATTGTACCAATATTTTTTTACAGATTGAATAAAAAAACATTGTACCCTGCAAAATTAATGCAGGTAGGCGGGATAATTTGGAAATTGCGTTCTTACAGCTTTTTTGAATAAATGAGCGTGTACTATCCCATTGCTACGTAAAAGCCTTATCTTACAAATGAGGGAAAGAGTGTAGGTCATATCCTACTCTTTTGATCCTCCTGTTGGAATTTATTAAGCCGTCTGTAATGCCACTGGAGTACCATGAAACGATCATTCCAGAAGTAATCGTAACAGATCGCGTTGTGATATTAATTGGTCGTTGCGAATTATAATTAGCACTGAAGCGGTTTCCACAGCGTCCTACTCACTAACCTCGCCCTACCCTACTACCCTCGTCCTACCCTATCTACTACGAGGCACCTACTCTTATATAAGTCTATCTATCTATCTTTATCATCACACCAGATCCCTTGCGGGGTGGGCAGTATAGGCATAAGTTATTTCTTTTCCTACGTTATCATAATAGGTCGTAATACGCGCGGACACGAAGGCCCTCGGTTTAATCCCTCCAGCATAGATTAGCAGGCCGTATTGTTAAAACTATTGTTTATAACAGCCGGTTGTTCGATAAGGTTCGAATCTATGTATATAAATAAAAATCTATCTATCTATCTATCTATAACCTCACGCCAGATCCCTTGCGGGGTAGGCAGAAAGTACAGAGTTCCAACAGGTTCTTTCCTTACATACCTCTCTGGCTTCCTCGACTCTCATAGTTCGTCTCATACACGCTCGCCGGTTACGGAGACTCTTGACTTTTCCATCAGATAAGACTCGGTTTATTTGGTCGTGGTAAGATAGTCTAGGTCATAGATAAATAAAAACGAATGCCTAAATGTGTTGCTAAGCGCAAAACTCGAGAACGGCTGGATCGTTTCGGCTATTTTTTTTTTTAAATATTTGTTGAAGTTCGAGGAAGGTTCTTTTTAGGAGAAAAATGTAAAAAATTGCACGGAAAGACGTAAAAAACGCATTTTTTTGCATTCAAACGCCTGCGCACCCGCGGCTAATAGTAATGCGTAATAGTGAGTAATAAAATAACGCTGACAACAAATCTCGCTTTTGATATAGATGAAAAATTATATTATATTTTATTTCAGTAAAGATCATTCGGTACAATAATATGATCTAGATAAAGGGACAAGCTTTTTAGTTTGCAAGTTTGATCATAAAATGTTATTTTAGTTATTATGTAGCATGGTGTTTACATAATTCAGTCATTTTGCAATATGAACCTTGTGTGATCTTGCCGTTTTGTAATTTGTTCTTTCTGCAATCTAGACGTTTTGCAATCTGGAATTTTTAACCTACTATTGTTTTTTGCGATCTGATCATTTTGCAACTCAATATTTTTATAGACTGGTCCAGCTATTTACACAGAAATCACAGCGAGATTTGGAATTCAAGGAACATATCAAACAAGTTGGCTAATAGCATTATTTACGACACTTTTTCAACGCTTTGTGGGAAAAGCGCTCTAAGCGCTTATCATAATATGAATAAAAAAAAATACTGTTTGTTTAATTCCAGGGCTTGATATTAATCAATGTATGCGCGTATGAAAAAGCGCTTGTGTGAACGTAGCCTTAAAAAAAAGTATTTTGTTCAACACTCAATTTGGCTTCTCCACAGTCAGATTGAAAAGACACTTCCACGACGTCATTCTTTGTTTTTACAATATTTCAGTAGTTAGTAGTAGTAGTTTCTCAGATTTGAAGGGGTTGCTCCTGTCCTCAAACTATTAATATTTTCTATTTATGGAACGGTTCTATCTATCTATAACATCACGCCAAATCCCTTGCAGGGTAGGCAGAAAGTACAGAGTTTCAACAGGTTCTTCTCTATCTACGTTTTGTTTAATTATTATTTTGTCATCAGTGAAATGTTTGCTGTCGCGCCGAGCGGGACTGCGCTGTGTGGCGTCTCCCGTACATTTCAGTACATTACAACTCCCCAAGCCGCGCCAGCGTCGCGCAGAGCGGAGCTGCGCTGTGTGTGGTCTCCCGTATATTTCAGTACATTACAACTCCCCAAGCCGCGCCACCGTCGCGCTCCCGTCGGCTATGTGGGGAAACCTTAAACATTTTATAATCGTGTCCCCGAATGAAAACAGGACACCGAATTTAACTTTTAGAAACGAATGAGGGCGGTTGATTTCGTTCTTTTTATTCAGTGCCGAAGTTTTCTATTGCTTTTGTTTGGTGTCCAAGTTTTTGTGAGTTAAGTTAGTTACCCAAAGATAATATTCGGTGAATGGACCACCTTTTTTAAGATTTTATCCTGAAGATTCGTTTGAATATATTTTATTTTGCTACCGGAGAAGACTTTGATAAGGAAAAAAAAATGTTTCCAGACCAAAATGTTATTGCTGGGGTGAGTAACGGTCGCGGCTATCAGTTTGAAAAGAAAAACGTTTATTGCAGAGAATGAAGGCAAAATAATTACATAGGTATGAAACGAAGTATTGTTGTTTTTATTGTTGTTAATGCGATCGTCACGCTAGATCCCTTGTGGGGTTGGCAGAGAGTACCTACAGAGTTCCAAAAGATGTCCAGAAGTTTCACTTCCAAAATGTATAAAGAAACGCCCATATTCCTAAACTGGGTCTGGCAGAAGTGTACTAAGTACACTTACTTATTACCGACGATGTTAAGTCCCATGTAATAGCCATTGGGCACAATGAATTGTAGCAATATTAATTATAAAGCTTTAAAGGCAAAAAGTAACACTAATCGAAACACTAAGCTGAACCGGTTTGATATAGGAACGGCGCAAACTATTTTTTCGTTACCAACCTCTAAAGAAACAAGGTTCTTATGTCGCATGGCAACAAGTGACTCTTCCTTCCACGATAAGACTACATATGATGGTCACAATGGAGTTGACAAATTTAACAATGGATAAATACAACAATGGATAGAAACCCCTTAATTATTTTAAGAATAAAATAAAGGCAAAAGCTTACACCCGACTTTTAGCATAGTCAACCGACGATTTGATCGTTTTTTCAAAGTACGACGCTGCGACTGAATTGTCAACTCCGCAAATGTGATTTTTAGTTTCGTAAGCTAGATCCTATGAATGTAAGGTTTCGAATCGTGATGCAGTATGGACGTAATCGCTCAAGCTATGATAGTTAAGAAGTACTCTCAGCCTACCCCACAAGGGATCTTGTGTAATGATATAGATAGATGAATTCACTATTCTGTGAAGTAATTTCCCAGTCATTACAAAAATTTGTTGCGGTTTAGGTATAAAAACTTTATAGATGTAGGTGTTACGGTTGTCGGACGCACTTAAATATAGTAAATAAATTATTATTATTTGCTTTCATTGTACTTCTAGCGAGGACATTTTTGGAGATAGTTAAAGTCATATCGTCACACCAGATCGCTTGCGGGGTGAGCAAAATAGCAAAACAGTGTTCGAATGTATCTATAAAAATCGTAAAAACTATTTATTATTAGTAAAGGACATTGGTCTGCCCCAGAACCATGAAGCAAGCAATGAAAAAATACTTCTATGATATCAAATTACCCATTAGTTCTCTTAAGGCATTTAATAAACGGTAAAGCCGGAGAATCGCAATATTGCATAAAAAGTATTAGATTTTGAGGTTATTATGCAGTACATATGAGGACCAAATAAACCGAGTCTTATCTGATGGAAAGTCAAGAGTCTCCGTAACCGGCGAGCGTGTATGAGACGAACTATGAGAGTCGAGGAAGCCAGAGAGGTATGTAAGGAAAGAACCTGTTGGAACTCTGTACTCTCTGCCTACCCCGCAAGGGATCTGGCGTGAGGTTATAGATAGATAGATAGACATATGAGGTTATATTGTGTGTTGACATTCAGTAAAGATGTCGGCGACTTCGATATAAGTACTTCCAATACTTTGAAATATTCATTTTAGATTGCAAATTGTCCGTTAGATACGGATATTTGCCATTATTTGAATAACATAGGTAATTAATTATGGCATGGGTCAAATGTTTGTTGGTCCTGGGGTAATTTTCGACAATATCCTTTAGTCCTAGGAGTCCCTTAAACAAGGACCGATAACAGTCAATACGAGAACAACACAAGGGTCATCGTGGCGGTAGCTTTAGTCCTGCAGTGAAAGTATTTTTATGTATTTAAATTTAATCTATTTACCTATATAATATATGATTTAAAGCTGTAAATTTAACTGCCTCGTTGCTCTACTAGTGAACAACATGCATAGCGATCACGAGGTTCCTGGGTTCCAATCCTGGGTCGGACATTAAGTATTTTTATTCGATAAAGAATTTTTCATTATTTTTCTGGAGTCTCGGATTCCGCCAGGTATTCCATGGGACCTAACACCGTCAGCAAGAAGTGGTTATACATAGTACACCTCTATCACCCATACTAGGGGAATATAGGCGTGGCGAGGTATTTTTTTATTTCACATCTAAAAAGATAAAATGCAACTCAAGAGTGATTCTTTTATTATTATTATGGGAATGAGCAATTTGTATTCAATTACGTATATTTAAAAAGTCACCTTAGACAAATTATTCAATTAATTATTAAAGATAGAAATTAAATGAAATCGTCACAATTCGACCTCTAGACGTTTCGCCAATCAAAAACGTAATATGCTGTTTGGTAAAGTGTACAAGTAATATTAAAATAGTTATTTACATTGAACTTACACGGCATAACGTTAATACCTACGGGTATTGCAGTTTTAATTCACAAAAAAAACGAATAGAAAGCAAGAAAAATAGTTTATTTTATGGTCACACAACTAAACATAAAAAAGAAATAAGTAACGAATGTGTATCGACATAACAAAAAGTATTAATAATCTATCTATCTATCTATAACCTCACGCCAGATCCCTTGCGGGGTAGGCAGAGAGTACAGAGTTCCAACAGGTTCTTTCCTTACATCCCTCTAATATTAAAGAAAGTTTAATATTAGAGGTAGTATTAATAAAGATAAATAAAATAAAGCAGACACGAAAAAGAGTAACTGTGGGAGATCAAAATTGGTCCCTGCCTGAGCTAATGCCGCAGCGGTATTAACTATGCTGCAGTTCTGATCTTCCAGTAGCGCCATGATGCAGTAAAGTCACGAGCAGTCTCTTTTCGATATAGTTACCTATAATTAAATATTAATATACTGAGGTACGTGTGATTTGTATTAAAACAAATCTACCTAATTAGAATAAGATAATAATTAATTAATAAAGTAAGAAAAAACACATAATAAATAATAATAATAAAAGTTTATTAGGTCCAATAAGTTACATCATATGACAAGGTAGGTGTATCTAAGCATAATATGTCAACAAAATAAATTAACGGTGATACCTGTATTAATGAAGATTCATTGTATCACAGGTATCAGCGCCTTCCATAGGTTTTACTAGTTGAGAGATTATGTAAGGATACTTAAGTAGAAATGAAATATTGATAAAAAAAGGAACAGTAAAATAGCGCGAAGTTAACATTTCAGCGCATCATCAACGAATTATTTACATCCGGAATTATTCCTGTAGGTATCTAACCAAATACATACACACAGTCACAGAGATCAAACTCATGACTATAAGACGATTAATACGCCGTCACCCCCTATATTCCCCAAGCGGTGGTAGAGGTGTACCGAGTACACCCACTTTTTGCCGACGCTATTAGGGACCCTGTAATAGGGGGCGAGCCTATTACTATATACTGGGCCCAATTCCAGACTCCGGACTCATACAAGGAAGTTTTCGTTAGAAAAACTACATTTGTCCGACCTAGGATTAGAACCCAGGACCTTGTGATCAAAAGGCGATGCGCTTTGCCACTATAGTTTTTTTCACGAGACATGGGTACGGTGAGTTTTGATCATGATCATATTGTATTTAAGATTATTGTAAATATAGAATCCCAAAAAACAAACAGGAATATAAAAATATTTCAAAAATCTACCTTTAAATCATATAGTGTTCATACATTTGCGTGATTATTTAAAAAACTTAATAAAACTCTATTACTCAATTATGTAAATTGTAACGATTTGCGTTTTAGGCTCTGACACAGTGTAATCGTTATAATCGATATGTTGTTTTTTGAAATGTACGAAATCGATTGCCAACTGTTTTACGAATATATTATTCTATGTATCTGACTGATATATTTAGTATTCTCATCGTCAAGAAATTAATAAATAAACGTGGATGCGCTATTCGACATGAAAACAGAAAGTTTTATGGAATTTTTAATAATACACGTAAATGACGAAACAAGCGATTTCTCGATACGATATTCAATGGATTCTATTTTACAGTTACCACATTTCTAGAACCATCAAATTTTAAACGTCAGCTTACCTATGACTGGTGAATAGGACTATAGACCAAAGAGTCAGTCAACATAAAGATATACCCTTTCTGGAAGAATAGTCATGATGGTATGTGTGAATGACAAAATATGTATTGGTGTTATTATCCCAAACTCTAAAGGCCTTGTCTACCAACCTTGTGTAAAGTGCTGGCTGGCGTAACTCCGCAATTAAAATCTGGGTACTTTAACCGTCGGATACATAGCTGTATCCGACGGTTAAAGTACCCAGAGATACTGAAATCCGGACATAGAAGTCTATGTATACTATACTTACTTGTAACTTTAATTGTCGATTAGTCTGCTTCATTTTTACTCGAAGGCGGTGATAGAGGCCCTAATACTACTCAAGCGAAAACAAATTAATTTACTTTAACATATTGTTTTCGTCGAAATGAGAAATTCGCAACCCTATAAGTTGTATAAAGATATCCGTATATTTATTCCAGTCAATAATCAGGGACTCACAGTAATAGCTCCAGGGCTGTCACCGGCATACGAGTCAATAGAAATCCTCATATACGGCCAACTTTCGATTCTTTGGCGAAACAAAATGAGGGAAGTTGTAACGTAAAAGAAATTGGATTTTCGTATTGAATTGACAGAGGGTCGCGGAGGAGAGGAGTGACGGGTAGGGCAGACGTAAAGGGAAGGGCAAATACAGGTGAATGAAGTTTGTGTAAACGGGATCCTTCAATATGTCTTGTCTGCTCACATATTGTTAAGTATTAATTAATGGCTGCGGATATATGGATATATTTTTACGAGTATATTTATTATGTTTTTGACGGACGATTTAAAGCAGTGGTCAAGAGCTTAAGCCTCTCCGCAAAATGTGTCTAATAGTCGCGGGTTCGATTACCGCACGAGTCAAATCTTTGTGTGATCAACAATTATTTGTTCCGGTGACACAGGAATAAATCCTATTTTGCAGCATATCCAATATCCAACTGAGGAAAATCTTCTGATGTACTAGTTTCTGCCCGCGAGTACGTTCGCTTTGACTTTAGACAGGAACCTAACATTTTTCCGGGATAAAAATTATCCTTTTGAGTTAATTCAGGTAATAAAGTATATGTGTGTCAAGTTTCATCCAAATCCGTTCAGCCGTTTTTGCGTGACTGAGTAACAAAAATTCGAGTATCTTAACATCTAAACATTTAATCATACACACTTTCGCATTTACAATATTGTAGGATTACAATTCATCGAAATATGGGCGTAACGGCGTGTTTACAATTCAACGGAAAATATTTTTACAGCAATAATATGAGTCTGTGTTTATTTTTTACGACCATGTATGGTAAAGCGTGGACAGTAATTTTCGTTATGATTTCTGTGCCTCTCTACTATATTCCTCCACAACTAGGTCCGCGTGATACAGACGACCTTTATATCTCTCAGTTTGTTTTTTGAGAGAAGGCCTTTACTAAGTCGTGGGACAGTATGGACCCATTTATTATATTTACCAAAGGACATTGTTCTGCGCCCATACATGATTTGCCCCAGAACGAACAGCAGTGAAAATATACTTTTATGATTTCAAATCACCCATAAATTCTCTTAAGGCATTTATTATTAAGCGGACAAGCGGGGGAATCGCAATATTGCACAAAAAGTATTAGATTTTGAGGTTATAATTCAGTAGCTAATTATACATATGAGGTTATATCGTGTGTGTTGATATTTAGTAAAGATGTCGGCGACTTCGATGTAAGTACTTACAATACTTTGAAATATTCGTTTTAGATTGCAAATTGTCCATTAGATACGAATATTTGCCATTATATGAATAAAATAGATAAATAACGATGGCATGGGTTGAATGTTTGTTGGTTCTGGGGCAAATTTCGACAATGTCCTTTACCAGTTAAATCCATTCAATTGTCTAGACGTCGTTGAGTGACAAAAATTCAAAATTCTGAAGATATAAATCTAAGCAATCGTATTTATTTATTATATTATTAGTACCTATAACTAGGCTCTCATATGGACATCGTATCGTAAATAACGCAAGAATTCAATACGAATGTCAAATTTCCATACTTAAAGTTTTTTACTCTTTATAAAGTACCTTTTTCCCTAATTAATAATGAAACTGGTATGTGAATGTGTGCGTATTAAGAAATATGTTTAAGATATGCATTCGAAATCATCAAGAATAAATTTAATTTGTTAGAAAATTCAATAATAAAAGTAAGATTCATTAAACACTGTTGGAATCAATTCAGTTATCGATTAAAAACCAACTACTTTCAGGTCTTGCGTTTATTATGTTACAACTTGTATACAATTTTCTATCAACAAGATATTCTCATAAATAATTTTAAACAAATTTGGTGATAAGTTGCCTGGGATCGCTTGATACAACACAAATGCCTTTCATCGCATCCCGTAAATACTGTGGTGATGTTCAACTTAGTTTTATTAATAACTACGATTTTAATATTAATATTATTAGGAGTAAGGAAGACTCATTACACATTCCCTAAAATACGTACTTAAAATACAATATACTTTGGAAAATATTTTTTTTATGTTGACCGCCAAACTTGCCATGTTCCGCCATTTACAACTCATACATACCATGGGCATATCCTCTTTCATAAATAATGTAACGCCGCACCCAACTTCCAACTAACATACAAGAAAGCAGAAATACTCCCTCCGCCGTTCGTTCGAACAAATTTACATATAAATTCGCAAGACAATTCATTCCAAGTCTGGAATCGAACCAGCTCCGGCCCGAAATGAGTTCCGGGAACTTTCCGGGCGAGCTACAAGTATTTGATGATTAATTAAAACATTCGAATGAGTTTTAATTACATGTTTATAAAAGGGATGTCTGTTATTTTGTCTGTGAAATATTCTTGTTTAACGGGTTGGTCCAGTGTTTAAGAGCTTTAGCAACTCACTGAATCAAGTACTCGTGGGTTCGATCCCTGTACGGTACAAATGTTTGTGTGATCTACAAACATGTATTTGTTTGGATCCAGATCCACCGTTCGGTGTTCCTTTATGAGAACTTGTGTTTTAAACGCATCTATGCCAGAAATAATTCCCACTGTTTCTTTAAAGAAAGAAAAATTATAACATAGGGCCTAATAACGAACATTCCGATCAAACTTCATTTCGATGTTAGATAAATAAAAAAACTCCATCAAGCTTACATCCACTAACGAGGGTAGAAGCAGTGTACTGTATGCTCCCATATTAGAATAATGATGTTTATTCTACATTAGTGAGAAAAATTCCTTAGTGAGAGACTGGTGTCCGCACTAGGTAAAACCTGTGTCACCAGGCTCCCATTCTCTGATTGAAGATAGATAACAGCTACTTTTTTACTTCGTGTGAATGTTCGCCATAAAGATTTGTGTATGCAAGTTTATATTGGAGAGGTGTGACAACATTAACGCGCTTATACTTGCATAAGTAGTTTCGTGTTGAATATAAATAACAATATTTCTGATTATATAATGTACATAACGGAGTGCTTGTTTCAACGCTGTTCAATGAAAGTAGGATAAATGCGGTGGAAATGCGAGCTCTGCGGTAGATGTGCGGAGTGAAGCTGACCGACCGTATTCGCAACAGCAAAGTAAGAAAGCGATTAGGAATAAAAGATAGTATCGGTGTAAAGATGAGAAAGGGTATGCTCCGTTGATTCAGGCATATTGAAAGAATATCCGAAGAAAGAATGACAAAACGGATATACAATGCGAAAATGGAAGGATGTAGGTACCTGGGAAGACCCAGACTATCTTACCATGACCAAATAGACCGAGTCTTATCTGAAGGATAAGTCAAGAGTCTCCGTAGCCGGCGAGCGTGTATGGGACAAACTATGAGAGTGGAGGAAGCCAGAGAGCTATGTAAGGAAATAACCTGTTGGAACTCTGTGCTCTCTGTCTACCCCACAAGGGATCACAGTTGAGTGGAAGTATGTCGAAATAAGACCACATCTATACTTGTGCTCTTATTTTTCGGGCTCCTTATCGAGTTGTCGCCTTTAATCTGAACGCCTGCGTTGTTAGTCTAGTGGCGAATGGTTTTTTGATCACGAGGTCCTGGGTTCAAATCCTGGGTCGGACAAGTGTAGTTTTTCCATCGAAAAATTCCCAGTATCAGTCTGATGTCTAGAATTATGCTCGGTGTATGGCAATAGGCATGCCCCCTATCACATGGGACCTAACATCATCGGCGAAAAGTGGGTGAACATAGACGGTGTTTATTTGTATTTTATTTACCCTTTAACTAGAACAAATTATATATCGATGGAAGTAACCATTAAATCACGCATGATTTTCAGTTTTGGATTGTTATCGAGAAACTTTCGTTAACGCTGTACTGTCCACGATTCGTACCTTAGGCTGACTAGTGTATTACTTCCTATCCTTAAAGTTATTAATTACTTTGTGAGTACCGGTCACCGTCTTTGGGTTCTGGTTTGGTCATGCTCACTATAATGCCTTTGCTTGCGGTGGCTGTCTGGTGCGGGTCACTCCCTTCCCTCCAATATGGTCGAGGGGAATGATGGCTGTTCCAGCAGTCATACCCGTGAACGGGTGCTGCTTGTGGGGACCGGTCCATCTGGAATCCTTTAGACGCTCTTTACAGATAACGTTAGATTCATATCTCGATTGTAATGCATCACACTCGAGCTAGGTCATAAACTATTTAATTGTAAACTAAACATTGTATCCACACAATATGATTTAAAAAAAGGAAAGAAAGAGAAGTAAATAAAAAAGACAAGCCCGCTGAGTTTCTTCGCCGGATCTTCTCAGTGGAGGCCGCGTTCCAATCCGGTGGTAGATTAGTAGTTTAATTAGATTTAAATAAAAATATAAATTGACTATTTGTAAGCGCCCCCGCAGGGCTTATACAAAATAAATTATTTGAGTTTGAGTTTTTGAGCTTGAGTAATCAGTAATTAATATGTATAAGTCACGTTGTATTATATCTAAATAGAAAGGTATCTTTAACAGTAATATTTGCTTAATACAGTCTAAATCAAGTCCGAATTTTGTTGTCCTATGTTTACCGTAAGCAGTAAGGTCGAATTTAGTTCAATTCTGCCCCCATCGACCTTCCATATTATCCCTAAATCCGAAGGGACAAAGCACTTCCGGCTGGGGCACAGACAGTGTGCTTCCGAAGTCGGCACTATCGCCCTCTATCGGCGCGCCCTTATCGCGAACCAGGAATCTTTTGTATGCCGGGCTATCTCGTTTCGTATGACGATCTATTCATTTTGATAAAATCAGTCCTTTGTATAGCCTTCTTTTTGCACATATGAGATAGATTGGATATTGGAAAGCTACTGTATATATTCGGATAGTGTATGGGTCTACTACGACTACTCGAGACGTGAGAAGTATTTTTAGAATTGGACTAGCTATGAGATTTTGTCTTTGCTAGTACAGTTATCCTACGATAGTATTTTTATTAGTATTATATAAAAAACGTAGCTCCACACTAGGATTAATTTCCGTGTCGTGGATGCGTTAAAAAACATGAAAGTTCACATACACAAATACCCCGACCGAAACAAATAATTGCAGGTTGAAAAAAAAACCACAAAGATTGTCCCGTGCGGGAATCGATACCGCGACTATTCAACTTAGTGGGCCCATAGTATCTTAATGATACAGTTAGAGTCTTTATTCATAGTAGTTAAAATAAAATGCATTTTGTTTTGAAGGGCAAGTCAAGAGTCACCGTAACCGGCGAGCGTGTATGAGACGTACTATGAGAGTGGAGGAAGCCAGAGAGGTATGTAAGGAAAGAACCTGTTGGAACTCTGTACTCTCTGCCTAGCCCGCAAGGGATCTGTCGTGATGATGTAGAGAGATAGATCAAATGTAACTGAATACAATGGAGAGACTACAAAAAAATAATAAAAAAAAAGACCGCGTCACTCTTATATTCCCCAAGCGGGGGTGGCAGAGGTGTACCGGGTATGTTACCTAACGATGTTAGGTACCATGTAATAGAGGGCGAGGCTATTGCCATATACCGGGCACAATTCCAGATTTCGGACTCGTACTGGAAAGTTAGATGGAACAGTTTTTCTTTTTTCTTAAAAATAACGTAGTCCCACACTAGGAATCATCCGTGTGTGTGTGTGTGTGAATGATGTACGCTGTTGGCCGCGAGGCCTTTACAGCTTCACCGGACTTAAAGGCGAGCGTGCAACCACTACGCTCTAGGCAGGCAGAAGGGCAAGAGGCGACATACTCGGTTGGGACAGTCGCTGTAGGGGGACAGGTGCACTACTAAGTGCACCGGTCAACCGCCGGCTATGGGAGGGGATCTACTACTACGTCGGCGTCGTCGCCCGTATTCTGAGCGGAAAGAAGGGATGACAAAGCATCGGGGGGGTCGGTGAGAACATGTCGCGGCCGGCGGTGGCGGCAGGGGTCGGGGGGGAGATCGTAGTCGGCGGTGGCTACGATTAACGGATTCGCATGGGTAGATGCGTTCGCGAAGTGACGTGTTGACGCCTTTTTAATAAAGGCGCGAATAGGTTCGAGACCTAGATCGGAGTGGAGGTCGACGTTCCGTACGAACCAGGGGGCTCCTACGGCTTTACGGAGGAAGCGGTTTTGAACCACTTGGAGTTTATCGATGTGAGAGGGGGCTGAATGCCCGAACACAACACACGCATAAGTCATGATGGGTCGAACGCAAGTTTTGTAAGGTGTCACCTGATTTCTAAGGGACATTTTACTCCGCTTGCAGATTAACGAATGGAGACGACCGAGCACAAAGGATGCTTGGTGACGGACCCGCTTGATGTGCGGGCCGAAGGACATGGTGCTGGAATCATGCCTGTGTCGTGGGTGCGTTTACAAACATGAAAATTCACACACACAAACACTTTAATTATAATGCCTTTGGTCAATAGATCAATGCTAATGTTGTTCGGGCCATATCCTAACATAAATAAAACTACTTCGGTAAACTTCAGGTTCTTATATATTTAAAAGTTATTATAATAGAGTATTAGTTAATTAGTTATTATTATAAAAAAGCTCAAAGTTGCTCAGCGAGCTATGGAAAGAGCTATGCTCGGCGTTTCTCTACGTGATCGAATCAGGAATGAGGGGATTCGTAGAAGAACCAAGGTCACCGACATAGCCCTCAGGATTAGCATGCTGAAGTGGCAATGGGCTGGCCACATAGCGCGAAGATCGGACGGGCGTTGGGGCAGAAAGATTCTAGAGTGGAGACCACGTATTGGCAAGCGCAGCGTGGGACGACTGCCTGCCAGATGGACCGACGATCTTGTGAAAATCGCAGGAAATCGTTGGATGCAGGTGGCATCGGACCGGTTACGCTGGAAAGCGATTGGGGAGGCCTATGTTCAGCAGTGGACAAGTATAGGCTGAAATGATGATGATGATGATGATAATAGAGTATCCGCAGAGCGGCCGATCGTTTTGTAAAATAGATTAATGACTGGTTTGTTGAATCAAAGAAATAAATATTAGTGTTAAAAATAAACGTGCTTTTCGTACAAATGTACGGTTTTTGTCGTCCTGAAGTGAAAGTCCAGCTCGTGTAATTAAATAAATAAATAAATAATGTATCAAGGCCACTATTTACTGGTCATAAAAAAGAACATTTTAATAAGTAACATCTACCTACTGACCTATGCGAATATTATAGCTAGGGTAAAAATCCGGAATACCGAAGGTATCTATCGGCCAGCTGGCGAATCGCGCCGTTTTTCAATGGCATTTTGCGTTAGAATGGGTGTTTTAGTGTTCTAAATTAGTATTGTTATGGAGATATTACTCATTGAAGTTGTTTTTTTTAGTTTATTAGTACCAGTGAACAGCAGGCATTCGATATATCCCCTAAGCTTTCGCTCCAGGACGACTTAAATTACACCGAAAATATTTTATTTCAGAAAATTCAAAAAAGGATTGATCCACTCTATGATTTATTTTTCTATCGTAGGCGCATTTAAAAACATGAAATTCACATACTTTACTTCACACTACAACCAAAACAAAAATTTGTGGGTTGCACCAAGATTTGTCCTGTGCGAGAATCGAACCCGCGCTACTAGTCGATTCAGTGGGCGGAGCGGCTAAGCTCTCAATCACTACACCAAGGCGCCGCCACGTCTTTGGACACAAAATTCCGTCAAGTGACAGTATTGTATAGAGTGTCTGTCACAAAGATAGGTTCAAGTATATTACCATACCATTTAGTTAGTCATAAAATCTCTAATATATTTATGGGAGTAAATAAAAAGGGAGTTGTTGAGGATACCAGTGGTCTAGCGAAGTACACTAACGATGCCCCCTTACCCTTGCATTAACCAATTTACACCCCCGATTTGAACCCCAGCGGGACCCATAAATTTCACGTAACCGACGAACCGCTTCCGGTCTATACCTGCTTTTAAAACGTGGGGGTTGTTACAATGTTTCCCCCTGAAAATATTGCTCTATCGTGATTTTTTTTGGATTAGTGGTTGATTTTTAAATACGGGAAGGATATACAAGGTGATTCGGTATCCAAGTTGACGCTTAAAGTTTCAGAATAAGCCCTTGCCATAGTCAATTGTAGCTAAATGTTCTGTGGAGTTTGTTAATAAGTTGGTACTTTAGGGCCTTGTCGTAGTAAACTCTGTATTTAACAACTTAGGTCGTGAGAATATTGCGTGACTGCGACAAAGTTCTAAAGAGCCTAGATATTAATTACTACGTACTACAGTTTATTATGTTATGTAATCGTACCGAATGTATATACTGAATGTCTAGAAAAATTAATGTGAATCTATTGCTGTTACGACAGATGTTAGAAAGTTTAACATACATACATAGTAAAAAAAGTGTGTACAGTAAAGTAGTGACACTATTGAGTTCTTAGATTTACGCGAATATAACACATGAAATAAAACTATTTTACGGATTTTATCGCGGTTTATTTTTTTATTTTTAGTTCCCGACGTTTCGAGTGCTTTGCAGCACCCATGGTCACGGGAGGGACTGTGTTTTTTTTTTTTTTTTTTTTAAAAACGTAGCCCCACACTAGGATTTATTCCTGTGTCGTGGGTGCGTTTACAAACATGAAAATTCACAAACAAATACCCAGACCGGAACAAATAATTGTGGATCACACAAAGATTTGTCCCGTGCGGGAATCGAACCCGCGACTATTCGACACAGTGGGCAGAGCAGCTCAAGCTCTTAACCACTGCGCTAAATCGTCCGTCAAATGTTAGACGTCCAAAAGGCATAGTTGTTCCGGGGTACCCTCAAACTTCTTAATTATTTTTGTTGTTGTTGGTCCGATCTACGCAGAATGAGCTCACGGTGTCTTGAGGTCTTGCAGTGTTATGCTTGGTTTTGGATTTGATTGAAACGTTGAGACGAAAACGATTGAAACGTCGGGAACTAAAAAAAATAAACCGCGATAAAATCCGTAAAATAGTTTTATTTCATGTAGTGACACTATCCTAAGAGTGTAGCAAGAATAGTTTGACGTTACTGTAATGATATTGAGTTGGTACCTACTCGTATATGTCATCCTTTTCACACTAAAAGTGTACTATCATATAGTCCTTTTCACCAGACATAAGTACGCTGACGTTTAGAATTGGACGTTTCTAGATATGTGGTGAGTGTGAAATAGAATCGATTGAATATCGTATCGATAAAATTTATAACGAAGAATGAATCGGTATTAATAAAAATAATTTAGGAACGATTGGAGAACAAGATAATATAGCCTCATTATTTATTTACTAATCAAGCCATCGGTCAGAAAAGTCGTCTGACAAATCACTTGAAGAAAATCCTATAAAACTCTCTGTTTTTATTAAAACAGTTTTAATTTGACATATTTGTCAAGATAGCGCATCCACGTTTATTTATTAATTTATTGACCATGAGAATACTAAATATTTCAGTCAGATACATAGAAAAATATCATCATCATCATTTCAGCCTATACTTGTCCACTGCTGAACATAGGCCTCCCCAATCGCTTTCCAGCGTAACCGGTCCGATGCCACCTGCATCCAACGATTTCCTGCGATTTTCACAAGATCGTCGGTCCATCTGGCAGGCGGTCGTCCTACGCTGCGCTTGCCAATACGTGGTCTCCACTCTAGAATCTTTCTGCCCCCCCCCCAATATAGAAAAATATATATGTAAAAAATTGGCAATCGATTTTGTACATTCTAAAAACCAACATATCGATTATAACGATTTCGTTGTGTCAGTCCCTAAAACGCATTCCGTTACAAATTACATAATTGAGTAAAAGAGTTTTATAAGGTTTTAAGTTTTTTAAATAATTACTCAGTGATAGCCTAGTGGTTAGACCGTTGGACTGCAAAGTCAGAGGTCTCACGTTCAAACCAAGGCACACACCTCTGTCTTTTCGCAAGCATGCTTCCTCTCAGTTTGAGAGGAGGCCCGTTCCCAACGGTGGGACAGTTTCTTAACAGGGCTAACATTATATTATATAATTACGCAATTTATGAACAGTATATGATTTAAATGAAAAGTTCTGAAGATTTTTAATGTATTTTATATTCATATTTATTTTTTGGATTCTATATTTTCAATATTCTTAAATTTAATATGCGTGAAATGGAACATGATCAAACGTCGTCCTATATCTATCTACTTCCATATTTATATGATGAATTCGAAAGTAACTCTTTCTGTCTGTTACCTTTTCACGCCTATACCCCTGAACAGATTTTGGTCAAAGGACATTATTTTACGGCCATATATGATTTGCCCCAGAACCAACAGCAATGAAAAAATGCGTGTATGGTTTTGTTTTTTTTTTGTTTCAAGTTACCTGCGTATTATCTTGATGCATTTGTTATTAAACGGACAAGCGGGGGAATTTCATTTATGATATTACAGTTAGATATGGATGTATGCAACTACTACAATGAAACAGATAGATAGAAGCTGGAAACGGGCTTACCTCTTTTTTGCCTGAAAATAACGCTATTAAAGTCGCGGGTACAGCTAGTATCTTTATATACTATCTTATTCTTACTAAAATACAATATACCCTATGTTACTCCTGGGTAATGTAGCTGACTAATGATGAGAAGTATTAAAATCGGTTCAGTAGTTTCGAAGTTCATCGATTACAAAGTCAGAGGTATCGAGTTCAAACCCAGGCACGCACCTCTGTCTTTAGGAAAACATGTGCGTATTAAAAAAATTAACTATCACTTGCTTTAACGGTGAAGAAAAACATCGTGAGGAAACCTGCATGCCTAAGAGTTTCTCGAAGGTGTGTGAAGTTCGCCAACCCGCACTGGGCCAGCGAGGTGGACAATGGCCTACACCCTCTCAGTTTGAGAGGAGGCCCGTGGCCAATAGTGGGACTGTTTCTTAACACGACTTATATTATTATACTTTGAGTACAGAAGTATAGATTAAAGATATATTCATTAGCTTTTGACACCACCTGCAAAGATACTGCCAGAATATCAGCGCTGGACTATAACCATAGTGCACTTATACTATAATATGTCTATCTATCTATATCATTACGCAAAATCCCTTGCGGGGTAAGCAAAAAGTACAGAGTTCATGTTCTTTCCTTACATACCTTTCTGGCTTCCTCCACTCTTATAGTTCGTCTCATACACGCTCGCTGGTTACGGAGACTCTTGACTTGTCCTTCAGATAAAACTATCTGTTTGGTCATGGTAAAATAAATATAGACTTCCCCGGTACCTTCCACTTTTGCATTGTATAATTGTTTTGTCATTCTGTCTTCTGACATTCTATATGATATCGTATAGTTTTCTTATACGATCTGAGAAAGTGCAGCAATATCCTGAGATAGTCTGTTTGACTAAAAACAACTAAAAAAATAAACTACTTGTGCTGTTGCTGTTCTACGACCTGATAATATATGACAATAATATATAGGCGACACGTGCCATATTTGTCAATATTAAGCCATACAAAACTGCTTTATTAAACAAATCTTAACGCGATAACGCTGAAATTCAACCATTTCCTTAAAAATAAGTCGCATTGTTGCATTTATCAATTTTTATCAATTACGTTTATGTTTATTTTATAAATTTGTAGTGTGGCAAGGATAGTATATCTACTCGATAGCATAACGTCTATGTCATAATGCTAAGTCCTAACAAAAAAATATAAATATTATCATGAAATATCATAAATATTATGTACTTTTCGTATCGCATAAAAACCGAACCTACCTTTCTTTCAGTAGCTTAGAATCCGTATTTATTAATCCATTTTTCTTACCTGTAACAAAAAAACACAATATTAGTTCATACAACAGACAACTGTCGGAACGTGAAAAATTCTCGTCCGGTACTAAGATAAGATACAAAAAACCTTACAAATTTATTAAAGGTTTCGCCGCATAGCCGACGCAGTGCGACGGAAGCGCGACGGGGGCGCGACCTGGAGGTTGATATGTACTGATATGTATGGCAAACGTCACACAGCGCTGTCACGCTCGGCGCGCCGGCAAACGTCACAACCAGCCAACGTCGCGCACGACGCCATTGCAAATGAAGCACGGCGGGAGAGAGAAGCCTTCATGTGTATGAGCGAGACGCCGTCACGCGTTCGAGCGAGGTGCTAGTATTATGCTCTTAATTAGCAATCACATAGACAATAGAGCTAGTCACAAGCGAACAATCAAGCACGGAGAGAGCGTGACGTCAATAAGTAAACGAGCGAGACGTCAATAAGTGTTTTTGTTTAATGCTCTTAATTAGCACATTGTCACATAGGCATGAGGCTGTAACGCGTCGCCATGGATATATTACAATAATCAAATATTGCTAAAGAAAATTAAACTCTTACTCACAGATACAACATTGAATTTTCTATGATTTAAAGAACTCGAGAAACCATGATGAGTGAGCTCAATAACCTGGTGCCCGGTGTCACGCTCGCACTCATTATGATGCAGCACGGTGACCATAAGGTAAAACTAATATGGACAATACCTATTTATGATATGGTTTAAATACGCTGTAAACCATTTATTACAGAGTTTAAAACGAACAAGGTTCTCAATACATACAGGAAAACGGCCTTAGGTCTCCTAATAGCCAATAAACAGTGCTCGAGAATTACACGTAATTATATGTCAACAAGTCCATAATCGTACCAATGTTTGGTCACCCTACTTAGAAAGATATATAGGGATCTAAGTATCCTTGTCATCACGTTTTTTTCGCAGAGTGCTCAATTCATTCTAATATATCCATGACCTAAACCTTAATCTTAATATTTATGTCTTAAAAATTCAGAATACACAACAAACTATTCAGTAAATTCTAAGAGAAAATAAAACTAACAAAATAAAGAGGTAAATAAAAACACAAATCGATGTCTCTGCATACATACATTATACTTGTACTAACAATTACAAATATACTAAATTAAAAATATATCAAGAAATTTCTTACTTTAATTCTTTACTTTTAATTAACAACTGCAATGTATACGAAACTATCTTCTAAACATAACGAAGTATAATAACTTTCTTACCTTGTAATACAATACTTTATCAAATTCTACTGCTGAGGGCACTGAACTGTTTTTAGTTCGAACCCTCAAAAACGACCCCATTTTGATTAACGATGAGGTTGATTGAATCCTACATAATCACTGCGAAATTGATCTCCGTCTATTTTGAGGGTAGATATTATTAACAATTGCGTGTTGACTACCAACTTCCTTAGGATCATTCAAAATGAGGGTTTCTCGCTTCATAAATTCCGTAGAATCTAAGTTTATTATTTAAATTTAGTCGGATTTTTTGTTGTCGACTTGGTTCAACGGTTAAAAGCTTAAGCCGCTGCGCCTACTGGATCGAGTAGTCGCGGGTTCGATTCCCGCACGAGACAAGTCCTTATGTCTCACAAAATGTTTGTTTCGGTCTGGGTTATCGTGTATTTTTTTTGGGACTTATCCCGCCATACATTCCCACCATTGTAACTCCTATAAACCAGGATACACAATGGTCTTCTTAGATGACATCAAGGTTTGAACCTTGAGGGTGTCCCAGGAAGCGCTTTAATTGTCTTGGAACCCGTAAAAAATTTATTTAGAACGAAAAACAGGAGGAGTAGGAAAAATAAAACTCCACTTCCCTCCTTTGCAAAGCGGGAGACACTAAAAAGACTAGGAGACGATTCACATACACGAGGTGTTCATGTATATGAGTTTCATTATGGTAATCGCTCTCACGATACAGGAGTTTTTAACTTTAGTTTCATGTCCTGACTCAGGATCAGATGGAACTAACATGTCAGAAACGAATGGCGTACAAACGTTATCATTTTTTACTAACAACAACACTTTTGAATAGTTACTTTTCAAATCACACAAAAGGAAGAATGCTTCTTCTCTGCGATGTACAATCGAAATTTGATGATCATAACTAGCTTTACCTATATGCTTACGATTACCGCTTTAAAAGTGTGAAATCTGTCAAAGTAATATTTCATAAAAGTCCGTTTTTATATAAGAAAATTCTAGTTACAGGCAAGAAGCCTTGTGGATGGATTTTATTAACATAACAGATTTTGAATTCTTTAATATCAAGAGTAAACAAATAATTGCTAAAAATTTGTAAAACAGCTCTAAAATATTCATCAACTCGGGTAATTTTATTTGTTCAACTTTAGAGATGGGCGTATATGACAAATGGATCTCTCCTTAATTACGCTTTATCTTCTTACTGAATTTGGGCGTCATCAGTTCATTGTTTTCACAAACTATATTTGTACTTAAAATAATATTACCGTTTTCAGAGATACCTGTGAGCTAAAAGCAAATTTATTGAATCACGAATTGCGCGTCAGGTTCATTAACGCGAGTCCAATCGACGATCCAACACAACCCTAATTGTGAATACAAACACGAAGCGAACAGTTTGATGCGCAAACGCGACTCGTCTGTAGTGATAGGACGACATTGATGATTATTTATCTGGGGATATACGTTTCACGAATCACGCTGTTTCAGTAACTCGTATTCGTTTCTTCTTATGATTCAATAGAGATAAAGAAATCTATAACGTTTCTTAAAATTACTTTAATGGAGTCTTATTATTATGGAGTATCTTGTTTTATGCCTAAGTCCTATACAAAATAAATATCATCGGATGCTTCTCCTATTAGAGATCAGTAACGCATTGAGTTAGTCTATTCCATACGTAAGAGAAGCACTTGACCTAAAAATGTGAGTTTCGATAAGTCTGAAAATTTAAAAAAATCAGGATTTAGATCCTTAACAAAGTCGCCCCATCCTTAGTCTCATGCAATTATCTAATTACGTCGCCTCCCGTCAAACATGGCTGCGACGCCCCGACACAAGGATTACGTTGTTTGTCGGAGTTCAACTAAGATTTCTCTTGTTTGCTCACATACATAAGTGGGTAACAGAACAGAATTATCATGCAAATTCTCGTTTATATTGGGTTTTAAGGAGTTGTCAGGGAAAAGTTCGCCGGGATGTTTAAGAGTTTTCAACACTTGATACTTGGATGTGTGTATATTGTAAAAACAGATTACATAATCAGTACGCATATTGAACAGGTTACAGTGGAATAAAGACGTAACTATCATGTTTTTAATGAGTCACTTCTCTGAAGGAATCGCTCAATCAGTCTGTAAAAGGTACGTGTGCGTATACGCTGATGGTTATATTGTTTTTTAAGAAATTAGCTTCCTTATTTTGTGGGACTAAATGGACGTTAAGCCGCGGCAGCTCAGTTTGTGGGGTAAGGGAACTATGAGCTCAAACGAAAAAGACTCTGGCTTGAACTGTCTTTATGGGGGGAAGGCATAATTAGTGTTATTAGTATGTTCATGGTAATCTGCTGCTGCTAACAAGTGGACAAGATAATTAATTTTATCAGTATTGATTTGTTCAAAGTTCAGAGTCTCCACACCAGATAAGATTGTATTAGATGAACCCTGAGGGAGGAACCTGTAGAAACAGCATCACTTTTTCCTTTTTTTAAAAAACGTAGCGCGTTTACAAACATGAAAATTCATATAGACAAATACCCAGACCGGAACAAATAATTGTGGATTACACAAAGTTTTGTTCTGTGCGGGAATCGAACCCGCGTCTATTAGACACAGTAGGCGGAGCAGCTTAAGCTCTTAACCACTGCACTAAATCGTCCGTCAAATCTCGGCATTTGGCGGGGTGATATCACTACATATTATAAAACAAAGTTCCCCCGCATAGTCTGTCTATCTGCCTGAACACGATAAACTCAATAACTACTAAACAGACTTTAATACGGTTTTCATCAATGGACGGAGTTATTCAAGAGGAAGGTTTCTGTGTATAATACACCCCTGCGAAGCCGGAACGGGACGCTAGTAGAGATAAATAGAAAAAAACATTGCATGTGGAAGCAGCGGGGTTAAAACTAGTGTATAATGAATAGTTTTCAGTTTATCAGTGTTACTAATTTAATACAGCGCGCGAGTTGTTGGTGCTGGTCTGATGAATGTTGACGGATCGCGAACCGCCGGCATTATGCTCACGTCTCGCCCTTCATTTACTTGAAATTACGGAATAAAATATAATTAACAGTTTTTTTTATAAATCCTAGGCCCTTCGCGTTCTAAATACTTACGATATCTTTGAAATAGTATCGTCTACGAGCCAAACAAAATCGTTTTACTTAAAATATTTTTTCTTAGTGTTTATCTATCTGAGAGGAGGCGTGCCCAACAGTGGGACAGTTTCTTAACAGGGCTAATATTATTATTTATTATTGTTTATTTATTGTGCCCGGTATATGGCAATAGGCTCGCCCCCTACTACATGGGACCTAACATCGTCGGCGAAACGTGGATGTATTCAGTACACCTCTGCCACCCCCTCTGGGGAATATAGGCGTGACGGTGTATGTGTGTGTTTATCTAAGATTTTTTATACATTTATAATTTACAATCGAAAGATAAACTTAGTTTTTGTAACTTACTGCATATTTACGGACTGCTTGGTTCAGTGGTTAAGAGTAACCAGTCCATCCACTAGATTGAGAAGTCGCGGGTTCTACTCCTGCACGGAATATCTTTGTGTGGCCCACATATTTGTTCGGTAGTACATATTATAACTCAGTGGTTTCGGTCTGCATGTTTTTGTATATGTAAATTTCATGTTTGTAAACGCGTCCACGACACGGGAATAATTCCCAGGGTGGGGCTACGGTTATAATATAATATCCTACCGGATTCTTAGCGTGTAGTTGTCGCATTTCTTGACAACAGTGAAACATAGTTGTCAGGGAATATACAAATAACACAAAAAAATACCTATGATTCTCAATACAGTCAAACATAATCCGTGAAATTACCGAATCGTTCGTCGTTCGATCGAATCGATCGTCATTGTTGGAATTAACTTTGCGATACCCAGTTTTGTTGACGTTCAATTACTATTTTATCCGTGGTTGTATGACTAAAATAACATATTCAACGGCTGAGCTGTCAGTCAGATTCATCTAGGCAGATAGACAAAAGTTGGGCTACCCTCTTTTTCCATTACAGGTTGGACGGTTTTGAAAAGTTAATTGAATGTTGGAAATAAATTTAATTTGTTTAATATAGGTAGGTATATCAAAAAACAGAGCTTAAACACCAACAGATTGACGGTAGCGTAACGCTATGGAGATGATAGGCCATCCTTTCACGCTGCAAATTAACTAAGCAAACATGAACGTGACAGCACGTTTTCAGACACGTTTACGCTTATTTCAGTCAGTACGTGCTATGGGCTAGACCGCTATTTTCATCTTTACTAATATTTGTAGCAAGCAGAAGAATAGCATATCAGCTCGCTAGCGTTACGCTAATGTCATTCTTTTTTGCTCTATCTGGTTCAGACAAAGTCGGATCAGTGAGGGAGAGCATCTCACTGATCCGACTTTGTCTAAACCAGTTCCATAATCTCTTTAATTAAAACGTAACACCATTAACATCTTTTCTCAAACAGGTGTGTATCGCGAAGCGTTTGTTACGTCAGGAATTGGGGGAAGCGAGGGCGTACTTAGACGGATATTCGTACCTCTATCCCGTGGGGAGCGGCGGGTAATTGCATAATATTAACATTTATAACTTTTGCCGTATACGTACATCGTTGAGCTTTATTGCTCAGAAGGAATTAATGATTTGGCACGCATCGGGGAATTGTAAAATATCTATGTTGCGTGAAATGGAAAAGTTGTTGGAAGGTGTCTGTGTCTGGTAGGTATCTGAAAGTCAGCAAATTATACTGTTGTAAGGCGGCATCTAGGGTTAATGATAGTACTATTGGCTATAGCATGACGTTAGCGAGTTGATATGTCATCCTTGTCATACTACAACTTTACTAAATAAACATGAACGTGACAGCACGATTACTCGCTAGCGTCAAGCTGACGTATTTTTTTTGTGCTAAGCCTTCTGATTAGTAAATCTGAAACCTGTAATTTGAGTCTCTGAGTAATATAATCTGAAACCTGGTAGTTGCCTGAAATGTCCACATAAAATAGGGACTGAGATGTTTATAATATATATTATCTATAACTAAGTAGGTACTGTATACTTATACTACGTCTATTGAAGACCGTGGATGTTTTGCTGATGCGCCGACAGTGATGCTGGTTAAATTGCTGGTTGATCACGAAGTAAGGTCGCGAGGTTTGTTCAGTGTTTAAGTACTGTTAGTGTGAGGCTCGGCACATTTTGTTAACAATATCTTTGACGAAATATTAAAATAGTTATAATACCGGCCAAGCTGCCGGCTGTGCGTGCCAAGCTCTCTGGTTACACATTTTTTTTTATAAACACTTTTATGCAGTTGTTTTACAGTTGATACCCAGTTTGTAAAAGAGGTATTATTTAATTACACAAGCACTTATAGACAAATAAATGAAGTACTTTCCAAAATTTAACATATTATAGGGAGTTTAGGCGGGAAGTAGAAGATTGATGTCGTCAATTTGTTTTCATTTCCAGAACTTGTGTTATTTCGAATAATAATGTGTAATGTTGGTGGAATATTAACCATTATGTATTCTTATATATGCATGAGTGAAGGTAATTGTAACAAAGTGATAAAACGTGCTGCCTCGCTTTCCCTGAAAACGACCGTCGCAATTGGTATGTAAAGTAAGCATCGCTTTACTATCCACGGTGACCCTATATGATGATTATATAATTGATGAAGTAGCCACTGCATCAATTTCATATTCATCGTTATCATCAAGTTAATCGGGGAGTTCATTTAATTTAGAACTTAAATGTTACAAACACGTTTATGCATCTCAATGGACATACACTTAAAACTAGTGTGTGTGTGCGTGTGGGTGAATAATCTACGGTGTTAGCTGCGGGGCCTTTATAGCTTCACCGGACGAGAGGACGAGCGTGCAACCACTATGCTCGAGCCAGAAGGGCAGCGTGGCAACTAGCTCAAGGGCGTCTCAAGAAAGAATGCCCTCGGCTTGGGCAGTCGCTATGGGGGAGGACATATACGAGGTGTCTTGCTGCGGTGCTCTGTACTGGCTGGCGCGCAAGGCATTCTTCCACCTCGCCGGCGAGGTCGGGCTTAAAACTAGTGTGAAGCCATAATTTCAAGAAGAAGAACTCATTATAAAGGCAAGGTAACATTATAGCAAGGCTAGCCTAACGATTTTCAATTGAGTGAAATTCAACACATTTAGTGGTGTAACTTTGTAGGATCGAGAGCGGAGGTTACCGATCGCTGGTGAGATTACCGAACGTACAAGTTCCCTTCATTGTACAAGACAATGCCGCGGCCCGCTGTTATTGTCCCGACCCGCTTTTGTGTTAGAACCACAGAATTCGTAACAATAAAATACTAGAAGTGAAGTAGCGCACTAATCAAAACTCAAATCATTTATTTTGTACTCCTATAAACCTTGCAGGGTACTAACAAATTGGCAAGTTTACTTTTTTTTTAACGTACTGTCAATCATTCATTTCACCACCGGATCGGAAGGCGGTTTCTACTGAGAAGATCCGGCTGACACGGCGGTCTTTTTTGTCTAAAAATCTCTATCAAATTTTTTTCGACATCTATACTTCCGTACTAATAATATAAATTCGAAAGTCACTCGTCTGTCTGTCTGTTTCATTCTCTGTTATTTTTTCACGCCAAAACCACTGATCAGATTTTGACTAAATTTGGCAAGAATATATATTTTATCCAGGGGAATGACATACACCTAAAAAAAGCTGACGGGGAAGAAATACACGCCTGAAAATAACGCAATCGAAGTTGCGGGTACAGCTAGTTTTCTATACATTGTACGAAACAAATGACGCTTTCCCATACATGCACAGTTTGAATAAAATAGACAGAATCACATACACTAATATTGTGTTTTTTTTTCCGAAAACTTGGCCCCAAATGTATTTAGTTAGCCACTGTATCTGATCCATTGGCCCACGAAGTCCTGAAGCGTTTTGTGATAATTTTCTGACATGGGGGGCGACAAGTTCACGCCGTACGACGTCTAGTTTCTTATCATTACAATGTCTATGGTTAGAAACGAATTATAACAGAGTGAGGCTGGGCCTTATTTGCTATGACGAAACACGTAACGCGGCATGATTCGACAACTTTGTGAAATGATCGTTTAATAATACTCCAGTAGCATACAGAATATAACACGATAATTTCACGAAGTTATCGTAACGCACATAGTTTGGTTTTAGCGAATATGAGCCTTAGGGGTCGACGTCAGCAGAATTCATATTTAAATTATCATAAGATCGCAAGGTATATGGTATAGTTAGGTGACGCTGTTAGCTTGGGTCACATTTTTTATGTATTACCGTCTAACACCGCACCTTTAATTGTATTAATACCGTTGAAGGTTGTGAGTAAAAGGTATATGCATATACAGGGTTATTAGTAATCCTTACTCCGTACTTTAATATTATATATTTGAAGGTTAATGAGAAAGGGCATGCTCCGTTGGTTCGGGCATATAGAAAAAATGCCAGGTAAAAGAATGACATAACAGATATGATGCAGGTACCGGGGAAGGCCTAGACTATCTTAATACGACCAAATAAACTGAGTCTTATCTGAAGGAAAAATCAAGAGTCTACGTAACCGGCGAGCGTGTATGAGACGAACTATGTGAGTGCTGGAAGCCAGAGAGGTATGTAAGGAAAGAACCTGTTGGAACTTTGTACTCTCTGCCTACCCCGCAAGGGATCTGGCGTGATGACATAGATAGATAGACAGAAAGTTACTCTGTCTGTCAGTTTGTTACCTTTTTACGCTTAAACCATTGAACAGATTTTGATGAAATTTGGCATGGAGATACATTTTAGTCGGGAAAAGGACAAGGGCTACTTTTTATCTCAAATAATGAAAGTTTGTGTATAAAAATTTATATATAGACTTTTAGTAAGAAATAAAGGACTACAGTGTTTTTGCAAATCAACCCTCAGGGAGATAAAATACTACTATACCTATGTCAAATTACAAAATTTCCGCGTGCGCAGTTGCTGGTAACACCTAATAGAAAAATAAATTTGAACATCGTAGGACATAAGTTATTTGTCACAATATATATTACCCGGTCTATATTCCCCAAGTGGGGGTGGCAGAAGTGTACTGCGTACACCCGCGCGCTTTTTTTCGCCGACGATGTTAGCTATTATCCTAGTATCAGTCCGGAGACTGGAATTGTGCCCAGTAGAATGGCAATAGGATAGTCGTTAAGAAGTTATTAAGTAATTTATCAATTACCTTGTATACAGACAACAGATTGCACAATGAACGCCTTTCGGCTAAAGATGACGACGAAGTATTTACAAGAACCTACCCAAATCACAGTGAACTATCTTTAATATTTATAATAGAATAGCGTGGAAGTAAAGAATATGTGATATTTTGATTTAAATCTGTAATTTAAGTTTAAGGTGTGAAATAATGATTTATTATGATCTATCTAACTATGGCCTAAACCCTCTCAGTCCGAGAGGAGGCCCGTGCCCAACGGTGGGACAGTTTCTTAACAGGGCTAATATTATTATTATATCTATCTATCTATATCATCGCGCCAGATCCCTTGCGGGGTAGGCAGATAGTACAGAGTTTTAACAGGTTCTTTCTTTACATACCTCTCTGGCTTCCTCCACTCTCAAAGTTCGTTTCATACGCGCTCGCCGGTTACGGTTATTATGATCTAGTCGTATTTCACTGGTGGGGTATTAGGGACACTATTAAGGACGAATCGTTATTACGGTGCCTACTTCGTCCCGCCATCTCCTCCTGGGCCTGCCGCTTTGTCATTTAAAATTGAAAGAAACAGAAGAAAGTTAAAAAAAATATATAATAAAAAAACTATCTGCTAGAATACTAGGCAAAATTCCTAAATATTTTTGTATTATCAAAGTAAAGAATAACAAAATGTTAACAATACGCTGGATTTTTATTGAAAAAGAAACCTTAGCTGACGCCAGGAGGCAGAAAAGAATTAATTGTGTAGCGGGGAACGGGATCTCATTTTCCAAAAGATCTCATCCCATTAACAGGAGATTGGGTATCCTTACCGTTCACCTTGCCAAGATATAAGGCAACTTAGGATAAGGACACATAAGCCTTAAATAAAATTTATTCGATATTAAAATGTATCATATATTTGAAAGTATTCAGCTGTTAATTTCGCGTTAAAAATTGTTCTTAGTAATATTATAAACGCAAAAATTTGTAAGGATGTATGTATGAATGTTTGTTGATCTCACGCAAAAACTCCTGAACCTATCTTGATGAAACTTCACAGTAATATAGCAATAACACATTGGCTGTATTATACCATAAGTAAGATACCATAAAATAAATTACAAAAATCTTTTTTAATAAAGGTAAACGGACTTCAAAAAGCAAAAAATAAATATTTGAAGTCGGTGCCGGTTAGTGCAGTCGGTTACTTTGCACCGACAAATTATTCTCATCATCAAATATTTATTTTTTGCTTTTTGAAGTCGGTTAACCTTTTTTTAAAAAGATTTTAAGTGACGAGTGAATTATTTACTAATATTCATACACCGATATTATATTATTTTGCTGAGTTGTACAGTAAGGTACCTACACGATTGGTATAAATAACATTAATAAAGGAATCGATACATTCGTGCTGTTCGCCTTTAAGGAGTTCCCTGGTGTATCTTCAAAGTTCTAGGTCCAATACCAATAAAATTAAAATAGGATCACCTCAGAGCTATATTGAACCCAATGCAAAAAAAGAATCATCAAAATCGGTTCATAAGCAAATAAGTTATAAAAAAACACAGACGAATTATGAACCTCCCCTTTTTTGAAGTCGGTTAACATTGTGCTTAGTTCTATAGTAGGGTACCTATAGAATTGATGTAACACCCATATTGTCTCAATTCGCACATTTCTATTGTTTGTCGTTAAGGAGTTCCCTGGCGTATCTTCAAACTCCAAGGTCCAATACCAATGTAATTAAAATGAGACCACCTTGAAGCTATACTGAACCCAATGCAAAAAGAATCAAAATCGGTCCACAGCTGACGGAAATATCGATGAACATAGAAAAAAAAAACAACCTTACAACCGAACATAGAACCTCCTCCTTTTTGAAGTCGGTTAAAAATGAACGCATGCGCAGCCGCAAGTAACAGTTTTATTTTATAATTCAGGCTAGGAGTAATAAAACCACATCTGTGAGTGAAGTGTGTGTATTAGTGAAGAATCTATATTGTTAGCCGAGGGGTTTATACAGCTTCATTGAGATTCTTCATGAGGATGAGTTTGCAACGACTACGCTCCAGCCGGAGGGCGAAGCACATCTAGTAAAATCGTACATACCTACATATGCTTCATGTATTTTCTCAAAAATATATAATTACCGACATAAGCAATTATTCTCATGACGTGGCTGCATATAGAGAGTTACATTGCACATGCAGAATTACCCAGACAGAAATAAATAGGTCCTAAAGATTGGGCGCACGCGAAGATCGAACCCGCTACTGCTCGATATAGTGGACGGAGGCCCGTATTACAGAATGTAAATCTATATAGTATAATAAACGTAAATACATAACGACACTAGGGTTTTCTGGATGGCCGTTTCAATGCCGCTGGCGGTGAAAGGTGGATTTATCTTCGTTTTTCATAGTCGTCCCCGCATGGTGGCCGAACATAAAGGAAATCTTGAAATAACACTGAGGTCTCGTCCGGCGATTAAGTCACATGGAATGCAGTGAGGTTAGCTGCTCCGTGATACGTCCGAGCGCTTGCCCTGTTGCTAATAGACTAACAATGCAGCGCCGTCCACCATCTTACTTCGACTATCTGTCATCGGTGGTTCGTCATCTGACAGATGTCATCTGTCATCGCTTTACAACTAAACACACTCGAGTAATCATAGAGTATGTCTATGACAAGCTTACAAGGTTACTAAAATGAAAATAACTGCTCTCCATTCCATTACCTGATTTTCAAATAATAGGATACGACATACTATGTATTGCCGCGTGGTTCCCGGCTTAGAATAGGACCAACCCATCTCATCCCATCGGGTGTCGTACAAGGCGACTAAGGGAAAACTAGGGAATGGGCAGCAGCGTTCCCTTAGCACTTCGACGACCAATAACTGCGCTCGCCAACCCGCCTGCCAAGCGTGGCGAGTATGGCAAACACCCCCAATTATGGACGAATGTAAGAAAACCAGGCCCCTAGTCCCCGGCGGTCCTGTTCGTCCTGGCCACGGTAGCAGCCATGGTAACGACAGGACAAGGGGTGCTAAGAATCTCCGGCAGAGATTCGGCTACCACCAACACCGAAATTTGGCCCTGGTGACATACAACGCACGCACGTTAAGGACAGATGAGAAGCTTGTTGAGCTGGAAGAAGAGATAAACAAGTTGCGGTGGAATATTGTTGGTTTATCGGAGGTCCGAAGAAAGGGCGAGGACACGATAACCTTAAAATCCGGCAACTTGTTTTACTACCGGGAGGGCGAACAGCAGTCCCAAGGTGGTGTCGGATTTATCGTCCACAAGTCACTCATAGACAACGTTGTGTCCATCACTAGTGTGTCGAGCAGGGTAGCGTACCTGATACTCAGAATATCCAAAAGATATTCGCTGAAGGTCATACAGGTCTACGCACCGACCTCGGCATACTCAGATGATGACGTCGAAGTAATGTATGAGGACATTAGTAGAGCCATCCATACATACTTCCAAAGCACACTTTACAGTGGTTATGGGTGACTTCAATGCGCGGCTGGGCAAACGGGGCGATGATGAATTGAGAGTGGGGCAATTTGGATATGGGCAACGCAACCCCAGGGGTCAGAGGCTGGCCGAATATCTGGAGAAGGAGGGACTCTTTATGATGAACTCTTTCTTCCGGAAGCCGCCTCATAGGAAATGGACCTGGATGAGCCCTGATGGTTCCACAAAAAATGAGATAGACTTCATCATGAGCACCAAGCGACAAATATTTAATGATGTCTCAGTGATTCACAGGGTAAAAACCGGCAGTGATCACCGAATGGTCAGAGGCACATTAAATATTAATGTCAAAATGGAAAGATCGCGTCTGATGAAGTCTACGCTCCGACCTTCTAATGCACATATCCAAAACCCCGAGAACTTTCAACTCGAATTGTCAAACCGCTTCGAATTGCTAGACAGCAGCGCATCAGTGGACGAAATCAACAATAGGTTAGTAGAGACTGTCCATACGGTCGGGTCCAAGCATTTTAAGCCCCACCGTAAAAATAGGCCTCAAAAGCTATCTGACTACACCCGAAACCTTATGGCTGAGCGACGTACCATGACACTCCAAACCTCCGATGATGCTAAGTCCTATAGGCAGCTCAATGGACAGATATTGCAGTCCTTGCGACAAGATTTACGGTCCTTCAATACAAGACGTATTGAGGAGACCATAGAGCAGAACAAGGGCTCCAAAGTGTTTGCAAGAGACGCGTCTATTGGGCAAAGCCAGTTGACGAAGCTGAAGACGGAGGACGGAAACGTAACGTCGAATAGGTCAGAGGTGCTCAGGGAGATAGAGAGGTTCTATGGACAGTTGTATACCTCAGTAGCTGAACCTGTTGTTGACTTGGTAAAAGACCCAAGAGCCAAGCTAACCCGACACTACACTGAAGATATCCCGGACATCAGCCTGTACGAGATTGGGATGGCTCTCAAACATCTTAAAAACAACAAAGCGCCGGGTGAAGACGGAATTACCGCAGAGCTTCTGAAAGCGGGCGGATCGCCGGTACTTAAAGTCCTTCAGAGGCTGTTTAATTCCGTCTTGCTCGAAGGAAAAACGCCGGAAGCGTGGAACAGGTGTGTGGTGGTACTCTTTTTCAAGAAAGGTGATAACACTTTACTGAAGAATTATAGGCCCATCACACTGCTGAGCCATGTTTATAAGTTGTTTTCGAGAGTCATCACGAATCGTCTCGAACGCAGGCTTGATGACTTCCAGCCTCCCGAACAAGCCGGTTTCCGGAAAGGCTTTAGTACCATAGACCACATACATACGCTGCGGCAGATTATACAGAAGACCGAGGAGTATAATCGGCCACTATGCTTGGCGTTTGTGGACTATGAGAAAGCCTTCGATTCGATAGAGACTTGGGCGGTTCTTAGATCTCTCCAGCGATGCCGCATTGACTATCGGTACATCGAAGTGTTGAAGTGCTTGTATAATAACGCCACCATGTCAGTCCGAGTACAGGGGCAGTGCACGAAGGCGATCCCCATAAAAAAGGAGTAAGGCAGGGAGACGTCATTTCTCCGAAACTGTTTACGGCCACCTTAGAGGACGCCTTCAAGCTCTTGGAATGGCAAGGACTTGGCATCAACATCAATGGCGAATACATCACTCACCTTCGATTTGCCGACGACATTGTGGTCGTGGCGGAGTCGCTGGAAGATCTAGGACGAATGCTCGGTGACCTTAACAGAGTATCTCAACAAGTGGGTCTTAAAATGAACATGGACAAAACGAAAATAATGTCTAAAGTCCATGTCGTACCCACCGCACTCACCGTTGGGAACTCTACTCTTGAAGTTGTCGACGAATACATTTACCTGGGACAGGTAGTCCGGTTAGGTAGGTCCAACTTTGAGAGAGAGGTCAATCGACGAATCCAACTCGGCTGGGCAGCGTTCGGGAAACTGCGCAACATCTTCTCATCCAAAATACCTCAGTGCCTTAAGACTAAAGTTTTTAGTCAATGTGTGTTACCAGTGATGATATATGGATCAGAGACGTGGTCTCTTACAATAGGTCTCATAAAAAAGCTCAGAGTTGCTCAGCGAGCTATGGAGAGAGCTATGCTCGGCGTTTCTCTACGCGATCGAATCAGGAATGAGGAGATTCGTAGTAGAACCAAGGTCACCGACATAGCCGTTAAGATTAGCAAGCTGAAGTGGCAATGGGCGGGCCACATAGCGCGTAGATCGGACGGGCGTTGGGGCAGAAAGATTCTAGAGTGGAGGCCACGTATTGGCAAGCGCAGCGTGGGACGACCGCCTGCCAGATGGACCGACGATCTTGTGAAAATCGCAGGAAGTCGTTGGATGCAGGTGGCATCGGACCGGTTACGCTGGAAAGCGATTGGGGAGGCCTATGTTCAGCAGTGGACAAGTATAGGCTGAGATGATGATACTATGTATGCACTTTGGAATTTTGCCATAGATACTTCAATTTTATAAAAAAACTATTGGACATTGTTTAATAAAAGTGGCAATGACAGGTGACAATTTGACAATATTTCCAATAATAAGCCACGAAAACTTGCTTTATTAAAGAATACATGTTATGGCAATCCGACAATTTTATATTACATGTATCCCAATGTCATTTTTATTGAATAGGAGGGAACTGGGCTCTGTTTAATGAGTGACAATTATAGGCGACAAGCAACAGTCAGATATATTTGTCAAAAATAAACCATACAGAACCGCTTTATCAAACGACACCTGTCCCCACATTGCAAATTAGTCATTTTTGACAAATATAACGCATCCATAGTTTCAAAAAGGACCATGGGCCTCGTCAAATAAGTGGCAATAACAAGCGACTGGCAACAGGTAACAAATGTGACAATTTGGAAAATTTAGATACGCTTTATACGTATAAAAATATCGCCGAGGCTTCTCCGAAACTTGAGAGACCCGCCGTGATCTCACTTGTTCTCATTTTCATCCAGGATGTACGAACTGCAGCGGCTTTAATTGTGTGCATTAATTAGTATACCAATAACGTTATTAATATTCAGCATTAATTTATGATGTAAATACACCGAAAAACAACAAAGTATTTTATTTTATTAATAAGAGACAAAAGGAGAATGTGAGGGTTCTTTCTCGCCCAAGTAAAACTAAAAAAACGTCAAAGAATAAATGTTGTTTCTATAAATCAAATGAGAACATTTGATTTCAGGACACTACTATCGTGTTGTAGCAATTAATTAGGGTCACTTTTACTTCAATCTCGAGCATAGCTAGGTTTAATTTAGTCATAATATATTAGTCTAGAAATTAAAATATTAATAAAATTAAACCTGTGTCGATCTTTGCTCAAACGATTCATCGATATGAAATATGCATAAGCACTACAAGATACAAAAGAGTTGTACTACAACAAATGCCTCATTTGTATCTGAATCTCGATCTCACATTCATTAGTCAGTATACCTAATATGGAATCAAAGATTGAAACAAATTACTGTATTTCAATCTGCCAATCAAATCTCCATCTTACATTCGCTAAACTTACCGTCTTCAAGAACAAACGAATATATATACCGTTATATTGGTTGCTGGGCTGACTGTGGCCGAATTTAGCTGACAGTTGATATTATTCAGTGTGAACTATACAACGTGCCTCCCGCGTGTTTAAGCTTGTTAGATTGATAATGACAAGTACTATACAACCAGACAGGGTTCAAGGTCTGATGATGCAGCCGAAAGGTCAAAGCCAAACACCAATGATTCCAACCAACTACTCAATATAATCCCGTCGTGTTCAAGCTTGTTGAATTTGTCTTGACAAGTACTTTAAACTGGAATGGTGTCCGCGGTCTGATGACGGATCCAGAAGGAAGCCATAGGAACTCCTTAACACAGCAAGATGTTTTCGTAGTGTTTTTACTATAAAAGCTTGATTTCAAAAAAAGTATTTTTTAATTTAAAATTATTTTTAAGTCCGCCAGCCGAGGTTTTCGTAATTTGTGTTAAAATACTGTCAATACATTTAGGAACGATCGCTTGAATATGGGCTCGCTTTACTGGCCGTCATACACAGCTAAACAGCAGACATCCCCACGGGACGCGGCCACGCTATCTAACGAGTGTAGTTAGATTGGTTTTCATTCTTGCTACTTATTATTGGAAATGTTAATACGAGGGTCGAACATCGTGGATAGAGCTTTTCGTTTAATAATCTCTTTTGTTCGTTTAGTAAAGATAACGCAGCGGTCTATATGAAAATTAAATTACTATTTTATTTTATCAATAAATTAAGAACCCTGCACTTGTTTTAATCTATCTACATTCCTTTAAATCCCCAACCATCACCTTTCTATAAATCGTTTAAAAAATATGTTGGTATGGTCCCACTGTCTTAACTGACCACTGAGGGCTTACTACGAAAATATTGATGTTAGCGTGACGCTAGCGAGTAAGCGTGCCGTTATTTATGTTTATTTAGTAAATTTGTAGTGTGACAGGAATGTCATATCAATTTGCTCGCGTTACGTTAAGGTCAATAATTTCGTGTTAAACCATATATATAATAATAATAAACCATATATGTTTGACGTTTAGCAAATTTTTTATATGCCGTAGCAAAAAATCCAAACCGTAAAATAACTTGACAACCTCCAACAATAAATTCCTAAGCTACTTTTCTTTTTAAAACTTATCTATCTATCTATATCATCACGCCAGATCCCTTGCAGGATAGGCAGAGCTTTAAAACTTATACTATCGAAAAATTATTGCGACATAATTTATGTGCTGTGAATGGTTCCGACTTCCTTTCTGGGGATATGGATAAAGAGATCATGTAGTTGTTACGTTGAAAAGTTGTAGTTGCCAATTTTTTTATAATTTTATTGATTAATTTATTACGTACCTAGTGAAGAAGCTATTTAGAACAGAAATTGGCGCGCAATTTAAGGTACGTCCAAACTAAGCTTAAGGTTCAGTCGCCCTATGATTGCGCGTGCAGACGCTGCCCAGATAGCACGTGCAGGACGCAGGATGCGTTGGTGTGAACAGATTTATAAAAATATTACTGCAAGAGCCGATCGCCACCGTGCACGCCATCGCGGACGCAGAGGATAGGCCGTACCATTAAAGACCGCGGGTTTAGCGGGGAGGTTTGTGTTTGTCTCTATTTCATAGATAACGTGTTGTTTAGACCGTACCACAGTGAACATGAAAACATATTCTTTAAATAAGACTTAGTAGGTATCAGTGCAATGATAGCCTAGTGGTTAGACCGGTGGACTGCAAAGTTAGCGGCCTCGGGTTTAAACCCAGGTACGCACCTCTGTCTTTTCGAAAGCATGTGAAAAATTAACTATCACTTGCTTTAACGGTAAGGGAAACATCTTGAGGAAACCTGCATGCCTAAGAGTTTCTCGAAGGTGTGAAGTTTGCCAACCCGCACAGGGCTAGGGTGGTGGACTATGGCCTAAACCATCTCAGTCTGAGAGGAGGCCCCTGCCCAACGGTGGGACAGTTTCTTAACAGGGCTAATATTATTATTATATGATTATAGGTGTTACGTTGCGAAAGTGCCTGGCACAAAGTGAACTAGAGATTATGCTACAAAAAAAAAGTTAAGGTGATTTCTCTAGTAAGTAGTATACGTAATACTCAATGAATTACACACTATAGGTATATTAATAAAAAGGTAGGTTATAATAGAAAGAAAAAAAGGTTTTTTGCAACTATTTAGTACATACATTATTTGCATTAACAGTATCAGATAGGTAATTATCTAATCTCATTTCAAAAACGGACCCGAACTCAGCATAGTGCTCATAGTGCTGAAAATATTCATAAGCGCTGGTCATCCATCGTACCACCGTCGGGCAGTTTGGCGACGTCACAGACGTCAATACAAATAAAAAACAAGACACGGGTACATAAAAGTTTGACGATATTAAGGCGTAGTACTCTGATTAATAGTTACTTTACTCAAAACCTAATACTCTGTTTAAAGCGCCGACATGACACACTGAAACACGAATAAAATGTTCCGAAATTAGCATCTTCAAATATTTAACATTAGGATTCCTTCCGCATTTAACGTAGAACGCAAAATAAACAGTTTTCGATCTCGCAGTATTAACAAAGGGTCCCCTATTCGATTAAGGGGAGGGAAATAAAAAACCACCCCATCTCTATTTCATAATTTGCATCGTAGACGCAAATAAATTTAAAATATTGCCTTGAGAAGCCTTAATTTTCCCTTTCTGATGTTCCAATCAATCTTCTGCGAACTGGTAGGGGAGCCCTAGAGTTTTTGTGTATCCGGAATTTTGGTATATATTATTAAAAACGGGTACGGCGTTTGATAGAGTCGTGCGAAAGAGACTTTGGGACATTTTGCCAGAGTATGGTATAAACGGCACCGTGTTGCGAGCCGTCCAGTCCACCTACGTGGACAGCAAGGCATGCGTACGGGTGGGTGGTAACATGTCACCTTGGTTTGACGTTAAAATCGGTGTCAAGCAGGGTTGCGTGTTGTCCGCTAGACTGTTTATAGTGTATCTGGATAAAAGTCTTCAAATACTGAATGCGATAACTGAAGGGGTAAAAATGGGTGATCTAGTGATAAACCACCTATTGTATGCAGATGACGAGGTTTTGATAGCGCCAACAGCCACTGATCTGCAAACACTAGTCACAGTTATGAGAGACGATTGCATGAACAATGGCTTACATTTGAATGTGAAGAAAACCAAAATTATGGTTTTTGAACGGGAAGAAACCAGAACCAATGCAAGGATTGTGGTTCGTAACGATGTGCTGGAGCAAGTGAATGAGTTTGTATATCTTGAAGGCGCCTTAAGTAAGGATGGGAAATACACCGCTGATATAGAGAGAAGAGTGAATGCAGGTAATAGAGTGAATGGTGCGATGGGAAGGCTACTTGGGAGCCGGCACTTAAGCCAAAAGGCGCAGCTGGCCATGCATAACGAAGTGCTTGTCCCAACGCTGTTATATGGCAGTGAGAGTTGGGTATGTAAGAAGGAGAACGAAAGCAGGATAAATGCGGTCGAAATGCGATCTCTGCGGAAGATGTGCAGAGTCACGCTGACCGACCGTATCCGCAAAAGCGTAGTAAGAAAGTGAGTAGGTATGAAAGATAGTATCGGTGTAAAGATGAGAAAGGGTATGCTCCGTTGGTTCGGGCATATAGAAAGAATGCCAGAAGAAAGAATGACAAAACAGATATACAATGCGAAAGTGGAAGGATGTAGGTGCCGGGGAAGACCTAGACTATCTTACCATGACCAAATAGACCGTGTCTTAGCTGAAGGGCAAGTCAAGAGTCTCCGTAACCGGCGAGTGTGTATGAGACGAACTATGAGAGTGGAGGAAGCCAGAGAGGTATGTAAGGAAAGATCCTGTTGGAACTCTGTACTCTCTGCCTACCCCGCGAGGAAGCTGGCGTGATGATATAGATAGATATAGATCAACGGGTAGTTTCGCTGATATCTGCCGAAAAGCCGCACAGAGCGCGCGTCTTTGTACATGATTCTTATAAGCGCCTTTAGCACTAAGATGTTTTACTGTTAATATTGTACCCATCATCAATCAAATATAATTGTCGATGCCCATAATATAGTTAGCAGCGGGTACATGTGGTGAAACAAATACTTTGGAACTGTTACTTGGTTTCATTATTATTAATTGTTAACTGGTATAAATTACACAATAAAGTAAATAAAAAGACACAAGGTTACACCTTTACTCCCCAAGCGGGGATGGCAGAGGTGTCCTACTGCGTACGCCCACTTTTCGCCGACAATATTAGGTCCCGTGTAATATGGGGCGAGCCTATCGTCATACCCATCCCGGATTCAATTCCAGATTCCCAACTAGGATTTGAACCCAGGACTTTGTGATATCAGAGCGTATAATTTACCACTTGTCCAATGTGGCATAATAAGCAATCACAAAATAAAATATTTTTACATTAAATTTCGTTTGATGGTTGTTCCGCGTGTCTCGTATCGTTACAGGGGTGTCACAATATTAAAATAAGATACCAAACGAATTGCGATTGCCAACCGTGCACAGAACAGCTTTCAGAACTAGGGTTGTCTAACGTTTACTCACAAAAAAGTCTACTAATCTATCTCTATCATCAGGCCAGATTCCTTACGGGGCAGAGAATTAAGCGGTTTAAAAGGTTTTTACACACATCTCTGACTGATACGTCTTATATACGCTTGCCGGTTACGGAGACTCTTGCTTCGTCCTTTAGATGAGACACGTCTATTTGATCATGGCAAGATAGTCTAGGTCCTTCCTGCTGTCCAAATTCTTCCACTTTCGCTATGTATATCTGTGTTGTCAATCTATCTTCCGACATTCTTTCTCTCTGCCCGAAATACCGAAGCATACACTTTCTCATCTTGACACCGATACTTTGATACCTACACTTTTTCCTTTTTCTTATAAACTAAATAAACTAGGAATATTTATCACACGGGAGTTCTACTCGCGCATTTTAAATAACGTTATCTTTAAGAAATTGTAATTAAATGGGGTGTGCGAAAAAAGGCGTTAAATACACGCATAAAAAATATTAATTTGAGACGTTGTCGTCGACAACCCTGCGTCACATCCGGTATATCTCTACCCTAGGCCACGACACAGCACTGTGACACGTTTGAATTACAAATAAGTGTCTATGGTTTTTATGACAGAAGAAATCCCCTCCCGGGTTTGATAAAGGCCACTGGCTGACTGCAGACGGAATAGTTAATTAGATACGGTGTATATTACATTACCTATGCGCTATTCGGTGAGCGTTTTTAATTTAATAACTAAAATATAAAAATATCATAATCTTTTTATCTAAGTACTAAAGGATTTTTCTAGTGAGCCTATTTAAAAACACGTTAGTACAGCTCTACAAATTATTCCTGTATCGTTTATTCGTTTACAAATTTGGGATTTACATACACAAACACTCAGGCCGGATCAAATATTTGTGGGCCCCACGAAGATTCTTCCTGTGCGGAGCGGCTTAATCTCTAAAACACCAAGTCATCCGTCTCATAAAATAATATTTCATTTCTCTATAGATAAGTCACGGAATGATATTATTTAAATACTATCATTGTACTGACCGTCTCGTTTTTCTAGTGATCTCGATGCCCTGGCTTCGATTCCTAGGTCGAATAAAGTATAGCTTTCTATAGAAAATCCGTAATATCAATACGGAGTCTGAAATTGTGCCCGGTATACCAAATGCTATATCAATCCTTGCTTACGGTGCCGAGACCTGGTCACTTACAAAAGGTAGCCTTTATAATATCAAAGTGGCACAGAGAGCGATGGAGCGAGCCTGTTGGGCATCTCTCTTGTCGACCGAATACCAAACATAGAAATCAGAAGGCGGACTAAAGTTGAAATGTTGGTAAATGGATCACAAGGTTAAAGTGGAGATGGGTAGGGCACTTGATGAGGCGCGAAGATGGTAGGTGGACCAAGGCCGTAACAGAGGGGTGGCCCAGAACAGGTATCGGCCTATAGGCAGACCATCCGCTAGATGGAGCGATGACATCGTGAGAGTGGGTGGCAAATGGTGGAATATTTTAGTACATGACCGGAATGAATGGGATGATAGAGGAGAGGCCTACACTCAGCAGTGGGTAGATACAGGCTAATTGAAGATGATGATGAAAATGCTATTAGGGTTGCCCCCTATTACATGGTTGTTTGACTGGTATACTTCAGATGTCAGCTATAACTTGGGTAAACTATTTAAGAAAACCATTATGTATGATATTCCAAAATAATAATAGTAATAGGTTAGCGTTAAGTTATAATGTTAAGATGAAGGCAATATAACGTTATAATATATACTGTATATAGTTGATAGGTAACGCTAACGCTGGTTCGTGCCAGTGGGCCTTAGACTACTAAATATACCATATAACCCTTGCTTTAAGCTATACACACTCCTATTCACAATCCAATAATAAAAAAGATGCAATATGACGTATGCAAGTTGTGCGCAGTAAGGATTTGAATAATGTTATCATTTTTTGTTTCAAGTTTGTTGTTACAAATTACATACAAAAACGGTTTATTACGCCAGATCCCTCGCGCTTTAGGCAGAGAGTACAGAGTTACTTCAGGTTCTTTCCTTACATACGCACTTAATTGAAAGAAAATGTATCATCATCCCATGGGCACATTTATTAAAATCGACTTCGGATCGATTAAACGAGAATCAATAAATTTATCGTCGATTTAATGGAGAATTTGTTGCGTTTCATTCAAATCGTTTTTTAGTCTGAATCGACCTGTTTAATGTTAAGCGTCAGTTAATGTAAATCGTGATCATATCTGCGCTGTTGCTCTGCCACTGTTGGCTACTGCTGGAGAACCAACACATATTTTAAACAAGAAATGCAATGGAGTCGTTGTAATATTTTCCAATAATTATTTTAATCAAGCTTGTATTCTCCTGCATCTTGTAGAGGTATGTGACACTTGACAAATATCAAAAATAAGTCGCGATAAAATCCGAAAAATAGTTTTATTTCATGTGTAATATTCGCATAAATCTAATAATTCAGTATAAAAGGTTATTACTTAAGATATGCTCTTACTGTACTTTTACCAAATAAAACTAAATAAATACAGTAAACTTATGCTGTCCCCGCTTAAGGGATTAAAGGCGTGATGGTGTTTATTTCTTTTTTAAGATTTTTACAATCTAGACTGATATTTTGACGTACATCCGAAAAGTTGACATTACAGTGCCATTTTCAAAAAAGCGTGCTGTCACTCTCATCTATTTTTACTCAATGCAGTGAGCAATTTTATCTTGGCTCACGTCGCGCACCAAGTGTTAATCTTCCAAGAAAACACTCGTAATCTCCACACCAATTGGTAGCATCGCTGGCCGCCAGCTAGCCAATCAATATAGTGGCTGCAATTATGTTAATGCATCGCCGTAGGCCGGCGTGCGAGCCCAGACGCAATTGAAAATGTAAACGACCGAAGTAGACCTCTGAGGGACTATGATAGCATGATGCTCGACTTTACTCAAGCCTGATGTAGCCGTTTAGTTTTAGAAGGTTATAAACAGCGGGAAAAGTGCTCGTTTGATTCCTATTTACTTTCAGTTGAACGTCGAATTTATCACGGTAACTCCTAACTGTAGGTAGTTGGGGAGAATTCACATGTTTGTACAGTACCATTAACTAAATTTCATTTAATTCTGTAATATCGTTGGAACCTTTTATTATGATGAAGTTTGTAAGGCTGGAAAATAATGCTTATATTTGATTTGAATGCTTTTTAAGGACAGAATTGCAATTGGACAAGATACCGTCATCCTAATGAATCATGTTTCTAATTTTTCGGTATAAAGATAAGCCTAGAAAGATCCCAGGATAAAAGATACACTTAGAAGTTTAGGGGGGGGGGGGGGGGACAGGAATTATTAACAAAATATTATTAGCAATATGTTAAAACTGAGTCTCATTAGCCTATTAGCGAAAATGCACGTGTCGATCACGAGGATCAGAGTTTCAATTCTATGTATCTATATCATCACGCCAGATCCCTTGCGGGGTGGGCGGAGAGTACAGAGTTTCAACAGGTTCTTTCCTTACAGACTTCTCTGGCTTCATCCACTCTCAAAGTTCGTCTCATACACGCTCGCCGGTTACGGAGACTCTTGTCTTATCCTTCAGATGAGACACAGTCTATTTGGTCATTATAAGATAATCTAGGTATTCTCCAGTACCTACATCCTCCTACCTACGTTTCAAATTCTAGGACAGACGAATAACTGACTTCAAAAAGGTGGAGGCTCTACGTTTTTATATATGTATTTTGTATGTATATTCACCGATATTTTCGTCAGTTGTGGACTGATTTGATGATTCTTTTTGCGTTGATTTTAGCATAGCTTCAAGACGCTCCCATTTTAATTTCATTAAGATTGGACCCTGGACTTAGAAGATACACCATGGGACTTTTTAACCCACAAACAGTACGATGTGCAGATTATGTGTGTTATGTCAATTCTCTAAAATTAAGCAGAATAATATAATATAGGTATATAAATAATAATAGTTGAACCTGTTGGAACTCTGTACTCTTTGCAAACCCCGAAAGAGATCTGGCGTGATGATATAGATAGAAATATTTATAGTCAATTCACTCATCACTTTAAATTGTAAAAATAAAAAGCGTTGTTTAAGTAAAAAGCAAAATATAAATATTTGAAGTCGGTGCCCGGCGGTCGGTGCATTTGGCTACTCGGCACCGATTTCAAATAATATATTTTTTGGAAGTCGGTTTCCCTTATTAAAAAAATATATATATTTTATAGAAAGAATCCATTATCAGTCCAGAGTCAGAAATTGTGTTCAGTATACCGGACACAATTTCAATAGGCTTGTTCCCTTTTACATAGGATTTGACACATAGTCGGCATAAGTGGGTGTACACGGTACACCTCTGCCACCCCTGCATGGGAATATAGGCGCGACGTTGTATATATATAATATATCTTGGAAAGATAATTGAGCGTTGGCACGAATATGCTAATTATCTTGTCATTACGCAGCTACCGAGACGTTTTCTAATAAACATTTTAGCTAAAGAGCTGTCAGTTCCGGATCAAAAATCCCTCGGCTCCGGAGAAAAAATCTAATAACAGCGTTATATTAAAAGTGGTCATTATGTCTGAGCGTGTCGTGGGTTATCCGACGGAGAAAGTAATTAAATTATGAAAGACTTGAGGGTAACATTATAACATCATCAAAGTTCAACATCATCATAAATTAATATATTTATTAATATTTATGTTTATTTTGTTTTTGTCCCGGACGTTTCGACGCTGCATGATCCCAAGACACCGTTAGGCCATTTTGGCGTAGATTGGATCAACCAAAATAATTAAGAAGTTTCAAGTATTACAGAACAATATACTACTATTTTTCTGTGACCATAGGACAAACAAAACCAAAAGTAAAATATTTTATTTGAAATATTCGCGTGAGAAGTCAGTATTATCGAATTCATTGTAATTGAAATTATCCTTCATTAAATCATTAACCTTTTAACCGTTACGATTCCCAAAGCAGTTTTTGAGACGCTACCCAAAAATTGAGTTGCTTTTTTTCATTTAAAACTGCAGATTGTAAATTAAACTAAGGTAACCTTTTTTTTAGAACAACAGCGATCCTATTATTAATGGTAATATTTATCGATATTTTCCTCAAAAAAACTACTAATAATATGGGACAAAGGTCAATGTACTTTTTTCCTAATTTTGCGTTACAATATTTACTTCTAATGAACACCTGGCGCTGACGGCATGAAAATAATTGATATTCTAAAGTTCGTAGCATCCAAAAGGTTAATAAAAACATCTAACTGTGGTCACAATAATTATTAAAGCATTAATTTGAACATTATTTAGTGTCACACGTCAAAGTATCCATTTATTATTCAATTTTATTCCCATATTAGGTGCCATTTTTAAAATAAAATCATGGTAAATACTTTAAGGCGCTCGTAGCGCTTGTTCGAAGAGGTTAAGGTAAGTTCAGCTCGGTCAGTCCAAGATGCGAGACCGTTTGTGGAATTTCCATTTATGAGCGGCTTCGTGTTTCAAGAGGCACGTTAAAACGTAGATTTTTCCATTTCATTTAGTAGGCCGATTACCCTTGCGTTTTATTCCGTAGGATCTTGCATAGGCCCACACGCTCCTCAAATTTGGCGAAAGTCCTATGGAGGATTTTCTCTAGGAACTTTATCGGTATGACCAAACACGGTGCGTTACAAAATTATCGTGTAATGATACTTTGTATGCCACTGGAGCTGCATGACATGTGTAATTATTCGATGTGGAACAAGAGCTCAGGTAAAAAAGGCTTCCCAGTAAATTTAATATATAATCTAACCAAAACTGTTAAATGTCTGTGTCCAAAGTTAGCGGGGGTGTAAGTGGGGCAGCCCAAAGCGTGAATAAATGAGTGGGCTGCAGCAATCTCGTTAGTTGCACAAACGTTGGCTACATACGATATCGCTCCGGGGCGTTTTGTGATACCAGATAACTGGTCACTACCAGTTCACCAATACCCCCAAACATGTTCTGACCAAAATAAAAACACATTATATCGAGAACAAGTTATCGTAAGCCTAAATGCACTGAGTTGTTACAATACAGGTAGTGTTGTATAACCGCTCGAGTCGGCGCTTAAACGCTCGAATTTTCAACGTGCTTCAACGCTCGTAAGCGTCGACTCAGCGCTAACCGCTCACGTTCAGCGCTTATTTTTACAACATTAATTTTAGGGGTTAGGTACCCTTCACAAGATGAATTTAGAAAGCAATTCCAAGCGTCGATTTGTAAAGCAAATGCTATTTGACTAGAATTTGTTGAAAATTTATTGAAAATATCCTGTTTTCGAACAGGCTAACTCATACTACAACTATATTTTTAAGCCATCAAATAGTCCTTCCAAAAAACTTGGTATTAATTCTCTACGCTCCCCAAAAGGCATTCAACAAACATTGAAGAATAACTTTTATATTCTTAAACATCTAAATAAAACATCCTGCAAGACATCGCGCATCGAAAATTTTAGCGACTACCGCCTTTCCGAGGCGATTACGAAAAGCTATAAAAACAAAAACATAACCCCTCTATATGACGGTTGCAAGCAAAATTGAACTTAAACACTGACAAAACAAAATGTAGGTTACATTAAACAATGATGATAATAGTCCGTCCACAGGTGATTCGAGCAGATGCTCGGTTATTTTGTGGGAATATAAAGTTTCCTCAATAAATAATGCAACGTTGCTTTGAAAATAAGAAGCATGGAAATAAACAACTTGTGTAATAATCTATTCCAAAAGTTGTTTATTTTGAAGGATCAAAGAATTTATCTATAAGAATTATGGCAGTTTTAAATTCATTCCAATGAAAATATAGAGGAACGACGTAAACGCTTTAAATTATAAGTATAAAATCACGCCAAATTGCTTAAATAATTAACAATACATAAAATAAATTGCGCGGACATTAGAAAGATTGAAATGGTTAGGAACATTATTAAAAACAGTGACACGAATGTTCGAAAGATGAACTCAACGAGTTAAGTCTATTTCCGAGAAAAATAATTAATCAGGCAGATGAAAAGGTACTGTTTTTATGCTTTGTTGGTAAGGACCTCTAAAAGGAATTTTAGCCAGCTTTCAGATTGTCAATATTTTCCGATTTCCATTTTAAAAATAGTAGCATAAACTTTTTACAGCACCGTCAACAAGATCAACAATCGGTACGCCCCGACGCCGTGACACTTTCAATATAAAAAATATTCACAAAGTCGAACCAACATCACAAACAAAGTAATATCAAAACGTAAGATACTTACCGTCTACTCCAAGGATTATCCTCTTGACTTAGATATTTTGATGTTTCACCAACGAAATTGGTTTTTTCCAACAGCAAAGGAAAACCATTATCGCGAAGGTGGAAGCCTTCTCGTTACCGCGTATCTAATTTGGGATCATCCAGATTTTTCGTTCTTCGCTCGAGGTGTGAGATTGACAGCTATGTAAGTAGGGATTTATAGAGCATAATGGTTAGTTTAAGGGTGCGTTGACGCGTGATAATGGTGTTGTGTGGGGTTAGAACTGGCATTGTGGGCTCGATTTCGGGATTATGTTTGTGAGCTTTATTTAGGTGAAAGACGGCGAGGATCAAAACTTTGACAAATATTGAACAGTGTATGGTGCTTTTTTATTTAATTGATGTAGATTGAATTGCACAGCAACACAACTAAAGATGCCGGAATTACAAAGTTTAAGTCTCAAAGTAATTAAGTACTGTTGGTTAAGACAAGAGTGTAAACCCATCTGATAGTGGCGAGTCACCTTGGCTGGAAAGCTGCTCGTAGGGATGATCAGATTTTTTTTAACAAATTTCTATAGGTGGTTTCATATATATATTAATTAGCTCAGATATTGGCGTGACTATTGAGACGGTTTATGTTACTTGCTATCTTCTCCAATTTTTTTTGTTTTCGCGCGTCTTCTAACCTTCTAGAGGTCGACTCGCCAGTGTTCGTGCTAACAAGACAAATAACGACTTATTTATCTGGTTTAGACTACGCCACGCGAGTCAACCTCTGAGCGGGAGGCTAAGACTGTACCTACGTACAGTGCATAAGTACGGAGAACGTGTGTGTGCCATCGATCGATGGTGTGTGGTATTTTTACACGCATACTATGACGAAGACTAAATGTCACTTGACTGGCTATAGTGTAAACGATCATTGTGCAGACGCTGACCCGCGGCTACTGCCCCTGTACTTGTCACTTCGCTCACCAATGGGAATTAGATATTACATACATGTCACTCGTAACTCCCGCGGTTTAGCCATGCAAGTAGTTCATGCATTAACTCGCACTTGTACCGTAGGTTACCTTCATAAATCCAACGTTAGTTACGTTACGATAAAAAATCACTGCTAAATCTGGCAAACCTAAAAGCAAAATGCTCTCACACTTATAATTAAAAATAACAAAAGTTACCCACGTTAGGGTTGACATAATCATATCATTTGTTTTGCTATAGAGAATGAAATAACAACATAAATAGTATTAAATAGAAAATATTGGCACGATATATCTAAGCACTTCAAAAACAGTTATGTGGGAATGGATTTTTAAAATTTTCAAATGGGAAACATAGCCGTAAATAGCTTTTCTGTATATCTGGCGACGTTACTCATTACAGCAGGGCTAGCATCGGGGTCCGAAATCCGCGACTAAAAATCACGGATTTTATCGCCCCACGCTTTAAATAACCGTTTTGTTTTACGTACTAACATTGCGTGCCGTGACAAAAGTTTGACACGTGTTTAAGCATTTTACGTATAGACAAGATTATTTCGACTTAAGTACGAGACATGAATTCCGGAATTATAAAAATGTATATATAAGCTGGGAAGAAGCCTTCTTCCACAAGTCGAGGTGATAGAGATTAAGTCATACTCCACCACGCGAACCCAATATGCATTGGTGGACGCAGGTTTGTGGCCACCTGCTGTTCGAACTTTTTAAGCCTCCTTTAAGGTTTTAACTTGGCTTAACGACTACCTTATTAAGTGGTTACCGGGATAAATGACTAAACGTACCTTTCGAAGTACGGAAACGCTCAAATATAAAAATGCTACTGCTGTTTAACCTTTGTGATCGAGCGCGTAAGAATAGCGCGGTCACACTGCGCTACGAGCGTCTCATCTTCATATGGCAATGTACTTTTATAGATAGCATTATTAAAAAAAGTCGAACTATTCGTGTCAACCCTACAGGTTCGTTACATATTTTGTCGCGGGCACACGCGCACTGGGGTCCAGCATGGGGGTGTATTGTGCATGGCAGCTGTAATGATGCACATTGGCGATGCATCCGCTGCCACCCCTATGGAAGACAGCTTTCAGAATAAATCGATGTTTATATAAGATTAACTTATTTCGCATGTCCCATACATGGAAAGACATGAAACAATAAAACCGCCTGTTTAAGTAGAAGGATTTAGTTGTAATCAATGTAAGCGTCACCGCAATAGACTCACCTCTTCGTGTTCCAACACACGCTTCGGATGGTCTCTATAACTCTCTAAGTGTTGATCATAATTTTATACCTACTTAAATAAATATAATTTTTAAGTCATCGTGGCTATCTTTTTCTTTAAAAAAATAGGCCCAAACTAGGAATTATTCCTGTGATGTGGATGCGTTTACAAATACGAAATTCACATTCAAAAACAGCCAGTCTGAAACGAATATTTGTAAGCAGACATCAAAAACTTGTTTTTGCTTGAGCGTTACAAACATAATATGTACATCTATTTCGCGTTTATAATATTAGTAAGATTAACTCATCCCTCGTGTCCCATACGAAAACTGGCATGAATCATTTAAAAAAACAAAATTGAGAAGGAAGCTGATACAAAAAATGTTTTCTAGTGGCATTTGTATGGAACCCTCAGAGCGCGAGTTGTACTTGCACTTCTTCGGTTTTTGATGTTAAATAAAAAAAAATAAACACCGTCACGAGTATATTCTTCAAGCTGAGGTGTATTGAGTACACTTATTTTTCGCCGACGATATTAGGTCCTAACCTTAAAATTAATTTTATTAATATTGTAAGGTACTAACGTAGAAGCTGTTATCGGGCATAACTCCAGAATCCAGTCAGATTCTAGGAATGTTGCCATCGAAAAATTATATTTTGTCGGACTCGAACTAAAGTCACGTGATCGTTACGCGCAGTCTAATGTTCAGAGAGGACCAACTAATTGAAGTAAATAATTTTACTGATCGTCTGGCACTGGCTTCAAAAAATATTTTTCTTATTTGGTAACACCGTCACGCTGATATTCCCCAAGCGGGGGTGGCAGAGGTGTACTGAGTACACTCACTTTTCGCCGACGATGTTAGGTCCCATGTAATAGGGGGGCGAGCCTATTGCCTGTACCGGGCACAATTCCAGACTCCGGACTCATACTGGGAAATTTTTGGTTAGAAAAACTACATTTGTCCGACCTAGGATTTGAACCCAGAACCTCGTGATCACAAAGCGATGCGCTTTGCCACTAGACCAACGAGGCCATCTATGTTATTTTTGCGTTCTTTGAAGTCGGATTACTTTTTATTAATTTTTTTGTTTATTTAAGATGTCAATTAAGTTTTATTGTAGTATAAGTTTGGGAATTGTGTACTCGGTATCTCTTTAGGTACCTACCAGGCAAGCTTCCCACCGGGTGCTTACTGCCGATCCCGGTACCTTATCAGGAGCGCTGCAGACATTGCGAGGCTCAGCCAATTTTTGTTAACAACTTCTCTTCAACAATTTTCACTCCCTCTACATTCATTGTGTCGACGGAATTTTATTTTGCTTTATAAACTTTCACTCCTCTCACATTTCACCCCTTACAGAGAAGAAATAAAAAAAGGATATGTTGCATTATTTGCAAAAAAAGAATGCAAATACAAATTTTCATGACCATCAAAACTAATGCTATCTCCATACAAAATTTCACCTCCTTTTTCACAACTTTAGATACCCTTCCTTTACTTTTTTTAGTGGTTGTCTAAGTGATTGTCAAAATAAGTCTCTAAAATTTCAGATTAGAAGTTCAGTCAGAATCAGTCAGAATTATAAGCGGGTTGGGCTGGGTATTGAAGGATCAGTTAATCAGGTCAAGTAATTTTATATACCTATGTGGAAGCTTAGGCCCACTTGAACGAACCAGGGTTTATCTATTGACTAACTCGAGGTCATAACGTAAAGTTGAACGCTTAACATTATAATCTTGATTTACTTAATAACTCTGCGTTATTTACTCTAATCCTGGTTCATACAAGTGGGCTTAAGTGTTCGAAATCAGCAAAACGCTGTATTTTGGCAAATGTATAGCTTTCTTGTTTTGGTATTTCTACAACAATGAATGTATTTAAAAAAACCTACTATCTATCTATATCATCACGCCAGATCCCTTGCGAGGTAGGCAGAGAGTACAGAGTTCCAACAGGTTCTTTCCTTATATACCTCTCTGGCTTTCTCCACTCTCATAGTTCGTCCCATTCACACTCGCCGGTTACGGAGACTTTTGACTAAAAAAAAATAATAAAAAAAGTATTTTGAGGTAGCAACTGGTAGCAACTCCAGTATTACATATTTCCTGCTGGTCCACTTATAGATTAAGTGTAGATTTTCTGTCAAAAAATCAGTATCTATCTATCTATGCATACCCAGTATCAGCTCGGAATCTAGAATAATGCCTAGCATAATGACAATAGGCTTGCCCAAACTATATTAGAACGTAACAACGACGGCGAAAAGTAGGTGTACACAGAGTACTTCTACTATAAGGCATACAGGCCCGACGTTGATAATTTATTTATTTGAATTGTAAAGACAAAATAGACGGTATACACCATGTCTTAATCTGAAAGAAAAGTGAAGAGGTCGAAGTCTGAGAACCGGCGGGCGTGTAGAGACGAACTATGAGTGTGGAGGAAGATAGAGAGGTCTTTAAGGAAAGAATCTGTAGGAGATGTACTATCTGCCTACCCTGTAAAGGGTCTGGCGTAATTATATAGATATATAAAGATCTACAGACAACATTGTAAAACAGAGACAAAGTATGTAAAGACTGTAATAGTCGGGCTGTGACAACTCACGGACACGAACTACCGCTGAACCCAAGACGTTGAGCAGTTCCCTGTAGCCTTTCTGTCGCAAGCAATATTTTCATTTAACTTTGGAAATTGCCAGCTCTCGCCGGCGCAACTCGCAAATTGTCCTGAAATAGGGATCGATAATAGGATTGTAGGTGCGATTTTCTTTATCCGAGATAACTTTAGGGTTGTAATATTTTCTACTTCAAATTATTTATCCGTACCGACATTGAAATGTTTAGATATAACATAGACTAACACCGTCACTCCTATATTCTACAAGCTGGGGTAGCAGTAGGTGTAAATCTAAATTTCAGCGAAGATGTAAGGTCCTGATGGGGCGAGCCTTTTGTCATTCTAGTAAACAAAATGCGGACTTCAGACTATTGAAAATTTCAAGGTACGAAAACTAAATGAGTAGTCTGACTTAGGTTTGAACCTTTGATCTCGTATTCCCTAGCCAAATGTAAGGACATATTAGTGAAACAAATAAGTTTTGAGGGTTGCTTTGATTATCTTATCATTAAAAGCTTAAGATAATCTGATCGGAAAACTCCCAAGAATACGGCCGCTTCACAAAAGGTTCTTGACAAATCTATTGTCTATTTATAGAATAAAAAACATGTATAAAAAATAAAGATAAGCATTTCGCGTATACATTATATTGAACGAAATTTAATTTAACCTATTCAAAAAAAACATCTAGGGGCCCTAGATTTGAGACGATTTGAGTGTAAATTGTCTATTCACACCTGTACGGATATGTATAAAATATACGAAAAAAAGTTTAACATGTGCTCTATGAATTGTATTTATGACTTTTGTGGCAGAAATGGTAAATTTACAAATAAAATGTTCAATGTTATTATCATAGTAGGTATGTAGTAATAAGTCTCATATATCCCATTTTTTTTATTCCATAGCAACCCTACTCGAGTGTAAATCTTTGTGATAGAAAAATTTCGGAAATTGTCTTCACGATTTATCGCCGCGACACCGCCTCGTGTGCTTCGGCAAATTGTCTCCTGAAATTGCACTGACTTTGAGCATTGGTAGAAAAATCTGAATTTATCATTTCGAGTTAATATTGATTTGTTTGTTTTGTAATCTGCCTCTGTAATACCTCGGGATTATTTTAATTAACTAACTTTTTTGTTTGGTTCAAATTTTAAAAAGATTCCTATTACTTTCTGGGGAAGACTGAGATTTGTACCACTCTTAAAATCTACAGCAATGTCTTTCTTTGACCATCCGGCAGATCTTACCAAATGGAACACCGGTGTTGCGCTAGTCCTTTTTTTTCATTGCTATTTTACAAACTTGTAATTCTATCTATATCATCACGCCAGCTCCCTCGCGGGGTAGGCAGAGAGTACAGAGTTCCAACAGGTTCTTTCCTTACATACCTCTCTGGCTTCCTCCACTCTCATAGTTCGTCTCATACACACTCGCCGGTTACGGAGACTCTTGACTTGCCCTTCAGCTAAGACACGGTCTATTTGGTCATGGTAAGATAGTCTAGGTCTTCCCCGGCACCTACATCCTTCCACTTTCGCATTGTATATCTGTTTTGTCATTCTTTCTTCTGGCATTCTTTCTATATGCCCGAACCAACGGAGCATACCCTTTCTCATCTTTACACCGATACTATCTTTCATACCTACTCACTTTCTTACTACGCTGTTGCGAATACGGTCGGTCAGCGTGACTCTGCACATCTTCCGCAGAGATCGCATTTCGACCGCATTTATCCTGCTTTCGTTCTCCTTCTTACATACCCAACTCTCACTGCCATATAACAGCGTTGGGACAAGCACTCCGTTATGCATGGCCAGCTGCGCCTTTTGGCTTAAGTGCCGGCTCCCAAGTAGCCTTCCCATCGCACCATTCACTCTATTACCTGCATTCACTCTTCTCTCTATATCAGCGGTGTATTTCCCATCCTTACAGAAGGCGCCTCCAAGATATACAAACTCATTCACTTGCTCCAGCACATCGTTACGAACCACAATCCTTGCATTGGTTCTGGTTTCTTCCCGTTCAAAAACCATAATTTTGGTTTTCTTCACATTCAATGTTCATTTTTGATTGGTTCAATTCAATTCTTGTAATTCTACCACCGTATTACCGCTTTCGGTGGTTCCAAAGTTAGTGTGTCGTAACACTTGGTAAAGCTTTGGTTCTTATTTATTGTGTAAACGTAGATGTATAAACACAAAGTGTACTTAATATGTATTGGCAAGAGACAGCGCCCAAAATTTTGAGAACAATTGTGCAAAGCTGAGAGTTGTGTAGTCACAGCATCAAGCTTCCGAAAAACAATAAAATAGTCGATTGCGTATAGGCAATATCGTGTATATCGCCTTAAACCAATACTGCAAAAGTCTAAAATTTTGTACATTTTTTCTCAAAAGAACAAAGAAGAAATATACTCATATTTTGCTTTCAAATACAACATTGCCAAATCTTTCAAACTCGAGATTAATAATCCTTATTCCCGTCCTTTGAACCTTTTGAGGGAAAAAAGATTTACATAAAAAGAAACTTCTCGTAAATTATGATTCAATTAGTATTAAAGGATTGGTCTCTCAAAGGAGTCCGTACTTTTTCGGGTCTGCCGACTCCGTTGCTACCAAGTTCCTTTGTGCTTTCAACCAAACTAAGACGGTTGTAGCTTTGTGCCGTGGTTCTTCGTATAAAGACTGGTATAAATTACCAGAATATTTACTCATTCGACATTATTTTCGTGTATGAAATGAGGAAACAATGTAGCCGCTACTAATTACTTCATTCGCGTTGACTTTAGACAGGAACCTTATATTTTCCCGCTAGGTAATAGACTATCTGTGCGCCACACACATACATATACACTTGCCTTCAAGAAACGACATGTAATTGTTCACTTACTTTTTCTTCTTACCCACAACACTAAAACGATTATGATTTATGTATGAGTACCTACCGTCCTTCTGTATTTAATATTTAAGATGAACTTGTATTTCTCATGTTATAAGTGAATTGTATTCTTTTTCAGAAATAAATGTCTGAAACCGTAATTAAATTTATTCCATGATTGCGTGTGACGTAATTCCACGTCTGGGTGACTAAGAAGATCGTTACAAATTATAGAATCGTATGGTTCGTACACAACATGTAACATATGTTGTGTGTGTGAATGATCTACGCTGTTGGCCGCGGGGCCTTTACAGCTTTACTGGACAAGAGGTCGAGCGTGCCACCACTACGCTCGAGCCAGAAGGGCAAAGGGGTAACTAGCTCAAGGGCGCCTCAAGGAGGACCGGCCTCGGCTTGGGCAGTTGCTATTGGGGGGAGGGGGGAGGGGGCGTATACTAGGTGTCTCGCCGTGGTGCTCTGCACCGGCCGGCGGGCAAGGGATTCTTCGAATTCACCAGCGCGGTCGGTATCTGATCCTGTGTGCGGTATCTATATCCGAAAGAAGGGATGTGAGGGCATCGGGAGAGCCGGTGAGAACAACATGTAACATTAATAACAGATATTTTTCTCAATTAATCTTTTTGTTGAATTTGTAAAGGAAAAATCTAATATGGCCAGTCTTGCGTCATTTAACTTAGACCTTGTATAGAAGAAGTTCATATAAGTTCATTGTACACAATGGCTAAAGGCCACCTTTTTTGGGCAATTTTATACTCTCAATAAAAGTTCTTAGTAATAGACTTTTAAACATTTATTTATCTGGGGCAGCTTTATGGAGGAAAATATAAACCAGAATTTATTTGCAAGTGATATTATAAAGATATTTCCAGGTTATGCTGAACGAAATTAATGTACCTGTTGTAAGAATATTGAAGTATTATGATGATATCAAAACGAGTCGAGTATATAATAATATTATCGGCCTATACTCTGTCACTGTTGAGGAATGCAATTCTCTCAACAATTGAGGTGAAAAAGATAAGATCCACCATGCCGACTCAGTGCGGTTTGGTGGAGAACAGTTTGTGGCCATTTGCTTTTGGAAATTATCAAGCAGTCAATGAATTGTCTTAACGACTACCACATTAAAAGGTAACAGCACGGAGACGCTCAAATATGAAAATGCCGCAAACGGTCACCCATTAAAAATTGACCGATTTCAACACTGCTTAGTTTCGGTAATCGCTAAAAACACCGCGCTCGCACAGCACTACGGTCACCTCAGCCGAGTATCAACATTATCGTTTTTGAACAAGTTTTTCCAATTAGACGATAGAAATATACTATAAAGTAAACATGAACACGCATTACGCGCTACAAAACGGTGATATATACGAGTATATGTATGTATTTATACTTGTAACAGAAAATATGACTGATTTCATCTGGGTGGTTACCACAACCTCTTTAGCAAAACTATTCTAATCTTACTTTACCGTGAAAAAGAGATAATTTAAATCGCGTGTAGCCACATCTCTTTCTTAAAGCAAAGTAGCATAATAATAGCTTTGTTAAAAAGATTGTGGCACGCTTACTGAAAACACATTCTTTTTTGTTTTTTTCATAAATATATCGTGACCGATGGACACCATAGGGCTTAGCACGAAAAGACTGACGCTAGCGAGTAAACGTGCCTTCACATTCATCTATATTTTTTTATTTGTATGTTTGTAACGAATAAACTCCAAAACTATAGGACTTATTTAAAAAATCTTTCAGCATTAGAAAGCTACCTTATCGAGAAGTAACATAGGCTATATAACATAGACCCGGCCAGGTAAGAATGCACGGGAAACTGTTAGTATTTCATAAATTTGTAGTGTAACAAGGGTGGCATATTAACTCGCTAGCGACATGCTAACGTTAATTTTTTGTGCTAAACTCAGTTTTTAAACGACAAATACAGAAGGTTTAGCATGAAGAAATTAATGCTAACGTAATGCTATCGAAAAAGCGTGATGTTACATTCATACGTATATATATATATACTCCTAATACAAGCAATAATTTTAACTTAACAGGAGATTCCAAATAAGCAATGTAAATGTTTGTAAGTGGTGAAATAAACGTTTTTATTTGTTTTTTATTATTTTACGTAGTTAGTCAAATTGTTGTCTGAACAGGATGTAAAACTCAACTCAGAAGCGTCACGCTTACGTCAATGTCTTCATGCTAAGCTCTAAGAACAGCGTCTGTCACCGGTAATACAAGATATTTGTTTGACTAACCCTCGGTGATGTACGGATTAGGAGACGAATTATATTTTTTCCAGCTCGTCACAACGTCGCGATTATACCGCTCCGTCCATGAGTTTAAGATATTCGTCTTCGGGATTAAGGGGTGTCCCGGGTGAATGAAATTTCACAGTACGCAGTACCCCTCTGATGGATGAATACGGAAACATTAATTCAGCAATTTGAAGTGTAAAATAGTAAAAGACGAGATAAACGCGGAGCTTTGGAGTGGAGCGGAAGCGAATAATGTCATTAGTCTGAAGGCTTAGCACGGAAAGATTGACGTTAGCGGGGCGATAGCAAGTAAGCGGTAGTCTTGCTCATGTTTATTTAGTATATTTATGTGTGACAAAGACGGCATATTAATTTGCTAGCGTCACGGTTACGTCAATCTTTTCGGGTTAATTCCTGGAATTTGATTATGATTTAAGTTACTAGCAGAAGTTACGAGATATTATTTCTGACGATCAGGTCTGATATAGCTTGATTATACCAAAATCTCATGAAAAAAACACTCGGTTTACCCGATTTTTTTTTATTTTTCGGGTAACTGTTTCATGTCTTCTTTTCCTAATAATCTTGGTCCTTATGACCCTTTCTTTTTCTTCTGATGGTTTTATCTTTAAGAAACACCGTCACGCCTATATTCCCCAACCGGGGGTGGCAGAGGTGGCAGAGGTTTACTGAGTACACCCACGTTTCGCCGACGATGTTAGGTCCCATGTAATAGGGGGCGAGCCTATTGACATATACAGGCACAATTCCAGACTCCGGACTCATACTGGGAAGTTTATTCGTTAGAAAAACTTCATTTGTCCGACCTAGGATTGGAACCCTCCGGGGTTCTAATCCTAGGTCAGACAAATGAAGTTTTCATTCTCGTGATCACCAAGCGACGCGCTCTGCCACTAGACCAACGAGGCAGTATCTTTATGTTTTCAATAAATTCAGTGTCTGTTGAAAAATAAAACAATTTTGTGGATATTGTACCTATAGCAAAGGAAGCCGGTTCAACCCGATAGCCAGAGTCTAAGTTACGTCTCCGCAGCCCATTTCAATATTATGTTTGCGATGGTTAATGGATCGGACAGTTTAAATCATTAACTTTTAATATAATTAGTGTCTACTACGCACTCATTAAAGTTTGGAAATACGATCAGTTACAACGAACTGTAATTATTATTCCGAACACAAGTTTAGTTCTACATGAATATATTTATCTTCTGAAACATTAATTTAACATTTGTTTTGTCTAGTCCTTTTCTCGTGGCGATCATTAAAGCAGGACGACACCATATGGAAATTTTAAAAGGCATTCATTCATTAAACAAACACACATAAAATTTAACGAACCGCTGCTATATTCGTTAACGAATTTCCGGCTTTCATTATGATTATCCCACGGCTTAAGTGACAACATACAGTCGTCTCGTTCTAGTGCAGCTGTTTGAATGCTGCACGAGAGGGATCACTATTGAATTCTAATTCGAATTAGGATGGCGGGTATTCATCTATCGTTCGACGATCCGTCACAAGTATGCGTTTAATGGCGGCAATTAAAGGAGTCTCGTGGGTCTACCGAAATATCGCGGCATAAAAACGTCATAGTTACCGCGTATCAAATTGTTTAACACATTTGCCGCGCGAGATCACATTTACGACTTGTCGCCTATTTATGACGGCTATTCGAACGATTTGTGACGTTGCATCGTTTTAATGGATTGTCATTTGCCCATGCCTATATTTGAGAGTAGGAGGAAACCTTTATTGTTGAGTATTAGCGTATACGTGTCAATGGAATTAATAACCACAGTAAAATTGAAGAAAGATTAATTTAATGTATATGAATTTAGGGGAGATTTATTTTAGGTATGGTAAACTTGCATAAAGCCGAGGATCGGGCCATGTGGCGCTCATTTTTTTTTTTTTTTTTTTTAATATTCTTTATTTAAGTCAATAAACTTATAAACAGTACAGAGAAGATCTTATTCTAATTGTACACTGAGCTTAAGAAAAATAACCTAGTTACTGAGGCTCGGTCGCCTTATTGAACATAATACATATTTAATTAAAAAGTTACTACAATATGATACTAAATAACCAAAAAAAATCAAAAATACAATTATACAATTATGCTATTATATTTTGTATGAGCTTACAACAAATCACCATATGGTTACGGATAACAAGTATACAGGTATAAAACCTTGGCCATGATATGAGACATGTTAAGATTATTTAATGTAGTAATTTGCGTATAAAAAGGCACTCATTGGAATAGGCCTATATGTCCAGCTGTGGACTGATTTTGGCCGATGATGATGAAAGAAAACAAGGTCAAACTATGAGTTAACCCGAAATAAGTGTCATGAGACGGTTGAGAACAATTAAATCTATATTAGATGACATTACATATGCAAAGAAATGACAACTATAATTAATTACATGCCTAGCAAAATATAAAGAATGTCAATTATAATTTAGAAATGGATACCATATTTTCTGTTCTGAGCCAGCATACGTGAAGGTTACCTTGACATTGGCATCACAAAATAAATTTAAGACTATTTTACTGATATCTATCTATCTATATCATCACGCCAGCTCCCTCGCGGGGTAGGCAGAGAGTACAGAGTTCCAACAGGTTCTTTCCTTACATACCTCTCTGGCTTCCTCCACTCTCATAGTTCGTCTCATACACACTCGCCGGTTACGGAGACTCTTGAATTGCCCTTCAGCTAAGACACGGTCTATTTGGTCATGGTAAGATAGTCTAGGTCTTCCCCGGCACCTACATCCTTCCACTTTCGCATTGTATATCTGTTTTGTCATTCTTTCTTCTGGCATCCTTTCTATATGCCCGAACCAACGGAGCATACCCTTTCTCATCTTTACACCGATACTATCTTTCATACCTACTCACTTTCTTACTACGCTGTTGCGAATACGGTCGGTCAGCGTGACTCCGCACATCTTCCGCAAAGATCGCATTTCGACCGCATTTATCCTGCTTTCGTTCTCCTTCTTACATACCCAACTCTCACTGCCATATTACAGCGTTGGGACAAGCACTCCGTTATGCATGGCCAGCTGCGCCTTTTGGCTAAAGTGCCGGCTCCCAAGTAGCCTTCCCATCGCACCATTCACTCTATTACCTGCATTCACCCTTCTCCCTATATCAGCGGTGTATTTCCCATCCTTACTGAAGGCGCATCCAAGATATACAAACTCATTCACTTGCTCCAGCACATCGTTACCAACCGCAATCCTTGCATTCGTTCTGGTTTCTTCCCGTTCAAAAACCATAATTTTGGTTTTCTTCACATTCAAATGTAAGCCATTGTTCATGCAGTCGTCTCTCATAACTGTGACTAGTGTTTGCAGATCAGTGGCTGTTGGCGCTATCAAAACCGCGTCATCTGCATACAATAGGTGGTTTATCACTAGATCACCCATTTTTACCCCTTCAGTCATCGCTCACAGTCTTTGAAGACTTTTATCCAGATACACTATAAACAGTCTAGCGGACAACACGCAACCCTACTTGACGCCGATTTTAACGTCAAACCAAGGTGACATGTTACCACCCACCCGTACGCATGCCTTGCTGTCCACGTAGGTGGACTGGACGGCTCGCAACAGGGTGCCGTTTATACCATACTCTGGCAAAATGTCCCAAAGTCTCTTTCGGACGACTCTATCAAACGCCTTCTCCAGGTCCACAAAACCGCAGAAAACCTTCCGGCCTACTGCCAGATGCTTTTCTACGATGTTGCGGAGGGAGAAAACTTGATCCGAACATCCTCTTCCAGACCTGAAACCTCCCTGTGCCTCACACAACACTTCATCAGACTTCTCGCGCATTCTTCGTTCAATAATTTTACCATACACCTTAGCTGCCAAGCTGATCAAACTGATGGCCCTGTAATTGGCGCAGTCATATTGTGAGCCCTTGCCTTTATACAAGGGTACTATGAATGCGCGGCGCCAATCTGTAGGGACTCTACCGGTCTTCCAGCAAAGATTTGCGAGGACCCAAAAAGCGTCCCGGACGCAAGTTCCACCATATTTAATCATCTCGGCAGATATCATGTCTATTCCCGCAGCTTTACCATTTTTCATACTTCGTGTCGCCCATTCAACTTCTTCCATAGTGATGTCCTCTGTGGATTCTGGTGCCGCAAACTCGCCTCTGGGCTCGTCTGTGGCACCAGGATCCGGGGCATTCTCATACATTTCTCCAAAGTATTCACTCCACCGGTTTAGCACAGCTTGTGTGTCTGCAAGAATGTCACCATCCTTAGATTTTATCTTTTCCATTCTGGAGCCTGACGAATCACCTCGAGCCTTTCTCACCTTGCTCCAAAAGAGTTTGGTGTTATTCTCGAAGTTCTTCGTCAGCCTCTCCTCCTCAATCACACTAGCTCTTTCACGCTTTTCTTTCACTAAGGTTTTGGTGGCATTCTTGCATTGCCGGTATATTTCTTTCTTCATCTCCGTCATACTGTCATTTAGATTCAAATTTTACTGATAAATCTCTTTATTCGGACTTACTCATACATAAATTAATCACCTAGTAAACGACCTACCTCATTGCACTCCGAGAGAGTACCAATAAATACCCAAACGTTAATGTATGTACATACGTGATCCAGAAAAAGCTTACACGGGATCGCATCACTTAGTTTAATTAACGAGTGGAAATGAACTTTAGTGACACAGGACGACCCAAATTAAAGATGAAACGTTACTTTCATTACGAACACATTATGTCGGCCTCTGGTAAAAACAAAACAGTCTGTACAAATTCGGCACCGCAAACAAAGGTTCGTTCCGACCACGGAACGACAAATGTTGTATTAAACGACAAATAAAAGGAGCAATAGTTTGAATTAAATTTGGGTCCCAAAAACTGTATGTAAACAAACACACCAACCCTAAACTACCAGAAAGTTTAAAGGACGAAATGAAACATTTGGTACAACTGGCGAAATCGGAAACGGTTGTAATTTGTAATGTTTGACAAACAAACCAAAATATTTATCAAGGAATAACCGAGTTTACTGAATTGCTGTAGTCTCAAACAAAATTCATATTATAACAGAATCAAGGGGCAAAATGCGTTCTATTCAAATAGTGCCGTAGGAATTCCAATTAGCTTGCATTGCAGTGAAATCTAGAACGATTATAGAATCCGATGGTTGGCAAATTAAAACCGGAACTCCGTGGGATTTCCTTTTCAATTTCCATGGAGCGCGCCACGATAAAAATCCATTAGGGAAGCTTCGCGAGAGGCCTGTGTCACAGTGCCGGTTAAATGAATTTTAAGAAGAGCTAGAAGCGATATTAACGAAAAATGTAATGCCGTTCAACATTTTACATGAAGTGTCATAATATAATGAGGATTAAAAAAGCGTCTGGCAGGTAAGTTGTTGGAGATGATTTTCGTGAAATACTGACGTTCTTGTGTCTTCTAAAATATGATTTTTTATATATTCACGCATATTTAATAGTCTTCAAAACGTTGTATGACTTTTTCTAGCTTCGGTGTCCAAGTTTGTCGGACGATTTAGCGCAGTGGTTAAGAGCTTAAGCCGCTCCGCCCACTGTGTCTAAAAGTCGCGGGTTCGTTTCCGGGATACGTTTAAATAAAAAAATAAAAAATATTGGAGTTGATCAGCGCCTATAGCCAAGTTGATAATCTACAGTCGTTAACGTTAATAGAAAGCGGAAAAAATTATGGGAATGACATTTTGCAACGAAAAGTCACGTGGTCAAAACTATGCGCTATCGATTGCGACAAGATAATAGAAACAAAAGGCTTGCAACTTGTCTAGGCCCTCAGTTTCTTCTACTACTTCGCCGCAAGAATCACATTCCGAAATGGTAGTAGTTTTTAGTAATTTTCTGACGATTAATATACTATACTGTTTGCACGAATAAAAATATTCCGATTCTGATTCAGTATTATATTAAATGTTAAATCTTGCCAATGAGCATTATCGATACAGTATTAATGCAAGTCTTACAACGAAATGTCAAGATATTGTACTAAAAAATACGACAAACATGGTTTATGTACGGTAAGTGTACGACAAGAATCAAACAACCGTCTGCACTGCAGCTAATTGTATTACTGCTCATGGCATTGTTACAATGAACATCGAACGAATGGAATGATATGCAAATATCAAGTTCGCAATATAATACTTTATATTATATAGATGTTACATATCAATGTACGTATAAGAAAGAATAAATAGGTATGATTATCATCAAGAATTCAGAAAATCGTTTACGAAGAGGTAAGTGAAGTACACAAAAATTTACGTTGGAAACAATCCGGTTGGAACTCAATACTCTCTGCCTACTCCGCAAGGTATCCGGCGGGAATATTAATTATCTATTTATCTATAGGTAATAGTAAAAATAATTAATCTTTGTTTCTCTAAAAAATGCATTTAACATTAGTACAGAAATATGGCGTAGAAGAAGGAAAGAAGGAACTGTATTTTAGAAGCAAGATAGATAGCTAAATTAACGTTCTATCTTTGCTCTGCCCCGCAACAAGATTAGCAAAGATACGAAGCAAAGATAGCAAATTAGCAAAGATAGCAGAGATATGATAAATTTAACACCCTGATAAATTTTGTTGAACACGGAACCCTGTCTATTCCAGTTGCTCGTATGGTGTTTTATCTAGGACCCTTCCTTAATGCGATTCCGCAGCAATCACATGCTTCATTTTGCATTCTATCAAACAGTTTCACCGCAAAATGTACCTGTATGTAAAGATGCATGACTTGTATTGGATAACTTTATAAATATCTTTATCTATAACATGCGGGGCAGGCAGAGAGTACAGAGCTCCAACAGATTCATTCCTTACATACTTCTGGCTTCCTCCACTCTCATAGTTCGTCTCATACACTCTCAGCGGTCACGGAGACTTGACTTGCCCTTCAGATAAGACACGGTCTTTTTGGTCATGGTAAGATAGTTTAGGTCTTCCCCGGTACCTACATTCCTCCACTTTAGCATTGTATATCTGTTTTGTCATTCTTTCTTCCGAAATTTTTTCTATATGCCCGAATCAACGGACCATAATTTATTTTATCTTTAAACCGATACTATATTGCATACCTACACGCTTTCTTCATAAATAATTATTGATTTGAACGATTAAGTTTACACCTATATCATTACGAAACAGTGACGAATCAATTTTGTATTTTCAGTTCAGGTTTTAGCGTGGCCATGGATTTTATTAAATTTCATCATCATCATCATCTCAGCTTATTCTTGTCCACTGCTGAACGTAGGCCTCCCCAATCACTTTCCAGCGTAACCGGTCCGATGCCACCTGCATCCGATGACTTCCTGCGATTTTCACAAGATCGTCGGTCCATCTGGCAGGCAGTCGTCCTACGCTGCGCTTGCCAATACGTGGTCTCCAATCTAGAATCTTTCTGCCCAAACGCCCGCCCGATCTTCGCGCTATGTGGCCCGCCCATTGCCACTGCAGCTTGCTAATCTTAATTTGGTGGTAAATAAATATAAAATAACATACGGATAATTCTTAGAGCACAGTCAATGAAGTCAGTCATATGTTGCAAAACATTTTCAGTTTTAATAATTCAAAATCAAGAATAATCCAGAGTGCAGAAGAATAATGGACCGGACTGGTGGCGCTGGAGAGCGATTGAGGAAGCCCATGTTCAGCAGTGGACAAGTATGGGCCGAGATGATGATGATGATGACAGAAAAATACAGTTAGCAACATAAATTGGTTAACACCCTCAGTTCTGTTGGCATCAAATCTATTACTTTTGTTGAAATAAAATATGAAAATGTTGTTGATAATTTGGTTTGTTCCCACCAATTTCTGTAAAATAAAGAGTATTACTGATTTAAAAATATGAGGATGTTATGCGACTTACATTGATGGCCGTACATTCTGACTTAGTTTTCAAATGGCTCACACACTCTTGCTTTGCCAACTCCACTATTTTTCTTGATCTTGAATTAGTAAACTGAAAACGTTCAGCTATTTATGTATGTTGGTGGCTGTTCTCTATCTATCACGCATATATTCCTCAAGCGGGGGTGGCATATTTGTGTATGTGTGTGTGTGAATGATCTACGCTGTTGGCCGCGGGGCCTTTACAGCTCCACCGGACACTAGGGCGAGCGTGCAACCACTACGCTCGAGGCAGAAGGGCAAAGGGGCAACTAGTTCAAGGGCGCCTCAAGGAGGAACGGCCTCGGCTTGGGCAGTCGCTATGGGAGAGGGCATATACTATGCCGGCGGCGGGCAAGGGATTCTTCGACCTCGCCGGCGAGGTCGGTGTCTGATTCTGTGTGCGGTATCTGTATCCGAAAGAAGTGATGTAAGAGCATCGGGAGGGTCGGTGAGAACATGCCGCGGACGGCGGTAGCAGCTGATAGGAGGGGAGTTAGGTTCGTAGTCAGCGGCGGCTACGATTATAATAATAATATAGCCCTTTTATTCCGATTTCACTACAGCTTTGACAATAAATATTTCCAAATTCAATTTGTTATAGTATGTCTCGCAAATCGGTATGCCTCCTGGCATAGACCTCCTCCAGATCTTTCCATTGATCTCTATCTTCAGCTACACTGGCCCCAAGGTTAGGCGGATATCGTCTTTCCATCTTGTTTTCGGACGCCCCTGTTTTCTAGTGTCCTCTCTTGGGTACCATAAGGTTACTTGTTTGCTCCATTTGTTTATTTATCAACATAGCATATGTCCTGTCCAACCCCACTTTAAAAGCTCTATACGAGTTATTATATCTACTACTTTAGTTTTTCTTCTTATTTCAGAATTTCTGATTTTATCGCTGTCTGATTCCCAAAATGCTCCTTTTCATTGCCATTTGTGTACTAGCTAGTCTTTCTCTGTGCTTGTCCGTTAACGCCCATGATTCGCGGCTACGATTAGCGGATTTCTATGATTGGACGCATTCGCGAAATATTGGGTTGTCGCCTTTTTAATAAAAGCGCAAATAGGTTCGAGACCGGGATCGGAATAGATATCGACATTCCGTATAAACCACGGGGCTCCGACGGCTTTGCGGAGGAAACGCGATTGAACCTGAAATTGATGTGAGAGTGGGCGTCGTGCCCAAACACCTCACCAGCGTACGTCTTGATGGGCCGTATACAAGTTTTGTAAAGTCACCTTATTCCTAGGGGACATTTTACTCTGCTTAGGGACATTTTACTCCGCTTGCAGATCATCGGGTAAAGACGACCGAGCACAAAGGCTGCTCGGTTACGGACTCGCTAGATGTGCGGTCCGAAGTTCATGGTATTGTTTATGGTGACCGCTAGATATTAGACCTGTTTCACCCAGGGAATAGGTAGGTCGAAGATGGTCACTTGACCGAGGTAGGTCGAACATGGTCACTTGATCGAGATTACTTCTGGGGTGGCGCAGGGAGGGGCGCGGGGGGTGGCATAGGTGTACTGTGTACACGCTGTGTGACGATGTTAGATCTTATTTAATAGCGGGCGAGTCTATTGCGATTATTCCGGTCACAATGCCAGACTCCGATTTTGTTTCTATAGAAAAATTATATTTTTGTCCGATATAGAAATTGAAACCAGGGCCTCGTGATCGCTACGCACATTAGTCGTCACTAGACCAACAAAGCGGTCTATAATCATATGTATCGCCGGACGCCATTACTCAGAGAGACCGCGGCCAGGACTAACCTACTGAAGTTTTCCCCCATATCACGCATAGTTAAACTTTCGAAACAACACATCATACTATAATCCCATAAATTCATGTGTCGCTTATACAACGATTAATATCTGGACAAAGATAAATGTCTGGACATAACGAATCACAGATCTAGTTTATTTTTAAATCTATCTATCTATATCATCACGCCAGATCCCTTGCGGGGTAGGCAGAGAGAACAGTTTTCCAAAAGTTTATTTTCAAATAGGATAAGATAAAGTTTTTAAGGATTACCGAGCTACTTAATATGCCTCTAGCTTATAACAATATTCTTTCTTTTGTAATATCTTTCTTTTAGTATATAGTATTTAAGATGAGAGTCTTGATTTATTTATCTTAACTGTTTTTTTGCAATGTTATCAATTTATTGTAAACGAACCCACACGTAATTAGATTAGGACAATTTTTTAGGGGTAGAATCATAATATGTAAGTGTAGTTGTAGTCAAATTTTGTACCATTTTGATTGTATTCTGTTTGGTATCTTTTTAATAAATAAATAAATTAATAAACTACCAGCAGATTTGGATGTTTTCTGTCATACCTTGCCGAAGGTCACCGAGGTAGTGACGGAAGTACTGGAGGTTAATTAGAAGTGATTTTATTTTGCTTTTATCTTTATTGTTATTGATAAGACTTCTTTTATTACTTTGTTTACTTTTTATACACGTAGTTTCATAAATTTTACACACTTAGTTTAAGGTTATAAATTGTAACATGGTATTGGTTGTGCTCCCTGTAATTATGTTTCAATTCTGTCTAAGAAATCTATACATCTATAGAATTAAACAAAATGGAAGTGTTTTGTTTGTAATGTCAAAATAACTTTTACTAAATTCATATGAAATACGGTTCTATAACAAAAAAAAACTATTTTTAAAATTTTTGTCTGTCTGTCTGTTTCGGCTTTTGACGGGACTTTCACGGGCAGAAAGCTGATGTTATAAAGAGTAACAGGCTGCTTTTATTTTAGAAAAATTTATTTTGTTAAATTCCGCGCGGACGAAGTCACGGTCAGCTGTAAATAAATATAATAAATTTACCATATATTATAAGGCAAGGCAGGGAATGTCCAGCAGTGGACTGCAATAGGCTGATTTGATTGATCTAAGGCAAGAAAATAATTGAAGACATACCGGTATGCACGAGCAGCGAAGACTCCCTCACGTGTGGTATCTCAGTGTCGGTGAAGGTCGCGTCGGACACGTTGTCGGAAGCCGAGGTTGGCGTGGCGGGCGCGGTCGGCGAGTCGGACAGGCCGCGAGTGCGCGCGCGCCGCCGCCCGCTGCCGCTGCTCGAGCCGCTGCCCGAGGCGTACGGGTGCAGTCGACCCAAACCTTCAACAACATATATAATCATAAACACCTATATTCCAGTTTTGTAAACACGCTCGAGTCGGCGCTTAAAACGTTGGCTTATTCTACGTAGTTCAACGCTCGTAGGCGTCGACTCAGCGCTTAACGCTCGGCTTCAGCGCTCATTTTTACAACACTACTTACTATATTCCCCATCCTTACAGAGGTGCACCGTGTACACTCTCTTTTGGCCGACGACGGTAGGACCTACTATGTAATAGGGATTGAATTAGTAACTTAAAAAAAGAATGTAAATATGACAATTTGTAAGTAGCAACACACAATATATAATTTGAGTTCGAGGGGGCGAGCCTATTGCCATTGTACCGGGCACAATGCCAGACTCCAAAATGATACCGAAAATTTTTCTATTGCAAAATTACATTTTAGTCCGACCTAGGATTCGAGGACCTCGTGAATATTTCAGGCATTATTCGCGACTAGACCAACAACGCAGTCGAGTCCTTCCTTAAACTTAGCCACTGATCTGGAAACACTAGTCATTGTTATGAAAGACCACTGCATGAACAATGACTTAAATTCGAATGTAAAGAAAACCAAGATTATAGTTTTTCAACGGGATGGATCCAGAACGTATGCAAGGATTGTGATTGGTGACGACGTGCTGGAGCAAGTAAACAAGTTTGTATATCTTGGATGCGCCTTCGGTAAAGATGGGAAATACATCGTTGTAATAGAGAGAACAGTTAATGCAGGGAATGGAGTGAATGGCGCGATAGCAAAAGCTACTTGGGAGCCGGCACTGAAGCCAAAAGGCTCAGCTGGCCATACATAACAGAGTAGTTGTCCTAACACTGTTTCCGAACTGGGGTATCATACCGAAAGGTGTTTTATTTATACGACGTTGTCAAAGTACTCCTAAATGCTATACGCGAATATAGCAAATTTAAACCAGGTTAAAATACAGGTTGTACATGGAGCAAGATCTATTTCGCACTTAGTGGATACAATATTTTCCCTCAAGCAGTTTTCACCCAACAACAAAACCAACATAAATTTATCCTTTTACGTAATGTCTATATACGAAACATATTAATAGAAAAAGAAACCCGCTCAAAGAGTGTATCAGATAATATAACAATGATGAGGGCGAACCTATAAGGCTTTATAATATAATAATGAGACATTGTTAGCGGAAATTCAAATGAATAAACATTCGAAGCCATCCTTATTCTTTCTTTCAACCTGGTACGAAGATCTGCTGCTTTGAACGTAAACTCTAGCCCTGAAGGCAATATTAAAGAGATATAGTGAATGGATAAGCGTTAGGTATAAATAATAATATAATATATTGGTCTATACTTGAAATAAAACTATTTTTCGGATTTTATCGCGGTTTATTTTTGATTTTTAGTTCCCGACGTTTCGAGTGTTTTGCAGCACCCATGGTCACGGGAGGGACTGAGGTGTTAGACGTCCAAAAGGCATAGTTGTTCCGGGGTACCCTCAAACTTCTTAATTATTTTTGGTGGTCCGATCTACGCAGAATGGTCTAACGGTGTCTTGAGGTCTTGCAGTGTTATGAGCGACGGTCGCTCAAAGAAGTCTGCAGTCTGTGGACATGTTCTTGACCGCACCCGCCATAACATCAGATTTGATAGACCACAAATTCTCGTGAAAGAACACCGATTCCTATCAAGGACGGTTCGCGAGGCTATTGAAATTAAAAAACATCCTAATTTCAATAGAGAAGATGGCTGGGTGCTTCCATCGACTTGGGATCCGGTAATTAATATAATCAAATCCAAAACCAAGCATAACACTGCAAGACCTCAAGACACCGTAAGCTCATTCTGCGTAGATCGGACCAACAAAAATAATTTGGACGTCTAACACCTCAGTCCCTCCCGTGACCATGGGTGCTGCAAAGCACTCGAAACGTCGGGAACTAAAAATCAAAAATAAACCGCGATAAAATCCGAAAAATAGTTTTATTTCATGTGTAATATTCGCGTAAATCTAAGAACTTGGTCTATACTGTCTCACTGCTGGCCAAGGGCCTCACAAAAATCGAGGTGGGAACGATTAGATCATTACCACGCGGACGCAGTGCCGATTGGTCTATAGTCGTCGAAATAAATAATCCGGTTGGGTTGTATATGATATATTTAATTCTGCCTAGCAATCCATATAGATATGAACAGAAGGAGATTATTTACAGAAGAGAAATTAGAAAATACAGTAAGATGAGAAGAGAGGAGACTAAGAAAATAAATTTAGCTCAATATTTAACACAGCATGTCTTGATTGCACGGACCGACGTCGTTGTTCTAGAAGGTGTCAATCTCAAGGCGCGGACTAGGCTGCGCATTAAGATTGAATATCTTCACGACCCGTACCCATTGTTAGGGGGTGGCCGTATGTAATGCGGTATATCATATATTTACAAATAATTATATAAAACACACACTATACAAAATATACACATAACAATAGGCGGCCTGCCTCCACCCTGCCCTTTATGACCCTGCCCACTTGCTATTGGATCATATCAAGTTGCCCAAAAGCCTTCCAATTTGGCTTAATAATCACAATAAGCTGTAACCGGGACGGCTCTGCTCTCCGAAGCACGGAGATGCTCGATTATGGAAATTCGACAAATATCTCAGGCCCACCGAGCCGCACGCTGTTTAACTTTGGTGTTTGCTAACCGTGTACCTATTGCTTCGGTCCTGTTTTCATCATCATCATCATCTCAGCCTATACTTGTCCACTGCTGAACATAGGCCTCCCCAATCGCTTTCCAGCGTAACCGGTCCGATGCCACCTGCATCCAACGACTTCCTGCGATTTTCACAAGATCGTCGGTCCATCTGGCAGGTGGTCGTCCCACGCTGCGCTTGCCAATACGTGGTCTCCCATTTAGAATCTTTCTGCTCCAACGCCCGTCCGATCTTCGCGCTATGTGGTCCTGTTTTAGTTTAATGTCAACTGGATAGTATCCACTCATGCGATAATCAGAGAAAAATACTGGCTCGAATAAACTTACTATTGACCGAGAACTAACTTCAAAAGAAAGTTTAGTATAAGGGTAAATATTCAGCAAAAGGCCGTCTCAAAGGAGACTAAGAAAATAAATTTAGCTCAGTCTAGCCTCATTACTGGATTTTGAGTGAAAAGCCCGACCAACTTGACGGACTATTTGTGGCCTCAAATAATGTGCAATTTCTTTTAACGGAGAAAATATAGGACTTTCTAGCAAACAACTGTTTGGGGAAACATTTACCGTAATTATTACTTAAGAAATTGCTTTCTTATAGTATTTTTTTCGAGGACTGGTCTGCGGTTAATCTCTTTTACCCCCTCTCTATCGCCTATTCGCTTTGAAATAAGCTGAGGAGACGGAAGCTACTAACTCATTTTTAATTCGAAATATAGTAACTCATTTTCATTGACTTGATTTTTTTTTCAACTCCAATAATTCTCTTTACTTATATTTTTTTCACTCCTATTGCTTATAGTAATGTTTCGGTACTTGCTCCAATGTGACGCTTTACGACCTACGAAATTTAAAAAAAAAATGTTAATTAGTTAATCACTTGGAGTAATCAAAGGCGAATAATTAGTGTTCAATGTCCAGCGGCAAATGACCCAGATGACCATATTGATAAAAGTTACGGTTCAAAAGACAATGGGTAAACCAGAGTTTACAAGCAGCAACTGCTCATGTTATACTTATAATTCTGTAGTTCGAAGAAAATAGGTAATCGGTCAAATTTATTGAAATTTGAATCATCCCCTTTATCTTCATCATCATCAGCCGAAAGACGTCCACTGCAGGACAAAGGCCTCCCCGAAAGATCGCCACAACAACCGGCTTTGTGCTGTACGCATCCAGCTTCTACCCGCTACCTTCACCAGGTCATCGCTCCACCTTGTGGGGGGCCTGCCCACCTCTTCTTCTTCCGGACTTCACGTCTTCCGGTACGAGGGCGCCCTTTATCTTGGTACCAGAGAATTATGAGCAGCAATAACCAAAAGATGTACCTAATCGAATGATTCAGATTTCCAAATTTCTAATTAAATATAAATAAATAAGGAACCCTTCGTAAGGGACGTCTAAATAGGAAACAATGAGCTCATTAGGTGGTCCCCAAAAATATTCTTCTTCAGCGAGGGATGAAAGTCGCAGACGATAGAACGCTAATTGGGAGCGAATCACAAGTCCTTATTCGCTATGACCAACGCGCGTAACGATACCTTTGTGTAATGATAGCGTAGTGATGTTCTGTATGCCACTGCACGATAATTTCACGAAGTTATCGGAACTTGCCGCGTTACGTGAATAAGGGCCTAGTTGACGATGCATTCTTATTTGCAGCTATTTGTAAGATTCTCACAAGCAGGGTATAATATTTGAAGATCTATCTATCTATCTATATCATCACGCCAGCTCCCTGGCGGGGTAGGTAGAGAGTACAGAGTTCCAACAGGTTCTTTCCTTACATACCTCTCTGGCTTCCTCCACTCTCATAGTTCGTCTCAACTTAAAGATGTTAAGTTTAATGATGAATGAAAAGAATGTATGCCATTTTTGTCTATTTATATCATTTAAACACTATTTTAGGGTTCAGTAAAGATGGACCCTTACAGAATCACTTGCTTGTCCGTCAGTCTGTCTGTCCGTCCGAAGGCTAAGACCCTTATTCTCAGAACCGGCTGAAGTTAGAAAATTGAAATGTTGTTATAGCAAATACTAAGATGCTATGCTGTTGATGCAATTTAAAGAAACGGCTATTTGAACTAATTCACTGAAATTTGTAGAGTATATAGACAACACTAAAATTAGATGAGAGATTTTCTTAAGCCCTATATACCGTATTATACAAAACTCACTTTAGATAGGGGGATCCTCGATATATAATTTATCTGAGTTGGAGGGAAAATGATTTGATTTGATCTTCTGACTAATTGTTGTTAAAATAGCGAAAAGGTGTTAATCCTTCTTTAGAGGAATCCCTTTAATATCCACATTATTTAATCTAGTTCACTGATCATTTGCGGACAATTCGGCCTTTACAAAGTCAATCCCAGTTTGAAGACAGCATACCTTATCCTGCAGACTTTTAAGACCAGTCACTCTGGAATCAATGGCAGTAAGTTTTTTGGTAAAATCGTCTATCAATCGGTTACCATTATACACAAAGCACGCCTTAAGTTCCATGAGTTCCGCTTTAATGCAACGTACATCTTTTGCGAAAGCAGGTAGATTCGCCAACTGGGTCCTTATATCGCGTATAAGTAAGTTTCATTGGAGCTTTGGGTACAGGAGACAAAGGAGTAAGGGAAGAGATTCGGCATTCAGGACATTTCCAGGCACTTCTTCTGTCCGATCCGAGTTCATCCACCGTCCGTGATGTGAGCGCAGTTAAAATCTAATTGCTTCTGGCATATTGCGCACTGAACTCCATCATTAAAACTTGCATTCATAAAGGATTGAAAAAGGTTGATAACTGCAGGAGATTATAATGGCTAACGGGTTACGTGTGTTTCTTTGAGTGTTTGCGACTAACAAAGATAGTTAGAGATAAAAGCTTCAGGCGCTCCGTCCGCACAATGATTTGTTTCGGTCTGGGTATTTGTGTATGTGAATTTTCATGTTTGTAAACGCACCCACGACACAGGACCAAAATTTTGGGTGGGGCTACGTGCGAAGCGATGGCGAAATAGATATTCTGCTCTGTGGTACTAATGAGAATTAAGGAAGGCATGTTAACCAACCCAGCAATAGGTTGGTATGAAACGTATGAGGCACTAATGTGCTTAATTGAACCAAATTAATAGAATTCCTATTAATTTGGCAATATTACAATTAATGTTAATTATGCGACTGGTAGGTAATTCTCGTTATCAACCTGTTCACGACTAATATATGAGATCAGATTTATTTGCTCGTTTTATATAATTATTTTATGGAGAGGTTATTATCAATCGATGAAGTAAGTAAGCATTTATTTATTTTCTCCGCACTCACGCAGTATTTATACACATCGGTTTAGAAATCCTAATCCTGCGATTGTGGTGCGACCTCGCGAACTATCTCGCACCTGCTGGTCTGCCCCTTATGTCCCCCCACTTGTATAAGGGAAAAGCTGAGGGCGGCCACGGATACCTATTAAGATGGTTACTCGAAACGTAGAACTTATTTACACAACTGACTAAACGATTTGATAGTCGGAATATCACCAACACTACCTAATATTACGAAAACTCGGAAACATCATTTGTATAATAAAAGATAACCTTTTGTAATACAATACACTTAAGCCATTTAAGTGACATAATATTGCATCGGGCTGCTTAATCAGTGTTAAATCGTCTCTACTTCTTAAACCAAGGCACATAGAAGTGTTCAGCGTAAAATAAAAGTATTTGTATCAAATATTACTTTTGAATTGTCAGGAAAGAAAATGCTATTGATTGCTTAAGACTTTACAACCCGTTTAAAATATAATTTCTATTGAGAAGAAGGGTAAGAAACTCCACGGTCACTTATTTAAAAATAACGTTTTCTTTATGCAAACATAAGCTTCACGCCTATTTAACCCACTTTTTGCCGACAATGTTAGATCCCGTGTAACAAAGACGGAGTCTTTTGCCATTTTATACGGCAGAAGTCTAGACTCTATTCCAATACCAGGATAGGTTCGATATAGAAACTACACTTTGTCCGACCTAAGATTGGAACCCAGGACTTTCTGATCGCTAAGCTTAATATTCGTGCATATATCAACCTGACCTGCGGGGGCGCAGAACTGTAAACTGTAACCTGCCTCCCCGTTGCGTTAAGTGCACCGAACCAAATGCCATTTCCGATTGTACAAATAAAGACAAAGAGAGACCGGTCCAATGCTGTAACTGCAACGGTAACCACCCTGCAAATTACCGTCAGTGTAAGGAGCGCCAAAATTACTTGAATCTAATGAAGGCTAGAAAAGAACTAATAAAATCGGATCGAACTTTTATCAAAAAGCTAACAAGGTCGACGGAAGAGCTTCGAAAGTACAGCCCTAACCAAATCTACTAAATCTTGCAGATGGCAATGTTATTCTAGATTCAGCGACTGCGGATATGCTCGCCATTTTAATGACTATCAAGTCTATCAAGAGTCACTTTCTTGCTTGTAATACCATGATGGATAAAGTTATATTAATTCTGACACACCTTGGCCAATGTGTAGAGTAAGATGCCACGAATTAGCTTTACTTTTTTGGAATTCCAATGGCATCCGCACTAAACTTACTGAATTAATCCTTCTAGCGAGTGAGTTTAACATTGATAACAAGATAGACGTACTGACGGACAAGGCCAAGTAGTTGCACTTCTTATTACATCTGATATCTCCCATACCCCTCTTACCCTGCCTACAAACGGTAACCTAAAGTGCATTGGTCTTCAAATTAAAGTCTCTAATAATCCAACCACCTTTATCTCAGCCTATCAATCTCCTAATTTACCATTTTTATCTAGTGATCTTGACAATATAATAAATGCCTATCCTACTTCACTAGTCATGGCCGATCTGAATGCAAAACAACTTTACTGGAACAGCAAGGGTCAAAATAGACACGGCGCTACTCTATTCAATCATATGTTTAATAACAGTTACGAAATTCTTGCACCACCATCCCCCATACTAACTCATTACTATGGCACCCATACTCCTACAAGCCCAGATATTATTTTAGCAAAGAATATCATCGGTATAAATGAGCCCAAGACTTTGTGCCATCTATGGTCGAACCACTTGCCAGTATTTTTTACTGTAGGCGGTTTCTTTAATAGAGCACCCCATCTACCTTTAATTATTTCAAGGCTGATTGGAGAAAATACAGATCCCATCTGGACCGCCATATCACATTATATTCTACAACTTACAAAAATTTGACATCTATTAACTCGGCTAAAGCACACTTCACAAATGTTATTCTTGACGCCTGTTTAGCAAGTATCCCTAAAGTATTAGACACAAATACCGGTAAGCTTCCTAGACGCCTCATATCTAATATTCGTATTAAAAACAAAGTCCGTAAAATAGCACTACGAGAACAGAACCCACATATCAACTCTCGTATTAACTATATGCAAATCAAAATTAAAACTGACATAAAAGCACATTATGATAATGTATGGAACAAAAAACTATCGAAAGTAGACAATCCCAGCTCGGATCTCTGGCGTTTAGTTAAGTCCATTAACCAGAGAAGAACTGGTTGAGCGATCTTGAAACAGAAGCTGCCGTAAAGAGCTCTATTAACACTATTAATTTGTGTAAAATGCCTAAATTAACTAACTTCGTAAGACCGTATGAAGTGCATAATATCCTATATAAATTCAAAATACGAAAGACGCCTGGAATCGACGGAATCAATAATGGTTTACTTAAAAACCTATCCCAAAAAAACAACGTTTATTAAACTAAAATTTTTAACGGCTGTTTATCCATTGGTATATTTCCTCTATGTTGGAAAGCAGGCAAGAAGCCTTGCAAGAAGGACAACTTGGCAACAAGTTATCTCCCTATTAGCTTACTACCTAGCCTAGGAAAATTATTTGAAACAATAATTTTATCTCGTCTCTCCAAAGTGGCTGCCCTCATATTGATCCCCGAACAATTTGGGTTTAGCAAGACACACTCGACCACACAACAACTAGCCAGAGTAGTGGAGCACATTACTAGTGGCCTAAATAAGGATGAAACTACTGGTGTGGTTCATCTCGACGTAGAGAAGGCTTTCGATACTATCTGGCATGAAGGCCTTCTGCGTAAACTATTTATTAATAAAATACCATTACACTTAATTAAAATCATCCAAAATTATCTTACTGACCGCACTTTCACTGTTTTTATTGGTTCCGAGTCATCTATGCCTAAATTTATACCTGCCGGAGTACCACAAGGCTCCATACTCTGTCCTTATATTTTTCTTCTTTATCTTAACGATATTCCCAAACAACCGCACACCCACTTGGCTATTTACGCTGACGACACAGCTACATACACAACCTCTAAAGATATGGATATAGTTATTTGACCTTCCCATTTCTCGCTCAGCCTCCTTCATGACTTCTTTTCAAAATGGAAACTAAAACTAAATGACTCTAAAAGCGAAGCGTATTCTTTTTAACCGTAAACGTTCTATTCCTCATAGACGGATCAATTTTGATGGATTTTTAATTCTTCGGAGTTAATCTATTAAATACTTTGGCGCCACATTAGATAGGAAAATCACCCGGAATAATAATATCAACAGTTTTCGGGATAAGGGCCTTAAAGCTTTGAACTCTCTGTCTCCGATTCTAAATCGTTAATCCAACCTTAGTCCTGCAACTGAACTCCGTATTTATTCCTGCCTTGTAAGACCTTGCATGACTTATTCAGCCCCAGGTGGTGCAGTGTTGTGGAAACCCAATATAATAAACTTCACATTGTCCAAAATAAGGCTATAAAAATTTCATATAATACTTCGTTTCGTTCGTGCATCAAATTTCCTTTTTTAAAAGAATATATATTGAAAATATCGCGTAAATTTTACTTACATAAAAACCCGATGCATAAGAACCTACTGGTGTCTAAAATTTGACAAAGTAGATACCACACGTCTCGTAACTTAAAAACACATGATCGATATCGCTTTCCCCATCACTACTTCCTGGGCGAATAACAATAGCTACCAGACCGGCGACCGGTCCCCGCGGCTAATATAAATCTACCCCCTCATTGTTTTTGTATTTGTAGTTTAATGTAACATCCGTAATCATTTTATACGCAAATTACTACATTAAATAATCTTAACATGTCTTACATCATGACCAAGGTTCCATACCTTTATACTTGTTGTCCGTAACCATATTGTAATTTGCTGTTGCAGTTGCAGCTCATATAAAAGCCAGCATAATTGTATTTTTGATTTTTTGCTCATTTAGTATCATATTGTAGTAACTTTTTAATTATTAATTGTACTTTAGAACTTTTTAATTGTATTATGTTCAAAAATGCGACTGAGCCTCAGTAACTATGCTATTTTTTTTAAGCTCAGTGTACAATTAGAATAAGATCTTCTCTGTACTGTTTATAAGTTTATTAACTTAAATAATGAATAAATTAAAAAAAAATCCAATTATAATCTCTAGAACGAGTATTTTAATTACATTGCTTGGAAACACAGTGACACCTTGGAAAAACTGACAGTGACTAGTAAAATCAAAGGCAAGCGTCCACGAGGAAGGAGCCTGACACATTGGACAGATCAGGTTCGCACAGCTTTTGATACCATGGTACCCTACTTCTCCTCTATAGAAGGAGGAAGAATACCAATTTATTGGTAGGGCTAAGTATACCTAGTAGTATAGGGTAGTATAGGGGCAGTTTTCAATCAGTTTTCTTTTTATATATAGTATTTATGAGGTATGAAAGAACAATGCAGAACGCCTTACATAGGTTATAAGTAAATAAAACATATTTTTAAGTCAGCACTTACCAACTGAATAAAAAGTCAATCCTTTTTAACATTCACCATTGACACTGAATAAAATGAGTCATTTATCCAAATCAAATTGAACAAAACCACACGTTCGTCCTTCAATTAAAACCGCGTGAAACTATTTCACAGTACGAAATCACGGATATTCTAGACTTGCAGAGTGCGTAGGCAGTAGGGGACTAACACAAATAAAAATATTGTCTGTTTCCTCTGTGGATGATAAAAACAGGAGATAAGGGAGTCGCCAGGACGTCCGCGGTGATAACACTTGACCGGTCAGTTTTAATGAAGCGAATATTGTTTTAATAAACGTGGCTTGTGTTGCGATCCAAATAGAACTGTGAATCACTACAAGAGGGAATTCAATGTATTACAGTTTATTTTTTAATTTAAAAATGCCCCACTCTAGAAACCATCGATATTTTTTTTTCACTAGTAGTGCCTTAAAAACGGGCCGAAATATTAAGAACAGACACTACAGGTGTGGTCATATCGAATGAGTTAAGTCCGGCGTGAGAACGCATTAAAATGATATAGCTTAAAACTACCACAGTAAAAAGATCTGAGATAATCATTACATAATATTAAAATTAATTCTCGCGCCGCGTCTGTCTGTCTGAACGCGATAAACTCAAAAACTGCAGAAGCTATTTTCATATGGTTTTCACCAATGGACGGATAGATTCAAGGGGAAGGTTTATGTGTATAATTCTCCCCTGCGAAGCCAAGGCGGGTCGCTAGTTAATAATAATTAAAAACTAATTCCAGTTTCTAGCTACGACTGAGAATATTTGCGTAATTATATCAAACGGGCCCGTTTTTTTTGTTTGTAATCCGTAATCTAATTAGAATGATTAATCGATGCTAGGAATCATTTATGTGTCGAAGGTGCATTAACAAACATGAAAACATACAATAAACACTCAGACTGAAACAATTACGTGTCAGTCACTCAAAGATTTGCCGCTTAAGCTCTTTACCATTCGACCAACCAGTCTTTAGAATATCTTGCATCGTCAGAGATAAAAAAATATTTCTTCTTATAAAAATATGTGATATATGGTCAATTGAGGAACCCATTACTACTTTTTAAACCACGTACATACCATTAAAAAGCACACAAATAACACTTCATCACTAATTCATAATTTCAATGTAAATTTAGTCCTAATTTTAATTTGTGTGATGATTTAATCATATAATCATCTTTAAAATTTAAAGAACGTCTCTGCAACTAGGCGTAAGAGTCAAAAATAACCTTAATCTTAACTGACAATCGTAAACTGAAGCGACTTGTGCCAAAAATATCTCCTGAAAAAAATGAACGGAAAGCATTCGAGAGCTACGAGATGAACAAAAGCAATTAATTATTCATCCGTCTTTTTTGTCGGCGACCAAAAAATTCGATGTAGTTTATTATAATCACAGATACTTGACTTCATAATTTGGGTCTTATAATAAAGGAACATAGATAATTAAGTTATATTTCGTATTCGTTTCGAGGCGTCCGTAGCGCTGTGCGACCGCGGTGTTCTTCCCGATCACCAAGGTTAAGCAGCGTTCGACTCGGTCGGCCTGATATGGGTGACCGGTTTTGCCATTTTCATATTCGAGCGTCTCCGTGCTTTAGAAGGCACGTTAAGCCTTTGGTGCCGGCTACCACTTAATGTGGTAGTCGTTAAGCCGAGTTGGAAGCCTTAAAGGCGGCTTGATAAGTTCCAACAGCAGGTGGCCACAAACCTGCCTCCACCAATCCGCACTGGGTCCGCGTGGTGGAGTATGACCTAATCTCTCTCGATTTGTGAGAGAAGGCCTTTGCCCAGCAGTGGGCAGTAAAGGTTGATATTATTAAGTTATATTTTCTTAGCGGGGACTGCAGAGGTGTACACCCCCATAGATCGCCGAGGTTAGATCGCAATGTACCAGTAAACCTATAACTATTTCACTGGACATAATTCCCGACTTCAAACTGCTATTCAGTTTTTTTTAGAAAATTTACTGACCACGTCGAGTAGTAACGAGTTCAATCCCAAAACGGAAAAAAAACTGTGTGCATCGCACAAATGTTTCTTTGAGTAGGGGCTACTTTTTTAAAATGAAAGATAAAATTTACATGTAGTATGAACTCAGTGCCTTATGTGTGAATTTCAATTGAGATAAACTAAGCCCCTTCGGAATAAACTTTGCAAATTGGAATTACAATATATTCTATGCAGCAAAATAGTGAACTCATAAATATACAATTGGTGGGTTGCTTGTCTACCAAAATCACGTCTCTACGCGTTCCTACTCCCAGTGGTGTAAGTCGAAAAATACGCGGAATAAAACGCAGAATCCGCTTTCCGCACGTATTGTTAGTGGTTCGTTACTGGTACGAAAAGAAAAACGTACTATTTGAATGTAACAAACTCGCATAAATGAACTGACAAATCGCTACCCCCTCGAGACATCTGTCACTATTGGAAAATAAAATATAGTAGAAGCTTATTACTTATTTTGCATAACTCATCCCCGTTGGAATTGCTGAGTTATAATAAAAATAGTGGCATACGTCCCTTCCCAGGGAGAGCTTATCACATAGGGAACTGTATAGCATGACAAAATGTATAATTGAAAATAACATATAAAAAAGCAGTAGGTATCTATTTACTTAAAAAAAGTGTTATAATGTAATTAAAGAAAAGGAAAATAAAAAAAAGGTCTTATTTATTGGGTTAGAAATTATTCTTCCACAAGGTAATACGGGTGTTATATTTATTAGTGACATAAGAGAAATATCGAAAAAAAAGCATTACCGAGATGTAAAATGTGACAAAGTTGCACTGGGTAAATATTTATGAACATAAAACATGTTTTTGACATAAGCAAGTAAACCCGAAACATCTTCGGCGCTGCTTAACCGCGTAGCAATCAAACCGTATCAACCTAAGTATAAACGTGATACGGAGCTGTTACGATCAATAACTATGAAAACAACATGCCCCAGGACATTACAATGGCGGTCGGTCATAGTGCAGCCCACGATATTCATATCGTTTGACAGAAGATGTGCAAGTAACAGCTGGACATTTAAATGGCGAACCATAAGAAACTACATGTATCTCTTGACGTTATTTTTGCAACAACCATAATTTAGTTTGCAAAATTCACCCACCGTTTTGTTTCGTTATGTAAATCAATACGACTTCTACAAACCCCCAATATAATATTCTAAACACGGTGGACCGCGTTAAGGCAAAAGTAGAAATTTGTCACATGAGCGATGGTTCACCTACGTGTTTCGCCGTCCAAATCCCAAATATAATCCGTCGCAGTTCAAATAAAACACACCTTTATTACTTTAAAGAGAAAGCTTAAATCCAGCGCGGCAGTCTTCGGGGATTTCATATTTCATGCGAATGCGGACTAGGATTATCGTGCGAATTTATATCTTAACGTTGTAATGTAAAAGTGCGATTTCTATCGAGCTCCGCTGCCTCCTCTTCGCGCCGTTATAGTAACACAAAGTGAGACTGTATGATTTCATGCCAGCAAAAGTAAAGAAGGTTGACAAATAGGTCGGGCGTGCTGATGTTCAGTTTTATTAAAATTAAAACGTTCTATCGTGACATTAATAAAATGCGGTAAGGTTTAGAATCGCTCACGCGTTTCTATTTACAACGGGAACATGCGGAATATGACAACCATTTTTATTATCAACGCTCTAGTTTATTGCGGTGCGAGTATTAGAAATAATCTGGGGTGTGTTCAAACATTTCGGAGTAGCGATTTTATAGATTGATACTACTTAGCTGCAAGGGATATGACGTGATGATAGACATAGATATTTCAGGAGATACTGTATTACCGTATACCTAATGTTACCTCAGTTAAAGCAAAGTGAAAAAGTCCAAGCCATAATTATCGGTACTTAATAGTTAAAGCCAAAGCTAAATGCCTGGCTCTTATGCTGCCTGCCTCGTTGGTTTATTACATAGCGATCACCACCCTATCCATTTAAATTCTAAGTCAAGTACAGACTTCCAACAGGTTCTTTCCTTACATACCTATCTGGCTTCCTCCACTCTCATAGTTCGTCTTATACACGCTCGCTGGTAACGGAGACTTTTGACTTGTCGTTTAGATAAGACACGGTCTATTTGGTCATGGTAAGATAGTCTCGGTCTTCCCGGGTACCTACATCCTTCCACTTTCGCAATGTATAACTGTTTTGTCATTCTAACTTCTGCCATTTTTTCTATATGCCCGATTCAATGGGGCATACCCATCTGATGTTAACACCGATTCTATCTTTCATACCTACTCGGTTTCTTATTAGGCTGTTGCGAATACGGTTGGTCAGCTTCACTCCACACTTCTTCCGCAGAACTCGCATTTTGACCGCGTTTATCCTACTTTTATTGTCCTTCTTACGTAGCTTACCCATCGCACCATACACTCTGTTCCCTGCACTCACTCACTCTCTATGTTAGCGGTGTATTTCCCAATTTCCCTGAAGGCGGATCAAAGATATACAAACTCATTCACATCGCTCCAGCACATCGTGCTGGAGCGATTTAAGTTTTTGAACGGATAGAAACCAGAATGAATGCAAATTCGTTCTGGTTTCTATCCGTTCAAAAACCTAAATCTTGGTTTCCATCGCGAACAAATTGTAATTTTCCCATAGATTTTTTTTTAGTATGAGTACGGAGTCTGGCATAGTGTCCAGTACAATGGCAATGGGCTCGATCCCTATTGAATAAGACCTAAAATTTTCCGGGAAAAATGGAACACTGTACATTTGTGCCAAAGTCAAAGTCAAAAATTATTTATTTGTTTAGGCCAATACAACTCTTACGAACGTCAAAATTATAATTTTTTTTACCTTTAATCACCGGACCGAAACGCGACCTCTTCTAAAAAGATCCGGCGAGAAACTCAGCAGGCTAGTCTTTAAACTAATTTGTTTGGCATGTCTGACAACCATTATTTTCGTTTTTCAAATTGTATTATATAGCACTGTTTAAAGTTGCTCCACTCCCGCTTAGGGAATATAGGCGCGACGGTATTACATAAAAGCAAGATGCAGATATAAATTGAAATATCGGTATTTTTTATATGTAGGGCAAACATTCACGGAGGCGAAAATGTCTTAAAACAAAACGAACCATAAATCTGTCGGGCCGGAACAAAACGGTGGAGTCGAAGGGCCCGTCCACAGCAGTAACTCACTCCACGTACAATTTTACAGACAATTTATTCGATATGAACTGTACTTGTCAAGCGCTGACGTTTGCCTATTGGAGGCATAAATGATAGACGTAGAGGCCGGAGACAAGCCAGTACCCTAGCATTCTGGTCACGTAGGAGAGGCGAGACTCAGCGGAGGGGCAATCTTCGAGGAAAGAATTACATTTATCCGGGACACGAGGAAATCTCGCGTAATTCAATGCATATACTGGATACCCAAGGTGAAACATGTACGGACGCTATTGACAAGTGTGATGTGAATGCGCAGCGTTATGTAAATAACGTTGCTTGTTTTTTAAGACGTAGCGCTTTAACAGAATCTCGGTAGAGAAAGGGAAATGGTACAAATCTATACAGTGTGAGTCTCCTCATATACCCTGGGTTCAGGGCATTGGATTAAATAGGAAATTGGTTGTAGCGGCTTTGCGGCTCAGATCTGGACATTCACCGCTTATATAAAATATTTTATGAAATTATCCCAGTCACCAAATTGTAAAACCTGTGGAATTATAGAGGACGTTTTTCATTTTTTTGTGGAGTGTGTCCGATATGCGACGGAAAGGCAAGCGATGACAATAGGCTTTAATATGAATAAGAATGATGTTGGTATGTACCATTGCATTTTATCTGCTCCTACTTCAGAGGAAGCATGGGTTTTATTTAATTTTTATGAAAAATGTACTAGTGAACTACAAAAGGTAAGATAAAATTTTGTAAAAGGTACAATGAGACTGATATGTAAAGTCTCTAAATCAATTAAAATAAAAAATGACGTAGTGCCACTCTTGAAGTTATTGTATCTTAACAAAATTTGAAACATCTATAGATAGAACATTTAAACAATCGTCTATCTACCTATCTATCTATATCATCACGCCCGTTCCCTTACGGGGTAGGCAGAGTTCCAACAGGCTCTTTCCTTACTTACCTCTCTGGCTTCCTCTACTCTCATAGTTCTTATAACAATCGTATTTATTTATTACTAGTTTCTGCCTGCAACTTCGTCAGTTTTGACTATAACATTTTTCAGGGATAAAAAGTATCTTGTGTTAATCCAAGGAATAAACTGCCTGTGTGTCAAATTTAATCCAAATCCGTTCTGTCGTTTTTGCGTGATTGAGTAACAAACATCTCAACATACAAACTTTCACATTTATAAAATTAGTAGGATACTATATCTATTAAGAAGTTTTTTCATATGGAAATGCATCACGTATCTCCGAAGTTAAAAATATGTACGTTTTTGTAACAACCACATATAAGCATGAATAGTTTCAGTTTAAAAAAAATCAAGCCCCCTTATTAGGAATCACTGCTGTGTCGTGGGTGCGTTTACACACACGAAATTTACATGCACAAACATCCAACTAAAACTAATATTTTTAGATTACACAAAGATTCGCCCCATGCAAAAATCGAATCCGCGACTATTCAATCTAGTGGGCGGAGAGGTTGAGCGTTTAGCCGCTGAACCATGTTATCATTGTCAGTATCCTTTTAGGGTGGATATTAAAATCATGTCTATGATATACCTTAAAACAATTGTTGAAAATGTTTGAAAGATTAAAAATGTACAAGTTTCTAATTGTTCTCAGAATAATATGAATTAGTGTATATCATTACTGTGAGACAGCCAACATATCTAGCTATCCCCAAAAGCGCTTCTAACTACAGACAAAATGCATATTTTATCCGCCCAGCAAAAATATTTAACGATTTGGTTGTCTCTCCTGATCTAGACTTGTTTATATCCAAACCTCGAAATTTTAAAAAAACTTTATCTAAAGCATGGTTCGATGGTTCTCCTACTAATAGTTAACTTTTAATTTAATTAATTATAAGTTACGTTTTTTGTTTTGTTCTTTACTTTATAAGCCACCTGTTCAACGTTGGCTTCTTATAGCACACTATCTGTTCAGCTAGTTTTATTGTAATTCTGTTTTGTCTTTCTTTATTTCTTGTCTATCATAACAAGCTATATTGTAAAATCATAATCAAACGATCAAGTTATTTAGTTATTTACAAGTGAAAACATTTAATTGGTGTACTGTTTCTACCTAGTATTATTACTGTTTCATATCACTGTTTGTTTTCCCAATAATAAAAAAAAAATATATCAATAATTTATATCATAATTCACATCCATTAGTGGTCCTTATTAGCAGTAAAATCTTATGCTTTATTTGCTATCATGTTCAAGTACAATTGCATTAGAGAAGAACATACTATATGCAATAATACAAATAGTACAACAACATACTTAATTCATCCCGATAAATATAGTCAGATTGAAAATTTTGAATCGAAGCAAAGTACTTATAATTAGTCAAAAAAGAAAAAGCTAGTGATGCTTAAGACTCTGCCACGCTTTTGTAATGCCATTATCGTGGAGCAGAAGACAAGCAACTCTTTTAAAAATTAGGATTTACATTTTTTTTACATACAGTGTGATCACCAACGCAGAACGAGTTTGGTAGGCTTAAGGCCTCGGACACGAAGTCGGCGGGAGCGGGGCAGCGGCGCGGCAACGCAGTTCCATATAAATGTATGCATTGAAACGCGCCGCTCCCCGCGCCGCCACCTCCGCCGCCCCACTCCCGCTGACTTCATGTCCGAGGCCTAAGAGTTAGGTTTAAGTTTAAATTAAACGTCAAGCTACTTCCTTTTACCTATTAATACTTAACGAGACTCATAGATTTAGGATCTAGTTTAACATGGGTAGCAAAGTCGTGTACCAAGATAGCATCATAGGCTTGACAAAAATAATCTCAATAGATTATCACGCTAGATCCCTTGCGGGGTAGGCAGAGTTTTCAGAATTTCAAAGGTAACAACGATGATAAGGTCGCAAACAGTCGCGACGCATCGCCCGCCCGCGTTGATACTTCGTTTTGTTTCGGAATTTGTGGATTTGATCCACCACACTATACAACAAAACCACGGTCAAAATATTCAAAGCAGAAAATATAGTTGTCGCATGATTTATGAATTGGTCTTGTCGCGAAACTACACAATTCCCGACAACAGGTTGCCAAATAAATTTTATGGTATGACATATTTTTAAACTAACATTAAAGTTTGTTGAAATTTATTGTCTTTACACATAAAACTAGCAGTTTTTGGATTCCGGACACCCGATCGACAACAGCGCCACCTACCGGGTCTTTGTTACTTCTGGACAATTAAGTTTTCTAATGATGTAAGAATTATTAAAATTGGATTAGTAGTTTATTGATTTTGACGGACGATTTAGCGCAGTGGTTAAGAGCTTGAGCCGCTCCGCCCACTGTGTCTAATAGTCGCGGGTTCGATTCCTGCACAGGACAAATTTTTGTGTGACCCACAATTATTTGTTTCGGTCTGAGTATTTGTGTATATGGATTTTCATGTTTGTAAATGCACCCACGACACAGGAATAAATCCTAGTGTAGGGCTACGTTTTTTTTTAAAAAGATGAAAATAGATTACATACAAACAAACAAATCTTTCCTGATTCCGTGATTCTTCTTCTCCTAAACGGCTTGACCGAAATTGATGATATTTTTTCTCCCATGAGGTCACGGTAAGTGTCGCTGTAGTAGGTCAGGTCGCGGAAAAATCTATCTATCTATCGATATCATCACGCCAGATGCCTTGCGGGGTAGGCAGAGGGTACAGAGTTCCAACGGGAAAATGCTAGTTTTATATCTAATGAGCCTACGAATACTAGTTAAAACGGTAGTTTAATAAGCAAATAGTTTCAGCCCGCGACTTTGTCCGCGATGGCTTTAGACAGGAACCCCAAATTTAACGTTTTATTTATTATTTTTAACCAAGAAACTAGAACGAATGCAAGGATTGTGGTTGGGAACGATGTGCTGGAGCAAGTGAATGAGTTCGTATATCTTGGATGCGCATTCAGAAAGGATGGAAAATACACCGCTGACATAGAGAGAAGAGTGAGTGCAGGGAACAGAGTGAATGGCGCGATGGGAAAGCTACTTGGGAGCCGGCACTTAAGCCGAAAGGCGCAGCTGGCTATGCATAATGGAGTGCTTGTTTCAACGCTGTTATATGGCAGCGAGAGCTGGGTATGTAAGAAGGAGAATGAAAGTAGGATAAATGCGGTGGACATGCGAGCTCTGCGGAAGATGTGCGGAGTGAAGCTGACCGACCGTATTCGCAACAGCGTAGTAAGAAAGCAAATAGGTATGAAAGAGAGTATCGGTGTAAAGATGAGAAAGGGTATGCTCCGTGGGTTGGGGCATATAGAAAGAATGTCCGAAGAAAGAATGACTAAACTGATATGCAATGCGAAAGTGGAAGGATGTAGGTACCGGGGAAGACCTAGACTATCTTACCATGACCAAATAGACCGGTTCTTATCTGAAGGACAAGTCAGGAGTCTCCGTAACAGGCGAGCGTGTATGAGACGAACTATGAGAGTAGAGGAAGCCAGAGAGGTATAAAAGAAAAGAGCCTGTTGGAACTCTGTACTCTCTGCCTACCCCGTAAGGGATCTGGCGTGATGATATAGATAGATAGATAGAGATTTTTACTGCACTCCCTGCCTACCCCGCAAGGGATCTGGCGTGATAATATAAATATATAGATATTTCTTCACAGATGACAGCTCATCTTTTGCCATTTATTCCCTAAAGTGCAATCACGCAGCAAATCACATAAGATGATTACATCATCCGAAACTCAGCACCAAAAATCCCTACATCGAGTGTTTGTTTTTGATTTTTGTTTAACGAGACAATGGGGAAATGATGAGCAGTGTGCCGTGGGTTGCCTCTGGGATTCCACCCCACACCCCCGTCGGAAGTCCAATCAAATGTGAACTTTATTTTGTTGCTTGTTAAATTTAAAGTCATGCGAAACAGTTGTTTAGTTGGGATGTTTTGTGTTATGGTGTCCACATATGGCGTCGAATGGGTCTCGGGAAGTGACGGTATGCCACTCCTGGGAGCTGGATTGGCCTGCACGCCAGAGGGCATACATAGCGTAGGTCGCCTGCATACAATACGGCCAAAAAGTCGGTTTTAGGGGCAGTTTTAGGTTTAGGTATGTTTACTGTTTATTTTACTCACGATTTCTTATTCGGAGGATAACTAAAGTGAAAGACAAAAAAAACTTACATGCCTGCTGACCTTGACAAGAGCGAAAAATGTGTCTAACGAACACGATTTATTATCAATTCATTTAAATATAATAAATCCAAATAAAAAAGTCGTCAATACAATTAACAACATATATCTTGGGCTTCCTTTCAAAATCCACTCAGCCGGTAAATAGACATTTTACAATTTATCTATCTATATCATCACGCCGGATCCCTTGCGGTGTAGGCAGAAAGTTCCAACAGGTTCTTTCCTTACATACCTCTCTGGCTTCCTCCACTCTCATAGTACGTCCGACCGTATTCGCAACAGCGTAGTAAGAAAGCGAGTAGGTATGAAATATAGTAAAGATGAGAAAGGGTATGCTCCATTGGTTCGGGCATATAGAATGAATGTCCGAAGAAAAAATGACAAAACTGATATACAATGCGAAAGCGGAAGGATGTAGGTACCGAGGAAGACCTAGACAATCTTACCATGACCAAATAGACCGGGTCTCATCTGAAGGACAAGTCAGGAGTCTCCGTAACCGGCGAGCGTGTATGAGACGTACAATTTATAGTAATAAAAAAGGCCAAAAAGTACTAAAAAGGGTTTGTTACCAGTTATTTTGCGGGAATTTGAATACATTAAAATAAATTTAGTTACATACACATTGTATTAACAAGATTCCTTTATTTATTTTATATATAGTTCTTGACTGCCTCGTTGGTCTAGTGGCAAACGCATCGCTTGGTGATCACGAGGTCTTGGTTCAAATCCTGGGTTCAAATCCTAGGCCGAACTAATAAAGTTTTTCTAACGCAAAAACTTCCCAGGATGAGTCCGGAGTCTGGAATTGGTCCCGGTATATGGCAATAGGCTTGCCCCCTATTAAAAGGGACCTAACATCGTCGGCGAAACGTGGGTGTACTCAGTACACCTCTGCCATCCCCGCTTGGGGAATGTAGGCGTGACGGTGTGTAAGGTTTTATAAAAATATGCAGTAGATTCTACAAGGTCTTCTATCAAAAGGGCCTTATTATTAGGAGTTTACCGTTCTTACCGCTTTTCAAGTAGAGATAAAAAGAGCTTATTATTATGAAACACGATAAACCCGAATAACCCAATAACATATTACTCAAATATTTATTGAATTGAAATTGAAGTAGTACACTCATTTTTTGTTAAACGCGATAACAATACTAAACATGGCATTAGAGCTTCATAAAATAAAACGTGTGATTTTCAGAAATTAAGAAATATTCTAATAGATCAAACTGCGTCTCTTACTAGAATTAATAAATCAAAGCTATCAATTAAATAATGTAGTTCCCCAAATAATAACCCCTAAATATAAATTAATACTGACAGCCTAATCATTGAGAACACGATTAGTATCAATGAGCCAGTAAATTAATAGAATACAAGTCGATGAATTAGTAGATTAGTCAATGCTTGCCGAAAACCGATGAGACACGCTTATATACCGCAAATTAGAAGCCCTATTTACAGATATAATGATGATCTGACATCAAAAGGGGACGTAATGTACCCCGCCTCGACATAGAAGTTACTGTAAAGTTATAATTCAGTAGCATAATTTATTTCCTTCAGAACCAAAACGTGATTGCTTTTAGACGTAACTTTGACTGCACGAGTTTGGATTTGCCATGAGTTATCTGGTGTATTTTTATTTATAGCTAGCTGTTACCGGCGGCTGCGCATACGGTTATTTTGTAATTTGATAAATGTATAGTAGTGTTTCATCAGCATCAGATTTTTTTTTGAAATATTGTTTGAAATAATCTATGTACTCGTATGAATTTTCATTCAATCAGTCGCTACTATACGAGAGAATCGTTTAAAGTAGCTAATGTTATGACAGTGTCGTGTCAGTATATTTAAGAAAACATACTGTATACACGAATAAATATAGATCTGTTTAATCAGAAAGGTGATAGGCATTGCTATAATACGCGACGTAGAAATAAATTAAATCTACTGCAATTTTATCTGTCAAAAATTCAAACTTCTTTCATTGGGTACTGTGGTAGATTTTACAATTAAATTCGTCTTTATGTCATTAAACTTAGAGAAAATAAATTTACAGCTTGTATTAAACGTTCGCTTAATAAGCGAGCTTATTATACGCTAAATAATTATTTAAAAGACAAAAATACTTGGTTAGTTGCTGTTCTAGCTCCACTTGAAGTTTGAATATTTATAACTTGTTCAGCTATTATTACTTAATATTCCCTCCATTCCTTCTATTAATTTAGTAAATTTTTAAAAGGGAACAGCCAAACAGAGCCAGAGTTACTTTAAAATTTATATCATCAGTACGGATAAGTAAAAATTATACTACAAAGTAAACATTATACAGGGTGAACGGGAATGATGGACAAGATGGACCAATGACCTGGTGAGGGCTGCAGGGAGCAGGCTGGATGCATACAGTATAAACCTGATGGTCGTGGCAATCTAAGTGCCTTAGCCTTTGTCCTGCAGTCTATTTCAGCCTAAAGACGTCTACGTCTTAAGGCTGAAGATAGACTTTAGATATTTACCTAGTTAGATTTTGCATAATCCACCAACAAATATCTTATTCAGTTTCTAGCTGTTAAGAAAATTAAAACGGCTGCTGTCCCATTTCAGCATTTTTTTTTATAAGTCTTGATAAGGGAAATATGATCGGCATCCATCAATCCGCATTGCTGTATGCTGGAATTCTGGCAATTGCAATAAGGCATCCACCTTTGCTAAGTACACAAACCTAATATTACACACACATATACCGTCACGCCTATATACCCCAGGCGGGGGTGGCAGAGGTATACTGAGTACACCCACATTACGCCGACGGTTACGTCGAACCCAATATTAATGTCTTATTATTACAAGTTATGGCTTAGTGATCAAAATAAGTGGCTGTGGAGCAACAGCATCGCATTCCATTTAAAGCATGGAGACGGCTGAAAGTGAAAATGCCATAGACGTTCACAGACGAACCATGCTTAAATTTGACTTTCGCTGATAATACCGCAGCTCCTGCAAATATTCCAAAGGCCTCGGTATTATAGTATTATATTTCGAGGAGTAATAAAAATGTTTATTTTTTGCTTTTTGAAGTCAAGAAGAAGATTTTTATTTTACAATTTTAAGTGACAAGTGAATTATTTACTAATATTTATATACCTATATTACATTATTTTGCTGAGTTGTAAAGCAAGGTACCTACAGGATTGATATAATAACCATAATAACGGAATCTATACATTCGTGCTGTTCGCCGTTAAGGAGTCCCCTGGTGTACCTTCAAAGTCCGAAGTTCAATACCGATTTCATTAAAATGGAACCACCTCGAAACTATACTTAACCCAACCCATAAAGAATCATCAAAATCAGTTCATAAATTAAGACGTTATAAAAACACAGACGAATTGTTAACCTCCTCCTTTTTTGAAGTCAGTTAATATTCTGATTAGTTCTATGGCAGGGTACCTATAGGATTGATGTAATACCCATAATATCTCAATCTACGCATTCGTATTGTTTGTCGTTCAGGAGTTCCCTGGTATATCTTCCAAGGCCAAGATCCAAAACCGATGAAATTAAAATAGGACCACCTTGGAGATATACTAAACCCAATGCAAAAAGAATAATTAAAATCGATTCATAATTAGTGGAATGATCGCGTAACAATATACAAAAAAAACATACAGTCGAATTGAGAACCTCCCCCTTTTTAGAAGTCGAGTAAAAAGAGACTGAGAACAATTATTATTTAGTATTTAATCACCACCGAATGGCGATCAATTGGATACCGAGGCAGACCTAGAAAAAGATGGCGCGACGACCTTGATGCCTTTCAGGATCGAGTTAAGTGGAAAGTCATGGGAGAGACCTTTTCCCAGGAGTGGGACGAAACTGGTAAAAAAACCTATATCCTTCTCATGATCCCACGACGGGGCAAATGCCTCCTATCGTGCATCGTCTCTATTCTGCTTTATTGAGGGCCAATCGTCCATAAAGGCTATCAATAATAATAAACGCAATGAAAATCGTAGGGAATATAAATTACCCCTATATTTGGCTGTCGTCAATTACTCAAAAGCTACTGATAGTACTTACCACACATAATCACCTACATCCAGTCAGTAAAAACTATACGTATATGATAAATGTAGGACCATCGTCTCCAAAAGCAGAGGTTAAGAACGATACAATTCAATATTCTAGCCTAGTCTAATCTGGACTTGCATTACTGTGAAAAGATTTTATAGTTGAACCCCTTGTCGTATCGCGAACTCAAACTTAGTGATTTATTTAAGCTGTCGGTGTATTGATCGTTGGTATGAAGGCTCTGTTGGGGGAAAACGGGGTCAAGTGTGTATGTTCCATGTCATTTTGTTTGTGTTTGTTTTACTTGAGCAAATAATCTCGGAAAGTAGGAATTTGTTCAAGTATTACTCCCACGGATATGCTTTTATCTACATATAAAAATCAATTTAGTCTAGCAAAAACACAAAAACTTGACGACCGATTTGATTGACAAACAGGAATGACTTTCGAAACGGGTGGTAGAGTCTTAAGCAATCAATAATTTTCTCTTTTTGACTATTTATAAGTTCCTTTTTGTCTACATGAATAAAAAACTTTTGATTTTTTTGTTTTGTTTTGTTATTTATCTATATCAGCATGCCAGATTCCTTGCAGGGTGGACGGAGTATATAGTTCCGTCGGATTCGTTTACGTACAAATTCCAAATATTTTAAATATATCTTTTTTTTAAACTTTTATTAACCTCAGTTCATTTTTCCAGGCTCAGTGGCATGCCTTGGGACAGGCTTTTATGTCCAGCGTTGGATCGACACGGGCTGATAAAAATGACGTTGATGATGAAGTTGCACGTTGTAGGTACATATATTAATAGTAGAATAATTTTAATCCATGCATGCCAATAATGTTCAAAACATGATTAACTCTTTGGTTTAGTAGCGAATAATAGCGATCACGAGGTCAGACATAATGTAATTTTTTGTATTGATAAAAATCCAGTATCACTTCGGAGTTCAGCTTAGCGCCGGGGACAAAAGCAATAGGTTCGTCCCCATTCTCTATTACATGGGATTTAACATTGGGTATACACATGTCTGCCACCCTCGATTGGAGAATAATGGCGTGAAGACGTTTATTTTTTTAGATCCTACATATGCATGTAGAGATGTTGTATGCACGACAAAAGCAGTAACTGACAATAACAGTTAAAGCAGAAAAGATACACATTAATAGACTGTTCACGATATCAAAATCTAGAAAAAAATTAACGCGCCTTTAGGCAAACATTTACGTTTTCAGGTAAATTGCTCTAGCCATTAAGCTATAGCTATAGAATGAAAGGATAAATGCGAGCTCTGCGGAAGATGTGCAGAGTGAAGCTGACCGACCGTATTCGCCACAGCCTAGTAAGAAAGCAAGTAGGTACGAAAGAGAGTATCGGTGTAAAGATGAGAAAGGGTAAGTTTCGTTGGTTCGGGCATATGAAAGAATGTCGAAAGAAAGAAGGACAAAACAGACATACAATGTGAAACTGGAAGGATGTAGGTACCGGGGAAGATCTAGACTATCTTACCACGGCCAAATAGACCGAGTCTTATCTGAAGGACAAGTCAGGAGTCTCCATAACCCGCGAGCGTGTATGAGACGAACTATGAGAGTGGAGGAAGCAGGTATGTAAGGAAAGAACCTGTTGGAACTCTGTACTCACAGCCTACCTCGCAAGGGATCTGCCGTGATGATATAGATAGAGAGAGACATCAAGCTGTAGGTATCAAGTTTGCAATAAACTGGTCATGAGCAAGAGTGGGCAGGCCACCCACAAAGGTCGCTAAATGATTTGAAAAAGGTTGCATGTATAAGCGGCATACGTACAGCACATAGGTCGTCGTGGCGATCTTTGGGGGACAGACCTTTGTCCAGCAGGGGACGTTTATTGAGTGATGATGGTCAACATTAAAATTGTGATGTATCAACATCCTACTAATATTATAAATTGAAAGTTTGTATATTTAGATGTATGGATGATCGTTACTTCTATATATCATCACGCCAGATCCCTTGCAGGGTAGGTTAGTACAGAGCAGAGAGTACAGAGTTTCAACAGATTCTCTCCTTACATACCTCTCTGGCTTCCTCTACTCTCATAGTTCGTCTCATACACGCTCGCCGGTTACGGAGACTCTTGACTTAATCACGCAGAAACGGTGATTGGATTTGGATGGAATTTGGCACACAGATAGTTTATTACCTGGATTCTTTTTATCTCGGAAAACATTTAGGTTCCTGTCTAAAGTTAACACGGACGCAGTCGTGGGCAGAAACGATTACATCATAATTTTGATAGTAGCAACTGAAATCGGTTATAAAAATATCTTAAAGAGATTTAAAAGCTGAATATTGATTTCGTCCTAGAGAATTTAGTATACATGAATACACTTAGAATTCCTACAAAAGAACGTAATTCGTTCCGCTCATAAATACAAACGTGGTAAACTCTACATGAAATAAAAAACTGCAACATATTACATATTTTAAGAAGCTAGATATTTTTAAGAGATTTAACTAAAGTTTGCAGGCTAAGAGCCAGTGCCACTTTTTCTACACTTACAAATATAAATAATGCGAAGGTTTATAAGCAAGAATTAGCGCAGTGGTTAAGAGTTTAAGCCGCTTCGCCCACTGTCTGTAATAGTCGCAAAACATATTCTGGCACGGGAAAAATCTGTGTGTGATCCACAGTTTGTTCCGGTCTGGGTATATCTGTATGGGAATTTTCATGTTTGTAAACGCACCCACGATACAGGAATAAATTCTAGTGAGGGGCTACGTTTTATAAAAAAAAGATTGTATGGATGTTTTTCATTCAAGCAAAAACTACTGAACGGATTTTCATAAAACTATAGTCATATAGCTTACAGGGTACATCAGAAAAACAAAAAGGCTACGTAAGGATCATGGGCAGCCGAGGTTATAGATAGCTTGGAATAAAGACATTGATGTAAACGTGACATTTTCGAGTTCACGTGCCGTCCTTTTTACACAACAAATTAACTAAATACAAATGAACGTGACAACACGCTTTCTGAAAAGCATTGTGCTATATGAATGGCCTCTGAATTTGCAAGACACTATTTCTCGTAAGGCGATAATCTATTAATTAAATCGTGCCTTTATAAGAAAGGCGACAACCCGATATTTCGCGAACGCGTCCAATCATAGGAAACTCAAATCATAGCCGACGCCGACTACGAACTTAACCGCCGCTACCATCGTTCGCAGCATATTCTCACCGACCCTCCCGATGCCCTTACTTCGCCTTTCTTCTGATTCAGATACCGCACACAGGATTAGACACCCACCTCGCCAGCGAGATCGAAAAATCCCTTGCCCGCCGGCCGGGGCAGGCCACCACGGTGAGACACCTAGTATACGCCTTCCCCCATAGCGACTGCCCAAGCAGAGGCTGTTTCTCCTTAAGGAGCCCTTGTGGTATTTGCCCCTTTTGCCTTTTTGGTTCGAGCGTAGTGGTTGCACGTTCGCCCTCTTGTCCGGTTAAACTGTAAAGGCCCCGCGGCCAACAGTGTCGGTCATTCACACACACACACACACACACACACACACACACACGCGCGCACGCACGCATGCACGCTCGCACGTACGCAAGCACAAACACACACACACACACTTATAATTAACACTTATTTTAGTGCCACTAATTAATTATCACTCAGGACAGAATACTGAGGACTTAGACGCTAGCGAGTAAGCGTGCTGTAACTTTAATATTTATTTAGTAAACTTGTAGTGCTACAAGGATATCAACTCGCTAACGTCAATGTTTTCGTGCTGAGCCCTCTGATTAGTAACCAGAAGCGCTCTGTAATGATAAAACGCACTATGTCGTCCGTACTAACTTTGTAAAACGTCTAATTGACGGTAATTAAAATCAATTAATCAATAAGTAGTATTTAGCATCGAATGTCTCAGCAACAAAACACCGGAGGCAAATAGTTAAAGTAATTGTTGGGTTAGAATAGGTCAATTAATCGATTGTGAAGACCAAAGCTGTATTATTAACTTATAACCGTCAACCGAGGATAGTGGTGAAAGTCCAACTGGCCTTTAAACAAAAATAGTTTACGTATAAAAAAAACAGTATATGACAATAGGATCGCCCCCTATGACATGGGATCTAACATCGTCGGCGAAAAGTGGGTGTATACAAAATACGTCTTTGGGGAATATAGGCGTGGCGGTGACTGTAAAATAAAACATGGATTCTTAATAACCAATTCATTAAATCTATCTATATCATCACGCCAGCTCCGTCGCGGGGTAGGCAGAGAGTACAGAGTTCCAACAGGTTCTTTCCTTACATACCTCTCTGGCTTCCTCCACTCTCATAGTTCGTCTCATACACACTCGCCGGTTACGGAGACTCTTGACTTGCCCTTCAGCTAAGACACGGTCTATTTGGTCATGGTAAGATATAGTCTAGGTCTTCCCCGGTACCTACATCCTTCCACTTTCGCATTGTATATCTGTTTTGTCACTTTCTTCTGACATTCTTTCTATATGCCCGAACGGAGCATACCTTTTCTCATCTTTACACCGATACTATCTTTCATACCTACTCGTTTTCTTAATACGCTGTTGCGAATACGGTCGGTTCAATTAATTTTTATAATAATAATATTAGCCCTGTTACAAAACTGTCCCACCGTTGGGCACGCGCCTCCTCTCAAGCTAAGAGGGTTTAGGCCACAGTCCACCACGCTGGCCCAGTGCATTTTGGCGAACTGCACACACCTTCGAGAAACTCTTAGGCATGCAGGTTTCTCTACGATGTTTTCCTTCACCGTTAAAGCAAGTGATAGTTAATTTATAAAACGCACATGCTTTCGAAAAGACAGAGGTGCGTGCCTGGGTTCAAACTCGAGACCTCTGACTTTGCAGTCAAACGGTCTTCTAACCACAATTTTTTATAGGCGATGGTTAATTTCAAGCTGTGCAGTCATGGAGCTGGCACAAAAACTTTGTAAAGTTTCGTTCGCAAGTGAAATGTAACTTTATCTCCCAAAAGATCGCCACGGCGATGCATGCAGGCGCCTTGTGGTGTATGCAACCAACATTGCATGCGCCCTGCCCTGTCCTTGTCTAAATGTAGATACAATTCTTAAAACAAATTTTCTTGAGTTATAATCAATTAATATGTTAGTAAGGAGCCATACTTACGGGACCCCAATTGACAAGTTTTTTAACAAGATATAGATTTCGTATGGGATAAATAAGGAGATTTTATTTTGTATATGGGTCGCCCCATAAGTGTGACAAATAAGGAATACACCAACTTTTGTCATGCCACGGTACCCTGACATGTAGGACATAAATAACTTAAAAAACAGTAAAGCGACTTCAAAAAGCGCAAAGCTAAGATATCTAAGTTAACTAAAAAGCATACAATAAATATTTGAAGTCGGTATCAGTCGGTCGGCGCAGTCAGTTTCTTGGCATAGATTTAAAATATTATAGTTTTTGTTTTTTCGTTCATCTTAGTTTTGTGCATTTTAAAGTCGATTTACCTTTTTTAAGTTTTTTATTTCACAATTTTAAATAATGGGTTAATTCATTATTAAAAATTATATCGCTATGTTATATTATTCTGCTTAGCTCTATAGAATGAGATTGACATAATACCCATAATAACTCAATCTAAGAATTCGTGCTGTTTTCCGTGAAGGTGTTATCTGATATATTTTCAAAGTCCAAGGTTCAATATTAAAGAAATTAAAATGGGACCATTTTGGAGCTATACTGAACCCAACGCAAAAAGGATCATCAAGATCCGTCTCCAATTGACGGAAATATCAATGCACATATATTTACTGAGGTAGACTTAGCGACAACGAAGCTTGCAAGTAAGTCTATATACGAGTTTCACCACGTCTGAGTAACCTTATCCGATGGTTAAACTAGCCAATTTCAATTGCCGAGTAAACCTAATCGAGAAGTATATAACAAGCACTTTATTCGAAGGTGAAAAAGGCTCTGAGAGTACTATTTAAATAAACACATCGTCGCTATAAAATAATATCTAGATTATATTATTGAGCATGTTAATTGAGTGAGGGTCTCGCGACATCCGCTCGAATTCCCATAAAATACGATAAGTGACGTGGACCACCGTAGTCATGGCGTCGTTCCATCGGACGGGCACTTTGCCGCTGATATCATAACGCCGAAACCCATTGTCTGGAGCTGCGTTGGTGGTATGCGCATGAGCCCAGAAAATACGACCGCCTTGGCTTACTTGCCTTAATAAAAAATATGAAGATGTTTTTAGTAGAAAACAACCTAGTCCTATCACGCTCGCCACACGACAAATGGCACCACCAGAAGGCAGGCATAAGTGGACGGAACTAAAAGATTAACAAGCTTCAGCTTTTTGCAAATACAACTTTAAGTGATACGAGTAAGGTTTAATATATGTTTATATCAGAACTATAACTAATCACGTAGATTTGGGGATGTTTTTATTGTAACTTTTGTACGGGGCTGTGTATCTTGGTATGATAGGTACATTTCAAAAGAACAAAACTTTTGTTTCTCTCTGTAACAAAGGCAATGACGTGGCATCGCCATTTTAGAATTCGACAAATAGTATTTATCACTGACAATAGCAGTGATAGCCTAGTGGTTAGACCGTTGGACTGCAAACTCAAAGGTTCAAACCCAGGCACGCACCTCTGTCTTTTCGAAAGCATGTGCGTATTAAAAATTAATTATCACTTGCTTTAACGGTGAAGGAAAACATCGTGAGGAAACCTGCATGCCTAAGAGTTTCTCGAAGGTGTGTGAAGTTCGCCAACCCGCACTAGGCCAGCGTGGTGGATATAGCCTAAACCCTCTCAGTTTGAGAGGAGGCCCGTGCCCAACAGTGGGACAGTTTCTTAACAGGGCTAATATTATTATTATTTATTACTGACAATGTAGTTATCTACCACCGGTGCCACCAGGCGGAAAACGACAGCGCTGCAGGCCCAGAAAGACGTGGCGAGACGAGTTGGACTCCTACGACAAAGACAGGCATCAGCTTGCACTGGACCGGGACAAGTGGAAGAAGAAAGGGGAGGCGATCCCCTGCAGTGGGACAGTGTAGGCTTATAATAATAATAATGTAAAGTAATCTAACCTTAGATTAGGACCCAAAGCCGCAATATTGTGTTTGATAGTTACTACCTAGTAACTATCAAACACAATATTGCGGCTTTGGGTCCTAGCCCTTTGAGATCTACTTTTAGATAATTAATAGTTACATTTGCATATGTATGCATATATGCAGATATATATTTAAATATATAATGTCTATACGTTTATATATATATATATATATATATATATATATATATATATATATATATATATATATATATATATATATATATATATATAGTATATTGTTATTTTTTCCTTTCTTAGTCTAAGTTGCCATCTCTTACGTTACCCTTTTCATAGTTTCTGTCAGAATAACAGCGCTGCTCCATGATAAAACGTTATGGTGCAGCAATATGCTGAGGCAGTATCCTGTTCAACCCCAAACAACCTCTGGTGTTTGTTAATGTTTTGTTTTTTGTTATTTTTAGTATCTCCATGTGTGGTTGAATAAATGCCTTCTTTCTTTCCATATATATTGATGGGTTACTATAACCTATTTGGACAAACCATTTATTTTTACTTTGACGTAAAAAACAGACTATCTATCTATATCAAGGCAGTGAGTACAGAGTTCCAACAGGTTCTTTCCTTATATACTTTTCTGGCTTACCCCACTCTCATAGTTCATCGCATACATACTCGCCAAGTACGGAGACAGATTTGCCCATTAGATAAGACAATTTTTTTTGGTATAAACTGCGTATTCATCTCTTTCTTATGGCAAAGTAATTATTTATTGATTATATTAGATTGGTAAAGAGATTGTGCTACGTACCCTGATCCTTGTCCTGATTCCACAATAAACGCCAGCTTTCTTTATATTATCACTCCATGTGGCTAATGGCAGTCTTTATAATATTCTATTCTATTTTAAAAAAATGTAGCCCCATACTAGGATTCATTCCTGTGACGTGGGTGCGTTTACAAACATGAAAATTCACATACACAAATACCCAGACCGAAACAAATAATTGTGGGTCACACAAAGATTTGGACCGTGCGGGAATCGAACCCGCGACTATTAGACACAGTGGGCGGAGTGGCTTAAGCTCTTGATCACTGAGCTAATTCGTGCTTTGAAGCCTTCTTCCAATTCTTGGCCATCACTATATCAACGCATTGTTCCCTCTGCTAGAATTTTTTTTTATCAAAACGTAGTTCGTCCTTAGGAATTGTTACTGTTTCACGGGTGCATTTACAAACATTAAATTTAGGTGAGTTTTAGCAGGCACCCACAAAACACCCAAAGGAAACAAATATTTGTGGATCACACAAAGATTTATCCCGTGCGGTGATCAAACCCGCGACTACCCGATCCAATAGGCAGAGAGGCCTAAGCTCTTAACCACTGGAACAAACCATCCGCCAAAGCAGTTAACTAAGTCTTCTTTAATGATTACATCATATTTTAAATTCTTCAAAATTCTAAAAAAAAACTGCTTCTACTAAGAACGCTTAAAGAAAAAAGCATGTTCCAAAATTCAAATGCTAAGAAAATCTCATAAATATTAAATGATCGCTGAGTGCAGCACGCTCCTAAGAACGCTTTAAAAAGCTTTGTCTCGTCGCAAACAATAAAGTATAGTAGAGGAGCGACGTTTGAACGCAGTAAACTTTATCTTAATGTCTCTATTGAGTTTAAAAATATCCCGTCCATATGTTGGTTGTTCGTTCGACGCCACAACGTCCGCTGTCACTGCGGCTTAATACTACACCGTGTTTCGATGGTATTGTTTTGGTTTTTTTTTTCATTTATCTTTGTAGCCCACTCGATTTTTTGTGAGTGCGTTAAAAGCCTATGGATGATAGTGAGCGTTTGTGCTGATGATGAATCATTTAAGTATAGTTTTGCTCAATGTAGTGACTTTAGTAATAAATCGTTATCAGCAGTACACTGCTGGATATAGGCCGCTGCAATTGCACACCACTGCGTAAAATAGTGCAAGAATGTACTTTTCGATGAAGCAAACTACTGTGCAAACTGCACTGTTCAACAGATACATACAAGATTTTATATTATGACACTGTAGTTTTAATTCATGTGAGCAAGAAGGTACCAACAAATTAGTGAAATCTGTACGTTGAAGAGATTAACGCTATTAATGAAACTTACTAGCTATTTCCAAAAGCTTAAAGCATTATATTAAATAATCATTTTGATTTAAATATTACCTTACTTATATTACTTTCTATACCACGACCACGGACACACGACAGCAAAAACGAATACTAAGATTGAAATTATAACGTATCTTCACCTTTCCTTGGACCATAAAACGTTGTTATCTTTTATTGTTCTACGCCTACTTATCATATAAATCGCTCGCATCTCCCGCGATCTAAATGCACAATATAAAAATGTAACGCACAATTCCACCCCTTATCAAAATGGCGCGAGAATGCAATGGCATCGGAAATGTCGCGCGATGCCATCCGTAACAGCCGACTGGGGACCTATTCAGTCAATATTACCTTACTACACGTACCGGCATTGAAAACAAACTTAATCAGTTTTATAATTGTTGCTTTTACATTGTAAATGCCTCGTAAAGCGCTTTACAGCAAAAATAACAGAAAAAAAATCATTTAGCCGATTTGAACAGTTGAAGGAACCATACAAGGGATCTGCCATGATGGATATATACTCGTAATCGAAGGAACAGTTGAAACTCACGGACTAAGATCTTAGAGATTTTAAACGTTATAAATTCACGTTTTAAATTTTCGAGCATAACCCTTTTCTTAGCTAGCTCAGTGACTTTAAATGTATGTCAAAGTCAAAAATCATTTATTTGTATAGGCCAATACAATAGCGCTCACAAACGTTAAAATTATTACATTTTTTACATCTACCACCGAATCGGAATGCGGCCTCCCCCAAGAAGATCCGGTGAGAAACTCAGCGGACTAGTTTTTTAACTTAATTTGTTTAGACTATCTGATAACCATTTTTTTCTTTTTCAAAATTGTATTATACAGCATTGTTTAATGTTGCTGATTGAGGAGCTGCTCAAACCTAATCTGTTTTATCGTGAAGATAATTCGAAACAATACTCTTTCTTACATCTAGGTACCATGTACTCTGATTGGCTTTTGAAATTTATTGATAGGCATGTTTCGGATGTCTATGGGTAATTTGTTGTAGAAGCGTATACTTTGCCCCATGAAAGAATTACTAATTCTGTAGAGACGAGTAGAATGTACAATAAGATCATCTTTGTTCCGTGTATTAACATGATGAATGTTGCTTTATTTTTCAAAGTTATTATTCTTTTTAACATATAGAAGATTTTCATATGTTAAATTTTCTTTACAAGGTGTAACATATATAACTCAAGACCTCTGACACTTAATAATTCAATGCGAAAAACTTCCAATTTTCAGCAGATTTACCATTTTTCAGATATTTGGTACCCAAAGTAACGACAAAACCTATACTTTTGTGTGCCTATCGGGGTGTATCCGCATTGCTTTAAATTATGATTTCATTTTGTTGAATACAGCAAAATGAATGTGTAACCGCATTTTTTGATAATTTAAAAAAAATGTAGAATCTATCTATATCATCACGCCAGATCCCTTGCGGGGTAGGCAGAGAATACAGAGTTCCAACAGGTTCTTTCCTTACACACCTCTCTGGCTTCCTCCACGAATGAGAAATATACGAATAATACTTAAAAATAATTGAAATCGATTCAGTTGCCGATTTTGAACAAAGTAATTTCAGGTCTTGCATTATTTATGTTATACCCTGTTAGATTATCAGGCAATAAATAACTATTTATTTCTCATTTTTTTTCCTTAAGCGAAGCTCTCGGGGTCAAATTATAAATTGCTCGAACGGCCCTCTACTGTAGAACAAAGATGGTATTCAGTTCTACAGAGCATGCCCAAAGTAGTATTCCATATGACATAATACTATGAAAATAAGCGAAATTAACAAGTCTAGCTGTTTCAATATCAGTTAATAACCTAATTTTCTTTACGGTATATGCCTCTTACCTTAATCTACCAGATAATTGTTCAGTATGGGGGCTCATTGGATTTGATCAACGGTGATTCCAGCGTTTGGTGACGAATTGAAACTATGGTTCAAGAAATCTAACATAAAACCCAGTTTTAAAGTTAAACCGTACGTTGTCTACAAAATTGTAGCAACGATGTACAAAGCGTTTTCATACACTATTTGTGCAAGGCCTACGGGCGTTATGTGACTTTGTCGTCGGTCGCTACAGAATATTTTCAATACCGAGGAAAATTGGTCAAAAAGGACTATCCAAAAAGATTATCTCAACTTCGCCTCGCCGCAGCCGAAACTCTGACTAACGACATCCAATTTTAAAGTTGATTTTCCTTTGAGGACTTTCAAGTATTTTCGGTATACTGTTTCAGTTAGGTAAGTTACTTTAGGGACCTTAGGAAAAGTAATTTGTTGGGAGCTTATTTAATGTTTTCGTTGATAAACAAAGTCTCTTTATTATGAAGTATATATTCCAAATAATATATTATATGTTGTATCTTAACTTGGCGATACGCTTAGGTATCCTTCCTAGTGAGAATCACAACAATGAAAAACGTCACATATTTTATAATATGTAACTGATAAAGCTGTATTGCTCCTGCCTCACCTGCGTCTAATGCGTTAATTAACTCGCTAACATAGATATTACTCAGATGTGCCTAATGATCAATACTTTGAGATGCGGCCTATTGCTTTTTAGCGCCTTGTTTCCGCAATGTGACACTATCGCAGAAGCAGAATGGATACCTAACATTCTTCTTTAAAGAAGGGTTTAATGGAAGATCACTACTAGATGTCTTCAGTCAGCAAATTTTCTGAGTAGGACCTTTTTGTGACGCACTTAGATAGTTGCTTTATTTATAGATCTCATTTTATGTTATGTCAACCTGTACTGTTCATTATTTAATTTTAAGCATTCTTGTGACAACTGTTGCGTTGCAAAATTGATAGTAAGTAATATACATACTATCAATTTTTCGCGTTCATACGTATATACGTATGAACGCGCTGCCCACTGGGACGCACTGGAAGACACAGCATAGCCAACTTTTTCCATCTCAAACTTACACTATAAATCGTCACGGACCAACGAACGGGAACTATCGAAAACTAATCCCACCCCCTCCCGCTGGTTTTATAGACAATTTATGGCAAATTTGCATTACTGTTGAGTAAATGAACGAATTGGATCTGAAATATTACATATAGATATTCTATTAATTTAATAAGCATCTAGCTGCGCGCTTACGTTGGGTAACCTCAATGTTCGAGGGACTCTAATAAAAAGCGTACGATAGTAAAATTATGAATATACACTGATGTTCCCACAGACTGGAGATTGGTTCGCCTCTTGTTTCAGTGGGAACAGTACCGCACACTAGTTAGTATTTCAGCAAACTTTGGATATATTAAGTAAATCTCTTCAGGCAAAACGATTACCAGAGGTAATTACAGATTCACGGACTAGGAAGAATGATGAACTCCGTATCGTTTATGTCCAAAGTGAAGCAACCTAATGAACTTTGTGTGTATAAAACTGCCTAAATACATGTGATGTGTATTCCTTAACAATTTTTAGGTTGTTAAATTTTTTTACACCATTTCATAACAGCTTAAGTGGGACTGGGCCGGCCATATCTGCCGCATGAAAAATAACGAATGGGCCAAAATAATAACTGAATGGTCCCCACGAAATATAAAAAGGCAACGCGGTAGACCCAGGCGGAGATGGCGGGACGAGCTGAGCCACTTTTCGCGGGACTGGCCTGACCTGGCAACGAACGGAGAGGAGTGGAAAAAGTGGAGGGAGGCCTTTGCCCAGCAGTGGGACACAAATGGCTTGTAATAATAATAATAATAAAGCCCGTGAATCTCAGCGAGATAATAATAATAATTTCATAACCGAAGCTGGTATTATTTTTCACTTGCCGAAGTCGTCCACGTAAGGCTGTCGACCGGTGTACTAGTGATGTAAGCGTGTATGTAAGGCATGTATATACATATTTAGGGTGCTCCACCGTCGATATGAGTGGTGGGAAGTCTCTTTTTTCTTACTCCGTGTATCTAAAAGTATTAAGAATAAAAAAGATTTCTTTAACTTATAATTCATTAGAAATCCATGTTACGACGCAGTTCATGAAGTATTTAAGGAGGTAGTTATGTTTCGTTTTCATTACGAGGCGACAAAGATTCCTTGATTAAAATGTCTCGGCTGTTTCTGCGGTTGTTGGCTTCACAGCGCTGGCTTTGAGTTCTACACTTCGCCTCACTTTGAAATTTGAAAGCTTTGGGATCAAATTGACACGGTATGTATAAAGAAAATACTAGAACATTAAATTAACGAAGCTTGTTTAGCCACATTTTCTAAACATTTTCGGTTAGTTAATAAAAGTATTAAAACAATTTTTATCAATAACATTTTTTTTTAATATACATGCGACATATTTATTGGACGCAATTAATACCATGCTTTCTTAGGTCAGTATAAAATAAACCAAGAGTCTTGAATAGAGAAATGAAAGTATCTTTACCATTATTTAGTTTACCATAATTTAGGAGTGCTTGTCCCAACGCTGTTATACGGCAGCGAAAGCTGGGTATGTAAGAAGGAGAATTAAAGTAGGATAAATGCGGTGGAAATGCGAGCTCTGCGGAAGATGTGCGGAGTGAAGCTGACCGACCGTATTCGCAACAGCGTAGTAGGAAAGCAAATAGGTATGAAAGAGAGTATCGGTGAAAAGATGAGAAAGGGTATGCTCCATTGGTTCGGGCATATAGAAAGAATGTCCGAAGAAAGAATGACAAAACTGATATACAATGCGAAAGTGGAAGGATGTAGGTACCGGGGAAGACCTAGACTATCTTACCATGACCAAATAGACTGGGTCTTATCTGAAGGACAAGTCAGGAGTCTCCGTAACCGGCGAGCGTGTATGAGACGAACTATGAGAGTAGAGGAAGCCAGAGAGGTATGTAAGGAAAGAACCTGTTGGAACTCTGTACTCTCTGCCTACCCCGTAAGGGATCTGGCGTGGTGATATAGATAGATAGATAGGATTGCACGTGCACTATGCACAAGCATGAAATACGATTTTCATTTGTATTCGAGGAACTTAATACTATAAAAGTCTAAACTTTATCGTGAAGCCGACCGACCGACCTTTGTCTACTTAGGCTGTTTTTATGGATGACACAATAAAGATATGATCGTTAAATTACATTGCCAAACATGTTTACAATAATCTAAACGTTTTCATGATAATTACCGTGTTATTTAGATATCGATATAGTTAGTTGAACGTAAACACAAATAAATATATAATATAAAAAAAAAAACAAAAATAAGCCCTTTGGCAGCCAGGTGATGTGAAATTTAAAACGTCTGATCAAAATTAAATGAATATACAAAACTTCATGTCTATGCTGATGGCCATCGAGGAGTTCCTTCGTCTGAAGTCAGTCCTGGATGCAGAATCAGGTCATGCTTGCCATAAAAATACATTGTCGGAACACATAGGAGGTGGTAAAAATTCAGCTTGCTTAACCACACCTACGAACGCAGGCTTGATGATTTCCAGCCTCCCGAACAAGCCGGTTTCCGGAAAGGCTTTAGTACCATAGACCACATACATACGCTGCGGCAGATTATACAGAAGACCGAGGAGTATAATCGGCCACTATGCTTGGCGTTTGTGGACTATGAGAAAACCTTCGATTCGATCGAGACTTGGGCGGTTCTTAGATCTCTCCAGCGATGCCGCATTGACTATCGGTACATCGAAGTGTTGAAGTGCTTGTATAATAACGCCACCATGTCAGTCCGAGTACAAGGGCAGTGCACGAAGGCGATCTCCATAAAAAGAGGAGTTAGACAGGGAGACGTCATTTCTCCGAAACTGTTTACGACCACCATAGAGGACGCCTTCAAGCTCTTGGAATGGCGAGGACTTGGCATCAACATCAATGGCGAATACATCACTCACCTTCGATTTGCCGACGACATTGTGGTCATGGCGGAGTCGCTGGAAGATCTAGGACGAATGCTCGGCGACCTCAACAGAGTATCTCAACAAGTGGGTCTTAAAATGAACATGGACAAAACGAAAATAATGTGTAACGTCCATGTCGTACCCACCGCACTCACCGTTGGGAACTCTACTCTTGAAGTTGTCGACGAATACATTTACCTGGGACAGGTAGTCCGGTTAGGTAGGTCCAACTTTGAGAGAGAGGTCAATCGACGAATCCAACTCGGCTGGGCAGCGTTCGGGAAACTGCGCAACATCTTCTCATCCAAAATACCTCAGTGCCTAAAGACTAAAGTTTTTAGTCAATGTGTGTTACCAGTGATGATATATGGATCAGAGACGTGGTCTCTTACTATAGGTCTCATAAAAAAGCTCAGAGTTGCTCAGCGAGCTATGGAGAGAGCTATGCTCGGCGTTTCTCTACGTGATCGAATCAGGAATGAGGAGATTCGTAGAAGAACCAAGGTCACCGACATAGCCCTTAAGATTAGCAAGCTGAAGTGGCAATGGGCGGGCCACATAGCGCGAAGATCGGACGGGCGTTGGGGCAGAAAGATTCTAGAGTGGAGACCACGTATTGGCAAGCGCAGCGTGGGACGACCACCTGCCAGATGGACCGACGATCTTGTGAAAATCGCAGGAAGTCGTTGGATGCAGGTGGCATCGGACCGGTTACGCTGGAAAGCGATTGGGGAGGCCTATGTTCAGCAGTGGACAAGTATAGGCTGAGATGATGAACCACACCTAACATTGCAAGTGTAATAAAAACTTGTAAGAAACTGTTTGTTTTACCAATGTACTGACACCAAAGGCCAAGGTAAACAAAACAACTACATACTCACAAGGAATATGTTTCGTGTAATCCCTTAGCAGTAACGATGTTGCACACGGCCGCTTCCACGAATTCCATAACACATAAATACAATTCCAGCTCATATCATATCCATATTTCTTGTGTCACTGATTAGATATGAAGAATAATATTTTGTCGGGAAAAAATAATATCCTGATTTATTTTTACGGGTAAGATAACGGGCCGAAAGATGTGGCCTATAATGGTCGCCGAAGGCCCGAAATTGTCCGAAATGGACCGAAACGAGCCGACAGTGGCCTCGACCGAACGCGTATTTTTACATATTATTTTCAGGGGAAGCATTAAATTATAGGGGATTTTTTTCGGGGAGTTATGAAAGACCATATTTTGCGGAGGTGTGCGGAATGAAAACGACTCCTGCCTTCGAGAGGCGGAGAGAAAAATATAATTATATGTTTTATGTGCTTTCATTATTTATTGGGGTGCGGGTTTTATCCGAAACTTTGTGTTGGAAAGTGGGCCTCACATGGAGGTTTTACGTTATTATTCATTTGCGTTGAATATTATGATTGAGTGTGATTGTTTGAACCCGAACGCTTTAAAAATTTCTGGATTAAAGTGGCATGACCTATTTATCATCTGTTCTTAAAATAAATCAGTTCAATCATGGAAAAAGTTTGTTTGTTCTGAGGGTTTAATATTTGTCGTTTTTTTTTCAATCTATTAGAATACATGATATCTGTTATATTTAAATTATTTAATGAAGTCCCATCAAGTGTTTCTGCTCTGAGCTTTAGAAGCTCAGAGTTGCTCAGCGAGCTTTTTTTAATGAGGCTAAGCCCGCCACACATTCCCACCATTGTAATTCCTGTAAGCCAGGTTCCACAATGGTCTCCTTAGATGACGCCAAGGTTTGAACCTCGGGGTGTCTCGGGAAGCGCTTTAATTTTCTTAGAATCCGCAACAAATTTAAATAGAAAGAAATACAGGAGGAGTAGGACAAATAAAACTCCACTTCCCTCCTTTGCACAGCGGGATACACAAAAAAATGGCAGGTCAGCCATAGAGAAGTAGACTAAAACTAGGTTAAGCCCAGTTGTAAAGCACCACGAATAAGAAAAACTATTAACAGGGCCTATTTGTGGCATGGCAAAAACGCTTCAACGCACGGAAATTATCCCGCGTTTCTACAAGATCCGTGTAGTAGATTACCCAAGACGTATTTCGCAGACAGTTTAATGTAATGGTACGCTCGTTGTGCCAGAGACTACATTCCCAAATAATGTGGTGAGCTGATAGTTCATACTCGTAGTAAGACGTAGTGGTGAAGGTACCAGTTTAAAGTCTAAGAGTGCTCAGCGAGCTATGGAAAAAGCTATACTCGGCATTTCACTACGAGATCAAATAAGGAATGAGGAGAATCGTAAAGAACTAAGGTAACTGATATAGCCCATACGATTATTAAACTGAAGTGGCAATGGGCGGGCTACATAGCGCGAAGATCGGACGGACGTAGGGGCAGAAAAATTCTAGAGTAAAAACCATGTATAGGCAAGCGCAGCGTTGGACGACCGCCTGTCAGATGGACCGACAATCTTGTGAAGATCACAGAAAGTCGTTGTGAAGGCTTTGTTTAGCAGTGGACAAAGTATAGGCCGAGATGATGATGATGAGAAGTTTATAAGATGAATAGTGAACGATATATATAAATAATAATTGAAAGAATTACATTTCGTGAAGATGACACTTTACAGAGTTAGGAAACAAAAAATAAACATCGCTACGCCTTTATTCCTGAAGTAGAAGTAACAGAGGTGCTGGTTGGTGCAGTCGGTTACTTAGCACCGACTTCAAATATTTAGTTTTTGCTTTTTGAAGTCGGTTTTCCTTTTTATAAAAAGTTATTTATTTTACAATTTTTAGTGATGAGTGAATTTATTATTATTATTTATATACCTCCTTTATATTATCCTACTTATTTATACAGTGAGGTACCTACAAGGTTGATATAAAACTCATAATAACTGAATTTTCACATTCATGCTGTTTGCCGTATAGGAAACCCCTGGTGTATTTTCGAAGCCCATTGTCCAATACCAATAAAATTTAAATTCGACCACCACGGAGCTATACTGAGCCTAATATAAAAAGAATCATCAAAATCAGTTAATAAGCAAAGAAATTACAAAAGGATACAGACGAATTATGAACTTCCTCCTTTTTTGAAGTCGGTTAACATTCTGCTTAACATTCTTCTATAGTAGGGTACCTATAGGATTGACGTAATACCCATAATATCTCAATCTACGCATTCGTATTGTTTGTCGTTAAGGAGTTCCCTAGTGTATCTTCAAAGTCCAAGGTCCAATACCAATGAAATTAAAATGGGACCACCTTGGAGCTATACTGAAACCAATTCAAAAAGAATCATCAAAATCGGTCCAAAACTGACGGAAAAATCGGTGAACATAGAACCTCCTCCTTTTTGAAATCGGTTAAAAATACATTTCGCCGATGATGTTAGGTGCCAATGTAATAGGCGTCGATCATGTTGGTATTCTAATGGGAACAATTTTAGACTCCTAATTATAAACACATTTCCATAAGAAAACTCAAGTTACAGTGACCGATCTAGGCATTGACCCTAAGAATTTATGAATGCCAGTTGACTATGTGCCACTGTCTACTATTGAATAGTTTTGAAAAAGCTCGGTGGGCAATAATCTATAATCAGAGAGTCAACCATAACTAATTATTGATGCAAATTGGCAAGTCAAATCTACAATGTAGGTAATAGTTTACAAACGATATCTACGTTTTCATATTACATAATAATAATATGATATGTTGAAAATTCGGATGCATAGAAATACAACATCTACTTTGTGCTTCGGTGAATTAAATCTTGGTCAAAGCAGTGAATAAAAGTGGCGAGGTTGCAATAAATAAGTACCTTTTTTGTCAGATCATCTCCTTGGATCAAGGGGACACAACTGCAAAAAAAAAACATTTCATTTAATTTTGACAACATGATCTTGGACTCGGCCTACTTGGTGGAGTCGCAGGCTTGGTCGAGAAAGATCACCAACTAGGATTTCATTAAATTTTATAATATTTTGTAGTGAGTTTCTACCGTTAAAGTCAAAGATCGTTTATCTCTATAGGTCAATAGAGAAATACTTACATAAGTCAGTAACACTTCTGTCGATTTTGGACGGTACGGTTTTTATTACATTTTGTAACGATGAATCGTGAAAAGATTCCAGGTCCGAAGCGACTACCGTCTAGTGATAATAATTAAGTTATTAAAGAGCCGAACAAACTTGGTTCACGACGGTTGTTTTTACAGCGGCCCGTAATTAAACCAAGAAATTTCCACAATTTTAAAGGAATACTTTCAAAGGTGGAGTTGAATCTTAGTCTTATTAATATGGAGTAAGTTATCCTACGGGATATTTTTCAAGCATCTTACGATTTTTTTGTATACTAAAAGTATTTCTTATACGGTGCATGAGGTGTTTTAGTAAAATACCTAAGAGGTTGTGTTTGCTCTATTGAAACAATGGCTACAATACAGTGGAGACAATAGTTTAAATTGCTTAAAAGGTTAAGCAATAAATTATCTTGTGTTGCCCTAATGCTGTCTCACACAAATCAAGGTAAGAGAGTTTCGGACATACTACCCAGCATGGTCAGCAGTTGGTTAGACTTGATGCAGTTACGTCAACCGAACAAAAACGCATTCAAACTACAGTTTTGCAACTGGCATGTAGTACAAATGCAAACGCAGCACGTTTAGACCCTAATTAAGTGCCTCGGTAACCAGTAGATTCCACCAGATAGTTCGAGATTTTCAAAACATCCGGTAAACGGTCGAACCAATATCATCATCATCATCATCATCTCAGCCTATACTTGTCCACTGCTGAACATAGGCCTCCCCAATCGCTTTCCAGCGTAACCGGTCCGATGCCACCTGCATCCAACGACTTCCTGCGTCCATCTGGCAGGCGGTCGTCCCACGCTGCGCTTGCCAATACGTGGTCTCCACTCTAGAATCTTTCTGCCCCAACGCCCGTCCGATCTACGCGCTATGTGGCCCGCCCATTGCCACTTCAGCTTGCTAATCTTAACGGCTATGTCGGTGACCTTGGTTCTTCTACGAATCTCCTCATTCCTGATTCGATCGCGTAGAGAAACGCCGAGCATAGCTCTCTCCATAGCTCGCTGAGCAACTCTGAGCTTTTTTATAAGACCTATTGTAAGAGACCACGTCTCTGATCCATATATCATCACTGGTAACACACATTGACTAAAAACTTTAGTCTTAAGGCACTGAGGTATTTTGGATGAGAAGATGTTGCGCAGTTTCCCGAACGCTGCCCAGCCGAGTTGGATTCGTCAATTGACCTCTCTCTCAAAGTTGGACCTACCTAACCGGACTACCTGTCCCAGGTAAATGTATTCGTCGACAACTTCAAGAGTAGAGTTCCCAACGGTGAGTGCGGTGGGTACGACATGGACTTTAGACATTATTTTCGTTTTGTCCATGTTCATAACCAATATACCAAATGTCTATACCCAAAACGTCGCAAACATGTACCCTGAGCCAAGAGAATCATATTTGCAATGCTTGAAGCATCCTGCGTTCTGTACTGGTACATTCTGCTACATTCCCCAATACATGACACCAAAGATGAGACGGTATGTCAACACTGGATTTTGTTTTCTTATCCGGTGAAGCTGTAAAGGCCCCTTGGCCAACAGCGTAGGTCATTCACACAATAACGTAGGATTTATAACCTATATTGAGTAGAAAGTGGATGCGAATAGAACAAAGCCGTTCGTTGTGGCGGTCTTTGCGGAGGCCTCTGTCCTGCAATTGGCGTCTTTCAGCTAAAGATTTGTGTTGCCTAAATGCAAGACCAAAACAAGGATGACCCTGGTCTTGGTCTTCAATCAGTCACCTGGTTTTGGTCTTGGTCTTGCTATTGCACACTCAGTCTTGGTCCTGAGCCTCGCAAGGGTCCTGCATTGACCTAATGCTTCTTATCAATTTATACATATGTTCTTACAAAAAGGTGATATGTGATAGAAGGTGAGAAAGAGCTCATTTGTTATTTTATTATAGGTTTATAACCATTCATTAGGTAGGTGCCTACTTCTACGAATCTACCTATTCTATCAAATAATTGACTATCTCTCTCAATTCTTATAAGATTTGGGTGAAACTGCCTGTTATGGGTCAAAATGATATAGGTAACATATCATATATAGGTAGATGCATAATAGGTACATTCGTTCCAAGCGACTCGCAGATTCCAGTGTGACTAAATTTTGTTCGCATTCGTTCACCAAAACTTTGAGGATCCGCAGTCACCGCCTGGCCCGGGAGGGCAATATTTCATTTTGCCAAAAACATACACACTTACACAAAACATACCAAATAATAAAAATACAGAACTAAGCTCACTCACTCAGTCTCACTTTTAAAAAAAATCTGCAGGTCTATCTACTACATAACATGTTGGCGGAATCTTCTAAACGTTAGTAGTTCTTGTTGTTATGTCACACTATCTGGTTCATATATATGTATGTATATAAAATATATTTATGTATATATTATATTTATGTATATATATATATATATATATATATGTGTGCTATTTATGTATTGTATTATATTATATATTGGTATATTACTTTCTTATTGTTTTCCCTTCTTTTTTTTCTCATTTTTAGCACCTACCACAGTTGTTTCCACACCACCTCAAGGTAGACTGGCAGAAAATGCCTCAGGCATTAAGTCCGCCTATGTACACATGTGCATAAAGAATAAATAAATAAATAAATAAACTAATTTAAAATTTCACGTAAGTCGTTAAATAAAAAAGGTACTCACGGAACTTCGAGACCGCAAGAGTCTTGCGGAATCAGTACTTGGTCTTGCTCAAGTCTTGCAGGATCGGTCTTGGTCTTGAAAAAACTCAAAACCAAGACAAAGACCGCAAGACCAAGACTGATTTTGGGCAACACTACTGAAGATAGATGATAGAACCTACAGAAACTACAAGGCCATTGTACCATGATTAACAAACTTTTCCTTAACTTGGTCTTTCCCTTAACTTCCTAAATCGATCCATCTGATTATAAGTATAAGCCATCTCGGGTCCCGCATTCAAGTCGATTGAAGTATTAATTTTTATTCAAAAAATAAATGAAAATATCACATAGTATTTTTATAAAATATACATAATATCTAAAGGAGTGATGGCCTAGTGGTAAGACTGTTGGACCGTAAATCAGAGGTTTCGGGTTCAATCCCAGACACGCACCTCTGTCTTTTTGATAGCATGTGCATATTAAAAATGAAGTACCTATTACTTGTTTTAACGGTGAAGAAAAACATTATGAGGAAACCTGCATGCCTTAGAGTTTCTCGAAGGTGTGTTAAGTTCGCCAACCCGCACTGGGCTAGGGTGGTGGACTATGGCCTAAAACCTACTCAGTTTGAGACGTGGCCCGTGCCCATTGGTGGGACAGTTTATTTACAGGGCCAATATTATTATTATACATAATATGATTAGTCTCAATATTAAGTCAAGCTCGGAAAACTTTGTCTTCTATGTGTCGTCCATAAGGTCATCCTGAATATTATATCTATCTATCTATATCATCACGCTAGATCCCTTGCGGACTAGGCAGAAAGTAGAGTTCCAACAGGTTCTTTCCTTATATACCTCCCTCGTTTCCTCCACTTTCATAGTTCTTCGCATACACGTCTCGAACACCTATTCGCACCTTAATTAAAAAGGCGACAACCCGATATTTCGCGAACACGTCCAGTCATAGAAATCCGCTAATCGGAGCCGCCACCGACTACGAACCTAACTCCCCTCCTATCAGCAGCTACCGCTGTCCACGGCATGTTCTCACCGACCCTCCCGATGCCTTTACATCCCTTCTTTCGGATACCGCACACAGGATCAGACACCGATCTCGCCAACGAGGTCGAAGAATCCCTTGCTCGCCAGCTGGTGCAGAGCACCACGGCGAGAGACCTAGTATACGCCCTCCCCCATAGCGACTGTCCAAGCCGACGCCGTTCCTCCTTGGGGCGCCCTTGAGCTAGTTGTCCCCTTGCCCTACTAGCTCGAGCGAGCTCTTGTCCGGGGAAGCTGTAAAGGCCCTGCGGCAAACAGCGTAGATCATTCATGTTACGGAGACTCTTGCCTAGCCTTTCAAACAAGACACGGTCTATTTGTTCTGAACATTATAGTTTAAGAAAAACTAAAGTTTTGTATGTTCTACTCACTTATATAACTATAACTGCAATCGTCTCCATCTTGTTGCGACTCACCTGTAAATAAAAAAGAAAATATTAAGTAACTCCTAGAATCGCATACCGTAAGAATTTTAACAAGTTATTAGTGTTATTGTTATTAGAAAGCACTGTCTTGTACGTAACGTGTAACAGAAATAACGCAAAACCTCAGACACCCTAATTAGATTATTGCTTTACGAATTCAATATGAAAATCAAACTTCCAATTCCAAGGAGTTTTCTACCATTTTTTTAAACTCTTTGGTACCTAAATTATCCATAAAATTTAATAATTAATTAACTTTTATGTCCGTATTGAGGTGTGTGTATTAGAAATACGTTTCAAATAGCCGTAATGCTTTCAATAATTATTAAATTTTATTTAATACAGTGAACAGAAGAAGTAACAGCATTTTTTGAAGATTAAAAAAAATACTAACTTTAAAAATAGTTGGAGTAGATTCAGTTACCGATTTAGAACAAACTACTTTCAGGTGTTGCGTTAATTATGTTACTGCTTGTATAACATAAATACCATTTTTATAGTACCTTACTTATGTTTTAAAAAAAGGGAACTTGTATTGACAGTTTATAGTATAAACTAACTTTCAAACACAGTTTAAACAAAAATCTTGCTAGCAAATTCTTTATAATTAATATCGCACAACTTAAATAATCAATGTAGGTATCAAACCCACCTGTATTATGTAAAAAATAAACATCGTCACGCGTGTTCCCCAAATGGGAGTGACAAAGGTGTACTCTGTATACCCACTGTTCGCCGAAGATTTTAAGTCCCATGTAATAGGCGGCGAACTTACTGCCAATATTGTGGGCACAAGACCAGACTCAGGGCTGATACTATACATTTTTCTATCGAAAATTTACATTTTGTTATATAAATTAAGCCCTCGTGACCTCTTCTCTTATTCGTCACTAAACTTACGAGCCAGTTTTTGACCACTAATTATAAAAAATCTTTTATAAAAAAGGTAAACGGACTTCAAAAAGCAAAAAATAATTATTTGAAGTCGGTGCTGGTTGGTGCAGTTGGTTACTTGGCACCGAATATTTATTTTTTGCTTTTTGAAGTCGGTTTACCTTTTTTTATAAAAGATTTTATTTTACAATTTTAAGTGACGAGTGAATTATTTAGTAATATTTATATACCGATATTATATTATTTTGCTGAGTTGTACAGTAAGGTACCTATAGGATTAATTTAATGACTATAATAACGGAATCTATACATTCGTGCTGTTCGCCATTAAGGAGTTTCCTCTTGTATCTTCAAAGTCCAAGGTCCAATACCAATAACATTAAAATAGGACCACCTCCAAACTATACTGAACCCAATACAAAAAGAATCATCAAAATCGGTTCATAAGCAAAGGAGTTATAAAAAAAGGACGAATTATGAACCTCCTTTTTTGAAGTTGGCTAATATACTGCTTAGTTCTATAGTAGGGTACCTATAGGATTGACGTAATACCCATAATATCTCAATTTACACATGCCTATTGTTTGTCGTTAAGGAGTTGCCTGGTGTATCTTCTAAGTCCAAGGTCCAATGCCAATGAAATTAAAATGGGACCACCTTGGAGCTAAACTGAACCCAATGCAAAAACGAACATAGAACCTCCTCCTTTTTGAAGTCGGTTAAAAATGAAATAATACATAAATCATGCCTGTATTCCCCACGCGGGGGTGGCAGTTTTCGCCGACAATGTTAACCTTATGGAATAGGGGCTACTACTAATTATGTTAAGAGATTAAACAATGCTTTATTCTTCCCTATAATTTTCCTAACAAAACTAGCAAGCACTGTTTAACCGTATAAACATAATAATCAATAAAATCATAAGTGTGCCCTTAAAGGGCAGTTGATGTTGGAGTTTTATACCAAAGCAAACTGCACCTAAAGATCACATAGGCAAAGCTCAAAATGCGGCCTTAGTTATCATCGCTCGTCTGTTACGGCAAGACAACAGAACAGACACATTTTCAATCAAATTTGATTTGTATATACATATAGATAAGGTTGTAAATTAATTTGATCGCGTCGTCACGCGATATAAGACACGAATCTGGTACTCTTTAAAATGTCGTAATGACGTCTTCCGCGTGTGCCTAGGGTGTGTGCTTTGTTTGTGCATATAAGACTTCCAACTTGGCTTAACGACTATCACATTAAGTGGTAACCGGAACCAACAGCTTAACGTGCCGCTCGGAGACGCTCGAATATGAAAATCCAACAACCGGTCACCCATCTCAGGCCGACCGAGTCGGACGCTGCTTAACCTTGGTGACCGGTAAGCACACCGCGGTCGCACAGCGCTCCAAGCGCCTCACATACGACATTATTGGGAATTATTGACTGTAGTAAGAGCGATATTACAGAAAATATTGACGAATCTTTGCCTTTCGAATAATATCGGAAGGTCGTGTACTCGTATATGAAAAGACAAGTGAAACCATAATTATTTAGAAAAAAAAAGGAAAACCGACTTTAAAACTAAAAAGCAAAAAATAAAAATTTGATGTCGGTGCCAGTTGGTCGGTGCGGTGCAGTCGGTTACTTAGCACCGAATTCAAATATAGCTCTTTAGTTATGAAGTCGGTGTCCCTTTTTTTTATTTTTTGATGATTGAGTTATTTATTTATATTTACATACCTATATTAGAGTTCTGCTTTGTTCTATAGCAAAGTAAGAACATGATTGAGATAATTAAACTCAAAAAAATACTATAGAATTGAGAACCTTCTCTATTTGGGAAGTCGGTTAAAAATATATAATTATCTACTTTAAATTCATAATAAAAGTTTGTTTTATTTTTTAACCTGGGTTAACCCAGGTTGATGGTAGATGTGTTTGTTTTAATGTTTTACCTACATTTAAGCATAAATGATGTAGTTATAAAATAACTTTAACAGCGCACTTTTGCTGCACAGACCTCCGTCTTTGGGGGCGCCCTTCTGCAGTAACCGTCTATCGGCGGCTAAAGATAAAATAATAAGAAAAAATAATAAACACCGTCACGCCTATATTACCCAAGCGGGGGTATCAGTGGAGTAGTGTTCACCCATTTTTCGCCGACGATATGAGATCCCATGTATTAGGGGGCGAACCTATTGCTATATACCGGGCACAATTCGACACTCTGGATTGGTACTGGGGGTTCTTCGATAGAAAACTACATTTGTCTGACCTAGGATTTGAACCCAGGTCCTCTGGAACAAAAACCGCATTATTCGACACTAGTCCAACAAGACAGTTAAAGGCCAAATATTAAGATCTCACTCTCTCTCTCTCTATATCATCACGCGAAATCCCTTGCGGGGTAGGCATATTAAGATGACTTTCGAAATTCTAGGACTAGTTAGTAAACGCAATTTTGATGCCAACTACAAATAATAAAAGGAAAGAACATCACTTAAATGGCGAGAAAAAAATTCCCCTTAATTATTTTATAACCCAATAAACACCTCCTGTATGTGTTTTTTTTTTCTACTACGGTTATTAAAATAATGAAGATCTTTTGACATCTGATATTTTTAAGTTATACCTTTTTGTCTAAAAATCAGCAAACATTTATGAAAGCTTTTTACTCGTAATTATGTAACACTATATTTTACGGGCCGTCGAGTATTCAATTTCGGCTCTTTATATTTTTGACCACACTGTCCCTACGGGAAGGGGGGAATGAAAATGAGAAGGGGGAACATTCTTTATCGTGGCCATTGCGGGCGAGCTCACGTACGCATATTAGGCGAAAAGTCCTTCTAAAAGTCGTAAAAAGTTCAAACAAGGTCGGACGCCGTTTATTATGTGTCTCAGCCTTATCTTGAAGTCATTTAATAGCAGTGACGTGCATTGAATATAGGCAATTAATCAATGCCTGCTAAGTATAACATACTGAATGTATGTCATACATACTCCATACTTAATATTATAAATTCGAAAGTAACTCTGTCTGTCTATCTGTTTGTTTGCCTGTTACTTTTTTATGTACAAACCGCTGAACAGATTTTGATTAAATTCGGCAAGCACAAAGATTTCATCCAGAAGAAGGACAGAAGAACACACGCCTTAAAGTAACACGAACCAAGTTGCGGTTACAGTTAATTATAATAATTTGACAGACGATTTAGCGCAGTGGTTGAGAGGTTAAGCCGCTCCGCCCACTGTGTCTAATAGTCGTGGGTTCGATTCCCGCACGGGAATTATTGGTTCCTGTTTGGGTATTTGTGTATGTCAATTTTCATGAGTGTAAACGCATCCACGACTCAGGAATAAATTTTAGTGTGGCTACGTTTAAAAAAAAAAAAAATTATAACATCGTGGGAGTTCTTAAAGTACTCGTATTTAAGAGCTAAATCCGTCATGTTATACATATCATATGATTGACTGCAATGATCTTGATTATTATTCTTTGTTGGTGTGTATAATTTGAATGTCCTCCAATCAAATTGAGATTTTAAATGGTCACCAAAATCTGAGTACATACACTATATATCTCCCACCCTCTCGCTTAGGGATCTTCGGGGGGTTGAAAGGATTTCGCGTTAACATCGGCAATACTGTGTTCATGCCACAAATGTTCTTTTTTTTCTTTTACAAATATTAATTACTCTTGTGTTAATGCCTGTGTTAACATGTGCGTTAAAATGCGCTTTAAACAAGGCGCTAATAATAAAACGTAGGTAACGTTCAATTAAGGTGTTAAACATTGGCTCCATTTGCAATGTCTTTGTTAGCGGGTTAGTTAATGCATTACGACACAGGGTCCTTATCTGCTATAACCAATTAGACAATGCGACGCGTTAAGAAGAACTTCATGAAGTAATTGTTTAAAGGTACTTCGGTAATACACAGAATACATGATCATTTCACCCTCTTATCATAACGCGTCGCGTTTGGTCGTAGCGAATAAAGATTTCATTTCATTATAAAAAATCCTGACAAGTCATTATCCAGCTACTAGTAAGTACACTTGAAACATCAAACATGTCGTACGCGATGAACTGCTGTTATGTTTTTTCCATTGAGTGAGCTTTGTTTATAAATCTAAAATGTCTCTTTAAACTAGAATAGAACGCACCAGGGCCACTGTAAACATATTTACAATTTGCCAGGGCCCTGTTTAATAAGACTGCATTTATATCAAAAATACCTAAGCCATTAATATATATGTTAACACTAGATTAGCAGTAACAGCGTAAATTTATGGCGGCTAACAATATGTTCGCGGGCATGTGACAAGCTTTTGTCATTCATTGGCCTGTCTGACGTCTGTCGGATAACTCGTATTATTAAAAAATCACAAAATAGGTGAATGCGTGGTGAAAGAATGGGTTTTGAGGTCAAAAATGACCATTTGTAAGTAACCTCGCAAGGTTTACATGGCCAAGAACCATCACCAAGCAGAATCAGCAACTTTCGCCTCTTAAAGAAGGTAGGTTCTTATTATTTATTACTTGCGCATTCTAACAAATAATATTTTGCCTCTAGATTAAATATGATATCGAGAAAGCATAGTAATTTTGTTCGCGGAAATGCCGCGAAGGGTGGAAGCGGCGACGGCGCTTCCGGCCCTGACTGTGACGATATTCTCAGAGTTTTCCTAATGACGCGAATATTTCCCGCCTGACATTTAATTAACTAAGGATTTAGCACGAACCATGGATTAAACATCCATGGCACGAACGAATTGAAGATAGAGTAACGCTATCGAGTCGATATACCATCCTTTCCGCACTACAAATTTACTAAACAAACATGAAAGAGACGGCACGCTTTTTTGAAAATGTTACGATAAGTTTAGTTCTGTGCTTAACACAAATATGGTTACTGTTAAAAGAAGGTTACTAGAAAATACCGAAGGATTATTAACGCGTATATGTGCATTCACGCATATAGTAATAATCTCTTTATCTTAATGGTTAAGAGCCTAAGCCGCTCCACCCGTCGGATCGAGTAGATGCGGGTTAGATACAGTGGGACGAATCTGAGTATCCCACTTATATTTGTTACGGTCTGGGCGTTTGCGTATGTGAATTTCAAATTTTAACTGCACTCTCGACATAAAAAAATCCCATTGTGAGGCTACGTTTTAGTTAGTGATCAAAATAATAGTGTTCCTGTTCGTATTTACGTCACATATTGAGAATCATTCGGTTTTTATTATGAAACTTATTTGTGATGATGATATGATTATAGACTATAGTCACAAAAATTCAAACTGTGGAAGTAAATAAGCTTTTTAGTCAAAAGGTCAACAGTAGCTCAAAATGATAAGTAAAATATATAAACATAAAAACACAGCCGGTGCGGGATCTTTTTCTTCCGAACTTGGGTTGACACACTGCATCGAAATCCCGTAAGTCAGGCTATAGATTAACTGCACCAAAATAAAGACACCTATTCAAAAAACTGTGTGCATGACTGCGAATTCGATGTAACTTTTTCACAGGGCCGCAGTACGGCCTACAATTCTTTGAAAGATTGCTTCGACGCGTGCAAATTTTGCTGGGGAATCTTTAACAAGCTTTACGTAAGCTTTAAATCATAAGATTTAAGGTTCACTTTGCCTCGAGAGAGGAGTAAATGAGAAGTGGCATGGAATATACGTTACATACGGTTGCCTACACAAAAATAACGAACTGCGCCGCCGAGACGGCTGTGGTAATCACGACGTGAATGGCCGACCGTGGACTATATTATGTAAAGGATCTTTTGAGCTTTCAAAGGGATCTTGAAACGTTTCAGACCGGTTAATTACACGATACGGAGGCCGTAAGCCTGAACTTTGTCTTTACTGCTGAAATTCGTAGATATTAAGCGATTTTATGCTACTTTGAATGGAGTTACTTTACAGTTCAGTTCCCGGTTTATTTTTTCTTTGCAGTTTTACGATATTTTAACTATATTAAGTTGATTTTAGGGTTATAGATTCATAAAATTAATATAGAGATGTTGATTTGATTCAAAATATTAATAATAGTATTAAGTATTTAATGTCGGAAGCCCATAAAGTCGGCTTGACAAGTTCGGACACTAGGTGGCTACAAACTGGACTCCACCAATCCACACTGGTAGTGGAGTATGACCTGTTCTGTCATCTCGATTTGCGAGTGACGGCCTTTGCCCAGCAATGGGACAGTATAGACTAATTAATATTATATTGCTGAAGCAGACCGACCGTATTCGCAACAGCGTAGTAAGAATGCGAGTAAGTATCGGTGTAAAGTTGAGAAAGGGTATGCTCCGTAGGTTCAGGCATATAGAAAGAATGTCAAAAGAAAGAATGAATGAATGCGAAAGTGGAAGGATTTAGGTACCGGGGAAGATCTAGAATCTTACTATGACCAACCAACCTCACCAAGACCGTGTCCTATTTGAAGGACAACTCAAGAGTCTCTGTAACCGGTGAGCGTGTATAAGACAAACTATGAGAGTGGAGGAAGCCAGAGAGGTATGAAAGGAAAGAATCTGTTGAAACTCTGTACACTCTGCCTACCCCGCAAGGAATCTGGTGTGATGTTATAGATAAATAAATAGATTTATATTGCCCATCGCTACGTCAGTATAGTAGCACTGCATTGCAGTTTCCCACTGCGACAAAGAGCCATTCGGATACATCAAGTCGGCAAGCTATTGTCGGGGTAAACGGTACGGCCACAAAAGTTACGACCAACGAGAAATAAATACAACTTTGATTTTCTTTGACCATTTCATGTAGTATTTGAAATATCTAAAAATGAGAGTTACTCGACGGGCCGTGGAGCGTGCCATGTTAGGCATCATACTGAGTGATCAAATCCGTAAAAGAACCAAAGTAGAAGACTATATTTCAACTCAAGTGGAGATGGACAGGACACGTCGCAAGATGTTGTGATGGGAAATGGAGTAGGTTTCTGACTGAATGGAGACCACGAAAGTGATATCACAATCGGAGAAGGCCAATACAAAGATGGGTCGCAGATGTGGTTATATTCGTAGGTAAGACCAGACCGAGATTGGCTCAGGATAGCGATATGTTGCGTAAGATGTAGAGGCCTATGCACTGCAGTGAGTGAAATGAGCTGGAAGTGACGGGTGGAAGTGAGTGTTTGAAATATCATATCACAAACTTCCAACAGGGTTTTTCCTTAGAGACCTCTTTGGTTTACTCCAGTCTCGTCGTTCATCTCATACACGCTCGTCAGTAACGGAGAATCAGTTGCCCTTGATTTGTAATATCTAATATCAAAAGAGACTTTGTTTAGTATTGGATCTTATAGAGCGTGGATATATCGCTTCGAAACATAATTTCTGTTGATGAGGCAGTTCAAACCGAAAACAGTGATGTTTGCCAGATGGGTGATTCAGAATAACCTAATGTTTACATATTAAAAACGCTTATAGCAAAATGTTCTGTAAGAAATAGCGAATTTCGGTACAAAACTTCGGTAATACCTACAATTTTATTAAAAGTCCCTTATTTACTTTGCACAATTAAACACGTAACGGTGATATTCTGTATGCCACAGGAGTACTATTAAACGATAATTTCATGAAGTTCTCGTAACATGGCGCATTTGGTCATAGTGAATATGGACCCAGGTATGATTGTCTTCTGTAACAGTGTAGAACTCAAATTACAACACTTACAAATTATCCGGTTTACATTTTTTTTCTGTACTTACTGATCTAAGTACCACCGGATCGAATCGCGGCCACCACTGAGAAGCTCAATACTGCAAATCAAGAATGTATAATAATAAAAAAATCACTTGTTAAAACTCGCTTATTTAGAAGACGCAGAGCAAACGTGTGAAGCTTTGGCAAATTCAGTAGAGGTACGGAATGCTGCATCATAAATGCTCATTTCCATTACCCGAGTGCAATTTTACTGGTACGTTAAATAAACATTGCAATAATTCGCTTAAGATAGTTCATTAATAAATATTTTTTTGAAAAAGGTAAACCGACTTCAAAATGCAGAAAATAATTATTTGAAGTCGGTGAAGTTGGTGCAGTCGGCTGACTACTTTGAACTCGGTTTACCTTCTTAAAAAAGTTATTTATGTTACAGTTTAATTGTGATGAGTTATTTCGATTAAATTATTTATAATTGGGATTGATATAATATTCACAATATCTGAATTTACACATTCCTGCTGTTTGCCCTCAAAGTGTCCCCTGGTGTGTCTTGTTTGTCCAAAGGCCAATATCGATAAAATTAAAATGAGACCACCTTGGAGCAATACTCATGCAAAAATAATGGAAAATAAATCACCTAAATCGGTTAATAAGCAAAGAAGTTATAAAAAACTTTTTTGCTTATAAACTTCCTCCTTTTTCGTTGTCGGTTAACATTCTGCTTAGTTCTGTAGTCGGATACCTATAGAATCGATGTAATATACATGATATCTCAATTCAAACATTCGTATTGTTTGTCGTTAAGGAGTTCCCAGTTATATCTTCAAGGTCCAATACCAATGAAATTAAAATGGGACTGCCTTAGAGCTAGACTGAATCCAATGCAAAAATAATCATTAAAATCGGTCCACAACTGACGCAAATATTGGTGAACATACATAAAAACAGCGTACATACAGGCGAAGATAGAACCTACTCCTTTTTGAAGTCGGTTAAAAAAAACTGTATTATAATAATATAGTTACGAGAACACCGCCTGGACACTAAAATACCGGTCGGACATAGTGCAGCCCCCGTTAATCTTTTGTAAGAAAATTTACTAGTAACAGCTCGATAATAAATGACAAATCATAATACGGAATTTGACGAACCATTTAGCGCAGTGGTTAAGAGCTTAAGCCGCTCCGCCCACTGTATCTAATAGTCGCGGGTTCGATTCCCGCACGGGACAAATCTTTGTGTGATCCACAACTATTTGTTCCGGTCTGGGTATTTGTGTATGTGAATTTTCATCTTTGTGAACGAACCACGACACAGTAATAAATACTAGTGTGGGGCAAAGTTTAAAAAAAATACGGACTCGAAATGTATCTAGGTGTCGTGTAGTTTATTTCATATACAGATACTTGACTAGCGTTTTGCCGCGGCTTTGCATGTTAACAGCGCCACCTGGCTTAATGTTACTTCTGAATAATGTAGTTATCTCAAGGTGACAGAATGATTAAAATCGATTCAGTTGTTTTAGAGTAAGTAACAAAAAAAAATCTTTTATAAAAAAAGGTAAACCGACTTCAAAAAGCAAAAAAATAAAAATATTTGAAGTCGGAGCTGGTTGGTGTAGTCGGTTACTTGGCACCTACTTCAAATATTTTTATTTTTTTGCTTTTTGAAGTCGGTTTACCTTTTTTTAAAAGATTTTTATTTTACAATTTTAAGTGACCAGTGAATTATTCTATAGTAGGGTACCTATAGGATTGACGTAATACCCATAATATCTCAATTTACACATGCCTATTGTTTGTCGTTAAGGAGTTCCCTGGTGTATCTTCTAAGTCCAAGGTCCGATGTCAATAAAATTAATATGGGACCACCTTGGAGATATACTAAACCCAATGCAAAAATGTAGCCGTAATGTAGAATGTAAAATGCCTGTAGATCAGTATGTAGATTAATTTATTAATAAGTCAATGATAGTGTTCGCCACCAACTGCCCTATTGCTTTATACAGGTGTGTTAGATGTCTGAAAGAGATTGCTTTTAGTAATAAGACTGCCAATTGCACTACCATTTTATACATGTATATTTTTTTTCTTTGTTGTACTTTGATTATGTTGGTGTACAATAAAGTGTACTCATCTATCTATCTTCTTTATAATATTAGCATTAATAGGTCTGAACCGCATAGTACATAGAAACATTTACATTCATTATATCAGTGCTATTCCTAAAAGATATATTACACTGAACAACGGCTATGCATATACAGTATGAACAAATGCGTCGTCCCACGCAGAAATCTCATTGATATAAATACCTGCTTATATTAATAGCTGGTCCCTAACGCTAGTCCCTAACAAATTGTTCGCTTAATCATCGCTTGCATGAAGGATGGCGATCATCAGTCCGGCCTACGCGTTTTTTGGCGCGACCCCGTTGTTTTGCTAATCGGCGACATTACGAGTTCTGACGCTTCGCCTGAGGGTTATGTATGCCTGGTATTTATTATTCTATTAGTCATTCCCTATTAGTCATAACCACAGATATCGTGATAATAAAGCCTCGTATTCTTCGGCCTTACTCGGATAAGTTTCAATAGCAGGTGACCACAAACCTGCCTCCACAAATCCGCATTTATCTTAATTACATTGCTTAAATTTTGACAGTTTTTTTGGTGAATAGGAAGTTCGTAACTTCTTTTCATTCATATAAAAGTTACTTAACATACATATAATATGTTGAAAGTGCACAATAAGTGACCTCCCTCGATGGAGCCAAGGAGGTCTTATAGGAAAGAACCTGTTGGATCTCTGTACCCTCTGCCTACCCCGCAAGGCATATCGCGTGATGATAATCGAATCCGTTCAAGAACTCGAAAAACACATAGGGGTTATTTCCAACGAGTGGGTCGCCTTATCTATGGGTCGCAGTGAGTGTTTTAATTGGTTTATAAATAACTCGCCTAACCCTTGGGAGCCCTGGTGCGAATACGAGAAATTATGACCGTATGTGCCGGTCGGCATAATACCGTTCAGGACCCTTACTCGCTATGTCTAAACGCGGATCGTTACGATAACTTCGTGAAATGATCACGTAATGGTATTCTGTATACGACTAAAGTTGACAAACGGCTTGGTGAAGTTAAGAGCTTCGGCCGCTCCGCCCACTGGATTGAGTTGTCGCAGATTCGATCCCCGCCCGGGACAAATATGGTGTGACTCACAAATGTTTGTTTCGGTATAGGTGTGTGTGCAAATTACATGTTTAAATCGCACCCACCACACAGGAGTATTTCCGAGTGTGGAGCTCCTTTTTTTCAATTAAATAAAAGCACTATTGAACGATCATTTCTGGATGTTATTGTACGAGCCACGTTACATGTTTAATTGATCATATCGAATAAGGACACAGTCCACAATATTAAACATAGCGAAATCCTTAAAACAATACTTTGAAATGTAGGTTTAGGCTCTTTTGAATCAGTAATTAGAATTTTGTATTAACGGTTTGCAGAAAAATAAGGTTTCTTTACGGCATAAAATTATCACGACGCGCTAAGAATTATGAGAATATTATATTTTATTACTAAAAATATTACAAAAGATTTAGCAACAAGTACAATTTAAGTATTTCTTTTTACCTTGATCTCGGATGGAGTATAACTAAGTTTTAATTAAAATTAGAATGAAATCCCGCTATTTAAATCTCACTCCTTGGAGTTACCAATACAAACATTAATGTATTGATATTTAGATATACTATAATAATTAAAAAAAAAATATTAGCCCTGTTAAGAAACTGTCCCACCGTTGGGCACGGGCCTCCTCACAAACTGAGAGGGTTTAGGCCATAGTCCACCACGCTGGCCCAGTGCGGGTTGGCGAACTTCACACACCTTCGACAATCTCTTAGGCATGCAGGTTTCCTCACGATGTTTTCCTTCACCGTTAAAGTTAATGATAATTAATTATTAATACGCACATGCTATCGAAAAGACAGAGGTGCGTGCCTGGGTTTGAACCCGAGACCTCTGACTTTGCAGTCCAACGGTCTAACCACTAGGCTATCACTGCTACCATAATATATAATATTATTAATTATTAATATACATATAATAAAACCGTAACCGAGCCGAATCTGTACATTAAATAATTTTTGAAAATTTTAATTGAGGTACATTTCCTTTATGATATAGAGGCCGAAACATTTTTTATTGGAATTATTGTCTGCCTGTCTGTCTCTTTGTGTTTCAATCACGCAAACACTACCGAACGAATTTTAAGTGAAATTTGGTATGGTAGTAACTTATACCCTAACTTAAAATATTAAATACTTTTTGTCCCAGAAATAAAAACCACTCCCTGATAATAGCGGGAATTACAATAAAACTATATTATTTTCATTATTGTTAGTCTCGAGCTGCAATGTTACGTTAAAATTTGTGATTTTGCGTACACACAAATTTCTCCATGAACTGATATTGGATTTGTGAGAGTGTGTGTGTGTGTGTGTGTGTGTGTGTGTGTGTGTGTGTGTGTGTGTGTGTGTGTGAATAATCTACGCTGTTGCCCACGGGGCATTTACAGCTTCACGGAACAAGAAGGCAAGCGTGCAAACACTACGTTCGAGTCAGAACGGCAAGGGGGCAACTAGCTCAAGGGCGCCTCAAGGTGGAACGGCCTCGGCTTGGGCAGTCGCTACGGGGGAGGGCGTATCCTAGGTGTCTCACCGTGCTCTGCACCGGCCGGCGGGCAAGGGATTCTTCGACCTCGCCGGTGAGGTCGGTGTCTGATCCTGTGTGCGGTATCTGTATCCGAAATAAGGGATGTAAGGGCATCGGGGGGGTTGGTGAGAACATGCCGCGGACGGCGGTAGCGGTTAATAGGTATTAGCGGATTACTATGATTGGACGCGTTCGCAAAAGATCCTTTTTAATAAAGGCGCGAATAGGTGCGAGACCGAGATCGGAATGGAGATCGACATTCCGTATGAACCACGGGGCTCCGACGGCTTTGCGGTGGAAATGGGATTAAACCGTTTGGAGTCTATCGATGTGAGAGCGGGCGGCGTGCCCCTGATATTGGACTCAGGTCCGTCTCCTCACGAGAAACTCTTCAGTTGTTAAAAGCACTCACCTGAAATTGAGCATACACATTTAATTTAAAAACTAAAACATGGTTTTGTGCATAAACCGATGTTGTATTCAGGATTGCCCTTCTGACGAGAACTCTTTAACGATAAATGGCCTGGACACAAATTGTTCACAAATGCATTGGAGGATTTGTTTAAGACGCTGGACTGGGAAAGCCATAGCATAAACATAAAAGGCAGTCATATCTCACACTTGAGATTTGCAGACGACATTGTCATTATGGCCAAAACGTTGCAGGATTCACAACAGATGCTGACCAGCCTAGTTGATTCTTCCGAACGCATATAACGCTTCTCTGCATGAACTTGGACAAGACGAAGGAAATGTTTAACCGACATGTAGTACCGGAACCTGTTGCAATACATGGCGCTATTCTTGTGGTTGTTCAAGAATGTGTTTAGGCAAACACTGCAGTTGAGGAAAAACAACTTCGAGAAAGAGGTCAACAGAAGAATACGGCTGGGCTGGGCGGCATTTGGGAAATTACGTCGAGTATTTACTTCGCCTGATCCACAAAGTCTAAAAACAAAAGTCTTCAATCAGTGCGTCCTGCCTGTTATGATTTATGGAGTCAAAACGTGAAAACTCACGGTTGGACTGGTCCATAAATTTAAAGTCAATCAGCGAGCTATGGAAAGGGCTATGCTCGGAGTTTCTCTAAAGGATAAAATCCCTAACGAGGTCATTCGACAGAGAACCAAAGTTATCGACATAGCCCACTGGGTTAGTAAACTGAAGTGGCAAGGGGCCGGTTACATTAGCCGAACAATCAATGACCGCTGGGACAAACGATTTCTTGAGTGGAGATCACGGACTGGAAAACGTAATGCAGGGCGCCCTTAGGCTAGGTGGAGCGATGACCGTCGTAGAACGGCTGGCAGAAACTGGATGAGAGTAGCCGAGGATCCTACCCTATGGCGTGCATTTGAAGAGGCTTATGTCCAGCAGTGGACTGCTATAGGCTGATAATGATTTTTCAGAGAATATTTTAGTTAGGAAGGAAGCCAGAGAGGTATGCAAGGGAAGATCCTGTTGGAACTCTGTACACTCTGCCTACCCCGCAAGGGATCTGGCGTGATGTTATAGATAGATAGATAGATTTTAGTTAGGGATAGTTTTTATTTTTCCATACTAACACGGCTGAACGGATGTCAAAGAAAATTAGTATGGATATAAGAAACTTAGGTCTTGGAATAAAATACAGGATGTGTAAAAGACCGACCTACCTCTGTAAAATTACACAATAAACTAGCTAGTAGAAAATAACAAAAAGTTGATTTTTTTTAAATGCAAATACCTCGTCTGTAGCCTTCTTAGATTTTAAAATTGACATCATTATTTGTTATACCAAATATTATACCGGAATGATGATATTGGGAATATTTCCATCGAAAAATTCCTTTTGCCGACCTAGGATTCAAGCCCAGGACCTCGTGATAGTTACGCGCATTATTCGCTTCTAGACCAATGAGGCAATCGTAACAAATATCTAAGGGTGGCACAAAAAAAAATTGTCCCGTGCGAATGTTGAACCTGCGCCTTCCCGATCTAGTGAACAATGATAGGGTGCCAACAATAGTTCTGCTTACCCTAGCTACAAAAGAAATAGAATAATATTGCGTGTGTTATGAAACTTTAACAAAACCTGAAATATCAGAGGTTGGGTTTGTTAATATTGAATATAAAGAAAGGCCCTTGGGGGGACATACTAACAACCTAATTTTATAACTGACAAGTGATTTCCAACTTAAAATAAATGCTGAGATACGTAGCCCTTTTATTTATAGCATAAATATTGCTACATAAATATTGCCCAAGTCAAGAATATTTATTTATCCATTCCTTTTTAAAGTTATTTATATCAAAATTGGTTCATATCATAAGCGAAGAAGTTATGACCGAACATAGATTAAAAATTTACAGAACCAGAATATTGTTTATTCATGTAAAACATTATAGTATTTATAACATCAGAAAAGTAACAAAGATTCTACCACCACTTCGGAATGTCATTCTTGAGGGGAAGAAGGGCAAGAAACTCCACGTTACTCTTTCAATTTTATGGTAGAACAGTGTAGGGTCATCAGATGGGTTTAAATAAAGTAAATTATACCCGTTTATGGCTATTGCCATAATCAAGGTAATCGCCCCCTAATACATGGGACCTAACATAGTCGGCGAAAAGTGGGCGTACTTAGTACACCTCTACCACCCCCGCTAGGGGTGACGGTGTAAATTATACTGTTTATGAGAATGACTACATGACCCTACAACGTAAGAAATAAAAAAAATGTAATTATGCTAAATTAAAAGAAGGAAGATGATGAATAGAAGGAAGAGAGGGATTGTTAACTCATAACAGTTAAACAAGTTATTTTTATTAGGAGCTTACATAGGAGCTGGAGCTCCACTTGAATAAAAATAACTTGTTTAACTGTTTTGCTATTCCAATAGCATCTGCACTCTTCGTTCGTTTTTGTACTCTGATAAAAAGCCCCTATAAACGTCAAAATAATTTCATTTTTGTCAATCAGAGAATAGTTTAATTCACAGATTTAAAGACTATGCCTATACTGCGAAGATGTGGCTAGTCTTACCGTAAACTAATTTTTTTGATTGGCCTTTTTGTTTAATTTTTTTTAGCGAGTCAAACATCTGTATATTTCTTTTTTAATTACAAACGTGATTGGTATTTATTTTTGTTAGCATTTTATTATTGGGTATTTTTTGAGTTATTCGTAAAAACTTATAGTCCCGCTTATACTAATTTCTATACTCTTCAAACTTACTGATGATCATTTTTAAACAATAATATCTCTATAAAATACACATAATATTATGTATGAATTATACAAAATGTACCATGTATGTGGTTTAAACACTATAACTATGTTTAAGAATTTATTATTTTTATAATTATCGTTTTTCAAGAAGAGTAATATTCAGAATAAATATTCAATAGGAGAAAACATTTTTCTTTTTTTTGCAAGAGAACAATAAGTTTGGGAACCATTGTTCTATACAATAAATTCGGTTCGCAGAGACAAGCTATTGCTTTGCATCTTTCGCCACCCCATTGAATGGCTTTCGACGTTTGATTAATGATATTGAATTGGGGGGGACCAAATAATTTCACATATCTTGGCGACACCCTTATATATTCCAGTCATTTCATCAAACATGTTTTTCCCTCGAGTACCCTTTGTTACAAGAGATACTTAATGTATTTTGTATATTCGTTAATTAAATTTTTGAAATATGGTTACATCTCGAGAGAGTCTACGGTCGAAGATTTATTAATATTGATGACAAACAAAAAATCCATTTGAATGTGAGTCATATTGTACACCTATATTTTGAGTTAACTTGATTAATGTTAAATAAGGCACCTGAGTGATGAAACTTTGTGTGGTAACAAAAGTTCGAATCAATGATTTAAATTTTCAAGTGTTTTAAGAAGAAAATATTTTACAAATATTGAATATATAAAACATTTGAAAGTCACTCTGTTTGTCGGAAAAAGGAATCTCTTTAAGGCCTAAACCGCAGAATAGAGTTTGATAAACCTTTGCAAGCGAAGTTGCATTCTGAGAAAAACCAAAGGCTGGTCTTAAAAAAATATTAACGCACACGAAATCATAGCTAACAGCTAATAAACATCTCATTCTACGTAAATTCAATTTAGGCGTTCATAAAATCACTCCTGACGAAATGAAAACATCGTTTCAATCAGTCAACGAAATCGTTAAAAAATCAGCTTGAAAGATGTTGACCGAATATACTAACGAGTATTGGTGAAACATAAGCTTGTAAAATAATATGTAAAAGTGAATGCTTTAACATCATCAAAAATCTTGACCAAAGGCCACGGCCACTCGGCAACGCCAAGGGAATCGTATTCGACCATCGATAGAATTTCACTTGTACGCTTGAATTCGGACGAATAAAATTTCAGTCGAAATTGAATCGGCCGGCCGCCGGCAGTAGACCGTAAAATTGGTCGGCACGGTCAGCGTTCGGCTATACCGTATCTTCTTTGGCGAGCCGAATTATGTGTGTATGTTGGGTGCTTTGAGCATCCTGAATTATACATGGGCCGGGCTGACCTGTGATTTAGTGCGTTGACTTTCGCCGGGGACTCGCACGGTTAAGAGTATATTCGTTGCTTATTTGGTTTTTACGGTCCGTGTAGGGGCCTCTTTCACCAACTCGAGTAAAGACTTAAGTAGTCATCTATATCATCACGCCAGATCCCTAACGGGGTAGGCAGAGAGTACAGAGTTCCAAAAGGCTGTTTCCTTACATACCTCTCTGGCTTCCTCTACTCTTATAGTTCGTCTCATACACGCTCGCTTAAGTAGTCATCACGACAATTAAAGTTTCAAGTAAGTCTATTTATGAATTTGACCATCTCTGAGTAGCCCTATCAGACAGTTAAATTACCTAACCTGTTTTTATTGCCGAGTAACACTAATCGAGTGACCAGTAAATGAGCAGCACTATAATCGAGGGTGGTGAAACAGATTCAACTTAATATAGTCAAGTTTATCGTGGAGCTCTATGCGGTCGATAAGCCTGTAAATGGATATTCTGATAAATGTTAGTTAAAAATGTTCTTATATTATAATCTATATATACTTAGTGAGCCTATTGCTACGCAATAAACCGAACCGCATCAAACCGAAAAGATTATAGTGGCTACATTAAACTAAGTATATTTATAATACGGTAAACGGTATAATTTTTTGGGGAATTCCTCTGAACTGCAAAGGGTTTTTATAGCCCAAAAAATATGCATTCGCGTAATTTTCAACATGAAGTGGACTGACTCGTGCAAACCCATATACAAATCACAAAACCTCTTAACTGTACCGAATATGTATATATATGAGACTGCCAAATTCGTAAAAAATATTTTTTTACTGTTCGAACTCAATGTTAATGTAAATAAACGTAGTAAAGTTACACATATGCCACCTAAATAAAATAAAGAGGTGTGATAATATAAAGACATATAAAAATAAACTTAAAAAACATATATGCACATTGTAATTATAAAGCGTCAGAGGTAAAAAAATGTTGAATCATCATAGTTATGTAAATATTTACCCTGTATTGCATTTTAAGTGAACTGTAAGATTATTTTTTGACTGTCTCGTTGGTCTGGTGGCAAAGCGCATCGCTTTGTGATCACGAGGTCCTGGGTTCAAATCCTAGGTCGGACAAATGTAGTTATTCTAACGAAAAATTCCAGTATAGGTCCGGAGTCTGGAATTGTGCCCGGTATATGGCAACAGGCTCGCCCCCTATTACATGGAACCTAACATCGTCGGCGAAACGTGGGAGTACTCAGTACACCTCTGCCACCCCCTCTGGGGAATATAGGCGTGACGGTGTTTGTAAGTTTTTATGAGAATAAACTCTTTAAACCTAAAATGCCTGCACCTAAACTAGAATTATTTAGACATAGTTGTGTGTACATGGCACCACTAATTTTTAATACGTTGCCTCAGCAGATTATAGACTTACCCTATAACAAGTTTTGTGTTGATCTGCGTAAGTGGTTGATATGAGAAAGCTTTTATTCAATCAACGAATTTTTGAAAATACATTCATGTCGATCCTACTATTATAGGAATGTATTGTAATAAGTTGTTTTAAAAATTAACACTTATTTGTATTAATTAATATTTGCATGCTATCGCTAGGTGGCAAAATGTGCATCTCATATAAAAAACCTACCATCTTTGTATCGTACTACATTTTAAGCAAATAAAATTATTATTATTATTATAATTTTATGTTGGTTGGTGGGTACAATACCAGACTTCGGATTTTGGAAAAGTTTCTATCGATAAATTACATTTCGTCCGACTTAGAATTCCAACCTAGAACCTTGAAGCAGTCGCTACTAGTAAGCTGCTCAGGACCAAGGCGCCAAACTTATTCAAATCCTGAAATTTAACGGTGAAGGAAAATATCGTGAGGTAACCTTCATGCCAAGAGTTTCTCGAAGGTGTGTGAAGTTCGCCAACCCGCGCTGGGTCAGTGTGGTGCACTATGACCAAAATCCTCTTAGTTTGGGAGGAGGTCTGTGTCCAACGGTGGGAAAGGTTCTTAATAGGGCTTATATTATTAATATATTATATGTGAGCCTCGGATCATAATATGTTAATGGCTTTTCGTTAATATTATGCCAAAAATTGCATTAAAACCCTAGTAAAGCGAACTTCCCAATCCTTTCTCACTTGGCGATATCGCGCAGAGCTTTTAGGCTAAAATGATTATCAACCGACTTCCGACCTGACTTCTTTACTTATACTGAAACTTATTCACGATCTGATATTATAGAAGTTTAGTAGAAGTTGTCATTCTCTTGAACGGAAACTGCTTGTAGTGACTGGTCAACCTAGAATCCTGTAGATGTTAATTCTTTAAAAATACTAGACTGCCTCGTTTGTCTAGTGGTGAATGACGCGCTTTGCGATCATGAGATCAAATCTTAAATCTGACAAACGCAGATTTTCTATGGAAAAATCCCAGTATCAGTCCGGAGTTTGGAATTGTGCCGGTTATGGCGATAGGCTCGCCTGACACGGGACCTAACATCGTCGGCGAAAAGTGGGTGCGTGCATGCATGTGTGTGTGTCTATAAATATAATCTTTAATTTCATATCTCAGTCGTCAGCCATCACACTGAAGTTAGATCGGATACATAGTTTCCTGTAATATAATGCATGATCGATAAAAAATAACGATAATCAGACGAAAAATACTAGTCCGCTCAGTTTCTCGCCGGATCTTCTCAGCGTTCCGACCCGGTGCGGTGGGAGATTAGTAAGTTAAATAAAAAAGAATGTAAACTTGTAAATTTGTAAGTGACCTGCGTGGTACAAAATAAATGGTTTGAGGTTTTTAACAAGTTGATTTATAGACATGGTCTAGTTCTAAATTGTAGTATGTTTTGTAATATTATTCATAGGTTACCAAGAGTTAAAAATGTAGTGCTCAATAATTCGCAACGCAAATTATAATAGGTACACTGAGAATTTTGCATCTAGTTTAACCATGGCTACTCAGAAACAAAGGGGGACATATATAATAATGGGGACACTTAGCAGTGGCTTGCTTGCCTTAGTAGGAACATTACATTGTATATGTTTTGTTGTTCTTTCTTCGGTAGTACTTTCACGTTATTTTAACCTATACTCTCAAGAAGCACAACTGCTGCTTAAGAGAAGAAGTAACTGCCTTTTTGCAGCTTTAAGCTATGCTAAAGCTGTATTGAAGTAAAAGTCAAAACATTTTATTTGTATAGGCAGACAAGAACGCTTACAAACGTCAAAAATATTACATTTTTTACAACTACCACCGGATCGGAACGCGGCCTCACACTAAGAAGATCCGGCGAGAAACTCAGCGGGCTAGTCATTTAAATTAATTGGACTGGACTTTCTATTTATCATTCTTTTTTTAGAAAATTGTATTTTAATAAGAAAGTACTCGTAATTTACAAATTATATTTAGGAGTTGCCGAATGAGGGGCTGCTCAAGCCCAATCATTTTTATCGTCAATATATTCCGGAATATTATAATATCCTTAACTACATAGTCTAGTTTTAATATTTTTTTCTAAGGGAAGCTCTGGGGGCCAAATTGTAAATTGCACGAATAGCCCTTTTTTGAAGAACGAAGATGATATTCAGTTCAGCAGAACATCTCCAGGGCAGTATACCATATGACATAATGCTATGGAAATAAGCGAAATAAACAATTCTATCTGTTTCAATATCAGTCAATAACCTAAGTTTCTTTACGATATAAGCCGCTAACCTATTAGACAGTCGTTCAATATGTGGGCCCCACTGAAGTCTGGCATCAATAGTGATACCTAGAAATACAGTTGACTCTACAAGGTCCAATTCTACACCCTATAAGCTGCATAAGTGAAAGCGGTAGCTTAAATATGTAAACGGGCTGTTACTTCCTTTCTTAGGAAACAGTTGTTCTACTTGGGCTGCCACATTGCTGAGCAAAAATACTTTCTATAGTATTATGCCTTCTACTATACTGTTAACAAGTATACACAACATAAAGGCAAGCACCCGCACTAACAAGAAGTAAAGGAGCATCCGCTAAAACAACCAGTGTCGACCCCTCTAATTTCCCACTAAAAGGGGAACTTGGGGAGGGAGCAGCTAGAATAACAAATAGTTTTTGTCGGAAGCAAGAGCTAATAGATAAAGACTCTACCGAAATAAATTGTCTCGCGACTTCCTGCGAAACCGCAGCGAGTGTCGAGAATCAAAGACTAGTATTTATAGAGAAGTAGTTATAAAATTCTTAATTGACAGCCTTAAAGGTCCACAATATATTCCTACGAACACTTTTCTATACAGACTGTTGTTTGTGAATTTACAGAAGTAGCTGTACTGGAGATACTGAAAACAAGTTCATAAGAAACCAAACCCAGGGTTTTTTATAATATTTAATAATTAAAAAAAATCGTATTATTTATTTCGTCTACTACACGAATTCCGCAAATTCTTGAATTATTTTCTGAATTGCTCGAGCATCCAAAGCCACGACCTGTATATAAGCTATGATTACAATGGTTTATTCATCTTTATTAATCAAAATCATTTTTGAGACAAATCAAATCAATTATAGTAATATTTGAGACTGATGTGATATAAAGCGTTTTGCTACATTGTATTAAGTACCTAAGGGAGCGCACGCAAAGTATAATGAAACAATGAATTAGTCAACTCCTCCCGCTTCCTAAAACAACAACGCTAAAGAACCATCTTTTGAGTTTATTTAATATTAGTATGTTTTTTGAACTGTTTTTAAATAGTAGCGGGAACTTTATACTATATGATATAAACGAGTTACAAAAGCTTCTGAAACAATCAGTCAATGTGTTAGTGAAATTTAGAACGTGATTCATTCGGTTCTTTTCGAGATTAACCCGATCAGTAATATAGATTGAGTCTTAAGTTTTAAATTTAATATGGATACGACTGTAAAAATATAAATCGATCAAACATGGGACTGTAGGGAACATGACTATTTTTTTATTCCCAAAAACGGCTGTATCATCAAATGTAGCGGATGCTGATAAGTAATGCCGGCGAAAATAGGGTTCTAAGTCATTTTATTATGATTATGAGAGTACAAAATTATCGATTTCGTAGATGATTTAGCGCAGTGGTTAAGAGCTTAAGCCGCTCCGCCCACTGTATCTAATAGTCGCGGGTTCGATTCCCGCACGGGACAAATTTTTGTGTGATCCACAATTATTTGTTTCGGTCTGGGAAAAAAATAATTGTGGATTATACACATGTGTTTGTGAATTTTCATGTTTGTAAACGCACCCACGACACAGGAATAAATGCAAGTGTGGGGCTAAGTTTAAAAAAAAAAAAAAATATATATGAATTTATGACTTCGATCGGCTAGTTGGTCTCATAAATTGGTTGGAAATAGGGACTTGTGCAATTTAAAAAAAAAAGAGACTATGCCTAGTCTGAAAAAACATAACAGAATAATTATATGTTTCAAGCAATAAATGATTTATCTATCTATCTATATGTTATTAATATTGCTATCATCGTATCTTTTCAATTTCTGTTAATATATAATACATATATGTAATATTTTACATTTTTGTACTATACTGTCTTAGTTCTTTATTTTATAAATAGGAGTACGTCATTTTCATAATTTATTGAATAAATATGGAACTGTATTTTATTAAAGTTATACTGCTTTTAGATAAATGAAATGTGTTGGCCCGACTACCCGGGAGGAAATTGATATTTCACTCGAATCGTTGTGTCAGGGGACTGGAATGGATGGAATTCATCCATCGGATTCATATATATACAAGGTGTAACATATTTAACGCAAGACCTGAAAGCAGTTTGTCCCAACTGAATCGTTCCCAAGTATTTTTAATGTAAGTTTCACATTTTTTTTCATAAAAATGGTAGATAACTTCTTAAAAATGAAAGTTTGATTTTTTATTGAATTCATAAAGTAATAATCTAATTGGGGTGTCTGAGGTCTTACATGTTACGCCTTGTATATCACCTTTTGGATACGTTTCTTAAAAAAAGAAGAGAAAGAGAATCTTTTTTTTAAAACGCGTCCCCACACTAACATGTATTCCTGTGTCGTGGGTGCGTTTACAAATATGAATATTCACATACACATTTGTGTGACTATTCATATCACACAAAGATTTGTCGGCGGACAGCGGCAGTGGGCGGAGCGGCTTAAGCTCTTAAACACTGCGCTAAATCGTAAATCTAATATCATATTATCTTATATTTATAAGGACGGACGGACGGTTGGGTCCATTTAGGTGTTTGTGTATGTAAGTTTCATATTTGTAAATACACCCACAACACAGGACTTTTCTTAGGCCTGTATTACAGAACGAAAATCAGTCGTGTATCTAGTTTTAAAGCTACCGTTTTAGTAAACGGGCCACGGGGCCACGTTTTTGAAACAATATTCACACATCTTACTTCGAAACTCGATAGTTCTACAGGTCATTCAAATTATAGGCAAGAAAAGTTTCTACATTAATAATATAGCGACACCCAAAAATACCTTTTGACGTTACAATTTGGTTTAAAACAAAAATATATAATCGAACAATTCACTACCACTAATCACCCACTTACCAGTGTTCAAGTTTACGCACCTACGTCAGCTCATCCTGTCAACGACTTCGAGGAAGTTTACGATTAGGTAAACAGCCTGGGACGATCATAGAGACACCTGGTCTTTGCTTATAGGAGATTTTGACAACGGCGCACAGACCAAGTCTTTGACTAAACATAAGAATTCCGCGCTCGCGATTTGTCAGCATTCGGAGCGTAGTATCCTTAATATTAAACTTACTGACCATGGTAAAAACAGCACACTACACTCCATAACGCAAATTGCCGACGCATGTCAAAAAGCCGCCATGCTTAAGTGGGACTATCTGTCGCATGAAAAATAATGAATGAGCCAAAATTATTACTGGTCCCCACGAAATACTAAAAGACAACGCGGTAGACCCAGGCGGAGAGGGCGGGACGAACTAGACAACTTTTTGAAAGACTGGTTTGACAGGGCAACGAACAGAGAGGACTGGAAAAAGTGGAGGGAGGCCTTTGCCCAGCAGTGGGACACAAATGGCTCATAATAATAATAATCCAGGAGTAACATAGGGTATGTAACATAGACCCAGTAGATGGCGCTATTGTCGACCAGATGCGAAGCCGCGGGAACTATTAGTTTAAAATAAAATCCTTAACGGTTTTATCAAACAATTACAATGAAAATTTCCGTCGAAGTAGCCCGGAGGCTTACGACTTGTATGAAATAACAGGGTAATCAATTTAATAGAGGAACAAATAAGCGAATAATATTCCAAAGGTTCTCTTTGTTGTTAGTGTTTCTTTTTTGTAAAAGTTATTTTGCAAAGCATTTTAATGAGACAGTTTTGAAATGTTAAATAAAAATCTACTAGCACTTTCGAGAGTACATGAGAGTTATAAATATTCACATAAGTAATGCATTAAAGTATAAAAGTATTCATCTTAAAAGCTTTTTAAAAATAACTTACGCGGTTAACTGCGCATAAATGGGATAAAAATAATATTTGGAGATATTACGAAAATAAATATGTCTAGCTAAAATTTTCCAAGAAGTAAGCGGATCACGATTTGGCTTGATTGTGTCTAGAATATAAAATTAAGATCCAGGTGTGATCACTAGTTTGTTAGTCATGTTCCTCTCCATCCACTTGGGCCTTGGATGACTCCATTGATTGAGCCTAAGACACTTCTTCCTGAATCCGTCATGCCAATCAATTTCAAACAATGGATTCTAACCACGAAGTAGTGAATCGAACTTACTAAATACCTGGGTTTGAAAAAAGTGATCATGTTAGCTAAATACGGTACGAACAAAGTTTAAACGTTCTTTTGTTGTGTACTAGTAGGTATAGTTGTGCTGGTCTATTAATACAAAACAACTGAAGTCTGTGATTTCGAAATAAAGATTTTTTTAAAGTTCATACTCAAAGTTTAAAGTTTTAGCCACGCTGACCGACCGTATTCGCAACAGCGTAGTAAGAAAGCGAGTAGGTATAAAAGATAGTATCGGTGTCAAGATGAGAAAGGGTATGCTCCGTTGGTTCGGGCATATAGAAAGAATGCCAGAAGAAAGAATGACAAAACAGATATACAATGCGAAAGTGGAAGGATGTAGGTGCCGGGGAAGACCTAGACTATCTTACCATGACCAAATAGACCGTGTCTTAGCTGAAGGGCAAGTCAAGAGTCTCCGTAACCGGCGAGTGTGTATGAGACGAACTATGAGAGTGGAGGAAGCCAGAGAGGTATGTAAGGAAAGAACCTGTTGGAACTCTGTACTCTCTGCCTACCCCGCGAGGGAGCTGGCGTGATGATATAGATAGATAGATAGATTCATACTCTTCGGAACGGCTGACGGTGGAGTATTTTTCAGAGATTTTTATTGGCTTTTTAACACGAAAAAGTGCACACTTCCTGCGGCATAGCATCACCGTGTATTTTGTGAAGAGTTTAATATTTATATAATAATATTTAAGAAACTGTCCCACCGTTGGGCACGGGCCTCCTCTCGAACTGTTAGGTTTAGGCCGTAGTCCACCACGCTGGCCCAGTGCGGATTCCCGAATTTCACATACCTTCGAGAAAACTCTCAGGCATGCAGGTTTCCTCACGATGTTTTTCCTTCACCGTTAAAACAAGTGATAGTTAATTTTTCGTTAAGAGTACGGGTACCTAAAGGTAATATAGTTAAAATTAGCAATCTTTGTCATATTACATAATAAATGTGCGAAGCTGGTTTATGATATAAGCTGGGTCTATAACGAGTGCCATGCATGAATTTACCTAAAACCTAACGACACATGACATCGAACTTTACTGCCGTTAAGTTGGCTGCCGAGTCGTAAACCGCGTGATTGCTTTACGATGCTGTAAAAGTCTTGGCTTTACAATTGCCGAGCTCCCTACGGCGGGACACGGGACTCGAACCAGGGAACCCTCGAAACTCAAATATTTTATGCTTAGTACACATTTGGTTACAACTGTGACTAAATCCAATCAAGGAGGGGACTGCGTGTTTGATTTCTACATATGGTTGATTTAAACAAGTAAAAACAGTTTAAGAAACTGCCTCGTTGGTCTGGTGGCAAAGCGCATCGCTTTGTGATCACGAGGACCTGGGTTCAAATCCTAGGTCGGACAAATGTAGTTTTTCTAACGAAAAATTCCCAGTATGAGTCCGGAGTCTGGAATTGTGCCCGGTATATGGCAATAGGCTCGCCCCCTATTACATGGGACCTAACATCGTCGGCGAAACGTGGGTGTACTCAGTACACCTCTGCCACCCCTTCTGGGGCATATAGGCATGACGGTGTTAAGAAACTGTAACGGTTCGGAATAAACGCTGAAATATAGTAAAATTGTTTCTCTGTCGCTTAGTAAATTATATACTTAATATTGTAAGTGCACTTATGAATTCCGAATTTTTCCTTTTTGACGATTGCAAAAAAAATAATCCAAAAGCCCTACTTTTTTGGATGTAACATATTGATTATTGATATACATCATATTGATTTTGGTCATATAAAACACACACGATTAACACCTAATACAAATCGGTAGTGACCGACCGAAGTTAATTCGGCATCTTCGGCTAAAAATATGTCCTTCTGTCAATTCTTAAGCTTCGGCTGAAACCGAAGGTTTCTAGCAAGCACCGAATTCTTTTTTTTTGTATTGAACCATCTATTACGAATTACGACTTACGAATGCTTTTAAGAAACACCGTCACGCCTATATTCCACTAGCGGAGGTTACAGAGGTGTACTGAGTCTACTTATGTTTAGCCAACGATGTTAGGCCCCATGTAATAGGGGCGATCCTATTGCCATATACCGGGCACAATTCCAGACTCTGGATTCATACTGGAAAGTTTTCGTTACAAAAACTACATTTGTTCGACCTAGGATTTGAACCCAGGACCTCGTGATCACAAAGCGTTGCGCTTTCCCATTAGATCAACGAGGCAGTCGTTTAAGTTAGTCTTTTAAGTAAATAAATATTATAAATAATATTATTTCAGTGTTATTATTTTCAATCACTTGTATGTAATTTAATTATCTCGTTAAGTTTATACAGTCAACATAATTTTTTGAAATTTAGCCAATTATGAACCAAATTTCTTAGGATTATTAAACCTTCGGCTTCGGGCGAAGGTTTAATAATCCTAGCCGTTTTAGCGATGACCTATTCGGCATCGCTAAAACGGCTTCGGCAATAAATCGACCTTCGGTCGGACACTAGAAAAAGAAAGAAAGAAGTAAGAAAAAATATTTATTCAGCACACATATGAACCTCTGAAAATATATTAACAATTACAAAAAAATAAAAACGAAGAAAGACAAATAAACTGCTACTGCTACTAGTGGCGTTTGGTCACTACAAATCGGTCGAGTAATTAAGGCGCTACGGGGGCTCATACGTAAATACAAATATATTATGTACATAAGACTGCTAGAAATATAGCCTTTTGTTGTGGATCTGCTGCAGTCGTCTAAAACGATGTTTACTTGCTATGATCTGTAGGATGTATCTATTTAGCAGTATGTTGTATGAACTATCTATCTATCTTTCTATATTCTATCTCAGTCGTAAGGCATCACACTGGAGCTGGATCGCATTAATGAATTTGATGAAATTTAAAAATATATGTATCTATACAAAAAATGATGAAAAAAAATGGAGAATTAAACAGAAAAGACAAGCCCGCTGAGTTTCTCGCCGGATCTTCTCAGTGGAGGCCGCGTTCCGATCCGGTGGTAGATTAGTAAGTTAAAAAAAAGTATGTAAATATGACACTTTGTAAGCACCCCCGCAGGGTCTCTGCAAAATGACCGATTTGAGTTTGAGTTTACTTATCACGCCAGATCCCTTACAGAGTAGGCAAAGGGTACAGAGTTCCAACAGGATCATTCCGTGCAGATCTCTCTGACTTCCTCCACTTTCATAGCTCGTCTCATACATGTTGAATGATAGAATGGAGTGATTATAATATTTACGACCACGACCCCGCCCGCCCATTGTATCGAGAAGTCGCGGTTCATTTCCCGCGAGGAACGAATCTTTGTGTCTTTGTTTGGATGTTTTGTATGACTTTATAGTATGGGAAACATTTTTTTTATAACGACCGACGATTTATTTGAAATTTGGCGTAAACGTTCACCATAATATTAAATTTAATAAAAAATATTGCCAAGGATTTTATCCTAATTTATTATAGAACTAGCTGTACCTGAAACTTCGTTTGCGTTATTTTCAGGCGTGTATTTCACACCCATAAGGTTTTTTAGACAAAAGGTATCCTATGTCCTTCCTCTGAAAGTATTCTATGTCCTTGCCGAATTTGATCAAAATCTTTACAGCGGTTTGTACGTGAAAAAGTAACAGACAAAAAGACAGACAGATAGACACAGTTAGTTTCGAATTTATAATATGATTATGGATTCGCGTATATTCGTGTGTTCGTAATTCTTCTCCTCCTAAAATTCTTGATCGATTTGATTTTTTTATAGGTCTAAGTCTGCCACACATGCCCATCATTGTGACTGTAAGCTAGGATCCACAATGGTCTCCTTAGATGGTGTCCCGGGAAGCGCTTTAATTGTCTCGGAACCCGCAACAAATTTAATTAGAAAGAAATACAAGAGGAGTAATATAAAATAATATTTAAAAAAGTCCACTTTGCAAAGCGGGAGACAATAAACTTAAAACGTATATTTCCCCTTTTCCGATATACAGAAGTATACGGCTAAGCACAGACCATTTGAGGTTATCGTAACGTTGTCGACGCGTGTTGTTACGTTTACTTTAATTCGATAAATGTATAGAGTGAAAAGGATAGCATAATCAACTCTATAGCTTCCGCTAACGTCGATGTATTTGTGCTAAGTCTTAATACCCTGGATATTCAAAATGTTGTTTGGTGAATGTTTACGTGTTACTGTTGATATAGCAGGGCTGTCCAAGGGCACTTTATTTATGACTTGTTTACCCTCTATATGACCCTATTAAAGACACAAAACTATAAGTTTTGAAGTAAACAGGTCGATAAGTTATAGCTATTGATTTATTTTCATTACGTTCATTTACCCGACGAACCACTGATTCCAGCGATTAAGAGCTTAATCCGCTCCTTTCTCTGGATTGAGCAGTCGCGGGTTTTATCCCGGTACGGAACAGATGTTTGTGTGACCCACTAATCTTTGTCTCGGTCTGGGTGTTTGTATATATGAACTTTATGTTTGTAAACGCATCCACGACATTGGAATTATTCCTAACGCTTTTTTTAATAAAACTGTCTCCTTGGTTTTGTGGTATTGGTGGCTTGCATTATAAATTTTAGTTTGAGACTGAGCCGAGCCGTTGGATTCGATTTGATTAGTTCCATCCATGTTTCACGTCTTTCTCATTAAGACTAAGATACAGTAACAAAATGTGGTCGCACTACGGTATCTGCATAATCTCTAAAAGAAATACAATATAAAAAACTTAGGTTATTTTTCATGTGGGTATATAATATGGTCCCGCTGTTGGGCAGAGGTCTTTTCCCACAAATGGAGGTAAAAGACATTAGGTCATACTGCACCACGATGACCCAGTGCAGTCCGATGGAGGCAGATTGCACTACTTTTTAACCGACTTCAAAAAGGAGGAGGTTCTATGTTCGGTTGTATGTATGCTTTTTTATTTTTATTATGTATGTTCAGCGATATTTCCGTCAATTGTGGACCGATTTTGATGATTTCTTTTGCATTGGGTTCAGTATAACTCAAGGTGGTCCCATTTTAATTTTATTGACATTGGACCTTGGACTTACTTTGGATACACCAGGGAACTCCTTAACGATTATGGGTACGTATGACGTAATACGATATTATGGGTATTAGTTTAATCCTATAGGTACCCCACTATAGAACTAAGCAGTATATTAGCCGACTTCAAAAAAGGAGGAGGTTCATATTTCGTTCTTTTTTTTATAACTCCTCTGTTATGAACCGATTTTGATGATACTTTTTGCATTGGGTTCAGTATAGTTTTGAGGTGGCCCTGTTTTAATGTTATTGGTATTGGACCTTGGACTTTGAAGATACACCAGGGAACTCCTTAACGGCGAACAGTACGAATGTATAGATTCCGTTATTATAGTTAATATATCAATCCTGTAGGTACCTTGCTGTACAACTCAGACTCAAAATAATATAATATCGGTATTTAAATATTAGTAAATAATTTACTAGTCACTTAAAATTGTAAAATAAAAATCTTTTAAAAAAATATCTAAACCGACTTCGAAAAGCAAAAAATAAATATTTGAAGTCGGTGCCAAGTAACCGACTGCACCAACCAGCACCGACTTTAAATATTTATTTTTTGCTTTTTGAAGTCGGTTTACCTTTTTTTTAAAGTTTTTTTAGAATTATCAAGACGCCTATAAAGCTTCCACCTTCGCTTAACGATATCACGTTAAGTGGTAACCGGGACCATCGGCCTAGCGTGACTTCCGAGGCGCAGAGGCGTACGAGCACGAAAATGCCAAACGGTCACTCATCTCATACCGACTAAGTCGAACGCTGTTTAACCTTGTTAAACTCTATGAACACGCGGTGGCATAGCGCTATGGGTCCCAACCGAGCGAAAGAATGGCAATAGTCACATGGAAATGGCCGATTTAACTTTTTCAATTAAATGAATATGGTTCGCGCGGATATATTCTGACCCAGATGTCGTTGTGCCCATTCAGGGTCCTTATTCGCTTTAATCAAGTAAGAACGTAACGCGGTGGATTAACATAAGATCGTCAAATGATAGTTTATTGGTATTATAATGCAGTGTTGCCAGCCCTAAGTTTTGGAAATCGGTAAATAAAGTGCCAAAGTTGGTAGACCGTACTATGAAGAATTGGTGGATCTGCCTACTCGTAGCATTTTAGTTCTGTTTGCACGCTTTGAATTATTTTCGTGATTTCCAATAGTTTTGGTCGTAATGCCTTCTAAGCGTTTTGAGGTGGAGCTTCTTACCTTTAATCGACTATGTAATTCACCCTATCTAGTAAAAAAAGCCGCAAAATCTAATTGTCACCTATGACTACCTCTGTCGGCGCTCAGTCAGACTCAATAACATTCTATAACATGGATGGCTTAATTCAAGCTTAGTAAAAACGATTTTAGTGAAAAAAAAGCATTGATACCCTAGTGGTTAGACCGTTGAACTGCAAAGTCAGAGGTCTCGGGTACAAACCCAGGCACGCCCCTCTGTCTTTTCAAAAGCATGTGCGTATTAAAAATTAACTATTACTTGCTTTAACGGTGAAGGAAAACATCGTGAGGAAACCTGCATGCCCAAGAGTTTGTTGAAGGTATGTGAAGTTCGCCAACCCGCTTGAGCCAGCATGGTGGACTATTGCTTAAACGCTCTCAGTTTGAGAGGAGGCCCGTGCCCAACGGTGGGACGGTTTCTTAACAGGGCTAATATTATTATTATTATAACAAACAATTTTATTATAGTTTCGTAATATTATGAAAAATAGGTATATTTGAGGGGCATGGTGGTAGACAGGTAGACTAGCGGTGAAATAAGTAGATCTATCAAAAACTTGGTAGATATGATAACACTGCAACAAAGGCCCCAGCATTAATAACTGTAAAATGATCGTGTTTAAGTATTCTGTATGCTACTAAATACAAAATACCATTACACGCCCATTTCACAAGGATATCGTTACGCGCGGCGTTTGGTTATGGCGAATAAGGCGTCCGAGCGGGCGGTCCACCCCGCGCCATTGCTTTCCAGAAATGAATAGCTTTCCATAGGTTTTGTGGCCCCACCTCGGCGGAATAAAAGAGACAAAAAATTGAAGCGGTTAACATGTGTCTGTTCCATTTTTCATATCTGAATGTGTCAGCAAGCTTTAGTTTGTATCGCTTTTTATTGTTTTGTACAAAGCAACAAAACAACTATATCATAATAAATGTGTCTATTAAAAATGTTATCTATACCTACTTACCATTGTGTTGGGAGAACAAAGTTACCTATTCAATAAAAAAAAAACATTTTACAGGATACTAATCCTTTACATGATCAAAGGCAGTTCTTTCCTGTCCGTAACTAAAATCGGAAAAATGGATTAATTTTTAAGATTTTGAATTAAAAAATATCACTCTCAGCCCATACTTCTCTGACCTAATATTCGAATTATAATAGGCTCGCCCCCTAATTACCGCCCGATGTAATCAAACACTTTTAGAAACCGATTATTTGGTATTTTACGATCAAAAACCTTAATAATAAATTATCTGACCTAGAATTCCAATCCCAATCGCACCATACGCCATTCGACTAACCAACCCACAGAAATCTGGACCAACTAGGCTGTCTATAATTTTGTACCTTCAAATAACTTCACCGCAGTACTAAGTCAGCAAAACTCAATTTTTACACGCCACCAAAAAAACGGATTTCCCGCCTTCGATAAAAAAAGGTCACAAGCAAACACCAATACCGTTCAGAACCTTCTTAGATCGAATTGTCTGCGAAACGATCGCTAAAACAAACGCGGGAGACATACTACATATTATTTTGGGTCCGTAGGACGATTTGCATCAAGCGCCAATCTTATTCTTTGAGGTTATCAAGTCTGGATTGTTCCGTTTGTTGTCCGTGTACCAGCAGTAACACGGACAATAAGACTTTCCCGTAGTACTACCGATGGATCGCTGTGTAGTCCTCAATTAGTTCTCGATCTAGTAACAAGTCGAGTTACTTTTGTATCTTGTTGTAGATTGTGCAAGTCTCATGCGATATTGCCTACTTAAATATCGACGCAATTTATAGAACTAAAACCGTGTGTAGACAAAAAAAAGTAGACATTTGAAAGAAAACAGAATGGGCATGATTGAGTTCCTATTTTGGAACTTGGGTGGGAATTCGGGATGAGATTCTGTAAGCAATACCTACGAAAATCAGGCTATTTTTATGTAGTAAACTTGAATACTCATTTAACTTGTAGTAATTAGTTGTGGTCCCTATTTTTCATTGTAATTTATCAATAAATCCTAGGGGTTAAAAATGGCAAAAATTAAAAATTATAATGGGGTTTCTACTATTGACACAAATTATATACTTTGTCTATGAAAATAAGGTATAAATCATCATTTTAAATGACTTTTAACTGACCCCTGGCACATATGATTCTATGACATCGGTACCAAAACGATTTATTCAGTTTACCAACTAACCAAAAATCTATTCACACCGGCACTACTTCTCAGAATCTTGTGAGACCTAAATCTAAACATTAGTAATTGGTTCACACTGAGCTCAGTAACCTTGCCCGACCTGGACTTTCAATCAACTTCGTCCCAATAAAGTTGACTCGTCAACTGACCAAATAGACGGCCTGTGGCTGCACCGCGTATGACGGCCCTCAAGTAAAACCGAAGTCGGTCGAAACTTGCCGAAAGTCTCCGAAGTAGGACCGAGTATTCGCGATCAATACCCCACTCTGGCACCCGTGGCTCGCGTCAATTCCGGGGCAAAAGTCACGCTTTTGGGATAGCCGTCGATTTTGGACGGTCAGGGCCTGATTGAGGACGTGCTCGGCCGGCGCATGGGACGGGGTAACGAGTACTGCGCGACTCATGCGGAATTCTGAATTCCGAACGGTGCGTGTTGACTTCTAGAACTTTTTGAAAATAGAAACGGCGATCAATTTTATAAAAATCATTATGCGAGGTATTTTGATATCTTTATCATAATATACGAATGCATTTTGACAAGATTTTTATTTAACTTGCAATGTTTGTGAGTTTGTTTTGGTCAAATATTAAGAACTATTTTCTCTTAGCGTACATAGTTGAAATTTAACATGTTGGTTCAGTTCCAATGATTTGATAAGCATAACCTGAATCTACACCCAGGATTGGCTGCAGATGAACGAACTCTTCACAGAAATAAATTATGTGAATAAAATTTTGATTGGCTGTTTGAAATTGCACCATTACCTGTTCGCATAATAACTTGTTTTTAAAAATGTTTTTTTTTTTTACTATTTTGTTGAATCAATAATTGTATGTCACATTATAAACGAATAGGGCAGCCTGCGAGTACTGCTTAACATTTTACTAATATTGTTTACAGTAAATAGGTCACGAAAGCTATGCCAAGTTACTCTGTAATATTACCTATCTATCTATCTATAACCTCACGCCAGATCCCTTGCGGGGTAGGCAGAGAGTACAGAGTTCCAACAGGTTCTTTCCTTACATACCGCTCTGGCTTCCTCGACTCTCATAGTTTGTCTCATACACGCTCGCCGGTTACGGAGACTCTTGACTTTTCCATCAGATAAGACTCGGTTTATTTGGTCGTGGTAAGATAGTCTAGGTCTTCCCCGGTACCTGCATCCTTCCACTTTCAAATTGTATATCTGTTTTGTCATTCTTTCCTCTGGCATTCTTTCTATATGCCCGAACCAACGGAGCATGCCCTTTCTCATCTTTACACCGATACTATCTTTCATACCTACTCGCTGGTTATATTACGACAATGGTTTTATTTATTTTAGTTATAATGTGTTGCTCTTGTCAAATGCGACCATATCATAGTATTTATGTAGCATAAGAAATCCGAAAATGTTCATATTTTGATGTATGTTATTATGTCACGTTTAAATCACTGTACGGCTTTAGGTCCAGTTTTGCAGAGTAGTAAACTACGAGCATGAATAAGATATAGGCTTCATAATAAATTGTTCTGGTTTGATCAATATATAGTCTAGTCTGACCTATATAGTCAGGGCGATGAGGGGATCTTTATTGGGGTTGCTTAGGGATTTCAATATCCAAGAAAGTGGACACGACGCGTTCAAACGCCACCATTTTTTTCTTTTCTAAGTATAACTTATCATATATCATATACAAATTCTAAAAAAGAGAACGAACAGGTCTACTAAACTTTATGTTTAGTAACGTAAGTATGACAGAGAGAAAATATATATTTGTGTAATAAGAGATATTCGTACATTCTTAACAAAGTTTACTATAACTAGGTCACGGTCAAAAGGCTTTGAAAGGAGGAAAGAAAATCACGATTCCCTTTCCCACGCTCCTTGCAAAACATCGCGAAATTAAAACGTCGCCGTAGGCAAAACTAGGGCTTTCACAGAATAAGGATGTCATTATCCCGGCACACGAAGGCGGAGAAAAAAGGCATTTTCGGCGTGTTGTCGCGGCGCCGTTGAAAAATTGAACATTTCTCGCAGAACGCCGTCCTAATTGTGAGAGGGGAGAATAATATGAAAATGTTTGGAATTCTTTTGTCAACTTCTTTTTTTTTCATGGTCAATGGTAATTAAAATGATGTAATGTATGTATTGTTATCAAATTGGTTTTCTTTCGCGGCATTACGATCAGGGGTTTCAGAGGGAGCACGAAGGCTGGAAAATCAGCGCCGGAGGAGATTCCTTTCCCTATCAGCATATGCTGAGCCGAATGCCTTTCGGCACAACTCACATTGAAGTACTTAAAAGTTTCATACGGTAATAGCTTATTGTAAATTGATGTTTTTATTCCTGTGTGTGTTATAGATTGATGGTTCATTTCTATTCAAACCATTTGAAATTATAATAACGACGAGAAGAAAGTGTGCTGCCACTTAAATCTTTATTGACCGAATTTGTAGAGTGCAAAGGATGGCATATTAACTCGATAGCGTAATGCTATATTAATCTATTTGTAAATCGGAATCAGAAGATTTTTTATTCATTTAAACAATTATAGTATTTGTGAATCGTCAGAAAAGTAACAAAGACTACCAACACTTCGGAATGTCGTTCATGTGGAGAAGAAGGGCAAGAAACTCCACGAATACTCTTTAAAATATTTTTTTACGAACTTTATCATCTATATTTTTTTGGGGTATGGGAGAACAGGCTCGTGGCGCTCTGCGACCGCGGTGTTCTTATCGATTACCGTTAAGCTGCGTTCGACTCGGTTGGCCCGAGATGGGTGACCGTTGTGCATTTTCATATTCGAGCGTCTCCGTGCTTCGGAAGGCACGTTAAGCCGGTGGTTCCGGCTACCATGTGGTAGTCGTTAAGCCGAGTTGGAAGCCTTAAAGGCGGCTTGATAAGTTCCAACAGCAGGTGGCCACAAACCTGCCTCCGCGTGGTGGAGTATGACCTAATCTCTCTCACCTCGATTTGTGAAAGAAGGCCTTTGTCCAGCAGTGGGCAGTATAGGCTGATATTATTATGGGAGAACAATGTAGGTTGGTCAGCAGGTGGGTCTAAGTTAAATAAAGCAAACTATATTGTTACATACGTGCTAAGCCCTCATTAAGGACACAACTAAAAAGGTTATGGTTTAGATCAAATATGCGATCCCTATACAATATTCGTACTGCCTCGTTGGTCTGGTGGCAAAGCGCATCGCTTTATGATCACGAGGTCCTAGGTTCAAATCCTAGGTCGGACAAATGTAGGTTTTCTAACGAAAAATTTCCAGTATGAGTGCGAAGTCTGGAATTGTGCCAGGTATATGGCAATAGGCTCGCCCCCTATTACATGGGACCTAACATCGTCGGCGAAACGTGGGTGTACTCATTACACCTCTGCCACCCCCTCTGGGGAATATAGGCGTGACGGTGTTATACAATATTATATCATCATCGTTGTTGTAGTACTATGATTATGCCTTAAATATTTAATTTAAGAAAACAGTGTAGGTGCACATTGATTGGAATGAATATCACGTCGGGTAGAAATATACTTCAGTCAATCTGTGTAAGTAGGTAGGTCAGTAGTGTAATGAACTTTGTCAGTTTTCCAAACCACTTGCACTCTTTGGTTTCGCATTAATCCTAGTGTATTCATATCTGTCTATATCATCAGTTCCCTTGCAGAGTAAGCAGAGAATACAAAGTTCCAACAGGTTATTTCCTTACAAGGAAGCAATTTAAACCTTCGTTCGTCCCTTATCTGAAGGTCAAGTCAAGAGTTTTGTAACCGGCGAGCGTGTATGAGCTGAATTATGAGAGTGGAAGAAGCCAGAAAGGTCTGTAAAGAAAGAACCTAGTATATTTGTTGATTATTTTTTTTAAAACAAGCTATTATAGTAAAGAACTCAAAGAAGATATCTTGCTTAGTTGAGGGGTTTCTATGGCTTCCATCCCGCTCCATCAGAGTTTGGATACCATCATAAAGTATTCGACAAGATAAATCCAACGAGCCCAAACACGCCAGGGTTATATTGAGTAGTCAGTTGGGTGGTTCCTTTGACTGTCTTTTGGCTTCGTCATCAGATCCTGAACACTATCTGCTTGTATAGTACTTGTCAATACCAATCTAACAAGCCTAAACACGAGGGGGTTACTCCACATGTTTTGACAATCTTAACGAACTTTAGTAAAATAAATATTATAACCGGTTTGAAAAAAAAATACCAGCATTTATTCAACTTGCAATAATCATCATAGTAATCTAATGGTCAAGAAATTAATAAATAAACGTGGATGCGCTATCTTGACCTATTAAAACAGAGTTTTATATATTTTTAATAAAAATATGGTTTTTGAACGGGAAGAAACCAGAACGAATGCAAGGATTGTGGTTGGTAACGATGTGCTGGAGCAAGTGAATGAGTTTGTATATCTTGGATGCGCCTTCAGTAAGGATGGGAAATACACCGCTGATATAGAGAGAAGAGTGAATGCAGGTAATAGAGTGAATGGTGTGATGGGAAGGCTACTTGGGAGCCGGCACTTAAGCCAAAAGGCGCAGCTGGCCATGCATAACGGAGTGCTTGTCCCAACGCTGTTATATGGCAGTGAGAGTTGGGTATGTAAGAAGGAGAACGAAAGCAGGATAAATGCGGTCGAAATGCGATCTCTGCGGAAGATGCGCGGAGTCACGCTGACCGACCGTATTTGCAACAGCGTAGTAAGAAAGCGAGTAGGTATGAAAGATAGTATCGGTGTAAAGATGAGAAAGGGTATGCTCCGTTGGTTCGAGCATATAGAAAGGATGCCAGAAGAAAGAATGACAAAACAGATATACAATGCGAAAGTGGAAGGATGTAGGTGCCGGGGAAGACCTAGACTATCTTACCATGACCAAATAGACCGTGTCTTAGCTGAAGGTCAAGTCAAGAGTCTCCGTAACCGGCGAGTGAGTATGAGACGAACTATGAGAGTGGAGGAAGCCAGAGAGGTATGTAAGGAAAGAACCTGTTGGAACTCTGTACTCTCTGCCTACCCCGCGAGGGAGCTGGCGTGATGATATAGAGATAGAAAGAATATACGTAAGCGACGAACCAAGCGATTTGTAATTTCGCACCTACCACACTTGTCCCAGACATCCCATTGTAGACTGGCAGAAAATGCCTCAGGCATTAAGTCCGCCAGTGTACATAAATGCATGAAGAATAAATAAATAAATGCATTTTTATGGTAAGCATGTTCTGATTTTCATCCAGGTTAGATGCGCCAGATTAAGGAAGGCAAACAGAATAGAAACGAAGTTTGAAATTCCACCATTACATAGCTGCATAAAGGATTCTTTATAATGTATTATTAATAATAATTTCTATAGTCCCATAGTACAAAGTTACATATCCTCGTAGTCAAACCAATATCTGCTATGTGCAAAAAGTATGAATTTGTGACATCATTGAACAAGCACATTCCCCTGTAAAATTTATTTGAAGCAGATTTTTGAAGCATAATTTTTTAGTGACCACAGTTCACCGTATAATGCTTAAAGTTACATAGCAGTAATCTAGTTATAATAGTTAACATTTCGAAATCTCCAATAAGTGTACATTGCAGAAATATAATATATATATATATATATATATATATATAGCCTATAACCAATGCGATAAAATTCGTAACGAGGTAATCCGACAAAGAACCAAAGTTACCGACATAGCTCGCAGACTCAGTAAGCTAAAGTGGCAATGGGCAGGTCACATCTGCAGAAGGACCGACGGCCGATGGAGCAAGCGTGTCCTAGAGTGGAGACCGCGACTTGGTAAGCGTAAGGTAGGACGGCCCCCAGCTAGATGGACCGACGACCTCAAAAAGGTCGCTGGGACAGACTGGATGCGGAAGGCGGAGGACCGTGTGCAATGGCGCGTGTTAGGAGAGGCCTATGTCCAGCAGTGGACTGCGATAGGCTGATTGATTGAAAAGTTTTTGTAAATATTCACGAAAGTTAGAAACCTGATAGGATTTATTTTAGAATCTTAAAACTTTAAATACATTATTAACTAAGCTTTAACCAAAAAAAGTTTTCTTAAGACCGAATTTACAGCATATGTCGAGTCATCTTGAGTCATAACGAAATTTAGAGTGTTCTTAGAATAAATAACCCCTCATTCGCACGAGTGCTATTTCAATGCGCGTTATTAAAGCAAATAGCTATCGGCTCATTTCTTAAAAAGCGCTTCACTTTAAATCGCGCATCACTTTAAAAAGCGCGTTGAAAAAGAGCTAGTGCGAATGCGGCCTAAGAAAATATAAATTCCGAATATTTATTCTATGTGACTAAATTTTATCGCCTTAGTAAAAATATAGCCAGAGAGCTCTTTTCGAGAAAAAGTTCTCTCATTATTTAAATTGCTTTAAGGATGACAAGTATGGAAATATTATATATCATTGCGTTACGCCCTCTTGTTTATCTTTAACCTAACTAGAATTTACAGAATTCAGATTATTTTTATCAACATGTCAATACAATACAATTCTTGAATAAAGTTTACTGGTGTCAAACTTTTGTCACGGCACGCCATGCTAGCACAAGATAAAATGGTTATTTCAAGCCTAGGGCGACAAAATCGGTGACTTATGTCTTGTCGTTGAGCCTGTGCTATCATTGCTATCAATTATTATTTTGTGAATCAATTTTGTGGAATATATATATTGTCTTCTGGATGCTGGACTTTATGTTTACCGTTATCTTTATCTTTATTCTTTATTGTACAAAAAGAGATAACATGTTTGTAAGCATATTAATACAAATGATGTACAAAGGCGAACTTAACTCAGTTTGAGTTATCTACCAGTTAACCTTTGTAGACAGAACAAAACATATGGAAGTGAGGGCAATTGTACAACAATCTTAGATTTATGAAGAAATAAGTACATTATATTAACACGACACAATAATACAAAGTACATATATAAATAAAAATATATATACTTATACATTTATATGTATTATAAATATATATTAATATACAATAATATATATCACACAGAGAGGAAATGCTCTTTAACTCTTTTTCTAAATACATCTAAAGAACGGCTATCACGTAGGGAATGCGGAAGAGAATTCCAAGTTTTCACCGCATGTACAGCAAAGGAACCATCGTAAAGACTAGAAGTATGATGCGGAGTTCGGAGAAGGAGAGAGGTAGCCGTACGACACGTTTTGTCTCTGGGAATAAGAAACTCGAAACGTTCGCGAACATATGCAGGCGAGTTAGGGTTGTGAAGAACAGAATATAGAAGAGAGACAACATGTAAGTCCCGACGTCGTCTAAGAGGTATCCTTATTATCTTATGCCTTAGGCGACAAAATCGGTGACAATCCGTGACATTGTCTTGTCATGCCTGGGCTAGCCCTACTAGTGCACTAAATTTAAACGGCAATAAGACCGCTGCACCAAATCCAGACTACAGCCTGTGCTATAGCACCGAAGGTAACAAAATTCTCACGGCGCATGCATCGTAAATTTAGCGCCCAGGGGTTAGCTGTGTACTTTACTGAGGTAAGCTTTTACGATACAGCTTAAGTAATAAGCTCAGTTCGGCTTAGACCGCGAGCGGCGTTAATCGGGTCGATGACGGTACGCTTATCGATTTCGGATAACATTTTATGTGCTTTTAATAACATATCCTGGCTGTAGTTTAAATAAGAAAATGAACAAGACGAGTACGGCTCGCGTCGTACATGTGTCAGTAGATGGCGCTATTTTAACTTCCTACCGAATTTAAATAATTTTTGTGATAACATCACAAATAATATATGATTTGTGCCTTTACTTGTACCATACCAACCGTATCAACGGAAATTATTAATTTTTAAAATTTAATTACTCTATAAATTTTAATAAACAGTTCTACAAAATGTGACTGCACACAGCAGTCACATTTTGTAGAACTTACGACTCAAATTTCAACTTGATATCTTTACCCGTTCTTGAGAAAGAGGGCTTCAACCATCGTAAAAATTTATCCTATGAGAAACCATTTTAGTTTTTCTCGGACATGGGGCTTTCAGCACGTTGTTTTCTTCCCCGTCTGCAAGTAACAAATGTACGAAGGCTTCGAAAACCTCAGAAGCCGTGATTTGAACTCTAGGCTTTTGATTATAAGACGAGCTGCTTACTAACTAGGGTATTACTGCTTAATTTTACGCACAATGTCTCACTATTTACAGGACTGCTTTGAATACGAAATGGTTAAACAACATTTAAATTGATGTTGTAATTATTCAAGAACTGCGTTTTATTTTTCATATTATATCTCTTTATTTCACATCAGTTCCCTTACGGGCTAGGCGGAGAGTACAGATTATGATTAGAATATTTCTTTAAATCTACGACAGTAACATTCATTTTGAATACAAATCGGAATGTTTCTTTTTTCTATCTATCTATAACCTCACGCCAGATCCCTTGCGGGGTAGGCAGAGAGTACAGAGTTCCAACAGGTTCTTTTCTTACATACCTCTCTGGCTTCCTCGACTCTCATAGTTCGTCTCATACACGCTCGCCGGTTACGGAGACTCTTGACTTTTCCATCAGATAAGACTCGGTTTCTTTTTTAATTTCTATAACTTTTTTGGTACTACTTTTAATATTATAAACACGAAAGTATGTGCGGACGGATTTATAGATGCTTGTTATTTTTTCACGCAAAAGAGATTGAAAGAATTCAGATGACTCTTTCTAGTAATAGCTTATACACCAGAATAACGCATAGGTTTCAACTTATAAAGCTTTATACGCAGACGAAGTCGCGGGTGGCCGCTAGTCAATAATAATTTTATGTCACATTGTCATCGCTTAAGCTTGTAAGTTGGGGCATGTTAAGTGCAAACATGTAGGTTCACTATTGAATCACAATTTCGGCATTCAACTTTTTTTTCTCAAAATCAGTAGTTTTTGGAATTTTCAGTTTGTTGGTCCCAGTTGCCACACGTGTGGTGGTCGTTACAATAAGTTGTAAGCCTTAGTTTGAGTAGTGCTAAGTTTAAAAGCCGGACCGAGACGGATGTAGTGCAATGTAACATTGTGCAATGTAATCTGTCGACGTAAATTCTATAAGTGGAAAAACATAGTCACGTTTATGAAGATAAACGTGACAGCGCGCTTTCTCGATAACGTTACGTCAATTTGTTTGTGTGTGCCTGTCACGTGTGACTGATGAAGAATTCATTGAACTTATCCCAGTACCCTCACAACCTTTCTGTTCCTAATTTAAATCCCCAATATTTTGTGCTGGGCTCATGCCGTTTCTCATAAATCGAGGTGAGAGAGAATTGGTCTCGCGCCTCCATGCAGACCCAGTGCGATTTGGCGGAGACAGGTTTATGACCACCTGCTGTTAAGCCGGGTCTAAACTTTTGGCTGTCGATTTTAACGCTCACACAACGGCTTTTGCAATTTTCGTTTAGACGGCATTCGTGGTTGTTAGGCCTTAGCAAGAATATATTCACATTAATTTTAACTGCACCGAGTTGATATGCTATCCTTTTCACACTACTTTACTAAATCTTCATTTAGTAAAGTAGTGTTAAAAGGATAGCACATCAACTCGGTGCAGTTAAAATTAATGAGATAGAGATAGAATAGGCTTTTAAAGTTTGATCGAGATTTAATTAGAAATCCATTTAAGTACAAACAAGCAAACTTAAGTCTGTTTTGTTTAAATGACCAATTTTTAAAACAATTTTTATTATAACTTAAAACAATAAATTTGATATAGTCACAGATACTGGTTGCTTTTAACACTGGTATTCTCTCGTTATGCCTGTGGTAGATTTGATAACACTTTTACGTTCACTTTTAATGTAAATTTAAATAACAAATGACTACACAGACTATACACAGATATGGTAGAGAAACAATTATTAAAAAAAAAAAAACCAACCAAGTGTATAATGTTTTTAATTGCCACTTCATATTTTTTTATGAAATTATCCATTCAAGACAAAAAAACAGTATAAAACTGATTCATTAAACTTTTTAGCCAAAGACCTTATTATGGTAACCATCAAATACACAACAATATTTACTTGTCAATAAATTATACTGAAAAACAGTTTGGTTATACAAAGATCTACCGCTGTCCTACTTTAGAGCACGGTTAAACGACCACGCCGGGCATCGAGTGCACTCCCTTTCTTGTAATTCGATATTGAACAGTGTATTCACATGAACACTTAGTGGTAACCCGACTGGTAAACTTGTTACGCAAAAGCTCGCCTTTGCTTCCCAACAAATTGCGAAGATTTAAAATTTGTACTGAGGATTGAAATAATCGCTTATAGACGATGTTTTTAAAATAATACTTCCTATTTTTCCTAAAATTTTTAACGTATATGAAGTAGCTATGTTTTTAAAACTCAATAAAAAATGTATACATGTCAATAGTTTACGAAGAGCTGATAAATTATGTTTAGTTCCTTGTAAAACAACCTTACACAGTAGAAGTATATTTACAATGCTTCCAAAAATATACAACAAATTTCCAAAGGATATTAGAACTACAGAATGTTTAAACGATTTTAAAAGACAAGATTTCCTAAATGATAAATGTTAACCATTTACTATTCACATATTACCTACTATTGACATATATAAATACTATTGTTAACAATTAATTTTTTCAATAAATGTAATACTTTCTTCATTTTATGACTGTGTGAAACAAATATTTGTACGCTAAGTATTGGCTGAGCATAGCGAAACATTAATTACTCTGTATACCATCTTTGTTATACCTATGTTTACAAATAAACTATATAACACACTAAAACTAATTTAGATTTATTTACATTTCAAACTAGAGCGAGACACCAGGATAAACTTTGCTTGGTACCTTCAAAAACAAAATTATTACACAGCAGTGCATTTTGCATGGCCCCAAAACTTTATAATAAAATTCCGTCCACGATCCGCATAGTAAATAAAATACAAAGCTTCAAGAAGGCTCTTCGTAGCTTCTTGATTGATAAATGTTATTACACAATTCAAGAATATATGGAAGATAAACAATAACACTCCGATTTGTTCGACATAATTAGAATTTTTGACATATATATATAATGACATATTACATACCTAGATTTTTATAAGTATTTTAGCGATATGAGTAACTTTGTATGACTTTATGGCGGGACATAGAGATCTGTAACCCTATTTTTAAATACCACTCACATACCTATTGTTCACAAATAAAGACATTGAATTGAATTGAATTGAATAATTATTATTTTTAAAATTTTAGTGTCAAACTACTTTAGCGTCGTATTTTAATAGCTGTAGTCTCTTATTAATTAAAAAACATAACTCCCGAGTAGGAATGATTCCTGAGCCGTGGGTACGTTTACAATACACTTACATGAACAACCAGACCGAAACATATATTTGTAGGTCACACAAGATTTTTCTCGTGCGGGAATCGAATCCGTGACTACTCGATCCAGTGGACGTCTTATTTCATACAAATTTAGAAAACTCATCACTTTATTTCGGACATGGAGGCTTTTTCCTCGCGATGTTTTTCATTTACCGTTGGCAAGGGACGGAACAGTTTTTTACATAGAATCTCTTCATACACTTCAGCGTCAGTCAAAAGAGGTTCACTACAGGAAAAAATCGTCCCCCAAAGATTGCCGAAAAAAACTTCGTACACTTATTACATCAAAATCATTTTTGGTAAGGTAGAAATTGCTTTAACGGTGAAGGAAAACATCGTGAGGAAACCTACATGCCTAAGAGTTCCTCGAAGGTGTGTGAAGTTCGCCAACCCACAGTAGGCCGGCGTAGTGGACTATGACCTAAATCCTCTCAGTTTGAGAGGAGGCCCGTGCCCAACGGAAAGACAGTTTCTTAACAGCGCTAATATTATAAGGTAGAAATTTGAGAGAAAAGTTTGTTAAAGTTAAGTACTGTTGCTGTGGAATCGTCATGAGAAATACATAGCTATTTTATTAATATGCCAGCAAAATTACAATTTCAAAAGTCAAGCCGATAAATCGATTATGATATGTGTAGGACACACACAGCTATAGGGCTGCTTAATTAAATAAGCATGCGAACCGAATACCGGTTTGAAATTAGGAATATTCATGTTTTAATTAAAAGCTATAGGAGGCAGGCCTGTAAATATTTCGCTAGATCGTGTTTCGCATTGTTTCCCGGTTGATGTGGAATATATTAATGAAATTAATACTTATTTCGTAGGCACATATTTACGTTACAAAGACGATTAAAACAAGACCAAAATAAAAATAGGGAAGCATTAGAGACTTGTATCTTTAAAAATTTTAACTAACCGATTACCTACTGCTCCGCTAGTATAGTGGCGAATAATGCGCGTAGGGATCACGAGCTCCTGGGTTCAGATCCTAGGTCAGATAAAAAGTATTTTTCTCAGTATAATAATTTCCAGAGTCCGGAGCGTTGTGCCCGCTATGATGGCTATAGGCTTCCTTTTATTACATGGGAACTAACATCGTCGGCGAAAAGTGGGTGTACACAATACACCTGTGCCACCCCCACTTAGGAAACATAGGCGTGATGGTGTTTATTTTATTTAAATATTTATTTTTGGTACCAACAGAACTACTTATTAGTATTTAGATTACTAGGCATGCCTTTTAAGTTCTGTCGTTTCCATATTTCCCGGCAATTTTGAATTTGGAACTGTTCTATATTCGAATGTGTTTAAATTTTGAATCTCAAAACAGTTGAAAATGAATCTTTCTAAGGAAAATGTTCGTGCAATAATTTTCTACAACTTTAGAAGAGGTCTGACACGGCTTCAGTGTTTTAAGCCTCATGTCTGCGGACTGTCGAACGCTGGTATTTAGAATTCCAGCCTGGACATACTAGTGTTAGTGACAAATCTCGCGAAGGACGCCCAAAATCCGCCTTCACTGAAGATAACATCATTGCTGTGAGGCAACTAATTCTCGAAGATCGTCATGTGACGTATCTAAAGATAGAGGCTCTATTAGACATCTCAGGGACAATCATTTAGAAGATCTTACATGAAGCGCTTGGTGTGAGAAATCTAGTTTGCCGTTGGATACCGCATCTGCTTTCCGACGATCACAAGGCGGCCCCCGTCAGATGGTGTAAGAAAACTCTACAAAGGTTCAACCGAGGAGAGTCAAATCACGTCTACGTCATCATCAGTGGTGACGAATCTTGGATCTATGCCTACGATCCTGATTCCAAAAAACAATCTACAATCTGGGTCTTTCAAGACGAGCCAAAGCCGACTAAAGTTGTTCGTTCTCGAAGCACTTCAAAGAAGATGGTGGCCACGTTCGTTGGAAAAACCGGCCATGTTGCGACTATTGCACTTGAAGATCGTAGAACGGTTAACGCAGAGTGGTATACCACAGTTTGATTACCACAAGTCATCGCCGAACTTCGAAAATCTAACTCAAAGCGACGCATCATCCTGCACCACGACAACGCAATCTCACACAGCGCTCGTCAAACGATTGAGTATTTGAAGCAGGAAAAAGTAGAAATTCTTGACCATCCTCCATACAGTCTTGACCTACGCCCTAACGATTTCTTAACATTTCCTAAAATTAAGAAAAATCTTCGTGGTCAAAGGTTCCAGTCCGGTGAAGAAGCAGTCGACGCTTTCAAGTCAACCATTTTGAACACCCCCACTTTAAAAAGGAATAAATGTTATTATAACTGGTTTGAGCGAATGGAAAAGTGTATTAAGCTACGTGGTGAATACTTTGAATTTAAAAACAATAAAAAGTACTATAAGGTTCTAGTTGTGTTTTTTTCTTCAAACGACAAAACTTAATGCCTCGTAAAATAAACCGTCAACAAAACATGACACGGAACATAAAATAAGGCGGTGATGTAATGAATTATCATACACTTATTATTTTATTCGCAATGGGCAATGGTGAATCGAATAGTGATCATAATGTTATGACAATTTTAGAAATATAAAAATTACTTATCATCATTATTATCAACCTATAGCCACAATGCTGGATGTAGGTTTCTAGTATCGTACTTCTCTCTTTTTGTTTTTGCCTTTTCCGCATCCAGTCCCTTCCGATCACCTTCGTCAAGCCATCAATCTACCATGGGGGTTGTCTTCCTGCGCGTCGATGACCAGTCAGAGCTTTCCATTCAAGTTACATATATTACGTGTAATCATGAGGCGCTTGTAGCACTGTGCGAACGCGGTGTTCTTAGCGAGCGCCAAGGTTAAGCAGCGGTCGACTCAGTTGGTCTGAGATGGGTGACCGTTTGTGGGATTTTAATACCGGAGATTTAGCCAAGTAGGGTGTCTTATAGTTGGCTTGATAAGTTGCAACAGTAAGTGGCCAGAAGTGGTCACGGCCGTATCCGTGTGGTGAATTATGACCTAATTTCTATCACATCGAGTTATAAGAGAAGGCCTTGGCCCAGCTTTACGACACCATAGGCTCATATTTTAAACAATTAGAAACAGAATTGCACCTACCGTTTGGTGTAGATTTATCAAAGCCACTGCAGGATTATTTTCCTATATTTTTATTTTTAAACTGAATCCCGTTCCTAAGCCTTCTTTGTTCGCGCACCAACAAACAATATTTATATAAAAATAGTTTTTCTGAGTAATAAAGCAAATCTTTTCCAGTTCCAAGAAAACAACGGGGCTACGAACGGGAGCCACATAAATACACCAAAGCATGAAACAACAAGCCAACCAATTGTTAACAATTATTGTGATCAGAGGGTTGAACACAAACAAATTGACGTTAAAGTTGTCGAGAAAGTGTGTTATCATGTCCATCTTTATTCAGTAAATGTTTAATATTCATTCATAACAATTCTCAGTGGCGTTGGTCTAAACGTGTGTGCGCTGACATGAACCTGTTCGTGCTAAGCCCGCTTCGTTAATTTTGTACTGTGTTTAATGAAAGAAGGCACTCATTATTTTAATATTTGACAATCTAAATAAGTCAAGAGTACAAAACATAGAACAGAAGTACTCCATGGTTAAACCTACGAAACCAACGTGCTATGATACTTACTATGTTAGTGATGTAGGCAAGAGATCTGTAGGGAAAGAATCTGTAACTATGGACTTTCTCCCTACTCTGCAACTAATGTGATACATTAGGTAAATAATGTGATATTTTTTTCGTCTAATTAGAAATTTTTATACACAATATTCTTAATTTGTTTGATACCAATTTTAGGCAACCATTAACTCTAATTGGGTACGCATTACAAACGAAAAAGATTACTTCTAAAATTATACATATAAAACACATTTTAGTCGTGGTGATCGAAAGGTTTAGGGTAGATTCATCCTGCAGTGGATTAAACGATTTAGAAATTTTAATATTCCGTCGGGGTGATCTTATGCCTGCACATATTGTTGATGAAAATGCATAAGTAAACAACCAATTTTAGTAGCGTAAAATACTGACACATTTTTTATACCAGCGTTCGAGGAAGACTTGAATTTGCAGAACCCGCTCCCAACTGTCCGGTTTTATCGCAGGCTGCTGCGCGTACCAACGAGAAAAAAATATATTGTTCGAATTTCACAAACAGGAATACACTAGATTAAAGTGGATGCTTCGGGCAATTTTGAGAAATGCTACTGGCTAAATTTGGAATTTCCAAAACATTTCCAAATTGTGTTCGTGATACTTTACGCTGGTAAAACCAGATCTCGCAAATTACATTGGGTCTTTTACAGTTCACCTCCATATTTTGAATTTCTGTATATGTTTTATGTGTATTAGGAATACGGTGAGCGATCTTAATTTCTAGCAATATCGTTTGACATTGAGCTAATTTTTACAAGCTTTTATTTAACTTGCAATGTTTGTTAAGGTCAAATCTTGCAAGCTGAATTAGAAGCACTATATTTTTTATCGTATGACGTTGGAATTTGACATGTTGATCCAGTACCTAACTGATTATAAAAGCGAAACAAATTATTTTATGCAGACAGCTGCAATTCATCATTTGTTTGAATAACTTCTTTTATATTATTAACTCTACTCGACTCAAAACAAACCGTGTTCCAGGACTACACCAGTTATTAGTTCGAGTATTGAATTCGTCAATGCGGGCCATTAGTCTTGATCAGAGAGCAACAATGGTCCAGATTTAGACGTTCTTGTGTCGTTAGAGCGAGGTCCATTCATTTTGGTAACGCGTTTAACTGGCTAACGTACGTGAAATATTGTGTCCATTTCTAAGAGAACGTAGAATTAAAGTTAAATCATTAGTTTTGGTTGAGTAATCTTTAACATAACTAAATATAATAACTTATTCTATTTATACAAGTAATAAATTGATGAATAACATTTTTATTGAGGACTGGTCAGTGATAGACTCCTATCCTTCCTGGTGGAAATCCCTTTCCACCAGATTAGATAGGTGTCTGTGGCTTGCTGATACAATTATATTCACTGTGAATAAGACTGAGGAGTCGGAAGTTAAGACAAGTTCTAAATCGGTATGACCGGGCTAAATTCGTCTCCTTATAGGCAAGTCCAGGCAATATGTCGAAATATGACTAATTACACAGGAGCATAGATGTTTTTATTACGAAAGAGGAAAAGTGTTACTTATATCTCGCGCTACGACATAAGGTTAGATAATATATGATTGAAACATCGTCTAAACAATCATGAAACTGCATGTCATGTTTCAGAAGAGCAAAATCATAACTTAACTGTTTATAACATAAAATTATGTTAGAAGACGTTAGTAGCTACAAACATAGCTTAGTCTTAATAAGTAACGCTATTTTGGAAGAATTTTACTACGATTGGAACCAGTACAGACGAACAGACCCATAATTAAATATAGGTAAACAGTCTCGATTTCGATAAAAACGAAATACAATTAACTACAATTATCGGCTCACCGAGAAAACCATCTAGTTAAAAGCCTCACCTGAAAGCGACTTTAAAAACTCGCGTGCATTTATAACTGTCACCAGGATTGGTCATCGTATAATTTTGTCCGCCGAGTCTGTGTCAATGCTTTATAAGGACTGTGGGCATTCGAACTTTATATATATCATCGACTTATACGGGATGAGTATGGCATACAATTAATGTGAGTTTCAAGATATTTTTTACGTAATTTGTACACAAGGCCCTTCGCTTGGGACATAAAATTGAATGAATCATAGAATACAACAGCTGGAAAGCGGTCTTAAGGACGGTTTCAATATTGAGTTCTTAGATTTACGCGAATATTACACATGAAATAAAACTATTTTACGGATTTTATGGCGATTTTTTTTAAATTTTTTTTATTTTTAGTTCCCGACGTTTCGAGTGCTTTGCAGCACCCATGGTCACGGGAGGGACTGAGGTGTTAGACGTCCAATAGGCATAGTTGTTCACGGGGTACCCTCAAACTTCTTAATTATTTTTGTTGTTGTTGGTACGATCTACGCAGAATGAGCTCACGGTGTCTTGAGGTCTTGCAGTGTTATGCTTGGTTTTGGATTTGATTATATTAATTACTGGATCCCAAGATGATGGAAGAACCTAGCCATCTGATCTATTGAAATTAGGATGTTTTTTAATTTCAATAGCCTCGCGAACCATCCTTGGTAGGAATCGGTGTTCTTTCACGAGGATTTGTGGTCTATCAAATCTGATGTTATGGCGGGTGCGGTCAAAGACATGTTCACAGACTGCAGACTTCTTTGAGCGACGGTGTTTTAGGTCAGCTATGTGTTTTTTAACCCGAGTTTTTACCGGTCTTTTTGTTTGTCCTATACTTAACTCAAGGGTAGATTTGCCTACCCCTAGTAGTATGTAGACATATTTGATTAAAAAATCTGTCAAAATACTACTGAAAGTAAGTAAATCTATCTATCTATCTATATCATCACCCCAGATCCCTTGCGGGGTAGGCAGAGAGTACAGAGTTTCAACGGGTTCTTTCCTTACATACCTCTTTGGCTTCCATCAAGTAAATCTATCGATTGGTTAAACATTGAAACCGGTCATTAGGACGCTGGATGCCATGCAGTGTTAGGCATTTTTCAATAAATTTTAAATTATAGGATTTACCATCGGAAATTACCATCACAATTAAATTAATTCCCCTGAGGTACTTTGGAGTAACAATGACTTTTGAACGTTAACGCCCTCCCGTGACCATGAGTGCTGTAGAGCATTCCAAACGTCGTTAACTTAAAAACCAAAGATAAACCGCGACAACATCTGAAATATTTTAATTGCAAACAAATTTATCCACAATTAATTTTTGCTCAACTCTGAGACTATGTATTTGGATAGATAATAAACTGAATTATATGGCACGAAATATCATGACTAAGATGAACCTAAAGCACAAAATACTACTATTAGATAAGAGAAGGTAAACCGAGTCTTATCTGATGGAAAAGTCAAGAGTCTCCGTAACCGGCGAGCGTGTATGAGACGAACTATGAGAGTCGAGGAAGCCAGAGAGGTATGTAAGGAAAGAACCTGTTGGAACTCTGTACTCTCTGCCTACCCCGCAAGGGATCTGGCGTGAGGTTATAGATAGATAGATAGATAGAAGGTAAACAAACAGACGGTTACCTTTTGTACTCAACTACCAGGAGAACATGACTAAAGAGAATACGTTTGGTATGACGTATGTCACTGTGCAACAACTGAAGGCTATTCTGTCCAACCAAGTGACTTAGCAAGTTAGATTACCTATCTGAGAAGACGGACATTGATTGGTGGTACTATTGCGCCCAATGACGCTTGATCCTGGAAATGGTTGGAATATTTCATGCTAATTCAGTTTAAAATATGTATATCAAGATTTCAAGCTTGTAAATCTGTTTTATTAGTAGAGTTTTAAATTACAATGTTCAATTAACTTTTAGCCTCATCTTTGCCTACTTTCTTTAGTTCTTTAATTGGGATTGGCCAATTGGAGTAGTGTAAGTCTATGTCACACAACGTCGGTTGGCCTTTAACAAACCCCGAGAAGAGGTGACATCAGGTCCGGCCACTAGCCGGTGGTGTAAACAACACCAAGTCACCAAGTTTTATACGGATATGCATGCTGTACAAATCCCCCGAGCGAAATCGGGAGACGAAGCTGCTAGCGTTCCTAGGATTTACTTTCGATTCCCTACACGTGATCCCTAAGTAAAAACAAGTTTTTCTGTTCAATAACACGACGTTATTTTGGTTAGTTGAAGAGTTACTACGGCCACTTTCCGGCTCTATCATAAGACTGGCTCCGTGATGCCATATTACTTCAATGCCACTAAAGTTACATACGTATACTAAATTTCAGCTTCATCGGATGTCAGCAACTGCTTGAAAAATGGTTTACAAAATTTATCCGATACACAAAAGTTTGAACAAAGCAAGTTAAATTAAAGGTTACTAAACAACGCATAGGAATCATCAATACAAATAATAGTTACAGCATTCCCGATAATGTTAAGTATTGCGCAAACTATACTCAACGCTAGAGCAGATGCGGCGATTTGACCTACATTAGTGTACTTATTAATGAAACAGGAAAGGTACATTGTAATTAATGTGTCTACAGTTAATATGATATGAGATTTTTAGACTTCCTTGTTCGTCTAGTGGCGTTAAATGCGCGTAGCAATCACGAGATTTAAATCCTAAGTCAGGCAAAAAAAGTTTTTCTACTGAAAAATTCCTAGTATCAGTCGGAGTTGTGCCTGGTCGTTATCGTTCACCCCCGTTATTAGGTTGAGACCTAACAGTGTTGGCGAAAAGTAGGTGACCCACTCCCACCCCCGCTTGGATAATCATCACATCGAGCCTATGCTCGATGTGATTTTTTTAGAATGCATACAAATTCGCTTTATAAACAAAATTTTAGTTGAGAAGCGTTTTTGAAGACCCTAACCTTTGCCACACTAATAAAGTTTCGGAAATATTTCCTATTGTAACGATATAAATTATTCGCAAAACAACAGGTTATAATATCAGTTTCCCTTGAGCGTGTAGTATTTGTGTAAACAACGGTCCATCTCTGTTTTGTATTACAGATCTCTTCCCAGTGACTCATGTATGAACACATGCGAAAACCAAAGTAACCTATATCCTGTGGGTTGTTTTAAATAGATTATGGATACTTGTATCGAAATAAAAAAGTTATATTACAATAAACAGCACACAAAAATTTAAGTAAATTGATCCATACTCAATATTTCCTGAAATTGACTCTATTTGCGCTGAAAAGATGATGACAGAATTTGGTTAGGAGATTGACTTTATCATGGTAAAAGACATAGATTAACTTTGATTTTCAGTCATTCTCCAGTAGCACAACCGCAGTTTAAGAGTAAGTAACTGCCCTGTTACGGGTTTAAACTATACTAAACCTGTATAAGAAAGTATAGGCTGAATTATTACCGCATTACACCCTTATACAGCCTGTACTCTCTTATACAGCTTTAGTACAGCTTAAAGGTTTCGCCACATAGCCGACGACGGTGGCAAGGCTTGGGAAGTTGTACTGATATGTACGGGAGACGTCACACAGCCAGCCCCGCTCGGCGCGACGGCTCGACGGCTCACGACCGAAAGTAGACCGACCGAGCGCTTCTGTCACGTTCCCGTCGTCTTGTCCGGTGAAGCTGTAAAGGCCCCGCGGCTAACATCGTAGATCATTCGCACACACACACACACACACAAGTACTGTCGCGCTTTGTCGGCTATTTTAGCAAACCTTAAAGTTGTAAACGGGCAATTACTTCTTCCCTTAAGCATCAGTTGTGCGATTTGTGATTGTTCTAAACCAATTGGCGCTGAGGCTCTTGTAGCGCTGTGTAGCCGCGGTATTCTTACAGATCATCAAAGTTGTGATGAGTGCCGGCTTGTGGCATTTTCGTAAGTGACATTGCTTTGGATAATACTCTAAGGTGTTAGTCCAGGTCACCACTTAATGTAGCAGTCGTTAAACCTTTCCAAACAATTGGAAGCCTTATAAATGGCTTGAAAACTTCCAACAGCAAGTGGGCACAAATTTGCCTCCACCGTACCGCACTGGGTGCGCGATGCACGTATGATCTAATCGAAAATATGTTAGTGGTCTTTGCCCAACAGTAGGTCTGTTAGGCTGATTTATTTTAATTAAATCAAATAATACATAAATACTACAAACCAAAACCACATTGTTCGGTATGATAATGACTCCTATCCATTCAACACGTGTATTGTCCCGGAAAATTGAAAAATAGTAGGGCGCGCATATGCAATTCATTTATTCATAGAAACACGTGTTCGTACCCGCCGTGTGTGTGTGTGTGTGTGTGTAAAATATCTTATTTCCAGAGCAATCTACATAGTAGACATATTTTGTGTCGATGAGTAATCTTGGAATACCTTTACGACCATTGTAAGCCTTTGGTAGGGTGATTAGGATATTTGCAAAAAACATACGAACGAAAACGCGGCGCGTGCGATAGCGTCAGAGAGCGAAGAATTGGATCTAAAACTGGCCAGCGCGAGAATATAAACTGCGGTAGTTAGCCGGGATCAAAGGGCTAAGCACGAAAATATTGACGTTAGCATGACGCTAGCGAGTAAGCGTGCAGTCACACTCATGTTTATTTTGTAAATTTAAGTGTGAATAGGATGGCATATCAACTAGTGCGGGCTGAGTTGCTTGTGCAAGTGAAACGCCCGTGTTAAAAGGCCCGCATTTGTACGAACGCTTTTTCAATGCACGCTTTGGTTTTTTGAGCGCTGCAACGCGTTTTTAATGCGCCTTAAAAATATTAGCCATTTGTTTTATTTCAGCGCTTCATACGCGCGCGCTGAAACAGCGCTCGTGAGAGTGTTGATTCTCGTTGGTGGTACAGATTGATATTGAATCTGCTTGCGAAACAAAACAATCCAAAAGGTAATCTTGTGAGGGTCCGTAAATTGACGAGCTTGAATCGGCCAAATTATTATAACCGCGAAATGTCACAATTAAAAACGCCATTAAACCAGTGGTTCTTTCAAACCAATTTGGCCAAACTTTACGAGCGCGGTTTACGCATCAAACAATGAGTTAAAAGTATTGTTTTACAGCGTTTTAACATCGAACGTTTACCTAACCATAACTCCTTTATTGGCAGCCATAAACATTTTTGTATCTTTTACTTCAGCTTATTGCCGAGTTCAAACACATCGAGTTGGATGCAATAAAACCGTATCTTTCGAAGTGCTTAAATTCCCGTGTCCATGGATTTCCCTCAATGTACACGGACTTATAATCAAACTTAATTTTAAGGTAGTTACAGTCTCTAGTATCTAACGTTTAATATAATATGTAACTTAAATATGCCTACACTTGAATCATAATTATCCTTTTAAATACCAGGTAGAGGGACCATAAATATTGTTTTTGAGCTTCCCCTCGTTATCTTAATTCAATATTTTCTTGAACCAGAATAGCCTTCGTGACACTTCTGTCATGTTCAGCAGACTCAAGTCTTAGTCTGAGATAAGACTACTGTTATTACCATAAGTACTGACTTATCCAGAATTGTGTCAGTACTGTGTAAGATTTTAGGCTTCTAATTTCCAATCTCAATCAGTAAAATCGAAGCCCTTTTATGATTGTTGTCCGTTTGTTTGTCCGACGGTTAAGGCCCTTATTCTCAAAAACGGAAATCGGTTGAGAGTTCGAGCAATCAAAAGATATAAACGTTTTAACTCACTCATCAAAACCCAAAGGAGGGTTAGGCGGGTACTTCTCGCAGACCTAGAATCATGAAATTTAAGAAGCAAGATTTCATAAATCATGTAAAGGGAAAATCTGGAAATTATTAATTTGTAAAAAGTCGTAATACGAATTCGATAAAAATCTTCGACATCTAGTAGCATATAGAGTACCTCAGAGAGCCAGTCCTACTCACGCCGGCCCTATTATTATTATTTTGCAAAAATTATACGCCTCCCCTTTAAACTTTGCTGGTAAAATCTTAAGAAAATTCTTAGTACTGTTTGTGTGGGGGGAGGTAAAGCATTTAAATCGTATTGGCGTTCAGTCGTTCTGGTGGACGACGGAACTAATATACGTTACTCCATCATTCCATGCACATAATAACATCTTCTGATATCGCTGTAACTATGATTACATGAAGGAAAAGGTTTTGCTTTAATAACGCCTAATTAGGTAACTGTTTTCCTTTCAGATGACATTGTGTATTTCTGGGAAACGTGTTGTTTGGACAGCACACATGGGAACCCAAGTCGTGTTGTCTTTAGTTGATCCCGCCGTTGCATGCGCCGCCGACCCGGGTTAAATTAACCGGAAACATAAGGGGAAATAGTTGAGATTCGGCTCAGGTATAAGACTGTCACAGAAAGTTAAATACGGGTCGAATGTTTATTTTGAATCGAATTCTGTAGGGTCAGAGCCGGTGAAGTTAAGATCGGTGGAAGATAAGAATGAACAAATTTTGATGGTTTTTTTTGCAAGGGATTCGACGTGTTCATATATAGATAGATCGTTTTTTTAGAGTAGGCAACCTTGTAAAATCATTTTTCGGAATCGGAATTTACACCTATAGACCTGGAAGAAAACAAGAATAATCAAGCTATTTTAGTACGGAAATTAGAATGAAAGAAAGAATTTTTATTTGACACAGCACAATAGAGAGAGAATAGTTTGTTAATAACATACAATTTAATAATTCAACCACACATTATTCTTAAACTTCTTACTCAGTCAATTACATTATCACTTCTGGGCCGCATCCATATAATTATAATCATGTTTGCCGTCGAAACGCTAAGAAGAAGAAGAAGTCACTGAAATATCGTCAGTAAAAAAATATATAAAAAAGGTATCCATATTAATTTAACTACATACACAAGGCGCTTATTTTCATCTGGACCCTCCTGAGTCTTGAGAGAGTGCTACCCACTAAAACAACAAATCAGTATTACCGGTAGCGTTTAATGTAATCGATAGAGACGCATCCAATTTAAAACAGGACTCCACACATTGGCCGGATGATAATGCAGTTTACACGGGACATTCAAACAAAACCTGTTCAGAAGTGGGATCACAAAACGAAAACAAAATAAGAATAGAGGAGATGTAAATTGCGTAAAAACTGAATATAAACGGGCTGTTCCAACTATCTTTTGATAGTATAATGTGGACGTCCGTGCTTTGGATGGAGTTGGTCGGCTCTCGCGGGTGGTCCGCGTCGCGGTTGAACTATTTAAATATCACTTTTTTATTATTTGCCCGCGCTATCCGATGATTTATGTGTGTTTAACACGAAGGTGTTTGTATAACATGAGCACGATTTATTTGCTTTTGTTCCCTATCGATTTCGATCATTATCGTATCAACAATATATTTATCGACCGGTCGGGGTAGTAGTTTAAACGTAGATGCTTGGATCACTGCACCAAGTAGTCGCCGATTAGGTCCCCGCAGGAACAAACTTTTGTCTAACCCTCAATTTGTCTTGGTCATGTCAACTTGTATAAAAACCACTTACGATGCAGACTAACAAATATTTGACCATTTTAATAAGTCATAGTGTTCACAAATTTTACCTTCTAGTAAAATCAATCATTATCTCTTTTAAATATAGAGGTTATGCACACTAAATCTTATATTATGTTATATCCGTTGGTAAGGGTGTGAACTGAATTAGAATTTTATGTCAAACAAGGTGCATTCGAAATAGTTATTTTATTACAAGATTTTGTTCAACTCTATTCATCCAACAGTCCAGCTTCTATTTTTCAACCACATGCTGGCATCCAATTGAGCTGAAATTTAGCATAATTATGTGACTTTGTTGACAATGCAATAATATAGTACCAAGAAACTGGTCTGATAATGGACCCGGAGGTGGCCATAGGAATTTTAAACTTAACAAAATGCTTGCGTAGTAATTTTGCTTTTATAATGAAATTTTAATTGTATAATTATTTTCGAATGAAACTTGATATTTAATTTGACATAGATTTATATGGATCAATAGTTCATACAAATACGTAAACGGGCTGTTCTTTATTAAATTACAGTAATTCAGTTTTTTTAGGCTAAAGCGCTCACTTTTGGTTTCCTGTTGTATCGCTTATGCATAGAAGGTAACTTCGTTTAAACTGTTTGCATACTATAAAGATGGTTATGGACAAGCAGAAGAGCGTATTTTGCTTTAACATCTGCTAAAAAGCATTTAATTATAAGGACGATTAGAACAGATATAGAAGAAACTTCCATTTCTGCATATAATTCCTGATTACTACTAGGGTTACTTCATAGACCGATTTTTCTATATTTATGTTAAACAAATGGTAATCGCTGTTGGGCATAACGTGTTCATGTACTAAATATTTTTTTTAGAAAATTTCAGTATAATATAACTTATTGTACAATATTGTATACTGATATATATTCAGAGCGTCCATATATTGCACAAGTGATCGCAATGGCCGGTGCATTTTTAATAATATCTGCGAGGCTACCATAACTTCTTTAGTGGAACAATTTTGTCGTGAAGGAGAGATAGTTATAAATTTACTACGGTAACTAAGATGATCAATATACTTATTTCAAGCGCTATTATAAACATTATTCGAAATCATTTTAATTACTCAACATTAATTACTAGGAGCAAGTAATCTTACTTCGCTACAATGGGTAGCTAAGTTCCAATAACAGTATCGTTAATTTTTTCAGGTTATCTGGGAAATGTTAGATTTTACATGTAATTATTTCCTAAATATATTTTTAACTTTGTTATATGTACAAGCTTAACGCAAGCCTTAAAAGTAGTTTGTTCTAAATTGGTAACTAAAGTGATTCTTAAAATTATTAATGTATCTTACATTTTTTTTAATTTGCAAAATGATGTTACTCCTTCAGTGCGCTATAACAAACTAATTTTATACTTAATTTTAAATAAATTTCTAAAACTTATTTCTAATTACGAACTCATTCACATGCAAGTTTCATTGTTAATTGAGGCATAAAAGTACTTAAAAAGGGGAAAAACTTCGAATTTAGAAATTTGTTTTTCGTAATGAATTTGTGAAGCAATTATCTAATCGGGGTATCTGAGGTCTTGCGTTACTTACGATGCACCTTGTATAAGAAGCGTTTAATTAACATTTTCCTCTTTAAGAAGTTATTCCTACGCATTAGGCATTTTTCTGTCTCGTGACACAAAACCAAAACAAATGTTGTGGTATCATATGCAGAGAGTTTTGTGCAAGGGTCAATCCGGTTTCGCCCAAAAACCAAGTAAGTATACCTGGTAGTTGTTTACACAGAAACAACTTACAATTGAATGTTCTGGACTTTTTAGGAAACAATTTAAATTCATAAACTAACAAAGTTGCCTAATCAAAATTTAATATTCAGGGTGGCAACCGTTTACCTACATTGATTTCGTGAATTGTAATCGGGGGTTGTTGTAAAAACGACAAGCACTGTTAATAGAGTAATTACAAATAAACATAAATTATGTTGATAGTAATTTGCTTGTAGATAAATACTTAATGCTTCGTTGTGATGTTTATAAACATCATTAGCTCATAAATTAATAATCTGTGGTTGATTTATGAACAACGAATAGGAACCGGTGGTAGGTAATGATTCAATTCGCTGTAATTTCTAGTTTAGTTTGTGTCTATCCAGTAAGTTTACCATGCAGTCACGAGCCAGTTAGTACATTGGAATTGGGTCAGTCTTTCCAGATCCATACTTCCAAAAATTTGATGAAATTGGTAGATGAAAATCTGGGAATTTAAAAATCATGATAGAAATAATTCAGCGTCCTTGTACTTTAAAGATTGCTGCAACTTCTCTAATCCTGTCGAATGTCTTTATGATTCATTTCGTTATGGCCCTTACTCGCTAAGACCAAACGCGGCACGTCACGATATCTTCGTGAAATTATCGTGTAATGGTATTTTGTATGCCATTGGAGTACTACCAAACGATCATCGTAACGCACGTTACTTGTTTGATTGGTCCTGTTCTCGGCGGTCGTATAACGGCTCTAATTGAAAAATCTTTACCAATTCAAATAATGCATTTGTTCACTTATCTTAAGAAAATAGCACTGTTGATACTATAGACATTAGTAGTTTTCTTATCGTAGGTATATGTATGTAAGTTAGGGTTTCGAATGATTAAGAAATTGGCCCAGGAATAAAATATTTTGTAGTAATAGCGCACCGCCTTTCAGTAACAATTGAGAATTGTATATTATGAAAAAAATGCAGTTTATTAATACAAAAATCTTTATATAAAAAACTCAATACAAAAAAAATTAGTACAACCTGTTAAATCGGTAATAGGGTAGATCATAAGATTTGTAGCTGAAGTTTTTATATGCGCATAACTAGACAAATTTTTAGAAGACATCAATTACCCCATAATTTCTAGGGACTGATCATGAATCAGTTCAAAAGTAATAGAAAATATTGGGCACAAAACATTTATAATTATAAATGTTTTGGCACGGTATTTTCTATACTCTTACTAGTATTAGGTTTTCACTAATTAATCTAGTTTTCTCAAATATTGCAATGCCAAGATTTAAGACTTTTTAAATAGGGTTGGACCATATAATATGTTGCTTTTATCGATGTTTTTGTCTATTAAAGATATAAAAAAGTAAGTTAATCTTAATCAAGTGTAAGCCAGGTGTAAAAAGGGATCGCTATTTGTCTTCTTATATTTCCGAAGTAGATTAGTCTTTTATTTTCATACTAAATGTATCCAGTACATCATTTTCAAATGCATACTGAGCATAACAACACACATTTGTATATATTGTCGTTAATTTATGTCAATAGATTTAGTTGTTAGCTATAGACATTTAATCTGGAGCTGGAAACATTTTTTTCATCTTGACAGTAGGTAATGTAACTATAAATGATATAGATAGTGTCATTTAACTCCGTCGATTTGTCAACACAAGTATATTTTTTTTACCGATTGAAAATTTTGCTGATTAGAAATTATTGTTGTATCGAATATTTTCATAACTTTAAAGGAATAGGTATATCAAGTTTGCTTTAACAGATAAGTGAGAAAAAGTAAGTTCTTCATAAAATATCGCTAGTAAAATTTAATGAGAAGTACCTATATGTATATTTTAATTATAATTTCTAATAAATAAATGTTGTAGTTAAGACTACTATTATCAATCCAGTCTTCATTTGTTGTAGTTATGACTACTATTTTCAATTCAGGTCTACATTTTTCAAGTATTGTGCTTGCGTTATTTTGTACACTTCAATTATTACGTGACCAATGTTACCCGCATAGTGATTCAAAACGCTGAAATACCGCAACGCACGAACTATTACACCGAATGAAGCCGCCGCTAACCGCAGGCCGAACGAGGCAATTTACGAATTTCCGCACAATGCAGTATTACCAAAAACCCGAAACATAACGCCACACAAACTTACGTTGATCGAAGAAGCAGCGGTCCAAACCATTCATAACGTTGTAAATAACCTCATAGTGCACTCAACATCACATTCATTTCGTTCACGTTCAGAACTTGCACTGTGACGTCACACTCTAAACAAATCACAACGTATTCGTTCTCACTACAGTAACACAAGTTAGGGCGGTTCAGTTTTGTTGAGACTTGATAGACGTCTGGCCGATGCGGCAGTCGGCGCGCGACTAGCGTGCGCGCGGCGGAGAAGGGAGGGCGGGGTGGTGTACAGCGGGAGGGGGTGCGTGCGTTTGGAATTCGCTTCCCACGTGCTAGCCAGCCGTCCTTTTCTTGCGGGACGGGTTAGCTTTTTAAAAGCAAGCAAAGCAGGGACGTCGCCGCGTCGATATGCCCGGAGGCGACGCGACGCGCGTTTAGCTGTAACATTGTTTATATGCACTGCAGCCAATAATAACGAGTGTAATACTTGAAATAAGTGTTGATGTAATTTTATTTTCGTTAAGTTTGTGTACAAGTTTTATGACATTAATGGTGTTGCTTTTAATCTATACTAATAATATAAAGAGGAGATATTTGTTTGCTTGTAATCGAACAACTTGGAAAGTTCTGAACCAAGGTTTTCATAATTCTTTCACCATTAGAAAGCTACATTATCCAGAAGTAACATAGGCATAGCTCCGGTAGGTGGCGCTGTTGTTGACTGAGTGTGAGACCGCGGGAAACTGTTATATTTACGCGATTCATATAACGGCCACTATTTTATATAAATTGAAGCCTTTTAACGCTTTTTATTAATTATTCTAGTATTTACAGATGGACGGACAAAATGGTAGTTTCTACTGTCAAAACAAACAAATAAAGTAACTAGCCTAAGAAAATATTATAAAGCTAACATCTCAATCGACCGATATTCATTATTGACACACACACACACACACACCGTCACGCCTATATTCCCCAGAGGGGGTGGCAGAGGTTTACTGAGTACACCCACGTTTCGCCGACGATGTTAGATTATTGAGACGTATAAAAATGTTTAATATTTTTATTAAATTAAGTTAAAGTTTACATATAAAAAAAATGGTGTAGTATAAATTATGAATGTATTTTGAGTTTTTAATCTATTTAGATACAGTATTAAATATTTACGGTGTTTGATTACATTTGTCCTAACATTAAAAATAGTTTTAATTGCAGAGGTTTTTTTATTTGTTTTATTGAACTAAGCTGTTTTATCGTGGCACATCCTTACTGAAAAACTTCCAATTCCTGACAAGACTAAACGTCAGGGGATTTTGGCGTGATGTCTAAGAGTGATGTTTTCAACTTGTTTTAATTTCCAAAACTTGTGTCATTTCGACTAATGATGTGTAATGTTGGTGGAATATTAACCATTATGTGTTCTTATATGCATGAGTAAAGTTAATTGTAACAAAGTGATAAAACGTGCCTTTTCGACTTCCCTCAAAACGGCCGTTGCAATTGGTATGTAAAGTATCCACCGCTTTACTATCCAGGGTGGGGTACTTCATTAATTTCATTATCATCGTTGTCATCAAATTCATCGGGGAGTCGAATTAATTTAAACAAACGATTATATATCTCACTGGACACTGGCAAAATACACTTATAATTAGTGTGAAGCCATAACTTGAAGAAGAAGAAGACTTATAATCAATTCACTCTTTAAATTTGTGAACATGAATTAGTGATTTTAATGGAAACAAAACGGTTCGCATCTCATGAGGTAACTTTTTATTTATATTATAAATAATGGTTCTATAATATACGTAAGTGTGCCAATAAGCTTAAACAAACAAAAATAGTTAACATTTACAGGTATTTTTCAACTATGATGGTCACGAGTCATGATATTTTTTCCATTGGACCTCCAAAGAAAAAACAAAGCTTTTCCAAGATCATTCAACGGGCATACTGAAACAAGAATGATCTTGGAAAGATTATGAAACAATCACTATGTTGTTATGTTTCTTTACAAAACGTTTTGCTCGGAAACGGTATGACTTGAGGTAAAAAAACACGACTAACTAAATGATTACACTCGTACGAGGATCTTTTTCCCTGCGGCCAAAATCGGAACTGACGCTGTCATTTAATGAACTTACTTTATGTCGTTACTTTATGTCAATGGCAGATTTGCAGTTTGCTATGAAATTAACACAAGTTCTTTTTTTATTAGGACCTGCTGAAATATCTTCTTGGAAGTAGGAAATTTTGCTAAATGTTAATGTTGATTACACACCTGTCAATGCTACCCATGGGCCAAAAAATACTTGTCGCGCTATAAATCTGTTTGACTAGTTTCTATCTATATCATCACGCCAGATCCCTTGCGGGGTTAGGCAGAGAGTACAGAGTTCCAACAGGTTCTTTCCTTACATACCTCTCTGGCTTCCTCCACTAGCTCATAGTTCGGCTCATGCACGCTCGCCGGTTACGGAGACTCTTGACTTGTCCTTCAGATAAGACTCGGTTTATTTGGTCGTGGTAAGATAGTCTAGGTCTTCCGCGGTACCTGCATCCTTCCACTTTCTGTATCTGTTTTGTCATTCTTTCTTCTGACATTTTTTCTATATGCCCGACCCAATGGAGCATGCCCTTTCTCATCTTTACACCGATACTATCTTTCATACCTGCTCGCTTTCTTACTACGATGTTGCTAATGCGGTCGGTCAGCTTCACTCCATACATCTTCCGTAGAGCTGCTGTCTTTTGGCTGTAGATAAATCATTAAAATTTGAAGTAGGCTTACCCTTTTTGATTAGGATTAAATATTATCCATCAGTGAACACATTAGATTGCCTCGTTGATCTAGTGGCAAAGCGCATCGCTTTGTGATCACGAGGTCCTACGTTCAAATTCTAGGTCAGACAAATGTAGTATTTCTAACGAAAAATTCCTAATATAAGTCCGGAGTCTGGAATTGTGCTCAGTGTATGGCAATAGGCTCGCCCCCTATTACTCAGTACACCTCTGCCACCCCGGCTTGGGGAATATAGGCGTGACGGTCGTGGTGAACACACACCTCTGTCACGCCCGCTTACAAAATGTGGCCATGATGATTTTTTATTAACATTTAAATCCCATGGGTAACCGTGTTATTGAACGTAAGCCAGTCGTGATTTTTGTTTTAAAAACTGATTTTTGTAGAAAATCTTTAATTTTAAAACGAGATTCACAACTGATTTCCGTTCTGTACTACGGGCCTAAAATGCCACTCTCTTAGGGACCTATTTTTATCGATATTCCTAGTAAATATGCACTCCAATTCATAGAAGGGTTTTATAATAACAAACATAAAGATAATGCTGGTAGTAAAACTATGTGGAGCAGTTTTTAAGATTAGGGTACACGCCGAACAACAAAAAATATGTGAGTAAGTCACATAAAAACTCAAGGGTTCAACATATTTTCTCTGTCATTTTATTTAATTACTCGTACGAGTCGTATTTTTCTTGACAAGGTTAGGTTATATAATTTAGTAAGATGAAAGTAATTGACAAAAACAGAGGAAAGAATGACAAAAACAGATATACAATGCTAAAGTGGAAGGCTGTAGGTACCGGGGAAGACCTAGACTATTTTACCATGACCAAATAGACTGTGTCTTATCTGCAGGGCAAGTCAAGAGTCTCCGTAACCGGCGAGTGTGTATGAGACGAACTATAAGAATGGAGGAAGCCAGAAAGGGTCTGTAAGGAAAGCACCTGTTGGAACTCTGCACTTTCTGCCTACCCCACAAGGGAACTGGCGTGATGATACAGATAGATAGATAGAAAAGAATTCTACGGACGACTTCGTCCAGTGGTTAAGAGCTTCACTCACTGGATCGAGTAATCACGGGTTTGATGTCCGCACGAGGCAAATGTCACACGAATATTAGTTTCGGTCTGATAGTTTTGTCATTTTTGAAAATGCACTCAGGACTTAGGAATAATTTCTAGTTTGGGACTACAAATGTACGAGTAAGGAAATACCAGTGCGTAAAATTCTATCACAACGTTCAAATAACATTGTCCTGACCATAAAAAAATCCTTAGAAGCCGCATGAACTTATAGTCACACATCTGAGAAAATTATTACAAGAAGCCGAAAATTATAACAAAATGCTTCAGTGATTACAATGACTAAACATGTAACTGTACTAATACGGTATAATTCAATTTATTCTGAAAATATTTTTTACAGCAACTGTAGGAGTGGATGTGAGTCTATGTCTATTTTTCAAACTGTGCATATATGGTAAAGGTGCTGACGAAAGTTTTTAACCTATCTCAGGCACCAGCTAGCGACCCACAACTCCACTTCTTCAGAATCACTTATATTTTTACTAGGTACTATTTTACTGTAATTGGCATCCTTATGTGCTCTCTGTGGTGGTAAATGGATAAACGATTTGTTATTACTAGTGGTTGCCCATAGGTCGATATTCGACCTACTCTTTAATCGTTTGCTGGTTATGTTTGACATTCAGTAAGACTATGGACAATTAATATTAAAGACAAACATCAATTTGACGTGTATTGTGTCAAATACATGGTAGTGTGTAATTTTAAAAAATATTAGCATTCTGCACTCTTTCTCTATATAAACTATAAGTGTGGGAAATTTCATACTCCTCCGTCCGCGTAATTTTCGTAAAAATGTGTACAAAGTTTTTGCTTCACGTATTAATATATAGATATAGTAGTTTTATTTTAAATAAAATCGTTCGCTATTTCACTTCTACGTTTCTTATTACGAATTCTGTGGTTCCGACAGTCCTTTCGTAAAGGATCTCTAAATTGGATAATGCGTTTCTTGGAGTTATTCTGGTGGGCCGCTCGACATCTCGCCTTATCGGCTCGTCACTCATCACTGTGCTTTTAGTTTTTACTGCTCTTTGCGGACGACTCAGCGCGCCGCGATGAAATACATGGCATTGACTTAACTGAGTAATAGTTAACATTTTGATTGAATGAAACTATGTTTCTATGTTTGATGTTGTCGTTGTCATGCATCAGATTCTGTTTGAATTGAACTTGGTGGATACCAAAATCTAATTTATTTATTTATTTTATTTATTCTTTTATTGTATACAGTTGGAAGTGAGGGATACCAAAATCTAATCAGTATTGTTTGTGTTTTCTTTGTCAGCTCGTTTGTCTAATATAGTGTGTTGATTGAATTTGTATTGATATTTTTTAGTTTTATCTGAAATACTCTAAATTAGTTTCAAATGATATTCTATGTGCATGTTGGATCTGTGTGTCTTCCTGCTTATATGTTTAATTATTCCTGTATCGTGAATGCGTTTACAAAACATGAAATTAACATACACAAATACCCAGAACTAAACAAATAATTGCCGTCCGTCCGTCAATAAAGTTAGGCGGACGACTTATTACAGTGGTTAAGCCGCTCCGCTCACTGGATCAAGAAGCCGCGGGTTCGATCCTCGCACGGGACAAATCTATGTATGACCCTTAAATATTTGTCTCGGTCTGGGTGTTTGTGTATATAAATATCATGTTTTCTAAACGTACCCACGATACAGTAATAATTAAAAATTGGAGGCTTATTAAAAAAAAAATTAATCATATGTGACGTATCGGAGGTAAATATCGAAACTGAAATTTTGATAGCGTATTTCTATAATGGCATAGGTAAGCACTATTTATTTTACTGTTTTTTTTTTCAATAATTGAATATTTTTATAAAATTAAACAGGGGAATCTCCTCACCGCCGAAAAAACTCTTAGAAATTTTTGGGTACGAATCCGAGTTCCAACTTTTAATTTATGTATTCCGCTTGAACGATTTTAACAAATACAAATTACGAGTCCCCCACAAACTATCGCATCCTACGATTCGGACGATGCATCATATACGGCGCGGTACACACTGTATATTTATCACAATTTGAGAACCAATGTACCGTAGCGCCGCGCCGTGGTGCCGTGGGCCCGTGCGAAGGGCCCGCGCACACCAGACCGTGACCAGCGATCGATACAGATCGTAAGTGAGACGATTGTTCATATATTTTTGTGATTGATTATTATCACCTTCTATAGTCGTTTTCATATTTCCATGGACAAATTGACGTTTACAATGTTGTCAGAATTTGACACTTTTTAAATAGTCACGTACCGATCATGTACCGCAATTTACTTTTTCGATAATAGAAATAAAAAAATCCTTGTGTGGTTTTATGAAACCACGGTAAAAGTAAAACATATTGGCCTTGGCTGCTCTGGCGAGCGAGTTGCATGTTGCATGTTGGTCGGCCACCGACCGTCACGCGACATGCAACACACAGACCAAAAAGTTTGTAACGATCTAATAAAAGTTTCACTTTAATAAAAAATATTCTTATACAACTAAAACTTTATTTCATTTATTTTTTAATGTTAAGACAGATGTAAAAAAGACAACGATATATTTACAATTTTTATTACTTGAAAAAATTAAAGTAATATAGGCATTATATCAGAAATAAATTCCTTTATTACACAATTTATTGTTTATATGCACACTGAGTAAAATTCAACATTAATTTTATAAAGTAAATATTTTTTTAGTTAAATTATGTCGATTGATTTTGTTGTTAGTTTTACACTAGTCGTCTTAATCTCGAAATATTTTTTTATGTTTTGACATTGGCACCTGTCAAGTTGTCTGTGGGTTTATGAACACGATTATGTCTGTCTTCAGCCGAAAGAACAAAAGCTTACCCCCAAAGACCGCCACCATGAGCGGCTTTGTCCTAACATTTTACCATCGACCAATAATACGGATGTGTAAACTAAGCTTGATGAACGACTTCATCCAATGGTTAAGATCAGATTAAACATCCGCTCTGCCCTCTGCATCGAGACATCGCGGGTTCGATCCTCCCACGGAACAAATCTTTGTGTAACCCACAAATACTTGTTTCGGTCTGGGTGTTTGTCTATGTGAATTTCATGTTTGTAAAAGTACCTACGACGCAGGAATAATATCTAGTGTGGGGCTACAGCTGAATGATATATGCTGTTCGTACGCTCGAGCCAGAAGGGCAAAGAGGCAACTAGCTTAAGGGCGCCCCAAGAAGGAACGCCCTCGGCTTGGGCAGTCGTTATAGGGAGGGGGGGCATATACTAGGTTGCTGTCTCGCCGTAGTGCTCTACACCAGCCAGCGGGCAAGGGATTCCTCGACTCGCCGGCGTAGTCAGTGTCTGATCCTGTGTGCGGTGTCTGTATCCGAAAGAAGGGATGTAAGGGCATCGGTAGGGTCGGCGAGAACATACCGCGGACGGTGGTAGCGGGTGATGGAAGGGGAGTATTATAAAAAAAAAACGCTAAAGAACTTAGTTCATTTATCATTACGCACTGGACCCTTATTCGGTATGACCAAATGCGCCACGTTACGATATATATATTCGGGTAATGATTGTGTAATGTTATTCTTTATGTCACTACACTGGAGTACCATAAAATTTCATTTTACCATAACATTTATTATAACATCCCGCGTTTGGCTAGAGCGAAGAAAGGCTTAGCGCTTATATTCTAAAGAATTAATTATTAAAAATAATTGTAACTTGTTTAATTTATAAATAACCCTTCACGCTATTATTTATAAGGTGTTTCATATCAAATTCATGGAAGATTATTACGAAAAAGCATTTCAAAAAAGGCATTAGTGGCGGCGATTTGATCAATTCCAACAGCTGCCCAGCCTCCACCAGTCCGCACTGGGTCCGCGTGGTGGAGTATAAGATTTGTGAGAGATTGCTTTTGCCCAACACTGGGACAGTATTGGCTGATTTTTTGCAAGAAAAAACTGTTTTCTAAATGGTATTTTAATTGAAAAAATGGCGTTTGTAATATAGCGTCATTTTTAACACAGTGTGGGTTTGGTTTTGAATATATGAAGTCGTTACAAGGAATGGGTAAAGGCTTTTAAGAAAGAAAAAAAAAACTAACTATGAAAGAAATTATACATTTTATCAGGTTTGATAAATCTGGCTTAAAATTGGAGGGTAAATGTTACGTGCGAAAGATGGATTCGAACTAATACCTTTTAATTGGATTAAAATACTTTGAGCAATCAAAATTGCTGTGCTTGTATTAAGAAAAGATAAGGTAAGTGTTATTATATTTATAGCGTATATATCTATCTATTTATATCATCACGCCAGCTCCCTCGCAGGGTAGGCAGATAGTACAGAGTTCCAACTTTCCTTACAGACCTCTCTGGCTTCCAAGCTAGCGTATATATAATAGGATTATTAAGAGAGTATCGTTTTAAAAATGAGAAAGGCTGCTCTGGTGGTTCGGGCATATGAAAAGAATATCGGTGACAAAACAGATATACAATGGGAAAGTGGAAGGATGTAGGTACCGGGGAAAATCTAGAGTATCTTACTATGACCACATGGCTTTTTATTTGAAGGGCAAATCATGAACTTCCGTAATCGGCGAACTATGAGAGTGGAGGATGCCAGAGAGGTCTGTGAGGAAAGAACCTGTTGGAACACTGTACTCTTTGGTTGCCCCGGAAGGGATTCGGCGTAATGATATAGATAGATAGACGATTATTACATTAAGTCCCGCTGAATAACCGGTGTGAGTAGATAAAACGTTCCGGTAACGCGCCATCACACACTGTAAGATCGAACCCCATACATTAGTGCAATAAACTTGACAATAACTTAATTCAGAGCAACGAAGGGCGATTCCCCCGGGCCACCCACTCCTCTATAGGGCCCACAATAGTTCGCACAGCTGAATTTAATTAGAATTATCGATCGTCTACATCCTAAACTAACAATCAGGTAGCGTCTTAATTTCTTACGGAGTTAGTAGTTGTAGTCAAAATTTCTATAAAATATGCAATTGAATAATTGATTAGATAAAACACTTGAATTTAGTAACTTGCTTTATTCGTATGTCTGTCTTTTCATTTGTGTACAAATAATATATCGATAATCTTTCCGGTTCAAAATTTGTGATCCGTTTTCAGGCACTTGCAAACATTTGATTGATTTAAAAGTTGACTGCCTCGTTGGTCTAGTTTGCGATCACGAGGACCTGGGTTCAAGTCCTAGGTGAGACTAATGTAGTTTTTCTATAGAAAATTCCCAATAATAGTCCGGGGTCTAGAATTGGTATATCACAATAGGTTCGCCCCTATTACATGGAACCTAACATCGCCGGCGAAAAGTGGGTGTACATAGCACACCTCTGCCACCCCCGCTTTGGGAATATAGGAGTAACGGTGTGTTTTGTGTGTGCCTTAATATTTGGCATACGGAAATAAGTTTGGTCCCAAGGCAATAACATATTACCATGAAGCTAAATTAGACTGATGGTGGGCCATAGGAACTTCCAACTACTCAATTTAACCCATCGTGTGCAATCTTGTTGTATTTGTCTTGACAAGTGCTAAAGCTGTGGATCATGTCCAAGGCCTGATGACGAAGGTGGAAGGTGTCTACAGTAAAGATTCAAATATACATGATAGCACCATCGTGTTTGGGATCGTTGGACTTGTTTTGGTAAGTTTTATAGACCATAATGGTGACCAAAATCTGATGATGAAGCCTGGAGGAGGCTATAGCATTTAAAAATAAGAGCTTGATTGATCCTTTAAAATTAAAATTATTAGTTTGGCTTATTAAAACCTTCTTTATTTGGGTGTACGAAAAATATATCCAGAGAAGGGCATTAAGACGGACTATATTGTATTTCGTTTGTCCTAAAACATATTCTAGTATCTGCATACTTATTTAAGGCTAGCCTATATATAGGATGGAGGCAAGCTTAATTAATCTTAAGAAGAAACTTCTATTGCAAAGACATGACTGAGGTAGATCTTACTAAGCCGCTGTTTCGATTCCTGCACGGGACAAATATTTTTGCGACACCAAAATGTTGGGTGTGGTTCTTCTTCTTCTTCTTCTGCTTTAAGTTATGGCTTCACACTAATTTTAAGTGTATTTTGCCAGTGTCCAGTGAGATATATAATCGTGTTTGTTCGAAATTAATTCAACTCCCCGATGAACTTGATGACAACGATGATAATGAAATTAATGAAGTACCCCACCCTGGATAGTAAAGCGGTAGATACTTTACATACCAATTGCGACGGCCGTTTTAAGGAGATCAAAAAGGCACGATTTATCACTTTGTTGCAATTACCTTCACTCATGCACATATAAGGACACATAATGGTTAATATTCCACCAACATTACACATTATTAGTCGAAATAACACAAGTTTTGGGAATAAAAACAAATTGACAACATCTCTCTTCGACTTCCCGCCAAAAGTCCCTGGGTGTGGTTAGTTGTGCAGATAAATTTATTTTTTCAAGGATCTAAGGCACAGAAATAATGCGTATAAATATAGCACGGTATGTGAGTTTGGTAGTTTATTTAGCCATACTTATATTATTGAGTTATTGAAATGGAAAAAAATTATAACAAGCTTTTATTTAACTTGCAATGTTCGGATGTCTGTTTATCTGTCTGTCTTGCCGGTTTAAATCTTGTGATCCATTTTTCAAGTACTTGCGGGTATCCGGTTGAGCTGAAATTTGGGATACTTATGTAAAGTCGGCCGGACAATGCAATAATATCGTACCATGGAGCTGGTCTGAGGATAAAGCCAAAAGGTGGTCATTGGAACTACCCTAACCTAACCCCGCCGTGTTTGGGCTCGATGGATTTGTCTTGACGAGTACTTTAGATCCGAATGCTGCCCAAGGTCTGGTCATAGAGAACGCCATAGGACCTCCTTAACTAAACAAGGTAGTAAGTGCACTACTAAGTGATCTTGCTATAAAAGCATGTTTTAATAGAAAGTATAGACGGGTATACGTAAAGCAGATACCGTTCATTCATATATACGTTTGGCGCAAGTCCAAATTGCAATGAATGAATTTAGACATGTTGTCACCGATGTAATGGGATTCATAGAGGACTAGTATAAAAAAAGAAGTTTGTTTTGCGTAGGGTTTGCGCCATCAATAACATTATATTTATAGACGTATAATAATTCTTTATTTTTAAAACGGTCCGAGACCGCACATCTATTCATGCTATAATATTCGGTTATGCCTTTTTTTCAGCAAAATACCTACTGTTATAACACCTATATTACATTTTTTAAATACTTATGAACTCTGAGAAATTAAAGTACGCTGCGATTTAGCAAAGAGAATTAAATTAAATTCTGTTTCTTTCATCACAGTAGTTGCATCGCTTTTTTTCCATTTTTGCTTGCAACGCGACGCTACACCTCGCGGACGTCACGTGCAAATGTTGCCAACCTGAAAAATATTATATCGAAATGCAACATTAAATCTCATTTCCTCCTCCTATCGATTGTACGATATGCTCCCAACATGTTCGGGACATATGCGGCGATTGGATTGCCGCTTGTAAAATATCAACTTTACAATTTCATATAAAATTTTTGACACAGATTCCTTTTTTATGTCTGTGTATGTTTGTGTGTGGTAATTATCTCCGCCGTTAGCCGCAGAGTGTAAAAGCCCTGCGGCCAACAGCGTAGGACTTCACCGGACAAGAGGGCGAGCGTGAAACCAATACGATCGAACCGAAAAGACAAGAGCGACTAGCTCAAGGGCGCGCCAAGGAATAACGGCCTCGGCTTGGGCAGTCGCTATGGGGAGGGCATATACCTACTAGGTGTCTCGCCGTGGTGCTCTGGAACGGCTGGCGGGCAAGAGATTCTTCGAACTCACCCGTGAAGTCAATGTCTGATTCTATGTGCGGTATCTGTATTCAAAAGAAGGGGACTAAGGGCATCGGGTGGGTCGGTAGGAATATGCCGCGGGCGGCGGTATCGGCTGATACGAAGGGAGTCAGGTGCGTAGTCGGCGTTGGCTAAGAGTAAGGGATCTGATGGTTTGACGCGTTCGCGAAGTAGCGGGTTGTCGCCATTTTAATATAGGCGCCAATAGGTCGAGACCGAGATCGAAATGTAGATTGACATACCGTATGTACCACGGAACACCGACGGGTTTTCGGAGGAATCGGGACTGGACAGCTTGGGGTCTGTGAATTAGAATGCGAGTCGCATACCCGAACACCTAACAAGCATACGTCATGATAGGGCGTACATAAGTTTTGTAAAGTCTCACCTTATTCCTAAGGGTTATTTTACTCCGCTTGCACATTATCGGGTGAAGACGGCCAAGCCTAAAGGCGGTTCGGTTACGGATTCGCTTGATGTGCGGTCCGAAGGTCATTGTATTTCTTAGTGTGCTCCCTAGAAATTTAACCGGTTTGACCTCGGGGATAGGTCGGTCGAACATGGTCACTTTACCTAGATTATTTCTGGGGTGATGCAGGGAGGGGGCGGGTGTGTGGTACTTCTGAAGAAGAACACCGCAACGCTCTTGTCCTACACTACATTTAAAATAAATAAACAAGATACTTCCCTAGGGCATTGGCGGCTGTCTGTAGTTTTACTATGCGTGTCATAGAGCGAATGAGGCTAGATGTAACTTACTCGAACGAGGAATATCGTTCGTGTATCGGCTAAATAGGAGGGACATACTTTTACAACAACTGTCATCAACTACTTGATTTGGACATATTTCACAACCACCCCACGTCATTCAGGAAAAAGGTACTAAATCATGTGTAAACTAATTTTCCGCTTTATATCTATTTAATAATTAACATTATTTTTTGCTAAATATAAACTAACATTAATTACTATAATTATATACACCCGTGGTCGCCCATAGGTCGATATTCGACCTACTCTTTCATCGTTTGCTGGATACGTTTGACATTCAGTAAGACTATAGACAAATAATATTAAAGACAAACATCAATTTGACGTGTATTGTGTCAAAGACATGGTAGTGTGTGTAATGTTTTTTTCATTGATTTAATGTATGTTTAAGCATAATTAAAAAAATATATTAGCATTCTGCACTCCTTCTCTATAAACTATAAGTGTGGGAAATTTCATACTCCTTCGTCCGCGCAATTTTCGTAAAAATGTATACTAAGTTTTTGCTTCACGTATTAATATATAGATTCTGAAATTCTCTGACTTTGACATAACCAATTTGCTTATTTTTATTTGTTATATTGCAGACTTTTAAATATTTTTTCCCGTTATTTTGTATTCTGACATCCTAATATTTTCATTGTCTTAGCATTTCTAAACCATTCGCTGTTTATAATCTTTACTTTTCCTTTGTCATGTTGTGCATGTCTATAATGGATGTAAACACTAGTTATTTCCTCTTCCATGAAATGTAGTAAAGCATGTTTGTGTTTGCATTGTTGATATGCCTAATAAATAAATAAATTTCTACAGATTACCTCGTTAATCTAGTGTATGACAAGGATGGTATTTCAACTCACTAGCATTACGCTAACGTCCAAATTTTCATGCTTAGTCTTCAGAACGGATTTTGACAAAAGTCGCGGACGGCCGCTAGTATTACTTCATATTCGCAGATGAATTAGTGGTCAAGTGATCGTGTTGTCACTTTTCACTTGATTTAATGAACTTTATTGTGAAAAAGATGGAATATACACGATAGGGTTACGATAACGTCAACCTGTTCATGTTAAGCTTTCAGGCAGTGCTATTTCAGTACTCTACTGTTTATGAAGTCTCCGTATAAATATTTTTCTCCGAAATGATTCGTGTTATGATAAAAACATCCCCACCCAATTTTATGCTGTCTCTTCCATGCTTCTTCTGATGCATCACCCTATTTTTTGTATTTATACTTCTTAATTTTACCTCCAAAAATATTTTATACCTTAAGTTGTTTATTCAATTGCAAAGCGAATATTAATATTACATTTTTAAATTATTGCAAAGCGGAAACTGGCAAGTGACGAAATAAGTGAAGACAATGTAAACGTATAACCATGCCATCATGCTCGTGCTACGGGCCTTACTCGTCATGACCAAACGCGGTAAGTTACAATAACTTCGTGAAATGATATTGTAGTGGTACGTCACTGAACTACCATTACACGATAATTACCCGAAGTTATCTTATTACCCCTTGTTACGTGTTTAATTACAATAATAAATAATATTAGCCTTGTTAAGAAACTGCCCCACCGTTGGGCACAGACCTCCTCTCAAACTGAAAGGGTTTAGGCCGTAGTCCACCACGCTGGCCCAGTGGCAAACTTCACACATCTTGGAGAAACTCTTAGGCGTGCAGATTTCCTCACGATGTTTTCCTTCACCTTTAAAGCAAAGTGATAGTTAAATTTTAACACGCACATGTTATCGAAAAGACAGAGGCCTGGTTTTAACCCGAGACCTCTGACTTTGCAGTCCAACGGTCTGACCAGTAGGCTATCACTGCTTATGTTGTATGTGTTCAATTGAATACAACGAATTAAGGCCCAACTGACTACCGCTTAAATACTTACCAATAATCTGTTAGCGCTGTTTCCTCTTACCTATAAGAGAAAAAAAACTATTAAATTTTAATAGGATACTAGTTTCGCATTTAGACAATTTTATGACGATGCGACCATGGTATGACCAACACATATTGAGTAATACGTTTTAGAAATATCCGTATTGATATGAATCAATAATAAATTCAGTTCATTATAGCGCACTAAAGTAGTATTTTTAGCAAATTAAAAATTGTTGGAATTCAGCTATCGATTGAGAACAAACTACTTTCAGGTCTTCCGTTAATTATGTTACACCAAAAACTGTTGAATGATTTAAATTTATATTGCTGCACTAAAATTAAAGTGTCGCGTTGGTGGGTAGTCTGTTTAGTATTTAGTTTTATACAATCTTGGACCGTACCATTTTTATTAACAAGCTTTAATTAGCTTGCCCTGTAAGTATCTATGTAACGAAATCTTTTAACATAATTTTCACCAACTATAAGGCATCCGATCAACTTAAAAATTGGTTCACCTTATCACGAACGCATAACAATAGAATAATTTTTAACTTTGGTCTAATATCCTGACCAGGATCACCGGAAAAAAAAATAATAGAAATTTTACAGATTTGTTTGAGACTACAAAATAAGAAAATAAATTAAGAAATTTATAGTAAAATCACGCTTTAATAGCAAGCCGAACTAAAAACTAGAAAATAATAACGAAAAAATTAATGATGTGATAAAGTGTGGGTGCTTGTTAATCTTTATAATAACTCTTCTTTTATAAATCGTTACCAATGAATTATTTTTAATATTTGACGCCAAGTGCCCCAAGGTTGTTCACAGTAAAAATAATTATATCTTTATAATTTTGTACTCTAGTTCGGCTTGCTACTAAAGCTGTTTTAGTTTTATTTTAAAGTACAATTTTTATAAAATTATTTAATGATCCCTTGATCACACACTATATATACACAGCACTTTTATACCCCAATTTACAATGAAACTTGTACGTGTATGTGTGCGTTTTCAGAAATACGCTTTAGGAATGCGTTTGGAATCTTGTTCTTGCTATGAATCAAGAAAAAATTATTTTTTTATAACGCACTGAAGGAGTAAAAGCATTTTTTGCAAATTTAAAAAAAATGAAAAATACATTAAATTTTTTTAATTTTAATTTATTTTATTTTTATCAGACAACAATATGGTCCATTATCGGTTAGTAGGCTTAAGGTCTAAGTGTTAGTAACATACAATTACAATTGATTGAGAAATTGTTGGAATCGATTCAGTTACCGATTTAGAACAAACTACTTTCAGGTATTGCGTTTATTATGTTACAGCTTGTATATATATATATATATATATATATATATATATATATATATATATATATATATATATATATATATATATATATATATATATATATATATATATATATATATATATATATGAGGCGCTCGTAGCGCTGTGCAACCGCGGTGTTCTTAGCGATTTTCGGACCGGTTACCACGCAATCTGGTAGTCGCTAAGCCGAGTTGGAAGCCTTTTAGGCAGCTTGATAAGCTCCAACAGCAGGTGTCGCCAAGGTGGCATGTCACCAACCGCTCCGATCCCTATAACCACGGAAATCATTATAATATTACGTTCATTAGCGCACATATAGAGCATCCGTCCCCCTTTAGGACCTCCGTGACGTCACAGCCATGGACGCGCACCAAAGTACTTAAGCCACCGCGACGGTCTTGCGGGGCGCATCCCATAGTAGCCTCCAACCTCCCCTTACAGCCACCTCAAGCCTCGCTTGTACTTGACACTGATACTACTACAGATTCCCACGAATCTGACCGCTATCCGTAAACAACCCGACGCAACGGTCACTAGCTCATATAATACAATTGAAAATACATACCATGCACTGGAACCCTCAAAGTTCCTACATTCATTAAACCGTTTACCTTTAGCACATATTATAATGCCTGAATGTCCTTTCAGTCTTTTATGCTAGACCATAGTAGAATAATGTTTTTCCTCTATCCAAATCCTTTCCGTTTTTCTTCCTGAGACAAAAGCCGAATCTTTTTTATCGTCATCTTGACCGTTATACTTTTTCCGCAACCATAAACTAAAAAAGGTTATTTGCGACTGCAGCGCGACAGCAGGTGGCCGCAAACCTGCCTCCACCAATCCGCACTGGGTCCGCGTGGTGGAGTATGACCTAGTCCCTGTCGCCTCGATTTGTGGGAGAAGGCTTTTGCCCAGCTGTAGGCAGTATAGGCTGATTTTATTGGACAAAGATGGTTTCCATCCAAACATTCTCTACTTTGTTTGAACTGCTGTAATCTAAAAAATATTAACCTTTTCTGCTGCAACCTTGCATACAATCTGAATAAAACTTATAAACTTTTACAAGAACTAACAAACTAAAAGTCATTAAAATTAATGTTATCTTGACTCCGTACTTACGAGTAGGACCTGGACTGGCCTCTAGTTTCAAACAAGGTGATTTAATACTTTGCTATCGTTCCAGTCTTTAGTTAGGTAGTCTTTTAAAAAAACTTCAAAGAACAAGGGAGAAAGGTTACTAATAGAAATATTCTTTGTTATCATAAATAGAATACCTAAATTCCCGGGGTTCGGGAATTTAGATCTTATTTCCGGTAAGTATAATAACAATGGACTCGGCCCAAATGTAAAATGTCCTCGGTTCTATCCTCGCTCAAAAAATAGTTTTGCCATTCAGCGAGAGAATGCAGCCAGCGTTCTTGTCACCATTCCACGTGGAAACAAAAATATAGAATGTAAAACCGATGGCGAAATATAGTTGTATCTTTGCCACTGTCTATTTGTCTATGATCCTTGCCGTTGTCGCTTAGGGAGTACCTATAGGCATAAAAAAAACTAATAAATATTTAAAAAATAAACACCGACACGCCTATATTCGCCAAGCAGGGTCGGCAGAGGTACACCTCTTCCAGTACACTGTGTACTGCGCCGACGATGTTGGGTCCCATGTAATAAGGGGCGAGGCTATTGCTGAATACCCGGCACAATTCTAGACTTCGGACTGATATTGAGAAAGAACGGACAAATATTGAAATTGAGAAGAGAATGACTGATATCGATAAGAGATTTATTTGAGAATTTGAATAGAAAAACTATATTTGTCCGACCAACGAGGCAGAATAAAAATAAAACTAACCAAAAAGTATCCAAATTCTAATTTTACCACCAAATAATTTTAAAGTGTAATAGGAAAGTATTCAATAAATCAAGTGATGCGACGGACACCATAGTGAACACTCAGCAGATTGGGCACGTCCAAGTCACACAGACCCCGGCAATAACGATGTAATCGCGTTTGACTGGAGGCGATCGCGCTCTGACCGGCGCGGCCCGTTTGATAATGCTGGAATGCCAGAGCATGATTAAAGGAAGCTTATTCAGTGGACGTCAACTTGCACCTTCAATACAGTTCATGTCTAAATGGTTTAGCACAAAGACTTGGCGAGCCTATTGCCATATACCGGACACAATTCCAGACTCGGCACTCATACTGGGAAGTTTTCGTTAAAAAACTACATTTGTGAACCTAGTTTATAAGGCAAGATTCACATGATTGCAACTGTTTTTTTATGTAGGTCACAGCTGTTTTTATTATACGTAGCCCCACGCCAGGAAATCCTTAGTCGTGGGTGCGATTACTAACATGAAATTCCCATATATTCCCATAAACGCCCAGACTGAAACAAAAACGAATCACCCACAGTGCGAGAATCGAACCCTCAACCAATCCATCCATTGGATAAAATCGTACCTCGTATTTATCTTTGTTATCTATGAACCCGTAATTACTTATGCACGAATATTTTATTTTATTTTATCTCTATCTATCTATCTATATCATCACGCCGGATCCCTTGCAGGGTAGGCAGAGAGTAATAGAGTTCCAACAGGTTTTTTATAACATACCTCTCTGGCTTCCTCCACTCTCATAGTTCGTCTCTGACTTATCCTTCAGATAAGCCTCGGTCTATTTGGTCATGGTAAGATAGTCTAGGTCTTTCCTGGTACTATATACATTTTATTTTACCTGTTTAATGGGTCATAGCGAATTGGGCCCAGAGTAACCAATTGATCATACAATGCTCGACCTTGCATTGTGACACCGCAGGCCTTTCGGCCATACAATGTTATGGTCGTCACGTAGGTATACCGTTAACCCATTGCCAAAAACATAGACGAGTAGATAAGTAACTATGACTAATGTAGCAACTATTTCTGCAATGGCGTGCATTGCATATAGTCAATAAAGCAGTGATGTACATATTACACTAAATGTAGATATACGTTATTAAGTATCATAATTAAGTGAGGATGATGATTGATATTATGTTCTATCTAACTATATCGTCACGCCAGATCCCTTGCGGGGCAAACACAGAGTAAAGTACCGAACGACTGGCACTGACTTCAAATATTTACTTTTTATGTTTTTAGGTAACTTAGGAAGAGTTTGCCCAAGGAAAACCTATCACTACCAAATTAATAGTCTTTTAGAAAAGGGTCAAGTGCGTAGCACTCTTAATGGACGGATATGTATGAAGAGATGTTTCAACGTAGACGAAGCGAAAGTGGTGTGACATAATCGTAGTATGTGGCAAACTGTAGTTTCTGCCTACCCCAGTGGGATAAAGGCGTGAGTGTATGTATATTAACGTGTGTATTTTTAACGTGTGTGGCGATAAGGCCACGCGGATGTATGACTGGATTGTCCTATACCTATTACAATTTCTATGGAAGAAAGACAGAAGAGGTTAAATATAAAGTAAAAAAAAATAATTAAGCAATAACAGCAACAGCACATCATCACGGCAGATCCCTTGTGGAGTAGGCAGAGAGAACAGGGTTCCAACAGGTTCTTTCCTCACATACCTCTCTGGCTTCCTCCTCTCATAGTTCGTCTCATATACGCTCGCCGGTTACGGAGACTCTTGACTTGTCCTTCAGATAAGATTCGGTATATTTGGTCATGGTAGAATAGTCTAGGTCTTCCCCGGTACCTAAATTCTTCCACTTTTGCATTATATAACTGTTTTGTCATTCTTTCTTTTGACATTCTTGCAATATGCCCGAACCAACGGAGCATTCCCTTTCTCATCTTTACACCGATACTATCTTTCATTTCAACTCGCTTTCTTACTACGCTGTTGCGAATACAGTCGGTCAGCTTCCCTCCGCACATCTTCCACAAAGTTTGCATTTCCACAGCATTTATCCTACTTTTATTCTCCTTCTTAAATACCCAGCTCTCGCGTTGGGACAAGCACTCCGTTATGTATGGCCAGCTGCGCCTTTTGGTTTAAGTGCCGGCTCCCAAGTAGCTTTCCTATCGCACCATTCACCCTGTTCCCTGCACTCACTCTTCTCTCTATGTCAGTGGTGTCAGCTTACTGAATGCGCATCCAAGATATACAAACTCATTTACTCGCTCTAGCACATCGTTACCAACCACAATCCTTGCATTTGTTCTGGTTTCTTCCCGTTCAAAAACCATAATCTTGGTTTTCTTTACATTCAAATGTAAGCCATTTTCCATGCATTCGTCTTTCATAACTGTAACTAGTGTTTGCAGATTAGCGGTTGATGGCGCTATAAAAACTGCGTCATCTGCATATAGTAAATGATTTACCACTAGATCACCCATTTCTACACCTTCATTCATCGCGTTCAGTCCTTGAAGACTTTTAAATTAAAACTTTTTATCAGAACATCTATATCACATTCTATGGTTACTCCAGTCTTATTAAGGTATTACTAATTAAGTTGTTTCAGACAATAAAAATTACTCACAAGATTCGATACGACCAACAAAAGACAAAGAATAAAAGAACTACCGACAATGAGAAATCGTTATTAGTAAAATGAAAGCATATCTCACGTCACCAAAGTTATTATTGCCAATATACAACGAAATATTATCAAGCTTGGGGGCCTTATTCGTGAGCATTAAAGATCATATCGCTGTGACTAATAATTTGGGCAAATGAGTATTTATCTTAGCAGTTATTAATGAATAGCATCTTCGAGCTATTTGGGTGGGTTCAGATGGCAATTTAAACTGTTAGTAGCATCTATTCTAGACTTACTTAGTAAGTATAGTTTCCAATAACCTTTATCTTAGAAGAGGTTACACACACTAAACAACACTGGTTGTACTACGCAATCCAGGGGGAGCAACGGCTTAAGCTGCACCAAGCGCCCGTCAACATCGCATTACATTGTATTGCTATGTAAATCCTGTTTTAACCACGTGGCCACAAAAATAAGTTCGTTACTCGTTGGTATATGGCTGCCTCGTTGGTCTAGTGGCAAAGCGGATCGCTTGGTGATCACCAGGTCTGAGTTCAAATCCTAGGACGGACAAATAAAGCTTTTGTAACGAAAACTTCCCAGTATGAGTCCGGGGTCTAGAATTGTACCCGGTATATGGCAATAGGCTCGCCCCCTATTACATGGGACCTAACATCGTCAACGAAAAGTGGGTAGACTCAGTACACCTCCACCAACCCCGCTCGGGGAATATAGGCGTGACGGTGTGCCACAAAATTAATGGATTTTGTTCATTCATTGCCAAATATTATATGACTTGCAATGTTTCGTAAGTCTATCTGTATATCATATCGACGCTTGAAAGGCAATCTTCACTAAGCGACATTGAGTAAACTTTACAGGAGAGTGATTTAAAGTTCAAATATAATAAAAAAATCATAAAAATTCACCTAATTGTTCGATTAAAATGATGTTAACACTCAGAGAAATAATTTTTTTATAGCTATCCATATTGTCAAAATAAGACACCTGACACATTTATAAACACCGGTTTGTGTTGGATAGATAAAATTTAACCGATTTGATAAACAGGTTAAATTATCTAAATCATTACTGTAGTGTGTGCAGTAACATGTAAAAATAGGTAAACTTACTTAGTTTAGAATTTTGATACAAAAAGATTGATCTAAAAACATCTGATAGTTAAAACACAATCAAGTAAATTTACCTAAGTCTTATTTAATGATTTTTGTGAATGTGGAAATTGTCTCTTAGTTATTAAAGTTACCCTAAACCTCCCTCTGACATTTAACCAAGAACTGTATAGGTAATTATTATCATGTGTTTCTCAATTTGTTTTCGATAATAGATCAAGAGAAAATTTAGTTGTTTAGTGTCCATATTTTTACACACCTGTGAAATCCAATGATGAATGCAACATTGCCAACACAGTACGGTCGCGGTTTTGGCCCGGAAAATAGTCACAATACAGAAGTAATCGAGTGACGTTTCCTGAGGCATCTACCGATTAAATATATTTGTGCAATATAGATGCAATCTCGTTAGCGCCACGCTTACCATTGCTCTCATCCCAGTAGTAACAAAAATCTTTACGAGTTCCATTTTTATTAACACACAAATTGTTAAAAGCTGTAGTACAAAAGCAAAGATTGTGCATAGGGTGTGTTAAGTACTTTTTCGAGATCAAAACTAGCAGAAAGAGTTGAAGCATCATCCTTATGAATATTTTCGTGAACTTTATATTAAACGGGCATAACTTTCTTCTTTTTCTATTTCATGTTCTTCCTTTTCTTTTTGCTTTTCGGGATTATTATTATTTCCGTATTGAAGACACTTAAGGTACTTATCTTTTTAAGGTACATGGAAGCCAATGTTAAAATTATCTTGAAATATTTAACAAAAAATTATATCACTTACTACATCTACACCCTGATTCATATAATGCTGTTTGTAAAGTTAAACAAGTAAATATATCTAAGCTCTAATATTTTTTCACTTTATTTTAGGTCTCCTTATATAAACGACACTGTCAAAAAATATAGTAAGAAGTTAAAATACATAACCACATAAATTACAATTGCTTTGTGTAGGTAAAATCTTCTGAGTGGTTACAAAGAAAAATTTCATAACAAGTAAAAATAAGTAAATACAAATAAATGAAAAAGTCAATACATGAAAAACCGACTAAGTTAGTATTCCTAATTGTTAGAATGTCGTAACTGCTGTTAATGTGATATTCTTAATATCACTTTGTTTTGGTCGTTTAGTGAGCACAAAATGTAGATTTTACCGAAATCACGCAATATCTAAGCGACAATAAAACACGCCGTGGAACTACGAGACCTAGACCAAACGACGCAGAAAAATCTGGCGGTTCGAATGGTATATATGGTATATAACTCATTTTACGGATTTATGTCGGTCAGTAATGATTGCCTTTCAAGCGTCGATATGGTACTATGGAGCTGGTCTGAGGATGGAGTTGGAAGGTGGCTATAGGAATATGTGAACTTTACAACGTAACCCCTTCGTGTACCGTACCAGGGTCTGATGATGAAGCCGAAAGGTGGACAATGGAAACATCAAACTACTCAATATAACCCCGGCATGTTTAGGCTCGTTGAATTAGTCTTGAAGAGTCCTTTAAACTCGGATAGTGTCCAGGGTCCGCTGATAGAGCCGGAAGGGAGCCATCTTCGTTAACTATGCAAGGTATCTACGTTATGCTTTTGCTATAAAAGCTTGTTTTTAAAAAGCTCTTTTTAATTTAAAATTATTTAGGTTTTAATTGTCATGCCATATTTGTTAATATAATTGGCCAAGTAAGAATAAACAGACTTTGTGGCAGTTGTTGCTAGATTTTGGTAACTTTTCGGATCCGTCGCTATATGAAACAGGTACCATACTAATCTATTTATCTATACATATATACATATAATAAAACTGTAACCGAGCTGACTCTGTACAAAAATTTAATTGAGGTGCACTTCCTTATCGATATAGAGGCCGAAACAATTTATTTTGGAATTATTGTCTGTCTGACTGTCTTTCTTTCTGTCTGTCTCTTTGTGTTTCAATCACGCAAATACTACCGAACAGATTTCAATGAAACTTGGTATGGTAATAACATATACTCTAACTTAAAATCTAAGATACTTTTCATCCCAGAAAATTCAAGCAATCCCGTATTATTGCGGGATAAGCCATAAAACTTATGTAATATATATTTATCTAATGGCTATTGTCAGTTATAGATCAAATTAAATATTATTGTCAGTCAATTATTTGTATAAATGACTGAACACACCCTTATGTGTTGTGCGAAGGAGTCTACACACGCATGTGATCGATACACAATATATTAATGCACTATTTTTATTCAAGTCGATCCCTCATTTTGATTAATTGATGTTACTTATAGTGCTGCCACATATTTAATAAAAAATAGGACAACTAATTTTTTTAACATCACATGATCAGCAGCGCTCAGGTTTTACAGTAAAGAGTTATATTTTATAAAGTATTTGTAAAATTAAACTAACTTCTAAAGACACGCGCCATTGCACACGGTCCTCCGCTTTCCGCATCCAGTCTGTCTCAGCGACCTTTTTGAGGTCGTCGGTCAATCTAGCTGGGGGCCCTTCTACCTTACGCTTACCAAGTCGCGGTCTCCACTCTAGGACACGCTTGCTCCATCGGCCGTCGGTCCTTCTGCAGATGTGACCAGCCCATTTCCACTTTAGCTTACTGAGTCTGCGAGCTATGTCGGTAACTTTGGTTCTTTGTCGGATTACCTCGTTACGAATTTTATCCTTCAAAGAGACGCCGAGCATAACTCGCTCCATAGCCGGCTGTGTGTCTTTGAATTTGTGGACTAGTCTCACTGTGAGTGGCCACGTCTCGGCCCCGTTAGTCATAACAGGTAGGACGCATTATCTGGGTATTAGTATTTATAGATAATATCTCCAATATTATTAAATCATATGGTTTTTTTCTTTTTTCCGTATAGTAAGGGGCGTTTGTACACGTGTAATTTTGTTATGACTCAATCCGATTATTTAGATAGTCTACATAAATAGGTTAATAGCCTATGAAATAATAATTAGTCATATGCTGTTGGGCTATTTCAAACTTAATAGTTTACATATATTTTCATCAAAAACACAATTCAAATTATATTATCCTATGAGTAAATGAGGGTATTTCAAAGAGAATCTAAAAATTATTACTACTTATAAAAATATCAACAAAACATGGCATCACTAGTACCGGAATGCGGCATTATTGTTGTTATATTATTTAATTTTTTTTATTTATTAAAAAACCGTTAAATTGTAGGTATGTATTAGATTGTGGCTAATCAGTTGAAACTTTCGAGAACAGAATACACGGGATGGATTTTTGGGTGAGCCAGTAAGGGCTAACTATCTGCTGCAGCAGAATAGATTATTTTACTGTCAATAGAATTTTGACAGATTTCCACACAAAATATATCAAGACAGCTGTTAGAAGACTATCCTTAACTTGTTGTGATATTTTAAGGAATATTCACAGATTTAATTAAAACATAACGTTAGTAACAAAATGAGCAAATTACATGAAAAACTATTTTTAATGCCAATCAATGCTGTTTCTTATAAAGATCAAATCGTAAAATACTTTCCCCATACATTCCTTAAAAAATATGTTGGCTTCGATAACCTGTGTGTGTAGTTAATTCACAAAACCCAACCCAAAAATTCGATTCAGTTAAATTGCAAAAATAAATGTGATAGAGAATCTATTGCTTCGTTCAAATAGATAACATTATTTATAATGTTAAAAAAAATTAAATTACCATATTCGAACAATGTCATTCTAGGATTACAATTCAATTAAAATCTCATGAGCTTACCTTTTAGTCGGTATATGAACACATGAGAGGCGCTCGTAGCGCTGTGCGAACGCGGTGTTCTTACCGATCACCAAGGTTAAGCAGCGTTCGACTCGGTCGGTCTGAGATGGGTGACCGTTTGTGGCATTTTCATATTCGAGCGTCTCCGTGCTTCGGAAGGCACGTTAAGCCGGTGGTCCCGGTTATCATTTAATGTGGTAGTCGTTAAGCCGAGTTGGAAGCCTTAAGGGCGGCTTGATAAGTTCCAACAGCGGGTGGCCACAAATCTGCCTCCATCAATCCGCACTGGGTCCGCGTGGTGGAGTATGACCTAACTCTCTTACCTCGATTTGTGAGAGAAGGCCTTTGCCCAGCAGTGGGTAGTATAGGCTGATATTATTATAAACACATGAAAATACAAAAGCATGATTGTACTCCGATTCATCAAGTAATGCAATAGGTATGCTTTGTGGCACACACACACACACAAGACTGTGAATAATCATTAAATCATAGATTTATGCTATTAATATTCAAAGGTATTAATGAACGAGTTTTCTTCAAAACAAAGGTTTATATTTGATCAAAGTAAAAAAAATGGATTTCATGGAATCTAAACTGTCTTTCGGAAAATAGAATAGACAGCGTTCAAAAATCGTAATAATAAGAAACTAGAAATGAAATGCACGATTTAATTCGAAATCGGTGTCGCCGCTTTGTTATGCATGCATAATTTGTAACAAATAGACACAGTATATTATTGATGTGATATGACCCTGATAAGTATAGTTACAACTTCTAGAAAGACTTTTCGCAGTTTGATATGCTGCAAAATACTAATGTTAGCCACGATATACCCGCTGAGATCACATTAAGCGCATTTGTGATTTTTTTTAAGTCTGTAGCGACACCGTTTCGCTGCCATACGATTTCTATTTTCCCACCCCTTTTACATTCCTACAAGTCTTATGAAAATCTATATCACCCTTGCAGGGTAGGCAGAGAGTACAGAGTTCAAACAGGTTCTTTCCTTACATACCTCTCTGGCTTCCTCCACTCTCATAGTTCGTCTCATACACGCTCGCCTGTTACGGAGACTCTTGACTTGTGCTTCAGATAAGACTCGGTCTATTTGGTCATGGTAAGATAGTCTAGGTCTTCCCCGGTACCTACATCCTTCCACTTTGGCATTGTATATCTGTTTTGTCATTCTTTCTTCTGACATTCTATGTATATGCCCGATCCAACGGAGCATACCCTTTCTCATCTTTACACCGATACTATCTTTCATGCGTACTCGCTTTCTTACTACGCTTTACACATCTTCCGCAGAGCTCGCATTTCCAACGCATTTATCCTACTTTATTTCTCTTTCTTACATACCCAGCATATAACAATATGGCAGCGAGAGCTGGGGGAGGGACAAGCAACAACAGCGGGACAAGCACTCCGTTATGTATGGCCAGGTGCGCCTTTTGGCTTAAGTGCCGGCTCCCAAGTAGCTTTCCCATCGCACCATTCACTCTATTCCCGGCACTCACTCTTCTCTCTCTTATGAAAATTTTGATAAATAATAAGTACAAAAATAATTTCAATGCATTACCTGTTTGGCCATTCAACAAGGAAATTAAGCCAGCTTTCTTGTACCCTTTAACGCATACAGGATTCGATAACGGCTCGGTCCAACGGTTAAGATTAAGCCATTTAATGGAATAGTTGCGGTTTCGATACCCGCATGGAACAAATCTTTCCTAGTCTCAGAAATATTTGTTTTGGTTTTGGGCTAAGTTTTTCAAACACCATCACGCCTATATTCCTCAAGCGGGGGTGGCAAAGGTGCACTGAGTACACCCACTTCTCGCCGACGAAGTCCCATGAAATAGGAGGCGAGCCAATTGCCATATAACGGGCACAACCAGACTCCGGACTCATACTGGGAAGTTTTCGTTAGAAAAACTACATTTCCGATCTAGGATTTGAACCCAGGACCTCGAGATCATAAAGCGATGCGCTTTGCCACTAGACCAACGAGGCAGTGAAGTTAAGCTAAGTTTTTTTTAGCATCACTATGTGTCATAGTAGCCATTCCATTACTATACTTATTGAATTATGGTCTCGCTCGAAGTAAATTGTCCAGTCACCGGGTTCACGAAGACGCCCAAATTGCTACCATTTAGCACATTCCGGCAACTTCGACCCGGTTTTGAAATGTGAAAGAAACAAAATAGAATTTTGAATCAGCAATTCACGGTGCTCTAATGAGTTTCCAATGTAATTAGAAGGCAGAAACAATTTAACGAAATACCGTTAAATATACGAGGAAAGAAAAACGTTCTCAAGAATTCCGTCATGTAGACTAATGCGTGACGTAAAAATATTTACTAATGTAAACGGTACATGATTTTTTTTATTTTAGTTTATTGGCTCACTAACAATCGATTACACATATACAAACATATAAAACTTAAGCCAATACATTCATAGTGTAACAGTCTATTAAAGGTGTGCACAGCGTGCTCTACAAATTGATGCTAGTAGTCTAAATGAATTTAAAACATAATATGTGGATATGTCAAGCAGTAAGAAGAACAACTAGTATATAAAATAAAATAATAAATAAAAAAAAATTAAATGGTATTAATAATTATAAATTGGTTTATGAATAATAAAAATTAATAAAAAGGAATTATATGACAAGAAAAAGAAACGAATTGAATAAATTATCTAATTATTTAACTATGCAGCTTTATATATTGTGCTACGGAAGTTGCCCAGTGAGTCAGCATGCAGGTCATATAGATCATTATTTTTATTAATTAGTTTGCAAATCCTGGGAACGGCTGAGTTAGCACCCAGAACTGTTCTACAAAGCGGTGGATACAGTGGGGTAATTGGATAGCAGGGACGCGAAACCGGAACTTACTCAACAATTGGGGACAGTCAATTTTGTGATGTAGTAGCTTGTATAGGAAAAGAGAGTCGATAAAGTTTCTGCGTTTCTCCAATGACACCATCTTAAAGTGTAGCAGTCTGCATACTGCATATGAGCGAGTTTTTTTAGCTATGCCGACAGCATACGCAACGTGCCAGAGGATCCTCTTTTGTATTCTCTCTAGTCTCAAGCTGTGTGCGGCGTAATGTGGTCTCCATACCGTGCTGCAGTATTCTAGGATACTACGAGTACGTACTAGGTAGTTATATACGAGTATATTTGAATTTTTGTTTTACTGTTTTTAAAATTGACAATGTTTCTGATAACAAATCCCAGAGGTTTCGATGCCTTTTTAATTACATTCTCGGTATGGGGTATGAATGTGAGCTTTTTATCAAGCAAAACCCCTAGGTCTCTAATTTGTTCTACTTCTGGAACTGATTTCTGATCTGACTAAATTAATTTTTCGTGAGAATTCCACGAGAATACACTTTTTGACGTTAAGATCCATTTTATTGTCACTGCACCACTGGACCAACGCGTCAACGTCTTTCTGCAGTAATTGGGCATCGTCTTGGGATTCGATGATTCTGGCTAATTTAAGATCGTCCGCATACAAAAAACATTCTAAAAATTGTAGGTAGTGCGGGATATCATTGATACATGCATTAAATAGAATAGGACCCACGTGCGAGCCTTGTGGTACGCCAGAAGTGACGGTGTGTGTCTGGGATTGGTAGCCATTAGCAGCTACAAAAAAAGATCTACTTTCAAGGTAGGACCTCAGCCAATCTAGTAAATTTCCACTGACTCCATATACTGCTAACGTTTTAAAAAGAACATTGTGCTGGACGCGATAAAAGGCTTTAGTGATATCGGTGTAGATTACGTCCACCTGCTTATCAGAGTCTACGGCTTCTACCAATAATTCCGTAAATGTCACTAAGTTCGTACAAGTAGATCTTAAATCGTGTTGAGAGCTATTCAAGTAGAGCTGTAAGTGAGATTGAATGTGAGGGCATATTAAAGATTCAAAGACTTTGGCAATGGAGGACAAAATGAAGATAGGTCTGTAGTTAACAATATTGTGACTATCATCACCTTTGTGTATTGGAACGATCTGTGCTTTTTTCTAAAAATATGGGCAGACGCCAGTGGATAGCGATTTATTATAAATCTTTAATAGAGGGTCAGCTAAGGAGGAGGCACATTTAGAAACAAATATGGGAGGAATTCCATCCGGGCCAGCTTCTTTACAGTGATCAACTGCTTTTAGTTTATTAAGTAAAGTTTCACGGTCAATCTCAGGTGCAGTAGTGCAGGTGCTGTAGTTCATCATATATCTTGAATAATCGGAATCTGTAGAGTTTTCAACAGCAGTCGTTGGTCCATTGAATACGGAGGAAAAATGTGTTGCAAACATATTACATATCTTTCGACTATCAGACGTCGTTGTTGCCCCGTTGGTCATGCTGGCAGGGAACGAAATTAAACCTCCCCTTTTGTCTTTAATCAATGCCCAAAAGCGTTAGGGACTTTGAGCAGTTTCCAGTTCAAGGTTTTTGATATAAGTATTATAACATTTAGTGGCCAAAACAGAGCGTCTTTTACTTAATAATTGTAGTTCTAGTGCATCCATTGGATTTCTATACATATATTGTAACGTTTTCTTATTTTTTCTTTCTCTTTCAGTCATCTTATTAAATTTTTATCAAACCAAGGGGGATATTTCTTGCATTGTAAAATTGGTTTAGCAGGTGCATAAATGTCAAGAATTTTTTGAACTCGATCATAAAATTTAGCAACCATATCGTTAACACCAGCTATTTCACCAAGTTACTCATTCCAGTCTTCTGTATTAAGGTGGTTGCAAATCTGGTCAAACTAGCAACCACAAAGTCAAGTTTGAAAAAATTACGTTTGTGATTATAAGAATTATATGGTAATCTATCGTCTACATTTGCTTTCAATTTAATTTTAATTAGAGGATGGAGTGGTTCAATAATACTTAAGGCATTCTGGACAGTATTTGCGCTACCAGAGGATAAATTGGTTAGTGTAAGATCTAATATCCGTCCCGACTTATTTTTGATAAAATTGAGCTGTGTAAGATCATTTAGATGACTGAAGTCAGTTAACAAATAACTAATACCCGGAGGTGTGGAGGCCGAGTCACCTGCCAAGTTCCAGTCTACGTTACTTAAATAAAGTCACCCACCACTAATACACGCGATACTGACTGTTCCATCACAATATTATCACAATCTATGATTTTTTCTAGGGATGCTCGATGTACAGGTGGTGGTAAATAAACAGCGCACAGAGCTATTCGGCCTTTAGACCTGTTAAAAGAAACCTCAAGAGATCCCCAAAGTTCTTCACATGGGCTTTCCCAGTGACGCATACGATGTGATTGAATTTTCATTAAAACCGCGATTAATACTCCTCCACCCTCCCTTTCCCTTCTGTAGATTATATATCTATTGTCGAATAACTCCGAGCTATCTATAGAGGTGTCAAGCTAAGTTTCAGTCAATATTATTACATCATAACTCTCCAGTGACTGCTGTTGAAAAAAACTATGAGTTTTTGTGCGCAACACACGAGGTGTTTTGGTAGTATATGCTACTCGTAATAGTATCGAATGTTTTCATGAAATTAATACCAACACATGGAACAATCTGTAGAAATATACTTAAATTAACTAATTTATTTAGGATATGCTCTGACTCTTGTGTTTTTCGCACAAAAATGCGTATTGCGTATCCAGACAAATCTGTATCCTCGTTCGTTCGTTCGTATTATCTGATAAGTTAGTTGCACACTTTGCTAAGACTCATGTTTAAAATTACAACGCACCGTCACGCCTATATTCCCCAAGCGGGGTAGGCAAAGGTGTACTTTTTTTCTTTTTTTTTTAACGTAGCCCCACACGCGGATTAATTCCTGTAATGTCGCACAAAGATTTGTCCCGTGCGGGAATACAGTAGGTGGAGCTACTTAAGCTCTTATCCACTGCGCTAAATTGCCCGTCCGTCCTTCCTAAAGGTAGTGTATCCTAATAATAATAATAAATTCCTAATCTACTGTAATTTGCCCACGGAACAGGAATAAATCCTAGTATAGGGCTAAGTTTTAACAAAAAACTTATTCGAAAATATCGGTAATACATCAAAAATGTATATACATGAAAAATATATACAAGATAAAAAGTCATACTCCGCCTGTTTGAAGTCGGTTGGTTAAAAATAATGATTTACACTTTACCATTTTCCCATTTAGTTATATTATTAATGTTGGTCATTTCGAAACCTTCAACAAACAGTTCGTGACAAATCACACAAATATTTTTAGCAGTTTTCTTAACAGTTGTCCAAACTATCCATTAAGTATAAATATTTTAACATAACTTATCATTTCCTTATCTTTTTCTACTAATGGTTTTTTAGTAATGCTTATCTGCCTGGTAAAAGTCTTTACAATATTGAATCTAAACCATTTGTATTTATAACCAGAATACAAAAAATGACTTTAAAAAAAAGGTAAACCGACTTCAGGCAAAACTAAGATACCTAAGCTAATTAAAAAGACAAAATAAATATTTGAAGTCGGTGCCAGACGTCCGATGCAGTCGGTTATCAGTTTTGCGCTTTTAAAAGTATGTTTACCGTTTTGAACAAGTTATTTATTGATATGACGACTTAATTAATTACTAAAATTTATATACACATACACATTCGTGCCGTTTGCCGTTTAGGAGTCCTCTTGTGTATCTTCGAAGTCCAAGGTCCAATACCGATTAAATTAAAATTGGACCACCTGTGTCCAACGCAAAAAGAATCATTAAAATTGGTTCATAAACAAAAAGTTAAAAAATCACTGATGAATTGTGAATCCTTTTTGCAAGTCGGTAAATTTTCTTCATAGTTCTATGATAGAGTACATATAGAGTTGAGATAGAGCGCATTATAACTTAATATATACATTCGTATTTTTTGTCGTCAAGGAGTTCCCTGGTGTATCGTTCGTCAAACTTCAAGGTCTAATAATAATAAAATTAAAATAGGAACACCTTGGAGCTATACTAAACTCAACGGAAAAAGAACCATCAACATCGGTCCACAATTGACGAAAATATCGGTAAACATACATAAAAAGCATACATACAGACGAACATAGAACCTTCAACTTTTTGAAGTCGTAACCGACTTTAAAACTTTAGAAAGTTTTGAAAACCATAACCAATGTTTAACCTTACTAAGATCTAGGTATCCCTCAAATATTACTCAACAAATAAGAATCTGCGTTGTGAAATATGTAGGTTTATCCATTCGCGCGATATCTACGATACAAGGTTCGCACAGACGGACAAAGCTCTTATTTTCTCCAATCATTCGAACCCCCTAATTGTAGCCGCCGCCGCCGATTATACACCTGCTTCCCCTTCTATCAGCCACTATCGCCGTCCGCGGCATATTCTTACTGAGCCTCCTGATGCCCTTACTTCCTTATTTTCGGATACAGATACCGCACACAGGATCAGACACCTCACAGACATCGAAGAATCTCTTGACCGCCGGCAGGTGCAAAGCCCTACAGCGAGACACTACTTATACGACCTCTCTCATAGCAAAAGCCGAAGCCGAGGCCGCTCCTACTTGAGGCGCCCTTGAGCTAGTTACCCTCTTGCTATCCTGGCTGAACCGTAGTGGTTGCACACTCGCCCTCTTATCCGATGAAGCTGTTAAGGTCTTTTCGCCAACAGCGTAGATTATTTACACACACACACAAAGGATTGTAAAGAAAAAAAAACGAATTTAGCTCTTACATAACAATTTCAACTTTTAAACTTCATAAATAATATAATGGTTAAAATGTATTTAAAAAGAGCTCCTATCATATCGGCTGGCACCTACTTGCACTAGATCGGAGTTAGTAAAAGGAAAGACCGGGTGGCCTTAACCTGCAGTGTGATAACATAGGCTTAAAATAATAAAATCCATATGTCTACAGACATATGGATTTTATTATTATTTTTTAGAGTGTAGACCAACAATTGCAGACCAGCATCAACATGCATTGCACCAAATACAACGAAAATAATTACTGTTGGTTGTATAATATAGGTCTTTATATTAAGCCATTACCATCTTCTATCTTCAGCCAAAAGACGTCCACTGCAGGACAAAGGCCTCCCCTAAAGACCGCCACAACGACCGGCTTTATGCTGTACGCATCCAACTTCTACCCACGACTTTTACCAGGTCATTGCTCCATCTTGTAGGGGGCCTGCCCACTCCACGTTTTCCTGTACGTGGTCGCCACTCGAGAACCTTTCTGCCCCAACGGCCGTCAGTTCTACAAGCGATGACCCCGCGCACTGCCACTTAAGTTTAGCAATTTCGAGTGCTATGTCAGTGACTTTGGTCCTCCTGCAAATCTTCTCGTTTCTGATTTGATCCCGCAGGATAACTCCGAGCTCTCCATTGCCTTTTGGGTGATCTTGAGCCTTCTTATGAGGCCCATTGTAAGCGACCATGTCTTAGTGCCGTAAAGTCATCACGGGCAACACACACTGGTCAAAGACTTTTGTTTGACACTGCGGTATTTGGGACGAGAAGACGTTACGTAGCTTGCACGCTGCCCAGCCGAGCTGGATTCGACTATTGACGTTTTTCGCGAAGTTGGACCTACCTAATTGGATTCTTTGTCCCAGTTATATATAATCGTCAACAACTTCGACCGTAGAGTCTCCAACCTTAACTGAAGTTGGTACGACATGGACGTTTGACATGATCTTCGTCTTGGCCAAGTTAAACATGAACATAGACATGGATTATCATCTAACATATGAAGAAATGGCGTTAAAAAGTACATATAAGGCATTATTAAAATGCACGTCTGCACCAAGTGCGCAGTGACCCAAAAGTGATACGTTAACCATTAAATGAGCATTTCACGTCTTGTTAGAACATGGAAATTGTAAAACGTTGTTTGTGCGCATGATCAGAAAAAGTAAGGGATGTACCATATATTTGAATCAATTCAGTTCAATTATTTATTCAGTTAATTTATCGACCCGTCATCACAAAGGTGACGACAGCATTTAACATCAATCAATTAGTCATAGATAGAACATACTTTTCGACTATCTTACCACGACCAAATAGACCGAGTCTTATCTGAAAGGCAAGAGTTTCCGTAACCGGCGAGCGGGTATGAGACGAACTATGAGAGTAGGAGAGGTATGTAAGGAAATAGCATTGGTAGGTAGTCGCAACTATGTAGCGATTTATAGGGGTCGCTACACCAAATTAAATTAGGACCACATCGGAGCTATACTAAGCCCAGCGCAATAAAAACATTAAAATCCCACCACAATTTAAGAAAATATATATCATACATAAAAAAATACAGACGAACATAGAACCTCCTACTTTTTGAAGTCGGTTAATAGCAAAAAAAAAATGATCTCGGTGTCAGGTGCTCGGTGCAATCGGTTACTTGACACCGACTGGAAATATTAATTTTTTAGTTTTTGAAGTCGGTTTTTTTTAAGTTTTTATTTTACAATTTTAGAAGGTTAACACAATAATATCTCAGTCTACACATACGTGCTGTTTGTTTAAAGTTCCGGGTCTAATACCAATTGTTGTGATATAATTAAAAATAAATCAGTTGTCATCTGGTCATCTTTTTCATTACACAACACCAACGTATTTGTTTGTGAATTTTCATGTTTGTAAACGCACCCACGACACAGGAATAAATCCTAGTGTGGGGCTACGTTTCTTTAAAAAAACCAAAAAAAAACCAAAAAAAAAACCAATGAAATCTAAAATGGCCTCTAACCTCGAAGCTATACTGAACTCAACACAAAAAGAATCATCGAAATTGGTTCATTAACAAAGAAGTTATAAAAAACTTAGACAAATTGTGTACCTCCCCATCATCAGCCCGTGTCAGACCACTGCTGGACGTAGGCCTCTCCCTTGGCACGCCACTGAGCTCGATCTTCAGCTCTCCTTCTCCAATCCCCACCCGCTGCCTTACGAATATCGTAGCCCCACCTAGCTACATGGCGCCCTACACTACGTTTGCCGACACGCGGTCTCCACTCAAGAACCAGTCTGCCCCAACGGCCATCGGTTCTGTGGCATATGTGTTCTGCCCACTGCTACTCCAGCTTACTAATTCGCTGAGCTATGTCGGTAACCTTGGTTCTCTGACGAATAACTTCGTTCCGGATTCGATCCCTAAGAGAAACTCCGAGCATAGCTCTTTCCATAGCTCGCTGAGCGACCTTGAACTGGTGAAAAAGTTGCACAGTAAATGGCCACGTTTCGGCTCCGTATATCATTACAGGTGGGACGCACTGATTAAAAACTCGACGGAGATTTCCAAATGCTGCCCAGCCCAGCTGTATCCGTCTCTTAACTTCCTTGTCGAAGTTGTTTTGGGTGTACCTCCCCCTTTTTAGAAAATTAGTTAACATTCTGCTTAGATCTAACAATTGAATCTACATACTCGTATTGTTTTTCGTTAAGGAGTCCCCTGATGTATCTTCGAAGTCCAAGGTCCAGTACCAGTGAAATGAAAATGGGACCACCTTATAGCTATACTAAAGCAATCGCAAAAAGGACCATCAAAGTAGGAACTCATTTGAAGAAAATATCGGTGAACATACATAAAAATACATACGGATGAACATAAAACCCCTTTTTTTAAATTCGGTTAAAAATTTTAAAATAAGAACTTCGTAACCAACAATTAAACTTCTTCTTCTTTATCGGTAGCTGGCCTGAATACCTCGTTGATTCTTCGAGCTGTATCTACAGCGTCAATGCCACGGCGGAATTCATATTCGAAAACAGCGCGATATTTTTTATCTTTCTATATCATCACACCAGATCCCTTACGGGGTAGGCAGAGAGTACAGAGTTCCAACAGGCTCTTTCCTTACATACCTCTGTGACTTCCTCCACTCTCATAGTCCGTCTCATACACGCTCGCCGGTCAAAGTCAAAGTCGAAATATTTTATTTGCATAGGCCAACAAGAGCGCTTACACACATCAAAAATTATTACATTTTTATGCCATAGTCGCGAACAAAACGATATCAGAGGAAAATAAAATGACCATAAAAACAAACAAATGAGTAATTTCAAAACAGAATTTCACTTATAGCTTAGTAAAGAAATAAATTTTAATTGGAAATATTAAAATAGACGATTTCATTTCAAAGTTTATATAGTATTGAAAATCAGTAATTTCATAGGTATCTCCTGAAATCTCCTAAGAAAACGGTCTTGCCTATTATAATCTAAGCTTACGATTCTACGTAGCGTGCAGTAATAAGAAGTATACAAAGAAATATTGAATAAAGGAATCCTCAGAAATATAAAATAGTTGAATATTTTATGGTGAAATGCAGAAGACGTTTTGAAATTTAGATAGGTATATAGTCTGTAGATATATAGAGTAAAAGTAAAGAGTGCCACAACATGAGTTTGTACATTAAGTATATAGTTTGATTGCTACATTAGTGAAAAACTAAGAGGTCTACACATGCTTGATGTGACTTATGACGAAGGATTTGTCTTATTGTTAGACCGTAGGCCACTCTACTTACTGTATCAAGTAGTGACGGGTTGGATCCGTGTATGGAACATATATTTTTGTGCCTCCGAAAGTGAGTTCGTTTCGATTTGGGCCCTCATTTTTAATAACCAATCAAACACGTAACGCGGCACGTTACGAAAACTGCCAAGCCGCGAGTAAAAGAGATGAAATCAAATATTAAGGTGTTTTCTTGCCCATTGCAAGTTAAGAGCCAGAGCGCGTAGCACGAACAGATTGACGTCAGTACAAAGTTCTTGAGAAAGTGTGCGATACGCTTACATCAATTTGTGTTGAGCTCATTATGGTTAGCATAGAGCGTAAGGGATATTCAGATGCTGTTTTTTTGCCTTCATTCTCCAAGCGAGTGTGGCAGAGGAGCAGCCCTAGATCTACGAATTTTTCGAACCGGGGCAGAAACTTGATAGTGGCACCCCTCACTACAGCGTTTCAGATAAATTACTTAAAAAAACTCACCAATATGTAATAGTTGGTATTTTTCGTGACTGGGACAATAAGAACCCTTTAATAAATTTGTACTTTTTATTATCTATTATGTAATAACTTTTTCATTTGTGTGACGTGTAATTATATACGCGGAATTTTGGCGCCCCCTGAAACTGCCGCCCGGGGCGGGAGCCCCAGTTTGCCCCCCTCCTACATCGGGGGCTGCAGAGGAGTACACCCATATATTGCCGATGATCTGAGGTCTCATTGGGATAGGAAGCGAGCCTATTACTATACTGTTCTCATTCCATATTATTAGTATTGCGCTAAATCGTCCGACGGACGATTTAGCGCAGTAGTTAAGAGCTTAAGCCACTCCGCCTACTGTGTCTAATAGTCGCGGGTTTGATTCCCGCACGGGACAAATCTTTGTGTGATCCACAATTATTTGTCCTGGTCTGGGTATTTGTGCCTGTGAATTTTCATGTTTGTAAACGCACCCACAATACAGGAGTAAATCCTAGTGCGGGGCTAAGTTAAAAAAAAACAAAACAAAAAACGTTCAGGCATAAAATTTATAAATATAAAAATGTAAGATTTGTGGCATTACCAAAAGTGTAACAATAAGTAAAAAATTTTGTTCGTGCCCAGTTTAGATAACTACTTAAGGTTAAAAAATATTTTTGTGAACTATAGGTACTTGACTCTTAGTTTTTGGATACCAACGATATAAAATTGTCTCGTTAATGGTTAAATTTTGGATGCCCTAGGAATAAGTAGTATCTAGCGATAATGTAAATAAAGATAATAATAAATTCTAAAAACCGAATACACAGGCGTTACCATTTTAATACATCAATGATTAAACATTTATATGGAACTATTTAAATGTCGAATCGGCTGACAATCAAATAAAATTACTCGAAGCGTCAGTTATTCCGGCAACGTTTAAATTGCGAAGTAATTACATCTATTAAGGGGTCCGGTTGTCCAACGTTATACGGGAGTGACGTTACCCTGTAATTAGCTTGTCTGTCCACCTGTAATCAAGCGTTGTTTTATTTAACCTATTGCAATGGCGTGTTAATTGTTAAATGTTAGACTAGTCAGTTTTCCTACTAATATTATAAATGCTAAATTAAAAAACAAACTTTGCCCCACTCAAGGTTACAAACATAAAATTCACAAACACAATCACCCAGACTGAAACAAATAATTGTGAGTCCCACAAAAACTTGTCCTGTACGAGAAAGGAACTCGTGACTACTCGATGCAGTCAGTGGAAGGGGAGGCTTAAGCTCTTAACAACCGGACCGAGCTGTCCGCAATTGCCACTGAGATACATTAGTACTATAGGTATTAAATTTTAGGTCTATCCAATATCAGAAAGTGCTTGAAACTGGAGATATAGACTTACGAATAAAAGTTTGTAACAGAACTCTACCTCTACCTTATTCGCTATAAACAATTCAACTGGAAACTGTTGGAACTCTGTACTCTCTGCCTACCCCGCAAGGGATCTGGCGTGAGGTTATAGATAGATAGATAGATAGAACAATTCAACAAGTAACGCGGCGCGTTATGATGACTTATTGTATTATGATCGTTTAATGCACCAGTGGCATACAGAATACGATAACACGACCATTTCCTGAAGTTATCTTAACGCCGCGTTTGGTCCTACCTTATAAGGTATGTGTGTGAGCCTTTACAGCGTCGCCGGACAAGAGGGCGAGTGTGCAACCACTACGCTTGAGCCAGAAGGGCAAGAGGCCAACTAGCTCAAGGGCGCTTCAAGAAGGAAGGGCCTCGGCTTGGGCAGTCGCTATGGGGGAGGGCATACACTAGGTGTCTCGCCGTGGTGCTCTGCGCCGGCCGGCGGGCAAGGGATTCTTCGACCTCGCCGGTGTGGTCAGTGTCGAAAGAAAGGATATAAGAGCATCGGGAGAGTTAATGAGAACATGCCACAGACGGCGGTAGCGGCTGATAGGAGGGGTTAGGTTAGTAACCAAGTTAGGTTCGTAGTCGGCGGCGGCTCCGATTAGCGTATGAACGTAGCATTTCGTATGAACCACGGGGCTCCGATGGCTTTGCGGATTGAGCCGTTTGGTATCTATCGATGTGAGAGCGGGTGGGATGCGAACACCTCACAAGCGTACGTCATGATGGGCCGTATACAATTTTTGTAAAGTGTCACCTTATTCTTACAACCGCTGCGTGTACCGTCGCACCCAACACAACTACAAACGAAGAACGGCGGAAATGAGATGCCAATACGGGTGCGAGCGGGACTCCTAATGTTGTTTGGCGCACACAGCAGCTATGAACGCTCTCATCGCGCTCGCCGTGTAAGTGTGCCGTCCGCCGGTGTCGCGCCTGGGAACTATAGGTAATAACGAGCCAGACCTTCCTATCCTAAATTCCTAACTGGAACTAAATCGGATGGAATTGAACAATGTGTAGCACAATTTATTATTATTATAAGAATTCGAACATCCGATACTCTTTGTCCTACGCACGCTTTTACACATTATCCAACTCCATCCGATTGAGGATAGGAAGGTCTGAATCGTGCTACGGTCGCAACGGGACCATTTTGCATCTTGCTATCCGCTAAACAACATAATGCTCACACCAAAGAGAATATAATCCTTAATCACTACGATTTAGCTCACACCAGTATTGCTGTCTCCTTCTCCCTGTCACGTAGGATCACGTAGGATGCGGCGGCGGTGGTTCCGACGTTTACCGTTGTACCGAGCGTGACAGAGCTGTGTGGCGTCTCCCGTACATTTGAATACAGTACATTACACCTCTCTCGGTGTGACTGGAGCGTAGTAGTCCTACCACTTCTCTTGTTCGGTGAAGCTGTAAAGGCCCAGCGCCCAAGAGCGAGGATCATTCACACACACACACACGCACGTAAAAGCTCCCCTGGTCGCGTCGCAGTCTTGTGATTAGGCCTTGGGGCTTTAGTTAAGCCTGCTATTGCTATTTTAAGTAAAATGTAGTTCATTGACATTAAAGTTGTTGATTTTAGAGAGATTTGGTAATCCTATGACTACATGGTGTCACTATGGGTTTCCATAGGCATATCACTTGAAAAATTTGTTGTTTGGTAATCTGGTAAACAATAACATTTTAATTATTTATTTTTTCGGTACTCTTTTATTATTTTGACGGTTTTTTTGACAACTGAAATGCAATGGTCGTCTTTTTCACACAATCAAATCCTAATTGTTTAATTATACTATTGATAATGTATGACGTCGATATAAGTATCTACAATACTTTGAAAAATTTGTTTTAGATTGCAAATTGTTTGTTAGATACATGTATTTGCAATTATTTTAATTAAATAGATAAATATTGATGGCATGGGTCTAATGTTTGTTGGGTCTGGGGCAATTTTCGACAATATCCTTTGCTCTATTACATTATCAATAGTATAATGAAACAATTAGGATTTGATTGTGTAAAAAAAACGATTATTGCATTTCAGTTTTCAAAAAAACCGTCAAAATAATAACAAAGTACTGAAAAAATAAAAAATAAACAATGTCCTTTGGCACAATATCTATTGAATAGATATTGCGGCCTGTAATAATGGCAGATTACTTAAAAAAAGCAGAGTTGAGGCCCTATTCAAATGACACCTCATGCAATGGGTTATTAAAGCTGCAGCGTGTTATGTTCAACAAATGAGCACCGTGTCACTGTTAAATGTATAAATAAGGCAAAAAATTAGACTAATGAATAAATTGACGGATGATTTAACGCAATAGTTAAGAGCTCAAACCGCTTAACCCACTGTGTCTAATAGTCGCGGGTTTGATTCCCGCACGGGACAAATCTTTGCGTTCCCCAATTATTTGTTTCGGTCTGGGTATGTGAATTTTCATGTTTGTAAACGCACCCACGACACAGGAATAAATCCTAGAGTGGAGCTAGGGCTTTATATAAAAAATGAAATGGCTATTTCGTGAGCAATTAATGTTATTGCGGGCTGTCCCGTTCGTCTAGTAGTATAATGCGAGTGGCAATGATAAGGTCTCAGGTCGTAGGCTAGATAGTGTGGCTTTTTTGTCTAAAAAATACCAGTTTTAGTCACTGTACACGATGTTCAACTCCGGATAGATACTGGAAAGTTTTCTATCGAAAAATTACGTTTTGTCCGAGCTAGGATACCTACACAATTAATACATTAGTGTTTGGAGAGAGCTGATGCGTGTCCCGTTCCCGGCTGGCTGGGCCGGCGGCCATTTTGACATGAGCCCGACATCATTTAATTTGGCACTAATTACTGGAACCAAATGCCCATCAGTCGATAATTATGTGCAGCAGTGTGAGGTAGGAAGAGCAGTAGGACTAGTGAGTATATTTTTATCCATATGGGGGTCCCTTGCGGGGTAGGGTTCCGTATGATATGTGTAACGTAGGATTTATCCCTGTTACCTCGTTGATCTAGTGATGGATAATGTGCGTAACTATCACGAGGTCCTGGGTTCAAATCTTAAGGCAGAAAAAAATCGATAGGAAAATTTCCAGTATCAGTTCGGAATCAGGCATTGCGCCTGGTACAATGGCAATAGCCTCACCCCCTATTATCATTATTTTTTTAAACATTGCCCCACTCTAGGATTAATTCCTGTGTCGTGGGTGCGTTTACAAACATGAAAATTCACATACACAAATACCCAGACCGGAACAAATAATTGTGGATCACACAAAGATTTGTCCCGTGCGGGAATCGAACCCGCGACTATTAGACACAGTGGGCGGGGCGGGCTAAGCCCTTAACCACTGCGCTAAATCGTCGTCATGGGACATAATTATTACACCTGTGCCACCCCCGCTTGGTGAAAATACGCGTGACGGTATTTGTTTTTTATTTATTTTTATTCCCGTCTTTATGAAACTAACCCCTGTGGGGTAGGGAGAAGGTACAGTTCCAACAGGTTCTTTCCTTGTAAACCTTTCTGGCGTTCTTCGCTCTTATAGTTTGTCTCTTACATGCTCGCCGGTTGCGAAGGTTCTTGACTTGTCTGTAAAATAGTCTAGGTCTTCCCCGGTACTTACAAGAGGATGTAAAGCAGAAGGCTACTTTCGCATTGTATGCCAGTTTTGTTATTCTTTCTTCCGAAATTCTTTGTATATGTCCGAATTCGTATATATCCTCTCCTTTTCATACCTTTTCTCATCTTCACACCAATACCTGCCCGTTTTCTTACTATTTATTTCCGTGTCATGCCTTTTCAAACACATACATAAACCCAGATCGAAACTACGAATTATTTAAAAGCTACATGTAAACAATGTATAATAATATCAGCCTATATTGCCCACAGCTGGGCAAAGGCCTTCCCTCACAAATCGATGTGAGCGAGATTAGGTCATACTCCACCACGCGGACCCAGTGCGGATTGGTGGAGGCAGGTTTGTGGCAACCCGCTATTGGACTTATCAAGCCGCCTTTAAGGCTTCTAACTCGGCTTAACGCCTACCACATTAAGTGGTAACCGGGACCAACGGCTTAACGTGCCTTCCGAAGCACGGAGACGCTCGAATATGAAAATGCCACAAATGGTCACCCATCTCAGGCCGACCGAGTCGAACGCTGCTTAACCTTGGTGATCGGTAAGAACACCGCGGTCGCACAGCGCTACGAGCGCCTCCAATGGTAAACAATGTGAACAAGTCATACTGTCGAAAATCTATGTATCTATATTACACACAACACGCCAGATTCCCTAAGGGAAGGCCGAGCAGAGAGTACAGAGGTCTAACAGGTTCATGGCTGTCAGGTTTAGTCTGTTCAACTGGTCATAGAAAAGTGATCTTTTGATACGAACATCAAACTCTTTAACCTTAGCTTAAAATATTATTTCAAATAGAGTAGAATATTATACAAAGCCTGTACAGGTAGGTAGCCGTCAGAAACAGATGCAATCAAAACAGCGAAACCGCATTACACTTTTATAAAAATGACGCTATCACCCAGCCCGCCCCCCGAACAAGGTGTCAGGGTACAAAATAATTTATCGCCTTCAAGCCACAGACAACATAAGCCTTGAGAAAAATAAGCAAACTACCGTCTTAAGGCGAGTGTCTCCACAAAGAGGAATTGAGTATTTTTGTTTAGAATTCCATGGTAGAAAAACCTTTCATTATTAGGTAATTTAGCGCAGTGGTTAAGAGCTTAAGCCACTCCGCCCACTGTGTTTAATAGTCGCGGGTTCGATTCCCGCACGGGACAAATCTTTGTGTGATCCACAATTGTTCCGGTCTGGGTATTTATGTAAGTGAATTTTCATGTTTGTAAACGCACCCATGACACAGGAATAAATCCTAGATTGGGGCTACGTTTAATAAAAAAAGTATTGAAACTTCGGTTTGATTTTTTAATATCGAGATATACGAATACTGTTGTATATGCAACGCATAATAACATAAAAAACAATTTGGCTGTTTTAATTATACTTAATGACATATATAAACTAATTAGACGGACGATTTAGCGCAGTGGTTAAGGGCTTAGCCCGCCCCGCCCCACTGTGTCTAATAGTCGCGGGTTCGAATCCCGCACGGGACAAATCTTTGTGTGATCCACAATTATTTGTTCCGGCCTGGGTATTTGTGTATGTGAATTTTCATGTTTCTAAACGCACCCACGACACAGGAATTAATCTTAGTGTGGGGCAACGAAAAAAAAAAAAAAAAAAATAACATTTTTGGAAACGTTCATAATTTAATGTTCTGAATGTATTTGACTGTATACTAATCATGTAGGTCACGGCGCAACTTACAAAACTTAGAGAATTAATCGTTTCCTTTAATCGCCTCAAACGGGAATTTTAATAGATCTTATTATATACTCAAATAAAATTTAGCCTCACACAAGGAATTCCTGTGCCATACATTTACAAACCCGAATGCTCATACAAATACTATGATACTAGCACTTATGACTCATACAAAATCTCATTCTGTGGGGGAACCCGCGATTGCTTAATTTAGTGATTGTATAATAGGATAGGTACAAACATTTACTCAAAAATATTCGCATAGCAGTTATCTGGTTGAGACATCTAAATTATACAAATAAATAATAGCACGAAACATAGAGGACTTCACCTTAAGGGTATGACTGTTCCCCTATCGGTCTGTCTATTGAAAATGGGACCTTGCGCCAACGGTCGAAGTTCAAAAATCAAGCTTCTTGATAGCGCCGTCGGTCTATACGACCCGTAACGCTATAGTTTTATTCTGAGGGTATAAATTTCGAGTTGAGGCGAGGCGTGGAGCGTCGGCTTTATTTAATTTTATACTAAATTGCAATAATTGCATTAGTCCGGCGTGAAGATTTTACCCTACGAGAAACACCCTACTGTTGAATTTTCATTTATTTCGCAAATGGTTTATTTCTATCTATCTATCTATATCATCACGCCAGATCCCTTACAGGGTAAGCAAAGAGTACAGAGTTCCAATAGGTTCTTTCCTTACATATGACTTATTTGTTTGTTTAAAAAAAAAACTTAGCCTGCCTCATAATTAATGCATGTAGTAATCATAAGGATTCTAATCCTAGGTCGGTATAATATAATTTTTCGGTAGAAAATTTCCATTATCAGTCCAGAGTTTGGCACTGTGCCTAGTATAGTGCCCGCCAATCCAGCCCAAAAGGCTCGCCCCCTATTAAATGGTATCTAACATCATCGGTGAACAGTGTGTGTGTGTGTGTGGTGTCCACGACAAATTAAAGCGGCCGTAGTTGTGCTCTTATTTTGGTCACCTTTTCTGACTAAACAGACTCAGTCAAAAACTTTATGTTATAATTAAGTCTAAACTTGTAAAGGACTTGAGTCAAATCAAAAGGACTAACACAACTAGTATTTTGTAATGTGACTGTTTTCAGTCCTATAATAAATAACTGCACCACTCCGTTATTTGGACGATTTAGTCGCGGGTTCGATTCCCGCACGGGACAAATCTTTGTGTGATCCACAATTATTTGTTCCGGTCTGGGTATTTGAGTTTGTGAATTTTCATGTTTGTAAACGCACCCACGACACAAGAATTAATCCTAGTGTGGGGGGTTACGTTTTTTTTAAAACAAAAAATTTACTTTATAGACCAAAATTATAATCCAAAAAGCGATGTGAAGGATTAACGGTCAGTTGCGTTGCGAGACGTTTTTAAATTGAACGATGACATTTATCGCTAATCTATCGTTATAATATATGATTTAAAGATAGATTAACTCTTAACGGCATTATTAAAATTCGAAGAACGTCCTCGCAGCTCAGCGTTAGTTATGAGTTCTTTTTGATAGAAATTTAGTCGTTTAAAAAGGAACTCAAGACTTACATCCTGTTGCCGAAAGAACGTAATTAATACTTCATTACATAAAGCGGCAATATCACTAATGGATAAGTTATTTCAAGGACAAATTTGTCCTAATTTTATGGAACAACTTAATAAAAATGAGGAATTAATGTTATTTGATTAAAATTAAAAATAAACGTCTCTGTAATTGGGCGTCAGTTCTTTCCCAAAATATTTGAAATACTTATCACAATAGACTCAGATATCAAAAGGACTTGATCACTGACTTGTGGATCTAGTCTCATTACTTAGGTTCTTTAGGACTCGAGGTTTTACAACACTATCCTTATTTAAACAAGAGATGAGCATTACTCAACCCTAAAATGCCCCTGTACTTATGAAGATTCGATTAAAGTTAACGTCAGATGTAAGTAACCCTGATTACGAATGAACATGGAAAAACAATTACGCGGAATACTAAACAATGATGAACTATAAAATAGGTCTTTGTTTTCTTTATCTTTATGTTAGCTTGTGGTTGGCGGTCTGCGACAGGGGCACCAGGGGTTCGAGTGTAAATATGCTCGGTATTTTAAGGGTTGAACGTTTAAAGTCATTACAGTAAAATTTATAGGGTTAGATATCGTCGTAGATACAATCTTGTGCGTACTACTTGTTCTGATATTGATCTGATAATATACATTCATCAAAAATAAACTTTATATGAGAGTGGGGGAAGCCAAAGTCGAAACCGAGGTCTGTAAAGAAGAACCTGTTGGAACTCTGTACTCTTTAACTAATTGATGAAGTGTTGAAATAAATAGATAGATAGACATAGAGACTCTAAATGTATTTCACTTAAGACGTATTAAGTTATTGGATTAAGAGAAGAGTTTAACGAATAACAACATTGGAAATTATGCCGCTAAAAAGAGCTAGTTTTATTTATTGTTCAGTAAATCAGAGTGGAGGATAAAACGTGGAAAAAACTAAATCGCCCCAGGATGAGGATAAGCGTTTAAAACACGAAAGTTTCCAATTAGGACAGATATTTTGTATTACACTTTGTTTTTAATGAACCTAAAGGTGTGTATACATGGGACAATCTATTTACATTTTTTCGTTCCTTGAAAAAAAAACACTAAGATTCATTCCTGTGCCGTGGGTGCGTTTACAAACATGAAAATCCACATACATAAATACCCAGACCGAAACAAACCACAGTGTGATCCACATTTGTGGATCACACCGTCACGCCTATATTCCCCAAGCGGGGGTGGCAGAGGTGCACTGAGTACACCCACGTTTCGCCGACGATGTTAGTTTCCATGTAATAGGGGACGAGCCTATTGCCATATACCGGGCACAATTCCAGACTCCGGACTTGTACTGGGAAGTTTTTGTTAGAAAAACTACATTTGTCCGATCTAGGATTTGTGGATCACACAAAGATTTGTCCCGTGCGGGAATCGAACCCGCGACTATTAGACACAGTAGGCGGAGCGGCTTAAGCTCTTAACCACTGCGCTAAATCGACTGTCAAATAATTATATATTATAATAATTTTAAGATTAAAAAAGTTAGTATCGGTATAAAAATGAGAAAGGGTATGCTCCGTTGGCTTGGGCATATAGAAAGAATGACAAAACAGATATATAATGCAAAAGTAGAAGGATGTAGGTACCGGGGAAGACCTCGACTATCTCACCACGACCAAATAGACCGAGTCTTATCTGAAGGACGAGTCAAGAGTCCCCGTAACCGGTGAGCGTGTATGAGATGAACTATGATAGTGGAGGAAGCCAGAGAGGTATGTAAGGAAAGAATCTGTTGGAACTCTGTACTCTCTGCCTATCCCACAAGGGATCTGGCGTGATGATATAGAAAGATAGATTTTAAGATTTATAGGTCCCTTACATGTTGGATCGATGACCTGATGAAGGTCGCAGATAAGACTTGGATGCGTATAGCATATAGCAGGCCATCGCCGTCGTGGCCATCTTTGCAGGAGGCTTTTGCCCTGCAGTGCATGGACTTCTGTTGATGAACCTTCAAGATGGTTCATGGTAACCTTCAAAATCAGTATCGTGATGGTTCCTGGTAACCTTCAATATCAGTATCCTGACGGTTCATGATAACCTTCAAGATCAGTATCTTGATGGTTTATGGTAACCTTCAATATCAGTATCTCGATGGTTCATGGTAACCTTCAATATCAGTATCTTGATGGTTTATGGTAACCTACAAGATCAGTATCTTGATGGTTCATGGTAACCTACAAGATCAGTATCTTGATGGTTCATGGTAACCTTTAATATCAGTATCTTGATGGTTCATGGTAACCTACAAGATCAGTATCTTGATGGTTCATGATAACCTACAAGATCAGTATCTTGATGGTTCATGGTAACCTACAAGATCAGTATCTTGATGGTTCATGGTAACCTACAAGATCAGTATCTTGATGGTTCATGATAACCTACAAGATCAGTATCTTGATGGTTCATGGTAACCTACAAGATCAGTATCTTGATGGTTCATGATAACCAACAAGATCAGTATCTTGATGGTTTATGGTAACCTACAAGATCAGTATCTTGATGGTTCATGGTAACCTACAAGATCAGTATCTTGATGGTTCATGGTAATTTTTAATATCAGTATCTTTATGGTTCATGGTAACCTACAAGATCAGTATCTTGATGGTTCATGGTAACTGTTATGTATTGTTAATATTTGTACGTATATAATAGTTATGTCAAATTGTGTCGCAAGCGCCAGTCTGCGAATATATGCCGTGACAGTGAGACGTTGTTTCATTCCAACCAAAGTACCTACCTAATATAATATTTCTCAGTGGCGACGTGAAGGAACACTACGCGTGTAATTACGGCACGATCCACGATGTCTATTGGGAAAATAGCAGAATTTAACGTACATACAGATGATTGGAAGTTGTACATCGAAAGATTAGAACAATACTTTCTGGTCAACAAAATTCCAGAGGACTTACACGTGCCAACTTTAATAACCGTTATGGGAGCCGAAGGTTACGAGTTGTTGGTTAACCTGTGTACACCAAGTAAACCAAAAATGAAGACGTTTGAACAGTTGGCGGAGATTATGGAAAAACATTTACAACCCAAGCCTAGCGAGCTCGCCGAGAGGTATAAATTCAGACAGCGAAAACAAAAGGAGGGTGAAACTGTATCCGAGTACGTGGCGGTACTTAAAAAAATGTCTAAAACCTGTGAATTTGGAAGTTGGCTTGAAGAAAGTTTAAGAGACCAGGTGGTGTGTGGAATAGCGAGTGAGAGTATTAGACAACGGCTATTCGCAGAACCTAAATTAGAATTTGCAACGGCTTACAAGTTAGCTGCAAGCATGGAGTCGGCAGAAAAAGACGCCGCTATCGTAGAAGGACAAAAGTCGGGCGATGCAGCGAGTACAATCACGGTGGCGTACCAGCATAGCACGGCGAGAAGGCAAACGGTGGGCGTGGCGGAGCGCGGCGGCCGGCGAGGCGCGGGGCGGTGGAGCGTGCTCGATGGGCGCGCGGGCCCGCGCGGCACGGCGGCGCCGGCGCCGGCGGACCGAGCGGAACCACAGGGGCGGTGCCGGGTGTGTGGCGCCAACCACGACGCGGCGACGTGCAAGTTCGTGCGCTACGCGTGTAGGGTTTGCAATCGACAGGGTCACTTACGGCGCATGTGCCCCAATCTAGTGGGGCAATATCAGGTAGAAGCACAGATTGTAAACAACAAGGAGGACGAGGACAGTGACGAGGTATTTCATGTTGATATTTGTCGATTATCCATATCAAATTGTAAACCTATCTACATAACGTTAAACATACAAAATAAAGATTTACGCATGGAATGTGATACCGGTAGTGCAGTGTCGTGTATTAGTCGAGATTGTTACGATAGGTTATTTTCTGACCTTCCCCTGCAGCCTTGTAAATTAATATTGAGATATTACACGGGTGAAACTGTAAAACCATTGGGTGTAATACGACCCCTAGTTCGATATAAAAATAAAAGTGAATTTCTGGAATTACTCGTTATCGAACAAGGAAAAACTATTCTTTTAGGCCGACAATGGATAGCCGCGTTAAAAATTCAGCTACCCGAAGTTAACTATGATGTGCATAACAGTAGTATGTTAGAAAATAATGATTTCGATGTATCCGCTTTCAGTTCCAAATATTGTGATGTGTTCGCGGAGGGTCTCGGGCGCTTCACCGGCGGCGCGGTGAGCATACACGTGCGTGCGGGTGCGCAGCCCGTATTCATGCGCGCGCGCCCGCTGGCATATGCGCTGCGCGAGCCGGTGGAGCGCGCGCTGGACCAGCTGGTGCGCGATGGAGTTCTCACCCCGGTCGAGCGCTCCGACTGGGCGACGCCGATCGTACCCGTGGTAAAGAAAGACGGTAGCATTCGGATCTGTGCGGACTACAAACTAACCTTAAATAAAGTTATAGAAATTGATCGTTATCCATTGCCTAGGGTTGAAGAATTACTATTTCGCTTGCGGGGAGGAGAATACTATAGTAAAATTGATTTGTCTCAAGCCTATGCCCAGTTTGAACTCGATGATACGAGGAAATATACAGTGATCAACACACACAAGGGTTTATATATGTATAATAGATTAGTGTATGGTTTAGCGTCTAGTCCGGGCATTTTCCAACGACGCCTGGAACAATTGTTTGCAGATATGTCGCACGTCGGCGTATTCTTGGATGACATTATTGTTACAGGCTCAACAAAAACTGATCATATTAATAATTTGCATAAGGTTTTCCAACGATTACAAAACTATGGCCTCAAAGTTAAAAAGGAAAAATGTGTGTTATTTTCAAAGTCCGTTAGCTATTTAGGTCATATTGTTAGTAAAGACGGAGTGCATACGTGCCCCGACAAGGTTAAGGCGGCGTTGGAGACGCCCGCACCTACGACTGTTTCAGAGTTACGAGCGTTTATAGGTTTAGTGATGTACTATGCAAAATTTATTAAGAACATAAGCACAGTTCTCGCGCCATTATATAACCTTCTTAAGTCCGGTGTTAAATATATTTGGAGTGCGGATTGTCAAAGCGCGTTCGTAAGAGTGAAGCGGCTTTTGGCAGATAGTGAGGTACTAATCCATTACGACCCGGCATTACCTCTGGTTTTGACTACAGATGCGAGTAGTGTGGGGGTCGGCGCGGTGCTATCGCACATGACTGCGCGCGGCGAACGCCCGGTAGCATATGCGTCACGATCGCTCACGCCGACCGAACGAGCGTATTCACAGATAGACAGAGAGGCTTTGGGAATTATTTTCGGGGTGCGTAAATTCCATCAGTACCTGTATGGTCGCAAGTTTTTACTAAGGACGGATCATAAGCCCCTGACACATATTTTCGGGAACAAAGTAGGTATTCCAGTGATGGCCGCCTCGCGATTACAGCGTTGGGCAGTACAGCTATCGGGTTACAATTACGATATTGAATATATCGCGTCTCATAAAAACTGCGCAGATGCGTTATCACGCCTTCCATGCAAACGGGGCAGTCCTGGTAGGGTAAAAACAGAGACTACTTATGTTAACTTTGTGGAGAAATTTTTACCTATTACTAGTAATGATGTTAAGAAAGTGACATGTCAGGACAAGGTACTCAGCAGGGTAATGTTGTATATACAAGCGGGGTGGCCTTCGCAGTGTCCTAACAATGAGGATATTAAGCCATTTTTTGCTCGCCGAAATGAATTGTACATAGAATGTGGGTGCATAATGTGGGGTTACCGTATGGTCATTCCGTGTGAATTACGAAGGCAAATTTTGAATCAATTACACAGTAGTCACATGGGTATTGTAAAAACGAAAGGGTTAGCCAGGAGCTATGTATGGTGGCCCAACATCGATAATGATATAGAAGAAACATGTAAAAATTGTGAAACATGTGCGGGTGAAGCAAAGGCGCCCCCACGGGCCCCCATACAACCTTGGCCATATTATCACGACCGACCATGGACTAGACTTCATATTGATTTTCTGGGCCCTTATCGAGGTATGACATTCTTGGTGCTTATTGACTCGTCTTCGAAATGGTTAGAGATATTTGAAATGCCTCGTACTAACGCATCGAGTGTTATTAAAGTTTTAAGATCGACTTTTGCCAGATTTGGTTTACCAGAACAGCTTGTATCAGATCAAGGACCCCCTTTTACTAGCATAGAATTTAAGAATTTTCTTGTTAATAATGGGATCAGACAGTATTTTTCACCTGCCTATCATCCGTCATCAAACGGAGCAGCGGAAAATGCCGTAAATATTTGTAAGCGTGCCATTAAAAAGGCGGTTAGAGATCGCGTCGATGTTGATGCAGCTTTACAAACATTTCTTCTGGCGTATAGGAATACGTTGCACAGCACCACGGGCGAGACCCCCGCCATGCTGCTACAAAAGCGAGCATTACGCTCCAGGCTGGATTTGTTACGGACTGATCGGTCAGTGTATGCCAAGGTGCAGGATGCACAACAGAGACAAATCGATTACTCTGGCGGGGCTTCGCGTAACCTGAACGTGGGTGACCCTGTCTGGATGCGAGAATACGGTTCTTCGGAAAAATGGGTAAAAGGTTCCATTTCAGAGGTAGACAGTGCTCGTAGGTATATGGTAGCAAGGGATAACGGTCAAGTAACTAAAAGACATATTGATCAGTTACGTCGCAGATCCCGTGTATCCGTAAGCGGGCCCGATTTAAAAAAAAATGAAGCGATAGGGAATGAGAGCTCCATGGCACCCGCTAAGGACAGTCAAATTAAGTGGGAGGAGAATGAGATAGGTGTAAGTGTTTCTGGAGACCAGAAGTCAGGGCAATTAATAAATAGTGATAGTGCTAGAGAGGTTGAGCTTTATCAAACTCCTAGGCAATCACCGTGTTCGTCACCACAACATAGAGAATACCCAAAGCGAACACGAAAGCCAGTTGTCCGATTTGAATGCACTTAATGTATTTTGTTGATAGATTTAAGAATTGTAGTTTTAAGAAGGGAGGTGTTATGTATTGTTAATATTTGTACGTATATAATAGTTATGTCAAATTGTGTCGCAAGCGCCAGTCTGCGAATATATGCCGTGACAGTGAGACGTTGTTTCATTCCAACCAAAGTACCTACCTGCATAATATAATATTTCTCAGTAACCTTAAATATCAGTATATTGATGGTTCATGGTAACCTACAAGATCAGTATCTTGATGGTTCATGGTAACCTACAAGATCAGTATCTTGATGGTTCATGGTAACCTTTAATTTCAGTATATTGATGGTTCATGGTAGCCTTCAAGATCAGTATCTTGATGGTTCATGGTAACCTTCAATATCTGTATACTGAAGGCTCATCAAGGGGCTTTGTCAGTTTAAATTAATTAATTAAAATACCTTATTTCACAAAAGGAGTTTGAGACATTCTCCACCACGCGGACCTAGTCTGGATAAATGAAAGCAGTTTTGTGGCTTACCTGCTGTTGGAATGACCGGCTTTGTACACGCATCCAGGCTTTGCCAGTAATCTTCATCAGTTAATCGTTTCATCTTGGCTTGCCCAGTCCACGTTTTCGTTTCCGGGTACTGGAGTACGGGGCTGCCACTCGAGAAACTTTCTGCTCCAAAGGCTTTCGGTTCTACGATCGAGTGTCTTACCAACTAGGTACCACTTAAGATAGTGACGACTTTGGTCTTCCTGTGCATCTTCTTGTTTCTCACTCCGTGCATACTTCTCTATTGACCTTTGTCCTACCCCTAGTGACCTTGAGTCTTATATATTTGATATTTGATTTGATATACTGAGATATGATATTTTTTAAATCTAGAAACTTTGTTGGCTCAATAACGTAAAATGCGCGTAGCGATTACAAGGTCCCAGGTTGATATCCTAGTACGGAAAAAATATTTTTTTTCTGTTGAAAAATTATTAATATCAGTCCGGAGTTCAGCTTTTTAGGCTAGTATAATGGCAATAGGCAGAGCCTTCTATAATATGGGATCTTACATCACCAGCGAAAAGTTATATTTTATATATATTATACGCGGTACAGCTTTGCTACAGTCGCTTAGGGTGGTATTTATTTTACTTAAATCTCAAAAATTTTCTTAATTTTTTTTTTGATTTTTGTTTTAGTTTTATATTATAAACTATAATTTATTAAGTAAGGTAAACTTTAGATTTGTGAATTCATGTGCAAATGCCCTAATCAACTGTGGTCATTGTGTTATACTCCTTCTCGCCATAAATAGCTTATAGCGCCATGGGCCGAAAAGATTGTTCGATGAATTATTACTATTTACGTAAAAGTTAACAGGACTGGGTTCTTATATCGATTTACTTAATGAAGCTACGCCTAAGAAATACAAGAATAGATGAACAAAAGTTATATTTATCAATGTAAGAGGTCAAATGTTAATCAGATTTTTTTTTGTGATTTATTATAATTCAAAGTGGCATAGAGATCCATGAGACGAGTCATATTGGGCATCACATTTATACCAAAACTCAGCCTATACTGCCCACTGCTGGGCAAAGGCCTTCTCTCACAAATTGAGATGAGCGAGATTAGGTCATACTCCACCACGCGGACCCAGTGCGGATTGGTGGAGGCAGGTTTGTAGCCACCTGTTGTTGGAACTTATCAAGCCGCCTTTCAGACTTCCAACTTGGCTTAACGACTACCACATTAAGTGGTAGCCGGGACCAACGGCTTAGCGAGCCTTCCGAAGCACGGAGACGCTCGAATATGAAAATACCACAAACGGTCACCCATCTCAGGCCGACCGAGTCGAACGCTGCTTAACCTTGGTAATCGGCAAGAACACCCCGATCGCACAGCGCTACGAGCGCCTCTCTCAAATACCAAACATAGAAATCCGAAGGTGGGCTAAAGTTGAAGCTATCGATAAACGTTTCACAGGTTAAAGTGGAGATGAGTAGGACAGAGGTATGGCACAGAATAGGACGGAGACCTTTAGGATAACCATCAACTAGATGGAGCGATAACAGTCAGGAAGAGAATGACAAAACAGATATACACGCGAAAGTGGAGAGATGTATGTGACGAGGAATAAATTGATTTTCTTACCCTGCAAGGGTTTTGTTGTGATGATTTAGATACATAAAATTTACGTGGACAAATTGTAGTACTTTTTAAGTAAAGCCAAGTACATTTATGACCTTAATCGAGTTCAATAACTGTTCGTCCGTTACGCCGTGAGGAATCGCCGAGGTTCGTGCATCAGCTGAATTATGTCTCGCATACTAATCCAGCTGTTACACGGATATACAATACTTAACCAATGAGGCAGACCAGACATGACTAACACTGTTTCAGAAAGCTTTTCATTAACACTTAATTACATAACCGGCATTATCATTAAAAAATTCATATGACAATATTGATTATGCCGCAATTTCGTTTTGTGCAATGATTTAATAATAAATTAGTAATTAATATCAACTGTAAAATTTAAAGAATGTTTTTGCCAGTGGGCGTTAACTTGGAGTTTTGTGAACCTTAATAATAATAATATCAGCCTATACTGCCCACTGCTGGACAAAGGCCTTCTCTCACAAGTCGAGGTGAGAGAGATTAGGTCAAGCTCCAACACGCGGACCAAGTGCGGATTGATAGAGGCAGGTTTGTGGCCACCTGCTGTTGGAACTTATCAAGCGCCTTTAAGGCTTCCAACTCGGCTTAACGACTACCACATTAAGTGGTAGCCGGAACCAACGGCTTAACGTGCCTTCCGAAGCACGGAGACGCTCGAATATGAAAATGCCACAAACGGTCACCCATGTCGGGCCGACCTAGTCGAACGCTGCTTAACCTTGGTAAGGACACCGCGGTCGCACATCGCTACGAGCGCCTCAACCGCTAGCGCCGCCTTGTGAACCTTGCTTCTTATAATTTACGACTGCTTTTTATTAAAACTAGTATTCTCCCGAGGCTCCGTCTCTGTCTTTGTTTCGCGAGAGAAAAATATTCAGAAGATGCTTTATGTGAAGAATGCTGAAGTACGTAAACTTTTATCACACTAAAAAACCCGTAGGCTAGTGGAGGAAGCTAGGGAGTTTCTGTGAAGAAAGAATCTGTTGGAACTCTGAACTTCCTACTTGCAGGGTTGCAAGGGATCTGGCTGACGATACAATATATAAAGAGATAGAAAGACACGGTGGTCTCCTTCGACTAGGGGACCGATCAATCGATACTAATATTATAAAGTTACATTATCCAGAAGTCGATAGATAAGACCAAGATATCGACGGACGATTTAGCGCAGTGGTTAAGAGCTTAAGCCGCTCCGCTCACTGTGTTTTATAGTGGCGGGTTCGATTCCCGCACGAGACAAATCTTTGTGTGCCCCATTATTATTTATTTCGTTCTGGGTATTTGTGTGTATAAACTTTCATGTTTGTAAACCCACCCATGACACAGGAATTAATCCTAGTGTGGGGCTACGTTTTTTTCTAAAAAAGAAGTAACATAGACGTGGTAGGTGGGCGCTGCTGCCGATCGGGTGCGAATCCGCGGAAAACTGTATAGTGTTACGTCACCCTTTCTTAAGCTTGAAATAAAACTTTTTTTCGGATATTATCGCGGTTTATTTTTTGATTTTAAGTTCCCGACGTTTCGAATGCTTTGCAGCGTTATTACATCAGATTTGATAGACCACAAATCCTTGTGGTAGAACACCGATTCCTACCAAGGATGGTTCGCGAGGCTATTGAAATTAAAAAAAAAATATCCTAATTTCAATACAGAAAATATGGCTGGGTGCTTCCATCGACTTGGGATCTGGTAATTAATATAATCAAATCCAAAACCAAGCATAACACTGCGAGACCTCAAGGCATCGTGAGCTCATTCTGCGTAGATCGGACCAACAAAAATAATTAAGAAGTTTGAGGGTACCCCGGAACAACTATGCCTTTTGGACGTCTCACACCTCAGTCCTTTCCGTGACCGGTGCTGCAAAGCATTCGAAAAATCCGGGAGCTTAAAACCAAAAATAAACTGCGATAAAAACCGAAAAAATGTTTTATTTCATGTGTTCGCGTAGTTCAATATTTGCGTAAATCTAAGAACTTTCTTAAGCTTTTGGATTTTTTACTTTATATTAGGATGATATATTTCTTAATGGATTTTTAAGGGCTTGTCGTTAAAGCCGCATCTAGTAAATCTACAACATGATTTACGAAAGAATTATCTCTATCTAGAGATTGTATATTCCGACTATTGTTCTTGTAACTCGATAATCAATTTATCGGAAAAATATCATCGTCTGTGGGTGTTTGTATTTGGTACTGTATCGATAAGTATCGCTTGTGCCGTAGCGGGGTTCTTTGACTGCAGCGAAATCGAAATCGATTCCATTTAAAGAACGTTTGATGTGTTGGAGATATCGGGTGTGTAGACTTAACGAGTCATAAGTTGAATAATGTGTATAATTGAGGGCAATTAAATGGGCACTAGTTACAATCTAGAAAAAAAAACAACGTTTAACTTTAGAATGGAATCAAATTAATAACTATTATAAAAAATATGCTTTATTTTTATTAAATAAAAATAAAGGATATTTTTTTATAAAAACTGACTGCCTCGTTGGTCTAGTGGCAAAGCGCATCGCTTTGTGATCACGAGTTCCAGGGTTCAAATTCTAGGTCGGACAAGCGTAGTTTTTCTAACGAAAACTTCCCAGTACCAGTCCGGAGTCTGGAATTGTGTACTCAGTACACCCTGCCACTGCGATCACAAGATCCTGGATTCAAATCATAGTTCGGATAAAAATATGATTTTCCTATTGAAAGAAAATCAGTATTAGTCTGGAGTCTGACATTGTGCCCGTTATAATGGCATAGGATCGCCCCCTATTACAGTCCACTGTTACCCCGCTTGAGGAATATAGGCATGACGGTGTTTATTTAAAAAAATAGAATGGGAACTTTTGAGCTGGGTTCAAATCCTAGGACGGACAAGTGTAGTTTTTCTAACGAAAACTTCCCAGTACGAGTCCGGAGTCTGGAATTGTGCCCGGTATATGGAAATAGGCTATAACATGGGATCTAACATCGTCGGCGAAACGTGGGTGTACTGAGTACACCTCTGCCACCCCCGCTTGGGGAATATAGGCGTGACGGTGTGCAAGAATGGGAACTTTATTTCAAACCAAAAGTGAAGACAGTTTGGAGAAAGTGATAAGACGTAAACTAGTACTGCTATTAGTAATTTCGATAAAGTAAGTTGATAAATCTAATATGTAAAGAAGACAGAGATATGTAGAGAAAACTCTTAAAATAACTTAATTATTGTTCAATCGCGACAACAGTATTACGCTCTCACTTACATGCATGGGTTATTATGCAAAGATGAGCAGGATTTCGATATGAATGCCCCTCCTACAAATATCAAAGTGCTTGTAACCCAGAATTTGAAGTTGTTAACTTAATTGTATCGGACATGAAAAAGTGATATGAACCATTGAGATATGATGTACTATGACTAGAGAAGCTATGTCAAATAAAAAAGACACGCAATGTATTGAACGCGAAGACGCCGCGAGGTTAGCGGGGATGTTTGTGTTTTTATAGATAACTAGCAGTTTGCCGCGACTGTACCCGGTTGACAACAGCGCCACCTACCGGGTCTATGTTTTATAGCCTATGTTGCTTCTGGATAATGTAGCTTTCTAATGGTGAACGAATCATTAAAATCGGTCCAGTAGTTTTTGTGTTTATTCGTTACAAACATACAAAAATACAAATCTTTCCTGTTTATAATATTAGTATAGATTAATTCATTTGTTTCTGGAGTTGCTGTATGAAATAAATAAAGCATAGCACCAGGTGTTACGTTGTGGGAAGTGCCCGAAACAAAGGCAACTGTATGTACTCTAACGTTTGCTATAAAAAAATCTAAGATAAGTATAAGAATACATGTGTTACGGGTCACCAGTAGTGTGAAAAGGATAGAACATCGACTCGAAAGCGTCACGCTTATGTCTTCTATGTCTTCAGCAATATGAAACGAGTAAGTAACAGAATCTTACAGTGCTTAGCACGTAAAGATTGACATTAGCGTGAAGCTAGCGAGTTGATTTGTCATTCTTGACACACTACAGATTTACTAAATAAACATGAACGTGACAGCACGATTACTCGCTAACGTCACGGTAGCGTCAAAGTTTTCGTGCTAAGCCCTTTGTTTGACAGAATACTTACAAATGACCAATCCTCAAAAGCTCTTGTTGTTTATAACATAAGGTTTAATTTATTAAGTCCCGTTAACAATATCTATTACCCACTTCGCTAAGTTCCGTACTAAGATTGGAAACTTTGTTGGATAGCAATAGTTTTAGAGTTTAATTAATAGAGGAGATATTCATAGAACTTGTACAGTTAGACGGTATTATCGACACAAGTATATTAAAAATGATATTATATATTATATATGATGAGGCAAATCCGATATTCTTAGCGACCACGAAGGTTAAGCAGCGTTCGGCTAGGTGGGTTTTAGATGAGACTGTGATGTCCCAGAAGGAGGGCCGAGAGTCGGGAGAGGGCCGATCCTGCTCGACGAAGGCGACGTCGCCGGGACGGAGGCACAGCCCGCCTAGGCCCCCCGGCCCAATAGCCCGGGGCTTAAGAATACGGGCTAACTTCAGTCAGTTAACCAACATTAGTGGGGGGCCCTTGAGTGTCATGGACGCTAGGGGCAGATGCCCTGAGCGTTCTTTACGAGCGACCCCCAGGAGGATTGCGGCATGGTGTGTCCCACGTCGCCGTGAGCACCACGTCGGTGCGGCGGGGAGCGTGTTATCAAGTCCCCCCCGATGGCGGGCTCTTAAGCGCGCAGCACAAGAGAGGCACCGGTGCGTTCCATAAGGAGATCCCGGAGCCCCTCTAAAGTGCTCATGTCGGCCACCCTAGGGTTTTTAGTCAGTAGGAATCCGACACGCCTCCGAAGCTTCCCAAAGGCTCGCGAAAGTCTTATGCAGGACTTCCGCAAAAAAGGTGGTTCTGAGACGGGTGACCCTTTGAAGCATTTTCATACTCGAGGGTCTCCATACTTTAGAAAGCACGCTAAGTCGTGGATATGGTAGTCAAATAGACCGAGTATTATCTGAAGAACAAGTCAAGATTCCCGTAACCGGCGAGCCTGTATACTAGACGAACTATAAGAGTGCAGGAAGCCAGACCAAGGAGAGAACCTCTTGGAACTCTGTACTCTCTGCCTACCCCGCAAGGAATCTGGCGTGATGATACAGATTGTTTACTTTCTGGAATCGTTATTGTCGAAGAATTGCCCCTGTAATCAAATAAGAACAAGACCTATAAATATAGCCTTATAGCTAAGCAGGAAAAAACTCACGTTAGCGTAACGCTATAGACAAAGCGTGCTCTCACTTTTATCCTTATTAAGCAAATATGTTGTGTAAAAAGGATAGCATATCAACTTACTGGCGTCACGCTAACGTTAATCTTTTCGTGCTAAGCCATCTGTTCCACTTTCGCTTGTGACGTGCATTATCGCACGAACTTCCTCAACGATACTTCATTTGCGCCAATTAATATTCGTTGCAAGGGGCGAGCTACCCAACTGCCCCGAAGGTTCAAGAAATAAACAGGAATTGCTTATACTTTGCATTTTAATTGTAAATTTTAGATGGTGAAATGCGTTCGCTTAAAGTTATGTAAATGCAGCTATAGGGGTAATCTTTCACAATGAAAATTATTTGTTTATTTGTAACTTTCTGCGTAAGCTTAAACACAATGTTTCTGAGCGAAGTCCGTTTTGAACTTAGTCTTCATTGTTATGTGCAAAACTACCGGCTTGGTCCAATAGTTAACAGCTTGAGCCGCTTCTTCCACTGGATTGAGTAGTCGCGAGTTCGTATCCTGCATGGGAAAAATCTTTGTGTGACACAAAAATATTTTTCGGTCTTGGTATTAGTGTATGGGAATTTCATGTTTATAAAAGTTGGGTGCGACAGTAATCATTCCGAGTGCGGAGCTATTTTTTTCTATTAACCAAAAATATTAGTCAAATACTCAAATCCCAATGGCGCAAATCCCAGCTCTTCAGAACACGACACGGAGGGGCACCAGTGCGTTCCTAGTGGTCATCTTCTGTCCTCTTCAAAGTTGCGATGTTGCTCTCCTGAGGCTATTGGGGGCAGGAACTCAACACGCCCCACAACTTTCAGAATCAGAATCAGACTATTTTTCAATCATGTAAACCATTAAAGTATTTATTAATCGTGAGAAAAGTAACGAATTCTTCACTTCGGAATATCATTCCAATGTAGGGATAATAGCAAGAAACTCATCGGTTATTCTTTTGAAATAATAAAAAAAAACTATTTCTTCCCGCGGGGCTTACATGAGTCCTATGCAATATTTTTGAAAGGTGAAAAAAAGGTATGGATCTGATCGCACTCATTTGTAGCTTTCTGCCTTAGATATTCGCACTTCGTCGTTTTAAGTGTAACATAAATATATTGCATGGAAAACGAACGGATAAATATTACTCAGCGCTCATGCCTTTAAGTTATCAAATGCATTGAGACCTCAGGCATTCTGTGGTTTTTTACCACAGTGATAAGGCCATTTGTATTCATTTATTGTTTGTTGAAGTCAATTTAACTGTTTATTATTACGTCCATGTGTGTATTCTGGGAATGTTTGCAATGAAATTGAGATTGTTCGACCATTCAATGCAAATCATTTCGGCGATGACACATCGAGACAGACATTGGATGTCTTATTTGAAACTTTATATGGATGCGACTTTTTTGATTGAGTGAATCCGGTTAAGACTTTCGAATTACAAGGGCAAACAGTTTCAAATACTTAGCTTACTTACTTTGATGGTAGCGTGACGCTAGCAAGTGATCGTGCTCTCACGTTCATGTTTATGTAGTCATTTTGCAGTGTAACAAGGATGGTATATCAACTCGCTGGCGTCACGATAATGTAAGTCTTTTCGTGCTAAGTACTCTGATTCTGATAAGCATAATGAAATCTGTTATGACTTAATTAGGAATATTTTTGGTTGTTTGCTTAATTATCTTTAATTTGCCCAACGTTTGATACCTTGGCATTGTTAATTAAATTAAAATAATTTACTCAAAGTAGCAAAAGACACGGAGAAATAATAAATTACTCGAACAACATATTTATGCCCCAGCGAAGAAACTGATTGTTGTACAATTGTATCTCTATTATTATCGCTTGAAGTATTTAGAATTAAGTGTTAGCGCTAAAGTAGAGCATTTAGCGCTGAGTCAACGCTTACGAGCATTGAAGCACGTAGAAGACGCGAGCGTTTTAAGCACTGACTCGAGCGTTTTTACAACACTAATTTAAATGTTTATATTCTTTTGCTTTCATAGTATACATCTTCGGGTACTTGTTACGTGTACTAATATTATAAAGGGGAAAGATTAGTTTATAATCGATAAACTTTAACTGCTGAACCAATTTTAATCACTATTTTACTATTAGAACAGAAAACTGCTAGCGCCTTATAAAGTTCAAATCGAAATAAAATAATGATCATCTAAATACAGTTGACATAAACTTCTGTACAAACAAAACATTATCCCGCAATGTTACCGATATGGCCGGTCATTGTAACGATGACGACAATAGCAGGAAATAAATCATTAAAACACATTTCTGAACCGGATAATCAACCTTAACTTAACTATATAAGGTTTATATTGGATAAGGCACGGATAACAGTCATAAGTGTAGTTTTGAAATGAACTATGAAGTTATAAAATGGTATTGAACAGAGATCTATAACAATGCGTGTTGTGATAGCGCATAATGCGTTTACGTGGGATGTAACATACAATTCGATAATCGTTTTTTTTCGTCGTGTTACGGGTAAACTGTGACAATATGTATTTAAACAGACGTATTTTAATCGATTAGTTTTATATTGAAAAGGAATTGTATGGTAATGTTGTCTGTTTTAAAAACATAGACAACAAAATGGTTATACTTAGGGCCTCTTTCACAATCCTCGAGTAAAGTGCTGGTTAATTACTTTACGATTAGCGTTCCTCGGCAATAAAAACTGGCTAGTTTAATCTTCGGATAGGGCTGCTCACAGATGGAGAAATTCGTACATAGACTTATTTGTAGCTTTAATTGCCGATTAGTTTACTACAAAATTACCGTCTACTATAAGTTTCAAGATGTAACAACGACTCTATCAGAGCGTCTTGTTGTGTAGTCCAAATTGGTAGAAACTAGACCAACCGAGAGGTTATCAATGCGGTGGACAGATCAAATTAATGCCTGAATAGGAGACTCTTTGATTGATTTCACCGGATTCTCGATGATTGAGCTGGATGGAGAATGAAAGAATTACAGTTTATTTGTAACGAGCATAAGGTACATGATAAAAGTAAATAAACAAGGGAGAATTAGTTAAAACATAAACATGACAAATAGACTGTTCCCGTCACGAAACTCAGCATGATATTAGTTAAATACAACCAGATTTTGCGAAGTCGTTCGAGAACGTTACAGGATATGGGACGTAAGTTTCTTTTTTCTTCCCTTTAAATTTTTTAAAGATCACTTGGCCAGCTACATTAGCCTCTAGCGACTATACGTCATCGTTACCACGACCAATTGTCGGAATGAAGTGACTTAGAAGAGGTGGGCAATTGATAATAATCCCGATTGCTGTTATAGACCGTGACATAAGGTATCGAGTGCCATCGGTATACCTTCGTGTGGTAAGGTGTCCAGTGTCGGATGAATGTTCGTTAATGTAGGACAAAAGTTATTTTTTTCTTTTAGATAAGAAGAGAACTTGATTACAATTAACTTTGACACTTACAACGGCTATGTAACATATGTGAACATGTATATTATAGCAAGACATATTTTCGTACATATTGTTGTAAGACTCAAAGGGAGTCCACACACACTATTTATCTTCATATCTTATATCAAAAAGTAGCAAACTGTGCAGTAATATAAAACCCATCCCCATAAATTTACACAATTAGTTGATCGCACATTGTATGGGGACTACCATTTATTTTTTCATTTTTACCTACTTCCTGTTGTCTCTATAACTGATATAGAAATTGATCGTCTTCGTTTACAAAAGTACTAGGAGTTATGGTGAACCTGTATAAATAACCAGCTAAGTGCGAGTTCCGTACAAATCTCGCGTTTTGAATTTTTTATCTCTATCGAACATTTTCTTTTTGTGTGATATAATTAGATTTATTTTTGTATACTTCGTGTTTATGTGGCAAAACACGAAATACAAAAAGACAACGCCGTAGGCCCAGGCGGAGAAGACGGGACAAACTGGACACCTTTTTGACATAGCAACGAACAGAGAGGAGTGGAAAAAGTGGAGGCAAGCCTTTGCCCAGTCATGGGACACAAATGGCTCATAATAATAATAATTAGAAATTTCCGATTATTTCCTTTATTTACTGTGATTTTTTGTGCCAAATTTTACAATTGGACGTTAAACTTTATCTCTTACAGACTCCTTAAAACCATTAAGTTTTGATGAGAGAGCTTAAATGACCACATCAGTTGATTGCACCTATTAGACCACCAAAGAACTGTTAGTATTTAACAGTCCTTTGGTAAGCTAGTTACCTTAGCATATAAAACAAATTGAAAATTTTGAGAAAAGGGCTTCCAACAGTCTCACAGACGAAGAGACGGACAATAGTGATCTTATAAGAGTTCAGGTTTTATCGATTGGGATAATACTGTACTGATTAAACAGTTAGGTTTTCGTATATAATTTACGAATATTTTGTGTAAATTGGCCAAACTATTGTTTTTTTCCTGCTACCCATGCTAAGCCGGGGTGAGTCGCTAGTCTATCTATATCATCACGCCAGATCCCTCGCGGGGTAGGCAGAGAGTACAGAGTTCTAACAGGTTCTTTCCTTACATACCTCTCTGGCTTCCTCCACTATCATAGTTCGTCTCATACACACTCGCCGGTTACAGAGACTCTTGACTTGCCCTTCAGATAAGACACGGTCTATTTGGAAATGGTAAGATAGTCTAGGTCTTCCCCGGTACCTACATCCTTCCACTTTCGCATTGTATATCTGTTTTGTCATTCGAGTCACTAGTAATATTATAAAATAATTTTGTCTTATAATATATCAGTATCAAATTTCTAAGTAACGCTTTATTGATTTAAGATGCCAATCTGATATGACATGTAATAATGAACCTAATTAAACTTCGTCGACATCATCCGCAGATAAATTGGCATGCGGCGGTTTGGGGCTTTGATCTTTTAGCTTTGATTTGGTTTCCTCTGCTATAATGATGGGAAACTTCACTCATAGCTTCATAATCACTCTTCAGACAGGCAGATTTATTTTTTTGCCACCGCTCAAGAGACACCGTGTTTTGCTGACATAACACGTACAGATCAACAATTCATCCACAGAACGATCTATAACTAATTGCTATAGCACATTTATACGAGTATGTGTCTCACTGCTGAGTGAAAACGGTATCCAGATCAGCTCGATGTCAGACAAGTGCTAGGCGCTGATTTTCAACTAGTTACAGATGTCAATCAGTTGACCAATATCAATTGGGTAATGATGAAGAGAAATGGTTGAATCTTGCTAATGGCCTATTTCAATATTTAACTAAGAGATAGATTGTCTTACTGTCTTATTTGATCAATTTTCCATATAAAATATGTCAAAATTCTATAAGTAGTAAAGCAAATCTATCCTTTAGTGAAATATTAAAACCGGCCATAAATTGTCACAAATTTATGCATGGCAGTTAATAATAATTTATTTAAAAAAACAATACACCGATATTACATTAGGCCCGGGTAAAACAAAAAGTGGTATAGAAAGCAAAATAATTGAAAATACTAGGCTAAACGCAAGTAGGGTGATACCCTGACTCCTACACTGGGTTTGAGTACCTGTATCTTAGTAGTCAGGTAAACCTCCGTATAGTAAAAACAATTTAGTATTTTATGTAACATAAATTGAGGTAAAACATGTAGTGATAAAATAAGATGACAAAGTTAATTAAAGCTAAATAAGAGAACAAAAATAGTCCTTTATGTTGTGAGTATAGTTTGTAAGTGTGCCATATGTATGAAAATTGATAGGAGTAAGTGCCATTGTGAATGTGTAAATGTGATTGATTGTAATTCTATGTTAAGGTAACTGAATTAATAATAATTAATATATGAATATATTATTATTAAGAATATGATATTGTGAATTTTATGAATCCATACCTAAATGGGGTTACACATAAATACGCAAAACAAATAAATCCCCCACTGAGGGCTTAGCACGAAAATTTTGACGTGAAATATCTAATCTGACTTGAATTGTATCAAGTACTATATTTCTAATACTCGTACCGAAAGTTCTGTTAACTGGATCTTTGCGATTTCCATTATTTCGAACTCCTGTTGATAAAAACCATAAAGGCGACCAACACTGATATTTCGAAGTAGCTCCGCAATTTGCGCAAGGAACACCCCAAGGCCAGGTGAAGGTGCAATTAAACACTTAATGCGTTACGATAACTTTGTGAAATGATCGAGTAGCTATATTCTTTAAGGGAATGACTTTGAGAAAGTTTTGTTTGAAAATTTCCCTTGCCTGATGACCTTTACAACAGTGAAAAGTGCACCCGGAGGATAAAAAGGCATGTTTAAAAAAAAATCAGATATAATAAATAAATAAAATAAAGTCATCCATATTTTATAGAGCATATCTTATGCTTTTTTCGTATATATTTTATACATATCCAATCTGCCATTGAATAGAACATTCATGCTTTATATATTTAAGGTAGAGTTTTTTAAATGTATTATTTTGTGTATATGTTGTATACATCAAATTCACCAACCTTTTCATCTTATATATATATATATATATATATATATATATATATATATATATATCATCACGCCAGAGACCCCTTCCGGTTTTCCAACAAGTTCTTTCCTTACATACCTCTCTGGCTTCCTCCACTCTCATAGTTCGTCTTTGTCACTTAAACAATCATTTCACAATGTTATCGTAACGCTATAAACAATTGATCAAAGCGAATATGGGCCTAGATCTCAGCAGACACCCGCCGAAACCTACCGAGAAGCCGCGAAGAGTGCGTGTCTGAGTGCGTGATTCTTATTCGGATCGCTATCGCCGTCCGCGGCTTGTTCTTGCTGATCCCACGGTGCCCTTACTTTCTCCTTTCAGATAAGTGTATCTGTATACCACACACACCGACCTCGACGGCAAGATCGAAGAACCCCTTGCCCGCCGGCCGGTGTAGAGCACCACAGCGAGTCATTTGGTTTACGCCCTCGCCCATAGCACAGCCTAAGTGGCCGTCCCTCCTTGAGGCGCCCTTGGGCTAATTGCCCCTTTGCTCTTCTGGATGGAGCACAATGGTTGCGCGCTCGCCCTCTTGTCCGGTGAAGCTGTAAAGGCTCCGCAGCCAACAGCTTAGATCATTCACATACAGAAACACACACAAACACACCCACACACACACAAACACTTCCACAAGCTTCCTAAGAGAGTTCGGTACGTACAAGTTGTTAGTCTAAAGTTATCTGGTTTCGATGCCCCCAGGTCAACTTCAACATGGTTCTAGTTTTCAAGGTTGCCAACTTGACGATATTAAAGCACAACTTATATCAGTACGTAAGTAAATTGGGTACACCACCTCTTAAACATTTTGCTTTTAAGACAACATGCTCATACTCGATTTTATCATTGACAAACCATTTGACGTGATAGTAACGTTCCGAGTAAGCGTGCTGCCAGTTTCAGCTTTATTTGGTAAAGGGCATCGTCGAAAATGGCCCCAGAACCAACAAACATATGACAAAACATAATTATTTGTCTGTATTATTATAGTAGTTATGCATGGGCCAAAATAATAACTGACTGGTCCCCACGAAATACAAAAAAGCAACGCGGTAGACCCAGGCTGAGATGGCGGGACGAACTGGACAACTTTTTGAAAGACTGGCCTGACATGGCAACGAACATAGAGGAGTGGAAAAACTGAAGGGAGGCCTTTGCCCAGCAGTGGGACACAAATGGCTCGTATTAATAATAATTATAGTAGTTGCAAATATCCATATCTAACGGACAATTTGCAATCCAAAACAAGTATTTCAAAGTACTGTAAGTACTTTAATGAAAGTCACTAACGTATTTTCCGAATATCAACGTTGGTATCGAATTACGGTTGGAGCTGTCAATCCTTTATATTGTTATAGAAATATATAACTATTTATGCATACCCGTCGGCAAACCGTCTGTATGCTTTTGTTCTTCTTTTTGAATAATTAAACGAGCGTCAAAAATATGAAACCTATTGCTTAATAAGTAGGCATTCAAAGAAATGGACATTTGAGGAACAAGACGGTCCACGAAGTGGACATCCGAGAAAATAGACGATCGCAGAAATGGACTGTGGAGGAATAGGACATAGCGGACCGGTTGGACGTTTCGGTCATAAGACGTAATGAACCTGAGCGACAAAATTGTTTTTACAAATGAATACCCGGCGTTAAAACGTTTTTGTACTTCATGCATTTCAAATATAGTATATGAATTAGAGATTTAAGTCGAGGAAGCCAGAGAGGTATGTAAGGACAGAACCTGTTGGAACTGTGTACTCTCTGCCTACCCCGCAAGGGATCTGGCGTGAGGTTATAGATAGATAGATAGATTTAATATTTCGAAACATGATTTTTGACCCTATATTTTAGAATCTGTTAAAAAGAAGGAATACACGATCAAACGGTTTTTTCTCGATACAAAAAAAAAACGAAAGTCATCTCAGTTCCAAAGCGAAACGCATTCAACCATTTAATAGAATTTACTTGGAAACATGAAGAATAATTGTATCGAAGTTCTTGTAAATTTGATTTCATAGTGTAGGTTTTTTAGAAAGTGATAAAATCTATTTTCTCTTGCGCGCGCTCAATATATTCGTCCCTTATTATTAATTTGTAAAGTTATTGTCACTCTTCCGATAAATAAGTGGTCAAGCGCGGTAGGCCCTTAAGCCAAATTGGAAGCCTTATGATATATAGCAGGGGCCACAAACCTCCCTCGATCAATCCGCACTGGTACCGCGTGGAAGAGTATAAAGACTTCGGTTGTCTCATCTCGGTTTGTGAGTGGTCTTTACACAGCAGTGGGATAGTTCCGGCTCTTTTATAATTCTATCTATCTATCTATATCATCACGCCAGATCCCTTGCGGGGCAGGCAGAGAGTACAGAGTTCCAATAGTTTCTTTCCTGATTTATAATTATTATTTATTTGTTTATTGTTTATGCACATGTGTACATAGGCGAACTTAATGCCTGAGGCATTTTCTGCCAGTCTACTTTGGTGGTGGTGGTGTGGAGACAACTATACCAATATATAAATATAATACTATACATAAATATGCACACATATATATATATATATATATATATATATATATATATATATATATATATATATATATATATATATATATACGATTGTTACAACGATAGTTAGCCATCCTCCATCCAGGTCCAGAGTCCATAGAATCCATAGAAGGATAGATTGGATAAAGAAGGAAGAGTGAATGAAATCAGTCCGATGAGAGGGACACTGAAGAAGACGATTATTTGAGGAACGTAGAGGTTTATCATGAGTAGAGCATAGGTACTGAAATTGGGAAGTAAGATAAGCAGGCGAGACAGAAGAATGAAGGATAGAGAATAATGTAGCCAAAGCCCTTAGAGCTCTGCGTTGCCGAATAGGAAACCACTTTAAAAGTGAACGGTGCTCTGACACATGATCGTATTTACGCATATTGAAGACGAATCGAATATAGTTATTGAGTAACCGGTCTAATTTATTGAGTTGATCTGCATTCAGGTCGAAGTAATACACATCACCATAGTCGACAATAGGAAAGATTAAGGACTGCACAAGCATTGCTTTTGTATTGGGTGAGAGATTTTTTTTTAAACGATACATGTATCGCAAGGTACCAGTAACACGTTGACTAACGGATGTGACTTGGGTCTGCCAGCTAAGCGTGGTGTCGATAAGTAAACCCAAGATCTTTTACGCTAGAACTTAGGGAGATGACTGGCCCATTGAACTCCAGTGCAGGAGCGTACTAATGTTAATTTTGCTAATAAGTCTAGAGCTCCCCACAAGGATTGCTTGACACTTCTTTGGATTTACCGCGACCAAATCTGTCGGACCAATTTTTGATTGCCTCAAGATCCTGATTTAATTCGCTGATGATATCACAAATTCGATCAGCACTATCCTGCGAGTATAATTGCAAGTCATCGGCATACAGACGATACACACACCGAAGTTCAGAGGTTATCGAATCAATGAAAATGGAAAACAAAAGAGGAGAAAGTATACCGTCTTGGGGAACGCCAGTGTCGAGTCAACGCCAAGCTGATGACGTCTCGTCACTTAAAATTGACAGCTGGCGTCCTCGAAGATAAGAGGAAAACCAATCCAGCGACTCCTGAGAACAAAGACGATAGGAGAGAATGGACAAAAGGATATCGTGACTAATAGTATTGAAGGCATTAGAAAAATCGACTAACGCAAGGACAGTCACTTTGCTGTCTTCCATACCTGCACGAATATCACCAGTCACTTTAAGGCAGCAGAAACGGTACTGTGGCCTGATCTGAACCCAGATTGAAGAGGATTAATCAGATTATTGGTATAAATAAAATGGGAGAATTGTTTATGAACACAGGCCACAAGCACTTTATAAAGAAAAGGAAGAATGGAAATTGGACGGAAGTGGCTAGAAAGGGAAGGATTAAGGATTTTGGGCAGAGAGACGGGAAAACTCTGGACTCCAAAGAGAAGTTAACAAGGTGAATGATTATCGGAAGAAGATAGTCCAGAACTGTTACGATCATAAATCGGCATAATTTGTCACAGTACATTATTATATAAATACACTCATTACTCGTACTACTGACTCGTTAGTCTAGTGGCAAAGCGCATCGCTTTGTGATCACGAGGTCCTAAGTTCAGATCCTAGGTCGGACAAATGTAGTTTTTCTAACGAAAATTTCCCAGTACGAGTCCGAAGTCTGTAATTGTGCCCGGTATATGGCAATAGGCTCGCCCCCTATTACATGGGACCTAGCATCGTCGGTGAACCGTGGGGGTACTCAGTACACCTCAGCTTGGGGAATATAGGCGTGACGGTGAATACCTATGAAATCTACGTTTAGGTCCCGACGCAAAAAGAGGGATGTTATGAGTTTAACATGTGCATTTGTGTGTCTGTAGCATCGTAGCTCCTAAATGGATGAACAGATTTTCATTTAGGTTGTTTCTTTTGTATGAAAAGTGACTTTATAAAAAGTGCTCTTAGCTATGATTCATTTGAGCCTTTTTAAATTTCAGTTTTACTTGTTGCGTGTTCGATTTAAATACTATAATTCATTGCGCGTGTGTTGCTTCGCGCTATCTGAACAATGGACTATTCTCTACGTGTTCGCTATTGTTTATCTAAAACAAAAGCTCACTTTAAACTACAATGTGTTTAACTTTAATTCCCAGCAAAGCTCTTACTTAATATTATTGGATTCACAGTTAAATGTCCAAGATTTGGTTGTTTATGGAAACTTATAAGGCGATTCCACTATAAGAAAACGTCGCTTTTGTGGGAATCAAATCTCCTTCTGACAAAAACGCACCTCTCTCTTATCTTCGCTCACGCCTAGACGGGTGCGGTAGACTGGGTTTTGGGGCATTATGTATCATGAGTACATTATGTATCATGAAGATATTCACGCCGTCTTCTAAGTAACTACCGAAGTTTTTTCGGGTTGTTCCTATATATCCACGTCCCATTGTTTTTGAAAAATAATGTTTATATTAGCTCCACACCCTTCCACGGCAACACAACGGACAGTAGCAGTACCTATGTATAATTATACACGCACCGTCACCCCTGTATTCCCCAAGCGGGGGTGGCAGAGGTGTACTGAGTACACCCACGTTTCGCCGACGATGTTAGGTCCCTTGTATTAGGGGGCGAGCCTATTTTCATATACCGGGCACAATTGCAGACTCCGGACTCGGTTTTTTGTTAGAAAACCTTCATTTGTCCGACCTAGGATTTGAACCCAGGACCTCGTGATCACCAAGCGATGCGTTTTTCCACTAGACCAACGAGGCAAGTATAACTATGTAATGTTATTTTTTTCCCGCGACATCCAGACGTTAGTTTTAAAATATAAAGATAATTTTAAAATCCCTGGAAATTAATTTATACCGAAATCATCGAAGGGGTGGTGATATAAAAATATGTAATTTTCGGAACAAGCTTTTTTTATCTCCGCCTTTGACCCTGAAAGGTATTTGGGGTGATAATATAGATTAATAGGCTTCTGACGGTATAATTATATTTATTAAAATAAATCTATGATAAAGTTCTATCATTATATGCGCTGGAAATCTCCAGTGCTCGATTCAACGACACATTACCGGAATCCCTTTTGTGAGTTCAGGGGCATACGGAATCAAAGGTTTGCGAACATTTTTTTTTTTAATTAAAGGGCCCCTTTTTATGATGTATGCTTGTGCAATGGGTGCGTTTACAAATATGAAATCCACATACACAAACATCTATATCGGGGTCGAACACACGAATTTTCGATCGGGTGGGCGGAGCGGTTTAAGCTTAAAGCTGCACCAAATCGTCCGTCAAACAATACATACAAGGCAATCGAGCACACTATTCCACGAAAAGTTTCATCGGTAAACCAAGCGCAGATTACATACGCAATTATGCAGCTAAATAGCTTACTATCATAGCATTTATCAAGCTGTTAGGTACATAAATTGACTGTATTTCAAACTAAATTTACGTTCGGGAAGTTTTTTAGTAATATACAAAACAGGATATATCTAAAAAGGGTCGAGATAAGGTCAAATATATTAGTTATGAAAAAGAAGAAAAAAAATTCTAAAACTGTAAATCGATTACGGAATAAACGCTGACATATAGTAAAATAGTTTTCTTGTCGCTTTGTATATGTTATATTGTAGCCTTTTTTTACCTGGGAAAAATCCTGCATAGGACTTCCACGAGCCTCGGGGAAAGCTCGCGGGGCGTGTCGGATTCGTACCGAATAAAAACCTCAGGGTGGCCGACATCATCACTTTGGCGGGGCTCCGGGATCTCCGTATGGAACGCACCGGTGCCCCTCTTGTGCCGCCCTCTGACGAGCCGGCCATCGGAGGGAGACTTGATGACACGCTCCCCCCCACATCGACGCGGTGCTCACGGCGATGGGGGCCACACCACGCCGCCGTCCTCCTCGGGGTTGCTCGTGAAGGACGCTCAGGGCCCCCACCCCTTGCGTCCGCGACCCTGAAGGCCCCCCTGCTGATGTTGTTGCAGGGGGAGGGGGGGTCCCCGCTGCTGCTGCGCCGGACGCCCGATAGTCGGCGTGACTACACAGGCGCCCCATAGACGGCCACCGATCGTACGACCCCCCCGTAGACGTGGCGCACCTCCTCCGACGGTCCTCCAAGGTTGGGCAGCAGTCTGTGGATAGCACCCACTACCCTTTCGTCCCGGGGGACTAGGCGCTCGAAGTGCTCCTCGAAGCCCTAGCGACTGTCCAGGGTGAGGCCTAGGTACTTTAGGTACCTCCCAACCCGGACTGGCGAGTCTCCAACGCGAACCCACAAGTCGGGCGGTTTCCTGCTCCTCGGGAAGTTTGTGGAACCATAACGCCTCGGTCTTATGAGGCGCTATCTCTAGGCCCAACTCGCGGATCTTGGCGACGACAACCTCTGCCCCAAGCACGGCGAGCCCTATGGTCCTCTCGAAGGTATCTCCCTCGGCCAACACCAGTGTGTCGTCAGCGTAACATACGACGCTGACGCCGGGGGGAAGATCGACACGCAGGACTGCATCGTAGGCGAGGTTCCATAAGAGGGGGCACAACACGGACCCCTGCGAAACCCCGCAAGACAAGTGTTTTGCGGGGTTTCGGGTGGAGGGAAGTCCCCTCCGGTGCAATGTACCGCCCTGTCCGATGTACTGGACGTATCTGTCGTATCCCAAGCTCGCGCCCCAAGGAAGGGAATTAAAGGCATTGACGATGTCCAGACTTATCGCCAACGCCACCCCGCCCCGGGACACGGCCTGCGCCGACAGAGAGCGGACGCGAAGTATCGCGTACAGAGTGTAACGCCGCTGTCGGAAGCCGTAATGGCTTTCAGGCAGGTCGGGACCGACACGCGACAGATGCCCACTGAGACGAGCGGCAAGAATCCTTTCAAACAACTTGCCGGCCTCGTCTAGCAGACATATGGGACGGTACGCGGAGGGTGTGTCTGCAGCCCTGCCTTATATTGTAGCCTATATCATCCGGACCATAAAAGTAGTTTAGGCGCTATGATAGAACACACGTAAACGTAACTACCTGCTGATAATGTAACCCTTCTTTTTGGCTTAGCCATAGTCCGGTAAAACGTTCAGTTGTACGATTTTGAAGTAAGTATGGCCAAATCGATGACACAGCAAAGCGGAGTGGGTGATATCAGTGGGGCGCCGAACAATGGAAAATTTCACATTATCAAAGTTTCACGTTCTCTCCGTTGTTCTCTATAATATGACGGTCGTTCCGCTTACTGAGAAGTTGGCAATGAGAAATGAAGAAATATCTATCATTATCTACCTATTTCGAGATTCAAATAAATCTTTTACATTGTCTTAAGCTTTCAGAGAAAAAAAAGCACGATCATCGGTAGATCTTCATCACAAAAAAGGCAGCCCCCCTAATGCTCTTGTACTCATTGCTTGTATGTACAACTTATACTACTCAATCATATTACTTAAATAATAATATAAGATTCAGCAAATAATAATTTTCTATATAAGATGTAACATAATTAACGTAAGTCCTGAAACTAGTTCATTTAAAATCGGCAAATGAAACGATTCCAAATATTTTTAATGTATGTAACATTTATTAAACTAGCGAAAATATCTATTATTCTATCCACTGATTTAAACAAAATTTAAAATTAATTCAATTTCATAGTAATATAGCGGTTGTAAAAGCATTTCTAAATAAATTATAATAAAACATAATAAATCACAATACGCACAAATAGTACAGGTTATGTGGTTAATATCATAATATCAAAGTGCTTGAAAAAATGATAAGTAGTTCTTTAAAATTAGAAGTTTGGTTTTTGTATTGAATTTGAAAAGCAATAATCCAAATGTTCGCTAGACAGTTTATAATATATCTGGATAAAAGTCTTCAAAGACTGAAAGCGATGAATGAAGGTGTATAAAATGGGTGGCCTAGTGGTAAACCATCTACAATATGTAGATGATGCGGTTTTAATAGCGCGAACAGCCACTGATCTGTAATCACAATTATAAAAGACATGAACATTGGTTTACATTTGAATGTAAAGAAAACCAAGATTATGATTTTTGAACGGGAAGAAACCAAAACGAATGCAAGGATTGTGGTTGGTAACGAGGTGTGGAGCAAGTGAATGAGTTTGTAACATTTATCATTCTTTTTTTATAAAAATTATTATTAAAAATAATTTAAATTGGTTTTAAAAAATGTATTTAGAAGTTACTAAATGAGAAGCTCCTCAAACCCAATCAGTATTATCATTGATTAGTCTAGTTTTAATAGCCTTTTTGAACTTATTAATAGGCATATTTTGGATATCTAAGGGCAATTTGTTGTAGTAGCGTATACATTGTCCCATGAAAGAGTTAGTAATTCCATGGAGAGAAGTAGAATGTACAATACGATCATCGTTGTCCTGTGTTAACATAATGAATGTTGCTATGTAAATTGCGAGACAATAGTTATAATATTTATTTCTTTGAAATTTTCTGTAAGGGAAGTAGAAACAGAGATCGGAAGAAAAGACATAATTTCAAAAAGTATTTAACGTGGGTCAGTAAATTATTATAGCACAGTATATTTATATGTTATTAGTATGCTGTGAGTCCGGTAGAACCACAAATTCCGTAATAATAAAACACTAGAAATAAAAAAGGACACGATTTTGGTCGAAACCACTGTCGCCGCTTTACATGCACGGTGTAAAAAAATAGATACGACAAGATCGCGCGTTTTTACGACTTTTTAACCGACTTTAAAAAGGAGGAAGTTCTATGTTTGTCTGTGTGTATTTATTTAAGTTTGTTTACCTATATTTTCGTCAATTGTGGAACGATTTTGAGGAATCTTTTTCCGTTGGGTTTCAGTTTATAAAATAAGTTTAGCTCAGAGATAGTCCCATTAGAATTTCATTGGTATTGGATTTTGAAGATACGCCAGGATAAGAAGCTCTTCTTAACGATAAACGGCAATTGGTAGTTAGATTTATTATAGGTATTATGTCAACCCTGTAGGTACCTTATTATAAAACTAAGCAGAAGAAAATAAAATAGTTATATAATATTAATAACTCACTTATCACTTAAAATTATTAAATAAATAACTTTAAAAAAAGGAAACCAACTTAAAAGCGCGTGAAATAGGATATCTAATTTAACAAAAAAAAACGTTTGAAGTCGGTGCCAAGAAGCTGACTGCCACCGACTTCAAATATTTGTTTTTTGTTCCTGAATACGGCTCCCCTTTTATAAAAGAAATTATTTGTAGTGTCTTATTATTAATATTTCTATGGGTGTGATAGACTTTTTGGAAACCCTACATCGTGTGCAATAAACGAAAATGTTCCAATTGCTTCTATTTTAAAAACTCGCCTTTATTAAATTTGAGGACTGCAACAGCCCTCCAGATTAGAGGGGCGAGCTTTTATTAGGGGCGACTAACGAGAGCAGATAAGGTATAATGCCCCTCGATACGAAATCGTGTGTGAACTACAGGAGTTAGCGTTTTTAACGAAGCATCTACAGAGGGATTAGCACGAAAAGATTGCCGTTTGAGTGACGCTAGCGAGTTGATATGCCATCCTTGTCATACTACAAATTTACTAAATAAACAGCACACTTACTCGTTAGCGTCTCGTTAATCGTGCTTATCCCTTAAAATAGACTTCCTTGTTGGTCTTATGAGCGTAGTGATCTCGAGGAGATGGATTCAAATTCCTTGTATCAGTTCGGAGACTGGCATTGTATCCAGTATGGGAATAGGTTCACTCCTTAATACATCGGGACTTAAGATCGGCGGCGAAAAATAATTTTACTGTCTACTTAAAAATATAGGCGTTATGGTGTTTACTTTTTTAGTTTACAGGATAACGTATGTCACTTTGGTCAGCTCACTGAACTAAACGATGAAGGGAGTCTCGTTCGTAGAAGCGAAAGTTGCAATGGAGTTTATATACGAGTTCTACTATCACTGAGTCCTTATCTGACATTTAAACTAACCAGTTTTAATTGACAAGTAATGCCAATCGACAAGTAACTAACCAACACTTTATTCGAGGGTTTTGAAAGAGGCCCTTAATAAATTTAAACTATATATCTATCCTTATCATGATGCCAGGTCCCTTGCAGGGTAGGCAAATTTAAATTACATGCAAAATATAATGTAAAAAGCCCGCTTCATCTTAACACTTGCAACATCAGCAGACGGAGGGGACAAAACCGTCCTCTGTTTAATCTCCAGTTCAATCTTGACTTAAATGAACACCTAGACGATGCCCTTGTATCGGCTGTCTCGTGGTGTTAAGCCACTGGTTTTGCTAATAAATTGTTTCACTGCGGGGCTGTTATCAATTGATATTGACATACGAAATAGTTTCACTATGAATTGATGACTAATCACGGACGATTTAGCGCACACAGGACAATCTTTGTGTGATCCACAATTATTTGTTCCGTTGTGGGTATTTGTGAATGTCAATTTTCATGTTTGTAAACGCACCAACGACACAGGAATAAATCCTAGTGTGGGACAATGACGTATCACATTTTTTTTTACCAAGAATGGATGTGGATTTACGCAGTTAATGTCTGTCCCTTTTTCATTGCAAATAAAGTCTTCCTAAAGCGGTTGAGGTAGCCGCCCTGATCCCTGGCGGGGTACAGAATTCCAATAGGTTCTTTCTTTACAGACCTCTCTGACTTCCTTCACCCCTATAGGTCATCTCATACACACTTGCCGGTTACGCAGACTCTTGACTTGCCCTTCCATTTGGTCATGGTAACATAGTCTAAGCCTTCTCCGGTACCTACATCTTTTCTCTTTCGCATTGTATGTTTATTGAGTTTATTTTAGCAAAGTATTGTCTTAAGAGCTTAAGCCGCTCCGCCCATTGTGTCTAATAGTCGCGGGTTCGAGCCCCGCATGGGAGAAATCTTTGTGTGATCTACAACAATTATTTATTTCGGTCTGGGTATTTATGTATGTGAATTTTCATGTTTGTAAACGCACCCACGATACAGAAATAATTCCTAGAGTGGGGCTTGGATTTTTTAAGGAAAGAAAAATAAAATCGCGTCTGTTCTATGTGTGTATGGCCAAACGACCTCCTTAACAGATTTGTTCTGTTTTTAGCAATAGAAACATTGATTCAAGAGAAAAAGTTAAATATATTTCTTGATAAAAACAATCTCTTACAGTTTCTGAAGAAGCCTTACTTGTTAACCGAGATTTTAAGCCTGGAGATATATTAAGCCCTTAAGTTTCCATCTTATCTTGACGACTTCCATATTAAGCAACAGCCTGGACTAACGACTTAATGCTTTTTATTCACGAATTCCAGTCTTAAATCCTGACTAGCAAATGTGGCTTTTTAAAAGCTAAATGCTATTGTTTTCATCGACAAATATACCTTATGTAAATCGTTCGTACGTTTTGTAATTGTATGGATAAATTACTGATATGTATGTGTTTTATATTGTGTCTCTCATGCTGTGACAAATAAAATTTCATTCTTTCTGTCTTATTATATTTCTTGAATCTGTTTTTCTATTGGTGAAAACTGAATGAAAATCTGAACAATCGATTTCGTAATTAGTCCAAACAAACATGGCGGGCGACTGTTTTTGAAATATTATTCCAATTGCAGGTGGTTCGGGAATATTATTGCAACTTCAGATGGTCATAAACCTGCCTTCACTGATACGCATTGGGACCGCGTTTGCGCATACGTATTATAGGGTAACAGACGCTCACACACTTGTGCATACAACTATGCTGAACTGAAATATCGTAAAAATCACCGTCATACCTATTTTTACCAAGCGGGAATGGCAGCGGTGTACTGAGTACACCAAATTTTGGACGATGATATCATATAACAGGGGGGTAGCCTCTCGTCATTGTACCGGGCACCATGTCAGACTCCGGACTGACATTGGAATGTATTCTGTTAAAAAATTACATTTTACCTGACCTAGGATTTGAACAGGACCTAATGATCACTAAGTACATTATTTGCTACTAGACCTATGAGGTAATCAATATCGTAAAAAAATCGAAAGACAATAATACAATAGAAAGGTTAATACCCTTATAAATCCGCTCTTATCATCAAAGCGATACCCGTTAAGGATTTATTTTTTTAGCAAGGGAAGGACAATGCGTTTGCAGTGTTTTCCATCCTAAAAGACAGGGTTCACGAGAATAAAGATGATAAGAAGCCATTATAGATAGGAGTGGGGGCACGATATAAGGATTTTAGTGTTTACCTACTATCATAAAGAATTGGGGGACATGAACGTGAAACTGGCATGCGATCGGCATATCAATAGACAATCAATACTGAGGAATCCTTATGGGTTGAAAGAAGTGATGGAAACTAGCATTCATTATGAATGTTGTTTTCTTTTTTTAACCGAGTTTAAGAACGGACGAGGTTGCCAATTCATTTGTATGTATTATATTTAGTAGTTATATTATTTTTTAATTGAGGATTGGTCAGCAATTGACTCCTATCTCACCTGTTAGAAAGTGACGATGGGGCTAGCTGATTCAGTAATAGCCGATTCACTCTCAATTTAAAGAAATCGAAGTTATACTTCTTTGAAAACACATGGTCGGATCCACGAAGTACGCAATAGAAGGAGCGAATTTCATTCCTTAGCAGAATGCGTTATGAATGATGTCTAATTCATTTAAACAAATGAAAACAATAAAAATCCTGTATTGTTCTTACGTCCGTAGCCTTCTCGAATATGCAAGTTCAATCTGGAACCCACATTATGAATGTTATATTGACAGGATCGAGCAAATTAAAAAAAAAATTACACGTTTCCTCAACTACAAATTTAATATTCCCAAATTGAACTACGAAGAACGATGTGCCAAATTTCACTAGTTGCCACTATCTGTTAGACGTAACATTGCAGATGTTATACTTCTTACAAAGTTGCTAAGAGGAATGATCGACTGTCCTGATCTGCTTCATAAAATAGAATTGAGAGTTCCAAAATATGCACCTCGCAATGATGCATACAAACCACTAAACATTCCGTTTGCCCACACTAACTATAAACAAAACAGTTTTCTTTGTAGAGCTAGTGCAGCAACTAATAAGGTCAACGTAGATATAGATCTGTTTTATGGTAGCATTAATAGTATACGGAGAGCACTTGTAGTGCCCATCGAAGGGCCCAACTAATATAATAATATATATTCTACTTTGCTACTTTATCTGTAATCATGTCGACTATGTTTTAATTGTATGTTTTATATTTTTCTCAATGTTTCATAATTTATTTACTAACATTTTTTTTTATTATTTGCTATAGTAACTCATATGTGTTAGTTATAAATGGCTTAAAGTTACTATGATAGTATTAAATATTGTTGTTAATAGCTGTAAGCTATCCAAATAAAATAAAATAAAATTAAAAATAAATCTTTTTCATGTGAATTGATGGGATAATGAACTGGATGGATCAAACGATGGAACTGTTGATGATTTGGTGGTTGATATTATGACGGCTTGGTCCACAGGGGGTTAAGAGAGTTAAAAAAGCACTGGATGGTATAGACGTGGAATATATCCCCGCACGGGACAAATCTTTGTGTGACATATAAATGTTTGGTTCGATGTGTGTGTTAGACACAAATATAAATCTTTATTTATTTATTTTTGGAAAAAGACCTGGTCCCACACTAGTATTTATTCCTGTGTCGTGGGTGCGTTTACAAACATGAACATTCACAAACACAAACACCCAGACCGAAACAAACTATTGTGGGTAACACAAAGATTTGTTCCGTGCGGGCATCGAACCCGCGACTATCCGACCTAGCGGACGGATCGGCTTAAGCTCTTAACTACTGCATAAAGTCGTCTGTCAAATAATTAGAAATAGTAGAGTCCGTCAAATGATTACTAAAAAAGACGTAGAAAACATGAATGCATAACTCTGCAATTGTAAAAGAAGATTCATTTTACTGAGAATTTACAAATCATAGATTTATCAATTGGAGAAGCATAATGGTCCAACAATAGACTAGTACAGGTTGGTGATAATGATAAGATTTATCGAAAGGAACTATGTAAAACAATAGTTATTGTATTACATATCTTCAGCAAAAAGTTACTGGTGGGTTTTACATTTACCTGTATTACCTGTACATTTTGTAAGTTGTGTTTCACCACAAGAAGGAAAGTAAGAAAAGAAAATAGAGTAGGTATCTTTCTTCTGTGTCTGTTTATAATATTAAGCAATCATAAATCATCTACGTAAAATAAATAATAATATTAGCCCTGTAAAGAAACTGTCCCACCGTTGGGTACGGGCCTCCTCTCAAGCTGAGAGGGTTTAGGCCATAGTCCACCACGCTGCCCCAGTGCGGGTCGGCAAAATTCACACACCTTCGAGAAACTCTCAGGCATGCAGGTTTCCTCACGATGTTTTCCTTCACCGTTAAATCAAGTGATAGTAAATTTATTAATACGGACATGCATTCGAAAAGACAGAGGTGCGTGCCTGGGTTTGAACCCAAGACCTCGGAGTTTGGAGTCCAACGGTATAACCACCAGGCTATCACTGCAGGTATCATCATCTGCGTAACATAAGTATTTTAGCTTTAAAAATAGGTTATGTATTATTCTGACCGTTTCATCGACACATATGAAGATATGATGGTGGAAGTTACTTTGCCCGTTTTTAAGATATGCCATCGGTATATCATAACAAGATATATAGTTCCGTTCAAAGGTTACACTCAAATACGTCCGCAACTCCACGTGAGTAGTTATGATATAAACATATCTATCTATATCATCACCCCGGATCCCTTGCGGGGTAGGCAGAGAGTACAGAGTTCCAACAGGTTCTTTCCTTACATACCTCTCTGGCTTCCTCCACTCTTATAGTTCATCTCATACACGCTCGCCGGTTACGGAGACTCCTGACTTGTCCTTCCTGGTCTATTTGGTCATGGTAAGATAGTCTAGGTCTTCCCCGGTAACTACATCCTTGCACTTTCGCATTGTATATCTGGTTTGGCATTCTTTCTTCAGGCATTCTTTTTATATGCCCGAACCAACCCTTTCTCATCTTCACACCGATACTATCTTTCATACCTAATCGCTTTCTTACTACACTATTGCGAATACGGTCGGTCAGCTTCACTCCGCACATCTTCCGCAGAGCTCGCATTTCCACCGCATTTATACTACTTTCATTCTCCTTCTTACATACCTAGCTCTCGCTGCCATATAACAGCGTTGGGACAAGCACTCCGTTATGTACGGCCAGCTGCGCCTTTTGGCTTAAGTGCCGGCTCCCAATTAGCTGTACTTTCGTCGAATCACTTAAATCAAGTGATAGATAAATTTGTATTTGCAAAAAAGCGGAAGCCTGTTAATTTTTTATTACTGTCCACTTTTACCTGCCTTTTTGTGGTGCCATTTTTCGTGCAGCGAGCGTGTATCTACCTATATTTCATACGTGAGTCATGAGCATAATTGGTTTTTCTTAAGGAATAATATATTTTGACTAACACTGAGTTATTCAAGATTGAGATAAATTTTATTTCTGAAAAGATGCTAAGCAAAAATCTCGCAGTAAACGCAATGTTTGAAGGACTAGTATATATACCGTTTACAACGAAGGTATTTTTTGTAAATTTTGCCCTACATTCGTAGTGAACCAAACACCGCTTAACCCTGCAACATGAACTCAGGGCAGTAAAACTGTGGGTGGTCATAAAATAAAAAGTGTTTACTTGCCCCGAAGATAACCGGAAACAAAGTTCCTTGATAAGTTTTTATTTCCTCTGGGAAAGCAGGTAATATATCTGACTGTGTAAACCTGGCAACTTGGACTTTTATTTTTCAGCCCTTTAAATACTGGGAACATTCAGATATATTCTTTTACATTTTCACGCAATTACTGGTAACTCCTAAACTTATATATTTATCTACCTAATACGTACTTTATAGACTTTCTTGAGACGAGGATATTTTGGCCGTGGCTGCCATTGACAGGGGGCGTTAAATTAGGGTTATTATTAAGTAAAATTTTCCCACTTCCAGGCAACCGTTTTAAAAGATATAAAAAAAAAGAACTTGGGTAAATTTTATAGCAAACGTCAGCTCTGCGACCGTCACGAAGTGATATTTCTTGAATATTTCACTTGATGACGATTTTGGCCGCGGGCCACAAGATCCTTATATGACTTTACAAAGTAATTAATCTAAGAGACACCTATTGGATAGACAATCCTGAAAGTTAATATGTATATTATTAAACAAAATTTTACGTAGCATGTAGGGCTTCTTTCAACACCATTCCCCTTCTTGATCACCATAACTTGGCAATAAAACTGGCCAGCTTAACCTTCAGATAAAGCTACTCAGAGATATTGGAATTCGTAAAATAAGCTAATTGAGACGGTAGTGCATTCCATTTTTTTACAAACCCCAAATATTTATGAAAGCAATTTGCGATAATGGAAAGACATAGTTCACGCTTATTAAGCCGTAAGGACGAGAACAATGCCAGATAATTCGTACCTGAGGAGATGAATCATATTTAGTGTCCCGCCCGGGACGGCGGCGTCCGACCGCAAAACTTCCTACAATGGCCAATAAACACGCCATAAAGCATGGCGGGCCACACTAAAAATGCCATTATTGCTAAATATTCACCTCCACGGTCCGCGTTTTGTTAAATGAACCTGTCAAACGTCATTATGGGCAGGAGGTGACGAAAAGTAAACATGACATATTGTTAATTATGCTAATGTAGAAAAAATCGCAAGTTAAAAACGGTATTTTTTATTAAGCTACATGGATGCTAAGCGAGAAATATTTGGAACTTTACGAAACGTAAGACGCGAAACTGGTAACCGCCTCTTGGAGGTTGCTGTTTGGTATTCTCATGTCATGGAATACATAATAAATTGAGTACTTAATAATTCTAAACTTATTAAAATTGACTATGTGGTTTTAGTTTATATTTTTACCGATACTCATTTGACAGTAAATTAGAAATAGTTGAAATAAAGAAAATCTTACCAGGTGGTAAATATGTAGATAGTATTGTATACTTTACTTGGCCCAACTACATAGGCTAGGCACCACACACGTGGGGTAAAAGAACATTTTTTTATTAAATTTAGAAATCACTAGCTGCCCCCACGTACTTATTACTTCTTAATATTTTTTTTTGTAAAATGTGTAGGTAACTAATAGACTTAGCGTAGGAATGTGCAGCATTTTTATACCCGTCGTAACTTTTAAACGAAGGATCCGATTTAAATAATTTAAAAAAAGAAATTAAATCAACCATCAAAAATGATTATGAAACTATTTATATCTTTCTACATGTAGCCTCGCGGACTTTTTTGTGGGTATGGGACTATTTTATATATCATAAATAGTTTTCGCATACCAAATAATAATTTTTATAGGCAAATCTTTGATACCTTCTGTTACATTATTGCAATTTCCGTAGGGATCTCTGATTTTTTTGAAAGTAAAATATGTTATTCGCTGATACTAGTAATGTAGCTTTCTAGCTGATAGGTAAAAAAAATTAAATCGGTTAAGAAGTTTTCGAGTTTATCCATTACAAACAAACATACAACATTTTTTTTGTGTTTCTAATATTAGTTAAGATGAAATATAAATAATTATATCAGCCTATACTGCCCACTGCTGGACAAAGGCCTTCTCTCACAAATCGAGGTGAGAGAGATTAGGTCATACTCCACCACGCGGACCCAGTGCGGATTGGCGGAGGCAGGTTTGTGGCCATCTGCTGCTGGAACTTATCAAGCCGCCTTTAAGGCTTCCACCTCGGCTTAACGACTACCACATTAAGTGGTAACGGTAAGTGGTGGCGTAACGTGCCTTCCGAAGATGAAATACACGAAACAAGTTTTTAGTACCTCGTTTTTTATAAATTTGGGTTCAGTATTAAGCTCAAATCGTTTATTTTGCATAAACTCTGCGGGGGTGTTTACAGTGTCATATTTACATTTTTTTTAACCTAATAATCTACCACCAGATTGGAAAGCGTCCTCCACTGAGAAGATCCGGCGAGAAACTCAGCGGGCTTGTCTTTTTTGTCTAGTTCTCTATTCATTTATCTCATCATTTTTTGTATAGGTACATACATTTTTGTATTATAAAAAATCATTAATGCGATCTAGCTCCAGTATGATGCCTTACGACTGAGATATAAGCTATTTTTAATATATGTTATAATGACAAGCTAGAGGATTCTGGGTGGACCAGTCTACACAAGCAGCACCCGTTCACGAGTACTACTACTTGAGCAGCCATCACCTCCCTCGGCCATATTAGAGGGAAGAAAGTTCTATCATCAATGAAGCTTCTCCTGCAAAATCCGCGAGGATACTAAACTACACTATTTACAATATCTTATCGAAGCTAAATACCTTGTGGGATAGGCAGATAGTACAGAGTTTCAACAAGTTCCTTCTAGAGCTTCCTCTACTCTTATAGTTGGCCTCATATACTCACCGGTTGCGTAGATTCTTGACCCGCCCTCGCACTGGCAATTATATCTGTATCCTGGGTGCGTTTACAAACACAAACATCAGACTGAAACGAATCCTAGTAGGAACTAGGATGGGTGCATTATAGCCACTCGAAAAAAAATGCTTTAAAGGGTTACTTGGATTATGAGTATAAAAAAATATTTATTTATTTCTATTCTTATAAATCTATCCTTACAGGTCAGAAACCCAATGCGATAGTGTGGCCCCTTAAATAAACATAACAATATTTGCAAAACTATTTGTAAGGTAAACTAAAGGTCCTCGATACGACGTTAAGCTATCGTACACTTTAAGTGTAAGCACTCAATTTGAGGCCAGAATGTAAAATATTTTTGCATCAAAGGTTCAAATTGGAATATTTATTTTTATTTCACTATACCCAATGAATCGTTGATCTAGTGGTATAATGCGCTTAGCAATCACGAGGTTCTCGGTTCGAATCGTAGGTCGGACAAAGAGTATTAATTCAATAGAAAAAAATCTAATACCATTCCGGAGTCTGACATTGTAGGTACCCGATGAATATCAATAGGTACGCCGTCTATTACATTGGGACCTATATCATCTTTGGCCAAAAGCGTGGAAAATGGGGGTTACGGTGTCTTTTTTATTTCTTTATCAACATTATGCCATATGTTTTATGAATCACTAGTGGGATACACGCCCTATTATAACTATATTTTTTATGGCGCAGTAAAAAATATTTGTTAATCATGTAACTAACATTCAAGGGACATAAAGTGAGATGATAATTGTATCGTGTGAATTATGATACGTCAGTTGAGTGAATACAAATACACACACACACACACCGTCACGCCTATATTCCCCAAGCAGGGATGGCAAAGGTGTACTGAGTACACCCATCGGCAAATACCGGGTGAAAATATTTTTTTGTGAAATAAAAGTGATAGAAAACACCGATCTCTAAATGGGGGTTGGAGAGGTGTACCTGGTACACCCTTTATTCACGGAAGTGGTTCGGTCCCAATGTAATGGGGGTGAGGCTATTGCTAGTACCGGGCTAGTATTTGAAGCAGGAAAAAGTAGAAATTCTTGACCATTCTCCATACAGTCCTGACCTAAGCCCTAACGATTTCTTTACATTTCCTAAAATTAAGAACAGTCTTCGTGGTCAAAGGTTCCAGTCCGGTGAAGAAGCAGTCGACGCTTTCAAGTCAGCCATTTTGAACACCCTCACTTTAGAGTGGAATAAATGTTATAATAACTGGTTTGAGCGAATGGAAAAGTGTATTAAGCTACGTGGTGAATACTTTGTAAAACAATAAAAAGTACTATAAGGTTCTAGTTGTGTTTTTTTCTTCAAACGACAAAACTTTAAAGGCATGCCTCGTAGTCATCAATAATACGACATACGGGAACACTAACTACACTATTGATAGATACGACAATTTCTCAACTATAATTATTTTCGTAAAATACGGTACTTTTTTGTCTCCTTAAAAATACCAAATCTTTAGATTTAGAATAAAGTAACCCTGCATTTGTCAGGAACAATACTATTTATGCAATTTCACGAACAAAAGATTAATAAATATTAAAGATATCAGAGCAGACAGGCGAAAAATCCCAGTCAATAGAATCTGTAATATATATAATATCAACAATCTACCACCAGTCCACTGCTTTAAGACTTCATATAAACGCAAATTTGCGGTGGTAATGATTTTTGCAGTCAATTCCCTTTGAGCATACAAGCGTCTAAACGAATCCCTTCTGTATTCTAATTAATTCGGAAAGCGATCGTTCCGCGAATTTATCGCAATATCGAACCTGGCCACCCGTTATTAGTACCTACTATAGTTGCCAAGGTGTTCCACCCCTCTATAAATCTTGTCTAATTTGTGTGTAATTACACAGAGGCAGAGTTCTCCTTGTAACAAGGACTGCGTACCAGCGGGGAGCTGATCGGCACGTGCTTACGCGTGCTTCACTCGAAATCATCTCAAAACGACGTAACACATATCTAAGAAACGAACAAATTGGAATCCTATGTTAACACAATCAAATATCAGATTTGCTTGGCAATATTAAACGAATTCGGTTCGAAGAAGTTCCGAATCTAGGTATTACCATTTTGGACGCTATATCTAAGATTGGAGGTCGATATTTGGATAACAAAAAAGGACGACGACGTTCGGGGCTCAAATTTTGATTACTGTTAAATAACGTCGCGAAGTACGCGTAGAAAGGTTGATGTTAAAATGTCCTAATGTGTTTTTTGACCCCTTGCTGGGTTGAATTTAATATGTAGAGCATAAAGGGGCCCAATAGTTTCGAGATACATTAAAGTTTAGTCATTTTTAAACCTTAGTTATCGCAGCAGGTAGTTGAAACACGTGAAGTGGTTTTTATGTAGTGTGTATGCGTGTGTGATTATTGTACGGTATTTTTATTGTAATTTTCTTAACGTCGCTATTTGACAATATTTATTTGACTGAAATAATTTTATGTGCATACCATTGGTATTAATATTTCAAAAAATAACACTTTGACGCATGTAGTACCTCAGTAATTAAATAATACAGCTCCTTATATAACTAATTAGGTAAAAATATAGCAAAGATTATGCCACTGCGTGCTTTTAGGCGTATAAATCCAAACTTCTATCAGCCAGATGTCGAAAACCCCTTTATTGGTATTTCATCCCTTCATAATTAGCGCAGTCTATCCCGTATAGCCGAATAAATCTCTCCTACAATTGTCATTTCAATACTACAAATAAATCTACGTCGCATACTGCATTCGGCAAAATGTGTGCACTGCACTCCGAATTGCGATCGCAAACGAATATGAATCTTAAATGAACTCAAATAACAGTTATTTTCCTCTAATTACCTAGTAAACCAACCCCAAAAAATATCGTTTCGAGTGTCGATCCGAAACTGTACACCATTTACGAGCTTGATTGAAATTTCGCAATCAACAAGGGTTGCTATGATGAAATTATTTGTATATTTTTTCCCTCAAACCCGCCGACGTTGTTCTATTATAATGGGACTTTGGAATAGAAAATTTACGGGGGATTTAAGATCGTAATCGCGGGCCACTCGGTTGTTCAAAGTGATTACTAAGCAGATAAGGGCCCCGGGCGGGAGTGGGTCGTCCCACGCGCGAGATGCATGCCACTATACCGTATCTATGTGTCTGCTTACGTTCAGTTTATTGGCTTTATCGGACGTGGGTGTTTTGTTTTAGAGATAGCTGTGAACAAATTCCATAGCAATTAGTCTAATGATCAAGAGTTTAGACAATATTTTATGACAAATAATGAAGAAAATTAATCAAATTTAAGTTTTTACACGATGATTGTTTATCTTGAATTATGCTTAGAAGTAACAATAATTAAGCTAGTTCTTGCAATTCAGTTGTGATAAGGGATTTTAAACACTTCAGCAAATATCGACTGTAGCTCCAGCCGAACCTTTTTGTGGTATTGAAACTACTGTTTTTTATAAAGTGAATGTGACGGACAAGTCAAGAGTCTCCGTAACCGGCGAGCGTGTATGAGACGAACTATGTGAGTTGAGGAAGCCAGAGAGGTATGTAAGGAAAGAACCTGTTGGAACTCTGTACTCTGTACTTGAGGGCGCTGTACCCCGCGAGGGCTCTGACCTGATGATACAGATAGATAGATAGAATGTATATCTCGACACAAGAACCTTTTGCCGCATCACAATACATTTTCACATCAGCATTCCCAAACTGTTCTTATGAGATGCTATTGGTCTCGGTAGCTACGATCGTCTCCGGAATCAAACATCTTTCCAATGTAACCAATCAACACAAGGATCAAAACGGACGATGCAGTGAAACGAGTAACAGACGAGCCATGGCGGCTGCAGCGACTTCGCGGTGTTGGCATATTCTCGATATTCACCTTTAAGTTCACTCGGTGTCACCCATGTGCCATTTATAGATAAAATTTACTGTAGCGCTATGGTACTACAGCGTCTATAGCGCTGTGCAACCGCGGTGTTCTCACGATGACCAAGGTTAAGGGGCGCTCGGGTGTCCGGATGGCACTGTGAGAATTTTATGTTTGTAAACGCACCTACATTACATTAAAGGGAGAGGACATTATTAAAAAAAACTTAAACTTAAACTTGAAAAATTAAAAAAATTCTTCTTCAGTTTTTAAATTTTACAACCATTTATTACTATAAAGCTAAAAACTTGTCCTCGAGTAACAGGAACAATGTTATTTAATAATCTGAATAGCATGAGCACGGCCAGTAATGCTTCTTTGTGTCGTGACCCACTTATGGGCCATTGATATGAACATTCAATGGGTAAATAGCATTTTTGTTTACTTCAAAAACAACTCAGTGGTTGGAGCATGAGGGCATTAAATAGGTTGCAGTTTTAATTCCCCACCGAAATACTTGGAAGTAACTCTTGTTTTATTTTTTTATGTTTTCTATGATTTAGTTGTCTGATGCTTCATTCCATAGGACAAGATGTTTTTTTTTCTTTTAATAGGAATGTAGCCCCATATTAGGAATTATTACTGTATCGTAGGTGCGTTTAAAACATGAAATTTACATACATAAACACCCAGACCAGACCAGACCAGAAATAGGAGTGGGTCACACAAAGATTTGCTCCGAGCGGGAATCGATCCCGCGACTACTAGATCCAGTGCGCGGAGCGGACCTTCACCTTGCATTGGGGCGTTCTTTGCGCAGATTCTGAAGCTACTTCAAAACACCGGTGGTAGAATTCATCATAATAGGAATCGTAGAAATATTGTGGATATCAGACTATTTTTATGATGAGAAAGGGTATACTCCGGTGGTTGGAGAATATAACAGAAAGAATATAAAAGAAAGAAACAGAAGAATGAAGAAAGAATGACAAAACAGATATCCAATGCAAAAGTGGAAGGATATAGGTACCGGAGAAGACCTAGACTATCTTACCATGACCCAATGGACCGTGTCTTATCTGAAGTCAAGAGTCTCCGTAACCGGCGTACATGGATGAGACGGACTATAAGAGTAGAGGAAGCCAGAGAAGCCTGTATGGAAATAACCTGTTCGAATTCTGTATTCTCGACCTACCCCGCAAGGGATCTGGCGTGATGATATAGATAGATAGATTCTACGATAAAAATAAGGGTAAAATTACCATACTGTAATCTGGCTTACCTTTGATCAATCAATCAGCCTATCGCAGTCCACTGCTGGACATAGGCCTCTCCTAACACGCGCCATTGCACACGGTCCTCCGCCTTCCGCATCCAGTCTGTCCCAGCGACCTTTTTGAGGTCGTCGGTCCATCTAGCTGGGGGCCGTCCTACCTTACGCTTACCAAGTCGCGGTCTCCACTCTACCTTTGATAGTCTAACATAATTATTATATTCCTTCAGAGTTTCTAGTTATTATTAGGAAAAAATATGTAAATCAGACGATATCAAGAGCGTAAGTCCCGACGGCCATAATCCTTCTTAGCATTTATCGTATTTTTGAAGTGAAACTGGATTTTTAATAATACCTTTATGTATGTAGAATTAATGTCGCTCTAAATATATCTCGGGACAAATACTAACCATTAACTGCTGTTACATTAGTCGTAATAAATTTGGATAACGTGGAACGAGTATTAGAAATACAGTAGTTACTGTAAATCAAGTCAGATTAGTTATCTCGTCTTTTTGTTTGATCTTTCTACAAGATTCTATAACGAACTATTTTTGTGTCAGATACAGGTGATAATGTAAAGTAGGTCTGAAAGGATTTTTTAGAAATATGTACTCTTTGTTTAAGACTCAAGGAATCTGGCGTGTGAATGCCAGTCTTTGTTCTGTTTTTCTTTGTTTTTAAGATACGTTTTTTTTTGCTGAAGCTAAATCTTTATATAAATTAGTAGGCTAAGTTGTTATATTTAGTAAAAATATGTCTGTATTGAGATTTATAAGGCGATGTGGTCGCAAAGCTACAAAGCCTTTCAAATAAAAAAATAAAACAGAAACTTTTTTTTAAAATAAATCGAGCCCTACTCTTGGATTGCTTCCTGTGTCGTGAATGCGTTTTCAAACATGAAAATTCACATACACAAATACCCAGACCAAACCAAATAACTGTGGGTCACACAAAGATTTGCCCCGTGCGGGAATCGAACCCGTGAGTATTCGACCCAGTGGGCGGAGCGGATTAAGCTCTTAATCACTGCGCCAAATCGTCCGCATCGCGTTTCCGCCTGCCCAAGTCAAACCTATAGGAATAATTCCTGTGTCATGCGTGCATTTTCGAAGTCGAATTTCACAAATATCCAGTCCGAAACAAATATTAGGTTACACGAAGATTTGTATTGTGCGGGGATCGATTCCGCAACTTCTCAACCTTATGGACGGAGCGGCTAAGGTTTTAACCGGACTATTTTATTATAGTACCTATTACTACAACTATTTTATTATAGTAGGTAGGTATATAACAACATTTCGAAGTGATTTATTTTCAGTTTTCATCGATCCAAATGGTACACACTTATAATATGTATTATTTATTTAGAAGAGCTCTGGAGTTTTTTTCCGAACAATTTTCTTTACATTTTCCTATAATGAGTTTCCATTAGCCGCGTTATTTGTATCGTTTTTCTTCATCATTAGCGAGAAAAATAACATACACTTTTAAATTAGGTACCATTTTATGATATTTTGTTGTTTCGTTGAATCATTATGTATATAAGTGCACAAATGGAAGCCCTGTAGTTATTCCGGGCGATCCCTGCTGCTTATTATTTTTATTCCCATCTGATCCACTTAATCATGTAATAAATGTAAATAATGGAAGACCTCAGACACCCCGATTAGATAATTACTTAACAAATTCTATCCGATAACCAATTCGCCTAATTTAAAATTTTAAGCAATTAACAATAAAACTTGTTTGCGTATGTGTGCATATTGAGAAATATGTTTTAGAAATGCATTTAAAATCTCCGTAATAAAAATAATAAATCTTTATTTCTTTCTCAACATTACAAACATGCTCTTATGCCTAATATTACAACAGTTATTAGACTTGAATATGAATCTAGAAACATTAATTTAGTCCTATTGGTCCCCACACTAGGCATAGCCTGTATCGTGAGGGCCCAGCCGAAATACTTGCTAAATCACAATGCGTAGGGAGGTAAATAAAAGAAAGAAATTAATAAAAGTCAAAAACAAATCATTAACTAATAAGGTTCATAGAAAATGAGCGTGCGCGTTTGTGTGTGTGCGTGTGTGTCTTTTTATGTATATAAAATAGTTTATTATTAACTTTGTATACAAGGTGTAACATAATAAACGCAAGACTTGAAAGTGGTTTGTTCTAATTCGGTAACTGAATCGATTCTAACTATTTTTAAAGTTAGATATTTTTTTTAATTTTTAAAATGTTCTGTTTCGCCTTCTGTTGGCTGTATTAAACAATATTTAATAATTATTCAAAACATTGCGGCTATTTTAAATGTATTTCTATTACACACACCTCAATACGCATACAAAAATTAATTATTTATTAAATTATATGGTTAATTTGGGTACCAAAGACATTTAAAAAATTGTATTAACTCCCTAAAATTGAAAGGTTGATTTTCGTATTCAATTCGTAAAGCAATAATCTAATTGGGGTGTCTGTGGTCTTGCGTTATTTATATTACACCTTGTATAAATATGTGTATATACTATGATATTATTTCCATTATATCTTCTGTCTCGATGTAAAATAATTGCAATAGCCATTTCTTAATTCTTTTCGTTGCGATGTATAAAGAATCCGTTTTAATATCACAATGTTTTGGGTAGAATTGTATATGTAGCGACCTAAAAGGAGTGAAAAACGTTGTGCGAACTTAGTTTTTACCTTAAAGGCTGGAGCTCTGAATAATTTTTCTTTAAATAATAATTAGGTTTATTATAGCACACGAAAGGAGTAACAGCATTTTTTGCAAATTTAATAAAAGTAAGATATCAATGTCAGAATCAATTCAGTTATCGATTTAGAACAAACTGCTTCCAGGTCTTGCGTTTATTATGTTACACCTTGTATATTTTGAATTTCTGATCGGATCCCCACACATTTTTGGAAAGTGGGTCTGATCGGAATAGAGAATAATTTAGAATGAAACTGATCCCCTAGGAGATCACGACTGGGGGATGCGACCGGAATAAATCGTGGAAGCATATACAGCGGTTTAAATATAAAGTGTGAGAGAATTCGGGCTCTGAACCATCGACTACGATGACTTAATCCAGTGGTTAAGAGCTCAACACGCTCCATCACTGTATCGAAAAGTCATGGTGTCGGTCCCTGTACGGAACAAATCTTTGTGTGACTCACAAATAAGTGATTCGGTTTGTGTACCTTTCATGTTTGTCAACGCACCCACGGCACAGGAGTTCTAATGTTGGACTGAGTCCATTTGACAAAAAACCTTTCAGATACGGGTTGAACACCGTATATGCAATAAGATGGTAATACTTGTTTCAAATGTGATATTTAGGGTACATACCTTATAATGAGAGTTTGGTGGAATCCGCGAAAGAAGTATGTGGTTGCTCAAAGAAGCATATTACAGCAAAAGGTGATGCATGGTGGGATGCGGAGTTGGAAAGCTCCGTAGAAAGTAAGAAGAAAGCGTGGCAGGACTATGTATCTTCTTTGAACCTGAATGCCAGTATGACAGAGATGAGGAAAGAAATATACTGGCAATGCAAGAATGCCACTAAAACTTTAGTGAAAGATAAGCGTGAAAGAGCCAGTATGATTGAGGAGGAGAGGCTGGCGAAGAACTTCGAGAACAACACCAAACTCTTTTGGAGCAAGGTGAGAAAGGCTCGAGGTGATTCGTCAGGCTCCAGAATGGAAAGGATAAAATCTAAAGATGGTGACATTCTTGCAGACACACAAGCTGTGCTAAACCGGTGGAGTGAATATTTTGGAGAAATGTATGGAGATGACCCGGATGCTGATGCCGCAGACGTGCCTAAAGGCGTGATTGCGGCACCAGAATCAACGGAGGACATCACTATGGAAGAAGTTGAATGGGCGATAGGAAGTATGAAAAACGGTAAAGCTGCGGGAGTAGACATGATATCTGCCGAGATGATCAAATATGGTGGAACTTGCGTCCGGGACGCATTCCGGGCCCTTGCAAACCTTTGCTGGAGGACCGGTAGAGTCCCTACAGATTGGCGCCGCGCAGTCATAGTACCCTTGTATAAAGGCAAGGGCTCACAATATGACTGCGCCAATTACAGGGTCATCAGTTTGATCAGCTTGGCAGCCAAGGTGTACGGTAAAATTATTGAACGGAGAATGCGCGTGAAGTCCGATGGAATGTTGTGCGAGGCACAAGGGGGTTTCAGGTCTGGAAGAGGATGTTCGGATCAAGTCTTCTCACTCCGCAACATCGTAGAGAAGCATCTGGCAGTGGGCCGGAAGGTTTTCTGCGGTTTTGTAGATCTGGAGAAGGCATTTGACAGAGTTGTGCGAAAGAGACTTTGGGACATTTTGCCAGAGTATGGTATAGATGGCACTCTGTTGCGAGCCGTCCAGTCCACTTATGTGGACTGCAAGGCATGCGTACGGGTGGGTGGTAACAGGTCACCCTGGTTTGACGTTAAAATCGGCGTCAAGCAGGGTTGCGTGTTGTCCGCTAGACTGTTTATAATATATCTGGACAAAAGTCTTCAAAGACTGAAAGCGATGAATGAAGGTGTACAAATGGGTGACTTAGTGGTAAACCATCTACTTTATGCAGATGACGCGGTTTTAATAGCGCCAACAGCCACTGATCTGCAAACACTAGTCACAGTTATGAAAAACGACTGCATGATCAATGGCTTACACTTGAATGTGAAGAAAACCAAGATTATGGTTTTTGAAAGGGAAGAAACCAGAACGAATGTAAGGATTATGGTTGGTAACGATGTGCTGGAGCAAGTGAATGAGTTTGTATATCTTGGATGCGCCTTCAGTAAGGATGGGAAATACACCGCTGACATAGAGAGAAGAGTGAGTGCAGGGAACAGAGTGAATGGTGCGATGGGAAAGCTACTCGGGAGCCGGCACTTAAGCCCTAAGGCGCAGCTGGCCATACATAACGGAGTTCTTGTCCCAACGCTGTTATATGGTAGCGAGAGCTGGGTATGTAAGAAGGAGAATGAAAGTATGATAAATGCGGTAGAAATGCGAGCTCTGCGGAAGATGTGCGGAGTGAAGCTGACCGACCGCATTAGCAACAGCATAGTAAGACAGCGAGTAGGTATGAAAGATAGTATCGGTGTAAAGATGAGAAAGGGCATGCTCCGTTGGTTCGGGCATATAGAAAGAATGCCAGAGGAAAGAATGACAAAACAGATATACAATGTGAAAGTGGAAGGATGCAGGTACCGGGGAAGACCTAGACTATCTTACCACGACCAAATAAACCGAGTCTTATCTGATGGAAAAGTCAAGAGTCTCCGTAACCGGCGAGCGTGTATGAGACGAACTATGCGAGTCGAGGAAGCCAGAGAGGTATGTAAGGAAAGAACCTGTTGGAACTCTGTACTCTCTGCCTACCCCGCAAGGGATCTGGCGTGAGGTTATAGATAGATAGATAGACCTTATAATTTCACATATAAAGTATTCTTAAGAATGCAATGATTCTTTATGTAAAATCCAAATCCAAATACCTCAATGCCTCGAGACGAAAGTTTTTAGTCAATGCATGTTGCCAGTGATGTCATATGGATCAGAGACGTGGTTTCTTACAATAGGTCTCATAAAAAAGCTCAGAGTTACTCAGCGAGCTATGGAAAGAGCTATGCTCGGCATTTCTCTATGTGATCGAATCAGGAATGAGGAGATTCGTAGAAAAACCAAGGTCACCGACATAGCCCTCAGGATTAGCAAGCTGAAGTAGCAATGGGCTGGCCACATAGCGCGAACATCGGATGGGCGTTGGGGCAGAAAGATTCTAGAGTGAATACCACATATAGGCAAGCGCAGTGTGGAACGACCGCCTGCCAGATGGGCCGACGATCTTGTGAAAATAGAAGGAAGTCGTTGGATGCAGGTGGCATCGGACCGGTTACGCTGGGAAGCGATTGGGGAGGCCTATTTTCAGCAGTGGACAAGTATAGGTTGAGATGATGATGATGATAACAACCTTTTTACAGCTGATTATACATTGTGATTACAAGACTAGCGTTTAGGCTGTCAGAATCATTTTTTTATTCTTGAAAAACGTAGCCTCATAATTCCTGTGTCGTGAGTGCGTTTGCAAACATGATATTTACACAAAGATGTCCAAACCGAAACACATATTTGTGAGTCATACAAACATTTGTTCCGTGCGAGGAACCAGTGGAAGGAGCGTCTTTTCCACTGGACCAGCTATCTGTCATTTTTTTATGCCCCAAAAAAGCACTAACGCCACAATTATTATTTTACAACTGTCCCTGTTACAAGCTAAATATAGATTCAAGTGACAATTTGTCATTATAATAATTATCGTCCGCTTATCGATTGGCTCACATCGAATCATTAATTCAATAAATCCATGCGATTACTCGGTTGAACGTTAACAAAACGGCGTATAAATAATAAATGGCGTGTTGGTTGGTACGCTGTTTGTTTTTAATTAGTGGCCGTGGTGCGCCGGCCGACGAAACAGCTGTTGAGCGTGTCGCCAGATTAGTGATATATCGTCGCTTTTGTGACAGTTAATTAAAAAATGTGCAGCGGTAATGCGGCAATGGAATTCGTACTGCGAAAAATTGTGTCGTTTTGCTTTTCTAAAAGGAGCAGAGATCTATCACTTATTAGGTTACCTGCGACTTAGCACGCGTTGTTTTGTAAATTTTATATTCTGGCCAATTTTCGCAATATCTTGAAATTATAAATTTGAATTAATAAATAGCCTATAAGTTACAACGTGTGTATGATGTACAAGCTATATTACTGTAAAGTAACATTAAAGTCCATTCAGTAGTTTTTGCGTGAACGATTAACAAACAGACATCCATCCTCACAAATATTCGTGGTTACAATATTTAATAATATTAATAGGAGTTTATAATAGTTGAGAAGACTCCGCATCATTTATTTTTGTACCACACGTCAGAGTGTATACTTTAGCTTTCTATGTGTCGAAAGATTTCCATAACGTGACACGCTAAGGTTTGGTCAAATGGCCGACGGAGCGCGACGTGAGCGTGATAGAAGCGCTCGTTTACGTTCGGTCGTGACGTTTACCGTCGCGGCGAGTGGAGCTGCGTAGTGTGGCGTCTCCTGTACATTTTTTGTACATTATAACTCCCCAGGCGGCGCCACCGTCGCGCTCCCGTCGCGCTGCGTCGGCTATGTGGCGAAACTTTTATCTCAAATATATGCACTGAGATACTGTTGGAACATCTCGATAAATATAAGATTTTACTACCTATGAAAACACAAACTGGGGTAGTTTGTAATATAGTAAAATATGCGTTCAATGAATATGACAGCATGTTTTTGAAATAATACTCAGCGGTTATTCACTAACTCGGCCCACAAATCTTGATTCCCGCGGGTCAGGTGGCTAAACTTCATATTATTCGATTAATTTGATTTGACCAACACGATCTGCTAAAGGTTTATTGTAAAATCCTATGCGGGTTGAAATGGTTAAATTTAAAATTTTTTGCTCTCATTAGCCCATCCCACTAATTTTGTTCTAAAAGTACAGTCATGTGGAAACATTTCTCTCTAGATGAGGCACTCCGTTGAGCGCATTAATCAAGGAGCACGAGGCAGTGGTGCTAACCTAACCTCACCTAACAAATATGGATAAATATCAAAACCACTAATAATTGTCATTTATAGAAATATTAATAAAGTAAACTTATTAACATAAGAGTTAAAATTAAGTAACATAGTATCATTGTACTTTTGGCAAAAAAAATTAAACTTAACTGAAATTATAATGGCATTATACACTTTCGTGATTTCATCATTGGTTTAATTAAGTGGTAACGAATTTATTGAACGAAAAAATGAGGGTACTTAATTGGATCTAACGTCGCAATTATCTAAAATCTATCAAATCAATTCAGCTCTTACCGCCGTTGAACTTCTCACTGGATGAATACTCAATATTGTCCAATATATAAAATGATGGTTTAACAATAATTATAACATAAAGACAAATAAATTAAATCGCTGGGTATGTAAGAAGGAGAATGAAAGTAGGATAAATGCGGTGGAAATGCGAGCTCTGTGGAGTGAAGCTGACCAAACGTATTCGCAACAGAGTAGTAAGAAAGCGAGTAGGTATGAAAGATAAAATCGGTGTAAAGATGAGAAAGGGTATGCTCCATTGATTCAGGCATATAGAAAGAATGTCAGATGTAAGAAAGATATACAATACGAAAGTGGAAGGGTGCAGGTGCCGGGGAAGACCTATACTATCTTACAATGACCAAATAAACCGAGTCTTATCTGAAGGATCTAAAATCAAGAGTCTCCGTAACCGGCGAGCGTATATGAGACGAACTATGAGAGTGGAGGAAGCCAGAGAGGTCTGTAAAGAAAGAACCTGTTGGAACTCTGTACTCTCTGCCTACCCCACAAGAGATCTGATGATAGATAGAAATCAAATCGTGTAATCCGACTAAGAAATAAAAAAAGTGTCGTTTGATACGTTTTATATTTAATATTATACTGTATCTATAGTTACTAGTGGTCGCCCATTGGTCGAAATTCGACCATAATTAATTTAAATTATAAGTTTTAACATTATTAAGGTTCTATTGTCAAAGACTATACTTCTATAATTACAGATTTCGCCAAGGCTACACTGTTAATTAAAAAAACAAAAAATTATTAAAATAAAGAATACTTTTTTTTCTAACAAAAAACCATGCGATATAGAACTTAACATACATATTCCGATAATTTAATTAATGATACAAAACTTCTTAGTAATCGATGTTTTTTGTAAAAACTCTTTCATCGTTTGCTGGTTATGTTTGACATCCAGTAAGACTATAGTCAAATAATTTGAAGTGTATTGTGTCAAATACATGGTAGTGTGTGCAACGTTTTTTAATTAATTTAATGTTTTATTTATTTATTTATTGTAAAGGTCTGCTGACAATTGTCACAACAATACAATTTCACAAGAAGGCAAACACCGCCAATCCAATCAAAATTTAATATAACTTACAGAAAATAATGGAATAGGTACTAGAAAGTAAGTGACAAAAAAACAAAACAAAAAATATTAAATTAATTCGATATTGCATCCAACAAATATTTACGGAAATCATGCACAGAGACCGCGTGAATGTCGGTTCGAGCACTATATTTGTTATATAATTTACTTATTCTGGAGAGTTGGATCCTAAAACAGTCCTTCGAAACGGTGGTACAAAAGGATATATAGGAAAACGAGGGTATTTTCTAGGAACTCTAAATCTAAAACTGCTGAGAAGCTGGGGACAGTCTATTTCGTTTCTGAGAATTTTATATAGAAAAACCAAATCATTTATATCTTTTATTTTCTATCATTATATCTTTTAGTTTCATTAAATTGATGGTACACCATTGGGTTAATCGATTTAAGTCATTCTGTAACAGTTCAGTATCTGTATTATTTGTAATTGTTCGACTAAACTTTAAATCATCTGCATATATATATATATATATATATATATATATATATATATATATATATATATATATATATATATATATATATATATATATATGGCTTTTAATTCAGAAAACAGCTGGATACATCATTAACGAAAATATTCGATAGGGCCCAAATGAGACCCTTGTGGCACGCCAGATAATATGTCATATATTTCTGAAATATAGCCGTCTAAGACTATATAAAAAGAGCGACCACTCAGATATGACTTTAGCCATTCCCATATCCTTCCTGAGAATCCGTACATACTCAATTTCTCTAGCAATATATGGTGTGAAACTTTGTCAAAGGCCTTACTAAAATCTGTTTAAATTACGTCAACTTGTTGATGCTTGTCTATCGCACTAGTAAGGTCTTCGACAAAGCTTGCAAGATTGGTAGAAGTTGTCCTGTATTTTACGAACCCATGTTGATAATTGGTCAAGAACTGTTTAAAATAGGTTTGTATATATGGGCAAATAATTGATTCTGTAAGCTTAGCCAAACAATAGAGTATCGAGATTGGTCTATAGTTGGAAACGTGAGTGTTAGTTCCTGATTTATAAATTGGTACAACCTTTGCTAACTTCCACTTTTCAGGGAAAACTCTATTAAATAATGAATAGTTAATAACTCTATACAATGGAAATGCCAGATTGTCCGCACACTCTTTAAGAAATACTGGTGATAGACCATCTGGACCTGCAGCTTTCGATACATCAAGGGTTTTAAGTTTGTTTAAAATGACGTCCTGATTTACGGTCAGACTTGCAAAACTGGATGTACCGTTCTCAATTGAGCTTTCGTCCACCATAGCAAAGTTGGGATCTTTGTCCACACCTTTACCATAAACTTTAGAAAAAGAAGCTGCAAACATATTACAAATATCCACGCCGCTCTTCGCAGTGGTTGTACCATCTGTCATGGATGTAGGATATACACTTGAACTTCCACGTTTTGCTTTCATAAATGTCCAAAAATATTTTGAATTTCTAGCTATCATTGGTATGCATAATATTTAAAAAATTTTAGCATTAGGCACTCCTTCTCTATATAAACTATAAGTGTGGGAAATTCCATACTCCTCCGCCGCGCAATTTTCGTAAAAAGGGGTACAAAGTTTTTTGCTTCACGTTTTAATATAATGATAATAAATTCAGAATTTTTTTCTTTCAATAGACATCCCACTCGAAAAAAAAACACTACTACTTTTTTGTCATATTGATTTTGTTCGTGTAAAATACAGTCTATATTATGCGGATTATAATAACGAATCGATTGACATCTAATTCATAAAAATCGGATGATATATATTTAAGCGCTATGGTGAAACATACGCAAATTTAAGCAAACATACATACAAAGACTGCTAAATATACCACCCCAGTTACCCATACCCCCACCCCATTAAGGGGAAGGGAAGGAGTATCGCTACCAAATCCCGAAGATCATTCACACACACGCTACTAAATCCCTTTGTTCCACCTGCTGAGAGTCTCCCACCTGGACATAAACTACCATAGCCGGTTTGGAAGTCTTTAAATAGTAGTAGTGTAACTCTGTACTCTCTGCCTACCCCGCAAGGGATCTGGCGTGATAATATAGTGTAAAGCGGGTGACAAACGCTCGATTAAGTACGCGCACTTGTGGTGTGACGACCTTTTTTGCATGTGTGTCACCTTAAGTACGCGTACTTTAAAATCACCGAGCAAGCTCGTCGGCGATCCAACCGATTTGGTGATTTCACTCGTAGATCGACTCGGCTCGTATGTGTGGCAACACTGCGAGCCGCGAGCTGCCGTTTTGTATAAAAATTCGAATCCATTGCACATGGGACGCGCTTACGATTTTTTATTTTCTCTTTTGGTTAACCATTCCTTTACATAGACTCTCCGATTACTTACGTCTTATTTTATTATTTTTCATAACATAATATGATATTATTCTTAAATAACACAAGACCTCTTCGGTGTTAGAGATCGCGGAACAGTATGAACAAGTCGGCCGTGTGTCGCTGACGTCGCGCCGCGTTCTTTTAAAACTGCGAGTTTAAAGCTCGTACGTCTGTAACCCACTTCAGAAGACTAGCGAGCTAAGTGCGTGTGGCTTGGCGATCACGTGACTGTCACCCGACTACAGCTAATTTCTGCCCGGCCCGTCATTATATCGCGCACTTTGGATGGGGCGGTCGGAGTGAACGGACGTTTTAGGCTAATGTTTTTCAGTGTTGATTTTGTCATTTTTAGTGACACTTATAATTTATAAATTATTAATATTTATTTAGGTCTAGGGTGCCATATAGTGTTTTTTTTTAATAAATTTAGCTTCTCGTTGATTATAATAGATACATAGATAGTGTAACTCAAACGATGTCCTACCGTATCCTCTGCGTCCTCCTATCCGTCCTAAGACTTGATATCTGTTTCCGACAATGTGGCCACGTTCTGGGCAACCCATGTATCTATAACACGTTGACTGTCGAAAAGCTAAAAAGAAGAAGACTTATTTGTACCTACGTACTGTATATAGTACTCTGTGCCTACACAGTAGCATGTGGTAATTTTGTTTTAATATTGCGGTGAATAAGTGAGCACCGTTCCAATCCCATGAAACCGATACCAAAAATGTCCTGTGTCAGCTGCTATTCCAAGTTCAAATGGGACTTCTTTGCTTCTACAACACAAATTAATAAAGTCTTTTTCCGTTCACCCTTTTTCGCAACCAACCATAGCAGCTTTATCTTGAGCTATTATATTCACAAAATATTGCCTTCTCCAAAGTCGAGTTAAATTTTATGCTGACGCGATACTAAGCAGTAAATTCTAGCCTAAGGGCCGCAGAAAAAGTATATTTAACCCTCTGGAGGCGCGTGATCACACAATTTACCGCCGACCTTGCTTATTATCGATTCACCAATTCGTTTTAGAAATCTAGCGCTCTCGTTAAAAGTCTCAGGTATATTGAGTTTTTTTTTCATGAAATTAAAATTTACAGTATTAATAAATGAACGGGATACGTTTTATTTGTTATTATTAGTAATTTATCTTTATTATTTTATGAAATTTTCGGCGACTTCACTCTTACATATTTTGTGAGAATTTTTGAGTCGACTAATAAAATACCACTAAAGCCGGTAATAATATTAGCTGCTTTTCACAGTAGATAAATATACATATGTACAAACGCAGATAGAATGACATGTTTGAGTTTGAAACTGCGCTCTGATCTGTCGTTCATAATTTAGTTTATTAAAAACTTGGTTTTGTGTACCTACATACATAATAAATAAACAGTTATTCATTGAAATTAACTAAAGCGTTAATGCTAACTTGAGGTGCTTGGATGCAATTCAAGTAAACGTATGAACTATATGCAGAGATTACTCTGCCGCATAAACATGGGTAGAACATAGTTACTGCGTTTATGATTGGGACGGCAGTACTGGCAGGTAACCTACTTACGCAAAATTACGTGTCATTAGGTACTGTGCATACTGGAGACAATTCTGGACTCCGGACTAGCACTGAGAATTTTTCAATAGAAAAACCGTAACGACAACACTTTTTTCGGCCTATAATTTAAAGCCAAGAACCTCTTGATTGCCAGTTGCACCATGGGCCACTAGACCAACATGAAGAAGAAAGAAAGAAAAATAAATATTCAACCACTCTTACACAGACAACGAGATACTTATATAACAAATACACATTTACAAACACCATTGGTTGTGTGGGGTCGAACAGAATACTAAAAGAAATAAATAATTTTTATTATCCCTGCACGGGAGATATAATAGTTAGCTGATATAACACATAAATATCAAAAATTCTGCCTTAGCATATTGCTGTACCATAACGTTATATCATGATACACCGTATTGGTATTCTGGTAGCGCCTATAAAATGGCAGTCTGTAGTCGCCACTGGTAAAGTATACATGTTTTACAAGCTTTTATTTAACTTGAAATGTTCGTATGTCTGTCTGTCTGTCTTTTCGGTTCTAATCTTGTGATCCATTTTTCAAGCACTTGCGGCTATCCGATCGGTGGCAATCCAATAATATTGAGCTACTCTGATGATGGAGTCGGAAGGTGGCCATAGAAACATGTGAACTATAGAACGTAACCCCCTTGTGTTTCGGCTTGTTAGATTGGTATTGACAAGTACTATACAACCAGATAATATTCGGGGTCTGATGATGAAGCTAAAGCTAATGGCAACACTTAGGGGTTTCCATTAGCTATTTAATAAACCCCACCTTGTTTGAGCTCCTTGGATCCGTCTTGACGAGTAGTCTAGAGTCTAATGATGGAGCCGGAAGGAAGACATAGGAACACTTCCACTAAGCAAGATAATATCTTCGCTGTGTTTTTTTCTATGAAAGTTTGTTTACTAGGCATGCCTTTTAAGTTCTGTCGTTTCCATATTTCCCGGCAATTTTGAATTTGAAACTGTTCTATATTCGAATTAGCTTAAATTTTGAATCTCAAAACAGTTGAAAGTATTAGGATTAATGCTATTGTTTAGTCACAGCGTCGATTGGAATCTGTCAGGTTACGTACGAAAATGAATCTTTCTAAGGAAAATGTTCGTGCAATAATTTTCTACAACTTTAGAAGAGGCCTGACACGGCTTCAGTGTTTTGAAGAGCTAACATCTGTGTTCAGTGATTAAGCCCCATGTCTGCGGACTGTCGAACGCTGGTATTTAGAATTCTAGCGTGGACATACTAGTGTTAGTGACAAATCTCGCTGTGAGACAACTAATTCTCGAAGATCGTCATGTGACGTATCGAGAGATAGAGGCTCTATTAGGTATCTCAGGGAGAACCATTCAGAAGATCTTGCATGAAGCGCTTGGTGTGAGAAAGCTAGTTTGCCGTTGGATACCGCATCTGCTTTCCGACGATCACAAGTTGGCCCGCGTCAGATGGTGTAAGAAAACTCTGCAAAGGTTCAACCGAGGAGAGTCAAATCACGTCTACGACATCATCAGTGGTGACGAATCTTGGATCTGCCTACGATCCTGATTCCAAACAACAATGTACAATCTGGGTCTTTCAAGTCGAGCCAAAGCCGACTAAAGTTGTTCGTTCTCGAAGCACTTTAAAGAAAATGGTGGCCACGTTCGTTGGAAAACCGGCCATGTTGCGACTATTGCACTTGAAGATCGTAGAACGGTTAACGCAGAGTGGTATACCACAGTTTGTTTACCACAAGACATCGCCGAACTTCGAAAATCTAACTCAAAGCGACGCATCATCCTGCACCACGACAACGCAAGCTCAAACAGCGCTCGTCAAACGATTGAGTATTTGAAGCAGGAAAAAGTAGAAATTCTTGACCATCCTCCATACAGTCCTGATCTAAGCCCTAACGATTTCTTTACATTTCCTAAAATTAAGAAAAGTCTTCGTGGTCAAAGGTTCCAGTCCGGTGAAGAAGCAGTCGACGCTTTCAAGTCAGCCATTTTGAACACCTCCACTTTAGAGTGGAATAAATGTTATAATAACTGGTTTGAGCGAATGGAAAAGTGTATTAAGCTACGTGGTGAATACTTTGAAAAATAATAAAAAGTACTATAAGGTTCTAGTTGTGTTTTTTTCTTCAAACGACAAAACTTAAAAGGCATGCCTCGTAATTTGTTAAATTAAAATTATTTCGGTACAATAAGGTAATAGAAAATTATGACCGAAAGATTTGTACCAAAAATTTACTTACACAGCGAAAACGTTTCAAAATCAAATATGAACATTTCTACAAAATGAGTGGCTAAGACAAACAGGGGCCGTTATTGTATATCGCACAATAGGTCGGTTGAACAATTCTTGACCCTTTTTACTAAGTAGAGTACAACCGACAATGGCCGCTTAGAGCGATTACACATTCTGATGCAAATATATCACGGTCCGCAAGCGAGAATTAATTGAAAAGACCCCGCGTGACTTTGATTTATAGCTCGTTGCTGGGACGTGGATTCTTAGCTCGGCTGTGCCTTGCGTCATCAAAAAGTAGGGATTGATCGCTCGTAATCTGAGCAGATACTTCTCGTACTACATAAATTATAAATTAAGCTGGTTTTTGGGATAAAGTTATTTTTAATTAGACGACGTCTTGGTCCAGTCATTAAGAGCTTATGCCGCTCCGCACTCTGAATCGAGTAGTCGCGGCTTCAATTCCCGCACGGGACTAATCTTTGCATGTTTAATATTTGTTATGGTCGGCGTGTTTATGTATGTGAATTTCATGTATGTAGTCGCACGTACGATATAGGAGCGTTGTGAGGCCACGTTTAATAATATAATAATAATGTTAGCCCTGTTAAGAAACTGTCACACGGTTGGGCACGGGCCTCAGTTTGAGAGCCCTCTCAGTTTGTTAGGCTACGTTTATTAAGAAAAAATATAATGTTATTTTGAAACTCGTTATTTAGTGACTGACGTATGGTGCGCGTAGCGATCAAGAGGTCCTGGGTTCGAATCCTGAATCGGACAACATATCTGATATACTTTTTCAATCGAAAAGGAATCTGGGATTCTGCCCAATATAACGGTAAAGCCTTGCCTTTTATTAACATCGTCGGCAAAAAGTAGGTGTACCACAGGAACATCGCTGCCATACCCGCTTGCGGAGTATATATGCGTGAGGATTTTTATTATTTGGATTTTTTTATTTTTGTGGAAATCACCACTAAGATCTAAAATTGAATAAAAAAAATTATCAATACTATAAAAAAATATTGCATATTGAATGAAAAAAAACACCGTCACGCCTATATTCCCCAAAGAGGGTGGCAGAGGTGTACTGAGTAAACCCACGTTTCGCCGACGATTTTAGGTCTCATGTAATAGGGGGCGAGCCTATTGCCATATACCGGGCACAATTCCAGACTCCGGACTCATACTGGGATTTTTTCGTTAGAAAAACTACATTTGTCCGACCTAGGATATTGTATGACTGGTGATTATATCATGGTCCTCAATTCAAGGTTTCATTGAAATTTTTATATGTGAAATTTCGATGTAAGTGCGTTCTTCTTCTCCTAAATGGTTTAGCTGATCGTGGAGATTTTTTATACTCAAGGTCAGGTGAGACCAGGTGAGAGAGAATGGTTCTTAGGTATAGTTGGACCTGGTAAGTGGTGCTGTTTGTCGACCGGGTGCGAAGCCGCGGCAAATTGCTAGTGGAAATAAAGTTCGCATTGATTTAGACTAATTACTTAATACTACCCGTGTACCTGAAAGCTGTTATTGTGTTGCGGGAATTGGAAGCGAAACATTAATATTAATTTGCCTCTGAAATTTTCCAAGGGCATAAAAGAGTTTTTATTAGTTCTACATAACAATGAACTGCTAAAAGGTTTGTTCAAACTCTTACGCATGGGTCCGATAAGATAATTATAATGGCTTCGAAGATAACTAGCTGTTACTAGCAGCTGCACACGCGTTTATAATAATATCAGCCTATACTGCCCACAGCTGGGCAATGGCCTTCTCCCACAAATCGAGGTGAGAGAGATTAGGTTATACTCCACCACGCGGACCCAGTGCGGATTGATGGAGGTAGGTTTGTGGCCACCTGCTGTTGAAACTTATCAAGCCGCCTTTAAGGCTTCCAACTCGGCTTAACGACTACCACATGGTACCACTACCAGGACCAACGGCTTAACGTGCCTTCCGAAGCACGGAGACGCTCGAATATGAAAATGCCACAGACGGACACCCATCTCGGGCCGACCGAGTCGAGCGCTGCTTAACCTTGGTAACCGGTAAGAACACCGCGGTCGCACAGCGCTACAAGCGCCTCAAATTTACACACGCGTTTGCTTTATTATAATTTTATGAATTACAGTAATTCTGGTGGATAAGCTAAATAAATGTAAAGTATCATCAGAATTCGTTTTGTAGTTTTTGTATAAAAAGTAAAAAACTTTCATACATTCATTACAAACTTTTTCGTTTATAAAATTAGTAACCTATATTTTTTAAATATCAATAACAAGTAGTACCTTGATATTTTTTTAAATAAAACGAAGCCCCACACTAGGAATCGTTCCTATTTCGTGGATTCTTTTACAAACACGAAATTCACATACCCAAACACCCAGCCCGTAACAAATATTTGTAGGTCTCACGAAAATTTGACTCGTGATCGAACCCGAAATTTTTCGATTCAGTGAGTGGAGCGGCTTATGCTCTTAACCACCGAGCCGCCCGTTTGAGCGCTTTGTTAGTCTAGTATACAACGTGTAATTTTAGTCGTCCTGAAGCGAAAGACCTGGTGATGTATCCAATGCCTACTGTTCACTGGTAATAAAAAATTAATAAAAACAACAAACACCGAAGGTACCTACCGGCCAGCTGTCGAGCCGCGCCGGCCATCAATATCATTTTGCGCTTGCTATAGGTTAAAATATGGTTTTTTAATGAACTCAATTAGTATCGTTACTTATAGAAATGTTCGTTTTTTAGATTTTTTTTAGTACCAGTAAACACTAGGCAAATGCCTATTACCAATGATACTACTATACTGAATACTATAATTAAACTAACGATGTATCGATAATATATAGGTAATATGTATGTAATTTGATAATCATGTATTATCTAAGATTTTAATGTACGCCACCAACTGCCCTGTATTACTATTTATGTTGATTCTTCCATTATATTGGTTGTCTGGAAGAAATAGATTTAAGCTATAAGACCGCCAATTGTACATATTGGTCTGTAATTAGTTGTTAATAATTGTAATTTCACTGGTGTATAATAAAGAGTAATCTATCTATCTATCTATCTATCCAATGATACATCACCTGAGTTTTGGCTCCAGGACGACTAAAATTACACCGTGTATAACGGAATGCCTACAAAGGTCGTATAAAGTGTGCTTATTTTATCAAAAAAAATTTAGTCCCATAGCGGAGTTTGGAATTGTACAGAATTTAAGTTTGTTGGCGATAGTATGTGGGTGTACACTATACAAAGTACGTCTCTACCATCCCGCTACAGTAATATATGAGTGAAGGTGAACACCGCTACGCCTATATTCCCCAAGAGGGGGTGGCTAAGGTGTACTGTGTATCCATATTTACGAGCCTATTGCCATATACTAGACACAATTCGACTCTGGACTGATACTAGGAATTTTCCGATAGAAAAACTACATGACGGACGATTTAGCGCAGTGGTCAAGAGTTTAAGCCGCTCCGTCCACTGTGTCTGATAGTCGCGGGTTCGATTCCCGCACGGGACAAATCTTTGTGTGACCCACAATTATTTATGCCGGTCTGGGTATTTGTGTATGTGAATTTTCATGTTTGTAAACGCACCCACGACACAGGAATACATCCTAGTGTGGGGCTACGATTCTTAAAAAAAACAAAAAAAATTGTCCGTCCTAGGATTTGAACTCAACATCGCAAAGTGCTTTATTCGCCACACACATAGACCAACGAGGCAGTCTTTTTAGTTACATATACGATTTTCAATATAATGAGGGTTCACTCATAAGGTAGAAAGAAACGTTTCTTCTTCTAAAGGTAGGTTACTAATTAATACTCATGACATATGCTATAAAAAATAAAAATCCAAGTATTAGCTCTAAAACGTAAATAACCGTTCATTAACAGCCAGTACCCTTATTCGGTATTAACAAACGCAGTGTGTTACGATCATTTCGTGAAATGCTGCTGGAATACTATTGAAATTAGTGCCCGACCGAAGTTGATTTTTGACCGAAGCCGATTAATAGGCCATCGCTAAAACCTTCTGCCGAAGCCAAAGCCGAAACCGACGGTTTAATAACCGTAAGAAATATGAGTCATGATTGACAATTTTTTTTTAAATTTGTATTTACTGTATTTACTTAACGAAATGGCTATTAAAATTACCTACAACTAGTTGAATATACTAAAATCGAAATAATATTATTAATAGACCGTGTCTTAGCTGAAGGGCAAGTCAAGAGTCTCCGTAACCGGCGAGTGTGTATGAGACGAACTATGTGAGTGGAGGAAGCCAGAGAGGTATGTAAGGAAAGAACCTGTTGGAACTCTGTACTCTCTGCCTACCCCGCGAGGGAGCTGGCGTGATGATATAGATAGATAGATAGATATTTATTTATTTGATTAAAAGAATAAGTAAGTAGCAAATCGTAAGGCAGCGGGCAGGGATTGAAGAAGAAAAGCTGAAGATCGAGCTCAGTGGCGTGCCATGGGAGAGGCCTACGTCCAGCAGTGGACTGACACGGACTGATGATGTTGATGTTGAAATCGTAGTAGATCGTTCAATTTTGGTGCTTGATAGAAACCTTCGGCTTCGGCCAAAACTTCGGCCCATTTTGACCGAAGCCGAAAGATTGACCAAATATGCAATTTTTGGCCGAAGGTGGCCGAAGCCGAAGCCAAAACTTCGGTCGGTCACTAATTTAAACGGTCATTTCATGAAGTTATCGTAACGCACCGCGTTACTTGTTTAATTAGTCATAGCGAATAAGGGCCTAGTACTAACAAGAACACACGAATGAATGCGCAAGTGCTTAATATCTGGAATTCCTTGCCCCAAACTGGCCAGGGTAGCTTGGTCTCCACATTGGGCTTTGTTCCTTTAGTTCTGAGGGGAATAGGGGTCATGTTAAATTGGCACATCGAGGCTCTAGTTACGAGCACGATAAACTTGCGAGTTGGTGAAGAGTGAGAGCGTTTAAATTGTCGACGCTGAGCTCGACGGTACATTCTTATATGGTAGGGGTAGCAAAGCAATCGTAAAAATAAATTTCGGAAGACATAACGGTATCAGATATCAAACATTTAGTTATTACTAGTTTCTGCCCGTGACTTCGTCCGCGTTCACTTTAGACAGGAACCTTACATTTTTCTGGGATATAAATTGTCCTATGTATAACCCGAGTAATAAACTATTTGTGAGCCTAAGTTCATTCAAATCCGTTCAGCCGTTTTTGCGTTTCTGAATAACAAACATCCAAAAATCTAAACACCCAAACAAACATACTTTCACATTTATATTAGTAGGATTAGTTTCTGCCCGCGACTTCATCCGGTTTTACTTTAGACAAGAACCTTACATTTTTCTATGTGTTATATATGTTTCTATGTGATAACTTAGGTAATATCTGTGAGCCAAAGATTATCCAAATTTGTTTGCCGTTTTTGGGTGACGATACAAACTTTCATATTTATAATATTCGTACTAGAGAAGCCACATATCTATCATCTTACTATATCTGTCATCATCATAATCAGCTGAAAGACGTCCACGTTCTCCCCAAAGATCACCATGACGATCGGCTCTGTGCTGCACGCCAGTTTTTACCTACGACCTTCACTAGGTCATCGCCTTCCTTGTGGTAGGCCTGCCCAATCCACGTCTTCCGGTAGAGATCACCACTCAGGAACCTTTCTGCAACTTGATACACCGCGAGGGTAACAGGAATGCTTCAAAATCTGTTTCAGTGTTTCAGAATAAAAATATAAAAAATAAACAGATACTTTTACATTTATAATAATTAGTACGGATGGATTAAAATAATCATTAGGTCATTTGAAAGTTCCGGTAATCTAAAGATATAAGGGACTGGCTAACATGGCATTTTATGGCCTGATAAGACCAGATAGCATATCACGAAAAGACTTACGTCAGCATAACGATTCGATCCAAATATCCAACATGAGGTCGCGTTACTACAGTTTCCTATAACTGCCATGCGGTGCATACTAAAGTCATTAATAATTTAAAACTAATGGATATCTAAACGTGTTCAATAATCTAGTTCCAATAACATATCGATATATTTAGTATTATAGATCTTTTTTTACTATCGGTACTACAAAAACAAGTATTTTAATCAACAAAATAAATGTTGCAATTATATAAGTGATTAAGGTGCACTATACCTATCATATGTTACATGGCAAGTGGTTGGGAGGGATGGCTTTGGGGGAGGCAACACCCTCTTTGGTAGTCACCGAGGGGTAGGCGGGGGCAAAATTAAACATTTTGGGGCTCTAACGGGTTACGTGTGCGAAGATCTTAACTCCTGTATGTAGTGGATAAAATATCTAGATGATACCTACATTTAATACTACTAGCAAATAATTCTATTTCGTAATCAGACGTATTAAAACTATCCCGCCTTATGAAGACAGAGATGCAAGAGGTTCATTTCGTCAAAAATGTTAGGTTTCAATGTTATGAGGAGCTAGTCTATTGACATTTTAATGAAAACAATTTCCCTCTCAGGACAGAAGTTCAGAAATTTTTGATAGAGGAAAAATACAAAACACTATCCGATCCTGGAGTCGTCCTGACTTCAGGATCGGTAAGTGTTTTTGAAGTTTTCGTGGTGTCCTGCCTAATTATTTAAAATAAGATCAACAAGATAGTAATGTCAAATTATTAAGAACTGATTCAGAAGAGACTTTTTTAATAAATACAAGTGTCACTGTTGATTCGAAGACTGGCGACACTTTTGGCAGATTCACCATTAGCGCAAAGATATAATAGGAGGTACCTAATACTTATCTTATTTTTCTATGATTCTTGTTACTTATCAAACAGCCAGAATCAAAGAAATATTAAGCCCAGATACTATCTTTCCGGCTATATGTGAAACCTTTCCGATGTTATCAAAAGCGTTTAAAGACGGCCGCACACCTTAACGACTCAACACCAACTCAATTCAAATTGAAGCATTGAAATGGGAGCTTTGATTCGCGTCACATGCAGTAAAATCTTCAAAATTTAATAAAGGTACTTTAAAAACCGTAGATTCTACGAGTGTTGGGCAAAAATCAATTGATTAAACAATTGACAATTAACAATTGATCAATTGTAATTGCAGTGTTATGCAATTAACAATTGATCAATTGTAATTGCAATGTTTTGCAATTAACAATTGATCAATTGTAATTGCAAAACATTGCAATTACAATTGATCAATTGTTAATCGTTTTATGCACATTTACGATTAAACAATTAACAATTAATCATCAAAAAACCGTCGGCGCAATGTAGGTGTTAAAAGTACACTTAACGTTGGCGCAATGTGGGATTGTACAATGTACACTTCTGTCTGGTGTTGTAAGGCTTGAATCGGGAGTACGATGCTTGAGTGAAAGCTTGCCTTCTAAAAAGACTCAAGATAAAACAAGACACAATCATCTATGAGATTTTAGGGGATGGTGATAACTAAAATGGCGTTAATTTTTGGATCAAAGATGGCGGTCGTGGCTTCTTATGAATATTCAATATGAGCATCGTTTTTGGGGCTTAAGAGTATGCTGATTATAAATATGGGTTGATTACGAACAAACTAAACATGAACGAACACTATATTCGTTATCAGCACCCCCAAAACCCCAAAAATGATATCCATATTAATTTAACACCAATATCAATTTACTTGTACTTGTCAGTATCAATCTAACCAGCCTAAACACGAGGGGTTTTGTCCAGTTCACATGTTTCTATGGCCACCTTCCAACTTCATCATCAGACCAACCCCATGGTACCATATTATTGTATTGTTACCGAACTTACATACGTATGCCAATTTCAGCTGATTCGGATACCGTAAGTGCTTGAAAAAAGGGTCAGAAGAGTTGATCCGGAAAGACAGACAGACATACGAACAGCGAAAGTTAAATAAAAGTTTGTAAAAAATTAAGTATTTCTATTTTGTCCCTATAAGAATTGAATATTTTACAAGTTCCAGTTCCATATAAAAGCATTCGACATTCGTTCAATACACTGCACCCCTCTGCCAACCCCCCGTGCTATCAATATGTTTGTTTATAAATAAGTACCTAAACTTTAAACAAACGCGCGCGCAATCGTCGCCTTTCGGCAGCGGCACGAACCGACAAGTGCGCGCGCGTCAGTAGTAGGGTTGCCACCTATTATTTGAGCAAATAAAGTACATTGGTTTTTAAAGGAAGGCAAAAAATTACATTGTATCTAAATAAAATATTATTTATTTCAGTTTACTATTTTGTTTAAAAACATATGTTTTATTACTTTTAGAACTTTTCAATCACTATTATACTGTGTCCTTCGTTCTCGATATAAACTATATTAGCAGCTCTCTCGAGTCGCTTGGCAACCGCGCGTCATTTAGCCAATTCAAAAGTCAACGCCGCCTCTATGGTATCTGTGGACATAACCTCTGCAAGCATTCTTTTGAAAGCGCGGCAGCTGACGCTTTGTAATAAAGTTTTTGGTCGACATTTAATTTAATAACTTGTTATTGCACTGAAATTTTATAACAAAAAGGTTGTAATATACTCAAGTGACCTTGTGAAATAAATTTAAAACATCGTATAGGCAAATTTAGAAAAGTTTACGTCCTGGCAAAGAAGTACATTCTAAAAAGATCAACCGATAGTTGTTTATTTGTGGTGTTTTTCAGCTTAACTTGTTTATTTATATAATATCTAATATTTGGAGACGTGAGTTTCGTCATATTAAAATTTGGGAAAGCTTCGTCGTCCGAAAAGTAAACTTATGAAGTCTACGTCCCTATTCGTGTACAAACAGTTTAACACGAAATATACCTGAAAACGATTATTAACCGTCTATAAATTGGCAATGTTATACCTCCAATAAGAGAAATTAGGGGGAAGTTCATCAATTATGATGATTGTTCAGGATCGATGGCATTTTAAGGACACGGGTGATGTACGAGATACATCGACGTGGTCCGCAAGACTTGACGATAATTCAAGGACACGAGTGGTGTACGAGATACATCGGCGTGATCCGCAAGACTTGGGGCCCATACGAGATATGTGCTGAAGGTCATACTACTCATAGGTTTCATCCATGAGGTGTTCCTGTGCAGTTCACATTTCTATAATGGTAAGAATCAAAAATGTTACCTAAAATACATACCTTAAACATGCCTAAAACAGTAAATACAAAGACTATTGCTATAAACTATAAGCAATTTGTCATATTATATCTCCAAAAGGAGACTTACTGAAAGGGTAATTAAAGTGACATTGTTTATGTATAACAATACATTATTAATAACAAAAGTCACTCCTTTGCAGAAACATAGTGTTTTTATTGATTTCATTATTAGACATACTTGTATAATAATACTGAAATAGCCCAAACTGGAGCTTATTACACAAAGAATTGTGCAAAATTATGAGTACTTGTATTAAAAAAGTTAAATCCAGCAATACTTATTCCTGAACAGGGTTTATAACCAAATAAGCCAAAGTAATATACTAATGGCAATGCCTGTTGTAACTGACAAGCAACAGGACTGTGGATACATTCCAAATATAATATCTTATCCTACCGATGCTGCGGCAGGCAGGTTGTGGGATAATTTGTGTTATGCACAAAGATACTTAAAAGATAATATAAAATACCTGGTCTATCCAGTTAACATAGAACTAATAATTATCTATCAATATTATCAACCTAGACTCCTTGCAGGGTAGCCAGAAAAGATTAATCCTAACAATACAGTCATGAAACCTTTATTGAGATAAGAACCTTTAAGGTCAGCAGTATATATTTTGCATAAAAGGAGTGTTAATATAGTGGATTATCAATATGGAATTATTAACTAGCTAGTCATAACCAGTAGTTAAAATTTCATAAATCGACCACCGTTGTAACCAATATAGAACAACAATCCTCATCCTGGGTATGGAAATATTAAGTCACAGTGTACCTATCAGCTCACCAAAAACAACATCACGTTGGACATTGGAAATCTCCTACCAAAGAAAGTGAGGTACAAAAAGCATGATAGGCATTTTACACAAGGACTTGGTTTTTAAGTTGCTGAAAAATTCAGAAAAACTATCAGGAATACAACATGGGTTTTACAAAGAAGCCATAATATTGGAGGCTAAAGGTATTCACTGACGGTGGTATGTATCTATGACACTAATAATGCCTTCAACGACAAACATAATTTTATTGGTTTTTGTGCAAGTACTTGCACTTCAGACAAGTGAATCTTGTCCTACATATGTTTAACATTATGTATAGAAACATTATTATTAGAAACACTATTGTTTAATAATTTGAAATATAATTTATAGCTATTTTTATTAAAAATAAAAATAAAAACTTAATGCTAACAGGTTAGACCTTACAGTCATAATAAATATACTAATAGAAAATTTATTAGTACCTATTCAGTTTTCTATCATGTAATGAGTTCAATGGTTTTGGGTTCTTGATTATTTCCTGCATCAATTATAGTGTACTTAATGATATTAGAAATTTGAGGCACACACAATGGAAAGCTATACATCAATTCATGATTTGGAGAATTAGATGTTTTTACTGTTTTTTTGTTTGATCATATGATAATCAATAAATAATATGTAATTAAATAAGATTATTCAAGAAATTAATAACTATAAAAAATAGTTTTGTAATTAGTTTGGAATGTGTACAGTTATTTTGAACACCAGTGATGTTTTCTGGTATAGTTATGATAACACAAGTACAAACTGCTACCATTAAAGTAACAAGTTGGTTTTAGAGCATTATATATGTTGTAATTTATTTAAAGGTGTTTCAGTAAAAAATATTGGATTGAGATATCATACAAAAATTTGCAATTTTGGTATTGTTATACTTAAATTATTACATCCACATGTTACATGTATCTTATAAATAGGTATCTATATATAAAAAGAAAATAAAGTCATGCAAATGACTTGATAATAATATCCATTTGAAAATTTAATGATATTATGTTGACAAGCTACGGTGGATGAAATATTGAGTTACAGTATTTGAAAGTATGGATTATCTTAAACAAGAATAATCAAAAGTATATTCTTATCACAGGTATGATAAATATTATGTAGTATCAGCAATAATCTAAGTCCTAAGGAACTTGATATTATTTATTTATTATTAATGGGGGATACATAATAATAAGTTGAGTAACACTCAATTCTCACGGTTGGACATCTAGAACTAACTAGAAAGTTACCCATTGCAATTTTTGGTTTTACTTATAAATACAGTCACATACAAAGAAGCAAAGGAAGTGTGGTATGAAATGAAAATTTCATGGTATGAAATAATTCAGTTATGAATAGGATTCCCAATATGATACAGTTGTAACCCATGGTTCGGTTTAGTCGACTGTAACTTATTCGCTTCTTAAGTTATTACTAAATTAGGAGTGTATTTTTTAGTATTTTTAGTATCAGTCATGTAATTGGTTCAGGAGTGGTCCAATCGTATTGCCAAAACGAACGTTCGCGGGCGTTATTGCGCAGGAACGAATCGTTAAGTAATACATAAATATTTATGTAGCCAAGGATTTATTTGTCGGCGCACACTCAGAACATGGAAATGATTCCGGGATAGTTTCGAAATTTAAATTGAATTAATAATAGTGGTATAGTAATAACACTGGGGTAGGTTATGTTTGTTTACCACGCATTAGTACTGCCCTTCGTTCCAGACTCTAAAAATTGGGGGGGGGGGGGGCGCGAGATTATATAGGTAAAGCACATAGCCTTATGGGAGGAATATCTCCAGATAAGGTGTGTGTGTGAGTGATATACGCTGATGGCCGCGAGGCCTTTACAGCTTCACCGGACTTAATTCCATATAAGTTCATTAGTACAAAGGCCTCTAGTACAAAAAATGTTAAATTTTGATATATGTACATCTTTAAAGATTAAAAATATAACTAACATTAAATATAGCAGAATGTTGATATTAAAAAAAAAAAAAAAAAAAAAAAAACATAAATTAAATATGTAATGATAGCAAACCCATTCTTATAATCACCAAGTTAATTCGTAGCCTTCGTTTGGTACCGTACTCAAAAGGAGATCATTTGACAAAAAACAGTTGGAAGACACATTATTGGGGAAATAGGTTTCCCTGTTATATTTGTATCATATTGTTATAGATTGGGTACTAACAGACTTTGTTTTCAGGTCTAGTACACAGTAAGGGTTTCTAGCTATCTATCTATCTCTATCCATATTATGAGGCCAGATCTCTTGCGGGGTGGGCAGAAAGTGCAAGGTTCCGACGGGTTCTTTACTTGCATGCCTGCCTGGCTTTCTTCACTCTCATAGTTCGTCTCATAATGGTTGTCAATGATACAAGAATTATTATAAAGGATTTAATTTTATATAAACAAAACTCTAGATGGGCAATTCCTCAACTCTTGTTATATAGAAGATATCTATAGAAGAAAGATCTCTATAGAAGACATAACAGATAGAGACTGCACTGATATCTGATAAGTAATGATTGATTAATATTACCCGGTATTAATGAATTTTGGACAACAGGTGTGGTATAAAGGTATATAACAGGTGCTATCAAGGTTTTGTTGGGATGGATCTACACTACATAACATAATATGTTATAGAATTTAATTATATAAATTTATTTTAAATAAGTTAGACAGACTGGTTGTAAGAAACAATATATGTGTATATATTTGTTGTTTGTGTTGTATGGCAAAACAAAGAACGGGAATGTGTTATAGTACAAATATACTAATGATATGTTATTTTTTAGAGGTCACGCTCAAAAAAAAAAAAAAAAAACCTTTATGTGGTATACTTCAACTTTACCCTTATAGCTCTAAACAGCTGCTAATATAGTTTATATCGAGAACGAAGGACACAGTATAATAAGTGATCAAACGAATTTACCTGAAGTGAAGTTCGATCATTATTATACGAAGTCCTTCGTTCGAAGATATAAGTACCCAACCCGCCCTGCCCGTTGGTAAAGTTGAAGTGTACTACTTCTAAAAGGAATGCTTGCAGAGGTTATGTCCACAGATACCATAGAGGCGGCGTTGACTTTTGAATTGGCTAAATGACGCGCGGTTGCCAAGCGACTCGAGAGAGCTGCTAATATAGTTTATATCTTCGAACGAAGGACTTCGTATAATAATGATCGAACTTCACTTCAGGTAAGTTCGTTTGATCACTTATTATCATTGCTAAACACCTTTACAGCATGTTAACAGTCTATGATAATTTAAATAGATTGGAGAAAGAATTTAAAAGTGCTTATAGTATTTACTATTTTCTTTAAGTTAGCGAAGTTGTACATGTAACAATGTTTTTTTCTTAAATCTAGCTTACCAAATATTCGGATTCTAACACCAGACATCATCCACTTTAAAAAAAAAAAACAATTTTCGGATATTATCATGGTTTATTTTTGATTTTTAAGTTCCCGACGTTAAGTAACCGTTATAAACCGCGATAGAATCAGAAAAAATAGTTTTATTTCATGTATAATATTCGTGTAAATCTAAGAACTCAGTATCATCCACTTTGCTTTTAATGCGATCAATTATTTTCCTTTCAATGATTTATGTAAAATAACTCTTGAAAAATCAATTTTCGCGTACTTTACAGTTCTCATAAAGTATGAAGTATACTTACCCTAAATAACGTACAATACGTACTTTAGAATAAACTATGGGTGGCAACCCTAGATACTCGTCGCCTTTCGGCACCGACACGAGCCGACAAAGTGCACGTGCGTAGGTAGGTAAAGTCGGTCGGTAGTGCCACAGTATCTATCTATCCAGTAACTCATCTAAGCCGTTTTAGTGGCATAATTACACTCCCGTCAGAACGCTGTTAAGTTTAGCACCTTTTATTGGATTTACTTTTTGTCATTTATTAAAACTAATCTACTGCAGTGGTTATAAGCCTGTATTTTTTCGATATGAGTGCAGAGTAATACAATTTAACATAGACATTGTGCAATAACAGCATAATGAAAACGTTTATAATTTTAATTTTTATGCTCAAGAATATATTATTTACCTTTATTGCAAATTGTTTCTAGAAACACGTTTTCTCCTTTTACGAATAAGTATTCTCATTATATATAAGTATTCTCGTATCTCATTCTTATTGAGAGTTTATATATGTTATAATATATGTTATGATATATGTTAAAAACCACATGAGTTACTAAATATCAATTTGGCGATTCGAGTGGCCATTATTTTAATTCTAATAATAGATACATATTGAGAAACCATACAAGCCCTCATGTATCGATTTTGATAGCAATAAGCAAATAGCGATGTAGTAACTAATAAGTTTAAAGTGGTCATTTTATTCTAAATATTAAGGCCTAATAGCACAAAAAGCCAAAATATTTAAATTTGTATTAATTTTCTATCTATCTATATTGTCACGCCAGATCCCTTGTGGGGTAGGCAGAGAGTAAAGAGTTCGAACAGGTTATTTCTTCACAGAACGTTCTAATGTTAGTTGTAAAAAAAGCGTCCGTCTCGGACGTGCATGCCACCGCGGCTTATTACATGCGGAAAACTATCGAGAAGGCGTGTAGAGCGCGCGTCTGTGTGCGTGAGTTTGATTCGGACCGTAAGTACTAAGATGTTTTACTGTGTTATAGTACAGTGTGGTAGGGCACACCACATACCCCGCCTACATATTGTCATAACTTTTTTCGGAGCGCAAAGTATCGCCTACATTTCAACACGATCTCACTTCAGAGTACTTTTGTGTGTGTACTTATAGTAGTAGGTATTTAAACTTACGAATTTTCTATTAGGTATATTCGCATATTTCAACGAATATTTCCACCCTTTTTGGATATTATAGTCATTATGGATGAAAAGGAATATAGTTATATATCAGATAACACGTCGGATACGGACATCAATTAACAGTTAGATCGAGATGGGCAGTCTTCAGGGCCGAGCTCAATCACGTCAATATCTTCACCCCCGCGTCTTGCACTTGCACATATAATCACAGTTCTGTGTACTAAATGCTCGCCTTTCACTACTAAAATCAGAGGATTCGACAACTGTACGTCCAATTTTCTGAGTCACCTCAAACGGAAACATGGATAACATTGTGTAAATGAATATAAAAGATACATAAAAACAAAGAAAAAAAATAAAAAAGGGGCAAAAATTCCAAAATAAATTACCGACAAGGGGCTTGAGAAAAGTTAAAGAGGTCCAGCCACATACACTAGAAAAATTTGCACAAAATATGATAAACTATAAACCCCAAAAATGAAACCCATATCGATTTAACTCCAAAAGTCGCGTCCGCCATCTCGGTTTCAAATGTTAACGCCATATTTGTTATCAGCATCCCCTAAAACCCCAAAAGTGACACCTATATTGATTTTACATCAAGAATCACGTCCGCCGTCTTGGATTTTTAAATAATGTTATATTTCTACTCAGCATCCCTTAAAACCCTAAAAGTGACACCCATATTGATTTTATTTCAAAAGTCGCGTCCGCCATCCTGAATCCAGAAACTAACGCCATATTCTTAATCAACATCCCCTAAAACCCCGAAATCGATATCCATATCGATTTTCATAAAAAGTCGCGTCCGCCATCTCGGATTTTAAAATTATCGGTATATTTGTTATCAGCATAACCTAAACCCTGAAATCGATACCCATATAGATTTTCATAAAAAGTCGCGTCCGCCATCTTGGATCCAGAAACTAACGCCATATTCGTAATCAGCATCCCCTAAAACCCCGAAATCAATACCCATATTGATTTACATAAAAAGTCGCGTCCGCCATCTTGGATTTTAAAATTAACTTTACATTTGTTATCAGCATCCCCTAAAACCCCAAAGTCCATACCCATATTGATTTTCATAAAAAGTCGCGGCCGCCATCTTGGATTTTAAAATTAACATTATTTTCGCTATTAACATCCCTCAAAACCATAAAAGTGACTCGCATATTGATTTTGTTACAAAAGTCACGTCCGCCATCTTAGATCCAGAAATTAACGTCATATTCGTAATCAACATGCCCTAATATCGCGCTCGTACCGCAGTGCGACCGCGGTGTTCTTACTGATCACCAAGGTTAAGCAGCGTTCGATTCGGTCGGCCTGAGATGGGTGACCGTTTGTGGCATTTTCAAATTCGAGCGTCTCCGTGCTTCGGAAGGCACGTTAAGCCGTTGGTCCCGGCTACCACTTAATGTGGTAGTCGTTACGCCGAGGTGAAAGCCTTAAAGGCGGCTTGATAAGTTCCAACAGCAGGTGGCCACAAACCTGCCTTCACCAATCCGCACTGGGTCCGCGTGGTGGAGTATGACCTAATCTCTCTCACCTCGATTAGCGAGAGAAGGCCTTTGTCCAGCAGTGGGCAGTATAGGCTGATATTATTATATTATTATATGCCCTAATATCGCAAATGTGACACTCATATTGATTTAACTTCAAAAGTCGCGTGCGATATCTATTTCAAAAATTCAGGCCATATCATTTTTATATATAATCATTATTCCCGAAACCCCAAAAGTGACACCCATTTTACTTCAAAAGTCACGTCCGCCATCTTGGATGTGTTTAAAATATATTTTGTCGTGTGTTTAATTGTTAATTGTTTAATCGTAAACATGCAAAAAACGATTAACAGTTGATCAATGGTAATTGCAACGTTTTACAATTACCATTGATCAATTGTTAATTGTGAAAACCTACAATTAACAATTAATTTTTCAATCGTCAATTGCAATTGATGTTTTCTGCGATTGAAATTTCAATTGTTTGATCCTACAATTGAACAATTAAACAATTAGTGCCCAACACTGCCGTAGAATCATGATGATTGATTTTATAAATTTTACTGTTAGTAACACCGAATAGACCAACAAAACATCGTGATTCTTTATTATCACGCCATCTGTTGATAAATAAATAAAAGTGATAAAACTAGATATTTTAGAGTCTTATCTGATGGAAAAGTCAAGAGTCTCCGTAACCGGCGAGCGTGTAAGAGACAAACTATGAGAGTCGAGGAAGCCAGAGAGGTATGAGGGGAAAGAACCTGTTGGAACGCTGTACTCTCTGCCTACCCCGCAAGGGATCTGGTGTGAGGTTATAGATAGATAGATAGTAGTAGTAGTTTAGTAATTTTTACAGAACAAGTACTTAATTCAAATTTGTTGGTTTCAATGGCTGCGACGGAAGTTTGTAGGCTGTGAGTCAGCGCCATCTATTTATAATACGGCATACGGGGGTTACACTTTTTGTATGGCGATTTACAGTCGTATTATTTAAAGTATATCAGCACGCCAGCCCCTTTACGGAGTAGCCACGAGTACAGAGTTTCCATAGGTTCTTTCCTTACAGACCTCTCTGGCTCCCTTCACTAATAAAACTCGTCTCTGTTAATACGACGTTAAACATTTAATCTTACTTTGACTCAAGTCGGTGTTAAGTCGTTAAAGTGGGTAGTAGCTTTTAAATGGCTTATCGGCTGCCAACCAATCCATAAAAATAAATATTCGAATCGTACCACGGAATATATTTTAGAACGTATAAAAGAACGTCTCTTCCAGACAAGTGATATCTACATTCTCTAAAATGAATTTCCCAGTATTTGCATTAATTTCACGAAGTAGGTTTTTATGGTGACCGTGTATGTTCAGTATACATTTATGGTGACAGCACGGGCCCTTGATTATACATAAATGCATAAATCGTTACATTAATTAAATCTACATCGTGGTTCTAATAGACCATGTCCTATCTAAAGGGCAAGTCAAGAGTTTACGATTATGTTTGAGATAAACTTTGTGAGAGGAGGAAGCCAGAGAGATCTGTAAGGAAAGAACCTGTTGGAACTCTGTACTCTTTGCCTACCCTGTAAGAGATCTGGCTAGATGATATAGATATATAGATTTATTTTAATAAAAAACGTATCCCCACACTAGGATTTATTCCTGTGTCGTGGGTGCGCTTACAAACATGAAAATTCACAAACAAAAATACCCAGACCGGAACAAATAATTGTGGATCACACAAAGATTTGTCCCGTGCGGGAATCGAACCCGCGACTATTACACAGTGGGCGGAGTGGCTTAAGCTCTTAACCACTGCGCTGAATCCTCCGTCGACTCGTCGTGAGACTATCATACTTTCAAGTGAAACTAACACCGACGGCGTAGTGGGGTATAGATAGTACACCTGTCGGGATTGTCACCTTCGACTGGGAAATATGGGCATGTATTATGTCTATTAATCATTCGTTTTGCATGACTATCTAACATAACAGCTAAATAGACAAACGAGATTTTCCAAAAATGATGTCCTGTCCTGAGCCTTCTAAGTATTTACTATTTAGACATACATATTATCGTCTAAGTTTTAACATAACTTATATGTAGTTCTAGCTAACAGATCTATTTCTCTGCCTTATTTTTTAATTTTTATTATTTAGTTATATTAAGAAACTAGCTGTTACCCGCGACTTGGCCCGCGTGGGATTTAACAAAATTTGTTTTATAAAATGAAAATAGCCTAAGTTACGCCAAAATCAGTCCAGCCGTTTCGGAGATTAGCCGGAACAAACAGACAGACCCACAGATTTTTTTTTATCTGCCGTGTTTACTTCTATATGCATTTAGTAAAAAGCGGTTATTTTGACATTAAAAACAGACACTTGAATTTCATTTATTTGTATAGATAAATCAACTAAACCAGAAAACTATTTTAGTTACTATATTAGTAAGAATAAACCAGAAATGACAGGTCAAAGAATAGTTTCTTTTTTCTTCAATAGTATAGAATACAATATATTTTTGTCGTCAACCGAACCACAGTAGTATAAGATACATAACATTAACTCTAGCAAAGGGACTCTACGTGGTGGGCCCATGTCCCCATATAAGCCTTTTAAAGCGTAAAGCACGTGATTCTCAGCGAGATCCATATCATATGTGTATTCTTAATATGATTTTCTACTATGATTTTGTAATTGTAATAGGTACTATATCTATAATTTCAAGTGCTGATAAACGATCTGTCTGACCACCCGGTTAAAAGTCCATTCGGGTCCATATAAAACTACCATACACAATATCACTCGACTGGATGAAGATCTCTCGGAATTCGTAGTTCCCCAACTCGCCCGGGTAAACTCGGGGTCTCGATACAATTTTCCGGGTGGATGCATTTTGAATTTATAACTAGCAAATTGGTTCTACCAATTTATATGTTGAATATCTTAGAATTAATTGGTCAGTGACCGTGACAGTTTTGGTACGCCACAACGTTCTGACGTGGTTGATAGTTTAATAAAACCGGTACATGGAACCCAAAGGGCTCGTATGTAGAGTTCGTGTATATAACAACTATGGAGGCATGTAAATGTCGGATAAATTGAAAACTAGTTATTAGTTAGGCACTCCCAACGAGGCTTATGACCGGGACTGCAAGCAGCTTGTTATGCTCGCTACTTACTTAGTAGTTAAATATTTCGTGAATGCGACAAAAATACTTAATTTGTGTGGTTACAATTTTCTTTGATCGCTGCCATCTAGCGGGTGGAACAGTCAAGTAAACGTGAACGTTCGTCGCTTGCGTTCCGTAGGGCGTCATCACGGCGAGAATTAATTCGTAGGCAATTCTTCGCAAGCATTTACTTGATTGGTGACTATTTACAAGTTTGTTTGCTGGAAAATACTCACCGAAATGCCTTCGTGTTCGCATGCGAAGTTTGCTAATGCTAGGTTTAACGTACCTACTGCCTGAATTCTTTTGGACGAACCTTGATTATGCGCAAATGTTCGTGGTGGAATCATAGTTTATCGAACTAGTATTCCGGTTAGTATTCCGTTAGTATGCCGGTTCTGTTACAAGGATACTGTGTCGGCTGCCGTCGGAGCCGACAGGCTCCGTTCGGCTGCTATCGCGTGCGTTAGGATGCCGTCACTGACTCGGCCACGTTTAACATCCTTTTTTATTAATTTAATTTATGTTGTGAGATTAAGAAGAGGTATCGGTGTAAAGATGAGATAGGGTATGCTCCGTTGGTTCGGGCATATAGAAAGAATGCCAGAAGAAAGAATGACAAAACAGATATACAATGCGAAAGTGGAAGGATGTAGGTGCCGGGGAAGACCTAGACTATCTTGAAGGGCAAGTCAAGAGTCTCCGTAACCGGCGAGTGTGTATGAGACGAACTATGAGAGTGGAGGAAGCCAGAGAGGTATGTAAGGAAAGAACCTGTTGGAACTCTGTACTCTCTGCCTACCTCGCGAGGGAGCTGGCGTGATGATATAGATAGATAGATATAGATTAAGAAGAGGAACATAATTGTAGCATAATTGATAAATTATACGTCAACACGGTAGGAATTCAATGTACTCACTGCGATGAAGCATTACTATTCGTACAAGACACAATTCCAGACCCCGAACTGATACCGGGTTTTTTTTAAAGTAAACCTACACTTTTGCCGACTTAGGATTTGAATCCAGGACCTTCGCTATCGGCATCGGTATCGCTACCCGCATTGTACCCCACTATAATCTATTCAGATGGCCGTGAGATTTTATGTAAACAAATCATAAAATTCTTCCAACTCAAGGAGTAAGTATCGTTTGTAGGTTTAAAAGATATTGAAGTTCGTGATTCTATTATATCCGCCATTTTTACTCTCCGTTGGTTCGCTGGCGTGATTTCTCTTTTAGTTCATTATTTAAATTATTAAATGAATTTTCATTCTTTTTAAAATTATTTTTAATTGAATTATTATTAGTCAATAATATCAGCCTATACTGCCCACTGCTGGGCAAAGGCCTTCTCTCACAAATCGAGGTGAGAGAGATTGGGTTCATCACGCGGACCAAGTGCGGATTGGTGGAGGCAAGCCGCCTTTCAAGGCTTCCATCTCGGCTTAACGACTACCACATTAAGTAGTAACCAGGACCAACGGCTTAACGTGCCTTCCATAGCACGGAGAATTAGAAGCTTGGATATTAAATTGCCACAAATGCTCATCCATCTCAGGCCGACCGAGTCGAACGCTGCTTAACTTTGGTAATCGGTACGAACACCGCGGTCGCACAGCAACGAGCGCTTCTCATTACTAGTGAAAGTTTTTTGTATTAATGAATAACCGTAGTCAGTTAAAAGGTTTTTCTAAACGTTTTAAAATATAAACACAGAAAACTATTGTTCTCAATAGTTTTCTGTCTTTATATGTTGTGTCAATCGAATCTGAATAGGATCAACGGCAGATTCGTACAGAATTAGCCGAATTGAGGACCAAAAGGCAACTGTTTGCAATTAATGAATCGATTCAAAGGCTTTCCCTTTCTCATCCATTGTACAATTATAATAATACAAATAAGGGTGTTCTAATCCAGGGATTCGGTCTCGGTTCCCTTATAAAATCACTTAGTTAAACCCATACTGTCACGTTTCTGTCCGACCCAAAGACGATTAGGACAACAAAAACAATCGGCTGGACATGACAACTTGATTGCAAAATTTAGACCTTATTTTCTTCACGAGTGAGTACCATTTTCACTACCCAAATAATAAATATAGTCTCCGTTTACATGTTATAAAGTTAGTTATAGGGTTTCAATTGCAATGATTTTAAATGAAAGTTTGATTAATATAATTGAATATTTAATGATTTAGATAAGTTATCATTTGAGGCACCCACAGGATGCAGTAACGGCTAACTCGAGGGACAGTATGGTTGAGTGCTTAAGCACTTAACCACTGCGCCAAATTGTCCGGCAGTGATTCAGCCATGCCAAATTACAACTCCGTAGGATAAGAGAAAGTGGTTCTAATTCCAGCTAGCAAGATTTGATCTAAACATAAAAACATAATAAATTAAACAAATGCTTGTAAAAATAGTGTATCTTCAAGAGATTGACTAGGAATCAGTGATTGCAGGAAACATTAGTGACAAAAACACGTGTGTCATTCATGACAGACCACCCCCGGCGTTTTTGGTTTACTCGGCTTGAGTTTTTTTTAACTAATTTCACCCTGCAACATGTGTTCGCAGATAACACAGGAACCTTTAATCCACCCGATACGACGACGACACGACATTCGTATTTTTATTTTATGAAGTATAACTTGGTTTGGTGAATAATTAAAGAGCAGTGTTTTCAATACTCCAAAGCTTTATTACAGTGCAGGATATTTTTATGCGAACGCCGAAAAAGATCAAACGTCATATTGTAGGCGCTAACCTTTATGGTGCTAATACTTTAACACTAGTTTGAAACAGAACAGGCTTAGCATGAACAGATTAACATTTTCGTAACGATGTCGATAACGGTGCTGTCAAAGTTTAACTTTATGCATGGATATAAAACAAAGGCTTGAGTACTGTCAAAAAATTGCCAAAGAAAATTAAACTAACAGACACAACATTGAATTTTCTATGACTTAAACAACTCGTGAAACTATGATGAGTGAGAGCAATAACCAGAAGCCCGGTGTCACGCTCGCACCCATTACGATGCAGTACGGTGACCATAAGGCAGAACTAATACGGACTATTTATTATGTAGTTTAAATACTCTGTAAACCATTTATTACCGAGTTTAAAACGAACAAGGTTCTTAATTCGTCTTTATATACAGAATGGGTAAGGATGGGGCAGTAAGGGCAGCTGTGTCAACCAAACGGCTCTAGGGGACTATCCTAAATTTTTGCGATAATTGGAGCTGAATTGACAGATTCTAAAAAAAAAATTAGAGTCAGCAAGAAAATTGACAATTTAATCAAAAACTTTGACTACTACTCATTTAAAATGTGGCATATGCGTAGAAAGAAAGAATTACGGCAATTAACACTGCCCGAGAATTATACGTTAATTATATGCCATCAAGTCCATAATCGTACCAATGTTTGGTCACCCTACTTAGAAAGAGACGTAGCGCTCTCAGTGAGTATCCTTGTCATCCCGTTTTTTCGCAGAGTGCGCAATCCATTGTATTAATTATATCTATGACTTTATGTAATAAGTTTGTAGTGAAAAAAAGAAGGACGGCAAATCTACTCGATAGGTTTACACTCAATGAGTTCGCGCTAAACCCTCTGAAGTACTGTGTTTTCAAGGTTTTATGTTTTTTTTTTACTATTATAACTTTTAAGCCCCTCAACCGATCAGATCTGTAGGGTACCGCTAGATTCCTCATATTATTCATAAAGTAATAATGTGGATAATTATGTAACGGAGAATCATTACTTTCCTGATCACTCATTGTGTGCAAAATCAGGAACTCGGGCGAGAAAATAAACTCTCAGCGGTTAATTCGATGATTAATACAGGCACGATGGAAAATACACTTTAACTTAACACACTCACGATACCCAACACAGTTCCCAGGCTTAAGGTTAACTTTTCCTGCAACGAACAGCAACGGAGTGATCACGAATACAGTGATCCCCGTTTTATCAGTTACCCCCACCCACCTAGGTTCTGTATACGTCACTTTGACGTTTGTGTGTCGTTTAAAAACTGTACTCATGGCCCGGATGCGACATATGTACAAATAAAAAAACATAATTGTAAAAAGACTGGCTTGTTGGTCGAGGTCCTAGGTTCAAATCCTAGGTCGGATAAATGTAGATTTTGTAACGAAAAATTCCCAGTATGAGTCCGGAGTCTGGAATTGTGCCCGGTATATGGCAATAAGCTCGCCCTCTATTGCGTGGGACCCAACATCGTCGGCGAAACGTGGATGTACTCAGCAGACCTCTGCCACTCCCGCTTGGGGAATAGGCGTGACGGTGTGTGTGTTACTTGTAAAAAGCTTAATAAATCAAATTAATTCAGGCAAAACTATATGTGACCTCACAAATATTTGTTTCTGTTTGGTTGATTATGTATGTGACTATTAAGTTTTGTAAACTAACCCACGATGCAGGAATGATTACTAGATGAAGCATTATTTTTTTTTTAATATAGTATTTAAACGACTTCAAAAAGGAGAAGGTTCTATGTTCGTCTGTATGTTTTTTTCTATATATGTTCACCAGTGTCCGACCGAAGGTCGAATTTTGCCCAAGCCGAACCGAAGTGGATAAATAGGCCATCGCCAAAACCTTCGGCGAAAGCCGAATTTCAAAGGTATAATAACCCTAAGAAATTTTGTTCATGATTGGCAAAATTTTTAAAAATTTACGTTAACGTTGACTGTATTTACTTAACGAGATGATAAAAATTACAAAGTTAATCTATCTATCTATCTATATAATCACGCCAGAACCCTTTCAGGGTAGGTAGAGAGTACAGAGAAAAAACAATAATAACACTACAATAATACAATATTAGCCCTGTAAAGAAACCGTCCCACCGTTGGGCACGGGCCTCCTCTCAAACTGAGAGGGGTTTAGGCCAAAGTCCACCACGCTGGCCCAGTGCGGGATGGCGAACTTCACACACCTTCGAGAAACCCTCAGGCATGCAGGTTTCCTCACGATGTTTTCCTTCATCGTTAAACCAAGCCATAATTAATTTTTAATACGCACATGCTTTCTAAAAGACAGAGGTGCGTGCCTGGGTTTGAACCCAAGACCTCTGACTTTGCAGTTCAACGGTCTAACCACTAGGCTATCACTGCTAACTACAGTAATATTATTTATAATATTTAATTACTTAAAAGCATTCTGAAGTCGTTAATCCTAACAGATCGTTCATTTGCGGTGCTTGCCGGAAACCTTCAGCTTCAGCTAAAATTTAGGCCCATCGCGCCGAAGGCGGTAGTTTTGGCCGAAGGTGGCCGATATTTCCGTCAATATCGATTTTGAAAATTCTTTTTGTATTGGGTTCAGTATATATGTCAGGTAGTCAGGAGGGATCTTAATCTCGCGCAGTATGCGTTGAGCTTACTTAGAGGGAAGGTATCCAACCCGAGCATACTGGAATCGGGTAATGGGTAATGGGTAATCTTAAGATATAATTACACTATTGTATTGGGATAGTCCTGTAATAATAGTTGTAAGTCGGTATAAATAAATATAGTTTCAACGTGGTTTCATTTTCATGTCAGCAGTATAGTTCTTGGACTTTGAAGATACACCAGAGAACTCCTTAAAGCCAAATAATACGAATATGTAGATTGAGTCATTATAAGTATTAGTATAGTAGTAGCCTACCATAGAACTAAACAGAATATTAACCGAGTTCAAAACAGGAGGAGGTTTACAATTAGTCTGTTTTTTTATAACGTCTTTATTTATAAAACTGATGATTCTTTTTGCGTTAAGTTTAGTATAGTTTCGACGTGGCCCCACTCTAATGAAATTGGTATTGAACCTTGGACTTTGAATATACACCAGGGGACTCCTTAACGGCAAACAGTACGAATGTATAGATTCCGTTATTATGGGTATTATATCAATCCTGTAGGTAACATACTGTAGAACTAAGCAAAATAATATAATATAGGTATATAAATATTAATAATTAATCAACATATCACTTTACACCGTCACGCCTACATTCCCTAAGCGGGGGTGGCAGAAGTGTACTGAGTACGCCCACGTTCCGCCCACCAACACTTAAAATTGTGAAATAAATAACTTTTTTTAAAAAAAGCAACCGACTTCTAAAAGCAAAACATCGGTTGCCCTTTTTTTAAAAAGTTCTTTATTTAATATTATATTTGTACACCAATACATTTACATTAGAAAAAGAGGTTCATTGAAAGTTCAAAGAAAGAACCGTAAGTTTTTAAGTTAGGTTGATTAAAATGGTATTTCAATTCTTTGTCATAAATTAATAAATACGTGTTTCAGTGTTTTTGAAAAAGCAACCCCTGGAGAGGTAAAATAGCGTATGAAAGTTTGTGTGGTAATTCAGTTATGTTTCGAAGTTTAATTTTGAAGATTTGTATTTAATTATTTATTTCTAGAAATACATATTACAATGTTTTGAAAAAAAACATAGTTTGTGGGGGTAAACATGAAATTTCGCAGTGGCATATAAAAATTTAAAGATTACAGTCAGAACTCCACTTACTAATCCAAGAAATAAAAAAAATACCAAGTAAATTTTTCTTTAAATTGTAAAATCGTAAAGACTAAATAAAAATTCGACGTTAAACAGAATTCTCTCTTAAGCAGCCCTGATTTATGGACTTTGTGTTACAGTGTCGTGAGACAAGTGGCCCCGCTCTAGGAAGCCGTACGTGACATCTGAATGTCGACCCCAAACTTAAGACATCTTGAAAGTTTAAAATACTGCAAAAAGCGAAAACAACTTTATTGACTTAACTTGGGTACCTAAAAGTATAGAAAAATATATACCAATTGTTTTTATGAAATATCTACGTATTTTATAAAAGGTAAATACAATAATTTCACCAAAAATTAATGGCTACCGCAAAATGTTAACAATTATTATTAAAAAAAATAAACACGGTTACGCCTATGTTCCCCAAGCGGGGGTGGCAGAGGTGTACTGTGTAAACACATTTTTCGAGTCCCATGTAACGGCTGACTCGCGATTAGACTCCGGATTTTTAGAGGGAATTTTTCGATTGAAAAAGACATTTGTTCGACATAGCGTTTGAACCCAGGACCGTGATCGCAACGCACATTATTCGCCACGAGACCAACGAGGCAGTCTTATTATTTAACTTTTAAAATGATTATGTTCAAAAATTATGGCTATATACCTACATACTACGGTAAGATCACATCGCCTAAAGAGGACGATAATCGGCTACTTTCGGCTTCGAAGAGCGTCGTCTCACGGAACACTAACAGCGACGAAAGTGACAAAACGTCACATAAGTGACAGAGACAACGCTCTACGAAGCCGAAAGTAGCCGATTATTTAGCCGGATTAAGCCCCCAATAAAGAATTCATAAATATGTCTCTTAAACCTTTAGAACAAAAAATATAGTGCTTCTAATGCCACTGGTTAGTGAGTGGCATGATTTGAATTTAAAGTTGAGTTATAATCTACCATTCCTGCAATAAGAATAATATGGCAGTTCCAGTAGTCATACTCGTGAACGGGTGCTGCTTGTGAAGACTGGTTTATCCGGAATCCTTTAGACACTTACTCTTTAATAAATAACATCATTAGTCACATATCGCGATCGCGCGTAAAGCATCACATGGAGCTAGATCTTAACTATTTAATTGCAACCAAAACATCGGACTCAAACAATATCATAAAAACAAAACAAAGGAAAAAATATTAATTTAAAAATACCTTTTTAAAAACAAGCTTTCATAAACACAATAAAGATATCTTGCTTAGTGGAGGAGTTCCTATGGCTTCCATCCAGCTCCATCGTCCGACCCTGGACACCATCCGGATCTAAAGTCAAGACAAATCCAACCAGCCCAAAGACGACAGGGTTATATTGAGTAATTGGATGATTCCGTTGGTCACCTTTGGCTTTATTATTAGACCCTGAACATTATTTATTGTAAAGTACGCGTTAATAGCAATCCAACAAGCCTAAACACGAACGGGTTATGTTGTTTAATTCACGTGTTCCCATGACCACCTTCCGACCCCATCATCAGACCAGCTTCATGGTACCATATTTTTGCATTGTCACCGACTTTACGTACGTATGCCTAATTTTGGCTCAATTGGATACCCACAAGTGCTTGAAAAATGGCTCACAAGATTTTAACCGGAAAGACAGACAGACAGACATACAAACATTGCAAGTTAAATAAAAGCTTGTAAAAAGAGTAAGAGAATTAGATTAAAAAGACAAGTGGAGGCCGCGTTCTGATCCGGTAGTAGCTTAATAGGTAGAACAAATAAAAAAATGAAAACTGACAATTTGTTAGTAACCCCGCAGGGTCAGTGCAAAATAAATTATTTGATTTCTTTCGGTCTGGGTGTTTATATATGTAAATTATGTTTCAAAACGCACCCACGACGACGAATGCGAGACACAGTTTTAAAAACATAATTATAATAATATAATAATGATATAATATCAGCCTATACTGCCCACTGCTGGACAAAGGCCTTCTCTCACAAATCGAGGTGAGAGAGATTCGGTCATACTCCACCACGCGGACCCACTGCGGATTGGTGGAGGCAGGTTTGTGGCCACCTGCTGTTGGAACTTATCAAGCCGCCTATAAGGCTTCCAACTCGGCTTAACGACTACCACATTAAGTGGTATTCGGGACCAACGACTTAACGTGCCTTCCGAAGCAGGGAGACGCTCGAATATGAAATGCCACAAACGGTCACCCATCTCAGGCCGACCATGTTAAACGCTGCTTAACCTTGGTGATTGGTAAGAACACCGCGGTCGCACAGCGCTACGAGCGCTTCTTAAACGCTTCTAAAACATAATTACATTTTAGTAATACATTAGGATTAAATAAAACGTTTTTAGCGTTTCCTTTAGAAAATTCGTTTTGTCAAAAACCAACAATACACAACAACGTAAAATCTCAAATCCGTAACGCGACTGAATCATTGCTTCACATAGAGTGATAAATCTCTGCGGACCATCCAATTGTCCTCAAGTAGGTCATCTGATTGTCCTCCACCTATTAACCGTCGTGGGTGCTTAGCACGAACATATTAACGTTAGAGTAACGCCATCGACGCGATATGCCATCCTTTGTACTCAACAAATTTACTAAATACTAATGAACGTGACAGAAAACTTTCACGTCAGTGTTACGCTTACGTCAATACATTCGTGCTTAGCTCTGTCTCTTATGTTTGAGTTTTCCGTTTCCATTTTGTGACTATTGTACACAGATGTTATTTTGCCCGATGTCAGTTAGAATAAACTGTTCCTTTCTTTGAGGCAATATGTTTCGGGAATTCGGTTAGAAATAATTTGGCACTGAAGTTCCCGGAACGATAAATAAATATGAAGGCTTATTGTGTTTTGTGCCGTTTCTAAGACATATGCAGTTTAGAGAAACATTTATTTTACAGTACTTTTTTTCTCTTTAAGAAACGGAGCCCAACAGGGTTTATTCCTGTGTCGTGGGTGCGTTTACAAACATGAAAATTCACATACACAAATACCCAGACCGAATGAAATAATTGTGGGTCACATAAAGATTTGTCCCTACCTAACCCGCAATAGATCTGGCGTGATGATATAGATAGATTTATAGATAAAGACTTGTCCCGTGCGGGAATCGAACCCGCGACTATTCGACATAGTGGGCGGAGCGGCTTAAGCTGTAGTTGTCCCTTACTGTATATAATAATGATTATGACGTTAAATCATCATTGTATGGCTATGTGCTTACAATAATGCGATTTACGGCCATGAGGTAACAAATTACGTAGTTTGTTTGTTTGTTTGATATTATTATGTCGATACACAGTACATGAGCAACCAGCACATTAAGAGGTCTTCTTCTTCCTCGTTCCCTCATTGCTGAGGATCGCGACCACGCACAAACAGTCTCCATTGGGTGCGGTCATATGCGGAGTGTACCGCCCGATGCATGCTGCCACCCACCGCCTTCTTTATTGCGTCAGACCATCTTGCAGGTGCCCTTCCCTGAGTACGTCTACCGTCCATTTTGCCTAAAATAATCTGCTTCTCCAGACAATGCTTTGAAGACCGCATAATGTGTCCGAAGAAGCTGAGGGCTCTTTGTCGGCAGATCGTGGAGAGCCGTGTGGTGATTTTAAGTTATTTTAGTATGGACTGGTTGGTTCTCATTGCAGTCCAAGGTACACGGAGCAACCTTCGCCAACACCACATCTCAAAGGCATCTAACTTACTGCTATCGCGGCTTCTCACAGTCCAAGTTTCGGCACCATACAAGAATACAGAGAAGACCAGAGCACGAACTAAGCGTACTTTGGTTGTTCGTTGTGTACCTCTGTTTTTTGGCCATACGGCGAATTTCATTAGTGCAGCTCCCGTCACTGGTTATCAATGACCCCAGATACACAAACTCGCTGACTTTTTCATAGCCGTTGAGTGCGTCGGTTACCGGGAGTATGTCTGCTCTGTCCACCACCATTATTTTTGTTTTGTAATGGTTGATCTTAAGACCGAGTGTGGCACTTTCTACTTCAACTTTCTTCAGAAGAGTTGCCATCTCCAGTTCACTCGACGCAACAATCGTCGTATCGTCTGCATATCTTAAATCATTGACCCTGCGACCACCCACTACAACACCGCCATTCCAGCCGTCCAGGGCTTTCCTCATGATATATTCTCCGTACAGATTGAACAACTTACGAGACAGAATTCATCCCTGGCGTACGTCTCGTTCAGTGTGGAAAGCTTTGGATTTCTGGTTTTCCAGTTTCACGAAGCTTGAGCCATCAAGATACAAATTCTGTATAAGAAAAGTAAGGTGTTGAGGTACTCCCATCTCCACGAGCACGTCAAACATCGTTCTCCACTGCACGCAATCAAAGGCCTTTGCATAGTCTATAAAGCACAAGACCAACGGCTTATTAAGTTCGCGACATTTTTCGATGAGAAGACGTACATTCAAAATCTGTTCACGAGAGCCCTTTCCAGTTACAAAACCAGATTGTTCGCACGGTATCTGGTGATCTACAAACGACGAAAGTCTAGTGTTTATAATGCGCTGGAGAATTTTACTAGCATGTGACATAAGTGACAGCGTTCGGTAATTTTCACATTTTCTTGTGGAACCTTTTTTATGTAGTGGTATAACAGCAGATTGTGTCCAGTCAGCTGGCCACTGGCCTGTTCTCCAAACTTTGTTACATATCCGGTAGATGATCTTAGTCCCTTCAGGACCCAGCTGTTGAAACATTGCTGCTGACACACCATCAGGACCCACAGCTTTATTTTAAAATCTATTGATCGCGTCTTGAACCTCTGAAAGCAATATATCTGGTTCTCTGGAGTGATCGTCCCATCTTCTTTCCATGCAAAGTCCCTCTTCTTCCCGATAAAGTTCATGGCAGTAGTTTCTCCATCTATCCAGAACATGGTCCAGCTCTGTCAAGGTGTTACCCCTACTGTCATTAATTATCCAACTCTTTGGTTTGAAGGTACCCGTCAGTTGCTTTACTTTCAAAAATAGGTCTTTCATTTGCGCTTTGTTAACATGGCTCTCAATTTCATCGCATATGCTGTTGATGTGCTCGTCTCTGTCTCTCCGCGTGGACCTTTGAACTTCGGCATGTAGCTGGTTATAACGATTAATCTTAATTTCAGTCTCAAGTCCTTCACACTTCAGCATCTTCCTCTCCTCAATGAGTGCCCATGATTCTTTGCTTATCCACTCTTCCTTTCTTGTCACAACTTTAAACAAATTACTACTCTCCTTTGCAGTATCTAAGACTACCTCCTTAAAGGTATTCCAATCCGCTTCACTAGAGTCAAAAGGATCCCATTCCCGGGATTTGATCTTAGTATCAACTGTTTTGTGAAAAAGAGGTACTGGGACAAAAAAATAGTCACCCATCTCAGACTGACCGAGTAACACGTTTGACCTTAATGATCTAAAACTATTACGGCCTACTGTTTTAAAAAAAAAAGATAAAACACCACAATTACTCAGCGTTGCTAATAAAAGTGTGTAACAGGCAAATAGAGACAGACTAAACACAACTCCTTTATTACTTACGAGTAATGTATTGTATATCTATTTACGAATACCAACAACGATCCCGAGGTTTCCCATGCAGTAAAATTAAATAATCTGATATCATTAAGTTATTTTATACTTCGTAGTAGAGAAGAAATCTTAAAAAAATTTTTGATTCGAGTGCATAATTTTATTTAGAAAATATGCCTACATGTACACTGACATTCGGTTTAAAAAAACTTAAGAAACATAACATATACAATTTATGACCTACGATAATTAACTTTATGCGGAAACCGACTTCAAAAAGCATAAAAGAAACATTCCTTTTAGCATTCGGTACTCATTTATGAACACAACAAAATTAAGCCACAAATCAGGCAACAAAACGTCTGATACTTGCAACTACATCTTTGAAGTATCGGCAGTTACTCGTAAAGCCCTCGTCACCCAGGACAGAGTTTTCATAAACTGGACGTCATGCCAGGTAAGAGACTTTACACTCGTGACTAGATGCTACCAATGCCAGCAATACGGTCACTCAGCAAAATTCTGTAAAGCTCCTTCCCAACGTGTGGCCACTGCGGGGTGAAAGGCCACTCAATTCAAGACTGCACACAGAAAACCGACTGACCTAAATGTGCGTCGGTTTTCTTTGTGCAGACTGACTCACCTTTAGTACTTTTTGAAGTCGGTTTCTGGTATATAACTAGCGGACTAAAACAAAAAAAGAAGATTTGAAGTAGATGCCAGTCGGTCAGTATGGTCGGTTACTTACTACCCAGTTTTTGTAGTAGTTAAAAATACAAAGGATCCCTGCAAGCTAAACCCGCAGTTATCATATTGACCGCCATTTTTATATTTGTTGTACCTTCTCTGAAGGTACATGGTAATTCAATGTCGCATAGGTATATCTATTTTTAACGGGTAAACTTATCTATTTGCGAATGTGGGTCCCATGCATCATCCGAGAACGATCAATCATTTACAGTCAAGTTTAATGACAAGCCGACTGATGGAATTCTGTGGTTTATGTGACGTTAGTTCTGCTCTCTTTATACCAATACAACTATTGAAGAATTTGATAAAACATCCCATTTTGTGGTATAGTATTATTTACCTTATTTACGTATGGCTTTCTTAATTTTTTTAGAGATTTGTGATGCATTTTGTTAGAATACTTTACAGTTTATTTAGTTAAGAGAATATCTACATAAAAAAATAATTATTACTTTTTTTAATTTATTTACTTATAATCCTATATACAGAAAATTACAGTTTATTATATAATTACATAATAATAATACAAATCTAAGTCTTGTCCGCGTGGTATGCTGGCAAGAGCGCTGGCTGCATTCCCTCGCTGAATAGCCATGCTAATTTTCTGAGCGAAAATAAGCCAGCCTTTTTGACACCTGTGGAGATAATTAATCTGGGTGTTATATTTCGTACAATTTTTTTGGCACAAGTACTCCATGGGCACAGTTTCTTTACTTATAGATACATATTTGTACTGCTTGCCCCGATCCGCTTTCTCAGCCGCGGCTATCGCCTTACGCACTAATTCTCCCAGATGGGATAGTGCCAATGTGTCAATGCACGGAATCAGCGTCATGCCGACGGGTCTCTTGCCATCATTACGGAACAATCAATCACCGGTTCCAAAACTGGAGGAACGCCGATAGCGGCAAGAGCCCTCTTAATAAAATCGTTCAAGGCACCGTGGCGAGAAAAACTGCTGGCGCTTTTGCGGCATGAAAACGCATAAAGACCTGATCGATCTACCTCCACACCACACGGGCATCTGTGTTCGCAGCAGATTGGCGCGCCCAAACGAACACCCACGGCAACGCGCAAGCCTTCGTCATCCAGCAGGGTGCTGAGGTTGGATGATGGGATAGCATACAGCCAGTGGCCCGATTCCTTTTGACCTAAAGCTAGAAGTCGCGCACGGTCATCGTCACTGGTGTTAATTTCGTCCAAATATTTTTTGGTGGCACCAGCGACTAAATTGTTGTTGGATAGAATTTTTGAGCAGAGCTTTTGTACGCTGTGCACGGATGCTATGAAGGCCGGTAAAGCGACACTAGAAATTTTGCGAACGCCGATACCACCATGCCTGATAGGCACAGTTGCTTGGGTCCAAGAACCATTGTATAATGGTAAGTTTAAGATTGAAATAAAATAAACTTCTTAAGAAGTTTGAGGGTACCCCGGAACAACTATGCCTTTTGGACGTCTAACACCTCAGTCCCTCCCGTGACCATGGGTGCTGCAAAGCACTTGAAACGTCGGGAACTAAAAATCAAAAAATAAACCGCGATAAAATCCTTAAAATAGTTTTATTTCATGTGTAATATTCGCGTAAATCTAAGAACTCAGTAAGTTTAAGATTATTTAAAATTATTTCTTGGCAATCCTTAAGGATTACCTAGATATAATTTTAAATTTACTTTAAATTTATTTTAGTTTATTTGGGTGGTCTATCTGCTCGAGTATGAAATATCCGAATTGGGCTGGCGCGTGTTGTATATGTAAATTTTGGTACGAAAAGAGAATATTTTAAAAGTGTATATGGAATATGACGATTTAGAACTCCCAACCTGAACGAATTATCCTTAAAGTTTTTAATTTTGGCCTCCATTCTAGCTCTCCAAACTCTCCAAACCATTCCCGACTGCTAAATAACTAATTTAAAAAAAAAAAACAAATATCTAATCGTATAAATCTTGTCCACGTGGGATAGTGGCAAGAACGCTGGCTGCATTATCACGCTGGATGGCCAAATTTATCTTTTGGCCAATGACCGAGCCAGCCCCCGTTTCTCCTGAGGAGGTGACCAGTCCAAGTGTTATTTGTTTAAAACTCTTTTTGTGAATCTATAAGTTTCTAGCAAAAAGTTTTTACTGCCGTAAGATGTCTGTAAGAAACTGAAAAATCAGTACTATTCAGTACCTATTTAAACATTTTTTTGGGAGTAAAATATTTAAAAAGGTCTCAGTGTTACACTGATTTAGCTGCAAAGCTTTTGTTATTTTCCGTATAATGTATGCAACAAATCTGTTTATTGTAACATATTTTCTTCGTGTATTGAATTTTCTATTATGAGTGAGAGACCTGGGGTCGGCACTGGCGGTTGCCTTAAACAACTAATTTATGTATGTATGTATGTATTGTGCGGAGTGAAGCTGTCCGACCGCATTAGCAACAGCATAGTAAGACAGCGAGTAGGCATGAAAGATAGTATCGGTGTAAAGATGAGAAAGGGCATGCTCCGTTGGTTTGGGCATATATAAAGAATGCCAGAGGAAAGAATGACAAAACAGATATACAATGTGAAAGTGGAAGGATGCAGGTACCGGGGAAGACCTAGACTATCTTACCACGACCAAATAAACCGAGTCTTATCTGATGGAAAAGTCAAGAGTCTCCGTAACCGGCGAGCGTGTATGAGACGAACTATGAGAGTCGAGGAAGCCAGAGAAGTATGTAAGGAAAGAACCTGTTGGAACTCTGTACTCTCTGCCTACCCCGCAAGGGATCTGGCGTGAGGTTATAGATAGATGTATGTATTAGGAATGATCAATATTAGACATGGCAGAAGCATCTCACTGTTCAGATAAGGGATGATTGATATTAGAAAAACATGTTCTAAAACATTGATGTTGTTTGTGTGTGTAAGCCTCCACAGATTACATTGATCATTGACATCTAGTGTGGATTGAGTGAATTATTAATCAAATTGTAATATTTAATTTGGGCAGCAAAATCTAGTGTAAACTGTATTTAATAGAATTTGTGGCTTAGCATCCTAGAGTACACTAAAATAATAATGAATGAACTAGTTTAGTAAGGAAATATAGATGTTCCGATATTATATTCCTACCATCGATGTTTAGATGTTTTCGACGTAAAATATCGATGATTATCGAACATCGATGACTAGTGGTCATTCCTAGTTCAGATTCGATCATTTGTATCTGAAACAGTGCAAAGATTCAAATCCCAATATGTCTCATTTGAAACATTTGAATCAGCTAAATTTAAGCATAGTCGGCCCACGGAACGACATCGCGTCGCGTATTCGTTCGTTCTGTGAGACAGCAAGTTTTGCAAATTAGATTCAGTTTTAGATTGGAATGAAGTATGAAACATTTTGTCTGCTTTGTACATCGATATATCATAATAAGATACAAGGCCCCGTTAAAAAGTTATACTAAAAATGCCCCCAATTCCACGTGAGTAGTTATAGTTATGAAAAACATAAATTACGGTAGGTATATTGTACCTTACTCGTATCACTTAAAGTTGTATTTGCAAAGCAATGGGCCAAAATCAATAAAATATTACGACTGAAGCTGGTCGGTAGAACACAGAATGAGTGAAGTCATTATTAACACAACATTAGTGCAATATTAAAAAAAAATATTTGTGTGTACTTTACAAATACACACAAATATTTTTGTGTAACTTTGTAAAATGTGTTGTAAACACAATACTTTTATGGTGTGTGTGTGTGAATGATGTACGCTGTTGGCCGCGAGGCCTTTACAGCTTCACCGGACTTAAAGGCGAGCGTGCAATCACTACGCTCTAGCCAGCCAGAAGCGCAAGAGGCGACATACTCGGTTGGCGGTTGGGACAGTCGCTGTAGGGGGACGGGTGCACTACTAAGTGCACCGGTCAACCGCCGGCTATGGGAGGGGATCTACTACTACGTCGTCGTCCTCGCCCGTATTCTGAGCGGAAAGAAGGGATGACAGAGCATCGGGGGGGTCGGTGAGAACATGTCACGGCCGGCGGTGGCGGCAGGGGTCGGGGGGAGATCGTAGTCGGCGGCGGCTACGATTAACGGATTCGCATGGGTAGATGCGTTCGCAAAGTGACGTGTTGACGCCTTTTTAATAAAGGCGCGAATGGTATTGTAACTTTTTTATTAAAGAAACGTAGCCCAACACTAGGACGTATTCCTGTGTCGTGGGTGCCCTTACAAACATGATATATCATATACACAAATACCCAGACCGAAAGAAATAATTGTGGAGATTTGTCGCGTGTGGGAATTGAACCCACAACTATTAGACACAGTGGGTGGAGCAGCTTAAGCTCTTAACCATTGCGCTCAATAACTTGAAACAGCCATTTTTTAACCTATTAAAACCTTTCGCCGTTATATACATATGTGTAGGAGGATATTCTTCTTACAAAAGTGATTCAAACAAACCATAGTAAACGCACTTGGTTTATAATATTGGTCCCATCTCGTTCGTGCTAGTCCTCCATTGTTCTTTTTGGATCACATTTCGTTAAAAACTTAATTAATTAAACTAAAACACTTAAAAAAAACGCGTAAAATAATAAACTAAAATAACGTAATGATGACTCGATATTTTTATTCTAGCGACCTCAATCTAGAGATTAAGTTTTGTTTAGCTTCCGCACTCAAGAGAGAAAGAGACAGAAACAGCGGACTGCATACGATCTTTTAATATACAAAATAATTAAAAAAAAAAACATTATTTTATCGCGAATAAAGACAACACATTATTTATAGAATATCATCAATCTCAACTGATACTTACTGAAAATAAGACACCCCATCCATTTTTTATACTTTATTTTTGTATAATTTTGACACATTTTATTGCACTACTCGGCATGTTTGTCATACATTAAAATAGGGGCTAAAAGCGGAACAAGGTTAGTTTTGTAGTACCGCCTACTTTTATCTCCCTTCAAGTAGTGCCATTTTTCGAGCTGCGTGCGTGCTTCTACCTATATTTGATCGATGGTTCTGTACGATTAGCGCCTTTGTATACTGACTGGTGAGTGTTAGACCGAGATTCAGATACAAATGAAGCATTTTTTCTGTACAACTGTGTCGAATGTTTTCGTTTTCGTTCGTGTTTCATATCACTGTAACATATCAGTAAAGATCGACACATGTCTAATAGATATTAGAAAAAACATCGATGTTAACATTGATTCAAAAATATTGGTGTACGGTAAATATCGAAAAGAAAACATCGATGTTGTTTGTGTGTGCGTGTGTGTAAACCTCCACAGATTACAATGATTAGTGACATCTAGTGTGGATTGAGTGAATTAATAATGTCGAAAATTTAGTCAGCGAAATCTAGTGTAAACTGAGTAAACTAAGTTCGTATTTAATAGATTTTGTGTCTTAGCATCCTATAGTATACCAAGATAATATTAAATTAACAAGATGAGTGAGTAAAGATATCTATGTTCCGATATTATACTCGTACCATCGATGTGTCGATGTTTTACAGACCCTAACATCGATGTTTTCACTCTAAACATCAATGTTTATCGAAAATCGATGAATATCGATCATCCCTAGATCGTCCACAGTTGTATTCTTCTTATTGTTTTGACAGCAGTTATGATGAATTTATATAGAAGCAGCCCAGAACGCGGCCACTTCAACTGCATTGTCGATGGAAGTCGTTAAGTTATATACATATTAATTTATTATTTGTACGAAGATAAACATCATTAAACAATACATACAGATACATTAAATGTATGTTTAGAAGGCCATACAGGAGAAGGCCATAATATAGACTTAAGATTGTCATGAACATGACCAAGAATTTAATTTAATTTTAAGGAACTCAAAGAAGACCCTTTAGTTGACTACAACTATAATATTACTAATATATAAGTATAGTAAATAAGCTTGAAATGTTATGTTTATTTCGACAGTGTTAATAATTTGTGAGATTTAAACATTTCTTTATCGCGAGGGTAAACGGCTGCCATAATTCATACTCTGGAAGGGTTGGTGCTGTTGCCTTTGTTTTTAGTTTGTGCCATGGACTTGTAATTATGGAAAAAAGTTGATAAAACTATAATTTGTGATTGATTTATGTCTCGTTATCTATGATGTAGAAAGAATGTCTGAAGAAATAATTACATAACAGCAGATACACAGTGCGAATGTGGAAGGATGTAGGTACCGGGAAAGACTTACGGCAGGTTTCAATATTCAACTCAAGGATAAATTTGCCTACTACGGATAGAATTTCGACATATTTTGTATGGAAAATCTGTCAAAATACTACTGACAGTAATCAAATCTATCCTTGAGTTGAATATTGAAACTGGCCATTAGTCTACCTTACCATGACCAAATAGACCGCGTCTTATCTAAAAGAAAAGTCAAGAGTCTCCGTAACCGGCGAGCGTGTATGAGTCGACCTATGAGGATGGAGAAAGCTAGAGAGGTGTATAAGGCAGGAACCTTCGAACAGGTTCTTACCTTATACACCACTCTGTACTCTCTGCCTACCACGCATAGGATCTAGCGTAAAGATAAAGATAGATATCATTTTTGATAGAGCAACCGTGGTCGGGCTAAGTCTGGACCGATTGTAACGAATTAATGCCCTTTAACAAGGGTCAAATAAGTCAGGTATTTAGCGTCACTGTTCGGGTGAAATTCAAACGACACGCCAGGCGCTAGCTCCAAGCAGATTGGAGTTATGATGGTCACGAAGCTAGCTGACCGCACACCACTGTATAGTACGGCACAAATGATAGGAAACGGCTTTTTTAATATGCATATTTTTAGGCAAACAAATTACATGCATATTAAACCGATGAAATTCGAAAATAATACGTACCTTCACAGATGATCAGTTATAATTATGGTTGCCAACTCTTTTTTACTAAAAAGGTCCAAAAAGGTTCATTCGAAAGTAACTCTGTCTGTCTGTCTGATACTTTATTACGCCCAAACCGCTGAACAGATTTTGATCAAATTCGGCAAGGACATAGATTTCATCCAGGGGAATAACATAGGCCTACCTTTTGTCCCAACAAAAAAGTTGTGGGTCCAGCTAGTGTTTAATAAAAGTGACAATAACAGGCGACTGGTAACAATTTGACACGGGACATTGTTCTAAGCCCATACATGATTTGCCCTAGAACCAATAGCTGTATGATTTCAAATTACCCATAAATTCTCTTAAGGTATTTATTATCAAAACGGACAAGCGGGGGAATCGCAATATTGCACAAAAAGTATTAGATTTTGAGGTTATAATTCAGTAGCCATTAATACTTATGAGGTTATATTTGTGTTGACATTCAGTAAAGATATCGGCGACTTCGATATAAGTACTTCCAATACTTTTGTTAAATACGGATATTTGCAATTATTTGAATAAAATAGATAAATAATGATAGCATGGGTCACATTTTTGTTGGTTCTAGGGCAATTTTCGACAATGTCCTATGTCAACAATAAGTTGTTCAAAACTGCTTTATAAAACATCTATCGTGACAAGGTTCTCGAGTGGCGATCTCGTACCGACAGACATAGAGACAAGAAATAGGGTGGGCAGGTCCCCTACAAGGTGGACCGCGGGTCGCGGGTAAAAGCTGGATGCGTACAACACAAAGTAGGTCGTATCGTGGCCATTTTTAGGCGGAGGTATTTGTCCTGCACTGGACTTGTGTCGACTGATGATGATCATGACAATGTGAAGAATTTAACCTTTTTTGAGAAATATTGTCAGTGACTGGTAATTTAGCGCAGTGGCCGCTACAAAACAAGACAAATCTTTGTGTAATCCCCAATTATTTGTTTCTGTCTCGGTATTCGTGTATGTGAATTTTATTGTTGTAAAGAAAAAAAAAAGAAAAAAATGTCAGTGTTACTAAGCTCAAGACACCGGAGACGAAGAAGACTAAATCGCGCATCTTCTATAAATTAGAGCGGCAGTAATTAGGCCCAGTATTTGGACCCATTTCACTCGGAATTACGCGCGGTAGGAAGGATATCTTGCTTGAAATTTTCTTGTCAAACGTAATTATTAGGGTGGAACCTATTAGTATGCGCCACCGCATGCCGGTGACCTTATGACGAGTTGAAACGGAATTGCCCTTGTCTGTGAAATCTTCAATATATACGAAAATTACTATTTATTTTATTTAGATAACAGTTTTTAATGGTGATTTATATTCATTCATTATTTATCTCGGTCCTCTTCCTAAAGGTTACCTGATGGAAATCATTTTAGGCGAGAAGGTTGCCTTACTGTACCGGTTTAACTCTTCAATTTATTTTTGTAATTGTATTTTTTGTGTGCAATACTGTATATTGTATTGGACTAACATTTGAAACACATAACATTTCAAACCATTTGTTTATTTTTGCGTGGTATAATTTGAGCAAAAGCTTGGGTTATCATTTTAAAACAGATTTATTCAATATGATGAATTGGGATGAAATTATTACCGTTTGTACAGATACAAAAATTTTTCAATCTTAGAAAAGGGTAATCTAGTTAAATGAAGTGCACTGTGTACACCTCTGCAAATTGCACTATAACATTTAGTTGCTACTGAATAAAATATTTTCTTTAGAAACTAAAGGAAATCTAGTTCGTTAGCTAAATATTATTAAAATCTTTGATAAAGGAAGCAAAAATTTTATACTATCTAATAATTATGTGTCTACCCATTAGTCACGATAAAAATAAAATTAAAATAAAAAAAGACCGACACGCTTTTGAATATAAAAAAAACCGAAGCCTCAAAAAAATTAAGCAACCAAAACTACTGCTAAAGAGAGTAGTTTTACATTCATGGTTCACGGTTACGCGAGTAACCACTGTGGTCGTCGTACGAAATAACTTCAAAAAGCAGGAACTTCTATGTTGATATATAGATTTATACGGCGATTCAGGGAAGAGAAAACATAGATATATTTTGCCAGCAGCGTTCAATAAATTTTTTTTTTTTTTTTTTAAAAACGTAGCCCCACACTAGCATTTATTCCTGTGTCGTGGGTGCGTTTACAAACATGAAAGTTCACACACACAAATACCCAGACCGAAACAAATAATTGTGGATCACACAAAGATTTGTTCCGTGCGGGAATCGAACCCGCGACTATTAGACACAGTGGGCGGAGCGACTTAAGCTCTTAACCACTGCGCTAAATCGTCCGTCAAAACTAAATAAACACTTACTCAATCTTAATCGTTCTCTTGGTGCTAAAGATCTGGACTCTGTTGCTGGACTTCTTGAAAACGTAAAGCATTCATAGATAGAAAGGCAGAAATGAACAAAATCAATAAATATGGTGATTAACCATAATCAACAAATATTAGTAGTGCAGATGAAAATGAAACTTCGTAACTAATTAATTGTTGAATTTATTAAACTCGTAACTAAATAATTGTTATTAATTAAAAGAATAGTTCATGACAGAACCTCGTTTAAAGAATGTGGCAATAAAAAACTGAAAAAGCTGTATTTTTTCACTAATACATATTTTAGACATTTTTAAGGTGCGGTTATCTCTTAAATGGTAATACAGATCGTACGTGAGATGTTTTGGGCCGTAATAAGTTATGACTGAATTTTAAACGGGGCAGATCCTTGCCTGCTCTAACACTGACCGTGATAAGACAGGTCAAATAAACCTCTCATAAAATTTTTAAAAGGTGGCTTTATGAAAATCTAAAGGTGTCGTACTTCATCCTGAAACTTAAATGAAATAATTTAAAAAAATACCCAAATGTGGAAATTTGTATGGATAATTAATAATATTAGCCCTTTTAAACTGAGAGGGTTTAGGCCATAGCTCACCACGCTGGCTCAGTGCGGGTTGGTGAACTTTACACGCCTTCGAAAAACTCTTAGGCATGCAGGTTTCTTCATGATGTTTTTCCTTCACCGTTTAAGTAAATGATAGTTAATTTTTAACTCACATGTTTTTCGAAAAGACACCTGTCTTTTTGCGTGGTCTGAACCCGAGACCCCTGACGTCGCAGTCCATCGGTCTAACCACTAGGCTATCACTGCTTATAATGGATATGGATACTGCGTATGCATAATTTGTGCACAAAAACTCCTTTACAGAATTTAGAGGTAAAAATTAAGATATCGTAATTCACATTCGGGTCAAACCTTATTCCTTGAGACGTAACACGACATGAAACCTTAATTAAATTTCTCACTAATTCGGAAATTCAATTAGGGTCTAATATTGACATTAGATTTGGAGACCCGTCGAGTATAGGCGCCGAAGGTTCAGCACCTAACATTAGCATAGTTGATTAAAACGCCTCCCCGGGACGGCTGTTAACTCGTAAATGTCATACATACAACATCATAAATCATCTTAAGATTATGGTTCGCTTGCTATATTTTGTTTAATACCGGCCCGAGCGTAGTACCCTGAGGTACTCTAGGAAAATACAGTCTAATTATTTAGATTTAAGATATAATATTGTGATGACTCTGCCTGGATCTTACGTCCTTGTGGCTGTGTTGATAAATCAGCAAGTGTACAATACTTACCATGAGCTGAATCAGCACCTAGGTGCTTCCAGTGTAATGAAGTTGCAAATTGGATATGATTAATAGTTCAATTATGGGCCCATCGATTATTGCTCATGTTATGAACAACCTAACAGTTGTGAATTAAATTAAAGATACTATGATATCGTAAATAAGTTCAAATGTATTAAGATGGTTCTTTGTGATGTAATTATGATTTTAAATTGACCTCAGACACCCCGATTAGATAATTGCTTCACAAATTCCATACGAAAACCAAATTTCCAATTTAAAAATTTTAACCCCTTTTTTACGCACTATATATCCCAATTAATTATGTAATACGTTTTAGAAATGCATTTGAAATTTCTGTATTGCTTCGAATGAAGAATAAATTTAGTTTATTATAGCGCACTAAGAGAGTAACAGCATTTTTTTGCAAATTTAAAACAAAAGGTATAATATACATTAAAATAGTTGGAATGAATTCAGTTATTGAATTAGAACAAACTACTTTCAGGTCTTGCGTTTAGTATGTTACACCTTGTATATCATCATGCCGGATCCCCTGCGCGGTAGGCAGAGAGTACAGAATTCCTACACGGTTTTTTCTTACAGACCTCTCTGGCTATTCTGAATATTTCGGTAATAAGTTTAAGGGACGGGCTTTCAGTACAGGGTTTTGCCTCGTTTACATAGTAGTCTATAGTGTGGCTAGCGATCACGAGGTGCCAAATTTGAATCCTAGGTCGGACATTGTTACTGGAGTTTGTTTTTTTGAATAAATTCTAGTAGCAGTACGAAGTCTGTTATTTTTATTGATATTTTTTTTAAAAAGGAGGCCCACCCTAAGATTTATTCCTGTCTCGTGGGTGCATTTACAAACATACAAATTCACATACATAAATACCCAGGCCGAAAAAAAAAATAATTGAAGGCTAAAAAGGGACAACTAAAAAAGGAAAAAATATAAAAAGGGACCCTTTCAGATGAAGGGCGTCAACTATTCTTTATTTAGAACAGCAAAAGGACAATCTGTTTCGTATTCTCCATAAATCAACAAACAACTGATAATTATTCTTGCAGAACAGGGCTGGCTTTGTTCTAATCGCCCCCTTGATTTCTCCCCTCCACTTGTGCACCACTCGATTAGATGACTTTTTCAAAGGGTTCCTAGTAAATTAAACTTCAATTATTTTTATAGTTTGAATATATTTAAAGCTCAGTCTTTTTAAGAGTTTTTATGTTAAATGTACATTAACACGAAAACACTTAAAAATAGGAACATTTAAATATAACATTAATAACCCGAAAATAGGGCGAACGAATAATGTTAAATTGATTGTATTGTTGTTTGTATATTTTATCCACCTGTCAACCACATATTGTAGATCACAAATGAATGAATATGAATATATAATAATAAAAATATAATAATAGCCCTGTTAAGAAACTGTCCCACTGTTGGGCACGGGCCTCCTCTCAAACTGAGAGGGTTTAGGCCATAGTCCACCACGCTGGCCCAGTGCGGGTTGGCGAACTTTACACACCTTTGAGAAGCTCTTAGGCATGCAGGTTTCCTCACGATGTTTTCCTTCACCGTTAAAGCAAGTGATAATTAATTTTTAATACGCACATGCTTTCGAAAAGACAGAGGTGCGTGCCTGGGTTTGAACCCGAGACCTTTGACTTTGCAGTCCAACGGTCTAACCACTAGGCTATCACTGCTAATATATGCTTCATATTAATCTATACTAATATTATAAATAAGTAATATTGTGGATGTGATGGTAAGTGGATGTTCGAGGTAATCTCCGGTACTACTGATCCGATTTTAATGATTCTTTCAACATTGGAACTACCTTATCCAGAAGTAACATAGGCTATCTAACATAGACTCGGTTGTCGACCGGGTACGAAGTCGTGGGAAACTGCTAGTAATATATAAAAATACAAAAGATAATGTTTTAAAAATGTCACCTTTAAAGAAATACTATTAAACTAAGATTCATGAAAATTCTATATCATCTAAAAAGCTTACTTGCTTTTGCAGTACCTACTAAAAGAAGCGCCAAATAGTCAACGGTATGTTACATACGTTTTATAATAATGATACTCTTAGCCACCTAAATTTGCACACCTGTAACAAACTTGACCCTTAGCTCAAACCACGACTGAAAATGTATGTTGGGGCATGCGAAATTGCTTTCATTTGAAAAGGCTTTTAGATGCTTCAAAAATATTTTTATAAATGACTTGATGGAACGCTCTAAAATATTTTTATATTTTTTGGACTATCGCATTATTGATGGATAGGCTTCAATATAACATTCGAGGCATTTATTTGTTACGAATAAACGCGGCACGTTACGGTATCCTTGTGAAATGATGGAATAGTTTTCTGTATGATACTAAGGGCAATTAAACGATATTTTCACGAAGTCTTCGTAACGCGTCACGTCACGTATTTCATTAGTTTTATCGAATAAGGGCCTAGAATTTTGCGTAACCATAACTAAAATGAATGCAGAAATATGCTATACCATAGCTCCAAAACGGTTGTGATTGGCGAAGAGACAAACAAAAATTTCAGTCTTTTTAACCGACTTTTTAACAAAAAGGAGGAGGTTCTATGTTCGTCTGTATGTATGCTTTTTTATGTATGTTCACCGTATTCTTTTTTCATTGGGCAAAATTAAAATGTAACCACTTTGGAGCTATACTGATAGCTCCAAAGTGGTTAAATTTTAATTTTATCGGTATTGCACCATGAACTTTGAAGATACACCAGGGAACTCTTTAAAGACAAATAATACGAATCTGTAGATTTTTTTTTAATTTTAAACGTAGCTCCACACGGATTTATTCCTGTGGATTGAGTTATTATAAATATTGTGTTTATCCTATAGGTACCCTACCAGTTCTATGGTATTTAATCCGAGTATTAAACGACTAAAAAAAGAAATTAAAAAAAAGAGAAAGAGAAGTAAATAAAAAAGATAAGCCCTGAGTTTTATAGTCGGATCTTCTCAGTGGAGGCCGCGTTCCGATCCAGTGGTAGATAAATAGTAACATTAGATTTAAAAAAAATCAAAATCAAATCAAAATCAAAAGTTTTTTATTCATGTAGACCAAAAGGCACTTATGAATAGTCAAAAACAGAAAATTATTATTACTTAAGACTCTACCACCCGTTCGGAAAGTCATTCCTGTGGAGAAGAAGGGCAAGAAACTCCACGGTTACTCTTTTTTAAAAATGAGGTTTACAATTCTTTTTGTATACATTGCATTTATGGAGTATGGGAGAACAATGCAGAACGAGCTAAATAGATGTGCTTAAGTATAGATTAATCATAAGTGTACTTAGATTCATGATATTGGTCAGTGTCTACATAGTCCTCTCATTTACAAAATAGAGATGTTGTAGAGGTATATAATAAAAAGCATAATAATAATAGTAAGAGAAAGTGTTACTATAAAATATGTAAAGAGCGCGTACAAAACAACTGGTCATAGCTCCAGTGTGATGCCGAACGAGACAAAATTCATCAGCATTATGGTACACGTTCAGTCAGACAAAGGGCAGGGGACGGACCAGTCCCCACCAGCAGCACCCGTTCACGAGTATGACCTGAGAAGCAGCCATCACTCTCCTCAACCATTTTAGAGGGAAAAGAATGACCCGCTCCACAGAGCCGCCACTGGCAAAGACATTTTAGTGAGCATGACCAATCCACGACCCTGTCGACATCGTTCGAGAATAATATTTAAAATCAATGAACGCTCGCTAGGCAGGACACGCTGCACTTAACATTATATTCTTCTAGATTTCAGTTTAACTTGTGTAAAGGCATTTTTATCATTTAAAAAATCATTTAGTGTATAATATCCTTTACTCATTAGTGAAGATTTAATATACTTTTTAAATCTGTCAAGTGGCAACTCTAACATGGGCTTTGGTATCTTATTGAAGCAGCGAATACCGACTCCTACGAAGGAAGTAAATACTTTTTTAAGCCTAACAATTGGTAATACCAGTTTATGTTTATTTCTAGTATTTAATTTATGAACGTCACTCACTTTATTAAATAAATGGATATTCCTACGTATGTACACTATGTTGTCGTATATATACTGTGAAGCGACCGTGAGAATGTTGATCTCTTTAAAAAGTTCTCTGAGGGAAGCCCTAGGTCCAAGATTATAAATGGCACGGATAGCTCTTTTTTGCAGTATGAATACATTTTCCACGTCAGCAGCGTTACCCCACAGTAGGATACCATAAGACATAATGCTATGGAAGTAACTAAAATAAACTAGACGTGCTGTATCCACATCCGTAAGTTGCCGTACTTTCCACACTGCATAAGCAGCGGAGCTAAGTTTACCCGCAAGCGATGAGATATGGGCCCCCCATTGGAGTTTGGAGTCTAGGGTAATGCCTAGAAAGACAGTGGAGTTCACGAGGTCCAGCTTTGTGCCATTAATAAGAATATTCGTAGCATTAACTTTTACATTGGGCATAGTAAATTTAATACACTTTGTCTTGAGTGAATTAAGCAATAGATTGTTTATTTCGAACCAATTTGATATCCGTGAAAGAGCACCATTCACATCGTCAAAATTAAGCTTAGCTCTGTCAACTTTGAAGATCAATGAGGTATCATCTGCGAATAGTACAATGTCACAGACATCACGGACAAAGTTCGGCAGGTCATTAATATATACTAAAAAGAGAAAGGGTCCTAAGATGGAGCCCTGTGGAACACCAATTGAAATATTAACTTCCTGAGACTTGACCCCGTTAATCTCAACACATTGAGACCTTTCACCTAAGTATGAAGCTAATAAATTAAGGGCAGTGTTTTTAATACCGTAATGCCTTAGCTTTTTAATAAGGGTTGCATGCTCAACACAGTCGAATGCCTTAGAGAGATCACAGAATACACCAATTGCATTCTGCGATGCCTCCCAGGCACCGTAAATTTGCTGAAGCAGACCTACTCCCGCGTCTGTGGTTGAACGTCCCTTAGTAAAACCATATTGATCACCGTGTAACAGCTTATTCTCATTAAAGTGGTTAAGCAATTGATTGAGTAGGATCTTTTCATAAATTTTACTCAAGGCCGGCAAGATGGAAATCGGTCTAAAATTGGAAGGCTCGCTTTTTATCCCTGATTTAAAAATCGGTACAACTTTACTAAGTTTCATTAAGTCGGGGAACCTACCCTTCTCTACACATTTATTAAATATCGTCGCCAGCGCAGGTGCTATAGCCATTACTATGCTATCTAGTATTTTTAATGATATACCCCAGAAGTCGACAGTGTTTTTAATGTTTAACGACTTAAAGGTTAAGATTATGTCTGTCGGGGTCACATATTTAAATTCAAACAAGACATTGCATTCTTTTACACTGATTTTTAATATTAGTTCAGCTTTTCGGGAAGAGGAGTTCAAAGAGCCAGTAGTATGAACTGGAATTTCACTAAAAAATTTATTAAAAGCCTGCGCAATATCGAAATCATCTGTTAAGATGTTATCATTAATTACAAGTTCAATATGATCATCGCGTGGTTGAGTTCTCCCAGATACACTGTTAATTATACCCCATGTGGTTTTGATCTTATTTGATGACCTTTTGATCATATTGCTATAATATAAAGACTTTGCTGCAGTACACACCTTCCTAAAAGTCTTCGAGTAGTTTTTAACATATTCCAAGAAAGCTGGGTTTTGATTATATGTTTTCGTATCATACAGTTCATACATCTTAGCTCTACTTTTATGAATTCCTACAGTAGCCCAATCACTAAACTTTGCTTTCTTGGCTTTAAAATGTAAATTAACTATCTGTAAGCGCCCCCGCAGGGCTTATACAAATAAATTATTTGAGTTTGAGTTTGACTCCTTAACGACATACAGCACGAATGCATAGATTCTGTTCTTATGGAAATTATGTCAATCCTGGAGGTACTTTACTGTAGAATTAATCGTTAATTCTCCCATCATTTAAAATTGTAAAATAAAAAACTTTAAAAAAAGTAAAACCCAACTACAATAAGCAAAAAAATATATATTTGAAGTCGGTGCCAAGTAACCGACTGCACTAACCGGCACCGACTTCAAATATGTATTTTTTGCTGTAGAAAGTCGGGTTTCGCATTTTTCAAAAATGTTTTTTATTTTTATTACAAATGTGATAACTGTTTTAGGGATTTACAAAACACCATCATTTAAATACAACAATGGATTAATTTTCTCTCTTGACAATATAGTAAATAACCTAACAGATAAAACTTGTCTAGCAATAGCTGGTGATTTAAATATTGAAATCTTATATCAACACAAGAATACACACGATCAGATTACCTTAATATGCTAAGTCACCATGGCGTCAGACCTGCCATCACTAAATCTACTAGATTGAATACGTAGTTAGATCATATTTTTATAAGATCGGTCTGGCTATGGGTCTCGTATGTGAAACCACTATGACAGATTACTTCCCAATCCTCCTTGGTTTAAAAACAGAAAAGGAACGTGGCTCTTTAAGCAGATTTAAAGCAGTGATAAACTATGCTGATGTTGTAAATGATCTAGAAACAGTGGACTGGAGCGCGGTCACAAAAATACAGACATAAATAATGCCTTAGAATCCTTCATTGATCGTTTCTCTGCTGCTGTTTCTTCTAACTCTGATTATATTCGCATCAGTAGACCTTACACACCTACACACGTTTATACTAAGTCCCTGGATAACCCTTGGCCTACTGCGATGTATACGCCACCGTGATCATCTTCATTCTAAAGCTAAACAATTTTCCAATGATATTTTATTACAAGCATCTTATAAAAGGTATCGCAACTTCTGTAATGAGATCCTGAACAAAGTAAAATTTCAATATGAAGGTAATGAAGCTAAATTGAGCTGGTGAAATTAAATCCTAAAAAATTTTGGAACACAATCAAATCCGTATGTCAATGCTTTTGTCCGCCAAATCAGACCCTGCAACATCTCTTAATAGTTGTAATGAATGTTTTGCATCTGTGGACAAGTTACTATCCCAGAAAATTCTCAACGAAACTGGTGAAACTGAGTTTACATTCGCAGGAAAAATTAAAACGCGTAGTACGCCCTTTGAGTTCGTTTTTCTTTGCACCAACTGATGTTGATGAAATAGACGTACTAATCAGACAACTGAAAAACAATGGTTTTCCTTGGCTTAGCCGGGATTACAAACTGCCTGCTAAAAGCTACTAAAAGACAGATTAGAATTCCAATTTCTCATATTTTTAATTTAAGTTTACAGACTGGTCTCTTTTCATCTGCATGGAAAGTAGCATCCATTACTCCAATACATAAAGATGATGCTAATGATGATCCCAAAAATTATAGGCCTATTGCCCTGTTGAACATGTCCTCAAAAATCTTGAGGAAATCGGCAATATAAGGATTGTAGATTATCTAGAATCACATTAATTACTATCAAATAAACAGTTTAGTTTCAGAAAACAGAAATCTACAGATGAAGCAGTGACGCTACTCACTGATCTTTCATCTCTTCCATCTATCTTGATAAAGGATTTAGCTGTGTTGCGAATTTCCTAGACCTGGCCAAGGCCTTTCATACGGTTTCCATACCTAATCTCTTCAAAAAACTAGAAGTGGTGGATATTCGCGGAGTAGCCTTGGACTGATTCAGGAGTTACCTCATAAACAGGGAGCAGTTGGTGCGAATAAGTGGTGTCAAAAGTGACCAACTACCAATTAATTCTGCCGTGCCACAGGGCAGTATATTATTTACGTTAATGATTTGCATGATCTTAATTTACCATCAGCAGAGCTCATTTGCTATTGTGATGATACCGTAGTTATTTTTCGAGGATGTGACTGGGAAAATGTCTATGCTATCGCGGAAAAGGGCATGGTCAATTTATTGCAAAATGGTTACAGTTAAATTTACTCACACTCAACACCAATAAGACCAAATACATTTACAAGAGCGCTGCCTTAAAACCGAACATAGGCTAAATCTGCGAATGCATTCCTGCTCACTATCAACACCTTTTGTCGCCTGTGGATGTGTTTACTCTAACGCACAACTAATGTCCAGTATCTTCGACTAATTTTAGACGAACATTTAACCTTTCAAGCTCACATTAATAGTCTTGCTGGGAAGATTAGAAAACTAATGGGGATCATAAGAATATTGAGTAACTCCGCAAATCTGAGTACATTAAAAATCGTTTACCATATATCAATCAATTATTTCATATTGCATTGGCACATGAGTATATGCTGCAAAGTCCTATTTAATCACTTCGGAAAAAGCTCAACGTTCAATTTGCTCGGTACTCCCATTTGGCTACGTATAATATGGTTATAGCCCGATGTAATCAATAAAACTTCCTTAATAGAAGTAAAGACAATACTGACACAATTTCTCCTCTGTCAAGACTATGATCACACTGATCCTTAATTATTAACAGATAATTTATAAATTATGATATAAATATATTCTGCAGTATCGGAAATTACTAACTATAGTAATAAACTCACCCTGAACTTCTTGTGTATGTGTGCGTTTTAATGTATATTAACACGCACACATACACAAGAAACACTCAAATACACACACAACCCCCCCCCCCCCCCATTTACACACACACACACACACGCGCGTTATATGTTTATATACGTAGTCTACTTTTGAGTATCTATTTATATTTAAAACATCACTTTTCTATGTACACACAATCCCTATCCCACGATACAGGCTATGCCTAGTTTGGTAAGATCTGGAAATTATGTGGTTTAAAATGTTTTCTTTAGATTTTCACGACCAATTTAATGTACCTATTCTATGGTAAATGAATAAATTATGATTATTATGGTTTTTATTTACTTTTTTGTAAACTCCGTTCGTTTAAGAGCCGGATATAATGCATACGGGCCTAGACCAAGTAAGCCTAATTAGGAGTCAACATTCTGAATTGCTGGGCGTGCTGTCGTCGGATTGTAAAAACTTTCTCACTATTCTACAAGTATTCAGGACCACAGCTTTCTGCAGGATTTTGTACAGGTAAAGGGGTTAGTTGGTAGTAGTAGTCGGTTTTAATGGAATGATGAAGTTGTGAGGGAATTACACCGTTAGTAGGTACGACTATTGGGACAATATTATTTTTTTTTATAGATACCACGGGCCTCAGATCTACACGTAGTGGTTGCACGCTCGCCCTCTTGTCCGGTGAAACTGTAAAGGCCCCGCGGCTAACAGCGTAGATCATTCACACACACACAAAAACAGATCTACATACTTTGATATTTTTTTGTTATTGTGTTTTAAAGATTTTTTGTTATTGTGAGTGTTTGGAACAACTATGTCGATGAGGAGTGCAGTTTTATTTATTTTGTCGATAAAAGTTTTATCTGGTCTGTTGTAGTGGGTAGTTCTGTCTGTGAGGATAACTCGGTCATAATATAGTTTATGTGTACCGTTCTAGAGTACAGTTTCTTACTTGTAATATGGTGTAGGTGTTTTTGTTGTGATTATTTATTTATATTTAAGAGTTAACTTTTGATGTACAATACTGGGCACTTGATCGTGACTGTGCTTGTAATCCGTTTTATTATCATCATCATCATCATCATCTCAGCCTATACTTGTCCACTGCTGAACATAGGCCTCCCCAATCGCTTTCCAGCGTAACCGGTCCGATGCCACCTGCATCCAACGACTTCCTGCGATTTTCACAAGATCGTCGGTCCATCTGGCAGGTGGTCGTCCCACGCTGCGCTTGCCAATACGTGGTCTCCACTCTAGAATCTTTCTGCCCCAACGCCCGTCCGATCTTCGCGCTATGTGGCCCGCCCATTGCCACTTCAGCTTGCTAATCTTAAGGGCTATGTCGGTGACCTTGGTTCTTCTACGAATCTCCTCATTCCTGATTCGATCACGTAGAGAAACGCCGAGCATAGCTCTCTCCATAGCTCGCTGAGCAACTCTGAGCTTTTTTATGAGACCTATAGTAAGAGACCACGTCTCTGATCCATATATCATCACTGGTAACACACATTTATTATCATAAGTATTATTTAAATAACCTTTTTCTCTCAATCCCAACTCGCACTAGACCGGATATCTATTTAAGTACTACTATAGCACTAGCGCTATTATAATAATAAATTATGATAAAGCAAGCAAACAAAATTGGTATTATTTCATTTAGAAGATAGGCAAGGTTTAAAAATGATACATAAAGAGCCGTTCAATCCCTTACATAGCAAACAAGAGTCAGTTTCCGATAATTTTCCGTGAAATCCTCTTTTATATTGTTCAAGTATTTCACATTATACTACAGGTATTTGGACTGGGTGACAATTAGTGTAACTACTATTCTCAGAAATATTCAAGTAATGTATGTACAATATACCATATATATCACTTATGGAGTAAATAAGGGTTTTTTATACAGCCTATTTTATTGGCACACTCCTGAGCAAAGTAGTGATGGCAATGGATCGACAGGTGTGGAGGTGTAAAGGGGAGTGGGGGTGACCTTCACACCTGTCGATCTATTGCCATTTTGACCCACGAAATACCCGCAAAGGTGTCGCAACTAAATTTTTATAAATGTAAACATTAGAAAAATTTAAGTATTAAATCACCACATAATATTGTAATTGAAATTAGTAGTGTTTGAAACAATTATACTTTTAATGACCGGACCAAAGTCACCGACATTGTTCTGAAGATCAGCAAGCCAAAATGGCAGTGGGCTGGTCACATTTACCGCAGAATTGAGAACCGTTGGAGTAGACGGGTTTTGGAGTGGAGACTACGAACTCCCAAAGGTAGTATAGGACGAGCGAGATGGAGTGACGACTTACGTCGGATAGCCGGCAGGAACTGGGTGCCTAAAACTGAGCATGGGGCTCTGTGGTGCACATTAAAAGAAGTTTATGTCCAGCAGTGGACTAATTTGGGCTGGTGGTGATACTTCCAATTTTGTTCGAATAAATAAGAATGCAGTGATAGCCTAGTGGTTAGACCGTTGGACTGTCAAGTCAGAGGTTTCGAGTTCAAACCCAGGCACGCAACTCTGTCTTTTCGAATACATGTTGTTATTACATTGTGCGTATTCAAAAATTAACTATCACTTGCTTTAACGGTGAAGGAAAACATGGTGAGGAAACCTGCATGCCTAAGGGTTTCTCGAAGGTGTGTGAAGTTCGCCAACCTGCACTGGGCCAGCGTGGCGGACTATGGCCTAAAACCCTCTCAGTTTAAGAGGAGGCTCGTGCCTAACAGTGGGACAGTTTCTGAACAGGGCTCTTATTATTATTATTTTTTAATAAGAATAGAAGCCTTTTTATAACCAACAAGGCAAGTTTAAGTTCAAGGTAAAAAAAATATAGGCTGAAAAGTACTTATGAACAGAATACTCTGTAATACTTAAGACTACCAGCCGTTCGGAATGTAATTCCTGTTGAGAAGAGAAACATACTATTACTTTCTATCTAAAACTTCCCAAAGCATTATGCTCGCCCCCATTATATGGGACCTAACATCGTCGGCGTAAAGTGGGTGTACAGCTGTATATCTCTGTTATCCCCATTTCAGTAATATTGGCGTAGCGATTTTTTTTTAATCAAATCCTACTCTTGACTGCCTCGTTGGTCTAGTGGCAAAGCGCATTGCTTTGTGGTCACGAGGTCCTCGGTTCAAATCCTAGTGTAGTTTTTCTAACGAAAACTTCCTAGTACGAGTGCGGGGTCTGGAATTGTGCCCGGTATATGGCAATACGCTCGCCGCCATGAGACTTAACATCGTTGGCGAAACGTGGGTGCACTCAGTACACCTCTGCCACCCCCGCTTGGGGAATATAGGCGTGACGGTGTGCAAATCCTACTAATATTATAAATGTGAAAGTTTGTATGTTTAGCTGTTTGTTACTCAATTATGTAAAAACCGCTAAGGGATGATTAACACATAGGATACTGTTTATCCCGAAACAAATTGAGGTTCTTGTTTAAAGTCAACGCGGACAAAGTGGCGGGCAGAAACTAGTAAACATGCAAATTTATTCGACAATTAGTTTTAATTGACGGACGATTTAGCGCAGTCGGGCTTAAGCCGCTCCGCCCACTGTGTCTAATAGTCGCGGGTTCGATTCCCGCACGGGACAAATCTTTGTGTGACCCACAAATATTTGTTTCGGTCTGGGTATTTGTGTAAGTGAATTTTCATGTTTGTAAAAAGCACCCACAACCTTCCTGTTCCTTTTTACTTCGGTAAAACTTAAATATTTAAAAAAACTGCCTGATATTGTAGCGGTTATAATATATAATAATATCATATACCAAAACTCAGCCTATACTGCCTACTGCTGGACAAAGGCCTTCTCTCACAAATCGAGGCGAGAGAGATTAGGTCATACTCCACCATGCGGACCCAGTGCGGATTGGCGGAGGCAGGTTTGTGGCCACCTGCTGTTGGAACTTATCAAGCCGCCTTTTTTTAAGGCTTTCCAACTCGGCTTAACGACTACCCCATTAAGAGGTAGCCGGGACCAACGGCTTAGCGTGCCTTCCGAAGCACGGAGACGCTCGAATATAAAAATGCCACAAACGTTCACCCATCTCGGGCCGACCGAGTCGAACGCTGCTTAACCTTGATAATCGGTAAGAATACCGCGGTCGCACAGCGCTACGAGCGCCATAGACTAAATCATAGGTCGGACTATAAACCAATTCCTTCGGTAAAAACGAGCGTGATACAAAATCTAGTTCACAGAAGTTACGGAAAATAACTAAACGTTTTAATAATATTGCTTTTCTAAGAACGGATAAATTGCGTCATGGATGACGCAATCAAGAAGCAAAGATGTTATTCCACGTGGTGTTGTGTACTCCAAATAAAAACATCTTCGTATATTTCTCATTATGAATCATTCTATACGCTTGCTGAACTAGTCATTAGCATCTGAATACACACATAGTTAAGGGATTACAAAACTTGCGGGAGATCTATGAAATTATGAGAAAAATAAGTCACCGTCAGCTCAAAAATGTTGTCTGCAAGACACAGGCCTGCCTCAAACTAATAATATCAGCCTATACTGTCCCAAAGCTGGGCAACGGTTTTCTTTCACAAATCAAGGTGAAAGAGATTAGTCCTGCTCCACTCCTAGTGCGGATAAGTGGAGGCAGGTTTGTGGCCACCTGCTATTAGAACTTACCAAGCCGCCTTTAAGGCTTCAAACTTGGTTTAAGGACTACCACATTAAGTGGTAGCTGGGACCAACGAGTTAGCGTGTTTTCCGAAGCATGGAGATGCTCTGTCTGTCTATCTATATCATCACGCCAATCCCTTGCGGGGTAGGCAGAGAGTACAGAGTTCCAATAGGTTCTTTCTCAAGCTTACCTCTCTGGCTTCCTTCACTCTCATATTTCGTCTCATACTCTTGACTTGTTCTTCAGATAAGACTCGGTCCATTTGGTCATGATAAGATAGTTTAGGTGTTCCTCTGTACCTACATCCTTCCACTTTCGCATTGCATATCGGTTTTATCATTCTTTCTTCTGACATTCTTTCTATATGCTCGAACCAACGGAGCATCCGCTTTCATAACTTTACACCAATACTATCTTTCAGACCTACTCGCTTTCTTACTACGCTGTTGTGAATACGGTCGGTCAGCTTCACACCGTACATCTTCCGCAGAGCTCCCATTTCTGCCGCATGTATCCTACTTTCATTCTCCTTCTTATATACCCAGCTCTCGCTGCCATATAACAGCGTTGGGACAAGCACTCCGTTATGTATGGCTAGCTGCGCCTTTTGGCTTGATTGCCGGCTCCCAAGTAGCTTTCCCATCGCACCATCACTCTGTTCCCTGCGCTCACTCTTCTCTCTAAGTCAGCGGTGTACTTCCTATCCTTACTGAATGCGTATCCAAGATATACAAACTCATTTACTTGCTCAAACACACCGTTAACAACCACGATCCTTGCACTCGTTCTGGTTTCGTCTGTTCAAAAACCATAATCTTGGTTTCCTTTACATTCAAATGTAGGCCATTGTTCATGCAGTCGTCTTTCATAACTGTGACTAATGTTTGCAGATTAATGGAGATGCTCAAATATGAAAATGCTACAAGCGGTCACTCATTTTAAATCCACCGAGTCAAACACTGCTTAACCTCCGTGACCGCTAAGAACACCACGGTGGAACAGCGCTACAAGAGCCTCTCCTTCAAACTGACTCACAAATATGTGTTTCAGTCTAAGGGTTTATTTGTGTGAATTTCATGTTTGTTAAAGCATCCATGATACTATAATAATATCTAGTGTGGAACTTAGTTTTTAAAATATAAAATAGTACTGCATTGAAAGGGGAAATTCCTTCTCAAGTTTTTTCTTAAACGTAGCCCCACACTAGGATTTAATCCTGTGTCGTGGGTGTGTTTACAAACATGAAAATTCACATACACAAATACCCAGACCTGAACAAATAATTGTGGATCACACAAAGATTTGTCCCGTGCGGGACTCGAACCCGCGACTATTAGATGCAGTGGGCAGAGCGGCTTAAGCTCTTAACCACTGCGCTAAATCGTCGTCGTTCGAGTAGAAAAATCTTTTGAAAATAATTATTTAGTAAACAGATTCTCTTAAACCGGTGTTTAGTCAGAGCATAACGCTGTAAAACAATTCCACATCAGCCTATCTCTACGAATTAATATACCAGTAGTGCTCTATTGTACGGATAAATGAGTGTTATTCTTTTATTGTTGACAAAAAGACGGCACTTAGCTTCAAAGGGAGGCGCCAATATTTATCCAACCTTCGTCCGCACTCTGCGCCCTCATTCGCTATGATCAATTATCCGCGTAACGCATCGTGTGACGATAACTTTGTAAATACTCACTTTATCCGTACTTCGTTACACTATCATGCCACGAAGTTGTCGTGACGCGCCGCGTTTGGTCGTAGCGAATAAAGGCCTTGCTTCAGATGACACCATGAACACATTTCGAAGACGGACAGCGGGAGCGGGATCTAAATCTGGGCCTAAATCTTATAAGAAACCGAATTTACTAATATTTCAGACTAGTTTATATAATATACTACTCTCTACTGAAAGACTATAGTGACAAGTCCGTAGCGACATGGCGCTTTTTTAATTTGATAAAGATTTTCGGTTTCTCGACAATGTTGCGATAACCTTATATGATTTGTACTTAGCCCTCTGAACGCAATTTTTACAAAAATCAAGAAGTTAAATAAAAATTTGTTTAGACTGACGTATAATTGTACAACTTTCGGCATGATACCCCGATACCGTGTCATACTGGATGACATGGCTTAAGTACAATCATATAAGATTAATCTTTATTTATAGGTAATAGGTATGATATTCCGAAGTGGTGGTCTGGTGTTTGTTACTATTCTGACGATTCCTAAATACTGTAATGGTTTACATGAAAAACAAAAAATATTCTGATTATTCTAATTCTAATAAAGACAGTTAGTTGTATGCATTTTTGTAGACAATCTCTAGAATTGCTAATCCGATTCTGAAAATCCTCTTCTCTTTCGCTGTCAGGAAGTTACATTATTCCTAAGTTCACGGTGGATGAAAAAGCTATTTACAAATAACCACACAATTACAAATATTATTGTTCTTAGGATGCGAATAAAGTTTCCTTCACATATTTTAATTATATTGTATATTTTTACTCTCCTTAAACTGTGTTAATGTTGGTATATTTTTCTTATTTGTGTTCACTGTTAAGGTTATTCCTAGAATTGAATTCAGTGACTTCTGCTTTATTATTATTATTCATTTTAGTTGTAATCTAATTATGTACCCATTTAATTTAGCGATGATTTAGCGCAGTGGTTAAGAGCTTAAGCCGCTCCGCCCACTGTGTCTAATAGTCCCGGGTTCAATTCCCGCACGGGACAAATCTTTGTGTGATCCACATGTCACGATTTCCGGTTACAAATAATTTATATTGAATTTTAAGAGTATTTTATCTGACTTTGAATTGTTAAAGAAAATAAATAGTACTTCATTTGATTTGTTGCTTTAACGTACACGCTGATTTTAAACGGTATCTGATTTGACTCAAATACGAATATAATTTGATGAGCCCAGCCATTTTTAAGTTAGTTCGATTTAAACGATCGAACGGAGCACATGGAATAACCGAGGAACCGAAATAAACGAGGAATCTCTAAAAAATTGTATAGTGTATAAAGTGTTAAAGATAAATGATTAATAAAGGTGTTTTTCGGATTAATAGTTCGACGGTGTTTTACTTCTGTTGGTTAACACACACTTATTTGTTCCGGTCTGGGAATTTGTGTATGTGAATTTTCATGTTTATAAACGCATCCACGACCCAGGAATAAATCCTAGTGTGGGGCTACGTTTTTTAAACGAATGAATGAATGAATAAATAAACCGCGTGCAATAGCTAGTACCTGAATAAAAGTAGGCAAGATATACGAGCGGTCATCGTCTTGTCACACACAAAATCGATCGGCGATCTATGGGAGAGGGCTTTGCCCTGCAGTACACTTCTTTAGGCTGATGATGATGAAGTAATACTATAGTTGCTAGTAGCGTTGTGCAACCGCGATGTTCTTAGCAATCTACTTCAACCAGCGTTCGGCTCACTCCGACTGAGTTGAGCGACCGTTTGCGGCATTATCAGATTCGAGCGCCTCCGTGCTTCGGAAGACACGTTAAGCCGTTGGTCCCAGTCACTACCTATAGTGGTAGTCGTTAAGTTGGAAGCCTTATAGGTGGCTTGATAAGTTCCTACAGCAGGTGACCACAAGCCTGCCTCTACCAATCCGCACTTGGTCCGCGTGGTGGAGTGTGCTCTTATCTTTTTCACATCGATTTATGAGTAAAGACGTTTTGCAAGCTGATTCATAACAATAATAAGTCATAGTATCCGCTATCGCACATGCAGTATAGAACCCGCCTAACCTTTAACATCTCAGAAGCAGCTCTTGATTACGCAACGTTCGATGCTCCATTGTTAGATAAGGGCGTTTACAAGTTGTTACAAGTGTTGAGGGTTAAACTCCCCGATACTCGGCAACTTGTTTATACACAAAGTATAGATTATATCTTTATATTTTATTTTCCAATTTCCAAATCCCTTGCGGGGTAGGTAGAGAGTTGCCTTACAGACTCATTTCTTCCTTACAGATTCAATCTTCTATGGCTTCCTTCGCTCTCATACTTTGTGTCATATACACTCGCTGATTACCGAGACTCTTGACTTGCCCTTCTTATTAGTCACGGTCTATTTCCCATCTTCCGGTTCCATCATGAGACTCTGGGCACCATCTGGGTCTATAGTATTCGGCAAGACCATACGACAGAATTATGTTGAGTCTTTGGGTCATTAGCCCAACGGAAGGCGGAGGACCGTGTGCAATGGCGCGTGTTAGGAGAGGCCTATGTCCAGCAGTGGACTGCGATAGGCTGATTGATTGATTGGGTCATTAGCCCAACAACATAGTCAATGTACATGTAACTACATCGCCATCTTCCGGCTTTATCATCAGACCCTAAACACCATATAGTATAGTACTTATCAATACCAATCCAACAAGTCTAAACACGAGGGGGTTATTTTGTGCAGTTTACATATTTCTATGGCTGCCTTCCGATTATATCCTCAGATAAGCTACATAGTAACATATTATTGCATTGTCATTAAACTTAAAGTCTTATGCCAAATTTCAGCTCAATCGGTTATCTGCAAGTGCTTGAAAAATGCATCACAAAATTTTAGACGAAAAGACAGACAGACACATGAACAATAAAAGCTTGTAAGAATTTTCAAGGTCCTTAGTATTATTAATCCTCCTTTATTCTGTGAGTAATCCCCTTAAGCAGGCAGATTCTCGAGCAAAAATTCGTGTAACAATAAAATCGTCACCTTTATAAACGTTAACATAATGATTTTAATGGCACGCCATTTTCATTGTGACATTTTAATCAAATAAGGGTGGAGAATTAATAGACACTGAACAATATAGGCAATGTCCCGTGGGCTTACCATTCCTATTCCTGAAACAATGGGATATTGTTTGTGTGTATACGATTTATACATGTATCCGAGTGGCATATTACTTACAACGGGTGGGTTCTTGGTGAAAAACACATTCAGCCTCGGCGTGCTTGACTTAAATATTTACGTAATATATATTTTTTTTTAATCTTAGCCACACTCTAGGATATATTCGTGTGTCGTGGGTGCGTCTACAAATATGAAAATTCACATACACAAATACCCAGAACGGAACTAATAATTGAGGATCACACAAAGATTTGTCCCGTGCAGGAATCGAACCCGCGACTATTAGACACTGTGGGCGGAGCAGCTCAAGCTCTTAACCACTGCGCTAAATCGTCCGTCAAAGGATGTATAAAATATAGATCAGAATGTCATCAACACATCGTATTGAATAAAATAAAATTAAATGTATTTAAGCTTTTTTCAAATATAAATTGTAAAGCAGTGGTTAAGAGCTTAAACCGCTCCGGTTTAAGCTCTTAACCACTGCGCTAAATCGTCCGTCAACAATATTGTAATAATAATATTAAATCAGTCTATTTTGTCCCACAGCTGGGCAAAAGACTTTACGGCCTTTAAACAAAATTATTTATCGGAAGAAGGATTTATTTTATTCTTTATTCATTCTTTTATAAAAACGTAGCCCCACACTAGGATTTATTCCCGTGTCGTGGGTCCGTTTACAAACATGAAAGTTCACAAACACAAATACCCAGACCGGAACAAATAATTGTGGATCACACAAAGATTTGTCCCGTGCGGGAATCGAACCCGCGACTGTTAGACACAGTGGGCGGAGCAGCTCAAGCTCTTAACCACTGCGCTAAATCGTCCGTCAAAGGATGTATAAAATATAGATCAGAATGTCATCAACACATCGTATTGAATAAAATAAAATTAAATGTATTTAAGCTTTTTTCAAATATAAATTGTAAAGCTTCATGTAGAGTAATTTGATCCTGAATTTAGGTCTTACGGGCACACTTTTCACTCAAGTCAAGATCTGCAGGAAAGGTACGTTTTCAAACAAATTCTCAAAGTAATTCACGTTAGTTTATTTATCTATCTATATCACCACACTAGATCCCTTGCGGGGGGCAGAGTACAGAGTTACAACAGTTTTTAGACTTTATCATCATCATCTCAGCCTATACTTGTCCACTGCTGAACATAAGCCACCCCAATCGCTTTCCAGCGTAACCGGTCCGATGCCACTTGCATTCAACGATTTCCTGGGATTTTCACAAGATCGTCGGTCCATCTGGCTGGCGGTCGTTCTACGCTGCGCTTGCCAATACGTGATCTCCACTCTACAATCTTTCCACCTTAACGCCCGTCTGATCTTCGCGCTAGGTGGCCCGCCCATTGCCACTTCAGCTTGCTAATTCTGAGGGCTATGTCGGTGAGTCGGAGGGCTTCTACGGTTATTTTTAGACTTAATACTACTTTGTTCGCTGAACTAAAAGATATCAATCACTTCCCCAAAGATCACATTGCAAATGATAAACCAACCTTTTATAGGCCGTAAAAGATTGGCGTTGTTATACCAAGACCAAATAGCAATAAGCCACATAGTACATTTTATAATACAGTCCCCCAACAAACGTAATCAGGTGTTAAACGAAAAATAAAACGGGGTAAAATCACTAACGATAGACGGCGGGGCGAAAGGGCTTCCGAGTGCACTGACCTCTAAGGGCTGCGCCGGTCAGGGTTGGGGCCGCCTGACTGGACACAATAGATACCAATATCATGGGGTTTACGTACGGAATTGGTTATTTCCGAATCTAATAAACTAATCAGGGACAAATTTATAGTACCCTATATGAAAATAGCGCGTATTTAGCTGCCCATAGCCTTAATTTTTTTAATGGGCTAGGAAAACAAATATATAAGTCATACTTAGAGATAAATACAAATTTATAGACTTTAGAAAAATGCTTTTTGTAGGGAATTATTTACTCTTTTTTTTGTTAAAGCACTTTAATAGCGCATGTTGTTATGTGTGTACCGGTGAACTATGAGAGTGGAGGAAGCCAGAGAGGTATGTAAGGAAAGAACCTGTTGGAACTCTGTACTCTCTGTCTACCCCTCAAGAAATCTGGCGTGATTATGTTTGTCCATAACTGGTTGTACAGTTAGTTAAACACCTCTTTTCCTGACCAAACCATTGCAACCACTGTTGACAAACCTATTAAGTAAATTAATTAAACGATATAGAGCCGATATGCTATCCTTTTAACATTAAAAATTTATGGAAATCTTTGATAGAAATATTCTAAAAGTGGGGTATCTGAAAATATGTACGGAATTATTTTAAAAAGGTCGCACCATATTATATTATCGGCGATGTGTGGGTGTCCACAGGACATCTCTGCTAGGGGAACATAAGCGTGATCAAAGAGGCAGTCCAACTCATTAGCCTTCTATCCATCTATCTACTTATTATACTCCTATTAGCCCACTAAAAATATAAAATAAATACCGGCACGCCAATATTCCCCAATTGTGCAAAGGTGTACTAAGTGCATCCACTTTTCGCCGGTCATGTTAAGCTCCATGTAATAGGGAGCCAGTACTGTATCGAGCAGAATTTCAGACTCCGGACTGATACTGGAAATTTCTATAGGAATTACATTTGTCTGACCTAGGGTCGAAACCAGGACCTCGTGATCGCCACTAGACCTACTAATAGGAGTAACAAACTTTTTATTATAGAAGGATAAAAAGAGACCCACTATGTTACTAGAGCGATCCAGTTATCTGGCTGGGCCAGATCGCCGCTCGCAGGCCATCTGTCCCGTTTGAATTTTTTACTTTTCTGAACAAAAACACGAAATTTCCGAAAGTGGGTCGCTCACTAAAATGAATGCACAAGGAGATTTACAGCGACGGAAACTGGGCCTTTTTTATTATGATCTTTACAAAATTTTCTGCTCTTGTATTATCTTTCGTCGCCGATTTACGTGTCGGATTAGTTTTAATTAACCTTCTCTTATTTTTAGGGTTCCGTACATTAATAGAATAATTTTAAATTAACAAGCTTCCATGGTAAAAACACAATGAAGATATCTTGCTGAGTTCAGGAGTTCCTAAGGCTTCCTTCCGGCTACATCATTAAATCTGGGACACCATTCGGGTCTAAAGTACTCGTCAAGAGAAATCCAACGAGTCCAAGCACGGCGGGGTTATATTGAGTAGCTGGATGGTTCCATCGGCCACCTTTCGGCATCATCATCCGGCGCTGAACATTATTTAGTTGTATAGTACTTGTAATAAGCCTAAGGTCGTTACGTTGTATAATTCACATGTTCCTGTAGCTACCTTCGGACTCTACCATCAGACCAGCTTCATGGTACCATAATATTGCATTGTCACCATATTTACATATCTATGCCAAATTTGGGCTCAATTGAATGGCCGCAATTATTAAAAAACGGATCACAAGATTTGAACCGAAAAGACAGACATACATATTGCAAGTTAAATAAAAGCTTATAAAAAACGGAATCCTTATTGGATCGCTTTGTTCGTTTGTCCATCTGCCTGTCCAAGGATTAAGAGCCTTTTGCTCGGCCACGGGTAAAGGTATCAAGTTAAAATTTCTGTCAAACACTAAGGTTTATGTTCCCTAGCTGATGTAAAGAATTAAGTTTTTAAATCAATATAATCTAAATTGCCATTTGAAGGGTACTGTTCATAGAAGAGGAAAGGAAAAAAAAAGTTTGAATTTGTAATTATATAATACTTGCGACCCGCCCCGGCTTCGCACGGGTGAAATATAAACATAAACCTTCCTCTTGAATCCCTCCGTTCATTGGTGAAAACCGTATGAAAGTCCGTGGGATAGTTAGAGTTTATCGCGTTCAGACAGACAGACAGAGGCGGCTGGTTTTTTTTATAGTAATATATATATATATATAAGCATCCCTATATTAAGCTTTGTTAACAGTGAAAATGATGATGACGGTTACTTCCAATGGTTAAGGGGCCATTTATAGAATATTTCAGAATCTGGTAAAAGGAATACACAATAAAACGGAATTTACTCGATAGAAAAAAAAACGAAAGTCGTCTCCATTGCTTCACATTTTCTGATGTTTAAGAACTGATCAATGAAATAGACTTAAAAATATAGCAAATAATTCTAGCAAAGTTCTTGTAAAGCCGTTTTTATTACATAGTGAAGTTTTCTTATAAATTGATAAAATTTGTCTTTGCTCATACGTGTTTTATTTCCAACAAAACGCTCAATAATATTTTTTTTGTAAAGTAATTACATAAATGGCCGGTCGTAGGCCCTTAAGAGCGTGTACAGCTGTAGTATATATGGATTCGCTCCCAGCACGGAACAAATATTCGTATGATACAAACAAACACCGTCACGCCTATATTCCCCAGAGGGGGTGGCAGAGGTGTACTGAGTACACCCACGTTTCGCCGACGATGTTAGGTCCCATGTAATAGGGGGCGAACCTATTGCCATATATCGGGCACAATTCCAGACTCCGGACTCATACTGGGAATTTTTCGTTACCAAAACTACATTTGTCCGACGTAGGACCCAGGACCTCGTGATCACAAAGCGATGCGCTTTGCCACCAGACCAACGAGGCATGATACACAAATGTTTAATACGTTCTAGGTATTTGTGCATGTAAATTTCATGTTTGTACATGTGTTAAAACGGTTTGTACCCCGCGTAGATTATAGACAGTTCTTTTGATCGATTATATAGTCTAGCACCCGTATCTATAAATACGTCTAAGTAGTTACATTTACTCAAGTATTTACTTTAGTAAATGTAACTACTTTTTTTCTATAGTTTATAGTGAGAAATGTCAAAAGTAAATTATGTATAGAATTTTATACACATGACATTACTCGGATGAGGAAGTTATTAAGACTAAGTAATTAAATGTCTATAGATACAGTTGTTATACGGAAATGTTATGTATGTAGTAAGGAATGAAGGTGGTCACACTTAAGTAAATTCACTTTGCATATAAAATCAGTGTGTATCAATTTAACGGTCGTCTTACGTTGAATATTTATTATAAACGTACTCACGACACAGAAATATTTCCTAGGCGATGCTTTTTTTATAGATAGTAAAAATACAGTTAATAAATTATACTTTCAAAACACTAAAAAAAATGCGATTTAATAGCAAGCCGATCTAAAGAAAGAAATAATAACTAAATAATTTTATTGCAAGAAAACGTGGGGTGCTTGACATCATATGTTATAACTAGTTCATTGGTAACTATTTATAATAGTAGAGTTAATATAAAGGTAAACTAAAAAGCACCCCACAACGAAGATCTCTTGCTTTGTTGAGGAGTTCCTATGGCCCTCTTCCGGTTCGATCATCAGACCTTGAACATCCTCTGGTTGTATAGTACTTGCCAATAACAATCCAGCAAGCCCAAAACGAGGTGGTTATGTTGTGCAGTTGACATGTTCCCATGGCCACCTTCCGACTCCATGATCAGACTAGCTCCAAGGTACCATATTATTTCATTGTCACCAAACTTATATACGTATGCCAAATTTCAGCTCAATCGGACACCTACAAGTGCTTGAAAATGGTTCACAAGATTGAACCGGAAACATACAGACAGACAGATCCTGGTGCCCCCGCTCCTGACCAAGACCACCTGATAAGGATCACCAGGAAGAAAAGAGTTAATGTGAATGTAAACTACAAAGTACCCCACAAAGGTACCATATTAGTGCATTGTCACCAAACTTATATATATACGTATGCCAAATTTCATTGAGTGGACATCTGCAAGTGCTCGAAAATAGATCGCAAGATTAAACCGGAAATACAGACAGATCCTGACTAGGATCACCAGGAAATAACCTAATATACTAATATTAGGTCAAAGTTGTAAAATTATTGTATTGTCATCGGTCCTTCATACGTGTACCAATTTTTAAGTTAATCGGCCGCCTTGAAGTTGTTGAAAATCGCGTTGAAAGATTCCATTACATAAAGAGACGGATGAATTAGCGCAGGGCGCAGCACTCCGCCCACTGTGTCTAATAGTTGCGGGTTCAATTCTCGCACGGGACAAATCTTTATGTGATCCACAATTAGTATTGGTTTCGGTCTGGATATTAAGGTATGTGAATTTTCATGTTTAAAAATGCACACACGACACAGGAATAAATCCTAGTATGGGGCTACATTTTTAAAACAAATAAAATGTAAGATACATAGTTACAGGTCAAGCTTATAAAAGCGTGTTTTAAAGTAGAGCAATAGATCCTATACTGCACAGACTAGACTATGACATTTTTCCAGTTGTTCATTAAAATTAATTTCTCGCATCGCTAACTCTACAATACTCACCTATTAATTTATTCTCTCAGGCTCCGACAGAGGGAGTTTTGAACTTTCATTCAAGTTTCTTACCTCTTCCCGTCTCCGCTGCTACTTCCGTTCCAGCTTTTCATTCATACAAATCCGCCCTATCCGCCTAGTGCGTTTAAATAAACATTTGAAGGGAAATACATTCAGGGGACTTTTAAGCTTCATGGCACACTACTTTTAGACAGTGGCGGATTTACACATTTGCCACCAGTAGGCTATTCAATTTCTGCCGCCCCTACTAACCTCTGCCTCTGCTAATGCCTGCGCAAAATCTTGGAATTTTTAGGCCACATTGCCAGGAAGCCAAGCTACAATTGAGAAAAACTTTTGATCACTGGCAAAGTAGAAGGGAAGATACCTAGAGGTCGGGGTCCCATGTGGCATGTGTCGAAGTCCGACCAGATTCGGTTGACGCTCGATTTCAGTGTCAGCAACGCAATTCATGTCGCAGAGGATAGGACCAAATGGAGAGACATTATCAAAGCTAAAGTTCTTCATAAAGATCACGATCCTCAGAAATGAGGAGAACGATGCAAGGAGGAGACTAAGCTTTGCAATTCAATACACTAGTTCACAGCCATATTAATAAAAAAAATTGTCAATGAAATTGCAATCTTATGATTTGTGCTCAATCGTCATCATTACATCAGCTTTTGCCGTTATTAGTATGATTGTAAACTGAGGGATCGTTTGAGGTAAGAAAAGTTCAATCATGTACTACTTATAAGGTGTTTTTCACATAGGATGGGTAGTGACAGTTCTAATTGCCAAACAAAATTAATATTTAATTCAATGATATTAAGGCATAAAACCATAAGTATAGAAACGGGTCATGCCTTATTGCCATTGAATAAAGTATAATTTCGTTTGGCAATTAGAACTATCACTACCCATCCTATGTGAAAAATACTATAGTTACTAAATTTCTAAGTGTTACTTTTTTTAATATAGACAATAAAAAAATATACAGTCTTACACTAGGAATTAGTCCTAAGCCGTGAGTGCGTATACATATATATATACATGAAATTTACATACATAAAAGACCGAAACAAACATTTTTGGACCAAATAATGTGTTCTTTTTTATTATTAGCATGCAATTCGAATACTCTAAGGGTGAAACATAGTGAGACTATTCCTGTAACAATACCTGATTTTATACCTATGATTTGACAAATAAATAATTCATTCATTCATTCGTGTGTATGGTCGACGGACGATTTAGCGCAATGATTATGAGCTTAAGCCGCTCCGCCGACTGTGTCTAATAGTCTCGGGGGTTGATTCGCGCACCGGACTAATCTTTGTGTGACCCACAATTATTTGTTTCGGTCTGGGTATTTGTGTAGGTAGGTTTTCATGCGTGTAAACTACGTTTGGCTACGTTTTATTTAAAAAAAAATGTTTTTCCCCACGCGGGCATCGAACTCCCGACTACTCTATTTAGTGAGCAGAGCGATCTATGCTCTAAACCACTAGACCAAGCCATCGTCAGAATCGCAATGTTTTTCTATGATTACGAAAACTCCCCACATCCAAATATTTTTTTCCCTGAAATGACATTATCTTCATCAAAATGGCCCTAAGCCAATTTTTATAAAAACTTTCACATGCGTTTTTAGTTTTGCGATCTCACACGTTATCTGTATATCATATATTAACTAGCCATCCGCCCCTCCTTTGTATGAACATAAACCTTCCTTTTGAATCATTTCCTCCATTGATAAACACCGTATAAAAACCTTTGTTTTATAATATGCAGTGATAGTGATTTTATAGACCCCATTATTTTTTTTTCAATTATCTTCTTTTGTAGATGCTCGACCAGGTTTGCGACCTTTGCCTTTCGGTAACATAACCAGCTTAGTAGTACCAGTAGTAACAAAGTTACAAATTAAAGTACTAAGTAGGTCTCTTTAAGACTGGCAGAGTCAGCAGGATGTTGTCGGCCTATAAGTTGAGTCTTATACGCAGAATAGTCTTGTATATAATATTATCAGCCTATACTGTCCCTGCTAGGCAAAGGCCTTCTCTCACAAATCCAGCTGAGACATATGACGTCATACTCCACCACGCGGACCCAGTGTGGATTGGCGAAGGCAAGTTTGTGGCCACCTGCTGTCAAAATTTCTTGCCCTTCTTCTCCACAGGAATGACATTCCGAAGCGGTGGTAGAGTCTTTGTTACTTTTCTGACGATTCATAAATACTGTAATGGTTTACACGAATAAAAAATATTCTGATTCTGATTCTGAAACTTATCAATTCGCCTGTAAGGCTTCCAACATAGCTTAACGACTACCACATTAAGTGGTGGCCGGGACCAACGGCTTAATGTGCCTTCCGAAGCACGGAGATGCTCGAATATGAAAATGCCACAATCGGTTACCCATGTCAAACGCTGATTAGCCTTGGTCATCGCAATGAACACAAGGCTACGAGCGCTGCTTGCATATACGTCAAGATGGTGACCATGTATGTGACCATGTATGTGTACCGTGACAAAAGATCGATAAGAAAGAGAATTCGTTTCAAGAATTTTATTATCACGGTCTAGGGTCACACACTCACGCTTAGGGTGATAATCTTCAGGACTTTGTATTGTCCCGCCGCTTGATACTAGCTCTGCAACAACATTAGGAGCGCCGGGCAGTGGTGATTAGGGTAGGGAGTGATGTCTTTATATATATTGCTGTCCTCACTTCCCGCGTGGTAGGGCAGAATATAAATTCGGCACACTCAACCTTGTATTACTCCACTCCACTCTCAGGTAAGTAGATGCAGGACAATATTTTGCAGATGGGAGTTCAGAGATCCAAACTTACCAGCCTGCTTTTGTGGTGTGACCTCACAGACTATGTCGCACCTGCTGGTCTAACATTCCGAACGGGAGGCAGATTTTAATTAATCACAATTCTTTCCTTTCTTGACTATTCATAACTACTTTTTGGTCTACATGAATAAAAAGAGAGATCCAAACTTACCAGCCTGCTTTTGTGGTGTGACATCAAAGACTATGTCGCACCTGCTGGTCTGACATTCCAAACGGGAGGCAGATTTTAATTAATCACAATTCTTTCCTTTCTTGACTATTCATAACTACTTTTTGGTCTACATGAATAAATAGAGAGATCCAAACTTACCAGCCTGCTTTTGTGGTGTGACCTCAAAGACTATATCGCACCTGCTGGTCTGACATTCCAAACGGGAGGCAGATTTTAATTAATCACAATTCTTTCCTTTCTTGACTATACATAACTACTTTTGGTTCTACATGAATAAAAAGATTTTGAATTTGGTTTTGATCAACCGTACCACGTGCCTTCCCAACCGCTCAACGATCCGTCCCACACATTATGTTTAAAACGAGCAATGCTTTGCATATGTATAAGAGACTGATTGAAAATTTACGCTTACAGGAATTTTTACGCATATTTAGGGACGGTTTTGCAATTTCACACCAGGCCCTAATAAAAACGATTGCCAACAGCGGAATATTCCCTTATAAATTTTCACGTTTCCGCGTCTCGTGCGGATTAAGAAATGCGTGGAGGTGGAGAAATTGTGGGGGTAGAAAAATTGAAGACGCTTTTCAAGTTCGCATTAGGTACGTTTAATCAAATATTGTTGCCGTGTTCGTATGTAAAAATAACTAGGCTTCATATGCGTTGAAAGCAATTTTTTTTTGGAACTTATTCACATCACTAATGGAGGCTGTTCAAATTAACTAGCTATACCGGTACAAAATAAACACCGGAACGCTTATATTCACCGAGCTCGGGGGGCAAATAGTACTACGTACACATACTTTTCGCAGACTATGTTAGGTCTCAACGTTACCAGAGTATGAGTCTATCGCCATTATAGCGGACACAATTTGTCCCACCTAATATTCGAATCCTGTTAATTGCTATGGTCATTAGATTTTCAAGGATTCTTAAATTTACTTGTTCAGTATGTGTGTGAGTTCGAATGATCGCTGTTGGCCGCGGGGCCTTTACAGCTTCACCGGACATGTTCAGTGTGCTAACTCGTGGATATAACATTAAAATGCATTTAACTTAACGATATAGCCCTGAGCTAGTCAATAGGTAACGCTGCTAACCTTGGTTCGTGAAACTAGGCCTAAGTCGACTAAATTTAGCCTTTCATCATCAGCCTATAGCAGTCCACTGCTGGACATAGGCCTCTCCAAGTGCACGCCACTGGGTACGATCCTCGGCTACTCGCATCCAGTTTCTGCCAGCCGCCCTATGAAGGTCATCGCTCCACCTAGCCTGAGGGCGTCCTGCATTACGTTTGCCAGTCCGCGGTCTCCACTCAAGAACTCGTTTGTCCCAGCGGTTATCGGTTGTTCGGCTAATGTGACCGGCCCATTGCCACTTCAGCTTACTAATCCGGTGGGCTATGTCGATAACTTTGGTTCTCTGTCGAATGACTTCGTTCCGGATTCTATCCTTCAGAGAAACTCCGAGCATAGCCCTTTCCATAGCTCGCTGAGTGACTTTAAATTTATGAACCGTGAGTGTCCACGTCTCGGCTCCATATGTCATAACGGGCAGAACGCACTGATTAAAGACTTTTGTCTTTAGGCTTTGTGGAATGGGCGATGTAAATACTCGACGTAATTTCCCGAATGCCGCCCAGCCCAGCCGTATTCTTCTGTTGACCTCTTTCTCGAAGTTGTTTTTCCCCAACTGCAGAGTTTGCCCTAGGTAAACATATTCTTGAACAACCTCGCGAATACCGCCATGTATTGCAACAGGTTCCGGTACTACATGTCGGTTAAACATTACCTTGGTCTTGTCCAAGTTCATGCGGAGACCTATTTGTTTGGAAGAATCGGCTAGGCTGGTCAGCATCTGTTGTAAATCCTGCAACGTTTCGGCCATAATGACGATGTCGTCTGCAAATCTCAAGTGTGAGATATGACTGCCATTTATGTTTATGCCATGACCGTCCCAGTCCAGCGTCTTAAACATATCCTCCAATGCATTTGTGAACAATTTAGGGGAGATAACGTCCCCTTGTCTCACTCCTCGATGCATTGAGATAGGGTTGGTCTGCTGGTTTTGTAACTGGATGGTCACGGTCGCGGCGTTATAGAGACTTCTTAACACTTGGATGTATCGCCAGTCGACTTGGCATCGTTGCAAGGATATCAGAACTGACCAGGTCTCGATCGAGTCAAAGGCCTTCTCATAGTCCACGAATGCTAAGCACAGGGGCCGATTATACTCTTCGGTCTTCTGTATAATCTGCCGTATAGTGTGGATATGGTCTATGGTTCCCTTCCCCCTTCGAAACCCGGCCTGTTCCGGGGGTTGAAATTCGTCGAGCCTTCGCGCAAGACGATTCGAGATAACTCTTGAAAACAGCTTATAAATGTGGCTCAGGAGCGAAATAGGGCGGTAGTTCTTCAGTTGGGTCTTATCACCCTTTTTGAAAAACAATACGACCACGCTCCTACCCCAAGCCTCTGGAGTTCTCCCATTAAAGAGGACAGAGTTAAAGATATTTTGGAGCTCCTTTAGCACGGGTTGACCTCCTGCTTTTAATAGTTTAGTTGTAACTCCGTCCTCTCCAGGGGCTTTTCCATTCCTTAGCTGCTCAAGAGCCATCACGATTTCGTCTAGGCGGATTTCGGGCAGGTCTTCCGTAAAGTGGCGGCTTAATGTAGCTCTACGATCAGGACGAGATGTATGCAAGGCGTATAGTCGGCTGTAGAAGTGTTCTGCTTCCAAAAGAATCTCCGGCTTAGAAGTGATGACGTCCCCACTGGCTTTGGACAACTTCGTCAGATGGCTCCTCCCGAAAGACTGAACGAAAACTTTCGACCCCCGATTTTGCTCGATTGCTTTTTCAATAGCGCGTGTATTAGCACATCGGAAGTCATTTCGTACCAGTTTGTTAATTCGTTTGTTGAGTGCCCGTTGCTCTCACGAAGTGTTGGGTGGGTTTACACGTCGTTCCTTCATAAGCTGCAGTGTCTCCTCCGAAAGCTTCGTTTTCCTACTTATACGTCGCGTTTCACAAAATCTCGTACCTTCCTCCCTGAGGATTTTAACTACATTTGTGAGGGCCTGGTCTACGTCATTTGTGGTTTCCATGGTAACGAATCGGTTCTCCAGATTTGACTGGAACGCTTCAGATCCTACTACGGTTTGGAGGTTGGGCCGGAGCCTGGCCTTCATCAAACGGACTCGCTCGAGCTGAAAGTTGATATTCAGTGAGCCTCTGACAAGTCGGTGATCGCTTCCGGTATTAAACCTGTTGATCACTGAGACATCTCTACATATGTGCTTCTTGTCCGTTATGATGAAGTCAATCTCATTTTTATTCCTAGTGTCGGGGCTTTGCCATGTCCACTTTCTTTGGGGCCGTTTCTTAAAGAAAGAGTTCATCAAGAAAAGCCCCTCTTTCTCTAGAAAGTTGACAAGCATTTGCCCCCTATGATTCCTTTTGCCCCCTATGATTCCTTAGCCTTTACCCGACGAAATCTTTGGTTTCCTTATAATTGGACGGAATCAAAATTGGACACCTTCCAGCATCAAAGGGTATTAATAGGCGTACTAGATTCCAGATCACGAACAAAATTACAGTCAAAAACCGGCTACGTTTGAAGATATGTTCTTACGCATAGCCGGTATTGTAGAAGTTATTTTTAACATTATTAATGCCCTCAGAACTTTATATATAGTAGTCCTAGCAAACTGTTGGATCGCATTAGTTAAAAATAAAGTCACACCCATTGTAATGCGATTATTTTTAGGGCCGTTTTTGGACTGTCAGCTTTAATCTTATACAAATAATGTCGATATCTTCGAGAGATCAAATTAAATGGAATACAGATATTCAAACTTCAAAATAGAGGATACGAGTCAAACATTAACATTTTCATTGTTTTGCCCCCGGAAAGTTATATTAAACCGTTGAGGGACATTAGAAGTTATAACACTTGAGTATAACTTGCTATACAATTACGAACTTATATTTTTCTCATCTCAAACAACACGCTGAACCTTAGCACGTATAGTTCAAGGTTTAATTTCCTGTAAAAGTATATTGTTCTATTGAATTTACGGTGGGTTTTGTGTAAAGAAAGCATCCATTCATATACAGGGGATGCTCCCTTGTTTCATCCCCCACTTCGGCTGTCGACGTAATTTTTTTAATCATGTTTTATGCTCGTATTAATTTACTTAACGACCGTCTTAGTTGGGAGTTTTTTGAATGCGTCGTCGCGTTTTCGATGAATATCTAATAAGTTTCCCATTGGGGTAAATAAGTTTATAATTCTTGAAGGATAAATTTTATGGCGTTTAGTGACCTGAAAGCTTAGCACAAAAACTTTGACGGTAGCGAGTCGTGCTTTCACGCTCATTTAGTAAATTTTCAGGAGACTGAGATGGCAAACTAACTCGCTAGCATCACGCTAATCTCAATCTTTTCATGCTAAGCTCTCAAGAAGCGTACGGTATACTAACAAAACTGTTATAATCCTACTCTACTGCAAAAATATATAAAGATATTTTTTAGATACGCGTTTGATATACGCAGTTTATTGTACTGTTTTTCGCGGCAAACATTAAAAGATCTTTTCTAACTTTATCTATCCGTAACTCTCCTGTAAAAAATACGGAAATAAAGGCACCCACGTTACAGGGATAACTAGTAAGTGTCTACATTGAAATAATAAATAAAAGGCTAAACTAAAATGGCTTTCTTTATTCAACAGACCTTGTTAGTGATTTTTTTACAAATTTCTATAAGTGTTTTTCACTTCATTTGCTGATTGCGTAGCTGCTCAAACTCAGTTAGTACCGAGCACAAAGGCATCTATCTATCTATATCACGCCAGATCCCTTGCGGGGTAGGCAGAGAGTACGGATTTTCAACAGGTTCTTTCTTTACAGACCTCTCTGGCTTCCTCCGCTCTCACAATGCGTCTCAAATACGCTCGCCGGTTACTCTCTTGACTCTTGAATTGCCCTTCAGATAAGACATGGTCTATTTGTAAAAGGGGATAAAACCGTAATAACATTTACAATTCCGAAACAAAAAGTTAAAGTAATGTAATTTCATACAATGTATCTGAATCACTAAAGATATAAAATAAAATTTACAAATTCAGGCTATAAAACCTGGGGAGCTTGTGTCGTGTAAGAAAGAAATTTCAATAAAGTTATGGATGAATGCAGGCTAACTTTTATTGTTATTCCAGACATTTGTGCTGGGGAAGCTTCAGGGGTACTATAATGTGATTTTTATTCAATTCAAAGTGGGTTCTGTGTTAATTGGTCGGAGTATAAGAAAGTTGGGTACGATGGAAGTGATAATCGGATGTCTAGGGACCGCAACCGTGTGGTATCCGGCTGATGCAGCGATCCTAAGGGCGGTGCAAGTGGCCAGTGGACAGCGGAAGATTTTTCTAGAATAATAATAATCATGTTAAGATAGTGTAGGTATTCCTTAGCTGAAGTATTTTATTCAGATAGCGCCTTATAAGACTGAGGCGCTATGGGTCCATAAACTGCCAAGGAGCAGGGAACCGCCCGACCCGTGGGCTTGCGTTGGAGATTTGCCAGTCCGGGTGGAGCGGTACCTAAAGTACTTGGGCCTCACCCTGGATAGTCCTTGGGGCTTCGAAGAGCATTTCGAGCGCCTTGTCCCCCGAGTTCAGAGGGTACTTGGTGCCATGCATAGACTACTGCCCAACCTCGGGGGACCGTCGGAGGAGGTACGCTGCCTCTACGGGGGGTCGTGCGATCCGTGGCCCTGTATGGGCCGCCCGTATGGTCACACCGACTATCGGGCATCTGACGCTACAGGACCAAGATCAGGATGGCCATCCGCATTGCACGAGGATAGCGGATCATATCCTTCGAGGCGGCAACCCTCTTGGCACGCTTTCCGCCGCTCGACACCCTGGCGGACATGGACACGAGGGTTTGTGACCGGACTCCCGTCGTCCGCCAAAGCGGCAAGTGCGTGCCCGCGCTCGAAATCAGACGGCAGGAATGACGACGCGCCCTGGAGGAGTGGCGCGCGAGGCTCAGCCAGGAGCACATCGTCCGAGCTATCCTGCCGTCCTTCGAAGCCTAGCAACAGCGGATAAGTACAGGCTTGCTCAGATAATCACCAGTCACGGCTGTTTTGGTGATTATCTGAGCAAGATCGGACGCGAGGCGACGGCGATCTGTCACCATTGTGGTGGGGACTGGGATTCTGCAGAGCACACGCTTGTTGAGTGCCCAGCGTGGGATTCCGAGCGGCAGATCCTGGTCGACCGGATCGGACCGGACCTCTCCTTGCTGGCAATAGTAGCAGCTATGCTGCAGGGGATTCAGCGTGGGGGGCCGTATCCTCCTTCTGCGAGACTGTGATGTCTCAGAAGCCGACGGCGCCGGGGCGGAGGCATAGCCCGTCCAGGCCCCCCAGCCCAATAGCCCGGGGTTCATAATACGGTCTAACTTGTGTCCCCTGCCGCAATATCTGGCAGGGGTCACCCCCTGCACCAACACCCGCAGGGGAGCCTTTGGGGTCGTGGGACGCTGGGGCGGGGCCCTAAGCGTCCTTCACGCGCGACCCCGAGGAAGATTGCGGCGTGTCGTGGCTCACGCCGCCGTGAGCACCGCGACGGTGCAGGGGGAAGCAAACTACAAGTTTCCTCTCCCGAGGCGGGCTCTTTGGAGCGCGGCACAAGGGGGGCATCGGCGTGTTCCACTCGGAAATCCCGGAGCCCCTCTGACACGTGCCAGTGCCGGTCACCGTGGGGTTTTAGTCGGTAAGAGTCAGACATGCCCCGAGGCTGGCGGAAGTCCATGAGGATTTTCCCACAATAAAAAAAAAGATATTCCTCGGTGCCTTTTAGACGCCCCCGGTGGGCCTGAACAGGGTAGATCGTCTCTCCAACTGTCGGTGGATCAAGGACTCCGACATAACCCCTCCGCGTCCCCCGAACGCGGACGGGTACCCATAAAGAGTTTTCCCTGCGATAAAATTAAAGGTATTCCTTGGTACTTACATTTTTCAAATCCAATGTCGCAATATACGTCTGTCTATTTATATCGTCACGTACAACTGTTTGGTTGGTGGCGGTAAGTAGAAACAGTGTTACGACACGTTCTTTCCTTACATACCTCTATGGCTTCTTCTACTCTCATATTTCGTCTCATACACTCGATTATTTGCTCTTGATTGTACCTGTGTGCTATATAAATATACTGTGCCAATAATAGTATAAGCCCTGTTAAGAGACTGCCCCACCATTGGGCACGAGCCTCCTCTTAAACTGAGACTTAACTGAGACTTTCGGTTTGAGCCCGAGACCTCTGACTTTGCAGTCCAAACGTTTAACCACTATGCTATTACTAGGCCAATGTCAAGACCGTATCGTATCTGAAGAGCCAGTCAAATTTTTCCCTAACCTTTGAGCGTCTAAGACAAATTATAAGAGTTAGGACTTTTTCCCAACGAGTATAATTGAGAATCTTTTAATAAAATCCCCTCCGAATCCAGCCTGAAATAAAATGTGAATGTGTAGGTATCGCAACCTTACAATCTTTGTCTTTATTGAAGTAAGCAGAAGTGGCGCATACATGTACACTAATGCTTTGACGAGATGTTTTGGTCACAGTTTTAATAATTGTGAAACAACCACCAGGTACCGGGGAAGACCTAGACTATCTTACCACGACCAAATAAACCGAGTCTTATCTGATGGAAAAGTCAAGAGTCTCCGTAACCGGCGAGCGTGCATGAGACGAACTATGAGAGTCGAGGAAGCCAGAGAGGTATGTAAGGAAAGAACCTGTTGGAACTCTGTACTCTCTGCCTACCCCGCAAGGGATCTGGCGTGAGGTTATAGATAGTTAGATAGATAGAACCACCACATTTTTATCGCACTTTAATTATCGCAACTTACAATTTTTTAGCTTGATGACTTGATTTATCATTCCGGTATGGGTAACCAGTAGTGAAATGACAATTTAAAATATATCCCAACCCATAATTATACCAATAAGAAAATCCAGATCAATTCCGCTAACGTTTTTATCTCAGACCACTCGTTTCTAAGAACACGGGCAGCAGAATTCTTGAGGTGTTGTTTACCCTAAAGGCGATTTACTCTAAGTGTCTGATAAGGCGATAATTACAAAAGTTTTTTAATTAGTTGAAATTTTGTTGCGAAACGACGGAGATTTTTTTAAAGCATTGTAATATGAAATCATAAAAGCTAAAATATGACAGACGGCTTGGTCTAGAGTCGCGGGTTCGATCTCGCACAAAAATGTTTGTTTTGGTCCAGATGTTTGTGTATTTAAATCTCATATTTGTAAACGCATTACCGACATAGTAATAGTTCCCATTGTAGGACCAACAACGTATTTAAAAAAAAAAACAAATATTATTTAATAATATACTTGACAGCTAGATCTTTAGGAAAAAAAGGAATAATTCATGGAGAAAACAAAGAAAATCCTAACTACGCCAATTTCGACCACAAATTTAACTAATGCTCATAAGATCCTAAATAAAGATCTCCAGAATGCCATGAGAATAAATCCTGCATTCAACCAATTAGAGTAAGTTCATTACTCCTGTCTGATACTTATACCCTAACACCATTTCGTTGGAAGAAAATTGAATTTGAACCATCCCTGCGAGTTACGAGGTCCAACTCGGCCACTGAATAATTAGAGTTAGACATTTTGTGTGACGCTAATGGACTATCCATCGAATAAAGTTCTCTATGGACTAAGTGAAATTAATCAGAATTCTACGACGAAGGGTTTAATATGCAAACAATCCCGTCACTTTCAATTAGTTGTAGGTCACCTGTTGACATATTCGAGGTCGTTAAGTAAGGCCGTTCGTCATTGTACAGTATATTATTCACAACCGAATACACAAAACGTGTCAATAAAAGTGATGGCCCCAATGATGAGTCGTGTAGTATTCTCTCTCTCACTCTCTCTTTCACACTCTTACTATCGTCCGACTTCTATTACATGCAAGTTATTGTATCGTTTATAACGTAAAAATCGTATCGTATCGTAGTATCGTGTTAAACTCAAAGGTTCGCCGGAAGATAACTCATATTTGAGTTAAGCTTGCCTTTCTGTATACTTCTTAAATGTAAACTTTTATTTTCTTCCCACTGTATACAATAAAGAATAAAAATAATTATCATATTTTGTTAAATAAAGTACACAAAGAGAAACTTGCTTTAAATCCGTCTATTTCATTATCGGGCAAGTCTTTTTTTAGAGTGAAGTGACTTTTAGAGGAAGGTGTTTAAGCCATCTGGATTAGGAAGCCACTTTTGATATTTAAACGCGGCTGCTAGCACTATTTATAAGCAATCTAGAAAATTTTGTAGGTCCGGTTAAAACTGTATCTCCTCAATATTTTCGTACAGCGCGCGGGATTTCAAAAAGTAAGAGTCCAATTAAAAATGTTTAAGTTTCATAAAGTAGTATATATGTACTAATTTTTATAACAAGTATTTTTAAAGACACTAATATTTTCTTTTTTAGCAAAAACTGTAAGCAACGGCTGAAAGTGTGGTTTAAGGAACGGAAATCCCGGAAACCGTCACCTATTTAAGCCGAATCAAACCGAACATTGATTAAAATTGGTGATTGCTTAAACACCGCAGACTCACAAAGCTACGAGCGGATAACACCAAAACTAAAAATCTAGTTTACACCAAAAATCGGGCACTTAAAAAGATCAAAACAAGAAATGTCCAGTCGGGTTTACCTCTATAAATCGTTTTACTTCTGCTATAAAGTAATAAGATTTAACCATCCCATTCGCATTTACGACAGATCCGAACCGCTGTCTGAATAGATATCTTTTTCTACGTACAGCAAACCTACCAACATTTTCTTTTTATCTGTTAACAATATGATTTTGCAAGTATTACTTCAAAGTACATTAAATTTATCCGCTTTCTAAGAATAATAATAATAGTAGAAGCAGTGATAGCCTAGTGATTAGACCGTTGGACTGCAAAGTCAGAGGTCTCGGGTTCCAACCCTATGTCTTTTCTAAGAATGTATTACAACATTTTCGGAAGGTTTTCATTTCACATGAAATTATCGATAGTGCTGCAGAACTTCTAACTAAATCAGTATTTTTACTTGACCAGAATCTTTCTCACCTTGATTGGTGTCAGAAGGCCTTTAACCAGCAGTTAGAGAGTACAGGCTATTTTGTTATTATTTCAGTCTAGACGGGTAATAATATTTTAATAGATAGATTACTTACTCTCCCGTCTCTGTATCGGAAATCTGAAAGCATTGGTTATCTATGGAGGAGAGGTCTGTAAGAAAAGAACCTTTTGGAACTATGTACTCTCTGCGTACACCGCAAGGGATATGGCATTATGACATAGATAGGTAAATTAGTTTTCTACGTGTCTACCTGGATAGGTAACTAACTAGCCGTCTGCGTAAGATTGCCAGTCATGCAACGGCGACAAAAAAAAATTGTTAGCTGTTGATCGCGTCCATAGGATTTACTCTCGATCACGCTATATTCGAGCCCCGGATTGTGCTAAACGAGTAGCACCTTCACCGATGGTTGATGGCCATGGTTGATCATAACCCTTCCAATAAAGTCTTGTCACTAAGCGATCCAGTCGTGTTCTAGCATGTTATCCGGATTTTCCATATGAGAAGATGGATCTAGTCCGATCATATCGATTCGGAATTTTGAATTTGACTTTCATCTCCTCAGCCTATTTCAGGGTTCATATACTGTTTTTGAGTCAACGAGCTACATTTTCAGTTTTATCGTTACTTACGCACCAGGTTAGGGGTGAGATAGGGGTCAATACCTGATCAGTTCTGAATTAAAAAAAACTGATAAATAATTGCATCAGTGGTCACCATATTTATCCAGTCAAGCGTAAGTTCTAATGTTGTTTTTGATTATAGAAATGAAAATAGCTTTAAGTTTTGTCTAGCAATCTCGAATACAATAAAGCACAATCTTGAAGTCAGCTTTTCAATATTTGTGATTTCCTAATACGTTAAATATTATTTCATCACGTGCAAAATACACGCCAAGAATATTTTCATTACTTACTTATCTATTTCTATAATCTAACAATAGTAGATTGACGCTAAAGGGAATTCCGTTCCGAGAATTTATTTAGACATTTCAATGGCGGAGCGAAATATTAAGAAATGCCTCGGCATTGATGCCCGATTTTTATCTGCCGTCATCAGAAGATTAATTCGAATAAAGCCTATTCGGTATTTTGATTAATATCCCTATATAAAATACCTTTTAGTGTATGAATGGAGTATCGGGTAGTGATTTGATGGGCGTACAAATGTTTAGAATTGATGTTATTAAGTCGGAGTTTACTGTCTCGGGTTGTGGTCTTGAGTATGTATTCGAGTAGGTAAGCGTGTACTTAATACTGTATTCCTACAATGTATATTTTGATACAAGCCAGAATAACTAGTAAAAAATAATAGGTAAATTAAAATCAATATTTTGCCGAAAACCTCTTTCGCCTTAAAAGCAAAATTTTTTTTTTAAAATCTGTTTTAATTTTTAAGTATAGACATTAATAAAAGTTCTCAAAGAATCAAAGTAGAAATTGGAAAATCAGAAACTATTTGGCGAGACGAATACTCGGGTCAAGAGGATTCAAAGTTTATGAGGGAATATAAGCAAAAATTGAGGAACCGCATACACATAAATTTTCAGAGGAGGTATACAGTATACTTACAGTTACAGCGAGAGGATGAAAAAATACATTTATTGGTCTAGTAAGTGGATGCAAGAATTTATGGTATGGTTGGGTAAGCAACCACTCTAACAAATAAAAACAGTTGGCATTCATACCTACAAAGATCTAACACAGAACCTACAGCAGGGGTATACAAACATCGATAACTGTTGGACACCCACTTACCTAATTCTCTAAATTCCATGTCTGGCTCTGGAAATGAAAGAAAAATATTATTACAAAACTCAAACTAAAAAAATAGGCGGATTTGTATTTTTTTATAAAATTCACTTAATCTTTTTTCTTTCTATTTTTCGATTATATTGTATAGGTACAATGATTTGGTTACAAATAATAGTTTACAATAAAGCTCCAGTGTGATTGCCACGATCGAGATTATTCAAGATATGCGATTAATGATGTTATTCCTAAACAGAAGGTGCACAAGTGTCTAAATGAGATTCCAGAAGGATATGACTACTCAAACAGCCAACACTGTCTTGCAACATATACATTTTATTTTAATATAACATTTGAATTCTTTCATATTTATAATGCGAAAGTGGTATGTAGGTATCGGAGAAGGCCTTGACTCATCATATGTGAAGAGCCAATCAAGTGTAACTGTCGGCGTATGTAAGACGAACTATGAGAGTGGAGGAACCGAGAGAGTTTTGTAAAGAAAGAACCCGTAGAAACTCTAAACTCCACTGTTTGTCTTACGAGTTAAAGAAAGAATAATTTACTAATAGGAAATTTTACCATCTGTTCCACACGGGCTGAGAACTGCAAGTCCAGTTGATCAACCCTTTCAGCTTCGGCCATGGCCGAACCTCAAAACTCCATTTCATGAGTTAGGTGTTATTTTTGTGATCTGCACACCACTGTCTATATAACTGATCTTAGCAAGTAAAACTATGATATGTTAAGACCATAATTCAATAATTTATATCGAACACTACCCATCAATCCTATAACTCTTACATTATGCAAGAAAATCGCTAAAATGGCGCTTTGGGCAACAATAGTACAAAATAATTTATTTTTCTAACAACAATTTCTATTGATGATGATTGTCAAAAACTTGATATAATATTCTGGTGTACGTGTGTTCCTAATTCTTATCCTCCTAAACAGCTTGACTGATTTTGTACTAATGGGGCACCTATGTGGTTCTTAGCTATAATTGGACCCGTTAGGAGACGCTATTGTTATAAATAATTTAGCACATCTCAAGCCTATAATGCCTTCAGGGCATTATTTTCCTTTGAAAAGTTTTTGGCTCCAATTTGATTAGTGGTAAGCTTGTTAACATCCTTCGAGTAAATTTCTTTAAAAAACTGTTTAGATTATCTTATAAATAAAGGTTTTATCACCACTCCGGCGTTTTAAAAAATTATTTCTATGCATTTATTTCATAAACAATGAGACATATATATGTTTTAGAATACCCAGAGTTGCGAACCGGAATTCAAACTGTGAACCTTATCATTTTAAGGCCAACGTCCAACCTCTAGACTAACATTGTTTGTAAAGCTTATCACTACATAATACATTATTATATTTTACTTCGAATATCCTGAGGCTTCAGACGCCATTATATACTTTTGAATAATTACAGTTTTACGAGCACTTCTGTTAAGTATATTCATTTTCTATTCTGTAAACTTTAAAAATGTAAACTACAGTGTAAGTACCTTCTTTCGAACGCCCCTGACCATTGATAATATGGAAACTTAGTTTGGATTCAAAGTCTTAGCGTTATTTTAGAGGCCCAGTGCGCGGGCACCTCGTATTATTTCTATCTCAATCTCTTTTATTGCATCGTAAATAAATGTAGTGACAGTTTTTATTGCGCCCAACTCAGTTCCGGAGTAGAGAGGGGGTGAGATTACCATCGCGGTACGAGTATGGAATAAGTATAAGGCTAGTTTAAGGACTTATATTTAGTGCTCTAAAAAACTTGTATGAATATATAAGTTGACATCGATCTTTAGAGCTTTGGTGATAGGTTACTTTTTAACAAACGGTATTGATGATGATTCATTAAACATGATTCATTAAATAACAGTTACCTTTTACGTTTACATTATACAATAGACTATATTTAGAATATTGAAATAGAGGTCCAATACCACTAGAAAGGTCTGTAAGGAAAAAACTTGTTGAAACTGTGTTCTCTCTGCTAACCCTGCCCTTGCAGTGGCGTGATGATAGTGATAAATAAATTGTACGTTTTCTTTGTTCAGGTCTTCAAATCGTATACAAAGAAACATCACAGTGGAGGTAAGAAAGAAGATTAAGAAATATTATAGTCCAAAAACCATATGCTCCAAACGTCAATTTTGAAATTCAGTCCTGTTTACGAAAAAAATGCAATCTGAGCAAATATTCGAGATGAACAAAATTGATCAGCCGCTAGCCTAAAATTCCCGCGAGACCTCGAGTAATCGATCCGACTGCGACTGTTGTATAGATTGCGGTAATGAAACTGATATCATTTCGCGTCACTCCATCGATTTTGGAGTTAAAGGTACCTAATATATAAAAAAGTGTGAACCAAAGTCACAAGGATAGCGCTCTAAGTTGGCAAATTTGGTAATGCGCGTTGCTCGCAGAATTGAAGAACGTTAGGAACAGTCGCGTTAAATAACAAAAATCTATTCGGACACGAAATGTTCATTAGTGATGACCACGTACCAGAGAACGTGGACACGCCCCCCACAAGATGGACCGATGAACTGGTGAAGGTCGCGGGTAGAAGCTGGACGCGAATGAAACACAAAGTAGATCAGAGTGGTGGTGGTAATTTTGCATATGAAGAATAATTAAATGTGAAAGTGAGAGGATGCAGGTACCGGGGAAGACCTAGACTATCTTACCACGACCAAATAAACCGATTCTTATCTGATGGAAAAGTCAAGAGTCTCCGTAACCGGCGAGCGTGTATGAGACGAACTATGAGAGTCGAGGAAGCCAGAGAGGTATGTAAGAAAAGAACCTGTTGGAACTCTGTACTCTCTGCCTACCCCGCAAGGGATCTGGCGTGAGGTTATAGATAGATAGATAGATAGAAGAATAATTAAAATGTGTACGAAAGGTATTTCTTACAGGAAGATTTTCTTTTCACATTCGGATAATATTTCAGTTCAACGATCAATTTTAATTACCTATTGTATTAGACAATATTGTCCACGCGGTATTGAATTGACGAGTTTCAGTGTCTTATTGCCTATCGGCCGCCATACCGTGATCTATTATTGTATTCCCACACTAGGTATTATTCCTGTGCCGTGGGAGCATTAATAAACAATAGTTTTAGCTCTTAACCACTACACTAAAGATATGGCCAAACCCACGCGATCAGCCGCGGCCGCGGTGGCGTGCACGGCAGGCAATCAGCTCCTGCAGAAATATTTGACTGGAAATGTACACTGTGTGTGTGAATGATCTACGCTGTTAGCCGCGTGGCCTTTACAGCTTCACTAGACATGAGGCGCGTGCAACCACGGTCGAGTCAGAAGGGCAAGGGGGCAACTAGCTCAAGGGCGCCTCAAGTAGAAACGGCCTCGGCTTGGGCAGTCGCTATAGGGGAGGGCACATACGTCTATGTCTCCCCGTGGTGCTCTGCACCGGCCTGCGAGCAAGAGATTCTTTAACCTCGCCGGCGAGGTCGGTATCTGATCCTGTGTGTGGTATCTGCATCCGAAAGAAGGGATGTAAGAGCATCGGGACGATTGGTGTGAACATGCCGTAGTCGGCGGTAGCGGCTGATAGGAGGGGAGTTAGGTTCGCAGCCGCCGGCGGCCATAATTAACGAATTCTTATGATTGGACTCGTTCGCTAAATATTCCATAAATCGATGTTCCATATGAGCCCCGGGGGCTCTCACGGCTTTGCGGAGGAAACGGGACTGAACCGTTTGGAGTATATCGATGTGAGAGCGCGGCTGAACGCGTTGGTTAGGCCGTACCATAGGTCGTTGTCATACATACATACAATGTGACTTATTATGGCAAAAATCGCGAGTTATTTAAAACAAACCACTTATAGACAATTTCGCAACTAACAACGTAATAGAAGCCCTATTCGCGACACTATACTCAAAATTTATGACAAATATGTCATAAATTTTGGGTATACCCTTAGGATCCCCCTTATTTTAATAGACCAAACTTGGTTTCATTAAACGAGAATTACGGTTTCATTTAGCAGATCAAGTTTAAATTTCTTTGAACGTTATTTTGTCTCAGAAATCCATGGATTTGACTTCGTTCGATATTAAACTTTATCGTTAACCGTTTACGTAAGTTTTCGCGTGATAATATTTTACAAGGAGACCGCACACGGTGTCTTAACGCCTACACGCGGATCGAATACACGTACAATTAATACTTACACGCGGATCGAATATAGGTACAAATGAATAAGAATACTTTAATACTTACTTGCATCTTTGGAAGGTAAATGATAATAAGTGATTAATTAACACGCTTTTATTACAAATTATAGATAACCTACTGCCAAACTATATATTTTTGTGGTACTCGTAGTTCTGTGCGACCGTTTTGTTCTCAGCGATCACAAAGGTTAAGTAGCGACGCAGTCGGTCTGAGATGGGTGACCATTGTTAGCATTATTATTTTCTCCGTACTTCGGAAGATACATTAAGCCATTGGTTCCTGTTATCACAGTTGAGTTGGAGGCCTTATAGGCGATTTAATGAGTTTGAATAGCAGATCGGCCAAAACTTACTACCTGGAATGTCAGTTAACCCTGTTTAACGCAAAACTGGAATAACATTTATATTTTGCATACAAAATAGCTAGGCTACAATTAAAAGTTGGTTTCAACTTCACCCATTTGGCAAAATTAAGTCTATAACTGAAATCCGAGTAGGAGATTACGTCAATTTAAAGGTTGGTCCATTTATTTTTTATTTAACTAGCTAGATAGTACCTAGAACCGTCGGAAGAACGGTAGTTAATTAATTTGTAGTAGGACACAAATAAACAATAAAGTGTCATACATTACCAATGTGCTATTATTAAATCAGTTTTGTTGCTATAGTATCAGGGTATTAATTGAAGTACCACGTTTTGTTCGGTTGACATGTTGTTGTTTATTTATGTTCAGTTAATCGATTTAAGCCTCGTATTTGTTAGTGTATTTTAAAACGTATCAGTTGAAATGTGAAAATGTCAGAGGTATACTGAGTACAGCCACTTTTCGCCGACGATGTTAGGTCCCATGTTATAGGGGGCATGCCTATTGCTATATACCGGGCACAATTCCAGACTCCGGACTCATAATTTTTCTCTACTCAAGAACCAATCTGCCCCAATTGTTCTCAGACGAATTATATTATATTTCCGTAGCTCGCTGAGCGACCTTGAACTAGTGGACAAGCCACACAGTGTGTGGCCACGTTCCGGTTCCGTATGTCAAAAAAAAATTAGAGAATACTAAGAACCATTTTTTTTCTATCAATAACCTCAAAACGTAAACGTAACAACTAGTTTCGTGAGAAGTTAGGAATAGGCTTCAACAATATTTACCGCGGTACAATACAGATGGTGGTGTACAGGAAAATTCTAATAAATTCATAAGTGCGGTGTGCCACATTCACGAGCGCGTAAGTCACCGTTATTGCGGTGTGCCAGTCGCCTTATTCTTGGTGTACCGTTCGCAATGAAATAAATAATACTCATTTCTAGAATATCCTTAGAATATTGACTTTGAGGCGCTCGTAGCGCTGTGCGACCGCGGTGTTCTTACCGATCACCAAGGTTAAGCAGCGTTGGACTCGGTCGGCCTGAGATGGGTGACCGTTTGTGGCATATACATATTTGAGCGTCTCCGTGCTTCGGAAGGCACGCTAAGCCGTTGGTCCCGGTTACCACTTATTGTGGTAGTCGTTAAGCCGAGTTGAAAGTCTTAAAGGCGGCTTGATAAGTTCCAACAGGTGGCCACAAACCTGCCTCCACCAATCCGCACTGGGTCCGCGTGGTGGAGTAAGACCTAACCTCTCTCACCTCAATTTGTGAGAGAAGGCCTTTGTCCAGCAGTGGTCAGTATAGGCTGATATTATTATTGACTTTTTGGTCCCGAGTGAAAAATGGAAAATCTTTAGGGCAGAAGGCTTTTGCCTGATAATAAAAAGATTGATTTCTTTACGCAATGATTTATGACGTAAAACTAAGGAAAGATACCTGATGGAACTCTGTTTCCTCCTCGCCTACCACGCAAGAGATCTGGCGTTATGTGATTATTGTGATAACTTCATGTCCTTCTTTAATAGTAAAATAGCAAACACTTGAACAGATACTTTAGCGCAGTGGTTAAGAGTTTAAGCCGCTCCACCCACTGTGTCTAATAGTCGCGGGTTTGATTCCCGCACGGGACAAATCTTTGTGTGATGCACAATTATTTGTCCCGTTCTGGGTATTTGTGTATGTGAATTTTCATGTTTGTAAACGCACCCACGACACAGGAATAAATCCTTGTGTGGGGCTACGTATTAAAAAAAAAAGTGGCTGACGAAATGGTAGAATTGGCAAAAGGGAAGTATGTAGACCAGAGACTTGATGGGTGATGTTAAGTGTAAGAGTGAAGCTCATAAGAGCTGGAGAAAGACCTTTGAGTAGAAGCGTATCATTTCACCGCGTCGAAAGGTAGGTGAATAGTTAATGGTAAGCAAAAGTGCTTGTGTCCCGCAATGAGTCATAGACATGTGTTGATAATCATGTCCCGTAGAATAGGGTCGTTTATCTAACTGTCTATCTATAGCATCACGCCAGATCTATTGCGTGGTAGACAGAGAGTACAGAGTTCCAAAAGGTTCTTTCTTGGGCCACTCATCCTACTTTCTACTAATAATATAAATGTGAAAGATATTATGTTCAAATTTTTGGATATTTAGATTTCCTTACTCAATCACGCAAAATTGTCTGAACGGATTTGGATAAAATTTGGCACATCGTTGATTACCTAGATTAGCATATAGGACTTTTCTCCCGTAAAAGTGTAAGGTTCCTGTCTAAAGCCAACGCAGAGGAAGTCGCAGGCAGAAACTAGTATTTCATATAAATGTTGCTACAGGCGACTAATATAATAGATGATTCGAGAGGCTCACCTCCTATTACGTAAGATTTTTTATGAATTTAAATGATCTACATTGTTGATCTTTACAGCTTAACCGGGCAAGAGTGCAAGCGTGTTACACCGCTCCAGCCGGAAGGCAAGGGGGGCAACTAGCTCAAGGATATGAACGACCTTGGCTTCGGTTATTGCTATGAGAGACGGCATACACTAGGTGTATCGTTATCATTCGTTGTAGTTCTCAGCAACGGCCAGTGGACAAAACAATTTTGACGTTACTGCCGAGATCGGTGTCTGATCCCGTGTGCAGTGTCTATATTTGAAAGGCGGAAGGTAACGGCATCGGGAGGGTCGGTGTGTATATGCCGCGGACTGCAATAATAGCTGATTGGGGAGTCAGGTGCGTAATCGGCGACGGCTTCAATTATAGGGATTGGAATTATTAAACACATTTATGAAAAAGCGGGTCATCCGCGGGTATTTGAAATGGTGCATTCATGACAAACACGTTCAGTTGTTGTCACGTCCAGCATTACCCATGCACTAGTTACAGTTTCTTTCCTTTGATATAATTATTAGCATAATATGATTTTAATGTCGGAAAGTGAAGTCCATTATAATCACTGGCTCTGTCGTGATTTGAAAGATCTGATAGAATCTGTATTGCATAAGTAAGTCTGGTTGACGGAGCAAGGCAGGAAAGGTATTTTTTGCTATCGTTGCCAGATGTTTGATATTATATATTATGCGGATAGGATGGAGTTCGCTTTAGCCGCCGGTTAATATTATTGATTTCGGATAGTTTGAATATAATCATCGATTTGCTACGATTTAACTTTTATTTTATAAAAGTTTTATTACATGTATCTTGCAAAACTATTTTCAAATATAATAAAAATCAGATTTTTTTCTTTAGGAGTTTAGGTAGGTATATATAGATATTTTATATCAGATAATTCCCAGTATCAAACCAAACTCTGGAATTGTACCCTTTTTACAATGGGACATAACACCTTCGGCGAAAAGTAGATGTACATTATACACCCCTACCAAGTCCCAGCACCCACATTGGGAAATAAAGGGTGTCTATTTTTTTTTTGTTTTATATGAACACAGTTTCACATCGCGCGGCGACCTGATCTTGGTTTTTGACGGCGCAGTAAAGGCTATTGAATGTTCAGCACGCGCGTCATATGGACTCCATATTGATTGATTTGACACTCGGGGCAATATTATAGAAAATAGTATTAAAAGCGGTAGCACTTTTACAACGCGAAACATCCATGTCTCCTTCGCACAACTTAATCGACCTGGATCGACTGCCGCGCTGTAATCAAAAGAATGCAAAAATTGTATTACGCGACAAGTTAAAAGGTTTCCTGCGGTCGAACGTGGCGCGTGCGGCAGCCATGTGAACTCGGCATTAGGTTTGCCTTAGAATACTTGCTTGAAGGAACATAACTTAGATCGTGTTAAGTTGAAAAATGCAGAGGGGTAAACCAGGCGTTTTGAGGATGATGTGGAATATATACAATAAAATTATTCCCTTAACTACTACTTCGATTTCTCCCTGCTATTAAGAACATTAGTAAACCATTGCTATTTACTATGACTTCACGATAAACTATGAGAGCATGACTGGCCACGTTCCCCGCAATAATCCCCACTTCCTGCGGTCACTGCAAGTCACCGAAGGGTTAAAGTAATTACAAATTAAGTAATACCAATTTGTGATTATTTGTTGTGCGAATAATGCGCTTTGGGACCACGAGGTCCTGGGTTCAAATCCTAGACAAATGTAGTTTTTCTACAAAAAAATTCCCAGTTTCAGTCCGAAGTCTGGAAATGTGCTCATTATCCATATATTGCCATATTGTTGGCAATACAAGGTGTATCGTTATTAACGCAAGACCTCAGACACCCCGATTAGCTAATTGCTTAACAAATTCAATATGAAAACCAAATATTCAAATTTAAAGTTTTTACACCTTTTTCAAGCACTTTTATAACCCAATTAACTATGAAACTTGTACGTGTATGTGTGCATATTTGACAAATACATTTTAGAAATGCATTAGACCCTCCACATTGCTTTAAATCAATAATAAATTTAGTTTGTTATAGCGCACTGAAGAAATAACGGCAAGTTTTGCAAATTTTGAAAAAGTATAAAATACATTAAAAATAGTTGGAATGAATTCAGTTATCGATTTAGAACAAACTACTCTAGGTCTTTATTATGTTACACCTTGTATATGGATATCGGACAATAGGCTCGTCCCCCCTATTTAATTTATTTGGAGGCAAAGATCCCGCCACACGTGTCGTTTGAGATGTTGGTTGAAGTCGACCGACATCGCCTGACAGATATCTTGGGGCTTATGTTATTCACATTTGTTTATTCAGTTGCAACATGTCGCCCGAAGAGATTCGTACATCACTCGTCCATGTGGTTGCACAACTCACGTCTACACTCTGTGACTTTTGTTTCTCCACAAAAGCGACGCGGGACCTCCTTGTCATATAAACATTTATTAGATAAACGTGAACGTGACAACGCGCTTACTTGCTAGCGTTACCCTAACGTCAATGTCTTCATGGTAAGCTCTCAGGTCGCGCGTATCGCCAGACCTGACGAGCTTCGTCTTACGTCGCTCAACGTCCCTCGACTTCGTCTGACGTCACCAGCTCCACGTGTCACGGGGCATTTGTCCCCTAATGAACACGAGGCTTTAATCTTCTTCTATTTTGGTTCTAGACCTTTCGTTATACCTTTTATTTGCTCATATTTCTGTCATTAAGTTGGCCAGTAAAAGATGAATTTATAAGATATGTATGCTTGGGAGGTAATAAAAAAAAATAAGGCTAGCATGGGCAGCAAGACTTTTGTTGTTTTAAGCGCTTGTCGCATTTTACATCCATTTATTTTTCACCTGAGGAAAATCGTACGGTACGTGTCGGATTCCTACCGACTAACAATCCCAGGCTGGCCGATATCAGGACTTTGTATCGAACCTGTTTTGTGCTACCATTGTGCTTTACTCCGAAGCCCCGACGCGATGCTCACGGTAACGTGGGCTATACTACACCACGCGTTCGTTCTCCACAAAGTCACTCGTGGAGGACACTCAGGGCCCCCGATCCTCATATTCACGACCGCACGAAGATTTTCCTCGTTCGAGTAAGGTGCAGCTAGCCCTATTCGCGGATGATACCGCTCTCTATGTCACGCATAGAAATAAGGGTGTCATTACCAGAAACTTTTAGGCAGCCGCCAATAGCCTAGGGGATAGGTTTAGGGAGGCGTATTGAGGTGAACCCGGACAAGAGCGCTGTGGTGTTCTTCTCCAGAAGTGCCACCCCGCGCCCCTCCCTGCGCCATCTCAGAAGTAATCTCGGCCCTGCCTATTCCCTGGGTCAAATATCAAGGGGTTACCCTAAACAATACCATGATAGGACCGCAAATCAAGCGAATTCGTAACCGAACAGCCTTTATGCTTGGTCTTCTTTACCCGATGATCTGCAAGCGGAGTAAAATGTCCCTCAGGAATAAGATGACACTTTACAAAATTCTTGTATTCGGCCCATCATGACGTACACTTGGGAGGTGTACGGGCACGCCGTCCGCTCTCACATCGATAGACTCCAAACGGTTCAATCGCGTTTCCTCCGCAAAACCGTCGGATCATCGTGGTTCATACGAAATGTCGATCTCCATTCCGATCTCGAACCTATTCGCGCCTTTATTAAAAAGGCGACAACCGCTAATCATAAAATCATAAAAATCCGTTAATTGTAGCCGCCGCCGACTACGAACCTAACTCTCCTCCTATCAGCCGCTACCGCCGTCCGCGGCATGTTCTCATCGACTTTCCCGATGCCCTAACATCCTTTTTTCGGATACCGCACACAGGATTAAACACCGACCTCGCCGGCGAGGTCGAATACGCCTTCCCCCATAGCGACTGCCCAAGCCGAGGTCGTTCCTCCTTGAAGCGCCCTTGAGCTAGTTGCTCCCTTGCCCTTCTGGCTCGAGCGTAGTTGTTGCACGCTCACCCTCTTGTCCGATGAAGCCGTAAAGGCGCTGCGGTTAACATCGTAGATCATTCACACACACACACACACACATGCTCCTCCGCTCATGACGGTGCAGGACGAGGCAATTCTCGTCCCTAGATTAAGAAGGCGTTGCTCCTTTCCCCGTCTTTATAAATTCAAAACATTTGAATCTACTTATTTATAAATTGGAATCTCACAATTTAAATCACCTTTACTATATTTGGTCGCATTGGCCCAGTCGACAACACTGCATTTTATAAGAAACTTAATCCGGAGAAAATATTTAAATGTGTTTTGAACCTTTTACCCAGAGAATATAGTTATAAATCCAATGGATAAAATTGTCACCAACGCCTACGCAAGAATGTCGGGCGAGTATTTTTAGAACTGAGAGAAGTTTCATTTGATTGTTCGGGCTACACAAAACCAAATGTTGAATTAAAGTAAAAGCAAAAAGGAAATACAACACAGAACGATTTAGATGATCCGCGAAATTATATTGAATGCTTACTTTTTTCGGAACACGATCTCAACTTAATATCTATAACCAGTAGGTTTTCTTTTTAATTTGAGCGTATTTATTTTTACACAACTGCCGAAAAAAATTTTTGTTGTGAGATCCACAAATACTTTTGTGTAGATATCCTTGAGTATACCTAACTAAGAATGAATTAGTTTTCATCCGAACATAATATAGCTGTTTCATTAATATGATGGCAGCAGTATATTTTTTATATAATTAAATACGCTTGACCGCCACTTGAATGGGGAGAGAGGAAGTGTTAGTTTATTCTTAGATTAATATGTATCTCGATTGATAGACCTATCTAAATAATTACATGTATTGTCATGGTATGATGTTGTTTTTTTATTTTTTATAGAAAACAGGAGATATTGTGGTATAATTCAAAATACATCAGCCGTCATCTAGACATAGCTCTGTCATTATATAACAGTTTTTGTCTGGATATCTGTGCACGTAATCATTTGTTATATGTAATTTGTACAAGCATCCACAGCACTACAGAGATAATACAGTGAGTGAATGGTTAAAAAGATTTCAAAGAACAAACAAAGCAGTTTCCGTTACAGTGAATATAAAAATAAAAGTAAAAGAATATGTTATTATGATTTAAACATTTTTGGAGGAGTATAATTTGCATTTTAATAGAGATTTACGCGTAGGTAACAAGTTTAACTAATGGCCGTGAAATAAGGGGGAAGTTGGCGAGTGTGTAGCACGAGTTTCGTTGATAAAAAAGTATAAAGAGTAGTTAATTCGAATAGCTTTATTCTGATAGCTCTATGTTCAACTTTTTAGCTCCTTTAAAGTATTATATATCTGGTTGGATTTAGGTTAAGTAATTATCAGCATTATCATCTCAGCATATACTTGTCCACTGCTAAACATAGGCCTCTCTTAAAACCGGAAACCGGTCTTATGCCACCTTTATCTACCGACTTCCTGCGATCCTCACGAGATCGTCGGTCCATCTGATAGGTGGCCGACCACGCTGCGCTTACCAATACGTGGTCTCCACTCTAGAATCTTTCTGCCCCAATGCCCATCTGATCTTCACGCGTCCGTGTGGTCCGCCCATTGCCACTTCAGCTTACTCATCCTAGGTAAGGTAATACGTTTTAATAATAATAATATAATAATAGATTAGCCGATACTTTGTCATTGCTGGGCAGAGGTATTCTCCCACAAACTGAGATTAGAGATATATGGTCATACTCTACCACGCTGACCCAGTGAGGATTGGCCACAAACCTGCCTAAGTTTGTGCCAACCTGCTGTTGAAACTTATTAACTTAAATTGTGTCGTGATTCAGAAGGCACATTAAACCATTGCTTTGGCCTCGTTACCACTTAAAGTTGTAATTGTTTAACCAAGTTAGAAGCCTCATAGGCGGCTTAATCCTACTAATATTATAAATGTGAAAGTTTGTATGTTTACATGTTTGTTACTCAATTACGCAAAAACGGCTGAACGGATTCGCACACTGATAGTTTATTACCTTAACACATAGGATATTTTTTATCCCGGAAAAATTTTAGGTTCCTATCTAAAGTCAACGCGGATGAAGTTGCGGGCAGAAGCTAGTAATTATTATGTATAATGAAATAGTATTTATTTGTCACGCCTATATTCTTCAAGCGGGGGTGGCAGAGGTGTACTGAGGACATCCACGTTTCGCCGAAGATGTTAGGTCCCATGTAATAGGGGGCGAGCCTATTGTCATATACCGGGCACAATTCCAGACTCCGGACTGATACATTTGTCCGACCTAGGATTTGTACCCAGGACCTAGTGATCACAAAGCGATGTGCTTTGCCACCAGACCAACGATTTATTTGTGTGACCCACAAAACAGATTAGAATCAATTGCTTAACTAATCTAGTGAATTTCAATGAAATTTGGCCTAGACTGCGTGACTCTGGATAGACAGAAGTTAATATTTTCGACGTGTGTCGCTTGAGATATCGGGCAGAGTTGTCGGACGTCGTTTTCCGACAATTCTGGCGACTTCACGTAAGTGCCTTGCCACTGCGTCCCTTTTGTTGGAGAATAGAAGTCACATAATGTTGACGTATGCTGCGCAACAACATGATGTATAAAGCCTGTTCAAGCGACATGCTGCAACCGACTAAATAAATGTGGAGGAAATAGGTCACCAGACTAGTCATCACTAAACGTCGTTCGACTATTCTCGACATTTCATGCGGCATGGCGCCGAACTTTGTGAATGATCTACACTGTTAGCCGAAGTTCCGTTACCCCTTTACCGAGCAAGAAGGCGAACGTGCAACGACTAAGCTTCAGCCGAATGGGCAAGTGAGCAACTGGGAAATTTTCTCTACGACTCTAATGAATGAGAGGCTTAGCTGGCGTGACTATCCTTTATTGCCTTATTCAAACCAGTCCCAGCATTTTCGTGTCTGTTTTTCTGGTTTGTATGTTGCTGCCAATAAATATGTCCCCGTATTATCTTGGCATATTGCATATCGTGCGGGTGCATATGATAAGTGCATAATCCGACGACGCCGGGCTATATTCTATGTAGACTGCTCGCCTTGAAACAGGGATTTGTCATGGACAAACACGGTTTTACGTAATTTGTTCAAATTTTTACGAGCTGTCTTTGTAAACATTTATTGTGTCTTGTAGTCATCAAAATTTATTACCTTGAAATGTCTATATTTATTCCTTTTATTTATATTTTATATATATTATTGAGAGATATATTATCGAGAGGACGCCCGTACCCAACGATGGGATAGCTTCTTAAAATAGCTATTATTATTATTATTATATATTATTGATGGAAAAATTCTCCATCAAAACATTACAACTATCAGCCCGGGGCTTAGAACTATGCCCAATATAATGGCATAAGGCTGGCCCTCTATTATTTTGGAGCTAACAAAGTCAGGAATATAATATTACTAGGAAAAAGGTGTATACAGTATACCTGTGCCGACCCCGCTTGGAGAATATAGGCGTGGCGGTGTTTTTATTATTTACCAACACCTGATTTACCTGCTGGGTAAATGCCTTCTCTTACAGGTCGAGGTGGAACAGATTAAGTAATACTCCACCACGCGGACCCAGTGCGGATTGGTGGAGGCAAGTTTGTCGGCCATCTGCTGTTGAAACTTATTAAGCTGTATAAGGTTTCCAACTCGGCTCAACGAACGGTGCAATGGAAATGGCATAAATAGTCACCTGTCTCGGACTGACCAAGCCGAACGTTGCGTAACCTTGGTGGTGGCTTAAAGTTGCAAGGGGCCGCTAAGAACACCGCAGTCCTGAAGAGTGTTCTTTAGACAGAAGTGGCTTGTGCGATAGAGAAATTTGCGAAGAAATAAATATTTCGCCCACTTGCGAGTTGCGTGTGGCCGGAATAAAAATGAATCATCGAACACTCCGTTATGAGTGCACCCGCGCATTGGCTATTTATTGCAATACTATAAAATTATGTATATTTTAAAAATATGTCCAGAGTATCAAACACAAACCATACGACGCCATCGTGTCGCTGCCGAGAAAGCGTGACGCCACTGTTATCTTTATTTAGTAAATTTGTTTGTAAAATTAAAGTGTGTAAAGGATGGCATATCAGGTCATTAGCATCACTCTTACGTCAAATTGTTCGTGCTAAGTTATTGGAAAGAGCGGATTTTATTTACTACCCATTTGAGTAAGGACAGACTGATGTTCGCATAACGCTATTGAGTATATATTCCTTTTCGCACGCTTTCTCGACAACGGCACGCTAACGTCAATCTGTCCATGCTAAGCTCTCCGAGGGTTTAGCAGGGACAGATTAATGTTAGCGTAACACTATCGAGTTCGTATGCCAAGCGCTGAGCTCAATATTAGTATCATTTGAACTGCATCCGTGGAATCAGAACATGTTTATAAAGACATCCATTTATTATAATAAGTATGCAAGATTTCCAACTACATTAATTATTTTGTTCGCCGCTTAAAATCCGCTTTGACTCAACGCGCTTTATGATAACTTCATGAAATGTATGCCATTAGGGTCCTATTTAAGAATCATTCTGCGAAGCTATCGCCTATATATCTTTGCCCTTTTTAGACATAATACTCATCATTATCATCAGAGCCTTTCTATAGTCCATCTTCGGACATAGACCTCATCTACAACTTTCCAAGTCACTCTGTTCCATGTCACTTGCATCCAACTTGGATCCGCGTGTTGTCGGATATGTGTTGTCGGATGTGTGCGTGTTGTTGGATATGTGAATTTCGTGTTTATTAATGCACCCACGACGCCGGAATAATTCTTCTTCTTCTTTAAGTTATGGCTTCACACTAATTTTAAGTGTATTTTGCCAGTGTCCAGTGTGATATATAATCGCGTTTGTTTAAATTAATTCAACTCCCCGATGAACTTGATGACCACGATGATAATGAAATTAATGAAGTACCCCACCCTGGATAGTTAAGCGGTAGAAACTTTACATACCAATTGCGACGGCCGTTTTGAGGGAAGTCAAAAAGGCACGTTTTATCACTTTGTTACAATTACCTTAATTCATGCACATATAAGGACACATAATGGTTACTATTCCACCAACGTTACACATTATTAGTCGAAATAACACAAGTTTTGGATATTAAAACAAATTGTCAACATCACTCTTTGACTTCCCGCCAAAACTCGGAATAATTCTTAGTGTGGGGCGAAGTTTTTGCTTTTTTAAAAACAAGAAACAAAAGGTAGAGAATTATTTTGCATAATGGCGCTTATACTTTCAAGCGACAAAAGCTTGTCAGCGGGTATATAAAGCGCAGCGTCGGCGCAGCTCCACGAACGCTTATTAATAATGATGCTATTTCCGTTGCATTTTATCACATCTTTATGAATAAAATTCCAATGTAAGTGTGTTCGTAATTTTTCTCCTTCTAAACGGCTGGACCAATTTTTATGGAGTCAGCTAGATAGTTTTTAGCTATAGATGGACTCGGTAGGTTACACTGTAGGTGACCGCGAAACCGCGGGAAACTGATAGTATTTTTATATATAATGCATTATTTAAACTAGAGAAATTAAAAATTTAAATTAGAGAACCTAAGTCGCAACTTAAACTATAATAATACGGAATTTAAACTAGAGTAATCCGGAATTCAAATTAAAGAAGGTAATTAGGAATTTAAATTAAAATAAGTCGGAATTTAAATTAGAGTAATTCTGAATTTAAATTGGAGTAACTTGGATTGAATCCATTTGTATTGAAAACTATAAAAAATAATTAGTAGTAGAACAAAAGTCGTTTAGACTGACGTATAAATATATATAATATAATATAAAACACAAGATTTAAAAAATATTTATTTAAGTGGTATGTAGGTACATCAGAATTTTATAAGGTATTGATAACCAAGTACAAATATCTACCATATCAGTTTCACTGTAATTATATTTTCGAGAAAGAATCAGTTTATGTGCACTAGTGCGTGGTTTGATTGACGTGTATCGTCTGGTTACAACGAATCAATAAGTTTGTCTTGGTCACACGAAGATTTATAAAAAAAACACCGTCACATCTATAAATACTCTAAGTAGGGTTGGTAGTAGTACTTCAGTTAAACATTTAAATAAAAGAGCTTGGTTTAAGTAGGTATTTCACCAAAATAAAAATCGGTGAACTCTATTTCTCGACTTTAAAAAAAAAGTAAACCGACTTAAAAAGCAAAAAATAAATATATGAAGTCGGTGTCGGTTGGTGCAGTCGGTTACTTGGCACTAACTTCAAATATTTTATTTTTTGCTTTTTGAAGTCGCTTTATCGCCTTTTTAAAAAGTTTCTTATATTACAATTTTTAAAAGAAAAGTGTATTATTTTTTTAATATTTGTACACCTATATAATATTATTCTACTTAGTTTTACAGTAAGGTGCCTATAGAACTCATATAACACTCATTATAACTGAATTTACACATTCGTGCTGTTTGCCTTCAAAAAGAGTCCCCTGGTGTGTATCTTCAAAGTCCAGGGCCCAATACCGATAAAATTAAAATAGGACCACCTTGGAACTATACTGTACCCAATTCAGAAAGGAAGGAAAAAGTCGGTTCATAAGCAATAAAGTTATGAAAAAAAAACACATATCAAATTATGTATCTCCTACTCTTTGAAGTCGGTTAATATTCTGCTTATTTCCATAGTAGGCTACCTATATGATTGACGTAATACTCGTAATATCTCAATCTACACATTCTTATTGTTTGTTGTTAAGGAGTTCCCTGGTGAATCTTCAAAATCTAAGGAGCTGTATTAAATCCAATGCAAAAATAATCATCAAAATCGGTTCATAAGCAAAGAAGTTATAAAAAACCCAGATGACTTATGAATCTCGTCCTTTTTTGAAGTCGGCTAACATTCTGTTTAGTTCTATAGTAAAGTACCTATAGGATTGACGTAATCCCCACAATATCTCAATTTACATATTCCTATTGTTTGTTGTTAAGGAGTTCCCTGATGTATCTTCAAAGTCCTGGGTCCACCCATGAACTTTACCACCACTGAACCACCACTGAAATTAAAATAGAACCACCTTGAAGCTATACTAAACCTAATGCAAAAAAAAACACAAAATCTGTCCACAATTGACGGAAATATCGTTAAACATACATAAAAAAAAAATTCCTACTGACGAATATAGAACCTCTTCCTTTTTGAAGTCGGTTAAACATATCCATTAAAAGGGATGGGGTCTAGATCCCAGGCCGGAAAGACCTGTTGGAAGTCTGTACTCCCTGTCTCTATATAAATTGATATATCATTATATTAATACGTGAAGCAAACACTTTGTACCTTTTTTTACGAAAATTGCGCGAACGGAGGAGTATAAAATTTCCCACACTTATAGTTTATATAGAGATGGAGTGCAGAATGCTAATATTTTTTTTTTAAATTATGCACAAAAATACATTAAATCAATGAAAAAAACATTACACACACTACATGTATTTGACACACACACACGCATATATACTCTTTTGTTTATTGTAAAGGCCGTGGTTTAATTGAGAATAGATTAATATTGTTTGTCTTTAATATTATTTGTCTATAGTCTTACTGGATGTCAAACATAACCAGCAAACGATGAAAGAGTAGGTCGAATTTCGACCAATGGGCGACCACTAGTAGATAGAATTTTGTGAATGAATAGTCCATTATGTAGATATAAAAGTATGTGTACCCGCTAGCTTTAAGCGGGGCCGTTTCAGAGGTAGAAATGTTTATTTGGCTGCAGTGTTGTCATATCTACTACTTTATGGTAGAACTACCTATTTTGCCTCTAGACCACCTGTCTGCCACCATACTCTTTAAAATCTACCTAATTCTCAAAATATTACGACATCATTATAAAATCGTATTTTACCAAGGTTTGATTGGTCCATACAAGTAACAGAATGTTATTCTGACTGAGCCCGGACAGGGATAGTGATAGCTGGCAAGCAGGTCTCGCGGATTTTTCTTAGTAGGTAGGGTAAGTTGCACAGTTGACTAGAGATCAGAAGTTCCACTTCAAAAGGCTTAAAAAGGCAGTATGACCAAAAATATTTGAAATCATGAAATAGAAAATAGGAATATGAAGTTTGGCTTCAAGAAAGTATGGGTAAGCGGTATTTTTATTGCAATGCGTGTAGACTGGACTAGAATGATTCGAGGTAGATCTGCAAATTCTTTGTGTGACGGTCTACCAATCTCTATCAATTTTATAAAAGTAGGGTTGGTAACACCGTTTGGCTGTTCTCATTAATCTAAAGTAGTTTTGATCAGGAAACAAGTTTACTTGTATTCGATACGTAGATAAAATCAAAACTTGTGTGTGCCTGTGTGTGTGTATGTGAATGATTTACGCTGTTGGCCGCGGGGCCTTCACAGCTTCACCGATAAGAGGGCGAGCGTGTAACCACTACGCTTGAGCCAGTAGGACAAGGGGGCAACTACCTAAAGGGCGCCTCAAGGAGGAACAGCCTCGGCTTGGGCACTCGCTATGGGGGAGGGCATATACTAGGTGTCTCGCCGTGGTGCTCTGCACCGGCGGGCAAGGGATTCTTCGCCGGCGAGTTCGGTGTCTGATCTTGTATGAGGTATCTGTATGCGAAAGATGGGATGTAAGGGCATCAGGAGGGTCGGTGAGAACATGCCGCGGACAGCGGCAGCAGCTGATAGGAGGGGAGTTAGGTTCGTATTCGGCGGCGGCTACGATTAGCGGATTTCTATAATTGGACGCGTTCGCGAAATATCGGGTTGTCGCCTTTTTAATCAAGGCGCAAATAGGTTCAAGACCGAGACCGGAATGGAGATCGATATTCCGTATAAACCACGGGGCTCCGACGGCTTTGCGGAGGAAACGGGATTGAACCGTTTGGAGTCTATCGATGTGAGAGCGGGCGGCGAGCCCGAACACCTCACAAGCGTCGTCATGATGGGCTGTATACAAGTTTTGTAAAGTGTCATCTTATTCCTGAGGGACATTTTTCTCCGATCGCAAATCATCGGGTTACCGGGCACAAAGGCTGCTCGGTTACGGATTCGCTTGATGTGCCGTCCGAAGGTCATTGTATTGTTTAGAGTGACCCCTAGATATTTGACTTGTTTGACCCAGGGAATACGTAGGTCAAACATGGTCGCTTGACCGTGATTACTGCAGGGGTGGCGCAGGCGCGCGGGGTGGCGGTGTATTGGCGGCTGCCTAAAGGTTTCTGGTAATAAAACCCTTATTCCTATGCAAGAAATCAAAACTTTAGAACTCGTTTAGATTCAGTTTCTCAGAGAACGATTCAATTTATGTTTAAATCATTCGTTTATAATTTGAATTAATATCGAATTAAGTGTTTTAATCATATTTATAAAGATAGAGAATCATTTAAGTGTAAGTAATTTGAAAAATATGAGGATTCTGTGCATTTTTCACTTAGATACAAACGCACCTATTTTATTATTTATTCTTTATGAATATTTCGTTGAAATATTAAACGCTGTTTTTATAAATAAAAAAACTAAAATGTGCGTTAGGGGGACCCGCGTCAGGAACAAAGTTCTAATCAGACAATGTACTTATACTCACCGTTAATAAAATTGTTAGTTATTGAAAAACGATTTATTTAACGGGAGTATAGAGTACATTTCATTAAACTAACACTTGATGTAAACAAGTAACTACGCCGGATGGAACCGAATACTAACGATTTTTCGTTATGTTACGATTTCTACCTGTCAACTCCTACCGCAAGCCGCGTTAAGGAATTTCGTTCCAAAAAGAACGCAAATCAAGTTAAGATAAAGTATAATAATGTTGGTTGCAATTAGGTAATACTCTTGTATAATGGGTGGTTGATGGCATTTTAATCACAAATTTTACTGGTATGTACACAAATGTAATAAACATGCCCATGCAGATATTGACCCCGGAACCACTTGATCCAGTGGACCGAATGACTAACGCCCGGCTGCAGAGACGTTCCTCAATTGTTGAAAAATATATTAATAGCTAATCTATCTTTAAACTATTTATTATAAAGAGAGATACGTCTCTGCAACTAGGCGTAACGCTATAATTACTACACGAAATACTTTACATTTAACCATAAGAGCCGCCATTTCTACAAATCGTCAAAGCAAACTTTAAAACCGAACGTCCGGCGGGTGCCCGGGGAAAGCAGAACTTTGTTCCGGATTGTGCCGGCTCGAACGGGGCCGGTCCGGAATTATTCGGGCGCGGTGAACGTCACCCGGCGGGTTCGAGAAGTATTCGCTGCAATGCGGATGCGGATTTACAATAATGCAGTCGCTAACTTGTGATGCACCTGATGTTAAATAACGATATCCGATGCGTGTAGTATGAAAGCTTGGACGTTAAGCCGCCACAGTATCTTTTTCCTAAACTATACAAACTGCTGTTTGGTATTTTTACGGGATTTATATTAGAAGTATAACTTATATATAATATTAGCCCTGTGAGGAAACTGTCCTACTGTTGGGCACGGGTCTCCAGCTCAAACTGAGAGGGTTTAAGCCATAGTCCACCACGCTGGCCCAGTGCGGGTTGGCGAACTTCACACACCTTCGAGAACCACCTCTTAGGCATGCAGGTTCCCTCACTTTATTTTCCTTCACCGTTAAAGCAAGTGATACTTAATTTATAATACGTGTTATCTGTAAAAATTGAAAGTTTGGGAAAAACTCCAGGTGTTTTTATCTATGGATTTTTCTAGTCATACTTAAACTGTACTGTCAACGAATCGTAATAGGGGACTGAATGAAGGAACAATTATTGTAAATAAGTTCTCTGGTGCTACATCGAAGGCTTGTTTGAGCTAGGTGTAGTTGGTTGCTTCCAACCAGCTGGTCAAAATGGTTTGTACCTATGTCTTTTTTATTAGGTTAAACAAAGAAATCATTTTTGATAAGGGCGTCATCTGGCGTGATGATATAGATAAATGGATGATTTTTGATTTAGATTTTGGAATGGTCTCATCTCTAGAATCTATAGTCCTAGTCAGTTGAGCTACTGCCACTCGTTATAGGTCTGGTAAGCAGCCGCTTAATGTTAAAACATTTCCATATCACTATGTTAGGGTAGGTAATTCATATTGCATCGACGCTAGAAAATCGAAACAAAAATATTATCAAATAACTAATTATTATTCAGGTCAACCACATTAGGCCTCATAAACTACAAAGGTCATCCAAAGGGCAATGGGGAGAGCTATGCTCGGAGTTTCTCTGCGAGATCTCAGATAGCCTAGAGATAACCATCAGAATTGTAGTCGGGGCATATGACTCGTAGAACTAACGGCCCTTGGAGCAAAAAGGTTCTCAATTGGTGACCTCGCACCGGCTCCCTTATAGTAAAGGTCGCCGGTAAAAGCTGGATGGGCATACCATAAAGTTGTCGTGGCAATTTTTTGAGGAGGGGCTTTTTCCTGCAATGGACATCACTTATTCCTCATTAAATTAAGTCATTAGTCATTCGATCGAGTATCGCAAGAGTATAGCTACAAGCTACAAGGGCCGTGAAATTGACCTGCGTTGGTGTCATTTGGTAACATATAACAGTATGCCCCATACTGGCAACGCATGAGATTTCTTTTTTATTTTTCACCAGGGTTTACAAAGCCATGGTAACAACGAGGAAACTATGTGTCATACGTAGCCACTGTTGACAGTTGGGATTTTGGGTGATGACAAAGCCGGTGGCAAGAACTGAGAATAGATGATTATTTTCCCCAAAATGCTATAACCTACAGAAAGCAGGGTATCATATAAAACTTAAAACGATCCCGCGATATATAAACCTAAGTTTCCAGGAGCAAGAACGAAGTTTAGGTGACTTACAAAAGAGTAATATTGTACTTTAAACTACATTACAGTTAACGACATCCGGGCCCGTGTCGCGAGCACATAACGCCTTTATTTGAAGTTATAAATAACCTCCTTTGGTGGCGCTTGAAATTTTATTTCATTGCTACTTCCGCTTAAGCAATTGTCTCATAGATTTGAGCTGGCATCAAAATATTAATCTCACAATGTCGAATGAATTCACTTAACATATGGATCATTAGAATGGTTTAAGGTTTCACCACAGAGCCGACGTAGCGCAATCGTGGTGCGACTTGGGGAGTTGTAATGTACTGAAATGTATGGGAGACGCTTGGAAGACGCCAGACAGCGCAGCCACGCTCGGCGCGACGACAAACGTCATGTCCCGCCGCCATCGCGCTCGACGGTATTACAGACGAAGTACGGCGAGAGCGAGACGCCAATATGCGTATGAGCGGGACGTTAGAGTTGGGCGACCGCTCGGCCGCAGCCGGCGCGCCATGCTGCGCACCGCCCGGCTGAGCGCCAGCCGAACGCTACCGTCGCGCTCCGTCGGCTACTTTTTTTATTTATTATTGGACCAAAGCTTTACGTGTAGTTGATGTACCGGAAGACGTAGAATGGGCAGGCAGTTGAATGCGTAAAGTGAAAGCACAACGCCGGTCGTCGTGCGGAGGCCTTTGTTCTGCAGTGGACGGCTGATGATGATAATGATACATACCTTACAATACATATGTTCTTTACACATATATAAATTGATATGAAAGAAACAAATACACTGTGAGTATTTTTTTTAAACGTAGCCCCACACTGTGATTTATTTTTGTGCGTTGCGTTGCGGTTGCGGTGCGTTTACAAACATAAAATTTCACATACACAAATAACCAGACCGAAACAAATAATTGTGGGTCACACAAAGATTTGTCTCGTGCGGGAATCGAAGCCATGACTATTCGACCCAGTGAGCGGAGCGCCTAAAGCTGTCCACTGCGCTAAATCGTCCGTCTCAGTATGTCTCCCGGATAAGCCAAAAAGTTATCCGCTGAGTAGTTGGTAGTCGATCAATTGGCAAATAACAATTAAAAATAAATTATTGATTTATTAGTGTGTGTGTTTGTCAAGTGTAGTGAAGCGTGTGATAAACACAACTACTAAAATGGAAGTAAAAACTAGTTTATTTAAATAAACCGTAACGTATTTTTCGGTTGACGGTGAAAAAGGATGGGTGCATGTTTAACTAATGGGATGTCATACTTAATTAGTGTCAAAGCAGGCGATGTTAAGGCGAAGCAATAATGTTAGTGTCATTGTAATTTCAGAATCATTTCGGTTCTGATGCAAAAAAGTTGTGAAAAAAAGAAAATAAAAAAGGTAAACAGTGAGGCCAGTCGAACAAAACAATTAAAAGACTAACCCGCGGAGTTTCTTGCCAGATTTTCTCAGTGGAGGCCGCTTATGATCCGGTGGTATATGTAAAACATGTAATATATACTTGTGGTAATTGCTCTTAAATTAGCCTATACAAATAAATTATTTTTAACTTAAACTTTCAAAATACTCTGTCCCTTTTTCCCTTTCTCCTCTCTCAACACTTAAAGGTTTGTTAGAGCAGCATTATCACTAATAATTTCATTATTTAATTGTTAACACACCGTCACGCCTATATTCCCCAAGCGGGGGTGGCAGAGGTGTACTGAGTACACCCACGTTTCGCCGACGATGTTAGGTCCCATGTAATAGTTGGCGAACCTATTGCCAAAATTCATTATTCATTAGTAGCCTATGGACAACTTCATTATTTAATTGTTAAAACTTCGTAATTCGGTTTTGTGCTTGTGCAATTAGCTAATAATCTTATCTTTAAATTAAAAAAAAGTTCTGCATATTGCCGGAGATTTCTAAAATTACTAATGGAAACTTGGCCTTAATTTAAAACGTTTCATAAGGGAGACATAGAACGCAGCTCGTTAAAATCGGTCTCAATTTTTTATGTTTGAAAGCAAGATTTAATTGAGTTCAGGTATTTTTTGTAAAAACACCGTCACGCCTATATTTCCCAGAGGGGATAGCAGAGGTGTACTGAGTACACCCACGTTTCGCCGACAATGTTGGGTCCCATGCAATAGAGGGCGAGCGAGGGTATATTGCCATATACCGGGCACAATTCCAGACTCCGGATTCATACTGGGTATTTTTCGTTAGAAAAACTACATTTATCCGGCCTAGGATTTGAACCCAGGACCTCGTGATCACAAAGCGATGCGCTTTGTATTCCTATAAATATGTGATTTTCCTCCTTTCTTGCCGTCGTTACTAAATATTACACACCCAATATGGAGAGGCTGGGCTGGATTAGGTATTTCATATACTATAGATACCCTGACAAATCTCCTTCTATCACTTTCTATCTCAAACGTAAAACGTTGTGTAACCCAACAAATATTTGATTGGGTGTGGGTTTTTGTTTTTGTGGATATCATGTTTGTAAACGCACCCACGAAACAGAAATGATTCTTAATGCCCCACATTAAGAATGTCACACAAAGATTTGTCCCATGCGAGAATCAAACCTGCGACTACTTGATCAGGGACTTAGGCTCTTAACTATTAAAATAGCCCTCCATCTTCAATTAAATGGCGGACGACTTAATACTAGTTAAGCTCGATACTTATCGATAGTTTGGTGTATCAATACAACGGAATGCGATACATCGATATTTTGTATCGATAGAAAGCAAAACGATACGTGACTGTATCGTATCGCTTCGTTGGTATATTGCATCAAAAATATCGTATTACTTAGGGTGTACCTTCCTACCGATTATTACCGAGTGATAATTCGTCTGACAAATATTAAGACAGGTAACAATAACAATGATTAAAAATATGAACAAACTCGTTTTATTATCTGTAATCCCGCCACACTTTTAGGTGCGGCTTACTCTTCTGAAATAAGATGCGTGTATCTTTTATATTAGGTAAAAAATAATAACCTAATAAAAAAGATTAACTTCACATAAGTAACTCAGTTTACTAATGTAAACTAGAGCAATATTATTAAACTAAGTTACTTGTGTTAAGATAATCTTTTGATTTTTGGTAGCCATGCAAAGAAACTTGTAATACAGTGTAGTATGCGTGTGTGTTTGTGTTTAAGTCTATTAAACTATTTTTGTTTTCGATGCTAACTAGAGAAAAAATCGCGTTATCAGAATCACCCGTTTGAATATGTTATATTAAAAATGCATTGGAGAAAAAGTTTTACTCTAAAAATTCAATACGATATTTTCGATATGGATACAAAAGTGTACGATATAAATCGTGTATCGATACAATCAGTTACGATATATTACGATTCAATATATCGATACAAAGCGACTTACTGGGCACCGCTACTTGAAACGGTAGTTAAAACATGGATCTATGGCAAATTGTACAGGAATTCGTATAAAATAGAGACTTGGCTAGTTGTCAATTTATACTATAAATCAAATTAGGTGTGGAAACTTGCGAAGTTCAATTTAAAGTTTGTACTACTAGGACTTGGCACCTAACTGGGTCTCATTTTTAGCAGTAAAGCCAATAATTCTGCAGGTTCTTCAACCGCACATATCTTTCTATTTTCATATTTATGATTCCATTGGAATTATACTATCAATAAGTATTTATTGTGTGTCTACTCTACTTCTTCAAGTACGCGGTTGCCATTCAATAACCTTTTTGCCCCTGCAAGATAAACCGATGACCTGCTTAAGGTCGCAGGTAAAATTTGCGTACAGCACGAAGCCGGTTGTCATCTTCCTGTCCTTCAAGAAAGGACTTTGTCCTCCAGTGGATGTCTCTCGACTGAAGATATCTATAAATCTATTTATATAAATGTTACCGAAAATTTATATAACGTGAGAGTAACATTCATTATGAGACTATGTTTGGATAAACCATATGTGAATTTATATACGACAATCTGTACCCGCAACTTCGTTCGCATTCTTTTCAGCGTGTTTTTCACAACCTTAATTTTTTTTGAGACAATAGGTTGCCTATGGGCTTCTCTTGCTGAGTTTGATCAAAATCTGTTCAGCGGTTTGGGCGTGAAAAGGTAACAGACAGGCAGAGCTATTTTCGAATTTATAATATTAGTTAGGGGGTCTGTCCAAGAGCGTGCCCGTCGCGACCTCTGCCAGCCGATACGGCTGCAATCTTGGACCGAACAAGTACCGCAGTGCGGGCTAGGGCGTCCCCCCGAGGCGACGCGTACCGGCCCGCCCCCGTCGGTACGAACATAGGTGGAAGCGGCGATGGGGGACGCCACCCATCACGCCGGGCCCGAACTGGCGAGTCGTGGGGTGCAGAGTGCCGAATAGGCACCTGGAATGTAAGAGGTGGTATGGAAGATAAGATGCATGAGGTGATTGATGTAATGAAAGAGAGACGCCTGGATGCTCTGTGTGTAACAGAGACTAAGCGAAGGGGCAGTGAAGCCTGTGATCTCCCTGACGGCATGATGGCTCTGTGGTCTGGAGTGCCACAGAGCGATCGTGCCAGCATGGGGGTGGGTATCTTGTTGTCCCGTCGCCTGGCCTCTGGAGTGAGAGATTATGGCCTGCATGATGCGAGACTTCTCTGGGTCCGCTTGAAACTGGGTGTCACTAGAGTGTTTTTGGTTGGAGCCTACGCTCCTGTAAGCTCGTCGACACCCCCGGACCTGGAGAAGTAATGGGATAAGGTCAGGGAAGTTCTGGATCTGACTGATGCGAATGAAAAGGTGATTTTGTGTGGCGACCTGAACGGATGGGTGGGAACCAGGCGGCAAACTTGAGACGCTGCTCTGGGTCCTTATGGTGATAAGAGAGTGAATGATGCAGGTAAGCTTATTGTAGATGTGTGTTTGGAAAGAGGTCTCCTTGTGTCCAATACAATATTCCAACACAAGGATATTCATATGTATACGTGGAGAAGAAATGAACGGAAAAGCATGATAGATTTGATCCTGGTAGATAACCGTCTCCGAAGTAAACTTCAAGATACCCGTGCATATAGAGGCCCCACTCTTGAATCGGACCACTATCTCGTAATTGCGCGGTTCAGTGGTCTGTTCAGGAAGTGGAGGCACTGGCGAGAGCGTATCCCCTTCGGAGGCCTTGAAAGAATCAAGGTTGAAAGGTTGCAAGATGAGAGCGTGAGGAGAACGTATGAAGACAGAGTCCGGGACAAGCTTTTGACAGCTGGTTCTTCGGACTCAAACATAGATGAATGCTGGAATTTTCTGAAAGAGAGTTTGGTAGAATCAGCGAAAGAAGTATGTGGCTGCTCAAAGAAGCATATCACAGCAAAAGGGGATGCATGGTGGGACACAGAGTTAAAAAGCTCTGTAGGAAGAAAGAAGAAAGCGTGGCAGGACTATGTCTCTTCTTTGAATCTAAATGACAGTATGACGGAGATGAAGAAAGAAATATACCGGCAATGCAAGAATGCCACCAAAACTTTAGTGAAAGAAAAGCGTGAAAGAGCTAGTGTAATTGAGGAGGAGAGGCTGACGAAGAACTTCGAGAATAACACCAAACTCTTTTGGAGCAAGGTGAGAAAGGCTCGAGGTGATTTGTCAGGCTCCAGAATGGAAAAGATAAAATCTAAGGATGGTGACATTCTTGCAGACACACAAGCTGTGCTAAACCGGTGGAGTGAATACTTTGGAGAAATGTATGAGAATGCCCCGGATGCTGGTGCCACAGACGAGCCCAGAGGCGAGTTTGCGGCACCAGAATCCACAGAGGACATCACTATGGAAGAAGTTGAATGGGCGATACGAAGTATGAAAAATGGTAAAGCTGCGGGAATAGACATGATATCTGCCGAGATGATTAAATATGGTGAAACTTGCGTCCGGGACGCTTTTTGGGTCCTCGCAAATCTTTGCTGGAAGACCGGTAGAGTCCCTACAGATTGGCGCCGCGCAGTCATAGTACCCTTGTATAAAGGCAAGGGCTCACAATATGACTGCGCCAATTACAGGGCCATCAGTTTGATCAGCTTGGCAGCTAAGGTGTATGGTAAAATTATTGAACGGAGAATGCGCGAGAAGTCCGATGGAGTGTTGTGTGAGGCACAGGGAGGTTTCAGGTCTGGAAGAGGATGTTCGGATCAAGTTTTCTCGCTCCGCAACATCGTAGAAAAGCATCTGGCAGTAGGCCGGAAGGTTTTCTGCGGTTTTGTGGACCTGGAGAAGGCGTTTGATAGAGTCGTGCGAAAGAGACTTTGGGACATTTTGCCAGAGTATGGTATAAACGGCACCCTGTTGCGAGCCGTCCAGTCCACCTACGTGGACAGCAAGGCATGCGTACGGGTGGGTGGTAACATGTCACCTTGGTTTGACGTTAAAATCGGTGTCAAGCAGGGTTGCGTGTTGTCCGCTAGACTGTTTATAGTGTATCTGGATAAAATTCTTCAAAGACTGTGTGCGATGACTGAAGGGGTAAAAATGGGTGATCTAGTGATAAACCACCTATTGTATGCAGATGACGCGGTTTTGATAGCGCCAACAGCCACTGATCTGCAAACACTAGTCACAGTTATGAGAGACGACTGCATGAATAATGGCTTACATTTGAATGTGAAGAAAACCAAAATTATGGTTTTTGAACGGGAAGAAACCAGAACGAATGCAAGGATTGTGGTTGGTAACGATGTGCTGGAGCAAGTGAATGAGTTTGTATATCTTGGATGCGCCTTCAGTAAGGATGGGAAATACACCGCTGATATAGAGAGAAGAGTGAATGCAGGTAATAGAGTGAATGGTGCGATGGGAAGGCTACTTGGGAGCCGGCACTTAAGCCAAAAGGCGCAGTTGGCCATGCATAACGGAGTGCTTGTCCCAACGCTGTTATATGGCAGTGAGAGTTGGGTATGTAAGAAGGAGAACGAAAGCAGGATAAATGCGGTCGAAATGCGATCTCTGCGGAAGATGTGCGGAGTCACGCTGACCGACCGTATTCGCAACAGCGTAGTAAGAAAGCGAGTAGGTATGAAAGATAGTATCGGTGTAAAGATGAGAAAGGGTATGCTTCGTTGGTTCGGGCATATAGAAAGGATGCCAGAAGAAAGAATGACAAAACAGATATACAATGCGAAAGTGGAAGGATGTAGGTGCCGGGGAAGACCTAGACTATCTTACCATGACCAAATAGACCGTGTCTTATCTGAAGGGCAAGTCAAGAGTCTCCGTAACCGGCGAGTGTGTATGAGACGAACTATGAGAGTGGAGGAAGCCAGAGAGGTATGTAAGGAAAGAACCTGTTGGAACTCTGTACTCTCTGCCTACCCCGCGAGGGAGCTGGCGTGATGATATAGATAGATAGATACATAATATTAGTATTGCTACAGTAATAATTACTAATGTGGCGCTACGTTTTTCAATCTCTACCCTGTTGAGACACTAACTGAAAGGAAGTAATTACACATTTCGCATCCACCTACCCCTAGGCTGTAATAGGATTTTAAAATTTTCTATTAAAAGGAAAAAAACTGTCAAATAGGTGAAGCTTAATGAATCTGTCATAAAAAGCTATGGGTCGCGTCTAATGAGGGTCGCTATTAAAAGTGTAATCAATTTGGCGACGGCAACCGAGGCCTCGGCCAGGCTATGAGATTTTAAATCGCTTATTAAAAAAATGTCGCTTGCTAAAAAATACTAACTTTTAATATGTAGGTAATATTAAACACATCAAATTTAGAAAAAAAATATAAACGCCTTCACGCCTACATTTCCTAAGCGAGTTGCGGAGGTGTACTGCGTACTTTTCGCCGACGATGTTAGTTCCCATGAAATAGCGAATTTATTGCCATTATACGGGGCACAATGACTCTGGACTAATAGAGAATTTCTTTCTATAGAAAAATTACCTTTTTTCCAACCTAGGAATTAAACCGAAGACCTCGTGATCGCTGCACGCATTATTTTCTTTCGATTGGTGACGTACGGCTAGCATGGCGAGCCGTGACAAAAGTATGACACATAAAAATTTGTTCCAAAAATTGTTTTGTATTGATGAATAGATAAGACTATTTTGACTTGCATACACACACTCGAATCACAGGATGACAAAATTGTGCCCTGCATAGAAAAGTTTTGCCACCCGTACCAGCCTGCAGGGCAATTACTAACAAAAATTCCGTCGAGAAAAGCGTTGAAAGGTTTTAATTTCTAATAGACTGAGGTTCTTTTTAAAAATATATTCGTTGGAGCACGTTACAGTTTTGTAAAGCATTAATCCTGCATCGGACAAGTATAACGAGGCCTCGAAACCTACGTCATCGATATTGAATGACGTACCACAAGAAAGGCTGCGTCGCTTGTAACCCCGTCTAAGGCTTATTCACTATGACCAAACGCGGTGCGTTACAATATGATCGCGTAATGGGCCTTTGAGGGCTGAGCACGAAAATATTGTTAATAGTCACTACATTGTAAGATATGTAAATAAATAAATGCATAGTCTGCTAAAAACATAACTTTTCCTTCTGACTTTTGCTGTAGTATGGTGAAAAACGTTCCAAATTGTGGCTCTACCGCGATCGACCATTTATTGACCGGGAAAGTGACAGTGATACAATAGGGAATATGCGTGTAATTCAAATAAGGGTCGAATATTTTTTTTACAAACTTTATCGCATTAGAATAATTTCTATACTAATATTTTTTTATTAACATTACTTTTTTATTAAGAAAATAGTTATTGAAAGTAAAAAAAATGAGTGGGAAATTCAAAGTAGCGGGAACGCCACGCTATTGGTCAGATCGAATATGACGCCAAAGGCTACAATACAAATGTCAACAAGTGCATATTTATTGGATGTTTGCTATTGAGTTAGTTTTATTGTTATTTCTTGTTGTCGATTTACACAAAGACAAAATTTTAGTTTAATTTATTTAATACTGAGTTCTTAGATTTACGCGAATATTACACATGAAATAAAACTATTTTACGGATTTTATCGCGGTTTATTTTTGAATTATTTAAGAATTTGTGGTCTATCAAATCTGATGTTATGGCGGGTGCGGTCAAGGACATGTTCACAGACTGCAGACTTTCTCCGCACTGCAGATTCTCGTGAAAGAACACCGATTCCTACCAAGGATGGTTCGCGAGGCTATTGAAATTAAAAAACATCCTAAAATCAATAGAGAAGATGGTTAGTTGCTTCCATGCAATACCTCAAGACACCGTGAGCTCATTCTGCGTAGATCGGACCAACAAAAATAATTAAGAAATTTGAGGGTACCCCGGAACAACTATGCCTTTTGGACGTCTAAAACTTCAGTCCCTCCCGTGACCATGGGTGCTGCAAAGCACTCGAAACGTCAGGAACTAAAAATCAAAAATAAACAGCGATAAAATTCGTAAAATAGTTTTATTTCATGTTAAATTATTTAAGTTAATTCTTATGTTGAAGTGATCTTCGCAGCAATATAAACAAGTTGATAGAGATACCATGTCTCTTTTTCTGATTTTACACCACTTTCTCCTTATGTCGGCACCTATCAGGTACATTTTTATTGTATTTTTACACCTAGGCAGAACACAGTGTGGTTCCATTGTATAATAGTCGCAAAATACAAAATAAAAACAAATTACAGAATAAAATACTTCTACAGCTGTTCACTAATTGATTGTTATTATTAGACTTTGACGTCACGCCAAGCGCGCCAAAATGGCGGGCGTTTAAAATGCTCTTATCTGTTTGCTATCTTCAACATTTTTTTTGCCCTTCACCTTTTGTTTTTCACGCTTAAATTTTTTTTACAGTTATATATTGATGTAATCTATCGTATAAAAATAAAAATAAAAATACACGCATATTTCCTATTACCGAAGAATAATAAGGGACGGATATATAGAGCGCGCGCTTAGAAATTAACGACGTATGTGCAAAAACTGATTTTAGCATTTTTAAAAAACTACACTACTACATTATCAGTAGGTAAGTAACGTCATCATCACTTCCATCTATCTATCTCTAACCTCACGCCAGATCCCTTGCGGGGTAGGCAGAGAGTACAGAGTTCCAACAGGTTCTTTCCTTACATACCTCTCTGGCTTCCTCGACTCTCATAGTTCGTCTCATACACGCTCGCCGGTTACGGAGACTCTTGACTTTTCCATCAGATAAGACTCGGTTTATTTGGTCGTGGTAAGATAGTCTAGGTCTTCCCCGGTACCTGCATCCTTCCACTTTCACATTGTATATCTGTTTTGTCATTCTTTCCTCTGGCATTCTTTCTATATGCCCGAACCAACGGAGCATGCTCTTTCTCATCTTTACACCGATACTATCTTTCATACCTACTCGCTGTCTTCCTATGCTGTTGCTAATGCGGTCGGTCAGCTTCACTCCGCACATCTTCCGCAGAGCTCGCATTTCCACCGAATTTATCCTATTTTCATTCTCCTTCTTACATACCCAGCTCTCGCTACCATATAACAGCGTTGGGACAAGAACTCCGTTATGTATGGCCAGCTGCGCCTTATGGCTTAAGTGCCGGCTCCCGAGTAGCTTTCCCATCGCACCATTCACTCTGTTCCCTGCACTCACTCTTCTCTCTATGTCAGCGGTGTATTTCCCATCCTTACTGAAGGCGCATCCAAGATATACAAACTCATTCACTTGCTCCAGCACATCGTTACCAACCACAATCCTTACATTCGTTCTGGTTTCTTCCCTTTCAAAAACCATAATCTTGGTTTTCTTCACATTCAAGTGTAAGCCATTGATCATGCAGTCGTCTCTCATAACTGTGACTAGTGTTTGCAGATCAGTGGCTGTTGGCGCTATTAAAACCGCGTCATCTGCATGAAGTAGATGGTTTACCACTAAGTCACCCATTTGTACACCTTCATTCATCGCTTTCAGTCTTTGAAGACTTTTGTCCAGATATATTATAAACAGTCTAGCGGACAACACGCAACCCTGCTTGACGCCGATTTTAACGTCAAACCAGGGTGACCTGTTACCACCCACCCGTACGCATGCCTTGCAGTCCACATAAGTGGACTGGACGGCTCGCAACAGAGTGCCATCCATACCATACTCTGGCAAAATGTCCCAAAGTCTCTTTCGCACAACTCTGTCAAATGCCTTCTCCAGATCTACAAAACCGCAGAAAACCTTCCGGCCCACTGCCAGATGCTTCTCTACGATGTTGCGGAGTGAGAAGACTTGATCCGAACATCCTCTTCCAGACCTGAAACCCCCTTGTGCCTCGCACAACATTCCATCGGACTTCACGCGCATTCTCCGTTCAATAATTTTACCGTACACCTTGGCTGCCAAGCTGATCAAACTGATGGCTCTGTAATTGGCGCAGTCATATTGTGAACCCTTGCCTTTATACAAGGGTACTATGACTGCGCGGTGCCAATCTGTAGGGACTCTACCGGTCCTCCAGCAAAGGTTTGCAAGGGCCCGGAAAGCGTCCCGGACGCAAGTTCCACCATATTTGATCATCTCGGCAGATATCATGTCTACTCCCGCAGCTTTACCGTTTTTCATACTTCCTATCGCCCATTCAACTTCTTCCATAGTGATGTCCTCCGTTGATTCTGGTGCCGCAATCTCGCCTTTAGGCACGTCATCATCACTTGTATTAGAAAACTTGCTGATTCATCAATAATAAAGAATCATTTTATGTCGTGCAGCTGTCAAGTACATACTTCATGTACTGCATTAATGTTATTTGTTACAACTCCTGTGACAACAGCTAGTGCTGTACGATCATTTTTGAAACTAAAATTAATAAAAACCTATTTAAGATACTACTCAAGAAAGGCTACGTTACTTGGCTATTCTGTCTATTGAAAATTCTATGGCCCGATCTTTAAACTTTGATGATTTTATAGATACTTTTGCGAAACAGAAAGCTCGGATAAAATAATTTTATTAATAAATATCTTATTAATAAATATCTAAAAAATAAAAAAAATGATTTACGACTTTTCTACAATTATTGACTATGTTTTAAAGCAAACAATATTGATTAGTTCTTAAGCCTATTGCGTTGGATTCAGAAAATGTAAAGCAATAGAGATGACTTTAGATTTTTTTTCTATTAAGAAAATTTCGTTTATTTGTGTATTCTTTTTACCAGATTGTAAAGTATACAGTCAAAAAATCATATTTCGAAATATTAAGTCTCTAATGCATATACTTTTTTTTTGCGGTAGCCCCTTAACACGAATATACTCGTATTTTTAGCGAGACGTTAGCAACTAATCGTACTTTCAAGTTCATGTTTATTTAATAAATGGACGGCTTGGTCAAGTGATTAAGAGGTTAAGTCGCTCCACCCACTGGCCCGAGTCGTCGCGGGCTCGATTCCCGCATGAAACAAATTTTTGTGTGACCCACATAAAAATTGTTTCGGTCTAGCTGTTTGTGTATGTGATTTCAAATTTGTAAATGAACCCCCGACACAGGATTTATTCCTATACGTTTTATTTGAAAAAAGGACAGGTTGCTATGATATCCGACTAATATTACAAATAACACAAACAAATTACGGACGATTTAGCGCGATTTTTTAACCACTGGTTAAGAGCTTAAGCCGCTCACTGTGTCTAATAGTCGCGGGTTCGATTCCCGCACGGGACAAATCTTTGTGTGATCCCCAATTATTTGTTCCGGTCTGGGTATTTGTGTATGTAAATTTTCATGTAAACGCACCCACGACACAGGAATAAATTCTAGTGTGGGACTACGTTTAAAAAAAAATAAAAACAAAAAAAAACACCGTCCCGCCTATATTCCCCAAGAGAGGGTGGCAGAGGTGTACTGAGTACACCCACGTTTCGCCGACGATGTTAGGTCCCATGTAATAGGGGGCGAGCCTATTGCCATATACCGGGCACAATTCTAGACTCCGGAATGTACTGAGAAGTTTTCGTTAGAAAAACTACACTTGTCCGACCTAGGATTTGAACCCAGGAACTCGTGCTCACAAAGCGATGCGCTTTGCCACCAGCCCAACAAGGCAGTCCTCCAAAAATTAAAACAAATTAAAAAAAAGTTATAAAAGAGCAAGGATGGCATATAAACTCGCTAGCGTCGTAACATCACAATTTTCTTGATAAGCCCCCTGTATGCCAAAGGAGTACTATTAAACAATAATTTCACGTAGCTATCGTAGCGCGTCGCGTTACGTTTCATTGGTCATAGCGAGTAAGGGCGCTAGATCGGTACATGGAGGCATTATTGTTCGATGGAACAATGAGTTGGCCGGGACGGCAGAATCTGCCTTTAGTATCTCGAGCTTATTGTGAAATGGCGGACTGTTCGTAGGGGCCACGCAGGCAGTGAATGCGCAAAAAATAGACAAAGAATAACAAACTCAATAAACCGTGTCTTATCCGAAGGGCAAGTCAAGAGTCTCCGGAACTGGCGAGCATGTTTGAGACGAACTATGAGACTGGAGGAAGCCAGAGAGATCTGTAAGGAAACAACCTGTTGGAACTCTGTACTTTCTGTCTACCCCGCAAGGGATCTGGCGTGATGATACAGATAGATAGAATAACAGAGAACTCAACATAACCAGGACTAAGCACAAATCATTTAACGTTAGGGTAAGATCATTGAGATCTCATGCTGTCACGGACATCCTTAAAATAAACACCGTTACGCCTATATTTCCCAAGTGGTGGTGGCAGAGGTATACAGAGTACACCCACTTTTCGCCGACGACGATAGGTCCCATGTAATAGGGGGCAAGCCTATTGCCATATACCGGGAACAATTCCAGACTCCGGACTCATACTGGGAAGTTTTCGTTACAAATCCTACATATGTCCGACCTAGGATTTGAACCCAGGACCTCGTCCAACGAGGCAGTCATCTCTATTTAGTATATCATCATCGTACATCCTTATTTAGTATATTTGTAGTGTGAAAAGGATGGCATATCAAATTGATCTATAGTGTTATGCAAACGTCAATCTGGAGAGCTTTTTCTAGTTTGAAGTTTTCTAACGCTATCTATCGAGTGGATATGCCGTCCTTTTCACTCAAAATATAACTAAATAAAAAAGAACATGACAGCACGCTGATCTTACAATAAAGTCAAATCTCATATGCTTAGCCCTTAGAATGAATATAATCCAGAAGCTGCGTCCAGTCGTAATTGCATGCGACGCGATGAAGCCAAAAATTCAACAAACGTCCCGCACTCACCGCACTTCCCATCCGCGGAATGTTGGCAGTCCGGAAAGATTACTACTTTTTGGGGTGCATATTAACTCAAGAAATATATATAGTTAAACTATTTAGGCTTGTAATAGTTTATCGTAGGGAAAATATATTTTCGTCAACGTAATCGTTTTAAAAGTAGGGAAAATATTAATTGTTATACAACACTAAAAAATTGTCGCGTCTTTTAATATGACAACTACAGACAGAAGAATTAATTCTATATTAAAATAATACGGCACCTGAATGTGCTAGTTAGGTATAAAATGTGATCCCATTATGTCCATATTGAGCTCAACAGCATTTTTACAGACAGTCAATTTAATTTTACAGATGCAGAGCATATTGTTTCGCGCGACACACAGTGACTACTCGCGCGAACGTGTGACTACTTGTATTGCAAGTAGTAATTGCTGCTTCAATTTGATGCGCGCCCCCGTTCATGTTAAGCTCACTGTAGTCTCAACCTATTTTTATGGGATTCGCTGTGATCTGCGCTTTTGTAAAGTTACGTTAACATAAATCTGCTCGTGTTATTTTTTTTTTTACTGATTCGCCTTTACCTCTCCGGCGTTTTAAGACGTTCTAAGGCGATTTTGTGTTTCTGCCCAGAGAATTTATCAAAACGCTGAAGAGGAACGAATGTTGTGTGAAAGATGGTTAACATGTTCTTGGCATTCTTCGAGGACGTCGTTACAAACATCTTCTTCATTCTTCGGCGTTGAAAATAGGTAGATATCACGGTTTCGTTCACGTCACGTATTTAATTCGTCGTAACGAATAAGGACCCGTGTAATTTAAGTGTAATTTAAATGAACCAATATAATCTGGTGTTGAACATAAGTCTTGTTAAGATACACTTAATCTCTTACTTCTTGTCCCCTAAAAACAACAGCAACATAACACGATTATAACGCCTTATTAAATACTTATGATACAAAAATAGAAAAGTATTTTAAAACCTCAATCATCAAGTAGAAAAAATTGTAAGGTTCCACAATCAACAGTAATGAATTGGAGCTTTAAGTATTAAGCTTCCAACCTATTTGTCGTCTCTTCGTCGCTTCTTCCCAGGTTCAAATCCGTTGACATTTTGAAAGATGGCCCTCCTAATATTTACAGGGCTTAATTTGTTTGAGGGCCCCTTTTGAATTTATTGCTGGCTTCGGCTATTTACGATTTTAAGTCTCGTTACCGCGGATATTTGCTTTTATTTATTATAAGCTTTTATTTAACTTGTCAATGTCCAAATTCTCAAGAAAACAGTCTTTGACCAGAATGTGTAGCCAGTGACGACTTACGGTGCTAAAACATGGTCGCTTACGAAGGGCCTCATAAGGCTCAAGATGCTAGGAATTATGCTATGAATTTCCCTGGGGGATTGAATTAGAAACGAGGAGATTCGCAAGAGGACCAAAGTCACTGGTATGGTACTCAAAATTGCTAAACTTAAGTCGGAGGGGGCGGGGTACATCGTACCGAAAGACGAGCAGGTCCCTTAGACGATATACCGAGACAGCACAAAACTGGAGGTTTTGGCGGTCTTTTAAGGAGGCCTTGGTCCTGTAGAGGACGTCTTTCGGCTGAAGATAGATAGATTTATTTAACTTGCTCTATTCGTATGTCTGACTGTCTTTGTTGTTCTGAAAATTGGCGTACTTCCATATGAAACTGAAGTGACGATGCAATAATATGATATCCTGGAACTGGTTTAACAAGGGAGCCAGAGGGTGGCGACAGGTAGGTCACGACTATGCAATATATGTTTGGGCTCGTTGCGTTTATCTCTGACATGCTTTTAGAATCTCTCTCTCTCTTTTATTTGTAAATTATTGTATTTTTTCTAGTTTACCTTTTGATGATCACAATTTTGGCAGCAAGTTGTCTTACCTGTAATGAAATAAAGTTATTAGATACAATCCCTTTTACTTTATGAGTGAATATAAATTAATTTATAAATTTTTCTCAATATAGTGACTTGTACACGGTGTCAGTTAATGTGCAGACTGCATGCATAGACTATCTGAGCGCTAAGCAAAAACAATTTGACGTATAGAAGCGCAGTCGAGAAATCGTGCGGTTACGTTCATGTTTATTTAGTAAATATGTAAAATGAAAAGGATGGCGTATCAACTCGATAGCGTTACGTTAACGTAAATCTGTTCTTGCTAAACTCTCTGGCGGCTTAACCCGTACTGAGAATTGTATGTATTATGTGTCTCGGTCTCGAACCTATTGGCGACCATATTAAAAAGGCGACAACCCGCTACTTCGCGAACGCGCCCTTCTATCAGCCGCTACCACCGCTCCGCCCGCGTCATATTCTCACCGACCCTCTCAATGACCTTAATTCCCTTCTTCCGAATATAGATACCGCACACAGGAACAGACACCGACCTCGCCGGCGAGATCGAAGAATCCCTTACCCGCTGGCCGGTGCAGCACCACGGCGAGATACCCAGTATATGCCCTCGCCCATAGCGACTGCCCAAGCCGAGGCCGTTCCTCCTTGAGGCGCCCTTCAACTAGTTGCTTCTTAGCCCTTCTGGCTCGAGTGTAGTGGTTGCACGCTTGCCCTCTTGTCCAGTGAAGCTGTAAAGACCCAGGCACATTCAAAAAGAGGCAGAGTATATTTACAAAGAGCTAAGCCCAAACCGATGCCGGGCTAAGCAAAACCGTTAAGTTATTGCTTTATAAGTTCCAACAGCAGGTAGCTACAGATCTGCCTTCACCAATCCGCACTGGTGAAGCATAACCTATTCTCACCTACCTTGATTTGTATTTTATTATACATATATAATCGTTTGTTATGAAACATCAAATTTAAAGAGCCCGCGGGTCTGACGTTCACGCGAGGTCGTGGGTCAGGTGCAAGCGGGTTCGATGGACTTAGCACCGTGATAGCGCAAACTACACTTTGAGTATGGTTAGCAAGGAAATAATAAACTTCTTATCATATGGTTTTGAGTATAAAATTGGTACAGTAAAACTAAATTTGTGCTTTCAAATTTTTAGAGACTGCTCAATATAACCGATTAAACACCTAACTCGACACACGATTACTTCATGAAGTTATCGTTACGCACCGCGTTTAGTTACAGTGTCTGTGAATTGGAACATTAAATCTACACTAATATAATAAAGAGGAAAGATTTTTGTATGTTACAAACATAACGAATAAATTAAAAACCTAATGGACCAATTTTAATGATTCTTTCATCATTAGAAAGCTACATTATCCAGAAGTAACATAGGCTGTATAACATAGACCCGGTAAGTGGCGCTGTTGTCGACCGGGTATGAAGTAGCGGGAATCTGCTAGTGTTAAATATTTTGATAGCCTTAATCTATCTATCTATGTCATCACGTAAGATCCCTGGCGGGGCAGGCAGAGAGTACAGAGTTCCAACAGGTTATTTCCTTACATACCTCTCTGGCTTCCTCCACTCTCATAGTTCGTCTCATACACGCTCGCCGGTTACGTAGACCCTTGATAGCCTTAAAATCTGATTATTTTTAAAAATTATAATAAAAATGATATTTTATCATACCAATAATATATTATGACCTTTATGATCCTCTAAGGAAATGTCAAGCGTTATCTCATTGTTTCTTAATCGACGAAATTTAGTCAGTGTTGTTTGTTACGTACAAAAATATTTTTTTCACTAAATCATTGTGTCCTATTTGGGCAAAGGCTGTTGTAAAAGTCTAATGGCCAATGATGACCATTCATGCCAATATACAAAATAAATCCACGTACAAAATACAAATATAGTGCTACAAGGATGTTTTGGCCCGCGGATATCATTGACAAGCGTTGGTGGGAAATTTGGGTTATCGTTTAGTTAAATTTCCTCACTTTCACGGACATATTTCCACAGGTGGGTCCGTTTACTAATTAAAAATAGAACTAGATATGGGTAAATTTCATAGTAACAAACGGTAAGTCTGCGGCTGTCATAAAGTGAATTTCTCTTGATGACAGCTTTAGTTTAGATATAAAAGATCCTTCTATGACTGTAATTTACAAAATATTATATATTGGAAAATAATATATGTAACGCCTATATTCCCCAAGCGGGGATGGCAGAGGTATACTGAGTACACCCACGATTCGCCAACGATGTTAGGTCCCATGTAATAGGGGGCGAGATAATATATGTATATGTTAATTCCATTTTATAATATAATAATTTAATATTTTTATAATTACAGATTCTAATTATCTTTATTATTGTTCAATTGTATTATTATAAATGTAAGTTGCCTGATCTCAAGTATAATTCGTGTAATCTTGTATTAATAATTGTTTATTGGAAATAAAATTCACAAAATTTTAGTGCTAGCCTGTAATTTAAAACCATATAAATATTAAGTTTCTATGTAATCTGATTGATGTGAATGTTATGTGTGTGTTTTAGTTGGTAAGCCGTATAAATTAATTAATAAATATCTGATAAAACTGTAATTTTGCTAACAGTACAATAGCAGCAACAAAAGGTCTAAGAGCGATGGACGATCACTGTTCGAAGGAGTTAATTTATGCAATACTGCGATATCAAACCGACTGACGACTATACACTTTACTATTTAATATACTCCACAATACAATAAAACTATATAATAATAATATTAGCCCTGTGAAGAAACTTTCCCACCGTTGGGCACGGGCCTCCTCTCAAACTAAAAGTCCGCCACGCTGGCCCAGTGCGGGTTGGCGAACTTCACACACCTTCAAGAAACTCTTAGGCATGCAGGTTTCCTCCCGATGTTTTCCTTTACCGTTAAAGCAAGTGATAGTTAATTTTTAGTACGCACATGCTTTCGAAAAGACAGAGGTGCGTGCCTGGGCTTGAACCCGAGACCTCTGACTGCAGTACAACGGTCTAACCACTAGACTATCGCCGCTATTTAACAGGAGTAGGAAAAAATGAAATTCCACTTCACTCCTTTGCAAAGGGGGAGACACAATTGTCAGATCAGCCGAAAGTAGGCTACATCTAGGTTATCCCAGTTGTAAAGCGGATACGAAAAGAAATTAACAAGGCTTATTTGTAAGCTTCATGTTTAATTCTAGCAAGAGGTATGGCAAAAACGCTTAAACGCTTATCAGCTTATCTAAATGATAAGAGTTTTGATAGTCCATAACTATCCAGACGAACTATAAGAGTGGAGGAAGCCAGAGAAGTCCGTAAAGAAAGAACCTGTTGGAACTCTATACTCACGACTCTACCATCACTTCGGAATGCCATTCCTGTGGAGAATGAAGGGCAAGAAATTCCACATTTTCTCTTTTTCAAAATATGTTGTATCTTTATCTTGCTTTAAGGTAAGCGAGAGCTGGAGAGAGATACTTTGCTATAACGCGCAGGTGGGTGTAACTTAAAGTAAAAAAGTTTCACATGTTACCGGGATTCAAGAAAAATAAGGTATATTCCGCAGATAATTTAGCGTTCCACAGCCCCACAAGTTCTGTTCATTCCCCCATCTTCTTAGTTATTTTAATCCCTGCGGAACCCTAGTTGCAGCGATACGTGACGTCTGCACCTTGCATTTTATTATTACTGCCCGCCCCTCTAACGGGCGGGGTGTGGTAAGTGGCTAGTAATTGTGTGGGAGAACTTAGATTGGCTTTTTAATTCGAAATTCCTATCCTTGGGGTGTGCAATGCGGTTATTCCAGTATTATGAAGCATTTGAATATACAACATGTAACATAAAGTAAGTAAGCTTGTACAATCCTGCATCTTGTAAAGGGGTGTGACACTTGACAGCGGCTTATAAAAAGTTTTAATTCGGTAATTAATATAATCAAATCCAAAACCAAGCATAACACTGCAAGACCTCAAGGCACCGTCAGCTCGTTATGCGTAGATCGGGCCAACAAAAATAATAAGTTTGAGGGTACCCAAAACAAATATGCCTTTTCAGGACGTCTAACACCTCAGTCGTTCCCGTGACCATGGGTGCTGGAAAGTACTCGAAACTGAAAAATCAAAAATAAACCGTGATAAAATCCGAAAAAATAGTTTTATTTCATGTGTAATATTCGCGTAAATCTAAGAACTCAGTATGTATTGACTATGAAACATATTTATAAGCTTTTATTTAACTTGCTTTATTCGTATGTTTGTCTGTCCTCCCGGTTCAAATATTGTGATCCATACTCAAGCACTTCTGTCTGATAAGGCTGAACTTTAGCATACTTATGTAAGTGCGATGACAGTGCAATAATATGGTGCCACGCAGCTGGTATGACGATGTTGCCGGAAGGTGGCCAATGGAACTATCAAACATTTAACATATTCCCGTCGAGGCTTAAACCTTGGTGTCATCTAAAGAGACCATTGTGGATTCTGGCTTACAGTCCCAAAAAAAAAGTCCTATCGTGTTTGGGCTGATTGGATTTGATAAATTCTATAGACAAAATTAAATAATTATCCAATTGACCAAATTACGAAATGATCATAGATTCAACATATTTTTTTTTATTTAGCCCTGTTAAGAAACTGTCCCACTGTTGGGCACGGGCCTCTTCTCAAACTGAGAGGGCTTAGGCCATAGTCCACGACGCTAGCCCAGTGCGGGTTGGCGAACTTCACACACCTTCGAGACACTTTTAGGCATGCAGGTTTCCTCACGATGTTTCCTTTCACCGTTAAAGCAAGTGATAATTGATTTATAATACGCACATGCTTTCGAAAAGACAGAGGTGCGTGCCTGGGTTTGAACCCGAGACCTCTGACTTTGCAGTCCAACGGTCTAACCAGTAGGCTATCACTCCAACAAACAATTAAATATTGTATTTTTTAAATAAAAAGATATCTTACTGTTACTGTTCATAAACAACATCATTTTTTTGGTATAAAAATGAATGAATTTTATATCTATCTATATCATCATGCTAGATACCTTTCTAGGTAAACAGAGAGTACAGAGATCCAACAAGTTATTCAGAATAATTTTTACAAGCTTCTATTTAACTTGCAATGTTTGTTAGTTTGTTTAGATCTAATTTTACAAGCTAAATTAGGTGTGTGTGGTGCCCTTTACAGCTTCACCGGACAAGAGGGCGAGCGTGCAACCACTACGCTCGAGCCATAAGGGCAACGGGGCAACTAGCTCAAGGGCGCCTCAAGGAGGAACGACAGCTGAATTAGCTTTCTCTTATCCTACGATGTGGAAAGTTGACATTTTGGTTCAGTTCCGATGATAATACAACTTTATAGCAAACATGACCTGATTCTACTCCTAGCATTGGCTCATAGATAAAGGAACTCCTCAACGGTCAACAGCATAGGTACGAAATTATGTATAGGTACAAATTTATAAAAGCTTGTTTTCTAAAATGTTTGTTTACTTTTAATTTCTTCTGTGAGGTTTTCGTAGTTTCAAACCAAAGGCATCGAAGATTAATTTTTATCACGTAATGTTCTATCCTGATGCGAATCTTCATGATACTAATTACTCATGTTAGGTATATGTTAAAAGTATAGCATGCATCTGACGTGTGAAGATGGTTAATGAGATAACCCATATCACAAACAACTGAGATGATTTTATATAGTAGGTAGGTAGGTGAGTAAGGATAACATAAATACATCAAAACACTTTTGCTTGCGTCGTTGGTTGAGTGGCAAATTAATACGCGTTTCGATCACGAGGCCTTGGGTTCAAACCTTAGGTTAGACAAATTTAGTTTTCTATCAACAACTTTCCACGAACTATCTGTCCAGAGTCTTCAATTGTGCCTGAATTATGACGATATGCTCGCCTCGACCTAACTTCGTCGGTGAAAAGTGTGTGTACAAAGTGCACCTCTGCCACTCCCCATTGAGGAATATAAGCCTGACGGTGTGTTTACATGTAAATTACATTTAGTTCCGAATTCTGTGACAATATAGAAAGAAAGAAAACTTATTTATTTTGGACAATAACATAGTCCAAAAACAAAAACACAACAAAATATAAAGAATAAGTAAAAAAAAAAATGGACATATGTCATCAAAACGGGCTCCCCATTCAGCTAAAAGCTGTAACACGTTTGTAACCGAGTTTCAGTGCTAATTTTCAATGAGGGCCAATATACCCCGTGCAATAAAATGAGAACGATGTCAAACACAATTACACACATAAGAGGTGTACCGCCAATATTGTTTCCGACGTAAGCAACATCCTGTCCTTACCTCACAACTTAATCAGAACCTATTTATAGCGTTGGTTAGACAATATCCGCTGTATGTAAGACGTGCAACACACGAACGGACGCGGCGGGCACAGGTTTTCAACGTGCAATAGTAATAAATCATACTGTCCCAATGCTGGGCAAAGGCCTTCCTTCTCTAATCGAAAGAGATCAGCAAGCTTTGCATAAACAGGTTGTTGACTTGACGCTATTATGATATGCCGTGTTTTTCACACTACAAGTATCAATATCAATACACGCACCACATTTAAGAGGTAAGCAAAAGGGTCTGCGGCTCCTTCCAGTCTCTCAAACGTCTTCAAAAGTACTTGCCCTTCCAAACTAAAATAAGCCTCGCTCGCAGTCTCTTCTTCTACCACTACTAGACTATGTTGATGTCTGTTTTCTTGATGCTACTGAAGAGCTAATTAATAAGCTGGAACGTTTGCAAAATTTGTGTATCTACGTAATTTTCTGTCCGTAAATATGATCACGTATCTCGTTATAGCTCGTTTCATAGCCGGCTGTACGAATTTGAATTTGTGGACAGGTCCCACTGTGAGTGGCCACGTCCTGGCCCCGTAAGTCATAACAGGTAGGACGCATTGGGATATAGACTTTAGTCTTCAGACATTGCGGTATAAGCAAAGAGAAAACGTGACGTAGTTTGCCAAATGCTGCCCAATCCAATTGGATCTTGCAGTTGATTTCTTTCTACGTTGTTTCTACCAAATTGACAACTTGTCCAAAGTAGACATACTCCCGAACAACTTCGAGCATCGAACCATCAACGTAGATCGGTCCCGGCGTGACATGTTCATTAAACATGATCTTGGTTTTATCCAAGTTCATGCCGAGACCGACACCTCGAGAGACTCCATTTAGGCTATGCAGCATTTCGTTTAACTGTTCCAGTGACTTTGCCACGATGACGATATCTTGATGTTAATTCCCCGCCCAGTCCAGTCCAGCGTCTTAAAGACATCTTTGAGTGCATTGGTGAAGAGCTTGGGGGATATTACATCCCCCTGTCTTACCCCTCGACGCAGTTCGATCGGGTTGGTCTTTTGGACGGTCATTGTGGCGGTATCATACAGACATCTCAACACCTCGATATAGTGCCAATCGATTCGACATCGCTGCAGAGCATCCAAAACCGCCCAGGTTTCGATGGAGTCGAAGGCTTTCTTGTAGTCCACGAAAGTCATACACAGCGACTGATTGTACTCTTCGGTCTTCTGTACAATCTGCCGAACAGTATGGATGTGGTCTACGGTGCTGTAGCCTTTTCGAAACCCGGCTTGTTCCGGTGACTGGAACTCGTCGAGTCTTCAGGCGAGGCGGTTTGTGAGTACTCTCGAGAACCACTTGTAGACGTGGCTCAGGAGTGAAATGGGTCTGTAGTTCTTCAGCAAGTTTTTTTCACCTTTTTTGAAGAACAGAACCACCGCACTCCCCCCATACGCTTAAAGTGTTAAGCCCTGGTGGATTGCCCGGGTGCATTAAAGAGACTCGCTAGCTTTTTCAGGATTGGAGTCCCGCCTGCTTTTAGTAGCTCAGTGATGATTCCGTCATCGCCTAGCAACTTGTTGTTTTTGAGCTTCTCGAGAGCCACTCTGACCTCGTCCTGGTTGACATCAGGGATGTCTTCTATGTAGTGGCGTGCGATTGGGGCTCTGTGGTCGTCAGCGCTGGGTCTCCTGGGTCTAGCCATCCGTGATGCGTACAGGTCTTTGTAGAAACTCTCAATTTCCTCGAGTATCTCGAACTTGGAGGTCACGGTTTTGCCATCCGCAGTATTAAGTTTCGTCAGATGGGATCTACCTAGCTGGTGAGCGAAGACTTTGGTGCCTCTGTTCTATTCAATCGCAGCCGCGATGGCGCGGGTGCGGATGCATTTTATTCCGGAAAAATGTGATCATTGTGATGAAACACACTATAAATGTGTCTTATATCTTAGAAAAAGGGCACGGTTCCTGTGGAATCGCTATTATTTCTGGATTCTGAAACGGTTAAAGCGGATTTTAATTAAACGTCTCAAATATGAAAATGTCACTAACAGTCATCCATTTGAAATCCACCGAGCAGAACGTCGTTTGACCTTAGCGTCCTTGGCGATCATGCTATTCAGTTGAATTCTTTTTCAATTTAATTTTTTTTGCCACAACTGTAACAAACAACTGTGACAATGCATTTAATTTGTATATCTTATTTATTGTAAGATGAGCATAGGTATAACCTATCTTGTACTTCGTTACCGTCACAAAGAGCACAGCTATAGTATACACCCACTTTTTGCAAACGATACGGTTCAAATGTAGTAGGGGGCGAGACTATTGCCATTATACCGGACACAATGCCAGAGTCCGGATTGATACTGGAAATTATCTATCGAAATTTTTTATATTTACCGTTCTAAAATCAATCCCTTCTGGTAGGACCTTGTGATCAATATGTGCATTATCTGTCACTAATGAATATGGCATTTTATGAATTAAATTATATACTGTACTCTCTGCCTACCCCGCGAGGGAGCTGGCGTGATGATATAGATAGTTAGATAGAAATTATATACTTAAGACCATGGATATATTACCCAAAATGGATTGAGCGATCTGCTAAAAAAATATGACAACAAGGATTCTTACTTAGAGCCCTACGTCTCTTTCTAAGTAGGGTGACCAAACATTGGTACGATTATAGACTTATTGACATCGAACTAACTCGTATAATCGAGCACTGTTTATTTCACTTTGTATATTTATTTTTTAAAGGTTCGGGGCAGTTCCAGCAGCATCCTTAAAGCCATGGCTGATAGACTCAACTGTCGGTACATGTTTTTTTTTCTTTACTAACCCTTATATTGTCTAAATGTTCCACTAACACGTGATTTCAGTTGGTTGCAATAAATAATTTATTATTATTATTAAACATATCTAAACATGATTTTGATGATGATCATGAATAGTATATTCTTACAAAAAGCCTGGCATGAAATATGCTGACAAAACTTTGTTATATACTTATTTTTTACATACGTAGCATGCAATGGACCTTTTTTAATATTATAACGTTATATCGCAATCTTTGGTAGGGTAATTTCACAAATTAAGAAGCTATGTCTGAACATAAAATATATACAGGATAGAATTTTGAGTAAAGGCAGCTACCTCAACTGTTGTATCTGGAAAAAAGATGACCTTATCCTACGGGTGGTGGTAGGAAATAAACGGAGACTGAGCAATGGACTGTATAATAAACTTAATTTACGCGTAACAAGACAATTACGGAGACAAAATTAAACGTGTGTGCTTCGAACGGCGGACAATGACGCAGTGCCGTGCCGTGGCTGTCATCGCTCCCAGCCATCCCCGTCCCGCGTCCCGCGGCCTCTCCGCCGCATAGTGATGCAACAACATGCTCCCGGCGTTGAAGACTTGTCTTCAAGATTATACTGGTAGAGGGCAGATAGTGTTGTATGCGCGTCGAACGATGCCCTTCTTGGTGCGGATGTCGGCGACCCGGGCGATGCCATCTCCGCCGGGGATGACTCGCACGATACGGCCCATAGGCCACATGAGTGGCGCTGTGTGTGGCTCGACTTGCTTCGACCTGAATGAGGCATGTTGACATTTCTTCATAAGTGAGGTGTGCTAAGCCAAGTATACGTCTTAAATGGTGCTTTACCGATTTAACTGCTGACTCCCACAAGCCACCGAAATGAGGAGTGTATGCCGGAATAAAAGAAAAATTTATACCTGTGTCTGCCATCTCAGCAGTATAGTCGTGCCTCAAAATGGAATCTAACTCGTTACAGGTGCCCACGAATGTTGTGCCATTGTCCGAGAAGATTGTCTTCGGCCTACCGCGACGAACAATAAACCTATTGAAAGCTGCAATGTAGGCTTGTTTAGTTAGTTCTGAGACAAGCTCCAAGTGAACCGCCCTGGTGGCTAGACAGACAAAAACACAAATATATGATTTGATCAGACGGCAGCCTCTACCTTTGCGGTCGGCTATGAGAATTGCTCCCGCGTAGTCACAACCTGTCTCTAAGAAAGGGAACTCCAAGTGGACCCGTCCCTTTGGCAGGCTCCCCATGATCGGTTGAACGGTTTTCCCTGCGAATCTTTGACACTTGACACAACTATACACAACCGAGTTAGCAAGGTTTCTGCCACCTAGCGGCCAATAATTATGCCTAATTGTCGCCAGAAGTAGCTGTGGACCAGCGTGAAAAAGCCTTAAGTGATGTGTGTTGAAAAGTAGCTTGGTAAAATGATGCTTGCTGCATAAGAGAATTGGATGTTTAACATTGTAGTCGTAACATGAGTTATCTAGTCTTCCTCAAATTCTAATGATACCAGAGTCCATAAAGGGGGCCAACCTACGAAGGCGATTTTTAGTTGGTAAGGCTTGCCCGGCTGAGAGTAGCTCATATTCTACCGGAAACATCTCCCTCTGAGATATCAGGACCATCAAGTCAGCGCTGTGAGATAACTCAGCATGTGTGAGCGCAGCACCTTGCTTTACTTCAATACGCTTGCAGTTATTAATAAATCTAAAAATATATGATAATTTACGCTGAAGCTTAGAATAATTGGCTGAATTACGAATAAGATTTTGAAATAATTGATCGTTTGTATTATTTAAATCATTAATATGTAAAGTGTGATTGTTGTACTTGGGTTTTACTAAATCTGATAAGGGTGTATTCATAATCTCCAAGTTGGGCATCACGGGCCAACGAAAAGATTCTAAAAGCAGGAATGCAGGCCCCGTCCACCACAGAGAAGATTGCCCTATGACGTCAGCATTAAGACCGCGTGATATATGGTCAGCGGGGTTATCTTTAGACGTCACGTAACGCCAGGTGTATCTACCAAGGTCTTTCCGTATCTCTGACACTCGGTTTCGCACAAACGGCTTCAGATTGGCTGGCGATGAGGCAAGCCAACCGAGTACGACCATTGAATCGCACCAAAATACGCATACGCTAGGTTTGAGTGTCACAGAATCGAGGACCTTCTTACACAATCTGGTTCCAAGTAATGCCCCACACAACTCAAGTCTAGGAATGGTTGTTGCCTTGATCGGCGCGACCTTACTCGGTTCGGATTATTCCTTCCTAACATGTATATGCATGCCCCGTAGGCCATTTCTGACGCATCAGTGAACACATGCAATTCCACGGATGAGGGATGGTCACAATAAACCCAACGAGGAACAGTGAGTTCATTGGGCCGTGGCAGAGCTTGTATGAACTTAACCCACCTTCTTTTAAGGATCATAGGTACCTCATCATCCCATGAACACTTCTCAATCCACAATTTTTGCATCAGAATTTTAGCCTCGATAATGCAAGGAGAGACAATGCCCAATGGGTCGAACACTTGTGCGATAACAGACAATATAGTTCGCTTTGTGACTGTTTTTGTGTCTGAAGGAACTTGTATGGAAAAGTTGAGTGAGTCAGTCCCGACCCGCCAATTCAAACCAAGTGTCTTACAGGACTCCTCGCTACCTAAACTAACTGTGCTCATTTCGCTAGACTGTGTAGTTACTGTATTGTCATGTGTATGCCGGGGTACGCCTGTAGTGAGCGTTTGCAATATGTGTTTGTTGTTTGACTGCCATTTCCTTAGAAAAAATTGAGCTGATTAAATGAATGTTGTGCGAGGCACAAGGGGGTTTCAGGTCTGGAAGAGGATGTTCGGATCAAGTCTTCTCACTCCGCAACATCGTAGAGAAGCATCTGGCAGTGGGCCGGAAGGTTTTCTGCGGTTTTGTAGATCTGGAGAAGGCATTTGACAGAGTTGTGCGAAAGAGACTTTGGGACATTTTGCCAGAGTATGGTATAGATGGCACTCTGTTGCGAGCCGTCCAGTCCACTTATGTGGACTGCAAGGCATGCGTACGGGTGGGTGGTAACAGGTCACCCTGGTTTGACGTTAAAATCGGCGTCAAGCAGGGTTGCGTGTTGTCCGCTAGACTGTTTATAATATATCTGGATAAAAGTCTTCAAAGACTGAAAGCGATGAATGAAGGTGTACAAATGGGTGACTTAGTGGTAAACCATCTACTTTATGCAGATGACGTGGTTTTAATAGCGCCAACAGCCACTGATCTGCAAACACTAGTCACAGTTATGAAAGACGACTGCATGATCAATGGCTTACACTTGAATGTGAAGAAAACCAAGATTATGGTTTTTGAAAGGGAAGAAACCAGAACGAATGTAAGGATTGTGGTTAGTAACGATGTGCTGGAGCAAGTGAATGAGTTTGTATATCTTGGATGCGCCTTCAGTAAGGATGGGAAATACACCGCTGACATAGAGAGAAGAGTGAGTGCAGGGAACAGAGTGAATGGTGCGATGGGAAAGCTACTCGGGAGCCGGCACTTAAGCCCTAAGGCGCAGCTGGCCATACATAACGGAGTTCTTGTCCCAACGCTGTTATATGGTAGCGAAAGCTGGGTATGTAAGAAGGAGAATGAAAGTAGGATAAATGCGGTAGAAATGCGAGCTCTGCGGAAGATGTGCGGAGTGAAACTGACCGACCGCATTAGCAACAGCATAGTAAGACAGCGAGTAGGTATGAAAGATAGTATCGGTGTAAAGATGAGTAAGGGCATGCTCCGTTGGTTCGGGCATATAGAAAGAATGCCAGAGGAAAGAATGACAAAACAGATATACAATGTGAAAGTGGAAGGATGCAGGTACCGAGGAAGACCTAGACTATCTTACCACAACCAAATAAACCGAGTCTTATCTGATGGAAAAGTCAAGAGTCTCCGTAACCAGCGAGCGTGTATGAGACGAACTATGAGAGTCGAGGAAGCCAGAGAGGTATGTAAGGAAAGAACCTGTTGGAACTCTGTACTCTCTGCCTACCCCGCAAGAGATCTGGCGTGAGTTTATAGATAGATAGATAGATAGAGCTGATTAAAGTATCTGGCTCGAAGGACCATGGAAAAAAGATGACCTTATCCTACGGGTGGTGGTAGGAAATAAACGGAGACTTAGCAATGGTCTGTATAATAAACTTAATTTACGCGTAACAAGACAATTACGGAGACAGAATTAAACGTATGTGCTTCGAACGGCGGACAATGACGCAGTCCCGTGCCGTGGCTGTCATCGCTCCCAGCCATCCCCGTCCCGCGTCCCGCGGCCTCTCCGCCGCATAGTGATGCAACAACAGTATCTATAGGAAATTGGTCTTACAAAACTATCCTATCTATAGGTTTTTTTTGCGATTTCTGAATTTACCAGTACTCAAATCTCGGTTGATCCAGTAGAAGTATTTGAACCTTGTAAGAAACAGGAACGATCGACAGCAAAAAAGTTTTTGAGTAAGCTGCCCAATTTTTTGCTGTTTGTAATTTTTTTTAATCTATGAATTGAGCTCCAAATGTTGCAAAAATTAAGGAAAGAATCAAGAACCATGTTCGTTTAGAACTGGACTATAAATGGTTTATTTATTTATAGAAAACTAACAGCTATGGTGATACAAAATAATAAACAATACATAATGAACTTAAATTAAGCCAATTACGGGTTTTCCTAAAGTAATTACACATATTAGGAGTGGAAGTTTTGTAGCTTTAAGCAAGTAATCTTATCATAAGAAGTAATATTATAAAAATAATTTACAGGAAAGGTAAGTACTAATTGCGATGTGTGTCAGGACGTGTGTGTGTACGAGTGTGTGCGCGTGTGTTTGAGTTAGTGTGTGTGTGTGTGTGTGTGAGGATGTCAGTTTGAATCTGGTGAACAGTTTATTAAAAGCTTTTTCCAAAAACTTGCTTGCTGTTTACAGCGTATTTAAACTATATCATAAATAGGTACAGTCCGTATTAGTTCTTCTTTATGGTCACCGTACTGCATCGTAATGGGTGCGAGCGAGACACCGGGCTCCAGGCTATAGCTCTCACTCATCATGGTTCCTCAAGTTGTTTTAATTATAGAAAACTTAGTGTTGTGTCTAATTTTCTTAAGCAATATTTTGACCATAATCAGTCAAAAGGAGAAAATTATTGATTACTAAAGACTTTACCACCCGTTCGGAAAGTCATTTCTGTGGAGAAGAAGGGCAAGAAACTCCAGGGTTACTCTTTTTAAAAATGAGAGTTTCACAATTATTTTTGTATGTTTGGGAGAACAATGCAGAACGAGCTAAATAGATGTGCTTAAGTATAGATGAATCATAACTGTACTTAGATTCATGGTAACGGTCAGTGTCTACATAGTCCTCTCATTTACAAAATAGAGATTTTGTAAAGGTATATAATAAAAAGTATAATAAAAGAAAAAAAGGTTACTATAAAATATGTAAAGAGTGCGTACAAAATAATTGGTTATAGCTCCAGTGTGATGCCTAACGAGACAATCCGTTTAGGGTTATAAATTCATGCCTAAGACTAATGAATTTATTCAAATAATATGGAATGTTAAGTGCCGGATGGGTTAGTCCAGTGGCAAGCCGCTCCGCCCATTAGATTGAGTAGTCGCGAGTCCGATCGCCGTCCGGGACGAATCTTAATGCGACTCAAAAATGTTTGTTATGGTGTGGCAAATACCGACACATGTAAATTTTATGTTCGTTAAGTCACCCACAACAAAGGTATAATTTTGTTGTGCGGGGGGGATTTATAGTTAATATAAACCAAGATAAAAATTCACCATTGCTACTTAGTGCATAGTACAAATCAGTTATTAATAATCAATTAATTCATTCTGGTCCATTTATTTACACATCATATAATTTTATTCAAAGCACCACAAAATACAGGAATTTCACCGCTCGCACATACAAGCAACAAAACAACATCAGTCATTCACATTGAGCATAATATAGTCTGAACGAAACGAGCCGTTTACAGCAACGAATACAATCAGATAGATAGCTCATTCGCATAATCGATTCAACGGCGTTCGATTCACGTCGCTATACAATCGGACTGTGTTGTCAATGGTTGTTGTCCGTTGCGAATTCTAAATTTGAATTTGAAAAGGGTAAATGCTGAACAGTTTCAATTTGCAAATGTTCGATTAGAAGGTTAAGCACGAAAAGATTGACGTTATCGTGACGCTAGCAAGTTGGTATGCCATCTTTGTCACACTTCAAATTTATTCAATAAACATGAACGTCACAGCACGTTTACTCGCTAGCATCACTCCAACGACGATATTTTTGTGCTAAGCCTTCAGAATTTGAAACGTTTTTACCCGACTACGGCTTTTCGCCAGAAGGAAGGGTTATGTTTTTAACAGTCTATGTGTATTTGTTTACGTATGTTATATTGTAGCGCATAAACTACTCATCCAATTTGAATGAATGAGGTGTCAATCGATTTGTTATTAGCCGGGTAACATTGACTACATTTTATATGAACAAATCAATATGACATATATGCATCCAGAAAGGTGGGGGGTCTCTGAATTTATGCTATCGTATCGAGTGGGCTAAACAATGAGAAATTTTAATTTTAAAAGTGTTTTTTTTTTAATACATAGAATACATTTATAGCAGAAACACAACGGAGACCGACAAGTACTATGTTACTTGTCAAGAAAAATCTAATGAGCTCACATACAGCGGAGTTATATTGAGTAGTTAGGTAGTTCCATTGGCCACCTTCTCACTCCATCGTTAGGACCTACACATAATCCGGGTCTACAGAACTCGTCAAGACAAATCTAATGAGCCCAAACACGGCGGGGTTATATTGAGTAGTTGGGTAGTTATGTTGGTCACCCTTCGGTTTCATCATAAGACCCAGGACACCATTCGGGTCAAAATAATTCGTCAAGACAAATATAACGAGCCCAAACACTGGGTTTATTTTGAGTACTTGGGTAGTTCCGTTGGCCACCCTCCGGTTCCATCATCAGACCTTGAGCACCATCCGGGTGTAAAGTACCTGTCAAGAGAAATCCAACAAGCCCAAACACAGCAGGGTTACATTGAGTACTTGTGTGGTTCCATTGGCCACCTTTCGGCTTCATTGGTTGGTTGCATAGTACTTCTCAATACCCATCTAATGAGCTTAAACACGAGAGAGTTACGTTGCATAGTTCCCATGTTCCTAAAGACACCTTCCGACTCCATCATCAGACCAGCTCTATGGCACCATATTATTGCATTGTCATCGTACTTACGTAAGTATGCCAAATTTCAGCTCAATCAGATACCCGCAAGTGCTTGAAAAATGGATCACAAGATTTGAACCGGAAAGAAAGACAGACAGACAGACATACGAACACTGTAAGTTAAATCATCATCATCTCAGCCTATACTTGTCCACTGCTGAACATAGGCCTCCCCAATCGCTTTCCAGCGTAACCGGTCCGATGCCACCTGCATCCAACGACTTCCTGCGATTTTCACAAGATCGTCGGTCCATCTGGCAGGCGGTCGTCCCACGCTGCGCTTGCCAATACGTGGTCTCCACTCTAGAATCTTTCTGCCCCAACGCCCGTCCGATCTACGCGCTATGTGGCCCGCCCATTGCCACTTCAGCTTGCTAATCTTAACGGCTATGTCGGTGACCTTGGTTCTTCTACGAATCTCCTCATTCCTGATTCGATCGCGTAGAGTAACGCCGAGCATAGCTCTCTCCATAGCTCGCTGAGCAACTCTGAGCTTTTTTATGAGACCTATTGTAAGAGACCACGTCTCTGATCCATATATCATCACTGGTAACACACATTGACTAAAAACTTTAGTCTTAAGGCACTGAGGTATTTTGGATGAGAAGATGTTGCGCAGTTTCCCGAACGCTGCCCAGCCGAGTTGGATTCGTCGATTGACCTCTCTCTCAAAGTTGGACCTACCTAACCGGACTACCTGTCCCAGGTAAATGTATTCGTCGACAACTTCAAGAGTAGAGTTCCCAACGGTGAGTGCGGTGGGTACGACATGGACTTTAGACATTATTTTCGTTTTGTCCATGTTCATTTTAAGACCCACTTGTTGAGATACTCTGTTGAGGTCACCGAGCATTCGTCCTAGATCTTCCAGCGACTCCGCCACGACCACAATGTCGTCGGCAAATCGAAGGTGAGTGATGTATTCGCCATTGATGTTGATGCCAAGTCCTTGCCATTCCAAGAGCTTGAAGGCGTCCTCTAAGGTGGCCGTAAACAGTTTCGGAGAAATGACGTCTCCCTGCCTTACTCCTCTTTTTATGGGGATCGCCTTCGTGCACTGCCCCTGTACTCGGACTGACATGGTGGCGTTATTATACAAGCACCTCAACACCTCAATGTACCGATAGTCAATGCGGCATCGCTGGAGAGATCTAAGAACCGCCCAAGTCTCGATCGAATCGAAGGCTTTCTCATAGTCCACAAACGCCAAGCATAGTGGCCGATTATACTCCTCGGTCTTCTGTATAATCTGCCGCAGCGTATGTATGTGGTCTATGGTACTAAAGCCTTTCCGGAAACCGGCTTGTTCGGGAGGCTGGAAGTCATCAAACCTGCGTTCGAGACGATTCGTGATGACTCTCGAAAACAACTTATAAACATGGCTCAGCAGTGTGATGGGCCTATAATTCTTCAGTAAAGTGTTATCACCTTTCTTGAAAAAGAGTACCACCACACCCCTGTTCCACGCTTCCGGCGTTTTTTCTTCGAGCAAGACGGAATTAAACAGCCTCTGAAGGACTTTAAGTACCGGCGATCCGCCCGCTTTCAGAAGCTCTGCGGTAATTCCGTCTTCACCCGGCGCTTTGTTGTTTTTAAGGTGTTTGAGAGCCATCCCAATCTCATACAGGCTGATGTCCGGGATATCTTCTGTGTAGTGTCGGGTTAGCTTGGCTCTTGGGTCTTTTACCAAGTCAACAACAGGTTCAGCTACTGAGGTATACAACTGCCCATAGAACCTCTCTATCTCCCTAAGCACCTCTGACCTATTCGACGTTACGTTTCCGTCCTCCGTCTTCAGCTTCGTCAACTGGCTTTGCCCAATAGACGCGTCTCTTGCAAACACTTTGGAGCCCTTGTTCTGCTCTATGGTCTCCTCAATACGTCTTGTATTGAAGGACCGTAAATCGTGTCGCAAGGACTTCAATATCTGTCCATTGAGCTGCCTATAGGACTTAGAATCATCGGAGGTTTGGAGTGTCATGGTACGTCGCTCAGCCATAAGGTTTCGGGTGTAGTCAGATAGCTTTTGAGGCCTATTTTTACGGTGGGGCTTAAAATGCTTGGACCCGACCGTATGGACAGTCTCTACCAACCTATTGTTGATTTCGTCCACTGATGCGCTGCTGTCTAGCAATTCGAAGCGGTTTGACAATTCGAGTTGAAAGTTCTCGGGGTTTTGGATATGTGCATTAGAAGGTCGGAGCGTAGACTTCATCAGACGCGATCTTTCCATTTTGACATTAATATTTAATGTGCCTCTGACCATTCGGTGATCACTGCCGGTTTTTACCCTGTGAATCACGGAGACATCATTAAATATTTGTCGCTTGGTGCTCATGATGAAGTCTATCTCATTTTTTTGTGGAACCATCAGGGCTCATCCAGGTCCATTTCCTATGAGGCGGCTTCCGGAAGAAAGAGTTCATCATAAAGAGTCCCTCCTTCTCCAGATATTCGGCCAGCCTCTGACCCCTGGGGTTGCGTTGCCCATATCCAAATTGCCCCACTCTCAATTCATCATCGCCCCGTTTGCCCAGCCGCGCATTGAAGTCACCCATAACCACTGTAAAGTGTGCTTTGGAAGTATGTATGGCTCTACTAATGTCCTCATACATTACTTCGACGTCATCATCTGAGTATGCCGAGGTCGGTGCGTAGACCTGTATGACCTTCAGCGAATATCTTTTAGATATTCTGAGTATCAGGTACGCTACCCTGCTCGACACACTAGTGATGGACACAACGTTGTCTATGAGTGACTTGTGGACGATAAATCCGACACCACCTTGGGACTGCTGTTCGCCCTCCCGGTAGTAAAACAAGTTGCCGGATTTTAAGGTTATCGTGTCCTCGCCCTTTCTTCGGACCTCCGATAAACCAACAATATTCCACCGCAACTTGTTTATCTCTTCCTCCAGCTCAACAAGCTTTTCATCTGTCCTTAACGTGCGTGCGTTGTATGTCACCAGGGCCAATTTTCGGTGTTGGTGGTAGCCGAATCTCTGCCGGAGATTCTTAGCACCCCTTGTCCTGTCGTTACCATGGCTGCTACCGTGACCAGGACGAACAGGACCGCCGGGGACTAGGGGCCTGGTTTTCTTACATTCTTCCATAATTGGGGGTGTTTGCCATACTCGCCACGCTTGGCAGGCGGGTTGGCGAGCGCAGTTATTGGTGGTCGAAGTGCTAAGGGAACGCTGCTGCCCATTCCCTAGTTTTCCCTTAGTCGCCTTGTACGACACCCAATGGGATGAGATGGGTTGGTCCTATTCTAAGCCGGGAACCACGCGGCTAAGTTAAATACAAGCTTGTAAAAACGAGAAAATTTTGAATTAATACATATGAAAATATTTATATATAATTAATACAAAACTATATGAATTAAAACTATTTTTTCGGATTTTATCGCGGTTTATTTTGATTTTTAAGTTCCCGACGTTTCAAGTGCTTTGCAGCACCCATGGTCACGGGAAGGACTGAAGTGTTAGACGTCCAAAAGGCATAGTTGTTCCGGGGTACCCTCAAACTTCTTAACTATTTTTGTTTTTGTTGGTCCGATCTACGCAGAATGAGCTCACGGTGTCTTGAGGTCTTGCAGTGTTATGCTTGGTTTTAGATTTGATTATATTAATTACTGGATCCCAAGACGATGGAAGCACCCAGCCATCTTCTCTATTGAAATTAGGATGTTTTTTAATTTCAATAGCCTCGCGAACCATCCTTGGTAGGAATCGGTGTTCTTTCACGAGGATTTGTGGTCTATCAAATCTGATGTTATGGCGGGTGCGGTCAAGGACATGTTCACAGACTGCAGACTTCTTTGAGCGACGGTGTTTTAGGTCAGCTATGTGTTCTTTAACCCGAGTTTTTACTGGTCTTTTTGTTTGTCCTATGTAAGAGAGACCACATTCACAATCAAGCTTGTATACTCCTGCATCTTGAAGAGGGATGTGACACTTGACAGATGGTAAAAACTGACTGATCTTCTTTGGCGGCTTATAAAATGTTTTAATTGAAGCACGCTTCAAGATGTAGCCAATCTTGTCTGTGACTCCTCTTATGTAAGGTAGTACAGCAGGGAGGGTCATAATGGATACGTCAGATTACAATGTCAAAATACAAGATCTTTTATCGGATGCAAACACATACAAAAAGGTCAAGACAGACCCAACCACCAGTATATTAAAACAATCTAATAATTTAATAAAGAAACACTCCGAAACATTGAATCTGGACGTCAAATCACTAATACCTTCGTGCGCAAAACCACCACAGTTGTATGGGCTCCCAAAAATTCATAAACCGAATGCTCCCCTACGTCCAATTGTTAGCCAAATCGACACACCAACCTACAGATTGGCTCAGCACGTAGCGAAAGTGCTCTCGCCACTCAGAGGACACACAAGAGCACATGTTAAGGATTCATACCATTTTGTTAGTGAGATCAAAAATCTACATCTCACTGACAATGAAACTATGGTCAGTTTCGATGTCCAGTCACTATTCACATGCTTACCTGTACAAGACTGTGTCGAAATTGTAGAAAGGAAACTAGCGGAGAACAACATGCCAGCGGAATACTCAGAACTATTGAGACACTGCCTTACATCTGGCTACCTACTGTGGAAGGAGCAGTTCTACAAGCAAGTAGATGGTGTGGCGATGGGCTCCCCTGTATCTCCCATTGTTGCCGATATATTCATGGAAGACTTTGAGGAGACAGCCCTTCGTACCTCACCTGTAAAGCCAAGTTTCTACAAGCGGTACGTAGATGATACTTTCACAATATTACCATCTGACAAAATTAATGTATTCCTTAATCATCTTAACTCCATTAACCCTAAAATTCAGTTTACAATGGAGTTGGAGGCAAACAATTCCCTAGCTTTCCTAGATGTTTCAGTAATCCGTAACCCCAACAACACCTTAAGCCATACGGTTTATAGAAAAAAGACCCATACTGATAGGTACTTAAACGGTGAATCTCACCACCATCCATCGCAGTTAGCTACTGTGGGTAAATCTTTGTTTCAGAGAGCACAAGGGATCTGTGACAAGAAACATCTGGCTGCCGAGCTTCAACATGTCAAGCAAGTCCTGCACGACAATAAGCTTCGAGTCCCACGCCAACGTCACAGTGACCGAGTGAAACCAGCCACAGTCGAGCGTCTCCCTGCTGTACTACCTTACATAAGAGGAGTCACAGACAAGATTGGCTACATCTTGAAGCGTGCTTCAATTAAAACATTTTATAAGCCGCCAAAGAAGATCAGTCAGTTTTTACCATCTGTCAAGTGTCACATCCCTCTTCAAGATGCAGGAGTATACAAGCTTGATTGTGAATGTGGTCTCTCTTACATAGCACAAACAAAAAGACCAGTAAAAACTCGGGTTAAAGAACACATAGCTGACCTAAAACACCGTCGCTCAAAGAAGTCTGCAGTCTGTGAACATGTCCTTGACCGCACCCGCCATAACATCAGATTTGATAGACCACAAATCCTCGTGAAAGAACACCGATTCCTACCAAGGATGGTTCGCGAAGCTATTGAAATTAAAAAACATCCTAATTTCAATAGAGAAGATGGCTGGGTGCTTCCATCGTCTTGGGATCCAGTAATTAATATAATCAAATCTAAAACCAAGCATAACACTGCAAGACCTCAAGACACCGTGAGCTCATTCTGCGTAGATCGGACCAACAAAAACAAAAATAATTAAGAAGTTTGAGGGTACCCCGGAACAACTATGCCTTTTGGACGTTTAACACCTCAGTCCTTCCCGTGACCATGGGTGCTGCAAAGCACTTGAAACGTCGGGAACTTAAAAATCAAAATAAACCGCGATAAAATCCGAAAAAAATAGTTTTAATTCATGTGTAATATTCGCGTAAATCTAAGAACAAAACTATAGCTCCACTTAGGAAAATATACTGGGGTCGTATAGAATTAATGAAGATAAAAACATCAAGAGCGCCATAAAGAAAAAAGTTAAAAAAAAAAAAACACTGTAACGCCTATATTCCCCAGAGGGGGTGGCAGGGGTGTACTGAGTACACCCACGTTTCGCCGACAATGTTAGGTCCCATGTAATAGGGGGCGAGCCTATTGCCATATACCGGGCACAATTCCATACTTCGGTCTCATAGTGGGAATTTTAGGAAAAAAGTTTAGGAAACAATAATCCTGCCCTGCCCAATGTATGAATGTCAGACATGGCCGTTGAGAAACGAAGATGAGGAGAGACTTGCTGTCTGTCAACGAAAAACGGAAGAAGCATGTTAGGGTTAAAACTTTCAGGCAAAATAAGTGATTTAAATATCAGGATACAAGAACAAAGCTAACAGATGTAAGGAAATAAAAATGATGTAGTGGAATTAGGCCGGATATACCCGTTGAGAGGCAAGTGAAAGCAAGGCAAATGGAGAACGAGATGGGGAGACATTTTCAATAAAAATGTGGGAGAAAGCACGGAAGAGAGCTAAGTGGAGGGAGTTACGGGCGGCCTACACCGCTGAGGCTACTACGAGTACTATGTCGTGAAAACATAAAATATTTGTTTGCAGATGTAAATAATTACTAGTAGAAATAAAGGCTATTTTTATATATTATATTTTCTTAGATGAATTACGTGTCTAGATAGACATTCGACTGCCCGCGCATAAAATTAGTTTTTTACAAAATAAGTAACCTTGGAGCTTGATATTCTCAGCTATATCTCATATATACTTCATTAATATGACGTATTAATCATTGGATCCACTTCTGACATTTTAGTATGGACATTGTGTGTATTATTTTATTTTTAAATGCTAATTATCGATGATGAGTATGTAACTATTATTATTGAACTGAAAATTAGTTATATGACATTTTCATAATAATTATAATGTGAACAATAAAATTAATGTTAGAGTTTATAAGTATGACATATTTGCATGCCAAGTTCTCGGCGAAACATGTAGCACTGTAATAATATTATTATAACAAACACCCTGGTATAATACCATGTTTCAAGCAATAAATGATTTATCTATCTATCTATCTATCAAAGCTGACAATGGGTGCGCGCGCGTTTGTGCGCGTTTGCGTACTAAAATTTATCTACCCAGCGCCTATAGCCAAGTTGACAATCTACAGTCGTTAAGGTTAATAGAAAGCGGAAAAATGTATGGGAATGACATTTTGCAACGAAACGTCACGTGGTCAAAACAATGCGCTATCGATTGCGACAAGAGACTAGAAACAAAACGGTTGCAACTTTATGATTTACGGGGCCGAGACGTGGCCACTCACAGTGGGACTAGTCCACAAAGTCGCACAGCGGGTTATGGAGCGATCTATACTCGGCGTCTCTTTGAAGGATAAAATTCGTAACGAGGTAATCCGACAAAGAACCAAAGTTACCGACATAGCTCGCAGACTCAGTAAGCTAAAGTGGCAATGGGCTGGTCACATCTGCAGAAGGACCGACGGCCGATGGAGCAAGCGTGTCCTAGAGTAGAGACCGCGACTTGGTAAGCGTAAGGTAGGACGGCCCCCGGCTGGATGGACCGACGACCTCAAAAAGGTCGCTGGTACAGACTGGCTGCGGAAGGCGGAGGACCGTATGCAATGGCGCGTGTTAGGAGAGGCCTATGTCCAGCAGTGGACTGCGATAGGTTGATTGATTGATTGCTTGCATCTTGTCTAGGCCCTCAGGGCAGATACATTTTAGTACGCACACATGCGCATGCACACATTGACAGGATTGAGCAAATTAAAAAAAAAATTTACTAGCATCACGCACACAGTGCGTAACTGAGGCTACTTCTGGCTCCATTTTTCTAGCAATGCTCAGTCTAGGCGAGTCTTATTATTATTAATTATTGTTATCATAAGCCTATATTATCTCACTGCGAGGCGAAGGCCTCCCTTCCCTACTTCTATCTGTCCCGGCCTAGTGCAAGCTGATGCCAGAGACAAAGACACAATAAACTTAGACTAAAACGAGTCTTAGTCGAAGTTTATTTTATAATTTACTGGCTGGCCCGTCTTCGCACGGGTTAATTATACATATAAACCGTCCTCTTGAATCAGTTGGTCGATTTGGTGAAAACCGTAGCAAATTCCGTTCTGTAGTTATTGAGTTTATCGCGTTCAGACAGACGCGGTGGGGGGACCTGTTTTATAATATGTAGTGATTCTTAAATAAATATGTAGTGATACTTAAATCTTATTCGAATAGAGAAAGGGTGTATTCAAGTCTGCACAGGCAAAATAATTCGTCGTAAATGTATTTCGAATCAATTCAGAAAAAACTTTTTCCAATCGTGAGTTTTAAAGACATGTTACGTTTTGTAGTTGTATAGATGGAATTAGGGGTATAAAGAAACTGAAAAGGGTTCGAGTAGGATCTATTTATTGCGTAAATCTTTACTAAACGAGGTTCATTGCGTGAACTGGTTTGATAGTATTGCTATATCCAATCAGGTTTTACGTTTTTTTTTTACCGTCAGTTGTTGATCAGAAATCCATACTTTTTTAAGCCAGTACTTTTTCAAGTCCCAATAAATCTGGCAACCAATTACGTGATATCTAAGAATCACGAATATGCATTAATAACATTGATTGCAAATACAATAATCATTATTATAAAAGTGTTTGTATTATCATGATATGACTTATAATTAACAGTCTATTTTTGACATAATTATTTAATTTTATTGAATTCTAAGTATACTATAGGGGAACTTAATGTAACAAATGTTTTACTAAGATTTAGGAACGTAACAGAAACCTTTGATAGACTTGCATGAGGACTAAAAGTTCAACTCGTCGTCCCTGGCCCTTTGCGAGAAGTTAATGTTATGGAAGTCATCCGTTGAAATCCATTACTCAGTTCGGATGCAAAAACGGATTGATAAAGTTCTAAAATTAACTTGCTAAGACTGGACGAAGCCAGAGATAAAGGAAAGAATCTATTGGAACTCTGTATTCTGTTTACCCCGCAAGGTATCTGTCGTAATGATACAGACATACTAAATAAATCAAGTTTCAAGGGTCTCCGTGACTGGCGAACCTTACAACATTTAACGTTCACCAGTTACTGTGAGAGTTTGTTTTGTTTTTTTTTTTTTAAACTTAGCCCCTCGCTAGGATTTATTCCTGTGTCGTGGGTGCGTTTACAAACATGAAAATTCACATACACAAATACCCAGACCGAAACAAATAATTGTGGATCACACAAACACACACGTGCGGGACTCGAACCCGCGACTATTATACGCAGTGGGCAGAGCGGCTTAAGCTCTTAACCACTGCGCTAAATCGTCCGAGTGGAGTAAGCCAGAGTCGGTAAGGAATGAATTTATTGGAAATCTGTACTCTCCGACTACCCCGCAAATAGACAAACTATAACTGAATTAGTGATTCCATGATGAAGCCAATCTATTGTAAGCTTTTTGGAGCACTAAATAACATTTTCAATAGGTAATCGTGACGACAGACAAATCGATCGACTCGCCTTTTATATACGAACGATCCGTAACCCACGGCTCCGCACGCGTTTCTTTTGTAATTTGACATAGGTAGGTAGGACTTTTTGGATAGCATTATTAGACTGAAGAGACACCTCTATATTCAGTTTCTTTTAAATCCGTTCAGCCGTGTTAATATAGAGAAATGAAAGCAACTATCTCCAGAAATTTTGCTGTTCCCCAGCTAAAAAGTAGGCTTAAACAATCTCTGAAAATTCTTCCATTTTCTAGTGATAGTCTATTTAAAATCGGTATCACCGATCTGGATTAACACGGACAAACAAATTTTTTTTTTTATTGTGCCCATATGCACTTACAATATCTTCTTTATTTCAAAATCACTAATCCGAAATCAATATTTTTGTGCGCTGTGCGGGGATCGTACCTGCGACTGTTTGACAAAGTAAGTTAAGCAGTCTACGTTTTATTGGTAAACCAAGTCATCTTTGTTTTGCAAAAGTATTTATGAAGTCAACTAAAAACTGAGTAAATATTTGTTGTAGAACAATTTCAACAGGTTCCCAGGCTTCCAGTCACCTGTGAAGAAGAAAAGGGAAATCGAAGGATTGCCAGGCTTTTTTTAGCCTAAATATGATTAATATTATTGAGCCTTCATGCCGGCCGGTAACAATCCACCAAATGCATATTGGAGTGATTTTATGTACCACTTACACGGTTAATATCAGCATGATATACTGTGTGAAAATTATTATTTTAGTATGAAGAAATAACGGTGTGTTAATATATAGTACATTTTCTCAACTTCCACCAGAATTATTTCTCTATGAACTATCTCTATCACCGGGTTCAGTCTTTACCCCACTTAGCCCGTACAGGTGGTCTTTGTAAAATATAAACTAAACTATAGCGCGATCTTATTCAAAACACACCACAAACGCCGTCTCAAAAAAAAAACACAGTACTTTCCTTTTTTAAAAGGACTATCAGTTTACCTTTTTTACATTTTTTTGTTAATATTAATATTCGTGATTGAAAACTTCTTTACCTACCCTGATAAAGAGTGTAATCTAGCGTCATAATATCTTAAAACGGTTCATTGCCAGTTAAGTATGTAGCAAAGTTTTTTCAGTTCATTTTATACTAGTCTTCTCGTAAGATATTAATCATCACGTAGAGAAACGCCGAGCATATCTCTTTCCATAGCTCACTGAGCAACTCTGAGCTTTTTTATGAGACCTATTGTAAGAGACCACGTCTCTGATCCGTATATCATCACTGATAATACACATTGACTAAAAACTTTAGTCTTGAGGCACTGAGGTATTTTGGATGAGATGTTGCGCACGCTGCCCGAGTTGGATTCGTCGATTGACCTCTCTCTCAAAGTGGGACTTATATAACCGGACTACCTGTCCCAGAAAAAAATAAGAATGATTTAGTTGAATTGGCCGGACATATCTGTCGACTGTATAACGATAGATAATCGAAAAGAGTTACTGAATGGACCCCACTGACAGGCAAGCGACAGCAAGGCAGACCGAGAACGAGATGGGGAGACATTTTTGTACGAAAAGGTGGGAGAAAGCACGGGAGAGAGCTAAGTGGAGGGAGTTAGGGGTGGCCTACGTCCCTGAGGCGACTACTATATCGTGAAAGCATAAAATATTTGTTTGCAGATGTAAATAATTACCAGTAGAAATAAAGTCAATTTTTTTTTATAAAGTTAACAAAAAAAATGGCTTATATTTGAATGTAAAGAAAACCAAGATTATGGTTTTTGAACGGGAAGAAACCTGAACGAATGCAAGGATTGTGGTTGGTAACGATCTGCTGGAGCATGTGAATGAGTTTGTATATATTGGATGCGCATTTAGTAAGGATGGGAAATACACCGCTGAAATAGAGAGAAGAGTGAGTGCAGGGAACAGAGTGAATGGTGCAATGGGAAAGCTACTTTGGAACCGGCACTTAAGCCAAAAGGCGCAGCTGGCCATATATACATAACGGAGTGCTTGTTCCAACGCTGTTATATGGCAGCGAGAGCTGGGTATGTAAGAAGAAGAATGAAAGTAGGATAAATGCGGTGAAAATGCGAGCTCTGCGGAAGACGTGCGGAGTGAAGCTGAGTGACCGTATTCGCAACAGCGTAGTAAGAAAGCGAGTAGGTATGAAAGATAGTATCGGTGTAAAGATGAGAAAGGGTATCCGTTGGTTCGAGAATATAGAAAGAATGTCCGAAGAAAGAATGACAAAAATGATATACAATGCGAAAGTGGAGGGATGTAGGTACCGGGGAAGACCTAGACTATCTTCATCATTTCAGCCTATACTTGCCCACTGCTGAACATAGGCCTCCCCAATCGCTTTCCAGCGTAACCGGTCCGATGCCACCTGCATCCAACGATTTCCTGCGATTTTCACAAGATCGTCGGTCCATCTGGCAGGCGGTCGTCCTACGCTGCGCTTGCCAATACGTGGTCTCCACTCTAGAATCTTTCTGCCCCAACGCCCGTCCGATCTTCGCGCTATGAGGCCAGCCCATTGCCACTTCAGCATGCTAATCCTGAGGGCTATGTCGGTGACCTTGGTTCTTCTACGAATCTCCTCATTCCTGATTCGATCACGTAGAGAAACGCCGAGCATAGCTCTTTCCATAGCTCGCTGAGCAACTTTGAGCTTTTTTATGAGACCTATTGTAAGAGACCACGTCTCTGATCCATATGTCATCACTGGTAACACACATTGACTAAAAACTTTAGTCTTTAGGCACTGAGGTATTTTGGATGAGAAGATGTTGCGCAGTTTCCCGAACGCTGCCCAGCCGAGTTGGATTCGTCGATTGACCTCTATCACAAAGTTGGACCTACCTAACCGGACTGCCTGTCCCAGGTAAATGTATTCGTCGACAACTTCAAGAGTAGAGTTCCCAACGGTGAGTGCGGTGGGTACGACATGGACATTAAACATTATTTTTGTTTTGTCCATATTCATTTTAAGACCCACTTGTTGGGATACTCTATTGAGGTCACCGAGCATTCGTCCTAGATCTTCCAGCGACTCCGCCATGACCACAATGTCGTCGGCAAATCGAAGGTGAGTGATGTATTCGCCATTGATGTGGATGCCAAGAAATGACGTCTCCCTGTCTTACTCCTCTTTTTATGGGGATCACCTTCGTGAACTGCCCCTGTACTCGGACTGACATGGTGGCGTTATTATACAAGCACTTCAACACTTCGATATACCTATTGTCAATGCGGCATCGCTGGAGAGATCTAAGAACCGCCCAAGTCTCGATCGAATCAAAGGCTTTCTCATAGTCCACAAACGCCAAGCATAGTGGCCGATTATACTCCTCAGTCTTCTGTATAACCTGCCGCAGCGTATGTATGTGGTCTATGGTACTAAAACCTTTCCGGAAACCGGCTTGTTCGGGAGGCTGGAAGTCATCAAGCCTTCGTCCGAGACGATTCGTAATGACTCTCGAAAACAACTTATAAACATGGCTCAGCAGTGTGATGGGCCTATAGTTCTTCAATAAAGAATTATCACCTTTCTTGAAAAACAGCACCACCACACCCCTGTTCCATGCTTCCGGCGTTTTCCCTTCACGCAAGACGGAATTAAATAGCCTCTGAAGGACTTTAAGTACCGGCGATCCACCCGCCTTCAGAAGTTCTGCAGTAATTCCGTCTTCACCCGGCGCTTTGTTGTTTTTTAGTTGTTTGAGAGCCATCCTAATTTCGCACAGGCTGATGTCCGGGATATCTTCAGTGCAGTGTCGGGTTAGCTTGGCTCTTGGGTCTTTTACCAAGTCAACAACAGATTTAGCTACTGAGGTATATAACTGTCCATAGAACCTCTCTATCTCCCTGAGCACCTCTGACCTATTTGACGTTACGTTTCCGTCCTCCGTCTTCAGCTTCGTCAACTGGCTCTGCCCAATAGACGCGTCTCTTGCGAACACTTTAGAGCCCTTGTTCTGCTCTATAGTCTCCTCAATACGCCTTGCATTGAAGGACCGTAAGTCGTGTCGCAAGGACTTCAATATCTGTCCATTAAGCTGCCTAAAGGACTTAGCATCATCGGAGGTTTGGAGCGTCATGGAACGTCGCTCAGCCATGAGGTTTCGGGTGTAGTCAGATAGTTTTTGAGGCCTATTTTTACGGTCGGTCTTAAAATACTTGGACCTGACCGTATGAACAGTCTCTACCAGCCTGTTGTTGATTTCGTCCACTGATGCGCTGCTGTCTAGCAATTCGAAGCGGTTTGACAATTCGAGTTGAAAGTTCTCGGGGTTTTGGATATATGCATGAGTAGGTCGGAGCGTAGACTTCATCAGACGCGATCTTTCCATTTTGACATTAATATTTAATGTGCCTCTGACCATTCGGTGATCACTGCCGGTTTTTACCCTATGAATCACGGAGACATCATTAAATATTTGTCGCTTGGTGCTCATGATGAAGTCTATCTCATTTTTTGTGGAACCATCAGGGCTCATCCAGGCCCATTTCCTATGAGGCGGCTTCTGGAAGAAAGAGTTCATCATAAAGAGTCCCTCTTTCTCCAGAAATTCGGCCAGCCTCTGACCCCTGGGGTTGCGCTGCCCATATCCAAATTGCCCCACTCTCAGCTCATCATCGCCCCGTTGGCCCAGCCGCGCATCGAAGTCACCCATAACTTCTGTAAAATGTGCTTTGGAAGTATGTATGGCTCTACTAATGTCCTCATACATAACTTCGACCTCATCATCTGTGTATGCCGAGGTCGGTGCGTAGACCTGTATGACATTCAGCGAATATCTTTTGGATATTCTGAGTATCAGGTACGCTACCCTGCTCGACACACCAGTGATGGACACAACGTTGTTTATGAGTGACTTGTGGACGATAAATCCGACACCACCTTGGGACTGCTGTTCGCCCTCCCGGTAGTAAAACAAGTTGCCGGATTTTAAGGTTATCGTGTCCTCGCCCTCTCTTCGGACCTCCGATAAACCAACAATACTCCACCGCAACTTGTTTAACTCTTCTTCCAGCTCAACTAGCTTCTCATCTGTCCTCAATGTGCGTGCGTTGTATGTCACCAGGGCCAATTTTCGGTTTTGGTGGTAGCCGAATCTCTGCCGGAGATTCTTAGCACCCCTTGTCCTGTCGTTACCATGGCTGCTACCGTGGCCAGGACGAACAGGACCGCCGGGGACTAGGGGCCTGGTTTTCCTACTTTCTTCCATAATTGGGGGTGTTTGCCATACTTGCCACGCTTGGCAGGCGGGTTGGCGAGCGCAGTTATTGGTCGTCGAAGTGTTAAGAGAACGCTGCTGCCCATTCCCTAGTTTTCCCTTAGTCGCCTTGTACGACCCCCGATGGGATGAGATGGGTTGGTACTATTCTAAGCCGGGAACCACGCGGCAAACTAGACTATCTTACCATGACCAAATAGACGAGTAACCGGCGAGCGTGTATGAGACGAATTATGAGAGTGAAGGAAGCCAGAGAGGTGTGTAAGGAAAGAACCTGTTGGACCTCTGTACTCTCTGCCTACTCCGTAAGGGATTTACTATTACTATTGTTAGATGAATTACTTGTCTAGATGGAGCATGGTGCGCGCTCGCACAAAATTTGTTTAAAAGCTGTCAATGTGTGCGTGCGCATTTGCGCGCGTTTGCGAACTAAAATGTATCTACCCATGGTAGATAAATTTTAGTACGCACACATGCGCATGCACACATTGATAGGATTTAAGAAAATTAAAAAAAAAAGAATTTTCACCACTCACACAGTGCGTAACTGAGGCCACTTTTGGCCCCATTTTTGCTAGCAATGCTCAGTCTAGGCAAGTCTGCTTATTATTATCATAAGCTTTCCCTCCCTTCTTCCAACTGTCCCGGTCTAGTGCTTGCTGATGCTAGAGACGAAGATATAAAATAAACAAGTCTTAGTCTAAGTTTATTTTGTAAATTACTGGCCAGCCCGGCTTCGCATGGGTTAATTATACACATAAACCTTCCTCTTGAATCACTTGGTCCATTAGTGAAAACCATAGAAAAATCCGTTCGGTAGTTATTGAGTTTATTGCGTTCAGACATACGGATGGACGCGGCGGGGGGACTTGTTTTATAATATGTAGTGATACTTAGCAACCAAAAAACATTTTTTTCTACGTTACAGCGCTTATTTAGTTATAGTCAATTTATATTATTTTTTAAATATTTTCTTATTTAAAAACACATGATAATTTATATGCTTAGACCTTACATGTGCATCGTAATATTGTATTCCAGCTAAGAGGACCATATGCACATAAATTTGTTTATTACTTCACGTTTCTTTCCATGCATGCGAATTATTACGCTCGTAACTTAAACGTAACTTGGCACATACGTTTTATTACACGGGCAATGTCTTTATTAAGTCCATAGCATTTGTCTTTAACGATATCTTATTCTTTATATATTACTCTTGCTTACTCGCTCATGTTCTCATAAAACTTATCTATCTCTGCAGGGCGCATCCCCGAGTTGGGCAAAAATTAACTGTGAAAATAATACATTGCATTCAAAATATTTCGCATTTTACCGTGGTTTATTATTGGTTTTTTGTTCCCGACGTTTCAAGTTCTCTACAGCACTCATGGTCAGAGAAGGGACTGAGGCGTCATTGTTATTCCGGCGTACCCTAGGGGGATAAATTTAAATGCAATAGAAATTTCAATTAATCGATCCTACAGCCCAAAAACAAATATTGTTTAATACCCAACACCGGCGTATACTACCTTCTCTTTAACAATGCTATTATATTTTTGCGGTATATATAAGATTTTCATATGTTATTGATAAGTTGGACCGCACTTGTGCTCAAAAATAAAACAGATTTAATACGCTTACCACTATGATTTTAGACAATTTTGAGTATAATATCCATTAAAAGAGTAGTTTTAGTTTGTGTAATACCCAACACTGGCGTATACTACCTTCTCTTTAACAATGCTATTATATTTTTGCGGTATATATAGGCAGGTATGTATCTTTTTTGACCTGCATACACGAAACATTTTCTAATCAGATGTTTGTTTTTTTTTTTTTTTATTTAAGAATTGTATTGAGTACAACTTAATCCTTACAAACTAAAGAATAAAATTAGTCTAACAAATTAGCTATTTCATGTAGTATGTACTTAGATTAGGGTTTATTTGTTAGTTGAGTAATTGTTTTATATAATCGAAAGTGATTTGTAAGCTTTTAATACGATTAGTTAAGATTTTCATATGTTATTGATAAGTTGGTCCGCACTTGTGCTCAAAAATAAAACAGTTTTAATACGCTTACACCACTATGATTTTAGACAATTTTGAGTATAATATCTATTAAAAGAGTAGTTTTAGTTTGTGAACTAAAACTACTCTTATCAAACTACAGTTTGATTAACGTAATATTGTAAATAAGGATAATCTTCCACTTAATGTCCTATACACAAAACACGAAAGCCCGTTGACCGAATGCGTTAAAAATACCATTATATCGCACAAGCAATGAAAAAGGGGCAAAACGAACACCCAACTTCTGCTCACTTCGACCAAATGAAATAACGCATATTTAAGCCATTTTAAATCTTATTCTAATAGAGAAAGGGTGTATTCAAGTCTGTGCAGGTGTAAAATAATTCGTCGTAAATGTATCCCGAATCAATTCGGAAAAAAACTTTTCCCAATCGTGAGTCTCAAAGACATGTTACGTTTTGCAGTTGTGTAGATAGAATTAGGGGTATAAAGAAACTGAAAAGGGTTCGAGTAAGATCTATCTATTGCGTAAATCTTTACTAAATGAGGTTCGGTACGTGAACCGGTTTGATAGTATTGCTATATCCAATCAGGATTTACGTTTTTTACGGTCAGTTGTTGATCCGAAATCCATGCTTTTTGAGGCCAGTAATTTTTCAAGTGTCAATAAATCTGGCAACCAATTACGCAGTACGAATTATCTAAGAAATACGAATATGCATTAATAACATTGATTGCAATTACAATTATCATTATTATAAAAGTGTATGTATTATCATGATGTGACTGATAATTCACTGTCTATTTTTCACATAATTATTTAATTGTATTGAATTCTAAGCCCAACGGGTATACTATAGAGGAACGTTATGTAACTTGTTAAATAAAGTTCTTCTATAGTATACTGTATAAAACACTTGTGTTTTATTTAGATTTAGTAACGTAACAGAAACCTTTGATATACTTGCATGAGGAGTAAGTTCAACTCGTTGGATGCAAGTACGGAATGATAAAGTACTGGAATTAAAAACTAATCATGGCTAAGAGAATGGAAGACATAGAGATCTATAAGGAAAGAATCTGTTGGAACTCTGTATTCCTATGAGAGTGGAGGAAGCCAGTGAGTCTGTAAAGAATGAATTTATTGGAAATCTGTACTCTCTGTCTACCCCGTAAAGAGACAAACTATGATTGAATTAGTTATTCCAAGATGAAGCCAACCGATTGTAAGCTTTTTGGGAGCACTGAATACAACTTTCAATAGGTAATCGTAACGACAGACAAATCAATCGACTGGCTTTTTTCGAGAAATACAGAAGAATTCTAAGGTATACTATAAACGATAGCTCGTCGATGCCTCTGAGTTTTACAAGTTACACGTGCGGGTCAATACGAATTCATTTTCACCAGAATTGTAGCTCCTGCTAGAGTCTAATGCTCTTACTGGCTATGATTATGATGCCCTCACTAGTGATCACGCCCGTACTCGTATAACATACAAGATGATTAGGAAGTCAGGTACAATGACAAAAATTGTAAAACTTATACGTCGGTCTGAAGAACTTTTCTTTAACAACGTTTTATTTTTTGAGGATTGTTTTCTCGTTTTTAATGAATCAGCTGATCCATATGTACAGAAAACAAAAAAATAATAAATTGAATGTGCTTATACTCGAAAATGAAAACGCAACGTCTTAAATAGACTAATAAACAATTAAAGTTACATACTTGTGGACTTACTAGTCCATATACGAATTTCGCCATCTCTGATCCCACGGTTAAACTAGCCAGTTTTAATTGCCGAGTAACGCTAATCGAGAAGTAACTAACGAGTATTACTCGGATGTGGTGAAAGAGGCCCGCAGAGATATACTGTGTACATCCACTTTTGGCCAACGATGTTAGGTCCCATGTATCAGAGGGCGAGCCTATTGCTATATGTCGGGCACTATTCCAGGCTGTGAACTGATATTGGGAATTATTCGATAGATAGAAAAACTACATTTGTCAGAAGTAGGATTTGAAACCAGGACCTCGTGATCGCAAAGTATTATTCACCACTAGATTAAAAAGGCAGAAAAAGATTATAGTCTATAAATCCGACCGTAACGTAATTTAGGTCTATTAGGGCCGCCACTCGAAAGGCAGTAAATCTGACAATCCCCTGTTACTACTCACGGATCCTTGGAGGTACTTTTTATTTGTTCTTCGCTGCATTTGATACATTTTTGTGAGGGGTGAAATAGGGCCCTTGGGTGTTGCGGCAGGATTAAGTTCAACCCCTGCAGCTGTGAGAATCGAGGATTTTAGCTTTGAAAAGTGTGAACTAGACAGATATTAATAACTCTACATACATACAAAGATATCATAGGAGCGTGAAATTTAGTGAGCACTAAGAAAGTTACCTAGGAGGTTAAAGATTAAAACCAAAATGTGCAGTCAAACTCAAACAATTCATTTTGTATAAGCCCTGCGGGAGCGCTTACAAATAGTCAATTTAAATCTAATTTAACTACTGATCTACCACCGGATAGGAACGCGGCCTCCACTGAAAAGATTCAGCGAAGAAATTCAGCGGGCTTGTCTTTTTTATTTACTTCTCTTTCTCTTTTTTCTTTTCTGTTTTTTTTTCTTCTTAAAATATTGTGTGGATACAATGTTTAGGTTACAATTAAATAGTTTACGATCTAGCTCCAGTGTGATGCCTAATGATCGAGATATGAATCTAATGATGTTATCTGTAAAGAGGATCTAAAGGATTCCAGATGGATCAGTCCTCACAAGTAGCACCCGTTCACGAGTATGACTGCTGGAACAGCCATCACTCCCCTCGACCATATTGGAGCGAAGGGAGTGACCCGCGCCAGATAGCCACCGCAAGCAAAGACGGTGCATAAAGCAAGTGGTGAATAAATATTTATACACACACACAGAGATGACGCCACAGATCTATCAGATATGTGGCGCCATCTGTGTACGGTATAGGACATAAATTGGATCAGATTGTCGATTAATTCTTTTAATCGACAATCGAAATAGTTTGAATGAAAATTAAATGTTATTAATTTAATGACGGCTAAATTTTATAAAGAATAAGCACTCTTTTAAAAGGTATTTTTATGGACTCAGTACACCTCTGCCACCCCCTCTGGGGAATATAGGCGTGACGGTGAGTGTGTGTTTTTTATTTTTATGGACTGCCTCGTTGAACAAGTAGGTATCGTATAATGCATTAAGAGATCGAGGAGGATCTCGTACAAATTGTAGAGCGAGCAAAATGTAGTTTTTCTATAGAAAATTTCCCAGTATCAGTCCGGTGTCCGAAGTTGTGCCCGGTATAATAGCAATAGCCTTACCCCTATTACATTGGCACCTTACATTCTCAGCAATAAGTTGGTGTGCGCACATAGTACACCTCTTAGCCACCCCCGCTTGGGGAATGTAGGCGTCCCGAAGTGTGTGAATTTTTAATACGGAAATAATTGAATATCTACGTTGCTTATTTAAATTGTAAAATATATAAAAATAAACATCGACACACCTGTATTCCCCAAGGTCGGATGTTAGGTCTCATGCAATAGGGGGCAAGCCTAATGCCATTATATCGGGCACAATGCCAGTTGACACTGGAAATATTTCTATCGAAAAATTACATTTGTTCTGACCTGGGATTCGAACTCAGAACCTCGTGATCGCTACCTGCATTATTCGCCAATAGACTAACGAAGTATGGGTAACTTTTTAGAAGCTTTTGTGTTCGTATGTCTATCTGTCTTTCTGGTTCAAATGTTGTAATTCATTTTCAACTTCGGGTATTTAATTTATTATTTTATTAAGATATCCAATAGCGTTTGACAATAGGAAGCATGTATCCGACTTAGCTAAAATTTAGCATACATATGTAAGACCGGTGACAATGCCGGGCCCAGCTCCAGAACAGTCTTATGATGGGGTTGAAAGGTGGCCGTGGGAACATGTCAACTACATAACGTAACCACTTCGTATTTAGGCTTGTTAGATTGATATTGACAAGTACTATACAACCAGATGATATTTAGGGTCTGATGATGAAGTGGCAAGGTGACCAACGGAAGTACCCAAATACTAAACACACCCCCGCCGGGTTTGCGCTCGTTGGATTTGTCTTAACGAGTTTTGTAGACCCTGATGATGTCCTGGATTTGATGATGGAACCGAAGAGTGGCCTACGGAACTACCTAACTACTCAACATAACCTCACCGTGTTTGGGTTCGTTGGATTTGCCTTTACGAGTTCTGTAGACCCGGATGATGTCGAGGGTCTGATAATGGAGCTGGAGGGTAGTCAATAGAACTTCTCAATTACTGAACATAATCCTGCAGTGTTTGGGCTCGTTGGGTTTGTCTTGACGAGTTTTATAAATCCGGGCGCTGTCCAGGGTCTGATGATGGACCCGGGAGGTGGCCAACGGAACTACCCAACTACTTAACATAGCCCTGCCGTGTTTGGGCTCGGTGGATTTGCCTTGACAAGTTCTATAGACCCGACGAAACTACAATTTGGCGCTGAAACTGGTCGAAACTGATCCCGGTACGAAACCCTCGCGCGCGAGTCCTACTTGCACTTGTCCAGTTATTTGTTATGTTACGATTTCACGCTGAAGGCAAATTCTCGTTTTATTTTCTTTTAAAATCGTAGACTCACACTAGGATTTATTCCTGTGTCGTGGGTGCGTTTACAAACATGAAAATTCACATACACAAATACTGTGAGGGAGCTATATAAAGGTATCACATTGTATATCACAGATATACAATGTGAAAGTGGAAGGATGCAGGTACCGGGGAAGACCTAGACTATCTTACCACGACCAAATAAACCGAGTCTTATCTGATGGAAAAGTCAAGAGTCTCCGTAACCGGCGAGCGTGTATGAGACGAACTATGAGAGTCGAGGAAGCCAGAGAAGTATGTAAGGAAAGAACCTGTTGGAACTCTGTACTCTCTGCCTACCCCGCAAGGGATCTGGCGTGAGGTTATAGATAGATAGATAGCTATATAAAAGTGTATGCAATTAGCATAATAAATCAGTATATTACTCGCACTTGTCGTATCATTTACTCGCCTAATAGGGGAACCTCACATGGCGACCCTGCCGGGCGCGCGCGCGTGCGCACGCTGTTTGTTGACATTCCGATGACCTTATAGGTAATATCCCACAATGCGGTGCAAAAATAAAATGGACACTTATTACTCGGGATTCAAAGTAATCACTAGATCGGTAATTATTTTTATTATATTTTGTATAACATATAAAAACCCTTTCTACCACAATGGGTTCCACATACAGTAGCGAAGAAGTGATCGTGCCAATCCTTCCAAGCCTTCCATGCAAGTACGACAAGCATAATCCTGATGATTTTGCTTTTGTTGGGATCCTTAGCATTTCTATAAGGTGTTTACAAAACCTATAAGAGATGCCACAAGAGATGGATGACTAACGAAATTTTAAGGGAAAATATGAGGATGTCCATATTTCGACATAGAGCCAGACGATCGGAATTAAGAGACCAGAGAAAAGAGGGAGAAAATACCATTTGAAGAACAGCTTGTGAAGAGTTTCAGTGTATGTGCGTGAATGTGTAGGCCCGAAATAAGTGAAGTGAATAGTGAATGAGCGTATAACTTGCAAGGCATATAATCGCATTTATTATTTAAGTATCATGTAACTAAATGTAATATAGTATAGTATCATTTAACCGGATTTTATATAATGTAAAAACAAATTTTCCCTTTATGGCCACTAAGTTGAAAGAATTATATGACGGCCTCGTAGAAATCAGAAAATATCTAATAAAAATTGGTGCAAGTAGAAGGAAATATAATTATAACGAAGTTGTCAGAAGCGGATGAGTTTGTAAGAGAGTATAACATATTTTTAGAATATTATTGCAAACAGAAAAGTAATATAAGTAAAAGTGAAAGTATAATTATAAGAGAACTCTGTATACAGTACCATAATATATATAAACAAATTATTAATTTATGTTCTGCAAAACAGAGTGAAAACTCGCTGAAAATGTCTACTAAATTTGGTATCAAAATAGCTTTAACCTTGTTACCAGTATGTACGACTGAAAAAGCTAGCATAAAACAATTAATAGACGGCATTGAGGTTGTCACAAGCAGCAAAATTGAACTTATATGCGTCTTATGATAGTGTAGACGAATTGATTATCAGCCTTAAAAACTCAATTATTACCTAAAAAATCAGCTGCGGCGATACAGTGAAAGTTCCAGAATTTTAGACAAAATAGTTTGTCTATCGACGATTTCGGAAAAGAAATAACCGAAATGTTTGTGGAGTTAACAATTTCGCAATCCGAAGGGAATGATATGAATTTTAAAATATTAAAATTATTAAATTAAAAACAAGCAATCAAATATTTTTAGACGGATTGAGAAATCGACGACTGGGCACAATCATTTCGGCTAGGAATTTTTCTGCTTTATCGGATGCTATTCAGGTGGCTATTGACGAGGATGTGGCGATTCAATCAGCTTCTGGTGATAATATTTTGACCATGAATTTTAGGGGAAGACCGTTTCAGCGAGCAGCAAGAAGAGGTCGGCTTTCATTCGCAGGTAGACGACGAGCGCGAGCTGCGTATCAGCAATCACCTCAATGCCGGCAACAGGATGAAGCTCAGGTTTGGAGAGCGCCACAGATAGGATGGAAAAGGCCTGCGTCTTCTACGTTTCATAGAAATAGGGGTAGGAACTCTTTTGTTCAATCTAAAAATCAACGTTCACACGTATATACTTTGAAAGACTGAGAACCACAACCTTCTGGTTCGGGAACTAATCAGAACCAACAAGGTGAGAGTCAGTTTTATCGACACTAAAAATATGATTTTGTCTTGTAATAATGTATGTTACGTAAACATAAGATCGCCTAATGATTATTCATACAAGTTGTTAGTTGATACCGGTGCATCAATTTCAGCAATCAAACATAAACATATTCTCAAACAAGACATTCCAATCCATAACGAGAGTACTGTTGTAAATGGTATTGGAGGTAAGATTTATGCTAAGGAATACGTTATTCTAAACCTTGTCATTGGGAATCAAATAATAAGTCCAAAGTTTTATGTTTTTAATTCTTTGCTTTAGGCAAGTGGCATACTTGGGCAAGACTTTTTAAAAAAGTATAAGTCAGTGTTGATATTCGCTAATCGAACTTTATTACTATGGAACAACAATTTACAGACATCATTACCTATGTTCACGGAAAACAATAATTTTAATATTCCAGCAAGGTCAGAGTCAATTCATTTTATTCAAACGTATGAGACGAAGAAATGTGTGATTAATGCAACAGAACTACAAGAAGGACTATTTATTGCTAGTTGCTTAATTAAACCCATGTATGGAAAAGTACCGATTCGTATTTTGAACACTACAGAGTCAGATTGAACTTTGAATTCTTTTCAACCCACTCTACATGAAGCAAGCGAATACAACGTGTGTTCGTTTCAAGAAACTTCGCGTGAGGCAGATTAGTGTCAAAAAAATACTTTCTACTTTATCCTTAAGTCATTTGAATAAAGAGGAACAATTATCTATCTAATGTATATGCGCCAAATATTTTGATATTTTTTATCTAACCGGCGATAAATTAACAACCATAAAATTATATGAACATAAATAAACTTTAAAACCTGAAGTGGCACCAGTGTACGTGAAACCTTATAGACTTCCATATGCACAGACTTCCATATGTCGACTGCATATACGGATTTAGAAAAAAATAATTAGATTTAGTAGGACCGTTCGACAAAGATAGTGCAGGTTTTACTTACATACTTACATTACAGTGTGAGTTGTCAAAATACGTATGTGCATACCCCCTCGTCCCTAAGACATCGGTAGAAGTAGCGCGTACGTTGGTGAATAATTTTATACTCCAGCATGGCATACCGAGAGAGATAGCTACCGACAGGTGTACCGAATTTATGTCCGAGACAGTCAAACAAGTTTGTGAATTACTGAATATTAAAAAATTAACCTCAACTGCGTACCATCACCAAAGCATCGGCGCGTTAGAGAACTCCCACAAACATCTAGGTGCATTCTTACGAATACACACTAAACAAAAACCCGAATCATGGACTACATGGCTACCATTCTGGTGTTTGCGTACAATACGACAGTTCATACATCAACAAAGTGCACACCTTTTGAAATTGTTTATGGTAAAAAAATGTAATTTACCTAATAACTTAAGTAAATGCGTAGAGCCTCTCTATAATTACGACAGCTATCCACTCGAACTTAAATATAGACTTCAAGTTTCTCAAACGGAGGCGCATAGGAATTTAATAGCTAGCAAAGTAGCTAATAAGAATAGGTATAATAGATATGTTAACACAGTACAGTACAACCCAAATGATAAAATCCTAGTTGAGAATGAAACTGGTAACAAACTTAAAACTATATATTCTGGAACATACAATGTAAACGGCAAACCTAATGTCATACGCAAAAATAGGACGAAATTATACCATGCTAATTATAATTATTTTTTGTATACTGTATGTTATTGTGTGGTCTCTTACAATAGGTCTCATAAAAAAGCTCAGAGTTGCTCAGCGAGCTATGGAAAGAGCTCTGCTCGGCGTTTCCCTACGTGATCGAATCAGAAATGAGGAGATTAGTAGAAGAACCAAGGTCACCGACATAGCCTATAGGATTAGTAAGCTGAAGTGGCAATGGGCGGGCCACATAGCGCGAAGATCGGACGGGCGTTGGGGCAGAAAGATTCTAGAGTGGAGACCACGTATTGGCAAGCGCAGCGTGGGACGGCCACCTACCAGATGGACCGACGATCTTGTGAGGATCGCAGGAAGTCGTTGGATGCAGGTGGCATCGGACCGGCTGCGCTGGAGAGCGATTGGGAAGGCCTATGTTCAGCAGTGAACAAATATGGGCTGATATGATGATGATGATGTTATTGTGTTATCTTTGTATCAATGGCTCGATGAGTATGTAAACGGAGACGACTCAATCGGTACCAGACTTTTGTTCGGATGTCGCTGTGTCACTATATTATTATCTTTGAGCAATGTTTATAATTATGAATGTGTAATCAATATAATCTTAATTATATTAAGTTTTACCTAAATATGTAAGACATAAAATAAAAATTATATTTTATTTTATTTTAATTTTATGGGGGAGATTTGAGGGAGCTATATAAAAGTGCATGCAGCACTTTTATATAGCTTTTACATAGTATTAGCATAGTAAATCAGTATATTACTCGCACTTGTCGTATAATTTACTTGCCTAATAGGGGAACCTCACAATACCCAGACCCAAACATATAATTGTGGATCACACAAAGATTTGTCCTGTGCGGGAATCAAACCTGCGACTATTAGACACAGTGGGCGGAGCGGCTCAAGCTCTTAACCACTGCGCTAAATTGTCCGTCAAATTGAGATTTAATTATGAATTGACTGACATTTGGTATTTTGCCCCAATAAGTATCGATCCGATTTCAACACACGTACACGTATGTTATGAAAAGTGGGGTGGTAGAGGTGTACTTAGTACACCCACTTCTCGCCGACGATGTTAGGTCCCATGTAATAGGGGGCAAGCTTATTAACATCTACCGGACATAATTCCAGACTCCTGACTCATATTGGGTATATTTCGTTATAAAAGCTACATTTGTCCGACCTAGGATTTGAACCCAGGACCTCGTGATCACAAAGCGATGCGCTTTACTACTAGACTAACGAGGCAGTCAAGCCTAATTATAATAATGCATATATAAATTATAATAATTACACAAAGCTTATTATTTATTGCAAACTCTTGTAAAACAGCCCTCACACATATAATGGAATTAAGTCGTAATGTTCGTTTCGTATTCGTTCAAAACAATAGCCCTTTAGATGGATCGGCAGTGAAAGGTGAAGGGTCAAGCGTGAGCTATAAATTATGATCTGACGCCCGGCAAATATGTAATCTGACAAAGTAAGGACTGGATGTACTATTGCACAACTAAAACATTCTGGAAATAACTTAATTTGATATTAGTTATCTCCTTTGACATGCTTTGTGTGACTCTGTCGAAGAAAAACTGAGGGAACCATGTAGCCATTCACATGAATAGTATAATTTGTACATTTTAACTCAGACCTACCTGATAGACCAGCCTACATGATACTCCCATATCCCACAACAAAATGTAGACGGAAAAAGAAAATGTAAAAACACTATTTTAAAAGAGTAACCTTGGAGTTTCTTGCATTTGTTCTCCACAGGAATGAAATTCCGAAGTGGTGGTACAGTCTTTGTTACTTTTCTGATGATTCACAAATACTATAATAGTTAATTTAATTAAAATATTCTGATTCTGATTCTGAAATCAGTTTTGGAGCACCTAGAAGACGGATAATAATTAGACAACAGAAGTCGTATAGGTGCATGAACTGGTCGTCGTCGGCGTAGACCTATGTAATACAGGCTAAAGATGGTATGAAAGATTTCCAAAACTTGTATCTGTTAAGTAAATTAATACAATTCATCGGGAAATATTTTGACAGCAATAATATGACAAAAATAAACAAAACATATACAATGCGAAAGTGGAAGGATGTAGGTACCGGGGAAGACCTAGACTATCTTACCATGACCAAATAGACCGAGTCTTATCTGAAGGACAAGTCATGAGTCTCCGTAACCGGCGAGCGTGTATGAGACGAACTATGAGAGTGGAGGAAGCCTGAGAGGTATGTAAGGAAAGAACCTGTTGAAATTCTGTACTCTCTGCCTACCCCGCAAGGGATCTAGTGTGATGATATAGAAAAATATGAGAGAATGTGAGTCTTTGTTCATTTTTTCAAAGTGTGCATATATGACAAAGCGGCTTGTGGTTTTGAACAAAATTGTATGGTATTTCACTTCTAGTGACTTATTGTTACGATTTTAGAAAATAAACACATGATATTATTACGATTTTAATTAATATACGAGTGAAAATTATTATCTGGAGGTCAAGTCATGGATCGTATCGTTATCAAAGCTCTAGGCCATAATTTTGTATACAGTAATATCCTAGTATGTGAGTGTCTGTAAATAATCTACGCTGTTGATCGAAGAGCCTTATCAACTTCACCGGAGAAATGGGCGAGCATGCAACAACGACACGCTAGCCAAAAAAGTAAAGGAGGCAAGTTCAAGGGTGCCCCAAGGAGGACCGGTCGCGGCTTGGGCTTGTCGTCGGGCATATACCAGGTGTTTCGACTGTTCTTCGGCCTCACGGCGAGGTCAGTGTGACATACTAGTAGGCTTTTGACTAAATTAAGGGACCCGTAGTCTTACGGGACTATGTTTTACCAAGGTAAAGCAGAATTCGGCTCGGTCGGTCTAAGATATGTGACCGTTAGCGTTGAAGCCTAATGTGGTAGGCGTAAAGCCGAGTTGGCTGCCTTATACGCTTGATAAGTTTCAACAGCGGGTGGCTGCAAACACAATGTGACCTGTTTTCTCTCACATCGATCCTTTGCCTTTGAGGCCTTTGCCCACCAGTGAGCTAGTATAGGCTGGTTTTTATTAGAATTTACTGTTTGATTGATCATATAGTATGACTTGCCCCAAAGCATGCAGGAAAAATTCCCGTGACAACCTAAATGCTGTTTAAAAATTATAGATCCACGTAGACGAATATGGGGATACCTTTGTCCAGCAATGCGACAATATAAACCTATATTTCATACCAAAAAATACCTGTCGATAATTGGAAATTAATGGAGTATAATACAACAATGTTGCCGATTCTGTTAAGTCGCGGCTCCAAGGCAAGATTGCGGAGCGGGGCAACAAGGCACAACACTGGATGTACTTACAAGCGGAACGCATAAATCTGTGTGCCTGGGCTCATGACGCCTCGGGCGAGACCGGCCGAACCAACCGGACCATCAAACTATATAAATAACAAACTTGTGATATTTGACGTTGGAATTTTTTTTACAATGGAACATGACGTAATTTAAAACTATTTTTACATGTTTTCATTTCAATTGAAAGGTTTTTCAGTTTGTTTAGGTCTTAACTTGCAAGCTGAATTCAAACCACTTTCTCTTATCCTATGGAATTCAAATATGTCATCTGATTTAGTTCCATTGGTAGGTAATAATTTTTTATGGTAAGTATAACTCATTCTCTACCCAGGATCGGCTCCAGACGAAGGAATTCCTTAATGGCCAACAACATAGTACAACAACAACATACATTTTTGAATACACATTTCATTTAGATTGATCGATTTGAATTTCACCATTATGGAGGCGCTCCTAGCGCTGTGCGACCGCGGTGTTCTTACCGATCGCCAAGGTTAAGCAGCGTTCCACTCGGTCGGCCTGATATGGGTGACCGTTTGTGGCATTTTCATATTCGAACGTCTCCGTGCTTCGGAAGGCACGTTAAGCCGTTGGTCCCGGTTACCACTTAATGTGGTAGTCGTTAAGCCGAGTTAGAAGCCTTTAGGTGGCTTGATAAGTCCAACAGCGGGTTGCCACAAACCTGCCTCCACCAATCCGCACTGGGTCCGCGTGGTGGAGTACGACCTAATCTCTCTCACCTCGATTTGTGAGAGAAGGCCTTTGCCCAGCAGTGGGCAGTATAGGCCAATATCATCATTATGGAATCAGGGTTCCATAAAAAAAAAATTAAATATATTTTTTACAATTGATTTTTTTAAACTAAGTAGTACTAAGCTATTCGTGCGTCGTGATTGCGTTTAATAATATAATAAAAAAATAATATTAGCCCTGTTAATAAATTGTCCCACTGTTGGGCACGGGCCTCCTCTCAAACTGAGAGGGTTTAGGCCATAGTCCACCACGCTGGCCCAGTGCGGGTTGGCGAACTTCACACACCTTCGAGAAACTCTTAGGCATGCAGGTTTCCTCACGATGTTTTCCTTCACCGTTAAAGCAAGTGATAATTAATTTTTAATACGCACATGCTTTCGATAAGACAGAGGTGCGTGCCTGGGTTTGAACCCGAGACCTTTGACTTTGCAGTCCAACGGTCTAACCACTAGGCTATCACTGCTATTGCATAAAATTCACACACACAAACAACCATTCCTAAAAAAACACGTGGGTCACACAAGGTTACTAGATTTAGTGGGCGGGGCAGTTTAAATCACTGGAGCAAGCCATCCAATATTCTTCTTCTTAGCGTTTCGATGGCAATCATGATTATAATTGTATGGATGCGGCTCAGAAGGTGGCCACACCGATTGCATTGTAGGTAGCAGACATCAAATCCGGCTGCGTGCAGGTGTTAGGGCACGCAGAGCATGATATTAGGTGGAAAATCGTTAGGGAATCCCCACCTGATCATGTTGTCGTTGCTTCGGCCGACCTGGGTCCGAAGTCTATTTAAAGACTTCCAGACTGGCCATAGTAATTCATGTCCACGTACGGGACTCTCAGTAGGTGGAACAAAAGGATTTGGTAGTGATTCACCTTCCCTCCAAAGGTTGCGCCTCGCTTTTATTGGCTCCAGGGTCAATAAGTCGACACACTAGTACCTACTTACTTTTTACCCGACTACGACAAAGCCAAAAGAAAGGGTTATGGTGATAGCAGTCTATGTATGTATGTATATCGACGTGTCTCTCGAACAAAGTACTATAATCTAGTATTTATATTTGGCATAAATAACTTTATCGACGAGCAGTAAAGTTGCAAATATTATTTTTTTTGTTTGGCATATGAAACTTTGTTCTAAGGGGCCGTCGATTTTAGGCGCAAGAGTAGAACATATGTATGTTCCACCGTAGTGCCTAAACTACTCATCCAGTTTTCATGGATGAGGTGTCAATCGATTCGTCATTATGGTCTGAGTATCAAAAAATTAATATGACGGATATACATAAAAAAGTAGAAGTCTCTGAAATTGTTTTTATTTTTTTACTATCGTAAATATCGTAACGAGTGAGATGTCAAATGAAATAGGAGAAAAATTTGAATTCATAAATATAGATTTTGAACAATATTAAATATTTAAAATTAAGCGACAAATCGGAGTTCTGAAATGAGTCCAATATACTGGCAAAAGGTTCGACTGTGACTCAGTGAAAAGTCAGTGTAAACCACCTCTGCCACACTCGCTCGGAAAAGAGGCTTTTCGGCATTTATTTTCACCTTTTTATTACTAAAAAGGTTTCTCATACATACTTTAAGTTATGGAAATTTTGTTTTTATTGACCGGGTCAGCGGATATTGCAATATTTTGCTACGTCGGGTTAATAATTTAATAGTAGTAACAAACGATATGCGCGTTCAGTTTCATTCGATTGCAGACGATATATTGCTTTTTATTTTACTCCATTGCCAAAAATATTACCTATATGGTATTACCATATTGCATATTTACACCTGTAATTTATTTCATACTACGAGTACGATAGCACTCGGTTTAACTATATATGTATATGCTTACATGATGTATAACGAATCGGGTTATTATCGAGATTCGTTGCTATAAAAATACTAGTAGGCACTCGCACGACCTTTGAAGAGATTGGCAGAACTTAGTACTACGAATAGTCTGGCACAATTTATAATATAATAATAATATCAGCCTATACTGCCCACTGCTGGGCAAAGGCCTTCTCTCACAAATCGAGGTAAGAGAGATTAGGTCATACTCCACCACGCGGATCCATTGCGGATTGGTGGAGGCAGGTTTGTGGCCACCTGCTGTTGGAATTCATCAAGCCGCCTTTAAGGCTTCCAACTTGGCTTAACGACTACCACATTTAGTGGTAACCGGGACCAACGGCTTAACGTGCCTTCCGAAGCACGGAGACGCTCGAATATGAAAATGCCACAAACGGTCACCCAACTCAGGCCGACCGAGTCGCACGCTGCTTAACGCGCTACGAGCGCCCTTTCTCGCCGCAATTTAATTTTGATTTTTTTGTAATATTCTCTATAGTAAAAAATAATATGTCGGATCCCATACTTTGAGAACCGCAATTAATGGAATGCCAAGCAGTTCTTGTCATTCAAGTAACCTTTTATTTAGTCTATAGGCATATTCTATCTCTTAAATATTTGCTTGGGTATGTTTAGATGTTTAGTTTGATGAGATGACAGATGACGATTGACCGATGACAGCTAGTCGATGTAAGATGGCCGATGGCGCTGCATCGGCATTCAATTGTCAACAGGCGAGCGGTCTATGCATAACCCTACTGCAATCTATGTGACAATATTAATCTTCAATTATTGTGAATATCCTGTGATGTTTTGCTACCAAAGGCAGGATATCAAGAAAGAACTGTGTACCAGACAAGAACCTAGTGGTATTTCAAGATTTCCTTCAAGCTTGGCCACCATGTGGATAACTATGAAAACGAAGATAAACCTCGTTTCAACGTTACCAGAATCGAAACCGGCATCCCAAAAACCCAACCGCTGACATATGTACAATTATATAAACCAGTTCTTATACTATGACGTAGATTAACACGTCTTGTAAGTACCTGTTACCTCTAAAACCGTCTTTCTTTGTTATGAATGATAAAGCTAGCGAGTATGCATACGTTCGTACACACCGTCACGCCTATATTCCCCAAGCGGGGGTGGCAGAGGTGTGCTGAGTACACCCACTTTTCGCCGACGATGTTAGGTCCCATGTAATAGGGGGCGAGCCTATTGCCATATATCGGGCACAAATCCTGACTCCGGACTCATACTGGGAAGTTTTAGTTAGAAAAACTCCATTTGTCCGACCTAGGATTTGAACCCAGGACCTCGTGATTACCAAGCGGGTTGGTCTAGTCGCAAAGGGCATCCTTTGCGACTAGACCAACGAGGCATACGTTCATGTCTACATATTAGACTATTTAATCACAAAATTCTAGGTTTCATACAATGATATAGGTCTGACAGGCTTGGTCTTAAGAATAGATAAACCGAGAGGCAAGAAACAATTTGATATATTCCGTCATGTAGTGACCAAGCGAGGGTGGCAGAGGTATATTGCATACACCCACTTTTTTCCAACAATGTTAGGGGCCATGTGATAAAGGGGCAAGCCTATTGCCATACATCGGGTTTCAAGATTTCGGACTACTACTGGGAATTTTTCGATTAGAAAAATTACATTTCTTCTACCTAGGATTTAAACCTAGGCCCTCGTACTCGCACTAGACCAATGCGGCAGTCCTTTTAATTTTAACAATCAACTAAAGAAACTATATTTAAGATTTGGCCTGCCTCGTTGGTCGGGTGGCAATGCGCATCGCTTTGTAATCACGAGGTCCTAGGTTCAAATCCAAGTCAAACAAAAGTACTTTTTTTTATATACTTTACAAAAGTATTTTTTTTATATACTGAGTTCTTAGATTTACGCGAATATTACACATGAAATAAAACTATTTTTTTCGGATTTTATCGCGGTTTATTTTTGCTTTTTAAGTTCCCGACGTTCCAAACTATGCCTTTTGGACGTCTCACACCTCAGTCCCTCCCGTGACCATGGGTGCTGCAAAGCACTCGAAACGTCGGGAACTTAAAAATCAAAAATAAACCGCGCTAAAATCCGAAAAAAACGTTTTATTTCAATTTTTCTATATTTATAATTAATGTTTGTTACTGTGGCAGAATTACGAAACACATACTCCCTTACATCAAAAGGCATCGTGTATTCGAAAATGTTTCCTCTATAGCGCTCTTCGGAAAGTATGGGTTAAAGTTTTGTACATTAAACACATATTTATATTCGACGGACGTTTTAGCTCAGTGGTTAAGAGCTTGAGCAGCTCCACCCACTGTGTCTAATAGTCGCGGGATCGATTCCCGCACGGAACAAATGTTTGTGTGATTCACAATTATTTGTTTCGGTCTGGGTATTTGTGTATGTGAATTTTCATGTTTGTAAACGCACCCACGACACAGGAATAAGTCCTAGTGTGGGGCTACGTTTCCATTAAAAAAAAAAAAAAAAATTATCATCATCATCAGCTTTCTATCACCCACTTTTATTGTTTGTTTAATTAAACTTAGATCCACCTGATGGGGAACAATTTAAGCTCATTTAGCTTACATAGTTCAAACACCACCCACAGCAAAATGTAGATGGATAAAAAATGTACCTAAATGTGAAAGAGCAACCGTGGAGTTACTTGCTCTTCTTCTCCACAGGAATGACATACCGAAGTGGTGGTAGAGTCTTTGTTACTTTTCTGATGATTCATAAATACTATAATGGTTTAAATGAATAAAATCATTCTGATTCTGATTCCACAGCAAAGAGGAGGTAAATCCTTCTCTTTTTGTGCCTTCGCGTTCCTGCGCCAACTTTGATAAACGGCTTGATCCAGTGGTTGCGCGATAGGAGCGTGACGTTGGCGCGACCTGAGGAGTTGTAATGTACTGAAATTGTAATATACGGAAGAGGTCACACAGCGCACGTCACGCTCGGCGCGACGGCACATGTCATGATCCGCCGTTGTCGCGCTCGACGCGCTAACAAACGAGACGCCAATACGCGTGCGAGCGTGACGCACACAGGCGGATTTTCATATATTTGTGGTCAAAACTCCAATGTACGAAGTCAGCCATAACAGCCACGTGACTTGATTTTTTCCTTGCATTCAATGTCAGTCCGCATTATTTTGTAAATGAACGTGTTTAGGGCTATTTACTGTTACGAAATATCGATTTCTGAACAACAATAAATTATTGTTGAAAATTGAGGTTATGTAAAAAAAAAACATCTTCATCTTTTAAAAGTATTTGGTGTCATTTTTATCATCGATTGTAACCCGTAGGTAATCTGTGTATTTAAAATGGATTTATTTATTATTTTAGTTTGTATGCAAAAAAAAACAGAACAAAACTAGCTTATAACATAACTTTTACGTAATTACTGCTTTCATCAAGCTATAAAGTTATAAATTCACCCATTGATCTGACTACTCTGTCAAGATAATAATACAGCTATACATCTTAGCTTCATATCTGTGTAATTTTTTGTTGCTAATATGTGCTACTCTCCTTCTTATTAGATAATTAATAATAGGGAATATGCGTGTATTTTTTTATATTTTTATACGATAGATTACATCATTATATAACTGCATAAAAAATTTAAGCGTCAAGAACAAAATGTAATGGCCAAAAAAAATGTTGAAGATAGCAAACAGATAAGAGCATTTTAAACGCCCGCCATTTTGGCGCGCTTGGCGTGACGTCAAAGTCTAATAACAACCAATTAGTGAACAGCTGTAGAAGTATTTTATTCTGTAATTTATTTTGTATTTTGCGACTATTATACAATGGAACAACACTGTTGTGCCCAGGTGTAAAAATACAATAAGAAATGCACCCGATAGGTGCGGACATAAGGAGAATGTGGTGTAAAATCAGAAAAAGATACATGGTATCTCCATCAACTTGTTTATATTGCTGCGAAGATCACTTCAACGTAAGAATTAACTTAAATTATTTAAACTAAAATTTTGTCTTTGTGTAAATCGACAACAAAAAATAACAATAAACTAACTAAATAGCAAACATCCAACAAATATGCACTTGTTGACATTTATATTGTAGCCTTTGACGTCATATTCGATCTGACCAATAGCGTGGCGTTCCCGGTACTTTGAATTTCCCACTCTTTTTTTGTACTTTCAATAATTATTTTCTTAATAAAAAAGTAATGTTATTAAAAAAATATTAGTATAGACATTATTCGAATGCGATAAAGTTTGTAAAAAAAATATTTGACCCTTATTTGAATTACACGCATATTCCCTATTTCAATTAAAACATTAATAATATTTGCTTGTTATTTTTCTTTATTTTCTTGAAATGTCGTCATATGTTGCAAGAGTTGAATATTATACAAACTGTAATTTAAAAAACAAATTAAATTATTGAAAGAATGTCAGAAGAAAGTATGACAAAACAGATATATAATGCGAAAGTGGAAGGATGTAGGTACCGGGGGAAAACTAGACTATCTTATCATGACCAAATAGACCGTGTCTTATCTGAAGGGCAAGTCAGGAGTCTCCGTAACCGGCGACTGTGTATCAGACGAACTATGAGAGTGGAGGAAGCCAGAGAGGTATGTAAGGAAAGCACCTGTTGGAATTCTGTACTCCCGCGTCATGATATAGATAGATAGATTGATAGTAAAAAAAAGTTTTTTTTTGGGTTTTGAGGACGATTTAACAGATAGCTCAAAACAGTTATTATCTAAGTTTATATTCAAATATAAACAGAAGTGGGCTACTGGTAAAGGAAACAATGTCTAATTTAATAGAAAAGAATCTGCTTGGCTAATCAATGATAAGTGTTTTGTTTTAAAAAAAAGTTACAACGCGAGTTTGTGGAAGACCCTCTAAAAATTTGTCTGAGAGCAGTGATTGATCAAAATGCATAAAAACTGAAGTCTTACGTATAGAAAGATCTAGTAGAGAACTTTTGGCTGCTGCTAAAAAAAAAGGTCATCTGAAATCTGCTAACCAATGTAAATTAAGACCACTTCAGAAGTGGTGTCACTTCTAAACAATCGTACATACCTTACACACCAGACGAAGCTTTAATACATGTTGTTGAAGCAAGTTCCAATACAATTTAATAAGGAAGAGTATAAATCTCTTATGAAAATTTTACTTCTGCAAGGGAAAGATGCTACCCAACTAATATATCCATCAGTGAGAATTTAAGTATTTATGAGAAGTGTAACAACTTGTGAATTGGATTTAAGTTTAATTAAATCATGTTTTTTTTATTTCTATATTATTTCAAACTTTACAATTTATCTACGGGCTATGACCATAAATTTCAGAAAATCTGCCCGTGTGCGGCGTGACGTCGCGCCTGCAGTGTGACGTGCGCCCCGCACTTCCGATCGCCGGCGGAGCGTCAAACGAACGCCTTTGTCGCGCTCCATCGGCTATATGACCAAATCTTAAACCATTTCGCTCAGTGAAACGAGCATTCGTGTGATCCTAGAATTAAACTAATCCCTGTGTGACCCACAAATATTTGTTTTGGTCTTGGTGTGTGTGTGAATTTCATGTTAGTAACGAACGAAAAATACAGGAATAATTCCTGATTGGGACTACTTTTCTTAAATTTACCTCAAATTCTACCTCCAAATCTTGATTTATCACCCATTGATCTGCCTACTCCTCTTTTGCATGTTTTAGGCCACTATTCCGTAAATATCTGTCAATCTACTGTCGTTCTGGCCCTACCCACCGAAATAACTATTTTCACGTCGAAATATAACATTTCATGTCTATTTTTATACAAGTCTGTTTCAATCTTCTCTGCCTTGGAGGTCCCATCGATCTTGGTTCAGTAATTACTAGTGTCAGGAGTTCCATCTTCAAGCTAATTGGCGCAATCGTTCAAAACGGCAGAGTACCCTAAAGATCCGTCAATGGCACAAGTTATTTAGCTAGTCGCAATGACTGGACGGTAATTTGTGTGAAAAGATAAAAAATAAACACCTAAGTGGGGGTGACAGAGGTGTATTATGTATATAATGTTAAGTTAATGTTAAGTCTCAATGCAATACGCGAGTCGATTGCCATTATCCCGGGCACAAAGCAGACTGCGGACTGAAACTGGGATTTTTTCTTTCAAATACACTATTTCCGACGTAGGATTTGCACCTAGGAAATCTAGGACTAGATTTCGCTTGATGCAATCAGAACAATCCGGTGTCTGGAATGATATACAGTTTAAACTCAATCATTGATGTTGTATTAACCCTGCGAGGGCACTTACAAGTTGTCAAGTTAACATTTTTTTTACCTTACTTATCTACCACCGGATTGGACTGCCGTTTTTATTGAGAAGATGCAAAGTGAAATGCAGCTGGCCCCGTCCTGTCTTATCTATCTTTGTAACGGAATATTTCAAAGAAGGTAACGCATTTTCTAAAAATAAAAATCTTCATAGTTAAAAAATATTATTTATAGATTTTTTTTTAAACTATAATTCAGTTGTCTCTTTTTTTTCTATTTCCACTTTCATCAGGTTGTGCATGTTTAAAGACAAAAGCTTGGCCTATTACTTTAAGACCTTATATCGTCGACGAAATATGGACGTACACATTGCACCTCTGTAATACCAATTTGGATATTCATCGGTGTATCAGACGAACTATGTGTATCAGAGTCGAGGAAGCCAGAGAGGTATGTAAGGAAAGAACCTGTTGGAACTCTGTACTCTCTGCCTACCCCGCAAGGGATCTGGCGTGAGGTTATAGATAGATCAATCAATCAATCAATCAGCCTATCGTAGTCCACTGCTGGACATAGGCCTCTCCTAACACGCGCCATTGCACACGGTCCCCCGCCTTCCGCATCCAGTCCGTCCCAGCGACCTTCTTGAGGTCGTCGGTCCATCTAGCTGGGGGCCGTCCTACCTTACGCTTACCAAGTCGCGGTCTCCACTCTAGGACACGCTTGCTCCATCGGCCGTCGGTCCTTCTGCAGATGTGACCAGCCCATTGCCACTTTAGCTTACTGAGTCTGCGAGCTATGTCGGTAACTTTGGTTCTTTGTCGGATTACCTCGTTACGAATTTTATCCTTCAAAGAGACGCCGATCATAGCTCGCTCCATAGCCCGCTGTGCGACTTTGAGTTTGTGGACTAGTCCCACTGTGAGTGTCCACGTCTCGGCCCCGTAAGTCATAACAGGTAGAACGCATTGGTTAAAGACTTTAGTCTTCAGGCATTGCGGTATAGGCGAAGCGAAAACGTGACGTAGTTTGCCAAATGCTGCCCAACCCAATTGGATCCTGCGGTTGATTTCTTTCTCGAAGTTGTTCCTACCAAATTGGACAACTTGTCCAAGGTAGACATACTCCCGAACAACTTCGAGCATCGAACCATCGACGTAGATCGGTCCCGGCGTGACATGCTCATTAAACATGATCTTGGTTTTATCCAAGTTCATGCCGAGACCGACACCTCGAGAGGCTCCATTTAGGCTATGCAGCATTCCGCTCAACTGTTCCAGTGACTCTGCCACGATGACGATATCATCGGCAAACCGAAGGTGTGAGATGTATTCGCCGTTGATGTTAATGCCCCGCCCAGTCCAGTCCAGCGTCTTGAAGACGTCTTCGAGTGCATTGGTGAAGAGCTTGGGGGATATTACATCCCCCTGTCTTACCCCTCGATGCAGCTCGATCGGGTTGGTCTTTTGGTCCTGGAGCTGGACGGTCATTGTGGCGGTATCATACAGACATCTCAACACCTCGATATAGCGCCAATCGATGCCACATCGCTGCAGAGCATCCAAAACCGCCCAGGTTTCGATGGAGTCGAAGGCTTTCTCGTAGTCCACGAAAGCCATACACAGCGGCTGATTGTACTCTTCGGTCTTCTGTACAATCTGCCGAACAGTATGGATGTGGTCTACGGTGCTGTAGCCTTTTCGAAACCCGGCTTGTTCCGGTGGCTGGAACTCGTCAAGTCTTCTGGCGAGGCGGTTTGTGAGTACTCTCGAGAACAACTTGTAGACGTGGCTCAGGAGTGAGATGGGTCTGTAGTTCTTCAGCAAGGTTTTGTCACCTTTTTTGAAGAACAGAACCACCGCACTCCCGCTCCACGCTTGAGGTGTTAAGCCCTGGTGGATGACGGAATTAAAGAGACTCGCTAGCTTTTTCAGGATTGGAGTCCCGCCTGCTTTTAGGAGCTCAGTGGTGATTCCGTCATCGCCTGGCGACTTGTTGTTTTTGAGCTGCTCGAGAGCCACTCTGACCTCGTCCTGGTTGACATCAGGGATGTCTTCCGTATCGTGGCGTGCTAGTGGGGCTCTGTGGTCGTCAGCGCTGGGTCTCGAGGGTTTAGCCATCCGTGATGCGTACAGGTCTTTGTAGAAACTCTCAATTTCCTCGAGTATCTCGAACTTGGAGGTCACGGTTTTGCCATCCGCTGTATTAAGTTTCGTCAGATGGGATCTACCTAGCTGGCGAGCGAAGACTTTGGTGCCTCTGTTCTGTTCAATCGCAGCCGCGATGGCGCGGGTGTTGGAACATCGGAGGTCACGTCGCACCCGCTTCCGGATCTTCCGGTTGAGGTTCCTCCCATCCGGCGAAGACGCCTGCGTGGATGACATTTCGCGTCTCTGCCTCATAAGTTCGAGAGTCTCGAGCGAGAGTTTAGACTCTCTGTTACCGCTTTTGCCGGGAAACACCCTTCGAGACACATCCTGTAGCGTTTTGACCACTGTGTCGGTTTTCTCGTCAACATTGCCTTCGGTTTCCAGCAGGTCGAAACGATTTTGAAGCTCCAGTTGGAACTTTTCGGACCCTAAAGCTATTTGAGGCGCAGTAGGTCTGAGAGTAGACCTCATCATGCGACGTCTTTCGGCCTTGAAGTCTATATTTAGAGCGCCTCGGACAAGTCGGTGATCGCTGCCGGTATTAAACCTGTTGATCACGGAGACGTCTCTAAATATAGACTTCCTGTCAGTCATGATGAAGTCTATCTCGTTCCTCGTCACAGTGTCGGGGCTTCGCCATGTCCACTTTCTATGAGGCTTCTTCTTAAAGAACGAATTCATCAAGAAGAGCCCCTGCGACTCCAGAAAGTTGACCAGCATCTGCCCCCTGTGGTTTCGGCGCCCCACGCCGTGGGGTCCGATTATCGTTTCGCCGCGTTCTTGTACTCCCACTTTGGCATTGAAGTCCCCCCATAACAACGTTGTAGTGAGCCTTGGTGGTGCCATGTAATGCCTTGGCTATGTCTTCATACATGGCTTCCGCTATGTCGTCGCAGTATGTCGAGGTCGGCGCATATACCTGTACCACCTTCAGGGTGTACCTGTTGGTGATTTTAATTATGAGGTACGCTACCCGTGTCGACACACTGCTGACTTCCACAACGTTGTTAGTGAGAGCTTTGTTGACCAGGAAACCGACACCGCCCTGAGAGGGCCGATCACCTTCCCGAAAGTAAAACAGGTGGCCTGACTCAAGGGTTATCGTGTCCTCGCCCTGTCTTCGGACTTCGGATAACCCCAATATGTGCCAGTTTATGCGACCTAGTTCTACCTCGAGTTCAGCGAGGTGTTGGTCCAGCCGTAGAGAGCGTCCATTGTACGTAGCCAGGGTCAGGTGTTTTTGGTAGCCTTGTGTCGTAGCCCGGAGATTCTTCGCACCCCCTGCCCCGCTGTTACCGCGACCGCTACCGTGGCAGCGGACAGCGGGACTACCGGGAACTGGGGGCCTTTGCGTTTGGTGTCTTAACATATTAAGAGGTTTTTGGCCTACTATACCACGCTGGCCAGACGGGTTGGTATAGATAGATAGATAGATAGATATCAGACGAACTCTGTATATGGATATTATTTTGTAATTATGTTTAGCTTGTTGTTAAATAGGTAGATATGTGACGATGGGACTTTTAAAAAGCTTTCATTTAACTTGCACTGTTCGTATATCTGTCTGTCTGCCTTTCCAGTTCAAATTTTGTGATCTATTTTTCAAACGCTTGTGGGAATCTGATTGAGCTGGAATTTAGTAAACGTTTGTAAATTTGGTGATAATATGGCATCATAGAGCTCGTCTGATGATGGATTCGGAAGGTGGCCATAGCAACACGTCAACTACACAGCATGATCCTGTGGTGTTTGAGTTCTATTGATTTGTTTTGACAAATACCACCTAGATGGTGAGCAGGGTCTGATAAAAGAGCTGGAAGGAGGCTATAAAAACTCCTTAACTAAGCAATATATAAGCACATTCTTTTAATTTTTGTTGTAAAAAAAAGCTTAATTAAGGACTGGCCAGCAGCCTCAATATAGCAATTGTTAAGTTTAAATAGACTGAGCAGACAGAAGTTAGATGTTGATCGGATTAGACCCGCCTCTTCGTATACAACTTCGGGCAACATCGAACACGATTGGGTCACTTGGCGGTATGACTTTTCTGGGAGGGTGGTAATCATCCACGGCCATAGTAAGATCTGTAAGTGATAAACCACTTGAATGGGTGGTAGGCCATAGTTTTAGGTGCTGCTAGTTTAGCATCACCCAGGGACCACATGCAAGGAATCCAGAGTAAATCCTACGGACGCGAGCAGCTTCGACTTCCTATTTTACCCAAGCTATCAATGTTACAAAAGTTGTTCGTAACGAGATTATAAGTTATTTATCGTCGAACTGGGTACCGTACACATATTGGATTCGTACCTATCCCTCCCGTATTGAAAACACCTGAAAGGATCGCGGTATAACTGTGTAACTTATTCAAGCGCAAATTCTACCGAGAATGTATTTTAAGATTTCAGAATTTTAACACTATATCTGAGCTATCTCCATGTGTAAACATTTTCGAGTTATAGGATGAATTTAAACCTCTGTACGTACAATATACTTGTGTTACTATAAAAATATAAAAACTATTCAGATGAAATAGTTTACAACTGACTGAAGTGATTGAAGTCACATTTTAACTAACTAGTATTTTTCACCGAAAGGAGAGTAATGTGCTTTCTTTACCCGATGATCTGCAAGCGAAGTAAAATGTCCCTTAGGACATGTGGTTACAGGTAAAGGTGACACTTTACAAAACTTGTATACGGCGCATTATAACGTACGCTTGTGAGGTGCTCGGGCACGCCGCCCGCTCTAACATCGATAGACACCAAAGTAGCCGCCGCCGACTACGAACCTAACTCCCGTCCTATTAGCTGCTACCGCCGTCCGCGGCATGTTCTCACCGATCCCCCGATGTCCTTACATCCCTTCTTTCGGTTACAGATACCGCACACAGGATCAGACACCGACCTCGCCGGCGAGGTCGAAAAATCCCTTGCCCGCCGGCCGGTGCAGAGTACCACGGCCAGACACCTAGTATACGCCCTCCCCCATAGCGACTGCCCAAACCGAGGCCGTTCCTCCTTGAAGCGCCCTTGAGCTAGTGGCCCCCTTGCACTTCTGGCACGAGCGTAGTGGTTGCATGCTCGCCCTCTTGTCTGGTGAAACTGTAAAAGCCCCGCGGCCAACAGCGTAGATCATTCACATACACACACAAAAAGGAGGGTAATGTATTTTTAGTCTAGGCGTATTGTTTGTGTATTTTGGCAAAGTTCCGTGTCTGTATTATGAAAAATATAATATTTAACTAATTCAGTTAATTAAATTTCAAGTTAAAATGCGTTATGTCACCTTAAATGTTATATGCAGAGGTTTTAAATTATAGTTTGTTAACAATAAATAATAATTAATCATGGGATTATTTAAATATAATATTACACATAAATTAATTTTGAATGTCTTTGCGAGTAAAGAAAATAATTTTCAGTTAGCTAATTTTAATATTTTCATTTTAAAAATAAACATCTTATATCCCAAAAGCGGGAGTGGTATAGATGCACCGTTACACCGACTTTTCGTCGATGATAATAGGCCTCATATAATAAGGGTCGAGCGTATTACCATTATGCCGTGCATAAAGCTATACTTCGGACTAATACTGAAAAATATATTCAAAATTTTTGTCCAATCTAGGATTCAAATCTTGAACCTCGTGGTCGCTGCGAGCATTGTTCACCACTAGACCAACGAGGCAGTACATTAAAATTTAAATAATATGGTCATAAATAAGGAAGCCAAATTCCTACCGTCCATTTATTGACCCGAATGGAAGGACTCACCCTACGAAGGGGTTCTGTTCCGTGCATATGGAAACGCTAAAAATCCAGCGATTGTCCGTGGAAGGATATCTAAAATTGCCCCATGAATAAAAATGCGGTTATAACTCGTGATATTGGTCGAAATATGCCCGGATGCTTTATACACGCTGGCGGATGAAAGAAGTAAAAGGTATTAGACACTGGAGGTAAATTTAAATACGTAAAAATTTCGAAGGGTACCTACGTTTCTTTCGACTTATAAAAATTGTTCTTGTAATCACGAACTAAGCAAAAAAGGACTCCGCGCCGCTCAAGTCGAAAGTGATTCTAAATATGCTGATCCGCGTGTACATTTACATGCTACTCGCCATCGATATATCAAGTATTTGTAGAATAAGGGGATAACTTACGTAAATAATCTTAAGAATTTATGTTTGTAAATTTATCTTGCATGTTGACCTTGACAAGAGTGAAAAATGTGCCCAAACGACCAAAATTACAGGTTTTTGTTTAAATAGTTTAGATGTAAGAAATATAAATAAATAACTGGACAAGTGCAAGTAAAACTCGCGCTCCGAGGGTTTCGTACCGGGTTCAGTTTCGGCCAGTTTCAGCGCCAAATTGTAGCTTCGTCGGGTCTAGAGAACTCGTCAAGACAAATCTAATGGACCCAAACACGGCGGGGTTATGTTGAGTAGATGGGTAGTTTCTTTGGCCACCCTCCGGTTCCATCATCAGATACTGAATATCATCAGTCTATAGAACTCGTCAAGGCAAATCCAACGAGCCCAAACACGACGAGGCTATGTTAAATTCCGTATAAAAACCCTAAAAAGGTGATAACCGTCGGACAGACGGACAATGAAGTGATCTTATAAGGGTTTCGTTTTAGGTACGAAACCCTAAAAATTGTTAATACAATTAATAGCGCATATCTTAAACTTTTTTCAAATGTAGAATCTATAGATATCCGCTTAGCCGTTAAATAGACAAGGCTTGTTAAAATTTTATTCAATACATTTTATTCATGAAATTCCTTAAAACTGTTCATAATAAATACACAGAAGATTCTTTAAGAATCTTCTGTCTAGGGGGCGTATTTCTTCTTTTAACTCAGTAGGATGCTTCACTTTCGATATAGCTACACGGAGTTCTTCTTCCTAACAATAATATGTTTCATTAGTGAACATCATCCTGTACTAGTAATAATTATTATGTCTTCATAAACATGAACATCACATACATAAACGCCCAGACCTAATTCGCTATGATCCATAAAACACGTAACACGTCGCGTTACGATAACTTAGTGAAATCATTGTTTAACGGTACTTCAGTGGCATACAGAATATATACATATAAACATCATTTCTAGAGGATATTACTTGCCGCATTTGTTTATAACGAATAAAGGCCTGGTCTTTTAGGGGGCCTTTGTCATGTTGTGGTCGTCTTTCGACTAAAACTAGAATAATATCCCAGAGGCCATAGCATGGCAATATTGACGTTAGCATCATGATATCGAGTAGTCGTGCTGTCATATTTATGTTTATTAAGTAAATTTTTACTGTGACGAGGATGGCATATCAACTCCCTAGCGTCAAGCTGTCGTCAATCTTTTCATGCTAAGCTTTCAGTTCGGGTACGGGACCGACCATACGGCGACGCATATGTGAACGGTTCTTTAATCTAAACGTTTATCGCGATGATCCCCGATGCATTATGTATGAGAGTGCACTCATCGTCACGCCTATATTTCCCAAGCGGGAGTGGCAGAGGTGTACTGCTTACATCCACTTTTCGTCGACGACACACTCATACTCTACTTATACTCATACTCGTGCTATTACGACCTGAATGCGGATCATCTTAACAAACTGGACCACCTTCTTAATAACTGCATTCGATTTATCTTAAATTTGTGTATCTTAAATTTAAAGTGGTTGCCTATTGCAAGCGCAGAGCTGTGAGGGCACTGACAATGCTGTTTTCTAACCTTGACTCTCCTGCTTCGCCTGAATATCTTTCCTCCCATTTTAAATTTCTATGCTCTATTAAATATCTTCGAACCTCAAAAATTCGACTACTTCAATGCCCTTCTTACCGTACCAATTTCATTCGCTCCTCCTGAATGAAGAATCATTCAATCCATCTTGCTATGGAATGCTCTACCTCAGGAAATAAGGATGGCTAACAATCGTTTATCATTTAAGACTGAAGTTCAGGATCATCTTCATAAAACTTTGGCAGAATCATCTCAACATTTTTAAGGTTACTCAAATTTCATAGCTATTTATATAAATCTAAAAAAGTAATTTGTTGTAAATCGGTAACTGAATTGGTTTCAACAACTTTAAATCTTAATTTTTTTTTAAATTTGCAAAAAATCATATTCATCAGATTCATAGCAAGAAGTTTCAAAATATATTTCTAAAACGTATTTCTCAAAACGCACACATACACGTACAAGGTTCATTGTTAATTAGGGTATGAAAGTGCTTTAAAAAGTGTAAATACTTTTAAATTTGAAAATTTAGTTTTCGTTTTGAATTTATGAAGCAATTCTCTAATCGGGGTGTCTGAGGTCTTGCGTTTATTATGGTACATTTTTCTTACATATATCAATAATTAAATAATATATTCCCAGTATGAGTCCGGAGTCAGGAAATGTGCCCGGTATACTCGTATGGCAGTACGCTATTACACGGGATCTAACATTACTTTACTTTTTTTACTTTTTTTAAAAAACGTTGCCCCACACTAGGATTAATTCCTGTGTCGTGGGTGCGTTTACAAACATGAAAATTCACGTACACAAATACCCAGACCGGAACAAATAATTGTGGATCACACAAAGATTTGTCCCGTGCGGGAATCGAACCCGCGACTATTAGACACAGTGGGCGGGGCAGGCTAAGCCCTTAACCACTGCGCTAAATCGTCCGTCAACGACATTCGGCGGCGGTCGGCGAAAAGTGTGTATCCTCACCTCTGTCACCCCAGCTTGGGCTATATAGGCGTGGCGATGTATTTAAATTTCCAAAAACACTGATTCCCAATAAGTACATTTATAATATATAATAAAGAAATCTTTTATATATTTACTACCACAGGCAGCGCATCAGGATGTAAATATAATTTGTAATTGTCTGTTTAAATACTGAGATGATATGTTTAAAAAAAGAAAGAAACCTTAAGATATGCACTATAAATTATATATATAGAGCTGATTTTTTACTTAGATTGGTTATACTTATCTTATTTTTTAAACGGAAAACTACAGTTTGGTTGATTCGAGCAAACTGCTAATAATTTTCAAACGAAAATTCTCAATGTCATTCGCTTTAGTAATTCCCTTAAACTGGTAATAATGACATTAGGTCATACAGTCCCATAGAGGCCTACGGAGAAATTAATTATGTGTCGAGTGTACCGACATCTGCCACATCAATATTCAATTCTACTCGGACCGATACGGTTGCGGTGAACCAATCCATTCAGATCCTATTTCAATAGTAATCCTGATTCTGACATCTCACTCGAATATGATTGTTGCGAATAAAAAACATAATATTAGCCCTGTTAAGAAACTGTCCCACTTCTGGGCACGGGCCTCCTCACAAACTGAGAGGGTTTAGGCCATAGTCCACCACGCTGGCCCAGTGCGGGTTGGCGAACTTCACACACCTTCGAGAAACTCTTAGGCATGCAGGTTTCCTCACGATGTTTTCCTTCACCGTTAAAGCAAGTGATAATTAATTTTAAATACGCACATGCTTTCGAAAAGACAGAGGTGCGTGCCTGGGTTTGAACCCGAGACCTCTGACTCTGCAGTCCAACGGTCTAACCACTAGGCTATCACTGCATTGTTGCGAGATATATGTAATTGTTATTGCATCTTTTAATAAATCAGCCTACTTATACTTATCCGCTGCTGGGAATAGGCCTCTTAATTTGAGGTGAGAGATATTAGGTCGTACTCTACGAGGACCTAAGCTGATTGGTGGAAGGTGGAGATATGTTTGTGGCCACCTGCTATTAAGAATTGTGAAACCACTTCCAACTTATCTTAACGACATTATTACACATTAAGTGGTAATTCAGACCAACAGCTTAACGTGTCTTCGAAACACGGTGATACTCAAATATTGAAAGATCAACCATATAAGACCCTACTGGCTAAGAACACCGCGGTTGCATAACATTACAACCGCCTCACATAATTGGGTCTTTTAATAGACTTTAACAACTATTAGGCTCTATTTTCGGTCCGTATGTACATGTTTTACAAATAAAATCTATCTATCTATCTATCTATAACCTCACGCCAGATCCCTTGCGGGGTAGGCAGAGAGTACAGAGCTCCAACAGGTTCTTTCCTTACATACCTCTCTGGCTTCCTCGACTCTCATAGTTTGTCTCATACACGCTCGCCGGTTACGGAGACTCTTGACTTTTCCATCAGATAAGACTCGGTTTATTTGGTCGTGGTAAGATAGTCTAGGTCTTCCCCGGTACCTGCATCCTTCCACTTTCACATTGTATATCTGTTTTGTCATTCTTTCCTCTGGCATTCTTTCTATATGCCCGAACCAACGGAGCATGCCCTTTCTCATCTTTACACCGATACTATCTCTCATACCTACTCGCTGTCTTACTATGCTGTTGCTAATACAAATAAAATCATTGCAATAAATCTGTTTGGCTCCACATAATTTGTTCTGTAACTACTCCCTGTAGTGTGTTGGTCAAATAAATGATTTACTTTATTTCCCATTCAATTAATTGCGTACTTGTCCACTGCCCGTCAAATTGCAATAGTATAATGAGCGACCGCATTTGCAACAGCATAATAAGATTTATTGATCTAAAGATGATAAAGGGTTTACTCCGGTGGTTTGAATATATAGAAAGAATGTCAGCAAAAGGAATGACAGAACAAGCCCAAACAATGTATGTTAGACGGTCACAAAGGTCAACTTAAAATCTCAGCTAAGAGGAAGGTTCAATATCTATTGAAGGTGGTATGAAATGGTGGTATGAAGTTGGTATCTACCTAGTTAAATCCAAATCGTTAACGTTAAATATTTCTTGTTTTTATAAAAAAAAATATAACTACGAACTAGGAATTATTCCTGTGTCGTAGATGCGTTTACAAACGTGAAATTTACATACATAAAGACCCAGAGTGAAACAAACATTTGTGGGTCACACAAAGAAAATAGACAGTGCGGAGGGGCGTATCAAACCCCCACTACTCAATCCGGTGGCTTAAATTCTTAATCACTGGAGCAAGCCGACGTTAAATTTAAACTCACATTTTTAAATTCCACATGGATATCGTCCATAGGTCACGCCAGAGAAGCTAGTGAACCACCTAAGAAAATAAAATTGGCTCATCGGTAACTACATAATATATAAGAAGGTATTGGAACGAATAGTTTGCCTTTGTATAGAATTGCGGGATGCTTTCTGTTCGGCGTACGAGACTGTGACAAACGCCCGCGCCGGACTTCCGGCCATATTTACTATAACTAAACGCGGTGCGTTACGATAACTTCGTGAAATGATCGTGTAACGGTATCCCACAGGGGATCAATCCCATAACTACTTGATCTAGTGGGCGGAGCGGCTAAAGCTCTTAAGGTTTCGCCACATAGCCGATGCAACGCGACGCGAGCGCGACGGTGGCGCGGTTTGGGGAGTTGTAATATACTGAAATGTACGGAAGACGCCACACAACGCAGCCCCACTCTGCGCGACGGCAAACGTCACGAACGAACGCAGCCGAGCGCTTCCGTCGCGCTCTCTCCGCGCTTCGTCGGCTATTTGACCAAGCCATCTATCTAATTTTAACTACATATTCTTAGACTATCTTATCTGAAGGGCAATTCAAGAGTCGCTGTAACCGGCAGGCGTATATGGGACCAATTATGAGCATGGAGGAAGCCAGAAAGGTTTGTAAGAAAAAAAAACGATTACCCTAGAGCGTAGCCAATGTAATTAAATGGCTCATAGGTCTATCTGTAGATGAAATCATACCAGTACGCGATTAAAATACCAATTTTGTATGTCGCAGGAGTATCAGTATCTGATCATGTCACAAAGTTGCCTTAACGTGGCTTGTTACGTGTTTATCTGTTTATGGCGAATAAGGACATGGACTGGCAGGGTCAGCTCGTCCCGTCGCCGGTCCCAAACTTATTAATTGCCCCAAGCTTTCGACGCGCTCGCTTTGCTTGCAAAATAATTAAGCTCGACGTACGGTCAGCGACTTAAGTGAACTTGCTCAATTTTTGAAATAATTTACACATTTTTGTTTCGAATCAATTCCGTTTTTCTATATGTGATGTTTTTATAAGCTCCTATTTAACTTGCAATGTTCGTTACTTTGTTGAGGTCAAATCTTGCCAGCTGAATAAGAACCACTTCCTCTTATTTTACGGGTACAGACGATAATGTATTTTTATTGTAAGCATACTGATTCTGCACCCAGGATTGGCTCCAGACAAAGAAAGTCCACAAGGACCAACAGCATAGACACGAGTTTCTTGTTCCTTATTGGCCGTTTTAAATTGCGCCGATTTGAGCTGTTAAAAGTTTATTTTAAAAATGTTTACTATATGTCTTTTTCACGAGACATGGGCACGGTGACGTTTGATCATATTTCATTACACGCATATTGAATTTAAGAATATTCAAAATATAGAGAGCTAAAAATAAACAGGAATATAAAAATACACCAATAATCTACTTTAGTTATCATTTAAATCATATACTGGTCATAAATTTGCGTAATTACTAAAAAAAACCTAAAACTTAATAAAACTCTACTACCCAATCATATAATTTGTAACGGTTTGCGTTTTAGGGACTGACACAATGAAATCGTTGTAATCGATGTGTTGTTTTATTAATGTACAAAATCGATTGCCGAGTTTTTTACGAGTATATTATTCTATGTATCTGACTGAAATATTAAGTATTCTCTTGGTAAATAAATTAATAAATAAACGTGAATGCGCTATCTTGACATATTAAAACAAGAGAGTTTTATAGATTGTTTAATAATAATACACGTAAGTGACGAATCAAGCGATTTGTTAGAAGATATTTCTGACCAATTGATTGCTTCGTAAATAAATAATGAGATTATTTTATTATGTTCTCTTTTTGATCCTAAATTATTTTGATTAATATCGATACATTCTTCGTTGTAAATATTCTCGATACGATATTCAATAGATTCTATTTTACACTCACGACATTTCTAGAAAACACCCATGACTGGTGAAACGGACCATAATAATAATTGGTCTGTTAACGAATGGCGCGATTAAGCATACTTTGTAATTAGTTTTTCCCACTTACGTAGTGGGACAAATATCTATCTCTTTATTTATATCATCACGCCAGATCTCTTGCAAGGTAGGCAGAGAGTACAGAATTCCAACAGGTTCTTTCCTCACATACCTCTCTGGCTTCCTACATTCTCACAGTGCGAAAGTGGAGGGCCACGCCGCATTGTATTATATTCCTGAACCAACGGAGCTTACTCTTTTCAACTCATTTCATGTGGGGAAAATGTCAAGTAATCGATGAGGGCTAGCGTGCAATCACTACGCTCGTGCCAAAAGGGCAAGGGAGTAACTAGCTCAAGGGTACCTCAAGGAGGAACGACCTCGGCTTGGGTAGTCGATATGGGGGAGGGCATATACTAGGTATCTCGCCGAGCTTCTCTGCACCGGCCGGCGGGCAAGGGATTCTTCGACCTCGCCGGCGAGATCGGTGTCTAATCCATTGTGCAGTATCTGTATCCGAAAGAAGGGATGTGAGGGCATCGGAAGGGTCGGTGAAAACATACCTCGGACGGCGGTAGCGGCTGATAGGAGGGGAGTTAGGTTCGTAGTCGGCGCCAGCTACGATTACCGGAAATATCGGGCTGTCGCCTTTGTAATAAAGGCGCGAATAGGTTCAAGGTCGAGATCGGAATGGAGACGTACAGAATTCCAATAGGTTCTTTTCTTATAGACCTCTCTGGCTTGCTTCACTCTAAAGTTCGTATAATATACGCTCGCCGTTTACGGTGACTCTTGACTTGCCCTTGCAGATAACTTACAATGTATTTGGTCATAGTGATCCTCCCTGATACATACATCATTTCACATTGGCATTGAATATTCTCAATTCTAGAAATCGTTTGTGTTAAGTATCAAATGTATTTTTGTTCGCCTGTTTGTTTTTTAAATTATCTGTTTATTCATAGGCTCTTAATTTTACAAATGTAAGTAATCATTGGTTCACTTACATTTGTAAAATTAAGAGCCTGTTTCACCACCCTCAAGTAAAGCCTGAAGTAGACTAGACGAGTAACGCTAATCGAGAAGTTTCTACCTACTAGTAACCAGCGCTTTACTCGAGTGTGGTAAGAGAAGCCCTAGGAATATTAATAGTACGTAATACTAGATTTGAAATATTAAAATTATTCCAAGATTTGTGTCGTTGTCCGTACCATACCAATTGTAACCATATTACTTACTACTGTGATTTTGTATTGATTAATACTATTTCTTTGGTCTACGAGCGCAACGGTGTTTACAAAGGCTGGCTATTACGAAGGCCTGGTTTCAAATCCTAGGTGAGACAAATTTTTACTATGTTTTTATATTAAAACTAGCTTTTACCCGTGGCTGCGCACGCGTTTATTTTGTAATTTGTCATAGGTAGGTCTCTCCAATACGTCATTACTCCAAGACCTAAGACACCTCCACACTAAGTTTCTTACAAAACCTGTGCAATTTCTTGTTGTGAATCTTTCTTGTTGGTTACCATTTTACCTACATATTATAAAATTATTGGTAAAATGACTAATTTAAATCTTTTCTTATAATATTAAAAAAGTACATTGTGAGCTAGGTCTGTAACAAAGTTTTATCAGTACATTTTGTGCCAGTCTTCTTCGTAAGAATACACAGTTCATGTTCATTCATAAATGAATATACCAACTTTCGTGGCCGGGCCATTCATCGTTAAAGAGTTCTCTCCAGAAGAGACCATCCTGAATGCACCATCGCGTTAAAATCATATCACGTATATATCACTGGTATGCAAAATTTCAGATGAGTGATCTTTACCACGAAGAGTTTCTTGTGAGGAGATGAACCTGAGTCCAATATCAGTTCATGGATAAATTCATGTGTAGACAAAATTCACGTTTTAACGTAACATTGCAGCTCGAGACAAACAATAATAATAAAAATAATAAAGTTTTATGATTTATCCTGCCATTATTCCGGATTGGTTCTTGTTTTCGGGTTAAAAAGCATTTATTAACTTACGTTAGACTATAACTTATTACAAAAACCAAATTTCACCGATCGACAGTTTTTGCGTGATTGAAACATAAAAAGACAGATATACAGACAATAATACCTCTACACTGATAAGGTACATGTGTAATGTAATGTGATTCGGCTCGGTAAATTTTTTATTATATGTCATAGATAATCTCAGTGGCAGTCAGGAATCTACAATAGTATCCTTGGTGATCTTTGTTTGTCAGCCAAATGTAGGTGTACACAATATAGGAGTAAAGATAAAATATATTGACCGACGATTTAGCGCAGTGGTTAAGAGCTTAACCCGCTCCGTCCACTGTGTCTAATAGTCGCGGGTTCGATTCCCGCACGGGACCGAACCCGTTTGTGTGACCCACAATTATTTGTTCCGGTCTGGGTATTTGTGTATGTAAATTTTCATGTTTGTAAACGCATCTGCGATACAGGTATAATTAATTTTAATTTTAATTATATTGGTATTGGACCTTGGACTTTGAAGATACACCAGGGAACTCCTTAACGACAAACAATAGGAAAGTGCAAGTTGAGACAATACGAGTATGGGTGTTACGTCAATCCTATAGGTACTATAGAATTAAGCAGATTGTTAACCGACTTCAAAAAAGGTGGAGGTTCATTATTCGTCTGTGTTTTTTTATAACGTATTTGCTTATAAACCGATTTAGATGGTCCTTTTTCGCTGGATTCAATATAGTTTCAAGGTGGTGGGTGAAATTAAAATGTAATTTCATCAGTTTTGGACCTTGAACTTTGAAGATACACCAGGAAACTCCTTAATGACAAACAATACGAATGCGTAGATTGAGATATTACGGGTATTAAGGCAATCCTAATCCGAGGTCACATATTTTTATTTAAATGAAAATACAGTACAATTCTGCCACCCCCGCTTGGAGAATACAGGCGTAACGGTGTTTATTTACGTTTTTGCCACGTACTCAAACAACTCACAAATAAAATTTTGTGGATTAATCGTAGCCAGAGACCGCATAAAATCAAAATTGTGCCAAGTAAATACATAATTCATACGAATGCTACTGATATAATCGGCACTGGGACCAGTAGCGTTTTCTTTGCGATCGCCCGGAGCATTCTAGATAGTGAAGTCGGCAGAAATAATAGGACAACTTTTATCGTCGTCCATACAGAGACAGGTAACTGAATGGCAGGCTTATCGGTAAAATACGCTCGAAAATTACAGAGGCAGTCCAAGTTCTTATCGCTTCGCCTGAAGCAGTGGACTTCTCATAATCAATAAAGTATGACTACTAGCAATGTTATTTCAGGTTGCTGGTAAGGAGTAGGAAACACGAAACCGCATTTAATTTTAATACACCAAAAATCTTATTTACACCAAAAATGTACTTACGAAATGTTAAGAAGGAAAAGAATAGTAAAAGCTAAAGGTTCTGTTATTAGTGCGAAATGTCATCTCTGAGGTGAAGATAACACTATTAATAATATTAATACAAGAAAAATTACTACACTATTAGGTATTAGAAGGAAAAACAGTCTCTTTAAACACAGTTTATCCGTAGAGTATGGAAGAACAATGAGAACGAGCTACATATATTTTTTTAGTAAAAATAATTAAAATAAAAACTCATTTACAAAACACGGAAACTTACGTAGTACGCACAAAATAACGAGCCATGTAAATCGATTATAGTAATTTTCACATAGGATGGGTAGTGCAAGTTCTAATTGCCAAACAAAATTAATATTTAATCAATGATATTAAGGCATAAATTTTATTGCCATATGGCAATAAAAATTAAAACTAGAGCAATGAATACATGTCTTCTGCCGTGCTTAACGTACGCTTGTCAGACCTGGAAATGCACAAATAAAGTAAAGAACAAAATCATCAGCTGCCAACGCGGTCTGGAACGCAGTATGTTAAATATAAATAAAAGACAAAAAATAAGACACACAAAAATAAGAACTATTTCAAAAGCTACTGACGCTCTAACCTACGCCCAAAGACTCAAATGGAAATGGGCGGGACATGTAGCGCGACTACAAGATGAGAGATGGACTAAAAAAATCACCTTGTGGAACGGTCCAAAAGGGAAACGCTACAGAGGAAGACCTTATACGAGATGGCATGACGACATCATAAGAGCAGCTGGCCCGAAATGGACACAAGTGGCCAAAAACAGGGACAAATGGACTTCTTTGGAGGAGGCCTTCACCCGAAGAGGGGTTCTCGCAAATTAACCAAACTTTTTATTATCACTTGTTTAGGATATATATTAATATATTAACCAGTACACACTATAGTTATTTTTTTAAATTTATTTTAGTTTTTTTGCAAGAAATAAAAGGCTTTTTTATTTTTATTTTTATTTTTATTTTTTATTTTTTATTTTTTATTTTTTTATTTTTATTATTAAGGCATAAAACCATAAGTATAGAAACGGGTGATGCCTCTTATTGCCATTTATTAAAGTATAATTTTGCCTGGCAATAAGAACTGTAACTACCCATCCTATGTGAAAAATACAATAGAGGCGTAAGTACGCTCAATTTGACGTCAAAGTAACGTTGTCGAGAAAGCGTGTTGTCAAGTTCTCTATTCAGCAAATTTTGTAGTGTGAGAAGAATGGCTTATCAATTAGTGTAACGCCGTATTTCTTCAGCGCGTACCAATATTAAGAGTGCACGTAACGAAATGTAACAACAACCAAGTTCTGTTTAAAAAAATCACAAAATTTAAATATATCATTATAAAAATACTACAAGGCACTCGCATTAGGTCATACCACGCGGACCCAGTGCAGATTGGTGGAGGCAGGTTTGTGGCCACCTGCTGTTGGAACTTATCAGACTGCCTTTAAGGCTTCCAACTCGGCTTAACGACTACCACATGAAGTGGTAACCGGGACCAACGGCTTAACGTGCCTTCCAAAGCACGGAGACGCTCGAATATGAAAATGCCACAAACGGTCACTCATCTCAGGCCGACTGAGTCGAACGCTGCTTAAACTTGGTGATCGGTAAGAACACCGCGGTCGCACAGCGCTACGAGCGCCTCTTATAATATACCTATTATTTGAAAATCACAGCTAATTGAATGTCAATCGGCCTCCGCCAATCCGCAATGGGTCCGCGTGGTGGAGTATGATCTATTCTCTCTCACCTTGAATTGTGAGAGAAGGCCTTCGCCCAGCAGTAGGACAGTATAGGCTGATATTATTATTATTATACCATAATATAATGGTAGGTATAATAAATAATTTAAAATTGCTACAGTTGCTAGCTACGTGAAGGTAAAAATGTAGTGTGTTCAATCGCCTTTCTTTTTTTTGCTGTCATTTTGTTCGTGATCTATAATCTAGTACCAAATATATCGATGTGCATGTTGGGATAAAACGAGGAACATGATTAAGACCCTACCAAGATCGTCCATTTATCGAACAGGGGAGTAGCAGTGACGCTATTATATTACAAAAGAATATTAAGGGAGTGCACGCTCAATATATCCATATTGAGCGTGCACTCGGAAATAAACGACGTAAACAAATTTTATCATTTTCTAAAAAAACTACAATATGAAATAAAAAAAACTGCGTTACAAGAACTTTGCTACAATTGTTTGCTCTGCTTTTAAGTAAATTATGTTGATTAGTTCTTAAGAATATCGCGTTAGAATCAGAAAATTTTAAACAATAGAGGTGACTTTAGATTTATTATCTATCGAGAAAATTTCGTTTAATCGTGTATTTGTTTTACAAGATTCTAAAATGTACAGTCAATAATCATATTTCCAAAATATTAAGCCCTTCATCCATATGCTTCTTGAAGTGTATGCAGTACAAAAACACATTTTTTTGCGGAAGCCCCTTAATCATTGCGGTGATCTTATCTTAATATTTTACAATAAGCTATCACTACCATAAGAAGATAGTGATGGCCGGTTTCCGTTAATGGTATTTTGACAGATTTCCCACATGAAATATGTCAAAATTCTACTGTCATAAATAACTTTGCAATTTTTGAAGTCGGTTTCCTTTTTTTAAGTTATTTACTGTACAATTTTGAGTTATGGGTGAAATAATTACGTACACTACACTAACGCCGTTATCCCACTGGGGTAGGCAGAGACTACAATTTCCAATATACTGCGATTCTGACACACCTCTTTCGCTTCACCTACGTTATTACATCTCTTCATGCATTTCCGACGATTAAGAGTGCTCCGCACTTGACCTTTTTCTAAGAGACTTAATTAATAATATGTCTATACCTATATTATTATTACTAATGAAATTAAAATGGGACTACCTTGGAGCTACACTGAGACCAACGCAAAAAGATCGGTGCATCTATCTTATCTTATCATATCTTTTTGAATTCGGTAAAAAAGTTAAGTCTATCATTAAGTTATATCGCGACAAGGATCTTTTGACCCGTGACCAAAATTAGAACTAACACTGTCGCAGAGTTGCCGTTTGCTATAAAATTTACCCAAGTTCTTTTTTTAATCAGTAGGAATGTCTTAAAAGATATATTTTTTTACATTGTTCTATAATTCAATTTGGCTTACTGCGTCGACATGTCGCAGCTTGATTAAAGTCGTTGAGCAAATGCGTCAACTCGCTCGAGATAGTAACACCGTGCAGACCCACCTGTTGGAATAATTCCCTAGAAGTAGGAAAATTTTGCTAGATGGTAACCCTAATGGTAACCCCACCAACGCCCCTCTGTCAATGTCATCCAAGAGCCAAATGATCCCAAGTCTGACACTTTAAATATTGAAACTGAACGTTTAGTCGCACCAAGTAATAATGCACATCAAAGAAATTTTTTAAATAATATCCACCAAAAATTGCCCCCATATTAATAAAAAGCTTCTCCTAATACACTCACTGAGCTGTCTAGCCCACACGGAAAACGTTATCGGAACGAATGTCATACACACAAAACATTTTCCGGGTGAAAGTAGGTTATCACGGACACAATAGGATGATCAGGGTTGCGCTTTGTAATTTATTATTATAATAGGCATATAAGTATTTGGTATTTGGAATATAGTTATGTGTTCAAGATTATTTTTATTATTTCAATTGAGCTAATCTAGATAAAGACTTTAATAAAGGCATTCAATAGCTATTTATTATTAAGTGGAGAAGAAAATTTTTAATATGTCTGACATGACTTCGTGTTATTTTATTTTACGGTGTAATTTTTGCTCTCCTTCAGCGAAAGCCCAGGTGATGTATCCAATGAAACACGTAAACACTTCAATAAGTAATACACTTCAATAACCACACTCATTTAGTGCATTAAAACCACCTATACCAGGGGCAAAATGACATTGAGGGGCGGCGCAGCTCGTCAGCTGGCCGGCAGACACTTTCAGTGTTCTGGATTTTTAACCTAGCTATGATATTTCGATATGTCAGTAGGTAGATGTTACTTCTTGAAGTTTTCCTTTCATTCATTTTTTTATTACATCGGATACATTAGCTCGGCTTCCGCTCCAAGACGACAAAAATTAAACCGTGTACAACAAGTAAGATTTTACTAATTATCATCTGCTGCCCCTCAAAGTATCTGGTGTGCTTTAGAATGGAGTCTGGCGCATAATTATATGGGAGAGTGAAAAAAAATGCAAAAAAGCTATAAAACATAAAATTCTGATATCTAATAGCATGAAATTATATTTCAGAAAGTTATTACAAGTAAGGTGACTGGGTTTATACATATGTCGGATAAACACCATTCTCCTCGATATCATCAGTGTTTTAGCAGTAAAACTATTTCGCTTTATGACAATGAGCAATCAACCGGACCCGTCCTCCTCCGACACATACAAAAAATCTTTAACGGTGTGTTACACCGGTAATACCAGAAAACTGATAAAAGATGGCAGCCCTAGCTTGGCCTTCGTAACTAACGTGATCTGATAGGCCTTATGCCAGTTGCCCGAGACTTGGCTCCAACTCACTAACAAATATGACTTGAAATATATCGCGTAGGGTGACTGTTGACCAAGATAGCTTAAGATATTTCCATAAGCATTCTAATTTGTGTATTCAAAACTAATTTGCCTATCTATTTATATCATCACATAACATGTCGTTACACACCTGTCTGGCTTACTCCGCTTTAATAGCACATCTCATACACGTTCTAAGACGCCGATCAATTTAATCACCGATACCAATATAAACGAGATGATTTCAGTATTGAATAATATAGTTTTGATACAAAAATTATTTATTGTTGAAAGTTTGGGCTTCTTTTTTAAACGTGGTCCTCTAGAATTTATTCCTGTGCCGTGGTTACGCTGCTTGGTTGTTTGCGTGGTTGCTGTGTCGTTTACAAACATGAAATTTTGATACATAAACACTTAGGTTGAAACAAATATTTGTGGTTCACATAAAGATTTGTTTCGTGCGGGGATTAACCCGCGACGATTCGATGGCCGGGACGGCTTAAGATCTTAACCACCGCACAAAATTGTCGGTTGATTTATTTGAATTCAATCGAAAAACTCAGCATATTGACCGGTATCCACCAGGGCTCAGCGAGTTAGGTTTTACCTTCTAAATCGTGCAAAATGTGAGCGGTGCTAGCAATAAAGAGAAGAAACAAATGGACTATGGAACGAATACTTATGCTGGGTAAAGCAAAGCTAAGATATTTGATAGCTACATTGGGGCGTACGGGCAGCTTGCTGACTATAGCAAGGTGGGGAAGTATGCGGACTAAAACAGAGTGAGGTATGTATTGAGCAAAATGGAGATGTGTGTGTGTATGACCATAGTAACTACGGGACGAAGAAATATGTACTAGGTACTACAGAGCGAAGAAACATGCAGGCCAAACCGATACAAGGACACATGTTTTGTTGACGCCCGTTCCCGATGAAAGGAAACATACATATGTTTCCTGAGCGGAGAGCCTTAGGTAATGCTGAGCGGTGAAGTGGTGCTGACTATGGACAGGCAAAGATGTGTGCTAGCTATAATGGCGCGGAGATTCTACATAGATCTTGCAAGTTAACGACAAACTATTCGACATATTATATATTTAGGAGAGAAAGTTCATGTTTATAGAATATCCAAAAATACGGTCTTCCTACAAACAGAATATATAGCTTAGATTACTTTTAGTGGGTCGTTCTTATGCTGACCCATTAAATACAGAGATTCCGCGAAATTGGGTCATATGGGTTACGATAATTGACTACAATATACACAATTTGTGAAGATCATTTTCTTACTTATTTACGAAACTGTTTCACAAGCTTGTTTTACATTGATAACTATACTAATGACTGCCTCAACGGGATGCATCAGTTGCCGTCACGCCGCGCTGTGTGTCGTTACCGGTACAGTTCAGTTTAAAGATATTATATATTCTTAAAAAAGATATACCTCTAGTTACTCACATGAGAACTCAAATTAGTTAATTATTTATATGTTGAAATACTTTAAATAATACGCTGAGCGAATTTTGACTTAAATTACATAGCATTTTAATGGAGAAGCCTAATTTATTGTATAGCTGTGTGCCTTCGAATGTAAACATATTTTAATCATAATTCGTTTTAATCTTGGGTAGAACCAGTAAACTAGCACGTCGTGCAATTCGTTTACTTATTTTCTTGGACTTTGTAAACGATACAGTTTAGTACAGTAGAACTAGCCATGCCCCGCCAGCGTCGCGTCGCAGTCCCGCCCTGTGGGGTATGAGGCGAAAGCTTTAAAGGAAGCGTGTCGTGTCACTCAGTGGCTCTCAATAATGCATGCGCAGACGGTCTGTCGATCCGCGCATGATAAAATACATCCTCTGGTGCGGTGTTGCATCCTCGTACATAATAGGTAGTCTAACTTGGTCCTCATGGCGTGTATTTAGCTATAATTTTAAAATTTGACTCGAAGTAGCATTAATAACAATAAAGAAATAATTTTCATTCAAAAGTACCTTTTTAAAAACAAGTTTTTATGGCAAAAACACGACATTGTATAGTAAATGTCAATACCAATCTTATAAGCCTAAACACAAGGTGCGTTACGTTGTATATTTCACATGTTCCTATGGCCACCTTCGGACCCCATCGTCAAATCAGATCCATGGTAGGTACCATATTAATGCATTGTCGCCGAATTATATACGTACTCCAGATTTCAGCTCCATCGGATAGCCGAACGTTCTTGAAACATGGATCACAAGATTTCAACCGGAAAGACAGACAGACATGCGAACATTGCAAGTTAAATAAAAGCTTGTAAAAACAACTTTTTATAGTGAAAACACGACGGGACTATATTGCATAGTTAGTTTTTAAGAGTTTGTGTGCCCACCTTCTGGCTCCGTATTCATCCAATTAAAGCTAAACGCAAGCCAAAAGGAGTAGATCAGGAGTCAGATAGACTGCCTATTCTATTCAAATTGTAAGACTTATCGATATAGATGGTTTTTGTATGATGCTCGAATGATCAGACAAAGAGCACCCACATCAAAAAAGTTTAAATTTTAATGATTATTCGGTACTAGTTTCTGCCCGCGACTTCGTCCGTGACCGTGTTGACTTTAGACTAGGATATATAGCCTAGCATTTTTCCAGGATAAAAAGTATCCTATATGTTAATAATTAAATAAACTATTTGGTGTGCCAAATTACCTCCAAGCCCGTTTAGCCGAGTTTGCGTGATTCAGTAACAAACATTCAAACATACAAACTTCTAGGACTTCTAATACTTAATTTTATTTTTGAAATCTGAGATGATATGGCCAGAAACATGGCGAGTTGGTCTAATTTTAATTGAATATCTTTTTATAATCTCAATTCCTAAGTATATGAATGATGTATTTGAGTGATAGTCAAATGCAAACCAACAGTTTTTTAACTTTAAAAAGCAATTAGTCTTATACGATTTCCATAAAAACATGATTTATACATGAAGTAAAACTATTTTTCGGATTTCCTAACTGGACTGAGTCCCTCGCGTCACTATGGGAATGCTTTCGAATCGTCGAAAATTGAAGAACCTAAAATAAACCGCGATAGGTAACATCTCAAAATATATTTTATTACATTTGTCATATTTCCGTAACTAAGAGAAATCAGTCTATAATTATAGTGAAGATACGTATAGCTGCATTGGTTCTACAATAGTTTAAAGGAGTAAGAAAAACTTCAGTGAAATTAATAAAATTTATATCATAAAAATTAACCTTGAACGCGTTCAGGTACTTTTCGCACCTACTAGAGGCACAAGGGCCGTCTGAAGTGGTCTGGAGCGAGACACCCTTAGGGTACCTGGATACCTCCCCGAGCTAAGAAAGATAGGACACGTTATTTACCAAATTAATTACCATAGTAGTTTGCAACGCCATGTGTGTTTTCTTTTGCTTAAAAATTGTAGCTCCAGACAATAAACAATTCCGGTGTCGAGGCTCAAAATAATCGGACGAAATAAACATTTGTGGTGTGCCCAAAGATTTGCCCCGTGCGGGAATGGAACTTATAACTACTCGATGCAGTCGGCGGAGCAAGTTAAGCTCTTAACCACTAGACCAAGCCTTTTTTTTTTTTTTTAATTGGGGAAATCCTCTTGGATACCCGTTAACGACGGGGACGTTAACAGGTTATGTGGGACTACTCGCTTCAGCGACGGTCGGCGTATATCCGGCCGTCGCTGGAGCAAGTCCTACCCACTAAAACCCCACCGTGTTCCATCGCCCGCTATAGAGGCGAGTCACGGGGACGCGGACATACTTCCGCGACCCGTCAGCGGCTGTCCGTTTTTCGAACTCGACTTTATCGGGGTATCCCCGCCCTGGTCCTTCTACATGGTGAGGGCACAGGAACACTTGGCGCGTCCTCTAACCTCGGGGGCCAAATGTTCTGCGTAGACGACAGCAACCCCCGTTGCTGTCGTCCGCCGGCCCCCATCACGGTGGCATGAGGTCGGCAGCCGCCCGCCTCCTCTGCCCGACTCTCCGACGACGGTTCGGAGCAGCGAGGGGATCATTTTCCCTGCTCCGCTCCGCCGCCTCCTTCCGCGAAATAACTTCCTCGCAGAAGGCCTCTACCGCCAGCCAAGACCTTTCGCTGCCGACCATTGCTCTCACTACAGAACCACTAGACCAAGCCTAAGCCAAGTGGTTAAACGCTTAAGCCGCTCTAACAACTGGATCGATAAGACCCGGGTTCGATCCCCCATGGGATTTATTATTTTTTTTGGTCTGGATGTTCGTGTATGTGTCTTTTAAACCGCCGTACAACCTTATACTCCCATCATTATTAATAAAAAGAACTATGTAGTATTAAGGTTTGGTCAAATATCCGACGGAGCGCGACGGGAGCGTGACAGAAGCGCGCGCGAGCGGGGCTGCGCTGTGTGGTGTCTCCCGTACATTTCAGTACTTTACGCCTCCCCAAGCCGCGCCACCGTCACTCTCCCATCGCGCTGCGTCGGCTATGTGGCGAAACCTTTCGCTGTTACCCGCGATTTCATTTGGGTTATTTTTTTTTGTGACACCTTATGACCTTCTCTAGAACGCAATCCATTTCCATGTTTTTTTTTTTATTAAAATCAGTTTAGCTGTTTTAGCATGAAAAGGACATGCGAATTTATGATATTAGTATATATTATAATTATTATGTCGACTTACCTTGAGTATAAAGCATACTATGAGAGCCGATCCGGAATCACTAGTGGTTCATTTTCATCATAGCAAACACAACCACCCTGTAAAAGAAAAACTAATATTAATAATTTACATTGATTTTCTTTAATACCTAAACCATCTCATAAATGCTTACTCGAATACGACCATAACAAAATCAATTGAACCGTTACACTATTTAATTAATTGGCTATTCGCTATTCGCTATGATCAAACGCGGCGCGTTACTATAACTTCGTTAAAGGATCATGTAATTTTTTTGTTGTTTTTAAAAAACAGCCCCACACCATGATTTATTCCTGTGTCGTGGGTGCGTTTACAAACATGAAAATTCACATACACCAAAAGATTTGTCCCGTACAGGAATCGAACCCGCGACTATTACGATACTACTGCGCTAAATCGTCCGTCACTCAATTGTTTTCGTTATGCCACTGGAGAACCTTTGAACGATCATCCCACGAAGTTATCGTAACGCGCCCTGTTATGATAACCATAAGAAACCGCAGAGACCGTGGAGATCTACTAGGCATGCCTTTTAAGTTCTGTCGTTTCCATAATTCCCGGTAATTTTGAATTTGGAACTGTTCTATATTCGAATGTGTTTAAATTTTGAATCTCAAAACAGTTGAAAGTATTAGGATTAATGCTATTGTTTAGTCACAGCGTCGATTGGAATCTGTCAGGTTACGTACGAAAATGAATCTTTCTAAGGGAAATGTTCGTGCAATAAATTTCTACATCTTTAGAAGAGTCCTGACACGGCTTCAGTGTTTTGAAGAGCTAACATCTGTGATGAAGCCCCATTTCCGCGGACTGTCGAACGCTGGTATTTAGAATTCCAGCGTAGACATACTAGTGTTAATGACAAATCTCGCGAAGGACACCCAAAATCCGCCTTCACTGAAGATAACATCATTGCTGTGAGACAACTAATTCTCGAAGATCGTCATGTGACGTATCGAGAGATAGAGGCTCTATTAGGCATCTCAGGGACAACCATTTAGAAGATCTTGCATGAAGCGCTTGGTGAGAGAAAGCTAGTTTGCCGTTGGATACCGCATCTGCTTTCCGACGATCACAAGGCGTCCCGCGTCAGATGGTGTAAGAAAACTCTGCAAAGGTTCAACCGAATAGAGTCAAATCACGTCTACGACATCATCAGTGGTGACGAATCTTGGATCTATGCCTACGATCCTGATTCCAAACAACAATCTACAATCTGGGTCTTTCAAGACGAGCCAAAGCCGACTAAAGTTGTTCGTTCTCGAAGCACTTCAAAGAAGATGGTGGCCACGTTCGTTGGAAAAACCGGCCATGTTGCGACTATTGCACTTGAAGATCGTAGAACGGTTAACGCAGAGTGGTATACCACAGTTTGTTTACCACAAGTCATCGCCGAACTTCGAAAATCTAACTCAAAGCGACGCATCATCCTGCACCACGACAACGCAAGCTCACACAGCGCTCGTCAAACGATTGAGTATTTGAAGTAGGAACAAGTAGTAATTCTTGACCATCCTCCATACAGTCCTGACCTAAGCCCTAACGATTTCTTTACATTTCCTAAAATTAAGAAAAGTTTTTGTGGTTAAAAGGTTCCAGTCCGGTGAAGAAGCAGTCGACGCTTTCAAGTCAGCCATTTTGAACACCCCCACTTTAGAGTGGAATAAATGTTATAATAACTGGTTTGAGCGAATGGAAAAGTGTATTAAGCTACGTGGTGAATACTTTAAAAAACAATAAAAAGTACTATAAGGTTCTAGTTGTATTTTTTCTTCAAACGACAAAACTTAAAAGGCATGCCTCGTTATAGAGACATACAATATCTATACAAATAATAAAATTGTAACCCAGCCGAATCTTTACATTGAATATTTATTGAAAATTTTATTGGGGCACACTTCCTTATCGACGTAGAGGCCGAAAGATGTTTTTTTTTGGAATTACTAGTTTGGAATGTCTGTCCATCTCTTTGTGTTTCAATCACGCAATAACTACCTACCAGATTTCAATGAAATTTGATGTGGTAATAATTTATACTCTAACTTAAAATAATGAATACTTTTTATTCCGGAAACAAGAACCAATCCGGGATAGTAGCGAGATAAAAATTAAAACTTCTATTTTTATTATAATTAGTCTCGAGCTGCAATGTTACGCTATAATATGTGATTTTGCATACACATGAATTCCTCAATGAACTTATATTGGACTCAGGTTCGTCTCCTTACAAGAAACTCTTCGCTAAAAGTACTTACTTAAAATTATGCATACACGTTTGATTTTAACACTCAAACATGATTTCGTGCATGAACCTATGATGCATTCAGGATTTTCTCTTCTGGAGAAAACTCTTTAACGATTAATGGTCCAGACATAAAACTTTTTATATTCATTTAAAATATCTAAACATGATTTTGATCATGAATATGAACTATATATTCTTATGAGAAGTCTAACACGAAAAGTTCTGACAAATTTTTTTTATATACTTAGTTCGCAATGTACGTTTTTTAAATATTATTACGCCGATTACTATCTTTGGCAGGGTTTAAATCGGGCTTTTTACTAATAATTGTAGTAAATAGATAAACTGGTAATTCTTCTCAAAAAGAGGTGTACCCAGGTGTTGTAGGAAACATAGTATGGGGTTTTCTTTGGTCTTCGAGTAAAGCTATTTTGAAAAGACTACCCATGTCAAATAACAAAATAAATGCGTGGACAGCCGCGGGTAACAGCTAGGACTAAATAGAGATTATGACCTACAGGATTTCCATGATTTATATAAACGCGATCACAATACTTTACCAAAGAGGCCCCTATCTGATACTACATTCCAGCTATACAAACAATGAGGGATTGAGATTCTAGTCCCCTAGATGAGGCAGAGGGCGTTAGCAGTAAGCCGTCATCCCTGTCGATCTTGAGCTTCACGGTTCAGCTCGCTTCAGGTCTTCCCTATAGCCTCCAGTTCTGCAATGATTGTCCGCCGGCTGGTCTGCTTAGGACGGGCATGTTTACGCTTTGCTTGGGAGTTCCAGTTCAGGGCCCCTTGAGAGCACGTGGCCAATCCAGTTCTATTTCCGGTGTTTTATCTTCTGGTCGACCGGAGTTTCATTGCACCGCTCCCAAAAATTATCGTTGGAGATATTCACGGGCCAGTATATGCCAAGAATCCGGCGTAGACAATGGTTGACGCAAGTCTAGAGTCAACGCGAGATGTCCCTAGTAACCTTCCACGAGTTCCTCCAAAGTCCTTCGAGTGGTAAGAGCGCCGATCAAACTCCCAACAGACGTAATTTCAGCACAATACGTCAACCTAATCAAGAATCGACTCGATAAATATCTTCTTAAAAACAAACAGTATTTCGACAGCAGGTGTATTTTGATGTCCTTTACCACGGCGGCTACCAACCAATTGTTTCAATTGCTTATCTGATTCCCTATAATAATAATATAATAGAGCTTTAACGTTCATTTGACTTAGAAGATTTTACTACTTACGAGATTTTGAATAGGTACCTATTTTATTTCAAACAGAACCCAAGCACGAACAAACTGACATTACCATAACGCTATCTTGTTAATATGCCATCTCATTAACGCTATAAATTTACCATTTAAAAATAAATGTGACAACACAATTTTTTGATAACGTTTCTATAACGTCAAATCTATCTATATCATCACGCCAGATCCCTTGCGGGGTAGGTAGAAAGTACAGAATTCCAACAGGTTTTTTCCTTACGTACCTCTTCTCTGGCTTCCTCCACTCTCATACTTCATATAACGTCAAATGGTTTGTGTTTAGCCTTCAGGGTCAAACCACGAACAGATTAACGTTATTGTTACGCTATCGAGTTTATAAAAATATCTTTATTGCTCTGTAAATAAGAGTCAACTCCGCTAAGTTCCAAATCCGCACAAATTTCCATACAAACAAAACAGGTGTTTCGTAGCCAAGTGGAACGCATAAACTCGGCAAGCCCACAGAGTTATCGATGCCACTAAGCCGCTTTTATTGACTATATTTCACAACACTAGTGGAGTAGCGCAACTATATCATGGTTCAATCCGTTTTAGACTCTGTCAAATGAATATAGAGATGATATTGAATTGTAAGATAGGTTGTTAAGGTAAAGTACACAAACTCTGACTTAGCATTGATATCGTGACACGGTACTGAAAACACGTTTCAGTAACCGGTAAAATCTAGCATCTAGTTAAGTCAGTATGCTTTATAGACGCATCATTTTAATTAGCTGTGAAAAATCCTGCAAAAATATATAAAAATAAAATAAATAAATAAAATAAAAAAGCCTTTATTTCTACTAGTAACTATTTACATCTACCATTAATCTATCTTTATCTATTCTTTGCTTTTTTTACTTTACTTTATTCTAGTAGTCGCCTCGGTGGCGTAGGCCTCCCCTAACTCTCTCCACTTCGCTCTCTCTCTCGTGCTGTGGTCATCCAGCCGGGTCCACATTTCCGTACAAAAATGTCTCTCCATCTCATTCTCGGTCTGCCTTGCTTTCTCTGGCCTGTCAATGGGATCCATTCTGTCACTCTTTTTGTCCATCTGTCGTTGTCCAGTCTACAAACATGTCCGGCCCAATTCCACTTTATCATTCTTATTTTTTTTCTTACATCTGTTATCTTTGTTCTTAGCCTGATATTTAAATTACTTATTTTGTCTGAAAGTTTTATCCCTAACATGCTTCTTTCCATCTTTCTTTGACAAATAGCAAGCCTCTCCTCATCTTCCTTTCTCAACGCCCATGTCTGGCATCCATACGTTAGGCAGGGCAGGATTGTCGTTTCATAAACTCTTTTCTTTATATTGGTCTTGATTTCTTTGTTCTTCATCACTTCTTTAAGACCCCAGTACCTTTTCCAAGCTATTGTTATTCGTCTTTGTATGTCCCTTTTGGTGCAGCATTCAAACGACACTAATTGTCCTAAATATACATAGTCTTTTACGTATTCTATACTGACACCGTCAACTTTAATCTCATGAGTCGGTCCATTTGTTAATATTTTTGTTTTTGATGTGTTCAGTAACAGTCCCACTTTTTTACTTTCTTTCGCTAGTTCGTCAACCATGGTCTCTAGGCCCTGCGCATTTTCAGCGAACACCACAAACACCACCAAAAATATATATAGCTTATACAAAATTGCTATTAATATAAAAATGTTTTTTTGACGACCATTGAATTTCGGATTGTGGCAGATGGTTACTACTTTACTGGACGAGATAGCGTGATCACTCTAACCTGAGGTTATAATAAAGTTACTTAGAGTAGACCAACCGAGTCTTATCTGAAGAATAAGTCAAGAGTCTCTGTAACCGGCGAGCGTGTATGAGACGAGCTATGAGAGTGGTGGAAGCCAGAGAGGTATGTTAGGAAAGAACCTGTTGGAACTCTGTACTCTCTACCTGCCCCGCATTGGATCTGGCGTGATGAAATATATAGAATTGATGGTTAACAGGGGATAGAATACAAGGTACTATTATAAAGACATCAATGTGAAAGTATGATTCACTTGGTGGATATTTCACTACCGGATCAAACGATCAACAGAGAACTCCTTAGCCAGTTTCAAATAATGAGTGGGCATATTAACATTCATTTGATATTCAAGTTCAGAGGGACTTAGGGGACTTATGCTTTGATTGATATTTTATGTAACAACCATGTGAAACTTGGCTTACAATTATCGCAATCTTGTTGATTGAGTTCTTACATTTACGCAAATATTACACATGAAATATATGTTTTGGATTTTATTACTGGAGGATCCTTTCTAATACCATGGTTGCTATTAACCATTGGAAACGTCAGGACTTAGAAACCAGAAATAAACCTTGATAAAAAACAAACATGTTTTTTTCACAAAATTTTGATATCACTGTTCGGATAGTATTTTAACTTTTCATTACTCTGCAAATATCCTTAAGCATAATTACTCATTATGATAAAATCTCGCCTCCTCCGACGTCAAACTAAGTTTGTTCTGCACTTCATTCTCCCGGCAACGTTTGATGGAATAATTTTATGGTTACTGCCCAGTTCAAGAGCTAAAGATTTAGGTAATTCTTTTCAATTAATTCGAAAAGTATCTACCTCCAAAGGTATATCCATAAATTTTTATGTAATTTATTCATTAAATAAATATTTCTTTATAAATATAAACAAATGTAAAATTTTACATAATGGGATACGCGGCTGCGCACGCGTTTATTTTACAATTTGACATAGGTAGGTAGGTCTCTAAAGCACGATCTTATTCAATTCTCCAAATCTATAGCGCGATCTTATTCAAAACTTATTATCTCATAATAAAACGTGTAGAATACCTGGGTACTTTCCTTTTGAGAAGGATTACCACTTTATCTATTTATTTATACAATTATTGATAAACTGGCTGATTTAACCTTTTCTACTATTTTAACCTTTTCTACATACTCTGTTAAAGATCGTAATCTGGCGTTAAAATATTTAAAAACGTTTTGTCAGTACATGTCGTGTCTTATCGCAAGAATATACAGTTCATTTTCATGATCAAAATCATGTTTGGAGATCTTAAATACTTGAATATACAAAGATTCGTGTACAGGCCATTCAACGTTAAAGAATTCTCTCCAGAAGAGATAATCCTGAAAGCATTATCGGTTCATGCCCGAAATCATGTTTGTGTGTTTACAAATTAAAAAAGCATAAAAATATATATCCGGAAGGTTTCCATTTGCATGTTATTGAAATGTTTAACTGTTTACATATTATGTCAGTACGTTAGGCTGTGGTATTATCGTAACATAAAGTTCAAAAAGTTCGGCGTCATAAAGCAAATTGTTACGTTCTGCGAGCATTTTTGACGTCAGGTACCTCCCTTATATTTAATTTGCAGTTCCCAACATTACGGCTGCCGGTGATCAGTCATGTGATTTATCCCAAGGGAAATATTTCATCAACTGTTCTCTCACTACATTATATTTTTGCTTAATTATATTATTAAACTTCCGTGTTTACCATGACATCAACATTAATAAACTTAGGGCTTCTTTCAACACTCCCGAGTAAAGTCTGAAGTATTGACAATTAAAGTTGCAAGTAATTCTATGTACGAATGTTATTATCTCTGAGTTACCCTATCCGACGGTTAATCAATGTAATTTTAAGTGGATTATTTGAAAGGCAAGTCAACAGTCTCAGTAGCCGGCGAGTATCGCGAGAGTCTATGAGAGTGGAGGAAGCCAAAGAGGTATGTAAGGAAATAACCTGTTGGAACTTTGTACTCTCTGCCTACCCAGCAATAGATCTACCGAAATAACTTAATTTATAATTAAATCCAAAACCAATCGTAACACTGCAAGACAACGTCTCTATACTCATTCTGCGTAGATAGGACCAACAAAAATAATTATGAAGTTTGAAGGTACTCCGGAATAACTATGCCTTTTTGACGTCAAAACCCTCAGTCTCTTCGTGACCATGAGTGCTGCAAAGTAAACGAAACGTCAGAATCTTAAAAATCCATAATAAACTGCGATAAAATAACAAAAAATAGTTCTATTTCATGAGTATTATTCGCTATTACCAAATATACTGAGTCTTATCTGAAAGACAAGTCAACTATGAGAGTGGAGGAAGAAACTATTGTAACTCTGTACTCTCTGCCTACCCCGATCTGGCGTGATGATATAGATAGATAGATAGTATTGTTTTCGTAAATCTTAAAACACAATATGTGACCTTCTAGTATTCTACGATGTTTCATTGTATTATATAATGTTACAATCAATGAATGTAGCCGCACACAACACAGTCTTTCTAGTCGGACATTGTGTAAACATTCCTCAAAATGCGACAATAGTACGTCGACAATTAGTCGGGACGTCTAGCCGAAGCCTTTCAACTCTAAGCCTTAGCCAGACGCCTCTGCCGTCACTTTTATTTCTTATATAAGTATACAGAGTTTATAGAGACGATCTGGATGTGCTAAATATCTCATTTTGTATCTGACTCTTCTCGTCCGCGGTAGGAAAACTGTACAGAGTGCGTACAAGTTCTTTCCTAGCAGACTTGATTTTTCTTCCACTCTCATAGTGTGATTACTTGATCATCATCATCAGCCGAAAGACGTCTACTGCATTCTAGGTTTATATTAGCTATGGTCTATTAAAACAGGCAACGCAGTGTGTTATAATAGTGTCGTGAAATAAACATTTACTAGTAATCCGTAGGTACACTGAACAAACATTTTTCATGAAGTTTTCGGAAGTGCAGCGTTTGTTTGTAGCTAATAAGAGCCTTGAGAAAGTGGAAAGGAATGCGTGGTTCTGTTTAGAAACACTCCATTCCGATCTCGGACTCTCACCTACTTGCACCTTTAATAAAAAGGCGACAACTCGATATTTCGCGAATGCTTTCGATCATAGAAATCCGCTAATCGTAGAATCTATCGCCGACTACGAACCTAGCTCCCCTCCTATAAGCCGCTACCCATCCGTCCGCGGCATCTTCTTACCGACCCTCCGGATGGCCTTCCATCCCTTCTTTCGGATACAGATACCGCACACAGGATCAGAGACCGACGAGCGAGGTCCAAGAATCCCTTGCCCGCCGGCCGGTGCAGAGAACCACGATGAGACACCTAGTATACGCCCTGCCCCATAGTGACTGCCTTAGCCGAGGCCGTTCCTCCCTTGAGCTAGTTGCCCCTTTGCCCTTCTGGTTCGAGCGTAGTGGTTGCACGCTCGCCCTCTTGTTCGGTAAAACTGTAAAGGCCCCGCGGCCAACAGCGTAGAGCATTCACACACACACACGTTTAGATACACAAAATTCACATACCAACGGATGGCTCAGTCCAATAGTTAAGAGCTTAAGTCGCTCCACCCACTGGATTGAGAAGTCGCGGTATCGATCCCCGCACGGGAAAAATCTTTGTGTCACCCACAAATATTTGTTTCGATTTGTGTGAGTGATATTCTTGTTTGTAAACGCACCCACGACACAAGATTAATTCCTAATGTGGGAGTACTATTTATTTTAAATAAAGTAAATGCTCTATATCATCACGCCAGATCCCTTACGGGGTAGGCAGAGAGTACAGAGTTCCAACAGGCTCTTTCCTTACATACCTCTCTGGCTTCCTCTACTCTCATAGTTCGTCTAATACACGCTCGCCGGTTACGGGGACTCCTGACTTGTCCTTCAGATAAGACCCGGTCTATAAAGTAAATGTTCCTTCCAGTATTTCTATTTCAGTTATACTTTACATCCTCGGGTTGTGTATAGAGGTTTGACAAGGATAGGGATCCGTTAGCGAATTCGTCATTACCTGTACCACGCATTTGCGAGGTTTCTACAAAACGAAAAATGTTAATGTTGCATCCTTTGGCTCGTATTATACTTCATATACATTCAGAGATCTTTAAACCGCTAATTAAAATTAAGAAGCTGGTATATGATATTAATCTAATTCTAAGGTTTTGACCAATGCCTACAAAGTACTTAGTAATCTGTTTGATTATATAAAAATAAAAACGCCGTCACGCCTATATTCCCCAGAGGGGGTGGCAGAGGTGTACTGAGTACACCCATGTTTCGCCGACGATGTTAGGTCCCATGTAATAGGGGGCGAGCCTACTGCCATATACCGGGCACAATTCTAGACTCCGGACTCATACTGGGAATTTTTCGTTAGAAAAACTACATTTGTCCGACCTACTATCTATATCATCACGCCAGATCCCTTGCGGGGTTGGCAGAGAGTACAGAGTTCCAACAGGTTCTTTCCTTACATACCTCTCTGGCTTCCTCCACTCTCATAGTTAGTCTCATACACGCTCGCCGGTTACGGAGATGTGGATTTCATAAATATGGATATTAAAAAACTGCAGGCGTAATATTAATTCTTATCTTTAATTTCAGTCCCAAATATCACATTATATTATCATCACATATATTATCTATACTAATATTATAAAGAGGAAAGATTTGTATTTTTGTATGTTTGTAACGAAGAAACTCAAAAACTCCTGGACCGATTTCAAAAATCCTTTCACCATTAGAATGCTACTTTATCCAGAAGTATCATAGGCTATTTAACATAGACCCGGTAGGTGGCGCTGTTTTCGACCGGGTATGAAGTCGCGAGAAAATGTTAGTAATATAATAAAATCATAGTCTTTATAAGCAGATACATAATAACTAAGTTTTTCAGATCATTATGTGTGTTTAAATATGAATTTTACAAAGTAAATAAATATATAAAAAATGCAGTCTTAATGTTATTTAACCGACTTCTAAAAAGGAGGAGGTTCTCAATTCAACTGTATGTTATTTTTCGTATGTGTGTTACGCGATCATTCCGCCAATTATAAATCGATTTTATATTGTATAGCTCCAAGTTGGTCACATTTCAATTTCACCGGTATTGGACCTTGGACTTGAGGGATACACCAGGGAACTCCTTAACGACAAATAATACGAATGCGTAGATTGAGATATTATGGGCATTACGTCAGTACTATAGGTACCCTGCCATAGAACTTATCAGAATATTAACCGAATTCAAATAAGGAGGAGGTCGACAATTTTCTTTATTTATGAACTGATTTTGATGATTGTGGTTGGAAACGATGTGCTGGAGCAAGTGAATGAGTTTGTATATCTTGGATGCGCATTCAGTAAGGATGGAAAATACACCGCTGACATAGAGAGAAGAGTGAGTGCAGGGAACAGAGTGAATGGCGCGATGGGAAAGCTACTTGGGAGCCGGGACTTAAGCCGAAAGGCGCAGCTGGCCATACATAATGAAGTGCTTGTCCCAACGCTGTTATATGGCAGCGAGAGCTGGGTATGTAAGAAGGAGAAAGAAAGTAGGATAAATGCGGTGGAAATGCGAGCTCTGCGGAAGATGTGCGGTATGAAGCTGACCGACCGTATTCGCAACAGCGTAGTAAGAAAGCAAATAGGTATGAAAGAGAATATCCGTGTGAAGATGAGAAAGGGTATGCTCCGTTGGTTCGGGCATATAGAAAGAATGTCCGAAGAAAGAATGACAAAACAGATATACAATGCGAAAGTGGAAGGATGTAGGTACTGGGGAAGACCTAGACTATCTTACCATGACCAAATAGACCGGGTCTTATCTGAAGGACAAGTCAGGAGTCTTCGTAACCGGCGAGCGTGTATGAGACGAACTATATGAGTAGAGGAAGCCAGAGAGGTATGTAAGGAAAGAGCCTGTTGGAACTCTGTACTCTCTGCCTACCCCGTAAGGGATCTGGCGTGATGATATAGATAGATAGATAGATAGATTTTGATGATTTTTTTGCGTTGGGTATAGTATAGTTTCGAGGTGGTCCCATTTTAATGAAATCGGTATTGAACTTTGGACTTTAAAGATACATCAGGGAACTCCTTAACGGCGAACAGCACGAATGTACAGATTCTGTTATTATGATTATTATTATTATATCAATCCTGAAGGTACCTTGCTGTACAACTCAGCAAAATAATATAATATAGGTATATATTTATTAGTAAATAATTCACTTGTCACTTAAAATTGTAAAATAAAAATCTTTAAAAAAAAACCGACCGAAGCAAAAAATAAATATTTGAGGTTGGTGCCAGGTAACCGACTGCACTAACCGGTACCGATTTCAATTTTTTTTTTAAAGAGTTTATCCTAATTATTTGTTCAATTTCATTATTTACACAGTGGGAATTTCTTAAGTCCAAATATCGCATTATATTATCAGAAATAATAATAATAATAGAAATAGTCCAGTTTTTGTCCATCAAACCTCATTTGCATAGCCCTTGTTTTCTTTCCATAATTTACAATAGTCCTTGCACCTGCCGGGGTCAGTTCGCTGGTTATGTTTCTTCATTTTCAGTAAGTGATCTCAGCAGGTGGCTTACATAACATTAACTTCTCGCAAAGGGCCTCTACGTGTTGGACCCATGTCCCCATGCAAGCCTTTCAAAGGTCCGGGTAAAGCCCGTGAATCTCAGCGAGATACATAATAATAATAATAATAATATTGGTCCTGTTAAGAAACTGTCCCACTGCTGGGCACGGGCCTCCTCACAAACTGAGAGGGTTTAGGCCATAGTCCACCACGCTGGCCCAGTGCGGGTTGGCGAACTTCACACACCTTCGAGAAACTCTTAGGCATGCAGGTTTCCTTACGATATTTTCCTTCACCGTTAAAGCAAGTGATAATTAATTTTAAATACGCACATGCTTTCGAAAACACAGAGGTGCGTGCCTGGGTTTGAACCCGAGACCTCTGATTTTGCAGTCCAACGGTCTAACCACTAGGCTATCACTGCTTCTATCAGAAATCATCAGAAATAAATGCAGAAATACCTACATAATAATTTAATTTGTCAATTAATTTTTAATGTGTTTAAATACGAGTTACATAAAGTTAATTAAGATAAAGAAACATACGTAATGCTACTTCCTGGTAATCCTTATTTTTAATTTCATTTTCAATGTAGTGAAGAAACTGTTTACTGAAGTCCAAATATCATATTATATTGTCATAGTCCTTTATAAACAGAAATAAATTATAACTGAACATTAAACAAACGCATCGATATACATAGCTATTGAAACTGAAGTTTACCAAACAGCGCATCTGAAGCGGTGCCGAAACAAATGTCCTCAACAATTCTTTCTCACGGCATCCCGCTTGAAACACCATTGCCATCTTACGCTCGACGAGTGGAACAAGTTACGGTGTTCAAGCGATATTTAAACCAATACCTAATACATATGGCTTTGTGGACGGGCTTATACAGATGGTTGATAAAGAAATGATAGATGGAAGTTAACAGAATGTGTTTGCTGAATATAAAGCGATACAACATGAAAGAAAAAGTAAGAACGTATTATGATAGATGTTAGAATGAACACGCGAAATTGATTGTTCTGGACGTAATTCGCGGATGCACTGCATTAAAAAATTGTTAAGTCGCCGAGCGTGGCGTAAATAGCTGACGCTACAAAATGTATGTGGCTGGCCCGTATACTTTTTATTAGTTCAGCTTATTCGTTTGACGAACGTGTGCTGTGAAAACAAGCATGTGCGACATTAATGCGATAACAATAACTAAACACTGCTCAAGAACTTGTCTAGTGGGACTAGTCCGGACGACAAGACTCTTCTTGCGCGGCACAATATATTGTTAGTCCGTGATTCAAGTCTTGTACGCAAGTCAAAATAGTCTTGTTTATAGGTATCTATTTATATCATCACGCCAGTTTCCTTGCGGGGTAGGCAGAGGGTACAGAGTTCCAACAGGTTCTTTCCTTACAGACCTCTCTGGCTTGTTAATTCTTAAAACGAGTTTTCTCGTGTCAAACTGTTGTCGTGTCGCATGCGATGCTACCGTGTAAGACAAAACAGTTATCTCACGCCTAGAGCATTAAAATCAGAAACATATGTATTCATTCATGGTCTCGCCGCCTATGCTAGCCCTGCAATATTACGCGCGAATTGATGCGCACAAACTACTGAATCTCAGTTATACATTACTAACCTATTTATCTATACGCTATACGCATTGTTAAGTTATTTTTCGGGGTACAATTTCGCACGTTTGCGATATTGAATTACGTCTTAATAGTATTTACGTCGTGGCGATTGTTCGGAGATCCCTTGGTCCTGCAGTAGACGTCTTTTCATTTAAAACGGCTGATGATAGATGATAATAAATATATACTTGTCTAATAACGACCTTCTAATTTTCTGACATCTAACAGTAAAACAGAGATACGGTTTTAAAATTTCACCTAAGACGTACTCATAATAATCAATATAGAAATATCTAGACTCGCTCAGCTCGTAACTCGTACCACTCAAAAAGTACCACGAGCAAAACTTGCTATTTTTCCCATCTTAAAGGCTTCTAATATTGCAGTTCCCCGCCTCAGGCCCGTTGTCATTTGTCTGCTCCTCTGTAGGCAAACTTCACTTCGATGTTTGAAAGCACTACATTATATCCTTCCCTCTTTATTCGCCTAGTAATATAGAGATGAGATCGTAAGGATGATAGGTCGCGTATTTGAAAACTATCGATACTAGATTGAAATGTTTAATATAACGCATATTGAGAATGAAAGTAACTCTATACAAAATTCGTGTTCGGGAAATGAGAAAAAGTTTAAAATTACGTCCTAAATTACGTCATAATTTCTCAAAAAGAACAGATATTTACAAAATTGAAGTTTCTTTGTGATATTTAGGGTATGAAAGATAAAAATTAATTCGATTAAAATCATAGTTATATTAGTATAGTTATTTATTGCCAAAAATACCTTCGAAAATATATCAAATTATTTATAGAAAAACACGATTTTACAAGTTAATATATGGTACTTTAAAAGCTTAGCCAAAAATGTCAGTTTTGAGTCAAAATATGAGACTTTTTGGGATTGTAAAGAAACGCGAAACAAATATCAGTCACTTTACAAATGAAATTCATTAAACCATCTTAATTTATTTTTTCGAAGAACCAAATGACGCATTAGTTTTTAGGTCACTTAAGTATAACGCTAAAGGACATTGTAGAAAATTGCCCCAGAACCAACAAACGTTTGACCCATGCCATCAATATTAATGTATTTCATTAAAATAATGGCAAATATCCGTATCTAACGGACAATTTGCAATCAAAAACGAATATTTCAAAGTATTGTAAGCACTTCATGTAAGTCGCCGACATCTCTACTGAATGTCAACACACACAATATAACCATATGTATTATTGGCTACTGAATTATAACCTCAAAATCTAATACATTTTGTGCAATATTGTGCTTCCCCCGCATGTCCGTTTTGATAATAAAAGCCTTAAGAGAATTTATGGGTGATTTGAAATCATACAAGTATTTTTTCATTGCTGTTGGTCTATCTATTTATCTATCTATAACCTCACGCCAGATCCCTTGCGGGGTAGGCAGAGAGTACAGAGTTCCAACAGGTTCTTTCCTTACATACCTCTCTGGCTTCCTCCACTCTCATAGTTCGTCTCATACACGCTCGCCGGTTACGGAGACTCTTGACTTTTCCTTCAGATAAGACTCGGTTTATTTGGTCGTGGTAAGATAGTCTGGGTCTTCCCCGGTACCTGCATCCTTCCACTTTCACATTGTATATCTGTTTTGTCATTCTTTCCTCTGGCATTCTTTCTATATGCCCGAACCAACGGAGCATGCCCTTTCTCATCTTTCCACCAATACTATCTTTCATACCTACTCGCTTTCTTACTACGCTGTTGCTAATGCGGTCGGTCAGCTTCTCTCCGCACATCTTCCGCAGAGCTCGCATTTCTACAGCATTTATCCTACTTTCATCCTCCTTCTTACATACCCAGCTCTCGCTACCATACAACAGCGTTGGGACAAGAACTCCGTTATGTATAGCCAGCTGCGCCTTATGGCTTAAGTGCCGGCTCCCAAGTAGCTTTTCCATCGCACCATTCCCTCTGTTCCCTGCACTCACTCTTCTCTCTATGTCAGCGGTGTATGTCCCATCCTTACTGAAGGCGCATCCAAGATATACAAACTCATTCACTTGCTCCAGCACATCATTACCAACCACAATCCTTACATGTTCTGCTGTTGGTTCTGGGGAAAATCGTGTATGGGCGCAAAATAATAAGTGATCAAACGAACTTACCTGAAGTGAAGTTCGATCATTATTATACGAAGTCCTTCGTTTGAAGATATAAAACATATGCAGCTCTCTCGACTCGCTTGGCAGCCGCGCATCCTTTAGAGACTTGAAACGTCAACGCCTCCTCTATGGTATCCGTGGGCATAACCTCTGCGACCATTCCTTTTAGAAGTAGTAGGTACATTTCAACTTTACCAACGGGCAGGGCAGGTTGGGTACTTATATCTTCGAACGAAGGATTTCGTATAATAATGATCGAACTTCACTTCAGGTAAGTTCGTTTGATCACTTATACTAAGTCCTTCGTTCTCGATATAAAACAAATGCAGCTGTTTAGAGCTATAAGGGTAAAGTTGAAGTATACCACATAAACGTTTTTGTTTTTAAGCGTGAGCTCAGTAGTATAACACATTCGCGTTGTTTGCATTGCTATACAACACACACATATATATATATATATATATATATATACACATATATTGTTTCTTACAACCAGTCTGCCTAACTTATTTAATCAAATTATATAACATGTTATGTTATATAGATGTAGTGTAGATCCATCCCAACAAAAATCTTTAAAGCACCTGTTATAGCACACCTGTTGTCCAAACTCATTACTACCGGGTGATAATAATCAATCATTACTTATCAGATATCAGTGCATTCTCCATCTGTTATGTCTTCTATAGAGGTTTTCTTTCTATAGATATCTGCTTTATAACGAGAGTTGAGGAATTACCGATCTAGAGCTCTGTTTATATGAAATTAAACCCTTTATAATAATTCTTGTATCATAGAAAACCCTTATCAGATGAACTATGAGAGTGGAGGAAGCCAGAGAGGTATGTAAGTAAAGAACCTGTTGGAACTCTGTACTGCCTACCCGCAAGGGATCTGTCGTGATGACATAGATAGAGATAGATAGAAAACCCTTACTGCGTACTAGATCTGGAAACAAAGTATGTTAGTACCCAATCTATAACAATATAAGACAAATAAGACAGGAAAACGTGTTTCCCCACTAAAGTGTCTTCCAAGTGGCATGTGGGAAGTTTTTTTTTTTTTATTGTCAAATGATCTCTTTTTGAGTACAGTGCCAGATAAAGGCTACGAATTATATTGGTGATTATAAGAATGTTTTTGCTATCATTACTTATTTAATTTATGATTAAGTATTTTCCTTAATGTCAAAGTTCGATTATATTTAATGTTAGTTATATTTATAATCTTTAAAGATGTACATATACCAAAATTAAACATTTTTGTACTAGAGGCCTTTGCACTAATTCTCCTTATCTGGAGATATTCCTCACATAAGGCTATGTGCTTTACCTATATGATCTCCCCCGCCCCCCCTCCTCCGATTATAGAGTCTGAAACGTAGGGCATTGCTAATGTGTGGTAAACCAATTTAACCTACCCCACTGTTATTACTATACTACTACTATTATTATACATTTCAAAACTATCCCGGAATCATTTCCATGTCCTGAGTGGCCACATAAATTTTTATGTATCACTTAAAGATTCGTTCTTGCGCAATAACGCCCGCGAACATTCGTTTTTGCAATACGATCGGGCCACACCTGAACCATTACATTACTGATGAAAAATACACTCTAACTTACTAATGACTTAAGAAGCGAATAAGTCACAGGCAACTAGACCAAACCACGGACTATAACTTTATGATATTGGGAATCCTATTCATAACTGAACTTTTTCATACCCTGAAATGCCACACTTCCTCTGCTTCTTTGTATGTGGCTGTTTTTTATAAGTAGAAACTGTAATGATTAACTTTCGTTAGTTCTAGATGTCCAACCGTGAGAAATGAGTGTCACTCAACTTATACATGTAGTACATACATATCATTCTTATTTCGTTTAATTGGGATCTGGCGTGGTGCTATAATTAATAAATAATATCAAGTTCCTTAAGACTAAGATTATTGCTGATACTACATAATATTTATCATACCTGTGATAAAAATATACTTTTGATTATTGTTGTTTAACATTATCTATACTTTCAAATATTGTAATTCAATATTTCATCAACATAATATCGTTAAATTTTTTAAATAGGTATTATTATTAAGTCATTTGCATTACTTTATTTTTTTATATATAGATACATATTTATAAAATACATGTAACTTGTGGATGTAATAATTTAAATATAACAATATGAAAATTGCTATTTTTTTGTATAATATCTCCAATCCAATATTTTTACACTGAAACACCCTAGATGAATTACAGCATATATAGTGCTCTAAAACCAACTGTTTCCATAATAGTAGCAGGTTGTGCTTGTGTTATATCTCATATTTCCTAACTGTACCAGAAACATCACTGGTGCTCAAAATAACTGCACACATTCAAAAAACTAAACACAATACTATTTTATTTATAGTTAAAAAATTTCTTGAATAATCTTATTTATTTAAATATTATCTATTGATTAATTACACTATACATGATGGAGGACGTAATCAAACAAAAACCCAAAACCATTGAACTCATTACCCAATAGAAAACTGAATATCCCCTAATAAATTTTTACTAGTATATTTAATATGACTCTAATGTCTATTTTTAGCATTTAGTTTCGTTGTGGGATAAGGTTTATAGCACAGTTGTGATCTATCTTTAATTAAATTCTAATGAGAATGGCTACAAGTTGTAAATCAATTATTAAAAAAAAATATGTTTCTAATAATAATGTTTTTCTACATAATGTTAAACATATGTAGGACCAAATTTTTCAACCTTCACTTGTCTGGATTGCAAGTACTTGCACAAAACCAATAAAGTTATGTTTGCCGTTGAAGGCAGACAGACACACATTTTTATTAGTGTCATAGATACATAGTTACATACCCAAGTCAGTGAATACCTTTAGCCTCCAATATTATGGTTTCTTTGTAACACCCATGTTGTATGCCTGAATGTTTAACTGAATTTTTCAGTAATTTAAAACCTTTAAAGTCTTTGTGTAAACTGCCTTGCATGATTTTCTTACCTCACATTCTCTGGTAGGAGACTTCCAATGTCCATTGTGATTTGTTTTTGGTGGGCTGATAGGTACACTGTGGGTTAATATTTTTACACCCCGGATGAGGATTGTTGGTCTATGTTGGTTACAATACTGGTGGTTTTTGAAATCTAAACTACTGGTTATGAATAGATAGATAGTTATAATTCCATATTGGTACTCCACTATATTAAAACTCCTTTAATACAAAATATATACTGCCGACCATAAAGGTTCTTATCTCAATAAATAAAAGTTTCATGACTGTATTGTTAGGACTCATCTTTCCTGGCTACCCTGCAAGGGGTCTGGGCTGATAGTATTGATAAATAATTATTAGTTTTATGTTAACTGGATAGACCAAGTATTTTATATTATATTTTAAGGATGTATGTGTGTAACACAAATTATCCCACAGCCCGCCTGTCTCAGCATCGGTAGGCTGAGATATTATATTTGGAATATTTCCACAGTTCTGTTGCTTGTCAGTTACAACAGGCATTACCATAACTAGAGATTACTCTGGCTCATCTGTTTATAAACCCTGTTCAGGGATAAATATTGTTGGATTTACCTTTTTAATACAAGTGCTCATAATTTTGCATAATTCTTTGTGTAAAAAGCTCCACTTTGGGCTATTTCAGAATTATTATACAAGTATGTCTAATAATCTGCCTAGTTGGTCTGGTGGCAAAGCGCATCGCTTTGTGATCACGAGGTCCTGGGTTCAAATCCTAGGTCAGACACACGTAGTTTTTCTAACGAAAAATTCCCAGTATGAATCCGGAGTCTGGAACTGTGCCCGGTATAGGGCAATAGGCTCGCCCCCATTACATGGGACCTAACATCGTCGGCGAAACGTGGGTGTACTCAGTACACCTCTGCCACCCCCTCTGGTGAATATAGGCGTGACGGTGTTTTTTATTTTATGCCTAATAATAAATCAATACAAAACACTATGTTTCTGCAAGGGAGTGGCTTATGTTATTAATAATGTATTGTTATTCATAAACAATGCCCCTTCAATTACCCTTTCAGAAAGTCTTATTTTGGAGATATACTATCACAAATAACTTATAGTTTATAGCAATAGTCCTTGTATTTACTGATTTAAGGTATATATAACATTTTTGATTCTTACTATTGTAGAAATGTGAACTGCACAGGAACACCTCATGGGTGAAATCTATGCGTAATATGACCTTCAGCAAATATCTCGTATGAGCTCCAAGTCTTGCGGATTACGCCGATGCATCTCGAACAACTCTCGTGTCCTTGAATTACGATCAAGTCTTACAGATCACGTCGATGCATCCCGTACACCACCTGTGTCCTTAAATTATCATAGATCTTTAACAATCATCATTATTGATGAATGTCCCCCTAATTTCTCTCCTTGGAGGTATTACATCGCCAATATATACGCGAGACCCCAATATATAGTAATTGTTAACAGGTATATTGCGTGTAAATCTGTTTTTACACGAATAGGGACATAAGACTTCGTAAGTTTACTTTTCGGGTGATGAAACTTTCACAAGTCTTAATATGACAAAACTCACGCCTCCAAATATTCGATATTATATCAATAAACAAGTTAAGTTGAAAACGCCACAAATAAACAACTATCAGTTGATCTGTTTAGAATGTACTTTTAGTCAGGACGTAAAAATTTTCTGAATTTGCCTATACGATATTTTAAATTTATTTCACAAGGTCACTTGAGTATATTAAAAACTTTTTCTTATATAATGCCACTGATATTACGAGATTATTAAATTAAATGTCGACCAAAAATTTTATTACAAGGCTGTCGCGCTTTCAAAATAATGTTCGCAGAGGTTATGTCCACAGATACCATAGAGGAGGCGTTTACGTTTCAAGTCTCTAAAGGATGCGCGGCTGCCAAGCGAGTCGAGAGAGCTGCATATGTTTTATATCGAGAACGAAGGACACAGTATAATGTTCTTTGTCATCATTACGGTGGCGAGAGGTCTAGAATACGACTTTTTTAAGCCTGGATTGGACAATTTCTGATTGACTAGGAGATAAAGCTTGCCTTTTCTGATGACTCCAATTTTTTATTGAGTCAATTTCATTCTCAGTGTGCGATTTATACTTTTTTAAACATACGGTCTTGCGACATGCTCCTATGTGTAATCATATTAGTTACTTGTGTATTCTTGAATCTGTAATACGTAAAATAATAAATATTTTTTTCTTTTAAACTTAGTCCCACACTAGGATTTATTCCTGTGTCGTGGGTGCGTTTACAAACATGAAAATTCACATACACAAATACCCAGACCGAAACAAATAATTGTGGGTCACACAAAAATTTGTCCCGTGCGGGAATCGAACCCGCGACCATTAGGCACATTGAGCGGAGCGGCTCTTAACCACTGCACTAAATCGTTGTAAAATGTGTGGTACACTGACCTCAGGTTCAGAAATCAACGGAAATACAGGTCCAATTGACAAAATAAAATAATGCTACCTGTTAGATAAAATATTAACAATATTATTTAAAAGCCTGTCTTAATATTAAAACTTATTAAAAATAAGTTTTAATTGTGTAACATTAAATTAATTTTTATTTCTATAATCGACAAAAAAATGTTATGACGGCCTTATTTAAATAGAGTAAAATCTTGACAAAACTGTGTACTTCAGTTTATTCCGAGGATGTATCACATTGTACGCCACGACTTTACTTATTTATTGCAGAGCTAAGGTATCTCCACCAATCCGGATTGGATCCGCGTGGTGGAGTTTCACCTTCATTTGTTAGAGAAGACCTTTCCCCAGCAGTGGGACTGTGTGGGGCAGTGAGAATTAAATCACGTTATCAAACGGTATCAAGCAGTTTGATCGCACAACAATCCCACAATGTTTTTGTAATCCAAAATTATCGGTGTTCTTTCAAAGCCGCCAAGCTTAATTAATGTTTACCTGCCTCCGTCCATACTTCAAAGGTCTACATTAAAATAATTAATTTTCTGTTATTAATGAGATCCTTTAGAAAACGGTGCTGATTAAAAAGAACTTACAAATTATAAACGTAATTAGAATGTCTCGTTAACAGGGATTGCTAATTTTGTATAGGTAACAATTTTGTTTAAATTCTACACCTTAAAATAATTCAATTAGAAAAAATATCAGCCTTTATTGTCCCATTGCCGGGCAGAAGAGTCTCACAAATCGAGGTGAGATGATTAAGTCATACTCCACTTCTCAGACCTAGCTCGGATTGGCGGAGGCAGGTTTGTTGCCACCTGCTGTTGGAACTTATCAAGCCCAACGTGGCGTAACGAATACTACGTTAAGTGGGAGCCAAAACCAACGGCTTATTGTGCGTTTCGAAGCACGGAGATTCTTGAAAATGCCACAAACAGTCATCCATCTCACACCAACCGAGCCGAACCCTGCTTTACCTTGGCGATCGCCAAGAACACCGCAGTCGCACATCACTACGAGCGCCTCATTTTTTTTAACCTGTTTCATTCAACTGCTAGACATCGATCCTTGGCATGATCAGACCATCTCTCCTCATAGGCGTCATAGTTGTCGCGCTATCTTTTTCTAGGTCTCCTTTAGCGTCAGTCTCCATCTGGTCGCCATTCGGTAGTGATTTTTGACCACCTATCTGGGCTCATTCTGCTCAAAGGAGCTGCCCATCCCCACTTGGCAGTCTTATAGCCCACGTTACGCACTCGATCAGATATTTTGATTCCTAGAATAAATAGTACGTTCCATTGCTCTTCGACATACTTTGAGTTTAGATTTTTGCGATTTGGTCCGACACATCCGTCGATGAGTTGGCGTTTAAGTGAGAGAGGGAGTTCACCGTTCATAAGTTGCTTTATGGATCAGTAGCTTCTCCATGCATTATCGACGCGGCGATTTATTTCTTTACTTTGCCGGTCGTCGAAAGAAACTATCTGGCCTAGATAAATATACTCATCTACGTAATGTACTTCTTGCTCTTTTACGTCGATCCTATGTCTCGAGCTGTTGGTCACAAACTGTGTTTTATATAGGAACGGTAATTAATAAACAATAAATTAAAATATACATTAAAATACACTAAACCACTATCGTCTCCGCTTGCGGATTACAGGCGTGAGATTGTTTATTTTTTTTTATAGATAAATGGATGTTGTAATCATGATGACAAATTCCAGAATCCATAATTGTGTCTAATACAATGGCTAAAGACTCCATATACATTGGAACCTTAAGTCGTCGGTGAAAAGTGGGTGTACACTGTACACCTATGCCACCCTCGCTTAGGAAATAAAGGCGCGACGGTGTTATTAAGCTTTAATTTAACTGTATATTAATTTGTTTAGGTCAAATCTTGCAAGCTTAATTAGAAACACTTTCTCTTCTCCTACGGAGTTAAAATATGCTGCGTTTGTTCAGTTCCGATGACAGTGCATTTTTATGGTAAGCATGACCTGGTATATAATATATACCTATATCATAACAATATACATACTCCTGTTCAAAAGTTACACAAAAAAACGTCCCCCGTTCGATGTGGGTAAAACATAAATTAAGGAATATTGCACTTGACTCGTATCACATAAAGTCGTATTTGCAAAGCGAGGGGCAATAAGCAATAAAAGCACGTCGGTAGAACACACAATTAGAGGAGTTATTATTAACACAACATTATTACAATATTATTTATTTGTACATTACACTTATTTTTTTATTTTATTTTGTAAAATTTTTTGTACACACAATGTAGGTACTTTTATGGTATTAAAGAAATGTAGCCCCGCATTACGATTTATTCTTGTTAGTTTACAAACAAAAATTCACATACACAAATATCCAGACCGAAAGAAATAATTCTGGAGATTTGTTTCGTATGGGAATCAAACCCGCGACTATTAGAAACAGTGGGCGGAGCGGTTTAAGCTCTTAACCACTGCTCTAAATAACTTTTAACAGCCATTTTTAACCTATTAAAACCTTTCGCTGTTATATACATATCCTTCTTACAAAAGTGATTTGAATAAACCACAGTAAACTATTCGTCCCTTATAATAGTAGTATCTTTCGTGCTATAATAGTCCTCCATTGTTCTATTTGGATCTCATTCCATGGAAAACTAAAATTACACAAATGGAAACACTTAAAAAATATATAATATAATAAAATAATGACAACTCCATGTTTTAGTTCTAGCGACCTTGATCTAGAGATTAAGTTTTGTTTTACTTTCGCACTTAAGAGAGAAAGAGACAGTTGCGGACTACGTACGATGTTATAAATGAACAAAATAATTGAAAAAAAAACAACATTTTAATGCGAATAAAGACAACACAGATATCATATCAATCTGAACTGATCTACCTATCTATATCATCACGGCAGATCCCTTACGGGGTAGGCAGAGAGTACAGAGTTCCAACAGGTTCTTTCCTTACATACCTCTCTGGCTTCCTCTACTCTCATAGTTCGTCTCATACACGTCTCTCTGAACTGATACTTACTGAAAATACACCCCATCCTTTTTTGTTACTTTATTTGTATAATTTTTACAGTATTTTATTGCACAACTCGGCATGTTCGTCGTGCGGTAAACAAGCGACTGAAAGCGGAACAAGGCTAATGTTTTAGAACCGCCCACTTTTTTCAACGTGTGTGCATCTACCTGTATTTGATCGATGCCTGATTGGTATGGCGTAAAAGGTAAAAGGCTTATGCCCTGCAGTACGTGGAATTAGCTGGAAGTGATGATGATGATGACGCGATTATACACCCAGGATTGGGCCCAGATGAAGGAACTTTTCAACGGCCAACGCCATATGAACGAAATTTTGCATACACATTTAATTTTTATTGGCCGATTTATATTGCACCTTTAGCTGGCTGAATAAAAATGTGTTTAAAAGTTTTTTTTTACTGTAAATTTATTTTTACCAGCTGTTACTGCGCACGCAGTTTTGCAATTTGGTTAAGTAAGTAGGTCTTTCCAAGATAGCTGGGTACTTTTTTAGAGAAGGAATCCAGTTTATCCATTTATATCATCACGCCAGATCCCTTGCGGGGCAGGCAGAGAGTACAGAGTTCCAACGAGTTATTTTCTTACATACCTATCTGGCTTTTTCTACTCTCATATCTATTATAAAATATTGGTGAATGGTTGATTTAAACCTTTTCTACCTACCCTGCCAAAGATCGTATTCTGGCGTAATAATAATTAAAAGAGTACATCTCAAGGTAAGTATCTAACAAATTATCTATCTATCTCTATCTCTCTTGCGGGGTAGGCAGATTTGGCAGGTTGAAACAAATTTTGTCACTTGTCAGTACATTTCGTATCTTCTCGTAGGAGTTCAACTTCGTGATCAAAATCACGTTTAGATATCTTAAATAAATGAATATCCAAAGTTTCGTGTCCGGGCCATTCATCGTTTAAGAGTTCTCTCCAGGAAAGGCAATCCTGAATGCATCATCGGTTCATGCTAGAAATCATGTTTTAGTTTTAAAATCAAACGTGTATGCACAATTACAGGTAAGTGCGTTTAACCACCTAAGAGTTATGAAGAGATGAACCTGAGTCCAATATCAGTTCATGGAAGAATTCATCTATCTATCTATCTATCTATAACCTCACGCCAGATCCCTTGCGGGGTAGGCAGAAAGTACAAAGTTCCAACAGGTTCATGAAGAATTCATGTGTAGGCAAAATCACACATTTTAACGTAACATTGCAGCTCGAGACTAACAGTAAATAAATATAATAAAGTTTTATGGTTTATCTGCGATTATTCTGGATTGGTTCTTGTTTTCGGTATAGAAAGTATTTATAATTTTTTTTAAGGTATAAGTTATTACCAAACCATATTTTACTTAAATCCGTTTGGTAGTTTTTGCGGGATTGAAAAACAAAGAGACAGACCGACATGAATTTGGAAACAAAAATGGTTTCGCCCCTATACTGATGAGAAACTATACCCCAATTAGAATTTGCGGATTACACTTATGAGGCAACATTCCGTAGAAAAACACATTAAAAACAAATTTTGTGCTGCAGTAGCAAGGCAAGCAAGTAACCCCAAAATGCTGGTTGCCAGACGGCGTCGAGGTATATTAAACTTGTCGTATGATTTATAGTACTTTGTTTTTACGAACTAGGCATCACTTGGTTTATAAAAATTTAGGTATGCATTTTCATGTAAATAATATAAAGCTAAAGAAAATATGTTCCTAGTTTTCTTTGTGCTAAGCCCGCCACACGTTTCTACCACTATAACTTCTGCAAGCCAAGATCCACAAAAGCCTCATAGATGACACCGAGGTTTGAACCTTAGGGTGTTCCGGGAAGAGCGTTAATTAGCAAGAAAATAAAGACAAAAGGACTCGGAAAACAATTGAATTCCACCTTTTCAAAGCGAAAGTCACAACACAAAAATTGGAAGAGTTATAAAAAAGGAGAGGGCGATTAGTATAAGCTCAGTCGCAAAGCACGACGGATAAGAAACAGCTTAACAATGCCGTGTAATTATTAAAAATCGTACTCATCAGATATCAGAATAACCTAAGTTGAAGTAAAGAATACCGAAGGGTATTCTTTACTTCTACGCGGTAGATACATCAATGTACAGTATTGTATACTTTCCCCTGCCCAAACGCGTGGCTATTCGCAACACATATAGGCAATAGAATTAGACTTCTTTGATTTAGATTTTTCCCTATATTAAAATGTCATCCCACACTAGGAATTAGTCTTGTATTTCGGGTGCGTTCAGAGGGTGGTTATGATCTTAAGTCGCTTTACCTACTGGATTGAGTAGTCGCGGGTTCAATTTCCAAACGGGACAAATTTTTGTGTGATACAGTATTATTTGTTGGGGTCTAGGTATTTGTGTATGTGAATTTTCATGTTTGTAAACGCACCTACGATAGACGAATAAATCTTAGTGTGAAAATATTTTCCATATGGACCAGAACCAGACTACAAGCAGTACCCACACAGACGCAGTACTAAGGCGGGTCAACAAGGCCGTGACTTTTTGAATTTCCCGCCTCTTAATTGAAATGGCAATACTGTTAACAGGCAACTCTCAGTTGACTCCTGTCAAAATTTGAACAAGCTGCGTTATTTAGTTTGTGTTTGGTAGCCGTTGATAGCAGACTACCGCGCGTTTTGAGAAGAAAATGAAAAAAAAGTGACATTCGTGTGCTTATTAAGCATTATTTTTTGCGAATAAAACCATCACTCAAACCAAGGCTAAGCTTGATAAATATTATGAGGATTCTGCACCATCCATTTCCATGGTAAAGAAGTAGTTTACTGAATTTCGTTGTGGCCGTACAAGCACGGAAGATGCCGTACGTTCTGGACGCCCAGTTGAGGTCTCTACATCCGAAACAATTGAAAAAAATCACGATATGGTTTTAGCCAATCGGAGATTGAAAGTGAGAGAGATTGTGGAAGCCATAGGCATCTTACATGGCTCAATGGTTTCAAATTTGAATGATCACTTGGGTATGAGAAAGCTTTCCGCAAGATGGGTGCCGCGTTTGCTCACAATCGACCACAAACGCAATCGTGTGACAATATCGCAGGAATGTTTGGCGTTGTTCAACCGCAATATGGACGAGTTTTTGCGCCGTTTCGTAACCATGGACTAGACGTGGATCCACCACAATACACTGGAGACCAAACAGCAGTCAAAACAGTGGGTTTCTCGGGGTGAATCGGCGCCAAAGGAGGCAAAGGGGTTTGTTTTTTGGGATGCACGCAATGTAATCCACATTGACTACCTTCAAAAGGGGAAAACAATCAATGGGGAATATTTTACCAACTTATTGGGTCGATTCAATGAGGAATTGAAAAAAAAAACGACCGCATTTGGCCACGAAAAAACTTCTTTTCCATCAGGACAATGCAAGGGTGCACACATGTGCAGTTTCCATGGCAAAAATCCATGAATTGGGCCACGAATTGCTCCCTCATCCGCGCTATTCTCCAGATTTAGCCCCGAGTGACTATTTCTTTTTCCCAAACTTGAAGAAATGGCTCGGCGGAAAGAGATTTGACTCTAACGACGAAATCATCTCACAAACAAATGCCTATTTTGATGACCTCGACAAATCCTATTTTTCGGAAGGGATAAAAAAATTGGAGAAACGTTGGACTAAGTGTATAGAACTCAAAGGAGATTATGTTGAAACATAAAATAACTTTTTATCTAAAAACTTGTGTTTCATTCAAAAAGTCACGGACTTATTGACCCGCCCTACGTTCACGTAGTGAAAAATTACACTTCACATCTTTTGCAATCATCTTTTTCAAAATATTGACGGAAACCTATTTAATTCGAATAAGGCAGCCGCAGATTTAACGAATTGAGAAAATGTGTTGCCACAGTAAAAAAAATAAAAAAATCAGCTCTAAAAGGATTTTCTGTTGAAGGCAAGTGGTCGGTTTTCCTACCCTTCGTCCCCGAGAGACTGGGCTCGCCATGAGAACATCTTAGCGCTTGCCTCTACAAATTTAACAAGAAAATTTTCTTCTTTGAAGTAAACATTAGACGTTTAGAGCCAACTCTTGAAATTAATTTCATTTGAAAATTTTGTTTGGTTACGAAATTTGTTTCTTTTTGGCTATTATAATGACACATTTTAATGTAGAAGTAACTGTTCATAAATAATATTAAAATTTGGATTTGTACGACGTCTACTTTGATATAAATGTTATCGGAAATGAATGATATTTAAAAATTGTATACAATTTCTAGGAAATGTATAAAACGCCGAGCCTATTAAGGAATATGTATAATAAATTGTCAAAGGTTTATAAATTCATACATTGCCGCGTCTTATCTGAAGGACAAGTCAAGAGTCTCCGTAACCGACGAGCGTGTATGAGACGAACTATGAGAGTGGAGGAAGCCAGACAGGTATGAAAGAAAATAACCTGTTGGAACTCTGTACTCTCTGCCTACCCCGCAAAGGATCTGGCGTGATGATATAGATAGATAGATACATTGCCCAGGAAGGGTATTTATTTCCTAGACATTACCGACATCTTGAATTTAACACATTTCTGGTTGCTGTTTAAAAAATGTGTGGAATTCCTAGGAAATGTGTATAGTAAAATGGGTATTTTTTGCCGATTAAATTTATTTTATACTATATATATATATATATATAAATTATAGCCGATGTGTTACTCTGATGTATACGCGATATTACGGTAAGTTGCATTACTCCCCACCCTACACCTCCAACAGATTCCCAACAACCACACTCGGGCCGGTGGTGATTAACCGCCCGCTGGTCCTCCAGCAGAGCTGTATCGCACTACCGGGCGAAGAAAGAAGAGGGGCTTCGTGAAGTCACCGCCTCCTTGCTGATAGCTTTACTGGGCTTCCCTAGGTTCGCCTAAGATCTCAACCGGTAGGGTTGATTGCGGAGGTGGCGTGAATTTGCACTGACGGCCCCCACCGCGAGATCTACTTGTCACCGCACACCCTGGACATCAAGTCTATCCAAGCGCAAACTTGCATTAACATCAACCGGCCCGGTGGTGCTTGATTGCCCGCTGGTCCTCCAGCCGAGTTGTATCGCATTACCGGGTGAAGAAAGACGAGGGGCTTCGTGGATTCGCCGCCTCCTCGCTGGTCGTCTTGCTGGGCTTCCTTAGGTTACCTAAAGTGTCACGCGGTAGGGTTGATCGCGGAGGTGGCATGAACACACTTTTGACGACCCTCCACGGATCACGACGGATCAACGAGTCACCGCAGAAGATCAGAGACCACGTCCCACAACAAGGACCCGACTATATTTATGGTTGGCGATTGAAACCTCGGCCAAGGAGCTTATAACCTCGACGCCGAATTCCCACACCCCTTACGGTGTGTGAGATGGCTTACGACATAAGTTGAATCAAATCATCAAAATCCGTTCAGTAGTTTTTACGTGAAAGATTAACAAGCATCCATCCTCACAATTATAATATTAATAGTACAGGAGGTTGGTATCTATAAATCCAAACGGCTTCATCATATAAGATGAGCTACTTGGATTCGGTGTTCGGACAGGCCACAATAAATTCCCGAGGTTTGCGCTCGACTTGAGGCTTTGATTTCCCGTGTGGCCAGGGACACAAGTTTTTAAATTAGGTTATTTATTTCTTATGTAACTCTGACCTTCCTGAAACGGTGAAACGTCTATACTAGCCCTACATCTAAAGCATTCATTTCCAGAGATACATTATTTTAAAGCACAGGTTATTAAAAATACCGTCGCTTTATTAGATAAATCACATTAAAGTAAATATTTTCTATTAAACTAGAATCATTTATTTCATATTAACCCTGCGGGGCACTTAAATTTTTTCCGGTTTAGTTTTTTTTAACGCATTTAACTACCATCATATCGAAATGTGGCCTCCCCTAAGAAGATCCGGCTAGAAACTCAGCGAACTTGTCTTTTTATCGAATATTTTATTTTTATCTATGTAACCACGCAAGATCCCGTGCGGGGTAGACTGAGAGTAATCATTCAGTGCATACATTATTATGTTTAACTTCGTAAAAGTGTTGTTCTGCTGTCCCATATCATATACGCAAAACTCAACTACAGCTTAGAATAAAGTTTGATCAACTGCAGCCATCCGCTCGCAGTTAACCAACGTCCCTAAATGTTAACTTAAGACTTGTTGAACTTAATTACAAAGTTAAAAACATTCGGAAAGACGAAGCGAAGAACAAGTTTTGGGAACTCTAACAGGGGCCTTATTCGCTTTCAATAATAAAAACATAACGTGGTGCGTTACCATAACTTTGTGTAATGTTGGTTTACTATTAAACGATCTTCAGTAATGAAGTTTCTGTAAGATACGATAAGAACCTTATCCGCAATGACTAAACGCGGCGCGTCACGATAACTCCATGAAATGACCGTGTGATTGTAATTTGTATGCCACTAGAGTACGGTCAATAGTCGCTTGAGACACTCAGTTTTTCGAATCTGTACAAATACTCTTTATTTTACAATCTTGGTATATATTGTCAAATCTAAAAACTATCTGCCTGTCAAATATAAAATATATCAAAATACAGGAATTCTAGTGTGAAGGCTCGTTTAAAAAAAACACAAATATATTTCAATGAACAAATATAATGAATTTGATGCAAAACAACAATGTGAAAGCGATTTAAAAAACCTGTTGTGAATGTTTAGTGACTTATGTTGCTGACCGTACTCTAATGGCATACAAAATACCATCACACGGTAATTTCACGAAGTTATTGTAACACGCCACGTTTTGACATAGCGAATAAAGTTTCTATCATATCGTACGGATACTTCATTACTGGCGATAAAATAACTCCAAAAAAGGGCGACTGAAAAAAGAATTGTATTGATGAGAGCCTCGCCGTAGGGCCCTCCAGGGTAATACCAATTTCAAATTGCTAAGCCTACTAAATCAGAGTAAAAGGGTTATCAACCACCAATCGGTACATCCAAGAAATGTACTTGTCACAGCATCGGCAATGATTTGACAATAATGTTTTCTATTGACATTGGTCGGAAATGTCAAGTTGACACTTGGTGACATCGAGAAACGAGTATAGTGCGACAAGAAAATTTTTGGTCCTCGGATGACATTGGTGTCAATTAGGGTTATCATTTAGTAAAACTTTCCTACTTCCAGGGAAAGACTTCAACAGATGGATCCGCACGGTTACTTATTAAAAAAGAAGTTGGATAAATTTCATACAAAACGGCAACTCTGTGACTGTCATGAAGTCATATTTCACTGAATGACAGCGTTAGTTTCGATTTTGGCTGCGGACTAAAATATCCTTGTGTACTGTACGGACTGTACGACCTGTTGACAACCTGTCAATGATCTGACCAATTACGTCATTGCAATCACATTGCAATGATTGCGTTTTGCCGACGACCTGGTCCTCCTAGCAGAGAACGATGCAGATCTCAAGACCATGCTTTTTGAATTGCAAGAAGCATCTCTAAGGGTTGGCCTCAGGAATAACTTGTCCAAGACAAAAATAATGTCAAATCGCCACACCAGTCAATGTAACATCATTATAGGTAACTCCCAAATAGAGGTAGTAGACGATTACATTTATCTTGGGCTCAGAGTCTATTAGCAAAGAGATCGCTAGACGTATCCAATTGGGTTGGGCTGCATATGGAAAACTTGCTAGTATATTTGACGCTGACATCCCACAGTGCCTGAAAACCAAGGCATTAAATCAATGTGTCTTGCCCATCCTTACTTACGGTGCCGAGACCTGGTTGCTTACAAAAGGTAGCCTTTATAAAATCTAAAGTGGCACAGAGAGCGATTGAGCGAGCTATGTTGGGCATCTCCCTTGTCGACCGAATACCAAACATAGAAATTCGAAAGGGGACTAAAGTTGAAGATGTTGGTAAACGGATAACAAGGTTAAAGTGGAGATGGGCAGGACACTTGATGAGGCGTGAAGATGGCAGGTGGACCAAGGCCGTAACAGAGTGGTGGCCCAGAACAGGACGCTGACCCATAGGCAGACCATCGGCTAGATGGAGCGATGACATCGTAAGGTGGCTGGCAAATGGTGAATTAGATTAGCACAGGATCGGAACGAATGGCATGATACAGGAGAGGCCTACACTCAGCAGTGGGTAGATACAGGCTGATTGATGATGATGATGATGATGACATTGCATCAGAGGGCTCCTCGTCACTTATTTCTTGGGCATGGGCAAGAGCAGTGGTATACTGCGAGCGTCGATGTTTGCGATGTCTGAGTCAGGTTTCCGTTGGTGGTTTTGGTTTATTTGTCTAGTTGCGTCTTGTTTAGGTGATCAATGTACGGTAGTGGATGGATGCGCAACTAGTTGTTGAGACTTGTTTCGGTTTCTTGGCCATCCTTGACCAATGTGGCAACGTTATTCTCTAACTACCCTACGTTATCAGAAGTGGGACATGTGCTTCAACTACTTCCCGTTATAGTCATCTTGTCAACTGGATAGCTTCCGTAAGGTAGTAATGGTAGTGGCAGCTAGTGTAATACTAACAACAAATGAGAAAACTGTGTTTGTTTTTACATTTTGTATTATTAATAACATCACGGCATTTATCTTAGAAGAGGGTGTTAAAGGTTAATGTCTGCCTGAAACTAGTATTTACGACCAAAAACTAAACTGAAACCTACGGACATTAGAGAACGAAACCTCCTTTTCGGACAATTATTTAGTATACTTTTTAAGCTTTAATCAATAATAATCTTTATATTGTTAGTTAATTACCTCAAAATAAAAGCGGGAGCAGATAGTCGTAGTCTTCTTTATTATATAGGTAGGTATATATATATACCTACATGTAAACATTAGATCAAATTACTTCTAGCGGTCCAAATTCCATTCCCGCATACAGACGCGCGTTCTACGCTGCTTCTTGGTAGGTCTCACCGCTGCCGACCGTTATTACTAAGATGATCTATTTACCGTGGTTTGCGCAGCCTTGATCTAATGAATCAAACACCTATTGTTATACGTGGTCGTAGTTTTATCTCCGGTTTATACACTGCTACTGCCACCACTTCCCGTCTAGAGCAATGAGCAGCACCGCGGCAACGTCGACTGTTCCCGTACTCCCTTCGCACTTTAGGCTCACGTTCGCGCTCTATGTTTCTCTTATATTTGCGATAACTCCCAACATCAGATTTTCTTTACCCCGCAATAATATTGTTTTCACAAAAATATTCCCTAGGCAATTTTTACACTAGCTTTTCATGATTCTTCTGATTAACCACACTTACATTTTTTTTTATTTTATATGTTTCTTTAGATTTTATCCTCAGTTTTTTTCTAAAAATGTTTTTCCTCATAATTCCAAAAAGATTTCTAAGCCGGGTCTCACTGAGCGGGCATGGCCTGCCAATCTTTTGATTCCTACTCAAAAAACCGCTGACGAAGAGAGCGCCGGGCAGTGATGATGTAGGAAGGGAAGTAGAGCGTAAGTGGCGCATATACGACTAACCTTCCCTCACTTCACTTGGAAGTGGGCAGTGTGTAAATTGGGTATGAGGTACCTTATGAGCAAGTATAAGTAACCGGATTGTTTAAAGTTGTTTGCTAGCAAAGTCCACACACGGTACACATACCCACCGCTTACGTTACTTCAAAATTCTAAAGTAAAACTTGAGCTTTAGTCGAAAATTATTAAATATATTTAGTATTTATTGGTTAAGTAATACCTTTAGTTACCATTCCGCTGAGATTATTTAATTGTGTTATTACACAGTCAGTTAACTCTGAAGTCCTATTATGATTATGTAGATCTTTTGCAGCGAATGAATTTATAACGAAACTTCCGAATATTTTGAAAAACCACAGTATAAAATACATACATACAATATACATACAACACCCCGTAACTAACATGGAAGATAGTTCGTGTTTGCTGTTGACGTAACTTTCCTATAGGAGAAGGATTTTTACATGAAGGAGGACTCTATTTCGTTACAATATTTATCAATGTGCTTGTTTTATGCTTAACCAATTAGCACTTCCCCAGTATTATCAGAAAATAAACCAAGTTCCATAACTTTTAAATTTGTATGAGAGTCTTTAATAGCTTTTTCCCCAAATTCATAGTACAAATCTTACAAAAAATTGTATGGTTCTTTCTTATTCCTCGTTGCCAAAATTTTATGACTTTAAATAGGCGGGAAGTCTCAAATTATATACGAGGAGGGATCAAAAAGTAGTGAGAATGAGATAGATTGACTATTGATAACTTAATAATTTATTTTTCTACATAGTTTCCGAGTCTCTCTACACACCGAGTCCAGCGCTTTTCCAAGGCTTTAATCCCTTTCAAAAAAAAAGTTTTGTCTTTGTCCTGCAAAAAGCTCTCCACGGCATTCATCACCTCGTTATCGTCTTCGTACCTGTTTCCCCTTAAGTATTTTTTCAATTTAGGGAACAGATAAAAATTGCTAGCCGCCAGATCTGGTGAATAAGGGGGGTGGTCAACCAATTCGAAGCCAGCTTGCTGAATGGCAGCCATCGCAACTGCCGACCTGTGCGGTGTCGTGATGAAACAGCACGCCCCTACAAAGTTTCCCTCTCCTTTTCTCTTTGATAGCATTCCTCAACTTGGGAATTAAAGCTGCATAATATTGGCCTGTAATAGTGGTTCCACGCTCCAGGTAATCAATCAACAATATTCCTTCTGAGTCCCAAAATATTGAGGCCATAACCTTGCCAGCCGATGCCACGACACGAAACTTCTTTGGGGTCGGTTATGATGGCCGTTTCCATTGCGAAGATTGCTGTTTTGTCTCGGGATCAAAATGATGGACCCATGTTTCGTCCATTGTTACGAAACGAGACAAAAAAATTTCAGAATCTTCTTGAAACTTGTCCAACAATATCTTCGAAATGTCAAGTCGATTTTGTTCTTGACCGTCGGTTAACATTCTCGGCACCCATCTTGCGGAGACTTTTCTCATATTCAAAGATTGTTTCAATATTGACGGACGATTTAGCGCAGTGGTTAAGAGCTTGAGCGGCTCCGCCCACTGTGTCGAATAGTCGCGGGTTCGATTCCCGCACGGGACAAATCTTTGTGTGATCCACAATTATTTGTTCCGGTCTGGGTATTTGTTTGTGAATTTTCATGTTTGTAAACGCACTCACGACACAGGAATAAATCCTAGTGTGGGGCTACGTTCTTTACAAAAAAAAAAAAAAATATGGATTGAATACTTCCATATGAAATGCCCGTTTTTGAATTAAGTATCGGATGGTAACTCTTCGATCGCTCAATACAATTTTCTCGACATTCGCAACATTTTCTTGGGCGACTGTCGTTGATGGACGACCGCAACGATGTTCGTCTTCCGTGCTCGTTCTCCCTACTCGAAATTGAGAAGCCCACCTTGCGACAGTGGAATATGGCGGAGCAGACTTTCCTAATGTTGCCTCCAAATCGCAATGAATCTCTTGCGTCGTTAACTTTTTTAAACATAGGTATTTAATAACGGCTCGCACTTCGTTTTTCTCCATTTTCGAGAACACGTTCCGACACGAAGCAAACAAATGACTACATTCAGAAAAAAACAAAAGAGAATCAAAGAATTTTTTTTTATTAATGTTACAAATATGTATCTGCGCTATGCCTGCCAGTATTTTTTTTACCAAGGAGTATGTCGTTCTCACTACTTTTTGATCTCTCCTAGTAAAAGTGTCAAATATATATGTACCTAACATCGTCGGCGAAAAGTGGGTGTATACAGTACACCTCTGCTACGCCCGCTTGAGGAATATAGGCGTCACGGTGTGTATTTATCAGATGTGTGATATCGTCTCTTGCTTAAGCGATATTGCACCTGATAAAATGCCAGTGTTTGCCATTTTATCAGGCTGGTGTAATATCGAGTGACTATTTAATATTTCATTAGATATTAAGGAGATCTTCATAATCATACAGACTATTGTTTTTGTTTCTTGCGGCATTCCCTGAATACATAATGATGGAATACTTAATATTTCTACACTGCTTAGAACTGGCTATTGGCCCATATTTGGGCTAATCCATAATTTTACTAATACTCATTTAACAGTAAATCAAAATAATCTTAGTTGAAGCAAAGAATACCGTACCACGTAGCAGATATGTACATAGTATGTTTTCATGGCCCTGATCCGTTGATCCGTGCGTTGTGCCCAACCCACGCGGGGCAACCGAACATTTTTTTAAATTTACATTTGTTACTCATTTTTTTATGAATTTATGATCTGTACTACCGGTACAGCTACTCAGGATATAAAACAACAGTCTGTATATACGTGTAGAGGATACTTCACCGCGTCTCATTGGAGAAAAGCATCAATCAATGCCCACCCATACACAGCAGCAATCGCTTTGTTTAAATTTAAACTAGTTATACTGTGTTGCTCTTTCATTAAAAGTAGTAAATTTGTCACGATTTGACGTCACGTCGCGTCGTCGACGTCAATTCGGTGCACGTCAACTGTCGGTGTGAGGTTAAAACAACAATATGGCCGATAAAAGAGCACCGACATCCGCTTCCGGTAAACCGCACAAGACGACGTCGTATAAACCAATTTTGTGGAAAAAAGTGTCATCGAAAAGGACAATCAAATAAATACATTAAATTGAAAGATTAGACTGCTGAGCTTCTCGTTGCATCTTCTCAGCGGAGGCTGCGTTTCGATCCGGTGGTATATGTAATAAGTGCACTAATTTTGATTTTTGTAAGTATTTTTTATGAGCTTATGAAAATAAATGATTTTTACTTTGGTTGTCATCATAAATTAATAATAATATCTAAGACTTTTGTGGCTATAAAAGTTGATTATTTATTTTTAACGGGTAGTGATCGAGTCGGTTCGATTCTTAGGTTGGTCAAAATGTAAACATTTTTGGGTCTCTATCAAAAATGTTTCAGGCGGTGACTGGCATTGTGTAGTGCTAGTATAAGTGCAATAAGCTCACCCCCAATTACATGAGACCTAACATCGGCTCGTACACAGTACAGTTTTACTACTCGTATCTTCACATGCGGAATATAGGCGTGATGACGGTGTATATTCATTTAACGAGTAATCGAACATGTTCAATCACATATATAAGAGTGAGATTTTAGGTCAGTTTAATAACTGACCTCGAATCCTTACCCTTCAGTAACGGGGTATTGAGCATATCTATCTATCTATCTATAACCTCACGCCAGATCCCTTGCGGGGTAGGCAGAGAGTACAGAGTTCCAACAGGTTCTTTCCTTACATACCTCTCTGGCTTCCTCGACTCTCATAGTTCGTCTCATACACGCTCGCCGGTTACGGAGACTCTTGACTTTTCCATCAGATAAGACTCGGTTTATTTGGTCGTGGTAAGATAGTCTAGGTCTTCCCCGGTACCTGCATCCTTCCACTTTCACATTGTATATCTGTTTTGTCATTCTTTCCTCTGGCATTCTTTCTATATGCCCGAACCAACGGAGCATGCCCTTTCTCATCTTTACACCGATACTATCTTTCATACCTACTCGCTGTCTTACTATGCTGTTGCTAATGCGGTCGGTCAGCTTCACTCCGCACATCTTCCGCAGAGCTCGCATTTCTACCGCATTTATCCTACTTTCATTCTCCTTCTTACATACCCAGCTCTCGCTACCATATAACAGCGTTGGGACAAGAACTCCGTTATGTATGGCCAGCTGCGCCTTATGGCTTAAGTGCCGGCTCCCGAGTAGCTTTCCCATCGCACCATTCACTCTGTTCCCTGCACTCACTCTTCTCTCTATGTCAGCGGTGTATTTCCCATCCTTACTGAAGGCGCATCCAAGATATACAAACTTATTCACTTGCTCCAGCACATCGTTACCAACCAGAATCCTTACATTCGTTCTGGTTTCTTCCCTTTCAAAAACCATAATATTGAGCATAATATTTTTAAATCCGTATTTAACCGAAGATATGAAACAAAATAAGGAGATATAATAAAAACAAGAAAAGGAACAGAGATTATTGAATCGAGTCGCCGCCGGTTCTGCTAACACGCGGCAAAGTCACGTTTGTCGCACGGTGTACGTTAATATATGGTACGTGTGTCGCCTGCCTAATGTCCGCTTATAAAACGTGTAGCCACACTGCAGTAGCCCGATTTTATTCTCCTTTTGATTGTGACGACGTGCGTGTAGATTGCCTCACGTGTGCAGCTGCCCTGCTCTGTAGTCGGGAGGTCTTGCTACATTTTCATTTGTTCTCCTGTTATTATATCGGTCGTGTGAGATAGACGGAATCGGAGGTCACGTAGGACACTAGGTAATTCTATTATTATATTTTAAGTACAGAAATGGAAATGTACGAAATGATCACAATACGTGTTGTGCCTAACGAGTTCTGGGTACCTATTGTTAGTTTGCAGTCATTTTATGAGTACTCTCTTTAGGGAACGGGATTGGTCGTGTTCACTAAAATAGTAGGTATATGATTGCGATAACTATTTCAATCACGTCATTTACTTGCCTCCAATATAGTTAGTTTAGGGGGGTCATAGCTGCTCAAGTAGTCACACGCGAACGGGTGCTGCTGGTGGAGACTGGTGATTTATACTCTTAATTTTTTTTTCATGAATCATGTAGTTATCTCAATCGGAAGGCGTGATGCTATTTTTTATTATTTTTGTTTTTTTATTTTACATGAAATAAAACTATTTTACGGATTTTATCGCGGATTATTTTTTATTTTTAGTTTCCGACGTTTCGAGTGCTTTGCAGCACCCATGGTCACGGGAAGGACTGAGGTGTTAGACGTCCAAAAGGCATAGTTGTTCCGGGGTACCCTCAAACTTCTTAATTATTTTTGTTGGCACTCGAAACGTCGGGAACTCTATAATATAATGGTGTATATATCACTTCATCTTGATTTTATTATATGTATATGTTACCGGATATGCACGAAATTTTGAAACTGTATACAATTCCTAAGAAATGTATATAAAGCCGAGCCTATTTAAGAAATTCAACTGTTTACATAAGTGACCTGTAGAAGATTTGCTTATCAAATACGGTCAGAGCGACAATATTGATGCTAGGTCCCCACGCTCGCCATTAGTACGCGGTCCCTTTTGTCAGTCCTTTTTTGCACATAAATAGGTTTTGAAAGAAATTGATAGCGATGATTGATCGGTATATCGACACACCCTTGCATCTGCTGACTAGTTTAGCGTAAGAAATCCCAAGCGGGTGATACGAAATGTTATAGTTTATAAACATAATATGGTTTCGTTCATTAAATAAATAATTTAATTATTTTTTTTTATATCTTTCGGCTCCATCATCAGACCCTGCGCGCCATTCGGATCTAACGTATCCAATGAGCCCAAACACGGTGGGGTTATAATAAGTAGATAGTTGGGTGGTTCCATTGGTCACCTTTCAATTTCATCATCAGACCCATAAAAATCATCTGATTTTAAAGTACTCGGTAATAGCAATCCAAAAAGCCCATACAGCCTCGTGTTTAGGCTTGATGGATACAACGTGTTCCTATGACCACTTTCCGACTATGCTGACGAGCTAGTCTGCTAATGGCAGCAGACTAGCTCCATAGTACCATTATATTTCATTGTCACTAAACTTACATACGTATGCCAAATTTCAGATTAATCGAATACCCCCAAGTGCTTGAAAAATAGATTGCAAGATTTGAACAGGCAAGACAGACACAATGATTTTACACAGTACCTTTTTAAATGTTTTGTAAAAAGGTAAGCTTTTGTAGCAAAAACACAGCAAAAATATCTTGTTTAGTTGAAGAGTTTGTATCACTAAGGGCCTGATGATGAAGCCGAAAGGTGGCAAATGATATCACCCAACTACTCAACATAATCCCGCCATGTTTGTCTTGTTGGATTTGTCTTGGCGAGTACTTTAGACCTGGATGGTGTTCAGGGTCCGATGAAGCCAGAAAGAAGCCATAGGAACTTCTCAACTAACCAAGATCTCTTCGTCGAGTTTTTGCTATAAAAGCTTATTTATAAAAAGGTATTTTTAAATTAACATTATACTACACATCAATTAAAAAAAAGGTTCTAAAAAGGAAACGAAGACCATGGAACCACCAAGGAAAGAACCTGTTGGAGTTCTGTAATCTTCGCCCACCCCGCAAGGAATCTAGCTGAATGATGTAGATAGCGATAAATACAAACACACCGTATTGAATATATTCTATAGCCATGCCAAACTAGTAATTAATTCTTAGAGTATAAAGACCAACGATTAATAGAATATATTACCCAAACTGCTGGTTAGTTACTTCTTGATTAGCGTTACTCGGCAACTAAAACTGGCTATTTTAAACGTTGGATAGGGCTACTCAGAGATGGTAAAATTTGTTCATAGACTTACAGTGGCAACATTAATTGTTTAGTCTCCTTCAGACTACTCGAGGTTGGTGAAAGATGCCCTAAAATTACCAAAGCTTTTTATTAAGTAGGTACAAAATGAAAATGGCACCCTAATGTAGAAACGTTTAAACTAATTATACCTCTTTGTAATCGACCAAGAAAAGTACACAAGCCGCAGTCATCCATAACCTGACAGAGCAAGCCTAAATATAGATGATAAGCGGTTGATTCACTTCAAGGAAATGTGTAGTCTAATTCAAAGCGCAATAGAGTGCAAACTCGACTGGGGTGGATTGAGAATTTGAGATGGTTTTTATATGAAACGACCCTACCAAGTGTCAAACGCTCACTATTATGGAGCCATAGAGAAATATCGGCAAGTTAGACACGCTCGATCAACTCTTTTTAACTTCAGATGCCTTCAAATTTCACTGGATTCATTATTCGCTTTAGTTGACTTAGATGGTGTTTTATTGGCAGCGATATGCAAAACTTGTGAATGTATTTAAAATGATTTTTCTCCTCGTTGGTCTAATAGCGAGAAAGCACATAGCAATCACGAGGTCCTGGGTTCAAATTCTAAGCCAGACAAAATTTAATTTTTCAGTAGAAAAAATCCCAGTTGCAGTCTGGAGTCTGGCATTGTGCTCAGTATAATAACAATAGGCTCACCCGTTGTTGCATGTGACCTAACATCGTTGGCGAAAAGTGGGTGTACACCTACCCTACGTGCTTCAGAACATGCCTTCACGCACGTGAAGTGGCATCAACCGATCACGATTGCCACTTCATGTAGTCGTCAAGCCATATTTCCGTGCTTCGGAAGGCACGTTAGCGGTTGATTCCGGCTACTACTTACTTTGATAGTTGTCAAATCAAATAAGGAGGCTTATTGGCGGCTTAATCAGTTCCAACACCAGGTGTCCACAAACTTAAAGCTAATTTGTACCTATGAAACATACTTTTATTGATAAATATGGTAATCTATTCTGTGGTATAACAATATTGATATAAAGAATACTGAAATAAATTTACTGCTAGAAGATAGTCGCAAGGATTCTCATTCACATTATTTATTTTCAGATTACAAACAGTTTCGAAAATTTCCACAGGGCTTATCATTATAAATTCCTCGTCTCCCTTTGTTTCATCGTAAATCAAATTACGCTTCGTCACAATAAAATCTGAGGACAAGGAATCCCAGTTCTTACTCCGCATTCTGTTGACTAACACTGATCTTTATTAGGTTTACGAAAAACGAGGGGCCATGACAAAATAAATTCGGCGCGACAGGGGTGGATTGTCAACAGGGGTGAGCCCACGTTGTCCCATTCATTGTCCCTGTGATGACGTTAGTTCGTGTCGGATGCACAAAGTCAGCCAGACTTTGGTCACTTTTAACCTGCGTCTCCACCGCAAGCATTACGTACGAGCATTTCTACGCAAACATTCATGTTGTAGCAAGTTTTCTATAGCAAGATAAGGACTTATTACGAGATCTTCGCGAAATGATCGTGCAATGTGATATTCGTTATGCCAGTGGAGTACCATTAAACGATCATTTTAGGGAGTTATAGTTATGGCGCCGCGTTATGTGTTTGATTGGCCTAAGCGAGCATTTGTTCCAAAGAAGTATATTTGTTCCCATGCTATGACGTTGACAACAACAAGCGAAGTTTGATAGAATATAATTAAAAAGTGAACTCTTCCACACAACCTTGTTGGAACATACCAAAAATAATTCGGCTTGAGTGCGAAGTTAGCTAATGCTCGGTTCAACGTAGCCACTACCTAAATGCAAATCAAATCAACTTAATTTCAAGCAATTAACCAATAAATTATTTGTAGATAATATTTACTTTTATACTAATCTAGCACCTCTTATTATTTTACAATGTATTCAGAATAAAAATATTATTATTCATGTAAACCGTATTTATGAATCGTCAGAAAAGTAACAAAGACTCCACCACCACATAGAATGCCATTACTGTGGAAAAGAAGGGCAAAAAAATCCACGGTTACTCTAGTCTCGATTAGTTCATTTAATATATATAATCGCTATAATTTTATGCAATCCTGTATTAGGATTTTCATAGTCGTGCATAAATGTGTTGCTTATGCATAAATCGCGGTCGCAGTGGACATGCAGCTTTAGAGAATTCTGCAAATATCGGCCCTACGGATATTTTTTGTAGTTTGTATGATGATATTTTTGTGTTGTTTTGTTATTTATTGTTTACAATTATATCGTAGTATTTCATTGATTTTACAATAGGTGGTTAAATTATAATCATGTTTTGTATGTGAGTGAACTTTCGCTAAATCACGGAATTTTAAAATTTACTTCTACCTATATACGCCCAAATGGAAATACAAATTTCGGAAGGAAGTATACATTATATTATTCACTGATTTGTATAGATGGATTTATGTTTATATTCAAAATATCATAGAGTTAATGTGGAAAATTAAAAAAAAAAACTAATTTAGGGCTATAATAAGTATAATGTTTTTAAACGTAGAAAATTATAAGCTTATTCTTTTTCTGTCTACTTATATTCTTATGCCAGATCCTTTGCGGGGTAGGCAAAGCGTACATGGCTTATTTCATAATCACACAAATTTGTCTAAGAAATGTCGCTTGATAGCTATCGCTAGGGACGCGAAACGATGTTTGTACGCAAATATCACAGTAAAACTATATAGAGTAAGAGCCTGGGTTAACAATAACAATATACATCAATTCAGCCACTTTATTCTGAAATAATATTCACAAAATCTTCAATTCCCAATCGCCAATCAAAGAGAAATTCACTTAATAAATCGTAAACCGACACCATTCTTCACACCTGATGTACCTACCGAATTGGAATACAAATACACAATAAGGTTGGAGACATCCCCTATTGAAGGAAATTTATTTCTAATATCATTCAACGATTTCCAGCCGTATGATTTATATGTTGCTATAATATAATCTTTTTATGAAGCCATATATTCGATAGTAGTAGCCATAAGTGTATAAGTAAGTACAAATTTATTTGCAAAACATCGAATAATATTCGTTCCGCGTATAATTCGATATTTAGCAAAGAAAATTACTTAAATATTCGACATTTTTTCCCCAGTAACCATTACTATACGATATAATCCATCGCTAGTTTTGTTCTTGTCAAGTTAATAATATATCACCATCGCTCACGAATAAGGTATCAATAATTGTGGCTGGTATCCGCCTTTGGAATAGACCACTTTTTATTCATCGAAACCCCATTCCCATAGTCCATAACATTCTCTTTCCATATCTACAAATAGTCCCCGCACCTGCTGGGTTCAGTTCACCGCTTATGTTTTCATTTTCAGCAACTAATTTCAGCAAGTGCCTCATATAACATTAACTTCTCGCTAAGGGCCACTATCTATAAGAACCATGTCCCAGCGCAAACCTACAAAAGTTATATAGAACCCATGAATTCGACGAAATACAACATAGTATTGCTATAATTCCTTCCCTTAGACCAAATAATAAGGGGAGCTAAGCAAAAAACACTTGACATTATTGTAAGTAACGTTGTCGAGACAGCTTACTTTACGTTGATGTTTATTTACTAAACTTGCCAGGTACTATACTATACTTATGAAACATGCAGCATGAAAAGAATGGCATATAAACTCAATATAGTTATGTAACATCAATCTATTCGTGCCAAGCCCTCAGATTGACGTTTGCCATCCTTTTCACATTACAAATTGACTGAATAACATTAAATGTGACAGAACGCTTTCTCGACAACGTTACTTACGATGTCAAGTGGTTTGTGCTTAGCTTTCTGTAAATATAATCAAACCCTAATTGAAGAACTTCACGCGATTAGTAAAAGGAACACGTAGGAAATCTCCAATTCCCGGTTGAAAGTAAAAAAGAAATGAAGTTGATGGATTACCCGTTTTCTTAATAGACTTCGGTCCAGGGTTGGCAGATGAACTTAGCAAAAATACTGGACAAGAAAAAAATAAAATCTCTCTATCTATATCATCACGCCAGCTCCCTCGCGGGGTAGGCAGAGAGTACAGAGTTCCAACAGGTTCTTTCCTTACATACCTCTCTGGCTTCCTCCACTCTCATAGTTCGTCTCATACACACTCGCCGGTTACGGAGACTCTTGACTTGCCCTTCAGCTAAGACACAGTCTATTTGGTCATGGTAAGATAGTCTAGGTCTTCCCCGGCACCTACATCCTTCCACTTTCGCATTGTATATCTGTTTTGTCATTCTTTCTTCTGGCATTATTTCTATATGCCCGAACCAACGGAGCATACCCTTTCTCATCTTTACACCGATACTATCTTTCATACCTACTCGCTTTCTTACCAAAAAAAAAAAAAATGAGGAGTAATATGGCGATAATTCGCAAGAAAACAAATAGGACATATAGTACGGACAAAGTGTAGTTTTACAATAGAAAAAAATCCAGTACCTATCAGCCCGGAGACAAACATTGTGACTGATATAACGAGTTGGCGAAAAATGCAAAACAGTACAACTCCGCAACCTTGAAATATATAGGAGTGATAAGCAGAAAATACATTTATCATTACTATTGTACGCTTAGTCATTTTCGTTTCCTACGATATTGAGATAAAAATTACCACACCGTGCTTTCCAATAGTTTATACATTTGAAATTGTAAATATCGAAACACTCATACTTAAGTATTTTTGTCGCCCGAAACATGGAAAAAAGTCTGAAATACCGAACAGAAAACTTAACACAATCAAATTGACGTTATCGAGACGCTATCGAGTTGATATTTCATTATTTTCACACTGCAAAATAAGTCGATAAAGATGAATGTGATAACATGATTCGTCGAACGTTTACTATAGCGTCAAAAGGTTTGTTCTTAGCCCCCAGAAGCCGTACTACGAACAATTAACGTATATGACGAATAGATATTTCATCATATTCTCATTATAAATCTATTAAATAAAGGTGAACGCTGTCTTAGCAATGTTACTATAACGTCAAAAGATTAGTGCTTAATACTCAGCTCAGTATATATCAAACACTTGGCAACCCTGCTTCCATGACCGCGTTAGTACATTGGGAAAAATCCTGTTACTTTTAAATCATTCAACGCATGCGATCATATTGTTTACAAAATCGTACATACTCATTAATATGGACAAAAAAAATTGACGGACGATTTGGTACAGTGGTTAAGAGCTTAAGCCGCTCCGCCCACTGGATCGAAAAATCGCGGGTTCGACTCCCGCACGGCACAAATATTTGTGTGTGAACTTTTTTTTAAAATAAAACATAGCTCCACACTGCGTAAAATTGGAATGGAATCAATTTTTGTACGACCCACAAATATTTATTTTGTCCGTCTGAATGTTTATAAATGCACTCACGACACAGGAATAGAGCCTAATATGGGGCTATGTTTAAAAAAAATAAACACCATCACACCTATGTTTCCCAAGCGAACTAAGCAGGGGTGTAATATGTACATTTACATTTTGCCGACGATAGCTCGCCATTGGCCGTTGGGCCTAAGTCTCACTTTAATAGGGGTTTTTAGTTATTATACTGAGCATAATTCCGGGTTGGTACTTTGAACTTCATACCTATTGCATTTCGCAATAAAAAAATAAACACCGTCACGCCTATATTTCCCAAGCAGGGGTGGCAGTGGCGTATTGACTATACCGACTTGCGGACAACATTAGAACCCACATAATAGGGGGCCAATGTATTGCCAGTCAAAGACGATTTAGCGCAGTGGTTAAGAGCTTAAGCCGCTCGGCCCACTGTGTCAAATAGTCGCGGGTTCGATTCCCGCACGGCACAAATATTTGTGTGTGAACTTTTTTTTTAAATAAAACATAGCTCCACACTGCGTAAAATTCCTGTGTCTTAGGTGCGTTTATAAACCCTAAATTCACATACACAAATACCTAGGCCAAAACAAACATCTGTGGGTCACACAAAGATTGTTCCGAGCGGGAATCGAACTCGCGACTACTCTATCCAGTGTGCTGAGCGGGTTAAGCCTTTAAGCACAGGACCAAGCCGTTCGCCAGCGACTAGACCAAGACCGATTTCAAGTTTTTCTAAACGCACCCACGACACAGGAATGAGTCCTATTGTGGGGCTACGTAAAAAAAATATACCGGTCACAACGCTAACTCCGAACTGATTACTGAAATTTTATTGTCGAGAAATTCCCCTTATCAGTCAATACCAATTCCCAATATCAAAGGACTGCTACGTACATTATTGGTTGCTAGACCAACGAGGCAGTCAAAAAAAACTATAAAATAATATTTTCAAAACTACATGCGAACATGTTTGAGCAACACTCCGAAGGGATATACCAGACAAGAATTTTCTTATCTCGTCGACGCCGGTTATAAATGATTGTTGGGAACCCTTCGCATTTTAGTTAAAGCTTTTCAGACCCTTATTTTGGCATCCTTGCCCGTTTTTCTCTTAACGAAAACCTACTTTGGGTAATATGCTGTAATTTTGCGCGAGTCTTGAACAATTTGTTAGAGCGTACTTTTTTGGTGAGCAATGTTTGAGCCTATGATTCATTGTCTTTTTGTCTGGTGTTAAATATAAGTCTTTCAGAAGGTATGCTAGTTGATCCTTTGGATTCTTATGTCTTGTAGCAACAAAAAATAAGAGGGGATGAAGGTTTACAGAGAGGTTAACGAAACACTATTTTTTGTGCCTATGAAATGCAATCATCATCTTCTCAGCCTATACTTGTCCACAGCTGAACATAGGCCTCCCCAATCGTTCTTCAGCGTAACCGGTTCGATGCCACCTAGGCCAACGACTACCTGCGATCCTCATAAGATCATCAGTCCATCTGGTAGGTGGCTGTCCCACGTTGCACTTGCCAATACGTGGTCTTTACTCTAGAATCTTTCCGCCCAGCCTGCTAGCCTGCTTTCTAGCATGACATTATAGAGGCATTGGCGTGACGTTATAGAGTTGATATAACACCTTGTTCACACTACCAATATTCTAAATAAAAATAAACGTGATAGCACGCCCTCTTGACAAGTTTTTAATAGCGTCAAGTAGTTTGTGCTTAGCTCTTTGAAAACTTTCGTAATAGTAATTGAAACCTAATGATCAATACTTTTTCGTGGTTTTTACTGAAAACAGGAATTAAATTCTGATTAATTTCCCTTGTACAAACGTTTCCATACAAATTGATCCTGGGCCTGTAGTATTCATGTCTTTCCCGCAAAGGTGTCCAAGTCATCACACCATCTTCGTCTCGGTCGACCACGACGTGTATGACCTTATTCAGGGGGCCATTCCGACGATTTTTATATAAATATGTAATATTCTATAAAATGTACATCACTCTAAGTCGGATAAAATGTAATTTTTTGATGGAATAATTTCCATTATCAGTCCGGAGTCTTGCATTGAGCCCTGAATTAGCAACAGACTCGCTTCTTATTGATTGAGTGTATACACTCTCTCTCTTCCCTCTGTTATGGTCAAGGAGAGTGATGGTTGCTTCTCAAGTCATACTCGTGAACGAGTGCTGCTGGTTGGGACTGGTCCGTCCTCTATCCCTTGACTGATTAAACATGTACCGTAGTACTTTTGAATTTTGACTCGTTCTGCATTATACTGGAGCTATAACCAATTATTTGTACGCAATCTTTACATATTTTATAGTAATCCAATCTCTTACAATTATTATTATACCTTTTATTATATACCTTTACAAAGTTGTAAATTAGTTGTAAATGAGACGACTATGTAGACACTGACTGATACCATGAATGTAAGTATACTTATGTTAAATCTATACCTAAATTCATCTATTTAGCTCGTGCTTCACTGTTTTACCATACCCCATGAATGCGATGTATACACAAAAAATTGTAAAATTATCATTGTTAAAAAGTGTAACCTTAGAGTGTCTTGCCCTTCTTCTCCACAGAAATTACTTTTCAAACGGGTGGTAGAGTCTTAAGCAATCAATAATTTTCTATTTTTGACTATTCATAAGGACCTTTTGGTGTACATGAATAAAAAACTTTTGATTTTGAGTACACCACTCTAACCGCCGCTTGGTGAAAAAAGGCGTAACGGTGTTATATCTTACACAATATTGAAATAAGATTAAATCCTTCTTACGGTTCCTTATATAGAAGTAGTTTAAAGTCCCTACATCTGACTAGAAGCTAAAAGATACGTCTGTTTCGTTCTTAAATATACGAAAGTCACTTTAATTTTTCAGTAGTTTAAAAAACAGGAACAACATAAAAGTACAGCGAATTCCTTACTTAATTTTGACAACAATATCATATCGTTTTACTACTACGGTACGCAAAAAAATATTTTGCAACGCGGGAACAAAATGGTATTTTAAAATGTATACAGATAGCAAAAAACGTCGTGCCATCGGGCGTCGCGACGTGATCGCTTGCGGGCGTGTCGCGCTGCATTTTCGGCGTCAAGCGTGGCGGTGGTGGTGTTGCTACTTTTTTATGTTTCCAAATACTGTTTTTTGAAAAATATTTAGCTGTACGTTTTTATATGACTATCTGCCCCTGCATTGTTGCTCCGGTGGCGAATAGCTATCACGAGGTCCTGGGTCCGAACTCCAGTTCAGACAAAGTGTAATTACGCTATCTATCTATATAATCATGCCAGATCCCTTGCGGGGCAGGCAGAGAGTTCAGATTTCTAACAGGTTCTTTCCCTACAGACTTCTCTGGCTTCATTTACTTTCATAGTTGCTCTCATCATGCTCACCGGTTACGGATACTCTTGACTTGTTATTCAGATAAGACACGGCCTTATGGCAAGATATTTTAGGTCTACATCCTTCCACTTTCGCATTGTATTATCTGTTTTGTCATTGTTTCTTCTTCTTTGACATTCTTTTTATATGTCCGAACCACAGGAGCATACCTTTTTTCATCTTTACACCGATAAATATCGTTTATACCTATGCGCCTGCATACTACCCTGTTGCGAACTTGGTTAATCAGCTTACAGTATTGCTTATGTCAGCCAATGCTTACAATATTTTAAAAATCTGTTCTTTTAATCTCCATAGGTTTCATCGTTCAGCTTAATGGAATAATGCAGTAAAATGTAACTAGAAAGTTCCAACTCAATGAGTTTAATTAGGATTTAAACTGTGGCAGTTTAGACTTTGGACTGAAAAGTGGAGGATAACTAAATGAAATTGATTATTCGCAAGCTGTAACTCATAGTTCTTGATTAAATTGCCGTAAGTACATGCTAAGTCTAAGTGAATGGAGGTACTTAGGTATGTATTATGCGAACGTGAAAGGATCTGCTTATATATCGTGAAAGGACTAGAATACCTTACCATGACCAAATAGACTGTTTCTTACCTGGAGGATAAGTAAAGCGTTTCCGTAACCGGCCTATGGGTTGATACAAGCTTTTATTTAACTTGCATTGCCCGTATGTATGTCTGTCTTTCCGGTTCAAATATTGTGATCCATTTTTTAAGTCTCCGATTGAGCTGATATGTGGCATACGTAGTTAGGTGATAATGCAATAATATGGTACGATGGAGCTGGTCTGATGATGAAGTCGAAATGCCATAGGAACACGTAAATTAATCAACATGACCCCCTCATATTCAGGCTTGTTGGATTGCTATTAGCGAGTACTTTACAACCAGACGATGTTCAGGATCTGATGATGAAGCCGAAAGGTGGCCAATAGAACCTCCCAATTACTCAATACAACCCAGCCGTGTGTAGGTTTGTCTCACGTTGGATTTGTCTTGACGAGTACTTTAGATCCGGATGGTGTCCAAGGTAGTGTTGTACTCGTAAAAATGATCGTTGAAGCCGAGCTTTTAGCGCTGAGTCGACGCTCACGAGCGTTGAAACATGTAGAAAACGCGAGCGTTTTAAGCGCCGACTCGAGCGTTTTTACAACACTAATCCGGTCCGATGATGGAGCCGGTAGGAAGCTATATGAACTCTTGGTTTTTAAAAGGTCTTTTAAATTAACATTATTTCGATATGAAATACTTATCGTTTAAAGCTAAAAATTAAGCTGACTCATTTAGACTCATATGATATATCTCTTGCACACTCTCGTCGTCCTACATATTCTCTCTTGTCTCTGGAGTAATACTTATATGGCGTCACTTCCGTCTTTTTTAAAAACAAGAACTTAAACTGGATTCATCAGAAATGTTGAACCTAGGCATGAACAGATGTTCATGCCTAGGTGACCTAAATTATCGTTATTTCTATCAACCAGGTTTTAAAACTAGCCTTAGCTTAAAGCATATTATGTTTAGGGTGTAAATACCTTTTTATTATTATAGGTGTATGGTTCATGACTGATATTCTATTCAAGTTAGTAGTAACCTTAAGAAGTGGGAACAGAGAATACTACCAAGGCCATAGCACTAACAGACTGATATGTTTTCCAAAGTGAAAATTTAATAAAAATTATGAACGTTTCCTCGACAACGTTACGATAACATTAAATTACTGATGCTTAAGCCTCTGTTTTCTATTGAAGCATGAGTAAAAAGGATATTTGATTTACAAATCAACGCAAAATCTAGTGTACTTACAAAATATAATCCAGTGCCGAAGAGAAATTTGTGTCATTTACAAAAACACAAATACCTTCTGGCTACGTACCTGAAAAAGAGCGGAAAAACATGAACTCTGTAACATAACAAATGCAGTAGCGTACGTGAGTGGAAAGAAACGAACGAACAAACAGAATCTGGTAACAAAAAGAAAAACAATAAATTACGTTAAAACGCCAACAAAAACCACAGGGCCGTTATTCGCGAAGAACAAATGCGGTGCGTTGCGATAACCTCGTGAAATTATCGTGTAATGGTATTTTATAAGCCACTACAGCACCATTAAATAATTAGGGAGTAATCGTAACGCGCCACGTTACGTATCTATTTAGGCATATCTAAAAAGGGTTGTGAGCGCCGCATAAAGCGAGATCACACTGGATTGTTTTTTTGTTTGGGTCAGACGTTGCTACTGCGGGTTTATTAGAAGATATCCAAACATATTTATATACTTTGTAATTATCGTTCCATTGTCCTATTTTATATAATTCTTAGATTCGGGAGTTACCAAAGAGAAAAAAAAACCATTAGTCCCTCTGAATATGTTGTTTTTATTTGTTTTACAGGCCGTATATCTTTATCAAAAATATTTGCAAGAAGTTTTCGAGTGTCATCTAAATTTATTTATGTTTATTACTACGTTAGATCTCTCGCGGGGTAAGCAGAGAGTACAGAATTCCAACAGGTTCATTCCTTACAGATTTTTCTGTCTTCCTCCACTCTCATAGTTCGTCTCATGCACGCTCGCCGGTTACGGAGGCTCTTGAATTGGGCTTCAGTTAAGACGGTTTCTGTTTTGTCATTCATTCTTCCGACATTCTTTCTATATCCACGCTATCGGAGCATATCATTTCTCATCATTACATCGACACTGTCTTTCATACCTACACGCTTTCTTACTACGCTGTCACGAACACAGTCGGTCATCTTAACTTTCTTGCATATCCAACTCTCTCTGCCGTATAACAGCGTTGGGACAAGCACTCCGTTATGTATAGCCAGCTGCGCCTTTTGGCCTAAGTACTGGCTCCCATGTAACTTTCCCATAGCCCCATTTACACTATTCTATGCATTTACTCTTCTCTCGATGCCAACGGTGTACTTTTATGCTTACTGAAGGTGTATCCAAGACAAACAAACTCGTTTACTTGCTCCAACACATCATCAGCAATTACAATTCTTGCATTTGTTCTAGATTCATTCCGTTCATAAACCATACTCTTGGTTTTCTTTACATTCAAATTTAATCTATTATTCTGCGTGAATCTGCATCGTCTTTCATAACTGTGACTAGTGTTCTTAGATTATTGGCGGTGGGTGGTAATAAAACCACGTATTCTGCATATCATAGATGGTTTCCACCTTCATTCGTCGCATGCAGTGTTTCGAGACTTTTATAGAGATATATTATGAACAGTCTAGCGGACTTTAATGGCAAACCAGGGTGACACTTTACCACTCACCCGTACGCATGCCTTGTTGCCACATAGGTGGACTTGACGGCTCGCAACAGAGTGTCGTTTATATATACCATATTCTGGTAAACAAAGTCTCTTCCGCATGACCCTATCTAATCTTATCCTTTCAACGTGATAGATACACCATCACGCCTATATGCCCCAAACGGGGTTGGCAGAAGTTTACCAACTTTTCACCGATAATGTTAGGTCCCATGTAATAGAGGGGAGGGGAAATTTTTGACGTAGAATGCAAATAGTAATAGTAAATGTTTAATTCCGTTGTCATATTAATTAGGGTATGGCTATTCACAGTCTCCCATCTTTAACAGTACCATTACCAGTACCAACAACCTACCGGTGTCGAAGAGTGCAATCAAAAGGCAATGTTTGCGAATCCAACGCGTCCTCACGACCAATTAGCCCCGACATCGCGCCACATAAATTGTATCAACCAGCTCAGTTCCACGCTGTACCACTGGTTACGTGGCTATAGAATACAATAGAAGAGACTTTACGCAAATAATTATTGTCGATTGTTACTATAATGTGTTATTGTTCTCTTATAAACGTCAAGAAGCTGTTTTAAACTGTTAGCGATCAACAAGTTAAGGCGACGCTCGGCTTCGTCGGTCAGCGTCGGTCTGAGATAGATAATCGTCTGTAACATGTTCATATTTAGCATTGCCGTGCTATGGAAGGCACGCTTAATGTTACCCCTTAATGTGGTAGTCGTTAAGTCGAGTTAGAAGCCTTATAGATGGTATGACAAATTCTAACAGAAGATGGTTACAAACCTGTCTTAATCAATCCGCACTGGATCCGTATGATGAAGTATAATAAATAAGCCTAATTTAACAAATTGAAATAAGTTAGAATAGGTCGTACTCTCTTACATATATGGCAGCCGGGACCAACAACTAGCATGCCCCATATCAGACCGACTGAGACGTTGGTCTCGGTTGCGTTACCTTGGTGATCATTAAACACCGCAGTCCGGCAAGTCTGGGTGTCTTAAACATGGGGTATATTATTTAGTTGAAACGTTTTTTCTTTTTAGCTGACTGTGGTAAAGACAAATGGAAGGGTTCTATTATCATGTTGGTATTTACGTATGTCCCACTATAGCGCCTAATCAGCTATTTTTTATTTGGATTACAAAACAAGTTACAATCATAAATAGTAAACATATACATCTTAAAAAATAAAACTAGATTGTAGCTCTAACTATATATGCACAGAGTGATCCAAATAAAAGGGTTAGTTGTGTTAGATTTTAATTACGGGGCTAGCTGCTTTAATCTAAAGTGTTAGTATTTTAGTACAGTACAATATAAATTAAAAGATGAGTGCTATACAAAGCCACTTCTGTTGGAACAGAGAATAGTTTGAATTTCGGTTTTGGAATTCCTGAGACTCATTATATAGTCGACACATTCTAGTTTAAGAATTGTAAAATGAGGTATTGTTTTTATAAACTTATAGGGAAACTATTCTAGGAGATGGTTTACGAGATCTATAATGTGTATTAAAATTAAGGACAGATAGCAAACCGGGCCAATCAATTTATTAATGAACGATTTTGTGTAAGTATATAAGCCAATTACACTTGTGACGAGAGGTCATTTGGATTTTACACAATTTGCAACTATATAACTATGGCTGACGGACGATTTAGCGCAGGGGTCAAGAGTTTAAGCCTCTCCGCCCACTGTGTCTTGTATTCGCAGGTTCGATTCCCGCACGGGACAAATCATTGTGTGATCCACAATTATTTGTTTTGGTCTGGGTATTTGTGTATGTAAATTTTCATGTTTGTAAACGCACCCATAACAGGAATAAATCGCAGTGTGGGGCTACGTTTAAAAAAAATTACCTGCATTCTCGACCTAAGTGTAAACTATAGGATTACATATTTAAAAACGTTTTTTGCATCCTTTCGATACTTTCACTATGAACTTCGTAGTAAGGTGACCAAATCACTGAGCTGTACTCTAATAAAGTTCTAACTAGTGCTTAATAGAGATGGGTAAACGTACATTGGTTTTTAAAATCTTTGGCGGACCGGGCTATTAAATTAAGAAGCTGGGTAGACTTGGTGATAAGGTAATCGTAGTGAGGGCGAAACGTAAGTTTTTCAGCGAAGTAAACCCCGAGATCCCTAAAAATAGACTGGCGTTGTAAATATTTTTCGTTAATAGAATAAGATAATAAAATTGGTTGTTTGATTGTTGCAAAAGATATAACAAAACACTTTTCAATAACTCGTTAGATATTGTTAAATAAAGTGTCAATAGATTCGTAATTCTGGCCCAGGTGATATCGGCTACATTTAACACAACCAAAATCCATATGAAAGATGTTTCATCCGAAAAAGTATCGCATCAAGTGAGATGTCAAATGAAAGAAGAAAAATTCTGAGCTCATAATTATAGGTATACAAAGGACACTATAAAATAAACCCATCCACAAAAATACTATATTTTAGCGTTTATTACAAAGTGGGGTTACAGTTTTTTTATGATTAAATTTATGTTTAAAGCTCTTCTAGTATTAAGTAAAGATCTGTGCTACCACTATTTCTGTCCCAACCCCCGTTGCTGGCAAGAGTTCATTATCACAAATAAACTGAAGAGCCTTTCTGTTTTTATTGTGCCGGAAATGTTCCCTTCCACGATGTACCACGCTATTACATTTGAAACTGTGTCAAGTATTCTACCAACTTCGAATTCGTAGCAAAAACAACAGGCGAATCAGATCAAATTAAGAGTAGACAACATTAAATTGTTTTAATAATGACGCTTTCTCACTAATTTGACGGACGATTTCGCTGAGTGGTTAGGAGCTTAAGCCGCTCCGCCCATTGAATTGAATAGTCGCCGGTTTGAGTCCCGTATGGTACAAATCTTTGTGTAACCCACAGTTATTTGTTTCGGTCTGGGTATATGTGTATGTGAATTTTCATGTTTGTAAATGCACCCACGACACAGGAATAAATAGAACTGTGAGGATATGGTTAAAAAAAATTGTGTAGTCTTTGTCTTTGTTGAACAGTATAGGCTGAGTATATATTTTTTCTTTTTAAATATAACATCAAGCAGTGATAGCCTAGTGGTTAGACCGTTGGACTGCAAAGTCAAAGGTCTGGGGTTCAAACCCAGGCACCCACCTCTGTCTTTTAGAAAGCATGTGCGTATTGAAAAATAATGATTACTTGCTTTAACGGTGAAGGAAACCTGCATGCCTAAGAGTTTCTTGAAGGTGTGTGAAGTTCACTAACCCGCACTGGGCCAGCGTGGTTGATTATGGCCTAAGCCCTCTCAGTTTGAGAGGAGGCCCTTGCCCTATGAAAAAAAAATAATTGTCCACTTAAGAAAGGCGGGCGCCGCCGCCGGCATGCTGATCGGCTGTGCCACCGACATAATGTGTAGTAGCCGTAAACACATATAAAAGGTAGGTATATAAAACGATTCTATCAAATTACTCAATACCCTATATGAAACACGAATTCAAATTGAGCTGAATCAATCCTCTAATCCTTTAGAACTGCGACCGGTAATCGGCCCCGGTCGAACAAAACGTCTGTTATCTAATTAAACAGCCGATGGATTAACGGAGTGACAATAATCTTATGGCATCAGGACCGATGAGGCAAGGGATAATCCCGAATTTAATCAGCGGTATCTCCCCTAAACCGTATGAGGTCGAAGTATTGGGGGTGATCGATACAGTACAGATTATGTACACATAGGAAACGGGACTATAGTCGAGAGACGTTATAGGCACCTATTACCATTACTTTACATACATTTACGCCATTATTCCACTGGGGTAGGCAGAAACTACAGATAAGTTAGGCACCTATTAAGTATTGTTTTTCGGAACGAATTTCCTTAACGCGGCTGGCCATTGGAGTTGACAGGTAGAAATCGTAACGTAACGAAAAAACGTTACGAGACGTTCGGTTCCGTCCGGCGTAGTTTGGATGTCATCGTAAGCGCTCGCCGCCATACTTGTTTAAATCACGTGTGAGTTCAATGTGCTCGATAATCAGAGTAAACTCTCGTTCAATGAAATCGTTTTTCAATAACTAACAATTTTATTTACAGGTTTCATTTTGTTTTTTTATTTAAACAATATCACACCTATAGTGGCAGGTGGCACAGGTGTAAAGTGTACACCCACTTTTCACAGCGGAAGTTAGGTCCCAACTTAATACGAGGCATGCCTTTTAAGTTCTGTCGTTTCCATATTTCCCGGCAATTTTGAATTTGGAACTGTTCTATATTCGAATGTGTTTAAATTTTGAATCTCAAAACAGTTGAAAGTATTAGGATTAATGCTATTGTTTATTCACAGCGTCGATTGGAATCTGACAGGTTACGTACGAAAATGAATTTTTCTAAGGAAAATGTTCGTGCAATAATTTTCTACAACTTTAGAAGAGGCCTGACACGGCTTCAGTGTTTTGAAGAGCTAACATCTGTGTTCAATGATGAAGCCCCATGTCTGCGGATTGTCGAACGCTGGTATTTAGAATTCCAGCGTGGACATACTAGTGTTAGTGACAAATCTCGCGAAGGAGGCCCAAAATCCGCCTTCACTGAAGAAAACATCATTGCTGTGAGACAACTAATTCTCGAAGATCGTCATGTGACGTATCGAGAGATAGAGGCTCTATTATGCATCTCAGGGACAACCATTCAGAAGATCTTGCATGAAGCGCTTGGTGTGAGAAAGCTAGTTTGCCGTTGGATACCGCATCTGCTTTCCGACGATCACAAGGCGGCGCGTCAGATGGTGTAAGAAAACTCTGCAAAGGTTCAACCGAGTAGAGTCAAATCACGTCTACGACATCATCAGTGGTGACGAATCTTGGATCTATGCCTACGATTCTGATTCCAAACAACAATCTGGGTCTTTCAAGACGAGCCAAAACCGACTAAAGTTGTTCGTTCTCGAAGCACTTCAAAGAAGATGGTGGTCACGTTGTTTGGAAAAACCGGCCATGTTGCGACTATTGCACTTGAAAATCGTAGAACGGTTAACGCAGAGTGGTATACCACAGTTTGTTTACCACAAGTCATCGCCGAACTTAGAAAATCTAACTCAAAGCGACGCATCATCCTGCACCACGACAACGCAAGCTCACACAGCGCTCGTCAAACGATTGAGTATTTGAAGCAGGACAAAGTAGAAATTCTTGACCATCATCCATACAGTCCTGACCTAAGCCCTAACGATTTCTTTACATTTCCTTATATTAAGAAAAGTCTTCGTGGTCAAAGGTTCCAGTCCGGTGAAGAAGCAGTCGACGCTTTCAAGTCAGCCATTTTGAACACCCCCACTTTAGAGTGGAATAAATGTTATAATAACTGGTTTGAGCCAATGGAAAAATGTATTAATCTACGTGATGAATACTTTGAAAAACAATAAAAAGTACTATAAGGTTCTAGTTGTGGTTTTTTCTTCAAACGACAAAACTTAAAAGGCATGCCTCGTATGGGGCGAGTTCATTTCAATTATACCTTTTATTTTTTATAGAAAAACTACTTTTATGTCCATTCCAAGACTCGTGATCACCACTCACATTATAAACCATTAGACTGACGGGACAGTCACGTTTTTTTGAATAATGTCTGGTGTGCTATAGACCCCTATCTCACTTGATGGAAAAAAAGGATGTGGCCAAAGATGAGCCTTGCTGACTCAGTTATAGCGTATTCACTATGAAATAGGCTAAGGAGACGGAAATTATACCGACTTTCGTATAGGTATGATGAACTCTGCGCAACATGCCCGAAAACGGCTGAGTCGCATGGCGACAAGACTTTGCTGGGAGGGTGGTGACCAGCCACGGCCGTAGTCTACCACTGGTGAATGTGGTCCTTGTTTAGACCTGTCAGGTACCAAATCCTACGGACGAAATCAGATTTGGAGATATTTCTTTATTCTTTATTGTATACACTGGGATGGAAATAAGTTTACAATTTAAAAGTATACAGAAGGTGAGCTTAACTCAAATATGAGTTATCTTCCAGCTAGCCATAGAGTGTTGAGAGATGAGAAAGTGAATATTTGTTATTTTTTAAATGTATTCCCACACTAAGAGTGATTCCTGTGTCGTGGGTCCCTTTACAAACATGAAAATTCACATACAAAAATACACAGACCGTTACAAATAATTGCAGATCACACAAAGATTTGCCCCGTGCGGGAATCGAATCCGCGACTATTAGATACAGTGGGCGGAGCGGCTTAAGCTCTTAACCACTGCGGTAAATCGTCCATCCGGTTGAATACTAGATTTTAGTATAAGCGTTTCTGTAGCCACGAAACAACCTGCATCAAATTCAGGGCGTTAAAAAATCATAAGAAGCTAATTCTCTTCAACTAGGATTTTAAAACAATTAAAATCCTAGTTGAAGAGAATTAGCTTCTACAATAATGTTATCATCACTACTGCGTCTTTGCTCAGCATTGGGACAAGATAGCTCCCTCCTGCTTCCATTATTTCCGCTCGATAATTATTCTAGGTAATTAGAAAACATTTTAATAATTGTTTTATTATATCGGATGCTAAAAGTAACCAGGTTTAATCCGACTAAATAAAGTCATTATTTTTATGACAAATATAAAAACTAAAAGTAATCGATACACGTGTATAGAAATCATTAAAATTGTAACGAAATAACATAGGGGTCGTTCTATAATAAGTTTCGTATAGGGTTCTATTGTGTTGGTATCGTTGTATGGGTAATTTACAATATCTAACCTTGTAGGGACGCTTTGTAAGGGTCTGTCTGTGCGAACATTATTAGTAACATTTTCATTGTTAAAAGCAAATTATTGTGATTTAACAGAATAATACAGCAGGAGCCACGTAACGTTGCAAATTAGCTGTCAGCAACAAATTTTTAAATACTAATAGTAATGCGGGAAACGTATTCTTAAAATCTTAACCCTTAATTCGTTAACCAATTACGTAGATTACTTATGATCAATATTGTCTGCGGTCCAAATTACTCTACTATAGATATTACCGTCACGCCTATATTAGCCAAGCGGGGGCTGCAGAGGTGTTCTGTGTACACCCACTTTTCCCGACGTAATAGGGGCGAGCCTATTTCCATATACAGGGCATAACTTCAGACTCCGGACTGATACTAGGACTTTTTCGATAGAGGAACTACATTTGTCCTACCTAGGAGTTGAACCCAGGACCTCGTGATTGTAACGGACATTACACGCCAGACTAACGAGGCAGTCACGATATTAGCACTTATATATGCGTGCCTAACGGATATAAGGTCTGGCATTCATTAGGAGACAAATATATCGTTGCTCTATACGCTACACGCTTGTAATGTTGCGGGAAGTCGAGGCCTAGACCAAGCCAAGACCGGCGATATCGCGGCCTATTCTTTGTCGCCGGGTCGCTTTTGTTGAGGAACAGAAGTCATAAAGTATAGACGTGTGTTGCGCAACAATATGGAATAACGTTACAAGTAAGAAGGGGTTACACGTTGCAACTGACGTAACAAATGTGGACGTATAGGTTGCAAAAAACCCCTGAGCGACGTCGCCCGACATTACCCGATATGTTTAGCCCAGACTCTTCTAGTAGAGAAAAAAATAGACGTATCCAGCCAGCTAGGTTAAGCTTTCAAAGACATTCGATATTTATGTGTTGTCTATCTTCACTTATGGAGCTGGTCGCTTAATGCGCTCTGTGGCTCGAAATATTCTCACTATCAGTCTGAAATCTGGCATTAGGACGTAATATCGTCGGCGAAACCTACACCTACACTATATACACTTCTGCTACCCCCTTACATAATATAGGCGTGTTGGTAATTTAACAAGATTTTATGAATAAATATGATACTTTAGATATTTAATATTTATTTTAATATAGACTTTGATGTTTGAAAGCAATTCTAGAGAGGCTCCGTGCTTCAAAGCTGAAGTTAGCAAACAGCGGATTATATTACATTCATTGTAATAGTCCATAGCGACAAATAAATAATTCATTCATTCATTCATTCATGTTATAGTATATAGTGTTCTCAGAGCCAATCTTTATGAAGTTTTTCCTTCATATTACTTTGGTCTGTAAAATGATATCAACATCCTCGTCAATAAAGTATTATAAAAGATGCCTTTGCACGCGCTTTTAGAACGTGACTGAAGGAATAAAGGATTGGAAAGATATTCTAAGGGGTGGGATGACTACGCGACGCCCAATCTGAACTATATCGGAGATGCCATACAGCTCGACAAAGAGTAACGGGTGCCACCACGCCAAATAATAAGTCATCGACATAGTACTTCTTGAATATGGTGCAATCTCCTATGAAATTCCTGAACCATCATAATGCACGCAAAAAGCTTTTTATATGTCATCACTTGAAATTAAGATACTGATACAATTTCTTGTAATTTATATCGACTTCCCTCCCTTGTCCTTTCGGCTGGAGCGTAGTAGTTGGGCGCACGTCCTCTTGCCCGGTGACGCCGTGAAAGCCCCGCGGCCAAAAGCGTAAATCATTTACATAGGAAATCGCCTTTTCGGTATTTAATTGTATTTCATCTAAAATTAAGAAATTAAAACAAAAGCAAAAAATAAATATGAATACGTGAGCAACGAGCGAAAACCTCGTCAGTGTCTAAAACGAAACGCTCCCGCCATAGTCTTGCCGAGTTTCTCATTACAAAATGGCAATTTTATTTTTGCAAGGTTTGCATTTACAGTCATAGATGGATTTGTAAACAATTATACTGAATTTAAATGCGTTCAAGTTATGCGATATATGATTTTCTATATAATAAATAAATATTGTGGTCAACAATCAATTTACGTACAGGAAAATGAAAAAGTGGTATATTTGTTCTCGTTAATATTTTTGAAATTATTTAAATTATTTAAAAATATTCTAACATTATTCTTCAATTTCAGTTAAAATTATTAGGGAAACCCTACTGACAGTGACCAAAGTTGAGACTTTGCGCCAGCTGTGCACAGAAGCGCAGATGATGAATTGCCGGCACGTCATCACGGCTACAAATAGGGGTCGCCCATTCAACCGGGATCGTTATTGTGTTAAATCAATTGCTACCAGCCCTGGGAGCAAAAGTGATGGTCTTATAGTTTGTCGATAAATAAAAGTACTATTTGAATTAAGTTGGCGTAAATATCTAATGCTGTTGGTTTTGAATCACAATGTTGTATACACCTGTAGAGATTTTGCACCTTGTGACATTTCTATTGTGTTATTTATTTTAATTGTTAAGGGTTAAATTAATGGTATATTGATTTTCTCTATCTATATCATAACGCCAGATCCCTTACAGGGTAGGCAGAGAGTACAGAGTTCCAACAGGTTCTTTCCTTACATACCTCTCTGGCTTCCTCTACTCTCATAGTCCGTCTCATACACGCTCGCCGGTTACGGAGACTCCTAACTTGTCCTTTAAATAAGACCCGGTTTATTTGGTCATGGTAAGATATTTTAGGTCTTCTCCGGTACCTACATTCTTCCACTTTCGCATTGTATATCTGTTTTTTCATTCTTTCTTCGGACATTCTTTCTATATGCCCGAACCAATGGAGCATGCCCTTTCCATCTTTACACTGATACTATCTTTCATACCTATTTGCTTTCTTACTACGCTGTTGCGAATACGGTCGGTCAGCTTCACTCCGCACATCTTCCGCAGAGCTCGCATTTCCACCGCATCCTACTTTCATTCTCCTTCTTACATACCCAGCTCTCGCTGCCATATAACAGCGTTGGGACAAGCACTCCATTATGTATGGCCAGCTGCACCTTTTGGCTTAAGTACCGGCTCCCAAGTAGCTTTCCCATCGCGCCATTCACTCTGTTACCTGCACTCACTCTTCTCTCTATGTCAGCGGTGTATTTTCCATCCTTACTGAATGCGCATCCAAGATATACAAACTAATTCACTTGCTCCAGCACATCGTTCCCAATCACAATCCTTGCATTCGTTCTGGTTTTTTCCCGTTCAAAAACCATAATTTTGGTTTTCTTCACATTCAAATGTAAGCCATTTTTCATGCAGTCGTCTTTCATAACTGTGACTAGTGATTGCAGATCAGTGGCTGTTAGCTCTATCAAAACCGCGTCATCTGCATATAGTAGATGATTTACCACTAGATCACTCATTTGTGCACCTTCATTCATCGCTTTCAGTCTTTGAAGACTTTTATCCAAATATATTATAAAGTATATTGATTTTAATAAATAAATAAATTTTCGGGTTTGTAAATTTATTGATTCTTTATGTAGATTGGCGGCCTTAATGCCTAAGGCTGTCTGTATTAAATTGTGCTCAAATAAAATACGTCATCATCACAAAATAGTTTACATTTTATTTTAAGTACAAACTAGCTAGTTTTTGAAGTATCATTTTTTTTGCAAAAGTCGTTTGGCCGTTCTGCCGTCCACCTCGAATCTCAGGGTTAATGTAGACTAACTTGTTCCTACATTGTTTACCCATGCCGACAACAAAATGTAGATGAAAAGAATTGAAGCTATTTTAAAAGAGTAACCGTGGAGGTTTTTGCCCTTCTTCTCCACAGGAATGACAATATGAAGTTGTGGTAGAGTCTTTGTTACTTTTCTGACGATTCATAAATACTCTAATGGCTTACATGAATAATATTCTGATTCTGAGGCATTTTCTGTCAGTTTACCTTGATCTGCCATTGTAATAATAATAATAATAAGCAGGGCAGCTTGTGGCGAGCTGTTGGTGAGCAACGACACCACGGACCCGAGTGCTTCAGAGAGTCGGTCAGGGCCCCCAACTCGGCGTGTCTTCGTCGGTCGAGTGGGAACCGAAGGGTGCCCGCAGGACTCTCGGCTCTGGCTAGCCTTAATTGGCCGTCCAGAGAGGAGCCGTGAGAGCTATATCGACGTAGGAAGATAATGCGTTCCTACATCGATGTACTCCAGGGGTGGAAGTGTTAAAGGGCATAACGCCGCGAGTAACTTCGGAGAAAGCGCAGCACACCTCTCTACACCTCTGAGCCGCTCACACCGGTGTTGCCCTCAGTTGTCCTAGGACGACCGTTTGAGGGCCCATCTAGTAAGCGGCGAGTCACCGCCGGCCACGGGTATTTAGGTATAACTAATTATGGCCGGTGTCCGTCCTCTTTGAAATAGTCCAGTTTTTGTCCATCAAGCCTCATTTGCATAGCCCTTGTTTTCTTTCCATAATTTACAATAGTCCTTGCACCTGCCGGGGTCAGTTCACTGATTATGTTTCTTCATTTTCAGCAAGTGATCTCAGCAGATGGGTTACATAACATTAACTTCTCGCAAAGGGCCTCTACGTGTTGGACCCATGTCCCCATGCAAGCCTTTCAAAGGTCCGGGTAAAGCCCGTGAATCTCAGTAAATAATAATAATAATATACTTTATTGCACACAAAATAAAAATAAAAGGACAAAAAAAGTATTTTACATAGTTGGTGGTACAGTAAGGCGGTCTTATCGCTTAAAGCGATTTCTTCCAGGCAACCTTTAGGTAGAGGACAGCAATGCTTATGATAAAAATTTAAAAAGTGCAACAGTTCAATAGATTTAAACTAAATAATAAAAATAAACAATTTAAGGGATATAAATGAAAGAGTCAATTTTACCTATAACACATAATACAATATATATAAGAGTTAAGAAGTAACGAGTGAATAACGAGCGAACCAAAATTTTGAGGAGGAAGGGAAGCTTGTATTAAATTTGAAGGAAATGTGATTTAATTTCACGCTTAAAAATTTCCAAGGACTTTGCGCGTCTTATAGACTCAGGTAAGGAGTTCCACAGACGGACACTTTGAACAGTGAAAGAATTAGTAAAGAAGTTGGAAGAATGGGAAGGAATTATAAGGCGAAGTGTATCAGAGGAACGAAGGTCACGAGACTGAGTGAAAGCAAGAAAGGAGAAACGTCGCTTCAGATACATAGGAGTGCGTGGGTTAAATAAGACAGAGTAAAGTAGAGCAAGGACATGTACGTGTCTACGACGATGGACAGGAAGCCACTTAAGTTGAAAACGGAATTCGGATACGTGGTCATACTTGCGTAAGCCGAAAATAAAACGAATACAGAAATTTTGAAGCCGTTCCAATTTATTAAGAAGATCCACGGGCAAGTCGAGGTAACAAGAATCAGCATAGTCAAGAATGGGCAACAGGAGGGATTGAACAAGCGCAATTTTAGTACGAATAGGTAAGAAATTTCGCAGGCGTTTAAGAGAGGCTCCTGAAGCAAAAATCTTTCTACTAACCTCAGTAACCTGTGGTCTCCACGATAAAGTATTATCAAAGAAGACACCAAGATTTTTAACCTTGTCGCTGTATGGAATATGGACCCTGTTGAAATTGATGACAGGAAGTTGATCAAAGTTGATTCTAGAGATATACCAAGGACTGCCTATAACAATAACTTGTGTTTTAGCTGGATTAACTGTAAGGCCATGCGACTTACTCCAAGAATGAATACGATTTAGGTCGAAATTCACAGTTTGGATGGCAGTTGATAAATGAGCAAGATCAGCCTGTGTGTATATTTGTAAGTCGTCAGCATAAAGGTGATAGGACGATGTTAGCTCGTTAGTAATTCTGTTGATAAAGACTGCAAAAAGCAGCGGAGATAGCACACCCCCTTGCGGTACGCCGGCAGAAACTTCACACCAAGAGGAAAAAGTATCGTCTATGCGAATACGTTGCCGACGTCCACACAGATAGCTACAAAACCAGTCGATCGCCAAAGGAGAAACATTAAGGGAACGCAGCGTGGCAAGGAGAATATCATGATCAACTGTATTGAACGCATTGCTAAAATCAAGAAGAGTGAGAACAGTTAGCTGCTGGTTTTCCATTCCAAACCGAATGTCGTCGGAGATATTCACTAATGCAGTAGTCGTACTATGACCAGGGCGAAAACCAGATTGATACGGATTTAGAATATTATGAATATTTAAAAAACTGCTAAATTGATTTTGAACAAGTCGTTCAAGAATTTTTGATAGGAAAGGGAAAATAGAGATTTGACGATAGTCTGAAAAGGAAAGAGGATCAGCTTTTTTTGGCAATGGAGTTACTTGCGCGTCTTTCCAACAATTTGGAAAAACGCCAGTTGTGATGGAGGAGTTCAGAATATGAGTTATAACAGGACATACGGTGTCAAGAATAGGTATGATCATAATACGACTAATAGAGTCACTTCCGACGGCATTTGAAGTAATGGAAAGAATGCTCTTTTTGACATCAGTAACAGAAGCCATTGTGAAAGAAAAAGAAGGATAATCAGGGGCAATCTGTGCAGAAAGTGAGTGAAGCGTGTCAGCTTTAATACTATCATCTAGAGCTGTCGACTTAGAGAAATGCTGATTAAGTTGCTCCATATCAATGTCACTTGAGGCAAGATCTTGTCGGGATTTACCTATTCCTAAGGTCCGTAGGAACCTCCAGACTTTAGCGGGATCCCCGTTTTCAACAGAGCGATAGATGTGACGCCTCTGTGCATCCCTGCAAGCTGTATTGCAGCGGTTTCTAGCGCGATGATATTTGTCGCGATATTTATCCCTAGAATCAACCTTATACCTCGCTTTAGCTCGATTTTTCTTTTCCATAAGAACCTTAATGTCCTCATTTAGCCAAGGAGCAGGAAGATGCTTCATCTTTACCTCTCGGATAGGGGCGTGTTTATCAAAAAGTTCAGTGAGTAATTTATTGAACACTGTTAGTGTGATTTTGGTGTTAACAGTTTCTTCCTGCTCAACTATGGACCAGTCGATTTTATTGGCATCTTCTTGAAGACGATCAAGGTTCATTGCACCAAAATTGCGCTGAAGAAAGGTTTTTGGTTTAGATTTAGGGGGACGAATCTTATAAGATAGAAATATCAGATCATGGTAAGAGAAGGCATCAGCACTATATTGGCCATATTTAGCAACATGTTCAAGAGAAGAGACTATGATTAAGTCTAATAAGGAAGGAGTACAGTTAGGGGCATAATGAGTTGCTGTAAGTGGGACAATATGCATGTTACTAGCGTCTACTAAACCCTTAAGATTGCGAGCCCGAAAATCATTCTTAAGTAAACAAGTATTGAAGTCACCCATGACAATGGAATGATCATATGATGGAGTTAGGTCTTCAAGGAGAGATTCAAAAGAAGAAAAAAAGTTGATATGAAGAGAGGGGCAATAATAGACACCTAGAAGGACTTTGTGATGGTTTAAAGTAACTTCTATGAATAGGTGTTCCGCTGTATTGGGCGGAGGAGGTTGCGCAGATTTGTTCACTATGGAGTATGGAAGATAGTCCCTAAGATAGATAGCAACACCACCGTAAGAACTGCATGTACGGTCATTACGAATCAAGTTAAAACCAGGAAGAGAGTAGATAATAGAAGGAAGGTTAGGCCGTAAGAAAGATTCAGATACTAAAATAGCGTGGATATTTGTAAATTTACTTACTTACTGAAAAGATAAGACAGGGTAATAATTTTTTTTTAATCTATAATTTGTTCGTAAACGAAATAATTATCTATCTATATTATCATGCTGAATCCCTTGCAGGGTAAGCATCGAGTACAGAAATAAGTACCATTATTTTATTTAAAAGTATCTGTAGTCTGTTATCCATTCGCGTTAATTTTAACTCGGGAGTGGTTGCTTAGTTATTCATCATCATCATCAGCCCGTATCAGTCCACTGCTGGACATAGGCCTCTCCCAAGGCATGCCATTGAGCCCGATCTTCGGCTCTTCTCCTCCACCCGCTGCCAGCCACCCTCCGTATATCGTCGCTCCATCTAGGTGCAGGGCGTCCCACACTACGTTTGCCAAGCTGCGGTCTCCACCCGAGAACACGTCTACCCCAGCGGTTATCGTTCCTTCGGCAAATATTTGCCGCCCACTGCCACTTCAGCGTGCTAATCCTGTGAGCTATGTCGATGACCTTGGTTCTCTGTCGGATCACCTCATTTCGGATTCGATCTTTCAGAGAAACTCCGAGCATAGCTCTCTCCATAGCCCGCTGAGCAACTTTCATTTGGTGGACTAGTCTCACCGTAAGTGTTCATGTCTCGGCTCCGTATGTCATGACAGGTAGGACGCACTGATCAAAGACTTTTGTCTTCAAACTTTGAGGTATTGGCGACGAGAAGACTTGACGAAGTTTCCCAAACGCTGCCCAGCCCAGCTGTATCCTCCTTCGGGCCTCTCTCTCAAAGTTGTTTCTACCTAATTGTAGTATTTGTCCGAGGTAGATGTATTCTCGAACAACTTCGAGAGTAGTTCCATTTACGACTACTGGCTCCGGAATGACATGTTCATTGAACATAATCTTGGTTTTATTCATGTTCATCCGGAAGCCAATGCGTTGGGAAGATCAGCTAGGCCGCACAGCATCTGTTGTAATTCCGGCAACGTCTCCGCCATAATGACGATTTCATCCGCGAATCTTAGGTGCGAGATGTACTCACCGTTAATGATAATGCCGCGTCCTTTCCAGTCCAGCGTCTTAAACATATCCTCCAGTGCAGTGTTAAACAATTTAGGTGAGATTACATCGCCTTGTCTCCCTCCTCAATGCAGGGGGATATGCTTAGTCCGCCGATTTTGTACTTGGACGGTCATTGTTGCAGCGTCATATAGGCATCTTAGCACTTGGATGTATCGCCAGTTGACCTGGCAACGTTGCAGGGATTCGAGAACAGACCAGGTTTCGATGGAGTCGAAGGCTTTCTCGTAGTCCACGAATGCCATGCACAGGGGCTGATTATACTCCTGGGTCTTTTGCATAATCTGCCGCACTGTGTGAATGTGGTCTATGGTGCCATATCCTGTCCTGAAACCAGCCTGTTCCGTTGGTTGAAACTCGTCAAGTCTTCCCGCCAGGCGATTTGTGATGACTCTAGAAAACAACTTGTAGATATGGCTTAGGAGGGAAATCGGTCGTAAGTTTTTCAGAAGGGTCTTGTCTCCCTTCTTGAAAAACAAAACGACTACACTCCTGTTCCATGCCTTTGGAGTTCTCCCAGAGAAGATAACGGAATTAAATATACGCTGAAGTTGTTTGAGCATAGGAGTACCTCCTGCCTCCAGGAGCTCCGTAGTAATTCCGTCATCGCCCGGGGCTTTTCCATTTTTAAGTTGCTTTAGAGCCATCTCGATTTCGTCAAGGCAAGACTTCTGGCAGCTCGTCAGTGTAGTGGCGGGTTAGGGTGGCTCTTAAATCCCTTATGTTGGGTTCCGGTTGGTTAACTTGCGTGGTGTAAAGTTGGGAGTAGAAATTTTCGACTTCCGCGAGAATGTCTGGCACCGAGACGATGACTCTTCCGCTTAGAGTGGCTTAGTTATTATATTTCTGCAATTAAGAATTCTGATAAATGTCCGTATCATTTCGTGTTATTTATAAGACATCGCATCCGCTAAAATAATGTCACAACAAAATTATAAGGTCACTTATAATATGCCGTTTTTAGAGCTTAAAAAAAACAAACACTGCAAATTACAATACTTGGTCAATATGGGTACTTTCCGAGGTAGGACACGAATACTGACAATTATGTGGATTTGTACTGATATACTTACATTATGAAAAAGTTGTTTTGTGCGACTCTTTTGTTGCAATTTTAATGATCAACTGCCTACCAGAAATCATTTAATTTTGTAGTGCATTTTTTTAACTTTACCCTTTACCTTATTAGTTCCTTCCCTTTGCTCGGCAAAGATCTCCCCCACAACCTTCTAGACCGAAAAAAAATCCAGTCAAGTTTAATAAAATATATTATTTTTATAAAACGCTAAAAACATCGATAAATGCTATGCACATCTCTCGTTTCTTCGACAAACTACGCCCCGTGTGACACACACAACGCGCGCGGTGACAAAAGTCAGCCAACCCTAAAACGCCGTTAATTCGAGACGAACCCAATCATTGGGTATTTTTTCTAATAGTGTTGAGTTTCAATTTAATAGGGTGTTTTTTACATTATTATTTTTTTTTTTTTATTATTTTTTTTTTTTTTAAATTTGTTTTAAAGATTATTCAGTGTCTTAGGTTTAGGTCTGTTCAATGATCGGATCAATGTTTAGTATTGTTATGTTGTTATTATAAAAAATATAGGCAAACAGTTTAAATACGCTCTTAGATATTTGAAAGCTGCAGAAGACGCTTAATCATTTTTAAGGCGTAAAGAAAGTGTTATCTCCAAACTATTAAACCCAGAATAATTTCTGAATATTCTTTGTCAAAATACGAAAAATTCTTGGTACACCGTCACGCCTATATTCCCCAGAGGGGGTCGCAGAGGTGTACCGAGTACACCCACGTTTCGCCGACGATGTTAGGTCCCATGTAATAGGGGGCGAGCCTATTGCCATATATCGGGCACAATTCCAGACTCCGGACTCATACTGGGAATATTTCGTTAGAAAAACTACATTTGTCCGACCTAGGATTTGAACCCAGGAACTCGAGATCACAAAGCAATGCGCTTTGCCACCAAATCAACGAGGCAGTCAACGAAAATTCTTGGTACTTTGTTTATAAATCACATTTAAATTATTTCGGCATACTTCTTTTTTAAAAAGGCCGAAAAAAAATAAAAAAAACATTTCTACATGGGAATATTTCAAAAATGTCCACATTCTATTATTAGCTGCTGAAAATTACCCAAACTTTTGGATTTAAATCCAAGCTTCCATGTTATTAATTAAACTAAACCATTAGTTCTTCAAAGTTTCGCCTCCCACCGATAAAGTAGGTATACGGTATAAAAAACTGCGAATGCCTTAGTTACATTTGTCAATTCCATTAACATACATTTCTTCCGAAATCGGTTTATTTTAGCGTTCGACAAAATGGATTTTTGTTTATTCACGAGTTCTGGCCGTCTTGGGGTGTCACCGGGCTGTACAAATAATTCCTTGTAAGTGTTTTTAATTTACTTAACAATAGAAAACTGCTTTTTTGCTAAAACATTACTTTAAAAATTGTTCTTGTGATTATAAGTTGACAAAGCTTTAGGTGTAGAATTCAAATAGTTATATTATTTTTTCATTTGAGCCATTTTTTAGCCTGTATGAGTGTCCCACTCCTGAGAAAAGGCCTCCCCTTTATACTTCCACGAAGAACCCGCAAAGGTGTCCAAATCGTCGCGCCACGTTTTTCTAGGTTGACCTCGTTGTCTGCAACCTACACTTAGTAGCCAATTGGTGATGGCGTTTGAAAATACACACGTCGACGAGTCGACATTTCAAGCATACCGGAAGGTCGCTCTACATTAAATTCTTCATGGACCAGTAACTCTTCCAGGAGTTTTCAATTCGTCTATCGACTTCCTTTTCTTGCCTATTTTTAAACGAGACCATCTGGCCCAAGTACGTATAATCGTCGACATAATGTATGACAGTCCTAATAAGCACAATTTTATAAATCGACAATTATCTATCTATCTATATCATCACGCCAGCTCCCTCGCAGGGTAGGCAGAGAGTACAGAGTTCCAACAGGTTCTTTCCTTACATACCTCTCTGGCTTCCTCCACTCTCATAGTTCGTCTCATACACACTCGCCGGTTACGGAGACTCTTGACTTGCCCTTCAGCTAAGACACGGTCTATTTGGTCATGGTAAGATAGTCTAGGTCTTCCCCGGCACCTACATCCTTCCACTTTCGCATTGTATATCTGTTTTGTCATTCTTTCTTCTGGCATTCTTTCTATATGCCCGAACCAACGGAGCATACCCTTTCTCATCTTTACACCGATACTATCTTTCATACCTACTCGCTTTCTTACTACGCTGTTGCGAATACGGTCGGTCAGCGTAACTTCGCACATCTTCCGGAGAGCTCGCATTTCGACCGCATTTATCCTGCTTTCGTTCTCCTTCTTACATACCCAACTCAGTGCCATATAACAGCGTTGGGACAAGCACTCCGTTATGCATGGCCAGCTGCGCCTTTTGGCTTTAGTGCCGGCTCCCAAGTAGCCTTCCCATCGCACCATTCACTCTATTACCTGCATTCACTCTTCTCTCTATATCAGCGGTGTATTTCCCATCCTTACTGAAGGCGCATCCAAGATATACAAACTCATTCACTTGCTCCAGCACATCGTTGCCAACCACAATCCTTGCATTCGTTCTGGTTTCTTCCCGTTCAAAAACCATAATTTTGGTTTTCTTCACATTCAAATGAAGACGACAATTATCAATTCAACAATTATTAACATGCTAAGTTTATTACCGCCCATTTGGTAGAATATTGTTGTTAAAATAAACATATTATGGTACTAAGGTGCTAAATGTACATAATCCTAGGTCGACGGAATGTAGTTTTTCTATCCAAATATGACTAGACAAATCGATAAATCATTATTCATAAGTAATCAGTCCGGGGTCTGGAATTGTGCCAGGAATATTGGCAATAGGCTCGCCCCCTATTAAATGGGGCCTCACGTCGTCGGCAACAAGTGGGTGTACACAGTACACCCCTGTGACTCCCACTTAGGAAGTTACAGAGGTGTACTGGGTACTTTTTTATTTTTCACATATTATGGTTTGCAGTTAAGATTAATACCAAAAAAAATCCAATTCAGATTTACACCAAAAATGTCGTGACAACTGTTTTTTTTAATGAATAAAAATCCAAGAATAACTTTCAGCTTCAGTTTCTTGTAACCGAAATTAAGAAACATTTGACCTACCCATGATTACCATTTAATTTAAACAGCCCCGATGTGATGTTAGTAAACAAATTAATTTTCTAGACTGTTATTTTACTTAACGACTACTTCTTAGGTATACTTTTGTCTTAGAATATATATGTACAAACTACAGAAATAGAACATTACTTATGGAATGGGTCCGTTTAAATTTGTAGACATACTAACAGGGGATAGAGCAGATGTCCATTATGCCACGTCTTTAATCCATAATATTAATAATATCAGCCTATACTGCCCACTGCTGGACAAAGGCCTTCTCCACAAATAGAGGTGAGAGAGATAAGGTCATACTCCACCACGCGGACCCAGTGCGGACTGATGGAGGCAGGTTGGTGGCCACCTGCTGTTGGAACTTATCAAGCCGCCTTTAAGGCTTTCAACTCGGCTTAACGACTACCACATTAAGTGGTAGCGGGGGCCAATGGTTTAACGTGCCTTCAGAAGCACGGAGACGCTCGAAAACGGTCACCCATCTCAGGCCGACCGAGTCGAACGCTGCTTAACCTTGGTAATCAGTAAGGACACCACGGTCGCACAACGCTAGGAGTGCTACAAGCGCCATAATATTACTCGTAGGTTATTTATTTAAGCAAAGAACCTGTTGGAACTTTATACTCTCTGCCTACCTCGCCAGGGATTTGGCTCGATGATATCGAGGTTATTTAAAAAAAACAAGTGAGCCTTACAGTAGTCGCATATGATGTGTAACATCTGAAATGTTATCCTACTATGAAATTGAGATGACTCATTGGTCAAATCAAATAGCGCGCGCTCATTAGTCAAAGCAAATAACGCGCGCTTATTGGTCAAATCAAATAGCGCGCACTTCCCCGGTTCCACCGCGCGCGCTCATTCGTCAAATCAAATAGCGCGCGTTCATTGGCAAGGGATCTGGCGTGAGGTTATAGATAGATAGATAGATAGAATATTCCTCAAAGACTGAAAGCGATGAATGAAGGTGTACAAATGGGTGACTTAGTGGTAAACCATCTACTTTATGCAGATGACGCGGTTTTAATAGCGCCAACAGCCACTGATCTGCAAACACTAGTCACAGTGATGAAAGACGACTGCATGATCAATGGCTTACACTTAAATGTGAAGAAAACCTAGATTATGGTTTTTGAAAGGGAAGAAACCAGAACGAATGTAAGGATTGTGGTTGGTAACGATGTGCTGGAGCAAGTGAATGAGTTTGTATATCTTGGATGCGCCTTCAGTAAGGATGGGAAATACACCGCTGACATAGAGAGAAGAGTGAGTGCAGGGAACAGAGTGAATGGTGCGATGGGAAAGCTACTCGGGAGCCGGCACTAAAGCCATAAGGCGCAACTGGCCATACATAACGGAGTTCTTGTCCCAACGCTGTTATATGGTAGCGAGAGCTGGGTATGTAAGAAGGAGAATGAAAGTAAGATAAATGCGGTAGAAATGCGAGCTCTGCGGAAGATGTGCGGAGTGAAGCTGACCGACCGCATTAGCAACAGCATAGTAAGACAGCGAGTAGGTATGAAAGATAGTATCGGTGTAAAGATGAGAAAGGGCATGCTCCGTTGGTTCGGGCATATAGAAAGAATGCCAGAGGAAAGAATGACAAAACAGATATACAATGTGAAAGTGGAAGGATGCAGGTACCGGGGAAGACCTAGACTATCTTACCACGACCAAATAAACCGAGTCTTATCTGATGGAAAAGTCAAGATTCTCCGTAACCGGCGAGCGTGTATGAGACGAACTATGAGAGTCGAGGAAGCCAGAGAGGTATGTAAGGAAAGAACCTGTTGGAACTCTGTACTCTCTGCCTACCCCGCAAGGGATCTGGCGTGAGGTTATAGATAGATAGATAGATAGATAGATAGAATATTCCTCAAAGACTGAAAGCGCTGAATGAAGGTGTACAAATGGGTGACTTAGTGGTAAACCATCTACTTTATGCAGATGACGCGGTTTTAATAGCGCCAACAGCCACTGATCTGCAAACACTAGTCACAGTTATGAAAGACGACTGCATGATCAATGGCTTACACTCGAATGTGAAGAAAACCTAGATTATGGTTTTTGAAAGGGAAGAAACCAGAACGAATGTAAGGATTGTGGTTGGTAACGATGTGCTGGAGCAAGTGAATGAGTTTGTATATCTTGGATGCGCCTTCAGTAAGGATGGGAAATACACCGCTGACAGAGAGAAGAGTGAGTGCAGGGAACAGAGTGAATGGTGCGATGGGAAAGCTACTCGGGAGCCGGCACTCAAGCCTTAAGGCGCAGCTGGCCATACATAACGGAGTTCTTGTCCCAACGCTGTTATATGGTAGCGAGAGCTGGGTATGTAAGAAGGAGAATGAAAGTAGGATAAATGCGGTAGAAATGCGAGCTCTGCGGAAGATGTGCGCAGTGAAGCTGACCGACCGCATTAGCAACAGCATAGTAAGACAGCGAGTAGGTATGAAAGATAGTATCGGTGTAAAGATGAGAAAGGGCATGCTCCGTTGGTTCGGGCATATAGAAAGAATGCCAGAGGAAAGAATGACAAAACAGATATACAATGTGAAAGTGGAAGGATGCAGGTACCGGGGAAGACCTAGACTATCTTACCACGACCAAATAAACCGAGTCTTATCTGATGGAAAAGTCAAGAGTCTCCGTAACCGGCGAGCGTGTATGAGACGAACTATGAGAGTCGAGGAAGCCAGAGCGGTATGTAAGGAAAGAACCTGTTGGAACTCTGTACTCTCTGCCTACCCCGCAAGGGATCTGGCGTGAGGTTATAGATAGATAGATAGAATATTCCTCAAGCGTGAGTTACAGAGGTGTCCTGTGTACACTCACTTTTCGCTTACGATGCTTAGCCTCAGTGTAATAGGGGGCGAGCTTATTGTCACTATACTGGACACAATTCCAGACTCCGAAATTATACTAAGTATTTTCCTTTCGAAAAATTACACCTTTTTACAACCTAGGATTCGAACTCAGACCCTTGTCATCGCTACGCGCTACTAGCAACGTAGCAGTCAGTGTTATTGGAAGTGGGCAGAATACTTGTATAGATGAGGTTCCACTTATGATCATAATGAGAGTGGCGAAAGTCAGAGAGGTATAAAGAAAAACTTATTGGAATGGCGTAGATCTGGCGTGATAATATATAGAGACACTTCAATAACAGTTTTATGGCCCAGTAGAACTTTTTCGCTTTATCGATGTGTCTCTAGAGCCTGTGAAAGCGTACGAGGCATGCCTTTTAAGTTCTGTCGTTTCCATATTTCCCGGCAATTTTGAATTTGAAACTGTTTTATATTCGAATGTGTTTAAATTTTGAATCTCAAAACAGTTGAAAGTATTAGGATTAATGCTATTGTTTAGTCACAGCGTCGATTGGAATCTGTCAGGTTACGTACGAAAATGAATCCTTCTAAGGAAAATGTTCGTGCAATAATTTTCTACAACTTGGCCGAAGAGGCCTGACACGGCTTCAGTGTTTTGAAGAGCTAACATTTGTCTTCATTGATGAAGCTCCATGTCAGCGGACGAACGCTGGTATTTAGAATTCCAGCATGGACATACTAGTGTTAGTGACAAATCTCGCGAAGGACGCCCAAAATCCGCCTTCACTGAAGATAACATCATTGCTGTGAGACAACTAATTCTCGAAGATCGTCATGTGACGTATCGAGAGATAGAGGCTCTATTAGGCATCTCAGGGACAACCATTCAGAAGATCTTGCATGAAGCGCTTGGTGTGAGAAAGCTAGTTTGCCGTTGCATATCGCATCTGCTTTCCGCCGATCACAAGGCGGCCCGCGTCAGATGGTGTAAGAAACTCTGCAAAGGTACAACCGAGGAGAGTCAAATCACGTCTACGACATCATCAGTGGTGACGAATCTTGGATCTATGCCTACGATCCTGATTCCAAACAACAATCTACAATCTGGGTCTTTCAAGATGAGCCAAAGCCGACTAAAGTTGTTCGTTCTCGAAGCACTTCAAAGAAGATGGTGGCCACGTTCGTTGGAAAAACCGGCCATGTTGCGACTATTGCACTTGAAGATCGTAGAACGGTTAACGCAAAGTGGTATACCACAGTTTGTTTACCACAAGTCATCGCCGAACTTCGAAAATCTAACTCAAACGACGCATCATCCTGCACCACGACAACGCAAGCTCACACAGCGCTCGTCAAACGATTAAGTATTTGAAGCAGGAAAAAGTAGAAATTCTTGACCATCCTCCATACAGTCCTGACCTAAGCCCTAACGATTTCTTTACATTTCCCAATATTAAGAAAAGTCTTCGTGGTCAAAGGTTCCAGTCCGGTGAAGAAGCAGTCGACGCTTTCAAGTCAGCCATTTTGAACACCCCCATTTTAGAGTGGAATAAATGATATAATAACTGGTTTGAGCGAATGGAAAAGTGTATTAAGCTACGTGGTGAATACTTTGAAAAACAATAAAAAGTACTATAAGGTTCTAGTTGTGTTTTTTTCTTCAAACGACAAAACTTAAAAGGCATGCCTCGTAAACGCGTTAATTGAAATTATAATGACAAGTTCAGATAGAACATTAAATCGTCAGTAAATTATAACACAGACGACTGTGTCGTTGGTATAATGGCGAATAATGTGATGAGTAAAATTTGCGATCACGTAGTCCTAGGTTAAAATCCTAGGTCGGACAAACTTAGTTTTTCAATCGAAAATCTTCCAGTATCAGTCGGGAGTCTGGCATTGTGCCCGGTATATAGCCCAATAGCCTCGCCCCCTATTACATGGGACCTAATGTCTTCGGTGAAAAGTGGGTGTACACAGAACACCTCTGCCACTCCCGCTTGGGGAATATAAGCGTGACGGTGTTTATTTCTTTGCAACTTATTACCTATGCCTACCCCGCAAGGGAACTGGCGTGATGATATAGATAAATAGACCGCTAGGTGATAGGCATTGCTATAACACACGACATAGAAATAAATTAGACCAACCGCAGTTTCGTCTGTCAAAAATTCACACGTCTTTCATGGGGCACTGTGTTAGATTTTATAACAAAATTCCTATTGACGTCACTAAACTTAGTGAAAATAAGTTCAAAGCTTGTGTAAAACGAACACTTTGTAAGCAAGCTTATTATTCAATAGAAGATTATTTAAAAGATAAAAATGCTTGGATAGATGCTATTCCAGCTCCACTTGAGTCATGACAACCTATTCAACTGTTGTTAGTTAACATTACCTCTCTTCCTTCTATTAATTTAACGCAATATGTCCTTTTTTTTGTAAATGAGGGAACCATGTAGCCATTCTCATAAATAGTATTATTCGCTTTTTTAACTTAGACTCACCTGATGACCAACCTACATTGTTCTCCCATACCCCACAACAGAATGTAGATGAAAAAGTTTGTAATTTCTTATTTTAAAAGAGTAACCGTGGAGTTTCTTGCCCTTCTTCTCCACAGGAATGACATTCCGGAGTGGCGGTAGAGTCTTTGTTACTTTTCTGACGATTCATAAATACTGTAATGGTTTACATGAATAAAAAATATTCTGATTCAGATTCTGATTCTGAAATTTGCTTTGCGAAAAGATCAAGTGGTGTTGGTATTGGTTTGATCCACACGCGTACCATTAACCGACACACAAAAGAGTACCATTAACCGACCATTTCACGAAGTAACGCGCCTCGTTACCTGCCGAACTGATTATTACGAACAAAAAAATATAATTATCGTATCTCACTTAACCGTGGATACGCTTTCCGGGCTTGAGCCGTAGACAAATATTTGTGCAGTAGAATGATCCTCGAGCTAAGTCACTGTCTATGTAATATCGTGATGGATAACGGCAGCTGTTTGTCTTGTCTTACTTTTGCTATTGAGTGGAGAGAGACAGAGCTAGTTTATAAAATAAGTTTCAATATTCCATCTCTTGATTTGTCTACGAATGTAACGTTATATCTAAAGTTCGGAAAAGTTTTATTGATTTGCACAGTGTATGTAGTATTTAAAATATTAATGAAAATAATATTGTATTATTATTACTGCCTTGATTATATATCAATTGTACACGCACACGGTCACGCCTATATTCCCCGAGCGGGGGTGGCAGAGGTGTACTGAGTACACCCACGTTTCGCCGACGATGTTAGGTCCCTTGTAATAGGGGGCGATTCTATAGACGTACACCGGGCACAATTCCAGACTCCGGACTCATTGGGAAGTTCTTTTTTTAACTTCCCAGTATGAGTTGAAGTTATACATCAATTGTATTCATAAATTATATCCTTTGATCCGTTCCCAGCGTGAAAAAGTAACAAACACCCATTAATCAATTCTCACAAACTTTCACACTTAAAACATGAGTAGGATTTCAATTGAATTAATTATTATTGATGCCAAGTCTCACACATATTGTCCCCTATCTTACCATTACAAAATAGACCGTGTCTAATCAGAAGGTTAAGTCAAGAGTCTCTGTAATCGGCGAGCGTGTATGGGATGAACTATAAAAGTGGAGGAAGCCAGCTCTCTGGCTCTGCTGTAAAGAAAGGACCTGTTGGTACTTCATACTCTCTTCTCAGCTCGAAAGGGATCGGTGGTGTTAAAACAAATAGATGTTAATACGACATATATTCCAATCACTCGATATAGATTGCAATCACAACTAAAACATCTAAAAATAGTGATGGTTTGATCACAAATTTTGATTAGAATAGATTATACAGATACAAAAAAAAATTACTATTTTTAAAAGGAATGATTTGTGTGGTCTCTTGTGTTTCACCAAGACAAAGCACATTTCAAAATTACAAAGCTGTACGAAGTGATATGTGTTGTCTCGTTCGGTAGCACAATGAAGCCATTCGGAGCCTCGTCGGCCGTTGCCCAGCGGTGCGCAAAATGCGCCGCTTGCAAGTGAAGCCACCGTAAGCCTGTCGTGTACCACCATTGTTACTATATTCGCTTGAATCAAACGCTAATTTTCATCACTTAATTAGGAGTAACGCGCTAAGATTCTTTTCACACTGCAATTTACAGAACTTTTAAGTGCCATCCATAGTTGTGCATGCAGCTCTCGTAACGCTGTGCGACCGCGATGTTAACAATCACCAAGCTTCAACTCAGTCGGTCTAAGATGGGTAGCCGTTTATGGCACTTTCATATTGGAGCATCTCCGCGCTTCAGAAGTCATTCTAAGCCGTTGGTTCCAGCTTAAGCCAAGTTGGAAGCATAGCAGACGGTTTTTTTTATTAAAAAAAATAAATTATATGTCTATAATTCCAACAGCAGGTGACCACAAACTTGCCTTCACCAGTCCACACTGGGTCCCCGTGGTGGAGCATGGCCTAATCTCTCTCACCTGGATTTGTGAGAGCAATGGAACAGTAAGTATATAAACAGTATACACATATTATCCGAGAATACCATATTGTTTCCTCTAAACGCAAAACTAAAGTAATAGTAGCCAATTAACTTACAAATCGTTAGCCGTAACACCTAATTGGGTGCCATACGTTACGAATGACAGCCGTTTCCGGCTTCCACGCTGAGAGCCTGTTTACCGGACTATTGGAAATGATGGGAACACATTTTTCATTGCTTCGATACAGAAATATATGGACGACTAGATCTACCCGCGAATTCGTTTGTTTAATTTGCAGGCATGTATTTTGTTGACAAACGTCTTAAAAAATAATGGGTTAATCCCCTTAGGGGGTGTTTTGCAAGAACACTGAAACACGCAGTTATTTATTTCATACCAAAACCTTAATATGACTATTTATATCACCAATCTGAAAATGATGGATCTGAATAATAAGTTTCGTTATCTGTTTGACATCCTTAAGATTATTTTTGGTAGACTATCCTCGGATAAAATTCATCTCCTTGCCAAGTTTGACCAAAATTTGTTGTGTATTTAAGGCGTGTAACAGACAGACAGACGAGTTTAAAGTATTAGTATAGAAGTAGGGGTATGGGTTATCGAAAAAAATACCGCATCTCACCAAAATAATAAAAGTGAATAGAGTTGTGTGAAAAGTCTTTATAAAGATATTTCGCTGTAAATTGAGTCATTTTCTCCATCTATTTATCTCTATCATCACATCAGAACCCTTACGGGGTCAGCAGAGAGTACAGAGTTCCGACAAGTTATTTCCTTACATACCTCTTTGGCTTCCTCTACTCCCATAGTTCTCTATCTGTATACTATAACATCACGCTAGATCCCATAGACAATTGATTTATTTTTGGCTAAAGTATCATCACTATCAGCCGAAAGATGTTTCCCTAAGACTTTGAGCTGTATGCATCCAGATTTGAGCTGTATTTGTTGTAGCTGTAGTTGAGATTTTACCCACGACCTTTACCAGGGTATCGGTCCTTCTTGTTCTGCAAAAGAGTCGCCCCGTATTACATGGGACATGTAACATCATCGGCGAAAAATAGGTGTACACAGTACAACTCTGCCACCCCCGCTTGGGAAATATAGGCGTGACGGTGTAAAACAAACCCGTTATCTCAAGTCAAAAGGCGATAAAATCCTTGGCATATGTCTTGTCACGCCGCCTTTGATAGTACTGTTGGTCATAAAATTCTTGAAATGTGTTTTCTGGTGTCAAACTTTAGTCACCGCACGCCATACTAGCAAGTAAAACAAAACGGATATCTCAAGTCAAAAGGTGATAAAATCCGTGGCTTGTCGCGCTGCCTGTTGGTAATAGAATTATAGAAACGAGTTTTCTGGTGTCAAACTTTTGTCACGTTTTGCCATGCTAGCCCGTAAGTCAAAACAGTTATCTCATGCCTAAGGCGACAAGATCCGTGACGTATGAGTCAATCTTGAACGCAAGTCAAAATAGTCTTGTCTATACGTCAATATAAAAAAATTCTTGAAAAAAGTTAATAGTGTCAATCTGTGACGTATATCTTGTCGCCCTGTCTGTGCGAGCCCAGATAGCTTACAGTATTTTTCACATAGCATGCACATAGCGTTAATTCAATGGTGTTAAGGCATAAAAGCATAAGTATAGAAACGGGTTATGCCTCTTGTTGCCACTGAAGTATAATTTTATCAAATCGTAGCAGGACTAAAACGCCATTGAACCATTAATCATAAAACACCTTTATTAATCATTTACCTCTAACACTTTATACACTGTACAATTCTTCAGAGATTCCTCGTTTGACAATTATTCCGTGTGCTCCGTTCGAGCGTTCGAATCGAACTTACTTAAAAATGGCCGGCCTGATCAATTTATACTTTTAGTTGAGTCAAATCAGATACCATTATAATCAGCGCTTACGTTAAATCAAAAAATCAACTGAACTATTTATTTTGTTTAACAATTAAAAGTTAGATAAAATACTTTTACAATTCAAAATAAATCATTTGTAACCGGAAATTGTCCCGAACAAGCCGGTTTCCGGAAAGGCTTTAGTACCATAGACCACATACATACGCTGCGGCAGATTATACAGAAGACCGAGGAGTATAATCGGCCACTATGCTTGGCGTTTGTGGACTATGAGAAAGCCTTCGATTCGATCGAGACTTGGGCGGTTCTTAGATCTCTCCAGCGATGCCGCATTGACTATCGGTACATTGAAGTGTTGAAGTGCTTGTATAATAACGCCACCATGTCAGTCCGAGTACAGGGGCATTGCACGAAGGCGATCCCCATAAAAAGAGGAGTAAGGCAGGGAGACGTCATTTCTCCGAAACTGTTTACGGCCACCTTAGAGGACGCCTTCAAGCTCTTGGAATGGCAAGGACTTGGCATCAACATCAATGGCGAATACATCACTCACCTTCGATTTGCCGACGACATTGTGGTCGTGGCGGAGTCGCTGGAAGATCTAGGACGAATGCTCGGTGACCTCAACAGAGTATCTCAACAAGTGGGTCTTAAAATGAACATGGACAAAACGAAAATAATGTGTAACGTCCATGTCGTACCCACCGCACTCACCGTTGGGAACTCTACTCTTGAAGTTGTCGACGAATACATTTACCTGGGACAGGTAGTCCGGTTAGGTAGGTCCAACTTTGAGAGAGAGGTCAATCGACGAATCCAACTCGGCTGGGCAGCGTTCGGGAAACTGCGCAACATCTTCTCATCCAAAATACCTCAGTGCCTTAAGACTAAAGTTTTTAGTCAGTGTGTGTTACCAGTGATGATATATGGATCAGAGACGTGGTCTCTTACTATAGGTCTCATAAAAAAGCTCAGAGTTGCTCAGCGAGCTATGGAGAGAGCTATGCTCGGCGTTTCTCTACGCGATCGAATCAGGAATGAGGAGATTCGTAGAAGAACCAAGGTCACCGACATAGCCGTTAAGATTAGCAAGCTGAAGTGGCAATGGGCGGGCCACATAGCGCGTAGATCGGACGGGCGTTGGGGCAGAAAGATTCTAGAGTGGAGACCACGTATTGGCAAGCGCAGTGTGGGACGACCGCCTGCCAGATGGACCGACGATCTTGTGAAAATCGCAGGAAGTCGTTGGATGCAGGTGGCATCGGACCGGTTACGCTGGAAAGCGATTGGGGAGGCCTATGTTCAGCAGTGGACAAGTATAGGCTGAGATGATGATGATGATGATGAACCGGAAATCGTGACAATTTTGTTTTGCAATTAGAACTGTCACTACCCATCTTAGGTGAAAAATACTATAGTACAAAAAGATTGACATTTGAGTAACTTATACAATCCTTGTCACTCTACAAATTTACTAAATGACAGCAGAAACATAAAAAGTGACATCACAATTACGCGCTAGCGTCACGCTAACGTCAAAGTTTTCGTGCTGAGCTTGTGTAGAGGAGCGGCGACTTTGTACAATTGACGAATGTTCACAGCTCATAATTTAGACTTGATATGTTGACGCAATGGAATAAACGAGTCGTTACTGTCCCTTCATTGAATCATGCGACTAACAGATGAGATCATGAGCACATTGACCCGCTCGTACGAGATTGATGATTATTTTGTTTAGTTGCAGTAGTTAGATTTATGTTTTATTATTAACTAGCAGTTTTCCGCGACTTTGTACCCGGCCGACAACAGTGCCAGCTACCGGGTCTATGTTATACAGCCTATGTTACTTCAGGATAAGGTAGCTTTCTAATGGTGATTGGCGCGCTTTCCGCCGCTCGACATCCTGGCGGACATGGACGCGAGGGTCTACGACCAGACTCGCGGCGTTCGTCAAAGCGGCGAGAGCTTGCCTGCGCTCGAAAAAGTGAGACGGCGGGAACGACGGCGCGCTCTGGAGGAGTGGCGCGCGAGGCTCAGTCAAGAGCATATCGCGCGCAAGCGCGTCGTCCAAGCTATCCTGCCGTCCTTCGAAGCCTGGCACCAGCGGAGGAGAGGGCGAGTCACTTATAGACTTACTCAGATAATCACCGGTCATGGTTGCTTCGGTGATTATCTGAGGAAGATCGGACGCGAGGCGACGACAACCTGTCACCACTGCGGTGGGGACCAGGATTCCGCCCAGCACACGCTTGAAGAGTGCCCGGCGTGGGCCTCCGAGCGGCGGATCCTGGTCGACCGGATCGGACCGGACCTCTCCCTGCCGGCAGTTGTAGCGGCTATGCTGGCAGGGGAATCGGCGTGGGGGGCCGTATCCTCCTTCTGCGAGACTGTGATGTCCCAGAAGGAGGAGGCCGAGCGGGATCGGGAGAGGGCCGATCCTGCTCGACGAAGGCGACGGCGCCGGGGCGGAGGCACAGCCCGCCCAAGCCCCCCAGCCCAATAGCCCGGGGCTTTAGAATACGGGCTAACTCGCGTCCCCCGCCGTAATATCTGGCGGGGGACCCCCCCTGCATCAACATCAGCAGGGGGGCCTTCGGGGTTGCGGACGCAAGGGGCGGGGGCCCTGAGAGTCCTTCACGAGCAACCCCGAGGAGGACGGTGGCGTGGTGTGGCCCACGTCACCGTGAGCACCGCGTCGGTGCGGGAGGGAGCATATCATCAACTCTCCCTCCGATGGCGGGCTCTTCGGAGCGAGGCACAAGAGGGGCACCGGTGCGTTCCATACGGAGATCCCGGAGCCCTTCCAAAGTGCTGATGTCGGCCACCCTGGGGTTTTTAGTCGGTAGGAATCCGACACGCCCCGCGAGCTTCCCCGGAGGCTCGCGGAAGTCCTATGCAGGATTTTCCCGAGGAAAAAAAAAAAAGCTTTCTAATGGGAAAGAATTTTTGAAATCGGTCCGATTTAAAAAAAATGCCTCGTTGGTCTAATGGCAAAGGGCATCGCTTTGTGATCACGAGATCCTGGGTTCAAATCCTAGATCGGACAAGTGTAGTTTTTCTAACGAAAAACCTTTCCAGTACGAGTCCGGAGTCTGGAATTGTGCCCGGTATATGGCAATAGGCTCGCCCCCTATTACATGGGACCTAGCATCGTTGGCGAAACGTGGGTGTACTCAGTACACCTCTGCTACCCGCGTTAGGGGAATATAGGCGTGACGGTGTTCTTTTTTTTTAATAATTTTTCACCATTACTTTTTGAGTTTATTCATTACAAACTAGCAATGGGCGATTATTAATTAAAACAATCGAATCATTAGATTGTTATGTTCATTCGAATATATTCGATTGACAGTCATAATTCGTCGATGTTTGGTCGATTTTTGTACCCAGCGCTTAGACCGCGCGCGCGCAGCAATCAAGCAATCAACAGACATATGGATTGCAACATCTATTGTTTTGGTTCAATACATTTGAATCGGGACATGTTTTATTTTAGATTTTCCATGTTATCATATAAATAGTAGGTAATTTGTAAATACATAAGTATAATTCATAAAAATACTTTGGAATCTGTGGTAATATATCGTCGTACTTATAAAGAATAATGAAGGTAATAAAATAAGTACCAGATCTCCTGCAGGGTAGGTTTTAATGATAATGACTACGTTAGATTTATTATAATTTATCTATCATTCAATTGATATTTTGAACTTACTTTGCTTAAGCTGTTTACCTAAATGACTTTAATCAACAGAAATTACTGATCAACTAAAAATCATTGTTAACAGTGAAAACGATTCTCCTGTATCGAGTGTGTCCTGCATATTGGCAATGCATCGTCGATTTTCATTCGTTCATTTCGATTGTTATACGATTGTATTTATGTGAAAACGAATGAATCTACAATCTAATGTGTGTAACTGCAATTGTTGATTCATTCAATTTTTTTTTCGTAACAAACGCACATCGCTATTACAAACGTACAAATCTTTCCTCTTTATATGTAATTCTTCTGTCATGGCTACGTTCACTAACACGAAATTATATACACAAATACACGGACTGAAAATATTTGTGAGTCGATTAAAGATTTATCGTGCTGAACCCGTGAGTACTCGATACAATGGGTGGAGCGGCGTGAGATCTTAACCTCTGGACTTAGTCATCCGTCAACTACTAACATACATTTGATACACTTTTAGTTAAGTCCAGCAATATGTAGAAACATATATTTTGGACAAATATTATTTCTACTACTACTCTCTGCCTACCCCGCAAGGGATCTGGCGTACTGATATAGATAGATAGATAGATTATTTACTTATGCCGTTTTTTCTGAATTATGAAGCTGAAAGTAGAAATACCCAAGGGGGCATTGGGGCTTCGACTTCGACTTCACATTGTGGCTAAAAATACCTCGAGCCATATTTTTATATTAAGAAATGCTATTTTAAATTAACGTAATAAAAATGTCAATGCTTTCACGCTTCCCGACAGCCTGGTTGAAAGACAGTTAAAAAAACGTAACCCGAAACTAGGTATCTTTCCAGGGTCGTAGGTTGTTTTATAAACAAACACTTTCACGGTCAGAAACGCCCAGACCGAATAAAATATTTGTGTAGGGATCGAATCCGTCAGGAACACAAGGATAAACAACAACCAGAGTTACCAGGCAACTAATCCGATGATTAGTTATATATTTGCCTGCTAAGTCTTCATAATATCAGATGAAAGAATGACAAAACAGATATACAATGCGAAAGTGGAAGGATGTAGGTACTACAGGGGAAGACGTAGACTCTCTTACCACGACCAAATAGACCGAGTCTTATCTGAAGGACAAGTCAAGAGTCTCCGTAACCGGCGAGCGGGTATGAGACGAACTATTAGAGTGGAGGAAGCCAGAGAGGTATGTAAGGAATGAACCTGTTGGAACTCTGTACTCTCTGCGTACCCTGCAAGGGTATAGATAGATAGATAGAATTCTTCATAATAATAATATTATAATATTAGCCCTGTTAAGAAACTGTCCTACCGTTAGGCACGGGCCTCCTCTCAAACTGAGAGGGCTTAGGCCATGGGCCAGGTTCACCACGCTGGCCCAGTGCGGGTTGGCGAACTTCACACACCTTCGAGAAACTCTTAGGCATGCAGGTTTCCGCACGATGTTTTCCTTCACCGTCAAAGCAAGTGATAGTTAATTTATTAATACGCACATGCTTTTAAAAAGACAGAGGTGCGTGCCTGGGTTTGAACCCGAGATCTCTGACTTTGCAGTCCAACGGCCTAACCACTAGGCTATCACTGCTACCCCGCAAGGGATCTGGCGTGATGATATAGATAGACAGAAGTCTTCATAATAGTAAAGTAATATTATTACTATAAATTAAGAATAAATAATATTTAATTAATATGTACTAGGTATAGTGAGACAAGTATCTTTGGCCCATGGATGACATTGACAGGGGGGGGGGGGGGGGGTTTGTGTAAAAGTAGGGTTAGAATTAATTAAAATTTATTAGCTTATAATATTAACTCCGTTATAAATAATATAACGAAATCTAGGATAAGAGACGAGCCAGTATTACATAGTTTCTCTAGTAATACTGTGATAAACTGTTTAAACGACAGAGGTTGACAACAGATGAGGAAGAGAGGCCTGGTAGTTTGAAATTAATCCATCAGAATATACAAGGATTCTCTTCAAAATCATTATAGATTGAGTTATTTTTGGAAAAATCAAAATATGATGTTGTTTGTATTTGTGAACATTGGCTTAAATCACATGAGATATTATTCAATAATGCCAATTATTTGGTTTTAAATTACTACAGTCGTAAGTCCAGGCTTCATGGGGGGTACTTTAATTTTGGTAAAGAAAAAGAGATTACTACTTCCAAAGAGATATTTTAACAGAAGGGTCCGCACTGTTTAAAAAAAAACTTGGGTAAATGTGCAACGCTGCGAATGTTATGAAGTGAAATTTCACTTGATAACAGCGTTAGTTCCGATTTCAGGCCGCGGACTAAAAGCTACAGAAGCTGTTTCAAATAAACAAATGACGCGTATCTTTATAACCGCGAAGTTACCGAGGCGGTTTGTGTTTTCGTAGATAATACATTCTTTACATACATAGTAGTAGAGTAAGTTAAAAGCCATCACGCTATCATCTGCCATATATACTTCAGCCAAACATCCGAAATATCTACTGAATAACATATTCCTTCCTTCGACCTTGATTGATGGATATCGAAACGATATTACAGCTATCTTGTTAGTAAGCCGCTGAATAAATAGAATGTGTGTATGGAGTCAGTTCAATCATGAAATGGATCGCTGTCTGGCTTTCACTGCCCTTATTCGCTATAAGCGAACGCGGTACGTTCCGATTACTTCGTGAAATGATCGTTTATTGTTTTGGTTTTATTTATTTGGATTTCTAACAACAAGTACACGGTTAAAAATAAAGATATATGTATATAACAAGTTAAACTAAGTGTCTTGTCACTTACTGGAAATCACAGCATGCATAATTACGTACATAAATAAAAACGGGAATTACTACCACCACCAAGCTAAAACTAAGGACCACTCGCAACATAATACTCAACTGTAAGCAATACGGGATAGAGCTTGTCTATCGCTGAGCACTTTAAGCCTTATATTACGAGTGGACAGTACAGACTAAAATAAAAATTAAACAAGATATTTTTTAACTAAACTAAGAATGCTAAGTACTATAAGAGCTATGAGTACTAAAAATAAATAAATAAATAACCTCCCCAATAAGAAAGTAAAATAAATATTATAGAAATCTAAGTCTTAAGTATAATCCTTTTTAACTTATTGGTTGCAAATAAATCTAAGACATTCTGATACACATCGCATAATGAATACATACGTGACAATGGACTGAATACCATTAAGCGATCATTTAACGAAGTAATCGGAAACAGAAAGGATACTTTATGCCAATTGACCATAAAACCCGTTTTCCATAAAGCACAGGTGGCGCGATAAGACAAAATGTTACGGATGTCGTCGTCCTAAGCGTATGAGTGTAGGTAGCGCATTTTGCCTTACATATTAGTATGGTGTGCCCAAAACTCTTTAACCATTTCAAAGCAAAGCGTACATACTTACTTCTGCCAATCTGAATGCTTGTGACTTGCGCTTGTGTGCACAAAAACTTCGTCGAATTCCCGCATTTCACGAAGTTTTCATAACACACTGCGATAAGAATTGGCTTAGTCATTGTGAATTAGGACCCGAAGGTCCTATCAAATAAACTAACTATGCATAGGCTTCGCAAAAACATTTCAAATTTATTAAAATCGTGGCTTTGATTCTGCGAACTAATACGCATTACTTATTGAAAATCAAAGCTCGACAAAAGTAATCAGTTTTTTCATTCGTTAAAACGATGAGCGACTTAGTAAAAACTATTTGACGATTAGTAATTTTGTTGTTTGTAAAAGCACTGCTTACGTCAATATATTTGTGCTAAACGCTTAGTCTCTAGATATTGACGACCGCCTCATCAAAATAAAACTCCGGGCTAGTATGTAGCGATTTATTGATTATTGTTTTAAATTCGTTTTGACGACTACCAAAACCTCACAAAGAAAAAAAACGCTAAGAAAAAAAAAACACCCACACGCCTATATTCCCCAGAAGGGGTGGCAGAGGTGTACTGAATACACCCGCGTTTCTCCCGCCAAGGGCGACAAAATTTATTATGTCTTATAGCGCCACCTGTGCAAACCCTGATGTAAAACCTACCTATTCTTTCAGAGGTAGGGACCATCAATCGCAGTCACATGCATATGTGTAATGACAAATGCGTTCCTAATCGGTTTCTGCTCGGTATTTCGAATTTAATATCACCCGTGCAAACTACCTAATATGTCTATGCGTCCCAACTTATCATAACGTCAAAGAGCTTAGCACGAAATTATTGACGTTAGCGTGACGCTAGCGAGTAAGCGTGCTGTCACGTGTATGTTTATTTAGTAAACGCGCTGTGCGCATGGATGGCATATCAACGCGGTAGCGGCCTGCTAACGTCAATTATTTCGTGCTTTAGTAAATTCGTCAACTTTAAAAAGGAAGTATTTGAAAAAAAGTAAATAAATCAAGCCAGCCGGTGTGAGATTTTTTGTGATTGTATCTCTTTTTGGTATACAGACTTGGTTTGTATAGAGCTGATTTTATGAAATTATAATAGAAGGAGGTATAAATAATTATAATACAACGAGAGTAGGGGAAGCCAGAGAGGTATGTAAGGAAAGAGCCGGCTGGAACTCTGTACTCTCTGCCTACCCCGTAAGGGATCTACCGTGATGATATAGATAGATAATAGAAGAAGTACTTTAGTATTCTAAATTACTAATACTTAAAGCACGATGTGTTTCAACCCCATTTTTTACACAAACGCTGTCACGTCTATATTCCCTAAGCGCGGGTGTACTGACCACACCCACTTTTCGCCGACGATGTTAAGCCCCATGTAATCGGTCGAGTCTATTGCCATATACCGCATAATTTCAGATTTCGGACTGATATTGGGAATTTTTTAATAAAAAAACTACGTTTGTTTGACCTAGAAATTCAACCCAGGACTTCGGGATCGCAAAGCACATTATTCGCCACAGGTCCAATTTTTTATTACACCTAATAGTAGCAGAGTAAATTAGAATCCTTAGTTGGAGTGAAGAATACTCTATCACGCGGTAGGAAAGTGGATAGTTCTGTATACTTCGCTAGGAGCCATCACACGGGCAGGTCACACATATACACGTACCAACAAAGCAAAAATATTTTTTTATTAAATTCATTGCTTGTCTTATTTATAATATATAATAATATCAGCCTATACTGTCCACTGCTGGGCAAAGGCCTTCTCTCACAAATCGAGATGAGCAAGATTAGGTCATACTCCACCACACGAAACCAGTGCGGATTGGTGGGGGCAGGTTTGTGGCCCCTGCTGTTGGAACTTATCAAGCCGCCTTTAAGGCTTCCAACTCGGCTTAACGACTACCGCATTAAGTGGTAACCGGAACCAACGGCTTAACGTGCCTTCCGAAGCACGGAGCCGCTCGAATATGAAAATGCCACAAACGATCACCCATCTCAGGCCGACCGAGTCGAACGCTGCTTAACCTTGGTGATCGGTAAGAACACCGCGGTCGCACAACGCTACGAGCGCCTCGCTGTCTTATTTATGAGATACCTATTTCTTTTTTCATAAGTTATTTGTTTAGTATTAATAGAGTATATAATTCAAAACTACATTCTGTACACATGGCAGATTTAAAAATGATGCGCTTAGTAAAAATTGCCCACATTTATGTAAGTATCTTTCAGACTTCAAGAACCTAACGTGCTTTAAATTACCTAAAGCTTTTGTTTACTTTATAAGCGAAAGAAAGCTTTAACGATTCATCGGGCAACTAAGGCCTTAGGAAAGTTTGGGTCTGTGGACAAAATAGGTACTGCCAAAACCCGTAAGTTCTACTTTTCAGCAATATTAGGTAACTTGATATAATAACACTATCCATCCTTCGCTACATATAACGTAATATATTACTTTATGAGTTAATCTCATACATATTTTTTTGCAATTCTCCTCCAAAACGACTTGACTGATTGAAATAAAACTATGTTTCGAATTTTATCACGGTTTATTTTCTTTTTTTTTTGAATGTGTTCTCTCTTTTATAGGACAAACACAAAACTCGGGTTAAATAACACATAGCTGACCTAAAAAACCATCGCTTTAGGAAGTCTACAGTCTGTAAACATGTCCTTGACCGCAGCCGCCATAACATGAGATTTGATAGACCACAAATCCTGGTAAAAAACACCGTTTCCTACCAAGGATGGTTCGTGAAACTAATAAAATTAAAAAATATCCTAATTTCAATAGTGAATATATAGAAGCACCCACCTTGCTTCCATCGACTTGGCATCTGGTAAATAATATAATCAAATCCAAAACTAAGTATAACACTGCAATGCTTCAAGACACCGTGAACTTATGTTCCGTAGATCGGACCAACAAAAATAATTAAGAAGTTTGAGGGTACCCCGGCACAGCTATTCCTTTTGAACGTCTAATACCTTAGTCTTTTCCGTGACCATATAATAAAAATAGTTTTATTTCATGTGTAATATACGCGTAAATCTAAAAACTCAGACTTGACTGATTGTGATACTTATTGGGTCAACTGGGTGTTTCTTTTTTATGTTTGGACTCGGTTTGTGACGTTGTTCTCAGCTTGGTGTAAAACCACGGCAAACTGCTAGTGAATGTTTATACTTATGGAAAAAAATAAATTAACACATGCTTCAATTAATTTCACTGACACGAACCTATCCTTTTTTAACAAGAACATAAATTAAAGAGTATCTTGTCACGCTGAGCCACCGCACGCCCATTCACAATTTCTCTGCGACTAATAAGTTGGCAGTTTGTCAAGTACAGTCCGTATTACATATTTTAAAAGAATTTCATTCAATCTTACTTTTTTAACAAGCAAAGGCATCAGGTTATTTGCGGCTGATATATTTCTGATCCAAAAACCTTTGTGAAAATGATTAAGTTATTATATAAAAAAAACTTTTTAAAACAAGGGAAACCATCCTCAAAATGCAAAAAAATAATATTTGAAGTCGATGTCGGTTAGTTCAGTCGGTTATTTGGCACTGACTTCTAATAATTATTTTTGCTTTTAGAAGTCGGTTTCCCTATTTTAAAAAAGAATTTTCTTTGACAATTTTCAGTGATAAGTGAAATAATAATTAACATTTGTTAATATATCATATTATTTTACTTAGTGCTACAAAAAGGTACCTACAGAATTTATATAATTATGGGTATTCTATAAATTCTGTAGATAACTTATTAATACCCATAATAATGGAATCATACATTCGTGCTGTTTGCCGTTAAGGAGGCCCCTGGTGTGTCTTCAAACTCCGAAATTCACCAATACCAATTTCATTAAAATGGGACCACCTCGAAACTATACTAAACTCAAACCAAAAAGAATCATCAAAAACATTCAACGTTCATGAATAAAGACGTTATAAAAACACTGACGAATTGCAGTAAAAGTATACATGATGACATTATTCAAATGTATATACAATCAATCAATCAATCAATCAATCAATCAATCAGCCTATCGCAGTCCACTGCTGGACATAGGCCTCTCCTAACATGCGCCATTGCACACGGTCCTCCGCCTTCCGCATCCAGTCTGTCCCAGCGACCTTTTTGAGGTCGTCGGTCCATCTAGCTGGGGGCCATCCTACCTTACGCTTACCAAGTCGCGGTCTCCACTCTAGGACACGCTTGCTCCATCGGCCGTCGGTCCTTCTGCAGATGTGACCAGCCCATTGCCACTTTAGCTTACTGAGTCTGCGAGCTATGTAGGTAACTTTGGTTCTTTGTCGGATTACCTCGTTACGAATTTTATCCTTCAAAGAGACGCCCATCATAGCTCGCTCCAGAGCCCGCTGTGCGACTTTGAATTTGTGGACTAGTCCCACTGTGAGTGGCCACGTCTCAGCCCCGTAAGACATAACAGGTAGGACGCATTGGTTATAGACTTTAGTCTTCAGGCATTGCAGTATAGGCGAAAAGAAAACGTGACGTAGTTTGCCAAATGCTGCCCAACCTAATTGGATCCTGCGGTTGATTTCTTTCTCGAAGTTGTTTCTACCAAATTGGACAACTTGTCCAAGGTAGACATATTCCCGAACAACTTCGAGCATCGTACCATCTACGTAGATCGGTCCCGGCGTGACATGTTCATTAAACATGATCATGGTTTTATCCAAGTTTATGCCGAGACCGACACCTCGAGAGGCTCCATTTAGGCTATGCAGCATTTCGCTTAACTGTTCCAGTGACTCTGACACGATGAAGATATCAACGGCAAACCAAAGGTGTGAGATGTAGTCGCCATTGATGTTAATGCCCCGCCCAGTCCAGTCCAGCGTCTTGAAGACGTCTTCGAGTGCATTGGTGAAGAGCTTGGGGGATATTACATCCCCCTGTCTTACCCCTCGACGCAGCTCGATCGAGTTGGTCTTTTGGTCCTGGAGCTGGACGGTCATTGTGGCGGTATCATACAGACATCTCAACACCTCGATATAGCGCCAATCGATGCCACATCGCTGCAGAGCATCCAAAACCGCCCAGGTTTCGATGGAGTCGAAGGCTTTCTCGTAGTCCACGAAAGCCATACACAGTGGCTGATTGTACTCTTCGGTCATCTGTACAATCTGCCGAACAGTATGGGTGTGGTCTACGGTGCTGTAGCCTTTTCGAAACCCGGCTTGTTCCGGTGGCTGGAACTCGTCGAGTCTTCTGGCGAGGTGGTTTGTGAGTACTCTCGAGAACAACTTGTAGACGTGGCTCAGGAGTGAGATGAGTCTATAGTTCTTAAGCAACGTTTTGTCACCTTTTTTGAAGAACAGAACCACCGCACTCCCGCTCCACGCTTGAGGTGTTAAGCCCTGGTGGATGACGGAATTAAAGAGGCTCGCTAGCTTTTTCAGGATTGGAGTCCCGCCTGCTTTTAGGAGCTCAGTGGTGATTCCGTCATCGCCTGGCGACTTGTTGTTTTTGAGCTGCTCGAGAGCCACTCTGACCTCGTCCTGGTTGATATCAGGGATGTCTTCCGTATGGTGGCGTGTGAGTGGGGCTCTGTGGTCGTCAGCGCTGGGTCTCGTGGGTTTAGTCATCCGTGATGCGTACAGGTCTTTATAGAAACTCTCAATTTCCTCGAGTATCTCGAACTTGGAGGTTACGGTTTTGCCACCCGCAGTTTTAAGTTTCGTCAGATGGGATTTACCTAGCTGGCGAGCGAAGTGCCTCTGTTCTGTTCAATCACAGCCGCGATGGCGCGGGTGTTGGAACATCGGAGGTCACGTCGCACCCGCTTCCAGATCTTCCGGTTGAGGTTCCTCCCATCCGGCGAAGACGCCTGCGTGGATGACATTTCCCGTCTCTGCCTCATAAGTTCAAGAGTCTCGAGCGAGAGTTTAGACTCTCTGTTACCGATTTTGCCGGGAAACATCTTCGAGACACATCCTGTAGCATTTTGACCACTGTGTCGGTTTTCTCGTCAACATTGCCTTCGGTTTCCAGCAGGTTGAAACGATTTTAAAGTTCCAGTTGGAACTTTTCGGACCCTAAAGCTATTTGAGGCGCAATAGGTCTGAGAGTAGACCTCATCATGCGACGCCTTACGGCCCTGAAGTTTATATTTAGAGCGCCTCGGACAAGTCGGTGATCGCTGCCGGTATTAAACCTGTTGATCACGGAGACGTCTCTAAACATAGACTTCCTGTGAGTCATGATGAAGTCTATCTCATTCCTCGTCACAGTGTCGGTGCTTCGCCATGTCCACTTTCTATGAGGCTTCTTCTTAAAGAACGAATTCATCAAGAAGAGCCCCTGCGACTCCAGAAAGTTGACCAGCATCTGCCCCCTGTGGTTTCGGCGCCCCACGGCGTGGGTCCGATTATCGTTTCGCCGCGTTCTTGTACTCTCACTTTGGCATTGAAGTCCCCCATAACAACGTTGTAGTGAGCCTTGGTGGTGCCATGTAATGCCTTGGCTATGTCTTCATACATAGCTTCGACTATGTCGTCGCAGTATGTCGAGGTCGGCGCATATACCTGTACCACCTTCTGGGTGTACCTGCTGGTGATTTTAATTATGAGGTACGCTACCCGTGTCGACACACTGCTGACTTCCACAACGTTGTTAGTGAGAGCTTTGTTGACCAGGAAACCGACACTGCCCTGAGAGGGCCGATCACCTTCCCGAAAGTAGAACAGGTGGCCTGACTCAAGGGTTATCGTGTCCTCGCCCTGTCTTCGGACTTCGGATAACCCCAATATGTGCCAGTTTATGCGACCTAGTTCTACCTCGAGTTCAGTGAGGTGTTGGTCCAGCCGTAGAGAGCGTCCATTGCACGTAGCCAGGGTCAGGTGTTTTTGGTAGCCTTGTGTCGTAGCCCGGAGATTCTTCGCACCCCCTGCCCCGCTGTTACCGCGACCGCTACCGTGGCAGTGGACAGCGGGACTACCGGGAACTGGGGGCCTTTGGTTGAGGTGCTTTATCATGTTAGGAGGTTTTTGGCCTACTATACCACGATGGCCAGACGGGTTGGTGTAGGGTTTTTTTCCGAATTTTCCTTTTCTGGTCCTTGATCGGACGACGTTACTGCCTTTGGTGGACTCTTACGACCAGCCTAGCAAAAGTAAGGCTACTGGGGCATTCTAAGTTTTCATACTGAGTTCTTAGATTTACGCGAATATTACACATGAAATAAAACTATTTTATTTCTAACTTCTACTTTATTTCTATTTTACTACTAAAAATCAATAAATAAACCGCGATAAAATCCGTAAAATAGTTTTATTTCATTCTAAGTTTTTCTTTCGCTTCCAGCCCAGTAAAGAAGTAGTAGTAATGTATATACATATTTTAGTAATCAAATGTTTAGCTCAATATGATATGTTTTTTTGTTATGATAAAGAGCTGAGAGGAGATCTGAACAATTCTATTCGCCTGTATTATAGAGATTCACACCCTTAGATGAAATGCAGGCCCATTTTACGGAAACTTAGAAATTTAAGCCAAAACAAGTGAGCTTTCACTAGGTTATTGCTTAAAACTGCTTTTAGATATAAATATAACGACTACTAAAACCGATACTTTAAAACACCTATTTTAAAGAGTGGCAGTTATCGAACATATTACTATTGAACCGAACAATGCAGAAAAAGCCTCACAAATTTCCACATTGTTAAAGTTTCAGCGCGTTTTGTACACACATTATAAATAATAAATACGAGAATGTACCCATACGCGTATACTGGGGAGAGTGTGAAGAAAGATATTTGTTCTTAGTTTCTTGGCTTATCTTTAGTCTTTAAAACGTTTTAATATTTAAATATGCTGACATTCTTAAAAAAATATAATCGTGGATCGAAATCCCGTAATTTAAAATTATACAGGTATTTTTGCAGTTGACTATACATACGTAAATATTCAGGAATATTATAAATTTATAATTATTCTGTACTGTCCATGTAGTATGACGAGAAGAGAGGGGACGCATGATATTAATAAACGTGATATTATATTTGTGTTTGATTTATTTCTAGGCCGGAAGTGGCCGCTGGGTGGCAGGCGAAAGCTTACATTTAATTTATAATTAGCTGAGCTCATGATTAGATGATTGGCTGAGATATAAGATGGATGGGTACACTCGAAGCTAGTTATGTTTGTTTTTGGCCAATATTTTTACTAATACTAATTTGACTTAAATAAAAACCTTTAGTGGAATTTCCCTTCTACGCGGTAGATATGTATAAAATAATAATAATAATATTAGCCCTGTTAAGTAACTGTTCCACCGTTGGGCACGGGCCTCCTCTCATACTGCGACGGTTTAGGCCATAGTCCACCACGCTGGCCCAGTGCGAGTTGGCGAACTTCACATGCCTTCGAGAAACTCTTAGGCATGCAGGTTTCTTCACGATGTTTTCCTTCACCGTTAAAGCAAGTGATAATTAATACGCACATGCTTTCGAAAAAACTAAGGTGCGTGCCTGGGTTTGAACCCGAGACCTCTGACTTTGCAGTCCAACGGTCTAACCACTAGGCTATCACTGCTTATATGTTTATATATAGATATGTATATGTAGATAAAATTGTATGCTTTTCTCTGCCCGACCGCATGGGCGAGTCACCACACACGTAATGCAATAAGACTTTTCAATACATAACTATTTATTTTAAAAAACTAGCCTTATTTTCTTGTTTTTTTTTTTTAATTTGTGTTCATTATCACCAGTATTGATTACTCCTGTAAATTCTACGAGGATACAACGCAACAGTCTGTATTCTCAAATAGAATACGTGCGAGCAGGAATCCACTTGTCATTTTTACTTCGTCCTTATACTCGCATTATATTTATAATATATAATGAACTCACAAACTGGACCGTTATAGGGTTTAATTAATCCCGGGGAACACGAATGTGTCCTGAACAATTTATGGGCATAATTTACGGTGCCGTATCCCGAAAAAAAGGGAATACAAATACGACGTAATGTGGGTCGTGTTAGAAGCTAGTTGGTTAAAATAATTAATAAATTAGGTATTTATATTAAATGTGTATACGTTTTTATGACAAACTTTCCACGATATTCGAGATTTGCTAATTAAGATTTAGATTAAGATGAATTAAGAAAGCATATTACAAAATCTCGGATTACATAGAAAATAAGACCGCGTGGGATTGAAGTACCGTATTATTTAGTATTGCTAATTATTCTTCTTTTGAAATTACATTAATGTTAAAGCGTAGCGTGGTCTGTCTGACGAGCTTGGGGTATTGCTTAGCCAATCTGACCACCGTCTTTGGGGCTCTGGTTTGGTCATGCTCACTATAACGTCTTTGCTTGCGGTGGCTGTCTGGCGCGGGTCATTCCCTTCCCTCCAATATGGTCGAGGGGAGTGATGGCTGTTCCAGTAGTCATACTCGTGAAGGGGTGCTTGTGGGGACTGGTCTATCTGCAATCCTTTAGACACTCTTTATAAATGATTTTATTAGTCTCATATCTCGGTCGTACGGCATCACACTGGAGCTAGATCGTAAACTATTTAATTGTAACCTTAACATTATATACACACAATACGATAAAAATAAAATTGAATAAGACAAAAGAAAACGATAATGAAATAAAAAAAGACAAGCTCGCTGAGTTTCTTCGCCGGATCTTCGCAGTGGAGCCGCGTTCCGATCCGGTGGTAGATTTTTAGTTAAATAAGATTTTTAAAAAAAAAGTAAATTGACTATTTGTAAGCGCCCCCGCAGGGCTTATACAAAATAAAGTGAGTGAGTTTGAGTTATCATAAGAAAAATCTATAATATAGTAGACCCCAGATAGTAGTATCTGGGGCCTGGGATTGGTCATGCTCATTAAAAAGTAAATGCTTGCAATCGCTATTCGGTGCGGGTCACTTCCTTCCTTCTAATATGGTCGAGGAAGGCGACGGTTGCTCAAGTAGTCATACTCGTGAAGAGGCGCTGCTTGTGGAGACTAGTCTACCCAGAATCTTTTAGCTACTCATTCTAAATATTATCGTTAGTCTTATATCTCTGTCGTAAGGCATTAAGAATCCTTTAAATCATAATCTTGGTCCTAAAGCATGACACTGGAGCTAGATCCTAAACTTCACATTGCAATTGGTATTTATAACATCGATACCTTATTTGTACTAAATCTGGTCTTTCGTAATTTCTTGGCTGCCATTTTGATTGTAATTGAGGTAGGTAGGTACAGAGTATAGAGTTCCAACAGGGGCTATCCTTTCCTCTACCCCGGGACCCGGAACCTATTTTTCGGGCCCCTTTTGCGACAAATAATTTATCGAAGACCTATACACAACATGATGACAAATAATTTTAATTAATGAAGATCTTTTTAAAAACAGACGTTAATAACAAAAACCAATGGAGAAATGTTGCATTGTTCAGAGTTCAAGAGTGTGAAACAGAGAGTGGCCTCCTTTCAGCTCCATCATCAGATCCTGCTTAACATCCCAGACAACAGTACTCATTAAGACAAATCCAACGAGCCAAAACACGGCGGAACAATTTGTTATGTAGTTGGGTAGCCCCGCCGGTAACGTCTAAGGTAAACACGACTTTTTCCTCGACGTGATTACGCCGCCGCCGTTGCCGCTCACGCACCGGAGAGGATAAATGGGAAGGCAAGTAAAGTGCATCCGACCACTGCGAAGGTTCAAGTTGATGAAGAAGACTTCATCAAGGTGGAGAAGAAGAAGCTTCCTCTAAGAAACCGGTGTGGGACTGCACCGGTTGACGAAGGCACACTCCTGCGTTTAGCACTACTTACGACGCTACCGTACGTGTCACGGCTACAATACACCGCCAAAGCTGATGACATTGTGGAGTATTTTATTTTTATTTTTACAATTTTTGGAAGACTATCAGCTATTATGGTATGAATATGATATAAAATAGAGATAGACAGCCATTTACAAGTCTCCACTAATAGAAATAGAGTATAATTAATCGATCCGACAGAAATACCAGTGTGACAAAAAAAAAAATATACCTATATATAGTTACAAAACAAAATATAAAGAAAAAGAAAAAGAAAATCATTCAATGAATATTAACTGCTCAACTATGAGGGTCGGGAAGCTGAACTCGCAAAGACTGCGGCTTTTAATTCTTTTGATGGGCGAGTTCCCATAGCCAGGCTGGTGACCTTTATGAGCGAGGAGTTCTGGGTGAGGGGTGTCGTATTCAGAAGATTTAGAGGGAGACTGCGAGACACCCCTGTACAGCGCAACATGTCGCCGGCAACACACGTTACTTAGTTTATAAGTTTTTGTATGTTATATGTATGTTAGTCTGTAAGGTATATATTCTATGGGCCTGTAAATTTCAAATGCCTGAATTAAATAACATTAATATTATTATGTATGCATTTATTTAAATACTATTTCTTATAAAATATATATAAGAATACAAAAATTCTTATATATATTGTGGAAAAGAAATGTGCTCCACTGACAGCGAGATCTTTGACCCAAGCTACCAGTGGTCAGGGTTACAAAGAGAGGAACCCTTCACCCAACTGCTTAGCGAGAGCTTCTCGAGGTTTTTATCGAAGCTCTTCGCTATTAGGTGGTTGACTGATACGACTATCGGAATAATGATAGTTGAATCAACATTCCACATGGCGGTAACCTGCGGCCGGCGGCCAATGAGCCAGGTCCAAATATTTAGATTTTTTTTTCTTATCCGGCCTTCGCAAGGTTCACATCATGCGGAATGGTGACATCAACTAGCACTACACGACGCAACGATCGATCTATTATCACGAAATCAGGCTTATTGGCTAGAATAGTCCTGTCCGTGATAATAGATCGATCAGAGTAGAGCGTGATATGACCATTTTTGAGACCTGGAATAGGCTGGTACTGGTAGTACGGTTTTATTATTATTGTCCATCTTTCGACTTCGTCATTAGATCCTGAACACCAACTAGTTGGATAGTACTTGTCAATACCAATCTAACAAGCCTAAATACGAGGCGGTTATGTTATGTGGCTGACAAGTTCCTACGGCCACCCTCCGACTCCGACTCAAACTCCGACTCCAACCAAACTAGACGAGCTTCCCGAATCCGTTGATTGCATCAATAATGATCTTAAAAATATCAACGAGTGGGCTAAATCTTTTGGCCTGCTAGTAAATCCCACAAAATCTTGTGGGAAAGCTCTCATTATTGGTGGCAGATACTACTTAAACCACTTGGATCAGCATGTCCTTTCACCAGTACTTTACGACTCAGTACCAATAGTATATTCCAAAAGCGCTAAAAATTTGGGTCTCTATATCGATTGCTATCTTTCGTGGAATATTCACGTTGCAAAGGTAAGCAGAACAATTTATTGCTTTTTCCAGTCTCTCAAGCAACTCTAGAGGCCTTTTCATACTAAAATAACCCTTGCTCAATCCCTTCTTCTTCCTCTTCTGGACTGTGCTAATATCTGTTTTCTGGACGCGACGAAAGAGCTCCTCAATAAACTTGAATAAATTCAGAATTTGTGCATCCGCTTTATTTTTCGGCTCAAAAATACGATCATGTGTCGGAATTACAGGTGCGATTAAAGTGGTTGCCTATTCAACGTCGTCGGGATACTCACATTCTTTCACTCCTTTATTCTTTTCTCCATAATCCTAATTCACCAACTTATCTAAGGGAACGCTTTTTTGTATTTTTAGTCCCCAGGGGAAAGCCCTGCCGCACATCTTCCCTTTTTTCTTCGCATTCCCCGTCACTCTTCCAGCCTTTATCCGTTGGTATTGGTCCGTTTTATGCACATTTTACTTCAATTGTATACTGTCCTCTCAATTTTCATCTCTCTATCGCTCCAAAGTTTTATGTAAGAGAACTCAATTTTGAGTTAAGCTCGCCTTTGTACATAAACTTTCCCATCTTGTTATTATAATTATACGTGTACAATAAAGAATAAAGGACTCCATCGTCAAACCAGCTCCATGGTACCATGCGAGCTCAATGGGATAACCACAAAGACTTCCAAAAATTGATCACATAATTTGAACCGGAAAGACAAACAGGCATACGAACAGTGCAAGTTATAAGCTTGTAAAAATGATTCAAGTTTGTGTTTATATTTATAATTGTTTATAGGGACGCCGCTTAAATGATTTTAAATATTTATACTGAAACCGAGTGCAAATGACCGCTAAGTTAAAATCGTAACATCACATAAATCAAACGGGTAGCACAGATGTTTTAAACGAATGATTCACGGCTTCATGTGATGCGTGTCGACCTTATTACATGCACATAAGAGTCCATATTAGCCTAAAAGTATTTTGTACATGATATGAAGACTTATTAAGATCACTGCATGCATCATACCAGTGGCCTAAGTACAAACCCTTTTATATTATCCTAACTCTGTCGAGAAAGCGTGCTGTCATGTATTAATCTTAATTTAATACTAGACGTTTGCCGCAACTTCCTCTGCATCCATTTTTAAAAACTTTCATGTAACTTGCAATGGTCCTATGTCTGTCTGTCTTTCCGGTTCAAATCTAGTGATCCATTTTTGAAGTTTTTGTGGTTATACGATTTATCTGAAATTTGGCATACGTATGAAAATTCGATGACAATGCAATAATATGGTACCATGGAGCTGGTCTGATAATGGAGTCGGAAGGTGGCCATAGGCACATGTTATACAATATACAACGTAAACCCCTCTTGTTTAGGCTTGTTAGATTAGTATTGACAAGTACTATACAACCAGATAGTATTCAGGGTGTGATGTTGAAGCGGAAAGGTGGCTAATGGAACCACCCAATTACTTATTACTTACCCCGTCTATGTCTCGATGAGTACTTTAGAGCCGGACGGTGTCCAGGGTCTGATGATAGGAACTCCTCAACTAAGCAAGATATCTTTGTTGTGTTTTACTATAAAAACTTATTTTTAAAAAGGTATTTTTAAATTAAAATTATTTCTTTGAGACACAAGGCAGCCTTTCTCAGGAGGTAAATTATCTCAGAAGTAAAAATTGCAAAATAAACATACAATGCAAAAGTGAAAGCATCTAGGCACCAGGGGAGACTTAGTCTTCTTCTTCTTCAGCCGAAAGACGTCCACTGCAGGACAAAGGCCTCCCCCAAAGACGGCCACAACGACCGGCTTTGTGCTGTACACATGACTGACTTAGTCTTACTATGATCAAATAAACAGTGTGTTATCTGGAGGGCAAGTCGAGAGTCTCTGTATTTACCGAGTGTGTATGAGATGAACTATGATAGTGGAGGAAGCCAGAGGGGTGTGTAAAGAATGAACCTGTTGCAACTATGTACCCTCTGCCTACCCTGCAAAGGATCAGGGGTGATAATATAGACAGTTATTTATCTCCTTACCGAATTTTATGAAACTGTTCAGCGGTTTAGTTTTGAAAAGGTAACAGACAGATTAACTTTTAAATTTTAAATAATAGTTTGAATATTAAGGATGTTTAAAAGGATAGAAAAGAATCTGTTTATGCTGAGACCTCAAATGACTGGCGGGAAATACAAATTGTATTTTCAATTTGTTCTTTTCTTAAAAATGCGTTTTGTTACCAATTTTATTAAAACTCTTACAATTTTATTGCAAGCTCAAATTCTTTTAATTCTACGTAACTAGCGAGCGTGCATGATGAATTATATTTATCTAGCATCATTCCCTGTAGAGTAGGCGGAGTATACAGAATTCCAATTTCCTTGCAGACCTTCCTGGCTTCCTCCACTTTCATAGTGCGTGTCATAGGTGCCCGCTTGCCATTACGGAGGCTCATGATATGTCATTCATATAAATCAAGGTCTGTTTGGTCTTGGTAGATTAGTCTAGCTAGGTCATACCCAGCACCTACATCCTTCTTCATTCAAATTACGTAATTCGATTAAAACAAAAAAATAAATTAAAACTTGTAAGTTTCTTTGTGCCTAATTTCTACAAAAATTCTTAGCATCTCTATGTATCTATATCATCACGCCAGGTCCCTTGCAGGGTAGGCAGCGGGTACAGGTTCCAACAGGTTCTTTCCTTACAGACCTCTCTAGCTTCATCCCCTCTCATAGAATGTCATATACTTGCCAGTTATGGAGACACAAATGAAGTTGAGTTTGCAATAAAAATATAAATCACAAATTGTTTCTGGGCTTACTTCGCATAAAACACGAAATTATAGTTGTACTTACCTAATACGCTATAAAACTATAATTGATTCACAACCACTTATTTACGTATACAAAAACATTAGCCTAACTAGTGACTGTCAAATCAGCATTGTTCCATTCGAAACTTGCGAACTTCTATACACCACATTAAAATTTTTATTATATTTAATCACAACACTTAAAGTTACGTGAATTCGTTGTAATTTTCAGCGGAGGTTTTGCAGGCATCCGCCGCACATAGCGACCAGCGGCGAACTACTGCCGCCCAGCCGCTGAAGGCTGAAAGCATTCGCGAAATCGCTGAAATTATTATTCAGCTGTCGCCGAGGTGCTTTGCTTTATAAGTTTGTTTGTTTATTTCCAGTCGCTATTTGTACGTCTTGTGACTTTGATAATAAAACTAAAAGCTTATTTTTGCCTTTTAAAAGGCTTTTGTTAGGATTTTTATCAACGTTAGATGTTTCATACCCTCCATTATAAACGTATTGAATGTTTTATTAGTTATAGGTTTCAGTTTGAATTTTATTTTATTTATTGCAGTGGTTTTTTTCTTTGAATATAGGGTACGATTTTGGTTAGGTTGAAGGGAATGAAAATTATCCCAAAATATATGAACGAACTATGGAAACAATTAGCAGTGTTAAAACACACATATCAACATTTTATTCATGTTCGACTACCCGATGGATAAAGGTGAATAGTTGGAAATATATATTTTACCTCGAATATTTGCAAAAAGCAAATAAACATCTGTAAAACTTTACTAAAATAACGTTCGTAAATAAATATTCGAAATTAACGTAGGTATAATATTTAGGTAAGGGTACGAACCACTAAGCCTAAAGACACCGCTTTGTTCCATCACTGCGTAGGATTGAGTGCGCATTTCAAAAGTTGGCCTAGTGTGGGGAAGGCAACCAATTTTTTTTTTTTAAATCAGTAATACTCTTCATTTCATAAACCTATGTGGACATAGAAAACCAGAAATAAAACGATTTTTCGGATTTTATAGCGGTTTATTTTTGATTTTTATGTTCCCGACGTTTCGAGTGCTTTGCAGCACCCATGGTCACGGGAAGGAGTCCTTCCCGTCCGAAAATCCGAAAAATAGTTTTATTTCATGTGTAATATTCGCGTAAATCTAAGAACTCAGTATGAAAACCAAAAATGTTCAACATATTTTAATGATATTTAAATCAAGAAAAAAATATGGATTTCTATGCATTTGAAAAATTGAGAATACTCAGCTACTTCTAGTGCTGCCCATATTTAGATTGACAATATGTTCGGATCAAGTCTTCTCCCTCCGCAACATCGTAGAGAAGCATCTGGCAGTGGGCCGGAAGGTTTTCTGCGGTTTTGTAGATCTGGAGAAGGCGTTTGACAGAGTTGTGCGAGAGAGACTTTGGGGCATTTTGCCAGAGTATGGTATAGATGGCACTCTGTTGCGAGCCGTCCAGTCCACTTATGTGGACTGGACGTGGACGTGGTAACAGGTCACCCTGGTTTGACGTTAAAATCGGCGTCAAGCAGGGTTGCGTGTTGTCCGCTAGACTGTTTATAATATATCTGGATAAATGGGAATGTCTTCAAAGACTGAAAGCGATGAATGAAGGTGTACAAATGGGTGACCTAGTGGTAAACCATCTACTTTATGCAGATGACGCGGTTTTAATAGCGCCAACAGCCACTGATCTGCAAACACTAGTCACAGTTATGAAAGATGACTGCATGAACAATGGCTTACACTTGAATGTAAAGAAAACTAATATTATAGTTTTTGAAAGGGAAGAAACCAGAATGGTGGTACCAAATGTAAGGATGGTGGTTGGTAACGATGTGCTGGAGCAAGTGAATGAGTTTGTATATCTTGGATGCGCCTTCAGTAAGGATGGGAAATACACCGCTGACATAGAGAGAAGTGTGAGTGCAGGGAACACGGTGAATGGTGCGATGGGAAAGCTACTTGGAAGCCGGCACTTAAGCCATAAGGCGCAGCTGGCCGTACATAACGGAGTTCTTGTCCCAACGCTGTTATATGGTAGCGAGAACTGGGTATGTAAGAAGGAGAATGAAAGTAGGATATGCGGTAGAAATGCGAGCTCTGCGGAAGAGGTGCGGAGGGAAGCTGACCGACTGCATTAGCAACAGCGTAGTAAGAAAGCGAGTAGGTATGAAAGATAGTATCAGTGTAAAGATGAGAAAGGGCATGCTCCGTTGGTTCGGGCATACAGAAAGATTGCCAGATTAAATAATGACAAAACAGATATACAATGTGAAAGTGGAAGGATGCAGGTACCGGTGAAGACCTAGACTATCTTACCACGACCAAATAAATCGAGTCTTCTCTGAAGGAAAAGTCAAGAGTCTCCGTAACCGGCGAGCGCGTATGAGCCGAACTATGAGAGTGAAGGAAGCCAGAGAGGTAAGTAAGGAAAGAACCTGTTGGAACTGTTGGTACTCTCTGCCTACCTCGCAAGGGATCTGGCGTGATGATATAGATAGATAGATAGATAGAGACAATATGTTTAGCAGGACATTGCGTGGACTAGGCAGGTAGAGGTGCCGGCAATGCGACGTCTAGAGATAAATGGTCTGTGGCTGAGAGTAAGTAATATTATTTTACTACCATATTAATTAAACGTAAAATGGAGTAATAGCCATCGTAGTAATAGCCATATATTCTTCGTACTAGATTACAAATCACGCACAAAATGACAGCCAAGACACGGCCGCTTTTGCATATACAGAATTCAGTCATCTCAAAAAGATGGTTGTATAATCTTCAGTGTTGCCGTCCTACTAATATTATAAATGTGAAAATGAAATGTTTATAACATACAAATATTTTTAAATATTTGGATGTTTGTTACTCAATCACGCAAAAACGGCTGAACGGATTTGGATGAAATATGGCACACAGGTCGTTTTTACCTGCATTAACATATAGGATATTTATCCCGTTCCTGTTTTAAGTCAACGCGGACGAAGTAGCAGGAAGAAACTAGTTTACATATATATTAAGAAAGGAATGGCATAACTTTATTATTTATCAAAATGAATCGTCTAAATTATTATGCAACTAAGTTCTTCCATAAAATAATACGTAGGTATATTTACTTATAGTTTGTGTCTACATGAATTACAGAGTGCCTTAGAGACTGCGTCATCTCACATTTTATGGCCAATTAAAGTTCTTACAAAGAACAGTTTGTCTTAATAAAGTCTGTAAAACGAGAATGTCGATAGCTTCAGTTAGGTTATATTTAAATATTGTATTTCTGTAACTTCGGTGCTTGGGCCTTTTGGAATGGCGGTATTCATGACATCCACAGCCCTAGTCTATGGGGTTACAGCTGTACCCCGAGAAGGGTTACTGTAAACTCGTAATCACAAATCGATGGCGATCACGATCGACAGGTCCAACTGACGAAACAAATAAAAGATGTTGCCAGTTTGAGATGATAACTAAATGAATCGGCATATAATATAGACATCATTTAAAAATGGTTTTTTTTTTTTTTTTAATTCAGTTTTAATTCAACTAAATGCATTTAAAAAAAACATATTATTTTAGTGTTAGCGCAGTAGACAATTATTTGGAAATAAATAATTTTCAGGATATGCAGATTCTGAATAACATATTACTAATAGCTTTTTTACACTTCTTTTATCAATAAAACTAATTAAAAATAAAGTTTTATTTGAGTTTTTAAATTATTTTCTTAATTCTATAATCGACATAAAAGTTATATTGTGGGACATCCCTATTTAAAATATGCCAATACTTGACTACATTGTGAACGTTAATTTTCATCAATATGTTGTAAAGACCAGGTAATGCTACATCTATGGGGAAGACGATTATAACTAGTAGGGAACCAACTCACTAGGGTTGACATTTAACAGGCAACAGGTCGTAAAAACTATGCCAAAACACTAATATGTACTTTAATCGATGACATACCTGCGCTCGAATATTGCAGCTTAAAAGTGGGCCAATGGGCTAATTTTACATGTACTAATCGAATCGATTGCGATCCATACCTAGTCAAAACGTAATACTTGTATTTGAGTGAATCATTATTAAGAGTCATGATTTAAAGTCACTAAATTTCAATTAAAATTGTGCACTTATCAAGTAATTATGTAACTGTAGTTAGTATTAGTAAAATATAGTAAACCAATTGTTGGTAGACCAAAACATAAAATAAAAAAATTGAAAGCACCTTGGTAAATTTGTGAATTATCCACCTAAATATACATCGTATATCAACTAGAAAAGAATGACTAGGTAAATTATATATTAGTCTAAGCACAAACAACGGCCGGCACAGTAAACGCCAATTGCGGGATTTACCTTGTAAGAGCCTTTCAATATAAAAAGTAGAATCACTGTGTGACACTTTTGATAAAATTCTTTCGGTCTATCGAGAGAGGTATGTCGAACAGATTAAGGATTAGGGGCACTTCAGTGATAACTTGAATCAGTATACAGAAAAAATATGCTTCGGGCACGGGTTTTTACTCCATAAGTATTGTGTAAACATTTTTAGGATTTTTATAGTATTTCCTGAGTACTATATACATACATACAAAAAGTGATCAGAGAGTAAAGCGAGGTCTAGCCTTACTTAAGTCAAATTCCTCAGTGGAAATAACTCAATTCATGCTTGCAATGATTTTCAATCTAATATAATAAAAAAAACTTAGACTATTACTAAAAGCTCCATTCTTTCTCCGCCACCATTTTGATTCTCAGACACACGCATGCAAGTCGACCGGTTCAACAATCAAAAAGTAATATTAAATGCATTCTAAATGCCATTGCAAGCTGTATTAGGACTTGTTGCTCTTGAGTTTATAACGCTGGACAAACAGGGACCAGTATCTACTGCGGATTGGAGAGAAAGAAAATTTTGATGCGGCATAACAATCTGATTCACCATTTGATTTTGTCATACTCCTGCTTCAACTGCTTCGCAATTCGTTAATTAATATTAGGTAGTGCGTACTGTATATAATATGTCAATTACGCATCAAATACGTAGGTACATCTGGGTAGATGTTAGTATACGTATTGAAACACGAACAGTTTTGAGTTAAGCTTGGTTTTCACATAAAATTTCCCAAAAAATAACTAAAAACAGTGTATACGTTATCAACGTGATGATCGACGCTAATTAATTAAATCATAACCTCTTACTTTGCATGAATATTACTCTATTCCAAATATTATTTATATGCCTAAAAAGTGCACTTAAAGGGTATGCCGCATCCAACATTCATGACTTTATAATCTCTTGCCATAACGGTGTAGTTTTTGCTCATCGAGGGCAGCTGTCGCTTTGTTTATGGAAGTGTAGGCTCAGTTCCACGCATTGAAGTTACCTTTTGTACGTTTTGTTAGGATGCTCTCTAAAAAAATAGTCAAGCACATGTTAAAAATACTTTTTTATTTTCTAGGCCACGGCCTTAAAGTGCAATAGTATTTCGAATCGTTCTGTAAAGAAAGAACAAGGCTCTGTTCATATGTCTGTTTTTCCGGTTCAAATATTGAGATTCATTTTTCAAGCACTTACGTGTATCCGTTTGTCCTCAGAAACTCTTAGCCTAAGGATGCCCCTTTACAATAGCAGCTTCTATGATGTCTTTTTCTGTCCAGGCGGTACGACTGTGTAATACTCTACCTATCAGTATACGACGTGCATCGTATGTAGAGAGCTTCAAGGAGCTTGAGCTGCTCCGCCCACTGTGTCGAATAGTCGCGGGTTCGATTCCCGCACGGGACAAATCTTTGTGTGATCCACAATTATTTGTTCCGGTCTGGGTATTTGTTTGTGAATTTTCATGTTTGTAAACGCACCCACAACACAGGAATAAATCCTAGTGTGGGGCTACGTTTTTAAAAACAGAAAGAAAGAAAGAACTTCAAGGACCAAGTGAGAAAGTATTACTTATCTACTCTTCACCGGGTCCTGCTGTGGTATCGTGATAGTTAATTATGTATATGTGTAGTAAAATTTTGTACTATGTCTCTGATATACTGTATTTTTAACCGACTTCAAAAAGGAGGAGGTTGTATTTATGCTATTTTTTTATGTATGTTCAGCAATATTTCCGTCAATTGCGGACCGATTATGATGTTCTTTTTTGCATTGGATTCAGTATAGGCATTGGACCTTGGACTTAGAAGATACACCAGGGAACTCCTTAACGACAAACAACAGGCATGTGTAAATTGAGATATTATGGGTATTACGTCAATCCTATAGGTACCCTACTATAGAACTAAGCAGTATATTAGCCAACTTCAAAAAAGGAGGTTCATAATTCGTCCTTTTTTTATAACTCCTTTGCTTATGAACCGATTTTGATGATTCTTTTTGCATTTGGTTCAGGATAGTTGTGAGGTGGTCCTATTTCAATGTTATTGGTATTGGACCTTGGACTTTGAAGATACAAGAGAGAACTCCCTAACGACAAACAGCACGAATGTATAGATTCCGTTATTATAGTCATTATATTAATCCTGTAGGTACCTTACTGTACAACTCAGCAAAATAATATAATATCGGTATATAAATTAGTAAATTATTCACTCGTCACTTAAAATTGTAAAATAAAAATCTTTTTAAAAAAAGGTAAACCGATTTCAAAAAGCAAAAAATAATATTTTAAGTCGGTGCCAAGTAACCGACTGCACCAACCAGCACCGACTTCAAATATTTATTTTTTGCTTTTTGAAGTCGGTTTACCTTTTTTTTGTGTTTGCATTTTTTAAGTTATATTTATTATTCATTACTATAGTTAAAACTTCTGTGTAACAAGTTCACCCCCGTTTATTCCACAACCTTATCGTTTTTTCCATCCCAAGGTTGCCTGGAAGAGATTACTTTTTAGCGATAAGGCCGCCCTTTGTGTAACTTTTAGTTGTTTTGTTTTTGTATTTTGATATTTATGTAATTGGGTAAAAAGTTATCTATTTATCTATAAATATGTAAGTTTGATGACAATGCAGTTATGTGGTACCATGGAGCCGCTCCGGATGGATTCAAAAGGTGGCCACAGGAACATGTCAACTCCATAAAATAGCCCTCTCGTACTTAGGTTTGTTGGATTGGTATATAACCAGAAAATATTCTAGGTCTAATGATGAGTCAGGTAACCAACAATCGGGTTGTATTGAAAAATTGCCATTATAAAAATATAATAAGTATTCAAACTAAGGGAGATAAATTGCTTTGAAAATACCAGTAGATGCTCTCATTTACGACCTTTGAAATTTTTGGCAGAAGTTAGGGCCCACGGAAAGTGTCTCTGTGTCGGTTTTTAACAATATTTTGTATAGCATTATATAAAAATTAGCTTTTCATAATATGGCGTTAGCAACATTAAAAAAAATCAACGAAGGATACCACCACCCTAGGATTTATTCCTGTGTCGTGGGTGCATTTACAAACATGATAATTCACAAACACGAATACCCCGACCGAATCAAATAATTGTGGATCACACAAAGATTTGTCCCGTACGGGAATCGAACCTGCGACTATTAGACGCAGTGGGCGGAGCGGCTTAAGCTCTTAACCACTGCGCTAAATTGTCCGTCTTTCAATGCGCTTTGTGTGCCTACTACCTTTAAAATGTTCGACTTTACATACGCTTGTAACTACATATCAGTTCTATGTATGCAAAAAATAGTTTTCAAAAATGACTGGCTATTCTGAGATCTCATTTCATTCATTTTATACATGCTTTTGTTTTAATCAATTCAAAATACTATCAGTACAAGTGGTCGCTCATAGGTCGATATTCGACCTACTCTTTCATTGTTTCCTGGTGTTTGATATTCAGTAAGACTATAGACAAATAATATTAAAGACAAACATCAATTTGACGTGTATTGTGTCAAATACATGGTAGTGTGTGTAATGTTTTTTTCATTGATTTAATGTATGTTTTGTGCATAATTTAAAAAAAAATATTAGCATTCTGCACTCCTTCTCTATATAAACTATAAGTGTGGGAAATTTCATACTCCTCCGTCCGCGCAATTTTCGTAAAATGTGTACAAAGTTTATGCTTCACGTATTAATATATAGATATCATTTCCATTTTGTTCAACTTTCATGATGCCATTGAATGACATTCTACGAGAGTACCATATGTAAGATTTGTAAAATGGGGATTCGATTGAAACCGTATTTTGAACAGTTAATTACGAGAAATAGCCTTGTGTTTTTTAGCTTTTATTAATTATACTGGCCAGTGTTATCCTAACCATGAGTTTTAATACGAAGCACGAAATTGTTCTTACGCTTTTATTGTGAAGTAAATCTTTCGTTTGACTGTACTCTAATTACAAATAGAAATATTTTGTCTCCATAATAAATGGTTATACACATTCCTTTGCGATCCTAAGGCTGTAGTTAAACAGTTACCGTTAGTTTCGGTAACAGCCGGGGCGGGGTCGGATGACCCCTTATTTATGATATTACAGCACTGGGAGGCTGGGAAGTGGTATGCGAATATGTTTATTTCCGAGGGACTTGGTTTATGATATCTCTTACGGTTATAGTTAACTTGGTAACTTAAAAGAAATGTAACGCCGTCCTCGTGGAGAGATAATATTTTTTTTTATGGTATCTAAACTTTGCTCGTTAAATCCAACTAAAATTATACGAGTATATGCGAAGATTTGTGAGGATTCATGGAGGTATGGCTTCTAAACGGATTCCGATGAAAATCTAAGGCAATATAGCTTAAATATCAGAACAACACATTTGCCATGATTTATTTTATGTACCCAATGATATAAAAAATAAATGCGTGCGAAGCCGCATGTAACAGCTAGTGTGAATATAATAAGTTTGCATAAAAATGGTGAATAGAATAGACTAATCTTTAATTGGAATAACATTCAGGAACAATAATTTGGAAATACGGTTATTAGGCTCCATGTGCATTTGACCACAATGAGCCGTACAAATTTCACAATTAACTAACTGTATATCTATATAATAATATTAGTGCTGGTTAGTTAACAGAGAACGGCCAAAAACAAGATGGGCAGATGTTGTCAAGAAGGACCTGCGTATATATATGTAATGCCTCCGAATACGACACGTCCGACAGAGCGAAGTGAAAGAAGAAAATTAGGAAGGCAGACCCCACCATCAGATGGGAATAATTATTGCCAAGGAGAGAGAGAGAGTGCTTAGTTATTTCTCGATTAACTTTACTCGGCAATTAAAACTGGCTCTTTAACCATCGAATAGGGCTACTCAGAGATGGTGAAATTTGTAAATACTCTAATTGTTGATTAGTTTATTCCAAATTGTAATGTTTCTATCATCTATGACGTACAGCAAAAGTATAAGCAAGTAACGAATGCACTCATTGTAAGCAGTTACGGAGTCGCGCTTTCGGTACACGTGCCGAAGGCATTGTCTGGCCGCCATTGTTCAGGCCTACCCGTCTGATGCACCAGAACGGTGGAAACTCGACGCCTTCTCTTGTTTAATATCTATTTTTAAGTGATAATGATTTTTTTTGTTAAGTATACCTTAAAAACGTATGTACTATTGCATGCTCCGTTAGTTCGGGCATATAGAAAGAATGTCAGAAGAAAAAATCACAAAACAGATATACAATGCGAAAGTGGAGGGTTGTAGGTACCGGGAAAGATCTAGACTATCTTGCCATGACCAAATAGACCGAGTTTTATTTGAAGGACAAGTCAAGAATCTCCGTAACCGGCAAGCGTGTATGAGACGACCTATAAGAGGGGGGGAAGCCAGATAGGTATGTAAGAAAAGAACCTGTTGGAACCCTGTACTCTGTGCTTACTCCGCAAGGGATCTGGCGCGATGATATAGAGAGAAGTATACCTTATACTTTTACTTTTAATATAATATAATATAATAATTTTTATTTTCAGATAAAAAATCCATAATTTGTTAGTAACAATCTTCTTACAGACTATGTTAGTACTTATATCTAGATTTTATTTTATTCATTTGGCACTGGACATGTATGAATTATGAATACTTATCCAGTGCCGAATAAATGGGCCATCCAGCCGATTAGCCAGTATGCTTAGGAGAGTATTGGCGCTGCCCCTCATTCGCGACATCGTGGATGCGGCCCTCTTACGCAGGATGGCATGAAAACCATCTACTCTGGCCTTCGCGAACATCCCCGATGCACTACAGAATCGGGGCAGCCCCAACACACTCCTAAACGCATTATTATATTGGACTCGCAGAGCATCCAGACTCTTCTGTGAGTATCTGACCCACAGGCTGCACGTGTAGAACGTCTGACAGTAAGCCCTGAACAATGTTATGTTATCTTTTGTTTTAGAGTATTCGACGTATTTCGACGAACGATTTACCGCAGTGGTTAAGAGCTCAAGCCGCTCCGCCCACTGTGTGTAATAGTCGCGGATTCGAGTCCCGCACGGGACCAATCTTTGTGTGATCCACAATTATTTGTTCCGGTCTGGGTATTTGTGTATGTGAATTTTCATGTTTGTAAACGCACCCACGATACAGGAATAAATCCTAGTGTGGGGCTACGTTAGTAGCAGTAAAACATTACAAAGGATTACAATATATACTTTACATTTGTGGACATGCTGACAGGGGATAGAACAGATGTCCATTATTCCACGTTGCCATTACCTAGGCCGAGATAAACTTTAAATAATCACCGTCACGCCCTTATTTCCCTAGCAGGGGAGTGAAGTCGGGAAAGTGTACCATTTACTGAACTTTCGCAAACGCTGTTAGGTACCTATGCTATATATGAGGCCAGAAAATTGCAATTATATCTGGCCCAATTTCAGACCCCGGACTGATACCCACTAACAAAATTCCACTTCATATTGGCTTGCAATAAGCATATACCTAGCATACAGCAATAAGCAAAATACACGCTATACAAGTATACATAGATAAATAATTCTTTTTTGTGCACCATTTATATACATACCAAAAAAAAGAATAGGTACACTCTATTTAATATCACAGTCACAGTTGTAAAGATATTATGTATTCCGTTTGATGTCCACCATCTTTTACCTCGCTTCGTCGCTAGATGGTGCTATTTCCGTCACGTAATTCGCCCTCCAGCGCCACTTGTGGCCAAACTTGGAACTAACTTTTTACCATAGAGCAAGCCGCCATTTTTAACTGACTTCAAAAAGGAGGAGGTTCTATGTTCGGTTGTATGTATGCTTTTTTTTATGTATGTTCAGCGATATTTCCGTCAATTGTGGACCGATTTTGATATTTTTTTTTGCATTGGGTTCAGTATATCTCCAAGGTGGTCTCATATTAATTTTATTGACATTGGACCTTGGACTTAGAAGATACACCAGGGAACTCCTTAACGACAAACAAGAGGCATGTGTAAATTGAGATATTATGGGTATTACGTCAATCCTATAGGTACCCTACTATAGAATAATTCACTGGTCACTTAAAATTGTAAAATAAAAATCTTATATAAAAAAAGGTAAACCGACTTCAAAAAGCAAAAAAATAAATATTTGAAGTCGGTGCCAAGTAACCGACTGCACCAACCAGCACCGACTTCAAATATTTATTTTTTTGCTTTTTGAAGTCGGTTTACCTTTTTTTATAAAAGATTTTTAGTATTGTTTCGTCGTCTTTCGAACGGCGCAGTTCATTAGATTTGATTCTTGAATATTAATTTGTTTTATTATTAAAATACAAAGTTACCGATCCGACCGAAAGTTATCTTTTATGTTTACTTTAGAGATTAAAGTAGAAAGTTACCGTTTTTTTCCGTTACGTGAAATTATACATCTTTTTTTTTTTAATACGTTGCCCCACACTAAGATTAATTCCCGTGTCGTGGGTGCGTTTACAAACATGAAAATTCACATACACAAATACCCAGACCGGAACAAATAATTGTGGATCACACAAAGATTTGTCCCGTGCGGGAATCGAACCCGCGACTATTAGACACAGTGGGCAGGGCGGGCTAAGCCCTTAACCACTGCGCTAAATCGTCCGTCATGTTCACATGTACATGTGCATGTTCGATAAATTTAGTCAATCGGGTACATCAACTGCCGAGTCCGTCGTTTCATCCCCTACAGGTGAATGGAATCGTTTTTTTTTCAACAGTCATTCAAAACAGATGTCTTTACCGAAAATTTAAGAAGCTTATGGTATAATAGCTGGCGGTTTGAACTTTAAATCCAACGATCCGCATCCAAGTACAGATCTCGTTGGAACCTATGCGTCTGGAGGATCCTTTTGCGTCACTTGGACTGCTTAATTAGTTTTGTATTTTATGATTTTGGATGGAACATACTTTTACTATAACTTACTACTAACTTTATAAAAATACCCTCCCTATAAGAAAAAAAAATTGTAATTCAAGTTAATTTACCTAACTTTCGAAATCATCGGTTGCTCCAAGTCCGGTCATTTAACTTAACCTGAGTTTTTACACTTTCGTTTTTACAACAAATTGAAAATGAAATACGGCAAGAACTGGCGATTTTTCTTTTACTTTGAAATCAAAAACGAGGGCGTAGAGAAGTTGACGGAAGGTGGTGGATGTTTTATAAAAATACATTTCATTGAACTGCGTCAATTCAGACACCGAAAATAATGTTCCCAGTGTCTGACATCATAAAAATAGTTTTATGATGTCAGACACTGGGAAAATAATTTTCGGTGTCTGAATTATAGAATTCAGAGTTAAATTCTCAAGCCTGCACTATCGAACTCTTACCTTTCATAACCCTAATTTCAATTCAATAAATGAAATTTGGCAACCAATGCAGATAACGTTAACCTTATGCCCAATTGGAAATGAAATTTCTCACCTCTATGGAAAGAGCTATGCTCGGCGTTTCTCTACGTGATCGAATCAGGAATAAGAAGTTTCGTAGAAGAACCAAGGTCGCCGATATAGCCCTCAGGATTAGCAAGCTGAAGTGGCATTGCCCGGGCCACCATAGCGCGAAGATCGGACGGGCGTTGGGGCAGAAAGAGTCTAGAGTGGAGAACACGTATTAGCAAGCGCAGCGCCGGACGACTGCCTACCAAATGGACCGACGATTTTGTGAAAACCGCAAGAAATCGTTGGATGCAGGTGGCGTCGGACCGGTTACGCTGGAAAGCGATTGGAGAGGGCTATGTTCAGCAGGAGCTTCCCTATCATATCTTTTAATGACCACGACCTTAATAATATGTGAAGGCTAATTACAGAGGGTTTAACACGAACAGATGGATGCTACCATTATGTTCTCAAAAACGCTTGTTGTCACGCACATCTTCATTTAGTTGATTTGAAATGTAAGAATGCCATCCGGCATTGCAACTCGATAGCGTTACGCTATCATCAACATGTTCATGCTAGACCCTCAGTTCGTAAATGAATGAACAAACATGATGGAAACTACCGACATCCCGTTTACTAAAATTAATTGAAATCAATATGTAATGCTGTGATAATATCGTGCAAAATCAATCAAAATATTAAAGCGATTCATGATGATGGAACTTTTTAATTTAAAGCACCTTTTCAAAAATTCAATTAATGCGCGTACGTTGATTCGGAAGGCAAGGAATTGAGTTTTTACGATGGCATTATGGCCGTTATTAAACGTTATCATATCCCAAGTTGAGTCGAACTATGAGAGTGGAGTAAACTGGAGAGTTCTGTAAGGAAAGAACCTGTTAAAACTTTGTACTCTCTGCATACCCGCGAGGAATCTGGCATGGTGGTGTAGATAGAAAATATTATAATTATTATTATCTTGTCTTTAGTGTCTCACTTTTGGGCAAGGCCTTCCACCATCGTTTCCATTCTATTCTGTTCGAGGTTATAAAGAACAAATCATTTATAAAGGTGTCCAGTTCGTACCGCCATCTTCACCTGGACCTGCCCCGATGGCATGAAAAATTAAAAGATATACTAATAACTAATATTAGCCCTGTTAAGAAACTGTCCCACTGTTGGGCACGGGCCTCCTCTCAAACTGAGAGGGTTTAGGCCATAGTCCACCACGCTGGCCTAGTGCGGGTTGGCGAACTTCACACACCTTCAAGAAACTTTTAGGCATGCACGTTTTCCTCACGATGTTTTCCTTCACCGTTAAAGCAAGTGATAATTAATTTTTAATACGCACATGCTTTCGAAAAGACAGAGGTGCGTGCCTGGGTTTGAACCCGAGACCTTTGACTTTGCAGTCCAACGGTCTAACCACTAGGCTATCACTGCTATACTATAGTATAAAGATATAATATAATAACAATTAAAATTACACGGTAAAATGTAGCCAAGTTTGGCAATTTCTTCCAAACTCATTTTAGCTGATAAAAGAAGCTTAATTCGGCATTTTTTTCGCATATACGCCGCGTGGTTCCCGGCTTAGAATAGGACCAACCCATCTCATCCCATCGGGTGTCGTACAAGGCGACTAAGGGAAAACTAGGGAATGGGCAGCAGCGTTCCCTTAACACTTCTACCATCAAAAACTGCGCTCGCCAACCCGCCTGCCAAGCGTGGCGAGTATGGCAAACCCCCCCAATTTATTAAAATGGAAGAAAAAGATAAAGCCAGGCCCCGAGTCCCCGGCGGTCCTGTTCGTCCTGGGCACGGTAGCAGCTATGGTAACGACAGGACAAGGGGTGCTAAGAATCTCCGGCAGAGATTCGGCTACCACCAAAACCGAAAATTGGCCCTGGTGACATACAACGCACGCACATTGAGGACAGATGAGAAGCTAGTTGAGCTGGAAGAAGAGTTAAACAAGTTGCGGTGGAGTATTGTTGGTTTATCGGAGGTCCGAAGAGAGGGCGAGGACACGATAACCTTAAAATCCGGCAACTTGTTTTACTACCGGGAGGGCGAACAGCAGTCCCAAGGTGGTGTCGGATTTATCGTCCACAAGTCACTCATAGACAACGTTGTGTCCATCACTAGTGTGTCGAGCAGGGTAGCGTACCTGATACTCAGAATGTCCAAAAGATATTCGCTGAAGGTCATACAGGTCTACGCACCGACCTCGGCATACTCAGATGATGACGTCGAAGTAATGTATGAGGACATTAGTAGAGCCATACATACTTCCAAAGCACACTTTACAGTGGTTATGGGTGACTTCAATGCGCGGCTGGGCAAACGGGGCGATGATGAATTGAGAGTGGGGCAATTTGGATATGGGCAGCGCAACCCCAGGGGTCAGAGGCTGGCCGAATATCTGGAGAAAGAGGGACTCTTTATGATGAACTCTTTCTTCCGGAAGCCGCCTCATAGGAAATGGACCTGGATGAGCTCTGATGGTTCCACAAAAAATGAGATAGACTTCATCATGAGCACCAAGCGACAAATATTTAATGATGTCTCCGTGATTCACAGGGTAAAAACCGGCAGTGATCACCGAATGGTCAGAGGCACATTAAATATTAATGTCAAAATGGAAAGATCGCGTCTGATGAAGTCTACGCTCCGACCTTGTAATGCACATATCCAAAACCCCGAGAACTTTCAACTCGAATTGGCAAACCGCTTCGAATTGCTAGACAGCAGCGCATCAGTGGACGAAATCAACAACAGGCTGGTAGAGACTGTCCATACGGTCGGGTCCAAGTATTTTAAGCCCCACCGTAAAAGTAGACCTCAAAAACTATCCAACTACACCCGAAACCTCATGGCTGAGCGACGTTCCATGACGCTCCAAACCTCCGATGATGCTAAGTCCTATAGGCAGCTCAATGGACAGATACTGAAGTCCTTGCGACACGATTTACGGTCCTTCAATACAAGGCGTATTGAGGAGACCATAGCACAGAACAAGGGCTCCAAAGTGTTCGCAAGAGACGCGTCTATTGGGCAAAGCCAGTTGACGAAGCTGAAGACGGAGGACGGAAACGTAACGTCGAATAGGTCAGAGGTGCTCAGGGAGATAGAGAGGTTCTATGGGCAGTTGTATACCTCAGTAGCTGAACCTGTTGTTGACTTGGTATAAGACCCAAGAGCCAAGCTAACCCGACACTACACTGAAGATATCCCGGACATCAGCCTGTACGAGATTAGGATGGCTCTCAAACAACTCAGAAATAACAAAGCGCCAGGCGAAGACGGAATTACCGCAGAGCTTCTGAAAGCGGGCGGAACGCCGGTACTTAAAGTCCTTCAGAGGCTGTTTAATTCCGTCTTGCTCGAAGAGAAAACGCCGGAAGCATGGAACAGGGGTGTGGTGGTACTGTTTTTCAAGAAAGGTGATAACACTTTACTGAAGAATTATAGGCCCATCACACTGCTGAGCCATGTTTATAAGTTGTTTTCGAGAGTCATCACGAATCGTCTCGAACGCAGGCTTGATGACTTCCAGCCTCCCGAACAAGCCGGTTTCCGGAAAGGCTTTAGTACCATAGACCTAATACATACATTGCGGCAGATTATACAGAAGACCGAGGAGTATAATCGGCCACTATGCTTGGCGTTTGTGGACTATGAGAAAGCCTTCGATTCGATCGAGACTTGGGCGGTTCTTAGATCTCTCCAGCGATGCCGCATTGACTATCGGTACATTGAAGTGTTGAAGTGCTTGTATAATAACGCCACCATGTCAGTCCGAGTACAGGGGCAGTGCACGAAGGCGATCCCCATAAAAAGAGGAGTAAGGCAGGGAGACGTCATTTCTCCGAAACTGTTTACGGCCACCTTAGAGGACGCCTTCAAGCTCTTGGAATGGCAAGGACTTGGCATCAACATCAATGACGAATACATCACTCACCTTCGATTTGCCGACGACATTGTGGTCGTGGCGGAGTCGCTGAAAGATCTAGGACGAATGCTCGGTGACCTCAACAGAGTATCTCAACAAGTGGGTCTTAAAATGAACATGGACAAAACGAAAATAATGTCTAACGTCCATGTCGTACCCACCGCACTCACCGTTGGGAACTCTACTCTTGAAGTTGTCGACGAATACATTTACCTGGGACAGGTAGTCAGGTTAGGTAGGTCCAACTTTGAGAGAGAGGTCAATCGACGAATCCAACTCGGCTGGGCAGCGTTCGGGAAACTGCGCAACATCTTCTCATCCAAAATACCTCAGTGCCTAAAGACTAAAGTTTTTAGTCAATGTGTGTTACCAGTGATGATATATGGATCAAAGACGTGGTCTCTTACAATAGGTCTCATAAAAAAGCATAGAGTTGCTCAGCGAGCTATGGAGAGAGCTATGCTCGGCGTTTCTCTACGCGATCGAATCAGGAATGAGGAGATTCGTAGAAAAACCAAGGTCACCGACATAGCCGTTAAGATTAGCAAGCTGAAGTGGCAATGGGCGGGCCACATAGCGCGTAGATCGGACGGGCGTTGGGGCAGAAAGATTCTAGAGTGGAGACCACGTATTGGCAAGCGCAGCGTGGGACGACCGCCTGCCAGATGGACCGACGATCTTGTGAAAATCGCAGGAAGTCGTTGGATGCAGGTGGCATCGGACCGGTTACGCTGGAAAGCGATTGGGGAGGCCTATGTTCAGCAGTGGACAAGTATAGGCTGAGATGATGATGATTCGTAATAGAAAAAGACGATAGATTCCTAGGTATCTTGGAAGTGGGTTAGGCTTAAGTTACTTATGAGTCAGTTAATAAGACAATTATAAAATATCTAGCTGTTACCCGCCACTGCGCACCCATTTATTTAATATATATATATATATATGACAGCCTATGTGTTATTCTGATGCATAAGCTATATTATTGTGAAGTTTCATCAAAATCAGTTTAATAGTTTTTGCGCTATTGAGTCATAAATATCCATACAGCCATGATCACAAACTTACCCATTTATAATATTAGTAGTATAAGAAAGGATAAAAAACAGTGATAGCCTAGTAGTTAGACCGTTGGGCTGCAAAATCAGACGTCTCGGGTTCAAACCTAAGCACGCAAATCAGTCTTTTCGAAAAAAAAATTGCGTATTAAAAATTAATTATCACTTGCTTTAACGGTGAAGGAAACCTGGATGCCTAACAGTTTCTCGAAGGTGTGTGAAGTTCGCCAACCCGCACTGGGCTAGCGTGGCGGACTATGGCCTAAATCCTCTTAGTTTGAGAGGAGGCCTGTGCCCAACGGTGAGACAGTTTCTTACCAGAGCTAATATTATTATTATTAAGAAAGGATAATTTTTGGGCAACTTGTAAAGAATTGTTAGTATTATGTCATTTATGAGACAGGTTTTAGGGATCTAATCGCAAGAGCCGTTATAAGCGTACATAATTGCAAGGTTAAATAGATTTTTAACGATAGAGGGACCTGATGTTATTCGGAATAATATTCTGTGTATTAAGTGATGACATTTTGAACTTAGCTTGACAAACAGATATAAAATTTTAAAGTATTTTTTTTTGTTTCTTGTTTAATTTTATATGCTATAGAATAATATTGCCCGTATCACAAGTCTCTTGAAATTTCGTTGCCTTTAAGTTGTATATTCCAGAATAAGATTTACTAGGATTATTGAACTTAGTGACTACCAGGAAAAATAATTAACACGATTGCTACATGTCGGTTGTCAAAGTCTGTCGTCAAACTTTTCTGTTGTCAAAGGTTGAAGACAAACTTGTCTGTTTTATAAAAGTGACAAATACAAGTGACAGACGACAATTGACAAATTAACAATTTAACAAATTTGTGAATAAAGCTATAAAAAACTGGTTCATTAAATATCTGTCGTGACAATGCGATAATTCCGTCAATTTTCTTTCATTCATCAATGTCAACATTATTGAACAGAGCATGAGTTAGTCCTTCTTTTTCCTAATCTAGCTTTGTTAAATTTGTGAACTAGAGCTCCAAACTTTAGTTGTCGCTAATGAAACGTTTGCTATAGTAACTAAGAATCCCGATAAAGCCCTTAATGTAGTTTAACCCCATTTTCTTGGCCGTCAAGTGCCATTAAAAGTTTAAGCTCCAGACTAGGATGGTTCCGGACACCGGCCACTCACTGTTATTACTAGATTTATAGACACTGAATAAACCTAGCCGCTTCCTCAAGCGAACTGTAGTAATAAGAATTTAATCTTTTTCACAAACCACATCTTTCCAGTTGTTTTAATACCAGTCACTTCACCAAGTTAAAAACTCACTACTCAGAAAGATATTATTTTTTTAATTGCAAGACGATCTCGTGTATAATATGAGATAAAATCACTGATATTTTTTTCTTGCTACATAATAATAAATCTTTCCAAAATGATTCCTTTCGCATTGGATTCGTTATAACTCCAGGGTAGTCCCATTTTAGTTTCATCGATTTTGGACCTTGGACTTTGAAGATGCACCACGAACCTCCTTAACAACAAATAATGCGAATCTGTAGACTGAGTTATGTATGATTGTCGAGATATTTTCAGATACATACATAATTCTATATTTATTTAAATATTTTAATGTTAGAACTGCTGCCAAGTAATTTTGCACCTCTTCTGTGCACATTACCTAATTGGTGTTTTTTTGTTTTAAAAAACATTTTTTTACTCCCACTCTTATCTTAAGCGGTTAACAGATAACCAAATAGGCTGCTCAAGTGATAGTTCAATGCAGAGCGTTTATCATGCTCCCACCAAAGGGTAGGGGGATGAGGGCGGATCCAAACAAATTGAGATCCACTGATATGTGTGCGTACATAAATCTTCCCTGTTGCGGAAATCCGCGGAATTATCTTGTTTTTGTGTAACGTTATTGTAAAAATAAAATATAACCTATTGCGCGAATGGAGAATGGAGATTTAATTGTTATTTAGACGGATCACCGTGGCGATGGTATGAAAAACGTATTTCCGATGCCGACATTTCAATTGGATTACTTACAATTTTGATTGGTAATAGAAACTAGTTTTGAAATAGAAACAGATCTCATTAACAGATTTTTTAAAATTCAAACAGAAGCATTTTGTTATTAACCCGTTCATCAAAATTATGTTTATTTATTGGAAATAAAGGCCTGTTTTACTAAGCTGACAATGTGACATATTTGTCAAAACAAAACAAAACTATTGTATTAATAATAATACACTTTATTGCACATAAAATATTATGACAGGGAACAAGATCGAACATAGTTATGTTGGTACAGTAAGGCGGCCTTATCGCTTAAAGCGATTTCTTCCAGGCAACCTTTAGGTACAGGACAGAGATGTTAAAAATAAAATGGAAATGGGTAAGGTGCAACAATGAATATAATAACATTGTATTGTGACAGGTGTGTGTCTAATAAAGCGGTTTTTTATTGCTATTACAGGTGAATATGTAAAAAAATTATCACATTGTCACCTATCGCCTGTCATGGTCACTTATAAAATCACGACCCAGGTACTTAACTTGTGGTGCACATATCTATAGCAAGGCGAACTTATACAAACTAAAATCATATTTTAATACTACTATATTTCCAATTAACGCAATTCAAACAAATTGCTATCTATTTGAATAAGTTGGTTTCAAAGTGTTCACTGTTAAAAGGACGACTTTCCTTTAAATAATATTTGAAACTCAGATTATTTATAGAGAAAATCTAATTCCAATTAAGCGTTAGTAAGGGGAATATTCGCTAGGCTTGCGAAATGGCCCCATCGCCTCAACATTCTGAACGCTGAGTAAGTCATAAACTTGGTGAATGCTTTATTTTTTTTTACTTGGACACCTACTGCAGTTGTTTTTAGTTTACTACGAAAAGCGTGCTATTTTGCCATCGTTCATATTGGATTAATACTCATTTGAGAGTAAATCAGAAATAGCTGTTAGTCACCAAGCATGAACGACTTTTTTATATTATAAACATTTAGTATTACTATTGCCTGCAGTGATAACAAAGTGAGAGGTTTCGGGTTTAAACCCAAGCACGCACCTCTGCCTTTCCGAAAGCATGTGCGAATTTAAAAAATAATTATCACATGTGGATATTTATTATCACACTATCAACGGTGCAGGAAAACATCGTGATAAAAACCTGCATGCCTAAGAGTTTCTCGAAGGTGTGTGAAGTTCGCCAACGCCCACTGGGCCAGCGTGGTGCACTATAAGCCTATAAACCCTCTTAGTTCGAGAGGAGGCCCGTGCTCAACTATGGGACAGTTTCTTAACAGGGCTAATATTATTATTATTATTACTATTTTCAGTATACCTGGTACGATGTCAGACTCTGGACTAATATTGAGAATTTTTAAATCGAAGATCACTACAAATATATTTCGCCACTAGATAAACCAGGCTGCTACACCAACGAGGCAGTCTTGTAAAAAGAAGCCGTATTAAATAAAGAATCTGCAAGCTCATACCTTAAGCCATAACATTTGAAGCCTAAAACCTGGCCGAGTGCCACGTAGGCAGGTTATTAACACTACGCGAACACTTGGCAGCGACCACGTGACAAATGAAGCCGACATTATGAACGAACCCCTCATATTTTGCACCGATATTACACGGAGCTTGTAGTAATTACACCATAAGGTAAGTTAGGATTATTGCAGAGGGCTTTTAGATTTTTATAAGAATTTGTTATGAATGAAATGTGGAGCATATACTGTGTACACTATTTTTTTCGCCGACTATGTTAGCTTCCAATGGAATAGGGAGCGAGTCTATTTTCAGTATACCGGAAACAATTCCAGACTCCTGGCTGATACTATGAGTTCTTTTATCGAAAACCTTTACTTCATCGGACCTAGGATTAGAATTCACCTCATGGTCACTACGAATATATTCGCCATTAGACGAACCAGGCAGTCACTAGACCAACTAGGTAGTTTTGTAAAAAGAAGCCAAGTTTATTAAAGAATTTGCAAGCTCTTACTTAAGACCATTAGCCTAAGCATTAAGCCTAATACCGAGTGCCACCAGTGAACTAAGATTAATTCTAACAGCTATTAGATTTGTTTAAGAATTTGTTTTGAATGAAATGTGGAGGAGACGAAAGGGTCTTTGACTATTCATAAGTGCCGTTTGGTCTACATGAATAAAAAACTTTTGATTCTGATTTTAGTCAGGACCCTTATTCACTATGACCAGACACGGCGCGTTACGATAACTTCGCGAAATTATTGTGTGATTCCGTATGGCACTCTAGTGTTATACAACCTAATACGCCGCGTTAAGTGTATAATCAGTCATAAGAAATTTGATTTTTTTTAGGTAGACCTGTGCATTAGGTTCGATCAATGGATCCAAGTGCTTTTGGTATCTTAGCATTCATTATTTGAAAACGATTCGAATGACGGATTCAAGTGAAGAAAAAAGTGCTTAAGGATCCATAAATGGATTTTCACCGCCATTGGACGTGGCGGTGAAAATGCATAAAGTATGAAGTCCGATTCTATACTAAGGTGCTTAAAGAATTAATAAATACCCCTGATAGGAGTCAAGCCACGAAATACAATATAGAAGGTCGGCGTGATTATTAGAATAGAAAACAACTCTTAAATTACTGCTAACAAATTGCTATTTACTTATAAATTAAAGTTTAAAATCGAAACAAATTAATGTTACATTCGCATAGCAAGTTGGCAAAAATACCTACTGCATTCTCGCCTAGCACACACATCAATGTTGTGAGCAAGATTTTTCTTTTAAATCCGTAGTCCAACAGTGATTGCTACTGCAATCATTCCTGTGTGGTAGGTAAATTTAAAAAGAATAACGTTCAAATCGAAACAAATATGCGTCGTTCGTTTAATGACCTAGCAATCAAACATAATGCCTCGACATAATGAAAGGCAAATTTGAATTATTTTCAAAGGGATTAATTTCTTTAGTCCCTCTGAAAATAATCCAAATTCAAATCAAATACTTATTTTTAGGATGAATTTAGGATGCTTATTTGAGTCGGCGGTATAAACAGTATTTTTATTGTTTGTCTATATACCAGGCGCTCGTAACGCTGTGCGACCGCGGTGTTCTTACCGATTACCAAGGTTAAGTAGCGTTCGACTCGGTTGGCCCGAGATGGGTGACCGTTTGTGGCATTTTCATATTCGAGCGTCTCCGTGCTTCGGAAGGCACGTTAAGCCGTTGGTCCCGGCTACCACTTAGTGTGATAGTCGTTAAGCCGAGTTGGAAGCCTTAAAGGTGGCTTGATAAGTTCCAACAGCAGGTGGTCACAAACCTGTCTCCACCAATCCGCACTGGGTCCGCGTGGTGGAGTATGACCTAATCTCTCTCACCTCGATTTGTGAGAGAAGGCCTTTGTCCAGCAGTGGGCAGTATAGGCTGATATTATACACCTTTACGTGCCGAGTGAGACGCTTATTTTAATGTAAACTATTTTAATACGTCCTTGTGGTCTGCCTACCTACTGTATTTTGTTTCATCCTTCCTCTTTAAAACACATGTCGATCTTATATTATGTATACAAAATTTTTGATAAATTAAATTTGTAAAAAAATACGTAGCCCCACACTATTCTTGTGTCGCGGGTGCGTTTACAAACATGAAAATTAACATACACAAATACCCAGACCAAAACAAATAATTGTGGATCACACAAAGATTTGTCCCATGCGGGAATCGAACTACTAGACACAGTGGGCGGAGCGGCTTAAGCTCTTAACCACTGCGCTAAATCATCCGTCGGTATTAGGCAATCTATGATTTAGTAATACTACCCGTACCGTGCACGTTATTAATGTAGATTAGGACACATGCTTTGGAATATAATCTAGTAAGTGAGTAGCAGTGAAATCCTAGTGGTTAGACCGTTGGACTGCAAGGTCCCGGGTTCAAACCCAAGCACGCACCTCTGTCTTTTCGAAAGCATGTGCGTATTAAACATTAATTATCACTTGTTTTAACGGTGAAGGAAAACATCGTGAGGAAACCTGCATGCCTTAGAGTTTTCCTAAGGTGTGTGAAGTTCGCCAACCCGCACTGGGCCAGCGTGGTGGACTATGGCCTAAGCCCTCTCAGTTTGAGAGGAGGTGCCTAACGGTAAGGCAGTTTCTTAACAGGGCTACTATTAATTTATTAATTAAGTGAGTTTAGCCTTTATATTGAATTGGTAATGATCATATTCTGTTTTGTGTCTTAAATAAATAAATAAACAAAATATTTGTAGGGTCTAAAAAAATTGTTCCGATCGTGGATCGAAGCCGGGACTACTCCTTCCAGTTTGACTTAACAACTGAACCAAGCCATCCGTCATTAATTACTGCTTTATGTTATATTTATTGACTTCATTGGCAATAAAAACTCCATAAATGTAAGCCGTGTTCATACGTGAAATGATTCTCATTATTTATGTAATTGTAAGCATGTTGGTGGAATATATTAATAAATTACTCACGAACTAACAATTTAACTGTCTCCGCATAGACACATAATTTAAAAGTGATTGACGGCTGATTGATTAGTGGGCTTTATATTGGGGATTGACGTCAAAGCGACGTTATGGAGTTGGTATTCTTCTTACTTTTATATTTTCTCAATCGTGAGATCGCATGCTCACTTTTTTAAAATATAACTTTGTACTTTATGTAAAAAATGATAAAACAAATAAAAGAGAATTAGAGAAAAAAAACAAACCCGCTAAGTTTCGTGTTGTTTTGAAAGGGAAATTTCAAACAAAAAATATCTAGGTTATTTACATCAGTAAAACCCTTAAAACATTCCCGTTGGCCACCAATGGGGATAACACCACGACTTAAAAATATTTACTTTGTGACAACGAAGCGAATAGGTATGAAAGATAGTATCGGTGTCAAGATGAGAAAGGACATGTTCCGTTGGTTCGGGCATATAGAGAGAATGCCAGATGAAATAATGGCAAAACAGATACACAATGTGAAAGTGGAAAGATGCAGGTAGCGGGGAAGACCAAGACTATCTTACCACGACCAAATAAACCGAGTCTTATCTGAAGGAAAAGTCAAGAGTCTCCGTAACCGGCGAGCGTGTATGAGACGAACTATAAGAGTGGAGAAAGCCAGAGATGTATGTAAGGAAAGAACCTGTTTGGAACTCTGTAATCTCTGCCTACCCCGCAAGGGATCTGGCGTGATGATATACATATAGAGACACCGAAACTTTTTATTTATTAATAAAACTGACCACCACTTTAACTATTTCTATTATTTTATCTAAAACCCAGTGATAAGAATTATCCAAGTCAATAAAGAAGAGATATATAATATGTTTTATTTATTATCATTTCATAATCTTCTTCAAAAGGATTTCTCGAGAAGAAAAAATTAAGAAAATCGATCACGAGATCGTGATCGATCGAATTAAAGCAATCGAAATATAAAGGCCTTGGTAAGGCACTTTACAATATACGCGTTATGATTACTACATAACCGTATACAATATAAACGTTACGATTGCGTGATTGGACATACAAAATATATCCATATTGTTGTCAAAACAGCAACTCTAATCATAACTTCATGTTCGAACGCATTACGCATCTTAACTGGTCCGCCGCTCGTCCCGGGATTAGAGTTGGGATCAACGAGTGCAATTCCCGGGACGCGGGACGCCATTGGATCCCGTTTATTGACCATTAACAACGGTGCGCTGTTTCGCTTAAACTTAGTTTGCCGGCCGTTTGTGCGGTAATAGACGATAGCTATAGAGTAATGTACTGTCATGGAAAGTCAGTTCTCATAGACCACTATTATAGCCAACCTTACTACAGTCTGACAAGGATCTTTTGGCTCGTGGGTTGGGCGAATAGGGGGGCGCTTGTGTGAAATTAGTGTTACCATTTAGTTACATTTTCCTACTTCTAAGGAGATAGTTTAACAGGTGGGTTCGCACGGTTACTAAATAAAAAAAGAATTTGTGCGAAATTTATAGCGAATATCAACTCTGGCGCTGTTATGCAGTGACATTTACTTGATAACAGCGTTCCTTGTCAGACTGCGTCTATCTATTTATGTTACCACGCTAAATCCCTCGCGGATTCGGCAGAAAATAAAGAATTTCAACAGGTAAGGACCTGTTCCAAATATAAGGAAAGGTCCTTACTGAATCCTCTGGATTCCTCTTGTCAACATTATTATTTTGTGATTAAGTGGGTACATTTTAAAAAATCTGTGGCCAACATAGTCGCAGAAAGAATTATTCCTTTATCGTAGACGCGTTTATAAACAAAAAGTTTCATACATAAATACGCAGACCGAAAGAAATATTTCAGGGCCACATAAATATTTGTGCAATGCGCTGATTGAACCACTGATTGCTCTGATCTGACTGAACAATTCAGTGATGTAAACAGCGAGGTTAGGACGAAAAGATTGACGATAGCGTGGCGCTACCGAGTTGTCATGCCATCCTTGTCACACTACAAATTTACTAAATAAACATAAACGTGACAGCGCGATTACTCGTTAGCGACATGCTAGCGTTGCAGTTTCCGGGCTAAGCCCCTCAGGTCGTCATCTAATTCGAAGAAGAAAAAAATAATGATCTGAATTTACTGTTGTTGCAACAGACATTTTAATTGCATTCATTTTAATCATCGATATATTATTGGAACTCTGTACTCTCTGCCTACCTTGCAAGGGATCTGGCATAATGAAATAGGTAGATAGATATATTATACAGGCAGCTAGGTACTTCTAGCCAGCAACTGTAGAAATTATCTATCTACCTATCTATATCATCACGTCAGATCCTTTGCGGGGTAGGGAGAAAGTACAGAGTTCCAACAGGTTCTTTGCTTATAGATCTCTATGGCTTCCTTTACTCTCATAGTTCGTCTCATACACGCTTGCCAGTAACGGACACTGTTGACTTTTCTTACGAATAAGACACGGTATATTCGGTCATGCTAAGATAGTCAAGGTCTTCCCCAAAGTCGTGTAGAAATTAGTTTTAAATTATTAATTACCTCCGTCTTTTAAGCATGGTAGCTTTACCAAACTAGCATTTTAACGTGTTCTCTCGTCGGCTTGAGTTGAATCAAACTAATTCAAAATACATAATACCACACACATTCGAATAGTTTTTGAACTCTTACTTTTAATTTAGTACAAAAAATACCTCGATGATTTTAACTTCAATTTATTAGGTATACTCTTTAACATCTCTATAAGTCAAACCCAGAATAAGTAGATGTATATATCAATTCACACACATTCTGCTAAAGTTTAATGTATTATCTTAGCATATTTATGTGTATATAAAAGGATTAATAACTAAATATAATAACATTAAAGCTGCTATTAAGCCCCTGTTTTGTATAACTCCTCGCCGACGGAACAAGTAATCAAAGAGGCGTAAAATTTGTTAGATATCCGGCTAAAACTAACTTTATGAGCTCGAACGCGGATATGAACTGCTAGAAAGGGTCAATTTATTTCTAAAATACCTCATTAGTTGTTTTCAAACACCTGCCCCTTGTTAGTATTGTTAGGTAGGGAGGAATGTATATAAAAATCATCTATAAACTATAACATTTCTAGGTAATCCGTTATCATTAGCTGAAAATTGTCCACAGTTGGACAAACGCCAGCCTCAAGGTTTTTAGATTTTACCAGAGACTTTCAACAGATTATTGATACCTATATTGTTACGGACTTTCACCCCGAATGTCTTCCCTGATCGTCACTTGAGAACCTTTTTGCCGCAACTTCAGTTCTATGGGTGATGGGGAGTGTACATATGTGTATCTTTGGGAATGGACGTCTTTCGCCTGGTAATTCACAGTAATTCAAATTTTACTAAGTACAAAATAAACTAGTAAATTAAAAATTCGGTAATTAAGTGACTTCTTCCTTTATAGTGGGGAAATATCGATTGACAGTACCTGAAGCAAATGCAACAAATGTACCTAATACCCTTTTTGACGTGTTTATTTAATTAACTGTTCTTATGCTTTTCTGTTCCATTGTTTTTTTAGGTTGCGAAATTTACTTGATATCGATGGATATGCCTTTAGAAGCATTCGAGATATGCCTTCGATATATTTAAAAAAGTAGGTTAAGATTAAGCTAAAGTTATGCTCTGATGATATGTTATATAGCAGAACACATAAGTTACAACGCTACAATAACATAAAAAAAACATACATTCGAATTGAGAACCTCCTCCTTTCTAGAAGTCAGTTCAAACAAAAGAGAATAACTCGACTCATGCCATTTTTGACTGGAAGCAATTAAATGTTTTATTATACATATTTACAATTTTTCAGTCACTTTTCTTTTGTAAAAAATAAATCATGCCCCATCAGTCTAGTTGGTGAGCTGTGTTTTGTTAAAATTAATTTGTTTTGCTGTTAAGAATATCCATCATCCAAAATGGTTGTTTGGAAGTTTAAATTCATAGTCCCATCTAGTTATATCCTCAAGTAACGATGTGTAGGCCAAGATTATTGCGCTGAAGTTGGTTTCTTCGTTCACCATTCGCGGCGATGTTTATGGCCCATTACGGGGAGGAACCACTCGTTATAGTAATGAAAACAGAGTGGACGGTACTCTCATTATCATGGGATAATCTGAGACCGGGAGGACGAAACTTCCATGCTAAGTATGGTAGTTTAAGATATTAAAGTACGTATCCGCTAATACGTGCGGACTAATGTGGCTTTATTAAGATATTACATTATTTAGGGTGCTGGAAATATGTATTTGTACATATATGTGTAAATGTATCTACATACATATGTGCATATGACATCTATGTAGGTACTAGACATTCAGTTCTTAATGCTTTACTAGGATTGCACTAATAATATATATAATTAGCCCGTAGGGCAGCTTGTGGCGAACTGTTAGTGAGTAACGCCATCTCGGACCCGAGTGCTCCAGATGACTCTCTGTAGCACTCGGGTTCGAGGTGGTGACCGACTGGTCAGGGCTCTAGCCTCGGCGTATCTTCGTCAGTTGAGTAGAAATCAAAGAGCGGCCGCAGGCTCTGGCTAGCCTTAATTGGCAGTCCAGCGAGGATCCGTGAGAGCTATATCGACCTAGATAGGTAAAGCATTCGTACATGGATATACTCCAGGGGTGGAAGTGTTATAGGCCCTTTAAAACTACCGCTGCTCGTTACTTTGGTAGGTGCAGCTCGACACCCCTGAGCCGCTTACACCGGTGTTGCCCTTAGTTGTCTCATGACGACCGTTTGAGGGTTCATCTAGTAAGCGACGAGTCACCGCCGGCCACGGGTAGCTAGATATTACTAATTATGGCCGTTGTCCGTTCCCTTTGAAGTATTCATGTTTTTTTCCATCAAATCTCATCCACATAGGTAGTCCTTGTTTTCTTTCCTTAATATACAATAGTCCTTGCACCTAAAAGGGTCAGTTCGCTGTTTATTTTTTGTTAATTTTCAGCAATTAATCAGCAGGTGATGTATATAACATTAACTTCTCCCAAAGAGCCTCTACGTGTTGGACATATGTCCCTTTTAAAGGGAATCTCAGCGAGATACAAGATTAAATAATTATCAGTCAGTTTGATAAGTTCTAACAACAGGCTAAAACCTGCGTCCACCAATCCGCACCAGTTCCGATGAAATATGACTTAGGCCCGTATTACGAAAATCAGTCTAGTGAATCTAATTTTAAAACTGAAGTTTTAGTACAAAAATCGGTTTTTAAACTAGATTCACGACTTTTTACGTTCTGGAATACGGGCCTTAATCTTTCACCCCTCAATTTTCGACAGAAGGCCTTTACTAAGCATGTTCCACTGCTGTGTAAGTTGAGTTATTATGATTATTAGAATATATTGTATGTTCATATTAACATTTGAGACTGCCTCGTTGGTCTAGTGGCAAAGCGCATCGCTTGGTGATCACGAGGTTTTGGGTTTAAATCCTAGGTCCTAGGTATCACATGGGACCTAACATCGTCGGCAAAAAGTGGCTGTACTCAGTACACCTCTACCACCCCCGCTTGGGGAATATAGGCGTGATGGTGTTTATTTTCTATTTTTATTGGCGACTTTATAAATTCCTTAATCGTAATAACACGGACTTCATTATACTATACGAGTACCAACAATTATGTTAAAATAGAATAAAACGCTAAAATAAAGCAGGAAAATCCTAAATAAGACCTGCACTTTAGCCGCCATCTTATCTGCGGTAATCCTGGGGTAGCGAGCATAACGTTAGGTCCAAATAACTAGATACACTGTACTGTCTGGATTTAAACGTAGATTAACTTAGATTCCGATTTAGAAGTTATTTTGGAGTTGAAACGTTTAAGTATTCAAAAAAAATCTATTATTTTTCATTTGGGTCCTTGTTGGTTAAGTGGCAAAGTGCATCACTTTGTGTTCACCAGGTCCTGGGTTCCAATCCAAGGTTGGGTAAATGTAGTTTTTCTAAGTAAAATATACCCAGAAAAAAATTATGATTGTCTCTTCAACACACATCTGCATTGAGTGCTTTAAGCGATAATGAACGCCATTCTTCAATTTTTGCACATTTAATATGGTCATGCAGTGCATTAGATCAGCTGATAGTTTTTGGCTTGGGCCATCGGATAGTCAGATGGGTAGGTGGCGAAAAAAAAGACATGTCTAACCAACGTGGCTGTAAAGGTGGTTCAGAAGCAAATGGCGGCGACACAGGTACAATAAAAAAAAATCTTCTTCATTTAGGTACCTTCTCAAGCGCTTTTAGTTCTATAATATTGTTCAAGCTATGACAAGAGTCGAAGCGTGTACGAGCTTGGTCTATGCTGCCAATTTGGTTTAATTCATTTAATTTGGTTTTCTTTGAACAAAAAGCAGGCAACCACAAGCTTGTTCAACCACTTCCTGACATTGATTTATAAGAAAAAGTCTTTGCATAGCAATGGATCAGTATACGCTGATTATTTATTTATGTATCTTTAGTTGAGTGACTGCCTCGTTGGTCTAGTGGCAAAGCGCATCGCTTTGTGATCATGAGGTCCTGGGTTCAAATCCTAGGTCGGACAAGTGTAGTTTTTCTAACGAAAACTTCCTAGTACGTATGTGGCAATAGGTTTGCCCCCTATTACATGGGATGTAACATCGTCGGCGAAAAGTGGATTTAATCAATACACCTCTGTCACCCCTGCTTGGCGAATACAGACGTGCCAACCATTCTTTACCGAGTTCAAAACAAAAAAGGTTCTCAATTCGTCTTTATATACATAATGGTTTAAGATGGGACAGTAAGGGCAGATATCTCAACCGTTGTAGATACAGGAAAACGTCCCTAGGAGACTATCCTTAATTTTTGCTGTATTTAGAGCTGAATTTAGAGATTCTGGAAAAAAAAAGTACAGTCAGCCTGAAAATGGACAATTTAATCAAAAACTATGACTACTACTCATTTAAGATGTGCCATATGCGTAGAAGGAAAGAATTACGGCAATAAACAGTGCCCGACAATTCTACATTAATTATATGTCAAGAAGTCCATAATCGTACCAATGTTTGGTCACCCTACTTAGAAAGAGACGGGCTCTAAGTGAGTATCTCTGTCATCACGTTTTTTTCGCAGAGTGCTCAATCTATTTGTAATATATCCATGATGTGAGCATACTAATTATTTATTCGTCTGGGAACACTGACACTATGTAATCCGGGTTTTGACAGATACTCGTCACTTGACGTCAGACAATTTGATAATTGTGATCTACCCACCTTGTGAATTACCAACACGTGGCATTGTGATTCAAAATATATCCGAAGATAACCTTGCAATCTTAGTTTTATTTCCGAGTGTAAGACCTGGTCTTACATTTTTAAGTACCATGTTTGTACATGGTACTTAAAATTATTCGAATTTGAGTTAGGAAGAACCTAATGCGCGTAATAAACATCAAAATCCTTCAATCATTTTCGAATGCACAATTCAGGGTAATAAAGTTTTTAAGATTACTATCTATCTATCTATCTATAACCTCACGCCAGATCCCTTGCGGGGTAGGCAGAGAGTACAGAGTTCCAACAAGTTCTTTCCTTACATACCTCTCTGGCTTCCTCGACTCTCATAGTTCGTCTCATACACGCTCGCCGGTTACGGAGACTCTTGACTTTTCCATCAGATAAGACTCGGTTTATTTGGTCGTGGTAAGATAGTCTAGGTCTTCCCCGGTACCTGCATCCTTCCACTTTCACATTGTATATCTGTTTTGTCATTCTTTCCTCTGGCATTCTTTCTATATGCCCGAACCAACGGAGCATGCCCTTTCTCATCTTTACACCGATACTATCTTTCATACCTACTCGCTGTCTTACTACGCTGTTGCTAATGCGGTCGGTCAGTTTTACTCCGCACATCTTCCGCAGAGCTCGCATTTCTACCGCATTTATCCTACTTTCATTCTCCTTCTTACAAACCCAGCTCTCGCTACCATATACCAGCGTTGGGACAAGAACTCCGTTTTGTATGACCAGCTGCGCCTTTTGGCTTAAGTGCCGGCTCCCAAGTAGCTTTCCCATCGCACCATTCACTCTGTTCCCTGCACTCACTCTTCTCTCTATGTCAGCGGTGTATTTCCCATCCTTACTGAAGGCGCATCCAAGATATACAAACTCATTCACTTGCTCCAGCACATCGTTACCAACCACAATCCTTACATTCGTTCTGGTTTCTTCTATCTATCTATCTATATCATCACGCCAGCTCCCTCGCGGGGTAGGCAGAGAGTACAGAGTTCCAACAGGTTCTTTCCTTACATACCTCTCTGGCTTCCTCCACTCTCATAGTTCGTCTCATACACACTCGCCGGTTACGGAGACTCTTGACTTGCCCTTCAGCTAAGACACGGTCTATTTGGTCATGGTAAGATAGTCTAGGTCTTCCCCGGCACCTACATCCTTCCACTTTCGCATTGTATATCTGTTTTGTCATTCTTTTTTCTGGCATTCTTTCTATATGCCCGAACCAATGGAGCATACCCTTTCTCATCTTTACACCGATACTATCTTTCATACCTACTCGCTTTCTTACTAAGCTGTTGCGAATACGGTCGGTCATCGTGACTCCGCACATCTTCCGCAGAGATCGCATTTCGACCGCATTTATCCTGCTTTCGTTCTCCTTCTTACATACCCAACTCTCACTGCCATATAACAGCGTTGGGACAAGCACTCCGTTATGTATGGCCAGCTGCGCCTTTTGGCTTAAGTGCCGGCTCCCAAGTAGCCTTCCCATCGCACCATTCACTCTATTACCTGCATTCACTCTTCTCTCTATATCAGCGGTGTATTTCCCATCCTTACTGAAGGCGCATCCAAGATATACAAACTCATTCACTTGCTCCAGCACATCGTTACCAACCACAATCCTTGCATTTGTTCTGGTTTCTTCCCGTTCAAAAACCATAATTTTGGTTTTCTTCACATTCAAATGTAAGCCATTGTTCATGCAGTCGTCTCTCATAACTGTGACTAGTGTTTGCAGATCAGTGGCTGTTGGCGCTATCAAAACCGCGTCATCTGCATAAAGAAGATGGTTTACCACTAAGTCACCCATTTGTACACCTTCATTCATCGCATTCAGTCTTTGAAGACTTTTATCCCGATACATATAAACAGTCTAGCGGACAACACGCAACCCTGCTTGACGCCGATTTTAACGTCAAACCAAGGTGACATGTTACCACCCACCCGTACGCATGCCTTGCTGTCCACGTAGGTGGACTGGACGGCTCGCAACAGGGTGCCGTTTATACCATACTCTGGCAAAATGTCCCAAAGTCTCTTTCGCACGACTCTATCAAACGCCTTCTCCAGGTCCACAAAACCGCAGAAAACCTTCCGGCCTACTGCCAGATGCTTTTCTACGATGTTGCGGAAGGAGAAAACTTGATCCGAACATCCTCTTCCAGACCTGAAACCTCCCTGTGCCTCACACAACACTCCATCGGACTTCTCGCGCATTCTCCGTTCACTAATTTTACCATTTCTTCTGGTTTCTTCCCTTTCAAAAACCATAATCTTAGTTTTCTTCACATTCAAGTGTAAGCCATTGATCATGCAGTCGTCTTTCAAACTGTGACTAGTGTTTGCAGATCAGTGGCTGTTGGCGCTATTAAAACCGCGTCATCTACATAAAGTAGATGGTTTACCACTAAGTCACCCATTTGTACACCTTCATTCATCGCTTTCAGTCTTTGAAGACTTTTATCCAGATATATTATAAACAGTCTAGCGGACAACACGCAACCCTGCTTGACGCCGATTTTAACGTCAAACCAGGGTGACCTGTTACCACCCACCCGTACGCATGCCTTGCAGTCCACATAAGTGGACTGGACGGCTCGCAACAGAGTGCCATCTATACCATACTCTGGCAAAATGTCCCAAAGTCTCTTTCGCACAACTCTGTCAAATGCCTTCTCCAGCTCTACAAAACCGCAGAAAACCTTCCGCCCCACTGCCAAATGCTTCTCTACGATGTTGCGGAGGGAGAAGACTTGATCCGAACATCCTCTTCCAGACCTGAAACCCCCTTGTGCCTCGCACAACATTCCATCGGACAAGATTACCATTTAAGTATTTGATCTTAGCATTATGTATACCTGTAGGAACACTGCCAAAATTTACCATTCACTTTGTTTAAAGTTTATTGTCGAGAGAAAATTTCGAATTTAATAATCTCAACAACGAAGGGTAAGTTTTCGTGTTTGTATTTCTTCGTCGGTTGTGCCGGATCATTTTAATTCGCCACCCGGCCCATCTGTCGCACTGCACTTTCTAAACTTCGACTACCCCGACTTTATAATTTAACAGTCCCAAGCAGGAGGTTGTTTGTATCTAGTTTTCAGAGAAGTCGTAGTTAAATTTGGGTATATGTTTTATAAATAAAAAATAAACAGCGTTAGTTACATTCTCCAATCAAGAGCGACAAAGGTGTACTGAGTACGATTCCAGACTCATTTGGAAATCCAAAACCAAGCATAACACTGGAAGACCTCAAGCCACCGTGAGCTCATTCTGCGTAGATCGGACCAACAAAAATAATTAAGAAGGTTGAGGGTACCCCGGAACAACTATGCCTTTTGGACGTCTAACACCTCAGTCCCTCCCGTGACCATGGGTGCTGCACAGCACTCGAAACGTCGGAAACTAAAAAACAAAAATAAAACGCGATATAATCCGTAAAATAGTTTTATTTCATTTGGAAAGTTATATAACTACAACAAGCAAATTCTTTAAGTCGGTAACAACCGTGAACTCCCAAAAAATACACCCGATTAACAGAAGATTCTAGAAGAATCTACTGCCTTTTGCTATGAAAAGTATGTATAAAAATAAATCTATGAATGAAATGAATACAACGTTTTCGTAACGTAACGTAATGTATTCAAGTTCTAACTTCTTACAAGCCCTATTCTTAATATAAATTGTAAATTGTCTATTTACCGGCTGACAGGATATGAATAGAATATACACGAAGAGAATGCTTAAGATGTGCGCATTAAATTGTATTGACAACATTTCTTTGGATTTATTATAACTATATTATTTAAAAAAAGGCAATTTTTGGTAGTTCAGGTATGCTTTTCACTCTCATCGAGGTCAGCAGGCAAGGTAAATTTTCAAACGATTAATTTCAAGGTCGTTAGTTCAAATTCAAACTATTAATTTTATATAATAACCTGCAGGTGCACTTACAATTTTTTTTTAATATTTTTAATTTAGTAATGTACAGGACAGATTTGACAGGAAGCTCATCAGGCTTTTCGGTTTTGTCTAATTTTCTTTTTTATATGATTTTTAAATCGAACTTAATTTTAGTTAGTTATTCTTTTTTCAGTCGGTTCTTTTGAAGAAAACCCCTATTTAATTTGTCAAGATTTTTCCGTAAAACCTGTATGCACGATATATTCCTTTTAATCAGTCGTAAATGTAGACGCGATGCCTTTAACCGAGAGTGCAATTAAAAATTGCTTTGTGAGAGCAAGTCGGGTGATTTCATGCCTTTACGAGATTAACGCCTCCACCCGACGCGGCGAATGTAGGAGCGTCGAGGCCTTAATTAAATTTTAAATTTCGAACATCACGCTACCTTGACATTGCATAGCAAGAACGGATTGGTTTTAGAGTGAAACAAGGATATTTTGGCACTTGGATAGCATTGGTTAGAGAGGCGTCGGTGTAAAATTAGGGTTAAACCATTTAGTAAAATTATCTTACTTCCAGGGAAAGGTTTTAACAGGTGACGCACTTGCTCAACGAACTTAATCAAGCTACACCATGTGGATTTAGTAAGCCAAATTGAATTATGGAACAATGTAAAAAAATTCTTTTAAAATATTCCTACTCATTAAAAAAAAAGAATTTAAGTAAATTTTATTGCAAACGTCAATTTTGCGGACTCTCATGAAGTGACAGAGGAGTTTACGCGGGAAGTCGAAAAATGATGTCAGCAATTAATTATAATTTTCAAAACTTGCGTTATTTTAAATAATAACGTATAATGTAGGTGGAACATTAACCATTATGTATTCTTATATGTGCATGAGTGAAGGTAGTTATAACAAAGTGATAAAACGTTTAAGGTAAATAGAAAAGATTTCCCTCAAAATGGCCATCACCATTGGTATGTGAAGTATACATCGTTTTACTATCAAGGGTAGAGTACTTCATCAATGTCATTATCATCATTGCTATCAAGTTCATAAGGGTATTGAATTAGTTAACAACATTATTCTATTAATACAACTGAAGAATATAGTATCCAAGGTAAATTAAACTATTACAAAAAAAAAATCGTTCATTTGATGACGGCTTTAGTTCCGATTTTTGCCACGTGTCAAGAGACTCTTGCCGAACAATAGCCTCGTGTTCATAAGGGGACATTCCACTACACGTGTTTCTGGTGACGTCGTGTATCAGATGAACTATGTGAGTGGAGGAAGCCAGATAGGTTTCTCTGTGATCTGGCTGGGATCTATGATCTGGATCTGATGATAAAGATAGAGAAGTTGTAGATATCCGTTCCATTTAGAAATGAGGACTTTCGTTCATTGGTAATTATAATAACTACTGGTCGCCCATAGGTCGATATTCGACCTACTCTTTCATCGTTTGCTGGTTATATTTGACATTCAGTAAGACTATAGACAAATAATATTAATGACAAACATCAATTTGACGTGTATTGTGTCAAATACATGGTAGTGTGTGTAATGTTTTTTTCATTGATTTAATGTATGTTTTATAAATAATTTTAAAAAAATATTAGCATTCTGCACTCCTTCTCTATATAAACTATAAGTGTGGGAAATTTCATACTCCTCCGTCCACGCAATTTTCGTAAAAATGGGTGCAAAGTTTTTGCTTCACGTATTAATATATAGATAACAAAAAAAATGCAGACTTCCACATTTCCATAGATATTTTTTTAAACCCATTTCGTAAGCTCGCGTTAAAGTTGGCGGCATTGAATAGATACTCGTGTGTGCACGTGCGACTTATATTGAATCCGAGCTGAAAAGCCTCGAGTCTTATGAACAAAACTCGGAAAAAAATATTTTATCCTTTTTTACTGTGTAACGAACAAGGTTGCTTTTTAAAACGGAATCCCTTTTGTTTGAGGTTACATGTTTTGAAGTTGTAAGAAATACTTCAATGTAAGACTTCAGTGTATGTCTGTTAGCCGTGTCTTCAGTGTGTGTCTGTTGTACCTCGCAAGTGATTTAGTTTAACGATATTGATGATAGATGTTATTGCTAGAAAATACTTTTACCCTTATATCAGGTCTAAATTTTCCAATATAAATATATTGTTGATGCCAGAACTATCCCAGCAAAACATAGATATATATACATACTGTATGTATCTGGCTTTATATTCACGCCTTAATCCCACTGGGGTAGGCAGAGACTACAGTTTGGCACATACTACGATTCTGACACACAAAACAACGATCTATATAATATTAAGTAAGTTAAATGACAGACTGCTTGGTCCATTGGCGCCATTGATCAGTATTTAAGAATGAGGTCATTGTAAAGTTTTATTAAAAAAAAGAAATTATCACACTGGGGTTTTTTTGCTCTGTGGTGGGTGCGTTTACTAACATGAAAAACACACAAACACCCAGATGAAATAAATATATGTGAGTCACACAAAGATTGTCTGGTCCGGGCATCGAACGGCGGAGCAGTTCAATCTAAGTGCACCAAGCCGTCTATCTAAGCTAGGAGCCGTAGCAATGTGTTATCCATTCGCCTAGTATTTACTTAATTTTACTACTAAATTAATTTTGCTTCATATCAGCCTATATTATTCTACTGTTGGGTAGAGGCCTTTTGTCACATATTGACGTGATTGAAATAAGTCATTTTCCTCCACGCAGTTTTAGTGCGGATTAGTAGAGACAGGTTTGTAGCCACCCGCTGTTGGAATTTATCAAGTCGTCCAACTGTCAAATTGGCTTAACGATTACTACGGTAACCCGGTACTTTAAGTGGCTTCCGAAATATGGACCGAATATGGAAATGCCGCAAATGGTCACCTATCTCAGGGTGATGGTCACGAACGTTAATTCCACTTTAATCTCCATCTCTAAACAGAGAGTACAGAGGTCTAACAGGTTCTTTCCTTACATACCTCTCTGGCTTCCTCTACTCTACAAGTTCGTCTCATACACGCCGGTTACGGAAACTCTTGATTTGTCCTTCAGCTAAGACTCGGTCTATGGTAAGATAATCTAGGTCTCCCCCGGTACCTACATCCTTCCACTTTCGCATTGTATATGTATTGCATTATTTATTCTGTCATTCTTTATATATGCATCATAATATCACCTGGGTAATCGAATGTGACTTATTACCCACCGCGCTATAAGCACCTCAACTTCGGCCAAAAAGCCTCTCGGCCTAGATCATTCACACACTTAAAAAAGCGCCTCAACACAACTCTCTATTATTGGGACTTAAACATTTCAACAGGAAATTTCTTTTACGCTTTCAATTCATCAAGTAAGTATCAGAACACGAAGAAACAAATCAATGGCGAGGCGCTCCACCTAACCCTTTAATTGCGTGCTCGGTCCCAAAGGCCGGAACTCTTAAAACTCCGTTGAAAACTTTTGACTCTCCGAATATATTTTCCTCCACGCCTTATTAATAAAGACCGGGTGATTAGTAACTTTTGATTCAGACTTTCCGAAGCTCCGATGAGGAGCAATTATTCGACACATTGATTTATTGTTCTACTCTCGAAAACTTTTAGTAGAATCGTCCTGATAAAACATACGGGACATTCATTGGGTAGCGGTCACGCTCAAAGTAACGATTATTCGTTCAAGCTTGATGCAACTAACTTTACTATGAATTTTGACGCATGAATATAATCTACTAAGTTATTTGTCGTTTAATAATTTTAATTCATTTATTTTTTGAAACTATTTTTTCATACAGACCTCAGACGTTTCTTTACTTTTCATCAGATCTTTTGCCATAGTCATTAGTTCTATATGAAAGTCATTGGTTCTTTGTCAAAATTGTAATTTATTTGTAAAGCTTATCTTTACTATTAAGTGCAATGACCACTGTAGGGAAGGTACTTAATCATCATCATATCAGCCTATACTCGTCCACTGCTGAAAATAGGCTGCCCCAATCGGAATTCTTTCCAGCGTAACCGATCCGATGCCACCTGCATCTAACGACTTCCTGCGATTTTCACAAGATCGTCGGTCCATCTGGCAGGCGGTCGTCCTACGCTACGCTTGCCAATACGAGGTCTCCACTCTAGTATCTTTCTGCCCCAACGCCCGTCCAATCTTCGCGCTTTGTGGCCCGCCCATTGCCACTTCAGCTTGCTAATCCTGAGGGATATGTCTGTGACCTTGGTTCTTCTACGAATCTCCTCATTCCTAATTCGATCACGCAGAGAAACGCCGAGCATATCTCTTTCTATAGCTCGCTGAGTAACTTGAGCTTAATAATGTTCACAGTGCACTTGGATGAACAATGTTCATAACATTTAATAACATAATGAGAAAATACAGACATAATGAGTCTATTCGATTATATGTGTACTCCATTTATGCTGTTTTTTTTTATTTGTATTCTCTGCCTACCCAGGAAGGGTTCTGGTGTACTGATACATAATAAATTATATTTAGGTGGGTTAGTAGGTTATTTTTTTTAGATGATTAATGTAACCCAAAAACATGAAATTCTCGTTATACTTTAATATTATGAATCAATTTAAGCCAATGTTCTTTTTATCCCTCATGCTTCATTTAACATTGCTGTTATTATTTAGTTTTTACGATTGTTTCATCAAATACACGTAAATTTTGGTTAAATGTTGCAGTTCTTTCTTTAACCTTATTCTCTATCTATCTATCTATATCATCACCCAGATCCCTTGCGGGGCTGGCAGAGAGTACAGAGCTCCAACAGGTTCTTTCCTTACATACCTCTCTGGATTCCTCCACTCTCATAGTTCGTCTCATACACGCTCACCGGTTATGGAGACTCTTGACTTGTCCTACAGATAAGACTCGGTCTGTTTGGTCGTGGTAGATAGTCTAGGTCTTCCCCGGTACCTACATCCTCCTACTTTCGCAGTATATATCTGTATTGTATTTAACCTTATTCGTTATGACCAAACTCAGCGCGTTACGATAACTTCGTGATAACGTAATGATGTGTAATGGTAAGTATTACGTATACTACTGTAATACTATTAAACGACCATTTCACGAAGTTATCGTAACACACCCTGTTAAGTGTTTAAGTTGTAGTGAATAGGGGCCCAGTAGTAGTGAAATATATTCGCTTAAAATATAAAAAGTATACTTACCTAGTCGTATTGGTAAGTCTTCACAGAAAATATTAAGGTGCAACATAAAACTTTATTACTTTTACGAGTATATCCTGTTACTGAGGCTGACTTCTTCGTTGGTCTGGATGCAAAGCGCATCGCTTTGTGATCACGAGGTCGTATATTCAAATCCAAGGTCGGACAAATGTAGATTTTCTAACGAAAACTTCCCAGTATGAGTCTGGAGTAAGGAATTGTATGCGGTATATGGCAACAGGCTGGCCACCTATTACATGGGACTTCACATCGTCGGCGAAATGTGGGTGTACTTAGTTCACCTCAGTCACCCCCGCTTGAGGAATATAGGTGTGACGGTGACTGAGTCTAAACATCTATAGTTTTGAAACGGTGAATCATAGCTACACGATCGAGGTTAACAAAATCCATTAGATTTCAATTCCAAGATCTTGAAGAGAGGCTCAATTGCTTACCTTGGGAGAAGTTTCAGCATTCCAGTCCAGCATTAAAGTGACGCGTAATACCAAATCTTGATTCAAATAAAACGTGTCAAATAAAAAAAAATATATACAAGTAAGCAACATACAGATATAATACAGACAAAGCAAGAATTTTCCTGTCAATTTGGCTTACCCTTACAAAACGTCCCTCGCCGTATGTTTTCATACTTAGAAAGTTTCCTATCGACCCTTAGAGACGGTTCGTATAAAATATTGGTAGAAGCTTTAATAACTTTCTTCGTTGATATAGAGTTTGCTATCAGTTTCCGTGATATCGCATGTTTTGCTGTAGAGTTCGGGCACTTTTTCTTTAAGATGTTTCCACCTTTTGCCTTATTCAAAGTATCATTAAAGGATATTTAAGAATCCAAGTCTTGTTTTGCTAACCCAGTTCCAATACTGGGAAAAGTCTCCCCATTAACTTTTCAGGAGGATCTATGAGTGGCCGTCTCAGACCAGTTTTATAGAATCTTATTAAAGTGACTAAAACGAACTTAAAAACACAGAACTAAGTATAATAGAAGTGGTAACATTAGCCTCGTTAGCTCGAAGTTAAGTTAGTCGTACAGGCTTAAAATATCGGCTCACATCTTTGACTTTTTTGGAACGTATATGCAAAAATTTATTTCTATAACTACGTATTGTCAGGCTTTAATATTAATATTGTAGTTTTTGATTAAGAAGTTTCCAAATACTCAACTTCGGACACATTATACGGTCTTTAAAGCATTGTCTGGAGGAGCAGATTATTTTAGGCAAAATAGACGGCAGACTTGCGCAGGGAAGGGCACCTGCAAGATGGTCTGACGCAATAAAGAGGGCAGCATGAATCGAGCGGTACAATCCGCATATGACCGCACCCTATGGAGACTGTTTGTGCGTGGTAGCGATTCTCAGCAATGAAGAAACCAGGAAGAAGCAGGTGCAAATTATTAATTACCAATACTGCAAATCCAAATTTACATACGGACAGAGAACTATACTAGAGTAAAACGATTTTATGATTTCGTCAACGATTCTGTGAAGAAAAAACAACATTATTTGATACAGGACTAGAGTTTCACATTGATTCAATTGGATTCCAGAATATTCTAAAACAACTCAACTCAAAAGGTAAAATTATAATATTTCGACAATACGTAGTTGTGTGTCTTACAACTGAGATAAAAAGGCATCCAGATCAGTTTTATGCCAGGCTAGGTACAGATGTTAGGTGCTGATTTTCCTCTGAACCATCCTAAGTCTTTACTGATGTTAATCGTACAATACAATTTATCGATATCAATCGTGCAAATTTGCTTAATATCGATATTAGCTGGAGTATTGCAACGCAACTTTAAGGCCATGTACAGTCAGCGATAAAAACGCTGAATATTCACAATTTCTCAAATAGACTCAACTCTTGATGCGCAGAGCTCTATCGATGAAAGCTTCACGGCTTTTTGCATCAACATTACGAATCTATAGGGCAATGCACAATTTATCTATTCAAGTCAAAGGTCAGCACGGCCTATGAAAGAATGCCTGAACTAGATCCGACTTTTAATATTTCCCGTCTTAGCAACTATGCATTGTTGCTCAGATAGCTGCTCAAGCGCTGGGAGGTTATACTATATCTGGAGCTTCTATTTATTAAATTAAAATTTTATATAAAAGTATCCAAATGTTTTAACACGGTTTTATTATTAAATAATCAATCAGTCAATATGACAAGTATTGTAGTACAAAAGGTCAAATCAATTAGAGGAAGACAATGTTTTAATGAAGCTTCTTTTTTTAAATATTCTAAAAGACTTGTTCCCAGACTTCAATAGTCCATCCATACACAGTGTATTGTTTTTTTTTTAATTATCTTTAATTAGGAACATTAGCTTTCTCGACTTCTATGACACTTTATATAAGTATATGTATAAATATCGAATGTTACTTTGTTTCAAACCAGAAAATATATTTTTATGAACATTCTTCCGTCCAGTCGTTCCCTCATTGCTGGACTTTTTTTATGATTTCCCTCCATTTGCTACGATCGCTTGCTAGATGGGAGTGCCGTGCTGACTGGTATCTCCAGTTGTTTAGATACCTGATCTGATCAACTTTTAGGGCTGCCTCCCTTTGGCATCTTCCCTTCTGTTTTGCTTATCTCCAGTAATCTTTGTGCACATAGGGGTTCAGAGATTGAAATTTAAGCCTCACAGACTACTATTTCGCACTGCTGGTCTGCACTTCGTGCCTGTACAAGGGAAGAACTTAGCGCAGCCACAAATACGGGATTACCTGGCTACTAACTTAGCGGGACAAATATGAACTATTGTCACGAAAACAAAGAACCAGTGATCTCTCTCTCTCTCTCTCTCTCTCTCTCTTTCTCTCTAGGTTATTACTATTTCTTCGAGTTCTTTTTAACCAAAGTACTGTAGGGCTCCAATCCAATCTTCCATGAGGAGTTTTACCAGCCGAGACAGTATGAAATTTTATCAGATACATTGCAATGTGGCTGTAATATCATGCTGCTATATCACCTATCCACTTCACTCGCGTCAGCTTTTAGCGTCAACTATACGGGCAATACGCACAGCGTCGCTCGTAAATCTCGACGAGGCTCGACGAAGATCGATTGTGACAGTTTGCTGCTGTAACAGGCGCATTTCGGTTGATACCGGATATTCTCGATTCATAATTTGGCCGTGCTCAGCACAACCAGTCGTTGCATAGAAAATTTTGCTATGCCATGTTACTACCGATCGTGTACAGGGTAAAACACGATTCTTCCATGGTACTACTGTGAGACCAAAAGACTTAACACGAATATATTGACGATAGCGTGATGCGCTCGAGTTGATATGCCATCCTCGTTACACTACAAAATTTAACAATATCAGCCTATATTGCCCACTGCTAGGCAAAAACCTTCTCTCACAAATCGAGGTGAGAGAGATCAGGTCATACTCCACCACGCGGACTCAGTGCGGATTGGTGGAGGCAGGTTTGTGGCCACCTGCAATTTACCACTTATCAAGCTGTCTATAAGGCTTCCTACTCGGCTTAACGACTACCACATTAAGTGGTAACCGGGACCTACGGCTGAACGTGCCCTCCGAAGCACCGAGACGCTCATATATGAAAATGCCACAACGGTTTTTTTTAAACGTAGCCCCACACTAGGATTTATTCCTGTATCGTGGGTGCGTTTAAAACATGAAAATTCATATACACAAATACCCAGACCGGAACAAATAATTGTGGATCACAAAAAGATTGGTCCCGTGCGGGAATCGAACTTGCGACTATTCGACACAGTGGGCGGAGCGGCTTAAGCTCTTAACCACTGCGCTAAATCGCCCGTCGATCTTAGGCCGACCAAGTCGAACGCTGCTTAACCTCGGGGTAGCACAGCGCTACGAGCGCCATTACAAAATTTACAATACTATAGACATAAACGTGACAGCAGGATTACTCGCTAGTGCTACATAATAGAACAAGAATAGAATAATCTTTGATTATATAAAATGCAATAAAATGCAGGTATAACATAATGGTAAGATGGAAATATTACAATATCAATCATTAGGCTCCCTGTGCATTTTGCCGCAATGCGACGTACAAAATTTGATCTCAATAGACAATACCTACCGGATTACTAAAAATGAAATGAAATGAAATAATCTTGCTTAAAAGATAACGACTTTTGACTGCCTTGTTGGTCTGGTGGCAAAGCGCATCGCTTTGTGATCACGAGGTCCTGGGTTCAAATCCTAGGTCGGTCTGGTATGAGTCCGGAGTCTGGAATTGTGCCCGGTATATGGGAATAGGCTCGCCCCCTATTACATGGGACCTAACATCGTCGGCGAAACGTGTGTGTACTCAGTACACCTCTGCCACCCCCTCTGGGGAATATAGATGTGACGGTGTATAAGATAACGAATATTTTATGTATTTAAGAAGACCCGCCACTGCAGCAACAATGTTTGCCGTTCGCTAGGATCTGCAATCAAGATGGATTCACAGATAGATCAGTGGGTATGTTTTTCATCTTCTTGGATTTAAAATCGTGGCCACACTTCCGGTACATCATAATAGACTAGGAGATCTGAGTTCATGAATGATATACTCGAACAAATTTGGTGGATGCCTACATTTGAATATAATCCTTTTTCAAAGAACTAGGATATCATAGTACCCTTTTATTTTGAATCAATATAGTGGTGTCACTGGTAACGAGTAATTCCACGAGTAATAATATTTCATAGAAATACTCAGCTATTAAAAATAATAGCATCATGTTAATGAAAAATATACTATTGAATTATACAACCTATTGGTTATGCCAAGCTGTTGTACGTCGAAGAATAAACCAATTTGCCATAATACGAGCATGAGCAGGCTAACGTAACGCGCACGTTATTGTAATCATGCTAAGCTCTCTGATCACAAACCATTTGAGGTCATCGTAATGTTGTCGAGAGAACGCGCTATCACGTTATTAAGTAAATTAGCAATGTAATAAAAATCTTTAAAAAAAAGAACCAATTTAAAAAAGCAATTGAATTCGGTACCGGTTAGTGCAGTCGATTACTTGGCACCGACTTCAAATATTTATGTTTTGCTTTTTGAAGTCGGCTTTATTTTTTTTTAAAGATTTTTATTTTACAATTTTACGTGACAAGTGAATTATTTACAAATATTTATTAACCTATATTATATTATTTTTCTGAGTTGTACAGCAAGGTACCTACAGGATTAATATAACCATACCCATATAACCATAATAACGGAATCTATACATTCGTGCTGTTCACCGTTAAGGAGTCCCCTGATGTATCTTCAAAGTCCAAAGTTCAATACCCATTTCATTAAAATAGGACCACCTCGAAACTACACTATACCCAACGCAAAAAGAATCATAATAAATAAAGACGTTATAAAAAAAACAAACGAAGTGTTGACCTCCTCCTGTTTTAAAGTCGGTTAATATTCTGATTAGTTCTACGGCAGGGTACCTATAGGATTGACGTAATACCCTTAATATCTCAACCTTCGCATTCGTATTGTTTGTCGTTAAGGAGTTTCCTGGTGTATCTTCCAAGTCCATGGTCCAATACCGATGAAATTAAAATGGGACCACCTAGGAGCTATACTGAACCCAACAGAATCATCAAAATCGATTCATAATTGGCGGAATGATCGCGTAACATACATACAACAAAAAATGGTGGCGTCCATAACACAGTGGAGATGGTAATAAAACTAGAGGACTCTATAATAATTACACTGGCTATATTGTTCCGAGTATACAGTGGTAGTCGCGTCTACGGTACTGAACGTAAGAATATAAAATATGTGAGAGAAAGCAGGAACGCGGGTGCACGTCCTCGTATGTATCAGCTGACTGGCTGAGGTGCGGCCGCCGAGCACGACGACCGGCCGCGCGTTGCGCGCGCCCCACTCCTCTTGATGCCCGCCTCGACACGTCCTGTTGAGTGGTCGACCCAAAAAAAAACATACAGTCGAATTGAGAACCTCCTCCTTTTTTGAAGTCAGTTAAAAAGTAAAGCACATCATCTCGATAGTGTTACGCCAAACTCAATCTGTTCTTCCTAAGCCTTCAGAGTTGTGATTTTTAACATCACAATTTTCAATTTGACACTGAATTTCAATGGCGGAAGCTCGTCCTAAAATATCTAAGACATGCAAAATATTCTATTTACCAACACATACGTTCCGTACCTTAGAATATTTTTAAAATTTCACGCGACACTACACATTGCATGGAAATCTTGAACGTGATTCAATTGAGGCCGATCGGAAAATGTTCGGATATCCAAATACTGGTATGAATCCCTGACGATGTTATTGTTCCATTTATATCCTCTATTTGAGCCCTTGATGGTCTAAAGCTGTCGTTTCAAGCGTGTTCTTAGCCATAAAAAAATATTCATCCTCAGGCCTATATCCCCAAGCTGGGGTGGCAGAATTGTACTGTGTCTTTCCTCTTTTTGCCGATCATGTAATAGGGGGCAAGTCTATTACCATTTTACCCGGAGTAATGCCAGACACCCGAGTCTGGCAGTCAAATTACACTAAGTCTGACCTAGGATTCGAACTATAGATATCGAACTATAGATATCGAACGCTGCGCTTATTATTCGCAACTAGACCAACGAGTTGTAAAATGTTTGACGACCGCTTGATTCTGTGATTTCGAGTCGTTAAGTAGTCGCAGGTTCGATAGTTCGCAAAAATGGTCGATTTGGATGTTTGTCTTTGTAAATTTCATATTTGTAAACTCGCTTACTCCCGACAGGAATTATATAATTCCTGTGTCGAGAGTGAGCTATAATATATACCCACTTTTCGCCGACGATGTTAGGTCCAGGTTGCCATATGCCGGCACAATTCCAGATTCCGGACTCATACTGGGAAGTTTTCGTTAGAAAAACTTCATTTGCCGACCTAGGATTTGAACCCAGGCCTACATGATCACCAAGCGATACGTTTTGCCACTAGAACAACGAGGCAGTCGCACAGTTTATATTAAACCTAAACATAACAATAATGAAGGCGCTAGTCCTTCGTACTTATGCAAGTATGACCTAATCTCTTTCGATTTGTGAGAGAAGGAAGAGTTTTGCCCAGCTGTGGGCAGTATGGGCTGATATTATATACTTGAGTAAGTACTTAAGTAGACAGTACTTGTCAAGACTAAACGAGCGTGCCTAAACTCATTGGGATTATATTAAGTAGTTGGGTAGTTCAGTTGGCCATCTACCATTATCAAACCAGTTCCATGGTACTATATAAAATAAAAAGAAGAGTCGTCACAGAACTTTTCTTTTTTTTTATTAAAAAAAAAACGTAACTCCACACTAGGATTAATTCCTGTGTCGTGGGAACGTTTACTGCCTCGTTGGTCTGGTGGCAAAGCGCATCGCTTTGTGATCACGAGGTCCTGGGTTCAAATCCTAGGTCGGACAAATGTAGTTTTTCTAACGAAAAATTCCCAGTATGAGTCCGGAGTCTGGAATTGTGCCCGATATATGGCAATAGGCTCGCCCCATATTACATGGGACCTAACATCGTCGGCCACCCCCTCTGGGGAATATAGGCGTGACGGTGTGTGGGTACGTTTACAAACATGAAAAATCACATACAAAAATACCCAGACTGAAACAAATAATTGTGGATCACACAACGATTTGTCCCTAGCGGGAATCGAACCCGCGACTATTAGGCACAGTGGGCGGAGCGGCTTAAGCTCTTAACCACTGCGTTAAATCGTCTGTCTAAACTTATATACGTATGCCAAATTTCAGGTCAATCGGAGAAACCGCAAGTGTTTGAAAAGTAGATCACAAACTACCTTTGAACTAACGATAACTTTGAATCGGAAAGACAAATAGTCATACGAAAATAGCAAGATAATTAAAAAAAATAGGTACTCCACGCAGCAAATATTAATGTTTATGAACATGACTTAAAATCATCCATAAACCTGGAGCGTTGAGCGCGTCGCTCCAGTGAGCTTTTTAAATCAAATGTTCGAGCTCGCACTCGAGCGCTCTGAAACTGACTCGACTCTGGACTCCAACGCTTAGCAATATATTGAGCGTCGATTTAAGCGTTTAAGCGCCGACTCAAGCGTTTTTACAACACTATTAGCCACACTGTCTCATACCAATGTTTTACATTATACTTTTATTACCATGAGCATCAAAACAATATTGCTATAATATCACCAACTGCCCTACATGCCCAGTAAACTGCCATAATCATAGTAAGCACATCCGTAAACGTTCTGACCACTTCATTAACATGTTTATTAATATCCTATTTGAGCCTTTATATTACACTCTTGAGTGTTAGTAAATACCATTGCTCCTTTTCTGATTCTGATCTTATCCGTGTGAGGCGTGTGAATGGGTAACTTAAAAGCAACAAACACTATAGTCCTTTTCACCAGTCATAGTGACGTTTAGAATTTGACATTTTTGGAAATGTGGTAAGTGTGAAATTGAATCGATTAAATATCGTACCGAGAAAATGTATAACAATGATTAAATCGATATTAATAAAAATAATTTAAGAACAAAAGGAGAACAAAATAAAATCATCTCATTATTTATTTAGGAATCAAGCCATAGGTCAGAAAAATCGTCTGACAGATCGCTTGATTCGTCGCTTACGTATATTATTATTAAAAAACTATAAAACTCTTTGTTTTAATACGTCAAGATAGCGCACCCACGTTTATTTATTTATTGAGTATGACAAAACTAAATATTTCAGTCAGATCCATAGAATAACATGGTAAAATATCAATAATCGATTTTTTACACACACACCGTCACGCCTAACGTTTCGCCGACGATGCCATATACCGGGCACATTTCCAGACTACGGACTTGTACTGGGAAGTTTTCGTTAGAAAAACTTTTTGATTTTTTACATTTAAAAAAACAACACTGATTATAACGATTTCATTGTGTCAGTCCCTAAAACGCAAACCTTTACACTTTGAGTGATAGAGTTTCAATAAGTTGTAAGTTTTTAAAATAATTGACGACTTCTTAGAGGGAAAATAGCATTATATAGTTTTTTTTTTTAATACTAATAATAAGATCATTAATATAAATTTTAAATTAATTTAATAATAATATGACATTATATATTTCATATTACTTTATAATTTTGTACGCCTGATGCATGGCAGGATATAGTAGAACTTATGACTATATACATGTAACATCCTATCTAACCTATTATCCACAAATAAATGATTTGAATTTGAATTTGAATTTGAATTACGCAAATTTAGGAACAGTATATAATTTAAATGAAAACTAAAGTATAGTATTTTGTATTATATCTTTTCAGTATTCTTAAATACAATATGCGTGAAATGGAATATGATAAAACGTCACCGTACCCATGTCTCGTGAAGCTTTATAAAGCTTCGTATTTATTTATAAACACATTTCCCGCGACGTGTGTAGCTTGGAATGTCCCGCAGGTTACGTTGTCCGACAAATCTGGCGATACCGCACTGCCTTGTCGCCGCATCGCTTTTTTATGAACAAAAGTAACATAGTGTAGACGTGTAAAGTATATAAAACCACTTAGATACGTTGCAACCAACTAAACAAATGTAGACGAGAAAGGTCGCGACAAGATATGGAACAACGTCGCGCAATATCTCGACTTCGACGGTAGTCTTAGGCAACACGTGTGGCGAGACATTTATCCCCTAATAAAAGCGAGGCTTAAAAATTGTCGGTGGCAACAATCCGTGTCTTACGATTAAATTCTACACCAGCAAACCACATCTTTGGCTCTATTGTCACTTTCCATCAGGTGAGATTGAGTTCAATCGCTGACCAGTCCTCACCAAAAAATTAATCTACCATAATTGGATCTCTTATGATTACGTAACAAGGCAATATCTAGGAAAAAATTATATACCATACATACATATACTGTTCTCGCACACACAAGGCAAAGCCCGTTCTAGTTCAATCAGGATTAATTGCTTAGATCAGACACTGACACTTGGCTGCTCGCTAAGGACCGATTAATTTGCGCCAAAATAATGCTCATTTGAGACGGAAAATGTTATCAAGTACATATTTGGTGATAATAATATACACATGTATCATAGTTTGATGAGTCCAAATTCCAGTCCTCGTATTTTTCTGTATTCCGGTCCATTAAGCGATAAAAAATTGTGATTACTCTTGGTTTGATAAATCGGATCAATAGAAAAATAAAGTGAGTGGTTCGATCGGTCGGATCACGTGAACATTTTTTCTCATTAGTCCGCTTCGTCGGAAAAAGTGGAATCAGAAATTCTCATGGTGCGACTAGACCACAGAGAAACACGAGTATTCATTGGTCGACTCATAGGACCACGTGTGAATGTGAGTATTTAAAATCATCATCAAAGTTCATCATCATTATTTAAATTGAATACACCATCACGTCTATATTCCCTAAGCGAGGCTGTATCTCATTTAATAGGGGGCAAGCCATATTGCCATTTTGCCAGCCACATTTCCTGACTTCCGGCTGATACTGTACTTTTTTTTTAAATTCAGGATCTAGTAAAAACTTTACTTTATTTTATATAAAGCCATATTATATGAAACTTATCTGTAGACAACAAACAAAGGCCAATCCTATAGATGCCATAACGCACAATACTACCGCCAATACTCAGAGCATTCACCAGTCTAGACCAATTTAGGATAGCAATCCTATACGTACTTCGTGTTAAACTTGGCGAAATTTATTTAAGTGTTGGGAATTATTTGAATTGACTGCCTCGTTGGTCTAATGCCGCTTAGCCAATAAACGAATTTGTATGTATATGCCGTATATTCCAGGGTACTTTCAAACTCCTTAATTAGAATAAAATCATGAATGATCTTAACGTATCGGGACTCTGTACTCTCTGCCTACCCTGCAAGGGATCTGACATGATGATATAGTTGGATAAAGAGTGTGAAAGAGATCGAGATCATTACTAACGTAAGCAGGTTGTGAAAAAAATAAGTGTAGGTTTCCTTAGAATATACAAATCTGCAGTATAGAAATGCACTATTTAATTTAGATGTGAATTCGAATAGTAGTTATAATTTTGTTATTCTAAGGGCCTCTTTCACCACCCTCAAATAAAGTGCTGGTTAGTTACTTCTCCACTAGCATTTCTTGATAATTAAAATTGGCTAGTTTAACCGTAGGTTACGGTTACTCAGGGATGTCGAAATTTAAACATAGACTTACTCTACTTCAGACTATACGCGAGGGCGGTAAAAGACGCTCTTAAGCTTACATTTCCCAACTAAATCATTTTAAATTGAAAGCATTCTTACTTTCATCATCGCACTTTATTAAAACAAAAAAAGTTAAAAAGTTAATTTTTCAGTCCGGACCAATTAATTACATTGGAAACAATTTAAAACTTTTACATTTCACCCCCGCCCTTCGTGTAGCAGATATTTTGATTCTTAAAACGACTTATCATCCAAATTTACTGTTTGCTTCGCTAAAACTTTCAAACTTTTGAATTCAAGTCCAATTTAGAAACGAAAGCGAATTTACTGTAGGACTTAAATAAAAGAAAAATATTCCCTTAGTAGCAGAGGTATACTGAATAATAAAAAAGAGGTATACTGTGCAGCAGAAGACAAGCCTATTACTGTGTGCCAGGACTTGACTCTGAGAACTGGGAACCAAACTAGGATTTTTTCTGTAGGAAAACTACATTTTGTCTGACTTAGAATTTGAAAATATGACCTCGTGATTGCGACGCGCACTATTCACCACTAGATCAACGAGGTAGATAGTAGCATATGTTACAAGCCGTTTCTCACGACTTCGCACTATTTCTTCGCTACTTATAGCTAAAGCCATTTATATCGTATTTTGGGTTCCTTACCGCAATCTTTTAGTAATATCTTAAGTTTTAATGAAAATACACTGCCAAAATTTCAGCTTCTTAACTCCAGTGGTTTAGCCTGGGCGTTGATAAATCACTCAGTTATGACAAGTAATAATACATTAAGGGAGAATTTTTGGGCAGAGGACAGATAGGGCAGCAATCTTACCCGTTGTAACTAGAGGAAAAAGGTTGGAGGACTATCCCTAACTTAAAAAAAAATTAAACTGTGTTCACAGAGTGAACACAAAAACATTTTTTGATGACAATCAACCCTGTTTTTTTATAAAAATCAAAAACCTCTACTGACCCAACTCCTCACTAGAAAACTCTAAATAATAATAATCTTTTCTCGTGCATTTCGTAGGAAAACATCATGGCTTCAATAAGCTTGAACAATGTAGGTATGAAATAATATACCACCCTATTTACATTTTTTTAGAATTACTCGAACTTGGCACGTAAAAACATTTTCTTTAGAAGCTTATCACTTGTGCGGACTACTGCCACAGCTGTCATCATCTCTTTTGCATTATTCGGGGTGTATTTTGAACATCATTGTTACCGAGAAATTTCAATTAAGCTTACGTTTCAAAATTTTGCTTTTCCTAGGGCTCATCTTTTTTTTAATTTTATTTTAAATTAGAAACAGTTTATATCATTGCAATAAATTAAGCGTTACGTGTACGTTAGCGAGACGCTAGCGAATCAATATGCCATTCTCGTTAAACTACAATTTATTAAATAAACATCAAAGAAACAGCATGCTCACTTACGATAGCACCGCGGTAACGTAATTGTTTTCGTGCTAAGATATTAAGATTGTATGTACCTGTACATCGTCACGGTATGGACCCCTGAGGACGGTCACAGACTCCGTGGTCGGCCGAGATAAAGATGGCGTGACGACTTGGACACTTATGCGGGAAAGACATGGATATTACAGGCCCAGGACCGATTTGTGTGGGAACGTAAAGGGGAGGCCTATGCCCAGCAGTGGGATACAAAATAGGCTATAAAAAAACCTGTTGGAACCCTGTACCCTCTGCCTACTCCGCAAAAGATCTGGCGTGATGATATTGATTTTAACGAGGGATATTTTTTGATTTTTAACTTCCCGACGTTTCGAGTGCCTAATGTGCCATGTGTGCTGACACATGGTCACGGTTGGGACCGAGTCCCGAAATAGTGATAAAATCCGAAAACTAGTTTAATTTCATGCTATTTTTTTAGCTCACTATGGCGTTGTTCACAACCCGGTTTAATTAATAAAAGACTAATAAATTTGTAACTTAACATAATAGATCTTCCAAATTAACACAGCTAGACCGAGACAAAACATTAATTTAGAAATAATTAAAGAAGCGATTAGAACGCTCCTACCGTCTCCTGAAGCCGAAAATTGTTAGCGCAAAACAGGGCTGCCTCAAGCAATAAACTTTGCGTTGGAATTTCATTAGTTTCGTTCAATAAATTAAGAGGTTATGCTCTCGTGTGCCGGCCCTGCAATTACCTCGTCTACGGTGAGGTGTAATGAAGAACTTGGGGAGTGAGAAGCTATGAAAATTACTTGGATATGACTTCGTATTTGTTTAAAGAGGGTCTCTCTTTAAGAGAAGTCGAGTTCGATAAACCGTGACAAATTGCATTTTTTTAATATCTGAAATACTAGGACTATTTATTCTTTCCTTTTCTTTAAAAAAACGTAGCTCCATACAAGGAATCACACCTGTATCGTAGGTGCGTTTACAAACATGAAAATTCACATACACAAATACCCAGACCGGAACAAATAATTGTGAATCACACAAAGATATCACCCGTGCGGGAATCGAACCCGCGACTATTAGATACAGTACGCGAAACGGCTTAAGCTCTTAACCACTGCGCTAAATCTCTCTCTCTCTCTCTCTCTATCATCTCGTCAGATCCCTTGCGGGGTAGGCAGAGAATACAGAGTTCCAACAGGCCGCGTGCGCTAAATCGTCCGTAACTATGGCCTAAACCCTCTCAGTTTGGGAGGAGGCCCGTGCCCAACTGTCGGATAGTTTCTTAAAAGGGCTAATTTTATCATTAATTTATTTTATAAAATACACATTCGCTTTTTTTAAAAAAAAAACAAATTCTAGTACATATATTCCTTAGTATATCTACTTCTTTAGTCTAGTGGTAAACAGGGTGGATTTTTTTGGATGGATCAGTGGGCAGCTTAACCGTTGTAGCTACAGAACAACGGTCTCAGGGTACTATCCTAAACTTTTGAGACATTTTTAACTATCCATCTATCTATATCATCACGCCAGACCCCTTGCGGGGTAGGTTCTTCCTTACATACCTAGAGAGGTATGTAAGGAAAGAACCTGTTGGAACTCTGTACTCTCTCTCTCCGTAATTCCTCCACTCTCATAGTTCGTCTCATACATGCTCGCCGGTTACGGAGACTCTTGACTTGTCCTTCAGATAAGAATCGGTCTATTTGGTCATGGTAAGATAATCTAGGTCTTTCCCGGTACCTAAGTCCTTCCACTTTCGCACTGTATATCTGTTTTGTCATTCTTTCTTCTGACATTCTTTCTATATGCCCGAACCAACGGAACATACCCTTTCTCATCTATGTAAAGTATCCATCGCTTTACTATCCAGGGTGAGGCACTTCATCAATTTCATATTCATCGTTGTCATCAAGTTCATCGGAGAGTTGAATTAATTTAGAAATGAATAGTTATATTAATACTTGACATTGGCAAAACAGCGTCGTCGTGATGCCATAAAAAAATGGTGATAATTATTTATTTTTGTTTGCTATCCTATTGAATGGGGTGAAAAGTAGAAGAGGAGAAAACTCCAAGTAAATAAAGTAAAACAGTCTATTTATAGCACAATATTATATACATTGTGTAACATATATATCCTCAAACATCCCAATAAGATAATTGTCTTACCATTTTAACACAAAAATCAAACTTCCAATTTTAAAGGACATTTCTACCATTTTTTAAGCTCTTTGGTAACTAAATTAAAATTTAAAATAGCTGTATTGCTTTCGATAATAATTAATTTTTGTTTAATACACCGGACCACTCAAGTAACAGCGATTTTTGATAATTTAAACATGTAACTTTATTATATTTAGCGCAGTGGTTAAGAGCTTAGGTCGCTCCACCTACTGTGTTTAATAGTCGCGGGTTCGATTCCCGCACGGGACAAATCTTTGTGTGATCCACAATTATTTGTTCCGGTCTGGGTATTTGTGTGTGAATTTTCATGTTTGTAAACGCACCCACGACACAGGAATAAATCCTAGTGTGGGGCTACGTTTAAAAAAAAAAAAAAAAAAAAAAAAAAAAAAAAAAAAAAAAATATATATAGTGCGCATCGAATTAGCTGCCGATTTAGAAGAAACTACTTTCAAATCTTGCATTATTTATAGTATAACGACAGAAATACATCTTGTATACTTAACGACGGAAAAACTATTTTTCTATACCTATGTTAGCGTTTATTCCGAAGTCGGGTTACAGTCTTTAAACTTTTTCTTATTTCAGTATCTGTTATCTGTAGCCAGTTAAAAATATAAAAATATTTCGGTTATCTTGTCATAATAATTATTATTATGTTGATTTAGTGCCGGCTCGTGTTGGGGACCGAACAGCTAAAAAATACCAAGAAGACACCATTTTGATAAATTACTGTCGTGTTATCTGTTTTGTAAAATTAACTTGGTTTCGTGGAGTTTTTTGTTATTTCATTTACTTACGTTATGCCACTGTTATTGTACATAAATATTAGATATGCATATTAATACTCAAACTCAAATAATTTGTTTTGTATAAACCCTGAGGGGTCATTTCAGATTATTAGTTTCACATTTATTTTTTCGACTTATAAAGATCCGACAAGAAACTCAGTGGGCTTGTCTGTTCTATGTAACTCTCATTTCTATTTTATTTCTAACATGAAATAAAACTATTTTTCGGATTTTATCGCGGTTTACTTTTGATTTTTAAGTTCCCGACGTTTCGAGTGCTTTGCAGCACCCATGGTCACGGGAGGGACTGAGGTGTTAGACGTCCAAAAGGCATAGTTGTTCCGGGGTACCCTCAAACTTCTTAATTATTTTTGTTGGTCCGATCTACGCAGAATGAGCTCAGTGTCTTAAGTTCTTGCAGTGTGGTGCTTGGTTATGGATTTAAATATGTTAATTACTTAAGTCAAAAATAAACCGCGATAAAATCCGAAAAATAGTTTTATTTCATGTGTAATATTCACGTAAATCTAAGAACTCAGTTATCTCTAACATTTTTGTGTAGATATAATGTTACAGTATGAAGTTTACAATGTAACTTCTGTGTGATGCCTTAAAACCGAAATATGAGTCTCAATATAATATATAATATATATAACTAATGCATATAAAAAAGTCATTAATACGTTTATAGTACAGTTCACAATTTACATACGAGACGCTAAAGAAAGAAGAGAAAGACGCTAAAGAAAAGAGAAAAGGCTAGTTAGAAAATTTATCATTTTTGAAAATTCGAACAGGTAAAACAAATTTTATTTATTAAATCGTATTAAAGATATTGTTTTCTTTATTTTGATATACCAACACTTTTTATGAAAAAAAACTAGAATCTTCTAAGTCCAACGTATTTTTGAGATTTCAGCAGTCCTTACACTAAGGTTCGCTGTCGTTATAGCGTGAAATAACTATCTGTAGGTCGCCATTTTCATGTGTGTCTAAACTAGGTTTTTACAGATATCTGGAGTCTTAGAGCTTGAGGAAGCTCCATTTCTCTCACAGGACAAAGTAAGATCACAATATTACTGCTCAAATGGTGGCTCTCGCTTGTCTGGTTTTAAACGGAATACGATAGGTACTTTTACTTTTTATAATATACACATATAGTCCAGTAACAAACAAATAACATTTCTGAGGCACACAAAGATTTGTAATAACATTTCTCGAACTCGAAACTACTCAATTCATTGAATAAACCAGCTAAGTGTAGTGGGCGTCGGTAACCTTAGTGACCATTTGCTTATATTTAAAGTAAAATTATATAGTAAATACAAAGAGCTACGCAAGACGTAAGCATAACGTTAGCGAGTGAGCGTGCTGTCATGTTCATGTTTATTTAGTAAACTATTAGTGTGACAAGGATGACATATCAACTCGCTAGCGTAACGCTAACGTCAAACTTTTCGTGCTAAGCCCTCAGTACGTTACGATACATAGCGCTATCTACAGTTAACCATATAATAATATTGTAACGTACAAAATGAGGTACCAGTATGTTGTTGTACAATTTTTATTATAATTCAGTGATTTACAGCATTCATCACCCGTAAAATTTAAGTGTTGTAAAGCACTCGAAAATATAGGAATAGAAATTAAATCTAAAACAATAGTTTTATCTCGTACATTAACATGTACGAAACGTGACGACGTTAATCCTATCATCACTACATATTATAAAAGAAAGTCGTCCTGCCGCGTCAGTCTGTCTGTCTGAACGCGATAAACTCAATAACTAGCGAACGGATTTTCATACGGTTTAAAATCAAAAAATTATATTCATGTAGAACAAAAGGCACTTATGAATAGTCAAAAAGAGAAAATAATTGATTACTTAAAACTGTACCACCCGTTCGGAAAGTTATTCCCGTGGAGAAGTCCAAGAAACTCCACGGCTACTCTTTTAAAAATGAGAGTTTTACAATTCTTTTTGTATACATTGCATTCATGGGGTGTGATTGAACAATGCAGAACGAGCTAAACAGATGTGCTTAAGTATAGATTAATCATAAGTGTACTTAGATACATGGTATCGGTCAGTGTCTCCATAGTCCTCTCATTTACAAAATAGAGATGTTGTAGAGGTATATAATAAAAAGTGTAGTAGGATAAAAAAAAGGGTTACTATAAATTATGTAAAAAGTGCGTACAAAATAATTGGTTAAAGCTCCAGTGTGATGCCGAACGAGACAAAATTCAACATTCATTTCAGCAATGGAGGGAATGATTTAAAAGGATCGTTTATATGTATAATTATCCGTGCGAAGCCGGGGTGGCACGTTAGTAAAAATATTATAAATGCAAAAGTTTGTGAGGATGGTTTTATGTTTGTAACTATTTCACGCAGAAACTACTCAGCGAATTTTGAAGGATACTCAGCGAAATTTTACCGTCATATAGTTTACACATCAGAATAACACATAGGTTACAATTAATAAAGATAAATACGCAGACGACGTCGACGAAGACGAAGAATTTTATAATAAGTATCTAATTTGATATTTCTAGTGTAAATTCGAAAATCTGTTACAATAAGCAGGATCGCAAAACCACCCCTACCTCGTCTAAGCCATTTGTACCCAATTCTCGCCACAGAATCATTGGGCACACGTGCGTCTTAGCGAATTTACTATGTCTAATACAATAAGTTGGCGGCGTAGCAGGCCCCGTGGCCGCTGGGGGGTGGGTCTAAATTATGTATTTTATTGTCACTGGATCCAATTTCATAACCCGTAGAACGGTTGGGATGAGTCCACTTGCGTTGTGTGTAGTGTGGCCGTGTATCCGTTATACGTGGGAATTGTCCCGATTTTTACTAGCTTTTATATAACTTGGAATGTTTGTTTGTCTAGGTCAAACTACTCTCATTAGTCAGCCTAAATACAAGATACGGCACACGTCATCCTCGTATATTTTCACTTGAAGTATATAAAAACAACACTTCCTATAACCCTATCATCCGCATGTGTAGGCTATACAACGACGTAACTTCAAACCGCAATATAGATATCGACATCTTCATATATTTCTTTAAAGCGCAGTATCAAATTTAAAATATTTTAATGGTCTATTACGATTATTTCTTAGTACTTACCGTTATCTTATTTTAAATTTTAAATTTTTATCTAGTCCAATCAATTGTTCTGTTTCTATTAATCTATTCAATTTGAGGTAATTTTATTTGCATGGTAGTCAGTTGACTTAGTTTTACTATCTTTTACGGATTCACTATCTTTTTCAATACGCTCAATGTTACACTAAATCCTGAGCTGTATTACATTTACATGTTCTATATTTTTTCCTTATATTCATTTACTCTTGTTTACATTATCTTAGGGTTATTCCCTAGCTCACATCACATCATCGTCATCTCACATCTTGGGTGTAACCTGTTTATGTACCAAATAAAATAAATAAGTAAATAAATGAGGTTTCGATCTGCGCACGAGACAGATGTCTGTTTCGGAAAGGATGTTTGTGTATGTGAATTTGCAAACATGCATACGCACCCGCGACGCAGAAGTAATTTGTAGCATGGGGAAAAATTAAAAAAACACTTGACTGCATTAAGCCACTTCCCCTTATTCTACGTAGTTAGATTTGACGTGATGGTTCAATTCCGACGACAATGCTTCTTTAAGGTAAACATGACCCGATTCTACACCAAGGATTCGCTCCAGACGTTGAAACTCTTCAACGGCTCATAGCACAGACTCACTATTTGTACACATTTAATTTTAGTTGGCTGTTTTAAATTGCACTATTATCCGGCTGCATAAATGCCTGTTTTTTTAATATTAATTTATTTGATGTTCTGTAGCTTATGCCGTAAATAGCTCTGCGTGGTAATTTGTTTTGTAAGTTCGTAATTTTATGCGATGCGATAATTTTTGTCAGGCAGCACTTGGCTTATTTTAAGGATAAGATATATGATATGGATCTAGAATTAAAATTTTGGAGGGCCTTACCTTACCTACGCAGATTATCCGTCACTAGACGAACGAGGCAGCAATGAGCAACTATGTACATATGAACGACTATTGCGTCAAAACTATTTTGCCAATTTAATTTTGACTATGGCTTCGTGCAGTGGTTTATATCCACTGGATCGAGCAATTGCTGGTTCGACAAATGTTTGTTTCGGTATGGATGTCTGTGGATATTAAATTCATGTTTTTAAACGCATCTACGATACACGAATAATTCCTAGAGTGGGGCTACGTTTTTGAAAAAAGAAAAAAAAATCTCAATTGCCCGTGTTGTCATGGATGTTGTTTACCCCAGAACGTATGGTCACATTAGTTATAAGCCATCCTATTGAATTTTGCAATACATACAAATGTCGGTAGTGTTTTGTGGGTAATGTTTATTCGGAGCGTGGGGGATTATTGAGGCCCGCAATATTTATTTTACTGAAACATTTGATGTATAGGAGCTGTTCGTGACTGAGGTTCAGGATTGTGTACAACTTTTTTTAGGTCTATTATCAAGATACATACATCTCCTGTGAAGGTGTATATTCTACATCCGAAGCTGTAGACAATTATAGCTAGTACGACCAGGAACTTTAACTATTTAGCTACGGTCTGAGGACTCTGTCCTTAACTTTTGAGGAAATTTTCAACAGATATTGAGAAAAATGTACACTTTACAGTCAGCAAGTAAATTAGCCAATCCATTTTACATCTTATAAAGATCAAATACTTCTATCAGATCTAAGGAGGGTGGAGTGCTAGAAATATCAGCACTTCCAAAATATTTTCCTCTAGTTCGCAAGATATCATCGTAGCCTCGATAACATTTAACAATGTAAGCATTAATACGTATAAAGGTACCTGCCCTTACTGCCCCGTCCAATCCTCCTGGATATAGGTTGATCCACCTTCAAGAAAGAGGTCATTCGTCGAAACCAGCTTCGCTAGTCAGCTTTCGGTAAACTATGCAAAATCATCTCGTAACATAAAAAAGAATACTGCAGTCCCAAGATAACAGTTATTCATCAGTAACGCGGTGTGCTACGATAACTTAGTGTAAATAATTATTATGTAATGGTATTCTGTATACCAGCGGAGCGCCATTAAATGATCACATCAGGAAGTTATCGTAACGTTCCGCGTTATGTGTTTAATTGGCTAGTGTGAATTCTTAGTAATTAATGACTTAAATACTAGCAACATCTTCCTGAAGTAACCTGTACATTTAATAAATTAATCCGCGACAAAATTGCTGAAATGCGTTTTTAATTTTCTTGGCAATCGTCACGGAGTACGGAATAGAAGGGTTTTATATGTAGTAAAAAATAGATTATATTTCTGCTTCTTCTTCTCGTGTCAATGGTACATATTTGTCCCGCTAAAGTAGCTAGTTCGATTGTGCCAATGATTGATATCTAATATTCTTCATCAAATAATAATAAATTGGGACTTAAGACACTTCCGTGTACAGTACACGGAACAGTCCGCCCAAATTTCGCAAATGCCCAGCTCCGGAATACTATCTACTGAAATTATTCAATAAATAAACCATAACGTCTTTTAACCAGAATTCGGACCCAATTCTTATCCGGCCTCACATCCTTATCCCTCTGAGGTAGGCAGAGACTATAGTTTGCTACATACTACAATACTGACACACCTCTTTCGCTTCATCTACGTTCATAAATCGCCTCATGCATTTCCGTCGATTAAGTCAACCAACCTAACACTGTTTTAAAAATATTCTAAAATAAAAAAGAAACATAAAAGCTAAAGCCTCGTATTCATTAAAGAACAAATGTCCTTCAACACGTGTCCTTTGTTATGTTGCGCGAAGTCGAGCGACACCGCCCGATAAGTCTGCGTTTCCATTTTTTGAGGAACTTAAGTCACAATGTGTAGGTCTGTGTTATGCAACAATATTTCTTACGCAACTCACTGCTCGGTTCAGTGGTTAAGAGCTTAAGCCGCTTCACTAACTAGCTTGAATAGTCCCCGCACTGGACATGTCTCTGTGTGACTTAAAAATACTTGTTTCAGCCCGAGTCTTTGTGTATGTGTATTAAATGTTTGTGAACGCACCCACAATACGGGAAAAACCTAATGTGCATCTACGTTTATCTAAGAACACAAAAATACAGTAAAATATGGAAGAAAAATGCATGAGACTTCTTCGGCTGAGATCTTGCAACCGACTAAACAAAATTTGAGCGAGAAAACAAAGACAAGATGTCAAAAGTCGTCACCAAACGTCACCCTACGCAGCCCGATATCTCAAGCGACACTTATTGCGGCACACTTGTCCTCTAATGAATACAAGGCTTTATGCTTAATGACATCACAAGCAAAGCGCTCGAAAGCACTACTAGCACACTAATTAATATTTCCACAGCGCTGCAGCGGCCTTTACGCTAAACCAATTACGTAGCGGTGAAAACTGTGGTGTTTTTCGGTGAACACGCCAAATTGCTTTTAAACGCGCGCTTTGAAGTGTTAAGCGCTTATTAAATTTCATCTCATAAGAGAAATATTGTTTGTACGCACCAACATGTTACCACCAATAAGACTTTACAAGAAGATTTGTTGGGGAAAATATAGAAAAGATGGTAAAAGATTTTTCGTAGAAATAATTTATTTGAAGGGGTTTACAAAAACATTTCAACTCTTCGAATGTTTAGTCTAGTAGAGAGTAATGCGCGTAACGATCACGGGGTCCTGGGCTCGAGTCTAGGTCGTACCATCGATCAAATATAGGTAGACACACACTCTTCACATGAAAAATGGCACCACCATAAGTCAGGCAAAAGTGGACGGGAAATTAACAGGCTTCCGTTTTTTGCAAATACAACTTTAAGTGATACGAGTAACGTACAATGTGCCCTAATTTATGTTTATATCATAAATATCATACACACGTGGATTTAGGTACGTTTTTTAGTATAACTTCTAAAGGGACTGTGTATCTTGGTATGATATATCGATTGGTTGCACAAGATAGAATTTTTCAATAGGATATTTAAAGGTATCAGTTTAGAGTTAAGCAATGTGTCCGGTATAATAACAGTAGACTCATCTCTTTTACTTTGGGACGAAACGCGACATCTTGGGCGAAAAGTGACACACAGTAGGTACTGTAGACAGGTGTCTACCTAGGGAATATAATCGCCACTGTGTTTATTTATTTTTTGGTAAGTTTGTAATCTTGAGAAACAAAATTTAATTACACATTTTGAGCTTGTATTTTATGTGATTTACTCAAATTCCCTCCAATTTATATGCAAGGAAATCGGCTTCTCAACACAAAATAGACAAGATTTATTCTCTAATCAGACTTTAATCAAGGCGCTGCGTATCGCCCGAATTAATTCGAAATTAACGTCGTTAAGGACCGTGGAACGAGTCGTCGAACAATAAACCAGTGAGAAATTGGGCCCTTAGAAAATTATTTAAGTGGGTGGAACGGCGATAAATTCACAGTCTAGTACTGGGTTGAATTTCTTTACAGAAAATACGAATATTTTGGGGAATGTCAGACTAATTGAATAATTACACGAGTAGTTTTATAATTATAAAAAATACGTTAATATATGGATACTAAACAATTCTCAAACTCAAATAATTTATTTTGTATAAACCCTGCGGGGGCGCTTACAAATAGTTAATTTCCTTTTTTTAAATATAATTGAACTACTACTAATTTACCACTAATCTAAAAAGATCCGGCAAATGAGCTCAATAGGCTTTTCTTCTTTTTTTAATCTTTCTATTTTTCGATCATATTGTGTAGATACGATGTTTAGGTTACAATTAAATTATGTATAAAGGGTGCTTAAAGAATGCCAGATGGACCAGTCCCTGCAATCAACGAGTATGACTACTGGAACAGCCATCACTTCCCTCGACCATATTTTTTTCTTTTTCTGTCTTTAATATAAACGTAGCCTAACTAGGATTTATTCTTGTATCGTGGGTGCGTTTGCAAACATGAAAATTCACATACACAAATACCCAGACCGGAACAAAAAATTAAGCTAAAGGCTTAAGCTTAAGGCCTAAGCTCTTAACCACTACCCTAAATCGTCCGTCATTGGAGGATATTGAAGGGAAGGACACGCGCCAGACAGCCACCGCAAGCAAAGACATTATAGTGAGCAATGTAGTGTAGGTACCTTAATGATCGATAATCCCCACAGAAATCATTATAATAAGGCACTAGAAATCTTATAACGCATGATTTCTTTAAAAACCACTGTCGTTGCTTCGTCAACCATGCACAGTAACGAACCAATATTCACAGTCTCACATACACTTATATTATTGTTGCAAAAAATATTTTTCGATGAATTGTATTACGCTTAAATACAGGGGATGCTCCTTTAGTTGTGGAACGCTGAGGCCCCGGCTATCACAATCTGCCGGGTTCTCTTTTGAGGCTACGTATCTCCAAAACTCGGCTGGCATTGATAGTATAATTTGTCTCACTCGGGCTCAGCCACTGCATTATATACAGTGGTACACACAGTACTGAATTACATAATGCACATTTGTGATCATTTTTTTCACATGTGTGAAGCTGCCTCGATACATGTAAAAAATGGCCACACACTGTGACCTTGTGGTCATGTGACTTCTCGGCTTCTAATCCATAATATTTCAATACTTCAAATCCCTATAGATTCTTACGGGTTCTTATTAAAGCCAAATAAATTCCAAAGTTGGTCTCATCTACGTCGATCGATTCACTATTCAAGTCGGCCCATTCACTTATGCACGATCCCCGCCCGTTCCTTCTAAGGTTCATCACACACTGAACTATGTATCTTTATACATTTAAATATCGTAAGTTGTTGCACAAACAGCATGTAAGCAACGTTATTTATATTGATATTTTGCTGATGGTTTTTAAGTATATGGAGAAATAAATAGGCATCTCCAATTGCACGTCACTGAGTACCCTTCGGCTACCCTCATCCAATTTCTCATCATGTTATACTCCTCCATGCCGTCATAAGTGGAACTTATCAAGCCACCTCTAACTGCAGATGGCCACACTCGGACTGCATGGACTTATCAAGCCACCTCTAACTGCAGATGGCAACACTCGGACTGCATGGAGGAGTATGACATGATGAGAAATTGGATGAGGGTAGCCGAAGGGTACGGTGGCTGGATAAGTGGAACGAGGTGGCTTGATAAGTGGAACTTATCAAGCCTATATGGCTTCCAACTTAGCTCAACTACCACTACATTAAGCAGTAGCCGGGACTAACGACTCGTGACTTCCGAAGCACGAAGACGCTCAAATAGAAGAATGCCACACATTCGTGGTCATTGATCATTATCATTCATCTCAGATTGGCCGAGTCGCACTGTTTAATCGTTATGATCGCTAAGAACACTGCGATCGCATATGTCTGGGTACCATATGAACGACTTTGTCTGGTCCAGTTTGAGTCGCTCGGCTGTATCAAGTCGTCACGATCCCCGTACAGGACCTCTCTTCGTGTGAATTTCAGTAGTTCAGTCTCGTTAATAGTTTGTGTGAAATAATGTTTGTGTCTGTTAATATCATGTTTGTAAAGCACCCACGACACAGGAATAATTACAAGTAAAAATGAATATATGTTTTTGTATTCTTACTGCCGTGTGTGACTTGCTTTATACTCCGATTCATTCGTCTCAAACCCGGGTTATTTAAAAAGAAATTTCAAGAAACGTCTCGACGTATGTTTGAGAGGCAGCTCATTACGGGTTTTCTTTGAATACAGGTGTTCATTAACGTAGTCGGCGCGGTGCGACTTTGGTAAAGGAATTTTTCATTTGCTAGTTATATTGAGTTCCCTATTGGATTTTCCGTACATTCAATTAAGAGCCGAGAATTTATTTCAATCGGATTTTCTGCTATGTATAAAATACTGAATCAGTATTGTGGTTTTTTATTAATTTGTACGTATAAATTAGTGATTAAAATATGTACTAGATTCTTGATAAGAAGCCTCAACTGTCTTTTTAGCGCACACTAAAGTGCATATACTCTAGCTCACTTTGTGCCAGGTGCTTGCCGCATCGTGACAAATGTGAATGCTTAATTTTATATGACTTCATGCCGCATACATGAAATATTAAATGATGTCATAATCATAAAATATATTTCATGTGCATGAAAATGATATAAGCCATGAAAACAAAACTCCCGCTCAACTCGCGGTAACTATTTACGTGTCATTTTTAGTTTGAAATAGTTTCTAGTACACAGTACCAAACTAATAACCACAGTGTTAGTGTAATTACGCAATCAATTAAAATAAAACATACATACACATACATTATTATTAATATCAATTCGACGAAAAACGAAAAAATACGAGAGGCGTTTTTCGTGATGTTTTTTTTTCTATAAATCAAATCATACACACGCAATTTTGCTTTATGCCCGCTGGTAACCAAGACCAAGACCAAGGGCTTAGCGTGTCTTCCAAAGCACAGAAATGCCTCGTTGGACTGTTATTGAATGACTTAACTCGTTGGTCTAGTGGCGTATACGGGATATTCCCAGTTAGTGCGGAGTCTTGTTCCTGGTATGCTAGGAGCAGCGCTACGAGCTTATCATTATTTTGATTTTGAATATGATATTTTTATTTGGGGGAAGCCAGAGAAGTATGTAAGGAAATAACCTGTTGGAACTCTATACTCTCTGCCTACCCCGCAAAGGATTAGGCGTGATGATATACATATTTTTATTTTATTTCAATGTCATTTTACCTATTTTCAATACTGCAATATAAAAACGATAGCCTGAGGCTACACCAATACAACATGCATAATTCATTAGTTTAAAACTCATATTTGTTGTCACCGTGTTGAAGATTTCCGTTAAAAATACAACATGCAGCATAAATAATACAAGATCTGAAAACTATTTGTTTTAAACCGAAAACTAAATTGACTTCAACTGTTTTTGATATAGATCTTTAAATGGAAAACATAGTTGATCGGTCAATTATTATTTCCTTTGAAGCCCCGACGCTAAAACAGGGGCATTTTAAGTCAAGGTGTGTATCTGTGTGTCTGTCTGCAGCATCGTAGGTCCGAAACGTTAGTTCTTTTTGTTTGACAGGTAATTCATCGAAGGGGTTCATGGCTATGATTCGAGAAAATGTATTCAGCCGTTTGAATATCATCAACTTTTATCTATTTGTGTGTGTGTGTGTGTGAATGATCTACGCTGTTGGCCGCGGGGCCTTTACACCTTCACCGGACAAGAATAAACTTTTATCTAGTTGCTATAAAATGTGAGCATCTTCTATTTGTCTAATTGATTCGAAATAAAGTATAGATGATGACTAGAATCAGCAGGGTACCTAACTCTTTACTTACAGCAGAGGTGTCGTATTTAAGTTCATTTAAATCATCTTACTGAATAGGTTACTAAGAGATAGAGGGTGATCAAGGTCTAATGATGAGGTAGACCGGTCGAAATAGACATTCATAGTTAGAGGTATGAATGTCTTTTTCTTTGCTACGCCCTAATACTTAAACGGTCTTATGTTTTTTTACCGACCTCAAGAAGACTAAGAAAACAGGAGCTTCTATGTTTGTTTTAGGTATATTCATATACATATATTCTTTTATACTCCTATCCGTTGTATTAATTACTTTTACCCTGATTAAAAGCAACTCCGCGATTTTGTTTACCGTTTTCGACATTATTCCTCAATACGCCAGCTTTTGTAGTTAATTTGAATATGAAATTTCTTAAGAAAATGGTTATTACCTCTTCAAAACTGAAACTTTAATTTCGTTATGAATTTGTAAATTAGAAATCTAGTTGGGGTGTTGCATCATTTATGTTTCCCGTTGTATAACAGTAAGGTCCTCTTTCAACACCGTCAATTAAAGAGCTGGTTAGTTACTTCTCGATTAGCGTTACTCAGCAATTAAAACTGGCTAGTTTAACCTCAGATAGGGCTACTGAAAGATATTAAAATTCGAACGTAGATTTACTTGCAACTTTAAATGTCGATAAATCTACTTCAGAATTTACTCAAGGGTGGTGAAATATGCCCTTAACTAAGAGTATTTGTTAAATAAGTAACCCCCATTTTACACTCAACCTGCACTTGTCAGAGGGTGGTTTTAAAATTGGCAGTGTAGCATTCAGCCCATGTTCATGTCCATTTCACTGTTAATTGTGGTTATTTACATTTTTGTGATAGCTAGATTTGCAACGAAAAAATATGTATATTCGACATATTGACACACATTTGTGCCATTCGCCGGAAAAGTTGATCTATCAATCTAATTATATCATCACCCCAGTTCCCATGCAGGGTAGGCACAGAGGTGATCCCCTGTAAAATCGTTATCGACGGAGGCGGCTCGGACCAGTGCACAAAAGCTTACGCCGCTCTGCCCACTGGACTGAGAAGTCGCGGGTTCGGTTCACGCACGCACGGTCGCTTTGTTTCGGTCTGAGAGTTTGTGTATGTGAATTTCATGTTTTTAAACGTACCCATGACACAAAAATAATTCTTAATGCGGGGCTATCTTCCTTTTTTTTTTAAATAAATTTTGATCAGATACAGAACAGCTCACATTAGGTGATCAGAATACTGGCTTACTAACCTATTTGATTGACGTTAAATACATATCCTCTGACAACAACTTAAAACAAACCAACTAAAAATTCACTATACGCGCTCATTTGGTTTAGGTCGGTTAAAGCGGATATGAACCTACTTTGGTCACATAGCTAGGCGAGATAAAGATACTCCCTACCTACCCCGCAAGAGATCTGGCGTAATAATATAGACGGATGAAGATTGCCTCGAAAATCTCGTTATATTGGCAAAGTTGACGGAAAAGGGCCGCGAGGCCGCATACCGAATCGGTGGTCCGATTATAGTATACGGGATCTGACAGGAATGTTTTTCGACGCCGCTCTACAGCATACCTATAATAAATAAGAATGGAGGAGAGTTTGGACACCCGTGAGCAGACATCAAGGTTGACACGACCCTCAGCTATGAAGAACCAGCCGAGAAGAGAGAACGAATACCTCTAACGTGTTATTATACACTTTGTCGTTTAAAAATGTCAATAACTAAAGATACACACATCGTCACGCCTATATTCCCCAAACGGGGGTGGCAGAGGTGTACTAAGTACACCCCCGTTTCACCGAAGATGTCAGGTCCCATGTAATAGGGGGCGAGCCTATTGCCATATACCAGACTCCGGACTCGTACTGGGAAGTTTTCGTTAGAACAACTACACTTGTCCGACCTAGGATTTGAACCCAGGACCTCATGATCACAAAGCGATGCGCTTTGCCACTAGACCAACGAGGCAGTCAGTCAACTAAAGATACATAAATAAATAATCAGCATATCAGTATATGTATAGCAATGGATCAGTATCCATTGCTATGCAAAGGCTTTTTCTTATAAATCAATGTCAGGAAGTGGTTGAACAAGCTTGTGGTTGCCTGCTTTTTGTTCAAAGAAAACCAAATTAAATTAATTAAACCAAATTGGCAGCATAGACCAAGCTCGTACACGCTTCGACTCTTGTCATAGCTTGAACAATATCATAGAACTAAAAGCGCTTGAGAAGGTACCTAAATGATGGAGATTTTTTTTTATTGTACCTGTGTCGCCGCCATTTGCTTCTGAACCACCTTTACAGCCACGTTGGTTAGACATGACTTTTTTTTCGCCACCTACCCATCTGACTATTCGATGGCCCAAGCCAAAAACTATCAGCTGATCTCATACTCTGCATGACCATATTAAATGTGCAAAAATTGAAGAATGGAGTTCATTATGGCTTGAAGCACTCAATGTAGATGTGTGTTGAAGAGACAATCATAATTTTTAAAAGAGCCTGTTCCTGTGCTATGGCTATTTACTTAAAAAATAAAATTAAACAATCCGGTAATGTAATTAAAATGACTTGGAACGTTATTAATAGTGAAACCGGTAGGAAAACAGTGAGAAATAGAGACTTTAATCTGATAATTGGTGATAAACATGTGAGGGTGGATCAGAAAATGGCGACACTTTTTTTTACTAAAATTCCTCTGTTGACAACTAAAACTCTAACATCGTCTTGTACTTCGGCTGAGTCGCTTCTTAAACAAAGTATTTCTGAATGCGGCGCATCATTTGAATTTTCAGATGTCAGTGGGAAAGATATTATAAATACTTTTAGTAATATAAATATTAAAAAAAACGGCGGACATATGGGGACTGTCTGTAAAGACTATTAGTTCTCTAATTCATATTATTTCCCCCCACTTAGCATCTGTGTTCAACGGTTGTTTTGCTAGTTGTGTATTTCCTGATCTTATAAAACTTAGTAGAGTGATTCCTTTGTTAAAATCGGGTAGCACATCAGATCCAAATAACTTTCGGCCTATTTCTGTGTTGCCCACGTTAAGTAAAGTTTTTGAAAAAAAATATCTTAAATCAGATGTTAGGCCACTTAAGTAGTCGTAAATTACTTCACCAAAACCAGTTTGGCTTCACAAAGAATCGCTCAATCAATGAGAAATATTTTTGAGGCCTGGAAAAAAGCGCAAGATGCTTTAGGTATATTCTGCGACTTGTCTAAGGCTTTTGACTGTGTGCATCATGAAACTCTTCTCAGGAAATTACACCATTACGGAATTAGGAACAGGGCTATCGACCTCTTGACTTCTTATCTGTGTGATAGAATTCAAAAGGTCGATGTTAATGGAAAACGATCTCCCGATTCTAATATGACAATGGGCGTACCCCAGGGTTCGATTCTCCGTCCATTTCAGTTTCTCATATATATAAATGACTTACCCTATTATATAGGGGATAATCAGGACATTGTGCTGTTTGCAGATGATACATCTCTATTATTCAAAATTAAGAGACAGCTGCTTAATTATGACGATGTGAACAACGCACTGTCTAAGGTTGTTCATTGGTTCAACATTAATAATCTTCTCCTTAATGAGAAGAAAACAAAATGTATTAAATTCACAACGCCTAATGTAAGATAGATAGCAACCAATGTACAAATAAATGGCGTGGATTTAGACCTTGTAAAGTCAACTGTTTTTCTCGGTATCACTATTGATGCCAGATTACAATGGGGCCCCCATATTGAACAATTGTCTGGTAGGTTAAGCTCAGCATAATATGCCGTAAAGAAAATTAGATTATTAACTGATATTGAGACAGCTAGAATTTATTTCACTTATTTTCATTGTATTATGTCATATGGCATACTGCTATGGGGATGCTCTGCAGAACCAAATAGCATCTTCGTTCTGCAGAAAAGGGCTGTGTTTGAGCAATTTACAATTTGGCCCCGAGAGCTTCCCTTAAGGACAAATTTAGAGAAATAAATATTCTAACTGATACCTCACAATTTATATATAAAAATCTTCTATATGTTAAAAAGAATATCATTAGTTTTGAAAAATATAGCGTTATTTATCATGTTAATACACGGGACAAAGATGATCTTATTGTACATTCTACTCGTCTTCACAGAATTAGTAATTCTTTCATGGGGCAATGTATACGCTTCTACAACAAATTACCCATAGATATCCGAAACATGCCTATTAATTAATTTAAAAAGGTAATCAAAACTGGACTGTGTAAGAAAGGGTATTACAAATTTTCGGATTATCTTAACGATAAAACAGATTGGGTTTGAGCAGCTCCTTAAACAGCAAAATTAAACAAAGCTGTATAATACAATTTTGAAAAAAAAAATGGTAATATAAAGGCCAAACAAATTAAGTTAAAAGACTATCCAGCTGAGTTTCTCGCCGGATCTTCTTAGTGGAGGACGCGTTTCGATCCGGTGGTAGATGTAAAAAATTTAATAATTTCGACGTTTGTAAGTGCTTATGTATTGACCTTAACAAATAAATGATTTTTGACTTTGACTTTAAGAAACTGCAGATAAAGTACCTGAACGAGTATAAATCAATAGACTGTTTATAGTCATGCAACTAGTTAGGACCCGTAAACCCTGTATTACGTAAAGATCGTGCTGACGCATAACATTCAAACTTTGCTAAACAAATAAATTTAAATAAATTCTGAAGGAAACCACTAATAATAGTTTTTTTATTAATATTAATTTATTTCTTAATTCAATTATCAACAGATGGTATGGTGAAAACGAGTTACAACATTATATTGGGACGTTACGTTGTCGGTGAAAAGTGGGCGTACACAATCTTTACCGCTGCCACCCACAAAATTCAGTAATGTTACGTTTGCGGGGTTAATAAATGCCGAATAACGTGCGAAGTACTTTATTAGGCGCTGTACGCACAAAATAGTACGTCGAATACTAGTTCACGCGAGTACTAAACACACACTAGTACTACTCTTGCTAGTACCTAATTACTGCTTTCAAGTCGCTGAGTCATTCATAATATCCATATAACGTTGCTAAGGTTGCCGGTGTATTCCACTTAGATCGCTTGTTCCCGCTTTGATCGCTGTCGCTTCCTAAGAGAGACTGTGTTCGTCGCCGCGCTGAGTGTTCCTATTATACTCGTATGAAAGTTCTAGAATGAACGTGAGCCATCCAAGTACATCGATAGAAAATTCCAGGTACATTGAACAATACTTGGCGAGTCACACAAAGCAGTATTATTATTACATACCTATTTGTATGTAAACAATTCGGTACTTGTTTACTGCGACCGCGCGCCGGCGATAATAAATGGGGACGAACCTTCTAGACGTTTAGCACTCAAAAGCGGATTCTAAATGTTTATTGACAGATCGATAGGGACCTAAGGGTGTGTAATGCGTTTTAAAATTAACATCCCCCGATAAAGGAACCATGAGATATCGGGGTATATTGAAGTCGTAACAGTATAGTAAGGTGTGACTTTTTTTAAATAATATATATTATTTGTGGGGCTTAGATAGCTGAGCACTTGCTCTATCTTGCATTGGTCTTTTGACTTTCAGACTACACTGAACTCACAGCAGTGCCACGGAAGAAGCTGTTATACCCATTACCTTACCTGCAGTATTACGGAAAAGGAAAATTTTCTATTGTACGACTGGTTGTGCCAGTCTGTTATTTTATTTTATTGATTTCGAAAACTAACAGCTAATACATGAAAAATATAAAAACATAGATAGAGAAGGCCAATCACAAGTTTTCACAAATACGAGTAGATACAGAATAGAGAAGAAACAGAAGAACCGAGACACACACACTAAATACATTCCTTTTTTCTTTTAGACAGATGTAGATAGATAGCAGTGTTTACAAGGGTAATTATAGAAAAAATCGGTTACTCAGGTGTTTACTGTTTAACACTCTATTGTTGAACAGGTCGACATCTGTGTTATGAGTTTATGCATTAAACGACCTGCTTGCTCTAATAAGAAATGAGTTTTGTCGATATAAGGAGTTCACTGAAGGGACGTGCAGTATGGCAGGTCTTCTCAGAAATGCAGAAGGTATACACAGTCCTATTTTGCTCAGTAACTCGGGAAAGTCTTCAACGCTATTTACAATATTCGATAGGTATGTCAAATCAGCTATACGTCTACGCTCAAATAAAGGAAGTAAATGGATTTTTTACACCGGCTTATATAATTTGGTAGAAATGTCTTTGATCGGTATTAAATGTACCTTACAAATTTCTTTTGGATATTCTCGATACGGTCAATATATATTTTGTAATTAGAATTCCATATTTGTGAGCAATATTCAAGTTGACTGCGGACAAAACCACAGTTAAGTATTTTTATAGTTTTTATATTTTTAAAATCGCTTGACAGTCTCTTTACGAAACCCAAAGCTCCAATGTCACTAATATGGATATCATCCCTAAGGAACGAATCAAATGTTAACCCCAAGTGTTTTATGAAGAGAACTCGGGCTATGGGGTCGAGTCAAGAGTCTCCGTAACCGGCGAGTGTGTATGAGACGAACTATGAGAGTGGAGGAAGCCAGAGAGGTATGTAAGGAAAGAACCTGTTGGAACTCTGTACTCTCTGCCTACCCCGAGAGGGAGCTGGCGTGATGATATAGATAGATAGATAGATAGAAGAAACGGTCTCACCGTTGGGCACGGGCCTCCTCTTAAACTGAGAGGTTTTAGGCCATAGTTCACCACGCCAGCCCAGTGCGGGTTTGCGAACTTCACACACCTTCGAGCAACTCTCAGGCGTGCAGGTTTCCTCACGATGTTTTTCTTCACCGTTAAAGCAAGTGATAATTATTTTTTTAATACGCACATGCTTTGGAATGGACAGAGGTGCGTGCCTGGGTTTGAACCCGAGACCTGTGACTTTGCAGTCCAACGGTCTAACCACTAGGCTATTACTGCTTATGTTACTAAGGATAAACGATTATACTCAATACAATGCCAGAAACCGAACTGTTACTAGATACTTTCAATAGATTTTTTTTGACCTCGGATCGAATCTATTAATAATCGTTACGCGGATTTTATACCATTACACTAACGAGACAGATGTTCTTTTATAAAATCGCTATTATCTTATTGCTTCTAACATAACGATAAGGAACGTGATCTCTGAATAGCAGATCTCTTTGAAAATCCACCCGAGTGTAATCGACGGTAGAATCGGTAAGGCAATACGGGGAATATCTCGCATTTTTAGTTACACTTAAAAATATATCCAGACGTGGTTATAGAGATACTTTTTGTGAAATTCAAGTTAATGCTCGTAGGTATGAAAATTGACTTCTCATCCGTTGTCGATCTTTAGGAAATCAATTGGGATGGATTAAATGGGATGGCTTGGGCAAGTGGCTAAGAGCTTGAGTCGTTCCGCGCACTGGATCGAGTAGTCGGGGGTTCGAATCCCGCACGAAACAAATATTGGTATGTAATACCCACATATATTTGTTTAGGTAATTTGTGCATGTGAATTTCATATTTGCACTCACGACACAGGAATAATTCCTATTGTGGGGCTAGGTTTAAAAAAAAAAATTGTCTTAGGAAGCATGGAGATACTTGAAAAAAAAATACCAATAAACAGTTACCCATTTCAGACTGCCCGAGCTGAACGCCGCTTAAACTTGGTAACCGCTTTAATCACCGCAGCGCAGAGATAAGAGTGACTTATATAGATATAATTTATTCTAAAAATATATCTTATATAGGCAAGTCTTTTTTTTGTAACCACTAGCTTAGTGGTTAGACCGTTGGACTGCAAAGTCAGAGGTCTTGGGTTCAAACCCAGGCATACACCTCTGTCGTTACGAAAGCATGTGCGTATTAAAAATTAATTATCACCTTTACGGTGAAGGAAAATATCGTGAGGAAACCTGCATGCCTTAGAGTTTCTCGAAGTTTGCCAACCCGCACTGGGCCAGCGTGGTGTACTATGGCCTAATTCCTCTCAGTTTGAGAGGAGGCCCGTGCCCAACGGTGGGACAGTTTCTCAACGGGGTTAATATTATTATTATATTATAGTCAAGTCCCCGTAACCAGCGAGCGTGTTGAGACGAATAGAGGAAGTCTGAGAGGTCTGTAAGGAAATAAACTTATGGAACTTCTGTACTCTCTGGTTCTGCCTCGTTGGTCGTTGGCAAAGCGCGTCGCTTACGTTTACTGTACTCTCTGTCTACCCTGCAGCGGATCTGGCGTGATGATACAGATATAAATATATCCTAATAACGATAGATTCTCGTCGAACGCAATCGGTCCAAGCCCCCTCACCGTGCCAGGAATCAATTAGACCCCGCACTCATTATGGTAGCCGGAGACAATGCCACGCCACTCTACTGCACCTTGTACACGTTGTAGCGATGGCAGAGAAATCGCATAATAATATATTTTAAGACCGGTTAATAGTTAAATGATTTTATTCGTGTACACCAAAAGTTACAAATGTATAGCCAATAAAAGAAGAGGCTAGTGATAACTTAAGGACCTACCGCGATCGACCACTTATCCATCGGAAGAGTAATAGTGATGCAATAACTTTGCAAATGAAAAATAAGGGACGGATATATTGAGCGTGCGCTCGGAAGTAAAGACGTATGTGCAAAAACAAACTTTATATTTTTTTACAAAACTACACTATGAAATAAAAAACTGCTTTAAAAGCACTTTGCTACAATTATTCTCTATGCTTTCAAGTATATTCTATTGACTGGTTTTAAAGCATTTCGCGTTGGAATTAAAAAATGTAAAGCAAGAGAGATGACTTTTAATATTTTTTTTTATATCGAGAAAATTTCGTTTATTCCTGCATTGGTTCAGTCAAAAATCATATTTCAAAATACTAAGTCTCTAATCCATATAATTCCTAAAGTCGATGGAGTACAAAAACACATTATTTGTCGCGGTTGCCCCTTAAAACTCTCTCGTTCAGAATAGTATTCTAGTGAAGACAGGCGAGAAACTCCATAGTTACTGTTTTAAAAATTTGCCGGACGGTTTGGTCTAGTGGTTAAGAGCGTAGTAGTATTCGCGTGTTTGATCCCCGCACGTGAACCGCAAATATTTGTTTAGGTCTAGGTTATTGTGTATGCATTTCATGTTTGTAAACGCACCCACAACCCAGGAGTATTTCCTAGTGTGGGGCTGACTTTTATATTAAAAAAAAAACACTTTAGTGTTGAAAAAAGAATGAGTATTTTACAAAACTTGTTACAATCATTGTTTCAAAAGTTATACGTAACGTTAACTTAAATAACGTTAAACTCGAACATTCCAGTTAGATTAGTGTTTTATAATGTCAGTAGTTTTAGAATTTGCCATATTTTAACGATTTTGATATCCAAATGGACCTTTATGTAAGTGCACGCCTTGAAAAATATGTTTTAACGTTAGAATTGAAACTGCCGTAATGATTTGAAACATGGTTAAATTATGTTTACAGCGGATTTAGGAAAGATTTGTGATTGCCATTTTAGTTAAATAAATTATTGTTCTTTTAAAGTAAAGTTCAATAAAAAATTGGAATGATTTAGTTATTTATTCAAGCTATTGCAACTGTCTCGTTGGTCAAGGGGCAAAGCGCGTGATTACGAGGTCCAGGGTTCAAATCCTAGATCGGACAAATGTAGTTTTTTAACGAGAAATTCCCAGTATGATTTCGGAGTCTGGAATTGTGCCTGGTATATGGCAATAAGCTCACCCCCTGGGCCATCGTCAGCGAAAATTGGGTGTACTCAGTACACCTATGCCACCCCCGCTTGGGGAATATAGGCGTGACGGTGTTTATCTACGCTACGTTCGCTTCCTATTGTAACTTATGATTGGATTAAAATGCATAAAAGTTGGTTCCTTAATCCAAAAGCTTGATTCATTTTAGCAAGGAACATTTTTAATAACATAGGTACGTAGTCCCAAATTTCATTTTCGAGGATCAAAACTATGACTGCTCAATACACTAAGCGCAGCAGTAAAATATTTTTACTGACACATTACTTATTCTGCTGTCGCTCCCGTCTAAAGGCGTGCACAGACTGAAACATCCCCAGTTTTGCCGAGTCAGGTCGTCACGGGCGGGACAATGAGTCGCAGGTGCAAACCCGCTGTAATATGTGAAGCTGTCGTTATGAAGCGTGGATTGTGTGCACTACGTTTTACAGCTAAATGAAATGTCCTGGTAGACGTGCTTTGGTATTTTACAGTTTGTTTCTACTGCGTCCATCATCCAGTAGTGCCTACCACAGCTCGATCGATTTTGATGATTCTTATTGCATTGGATTCAGTATAGCTCCAAAATGGACCCCTTTTTAATTTCATCGATATTGGACCTTGGACTTCGAAGATCCACCAGGGAACTAACTCCTTAACGACAAACAATACTAATATTGTATTAGGTCAATCCTATAGGTACCCTACCATAGAACTAAATAGAATAATAACCGACTTAAAAAAGAAGAAGGTTCATAATTCGTCTGTGTTTTTTTAATAACTTATTTGCTTATAAACCGATTTTGATGATTCTTTTTGCATTGGGTTCAGTATAGCTCAGAAGTGGTCCAATTTTAATTATATCGGTATTGCACCTCGGACTTTGAAGATACACCACGGGACTCCTTGACGGGAAACAGCAGGAATGTGTTATATGTATTCAGTTATTATGAGTATTATATCAATCCTGTGGAACTAAGTACCTTACTGTAGAACTTAGTAGAATAATATAACAAAGGGATATGAATATCAATAATTAATTCACTTACAACTTAAAATTATAAAGTAAGTAACTTAAAAAAAATAGAAACTGACTTCATAACGCATAAAATAAATATTTAAAGTCGGTGCCAAGTAACCGACTGCATCAACCGGTACCGACTTCTAATATTTATTTTTTGCTTGTCGGCTATGTCGGTTCCTCTTTTTTTTAAGTTATTAATTCAACAAAAATGTCTGATGCCTAAAATAGTATGATGGCAATCTTTAAGAAAAAAAAAGGTTTGTGCTGTAAACATTTAAATTACAAATAACCCAATCGCTATATCGAGAATTTGTACCTATAAATATTATACAGTAAAAAGCCTCTCAAGAAATACATAAAGGTCTCCACCTATCTATATAAAACGTTTTATTACTTACTTAAAATTCGCCAAAAATCAACAATTCAATTCTACGCCAGTCATAAAGTGGAAAGATGGATTTCAAATTGATGTCCCCTACTAATTGGATAAATATTTTTTTCTTCGTATCAGGCTCGTTTCGAAAAAAACACTCGTCACGACATTATTTTATAATCGGTAGGGGCAGAGGTGTGCCGTGTACACACTTTACCGACAAAATAAACCCTAATGTAATAATGTTGTTGTTAATACATTGTTACGCAAGCTTGTCAAGCTTATTACCACGATGGTAAAAAGCTTGAGAAGCCAAGACTACGTGTGACTAGGTTTCTGATTGCAAAACCACACTATCCAAACTAGGATTGGAATCCAGAGCTTGATTGCTACCAGAGCTATACATGTCACTAAACAACGAGGCAGTCTTTTACCCGAGGCAGATACTTGCGCGTTTAGAAAAACAGATTTTTGTGGCTCCTAAAAACTATTTAAATACAACATTTTATTGACAGCGCACCTACGACACAAATAATCACTAGTTTGGGGCTACATTTAAAAAAATACGACGATTTAGAATTGCGTACGATACCTCGTAAGTATGTACGTAACGTTAAGTATTTTCAAAGCCATAGAGGTGGCTTATTGTTGCGATCGAGTTGCATTCGTAGGTGCTTTAGCAAATGCTCGTAAAATACTGGCGATATCATCCGCGCAATAGGTTTAATGTGTAATGGCGACGGATACGGCGCGATCCGGCTCCGCACTCTCCGGATCTGCGGATCTTGAAAGTCTGTACTGTTCAAATAGACGCGATTACTTTGCGCGATTGAAGATCGCTCGAGTATCCTCAAGGGAGGCAAAACTGGGTACATTCTTATAAGATTTGCAGTAATGCAAAAATAGATATAGCATCACAAACGTAGTATATCCTATGTAATAGGTGGTGGTTAAGAACGTAGGCTGCTCCACCTACTAGATCGAGTTCGATTCTCGCATGGGACAAATCTTTGTGTAACCCACAAATGTTTGTTTCGACCTGGACTTTTGTGTATGTGAATTTCATGCATCGTAACACACCTACACAGAAATTATTTATGTGGGTCTTCGTCTAAAAAAACTTATAGGATTGTCAAAGGGATATGTATATGTATTGAATATATATATCATAAACTAAAAATATTTCTTATGAATTCTACCCCGTTTGTGTAATCACGGGAACTACTGACGTCAACGAATTATTCCGGGATTCAATTATTTCAGGATCCCTTCACCTCCAGAATTATTTTTGTTGGTCTAATCTACGCAAAATGAGCTTAGGGTGTCAGCCAATTAGAAGATAAATAAATAATGCAGCGTACAGAAATTGAGAGTAATTACCATATAGACCGAGGGCCTCTTTTGCTACCCATGAGTAAAGTCCTCGTTAGTTACTTCTTGATTAGCGTTACTGGATAATTAAAATAGGCTAGTTTAGTCGTCCGGTAGGACTACTCAGAGGTAGTGAAATTCGTGTAAAGACTTAACCGCAACTTTTATTGCTCACATATCTACTTTAGACTTTACCCGAAGTTGATGAAAAAGGTCCTTACTCTACAATCGCAATTCGGCAAAATGTGGGCATTGCTCATCCCTGAGTTATCTAGGGAAGAACGCTGAGCATTATGGGTCTAAATACAATTTGTCTTTCAATTTCAACGGCTATTTGACTACTTGATAATACGCCTATATTCCCCGCTTGGGGAATATAGGCATGACGGTGTATAATCTTGGAAGCAGCACACATCTTAGAAGCGCACTAAGAAAATAAACGGGCTATCGCTCCTCCAAAGACCGTGAAGGTAACCTGCTTCGTATAGTACGCATCCACCAGTCCAATCCTTTTTAAAAAATAAAAAAAAAAACAGGTTTTGCAAATTGTATCGGAGAGTTGAGCAAAACATTATAAGAAAATATTATATTGCAATTAAAATATTTCGAATTTAGAAATCTGTCTATCTATATAATCACTCCAGATTCCTTGACGGGTAGGCAGAGGTCAGGTCAGCCCAGGCAGGTTCCGATTTTATCTCGGATTTTGTCTTGTTTTTATGTTCCCGACATTTCGAGTGCTCCAAAGCACCTATGGTCACGGCAGGGACTGAGGCATTTGACATCCAAAAGTCATTGTTTTCCATTTCGGAGTACCTTAGAACGATGAATTTAATTCCATTTAAAGTATCAATTGATTGATACTACAATTGAAATTAATTGAATAATGCCCAACACAGTTGTATTATCAAATTGTAGCCACGAATGACTACGATAGTTCACAATATAATGACACGTCTTCGTAGAGATTTTGTCGTTATTGTCATCGAAGCGACGTAGCACAAACGCTTCTGTGACGTCACAGTAACTCACATACCAATGCTGTATTAATCAAGAGTAACACCTGAAAGATCACGTGTCAGCGGCAGCCGAGCCGACAGTTAGTCGTGTTAAGCAGCTTATAGGGCCTCACTTGCAACGGAGCTGGTAGCGGAAAGCAACGGCAACATATATTTACTTCAGGTATTTCTATTTCTTTACCAACTTCAATAAGTAAATAATTTTGTGTCTGTCTATATTGATGTATACACAGATATTTTTGTCAATTATGGACCAATTGTGATGATTCTTTTTTTACAATGGTTGCCACTTTATGTAATTGAGAGATGAGGCGCATAAGTTACGAGAGTCTGATTTCTTCCACGATATAATCATAATATTCCGGACTTCGCCTCACAACTACACGTTTTAGCCAAATGATAACCTTGTTCGTTTCCGATCAGTGCAATGGTATATTTTCAGTACTAATTCTATGGCTTAAACAGTATCTTTCTAATCTTCGAACTGCTGTGGGGGATGCCGACCTCCCACCTGTGGACCTTCGTGCTGCTACAGACTGTGTAGGCCTTGCTGAAGTGAACTACGTCAATGCTGTGAAACGTGAACTTGAGGTACTGGGTTCAAATCCTAGGACAGATAAAATGTAGTTTTTATATCGAAAAATTCCCTGTAGCAGTCCAAAGACTGGAATTGTGTCCCGTATATGGCTTGCGAGAAGATCTGAAGTGTTGCAAGTTGGGCCACGTGGTCGGCGCTATTGTTTGTCTGTTGTACAGAGAATGTATTTATTAAGAATAAATTCTTGAATATTGTTGGAAATGATGCCCTAAAATTTTCAAACCTGGTGGTATTCGTTTAACTATAGTTTATGTTGAACAACGAAAATTAAATGATTTAATTTTAGTTGAAACACATTAGTTGCTTTTTTTATTTAATTTGTGTTTTCCTGTATCGTTTCAATGTACCTCATTCTTGTTGTCTATATACAAGAAGAACTGCTAAAATAGCTTGCAGAAGACGGTTATATCTACCGACCTACAAGAGATCTGGCGTAATGATAGAGAGAGAAAGAGAAAGAGAGAGAGTTATAAACCGAAACAAAGTTTAAATTTGTCTGCATAGCTTAAAAATACAAAATAAGCACCAAAACTTTTATTCTTTTTCTTTATTTAAAAAAAAACGTAGCTCCACACTAGGAATTATATCTGTGTCGTGAATGCGCATACAAACATGAAATTTACACGCCCAAACTCCCAAGCCGAAACAAATATTTGTGGATCACACAAAGATTTACCTGTGCGGGAATTGAACTCGCAACTACTTAATCCAGTGGGTGGAGCGACACAAGCTCTTAACCACTAGACCAAGTTGTCCGGCATAAACTCTACGTCTAAAGATACTTAAATCCAAAACTGCATGTGTTAATTATAAAGTTAGGAAGACTTCTCAATTGCATCGGAGAGTCACATAAAAGTTCCAAAAACTACGCTTCGTTCACAGCGATAAAATCGCTACCATCTATAAATGAGACGCTACCCACCTCGCCCCGTCCGCTCCAACAACGCATGTTAATCAGACAGATCACGGCTAATTGCCGACTCGAGTGTGAAATGCGGGCTTAGCGTTGAAATTATCAGCAGTTTAACGCTAATTTATGGTTGATTAAACGGTATTAGATAAAATACATTAGTTTGTATAAATCTTCTCAACTATACCTCCGAATGCGTGAATTCACTGAGAATTTTCACATACTGTAACTATTTGTTGTGGTGATCATGACTTGCAGTGGAAGTCATTAAGCTGAAGATGATGATAGGTACTACGTTATAGTCCACACTTTACCACGAAGACATCAAAGTGTTTATGTATTGTTGATGGCCCTTTTAACTAAAATGCGACGGAGACGTGTTGAGAGAAAGTGAGACCAGACCATGGTAGACACAGTATACACACACGCTACCAACCTGTCATTGATAATTTAACTTAGCATACAAGCTTATACTTTGGTCAAAACGTAATGACATGATGCTATAGGAAGTCAAAGGCTCGTTGTTCCACATAGTCATGAAAAAGATTCCTGTCCGACCCTAAAGTGATTACCTCGCTCTTCCTGTGTACCTAAGATATACTCATTTTCTACGAGATTACTCGGCGGAGAAAAATAAAAGTTGCTTAACGGGCCATGGAGCGTGCCATTTATTTATTGGTACACCAACAGCTTGTAGGCGTAGAAATTATAAAAAATATTAAATTTTTAATTATACTAGCCCACTCGCCAATAATGGGCACCATTCTGAGTGGCCAAGCCAGAACTACGAAGATATGTAAAAAAACTAAAGTTGAAGACTTCGGACCCCGTATTTCAACTTAAGTACAGATGAGATGGACACATCACAAGATGTTATGATGACAGGTGTAGGTCTTTGATCGAATGGTGGCTATAGAAGGGATATCGCAATCGTGAAAGCCCAGTACAATGATGCGTCGATGATATGGTTAAGTACGTAGGCAAGACCTGGCCAAGATTGGCTAAGTGTAGGGATATGTGGCGTAAGAAAGGTGTATTTATGCTTTTCAGGGGATGAAATGAGCTGGAAGTAATAATAATGCTTGCCGGGCGTACCGCCGAGCATTTGAAGAAGTAGAGAAGAAAGTTTTTTATTTGTCACAGTACAAGAGACACATTTTAGATATAAAAGATACATATCAACAATAAACATACACAAACACCCAGACCGAAACAAATATTTGTAAGACACAAAAATTTGAGTAATCTACCCGTGATCTACCTAATCCGCGGCTACTCAATCCTCTTAACTATTGCACAAAGCCATGAAAAATCATAAATAAAGTTTGAAAAAATCTCTAATCTGGGAGCACGGTAGTGCCCTCGCCAAGACCAGCCAAGCGAAGTGCAAGGGCACTACTACTTTTTTCTCGAAGCGCTTCGTCGTTTTTTTAACCCTCATAACTTGGGTTTGGATTATACCAGATAAACAAAATTAACTCGGGATATGATGTCAATAGTAGACTCATTAAACATGTAAAGTTACAATTGCATAGCTTTTATACTTTAGATTTTATTGATATCTAAAAAACCCCGATTTGGTCACTGACTCACTGATTATCATCAAAATTCTTAGGGTACTGCCTGAAGTCCTAAAAAGCTGAAATTCGGTATGTAAGCTAGTATTAGTACACAAACAACAAAAAAATTCTAAAACTTGGAACTTTTATCCCCCAACCCCTTAAAATAGAGGATGGAAGTTTTTATGAGACTTCCGCAAATTTTGATGCTAGAGGTTTGAAAATTGATATAGGGACACTCCATGTTATAAATATTAATAAAATACATATTTCAGGAGTTTTAGTAAATCACCCCCTACCCTTTAAATCAGGGAATGGAATTCATTCATTAGAAGCTTGGCTCTACATGAGATCTGATAATTTTTTGACAGTGCGGTCTGGTCTCGCCTTGGCAAAATTTTACATGAAAATGTTTTGGTGGGATAAATAATTACCGAAGTTTTTTTACCGAAAAAAAAAACAAATAAATTATGGCATAATTGTCGAACAAAATACAAGAAGAATAGCAATACTTATATTCCATGTATTCTGTAGAGAGTAGCTTCCACGGGCGGCGAGCAGTGCAAGAGGCGGTTAGTTGATAATTTACCGGAGGGCTGGCCAGTTCGATACCCGGCTTACTTTGACGTTTGACAGATTTATGAACTCTCGAACAAAATTCGCTTCGTCGCGCGCCCAGTTAAAACGGTACTCCTGGTCTATACATATACATATATTATTATTAAAGGGAGTTGTTCCCAGACATCCACAGCCCATTATTTTGTGAATGACTTCGGGCCACGTTGTCCTACAAGTCTGGCGACATCGTGCGATCAGTGGATTTAGCACGAAATGATTGACGATAGCGTAATGCTAGCGCGTAAGCGTGCTGTCACGTTCACGTTTATTTAGTAAATTTAAAGTGTGACAAGGGTTACATATCAACTCGAAAGCGTCACGCTAACATTAATGTCTTCATGCTAAGCCATCTGTTCCTTGTCACTGCGTTGCTTTTGTTGAGAAACAAAAATCACAGAGTGTAGACGCGTGTAAGTTAACCATGTATCTTCGGGCGACATGCTGCAACCGAATTAACAAATGTAGACATTTGTTCTATCCATATACATTACATATAATAAAACTGTAACTCTGTACTCTCTACCTACCCCGCAAGGGATCTGGCGTGATGATATAGATACATAGATAGAAAACTGTAACCGAGCCAAATCTGTGCATTAAATATTTTTTTCAAAATTTTAATTGGTTACAATTTCTTATCGATGAAGAGGCCGAATATTTTTTTTTGAAATTATTAAAACAACCGAACGGATTTCAGTGAAATTTGGTAAAGTCATAACATATACACCAACTTAAAATATTAAATACTTCTATCCCGTAAAAATTAAAGAATCCGGGATCATCGCGGGATAAACCATAAAACATTTTTATTTTTATTATTATTGTTAGTCTTGAGCTGCAATGTTACGTTAAAATGTGTGATTTTGCCTACACGTGAATTCCTCCACCAACTGATACTGGACTCAGGTTTGTCTCCTCACGAGAAACTCTTCGGTGGTTAAAAGCACTCACCTGAAATTGTGCATGCACGTTTAAATTAAAGCACTCAAACATGATTTCGTGCAAACCTACCAGAGACCTACCTACCTAAGTCAAATTACAAAATAAGTGTGTGCGCAGCCACAGGTAACAGCTAGTAATGTATATGAGGCTTTATTTTCAATTATTAAAGAAAGGGTGGAAAACACGATAAAGCTCCGTAAACCGTAATACTTGAGTTACCTTGAGGTCCCGTAGTCCGTAAGTGACCACAATTAACGACACGCAGATAAGAAAATTACGAACTATGGGGTAGGGGTATTGTCAAAGATTAAACAAGTTGTTTAACGACTATACCGTTATAGTTTTTTCCTAGTATTAACTGCAGACTGCTCACTTTTGCGATATTGGCGACAAATTAAATTTAATTAAAAGTCGTAAATACAAACTATCTATATAGATAAGAAGTAAATGCTGTTCATTGATAAATGCAGCACTCGAAAGCAGCTTGATAGATTTGGATAATTTTCTTAAGATTTGTACTAGTCCAAATAAGGTTTAAAAAAAAAAAAGTTTCCAGAACAAAATATAAAAACAAAGTGCCTTTTTCTGTGGGAAAATTTTGGAAAGAACAGCATCTGTCGGGTCATTCGTATTTTGAAATAAACATGTACTTTACAAAATACACTTCAAAAATGCTACAGCTATTTAGGCACTTAACAAAATATCAAATATCAAATTGAAGTTAAAAAGAGTTAAATGACGTATGGTGCAAAGTTAATACCTTAAATAGAAAAATACTCTTCATAGGCTTTTAACTGCATTTCTCTTAATATGTTAACAGTTCCAATATATTTCCTATAGGGCAAAGTTGAAACTACTTTTAGTAGACTTTGACTAGTAACATATAATATTATTCTAAATAATATTATATGGAAATTTAATACAATCAGTAGATTTTCTTCATATACATGTCATTTTACCCGAACTATAATTACGAATAAATTGACATCTCATTTCATACTCATCGAAATTAGATGAGTAGTTTAGGTGCTCCGGTGGAAAATACATAATCTATTATTGGTTTTACAGTAATTAGATAAAATGTATTAATTGACCTATTCTATTGGAAAAATGGCAGTAGTCTTGGGCTTCGACTGTGCACCTCCTACTTAAATTGGTCAAGATTGGAATTATAATACGGCAATGTTAAAGCGTAGCGTGTTCTGCCTGACGAGCTTAGGGTATTGCTGCTTTCTAGACACAATTTTGCTACCGTCTTTGGAATTCTGGTTTGGTCATGCTCACTATAATTTATTTGCTTGCGGTGGCTGTCTGGCGCGGGTCACTCCCTTCCCTCCAATATGGTCGAGAGGAGTCATGGCTGTTCCAGCAGTCGTACTCTTGAACGGTTCAGCCAAATGTAGTTTTTCTAACGAAATATTTCCAATATAAGTCCGGAGACTAGAATTGTGCCCGGTATATGACAATAGGCTCGCCCCCTATTACATGGAACTTAACATCGTTGGCGAAAAGTGGGTGTACACTTCTACCAATCCCGCTGTAGGCGTAATAGTATATAGGCGTAACGGTGGTTATTTTTTTATTTACCTATTTGTATTACAATTTAGTGTGTTATATTGTAACATATTACCGAAGCAAATATGTGCTGTAGAATTTTTATCTATTATCTTTATGCTTAATTCTCGTAAGTGTATGATTCCCGAAATCTTCTGATAATTTCATGATGTAATTGCAGCATATCTGTAGCGTATTTTTTTGCTTTATGAACTAAAATTACATTGTAGTTGGACGGTTGGACTTTTTTATAATAAACATAGAATTATATTTTTAGAGTTATTCATGTGCCGTTAGTGCGTTTCTTCTTCTTATTCGCTTCACTCTTGACAGAGTGGTCGTGGTCACGATGAGGTTTAGTCACTGGAGGCTGATGTAGCTCGCCTTACGATATCTCTCCACTTAGTTTGATCATTTAAGATTCTGGTGCACTCGATCAAAGCATCTCCCACTACGGACTTAATTTGGTCTGTCCACCATCTTGGTGACCTTCCACGTAGTCTAGTTCCTTCTACTTTCCCTGCACAACCAGACGCTCTATGGAGTCGCTGTTACGCCTCGAGACATAGCCGAAATATTTGAGTATGCGAGACTGTACAACTGCTGATAGACGCTGTTTGATGCAGAGTTCTTCGAGTATGGAGACATTCGTGCGAAATTCGGTCCACGATATCCCAAGCATTCTTCTCCAGCACCACATTTCCAGAGCATCTATTTTCTTCTTTTTCCAGTTCTCGCAGCGTCCAAGTCTCTGCAGCGTATAAGAATATGGGGAATACGAGTGTTCGTACGAGCCTAATTTTAGTGGCTTTGGTTATATTACCATTCCGCCATATCTTTTTCAGCTTGTCCATTACAGTTCTAGTAATCGCCATGCGTCGCTTAACTTCATCTATGCAACCGCCGTTATTTAAGATTAAAGCACCAAGGTATATGTAGGTCTTAACCAGTGCGTTAGTGCGTTTACAAACATAAAATTCATAAACACAAATACTCAAACTGTAACGAATATTTGTTAGTCGCACAACAATTTGTTCATACTCATACTAACATCAATCTGTTCATACTCAACCCAGTTATTCCCATACTAAATAATTAAGATATTTCTTTATAACTCAAGAACCACACTCAATCCAAATAATTTTCTTCCAATGTTATTTAACAGAACATCAGAATTTAATTAAAGTATTAATCTGTTGAACACAGAAAAGGAATTCCGAAATATCTCAAGCAAGTCTTAATTACTTAACGGTAACTTATTTAACAGTAATCTTTTAAAAGCTCTCTCCTCGTTCAATCGATAAATATTTAGTAATCTTGTTTCGTACGTTTCCCGACTCACATTATTTAAGTTGAAGATGAAGTTACTTTTGTGTATATGTGTAAATAATCTACGCTGTTGTCCATAAGGCCTTTACAGCTTCACCGGATAAGAGAGCGGCTTCGGCTTGAGTTGTATAATAAGTTTTTGTCTTGGCGCTCTGCACCGGCCGGCGGGCAAGACTCAAACTCAAATATTTTATTTTGTATAAGCCCTGCGGGGCGCTTACGAATAGTCAAATTACTTTTATTTTTTAAATCGAAACGCGGCCTCCAGTGAGAAGATCCGGCGAAGAAACTCAGCAGGCTTGTCTTTTTTATTTACTTCTCTTTCTCTTTTTATCTTTTGTTTTTTTTCCATCTTATTGTATGTATACAATGCTTAGGTTACTATTCAATAGTTTACGATCTAGCTCCAGTGTGATGCTTTACGATCGAGATATGAATCTAATGATCTATATCTATCTGTCTATATCATCATGCCAGACCCCTTGTGAGGTAGGCAGAAAGTACAGCGTTCCAACAGGTTCTTTCCTTACATACCTCTTTGGCTTCCTGCACTCTCATAGTTCGTCTCATACACGCTCGCCGGTTACGGAGACTCTTGACTTGACCTTCAGATAAGACTCAGTCTATTTTGTCAAGGTAATATAATCTAAGTCTTCCCCGGTACCTACATCCTTCCACCTTTGCGTTGTATATCTGTTTTGTCATCTAATGATGTTATCTGTAAAGAGCGTCTAAAGGATTCCAGATGGACCAGTCCCCACAAGTAGCACCCGTTCACGAGTATGACTGTTGGAACAGCCATCCAAGGATTCTTTGACCTTGCCGGCGAAGTCTGTATCTTATATACCTGTGAAGTTGAGTAACACGTTCTACCTACAATAGTCCTAGTGGGAACATATTTAATACGTACCAACAAAAAAGGAGATTATCTATGTGAGACTCGGTGTTTAGAAATTACAGGTATATGGATGAAACTTCTTACACTGGTGTGGATTCTTCAAGCAATCGTTATCTCACTTATTTGTACGGGTAAGATTTTATACGGAAGACATAATGTACAGCAGCATTGTCGGAAGCAAGTCGACAACGTAATGTAGGCCAACTAGTCCAGTTTTTGCGTGCCCCTCTCAGAGTATGTAATAACATATCTATGTACTGTTAAATTAGATCAAAAACCAATAATCTTATGATGTTATTAGTCAGTCAGTTTGGAAGAAGCCTGTTGTAATTCTGTACATAAAATATAATAATAATAAATATTGGTCCGATTATAGAATCTGACTATGAGGATTATTGCTCTAGCTGTGCCCCGCGGTTTCACCCGCCGTTTACAACGGTCGCAATACATCGCCCGCATTTATTACCATTACTTCGTTTCGCTTAGCGTTCGCTTTTTGCTTGGCTTCTAAGGGTCGTAGCGTGCTAGCCTAACCTTTTTCTCAACAATTGAGCTTATATACTAGGTTGTCTCTGATAATGCCTATACAGATAATAATCATATAAAAATAATAAAAACTAAAAGAAATAATGATCAAAAGGTAAGGGCTCTTCATAAAATTCGATATGACTCTTCGAAAAGTCTAATATAAATCATTAAAGGAGGGACCTCATTATAGAAGGTCCAAGCTTGGCTTGTAATTCGTTATATTTCATCTTGAAATGACCCTGGAGATATGTGACTAGAAGTTTGTTTAAGTATAATATCTATTAAACAAGGCGCTCGTAGTGCTGTGCGACCGCGGTGTTCTAAGCGATCACCAAGATTAAGCGGCGCTCGACTCGGTCGGCCTAAGATGGGTGACCGTTTGTAGCATTTTCATAATCGAGCGGCCCCGTGCTTCAGAAGGCACGTTAAGCCGTTAGTCTCGGTTACGACGTAAAGTGGTAGACGTTACGCCAAGTTGGAAGCTTCATAGGCGGCTTGACAATTTCCAACAGCAGGTGGCCACAAACCTGCTTCCACTAATCCGCACTGTATCCGTGTGATGGAGTATGGACCTAATGGACAACGTGGTCTATATACTTACGCTCATGAAGATAATAATAAGAATAATGAGCCCGCAGGGCAGCTCGTGGCGAGCTGTTGGTAAGTAACGACACCACGGACCCGAGTGCTTGAGAGAGTCGGTCAGAGCCCCCAACTCGGCGTGTCTTCGTCGGTCGGGTGGAAACCGAAGGGTGCCCGCAGGACTCTCGGCTCTGGCTAGCCTTAATTGGCCGTCCAGGGAGGAGCCGTAAGAGCTATATCGACGTAGGAAGATAATGCGTTCCTACGTCGATGTACTCCAGGGGTGGAAGTGTTAAAGGGCATAACGCCGCGAGTAACTTCGGAGAAAGCGCAGCACACCTCTTTACACCCCTGAGTCGCTCACACCGGTGTTGCCCTCTGTTGTCCTAGGACGACCGTTTGAGGGTCCATCTAGTAAGCGGCGAGTCACCACCGGCCACGGGTAATTAGGTATCACTAATTAAGGCCGGTGTCCGTCCCCTTTGAAAAAGTCCAGTTTTTGTATATTAAACCTCATTTACATAGCCCTTGTTTTCTTTCCATGATTTACAATAGTCCTTGCACCTGCCTGGGTCAGTTCTCTGGTTATGTTTCTTCATTTTCAGCAAGTGATCTCAGCAGGTGGCTTACATAACATTGACTTCTCGCAAAGGGCCTCTACGTGTTGCACCATGTCCCCATGCAAGCCTTTCAAAGGTCCGGGTAAAGTTCGTGAATCTCAGAGAATAATCATAAGTTTAACATTGGAATATTTTTTTAGCATTGAGGGACCTTAAAAGTAAAGAGAACTGTTTTGGACAGGTGTGCTTCATTTTTTAGAGCTTGTAAGAACAAATTCTAAAAAAAGGCCACTCAAAATATAGCATATCCAAAAGGTTTGTAGGTATAAACATGATACAAACCCTTAAAAACACTGTCCTTAATTTAGCCAGGTAAGAACATTTTTTGTAAACAATTAACGTCAAATTACGTCAGTAGCATTCGTTTACTAATAATGAGTCTGCGATGAGATAAATAGGGGCACCCCTGCTGCGCATTGGGGGGTTTGAGGTGACAGTGACAGTTTTTCGATTGTAAGATCCCTGTGACTCAGCATTTTGCTAACAAGCGGCCCGTAAACTTGATAACGTTAGGTACTGTTTAGTAATTGGATAAATCTTGCGTGTCCTTTATTTGTTTAGGTCCATTTTAACGGTTAATAATTAAAATTGAACAAAGAAACTACGACGGAGATATCTTGCTTAGTTGAAGAGTTTATAAAGCCTCCCTCCAGCTCCATCATCAGACCCTGAACACCGTCTAGTTGTACAATACTTGTCATCAATCCTAGAAGCCTAAACATGGTTATGTCATGAAATATTCCTATGGCCACCTTCCCGCTCCATCATCATACTAGCTCCACGGTACCATATTATCATATGATTATCGCATGCACACACACACACAGACACACACACACACACACACACAGAAATACATACTTTTATTAATTTATTTTGCATCTTTTTATATATAAGCATATAGTATTCTTTATTGGACTCTATAACATTATAGCTATATAAAAAGCTCACACTTGTGCAGCGTCCACAGTATATTTTGGAGTGTACATGATATTTTATGATATGCTCAACTGAACGCTGTCCCCCAAAATACAGGCTATGATCTAGTTTGGGAGCCAGTTTTTCGGTAACGTAATGTTAACATTCCATGTTCACTAATGCTAATAAATGTAACACCTCAAATGTAATGTTATATGAGTGTAATAATAAATGATTATTATTATTACCGAACTTACACACATATGCCAAATAGCTCATCGGATCACACAATTTGAACCAGAACGACAGACAAACAAGAAAAAGCAAGTTAAATAAAATATATCCCATGGACTAGGAATTTCTGAAGTTCACTTTTTATCGACATCCTCGTAGAAACCGCAGAATTAAGAATGAGTCTTTTGAAAACAATAGATTGACTGATGATTATTATAATAAGTCATACGCAAACAATATACATCCCTGGTGCGAAGGGCTCGTGCTAGCACTAACAGTATTGTAGTGATATTATACATATTGTGGTTTGCAATCTGGATCAATACTTTATTGATTTGTTATGTCCTATTGATTGTTAACTGTTTTGTACATCAATGAATAAACAAAAAGGAGTCACCCTGATTCTCAGAACGTGAATCATTGCTTTATGGTTTCTTTTTTTCTCTGCTTATTTAAAAAAAACGTAACCCTATTTATTCCTTTTATTCGCCAGGATTTATGTATATGTAGTGGGTGCGTTTACAAACATTTAAATTAAGGGTGTATGATTTTGGTGTAATTATTATTTTATTTTTCCTATTTATTTAAAGTTGTATAATATGACTCCATGCCAGCTTAGGCTCAAACGCAATGATTCAATGAAGGCTATTATTATTTATTAACAAGTAGTACCTACAAACATTTTGCTTCTTATGCTGGACCTCCCGTTCCACATAATGAACTTGAAGGGTTACTAAAAGATAGAGATGAATGAATGTAAGTTTAAACCTTCAGTTTAGAGGACCTTGCCCGCTTGAACAGAGGTTCAATACAAGAAACAATTAATGCTTTTTATTACTCGTTTGGAACTAGTTGTTGTTTATACTCTGGAACTTTAATACCAAAATGAGTTATACAAACTTTTCCACCATAAAAAAATATTATGAATTAACGATATTTTTGGTGTTTAATGTTTTCCGGAGAATAGAGGACGCCAAAGAGGTTTGTAAGGAAGGAACCTGTTGGAATCTACTGATAGCAAGCAAATCTATTTTTAAATTAAATTTGAGACCGGCCCTTAACGTCGCTCAAGCCACCCTTTTAACGTGATACTGTGATAAAACCGTGTTTTGTACTTGATGCACTCCAAGAAGTATATGGATTAGTCATTTAATATTTAGACATATGATTCTTAAGTATATATTTATCAAATTCCAACGCGAAAGGCTTGAGAAGTAATCGACAGAATTTATTTCCTAACATAGAGAATAATTATAGCCAAGTTCTTGGAAAGCAGTTTTTTATTTCTTAATGTAGAATATTATAAAAAGAGTTTTTACACATACGTCGTTCAATTTCGAACACGCGGTCAATATATCCGTCATTTTAAAGTAATTGCATCACTGCCACTCTCTCGGTCGATAAGTGGTCGATCGCGACAGCCCCTTAACGTATTTTTTTAACGCCTTATTTAAATCGCGTTCTGGCACAGGTGTCAATATAAACGCTATCACGGGTGCAGCAGGGGCGTTGAATAGGGTATTTAAGAATAAAAATATAGACATTTGGGACATAGACATAGAAGGCAGTTTTATTTAGGAGTTCGTATTATTAGCAGAAATATTTTGAATGAGATGGAAAGAAATATAATAATTTTGGGGGTTCAGAGCACAGTAAAAGTATATTTACCAAGATTTTGCGTGGGCACGTGTATTTTTGTTTGTGTGCGTATGTACATATGTATGTATGCTTGCGTGTGTTTGTGTGCGCGCGTTTGCGTGCGTGCATGTGTGTGAGCTTGCATGGTGAATGACAAGCACACACGCACAAGCAAACGCTCGCACCCATAGAATTATACAAGGCTTATACATATGAATATACATAATGTATGGCGAAAATGTATCTGGTATTTAATTTCTTATGCAACAGATAAACATTGGGTCAACAAAATGACGATTGAACAATGAATAGTTCCCGTAGATAAAATAAATGCAGTAGCCCAATTATAAAAATATCCCACTGTTGGGCACAAGCCTCTTATCAAACTGAGAGGGCTTAGGCCAAAGTCCACCACGCTGGCCCAGTGCGGGTTGGCGAACTTCACACACCTTCGAGAAACTCTTAGGCATGCAGGTTTCCTCACGATGTTTTCCTTTAACGTTAAAGCAAGTGATTATATTTTTTTACAGCAGTGATAGCCTAGTTTTTAGACCTATAGACTGCAAAGTCGGAGCTCTCGGGTTCAAACCCAGGCACGCAACTCTGTCTTTAGGAACTTTCCTAACATAAGCACATGAAATGAGCACTTGCTCATTTCATGTGCTTATTAAAAAAAAATATATCTTAGATAAACCGCATAAAATGTAGGTATTTAGTTATATAAGTTACAAAAAAGAAGATTATGTTATTGGAAACAAAGCTAGACAAAAACCTGACCAAACCGTAGTTTTCAAGAATAGACTTCAAATGATAGTTTTGCTCCAGACATTAGAGAGTGTTTCAATAAACTTTCAAAGAAATATCGGACTTCTTTCAAAGTGTCTTATAACATCTTCATTTTCACCAGAGTGTTGTAGCGAAAGTTAATAAAACTACACGAAAACTGGTCAAAACTTTTCTTGTCACTTGAAAATATAACAGTTAGAGGCTTGATTTGGATTCATTAGAACTATTTAATTAAAACAGGGTTAAAATACGTCATAATTTTAATAAGGTATTAACCAATTATCTTAAAGGTAGAGGCGTTCGTAGCGCTGTGCAACCGCGGTGTTCTGAGTCACCACCCAGGTTAAGCAGCGTTCGGCCCGGTTGGTCTGACCGTTTGTGGCATTTCATATTCAAACAACTCCATGCATTAAAACGCACATCAAGCCGTTGATCCTGATTGCCACTTAAGTTGGTAGTTGGCGGCTTGATTTTCGACCCCAAACTTGCCTCCTCCTATCCGCAGTGATTTGCTACTTCGATATGTCAGTAAGAACTTTTGACTATAAGGCTTCCAATTTGGCGTAATGACATTAAATGACAACCGAGACCAACCGCTTAGCGTGCGTTACGAAGTACGGTGACGCTCATATATGAAAATGCCACAAACGGTCACCTATCTCATTCCGAGCGACCTAAACGCTGCTTAAATTGATTATCGCTAAGACAACCGCGGTCGTACACCGCTACGAGCATCTCATGATAATATACAATGTATTACCAGCTAATTTTCCGAAAAAGATCATCTACAGTAACATTTAAATCAGAGAAAAGCCACAATGTTTCTCGACCTGCAATCTCAACGGTCACTTCACTTCAAGCAGAATGAACACAGATGTGGGATCCTTTGGCCCAGTTACCGCTTGCCGTAATGAGAGCCATCCATCTACCTAATGTGCACGGAGGATATCATCTAATAATGATACAGCGCCATCTGTTGGCCGAATGGGTCATTATATCGCGAGGGTGTTTATCTTCATTTAGTAAGTGATCGAAAGATACGAGGGTAGGGCGCAAATTGTATAAAAGTGGTGATAATGTTTCTAGATTTTTGGATTTGATTATGTTTTGGAGAAGGCGAGAGTCCTATCCTCATATTTATTGGCAGATTAAATGTCCCACGATACGTGTTGCTTGTGATTTTAGGCGACGTTGAGCCAAGTCGCTCGATATATTGTCGCGCGACGTCATTCGATGAAAGAAGTTTCTCGTTTGGCCATTTTGTGGCCTCGTGTTCTCAACAAATGCGACGCAGCGTAAAGGAACAGGTAATGCGATGTCGCTAGATTTGTCGAGCAACGTGGTCTAATATCGCTCGACCTCGCCCGACTTTAAAAAGATAAGTGTCGCGGTACGCCAATAAATACGACGCTTCAAGCTAGCTATGAGGATAATTTTGTCACGAAAAGATTATGGATAATAAAAAGGGCTAAACACTCCTCTTTATTATCGATATTTTTTGACTTATTATGAGAAATATTTGTAAATTAGATAATACCTACTAAATAGTTTGTTATGTTCATTGTATTATAGTTGTTGACCACACAGTTCTGGGTGTGTCCCACTTCACGTCTGTAGAAGCTATAATAACGTCTAAACATATAGGTACTTATTTCTTCACCCAAGAGATACTGAGTTGTCTATAAGTCAGTCGATTACCCAATAAATCAATCAGCACCGGAGCACACGGCTAACCTGTCAATAAGTTGAGCCAGCCGGCAGGTAATCACTCTGGCAACTATCTGGCAGGCTCGTTCCAGCTTTGTTTGCAATGCTCTTATCGCGGCATAGTGTTCAAACACTGCCGATGTTGCCCGCTCCACCTAGGAGCTAAGATACTCTATTATGGAGTGGCTATTCACAAAATTAATCTAACAAAGACAAACATTGAATTAACTATGATTAAAGTTAATTCATTGCATTTTTGTAAGTCTTTTTAACTTTGTGGCTAGTTTACAATGACCCTAGTCATTGTAAACTGAGATAGGCAAAAAATCAAATTAATGATTAACCACCCTATCTAGGGGAATCTAAGCTTGATGTTGTATTAATGATTAACGATCACATTTTATAATCTTCAACGATTACTATTAAACTTTCAATCTTTAATCATGATTGAATATTACAAAATGCAATTGTAATCATTAATTTGATTACATTTTTCTTCTTCTTCTTCTTCAGTCGAAAGACGTCCACTGCAGGACAAAGGCCTCCCCTAAAGACCGCCACAACGACCGGCTTTTTGCTGTACTCATCCAACTTCTACCCGCGACCTTCACCAGGTCATCGGTCCATCTTACACTTTGCCCATCTCTAATTGAAAACTGGTACACACTCAACACCCCAGTTAGAATGTTTGCTCTTAGAAGTGATAGCCTAGTGGTTAGACCATTGGACTGCAAAGTCAGAGGTCTCGGGTTCAAACCCAGGCACGCACCTCTGTCTTTTCGAAAGCATGTGCGTATTTAAAATTAATCATCACTTGCTTTAACGGTGAAGGAAAACATCGTGAGGAAACCTGCATGCCTAAGAGTTTCTCGAAGGTGTGTGAAGTTCGCCAACCCGCACTGGGCCAGCGTGGTGGACTATGGCCTAAACCCTCTCAGTTTGAGAGGAGGCCCGTGCCCAGCAGTGGGACAGTTTCTTAACAGGGCTAATATTCATTTTTAATTAATAAATCACTAACCAGTTTAGTAGTAGAGTTAATTGCAATTTTCATAAGAACTTACATATTCAAATTAACTACAAAATTTATAAGGGATAATGTTAAGATAGTCAACTGAAACTGCCATATTTATTTAATTGTTAGGAGACATGGAGTATCGGTTGTGATCCGTCGCAATGATACATATGTAGGCCCAGCCTATCTGGTCTTGTCGTTGACGTGTCGTGCTCGGTGACGTTTTTACAAGCTTTTATTTAACTTGCAATGTTTGTTAGTTGATTTAGGTCAAATCTTGCAATTTGGCATGTTGATTCAGTTTCGATGATACCCAGAATTTGCTTCAAATGAAGAAATTAATCAACAGCCCGTTGGTTGGTCGCATAGACACGAAGTTTATATACTCATTTAATTTTGATTGTCCGTTTTAAATTGCTTCATAAAATGTTTCTTGTTTACTATTAATTCACTGAAAGTCCGATATTACACTTTTATTACGACAATATTGATTCACTCTATGCTGTTTAGACTCTATCTTCACATGAATTTAGAAGATGAATTTTGAAATCCTAATATCTCGTAGACAATTGTCTGTTATTACTGGTTATTATGGTTATTCCTGACGGTACGAATAGAAGTATGTTGCTGTCCGACTTTTCTTTTACAAAACTATCTTGTACAAGCTATCGTTAAGATTTGTGGTAATTTTTTGCTAACTTAACATGATGATCAAATGAATTGCTATAAAAGAGCATCATATCGTCCCTTTAGTAGCTTCATTGGCATTCAAACAAAACAGCAGTGCACCTCGGGTCTGATTAATAGCGCCCGACACAGTACATCTAACTGATTATCGATTAGTTTATATTTTAGATATTTAGACCAAACCAGCTATGCCAATAAATTCTTTATTAAAGCAGTCTTTCAACAAAATTAGTCGTACGCCTGAAGACTGAATCTTTAGACTTTCACATCGTAAATCGTTCTCGCATAACCGTCTTCCTCACTTCAGACACTCCTAATTTATAAATTATTTCGTAGTAAAAGTCTACACATACACAGATAATTTATTGATATAACCAATAGCAAGAGGCATTTAATTATCACCAAACCAGTGTCATAGGTAACCCGTAAGCACAATAGAACCTCGTCGGATATGAAGTGGTGGGCAAATAGCATCAACATAGAGGGTTTGGGCAAATGTTTGGATATATGGAGTAGTCACATCCGCGCAAACATTCATTAGGCGATTAATTGTAATCGTTAATGGAGCACCGCACTTGTTTGTGGTGTATTTTGTTTAGTTTTCGAGCATTATCAATTCGCGTGTGCAGAAACTAGAGAACTGGAAATGAAACGACCGAATTTAGGCAACAGAAGCGATCGATATTTTAATTGCGATTCAGGATATGTTTTGTATAGTTGTATAATCATTGATCACTATTATACGCTCCTGTGTTGAAGAGAAGGAAATCTTCCCATTGTTAAGACAGTGAGTTGACAGTGACATTTCAGTGTAGATGCGTCTCAGAAGTCATTACTTTATGCATCTCAGAACACCATCAGAACACACTTAGTGTTCAGTGCAAAATAAAGTTGGTAAGTAGCATTTTATCATGGCAATGAATTCATTTTATAACACTATGACTAAGATTTCTTATTCATTTTGATTTTTCTGTCTTTACATTTACTTTACTCGTGTTAAAAAGACTTGAAATTAGTGGCTATTCCTATATCGTGGGTGCGATTCAAATACACGAACACCCAGGTCCCTTATTCGCTATAATCAAATAAACACTTAATGCGGCGTTATTATGCATGATAATTTCTTAAAAATAACTTTTAATGATATTCCAGTGACTATTTCACACGGTCATAGCGAATAAGGGCCAGATCGAAACAAATAATTGTGGGATGAAATATAATTAGTGTCCTACTGAAGGTCGATTTTTGGCCGAAGCCACAGCCGATCTATAGGCTATCGCCAAAACCTTCGACCGAAGCCAAAACAGAAGCATATTGTTTAATAACCCTAAGAAATTTGGTTCATAATTAGCCATATTTTAAAAAGCTATCTAGACTTTATTCACTGAACGACATGATTAAAATTATCTACAACTGGCACGCCACCGTTACGCCTATATTCCCCAAGCGGGGCTGGCAGAGGTGTACTGAGTACACTCACGTTTCGCCATCGATTTTAGGTCCCATGTAATAAGGAGCGAGCCTATTGCCTTATACGAGTCTGGAATTGTGCTCGCACAATTCCAGACTCCGGAATGTACTGGGAAGTTTACGTTAGAAAAACTACACTTGTCCGACCTAGGATTTGAACCCAGGACCTCGTGCTCACAAAGCGATGCGCTTTACCACTAGACCAACGAGGCAGTCATGATAATTTCTTAAAAATAACTTTTTAATGATATTTCAGTGACATATAGGATACCATTATACGTTTATTTCATACGGTCATAGGGAATAAGGGCCAGATCGACATAACTAATTGTGGGATGAAATATAATTAGTGTCCTACCCAAGGTCGATTTTTGCCAAAACATTTGACCGAAGCCGAAACTGAAGCCGAATGTTTAATAACCCTAAGAAATTTGGTTCATAATCGGCTAAATTTTTAAAACGTTATGTTGACTTTATTTACTTAACGAGATGATTAAAATTACCCACAACTGGCCAAAAATATACATTGCAATAAAATTATTTATAATATTTTTTTACTTCAAAACATTCGAAAGGCGTAAATCGTAATAAAAAAGAAAAATAAATAAACACCGTCACGCCTATATTTCCGAAGCGAGGGTGGCAGAGGTGTACTGAGTACACCCACGTTTCGCGGACGATGTTAGGTCCCATGTAATAGGGGGCAAGCCTATTGTCATATACCGGGCACAATTCCAGACTCCGGACTCGTACTGGGAAGTTTTCGTTGGAAAAACTACACTTGTTTTACCTATGATGCGCTTTGCCAACGAGGCAGTCAAAGTCGAGTAAATCGTAATAGATCGTCCAAATACGGTGCTTCCTGGAAACCTTCGGCTTCTGCCAAAACTTTTGCCCATTTTTGCCGAAGCTGAAGACTGGCCGAAGGTGGCTAAAACCGAAGTCTAAGAACTTCGGTCGGTCACTAAATATAATCAAGATGGCATCAAAAACTTTACTAAAGGAAATATTGGAAATATTAGGTGTACATATATTACGCCTACGTTTCAGATAGATCGGGGTTCGAATGAACTCCTATCCATCTATCTATATATATCATCACGCCAGATCCCTTGCGGGGTAGACAGAGAGTACAGAGTTTCAACCGGTTCTTTCCTTATATACCTCTCTGGCTTCCTCCATTCTCATAGTTCGTCTCATACACGCTCGCTGGATACGGAGAAACCTGACTTGCTCTTGAATAACTCCTATCCAGCAAGAAAGAAAACTATGTCTGAAATTCAGTCGCGGTTATATATTTTATATATTTTCAAGGTGTAACATATATAACGCAAGATCTCAGACGGGTGTCTGAGGTCTTGCGTTTAATTAGATTATCGCTTTACGAATTCAATACGAAAATCAAATTTCCAATTTGAAGGAGATTTCTAGCATTTTTTTTAGATTTTTGGTACCCAAATTAACCAAAACATTTAATTATTAATCAACTTGTGTATGAATATTGAGGTGTGTGTAATAGAAATACATTTAAAATAGCCGTTACGCTTTGAATAATTATTAAATACTGTTCAATGCAGCGAACCCAACGAGCAACAGTTTCTATAACATTAAAAAAAAATAAGTTACTTTAAAAATAGTTGGAATGACCGAACGGAAAACCCGCATTTAATATCCCGAAAAGAATAAATCCGAAAAAATGTTTTATTAATCTATCTATATAATATATCAATATAATATATATAAATCTAAGAGCTCAATATCTCATCCAGTATTGTTTAGAATCATTTCCGTGAGTTACGAAATATACTATAAAAAAAATCTTAATGACTTATATGGAATTGGATCCACATTCCCCGATTCGATTCGCACAGACGCCTCTATAAAGGCCGGACGCACTTCGAACGATGCTGGAATCCCAAGTCATTATCGTGGACAATACAATAGTTTATTTCAACAATAGTGCTGTCCCATGACACAATGAGCGATCGATAGTTTTGATACAAAGTTTCTTTTATTTATCACTATAATGAAGTAACCTGTTTTAAAGTTTATTGACAAAAACCGAGTGAAAATTGGTGTAGTAATTTAAAAGATTGGCGAGTGCATACATAGAAAAGACGCAGCGAGCAATTTTAATTTATATAAAAACTACTATAAAGATCATGCTTAGATAAATTCACTCACTGGCTATGCCACTAAGTGTGCGTGTGCGTAACAGAGCTGTAAAAACATATGAGATATTTCTACTTTCAAATAGCGTGTGGCTTTTTAGTCATAAATTACAAGTATTTTACATTTGAATTAGATTTATAATTCGAAATAAATTGTATATTGAGATATTTAATGCATGGAGGCATATTTAAAGTAAACTTACCTATCGCACGCGGCGCCATGCGGCAAGTACAGACTAACAGACTTTGACACACACTTTATTGCCCGATTTTATAAATTGTTGATCGAAAACCAGAACGTTACGCAAGAATTTATTCCGATGATTAGGCACCCCGCAAGGGTTTTAGCGTAATGTTATATATAGATAGGTAGCTTCCCTAGAACAGTAACCGATAATGTCACTTTTACCATAAATAACAGGTACATATTATTAACATTTGCATTTATGCTAGAGGGAAAATTATGACGTTACACCTAATTGATGAATTTGGTACACTCTAACCTTAAACTTCTCTCTCACCTCGATTTGTGAGAGAAGGCCTTTGCCCAGCAGTGGGCAGTATAGGCTGATATTATTTATTATTTAACCTTAAACTTTGGGAACCTTAGTTCCCAAAGTGGTCCAGAGTCTACGTCGGCGTGACAAAAAAATGGAGGTTCACAATTCGTAAGCGGGGGTCAACGAAAATTTATTTGCTTTTCATAGTGAAGAACCAACATGTTGGCTTGACTTCACCTATCAATGTAGGCAGATAATATTTTAAGAAGCTCAGCGACTGTTACTTGTAAAAATTTGCATATTCCATACAACGTGTCGAGAAAGCTTGTTGTCCGCAACGTTTGTTTAATCGTGCAAAGGGACGAAATACGACTTGTTGTGTGTGTGCTTGCAATCTTGCATGAACTTGTTTGATTCTTCACCAATATAAATACGAATGCCAAGGATAAAGGTTACTAATTTGTTTCCGGAATTTCGAAAATAAAGTAAAGTGAATCGATGTTAGTGTTTGCCCGTGTCAGAAAAAGTAAGTATTTACCTGCCTATTCGTTATACATACTTTTAGTTTATGTTGTAATAAGTATATTTGTAATGTTTGCGTGTGGTAGGTATTAAATACCGAACAGAGTCATTATTAGATACTTCCATAAAAGAACAGAAAGCCGAGAACGGTTGAACTTTTTGTCCCTACTTTATTAGTAATTTTTTTTTACCCGACTGTGTGCTGGTTCCCTAAAGGAGAGATATATTATGATTGGCCTACATGATTGTAAATATTTTAGGCTCCTAATGCTAAATGACTTAACTAAATACATTTTCATAAATTTTACGCGTCTTTACGAACCCGTAACGTGCATAAAAATAATAAATAAATATATAAAAACGCGAAGTTTTAATATCAAAATATTATTTTAAACTATTTTCTATCGAATTTACAGAAACATATCAAAATATATTTATGAAAAAATGTTTTACAATACATTAAAATCGGTTCAGCCGTATTCATAAAACTCTATTATGGATCTTAATCCATAATAGAGTTTTGTGAATACGGCTGAAGAGTTTTATGAAGCGATTTATTGCTTTTAATAATTAGAATCAGTTTGCCGTCGGTACTTTGTTTATTTCATTGCAATAATTAATTAGGTAATCCTATTCCGTTAAAATAGTCATATCTTGTTGAGTAAGACTGCCTTATGGGTACTAAAACAAAGATTTTTTTATTTACAGGTAGGTAACTTATACGAAACATGGCTGAATCTAAGAAGAAATGTCGATAGTATAGTGTTGATTATTTAAAATTTGGTTTTCTTCTATCAAAGGTAGACAAGCGATTGCCCAAATATATTTTATGCAACAAAGTTTTGAGCAATGACTCTATGAAACCATCGAAGCTCGAAGATCATCTAAGAAGGTGATCTGAAGAAATAGGTAAAGATTTGAAATATTATCAAGCATTGAAGGAAAAATATGAAGAGACCCACCGTGCACAGTATGTTCGCTTTAACATCTGAAAGTAACGATGATGGCTTGCGGGCATCTTACAATATCTCATTACTTATAGCGAAATCTGATGGCGTGTTGGAAAATTTAATTTTACCCGCTGTTGAAGAGGTTTTAAAGACTGTTCTGCACAAATCTCCATTTGACATACTCAAAAGAATTCTTTTGAGTAACAACACTGTACAAAGACGTATTGATGAAATGAGCTCTGATATTGAAAATTTCTTGCGTAATTATCTGAAAACAACTCATTTTTCTATTCAACTGGATGTAACAACTTTACCTGGTAATGAAGCATTATTATTGGCATATGTTCGATTTGTTATGGACGAAGAAATTCATGACAAGCTTCGATTTGCGAAAACTTTGGAGATGGATACTAAAGGTGAATCAATATTTAATGTCCTGAGTGATTTATTAAGGATAACATGATTCCATTCACAAACGTTATTTCGGTGGCAACCGATGGAGCGTCTGCTATGGGCTGGCGATATCGTGGCTTTATAAGCCATCTTAAAAGAATTATACCCGAGGTAACTGCAATTCACTGTGTCATCCACCGACAACAACTATTAGCGAAAAATTTGAGTGATAAATTGCACCAATCGCTACAATTTGTGATTAATGCAGTTAACAAAATAAGAAGCAATGCGTTGAATACGCGTTTATTGGCACAATTGTGCGATGAAAATGATGAAGACTTCCAACGATGGCTCTTACATACTGAAGTACGCTGGCTGTTGAAAGGTGCATGTTTAACAAGATTTCACTCACTTTTTGAATCAGTTTTAGAGTTTCTGGAAAGTAAGAATCCAGATTTTAAAGAAAACCTGGTCAATTTGAAAGCAGACATTGCGTATTTAACAGATTTGTTCAAAAATTTAATGTCATTAATTTACAATTACAAAGGGACGGCCACAATTTAATAAAAACAAATTACAGCTTTTCTTGGAAAATTGAAATATATGAAGCAAAATATTAGTCGGCGCGAATTTTCCCAGTTTTCAAACTTGTTACAGGTAGAATGCCTTAATGAGGATATTCAGACATACGTTCAACATTTAATTGCCCTGCATGATGACCTCAAAATCAGATTTGAAGATATTCTGACGATGGAAATACCACCATGGATCATAAATCCATTTGATGAAACGGAAGTGGAGAATGTGATATTACAAGACGAGCTACTCGAGCTTAGCACTAATGAGGAGCTGAAGGTGAAATTTAAAAGAGGGTATCAAATATTTTGGCAAAAGGCAGAAATACCCGAAAAATATCCTGGACTGTGGGGAATTGCGAGAAAGCTTTTGATAGCGTTTCCCTCGTCATATCTTGTCGAAAAAAGTTTTAGTGTCGTTACAAACCTTTTAACAAAAAAAAAGGAGCAGATTGAATACCACGGAACGGGGAGATTTGCGGTTATTCCTAACAAATATGAAGCCAAAAAATAAATAATAATAATTGCTGTCAATCCATCAAGCACATCCCTCCTTTTAAAATTATGACTATTTTGTGATTGTCATTATAGAAGTTACGTTACGTTAATAATGTTTAATTATATTACGACTGTTTTCATACTACAATGTAATATGATTACAATAATAATTAATAGTGTAATAATTACATATTTAAATAAAAATACAAAAAAAATACTCTTTTTCTTTTTATTTTCACCACTCCGAATGGGAAGTTTTCTATATGAAATAAGTGAGAATTGATTGGTTCCTTGTGCTGTAAGTAGATGTCAAAAAAGTAAAGTTGGATGGAATCACTTATATGATTGGTCACCTTTACTTTTTTGACATCCACTCACAGCACAATCAATTAATTAATTAACCAATCAATTCTCACTTATTTTGTTCGAAACTATTAATTCGTGGTTGGAACTCAGCTGCAACGCAAATTTCCAGTTAGATCTAATCTTCACATTTTTTGTCTAGTTTTGGGTATATGGTAGAAATGTAGTTGCAGGGGGTCCACCGGAACCAGCTAAATTTTGAAAGTGGTATATGAGAAAAAACGCCTGGGAACCTCTGCTCTAGAATATTAGTTAAATAATCTATATAACTATATTCCACAATTTTACGGCCACCTTCACGATGTCATCACTCCATCTGGCTGATGGTCTGCCTCTAGGCCTGCGCCCTTTTTTGGGCTCCCACTCTGTCACAGCCTTGGTCCACCTGCTATCATCCCGCCTCAGCAAGTGTCTTGCCTATCTTCACTTTAACCTCATGATCCGTTTACCAACATCTTCAACTTAACTTTCGTCCGCCTTCGAATTTCTATGTTAGGTATTTGGTCGGCAAGGGAGATGCCAACATGGCTCGCTCCATGGGTCTTTATGCCACTCTGAGTTTCTATGTATATATCTTTATAATTTATAGCTTATGTATTATTCTGATATACAAAACATTTGAGCATTCTTATATCTAATATTTTTGAGATGGGACAAAAAGAGCAGTTACCTCAAGCGTTGTAGCTACAGGAAAATGGTCTCAGGAAACTTTATGAGAGATTTGGAGCTGCATTTACAGATTTTGACTCATTTATATTTCTCTGAAGGATAGAATCCGGAACGAAGTCATTCGACAGAGAACCAAAGTTATCGACATAGCCCACCGGATTAGTAAGCTGAAGTGGCAATGGGCCGGTCACATTAGCCGAACAACCGATAACCGCTGGGACAAACGAGTTCTTGAGTGGAGACCGCGGACTGGCAAACGTAATGCAGGACGCCCTCAGGCTAGGTGGAGCGATGACCTTCGTAGGGCAGAACCTGGATGCGAGTAGCCGAGGATCGTACCCAGTGGCGTGCACTTGGAGAGGCATAGGCCTCTCCATGGATAGCCTATAGCAGTCCAAACCTATGTCCAGCAGTGGACTGCTATAGGCTGATGATGATGATGATGATATTTATGATAATTTGAATGGTTAAATTAAAAAAAATACACTTTGTAGGTAATACTACCTATAAAACAACAATCTTAACTCTTCCAAAAGTCTACAGAGATCTAGATTCAAAATAAAATAGGGGTTGCTTTTGGAATTATTATCTTTGCTAACGCCAGTGTAAATACGCCAATCTAATGAATTTCCAGTGCCAACTGAACGGGCTAATATTAACGCAGCACTTGAGGAGGGTAATAAATGTAAATTCAATAGTTAGGAGGCTAATTGCCCGCCGCCCGCCCGCCGCCGTCGGTATAAATATTTACATAAAACCCACTTTGCCATACTTAAGTTTAAAATTCTAATTCAATTGTAATCTGAAGCGAATTGAGAAGTTTCGTGTACTTACGTTGGTGATGCGACTTTGGTAGACAATCTGTAACAATATACGTAATATTACTATTATCGCATAATTTTCGGGAAGCTAACAGAAGGCACGAACGGATTGACGTTAACGTAATGCTACTGAATGCCATCCTTTTTTTGCAAAAATTACTAAATAAAGATAAAATTGTCAGCACGAAATCTCAACAATAACATAACGTCGAATGGTTTGTTTTTAGCCATCTGCTACGAACTAGCGTTTGGGGGAGTTCTTTTAAAAGTAGCACCACGAATTCAGGAATTATCACTGAATCGGGAGGTGCGTTGACTGAATCATGTTTATAACATGAAATTTACGAACACAAATACCCAAAATCAAGCAAATATTTGTGGGTTACAAAGATTTATCTTGTACGGGGATCATACCCGAGACCAATCGTTCGAGTGAGAGGAGCAACTTAAGCCTTCTTGCGTTTCCCACTAAGCAGGTTGTCGAGCATTTTGTAATGAACAACATTTCTTATGACTCAATCGAGTGAAAGGGTATGGCACAACAAATTTGTAACAGAAATGACACCATTAACCGTAGATAAATCAAGTAACTTTGATGATCCCCCGATGCACCAGATCACTGTGCCTTCATGCCCAACCCCCATGAAGATGGTGGCATGGTGTGGTCCTGAAATATATTTATATGCGGATTTAACGGTAGTTAACATTGTGTATTTTTATAGCGAATCAATTTATAGTGATTTAATACCTTTCATTATTATTATCAGGATTTCCAATTGCACGACACTGCGCATTATCTTCGAGTATATCTCTGCTTTACATGGCTCCAAAATTTATCATCAAAAACATGATGACCTCACTTCATTAGGTACTACCTACGTGTTCTGACAAACTAATTGTGATCAAGTAATGAAGAACCCTTTATAAGTTTTGGCAGTCCCCAGAAACTAAATCCGACTTACAATCAATAAGAGCAAAATTCTCGTCAGAATTTTATTTACCTGAAGTATTTCGTATGTACCCTACCGTAAGTCGGATCTGCAAGGAATCCGGGATTGGCAAAGCTTTGTCGTATACCCAACCTGCATTTCGTATCGCCATTTGTTTTTCAAGTCGTACTTCGGAACAAAATTCAAATTCAAAGAACTCGTTTCGTAGTTGGCTCGCGTGCGGGCCCAACTTAGCAATCTTTGTGTCAAAGCAGCATTTTGATTTATACATACACTCGTATCTTCTGAATTTAGAATTTCTGACAATCTCTTTATGTTTTGAGAAAGTTGTGGGTTTCTAGTTTGGTAACTTATAAAAATCTTTAAAAAAAATATATAAAACAGACTACAAAGAGTAAACAAAAAAATATTCCATTTGGTACCGGTTAGTGCAGTCGGTTACTTGGAACCGACTTCAAATATTTATTTTTTGCTTTTTGAAGTCTGCTTCATAGCTTTTAAAAAAAATAATTTTATTTTACATTTTTAAGTGACAAGTGAATTATTTACTAATATTTATATACCGATATTATATTATTTTGCGGAGTTGTATAGCAATTTACCTACAGGATTGATATAATAACCATTATAACGGAATCTATACATTCATGCTGTTTGCCGTTAAGGAGACCCCTGATTTATCTTCAAAGTCCAAAGTTCAATACCGATTTCATTCAAATGGGACTAGCTCGAAACTATACTAAACCCAACGCAAAAAGAATCATCAAAATCAGTTCATAAATAAAGACGTTATAAAAAATACAGACGAATTGTCGACCTCCTCCTTTTTTGAAGTCAGTTAATATTCTGATTAGCTCTATGGCAGGGTACCTATAGTTTTGACGTAATACCCATAATATCTCAATCTACGCATTCGTATTGTTTGTCGTTAAGGAGATCCCTGGTGTATCTTTCAAGTCCAAGGTCCAATATTGAACAGGACGAATAATACGTCGTGCGTCCTGTTGCTGCTGTGGCTAGAATGCGTCGTGAAGGAGAATTCAAATAAAAGCCGAATGATCTTGAAACAGAGCTCCACCCACCAGTTGTGACTGTATATTTATAGTTGTATGGCTGTATATTTTCCAATGCCCAGTCGCTCGAACGTGCATGGCGCGATGTTTCGCGCTCCTAAATATTATTTTGTTGTGTCACAACTAGTGGGCTTTGCATCGAGTTTATTAACCAATTATGATACAATTATTCCTGTCCCTTTCCAGAGTTACACTCTTCTAACTATTCCTATCCCTTTCAGGGTTACACTCTTCAATTATTCCTATCCCTTTCAGGGTTACACTCTTCTAATTGTATACTAGTGTGTATGCGCTACGATTCTATGACATTATCTTATTTCTCACTTAAATTACATAATGTACTACAGTAACTTAATCTGAACATAATCTATTTATACAAATCATGCAGACGTCGTCCTGTATATTTCTCCCGCCGTGAACTGTCGGCTTCACTGACGGTTCATAAGTCTTCGTGGAGGGACGACGTCGGCAACACTATCAATTTCTTCGCTGGCCTCCGAAGAACTCCTCCCTTGGTGCGGACGTCCACCACACGTACAATTCCATCTTCTCCAGGGAAGGTCCTTATTATCCTCCCAAGAGGCCACATGTTCCTGGGGAGTACGTTGTCAACAATGAGGATGATGTCGTCCTCTTTCAGGGCGGCGCCGCGTCCATGGGGCTCCCGCCGGTACTGAAGTCCAGGTAAGTACTCCCTTATCCATCGTTCCCAGAACATGTCCGCGAGTCTCTGCGCCGCTCTCCAATGGGTGCGGCCGATAAGGTCAGTGTCAGTGAAGGTCCCTGGTGTCGGGTTGCGCGCTGGGCCGTAGAGCAGAAAGTGGTTTGGTGTCAGCGCCTCTGGGTCCTCAGGGTCGACGGGTACGTGAGTGAGCGGTCGGTTGTTCACTGTAAATTCGACCTCCGCCAGCAGTGTGGTGAGAACCTCTTCTGTCGGGTGCCTCTCCGTCAGGATCGCGTATAGGGCCGTCTTTACGCTGCGCACCAGTCTTTCCAATGCGCCGCCCATGAACGGGGCGCCGGGGGGAATGAAGCGCCAGCTGATCGTCTTTCTCGTGGCCTCTTCTCGGGTGGCGTTGTCCAGCGCCTCCCGTAGCTCCTTGTCGGCGCCGCGGAGATTGATCTCGTTGTCCGACCATATTTCAGTCGGGCAGCCGCGGCGGGCGATGAATCGTTGTAGGGCCATCACAGCTGACTCGGTGCTGAGTGATGCGGCGACTTCCAGGTGTACGGCGCGTGAAGTCAGGCAGGTGAAGAGGGCTACGTAGAGCTTCTGTGTGCCCCGAGCCATCGTCACAGTCAGAGGTCCAAAATAATCGATGCCGGTGTACGTGAAGGCCCTCTAATGGTGAGCCAGTCTGCAGGGCGGCAAGTTCCCGGTGCTCGGCTCTGGAGGCGCGTCTCTTCTTCGGCGACAGCTGTAGCACTTGTGTATGACCATCCGGGCTACATTACGTAATCGAGTTATCCAGTACCTTGCTCGACACTCGTTGATGGTCGCCTCTACTCCGGCGTGGTGCAGCTGTCGGTGTACGTGCTCGATGTACAGGCGGGTGACGCGATGATCTCCATCCAGCACTGCGGGGCACCGTAGCTCGTCGCTGATGTCCGGCGTCGCACTTATTCGCGACCTGATTCTTATCACTCCACTGATAATCTGCGCTGATAAGGGGCGGAGGCGGCCCTTCGATAGTCTATCACTATTACTCAGTTCGCTATTATACGAGTCGTGTTGTACTACACGCACTAACAACGCCTCCGCTCTTATCAATAGTTCTGCACTGAGCGGTAAACACTTAACACTGTCCTTATCATTAAACTTAATTCTACACTTATCGCTACACTTATTCCTATTCTTAACACTATTCCACTGTGGGTCCTTTTCGCGATTCCTAGCCTGTCTTTTATAGTTCACTAATTGTCTATTCACTCTGCACAGTTCGATGAACTGCAGCACGCGCGCCGTCGCTCGTAGCAGGCACTCCCACGTAGAGAAGCGCGCTGGATCCGGAACAGCTGATCGCGGTGAGACGGGCCGTTGCTCGGTGATATTGTGTGTCCGCTCCTCGCCCGTCGCTGCGTCGAGTGTCGGTCGCTCCGCCGGCCATGTTGATGGGTGCTTGCGCAGGAACTCGGGCCCAAGGAACCATCGGTGATGAGAGCCGATGTCCCTGGGTACTTCGCGCGTCGCGTCGTCGGCCACGTTTAGCTTCGTGGGCACCCACCTCCAGTCACTTATGGCGCTGTTCTCCTCTATCGCGGCGATGCGATGTGCGACGAACGGGCGGTAGGATCGCGCGCCCGTGTTCAGCCACGTCATGACGGTATGGCTGTCCGTCCAGTAGGTCACTGCGCTTGGCTTCTTGTCGTGTTCGGTGATGAAAGTTGCGCCCAGGCGACTACCCAGTACGGCGGCTTGCAGTTCGAGTCTCGGGATCGACAAGAGCTTGTCCCGCAGACTCCGCAGGTGTTGGGTCCACTTGACCCACTGTTGTGCTAGGTCATCGTCGGTGTTATCGTCCCATTCTATGCCGCCCCGCCATATCTCCTGTAGTATCCGCTTGGCCCGTATGGTGATGGGCGAAGCGATTCCGAGCGGGTCGAATAGACACATTAGTATGCAGAGTGTCTCCCGCTTCGTCGGCGTCGGCTTGTCGAGTATGCCCGGGGGGAGGCGTGCGTCGATGTTGAACCCGATGTCGTCGGACACAAATGCAAAATACAAATGCTAAAAAAAATATTAAATGTAAATGCAATATTATAAAACAATTCGACACAAAAATGTTGTAAAAAAAAAAATTTTTTTTGCTGTTTGCCCTCTGTGCAGTTCACGCGTATGTGGGTAATCGGAGATGGTATTTGATTACCCGGCGGAGCCAGATAACAATAATCGGCTACCCGTTCCTCTTTAAGGCGAGCCTACACGAGATAGGATCAGTGTCCCGTTGTTCGCTATTGTATTATTTCTAGAGACAGGAATGACTTTCCGAACGGGTGGTAGAGTCTTAAGTAATTAATAATTTTCTCTTTTTGACTATTCATAAGTGCCTTTTGGTCTACATGAATAAAAAACTTTTGATTTTGTTTTTTTTATTTTGAGATCTTTCTATGTTGTGGGCGTTTCTTATTAGATGTTCTAGAAAGAATTTGATTTCCGGTACCAACGAATACCTTATATGGTCATTATGATGCTATCACTAGTTAAGGCGCGCGGTTTCCATTCGATGTAACAACTAGTTATTTTGTTTGTGTATAAAGATTTTTTATTTTTATTTTATGTTTTTAAAACTTTGTTACGATGTAACAGTGTCCGGCTTCCACTCCAGTCCGAGTACCCGTTCCGTCTATCTTTCCTCGCTGAGCCCGCTTATCCGTCTGTCGTGTCTGGTCTATTTTATTCGCGCGGGCTCGGCGTTTTCTTTTGGGACGAGGGCGTCGATTCGTTCTCTGTGTTTTCATTTCTTCAACGTCGAATCGCGGTCGATCTTCTGTTCTATTTTCCTGTCTATTTTCCCTCTGTTCAATTTCGAATCGCGGTCGATCTTCTCTATGTACTGTGGGCGCTTCAGTCTGGTTTGTGCGTCGTGAGCGCGCACCGTGTACGACCCAGCCGAGAGGGGTCCGGGAGGCAACGGGTTGATGTCGCTGCCCCCGGCGTACCTCTGACGTCAGCAGTAGGTGCCAATTGTCTTGGCCGATGATGATCTGGGGCTTCGCTCTTCTGTAGGTAACTTCGCTCTGTATGTCCCGCAGATGCTTACAGTCGGCGATGTCTTCCACTGTGACGGCTTGTGGCGTCGACTTCATGTTGTCTATGGTGCGCGCTTGTATCCGATGTGTGCGTTGGGACGTACCTCTCAACGTCAGCTGGACCCGACGGAAGTTCGATGACCGGACGTTGCAATCGCCGATCGCCACGATGTGCAGTGACTCGCGGGGGCCGCGCGCGCCTGTCTGGTTGGCGAGCTCGGCGTCGATGAGCGTCACCGTTGACCCGTCGTCGAGGAGGGCGTAAGTGTCTACTCCTCCCGCCGGTCCGGAAATGTGTACCGGTACTATCTTGAGATACGATGCGAAGCCTCTTGTCCACGTTGACGCGACTGTCTGTTTCTCCGTGTTGTCGTCCTCCGCGACCCTTTCGCTTTTGACGTGGTGAAGCAGCCTGTGGTGCGAGTATTTGCACCCGTCGGTGTCGCAAGTTTGCCTCTTGCAATGATGACTCTTCGTTCTGAAGCTTTGACACGCGAAGCATAGTCTTCGTGCCTTCGCGATGTCCCATCTGTCGTTGACCGTCGATTCAATAAATTTCTTGCACTTGGTTACCTCGTGTTCTGTGTCGTGACACGCCGCGCATTTTTCTTTCCTCGGGCTCGATAAAGCGGTGCTATAAGTCTTGTTCGTCTGTCTTCTGGCTGTATGTTCCCGTTCGGGTGTCACGTGTTCGGGAGATGCGTAGCGCCCGCACCTGTCGGCCTCCCTACTGAGGAAATTAGAGAGCCTCAGTAGGTCGGGTTCTTCAGTCTGTTCTTCCGCCACGTAGTCGAACCATCTATACTTGAGCGCCGGTGTGAACTTCTCAATGGTCGTCTTGACAGCCTCCGGGTTGTACAGGTACGCCTCGCGGTTGAGTGCGCGTAGCGTTGCGACGATGTTCATCACCCGCGTGGCGAACACGCAGATATCTCTCGGGTTGTCGCTGAGTCGGGGCAGCGCGCGCAGGCGTTCTAGTTCGCCCATCGCGATGCAATCTGGTCGGCCGAAGCGTGCTTCGAGCGCCCGGAGTATGTCAGCTGTCTTGGCGTTGTAGATGAGTAAGTTCTCGACGGCTTCTTTAGCTTTACCTTTTAGCGCTCTTCGTAGTCTCGCGACGTTCTCTGTGTCCGTGAAGCTCGGCGCAGATTCTTCATAAGCAGCGTTGAAGGTGAGCCACTCTTGGTGTGACCCTCTGAAGTACGGCAATTCAATAGCGAAGCGGTGGTTCGGGGCGCTCCCGGACCGGGCGGCGAGGGTGATTGCGGACGCCAGCTCACGCAGGTCAATTTGCTGTGGCGGCGTCGCGACTGTCGTTTCTTCCTTCTTCGACACGGCGATGGGTGGTAGCTGGATCGGTGCAGGGGGCAACGGCGTTGTCGCCCGCGGCGCTGCATCGATGGTGCGCCCCACGTCTATGTCGTGTGGCCTGTCGGCGATGGCCAGGACGTGAGGTCGCGAGTCGTTCAGCCAGCTCCCGACTCGTTTCTCAGTTTCTTGTTCGTCTGATATGCATGTGTCGGCGTCACTCTCGCTTTCTTCATCTTCGGCTTCGATTCGTGATATTTTCGCAGCTGCTAATTGGACTTGTAATTCTAGTAGCTCCTCCTTGGCGCGGGCGAGCTTCAATCTTCGCGTCTTCGTTGAGAGCGTCTTCTTTGTTCCAGTCCTCTTGGACACTGGATTTTTAGTTTTCTCCGTCGCGGGAGTGTCTGCCGTGGCGGTTGTTTCCGTCATGACAGTAGATTCTGTCGTGACGGTCGACTCTGACGTGGCGGTCGACTCTGTCGCTGTAGTCAACCCCGACGATTCGGCGACTGGGGCCGATGCTGCTGGTCTACTGGTGGTGGAGCGTGTGACTGGCATGTTTCTTTCTTCTATTTTCAGCCTGATTCTTCTGTTTTCAGCTTGCGTCTTCTATTTTCTCTTGACGACGATAATCCGGCTCTCGAAGGACCAAAATGAACAGGACGAATAATACGTCGTGCGCCCTGTTGCTGCTGTGGCTAGTATGCGTCGTGAAGGAGAATTCAAAGAAAAGCCGAATGATCTTGAAACAGTGCTCCACCCACCAGTTGTGACCCTCTTCGCGCAGAGTTTCTTCCTATATTTTCCAATGCCCAGTTGCTCGAACGTGCATGGCGCGATGTTTCGCGCTCCTAAATATTATTTTGTTGTGTCGCAACTAGTGGGCTTTGCATCGAGTTTATTAACCAATTATGATACAATTATTTCTGTCCCTTTCCAGGGTTACACTCTTCTAACTATTCCTATCCCTTTCAGAGTTACACTCTTCAATTATTCCTAGCCCTTTCAGGGTTACACTCTTCTAATTGTATACAAGTGTGTATGCGCTACGATTCTATGACATTATCTTATTTCTTAAATTACATAATGTACTACAGTAACTTAATCTGAACATAATCTATTTATACAAATCATGCAGACGTCGTCCTGTACAAATATCAATGAAACTAAAATGAGACCACTTTAGAGCTATACTGAATCCAATGCAAAAAGAGTCATCAAAATCAATTCATAATTGACGGAACGATCGCGTAACATACCTACTACAAAAATAATCATACAATCGAATTGAGAACCTCCTCCTTTTTAGAAGTCGGTTAAAAATAACGGTGATGATTCAAATCCAAGACAAATGACTGTCATAGTTAGATATGATTAAAAGTAATTTAAGATAAGGGTTTCGGTAATAATACATACGTGCACATAGTCATTACGGTTGCATAGTTATTGAAAGTCACCAGAGGGCCTAGACAAGTTGCAAGCGTTTTGTTTATATTCTCTTGCCGCAATCGATAGCGCATTGTTTTGACTACGTGACTTTTCGTTGCAAAATGTCATTCCCATACATTTTTCCGCTTTCTATTAGCGTTAATGACTGTGGATTGTCAACTTGGCTGTAGGCGCAGATTACGATATAAGAACGTTAGGAATTAAATATGAAATGTACAGGTACTTTGAGGTAAATTTGCCACCAAGTAACCTAAAATACTTAACAATCTATATTTAACACAAACCTACAGTCCAATCTGAAACGCCAAAATACGAATCTTCGGAAGTATCTCGTACACTTACAATAGAATTTCTAAGTTCGTGTTCAAACACTAACTTAGACAAAAGAGGGGTGATATCAAAAGTAGTTTCGCAAGGAGTTACCTTGGGCCCAGTACTATTCCAATTGTACAAACTTTCCCACTTTCGCGTTTCTTTTTATCCGATCGAAAGTATTCTGCGTTAAATTATTATTTTTTCTTTTTCCCTCTATATATTTTCTACGGTCAACGCTTTTATGGTCCCTGTAGAGCTGTGAAAACTTGTAAAATGTTTTGATAATTTCCAATATTATGGGCATATAGACTACTGACTATTAGTAGACGAATTCTAAGCAAAAAAAACACTCATGTTTAAATATATTCAGGGTCGTTAAGCTAAAGTAATATTGCTATATTTAATTTGGTCAAGGAAAATATCGTACGGGCAGAGCCGCCGGGAAAACCTAGCTTTCAATAAGTTTACAATCCAAGTCGGATTTAAGACGCCTGTCTTTACGCATCACTGGCAGGGGTGACGAAAATTTCCATTCATATGTCTTTTATACGCTTTCCCCTTTTTTATTATTTCTCTGTTCTTGCGCATCACAAGTTTAGTGTCTATATAGAATATTAAATAATATTTCAAGTGTTTATGGTGTTTGTCTTACATTGTTTGTACACGATGTAACTAACTGGTCCGGATTAAGACAGTCACGTTTATCTTTATTTAGGTAATAAATCAATTTATAGTGGTAAGGATGGCATATCAACTCTATAGGATCAATCTGTTGGTGGTTCTTTTTCAATTCTCATGCTTGTAACAAATGTGCCAACTAATATAGTTCCCATGATTGCCGGATTGTGTACCACCTTTGCGAATCAAAATGAAAAACCATTAAGTAACATATTATGCCAAACAAAAAATGGCGCAACTTGATGACCGCGGAGTTAGCGGGGATGTTAGTATTTTTATAGATAAATAAATTCATTTACTAATTTCTAGATTTGTTTAAACAGTATCTCAGTGCACTTGAAGCCATATTTTTTAAATAATACTTGGCACTCGAAGTTGTCACGTTTTGGGAAGCACCTGTAACAAAGGGAACGAGAATATATGCACTTTAACTTTTTCTACAAAAAAATACTTGAAGCGTCTTCTCTAGCGCGTAGTACATAACGAAACGACTCAATGAAAAAATTGATATCGCCTTTATAATTTATGATTATTGATTGCTGAATTACAAGTATCTCACTTGTTTAAATAGTTACGGTTTATAAATAAGGGATAAATACAACTAAACAACACCAATCAGTGACGAAACTTTTAAACATGTATGAAACTGTTGTTTTATTTTGGATGGAATAGCATAATTTATGATTTCTTTTTTAGGTACGATAAGTGCCGCCTTAGTGACTTTCAGGTTTTATACTTCATTCTAATGTTCTGTATAAAACACCAATAATATATTCAAGGATATGCCAAAATATAGAACCTACTTATATAATTCTTCAAGGAATATACTAGATTGAACGTTCACCTTAACGATCGATTAAATTCAATTCTTTCAAAGCCAAATTTCATTGCAATAAAATCATAAAACTACGGAACTCGAGACCGAAAATCGCATTTCATGCAGCCAATATTTATTGCTGGGGTGGGTAGCCCCATTCGGACGATCAAATGGCAAATCTATAGAGGCGCCGTCCTCCATACACCATAAGACCGTTAAATGAAGCGTAAAATTAGGGGGCTTTGCCGCGCTGACCAACACGAAGTCAATAAAACTATCCATGAAACTTCACTGATGCCACGGTTATTGAAAATTGTAGCTATGCAGCATCAGCTGATTTGAATGAGAGGGAGAGACCTTGCTCCTGCATGCTCCTTTGCGGAGGAAATATGTTCACAAGACGCTCCGTCTCCTGTGAGAAAAACTGAGGGAGGAATGTGGGACTTTTGTCATACTTATAAACTCCCATTGTGGCCTCCGTCGACCCAGTAATGGAATCCAGGATCGGACGGAAAGACACAAGAGATGGAAAGAAGCACACAAGAAAAAGCTAAGTAAAAAGGGTTCCGGGGTTTTATCGGTGCTACTCTTTTGTGCCTCACTCGATTGAACACATCTTGGGGATTCTAAAGCGCTTTCCCCATACTCTAACGGTGCTCATGAAAAGCATGGAGTCTCATAGCATCGCTCCCCTCAGTTTTTCTCCATCAACTAGTCCCCAGGGACCCACACTCCAAGATATCTGCCATCTCTAAAAAAAGAGAGGGTCCTAAAAATGTTATTTTGTTAAGACGATAACAACAACAGAGGCTGAACTTTCTAAAAGCTTCTTGTTATTGTATTAAAGTTTGCAGTTTCACTTATTTGTCCACGCTCCTTGGGATCTGGATTATGATTGTAAGTGAAATATTGCCGCCGTCCGTCTGGTGTGATGTAATTACGATTCTTTCTGACTCTGAATTTTACCCCTGATTCACATTAAGCCCACTCGCACGGCAGTCGTTTTTTATTCAGGACTGAAAGAAATGGGGTGTACCTCGGGTATGACAAAATTATAGCAACGTAGATTTCCACTAAACACATAAGCTACTCGCTGAGACGCTGCAGCGAAGCCGCATAATGCGCGCGTCTGTATCCGTGATTCTTATTCGGACTGCTAGTACTAAGACACAGTAAACGTATATAACTAAGGTGCTGTTCTGGTACAGAGTAAGTTACTCTGTTCTATTTCACTCTCGCTCATCGCAAGTAGCTTTCGCTGCGCCTCAGCTTTCTGCTGCCGTGAAGAACACAGCGTTAGCTTACCTTCATAGACGTAATCTGAATTTTATTATTATTAAAATAACGTTAAAAGTCCTTTGACTAAGTAGTAGGTCTGCAAAAATCTACGCTCTATATTCAGCAAGAATCAATGCCTTTACGAGCAAAATGTTAGTGGTTACACACAGATAGATCACCGACGGATGCCATTTGCTGATTGAGTATGAAAAAGCCCCGCTAGCGGTTTTAAAGGACTAATAAAAAATACATGTTATCTATCTCGCTTTGAGCGCTTATGTTTAATTTATAAATCGATTTTCTGGATTTTGATATTGGCTTATAAATAATTACATGGATAAAATTATTCTTGATGCATAATAATCGTCGCTTTGTGTACTTAAGATATTACGTTGTCACATGATAAGTAATATTAGAGGCAAGGGACTTTAAAAAAAACATCACGTCTAAGGAAAGTTCTGTTCTCACAAGTCAAAGTAAGAAAGATTAAGTTATACTCTACCAATGCTGATTGTTGGAGGCAGGTTTGTGGTCACCCGCTGTTGGAATTATCAAGTCATCTAAAAGGCTTCAGACATTATATGGTAACCAGGACTGACGGCTTAGCATACCTTCCGAAGCACGGGGACGATCAAATATGAAAATGCCGCAAACGATCACAGATATCAGAAAAACCTTTTTATTTACGTGGGGAAATCCTCATGGACCTCCTTCCGCCTCGGGGGAAGTTGGCGGGGCATGTCAGAATATTTCCGACTAAAACCTCATAGGGGCCAGCACTGGCACGTGTCAGAGGGGATCCGGGATCTCCGAGTGGAACGCACTGGTGGCCCCCCTTGTGCCGCGCTTCGATGAGCCCGTCTCGGGAGCGGAAATTTGTAGCTTGTTTCTCCTCTGCACCGTCGCGGTGCTCACGACGGCGTGGTGTGGCCCACGCCGCCGTGAGCACCTTCTCGAGGTCGCGCCTAAAGGACGCCCGACGCGTCCCACGACCCCAAAGACCCACTGCGGATGGTGGTGCAGGTGGGGTCCCCCACCAGATGTTACGGCAGGGGACACAAGTTAGCCCGTATAATAAAGCCCCGGGCTATGCGCCTATCAGACCAAACTAGCACAACGCTGCTTAAGTTTAAAAAAAATGTTTCTGTGTCACAGGCACGTTTAACAAAATTCACACACAAATAACCAGACCGAAACAGATATTTGTGGGTCCCGCGTAGGAACTGAACCCGCGACTACTCGATCCAGTGGATGAACTGAACCACTATACCTAGCCGGACGTCATGATTATATTCTGCAATAAATCAATTGCATAATGAAAATAAACTTTCGGTACACATAACTCCATTCGATGGGTGAATTCTGGCGCGAGTAATGGCGGATCGCTAATTATCATAGTCTACTGCACCAAGAAGTGGATCGCTGAAGTTTCTCTAGTACAGCGCACGAGTTAGCGCCGCGGCTCAGATATGCTTTGCAGGAGAATGCCGTTATAATTAGCTTTTTTAAAGACCTCGATAAACAAATATTTATTTACCAACACCGTCGCGCCTATATTCCCCAATTGGGAGTGGAAGAGACGTACTGTGTATACTTACTTTTCGCTGATGTTAGGTCCCTTGACAAAGGGGGCGATACTAGATTTTTTTCCATCGACACATTACATTTTGTCCGCCATAGGGTTTGAACCCAGGACTTCTCAATCGCTAAGCGCATTATTACCCACTAGACCAACCAGACAGTTATTTATTAATTCTATAATCAATTTCTGTACAGGGTGTCGTTTTATATCATCGCGGAATTTGCAGTTGCTGTACTAATGATACTGGATAAATCATAAAAATATGAGACTCAAAAAAATATCTTTTTATACTATGATTTTTAAATTTAATACATGTATTATATTGTTTTTATTGCAAAAAGTATAACTTAGAAATATTAAATAAAAACATTCTCCTGTAAAATTTTATATGAAGCAGATTTTTGAAGCACATTTTTAGCGACCACAGTTCACCGTATAATGCTTAGAGTCACATAGCATTTTTATACGAAAATTTGGTTAGTACACTAATAATAATATTCAAAATGTTGAAATCTCAAAAAAGTGCCAATAGCATTTTACTATGTGAATTTAATACGTATATATAGTCTTTTACATCAGTTTCGATGACGGTGACCCAAACTTTAAAACATTTTTTTCTGTTATGAGCCTAATATGGCTCGCTGAACCGAATTTGGTCTTAAAAGTTGCAAGTAGAACAATAGTGCGTTTACAAACATCAGATTAACCTACATGGAGGAGAATGAAAGTAGTATAAATGCGGTGGAAATGCGAGCTCTGCGGAAAATGCGCGGAGTGAAGCTGACCGACCGTATTCGTAACAGCGTAGTAAGAAAGCGAGTACGTATGAAAGAAAGTATCGATGTAAAGATGAGAAAGAGTATGCTCCGTTGGTTCGGGCAAATAGAAAGAATGTCAAAAGAAAGAATACCAAAACAGATATACAATGCGAAAGTGGAAGGATGTAGGTACCGGGGAAGACCTAGACTATCTTACCATGACCAAATAGACTGAGTCTTATCTGAAGGTCAAGTTAAGAGTCTCCGTAATCGGCGAGCGTGTATGAGATGATGTGAGTGGAGTAAGTCAGAGAGGTATGTAAGGAAAGAACCTGTTGGAACTCTGTACTCTCTGCCTACCCCGCAAGGGATCTGGCGTGATGATATAGATAAATTAACCTACATGAATAGCCAGACCGAAACAAGTATTTGTGAGTCACACAAAGGTATGCCCCGTGCGGGGGTCGCCTCTGCGTCTAAAGGGCGGCGCGGTGAAGCGAGTAAAACCCCTAAGCACTGTACATAGCAGTCCGTCATATTGAAATAGATTTTATTACATGTCCTTTGAATATACAATAATTTATCTACATTGTAACCCTGCCTGTGTGTTACTCGATTCTAAACTGGGGTAGTCCTGTATATCAGGACTCCAGCTCCAACCATCGGATTAGCAATTAGGCATAAGTATGTAATTATCATGGATAAACAACGCTACGAACTTGTGTATGTGTATGGGCGCGCGGGTGAATTCACGCACTTCAAATAATCATGTTCAATCATTTTCGGTCATAAAATATTCCGAAATAAATATTTCATTTTTTTTCTAATATATTTCTTGTTTTCTGTTCTAAAGGTCGCCAAGTAAAATAAAACCCAATCTTTATGACTGCCTCGTTGGTTTGGTGGCAAAGCGCATCGCTTTGTGATCACGAGGTCCTGGGTTCAAATCCTAGATCGGACAAATGTAGTTTTTCTAACGAAAAATTCCCATAAAAATTGCTCGCCCTCTATTACATAGGACCTAACATCGTCGGCGAAACGTGGGGGTACTCAGTACACCTCTGCCACCCTCTTTGGAGAATATAGGCGTGACGGTTTATTATTATTTAAATATTTATATTTTTAAATATTTCCTGTAGGGTACAAGTGAATAGTTTCGGGGTAAGCGGGTCTCCTTGTTTAAGTTCTGAATATGGGGCTAGTAGAGTTTATCTTGATAGCTGCTGTGCTATGATGGTAAATGTTTTTGAGGAGATCTATAAACGGTCAAAAGTCTTTGCATAATCGGCGAAAAGCAGATAAAAAGGTTTCTGAAATTCGTAGCATTTCTATCGTTGTCTTTCCCCTAATACTGGTATCATTACCTTCAATTAAATAATTATGACCTATAAACATACGTCATTCCTCTCTCACTGTGCTTAAATTTTATTTTTTTATTTTTCTTTAAATAATTCCTGAAATACTTGAGACAAAGGTGTGCTTTTAATTAAATACAATGATTTTACCTTAGTACTATCGAGTTTACTACAAAAAATCCACCTGTGGTCTGTAATAAATTTTCATCAAAAATAAATCCAAAATCAAAGTGCGTAATTCACCCGCGCACCGCGCGCGTGTTGGGTGTGTGCTTGTGTGAATGAGAGCGCACGCGTGTGAGTGTGTCTGTGTAACGAGCGTGAATTTAAGTAAACGCGCATGCCCGTACTTAAATTTATCGTTGAATTATGTTAGAAAAAATTATAATAGTAAAAAAATCCCCGACAGGAACATTAATCATAAAATACTTGTGCAAATCTCAGCTAAACTCGTGGGTATAAAGTATTGAATCTGTAAAACAGGTTTTCGTATATGTGTTAAATAGGTATGTCAAAAGTATTTCGCTGCTTTGGGACTACAGGCGAGACGATGTATTATTTTAAAAGCCTATTTTACTGTCCCTTTCATGAGCAAAAAAAAGGGGGGCCCCCCTTTTATATCTCCAAAACTGTCAATCGCCTTTTCGGGCCACGGAGTATCGTCGTCTCACAATCAATCGTCGCGCCTTCTTTTTCTTGGTCTACCTCGTCGTCCGCGACCACCGCTGGATATCCAGGTATCCATGAATCCATGCGTGCTATGTGGTCCACTTCCACTTCAGCTTCAAAAAAGTATAGAATGTAAAATAAGTATAGACTCTACCTCTACCTGTAAATTAAGACTAAAAAATTAACGTTTTGTGCTCTAAAAATCTAATTGCCAGTGAAATCAGTTACTAATTTTTATTTTTTTGTGTACAGAATACCATTACATCACTATTTCACAGAGTTATCGTAACGTGCCACGTTTGGGCATAATGAATAACGGTCCTGTGTCGTGCGGCGGTTTCAATTACCTTTGTTTTTCTTTCGACTGAATACTGTTTTTTTTGTTCTTTTATTTTTGCTGTCATTTTCTGTCAATATATCGAAGTGATAGTACAATAATTTTCTATTTAATGAAATATATTAACCTTTAACTACTGCCAAGTCATTTGCACCTCGCCCGTACAGAGCCTCATTAAAGCAAATATATGTTATTATTTTATATTGACATAAAAATGACCAAGGCTGCGTAAATCAAATCTTAACTCATCTACATAAATTCGCAGACAACATGACAGGTCCAAATATCAAAACAAAAAAAAACGTTACTAACTTAAGACGACTAGTGTAGAACTAACAACTAAACCAGTCATCATAAACAAGAAAAAGAAAAGTTTTTTGTTTTGATTAGTGTTGAATTTTACTTTGTGTGTGCATTTAAACAATAAGTAATGTAGATAGTTAGATAAAATTATTTTCGGAAAAAACGATTCCACTTAAGATTTTTCAAATAGCCCAGAGTCTGAATAAAATATCTAATTAAAACATAATTAATAAAAATAAGGTCTGGATATACATATTTTTATTTCTAGTATTAACCTAACTCTATGCGTACCCCACAAGGGATCTGGCGTGATGATATATTTAGTAAGTTACTTATTAACAAATAACCTAGTTTGGTACACTATTTGTACAGATTGTATTTATACAAATGATAGTAAGAGGATTACAAAGTTAAAGTGGAGATGGGCAGGACACTTAATGAGGCGAGAAGATGACAGGTGTACCAAGGCCTTGACAGAGTGATGACTCAATGGGACGCAGACCCATTGGCAGACCATCAGCTAGATAGACCGATAACATCATCAGGGTGGCCGGCAGCGGGTAGATAGAGACTAATTGATGATGACCTCAGAATTAAAAAAGTCCCAAACCCTGACAGTACTGTGCAAAAGTGAACATAACTAACTACACAGCCACTTGATTTAGTAATTCAAGGGACCTACGCTCATACCACAGTCAATATCATCATCACCAGCCTATAGCAGTCCACTGCTGGACATACTCCAATCACACGCGACAAAATCTTTGGCACTACAGTAAACATAGTACGTAAACAGTGCTGATACTAAGTCAAACGGTCGATCGAGTGATGACCAAACTGTTCAAATGAGAGCAACTTCGTCCCTACGGCCTTAAACTTGAGCCTACGCTTTCAATATTATTGCGAATGTAATAACTTCGTCTGTTTGTTAATCGTCTATATTTGCCAGCTCTACAAATACAAAGCTAAATAGATTTGTTGTATATTTCAACGTTACCTTAGTGAACGGAAACTTCTAGAATTTCATAAGTTTTACAGTTTGCCAATTTTTGTTGTACAGCAAAGACAAAAGGAAAGGTTGTATTTTAGCAGTCTCTGTATTCACGTATATTCTACAACTGATAGACGATTTGGCGCAGTGGTTAAGAGCTTATACCGCTCCTTCGGTTGGGGTCCAATAGTCGCGGGTTCGATCCCCGTACGAGACAAATCTTTGTGTGACCCACAATTATTTGTTTCGGTCTGGGTATTTGTGTATGTGAATTTTCATGTTTGTAACCGCACCCACGACACAGAAATATATACTAGCGCGGGACTACAGTTTTTTTTAAAGAAAAAGAACTTTCGTGAATGAGGTGTCAATCGATTCATTGTTATAGTCTTGGTGACGTAGCTAAATTTTATACTAACTTAATCAATAAGATCAACGAGAACATCCAAAAATGTGTGGGTCTTTCACATTTTTTTGCAATTGTATCGAGTGGGATGTTTAATGATAAAAGACTAACTAGCATAGTTCATAAATATAGAGTTATTATCCGTTTATCTTATACAATAAATAACTTAAGTGATCAGTGATCATTATAGCTTATAAAATTCAAAAATAATTTCGCCAGTATTTTAATCTATCCGGTTATGAAAAAGCGCATCTCCTGTAACATGTATTTTGGAGAACTAATAAAAGGGGACTCCAACCTTTGTTTTTTAATGTACGGTATATAGTTGAACTCAATACATTGTAACTAAAAAAATCTATGCATATCATCATCATGCCGCCTGGTGGGTTAGACAGAGAGTACAAGAACGCTGTACAGATTCTTCCCTAATAATACATCTCAGAATAATAAACATAATAAAACTTCAAGGTATTTTGTATCTGGGTATAGATCATAACAACATTCCCATGCCTCAAATATGTTCAATCAATTTGCAGTACAATTGGATTTCTAAAAGTTGATTCCATTAACTAATTTTCCGCGAATCCCGAAGTCTCCCCTCGGGCGGTGAGTTCTAAATTAAAACGGTTTTAATAAAACTAATGGCTTCTTAAGATTTTCTAACAAAGAATATTATCGAGATATAGCAGACGATCGGCGTTCTTAGCAAATTGTGAAACTCCGAACTTTAAACAGTCTTTCGATGTTCAATGTTTGATTTGGTTAATTAATTGAAGCTCGAGAGATCTATTTTATTATTATCGCTATACAGTTTCATATAAATCTTCTTAGATATTTTTTTTAATAGAATGATGCTCCGTACTGAATATTATTTCCATCGTGAATGCGTTTACAAACAAGAGATACAAATACGCTTACAATTAAAAAAGGTATGATACACCATAATGACCGCAACATAGCTCATCATTTGATATCATATAGATACTGATTCTATTTTTCGTTTTCTTGTTTTTTGTCTTTAAATGTTTGGCAACAAGCCGTTTACTTTTGTTTCGTCATAATGTTATTATGTTTTTTCATTCAATTATTTATTAACTGATTGAACCGATTTAATTAGGCACTGTTTGGCGGCACTGCGAGATTATGCTAAATTTCCAATAGGTTTGATTTATTTATCTACCCCGCAAGGAATCTGGCGTGATGATAGAGATAGACATTATGATCAAATATTTTTATTAGAAATATATATCTATAACATTAAGCTAGATCCCTATACGGTAAATAATGAAAGTGTTTTAATTTAATCATTTCTAAATGTAACATTGCAAGGACTTCACACGAAGGGTCACAAAAATGTGATTATCGGTGACAAGGACAGGGGAGGCGTCCAAATATCATAAAATTTGCATAATGCCATTTATGAATGGCTCCAAATAACAACTTAATTATCAAAAATAAATAATACAAATTCTTTTGTTTTTATAAATCACCCGTTTTTTATAAAAGCCCTTCTTCAGAGAAGAACTGTAGGCGTTATTCGTGTTAGCGAACAATCACAAAGGAATGCAAAGCACCTGTGCCACAACCAAAAACGTGTTAATTCTAATCAATCTCCATACCCAACAAGACTTGCATAATTAATCTACCAAACCGCTTCCCTCAAGACACCTGAGTGCTGGGTTTTTCGCGACTCAAACCACTCCATTTTATGATACAGGGTAAAACACTTAGTGTTTCCCCCTGGAACATCTTATTCTGGTTTAAAGATTTGAAATCGTATTTACAGGCATCGAAATCGCCGAGATATATTTAATGGAGTTTGCAAGTGATTCCAACCACGTGGACGTCAAGAATGAACATACTCAATGAAGTACTTAGCTTAATAATTTAGATATGACTTGAATCATTACCTACATATTTCACACCGGTTACGGTTAAGTTTATTTTCGTTTCTGGAGCTGGTGACAAAAAGTTTTTGATGTGTAACATCTTTCCTCTGGTTTGCTGGATATTTTTTGTGGGAGTGATTTTAGAAAAGGGACGGATATGTGTTACAGGAAACCGGGAAAGCACGCGCTTTCTGATTGGACCAATGAGCGCGCGCGGTGGCGGAGAGATGGCAGTGAGATGGTGCCAACAGGAAACCGGGGAAGCGCGCGCTAATTGATTTGACCAATGAGCGCGCGCGGTGGCGGAGAGATGGCTGTGAGATGGTGTATACAAGAAACTGGGGAAGCGTGCGCTATTTGATTTGACCAATGAGCGCGCGCTATTTGATTTAATACGGATCTTTTTCATACTTTTATAGTAGGATAACATGTCAAATGTTACACATCATATGCGACTACTGTAACGCTCACTGATTTTTTTATTATCTTTTTTCTATTTTTTTACAAACAATTGGTCCCTTTTGCCCTTGTAGCCGGAGCGTAGTTGTTGCCTGTTCGCCTTCTTCTCCGGTGTTTAATTCCTAGCCCAGAGAAACTATTTATTTTCCGCGGACTGTATAAAAAGGTGTTCTTAGAATGGACACTAAAGGGCCGCGGTTGGTAGTGTCCGTTAGCGCCGGTGGATGCAAGTGAAGTGAGCCGCCGTAGTATTGGTAGGGGTTGTCGATGGTCGCTTGCGCCTGCGTTTAGTTCACGTGTGAACATCCGGTGATCGTTGATTGTTATAATTAGCTATTAAGAGCCCTTGTCTAACAGCACACTCATTCAAATGCACACACACGAACACACACACATACACACACACACAAATCTTTCAATTTCGACATTATTTCAATTTTCTTTCTTTTATTTACCTTGTCATTAATATTGTTATAATAATTCTCACATTTTATATAAGAAGAACGAATATGAAATGCGGAATCAATGACTGAACTTTGTCTTTGTGCCCGCTCTAAAGAGAGATAAACGGTCATATGAGAAATGCTAGATACTTTTCAAAGACTTCAATATCATGTGATGTCATCGTTGCGAAATAAATCGATGGCGAAATGGTACGTTCATTTTTGGGAAACAGTTAATACATTTGCTATTATGTGATATACATAATTCAATCCTATAATAATAATATATTTTTGTTTTTAACAGCAAATTTTCGATCACTCATTCCTATACCAGTTCCTGCCCGCGACTTCGTCCGCGTGGATATTAGACCAAAACCTAACATTTTTCCGGGATATAAAGTATCTTATTTATTAATACAGTTAATAAACTATCTCTATTTAGCCGTTTTTGCGTGATTGAGTAACAAACATTCAAACACAAACTTTCACATTTATCTATACTAATATTACAACGAGGAAAGATTTGTATTTTTGTATGTATGTAACGAATAAACTCAAAAACTACTGGATCGATTTCAAAAATTGTTCTATAATATTTAAGAACATACCAATATCTACAAAAAACTTTGCGATACCATATGTTCAACTATTGTAGTTACGTCACTATAACTACTTTTTTGATAGAAATGCCGACCAAAATCAGACCATGTTATCCATACCTTTGTATTAATCCTTATCCAAATAAATCATATCGTATTCAAGACTGTTTCAATACCTGTAGATTACTGAATTATTAAAATCGGATATTTCATTCAAAAGATATTACGAATTTAAAAATGTCAATCTAAACAAAATCCTAATAATAAAATAAACGCCGCCGCGCCGTGGCCGGTGTGGCCCCACGCAGCGCAGCGGTCAACGCAGCGAGGAAGGAGGGAACGAAGTGCGGGAGAGGGGCGTGCACATCTATGAAATAGGTAACCGCGCGTTCCTACGCAGCGGACGCAATATCCACCCGTGCGAAGCCGGGACGGGCCGCTAGTAATATATAATATAGTAGGATCAAGAGTGCGTTAAAAATCATAATTTAATAGATTCAAGAATCAAAAATATATGAGACTTACTACAAGAGTGGAGGCCAGAGAGTTCTGTAAGGAATGTTGGAACTCTGTATTCTGCCTACCCGGATAGGGATCTGGCGTCATTATATAGATTTTTAAAAACTAATTTGGTTTTAAAACGAGTCACATCGAGTTCACATTCGTAGTTGATTTGTCTCGAGTCGCCATTGCCGATTACGGCTGGGAGGTCTATAATATACTTCATATACATATATATTTACAGATATGTACAGTCACCAACGTAAGTCGCTTAATATTTTTAGCTTTACAAATCACTACATACTAATATTAATAAACAGTATCAAAACCAAATTATTAGAAACATGTTCAAATATATTTAGATCAAGAGAAATAATGGATTTGATGCAAATCAAAAGTGTGCAAGCGATTTGAATAACTTAGAATGTCAAGTTACTTATGTTGATGACATTATAACAAAGACACATACAAAATACACAACTACTTTATCTTGTGAACCCAATCGTCATCGACTACACCATTAAAAGCCTTCGCAAAGGCATACAACATAATAAAATATTCACAGTCACATCTTAGTCAAAGGGAAACAAAAATAAAAATCCCTAAACTTAAGCATACCAACCATTTTGGCAAACAACAATTACCTGCCAGTTAAACTAAAAACCATTGCAGACGTTGGTTGCTACAATTTAAATTTTCGCCTTAACAACCATTGAGGGTTCCACCGACCCACCCGGTTGTGTCCACAGAAATCGTTATAATAAACCACTAGAAGTGAAATACCGCACGATTTTAATCGAAACCACCATACATGCACAGTTTGAAAATAATTGATACAGATACTGAGTTTTTAGATTTACGCGAATACGAGTATTACACACGAAATAAAATTATTTTTTCGGATTTTATCGCGGTTTATTTTAATTTTTAAGTTCCCGATGTTTCGAGTGCTTTGCATCACCCATGGTCACGGGAAGGATTGAGGTGTTAGACGTCCAAAAGGCATAGTTGTTCCGGGGTACCCTCAAACTTCTTAATTATTTTTGTTGGTCCGATCTACGCAGAATGAGCTTACGGTGTCTTGAGGCCTTGCAGTGTTATGCTTAGTTTTTGATTTGATTATATTAATTACTGGATCCCAAGTCGATGGAAGCACCCAGCCATCATCTCTATTGAAATTAGGATGTTTTTTAATTTCAATAGCCTCGCGAATCATCCTTGGTAGGAATCGGTGTTCTTTCACGAGGATTTGTGGTCTATCAAATCTGATGTTATGGCGGGTGCGGTCAAGGACATGTTCACAGACTGCAGACTTCTTTGAGCGACGGTGTTTAAAACAAAGCAATCGAAACATCGGGAACATAAAAATCAAAATAAACCGAGATAAAATCCAAAAAACATAGTTTTATTTCAAATTGATACAGACTTAAAACTCACATTATTGCCTTAAAACATAATTTGTAATACCTGCGATTTTAACCAGGGCCCCAAGTCCGTTATTGAAATTTTAATAAAATTGTTGATCATTGACATCATAATTGTTAAGTTTTGACAGTTTTCAATCTACTAATTCAATGCTTTCCAATTCTTATGGTACCTATCAATAATTCTTATGGTTTCCTATGGTCGTAGGTACCGGATTAAACATTTCCCGACTTTTTGCACAATAGTAATTGAACAATTTTTGTAGCATGGCATAATTACAAAACACGTGAAAAATAGCAGACTGTGGGCACAGGTCATCAGTTTACCTTAGCACAAATCCAGTCGTCGTGGGGATCTTTAGAGTCTTTATCCTGCAATGGACGTCTTTCAGCTGATAATAAATTACTGATGATTAAGGTATTACTACCTTTTTCTTTTTAAAAAAATGTATCCCACACTAGGATTTATTCCTGTGTCATGGGTGCGTTTACAAACATGAAAATTCACATACACAAAACCCAGACCGGAACAAATAATTGTGGATGTGATCAAAGATTTGTCCCGTGCGGAAATCGAACCCGCGACTACTAAACACAGTGGGCGGAGCGGCTTAAGCTCCTAACCACTGCGCTAAATCGCCCGTCCTTATAAGTACAATTACAAGTTTAGGTAGACTTTTATACCAAATTTAGACACTGTATCTTATACATAGGTCCACGCAGTCCTGAAGCATTTTGTGATAAATTTCTCGCACGTGTGGCGACAAGTTCATGCGGATGTACGACTTCTAGCGTCTCATTTTCCATGATTGTTTCACTATCTTATGAAAGATGCAGGTCGGAACAGGAAAATTAATTCCAGACAATGCGGGAAGTGAGCTATGAAACAACTTCAATAGCGATGTTTTGAAAAAAAATATAAATTCCCTTTTTTATACCACGTGAATAATTGTAGTGTATACTGCGTATATGAAAACCAGGTACATAAATAAAATGATTCGTTAATATTATTAGTTGATTATGTTCTAGAATTTAAGATTTTTGCAGATGTCCCCAATCCCAGTAAATAGAGATTATTTTGCATTTTGAAATCATTCTCTAATCGTCACGCCTATATTCCCCAGAGGGGGTGGCAGAGGTGTACTGAGTACACCCACATTTCGCCGACGATGTTAGTCCCATGTAATAGGGGGCGAGCCTATTGCCATCTACCGGGCACAATTCCAGACTCATACTGGGAATTTTTCGTTAGAAAAACTACAATTGTCCGACCTAGGATTTGAACCCAGGACCTCGTGATCACAAAGCGATGCGCTTTGCCACCAGACCAACGAGGCATCATTCTCTAATGTCACCAATATTTACCCCAAAAAGTGGTAAATATCTTTTCCGGCTTCCAAAATTACACGAGTGGGAAGTGTGGGTAAAGTAAGGGACGTTTGTTGAATTTTTGCCTTTAGCGCTCGGCATGCAATTACGGCTGGACGCAGCTTCTGGTTTATATATATTCCAAGTTTTGTAAATGAAATGACTGATTCTTATCGGTGAGATATAAATATCTGTTCAGTTCAGTTTCATAAATGTGTACATTTGGTACTTTGTCAACAGTATTACGTCAGTTTTTCATAATAACAACCTGACAAAAATACACACTCGTGAAACTACACCGCCAATCCTGCTTCACTAATGTTGTGGTATCAATCGCCGACTATATTTAAAGAAGCGGATACATTCCATTGTACTGGGATTGGATGTCGAAAATTGCCTATTACCAGGCTCTGAGCGCGCCAGTATTGCCTCCTTTATACAATTTATCCTTCGTACTTTGCTATTTCTTCGAGGAAACGGATTTATCTTCGGAGAACCTGGAGTTTCTTAAGCGTCAGGTGAACTTCAATTAAATAGACATAAAACTGGCATTACACGTCAGTATTCTTTATATAGTACCTACGCAATGTTATGTCGTGCTGGTTTTATTTAATTATTATAGATTCAGTGCGGATGGATGGGTACAGATATGTGGCCACCTGTTGTTGGAACTTATTAAGCTGCCTATAAGGTTTCCAATACAGCTTAACGACTACCATCAAGTGTCGAACTCAAATAATTTATTTTGTATAAGCCCTGCGGGGGAGCTTACAAATAGTAAATTTACATTTTCTTAAATCTAATTTAACTACCTGCTAATCTATCACCGGATCGGAACGGAAATAGGCAGGCTTGTCTTTTTTATTTACTTCTCTTTCTCTTTTTTTCAATCATATTGTGTGGATACAATGTTTGGGTTACAATTAAATAGCTCACGATATAGCTCCAGTGTGATGCATTACGATCGAGATATGAATCTAATGATGTTATTTGTAAAGAATGTCTAAAGGATTCCAGATGCATCAGTCCCTACAAGCAGAACCCATTTACGAGTATGACTACTGGAACAGCCATCAGTCCCTCGACCATAGTGTTCATCATAACCAGGTCATGGTAACCAGGACTAACGGCTTAACGTACCTGCCGAAGCATGGAGATCCACAAATATGAAAATACCATAAATGACCTAGCCAAATGCAGCGTAACCACAGGTCTACGAGTACCTTTCAAAACTTCTTCTGACGTCATTATTCCCTATGCATAGATTCTAGCATCCTGTAGATAAGTAGACTCAGTTGTCACGGTCATTAGAACCCAATACTCATTTGGATTCTTTACTCAACAGTACTATTGCGTAAACGGATTCTTCTTGTGGAGACTGGTCCACCCAGGATCCTTTAGCTTATCATTATTACATATATTTAAAATATTATTATTAATAGTCTTATACCTCACTCGCAAGGCATCACACTGGAGATGGATTGCATAAATGATTTTGTATAATATAAAAAATGATAAAAATAAAATGGAGAATTAGATAAAAGAGACAAGCCCGCTGAGTTTCTTACTGAATCTTCTCAGTACAGGCCGCGTTCCTATCTGGTGGTAGATTAGTAAGTTAAAAAACATATGTAAATATGGCCATTTGTAAATACCCCCGCAGGGTTTACAGAAAATAAGTTAAGTTGAGTTAAATTAATAGTTCAGTTTACTATGTGTATAAAATTTTTTGAAAAAAAACATTTTGATATACCATGTTTTTAAAACCGACTAAAAAGAAAGAACTACTAAGCGCATGTAGCACCTAATAGATAATTAGTAAGGAGTGTAAGTAACTGTTTACTCTGCATGGGATCTAGCGGGATGATATAAAAGGTGTATCGTATATAACGCAAGACCTCAGACACCCCAATTAAATAAATGCTTCACAAATTTTATAGAAAAACCAAATTTCCAAATTTGATGTTTATTACCCCTTTTTAAGTATTTTACATCCCAATTATCAATGAACTTGTACGTGTATGTGTGCGTATTGAGAAATAGAAGCGTTGCAGAAATGCATTTGTAATCTCCGTATTGCTCTGAATGAAAATAATAATAATAATAAATCATTTATTTCAGGCAACTGAAGTTTCACAAAAATAATTATGTGTAACTTACAGGCCCATAGAATATATACCTTACAGACTAACATACATATAATATATAAAAACTTATAAACTAAGAAACATGTGTTGACGGCGACATGTTGTGTTGAGCAGGGGCGTCTCGTAACTCTCCTGAAGACTTCTGAGGTCTCCAGCTTGGCGGTTGGAACTCGCACAACAAAGGAATTAAATGCCGTATTGTTTTGCGAGTTCAGCTTCTCGACCCTCAGAGTGTAGAAGGTCTTCTTACGGGCGTACTCCGCAATGTCCTCGGCTTTAGTGGTGTAGTGAAGCCGAGACGCGTACAGCAGTATTGTTGATACTGAGCGAAGGAGTATGCTAACTTCTACCGGTGCAGTCCCACACCGGTTTCGTTGGGAGGCTTCTTCTTCTCCTCCACCTTAATGAAGACTTCCTCATCAACTAGACCCTTCGTACGGGCCTTCCCGGTTATCTTCTCTTGTGCTGCGAGCGGCGGGGTGCGGGGCATTGCACGGGGCCGTAGCAACAGCCGGCGCCGTATCGGCTGACTCAAAACTGCCTACGGATGCATTTTGCGTCCCGCGACGTACGTTGAGATTAGAGGCCTCGTGCGACCTACTTTCCGGGCTAGCGCCACGCAATGACGCAACCTGTTCCCGTAGTTCTCGGATGGTAGTTTCTGAAGCCTCCAACCTGAATCTAAACCTCGGCCAGGTTTGACTTCAGGGTGTTTGAGTCCTTCAGCAGCCTGGTGACGTTAACGTGGTCGAATCTGTCGGGAGAGGCTGCCCCCCGTCACTTGCGCAACGAAGGCGGGCACGTTGTCGGGATCTGTCTCCTTCAGCAGGGTGATCATGTCTTGAAGACTTCAAATCAAATCAAATCAAATCATTTATTTGCGAAAATGGGTACAAGTACAGGATGTTACATTTTATTATTATGTGACGCCATAATCTGCCTTTAGACATGCAAAATATAAAATTATAAGTATAATTTAAGCCATTGAGTCATATTCATTATTCAGGTTAAAATATATATTTATAATTATCATCATCAATCATAATTTTTTGTTATACATTATGTCAAATAAAATTACGAATACTAATGACTAACTGTTCCAATTATATAAAATTTTATGTCAGATATTATATATAGATTATGTATGTCAAGCGATATAAAATTAGTTATAGTCATTTATATATAAATTAAACCGAGTCTTATCTGATGGAAAAGTCAAGAGTCTCCGTAACCGGTGAGCGTGTATGAGACGAACTATGAGAGTCGAGGAAGCCAGAGAGGTATGTAAGGAAAGAACCTGTTGGAACTCTGTACTCTCTGCCTACCCCGCAAGGGATCTGGCCTGAGGTTATATTAATATTAGATTAGTGATCCACATTTTATCACAGAGGTATTTAGTCACACTGTAGTAGGCTGTATCCTGTAAAAGTCTCTTAACCTTACACTTAAAGATATTTAAATCTCCTATTTCTAAAACAGTCTTAGGTAAATAGTTATAGACACGTAGTCCCATACAAAAAACGCTGTTGGTATACATAGCTGTTTTATGTGACGGACAACAGATTTTGAAAGTATGCCGTTTACTTTTATAATTGTCAAACATGCTTATATTTATTTTTATAAATATTATTAACGCATACATATATAGACAAGGCATTGTTAATATTTTTAAGTTTCTGAAGTAGGGTTTACAGCTATCTGTTTGCTTGAGTTTACAAATAGCTCGTATGCATCTTTTTTGAGCTATAAATACTTGTTCGCTGTTAGTGGAATGACCCCAAAATATTATGCCATATCTTAACAGAGATGCAACATAGCCATTATAAGCAGTTAATACTGCAGACTGGTCCACAACCTTGGAAAGCATATAGAGTGCATAGGATTGTTGGCTTAATTTTAGACATAAATTCTCAACATGCAACTTCCAATTCAGTGTATTGTCAATATGTAATCCTAATATGTAATGACTTCTCTCGCCCATTTTGTCCCTACTGCGGGTCGGCATGCGATTGATCATCCCGAGGGATTGGTACAGCAGCACCTTCGCTCTGCAAATTTTTTCATGTTTGAAATTAGTCTTGCAAATCTGCAAGATGCTAACTTCATCCATCGTGTCTATGACGTGCTGTAGAAACGCCAAGACTTCGTTGGCTATAAGTTTTTCCGAACTCATAGCGGCAATCACGTGCAGCGGCTATAGCCGCGCAAATCGCGAATTATAACATTTCGTAAATACAGTGTGGCACGTCCGAATCCTAGCGCGCACTGCACTGCGAATTATAAATGCGAACTACTAATATTAAATTAAATATATTAAATAATTAAAAATAAATTAAATAATAATAAATAAATAAAATAAAATTACTTTGTTATAGCGCACTGAAGGTGTAACAGCATTTATTGTAAATTAAAAAAAAAATTAAGATACATTAAAAATAGTTGGAATCAATTCAGTTACCGATTTAGAACAAAATGCTTTCAGGTCTTGCCTTTATTATGTTTAACCTTGTAGAGATTATTTTATACTTTTTAGTCCGTTTTAAAAACGTGTTATACTATTATGTTTTAAATAAATTTTTTTTTTGCTTTTTAGTCTCGTCTACATTAATAAAAATCATAGAAGTAAAAAATAGCAAGGCTATTTTGTTAAGGTGAACATCAGATCCTGAACACCGCCTAGGCCTGTATATAGTTCATGTCGAGACAAATTGTATGAACCCAAACTCGACGAGACTATGTTGTTTATTTTAGAAGTTCTAATGACCACCTTAAAAGACAAAAATACTTGGATAGGTGATGTTCCAGCTCCACAATAATATGTTCCAGCTCTACATGTATAACTTGTTCAGCTATTATTATTATATATTCCCTTTCTTCCTGCTATTAATTTAGTCAAGTAAGTCCTTTCTCATTTCTTTCTCTGTGAATGAGGGGCCCATTCTCATGAATAGTGTAGTTTGTTTAATTTAACTAAGACCCACCTGATAGACCAGCCTACATTGTTCTCCCATACCCTACAACAAAATGTAGATGGAAAAAGAAAATGTCAAATACTATTTTAAAAGAGTAACCGTGGAGTTTCTTGCCCTTCTCCACAGGAATGGCAATCTGAAGTGGTGGTAGAGTCTTTGTTACTTTTTTGACGATTCATATATACGGTCTACATGAATAAAAATATTCTGAACAAATAATATTCTCATCAGAACATGTACACCACCTTGGAATGTTGTATTTGTCAAAACAAATGTAACGACCCCAAGCACGACAAGTCTAAATTGGTTATTATTATTGTTAATTAGGAGTTCCTATAATCACCTTCCAGCTCCATCATCAGACCCTGGAAACCACCTAGCGATAAAGTACTTGTAAGATAAATCCAGCGAGCCCATACACAACAGGTCTTCGTCGTTTAATGTAAGATATACCTATAACCTATAACCACCTTTCTGCTTCAGCACCAGACCCTGGACACCGCCTAGGGATGCAGTACTTGTTAGGACAAATACATCGAGCCTAAACACGATAAAGTTGAGTTATGTAATTGAGATTTTCCTATAGCCACCTTCCAGCTTCATCATCAGACCAGTTTCATAGTACCATATTATTGCATTGTCATTTAGTTCTGACCTATGTTTAAAGTTTCAAGTCTCTAGCTTATCGTGTAGTTAGTTTAAAAACGTCTGCAAAATTTGTACGGAACAGGCAGACAGATACCAAAGCGAATTGATAAAAACGTGGCAATAATAATAATAAAATGTACTGGACTTTTTTACTGTTCACTTTAGAATTACCTGCCATTATTCTTCATAACACACTGGGCCCTTATTCGCTATAACCAGTCAAACACTTAAAGCGGCGCGGTACGGTACCTTCGGGAAATATTCGTTTAGTGGTAACACCAGTGGCATACAGAATTCCCATGCATGATCATTTCACCAAGCTCTCAGATTATTTATTCCTTACCTCACAATGAGAGGATTCCACGAGAAACTTTACGGAATATTATTTATATTGCTTTATTGGGCTGGTCTATCTATTTTAACAGCAGATATTTAGGAGTTGCTGACCAAGGAGCTGCTCGCCAATCAGAATTATCGTCGAGATATTTTGAAATTCTGTAATTTTCTTTACTACATAGTCTATATCTTTACTACATAGTCTACATAGGCCATATCTATGGACAATTTTTTGTAGAAACTTATACAGTGCTCCTTGAAAGAGTTACAAATTCTATGGATAAACACGATGAATGTTGCTATAATCTTTTTATATCTACCTCTAACATCACGCCAGATTCCTTGAGGCAGAGAGTACAGAGCTCCAACAGGTTCTTTATTTACACACCTCTCTGGCTTCCTCCACTCTCATAGTTCGTCTCATACACGCTCGCCGGTTACGGAGACTCTTGACTTGTCCTTCAGATATATTCTTATTAATATAAATATACATCGTAACATACCGCGTTTGGGCATGGAGAATGAGGAGGTGAACGCACGAAGCTCGCGTCTGGGTTTGCATTTGATTTCGTCGGTCCATATATTTTAAAACGGCTCTAGCTACAACATTTCACGCGGAGGAAGGCGTATATTGTGGTGGCTTAACGAGACGATTGTTTTATCGCATTCATTATGAGAAAATCTGCTCGGTAGTTAAATTAATTCGCAGAACGAGGGGTTGAACAAAGGAAATTATTTTCTAGATAAAAATCTTTTTAAAAAAAAGGTAAACCGACTTCAAAAACAAAAAATAAATATTATTTTCAAAAACCAAAACAAAGATTATTTTTGAAGTCGGTTACCTTTTTTTTAACGATTTTTATTTTACAATTTTAAGTGACGATTGAATTATTTAGTAATATTTATATACCGATATTATATTATTTTGCTGAGTTGTACAGTAAGGTACCTACAGGATTAATATAATGACTATAATAATGGAATCTATACATTCGTGCTGTTCGCCGTTGAGGAGTTCCCTCTTGTATCTTCAAACACCAAAGTCCAATACCAATAACATTAAAATAGGACCACCTCAAAACTATACTGAACCGAGTGCAAAAAGAATCGTCAAAATCGGTTCATAAGCAAAGGAGTTATAAAAAAAGACGAATTATGAACCTCCTTTTTTGAAGTTGGCTAATATACTGCTTAGTTCTATAGTAGGGTACCTATAGGATTTATTTATTTAATTAGATTCACCAACAGTTATGTACAATAATTCATTTGCAAGTGATACAAATTTTGATTCATGACCAATTGCATAACTAATTACAGGTGAATACAGCATGCATAACAAGTATTTACTCTATATATTATTGACAGATTATTGACAGATATATTATTACTTAGACAATCATAATTAATTATAAAATAAAATTAAATCACTAACATCCAAAATGAAAAATAATAACAATAAAATGAAATACAAAGAAATATTAATTAATCACACTATAATAAAATTGCAAATATTTTTTTTTTTTTTTAATTATTTAATGTCGTGAGGTTTGGCAAATAAATGTTAGTTGGGTAAGTTTTCGAAAATAAGTCTACGAAATTCATGCGATTTTACTGAAAATATGTCGATTGCGTCTATGCAATATTTATTAACAGCTCTGCACAACCTGGTAATCGGTGAATTGTATCCTAAAACCGTGCTCCGAAATGGATGAACCATTATTGCCATTGCTTTACGGAGTATCCGATTAGGGGCGTTAAACTTTAGACTTTTAATCAGCGATGGACAATCCGATTGGTTGTGTGGTAATTTGTACATGAAATTCAGATCCAGAAGCGCTCTTCTTTTTTCAAGCGATGGTGTATTGAAAAACGCAAGTCTTTCACTATAACTTTTATGACTTTTGGATATTCCAGCAGAAAATGCCAAATGCCACATGAAACGCTTCTGAATCCCTTCTAGTCTTAAAATATGTGTAGAATAATGCGGTCTCCAGACAGTGGGACAGTATTCTAGTATGCTACGAATCAAGGTATTGTACAATAGTATTTTTGTTTGCGGCTTTCTGAATGTTTTACCATTTCTTATGACGAACCCTAGCATTTTAGATGTTTCTTTAATTATCTCATCCATATGAGGTTGAAAAGTAAGTTTTTTGTCTAAAGTAATACCCAGGTCTCTAATTGTGTCAACTTCACGTATGGAAGTGCCTTCTATAGAATAGCTAGAATCAATGAAATGGAGTTTGCGGGTGAACTTCATGTGGTAGCATTTATTAGTGTTGAGGTGCATTTGGTTGTTGCTGCACCACTGGGTAATGTGTTCTATGTCCTGTTGTAAAAGCGCTACGTCGTAAGTATTTTTTATAATGCGTGAAATTTTTAGATCGTCGGCGTACATATAAGGTTCAGAATGTAGAAGACAATTAGGTAAGTCATTTACGAAAATATTAAAGAGGATAGGACCCAAATGTGATCCTTGAGGTACACCAGAAGAGGCAGAGAACAAGTTTGACCTAAATCCATTAACTACGACGTAAAAGGAGCGATTCCTCAGGTAAGTCTCGATCAATTTAAGAATACCTCCACTGAAACGGGGCACCTTATCGAAGGTCTTGCTGAAGTCAGTATATATTACATGCACCTGCTGACGACAGTCAATTGCCTCAGCCAAATCTTCCACAAATGTGACCAAGTTAGTTGTAGTAGACCTTGCCTTGACGAAACCATGTTGATGGGTAGATAAATACTGACTAAAATACTTTTGTATGTGAGGACAAATTATGGACTCAAAAATCTTTGCTATGGTAGAGATAATCGAGATTGGATGGTAATTGTTCACGTCTTCCGTTCCCCCAGACTTATGAATAGGTACTACTTTGGCTACTTTCCACTCATCCGGAAATATTCCAGATGAGATCGATGTCGCAAAGATAATATGTAGTGGTATTATCAAGTTGGACGAACAATTTCTAATGAAAATTGGGGGAATACCGTCTGGGCCCGCACCCTTAGATATATCTAGACTATTTATCTTTTTCATTATTGTTGTTTGGTCTACTACCACTGAGCCAAAACTAAAGCTTAACTTGTCTATTAGCTTTAAGTTATTCGACATAGTGAAATTATTATTAGAATTCCCATTATTGTAGACCTGCGAGAACAGAGATGCGAACAAATTACATATCCCCTCACCATCGGAGCTGACAGAAGTTCCGTCAGTCATTTGGCTAGGGTAAAAACTAGATTCGACTTTCTTAGACTTCACATATGACCAGAAGTATTTGGAGTTATAGTTGATTTTACTCTCTACATCGTCTATGTATTGATTGTAACACTTCTCAGCTATTTTTGAACACCTTTTGCTTAACAAATTAAACTCTATTTTGTCCCTTGGGTTCCGGTACTTTTTAAATCGAGAATGTATGCTATTTTTTTCTTTTAGTAAGGCAATGAGGGATTTAGTAAACCACGGTGGATATTTACGATTCCCAGCCTTTTTGCGAGGCACATGTTTGTAAATTACTTCCTTGAGTTTGGCATAGAATATCGATAGCATGGAAGTAACATTTGTGCGTTGCGCTAATTCCATGTTCCAGTCAATCATTGACAGATCATTGTTAATCACTTCATAGTCAGCTTTGTGGTAGTTTAGCCTTCGATTATTAAGGTTGACAACAAGCTCTTTACTTTCCACGCTCAATACATCGACTTCAAGTGGTGGATGTAAAGGGTCAATCTGTGTAAGCGCGATCAGGGCTGCTGACACAGTACAGGATGGTACGTCTGACAGAACAAGATCTAGAAGTTTTTGCCTGTTATTTGGTATTTGATTGAGCTGCCAAAGGTTGGCAACATGTGCAAAATCGATCAAAAACTGACCCAATTTCGAGCACTGACTTGTTGTAGCTCTTTTCCAATTAATATTACTGAGATTCAAATCACCTAATATGCAAGAGTGACCTTCATAATGATCAAGTAGAGAGTTACAATTTTGAATATAGTGTTTCAAGATTTGACAATGGACAGGAGGAGGGAGGTAGACAGCACAGATAGCCAATTGTTTGAATGAATTGGAATGAGGTATATTTATCAAAACCCAAAGATCTTCACAATTACTCTCCCAAACCATCATTCGCGTACTTGTCAGGTGTTTCATGACTGCGACTCATACCCCACCTCCCCCCTTACCGCCATGGAAACCTGATGACTCTCTATCGCGTCTATATACTATGTAACGGTCATCAAATAGTTCAGTGCTTAAGACGGCAGAGTTCAGCCAAGTTTCGGTTAATACAATGATTTCATAACTGCTAGTAATCAAGTTCTGAAAAAATAAGTGTGTTTTAGTCCTCAGGCCACGAGTGTTTTGATAATATATTTTTATTTGTTTAAATTTTATAGTGTTACGTAATTGATTCGTGCATAGTAATTAATGTTTTTACTTTAAATTATCCAAAACACTCATTTCCCTCACTACAATGTACTTATCCTGCTCGCTCTTGCGAATAAGAACACGGCCGTTCCTGACCCAGACGAACCTGTACCCCTTTTCTTTTGCAACTTTTCTCGCTGCTGCGTGGAGTGATTTGTTTAACGGAGATAGATGTTCTGTGACGTAGACTGGTAGCTTCGCACCGCTGCATCCCATGTGTGTACTGTTGAGTTTGCTCTGTTGTAGCTTATTGTAGCCGCCAAAAATTGATCTCGCTTATTTACGCTATTAAACTTACTATAATCGATCGTGGGCGTGTGTTCTCAGGATTAATTTTAGCGGCCCTTGTTATACGCATGATATTGTCATCCTTTATTTCACATGATATACTTTTGCCCAACTCCTTTAAGATAGTGACTAAGTTTTCGGACCTTTTTTCGGGGAGACATTGTATTTCTATATTTTTGCACCGAGCATGTTGTTCAAGCTGGTTAATGCGTGATTTTAAATCTGTGATGGTGGAGTGCATTAAGGTACTTTGTTCCTGAACTTTTTTCACATTATTTTGGACTCCTTTTTGCTCATTTACTATGTCGTCGAACTGGTCACTCACAAATTGCATAGCTTGTTTTACATCTTGAAGCTCATTTTTTACCTGTTGAAGTTCGGCATCTAAAATTGCAAGCATTTTTGAACTGAACTTGTCTGTTAGATCAGCTAAATTCGTTCTCAAAACATCGTCCATAATTTTGCGAATCTCATCGCGTGTTACTGGGGAATCCTCATTGCCAGAAGGTGGTGACAACGCCTGCCTCTTGGTAGGACGGAGAGTCACGTTCTCGCTTGGGTGTATGCGGGTATTATCGTTATTGCTGCCCTCTGGCGCATTATTGCGTTGATTCGTTGATTGACTCGTAGATGGCATCGTCCCGTGGAGTAATTTTATCTCGGAATGTGGTCTGGTATTCTCCTTACAGGAGGTGTTTGGTGGTGTTCGTTTAAGCGGCATAATAAACAATTGTTTTCATCAAAACCACCCGCAGAACAATAAAATTATTTCCTTGCCAAACTGTTCGAATAGTAGTTTCGTTGTCCGATGCACAGCGCGGTCACGGCAAGAACGACGTAAGCGCCGTGGATATCGCGTCGCTTACGCGTTACAGCAGAGCACTTCCCGATATCACTTTATGGTAGAGTAAATTAGTTATTGCTTTAATTTGTATGGTAATAGTCTTGTATATTACACTTTAGAATCATTACTCGATGCACAAAACAGCTAAAAACTAATATCACTTGTCGATTGACAACTTAAAATCGAGACCAGGTGACTTTATAACAGTAGAAATAATTTAAATATAGGAGACAAATTTAATAAGGTATAGGATTGACGTAATACCCATAATATCTCAATTTACACATGCCTATTGTTTGTCGTTAAGGAGTTCCCTGGTGTATCTTCTAAGTCCAAGGTCCAATGCCAATGAAATTAAAATGGGACCACCTTGGAGCTATACTAAACCCAATGCAAAGAAAATCATCAAAATCGGTCCACAATTGACGGAATTATCACTGAACATACAAAAAAAAAAGCATACATACAACCGAACATAGATGACATGCCTTATTTACTAGAAATCAATGCCTCATCAAAATAAACCGTATACTTACAAATTTTAAGAACATGATCAGCAATATGATAGAAGAACTGTGTAAGGAATCGCTCTAAAGGTCTGCAGCTTAATTATCGGATTCGGATAAACCACCACCGTGCCAACCAGGTACCAGAAGACATGGAGTGGACAGATCCCTTACAAGATGGACTGATGACCTGGTGAAGGTCGCCGTTAAAAGTTGGTTGCATACAGAACAAAACCAGTCGTCGTGTCGTTTTTTGGGGGTGGCCTGTGCCCTGCAGGAGACGTATTTCGGCTGGAGATAGATAAAGGGGCGGTGAACTGGAAATATCAACCGCAATTTAACCTTCTAAAACCTTTCCTGCGAAAAAACCGTGGCTGAAGGAAAGTTTTGTAACAGGCTAACTAGCTGTCCGAAATGAGGAGACCCCTCAACCCAACATTTTTAACGCGGGCAAATCCACTATTAATTTTTTTTGCAACCCTCAAAGTAAGCTCGCGGGGCATATGAGGCTCCTACAAACTAAAAACCCCACAGTGATCTACATCGACATTTTGGAGAGGCTCCAAGACCTTCGCTAGGAATGCACCATAGACTCGTAAAGACATCAAAATGTCAGCTAGGAACGTACCGGTGCCCCTCTATGCCGTGCTTCGAAGAGCCCGCACATGGGACGGAGAAACAAACTTCCCCGGCACTGCCTCGGTACTCATGGTTTCTTGGTCCACGCCACACTCCTGTCCTTCTTGGGGTCACGCATAACGAATACAGCCTTAGTAGTCACTGAATATGGCCGATAGAACTTAAACAAAAAAAGCCTGGTGTCGTACTCAGTGACGTCACGTGAAATACAGTTGAAAAAGGTACGTGGTTCCTGGTCTAAATGGAGCAGAACTTTCACTGGTGGTAGGCCATGGCTGGTCACCAGCCTTCAAGCAAAGACATACCGCTACGCAACCCAGCTGTGTTCTAGAATGTTGCCCGGAGTTGCCATACACAGAGGCAGGCTCAATTACACCGATTTGGAACTTGGTTTAACTTCTGTCTCTTCAGCTTATATCAGGGTGAATAGGCTATGACTGGGTCATCGAGCCACATCTTTGGCCCCATCTACACTTTCCATCAGGTAACCTACGGCACAATAACTGATCAGTCCTGAATAAAAAAAGGGAACCTAACCATGATGATTTGCCACTAAAATTGATGAAATGAATTCCGCCCAAGAAAGAATATCGTAACTAGCAAGTAGTTGTAAATCATTTTAATGAGAATTAAGTTTTATGGTTTTATACCGTAGTATGATTGCTAAGTAAGTTTCATTACAATCCGATTATTTTGAACATAAACTGACATCACACGTTTTCAAACACGGGTATTACTCGAGCTTGCGAAAGACTAATTAAATACAAGTAGATCAACCTATCAACATACATTTAGATATCTATATTTACGCGTTCAAAATACCCGTGAATTTCACAAGACAATTCCCATTATCACGTAATGAGCCTGTAACATTGTATAATTGACACGTCTACGAAGGTTTAATCCCTTGGTTGGGACTTAACGCGTAAGACCTCAACAACTTCTGATATTTCACACATCAATGTCTGAGACGTTACAAGTACGTTTAGCTTGAATTGGCGTTTGCATTTTATGCATGAAATTAAATTACATGAGTAGATAATAAACAACTAATAGCGCACCGAATATTTTATTTGCTTAATTCTAAAAAGTTGAGTACGTATACTTTTATACCTACAAATTAACGGTTGAAGCAAAAGAAATTCTAATTGTCACAGCACAAAAGATACAATATTATTTCTAAAATAAAGTACAATTCAACCACAGAGCGTTCTGTAACTCATTGTTCAGTAACTAAAATATTAACATTATAAACCTAGCTATAACTACAGAAAGATAATATAAACGAAATAAATACACATAAGTATGTGTCTCACTGTTGCATATTATATAAGGATTTAAATTAAAGACCGCCCGTGACTTTGCCTGCATATGTATCTTTATAAATTGTAGCCTATGTATTATTTTGATGTATTACCTTTTTTATTGTAAAATTAAAAATTTTATCAAAATCCGTTTCATTAAAAAACATTATTCATTCTGGCAAACTTTTGCGTTTCTAATAATTATAGAATCATAATGCCAATTAAACTTATATTATATACAATTTGAAATTTAAATACTACCAGTAGTATTTAAATTCCAAATTTTTCGACAACTTATTCTTATATCTTCAAAGCGGTATTCCTTTAGCATTAACAAAGAAATTGGGAACATTCTCAATAGAAATGTAGTAATTAAAATGAAATTTTTTATGCCATTGCTCTATTGGTATCGATTATACAAGAAGAGGACTATTCTTAGACTTAGACTTCTATAGTTACAATGATGTGTGACTGGAATTATATTAAAAATGTACTCTCATTTGTGCCGAACTCAAAGTGTGAAGTGAAGGTGCTGTTCCTTTAGCTCTGCCCCAGCGACCACGTGTATGGAATTGAAAGTAAATCCTTCGTACGCGAACAGCTTCCGCCCTTAAATTTACGAAACCTTTTTTACGTATAAACCTAAAAGTAACATTTTTATTAACACATCTAGATTTAAATAATAATATGCATTTAAAGTCGTTTTCACATATTCACGGCCGTATCGACTTTGACAATGTTGTCATAATTTAACATTTTTAAATATTTATGTATCGTACTAACTTGTCAAAAAAACTACATTAGCAAAAAAAAATCCTAGCAACGGCCAGTTCTCAGTAAGCCAACACATTCGATATAATACTGGGAAACTTAATTAGCTCAGGTAAATCGGATTGGGTGAAAGTTTTCGCATAATAACTAGAGCGGAAACGGCGTGGAGCCCTCTCGCGGCGGGGCCCAGTTTGTCGTGCCTCCCCTTTAATCCCGGGTAATGAGAGAGGGTTTATGTTATTTTTCTGAAGTTTTCGCGTTATTTAGGTAGTGGATATTTATACTGCTTTTTTTTTTTTTTTTTTTTTTTTTTTTTATCAATATTAAAGATAACAAAATAAAACGTTAACATAATTGGCACAATATAAACCACTGAGGTTTGTGACTTATACCAAGAATAAATAAACAAATCTACATCAGGCCTATGAGTGTACAAAGTATATAAATTAAATTAATTTGAATGTTTCATACTGTTTGATAGCAAAATATAAAAGAAATCAACCGTTAGCAACCTAACTAAAGAGTTACGTAGGATTACATTAATTGGTACAACAAACAAACACACACACACACACACACACACACACACAAAATGAGTCGAACTAAGAACCTAGGAAATAACATTTTAGCTTAGATTTAATATTATTTTGCGTTAGATTATCTTTAATAGAGGAGGGTAGTTTGTTGATAAGTCGAGGAACGAGGAACCGCGCAGTTCTCTCGCCGTACGTATTGTTTGCTCGTGTTAGGCAAAAACACCCACGAGCCACTGCCCTCGTAAATATAGGATGATCAATTTTGTGTCGTAATTGTAAATTAAAATATTGTTCTTTTAGTAGGTTGTATTTAAACTGAACATGGACTGGCAAAGCTTTACAATGTTTAAAGATATCACTTTCGTTATCCTTACACTGTAGGTTAATAGTAGGAGACACGAGTTGTTTTAATATTCTTAATTGAAGTCTGTATATGCTATCCAAATATGTATAGTAAGTGCGACCATAACTGCTAAGTCCATATTGGACATAGGATTCTACAAGAGAATTATATAACATTAATTTTATCTTGAAGGGAATACGATGTTTAATAATTATAATATTTGCTAGGAACTGCCTTAGTTTTTTACATACATGCTCAATATGATAACCCCAATTAAATTTGGAGTCAATTATTAGCCCAAGGTACTTATAAGAATTAACAAACTCAATGGTGGGACAATTACAAATAGTAGAAGAGTTATGCAGGCAGTTATGTTCATGGGCTATTATATTTGTCATTGGAGACTGCTTTAAGTAGGGAGATTTAATATGTAGAAGTTTGGTTTTAGTTGCGTTTAAAACTAGGCCTGCATCATGACACCACTTAATTAGGTTATCAAAATCGGACTGTAACAGCTGGGCTGCTTCTTGCAAATTCTTTTTACCGATTAATAGGCAAGTATCGTCAGCGAATTGATAACATGTGCAATTATTGATATAGCTACTCATATTGTTTACATAAGACAAAAAATGTAACGGTCCCAATACAGATCCCTGTGCTGTTCCCTGGCAGGTTGGTATGTTATGGCTGTGAGTATTTTGGATTTTGACACAGAATCTACGGTTTTGCAGGTAATCCTGACACCAGTTTAAGAGTGGTCCACGTACGCCGCTATCATCTAGACTTTTAATGAGTTTAGTATGGTCGAGGGTGTCAAATGCACGGGAAAAGTCAACGAAAAGAACTAGCACGTTATTTTTCTCATTTAGGAGTTCGTTGATTTCATCTGTAAATTTGGAAATAAGATCTGCAGTGCTCTTACCTTTTTGAAAACCAAACTGGTTTTGGTAAATAACATTGTTTTTTTTATAGAAGGTCTGGATTTGTTCGCAGATATACTTTTCGACTATTTTATCTACAGATGATAAAAGAGTTATTGGACGATAATTTGCACAATCGCTGCGCTTGCCTTTTTTGAAGATGGGACGAATACACCCTTTTTTCAAGTCATTGGGATACAAGGCTTGTTTGACGCTGCTATTGATGAGGTTTGCTAGGGCTATTGATATATCTTCACCTACTGCTTTAATATCGGATATCTTTATTTGATCTGGTCCTGGGGCCTTGTTAGAGTTAAGATTTTTTATTATTTTATATATTTTATTACTTGTCGCTTTTTGAAAGTATATACTAGAGTTTATTGACTTCACATTTTGGTTTGCGTTTAGCAATTTAGTGCTACATGTTGGAATTATATTTTTAACCTCGTTGTCGAATACAGTTGCAAAATTATCAGCAATTTTTTTTGCTGTCAACCCTTGAGAATCGAAGGCATTCATTATAGCTTTATCAATGGACAATGTTATTCGACCCAATATTTGATTAATAATACACCACAGCTTTTTAGGGTTTTTTGAATTATTTCCAATAAAGGTTGCGTAGTGTGAGTTCCTTCGATGTTCTAAAATATGATGTACCTTGTTACGAATTTTATTGTATTCGAGCCTTAACTGGGGGTTATTGGGACTTTTTTTCCAAAGGGTAAATAATTTATCACGCTTCTCGCATAATTGAGCAATATTACCGTTCATCCAGGGTACACGGAAGGGTTTTCTTTTTTTGAGATATGTTCTATTAGAGCATGACATCTTTTGAGCGTGATCAAACGAATTACGGATGAAGTCATAAATCTGATTTGGATTATTCATATTATTAGTTACATTCCATTTTATTTTATTTAGTTCTTCGAAAAGAATTTTGTAATTAATTATTTGTTTTGACTCAACCTGTATACATTTTGGTGCTTCTTCATTTACGCATGTGAAGATAATAGCTCGGTGGTCAGCCAGTACTAGATCGATCGCTGCCGAGTATAGATCTAATGTAGGAAAACGGGCAAATATGTGATCAATACAAGACTTTGTGGTTATATTAATTTTTTTTTCGATTCTTGTGTATTCCGTGATTCCGCACATTAGTCCATACTCGCTCAGTGTTTCTACATACGAGTCCCTGCATGATGACATTGATTTTAGGTCTATGTTAATATCACCCACGAGAAGTAAGTTGTGTTTCACACCAATATGAGAAATACACCTACGCAACTCCTTTACAAATAAGGTTTTATTTGTCGATGGAGGTCTATATATAGCACAAACAACTATGTTCTGATTAATTCCCATTCCCAGAGTTCCAAATAGACTTTCAAAAGTAAAGCTTTTAATTTGAAATGATGTGAATTTTAAGTAGTTTTTAGTGTAGATAATAATCCCACCGCCTTTTTTATTAGATCTTAATTGCTTGTACATATTATAGCCAGGAATGTTGTACAGATCTGCTATGTTATTGGTTATACCCGCTTCTGTTATGACAATCATATCCAAAGGCAGAGGAGCACTATGAACAACTTGTAACAGTTTAGGATAGTTTTTAATTAAGGATCTAATGTTAATATGAATACAATTAAAATTTAACGCTGTTTTCTTAGGTAGTCGCTGACAGTAGTCATCAATTGAAGTACAATCAAGGATTTCTTTAATGGCCAATGTGGTCATAATAATAAGTAATGTGTTTACTGATTTTTAAAAAGAAAACAAAAATAAAATAAAAAATAAAACACTAAGAGACAATGAGTAGGTAACTAATTAGTTTGTTGTAAAATTTGGTTAATATCTAATATGGATGTAATGTAATATATTTTACTGTTATTTGTTTTCCTTGCACATACCTTCCCGTCTTTATGCCATATAAATTGAAACGTACCGCGCAGTTGAAGTTTTGCATTATATAAAAGAGTTTTTATTGGTTTAGTAAGGGCTTCTCTAACAAATACGGGATTGTCGGCCGTTTCTTTTTGAGTTTCGGGTAGTATGATTCCAGCAGTGATGCGTTTTTCTTTGCTAGCTGCTATCCACTGGTTCCTTGCGGTCTGAGATTTCATTTCAACGAGGATTACTACAGGCTTATCCCTGTTCCTAGGTAAAAGACGAGCCGACTGAATGTCGATTTCTTCCATATCGAGCTTAGACGCTATAGAGCTCAACACTTTATTTGTTTCTTGGGTAGGAAAACCCGGTAAACCAGCAATTTCTACTGATGTGGTCAATGTTTTCTGTTCAAAATGTTGCATATGTTGTTCCAGCACCGCAACTCTTAATTGCAAGTTCTTGTTTTTGTTAATAAGATCTTGATTTTTATTTTCAAGTTCATTGATTCTGCTGTCTTGTTTTCTCATAGATTTATCAATTGCATCAAATTGTTCACTAAGGTATTCGATGGATGATTTTAAGTTACCCATCTGCTCACGAAAGGTTTTTTTAAGTTCGCGGCTAATATCTTGAACTAATTTGTGGGTGTCTAAGGTAGGTTGACCACTGATGATGTGACCCGTGTCAGACTCATCATCCGCATCTTCTTCCGGTATGATGAAAGATGACCTACGAGAAATATTTTGCATGCATTCTTCGCAGCTCCATTCAATACCTGTTGCATTTCGTAGGGTGTTCAGCTGTTTATTAGATAGTTTCGAACATGCTGGATCGGCATGTACGACCTTATTACACCTGCTACACTCCAATCCAGGGGCTTTCTTAGTTATATTTTTCTTACAATTTGAGCACTTTTTAATGGGCATATTTGAGGGTAGGTTGTAGGTTGAAGGTAAACGAAGGCTACACACTGCCTCTGTGGCTGTCGGTAACTGACATACTGACTGGCGCTATATCGCGCTTTGTATGAAAGAGCTATTTAAGCAAGATTACTTGTCAATTCTGTTGAATGCTGGCTCTTTCCTGCAACCATTAGTGTATGTGAAAATAAAACACCGTCACGCGTATATTCCCTATTCGGGGGTAGTAAAAGTGTACAGTGTATAGTGTATGTAAATGTAATATTAGGAAACATTACCTCCTTATAACAAACTTAAAGCAACCCAAATTTTAATTAAACGCGATGGTGCTGTCAGTGGAAGTGAACAACTTATTGTATTATTCCTAGCGTTTTATATATTTTATATTTCTTTTGCGGTTGTTCGAAGTGCTATCGTCTTTCTATCTAATGCTCTTAGTCTAAAAGGTAGACAAATACTACAGTTCCATTCATTGTCGGCGTAATAATATGAAATGAACGAGATAAAATAGAACTGGGGAAATTGTTATCGTAAAAAGTGCGCCGTGGGCAAGTTGGAACTGGGTTATGCCAAAAGTAACCAAGCTTTACAGATTTTATTAATATTTTTGGAGATTCTAGAGCGCCTCTAAAGTACTGAACGCAAGGAGATGATGCAAGGAATATTTGATGTGGTATGAGTAGAACAAGCTCCTCTACCTAGACCTGAGAGTCTTCTAAAGTTTCTTCCTCTCAGAAAACCGAAAAAGTATAAATCTGACTGGCCGAAATCAAAATGTCTAACCCTCTAGAAATTACTTATACTCTTGTTTGGTGATGTATAGCCATCGAATAAATATAGGTAGATACATGCTCTCCGCACGAAAAATGGCACCACCAAAACGCAAGCAAAAGTGGACGGTACTAAAAAATTAACAGGCTTTCGCTTTTATGCAAATACAACTTTAGGTGATACGAGTAAGGTACAATATGCCCATGCATTATAATTTATGTTCTTATTATAACTATAACTGCCCACGTAGATTTGGCGACATTTTAGCGCAACTTTTGAATAAGACTTTGTATCTTGTAATGGTATATCGATATGTATAGGTACTAAAAAAATCTAATTTAAAAAAAATATATATATATCGCCTTAACAACAAATTGCGGAAATACTGAGATAGTATAGTAATTTGAATCCGATACCCAAGGCATCTTGTCCAAGTCCAAAATTTTGAAGCTTAAAAGTATCAAAGTTCTGAAAATATTTTAAAGAATTTTTTTGCTTGCATTGCAAATGAACTGTTCATAGATTCGACTTTCACCAGTTTATCAGGAACTTGTAAGGCCTGTATACATTGCAATTTACGAAACGTAGTCGCTGCTCAAAACCTTTTCTGCCCCAACAGCCATCAATCCTGAAAGCGATGCTTCAACAGTACTGCCAATTAGGGTTTACAATCTCGAGAGCTATGTCAGCTCTAGTTCTACTACGAATTTCCTCGTTTTGTTGCAATTTCGCAAGGAAATCCAAGCATAGTTCTTCGCATTGTACTGGGTGTCCTTGAATCCTTGTAGCAAGCCTATTATGAGCGATCATGTCTCAGTGCCGTAGGTCGTCACGAACAACATCCAACAGTCCAAACCTCCGATATTTGGGACGAGAAAATTCCCGTGATATGAATGGATAGCTTACTTCCCATGACATGAATGAATACTGCCTGATCATTTTAAATGCTGGTGCTATAATAATCTAGACTCAAAATATATCAAATAAACACTCAATGCTACATGACGTCGTCCTACAAATAAGTCGTGCTCTTTGACCGATAATATGCAAATTCTGGGAGATTCCACCGAAGTTTTCTTATTACCAGCGCTAATAAACGATCTCGGTTAGCGTAGGGTACCCTGGTCGTAGGAAGATGATAATTTTGACTACGTTTTCGTGTGAAAAAAATTATAAAGCCCTCGCTATGATTACCTTTCTATCTGTAAATACATAAAAATCACGCCATTATCCTACAGTTGGGGTAAATTTTGCCGTCGATGTTAGGGCGAAATATAATAGACTAGTAGTTATTCGTGGCTTCGCCCGGTTGAATGCTGGTCTCGGTAGACAACAGCGCTACCTACCATCTATGTTACTTCTGGATTATGTAGCTTTTTAATGGTGAAAGAATGATTAAAATTAATTCAGCATTTTCAAAGTTTATCAATTACAAACAAAGCTTTCCTATTTATAATATTAGTATAAATGAGTAGGATTCAAACCGTGCTCTGGACCTGCCATGCACTACTTGACTAACCAGGTAGTCGATCCAGTAAAAGCAAAGAAAAATATTAAGGAAAGTAAGGAAAAATATCCCGTGTTACGGGCCTCATGCCTAATGGCGTAAAAGCCTGAGCAATAAAATGAAGGTTAATATCCCCGAAACACTGGTAAGGGTAATATTACTTCACCTGTATACTAATATGTGTGCTGTATACACCTTGTAGCAGTGATAATCTAGTGATACAACGCCTTGTATTTTCGAGAAGCAAGGTACTTCCGGGGCCCTGATATTTGAACCAGTTATGCGCGATTGTAATACTGAAGGACCCATTGGCGTTTAAGTGAATAAATCAAAATCAACATCAAAATAATGCTAACGTTTACGATATGTTTGGTGAAGTTCTTACCTACTTACGATAAAAATGATTTATTTCCTCTGAAACACTACTTGATCTCACCGTCATATTTTAATGGCTGCCAAAAGTCTAAGATCTGTCAGTAAAGCAAATTATGCTCATCCCGTTTTGACTGAACAGATCGCGGTTCTTAAGCTCTGGTTTCTGGCTACCACTAAGCTTCAAACGGGCAGAACCATTGGCAAAACTATAAACCCTTAAAACGACAAAATAATACAAGTAAGACAGTGTGTTCAGTAAATACACAGTTCTCCACTTTTCCAAATGGTTCGCACTTCCAACAATGGTTCCATAGCACCATAAGTAAAAAGAATCTTCAAACAAAGCAACTTTCTCTTAAAACTTGACCTTATTTCCATTCAGTGGAACACTCCCCTTTTGAGTTAATTTTCCTGTTTTATCTTTCAGTACGGTTTGTCATTCAGTGCCTGTCCACACTCATTAAGGCGAAGTCTGAATGTGCGCTCATTTATGCCCGACCCAGATATCGAAACTGGAGCCTGCATATATCCCGGGAAACGTTCGTAATGACGTATCACGAGAGCCGTGCCTTGTGAATGAAGCTCATTTTTCTTGAATTTTAAATGTGAAATTTCAGCTTTGATGGCTTAAAACGAATAGATTAACGTTAGCGTTACGTTGTTAAATAAACGTACTATCATATATAGTACGACAAGGATGTTTTGATCCGTGAATGACATTGACAAGGGGGCGTTGATGTGAAATTAGGATTGTCATTTAGTAAAGTTTTCCTACTTCCAGGCATATATTTTAACTAATTAAAACAAGAACTTAGGTAAATTTTATGAACGGCAACTCTGCGATTGTCATGAAGTGACATTACATTTGATGACAGCATTAGTTCCAATGTCGGCCGCGGGCTACAGGATCCTTGTATCGACTGTCAAAATGAAATGTTTGAGGAAACAGAGAGATCTGTAAGGAAAGAACCTGTTAGAACCATGTACTCTCTGCCAGCCCCGCAAGGAATCTAGTATGAAGATATTTTTTTTTTTTAAACGTAGCCCCACACTAGGATTTATTCCTGTGTCGTGGGTGCGTTTACAAACATGAAAATTCACAAACAAATACCCAGACCGGAACAAATAATTGTGGATCACACAAAGATTTGTCCCGTGCGGGAATCGAACCCGCGACTATTAGACGCAGTGGGCATAGCGGCTTAAGCTCTTAACCACTGCGCTAAATCGTCCGTCAGTGTCAGTTTGCCATATTTATTTCCAGCTGTTACTAGTACACCTGATTAATGATATACGATATATCGTTGGATGCACTATGACCGACCGCCATTTTAATATCCTAGCACTAGCATATTATTTTCGTAGTTATGGCATGCCCATTTATATCACGTCATTGATTGGTACTGTGAAAAGGATTACATATGAACTCGATAGCGTTAGGCTAACGTCAATCAGAGGGCTAAGCACAAATTGCTCCACCTTATAGTATAGTTGTGGAGAAGGCGTGTTATCATGTTCATCTTTATTTAGTAAAATTGTAGCGTGAAAAGGATGGCATATCATTTCGATAGCGTTGCACTAAAATTAATTTGTTCATTCTAAGCCCTAGAGCTTTGGGAAAACGATTGACAGCAGATGGTCAGTGTGCGCTCAAACGCCGAAGTTATTGGACGTATCCATGTTGCTTGCGGATTTGTTTTATTGCTTAATTTTATTAACTGTTTTTGAAACATCGGTGCCTTCTTGTTCTTCCTGCTACATTTTTATGAAGGACTCCACCTTTGGGGCGACGAGAAAGTGACGCAGAGCCTTGGGGACGTGACTTGTTGGACGTGCCTGTTGCCGCCTACTTACCTGTGCTTGCTTTACATCACTAGAATCAAGAACATCGAAAAAGGTTAAAGCAAAAGTGGGACTCGAACCAGCGGTCGTAGCGCCGAGGTAAGGATCGTTAACCGTTAGGCTACGTTAACAGTAACGCGGCGTGGCGTAATTCTGTATTGTTAACAACTATCATTGTGTGAATAATTGAAACATTATTAAGTTATAACAGTATTATATGTTGACATCTTTGTAGAGTGTCTTGCTATAGTGGAATATACCCGCTGCCACAAGACTTTTACCTCCCGAGATGACAAAAATACTCTCTTAGTGTGCACGATTTGTAATCAAAACTATCATACTGCCTGTGTACAACCGAATAGAAAGGATTGGGTACCTGATGCAAAATTCAAATCTTCCTGGATTCGCCCAAATTGTGTTCAGACTACGCCACGCGATAACAAAGATGACACACCAATTCGTTCTAATTTAAAACCTCGGAACTCTGGAGAGTTCTCTAGTATAATGCTTTTGGAGTCTACGGAACAGGACCAAACCTCTAATATGCAAGTGGCCCCGTTAGACCAAATGAAAACTATTGTTCGGGCTGAGGTTTTGGGGGCTATGAGGGAAGTGAAACAGTCAATTATTTCAGAAATTAGAAAAGAGATTTTCACTTTACGAGAGTTTCAAATTTATGAACGAAAAGTAATATACCTTAGTGAAAAGGGTCAGTGACATGGAAATGCGGATGAAGTTGGCCCCCGATATATAAAAAGGAATCGAACGCCATCAACTCAACGGTTCAGGAGATACAGATTGAATTAAATTTAAAAGACCAATGGGCTAGAAGATCCAACGTTTCTTCATCGTGGGTCTGCCAGAGAGTAAAAATGAACAATTAATCGAAATAGTCTCAAATATAGCAAAGATTGTCGATTTCCCACTCGATCCACAGAAGGACATTTATTTTGTTACGAGAGTTGCGCCATTGGACAAAAATATGAAAAAACCAAAGCCTATTATTGTGAAATTAGAAAGGATGATTATTTGGCGAAAGTCCGTAGTCTCAAAGACTTCAGAGCGTCAGACCTTGGATTTTCTCATTACTTGTCCAGAGTGTATTTTTATGATCACCTTACTAAGTCAAATAAAACATTGTTACAAAGTGTTAAAAATATCGCTAAGGAAAAGCTATATAAATACGCATGGGTATGAAATTGTAACATAATGGTGCGTAAAACTGATACTAGCCCTGTAATACATATCTGTGGACAGAAAGATTTAAAAAAAAGTAAAGCGATATTTTATATCATACAAATTGCTTGCGTCTGAATCGTGAATTGTGCTTTTATTATTTAGTTATTTTAATCCTATCGAATTTTGGGTTTTATTCTCGGGGTTGGTTAAGATTTAAAAAACAACGGCATTCCTATCTTTATATAGATCCTTTGTTCTTCGTATCTTAGAGTACTGTTTGGAACCCGCAATATAAATTTTATACTGAGCGTATAGAATGGGTTTAAAATAATATTTTTAAACACTTACTTCATCGCGCCAATTTCTGTAGTCTGCTGGCACCGGCTACCTTAATGACTCTCTCCGACCGTAGGTTAATTAAATACCAAAAAATTTTGTTCAAAATTATTAATAACCATCGAAAGGAGAGAAAGAATGACAAAACAGATATACAATGTGAAAGTGGAAGGATGCAGGTACCGGGGAAGACCTAGACTATCTTACCACGACCAAATAAACCGAGTCTTATCTGATGGAAAAGTCAAGAGTCTCCGTAACCGGCGAGCGTGTATGAGACAAACTATGAGAGTCGAGGAAGCCAGAGAGGTATGTAAGGAAAGAACCTGTTGGAACTCTGTACTCTCTGCCTACCCCGCAAGGGATCTGGCGTGAGGTTATAGATAGATAGATAGATTAATAACCATATTAACTCTCCTTATTTATTAAGCAAAATATTATTTAAATGCCCACGCCTCAATGCAAGAAACACATTCTTACTCCAGCCATCGACAGCCAGACTAATTATGGATTAAATTATTCGACGATCATGTAGATGTAATAATGAAAGCTTATTCGACATTGACTTTTTTTCAATATCTTTAAAGTCTTTAAATAAAACTTGTTCACTATCTCACTATCTTCTTTATAATTATTTGTATTACTTAACGGTGGAAACTCAATTGGATTTTGAAATACCTCATATTATTCTTAGTTTAAGCATTATATTTCTGTATGTTTCCCAAATAAATAAATAGCTTACAGGTACTACGTAAATAAGTACTAATCTCGAGATTAGCACTATTTTTTATACAGTTACTCGAAAGGAATTAGTTTGAGACGTCATTTTTTATTTAGGGTATGCTTGGCAGGCTTTTAAGGAGCTCAAAATGAGAGAACACTTTAAACATGCTAATATTTCTCCCTCATTTTGAAGCAAATAAACATGAAACAATAGGTAACTAGAAAAAGTAAATAAAATGTTTGATATCGTAAATTGTCATCTAAGCCCGTCTTCTAGATGGGAAGAAATACGAAAAGTTTTACCACATTCGGAGAAAATATTTACTGCAAACGTTTGTGCCAGAGTTCGCGACTATAAAGTGCATGCATTCTTCACAAATATATCTCTATTAAACAACCTAGAAAAAATATTTTTAAACGATATTCAATCTTAAACTTTAACTAAATAAGTCCATAATCGTATGTAGAGAAACCGCAAAATAATGTTCCTTGAGAAATATGTTTTGGTACAGATAAATTCAGGTGCAATGTCGTCGGTTCTGAACTGCTAATATAAAAATATGTAGGAAAACGCTTCGTTTTCCCAATTATTTACAATTTGAATTTAAACTCCAAAGTAATTTAGGAATCGGTCGACTACAGGTACCGATACTATATCTACGGTCGACTAGGTAACTCAATCGTTTAGAGGAAATGCAATAATGAAACATTCTCGCATACAAGAAAACGCCTATAATTTTAACAAATTTTACTGAAACATACTCGTACAAAATAATATTACCTACAGGATTTTCTTTTAATTTTAAAGCTTCATTTATCTATGTATCTATCTATATCATCACGCCAGATCCCTTGCGGGGTAGACAGAGAGTACAGAGTTCCAACAGGTTCTTTCCTTACATACCTCTCTGGCTTCCTACACTCTCATAGTTCGTCCTGTAAAGCATCATTTATATCCTACAAATGTTCAATAAATTTTAAAATGTCAACTATAAACGTATAAATATTTAAAATATAGTTGACTCAAAGTTTAACCAAATAAATAAAAAGTAAGAAACCAAGTTTTTCATTTACACCATAAATTTATTACGAATCATTAAAAGAAGAAAATGCTAGCAATTAATTAACACTCTACTACCAGTTCATTATTCCGGAGGAGAAGAAAACCCACAAACTCCTCGTTTAATGAGAGTTTTACGAGTTTTCTTTTATATATTGTGTTCCTGGGGTATGGCAGAACAATGCATCTAATTAGATAGTATTTAGCATAGATTAAACCTACGCGTTGAATTTCCCCCCTCGCAAACCTTTTAAAGGATCGGGTAAAACGTGTCCAATACAATGACATCTTTAAATAAAATAAAAAGAACCCGTCGGCGATGTATGTCAGAACCGTCAAGTTGACACTTGTTAACGTTGGGTCATGGGTAGACAACCTGTCCTTCATGAACTGACGTCTGACTCTTTATAAAACCGGGGACTTTCCGGCAGTAGTCGATTCTATTCATGACCAAATCCCGTGGGATCTACGAGTCTCCGCCACACCAGGACATAATCTCACAACAAGGACCGGGCAATTTTCATGACAGGCGCATGAAACCTCGTTCAGGGAACTGACGCTTCGATGCCGATTCCCCGCATCCAGCCGGATGCGTGCGAAGACGTCGTCACTTTCGGGACTTCTTTACAGGATGTGGGCACGAGCGATGGTGTTCGTGAGCGTTGGTTTTTAGTCACTATCCTGTAGTTTTGTTGGTGGTTCCTGGTGTATTTGTCTAGTTTAGTGTTGTTTGAGTGTCTAGTTATTAGTGTGCGGTATTGGTTCGGCGTCCGTCCGTCGTCGTTGGTCTTTGCTAGGTGTTGAGAATATTATTTCAAGTTCTTTGGCCATCTCTGACAAATCTAATGACAGTTTAATCTAACAACCCTCCATAATTTATTTATTTATTTATTTATTCTTTATGCGCATGTGTACATAGGCGGACTTAATGCCTGAGGCATTTTCTGCCAGTCTACCTTGAGGTGGTGTGGAAACAACTGTGGTAGGTGCTAAAAATGAGAAAAAAAAAAGAAGGGAAAACAATAAGAAAGTAATATACCAATATATAATATAATACATACATAAATATCTATCTATCTATAACCTCACGCCAGATCCCTTGCGGGGTAGGCAGAGAGTACAGAGTTCCAACAGGTTCTTTCCTTACATACCTCTCTGGCTTCCTCGACTCTCATAGTTCATAAATCATAAGTCTACATAAATATAATATATACATAAATATATTATATATACATACATATATATGAACCAGATAGTGTGACATAACAACAAGAACTACTAACGTTTAGAAGATTCCGCCAACATGTTATGTAGTAGATAGACCTGCAGATTTTTTTTAAAAGTGAGACGATTGTTAGCCATTTTGAGATCCAGAGGCAATCCATTCCATACATTGGATAAAGAAGGAAGAGTGAATGAAATCAGTCCGATGAGAGGGACACTGAAGGAGACGATAATTTGAGGAAGGTTTATCATGAGTAGAGCATAGGTACTGAAATTGGGAATTAAGATAAGCAGGCGAGACAGAAGAATGGAGGATAGAGAATAATGTTGTCAAAGCCCTCAGAGCTCTGCGTTGCCGAATAGGAAACCACTTTAAAAGTGAACGCTGCTCTGACACATGATCGTATTTACGCATATTGAAGACGAATCGAATGCAGTTATTGAGTAACCGGTCTAATTTATTGAGTTGATCTGCATTCAGGTCGAAGTAACACACATCACCATAGTCGAAAATAGGAAAGATTAAAGACTGCACAAGCATTGCTTTTGTATTGGGTGGGAGAAATTTTTTTAAACGATACAGGTATCGTAACGTTCCAGTAACACGTTGACTAACGGATGTGACTTGGGTCTGCCAGCTAAGCGTGGTGTCGATATGTAACCCAAGATCTTTTACGCTAGAACTTAGGGGGATGACTGACCCATTGAACTCCAGTGCAGGCAGCGTACTAATGTTAATTTTACTAATAAGCCTAGAGCTCCCCACAAAGATTGCTTGACACTTCTTTGGATTTACCGCGACACCAAATCTGTCGGACCAATTTTTAATTGTCTCAAGATCCCGATTTAATTTGCTGATGATATCACAAATTTGATCAGCACTATCCTGCGAGTATAACTGCAAGTCATCGGCATACAGATGATACGTACACTGAAGTTCGGAGGTTATCAAATCAATGAAAATGGAAAACAAGAGAGGAGAAAGTATACCGCCTTGGGGAACGCCAGTGTCGAGGCAACGCCAAGCTGACGACGTCACGTCACATAAAAGTGACTGCTGGCGTCCCCGAAGATAAGAGGAAAACCAATCCAGCGACTCCTGAGAGCAAAGACGATAGGAGAGACTGGACAAAAGGATATCGTGACTAATAGTATTGAAGGCATTAGAAAAATCGACTAACACAAGGACAGTCACTTTGGTGTCTTCCATACCTGTACGAATACCACCAGTCACTTTAAGGAGAGCAGAGACGGTACTGTGGCCTGGCCTGAACCCAGATTGAAGAGGATTAATCAGGTTATTGGTATAAATAAAATGGGAAAATTGTTTATGAACACAGGCCTCGAGCACTTTAGAAACGAAAGGAAGAATGGAAATTGGACGGTAGTGGCTAGGAAGGGAAGGATTAGGGATTTTGGGCAGAGGACGGATAAAGGCTTTACGCCAGAGAGACAGGAAAACTCTGGACTCCAAAGAGAAGTTAACAAGGTGAGTGATTATCGGAAGAAGATAGTCCAGAACTGTTACGATCATAAATCGGCATAATTTGTCACAGCCAACAGCCCTGGATTTTATGGACATTATTATCTTCTTAATCTCACAAGAGTCGACCGGAGAGAAGTGAAAAGGATTAATGTTCGGACGCCTGAGACCATCTAAGAAAGCACGAGTTCGATTAACAGTTAGAAAATCGACAGAAGGAACAGTGGAGAAATGACAATTAAGATCATCTAAACTTATTGTATTTGGTAGGTCATGACGTCGTGTCTTGCCGATACCCAGAGTACTAAGGAATTTCCAAATATCGGCAGGCGAAGAAGATGTGATATTATTTATTATATATATTATTATTTATTTTGTGTTCTAACTAATCTTCGTTATATGTACCTAATAAAAAATGAACGTGGTTGCTTTCTCCGGTTAACATTACAACACAAGTAAATGTAAAACTATTCATTCGCTGGGAACAACAATAAAATGGTAGCGTAAAGTTTGCAGGAAAAGTTCGCAGCTAGAGAGTTCGACTCAGCAATTTCACGCCGCCACGGTCGTCGGCACGCCGTGGCGCACTACGCTTGGCACGTGTAATTTAAAAAAAATATAATCTGGATAAAAAATCATTCTCCTACTTTTTCATTCGAAACTAATACCATTACGCTTATAGTGATAGAGGTGTACTGTGTATACCCACTTTTCGCTAACGACACAAAAATGGTTATCAAAGAGCTAGAAGTTCATGTCTATTTAATAAATGTGTAGTGTGGCAAGGATGGCATGTTAATATCAAGTTGCCAGGCGTCACTCTAACGTTAATCATCTCGTGGTAAGCACTCTGGAAGGCCAGTCGAAACAAATAATTTAAGTTGAACGTCTAGCACGCTATGTTTCTCGTCGGATCTTCTCAATGGAAACCGCATCTGACATGACTGAAAAATGTAACAATTTTGACGTTTGTAACTGTTTTTTTCATTGGCCTATATAAATAAATAATTTTTGACTGTAACAGACCAACGATACTAGGTGCCTTGTTATAAAGGCGAGTCTACCGGACACTATGCCAGAATCTAGACAAATACTGAAAACGAACTTCGAATCTAGGACCTCGATATCGCTACACGCATCATACGCTGCTAGACCAAAGAGAAATCTACCTGAAGTATACCTACATAAAAACTGATCGAAATATAAATGTGAAACAGTAGTTAGCTACCTTGACAAATTGTTAGTCGTTTGTCAAAGAGCGGGGCAATAATTCAGTTATTTATGCGCCGTGGTAACTGTATCGCGAAGATTTATTAACCGCCTGTTACGAGCTCGTTATATTGTTGCCTTGCTGCTTACATTCTTTATTCACATGACTATTATTACGTCTACAATGACCGTAGCCCGCTATGGTGGCGATTTCAGAGGGCTCAGCACGAAAAGATTGTCGTTAGTGTAACGCTATGTATCCTTGTGTGTGACATCGAGATGTGATCGAACAAATATAGGTAGATACACGCCCGCCGCAAGAAAAATGGCATCACCAAAAGGCAAGAAAAAGTGAACGGTACTAAAAAATTAGCAGGCTTCCGCTTTTTTGCAAATACAACTTTAAGTGATACGAGTAAGGTACAATATGCCCTAATCTATATTTATATCAAAACTATAAATGCTCAAGTGAATTTAGGGACGTATTTAACATACTTTAAAAAGGAGGAAGTCAATGGAAAGATTACATATACCTTTTATAACAAAACAATGTTTAGTCTTTTTTCGCTCTAATTAAAAAGTTATATTAAATTAAAAATTAATTTGCGAACCCAGTACCGGAAACGCGACAACAGTTCCCGAACAAACCAGAGGGTGTGTGACGTCACAATGTTAATTTCTACTCATCGTAGCACACAGGTGATACAATGTTTTGACTTTAAATCAATCAATTCTTGATATTATCGTCAATATATTGATAAATGTATCAAAAATGTCAAACCTTAAGAGTTATCGTGCTTGTTTCGTACCATTATGTACAAATACTATAGAAACAACTCCCCAAAAATATTTTTAAATGTTCCACAAGATGTTAAACGTCGAAATAAATGGTTTCAAGCAGTACGACCTAATCCCAAAACAACATTTATTTTTTTTGTTGCAAAGATCATTTTGATGTAAGTATTAAGAAATAATATATTAATTAATAATTATTTATGTAAATGTAAAGCCTTATCACGGTAACTCACACGTGATACTCTAAAAATTAATTAATTATATTTAATGAAGAATAGATCACTTAATATATAAGGACGGTGACGGAAGGCGTTTTAAAGGTCCCAGAGGTCTTAAAATCCATATAGCCCGTAGTCACAATCAATCCATTTCATTATGTCCGTGTGGAGTGGAGGTAGATCGGTCAGGTCTCCACGGTCTTTCATGCCGAAAAAGTGCCGGCAGGTTTTCCCGCCACAGCTTGATAAACGATATTATTAAAAGGGCTCTTGCCACCATCAACGTTCCTGCTGTCTTGGATCCGATAGGAATGTTCCGTGATGATGGCAAGAGACCCGATGGCATGACACTGATCCCCTGGAATCGAGGTCGGGCCCTTGTGTGGGACGCCACATGCGTCGATACTTTGGCTCCGTCCCACCTCAGGGAATCAGTGTCTAAGGCGGGAGCTGCGGCTGAGAAGGCGGATCTGGGCAAGCGGCACAAGTATGTATCTATTAGTAGAAATTACATTTTTGTGCCGTTTGCGGTGGAAACGCTAGGCCCGTGGAGTAACTGCGCTAAAAGTTTTTTAAAATCTCTAACACCTAGATTGATTGCCTCTACAGGTGACAAGAGGGCTGGCTTATTCCTCGCGCAGAAAATTAGCTTAGCGGTTCAGCGAGGCAATGCAGCCAGCTCTCTTGCCACCATACCACGCGGACAAGATCTAGACTTATAATTCGTGTTAGTATTTCGTGTTGTTTTTATTGTATTTTGATTTTAATTGTAAACTGAATTAACAAATAAATAAATTTTAAAACCTAAAATATCTGATAAAAAAAAAACTTAATATATTAATTTACAATATTATTTTGTGATAAACTTACCTTGATGCTTTAGCACCTCAAAACTTCAGCTGAATTAAACCGAATATAATTTTTAAGAAAATTTGTTATCATAAATATATCTTCCACATCAGGTATATAGTCGGAATTAGCCTTTATAAGTCCTTTGTTACACATGACTAAATAAAATTAGCTATTGTAAATAATTTTTTGCACTAAATTTCGGATATTTTTAGTCAATTAAAATGTAGAACCCGTTGACAATGTGCTATCGAGAAGTTCCTTTAACATTAGAACGTTAAAAACATGGCGAACAATCGTGGCGCCTTTGTAGTCCCGTGATATTTTTAAAAGTTTATCAATTTTAAATTGTTTAACCGATTTTGAAGATAATTTTTGCATTGGATTTAGTATAGCTCTAAGGTGGTCCCAACGGTCCCATTTTAATTTTATGGGTATTGGACTTGTTATATCAAGGACACGAATGTATAAATTCAGTTATTATGTGTGCTATATCAATTCTGTAGGTACCTTACTGTAGAACTAAGTAGAATAATATATAGTTGTACAAATAAATCCAAAAAATTAATTAAATAATCACCAAAAATTGCAAATTAAACACATTTTTAAAACAGGGAAATAATCTTCTAAAAGCAAAAAATAAATATTTGAAGTCGGTGTCAAGTAACCAACTGCACCAACGGGCACCGACTTCAAATGTTTTTTTTTTGCTTTTCGAAGTCGATTTCCATTTTTTAATTTAGTGTAGTTTATGAACGGGACCGTGCATCTTATTATGATATATGTTACATTACAGGACGACTACTCGTTATCGTCACGCTAACGTCATACTTTACGTACCAAGCCGTCTGGACCAAAAGTATTCTGACGTCAACTTTCTACAGTAAAACACTTTAACGACACATCACAGCGATTTTAAGCAAAGTCATTGGTAGTTAGAGCTTAGTAAGTTGATGACTAATAATTGTTTTGTTATTAAACAGGACACTTATTCGCTACGACCAATAAAACAAGTAACACGGCACGTTACGATAACTCCTTGAAATTATCGTTTAATGGTACTCCAGTGCCATACGGAGTACCATTACTCGTCGTTTTACAGAGATATCGTAACGCACCGCGTTTTGTGTTCAACATGTGGATAACACGCGAAATTGCCTCAAGACGCCGTGATAAAGCAACTTTACGGTGCAAGCAAGTATATTTTCATCCGTCAGCACTTTACCTGCGATGCACGGCATTTTATATTACACAATCAGTTTGCAATTGTCATTAATAACGTGAACATATATGTTAAGACCTAGACTATCTCACCACGACCAAATTGACCGAGTCTTATCTGAAGGATAAGAGTCTTCGTAACCGGCGAGCGTGTATGAGACGAACTATGAGAGGAAGCCAGAGAGGCATGTAAGAAAAGAACCTGTTGGAACTCTGTACTCTCTGCCTACCCCACAAGGGATCTGGCGTGATAATATAGACAGAGAGAACGAACACATATATTATGTATCATGACAATTATTATTAATTAGTTTCTACCCCCGCGACTTCATCTGAATTGACTTTAGAAAGAAACTTTATATTTTTCCGGTATTAAAAGTATCGTCTACATAATTACTACGTATTAAAAAAAAAGGTGGTTAAAATGTTTGTCTGAAAAATTTAAGGCAATGGAAATTGTCAGAAAACACGTTCAAATTTTCTTTAGTAAACACAAAATTATATTATTTGCAGATAGACAAGAAACTTGGCATGGTACAACAAGAAAATATTCTATAATTTTAATGTCATCTATCTATCCATCCTTTTATTTGAATATCACGGTTAATGGAATGTCAAGCAGTAACCTTCTAATCTGGTCTATACACATAGTCTGTGCCTTTAATAATTGCTTTAGAGTGTTTAGTTGTGATGCGATGACAGATGATAGCTGTCTAATGACGATTGGTGACAGATCGATGTAAGATGGCGGACGGGGCTGCGTTTTCTTTCGGTTGGCAACGGGGTGAGCGATCGGATGTATTGCGTAGCAGCTAACCTCACTGCATTCCATGTGACAATATTAATCTTCAACTCAGTTATTTTGCTACCATAGTTTGGAAATCACGGAAGGTCGGTGTACCGCACAAGACGCTAGTGTTATTTCAAGATTTTCTTCATATTCAGCCACCATGCAGACGACTATGAAAACGAAGATAAACCCACCTTTCACCGTTACCAATGTTGAAATGGCCATCCCGAAAAACCGCTTCGCTTGTAAGATACAGATACGCCGGATTTCTCGCGGCGTAGGTAGAGAGTACAGAGTTCCAACAGTCCAAGTGGCGTGTTTCATTAAACACGGTTTCTAGCTCATACGATTATCGTCAACGTTTTATTTTTGACTTTCTGAAATATTACTTTCCTTAAAGTCTTTCAATTTTTAATAGCATATTCTAGTTCCACTTTTAGACAAAATCGTCTTGTCCATAAAAATCTATTGTGAGGTAGTAGATAACAATAACCATCCACCAATAAAGAAAAACTGTCCCATCAAGATCGCCACGGCTTTGATCGTTGTGGCGATCTTGATGGGAAAGGTTTTTTTTGGAGGTCCTCGACCAGTTTTTTGGATGATGTTAACAACTATTTTCTATTAGTTTCACTGACGCATTACTAGGTCATGTTTAAATACTTTACTTGCATAAATAAAACATAATTAATTCGGCAATTTGAATATAATTACTTTACTATACACATATTAGCATAGTGAATGATTAATATCCGCTGATAACGCATGTTTTGCGCGCGGCGGCGGCGCGTCGCGGCAGTGGGTAGGAATTTTGGTGTGAATTTTCATTAATATGTAATGTAGACGTTTTTGCATGCTCGTGATAAATTAGACGGGTTCTTAGGTGAAATATACTTGTAAAGATTAAATACCGGGGAGGCTGTAGCGATAAAATAACCTAAATTGTATTCTTTGGATGTTATAATGTTACGTTTTTATTTGGTTTAGTGAGTCTCGAACAAAATTAGATAGTTTCCATTATCCATATCGTAATGACTATAGGGATTTTCAAATCTAACAGGTTTTCATAAAACAATATAAAAAGCCATAACTAGTAGTTATTAACATGACATTTTTTTCATTGTTGAAATGAATTTGTTTTTCATACTATAACTGTAACCTTTTTCGGTTTTTAATGAGTTAAGATCACACATAAATCAGAGATTCAAATATCTAGTATCTCAATATTGAGTTATAAAAATAAATCAAAATTCACAATACGAGTTGGCAAGAAAAACAAAAATAGTCGTTAGTTCTCACTATATGGAGCACCTGCCGACTATAATTCGGCCGAACCTCCATAAATCGCGAACGTAAGAAAACAGTTAAACCGAATGGCCCGCGTGATATATGTCGATGAAAAAATCGTGCTTTAAATCGTCGCGATAGAAGAGGTTTGTGTGTCTGTACCTTTATATAATTTATTGTAGTGAATAGAATTTGTACATTCGATAGATATAGGGAAAAATGTAAGTTATCGATAAATCTTAAACCATATCGATTTTGAAAGGTCATCCATGTCAATCATTGTAATGTTGTACCTACAGCTACGTGTTTGCACGTTCGCTCTTTTGTCTATTTGCCTTTATTTCAAACTAGCAGTTTCTCGCGACATTGTACCCGGTCGACAACAACGCCACCTACCGGGTCTATGTTATATAGCCAATGTTACTTCTGGATAAGGTAGCTTTTCAATCGTGAGAGAATCATTAAAACCGGAGATTACCTCGAACATTTAATTTCAAAAACTTGACCTCTTTATAATATTAGTATAGATATACTACAGTTTAACTAGAAATGGTTTTATTAACCGTGAACTCTCTTAGGTTTACAGGTCTTACTCGGACCTTTAAAAGGTTAGCGCCATGGTTCCAACACATAGAAGCCCTTTACGAGAAGTTAGGATTATGTTAGTCACCTGCTGAGATCAAGGGGAACTAACCCCAGCAGGTGCAAGGACTATTGTAAATGACTATGGAAAGAATTATGTAAATGTCGATTAATGGACTAAAACTGGTATATTTCAATGGAGCCAGACACCGGCCATAACCTTTAAAACAGTATGGGGTTTATGCAGGATATCCACTGTTGTATCCAACTTTATTTGTTCTGGTTATGGTAGGCTACATAAAACTGGAAGCAAGAAGGGAAGTAGCCTTAGCTATTTACTTATTTTAAGTCCTTCGTGGCAGAGTACAAAACCCAGCAGTTTTACAGGAGGTTAGGCTTTGTGTTCCTGATGCGTACATGGGTCGGCGGCGGCGACCGCCACTGCTGCTGGTGCCGCGCGCGCGCACCAACCTGTTGCAGCGTACGCCGCTTGTGCGGGCGCTGCGCACGCTTAACGTTATTACGGGATTAATTGATGTAATTACGTGCTCGCTGAGCGAATTCACAAAAGCCTCATATTCTGTATTATCTTAGAAGATTGTATTAGGTTGTGCATAGGTGAGTGTATTAGTATTTAGTGACTGTGCTACGCTATTGCATAAGGTATTACCTGTAAGAATAGTGCATTGTTGAGAATAAAATAAATAAATAAATTTTTCGATGGAATTTATCCAAGTTCACATAGATATCCGCAATTTTTGTAAAAATGACCATTGCCATAATACCTTTTTTTCATCCTACACAATAACTGTTTTATACCTATTTAACAGATTTTTGCTGTCACAGTTCTCAGAATGATAGTTTTTATTTGTGTAGCCATAGAAGGTATAATTGTCAAAGTTCAAACACATCTAAATTGTGATTCAAGCATGAATATATTATTCCTACTAACAAAATGACAGCCGAAAATCAACCACTTTTGTTTCATTTACTTATTTATTTGTAAAATTGAAGTGTCTGTTTGTAATGTCAAAATAACAGCTTTTTACTAAATGCAAACAGTGCAGTGCAGTGCAGAAAGTGCAGTGCAGTGCGCGCTCAGATTCGGACGTGACAAACTATATATTTGAATTATTACAATAAGCGTTTTGCGCGGCTTAAGGCTTAAGCCGTTAAAACTCATAGCCAATGAAGTGTTGGCGTTTTTACAGCACGCCATCGACACCATTGATGAAGTTAGCATCGAGCAAATATGCATGACTAACTTCATCAAGGAAGAGATTTGCAGTGCGGAAGTGCTGCTGTATCAATCGCTCGGCATGAGTAAATGGATGCCGTCCCGTAGGGAGGATGAAAAGGACGAGAATAGTCTCCAGGACATCGTCAGATTACTGAAGGAGACGGATCCTGACGACTTGCCCGCTTTCGTGGTGAAGCAGCTGCACAGGGTGCCCCCCGTCACTTTCGACCACGTCGACGTCACCAGGCTGCTGAAGGAAATCAACACCCTAAAGTCTAGCCTGGCCGTAGTTCAACACAGGTTAGAGGCTTCTGAGAGTACTATCCGCGAGCTATGTGAAGGGTTGCGTCATTGCGTGCGTAGGTCGCACGAGGTCTCTAATGTCAACGTTCGTAGCGGGGCGCAAAATGCAACGGATGGCAGCTTTGAGTCAGCTGATGCATCGTCTGCTGTTGCTACGGCTCCGCGCAATGCACCGCGCCCCGCCGCCTGCAGCACCCTGTGCCCCGCCGGCAGTTCCGCTGCCCCCCCCCCCCCCACCAGTGACGTCAAACGTGAACGCGATTACTCCTCGTCGCGATTACGCCGCCGCTGCCGCTCGCGCACCAAAGAGGACAACGGTAAAGGACCCCAAGGTGCCCAAGGCCACAATGAAGGGCCGAAGTGATGAGGAAGGCTTCATCAAGTTGGAAAGGAAGAAGAAGCCTCCTCGACTAAACCGGTGTGGGACTGCGCCGGTAGAAAAAGGCATGCTCCTCCGTTCAGCAGTACTAACGACGCTGCTGTACGTGTCACTGTTACATTACACCATTAAAGCGTAAGAAGACCATGTACACTCCGAAGGTCGAGAAGATAAACTCGCAAAACAATACGGCGTTTAATTCGTTTTTTGTGCGAGTTCCCACTGTCAAGCTGGCGACCTTCATGAGCGAGGAGTTCTGGCCGAAGGGTGTCATCTTTAGGAGATTTCGTAGGAGACTGCCAGACTCCCATGCACAGCGCAACATGTCGCCGTTTTTAATTTACATGTTACTTAGGTGATAAGTTTAATATATTATATGTATGTTAGTCTGTAAGGTGTACATTATATGGGCCTGTAAATTGTACAATTTCTGGTTCCTGAAATAAATAAATTATGATATTATCATTATTATAAATGCAATGAAAGTATGAAAAAATATACGGTTCTTATAATAAAAACACAGCTTTAACATTTTTGTTTGTATGTCTGTTTGTTCCGCTAATCTTCGAAACCTTAGGCCAAAAATACTACCTAAAATGGGCCAACGTTTTGACCGAAGCCGAAGGTTCTTCTTCTTTTATAGCAAGCACCGAAATTAAACGATGTATTAGGATTTACGACTTACGAATGCGCGAGAGCGCCGCGGAAGCGCTGACGCGCGAAAGGAAGGAGTTATATTGCGTTGCGCTGACCAGCCGCCATTGCCAGTAAATAACCAAATCAAAAGAAGTTCGTTAATAGAACTAACATGCCTTTTAAAAAATCTAACCAAATGATGAACTAAATGTCTTAGGGTTATTAAACCTTCGGCTTAGGCTTAGCCCGAAGGTTTTGGCAATGGCCTATTAATCGGGGTCGGTTTCGCTTTCGGCCAAAAATCTACCTTCGTTCGGACACTAGTTTTAAATAAGACCACGCCAATAGTTGAGCTTTTTTTTGGCACCAGTTTTAGTGCTGTCACCTTCAATCTAGACTCCATTCGGTTTGGCATTTTAGATACAAAATAAGGTTATTTAAATTGTTTTGTCATTTAAATGTATTGTGATATGTCGATCACAAAGCATTCAAAAAGACAGGTGCTTAAAACTACATTTATAAAAATACTTGACAGTTATCATCTGGTTGAATAGAAGTATATGCAGTAATATTGTATTTTAAAAAATTAATATATGTTTTATCAATGTGTATGCTGGAACATAGAGTGACTATACTAGTTAGTTTTTACAAGCTTTTATTTAAACTTGTAATGTTCGTACGTCTGTCTGTCATTCCGATCCAAATCTTGTGATCTATTTTTCAAGCTCGCTGCAAAGCTGAAATTTTGCATACGTATGTAAAGTCGCTGACAATGCAATAATATTATGCAATTAAATACATCACTATAAAATAAATGCAGATTTTCAATACGAATTTTCGTAAATAGTTTCGTATTTAAAAAGAGGTTTGGTACCCATAATGAGTCACATGTTTTTGTTTACCTTTAGTAAAATGCGAAAACGCACGGAGCATTGAATAAACATGATAATAATTATGTATATCGAGTGTTTATCGACGGTTTCAAGCGTATGATGTAAAGTCGAGTTTTCATATCGAATTTTTCAATACACAACAATATATTTGTGTCGATTATAGAAATAAAAAATATTTGAATCTTATTCTATCTATCTATATCATCACGCCAGATCCCTTGCAGGGTAGACAGAGAGTACAGACTGGTAATCTTATACTACTAAAACTTATTTTTTTAAAGTGTTTAATGTTACGACAGGTGTAAAAAAATATCTTTAATATTTTTCAGAATCTTAATTCTTAAGTAGATTATTTATTTCCGAAATAATTTTATTTACTACTAGTTTCTGCCCGCGAATTCATCCGCATTAACTTTAGAAAGGTCCAGGCAATAAATTGTGTGCCAAATTTTATCTAAATCTATAGTTCTTAGATTTACGCGAATATTAAAATAGTTTTATTTCATTTATCTAAATCGGTTACGCCTTTTTTGGGCGATTGAGTAACAAGCATCCAAAAATCTAAACATACAAGCTTTTACATTTATAATATTAATTAAAAAGATATCGTGTTCACAAAACCACGGACAAATTAACGTTAGCAGTGTTATCAGGATTTGATACTTTTTAAATAGTCATGTACCACAGTTTACTTTTTGTCGATAATAAAAAGAAACTAAAAATTATTCTTATACGACTAAAACTTATTTTTAGTTAGTTTTTAATGTTAAGACAGCTTTGAAAAAGATATCTATGGTATTTTATGCGCAATTTGTATTACTTGAAAAAAATAAGTAAAATCAGTATTATCGGTATTATTTATGTCTAAAATAATTTCCACACTATTTATTGTTTGAATACGCAGAAAGTTTAATAAATATAATGAATATTTTTACATAGGTCGATAAAATATGTCGATTGATTTAGTAGTTAAGTAGATTAAGACTAGTCGTCTTGTAGATGTTTACATCTAGTCGTCTTAAATTGGTGACATTTTCTTATGTTTTGACATTTGCAAATGAACATTAATTTAACTCAATAACTGTACGTTAACCTTAATTCAATAAAATCAATAAATATTTTTACAAATTGTAGTGCAGATTGATTTAGATGTTAGCTAGACGTTTTGGGCTAGCAACGTTTTTGTTTTGACCTTTGGACCTGTCATATTGTCCGTGGATTTGTGAACACTAGTTTATATCCAACTTACGTGTTTATTATTAAAAGACCCGCAATTTTCTTTACTTTTATAAGTACTTATGAAAAGTTTGTTGATTGTTCTCCCGTTGTTAGATAATCAAAGCGAAACCACGTTTTGTACGAGTATTCGCGCTGCGGGAAATTTCTTAAACAACAACAGATCTAGGTTTGTTTAAATATAAAATTCCAGTGTGCTTGTGTTTGTTATTCTTATCTTCCTAAACGGCTTCACCAATTTTGATTTTAGTTTTTGTAATATACGGTCACATAGATGGGTTTCAGCTGTAGTGTGACCTGGTAGGTGGCGCTGTTGTCGACCGGCTGCAAAGCCGTGGAAAACTGCTGGTACTATTATAAAATTGTAAAGAGTCTTTTGGTTTGTGAGATTTGGGTGTTTAACGAACACTTATAAAGGGAAAATAAAAATGGTTAACAGTCGAATAAAACAATATAAGTTGAAGAAAGCCCGCTGATTTTCTCGCCGGATCTTTTTATTGTGAGGCTGCGTTCGTCCGGTGGTAGATGTAAAAAATGCAATAATTTAAAATTACTTTAGTTATGCCACTTTCGCTCGGAAAATGTAGGCGTGATGGTTTTTATTATATTTTTGTTATTTCTCTACATTTACAAAATTCGACAGCAGATAAGTGCTTTTTGGTATCAAAATGTAGGTCCAAAATCTTTCTCATTAACTGAATATGAGTAATGATTGTAACGATAAAATATAGACACACACAACAAGTTAACTAGCAAATGCTTTACATTCCATAGACCTTTGGAAAATTTATTACTGGTTAACCCTTCGGTTTGAATTAGTTTTTGCGCGATGGTACTACTAACCGTTAGAACACTGTCTCTCCCGGCGAAGGGTTACGCCAAATATGTCGAGCCACGAAATTTGCTTGTAACTTCTTTCGAAATCGCTTTTTATGATACAAATTGATTAGCAGAAACTAAGTATTTTGATAAAGGTCCAATAATTTGTTAAATAACAAAACGTAGCCCAGCACTATAAATTATTCCTGTAAAAACTAAATCTTTAATGAAAATCTATACTCTCTGCCTGCTTCGAAAGGGATCTAGCGTGATTATATACATAGAATACAAAATTTAATTAGTTAAAAATTACGAAGGAAGCCAGAGAAGTCTGTAAGTAAACAACCTGTTGAAGCACTGTGCTCTCTATCTACCCCGCAAGGGATCTGGCGTAATGACATGCTTAAAATATATAGGAAAATATTCGATATTTTTTGCTTTTTGAAGTCGGTTTACCTTTTTTTTTTAAAGATTTTTATTTTACAATTTTTAGTGACGCGTGAATTATTTTATGTACCGATATTATATTATTTTTCTGAGTTTTACAGTAAGGTACCTAACGGTACGGTAACGGAATCTATACTTTGGTGCTGTTTGCCGTTAAGGAGTTCCCTCTTGTATCTTCAAAGTCCAAGATCCAATACCAATAACATTAAAATAGGACCACCTCAAAACTATACTGAACCCAATGCAAAAAGAAAATCATCAAAATCGGTTCATAAGCAAAGGAGTTATAAAAAAAGGACGAATTATGAACCTCCTTTTTTTAAGTTGGCTAATATACTGCTTAGTTCTATAGTAGGGTACCTATAGGATTGACGTAATACCCATAATATCTCAATTTACACATGCCTATTGTTTGTCGTTAAGGAGTTCCCTGGTGTATCTTCTAAGTCCAAGGTCCAATGCTAATGAAATTAAAATGGGACCACCTTGGAGTCATACTAAATCCAATGCAAAAAAAATCATCAAAATCGGTCCAAAATTGACGGAAATATCGCTGAACATTCATAAAAAAAAAAGCATACATACAACCGAACATAGAGCCTCCTCCTTTTTGAAGTCGGTTAAAAATGATTTAACTGCCTGCCGCATTGAATTAGAGGAGAATCATGTGCGTAGCGAGTACGAATTCCTGGGGCTTCTGTAATTAAACTAATTTACTATAACCTAAGCATTGGACCAACACGATATTATGATAAAAATATAAAATAAATAAATAAACAGAAAAAAATAATTAAAAGCATTATTTTATCAATCCAAGGTAAAAGGGAAATTTAAAATGATTAATCATAACTTCATGTCTATGCCGTTGGCCGTTAATGAGTTTCTTTGTCTGGAGTCAATCTTAAGTGTAGAATCAGGGTATACTTCCCATAAAAATGCATTTTCATTAAAGCTGAACTAACATGTCAAGTTTCGTCAAGTTTCAGCTCCGTTGGATAAGAGGAAACGATTCCAGTTAAGCTTGCAAAATTGACGTAAACAGACTAACAAATTTTGCAAGTTAAACAGAAACTTGTCAAAAGATCCAGTGGTAAATTAGTAGTTTAACTACAGATAACAAAAAATGAAAATTTGTAAGTGCCCCTGCAGGATTTGTACGAAATAAATTATTTGAGTTTCCTGCTAGCTAAGCACGAAAAGATTGACGTAAGCGTGACGCTTGCAAGTAATTTTGCTGTCACGTTCATCATTATTTAGTAAATTATTAGTGTGACAAGGATGGCATATCTTGCTAGTGTCACGCTGACGTCAATATTATCGTATTAAGCCCTCTGATTCTGATTCTAATGGCCCCAAAGGCGAATTCAGCGATAGTTTATAAAGGTAGTGTTTGGAATAGTTGGCGGGTTCTGCGTCGCTAATACCCTAACTGGCGACCTGTGTCGCTCCCGCTGACATATTCATTGCTCGCCGACACTTGGGCGCGTTTAATTTATTGTTTTAATTATCATAGACATCTGTGTACAGTTGTGTGCTGTTATGATTGGTGTTTTTGGAGTTCAGAGCGATTTGATGTTACAAGTGCAGGGTGATACATTAAGGAGGGCTCGTTTAAGTATTATTGCAAAATAAGATATTTTTGTAGGCGCTCGTAGCGCTGTGCGGCCGCAGTGTTCTTACCGATTACCAAGGTTAAGTGGCGTTCGACTCGGTCGGCCTGAGATGGGTGACCGTTTGTGGTATTTTCATATTTGAGCGTCTCCGTACTTCGGAAGGCATGTTAAGCCGTTGCTCCCGGCTACCACTTAATGTGGTAGTCGTTAAGCCGAGTTGGAATCCTCAAAGGCGGCTTGATAAATTCCAACAGCTGGTGGCCACAAACCTGCCTCCAACAATCCGCACTGGGTCCGCGTGGTGAAATATGACCTAATCACTCTAACCTCGATTTGCGAGAAAAGGCCTTTGTCCAGCAGTAGGCAGTATAGGCTGATATTATTATCTATATATTAATACGTGAAGCAAAAACTTTGTACACCTTTTTACGAAAATTGCGCGAACCGAGGAGTATGAAATTTCCCACACTTATAATTATAGAAAAGGAGTGCAGAATGCTAATATTTTTTTTTAATTATGCATAAAACATACATTAAATCAATGAAAAAAACATTGCACACACTACCATGTATTTGACACTATACACTTCAAATTATTTGTCTATAGTCTTACTGAATGTGAAACATAACCAGCAAACGATGAAAGAGTTTTTACAAAAAACATCGCTTACAAAGAAGTTTTGCATCATTAATTAAAGTATCGAAATATGTATGTCAAGTTCAATGGACAGCATTTTCTTCATCGCATCGTTTGTTGTTACAATAAAAAAAAATAAAAAAAAGTTATTCTATTTATCTATATCATCACTCCAGATCCCTTGCGGGGTAGGCAAAGAGTACAGAGTTCCAAAAGGTTCTTTTCTTACATAAAAAAGGGATTCTTTATTTTAATCATGTTAATTTTATTTAAATTTCTTATAATTTGTTTGAAAAAAATATGAAATTAACAGTGTAGCCTTGGCGAAATCTGTGATTATACAAATATAGTATTTGACAATAGAACCTTAATAATGTTCAAACCTATAATTTAAATTAATTATGGTCGAATTTCGACCAATGGGCGACCACTAGATTATATTATTAGATATTTTGCTTACATGTAAGAAATTGAAATTGCACTCACATTCACGGGAGATATTCTTTTCGGTCTATGTGTTTGTTGTGAATATCATGTGTATAAACGCACCCATAACACAGAAATAATCGCTAGTGGTGACTAGGTTTTATAAAACACTACTTTCTGCCCGCGACTTCGGTCGCGTTGACTTTAGACACGAACCTTATTTTTCGGGATAAAAAGTATCCTGTGTATTAATACAGGTAATGAACTATCTGTGTACCAAATTTCATCCAAATCCCTTGAACCTATTTGCGTGATTTTGAAACGAACATTCAAACATCTAAATTTCGAATTCCTTATTAATATATTAATATAAATGCCGCGGCACTGTCATGCCTATATTCCCCAAGCGGGAGTGGCAGGAGTACACAGCACATAAGATCCATCGAGAACTCCAACGGGCATGTTTTTTAATTAACTTTTTTTCTTTTCAGTTCTTTAGCTGACAATTTTAGGTATGAATGCAATAGGGGGCGAGTCTATTACCATTATACCGGGCATATACTCCGAACTTATACTGAAAATATTTCTACTGGTTTTTTTTGCCCACCCTAGCATTTAACCTGAGGATCTCGTGAGCGCTACGCGCACAATTCACCACTAGACTAAAAATAGTAATACATTTATACATAATAGTAATACTAAAAATATATATTCAAATTATAATAAAAAAGAATTACATTAAGTCGTAATCATGAAACAATAAAAAAACGCAGTAAACCGCAGTTTTGCGAGATTTAAAAGTTGTTTTTAACAACTTTGCCATCTCGTCCATTTGGCAGTGGGCGATGACGTCACAAGTGGCACTCTCGCCCTGAAATGCGGCGTGCACTGATGACGCAATTAGGCCGCCACTTTCAGATATCTAGTTGCAAAAATGGCGTAAATTTTAGCAGCATTTTACAAAATAATTAAAGTTTCAGAAATATGGGCAGAATAATTCTTAAAATGAATAATATCAGCCTCACAAATCTTGTGTGGTAAGGGATATTAGGTCATATTCCACTATGCGAACCCCGTGCGGATTGGTAGAGGCAGGTTTGTGGCCACCTGCTCTTAGAACTTATCAAGCCACGTATAAAGCTCCCAACTTGGCTTAACGACTACTACTATACGGAGTGACCGGGATCAACTGCTTAACGTGCCCTCCAAAGCATGGAGATGCTCGAATATGAAATGCCACAAACGTTCACCCATCCCAGACCAACTGAGCCGAACGCTGCTTAACCTTGGTGATCGCTAAGAACACTGCGGTCGCACAGAGTTATTTTAAAATATAAAAAAAATAACAAAGTCACGCCTATATTTCACAGGCGGGGGTGGCGAATATATACTGCGTAAGGCGACTTTTCACCGACGATGTTCAATGAAGCAAGACTATTGGCATTATACCGGGCATAATGCCAGACTCTGGACTGATGCTGAAAATGGAATTAGTCAAGTTCACTAAAAAGTCTATGCTTGCAGTGACTATTTGGTGCGGATCACTTCTTTCCCTCTAATATGGCCGAGGGAGGTGATGGCTGCTCAAGTAATCCCAACCAGTATCAACAAGCAGCACTCGTTCACGAGTACGTCGTGAACGGGTGCTGCTTGTGGAGCCTGGTCCACCCAAAATCTCCCATCCACCCTCTAGCTTTTTATGATAAATTATATTTAAAAATATTATTATTGGTCTTATTTCTCATTCGTAAAGCATCACACTGGAGCTGGATCGCATAAATGATTTTGTATAATATATAAATGTATGTCTATCTATACAGTAAATAATGAAAACTAAATAAATGGAGTATTAGACAAAAAGACAAGCCCGCTGAGTTTCTCGCCGGATCTTCTCAGTTGAGGCCACGTTCCGATTCGGTGTCAGATTAGTAAGTTTAAAATAATGTAAATATGACCATTTGTAAATAACCCCGCAGTTTTTATGCAAAATAAATGATTTGAGTTTGGAAATAATTTATCGATTACAATATTTTTTTCCTATCATTCCTATTCCGATCAATATCTCCACTAGACTAAAGTAATTCACCACTAGACACAAGTGGGGGTGGGGGAGATGTACTGTGTACACCTTCTTTTCGTCAAAGATGTTAGGTACAAACGTAATAGGAAGTGGGCTTGTCCCCATATTTCGGGCGCAACTCCATTCTCCGGACTGATATCGGGAATTTTTGCATTGAAAAATACACCCTGTAGTTTTTCTATCAAACCTAAGACCTGTTGATGGTTGCACGGATTATACGCCGCTAGACCAACCAGATAGTTCCCATGTGAACAATATTAAATGCCTAAATATTTTTGATAGCAAATGTATTACACCCAGATCCTTATTTACTACTTCCTTTTTTTGAGTAAGGATTAAGTTTAATACAAGAAATATGCAACTTAACCTAATTTATAAATGACTTTTGCTGGAATTTCTTATAACAAGTCAGTCCCGTCTTGGTGCTAGAATATCTTCAGGTAGCCAAAATATATTAATATTAGCATATATATACTGCCCATGGCTGGGCAAGGGCAAACGGCCTTCACAAATCGAGGTGAGAGAGGTTAGGTCATTCTCCACCACGTGGAGCCAGTGCGGCTTGGTGAAACTTCGGCTTAACGACTACCACATTAAGTGGTAGCCGGGACCAACGGCTTCAAGTGCCTTCCGGAGCACGGAGACGCTCGAATATGAAAATGCCACAAGCGGTTACCCATCTTAGGTCGACCGAGTCGAACGCTGCTTAACCTTGGTAATTGGTACGAACACCGCGGTAGCACTACTTGGTAATAATAAAGTACTGAAACTAAGCCTTATAAAACTACCAGCAGTGCAGCGGCTTTGCGCCCTTTCGACAACAACCCCTTAATGGGAGATGAATTGCCAACACACTTACTCCGGGATATTTTATAAAGACACCCAAACCGTTATTGACTCCTTGTTTTTATGAATTATGATTATAGTTAATACCATACTAAATACACAACTTAAATTTTGATGATTCATAAAGGACTTCTTGTAGTGAAAGTGAATGTAATTTTTAACTCTCCATTCTGATCTTGGACTCGAACCTATTCACGCCTTTATTAAAAAGGCGACAAACCGATATTTCGCGAACGCACCCAATCATAGAAATCCGCTTACGTAGCCGCCGCCGACTACGAACCTAACTCCCCTCCTATCAGCCGCTACCGCCGTCCGCGGCATGTTCTCGCCGACCCTCTCGATGCCCTTACATCCCTTCTTTCGTATACAGATACCGCACACAGTATCAGACACCGACCTCGCCGGCGAGGTCGAAGAATCCCTTGCCCGCCGGCTGGTGCAGAGAATCACAGTGAGACACCTAATATACGCCCTCCTACATAGCGACTGCCCAAGCCGAGGCCATTCCTCCTCGAGGCGCCCTTGAGCTGCCCCCTTGCCCTTCTGGCTCGAGCGTAGTGGTTGCACGCTCGCCCTCTTGTCCGGTGAAACTGTAAAGGCCCCGCGGCCAACAGCGTAGATCATTCACACTCATAAAGTAATTTGTAACAAGTTATATTTTAACAACTTGGTAATAAATTATCTTCAGGTAACCAAGATACTTAATGATAACATAAAATACTGATTATTTTTTTAATATATTAAGTAATCTTAGTCGCCCTGGAGCGAAACCCCGTCTACCTACTCACCGAGGGTGAAAATCCGGAACACCTAAAGTATCTTCTGGCTAAATGACAAGCCGCGCCGCCCGTCATTGTCTTTTTACGCATGCATGCATATGGTCTAGGTGTTTTTGTGCACTAAATTTAAAGTATTTTCTTGACTGCCTCGTTGGTGTAGTGGCAAAGCGCATTGCTTTGTGATCACGAGGTCCTGAGTTCAAATCCTAGTTCGGCGAAATGTAGTTTTTCTAACGAAAACTTCCCAGTATGAGTCCGGAGTCTGGAATCGTGCCCGGTATATTTTTTTTTTTTTTTTTTTTTTTTTTTTAAAAAAACGTAGTCCCACACTAGGATTTATTCCTGTGTCGTGGGTGCGTTTACAAACATGAAAATTTACATACATAAATACCCAGACCGGAACAAATAATTGTGGATCACACAAAGATTTGTCCCGTGCGGGAATCGAACCCGCGACTATTAGACACAGTGGGCGGAGCGGCTTAAGCTCTTAACCACTGCGCTAAATCGTCCGTCAATATGGCAATAGACTGAATAGACTGCTGAAACGTGGGTGTACTCAGTACACCTCTGCCACCCCCGCTAGGGGAATATAGGCGTGACAGTATAAATTAGTATTTTTTTTATTTTACTTATTGAAATGTTCTTTTTATCATTTTCAGTATAAGTGAACAGTAGTTATTGGGTACATCATCAGAGCTTTCGCTTCAGGACGACTAAAATAACACCATGTATACGACTGGAAATAGGCCAATTTCTTGATAGTTTTACTGTTTAGTAACATTTTTCTTTAGGATTGAAGATACAAATAATTGTAAGTTAAAAGTTTTATAACACTTTTAAATAATATTTGAATAATTTAATCTCCATTAACGTTGATGAAATTATACTTGAGAAAAGCGACATTACCAAAAGCGTCATCTATTGATAAATACCAACCCTTAAATTTAATTTGCTCGTAAATAGTTTATATTTAAGTGCTGTTACGCTTCAATTCACAAACAACGTGTCGCACTGAAATTAAACTTTACAGAGGTAAAATGAATTGAGCCATAACGAGCGTAAGTTTGTTGTTGTTAGGTGTTCAGTCTTTTAAGCAGTGATAGCCTTGTGGTTAGACCATTGGACTGCAAAGGCAGAAGTCTCGGGTTCAAACCCAGGCACGCACCTCCGTCTTTTCGAAAGCAGCGCGTATTAAAAATTAACTATCACTTGCTTTAACGGTAAGGGAAAACATCGAGAGGAAAGCTGCATGCCTAAGAGTTTCTCAAAGGTGTGTGAAGTTCGCTAACCCTCACTGGTCCAGCGTGGTGGACTATGACCTAAACCCTCTCAGTTTGAGAGGAGGCCCGTGCCCAACAGTGGGAAAGTTTCTTAAAGGGGCTAAGTTATACAGGTTCGTCAAATTTTTAGTTTTCGTTAATTGGTTATAACTAAAGTGCTAGTCCCACTGCTGGGCAAGGACCTACTCTCACAAACCGAGGGGAAAGAAATTAGATCATACTCCACAACGCGGACGCAGTGCGAATTCATAGAGGCAGGTTTGCGGCCACCTGCTGCTGGAACCTATCTAGCCGCCTATAAGGCTTCCAACTTGGCTTAACGACTACCACATTAAATGATAACCAGAACCCGCGGAGACGCTCGTATATGGAAATGCCGCAAACGGCCACCCATCTCAGAACGACAGAGGCGAACGTTGCTTAGCCATGGTGATCGCCAAGAACACCGCGATCGCACAGCGCCTTCTTTTTCTGTTTAGCCGTAGATTATTACATATATTTAGATTGGAAGTGAATGTTGTAAACATGGTTTTAAGCCCTGACATTTTAAAATGAAATAATAATAATTCCGTTGGTTAAAGTAGAACTCGGCCATGTTGAAAATTCTTGGTAACCGTTTTCTTTGAAGAGATGACAATTTATTTTGAAATGGCCGACTTAGTACGTGTGCTTTAACTAATTGTTGAGAGATTATTGTTATTCTTGTTAAGAGCTGACTCATTCTGTGCTTAAAATATTAGTTTGCTCTTCAGCAAGGGAAAGCTGTCGGCATTGTTCACTGGGATGCGATCTTTATGATTATGGTTTTTTTATTTAATTTTAAGTTTTATTAAGTGTATTTCAATTTTAATAATTATTTGCAGTCTTTAAAAACTAATTGCTTAATATTATAGCTGGTTATTGGACCGATAGCGACTACGAGGAAGGAGCCCAACACGCTGGACGGATCAGATTTGCACAGCTCTTGATACCACGTTTCACGATGCTCTGCACTCGGCTGCAGATAGAAGTGGATGGCGACTCATCATCCGCAGAAAAGTGCTCTCTAACATATGACCACGATCCTCAGTAATAAGGAAAACGACGCAAGGAGGAGGAGGAGGATTATGTTAAACTAAGTTGTCCACTGAGTTTTTCGCCTTCGCCGTCTTCTCAGTGAAGGCCACCGATTTAAAAAATATATATAAAACTGACAATTTGTAAATACTCCCGCAGAATTAAACTTACACATGTCACAGGTAAATTGCTCTTTTGTCACGACAAAGAAATATTGATAATAAATATCTACCCATACATTGAAAAACTCCAGTTAAATTGTAAATAAAGACCATTGAAACCATTTGTCAAAAGAGGCCAGACACTAGGTAAATAAAAAAAATACAAACAAATTAAACCTTCAAGTTTGACGACTCCTATTTCATGATTAACAAAGAAGAAATTTATCAAATGCTATAAAAATCAAACTAGATATTTTAGTACTTACCAACACAAACTCTGCGTAAAATTTTACACGTGACACAGAGAAATAGTTTTTACTCGCCACAAAGATTTACAGTTAGTAAAAAGTTTAAACAGTTTTATAAAATACGGTAAAATCGTATACAAACATCCTAAATCGCACTACCAATCTAACACATCAAACTATCACTAACATGAAACTACTGATAACTTCACAACCTGGTGAGTAGCTTCTTAAAACTAATTTTATGATTAAAAATGCTAATTTTTAAAAAATTAAATCGGTACAGCTAAATAGTTTGCGATATTCAAATTTGAAATTTAAAGATTTGAAATGTCATGTTCATATGTCAATGTTCATTTTTTTCTTTTTTTTCTGGCTTGTATGGCCAAGAGCGCGTGCTACGTGCAGCCGCGGCGGAGTAGCACTGAGCGCCGGCTATCAGACAGTGTAACGACTGATATCACAGGTCTAGAATATGTGTAGGTAGGCACAGCAACGGCCCTAACTATGGACGGTGCATGCGATGAGCGAGTTAGTGACGAGGCTTTACATCGCGTTGGATGTAAAGCCTCGTTATGAATATATACAATATCTTGGACGTACGCAACTACTTATTTTAGACATTCGTAGCGCTGTGCTACCGCAATGTTTATAGCGATCACGATAGAGGTTAGAATGTGATGCATTAAAGTTTGTGGCATTTCCATTTTCGAGTATCTCCGTGCGTTTAGAAAGCACGATAAATAGTTAGTCCTAGTTACCACTTTATGTAATAGTCATTAAGCTGAGTTGAAAGCCTTAGATGCGGCTTGACCTATAGATAGATAGCTTGATAAATATATAGGATCTCCGCGCTTCGGAAGGCTTATTCAACAGTAGCTCCCAGTTAGCGCTTATATAAGTATGTGATAGTCTTTAAGCCAAGCACGAAGGCTTAAAGAAAAGGCTAAAAAGCAAAAATCGGTCACCACCAATCCGCACTAAGTCCGCATGGTGGAATATAAACTAATCCATTTCACCTCGATTGGTGCAATAAGGCCAGCAGTAGGCTATAAAAGTTGATTTATTACGCCACCCCTGAGTTACATTCAGCTCGATTACGTGACAGTGTGCATAGAAGTGGGTATGAAACTGGACAGTGTGAACATATTAACCGCGGCAATGAACAGGGAGATACTGCAGGGCAGGGGCATACTGGGGCATGCCTGTCTTGTGTCCAAATTGTACCCATAAACTCTAGTAGGGAAGCCCAATTCTTGGCTAATGTACAATTACCAGAAGCTGTCAAATTCAAATCGTGAAAAAAAATGTTTAATAAAACTTAGCGGATTATTAATTTGACAATCACTTACTTGGTATAAGCGTACGCTACTCATTGGAGTAGTCACGGGTTCCAATTCCGCATTTAAGTCATGGCCCACAAATTTATTTTTCGATCTGAGTGTTTCAGCATATAAAATTCATGCTTGTAATTTTTTTAGAAAAAAAATAGTGTAGACCATCTCTTTTTTTTTAATAGGTAATAGAATATTGTTTGATAATGCATTGTCGTTGAGTATTGTTACTTATTAAAACTTCTAGATTTATTTCACATTATTTATATATAACCATTCGTTTTGCACTTCTGAACTTTCCTAAGATTCTAATTTACGGATTTCGGTATGATTTTCATATAACTTATTGTTACAAGCGTTTCTTATGGTTCAAACCCCCGGCCAGACAAAAATGTAAAAAAAAAACACCTTCCAGCCTATATTCTCCAAGCGGGGGTGGCAGAGGTGTACTAAGTACACCCACGTTTCGCCGACGATGTTAGGTCCCATGTAATAGGGGGCAACCCTATTGCCATATACCGGGCACAATTCCTGACTCCGGACTCGTACTAGGAAGTTTTCGTTAGAAAAACTACACTTGTCCGACCTAGGATTTGAACCCTCGTGGGCCAACCCACGAGGTCCTCCTCGTGATCACAAAGCGACGCACTTTGCCACTAGACCAACGAGGCAGTAATGTAATTTTCCTATATTTTCCAGTATCAGGCCGGAATCTGGCATTGTGACCGATATAATGACAATAGGCTCGCCCCCTATTACATGGGACCTAATACAGTCAGCGAAAAGCCAGGGTATACATAGTACACCTTTGCGAAGCGCTTGAAGAAATAGGCGTGATGTTGAGTCCTATATTTATTGACATCAATTTCCATACTTCCTAAAACATCACCAGAATAAAAGGTGTAATAAATAATTCCAGCGATCCTCTAAAATAAAATTCCATTTACTGTAATCAATCAATCTTTCCGTAGTACAAAACTAGGCTTGAAACCCACACGTCACTGTCACGGACCATAGGCCTTCGCGTTCCTCACTCGGCAAAATCAAACTTTGACCATTATTGCTTTCTGCATCGCCGCTCAAAGATATTTACGAAATCACGTGTTAGATTGGTGCGGACAAAGCGATTGTGATTTCAACTCGAAATAAAGGCCGGAACGACGCGAGCTTTCTCGTAGTTTGGTCACAAAGGCGTGATTGCATCGAGATACGAACGAACGAATGAAGCTCTGCGCCATCTATGAGAGGAAATAGGAACCGCTTAGCCACCCCTTGATTGAAATGTCGCGTCGCGGGGTAGTGTTGGTACTGTCGCAATTGCGTGTTTTGGTCATTTTATTTTCTTTAGAGATAGCAGACAGACCCAGTTCTGTGACGCATTTATATAAGTATCTATAAATATAGTAAAACTGTAACCGAGCCGAATCTGTACTGTTTATGGCTTCAAGAAGTCAGAAACCTGAAAACTAAAGACTTTCAGTGTTTGTTACTTTAAGGTGTTGTTTAAATTTAACTTTAAGTTTGGTTAAGTTGGAGGACAGGCAATTTTTATTTTTGAACCTTCGATTTCAGAAACATGAAAAACGCCTCAAAATGATGCAACAAACAGCCAAAAAGATATCAATTCAATCAAAATGGAGTAAAAATCAATCTGTAAGGCTAGGAGACTTATTTTATTATTGCACTCCATATCCTATTTAAACACCATACACAAACTGTCTACATTTACATACATTTCGCGTGCCCGCTGGCCGTCCCCAGTGATTTTTGTCAACTCTAGTTTGCGACTGAGCTGGTTTATTTACCAGTTATCTTTATTTATACGGTGTAATGCAGCACCGTTCTGGGGACCCAGCTTGTTATAGATGAGCCTAGGGAGCTGTGTCGTAAACCGAGTCAACTGAGCGTTTTGTTACGTTATAAGAAAAGGATTTATTTAGGTCGGTAGGCGCTTTATAAGTGCTAGTGATATAGCAAAATAGATGGTTGTAGGGTATTGTGCGAATCGGGCTCCAAGGAAAAAGTTGACAATAGAAATATGCAACAAAACATATTTTTTCTAGCAGTCTGGGTGAAACATTAACTCTTCTGTACTGATTATTGTGGAGACTGATTTTCATAATATTCTTGCTAATGTCAAACCCGATAATACTTATGAATTACAGAGCCAGTCTCTGGGTTATACTACAATAACGCATGTTACCTCTATTTTTATCTTATTAACCATTGGGATTGGCCGCTGATAGATATACCAGATTTGTTTTTAAGAGATCCCTAAGACAGCAAAAATGTTCTCCAATTCCAATTAAGCCACTTAGGTGTCAATAACCTAGGTCCGTTAGAATCAGTTTAATAAAGCCATGCGCAGAACGTATGGTGTGTATATGCAAAGTAAATCCGATTTTTCACGAGAACGGTATAAAATTAGCACAAAAATCTAAAAAATCGAGTTAGGGTCATCTTAGGCTCTATCTGGAGAATATTTAAATAGGGTGTTTCTATGGTAGAATTAAGAAATACGATACTTCGGTCTCTTTGACTTTCCCTCCCACTACCTGCGCCGCTCGGTTCTGAAGGGACGTGATTGGGTTTCCAAAAACTTGATTTTTCGCGATAAGTCAATACAGTTCTGAAGGTGCGTTACGTTAATCCGAATGTAATAAAGGGACCACCAATATACCGGACCCAATCCCAGATTCTGGACTGCTATGAGAATTACTGAACAGAAAAACCAACCCGACTCGAACCCCGTGATCATTACCGGCACCATGCATCACATACCAAAGATGGACAAATGTACTTTCCATAAAATGTAATAAATCATCTTATCTCTATTCTTATCTATGATTGTCAACTCGCTTAATAGAACGTCTGCGTCAAGCCATAATTTAATCTTGAGGCGGCTATCTTTCCGCCTGTTTCCTCTGTGTTGGAGGAAGAATCTCAACAAATTCGTTCATATCAAGGCAAACTAACAAGTTGGAAAACAATTTACATAGAGCGCGGGACACACCGAGTGCGGCTCGGGAACGGTCGCCGATCTCCATAACTAATTAAATTGCGGTATAAAGTTGGTCGGCAGGTGCGCCGCAGTCCACTCCTGCGACTGTCTCGGGAATGTTTAAAGTGCTTATTTGAACGCATAATGTATGGAAATCTGAACAGGCTTTACACCATCGATATATTATGCTTTAGATAGAATATAAAAGCACAACTATGTGTATGGTCCTAATTCGAATTAGTTCGATGCAACCATAGCCAACGTGAGGATGCATTAAATGCTACATTTACTAAAAAAACAATGATAAAAAGATGTATACGCCGCTACGCCTATATTCTCCAAGCGAGGGTGGCAGAGCAGTACTGTGTAAACCTATTTTTGACAACGTGTTAGGTCCTATGTAATAGCAGAGCCTATTGTCATATAATATATAGTAATATAAATAGAAGAATAGAAGATATTGTGGCTCCAGTGATTTTTGTGTATACGACATTGCTAGGCGACAATACAAACTACTATCAGCGTCCTTATAATATATATAACCTTATTAATAAATACATTTTCGTACACCCGCTTACCTAAAAACTGTAAAATATATGTTTTACAGTCTTAAACCGTTCGGCTTAAGACAAAAATTACGATGAAACTGAAAGACTCCTACAAAGAATCATATAACACACGTACACATACATATAGTCATACACGCACACACACACATAAACACGCGCGCGCGCACATGTCCATATCCAGTACACGCATAAACACATATTAACTGAGTTTTTAAATTTAATTTAATTTTTTATTTATTTATGTTAACAATCATATTATACTAGTAACGTATGTTATGGAAGAGCAGAGAATCCTAGCACAGGTACATACTTAAAAGGAGTCTCTAAATACGGCTAATTTGTAATATGATTTTAAATTAAAGAAATAAATAATTTTGTATTTGTACTTACCAGGCACAATTCCGGACGGACGATTTAGCGCACTGGTAAACAGCTTAAACTGCTCCGCCCACTGTGTCTAATAGTCACGGGTTCGATTCCCGCACAGGACAAATCTTTGTGTGACCCACAATTATATCTTTTGGTCTGGGTATTGGTGTATGTGAATTTTCGTGTTTGTCACCGTACCCACCACACAGAAATATATCCTAGAGTGGGGCTATGTTTAAAAAAAAAACCATTATCTACTACAAATAATATATCAATCCGTCACCGAGCATCATTTGTGCTCGATCGTCTCCATCCGTTAATCTGCAAGCGGAGTAAAATGTCCCTTAGAAATAAGGTGACACTTTACAAAACTTGCGTTCGACCCATCATGACTTATGCGTGTGTTGTGTTCGGGCATTCGGCCCCCTCTCACATCGATAAACTCCAAGTGGTTCAAAACCGCTTCCTCCGTAAAGCCGTGGAGCCCCCTGGTTCGTACGGAACGTCGACCTCCACTCCGATCTAGGTCTCGAACCTATTCGCGCCTTTATTAAAAAGGCGTCAACACGTCACTTCGCGAACGCATCTACCCATGCGAATCCGTTAATCGTAGCCACCGCCGACTACGATCTCCCCCCCTACCCCTGCCGCCACCGCCGGCCGCGACATGTTCTCACCGACCCCCCGATGCTTTGTCATCCCTTCTTTCCGCTCAGAATACGGGCGACGACGACGACGTAGTAGTAGATCCCCTCCCATAGCCGGCGGTTGACCGGTGCACTTAGTAGTGCACCCGTCCCCCTACAGCGACTGCCCCAACCGAGGGCGCCTCTTGCCCTTCTGGCTGGCTAGAGCGTAGTGGTTGCACGCTCGCTTTTAAGTCCGGTGAAGCTGTAAAGGCCTCGCGGCCAACAGTGTACATCATTCACACACACACACACACACACACACACACACACACACACACACACACACACAGACGCGCGCGCTTGGCACGAGCAAATTCTCTTCCTCTTATTTTCTCTTAAAAAAACGTTGCCCCACACTAGGAACACATCCTGTGTCGTGAATGCGTTAACAAACATAAAACATATACAAACACTCCGAGCAAAAATTATTTTGGGTCACTCGGAGATTTGTCCTGTACGGGGATTTAATCTGCGAGTACTTTATTCAATGGGCGGGACAGCTCTTGATCAAGCCATCTTCTCAGATTGTTGTTAGCGATATACTATCGACTTGATATGCCATCCGCTTCGCTATCGACTAGTACATGTAAACTAAGACTACCCGCTACATATTAATAAATGTTTTCTGTTTTTCATAATACTCAAATATAGTGCAGAAACGGTGACACATATGCGGTACTGCATGTGTATAAAGAATACTTATTTCTTCGAACAAGAACTTTGTACCCCTTTTTACGAAAATTGCGCGGACGGAGGAGTATGAAATTTCCCACACTTATAGTTTATATCGAGATGGAGTGCAGAAAGCTAATATTTTTTCTTAAAAATACATTAAATCAATAAAAACACATTACACACACCACCATGTATTTGACACAATACACTTCAAATTGAGAATAGATTAATATTGTTTGTTTTTAATATTATTTGTCTATAGCCTTACTGAATGTCATACATAACCAGCAAACGATGAAAGATTTTTTTCAAAAAACATCGTTTACAGAGAAGTGTTGTATCATCAATTAAATTATCGAAATATGTATGTCAAGTTCAATGGACAGCATTTTCTTTTTGTTTTTTTGATTCAATAAAAAAAAGTTATTCTTTATATTAATCTTTTTTTTTTAATTTCTTATAATTTGTTTGCAAAAAAGGCAAATTAGCAGTGTAGCCTAGGCGAAATCTGTGATTATAGAAGTATAGTCTTTGACTATAGAACCTTAATAATGTTCAAACTTATAATTTAAATTAATTATTATGGCATTTCGACGAATTGGCGACCACTAGTTATAATAGAACTACACTTTGGTAAGTTCGTTCACTAATTATACCTGGAGACTATTCAATATAACTGTAAATATGATTTACTAGCTGCGATCCTAGCGTTTATTATGTAATCTTTATATATTATCTCGTAATTACTGAAATACAATATATCCTATGTTACTTCTGGCTAATGTAACTTTCTAATGGGGAAATAATCATTAAAATCGGTTCAGTAGTCGTCGAGACCAAAAAACCTTTTCTTTTTATAGTAATATTTGTTGCATGTCGACGGATGCAAAGCACAAAAAGTCGTCTTTTAGTTGTTTTTTTATTTTATTTGTTTTTTTTTTTGTCACACTGCTCCATCGAGATCAATCAATAATATAAAAAATATTAACACTTTTTCTTTCTAAGCTGTGTACTTAAAAGTTAAAAGTTACTATTTAGAATTACTACTTTTTAGATAATTACGTACTTTTCACCCGTGGATATTAAGAAATTTGTAACCTCTCGCCTGTCATTACCATTGATTCATTATAAAAAAATGGATAAAATGACACAAACTAAATTCAGAAAAGCCAAAATGTTTGAACTTGGATTTGAATCGCGGACCAGGTGAATTAAAATATAAGAGAATTAGATAAAATAGACAAGCCCGCTGAGTTGCCCGCCCGATTTATCAGACGCGACCACGCTTTGAGCCGCTGGTAGATTAGTTAGTAAAATAATTATAATTTAATTTTTTTTATACTGCGTTCTTAGATTTACGCAAATATTACACATGAAATAAAACTATTATACGGATTTCATCGCGGTTTATTTTTGAAACGTCGGGACCTAAAAAATCAAAAATAAACCGCGATAAAATCCGTAAAATAGTTTTATTTCATGTAAGTTTTTTTTTATACCAGAATTTTATAGCAAAAACACAACGAAGATATCTTGCTTATTTAAGAAGATCCTATGGCTTCTTTCTGGTTCTATCATTAGATCCTGGACACCATCCGGGCCAAATGTACTCGTAAAGGCAAATCTGACGAGCCCAAACAAAGCGAGGTTATATTGAGTAGTCGGGTGATCCTATTAGAGCCGCCTTTCGGCTTCATCATGAGACCCTGAACCCTATCTGGTTGTATAGTGTTTTTATTACCAATCTAAACACAACATTACCTTTTATACTTCACATGTTCCTATGGCTACTTTCCGACTTCAGCATTTGACCAGCTCTATAGTACCATATTATTGTTGTGTCACCAAACTTATTTATGTATGCCAAATTTTAACTAAGTTGGATAAAAAGGCAAAAAGATCAGGTGCTAGCGGTCGCCCCATCGTCTGGGTATGTCTGGGCATAACGTGAGGTAACAATTTTAGATAAAAATAGGACGTGCATTACAAAAAGGCTCCTAACTCAGCAAAGTTTGCTGACTGAGGATAGTCAGCGCTGATCTTCCGTTAGCACCTTTTAGTGGACCGTTGACGTGACATCACGATACATAACAAAATACGCAGAGAAGAGAAGTCTTTGCTCTCAGTGAGACTATGAAAAAATATTAATTGTAGAAAAAATAATTTTTATTATTAATAAAAACAAAATGTAATATAGTAATAATCCAATGCTAGTCAACGAGCGCTCTCTCAACACACCGGGCTGAAAACTGTAAGGGCTTTCCTAGATGCTCTTTGAACACTTTTTTATGAAAAGATTACAAGGCTACTAAAACGAAAATAACTGCTCGCCATTCCATTAACTGATTTTAAAATAATAGGATATGACATATAATAATATCAGCATATACTGTCTCATTGCTGGACAAAGGCCTGTCTCACAAATGGAGGAGAAACGGCCTAAAATACCTTTCGAAGCACGGCGACGCCAAAATATGAAAATGTTACAAACGGTCAACCATCAATGTTACAAAGATCGATCGAGCCGAATGCTGCCGCTGCTTGCCTTAGTGATCGTTAAGAATAATGCAGGCGTACAGCGCTACGAGAGCCATGATTTAATATGAGTGGGATTTAAATGTATAAATGGATAGGTTGGTACCTGCCGTGCGGGGTCGATTAAATTTTATTTGGACTATCAGGTCATATCGGGCAATTCGCTCGGGGGTGAGTGCCTCATTACCGTAACGATTCAATTTCAAACGGATAACTATTATCGTAATGATAATAACGTAAATGAGGATTTTAAATGATAATATGAATCACGTACGGACGAAAGGACGTAAGCCACTATCACGTGGTTGCGATTACCGCATTAAATGTCTCTAGATTATGGGTCACGAATAAAATAACAGCCAATGAAAGGGCGGGTTTGAATAAACTTACATATCTTTACTTACCTGTGGCTTGCAACGGCAGAAATTAGATTAAAATTATTAAACACCTCAGACCTTTTCACTAAGTATGATAGTTTTAGCAAACTGTAGCATTTTAACGTGTCTTCGTGTTGGCTTATGGTTGGATCGAATGATAAAAATGTGCAAGCGATATGAAAAATTAAAGATGCTAAGCGATTTACGTTGCTAACCGTACTAGATTTAGATACCTTAGTAATTTCATTCAAAGATCTGCGATTAATTTCTAGTGTCGTAGGCAAATTTCAAATACACAAATAATAACAACACCAAAGTACACGATAATTTTTCTCTAATCTAACATGTGGGCAAAGCACATAATTTTACGACTTTAGAAATGTTCAGATTGCCTCATAGATACATAAAAGACAACATCATCATCAGCCAAAAAAACTGACACTGGGGCATCATCATCATTCGCCTAAAAATACTGACAATGCGACATCATCAGCATCAGCCGAAAAATACTGACAATGCGACATCAACATCGTCTGCCGAAAAAACTGACAATGCAACGTCATCATCACCAGAAAAAATGACAATACGACATCATCATCACCATCAGCTGAAAAACTGACGATGTGAAATCATCATCGTCAACCGAAAAAAACTTGACATTGCGACATCATCATCAACAGCCGAAAAAAGCAAACAATGCAACATCATCATCAACAGCCAGAAAGAACTGACAATGCGCCATTATCATCATCAGCCTAAAAAACTGACAAAGCAAACATCATCATAATCATGAGCCGAAATAATACTGACAATGCGATATCATCATCGTAAGCCGAAAAAATACTGACAATACGATAGCATCATCATCAGCCGAAAAAATACTGGCAATGCGATATCATCATCGTAAGCCGAAAAAATACTGACAATGCGATATCATCATCGTAAGCCGAAAAAATACTGACAATACGATAGCATCATCATCAGCCGAAAAAATACTGGCAATGCGATATCATCATCATCAGCCGAAAAGACTGACTTTGTGACATCATCATCATCAGCCTAAAAAAATTACCATGCGACATCATCATTATCAGCCGAAAAAAACTGACAATGCGACATCATTATCATCACCCGACTGCAGGACAAAAGCTTCCCCCAAAGAACGCCAAGACGACCAGTTCTGTGCTGTACGCATCCAGCTATTACCTGCAACCTTCACCAGGTCATCAGTCCAAGGCGACATCTAAACGGCCAAATAGCCCAATGTTCGTAACATTTAATTTTGCCCTTTTTGTACGGCTTACGTGGCTTATCCGGAGGGAAGTCAAGAGTCTCCGTAACTGGCGAGCTGGCTGGCTGTATTAGATGAACTATGAGAGTGGAGAAAGCCAGAGAGGTCTGTAAGGTAAGCTGTTTGAGCTTTGTACTCTCTGTCTACCCCACAAGATCTGGCGTGATGATATAGATAGATTATCATTGACAAATTGGTCTAATTGTCATTTGTCGCTTGTCATTGTCACTTTCATTAAACTTTACTGTCACTTCACTTAAAATTTGGATTCTTCTCGTAAAATGTTTACGGGTAATGCCTACAGTGTAATGAATATTCGTAATTGGAAAAATAAAAATTTATAGTGCGGAAAGTACCGGTACCGCGGTCGTTGGGCTAATGAAACTACATGAACCGACGTTCATATGGTAGATACATATACGTTATATTACTATGTATATTCAAAAGAGCATTGTTTTAAGATATACTCTGAATTTTAGACCTTCCGATTGAGATTGGCTGGTTAAAACCTAGGGAAAACCGTATCCCACAAAAGATGTAAGGAAACCATGACCCTTTTTTTTAAATCGATGCCCAACTCTAAAAATTATTTCTGTATTGTGAAGATGTGTACCAATATACATGACATACGAAAACACGGAGCAATATATTTGTATTTGTTTGACACAAAAAGTTTTTTTCCGTGCGGGAATCGACACCCTCAACTACTCGATCCAATGGGCAAAGAGGCTTACACTCTTAAATACTTGGTTAAGCCGTATTTAAATTCAAAAGTTCTTGATTATAATATGCCCCTCTGAATAAAAAAATGCTAGTGTGGTGAAGCCTGGGACACAAAAATACCCATCCTTATTCTTACAAAATACATATAGTTACTAAAACACAGAGGTAAGTTAAAAAATGAAAAATCTTAACACGATTTGTTCATGGGTCTACTATTGGTAGTGCTCGTAGAAAGTCGTAGCTCCGTAGCCATACTACGCGAACATATCGCTTTGGATCTGCTACGCAGCGTAGCGCTCCGTAGCCCCTCAATTCGTTATGTAAATGTATCTTTTGTGCGTCCGACCGCTCGGCCCAGTCAGCGCTACTGTACAAATTTGTGCAACTTCTGTTGCCCTACGGGGCATTGTAGAGCTACGGCTGTACAATTTACGTAATACTCGCATCAGGTGAATAACAAGCATTGATAAAAAACTACATGTATACAAATCCAAATACAACTATTTACGGAACAAGTGTAAAAAATAGTGAAGAAATATAAGTAGTAAGTGCCTGTAGCGTGTTTTTTTTGTATTCATTCTAGAATACACCGTACACCGTCACGCCTTTACTCTGCAAGCGGGGGTGGCGTAGATATACTGAGTACACCCACTGTTCGCTGACATATGCCGGGCACAATTCCAGACTCCGGTTTTTGTTAGACGTCCGGGACGCTTTCCGGGCCCTTGAAAACCTTTGCTGGAGGACCGGTAGAGTCCCTACAGATTGGCGCCGCGCAGTCATAGTACCCTTGTATAAAGGCAAGGGTTCACAATATGACTGCGCCAATTACAGAGCCATCAGTTTGGTCAGCTTGGCAGCCAAGGTGTACGGTAAAATTATTGAACGGAGAATGCGCGCGAAGTCCGATAGAATGTTGTGCGAGGCACAAGAGGGTTTCAGGTCTAGAAAAGGATGTTCGGATCAAGTCTTCTCACTCCGCAACATCGTAGAGAAGCATCTGGCAGTGGGGCGGAAGGTTTTCTGCGGTTTTGTAGATCTGGAGAAGGCATTTGACAGAGTTGTGCGAAAGAGACTTTGGGACATTTTGCCAGAGTATGGTATAGATGGCACTCTGTTGCGAGCCGTCAGGTCCACTTATGTGGACTGCAAGGCATGCGTACGGGTGGGTGATAACAGGTCACCCTGGTTTGACGTTAAAATCGGCGTCAAGCAGGGTTGCGTGTTGTCCGCTAGACTGTTTATAATATATCTGGACAAAAGTCTTCAAAGACTGAAAGCGATGAATGAAGGTGTACAAATGGGTGACTTAGTGGTAAACCATCTACTTTATGCAGATGACGCGGTTTTAATAGCGCCAACAGCCACTGATCTGCAAACACTAGTCACAGTTATGAAAGACGACTGCATGATCAATGGCTTACACTTGAATGTGAAGAAAACCAAGATTATGGTTTTTGAAAGGGAAGAAACCAGAACGAATGGAAGGATTGTGGTTGGTAACGATGTGCTGGAGCAAGTGAATGAGTTTGTATATCTTGGATGCGCCTTCAGTAAGGATGGGAAATACACCGCTGACATAGAGAGAAGAGTGACATAGCTGACATAGAGAGCAGGGAACAGAGTGAATGGTGCGATGGGAAAGCTACTCGGGAGCCGGCACTTAAGCCATAAGGCGCAGCTGGCCCATGGTAGCGAGAGCTGGGTATGTAAGAAGGAGAATGAAAGTAGGATAAATGCGGTAGAAATGCGAGCTCTGCGGAAGATGTGCGGAGTGAAGCTGACCGACCGCATTACCAACAGCATAGTAAGATAGCGAGTAGGTATGAAAGATAGTATCGGTGTAAAGATGAGAAAGGGCATGCTCCGTTGGTTCGGGCATATAGAAAGAATGCCTGAGGAAAGAATGACAAAACAGATATACAATGTGAAAGTGGAAGGATGCAGGTACCGGGGAAGACCTAGACTATCTTACCACGACCAAATAAACCGAGTCTTATCTGATGGAAAAGTCAAGAGTCTCCGTAACCGGTGAGCGTGTATAAAACGAACTATGAGAGTCGAGGAAGCCAGAGAGGTATGTAAGGAAAGAACCTGTTGGAACTCTGTACTCTCTGCCTACCCCGCAAGGGATCTGGCGTGAAGTAATAGATAGATAGACCTCGTGATCATAAAGTGATGCGCTTTGCCAGTAGACTAACGAGACTTTCTATATACTGGCTAGTATGTAGAATAATATGAGGGATTACTTGCTTATGACATAGTAGTCGTTTAGGGGCATTGTCAATACAGTTGTAAGAATACAAAAGTGGTTCTAGTAGGTATTTATATATATGCTATAGTTTAAAATGCAGAAAGAATGTCAGCAGAAAGCGTTACGAAACAAATACACCAAAGTGGATGGATGTAGGTACCCGGGAAGACTTAGACTATTTACCATGACCGAGACCGTGTCTGATCTGAACGGCAAGTCGAGAGTCTCCGTAACCAGCGAGCGTCTATGAGACGAACTATGAGAGTTGAGGATACCAGAGAGTACTAAAGAAAGAACCTGTTGGACCTCTGTACTCTGCCTACCCTGCAAGGGAACGGGCATGATGATATAGATAGATCTTTCCTTTTATTTTGATTTATACTTAACTATTATGTGATACATGAAAGCAATAGTGACGATATTTTTAACTATATTAAGAATAATAAACCTCAGTACAAGATAATACTTAAAAATGGGCAAAAACCTCTAGACATGACCTATTTATGGTGTTTGGTGAAATAAACCATAGGTAAACACTTATACGCGCGGTGTTTTTTGGCTAAAGGTAATATGTGGAAATAAAAGAAAAAGAAGAAAGCCAAGTTACAAGGTTTATAGGTAGCTTGATAAGTTCCAACAGCCTGACCACAAACCACCCTGTTGGAACCAACAGTTCCAACAGGGTGGCCACAAACCTGCCTCCACAAATCTGCACTAATTCCGCATGGTAGGGTATTACCTAATCTCTCTACTTGATTAGCGACGGAAGGCCTTTGCCCAATAGTAATGCAGTATCTATAGGCCGATATTATAGTCGTATGTAGGTAACAAACAGATATATATCGCAAAAGTGGAAGGATATAGTTACCGGGGAAGACCTAGACTTATTACCTGAAAGACAGACAAGAGCCTCCGTCTCTAGCCAGCGTGTATGAGACGAACTATGAAGGTAGGGGAAGCCAGCGTGGTCTGTAAGGAAAGAACTCGTTGGCATACTGATATAGATAGATATAGATAATATCCGTATTAGCTCTATTACTAATTAAGTGCTAAGTTATGATAGTGTTATACAAATGCGCGTTGATAAAGCCGCAAAACGATTTAATTGGACACAGGGGACCGATAGGCTTATCCGCCGTTGAAGTTCATAAATAGCCGCGACCGACCGCATAATTGCATATCGATGTAATTCAAACTGAATTTACCGCAAAAATATAATTTCAATTCATATTAGTACATGCACTCCATGACACAAATTGCTGATGTGGACCAAAAAGCTGCCAAGCCGAAATAGGATCGGGCTGGTCGCGTCTGTCGCATGCCTGACACATCTTGGGCAAAAATATCACCAACTGGGTTTTTCCCAATTTTAAACGGCGTCGTGGTAGTACCAGGCGGAGATGGGGGGACGAGCTGGACTCCTTTAAAAACGATTGGCGCTCAATAGTGCTAAATAGAGTAGAGTGGGGGAGATGGAGGGAGGCCTAACTAATAATAATATTAGTACAGTATCCCTGTAATGTTGAGCTAGGCGTGTTGGCGCGACGTCCAAGCTATCCTGCCGTCCTTAGAAACCTGGCACCAGCGGAGGAGAGGGCGAGTCACCTATAGACTTACTCACATAATCACCGGGCACGGTTGCGAGATGACGACGACCTGTCATCACTGCGGTGAGCACCAGGATTCTGCCCAACACACGCTCGAAAAGGGCCCAGCCTGGGCCTCCGAGCGGCGGATCATGTTAGACCGGATCGAACCGGACCTCTCCCTGCCAGCAGTAGTAGCGGCTATGCTGGCAGAGGAATCAGCGTGGCGGGGCCGTATCCTCCTTTTTGAGACTGTGATGTCCCAGAAGGAGGGGCCGGTATCGGGGAGGGCCGATCCTGCTCGACGAAGGCGACGGCTCCGGGGCGGGTGCACAGCCAGCACAGGCCCCCCAGCAATATGGGCTAACTTGCGTCCCCCGCCCTAATATCTGGCGGGGGACGCCACCCCCCCTGCAACAACATCAGCAGGGGGGCCTTCGGGGTCGCAGACGCAAGGGATGGGGGCCTGAGTGTACTTCACAAGCAACCCCGAGGAGGACGGCGGCATGGTGTGGCCCACGTCGCCGTGAGCACCGTGTCGATGCGGGGGGGAGCGTGTCATCAAGTCTCCCTCCGATGGCGGGCTTGTCAGAGCGCGGCACAAGAGAGGCACCGGTGCGTTCCATACGGAGTTTCCGGAGGCCCGCCAAACTACTGATGTCGGCCACCCTGGGGTTTTTAGTCGGTAGGAATCCGAAACGCCCGGCGAGTTCCCCCGAGGCTCGCGGAAGTCCTATGCAGGATTTTACCTAGGAAAAAAAAGCGTGTTCTCAATATTGAGCCAATCCGTTACGCGCCAGCTATATTTTCTTTATAAGACTTTGCGCTTTTTTACCTTAAAATTTCATTTTATGTAATTATCAAGCTCGTATTTATAAGGAGATAAATGCCTCGCGCTACTTTTCGCTTTAAATGTTACGTAAAATCGAGTCACGTCGGGCGACGTTATTCAAAAAGTCAAGCGTCATCGTACAACTTGTTCCTTCTCTCCGCGGAGCTTTTTTTGAAGAATAGAAGTCACAGAGTGTAAATGTGATGACAGATGACGTATGGAACCCATTGCGCCGACAATAGTATCCGACTAAATGGATGTGGACCAAAAAGGTCACGGGATAACATATTAAGCGACGTCGTCCAAAGTCGCTTCATTGCACTCGACATCGGAAGCGACTCGTATCGCGGGGTATTTTTCCGAGATTTTTTATATACAAGAACAGGTGGGTGAAACGAAAAACAATGTATACTATTATAACGCGGACGGAAAATGAGCCTGACAAATAGTTGATATAGAAAACACCCTCTCGCCGGGGAATATATCACCAAGCAGAGGTGTCAAAGGTAAAGTGACACTTTTGCCGACGATTTTAAATCCCAATGTACCGGGCACAATGCCAAACTTCGGACTCCTACTGAGAACTCATTGCTGAAAAGCTTGAATTTGTCTGGCCTAGGAGTCTTACACGGGACCTCTTGATCGCAACGCGCATTATTCACTTCTAGACCGACTAGGCAGTTACTATTAGTATAAAAGCAATTTTTTCGCTTCATTAAGCCTTCAGACAGTCTAAACCGGTTATAGAGATATCGCAGACCATTGACCGGTAACACAATAGCCAGTTAGGCTTTCGATGGCGCAGCAATTTGCATATTGAGAGGCTCAGTGGCGCCCCCTGCCGGGTGGGCAATTCGTGGAGCACGGTTGGGGATTCAATGATTTGATGATTGCTAGCCGATTATTGGATTCAATACGTGTTGGTTGGTAAGTGACTCATTTAGATATGAGCGCGTACTATAATCTCTTTACAAACCATAACCTTTTGTTGTAAGATTCAGATGTAGATATATGCGGTTTATAGCTCTGTCACTTTTACACGGCAAAGTAAGATTAAAAATGTTTGGGTCAAAATAATAGGACAAAAAATCCAGCTAGAATCCTTAAGATTTTCCCCTCTTTAAAAACATTATCATTAGTCTTATCAGTCATAAGGCATCACGCTGGAGCTAGATTGTATACTTAAATTTGTATAATATAACAGGAAATGATGGAAATAAAAATAAAGATTCAGACTAAAAAGACATGCGGTGTTTCTTTTGGTACTTTGTACTTCCCTCGTTCGGTTTGTTTCGTTCGGCCCACAAATGTGTGTGGTTCGGACATTTGAGCGCGGACTCGAAGTCCATTTTAATATTTGAAGTCGTTGGTTTTAAAAATGTGTCTCATTGGTTTAGTGGCGCGTAGGGATCACGAGATCCTGGATTTGAGTATAATATTTCGGTAAAACAATCCCCAGTATCAGTCTTGAGTCTAGCAATTTGGCCGGCCTAATGGCAATAGGCTCGACCCTCATTACATTGAGAGCTAATATCGTTGGTGAAAATTGGATGTACGTAGTACACCTCTCGCACCCCCTTTAATTTTCTTTTCTGGGACTTGAACATGAACAGTTTGACGTTAGCGTGTCGTTGTCGAGAAAGACAGAGCGCTTTCTTTCATTCAGTAAATGTGTAATGTGAGAAGAATGAAATATCAGTGAGAAAAATGGAATATCAACTCGATAGCCTCACGATTGCGACAATCGGTTTGTGCCAAGCCTTCTGTATGGAAAGTAACGCCGTATACAAAATGCCTAAACATACAGATATATTATGCTCAAGTCGCAGATATAGTTAGCAAAGAGCAAAAACATTCGGAAATGGCTCTCTGGATACTACGTAATAAAACAAGTCTAAATTTACCAACATGCTAATCATAAGCGGAACTTAATAAGTCAGTTTTATAACCTGGGACCTGGGACATACGAATAACACTGCTATATTTGCATATTATTCCTTTATTACTTTACAAATTCATATGTTAATGTCAACGGCTTTTTGGATCCCCGAGGCCCTCTTACTGATGTGACCCTAAAGATTTGAACGCGTTTTGTGTTACGGATTTCATTTGAATATATTGCAAGTTTAGGAATTTATACGAGTTCGTCATATTTTTATGATAGGTATAGTAAAATCTGTAGGTATGTACTGACTTGTTGGTCTAGTAGCAAAGCGCATCGCTTTGTGATTACAAGGTCCTGAATTCAAATCCTAGGTACGGCAAATGCAGTTTATCTAACGAGAAATTCCCAGTATGAATTCAGAATCTGGAATTGTGCCCGGTATATGGCAATAGTAGCGCCCCCTATTACATGTGACTTAACATCGTCGGCTAAAAGTGGGTGTACAGTACTTCTACCACTCCCGCTTAGGGAATCAAGCGTGACCATGTATCTAGGTATATAAGAACCACAAAAAAGAGTTATTGTTTTATTTGTATTGTTTTTTTTTCTTAATTAACGTAGCCTTACGCTGAGATAATTGTTATATCGTGGGTGCGTTTACAAATATAAAATTCACATACAAAAATACACAGACCGAAACAATTTATTCGGATCCAGATCGAACCGGTGACTACTTAATAAAATCCTTGGGGCGGCGTGGTCCAACAGCGTAGTTCGATAGCGACAGCGTAGCTAGGGGCCATGGTACCTACTTAGTTTTCAAACCAAAATTCAAGACTAAAACTATTTAAGAAAACATTTAATTCCCAATCCGTCCCCGGGGACTCGCAAAATAACAATCATGCTCACTTGTAAAACGTATGTCCTGCTAGTTCGACTATGGAAAGGAACAAGAAGGATTTAGAAGTCCGGACTGTTCGATCAATCAAACCACGCTTACCTATGTCTTACAAGATCGACTTTAGTCGAAAAAAGTATTCCAGGAGTCCGTGTAGTTCGATTAATCGTAACACAAGGATGCAAAAATCCTCGTGATTCGGTGTCTCGAACTACGTTGTCGAACCATCCCGCCACAAGGAATCAAATGGGTGGAGCAACTTAAGCTCTAACCTCTGTTCCACGCCGTCCTACATATAGAAAGTTGTGATGTGCTTGTACTGCTAATGTATGTAGTGCTTGACTTGGATTTATGATTATAGCACTTAATAAAGTACTTCATATAATAATGGGCATTAATTTACCCTCAGCATGTAACAATATGTTGGACGTTTAAACAAAATAAATAACTGGCCTATTCTGAAGCAATACTCATAGTAATACCATCATAAATTAATCATTAAGTCCCCAATCATTCCAATGTCATGTCAGTGAAAAGAAAGAGGACAAATCTATCGTAAACAGTTACACTCTTGTACACTTTATTTTAACATTAATTATTACTTGAAAACAAATAAAAAGTCATCGAGAACACAGTCACTAGACAAATAAAAATGTTAACCGATAAATTTGCGTGGAGCCTACGTCAAAATGGTAAGCCATAATGTTTTCTATAAAAAGAAAATACGAACAAAGATTATCAAATTGGTTACCTAAATGGTATGCACCAAGTGTCCAGAAAAAGTGCACAACTGAACTAAATTAATAATCCCTCTATACTTTTAAGTCTTACCTCTATGGGAAATCCATGTCACATACTATTTCCAAAAAAGTTAATCGTCTATCAAAAACGCTTCATTCATAAACATCCATAAAGTCCTTATATCCTTATATAAATATACAGGATACTAACCGGCATTCTAACACTTATAAAAATATTTATATATAGTAAAATCGGAACCAATTGATTTCAATATGTCAGAAGCTCGATTAACATTGTAACAATTAAACGATTTTAATTTGTAAAACGGCGAAGCGATTTCACAGTAGGTATACGTAATACGATCGGATTAAAAATGTATGCGCACTTTATTTTGCTACTGAACCTGTAACACTATAAGCCAATTTTAATTGAGAATAAAACAATTTTAAACTTAGAAAGCTAACTTCTTACACTGAATATGATTTAGGCTGAATCTTTTTAACGTGCACGATAATGATAGTGTGATTTTTCGAGAGGTACATATAAGTGACCAGCTGGTAACTATACTATATTTTGAGATACACTAGTAACTTATTTTGCAGTCTTTTCGTAACTTAAAGAGATCACTGTTTGTGTTCCTCAAAAAAATCGATGCGGCGACAAGGAATAGATCAAGGAATGTTGCCTGACTTGTCGGACGGTGTCACCAAAAATAAGTAGGTCAAGTATGTTATTCATTTGGGTAGTTTGTATTTAATCTCTCTTAAAATAAGACTTTCTTCACTCGGAGGGTCGAGAAGCTTAACTCGCAAAACGATTTGTTGTGCGAGTTCCCACCGCCGAGCTGGAGACCTTCATGAGCGAGGAGTTCTGGCCGAAGGGTGTTGTATTCAGGAGATTTCGTGGGAGACTGAGAGACACCCCTGCAGAGCGCAACATGTCGCCTGCAATACATGTTACTTAGTTTATAAGTTTTTATATTTTGGTTATGTTAGTCTGTAAGGTATATATTCTATGGGCCTATAAGTTGAACAAAATTATTTTTGTAAAATTGTTATTGTTATTATTAAAATAAAATGTATTTTAACAAGCCTTTATTTGGCTTGCAATGTTGGTTTGTTAGTTTATTTAGGTCAAATCATGTAAGCTGAAGCACCACTTCCTTAGGCTAAGAATCCTTAGGAGTTGAAATTCTAAATCTTGGTTCAGTTCCGATGACAATCCATTTTTATGGTAAGCATGACTTGACTACGCCCAGAATTGGCTATAAAGGATGGAACTCCTCAGCGGCCAATAACATAGACACGAAATTTGGTGAACACATTTAATTTTGATTGACCGGTTTAAATTACACCATAAGCATGTTTTAAAAAATATATTTAAAATAAAATTATTTGCCTCGTTGGTCTAGTGACGAATAATTTGTGTAGCGATCACGAGGTCCTGGATTCAAATGCTAGGTCGGAGAAGTGTAGTAGTTTTTCTATCGAAAACTTCCATTATCAGCCTGGAGTCTGGTATTGTGCTCGGTATATGGCAATAGGCTCGCCCATTATTCGGTAATAAACCAACGGGGCAGTTATTCCTGTAACACACAACTATTTATCTTGGCAAAGATTGCAGAGGCTGGTAGAAGCCAGAAGAAAGAATGACAAAACAGATATACAATGCGAAAGTGGAAGGATGTAGGTGCCGGGGAAGACCTAGACTATCTTATCATGACCAAATAGACCGTGTCTTAGCTGAAGGGCAAGTCAAGAGTCTCCGTAACCGGCGAGTGTGTATGAGACGAACTATGAGAGTGGAGGAAGCCAGAGAGGTATGTAAGGAAAGATCCTGTTGGAACTCTGTACTCTCTGCCTACCCCGCGAGGGAGCTGGCGTGATGATATAGATAGATAGGTAGAAGCTAAAGTTGACAACGCAAGTTTTTCCTAATGAAGTGACTTGGCACTTGGCCCATTGTTGCGGTGTAGCGTTTTGTGAGGCGACGTGACCGGATTGCAAATGCAGTGTGCAGTGTGTCTTGGAACGACTTGCTTATGCTGCGGTTGTAACTATCACGAAGGTTATTTATTGCAGTCAACGACAATTCAGAAATATTTAACAATTGTCTTATTGGTCTAATAGCGAATGCTCGTAGTGATCACGAGGTCTTAGGTGCAAATCTTAGGTTGGAGAAAAATTTTCGTTCCAAAATTTCCAGTATCATTCCGGAGTTTTGCATTGCATTAGGACCTAACATTGTCGGTGAAATACGTATAGGTGCACGATAGGTACATTTTTGTCACTCCGGGGAATATAAACGTGAAGGTATTTTTTTAATTCACATTTCTGTAATACTTAGACTATTTAGCTTGGCTGCTTTTCCAGAGGCGCGCAGAAGCTAAAGTTGACACCGCAAGTTTTTCCTAATGAAGTGACTTGGCACTTGGCGCACTGTTGCGGTGTAACGTTTTGTGAGGTGACGTGACCGAATTGCAAATGCAGTGTGCAGTGTGTCTTGGAACGACTTGCTTAAGCTGCAATTGTCTTTATATCTTACTATATTATCACGCCAGATCCCTTGTGGGGTAAAGAGATGTAGGTACCGGGGAAGACCTAAACTATCTTAGCAAATCAAAAGTCTCTGCAACCGGCGAGCGCATATGAGACGAATAAGAGTGTAGTAAGCCAGAGAGGTTTGTAAGGAAAGAACCTGTTGGAATTCTGTACTCTCTGCCTACCCCGCAAGGGATCTGGCGTGATGATATAGATAGAACAAAATATTTAACACCTTAAATATTTTGTTCATACCTAAAATATTCTGTGACGCCTTAAATATTTTGTTCACTCTGAATGATTAAAGAAATACGTAATCCTGTGCGATACGATAACTTCGTGAAATGATCATCTAATGATACTCGAGTAGCATACAGAGTAATCATTTCAGCAAGTGATCGTAACGCGCCGCGTTTTGCCACAGTGAATAAGGGTCACAGAGAAAAAGCAATTGGCATAGGAAGTGCTGCAATAACGATTGTGAATATCCATTGACAAACAGAGACAAAGAACTGCCGCTAAAATAGATCTGATGAGATACAAACCGTCTCGCGGACCCTCCATAGTTTAAGCATATTAGCTTTAAGTCCCACCTTATTCAGTACTAAGTAGGCCAACCAAACCATAGGACTAAAAAAAATATTAACCACTAAACGCGATTTACCATTGACACGTAATGTCAGCTAAACCAGTAAGAGCAGTTTTAAAAGTTTACAGGTTTACTAACTTCATATTTCTGAAACCGAAAACTTTTAAAAGAGTTTCGCCGATAATGGCCCGAAAGCATCGAATGGGACTTTGAGCAACTTTTCCATGTGTAATCAAAAGATAAAGCCTTCTGTACCGAAGTCAAGTGGCTACATAGAGGGAAAATTCACTTACTCCTACAGCGGACTCTAGCGTTCCAAACATTGCGGATGCGGTGGACTCCCAGAAAGGACTGTATATTCAATCCAACGCATTTCCATGACATCAATTTGGTGGCATTTTGGCATTTTAAATGTTGCAAAATACTAGGTATTATTCTAGTGTCGTGAGTGCGTTAACTAATATGAATTTTTACATGGCCTAACACCCAGCCCGAAAAAAATAATTATGGCCCACTTAAAGTTTAACTCACCTTTCAATTAAAAAAGGCATGTTTTTTATGCCTATTATTTTATTTACTTTTTAAGTATTTATATCAATAAACCATTATTATTATTATTAATACCTTTGCCTTTTTACTAAAATTCTTACTATTGATAAATAACACTGTTCTTGTTGGCTACTTAATTTTTTGTATTGTCTTGATCGTTTCGTTTGTTTTCCTTCATCATGTATTATTAGTGTACATTATTATTAGTGTATTATTAGTGTGTATTATTGTGTAGTACACAAAATACAACTTTTCGTGTCAGCAACGGGGACTACAATAGCAAATGTGGATTTCATAAAGATATTAATAAGCTATGAGGATATAATATATAAAGCCCTATTCATCAACACTTATTACTTTCACTCTTTTTCTAATATTATAAAGAGGAAAATTTGTTTGTTTGATTAGAATAATATGAACATAGATCTGGTATATGACGCTGTTCTTTACCGGGCAAAAATGCCTCACTGTTCAGATTTAATCATTTGTATCTAAAAAATTGTAAGGATTCGAATCCTAATATGCCTCATTCGGAACATTTGAATCAGCTAAATGCAAGCACGGTCGGCCCACCGACCGAAATTGGATCGCGTATTCGTTCGTTCTGTGAGAAGGTAAGTTTAGTGAATGCGAGATTGAGATTTAGATTCAGATTTGAATGAACTATGAAACATTTTTAGTCTGTTATGTTACCACCTTCGTATGCGCTAGTGAATGTAAGATCGAGCTTCAGATATAAATGAGGCATTTTTTTTCTGTAGACTGTTTCGAATCTTGTAGTTCTCGTTCATATTTCATGTCACTGTGTCGTATCAGTAAAGAGTGACACATGTCTAGCGGAAAACTGCTAGTAATCTATATAAAGCCCTATCCATCGACACATTACCATCAAGTGTTCTGTGGTTAGTTGGTAGAAGAAAGTTTAAATATAACATCCTTAACCAGACTACCATCCTCAACATAAAGCAATAGTTGGTTCAGCGAGCGAATTTGCATGGGAATGGCTGATTATAGCGTCATAGCATAGGCACCAGACAGGAGGGCGTAGGTTTATCCAGGTAGCGAATAGCCTCGTCCAGACAAGTAGATTTTAAACTTGGCCTGAATGTCTCGAGTTACTTCCGTAACGACCTTAGTCAGGTGGATATCTTACGTTACTTTGTGCACCCTCAAACTAAGCGTAGACTCTTGATAGCCCGATTTGGATTTTTGGTTTTTCGAATGATTATTAAAGCATCGTATGTAATGACTAATTTATTCTAATGAAACCAAACATATAAAGACTGCAGATCGGTCGTTGTTCCTCCCCATAACCACATTTTAGCTCTGTTTTCTGTTATTTGACTTAGCAATGTTTGTGATAATGGAGTTCTACGTGGGGACGTAACAAAGTTTCCTGTAATTAACTCCTCCGTGTAAAGGCCTCCGTTAATACGGCATCATTTGCAGCGTTCGGTATTATTTAATTTTATTTTAAATGTAGGGTCAATAAATTGAAATTTCATTTGCAATTAACTTAATCCTCCTAAGGTACTAAGGCATAATAATGTTTTTTGGACGTCCAACGCCTCAGTCTCTCCCGTGACCATATGTGCTGTAGAGCACTCAAAACGTCGGGAACTTAACAACCCAAAACAAACCGAGATAAAATCTGAAATATTTTAATTGCAAATTATTTTTTCATCATCTCTCTCATCAGTTCTAATCATTTGGCACGATGCACCTTAATTTATCGTACACATAACTACAGCTTTCCCTGTAAACCTTAGAATCAACAATTTAACGTAAATTTATGTAAATAAAAATTGGAATTTAAAAAAACAACGTTGAAGTAACTTTGTAGTGGAAATGTGCTGTCACGTTCATTTTTATTTCATATTTTTTTAGTGTGAAAAGGACAACATATGAACACGACTGCGTTACGATCACGCTAACGTCAGTTTGTTTATGCTGAGCCCTTTAATAACGCAGTCTTCGTCACAAAATAATTGATTTCAATTACAATGGGACTCACATATTCATAAAATGTCAGGCTGGCCCTGCGTGCTGTGCGTGTATAAAAAAGACATTTGTGTATTCAATTTATAATTTAAGACAAAATTGGTTTATGACAAACCTTCATATTACTAAGAAGAAACGTGGGACCGAAGTAGAAAACCAATTCGCGAAAACATACGCTATCTTCACCCCCACATTAAAAAGAGGTATACCGGTATAAAATTAAGTCAACACGTTCCGTCGAAAAAATTATTCATAGAAAACGATTGAGAAGGTGCAAAATGAAGGACCCGTGAGGATATAGGGATAAGAAAGGGAAAACTTGGATAACTGCCTTCATGAATTGGTAATGTAATTTGGGTAGGTATGTGTGGAGCTATTGTTTCAGTACCACTTCTGAATTACGATGTTTCTCGTTTGATACCTTTTACTGAGCGAAAACGGACCGTGAATGACTTAAAAAAATATCGTGAACATAATATTATGTAGGCACTTTACTAGCGATCAATAATATCGGAACTACCTAAATTCGAACTAGGTATAATACTTGAATGAATAATTATTATTAATGAAATAATAATTAATGAATTAATTTGCATAAAGTTTTTTGGAATGAATTGTCGTTTTTTGTATATCTTTATCAGAGCAGTCTTAGATGCAAGCATTCAGTAAAATAGCATTATTTAATCGAAAATGAATTGTATTACATACAATGAAAAAATCTACATTTTAATTAAAACACTGTCATTTTTATATACCCTTTACGGTGTGAGAGAGGTGTATTGTGTAGAAAAGATCCAGGAATCGGACCTAGAAACCCCGTGGTCCCAGCTGTACCATTCGTAACTTAACGGAAAACACAGTATAGTGCTTAATCTGAGAACAATATTAAGTATTACAAAATCCATTCAAGTTTCCACCGAATAATACACATAAGAAAAAATAAGAAAGTTTTGTTAACTTTGAACACAAGACTTGCTTAAGTTAAGAAACAACTTGCAAAATGAAACATAACATTATTTATAAATAAAACTATTGATGACACTGCTTTACATGGGCTAATCAAAAAACCGTGTGTAGATAACACACGGTTTCTTGTAGGACAAGTTCTTGACGGGTAAGTCAAGAGTCTCCATAATCGACGAACGTGTGTGAGACGAACTATGAGAGTGGAGGTAGTCAGAGAGGTCTGTAAGGAAATAACTTGTGGGAATGTATACTAAAATAGACGGATAATAGCTTTTACTATTACATTTACATGAGCGTCGCATTTATGAACTATCCATCTATCTATATCATCACGCAGATTCAATATGGGGTAAGCAAATACTACAGAGATTCAACAGGTTCTTTCCTTACATACCTCTCTGGCTTCCTCCACTCCCATAGTTCGTCACATACACGCTCCCCGGTTACGGAGACTCTTCACTTGCCCTTCAGATAAGACACGGTATATTTGGTCATAGTAAGATAGTCTAGGTCTTCCCCGGTACCTTCATCCCACCACTTTCGCATTGTTTATCTGTTTTGTCATTCTTTCTTCATACATTCTTTCTATATGCCCGAACCAACGGTGCATACCCTTTCTCATCTTTACTTCCTACGCTGGTGTGAATATAGTCGGTCAGCTTCACTCCACACATCTTCCGCAGAGCTCGCATGAACTAATTTATGAATCAAATACTGTATTTTATAATTAGTTCATAAATTATTAATGGAAGTTAAATTAAATTAATTTAACCTAGTCAATACAATCCTAATGAAATTGGGACTCTAATATCAGTAAACAGCGGAAGAAAAAACATTTATTCTACGGTAGGTTAAATCAAAAACTATTTCCCAGACGGCAGTTATTATCCTCCTTACAGTGAAAACGGTACACAATCTTACAGAAACAGAGACAAAAGATGACCAGCAGGGTTGGCATAGGCGGCGCGATAAGACACGTCCAGATTTTGTCACCCTAGTCGTGAGTTAACTGTTCAATCTTGCGCCCTAGCATAGCCTAGTCCTAGCTTGTCTGGTGAAGCTGGAAAAGCCTCGCGGCCAACAGCGTAGATCATTCACATACACACAAAGTGACAGAAGTTTGACATGAGTTCATGAATTATATCGTACTAGCTGTACCCGCAGGTTCGTTCGCATTATTTTCAGGCGTGTATTTTACACACCTAAGTTTATTTATTTTGAGACAAAAGGTAGCCTATGTCCTATCCCTGAATAAAATCTATGTTCTTGCCTAATTGATCAAAATCTGTTTATCGGTTTGGGCGTAAAAAGGTAAAAGGAAACAAACAGACAGATTTACTTTCGAATTTATAATATTAGTTTGATGTATGGATTGACGTAGAGCCAACATTATTATGACGTGCAGACAAGACTCGAATCACGGGCCGACAAATTGTTGTACCATATGAAAGTTTTGACGCCTGTGCTAGCCCTGTAGGAGTCCTGTCCGTCCAGCCTCATAAAACACACGTTTTACCGACTTATTATACAGCCACGTCTTCACGCCATTTTCCAACTAAAAAGAATCTAAATTGGCGTAGATTTTACGACTTTCTATTTGAAGCGAAATGTAATTTAGTTAGGATGGATGCTTATTCCTCCCTTCTTTTTTTGCTCTACGTGAGGACACCATAAAATTTTGGAGGGGCGTTTTGATGGCTCTAGTGTAGTGACGGACGATAAACACGTCCATGATAAAGGTTATTAGATGTTTTACAGGATATAAATTGCCGTGAAAATGCTGAGGACGGTGCTAGTAAATTTTGTGATAAGTAGTTAGATGGTGAAATTTTTCACACTTTTTACTATCTATCTCATCACCCCGGATCCCTTTCGGGGTAAGCAGAGTATAGTTTTTTTACTTATTCCCACTAAAGTTGAACTTAATGACAATAATACTAAGGATATTATTCAGAAGAATAAAAATATTTTTAGGGTTGCGTGCATCCCTTCAAAGGGTACATGGAATTTTTGAATGTTATAATTTGGGGTATATATTGTTTCATTTAAAAATTAACGTTAAGCACTTACTCAAACTCAAATAATTTATTTTGCATAAACAATAATAAATATGAATGGACTATTTGTCACTGTACATTAACATTTTTTACTAATTTACCACCAAATCGGAAAGTATCCTCTGACAATATCTGTTAGAAATTCAGAGTTTTTGTATTTTTATTTTATTCTCTCTCGGTATTTTTTTATAATTGGTATATACAAGGTGTATCATAAATAACGCAAGACTTCAGACACCTCGATTAGATGATTGCTTCACAAATTCCAAATGAGAACCATTTCCCTAAATTTAAATTTTAACCCCTTTTTTACGTACTTTTATACCCCAATTAACAATGAAACTTGAACACATACACGTACATTGCGTATTAGGAAATACGTTTTAGAAATGCATTTGAAATCTCCGTATTGCGAGTCAAGAATAAATCAATAATAGAGAAAAAAATTGAATCCAGAATAAATTTACGTCTACGTGTGCGAATTGAGAAATTTGTTTTAGAAATGCATTTCAAATCTCCGTATTGCTTTGAATCAATAATAACATTAGGTTATTTTAGCGCACTAAAGGAGTAACAGCATTTTTTGCAAATTTAAAAAATATGTAATATACTTTAAACATTCAGTTACCGATTTAAACAAACTACTTTCAGATCTTACGTTTATTATATTACACCCTGTATACCTACTCGTAGCTAACAACTGTAAAGATTAGTTTTAAATTATTAATGAACAAGTGTAGTTTTTCTAACGAAAACTTCCCAGTACGAGTCCAGAGTCTGAAATTGTGCCCGGTATATGGCAATAGGCTCGCCCCGTATTACATGGGACCTAACATCGTCAGCGAAACGTGGGTGTAGTCAGTACACCTCTGCCTCCCCCGATTGGGGAATATAGGCGTGACAGTGTAATAAACCTCGTTTTTTTATTATGATAATTTTGACAAACCGTGGCATTTTAATGCGGCTCCGTGTTAACCATGGTAGGAACAAACTAATTTGAAGTAAGACAATACATATGTACAGAAGTTTCTAGTAGTACAAATATTAATATCGATGGGCACGAGGCATTGTGATTCGAAATATATCCGGGAATAATATATCAGTATCAACAAGCTATCAAGAGGCATTTAAAAGGTAATTTAACTTTTCCATATTTTGCAATCGCAAAAAGGAAAATACAAATGCTCGTAGCAATAACCTGTAAAGTGATCTCGTCGAGTTTTCCAGCCAATTAAAGGGCGGTCTAGTTTGCAACGTACACTTGATACGGTGTGTGTACAGACAGGCCGACCAACAGGCCTAACCACTTAAACTCGTGTTCACAAGTCACACTGACAACACAACAGGTCCAAATTTAAAAAAAAAAATAGTGCCAGTCGACTAGTGTGGAACTAACAATATAATCAATCGACATCAATTATCGACATATCTATCTATATCATCACGCCAGATCCCTTGCGTGGTAGGCAGAGAGTACAGAGTTCCAACAGGTTCTTTCCTTACATACCTTTTTGGCTTCCTCCCTCATAGTTCGTCTCATACACGCTCGTCGGTTACGGAGACTCTTGACTTGACCTTCAGATAAGACGGTCTATTTGGTCATGGTAAGATAGTCTAGGTCTTTCCCGGTACCTACATCTTTCCAGTTTCGCATTGTATATATGTTTTGTCATTCTTTCTTCTGACATTCTTGCATTCATATACATATAAAAAAAAATATAGTTTTTGTTAGATTAGGTTTAAATTTTACTGTGTGAATTTGAAACTTAGTTGGTGTTGTAGATAAATTTTATTATAATCTACTTAATTATTTTCAAGTTTTCAACCCTAACCTAGTTCAACAGATTCTAATAAAGTTAACGTTATAATGTTTACACACTTCTTAACGTTTAAAACCAAATTAAAATAAGTTTTAGTTATATAAGTTTATTATAAGATGACTATTTAATAAAAATAATTAAATAGCCATTTAAAAAGTATAAAATCCTAACAGCACTAAATGACAATTTGCTTTATGGATATGTGAACACGATTATATCTATGGATATTAACATGCCAGAACCCTTGTGGGTAAGCAGAGAGTGCAGAGTTTCAACAAGTTCTTTCCTTACCTCTCTGGCCATACTATGCATTTGTATTTATTCTCTTTCCGCTGGTCAATATCGCCTGACCCCGTGACCTTTCGTTGTAAAATGTCAATCCCGTAAAATTTTACTTTTTCTATTAACATTAACGTCTGTATATATTCAACTTAATACAAGCGTAGAGAGTATTTCAACATTTGACTTTTATTTCAAAAACTGGTCAAGTGCAAGTAGGACTCGCGCTCTGAGGGTTTCGTACCGGGTTCAATTTCGGCCAGTTTCAGCGCCAAATTGTAGTTTCTTCATGTCTAGATAAATCCAATAAGCCCAAACACGGCGGGGTTATGTTGAGTAGTTGGGTAGTTCCTTTGGCCACCCTCCGGTTCCATCATCTTGAATATCATCAGAGTCTATAGAACTCGTCAAGGCAAATCCAGCGAGCCCAAACACGGCGGGGCTATGTTAAGTAGTTGGGTAGTTCCGTTGGACACCTCCCGGCTCCATCATCAGACCCTGGACAGTATCCGGATTTATAAAACTCGTCAAGACAAATCCAACGAGCCCAAACACTGCAGGATTATGTTTAGTAATTGAGAAGTTCTATTGGCTACCTTTTTACTTAATACCTCTAGTCGTTCCTGAGAAAAAAAAACCTAAATAAAGTGATAACCGTCGGACTGACGGACAACGAAGTGATCCTATAAGGGTTTCGTTTCAGGTACGAAACCATAAAAACGACATAAAACGCTTTCTAAAATAAAGCAGTTTTATATCAGTTTTTACAAACAAATTTATCTAATTGCCACCTATCACCTATCACTGTTGCTCCTATTTAACAGGACTCTCATGTGAAATAACTTAAAGTATTAACTAGTCATCAATTACAAAGTTATTGACTGAATGTCACCTGTCGCCTGTATTTATACCACTATTGTATAACAGGCCCTTGACTGGTGATTCCCAACGAAAGTGTGATCTTTGAGACACCTCGCTTAATACCTTGGTTGTTATTCGGACCCGAGATGTTTGTATTATTTCGGATAGGGGACAACTAAGACTACAACTTCATGTGATAGATGCTTACATTAGATTCTTCGATTGTTCACCGTTTGAAGTGATTTTGACGTAACTGTCGTAGAATTATGAAAGCTAAGAGTGGGGATGACGGTTTACGTATTTTACAGACCCCGGCGAAGGTCAAATGTGCACATTGCCGTACCTTATACAAATAACTTACCTACCATTCTATCGATTTACGTTAAAACTGCTTATTTATATGTAAATTTAAGCTATGTGCAATAAAATCTTAATATCATTTCTCATGGTAGGATATTTTTTCAACAAGCATCCAAGTTTGAACGTACCACATAAGTGGGAGAAACGGTTGGCTACAACTTGATGTACTTACTGAGTAGGCTTCTAGGATCAGGCAATTATTAGTATAAATTTTCATGTCATTTCATATTATAAAGAAGAAAGATTTCTATCTATCTATATCACACGCCAGATCCCTTAGGGGGTAGGTAGAGAGTACAGAGTTCCAACAGGCTCTTTCCTTACATACCTGGCTTCCTCTACTCTCGTAGTTCGTCTCATACACGCTTGCCGGTTACGGAGACTCCTGACTTGTCCTTTAGATAAGACCCGGTCTATTAAAGATTTCTATGTTTGTAATTAATAAAGTATGAAACTACTAAACGGATTTTAATAGCCTTTTCACCATTGGAAAGTTTCATTATACAAAAATAACAAAGACCCGGTAGGTGGCGCTGTTGTCAGGTGCAAAGCTGCGGGAAACTACTTGAATTCAATAATGTTGCTCATAGATAATTTATCATAATTATTATCATGGATATCGTAAGGAACGTTGACTGCACCGACATCATAAATGACTTTATATTTACTGCTCCTCGCAAACCACCACGTTACCCCATTATCAGAACTTTCAGCAAACCAGCTGCAAGAACTAATGTTGGACTAAATTCACCCATCGTGCGAGCTTGTAATTAATACAATATATTGAATGGTAAACTCAATAATCTAGATATCTTTCACGATTCCTTATTTAACTTCAGGAGTAAAATACTGAAATCATCCGTATAATTTATACACTGCTAAATTTATACATTATTTAAAAATTTTATTTAATTTAACCAAATTCTTTGTGTTTCTATTGATTTGTGAGTTCTGTACATGCCTGTTACAGGTATAGGCTATAAGATCTGCACTATTATGTTATATCTACCTTATACAATGTTTTATGTGTATACTGTTGGCTTGTCTCTGAAAATATAAATTGACCATACAATTTATAACGTGTATCTTAAGTTTTCGTTTCGAATTTATTTTATACCTTAATATTTGCTCAGCCGTTGAAAAGATAATTTATATTCAAAAAAGGTTTATTAAGACATAGAGTTATTATAAATTACGTCCTCGATAAGACGTCAAACAAAAAATGGCACGCAGGTTATCGGTTATGTCTGTATTTTCATAGATAATAACAATATATCGCACCTTCAGAAGTGTATAGACAACTCAAATAACTAAGAAATCGTGTTACGGTCATAGACCGCTCTATCTGGTCAATATTAAAATAGCGGCGTTTTAATGGTAGAATAAAGAAATACGATACATCGGTATCTTTCACTTTCCCTCCCTCTACCCGCGCCATTTGGTTCTGAAGAGACGCGATTAGTTTCCTAAAAACTAGATTTTTTGAGATGAGTACCTTCTGTTCTGAAGGTGCGATATTATGATGCTTAAGTTTTTTAAAAAGTATCACTAATATTTTTGAAATTAGAACACAAAATTGTGTTCAACACATTGTGTTTATGACATTTTATCTTTATTTTCATATATACTTCTTAAAGGAAAAAGGCAGTTGATTAGACAAAGAATATTCTGCATGTCGTGCGAGTTTAAGGGAGTTCACCGTTGTTACAGCCTTACCTCATACCCAGCAAGTAACCACATCCAAACGCGTGTCTCTCTCGCGGCTCTCTTTATTGTCTAATTCTCTTTTTTATTTTTTTATCATTTTATGTTTAAATAAAAAGTTACATACTCCAGTGATCACACTGGAGCTAGATTGTAAACTTAACTCTATAATGTAACATTGTATCTATACAGAAAATGATAAAAGAATAGAAAAGAGAATTGGACTGTTGTTGTTAAAAAGAATATCAGTAGCTTTGAAAAATATAGCGACATTTATCATGTTAATACACAGAACCAAGATGATCTTATTGTACATTCTACTCGTCTCCACAGAATTAGTAATTCTTTCATGGGGCAATGACCTTTCTATAAATAATTACCCTTCTATAAATAACAAATTATATTAAAATAAATTTAAAAAGGTAAACAAAACTAGACTGTGTAAGAAAGGGTATTACAAAATTTAGGATTATATTGACGATAAAACAGATTGGGTTTGAGCAGCTCCTCAATCAGCAAAATTAAACAATGCTGTATAATACAATTTTGAAATAAAAAATGGTTATCAGAAAGGCCAAACAAATTAAGTCAAAAGACTAGCCCGCTGAGTTTCTCGTCAGATCTTGTCAGTGGAAGCCGCGTTCCGATCCGGTGGTAGATGTAAAAAATTTAATAATTTTGACGTTTGTAAGTGCTTATAAAAACAGTGGTTTGTAACAAATAAATGATTTTTGACTTTGACTTTGACTTTGAGACAATAAAGAGAGTTTAATTATCACAGTATTTACTTTACTTTAGCTTATTATCTCAGTATTACTATACTACTACTACTTCTAAGAAGAAGAATGAAAGTAGAATAAATGCGTTGAGAATGCGAGCTCTGCGGAAGATGTGTGGAGTGAAGCTAACCGACCGTAATCGCAACAGCGTAGTAAGAAAGCGAGTAGATATGAAAGATAGTATTGGTGTAAAGATGAGAAAGGGTATGCTCCGTAGGTTCGGGCATATAGAAAGAATGTTAGAAAAAAGAATGACAAAACAGATATACAATTCGAAAAAGGAAGGATTTAAGTATCGGGGCAGACCTAGGCTATCTTACCACGACCAAATAGACCGAGTCTTACCTGAAGGATAAGTCAAGAGTCTCCGTAACCGGCGAGCGTGTATGAGACGAACTATGAGAGTGGCGGAAGCCAGAGAGGCATGTAAGGAAAGAACCTGTTGGAACTCTGTACTCTCTGCCTACCCCGCATGGGATCTGGCGTGATGATATAAATAGATTATCTCAGGTCATCTAACGACTGAGATAATAATGCCTAATGATAATATTAATAATGAATTCGTTGGTTTCTTTTATTAAGTAAATATCGATGAGATAACGATAGAATGAAAAACGATAAAAGAATGATAAAACAGATATACAATGCGAAAGTGGAAGGATGTAGGTACCCGGGGGAGACCTACACTATCTTACTATGACCAAATAGACCATATCTGAAGGGCAAATCAAGAGTCTCCGTAACCGGCAAGCGTGTATGAGACGAACTATGAGAGTAGAGAAAGTCAGATAGTATGTAAGAAAAGAACCTGTTGGTACTCTGTCTCTACTTACCCCGTATCTGGGGATCTAGCGTGATGATGACATAGTAAGTAAATGTCAGTTAAGAAGGTTTAGAGTTATTAGAATATTATTTTTAAACAATAAGTATCTAAAGGATTCTGGGCGGACCACGGTATGTGATGATTGAGTAAATATATTGATTCATCAGCTAAAATCTCGCTTCGAAGCTTAACAATCACCGAAATTGTTGGACAAACTGTAGTCATTCGTCATCCAACGTTATGGGTAAGACAAATATTGACGGAGCCGTGTCCGGTCGGACACAAACGATAAGCTGTGAAGGGCCGCTTATTAGATCGGCACACAGTGGCAGCTGGCTAGTTCTATTTTGTGATGTCCACATAGATTACCAATATTTGTTAGTTAATGCAGAAGAGACATGAAAGTATTGTTGTCGATTTGTATTTTAAGTAATATGATTAAAGTACCGCCGTATGCCGCGTGGTTCCCGGCTTAGAATAGGACCAACCCATCTCATCCCATCGGGTGTCGTACAAGGCGACTAAGGGAAAACTAGGGAATGGGCAGCAGCGTTCCCTTAACACTTCTACCATCAAAAACTGCGCTCGCCAACCCGCCTGCCAAGCGTGGCGAGTATGGCAAACACCCCCAATTTATCAAAATGGAAGATAAGAATAAAACCAGGCCCCTAGTCCCCGGCGGTCCTGTTCGTCCTGGCCACGGTAGCAGCTATGGTAACGACAGGACAAGGGGTGCTAAGAATCTCCGGCAGAGATTCGGCTACCACCAATATCGAAAATTGGCCCTGGTGACATACAATGCACGCACGTTAAGGACAGATGAGAAGCTTGTTGAGCTGGAAGAAGAGATAAACAAGTTGCGGTGGAATATTGTTGGTTTATCGGAGGTCCGAAGAAAGGGCGAGGACACGATAACCTTAAAATCCGGCAACTTGTTTTACTACCGGGAGGGTGAACAGCAGTCCCAAGGTGGTGTCGGATTTATCGTCCACAAGTCACTCATAGACAACATTGTGTCCATCACTAGTGTGTCGAGCAGGGTAGCGTACCTGATACTCAGAATATCCAAAAGATATTCGCTGAAGGTCATACAGGTCTACGCACCGACCTCGGCATACTCAGATGATGACGTCGAAGTAATGTATGAGGACATTAGTAGAGCCATACATACTTCCAAAGCACACTTTACAGTGGTTATGGGTGACTTCAATGCGCGGCTGGGCAAACGGGGCGATGATGAGTTGAGAGTGGGGCAATTTGGATATGGGCAGCGCAACCCCAGGGGTCAGAGGCTGGCCGAATATCTGGAGAAGGAGGGACTCTTTATGATGAACTCTTTCTTCCGGAAGCCGCCTCATAGAAAATGGACCTGGATGAGCCCTGATGGTTCCACAAAAAATGAGATAGACTTCATCATGAGCACCAAGCGACAAATATTTAATGATGTCTCCGTGATTCACAGGGTAAAAACCGGCAGTGATCACCGAATGGTCAGAGGCACATTAAATATTAATGCCAAAATGGAAAGATCGCGTCTGATGAAGTCTACGCTCCGACCTTCTTATGCACACATCCAAAACCCCGAGAACTTTCAACTCGAATTGGCAAACCGCTTCGAATTGCTAGACAGCAGCGCATCAGTGGACGAAATCAACAACAGGCTGGTAGAGACTGTCCATACGGTCGGGTCCAAGTATTATAAGCCCCACCGTAAAAATAGACCTCAAAAACTATCTAACTCCACCCGAAATCTCATGGCTGAGCGACGTTCCATGACGCTCCAAACCTCCGATGATGCTAAGTCCTATAGGCAGCTCAATGGACAGATACTGAAGTCCTTGCGTCACGATTTACGGTCCTTCAATACAAGGCGTATTGAGGAGACCATAGCACAGAACAAGGGCTCCAAAGTGTTCGCAAGAGACGCGTCTATTGGGCAAAGCCAGTTGACGAAGCTGAAGACGGAGGACGGAAACGTAACGTCGAATAGGTCAGAGGTGCTCAGGGAGGTAGAGAGGTTCTATGGGCAGTTGTACACCTCAGTAGCTGAACCTGTTGTTGACTTGGTAAAAGACCCAAGAGCCAAGCTAACCCGACACTACACTGAAGATATCCCGGACATCAGCCTGTACGAGATTACGATGGCTCTCAAACAACTCAAAAATAACAAAGCACCAGGCGAAGACGGAATTACCGCAGAGCTTCTGAAAGCGGGCGGAACGCCGGTACTTAAAGTCCTTCAGAGGCTGTTTAATTCCGTCTTGCTCGAAGAGAAAACGCCGGAAGCATGGAACAGGGGAGTGGTGGTACTGTTTTTCAAGAAAGGTGATAACACTTTACTGAAGAATTATAGGCCCATCACACTGCTGAGCCATGTTTATAAGTTGTTTTCGAGAGTCATCACGAATCGTCTCGAACGCAGGCTTGATGACTTCCAGCCTCCCGAACAAGCCGGTTTCCGGAAAGGCTTTAGTACCATAGACCACATACATACGCTGCGGCAGATTATACAGAAGACCGAGGAGTATAATCGGCCACTATGCTTGGCGTTTGTGGACTATGAGAAAGCCTTCGATTCGATCGAGACTTGGGCGGTTCTTAGATCTCTCCAGCGATGCCGCATTGACTATCGGTACATCGAAGTGTTGAAGTGCTTGTATAATAACGCCACCATGTCAGTCCGAGTACAGGGGCATTGCACGAAGGCGATCCCCATAAAAAGAGGAGTAAGGCAGGGAGACGTCATTTCTCCGAAACTGTTTACGGCCACCTTAGAGGACGCCTTCAAGCTCTTGGAATGGCAAGGACTTGGCATCAACATCAATGGCGAATACATCACTCACCTTCGATTTGCCGACGACATTGTGGTCGTGGCGGAGTCGCTGGAAGATCTAGGACGAATGCACGGTGACCTCAACAGAGTATCTCAACAAGTGGGTCTTAAAATGAACATGGACAAAACGAAAATAATGTGTAACGTCCATGTCGTACCCACCGCACTCACCGTTGGGAACTCTACTCTTGAAGTTGTCGACGAATACATTTACCTGGGACAGGTAGTCCGGTTAGGTAGGTCCAACTTTGAGAGAGAGGTCAATCGACGAATCCAACTCGGCTGGGCAGCGTTCGGGAAACTGCGCAACATCTTCTCATCCAAAATACCTCAGTGCCTTAAGACTAAAGTTTTTAGTCAATGTGTGTTACCAGTGATGATATATGGATCAGAGACGTGGTCTCTTACAATAGGTCTCATAAAAAAGCTCAGAGTTGCTCAGCGAGCTATGGAGAGAGCTATGCTCGGCGTTTCTCTACGCGATCGAATCAGGAATGAGGAGATTCGTAGAAGAACCAAGGTCACCGACATAGCTGTTAAGATTAGCAAGCTGAAGTGGCAATGGGCGGGCCACATAGCGCGTAGATCGGACGGGCGTTGGGGCAGAAAGATTCTAGAGTGGAGACCACGTATTGGCAAGCGCAGTGTGGGACGACCGCCTGCCAGATGGACCGACGATCTTGTGAAAATCGCAGGAAGTCGTTGGATGCAGGTGGCATCGGACCGGTTACGCTGGAAAGCGATTGGGGAGGCCTATGTTCAGCAGTGGACAAGTATAGGCTGAGATGATGATGATGATGATGATTAAAGTACAATGAAGCAATCAATTAATATTGTATGAAGATAAATTCAATTTGTCACAAATACCATGTAGGAAACAAATGGTTTTTAATTTGAACTTACAAAGTAATTATGATAATCTGTTTTATGTTATTATATACCTGTTTGGTATTCTAAAGTAAATGAAATAAAAATTAAGAATCATAGTGAGAAGAGAGAGAGAGCAAAATACCAACACAATTTTATGTAAGTTTTATAAAACAGTCTTAGATCGGACAAGTGTAGTTTTTCTAACGAAAAACTTCCCAGTCCGAGTCCGGAGTCTGGAATTGTGCCCGGTATATGGCAATAGACTCGCCCCCTATTACATGGGACCTAACATCGTCGGCGAATCGTGGGTATACTCAGTACACCTCTGCCACCCCCGCTTGGGGAATGTAGGCGTGACGGTGTGTGTGTTTATAATACATTTTTTAACACTGAAGTGATGATTGAAATTATAATAAAAGAACTAAATGTTTTTTAGTTGACCAAATTCATGCTTGATTTACGAAACTTTCATAAGATTCTTCTGGAGGATGGAAATTAAGACACTTTTCAGTTTTTTTTTAGTTACTATATTATGTAATTGTGCCATAATGACAGGTATTTTAATCAACTTCAATAAAAATTACTTTACCAAAAAAATTCAGGAACACTTTGGAGTCTGGAAAGTATTTCACCTAACATGGTCGGAGAACTTTGGACGTACACAGTACACCTCTTACCCCAGCTTAGAAAATATAGGCATGATGGTGTAATACGTATTATAGGTTTTTGCCTACTAGGTTTTACCTAGTTTATTTATCTCCCCATTATAGTTTCATCCCAATACGGCAAAATCTGCTTGAAAAATCTCTATAGTACTTCTACCTATCTTTGTGTCCCTATATTTAGTTCATTTATTTGCAATGGTAATTCAAAATAATTGTATTATATCCAATTTCTACAATATTCCGCGTCGTTTGGTGCTCCACGTCGTCCCTTATAATCGTGTTTGCGTCCTGCAAATTGTATTATTGATTTTTTTATTAAATAGCCCATTTACATGAAAAGGGACAGCTCTTAGTTAAAATATCTCACTCACGCTCCAATGGTATCGTAAATAAACTTTTAAGAAAAAGCCACCAGAAATTAATATTAGAAATCTAACTAGAAAACTATGCAAAATTAATAAATATATCTTTTGGTAAGTATTTAAGGTTTGAAAATGGCATATTATAGATAGATAGAATACTTTTTTGTACACAAATACATTTCCTTTGAAAAAAATAAAATAAAACACAGAGGTACAATTGGCGGTCTTATCGCTAATAGTGATCTCTTCCAGGCCATTTCCAGGCAACCAAAACTGAAAGAACAAGATATTACATAACCTTAATTTTTTTTTGTATCCTACTGCATGATACAAGTCATGCTTAGTGCGGGGACAGCTGTAAAATATTTATTTTTTATGATATTTCGGTAAATAAACTATCCTTACTGAGTTCTTAGATTTACGCGAATATTACACATGAAATAAAACTATTTTTTCGGATTTTATCGCGGTTTATTTTAATTTTCAAGTTCCCGACGTTTCGAGTGCTTTGCAGCATTCATGGTCACAGGAAGGACTGAGGTATTAGACGTCCAAAAGGCATAGTTGTTTCGGGGTACCCTCAAACTTCTTAATTATTTTTGTTTTTGTTGGTCCGATCTACGCAGAATGAGCTCACGGTGTCTTGAGGTCTTACAGTGTTATGCTTGGTTTTGGATTTGATTATATTAATTACTACTATATTAATTACTAGATACCTTACAAATTCAACAGGAAAATCAAACTTCCAATTTTAAGGAGTTTTATACCATTTTTTAAGCTCTTTGGTACACAATTTAACCACAAAATCTGTACTTTTTCGTGCGTATTGAAGTGTATATATTAGAAATGCATTTAAAATAGCCGCATTGCTTTGAATAATGATAAAATTCTGTTCGAAACAGCGAACAGAAATAGTAAAGCAATTTCCTAAGCCCGGCAAACCTCGTAATCTTCCCGCGAGCTACCGCCCTATCAGTCTCCTCAACTCCCTGGCTAAGGTCTACGAGCGCCTATTTCTGGCGCGGCTCAAAGACTTTGTAATGTCCAGGGGTATCCTTATGGACGAGCAATTCGGCTTTCGAGCCAAGCACTCTTGGGTCCACCAAGTGCGCCGCATCACGGAGCACATTCTCTCCGGTCTCAATAGACCCAAACCCGTCTACACGGGCGCCCTCTTATGTCGCGAACGCATTCGACAAAGTCTGGCACAACGGCTTGATCTACAAGCTATACCAAATGGGTGTGCCGGACAGACTCGTGCTCATCATACGAGACTTCTTGTCCAATCGCGCCTTCCGATATCGCGTCGAAATGTCGCGCTCTACCCCCCACTCCATACATGCTGGTGTCCCACAAGGCTCAGCTCTCTCCCCCCTCCTATTCAGGCTTTACACGAACGATATTCCTCGTTCGAGTAAGGTGCATCTAGCCCTATTCGCGGATGATACCGCTCTCTATGTCTCGCATAGGAATAAGGGTTTCATTACCAGAAACCTTCAGGCAACCGCCAATTCCCCAGGGGATTGGTTCAGGAAGTGGCGTATTGAGGTGAACCCGGACAAGAGCGCTGCAGTGTTCGTCTCCAGAGGTGCCACCCCGCGCCACTCCCTGCGCCACCCTAGAAGTAATCTTGGTCAAGTGACCATTTTCGACCGACCCATTCCCTGGGTCAAAGAGGTCAAATATCTAGGGGTCAACCTAAACAATACCATGACCTTCGGCCCGCACATCAACCGAGCATCCTTTGTACTCGGTCGTCTCTATCCGCTTATCTGCAAGCGAAGTAAAATGTCCCTTAGAAATAAGGTGACACTTTACAAAACTTGCGTACGACCCATCATGACTTATGCGTGTGTGGTGTTCGGGCACTCGGCCCCCTCTCACATTGATAAACTCCAAGCGGTTCAAAACCGCTTCCTCCGTAAAGCCGTAGGAGCCCCATGGTTTTTACGGAATGTCGACCTCCACTCCGATCTCGGTCTCAACCTATTCGCGCCTACATTAAAAAGGCGACAACTTGACACTTCGCGAACGCATCTACCCATGCAAATCCATTGATCGTAGCCGCCGCCGACTACGATCCCCCTGACACCTGCCGCCCCCGCCACCGCCGGCCGCGACATGTTCTCACCGATCCCTCCGATGCTTTGTCATCCCTTCTTTCCGCTCCGAATACGGGCGACGACGACGACGAAGTCATAGATCCCCTCCCCTAGCCGGTGGTTGACCGGTGCACTTAGTAGTGCACCCCCTCACCCCGCAGCGACTGTCCCAACCGAAGCCGCCTCTTCAAGGCGCCCTCGAGTATGTCGCCTCTTGCCCTTCTGGCACGAGCGTAGTGGTTGCACGCTCGCCCTTAAGTCCGGTGAAGCTGTAGCCTCGCGGCCAACAGCGTACATCATCATCATCATCATCAGCCCGTGTCGGTCCACTGCTGGACGTAGGCCACCTCTCCACTCAAGAACCAGTCTGCCCCAACGGCCATCGGTTCTGCGGCATATGTGACCTGCCCACTGCCACTTCAGCTTGCTAATTCGCTGAGCTATGTCGGTACAGCGTACATCACTCACACACAAACAGTAAAGCAATTTTTGATAATTAAAAATAATGTAACTATCTATCTATCTATAACCTCACGCCAGATCCCTTGCGGGGTAGGTAGAGGGTACAGAGTTCCAACAGGTTCTTTCCTTATATACCTCTCTGGCTTCCTCGACTCTCATAGTTCGTCTCATACACGCTCGCCGGTTTCGGAGACTCTTGACTTTTCCATCAGATAAGACTCGGTTTATTTGGTCGTGGTAAGATAGTCTAGGTCTTCCCCGGTACCTGCATCCTTCCACTTTCACATTGTATATCTGTTAATAATAATGTAACATACTTTAAAAATAGTTGGAATCGGTTCAATTGCCGATTTAGAACAAACTATTATGAGGTCTTGCGTTATTTTTGTTACACCGTGTATATTTTTTATTTGTATTACTATTTGAGCAGACAAACGTAATCTCTTACGCCCGCTACTTCTGAAGAGGGTGAGCTTGTCACCATTTTTTCACATAAATTTACATCATTAGCACGTTATCATAAGAAGATACTCGATCTATTTATAATATTACGCTAGATCCCTTGCTGGTTAGTCAAGAAGTACAGAGTTACAACAGTTTCTTACAGACCTTTCTCGTTTCCTCCATTTAATAAATCGGCTCATACTCACCAATTACGCTCTTAACTAGCCTTTCAGATGTGCCAAGGTCTATTTGGTCATAGTAAGATAGATAATCAATACAATCAATATAAAAAAAAATATCAATCAATAGAATATAAAAAAAAATCAATACGAAACCATGTCGTGTCAACGTGATCGTAGTATATGCACCCACTTCGACCTCAACAGATAGTGACATAGATAGATAGATAGATAACTTACTAGACGATACTCTAAAAAGCCTGCCGAAAAGAGTCATCACAATCTTAATGGGAGACCTTAACGCAAAGGTAGGAGATACAATGAATGATGACCATCTTAGAGATGTTGTCGGCAGGCACGGACTTGGTGATAGGAATGAGAGGGGTGAAAGGTGGCTACAATTCTGCACTGAGAATGCTCTCACAATCATGAACACCTGCTTCCAACACCATCCAAGGACGTATGCATGGGTGATGCCAGGTGATCGTGCGCGTAATCAGATAGACTACGTGGCGGTCTCAAAAAGATGGAGATCGTGCTTTAGCAACCCTAAAACTTACTCAGGTGCTGACTGCGGGAGTCACCACAAACTTCTTGTAGCAGAGTGTAGTTTAAAACTTAAACAATGCAGCCGATCATTTCAATTACCGCAAAGAAGACCTGATCCCGGAGAACCAAAAGCCTTTAGTGAATGTTTTAAAACCAAAGCTGTGAACATGGCCTTGGACTGGCAAGATGACACCGATAGTAAATGGATTAAACTGAGGAATCTAATACTCGCGTGTCGTAAAGAGAGCCAAAGAAAGACTAAAGAGAGCCAGAGAAAGGGATGCTCCAAGAAAAGTGTGGATCACGGAAGAAACATGGAAGGCCATTAGAGACCGAAAAGAACTGCTTAAAGGAAATGTAAATAGTGACCATACAAAGTACCAGGAGCTTTCGGCAAAGGTCCAACGTTTGTGCCGCGCGGATAACAATAGATTTTTGAATTCGATTTGTTGTAACATTGAAGAACATGCTCAAAAATTCCAAACAAAGGACTTATTTCTGAAAATTAAGAACATCACCGGAGAGTTTAAGGCAAAAACATGGGCTGTAGAACATGACGAGGGTAAGCTTTTGTCTGAAATAGATCAAGTGACAGAAAGGTGGCGAAAGTACTGTGAAAGCTTGTACGCTGACCCTGCAGCACGACTTGTTACCACTCCGACTATAGACATGCAGTGTATGGAACCAGACATCCTCGAATCCGAAGTCAGAAATGCGATACACAAACTCAAAACCAATAAATCACCTGGAAAAGATAAAGTTTTTGCTGAAGAGATTAAACACCTAGGGGATCAAGGAGTTAGCATACTGCTGGATTTATGCAATGAAGTCTGGAAAACATGTAAATGGGTCACTGAGTGGAAAGAGTCTCTGCTGATTCCGCTACACAAAAAAGGCTCAACAAGATCATGCGGGAATTATCGTACATTGGCACTAATATCCCATGCTAGCAAGATAATGCTCTATATCATTAAAAGCCGTCTGCAAGCATTCTTTAAGTGGCAAATAGCATGCAAACAAGCAGGTTTTGTAAGGGGTTGGGGCACAAGGGAACAAATAGTGAATGTTAGGCAAATAATCGAGAAAAGCCGAGAGTTCAATGTGCCGATTCTCATGTGCTTCACGGATTACTCTAAGGCATTTGATTGCGTAAAATGCGATTACCTGTGGACCATATTGCTGGAAATGGGTGTGCCCCAACATCTCATAGCACGAATTGTGAACCTGTACCAAGACGGTCAATCCAAAATGCGGGTAAACAACATCATCTCGGGTTCCTTTAGGCCGGAAAGGGATGTGAGGCAGGGTTGCATCCTATCTCCCATTCTTTTTAACATATATACGATTTAGCGCAGTGGTTAAGAGCTTGAGCTGCTCCGCCCACTGTGTCTAATAGTCGCAGGTTCGATTCCCGCACGGCACAAATCTTTGTGTGATCCACAATTATTTGTTCCGGTCTGGGTATTTGTGTTTGTGAATTTTCATGTTTGTAAACGCACCCACGACACAGGAATAAATGCTAGTGTGGAGCTACGTTTGTTAAAAAAAAAAAGAAAAACTAAAAAGAAAAGATATATCATGACAAAAGCCTTGGAAGAATGGGACGGAGGGATCTCTGTCGGTGGCATGGAGATCAGTAATCTGAGATATGCAGACGACACCACACTGTTCGCATCATCTGAACAAGAGCTCGCTGACTTGTGTGGAGGACGAGAGTAGATCGGTAGGACTAGCAATTAACAAGTCAAAAACCAAAGTAATGATTGTTGACAGAGCCGGTCTACACTCTAGAACAGGGGAGCTCATGGATCTAGAATTTGTCAGCGAGTTTGTATACCTTGGATACCTGATTACGGATCAGGGAGGAAGTGAACGGGAGATCAAAAGAAGAACGCAAATAGCCAAGTCCGCGATGAGCAAACTGACACGCATCTGGCAAGACAGAGAGGTCTCCAATATCACCAAGGTGAGACTAGTCCGAACTTTGGTTTTCCCAATCTTTCTATATGGAGTAGAAGCGTGGACGATTCGAGCGATGGAACGAAAGAAGATAGACTCCTTTGAGATGTGGTGTTGGCGAAGGATGCTCCGCGGACGATGGACGGCCATTAGAACGAATAAGTCTATTCTAGAACAGCTAGACATTAGAACCAGACTCTCAGCCATCTGCTATCAGCGTATTCTGGGATACTTTGGTCATATTGCAAGACGGCAGTCAGACAATTTTGATAAATTGGTGGTGATGGGCAGGGTAGATGGAAAAAGACCGCGCGGCCGATCCCCTAGCCGCTCGCGTGATCAAATCACTGCTCTCACTGGCCTCACTGCAACAAATGCTCTTAGAGAAACCGAGGATCGGATCAAGTGGAAGGAAGTCGTACACAGGGCCATAAGGGCCTTTCAAGGACACGACCTTCAGTAATTTAGAATACGACTGAAGAAGAAGAAGATAGATACAGAGATTCATTAAAAAAACCTTTTTGCAGAATTTTCATACTGAACCTGACCTGAAGACGATGCCAAACGTATAAATGGGACAAAATACTGAAGGAATGGTTACCCAGGACTGGCAAAAGAAGAGTGGACTGACCGGCAGCTTGATAGATAGATAGATGATGTTCTGTGATTGTACAATTGCCCTCACTTCCACATAGTTTCTCTTTCCTCAAAGGTTAACTGGAAGATAACTCAAATTGAGTTAAGTTCGCCTTTGTACATCTTCTGTGTAAATGTTGTTTCTGTGTTCTATTGTACAATAAAGAATAAAATATGATGTTGTCAGGATTGAAAAAAGGACTTAGTGTAGTCTAATACAATACCGCGACGAATACCACAATCAGAAAGAGGATTTTGACCTTCAGTGAGTAATAGAGTGCTGATAATGATGATGACTGAACCCAAAAAAGCTCACCTAAACAATTTTGTATATTTATCACACGCTACAGAATAAAAGGATGTTTAAACACCTTATTATAATCGACAAGCAGACGCCTGCATATGTATGAGTTATTCAGATGTATAAGCTATATACTATACAATTTCATCACAATCCGTTTAGTGGTTTTTGCGTAAAAGAGTATCTAACATCCATACATCCGACCTCACTAACTTCCCGTTAATAATATTAGTAGGATTTTGACAGCTTCATAGAAATAACGGAATGAGTAGATATTATATTTTCTTTATCTTCACAAAACAAAATGTATCTGGATTTGTAGAAGGAAGTCTAAAAGACAAAGGTGCTTTTCTTGTATAAAGCTTGGCACAATAAATCTATTGGTGTCCATAGCAGCTTACGTGGAAAACAAGGGTCTACATACCAAACTTAAATCTGCGGATGCATTTTCTGTGATGACGTGATATCAAACAGTTAATACTTTATTCCACCAGTAAACTTAAAATTGCCATCCGTTCAGAAAGGTTTAAATTTTAACATAAATTACACTTCTTAACTCATAATTTTAGGAATCTTTAAGTTCAAGTAAATTATATGTTGATGAATGAAGAAAGATATTTTATATTCCTAATTGTGAAATTGTATGTGGTTGTTTCTGAAATTAGCGCATACACCAATAGAAAAGACGTGATGAGCGACTTAATGGAATTGGTTGGATTTACATTATGGTATAGATTTAAAAGATAGGTATTAAATTCCTCATATTGAGTTCTTAGAGTTGGGCGAATATTACATATTAAATAAACCTATCGAAAGAATACCGATTCCTACTAAGAATGGCTATTGAAATCAAAAAATATCCTAATTTCAATAGAGAAAACGACTGGGTGCTTCCACCGACTAATAATTAATATAATGTAAACCAAAGCCAAGCATAACATTGCAAGACCTCAAGACATCGTGGACTCATTCTGTGAGTGAGATCAGATCAACAAAAATAATTAAGAAGTTTGAGGGTACCCCGGAACAACTATGCCTTTTCGGTGTCTAACATCTCAGTCCTTCCCGTGACTATGGGTGCTGCTCAGCACTCGAAAACATAAAAATCAAAAATAAACCGCGATAAATCCGAAAAATAGTTTTATTTCATTATATTTCTCGCTAAATAATATTTTCTGAAGTAAAAGAGATATTGAGACATGCGTGGAAGACGTACTTTATTTAAGATAGGTAGATTGAATCTTGACTCGAGAAATTGAAAATATATATGCAGTTGTTTGGCTTAGGTACGCCGCAATATCATTAATTTCAAATATATACATTTTATTGGTATCTGAATCATAACGACATAATTTATATATTTGCACTTTCTGAAGCATCAAATATTTAAATAAAAAAAATTCACCGTCTCGCCTATACTTTCCAAGCGAGGGAGACAAAGTTGTACAGAGTTGATAGTTTTTCTTATGGACACAGCTTGTCTAACATTTCCAAGTAGCTAGTAAAGATTCTTTCGTTTCTTTTTTATATTTTAAGTTGTGTTTAGGAACATTATATTTATATACACAAACACTCAGACCGAAACTAATAATTGTGACCCATACAAAAATTTGCCCCGTTGGAGATCGAACTGGCGACTATTCGATCAAATGGGCAGATCTGCTTAAGCTCTTAACCACCCAAACCGTCGTTATTAAGTATTCGCCACGGCGGCATATTTTATTTATAGACCCTTATTTGCTATGAGCAATGAAATAAGGACGCGTTACAATATATTGATGTAAAGATCATTTTATGGTACTGCAATATACATAAAAACCATTATACGATAATTTAACTAAAATAACGCGTTTAAGGGCCCTGTCTGTTTACAATTTTCAAATAGTGTAGATTATCCTTCGGGCGTACGGAGTCCATTTCGGCATGTCAACCAAGATACGTTAGGAGGCGTGACGCTCCGACCGACGGCAGGGAGGTCGGCCCGCTGCACTGGCTCGTTTGTGAAGCTACATTGACCACGATTTGCGAGCAGTCCGCCGCCGCCTCTACGATTTAGAACCGTACAATCGTAGTAGAATACTACCGAGAATATATCTGCCGCTGTACTATACTATAGGCCACTAACTAAAAGGTAGGCTGCGATAAGTAGGTAGGTAAAAGCTGGCCAAGGTTGGCCCAAGATAAGGATATGTGGCGAAGAAGGAGAAAGCTGATGCCCTGCAGTGACTGGGGGAATGAACCGGAAGTGATGATGACTAGGTAGGCAATATCTACCGCTTATATTTCCATTCAACCACCTGGCCCTTATAATTTTTTCTAGCAGTCGTTAAACCGAGTCATCATTGCCATCAATTGATTCCAACCGAGAGCCTTGTGCATAATATACCAATCGCCTAAGCGTTACCAGACGTCTGTGATAAAGATTTATGTTAGAGATAGGCAGCGTAAGTATCTCCTCGCTACCTTCAATCTGAGCGCAAGCACCGAAGGGTAGACTGGTGGGGGAGATTTATATTTTCTCAGATAAAATCAAGTGAGCCGAGCACATGAGAAGAACAGTCAGTTTATTCGTATGTTTCGAGAAATTTTCTTACGACGAGGTGGGTCTAGCCCGGTCATACCTCGGTCTAACTCGGTCTTACTTCCGTCTCTCGGCCTATCATTTGAATAGGCTAATACTAAGGTAGCTAGCGACGTCTTCGTTCCTATTGTCACTTTTCATCCGGTGAGATAGGATTCATTTGCTGACCAGTCCTTACGGACAGGCCAGCGATATGGACTGGTTAAAAAATCGATTGAAAGGGACTACCGCGGCTTTTTTAAAGTGTCAAAAGGCCTTCAGAAGCAACAATAACTCTAACCTATTTATATTTTATGTTGTAGCAATTGTTTTACAAAGGGAGAGCAAAACAAGTAATAATTAAGTCGTTGAGCAACATCGGGCAGCATTTTACGAGCAAATTAACGCCCCAGCGTTTGTTTCGATTTGAGCCAAGACTGTATTTTAATTAAGTCGAGTAGGAACGGGGTGTAACTAGGGATCGTTATGGTTGAATAGGAATGTTATTTGTTCCAATAACAAAACATTTTCGGCATTTAATAATATTTTTGTAAAGCTTTTTGTTTATTAAAATATATATTTCGATTTTTATCGCGATGTAATTTTCGTTAAGTTCCGGATGTTTCGAGTGCTTACCAGCGGAACCTAGGAAGGAAGGTAAGTCTGTGCCGTCATTAATGATTTAGGATCTATAACAGAAGTCTTATCCTTATTATATTTCGTCAACGCAATGAAAATGAATCACAGAAAATACACTTTCTATTTGCCAAGCAAAATCGCTTTCACTCCAGATGCATCAATTCAAATTACTTTTTTATACGAAATTCAACAAAGAGTCTGCTATGAAAGTCAACTAGCAGAGGTGCGAATCTCCAGAGGGGCGTGGTTGAGGTGACAATATTATTCGGCACACAATTGGGGGTTCGCCGCATTTATTAAGGCGAAAACCAGCAACAAAGGGATGATATTGAATTGTGAGAATGGAACAAGGAACATAATTTCATGGACTTGACGTTTGAATTACATTGCGTCGATATATATTCGCAAATCCCTTTTTTTATATAAAACATAGCCACACATGAAATCACTCCTGTATCAAAAGTGCGGTTACAAATAAATTCATGAATACAAAGGCTCATTTCTGCATTGTGTATATTCTACAAAATACCTTAGAAGTACGTACTGATAGGAATGTTGCGAAGGTAATTAAAATAGCAACATGACACCATATGCGATTTAGGTGACTAGATTTTAATTATTATACTAACGGATAAAGTAAACAAAATCATGAAAACCTCTCGCAAAAACTTTAATCAATCATCAATCAAATCAGCCTATTGCAGTCCACTGCTGGACATAGGCCTCTCCCAATTTGCACCACAATACACGGTCCTCCGCCTTCCGCATCCAGTCCCACCCTGCGACCTTCTTCAGTTCGTCGGTCACTCTAGAAATCGTCTGCTCTATCGGCCATCGGTTCTTCGACAGACATGGCCAGCCCACTGCCACTTTAGCGAATTCACTCTGCGAGCTATGTCAACTACTTTGGTTCTTTGACGGATAACCTCATTTCGGAGTTTATCCCTCAAAGAGACTCCGAGCATAGCCCGCTCCATAGATCGCTGCGCGACTTTGAGCCTATGGACTAGCCCTACTGTAAGTGTCCACGTCTCGGCACCGTATGTCATGACTGGTAGAACGCACAGGTTGTAGACTTCCGTCTTCAGGCATTGCGGTAAAGGCGAAGAGAAAACCCGACGTAGTTTGCTGAATGCTGCCCAGCCCAACTGGATCCTTCTGTTGACTTCTTTCTCGAGGTTGTACCTACCAAGCTGGATAATCTGCCCAAAGTAGGTGTATACTCGAACAACTTCGAGCATCGATTCTTCGACGTAGGCTGGTCCCGGCGTGACATGTTCATTGAACATGATCTTGGTTTTATCCAAATTCATGATAAGACCAACACGTCGAGAGGCTACATTTAGGCTGTGCAGCATCTCGCTTAACTGTTCCAGCGTCTCTGCTATTATGACGATGTCGTCGGCAAACCGAAGATGCGAGATGCACTCACCATCTATATTCACGCCCCGTCCCACCCAATTCAGCGTCTTAAAGACGTCTTCAAGCGCGTCGGTGAAAAGCTTAGGGGATATGACATCCCCCTGTCTCACCCCTCTGCGCAGCTCAATGGGGTTGGTCTTTTGTTCCTGGAGCTGTACGGTCATAGTGGCGGTATCATACAAACATCTCAGCACTTCGATATAACGCCAGTCTTAACTTCGATAATACGACATCGCTGCAGAGCATCCAGAACTGCCCAGGTTTCGATGGAGTCGATGGCTTTTTCGTAGTCCACGAAAGTCATACACAGCGGCTGATTGTACTCTTCAGTTTTCTGCACAATCTGCCGAATAGTATGGATGTGGTCTACGGTGCTGAAGCCTTTTCGAAACCCGGCTTGCTCTGGTGGCTGAAACTCGTCGAGTTTTCTGGCGAGGCGGTTTGTGACTACTCTCGAGAACAGCTTGTATACATGGCTCAGAAGTGAGATGGGTCTGTAGTTCTTCAGCAAGGCTTTATCGCCCTTTTTGAAGAACAGAGCCACCGCACTCCCGCTCCACGCTTTAGGTGTTAGGCCCTGGTGAATGATGCAATTGAAAAGGCTTGCCAGCTCTTTGAGAAACGGAGTCCCACCAGCTTTGAGGAGCTCGGTAGTAATTCCATCATCACCAGGAGATTGACCTCGCCCAGATCAACATCTGGGATGTCTTCCGTGTAATGGCGCGTAAGTGGGACTCTGTGGTCATCGTCGGTGGGTCTCGTAGGCTTACCTGTCCGTGATGCAAACAGTTCTCCATAAAAGCCCTCGATTTCCTCGAGAATCTCGAACTTAGAGGTCACGGTTTTGCCATACGCAGTTTTGAGTTTCGTCAGACGGGGACGTCCGAGCTGTTGGGCGAAGACCTTAGTGCCCTTATTCTGCTCGATCGCAGCCTCGACGATACGGGTGTTGCAGCGTCTGAGGTCGCGCCGAATCAGCTTTCGGATTCTAAGGTTTATGTTAGTAAGGGTTAAGTTCTTCCGATCTGATGAAAATATCTGCGTAGGTGGCATTTCTCGTCTACTTCTCATAAGTTCGAGAGTCTCGGCCGAGAGTTTAGAGTCCCTGTTTTTGCTTTTTCCGCACAGAAACTTTCGAGACACGTCCTGTAGCATTTTGACCACTGTGTCGGTTTTCTCGTCAATATTGCCAATGGTTTCCAGCAAGTCAAAACGGTTTTGAAGTTCCAATTGGAACTTTTCGGAACCCAAGGCTGTTTGGAGCGCGTTAGGTCGGAGAGTAGGCTTCACCATTCGGGCCCTTTCGGCTTGAAAGTCGTATATTTAGGGTGCCTCGGGTGAGTCGTTGATCGTAGCCAGTATTAAACCTGTTGATCACAGAGACGTCCCTAAATATATATTTCTTATCCGTTATGATGAAGTCTATCTCGTTCTTTGTCACGTTGTCAGGGCTTCGCCAAGTCCACTTTCTATGGGGCTTCTTCTTAAAGCAGGAGTTCATTAAGAAGAGCCCCTGCGACTCGAGAAAGTTTACTAGAATTTGCCCCCTGTTATTTCTGCGCCCCACACCGAAGGGTCCGATTTTCGTTTCACCGCGTTCTTGTACTCTCACTTTGGTGTTGAAGTCCCCCATAACAACGCTGTAGTGAGCCTTTGGGGTGCCGTGTAGTGCTATCGCAATGTCTTCGTACACGGCTTCGGCTATTTCGTCAGCGTATGTCGAGGTCGGCGCATATACCTGTACCACCTTTAGGGAGTACCTATCGCTGAGCTTCAGTATAAGGTACGCTACCCGTGTCGACAAACTGCTGACTTCCACAACGCTGCTAACGAGGTCCTTATTGACCAGAAAACCGACACCACCCTGGGAGAGCTGATCACCTTCTCGGAAGTAGAACAAGTTACCTGACTCAAGGGTTATCGCGTCCTCCCCCTTTCTTCGGACCTCACATAACCCCAAAATATGCCATTTTATGCGACCCAGTTCTACATCGAGTTCGGTGAGGTGGTGGTCCAGCCGTAGTGTGCATCCATTATACGACGCGAGGGTCAGTTCTTTATGGTAGCCTCTCGTAGCCCGGAGATTCTTAGCACCCCCTCTCCCGCTGTCGCTCCGACCGCTACCGTGATCGAGAAAAGCGGGAGTACCGGGAACTGGGGGCCGGTTAAATTGTTGCGCTTCCATGGGAGGTAAACTAGCCTATTATACCACGCTGGCCAGACGGGTTGGTATAGGGCTTGATTTCACGTCCTTCGAAGCCTGGCACCAGCGGAGGAGAGGGCGAGTCACCTATAGAGTTACTTAGATAATCACCGGTTGCTTCGGTGATTATCTGAGGAAGATCGGACGCGAGGCGACGATACCTGTCACCACTGCGGTGGGGACCAGGATTCCGCCCAGCACACGCTCGAAGAGTGCCCAGCGTGGGCCTCCGAGCGGCGAATCCTAGTCGACCGGATCGGACCGGACCTCTCCCTGCCGGCAATAGTAGCGGCTATGCTGGCAGGGGAATCGGCGTGGGGGACCATATCCTCCTTCTGCGAGACTGTAATATCCCAGAACGAGGAGGCTGAGCGGGATCGGGAGAGGGCCGATCCTGCACCAAAATCAGCAGGGGGGCCTTCGGGGTCGCGGACGCAAGGGGCGAGGGCCTTGAGCGTTCTTCACGAGCGACCCCGAGGAGGACGGCGGCGTGGTGTGGCCTACGTTGCCGTGAGCACCGCGTTGGTGCGGGGGGAGCGTATTATTAAGTCTCCCCCCGAAGGCGGGCTCTTCAGAGCGTGGCACAAGAGGGGCACCGGTGCGTTCCATACGGAGATCCCGGAGCTCCTCCAAAGTGCTGATGTCGGCCACCCTGGGGTTTTTATTCGGTAGGAATCCGACACGTCCCGCGAGCTTCCCTCGAGGCTCGCGGAAGTCCTATGCAGAATTTTCCCCAGGTAAAAAAAAAAAAGGTTTGATTTCAAGTTTTCCTTCTCTACGCACTGGGTCGTTTGCGAGAGTGTGTTCCCTTTGTCGGCTTTTACGACACCCACAAGATGATAGGGGGTGATGACACATGTATTTTTTCCCGTCACCACACGGAACTTACAACATACAAATTGAGTATTAAGTAAAAACGAGTTAGTTAATAATCTAATAATTAATAATCTCTGTCTCAACAAGGGCTGGGCTGACTATTCACAATGGTGTGTTGGTACCTACGCTTATGAACGCCAGTGAATGTTGGGTATGGCAAAAGAAGCATGAAAGTAGAGTGAATGCTGTAGAAATGCGCTCTTTACGGAGTATATGTGGAGTCACCCTTGCTGACCGAATTAAGAATAGTGTGATTAGAAACCGATGTAAGTTAAGGATGACGTGGTGACTAGGATTGAAAGAGGTATGTTGAATTGGTATGGGCATGTTGAGAGGATGTGTGACAGGCGGCTAACGAAAGGAATATATTGAGCAAATGTGAGAAGTGGAAGCGTTGGAAGAGGTCGCCCAAGGAAAACCTATCACGACCAAATTAATAGTCTCTTGGAAAAGGGTCAAGTGCGTAGCACTCTAAATCGGCGGAAATGTATGAAGAGAAGTATCAACGTAGATGAAGCGAAAGGTGTGTCAGAATCGTAGTATGTAGCAAACTGCAGTCCCTGCCTACCCCAGTGCGATAAAGGCGTGAGTGTATTTATGTAAGTTAATAATATATTTGGAAATACCGCCTCTCAACGCAGGTATTCTTAACTGAAGGTTCACTCAGATCACTGCGAGTTCTAAGGGTAGGAAGGATGAGACACGCACAAAGAACCTTCAACTTCTTTCATTCAAGATTATTTTTTTACTTACCCACCTATCTTTATTACATTTCTTTTTATCGTAGCTTCTGTACCTATTTTACTGGAATACCCGCATCCTAATTATGAGGTTTAAGGATAAAACTCTCTCTCCTTTTAATATATGGATATATGTATCTATGTAAAAGAAAACACATTGAAGAAATTCTCATATCCGATAAAAACTTTGATATTTTCAAAAGACATGAGAAATATAAGCCTGAAACATAGTAACAGAAAACTTAGCACGTATTTTAAGGTTATTGTGACGTCGTCGAGAAAGCGTACTATCTCCTTTATCGTTATTTAGAGAATGCTTAGTGGAAAAAGGATAGCATATTAACTCCTTAGCGTTATGCTAACGTCAAACTGTTTATGCTAAGCGTTCAGTCTCGGCCCATGTTTTGTCACAGCTATACCAAAATTACCTTAGTCGCTATCAGCAACACTGTCGAGTTTATATGTCATCCTTTTTATTTAACTTGCAATGTATGTCTGTCTCTCTGTCTGTCTTTTCGGTTCAAATCTTTTGATCTATTCTTCAAGCACTTGCGGGTATCCGATTCAGCTGAAATTTAGCATACGTATGTAAAGTCGGTGACAATGCATTTATAGTACCATGGAGCTGATCTGATGAAAGAGTCGGAATGTGGCCATAGGAAAATGTGAACTATACAACCTTACCCTTAACCCCCATGTTTAGGCTTGTTAGATTGCCGTTACCAAGCACTATACAACCAGATAATGTTTAGGATCTGATAATGATGCCGAAAGGTAGCCAATGGAACCAGCCAACTATTACTCAATATACCCCTGCCGTGTTTGGGCTCGTAGGATATATTTGACGAGTACTTTATACCAGGATGGTGTCCAAGGTATGTTGATGGCAAGATATCTTCGTTGTAGTTTTGCTATAAAAGCTTGTTAGTAGAAAGGGCGTTTTAAATTAAAATTGTTACACTACAAATTTACTAAATACAGATAAACGTGACCATGGAGAACGGTTTCCCCACAGCTTACACCATTATTATAGTTTGCACTGAACTTATGACCTCATTAAACATGATATCGCCGACTCGGTATGCTATGGGAATATATATTTTCCAACGTACTTGTTATCTCCAAGGAAAAAAATGATTCTAATAGAAAAAAAACAATCACGCATATGTTCCCCAAGCGGGGGAGGCAGAGGTGTACTGTGTACACTCACTTTTTCGCCGAAGATGTCAGGTCCCATGTTCCCAGCAAATCCAGTCGTCGTGGCAATCTTTGGAGGAGGCCTTCTTCCTGCAGTGGTCGTCTTTCGGTGGATAATGAAGTTTGGATTTGTGACTTTCGGAATCGTACACTCAAATAATTTTAATTTAAAAAGACTTTTTTAAAGACAAGCTTTTATAGCAAAGCACTTCGAATATATCTTGCTTACTTGAGGAATTCCTATGGCTTTCTTCCAGCTCCATCATCAGACTCTGGACATCATACAGGCTAAAGTACTCGTCAAGATAAATCCAACGAGCCCAAACACGGTGAGGCTACATTAAGTAGTTGAGTGGTTCCATAGGCCACCTTTCGGCTTCATCATCAACTACTGGTGATCTAGTGATAAACCACCTATTGTATGCAGATGACGCGGTTTTGATAGCGCCAACAGCCACTGATCTGCAAACACTAGTCACAGTTATGAGAGACGACTGCATGAACAATGGCTTACATTTGAATGTGAAGTAAACCAAAATTATGGTTTTTGAACGGGAAGAAACCAGAACGAATGCAAGGATTGTGGTTGGTAACGATGTGCTGGAGCAAGTGAATGATCTTGGATGCGCCTTCAGTAAGGATGGGAAATACACCGCTGATATAGAGAGAAGAGTGAATGCTGGTAATAGAGTGAATGGTGCGATGGGAAGGCTACTTGGGAGCCAGCACTTAAGCCATAAGGCGCAGCTGGCCATGCATAACGGAGTGCTTGTCCCAACGCTGTTATATGGCAGTGAGAGTTGGGTATGTAAGAAGGAGAACGAAAGCAGGATAAATGCGGTCGAAATGCGATCTCTGCGGAAGATGTGCGGAGTCACGGTGACCGACCGTATTCGCAACAGCGTAGTAAGAAAGCGAGTAGGTATGAAAGATAGTATCGGTGTAAAGATGAAAAAGGGTATGCTCCGTTGGTTCGGGCATATAGAAAGAATGCCAGAAGAAAGAATGACGAAACAGATATACAATGCGAAAGTGGAAGGATGTAGGTGCCGGGGAAGACCTTTTTCCGACCTTGGACTTCCGCCAACCTCGGGGGAAGCTGGCGGGGCATGTCGGACTCGTACCGACTAAAACCCCACGGTGGCCGGCACTGGCACGTGTCAGAGGGGCTCCGGGATCTCCGAGTGGAACACGCCGGTGCCCCCCTTGTGCCGCGCTCCGAAGAGCCCGCCTCGGGAGGGGAAACTTGTAGCTTGCTTCCTCCCCTACACCGTCGCGGTGTTCACGGCGGCGTGGGCCACACCACGCCGCCATCCTCCTCGGGGTCACGCGTGAAGGACGCTTAGGGCTCCCGCCCCAGCGTCCCACAACCCCAAAGGCCCCCCTGCGGATGTTGGTGCAGGGGGGGTCCCCCCACCAGATGTTGCGGCAGGGGACACAAGTTAGCCCGTACTATAGAGCCCCGGGCTATTGGCCTGGGGGGCCTGGGCGGGCTGTGCCTCCGCCCCGGCGCCTTCGCCTTCGGCGAGCGGGATCGGCCCTCTCCCGATCCCGCTCGGCCTCCTCCTTCTGTGACATCACAGTCTCGCAGAAGGAGGATACGGCCCCCCACGCCGAATCCCCTGCCAGCATAGCCGCTACTATTGCCGGCAAGGAGAGGTCCGGTCCAATCCGGTCGACCAGGATCCGCCGCTCGGAGGCCCACGCTGGGCACTCGACAAGCGTGTGCTCTGCGGAATCCCGGTCCCCACCACAGTGGTGACAGATCGCCGTCGCCTCGCGTCCGATCTTGCTCAGATAATCACCGAAACAGCCGTGACCGGTGATTATCTGAGCAAGCCTGTAGGAGATTCGCCCACTCCTCCGCTGTTGCCAGGCTTCGAAGGACGGCAGGATGACTTGGACGACGCGCTTGCGCGCGATGTGCTCCTGGCTGAGCCTCGCGCGCCACTCCTCCAGAGCGCGTCGTCGTTCCCGCCGTCTGATTTCGAGCGCGGGCACGCATTCGTCGCTTTGGCGGACGACGCGAGTTCGGTCGTAGACCCTCGCGTCCATGTCCGCCAGGATGTCGAGCGGCGGAAAGCGTGCCAAGAGGGTCGCCGCCTCGAAAGATACGGTCCGGTATCCTCGTGCGGCCGGGGAAGACCCAGACTATCTTACCATGACCAAATAGACCGTGTCTTAGCTGAAGGGCAAGTCAAGAGTCTCCGTAATCGGCGAGTGTGTATGAGACGAACTATGGGGACGAAATATGAGTGGAGGAAGCCAGAGAGGTATGTAAGGAAAGAACCTGTTGGATTTCTGTACTCTCTGCCTACCCCGCGAGGGAGCTGGCGTGATGATATAGATAGAGATCATCAACCCTGAACACTATATGGTTGTAACTACACAAGCACTAGCTTGGCAATACCAATCTAACAAGCCTAAACACGAGGGGGTTACGATGTATAATTTACATATTCCTGTGGCCACCTTCCAACTCCATCATCAGACCAGCCCCATATTATTGCATTGTCATTGACTTTACAGAAGTTTGCCAATTTTCAGGTCAATCAGATACCCGCAAGTGCTTGAAAAATGAATCACAAGATTTGAACCGGAACGACAGACAGACAGACATACGAACATTGCAAGTTAAATAAAAGCTATAATGACATATTTTAGCAATTGTTATGCACAAATTGGATGATTTCGCGCAGTGGCTAAGAGCTTAAGCCACTCCGCCCACTGTGTCGAATACTCGAAAGTTCGATTCCCGCATGGAACAAATTTTTGTGCGACAAAATTATTTGTTTCGGTCTGGGTATTCGTGTATGAATTGACATGCATAAATACCCAGACCCAAACAAATAATTGTGGGTATTGATAATTCATGTTTGTAAACAAACACACGACACAGGAATAAATCAAAGTATGGAGCTACGTTTAAAAAAAAAACACTTTCAATTATTGTTATGTTTTCGATATAAATTGAGCTTAAAAATCAAAATCAATGTGAAAATATAGACGTATTAATTCAGGTGGTGGTAAAAGGCAAAGGGAGGGTAGGGGGAGTGCCGCCCGTAAACACAATTGTTGCGACTTTAAATCAAACAGTTTCGAGTCATTACGTACACGTGGCTCGGCTGAAACACGACTCAAACTTTCAAGAGTGGTTCCGTTTGTAAATGCGATACGATATAAATTTACCACTTTTTATGGTGACCGAGCGAGTATAATATCGTCAAAGAGAATATAATATTCTCATACTAGTTACTGCCCGCGACTTCATCCACGTTGACTTCAAAGAGGAACCTTACATTTTCTCGGGTTTTTCTTATATGTTAATCCAGGTAATAAACTATCCAAATGTGCCAAATTTCATCGTTTTTGCGTGATTGAGTCACAAACATCTAAACATACAAAGTTTCACATTTATAATATTAGTAGGTTATTTAAATAATTAAATAATTTAAAAGTTGTTAACTATAAAAGTCAGGTGCTTGTAGCGCTATGCAAAGTAAATACATGTGACAGACATGCGCCTCGGTCAGTCTAAGAAGATCGTTTGTATTATTTCTGTTTTTAAGCGTATCAGTAATTTGGAATGCACGTCAAGCCTTTGTTACCGGTTACCACTACACGGGGTAGACGTTAAGCCTAGTTTTTTTTTTATATCAAGTATCCCCGATATTCTTCGGAGCCCGTTGTTTGGTTTGTAATTATTTGGTTGTTTAATTTTAATTTTTGAGGTTATTTCTAATCTGTATCTTTTGGGTCTCATGATTTGCTTGTTTGGATTTAATTTTGTTTCATACATATGTTTTAGTTTGTGATTTTATTTTATTGTATTTCATTTTGTTTTTTGGGTTGTATTTGTTTTGTTATCGGTGTGTTTTAGTTATTCGGCAGCCTGCTATCGATCTTTCCAGTGTCTTCTAATAGGTACATAGATATTATTATCTATGTATATATTATCTTGCGGAAGATGTGGTTGCCGAGTTCCAATAATTTGTCCAAATTTTGTATTTTGTTCCTAAATGTATTTTACTGATATACAATATGAAAGTGGAAGGATGTAGGTACCGGGGAAGACCTAGACTATCTTACCATGACCAAATAAACCGGGTTTTATCTGAATAACAATTCAGGAGTCTCCGTAACCGGCGAACGCGTATGAGACGAACTATGAGAGTATAGGAAGCCAGAGAAGTATGTAAGGAAAGAACCTGTTGGAACTCTGTACTCTCTGCCTACCCCGTAAGGGATCTGGCGTGATGATATAGATGTATTTTGCATGGATGATGTTAGATATTCGTCGCGCAGAGCGGGGCTGCGCTGCGTGACGTCTCCCGTACATTTATGTACATTACAATTCCCCAAGCCGCGGCAACGTAGCGCACAATTCCAGACTCCGGACTCATACTGGGAAGTTTTCGTTAGAAAAACTACATTTGTCCGACCCAGGATTTGAACCCAAAAGCTCATGATCACAAAGCGATGCGCTTTGCCACTAGACCAACGAGGCAGTCAACACACTCTTATCTATCTATCTATCTATATCATCACGCCAGCTCCCTCGCGGGGTAGGCAGAGAGTACAGAGTTCTAACAGGTTCTTTCCTTACATACCTCTCTGGCTTCCTCCACTCTCATAGTTCGTCTCATACACACTCGCCGGTTACGGAGACTCTTGACTTGCCCTTCAGCTAAGACACGGTCTATTTGGTCATGGTAAGATAGTCTAGGTCAACACACTCTTATAATAATAATATTAAGGTACCGCACCTAAGTTCCTGTTCTAGCACAGAGCCTCAGTCGCTATTATAATACCGACCCTGAGTCCCAATTACAGAACACAGTCTCACTCTGTTACGGCTCAGTGTGTCAATTCTTGTGACGAAAAACAAAATCTGCTAAAATTTGACGGACGATTTAGCGCAGTGGTCCGCCCACTGAGTTCGATTCCGACACGGGACAAATTTTAGTGTAATCCACAATTATTTGTTCCGGTCTGGGTAGTTGTGTATGTGAATTTTCATGTTTATAAACGCACCCACGACACAGGAATAAATCCTAGGGCGGGGAGACGTTTAAAAAAAATATTCCTTTGGTAAAATGAGGACCAAAAAAGACGGCTCCATCACACGTCTTACTCTTTCTACTTTTCTTGTAGACTAGTATTAAAATCGTTTTTTGAGTTCTTAGATTTACGCGAATATTATACTTGAAATAAAACTATTCTTCGGATTCTATCGCGGTTTATTTTTCGCGGTGTTAAGTTCCCGACCGTTTCGAGTGCTTTACAGCACCCATGGTCACGAGAAAAACTGAGGTGTTAGACATTCAAAAGGCGTAGTTGTTCCGGGGTACCCTCAAACTTTTAATTATTTTTGTTGGTCTGATCTACGCAGAATGAGGTCACGGTGTCTAAAGGTATTGCAGTGTTATGCTTGGTTTTTGGATTTATTTATACTAATTACCGGATCCTAAATCGATGGAAGCACCCAGCCGTCTTCTCTATTGAAATTAGAATGTTTTTAATATTAATAGTCTCGCGTACCGTAGGAATTGGTAACACGAGGAGCCATAAGATATATAGACAACGACCCATATTGATAGGAACTTAAGCAGTGAATCTCACCACCATCCAGCACAGTTAGCTACCGTGGCTAAATCTTTGTTTTTAAGAGAGCACAAGGGATCTGTGACAAGAAACATCTCGCTGCCGAGCTTCAAAATGCACGACAATAGTCGCTTTGTTTAGAATTCGAATATTTTAGATTATATTATTATGTACTTACTGTTTCTTTAGTTGACGTAGCGTTGGCAATGGAATTGCACACCTAAAATAATGAAAGTACAAGTAAATGGACACCCCGTGCAGTAATTATTATCCGTGAGAAGTTTGTTTGTTCCGTTAATTTATCGCGCCTGTATCATGCCCCCTTTTCCGATGCTCCGAAAACTTCTCGCGAGATGTTGAACAGATAGCTGTGAAAGCTATTATATTATTGTGGTACCTACGCCCTACATTAGCCAAATGAAAACATAATTGGTTATCTGTATTTTGTCTTCATATCGCTATGCTACCCTGGTGCCAACTTCACTTGTTGAAGGCAATAAAGTCTCTTATTGAGTTCTTAAATTTACGCGAATATAACACATGAAACGTCGGGAACTAAAAATAAAAAAATAAACCGCGATAAAATCCGTAAAATAGTTATATTTCAATAAAGTCTCTTGTTAAAAATTGTCACCATAACGTCCTTCCCTTCCAATCCGAGGGAGCCATCACCTCCCTCGGACTTGAAGAGAAAGAAGTGAGTTTTAGGTTTTCAGCTCCGACTTTTTAAATGCGAAAAGTTATTGTTATTCCGGAGTAACTTAGCGGGATTATTTTTAATGCAATTGAAATTTCAATTGACTAATCCTACAATTAAAAAAATCAAAACTTGTCAACACTGGTGTCGGCAATAAGCGGGTAAACACTACCACGATATATTTATTCCAGCAAAGCTTGAGACATTAATCCAGGCCGAAGGTAGATTAACTGTATAATGCGCCGCAGCTAGTGACATATTGTGTCATTAATCTACACCGACCGGCTTGCCCATTGATTGGAGAATTACATTGCCAACTTGATGCATCACCAGGTACATATATGTATGGACGTGGACTTTTGTGGTATTAACCTAACCTCCATCATATCTAAGATAATACCATTAGCACATAACGTTGCTGGCAAAATATGTACACACACTTAACAATATTCCTAGTTGTGTCCATACGGATTACGGAGCTACTTCATAATTTAACCCCGGATTCCAATACGAGCAGGAATTTGACAAACTGAGATAGCATTATGATGATGTACTATCCGGAAGCTTCTCAAATGGAACATTTCGTTTTTGATACAATTTATGTAGATGCGATCGCGTTCAATCTAGCCCCATACACGACCGGCTAGACGCACGTTACAATATTAATTATTCATCGGGCCGGGCGAATAAACCAATTTCACGGTTCTTTGGACGCGAATCGGAGCGACTCGCGACGGCTTATTGCACAGAGTGTTATAAAAACATACGTTTGGGACCATATTACTATAATTTTATGACATAGGGCATTAGCCGAAAATCTCTCATCTTTTAAATAATTACACACAATTACATTTAGCCGAAGGCAAAGATGCTTAACCAAGCAGTAACCACTGGCCTGTCCGAACACTCTTCCCCCCTCCAACCCTGCTTCCCAGAGTCAGTGGGATCATCCGATCTGCGATCTTATACGGGAATATTTGATTGAATCGTCCCTAATTTCCACGGATCGGGCCCGTATCTTCGCTGTATCTGAATGGGAGTCAGGTCTCTGGCTACAGGCGCATCCCTCTATCAATCTCGGAATGGATCCCTTTTGGATCCCGCTTTATTCCGGATCGCTCTAAGTCTCCGTTCGGATATCAGCTGCATTGTTCCGCACCCTTGTCAGTGTGGTGTAAGCGTCGATCGATTAGGGCACCACGAACTCACGTGCCACAGAAGTGCCGATCGGATTGCACGTCATTCCAGCATCAACGCAATCATCCGTCGGGCTCTTGCTAGCGTCAACATAGGGGCCATCCTAGAACCGAGTGGTCTTCATCGAGATGACGATAAAAGGCCCGTTGGCATGACTCTCATTCCCTGGAAGATGGGACAGCCGTTGGTATGGGACGCTACTTGCGTCGATACTCTCGCATCGTCCCATCTTGCGGAGACATCGGTTGAGGCTGGCAGGGCTGCTCTATGCGCGGAATGCCTCAAACGCCACAAGTATGTTACTCTTGGCTCAGCGTACATATTTGAGGCGTTTGGGGTAAAGATGTTGGGTCCGTGGGGGCCGAGGATCCACCAGATGTTCAGGGAAATTTCGAAACGTCTGTTGGAGCGTACACATCAGTTTGGCGATATAGCGAGGCAATGCTGCCAGCGTCCTGGGTACTCTACCAACTGGTAGTGGTGTGGAGCCTTTGGGCCCATTGTAAATACTAATTTTTGTAAATATAGTAAAAAACGACAAATATTTTTTTCTTTTTTGTAAATTTTAATTGTACATATACTCATCTTTATTGTAAATACCTGAAATAAATTCCCCAGATTACAAAATGTTTTATATTTGTAGGCGGGTACCTATTTTTTTTTTATAAATAGAAAAGTAGAAATGTTTGGAATTTAGTTGCCACGTCTGTACGACTGAACCGATGAAATTTGGCAAACATGACAAACATAGTAAAAATGTCAGTCAAATATGGTAAAAATATGGCAAACATAGTGAAATGGTGTCTAAAACTTGCTTTAAATAAAAAAATAACATAAATCATGCGCGTGGTTCCCGTAATTTACGTAGTTATAGAATATGTATGTATATGTATATAAATTATGCCAAAAACTATTGATTATCGATCGAAGAATCTTTTCATGTAGATATTTATCATACCCCCTAAGACACAGACTAACCCATAAGTGATTGTGTAAGATTATTATCAATATTTGAAAGCAGGATTTCGAAAACATTAGCTCATTTAGGAATTTAATTTGAAGCAACATCCTTGTAGGCAGCATGTCAAGCCTGGTTATTATTTTATACTGCAAATAGTTGGCTTGTAAGTTAAAGCTTGCCAAGCTTGTATTTATAGTTCTATGGAATTAAGAAACCATTATGTTATCGTTGGATGCAGGTGGCATCGGACCGGTTACGCTGGAAAGCAATTGGGGAGGCCTATGTTCAGCAGTGGACAAGTATAGGCTGAAATGATGATGATGATGATGTCAATCCTTCTATAGCGATGCTGTAAAGCTTGCACAGCTTTCATATCGACTTTCGTTCCTTTTCATATATATGATTGTAATACATAGTTGTGAAGATATTAACTTTATTAATGACCTTCAAATGAGTCGCATTCGGTATTCTAACATATTTCGACCGTCCACGTCTCCCAAAAAAATACATTGTTTTTGAATTTTTTTTAAATCATTGGGCCTCTCTCCGAATCAGATATGACTAAGATGAGTTCTGTATGTACGAATATCATGGTCTAAACAACATTTTGGCAAATAATTAACGACTTGATGCCTTTTTACTGAACTAGAGAAAAGAAGAAAAAAGAAGAAAAAAGCTGACGTCTACAGGAAATAAAACTATTTTTCGGATTTTATGCAACTTAGTTCCCGTGACCATGGGTGCTACAACGCACTCGAAACGTCGGGAACTTAAAAATCAAAAATAAACCGGGATAAAATCCAAAAAATAGTTTTATTTCATGTGTTATGTTTGCGTAATCTAAAAACTCCGTAGCTGACTTCTAGTTCTGTCACTACGGTGGATCACTATGAACTCTTTCTCCTTTATATCTGGGTCTGGGTGTTGGATTAAGAAAACGTCATGTTTGTAAAGTACTACTTTTGGTAAATATTATTTCGAATGTATCTAGCCATCATCCTGTATGATAATAACTAAACGTATCCGTTAAGCCGAAACCGCGCGATCAAATTTGCAGCGTCAGCGCACTCGCAACCGCGCGGAAGGCGCGGTTCTACCCGACGTATTGTAATTATATCATATACTGTACATATCTGCATGTTTTCATATACCTAGTTGGTCTTATGACGCATGGTGTGGTGAACGATTCTAAAGTCGTTCATCTTATCTTAGTGGCCGTATATATATGGACTGAATTACATCAAAGGCACATTGATCCGAGAGGATCTTTTGTGCTGCTCTTTGCCTCAATGCTCTTACGTACCTGGAAATCCAAATACTCCCTGTAACAGATTGTAGGTTCCGCCAGGGGGGAACAACTTGTATTCCTCTGGAGATGGATATGTCACCCCCAGTGGATTCATTTGCCGCGCCGCCAGTACAACGCATTTGCAGAGCATATGCTTCATAGTTTCTTTTTCTGTACCACAGCTTCTGCATACCACGTCGCTGGTTCATTTTGTGTAGATGTTCATTTGGACCATAGTGGCCTATATGCTCCAATAAGTCGCCTATGTTAATATCTACTATAGTAGTAGTCTCTTGCTTTCACTTTCGCTGTATGTTTCGGTGACTTCTTGGAGTTTCTTAGCCCTGTGTTTGTTTCCCATTCTTTTTATGTTGTTCTTCAGCATATTTATAAAGTACGCTTCTATAGGCATCTTTTAAAGTTCTTAGTATGAATCCTAGTCGGAACATTTGTTATTAGGGTTTGGCAAAATGTAGATGAAAGGCACTCGTAGCGCTGTAGTGTCTCGGTGGTCGTAGATCACCAGGGTTAAGGGAATCACTAACGTAAATGACCTTAGAATTTTTGTTTGAAAATTTCTCTTGTCTGATGACTTTGACAACAGTAAAATTGTGCCCGGAGAACCCGTAATACGCCGAACATTCATGAACAATCTTTTGTAAGTAGAGTCTATTTTTGGGAGTTAAAGTTAGGTTCCCCCTTAAGCAGCGTTTGATTCGATAAATCAGAGGAGGCATTTCCTATTTTTCTTTTCACTTTATGTGGTAGTCGTTCAGCCGAGTTGGACGTACAGTCGGCTTGATAAGGCCCAACAGCATCTAGCCACAAAACTATCTTCACCAATCCACAGTGGGCCCGCGTGGTAATCTCTCTCACCTCGATTTGTGAGAGAAGGCCTTTGCCCATCAGTGGAAAGCCATAGGCCGATTTATTAAATGTAGGTGTGCTTAGTACAGTTGTACCAACTCACAGAAATTGAATGTTTATTGCCTTGCAAAGCAACGCTTCACAGAGACTAAGTTGCTTTACATAACACATAAATGTTTCATAAATCTGGCAATAAATCATAGTCGAGAAGGAACCCACCGCGTTACATGATTAGGCCACGACTTCGATTTCGCGGACCGCTGCGTACGAGTTTATTATAACGATTGATATAATATTGTAACAAATATTGCTTTGAACTTTTACATTAAAATTTATATACAACGTTGACTGCCTTGTTGGTCTAGTAGCAAAGCGACGTCCTGGGTTCAAATCCTAGGTCGGACAAATGTAGTTTTTCAAACGAACATCCCATTATGAGTCCGGAGTCTAGAATTGTGCCTATGGCAATAGGCTCGCCCCCTATTACATGAGACCAAACGTCGTCGATGAAAAGTGCGTGTACTTAGTACACCTCTCCCCTGCTTGGGGAAAAGGTGAGATGGTGTTTTTTTATATACAAAACAAAATTAAATTAAATTAATATATTATCGTATAGTTCAGCACATTTCACCTTACAGGTATGCAAATATTACTTCTTTACTCGTATTAGATTATAAGGCATACAAAATAGCTTATTAATTTCAGCATATAAGGACCTATATTCTAAATTAAAATAATATAATATCGTATATTTTTCTATATTATTGCTTCAATTTTTTTCTTCATAGGCAGCACTGGCATTACTCTCAATTTATTTGGTATTTTACTGAATACTTTGATACACATAATATATGACCTCTGTTGGTAGATAGATATTCTAAATTTTGGAAATAGCAATCTAGTGGGATCCATGTTTCCTATTATAGAATTATTATAGGCAATGATGAACTGGGTTGGATATTTTATTACAAAGATGCAATCTTCTAATATATATAATCCAACCAGGGTTAGCATATTGTTGGATTTAAATAATGGTATACATGAGTGCAGGACCACCTGTATTGTTTAAAGCGCGTATACACTTTTTTGCGCAAGGAATACAGTTTTAGCGTCTGTTGAATTACCCCACAGTAGTATTCCATATCGTAAGATAGATAATACGCAATAAGAGCAACCTTTTTTCCTACTACACACTGAAGTCTGCGAAGTGTAAAAAGCATATCTGTTTAGTTTAGTGAATGTATTTTTACGTGTAGTTTCCAATAACAGTGTTGGTCTGAGTCTTACACCCAGAAATTTGAGGTCTGATATAAAATGCAATTAAATTAAAAACAAATGAAATGAAAAATATTTATTCAGCATAGGATAGATACAGGGGTAAAAGAAAAGAAAAAAACAAAGAGACAGAGAATAAAATACAATGTGGCACTACTATATGTATTATTTACTACGGTGTGAGCTGTGCCGAAAGGTGTTTGGCTCAGTATGTGCTGGAGAGGGACTGGGGTCTAATTTTCGATATTTTATTTTAAAAAGGGGATTAGCCCTTTTTTGGAAACAATAATATTGTCTGGAGAATATTATTGTTTCTAAAAATCAATCACTTTTTTCTTTATAACATCATAATCGTCAGCCAAAAAATGTTAACTACAAAACAGATTTCTCTCAACTATCGCTTCAAAGACCGATTTCGTGCTCTCGTAAGTCCATCTGAACTATAAGCTATTTGATTGTTTTATATTTCACTTTACTTAATAATTTCGTTGCTATTTAATAGGGAATGAGCTCCAATGATTTGGTTAGGTAGCCTTGCCAAAACCAAAATATTACGGGCTGCTAGTATAAAGTTCAGCTCAAAAGAGTAAAAAGTAATCATGGAAATCCATCCAAAAATATAATCTGATGCCTAAAATTCAAGATACATTCGTTAATTATGACAGTTTCCTCGTTGTATGGCAGGCACGTTGTGGCAGGATGTGTCATAGGGAAGATCTTCCAGCCAAACGGGTGGTGTGTCTGGCGGGGCCTGCCACTCTCCCCGAGAGTTGTTGTCGGGGGCATGTATATATGTTACACGTCGTGCGCACTCTCGTATCGCGTTCTAGACATGTATGGCGAATCGTCAGCACCATTTATAGGTAGGCAGTTGCAAATATGTAGCGATGTATAGGGGTTGCTACAGTTGTGTATAATTAGTATACTTCACCGTAAAATGGTATATAAATCTGTAAAACATATCACTCACATTTATCCGACAAAATAATTAAGTAACTATTAAACCATTCGTTTATGTGTCCCTCTAAGTTCTACTAACCTGTATAAAGAATATAATATTATATTGTCTAAATCTTCGTTTCCATATTCCCAAAGAGATAGTAGTTACAAGACATTTAGCACACTAAATTGTCCCAACCAAGCTTGAAATGTACTTAATTCAGACAGGAAAGATTAAACTATAAGCCGTCATCCCCTGTACTGCCACATAGTCCTGCAAAGCACTTGATATATCTTAAAAAGGGTCATATAAAAATAAATATGTGTTACTATTTCAATTTAATATATTTCTCGTAAAATCATACTGTTCATATTACATTGCTAAGCTACTTACGAACATTTTAGAGGCTTCATGAGGCAGTGTTCATTTGACGAAATTTTCAGTCACATTTTAGTTTGTTAATTAATTTTAGAGTTTCGCATTTTAAAGCCTTCTTAAAATTGAATGCGAAATGTAATTGCGGCATATCTTATGCACAAGTGGTATCAAAAACAGTAGCTACATAGTGTATCGTAGGACCTTCACCTTGTATTTACGAGAAACAGGGTTCAAATCCCGCCACAAACCTTAAACATACAATTTAATAATAGAGTACCTATTTAAGACTTAATACTTACAAACAAATATTAATATTGACACCGTCACGCCTATATTCCCCAAGCAGGGGTGGCACAATTCCAGACTCCGAACTTATTCTGTGAGGTTTTCGTTAGAAAAAATAATAATAATAATAATACACTTGCAGCCCGCAGGCCAGCTGTTGGTGAGTAACGACACCACGGACCCGAGTACTTCAGAGAGTCGGTCAAGGCCCCCAACTCGGCGTGTCTTCGTCGGTCGAGTGCAAACCGAAGGGTGCTTGCAGGACTTTCGGCTCTGGCTAGCCTTAATTGGCCGTCCAGAGAGGAGCCGTGAGAGCTATATCGACGTAGGAAGATAATGCGTTCCTAAGTCGATGTACTCCAGGGGTGGAAGTGTTAAAGGGCATAATGCCGCGAGTAACTTCGGAGAAAGCGCAGCACACCTCTCTACACCCCTGAGCCGCTCACACCGGTGTTGCCCTCAGTTGTCCTAGGACGACCGTTTGAGGGCCCATCTAGTAAGCGGCGAGTCACCGCCGGCCACGGGTAATTAGGTATCACTAATTATGGCCGGTGTCCGTCCACTTTGAAATAGTCCAGTATTTGTCCATCAAACCTCATTAACATAGCCCTTGTTTCTTTCCATAATTTACAATAGTCCTTGCACCTGCCGGGTTCAGTTCGCTGGTTATGTTTCTTCATTTTCAGCAAGTGAACTCAGCAGGTGGCTTACATAACATAACTTCTCGCAAAGGGCCTCTACGTGTTGGACCCATGTCCCCATGCAAGCCTTTCAAAGGTCCGGGTAAAGCCCGCGAATCTCAGCGAGATACATATATAATAATACACTTTATTGTACACCAAAAAAAATCAATACAAGAAACAAATTTAATACAAAAACAGTACAAATGGCGGTCTTATCGCTTACAGCAATTTCTTCCAGACAACCGCTACATTTGTCCGACTTAGGATTTAAACCCAGGACCTCGTGATCACAAAGCGATGCGCTTTGCCATTAGACCGACGAGGCAGTCATTCATATTGGCCTAACGATATGTATATGTCGTATTATTTGAAAATTACTTAATGGAATGACACGCAGTTATTTTCATTTTAGTAACCTTTTAATCTTATCATAGACATACTCTATGATTGCTTGAGTGTGTTTAGTTTAGTTATGAAGCGATGACAGATGACATCTGTCTGATGACGAATCACCGATGACAGATAGTCGATGTAAGATAGCGGAAGGCGATGCGTTGGAAATCTATTAGCAACGGGGCATGCGCTTAGACGTATCGCGGAGCAGCTAACCTCACTGCATTCCATTTGACTTAATCGCCGGACGAGACCCCAGAGTTATTTCAAGATTTCCTTTATGTTCTGCCACCATGTGGATGACTATGAAAACGAAGATAAATCCACCTTTCACCGCTATCGGCATTGAAACGGCCATCCATATAACCTAAGCGCCGTTATATAGAAATAATTGTAATAAGAACAAATTCATATGAGTAGATATCCAGATCAGCTTAATTTCAGGCACAAGTGCTAGGCGCTGATTTTCATATCTAGGTAGTCTTTTATGTCGGTACTAAGGTATCACACTGAACTTATATCGTAAACTACTTATGTTCTACCACTATGCTCCGTATGTGTATACATTAAAGTTCAGAATGGTAATTTGTGTAGATTTTAATAGAAAGACGTCTGTTCAGAGTAAAATTTTATTTGCAACACCAATTGACATAAAAGACATTGACAGCTTTGACATACTGCCCACCAAAAAGAAACAAACAAACAAACTCCCTTCAATAACTCAGTATCTAACATAAAATGAAATGTATGAAAAAAACAATGACTAACTCACTTCGATAACTCAATAACATAAGAATAATATCTCAACGAGGGCTGTAGCTGATAATGATGATGAATACAATTGAAAAAAACTTATCCAACTTCGTGTTATAGCAAATTCTTTGATTGCTGACTGTAAAAATAATTGTGTGAACTTAAAAAGATGATAATTACAATGAATTATTTAATCACATGTGAATGCCTAGTACACACATGTTAAGATTGGGTATTGGCAGGCAAAAGACAAAGCTTACTAACTTTAGACTACGGACAGTTACCCTAAGGAACAATGTTAACATAATCCCTACACAATACGATTGAAAAAAAGAAAAAGCGAATCAAATAAAAAGACAAACTAGCGTCTGATCCCGTTGTAGATTCCTAGATAGATTAGATAAAAAAAATACAGAGGGGTCTGTAAGGAAAGAACCTGTTGGAACTCTGTATTCTCTGCCTACGCTGGAAGGGATTTGGCGTGATGTAATAGATTGATAAAGATAAATTATTTGAGTTTAAGTGTTGAGTTTCATCGAGACTCACTAAATAGCACCTATTCAAGAAGTTCATGGTTCTATTTTACAAAGAGAGCTACCAGATAGAACAGCAAAGGAAACTTGTTTTCCCGTATTTTTACCCTCGGGAAATGTTGTTAAGCTCAAGTTAACTAGACCCATAATCAAATATTTTGGATCGGCATCCCAAAATGGCCCCTGCCGGGTGGAGGTATATATAAAGTAACTAAACATAGACAAATAAATGCAGTGTCAAATGGTAATGTTAATCCGTCACATGCAATGTGCCCTGGTCGTCTCCCACGAGGTTTATCTAGTGATGCAGACGGGCGCTACAAACGTCTACTCGCGCTTCAAAACCTTATATCGACTGCCCAAGCCGAGGACGTTCCCGCTTGCTGCGCCCTTGAGTTAGTTGCCCCCTTGCCCTTCTGGCTCGAACGTAGTGGTTGCCCGTTCGCCCTCTTGTTCGGTGAAGCTATAAAGGCCCCGCGGCCAACAGCGTAGATCATTCACTCACACACACAAAAGCTTCAAAACCAACTTCTCAAATACTCACACGGTAGCGAATATTATTTATTTAATTAGGATCACCAACAGAATATGCTTTATTTCTAGTCTTTTTACTACATTTTTGTAAAAAATAAGCAATTAAGTTAACAAACGGGCCTCACTGCGTGTTAAAATCGTCAAATTAAAATCGTCCGTGTACAGAAAATGTGAATCAGAGAGCGCACACAAAAGGGGTGCGAAATGACACGTGTCGCCGTTCCCTGATTGGACACATCGCGTCGCGTGGCGCCCCCTCCTGACACATGGGATAATTAAATGTAATAACTGAATAAGCTGATTTGGTTCATACACAAAAGAGAACCAGCAGAAATTGTGACTGATCGTACCATGTTTTCAAACCATCCTGGGTGTGTAACCAAATGGGCTTACTACAGTCGTTAACATTAGAAAACGAAAAAAAAGTACGGAAATGACTTTTTACTAAAGTCAGACTTAGTAAAAAGTCGCGTGCTCTAACGACGCTATCGATTGCGGCAAAAAATAGAAACAAAAAAAAATTAACCTGGCTGCCCTGGCATGCCCTTATATGCTATGTCCAAAGCACGTTACCTAGCTTCGTCAAATGATCATTCAATATTACTCTAATAGCTTACAGAATACCATTCCACGGTCACAAATAAGGACCCTGTTAGTCCAGTAGCGTTTGCTTCGGCTGACATACACGATGTTTTGGACTCAAATGATCGGACAAAGGGTTTTAGGATATTTTTAGTATCAATAATTTTGAACATCTAAAACTATTCAAAAAAAATAGTAGGTACCAGTAAGACCACCGGATCAATAAGCTGAAGTGGCAATGGGTCGGTCACATTAGCCGAATAACCAATGACCGCTGGGACAAACGAGTTCTTGAGTGGAGACCACGGAGTGGCAAACGTAATGCGGGACGCCCTCAGGCTAAGTGGAGCGATGACGTAGAGCGGCTGGCAGAAACTGGATGCGAGTACCCGAGGATCGGACCCTATGTCCAGCAGTGGAATACTATAGGCTGATGATGATGATGAGTAGGTACCAGTTTAGAGACTTAAACTGTGCCGGATATAATGGCAATCTACTTTTTAATTACATTGGGACCTTTGTTTTCGAAGAGTTGGTGTACACACTGATCACCAGCCGCACCACCGGGCCCTCATTAGCTATGACCAATTGCGGGGCGTTACGATAACTTCCTGAAATGACGTTTAATCGTATGTCGTATGCCATCGAAGTACTATAAAACGATCATTTGACGAATTTATCATTTAATGGTTATAGCGAATAAGAGACTAGTGCGTTTCACTAATCAACTACAACGGTCACGCTCCCGAGTGTGACATTTGCCGTTCCATAAGTTTTTCAGCGTTACAGTCGTACACCCAAACACGGCGACCCACCTCTTGAGATGAATCGCCGTATTATAGTAGATAAAAATCATGACATCATGACCAAGTGGTATGTTATGACGCCGAAGGAACGCTATCAGCGATTTTAACAACATATAGGACGCACTGTATAATTCGTAACTACTTTAATAATGATATACAATGAGTGAATCCTATACGTTCGTGCATGTGTATGAAGGCAGCTTACAAAACTGACGTTACGTTAGGGTCTTTAAAGGTACAAAAGCCAACTTAGAGTTAAAATGGTTCATCCAAAAAAAAACATCTTATTCTATTTCTTCAGCCTTAAATAAAGGGCAGAAAGGGCAAGTGAAGGCACGTCAAAGGTCGACTTATTTACGAGTTGATAAACCCTTTCGACGGTTTTCAATAGCCAGGCCAGTTCGTTATTGCGCGATCCAATTTAGTTTGACCCGCTTGCCTTAATAATGTTCCAACTTGGATAAAAAATATATATTTTTAAGTAAGCATAACATTTCGTAGGTGTCGATTTGGGGATTAGGTAATTTTTTTAGCAAATCGTGTCTGATTATTCTCTAGTGGGTTACGAGTATTGTTAATGATCTTATATAGAACAAAAGTTATTAAAATGCAGTAACAAAATCAAACATTTAATTTAAAAAAACTTTTGGAAATAAAACGTTTCTTCGGTCTGGGTGTTTTTGTATACAAATATATTTGTAAACACACCGACGGAAATAATTTTTAGTGTGGAACTATGTATTGATTTTTTATATATCTATACAAAATTTAAGCCCTTTGTAACATCACAGAAGATTAAACTTTTTCATGTATAATATATAAAAGAATCTATCGTATTTCGGATGTAGATATTCAAGATATAAAAGAGAGCTCCTGCCCTCCCTTGGGATACCCTTTTGATAGTGATAATGCGATTCGTGACCTTGTTCCTATCAAGAGACATTTCTTAGGAGACCCATTATATAAACATTATTTTGATTTTAGATGACTTTAAGTTGAGTTAGAATCGAGTTGATATAGATTTTCTTTTGTGATTATAGTTATGTCGTAAGTAGGTACGATTACAAATAACGATTTTCACAAAGTCTGAAGCTTATAATTGTAGGTCGCAGGGTATTAACCACCATATACTATTTTGTATGTTTTCTTAAGAAAATGTAGCCCCACACTTGGAATTAATCCTGCGTCGTAGGTGCTTTTATAAACATGAAATACACATGCATAAACACCCAGACTACAACAAATATTTGTGGGTCACACAAAGATTCGTCCCGTGTGGGAATCGAATCCGCGATTACTCAATCTAGGTGGAGCGATCCAAGCTCTGAACCATTGGACCAAGCCGTCCGTCAAAACATCAGAAGAAGTATGATGAACTACTACTATATCTTCACGTCAATTCCCTTGCGAGGTAGTATGGCTTGGTATGAGAGAATATATGCTGAAAAAAATATAAAAAAAATTAATTGGGATATTTTTGTGAAATATCATTTTGGGGAATACAATATTGTAACGAGGAGGGAGGGATAGGGGGGAGATTCCGTTTCTCAAAACGTCATCGTGAAGACTTTGGTCTTGCAGTAAGCGTCTTTCGGCTGATGATAATGATGAAAAGGACTCCGTAACGGAAGAGATCTTTGGTCTTGCAGTAAGCGTCTTTCGGCTGATGATAATGATGAAAGGACTCCGTAACGGAAGAGATCTTTGGTCTTGCAGTAAGCGTCTTTCGGCTGATGATAATGATGAAAAGGACTCCGTAACGGAAAAGGCGGCAGTGGCAAATTATAAATGTGTAATGAGGAGAATGTTACCTAACTCTTCGAGCTATTTATTATCCTTCAGCCCTACATCTCACCAACTCCACCTGCGGCATGGTGCTTTCGGACGAAGTAAGACCCATTTTTGACTGTATCATCTGAGACGTTATCCATCCTAGGAATTCTTGCTGTATCGTAGATGCGCGTACAAAGATGAAGTTCATATACACATATTCTACCTAAAAGTTGTATACTATAATTATTATTTGTCAAAATACAATTATATTTCAGACTGCCTCCTCGGTATAGTGGCGAATGATACGGGTAGTGACGGATTCTTGATTACAAATCCTAGATCCAAGAGTGTAATTTTTCAATACAAAAATTTCCAGTCCAGAGTCTGACATTGAGCCCGGAATAATAGCATATTGGGGCCTCGCATTGTCGGTGAAAAGTGAGTGTGCATAGTACGCCTCTACCACCCCGTTTAGAGAGTATAGGCGTGAGGGTTTTTTTTAGTTCAAATTTACAGCCAACTAGTTTAGCCGTGATGTTTAATTTTTGTGACAAAAGGTAGCCTATGACCTTGTCCAGGATGCATGTTATCTCTATGGCAAATTTTATCAAAATCTGAACATTCTTTTTATGGGTCTAAGCCCGCCACGCATTCCCACCATTATTACTCCTGTAAGCTGGGATCTACAATGGTCTCCTTAGATGACACCAAGGTTTGAACCTTGGGGAGTCCTGGGAAGCACTTAAATTGTCTTAGAACCCGCAACAAATGTAATTAGAAAGAAAAACAGGAGGAGTAGGAACAATAAAATTTCACTTACCTCCTTTGCAAAGCGGGAGACACAAAATAAAAAATCTGATCATTAAATTTAGATGTGAAAGAATACAAATTGTAATGGACAAACAGAGTTACTTTCAATTTTTCGAATATTAGTTTGGATTTCCGAACTCTCCACCAGTTAATCGCCGATACTTATGTTAAATGAGCAAATATGAATGCTAACTAGGTGCAAAATTGTTAAATCGTGACATGTGTACGTAACCATCTCGTATTCAAGTTGCGTCGCCTGAATTTCGCATTTAACACGTAATGCAAGGTAATTGTAATGCAAACCAACCGACGAATAATTAAGCGTCGCTGAAACAGTGATTTACGGAAACGACAAGTTCCAGTTTCAAATATAATTTATGGCTTCATCGTTAACCGATGATTCCGCCAGTATTAAGTTTGACAAGTTTATAAGAGAAGAAGAAACTCAAGAGTAACATGACAGCTAATGGGTATTATAGTTCTACAAGGATCATTTGACCAGTGGCCATAATCGGAACTAACGATGTCATCCAGTGAAATGTCACTAAATGACAGTCGGAAAGTTGCCGTTAGCTATGAAGTTTACCAAAGGTCTTTTTTTAATTAACAATCGAGTAGACCTAGCTATTGAAATATTTCCTTGAAGGCAGAAATAAATTACGGAATATTAATCCGAATTTCACACCAACACCAATGTCATCACGGGCCAAAAAATGCTTGACAATGGTTACAATAACGTTTACGATAAGATTTTAGTATGGGTGTAAAAATATCAGAACCAATCTTGTTGTTTATGATGCTAGCAATATAGTCCATGCTATTTTTAGAAGTAACCATGTACTAGATGTAGTGCGAAGACAGCGAGCGTGTTTTCTTGTAATCTATGTATTAACTACTGAGTGTCGGGCTAACATCATTGTGTAAGCCGAAATTAATTAACCAACGTCGGATGGGCGTCTGGGTAATTGGGCTGTAGCGAAATATTATTAGCTAAACTTACAAATTTGTAATTGAGCGGGCGGTTACATTATCCTGCCAGTCGTCTCCGACACCTAAATAAAGATAGGTATCATGGTTTTCAATTATTTCTTTCACTTTTCAACCGCACCAAAAATACTTCTTGGCTCATCGATATATTAGTTGTACTAGATTAAATGTGACATTCCGAAAAACGACCCGAAAAATAATAGCACAACTATATGAATGGTCTTATTTCAGATTAGTGCGATACAACAATAGCCAACGCGAAGACGCGTTAATATGCTACTATTAGCGACTAAAAGTTTGTTCAAATAGCCGATGGAGCGCGACGGGAGCGCGACGCAAGCGCTCGTCTCGTCTCGTTCGATCGTGAGGTTTGCCGTCGCACCGAGCGGGTCTGCGCTGTATGGCGTCTCACGTACATTTCAGTACATTACAAGTCCCCAAGCCGCGCCACCGTCGCGCCGAGCGGCGCTGCGCTGTGTGGCGTCTCCCGAACATTTCAGTACATTACAACTCCCCAAGCCGTACCACGCGCACTGCGTTGGCTATGTGGCGAAACTTTAAAACTACCATAGTTAAAAGATATGAGGCCTTTAATCATAAAAACTATTTTCTACAGTTGCTAGCTATGATTGTTAATGCGTAAGTATATCGAAATGAGATTTCTTGGTGCCTATTTTGTACGAATACCTCGTGATCCGTATATAATCTATCTATCCATCAATCACCACGCCAAATCCCCTGCGGGGTTGACACAGAGTACAAAATCAAGCTGCTTCAGTGGCGTTTAGCAAACCGATCTGATAAATGACGGACAGTTCTTGACTGACGATTTAGCGCAGTGGTTAAGAGCTTAAGCCACTCCGCCTACTGTGTCTAACAGTCGCGGGTTCGATTCCCGCACGGGACAAATCTTTGTGTGATCCACAATTATTTGTCCCGGTCTGGGTATTTGTGCATGTGAATTTTTATGTTTGTAAACGCACCCACGACACAGGAATAAATACTAGTATGGGCCTACGGTTAAAAAAAAAAATTCTATATAAAAATTCTCAGTTGTGAAAAATCTGTAATTATACTCAATATAACGATAGTTTTACTCAATATAACACAGTATACCTCTGCCACTCTCGCTTGGGGAAATACAGGAGTAACGGTGCTTTTCTATGCAACTCTTTCCTCAACTACGAATTCCTTTATAGCGTTTAAATATATTTTAGTGTTTGTAGTCTCACAGACGTAAAGGCGTGCCGCGCCCCCTGGATTTCACAAATTACATTATCACACCTCAAAGTTCAGACGCGTCTGTATTTGCTTCGTGTCGAATGCGATGAGGGAACAAACATTAATGGATATGCGTACTCTTTCACAACCATATCCCAACCTGGCAGACACTGATTGAAAGTACATGTGTTTAAACTAGCTGTGACCCGTGACTTTGCACGCGTTAATTTTGTAATCCCTCTATAAATTATGTTTGATATTTTGATGTATACTTACTGTAAAGTTTCATCAAAATTAATTTAGTAGTTTTTGCATGAAAGGATTACAAACATGCATCCATCCTTACCAACTTTCGAGTTCATAATAAGGTTAGGTTTATACGTAAACCTATTTAACTCGTTCCGCATTCTATTCCCATTCTGTTTATACTGTGAATACCTAAATATGTAATGTTGTACAATACTTTTAGTGGTGAGAAATAAACTATTTTTTTTTTCTAATGATCACACTGTTCACTTGTTTTTCACAAAAAGAATAGTAAAACTTCATTATAAAAGAGTAACTGTAGAGTTTCTTGCTGAACGGTGGTAGGTAGCAAAAAATTCGGACGCCAAATTGTTTGGATGCTAATCTTAATTAATCACTAGCCTGGTCTTCCTTGACTATTAACAAGTACCTTTTTGGTCTATCTATATTATCACGTCAGATCTCTTAAGGTTCAGGCAGAGTTCCAAAAGGTTTTTTCGTTACAGACCTCTCTGGCTCTACATGAATACATGAATAACTATCAATTTTGTTTCTACTCACGCAGACATAAAAAGTAATTCTTTATTAAATACTGAGCAGCTTAGACAGGACGCGTGCAGTGTAGACTGGACTTTTGTTCACAACTCCGTTAATGTAAATGAATCTATCTATCCATCTACATCATCACGCCAGATCCCTTACGGGGTAGGCAGAGAGTACAGAGTTCCAACAGGCTCTTTCCTTACATACCTCTCTGGCTTCCTCTACTCTCATAGTTCGTCTCATACACGCTCGCCGGTTACGGAGACTCCTGACTTGTCCTTCAGATAAAAATAAGATAAGATGTAAATAAATAAGTATCAATATTCAATAAAATAGTACTGGATCTATATGATACGCATGCACCGGTTAAAAAAGTGAGGGTGACTCATCGCCCCGCGCCTTGGTTATCTGATACCATCAAAAAAATGATGAGTAAACGGAATAAGGCGAAGAGAAGGCACAAAAAGTTTCCTACGGAGAAAAACTGGAATCAGTACCAAAAAACTGAGAAACCGCTGCAGTCGTATGTGTAGGGGTACACAGTTCTATTCAACATTTCAACACAGCACAAGTTTGGCAATTTCTCAAGTCGTTTGGTATTGGCAATGACACCATTAATCAAAATGTACCAAATCTGGATCTTAATGCATTAAACGCACACTTCTCCAAGCCTCCAACATCGCTAAAACAAGACATAAAATCTTCTACTCTTAAATATATTTCCAGTCTTCTCTTGCCAGTATGTGCTTCTTTCTCTTTCAGCCCGGTTACAGAGCACGACATCAAGAAATTTATCCTGTCCATTTCCACGAAGGCTACTGGCGATAATGGCATCCAAATTCAAATGCTCCTATCTTATCTTCCTATCTTAAGCGAACTTGGGCCTGTCATCATGCACATAATAAATTATTTATTGGAGACTAGCGTTTTTCCCGTTGCTTGGAAAAGAGGTCATGTTCAACACCGAACCCTACCTGTTTATCCCATTTCCGTCCTATATCCATACTTCCCTTGCTATCCAAGGTGCTTGAAAGTGCTATTCAGAATCAACTGTCTCTCTATCTCTCCTCTAATCTATCTATACGAGGAGGGATCAAAAAGTAGTGAGAATGAGATAGAATACAATGACTATTGATAACTTAATAATTTATTTTTCTACATAGTTTCCGAGTCTCTCTACACACCGAGTCCAGCGCTTTTCCAAGGCTTCAATCCCTTTCACAAAAAAGTTTTGTCTTGGTCCAGCAAAAAGTTCTGCACGGCATCCATCACCTCGTTATCGTCTTCGTACCTGTTTCCGCTTAAGAATTTTTTTAATTTGGGGAACAGATAAAAATCGCTAGCTGCCAGATCTGGTGAATAAGGGGATGGTCAACCAATTCGAAGCCAGCTTGCTGAATGGCAGCCATCGCAACTGCTGACCTGTGCGCGGGTGCATTGTCGTGATGAAACAGCACACCCCTTCGAAGTTTCCCTCTCCTTTTCTCTTTGATGGCATTCCTCAACTTGGGAATTAAAGCTGCATAATATTGGCTTGTAATAGTGGTTCCACGCTCCAGGTAATCAATCAACAATATTCCTTCTGAGTCCCAAAATATTAAGGCCATAACCTTGCCAGCCGATGCCACGACACGAAACTTCTTCGGGGTCGGTGATGATGGCCGTTTCCATTGCGAAGATTGCTGTTTTGTCTCGGGATCAAAATGATAAACCGTTTCGTCCATTGTTACGAAACGAGACAAAAAGTTTTCAGAATCTTCTTGAAACTTGTCGAACAATATCTTCGAAATATCAAGTCGATTTTGTTTCTGACTGTCGGTTAACATTCTCGGCACCCATCTTGCGGAGACTTTTCTCATATTCAAAGATTGTTTCAATATGGATTGAATACTTCCATATGAAATGCCCGTTTCTTGAATTAAGTATCGGATGGTAACTCTTCGATCGCTCAATACAATTTTCTCGACTTTCGCAACATTTTCTTGGGTGACTGACTTCGATGGACGGCCGCAACGATGTTCGTCTTCCGTGCTCGTTCTCCCTACTCGAAATTGAGAAGCCCACCTTGCGACAGTGGAATACGGCGAAGCAGACTCTCCTAATGTTGCCTCCAAATCGCAATGAATCTCTTGCGTCATTAACTTTTTTAAACAGAGGTATTTAATAACGGCTCGCACTTCGTTTTTCTCCATTTTCAGAAAAAAACAAAAGAGAATCGAAGATTTTTTTTTATTAATATTACAAATATGTATCTGAGCTATGCCTGCCAGTATTTTTATTCACCAAGTAGTATGTTGTTCTCACTACTTTTTGATCCCTCCTAGTACATATAATAATACATATAATAAAACTGTAACCGAGCCGCATCTGTAAATTGAATATTATCTGAAAATTTTAATTGAGGTACTCTTCCTTATCGATATAGAGGCCGAAACAATTTTGTTTGGAATTATTGTCTGTGTGTCAGTCTTTCTGTTTGTCTGTCTCTTTGTGTTTCAATCACGCAAATACTACCGAACGGGTTTCAATGAAACTTGGTATGGTAATAACTTATATTCTAACTTAAAATCTAAGATACTTTTCATCCCGGAAAAATCAAGCAATCCCGTATTAATGTGGGATAAACCATAAAACTTATTATTTAAATTATGGTTAGTCGCGAGCTGCAACGTTAAAATGTGTGATTTCGCTTACTAATATTGCATTTGGGTTCGTCTCTTTACGAAGTAACTCTTCATCTTCTATCTATTTTCTATACATCTATCTGTCTATATCTATAAATTCGGAAAGTAAATCGATTTTATCCAGGGGAAGGACATACATAGGCTATCTGTTGTCTCAAAATAAAAACTTAGGAGTGTAAAATACACGCCAAAAAATAACGCGAACGAAGTTGCGGGTACAGCTAGTAGCCTTCTAAGTCCTGTTCAATCTGGTTTTCGATCAGGTCATAGTAAAGTGACAGCGTTAGTCAAAATAACTGACGATATCAGTTTGGCTATCAAAAACAAACTTATTACCGTTTTAGTCTTACTGGACTTTAGTAGTGCTTTTAACTCAGTTGATTTTGACATTCTCTTATCCTCTCTGAATGTCTCCGCTCCGGCAATCACGTAGTTTGACTCTTATCTTCGGGGCCGCTCCCAGTCGGTCCGCTGTGAAGGGGTTTTTTACTGATTGGTATGATCTTACTGCGGGTGTGCCCCAGGGTGGCGTCCTTTCTCCACTTCTCTTTTTAGTTTTTATAAACTCGGTTACTAAAGTGATTACTTCCTACTATCATCTTTACGCAGTCGATTTGCAGCTATATCGTCATTTTAAAGTTGGGGAGCTTAATCATGCGATCGGCGTCATCAATGATGAGCTTAAAAATATCAGCAAGTGGGCAAAGTCGTTTGGTCTTTTAGTCAATCCGGCTAAGTCTCAAGCTATTATCATTGTGGCAGATACTATATGAATGCACAAGATATGAATCTACAGGCTCTCTCTCCAGTTCTATTTGATTCTGTATCTATACCCTACTCTAAAACAATTAAAAATCTAGGTGTTTTTATGGACTCCAACCTCACAGGGAGCACCTACATTTCAGAGGTAAGCAAAAGGGTCCACGGCTCCTTCCAGTCTCTCAAATGCCTTCAAAAGTTCTTGCCCTTCCAAACTAAAATAAGCCTTGCTCATTCTCTTCTCCCTACAACTTCTAGACTATGGTGATGTATGTTTTCTTGATGCCACTGAAGAGCTAGTTAATAAGCTGGAACGTTTGCAGACTCTGTGTATCCGCTTCATTTTCGGTCTCCGTAAATATGATCATGTATCAGAGTTCCGAAGAAAATTGAAGTGGCTGCCTATTCGGCAACGCCGGGAGTCACATATCCTTTCTCTTCTCTTTTCCGTCCTTTATAACCTCAAAGCTCCTATTTATCTACGTGATCGTTGAGACTTTCTTGTTTCCAAGGAAAGGGCCTGTCGTACTACTACGTCTGTCCTTTGTCGTGCTCCTCTTCATTCTTCCAGTTGCTATGATAGGTCTTTTACTGTTCGTGGACTGCGTCTTTGGAACTCACTCCTACACGCTATACGCGCAAGCTCCTCCTGGACATCTTCAGGACGAGAATCAGAGAACATTTCCTATCTGATTGTTGATACATATTTATAATATAATATACCATGTGTATTTTTATGTATGTTTATTTTATGTATGTATTTAGTTTTTGTATTATAGTATGATTGTATAACTGCTCTCTTATTGACATTCTCATCTCTCAACACTTAAAGTTTCGCTGGAAGAGAACTCATATTTTGAGTTAGGCTCGCCTTTGTATATCACCTGTAAAATTACAACTGTAAATGTACTGTATACAATAAATGATTTAAATAAATATATAAAATAATGATTTTCTACTGTTAATATTACTATGATATTTTTCTACTTCTTACTTATGTGTGATTAAGTTACGAGTCCACTAAAATGATTTTTTGAATTGTTTAGAACATCACTAAATGTTAACCTCATTGTGATTTTCATTCCTTGTTCTAGAGTCAAATTAAACACCCGTAGTATAAGCTACAGGTTGTTTAATTTTACTGACTCTAAAACAGGGTATGAAAATCCTACAAATATTTTGAACGCAACATTCGCATTTGGCAAACATAATTAGTTGATTTAATGAATGCGATAATATTTGAGTTAAACAAGTAGGTTTTCTGTACGGGAGCGGGCACTAAGGATGTATCAAACTTTTAATCGAACATAATATTACTAAAGTTTTATATATAAGATCTTAGTATATTTTAAGATGGACCGATAGACTTTACGAACGTTGCAGGTAACAGCTGGTTGCGTCCAGCGCCAAGCCGGTCGTCAAGGCGATCTTTGAGGAGGCCTTTGCCCCGAAGTGGACATCTTTCGGTTTAAGTCCAAAATATATATATCGTCAGATGACCAAACTAACTAGCTCAAGAGCACACACAATCTTGAGACATGGGCGGGTTTAGGTTTCCAAACAGCTAAACACATTTTCTGTCAATTATTTATTAACAAAGATGATTATTACTTATTCATACGAAACACGACCTCAACAATTGATCTATGAATAACAAGGCAAGATGATCCCCCAGATTAAAACCCATTCTACCATTATCACACACCTGCATCGCATCGTTCTCCATTCTCTGTCCATCTTCCTCATTCTAATCCTCGTTGACTCGTGGCGTTCCGTTAGCGCACGGCCGAAGCGCTTACTAGCAGACGACTCGCGTACTATTTGCCACACATAATAACCACGCCGACATACATATTTTTTCTATAAATCAACACCCCCTAGAAACACAATAGTCGTATTATGAATGGTAATCCCTTCTTATCACAAACAAAGTTTACCCCTATTGCTCGAAGATTCTATTATAGATAATGCGATAATCTCTTGTTGGTTTTAATAAATATGCCAATCACATATTTGTGTTTCAATCTGATATCAATTTTTGATATCGACTTAATAGGTATATATAATAATAATATCAGCCTATACTGCCCACTGCTGGATAAAGGCCTTCTCTCACAAATTGAGGTGAGAGAGATTAGGTCATACTCCACCACGTGGACCCAGTGCGGATTGGTGGAGGCAGGCTTGTGGCGACCTGCTGTTGGAACTTATCAAGCCGCCTTTAAGACTTCCAACTCGGCTTAACGACTACCACACTAAGTGGTACCCAGGACCAACGGCTTAACGTGCCTTCCAAAGCACGGAGACGCTCGAATATGATAATGCCACAAACGGTCACCCATCTCGGGCCGACTGAGTCGAACGCTGCTTAATCTTGGTAATCGGTAAGAACACCGCGGTCGCACAGCGCTACGAGTACCTCGCCTCGACTTAATATAATTGTGTTTAAATAAATAACACTCGTAGCGCTGCGGGACGACGGTGTTCTTAGCAATCACCGGGGCTAAGCACCGTCCGGCTTGGTCAGTCTGAGATCGGTGACCGTTACCGTGACAGTAGTTTGGAAGGCAAGACGAATCATCCAACCGAATCAAACCGAACTCAAAAATTCAATATACTTCTCGCAAAACAATTAAAACGTAACAGGCACAAAAAAATGAAATCGAAAACGGACATGTGAGCAACCCTACGCTCACATGAATGCACCCTGACAATAGTCAATTTCAGAAATAAAAACTTAAAAAGTAACAATTAGGGATGTCACCACCGCCCCACTGTGACTGTCGGAAACGAGCATTTAAATTTCCATTAGGTACATTGAAGCGAAATGGTAATAATTGGTGTCGACCATTTGTAGTGGCATCAGTTAGTGGCGTCGGACAATGGACGGCGATCTGAGTCGCAAAATGGCAATTACGACGCTTTGCGACTGAGCTTTTCCAGCTCTCTCATTTTAGCTAAAATTCATCGAATCGTTCACTAGTAAACATTGGAAATACATTCAAATACACGGGTACCTATAAATACATAAATTAAATAACTGAACGGTTTTCATACTACACATAGTTGCTGCTACTTTCCAAACCAAAAAATCAAATGTGCGAAGGAGTGATTTTATCGGAATTCCGAAATGCAATCATATCGCTGATTACGTGAATACGCAAAATAATATACGCGGTTAATTATAGGCAGAGATGATGATGACGATGATTTTACTAAGGCAAATAGTTAAACCGTGTTGCTTATTATAAATATAAAAAGATTCTTCTTGTTCCGTGCCCATCTCCCATGAATTTGGGTCTTCCTAATCTTCTTACGGAGTTCGTACCCCATTTTCGGCATAGTGTTATGTCAGGATGTAATCCCAACGTTTTTACGTCCCTTTGACTGTTTTTATCCAGCTTGGTAGTATTTTTCCTACAAGTGTTATATATATATGACACTGGAGCTGGATTGCATACTTAATTTTGTATAATATATATCTGCACAGAAAATGATAAAAAAGGAATAGAGAATTAGACAAAAAAGACAATCTCGGTGAGTTTTCCGCTGGATCTTCTTAGTGGAGGCCGCGTTTCGATACGGTGGTAGCTAAGTTAAAAAAAAAAATCATTTGGAAGTACCCTCGCAGGCTTTATCTGAAATAAATAATTTGAGTTTGAGTTGTATTCTTGTCATTGCCGCCGATATATGCATCTTTATCAATTGTCCAAGATTACTCTTTGAGTTCTTAATACTTTTTTTAAAAAACCTAGCGCCTACTAGATATTAATCCTATGTCTTGGGTGCATTTACAAATATGAATTTCACGTACACAAACACCCAGACCGAAACAAATATTTGCGGATCTCGAAGGTTTGTTCCGAAGGTTTGTTCCGTACGGGAATCGAACCCCGCGATTACTCTGTCCAGTGGGCAAACCAGCTTAAGCTTTTAACCACTGGACTAAACCGTCTGTCAACGATTATCCTATATGCTTTATATTACAAGACAAAATTGATTTGTTGGTAAAAAAGTCCGCCAGCCCCTCCCCTCGTTGCGTCGATCCCCTGAGGCCAAAATGAGTTTATGTGAAATTTCTTTCACGAAACTGCGAGCTTTAGGAAACCAGGATCTTATCTACACTGCAAAGAGCACAAGCATGTATCTGGAACCCAGAGCATGGCACTTTTTACATGCTACATTGCTCTACGTAAGACAAACCTTAGAACATTTCATTTAATCAAAATGATAGACCAGCCTCCATTGCTCTACCATACTCTACAATAGAATGTAGATGGAAAAATTGATTCTTTTTTTATTTTAAAAGTAATCATAGAGGTTTTTGCCATTTGTCTCCACAGGACATTCCGAATATGGTGGTAGGCTTCGTTACTTTTCTGGCGACACAAACAGGGAGAAATATTCTGATTCAAGCATTTCGTGTCCCGTTATTATCATTTTATTTGACAATTTACCGACTATCAAGCCAAACCACGCTAGGGCCACAGAGTTGAAGTCGTTGTAACATCGCATGTCAAATTAATAACGATTGCATCCGCACACTTTGTTTTTTAATAAATTTACGCACCCATTAACACAGTGAATACACAGCCATATGAGTGGCGACTGTTACTGAATAAATACCAATGGTCCGATGAACTGGAAATGAATGAATGGAAATGAATTTAAACGATATTGTAACTATATCAGTTTAAATGCTGTTGCAAATTATTTAGTAAAAAAACCGTCACGCCTATATTCCCCAAGCGGGGACGGCGGAGGTGTACTGAGAACACCCACTTTTAGTTTCTAAAATGTAACTACTGTTTTCAACTGTTGCAACAAAAAATTATGCACATATTACTACAGCTGTTCTTATTAGGAAGGTAGGTCCTTTTTGAAAAAAAATGAAAACGTAGCCCCACATTAGGAATTAGTCCTGTATCCTGGGTGCGTTTAGAAACATGAAATTCACATAAACAGCCAGGCCGAGACAAATACTTGTGGGCACACAAGAATTTGTCCCGTACGGACATCGAGCCTCCTCGATCCAGTGGGGGAAGGACTTAAGCCGGACCAAGCCGTCCGTCCGTCGTGAAGTTGCGCATTAATTAACTCACTAATAGCCTAAACTATTTTTTAAAACGTAGCCCGTAAATTATTCCTGTGTAGTAGGTGCGTTTACAAATATGAAAATTCACATACACAAATACCCAGACTGGAAAAGTTAATTGTGGATTTCACAAAGATTTGTCCCGTGCGGGAAGCAAACCCGCGACTATTAGACACAGTGGGCAGAGCGGCTTATGCTCTTAACCAAATCGTCTGTCAATTAAATTACACTAGCTCCAAATTAAGCACAAAGAAAACAACAGAGAGAGGCCTATGGACAACAGTGCGAGGGTAACAGATATAGTCTGTTTTTTTTCTTATATGACCAATTTGAAATACAAATATGACGTGGCATGTAGGGACAGTAAACTTGGTACGGTTGGTAAATCAATAATAATAATATCAGCCCATACTGCCCACTGCTGGACAAAGGCCTTCTCTCGCTAATCGAGGTGAGAGAGATTAGGTCATACTCCACCACGCGGACCCAGTGCGGATTGGTGAAGGCAGGTTTGTGGCCACCTGCTGTTGGAACTTATCAAGCCGCCTTTAAGGCTTTCAACTCGGCGTAACGACTACCACATTAAGTGGTAGCCGGGACCAACGGCTTAACGTGCCTTCTGAAGCACGGAGACGCTCGAATTTGAAAATGCCACAAACGGTCACCCATCTCAGGCCGACCGAGTCGAACGCTGCTTAACCTTGGTGATCAGTAAGAACACCGCGGTCGCACTGCGGTACGGGCGCCTGGTAAATCAATGAATGAATAAAATTCGTTATTTTCATTCATTATGTTAATTATTGACTTTCACTAACGTATCAGTTTATTGATTTCAGATGTCACGACACATCTGTTTATAAAATTTGCCACGTAAAAAAACAGACTTTAGATAATAAAAAATCTTTAAAAAAAAAAAGGTAAACCGACTTCGAAAAGCAAAAAATAAATATTTGAAGTCGGTGCTGGTTGGTGCTGTCGGTTACTTGGCACCGACTTCAAATATTTATTTTTTCGTTTTTGAAGTTGGTTTACCTTTTTTTTAAAAGATTTTTATTTTACCATTTTAAGTGACGAGTGAATTATTTAGTAATATTTATATACCGATATTATATTATTTTGCTGAGTTGTACAGTAAGGTACCTACAGGATTAATATAATGACTATAATAACATGGTGTGGGTGGGTGGGTGTGTACATAAAATATGTACACCCACCTTTCGCCGACTATGCTAGGTCCCATGTAATAGGGGGCGGGCCTATTGCCATATACTAAACACAATTGCAGACTCCGAAATGGTACTGGGAATGATTCGATAGAAAAAGTATTTCCCATTTGTCTGACCTAGAATTTGAACCCAGCACCTCGTGATCATAAAGCACATTATTTACCGCTAAACCAACGATGCAGTCATATAATAATATAATAATTATACAATCATACCAAATGGTTACCACATAGTACATTTATAAAGCTGCAATAACACTAAAATATTAATAGCCAAAGTTTGATGAACGATATCGCCTCTCGGTTTCACGGCCGAGTCCATTTTGCTAAAATTGCATATTTCTTCTTTTTGGTCGCCGGTTTTTTAACGAGCCACATTTAAGGGCTAGTTGCTCTGCTGAGCTACCGTTTGCACAAAACTAACACGATGGACTCGGGAATGGAAATAAAAATTATGTGATAACACGCAGTGAAGTTCCCGTCATAAGAGGCTAGAGTTTCGTTAAATAAACCAACTCCTAATGTAGTAAACAATTACAGAACAATCTTCAATTAATCAGATTATAGCTTTTTGTGAACAAGACTTTCCACATAATATAAGCTTTGGGTGTACAAATTGTATATCAAAGAAGTCGTGTATCGTGCCATAATTATACCATGGCCATACTAATAAATTCTAGCTTCTTGTGATATAGACTTTTTGAATATGAACTTTGGTTGTATTATATAATACATTCAGGTTACGGTCATGGTGTAATCATGGTAAGTTACGGTGTCATGAATATACTATATTTACACCATGACCGTAACCTACAGTCACATGCAAATAAGTTTAGTAGAGATTAAGTGTATCATGAAACCAACACCTAATTTATTTGTTTTATTTAAATAAAAACGTAGCCCCACACTAGGATTTATTCCTGTGTCGTGGATGTGTTTACAAACATAAAAAATCACATACCCGAATACCCAGACGGAAACAAATAATTGTGGGCCACACAGATTTCTCCCGTGCGGGAATCGAACCCGCCACTATTCGACCCAGTGGGCGGAGGGGCTTAAGCTCTTAACCAAGCGCCAAATCGTCCGTCAAGTCAATCAATTTTACTGTTCCGTCACTAACCAACACTACGACATAGTGTTGGAATTCTATCTCTCTAGTGGAAATTCTTACTATCTGTGTATATAATCTCACGAGATCCCTTGCGTGGTCGACAAGAGTAGAATTCATCTCATACACGCTCGCAGGTTACGGAGACTCTTGACTTGCCCTACAGATAAGACACGGTCTATTTGACCAGGGTAATATAGTCTAAGGCGTGCCCGGTACTTACATCCTTCTACTTTTGCTTATTTTTAACCTTATATAATGGGTATCCCTAGTATCAAAATATAATTATTTGTTCGCACTAATTTAAGATGTAATTTACAATAAATGCAGCGAAGACTCATTAATATGACATCGTCTGATGTATCTTGTCAAGAAAAATGCCAACACAAAATGATCACGAGGACATTTATGTGTGCTTATAAGTTTATCCGAATGCACTAAAGAATGATTAAGTGAGGTTTGAAAGATCATGGTTATCTGTATGTATCCAGAAGATGGGAATGAAGGAAGGAAAGAGTGAGTGCGGGAGTTGAGTTATAGTGCGACAGGGATATTTCGGCCCGTGGATTACATTGACAGTGGGCATTAGTGTGAAATTAGGGTCATCATTTAAAAATATGTTGTTACTTGCAGGAAAATATTTCATTTATAACAGGTCCACACGGTTACTTATTAAAAAAAAGAACTTGGGTAAATTTCATAGCTAACGACAACTCTGCGACTGTCTGAATTGAGATTTTACGTCATGATAGCGTTAATTCTGATTTTGACCACGGGCCAAAAAATCCTTGTCGGACTGTACACGAGTTACGCAAAAAACGACAGACGAGGTTTTGAATTAAGACAATCATAAAAACTATTAATGAAATGAACATAATAATATTATAAAGCATTCAAATTGGCACCGCTATAAACCACATTTATTCAAATTTTCAGTAGCGGTTATTTGTTCAAAGAAACCACACGTTTAGAGGCAAGGGCGTCCCGGTTCGATGTAATTTAATTTCATGAGTGGCCTACCAGCTCTCGTACGCTGAATCGTAATAAGCAAACTTTGAAACAAGTTTGATAAGTTTTCGGGGCAATTACCGAGATTAAATAGCTAAAGGTAATTCTTAATGTTAACCTTGTGCGTACTTGGAAACAGGTAGACTTGTTAGTGAAGTATCCTAAATCTGTTTGTATATTAAACCGTTTTATAGATACTCGATCTTTAAGAAGCCTTGGTAAGTTTCAAGGAACTTGTAATATGTAATATTAATTTTGCGAAATTATTTTACTTTTTAATATGTACCTTCAATGATATAAAACCTTTTCCGTCATTTCAAAACTTAAATATGAAAGTCGCTATAAAATAAAATAAAATAGTTATATTTCATGTACATAATAATAATAATATTAGCCTTGTTAAGAAACTGTCCCACTGTTGGGCACGGGCCTCCTCTCAAACTGAGAGGGTTCAGGCCATAGTCCACCACGCTGGCCCAGTGCGGGTTGGCGAACTTCACACACCTTCGAAAAACTCTTAGGCATACAGATTTCCTCACGATGTTTTCCTTCACCGTCATATTTCATGTATAATATTCGCGTAAATCTAAGAACTCAAACATGTACCGCATCTTTAGCACAACTGTTTATACCCTATTCCGAAAGTTTTTGTAAACAAATCATAAAATATTTTTGAATAACATTGAAGTTTGTTATTATATTTTAAGTGTGCTTAAATTTCGTTGTCTACTATATTAATTAGCCAGCAAAAAAAAAAAAGATTAATAGTTTCCCGTGTTTTGAATTTTCTCTCAGTCGGATCTGAATAGGATATTTCTATTTGTTTAAATCCGGCTATTATTTCAAAAATAATGCATACAAATACGAAACCAATATAGAAGGTTTCTTTTTGTATTGTAAAATCAAAAATGATAGTTACAAAATACCCCCTTCCCTTCCCCAGGTAGCCAATTAGTGGACCCCTCCTGTCCGTGTTCAGCGTGTCTATCCTAACGAGCTGTCAAACTTTTTGTCTCCAACCCCTCACACCTTTTGTTTGCCGCTGAATCTACCTAATAATGGTAAATTCCAAACAATTTGATTTTTTCAAAGAAAACAGTGAAGTTGACAGTTGATGCTGAAGGTTCCTTTGTGTTAATGTTGTCGAGATTGAAATTTAAAACTAATATTTCTATTTTTTTCTAGTTATTTATTCTACCTTATGATTCGAAGGAAATGAAATTGATTATTTTTGATCGGGTGACGTATGGCGCGATCACAAGGTTGGTCAACGTCATATATAATCCTAGTTAGGATAGTGTTATTAGGATAATGTATTGGTGATTTAATATTAAAGAAATATCCGTCCGAATTTTAAAATTATCGTTCGCGGCATAATAAATTGCAAGGAGTTAACAAAATCGCCTTTGACAAGGGCAATTCGCGCTATAAATGCGGCCCATACTACTGTCGACATATTTTGGTGTCCTTTAAGTGAGTTCGCAAAGGTTTAAATGTATATTGTTTGTTATATAGTAAGTTATGTATTTTTTATTTAATTTTGTATTATACGCAGTAGCGTAGTATAGTAGTAGTAGTAGTAGTAGTAAGAGCAGTGATAGCCTAGTGGTTAGACCGTTGGACTGCAAAGTCAGAGGTCTCGGGTTCAAACCCAGGCATGCACCTCTGTCTTATCGAAAGCAAGTGCGTATTAAAATTAACTATCACTTGCTTTAACGGTGAAGGAAAACATCGTGAGGAGACCTCCATGCCTGAGTGTTTCTCGAAGGTGTGTGAATTTCGCCAACCCGCACTGGACCTGGTGGACTATGGCCTAAATCCTCTCAGTCTGAGAGGAGGCCCGTGCCGACAGTTTCTTAAGAGGGATGAAAGTTTTTATTTTTATTATACATATTTTTTTCTCCAAATTGCCTTACAGTTTTGCAATTAATTAATTTAAGGGACCGCACTATCGCCTTGGGTTTCTGACCTGTAATGATCTACGTATCAGAAACCCAATGGGATAGTGAAAATATTTATTTATTTTGTTACTTAAATATTAGATATTTAAGTACCAAAATAAATAAACATTTTCGCCCCTATATTCCCTAAGCGGTGGAGGCAGAAATATAAATGTATACACCCACATTACGCCGACGACGTTAGGTTCCATTATAATAGAAGGCGAACCTATAGTCATTGTACCGACACGATTTCAGGCTTTCGACTCCAACAGAGATGTTTTTCTATAAAAATATTTCAATAATAACTTGTAATCACCAGTCAAACCATGCGCCACTAGCCTAACGAGGGAGTTTTTTAGCAAGTGTTACTTTTTAGCATAACCGGAAAGCGTGTATGAGACAAACTATAAAGGTACGGACTAACCAACGCGTCCAGCCACGTCTGCGATGGCGTCCGCGGTGGCGATTAGTATTTGTATGGACGTGTTCACACCAAGGCGTCCACTCGCAACGGTGATCGCCACTGATCGCCACCACTGACGCCATCGTGCACGCAAATTGGACGCGTTGGTTTGCCCGTACCTTAAGGAAATCAGAAGAGTCTGTAAGAACCTGTTGGAAGTCTCTCTACTCTTTGCGTACCCCGCAAGGGATCTGGGGTGATGATATAGATAAATAAACTTCTTTAGGTAACATACTATTAGGGTTTTGTATTTAAGTATTGTTTATTTACCTAGCTTTACGCTAAATTCATGGTTGTTAGTCTATAGTACAAAATTCGGGGAATAAGTAATAAATTTACCTTGTAAAATGTTAGACTACGTATTCCTGCATTTACTATAAACCGCTTTCGCCTTAGACATCTAAATGTATTCAATCATGTGCAACAATCGAATTGTCTGAAGACCTGCGGACGAAACGGGATTTTGGAGCAAGTGGATGAACGGGCCGGAGGTTCGGCGAACTTCATTGGATTTCCTATTTACACTACGGATTTAGCATTCTACGGATTTACCTATATAACTATTCCATGTCGGCCCTTTTGGTTCCATACAGCATAATTTGGGAGCCCTCTGTTCTAACTTTGTTCGTTCTATGTCTTTTTATAAACTTTTATTTAACTTGCTCTGTTCTTATGCGAAGTGTAACATAATAAACGCAAGCCCGGGAAGTAGTTTGTTCTAAATCGGTAACTGAATTAATTACAACTTAAGTTTCATTTTTAATTGGGGTAAAAGGTTCTAAAAAAGGAGTTAAAAATTTTAAATTTGGAAAACTGGTTTTCGTATTAATCGGGGTGTCAAAGGTGTTGCGTTATTTACGATACACCTTATAAATGCTTGTCCTTCCGGTTCGAAATTTGTGATCCATTTTCAAACACTTGCTGTTTGTGTCATAATGTATCCATTTTCTGGAATGCAATATGTATATTATAAAATATCTTCAGCGGTTTAGGCGTCAAAAATAATAGACACACGATAGGTTTTCGTTACATTTATAATATCGTAGTTGACTACGGGAATTAAAATAAAAAGTAAAAATTTTTTAATGTGTAGAGTCAAAATCCAATTAAGTATCGCAAGGGCCCCCTTTTAGACATGTCATCCAAATTATTTATTTATCAGTGATTCGAATGCTAAATTTCTTTTCGGATTATTGAATGATTGTACGGCTGGCGAGACCAGCGAGGTGCGGCGCAGCAATAAATAACTCAACTCGCGCGGTTTCGCGCGATACGACGCAACCCGTCACAGACTACGCCGAATTTAAAAACTTGGCGATAATAATACGGGCAAAAATGAAGGAGACGCTTTTGCAATCGTCTTGGAGAGATATTTTTTGCCTTTTGTATTTATTAAAAACCCGACAACTATATCTGAACGGTGAAGGAAAACATCGCGAGGAAACCTTCATGCCTAAGAGTTTCTCAAAGTTCGCCAACCCGCACTGGGCCAGCATGGTGAACTATGGCCTACACCCTCTCGGTTGGAGAGGAGGCCCGTGCTCAACAGTGGGACAGTTTCTTAACAGGGCTAATATTATTATTATATATCAGACTAAAAATTTTACCCGGCACGCCAGTAAAAAAGGTGGTTTTTAAAATTTATGTATGTATAAATGTATGCCACTGCCTCGTTGGTCTAGTGACAAAGCGCATCGCTTTGTGATCATGACGTCCTGGATTCAAATCCTAGGTCGGACAAGTGTAGTTTTTCTAACGAAAAACTTCCCAGTACGAGTCCGGAGTCTGTAGTCTGTAGTCAATAGACACGCCCCCTATTACATGGGACCATACATCGTTGGCAAAACGTGGGTGTACCCAGTACACCTCTACCACCCCCGCTTGGGGAATATAGGCGTGACGGTGTGTATGTACGTATATATATTTATTAGTTTGGCAAGATATGTAGCCCAAAAGGTTCGATATATTATTTTAATCTGAAGTAGATATGTGAATAAAAAAGGGAAAATAAAAATCTGAGTGCTATGTCAGTAACTATGGTTTCACGATTCAGATTCGATCTCGCAGGGAATTCCTTCGGCAGGACGTCTTTTGGTTGAAGCAGAAGAACAATCGTCATCATCATCAGCCTATTGTAGTCTACTGATGGACATATGCTTCTCCAATTCTTGCACGCCACTAAATACAATCCTTGGCTACTCTCATCTAATGTCTGCCTGCCGTGGTGACAAAGATCATTGCTCTACCTAGACTGAAGAACAATATTATGTATACCAAATTCAATCTTTTAGATAGCCAATTTCTATAATAATAATAAGTTAAGCCGGCAGGGCAGCTTGTGGTCAGCTGTTGGTTAGTAACGACACCAAGGACCCAAATGCCGGCCTGACTGACTCTGTGGACAGAGTCGGTCAGGCCCCCCAACTCGGCGTGTCTGCGTCCGTCGAGCGGAAACCGAAGGGTGCCCGCAGGATTCTCGGCTCTGGCTTGCCTTATTTGGCTGTGCAGAGAGGAGCCGTGAGAACTATATCGACGTAGGAAGATAATGCGGTCCTACGTCTATGTACTCCAGGGGTGAAAATGTTAAAGGGCATTACGGCGCGAGTAACTTCGGAAAAAGCGCAGCACACCTCTCTACACCCTGAGCCGCTCACACCGGTGTTGCTCTCAGTTGTCTTAGGACGACCGTTTGAGGGCCCATCTAGTAAGCTGCAAGACACCACCGGCCACGAGTAGTTAGGTATCACTAATTATGGCCGGTGTCCATCCCCTTTGAAATATTCTAGTTTTTGTCCATCAAACCTCTTTACATAGCCCTAGTTTTCTTTCCATAATAAACAATAGTCCTTGCACGTGCCGAGGTCAGTTTGCTTTTGAGGTTATGTTTCTTCATTTTCAGCAAGTGATCTCAGGCGCCTAGCAAACTTTATAGAAATTAGGATGTTTTTTAATTTCAATAGGCTCGCGAACCATCCTTGGTAGGAATCGGTGTCCTTTTACAAGGAATTGTGGTCTATCAAATCTGATGTTATGGTGGGTGCGACTGCAGACTTCTTTGAGCGACGATGTTTAAGGTCAGCTATCGACAGTCAGGTCGACGGACGATTTAGCGCAGTGGTTAAGAGCTTGAGCTGCTCCGCCCACTGTGTCGAATAGTCGCGGGTTCGATTCCCGCACGGGACAAACCTTTGTGTGATCCACAATTATTTGTTCCGGTCTGGGTATTTGTTTGTGAATTTTCATGTTTGTAAACGCACCCACGACACAGGAATAAATCCTAGAGTGGGGATACGTTTTTAAAAAAAAAAAAAAAAGAGTCTCCGTAACCGGCGAGTGTGTATGAGACGAACTATGAGAGTGGAGGAAGCCAGAGAGGTATGTAAGGAAAGAACCTGTTGGAACTCTGTACTCTCTGCCTACCCCGCGAGGGAGCTGGCGTGATGATATAGATAGATAGATAGATAGATAGATAGATAGATAGAAAAAAAAAAGTAAAAAAGCTATGTGTTCCGAGTTTTTACCTTTTCACTAAATTTGAATCGACCGACGTCCCTTTTTCACTAAATCTGAATTAACTCTGTAGAACGTCAAATTTTGAGCATTGCAAACCGACAAACAATGTGGAATAATGATCAAAGTTGCGCTCGTCAGTCTCCGTAGATATTTACATAACGCCCTAGGGCATCGCAACAACTCGGTGGGGCCTATGTACGTCGTCACCATACAACTGTTTTCGATTCTAAATTATTTCAGATGTCATACGCATTATTTTATTTATAGTGAGAAGTAGCTGTTACCAGCGAATATGTCCGCGTGGAATTTAAAAATAAGTTACTCCCTATAACAGGTATCAGCCAGTGAAAGTCCCGTCAAAATCGGTTAAGCCGTTTCGGAGATTAGTTTGTATAAACAGACAGACAGACTTAAAATTCAAAAATGTTTCTTTGCTATAAGTGCCATACATAATTTCATATGTATATAGTAAAAAGGTAGTATTTTGACATTACAAACAGACACTTCAATTTAATTTATTTGTTATGTTTTATTATTTACTTGTGTGTGTATTGTACACGATACAATGATTTGAACCTTACCATACCATACCAATGCAATTATAGGTGCCTTCAATTTAGATACTCGAGGAAGTGGCGAAGCGAGGAAGCTTCCAGCTCGAGGCTCTAGGAAGTTACCTTCAAGCGAGTCCCGCTTAAATCATGCCACAGCCGCAATATAAAAGAAATTGGTAATCGCGCGGCTGTTGCTCCACAGAGGCAACAATGCATCGCAACCTTTTTAAAAAAAACATAGTCCACCCCTAAGAATAGTTCCTGTGTTGTGGGCACGTTTACAAACATGTAATTTACATACATAAGAGCGATATGTCCTAGTAACCAGAGGGCTTAGAAGTGGCATGCGTTTTTACAAGCTTTTAATCAACTTGCAATGTTTGTATGTCGGTCTGTCTGTCTCTCCGGTTCAAATCTGTAATCCATTTTTCTAGCACTTGCGGGTATTGATTGAGCTCAAATTGGGCATAGTATGTAAAGTCGGTGACAGTGCAACAATATGGTACCATGGAGCTGGTCTAATGATGGAGTCAGAAGGTGGCCATAGGAACATGTGAACTATACAACGTAACCCCCTTGTGTTTAGGTTTGTTGGACTGATAATGACAGGAACTATTCAACTAGATGGTATTCAGGATCTGATGATGGAGCCAAAATGGGGCCAATGAAACCACCAAATAACTCAATATAACCTCGCCGTGTTTGGACTCGCTTGATTTGTCTTGACGAGTACTTTAGACAGGTATGGTATCCAGGGTCTGATAATGAGCCGGAAAGATTCCATAGGAACTCCTTAACGAAGCAAGACATCTTATGTTGTGTTTTGCTATAAAATTTGGTTAAAAAAAAGGTATTTTTAAATAAAAATTATGTTTCTCTTCTCTTGTTACAATCGATGACATTTTGCACTGATCACCTAACTTTTCTTTTTAAAATTGCATTACCAAACATTTTATAGTTTTTTTATTAGAATAACTGTAGAAAAGCTATTTCGCTACAGGCACTGGTGAGGTAAGTTCAAATTTACAAATATTTTACATTGCATTTGAAACGACTACGGATCAATAATTGAAACCCCAAAGAACGTGGCTTTAAACAATACACCCAGAACTTAAAGATACAAATACGGGCTTATGCAAATTTTAAGCTGCTTCAGAATTCAAAGCGGATCTACCAAGTCTCCGTTTCGTGATTCTCGTACCAGGTACGTTAAATTATTTTAGTTAATATTATTGATGAGGTCATTCGGGAGAAGGTTAAGCTTTTGGAGCCCTCGCTACGAGAAAAAGCAGACAGATGTTATTTTTAGGATTTAAGGCCTCATGAAATTCTAATAATGCATTTATATTATACTAATACTAATACCCGTATCTATAAATATTTAATTACTTAGCCTTAAGAATTTACTTAGCCGAGTAGGTAATGTCATGTGCTTAAAATTCCATACAAAATTAACTTTGAAAGTAAAATTTTTCACTTTTAACAGTTTCTGAACTATAGAATAAAAATGATGTGCTAAGTAAATACTTCAGTTAAAGTGATTACTTAGGCATGTTTATAGATGCGGGAGTTAATTAATTAGCCTTAAGAATTTACTTGGCCGAGTACGTCATATATATCAAATCCTATACTGGGCTAAGAAAACTACCTTTTAGCAGTCTTTAGAATAAAAATGATGTACTTAGTAAATACTTGAGTAAAAATAGTTACTTAAACATGTTTATAGATACGGGTGTTGGTGAAGAAAAAGAATGACACCATCACGCATTTAATATTTCCCAAGTGGAGGTGCCAAAGTTGTACTGTATATACCTATATTCCGCCGATAATATTATGCTTACGTTCCGCAGTCAAAAACAAACATTGGACACTACACTGCTGTCTCCAGGCTCTGCAGGCAATACAATACACTCTCCGTAAACACCGATCTTGATATAAGTGTTAGTTTAATACAATTCCAAAAGTTTCTACGCAATGCTCTATCCTTATCTTATTACATTATGTAATTTATATCGTTTATTATTAATTTAATTTAATTATTACCGTAACTGTTACCGTTCCTATGTTTAGAGGCTGACATTTTTAATTCACATTTTTATTTGTATCTAATTCTATCTATCTATCTATATCATCACGCCAGCTCCCTCCCGGGGTAGGCAGAGAGTATAGAGTTCCAACAGGTTCTTTCCTTACATACCCCTCTGGCTTCCTCTACTCTCATAGTTCGTCTCATACACACTCGCCGGTTACGGAGACTCTTGACTTGCCCTTCATAATTTTAATTAAGTTTGTTTAGTTGTTTTATTATAACGTGCATGCTGAGATTTCCTATAATTGAGGGAGTACACACGCTATAAACATGTATTCGCTAAACTTTATACGCATTGTGTATATCTCGTATTGGGGAGCCTTAATAAATAAATAAATAAGCTAAAAATTACGGAAATAAATCCCAATAATATTTATTTTTCTTTACAAAGACTACTTCGTTGGTGTAGTGACGCTTAACGTGGCTGATGATTACGAGATTCTGGTTTAGAAACCTTACAAAACTTTCTTAGAAACCCCCATCAATAAACTCTCAGTAGCGGTCCGGAATCAAGAATTGGGTTCGGTATAAGTAATAAGCTTGCCTTTATTACATTGGCAATTAGCATCGTCGGCGAAACTCAACACTTTTGTCACATTCGTTTGTGGAATGTAGGCGTGACGGTATATTTTCGACTTCGATTCGATTGGAAATTTTTTATCTCAGTTTTAAAGGACATTCATACTTAGGATTTAAAAATAAAAATAAATGATCAATGGAGTATTTTTATGATTGATACTTTATTGCTAATCTGCATCCGATAATTTCTCCAGCTCTTGTAAATATATTGACTGCCTCGTTGGTCTAGTGGCAAAGCACATCGCTTTGTGATCACGAGGCCCTGGGTTCAAATCCTAGGTCGGACAAGTGTTGTTTTTCTAACGAAAACTTCTCAGTACGAGTCCGGAGTCTGGAATTGTGCCCGGTATATGGCAATAGGCTCGCCCCCTATTACATGGGACCTAACATCGTCGGCAAAACGTGGATGTACTCAGTACACCGCTGCCACCTCCGCTTGGGGAATATAGGCGGGACGGTAGAGTTCTTGTGAATATATTAATCTTTAACTTACCTCTCACAAATCTAAAGTTCCGTAACGGGTCTTGTCCCAAATAAGAATTAACCCACATCATTCACAGACTATTTAATTTTTTCAACCAATGTTCCACAATAATTGAGCCGCCCAAGGGTGCATTATTTGGCGAGGGTCGAACCGGCCAATTCTATAGTTACCCTATCACTGACCGGTTAGTTCGCGTCAGTTGCTTTTTAGAAGGGTCCCTGATTATCTTCTGACGGTTCTATTTGACCCCTACGTTAACCCTTTTGTGACATCGAGTGTTAAAAAGAATAATGAAAGTTGAATACGCATTGAATTGCAGCATACGTCGTAATAATAAACTGATCGATAACAAATGGCTGGGCTGAGACCATGGATTTCGATGGGTATCCATGGCTAAGACTTCAATATTAGAAGAGAGAGACCAGAGAGCTTAGTGCGTACAGATTGACGTTAGTTATAATAAAAAATAATAATATTAGCCCTGTTAAGAAACTGTCCCACTGCTGGGCACGGACCTCCTCTCCAACTGAGAGGGTTTAGGCCATAGTCCACCACGCTGGCCCAGTGCGGGTTGGCGAACTTCACACACCTTCGAGAAACTCTTAGGCATGCAGGTTTCCTCACGATGTTTTCCTTCACCGTTAAAGCAAGTGATAATTAATTTTAAATACGCACATGTTTCGAAAAGACAGAGGTGCGTGCCTGGGTTTGAACCCGAGACCTCTGACTTTGCAGTCCAACGGTCTAACCACTAGGCTATCACTGCTTTTGACGTTAGTTGATTGGAGTTAAATCCTTTTTACAAGCTTTAATTGAACTTGCACTGTTCGCATGCCGGTCTGCTTGTCTGGCTTACCGGTTTGAATCTTGTGACCCATTTGATAAGGTGAAATTTGATTAACTTATGGAATTTCGGTAACAGTGCAAATATATATATAATGAAGCTGGACCGATTATGGAGTCAGAAGGTAGCCATATTAATAATAATAATAATTTATTTAATTCAGGCAACAGAAATTGACAAAAATATTTTTATACAACTTACTGGCCCATAGAATATATATAGTTTACAGACTAACATACATATAATAATATATTAAACTTATAATCTAAGTAACATGTAATTTCGGCGATATGTTGAGCTGTGCAGGGGCGTCGTCGTCACGTCGTAAGGATCCGTCTCCTTCAGCAATCTGACGATGTCCTGGAGACTTCTCCCCCCCCTTTTTATCCCTCCTACGGGACGGCATCCGATCACTCATGCCGAGCGACCGATACAGGAGCACCTTCGCACTGTAAATCTCTTCCTTGTTGAAGTAACGGTTGTGTTTTATCTATAAAAAATATGTATAAAAAGATCTTTTTAAATTAAAATTGACTACAAATTTCTCAACATTTCATCATCTATAAATGGGCAACGTTACCATAATGAGAAATTGTTCGTGCTAAACTCGAGGAATATTTATACAAAAGTACTAAGTATGAAAAACGGTAAAGCTGCGGGAGTAGACATGATATCTGCCGAGATGATCAAATATGGTGGAACTTGCGTCCGGGACGCTTTCCGGGCCCTTGCAAACCTTTGCTGGAGGACCGGTAGAGTCCCTACAGATTGGCGCCGCACAGTCATAGTACCCTTGTATAAAGGCAAGGGTTCACAATATGACTGCGAGGCACAAGGGGGTTTCAGGTCTGGAAGAGGATGTTCGGATCAAGTCTTCTCACTCCGCAACATCGTAGAGAAGCATCTGGCAGTGGGCCGGAAGGTTTTCTGCGGTTTTGTAGATCTGGAGAAGGCATTTGACAGAGTTGTGCGAAAGAGACTTTGGGACATTTTGCCAGAGTATGGTATAGATGGCACTCTGTTGCGAGCCGTCCAGTCCACTTATGTGGACTGCAAGGCATGCGTACGGGTGGGTGGTAACAGGTCACCCTGGTTTAACGTTAAAATCGGCGTCAAGCAGGGTTGCGTGTTGTCCGCTAGACTGTTTATAATATATCTGGACAAAAGTCTTCAAAGACTGAAAGCGATGAATGAAGGTGTACAAATGGGTGACTTAGTGGTAAACCATCTACTTTATGCAGATGACGCGGTTTTAATAGCGCCAACAGCCACTGATCTGCAAACACTAGTCACAGTTATGAAAGACGACTGCATGATCAATGGCTTACACTTGAATGTGAACAAAACCAAGATTATGGTTTTTGAAAGGGAAGAAACCAGAACGAATGTAAGGATTGTGGTTGGTAACGATGTGCTGGAGCAAGTGAATGAGTTTGTATATCTTGGATGCGCCTTCAGTAAGGATGGGAAATACACCGCTGACATAAAGAGAAGAGTGAGTGCAGGGAACAGAGTGAATGGTGCGATGGGAAAGCTACCCGGGAGCCGGCACTTAAGCCATAAGGCGCAGCTGGCCATACATAACGGAGTTCTTGTCCCAACGCTGTTATATGGTAGCGAGAGCTGGGTATGTAAGAAGGAGAATGAAAGTAGGATAAATGCGGTAGAAATGCGAGCTCTGCGGAAGATGTGCGGAGTGAAGCTGACCGACCGCATTAGCAACAGCATAGTAAGACAGCGAGTAGGTATGAAAGATAGTATCGGTGTAAAGATGAGAAAGGGCATGCTCCGTTGGTTCGGGCATATAGAAAGAATGCCAGAGGAAAGAATGACAAAACAGATATACAATGTGAAAGTGGAAGGATGCAGGTACCGGGGAAGACCTAGACTATCTTACCACGACCAAATAAACCGAGTCTTATCTGATGGAAAAGTCAAGAGTCTCCGTAACCGGCGAGCGTGTATGAGACGAACTATGAGAGTCGAGGAAGCCAGAGAGGTATGTAAGGAAAGAACCTGTTGGAACTCTGTACTCTCTGCCTACCCCGCAAGGGATCTGGCGTGAGGTTATAGATAGATAGATAGATAGACTTAGTATTACGAATGCTATTGTATGAACCACAATACCACATGGGGAGGACATTATTTTATACCATAAAAAGATCCCCGCATTACGAATGTTTCCTCTGTTGTGAGTGCATGAATTCACATAATTAAACAAACACCCATATAAAAACAAACATTAAAGGGTCAAACTAATGACTACTCCATCCAGTGAGTCAAGCGGCCTGTGCTCTAACTGCTAGACCAATCCGTCGATAGTTAATTACAGCACTAGGGCTGATTTTACGATTGCGCAGACTATTAAAATTCCGTGAAAATCGAATCTGAACCGCCGGCGATCAACGGTGAGAAATAAGAGAATACATTTTATTTAAACGCCATTGATGTAAAATGAATACAAAAACAGCCAAGCGTCGCTTAAGATTCGATTTTTACGGAATTTCGTTAGTAGAATTATCCCCTAGCTCCACTTATTTCGATCGTTTATATGCTCGAGTGCCGTTAAGGTTTAGTCAAATAGCCGACGGAGCGTGACGGGAGCGCAACGGAAGCGCTCGGCTATGTTCGGTCTCCAGTCGCCAATCGGCAACGCGGCACACACGTCACACTGCGGGAGCGACATCACACCTGCTTTTAAATCCTACCTCAATGGTCACGCCGGCAGGGCGGTCGCCCCACACTAGTGACCCGCTCGTTCGCGTATTGGCGTCTCGCTCCCCCGTGCTTCGATTGCAATCGCATCGAGCGCGACGGCAGCGGGTCGTGATGTTAGCCGTCGCGCTGAGCGGAGCTGCGCTATGTGACGTCTCCTGTACATTTCAGTACATTACAACTCCCCAAGCCGCGCCACCGTCGCGCTCAGGTCGCGCTGCGTCGGCTATATGCCGAAACCTTTAGTTAAGTCGCACCAGTTTCTCGGTCTGTGTACAGCAACGATATATCATGTGTATTTGCCGGTTTTAGACTGTAGTTTATTCGTGATCCAGAATCTAGTACAAATTATCGATGGTGTACAGTTAAGTACAAAATCAGGAACATGGCCAATAAGCGCAGACACGCGGCGGCGCGGGCGGCGCGTCGTTAGTTAGCGACCGCAAACAATGAATATGAAACGCGTCGACGGGACGCAATCAGCGTCATTTTGTTTGATTTGCAACACATCTCGTTACCACCCTATAACACAATATAACACTACACCGTAATATGAGTTCATGCGATAAATCACACAATTAGCCCATGTGATTGCGCAGAACTCGCAATTAAACAAATCGTACCTTGTTGCTGTGCAGTGTATGTATGTCGTAGAAGCGACCGAACGGGTAAAGAACCTGTCCCTTTAGGTCTTAACCCCTACCTACTAATGTGTCAATGATTTATATTTGTCCCGCTAAGTGAACGGCTAGCTTGATTGCCCCATTTATGGCAGCGCTCAGCTCTTCCCTCGTACAGGTGAGACACAAGGGGCAGAGCGAGCCGGTGCTAAATAAGCTAAACCCTATTAGTGAAACATGAATTTTCTAAATCCCAAAACGAGTCAAACTTCCCCTTCCATGTTAATGGTCATAATTATACGTATCACAAAAATCTTCTCAAAAATTAAATTTCTTCATATAAACCTACTTACTAAATAGACTTCTTGTCGGCCCATAAATCAAATTAACAAATTTAATTAAGACACATCAGATGTCCGCACGTTTTCCCGATCATCATCATCATCTCAGCCTATACTTGTCCACTGCTGAACATAGGCCTCCCCAATCGCTTTACAGCGTAACCGGTCCGATGCCACCTGCATCCAACGACTTCCTGCGATTTTCACAAGATCGTCGGTCCATCTAGCAGGCGGTCGTCCCACGCTGCGCTTGCCAATACGTGGTCTCCACTCTAGAATCTTTCTGCCCCAACGCCCGTCCGATCTACGCGCTATGTGGCCCGCCCATTGCCACTTCAGCTTGCTAATCTTAACGGCTATGTCGGTGACCTTGGTTCTTCTACGAATCTCCTTATTCTTGATTCGATCGCGTAGAGAAACGCCGAGCATAGCTCTCTCCATAGCTCGCTGAGCAACTCTGAGCTTTTTTAGTTTTCCCGATCAGCAACCAACAACCCTGCTCTTCCGTTGTTCTCGACTGCCTACACGTTCCACTAACTTCGAGTTACTGACTACATTATAACAACAACTCGCAGCACAATAGCAAGATTGCCAATAGTTACGATGACCAATAGCTGCAACGGCACGCGTCAGTAACGAGGTTAACTGGTTATTCAGTTATGCATGCAGCACGGGTGTTACGTGCTTTTTCAAAAAGCGCAACGAATAACGACAATCATAATTAAACGGTACAGAAATATTGTTACCTAGTTAACAACGTGTGTTTTCATCTATCTATATCTTCACACCATATACCTGGCGGGGTAAGCAGAGATTACCGAGTTCCAACTACAATTACGAGTGTTTTCATGGATTACTAGCAACACATGTTATAAGTCTCTGCCTGCCCCTCGAGGGATCTGGTGTGATGATATAGATAGATGGGATGGATATTGATAGGTCCAAGGGCGACTGGTGGTCAGATGAAGATCGCAGAAAAAATCTGGATGCATACAGCACACAGTCGATCGATCGTCTTAGAGATCTTTAAGGAGATCCTTCTTCGGCATAGGACGAAAAATGTTATTGGAGTTTTAGTATCATTAAATTTCAGTTGAAGTTCGGAATCTGAAATTTTATTTGACATGATAGCATTGGGACCTAAAAACGCCAGCAAAATGTGGGTGTACAGATTACACCTCAGCGGTCATCCTTTGAGAAATGTAGGAATGACGGCTTTTTTAATACCTCAAAGCAAAAGAAACCACCTATTTTACAAGCTTTTATTTCACTTGCACTGTTCATATGTCTATCTATCTTTCCGGTTTCAATCTTGTGATCAATTTTTCAAGCTCTTGCGGGTATCCGATTGAACTGAAATTTGGCACATGTATGTAAATATGGTGACAATGTGATACAAGTAATATGGTACCATGGAATAGTCTGATGATGGATTCGGAATATGGCCATAAAAACATGTGAATCATAAATTCCTTGTGTTTAGGCTTGTTAGATTGGTATCGACCAGTAAAATACAACCAGACAGTGTTTAGGGTCTGATGATGTAGGTGAAAAGTGGCCAATGGAACCACCCAATTACTAAATATAACCCCGTCGTGTTTGGTCTCGTTAGATTTGTCTAGACGACTAGTACTATAGACTTTGACAGTTTCCAGGATTTGATGATAGAGCCGGAAGGAAGCCATAGGAATGCCTAAACTAAACAAGATATCATCGTTGTCTTTTTGCAATAACAGTTCGTTTTTGTAAAAAAAATTTAAATTAAAATTATTTTTAATATTTTACTTCCTATTATCTAAAGCCGCACACACACAAATCCACAGTTTACATACACACTTATCGGCAAAGATGTTCTATGTAATATGGAGAGACGCTATTACCATTATACCGGACACTAATCTAGATTCCAGATGAATACTGAAACTTTCTGTCGAAAAATTACATTTCTAAGACCTCGTGATATCCACGCATATTATGCGCCACTAGACACAGACGTTAAAATTTGTATGAACACTCACATTTTTAAAATGTTTTGCTCTATATATTTAGATGCATAACGTGATTTGAATGCAGATCGGTCGCCAATCCGCCCAATCTTCTAAAGGTCTTAGTTAAACGAGACCTAAGCATTACCCATCCGATTGCTTTACAGTGTATTCACGAGAGAAATCCTATTAGTGCACGCAATCTAAGTTGCCAGTGGGGCCATAGCTCAGCGGGTTTCACATAAAGTTTGGCGCTACCCGGTTCCCAGCTCGTCTGCGCGCAGTTGCGCTTGTTTGAACAGATTCAATCAATCTCAGTTATGGCTTGACCTGTTTCTGTTATGACGCTATCAGTAAGAAAGTCTAGTTGGTATAGTCTCGGATGTTCTATTTTTTTACATATGCAATGAAATCTTTTTTCGCTAGAGATGTAGTCCATAAGATATAAAATACACATCTACTATTACAATACTACACATAATCATAATACTACACATCTCGCCTTTAGTGGGCAAACAAAATTCTTGACATACGAAATCTTAAAATAATTATAGGTATATATGTAAGATCAAGGGTCCCTGGATTGAGGAAAAAACACAAATGTTCTGATCTTGTGCAATCATAACGTCTTCCAGTCTTCAGTCTTCACATCGTTAATCGTTTCTTCTATCTTGAAAAAATGTAAAAATCCCATGAAAATAGAGACATCTTCTGAAAATACTGCTTAAAACCCTATAACATGACGTAAAGGATAAAAGAGAAACAAGCTCAAAGCACCCACAGTTCTTTCAGTTGTCTTTTCCAATCTTGAGCGAGGATAATAAAGGGTACCTCCTGGAGCGCCGTGTGCGCCTCTCACGTTCAAACTGGATGATTATTACGGCCAAATGACCGTCTTAAGGATGCCACGGTGGTCTAAACTACAAGCTTACCGCGGAGTTTCGGCGGGAATTTGGAGTAATATTGTCAATTGCCAAAATTTGGGTTATTTCATAGTTGGTTAATTGTATATTTATTTAGTAATGATGGTGGAATATTAACCATTGTGTATTCTTACCATAAAGGTACTAGAAGCATAGAGGGAACATTTACCAGATTATAGATTTGCACTGCTTACACTTATGTCATATCAGTGATAAGCATGGATTTAAAACAAAGGATTGAGTACTGTCATAAAAGTTCCAAGGAAAATTGAAATCTTACTCACAGACACAACATTGAATTTTCTATGATTTAAACAACTCGAGAAACCATGATGAGTAAGAGCAATAACCAGTAGCCTGGTGTCACGCTCGCACCCATTACTATGCAGTACGGTGACCATAAGGTAGAACTAATACGGACTATACCTATTTATCATCTGGTTTAAATACACTGTAAACCATTTATTACCGAGTTCAAAACGAACAACGTTCTCAATTCGCCTTTATATACAGAATGGATTAAGATGGGGCAGTAAGGGCAGCTATCTCAACCCTTGTAGATACCAAAAAACGGCTCTAGGGGAGTATCTTTCAAGACGTCTTTTTCAAGACGAAGCGAGGCGGAAGCACCCGTATCGCACTCGTGTGGTACGGCGGGGATTGCTAATCGCCGTTGCACGCCGACAGACTCGTCTGGCGACGGTCGCGGCAGAGAGCGTCCCCAGCCGACGCCTAGCCGATTCGTCGGCGCCCAAAGACCCTTTTCAGGGCCAACTCCTCCTACGGTTCGGCCTCGTGTAACCATGAGGCCAACCTAGACCTCCTTTTCGCTGTCGGACCTCTCCGACTGGCGTTCCAGGCTGGTGAACGTCCCGTCTGCCTCCCCCACTACCGAGCCGTCATCGCGTCCTAATGCGGCCGCCAGCCGCACCATCCTGACCGCGCGTCCCCCGTTCGCGACTGCTACCCGTGCACAGACCTCGTCCGCGAGTGCGACCGCGTCCGCATCCCGGCCCGCGCAGCCTCCACCGTCGTTCGGCCCCGTTCGTAGACCAAGCGACTTCTCAGACGACGAGCTGGACGAGGGGGTTTCGGAAGAGACCAAGCGTCTTTGTACAGCCCCGCCCAGCCTCATACCACGACGTTACGCCGATGTTGCCCAACCCCCGCTCGCCTCGCACCGCCTCCCGAGAAGCAGAGGCAGTAGCGGAGGCAGATAAGACGCCAAAGAACCAGGCGAGGTACCCGCCCCTCATTGTTGAGAGGTTACCGAACTGGCCGTTGCACTTCAGGACGCTGAAGAACTTGCTCGGCCACGCACCCAACGCACGCCCCTATGGACAAGGCGTGCGTTTCTCACTCAGGTCCGACAAGGAATACCGGGTTATCCAGTCCTACCTCTATGTCCTGGAGAAGAATGAGAACATCGCCTGGTTCTCGTACTCTCTCCCGGCGGAGAAGCTTGAAGGTGGCAATCCGGAGTCTACCGGAGAACACCGACACCGAAGATATTCTGGCGGAGCTCACCGACCTAGGGTTTAAGCCTGAATACGTGCGCCAGATCCGAGCTAGACGAGGAAGACCAGGGTGCATCTTCCTTGCAATCTTAAAACGAACACCGGACCTCACGCCGGGCATTTATGAGGTAGAGGAGCTGCTCTACATGCCCAGCGTCAAGATTGAGGCCTGGCGGGGCAAGCAAGGCCCCGTCCAATGCCATAGATGCCAGAAATTCCGGCACTCTAGCCACCATTGCCACAGAAGGCTGGCATGTGTGCGCTGCGGTGGTGAACACCCCGCCAAGGAGTGCGAGCACCCCAGAGAGGACCCGGCCCCCATCCTGCAAACCACGTAAAATGCCCCGTCTTCCGGAAAGAGGCCCGGAACAAGACAGCAGGCACGTTTGCCATCAGTGAGAGAGACCGGAGTGAGGCCGGAAGAGGCCCCGCTCCCACTGAGCTCACACAGAAAGCCCGAGGAGCCACCTTAATAGCGCCTGCGAACGGCCCCAAGGAGAGGAGTTCGCAGAAGAAGAGGAGGAGGAGGGGGCGCAGGGCGTGAACACTCTCTGATGGCCCCCCACGGGATCTACGTGTCACCGCCCCTTCAAGGGACATATCCTGTCCTAACACAAGGACCCGGCCATCTCTATGACCGGCGATAGAAACCTCGGCCAGGGAGCCGTTGCCCCGATGCCGATTCCCCACACCCTCGGCGGGTGTGTGCGAAGACCCGATGTGGACGAACACAGTCTCTTCTAGGAAGGGATAGTGATCAAATCGAAGAACAAGCGATCTAAGTGGAATACACCGGCGACTCTAGCAACAATATACGGATACTACGAGTGACTCAGCGACTTGAAAGCAGTATTTGGGTACTAACGAGAGTGGTACTAGTGTGTGATTAGTTCGCGTGTGTATTTGCATACGACGTACTGTTATGTGTGTACAGTGCCTAATAAAGTACTTCGCCCGTTATTCGGCATTTATTTACTACGCTACGTAACAGTAAAATGTTTTGAAAAGATGCAACTATACTAAGTTTGCTGTGTGTGTGTCTCTGTGCTCTTATTGCATTGTGTATACTATTCAATTAGGCTGCAATAAAAACGAAAAAAATGCGTTAACAATTATATAATTACCAATTTTTGAAAATGCTATCGTTATCGATGTAAATTTTCCCATCATTATGACTAAGTACGATTATTAAAATTCTATCTAAATCTTATCATTTATGCTCAAAGAAAACAGTCAATCTGGTGGAATTATTATGCATCTTCAAACTATTACATCGTTTTTAGAAAATACATTTGTACAGCGAAACCAAGTCACCGGCCGAAGCTTACATAATTTAGCATCATCTGCTTTTCTAGACCAATAAGATTTGCATTCCAATATAAAGCACGCTATTTTAGTTGTGTGGCACCATGTTTTCATAAACATTTTAATTTTATATCTTTTTATTAATTGAAAACAAATTACAAGTCTCCGAGAACACAGTCACTAGACAAACAAATATTAACCGATAAATTTCCGTGGAGCCTACGTCAAATTGACAAGTCATAAATTTTGAATGAAAAAGAAGTTCGAACTATGTAGAAACAAAGATTTTTAAATTGGTTACCTAAATGGTACCAAGTCTCCGGAAAAAGTGAACAGCTGAACTGCGTTTACAATCCCTCTATGTTTTTAATCCTACCTCTATGATTCTTATAGCATGTGTGTCTTATGATGTGCATAAGTAAAAGCATAGATTAAACGTGTCTGTGTCCTTATTCGCTATGACCAAGGATGGCATAAAAACTCAATAACTTTTAGGTCATGTCAATCTGTTCATGCTAGGGGCCTAGCATGTACAGATTGACATGACAATTTTTTTACTAAACAAGTCACTTTTTACTTTCACAAAAAGTTACTACTAAGCACTTTGACATGTATTTTTTTATTAATAATATTTCACCTGACATGGGTTATATATATGTCGGTTCCTATTATTTTAAAATCAGTTAATGGAATAGCGAGCAGCTATTTTCATTTTAGTAACCTTGTAATCTTGTCAAAGACATACTCCATGATTGCTCGAGTGTGTTTAGTTCTGAAGCGATAACAGATGACATCTGTCAGATGACGAATCACCGATGACAGATAGTCGATGTAAGATGGCGGACGGCGCTGCGTTGTTAGTCTATTAGCAAGGGGGCAAGCGGTCGGACGTATCGCGGACCAGCTAACCTCACTACATTCCATGTAACAATAATTATCTACTACTATTGTGCGCATACTGGCATATCAAGGATGATCAGTGTGCCGGACGAGACCCCAGTGTTATTTCAAGATTTCCTTTATGTTCGGCCACCATGCGGGCAATGAAGATAAATCCTTTAACCGTTACCAGCATTAAAACGGCCATCCAGAAAACCTAAGCGCCGTTATCAGAGGTGAGATCTACCTACATACCTATGTAATTACTGATCTGAGCCTTCTACAGATAGAGAAGAAAAATAGCACCCGAAGTGTTCTGGTGTAAGTGAAAATATCCGGCTACCTGAATGTGCATCGAGTGGCTACATAACTACCTACCTATCAACATGTGGATTGATGGATTGAAGAAGACAAGCAAGCTTTTCCTAATAACAAGCTGCATGGAAGTTCTCCTGCTGAGAAGATCCAGGACCTGCTTCAAGTGCAAAGTGCATCGAGTGAGTCGGGACCACTGCGTGATCCGATGTGTAGCAGTGGGTCGGGAGGACTGGCAGCTTGCATCACCCCGATGAATCGTTTTTAATCTAGAGCGAAGTGCTCGTTATTATGAAGTTCTGGTCAATTGAATTCAGTGATGAAGCTACTTTGCTATCGTTGAATTTAATGATTAGGGTACCTTGCTATCGTTGCTATAACTGAGGGTACTTTACTGTCGTTGCTATGACTGGACCTAACCAACCCGTGAGCGTGTTGTCTATTTCCTTTCCGCAGTCAGTAGTGCCTTATTTTTTGTATTACTAGCCGTTACCAGCATTGAAACGGTCATCCAGAAAACCTAAGCGCCGTTATACATAAGGTTTTTATGTATGGGTCAGGGACTAATAATTCAAAATTTAGCCTAAAGCCCTTTAATTTAGGTTTTAGTATTTTATTTCAAATATATATATATATATATATATATATATATAGCTTCGTGTTCTTATAATTGTAATTGTCTTTGACAAATGTGTCGCTTTTAGCTTATAACTTGCACAAGCCTACATAAGAAGGGAAAGAATAGAGGGTCCAGTATTACCACCATTACAGAAAGTCATCCCTCGGTACAGACAATAGATAACTACGCCGTTAGAACTAACGCACTTAATAGTTTCAAAAGAGCTTTGAATTTTCCTTGTTTGTAGTTACAGACTCCAAAATCATAGAGACTTATAACGTCAAGTCCACTTTATAAATAAATATAATAAATTAGTAACTGTGCGGACCAACCTGTGGAAATATCTCCTTGAAAGTAGAAACAATTTGCTAAATGGTAACACTAATTGTACACTAAACCCCCCCCCCCCCATACAAGGCCAAAAGAACTTTGTCGGTACCTTATCAACTATTTTTCTTCTTGATTGTTTTCGGATAAAAATGTCGCCAATTCCCACGTTTGTACGTAAAAATCCAAGGGATAAGGTCATGTTAAATGTATATTTTGACATGTCTTAGACAGCTTATAGATAAATAGAGCAATATAGATTTATTTTTTACCTTTTAGAATAATACGCGCAGTAAACATGTTTTTTTTTATAAACAAACATATTTAGAATGAGTGAGAGAGAACACGATAGGTTTGTAAATAGTGTAGTAATCAATTAGACATAGTTAGATGACGTTATTATTATATTAATACGTGAAGCAAAAACCTGTTGGAACTCTGTACTCTCTGCCTACCCCGCAAGGGATCTGGCGTGAGGTTATAGATAGATAGATAGATAGAAGCAAAAACTTTGTACCCCTTTTTACGAAAATTGCGCGGACGGAGGAGTATGAAATTTTCCACACTTATAGTTTATATAGAGAAGGAGTGCAGAAAGGTAATTTGTTTTTTAAATTATGCATAAAAAATACATTAAATCAATAAAGAAAACATTACACACACTACCATGTATTTGACACACACACGCTGTCAAAATTGTGAATAGATTAATATTGTCTGTCTTTAATATTATTTGTCTATAGTCTTACCGAATATCAAACATAACCAGCGAACGATACAAAAAATATTTACAGAGTTTTACAACGTTTACAGAGAAGTTTTGTATCATTAATTAAATTATCGAAATATGTATGTCAAGTTCAATGAACAGCATTTCGTTAATCGCATGGTTTTTTGTTTCGATAAAAAAAGTTATTCTTTATTTTAATCATTTTTTTGGATTTTTTTATTTAAACTTTATATAATTTGTTTAAAAAAAAATATGCAAATTAACAGTGTAGCCTTGGCGAAATCTGTGATTATAGAAGTATAGTCTTTGACAATCAATCAATCAATTAATCAGCCTATCGTAGTCCACTGCTGGACATAGGCCTCTCCTAACACGCGCCATTGCACACGGTCCTCCGCCTTCCGCATCCAGTCTGTCCCAGCGACCTTTTTGAGGTCGTCGGTCCATCTAGCTGGGGGCCGTCCTACCTTACGCTTACCAAGTCGCGGTCTCCACTCTAGGACACGCTTGCTCCATCGGCCGTCGGTCCTTCTGCAAATGTGACCAGCCCATTGCCACTTTAGCTTACTGAGTCTGCGAGCTATGTCGGTAACTTTGGTTCTTTGTCGGATTACCTCGTTACGAATTTTATCCTTCAAAGAGACGCTGAGCATAGCTCGCTCCATAGCCCGCTGTGCGACTTTGAATTTGTGGACTAGTCCCACTGTGAGTGTCCACGTCTCGGCCCCGTAAGTCATAACAGGTAGAACGCATTGGTTAAAGACTTTAGTCTTCAGGCATTGCGGTATAGGCGTGGTCGAATATCGACCAATGGGCAACTACTAGTTGTTTAAAATACTCGTATTATGAATGTTCAAAGTTCAAAGTAAGTTATATCCCATTATCGTAGAAATATTTTTTAATTGAGTCTGATCAGTTAGTGAATTCGGGATAAAAAAGTAGATGATTTTTTTTATATAAAATAGTCGCCCCACTTTAGGAATTATGTCTGTGTCGTGGGTGCGTTTACAAACGTTGAATTTTACATACACAAACACCCAGACCGAAACAAATACATGTGGGTCACACAAAAATTTGTCCCGTACGGGGATCAAACCCGCAACTGCTCGATCCAGTGGGCGGAGTAGCTTAAACTCTTAACCACTGAATCAAACCGTCCGACAAAAAACTTTTTGAAAGCGTCAAAAGTTTTTAGATTTTTCGCGGTCCATCTCGCCATTGGGTGATGTGAAGCACTGAAAAAGACCGAAATTTAAAAAATTTACGGGATAATTCAGAAATGCACTTAGTACACGAAAAGTTAAGTCATCGGAATCCTGCGGTAATACTCGTAGTTGTTGAGTAACATGCAACTATGCAGACGGTCCTCTTGATTCAACCCGTTTAATTATATTCAACGAGGTAAGCGAGAGTTTCGGCTAAGTAACTCTACATGTAAGTGCAGAGTTCATGGATTCCGCATTGCACAAAATTGATGCATTTATTATTACTAGTGATCGCCCATTTGTCGAAATTCGACCTACTCTTTCATCGTTTGCTGATTATGTTCGACATTCAGTAAGACTATAGACAAAAAGTATTAAAGACAAACAATATTAATCTATTCCCAAATGATTTCCAATTTGACCACAGACTTTAACAATAAACAAAAGTCAAATGTGTGTCAAATACATGGTGTGTAATGTTTTTTTATTGATTTAATGTATTTTTTATGCATAATTTAAAAAAAATACTAGCATTCTGCACTCCTTTTCTATATAAACTATAAGTGTGGGAAATTTCATACTCCTCCGTCCGCGCAATTTTCGTAAAAGGGGTACAAAGTTTTTGCTTCTCGTATTAATATAATGATTTGCATGATATATGACAGAAATAAATGGTATCGTTTTAATTACAACTTATTACTATAAAATATATAATGAATGCGAACAAAATACTTGATTATAGCTTCAATGTGATTCCGAACGAGCCAAAGTGCAACAGAACTACAGGTTTTATCAGTCAAAGGATAAAAGTCGGACCAGTCTCCACTAGACTCGGTGGATGAATGATATATCAAGAGTTCGAGAAAGAACTTGGGATAGATTAGCATAGGACCGCAAAGAATAGCACAAAAGAGGAGGTTTAAGCCCTGCAGCGGGTTCTATAAAGCTGATGATAATATTGGTAATAATACTATGCATACCTGGACGATATTGTTAACTAAACTTGTAGTTACAAATCGACGGACAAAATTACTCTCTCCGTATCTCGTATAGAATCTATGTAACTGGCGAGGGTGAGAGGAGGAAGCCAGAGACGTTTGTAAAGAAATAACCTGTTACTATCTTCAAACTTGAAGAATGTGTCAGATGCAAAGAACTGAATAATTGAAAAAAGGTATTTAAAACAAAATATACTTTTAGGAAAAACAGGCTTTTGTCTAAACATTTTTCGTGTTATTGGATTAAAAACCTAATAGGCGGAGTAAGTTATAATTACTGTCTCAAAGCGAAAAAGTTTCAAATACCTTAATCTTTTTTTTAAACTTAGCCCCAAACTAGGATTTATTCCTGTGTCGTGGGTGCGTTTAGAAACATGAAAATTCTCATACACAAATTCCCAGACCGAAACAAATAATTGTAGGTCACAAAAAGATTTGTCCCGTGTAGGAATCGAACCCGCGACTATTAGATACAGTGGGTGGAGCGGGTTAAACTCTTATCTACTGCGCTAAATAGTCCTTAACCCAACCTGTAACCTACTGGTGGGATGACGTAGATAGAGATACATCTAGAGATATATTAAAGGTTTCGCCGCATAGCCGACGCAACGCGACGGAAGCACGACGGTGGCGCGGCTTGAGGAGTTGATATGTACCCATGGATTTAGAATATTATCCAAAACGGAATGAGCACTCTGCAAAAAAAACGTGACGACAAGGATACTCAGTTCTACGTCTCTTTCTAAGTAGACCAAACATTGGTACGATTATGGACTTGTTGCTATCTAACTAACGTATAATTCTCGGGCACTGTTTAACGCCGTATTTATTTTTCTTTCTCCGCATATGCCACTTCTTTAATTACCTAATATTATTTACTAAAACATTATATTGATTCTGCCACTGTTATGATGATATATATATAGTAATGATGGAGGCTTGTAATTATCTATTTGTTTCTATTACAATTAACTCGACAACGCAAAGTTGGCTGCAAGGAACGAACATGTTAGAACTCTGTACACTTTGCCTACCCCCAAGGGACGTGGCGCGATGATACATACTACGCGACGCCTAATAATTGTTAACGCTTCGACGCTATATAATTGTGAGCATCGCGACGCCTTATTATTTTATTTTTATTTTTTTTATTTTATTTAAAAAAATAAAAAAACGTTTACAAACATGAAAATTCACATACACAAATACCCAGACCGGAACAAACAATTGTGGATCACACAAAGATTTGTCCCGTGCGGGACTCAAACCCGCGACTATTAGACGCAGTGGGCAGAGCGGCTTAAGCTCTTAACCACTGCGCTAAATCGTCCGTCGTATATCGTTATAAGCATCGCGAGGCCTTATTCTTACGAGTATGTTTCCATGCCGTATTATTATGTGTGCTGCGACGTCTTATTATTCTGAACGTCGCGATGCCTAATTAATATGAGCGTCGCGAAGACTTATTATTATGAGCGTCGAGACACCTTATTACTATCAGCGTCGCGACGCTTTATATTATGAGCGCCGCGGCGATTATTATTAAGAGCGTCACGACGCCTTATTATTATAAGCGTCGCAACGATTTGTTATTATGAGTATCGCGACGCTTTGTTATTATGCGCGTCCTGACGCCTTATTATTATGAGCGTCTCGACCCCTTATTAATGTGACCGTCGCGACGCCACATTATAATAAGCTTTGCGGCACCTTATATTATGCGCGTCGCGACGCCTTATTATTATGAGCATCGCAACGCCTTTTTATTATGAGCGACGCCAGGTTTTATAACCCACGCCTTATTATTATGAGCGTAGCGACGCCTTAATATTATAAGCGTCGCTACTACTTATAATTGTGAGCCTTGCGACTCCTTATTACTATAAGCGTCGCGACGCCTTATTATATGAGCGTAGTGACGCCTTATTATTATGAGCGTCGCGATGCCTTATTATTATGAGCGTCGTGACGCTTTAATATTATGAGCATCGTGACATTTATTATTATAAACGTCGCCACGCCTTGTTGTTATGAGCGTAGCGTCGCCTTATTATTATGAACGTCATGATGCCTTGTACTATGCGCGTCGCGACTACTTAGTAGTATGAGCGTCGTAACGCCTTGTTATTATGAGCGACGCCAGGCTTTATTACCCACACCTTATTGTTATGAGCGTAGCGACTCCTTATTTTTATAAGCGTTGCGACTACGCTTTATTACGATGAGCGTCGCGACGCCTTATTATTATGCGCGTGGCGGCGCCTTATTATTATGATCTTCGTTGCGCTGTACTACTCATGCCTTAATTATTATGAGCGTCGCGACGCCATATTATTATGAGCTTTGCGGCACCTTATTACTATGAGCGTTATGAGAGCTGTGACGCTTTATGACTCATGCCTTATTATTGTGAGCGTCGCGACGCCTTTTTATTATGAGGGTCGCGACGCATTATTGTAGTGAGCATCGCGATCCCATATTACTATGAGCATCGTGTTGGTTTATTACTATGAGCGTCGCGCGGCCTCTTAATTTTGACCATCGTAACGCTTTATTTCTCATGCCTTATTATTATGAGCGTCGCGACGCCTCTTTACTATGAGCGTCATGACACCTTAAGTAATGTAATGTGTAACGCCATGGATTGAGTAATAACTCAATCCGTTTTATATATGTACCATAGATTATACAGTAATGTACTGAGTCCGACAGCATACGTCACAACCGAACGTAACCGAGCGCTTCCGTTGCGCTCCCGTCTCGCTGCGTCGGCTATGTGACCAAACCTTAAAATATGGGACGGATTGCGTGTGCGGATATAGGCAGCTTGCAAGATTGACATAATAGAACCGTCGATGTGCTCTCTGCCTACCCCGCAGGGGCCCTGGCGCAGGGGAATTATCTATACTTTAGATTGATAGGTCGATATATAGCAGAACGGCCCATGGGTCGTCCTGTATTCGCTAATTTGTCCGCGTCCAGAATATTAATGCGTCCAATAACGACCGCTTAACTCCCCATTGATTTCATGTAATAGGCGTTTAATGAACGATATTACATTATGATGGAGATAGAGACATCACTGTCTATGTATTCATTTATCTCTATGTATTTTCAACAAGCCGTTACCTCGCGTATATTTCGTAATACCTGAATTATTACAATACCATTATTTCAGGTTGAAATGTTTTTTTACTAAATTAAAAGCCCTTGTTACATCTGAATAATGTAGCTTTCTAATGGTGAAAGAAGTATTAATATCGGTTTAGTAGTTTTAGAAATTATCGTTTACAAAGAAACAAAATTTCTTCTTTATAATATAAGTGTAAATAAAGTTACATATACTTTATTTAAATTTCCGCGCATAGATTGATGTATTGTCTATGTGACAGTTTATCTGTTATGACGCGGGGTTAGATTATGGGAGGTTAGGTTTCAGGCCTCGGACACGAAGTCAGCGGGAGCGGGGCGGTGCCGGCGGCGGCGCGAGGAGTGGCGCGGCAAAGCTGTACCCGGACTCGAAGTCAGCGGGCAGACCGCTCGGCGCTAGAGCGGCGTAGTGTTGTGTTACGAGAAATTAGTATATTTGTTCGCGAACGAGATGTCTAAACAGCGACGACAACATCTTTTGGATACTAACTCCTTCCTAAAGTTTGATTTATTGTGGGCAAAAGAAGATGTAAATTCCTACATGTTCTATCAAAAATCATTGTAATACTTTGGTCTAACACGTCAGCGGGCATTTTGAAACTTCGGTCGTTAAAACGCAAAAAAGAATACTACAACTCAACACTAAGTCAATGCAGACGCGCGGGCACCGCTAGATTGGTCCGCACCACTCATACGCCGCTCGCCGCCCGCTCCCCGCGCCACTGTCTTCGAGGCCAGTTCCATATAAATGTATGCATTGAAACGCGCCGCTCCGCGCGCCGCCGCCGCCCCGCTCCCGCTGACTTCGTGTCCGAGGCCTCAGTGGTGCAGATAGAAATAATAGCTTAAAATGTTTTTTTCTCTTTTCAGGTAAGTTTAATTAATGTGTAGTTAGATTGTATAACATATTTAATGAAACATTCACAGAACTGAACTGTGTGTTCTGTCTCTTCTCAGATTCTAATCTCTTTTCAGAGCAACCCATTTACGTTTAATTTCGTGACATCAAGTGTTCTAAAAAATACTTTATATAAGTATAAATATAGAAGTATAGAAATAGGAAGCCTTTGCGTATAGAAGTGTTTGGTGCAACTGGCAACAGTTCGTAGCAGTGACCCCACAGAGGACTAAAAATCTTCTGAAGATAAATATCCTCTCTGCGAAAGAGAAACAAAAGTTGTACAAAGTGATGTTGCGGTTTTTCTATACAAAAAAGAACTCAAAATCTTAATAGATTCAACCCCTAAAATAAATAATAATAAAACCCGCACTGGGCCAGCGTGGTGGACTATGGTCTACACCCTCTCAGTTTGAGAGGAGGCCCGTGCCCAACGGTGGGACAGTTTCTTAACAGGGCTAATATTATTTAGATTCAACCCCTATCACTTTGAAACCTAACATCGTAGATGAAATGTGGGTGTTTACGTTGTGATGGTATTATTTATAAATAAACGTTGAGGCATGGTAATAAGACACATACAAAAGTCCAGTTTCGTGATGGTGTTTCCAAACACAATCTGTGCATGCGCAAGCATCTAGGAGGAAACTAAATACCCGTGTTTTGAAGCTGCGTTGACTTGATTTTATTAAGCCAAACGGCCAAGGACTTAGCCTATGAACCACGGGCAACCCAAGTAGCACAACTGTTGCTTAAGAGAAGAAGAAGCTGACCTTTACAGTTTTAAGCGGTATTAAGGCTTTATTAGAGAGTATTGACTGCATAATGCTGTAAAGGCGCTGGGGCAGAACGATTCTAGAGTAGAGACCACGTTTTGGCAAGCGCAGCATGGAACAGCCGCCTGCCAGATGGACCGAAGATCTTGTAAATATCGCAGGAAGTCGATGGATGCAGGTGGCATTGGACCGGTTGCGCTGGAGAGCGATTGCGGAGGCATAGTTCAGCAGTGGACAAGTATAGGCTGAGATGATGATGATAATGAATACCATTCTACAGCCTTTACTTACTTACACAGGTTAAAGCTGTAAAAAGGTAGTTATTTCCTATCATAAGCGGCAGTTATGCTATTTAGTAATGCTTGCAAGCTGTTATCTATGGGGACATGATTGGATAAAATACATAAGTGTTTTTAGCCAAAAAAGACTAAGAAGCATATCAGTGCCAAAACAAAAAAAAATCCGCGGTACTTTTGTACTTTTTTTTCACTTTGTCAAATCTTTAGTCGCTCTGTACTCTCTGCCGGCCTCGCAAGCTATCTGGCATGATGATATAGATAGATAGAAATACTATTGGAATTATACTACGGTTTAACAGATATTAAATTATTTGGTTAGCAAAATATCTTTAACCAGGTAACAAACTGCAAGAAACACTCCACATTCCAAAATTACTATTCCATCGCTCAACGTAAAGTAGTTACACTAAAATGGTGTGTAGTCATGGACAATGTCGGTAAACATAATATATATGTAACTAAAAACTTAAATCTGCACATATTATTTTTTAGCCAGTCAAATGAAGTCGTAACATCAGCACATTAAGTATATAGGCATAAAATCGTGTGTTGGAAAGAGAGAGGATCATGTAGCAATAGTGTTATAGAAAGGGATGCACATACAGCGCTCAATGCCTTGTTATTGCTGAAATGCACCGGCTAGGCGGCTGTGTAGGGTCAGCAGGGCAAACACAGACGTTGCGACCAGATACATGAAATATATAAAACGAGGTAACACGTTCGTTTGTAGTGACTAGACGTCAAGACTGTTTTGCCTTGCGGAATAGGCATGAATTACGGCCCTGCAAATGTTTTCCCGCACGAGAAAAGTCTTGCCCGTGCTAGCCCTGCAGAATGCTTTCACCCTGAGGATTTATTCACGTAATCTTATAACCTAGTATATATTTCAATATTTTCTTCTTATTGCTCCCATCTATTTTATTTTATTTTCAAGGAAAACTTACAGCTAGAGTAAGAATAATTACAAAGATGTATAAAATAAAGCCTTTAAAAAGTTTTCACAGTTAATTCTAATAATACATATGATGCAAAGAGATATAAAGTTTTAAGATTTAAAAAGATTGGAGAGAATTAAAAACACATCTTATAATAGAAAGAAGTGTTTACATAGTGTATTTTTAAGCTTCGGTACATTAGTTGTAAAAAGATCTATGTCTACATTCCGCAGCGCAGGATATGTGAATCACTGCTCGAGGTGGTTAGCACTACACAATAATGCCCACACTTAAACAAAAACTATTTTTAAAATACCAATTCACACATTAATGTGATCATTTTTCTTCTATACCTATTACTACGCTAGATCGCTAGTGCAGAATTTCGACAGATTTTTTCCACAAACAAACCACTTTCACCTCTTCTCATGTTCTCACGCATGCTCGCTAATTGCAGAAACTCTCGATTTGTCCGTCAGATAAGAAATGGCCTATTTGGCCATAATAAGATAGCCTAAGTCTTCCCCAATAACTACATCCTTCCCCTTTCGTATTATGTATCCGTTTTGTTATTCGTTTCTCCGTCATTAATTTTGAATCCATTAAAAATATATATTTTGCTTTCCACTTGAATAGTATCGATGTGAAATTGGTGGGTTTTTGTATCAAATATAAAACTAAATGAAATAAGTACTGTCACGCCTATATTATTTATCTGTCCATACTGGGCTGGAAGCGAAAGAAAAACTTAGAATGCCCCAGTAGCCATACTTTTGCTTGGCTGGTGGTAAGAGTCCACCAAAGGTAGTAACGTCATCCGATCAACGACCAGAAAAGGAAAATTTGAAACAAACCCTATACCAACCCGTCTGGCCAGCGTGGTATAGTAGGCCAAAAACCTCTTAATATTTTAAGACACCAAACGCAAAGGCCCCCAGTTCCCGGTAGTCCCGCTGTCCGCTGCCACGGTAGCGGTCGCGGTAACAGCGGGGCAGGGGGTGCGAAGAATCTCCGGGCTACGACACAAGGCTACCAAAAACACCTGACCCTGGCTACGTACAATGGACGCTCTTTACGGCTGGACCAACACCTCGCTGAACTCGAGGTAGAACTAGGTCGCATAAACTGACACATATTGGGGTTATCCGAAGTCCGAAGACAGGGCGAGGACACGATAACCCTTGAGTCAGGCCACCTGTTTTACTTTCGGGAAGGTGATCGGCCCTCTCAGGGCGGTGTCGGTTTCCTGGTCAACAAAGCTCTCACTAACAACGTTGTGGAAGTCAGCAGTGTGTCGACACGGGTAGCGTACCTCATAATTAAAATCACCAACAGGTACACCCTGAAGGTGGTACAGGTATATGCGCCGACCTCGACATACTGCGACGACATAGCCGAAGCCATGTATGAAGACATAGCCAAGGCATTACATGGCACCACCAAGGCTCACTACAACGTTGTTATGGGGGACTTCAATGCCAAAGTGGGAGTACAAGAACGCGGCGAAACGATAATCGGACCCCACGGCGTGGGGCGCCGAAACCACAGGGGGCAGATGCTGGTCAACTTTCTGGAGTCGCAGGGGCTCTTCTTGATGAATTCGTTCTTTAAGAAGAAGCCTCATAGAAAGTGGACATGGCGAAGCCCCGACACTGTGACGAGGAACGAGATAGACTTCATCATGACTGACAGGAAGTCTGTATTTAGAGACGTCTCCGTGATCAACAGGTTTAATACCGGCAGCGATCACCGACTTGTCCGAGGCGCTCTAAATATAGACTTCAAGGCCGAAAGACGTCGCATGATGAGGTCTACTCTCAGACCTACTGCGCCTCAAATAGCTTTAGGGTCCGAAAAGTTCCAACTGGAGCTTCAAAATCGTTTCGACCTGCTGGAAACCGAAAGCAATGTTGACGAGAAAACCGACACAGTGGTCAAAACGCTACAGGATGTGTCTCGAAGGGTGTTTCCCGGCAAAAGCGGTAACAGAGAGTCTAAACTCTCGCTCGAGACTCTCGAACTTATGAGGCAGAGACGGGAAATGTCATCCACGCAGGCGTCTTCGCCGGATGGGAGGAACCTCAACGGGAAGATCCGGAAGCGGGTGCGACGTGACCTCCGATGTTCCAACACCCGCGCCATCGCGGCTGCGATTGAACAGAACAGAGGCACCAAAGTCTTCGCTCGCCAGCTAGGTAGATCCCATCTGACGAAACTTAATACAGCGGATGGCAAAACCGTGACCTCCAAGTTCGAGATACTCGAGGAAATTGAGAGTTTCTACAAAGACCTGTACGCATCACGGATGGCTAAACCCTCGAGACCCAGCGCTGACGACCACAGAGCCCCACTAGCACGCCACGATACGGAAGACATCCCTGATGTCAACCAGGACGAGGTCAGAGTGGCTCTCGAGCAGCTCAAAAACAACAAGTCGCCAGGCGATGACGGAATCACCACTGAGCTCCTAAAAGCAGGCGGGACTCCAATCCTGAAAAAGCTAGCGAGTCTCTTTAATTCCGTCATCCACCAGGGCTTAACACCTCAAGCGTGGAGCGGGAGTGCGGTGGTTCTGTTCTTCAAAAAAGGTGACAAAACCTTGCTGAAGAACTACAGACCCATCTCACTCCTGAGCCACGTCTACAAGTTGTTCTCGAGAGTACTCACAAACCGCCTCGCCAGAAGACTTGACGAGTTCCAGCCACCGGAACAAGCCGGGTTTCGAAAAGGCTACAGCACCGTAGACCACATCCATACTGTTCGGCAGATTGTACAGAAGACCGAAGAGTACAATCAGCCGCTGTGTATGGCTTTCGTGGACTACGAGAAAGCCTTCGACTCCATCGAAACCTGGGTGGTTCTGGATGCTCTGCAGCGATGTGGCATCGATTGGCGCTATATCGAGGTGTTGAGATGTCTGTATGATACCGCCACAATGACCGTCCAGCTCCAGGACCAAAAGACCAACCCGATCGAGCTGCATCGAGGGGTAAGACAGGGGGATGTAATATCCCCCAAGCTCTTCACCAATGCACTCGAAGACGTCTTCAAGACGCTGGACTGGACTGGGCGGGGCATTAACATCAACGGCGAATACATCTCACACCTTCGGTTTGCCGATGATATCGTCATCGTGGCAGAGTCACTGGAACAGTTGAGCGGAATGCTGCATAGCCTAAATGGAGCCTCTCGAGGTGTCGGTCTCGGCATGAACTTGGATAAAACCAAGATCATGTTTAATGAGCATGTCACGCCGGGACCGATCTACGTCGATGGTTCGATGCTCGAAGTTGTTCGGGAGTATGTCTACCTTGGACAAGTTGTCCAATTTGGTAGGAACAACTTCGAGAAAGAAATCAACCGCAGGATCCAATTGGGTTGGGCAGCATTTGGCAAACTACGTCACGTTTTCGCTTCGCCTATACCGCAATGCCTGAAGACTAAAGTCTTTAACCAATGCGTTCTACCTGTTATGACTTACGGGGCCGAGACGTGGACACTCACAGTGGGACTAGTCCACAAACTCAAAGTCGCACAGCGGGCTATGGAGCGAGCTATGATCGGCGTCTCTTTGAAGGATAAAATTCGTAACGAGGTAATCCGACAAAGAACCAAAGTTACCGACATAGCTCGCAGACTCAGTAAGCTAAAGTGGCAATGGGCTGGTCACATCTGCAGAAGGACCGACGGCCGATGGAGCAAGCGTGTCCTAGAGTGGAGACCGCGACTTGGTAAGCGTAAGGTAGGACGGCCCCCAGCTAGATGGACCGACGACCTCAAGAAGGTCGCTGGGACGGACTGGATGCGGAAGGCGGGGGACCGTGTGCAATGGCGCGTGTTAGGAGAGGCCTATGTCCAGCAGTGGACTACGATAGGCTGATTGATTGATTGATTGACGCCTATATTCCCCAAATAGAGGTGGCAGAGAAATGTACACCCACGTTCCATTTCAATAATGACCTAGGCCATTGCCACTTTATCAAACATAATACCAGCCTTCGGACTGATACTACCAATTATTCTATTAAAACAGTTTTTCCGACCTAAGATTTTAGCCCCCGTGATTGCTACCTGTATCTTCGCCATTAGATCATCGAGGCGGTAGTATTGCATATTAAAATTGAATATTATTTATTATATGAATACTAATTTGCTATCCGTACAGGCATACACGTGTGGCGCAAACGAGCCGGCCTTATAATGAATAGCCGTCGCCTGCCACCATATTTCAGTGAATTAACAAATGACCTCCTGTCAGAGTACGCGTTGCGCACGATTTTTCTGCGCACCGTACCTAACGGCTTGATGTAGGTGCGGTGGGTGGACCGTCGGTACTGGGCACTTATTCGATTTGAACAAACGCTGCAAGTTACGATAATGTCGAGAAATTATCATGTAATAATATAATAATAATATCAGCCTAAACTGCCTACTGCAAAGGCCTACTCTCACAAATGGAGGTGAGAGAGCTTAGGTCATACTCCACCACGCAGACCCAGTGCGGATTGGTGAAGGCTGGTTTGTTGAAATTTATTAAGCCACCTATAAGGCTTCCAACTCGACTTAACGACCACCACATTAAGTGGTAACCGGAACCAACGGCTTAACGTGCCTTCCGAAGCACGAAGACGGTCGAATATGAAAATGCCATCTGAGGCCGATCGAGTCGAACGCTGCTTAATCTTGGTAAGAACACCGCGGTCGCACAGCGCTACGAGTGCCTCGTATCGATATATTATTCGCACTTAATTTAGGGTCTCTTTCAGCAACCTCGAGTAAAGTGTCGGTTAGCTACTTCTCGATTAGCGTTACTCGGCAACTTAAACTGTCGGATAGGGCTAGTCAGAGACGGTGAAATTCGTTCTTAGACTAACTTTAACTGTCGATTAGTTTCCTTCAGATTAATCGAAGGTGGTGAAATATGTCCTAAAGGTGACAAAAAACTGCCCGAAAAATGATATTCGTAGCTATGGACTTCGAATTAGTTCGATCAACCATTGCTAACGTAAGGACGCATCATAGTGCCACAGTTTGCTAAATATACCATAATAAAATGATCTGAGCTCTTTACTAATTTAAAACTAATTTTTAAAGTTGCTAGCTACAAGTACAGAACAGATGTTGAGGCCGACGGCCGAAATCGGAATTAACGCTGTCATCAAGTGAAATTTCACTACATGTCAGCCGCCGTTTGCTATAAAATTTACCCAAGTTCTTTTTTTATTAGTAACCGTGCGAACCCACGTTTTGAATTATTTCCCTAGATGTAGGAAAAATTTACTGAATGATAACCCTAATTTCACATCAACGCCCCCCTGTCAATATTATCCATGGGCCAAATTATCCTTGTCGCACTATAAATAGGTTTTTTGGCTGTCATTTTGTCCATAATCTATGTCACTGGTGTACCAATAAAGGAAAATTTCACAAAGTTATCGTAACGCACGGCGTTACGCATTTAATTGGTCGTAGCTAATAAGGACCCAGCGGGCTTGCTACCTTCCAATTAATGTTGGGTTTATAGTTTGTAACTGTAGCTATTTACATAGTTTTAACATGATCAGTATAGCATACTCCGTTTCACATACCACTATCCCTGGTAGTAAAGGTTCGTACGACCGAATTTAGTGCTGCCAATAAACATAAAATCATATAACCCGTAAAGGGGAAATACGTTTAAAAAAAAACACATATGTCGCATTAATCCATTTAAGAAGACTCCAGTAATAGAGTTATATATATTATCACGCCAGATACCTTGCAGGATAGTTAGGATCTTAGGGTAACAGTAATTTGTAATTTTCGATCTATACATGTGACTATAATGGAATTAAAAACTTAAATAATTTCCGGCAATATCTATTTTTCTATATTATCACGCCAGATCCCTTGCGGGATAGGCAAAGAGTACAGAGTGCCAACAGGTTCTTTCCTTACATACCTCTCTGTCTTCCTCCACTCTCATATTCACACTACCCACTATTCCGACAATATCTATCTATCTATCTCTCTATCTATATCATCACGCCAGCTCCCTCGCGGGGTAGGCAGAGAGTACAGAGTTCCAACAGGTTCTTTCCTTACATACCTCTCTGGCTTCCTCCACTCTCATAGTTCGTCTCATACACACTCGCCGATTACGGCGACAATATAATAACGATAAAAACTAGTAAATGAAATATGGACCCTGGTAACATTATGCTAGGTCGGACAAATGTAGTTTTTCTAACAAAAAATTCCCAGTACGATCCGGTGGCTGGTATTGTGCCCGGTATATGGCAATAGGCTCGCCCCCTATTACATGGGACCTAACATCGTCGGCGAACCGTGGGTGTACTCATTACACCTATGCCACCCCTGCTCGGGAATATAGGCGTGACGGTAGCATTATTTTACCTGCCCATCATGGCGACAACCTGTCGTCATATTCATTCTATTAAGATAGTTAACAGGTTTTTCACGCTGACAGAATTTTCCTATTCTGAACACCATTTTTGTTTACAACGGGTAAACAGACCCAGGGGGTCAGATAATAAACTCGAGAGTCTTGGACATGATTATATCGTTAAAGTAATTATAATATTAGCCCGGTCAAGAAACGGCCCCACCGTTGGGCATGGGCCTCCTTTCAAACTGAGCGGGTTTAAACCATAGCCCACCACGCTGACACATATGCGTCCTGGCGAATTTCACACACCTTCGAAAAACTCTTAGGCATGCAGGTTTCCCACCGATGTTTTTTTTCACCGTTAAAGCAAGTGATAGATAATTTTTAATACGCTCATGCTTTAGAAAAGACAGAGTGGCGTGCCTGGGTTTGAACCCGAGCCCTCTCACTTTACAGTCCAACGGCCTAACCACTAGGCTATTCAGGAAATAAACAAACGCACTAACACTAGCTGCTTATACTGACACACAATACTACCAACCTAACGCCGAAGGGTAGTGGCACGTGGAACGGACTATAGTTGGCGCCTGAAATAAGGGATATTTATCTCCAGCCGAATGATGTCCACTGCAGGAATAATGTCTCTCCTAAAACGACGACCGGCCTATTCATTAGCTATAGAAATCTTGGTGATCACGAGGTCGAGGCTTCAAATCCTAAGTCGGACAAAATAAGTTTTTCTAACGAAAACTTCCCAGTGGCATATATGGCAATAGGATCGACCCCTATTGCATGGGACCTAACATCGTCGGCGAAAAATGAGTGTACTCAGTACACCTCTACCACCCCCGCTTGGGGAATATAGACGTGATGCTGTTTTAAAGTTCTATGGTTAAACGGTTCCATTTGTAATTGGTATGTTATTTATCTACTTAATATTGTGTCTTGTTGTGACAAATAAAATTTCTTTGTCTTTCAACTTTTTTCTTTTCGTTACGCATAAAACTTTTATCCGTGACATTCGCCAGGTCATCGGTCTATACCTAATATATATCGGCTTTTACTGACCCACTGCTGTCTAAAGGTCATCTCAGAAGTCGAGGTGAGAGAGAAATATGATACTGCACCTCGTGGACCAAGAGGGAATTGATGGAGGCAGGTTTCTCAGCTGCTTTTGGAACTTGTCAAGTGTCCTATAAAAGTTCAAACTTAACACATCCCGAATTCCGAATTTCCGAGAGAGACACTCAAAAATAAAACAGTCACCCATCTCAGACCGAGCGAGCTGCTTAACCTTGGTAATAGCTTTAAACCACAAGGTTGCAGTGCGCGCCTCGTGTATTACGACTTGAGTGGTGGTGCGTAGCAATTATTGCTGTTTAGAAAAATCTTCCCTAGAACAACGATGACGATGGCTTGGTCGCCCACTAAATGGAGTAGTCGCGCGTCCGATCCCCGCACGGGAAAAATCTTCTCGAGACCCTCACATATTTGTGCCGGTCACCGTGTTTCTATATGTGAATTTTATATCTGTAATCGACCTACGACAAGAAGTAATTATTCCTTGTGTGGGGCTTCGTTTCCTATAGGATAAAAAATATGTATATAACGGCGCTTAGGTTTTCTGGATGGCCGTTTCAATGCCGGTAGCGGTGAAAGGTGGATTTATCTTCATTTTCATAGTCGTTCCGCATGGTGGCCGAACATAAAGGAGATAACTAACACTGGGGTCTCGTCCGGCGATTAAGTTACATGGAATGCAGTGAGGTTAGCTGCTCCGCGATACGTCCGAGCGCTTGCCCCGTTGCTAACAGAATCACAACGCAGCGCCGTCCGCCATCGTACATCGACCATCTTTCATCGGTGATTCGTCATCTGACAGATGTCATCTGTCATTGCTTCACAACTAAACACACTCGAGCAATTATAGAGTATATCTATGACAAGATTACAAGGTTCTTCTTCTTCTTCTTTAAGTTATGGCTTCACACTAATTATAAGTGTATTTGCCAATGTCCAGTGAGATATATAATCGTGTTTGTTTAAATTAATTCGACTCCCCGATGAATTTGATGATAACGATGATAATTAAATTAATGAAGTGCCCCACCCTGGATAGTTAAGTGGTGGATACTTTACATACCAATTGCAACGTCCGTTTTGAGGAAAGTCGAAAAGGCACGTTTTATCACTTTGTTACAATTACCTTCACTCATGCACATATAACACATAATGATAAATATTCCACCAACATTATACATTATTAGTCGTAATAACACAAGTTTTGGAAATTAAAACAAATTGACAACATCACTCTTTGACTTTCTGCCAAAAAAACCGATTACAAAGTTACTAAAATGAAAATACCTGCTCGCCATTCCATTAACTGATTTTCAAATAATAGGATACGACATATACAATAAAGACATCAAACACTTTTTTTCCATGGGTACGGTAAAGCACCCGTGACGTCGGAAACTTAATATTAAAAGTAAACCATGATAAAATTAGTTTTATTTCATGTGTAATTACCGTGAATCTAATGTATATTAATTTTCTATCTTAATAAATATTTTGTTCTAACTTGAAACCAATTAAGCTGTGGTGCTTAAGCTCACTTAGTTAACAACTACGATCCCAAACAATACTGATTACACTCAGAGTAATTGCGTCCCACGAGACTGTCTCTTGCCTGTCGGATCAGAACAATACTATCGAGCCGACACAATTATAAAATTGAGTTCTATTTTTCCACATACGAGCGGCAGGATAAGGACCCATTTCATACAATCCCGACCTGGCACCTTGTGACTTCTTATTCCCAGAAATAAAAGACAAACTTAGAGGAATTAGTTTTATAAACTACTAGCTGTCCCCGCGAACTTCATTTCGCCTATATATTATACAGCCTATGTTATTTGCTGATAATGTAGTTTTCTGTCGGTGAAAAATATTTTAAATCGGTTAAGTAGGTTTTAAAATTTATTACAAACACACATAAAAAATAAAACTTTTCTCTTAATAATATTCGTTTAGATAAACATGAAGTGACTGTGATTGAAAAAGTCTTTAAAGATACCCACTAAGAAGAATGAACTTGCTTAAGTCAATGGTCCCATTGCATACGACAGTGCTTTGAAAGGATTGGAACCTACTTCTAAGAACAATAAAAATACCAACAGCTTCCTATTTTATTCAGTGTGACCCTCGTATGAATACAAAATCATTGAACAGTAGCGGTTAAAATTCGGTTTTCCACATACGACATACGATGCGAAACTGTATAAATGTAGGTACCGGGGAAGACATAGACTATCTTACTATGACCGAGATCGTATCTTATCTGATGGGCCAGTCAAAAGTCTCCGTACCAAGCGAATGTGTATGACATCAATTATGAGATTGGAGAAAGCCATAGAGGTCTGTGTGTAAAGAACCGGTTGGATCTCTGTACTGTCTGCCTACTCCCTAAGGGATCTGGTATGAAGTTAGATAGATATATAGATAACTATATAGTTAGGTAGAACTACATTACTATTCATCGCCATTTTGTATGCATGACAAATTAACTGAGCAGTATTCAAATTAGTATCTGTTATAATAATTAAAGCAAATTTCTTGGAGCGTTGATGGAGTAATATTATATTTATTAAAGAGAATCGGTTGAATAAAATAAGCGAGAATAAGGACGCATTTATTGGAAACCCTATTTTATTTAAGGTTGAAGGCAGTCACAATCTATTAGAGGGCTAAGCACGAAAGAGTCTAAAACAGATCAAAAAAGATCTACGTCAGCGTCTGAGCTAGCGACTGAGCGTGCTGTCACGTTCATGTTTTGTAGGTAAATTAGTTGTGTGACAAGAAAGGCACATCAACTCGCTAGCAATACGCTAACGGCAATCTATTCGATTGTCGAATCGAAATCGAAATGAGGACCAGGCTTAAAACAGCGTTTTGAATCTTAAGATTTACTTAAATCTAATCAGATTTAAACAGTTAAAGATTTTCACCGCGAGTAAGCGCGGTCGCACATGCGTAGCGAAAATAAAACAGAAATCATTCAAATCATTTTGATCTATTTATTTTATTCTGGACCATAATAGACACCGCTAAATATGTCTACAGGAGTAAGATTTTCGTTAGGTATTACCACAGAGAAGTAGAACGGACGATCCACGATGAACTCACGTACGAGGTGAAGTGGTACTGGCTCGGTAACGTACATGGGATCTGCATAAGACATATTTATTTACACACACTACAATAATTACATACCCGCAATAATATTATTGGCAACGAAATATAATAAAAAAAAACAATGAAGTATAACCACAGTATAATTTTTTTCACTAGCCGGGATAAGAAGGCTAACAGCACGCTTTCTCGACGACGTTTAAGTAACGTCGTTACTTAAACGTCGTCGAGAAAGCCTTTTTCGGTTTAAGACATTTAATCAGGTCCTCGACCTCGGTCTGGGTAATAGGGGGTAAGAAATCGGTGGGGGGAGGGACGCCCTGCGCTCGACTTCCCTGTCGATCGAATCGAACGGGAAAAGAGCTGGGAGTGCACTGGCTCTCGAGGGTGTCGGCGAAAAGCTCGGCCTTTTCGTCGTCATCGAACCTGGGGTTGCGCCTGAGGGGCGGGTCAGCGGGGGCATGTCAGACATGGAGTCGGATACAAGGGTACGCGCCAGCTTCCAGTAAGCCAGATGCGATGGCGTGAGTCCCTCTAAGAATTCACTCGCCCAGCGATCATCCCGGACCTCCGCGACCGCTTGAGGGCGACGGCGACAGGGCCGTCCAGCTGCGTCCTCTGCGGGACCAAGGGACACACTGCGAACTATCGCGGTTGCCCCAAAGGAGAAGCGCCGGACCAGGCGCGGTCGACACTCCCCTCGTGCGGTCGCTCGCCCCCCAGCGCCTTCAGCGCAAGACCCTCCCGCGCCCTCAGCGCACCCTCAACCGCGCGCCCTCAGCGCCCCTCCCCACAGTGACTTCAGCCCCCCGCGCTCCCGCGCCCCAGGCGCTGACGTCTTCGCCTCCGCTTAGGCCGACACTCGGCGCCAACGCATGGGCGAAGCCGCTTCCTTACACCGCGGCCCCTCGCCCACCTGTGGGCCCCGCACATCTCCTCATTGATGAACTCGACCAGGTTCCGAAGGGTGAAGGGAGTGGAAACCCTAAGTCCGGGAGGCTGGACCTTGCCCCGGGGATGAGAAATGCCTGCGCCCCCCGCCGGGGCTAGGCGGGGAGCCCAGGCATTTCTCATCCTCGTCCTGCACCTCATATCGTTATTCCTAAACAAAATAAGACCAATTAGCTATTAAGTTATTCGCTAGATGTCACAGCAGAACCGATTAGTATCGGTAGAAGATCGATTTTGATAATAAAAACAAATTAATGTCTTTTAAATTAATATATTATTCTTATTGAACTGAACCTGTGATCAACATCGTTATACATTTTTTTATTTCACTATTAAACTGTTACTTCGATATATTTTAGTAAAAGTATGTATGTGCAGTCTCTGGACTGTTCACTCTAATTAGTATGTGTGACTCTTACAAATGGCCACCGAACTCGTATTGTTTGTTTGTTGTGCGCGTAGTTACGTTTGAAATCATGTGTTTACTGACTGATGTTGAGTTAAATTTATATGAATTTGCGTGGGGAATCTTTATCAACATAAAAACATTTTGGCCCTTGCCTTACGTCGAGTTCAAACATTCTCTGGACGCTGGTTTTGGTGTTAGTTTTTACGAATTATGAACTAAAGTGCTTCTTGTGATATTGCACATTTTGATTGAATTGCTCTGTGTAATTATGTGTCCTAAAAGTATGTGTTTTGCAAAAGTTAGTTGTGTAATAAAAATAACATATGATTTTGTGCCTTTTATTCTCTCTAGATCTGTTGCTCTTCGTAATAAGTAAAATTTTTATAATTAGTGTTTTATATTACCGGATATATTCGTGAGTGTTATCTACAGGAATGTGTAGATACAGCTGCATTTATTACATTCCTATAGGTAGAACGCACATGGGTTCTGAACTATATATGCATATACGAATATATACCTATTTAGGCACACCAACATAGATAGCTATGTAAAGGCACGAACGTCTAAAAAGTTTTGGAATACTAGTAATAGACGGCGCTACTAGGTGATAGAAATCGTGTTGGCGTAAAAAAGTGCCGAGTTGGTTCTCTATTCTCACTATATTACTTTACTCTATGGTCGAAATGAGGCGAACTACATAGCACTTCCTCTGAAATGGCTTATATCCGTGTATATGACCATATCTTTCAAACGACAGAGGAAACCCGTGATTTATTGGGAATATGCACATTATTCTCTAAACTATTATAGATAGATAGATAGATAGATAGATAGACCTTTACCATAGGATTTCTCCTGTTTTCATAATTTATAGAATAATTGACTGCCTCGTTGGTCTAGTGGCAAAGCGCATCGCTTTGTGATCACGAGGTCATGGGTTCAAATCCTAGTTCGGACAAGTGTAGTTTTTCTAACGAAAACTTCCCAGTACGAGCCCGGAGTCTGGAATTGTGCCCGGTATATGGCAATAGGCTCGCCCCCTATTACATGGGACACATAACATCGTCGGCGAAACGTGGGTGTACTCAGTACACCTCTGCCACCCCTGCTTGGGGAATATAGGCGTGACGGTTATATAATAATAAAAATAATAATTTATTCCTTTTCTTTACACACGTTATTACAAATTATATTAACATTTACAGTTAATACTTGCATAGTTTATATGGTAAGATATCTGTACATGAACTAGGTAAATTTATATCTGTATTTCAGACATCAACGCTCTTCCCTAGTAGTGATCATAGTAAATAACTTGCGGTGAAAGTGCGGTGAAAACTTTGTAAGTGCCCTTCAAATTTTTAGGTTAAGCCCGTGAATCCCACCAATAATATTATAAAAGCAATACACACAAAAATGGCTTCATATCGTCTAAGATTCCCACAAGAAGTGGCTGAGAAATAATGAAACAATTTTTGAGATAATAATGTTTAAAAACGATGATAAAAATTGATTGAACTTTGTCTGAAGGACGTCTACTCTCATAAACCGAAAGATGTGCTTAAGATGGAAAAAACTATTAGCTGTCTGTTTTCCCTACCTACAACCCGATGAATATAGCAGGATTAAATCGGTATGAATGTTCTTTTAAACTAGAATCTTACCACGTGTAATCCTAAGAGGACCCATCTCATCAAAGTCAACGAAGACTTTTTGTTTCACTCTATTCAACCGGATATTTTTGACTTGACTGCTATTTTTCAAAATAGAATTCAATCCCGAATTTTCACTGAAGATTCCATTCAAACCGATCTGTAAAATAATTATTATCTTCAATAACGGCTAATAAAAAAATAATAACTACTCAGACTAAACGAGATTGATTGCTATGAAAAGAATAGTAGGCGCTCGCAGATGCAACCTTTGAAGCGTTTGGCTGAACTTAGCGTCTGTGAAATATGTCTGGGAGTATCGAATGTTGGTTTCTTACAATATTCTATAAGACATATAAATATGAAAATTAGCTTTATAATCTATATTTATATCATCACGCCAGATCCCTCGCGGGGTAGGCAGAGAGTACAGAGTTCCAACAGGTTCTTTCCTTACATACCTCTCTGGTTTCCTCTACTCTTATAGTTCGTCTCATACACGCTCGCCGGTTACGGAGACTCTTGGCTTGACCTGCAGATACATACATACATTGTAGATACCTGTTATCTCTAAATCGGCCCCGCTTTCAAACATGCATATTTACATAACTACATATCAGACTATTGATTGCCAAATTTCTAGTTTTTATAAAATCTCGATCTGGCAGCTCTGGAATCTTGGATCATACTTTGCTTTTTTATATAAAATAATGAACTTTTATTTTTTCATAATAACAATATAGTTATAGACATTATTTATGCCGAATTACATCGTTTGGAAGATGACTATAATACACCGTACACCGTCACGTCTATATTCCCCAGCGGGGGTGGCAGAGGTGTACTGAGTACACCCACGTTTCGCCGACGATGTTAGGCCCCATGATTACATGATGATTGATGTGATTGATCAGTTCGCGATGCGGTACAATGTGATCGGAAACGACTGCCAGTAAATACTGGTTAACTAAAAACACCGCCACGCCTATATTCCCAAGCGGGGGTGGCAGAGGTGTACTGTATGCAGTACACCCCCCACATTTCGCCGACGATATTAGATCACATGTAATAGGGGGCGAGCCTATTGCCATATACCGGGCACAATGCCAGACTCTGGACTCATACTGAAAATTGTTCGTTAGAAAAACTACATTTGTCCGACCTAGGATTTGAACCCAGGACCTCGTGATCACAAAGCGATGTGCTTTGCCACCAGACCAACGAGGCAGTCATGACTATACTGTGCCCAAAATCAACGTGAAGAAAGTATAAGAGAGAATATACCAACTTAATTTAATGAATGGTGTTACCTCTTGAAGAAATCCTGTCCAATCTACGTATGTCTTAATTTTAAACAAAGGCAGAAATAATGTGAACAGTTTTTGGCCCATATCCTTGATGGCGTTCGTTAATAGATCTGGATCTTTATATATTTTATCGATCAGATCAGGCAGACCTTGTGGACTATTTGGTATTATAAAATAAATTCCCGCACTAGTAGCCGACAATTCAATAATCTGTTGAGAATTGAATGATTAATCTGCTTACACTAGTTGTAACATAAATGATATAAGACTTCAGATACGCTAATTAGATTATTGCTTTACAAATTCAATACAAATTCCAAACCAATTTTAATAAATCTATTTATTTAATTAACTAAACACCGTCATGCCTATATTACCCAAACGGAGGTGAAAGAGGTGTCCTGGGTACACCCACTTTTCGCCGATGATGTTAGGTCCCATGTTATAGGGGGCGAGCCTATTGCCATACACTGGGCACGATTCTAGACTCCAGATTGATACTGGAATTCGATAGAAAAACTACTTTTGTCTGGCCTAGGATCGAACGAACGAACCCAGGACCTCGTGATCGTAAAGCGCACCATTCGGCACTAGACCAAGGAGTTAATTAAATATTATGTTAAATGACTGTGGTACATGGTTTTTGGCGGAAAGTCGAAGAGTGATGTTGTCAATTTGTTTTAATTTCCAAAACTTGTGTTATTACGGCTAATAATGTGTAATGTTGGTGGAATATTAACCATTATGTGTTCTTATATGTGCATTAGTGAAGGTAATTGTAACAAAGTGACAAAACGTGCCTTTTCGACTTCCCTCAAAACGGCCGTTGCAATTGATATGTAAAGTATCCGCCGCTTTACTATCCAGGGTGGGGTACTTCATTAATTTCATTATCATCATCATATCAGCATTTGATGACAATTCATCAAATTCATCGGGAGTCGAATTAATTTTAACAAACACGATTATATATCTCACTGGACACTGGCAAAATACACTTATAATTAGTGTGAAGCCATAACTTGAAGAAGAAGAAGAAGACTGTGGTACTGGCCCTGACCTGCAGTTAACGACCAGTCAAACTTACCTTACAATCACAAGGTTCATATTCTTTATAGTTAAAGTTGTCGGTTCTACTCATCATTGGAATACTAGATATGATGGCTCTATTATAATGATGGAATTTTTTGAGGCTTCTTAATTTAAAATCGAAAGGCACCAGCCATACCGGCTATAAAGTCAAGAAGAAAAAAAATTTATTCTATGCGCAACATAAATGTATATCCATGTATATACAAGGTGTAACATAATTAACACAAGAACTGAAAGTAGTTTATTCTTAATCGGTAACTGAATTGATTCCAACAATTTTTAATGTATTTTACATTTGTTTAATTTGCATAATATGCTGTTACTCATTCAGTACGCTATAACAAACAAAATTTATTCTTAATTCAAAGCAATACGGACATTTGAAATGCATTTCTAAAACAAATTTCTCAATACGCACACGTGCATGTACGAGTTTTATTGTTAATTGGGGTATAAAAGTGCTTAAAAAAGGTGTAAAAAAATTTAAATTTGGAAATTTGGTTTTCATCTTGAATTAATGAAGGAATTATCTAATCGGGGTGTCTTAGGTCTTGCGTTAGTTACGATTCACCTTGTATATATACTATAAAACCGTGTTTTATTTTATACTAACAGTTTCCCGCGGCTTCGTACCCGGTCGACATCAGCACCACCTACCGGGTCCAACTATAACTAAGAACCGTCCAAGTGACCCCATCAGTTCCCCAATAAGGCCAAGCCGATTAGGAAGACAAGAATAACGAACACACGCACACCGTATTTTAACATACATTATGTATAAGAACTAAGGACTCATGCGTTTTTTTAAAATTCCAAATTTCATTAAAATCTGTTCAAAAATGTAAGTGTGTAAAGGTTACTTACTATAGGTCTCATAAAAAAGCTCAGAGTTGCTCAGCGAGCTATGGAGAGAGCTATGCTCGGCGTTTCTCTACGTGATCGAATCAGGAATGAGGTGATTCGTAGAAGAACCAAGGTCACCGACATATCCCTTAAGATTAGCACGCTGCAATGGGCGGGCCACATAGCGCGAAGATCGGACGGGCGTTGGGGCAGAAAGATTCTGGAGTGGAGACCACGTATTGGCAAGCGCAGCGTGGGACGACCACCTGCTAGATGGACCGACGATCTTGTGAAAATCGCAGGAAGTCGTTGGATGCAGGTGGCGTCGGACCGGTTACGCTGGAAAGCGATTGGGGAGGCCTATGTTCAGCAGTGGACAAGTATAGGCCGAGATGATGATGATGATGAAGGTTACTTTCACATTTTATACAGACAGTTACTTTCACATTTTATGATTTAAGTATTAGTAGAAAGAAGACATTTTATTTGCCAAAAGAAACACACAACACTTTGTAATTTTCTTACTGTACTAACGAAGCAAATTATTAGAAACAATGATTTACACCTCTCTCTATGCGTCTGTATCATCACACCTGATCCCCACCAGGGTAGATAGAGTTCTCACAGAAGTTTTCTCATTTGGCCCATACAAGCTCTCTGGTGACGTGCCTTTTGACCTGCTCTTCAGATAAGACACAGTCTATTTGGTCATTGTAAGATATTCTAGGTCTTACCCAGTGCTTACATCATTCAGCTACTTCATAATACACATAAGTGGTAGGACAGGAAGATAGTACTTACTTTATAATGAAGTGCGCTGATTATGATCATTGTTGTGGATTTATCTATATCGTTGGCGTTGAGCATTTCTGTTATGCGCCTGAATGTTGCAGTCTCAAGCTGGAAAATATTCCTTTACCTAAGATGAATTTCAATCGTGCGCGGAAACGACATACAATTGTAAATTGTAGGACGGTGATTGAGTACGGAACGCGCACATTGACAGCATTTGAACAGATTGTGAGTAACTGAGGCCGCTTTTGACGTAATTTTTGTTAGCAATGCTCTGTCTAGACAAGTCTTACACCTGTATCTATACACAAGTTATTCCTTAGTCTCAAGAAATTACTTAGCGGAATTATGTCTTAAGAATTCTATCAAAAACTTTTTTTGTTATTTCTTACTTTTGACAGTTTGAACTATAGATTAAAAATAAGGTACTAAGTATATACTTAAGTAAACGAATTTACTTAGACTAATATATAGATACGGGTGTTTGTCTAAGTCCTTTGTATACATGCAAAATATACAAAGGGTCTACAGTGTTGTACGCCTCCTGGATTTAGTGTTGAACAATGCGCGTAGCGATCACGAGGTCCTGAGTTCAAATTCGAGGTCGGACAAAATTGTAGGTTTTCTATAGAAAAATTCCCGGTAGCAGTCCGGAGTCTAGAATTTTGCCCGCTATATGGCAATAGGCTCAACCCTTATTACATAGGACCTAACCACGAAGTACCTATTCAGTACTTAGTACCTATACAGTAGGGACGATTTAGCGCAGTGGTTAAGAGTTTAAGCCGCTCCGCCCACTGTCTACTAGTCGCGGGTTCGATTCCGGCACGGGACAAATCTTTGTGTGACCCACAATTATTTGTCCCGGTCTGGGTGTATGTGTATGTGAATTTTCATGTTTGTAAACGCACCTACGACGCAGGAATAAATCCTAGAGTAAGGCTAGGTGTAAGCAAAGTTATTCGTGGACCTAACATAGTCGGCGAAAAGTGGGTGTATACAGTACACCTCTACTACCCCCGCTTGGGGAATATTTTTCTATTTTGTACCTGGCGTATTTTTTAAATAGACAGTAGATGTCGCAGTGCAGTGCAGTAGATGTAGCAGGCCAGTATTGATGAAAACTAAAACTGCTTTTCTGTCACTTCGTATATTTTATCTCTCTATCTATATCATCACGCCAGATCCCTTGCAGGGTAGGCAGAGAGTACAAATTTTATATTGTAATATATATATTTATGAACTCAGAATTTTCTCCTATTTCATTTGACATTCCACTCGATACTATAGCAAAACAAAAATCAAGAGAACTCACTTTTTGGGATGTTAAAACCGTCAAGTTATTTTTTTCGTATGAGTGTATTAGGTTATGTCAACAGAATAAGTACATACAAAACATACATAGATTACTAATAATTATAATTTAAAAATACCTTTTCAAAAACAACCTTATATAGCAAAACATATAAAAGACGCCTTGCTTACTTAAGAAGTTCCTTTGACTTCCTTCCAGCTCCATCATCAGACCCCGGACACCATTCGTCACTAAAGTTCTCGTCAAAACAAATCCAACAAGCCCAAACACCTTTCGGCTTCATCATCAGACCCTGAATATCATCTGGTTTAATAGTACTTGTCATTACCAATCCAAGAAACCTAAACACAAAGGGGTTTCGTTGTATAGTTTATATGTTCCTATGGCCACCTTCTGACTCGATCATCAGACCAACTCTATCGTTCCATATTATTGCATTATCACTGACCTTACATACGTATGGAAAATTTCAGCTCAATCGGATACCCGCAAATACTTAAAAATCGATCACAGGATTTGAACCGGAAAGACAGACAGACAGACAGATATACGAAGTTCTTATATCTGTGTGTTGCAATGTTCGTATTACGAATATAGTAAGTTAAATAAAGGCTTGTAAAAATATAATCCTTCCCTTTGGCTTTGCCGTAGTCTGGTAAAAATATAACCTGGTAATAGTATCTCTACTTACCATGTGAGAATGTTAGTCGTATCGTATAATTTGCAAACAAAAGGAACCAAAACCAACATTTTATTTACAACAGACAAACATTTTAAATGAAAATACAAATCGATTCTATTGTATGTAAAGAGCCCGAGAAAATGATTTTCAGCGATTGTAAATAGAATCCTAAGAGATTACAACGCGTCTATGCTTGTCATTCAATAGAAATTCTTTTGGGAATAAGAACGATTGATGATTAGGTCTATCTATATCATCACACCAGATCCCATGTGGGGTAGGCAGAGAGTACAGAGTTCCAACAGGTTGTTTTCTTACAGACCTCCCTGGCTTCCTCCACTCTCATACATGCTCGCCAATTACGAAGACTCTTGACTTGCCCTTCAGATAAGACACGATCGACGATAATCTTAAGTCTATCGCTCCATAGTTACTCATTTTGTATCATTATTGGAGTTTTTTAACTATAATTCTTCAAGCGCGGATAGCAAACTGTGTCCACCCACGTATTGTCGACGATGTTAGGTCACAATGGCGGACCGAGTCATTATACCGGGCACAACTCCGGGCTGCCATTGTGGGTTTTTAATAGAAAATCTACGAAATTCTCCGATCTCAGAACCAAAACCCAGGCCCTCGTCAAAAAATATATATTTGTATAGGCCAATACAACAGCTCTTACAAACGTCAATATTATTACATTTTTACATATACCACCGGACTCTCCACGGGGCCTCCACTAAGAAAATCCGGCGAGAAACTCAGCGGGCTAGTCTTTTAACCTAATTTGTTTGGCCTTTCTGATAACAAGTTTGCCTTTTTCAAAATTGTATTATACAGCATTGTTTATTATTGCTGATTGAGGAGCTGCTTAAACCCAATGTTTTATCGTCAAGTTAATCCGAAATTTTATGATACCTAGGGTAGGTATCATAAAATTTCTTGCACAGTATCATATTATCTATGGGTAATTTATTGTAGATGCGCATAGATTGCCCCATGAAAGTATTATTATTTCTGGGGCCAATATAACAACATACTAGACTGATACATAATGAAGAAAGTTTTAGAATTATTTGTAATACTAATTTTTACCCAAAGATCCGACCGGGCTAGTTTTTGAAAAAAAATATAGCCTTTATGTTATCCCAGGTTAAATACTACCCCACTGAATTTTGGATGATGTAAAAACAAAAGGGCAAACATGTTTTTAAAAAATGTTTTGTAAAATACTAATTAATTATTAAACGATTATTGCATAAACTGGACCCGTTAATAGTCTATAGGAATACCTTTTAAAATCTTCAGTGTACAGACACAGCCCCTGTATAATTTTTTGATAGATACTGAGTTACTTACCCAACGGTTGATAAAAGAGATCGCTGCAGCCGGATATTGGAACCCAACCTTGTCGACTCGGACCCCATGTGTGCGACTAGAGTTCGCAATAAAACTGTTTTTGATGTCATCGGTATAATTCACGTATATGTTATTGATATAAAGCAACGACAACCTCCTCGTAACATCCAATACTGGTTTTATACTGGTATAACATTCGCCAAGCTAAAAAAATAACGGTATTTTACGATACACTGAAATATCTCGAAAATCCTTTATCGGGGATGTTTATTTGCATTATTCACCATTCAAAAGCTTTCGCCATATTGCCGACGGAGTGCGATGAAGGCACGAAGCTGGCGTGACGCTGGCAGGCGGCAGCCCACCGCCTACGTCACACTGCGGTCGTGATGGCAGCGACGGTAGCTGCAGTGTGCTCTCAACAACAACACTAACGCCCCGTTCGCACGCGTTTTAGCGTCTGACTCCCGCCGTGCTTCGTTTGTAATCGCGTCAAGCGCGGTGGCGGTGGGCCGCGACGTTTGCCGCCACGCCGAGCATGACGGAGCTGTGTGGCCTCTACCGTACATTTCAGTACATAACTCAACTCCACACGCTCACGCCCCGGCCGCAATGTGGCGGAACCTTAAGCTCCTATAGATCCACCAGGAAAAGTCTAGAATCCGTTGTGAACATATAACGACCTAGACCAGGCTCCATCCCTTTTTATTATCATCATCACGCGGTTACAGTAAACAAGTATAAACTTAGGTCATGCAATACCATTTTCTCAAATACGCCGGCTATTGTTTATTGCACTTGGATTTTTGTAAGGATGTACTTGGTCCGGGGACGTTCAAGAAGTTTCTTCCGAATATAAAAGGGACAAGCGCGACGACGGGAGCAGTCTTTCTTCAGAAGCGACAGCGAACGACTACACTGGCGACGACATATGAACATGTAACTCAGCGATAGAGTTGTATAGCAATAGAAAAATTATTGATACTATAGTCACCTCATAAAATAGTAAGGATATTGATAGCACTGTGGATAGTAGTGGTGCAATTGATAGTAATAACACGGAATAGTATCGATACGTTAGTATTGTCTGCAATCAATAGTATCGGCCGATCTGTATTATCGATAGAATCGATCGACGATCGACGATCGACAATCGATATTGGCGATAGTAATAACGATATTCTATGTTATTCAAGGCAATTATTAATAGCGATAGCATATTTCTAAATAAATATGTAGCACGCTTAATCACTAGCATCACGCTAACGTTAATGTTTTCGTGCTAAGCCCTTTGAACAATTAAATTAAATGAGTTAGTTACTTACCGTCTTAGCATTCTTATATCCTAAAACACTGAGTAACTCATGTTTGGCTTCGCCGTCGGCAACAGCGGCCAGCTTGCACATAGCGATACGAACCATTATAACAGACACCACCAGATTCGACTGCGGTTTTAGCTTTATAACTTCCTGGAATAATAAACTTCTTGTCAGCTTTTTCGTCACTGATGGAATTCTTTGTAGAAAAAAAGGTTTTTTATTCATACTAATAAATAAATAAAAATGATTTATAGAAAGGCTGTATTGGTGTATGTTTAATATTATTAATAATTTAAAAAATGGCGCGTTTACAAAACGGACTAAAATGTATAAACTAAAAATTTTAACAAATAGACAAGACAGCATGTTAAAATATTGGATTGTTGTTCAGTTTTAGGCTATATTAAAAGTTTAAAGTTTCTAGCTCGTCGATAAGTTAGCTTAACATCAATTGCATTTTTTTTACCCGAACAAACAAAAAAGCAATTTACGTTGGGCACTCAAAATTAAAAATTAGTACGGTTCACGGTTAATATTCGCATTAATTCACTCAATATGTTTACCAAAGCCAATCGTTTATCTAAACTGTTGCTCACTGTATCACTATTCACTGAAAAACAACTATTCCATAAAGTAAATGTCATGAACATTAAACAAATTTTGAATAAAACCGGAGGACACATTATACTAACAATAATGTTTTTTTCAGTAAAGGATTCAGGCTAAAACACAGCTAGCGAGAGAAACTTTATTGTGAAACATTTTATTGTGTACGATTTTATTGAAAATCGAATTGTATCGTCACGATTATGATTGCGTGTATAGTGCTATTATTGGAAAAATATTTATCGTATGAAACGCTCACTAGTACTAGTTTAAAAATGTTGAGTAAAATCACTAACATAGGCGTACAATAAAAAAAATCTCAAATCATTTATTTTGCATAACTATTTATTACTAGGATCAGAATGCGGCCTTCCCTGACAAAATCCGTGAAGAAACTCAGCGGACTGACTTTTTTAATTTAATTATCCGACATATTTTTTTTATAATGCTATGATTATACATTACATAACTAAGACATTAACAAAGAAAATTTTAAAGGACAAAAAGTGACAAGGCTTTCGCATGGTCTCTACGAGTATGACTGTTAGAGCCATCCCAGCCAATGAAGCCTAAAGAACTCAAACAATTTGTGGTCAAGAGGATGTTAGCACGGTGATGGCTGCTCAAGTAGTCATACCCGTAAACGGGTGCTGCTTGTGGAGACTGGTCCACCCAGAATCCTTTACCTTATCATTATTTCAAAATATTACTATTAGTCTTACATCTCAATCGTAAGGCATCACATATTTTATATATTATAAAAATGTATGTATCTATGCAGAAAATTATAAACATATAAATGGAGATTTGACAAAAAAAGATAAGTCCGCTGAGTTTCTCGCCGGTTCTTCTCAGTGGAGCCGTGTTCCTATACCGTGGTAGATTAGTACGTTAAAAAAATGTAAATATGACCATTTGTAAGTACGCCCGCAGGGTTTAAACAAAATAAATCGATTGAGTTTGAATATTCATACTGCCTCATCCCTCAACACTCTAAGGTTTGCTGGAAGATATTTGAGTTAAGCTCCCCTTCCGTATACATTTAAATCGTAAACTTTTAATTTCCATCCCAATGTATAGGTACAATAAAGAATAAACGGATATTCATAATTAGGAACTTAGGAGATACAATATCTATCCTCAACCAAAACATGTCCACTGCAGCAAAAAATCCTCCACAAAGATCGCCACGACAACCTCCTTCAAGATGAATAGTGAATTATGTGCTGAACACCATCTGGGCGGACTCAACCAAAATACAAAATCAGAGCGCTACGTTCATCAAACAACCTAGCGTTCTCATAAAACAATACATTATTGGCAATCGCAATTCTCATCACTAAAGATTCGCGCCACAAAGACTAGGACCCAGGAGCCGGTGGAAAAGAAGCAGATAATGTAACCGAAGTGTTTCCAGCACGGCCCGCTTTGACGACTGAATCAAATAAGTCCTCGCCAATGCGAATAGTAATAAAATTGAACTGAGCTTCTGCCCAGATGTAGCTACGGATTTATCGCCTCATTAGTACCGTAGCACAGTAAGGGGAATATATAAAAAATGTATTTCCTTTCCTTTCTGCAGTACAAAAATTACTACGTATATCAAGAGCTTAGTCATATTTAAAATATTGTTACACTAACTCATAATAATTAAATGCTAATCATTGACATAGAAGTGTATCTTCATTCGTGGTTTACATTTTAACCGTCTGTCGGCGTAAATTAATACAAAAGCAATAAATAAATTACTATTCTACTATCTACTATAAACCTTTCTTTCGTATATACGAAATAACAGCTGATAACAGTTTGTTTTTAATTTATCTTAAAACAACTGAATCGATTCCTATCAAATATAACTGAGAGCTGTCTGACCAGTCCGACGACTGAATAACACGAATGAATTGGGTTCATTCGATTGTAAATACCAACTAGGCTGCTATAAGACCCCAATCGATCAACAAGGTTTAACTATTGCTAGCAAAAATAGATCTACAATGCGAAAGTCGAAGGATGTACTTACCGGGGAAGACCTTTTTTTTCCTAAAGAAATCCTCATGGACTTCCGCCACCCTCGGGGGAAGCTGGCAGATCATATCGGACTCTTACCGACTAAAACCACACGATGGCCGGCACCGACACATCGGGAAGGGGCTCCGGACTCTCCGTTAGGAACGCACCGGTGCCCCTCACCACGCCGCCGTCCACGTCGGGGACCAGGGAAGACCTAGGCTATCTTACCATGACCAAACAGACCTTGTCTTTCCTGAAGGGCAAGTCAAAAGTCTTCGTAACCGGCAAGCGTATTGGACCACCCACCTCGCAAGGGATTTGCTGTGATGATTTAAAAAGACAAATAACCATCACAAAATTGAATAAAAAGACGTTCTCAGTGTACCGCAGTCGCGCACCAGTCGTGCGCTCGCTTACACATTCGTCGCGCTGCATTCAATATGTTTCTCAGCATATTGTCTTTAACAGCTCCATTATGCGGATAGGTAGGTAGTGCGGAAACCTCCGCGGCCCGCGCCTTCCTCTCTGCGCGTACTGCTACCACATAAATCTATCCTTATTCAAACAATCATTTTGTCTTTTGAATAATTTGAATTTCGTTCATAATAACTTATTCTGTCATTGTGAGGTACCTCTTCATTATTGTGGACGCATTAAGTGTTGTCATATCTTCCAACTTAGTAATAGGTGTATATATTTTGCTTCTAGTCTACGTATCTACCGCCATATTCTTCAAATCTACCAAGTTATCACAATATTACGACATCATGAAATTGTATTTTGACAAGTTTTGAATTGTCAGGGAAAATGATAGCTGACAATTAGATCTCGCGGTTCTTTCTTCTATTAGTAGGTTGAATTGCATAGATGAGTAAAGATAAGAAGTTCCACTCCAAAAGGCTAAAAAAAATGTACTGTTACCAAAAATATTTAAAATCATGAAATAATCTATCCCTATATATATTATCACGCCATTCTCTCGCGGGATAGGCAGAGAGTACAGAGTCCCAACAGGTTTTTTCCTTACAGACCTTTCTGGTTTCCTCCACTCTCATAGTTCGTCTCATACTCGCTGGTTATGGAGACTCTTGACTCGCCCTTTAAGACTTTCTAGACTAAAGATGAGAAGATTCACTCCAAACGTCTAAAAATGGAGTATGACTAAAAATGTTAAAAAATCATGAAATAAAGAAAGGAATCATGAAGAAAAAGGAATATGCAGTTTGGCTTCAAGAAAGTACAACAAGTGAACGGTATTAATTGCAACGCGTGCAAACTGAACTAGAATGATACGATTAGGTAGATCTACCAACTTGACGACGATTTAGCGCAGTTGTTAAGAGCTTGAGCTGCTCCGCCCACTGTGTCTAATAGTCGCGGGTTCGATTCCCGCACGGGACAAATCTTTGTGTGATCCACAATTATTTGTTCCGGTCTGGGTATTTGTGTTTGTGAATTTTCATGTTTGTAAACGCACCCACGACACAGGAATATATCCTAGTGTGGGGCTACGTTTTTTAAAAAAAAAAAAAAATTTTTTAATAATTTTTGGCACTTCATCTACCTACCAATTTAATAAAATTAGAGTTGGCAACACACAATGTGTATGTATGTGTACGTAATAATTACATTGACAACAACTAGTACTATGGTTTTACTCGTTACTCTAATGGCGAATCGTGTGAGTAGCAATCATGAGATCCTGGGTTCGACTCCTAGACCGAACATCGTGTTTTTTCTATTCCTCTTATCTCACATATATGTGAATGTACATTACTTTTCTTTTTTTTTTTTTTTTTCTTATAAAAACGTAGCCCCACACTAGGATTTATTCCTGTGTCGTGGGTGCGTTTACAAACATGAAAACTCACACACACAAATACCCAGACCGGAACAAATAATTGTGGATCACACAAAGATTTGTCCCGTGCGGGACTCGAACCCGCGACTATTAGACGCAGTGGGCAGAGCTTTTTCAAATCATCATCATCATCATCATCTCAGCCCATACTTGTCCACTGCTGAACATAGGCCTCCCCAATCGCTTTCCAGCGTAACCGGTCCGATGCCACCTGCATCCGACGAGTCCCTGCGATTTTCACAAGATCGTCGGTCCATCTGGCAGGCGGTCGTCCCACGCTGCGCTTGCCAATACGTGTACTTTCAATAAAGTTTATTTGAAAAAGGTCTTATTTTAATTCATCTACAAGCTGTAACATAATAAACGCAAGACCTGAAAGTAGTTTGTTCTAAATCGATAACTGAATTGATTCCAACAATTTTTAATGTATCTAAAATTTGTTTTTTAAATTTGCAAAAATGCTGTTACTCCATTAGTGCGCTATAATAACACCGTCACGCCTATATTCCCCAAGCAGGGGTGGCAAAGGTGTACTGAGTACACACAATTATCGCCGACGATGTTAGGTCCCATGTAATAGGGGGCGAGCCTATTACCATATACCGGGGACAATTCCAGACTCCGGACTCATACTGGGAAAATTTTGTTAGAAAAACTACATTTCTCCGACCTAGCATTTGAACCCAGGACCTCGGGATCACAAAGCGGTGCGCTTTGCTACTAAACCAACGAGGCAGTCGCTATAATAAACTAAATTTAATCTTGGTTCAAAGCAATACGGAGATTTCAAATGCATTTCTAAAACGTATTTCTCAATTCGCACACATACACGTACAAGTTTCATAGTTAATTGAGGTATAAAAGTGCGTAAAAAAGGGGTTAATATTTTAAATACTTTTTAAATAATATTTAAATACTTTATTTGGCTCAGCCGCGAGACACATACTCATGTGTATTACTTTGCTGTGTTCCTTTTTTGTATTTTTTCCTCATGTGTATTTGTTTTGAGGCAATGTTAATCGTTCGAACGTTTTGAAATTTTATGGTTGAATTGTTGATATGTCTCATATCAGCTAAATAATTTTTTATTTCTTTCTTTCTTTCTGTCCCAAAGAACTTAACTCATTTTGAAGGAAATACTCGTAGATCTAGCCATTTCGTCACGTACTTTTATTGATAGGGCATTGTCTCCGTTTTTACTCATCTAACTACCCAGATACCTTACTTGAACTTACTGACTTTTCCAACCATTTCTGAGCCGATAAACAGCTTCAACGCATGTAGCATGGCTTCTCACTCGTATCTGTAAACAAGTCACGGTGTTATTTGAGCAATGGTAATTACTTAGTTCACCACTTTTATTCTGTAGTTGAGAAAATTGTCAAAAGTTAAAATTCTTAGCCAGTAAAAGTCACCACTTGATTTACTTAAGCAATGAGCATTACTTGTAACGGTGTATAGTTTTGTAGTACCTGTGCACCTTTTCTACTTTATCATGAATAAACTATAATATTATTAGGCCTATTAAGAAACTGTCGACCGTTGGCCACGAGCCTCCTCTCAAACTGAGAGGGTTTAGGCCATAGTTCACCTCGCTGGCCCAGTGCTGGTTGGCAAACTTGACACACCTTCGAGAAACTTTTAGGCATGCAGGTTTCCTTGCGATGTTTTCCTTCACCGTTAAAGCAAGTGATAGTTAATTTTTTAATACGCACATGCTTTCGAAAAGACAGAGGTACCTGGGTTTAAAGACCACTGACTTTGTAGTCCAACGATCTAACCACTAAGCTATCACTGCTTTCCAATAAACCATACGTAAGACGTAATATTGTCTAGTTCCAAAAGAGTCATACTTCCTTTTGCTCAAGTAAATAATGGCCATTACTTGATTATAGAATAGGATTTCGACTGATCCATGAACTCATAACATAGATACGAATACTATAGATACAGGTGTTATTAGAGATCTCCAAGTTACTTAGTTGTTGCGTGTAGTCAGATAGGACTATCGACGATCTTAAAAAAATAAAACTGTTTACGGGCATAAATATATGTATTATCTGTTAATAAGGTAATAAAAACCCCAAACCAGTCCCCAAAAAGGGACAAAGTGCGTCATGCACACAAGGCCCCTCGGGGCAAAGTGTAAGGCCCTCGGGCATGAAAAAGGCAGCGGGACAAGTGACGGCAGCGAACCCCAGTGGTGGCGCCAGTCTGGTCCCCAAAATTGCACCTATGAGTTGCGGATCTGGAGGAGACACAGTGTCTTCTGGTCTGCCCCCGGCTGCCAAGGTGGAGGCGAAGGCTTCCGGCTCTGCTGGACCCGGAAACCAAACCACCCAGGCGACCGGTGCTGGCGGACTGCGTGACCATGTCCCCCCTAAGGGACGCAAAAGACTCAGCGGGCTCGCTAAGCGGAGGAAGCGAATCGAGCTCGCAAGGCAATCGGCTGTCTCTCAGACGCCCGTACAGGAGGCGACGCTCTCTAAACGGGCGAGAGAGGTCAGCGATGAAGCTAGGGATGCGGCAGGGGATCTGAAGCGAGTTCGCCTCGAGTCCTCCTTTAAGGATGCCCTGACTATGACAAGGATGGTCATCATTGCGGATGACTATCCCAAGACAATGCTTGATGAGGAGACTGCCTGGAACATCAAGGAGGTCATCTGGGGGAGGATGTGGAGCGATCCGGTCCTCACCATTGAATGGAAGGGGGTCCAGGGCGGCATCATCAGCACAACTTGCTCCAGCGATGAGGCGATCACCTGGCTGAAGCACTACAACGGTCAAACTGTCTGTGGTGTCAAGGTCAAGGTGATCAGGGATAGGGACTTACCCCGTCCTGTGAAAATGGCGTGGAAGAGGACACGCGTGAGTGAAAAGGTCTCTCTGTCAATGGAGCTTCAGATGCTCCAGCGACTCCATAAAGTTATCCTCACGGACCGCTGGAGGGTCGTGAACACGACGACAGAGGGAAGACAAGCTAGAAGCATCATCCTGATGGATCAGTCCTCGGCTGATGCCATTAAAGAAGCCGGGTACATGCTGCACGCCGGGCTTGACCGCAGCTACTTCAAAGTCCTTGAAACGTCAGAGGACAAAGAGGAGGCTGCGGTTGGGTCCGATAAACCAGCGGTAGTACCCCACACTACTCCGGTGGAGACACTACCAGACCATCAGCAGGGGGGAAACACCCCTGCAACAGATAAGGAGGAGGCACTGCTCGCGGACTGTCTGGTCCCATCGCCAGCCATGTCGGTGAGATCGGATGGACTAGCGGGCGGCTTCGACAAGCTGGGCATCACGTCTTCCCCAATAAGGGAGGACGATGAAGCCCCAGATAGCAGCGAACCGGAGGAGAGCTGCAAGGTAGGTAGTCCCTAGTGTGGACTACCAACTAAACACAACCAGGCAACAAAGGAGCTTGGCTTAAGGTGCGTACAAATCAACTTGCACCATTCTAAGGCGGCTACGGCGATGCTAGATCGCCAGCTGCGAAGAGCTAAATTTGACTTAACACTTATTCAAGAACCCTATATTTATAGGGGACAGATAAAGGGCCTTGATGGAGCGGGGGGTAACCTGTTTCACAATTGCACAACTAATGACATGAGGACCTGCATTTTTGTCAGGAATGGCATAAACGCTTCGCCTCTGTCCATTTTCTGTTATAGGGACCTCACCACGGTGAAGTTAAAATTGGAAGGTAACAAGGGCAGCCGAGCAGTCATCTTCTCGGCTGCCTATCTGCCCTACGAAAGCGCGGACCCTGTTACAACGCATCTGCGGGACTTGGTTGAATATTCCTGCAACAAGAAGGTTGAGCTAATCGTAGGATGTGACGCAAACGCGCATCACGTCGTCTGGGGCAGCTCAGACACTAATCAAAGAGGGGAAAAACTTCTGGACTTTCTGGTAAGCACTCCTTTACAAATTCTCAATAGAGGAAATAGGCCCACGTTTGTTAATAGACGTAGGGCAGAAGTTATTGACATTACAGTTGCCTCTAACAGAGCGAGCAGACAGGTAAACAACTGGCATGTCTCCAATGAGATCTCATCCTCCGATCACAATTATATATGTTTTCAGTATGAGATGGAAACGTTTAATATAAACCCAAGAAGGCGAAACCCAAGGAACACTGATTGGGCCGCATATAAAAGTGACCTTAAAGCAGAGTTAGGGAAGGTCCGAGGCAGACTCAGCTCTGTATTGGATATAGAGTTCGAAGCGGATAGCGTAGCTCGGGCAGTAAAGACCGCCTGGACTAATAACTGTCCGGAGAGCAGAGTCATAGCGAAACGTGACCCATGGTGGACACCAGAGCTAGCGCGGTTAAGAGTAGAAACTCGACGTGCATTCAACACTGCGAAAGCAACCAAGAACTTTGGGGAATATTCTACGATACTCACGAGGTTCAATACAGAAGTGCGGAGAGCAAAAAGAAAGGCTTGGAAAAGACACTGCCAAAGCATAGACAGCCTCCCTGAGGGTATGAGGTTAGCCAAGGCAATATCCATGGCCAAATTAAATTCACTTACTACAGTGAGGAATGAGGTAGGGGAACTTACAAACAATGGGGAAGAAACACTGAAAACAATGTTCAACGTGCACTTCCCAGGTTCGGTAGCAATACAGGGAGAGGACACCATGTGTGATGCCCAAATAGATGAGCTAAGCTTAAAGACAATTAGAGCTGACTGGGAGACGGCAGGCAAAGTCGTGGAACAGAACAAACTCAAATGGGCCTTAAAGAGCTTTCAACCATTTAAGGCCCCTGGTCTGGATGGTGTTTACACCATCCTACTACAAGAAGGGGAACCAGTACTCAGCCAACACCTGTGCAGACTATTCAGGGCGTGCGTGGCCCTAGGGCATACCCCTAGAATCTGGCGGCAGGTGACGGTGACGTTCATTCCCAAACCAGGGAAACCCAACTACGAGGATGCTAAATCCTACAGACCAATCAGCCTGTCCTCATTCTTTTTAAAATGTCTAGAGAAAATGATAGATAAGCACATAAAGGATGGTCCACTAAAGGATTATCCCCTACATAAGATGCAATGCGCTTATCTACGGAAACGGCATTGCACTATGTGGTGAATCGTGCAGAGATGGCTCTGCAGCAAAAGGAAATTTGTGCTGCAGCTTTTCTGGATATCGAGGGTGCATTTGATCGCAGAACATTCTCATCCATAGAACTAGCTGCTATAGAGCATGGGAAAGAACCAACTCTTATCAGATGGATCAAAAACATGCTAAAGAACAGGATAGTCCAGTCCATTCTATTAGGAGAAGGGCTATCCGTAAGAACTACTAAAGGATGCCCGCAAGGAGGGGTCTTATCGCCGACTCTGTGGAGCCTGGTAGTGGACTCTCTCTTGAAGATAATCAACAAAGGTCCGTTCTACGGAGTAGGATATGCGGATGATATAGTGATAGCAATCAATGGGAAGTTTCCAAACACAGTATCGACACTGATGCAGGAAGCTCTAGATAAAGTAACAAACTGGTGCACAACAAATAGCCTCTCGGTCAACCCGACGAAGACTAATGTCATTCTGTTTACAAGGAAAAAGGTACTGACGGGTTTACAGGACCTGCACATGTACGGAAGTAAAATTAAATGGGCCACTGAGGTCAAGTATCTGGGGGTGACCCTGGACAAGCAACTGAAGTGGCATACACATGTTGATCTAACCATAGCCAAAGCACTGAGAGTGCTGAATATGTGTAGGTAAGCGTATGGAAAGGCATGGAGACTACAGCCCAAAATAATGCACTGGTTATATATCACTATGGTAAAACCGATATTAACGTATGGATGCATCGTGTGGTGGCCTAGAACCAAGACACAGACGTGCAGGGATTCCTTAACAAAACTGCAGAGGACAGCCTGCCTGGTCATCACAAGTGCATTCAAAACAACACCGACGGCGGCTATGGAGAGGCTACTCAACCTGACTCCATTACATATCGTCATTGAAACTGAGGCAAGGAAGGCACTCTATAGGCTAGAGAAAGCTGGACTATGGAGCATAACGGCGCCAGGCCTCGAACACACCAAGCTAGAACCGGATAAGGAACTAGATGACATAAGGAACATGAGAAGCGACAAGATCCTAACCACATACATGTTCAATAAGAGATTTAGCACTCACATCCCAACCAGGGAACAATGGAAAAGTGGTCTAAACAAGCAAGGCAAGGAGGAAATGATATGGTACACTGACGGATCCAAAACCAAGTTTGGAACGGGAGCCGGAGTATACATGGAAGGATACAGCCTCAGCCAAAGCATGGACAGGTTTACATCAATATTCCAGGCAGAGACCTATGCGATAAACATTTGTGCAAAAGAGATATTGGACAAACGAATCACGGGCACGAAAATCTACATTTGTAGTGATAGTCAGGCTGCCCTCAAGACCGTCGGCTCCTATGAGCTAAACTCAGCACTGGCTGCGGAGTGCGCATACCTTCTTGACAGATGTGGAGCGCGCAACACGGTCAGGTTAGTCTGGGTCCCTGGGCACACGGGAGTTGATGGCAATGAGCGTGCGAACGACTTAGCCAGGAAGGGAGCAATGAAAAAACCCGTTGGTCCAGAACCGTTCATAGGCATACCAGACGGTGCCTATAGAGGCGCACTCTTCAAATATGCCCAAGAACAACATAAGAAAGAATGGGAAACACACACAGGGCTTCGACACTCAAAGGAATTCCTTTCCGCATGGTGTGAAAGCGATTGCAAGAGACTACTAAAATATAGTAGACTACAACTAAGGCAAATAACGGGAGCATTTACAGGCCACTATGGCACGAAAGAACATCTACACAAGATGAACCTATGCGGCGACGTGGTATGCAGGTGCTGTGGCACAGAAACTGAAACCATGAAGCACGTCATCTGTCACTGCAACGCTCTGGCTGCGCGGCGAATGGAACTGCTGGGAGTGGCCTATCCAAACCCAGAAGAACTACGGCTCTGTCCCCCTGCTGGAATCTACAACCTAATACAGGGAGTACTGGACACCTCAGGTACGTAAGAGCATTAGGGCAAGGACAGCACAAAAGATCCCATGGATCGAAGTGCGCCAGATGTATCCTCGGTCCGGCAAGCCAATATAAGATAAGATAAGATAATAAGGTAACCGAAACAAGTAAATACATATATTTATCCCCCTAGGGTTAAGGGTCAACATCGAAAGTTTCTCTGATATATCTAAAGAATTTCAGAGACGGATCGCGATAAGTTCATAAACGGGAGAGAATAAAAATTAATTTAGATTGCTTTGATTTCGTATATAAGATTCGGTTAGACCGTTGGACTGCAAAGTCAGAGGTGTCGGGTTCAAACCCAGGCACGCACCTCTGCCTTTTCGAAAGCATGTGCGTATTAAAAATTAATTATCACTTGCTTTAACGGTGAAGGAAAACACCGTGAGGAAACCTGCATGCCTAAGAGTTTCTCGAAGGTGTGTGAAGTGCGCCAACCCGCAATAGGCCAGCGTGGTAGACTATGGCCTAAGCCCTCTCAATTTGAGACGAGGCCCGTGCCCACCGGTGGACAGTTTCTTAACAGGGCCAATTTTATTATTATTATTTAAGATCATATCGTGTAACACGTCCTATCTGACCCTCAGATGAAATATAGTATTGAACGCTTATGCAGGCCACACACTGTACGGTACGGTCAGCAAGACGAGTCATTTAACATTTTTCTATATACTTTTCTTTTGCATCATATCTATTACTTTGTGGATCTAAACATATTTGAATATGTCGGTAATCATTTAGTTTTGACAATGTTCAACAAAGTTTGTAAAATAAACAGTATTACTGATATGGTAAACGACTTACATTGCTGACTTTACCTATACCAACAAATAGTAGATATTCTTTATAAAAAGTGATCGGAAACCCCACATGTGCACACAAAGAGCGATGTTGCACAACGAATGAACAATAATTTTTATCGATGTATCAATATCGAAGATTGCTTAGCGACTTGTATGCTTCGACGTACGCTTTAAAACAAACACACATTTACTTATTGTGTATAGACCTAACGTAGGTACGTAGTAGGTACTACTATGTATAGACTTGTGTGTGTGAGTGATCGACGCTATTTGCCACGGGGCCTTTACAGATATACCGGACAAGAGGGCGAGCGTGCAACCACTACACTCGAGCCAGAAGTGCAAGGGGACAACAAGCTCAAGGGCACCTCAAAGACGAACGGCCTCGGCTTGGGCTGTCGCTATGGGGGAGGGGGTATACTGTCTCGCCGTGTCTGTGTCTCGCCGTGGTGCTCTGTACTGCTCTGCAGGGATTCTTCAACCTCGGCAGCAAAGTCGGTGTCTGATCCTGTGTGCGGTATCTGTATTCGAAAGATGAGTAGAAAGGGCATTGGGAGGGTCGGTGGGAATATGCCGCGGGTGGCGGTAGCATCTGATAGGAGGGGAGCCAGGCGCGTAGTCGGTGGCCGCGGTCGATTAGGGGGTTCCGATGGTTGGACGCGTTCCTGAAGTAGCGAGTGGTCGCCTTTTTAATATGGGCGCCAGTAGGTTCAAGACTGAGATGGGAAAGGCGACCGACATCCCGTATGTACAACCGGGCACCGACGGCTTTTCGGAGGAATCGGGACTGGAAAGCTTGGAGTCTGTCAATGTAAGAGCGGGCGGCGTGCCCGAACACCTCACAAGTGTACGTCATGATAGGTCGTACACAAGTTTCGTAAAGTGTCACCTTATTTCTAAGGGGCTTTTAACTTCGCTTGCAAATCATCGGGTAAAGACGGCCGAGCACAAAGGCGGCTTGGTTACGGACTCGCTTGATGTGCGGCTTCGAACCGCACAAGGTCATGGTGTGTACAACGTACGGCCGGTTATTTGCTAGCTTAAATATTAGACTCATTACTCAGTATTCAGACTCATACTAAGTATTGATAGATCTGCTTCCCTACTGTCAGTAGATGGTCAGTAGAATTTTGACATATTTTCCATATAAAATATGTCAAATTTCTACTGGTACTTACATGGTAACTAGTAAGTAAATCTGTTCCAAATAGAAATCTCATATAAAATGTGCACCATTCCAGATTCCGAGAATTTCGAGCCCACATTTCCCAAATGAATTTTGATGAATGATAAAGGTAAATAAGTCTTTAAACCGAGAATATCATTGCGAGACCGCGCCAACCATATAATTGAATGAATATTCACATTTCTTAATCAATAGAGGCTTAGTACAGGAGTCCTATGGAAATATCCACCAGCCTGTGAAATTGGACTCGCAAGATAAAGACGGGGTTATGGTAAGTGTCCTATAGAGTGAAAGAGACAAATATAGCGGAGTCCGCTTTTATAAATCATTTTTCCCGCCGCGGCGTGGGTTTAGGCAAGGCACATACTTTGCACAGATTAGTGAAGTATAAAATATTCTTGAAAATAAAAATAAACACCGACATACAGTTTCCTAAGTAGAGTGGACAGAGGTGTACTGTATACTACAAGGGCAAGGCTTGCCGAGTAAAATTTCAAACTACAAACTACCACTGTTTTTTTTTAACAGAAAACCTCATTGAATGCGTTGAATGCCTCGTGGGCGGCTTGAGGGGTTTCAACAGCAAATGGCTACAAACTTGCCTCCACCAATCCGCACTGGACCTGAAGTATAATATGACTCTTTCCCCACTGTACTCGCCTGGTATATTCAAGGCTATATCGCTTATAAATTGCCTATCAAATTGCACTGCCTGTCTGACATCATTTTTTTAATTAAGGGATCAATCAATTAAAATTTCAAATGCAATTAAATTAATCCCCCTAAGGTTCTCCGGACTAGCAATAAGTTTTGGAAATCAAACGCCTCAGTCCCTCTCGTGACCATGGGTAGTGTAGAGCACTCGGAACACCGAAAACTTAAAAACCAAAATAAACAGCCATAAAATCCGAAATATTTTAAAACACACGCCTATATTCCCCAAGCGGGGGTGGCAGTGGTGTACTGAATACACCCACGTTTCGCCGACAATGTTAGGTCTCATGTAATAGGGGGCGAGCCTATTACCATATACCCGGCACAATTGGGTTTTTGAATATTTTTTTTTGTGATAAATAGAAAGATCATATATAAGTTTTTAAAAAAACTTTTTTTTTCGCAATAATTCAAAAGTTAATTCACTATAAAAATTAATTTTTGAATCCAGTACCGAAGACACGCCGACAGCTCCCGAACAAACCCGAGCCTGTGTGACGTCATAATGTTAGTTTTCACTCATTGCAATTGATATAGAAATAATAAGTACAGTGTTTTGATCTATCTAATTTTGTTGTCATTGTTAAATATTCAAATTTATATTGAAAATATCGAACCTCAAAAGTTATCGTTCTTGTTTTGTACCATTATGTACGAATACTACAAAAACAACTCCTGAAAAATTGTTTTTAAATGTTCCCCAAGATGACAAACGTCGAAATAAATGGTTTCAAGCAGTGCACCGTGATAATTCCAAAACAAAATCGTTTTTTTTTGTTGTGAAGATCATTTCGATGTAAGTATTTCTTATCATCATCATCTCAGCCTATACTTGTCCACAGCTGAACATGGGCCTCCCCAATCGCTTTCCAGCGTAACCGGTCCGATGCCACCTGCATCCAACGACTTCCTGCGATTTTCACAAGATCGTCGGTCCATCTGGCAGGCGGTCGTCCCACGCTGCGCTTGCCAATACGTGGTCTTCACTCTAGAATCTTTCTGCCCCAACGCCCGTCCGATCTACGCGATTGTTATTAATTATTATTTGTCTAAGTATACAAATCAAATAATTATTATATACTTCTTATTATCACACATAACTAATCGGAACCAACTAACAACTCGTTTTTTAGCAATAAATTTTAAATATTATTGTCTACTCACGTGTAATAGCCGTAAACGCTGTACTGTTATTAAATAGCTATAACATTATGACGTCACAACTATTGTGACCAATCATGGCGCGTTTATAGACACGTGATCTTTTTTAAATTTTATCAATTTTAATTGTTTATAATTAATTGAATTTTTTTAAGTTTATTGCATTAAATATCGATATAATTAATAATAAAGTTAAAATACATAAAAAAAATCAATATTTTTTTACCTTTTCAAAATCCCAATTCCTGGCTCGGGACTCATACTGGAAATTTTTCATTAGAAAACTACATTTGTCCGACCTAGGATTTGAACCCAGGACCTCGTGATCATAAAGCCATGTGCTTTGCCACCAAACCAATGAGGCAGTCACCTACTGTGGACCCTTGTGCACCTTTTAATTATATAAGAATACATTATTTTACAACCCCAACACAAGTATTCATATAACTTACTGGGGCTGCCTCAATTTTACATAAATCTACAATGTATGAGATACCAATAAACCATTTTTTTTTTTTTATTTTATTTGGAACTTTCACATGATGGATTCGAGTGGAGTAAAAGTACGCTAGGATCCTTCGATGGAGCCATCCAAGAGGATGCCGCAAAAAATATGAAAAAAAAATGTAAACACTGTCACGCCTGTATTTGCCAAGCTGGGGGTGGCAGAGGTGTACTGTGTACACCTACTTTTCGCTGACGCTGTTAAACCGCATGTAATAGGGGGCGAGCTTAATGCCATACACCGGGCACAATTCCAGACTCTGGACTGATACTGGACAAAAAATACATTTGTCCGACTTAGGATTTTGATCGCATAGCGCATTTTCCACCACTAGACCAACGCAGGCAACATTTTTTTTTCTTTGGGTGAAATAAGCTGAATACCGCACGCGTAGAACCAGCCTTAGCTGATAAAACGCTGAATCGTGATTATTTCTCTTTGCGTTTAGTTAATCAATTATTCTAATGCTGTTGGCGGAGATGTGTGCACGTTTGTGCTTCCACTGGATTTTTACATAACAAGCTTGCGCGGAACAAATTCCATTAGTGTTTGTGCTTTGGTAGGCATGTGTGAGCTTAATTTACTTTTTGATTTAGAACCAAATTTATTGAATGACGATGACGTACACAGATGGGCCTAGTGGTCCAACGGTCTAGTTGGACTGCAAAGTCAGAGGTCTCGAATTCAAACCCAGGCACGCACCTCTGTCTTTCGAAAGCATGTGCGTATTAAAAATTAACTATCACTTGCTTTAACGGTGAAGGAAAACATCGTGAGGAAACCTGCATGCCTCAGAGTTTCTCAAAGGTGTGTGAAGTTCGCCAACCCGCACTAGGCCAGCGTGGTGGAATATGGCCTAAACCCTCTCAGTTTGAGAGGAGGCCCGTGCCCAACGGTGGGACAGTTTCTTAACAGGGCTAATATTATATAATAGGATGATCATTTAATACTCTTTCCATTTAAAAGCCAGTAAAAACTTTCGCAGTCAAAAGTCACACAAAAATGCACAACCGAAAAAAGACAATCCGTACCAATAATTGCGAAGTTTAAGGGGATAACTATCGTGGACAACCTTGAGGATTTTTGTTTGTAAATTTATCTTTACTCCTAATCTTGACATAAGTGAAAAGTATGCCCGAAGGATCTAAACATATGGCAGGTTTTTTTTAAAATAGGTAATTCAGATATAATTAATCTAAATGAAAAATCAATACAATGTATAGCATATTTTTTTTTGGTTTATATTTTATGCAACCGGCATTTAATAGACAAATACGTTCAAGAAAGATCGAAAAATATTTTTTTTTTTGGAAATTTGAATTAATAAATTAAATTTTGTTCTCTTTATTCATAAACTCCAGTAACTATAACCCCGTTTCTCTGGCAACATGCTTAATAAACAGCTGAACGAGTTTATTATATTAGATCACTTCATGGCAACCAGTTTGGTTTCCGACCTGGTCTATCAACGGAAAGTGCTGTACTAAGCCTAACTAAAAGCATGCTTTCCGATATTATGCTGGGAGAAGGACGCCTATTTATGCCAATTTTTTGGTCCTATCTAAGGCATTTAACCTGGTTATATAAGTCGCTGCTGCGCTGTCTCATATCGGATAGAGCCATAATGGTAAATAAGAATAGGTAATATTGAATTCTTAGATTTACGCGAATAAACTATTTTACGGATTTTATCGCGGTTTATTGTTGATATTTTGGGAAGAATAGGTAATACTAACATTAGTCTTAAGTTAAGGGTTAGTAACCCATGTATGAGTCTAAGTTACTTGAATAAAAAAGTTTCTATTCTATTCTCATCGCTATCCTATGAAAAGTATACATATATTCTCATATATGTATATTCTCATATACTAGTGTGTATACTTTTCAGAAGCAGTAGATTCTTCAAGAATATTCTGTGTATCGGGTGTATTTTTTGGGAGTACACCGTTGTTGGGCCTCAAAATCGTACCTCGATAATAAATCACCTGACTGAGTAACCGGAAGAGTGGGAGTGATGCAATTACTTTAGATATGAACAATGAGGGACGTTTATATTGGGCGCGCGCTAGGACATAAATGATATATATATATCACAATGTCACAAAACAAATTTTATATAAAAAAAAACTACTATATGAAATCAAAACAGCTATACAAGAACTTAGCTACATCTATTTTCTATATGTTAAGTGAACTTCATAACTTTCCTAGGCGTTTCGTGTTGGAATGGGGAAATCGTATAAAAATATAGAACACTAAATTTTTTTCATTATGCCATATATTAGAATATAGAGGCAAAAAGCATACAAAGTTCTTAATTCTTTATTGTACAAATAGTTACAAATTATAAAATTAAAATTAAAGAAAAGGTAAATGTACAAAGGCGAGCTTAACTCAAAGTCGAGTTCTCTACCAGCAAACCTTTGAGTGATAGAGAAACAAATCATCAAAAGGAGGATAGTAATAAGTGTACAACACAGAAGATATTAGAGGTATAAACTACAGATATATATCCATAAATATACTACATACTATACAATACCATAAAATAATACACTACATAGACATATACAGACATACATACAAACAACTTACGTAGATAGGAAATGTTGTTTAATTCTTCTCCTGAAAATCTGTAGAGTAGGGCTATCACGTAAAGAGTGAGGGAGAGAGTTCCATAAACGCACAGCACGCACAGTAAATGAGCTATCATATCGACTTGAGGTATGTCGGGGTGTACTAAGTAAAAGAGAAGAGGTGGAGCGACAGGGTTTTCCCCTGGGGACAAGATACTCAAAGCGTTCACGAAGGTATACTGGGGAATTTGGATTATTAAGAACAGAGAAAAGCAAAGAGAGAATATGAGTATCCCGACGCTGCCGAATAGGCAACCACTTCAACCGCCTACGAAATTCTGACACATGGTCGAATTTCCGAAGGCCAAAAATGAAGCGGATACACAAATTCTGCAGCCGTTCGAGTTTATTCAGAAGTTCCTCACTTGCATCGAGAAAGCTGACATCGGCATAGTCAAGAAGTGGCAATAGAAGAGATTGAGCAAGAGTTACCTTGGTTTGAAATGGCAGGAACTTTTGGAGCCGTTTGAGAGATTGAAATGAGCAATAAACTTTCCTGCTTACTTCCGAAACGTGTACATTCCACGATAGATTGCTGTCTATGTAGATGCCCAAGTTTCTTGCGCTACTTGAAAAAGGGATCGGTATAGCATCATATACAACTTGCGGAAGAGACTGGCGATCTAAAAGGTTGTTAAAATATCTGCCACCAATAATTAGCGCTTGTGATTTTGCCGGGTTTATCAAAAGGCCAAAGCTTTTTGCCCAGTTATTAATATTTAGGAGATCATTATTGATGGCAGCGATGGCAGCGGTAAAATCATCGACTTTGAAATGCTGATAAATTTGCAAGTCGTCTGCATAGAGATGATAGTGTGAAGATATAACTTTAGTGATTGCGTTAATGAAAATTGAAAAAAGCAAAGGAAAGAGTACGCCACCTTGCGGAACCCCCGCAGCCAGATTACACCACTCAGAGGAGACTTCATCAGAACGAATCGACTGCGAGCGACCGCGAAGATACGAGTTGAACCAAGCAGTTACAGAAGGAGAGACATTTAGGGAGGAGAGAATTCCTAAGAGGATGTCAAAATCAACTGAATTAAAGGCGCTGCTGAAGTCTAGTAGAACCAGTACAGTGAGAAGCTTATTTTCCATGGCCATACGTATGTCATCAGTTATCTTAACCAGTGCTGTTACAGTGCTATGGCCAGGGCGAAATCCTGATTGGAAGGGACTAAGCAGATTATTAATGGAGAGATAGTGAGACAGTTGATTTTGAACAACACTCTCAAGGACCTTGGACAAAATTGGGAGTATGGATATAGGACGGAATTGGGAAACAGAAGAGGGATTAGGTACTTTGGGTAGCGGTATAACATGGGCCTTCTTCCAGGCTGAAGGAAAAGTGCAAGATTGCAGAGAATAGTTAACGATGTGGTGTATGACAGGAATAAGATCATCTAAGATGGGACGAAGCATTTGGATTTGAAGACCATCATGACCCACCGCTTTCGTGGAGACAGATAAGACTAATTTCCTAATTTCCCCCTCTGTAACCTGCTGAAATGAGAATGAAGTACATAGTTAGTTTTAGTTAGTCATACATAGTTTTTTCGAATTTTATCGCGGTTTATTTTTGATTTTTACGTTCCCGACGTTTCGAGTGCTTTGCAGCACCCATGGTCACGGGAAGCATAGATAATGCCAACGCGTGGGTGAAGCCGCTGCCCTACACCGCGGCCTCCCACCCTGCGTCAGTAGGCCCTGCCCGCCCCCCGAAGCGCGCGCCGGCGATCCAGCCGGTGGCGGCTTGTCCCCCTCCGCCCACTAACGTCAGTCAGGACGTCGACCTCATCATGAGCGTCTCGGCGGTGATAAGCCCCGCACTTTTCCCCAGAGTCCGCGAACTCGCCCTTCGACTCCGCGCCGCCACCAACTTGGCGGACCAGGTTCTCCTGGCCGCGGAATACAGGGACGTATATGACGTCCTGGCGTCCCTCAGAACCCAACCCCCCCGCACCCAATAATGGATCTACGATCTCCCAGCCATAAGCCCCACAACCTATCCCTGGCGTTCTTTAACGCCGATGGCCTTCGCTCCCAGCGAGATCAGGTTGCTGATTTCCTCCGAGATCACCAACTTGATATCCTCCTCGTGCAGGAAACCTTCCTGAAGCCCGCACAACGCGATCCTAGGATCGCAAACTATAACCTCGTGCGTAATGACAGAATCGGCTCCCGCGGAGGCGGTACTCTCATTTACTACAGGAGGTCCCTTCACTGCATCCCTCTCGATCCCCCCGCGCTCACCAACATCGAAGCCTCGGTCTGTCGCGTCTCTCTCACGGGGCACCAGCCCATCGTGATCGCCTCCGTATACCTTTCCCCCACTAAATCCGTTCTCAGGAGTGACTTTGAAGCACTCCTCAATCTGGGAAGCGCCGTCATTCTGGCGGGCGACTTCAACAGTAAGCACGTGGCCTGGAACGGTCTCACCACTTCCCCTAACGGTAGGAGCCTTGACGCCCTGGTCGACGTTCTCGACTTTGACGTCATCGCACCAATGCACCCTACCCACTATCCTAACAATCCCAGCCACCGACCCGACGTCCTGGACATGGCGCTTCTGAAGGGTGTCACCCTGCGGCTGCACTCCTTGGAAGTAGTCCAGGAACTCGACTCTGACCATCGACCTGTAGTCATGAGACTCGGTTCCCCCCCTTCCGCCCCTCAGTGACCCAAAAAGACGGTAGTGGATTGGCATGCGCTAAGCACGGCCTTGGCGGATGCCGACCCTCCCCCCCTGCCTCTCAGCTCGGACTCCATCCCGTCCCCTCAGGACACCGATCAGGCCGTAGATGCCTTCACCGAGCACATCCGATCGGCTGTCAGTCGATCGTCCAAGCAAGTCGAGGCGGAAGATCTCTACCTCAACCGCTTTCGACTGCCGGACGATGTTAGGGATCTCATTCGTTCCAAGAATGCTTCTATCCGAGCGTACGACTCCTACCCCACCGCAGCCAATCGGGCCCGGATGCGCGCTTTACAACGAGAGGTAAAGCGTCGTGTCGCGGAGGTCCGGGAGGAACGGTGGGGTGACTTCGTAGAGGGCATCGCGCCATCGCATCTGGCCTACTGGCAGCTGGCGCGTAGCCTCAAAACCGACTCCACGACTGACATGCCCCCGCTGTCCCGCCCTTCAGGCGCACCCCCAGCCTTCGACGACGACGAAAAGGCCGAGCTTCTCGCCGACTCCCTCGAGAGCCAGTGCGCCCCCAGCTCTCAGTCCGTCGACCAGTACCACGTCGACGCGGTCGACAGGGAAGTCGAGCGCAGGGCATCCCTCCCCCCCGTCGATTCCTTACCTCCTATCACCCAAACGGAGGTCGAAGATCTAATTATGGGTCTCAAAACTAAAAAAGCCCCCGGCTCTGACGGCATTTCGAATCGCGTTCTGAAATGCCTGCCCGCCCAACTCATCTGCCTCTTAGTGGCCATATTGAACGCTGCCATGGCGAACTGCACCTTCCCCGCTAAGTGGAAGGAGGCGGACGTCATAGGCATTCCCAAGCCCGGCAAACCTCGCAATCTCCCCGCGAGCTACCGCCCTATCAGTCTCCTCAACTCCCTGGCCAAGATATACGAGCGCCTACTTCTGGCGAGGCTCAAAGACTTCGTAACGTCCAGGGGTATCCTTATCGACGAGCAGTTTGGCTTTCGAGCCAAACACTCTTGCGTCCACCAAGTGCACCGCATCACGGAGCACATCCTCTCCGGTCTCAATAGACCCAAACCCATCTACACGGGCGCCCTCTTCCTAGATGTCGCGAAGGCATTCGACAAAGTCTGGCACAACGGCTTGATCTACAAGCTCTACCAATTGGGTGTGCCGGACAGACTCGTGCTCATCTTACGAGACTTCTTGTCGAATCGCGCCTTCCGTTATCGCGTCGAAATGACGCGCTCCACTTCCCACTCCATCAGTGCTGGAGTCCCACAGGGCTCAGTTCTCTCTCCGCTCCTGTTTAGCCTTTACACGAACGACATTCCTCGTTCGAGTAAGGCGCATCTAGCCCTATTCGCGGATGATACCGCTCTCTACGTCTCGCATAGGAATAAGGGTTTCATTACCAGGCATCCGCCAATTCCCTAGGGAATTGGTTCAGGAAGTGGCGTATTGAGGTGAACCTGGACAAGAGCGCTGCGGTGTTCTTCTCCAGAGGTGCCACCCCGCGCCACTCCCTGCGCCGCCCTAGAAGTAATCTCGGCCAAGTGACCATGTTCGACCGATCCATTCCCTGGGTCAAAGAGGTCAAATATCTAGGGGTCACCCTAAACAGTACCATGTCCTTCGGCCCGCACATCAAGCGGGTCCGTCACCGAGCATCATTTGTGCTCGGTCGTCTCCATTCGTTAATCTGCAAGCGGAGTAAAATGTCCCTTAGAAATAAGGTGACACTTTACAAAACTTGCGTTCGACCCATCATGACTTATGCGTGTGTTGTGTTCGGGCATTCGGCCCCCTCTCACATCGATAAACTCCAAGTGGTTCAAAACCGCTTCCTCCGTAAAGCCGTAGGAGCCCCCTGGTTCGTACGGAACGTCGACCTCCACTCCGATCTAGGTCTCGAACCTATTCGCGCCTTTATTAAAAAGGCGTCAACACGTCACTTCGCGAACGCATCTACCCATGCGAATCCGTTAATCGTAGCCACCGCCGACTACGATCTCCCCCCCGACCCCTGCCGCCACCGCCGACCGCGACATGTTCTTACCGACCCCCCCGATGCTTTGTCATCCCTTCTTTCCGCTCAGAATACGGGCGACGACGACGACGTAGTAGTAGATCCCCTCCCATAGCCGGCGGTTAACCGGTGCACTTAGTAGTGCACCCGTCCCCCTACAGCGACTGTCCCAACCGAGGGCGCCTCTTGGAGGCGCCCTCGAGTATGTCGCCTCTTGCCCTTATTTATTTATTTATTTAATACTTTATGCACTACAGGTACAAAGGCGGACTTAATGCCTGAGGCATTCTCTACCAGTCTACCTTAGGGTGATGCAAAAACTAATGAAGTAGGTGCAAATCCATAGAAGATAAAAATAAAGAGATAGAAAAAATATTATAAGATACATATATATGGTATATATAGATATATATAACTAATATATACATATAATAATAAATACACATATACACAAATGAAATTAAAATTGAGATCATTCTGCTAAAGTTTTGAGAAGATAATCCTGAACTTTGTTTTTAAAAGACAAGCGATTTGTGGCCATCCTGATATCCTGGGGCAGTGCGTTCCATAGCAAAATGGATTGGACAGAGAAAGAAGAGTGTATAAAATTAGAATGGTGAGAAGAGCATTGGAGAAGACGATTATTACAAGAGCGAAGATGTTTATCATGATTAGTACATAGAAATTGAAAATGGGAGGAAAGATAAGCAGGCGAAGCAGGAGAGTAAAGAATAGAAAATAACATTGTTAGTGCCCGTAGAGCCCTGCGCTTGCGAATTGGCAACCACTTTAGATGGGAACGATACTCAGATACATGGTCAAATTTACGTATATTAAATATGAATCGAATGCAGTTATTTAGAAGGCGGTCGAGTTTGTTGAGATGATCTGCATTCAGGTCGTAGTAGCACACATCACCATAGTCGAATATAGGAAGGATTAAGGACTGCACGAGCATTGTTTTCGTGCTAGAGGGGAGTAGGTTTTTAAAGCGATACAGAAATCGCAACATCCCGGTGACCTTTTGACCGACAGCTGTGATTTGGGTTTGCCAGCTAAGTGTGTTGTCAATGTGCAAGCCGAGATCTTTGACACTAGAACTAAAGGGTATAACTGTACCATTGAATATAAGTGACGGCAGAGTTGAAATATCTACTTTGCTTATAGTTCTAGCGCTTCCTACAAGAATAGCTTGACACTTAGCCGGGTTAACAGTCACTCCAAACCTGTCAGACCAGTTCTTGATAGCCCTCAGATCCTGGTTTAGTTTGCTAATAGTGTAAGAGATTTGATCAGCACTGTCTTGTGAGTAAAGCTGAAGGTCATCTGCATAAAGATGATACGCACACTGAAGTTCATAGGTTATTAGATCAATGAAAATAGAAAATAGAAGAGGAGAAAGTATACCGCCCTGGGGAACGCCAGTTTCTAGGCAGCGCCAAGTTGATGATAACTCGTCACTCAAGACAGCCTGTTGACGCCAGCAACAACAGCCCTTCTGGCTGGCTAGAGCGTAGTGGTTGCACGCTCGCCTTTAAGTCCGGTGAAGCTGTAAAGGCCTCGCGGCCAACAGCGTACATCATTCACACACATACAGCATAGATAATACAATATAATACGGGAAGGACTGAGATGTTAGACGTCCAAAAGGCTTCATTATTTTTGTTGGTCCGATCTACGCAGAATGAAACCGCGATAAAATAGTTTTATTTCATGTGTAATATTCGCGTAAATCTAAGAACTCAGCATATATCTTCCCTAATTTACATACTTCATAAGATTTATGAAATACGATTATATAATTTTAAAATGAATCGCACCGCAACGCTCCCCTTAAGAGCGAATATCGGCAATTTCGTTCAGCTATGCAAGAGTGAGCAAACTTATTAGCGACGGTGGGTCGTTCGGTCATCTTCTTTTATTTTGTGCAGGTGATCGAACGAGAGCGCGAGATTGATTGGACGATTCCATTTAGTTTGGCCCCGTGACTCATTTTCATCACCCCGCTGTGCCGATTGGTTTTTAAATGAATATTCTTCAGTAGCCAAATCTTCGGGCCAGTAGCTTTCCACATTCGGAGCACTATTTAATACTAGCTGTTATCTGCAACTGAGCACACGTTTATATTGCAATATAAATAAATTATAGCCTATATGTGTTATTCTGATGTCTATGCTACATTACTGTAAATTTTTATAAAAATCGTTCAGTAGTTTTACAATCTTTTATTTAACTTGCAATGTTCGATCTGTCTGTTTGTCTTTCCTGTTCAAATCTTATAATCCATTTTTCAAGCACTTGTAGGTATCCGATTGAGTTGAAATTTGGCATTCATATGTAAAGTCGGTAAGAATGCAATAATATGGTACCATGGAGCTGGTCTGATGCTGGAGTTGGAAGGTGGCCATAGGAACTGCAACGAAACCATCCAATTACGCAATATATCCCTGCCGTATTTGGGCTCGTTGGATTTGTCTTGAGTACTTTAGACCCGGATGGCGTCCAAAATCTGATGCTGGAGCCAGAAGAAAGCCATAGGAACTCCTCAACTAAGCAAGATATCTTCGTCGTGTTTTTACTATAAAAGCTCATTTTTCATTTTTTATGTTTTTGATTAACCTAGCCTTCAGATTTATTCCTGTGTAGGGGTGAGTGCGTTTACAAACATGAAAATTCACATGCACAAATACCCAGACCGGGACAAATTATTGTGGATCACACAAAGATTTGTCCCGTACGGGAATCAAACCCGAGCCTATTAGACGCAGTGGGCAGAGCGGCTTAAGGTCTTAACCACTGCGCTGAATCGTCCGTCAAATGAAAAAAAAATCCTGAAAGAGTAATAAATATCTATACATCCATCCTTACAAACTTTCACATTTATAATACTCCGTTCGTTTTGGCTTTTTACTAAAGCAAAACAAATTAAAAATAAGGTTCTTTAAATGTCACTTCGTCGTTTCCATATTTTTTGTACCCAAATTAAATTTGTGTACTCTCTGCTGACTCCGCAAGGGATCTGGCGTGATGATATAGATAGAGATAGATAGAAAAATTACTATTTGATATATATTAATAGTTTTAAAAGCATGAAAACAATTATTAGTATTATAATGTCATTTTAATGCACTGTGGTCTATTGATCATGAAGTACCTACTCAAAAAGACAGGTCCCAAAACTTTTTCATAATAATACTTGACACCTATCATCTGGTTGAATTGAAGCACATACAATGCGGCAGGTACTAATACCTCCTACCGCAAAGCAATTCGGTTATATTGTCTTTTGTAAAATATCTAGTATTTTGTTTCATTTTGGGTTATTATGTCTGATTGTTATGATCTGATGGTGGGGTCTGCCTTCTTAATTTTCTTCTTCCACTTCACTCTGTCGGACGTGTCGTGTTCGGAGGCATTGCAGATACACAGGTCTTTCTTGACCACATCTGCCCATCTTGTTTTTGACCGTCCTCTGGGTCTGGGCCCTGATAGGTTTAGATTGGCCGTAATATTACCCACATAATCGGGAGGTCTTCTCTTTATGTCGCCATACCAACGGAGTCTACTTTCTTGTAGCTTATCAGCGATGTCGCGAACACCGAGACTCCCGCGAACGTACTCGTTGCGAATTTTATCAAGTCTCGTCAACATCCACCGAAGCATCTTCATTTCAGCGACTTGAATCGCATGGACTTGGCGCTGCGTTACGGCCCACGTTTCGCTACCATATGTTAAGACTGGCCTGATCATGTTTTTGTATACTAAGCCCTTAAGCTTAACGGGCACAGTTGCTTTTTTTCATTTACCTAAATACATCACTTTGAAATAAATGCAGTTTTTTTTTCAATAATAATATTTGTAAACAATATAACTTAACTACAACTTGGTACATACTAAAATTGGTACCCTACATGCCGTGCTTAGTGCGGAGACCGCTGTAAAATTACATATTTTTAAGCTATTATGGTAAAATAAATTGTTTTTATTCTATTCTAAAGTGAAAATGCGACCGCGGTGTTCTTACCGATTACAAAGGTTAAGCAGCGTTCGACTTGGTCGGCCCGAGATGGGTGACCGTTTGTGGCATTTTCATATTCAAGCGTCTCCGTGCTTCGGAAGGCACGCTAAGCCGTTGGTCCTGGCTACCACTTAATGTGGTAGTCGTTAAGCCGAGTTGGAAGCCTTATAGGCGGCTTGATAAGTTCCAACAGCAGGTGGCCACAAACCTGCCTCCATCAATCCGAACTGGGTCCGCGTGGTGGAGTATGACCTAATCTCTCTCACCCCGATTTGTGAGAGAAGGCCTTTGTCCAGCAGTGGGCAGTATATGCTGATATTATTAAAGTGAAAATTAGTTACAGACTTATTTAATAGTGGTGATCCTCTAAATTATTTTAGAGGATCACCACTATAAATTATTTACCTTTCAATCGAGGACAATGAATCATAAAGCAGATGTCGGCCGGATAAATAGCTTACATTTGTTATTGCTTCCACAATTATGTGATCTTATACTCATAATCAAAGATAAGAACTACGACGACTAAAATTCAAAATTTTCAAGGATGACAAACAATTGAAATTATGTAAATCATCCCGAATTCTCCAAAGTAATCCCCAAAAACGTCCCTTATACAGTATATTCATACAAAAATAGCGAACGAAGTAAATAAGCGAACCAAAAACAAGGCGACTTAATTCCGCTCCATACATTTTCTATCGAAGCCAATGCGACGCTGAGATAAAGTCGCCATTCGAGCGAAAAGATACGTACAGGGAATTTACAAAGAGAAGCCTGGGGGACCCCGACTAAGCCCATCCGACGCCAATAGATTTATTGTTTAAGATCGCAGGCCGGACAACTGTGTATTATAGGGGGGCAGACGAGACTCGTGCATGTCCTTCCGGTTTGAAGCGGTCAAATGCTTTTCAAATATTCTTATGGCGTGTGTGTCGATCTACGCTGTTGGCCGCGGGGCCTTTACAGCTTCACTGGACAAGAGGGCGAGCGTGCAACCACTAATTGTTATGGTTTTTATATTTCCCCATTTTAGCTTTAATAAAGAATAATGGGCGTTGCGAACACGAGATCCTAAGTTCAAATCCTAGGTCGGGCAAATAAGTTTTTGGATAGAAAATAATCTAGTATCAATACGGAGCCTGGCATTGTGCCCGATATGATGGCTATAGGCTCGCCCCCTATTACATGGGACTTAACATCGTTGACGAAATGTGGATGTACACAGACCACCTCTGCCACCCCCGCTTAGGGAATATAGACGAGACGATGTTTATTTTTTTATTTTACTATAATAATATAACAGGTACATAGTAAATGTTCTTCAGGGTCTTCGTCAGGATCAGGTACACACTTTCTGCCGACGATGTTAAGTCCCATGTAATAGGGGGCGCGCCTATTACCATATACCGGGCACAATTTCAGACTCCGGACTGATACTGGGAATTTTATTGATAGAAAAACTACATTTGTCCGACCTAGGATTTGAACCCAGGACCTCGTGATCGCAAAGCACATTATTAGCCACTAGACCAACAAGGCAGGTGTGTGTGTGTGTCGTAAATCGCATAGAATATCTGGAATAAATTGACGGCGTGTAGTCCCCGCATTGAAATTCAAATCGCTCAAGCACTGGACACAGATAATGCAAAGTACACACCGTCTATTGCTACAGTATTTCAATGAGTGCTTAGGAATTTCCCCTAAGTCTAAGGTTAAGAGCCTTAGGGCAGGTAGTTGAATACACATACACACCGTGTCGCCACACCAGCACTGTACCACCAACATAATTACCTAATCCGCGCGTACCACAGAAATTGTAATAAATAGTTTTATTTCATGAAATAAAACTACATATCGGATTTCATCGCGGTTCATGCCTTAACACCAGATATGATAGACCTCAAATCGTCATAAAAGAACACCGATTTTTACCAAGAATGATTAGTAAGACTTTTAAAATTAAAAAAAAAAACTGGTTCAGAGAAGACGCCTCAAATGGAATCTGTTATTTAATACAATTTCATTCAAAACCAAGCACAACACTGCAAGACCTCAAGTCACCGTAAGCTCATCCTGCATAGGTCGGACAAACAAAAATAATTAAGAAGTTTAAGGGTACGCTAGAATAACTATGAACTTCAAACACCTTAGACCCTTCCGTGAACAGGTGCCAAGCCTTGAACAACCTTAAAATCAAAAATAATAGAGAAATAAATATATTTTATGTCACGTGTAACATTCGCGTAAATCTAATAACGCAAATAGCCTTCTATAATTACAATTTCTGTGGTGTGTACCGTGCTACACCGATTATTGTCCGGTTTGGGGGACTGAAGCTGCTCAAGCCTGTATAATTACTCTCAAATCCCTAAACGTGGTTCCCGAGCAGTACTAAGTGAGCAGGGCATTATCCGTGGTAGGCTAAAGCCGTGGCTTGTCACTATCCTCCTCCACTAGCAGAGTCACACCACCAAGCGACCACGTCAGTGTTTGAGCATGTTGCCGGGAGTTGCCTCACGAGAAGGCGGGTCTAGCCCGCTCATACCGGATCTGGTGTAACTTTCATCTGCTCTGCCGATTTATAAATTCAGTGTGAATAGGCTATTACCGAGTCAACTAGCCAAATCTGCGGCCCATTAATTGAGATAGGAGTCAATAGCTGACCAGACCTCATAAAATAACTTAATTTATTTATTTATGAAACATACATTTGTGTGCTCAAACTAAGAATAATATAAAGTATTTCCAAATCCAATTGAGTTTCCACCGTTAAGTAATACACATAAGTATAAAGAAGATATTGAACAGAAACAAGAGTTCCTATGAGCCGAACTATGAGAGTGGAGGAAGCCAGAGAGGTATGTAAGGAAAAAACCTGTTGGAACTCTGTACTCTCTGCCTACCCCGCCAGGGATCTGGCGTGATGATATAGATAGATAGAAAAGAATTCCTTAAGTTAACTAGATACATACTACTATATAATATATACGATATAATATATAAATTTATTTGGTAATTACACTGTTGATGCGAGTGTAATTTAAAGACAAGATATTGAAAAAATATCAATTTTGGAGAAGCTTTCATTATTACATCTACTTCATCGTCGAATAAAAGTATTTGATCCATAATTAGTTCTGGCTGTCGATGACTGGAGTAGGAATGTGTTTCTTGCATTAAGGCGTGGGCATTTAATTAATATTTTGCTTAATAAATAAAGAGAGTTATTATAGTTATTAATAATTTTGATCAATTTTTTTTGGTCTTAAATTAACTTACGATCGGAGAGACGGTGAACGGTGTTGGTAGATTACAGAAATTGGGAAATTAACTAAGTGATTGAAAAATTTGTTCTGAACCCATTCTATATGCTCAATATAAACTTTATATTGTGGGTTCCAAACAAATGGGCAGTACTTTAAGGTAGGAAGAACACAGGATCTATATAAAAGTAGGAGAGTCAATATTTTTTTTAAATGTTTATCAACCCTCAGAATAAAATCCAAAATTCGATAGAGTCTATTAAAGAGTTCGTTAATATTGTTATCAAATAATAGTTCAGCATCCAGGTAAATACCTAGATCATTTAAAATAGTAACTCATTGTAAAGCCTGTCCTTTGATATTGTAATTAAACATTATTTTTACGAGAATAAGTTATAACACTGCATTTATCGGAATTAAGGAATAGCATATTACGATGACACTACTCTGATAATCTGGTAATATGCAATTGGGCACAGTCCTCAGTTGGTTAGATGACATTAAAATATTTATTATCATCGGCATACAAAAGAAACAAAAAAACAAACAAAGAAAACTTATATTATCCTCTAGCTAAGGAATGTTTTTTTTTGACAGAGAATTAGGAAAACTTGATGCAAAGTCGACGACGGTTTGGTTAGGTGGCTAAGATAGACCGCTCCGTCCACTGGATCGAGTACTTGCGGGTTCGTTTCTCGCACGGGGTCAAATATTTGTTTTAGTCTGGGTATTTGTGTATGTGAGTTTCATGTTTGTAAATACGCCCACTATACAGGAATAGATCCTTATATAGGGTTACGATAATTAAGAATATAAAGAGTTGCCAGCCTGTCGCCATTCTGCGGGCGTCCCTTTCGAAGCCCTTACATCCCTTCTTTCGGATACAGATACCGCACACAAGATCAGACACCGACCTCGCCGGAGAGGTCAAAAAATACCTTGCCCGCCAGCCGGTGCAGAGCACCATGACGAGGCCGTTCCTCCTTGAGGCGCCCTTGAGCTAGTTGCCCGCTTGCCCTTCTGGCTCGAGCGTAGTGGTTGCACGCTCGCCCTCTTGTCCGGCGAAGCTGTAAAGGCCCTGCGGCCAACAGCATAGATCATTCACACAGACACACATAAATCTGCGAGCACATCATTACACATGTCTTCCGGAAAAGAAATTGTTATTATTTTATGTCCAATCAAATTGTCAATTAGTCTAAGCGTTTATTATGGAAGGAACTTCACGACGATGCAGCTCCCAGATATCAAATAAGACTTTTTTGCCTCAAAATCAATTAACAAAATGAAAGTAAGGAAAGATAAAAGCCAGCGTTGTGGTACATTATGATATACGTATTATTCAAAAGAAGTCATATAAGTTGAATAGCCGGACCCTATAATTCTTTGATACGAACCGTAGGTCAGAGTAATGAACTGCCCATAATACCCGTGCATTGAACACTGAATAGCCGAGGGGTTGCTCATGGCAAAATAACGACTAATGGTAATGGTTTTTATACAAATGGTTCTCTTTAGTCGCTTCCTGTCCAACAGAACATTTTCACAGGAATAAAAACGCGGTAACGATTTATTATTACTAGTGGTCGCCCATTGGTCGAAATTCGACCATAATTAATTTAAATTATAAGTTTGAACATTATTAAGGTTCAATTGTCAAAGACTATACTTCTATAATCACAGATTTCGCCAAGGCTACGCTGTTAATTTGCCTATTCTTTTCAAACAAATTATACGAACTTCAAATCAAAAAAAAAAACTAAAAATGATTAAAATGAAGAAAAAACTTTATTTAATTTTTTTTTATTGAAACAAAAAACCAAAAAGAAAGTGCTGTCCATTGAACTTGACATATGTATTTCGATAATTTAATTAATGATACAAAACTACTCTGTAAACGATGTTTTTTGTAAAAACTCTTTCATCGTTTGCTGGTTATGTTTGACATTCAGTAAGACTATAGACAAATAATATTAAAAACAAACAATATTAATCTATTCTCAATTCGAAGTGTATTGTGTCAAATACATGGTAGTGTGTGTAAGGTGTTTTTTATTGATTAAATGTATTTTTTATGCATAATTTAAAGAAAAATATTAGCAATCTGCACTCCTTCTCGATTTCATACTCCTCCGTCCGCGCAATTTTCGTAAAAAGGGGTACAAAGTTTTTTGCTTCACGTATTAATATAATGATTTAGTCAATTATTCTCAAAATAATATATGGCGCTTGTACACGAGTCAAGTTACTGTTGCAGTTAAGTCACTGGCTGAGGTTAATTAAAAAAATTGAAGGAAGAAAAACTTTTTTAATAAAATATTTAAGTACTCGTATTTACTTATTTGAAAATTTCAAAAATTAATATCAAATAGATCAAGTTATTTAATTTACTTATTTATCTACACAAGTGAATCTCGCGGCAAGCTCTTATATCATTTAAATTGTGTAATGACGTTATAAGTTGATAGTAAAGGTTTTCAGAAAAAGATTATTTTATTCTTTTCAGCGCGTTTAAAGAATGCTTGCTTTTAAAAAAGTTTTTTACTTTTAATTTATTTTTTACTTTTTGACAGGTTTCTTTGTCTGTTCATCTTATTCAACGTATCATTCTCAGCAAGTCCTTTCATTTGATAACCATGTTGTTGGAAAGCATAAAAAACCTAGTCCGCCATCTTTAGAAGTTCGCCATATTCGATTTAGGGTGACTTTTATTTTTCGAGTTATTCTCAGCAAGCCTTTGATACCCATATTGTAGGAGTGCCTAAAATAATAACTAGTCCGTCATCTTGGGTGTTCCGCCATGTTGGATTTAGAATGACGTCACACAGGTGACCAAGCATTGTCATCCAAACTAAACGTGTATACAAAAAAAAATTGAGTTGCAAGTTAAATAAAAGCTTGTATAAAAGTCGTAGCCCCACACAAGAAATTTTTACTATATCTTGGGTGCGTTTTAAAACATGATAGTCACATACACAAACATTTGCATCGTGGAATGATGATGTATTTCTTTCTCCTTTCTTATTATGACTTTCACTTTCACTGCTCAGCCGTGACATACATACTCATGTGTACTATTTTGTTGTTACTATTTTTTTGAGACAATGTTATTCGTTCGCACGAATTGTAATAAAATATGGTTAAATTGTTGATATGTTTGTGTCATATCAGCTAAATATCGTGTCTCTCATGCTGTGACAAATAAAATTTCTTTTTTTCACCTGGATTTATGCAATCGGTCTAGTAGGGAATAATGCGCGTAGCAATCACAGAATACTGAGTTCGATCCTAGGTCGGTCAATGTGTAATTTTTTGATAGAAAAATTCCCAGTATTAGACCGGAGTCTGGTATTGTGCATGATACAATGATAAAAAGCTCGCCCCCTATTATACTAAGGCCTAACATCCTCGGTGAAAAGTGAGTGTATACAACACACCTCTTCCCTCCCCCGCTTGGGGAAGATAAGCGGATTGCAGTCTATGAATAACTAATATAACACACGATTTGGTCTGGTATTGAGAGGTATGTACTAAGGGAAGAATCTGTTGGAACTCTGTACTCTCTGCCTACCCCGTGAGGGATCTGTGCGTGATTATGTAGATAGGTAGATCTATGACCGTTTTCAATATATAGCTAATAGACAGTTTGCTTACTGGCACTAGTAGAAGTCAGTAATTTAGACACGTATTTTTCATAAAACATACTTCTAACTACTCCTGGTAGTTATGTCTATCCTTAATATAGATATTGGAAACGGCGAAGACTGCCTCGATGGTCTGGTGGCAAAGCGCATCGCTTTGTGATCACGAGGTCCTGGGTTCAAACCATAGGTCGGACAAGTGTAGTTTTTCTAACGAAAATTTCGCAGTACGAGTCCCGAGTCCGGAATTGTGCCCGGTATATGGCAATAGGCTCACCTCCTATTACATGGGACCTAACATCGTCGGCGAAACGTGGGTGTACTTAGTACACCTCTGCCAACCCCGCTTGGGGAATATAGGCGTGATGGTGTGTGTGAAACCGGCGACTACTTGGTAATAAGATATTGAAACGTTGCAATCCAAAAGAAATATTCTTTTAATTTTTTGGGAGATTTGTCCCTTTGTCTTTTTTCATTCAAGATTGAGAAGATTACTTACGACGGCGAGGCAACATTTCATATTACGAACCCACCAATCTCATAAATGAAATTGGCTAGAAGGCGAATTAAATTACATACCTAAATCTGAGAACGTATTTTGAAGGCTAATACTTACTTAGTTATATTTCTTTCACTCCACGATAGTAAGTCTATCTATCTATCTATAACCTCACGCCAGATCCCTTGCGGGGTAGGCAGAGAGTACAGAGTTCCAACAGGTTCTTTCCTTACATACCTCTCTGGCTATCTCGACTCTCATAGTTCGTCTCATACACGCTCGCCGGTTACGGAGACTCTTGACTTTTCCATCAGATAAGACTCGGTTTATTTGGTCGTGGTAAGATAGACTAGGTCTTCCCCGGTACCTGCATCCTTCCACTTTCGCATTGTATATCTGTTTTGTCATTCTTTCCTCTGGCATTCTTTCTATATGCCCGAACCAACGGAGCATGCCCTTTCTCATCTTTACACCGATACTATCTTTCATACCTACTCGCTGTCTTACTATGCTGTTGCTAATGCGGTCGGTCAGCTTCACTCCGCACATCTTCCGCAGAGCTCGCATTTCTACCGCATTTATCCTGCTTTCATTCTCCTTCTTACATACCCAGCTCTCGCTACCATATAACAGCGTTGGGACAAGAACTCTGTTATGTATGGCCAGCTGCGCCTTATGGCTTAAGTGCCGGCTCCCGAGTAACTTTCCCATCGCACCATTCACTCTGTTCCCTGCACTCACTCTTCTCTCTATGTCAGCGGTGTATTTCCCATCCTTACTGAAGGCGTATCCAAGATATACAAACTCATTCACTTGCTCCAGCACATCGTTACCAACCACAATCCTTACATTCGTTCTGGTTTCTTCCCTTTCAAAAACCATAATCTTGGTTTCATAAGGAGACCCCATAGTAAGTAATTGAAGAAATAAGCTTGAAAAGTAAATTTCCATGTTAATTCGAACGCTCGAACGGAAATCCTAATAGCCAAGTTATAAAGTATTAAAATGAAATATTAAAAAGTAATACCAGTATTTTTTATTCATATTCCAAGAAATCCCCGATCCAAGTAACATTTTTATTTAACAAGTTACTAACAATTTACATGTTGAATAATAAATGAATCGTTATCCGCAAATAAACCGGGAAACGCTTTTAAAACTTTATATTTTCTTTGAGTTTCATTCTGTGTTTTAATTTCTGCCGTCTCTTTGGGAATTGTTTCTGTATAATATAATACATAGGTACGGTAGCTCTACGGCGAGTCGTTTTTTTTTATTGTTTTTCCTTTTCAAGATCTACAGCAATTGATTTATCTGACTCATAAGCGCCCACGCACAAGAAAACACCTAACGGTCCCAATTTTATAGGGGCCAAGCCTTTGCCATTATCAGACACAATACCAGACGCCCCGGCCTAATGCTGGGAATTTTTCTAACGCAATTTACACTCTATCCTGCCTTAGTTTTATGACTTGATATTTATTCCTGACCTAGGTCTTAGGTAACAGCATATGTTCAATCTAAAATTTAACCCATGTATTTATTTACTTGCCATCAACCTCTGCTTATTTATTGTGTGGTAGCGGAAACGGCGCTAGTGTCAATTTCCGGTGCAGACCTGTCGCGAACATGGCCGCCATTCGTGTCGTTCAATAAAATTCACATAAAAGTAATGGAACATTTTAATCTAGCTATAAATTTCTACTTACTTAGAAAGTACTTATCAAGTAACTTATTTGAAGATTTAAAACTAGTATGGTGTCCTGATACCAATCAATGTGGATATAGCCAAACGACACTTTAAAGTCATTGGGAATATTATATATAACAAAATGTGTAATATTTATCCGATGAACAGGTATCAATGTGAAATTCGTGTAATTAAATTTCTTCTTACTAAAAATTATGTTGAGAAAGAGAATATGCTCTAATTTTATAATTCAAATTGTAGCTATAAATAAAACTTTGTTTATAACACATGCCCGTAATTATTCGTCCACACCGTGCACTTTTTCATGAACACACTATACATTTTAATAAAACTCTGCTGTAATATCTTAGTTATAGCTTTCTAAGAAGCGAGCACTGGTGTCCATAACACAAGTTCATTCTTAATTCGGGCACTAGAAATCAAACACTTTACATATTAAAATGACAATAAAATAAAAAAATAAACATAACAAATGCATCAATCAACATCTACCACCTTAAAGTAAATTGAAACGCTAGATCTTTCGTGGGATATTTAGGCCTCCAGAATAAATCTATCTATATCATGACGCCAAATCCCTGGCGGTTTAGGCAGAGAGTACAGAGTTCCAGCAGGTTCTTTCCTTACAGGCCTTTTTAGACGAGTGAATGATATACACTGTTGGCTGCGGGGCCTTTACAGCATCACCGGACAAGGCGAGCGCGCAACCACTACGCTACACCTTAGAGACCTCTCTGGCTTCCTCCACTCCTGCAGAGTAAAGAGAAGATAAAAAGACACCAAATATATTTTTCCATCCTTAAATCGAATCAAAAAACATTATTTGTGTAGACAAAAAAGCACTGGCAATCTTCATAAAATATAACATTCACTGATTTTTCATCTAACAAAGCAAACGCAGCCTCTTCTGAAAAGATCCAGCGGGAAACACAGTAGGCTGGTTTTTAACCGATTTCAAAAAAGGAGGAGGTCAATTCGACCGTATCTTTATGTTTTTGTATGTACGTTAGGCGATTATTCCGCTACTTATGATTTTGATGATTCTTTGTGCATTTGGTTCAGTATAGCTCCAAAGTGGTCCTATTTTAATTTCATCGGTATTGGACCTTGGACTTTGAAGATACACCAGGGAACTCCCTAACGACAAACAATACGAATGTGTAGATTGAGATATTATGGGTATTACGTCAATCCTAATCCTGTACTCTGCCATAAAACTAATCAGAACATTAACCGACTTCAAAAAAGGTGAGGTTGACAGTTCGTCTGTGTTTTTTTGTAACGTCTTTATCTATGAACTAATTTTTATGATTCTTTTTGCGTTGGTTTTAGTATAGTTTCGAGGTGGTCTCGTTTTAATAAAATCAGTATTGAACTTTGGATTTGGAAGATACACCAGGGGACTCTTTAACGGCGTACAGCACGAATGTATAGATTCCGCTATTATGGTCCTGTAGGTACCTCGCTGTACAACTCAGCAAAATAATATAATATAGGTATATAAATATTAGTAAATAATTGATAGATTAAAATGAAGATGTGCGGAGTCACGCTGACCGACCGTATTCGCAACAGCGTAGTAAGAAAGCGAGTAGGTATGAAAGATAGTATCGGTGTAAAGATGAGAAAGGGTATGCTCCGTTGGTTCGGGCATATAGAAAGGATGCCAGAAGAAAGAATGACAAAACAGATATACAATGCGAAAGTGGAAGGATGTAGGTGCCGGGGAAGACCTAGACTATCTTACCATGACCAAATAGACCGTGTCTTATCTGAAGGGCAAGTCAAGAGACTCCGTAACCGGCGAGTGTGTATGAGACGAACTATGAGAGTGGAGGAAGCCAGAGAGGTATGTAAGGAAAGAACCTGTTGGAACTCTGTACTCTCTGCCTACCCCGCGAGGGAGCTGGCGTGATGATATAGATAGATAGATAGAGTAAATAATTCACTCGTCACTTAAAATAGTAAAATGAAAACCTTTTTTAATTAAAAGGTAAACCGACTTCAAAAAGCAAAAAATATATATTTGAAGTTGATGCCAAGTAACCGACTGCACTAACCGGTACCGACTTCAAATGTTTATGTTTTGCTTTTTGTAGTCGGTTTACCTTTTTATTAAAAAAGATGTTTATTGTTATAATAATGAAGATTATATTTGATAGGCTTAACTTTTTGATTATTCAAATATTAAAAAAAAAACACTTAGGTTCCACCAGCATGTGATTGCCTTATTATGTAAGTAATTTTGCGTCAAAAGAATCAAAAACAGAAGGCATTTGACCTATTATATAAGTTACTAAATAAAAAACGATAATTTCAATGAAAAAAAAAAGCCCGGTCGCAGCACCTATATTCCCCATGGGGGGTGGCATGACCACACCCACAATGTTAAGGCCCAGTGTAATAGGAAGCGAGCCCATTTTTACTATAGTAGGCACAATGCCATACTCCGGACATATATGGAACTTTTTTTGTGGAAAAAAATTTCCTTTGCCCGACATAGGATTTGAACCTAGGAACTTAGGACCCCGGCGCGCATGATTCGCCACTAGAGCATAATAAAGGCAAGGAAGTCTTCAAGTTTTTCCATTTTCACATGTGTATGATAAAGTTGTATAGCTATAACAAAACTATCGCTAGTCTATCGACACCATCGTGACCTCGAACAAAAGTAAGGTATATCGATATTATCTATACATAAAAAGGAAAGGTTTGTATTTTTGAGATAAACTTAAAAACTACTGAACCGATTTCAAAAATAATTTGTACGGCAGTCATAATAGTCATCTAGGGAATCTGGATTAGCAATATAACTCGCTCTTATCGAGAAAGTTTAACTCAAAGTTTCCCGTTTCCCTGTAAGTTTATTAATTTGCATATTTATGGCCTCTTTCAATTTTTATCGGTTAAAGAAAAAATTATAGGCGCGGGTCTAATGAAAACCATGTAATTAAAACATTTTGTTGCCACATTTGTTGCCATACAACACATTGCCGCTGGTAGAATGTATTTAAGCATGTTGTTTTGTTTGTTACCTACCTATAATTATTTTCCAGTATTTTTTGTAAATATATACACTTATCTGAAGGACAAGTCAGGAGTCTCCGTAACCGGCGAACGTATATGAGACGGACTATGAGGATAGAGGAAGCCAGAGAGGTATGTAAGGAAAGAGCCTGTTGGAACTCTCTACTCTCTGCCTACCCCGTAAGGGATCTGGCGTGATGATATAGATAGATAGATATACAATTATATTTATTGATAAGATCCTTACATTAATAGGGATATCTCAATGGAATTATTCTTTGCAATCATCATCATCTCAGCCTATACTTGTCCACTGCTGAACATAGGCCTCCCCAATCGCTTTCCAGCGTAACCGGTCCGATGCCACCTGCATCTAACGACTTCCTGCGATTTTCACAAGATCGTCGGTCCATCTGGCAGGCGGTCGTCCCACACTGCGCTTGCCAATACGTGGTCTCCACTCTAGAATCTTTTTGCCCCAACGCCCGTCCGATCTACGCGCTATGTGGCCCGCCCATTGCCACTTCAGCTTGCTAATCTTAACGGCTATGTCGGTGACCTTGGTTCTTCTACGAATCTCCTCATTCCTGATTCGATCGCGTAGAGAAACGCCGAGCATAGCTCTCTCCATAGCTCGCTGAGCAACTCTGAGCTTTTTTATGAGACCTATAGTAAGAGACCACGTCTCTGATCCATATATCATCACTGGTAACACACACTGACTAAAAACTTTAGTCTTAAGGCACTGAGGTATTTTGGATGAGAAGATGTTGCGCAGTTTCCCGAACGCTGCCCAGCCGAGTTGGATTCGTCGATTGACCTCTCTCTCAAAGTTGGACCTACCTAACCGGACTACCTGTCCCAGGTAAATGTATTCGTCGACAACTTCAAGAGTAGAGTTCCCAACGGTGAGTGCGGTGGGTACGACATGGACGTTACACATTATTTTCGTTTTGTCCATGTTCATTTTAAGACCCACTTGTTGAGATACTCTGTTGAGGTCACCGAGCATTCGTCCTAGATCTTCCAGCGACTCCGCCACGACCACAATGTCGTCGGCAAATCGAAGGTGAGTGATGTATTCGCCATTGATGTTGATGCCAAGTCCTTGCCATTCCAAGAGCTTGAAGGCGTCCTCTAAGGTGGCCGTAAACAGTTTCGGAGAAATGACGTCTCCCTGCCTTACTCCTCTTTTTATGGGGATCGCCTTCGTGCAATGCCCCTGTACTCGGACTGACATGGTGGCGTTATTATACAAGCACTTCAACACTTCAATGTACCGATAGTCAATGCGGCATCGCTGGAGAGATCTAAGAACCGCCCAAGTCTCGATCGAATCGAAGGCTTTCTCATAGTCCACAAACGCCAAGCATAGTGGCCGATTATACTCCTCGGTCTTCTGTATAATCTGCCGCAGCGTATGTATGTGGTCTATGGTACTAAAGCCTTTCCGGAAACCGGCTTGTTCGGGAGGCTGGAAGTCATCAAGCCTGCGTTCGAGACGATTCGTAATGACTCTCGAAAACAACTTATAAACATGGCTCAGCAGTGTGATGGGCCTATAATTCTTCAGTAAAGTGTTATCACCTTTCTTGAAAAACAGTACCACCACTCCCCTGTTCCATGCTTCCGGCGTTTTCTCTTCGAGCAAGACGGAATTAAACAGCCTCTGAAGGACTTTAAGTACCGGCGTTCCGCCCGCTTTCAGAAGCTCTGCGGTAATTCCGTCTTCGCCTGGTGCTTTGTTATTTTTGAGTTGTTTGAGAGCCATCGTAATCTCGTACAGGCTGATGTCCGGGATATCTTCAGTGTAGTGTCGGGTTAGCTTGGCTCTTGGGTCTTTTACCAAGTCAACAACAGGTTCAGCTACTGAGGTGTACAACTGCCCATAGAACCTCTCTATCTCCCTGAGCACCTCTGACCTATTCGACGTTACGTTTCCGTCCTCCGTCTTCAGCTTCGTCAACTGGCTTTGCCCAATAGACGCGTCTCTTGCGAACACTTTGGAGCCCTTGTTCTGTGCTATGGTCTCCTCAATACGCCTTGTATTGAAGGACCGTAAATCGTGACGCAAGGACTTCAGTATCTGTCCATTGAGCTGCCTATAGGACTTAGCATCATCGGAGGTTTGGAGCGTCATGGTACGTCGCTCAGCCATGAGATTTCGGGTGGAGTTAGATAGTTTTTGAGGTCTATTTTTACGGTGGGGCTTATAATACTTGGACCCGACCGTATGGACAGTCTCTACCAGCCTGTTGTTGATTTCGTCCACTGATGCGCTGCTGTCTAGCAATTCGAAGCGGTTTGCCAATTCGAGTTGAAAGTTCTCGGGGTTTTGGATGTGTGCATAAGAAGGTCGGAGCGTAGACTTCATCAGACGCGATCTTTCCATTTTGGCATTAATATTTAATGTGCCTCTGACCATTCGGTGATCACTGCCGGTTTTTACCCTGTGAATCACGGAGACATCATTAAATATTTGTCGCTTGGTGCTCATGATGAAGTCTATCTCATTTTTTGTGGAACCATCAGGGCTCATCCAGGTCCATTTTCTATGAGGCGGCTTCCGGAAGAAAGAGTTCATCATAAAGAGTCCCTCCTTCTCCAGATATTCGGCCAGCCTCTGACCCCTGGGGTTGCGCTGCCCATATCCAAATTGCCCCACTCTCAACTCATCATCGCCCCGTTTGCCCAGCCGCGCATTGAAGTCACCCATAACCACTGTAAAGTGTGCTTTGGAAGTATGTATGGCTCTACTAATGTCCTCATACATTACTTCGACGTCATCATCTGAGTATGCCGAGGTCGGTGCGTAGACCTGTATGACCTTCAGCGAATATCTTTTGGATATTCTGAGTATCAGGTACGCTACCCTGCTCGACACACTAGTGATGGACACAATGTTGTCTATGAGTGACTTGTGGACGATAAATCCGACACCACCTTGGGACTGCTGTTCACCCTCCCGGTAGTAAAACAAGTTGCCGGATTTTAAGGTTATCGTGTCCTCGCCCTTTCTTCGGACCTCCGATAAACCAACAATATTCCACCGCAACTTGTTTATCTCTTCTTCCAGCTCAACAAGCTTCTCATCTGTCCTTAACGTGCGTGCATTGTATGTCACCAGGGCCAATTTTCGATGTTGGTGGTAGCCGAATCTCTGCCGGAGATTCTTAGCACCCCTTGTCCTGTCGTTACCATAGCTGCTACCGTGGCCAGGACGAACAGGACCGCCGGGGACTAGGGGCCTGGTTTTATTCTTATCTTCCATTTTAATAAATTGGGGGTGTTTGCCATACTCGCCACGCTTGGCAGGCGGGTTGGCGAGCGCAGTTTTTGATGGTAGAAGTGTTAAGGGAACGCTGCTGCCCATTCCCTAGTTTTCCCTTAGTCGCCTTGTACGACACCCGATGGGATGAGATGGGTTGGTCCTATTCTAAGCCGGGAACCACGCGGCGCTTTGCAATAGCTTCAAGGATTTAATGTAATATGAACAAATCATTCACAATGATTTAAGGAAATCGGAGGATGATGCGCTCGTAGCGCTGTGCAACCGCAGTGTTCTTACCGAATACCAAGGTTAAGCAGCGTTCGACTCGGTCGGCCCGAGATGGGTGACCGTTTGTGGCATTTTCATATTCGAGCGTCTCCGTGCTTCGGAAGGCACGTTAAGCCGTTGGTCCCGGCTACCAGTTGTGGTATGTGGTAGTCGTTAAGCCGAGTTGGAAGCCTTAAAGGCGGCTTGACAAGTTCCAACAGCAGGTGGCCACAAACCTGCCTCTGCCAATCCGAACTGGGTCCGCGTGGTGGAGTATGACCTAATCTCTCTTACTTCGATTTGTGAGAGAAGGCCTATGTTCAGCAGTGGGCAGTATAGGCTGATATTATTATTATAAGGATGTCAAACCTTACAATCCCATTTTCAAATAAAAATCGCAGAAAGTCGTTGGATGCAGGTGGCATCGGGCAGGCTACACCTGAAAGCGATTCGGGAGGCTATGTTCAGCAGTGGAAAAGTATTTGCTGAAATGATGATGATGATGGGCGGACCCCGTCGACAACAGCGCTACCTACCGGATTCAACTATAACTAAGAACGATCTAACTCCATAAGGCGGAAAAAAAATTTAAATCGGTCAAGCCGTTTAGGAGCAGAAGAGTTAGGAACACAATCGCAACAAAATTTTACATAAAGTACCTATTGTTATCAGATTTAAAAAGTATACTATGGTTAATTACACCGTTCACTAATCCTCGATAATAAATTTTACCGTGTATGTAATTACGTCAATATTGTAATAAAACAATTATATTTTCAAGTAATAAGGTTATGGGCGTGGCAAGCGAAAATAGTCGCTTTTTACATCTACAAGAAGAAACACAGGCGCCTTACCGAGAGGTGAATCGCGAGGTAATCCGGAATATTTTGTTAGATTTCAATGTATAATGTAATCAGTATGCCAAAGTCGATTGTTCGGATGGGTGCACTGCAACGGAGAATCAGGCCAGGTGCTGGGTTCCCATCGCATCATGAGATTTAGCCACCCAGCCGGTTAATTGAGACTATGTCACCCGAATTTAATACGAAGAACGCTTCGTATTCTGGCTAAGAACCGTATTGTTAACATTTAATGCGAGCCGAAAAAACAGTCGCACTAAGATTTTTAGCTAGGTATATCCAGGAGCAAAAACAATTTTGTAAAAAAAAGAATAATTTGACGGACGATTTAGCGCAGTGGTTAAGAGCTTGAGCGGCTCCGCCCACTGTGTCGAATAGTCGCGGGTTCGATTCCCGCACGGGACAAATCTTTGTGTACTCCACAATTATTTGTTCCGGTCTGGGTATTTGTTTGTGAATTTTCATGTTTGTAAACGCACCCACGACACAGGAATAAATCCTAGTGTGGGGCTACGTTTTAAAAAAAAAAAATGATAAACAGAAATTCAGAATTCCGATGCGGTGGCAGTTGTAAAAAACATTTAGTAATTTTTGACGTTTGTAAGAGCTCCTATTGGCCTATGCATGGCCTATGCGATAAAACATTTTTCACTTTAACGTTGCAAAATTTAATTCAGCATTTTTGAAACCTTTGGTAACTCCAGCTGGGCGGCGCGACAAGTCATATGTCATAAATTTTGGTCGCCCTTGGCGTGAGATAACCATAATGTACCATAACTTTAAACTAAGATAAGAATTGCTATTATAACTAATTGTACAAGTTTCAAATTTCGGGAAATGCCTGCCGCATACTGCCACATCCTGGGCTTGGTGATGTGGCAGTTATGTGGGGCTCGCACCCACTAAAACCCCCCCGGCGTCCGTCTCATGCCCAATTGCCGTACCGCAGGAATTGCCAGTGGTAGAACATCTGCGGCACGGGCGGGCCTGGTCTATTTCCACAGAACTCTCCTTCGTGCCTTGTGCATTCTTTGTTAGGGGGCACAGGACGCAGCGCACTTCCGTCACAGGCCTGTTACTGGTCAGGCGACAAGCTGCCCACGCTCGGCGCCCGCAGGTCACTTTTCAAGGTGGGCGGAGGTCATTAGCGGCATACGCTCTACGCCTCCGCCTAACTCGCCTCCTGCGAGCGGGATTCACGCTAGTCTCCTCCCGCTCCCGTTCTGCCGCCTCTTTTGCCGCCATTACGGTCCCGCAGAATGCGACCATAGCCACCCAGGCGCTCTCCCTCTCGACCATGGCCGATACCACGGGCCGGGAGTGAGAGCGTCGTCCCTCCGATCTCAGCGGCCAATTGCTGCCGTTCCACACCCCAAGCCGGACACACCAGTAGGGTATGCGAGGCTGTGTCCTCCGGATCACCGCAATGGTAGCACTCCGCCGTCTCCTCCCGACCGATCCGGCACAGGTACCGCCCGAAGCAGCCGTGCCCAGACAGCACCTGTGTCAGTCGGTAGGTAAGTACCCCGTGCCGCCTTTCAACCCATTGCCAGAATATCGGAAAGATATTAGCGATGGTGGCGTGTCCAGCACTGGGTTGGCTCAACAGCCCGCGCCACTCCTCCAGGACCGCTCTCTGGAGCTCCTTCCGCCGAGCTCCTAAAGCTCTAGGCTCCGGATTTCCGTCCCTGCGCCAGCGGTGAGCGGTGGCTAGGGCCCTCGCCTCAATATGCCATGGTGGCATTCCAGCTAGCAGGGTAGCTACCTCATAAGCGATCGTGCGGTACCCGCGGGCTACCCTGGCAGCCAGCAAGCGCTGTAGTCGGCGCAGGAACGCAATGCTGCCGGCCGTCAGGCACCCAGGCCATATCGGGGCCCCATACAGGGCTTGGGACCGCACAATACCCGCATATAGCCTCCGGCAGGATGCCTCCGGACCACCAAGGTTAGGCAGGAGCCCAGCCAGCGCCCCCGCAGTTCTTATTAGCTTGGGAGCCAGTGTTTTAAAATGTGGCTCGAATTGCCAGCGGCTGGCCAAAAGCAGACCCAGGTATTTGAGCTGTCTGCCGATGGAGATGCAGACCCTTCCAACCACAATGTGGGCATTGGGAGGCGGAGTATTCCTAGGTCCGTGGAATGTGACAGCCTCCATCTTCTGGAGAGCCACACTTAATCCGAGCTGTCGGATTTTCCCGACAACGTGGGATACGCCCGCTGTCGCCAATATTGCCACATCCCGGTGTGTCCTCGCCTTTGCCGTGACTAGCGTGTCGTCCGCGTAGCACGTTACCGCCACTCCCGGCAGCAACGCACCACGCAAGACCCAATCGTATGCGATGTTCCACAAGAGAGGTCCTAGTACCGACCCCTGTGGAACACCACATCCCACGCCTCTCTCACCCCATTGCTCCTGCCCAGGGTAGGTAATGAGCCTCGCAGACAGATAGTCCCCGACGATGCAGCGGAGGTAATGCGGCACCCCATGGTACGTTAGGGCCGCAATGATTGTGTTGTGGGGGATTGAATGGAACGCGTTGGCAATGTCTATTGACACTGCCAACAGCACCCCCTAGATAGCTTCCGCCACCATATTTCAAGCACCTAGCAAGACCCTGCGCACCGGGGTCACAGCCCGCGCTTGAGTGCTGTGAGATTAACAAAGTTTTTTTTATATTTAAGTCTTTTTAAAAAAACCTAGCCCCTCACTAGGATTTTTATTCCTATGTCGTGGATGTGTTTACAAACATGAAAATTCACATATACAAATACACAGACCGGAACAAATAATTGCGGCTCATACAAAGATTTGTGCCGTGCGGGAATCGAACCCGCGACTATTAGACACAGTGGCCGGAGCGGCTTAAGCTCTTAACCTCTGCGCTAATCGTCCGTCTGGTGTCCGTCTAAAGATGCGCCGGAATAATCTTTGGCTAGAATGCCGCGCGCCAGGAACAGGTTTTATAGGATTTAAACGCCTCCTACTCATTTAACGCGCCATTTTATTTTAATTTATAACTCTCATAAAAGAATATATTATAAACTAGCTGTTTCCTGCTTCGCACGCGTTTATTTTGTAATTTAACTTATGTAGGTAGAACTTTTTGGGGTAGTATTATTCCAAGACTTAAGAGACACCTCCATATTAAGTTTCCTTTCAATCCGTTAAGCCGTGTTAATATGGAGAAATAAAAACAATTATCCCCCAGGAATCTTGCATTACCCGAGGTAAAAAGTGATCTAAAACAATCTCTGAAAATTCCTCCATTTTCCAGTGATAGTATATTTAAAATCGTTTCCGTCGTTCTGGATATTAACACGGACAAACATTTTAATTTAAATTGTACCCGTATGCGCAAAAAATATCTTCTTTATTTCAAAATCACAAATCCCAAATCAATATTCCCGTGCGCTGTGCGGGGATCGTACCTGCGACTATTTGACAAAGTAAGTTAAGCAGTCTACGTTTTATCGCTTAAACCAAGTCGTCATTTATAAAGTCAAGTTAAATATGATTAAATTTTCGTTGTAAAACAATTTCAGCAGGTCCCCAGGCTTCCAGTCGCCTGTGAAGAGGAATAGGGAAATCGAAAGATTGCCCTGCTTTTCCTTAGCCAAAATATGATTAATATCTTTGGGCCTTCATGCAGGCCGGTTAAAACCCACCAACTGCATATAATGCAGGATAATATCGGCATAATCTAGTGTGTAAACAAAGTTACCTATTTCATATTATTATTTCACGACTTAAGATACTTTAATTCTATCTACCAATCTATATCATCACGTCAGATCCCTTGCGGAGTAGGCAGAGAGTACAGAGTTCCAACAGGCTCTTTTCTTCTCTTTTCTTTCTTTCCGGCTTTCTCAACTCTCATATTTCGTCTTATACACGCTCGCCGGTTACGGAGACTCTTGATTTGATTTTTGGATAAGACATGGTTTATTTGGTCATGATAAGATAGTCTAGGTTTTCCCCGATATCTACGTCCTGTTTTAGGTACACTACCTACCAACTGACAGCTGCGTGGAATCATTTGACCCTTTGTAAATATGTATATTTCTTTTTTTACTACCGTTTTTATTGATAGTTCTTTACTGTTTTTTATATAATTATATAACATATTGTATATAATTTGTGAAACTATAAATGGCTGTTGTTCTACGTCCTCCCACTTTTGCATTGTATACCTGTGTGGTTTCTTGCATATTAAGTTTCTTTATAATTCGTTCAGTATGGAGAAATAATAGATATTCCGCAGAAGTCGTGCAATTTTTGGAGATAAAAAGTGTTCTGTTTTATTTTACGAAGACACATTTATATAACGTTTCAGTTAAATTCGCTTAGCCATGTTAATATGAATAGATACCAGCTTTATCGCAAGAACCGTCATTCTTTCCGGAATTAAAAGTATATCGAATATTATTTCGAGACTTAAAACACCTTGAAATTATTAGTAAGATCCTTTCTGTCATTTCAGTTTAAAATAAATAAGATAACGAAGAAATAAGATAGTTAAAAAGAAATAAACAAGCTAGCATATCCCCGGAGAACCTTGTAGTGAATGTACTGTACATTTTTTCAACTTCCAACAGACTTATTTCTATATCAACTATCTCTATCACCGGGTTCAGTCTTCGCCCGACTCAGCCCGCACAGGTGGTCTTTGTAAAATATAAGCTAAACTCTAGCGCGATCTTATGATAAGGGGTATCATACTTGGGTTGGTATATCTTAAAAATATTCCATGTACAGACACGACTTCCTTACAGTTTTATTATATGTATAGGGCTTCTGGTCGCATAACCTTAAGTTGCCCACTAAGATATCGGTGTATATGGCAATCGTGCTGCCAAACCTTCTATACTCCTCTGAGACGAGGTGTGTATACCACCGCCACAATCGCACTCTGGATCGCTTCCACGTTAAATGCCTCCGTACCATCATGAAGATCAGATGGTCCAAGGCTAGATGGTGCGAAATACCGAAGTTCTGCGACGAGCCAATGTTGGTGGCATTGAGGCCTATTTAATGCGTCGACAGCTGCGGTGGTGCGGTCACGTATCCTGTATGGCGAAGGAAAGAGTGGCGATGCGCATCTTCTACTCTGAACTAGAGAAGAGCAAGCGGAATCATGTCAGTCCCCTCCTCCGGTACAAGGATGTCTAAGAGCGACACTAGTTGGGAACGTTTGGCAGCACAGCGGCCAGAATGGCGCAGGATGGTGAACAGCCAAGTACACGAGTTCGAGGCTCAGCGTAAAGCTGACCTTGATGCCAAACGCAATCAGTTAAAGGCTTGCCCACCTTCTGCCATAATATACAATTATCAGAACGGCGTACTCACGTGCCCTCGGTGTGCACGGAGTTTCGCCGCAAAGATAGGCTTCATAAGCCATCTTCGAGCGCACCAGCGCCATTACTCCGACTAGGGGTCAAAGTGGTCGCCATGGCCGAAATCGGTCGTAAAGTCGCCATGTATACGTAAAAACCGTTTAAAGAGGGTTTGGCTGAAAATCAGCGTTGGAGGAGACCCCAGTCCCCCTCCAGTGCATGCTGAGCTGAACACCTTTTGGAATATGACCTAATCTCTCTCACATGGATTTGTGAGAGAAGGCCTTTGCTCAGCAGTGGGCAGTATAGGCTGATATTATTATTTATATTTATTGCTGTGCTGAATAAATATTTTTCATTTAATTTTCAATGTATCCCGTACTAACATGACAAAAGTATGACACGAGAATAACTCTTTTAAAATTGTATTGTTTTGGCCTATGGACAAGATTATTCTGGGCAATCATAATTTTTCCCCGCGCGAAAAAAGTCTTGCCAATCGTTCTAGCACTACTGGGATTCTTCCTATATCGCGGAATAAATATGCTATTCACCCAAACCAGAACTATCATCTGTGGAGCAATTCTCTACGACTAGATAAATCGAACAATCTTGTAGGCCTTATTGAAACTGCAAGAAAGAATATACCTTAGTTTCCATTCCTTCTCCCTTCGTCTAGCACAGACGTTTCAGGCGAAGCATTACAACTGCTTCAAACCTGTTATATAATAACCAATTGAAATACAGTAAATAAAAACATGTATTACTGAAACCGTATTCAAACATTTTTGGTCTGTAAATACAGTTACAAAAGATATAAAGGAACGTCCGTCTGATTAAAATATTGACAAAGTATAAATACGGAATAATATAACTGAACCGGTTAAATGTTGAATGGCGTGGGCCGCGCCATACAGTATTGATAAATTTAATAATTTTAATTCAATTAGACCTTTTTAAAAACATGCTTTTATCGCAAAAAAACGACCAAGATGTTTTGCTAGTTGAGGATTTCCTATGGTCTGTTCCCGGCTCCATCATCAGACCCTGTACACCACTTGGGTCTAAAGTACTCGTCAAGACAAATCCAACGAGCCTAAACACGGCGGGGTTATATTGAGGAGTTGGGTGGTGGTTCCATTGGTCACCTTCCGGCTTCATCACTAGACCCTGAACACTATCTGGTTATACAGTACTTGTTAATACCAATCTATCAAGCCAAAAAACGAGGAGGTTACGTTGTATATTCCACATGTTCCTATGGCCACCTTCCGACTCCATCATCAGACCAGCTCTATGGTAGCCACGTAGATACGTATGCCAAATTTCAACTCAATCGGATACTCGCAAGTCTTTGAAAAATGGATCACAAGAAAATTTGAAACGGTAAGACCGACAGACAAACAGACACACGAACATTGCAATTTAAATAAAACCTTGTAAAAATAAATGTAGTCGGATCAATATTATTCTAAGGCTCTTGAAGCAAAAACAGCGTTACGCTTATATTTCCTAGCGGAGGTGGCAGAGGTGTACCACATACCGCTGGTGATGTATGTACCCAAAGTAATTCTCTGTTCCTCTATATATTCCTCTATCTATTATCTCCTATTCTAAACTCCAGACTGCGACTAAGAATGTTTCAATTTAAAAAGTACAATTCGTCCGACCACGATTTGAACCCAGTACCCAACGAGGCAGTCATATGAAGTACCTATACTAATTTATCCACACCTACAATCTACGTAGTCATGAGTCTGCATGAAGTGGTCGGCTTGTCAGGAACTTATGTAATATAACGCTGAGATAAGCGGATTTAGACCGGTGGCCGTCCTGTCAACTTGTGCAAAAGTGTTAGAAACGGTACTACATAAATTAATATATCCCCAAGTTAGCGCACAATTGGCCAACGCACAGCATGGTTTCAGGCCGGCTCGAAGTACCGGAAGTAATTTATTTTCATTTGATGCAGGTGGTCAAGTTGATGCTGCATACTTTGATTTTCAAAAGGCGTTTGACACCGTGGATAATGACATCCTTTTAGAAAATTTTGCGTCACACGGATTCACTGCGAACTTTTTTATTTTCGCGTGTTATCTCAGCGACCGGAAACAATACAGTGGATACGAATCCGCACCGTACTTCACTTTCTTAGGGGTTAGTCAAGGTAGCAATCTTGGCCCTCTGGCGTTCGTATAGATGATTAACGATCTGTCTGAGGTGGTTGACAATTCGAGGTGCTTACTGTTTGCTGACGATCTTAAACTGTTTCTGTCGGTAAATAGGGCATCGGTTTGTGAACTACTGCAAAGAGACATTGATAATGTAATTGCTTGGAGTAAAGACAACAAAATTTATTTAAATGTAGCCATGTGCAGTGGGATGAGCTACACTCGCAAGAAACGGCCCCTTACACACCAGTATACAGACACAGTACCTATAGATCGCGTCCATCGCGTGCAAGACCTCAGGATAGAAATGGCACCAGACTTGAATTTTAGCTATCACATTACGAAATGTTGCAAAAGGCTTTTCGTAATTTATTTTTGGTACTTCGAATAGGTAAGGATTGGGTCAATGTATTGACAGTTCAGGTCCTCTATAATGCACTGGTACGTAGTCACTTAGAAACAAATGCCATAATCTTTAATCCCCATGAAAATAAGTACAGCCGTATGATTAAGAAAATTCAAAATAATTTTTTAAGGTTTTTATATTTTAAACAGTACGGCGTGTATCCTTTTTATCCACTTATGTATCCGAGCTTGTTCGTTTTGGGTATAACCGGGTACACCAGACTGGCCGTGAGACGAGACGTTACCCTAGCTAGGTACGTGCATCACCCGGAGATATTAGAGGAGCTCCAGTTTTGCGCGCCTGATAATTATGTCGGTGCGCGCCGGCGGCCTTCGTTGCTTAGTGTTCTGGTAGCTCGCACTAATTTACTAATGTATTCACCTGTGGCTCGCCCTAAATGTATTGTGAATCTAATACATAAAGAAATTGATATTTGTAGTTACAGCCAAACGAAATTTATAGAATGCGCAACTAGGTGTTTAGAACAAATTAATAATAATATGATTTAATTTACATAACGTTGTTGGTTATAGCATCGATTTGGGAAATTGTAAGAATTTTGTAATTTATAATCAATAAATAAATAGAGACAACCGAAATTTATGGGTTAATCATTTATATTGATAAAAGATTAGCCCATAAACTTCGAAACCACTACTAGTTTTAGACTTCCCAGTTGATGGATGGACGTCACTGATTGTCGTTTCAGAAACATTGGAGATGCCGATGAAGCTGCTCCCGTCTTTCGGATTTACCCTTGATCCTATACACGTGGTCCTTGCGCAGTGCTAAACGAGCAGCACTGGTGGTAGGGTACAGCCGTGACCTGTCACCACCATCCCAGCAAAGTCATGCTGCCAAGCCACCCAGTGGCATTCCGGCATGTTACGCAGAGTTGCCTTACAAGGAAGCAGGACTAGCCTGATCATACCGATTCGGAACTTGGTCTAACTTACGTCTCCTCTGCTTATTTCAGAGTGAATAGGCTATTTCTGAGTCAGCGAGCCACAGCTCGCTAACCAATCCTTAATGAAAAAGTGGTCGTAACAGACTACATCATATTTGCTCACACTCTGAAATGCCGTTCATCAATTACCGCCGGTTTATATTTCAGGAGTTAATTTCACGCGCTAGTGACTCTATAATGCGCGATAATTCTTTATCAAGTATAGGTAACTTTGGAAAATATTTATCATTACCAGAGTTCTACGGTAAATAATGCTTTTACTCTATATACATACTAGGAGGATGCTGGTTTGATCTAGGGATGTAACAGATCTTCGACTTCAGTTCCAAAAGCTCCGAGCTTCAGATTGATTTTATACGAGTACCTCCGACTCCGACTTTGGCTCCAATAATTTTTTTATCGGAGTTATTACGAAGATTAAATTATATAATAGGCAAAAATATTGATGTCTTTCGCTGCTTGCACGCGCGCGGGTTTCTTTTCTTCGGAGCGTGACGCGGGGCTGGGAACCCAATCCACGTGTTTTATTCAGTTGTTCGAATTTTGTTTCTGTATATTTTTAGTCAACGCGCGTTGTGCTCTGTTTCCCAATCCGACTGCGGTTCCGGCTCCGACTCCAACTCCGGATCTGACTCCGATTCCGACTTCGACTTCGAAAAATCAAATGTATATATTTAGGGATGTTACGTTATATGACTGACTATAATTATATTACAGTTAGATAAATAGGGCCAAAGTTTTGTCTAAAGGGTATGTCGGCAATATCCGAAAGTGTAAGGGCCTGCTCTACATTTTAAAGTAAAAAGGCGTCGCTCGCCCTTTCTTTTACTCTACGTTAATATGCATTACCTCCACCGGTGAATTATGGGTACAACAGAAAATCGTAAGAATTCGTGCTTACTGATTACACCGCGAAGAAAAAGAAAGAAAAATAGTTTATTTGGACATTTCGTACAACATTGCATGGAGATTTTTACTCTCTGTTAATAGGACTCCTTTATCATTGTCTTTACCAGGTCGGTGCTATATCTAAGCTCTCAAGTTGTTAACTTGAGGATATTAGTCTTGATTACGTACCTAGCTATCACTGGCGCAGCCATTAGTCCGTGATTTTCAGCTTTTGTTTACTCTTTTCTGTAGAACGTATACCGATACGTTAAGATAATACCAATGCCCAAATATTTATTTTTAAATGAGTTGATAGGTAATTAGTTCAACTTTGAAGAAACGGGGCTTCAATCGATACAGTGCCGATTTGTGAAATCCTAGAATCACAAAAACAAGAATAAACAACGTCACCCTATATTCCTCAAGCAAGGCTGGCAGAGATGTACTGTGTACATCCACAATTTAGCGCAGTGGTTAAGAGCTTGAGCTGCTCCGCCCACTGTGTCGAATAGTCGCGGGTTCGATTCCCGCACGGGACGAATCTTTGTGTGATCCACAATTATTTGTTCCGGTCTGGGTATTTTTTTGTGAATTTTCATGTTTGTAAACGCACCCACGACACAGGAATAAATCCTAGTGTGGGGCTACGTTTTTAAAAAAAAAAACTTTTCGCAATACGATGTCATGCCCCATGTAATAAGGGGACAACTATTTTTATTCATGTTTTTATTTATTTATTGATCTACAACACAGTTAAAAATCGGTGGACATTAAACAATTCAATTTATAGTATAGATCTATATTGCAAACCATAATATGAACATTCAGCATAAACAGTATTTAGCGAATGGGCGATAATAAAATTATCGTGTTAGTGCTAAGAATTAAAAAGTACGAAATTGCAAGAAGAGAAAATACTATTTATTACACATAATGCTAATTTGCAGATTTGATTTTCAAAAATATCAAGGTGGGCCAAATCATTATACTATTAGCTATTAGCTGTACTAGAGGATTAAAATAAGAAATATTATTTATATGAATATGTATTGCGAAAACATTAGCTATATGCCTATTGCCATATACCAGGCACAATTCCTAACACCGGACTGATACATGAATTTTTAAATAGAAAAACTACCAAGGGCCCAGGAATTGGAACCCAGGACCTCGTAATCGTATTCACGATTAGGCAGGCGATACAGTCGTTCAATTCTAGAATCTTCGGAGTAATATTATATTACGTTTGCATAACGAGCTGACATGCCACTCTTTTCACAGTGAAATTTTACAAAATAACGATGAAAATGACGACGATTTTTCAACACCGTTACGATAACGTCAAATAGTCTGTGTTTCGTCTTTATTATGATGATTAAAACAACATACATTGTAAGATCGGGAACATAAAAAACTCAAAATATATCCTTATATTTAATATCTTAATAAAAATAGCCTTCTAAAATGGGTCCCTTATATCTTGGAGAAGGACCAAATATACAGACTTGTTTATTTTAATTAATAACTCCTTGGGTATCCTCTATTTATACTTATATATAAATCAAAGGCGTGCTAGAACCTCCCTATATGCCTATCTATTTGTTCCAAACATCATTTGAATTTGCAAATATTGGAGCATTACTTAGCATAACCACTTGAGACGGAGCACGACTTCGACAACAAGCGGGTTTGCGTACTGGACATGAGCATATGAGCATGTGAGCACATGAGCTTGTGAGCACACAATCACTACCTGCCTGCGACCTGAGAGGACTAATGCATTTGCGATTGCATAGTCATTCAGATCAGTATTTGTCCAACATATTCTTGATCATATATTCAAAATATAAGGGCGCTAGTAGCGGTAGAAAAAGCGAAAGATATTTAAATAAAAAAGACAAGCCCACTGACTTTCTTGCCGATAGATTTGTAGTTAGATTAGATGGCAAAAAATTTAAATTGACAATTTATAAGTACTCAGTGTTTATACAATATAAATTATTTGGGTTTGAGTATCTAGACTTAATATCGTAATATTATTGTACAAAAGTCAGGATTTTGTAAACGAAGCTGATATATTACTGAAATCAAAGATAACTGACTGTAAATAATACTTAATTTAACTACCTTTATAAGTTAAATAAACTTTATAACTTTCAGGATATTAATTCTTAACATCGTGAAAATTAGTCAAAGACACTCATAAATCGTTTTCGATATTGCCATAGATCACAAAAATATCAGTCAACTCGACTCGTTTTATCAATAGACTTAGGTACCTCAACACAATGGCGCTTTTACGTCAATAATTATCAATCAAACAACATTTTTATGGGGTTTTTTCTAGAACAGACTGGCCATCATTGAGATGACGGCAAAGGCTCGATGGCATGACTCGTTCCCTGGAAGCTGGGACAGCCCTTAGTGTGGGGCGCTACTTGCACTGTCTCATCTTTCAGAGACATTGGTTGAGGCAGGGCTGCTTTACACGCAGAATGCCTCAAGCGCTGCAAATAGGTATGTTACTCTTGGCTCAGGGTTGTCCCAAGAAATTTCGAAACGTCTGGTGGAGTGCACCGGCGATCGGAACACTCATCAGGTTCATCATAAAACGAGGCAATGTTGCCAACGTCCTATATATTCTACCAACTAGGAGTGGTGCAGAGCCATTAGGAACTTTGCAAATGTTTATTTCGGGTATTTTTATTTTACTTAGTGTCAAGTAGGTTTAATTTAAAAATGTTCACTCACATCTACATTAATGTTAATAAATAATAATAAAAACATTTTACTAATATGAATATCAATCATTATATTTAAAAACAGAAAACCGCGCGTCCAACAAACTTAGCTAGCCCTGATATGAGCGCCATAAATTGACAATTCCCCACCCCAGCGGCGAAGTTCTCGCATTATTTTCTGATATATCTAATAATCCGCGACATTCGTTTAAAAAGTTCCAAGGGGGTATAAACGAGATAATCAGAAGTTTTGGCTTGTAACCCCGTCTCGTTATCGTATTGTGGTGCCTCTAATCAAGTTCTAACGAGGTGGTTTACTTAGGGAGTATACACATTGTTCCCTCGGCTTCTAAATAGATACATAATATTATATAGATATAATAAGCCAAAAAAAAGTAATCACAAACGGCATGTTTCCTACCTCTACCACCGGATCGAAATGCTAAGGCCGAAAATAAACTCAGCGACTTTGTCTTTTTTTTTACTTTTGGACAATTTTATTTTCTCTATTACCTACAATACCTATTCATTTTGAGAGCCTATAGAGTGAAACCTATAGAGTTTATTATTTAGAATACATAAGTAATTATCCTAATAATTTATCGCTTACAATGCTTAAGGAAGAATCCTTACAGTAAGCAACGGATAATCCATCTATATTACCATGCAAGATCAGATTCAAAGTATTTATCTATCAATGTCATCATACCGAATGCAGGGAAAGCAGAGAGTATAGAATTTCAACATGTTCTTTCCTTACAAACTTTTCTCTCCACTCTCATACTTAATAGTAATATCAGATCATTTATTGCTTGAACCATGCTTACAGAGATATTTCATACTTATCATAATTATAGTTCAACAGTTTCGCTAAATTATCGGCATGCAATAAATACATTAGCTCAATTAATAGATAGTTGTATCTAACACAAAATTCTTTTAAATTATAATTATATTATTGTAACTCATTGCATACGCACCCTAACAATACACCTCGAACCGCAATCAACTCTTGAACGCGAATAATATGAATCATCCAACGCTGGGCGTGGGGTGGGTGGGGTGACGCTCTCTTGCCTTTGCCCAACAAATTAACTTACTTTAAATTGTCTCTGCTCCACCTTTGCAATGTCTTTGATATGTTTAGAGCATAACAACTAAGTTTCCATGTTAAACTTTGATTGCTTGACGAAAAAACATTTTGGTAACTTACTAAAGAAATTGGTGACTGGCAAAAGTATAATCCACACCAGATTTCGCCGACCATATAAGGACCAAATATAACAGTTAGAGCGAGCGATATTACTTGCCTTACACAGATCTTAAGAATGATCTAAGTTGCGATACTATTCATAACGCGGCAATCAATTGTTAATTGTTTGACCCTGATAACTTAATAGATAAGTGGCTTGATATTGTAGGTACACATTTGATGAGTACGCGCCTTTTTGTATAAGGCACATTGTCGTGTCGTGCCATTCAATAGTCACTCGGCATTCGAGCCGATCAGTCAGGTCCCACAAATAAATATGGTACCATGAACATTAGTATTTCATTTACATCAAAATTATGGAATTAGATGGAATGCAGCTCAGCAGCCAGTTTCATCACGCCCCTAAAATATGATTCTCTACCTGATTAATACAATTACATACTCCGAATTGCTTTTATAGAATATTTCTATAGAAAAACTCTATTAAGTAGAATAAAAAACTTTATAACACCTGGAATTTGAAACCAGGACCTCGTAATCACCAGCTGAACCATATACCAGACCAACAAAGCAAGCACATTCTAACATTGATCTGCACCGACTTCAAAATAGTTAAACTTCGTAAATACCACTAGAGGGATATATTCGGCGATAAAAATGTGGAAAGGCACTTGCATCGAATGGAATTGCGTATTGGGGCTCAGACGGGTGTAATCTGCCTGCCTACGGAACCCAAACGCTCCCGAGAGTTCTGCACACCAAGTATTCTGCAGCCGCCGCCATAGAGTAGTTTAAAACTGTGAGAATGGGCGTTTGTTAACTAGGTAACACTCGACTCGGCTGTGGCGCGGCAAAAATGCTGTCACTGATTATATAATTATTAACGTACGATTTAGCGCAGTGGTTAAGAGCTTAAGCCGCTCTGCCCACTGCGTCTAATAGTCGCGGGTTCGAGTCCCGCACGGGACAAATCTTTGTGTGATCCACAATTATTTGTTCCGGTCTGGGTATTTGTGTATGTGAATTTTCATGTTTGTAAACGCACCCACGACACAGGAATAAATCCTAGTGAGGGGCTACGTTTAAAAAAAATGACTGTTTTAGTTCCTTTTGGTAGTAATCATTCATAAAACAAATTATATACAAATATTTAAGTATGATAGATAGTATAGCGTGTAACACAAGCGTGTAGGTATAAAAGACAGTATCTGTGTAAATATGAGAAAGGATAGGCTCCGTTGGTTAGGGCATATAGAATGTTAGAAGAAAGAATGACAAAACAGATATACCATACGAAAATGGAAGGATGTAGGTACTGAGGAAGACCTAGATTATCTTACCATAACCAAATGGACCGTGTCTTATCCTAGGGCAAGTCAGGAGTCGGAGTTTTGGCGGGAAATCGAAGAGTGATGTCGTCAATTTCTTTTAATTTCCAAAGCTTTTGTTATTTCGAATAATAGTGTGTAATGTTGGTGGAATATTAACCATTATGTATTCTTATATATGTATGAGTGAAGGTAATTGTAACAAAGTGATAAAAGGTGCCTTTTCGATTTCTGTCAAAACGGCCGTCTCAATTGGTATGTAAAGTATCCATCATTTTACAATCCAGGATGGGGGACTTCATCAATTTCATATTCATCGTTGTCATCAACTTCAAATCAAATCAAAACAGTTTATTTGCGATAATAGGTTACGGTTGATACAGTGGTGTTCATCGGGGAGTTGAATTTATTTACAAATGAATTCGTAATACTTGGCATTGGCAAAATACGCGTCGTCGTAATGCCATAAACAAAAAAAGTCAGGAGTCTCCGTAACCAGCGAGCGTGTATGAGACAAACTATGAGAGTGGAGGAAGCCAGAGAGATATAGAAACTGTTGGAATTCTGTAATCTACCCTGCAAGGGACCTAGCGTGATGATATAGACAGATAGATAGATTTTAGTAGACGAAGAGAAGTGCCCTACCCTGGATGGACCCTGGCCCCTTATAAGATGGACCGATGACCTTGTAAAGGTCGCAGGTAGCAGTTGGATGCGTACAGGCCAAAACCGGTTAGTGTGGATATCTTTAGGAGAGAGGTTTGTCCTACAATGAACGTCTCTCGGCTGAAGATAGATTATGGCGATATTCCTTCCCTTCAAGATGTCTTCCGAAAGTTAACGACGACGACGACGACAAGTAATAATGATGCATGTAAGTGCACAAACACGCAAGCACAAATAATAAAATATGACTTAGTCCAATGCAGTCACGGGTTCGATCCACGCACGGAACAAAACTTTGTGTGATCCACAAATATTTGTTTTAATATTGGGTGTTTGTGTATGTGAATTTCATCTTTGTAACCCCAACACGACACAAGACAGAAATAACTCATATTACGCGAAAACATTTTAAAAAACGAAATAGATGTATGTACGAGTATGTTGACGTTATCGAGTTGACAAAATGGTTTCTCGATAATGGCAAATACCTAAATAATGCTTCGGTGTCTGATAAGAAATATATACAGCCAAAACATAGCAGCATCAGTCGAATTGAGAAAACTTTTAAAATTTCGCAAGGATCTAATGGATGTTTGAACAGAATGAATCTATAGCCCACTTGGTCACCACAGCGGGAAAAAATAGCAGAAAGATCCATTTTACAAGATTTCACACGTCCCCTGGGTTGGTGTGAAATTAGGGTTAACATTTTGTAAAATGTTCCTATTTACAAGGAGATATTTCCATGAGTGGGTCCGCGCGGTTACTAATTAAAAGAAGAACTTTGGCAAATTTCATAACAAACGGCAACTCTGCGACTATTCTGCCGTTTGATAGCAACGCTATTCAAATCCAAGTTACTTACTCCCCCCAATTAAATAACTTCCCGCTTACTTTTTTATTAGGCTTCAAAACCTCAATCGGTAAAACGGAACTTTTATAGGATCACTTCGTTGTCCGTCCGTCTGTCCGACGGCTAGAGGTATTAAGTTGAAATTTATGGCAAATATGAAGGTCTACGGTCCTCTACTGGTATAAAAAATATTCAGTTTCAGCCCTAGTTTCCCCGAAACCGAAAACCGAAGCTACAATTTTGCGCTGAAACTGGCCGAAACCGAAACCGGTACAGAGCCCTCACAACGCGAGTCCTACTCGCACATGTCTAGTTATTGATTTTATGGTGAAAACCTTTGCCTTCAGTAGGAATCCCTAAAAAAGTTAAACTGAAATGCTACACCTGGATTAAGCGCCCTCACCTCACGTAATACCTTGTCCAGAAATATACCTAAAAATGGCTTGGAGTGGCCAAAGATACTAAAATTACATTTTACGTAAATACATCTACAAGAAGAGCGCCACTGTTCTACTAATTCGATCAACCACCAGGTGAAACTATTTGACTTTAATACGAAAATATGTATAAAGTATCAGCTCTACGCTCCCTCAGTATTCTCTGGATGGCGCATGGAATCGCGCCAGAACTAAATGAAATTGAAATTAGCTTTCCCTCCCTTGAGCCGCTCGCGGAATTTTCCAAAATAAAAGCGTATTACATTTTAAAATACGATTCCAGTCGTACTAGTAAATGGAAAAGTCGGAGAAAAACTTAATGCTGTCCCTTGGGACCCAATGAACTATCTCGACCTTACTTACCTATTAAATATTGAGGCATTTGAAAATCAAACGGTCGGAGATATTTTGAACATGGTAAATAACTTATTCTAAATATCCATTCGTTGACTGACTAACTACTGTAGCTCTACCATGAGTGGAACTCACTGGCGAGAGCGTTAATTTTAAGATTTTATAATAAAATTGATAACGTTCTTAATAACAGTTCCTCCTAATAATCGTTTCGATAGTAAATGAACACCGACACGACTACATTCCCCAAGCGGGGGTGGCAGAGGTGTACTGAGTGCACACACTTTTCGCCGACGGTGTTAGGGGCGAGTCTATTGTACAATACAATACCGGGCACAATTCCAGACTCCGGACTCATACTGGGATGTTTTCATTATAAAAACCTAATTTGTCTGACCTAGGATCTGAAGCCAGGACCTCGTGATCACCAAGCGATGCGCTTTGCCTCTAGACTAACGAGGCAGTATATTAAAAGTAGTAGCAGTATAGTAAAAATTATGTAATAATAACTACGAAATAATAACGACGTTGAAATAGTTCGAAGTAATTCTGTATATAACGAATAATATGTTAAGGCGTGTAAAGTAAAATTGAAAACAAAACTGTAAAGTATGTTCTCCTCGTCCCGTACAGATTTATATACATAGATTGTTGGTAAAATTTAACACACTGTCAATGACATGAACAATTGTGATTTTTATTTTATTTTATTTTATTTATTTGGATTTCCAACAACAAGTACACAGTTAAAAATAAAGATACATGTATATAAAAGTTAAGCTAAGTGTCTTGTCACTTACAGGAAATCACAGCATGCAATAATACCTAAATAAAAACGGGAATTACTACCACCACCAAGCTAAAACTAAGGCTAAGGTTCACTCGCAACATAATACTCAACTGTAAGCAATACGGGATAGAGCTTGTCTATCGCAGTGCACTTTAAGCCTTATATTACGAGTGGACACTACAGACTAAAATATATAAATTAAATCTATCTATCTATCTATCTATCTATAACCTCACGCCAGATCCCTTGCGGGGTAGGCAGAGAGTACAGAGTTCCAACAGGTTCTTTCCTTACATACCTCTCTGGCTTCCTCGACTCTCATAGTTCGTCTCATACACGCTCGCCGGTTACGGAGACTCTTGACTTTTCCATCAGATAAGACTCGGTTTATTTGGTCGTGGTAAGATAGTCTAGGTCTTCCCCGGTACCTGCATCCTTCCACTTTCACATTGTATATCTGTTTTGTCATTTTTTCCTCTGGCATTATTTCTATATGCCCGAACCAACGGAGCATGCCCTTTCTCATCTTTACACCGATACTATCTTTCATACCTACTCGCTGTCTTACTATGCTGTTGCTAATGCGGTCGGTCAGCTTCACTCCGCACATCTTCCGCAGAGCTCGCATTTCTACCGCATTTATCCTACTTTCATTCTCCTTCTTACATACCCAGCTCTCGCTACCATATAACAGCGTTGGGACAAGAACTCCGTTATATATGGCCAGCTGCGCCTTATGGCTTAAGTGCCGGCTCCCGAGTAGCTTTCACATCGCACCATTCACTCTGTTCCCTGCACTCACTCTTCTCTCTATGTCAGCGGTGTATTTCCCATCCTTACTGAAGGCGCATCCAAGATATACAAACTCATTCACTTGCTCCAGCACATCGTTACCAACCACAATCCTTACATTCGTTCTGGTTTCTTCCCTTTCAAAAACCATAATCTTGGTTTTCTTCACATTCAAGTGTAAGCCATTGATCATGCAGTCGTCTTTCATAACTGTGACTAGTGTTTGCAGATCAGTGGCTGTTGGCGCTATTAAAACCGCGTCATCTGCATAAAGTAGATGGTTTACCACTAAGTCACCCATTTGTACACCTTCATTCATCGCTTTCAGTCTTTGAAGACTTTTGTCCAGATATATCATAAACAGTCTAGCGGACAACACGCAACCCTGCTTGACGCCGATTTTAACGTCAAACCAGGGTGACCTGTTACCACCCACCCGTACGCATGCCTTGCAGTCCACATAAGTGGACTGGACGGCTCGCAACAGAGTGCCATCTATACCATACTCTGGCAAAATGTCCCAAAGTCTCTTTCGCACAACTCTGTCAAATGCCTTCTCCAGATCTACAAAACCGCAGAAAACCTTCCGGCCCACTGCCAGATGCTTCTCTACGATGTTGCGGAGTGAGAAGACTTGATCCGAACATCCTCTTCCAGACCTGAAACCCCCTTGTGCCTCGCACAACATTCCGTCGGACTTCACGCGCATTCTCCGTTCAATAATTTTAGCAAATTAAACAAGATCTTTTTTAACTAAACTAAGAATGCTAAGTACTGTAAGAGCTCTGAGTACTAAAAATAATTAAATAAATGAATGTTATTAATGATAGCTACTGTCTAAAATGCTTACCAATTATTATCAAACGGACGAACCGTCTTTATAGTCGTGACAATCTGCAAACCTGCGCCTATAGCCAAGTTGATAATCTACAGTCGTTAACGCTAATAGAAAGCGGAAAAATGTATGGGAATGACATTTTGCAACGAAAAGTCACGTGGGCAAAACAATGCGCTATCGATTGCGACACGAGAATAGAAACAAAACGCTTGCAACTTGTCTAGGCCATCTGTTTTGATTTCATTTTCGTGATATAGAATAAACTACTTTGTACTCTTCCAAAATAGCCGTGAAGCTATGTACAATTGAACGATATCAGAATATAGTTTATTTATCGTCATAAAATATTTATCGGGTGGCTGTGTATATCCCAATGACACGTGGGTTGTCGAGCTTATGGGGAGTAGTTTGAGCCCAGAGAGGCATCGCTTAAAATTCAGAGCGCTCATATTTGATGAGAGCGCGTGGGAACCGCTACAATGCGCGTTTTATCGCCTCACATACATACATCCATTACCCAATTTACACCATGCCACTGTCTCGACAGAGAAGTTCAATGACGGTGTTGACTGGTTACAATGCTGATTCATACGTATTTCAAGTAGCGCTCTGTGTTTCTCTTTAAGTTTATGATTTCTTCCAACCCCAGATTATAAATTGTATATTAAGATCTTTCAGGCAAATGAAGGAAGCCCGAGAAATCTGTAAGTAAAGAACCAGTTGGAACTCTGTACTCTCTGCTTACCCCGCAAAGGATCTGGCGTGATGATATAGTTATAGCTAGGTAAGGTAAATAAATTCTGATCATCAATGAGAACGTGCGAGTGCTTACTTGATTACTAATGACTTATTTTTAAATTAAGATGTTCATACTGCATAGAATCAGATTTTATATTTAGTAATAGCATTTATCTATTAATCGTCAGAAAAGTAGCAAAGACCACCACCGCTTCGGAATGGAGAATGGCAAGAATAATTTGCGTATTGCACTAACATGATGATGGGCCTATGGACAAAGAGTATGCTCGTACAACGATAAATACGAGGCATGCCTTTTAAGTTTTGTCGTTTGAAGAAAAAAACACAACTAGAACCTTATAGTACTTTTTATTGTTTTTCAAAGTAGCTTAATACACTTTTCCATTCGCTCAAACCAGTTATTATAACATTTATTCCACTCTAAAGTGGGGGTGTTCAAAATGGCTGACTTGAAAGCGTCGACTGCTTCTTCACCGGACAGGAACCTTTGACCACGAAGACTTTTCTTAATTTAAGGAAATGTAAAGAAATCGTTAGGGCTTAGGTCAGGACTGTATGGAGGATGGTCAAGAATTTCTACTTTTTCCTGCTTCAAATACTCAATCGTTTGACGAGCGCTGTGTGAGCTTGCGTTGTCGTGGTGCAGGATGATTTGACTTTGAGTTAGATTTTTGAAGTTCGGCGATGACTTGTGGTAAATAAACTGTGGTATACCACTCTGCGTTAACCGTTCTACGATCTTCAAGTGCAATAGTGCAACATGGCCGCTTTTTCCAACGAACGTGGCCACCATCTTCTTTGAAGTGCTTCGAGAACGAACATCTTTAGTCGGCTTTAGCTCGTCTTAAAAGACCCAGATTGTAGATTGTTGTTTGGAATCAGGATCGTAGGCATAGATCCAAGATTCGTCACTACTGATGATGTCGTAGACGTGATTTGACTCTCCTCGAATGAACCTTCGCAGAGTTTTCTTACACCATCTGACGCGGGCCGCCTTGTGATCGTCGGAAAGCAGATGCGGTATCCAACGGCAAACTAGCTTTCTCACACCAAGCGCTTCATGCAAGATTTTCTAAATGGTTGTCCCTGAGATGCCTAATAGAGCCTCTATCTCTCGATACGTCACATAACGATCTTCGAGAATTAGTTGTCTCACAGCAATGATGTTATCTTCAGTAAAGGCGGATTTTGGGCGTCCTTCGCGAGATTTGTCACTAACACTAATATATCTACGATGGAATTCTAAATACCAGCGTTCGACAGTCCGCAGACATGGGGCTTCATCACTAAACACAGATGTTAGCTCTTCAAAACACTGAAGCCGTGTCAGGCCTCTTCTAAAGTTGTAGAAAATTATTGCACGAACATTTTCCTTAGAAAGATTCATTTTCGTACGTAACCTGACAGATTCCAATCGACGCTGTGACTAAACAATAGCATTAATCCTAATACTTTCAACTGTTTTGAGATTCAACATTTAAACACATTCGAATATAGAACAGTTCCAAATTCAAAATTGCTGGGAAATATGGAAACGACGGAACTTAAAAGGCATGCCTAGTAGTTAGGTCTCAGCTCAAATCATTTATGTTTTATATAGCCAGCGGAGGTACTTACAAATTGTCATGTTTACATTTTTTTTAACTTACTAATCTACAACCGCGTAACGCGGCCTCCACTGAGAAAAGCCGGCGAGAAACTCAGTTTGTCTTTTTGTCTAATTCTCTATTTATATTTTTTCCCATCATTTTCTGTATCGGAATGTTACCAAATGAAACCATATTATGATCTGTACTATGAAAGTGGAGGAAGCCAGAGATGTATGTAAGGAAAGAACCTGTTGGAACTCTGTACTCTCTGCGTACCCCGCAAGGGGTCTGGCGTGATGATATAAAAAGATTTTCTGTATAGATACTATCCTATAGTATTATAATAATACAACAGGGCTAATAAGCCCTGTTAAGAAACTGTCCCACCGTTCGCCACGTGGCTCCTCACAAACTGAGAGGCTTAGGCCATAGTTCACCACACTGGCCCAGTGCGGGTTGGCGAACTTCACACACCTTCGAGAAACCCTTAGGCATGCGGATTACCACACGATGTTTTCCTTCACCGTTATTTGATATACAAAATTACAATACAATTATATAACATACAATTTTTTTCTTCTTTGTAAAACGTAACCCCACACTAGGATTTATTCCTGTGTCGTGGGTGCGTTTACAAACATCAAAGTTCACACACACAAATACCCAGACCGAAACAAATAATTGTGAATCACACAAAGATTTGTCCCGTGCAGGAATCGAACCCGCAACTATTAGACACAGTGGGCGGAGCGGCTTAAGCTCTTAACCACTGCGCTAAATCGTCAATTATATTAATGCGAGGTATGTATATACGAATCCCATCAGCAAGACCCGTTTGTATTTTCTATATATTTTATTAGGAACTGCTGAAGTTCGTGTTATAAACGCACGGCTGGACAAAAAGCCGGGCCCGTGGGCAAACAAACGTCGTTTACTGACCATACGTGCATCAACTGCATCATTCAGCTTAGAATGGTTAGAACTCCCGAGTAATGTGGATGCGGTGATTTGGTTACTTGAAATGGAACACATCCATACATAAAATTATAAATTCGAAAACTTTGTATGTCTGTAACCTTTTCACCCCTACAAAATTTGTACAGTGGTTAGTACAGATTTTCTTAAAATTTGGCGGGGAGATAGATTTTTCTGGGAAAAGGACATAGGACAACCTTTTGTCTCCAAAAAATAACGCGGAATGACATTGCGGGTAACAGGTATCGTTATAAAAAAGAAACCCTGGGTTTCTGAGCCTTTTCGAGCCTTTTACTTTTAAAATTGCTATAGATTTGTTTATCCTCTAATTTGAGTTTAACAGTTTCCTAAAGCTGACAAATCAAATAAACTATTTAATGTTTTCTATTAGACCCAGAGATGGGCAAAATGTAATCAGATTAATGAATACAATTGCATTTTGTAATATACAATCATGATTTAAGATCAAAATTGTAATCGTAATCGTTGAAGTTTACAAAATGTAATTGTTAATCATTATTACACCGTCACGCCTATACTAAGCGGGGGTGGTTAATCATTAATCTGAGTAGATTTTGCCCATCTCTGATTAGACCTTACTACAAACTACGTATAATCTGTCTTTAATTCAGTTATAACTACCTACGGCCTTGTTTTTATGATTCCTTTTAAAAATTTACGTAGCCCTAAACTAGAAATTATTCCAATGTCGAGAGTACGTTTACAAACATGAAAGTACATACACAAACACCCATACCGAAACAAACATTTGTAGGTCACATAATTTTCCCGTGCGTTGATCGAACCTGCGACTGCTCGATCCAATGGCAGAGAGGGTTAAGCTCTTAACCACTGGACCGAACCGTCGACAAATGATGGATAAATAGACTGCGAGTAGATTTGATTTTATATTAATTGTTTAACGCAATATCTGAAAACATATCATCCGATCCGGCCGTATAACACATCTATAATTAGTGGTCACCCACATCAAGGTGGGTCTGATACAAGCCACGGGTTAAATTAGTTAGGTTTTTGTATTCAGTGCGCGCCGTGTTGGTTGTTCGCTCCACACTGGACCCGGTCGTGCGTACAGACACCGAATTGTGGGCAATCTATATGCTACATACCTACTAGAATGAAAGAAAAACGTTTATTCAGCGACACAAAGTAAGTGCACAGTAAAAATATATACAATAAAATAACATTCTTATACAGATATAAAATGCGAATGTGGAAGGATGTAGGTACCGGGGAAGACCTAGACTATCTTACCATAACAAAATAGACTGTGTCTTATCTGAAGGACAAGTCAAAAGTCTCCGTAACTGGCCAGCGTGTATGAGACGAACTATGAGAGTGGAGGAAGCCAGAGAGGTCAGGAGGTAAAGAAAGAACCTGTTGGAACTCTGTACTCTCTGCCTACCCTGCAAGGGGTCTGGTGGAATGATATAGATAGAACATTCATATTGTGGCGCTGAAATGGTATACACTCAGCACAATGCCAAGGCACCTCGGAGTGCCATGACGCTGGTCTTCCGTGTATACCAGTTCAAATTGAGAGCGTAACTGTGCGCGATAACAATACAAAAGTGTAAACAATCTTTAAATAAAAGTGTATTACACCGTCACTACTATATTCCCCCAGCGGGATGGCAGAGATTTGCTGTATACACCATTAAGCAAATACGAAGAGGAGATGGCCTAAGCTAACGAGCCTTTTAATTTCATAAAAGAATTGACGTCATCGTGGTAGGCGTGGCTTACCTCAGTTTGTCACCGCTACTCGCTCAATTTACACGTCCGCTGGAGCTCGCATAGCTATGAAATATTATCTATTTTTACTAAAAATAAAACCCTTAACATGAAGTGTTGTATCTTAACATGCAAGAATTACTTGGATCGGCATTCTTGAACAGGACGAATAGTACGTCGTGCGTCCTGTTGCTGCTGTGGCTGGTATGCGTCGTGAAGGAGAATTCAATGAAAGCCGAATAGTCTTGAAACAGTGCTCCACCCACCAGTTGTGACCCTCTTCGCGCAGAGTTTCTTCCTATTATCTTCTAATGTCCAGTCGCTCGAACGTGTCTGGCGCGATTGTTCGCGCTCTTATATACTATTTGGTGTGTCACAACTAGTGGGCTTTGTACCGAGTTTATTAATCCAATAAACCAATCATGATACAATTATTCCTGTCCCTTTCCGGGGTTACACTCTTCTTACTATTCCTATCTCTTTCAGGGTTACACTCTTCTATTATTCCTATCCCTTTCAGGGTTACACTCTTCTATTATTCCTATCCCTTTCAGGGTTACACTCTTCTAACTTTATACTAGTGCTTATGCGCTAGGATTCTATGACATTATCTTATTTCTAACTTAAATTACATAATGTACTACAGTAACTTAATCTATTATATACAAAATATACAGACGTCGTCCTGTACAATTCTGATCACACAAATATTATCAGATTGCACTTGAGTATTTTTTTCGTATTTTTTTTTTATATACGTATCCCTACACTAGGATTTAGTCCTGTGTCGTGGATGCGTTTACAAACATGAAAATTCACATACACAAATCCCCAGACCGGAACAAAACAACCGGAACAAACCCGCAACTATTAGACACAGTGGCCGGAGCGGTTTAAGCTCTTAACCACTGCGCTAAATCGTCCGTCCGTCCGTTATTAGAATACTTCTTAATTAAAAATGCCATCTATCGTAATATAATTAAACTTACAAGTTACATTGCCATAGACGAACCGTTTAGTTCTCTCCAGTCTCCGCCAGATGACAAACACAAATGTGGGTTGGGCGTAACGTCCCTCTCGCCCTGTGCCACCCCGCGCAACGACACATTTCATTCTATAGAAAAATCTGTTAGGCCATCTCCCCTTCGTATTTGCTAAATGGTATACACCCACTTGTGTCTTCGATGTTTGGTCCCATGTAATACGGGGGCGAGCCTATTGCCATATACCGGGTACAGTTCCGACTTCGGTCTTATACTAAGAATTTTTCGATAGAAAAACTACATTTGTCCGACCTAGGATTTGAACTCAGGACTTTGGGATCGCAACGCGCATTATTCGGCACCAGACCAAAGAGGCAGTAAACACACATACTAAGTTTTATTACACACCTATAAAGAATCAAATGTGTCCTTACCGATAAACAAGATTAAGCAGCGTTGGGCACGGTCGGTCTGAGAATGGTGACCGTTTGTGGCAAATTATGTAAGAAAGCATATTACAAAATCCTGGATTACATAGAAGATAAGACCGCGTGAGATTGAAGTGCCATATTATTTAGTGTTGCTATTTATTTCTCTCTTGGAATTAAATCAATGCTATAGCGTAGCGTGATGTGCCTGACGAGCTTGAGGTATTGCTGCTTTGTAGACACAATTAGACCACCATCTTTGGGGTTCTAGTTTAGTCATGCTCAATATAATGTCTTTGCTTGTGGTGGATGTCGGGCGCGGGTCCCATCCCTCCAATATGGTCGAGGGGAGTAATGGCTGGTCCAGTAGCCATACTCGTGAACGGGTGCTGCTTGTGGCGACTGCTGGGTCTGGAATCCTTTAGACACTCATTATAAATATGATTAGATGGGGATATAACATAACATAAGTAGTATCGGCCATACGGTCCCCTGACAGTCCCACTTCTGAGCAAAGGCCTTCTCTCACAATTACTTGTGACCTACGCTTGTCATTTGCCGGGGAAAACCGATTAAGGAATTTTTGCGTGCTGCCTGAACAGACAAAAATCTAAAAAATTATCAGTCGACACCTTTTATTTTTTTAAAGATATCTATGTAGTACGGAATAAAGAGGCATACTCTAGTCTTCTTTGTTCTGTGGTACTATTGATTTCCACTGTGTGTAAAAATCACAGCCCTGCGCCAATAAAATTTTATACTTTCTAAGGACATGTACAAACACAATCTTCTCACTGAATCTAGTCCTTATTACAATAAACTATGATTTCCCACGGCATACATATGGCGAACTGTATACAAATAAAACAGTAAACATGTAACTGAACACTAGGAAAATATTATAATACATGCCGTTTGGTTAAATTAGAAATTAAGTTGGTATCGGAATCCTGGCATAATGTAGAGGGAAACGTTCGATAATTATATGTATATATTTATCAGGCAATTAGCTAAAATATCACGTACCTACTAGCAGTTTCCTGCGACTCCAGACCTGATCCACAACAGCGCCACCTACAGGATGTAGTTATAGACTTTATCAATTAGGTACAACCAGATCGACGTGTCCAAAAACAAAGTCCTATAATCCAGTATTCATATTTGGCATAACTTACCTTATCGACGAGCACGAAAGTTGCAAATGCCATTTATTTTGTTTGGCATGTGTAACTTTGTTCTATGGGGCCATCGTCGTCGGCCTTTTACAGCTTCACCGGACAACAGGGCGAGCCTGCTACCACTACGCTCGAGGCAGAAGGCAAGGGGGCAACTTGCTTAAGGGCGCCTCAAGGAGGAATGGCCTCGGCTTGGGCAGTCGCTATGGAGTGGGCGTATACTAGGTGTCTTGTGCTCTGCACCGTCCGGCGGGCAAGGGACTCTTCGACCTCGCCGGCGAGGTCGATGTCTGATCCTGTGTGCGGTATCTGTATTCTAAAGAAGGGAAGTAAGGGCAGCGGGAGAATCGGTGAGAATATGCCGCGGGCGGTGGTAGCGGCTAATAGGAGGGAAGTCAGGTGCGTAGTCAGCGGCGGCTACGATTAAGGAGTTCCGATAGTTAGACGTGTTCGCGAAGTACAGAGTTGTCGCTTTATTATTATAGGCGCCAATATATTCGAGACTGAGATCGGAATGGAGATCACCATTTCGTATGTACCACGGGGCACCCACGACTTTTAGGAGGAATAGGGACTGGACAGCTTGGAGTCTGTCTATGTGAGAGCTGGCGTCGTGGCCGAACACCTCACAAGCATACACAAAGTAGCAAAATTAGATAGCCAAGGCCCTTGGTCTCCACTGTACTATGAGTTCAAAGCAAATCGATCAATGGACTCGAGCATACATACAAACCATCAATTATACAATCAAATATAAAAAACATAGAATTCATTAACATTGTTCGAGCTCTCCCTCTAAACAAACCCGCCGGTGAAGATAAGAGATCAAATAGAATGATAAAAGAAGCTAGTCGAGCGTCGGGTGACTCAATTTTACAGATTTTTAATCGATGTATATCTCAAGGCGTCTTCCCTAGAGTGTGCCGTCGCGGATTCATACGTATTATTCGGAAGAGTGGTGACAAGCCACCTGATGACCCAAAGTCGTATCGACCGATTACCCTGTTACCGTCGCTGGGTAAGCTCTTTGAGCGTTTTATAGTCCCTCGCCTATTAACCGGTGGACCAACATTTGATCGGAAACAATTTGGTTTCACATCGGGCAAATCGACTGTAGACGCAGCCCTATCCGTTAGAACAACTATTAGCACTACAGACTTTAAATATGTTCTAGGCGTTTTCCTCGATATATCTGGTGCTTTCGACAACGCATGGTGGCCAATGCTTCTTAAGCTGAAGGCCCGTAAATGTTATAGAAACATCTACCTACTTATTCAGTCGTACTTTTCACAAGGCATGACTAAACTTAAACTTGGTTACCACGCAGTGTCTAAATCGCTGACGTTGGGATGTCCTCAGGAGTCTGTATTAAGTCCGTATCTCTGGAATTTAGGGTTCGATGATTTCCTAGAGATACCTCTGCCGCGTGGATGCACGTTAACTGGTTACGCTGACGACGGCCTTCTTCTCATAGAATCTAACGCTAGGGACGAGCTAGAAAAATTAGCGGACACATGCCTGCATCTAATTCTAAAATGGGATGAAAGAAACCGCCTTACATTCGCTCCTCAAAAAACATACCAACTCTTATTAAAAGGAAATTTACAATCAGCGCCGCGTATTAAATTCAACATTCAAACAGTCAAAAGAAAAGAATCGGTTTAGTTCTGGAGAGAAATTTATCATTTATTGAACTGATAAAAACTGTAGGCGAAAAAGCTAAACGAAACTTTTATGCACTCACCAGAATATCAAGGTCAACTTGGGGCCTTCGTTTTAATACTCTTAAAATCATCTACGGAGCAACATACTTAGGCTGTATGTGTTACGGTGCACCTGTATGGGCCGACAGGGCCACGATAGGGGCGGCACGGCGTAAACTGCTTCAGAGTCAACGCTTGGCACTGATATTTTTGTGTAAGGCATACAGGACGGTCAGTACAGAAGCCCTACCGGTACTTGCGGGTGTGCTTCCAGTCGATCTTAAGGTTCAGACACGCGCGTCAATGTACTATTACACTCGAGAAAACTTGAACACGATCGTAGTCGGCGGCGGCTACGATTAACGGATTCGCATGGGTAGATGCGTTCGTGAAGTGTCGTGTTGTCGCCTTTTTAATAAAGGCGCGAATAGGTTCGAGACCTAGATCCGAGTGGAGATCGACATTCCGTACGAACCAGGGGGCTCCTACGGCTTTACGGAGGAAGCGGTTTTGAACCACTTGGAGTTTATTGATGTGAGAGGGGGCCGAATGCCCGAACTCACGCATAAGTCATGATGGGTCGAACGCAAGTTTTGTAAAGCGTCACCTTATTTCTAAGGGACATTTTACTCCGCTTGCAGATTAACAAATGGAGACGACCGAGCACAAAGCATGCTCGGTGACGGACCCGCTTGATGTGCGGGCCGAAGGGCATGGTACTGTTTAGGGTGACCCCTAGATATTTGACCTCTTTGACCCAGGGAATAGGTCGGTCGAACATGGTCACTTAACCGAGATTACTTCTAGGGCGGCGCAGGGAGTGGCGTGGGGTGGCACCTCTGGAGAAGAACACCGCAGCGCTCTTGTCCGGGTTCACCTCAATACGCCACTTCCTGAACCAATTTCCTAGGGAATGGGCGGTTGCCTGAAGGTTTCTCGTAATGAAACCCTTATTCCTATGCGATACGTAGAGAGCGGTATCATCCGCGAATAGGGTTAGATGCACCTTACTCGAACGAGGAATGTCGTTCTTGTAAAGGCTAAACAGGAGGGGCGAGAGAGCTGAGCCCTGCGGGGCTCCAGCTCGGGTGGAGTGGGGAGTGGAGCGCGTCATTTCGACGCGATATCGGAAGGCGCGATTCGACAAGAAGTCTCGTATGATGAGCACGAGTCTGTCCGGCACACCCATTTGCTAGAGCTTGTAGATCAAGCTGTTGTGCTAGACTTTGTCGGATGCCTTCGTGAAGTCGAAGAAGAGGGCGCCCGTGTAGACGGATTGGCCCTGTTAAGACCGGAGGAGATGTGCTCCGCGATGCGGCGCACTTGGTGGACGCAGGAGTGTTTGGCTCGAAAGCCGAACTGCTCGTCGATAAGGATACCCCTGGACACTACAAAGTCCTTGAGCCGCGCCAGAAGTAGGCGCTCGTAGACCTTAGCCAGGGAGTTGAGAAGACTGATAGGGCGGTAGCTCGCGGGGAGATTACGAGGTTTGCCGGGCTTGGGAATGCCTATGACGTCTGCTTCCTTCCACTTAGTGCAGTTCGTCATGGCGGCGTTCAATATGGCCACTAAGAGGCAGATGAGTTGGGCGGGCAGGCATTTCAGAACGCGATTCGAAATGCCGTCAGAGCCGGGGGCTTTTTTGATTTTAAGACCCATAATGAGATCTTCGACCTCCGTTTGTGTGATAGGAGGTAAGGAATCGGCGGGGGGAAGGGATGCCCTGCGCTCGACTTCCCTGTCGACCGCGTCGACGTGGGACTGCTCGACGGATAGAGAGCTGGGGGTGCATTGGCTCTCGAGGGAGTCGGCGAGAAGCTCGGCCTTTTCGTCGTCGTCGAAGGCTGGGGGTGCGCCTGAAGGGCGGGACAGCGGGGGCATGCCAGTCGTGGAGTCGGTTTTGAGGCTACGCGCCAGCTGCCAGTAGGCCAGGTGCGATGGCGCGAGGCCCTCTAGGAAGTCACCCCACCGTTCCTCCCGGACCTCCGCGACATGACGCTTTCGGTCGGTGAAGGCATCTACGGCCTGATCGGTGTCCTGAAGGGACGGGATGGAGTCCGAGCTGAGGGGGAGGGGGGAGGGTCGGCATCCGCCGAGGCCGTGCTTAGCGCTTGCCAATCTATCACCGTCTTCTTGGGTCGAAGTAAATTATTCTCTTTTAAACTGGTACCTTCACCGCTATGTCAGTGTTCCACGTCTAACTACGAGTATGAACAATCAGCACACCACGTTCTTTGGGAGTGTAGTCTCTGGCACAACGAGCATACCATTATGTTAAACAGTCTGCGAAATACATCTGGGGTAATCTACTACACGGATCTTATAGTAACTCGGGATAATTTCCGTGCGTTCAAGCGTTTCTGCCATACCTATTACTGGAATCAAACATGAGGCTCACAAATAGGCCTTGTTAATATTTTTTCGTGACCGTAGTGCTTTACAACTGGGCTTATCCTAATTATAGTCTCCTTCTCTATGGCTGATCTGCCAATTTTTTTTTTGTGTCTCCCGCTTTGCGAAGGTGGAATTTTTATTTTTCATACTCCTCCTGTTTTTCATTCTAATTAAATTTGTTGCGGGTTCCAAGACAATTAAAGTTCTTTCCAGGACACCCCAACGTTCAAACCTTGGCGTCATCTAAGGAGAATATTGTGGATCCTGGCTTACAGGAGTTACAATGGTGGGAATGAGAGACGGGCAGTCCCAAAAAAAAAGCGTACAATATTTCGTAGTGTCACCTTATTTCTAAGGGATATTTTACTCCGCTTGCATATCATCGGCTAAATACAGGCGAGCACAAAGGCGGGTCGGTTACGGTCCGAAGTTCATGGTATTGTTTAGGGTGACCCCTAGATATTTGAACTGTTTGACCCAGGGGATAGGTCGATCGAACATGGTAAGGGACCGTTGAGACTGTTGCTCGCCAATGCTTGTAGCTTAGCCCATCACAAACAACTTATTTCTTTTTGAAATATAGTTGAAACCCCAGCTGGTCAGTACACGTCTACATTACGACGGCTTGGTGCAATGGTTAAGAGCTTAAGCTTCTCCGCCCAGTGGATCGAGTGGTCGTGGGTTCTGTAACGTATAATAAAGACAGCCTCGCACGATGGTGGGGCGAGCGGTGGTAGGGAGCGCGGGAGCCGGGCGCTGCTGGTCGCTTGCTGCGCATTGCTCCGTCGGACCGCCGTGCGAGTAGCACATGATTACTTAATTCGTGTTTGATTTGGTACCTTATATAAAAGTAGTGAACTGTACAAGTGGCGACCCTGCCAGGATACAAGTGTGTCGCAGTGAGTACCAATGAAAAAAACTAATGTGAATTTTAAGAGGTAGATCGGTTAGTGGAAGCAGTTGTAAATAAATTTATTTCCAACTAATGTTGTTGTACCCTCTTAATTTTATATTTATCATATTATATATTTTACAATAAATAAGCATAATGGCGATGCGCTAATAAAGTTATGATTACCCTTATCAATCAATAGTTAAATAAAATTGACTCACAACTGATTCTGTCAGCTGATTGGTACCTAGAAACGTATAACAAGGTTATATTTGGACTGTTGTGATGCTTTGAACTGTTTCCAAAGTTACTTGCTAATATTAATAATGCTAAATGGTCATTAAATACCCGCGTTATATTTTTATAATAACTATTACCTAAAAAATAACTGTAGTCTATTAAAACCGTGAAGTAATATCCGAACTAACTAAACGCACCTCGGAAGAAAATTATTTTACCCTCGATTACGCTTATTATTTCTTTTATTTGCCTTATTCTTTTTGGCCTCTTAAAGTGCTATATTATATTCATAAGGAATTAATACAATGGTATAACGTTATCCTCTATTTTGACAACAGTTGTTAATAATACTAGATATCAGAGGCAGTTTGGAATAACCAATCAGTGCCAAAATAATTATATGCTTCAAACAGTCATGATATAAGATTGACAAATGTCAAATAACAAAGATCAAGAGGTAGTCCGATGAAAATCGGACGGTACCTACGAATATAACTAGAGGTAGTCTGATGAAAATCGGACGGTACCTACAAATGTAACTCAGAGGTAGTCTGATGAAAATCGGACGGTACCTACAAATATAACTAGAGGTAGTCTGATGAAAATCAGACGGTACCTACAAATATAACTAGAGGTAGTCTGATGAAAATCAGACGGTACCTACAAATATAACTAGAGGTAGTCTGATGAAAATCGGACGGTACCTACAAATATAACTAGAGGTAGTTTGGTGAAAATCGAACGGTACCTACAAATATAACTAGAGGTCGTCTGATGAAAATCGGACGGTACCTACAAATATCAATAGAGGCAGTTTGGTGAAAATCGAACGGTACCTACAAATATAGCCTGAGAGGTAGTTCGGTGAGAACTCAACGGTACCCATAGTAAAATTACTTTTATAAAGATAGTATAACATGAAATGTCACATATTCCACCCCTGGTGTCCTTCGACTGTGAAGGCGAGCTAGCTTTACTTGGTGTACGCTGGGAATAATAGAAGATGGGACTCAAGCTATATTTTGTAGCTACAATTGTCACAACAGCAGAGTCCAAAAGGGCATTGCTTTTGCATTTATTTGGACTTGCCCAGCAAGAACTTCGTTACAGCATACAACTCTTCAAGCTCTTGAAACAGGAGTGGAGAAAAATTTGATAAGTTCCGTGTTAGACCTAAACCAGTATTTTAAGTGCAAGTATACTGATCAAATTACAAAAAAGTGTACGTCAGCCATAAAGTTCAGTAAGATAAAATTATTTTTGAAGCCAATGCTTTGGGAACTATTGAACGGCAACCCAATGATTTTAGTTCACCTAGTTCTGATAATTATCAGTAAACTGAGTAAAGACCGTCGATAAAAAGTATAATTTTGCTCCGTGAACGCGTTGTAGAGATCATTCTGCCGATGGTATGTCTTCTTTGATGCGAGAAAAATATCTCAGATGTGCATTTGTCGGTCATTTCCGTAACTTTTGTAGTACCAGGGCAAGTTAACACAAATCCAGTGATATCCCTCTTAGACTTAGTAGTGCAGAGAAATTTCATATCAATGATAACTGCACCATAATGTGTTCATTAGGGACCGTAAGCATATATGTTTTTACACTCTGGCAACAAATGTCATACAATAAATTATGCTAGTTGAAAGAATCTTAAAAGTAGGAGGACAAAATTAATGGCTTATGATATTTAAAAACCACTAACAATTCTCGGGTCTTCAGAGTCTCCTATTACGGCTTGCAAGAGGGTTAGTAATGTAAAAGTGACATTTTTCGTAGTCAAAGATGGCACTAGGAATTTGCTTGGGGGAGATAGAGACTAGACTAAGAGTTCTTAAAGTAGGGCTTGGAGTGAATGCTATTGCAGGTTTTTCCTAAATTTAGAGGTCTTCAAATTCATATTTCTAAAAATAAAAAAAAAAAACTTAAGCCAGTCTCGCAACCTTGTTGAAGAGTACCCGTTCCACTAGAGTTGAAAATTAAGGGTAAAATCGCTACAGATATCATAGAGCCTGTTAATGGTTCATCCGAATGTATTACTCTCCTGGTGCCTGTGTTCAAGTGAGATGGAGATATTCGATTCTGTGTAGACATGGGTAGGGCCATCCAGGCTATCTGGGAAAAACATCCTTTACCGATTATGGAACAGCGGATTCCTAGATTTAGGGATGCCTAAATATTTTAAAAACTATTTTTAAAAACATTTTCTCACCAACTTGAATTAAGTGAGGAAAGCAAAGAAAATCTATTTTCAGTATGTAGCCAGGGACTGTTTAGATACAGACGCCTTATGTTTGGAATTATATGTACTCCGGAATGTTCAAAAAAAAAAAAAAACCTTAGAAAGAGTAGTGTTGCCTTATATAAGAGTTAACTTCTTCAATGATATTGTTGTATACGCAAGCGATGAAACTGAACATGAGGCCCGACTAAAGAAAAGAAGATCGGTACGTTTTAAAGCTAAATGTGTTCATAGGGTTAAACGAATACATTTCTTGGGACATGTATTGTCCCGCCATGGAGTTACGCCGCACCATAAACACGTGTAATCAACTTAAAACCTTAGGTTACTATGATCCACATAATAGGACTCAAGTTTTTGCCGATGCTAGTCCAGTATAGTTAAGACCTGTCACCGTTCGGCATAATTGCATATGGCAATAAGTCTGACAGATCACGAAGAGCGCTACTACCCGACCAAAAGAGGCACTTGCATTGTTTTGGGCCGTAGAACATTTTAATATGGATTTTATTAGGCAAAGATCTTTTTGGACTAGTTTGTGACCATAAACTCTGAGAGGTGATTATTTGGGGCAGATTTAAAATCATGCGCAAGAATCGAGCGTTGGGTCCTTTATTAATAATCGTATATGTTTAAAATCGTATGTAGTCCGGAATATAAAAAAACTGCAGGTTTTCGGTCACGGTTCAGGTGACTGCTAAGCATGCCCATTTGATTATGAAAATTATTCAAATTTAGTTGTCATGCAATGTCGTCATATAGCAGTTTCGTTAAAGGCACTGAAACACGCTTGAGGTGGGGACCAGGAACTAGAAATGCTTAAGAATCGAGTATATAACAACGGCTGGAATCAGTGTGATAGCAATTACAGAATCTTTGGATATAAATTATGTTTATAGGACAATTTATAATTGCGAGGGAATAAATTAGTAACTCCTGTAAAACTTAAACCAAAAGTGCTAGTGGCCGCTCATAAAGGTCCGCCTGGAATCGTGATGATGGAAACTCGACTACGATTTTAAGTTTTATGGTCTAAAATTGTAAGGGTTGCACTTTGGTTTCTGCTTGTAAGGGCTTGTAAGGGTTGCTTGCACTCTGGTTACTGCTGCAAATCCCCCCAACCCTATGCGTAGACGAGAACTTCCAGTACAACCCTGGATCGATATAGCCATTGATTTCCTCGGACCCTTGCCAAGTGGACATTATCTTTTGGTAATTGTAGACTATTTTAGCCGTTATAAAGAAATTAAAATCAGCAAAACTATAGATACTACGTCCACTATCACCATACTCAAAGAGATATTTTCTCGATTAGGAACGCCAATCAGCATCACCGCTGACAATGGCCGTCAGTTTACTAGTACGGAATTTCATGATTTTGTCAACGAATTTGGTATACGGTTGTTTCATAGTATTCCTTATTGGCCTCAACAAAACGGTGAGGTTGAGAGACAGAACCGCGATATTTTAAAAAGACTGCGTATCAGCCAAATTCAAAAGTCGAATTGGCAAGAGGATCTACTTAAGTATCTAACGATGTACAATAGCACCCCCCATTCAGTCACAGGTAAATCTCCCGCAGAGCTTTTTTACAGGCGTCAGTTTAGAGATAAATTACCATCCATTATGGATGTTGAATTCGCTGAAACTGATTTAGAAACAAAGGATAAAGACACCGAAATGAAAGCCAAAGGAAAAGATTACGCAGACAGGAAGAGGCGGGCAGTAGAAAATAGTATCGGGATTGGAGAAAAAGTATATGTGAAGAATATGGTAAAACAGAATAAACTATCTAGCACATTCAGTGACGAACCACACACTGTAGTCAACAAGGAGGGAAATGACATGGAACTGGAAAATGATGCTAATGGTCAACGGTTGCGTCGAAATATAGTACATTTAAAACGAATTGAAGGACAATGGAAAGTTTGTACAGATGAAGATGATTCAAGCAACACAAGGGATACGATAGATGAAAATGTGATTAATAATAAATAACTTTAAAATATCTAGTTATAATATTAGTTATGTTAAGTGTTAATATTTTTGTTTTTCAAATTTTGTAAAAGGTAGATGTAACGTATAATAAAGACAGCCTCGCACGATGGTGGGGCGAGCGGTGGTAGGGAGCGCGGGAGCCGGGCGCTGCTGGTCGCTTGCTGCGCATTGCTCCGTCGGACCGCCGTGCGAGTAGCACATGATTACTTAATTCGTGTTTGATTTGGTACCTTATATAAAAGTAGTGAACTGTACAGGTTCGATCCGCGCACGGGACAAATCTTTGTGGGGCCCACACATATTTTTTTCGGTCTGGTTGTTTGTGTATTTCATGTTTGTAAATGTACCCACGACACAAAATTAATTTTTAATGGGGCTATGTTCTTATAAGAAATAAATAAGCATTGGTCGAATGGTTTGAAACAACCCGTGGAAATGATACTGCTTTTATTAAAATCCCATTTATTGTAACAATTAATGATATTATCAAATTGTATAATTAACAATGAGCATTTACAGACTACGAACAGATCTAATCAACAAAATTTACATATTAATACAAGTATATAAAACATGATTCTTGCTAAGGTGCGTCTGCACTGCGCGCATTTTTTCGCAAGCAAAGCATATTCTCTCTCGCCTCAGTTCGTGAGAGAAGGGCTTGCCCAGCTATGGTTAGTATGGACAGATTTATTATTAAGTATGTTCGAGAATTATTCCGTTGAAAACATAGAGCTGTGTTTATTGAAAGGTATAATCATCAAGGGTACTTCGTATGCGCGTGTGAAAAAATGTACCCACTGTCCAAATACTCACAGCCGAACTTCGTTACGTACCCCCATTAGTATGGAATCAGACCTCAGGCTTTTATCATAAAATTAAATATATACAAGCAAGGGATATCTTCAGCTTTGAACTTGAGGGTCACTTAGCACCTTATTCACAGAATTTCGGTATGCGGAATACCTAATCAAATACTGACTACATTTGCTTATGTTGAAAACATTTACATTTTCTAGTGAATATAATAGATTTTTTCTTTACATTGACATCCTCAAAAAATCGCTCTCCGGAAGCAGAGTTTACTTTCTTATACCCGGTTGATACACTGCTACTACCGCCACTTCCCGCCTAGAGTAATCAGCATAATGAGAGTACTGCGGCAGCGTCTACTGTTTACATACTCCCTTCGCACTTCGAACATCGCTGTGTTTCTCTTATGTTTCTAGCTGTTGATGACAAATTTTATATTACCTTTCTCATGGTTTTTCTGATGTGCCAACCTCACATTTTATATATTTATTTCTTTTATCATAATTACTTTTCCCATAATTCCAAAAATATTTCTAAACTGGCTACATTGAGTGGGCGTGGCCTGTCAGTCTTTTGACTCCCGCTCAAAAACAAAGGAAGGGATCGCCCGGCTGTGATAGTGTGGAAAGGGAAGTAAAACGTAAGTGGCGCTTTTATGCAACTAACCTCCCCTCACTTCCCGCGGAAGCACAAACACAATGACAGCCAAAAAACGGCCACCTTTGGATATACTTACGCATCGACACCTACTCGTAGCTAGCGACTGTAGAAATTAGTTTTAAATGATTAATGACCTCAGATCTTTTTATTATGGTACTTTTAACAAACCGAAGACTGTAGTGTAAAGAAGGCCTATCTGGGCCGCCGACCGGTTGGTCGTCCCAAGTATCACTAGAAGGGCATGGTTGAAGCATATCTTCGTGAGTATGTATCTATCTCCAAGCCGAAGACTAGCAGGGAATGGCGCAGAACCGTGAGAAGTGGAGGAATCTCGTTTCGGAGGCCAAGACTCACTTTGTGTCGCTGAGCCAACGGAGTAAGTAAGTACTTTTAGCAAATTGTAGCATTCTGACGCGTACTCACGTTGGCAAGTATTGGATCGAACTATTTCGAAATAAGACCACACCCATACATGTTTGCTCTTATTTGTCGGGTCGTTTTTCGAATCGTCACCTTTAATCTAGTACAGATTTTATATCAATGACGGGTAATCGGGGGGTAACAAACGTGAATAAAAATGAGCAGTGCCTACATAGATATTACTTATCTCATTATCAAACGTGACTAATAAGGTAGCATAAATTAGATTTTGTATAAGTTATGTACATAGTCCCAAAAGGAATATAAAACTATATCACCTAAGTCGCCTACATTTTATTCTAATTTCGATGGTCACAAGCTTTTTGCTTTCCTGTCTCTCAGGAGGCTGGTGATGAAGAACTCTCCAGCTCTGTAGGAGGAGCGCACCAGCGGCCCACTGGCTGTGTACAGGAAGCCCAACTCGTTGCCACGCTCTTCCCAGTGCTTGAACTTCTCAGGTGTGACGTACTCGAAGACTTTGAGGTGGCGTTTCGTTGGTTGCATGTACTGACCGAGGGTTAAGCAGTCGACGCCCGTGTCGCGTAGATCTGTGTGTATTAAAATGTCTGTACTTGAAAACTGGGAAATATTGATGACACATCTGTTCGGAGGCGCTCGTAGCGCTGTGCGACCGCGGTGTTCTTACCGATTACCAAGGTTAAGCAGCATTCGACTCGGACGGCCCGAGATGGGTGACCGTTTGTGGCATTTTCGTATTCGAGCGTCTCCGTGCTTCGGAAGGCACGTTAAGCCGTTGGTCTCGGCACTTAATGTGGTAGTCGTGTTGAAAGCCTTAAAGGCGGCTTGATAAGTTCCAACAGCAGGTGGCCACAAATTACTGCCTCCACCAATCCGCACTGGGTCCGCGTGGTGGAGTATGACCTAATCTCTCTCACCCCGATTTTAGAGAGAAGGCCTTTGTCCAGCAGTGGGCAGTATAGGCTGATATTATTATTCATCTGTTTGTTTTTTTTTAGTATGTTTCGATTAAAAACGTAGCCCTACATTAGGTATTATTCCTGTGTCGTGGGTGCGTTTACAAACACGAAATTCACATACACAAACACCCAGACCGAAACGAATATTTGTGGGTCACACAAAGATTTGTCTTCTGCGGGGATCGAACCCGCGACTTAAGCTGTTGTGCATGTATCTATATCATTACGCCAGAGCCCTTGCGGGGTATGTAGAGAGTACAGAGTTCCAGCAGGTTCTTTCCTTACATACCTCTGTGGCTTCCTCCACTCTCATAGTTCGTCTCATACACGCTCGCCGATTACGGAGACTCTTGACTTGCCCTTCAGATAAAACTCGGTGTTTTTCGCGGTACCTACATCCTTCCACTTTCACATTGTATCCATGTAATATCCATGTCTGTAATCGCATCCATAACACAGCTATAATTTTATGGCACAAAAAACACGTCGTTGGTCACTGCCTCGTTGGTCTAGTGGCATAGCGCATCGCTTTGTGATCACGAGGTACTGAGTTCAAATCCTAGGTCGGACAAATGAATTTTTTCTAACGAAAACTACCCATAGTTCAACGTCCGGAGTCTGGAATTGTGCCCGGTATATGGCAATAGGCTCGCCCCCTATTACATGGGACCTAACATCGTCGGCGAAACGTGGGTGTACTGAGTACACTTCTGCCACCCCCGCTTAGGGAATATGACGGTGTAAGCAAAAACACGTGCCCTGACACTTAACCTCTGGGATGCTTTATCACGGCATTTGGACGAGATTTCGCGTAAACTTGTGGCCACATATACCTATATTGAATTAATTTGTTAAGTTAGTCTGCTATATCATACCTTTCATAGTTTGCTCTACTTGCTGATCAGATTCTCCAAGTCCCAGCATGATGGAGGTTTTTGTGACCAAGTCTGGATTTACCTCCTTAGCAGTCTGCAGCACTTTTAATGTTTGCCGATACCTAAAATTGGTTTTACAATGAACAAATTGTGTATCTTAAAATGTTAACAGAATATACAAGGCGTTACATAAATAAGGCAAGACCTCAGACACCTCAATTAGATTATTGCTTTACGAATTCAATAATTAGACTTCCAATTTTAAGGAGTTTTTTACCATTTTTTGAAGGTTTTAAGTACCCAAATTAATACCAAACTTGTACTTTTGTGTGCATATTGAGGTATATGAATAAGAAATTTAAAATGTATTTAAAATAGCCGTATTGCTTTGAATTATGATTCAATTTTAATACAGCGATTTGAATGTGTAAAAATAGTTGGAATCGATTCAGTTGTCGATTTAGAACAGACTACTTTCAGTTCTTGCGTTAAATATGTTACATGTTGGATAACTTGCCTACTAAATGCTTAAAAAATCTAGTAGTTTCGCGTTTAATCCCCGTACGGGATTAATGTTCATGGGACCTTACAAACATTTATGTCGGTATGGACGTTTATGCATATAAAACTGATGTTTGTAAACACACCTACGACAAAAAGATGAAGGACATTGTTCTGCGCCCATGAATGATTTGCCCCAGAACCAACGGCAATAAAAAAATACTTGTATGATTTCCAATCACCCATAAATTCTCTTAAAGCATTTATTGTTATACGAACAAGCGGGGGAATTGCAATATTGCACAAAATGAATTCGATTTTGAGGTTATAATTCAATAGCCATTAATACTTATGAGGTTTATATTGTGTGTGTTGACATTCAGTAAAGATGTCGGCGACTTCAATGTAACTACTTACAATACTTTGACATATTCGTTTTAAATAGCAAAATGACCGTTAGATACGGATATTTGCCATTATTTTAATAAAATAGACAAATAATGATGGCATGGGCCAAGTGTTTGTTGGTTCTGGTGCAATTTTCGACAATGTCCATTCCTAGTGGGAGAGTTTTTCCGTTAGATAGATAGTATGTCTAAAGCAATCACTTAAAATTTTACAGTTTGCCATCATCAGAAAAATACTCAATAAGTTTTCTGCCTAAGCTGGGCTTGCTCAACGATGCTTATAATAAAATTCTCGAGGCAGAAACGTCTGTAAGACTTACCCAGCTCTAGGGTCCCTAACGAAAGGCGTGAGTCGTTCGACAGTCTCAATGTTGTGCGCGAATACGTCGAGGCCACAGTTGGCGATCGTCTCAATACAGTCGCGGTTCGCTCTGAAGTCGGGCACCAGACATTCCACTAAGATTTCTTTATTCCTGCAAAATAAATAAATATCCCATACCAGTGATGCGACTAAAGCCATTTTTTACTCGAGTGACTCGAGTGAATTTGTGTAACTCGGTACTCGAGTAAAAATATATTTTACTGGAGTCCGCTTGCACTCAAGTTACCGAGTCAACTCGGCGCACCGAGTAGATTCAGCGAGCGCTAGATAGATGTCACTTTCTAGTTCACTATAGTCTACGTAAGTTCAAACTTGATATTGGAAAGTGTACAAACATAAACTTAGTTTGATTTGTGAAGTGTTTGTGTTATAATTATTTGTTTACTGTAAATTTATTTTTTGTTACTTAGCATTACTGGTGTGTGTGAACATAAAAGGTAATATATTATCACATATGATTTATTTAATAAAGGTACCTATTTTAAAATGCTTTAACTACAGTAATCGAAACTCTCAACTCGAGTATTACTTTCACGAGAGTTTCTGGGACTGTAAATAGTAAACTCGAGTGACGTAATAATAACCCGAGTGACTCGAAACACAAAATCCTACTCGAGTCGCATCACTATCCTATAGTTACTACTACAAACGACTTAGTCCAGTGATTAAAAACTTAAGCCGCTTCACACACTGGTTTGAATGGTCGCGAGTTCGATCCTAGCACGGGACAAATCTTTGTGTAACCCACAAATATTTGTTTCGATGTGGGGGTTAGTGTATGTGAATTTGACGGAGATGTTCTCACAATGACATTGAAATTTGACGTTTCTAGAAATGTGGTGAGTGTGTAATAGAATCGATTGAATATCGTATCGAGAAAATTTAAAACGGAGAATGAATCGATATTCATAACAATAATTTAGGAACAAAAGGAGAACAAAATAAAATAATCTCATTATTTATTTACTAATCAAGCAATTGGTCTATTACGCGTATTATTATTAAAAAATCTATAAAACTCTCCGTTTTAATATGTCAAGATAGCGTATCCATGTTTATTTATTAATTTATTGACCATGAGAATACTAAATGTTTCAGTCAGATACATAGAATAATCTATTTGTAAAAAAATCTGCAATCGATTTTGTACATTTTAAAAACAGCATATCTATTATAACGATTTCATTGTGTCAGTCCCTAAAACGCAAACCGTTACAATTTACATAATTGAGTAATAAGAGTTTTATTATGTTATCAGTTTTTTAAATAATTACGCAAATTTATGAACAGTATATTATTTAAACGGAACAAACCTTCGTGGTTTTTAGAGTGTTCTGTAATTTTTTTATAGTAATAAAAAAAAAAAAAATGTAAAGCAGATTCTTGATGTATTTTTTATACTTCTGTTTATTTTTTGGATTCTAAATTTTCAATATTCTTACATACAATATGCGTGAAATGGAAAATGATCAAACGTCACCGTACCCATGTCTCATGAAAAAGACTATACCACTGAAAATCAGCGCTGTGTTGAAGTTCACGCTGCAATACAGCTTTATGCTAAGTACCTCATTAGTGCGGCTAATAGTTAGTGCATATTATTATTATATTTTAAACTAAATTGTTTTTCATTTTTCTTTATTGTAGTGTCAAGTACGCTGTCAGCCTTGCTAATAAATATATCTTTCTTTCTTTCTTTCTTACCAATTGTCCTATCCGAATATCATGGCTAGTGTGAAAATCCTGAACACCGAAGTTATCTACCGGCCAGCTGAAGAGCCGCGCCGTCCCTAAATGTCTCTTAGCGCTAGGTATAAATGTTTTTAATGCATTACATTAAAATTGTTATGGAGATGTTACATATTGAAGTGTTCTTGTTTATCTTTTGGGCGCCAGTGAGCAGTACTCATTGGATACTTCACCTGGGTTTTCGCTCCAGGACGACCATTGGCTGGTTCAATACTCAATTCAAGGATAGCTTTGCTTGCTGTCAGTAGAATTTTGACAGATTTTTCATACAAACTATGTCAAATTTCTATCCGTAGCAGACAAATCCTTCCTCAGGTTAAATATTGAAACTGACCGTTAAATTAAACCGTATATATATGGATATATAACTAAGATATGGATGCTAAACAGCTCCTTTGTAAAAAAATATTTCGAATAAAATTAACCCAATTTATAACCGACTGAAAACTCACTGCCTTTTAATCTCTTTAACCGTCTCTGCAAAATGAGATGAACCTCCATCGGGTAGATCTAAAAAAAAAACAAAAAATATTTAAAGTGTGTTGGAAACATAAAAACTTATAAATTGACTGAATATGATTAATATTGCGAGTATTTTTAAGACTGCCTCGTAGGTCTAGTGGCAAACCGCATCGCTTGGGGATCACGAGTTCCTGGGTTCGATTGAGGGAACGATAATTCGAGTCTGGAATTGTGTCCGGTATACGGCAACAAGCTCGCCCCCTATTACATAGGAAATAACATCGTCGGTGAAAAGTGGGTGTACACAGTACACCGTTTCACCGACACCTCACTAGTAAGTTTTACTCACACTAATAAGTTTTACACGTCCGCCACCCCCGCTTGGGGAATAGAGGCGTGATGGTGTTTTTTTTTTTTTTTGGAGTATTTTTTTTTATTATATCGATCTATCTATATCATCACGCCAGATCCCCTGCGGGGTAGGCAGAGAGTACCACTCTGGCTTCCTCCACTCTTATAAGCAAAATGGAAGTATGTAGGTACCAGGGAAGACCTAGAATGTCTTAGCCTGTCCAAATGGGCCGTGTCTTATCTGAAGGGCAAGACAAGAGTCTCCGTAACTAAAGACTTATAAGGATTTCCTACAAAATATATGGGAAGTTTTTCGCGATTATTGTCTATTCTAGTACTCCAACCTCAGTTGGTCTAATAGAGATTTTTAATAGAGGTGGACGATTATGAATGATTTACATAATCGAGAAATTTACTAATTACTTCGATAATCGACCATGAAATTAGTAACTAACTAATTTTCATAATCGAATCACGTTACTAATAAGTATTACTAATTTAAGTTGAAACATAATCCCGTCAAAATCATTCATTGAGTCAATCGTTCGTTATTAATTAAAGATTGAATACATATCACTTTGTCTTTTATTTATATTGAACCAAAAACTATGATTAAATACCTTTTAAGCGCAAGTTCATAAATAGTAATATTTTTTTTAAATTATCTAATTAACACACCGTTACGCCTATATTCCCCAGAAGGGGTGGCAGAGGTGTACTGAGTACACCAACGTTTCGCCGACGATGTTAGGTCCCATGCAATAGGGGCGAGCCTATTGCCATATACCGGGCACAATTCCAGACTCCGGACTCATACTCCGGGAATCCGTCGTCAGAAAAACCACATTTGTCCGACCTAGGATTTAAACCCAGGACCCCTCGACCACAAAGCGTTGCGCTTCGCTACCAGACCAACGAGGCGTATCTAATTGAACACGTAAAAAATACTTTTACAACTGTATTACTCAGGAGGGTACGCCGCTGGCACAGCAGGTGGTCTGAATGGTACAATTATCCAGATGAATATTTAATGCTAGCCGTACATTAAGAAACCTACGCAGAAATAGAAAGCGAATTTTTAAAATTAACTCGTTTTCTACAAGACGAAATGTTTTTTTATTTATATTGTGTGAATAATGTTTTATGATTTGTCTCAAAACCTGTCTCGTATATCTATATTACATACAATGAGCCCGCGCCAAGTGCCATCGCATCATTCCCATCGGCCATGCCGCCGCGGCGTGGCGCGTAATCGAACTTAGCTATTGACTAATTAATTACTAATGGTTATAATCGAGATATCTCGAAACATTTTCATGATCGAATGATTCCATTACTATATCTCATAATCGCACACCACTAGTTTTTAATCCTTATTAGAAACAAGATCGATTGGCATCAAAGAAAGGTTTAGTATAAATAGCCCATTTTTTTTGCTAACTGTACATTTTTTGAAAACCTTTAAATACAGTTCAAAATGTCGCAAAAAGTTAAGTGCAGTCTTCTAAGGCGGTTTTACTGTAGCTACAATGGTTGGGGTAGCTGCCCTTACTGCCTCATCTTAAAAATTCACCCAGGTAAAAAACAATTCCCAGTATCTGCCCGGTATATAGCAATGTGCTTAAAAAGTGGGTGTACACTACACAGTCATACGGCTCTGCCACCCCCGCTTAGGAAATATAGGATTTAGGGTATTTTATAGATATAGATTTGGTGGTCTTCTTGGTGATTGTATTTCGATAACCATTACCATCTCTGTCTACAGAAGTAAGTACAATGTACCCCAAGCCCCACTTGTTGATGGCGTGCGCTGTGTTCCTTGGTTCATCAGGGTCTAATGGGGGTGGTTTCCTTGATGTCTTCACTGAACAAAACATGCAGCCACGAGTACATGTATCACCCATTAACTGGAAAAAAATAATTGTAACTTAAAGTGGTTGAACATGATAATTATAAAATGGATGAGTGATCGAACACAATCATTATAAACGAACAGCTTGGTGCAGTGATTAAGAGACTAAGCCGCTCCAGCCACTGTATCAAGTAGTCGCGAGTTCGATTCCTAGACGGGACAAGTCTTTGTGTGTCCCACAAATATGTGTTTCGGTCTGGGTGTTTGTGTATCATGTATCATGTTTGTAAACGCAGCTACGATATAGGAGTAATTCGAGGTACAGGGATACGATTAAAAAAGAACAAAAAATAAAGGGCACTGGGCAAGTAATTCGCTATAACCAATTAAACACGTTAACGCGGGGAGTTACGACCACTTCATAAAATGGTCGTTGAATGATACTTCAGTGCCATACTGAAAGCCATTAGACGATCATTTGACGAAGTTATTATGGTATTTTTCATGAAGGATGGGTACTGTGACAGTTCTCTCTCTCTCTATCTATATCATCACGCCAGCTCCCTCGCGAGGTAGGCACAGGCTACCAACAGGTTCTTTCCTTACATAGCTCTCTGGCTTCCTCCACTCTCATAGTTCGTCTCATACACACTCGCCGGTTACGGAGACTCTTGACTTGCCTTTCAGATAAGACACGTTCTATGTGATCTTGGTAAGATAGTCTAGGTCTTCCCCGGTACCTACATCCTTCCACTTTCGCATTGTATATCTGTTTTGTCATTCTTTCTTCGGACATTCTTTCTGTATGCCCGAACCAACGGAGCATACCATACCTGTGACAGTTGTAAGTGTCAAAGAAATTTATACTTTATTCAATGACAATAAGAGGCATGACCTGTTTCTATACTTATGGTTTTATGCCTTAATAGCATTGAAATAAATATTAATTTCGTTTGGCACTTAGAACTGTCACTACCCATCTTATGTAAAAAATATTATAACGCCCCGCGTTACGTTTTTAGTCGGTCATACAGAATAACGGCCCAAATTGAGATAAAATTTAAGATGAAATAAAACTATTTTACGGATTTTATCGCGGTTTATTTTTTTATTTTTAGTTCCCGACGTTTCGAGTGCTTTGCAGCACCCATGGTCACGGGAGGGACTGAGGTGTTAGACGTCCAATAGGCATAGTTGTTCCGGGGTACCCTCAAACTTCTTAATTTTTTTTTTGTTTTTTTTTGTTGTTGTTGGTCCGATCTACGCAGAATGAGCTCACGGTGTCTTGAGGTCTTGCAGTGTTATGCTTGGTTTTGGATTTGATTATATTAATTACCGGATCCCAAGACGATAGAAGCACCCAGCCATCTTCTCTATTGAAATTAGGATGTTTTTTAATTTCAATAGCCTCGCGAACCATCCTTGGTAGGAATCGGTGTTCTTTCACGAGGATTTGTGGTCTATCAAATCTGATGTTATGGCGGGTGCGGTCAAGGACATGTTCACAGACTGCACTTCTTTGAGCGACGGTGTTTTAGGTCAGCTATGTGTTCTTTAACCCGAGTTTTTACCGGTCTTTTTGTTAGTCCTATATAAGAGAGACCACATTCACAATCAAGCTTGTAAACTCCTGCATCTTGTAGAGGGATCTGACACTTGACAGATGGTAAAAATTGACTGATCTTCTTCGGCGGCTTATAAAATGTTTTAATCGAAGCACGCTTCAAGATGTAGATGTATTTCATGTGTAATATTCGCGTAAATCTAAGAACTCCATATAAAATTTAAGAGTTGATGACTCTGTGCTCTCTGTAAAAGAATCAGTTATCATAGCAATTAATTTTATTGTCGACAAACATTTTCCACATACGCTAACTTTGCCTTTCAAGTTGGCGTATATGTGGTTGTGGTTGACCTTAAATAATAATAATTATTATTATTGTAGCTTCTTTCACCCATTCAGTCTTACTGAATGGTCCCTGTAAGAGTATAAGCCTCCTCCATCCCGTTCCCCTTTCTCCTGTTCTGGGCGACACTCATCCAGTCCCTTCCGGCTATTTTGATAAGGTCGTCAGCCCATCTTTTCTTTGGCCGTCCTTTACGTCTCTTCCCAAGTGGGCCAGGCCACTGTGTGCTTTGGATTGTCAACCTCTTGTCCTGGTACCTGGCTATGTGGCCTTGAGTCCCAGGGCATGTTGTAGCGCATCTGTAAGTTTTGTTTTACTCCGTATGTTGACATTCTTTATTTTTTGTATTTTTCTAAGTTTCAAGATGCTTCTTTTCACGCTGACATGACTAAAGCTTGCTTTTTATTTTATTGTTGAAGGCTCACGTCTGGCTTGCATAGGTTAAGCACGGTAAGATGGAAGAATCCATTATTATTTATTTAAGCTGGAAACTATAGCTTCCTTTTTCAAAGTGAAACTTTTCCTTTTTTAAAGTGAAACTTTTATTAGATCGTCTCAAACTTTTTGGTCTGTGTTGCATGTCGCGTGACGGTCGGCCGCGGAGTTGGGATAAAGTGAAAGGCGCTCGCCAGAGCAGCCAAGGCCAATATGTTTCACTTTTACCGTGGTTTCATAAAACCACACAAGGGTTTTTTCCTTTCTTTTTGCGCGGTAAGGTATATATATATATATATATATATATTCATTTACATGTTCAATTACTTTCCCTTCTATTTTGATCGGGGAATGTGGACCGTTAGACATTACTTTGGTCTTGTTCGCATTTATTCTTAGTCCTACTCTTTGGCTTTCTCTGTCTAGGGTTCGAAGCACGTCTTACAGTTCTAAGTTTTGCCAAAAAGGACTATATCATCAGCGAATCTTAAATGAGTTAGACGTTTATTGGATATTTACCCAATGGATATTTTGCCCACAGCCCTTTATTTGCCCAATGGATATTTTGGAAGATGTCTTCAAGAACTGCTATGAACAGCTTTGGTGATAGTGGGTCTCCTTGCCTTACCCCTTTACCGATTACAAACTCCTCGCCTTTCTTTTCTAAATTTTATTCTGTTCGTAGTTTTAGAATATATATTTCTTATGATGTTTATATATTTTTCATTCACATCATTGTTTTTAAGTGCTTTCCATATAGATGTGTGTGTAATACTATCACAAGCTTTTGAATAATCTATGAATGCTATAAAAGGGGGGGTTTATTGAATTCGTTATATTTTTCGATTATTTGTTCCATGGCATGACTGTGGTCAGTGGTAGAGTAACTTGAACGGAATCCTGCTTGTTCAATTGGTTGTATATGATCAATGTTTGGTGTTATCTGACTAAGTAATATTGACGAAAATAGCTTGCATATGATAGAATATTGACGAAAATAGCTTGCTTATAGGTCTATAATTTCCGATATCGAGTGCGTTCCCTTTCTTATAAAGTAATACTATATGTGATGTACACCATTGCTTTGGTACTTGTATTTGTATATTCCTCTCTGATAGCTTTCTTGGTTTCTTTAAATACATTCTTTAATTCTTGTCACATTTGCTTTGCCTTGTTGTTAGTTGATATTAGTTCTCCACATCTGGATATCAGGGCTAATTTTTCTTCAGTCATTATCTTGTGTTTATGATTTTTTGTTTTGTTTTATAATTTGAGACTTGTGGTTATTACTTTTTCCAGTTTGTCGCTGAAAGTCCATCATTTCCATGTTCCAAGTTTCAGTATTTTCGAGTGTTTTTCAAGGTTTCGAATATATGTTTGTCTTTCTTGTACAGTCTTGAGTGAATTTATTCGAGTCTTAAATGACTTTCGACTCTTTTTTTGGTGTTCTTATACTCATTGTGCATCTTAGCATTCTGTGGTCGGATGGGAAGTTTACTTTGTTAAGTACCTCAAGATTAGTTACAGATTTTGGAAAATTAGTTAAGACAAAATCAATTTCATTTCTTGTTTTCTGATCCGGTGATATCCATGTCCATTTACGAGAGTGTTTTCTTTTGAAGAATGTGTTCATAATTGATAGTTTGTACTCATTAGCATGCTCATGGGCCCTGCCCATTTTCATGGTTTCCTCAGGTTGAGACTGCCCAATTTTGGCGTTGAAATCGCCCATAACGAACAGATTTTTGTCTGATAACTCGTATGCTTCTTGTAAATCACTGTAGAATTTAGCAATGTCTTCTTCACTTGAGCTTTCCGTTGGTGCGTATGTTTGGATTATGGACAATCATAGGTCTCCGATTTTGAGTTTTAGGATGGCTACTCTTTTGATATCCCTATGAAACTGACAATATTGTTTTTAAGAGGTTTTTTTTATTACAAAGCCTACTTCCATGCAACCCTGATGTTTCGCCTATTTAGCACAAACTGTAGTTTTTGTGTTCCTCAATGTTATAACCTATTATTCTAACTTCCGCTAGCCCTATGATGTCCCAGTCCATATTTTTATAGCATTTTCCATTTCTAATAGTCTCTCTTTTGTTGATGGTGATCTTATGTTGTAGGTTCAGATTTTTAATTTGTTCCGTATTATTTTTTCTTCTTCTTTATCTGATGGAGGGTAGTGGTCGCTTTCCGCACGGGGACCAACCGGATTGGGGAGTATTTTGGGTGTGTTGGATTTTTCTGTTGTTTACGTTAGATGTTCTTCGGTTTCCGGTGTAGTGTGAATTAGTTGTTTTGTGGATTGTTGACTTCTTTAATGCCTGAGGTTGACTTTGATCTGGAGCGATATATGTCATATCTCTTGTTGATCTTCTTGGGTGCAGCTGTTCCTTTGTTAATATCATTTTCTTCTTGATTTGTCTGTGACTTTGATGGTGATATTTTCCTTTTAGTGTGTGTAATTTTATCTTTCACTATAAGTTATGGTAGAGTAAGAAAGCTATTTTCCCATTTTTCTCTTCCTGTTCCTTTACCAGTTTTAGTTCTTTTCTTTTCATTAAGATTTCCTTCGGGTAATCTTCTGTGGCATATAGGGCTTCAGGAAAGTTTCTGTTATTTTTTAGGAGTTCATATTTGCGCCATGTTAATGTAAGTGTTGCTAATATTGGCCTTTTCTTCTTCTCACGTCTTTTTACCCAGTCTTTTCAAGTTGGTGATTTCTCATTGATCTTACTCTTGCATCCTTCAGTTTTTCGGCTAACCTGATTGAGAAGTTCTATTATGCTTTGTCTTAGTTCAGTACTATTATTTTCATTTTCACCAGTAGTATTATATTGTTTTTCCTAACATCCCTTTCCAAGTGCTGTATTCCGATTTGTAAGGTCTTGACTTCCTGCTTATGTTTCACATTTTCTGCAATCAATGGCATTAACTTTTCCTCAAGGGTTCCAGAAAGACGTTTATTGTAATTTTCGCTTAATTTTACTCAAATATTTACTCACTGAATTTTCTTTTACACATCTATAAAAAGTCAGTACCATTAATACCTGATAGCTCTATCTCTATCTGAATGCGATAAACTGAATAACTACCGGACGGCTTTTCATACGGTTTCCATCAACGTACGGTGTCATTCCTGAGGAAGTTTTATGTGTATAATTCACCCGTGAGAAGCCGGTGCCAGTTGCTAGTTACATATAAAAAAACACCGATCACATTTTACAATAGCACAGGAGAGAGTTCTTACTGAACTAAACACAGTGTAATATCAAAAACTTCAGTCCCTCCCATCACCATAGGTGCTGTAAAGTACTCAAAACGACGGGAACTTAGACATCAAAAATAAATTTGAATCGATTTTCAACTACGACTTCGTAAGCATGTTTTTGTTTTGTTTTACCATTATGGTCGCTGTAGATGTGCCATGTTTGCCGCCACTCCAGCACTCCCCGATGTTGGGGCAGCGGGCCTCCTCACACACTGTGCTCAGGTTTAAGCTCCTCAGCTGTTGCTTCAATTCACTGAATTTTGATCCTGAAACAGATATGTTAGCCAGAATTAGTTATTTTGTTTATTCATATCATGTTTGTTTCCTCCCCTCTAAAGCACTGTGAACTCAAAAACACAGAAAGTAAGACTATGATTACACACATGATTTCAAAGACGATAATAGCCCCACAGTAAGAATTACCTGTGGATGCATTTACAAACATGAAATTCATAGACATTTTCAAACAAAATCGTGCTTGAGGATGAGATTGAGATGAGAATTGTGCCTGTGCTTGAGGATGCTGACTGTATCATAATTGAAATCCCCAATAAAATTGCATTATTTGCAATATATATATATCACCTTCCTTCAAAAAAATTGATAATTTCCTAAAGTCCTTAGAATAAAACCTTCATGTATATAATGATAGAAAAAATCTTGTCTTAACTGGCGATATAAATATAAATATTGCTGAAACTGTACATGACAATACTAGCTCTGAAAACTTATGTCTCATGGCTGAATATGAAATGATTTCTGCAATATCCCATCCTACCAGAGATTCTTCCATACTGGATCACTTTTTCGTTAGAAGTAAACTTCCAATGCATAGTTTAGTTTGACAAATAGATTTAACAGATCATGATATAATCATTCTAGGCATCAATTTGAATAAAAACATAGATCACAAACCTAATAGACTAAACGTAAGAACAGATATTGAAGGATTAATGAAGGAACTTAACAAAATTGATTGGTCTAGTTGCCTTAATCAATCAGATCTGAATTAATATACAGCTAAATTTATGCGCATTTTACTAAAAATTATAGATAAGCATACTGGCAAATCCTTGGTTAGCCGATCAAAATTTAATATAAAACCTTGGGTATCACCGAGCCTATTGCGGTGTATGGGACAAAGATCGCCTGCACAAGCGCGCCAAAGCGAACCCAAACGATCCAATGACCAAATTATTGTACACACGCTACCGAGACTATTACGTAGACTAAATGAGAAAAATTAACTTCGATTACAATAAAAAGGTACTAACGGAAAGCAAAAATGATACTCCAAATTATGGAAGAATTTGAAAGAAATATGTAATATAAATACTAGAAATAGAGAACCAACAGATTTACTGAATATTCCAGATACTACTCATTATAAACAATCATTAGATGCATGCAATACTTATTTCTTTAATGTTGGACATACATTAGCAAATAAAATTTTACTATCCCATAATACAACCGAAAATATCCTTGCTTCCAAAACCAAATGGTTTTTTTTCCTGCAACCTACACATGCGCACGAAATAAAAACTCTAATCAATAGCCTACCAAATGATAAAGCTCCAGGACTTGATGGTATAAATAATACCTTAGTGAAATCCATTCAGGATGCTATAATAGACCCTCTCACTTTTATCTTTAATAGAAGTATGGAATCCGGCATTTTTCCGAATATTTGGAAAACTACAGCGGTTTCTCCAATATACAAATCTGCAGCAAAAAATATCCCTGATAATTATCGCCTGATTTCGCTGTTCTAAATTATTAGAAAAAATAATTAGTAAACGATTAGTGAAATATCTGGAACAACATAACTTAATATCCGAAAAGCAATTTAGTTTTCGCCAAGGTAGATCAATAAAAGATGCAATTTTCAAATTGACATCTCCAGTTGCAACATTTCTTGACAAATCTACAAACTGTTTATGTGTGTTTTTGGACCTTTCGAAAGCCTTTGACATTGTTTCTGTCCCCATCCTTTTGACTAAGTTGGAACACTCCTTTGCAATGGTTCCAATCGACACGGAATCAATATGTAAAGATATCTAACTATCTTAGCAACACTCAAAATGTCACATTTGGTGTACCTCAAGGCAGTATATTGGGCCCAACATTGTTTAACCTGTATATGAATGACATCCATAATTTACCCCTGACTAATTCAGAAATAATCTGTTATGCAGATGACACTGCATTACTTGTACATGGACGAAACTGGGAAAACACTTTTAAATGTGCTGAAAAGAGAATGGAAACTATATGCAATCGGTTAAACGACAATCTTCTAACTTTAAATGTAACGAAAACCAATTACATGTTTCCACAAGGCAGCAAGTTCCGCACCTTTACCATCTATGAATATGCATATGCACGCGTGTGATTGTTAGGAACAGGCGCTTGCTCCTGCGAAATCCTATCTAGAGCAAAAACTGTTAAATACCTTGGGATAGTGATAGACCAAAAACTTAATTTTCAACAGCACATACATTTTTTATCAGGTAGAGTAAGAAAAACAATTAACATCATGAGACAAACTCAGAAATGTAGCCTTAATAGAAACATTAAAAATAACCTACTTTGCTTTGTCACAATCCCTTCTTTCATATTGTCTTTCAGTTTGGGGTGGTGCTGCGAAAACGCACATGCTACCGTGGAGCGTGCCCAGAGGGCTGTACTAAAAATCATGCTGAAAAAAAAACCTTAGGTACCCAACCACTTCACTCTACAATGAAGCTAAAGTGTTAAGTGTCCGCAAACTATATGTATTAGTCTCAGTATTATTCATGCATAAAAGCATCCTACGATCCTCAGATTACACAGACATGACCCAAAGAAAACTTTTTAGAGTTTCGTTACCAGTAATTCGCACAACTTTTGCTTAAAGATTTCATCCCTATATAACTGATATTATCTACAACAATACATCTAAGTTATGTGACATCCGATTTTGTTCAGTACATGGAGCTAAAAGTAAGATAAAAGAATGGATGAATACCCTTTGAGGAAATAGAAAAAAGAATATATACATTGCTATAATAGGTACTTACATACAATATATTATACATAAATATATCTTAATTACATCTATAAAACTATGTGCTATAGAATACTTCATTGTTTTTTATTTAAAAATTACGGGAGTCAAAATTGGACTGATTTTTGGTTTATGTTTTTGTTACTTTTTTACCTGTATTGTTGGTGTTTCTTTGTATTTTAATAATAGATATTATAATATTTAATGTTTAGCAAATTACCTGTACTCGCGTGCAATTGCGTGTATTTGTATGATCTCTTTAGTTTGGGACCCCTCGATACAGGCATGCCTAGTGAGGGGACCATGTACAAGGTGTAACATAATAAACGCAAGACCTCTGACACCCCAATTAGAGATTTGCTTTATAAATACAATACGAAAACCAAAATTCCAAATTTAAAGTTTTTACCCTTTTTTTAAGCACCTTTATACCCCAATTAACAACGAAACTTGAATGTGTATGTGTGCGTTTTGAGAAATACGTTTTAGGAATGCATTTAAAATCCCCTTATTGCTATGAATCAAGAATAAATTTAGTTTTTTATAGCGCACTGAAGGAGTAAAAGCATCTTTGCAAATTAAAAAAAAATGTTAGATACATTAAAAATTGTTGGAGTCAATTTAGTTACCGATTTAGAACAAACTACTTTCAGGTCTTGCGTTTATTATGTTACAGCTTGTATAAGAATTTAATACAGAATGAACCGCCAATTTACAAATTTATAAATGTGTAATTGTGTTCTTGTATTGTAAATTTAAATTTGTATTTTGAGAATAAACATTTTTTCATTTTTTTTTTCAAATATTATTTTTCCAATTATGTAAAAGTTTCAGCATATTCGTTGACACAAACAATATACCTGTTGAAAGGCAAGGACTGTATTGAGTATGGAATTTTTTTGTTAGCATATTTTATAACAAATCTACCTGTAGGTATTGATGTCTTCAGCCAGGGAGGGAGCCTCAGTCGTTCTGACTCCCCTTTTTCACGTTTCAGTTTTCCTTCATACTCCTCCCAATTTTTTGGCCTATCTTCAGAGACGAAATCCGCTAAGTTTGGCCCAGCTCGCAGCTTTTCCCGTATAGTATCAAGCTTTGAAGTTTGTTTGTGCCTTCGAAACTACAAATATAATAAGATGCTACAACAATGAACACGAGCCACTTACGTTAATGCAGTAAGTACTGGCCAGTTGCTTTTATATTCATATGTACAGTGTGACAAGGATATCCTGGTCTGTAGATGCCATTGTCAGGGGGGAGTCAGTGTCAAAATAGGGTCATCATTTACAATATTTTTTACATAAGATATACAATGGTATTAAGGCATAAAACCATAAGGTACTATGCCTGCCTCTTATTGCCACTGAAAAATGTATAATGTTTTTTGACACTTACTTTTGTCACAGTACCCATTAAACATGAAAAATACTATAGTAAAATTTTCATACAGCCTGGATAATATTTTAACAGGCGGGTCTGCATGGTAACTAATTAAAAAAAAAAATTGGGTAAATTTCATAGCAAACGGCAAATACACCACTATCATGGTAGGCAGAGAGTACAGAGTTCCAACAGGTTCTTTGCTTACAGACCTCTCTGGCTTCCTCCTCATAGTTCGTCTCATACACGCTCACCGGTTACGGAAACTCTTGACTTGACCTTTAGATAAGACTCAGTCTATTTGGTCATAGTAAGATAGTCTAGGTCTTCCCTAGTTTTGACATTCTTTTTTCTGACATTCTTAATAGTAATTGTTAATCATTAATACATAATCACACCTATATTCCCCAAGTGGGGATGGTTAATCATTAATCTGATTACATTTTACCCATCTCTAATCATAATGACCATTATCCAGAGTGAACAGAAATCTTGCAAATGCATGCAGAATCTCAATGACCACACTCCTAAAAAATACCAGTTCATATAACAAAATCTACAGAATTAACAGGCTTCTATAGTTCCTAAAATTTGAATTGAATTTTCATTAAATTTACAGGGTAACATGAATCGTTCAATATGACTGTCCCAGCCATTGATATATTATGTTAACACCAGCGCGTTATGCGAATATAGACGTATTTATGACGCCTAAAAAAAAATTATGCAATATTAAACACGAAAATATAAAACATGTTTATTTTGAAATGATAAACAAATCCGAATATGGTAATTGAAAACTTACAAAATGACCTTTGCTAAACGTGAATTTAATTTTATTGCGGAACATTGTACCACACAACAACAAAACAACTAGGTAAATAACTGTTACAAATTATACTATAATTAATTTTACTATGCCTTCACAAATCGACTGACGAAATGACAGATCCTAATGTCAAAACATTAGAAATGTTGCTAGCTTAAGACGTCTAGTGCAGTAACAACTAGACAATCGATTTAAATTTGAGTAATCACAAAATCGATTTTTCCAATTAAAATAATTTAATCTGGACGACTGGATCGATTCCGAAAGCCGTCAAAACGGATCGATTCACGATTCTATCATAAAAAGTGGTAAAACAGGTTTATAGTGTAAAAATACTACGTTCTAAACGTGAGTTTATTTGAAGTCAGTTGTCTTTTTTATAATCTCTAAATTGAACGTATCAAGAAATTATAAAAAGGAAGGAATCCAAAAAAACCTTATATTTATTTTTTAGATCAGTAGGTAGGTTGTACAAGTTAAATTTGTATACAAAACATGTAAGCCCTGCCTCTTAAACTAGGTGTCCCTGTATCTCCAGGGGCAGTGTTCGGCTATATAATGGCAACAAATGTTGTAATTTAAACAAGAGTAATTTATCAAAATGAAATATCTATCAAACCATAGTGCGTGATTATTAGTAACTATGAATGTAGGCGTGTTAATATATTAGTAACAAGTATATATAGTGCGGTGATAAATTGTACATAATTTGATATCTTATCTTAAGTAATATATGTGAAAAGATTATCTATGCTGGAATAGTCTTGTTGCAACAGCCATTTTGTAAGTTTGGTCTTAACATTGAATTTATTCAAATTTAGTATGTTGAGTTTATTCTGTTTTTTTTTTATAAATAAAGGTCCTTAATATTTTGGTGTTAGGCAAATGTAGTCATGTGACATATACCTGGCGGGATTTTTGATCGCTTATTTAGACCAGTGGGGGGAAAGCTGTTGGCTGTAAAGGGGACTTCAATCGGCAAATTAATAAGAATCCACTTCCTAACGATTGATTGTATATCGATTTTTTTTTCATTTGTTTTAATTGATAATTGATTCTTGTGCGTTCGATTCTAAACGATCCAAACATCGATTTTTCTTTAAAGGGAATCGACATGCCAAGTAACATTTAAATCAATCGATATAAATAATCAAAGTATGTAAAAATTTTACTTAATGTGCATTTAGTAGGAGTGATCGTTATATTACATAACTGAAAAAATAATCTATTATTAATAAATAATCAAATCACCTATTACGTATTACCTCAGGCAAGCGTTATTTTTTAAGCGTTACTTATATTACATATTGTCCGACCAAAACCGCCTACCAGCCTGCCACGCGACACAGCGACACTGACTGACTGGACTTAAGGTCAATTTCACTTAGACGTATAATATTTTTGTCAAAAGTCACGTGTTATATTATGCTCTAAGACAACCACATATGATCTATTTTTAAATGAGTATCTAGTAATGAAAGTAATATATTATTAGGTTATTTATTATGTTCCGCGCCAATATATTTGTTCGTATTATACGTTATTTATAACGTGTTGGTTCCTACGTTAGATTATTTTTTTAATAAAATCAGTGCGGATCACTGCCGTGATCTTGGATGACGTACTTATGCATTTATTGTGGGTTTGTGAGGGATTGCGGCGTCGCGTGTCAAATTGTTTGCAAATAAATCGTTGGTTTGTTTATGGTAATAACTGTAAATAAAAGTTAGTTTTAGTTACGTGTAAATAATTAATTTATTAAATATATATTTCATTTTTATCGTTTAACAGCTCACGGCGGCGGCGCGGCGTGTTTTGCGGCAATAATCAAAAGGCGTCGTTCAGGAAGCGAAGAAATAACTATTATTAATAGCGTAAAAAATAATAGGCGTTTTAAAAGTAGCGTATCGCTATAACGCGTTTTTAATATATAGCCGTTGCGAACACTCCTAGCATTTAGCATAATCGCTCATCATGCCAGGTTTTGTAGGTAATTAGGATATCTTTTTAAAAAATGGTAGTGATTTCAACATAATGAAAGCTTTGATTTTCGTGTACAATTTGTAAAAAAATAACTGCAAAACTTTTAGTTAGGTACCTATTGAGTATCAATAGTCAACTATAGATCGGCAACACTAGACCACAGAGCAAAGAAAAGTATAAATAAAATACCATAGACTTCAGTAGTACCTACCATTGTCATGGTGTTTATTTAAGCATAATTTCCGATATACCCATCTATTTTTAATAATTATGTGAAATAAATAGGTCGTTGTAGTCCTTGTATTGCGCTAGTACATAAGGAATAATTATTGCAATGGTGTATTTATTTAAAATACATTTGTATACCTTATAGTCAGCGAAAAGTTGTCATCAATACAATAGCATTTCTAATTCTAATGCATGACCTTGAGCGTAAGCAATACAGCTGACAAAATAACCTAACCACGAATGTGTATGAATTAATGTAAATCATCTATATCCTCATGAAGAGGCTTCTGTTTTTTTATTTATCATGAGGAACGTCGATTCACACCTACTTGAAGTCAAAATGGATGAAGTAACGCACTACATAAATTCTCATCAAACAGACGAGGTGATTTGTTTTTTTTTTCATTTGCGCTCATTCACTTTTATTTAATAATGTTGAATGTTGAAATAATGAATATTTTATCATTGCACAAGTATAAAAAATGACCCAATAAGTATTAGCTGTTTGTCAAATATGTAGGCTAGTCCAATGAGACAATGAATGCAGGTGTAACAACAAATGAGATCAAGCTTTTTTGCACACTTTTCAATGCCAGGCATACCCTCTCTAATGCTTCTGCCCCATCTATGTTAATGTTAGAGTTTATTCAATTTAAACATGGCATTATAATATAACACACTACTGCATATTCATTGTTAGGGTGTTAATTAGGAACAGTAGCACAAATATTGTTATGTAAATCTATAAAAAAACATTTTTATATTTTCTAATGGTGGATCTAGTGGTTGAACACTTTCCTCATAATCACAAGTGCCATGTTCAAATTGCTAGTTCACATCTTGTGGTCTTTGTATAAATTACTCTCTCTTTAATTAATGTTAAAGTCAAAGTCCAAAATCTTTTATTGCATAGGCCAACAAGAGTGCTTACAAACATTAGGCATAAACTCTGTGTTTTTACAGAATAAAATTCAATTTTACATCCACTAAAAACCAAAATAGCTGTAGACCTTAAATACTTTGGTTTTTGTCTGTGGGGATTAAACCCTAGAAAATATAAATATACCTAATATGGTGAAATGTGGTGCATAGAGTACACCCTTGCTAAAGGAGTTTAGACAATGCTTAGCATAATAAATTGATAAATTTACTATGATAAAGACAGTAGGTCCTAGGCGGGACAAATGGTAGTTTTTCCAATGAAAACTTTCCAGTATGAGTCTAAAGTCTGGAATTGTGCCCAGAATATGGCAATAGGCTCGCCCCCTATTACATGGGACCTAACATCGCCGGCGAAACGCGGGTGTACTCAGTACACCTCTGCTCGCTTGGGGTATATAGGGGTGACAGTCTGTGAAAAGACAGTAGTATAAAAACACAATTTCATATTTATTTGTCTTTATTTATCAAAAATCACGACACCAGATGCCTAGTGGGGTAGGCAGAGAGTACAGAGTTCCAACAGGCAAATTTGTTGTTTATTTGATATTCATAAAATTTGTCATAAAGTATTTGGAAAGGTCATCGCTCAGTAAGTGGTTTAGCAGTGTTTTAAAAAGAAAAACAAATCGTAGCCCCACCAGGATTAAATCCTGTGTCGTGGGTGCGTTTACAAACATGGAAATGAAACACACAAATACCCAGACCAACACAAATAATTGTGGGTCACACAAAGATTTGTCCCGTGCGGGAATCGAACCCGCGACTATTAGACACAGTGGGCGGAGCGGCTTAAGCTCTTAACCACTGCGCTAAATCGTCCGTCATTTGGTTAAACTAAGTTGGTTAAATTGATGGACGATTTAGCGCAGAGGTTAAGAGCTTAAGCCTTTTCGTAAGGTTCGATTCCCGCATGGGACAAATCTTTGTGTTGTATGTGAATTTTCATGTTACTAAACGCACTCGCGACGCAGGAGTAAATACTAGTGTGCGGCTAGGTTTTTTTTAAAGTAATATTCCATGCTCTGTTGTGTGCCACTATACTTGCCTTTATTTATTTTGGATATAAAGGTGTGTGTGTGAATGATCTACGCTGTTAGTGGTGGGGCCTTTACAGCTTCAGACAAGTAGATATTGGGGAGAGATACCCCAAACTGTTGTGCATACCTGTACCTACGGCATAGGCCTTTTCTCTCAAATCGAGGTGAGAGAAATTAGGTCATACTCCACCACACAGACCCAGTGCTTTAGCCAGGTTTTGCGGTAGACCCAGCTTGTTGGAGGCAGGTTTGTGGCCACCTGCTGTTTGAACAATCAAGCTGTCTATAAGGCTTCCAACTCGGCTTAACGGCTACCACATTAAGTGGTAACTGGGACCAATGGCTTAACATGCCTTCCGAAGCACATATACGCTGGAATATGAAAATGCCGCAAAAGGTCACCTATGTCAGGCCGACCGAGTCGAACGCTGCTTAAATCTGGTGATCTTTAGAACACCGCGTTCGCACACACTTACGAACGCCTGCACATATACATAAACGTTGGTCATTTCAAAAACCCTTACACTAATACAGCATTTGATGATTTTGGAATATCTGGATATCCCACTTCCATCCAAACTATTATTATAAATTCGAAAATAACTCTAGTCTGTACGTCTGTGACCTTTTCATACATAAACCGCTGGATAGATTTTGATAATATTCGGCAAGGATAGATTGCATCATGTGCTCCTTTTGACACAAAAAAATTCAACACAAACAAAGTTGTAGATAGTTTTAATATAACTTGTAATCAAAAATCTATTTTCAGGTTGGACATGTGGACGCCAACAGTCTAGCCTTGAGTGTGCAAGATGATGGAGGCAGAATTACTGTTATGCATTCCCAAAACTATATTTCAATGTGTCGGTAAGATAATTCCCCAGTTATTTGTTAAGAAGTGAGAAACATTAGGTCTGTTACATAGGTGGAGGCAGGTTTGTGGCCACCTGCTGTAACTACAGTAATATGAAGAGGCAGCCGGGGCCAACGTCATGTATTGGAATCTTGCTTCCACAAATCTACACAACTGATTTCTGTATACCTTGATTTGGTTCGTGCTTGTGGTGGTCTACCCAGCGATAAGTATCTACCAACTGAGGTGATTTCTTCTCCTTTTCGTGTCAATGGTTCATAATTGTCCCTAAATGAGTGGCTAGGTCGAGTTTGTGGTGGCCCTGAAAATGGCCATTGCATTGGGTTCTATTAGGAACCATTGTGGTGAGAAGATGGCCAACTGGTGTGTTGGCGAGCCGTTACCAGGGAGCGCCGGGCGTTTTCGCAAAGCGATTATAGGACACCACTCAGGGAGGCTCTTCTCATGCACCTCGAGGTGAATGTTACTTAACCTTGGTAATCGCTAAAAAATGGCGGCCTCGCAAATCTATGAGCACCTTTAAAAAGTAGTCCAGTTAAAGCTTATGTTCCTAGTCTTGATTTATACCTGAAAAGTACGACAGCTTGGCTTATTGCGTTTGCCGTTCATCAGATGGAGTCAACGCTGGTTTAATCCCCGCACGGGAAATGGTAGTCTAACATCGGTCTAAGTGTGGGTGTCTGTGTATGTGATTCTTTTAATTTCTTCATTTATAAGTAAAAACACTGCACTTATTTCTGTATCGTGGATGCGTTTTTAATCATGCAATTCACATACCAAAACAAATCTAATCTTGTTGTCGGCTTTCCGGACTGAGGAGACCTCAAGCCCACTTCCACCCGATGGTATCTGTTGTGCTGTCCTTGCCCTGATGCTCCTACGTACCTGAAGAACCAAATACTACTTGTACCAGGCTGTAAATTCCAGCAGGGGGGAAGAAATTCCTCTGGATTTGGATAGGCCACTCCCAGTAGCTTCATTCGCCGCGCCGCCAGAGCGTCGCAGTTGCAGGGGACGTGCTTCATGGTTTCAGTCTCTGTACCACAGTTCCTGCATACCACGTCGCTGCAAAACAAAATACTTCTAGGTCTCACATAAATGAGTCCCGTGCGAGGGTTGAACCCGCGACTACTCGATCCATTAGGCTGAACTAGCTTAAGTTCTTAGCTGGATCAAGCCGTCCGACAATGCTTCCTTTACTAAAGGTAGTAAACAAACTATCTATTGGTTTTCCATGCGATTGATTGGTTTAGAATTTATTGCCAAATTAGGACCATTTTTAATACGTTTTTTAGGTCAGTTGGAGAGCATGATACTGAAGGTCAATGGGGGGAGGAGCTGTTGGATCCGGAGGGGAGGTTAGCAGCTCTAATGGCCCATATCACTGCACAGAATTCACGTGTATCCACTCAACAGTCACATCAGAAGGTAAAATATAAACAGCTCGATCTGGAGATCCTGGGATTGAATCCTAGGCCGGGCAGTGTTATTCAAGTTTTTCTTATCAAACATTCCCAACATCAGTCTAAACATAGTCATTAATTGTGTCCATTATATTAGCAATAGACATGCCCTCTATTACATTGGACCTAATATTGTCGCGTCGGCGAAAAGTGGGTGTACATAGTACACCTCTGCCACCCCCCACTTGGGGAATATTTTGTCGGTGTTTATTTTTTTTACCAAATATCTTTTGTATCGTTGCATTAAAAAAAATCTTCGTATTCTATAATGATTAAAATAACGATATCTAGTGGATCCACCAGGCCGCAAGTCTTACTTTCATGATATCAAAGATTTCTCTACCTCTGTCAGTGTACTTTTTTTTTGGTTATGAGCGAGTTGCCTAAAACGCAAAATGCCCAAGAAGAATACCTAAATGCAATACCTATAAAGCGAAATGCCTGCCTGGTTGAATGTCCGTGAAGGAAATTGCTTAAATAGTAGAATGCCTACAGAACAGTATGCGTAGCTAAATGTATTTGAAGAAATAAGTAGTCGATCGTTTAACTAGCAACATTTCAGAGCTGCAGAACAGGAATATGATATATTTACATCACGTAACGTAATGTTACTCAAATAAATGTTGTTTTACTTTATGACTAGGGAAGGCCCGGCCTGGCACGGGTGAGTTGTACACATAAACTTTCCTCTTGAATCTGTGCGTCCAAACCGTAACTGTACCGTACCCCAAAACCGGTGAAAATCGTATGAAAATCCGTTCGATAGTTTTGAGTTCATCGCATTCAGACAAACAGACAGACGCGGCGGGGAGATTTTGTTTTATAGCATATAGAGATATAACATTTTTTGACACCTTACCTCTAAAGTTACCTGTCTTATTTTAAGCATCGTGCCTGTTAGTCATGGTGCATTTTAAGCAGATGCCTAAGAAGCAGGATTGCTTTTTAACCCTGATGCATCCTGGGCATCCTGATGCTTAGCCATGATGCATTTTAGGTATACCGCCATCTAGGCCATTCTGATTTTTAGTCAACCCGCTCGTAACCGTTATTTTTATTTCAGGAGGCTCAGGTGAGAGCCGATGTAGACACATCAGTAATGCTCGATAGTTCTATGAGACTCTTCAATGGACAGGCTTTGGTAATTTATTTTCCTAAATTAGTATGGCCAATGACATAAGTAACTGAATATTCTCAGTTTTTAAATCTTTTGCACTTTTGTTTTGCATAGAATTCATTACTTTTCTTGATCTAAATAATATTTAAATATGATCCTATTATCTTGTTTTGACAATAATCATCATTCTTTATACAATAAAGAATATTACTGATTCGAAAATTTAAATGTTCAGCTGCTTATGTCGCTGGCTGTAGAGGATTTCAACAGATATATTAATTGCAATACTAGTCCTTTATAGCTCTTAGTTTCTTTTATAACGTAGCCCTACACTAGGATTTATTCCTGTGTCGTGGGTGCCCTTACAAACATTTAAATTCACAGACACAAATACTCAGCCCGAACCAAATTGTGGGTCACACAAAGATTTGTCCCGTGCGGGAATCGAACCCACGTCTACTAGACAGTGGGTGGAGCGGCTCATGCTCTTAACCACTGCGCTAAATCGTCCGTCGTTTACAAACACAACCACTGCGGCGTTGGACTAGTGGCGTATGAAGCGGCTAGGTATCATAAGTCTGTGAGACTCTGTGTTAAGGTTTTGCTTTAGTGTTATTGCACTTTTACACATTAGGTTCGGTTCCAGGACCTCGCCATCGCGGTACTTGTTTGTTATCCATATATCATGGTAATTTTGTTATTCTTGTCTCCGCCAGGATCAGTCAGGGGAGCCGATCGTAGTGGAAGTACCACACTTGCCGCCGTTGCCCGCGCTTCAAGGGTTGAAGAGGTGCCCAGATACTGATTGGTATAACAAATCCAAAACAACTCTCAAAGTAAGTGTTAAGATAAAGCAGCTTGTCTAATTGTAGGGCAAATGCCCCTCACTAGAGAAATCGGGTTATACTTCACCACATAGACCCAGTCCGTATTGGTGGAGGCGGGTTTGTAGCCACCTGTTGTTGGAAAGCTTATCAAGCCACCTATAAGTCATCCTGGGCTGAACGACTACCATATTAGTTGGCAGCTGGGGCAGCTCAACGTTAAGCATGTATTAGAACGAAAAAAAGAGAAAGAGAATTTAATAATACAATCCCGCTGAGTTTCTTTGCCGGATCCTCTCAGTTGAGGCCGTTCCGATCCTGTGGTAGATAAGTATTAGATCTATCTATCTATATCATCACACCAGATCCCTTGTGGGATAGGCAGAGAGTACAGAGTTTCAACAGGTTCTTTCTTTACATACCTCTCTGGCTTTCTCCACTCTCATAGTTCGTCTCATACACGCTCGTCGGTTATGGAGACTCTTGACTTGTCCTTCAGATAAGACTCTGTCTATTTGGTTGTGGTAACATAGTCCAGGTCTTTCCCGGTACCTACATCTTGCACTTTCGTATTGTATATCTGTTTTGTCATTCTTTCTATATGCCCGAACCAACGCAGCTTAACCTTTCTCATCTATACACCGATACTATCTTGCATACCTACTCGCTTTCTTACTACGCTGTTGCGAATACGGTCGGTCAGCTTCACTCCGCACATCTTCCGCAGAGCTCGCATTTCTACCGTATTCTTCCTACTATCATTCTCCTTCTTACACACCCAGCTCTCGCTGCCATATAATAGCGTTGGGACAAGCACTCCGTTATGTATGGCCAGCTGCGCCTTTAGATAAGATAAAAAATACGTAAATTAACAATTTGTAAGTAGTTCTACAGGGTTTATACAAAATAGATTATTAAATTTGAGTCTGAGTTTGCCTTCCGAATCATGCAGACACTCGAACATGGAATTGTCGCAAACGGTCACTCAGCTCAGAATGATAGAGCCAAACACTGCTTCAACTTGCTAACCGCTAACAACATCGCGGTCCCGAAGAGCAAAGAACGTTTTAAAAATGAAATAAACCTGTTCTTTGATTAGGATCACTCGAGCAACCCAATAGTGGTAGAGGTTCCTCATCTACCTCCATTGACTGGGCTCCAAGACTTGAAAAGGTGCGAGGAGAATGATTGGATCAGCAATAAATCGAAAACAACCCTCAAAGTAAGACTGAAATTCTCTGCATTAACATGGTAATGTTATAATTATATGTACCTATACCCTATTCCGATTAGATTGACCTTGGACTTTTAAGGTTACACCAGGGGACTCCTTGACGGCAAACAGCACGAATGTGTAAATTCAGCTATTATGAGTATTATATCAATCCTGTGGGTATCGTACTGTAGAACTAAGTAGAATTATATAATACAGGTATATAAATATTAATATTTAAATCACTCATCACTTAAAATTATTAAATATAAAACTTTAAAAAAGGGGAAGCCTACTTCCAAAAGGAAAAAATAAGTATTTGAAGTCGGTGCCAAGTAACCGACTGCACCAACCGGCACCGACTTCAAATATTTATTTTTTGAAGTCGGTTTCTCTTTTGTTTAAAGTTTTTTATTTATTTAACTGACTACCTAACGCACCATAACTGTCAGCAAAATAACAACGACATTTTAATAACGAAAACAACGAATTAGACGAACTGGAAGAGGACTCGCGTCAATGAATCAACCGGAAGTAAGAATGGCGGATATAACCCAACTTAAAATGGAATGACGGACTTCAAGGTCATTTAAACGTATTACTCCTTGATTGGGAAGTATTTTATGAATTGCTTACATTAAATCTCACATGAATCTGATTAGGGTATAGGTGTTTAAATTATGTATGGCCTGGCTTTCTGATAGTATCGAAACAAAACAGAAACAATTATGATTAATTTCTTATTGAATTTTCTCAGTGAAACGAGGGGGCTATGTAGTATAGTCTGAATGTTCCTATCACCTTCCGACTCTGTTATCATCTCATGTTATTGCATTGTCACCGAACTTACACATGTACGCCAAACTTCAATTAAATCGGGTAATCGCAAGTGCTTGAAAGATGGATTATAAAATTTGAACCGGAAAAACAGACTGGCATACGAACAATGCGAGTTACTGACGGAGCCTGATCATTGTATCCACACAACATGATGGAAAAAAGAGAAAGAGAAGTAAATAAAAAAAGACAAACCCGCTGAGTTTCTTCATCGGATCTTCTCAGTGGAGGCCGCGTCCCGATCCGGTGGTAGATTAGTAGTTAAATTATATTTAAAAAAAATGTAAATTGACTATTTGTTAGCGCCTCCGCAAGGCTTATACAAAATACATTATTTGAGTTTGAGCGCGATGGTGGCACGACGCTGATGCGCGCGCACGTCACACTACGGTCGCCCATTTGCGGACAAGCTCTAATACCCACTGCACACTGCCCTCTTCCACGCGAAATGAGGGAAGGTTGGTCGTATAAACGCCCCACTTACACACTACTTCCTTTCCCACACTCACTTTACTATAAAATTCAAACAACAACACCCACGTCCCGTTCGCACACATATTGGCGTCTCGCTCTTGCCGTGCTTCGTTTGTAAACGCTGTTGGCGCGGCGGAATGATACTCTGTTTATAAACTTCTACTACTGTAGTGTTGTGAAAATGAGTGCTTAATGTCGAGCGTTTAGCGCTGAGTCGACTTACGGGCGTTGAAGTGCTTCAACGCCCGTAAGCGTCGACTCAGCGCCGAAGACTCGAGCGTTTAAGCGCCGACTCGCACGTTTTTGCAACACTATACTACCGCTACTTTCCGCCAAAAGTAATGAGCAGTGCCGCGGCAGCGTCCACAGCTTACGTACACCTTTCGCACTTTAAGCATCGCTCTGTGTTTCCCTTATGTTTGCATAAAACTCCCGATCATTCGATTTTCGATCGAGATCGACATCAGATTTTCTTTTTCCCAAAACGATATTATTTTCAGAAAAACATCCCCAAGGCATTTTTATACTAGCTTTCCTATAGTTTTTCTGAGACATCACCCTCACATTTTTGTATTTTATATATTTCTTTATTTTTTCCTTAAGCTTTTCCAATATTATTTTTAAACCGGCCACACTGAGTGGGTGTGGCCTGTCAGTCTATTGCCTCCCGTTCCAGAAACCGCCAACGAAGAGAGCGCCCGGTAGTTATAGTGTGTAATGGGAAGTAGAGCATAAGTGGCGCATTTACACGACTAATCTTCCCTCACTTCATGCGAAAGGGAGCAGTGTTTTAACTGGGTATGACGTTTGCCGTCGTGCCGAGCGTGGCGTCGCTATGTATCTCCCGTACATTTCTGTACATAACACCTCCAGCGTCGCGCCCCCGTCGAGCTGCGTCGGCTATATGACAAATCCTTTAAATAAAAGTATGTAAAATCAGAAGAAAAAGGTTATAATTTAATATTGTGCTTTAGGACGACACGTCGTTGGTGGCGGAGCCGGGCGGAGTGCTGGGGCTGACCGCGGCCGCGTCGCCGGCGCACAGCCGCCAGCCCAGCAAGAAGAGCCTGCCGCACAAGAAGAGGATATCCAGGAAACTGAAGAAGAACAACGGCAACTGCACACCGCAACAAGTAAGATTGGTCAAAGTACTAATATCACGATGCAAATACGAAGAGGAGATGACCTAAGTTAACGAGCCTGTGAAATTCCTAAAAGCCATGACGTCATCGCGGTGGGTGTGAATAGAACGAGTAGCGATGACAGACTTAGGTAAGCCACGCCCACCGCGATGACGTCATGACTTTTAGGAATACCACAGGCTCGTTAACTTAGGTCATCTCCACTTCATATTTGCTTCGTGCTCAAGCATATAGAGCTATTAAATATTCTCTATTTTTATTTTAAAAATTACTCCTAATATTAAATGTTGCGTCATAACGTGCAAAACATATTCGGATCGACATTATGGTAACTCAAATAGTATTACATTTCAATTACAAGTATTTTTTTTCGTAATTTATTGAATTACTTCTAGAATAGTCTATGTATATCATGTCTCAAAATTACTAATAAACAGTACTATTATTCGACAATAGGTGGCGGATACGTTCTTTATCACGTAAACACTAAAAACGATGTAAAGAGCATTTATGATTTTAAAATTATGTATTATATTACTTTTAGATTAAAACATGTTAGTTTTGGTTGGTAAAAATATTTACTAATCGTTTTTATCATGTTTTAATTACAACGCGGTTTGATGTGCGCGCCATCTATTATGAAGTAGGCAGTATTAAAACAACTGGGCCGGATTGGAAATTTATTATAATATTTCCCCTTGGCTCGGAAACATATGAACTCATATGTTACAACCTACATATCATGGCAGCAACCTGGTAAAGTTGTACTTAAATAAAACATGTCATCATGATAAAGTCGTTTACTTATTATTTCAACTGAAAATTCGCTATAATTTTTTAGTATATTTTTTTTTGCAAATGTCGGCTTAAAATTAACACCCCAGCAATAGGGCATATGCGTGTAATTCAAATAAGGGTCAAATATTTTTTTTTACAAACTATCGCATAAGAATAATGTCTATACCAATATTTTTTAATAATATTATTTATTTATTAAGAAAATAATTATTGAAAGTACAAAAAATGAGTGGGAAATTCAAAGTAGCGGGAACGCCACAATATTGGTCAGATCGAATATCATGTCAAAGTCTACAATACAAATGTCAACAAGTGTTAGTGAGTTAATTTTATTGTTATTTTTTGTTGTCGATTTACACAAAAACAAAATTTTAGTTTAAATTATTTAAGTTAATTCTTACGTTAAAGTGATCTTCGCAGCAATATAAACAAGTTGATGGAGGTACCATGTCTTACACCACTTTCTCCTTATGTCTGCACCTATCGGGTGCATTTCTTATTGTATTTTTACACCTAGGCACAACAGTGTTGTTCCATTGTATAATAGTCCCAAAATACAAAATAAAAACAAATTACAGAATAAAATACTTCTACAGCCGTTCACTAATTGATTGTTATTATAGACTTTGACGTCACGCCAAGCGCGCCAAAATGGCGGGCGTTTAAAATGCTCTTATCTGTTTGCTATCTTCAACATTTTTTTTTGCCCTTTACATTTTGTTTTTGACACTTAAATTATTTTTGCAGTTATATATTTATGTAATCTATCGTATTAAAATATAAAAAAAATACATGCATATTCCCTATTATCTTCACGAACTTACTAGCATAATTAATGGCGTTTTTTCGAGTCGAAGAGTTAACTTTATAATGATAAATAAAAATTCCAAGTCCGTCCCCGTAATACGAATGCCACCTACGGTTTAGTTTTTTATAGCCATTCCCCGCTAGATAGCAGATACAAATGTGGGTGGAGTGTAACGTCCCCCGCGCCCTGTGCCACCCCGCGCACTCGCATGTTTTAATTGCCACCCAAAAAGGCCACCCAAAAAGACCTTCACAAGTATCGGCTAAGGGCTTCGTGCTGTACGCGTCCAGCGTCTACCCGCGACCTTTGCCAGGTCATCTAACTTTTTGTATCCTCACGCCAGATCTCTTGCGGTATAGGCAGATAATTAGTCTTATTAATATCTATAATATCATAAAACTAACTGGGTTTTATCTGTACTTTAATATAAAATTAGAAAATAAACACCATCACGCCATATTCCTCAAGCTGGGGTGGCAGAAGTATACAGTGTACACCTATATGTTGCCGATGATATAAGGTCTCAATGTAATAGGGAGCAACCCTTTCAAGCAGCAAGCCCGGTATAATGGGGCTTAAATTCGGATTGCGACTGCATATTTTTAATTGTAAAAATCACACTTGTCCGATTTAGAATTCGAATCCAGGACCTCGTGATCGCTACCCGCATTATGCGCCATTAATGAAGGAGACAATACTTTAGAATGTATTATATATTAATAAAAAACTTTAGTAGCGAAATTAAGAGGTATATACCGCGGCGTTTTTGTTAGATAAAGTGCTTAATCATTATATTAATACGTGAAGCAAAAACTTTGTACCCCTTTTTACGAAAATTGCGCGGACGGAGGAGTATGAAATTTCCCACACTTATAGTTTATATCGAGAAGAAGTACAGAATGCTAAATTTTTTTTTAAATTATGCTTAAAAAATACATTAAATCAGTAAAAACACATTACACACACTATCATGTATTTGACACAATACACTTCAAATTGAGAATAGATTAATATTGTTTGTTTTTAATATTATTTGTCTATAGTCTTACTGAATGTCAAACATAACCAGCAAACGATGAAAGAGTTTTTACAAAAAACATCGTTTACAGAGAAGTTTTGTATCATTAATTAAATTACCGAAATATGTATGTCAAATATTGAGTTCTTAGATTTCATATGTATGTCAAGTTCAATGGACAGCAGTTTCTTTATGGTTTTTTGTTTCATTAAACAAAAATTAAAAAAAAGTATTCTTTATTTTTATCATTTTTTGTTTTTTATTTGTTTGAAAAAATAGGCAAATTAATAGTGTAGCCTTGGCGAAATCTGTGATTATAGAAGTCTTTGACAATAGAACCTTAATAATGTTCTAACTTATAATTAAATTAATTAAGGTCGAATTTCGACCAATGGGCGACGACTAGTTATATTAAACTCTTAACATCATAACGGTGTTATTATTTATATATTATAATAATATTATAAACAGGAAAGATTTGTATTTTTATATGTATGTAACGAATAAACTCAAAAACTACTAGACCGATTTCAAAAATTCTTTCACCATTAGAATGCTACATTACCCCTGAGTAACATGGGCTATATTTATTAGTAGAAAAAATTAGGGATCCCTACTAAAACTTCAATAAAATAACCCAAGGTGTAAAAAAAAATTGCCATTAAATGTCTTTAATCGCATGCGCTGCGGAAACTATTGATGATAGAACAAAAAAATGTTCAACAATATTTAAGAACATATCAATATCTACAAAAAACTTCGCGATACCATATCTCCAACTATAGTAGTTACGTCATTATAACTACCTTTTTACATTTTAAAAGTTGATAGAAATGCCGACCAAAATCGGACCATGTTATCCATACCTTTGTAATAATCCTTATCCAAATAAATCATATCGTATTCAAGACTGTCTCAATACCTGTAGATTATTTATTGAATTATTCAATCGGACATTCCATTTGAAACATATTACGAATTTAAAAATGTCAGTCTAAACATAATACTAATAGAAAAATAAACGCCGCCGCGCCATGGCCGGTGTGCCCGACGCAGCGCAGGTAACGCGGCAAGGGAGGGGGAACCAAAGTGCGGGAGAGGGGCGTGCACATCTATGAAATAGGTAGCCGCGCGTTCCTACGCAGCGGACGCAATATCCATCCGTGTGAAGGCGTGACTTATAATAAGGCAAGATTTGTATTTTTAACCGACTTCTAAAAAGGAGGAGGTTCTCAATTCGACTGTATGTTTTTTTTTGTATGTATGCTACGCGATTATTGCGCCAATTATGAATCGATTTTGATGATTCTTTTTGCATTGGGTTCAGTATAGGTCAACAATACGAATGCGTAGATTGAAATATTATGGGTATTACGTAATTACTATAGGTGCCCTGCCATAGAAGTAATCAGAATATTAACCGACTTCAAAAAAGGAGGAGGTCGACAATTGTTCTGTGTTTTTTTTTATAACATCTTTATTTATGAACTGATTTTGATGATTCTTTTTGCGTTAAGCTTAGTATACTTTCGAGGTGGTCCTATTTTAATGAAATCGGTATTGTACTTTGGACTTTGAAGATACATTAGGGAACTCCTGAACGGCGAACAGTACGAATGTATAGATTCCGTTATTATATTTATTATATCAATCCTGTAGGTACCTTGCTGTACAACTCAGCAAAATAATATAATATACGAGTGGGTATATAAATATTAGTAAATAATTCACTTGTCACTTAAAATTGTTAAATAAAAATCTATTTTACAAAAAATAAAAGCGACTTACGGCCGAATACTCAAACGCTACTTAAATATTTAAGTCTCACTTAGATGTTTGAGACGTCGTTAACTTGCATTTTCGTATTGTCAAACGTCAATTAAATCATCGTCTTAAATTTAATTGAACTTAATTTAAGTACCGCTTAAATGGCAACTTAAACCAAAAACCGTATTCTCAAACGCCACTTAGTGTTTGACATCTGTCAAATCTTCACTTAAATAGCTCTAAGACCCCGTTAAACTTAAGAGTCCTCACAAGCAATCTTAAATTATTTTGTCCTTTGTATTTAACTGATAAATTGTGAAAAATGTCTCTATCTTCACTTTCCGAAGAAGAAGCGTCAACGAGTAGCGGCCGAATACGCCGGAATTTAGAAAAATTGGACGCTTTTGCAATATATGATGACATTGAATTTAAAATGAGATTTCGCCTCGACAAGAGCACGGTTTTACATCTAGTAGCATTATTTGGTGACAAACTCCAACCTTTAACAAAAAGAAATCGAGCAATCCAACCCCGGGATCAAATTTTAATCACACTGCGTTTTTACGCCACCGGCAGTTACCAACGTGTAATTGGCGATATTTTTAAAGTGGAACAACCAACTGTGCACCGTATTATTCACAGTGTTACAGCAGAAATTGCCAAATTGAAAAACATTTACATTAACATGCCAACTCCAGAAGAAAGCTTACAAATAGCCAACAATTTCTATGCTATTGCAGGGTTTCCACGAGTATTAGGTGCAGTGGATTGTACACATATTAAAATTAACTCACCAGGTTTGTTGGGATATTTCTTTTACAATAATATTTAATGAAGGTAAATTCAAGCATACTTGGGATAATTTAACTTGTTTTCTTTTTCATTTCAGGAGGGATTCACGCAGAGACTTTCCGTAATAGGAAAAGTTATTTTTCCTTTAATGTACAAATGGTGTGTGATGCAAATTTAATTATAAAACATATTATAGCACGTTGGCCAGGCTCGGTGCATGATAGCACCATATTTAATGATTCACCTCTTTGTGCTCAATTTGATCGAGGAGACTTTGGAAATATGGTGCTGGTAGGAGACAGTGGCTACCCATGCCGCAACTATCTCATGACGCCAATACTAAACCCGACTACAGCTGCAGAAGAAGCCTACAACCGTGCACAAATCTTCACAAGAAACCCTATCGAAAGACTTTTCGGTGTTTTGAAGAGGAGATTTCCCTGTCTTCACTTTGGCTTGGGCGTCAAAACTAAAAATATCCCTCCCATAATTGTAGCTTGTGCAGTACTGCACAATATTGCCATGTCACAGCATGACCATCTAGGGGATGATATATTGGCCCAGGATTTTCCTGGTGAGGATTTAATGGAGGATGGCCACAATGTCATTAATGAGAATTTTCTTGTAAGAACCATGATAATTAATACACATTTTTCTAGTTAAATATTGTTTATTTTTTAATTACCAATTATATCTTCTTAAATGTATATAATCTTTTTTTTTTTTTTTTTTTTTTTTTTTTTTTTTTTTTTTAAAAAAAACGTATTCCCACTCTAGGATTTATTCCTGTATTGTGGGTGTGTTTACAAACATGAAAATTCACATACACAAATACCCAGACCGAAACAAATAATTGTGGATCACACAAAGATTTGTTCCGTGCGGGAATCGAACCCGCGACTATTAGACACAGTGGGCGGAGCGACTTAAGCTCTTAACCACTGCGCTAAATCGTCCGTCTAAATCTATTGCATAGGTAGGTGTGTAAAAAATATGAATGTAAAAAAAAATTATCATTTAATCATTATCTGAAAGCGGGCGGATCGCCGGTACTTAAAGTCCTTCAGAGGCTGTTTAATTCCGTCTTGCTCGAAGGAAAAACGCCGGAAGCGTGGAACAGGGGTGTGGTGGTACTCTTTTTCAAGAAAGGTGATAACACTTTACTGAAGAATTATAGGCCCATCACACTGCTGAGCCATGTTTATAAGTTGTTTTCGAGAGTCATCACGAATCGTCTCGAACGCAGGCTTGATGACTTCCAGCCTCCCGAACAAGCCGGTTTCCGGAAAGGCTTTAGTACCATAGACCACATACATACGCTGCGGCAGATTATACAGAAGACCGAGGAGTATAATCGGCCACTATGCTTGGCGTTTGTGGACTATGAGAAAGCCTTCGATTCGATCGAGACTTGGGCGGTTCTTAGATCTCTCCAGCGATGCCGCATTGACTGTCGGTACATCGAAGTGTTGAAGTGCTTGTATAATAACGCCACCATGTCAGTCCGAGTACAGGGGCAGTGCACGAAGGTGATCCCCATAAAAAGAGGAGTAAGACAGGGAGACGTCATTTCTCCGAAACTGTTTACGACCACCTTAGAGGACGCCTTCAAGCTCTTGGAATGGCAAGGACTTGGCATCAACATCAATGGCGAATACATCACTCACCTTCGATTTGCCGACGACATTGTGGTCATGGCGGAGTCGCTGGAAGATCTAGGACGAATGCTCGGTGACCTAAATAGAGTATCCCAACAAGTGCGTCTTAAAATGAATATGGACAAAACAAAAATAATGTTTAATGTCCATGTCGTACCCACCGCACTCACCGTTGGGAACTCCACTCTTGAAGTTGTCGACGAATACATTTACCTGGGACAGGCAGTCCGGTTAGGTAGGTCCAACTTTGAGAGAGAGGTCAATCGACGAATCCAACTCGGCTGGGCAGCGTTCGGGAAACCGCAACATCTTCTCATCCAAAATACCTCAGTGCCTAAAGACTAAAGTTTTTAGTCAATGTGTGTTACCAGTGATGATATATGGATCAGAGACGTGGTCTCTTACAATAGGTCTCATAAAAAAGCTCAGAGTTGCTCAGCGAGCTATGGAGAGAGCTATGCTCGGCGTTTCTCTACGCGATCGACTCAGGAATGAGGAGATTCGTAGAAGAACCAAGGTCACCGACATAGCCGTTAAGATTAGCAAGCTGAAGTGGCAATGGGCGGGCCACATAGCGCGTAGATCGGACGGGCGTTGGGGCAGAAAGATTCTAGAGTGGAGACCACGTATTGGCAAGCGCAGCGTGGGACGACCGCCTGCCAGATGGACCGACGATCTTGTGAAAATCGCAGGAAGTCGTTGGATGCAGGTGGCATCGGACCGGTTACGCTGGAAAGCGATTGGGGAGGCCTATGTTCAGCAGTGGACAAGTATAGGCTGAGATGATGATGAATCATTATCATTCAATAATGAGACGAACTATGAGAGTAGAGGAAGCCAGAGCCAGAGCTTTACTCTCTGCCTACGCCGTAAGGGATCTGGCGTGATGATATAGATAGATAGATAGAAAAATAAGTGGCAGGAAATCATGTATCAATAATAATGGCCAGTCATACGGCTACGAGTAGTTTGACAACCTAGCTTCATCTTCTGCAGACAATATGCAAACATCAAGACTAAAAAATCTTTCTTCAGTATTATGAATAGGATGGAATAAACATGATACAGCCAAAAAGTCAAAATAATGTCCTTATTTATTTATATATGTATTATTATTTATACTATATATATATATATATATATATATATATATATAATGTACAATCGGATAGTAATCTTATAAAGTGCTGGATACGACAACCAGTGCAGCCCTGTAATTAAGTATTAATTAGGCTTTTTCTTAGTCTGATTTTTTAATCTTAATTTTAAAATTTCCATTTCCATTTTCAATTTTTGATGTTCCATTTTATATTTATTGATCATCAATTTTCGTTCTAACCTAGCATTAGCCAGCTTTGTTTTAAAATACATTTCTTTGGTGCTGCTAGCTTTTACTGTCTTCTTACTCCCTACAACAAAACAAATAGGTAATTACATATACAGAATAGATTATTCACTTATATGATGACAACTTTAGAGATTACCTGTTTTTTTATTTGGTTTGTTAATGTTGTTGTCATTAACAATAGTTACTTCATGTTCTGAAATAAGGCGCAGAAATTAGTGAAATAAATTTAGGATAGATATTTCTATGTCTATTACATAAAATAAAATAATGTTACAGTAGTTTACCATTAATATGTTGAGACGAAGTAGATGAAATAGGAATAGAGTCTATAGAGCTCTTATCAACATGTACTTCTACTATTTGAACATCTTGAGATGATGAAGTCTCCATCTCACCTGATAAAAAATATATTTACTGTCATTATTACAGTATTTAATCTAAGTCAGAGAAGTACTGGGCTTGAATAACTGCCACAGGATTGACGACCAACCACACAAAAGAAGAATATTTATAACTAACCAAAATACAAGGCTGCGTCATCATACGGATTGGGCACTGGCTTTATTTGAGGAGCCACCATAGCTAAGATTTGGTTATCAGTTTCACTTAGCACACTTTTATGTGATCCACCACCAGTTTTTAAAATTTCTCTCTATAGAAATGGAAACATTAGTTAGCATGCAGGCAAATTGTGTTAATACATATGCTTAATAAAGAAAATGTTCACCTTATCCTCTGATGCTTTTTTTTTAGCTGTGTTGACTTCATCCTTTTCATAAAACTGTAGTTTCTACAATGAAAAATCACATATTGTTGAATATATAACATCACACAATGAAATACACAGAAGATACAAAATAAAAAAAGTCATTTTACGTTTTCTTTTGCCACATTTTTCTTTGACTTCTGTTTTATATTTTCATACAGATGCCGTAGTTGAAGCCAAGTTCTGTGACCACTCGTAGCTACGGCATTGTATTGATGGGTAATTTCCTCCCATGTATTTTTCTTCTTAGTGATAAATACTGCATTTGTCTCCTTGTTTTCAATTATGTGGAGAAACCTAAAATTAATACGGTATTTGAAAACTAAGCATTCGTATTTTGTTGCTAAAACTGTTACAATATAATAAGTAATCACAAAACTTACGTATTAATTATTTTTAACAAAATTTCTTTCTCGGCACTGGTGTAATTGCAACCCCGCTTTTTCTTACCTTCCATATCGGGCAACAAAACAATTATAAATTGTATTTGTGATAACAAAATTAAAAAGATCTTTGGTAGATATCTAGTTTCTACTTGAATTTGTTTTCCTTCATCAATCGAATGTCAATATTGACAGACTATTATTGCGTTCCGTTGTTATGTCGTTTGAGTACCTTTAAGGCCATTAGGTCTTAAAATTTTAATAACTTTATGATTTAAAATTATTATGAATTCCAAATGTTCTTACGTATATCACGGGAGTGTATTTTAAAATAATTAAATTCTAATTTACCCCTCACTTATCTTTAGAAATTTTGCATAAAATGAAACTACTACTTATATCGTTAATATTGTAAACGAGAACGAATTTTTTTCGTATTTTTATACCGAATGTTGCCATATTTAAAACATTTGAGGGACACTTAGCTAATCATGGTCCTAAATCATGACAGCAGCTTTTGTGAATACCACTTAAATATAAGATGCTCTTAAAAATAAGCAGCTCTCAACGAATGTCTGATTTAAGTGACGTTTGAGTATTCGGCCGTTAAACAAGCAAAAAATTAATATTTGAAGTCGGTGCCAAGTAACCGACTGCACCAACCGATACTGACTTCAAATATTTATTTTTTGCTTTTTGAAGTCAGTTTTTGTGTTTTCCAAAAATAAGATTTTTGTATGTATGTAACGAATAAACTCAACAACTACTGGATCGATTTCAAAAATTCTTTCACAATTAGAAAGCTACCTTATCCAGAAGTAACATAGGCTATATAACATAGACCCGGTAGGTGGCGCTGTTGTCGACCGGGTACGAAGTCTCGGGAAACTGCTAGTTGCTTATAATTCAGAATTAACAGGTATCTGAAAACGATGTTTTTTATTTGTTTGCCTGCTCGAACATTGGGGTGTGATCAAGAATGTATTTTAAATGAAGGGAGTTTTCCAGGACATAGTGGTGATCAGCTGCGCGGAGAGCGGGCAGCAGGAGGAGATCCTGCCCGACAACTTCGTGAGCGGCGTTCCGCACGCCGACCACCTGCCCGCCGACGCGCACCACATCACGCACGAGGTCTGCGAACTTTTACACCGTCACGCCTATATTCCCGAAGCGGGGGTGGCAGAGGTGTACTGAGTATACCCACGTTTCCCCGACGATGTTAGGTCCCATGTAATAGGGGGCGAGCCTATTGCCAATACCGGGCACAATTCCAGACTCCGGACTCGTACTGGGAAGTTTTCGTTAGAAAAACTACACTTGCCCGACCTAGGATTTGAACCCAGGACCTCGTGATCACAAAGCGATGCGCTTTGCCACTAGACCAACGAGGCAGTCAATGAACGAACGAGTCGAACTTTTACAATAATTAAAGTAACCAAATCCCGCGGAGTTTTGGCGGGAAATCGAAGAGTGATGTCGTCAATTTGTTTTAATTTCCAAAACTTGTGTTATTTCGAATTATAATGTTAAATGTTGGTGGAATATTTATCATTATGTGTTATATGTGCATGAGTGAAGGTAATTGTAACAAAGTGATAAAACGTGACTTTTCGATGTCCCTCAAAACGGCCGACGCAATTGGTATGTAAAGTATCCATCGCTTTACTATCCAGGGTGGGTCACTGCATCAAATTCATAATCATCCTTGTCATCAAGTTCATCGCGGAGTTGAATTAATTTTGAAATGAATATTTGTAATACTTGATATTGGCAAAATACGCTTCGTCGTGATGCCTTAATCATAAAAAAAAATAACGAAAACCCCATCCAAATCGGATCAGTAGTTTTTGACACACATACATATTTACATACATACGGGTCGAATGGAGAACCTCCTATTAAAAAAGTCTTTTTTAAAAGCAAGCTTTAACAGCGAAAATGGAGATGTCTTGCCGAGTTGGACAGTTCCATTGGCCATCCACCGGCTCCATCATCAGGCCCTGAATACTATCTGTGTCTGCAATACTCCTCAAGTCTATTTCAACAAGTCCAAACACGGGGGGTTGTTAGGTGGTTCTATTGGCCACCTTTCCACTCCATCATCAGACCCTGAGCACCTGGCTACCTGGTTGTCTAGTACTAGACACGATGGGGTTATGTTGTGTAAGTGACATGTTCCTATGGCCACCTTCCTACTCTATTCTATATCTGCTCAATATCTATTTCTGCTCAATCAGATCTGCGCAAGTGATTGAAAAATGGACTATAAAATTTGAACTGGAAAGACAGACGGACAGAAGATACAAAAGCTTATAAAAAGTCAGCACATACACAAACTATATTCCCCAAGCGAAGGTAGTCTATAAACATATTTTAATGTTATGTGGTGAATGTCGCACTCTTTGGGTAAGTGCCCAATCTGAAATCATCCATTTTCTGGAACTTGCCCATCTGTCAACATCCATACGGTATCGATTCCGGCAGGTTCCATTTAACCGGCTCGAATTGATGCGACGACTTTTGATTTGTCTGTTTTACGGCTATATCAAAGCTAAGATGTTCCAGTTTAGGAATAAAATATTCTCTAATGAATTGACCATTATGTATACTAATATTATAAAGAGGAATGATTTGTAATTTCGTAACGCATAAACTCAAAAACGACTGTACCGATTTCAAAAATTGTTTCACCATTAGAAAGCTACCTTATCCAGAAGTAACATAGGGTATAACATAGACCCTGTAGGTGGCGCTGTCGTCGATCGGGTACGAAGTCGCGGGAAACTGCTAGTAATTTATATTCAGTTCATCTTCCCCACTAATTCGATCAGTGTCTGTAGCTGAGTGAACTTTATACAGTCATTAACGCTAATCGATAACGAAAAAATCTATGGGAATGACATTTTACAACGAAAGGTCACGTGGTTAGAACGATGCGTTATTGATAGAGTGCCACAACGATCTTTTGGCTCATAGATGACATTGACAGGGGTCCACATTACAGAGGGCTCGTATTAGGTAAATCAGGTACTAAGTACACCTGTTCCTAGTCTGCATAAATACCTAATCCAAATACCTATTCCACCTAATCCACCTAATCTCAATGATCTTATACACATACCGTTACTTGGTGATCTCAACCCGCCCATTCTATATCAAATCCTGCTATCGAATTATCGATATTTGAATTAATTGAATGTTAAATTGTTTTGTTAGGTAAGAACGGGTACAGTCATAATAACACTTTTAAGAAAATGGAAGTTTCAAAATGGAATCAAAATTTTTCTTTTGTTTAGATTAGATATTTCTGCATGAAATTGGTTGAATAAACTAATGCTTGTTTTCTATTTTGTCATTTAATGATATATTAATGATGAATTGGTATTTTCCCTTCATACTTTTTACAGGCTTAGGACTGTTAACTTACGAATGTATGAAGTTTTGAGTCTTGCGAAATTAAATATCCCGCAAAAGTTTAGCGTTCGCAAGATGGCATATTTAAAAGATTTCAATTAATTATATTTACATTTGTTTTATATCAATACGCGTTGTATAGCGCTGTCTCGCCTCCTCCACCCTTACACGTAAGCGGGATAGCAAAGCGATAAGCATATGAGTGAGTGAGAGAGCGCGGGAATAGGTGTAAGTGAGCACGCTAACGGCTAAACATTAGCTTATAGTGTTTATTGAATATGAATATTAGGTAGATTAGGTATTGTCAGAATTGGCTTAGGTGCCGCCTATTCTCGTAAAATACATGTTCTTAGGATCTGTTTTAATAAATACAACTCATCTCTAGTCCACATGGTTACTACTTAAAAAAAGAACTTGGGTAAATTTTGTAGCAAACTGCAACTCTGCGACTGTCATGAAGTGACATTTCACTCGATATCGTTGCTTCTGATTCAGGCCGCAGGCCAAAATATCCTTGTACGGCTGTAGAAACAACGCTTGCAACTTGGCTAGGTCCCTCAGATCTGTAATTACGAAAACTGATGTTAACAAAACATGGTAGATCCGGCCGGTGCTCCTGTGCCAGCTGTGCGGGGAGTTCTACGGCGAGGAGCAGCTCAAGTTCTACCAGCACCTGAAGCAGCACTACGAGCCGCACTCCGCCATCATCATCGAGAACCCCGTGCCCGACCTCACCATCGACAAGGTGCTGTACGAACACAAACGCCTCGCCAACATACAGGGAACTGAACGCGGTATAGGCTAGGCTTGCTTGAATCCATAGAGATGACGGACTTGCTCCAGTTGTTAAGTGCTTGAGTTGGTCCGCCCACTGAATGAAGTAATCGCGGCTTCGATTGCCGCACGGGACATTGATTGCTCGCTCACACGTGGCAAGTTCCAGTGATAAGTTTTATTTTAAAAATATGTTTTTATGTGCACTGTGATTTGAACATCTTGAAAATTTATTATGTATGAAATATAACCTAGCAATTGTCAAGTTGCGTGTCATTCTTTAGAACGAAGCAAATATTATGACTCAATCATTCCGTTCGTTCTTTGTTTTAAATCTAGAGAGATTTGATCAGTTGATAGGGATACCTATATTCATCTCTTGATTTTTTTCTTACAGATGACCAACTCCTGTATAGTTGACAACATGTCGACGCTACCAGATTCAATAGTAGAACTCTCATTAGAAAATACGGTGCCAAAGACTATGTACCAACCGATGGACAAACACATTCTCTACTCCACAAGCGATAAGACACCTAGCTACACAAGCAACAAGAGCCACTATACTGTGGCAAGTCCATATATCAAGGAACCTAGCATTGTGCCCTCGGACGCTGAGAAGAATTTGTACGAAACTTTTGATAAACTGGACTTGTACAATTGTATTAAATGTAATAAGACGTTTAAGAAGCAGAAACAGTGTGAAGCTCATTTTAAGGAGGCCCATTCTAACGGAAAGGTATGTCTGAAATATTATTAACATCACAGAAATACCCACATACTGTTTTGGTAGGGAATAAAAAAGTTATTATTGACACGTGACGCTGATGACTCCAGAAGTAGCCGAGTGACGTTAAGGACGGTTATTTTATTTTTTTATTAGAGGCCGCGGACGCGCATCAAATAGAAGCAACAATTACTACCTGCGAAGCAGGTAGTCACAGCTTCACGCAAGTAATCACTATGTGACCGTCATGCGGAATTACGTGCTCTACGCGTGTCAAATTAAATGGAATTATGCCGTCTTGTGTCGTTTCTGTCTGTAAACATGCTGTTGAGCTCAAAAAGAAACACGACAGGATCCCAATTCAGCGCATGCATTGCGCTAGCGCATTCAGGTGCCGTATTATTTAAATATCGAATTAATTTTTCCGTCTGTAATTGTCATAGTAAAAGACGCCTCCATTTTGTTAAGTGTTGCTAGTATAATTATTAAACTTTTCCTACTTTTATTTGCTGGATTAATATAGTTAACTACTACATCACGGTTTTAATATTTAGTTAACATGATAAAAGTATATTTTTCCTACATTAAATTACTACAAACCTTAATAGTTCAAGTTTATCTATTTCTTGAGTTTAATATGCATTAAAATACACGTTAGCGCAACAATGATATTATTATCATCTACTCTAATATCATCAACATTTACCCCCAAATAGTGATAACCTTTCCGGGCTGCGTTTGTTGAATTTTTGGGTTCACTGCGTGATGTGCAGTTATGTCTCGACGCGCCTTCTGCATATATTATTCTAAGTTAACATCACAGAAATACTTACATACTGTTTTGGTAGGAAATAAAAGATTATTGACACGTGCCCAAAAGTAGCCGAGCGACGTTAAGGTCGACATATCAGGCGACATGCCGCGACTTTTCACCGCGTTCCTTTTGTTCAGGAACATGTGTCACAGAGTGTAGACTTTATTGCGCAAAAATATCGACTAATAATGTATTGTTACGACTTCAATCCACCCCGATATCTCGTGAACCCCTTATCGGGGGATGGTAATTTTAAAATGCATTACACACCCTTAGGTCCTCTTTCGATCCGTCAAGAAAGATCTAGAATCCGTGCTTAAGTGTTAGAACGTCTAGAAGGTCCTTCCCCTTTAATTATCGCCAGCGCGCGATCGCGGTAAACAAGTACCTACTTTTTCACGTACAAATAGGTATGTAATAATAATACCGCTTTGAGAGGAGCACCAGCTATTGTTCAATGTACTTAGAGGGTTCGCGTCCGTCCTAGAACTTTCATACGAGTATAAAAAGAACACAGAGCGTGGGTGCGGACTCAGTCTCTTTTGGGAAGCGACAGCGATCAAATCGAGAACAAATGATCTAAGTGGAATACACCGGCGATCATAGCAACGAACTTGGAAGCAGTATTTGGGTACTAAAGAAAATAGTACTGGTGTATGTTTAGTACTTTCGTGTAGTGTTCAACGTACTGTTTGTGTGTACAGCACCTAATAAAGTACTTCGCAGGTTATTCGGCATTTAATTACCCCGAAAACGTACCAGTATAAAACCTCTAAAAAAATGTGTATGATATAGGTTGCGAGACATTTGTCAGACGGCATCCTTTAACTTCGGTAGACATCACAATCGACATGGGTGAATCTGTAAAGTTCCACTGCAAGAGTCCCGTCTTCCACCTACCCTGGTTCAGTGCAAGCTGTTGCCAGTCCATATTCGATAACCTCGGTAGAGTCTCTCAGCAACAAGTGGGTTTTAAAATGAACATGGACTACATGTATCTAGTTTTTATATTAAATATTGTTATTTTATTTATTTACTTCAAATGGATATATTTGATAATAGTGATGATAGCTTTGTTTCTTTTTCTTCTTCTGAGATATTCGACAAACAGTAGTCTAGTGCATTTAGTAATGACGACGGCAATTACTCAATGCACTTACGTGATCAACTTCTGTCTGTTTTCTTAAATCAGCGAAATTTTTTCAATGTTGTTCACATTTTGCCCAAAGCATTTCTTCCCACTACTCTGACTTTTTAGCATCCTTCGCCTGTGATCTTTTTCATGCGGTTCTGGATTCTGAAACTTTCCTTAAACCCACTCTTCCTACTGTGCAGTTTGCGTATCCTGGATACAAGTTTATTTATTTATTTATTTAATATCTTTCTATAACTAAATACATATGTTAGGGTATAGCCCCACAAAACCATGTTACTGGTTTGACTGTGGGAACGTTCAACTGAGCCTCTTTATAAATTCATCACTTGAGTTGTATCAATACACATTTGTTTTTTAACAATGTATTATGATAAGTTCTAACCGATCTGACATTGTTAGCACTTACTCAGCAGAAACTTGTTTAGTTTTCTTTTAAACGTTAGTTTATCAATTTCATGTCTGATCTCATCTGGTAGACTGTTAAGTAAATAAGGCAGACGTTTTTTAAGTGTTCTGTCACCGTAGTAATTGCTAACTCTGGGAACAATAAATTTGCCAGAAGTCATAGATCGTGTATTATGGTCGTTGGTCACCCGTAAAAGTTTATGCTCTTGACTGCCGTGTTGGTTTGTCGCTAGTAATAATTTATGTTTCAGACTAATTGGTAGAATCTCACATATCTGAAATAGTTTTCTATAATCACCTTTGCAACTCATTTTTGTCTTTTTGCTAACCAAAAGTTTTGAGAATCGAATTTGTAATGTTTCTAATTTATCTAAATAAGTTTTGTATGTTAACCCGTAACTGTCAAGAGCATAACATAATACAGAGTCCACTAAAGACATATATACACATCGTAGGGTACCAATAGGAACTTTAAAACTGAGATGATACATTTTCCCTAATATTATTCTTAATTTACTTATTATGTAATCTATGTGGTGACACCAAGAGAAATGTTCATCTATGATTACTCCAAGATAGGTTACGCTGTTTAAACGCTCAATGTTTTTACATTTACAAGATAGACAATGATTGTGAAAGCATGAATAATCATGTGTGATTAAGGGGTTGAGTAGAACACTTTGATGTATATAAGGCGAATGTAAAAGTAATAGTTTAGTTTTATCAGCGTTTAGAATAATACCGTTATCGTGAGACCACTTAACGACTGCGTCTATGTCCTCTTGTACTAGACGGCAGGCCTCAGACACATCAGTGCCGGCGCGAAGTATGCAGAGATCGTCCGCATACATGTGTGCGGAACAATTTTTTAGAACATCACACAAACTATTGACATGTATGAGATAGCAGATTGGTCCACATCCTGATCCTTGTGTTACGCCACGCCGCACATTCATGCTGTCACTTAAAGCATCACCCACTTTTACACGGTACGATCGAGATGTGAGATAATCACGGAACCATTGGTTAAGTGGTTCGCTCACACCGCACTCGTCCATCGCGTTTAGTAGCGTTTCTAATTCTAAAGTGTCAAACGCCTTTTTAAAGTCAAAGAAAATTGCAATAACAAACTTTTTTTCTCCAAGATAATTATTGATTTCATCTGAGAACGTTGACAATAAAGTATTTGTACTTTTACCTTTTAAAAAGCCATATTGACACTTATTTATAATATTATTTTTCTGCAGGTACTTGCTTATTTGATTAACTACACATTTTTCCAATATTTTATCTATGCTAGATAATATACCTATAGGTCGATAGTTAGATACATTTTTGAAATCCCCTTTCTTGTGAATTGGTCGAACTATAACTTCTTTTAGCTTACTGGGGAATTTACCTTGGATAATAGATAGATTAACTAGTTTTGCCAAAATTGGGCTTACCTTGTCGGCTACAAATTTCAAATCCGACATCCGCACGAGATCAGCACCCGGCGACTTGTTACGATTCATGCCTTTTATAATTTTCAACATCTGTGCCCCAGTCACCGGCTGCCATCTCATGCACATGTCAGCAGTTTTAACATATGAATTCCGGTTAATCCAGTTTTCGTTACATTGGTGTATTATACTCTCAATTTCTTGTAAGAAAGTTACCGCAAATTTATTAGATATGTCCTTAGTAGTTCCCAGCTTCCTCATATTTGACATAATTATTGAATCTACAGATTGTTTATTGTTTCCCATTATGTTATTAATTTTTTCCCATATCATCTTAATATTTTTATTACAATTTATTATACTTTGTTTCTCATACATGTTTCTACTTTTATTAATAATTTTTTGACATTTATTTCTATATTTCGTATAATTTAGTCGCTTGAGCATATTCTTTGGTTCATTACTCCAAATCTTAAATAACATATCCTTTTTCTGTATCATTAACTTTAACTTATTGTTAATCCAACTTTTGTTATTTCTCTTACTAATGTGAGTATTTTTATTTTTATAACATTGGTTATATATATCTACAAATATCTGGCAGAATGCATTATACAATTCAATCGGAGATTTCATTAACAACAAGGTATCGAAATCAATACATCATAGTTTTTCTCTGACTAATCTGTTATCAAGAAATTTACTAATGACCGGCGGCGGCGCTGAACCGCTCGCAGGTGGGCCGTCGCCCGATGACAATATCTGCGGTGCGCATTTCCATTCCACCACAGCTGATACAAAATAATGATCTGATATTTTATGTTTAATAACCGCAGAACCAATCGCTATATTATTTGCTCTAATGTAAATATGGTCCAGACAAGATTTGACTGTTTTTCCCATTACTATTTCATTTCGCGTGACATCATTAATACATTTTGTAAAACCAAACTCTGCCAGTAGATTCTCATAAGATATAACATGATTGTCGTTTTTATTAAGTACATTTATGTTTATATCACCGCAGAAAATTACTTTTGAGTGTTTAGGTAAACTGTCAAGTAAATTACGGAATTCTTGTAGAAATTGAATTACTTTTCCTTGTTTATTAACTCTAGGTGGTCTATACATAGAAATTAAATGTATTTGCTCGTTATTACAGTTAAGTGTAATGGAAACGCACTCCGCCGATCGCATTCCAATGGAATGCATAGTTTCGAACAATTGCGCATCTAAGCCCTCCCGCGTGTACACTATCACCCCTCCCCCGCTACGGCCCGTTCGAAGATATGTATTTACTTTAAATCCATCAATTTTATACAAAGATAGTAATGAAAAATTTATATTAGGTTCAGTGATGACTAAAATATCTATTATGTGTATGCTGCTGTTAATAGACACCAATAGTTCATTAAAGTGTTTTTTAATTGATCGTAAATTTACATGTAAGACGCTTAGACCTTTTTTGTTTATATATGAACTTAGCCAGCTGTTTAGGTCATTAACACATACGTAAGTGACTGCATTATCAGTTATGCAATCTATATTATTGATATCAGTGAATTTGGTAGCTTATTTTAGCACTAATAGATGCAATTAGGTAATTCACTAAAGAAGAAATGATTTGTCTACTTTACTTTTAATAAATCACGCAACTCTGTTTCCGATCTCAGCCATACAGCTTTATCGCCTTCTGCTTTTTTCACGAGAATCTTGCCACCTGACACCCATACATACTTGTAAACACCGTGGAGTTGTTTTTTCGCGTTCCATAGCAATGCTCTTGAAGTTTTGGATAAATCCTCATTTATGTAGATTTTGTTCTTCGCCGTACCCCCAGTAATGATGTTGCTCGTAACAGTGGTTACATTACGACGTTGGGTCAACCAGCTATCACGCGATACGGTGCCTGATGTTTCGAAACCAACAAGAATGGAGGGTGGTTTCGTGTCCGATTTTAGTTGTCGGATCCGTTTTATCCACTCAATTTTATCTAAATTCGCACCTATTTTTTCCCCAATCTTCGCCACTATTTCCTTCACATTCTCACCAGGTAAACATTCCACTCCAACTATTTCTAGGTTATGTTTTCGTGATGATTGTTCAAATTCCTGTACTTTTTGCTCCAGCATTTGGTTACACTTCTCCAGATAAACACATTTGTTACCAATATTGACCACAGTCTTCTCAAGCTTAAATATTTTATCCTTGGCTTGTTCATTTTCAATTACTAGTGTGTCGTATTTCTCAGATAACAGGCTAATACTTTGTTCTATAGTGTCCAAATGTTTTTTTAATGCGGGTATGGCACTGACCTTTTTTTGGATGTCTCTCAGGATTTTACCTTCATCTTGATCCTGCTCTTCCATTTCATCTTCCTCCGATCCTTCGTCTTCGCAGTTATTGCAGAATACCTTATTTTTACCGGCTTTAATATCCGCCGTTAATCCTTTAACACAGCTTTTGTGAAAGGTACCCTGACATGGTCCTTGACATAGGAAGTGAGCTCCTTTTTTAGAAAGGATTTTTTTGCACTTTTGACACTCCATGTTGCCTGTTTTGTTACGCAATGACAAAACAGGCAAGGGATGTGGAGGGGTTGCCATTTATCTATGCCATATATCTCTGGCAAGGTGGTTGATCAGTCGCCAAGCGAGTATTCTAAGTTTTCTAACCATCTTTTTCTCAAAATTAACTTTAGTTATATAACATTTCTTTTAGGAGCCCATCATGTCACATTGATTTCTTCTCCTCTTTTGAGTCAAAATTAGAATACCTCTCTTCTTTATACGATAACATCATTATTTTTGGTGACTTGCTTGTTTTAGGGGTATAGTCATAGCAACAGACTCCGGTCCCTTGTCTCTTCTGTTAACATGCATATTTTACCGCTGACAGCTACTCACCATTCTCCTCATTGCACTCCTTCACTTTTAGATCTTATCTTAGTTTTCGATTCTAGCAAAGAAGCTACGCATGGGCAAATCTCTGCTTCCATTTCTTATCATGATTTGATATTTCTCTCCTACAAAATTTGCTCACCAAAACGCTCGTCTAAATTTCTTGTTCTTTGTAGCTTCAACAATATTAACGCTGAGCAGCTTACGGCCTATACGGCCGACTGGACTTCTGTTTACAACTGCGTTAATGTAGATGCCAAAGTATCAGTTTTTAACAAACAGATACTTTATATATATGATACTCATGCGCCATTAAAAAAAGTGAGGGTGAAACATAGACCCGCGCCATGGCTATCAGATTCTATACAAAAAATAATGGCTAAACGGGACAAAGTGAAGAGACGGCATAGAAGGTTTTCTACAGGAGAAAACTGGTGTCTATATAAAAAGCTTAGACACCGCTGCATTCGTCTGTGTGGGGATGCGAAGTGACGCCACATACACACTTGCATTCAAAACTTTAATACAGCACAAGTTTGGCAACTCCATAAGACTGGCATGGTATGGTATTGGCAAAATCTATTTTGGAAATACCAGTAACTTAGATCTTAATGCACTTAATGCTTATTTATTTAATCCTTCCGCTCCTCTAAAAGATGATATAAAATCTTTTACTTTCAAGCTTCTCTCAAACCTCCCTTTGCCTGGATGTCTTTCATTCTCTTTCAGCCCGCTTACGGACCAAAACATAAGATAATCTATCCTGTCAATATCAACGAACGCCCTATCTCAATAATACGCTGCAACAATTGCAATCTGAATAATGTGCTACAATCATTACAATCTGAATAAAACGCTACAACAATTACATACTTAATTATATGCTGCAACAATTGAAATCTGAATAATACGCTGCAACAATTACAATCTGAATAATACGCTGCAACAATTACAATCTGAATAATACGCTGCAACGATTATTAACTGAATAATTTGCTGCAACAATTACATCTTATCTGATGGAAAAGTCAAGAGTCTCCGTAACCGGCGAGGGTGTATGAGACGAACTATGAGAGTCGAGGAAGCCAGAGAGGTATGTAAGGAAAGAACCTGTTGGAACTATGTACTCTCTGCCTACCCCGCAAGGGATCTGGCGTGAGGTTATAGATAGATAGATAGATAGAACAATTACAAACTGAACTATACGCTGCAACAATTACAAACTGAATAATACACTGCAATAATTACACTCTGAATTGTACGCTGCAACAATTACAAACTAAATAACACGCTGCAACAATTACAAACTGAATAATTCGCTGCAATAATTACACTCTGAATTATACGCTGCAACAATTACAAACTAAATAACACGCTGCAACAATTACAATCTGAATAATACGCTGCAATAATTAGACTCTGAATTATACGCTGCAACAATTACAAACTAAATAACACGCTGCAACAATTACAATCTCACCAAAACGCGACGATTTAGCGCAGTGGTTAAGAGCTTGAGCTGCTCCGCCCACTGTTTCGAATAGTCGCGGGTTCGATTCCCGTACGGGACAAATCTTTGTGTGATCCACAATTATTTGTACCGGTCTGGGTATTTGTTTGTGAATTTTCATGTTTGTAAACGCATCCACGACACAGGAATAAATCCTAGTGTGGGGCTACGTTTAAAAAAAAAAAAAAAATCTGAATAATACGCTGCAATAATTAGACTCTGAATTATACGCGGCAGGTATGCGTTAATATGCGTACTAATGCGCGCATTAAATCTGCCGCGTGGTAGATGTTTTCTAGTTTTTGTCTCCCGCGATTAGACCGCAATAATCGAAGTCTATGCTCTTATTTTTCGGAGTTTAGCCTTCAAACTGATACATTGATGGTGTTATACATACTCATGGCAATCATACACATGTGTGCTGTGCAGCTGGAGGACATGGCGGAGTTCAGCGAGCCGGAGGACTTGATGGAGGGCATCCACGTGGCCGTGGACGAGGGCGGCGAGCACTACGAGCCGAGCCTGCTGCCGCACCTCACCGTCGAGAACGGACACGTGCACCAGGAGCACGTGCGGCAGTGGTCAGTCTATATCATACAAATCGTAATAATAAGACAATAGGAGTCGCATGAAGTGGTCGCCACACGTGTGAGAAAATTGGGTTTTTGGAAAAAAAATATTTTGTTATAAATGAAAAGATGAAAGGACTGCCTCATTGGACTAGTGGCAAAGCGCATCGCTTTGTGATCACGAGGTCCTGGGTTCAAATCCTAGGTCGGACAAATGGAGATTTTCTAACAAAAAATTCCCAGTATGAGTCCGGAGTCTGGAATTGTGCCCGGTATATGGCAATTGGCTCACCCCCTATTACATGGGACCTAACATCGTCGGCAAAACGTGGGTGTACTCAGTACACCTCTGCCACCCCTGCTTGGGGAATATAGGCGTGACGGTATTTATTTTATTTATTTAAAATCTAGAAGAAATCCCATACAGCGACATGCCATATTTAACTAGCAATGTTTGTTGGTTTACGTCAAATCTTGCAAGCAAGTGGAATTTAATTTTTCCTATTCCTCCTATTTTTCTTTCTAATTAAATTTTGGTGCGGGTTCCAAAACAATTAAAGCGCTTCCTGGGACACCCCAAGGTTCAAACCTTGGTGTCATCTAAGGAGACCATTGTGGATCCTGGCTTACAGGAGTTACAATGGTGGGAGTGTGTGGCTTAATCCCATAAAAAAGAAAGTTAGTTCAGTTCCGATGACAATGCATTTTTATGGTAAGCATGACCTGATTGTACACCCAAGATTGGCTTCAGACGAAGGATTTTTTTTTAAACGTAGCCCCACTCTAGTATTTATTCCTGTGTCGTGGGTGCGATTACAAACATGAAAATTCACAAACCCAGACCGAAACAAATAATTGTGGATCACACAAAGATTTGTCCCGTGCGGGAATCGAACCCGCGACTATTAGACACAGTGGGCGGAGCAGCTCAAGCTCTTAACCACTGCGCTAATTCCTCAACGGTCAACAGCATAGACACAAAATTTTGTATACACATTTAATATTGATTGGTCGTTTAAAATTGCATGCCATTACCTGCTGCATAAAAGCTTGCTCTTAAAAAGTATTTTTCAAAAAAAAATAATTTTGTTCCGCGGGCGCAGGTACCTTCGGCAGGGGGCGTGCGGCGCGTGCGGCTCGGGCGCGGGCTGCGCGGCGTGCGCGCGCGCTGCTCCCGCGGACCCTGCTGACTCGCACCAACTCAAGGTGCTCAAAGGTACGTACATATTAGTGGCATGCATTATTTATAGGCAATTAAGCAGTACCTACTCAATTACACTACCGTCAAATATAACTACATAAAAATATGAAATAAAAATATTTTACAGATTTTATCGCGGTTTATTTTTGATTTTTAGTTCCCGACGTTTCGAGTGCTTTGCAGCACCCATGGTCACGGGAGGGACTGAGGTGTTAGACGTCCAAAAGACATAGTTGTTCGGAACTCAGTATATATAAAAATAATAATAATTGTGCTATATAGTCGGATAGTGTCTATGGCAGTGGTCCATTAGACTTTACCCTCTATATATTGTACTCTACGTACATTGTCGCGACGGCGTCCTTGGGTTAAGACGAGCTTGTCATTGAAGTATTAATTAATTACGGAGTTATAGTTGTGATAAAAGCAGAGAATATTATTGTAATTGTAATTTTTTTTTTTTATAAAACGTTGCCCCACACTAGGATTCATTCCTGTGTCGTGGGTGCGTTTACAAACATGAAAATTCACATGCACAAATACCCAGACCGGAACAAATAATTGTGGATCACACAAAGATTTGTCCCGTGCGGGATTCGAACCCGCGACTATTAGACACAGTGGGCGGGGCGGACTAAGCCCTTAACCACTACGTTTTAGTGGATTATTTCAAGATATCACAATAATCATAATACTTAAATATAATAATATCCTCATTCAGTAAATTATACTAAGTTAGGTATTGTGTAATTGTGTAAAATAAAATAACTATCTGATGGCCATGCATGTGTCAAATTGTCAAGATTACATTTATTTTTAACTTGTCTACTACTCGGTTGGAATGGGTCTCTATTTATTTAGATTTAGTTATTATTACTGCCTGGTTGATCTAGTGCCAAAGCGCATCGCTTGGTGATCACGAGGCCCTTGGTTCAAATCCTAGGTCGGACAAATGAAGTTTTTCTGATCAAAAACCTTCCTAGTATGAGTCCGGAGTCTGGAATTCTCCCCAGTATATGGCAATAGGCTCGCCCCCTATTACATGGGACCTAACATCGTCGGCGAAACGTGGGTGTACTCAGTAGACCTCTGCCACCCCCGCTTGGGGAATATAGGCGTGACTGTGACGGTAGTTATTAGAAAGCTACCTCCACCTCTTTACCAAACCTATTATTATATAACTTTGCTGTGAAAAAGACTGCAATTGCGTATAAATATTAATTTGCAAAATACGCATGCTTTTCATTTTTATATACAGATTGGACACCTTGAAAGTCTCCAGTTCCTAATTTAAAGTAACTCAGAATATGAAACCGATAAAAAAAAACTAATTAATATGTAATGTAAAATGGTATAAAAAAGAAACTGATAAAAACGTAGCCGTAGATTCTTCTTCTTTTTTAAGTTATGGCTTCACACTAATTTTGAGTGTATTTTGCCAGTGTCCAGTGAGATAAATAATCGTGTTTGTTTAAATTGATTCAACTCCCCGATGAATGTGATGACAACGATGATAATAAAATTAATGAAGTACCCCACCCTGGATAGTAAAGCGGTGGATACTTTACATACCAATTGCAACGGCCGTTTTGAGGGAAGTCAAAAAGGCACGATTTATCACTTTGTTACAATTAACTTCACTCATGCACATATAAGAACACATAATGGTTAATATTCCACCAACATTACACATTATTAGTCGAAATAACACAAGTTTTAGAAATAAAACAAATTGACAACATCACTCCTCGACTTAGAAAAAAAATAGCCATAGTTTGAAATTATGTGCAATTTTTTCAAATATATGGCATTTTTTTTTAAGTTTTTAAGGTTTCTTACCTAGGTAAAAACGGAATTTCTTAAAGGATTACTTTGGCTTTCGGAATCCTCATAGCGCGAGTCCTACTCGCACTTTTCCGTTTTTTTTTTTAATTATCAAACGACTTGTTTTGAGTCTAGTTAAACATTATACAATATCTTCCAAATTAATAAAATAATCGACTGGATACATTTATCCGTCCACCCTGGGCCTATAGTGGACTCCCTGCAAGATGCTAACGCCAATAGAAAACGAAAATATATACAGGAATGATATTTTGCAACGAAAAGTCCCGTGGTCAGAACAATGCGCTATCGAATGCGGCAAGAGAATAGAAGCAAAACGTTTGCCATTTAGTTACGCCCTCAGTTTAGCCCTAGTAATAATTCAAAGCAGTGATAGCCTAGTGGTTAGACCGTTGGACTGCAAAGTCAAAGGTCTCGGGTTCAAACCCAGGCACGCACCTCTGTCTTTTCGAAAGCATGTGCGTATTAAAAATTAATTATCACTTGCTATAACGGTGAACCGGTGACCTCAAAAAGGTCGCTGGGACAGACTGGATGCGGAAGGCGGAGGACCGTGTGCAATGGCGCGTGTTAGGAGAGGCCTATGTCCAGCAGTGGACTGCGATAGGCTGATTGATTGATTGATTGATTGATAACGGTGAAGGAAAACATCGTGAGGAAACCTGCATGACTAAGAGTTTCTCGAAGGTGTGTGAAGTTCGCCAACCCGCACTGGGCCAGCGTGGTGGACTATGGCCTAAGCCCTCTCAGTTTGAGAGGAGGCCCGTGCCCAACAGTGGGACAGTTTCTTAACAGGGCTAATATTATTATAATTCAACAAATTCATCACAGAGGAAGTTCTTCAACGGATCCTCGAGTCGGACGTGGCGACGGAGGCGGCCACATTTTCGGAAAACATAATGCCTGAACCCGCGGAGCTCCAACCAGAAACGCCCTCTGCCGACGAGCCACACAAACAAGCTGCCGAAGTTGCTAGTGGTAAATGTTCCTATTTTTACTAGTTTTTGTTTTGCATGATTTCATTAAACTTGCAATACTTGTTAATTCGTATAGGTGAAATCTTGCGAGCTGAATTATTTAATTTTTTATTTTTAATCTTTGTAAAAATTTGACAGACGATTTGGCGCAGTGGTTAAGAGATTAAGGCGCTCCGCTCACTGTCTCTTATAGTCGTGGGTTCGATTCCCGCAAGGGACGAATCTTTGTGTGATCCACAACTATTTGTTCAGGTCTGGGTATTTGTGTATGTGAATTTTCATGTTTGTAAATGCACCAACGTCATAGGAATAAAACAAAGTGTGGCGCTACGTTTTTAAAAAAAAAATGATAAGGAAAGTGATTATACAGAGTAAAGCCAATTAAAAGTTTTCACATATAGTAACCCATTCATCTTATCTTAAGAAGTTGAAATTTGTTCAGTTCCGATGATGATGCATTTTTATGGTAAGCTCGACTGACTCAACACCTGGGATTGCCTCCAGACGAAGTTAGAAGCTGGATTCGTACAACACAAACCCGGTCGTTCTAGTCTTTAGGGGTCTTTATCCTGTTATGGACGTTTTTCGGCTAATGATGATTTTTGAATTTGTATATTTTACACCCGCCTGCCCGCGACTTCTTCTGCGTTACATCTGTTTAAATTATAGCTCATGTGTTATTGATGTGTAACATCTTTCCTCTCGGTTGCTGGATATTTTTTGTGGGAGCGTGGAAAAGGGACGGAAATGTGTTACAGGAAACCGGGGAAGCGCGCGCTATTTGATTTGACCAATGAGCACGCGCGGTGGAACCGGGAAGGCGCGCGCTATTTGATTTGACCAATAAGCGCGCGCGGTGGAACCGGGGAAGCGCGCGCTATTTGATTTGACCAATGAGCGCGCGCTATTTGATTTGACCAATGAGCACGGGCAGTGTAGCCGGGGAAGCGCGTGCTATTTGATTGGACCAATTAGCGCGCGCGGTGAAACCGGGGAAGTGCGTGCGATTTGATTTGACCAATTAGCGCGCGCGGTGGAACCGGGGAAGCGCGCGCTATTTGATTTGACCAATGAGCGCGCGCTATTTGATTTGACCAATGAGCACGGGCAGTGTAGCCGGGGAAGCGCGCGCTATTTCATTTGACCAATAAGCGCGCTATTTGATTTGACCAATAAGCGCGCTATTTGATTTGACCAATGAGCACGGGCAGTGTAGCCGGGGAAGCGCGCGCTATTTGATTTGACCAATAAGCGCGCTTTTTGATTTGACCAATGAGCACGGGCAGTGTAGCCGGGGAAGCGCGCGCTATTTGATTTGACCAATAAGCGCGCTATTTGATTTGACCAATAAGCGCGCTATTTGATTTGACCAATGAGCACGGGCAGTGTAGCCGGGGAAGCGCGCACTATTTGATTTGACCAATTAGCGCGCGCGGTGAAACCGAGAAAGTGCGTGCTATTTGATTTGACCAATAAGCGCGCTATTTGATTTGACCAATGAGCACGGGCAGTGTAGCCGGGGAAGCGCGCGCTATTTGATTTGACCAATTAGCGCGCGCGGTGAAACCGAGTAAGTGCGTGCTATTTGATTTGACCAATAAGCGCGCTATTTGATTTGACCAATGAGCACGGGCAGTGTAGCCGGGAAAGTGCGTGCTATTTGATTTGACTAATTAGCACGCGCGGTGGAACCGGGGAAGTGTGCATTATTTGATTTGACCAATGAGCTATCTCAAAACATGTCAGATATTACACATCATATGCGACTACTGTAAGGCTATGCCCCTTCGTCTGCGTTAACTTTGGACAGGAAACTAACATTATTTCGGGATAAAAAAGTCTATCCTATATGTTAATCCAGGTAGTAAACTGTCTGTGTGCCCAATTTCATCCAAATCCGTTCAGTCGTTTTTGCGTAATTGAGTTATAAACATCCAAAGATCTAAAAGTCTAAACATACAAACTTTCACATTTATAATATTAATATGCGTTATTTTTATGTAAAAGCTGTATCATTGTAAAAGTTCATCAAAATTTGTTCTGTAGTTTTTGCATAAAAGTTTGACGAACATCCATAGTCACAAACGTTCGCGTTTGAGATATCGGTAGTACGAGTACTCTCACTTTGAAATTAAATCGTCATCGTGACTCGGTGGCTACAGCGGCGGAGGGCAACGATAAGAAGAAGCCACAGAAACGGTTCGAGTGTCCGCAGTGCAGCCGCGTGTTCCAGCACAGGAACAGCCTGCTGTACCACCTGCTCTCGCACAGCAGCAAGCAGCAGGTGTGCCGCGACTGCGGGAAGGGCTTCTACACCTTGAACGCGCTTAAGGTAACACCTTCATCGTATAGAATACGTAGCTAGCGCATCAAAGCACCATAGCGTCGCGTTGTAACGTCGATATATACAAAGGGCATTGTCGAAAATTGCCCCAGAACCAACAAACATTTGACCCATGCCATCATTATTTATCAATTTTATTAAAATAATGGCAAATATCCGTATCTAACGGACAATTTGCAATCTAAAACGAATATTTCAAAGTATTGTTAGTACTTATATCGAAGTCGCCGACATCTTTACCGAATGTCAGCACACAATATAACCTCATATGTATTAATAGATACTGAATTATAACCTCAAAATCTAATACTTTTTGTGCAATATTGCGATTATCCCGTTTGTCCGTTTAATAATAAATGCCTTAAGAGAATTTATGGGTGATTTAAAATCATACAAGTATTTTTTCATTGCTGTTGGTTCTGGGGCAAGTCATGTATAGGCGCAAAACAATTCCCTTTGAATCATTTTTCTTTTTTCGTATAAAAAGGTTCATATTTGTCCCTTCCAGTGATTTTGAATTATTGAGTGCTGGACATACTCAATTCGAATGGATAATACTTTTACTTTACAATTATTAAGGTTATTATTATTAAAACCAAGTACATATTAGCAACATATTTAAATATCATTTATATATCGCCACGAATAAAGGAATCGTCCAAAACAAAAACAAGTGATTTGAAGAACTAAAAACCTCGTTACTAATCAAGTATTCTGTCTAAAATCTATCATGTTTTCCTGTCTATTTCTGGAAGCTTGTATAGTCAATCAAGCAAGAATTTCCTGTATTCATTAGCAGGGATCGTACAACCCAAGTTCTATACCATAAATATTGAGCATGAATCTCATATTAGAACTATTGTTAATCAGTCATAAATTTTATATAATATCACATTGTATGTGCATAGGTTGGTACGCATAATTGATAACATTTAAGTGATTTTTATTTTTACATAGTATTATTGATAAATAAATAAAATCGGCAAAAAAATTAAACAGGATTTTATTTTGTGAAAATATCACACAACGGCGCATGAAGCAAGTTTTTCGAAACCCTGCTATCGGCGAAGAAAAGCTTCATTTTCTAAAAAAATTCAAAAGACCTCTTCAAAAATCATCAAAAATCTATTGAGTGGTAGAGCTTAGCGGGGGTAGCCTGTACTGAGATGCATTCTCACACGGAAAACCGGTGTGATGTAGTGACATTGTTACTGCATTTCTTTGGTGAGGCCGGCCACGCGTCCGTGACTGATATTGTTGATGTTCATAAGCGGTCGTGATGGTAAGGCAACCTGCAAGCTCTGCCCCCTTTTCAAAAAAAGAAGTGTTTAATTACGTGCCAACAGGCTCGCTGTCACATTGGGTCTATGTGTTCCCTTTGCAATTTGTAGGTGTGCTATATACGCTTCTGCTTACTATTTTAGAAAAACAAGCGTGTATTTATTTATTTTATTTTAGGTCTGTTAAATTTTAGATCCACAAACGAGTTCATAACGGCGACAAGCCGTGTAAATGTGACATCTGTGGCCGGGACTTCAGGCAGTGGAGCGATCTCAAGTATCATAAAATGTCCATACATTCCACCCAGGTGAGACTCGACTTGTCTGTTTCTCTTTATGAAGTAGTAGACAGAGGGCCATCTATAGATTACATTGTTTAACAAAGGGAGGAGGGACGAGTCATGAACTTCGTGACGTCACGTGTATAAATTTAATGTTCCAAACTTTAGTTCTAACGAAAATATTTGAAGTATTACCTACTTTATTAATATTGAATTAATAAGGTTTAATTTAGTATGTATTCTGAAACACATTTCGGCGCATAGCGGCCGCGCTAAATTTCTAAAACGTTTGCTTTATTATTGACTAGCTGCGCTCGCAACTTCGTTAGCGTTATTTTTAGGGGCGTATTTCACACCCTTGCGCTTTTTTAGACAAAAGGTTTATATTCGTCTCCTGCATAAAATCTCTTCCCTTGCCGAATTTGCTCAGACTCTGTTCAGCGGGTTGGACGTGAAAAGGTAACAGACAACACACACTGACGGGCGGACAGAGTTACTTTCGAATTTATAATATTAGTGTGGATTTTATGAAAAAAATATTTAATAGAAACATATATTAAATAACTAAATTTAAAATTGCTTAGTATGTGACGTTACAAGGACGGGGGAGGAGTTAAAAAATCATAGCATTCGTTTGACGTAATTTATAGATGGCTTCTAGGTGGCGCATCGAGGCGTTCGCGACGTCGTCGAGAATGCTAATAATAAATCGGACAACTCAGAATCAAGACAAGACTCAATCTGTCTCAAACGTATCTTGGAGTACTTTGCTCAAACAGTCAGAAAACTGTGGCAATCTAGAGAAGCTGATGATCACAGGGAAAGTCGATTGACGAACACCTCGTGGCCACAGCCCGGCACCTAGGTCCGATTCGCACTACTTTGTGTCTAAAGTGTGCGAAAGGTGCAAGCTGTTGTGTAGTGTCCTACAGTCTACAACGCACTGTATGTACCTTTGTACAGGTGAAAATAGCGAACCATTATAATAGACAAATTTCTGGGAGATGGAATTCACGACCCTCAGGGATGTGACTCGAGAAGGAGACTCAATACCCATTGTTTTGCATAGTATCTGAAAAGGGGACTCCCATAACTTATTTAGCAATATTGTTGTAGTGTTATGTACTGTTGTAGTGGCGTCAAGCAGGGTTGCGTGTTGTCCGCTAGACTGTTTATAATATATTTGGATAAAAGTCTTCAAAGACTGAAAGCGATGAATGAAGGTGTACAAATGAGCGATCTAGTGGTAAATCATCTACTATATGCAGATGACGCGGTTTTGATAGCGCCAACAGCCACTGATCTGCAATCACTAGTCACAGTTATGAAAGACGACTGCATGAAAAATGGCTTACATTTGAATGTGAAGAAAACTAAAATTATGGTTTTTGAACGGGAAGAAACCAGAACGAATGCAAGGATTGTAGTTGGGAACGATGTGCTGGAGCAAGTGAGTGAGTTTGTATATCTTGGATACGCATTCAGTAAGGATGGGAAATACACCGCTGACATAGAGAGAAGAGTGAGTGCAGGGAACAGAGTGAATGGCGCGATGGGAAAGTTACTTGGGAGCCGGCACTTAAGCCGAAAGGCGCAGCTGGCCATACATAATGGAGTGCTTGTCCCAACGCTGTTATATGGCAGCGAGAGCTGGGTATGTAAGAAGGAGAATGTAAGTAGGATAAATGCGGTGGAAATGCGAGCTCTGCGGAAGATGTGCGGAGTGAAGCTGACCGACCGTATTCGCAACAGCGTAGTAAGAGCTGGGTATATAACCCAGCTCTCGCTACCATATAACAGCGTTGGTACAAGAACTCCGTTATGTATGGCCAGCTGCGCCTACAGAAAAATGTATAATGGTGGTTAATCATTAATCTGATTACATTTTGCACATCTCTGGTTATATTGCACGAAATCTGATAACCACACTGTCGCTTTGGATATTTCTGTTGCGATAGTGTTGTTGAAATAAACAAATAAAATTCCAGATTACTGAGACTGTTGATAGAAAGACCTAATAAGACCATGCCTTTTATAATCGAATCCGGGACCTCGTGATCGCCAGCCACACCATGCACCTGTAAAACAATGAGTTAGTACATAGTACACACAGTAGTTTTATTGTTTCGTAGAAATCGTTCAAATGCGAGTTTTGCGGCAAGGAGTTCGCCCGCAAGTACTCGTTGAACGTGCACCGGCGCATCCACACGGGCGAGCGCAACTACAAGTGCGAGTACTGCAACAAGACCTTCCGCGCCTCCTCCTACCGGCTCAGCCACATGCGGACACACACGGGTAAGCTTTGGCACAGTCACTTGCATGCATTGTTTAGTGGAAAACCATCGATGTTAAGGTCTTTAAAACATCGATGGTACGAGTATCGGAACATCGATATTTCCTTACTCAACTAGTTCATTCAATATTATTTTGGTATACTCTAGGATGCTAAGCCACAGAATCTATTAAATACGAACTCAAGTTTACAGTTTTGTTTGACATTATTAATTCACCCAATCCACACTAGACGTCGCTGTTCAATGTATTCTGTGGAGGTTTACTGTGTGTAAACACACACACACGCACACGCACGCACGCACGCACACACACACACACAAACACACGACACACACACACACACACACGCGCACACACACACACATATTTTTTATCTACCACAGTTCACCGTATAATGCTTAGAGTCACGCTGCTACGTCTTTTTAAACGAAAATTTGGTTAGTAAACAAGTCAAAATGTCGAAATCCCCAAAAAGTGCACATAGCAGATATTGGTTTGACAACGACGATATGTAACTTTGTTCTATCTAGAATGTAGATTCACGTTATTAATTATTACTAGTGGTTGGTCGAAATTCGACCTACTCTTTCATCGTTTGCTGGTTATGTTTGACATTCAGTAAGACTATAGACACATAGTATTAAAGACAAACAATATTAATCTATTCCCAATTTGACCACAGACTTTAACAATAAACAAAAGTCAAATGTGTGTCAAATACATGGTAGTGTGTGTAATGTTTTTTTTATTGAGTTAATGTGTTTTGTATGCATAATTAAAAAAAATATTAGCATTCTGCACTCCTCTATATAAACTATAAGTGTGGGAAATTTCATACTCCTCTGTCCGCGTAATTTTCGTAAAAAGGGGTGCAAAGTTTTTGCTTCACGTATAAATATATTGATACTTGAGTAGGTATGGTGATCGATATTATTTTATTTATGTAAAATATATAAACACCGTCACGCCTGTGGTCCCCAAGCGGGGGTGCAAGAAGTGAACTGAGTACACCTACTTTTCGTCGACGGTGTTAAATCCCATATAGTTGGGGGCGAGCCGATTGCCATATACCGGACACAATTCCAGACTCCGGACTCTTACTGGGAAGTTTTCGTTAGAAAAACTTCATTTGTCCAACCTAGGATTTGAACCTAGGACCTCTTGATCACCAAGCGATGCGCTTTGCCACTAGACCAACGAGGCAGTCTACTGAGTATGTACACCTCTGCTACCCCCATGTAATAGGGGGTGAGCCTATTGCCATATACCTGGCACAATTCCAGACTCCGGATACATATTGGGATGTTTTGGTTAGAAAAACTACATTTGTGTATTTATGGAGTAATATTCAAAGGTAGTATAGTTTAGTTCTTATGAGGTAGGCACTGCTTAATTGCCTATATGCAGTGCACGCCACTGGGCACAGTCAACAAAGGAAACAGTTAAACATCTTAGTACTAGGGAACTGAATAAGAATCATGCACACAGACACGCTCTACGCGTATCCTGGAAATTATTGAATGGGTAGTAGGTACATTCGGAGACTTTCCGAGAAGCTGCGTAGAGCGCGCATATTTCTACTGTTTATATTTGTTAACTGTGCTTGTGGTTAAAAAAATTGATAACAGTCATTTCAAAAGATCGGCAGCGGCTCTAACCATTGCGAGGCCTCTGAAGGCAGATCTTTGCGAAATATGTGAATTGTGGCATTTACCCATCAATGAGACAACAATGGCTCGTCTCGTATTTATAATAACTAGTGGTCGCCCATAGGTCGATGTGTGTGTGTGTGTGTGTGTGTGTGAGTGAGTGATGTACGCTGTTGGCCGCGAGGCCTTTACAGCTTCACCGGACTTAAGGGCGAGCGTGCAACCACTACGCTCGAGCCCCCATAGGTCGGTATTCGACCTACTCTTTCATCGTTTGCTGGTTATGTTAGACATTCAGTAAGACTATAGACAAATAATATTAAACACAAACATCAATTTGACGTGTATTGTGTCAAATACATGGTAGTGTGTGTAATGTTTTTTTCATTGATTTCATGTGCTTTATGCATAATTAAAAAAAAAATTGCATTCTGCACTCCTTCTCTATATAAACAATAAGTGTGGGAAATTTCATACTCCTCCGTCCGCGCAATTTTCGTAAAAATATGTACAAAGTTTTTGCTTCACGTATTAATATATAATAATAATAATAACCTTTATATACGACACAATATGTTATTTACTGATTGATGACCGCTTTATATACTTACATATTTTTTCTATTGAAGTATTCAAGTATAAAATCCATTTATTCCCAGTTCACCCGGGGTTGCCCGACCCTATTAATTTAAATTTGCCGCCCTTTTGCGCTCAGCTTTCGTTCGACAGACTCTTAACTATATTACACGTATTCTATTAAGCAACAGTAATGTTACTTGGCGTTTCTCTTGAATTTAATATAATAATAATATCAGCCTACACTGCCCACTGCTGGGCAAAGGCCTTCTCTCACAAATCGAGGTGAGAGAGGTTAGGTCACGTTAAGCCGTTGGTCCCGGTTACTACTTAATGTGGTAGTCGTTAAGCCGAGTTGGAAGCCTTGAAGGCGGCTCGATAAGTTCCAACAGCAGGTGGCCACAAACCTGCCTCCACCAATCCGCACTGGGTCCGCGTGGTGGACTATGGCCTAAACCCTCTCAGTTTGAGAGGAGGCCCGTGCCCAACGATGGGACAGTTTTGTAACAGGGCTAATATTATTTGTATTATTATCTAAAGCTGGTTTTTTAAAACATTTTCGTTTTTAGGCGACAAGCCGTACAAGTGTAACCAATGCGACAAAAGGTTCAGCGCGGCCGGAGACCTGCGCCGGCACATGCTGACGCACGACAAGGAGCGCAACCGACTCGACCCGCACAAGAACAAACCCGCCAAAACACAGAAAGACACCAAAAAACCACCTATTAAAGCCGAGGACGACAACCAAAAACTGGAACTCGATACACGAGTTTTGAAAAAAATCATTGTCACCACCACGAAACCCCCTCTGAAGAGCCCGAACAAGAAGACTCAAACTAAGAAGAAACCTCTCAAGAGGGGCGCTCCGAACGTGACAGTTCACCAACTAGACAGCGACTACACAAACAACGTGGAACCATTCGACACCCGGCAAGAAGGCCATTACAAAGTGGTCTACGATAACGGCTACAAAGAGGACTTGGAATTCGATAAACAGATCATCGGGTTCAAAGAAGACCAGAGTGAGAGGGAAATGGCATTACTCCGGCCCATGTTTAGAACTGGTATTTGTGAAAGTGAAGTGAAAAACATGTTTAGGACGGAAAATACTGATGGTAAAATGCAGGTTTTCACACATGTCGAGAAGGGTAAGGAGTATAGTAATCCTGTGGTGTCCAATCCTCAGTTGACTGATATCAGACAGCTGGATAGGGACGTGCGTAGCGATATACAAAATGAAAATATTGAGAATGGTTTCATTGAAAGACTGACTGCATTGTATAATATTCCGGCTGTTTGAAAATGGTCGGCGCCTAATTTACTGGTGCACGTTACGTTTAATTCCAGAAAAGGCAGGTTTTAAAATAATTTATAATAGTATTTAGTGCACGCGTGAATTATAAAGTTTTGCACTCAAGATCACAATTTACAAACATCATAAGAATAATGAACGCAAATGATTCTTATTAGCAATATTGAAATATTTGTAGAACCGTCCCCAAGTAACTAACTCATTTATTTAGTGCCCGGAGACTGAGAAATATTTTGTTTTACATTTGTAAACAGTTGAGTATCCTAATACTATAGCGCGTTTCACGTACCACTACCCTTCGGCGTTAGGTTGGTAGTACTGGTTTTGTTTATTTATAAATGATACTTATTTAAACGGCGTAATAAACGGCGACTTTGAGAGGAGGTAAACAGAAACTGTTCAGTATAGAAAAATTCCGTGTGCGTGAAAAACCTGAGAAAGTGCTTTTAATTCTGTTATAATGATTATGATGACAACTTGCCACCATGAGAGGTAGATTTTACCTACCTCTCATGGTGGCAAGTTGTCATCAGGTCATGGTACCAGGGGTTTTTATATTATATTGTAGTATAAAAATCATTGTAAATGATTTACGTTTTTATTTCCATGTGATTAACTTTTATAGATCGTAGAATACAAATTTACAGTTATTACCCTAAGATCCCTTATAAAGGATCGTGTTGAACTTTGCACTCTCTGCCTATCCTGCAAGTTATCTGGCAAAACTCTATTTCTGTAGTCATCCTGAATGGAATGGTGTGATAGATATGTTTCTTTTTGTATTTTAAATGCATTTCCCATTTGTTCGGATATGCTTTTATATTAATTGGCTGCACTAAATTCAGTCGTACCAACTTAACCTAATGCCGAAGGGTAGTGGTACGAGACACGCGCTTTAGCGGTCCGAATCAGAATCACGCACGCAGGCGCCTTTTACGTGGCTTCTCGGTTACTACCCGCTAATCTCTTCGAGAAGCCACACAGAGTGCGCCTCTGTGCTTTTTGTGCTGATTCTGATTCATACCGCTTGTACTAGGATCTTAAGGTAACTTTTTACATAATATGCTACAATGCGACGAGGATCTTTTGGGTCGTGGCCAAAATCTGAACTAACGCTGTCATCAAGTGAAACGTCACTTTATGACAGTCTCAGAATTCCCGCTTGCTATGACATTTACCCAAGTTCTTTTTTGAATTAGTAACCGTGTGGATGCACCGGTTGAAATATCTTTTTGAAAGTAGCCAAATTTTACCAGGGAAGCATTGGTGTGAAATTAATGTAACCAAATGGTTTACCAGTGTTTTGTGTGTTACCAATTAGTGTAACCAATTTCACACCAATGCTTCCCTGTTAATGGCATCCACGTGCCGAAAGATCCTTGTCGCATTATAACTATGATTCACTCTACTCACGCGGCATAAAATGGCCAGCGCGATAATGTAAACCGTGGCAGTGAGCGGGGAAGTTGACATGCGGCGAGTCGCTATATTGTAAACTAAGCATGCCAATAATGCTTATTTTGATATCCACTTTCATTCATACGGCCACGCGAGTGAGGTAAATGCGAATTAAGGGATAGTTATTTATGCTGCTTGTACAGAAGACTCGAATCAGTATTACACGATAACAATATTTTGGGAAACGGGCAGTATCCGACTCCATATGTATGACAAATATATGGCATGATCAGTTTTGTTAAATAAAGCCGTGTGGACACTCCATTGAATCTAAATCAGTTAACGTTAAATCGTTTGATTTTACGTTTGTTGCCGTACCCCTGACCTTGCTTTGTAAGTTGACAAATCATTTTAACCTTTATATAGTTAGATATTGATTATTTTTATTATATTAGCCGTGTTAAAATAGCTATATGAACGAAAAACTAAAATACTTATTAAGGCTTTTACACAGGTTTTTGACCGATAAATACGACAAGGGCGGTACGAGCACAACGATATTTGTCAGATATATCCGACTGGGACGGGTAATTGATTAAGACCAGCGTTCATACTCATTGTAGGACCAAAACAATTAGATTTAGTTATTCGATCAAATAATAAAGTTTTATACATGCTTAATTAATTTTGCGAAGACATAACAAATATATGTATTATCAGTTACATCACAGGAGTAAATATTTCATGCAACATGTAAGCACTAAGGCATATTTTTTTTCTCGTTTATGTTCCTACTACACTCAGAGCCCCTTATTCACTATGACCAAACACAGCCCATTACGATAATCTATGAAATGATCGTGTAATATAGTATTTCTCACATAGGATGGGTAGTGACAGTTATAAGTGCCAAACGAAATTAATATTTAATTCAATGGTGTTAAGGCATAAAACCATAAGTATAGAAACGGGCCATGCCTCTTATTGCCATTGAATAATGTATAATTTCGTTTGGCAATTAGAAACTGTCACTACCTATACTTTGTGAGAAATACTATAGTATTTTGTGGGCCACTATAGTATCATTTATACGATAATTTCACGAAGTTATCGTAACGCGCCGCGTTACGTGTTTAATTAGTTATAGCGAATAAGGACCCAGTTTTGGGAAAAATTTAAGTTGTTTAATTGGCATTTCTCGCGAAGGACGAGTTGGGTCGTGTCGATCTGTGAGTGGAGCGTTTTGAGCATTTTCCAAATGCAAACTTGGCGACTTGTGTGTGCGCGAACTTGAGCAATTTTTCTGCATTATTCCATATTACTATAATATAACAGTAGAGTATCGACCAGACGTAGGCTCTACGCGGCTTCTGGCAGGTTTCAGCTGGTAGCTACCGGTCGGAAACCGGTTAATTTTTCAAGCTGGTTTCGGTCATTGACCCCGAACCGAAATGATTTTCGTATCTGGTTAAAGGTTACCGTTTAAAACCTGAAAAATTGAAGAAACTGGTTCGACTTTCACTATCGATTTTTAGCGTCACTTTAACCGATATTGAAACTTAAATTAACATGTTAATTTGAGATTGCTTCCGCTCGATGACTTTCTCAAGGTCACGATCGTATATAGATAGGTAATAATTCAACGACAGTGCACGTGCGAAAGAGCTAGGAACATTTTTTTTTCGAAAATAGAAGCGGACGCCGCGCCGTCGAGAACGTCGTAGCTGGGTCGGAATTTAACCGGTTAATTCCTATATTAAAGACTAAAAAAGAAATGTTCTTTGTAATAACCGATAATCGAAATTAATTTCGTTAAATTTGAAAGGTTTCTTCATTAACCGGTTAAAAAAAGAACTTAAATTTTAACCGGATTCTGAAAGTTTTGAACCGCTAGTACTAATATACTCTGCTATTAATCACCAACTGCGCGTATGACCGTCTCCACACTCGGCGCGACGCGGACTGAGTGCTCTTTAAACGCGGCAACTAATTCTGATGAAGAGTAATTTTTTCTTTTTCTTTTTTTTGTCGTAGCCCCACCCTAGGATTAATTCCTGTGTCGTGGGTGCGTTTACAAACATGAAAATTCACAAACAAATACCCAGACCGGAACAAATAATTGTGGATCACACAAAGATTCGTCCCGTGCGGGAAACGAACCCGCGACTATTAGACACAGTAGGTGGAGTGGCTTAAGCTCTTAACCACTGCGCTAAATGTTTGTTGGATATTCTGTCTCAATTAGATTAACTGTTGTATATCATGTAGCTGAATAAACGAGAAAAAAAACACAAAACACATACAAATGTAGTTTTTCTAACGAAAAATTCCCAGCATGAGTCCGGAGTCTAGAATTGTGCCCGGTATATGGCAATAGGCTCGCCACCTATTACATGGGACCTAACATCGTCGGCGAAACGTGGTTGTACTCAGTACACCTCTGCCACCCCCTCTGGGAAATATAGGCGTGACGGTGTATATGTACAAAATACATGGGAATAAAGCATAAAATACTGTCGGTTAAATGCGACAAAAACGACGGGCAAGAAAATATATTTTGTCGGATAAATGAAACAGGAGCCGTCATCAGTTAAAAAAATGTTTCTTATCTTCTCTCTGTGTGCATATTTACTCTGTGATTTTATGCTGACTCAAAGACTGATATTTTGATGTAATTATAAATAGAACATTTGCATTATATGTACTGTTATGAGTAACTATTTTTACTTAACTCTAGTTTAAAGCATAATTTGTGTACCTATGTATATAGTATTATAGTGAATTGTTATGTATAGTGCCAACTAGGATATTATAATTCCAAAATCGTGCAAATGAAATTAAGAATATAATAAACACATTCTTAAAATATTTTAATTTGGAAAATTGACCAATTAAGGGTGTATACATATTGGCTAATCTGCCGCGAATGCGCCTGCCTTTAGGACCTCCTAAAGACAAAACCTGCCTGCCTGACGATGCGACGGGCGCATGCAATCGATTATCGATTGCATGCGCCCGTCATTACTTATTTTAAATTATTATTGCTATTTCTATAAAAGCGTACTTTTAATAACATTATTTTGCTGTATAATTGCAATATAATTTGTTTAAACAGATAATGTGGAGAGTATCACGGTCGTCGAGAAGTTCCTATGGCAATCATCCTACTTAGTCATCCGACCTTTAAGACTATCTAGAGATTTTTTATTTATTTAAAAATATATAGCCCCACACTAGGATTAATTCCTGTGTCGTGGGTGCGTTTACAAACATGAAAATTTACAAACAAATACCCAGACCTGAATAATTATGGATCGCACAAATATTTGTCCCGCGCGGGAATCGAACCCGCGACTATTAGACACAGTTTGGCGGAGCGGCTTAAGCTCTTAACCACTGCGCTAAATCGTCCGTCGTTAAATTATGCTCCTCAAACCAAATCCAACGAGCCCTAACACGACAGGGTTGTGTTATGTATTTGGGGTGTTCCTTTAGACACCTTCGGGTTTCATCACCAAACTTGTGCCACGTGCTATAGAATGACATAACATTGTCAGAAAGTTCTAAGCCATGTTTAACATCTCAACGTTTAGTTTAAAATCGAACAAACATACAAGAACGCGAGTTAACGTGATTAAAATAGCAATATACACCAAATTGGGATAGGACCGGAGTAGACGTTCAGAAATGGCTTGGCCGGAGAGAGAAGGCAAGCGTTGGCTCTAGCCCCGCCAATCAACGACTTGGACCCAGCTCCATTCAGCGATAACCTGACACAACCTATCGCGTATCCGCTCCGAATACGGGCGACGACGACGACGAAGTCGTAGATCCCCTCCCCTAGCCGGCGGTTACCGGTGCACTTAGTAGTGCACCCCCTCACCCCGCAGCGACTGTCCAAACCGAAGCCGCCTCTTCAAGGCGCCCTCGAGTATGTCGCCTCTTGCCCTTCTGGCTCGAGCGTAGTTGTTGCACGCTCGCCCTTAAGTCCGGTGAAGCTGTAAAGGCCTCGCGGCCAACAGCGTACATCACTCACACACACAACCTACCGCTTGGTAAAACATATAGTATCTATCTTCATCAGGTGTTTTGCTTCATTCAAAAGTATGGGTAGTGATATTATGAAGATAATTTAATATCGTAGTATCTTTACCGTGAGCGACGAGCCTCATAGTGCCAGCGAGTACTCCGCGCAATTGCCAATGTGGACACACCCTACCATAATAAGCAGTAATTATATTTGGCATAAATAACCTTATCGGCAAATACGAAAATGCCACTTATTTTGTTTGGTATAAGTAGCTTTGTTCTATGGGACCGTTTTGTAGTTTCTTTCGATGTGATCATGTTGATATTGTACCTAATTATTTATAGATTACTGTACAACACAAATAGTGTCTAAGATTTATGTTACAGCTTTTATTGCTGCAGATACAAGGGCTTATGTGTTAATCATCAGATAAAAGTTATCGGTTAAATAAATTGTCTAACTGAATATAAAAACTCTTCCCTACTGCCTCGTTGGTCTAGTGGGACTGCCTCGTTGGCCTAGTGGCAAAGCGCATCGCTTTGAGATCACGAGGTCCTGGGTTCAAATCCTACACACCGTCACGCCTATATTTTAGTCGGACAAATGTAGTTTTTCTAACGAAAACTACCCAGTATGAGTCCGGAGTCTGGAATTGTGCCCGGAATATGGCAATAGGGTCGCCCCTATTATATGGGACCTAATATCGTCGGCGAAACGTGGGTGTACTCAGTACACCTCTGCCACCACCGCTTGGGGAATATAGGCGTGACGGTGTGTTTGTGTTATTTTATTCCTACAAGTGTAAATTTTAATTTATTTGATCCTATGTATAACTTTTTATCTGATTTGATTGAAAAATCAGCCCTCTATTACTTTTATTATCACATTACATCTTCCCCCTTCCGTTGATATGCTTAAGTGTACACGGAAGATTTATAGCGATAATAATTAATAAATTATTGGACGTAAGTTTGACCTCCGCGTAAAATCTGTTAGACCCAAAATAATTGTATTCTTGACATCAAGTTCAACAGCGTTTGATAAACAACATTTTGATCTTCTTCAGCCGAAAGTCGTATACTGCAGGATATATAGTAAGAACTCAGTTGATCGATGAAAATTGTATTGACTAAATACTATTCTGATACCTCAACAGACTACTCCTTTAAGCCCGGTTTTCACTGCGAACGAAACGGAGTCCGTACGGAGTCCGTTTAACTGTCATCATTAAATTGCATAGAAGTGCTTCCACCAAGAAAGAGTTAAACGGAAAGTGGCGAGTAAAAAAAGTTAAACGGACTCCCTCCATTTCTTCGCTTTTGGAGTGAAAGGCAAATAATCAAAACTCTTTCTTAGTAGCAGGTAAGACTGCTTAACTAGTTATACACCGTTCCGCTCGACTATTTCTAGCTCTTTACCCTTTTGTAGTGAAAGACCAGATTTAGACATTGCATTGACGGACAGACCCGCGCGCCTAATTAATGCATTGACCTACTTAACATATCAAATGAATTAATAATGTAAAGCAGAGTTGACGCTTTTGTTTAAATTATTTTTGGGTCTAACTGGCTTTTTGTTTTACGATGTTAATTACTTTCTAATAAAGGCAATAAACCGAGATTCTCGTTGTATATTGTTTTTTTTGCATCAAGTTACCTATTTATCCTGCAACAATTGGTTCAATTTAGAGATTCCGGAGTCTCTTTACGGCGGTAAAAGGGGCCACATAGTATTTTTAGTATGGTATAAGTCTCGCATATCTCACGTCTTACCTACAAACCACTAAAAATCTGCTGAAGAATTTTTTTCTGTGAATCCCCAAAAAAGTGCCAATACCATAATATATCCATTCTTGATCATACCTCCCAACGTTTTGGCTAAAGACTTTCGAAGCAAACCTACTTATATTCTCGTCCAGTGAAGTTGTAAATCCGCCTCGGTTTACAGCGTAGTCATTCCCAAAATAAGCCTTAACAGTTCATCTAAGAGTTCGTGATCTTATGACGTGTAATTTAAAGCCGTTTGAAATATGTTATACTAGTTGAGCCGGCGAACTTCGTACTGCCAAAAAATAAAATAGTTGTTTTTACTACTTCCCCTGCAATTTCTTTATATTTTCTCACGTTTTAAACCTTCCTTGGACTTCTACAAATATTTCATAACCAAAAACAAAATTAGCCAAATCAGTCCAGCCGTTCTCGAGTTTTTGTGAGACTAACAAACGTCAATTCATTTTTATATATATATATATATATATATATATATTTTGTAATATCTTCATAAATTATAGGCTTATGTGTTGTTCTAATGTATAAGCTATATTACTGTTAAGTTAAAAAAGAACGCGCCTATATTCCCTAAGCGGGGGTAGCAGAGGTGTACTAAGTACACCCACGTTTCGCCGACGATGTTAGGTCCCATGTAATAGGGGGCGAGCCTATTGCCATATACCTGGCACATTTCCAGATTCCAGACTCGTACTGGGCAGTTATCGTTAGAAGAACTACACTTGTCCGACCTAGGATTTGAACCCAGGACCTCATGATCATAAAGCGATGCGCTTTGCAACTAGACCAACGGGGCAGTCAAGTTAAACCTTCATCAAAATCCTTACTGTAGTTTTTACGTAACAAAATCCCTTCCCATCCATCGTCATAAACTTTCACGTTCATAATATTAGTAGGTAGGATAGGATGAATAGCTGGGTAGTGCTAGAATGTGTACACACTGCGTCCGATTCAAATCCCAAAAATACGCTTCTAAGTAGGTATACAAGCTGTAACATAATTAAAGCAAGACCTGAAAGTAGTTTGTTCTAAATGGGTAACTGAATTGATTCCGACAATTTTTAATGTATTTTCCTTTTTTTTGCAAAATATGCTATTACTCCTTCAGTGGGCATACATACGGAGATTTCAAATGCATTTTTTAAAAAACATTCTCAATACGCACACATACACGTACAAGTTTCATTGGTAAAGGGGGTATAGAGGTGCTTCAAAAAGGGGTAAAGAACTTTAAATTTGCAAGTTTGTTTTCGTATTGAATTTGTGAAGCGATTATCTTATCGAGGTGTCAGTCTTGCGTTATTTACGGCACACCTTTTATATTATAGTAAGTAGAATTTGTACGAGTGTACGCACTAGATATGAGTTTGATTTTCCAAAATTGACGAATTGACGGACGATTTAGCGCAGTGGTTAAGAGCTTAAGCCGCTCCACCCACTGTGTCTAATAGTCGCGGGTTCGATTCCCGCACGGGACAAATCTTTGTGTTATCCACAATTATTTGTTCTGGCCTGGGTATTTGTGTATGTGAATTTTCATGTTTGTAAACACACCCACGATACAGGAATAAATCCTAGTGTGGGGCTACGTTTAAAAAAAAATGGATCCTCAATTGGAAATATATTATAAACCGAAGTACAACAGTATTTGTTGAAACGAGCGCGTGTGTATGTGTGAATCATCTACGCTGTTGGCCGCAAGGCTTTTAAAGCTTCACCGGACAAGAGGGCGAGCGTGCAACCACTACGCTCGAGCCAGAAGGGCATGGGGGCAACTAGCTCAAGGGCGCCTCAAGGAGGAACGGCCTCGGCTTGGGCAGTCGCTATGGGGGAAGGCGTATACTAGGTGTCTCGCCGTGGTGCTCTTAACCGGCCGGCGGGCAAGGAATTCTTCGGGCTCGCCGGCGAGGTCGGTGCCTGATCCTGTGTGCAGTGTCTGTATCCGAAAGAAGGGATGTAAGGGTATCGGGAGGGTCATGTTAAAACGCTTTCTATTAGAATCCAAGCTGTCACGCAGCCGGAAGGTGCATACGAAACTTGTTATTTCTCTTGTATCTTCGTACGTAGGTACCCTAAACACAAAGCCAGAAGGTGACGGCGATTGAAAGCATATGTAAACGCTGTGATAACACATCACTAGATGTGTTAGAATTGCGAATCTCGAGTGTACGTACAAGTGACATCGGACACAGTACAAAAAGGGATGACCGAATTCGGTTCGAGTTTTCTAGGTCCATATTTTCTCGAATTCTGAAAGCGTTAGCGAACGTTAGCGTCACGCTATCGAGAAAGCTTGCTGTCACGTTCATCTGTCGGTATTTAGTGAATTTGTTGTATGAAAGGGATGGCATATAAACTTAACAGCGTAACGCGAACGTCAATGTCTTCATGTTGACCCCTCTGGTCGGTAGCAGTGCGTAAACGCTCATCAATTGTAATTGAATACAATGTCACTTAATATCGCATAAGCACTTCATCTGGAATTGTTAAACCGTGTTAAAAGCCTTCTTGGCGGTTTGATGGACGCAGGTTTCTGGTCACCTGTGTGGGCCACAGGCGACCACAAACCTGCCTCTAATCCGCCCTCGGTCTGCGTAGAGAAGTATGACCTAATCTCTCTCACCTTGATTTGTAAGAGACTGCTTTAGCCAGCAATAGGACAGTGAGTACAGACTGATTTACTTATAAATTAACTTTATAAAAAAGCGATATGGAAAAGAGACGCAATTGCAATGTTATGAAGATATAAGGTGAAATAAATTTTGAAGACGGAATATTTGGAATTACAAAGCGCTGACTAATCTAGTGTTTCTACTCCGGGGCAAATATCATAAAAACATCAAATGAACTCGGTCACGGCAACGCTCTGCAAGTTATCCAGTGAGTTTCCGTTTGAATCTCGGCCAAGAATCCCAAACGTTTTTCCCTTGATTAGAATTACTCATATTAGTAAAAATTCTCTTCTGAAGAATTTTTGGGCTACTGCGACATTTGAAATAATGGTATTTGAAACATGTCGCTATGGCAGTATTACACAGTGTGCAATCGAAAAGCTTTTATTTCCGAGTCCCATTTTTATCTACACTGGTAAATAATGTAATATGAATCTAATAGTAGGTAAATGAGTTAGGCACAGAACATGCCATTAATGCACCTATCACGTAAAATGACTATAATAAATAATCCATTGCGGTCTTGGCGCTGACAACTTTTTTCGTTTATTTTAAAATGTTTACTACACTACTTAATATAAGGAAGGTGCTCGTAGCACTGTGATACCGCAGTGGTTGTAGCGATCACCAAGGCTAAGCAGCGTTCGTCTCCGTCAGTCTGAGATAGGTGACCGTTTGTGGCATTTCAATTTCCAAGCGTCACCGTGCCTCGGTAGGTACGTTAAGCCGTTGGCCCTGGTTGGGTTGCCACTGCATGTGGTAGTCGTTAAGCTGTGTTGGGAGCCTTATGGATGACTTACACTATCAGCCTATACTGCCCACTGCTGGGCAAAGGCCTTCTCTCACAAATCGAGGTGAGAGAGACCAGGTCATACGCCACCACGCGGACCCAGTGCGGATTGGTGGAGGCAGGTTTGTGGTCACCTGCTGTTGGAACTTATCAAGCCGCCTATAAGGCTTCCAACTTGGCTTAACGACTACCACATTAAGTGGTAGCCGGGACCAACGGCTTAACGTGCCTTCCGAAGCACGGAGACGCTCGGATATGAAAATGCCACAACGGTCACCCATCTCAGACCGACCAAGTCGAACGCTGCTTAACCTTAGTGATCGGTAAGAACACCGCGGTCGTACAGCACTACGAGTGCCTCGACTTGGGTGACTTGATTAGTTCTAACGGCAGGTGACTACTAATCTGCTTCCACCAAACAGCACTGGGTCCACGTGCTGGAGTATGACCTAATCTCTCTCACTTCAATTTGTAAGCGAAGGCCAGCTGTGAGACCGTACATGCTAATTTATTATATATAATTATTATTATTATATTTAAATTATATGTGTCGCGAGATATCGGTTTCGCCAGAGGCGGGGGCCCTGAGCGTCCTTCACGAGCGACCCCAAGGAGGACGGACGTGAGCACCGCGTCAGTGCAAAGGTGCGTTCCATACGGAGATCTCGGAGCCCCGTTGCTAGTGCTGATGTCGGCAACCCTAGGGTTTTTAGTCGGCAGGAATCCAACACGCCCCGCGAGCTTCCCGAGGCTCGCGAAAGTCGTATGCTGGATTGTCCCCAGGTAAAAATAAGGTGTCTCATCGTGGTTTTCTGTAATGTTACTGATGTGCAGGGGATTCTTCGACGTCTTAGGCGTGATAGGTGTTTGATCCTGTGAGTGATATTAATTTTTTTTGTTTTTTTTAAAAAACGTTGCCCCACACTAGGATTTATTCCTGTGTCGTGGGTGCGTTTACAAACATGAAAATTCACAAACAAATACCCAGACCGGAACAAATAATTGTGGATCACACAAAGATTTGTCCCGTGCGGGAATCGAACCCGCGACTATTCGACACAGTGGGCGGAGCCGCTCAAGCTCTTAACCACTGCGCTAAATCGTCCGTCAAATTTATTCGATAGTAGTAATTCAGGGCTACGGTAGGGTCAGTGAAAACATGCCGTGACCGACGGTGACCGCTAAAACGGGGTAAGGGAGGATTTAGGTCGTAGTCATGCACAGGAGGCTGATATACCTAAGCGTCTTGGAGTAACTCAATGGGTTCGTAAAAAGTGATCCGACGGGTAAGTTGGTAAATGTAATTAGATGCTTTGAGTGGAGGTCAACATTTCGCGATAAAAAATAAATGCCGCTATGTAAGTAAAGTAAAAATAGTAAGTAGGTATTACGTAAACACTCGAATAATGGAATTTTAACTCAAATAAATTACGTACATACCTACGCAGTTTTTTAAATACCATTTCTTAGTATCTCTGATAAAATTAAAATATTGCATTGACGTCAACACAATCTTGAAATCACTAGAGTGATTGCATTTGATTAACATGGAGATAGTCGTGAGTCAATGTTTATGGCACCGCAGTTCATAATCCCGTTCTTCCATTGAAAATGGCGTATAAACAATACGTACGAACATTCCTGAGTCGTTACTGGTGGCGGCTATGTTATGGTTTATTATTAGAAAGTGACTAGGTACAGACGTAATGATTTGTCTATTGAAGTAAGGGAGTTTAGTAAACGATAAATCAAACAATATCGTCACCATGAGATTTCAATTAGTGTCCGTATGAATTAAGGTGTGAGTTTTGATATTTGACAGGCCATTTCCCACGCGGACGATAAGGATCCACTGTTCGGAATTGCATACACGACATTTGTCCAGTATATACAATCCATAATGGCGACAATTCGTCGGCGCCTTCCGTCTTATTTTGTTCAAATACGCAAGAGAAGAAAATATAGCCTGTACATAGGTGGATGATACACGAGCCCGGTCAGTTTATTTATTTATTTATTTATTTATTTATTTACGATCACAACATAATGCACAACATAAAAAACATCGCCCCACAAAACTGTGCAACCAGTTTGACTGTGGGGTCAGTTGAATCTACAAACTTAATATAATGGTAACACTAACTTAACACAAACTTAGGTAATGTTTTTTCAGATTCCTTTTAAATTTTTTTATATTTGTCTCGCCCCTTATGGCCGCCGGCAGACTATTCAAAATGTATGGGATGCGTTTTTTTAGCGCCCTGTCACCGAAGTAGTTGGTTACCCTTGGTACATTGTATCTGCCGTCGGTCACCAAGCGCGTACTGTACACATTGCTTGCTGGAGTTAAAAACTCTCGACGGTCACGATTGTTTACAATTAAAAGAAATTTGTGTTTTAAACTGATTGGAAGAATTTTACAAATTTGAAATAACTTTCTATAGTTATCCTTACAGCTATTATTAATCTTTCTATTGACAAGTAGTTTTAGAAATCTAATTTGAAGCGTTTCTAATTTATCCAGGTTTGTTTTAAATGTAAGACCGTAACTATCGAGAGCGTAACTAAATATCGAATCAACTAAAGACATATATAAACATCTTAGAGTATTAATAGGAACTCTGTAACTAAGATGGTAAAATTTACCTAGTAATATTCTTAATTTATTGCAAACATAGTCTACGTGCTGAGACCAAGAGAAGTTTTCATCAATTTTCATACCTAAATAAGTAATACATTTAACCTGTTCGATAGGTTTACAATTACAATTGGTTAGATTGTTATGCATACATGAATAGTCGTGAGTGAATAAAAGGGGGGGTTCTAAGGATAAGTGTAAATAAGGTGAGTGTATAATCATTAATTTTGTTTTGTCTGCGTTTAACACGATACCATTGTCATGCGACCATTTTACTACTGCATCTATATCTTGTTGCACTAATCTGCAACTGTCATTGAAATCAGTGCCCGCGCGCAGCACGCAAAGATCATCTGCGTACATGAATGCCGAGCAGTGCCTTAGTACACCGCACAAGCTATTCACGTGTATGAGGTAGCAGACAGGCCCACACCCCGATCCCTGTGGTACGCCGCACTGCACTGTCTTACTGTCACTGTACGCCTCGCCCACTTTCACACGATAAGAGCGTGCTGTGAGATAGTCACGGAACCAATGATTAAGCGGCTCTCTCACTCCGCACTCAGCCAATGCACTAAGTAGGGTTTCCGTTTGTAAAGTGTCAAACGCTTTTTTATAATCAAAAAATGTTGCTACTACAAACTTTTTATCACCTAAATAATTATTAATTTCATCTGTGAAATTTGCCAATAAAGTGTTTGTACTTTTGCCCTTTTGAAAACCGTATTGACACTTGTTTAATACATTATTAGCCTTTAGATAGTCCCCTAACTGCTTAACTACACAATGCTCAAATATTTTATCTATGCTTGACAATATAGATATAGGTCTGTAGTTGGATATATTTTTCGGGTCACCTTTTTTATGAACTGGACGAACTATTGCCTCTTTTAACTTCATAGGGAACTCATAATTTTTCACAGATAAATTTACAAGTCTAGCCAGGACTGAGCTAATCTTATCACAAACAAGTTTTAAATCGGACATACGCACTAGATCGCTACCCGGTGACTTGTTAATATCCATGTTTTTAATTGTATTCTTAATATCTAAACTCGTCACTGGTTGCCATCTCATGCTTACGTCAACAGGTTTTACATAAGTTGCTCTAGGTAACCAATTTTCTTTACACTTATGTATTATATTATTAACTTCATCTGAAAAAGTTGTAGCAAAATTATTAGTTATATCTCTGGCGTTTCCTTGCGTTTTCATATTTGACAGAATAAGTGCGTCTATGGTCTGTTTGTTATTTCCTAATAGTTCGTTAATTTTTTCCCATACCTGTTTAATATTCTTATGACATTCTAATATGCTATTCTGATCATAAACATTTTTACTTTTATTAATAGCTTTCTGGCACTTATTTCTGTATTTAGTGTAAGTAAGACGCTTTATCATATTTTTTGGGTCGTTACTCCATAATTCAAAAAGTCTGTCTTTTTCTCTTACCATATTCTTCAAACTATTGTTTATCCATCCTTTGTTATTTCTATTACTAATATTGACAGTTTTATTTGTATAACAATCATTATAAATATCATTAAATAATTGTGTAAAGGAGTTATATAATTCAGTTGGGCAATTAATCGATAAGAACCTCTCAAAGTCTGTATTTAATAATTTGTCTCTGACCATTCTATTGTCTAGAACTCGCTTCGTAATAGCGAATTGTGGCGCAGATGAACGCACAAGTCGGGTCGCATCGGAGTGGGACAGCTGTTTCGACGGAGTTCGTTTCCATTCTACTACAGCCGAGACGAAATAATGGTCAGATAATTTATGCTTTATTACCGCTGAGTGAATACGTGTGTTACTTGCTCTAACGTAAATGTGGTCTAAACAAGATTGTACTACATTTCCTAATAAAATTTCATTTTCATATTTTTTTTAATAAAATTTTCCTAGTTTAGTTGCACGTGGGTTGGCAAGTGATATTAGGGGTTTAGAATAATTTTGAAAAGCAGTTCTTGAATTGATTCCGGTAGGTTATATCCGGTGGGGTATAGCCCTAGGTTCCCCTATTACATTAGAAACATCGGCGAAATGCGGGTGTTTAAGTAGGGTAGTCTGCTACTAATGACGGCTGTGGCTTGATATAGGAGACTTACGTCGTATGTGTGTTACCTACTATTGCACAAGTGATACCTATTAGGATAAATTAATAATGAAGTAGATCCATATTCATAAATAATTTTAACATTTGCAACAAAATAGTAGCATTAAAGCCCGCCCTCTATCAATTTTCCGTGCCCAACAGGGTCCATAATTGGTCTAATCTTGAATTACTTCTATGTAAACATTATGATGTGCAATAAAGATTGAGTATTGCGTATTAAATTATCTTTTTTATTGGTCCAGTGGCGGATAGTACAGACTAGGGCGGATAAAAGTATTATTGAGACTTTCCCATTTAAAAAAAATAACATATTGGACCGGAGTTTGGACATGGCCAGATGTATGGTAATAACCTATCTCGATTACTCCACTTTACTACGATTACGATACTTACTATTTTTCGTAGGAAAAATTTGCGTTTTCGTCACGAATTTAACAGTACCTATGTATGACACCCACGTTTGAGGTGGCGGTGACGATAAGTTTCACCCCATGTTCGCGCAAGTCCTGCTCAGGATTATTATTTACTTTATTATTTGGTACCCGGTCGTTGAGGTCGTCTTGAGGGAGACCTTTGTTCTGGAGTGGACGGCTTTCGGTTGAAGATAAGATACGGCTTGGTTGTATAAAAATGGTGGTCGAACAAAGAAAATGGTGTGAATGCCCAAAAAGGGCAAACTGCATACGGCCAGTCAACAAATTCTTACACGCGTACGTGGTTTTATTTTTGTATTGCACCATCGAATTTAGTTCAATCACTGATATAGCATCTAGGAGTGTAAACATTATGCTTTAATTAGGAACAGTCGGCCGTTTCTTGTGGCGCGTGGGCCCGCGTGGCAGATTGATGCACGGTTACCGCCATAATGTTTTGCTCAAACCTCGGGAAATCGAACATGTTTGTTTTCGAACATTCAATTAAAAGAAAATTCACTATATACGCTGATAGACGGGTCTGTTATTCAGAAGTTTTGTGTATGTTAATTATTTTTAGTTTGAGGTTATTCAGAGCTTGGCTTAATTTAACTTGCGAGCTATTTTCGTAAGAATTTTTACAGGTTCGTGAATAAAATTTAAAATGACTACCAGGAAAAATATATAATGTAACGGGGTTGTTCTTTATCCCACTTTTCCTAGAGAAAGTCACGTAAACATGAATAAATACTACCTATTTACCTACTTAGGTTTTTTCTGCGGATCCGGCCACATGAAGTACGTTTTTTTTCTACGTGGGGAAATCCTCATGGACTTCCGCCAGCCTCGGGGGAAGCTGGCGGGGCATATCGGACTCATACCGACTAAAAGCCCGCGGTGGCCGGCACTGGCACGTGTCAGAGGGGCTCGGGGATCTCCGAGTGGAACGCGCCGGCCCCTCTTGTGCCGCGCTCCAAAGAGCCCGCCTCGGGAAGGGAAATTTGTAGCTTGCTTCCCCCCCTGCACCGTTGCGGTGCTCCCGGCTGCACCTAAAGTACCTTAATGTAACATAGGCTTACTATACATCTCTGCTTACCCTTTAATGCTGCAACTCTTTATACTGGCGGCACGGCCTCTTCTCATGCTGGTCTGTCACCATGGCAAATGCTCCTCAAAAACGCAGGTCAGGAATTGAAAGTTTGAGTTTATGCACTCTAGGGGCGTTGTTCAAAGCAATGCTTGAAATTTGTGTTTGTAAAAGTACCTCAACACTATCTGCAACCCCTGTTTGGCAAATATATGGGGTATCAAGGTGTTTATTGTTTTATTTTTAATTATAGTAAAATATCTACCTACTAGACAAGGCAAATTAATATCTGAACGTAGGTATTTCGTGGCTCATTGAAGGTGATTGGGCACCTCTCAATCTCTGCGCATGAATGTCTCCCGACACGTAAAAAATACTTCGGTTGTTACTCGATCCACCTGAAATGCACAGCAACCATCAAGTAAGTAAACTGTAAAAGTAAATACGTATTACTGCCCGCCTACATGAATAACTCAGCCCCACGGGTCGGGCAGAAGCTTATTTGTGTACCCATCGATAATTTTAAAACAACTGATTATGATTCAATGAACACAGGGTAATAGAACCGTTAAGGCAAGGAGTTATGGCAACAGAACACTCACTGCTTGTTATTTTTTAGCTTTCTTTCATCTCTTTTTATTCGGAACTGGTCAGCGAGTGACATCTATTGACCATTTGGCGTAAGATGTAGCTCATTGACTCACTAATAAGTACCCTATTACACTGAAATAGGCTGAGGATGGAAGTTATAATGAGTTTTGAATCGGTATGATCCGGCTAGACTTGCCTCCTCATATGGCAACTCCGGGCAACACGCGGGAGGATGGTAAAGCCGATAATCGTATTATCACGTGACGCTATCGTCCATGTAGGTGCCAGAAGACAGGTTATTTTGTGTGTGTTAATAAGTATCTTGGCCAAGGGGCCTTTACAGTTTTACGCGCCCGCCGGGAGGTCAAAGGGGACAACTACCTCAAGGGCCCTTCAAAAGAGAAATGGCCTTAGCTTGGGCAGTAGCTATAGGGAAGAGCATAAACTAACCCTGCGTACTCACCCGCATTATTTCAATACGCATGAGTCAAGCCCCGTAATGAAACAAACAGCTAACAGCACAAGGCGTTGAAAAAGCACCTGAGCGAACGAGGGCTTAGTGCCTCGCAGTGCTACTCAGCACTGCTCCGTAGGCTAGGGATACCTCAACTTCTTCGACAAGGTCAGGGTCTGATCCAAATAGTATCTAATTATTAATCATATCTTTTATTAATTGAGCTGCGATTCCAGATCTCGTAGTGTCAGAGTTGCCAACACGATGCATTGGAAATGTGCCTTCAGATTTGAATTCGTCAACGCCATCTACCATTTCAAAGCGACTAATGAGGGTAGAAAAATATTAACATAAATTAATCATTCCATCTTCTTGTGGATCTAGTGACGAATAATGCGCGATCACGAGGTCCTGGGATCGAAACCTAGGTCAAACAAAGTGTAATGTTTGGAAAAACTATTCTCAGTATCAGTCCGGAATCTGGAATTGCGCCCGGTATAATGGCAATAGGCTCGCCCGTTATCAAAGTCAAAGTATTTATTGTATAAATTGTGGTATTACAATGCCAGATCTTATGCTCTAATTCCGCGGGTCAAACAAAGTTTACCCTAAATTAGGCATACAATAGGTGTAACGCATTAAATCAAGTATTATTAGGCATGCTAAGACATAGAGATGAGTCGTATTTATTAGAACAGATCCAAAGAACAGGTAATTTACGAGAATAGGTGGCACCTAATCCAATTCTGACAATACCTAATCCACCTAATATTCATATTCAATAAAAGCTATAAACGAATGTTTAGACGTTAAGCGCGCTCACTCACACCTGTTCCCGCGCTCTCTCACTCACTCATATGCTTATCGCTTTGCTATCCCGCTTACGTGTAAGGGTGGAGGGAGCGAGACAGCGCTATACAACGCGTATTGATATAAAACAAATGTAAATATAACGAATTGAAATCTTTTAAATACGCCATCTTGCGAACGCTAAACTTTTGCGGAATATTTAATATCGCAAGACTCAAAACTTCATACATTCGTAAGTTAACAGTCCAAAGCCCGTAAAAAGTATGCAGGAAAGATACCAATTTATCACTAATATATCATTAAATGATAAAATAGAAAACAAGTATTAGTTTATTCAACCAATTTCGTGCAGAAATATCTAATCTAATCAAAAAATAATAATTTTGATTCCATTTTTAAACTTCCATTTTCTTAAAAGTGTTATTATGACTGTACCCGTTCTTAACTAACAAAATAATTTAACATTCAATTAATTCAAATATTGCTAATTTGATATCAGGATTTGATATAGAATAGGCGGATTGAGATCACTAAATAACGGTATGTGTATGAGATCATTGAGATTAGGTGGATTAGGTGGAATAGGTATTTGGATTAGGTATTTATGCAGACTAGGAACAGGTGTACTTAATACCTGATTTACCTAATACGACCCATCTCTACTAAGACATCTGAGGAATTTATTTTATTACATTGGGACCTTACAAAGTCGGCGAATAGTGGTAGTATACATGGAAATTTTGCCGAATTGAATCTTTTCTCTTGATTGGATAGAGATCCAATCAAGAGAAAAGATTCAATTCGGCAGAATTTTAATGTATACTACCACTATTCGCAGCAGAGGCTGCTTGAGGAACTTTTTTTTATAACTCTTCTTAAGGCGTACTTTAAGAAGAGTTATAAAAAAAAGTTCTATCGTCGTAACGATTGAACCCCGGATTTAACTAAGCATAGAACTTTCTTAGGAAGGCTATTAATACTATATTATCATCGCATATATAAGTGATCGTCTTTACTACCTGTTGTGTATCTTGTCCTAAGAAGTCATCTTTCGTCTCGTTTTGGTATGGGAACCTCCATAAAAGAAAACATTGTATATTAAGCTGGATTTATCGATATACTAAAAATCTAGTATATCGATGACTAGAATATATTAATTATTATGTGGTACTTTTTTATTAAATAATTATTTTTTAAGTACAGAATATATTTTAAAAATCTGTGACTTATTGCCTTAGAAATCCTTCGAGGTTATTCAATTGTTTTTTTAAAGTACGGATTGTGTAAAGACTCATAGAATCATCAATTCAATGCCACAGAATGTAATAAGATTTCACATTTAGAGGTGTTAAAAATGAAACAGTGATAACATAATAAATAAATCTAGCATGTATCAAACCAGTTCACAATATGTCGTAGTTTACAAGAGCAGTAGGTGACATTAGCCGCAGTATTGCCAGCTTATAAAAACGTTAAATAATCACTCTCAGCTTTCATACGACAGACTCTACCTATTATATTTTTAATTGAATTATTTTTCCACCCGCGTAAATTATGTACCGAGGGCAAGTAGGTATAGTCTATTCCAATCCAACTTTAAAACTATTTTCACTAGAAAATAGTTTTAAAGTTGGATTGGAATAGACTAGACTAAGACATTGATTTCTTGCAAACAGCATTTTCATTTCGATGTCTTCGGAAATATGGTCGCTTTCATATTACAATTGCAATCACAATTAAAACATCTAAAAATGGTGATGGATTGGATGTGACTAGACTATACGAGGCATGCCTTTTAAGTTTTGTCGTTTGAAGAAAAAAACACAACTAGAACCTTATAGTACTTTTTATTGTTTTTCAAAGTATTTACCACGTAGCTTAAAACACTTTTCCATTCGCTCAAACCAGTTATTATAACATTTATTCCACTCTTAAGTGGGGGTGTTCAAAATGGCTGACTTGAAAGCGTCGACTGCTTCTTCACCGGACTGGAATCTTTGACCACGAAGACTTTTCTTAATTTTAGGAAATGTAAAGAAATCGTTAGGGCTTAGGTCAGGACTGTATGGAGGATGGTCAAGAATTTCTTTTTCCTGCTTCAAATACTCAATCGTTTGGCGAGCGCTGTGTGAGCTTGCGTTATCGTGGTGTAGGATGATGCGTCGCTTTGAGTTAGATTTTCGAAATTCGGCGATGACTTGTGGTAAACAAACTGTGGTATACCACTCTGCGTTAACCGTTCTACAATCTTCAAGTGCAATAGTCTCAACATGGCCGGTTTTTCCAACGAACGTGGCCACCATCTTCTTTGAAGTGCTTCGAGAACGAACAACTTTAGTCGGCTTTGGCTCGTCTTGAAAGACCCAGATTGTAGATTTTTGTTTGGAATCAGGATCGTAGGCATAGTTCCAAGATTTGTCACCACTGATGATGTCGTAGACGTGATTTGACTCTCCTCGGTTGAACCTTTGCAGAGTTTTCTTACACCGTCTGACGCGGGCCGCCTTGTGATCGTCGGAAAGCAGATGCGGTATCCAACGGCAAACTAGCTTTCTCACACCAAGCGCTTCATGCAAGATCTTCTGAATGGTGGTCCCTGAGATGCCTAATAGAGCCTCTATCTCTCGATACGTCACATGACGATCTTCGAGAATTAGTTGTCTCACAGCAATGATGCTATCTTCAGTGAAGGCGGATTTTGGGCGTCCTTCGCGAGATTTGTCACTAACACTAGTATGTCCACGCTGGAATTCTAAATACCAGCGTTCGACAGTCCGCAGACATGGGGCTTCATCACTGAACACAGATGTTAGCTCTTCAAAACCCTGAAGCCATGTCAGGCCTCTTCTAAAGTTGTAGAAAATTATTGCACGAACATTTTCCTTAGAAATATTCATTTTCGTACGTAACCTGATAGATTCCAATCGAAGCTGTGACTAAACAATAGCATTAATCCTAATACTTTCAACTGTTTTGAGATTCAAAATTTAAACACATTCGAATATAGAACAGTTCCAAATTCAATATTGCCGGGAAATATGGAAACGACAGAACTTAAAAGGCATGCCTCGTAGGTACTTTCCTTTCCCTCTTGTGTTTCATCAAGCTTGAGTACCTGTATCTGATTTTACCCATCTACTTTACCCGATTTTAATGTAATCTATCACACCTTATAAGGAAATCATATTTTTGTACTTTATTTTTTTTTGTACTCATTTGTTTTACGAAATAATGGGAAAGTATCCACAGTTTTTTTTAGTCATTCCCACATATTCCAAAGCGCACTTATCGAATCAAACACTCGATTACTTGCACAAACGTTTGTCTTAAAACACAAAACGCGTGGATGATACCTACAAGACAAAAAAACACAAGGTCAATCAACGGATTTACCAAATGCAGTTCCGTTTATTAGGTAACATACATATATATGTACACTTGAGTTCGAGTAATATGTTAGCATATGCAGATTTCGGAACTATGTAAGCTGAAAATTAGCATGAAATTGTAACAATTAATTTATCAAGAATTGGTGGTCATGCTTTTGGTTTTTTAATTTAGTAGCATCTAATACGTTGTAATGTCGTCAACTGTAAGAATGTATCTTGAGGCATACATTATTAAAGTATTTAAAATGAACGGAAGTAGCGGGTGCGTATCAAAGTGAAGCAACAATTACTACCTTCGAAGTCACACGTTCACGCGAGTAGTCATTCTGTGACCGTTGTGCGGAATAACGTGTTCTCATCATCATCACTGCTGAACATAGGCCTACCCAATCGCTTTCCAGCGTAAGCGGTTCGATGCCACCTGCATCCAACGAATTCCTGCGATTTTTACAAGATCGTCGGTCCATCTAGCAGGCGGTCGTCCTACGCTGCGCTTGCCAATACGTGGTCTCCACTCTAGAATCTTTCTGCCCTAACACCCATCCAATCTTCGCGCTATGTGGCCCGCCCATTGCCACTTCATCTTGCTAATCCTGAGGGCTATGTCGGTGACTTTGGTTCTTCTACGTATCTCCTCATTCTTGATTCGATCACGTAGAGAAATGCCGAGCATAGCTCTTTCCAAAGCTCGCGGAGCAACTCTTGAGCTTTTTTATGAGACCTACTGTAAGAGACCACGTCTTTGACTTAAAATTTTAGTCTTGACTGACTAACTGAGATATTTTGGATGACAAAATTCCGCACAGTTTCCCGAACGCTGCCCAGCCGAGTTGGAGTCGTCGATTGACCTTTCTCTCAAAGTTGGACTTACCTAACCGGACTGCCTGTCCCAGGTAAATGTATTGGTCGACAGTTTCAAGAGTAGAGTTTCCAACGGTGAGTGTGGTGGGTACGACATGGAGGTTAAACATTATTTTCGTTTTGTCCATGTTCATTTTAAGACCCATTTGTTGAGATACTCTGTTGAGGTCACCGAGCATTCGTCCTAGATCTTCCAGCGACTCCGCCATGACTACAATGTCATCGGCATATCGAAGGTGAGTGATGTATTTGCCATTGAGGTTGATGCCAAGTCCTCGCCATTCCAAAAGCTTGAAGGCGCCCTCTCGTAGTCGTAAACAGTTTCGGAGAAATGATGTCTCCCTGTGTTACTCCTATTTTTATGGGGATCGCCTTCGTGCACTGCCCCTGTACTCGGACTGACATGGTGGCGTTATTATACAAGCACTTCAACACTACGATGGTACATCGAAGTGTTGCATTTCAACACTTCGATGTACCGATAATCAATGCGTCATCGCTGGAGAGATTTAAGAACCACCCAATTCTCGATCGAATCGAAGGCTTTCTCATAGTCCACAAAAGCCAATCATAGTGGCCTATTATACTCCTCCGTCTTCTGTATAATCTACCGCAGTGTATGTATGTGGTCTATGGTACTAAAGCCTTTCTGGAAACCGGCCTGTTCGGGAGGCTGGAAGTCATCAAGCCTGCGTTCGAGACGATTCGTGATGACTCTCGAAAACAACTTATAAACATGGCTCAGCAGTATGGTGGGCCTATAGTTCTTTAGTTAGGTGTTATCACCTTTCTTAAAATACAGTACCAGCATACCCCTGTTCCATGCTTCTAGCGTTTTCTCTTCGAGCAAGACGGAATTAAACAGCCTCTCAAGGACTTTAAGTACCGGCGTTCCGCCCGCCTTCAGAAGCTCTGCGGTAATTCCGTCTGCGCCCGGCGCTTTGTTGTTTTTGTGTTGTGTGAGAGCCATCCTAATCTCATACAGGCTGATGTCCGGGATATCTTCAGTGTAGTGTCGGGTTAGCTTGGCTCTTGGGTCTTTTACCAAGTTAACAACAGGTTAAGCTACTGAGGTATATAACTGCCCATAGAACCTATCTTTCTCCCTGACCTATTCGACGTTACTTTTCCGTCCTCCGTCTTCAGCTTCGTCAACTGGCTTTGCCTAATAGAGGCGTCTCTTGCAAACACATTGGAGCCCCTGTTCTGCTCTATGGTCTTCTCAATACGTCTTGTATTGAAGGACCGCAAATCGTGTCGCAAAGACTTCAATATCTGTCCATTGAGCTGCCTGTAGGACTTAGCATCATCGGAAGTTTAAAGTGTCATGAAACGTCGCTCAGCCAGGTTTCGGGTGTAGTCAGATAGTTTTTGAGGCCTTTTTTTTACAGTGGGGCTTAAAATACTTGGACCCGACCGCATGGACAGTCTCTACCAGCCTGTTGTTGATCTTGGCTACTGATGCGCTGCTGTCTAGCAATTCGAAGCGGTTCTACAATTCGAGTTGAAAGTTCTCGGGGTTTTGGATATGTGCATAAGAAGGTCGGAGCGTAGACTTCATCAGACGCGATCTTTTCATTTTGACATTAATATTTAATGTGCCTCTGAACATTCGGTGATCACTGCCGGTTTTTACCCTGTGAATTACGGAGATATCATTAAATATTTGTCGCTTGGTTCTCATAATGAAGTCTATCTCATTTTTTGTGGAACCATCAGGCTCATCCAGGTCCAAGAAAGAGTCATAAAAAGTCCCTCTTTCTCCAGAAATTTGGCCAGCTTCTGACCCCTGGGGTTGCGCTGCACATATCCAAATTGCCCCACTCTCAACTCATCATTACCCCGCTTGCCTAGCCGCGCATTAAAGTCACCCATAACCACTTTAAAGTGTGCTTTAGAAATATGTATGTCTCTACTAATGTCCTCATACATAACTTCGACCTCATCATCTGAGTATGCCGAGGTCGGTTCGTAGACCTGTATGACCTTCAGCGAATATCTTTTGGATATTCTGAGTATCAGGTACGCTACCCTGCTCGACACACTAGTGATGGACACAACGTTGTTTATAAGTGACTTCTATCTATCTATCTATCTATCTATAACCTCACGCCAGATCCCTTGCAGGGTAGGCAGAGAGACGATAAGCCCGATACCACCTTGGGACTGCTGTTCGCCCTCCCGGTAGTAAAACAAGTTGCCGGATTTTAAGGTTATCGTGGCCTCGCCCTCTCTTCGGATCTCCGATAAACCAACAATACTCCAGTGCAACTGGTCTATCTCTTCTTCCAGCTCAACTAGCTTTTCATCTGTCCTTAACGTGCGTGCGTTGTATGTCACCGTAACGATGATTTTATTATCATCTACTCTAATATCATCAATATTTACCCCCGAAAGTAGTGATCTTTTCGGGCTGCCAACATTACGGAAGTGCGGTGAGTGCGGGACCTATGTTGAATTTTTAGCTTCACCACGCGGCCTGCAATTTTGAGTGGACGCGGCTTCTGGATTATTTTTATTCTAAGAAATTACCATGATTCTATGTTTTTTTAAGAATTGTAACTCTTACAATAAGTTTAACTTTATTGACATAAAATTTTGGAATTAGTAAAATAATTGTGTGAAATCCCAGAACTTGTGTTACACAAGTCAATCTGGTGAATATTATAATTCATAGTCAGTGCTTATATGTTAATCTACTCGACCATAATTACCTAATGACAAAGACTAGTTCCCGCAAGTAAATGTACAGAAGAAGAGGGCATTGTATAATAACATTGCTACAGCTACCGTGAGTAAATATTTGTTTCAGAGAGCACAAGGAATTTATGACAAGAAACATCTGGCTGCCGAGCTTCAACATATCAAGCAAGCCCTGCACGACAATAAGCTTCGTGTTCCACTTCAATGTCTCAGTGACCGAGTGAGACCAGCCACATTCGAGCGTCTCCCTGCTGTACTACCTTACATGAGAGGAGTCCGGGACAACATTGGCTACATCTTGAAGCGTGCTTTAATTAAAACATTTTATAGGTCGCCGAAGAAGATCAGTCAATTTTTACCATCTGTGGAGTAACTCATCCTTCTACAAGATGGAAAAGTAAAGCTTGATTGTGAATGTGGTCTCTCTTACATTAGGCAAACAATAAGAACAGTAAAAACTCGGGTAAAAGAACATATAGCTGACCTACAACACCGTCGCTCAAAGAAGTCTACTGTCTGTGAACACGTTCTTGACCGCCATAACATCAGATTTATTAAACCTCAAATCCTCGTGTAAGAACACCGACTCCTACCAAAGATGGTCCTCGAGGCTATTGAAATTAAAACAATAGAGGCTGGGTGCTTCCAACGACTTGGGATTCTACAGGAACTCAAAATACCGTCAGATCATTTTGCGTAGACCGGACCAACAAAAGTATTTAAAAAGTTTGGAGGTACGCCGGAACAAATATGCCTTTTGGACGTCTTACACCTAAGTCCTTCCTGTGACTTATGTGCTGTACATAAGTCACCTATGTGCTGCAAAGCAGTCCAAACGTCAGGAATTTAAAAATTAAAAATAAACCACGATAAAAACCGAACAATTGTTTTATTTCATAAAATTACTGTTTAAACTGAGGCTTTAATTTATTTACAAGTGCAACTTAATATAATTGGATCGTTAATATAAAAAAAAACGATATAAAGATGATGTTCACTTAAAGGTAAAGTAAAAATGACAAAAAATACTTTTGTGCTAAATTGCTGCCGCTAGGCAGTGTGCCCAGAAGGCTGGTAGCATTGCAACGTTGTATGGCAATGCTTATCCTCTGTGCGAGGTACCAGCCCTCTGGTCACCAGCGACATCGATCAGCAATTTAGAAATATCACCGAAAATGTGACCCCACGGACCAAGTGTCTCTACCCCAAACGGCTCAAACATATAACCCCTGTCAAGGTTGCTATATTTGCGCCATTTAAGGGATTCAGCGGCCGCAGTGGCATCTCCAGCTTCAACAATGGACTCTGGAAGGTGGGACGGTGCCAGGGTATCGACACAAGTAGTATCCCATACCAAGGGCCGCCCCATCTTCTAGGAAATAAGGGTCATCCCATCCGGCCTCTTGTCATCGCTGCCGGACAAGGCATTTGGCTCTGAAACGGCAGCCACATTAGCGGTGGCAAGAGCCAGACGGATGATATCGTTGAGGCTAGAATGCCGGGACATTATTATATATAAGGCGGGCGTGCTCTACTGCTTTTGCTACTTTACTGTTTATTATTATAAGGTATATAATATATACGATAGTATATATATATATATATACTGTCGTACCACGACCGACCAAATAGACCGAGTCTTATCTGAAGGACAAGTCAAGAGTCTCCGTAGCAGGCGAGCGTGTATGAGACGAAGTATGAGAATGGAGGAAGCCAGAGAGGTATGGAAGGTAAGAACCTGTTGGAACTCTGTACTCTCTGTCTACCCAGCAGGGGAGCTGGCGTGATGACATAGAGAGAGAGAGAGAGAGATAAGTAGATATTTTGTTTAACTAAAGTACTAATGCAACTCCTAACAGTGTAGACCCATATGTGAAGTTGTGTTAACTTTCATTTCCTCGTTGATGAAGTGGCGCATAGAGCGTCTGGTGATTACGAACTCCTACGTGCGAATCTTACATTGAAGAAAGTAGTTTTTCAGCGAAAGATTCTCAATGTAGCAGCCAGGAATCATTCATTGTGGCTCGTTATAATTGAATAATAGGCTCGCTTTACTATATTGGTACATGTCTACCCGGTATATTGTGTACCTGCATAGTAGATACACCTCTACCACCCCCGCTTGGGGAGTATGTATGTGTTGGTTTTTATATAAAACACCGTCTAGCCGATATCCCACAAGCAGGGGTGGCAAGGGTGTTCTTTGTACACCACAATGACAGGACAATATTAGGTCCCTTGTAATAGGAGGCGAGCCTATTGTCATTATACCGTGCAGAATGCCGGACTTCGCCACTAGAGCAACGAGTTACAAAGTGTTATCTTATGGGTTATTTAGATATCTATCTATCTATATCATCACGCCAGATTCTTTGCGGACATGGTAGATTACTTCCTATGGTGCAGATGCTTAGGCCAATTACATTAAGTAGACGGAGTGATCCCGATGGGGCAACGGCGTGAGTGGCACCAAACTACTGTCAACACATGATTTTGTTTTTCCAGAAAAAAGAGTTCAAACGAGCGAGGCGGAAGAGAGGGCACCGTAGCATGCGGCACATTTCGCCCTCTATAGGGATAAAAAAGGCGACCGCGGAGGTTGTTTAGTGTAGCGTTGTATTCATTCGGGGACTAAATTCTTTCGACACGTGTCGCTTTAGATATGGGACGAATTCGAGCAACGTTGGGCAAAGACCCTCGATATGTTGTCTCGCATCCTATGTATCTCGTTCACATTTGTTAAATCGGTAGCAACATGTCTCGCTCAAAGAGGTGCCATCATACATCGTTCGTCCATATTTCTGCGCAAATACGTCTACACTCTGAGATTTCTATTCCTCAAAATAGCGATGCGGCGACAAGTAACCTGTTCCTCGCGCGACCTGTCGCGCGATACTAGACTCTTCGTCTCATTTATAAGTCCCCTAATGAATACAAGGCTAAAGCCTCGTATGTCTGTTTAATGTTCCTAGTATAAATACCATGAACATTAAACAACCTCCGTGGTAGCCTCCTTCAACCCCTTCCATAGTCATATGTTGCATGCATTTGCATGCAACGGTGCCCCTATTATTTTGACATTTGTCATTTAATGAATTCAGAACATAAGTCCTATATATTTCACCCTTCCCCACAGAGTAGGTACGTTAAGAGTGTCTTTTGAAGAATTTCCCACCTGAAAACCATAAAAAAAGGTAAAATCTAATTATCGAACAATACGGTTTTCCTCAAAGTAACTAGACAAACCGCAGCTAGGTAGCATGTCAATGGAGTTTTTATGTGGTTAACTACATCAGCCTTCACGGTTCATTATCTGTTAGTGGATTATTATGAGATTCGTCAGAGTGCTGTAGTCATCGGTTCCATACGACGGACATAATTACCAAACTTTTATCCGCTTCGGGTAAAGATCTGTTGATTGACAGACGCTTAGATTAAACAAGTAATTAATCTAAGCGGCTTGGTGGCGGAAGCTTAAGTCGCTTCGTCCACTAGATCGGGTATTCGAAGGTTTGATCCCGCACGGCACAATTTTGTGTAATCCACAAATATTTGTCATGATCTGAGTGCTTGTGTATGTGAATTTCATTTTTGTAAACGCAGCCATTACACAAAATCAAAATCAAAAGTTTTTTATTCATGTAGACCAAAAGGCACTTATGAATAGTCAAAAAGAGAAAATTATTATTACTTAAGACTCTACCACCCGTTCGGAAAGTCATTCCTGTGGAGAAGAAGGGCAAGAAACTCCACGGTTACTCTTTTTTAAAAATGAGGTTTACAATTCTTTTTGTATACATTGCATTTATGGAGTATGGGAGAACAATGCACAACGAGCTAAATAGATGTGCTTAAGTATAGATTAATCATAAGTGTACTTAGATTCATGATATTGGTCTGTGTCTACATAGTCCTCTCCTTTACAAAATAGAGATGTTGTAGAGGTATATAATAAAAAGCATAATAATAATAGTAAGAGAAAGTGTTAATATAAAATATGTAAAGAGCGCGTACAAAACAACTGGTCATAGCTCCAGTGTGATGCCGAACGAGACAAAATTCAACAGCATTATGGTACACGTTCAGTCAGACAAAGGGCAGGGGACGGACCAGTCCCCACCAGCAGCACCCGTTCACGAGTATGACCTGAGAAGCAGCCATCACTCTCCTCAACCATTTTAGAGGGAAAAGAATGACCCGCTCCACAGAGCCGCCACTAGCAAAGATATTTTAGTGAGCATGACCAATCCACGACCCTGTCGACATCGTTCGAGAATAATATTTAAAATCAATGAACGCTCGCTAGGCAGGACACGCTGCACTTAACATTATATTCTTCTAGATTTCAGTTAATTTGTGTAAAGGCATTTTTATCATTTAAAAAATCATTTAGTGTATAATATCCTTTACTCATTAGTGAAGATTTAATATACTTTTTAAATCTGTCAAGTGGCAACCCTAACATGGGCTTTGGTATCTTATTAAAGCAGCGAATACCGACTCCTACGAAGGAAGTAAATACTTTTTTAAGCCTAACAATTGGTAATACCAGTTTATGTTTATTTCTAGTATTTAATTTATGAACGTCACTCACTTTATTAAATAAATGGATATTCCTACGTATGTACACTATGTTGTCGTATATATACTGTGAAGCGACCGTGAGAATGTTGATCTCTTTAAAAAGTTCTCTGAGGGAAGCCCTAGGTCCAAGATTATAAATGGCACGGATAGCTCTTTTTTGCAGTATAAATACATTTTCCACGTCAGCAGCGTTACCCCACAGTAGGATACCATAAGACATAATGCTATGGAAGTAACTAAAATAAACTAGACGTGCTGTATCCACATCCGTAAGTTGCCGTACTTTCCACACTGCATAAGCAGCGGAGCTAAGTTTACCCGCAAGTGATGAGATATGGGCCCCCCATTGGAGTTTGGAGTCTAGGGTAATGCCTAGAAAGACAGTGGAGTTCACGAGGTCCAGCTTTGTGCCATTAATAAGAATATTCGTAGCATTAACTTTTACATTGGGCATAGTAAATTTAATACACTTTGTCTTGAGTGAATTAAGCAATAGATTGTTTATTTCGAACCAATTTGATATCCGTGAAAGAGCACCATTCACATCGTCAAAATTAAGCTTAGCTCTGTCAACTTTGAAGATCAATGAGGTATCATCTGCGAATAGTACAATGTCACAGACATCACGGACAAAGTTCGGCAGGTCATTAATATATACTAAAAAGAGAAAGGGTCCTAAGATGGAGCCCTGTGGAACACCAATTGAAATATTAACTTCCTGAGACTTGACCCCGTTAATCTCAACACATTGAGACCTTTCACCTAAGTATGAAGCTAATAAATTAAGGGCAGTGTTTTTAATACCGTAATGCCTTAGCTTTTTAATAAGGGTTGCATGCTCAACACAGTCGAATGCCTTAGAGAGATCACAGAATACACCAATTGCATTCTGCGATGCCTCCCAGGCACCGTAAATTTGCTGAAGCAGACCTACTCCCGCGTCTGTGGTTGAACGTCCCTTAGTAAAAACATATTGATCACCGTGTAACAGCTTATTCTCATTAAAGTGGTTAAGCAATTGATTGAGTAGGATCTTTTCATAAATTTTACTCACGGCCGGCAAGATGGAAATCGGTCTAAAATTGGAAGGCTCGCTTTTTATCCCTGATTTAAAAATCGGTACAACTTTACTAAGTTTCATTAAGTCGGGGAACCTACCTTTCTCTACACATTTATTAAATATCGTCGCCAGCACAGGTGCTATAGCCATTACTATGCTATCTAGTATTTTTAATGATATACCCCAGAAGTCGACAGTGTTTTTAATGTTTAACGACTTAAAGGTTAAGATTATGTCTGTCGGGGTCACATATTTAAATTCAAACAAGACATTGCATTCTTTTACACTGATTTTTAATATTAGTTCAGCTTTTCGGGAAGAGGAGTTCAAAGAGCCAGTAGTATGAACTGGAATTTCACTAAAAAATTTATTAAAAGCCTGCGCAATATCGAAATCATCTGTTAAGATGTTATCATTAATTACAAGTTCAATAAGATCATCGCGTGGTTGAGTTCTCCCAGATAAACTGTTAATTATACCCCATGTGGTTTTGATCTTATTTGATGACCTTTTGATCATATTGCTATAATATAAAGACTTTGCTGCAGTACACACCTTCCTAAAAGTCTTCGAGTAGTTTTTAACATATTCCAAGAAAGCTGGGTTTTGATTATATGTTTTCGTATCATACAGTTCATACATCTTAGCTCTACTTTTATGAATTCCTACAGTAGCCCAATCACTAAACTTTGCTTTCTTGGCCGTTGAAAATGATTTTATTTTAAATATATTATCGAATTCTGATTTCATGGTATCAAAAAGGTTTTGATATAGGTAATTGGGATCATTATGTAACCAATCCATATTAGATATGCGATTGTAAACTTTATCCCTAAAACAGTTTATACGTCGATCTGATATCGGCCTACAAGTAACTTTACATAACTTAGGTATAAGGTGGCTGGGTACTGACACCAACAAACCACTATGATCTGAGGGCAAAGCGTTTATAATTAATTTATCAAACACTTCACAGTCGCAAAACACATTATCTAAACAGGTAGCAGACGTAGCAGTGATTCTAGTCGGTTCATTAAACAAGCATACTAGATTAAAAGATTTAAAAAGAGTATTTAGTCTACAGCTAATGGATGACTTTTCGATTAGATTGACATTGAAGTCACCACATATAATGCTTTGCTTTTTAATACCAGAAATTTTTTTTAACACCTCTTCCATAACGTTTTCAAATGTATTAAAATCACCTGAGGGCGGTCGGTAAACGCATGCTACAACATAACTATCCAGTTCGACACAAGATATCTCAACAATGCGTTCAATAGAAAGACCCATAATGTCCTTGCGCTCTTTACACTTGATGTCGTTGGCGACTAATATTAGAGACCCTCCGCGTATGGCTGTTTTTCTTGTGAACGCACTCAACACTGTGTACTGACTTTGATATTTGATTATTTCATGAGATTTCAGCCAATGTTCAGTAACACAGAATAAATGGACGTTGTATTTCCAGGAATAATTCTTCTTGCGCGGCTATAAAATTTTTTCTTCAAAAACCGCTAAACCGCGAAGTTTCAAAGTTAATCTCAATTGTTGTCTGTCTGTAACAACGTGTTTTATGAATAATTTTTCTTATCGTTTCAACGGCAAACATGCTATTTGCTTTAGTTTTATATTTATATAGTAGCAGCCCAGAACGCAGCCACATTGCCTCCATCGTCTGAGGCAGTCGTCAAGATGTATGAATGATTCAAAGAACGTAAATGGTGTATTGAACAGAGGCAGACTTGAAAGACGCGGGTTTTTTTAAAATTTCTACATCAGTCACCGTACCTGGTGCACAGTTCAACTAGAAAATCATTATCATCATCATCATCATCAGCCCGTATCAGTCCACTGCTGGACATAGGCCTCTCCCAAGGCATGCCATTGAGCCCGATCTTCGGCTCTTCTCCTGCAACCGCTGCCAGCCACCCTCCGTATATCGTCGCTCCATCTAGCTGCAGGGCGTCCCACACTACGTTTGCCAAGCCGCGGTCTCCACTCGAGAACTAGAAAATACCCCTGTCATATTATTATTTTTGTTGAGAAAATAAAACCTACAAATGAACGCATTATGCAACCCTTTATCAACTTAGATCAGTTACTTTGCGCGCAGACTCGCAGTAAGTTCTTACCGCACAGACGTCTCGTGGAGAGAGTGGATACTCTCATTACAAAATACCTGTATCTTTTGACTGCTTACATATTACGTAAAATAAATATACGCAATCCTTTTGACGTTTCCATCTATTTGATGCCTCATGTTTGTCATGCCAAAATCCTCGATCCTATCGATTTATCAACATACGTCGAATCGATTTCTCGCGAATGCATCGATTCACTCCAAACTAATTATCCACCGTCGATTATATACCAGAGCCACTCAGATCCTCGGCATTTTATCAGTAATTCTCTTTCCTAACTTGCCCTCACTTCCCTCCTATATCATTCCAGTATCGCATACAGGAACATACCAACCTCACCGGCGTGGCCTAAGGAACCCTTACCTGGTCGGTGCACAGCCACGGCGAAAAAACCTAGTAATGATATTAATTTTACAAGACCTTTTTAATACAAGCTTTTATAGCAAAAACACAACAAAATATCTTGCGTAGTTGAGAAGTTCCTATGGCTTCCTTTCGGCTCCATCATAAGACCTTGGACACCATACGGGTCTAAAGTACTCGTCAAGACAAATCCAACGAGCCTAAACACAGCGCCTTTATATTCAGTAGTTGGGTTATTCCATTGGCCACCTTTTAGTTTTACCGTCAGACCTTGAACACTATTTGGTTGTAAAGTATTTGTAAATAGCAATCTAACAAGCGTACACACTTTATATACTACGTTGTACATTTTTCGACTTCATTATCAGACCAGCCTCAAGCCGCCGGCCGCGACATGTTCTCACTGATCCCCCCGATGCTTTGTTATCCCTTCTTTCCGCTCCGAATACGGGCGACGACGACGACGAAGTCGTAGATCCCCTCCCCTAGCCGGCGGTTTACCGGTGCACGTAGTAGTGCACCCCCTCACCCCGCAGCGACTGTCCCAACCGAAGCCGCCTTTTCAAGGCGCCCTCGAGTATGTCGCCTCTTGCCCTTCTGGCTCGAGCGTGGTGGTTGCACGCTCGCCCTTAAGTGTAGTGAAGCTGTAATGGCCTCGCGGCCAACAGCGTACATCACTCACACACACACGGTACCGTATTATTTCTATCTATATATTGCATTGTCACCGACTTTACAAACGTATGATAAAATTCAGTTCAATCGGATAACCGTAAGTGCTTGAAGAATGCATCACAAGATTTGGACCGGAAAGACAGACAGACAGAGAGACATTCGAACATTGCAAATTAAACAAAAGCTTGTAAAAAAGGATAAACGAAGTTTTTTTAAGAACTTAGTTTATCCATAGTGACTGCCCACGCCAAGCTTTTTATACGAGGCTCATAATGAGATTTTTTATATAATATAATAATAATTTATTCATTTTCCAATCCAGTAATCACAGAAAATTATGAAAGTCTAAAAACTAAAAATTTGAAAAAGGTACATGAGATTACTAGTGTCTTTCACACTGGAGGGGAGGGATGGCGAGTTAGTAAATATTAATGAGATCATGAAATAACTTAAAGAGAACTAAGAATTCTTATTGGTATATCGTGCGTGAGCGTGCGTGTGTGCGTACGTATGTGTGTGTGTGTGTGTGGGTATCCGTAGTAATTTCTTCAGGTTCGAAGTAGGGCAGGGTAAGTCATTTTACACGTACGCTAACACGCACGGGAACGTATTTGTGTTTGTGTGTATGTAGTAATTTCTTCAGCCTCGAAGTAGGACAGGGTAAGTCATATTTATACAATCACATGATTTGATACGCGCAAACACCCACACCGCGATTAGTTCTTGTGGATAACAAAATATTTGCCCTGTCCGGGGCCGAACCTGCAGCTATTCGTTACCGTGACCCGTGCGGCCTATGTTCATCACCAAAAAATCTAGCCCTGTCGTTAATATTTCCTTTGGATTCGTTGTCTATTTGCGCATAGTGCTGCTGGCGACCGCGAGATCCAAGGTTCTAATTCTACGCACAAGTATTCTTGGGGTTTTACTAACAAAAAATTCTCAGTTGGTATCTGAAAAGGTGTGTATACAGTACACCTCTGCCGACCCCGTTTGAGGTATAGAAGATGGTGTTTCTTTTTCATTTGATGGATGGTTCACGTATTTTTAAACTACCTCGGGTTATTCTAATGTAGCCATAGTGAAATTGATCGTTGCGTACATAGGTACTTATATTATTTCAAGCTCATAAATTAGCTCGTAGTGTCCTAAAGGCCTCCTCTCATAAATCGATGTAGGAGCGAATTAACAAGGAGGCCCAGTGCGGAACTGCAGATTGATGCATGCAAGTTTATGACCATATGCTAATGGGACAAATCAAGCCGCCTATAAGACTACCAACTTTAGCTTACCGAATACCAAGTGAAGTGGCAACTGCGACCGAAGACCTTTCGGTTTTCCACCCATCTTAGATTGACCGAGCCTAATGCTGCTTTACCTTGATGATAGCTATACCGCAGAACCGTAGGGCTAAGCTTAATTCGAAGCGACAACATATCCCGTTATGTGTCTCCTGCCATATTACTTCCTTAAACGTAGACTGTAATAGGGAAAAAACTTTTTTACTATGTACTTTGGTAAATCCATTGGACTATTTTGCATACATTAGGGAAACTGAATACTTAGGTACAGAATATTTCTGGTTAATGTTTTCCGGTTGCATATCTGTTACTATGCGATACTTCCGCCGCTTATCAGAACCGAAATCGTAATACACTATTCTGTATATGATACACGCTGGTCTCGGATAAAGTATGCAGTACCCGTTAGGCTCCTGACGTAACATAATCCTGGTCCTCTGTACCTAAAAAACGTACCGGTGTCCCTAGGGTAATGTCCGAAGTGATAACTATTAAATACAACGTAAGAAGTATTGTTTCCAATCATATAATTCAATACAATGTTCATTGCTTTTTGAATAGATAAATAAATAGAATTCGATATGCAATTAATGAATTTTAAAATGCCTGTTAATGTAGTCGAACGGGTGGAGTAGAAAAAGCCTATTTGGTAGTCGATTTTGGTAAACTAAATAGTTAAGTTTAGTTAAAGTCGGCAAAAGATACAGGACATTAAAAATGACTTGAAAATAGTTAAGGACATGCATATCTAGCATTGTTTATGAGCAAAACATTTAAAGTTTAGTCCTACCGCCGTCCGCGGCATGTTCACAGCGACTTTCCCGATGCCCTTACATATTTTCTTTCGGATACAGATACCGCACACAGGATCAGACTTCGACCTCACCGGCGAGGTCGAAGAATCCCTTGCCCGCCGGCCGGTGCAGAGCACCACGGCGAGACACCTAGAATACGCCCTCCCCCATAGCCACTGCTCAAGCCGAGGCCGTTCCTGCTTGAGGCGCCTTTAAGCTAGTTGCCCCCTTGCCCTTCTGGTTTGAGCATAGAGGTTGCACGCTCGATCTCTTGTCCGGTGAAGCTGTAAAGCGGCCAACAGCGTAGATCATTCACACACACACAAAAAAGCAAATTCACAAGTCTTAAAATTACGTTTGGAGGCTTTAAATCTCTGCTCGCATATCTAGGTTTGCAAAAACTTTGTGCAACGGTTATTTTTAAAGGCAAAGAAACACATCGTGAGTGAACTTAAATATTCCAAATGATTATAACTATATTATAGTTGCACAAATTGCGTTGAAAGTTTTATTCGAAAATTGGACGTTAACTTGGGTAAACAGAGATAGATATCAAGGAAATAAATGAAAATAGTTTTATGCAAAAATAGTTTATTAAATTAACTATTTTAAATTAAATAAAAATTACCAAATTGTAAAACTAATCATGTCCATCATTTAGCTTTTAAAGCTCAAATACTTCCATTCTGCTACAATAAATTAAGAGGCGAATAAATTAAATATATCCTGTGAGATTCTATGCCTTTGGCACACAAATAGACTAGGTCCCTATCCGATAAAAATACTTAGAATTTTAACTTCTAATTTTGAGAATACATAGAGAAGAAAGAGAGCGGAATATAATATTTACAATGTCAAAGAAACATTTGACTAGAAAGCGAATACTTTAACCTAATTACTAATTAAGTACTTCATCAATTTCCTAATATATAATTCATAATAGAATTAACTACTATCACAATTAAGGAATGGCGTAATAGCTTACGCGCTTATTGTCTAATACAAAAATATTACTTAGGACTGATTTTGTGCATGTGAATATACCACAATGCATAATTTCATATAAATGAGCTTAAGACTATTAACAATACTAACAGGAATACAAAACAATAAGTACAAAAGACAGTAAACCAAAAAGTCATGGAATAAATTAGCGAGGACGACTCACAGCACCTTTTGGCCCCATTTTCCCTTACTTGCTAAAATAAATTACTTATGCCTATAATACTGACAATTTATAAACTAGACGCCGCGGGAAAAATTGACTCGGTTACGTTAAACGTAGACAATATCACGTACTTATAATAGTTTGCGCCAACAATTTTATCTCAGATTAAACATTAAAAATATTGCTACCAATCATTTCGACATCAATGTCGGTGAACCATGCTATCACGCATTTACAAACACGCAACAACCATTTTATCTAAATTCATTAAAAGTCTTTATGTCACAACGCGAAACTATCTTCTAGGAATATTTTTAATCACCTACAGTATTCAATGGGGTGATTAATTTAATGGCCTTCTTCGAACTTCGCAAGCGCATTTAGTTCGATTCCACCTCATATTCTGGTTCCGCTGTAACAAATAAAAAGAACATTTCAAATATTGTTTACCAATCAACGGCAGATATGTTGGTAAATCTTTCGACCTTAAAAGGTACATGAGGTGTGAACACCAATCAAAATCTATAAGAATTACAAGACAGTTTAAGCTATATTTTTTTTACTAAACATAAATTCTAAAGTGGCAACTGGCTTTGTGTTTGTAATTCATGACAAAGCTAAAGTTTTTAACTTCGGCTCTCATCTCTGAGTTTTTCGGGATCTATGTGTGATTGTCAATTGAGTAGCGTAGGTTCAAAGTTTTATTTATAAATGCTACTTTAATTTTTCGACTTTAAGTTCTTTTTACTCCTAACACTGTTAACCCAAAATCCTACATGAAAATCACTACTTTTAATCAAAAGTACTCATTTCCTTGGGAAATGGTAGCGCCATTTTTACTGTTCGATAAAAAGGTTCCATATTAGCTACTTGATTTATAAAGTTGACACTTTTTTATTTTGTTTTGTAAAGTTTGCTTAATTTGACAATATCTCTTTGGAACAGACTCTTCTCAATTGATAATGGTAAAGGAGCATCGTGAGGAATCTACCACTTGCGAGAGAACTTAATACATTTGCGAGAGACAAAAATAATTTGCCGCAATAACGGCAATAGACTTACAAACTGTCGCCTTAAGCAGTAAGCCTAAATGGTAAAACGCTGGCTTTGTATTCACTATGACAACTGTTCAAATCCCGGCTCCCATCACTGGCTTTTACGATATCTATGTTTAATCGATTTTTATTAACAATGAAGGATAACATCGCCAAGAATACTGTACGTCTTAGAAATCTAATAAATTCACGAAATGCGAGTCGAATCGACAACGAGTGAAAATATCGCAACGCTTCGGGCACATAATTTCACATGTCTTCGAAAATTTTGGTTTAGCTATACTAGGAAATGGAAGTTTTTCTCGTATGTCTTCTAAAGTTTGAATCGTACGTAGGTTTCGATAATACCAGACGTCTGGGGCGGGATTCATGCCCTTGTGAATACAAAGCGAAGCGTTTTACCACTAGGCTATCACTGCTAACTAAACATACATGACGTCGCAAATGTAATAATATTGAATGAAGCACACCGACAAGCGAAAGTTTGAAAGACAATGGATGTCAGACCTGCACACTCTCGTGAATCCGGCGTCAAGTAACATTGGCTATATTCATGCAGAACATCTAAATGTGATACGCTTAATGAAGAATACAACATCAAAAGAGAAAAGCGAATGTTAACAGCGAAAAGCTAAGGTTTCTCACAAGTGGCGCCATTTATTGTCTGTCGGTGCCATAGCAGTCGTTGACGTAACATGAAGGCGTTGGTTTCCAAGAAACCGTTGAAATAAATTTTCACGTCATCGGTGTTTGTTCAGTAACGATGACGTCCGCTATCAAGATACGACAACCATTACTACCATGCGATTTTTACCACAGACACCACTCTTTCTGGAAAACCTAGCTTAAGTGAGAGAAGTGCTGACGCTTACTCAGGCATGCGTGTGCGTTGGTCCAAGACGTTAGTGTTCACAGACATCCATTATCTTACGAACCTTTTTGAGACAATTCCTTCTCTCCTCCAGGTTGGGACATTGACAGGAGCACTTACGAGGATTGTACACCCTCGGGGCGGCGCACTCGTCCGGCGAGAGGGCACAGCATCCGCAGCCGACGTGCTCTTCTATTGGGTACGTGGCGCACGTTTCCTTGTTTGTCTTTAGATTATATATTCGTATCTGCGGGTAAAAAATTAAGGGTTATACAAATAAATTTGACAACTGGCTGAGACACGAACCGTCGGATGATAAGTATCACTATTATCATCAGAGACGCCGCGTTGCGCAACCTCTCATACATAGGAACTATGTCAAGGACGCCCTCAAAATAGACGGCAGGTAGAGATAATGTTCAAACAACGGTTTGGTACATACCGGTATGTGTCTGGTGACGGTCTCCGTGGCCACGCAGGTGCCCTCGTTGACGTACTCGCAGAGCCCGACGCACCGCTTGACCCACACGGCCCGGGGACTCACCTGGGGAAACACGCTCACGTCAGCTTTGGCCCGCACATTGTAACATTGCGGATTTTCTCACGCGACTGTTAATGACTCTATGTTTTCTGATCGCGGAACGTTTGCGGATATAAAACGTAATTTGAATCGACAAATATTTGAACGGGCCGATTAATTTGATCATTGAATGCAAATATGTTAAATAAAAAGCCTGGAATTATTAAATGTAGAACTGACTTAAATTAATGACCCCAATGGTATTTCAGCCCGATCGCGAGATGTATACCTAGCAAGGACAGATGCATACGAATGGCAAATGATTTTTACTCGACTGCCCTAGAAGGATGGTAATGTTTTTTAATGTTGTGTAATACTCATACGAGTACATACACATATATGAGTTTTACAGATATACAAAAAATGCGTAGACCCGCATGTCATTTAAAAATTATGATATCTGATAAACGTAATTTAGTGAGTGCCGTAGACTGAATCACATCGTTAGCAAAGTTTTATTTAAAATTTAGTTTATTATTCACATTACTCATACATAGTTAATTAGTGGCAATGATGTCCTAGATAAGGCAATTACCTGTTCATGCGCAGAATTCAGCTTCAAATATTCGAAGACTTCTTTAGGTTCACCACATTTGGATTGTTCAATAATACTGTCCCGCTCCCGAGCGCTTTCACCGGTGCAAGCCACTGGGGACAAACATTTCACGTTAGAAAACTTAAAATTAGGATGATCGTTTGAAATTACCGGAGTTAGGGCAACCCCATGGTCATTACTTAAGAAAATTACCTTTTCTCGGCACTGGTATGATAAAATCTTCGGTTCCTTTTGGAAATTTCGGGTGGTGCTTATGAGCAGCCACCACAGACAGCACAAGGCACAACATAAATTTCATCATCATCATTATCACCTTTCACTTAACTGTCACTGATCACGATTCAGTCACTTGGGCTGAAGGAAAGCACTAGTACACTCGGTGTTCTCACAACACTACGTGTTTCTCCTTTGACGTTCTGTTGGATTGTGGTTTCGACCGCCGCGGTTTTCTGTTATAAAGCCCAACCTGACTCAACACGTGTGGGCCCCGGCGCGGTGGGCCGGGCCGTTGGTTGCGTCACATGGCTCCATCGTCACCGGCGCTGCTGTTTGCACAGCTGATAATACGTCACGGTGCATGACCGACACTGATTAAGGAAATGCGGTAGATTTTGCTGCTGAAGAAACTGTCACCGCCGTTATATAGATCCGTTGTAAATTATTAGAAACGATACGTAATTAACCGGAACTTTTGGAGCTTTACTTGTTACCAATTTATGTTTTAAGTAGTATGTCATTTAGTTCGAACGCGTGCCATTGTTTGAGCTTGATTTCTTTTTTAGGTCGCTTTATACTTTGTAATGTTACCCCTTGCCTCCATTTTAGAGAAAAGGCTTTATTGCGGATACAACGTTTTCATAACTGCCTTATTCTAATTGGAATTTGGTTTAGATCCCTTTAAACCCTCTTTCAAACTGTATTATCCAATGTTAGCTGTACATTATTGGCGCCTGATTGTATTAAAACTATTACATCATTATTCTTTCATTGTTTTATCACAAAATATAGATAAGTTAAAATGAAATCATTTGGAAATTCTGGAAAACATACGTCTTTTATCGTATGAGTTATAATATATTGTGTAGTAGATTTGATTTTATGACGACTATGATTGTTATCTAAAAAATATCATTATTACCGATAGTGACATAAATTTATTAAATATTCTGTGAAATCATATTTAGGGAAATTCCTAAGTGATAAGAAATTTGGCAGTAATCAAGGTGTACCCGTGTAAGATGCCAACCCGTTATCATGATCCATAATCAGTAGGATACCAATACATTGCTATTATCAAATTAAACTTTGATTGAAGAGTAATCTTTAAGTAAGTACTTTGTAATTATTAAAAACTAGTATTTGCCCGCCACCCAGCCCGTGTGGTGTCTTTTTGTGACCAAATTTCTATAGCCTATGCTATTTAACTTCTAATTTACCACTCTGCCAAATTTCATAATTACAAGTATATCCATTTAGCTGTTTAGAAGTGATTGAATAACTTACATCTAAACATTCAAATCAAAATTACTATTAGTGGCATTATATGTCAAAGCTTTCGGATGCCCTGGCATATTGATCTCTGACTCTCGGAATGATTATTGCTACGTACTTGAACAGAGTATCTTCTTGTTGTGAACTCTACAAGACTACCTGCTCTAGTGCTCTAGACGTAGTTAGCTAGACCGAGAATTCGCGGGTTCGATCCCCAGGTGAGATAAATGAAACCCACAAATATTGGAATTTTTGTACGTAAAGTTCATGGGTATAAACGCACCCACAACACAGGAATAATTCCTGTGTGTTAGCCGACACCTTTGTTTCATAAAAAAGAAAAAAAAAAGAATTTCAGTTATGTGCTAATTCAGATTGAAACTCCAATGAAGCCGTCGCAATAAGCAGGATATGAGATTGTTAAGATGAATGCATTAGATAAATTTTGAACTAAATCAATCCAATAAGGAAATGTCAGGCTTTTGGCAATTCACCGCCTGAAGGTAATCTAGCCGAATTTTACTTACAGTGAGTCAATACTTTGCTGAAGAAATGAAAGGATTCTTTGCAGACGGAATTCTTTAGGGTTAAATGTAAACTAAGTTAGGTTGTTTCTTAAAAAAATCGTAGCCTAATCCTAGTGTGAGGATTTATTCCAGTATTATGGGTTATTTTACATCATGATTCACATACACAAATACCCAGACCGAAACAAATAATTGTGGGTCACACAAAGAGTTGTCCCGTGCGGGAATCGACCACGCGGCTATTTGACACAGTGGGCGTTCTCTACCTGTACTGGGTGTCCTCATTAGTGCCTAGGATACTGTATTTGTAACATCAAGAGTATCTTATTTACTGGGTATATCAAGACTGGAAAGGCTTTATTTAGAGCAGTCCTGATATAGGATTCGATGAAAAGGTGTTTAAATGGCATTTCTTTTGGAAAACTCACTCCTCGATAGATGGTAAATCTCAGTAGGCTGGATGCTTAATAGGCATGTGTCGAATGCCGATAGTCTTATTATGGGATATTCTAATGAAAAGAGGCCACATGAGATACCTACATACTTTAGTTCGTAAGCATTTGCTTCTCAGAACAGTAAAACTAAAACATTTTTCATTGAAACGCAATGTATGAACTTTCCATATTCCGCGAGTTGATTATATCAAACTATACCTAATTAAGTTCTATAGTGGTGTGGCACGCTAGAATTCATGCTAGCAACTCGAAATGAAAAGTACGTACCTACGTTTTTTGTTTGAAATTTCTAAGAATGGGCGAACTACACGTCATATTTTAACATAGCAGTGATGTCACGGTGACTGGGGGAATGGTACACGACACAACCGCCCCCCTCCCCAGTTTTTTTCGATCGCACGTGTTTATTGTTAACACTTCACGTGTGTTCGTGGTACAATTCACGGTGGACTATTGAGGGCGTCACACACATTGCAACTGTAATGTAAAAACGTAATATTACAGCAAATCATATTTCAATACACCAGCTTGCCGTAGAAACTCTATAGGGTTCCACACACGATAGCACCAGTGTGCACCAAATGATGGAGTGAACACCATATTAATCAAAACTTACCATACCCATGTTCGCAGTAAGTACATACACCTCCCTTGGGACGTTCTTTAACGTGGAGTACCTATGTTGGTACTGTAAAGTAACTAACCTTAGTCCGAGGTGAACACTGATCCAGTTATGCTAAAAAACAGGAGGTAATAGATGTGTAATGTTGCCGAGACGTTCATAGGACACAATGTACCTAATAGGGGGCGAGCAAACGAGTACAAATCCATGTTTTTTGGTAGAAAAACTACACTTTGTCTGGTCTGCAATTGGAATCCAAGACCTCGGGATTACCAGCTGCACTATACGCCAGACCAACGAGGCAGTTATTCTACACTGGCAGGTCCTTTCCCGCTGTTGGGCACAGGTCTTTTCTCACAAATTATGCCGAAAGAGTAGAGTTAGATAAATACTTAGAGCAAAACACTTTTATAAGAAAATAGTATAGGTGACCCCTAAATTACATACAGCTCATTCGCTCGCTAATTAGTGGATACAAAATATATAATGTGATTGAAAATGTAAACCGCGAAAGAGAACTGGGAAGTAGACATGGGAATGAGGTTACAGCTGCGTTAGCGAAGTTTGAGAGCGGGCATGAAGTTTCTCTGGTGAGGGTACGTTCAGTTTCCAATGAAAATCGCCTGATCGGCGCGGGTGTCATTCTCGAACAAAAGCTTTGCTAGCGATGAAACTTTAACAAGATCTAAGCAAACGCGCGCAAAGAATTGATCGCGGTGAGACGCAACATTAGGATATGTAACAAAATAAGAACATGCCTTCTTGTCAATCACCTGTTCAGAATTTCGACTTGCTACACCAAAATGTTAACGTCGTTGCAAGAACGCAACGGTATTGCGTCATGCGGCCACATGATAAAACGCCGTTATGCCTTTTTAGCGACATGCAGAATTTCGAACGACGAATTTCTTTCGTTAAATATTTTGAAACTGGCTGACTTTAGAAGCTGAGCGATGCATAAATCGGTCTTCAAATCTATCTATATCATCACGCTTGCTTTGCTTTGCTTGAGTTAATAATCCCATGGAATTAGAGTGCAAAACTTTTTATTTATAAATTACTGGAGTTGTTGTCCATCTTTACAGAAATTGCATTCCAAGTGCTGTGTAGAGAAAGAAAGAAATATGTACTTTGACTTATCAAAAACACTAATAATTGTTTACATTAATAAAAAATATTCTAATTCGGCACAAAATCCAAGCCCAATAAACTAGTACACTACGGTAGGTTTTTCCTACAGAGGATTGGATCCCTTATTTTCTGTTATGACAAAATAATATGCATATTATTTATGTCAATAAATAATATTACGACGGACGATTTAGCGCAATGGTTAAGAGCTTAAGCTGCTCCGCCCACTGTATCCAATAGTCACGGGTTCGATTCCTGCATGGGATAAATCTTTGTGTGATCCACAATTATTTGTTCCGGTCTGGATATTTGTGTATGTAAATTTTCATGTTTGTAAACGCACCCATGATATAGGAATAAATCCTAGGGTGGGGCTACGTTTACATAAAAAAAAACAAAAAAATATTGGCCTCAATCAGATACCAAGAGACAATCGGTGGTTAGCTTAAAACCGTGCGATATATTTTAGAAAAATAGGGTTTTACGTCGGCAATCCTTCCATCTAGGGCTGCCGTTTGTGATTCGCCAAATTTGACCTAGTTTGGAGAGCGTCCGGAGGACTTTAAATGTTTTTCGTGTATTATCATCTCACGATTTGGAACCAAAATCCAACTTATTAACTTCTATTCAAGAAACCGAAACAATTCTTAACAAATATAATATAATAATATCAGCTTGTACCGTCCCACTGCTGGGTAATGGACTTCTTTCATAAATCGAGACGAGAGAGATTAGGTCATACTCCACTACGCGGACTCAGTGCGGATTGGTGGAGGCAGGTTTGTGGCCACCTGCTGTCGGAACTTATCATGCCGCCTATAACACTTACAACTCGTCTTAACGACTAGCACAATAAGTGGTAACCCGGACCAACGGCTTGACGTACCTTCCGATGTGCTGAGATGATTTTAATAAAAAAATGCCACAAACGGTCCTATAGTAACTTTTACTATAGGTCTCATAAAAAAGCTCAGAGTTGCTCAGCGAGCTATGGAGAGAGCTATGCTTGGCGTTTCTCTACATGATCGAATCAGGAATGAGGAGATTCGTAGAAGAACCAATGTCACCGACATAGTCCTTAAGAATAGCAAGCTGAAGTGGCAATGGGCGGGCCACATAGCGCGAAGATCGGACGGGTAATGGGGCAGAAAAATTCTAGAGTGGTGAACACGTATTGGCAAGCGCAGCGTGGGATGAGCACCTGCCAGATGGACCGACGATCTTGTGAAAATCGCAGGAAGTTGTTGGATGCAGGTGGCATCGGACCGGTTACGCTGGAAAGCGATTGGGGAGGCCTATGTTCAGCAGTGGACAAGTATAGGCTGAGATGATGATGATGATGATGACAAACGGTCACCCATCTCAGGCCGACTGAGTCGAACGCTGCTTAACCTTAGTGATCGGTAAGAACGCCACGGACGCACAGCGCTACGAGCGCATCTCTTGACAAAAGGTCAGTCTAAAATTTATTCATTGCTATCTTATAACTTTTGAACCATGAAGTGGTTTGAACCGATGATGTTCAAACCATCGTATGTTCAAACCAAGTAAGGGGTCTCCTTATGAAACCAAGATTATGGTTTTTGAAAGGGAAGAAACCAGAACAGAAAGTAAGGATTGTGGTTGGTAACGATGTGCTGGAGCAAGTGAATCAGTTTGTATATCTTGGATGCGCCTTCAGTAAGGATGGGAAATACACCGCTGACATAGAGAGAAGAGTGAGTGCAGGGAACAGAGTGAATGGTGCGATGGGAAAGCTACTCGGGAGCCGGCACTTAAGCCATAAGGCGCAGCTGGCCATACATAATGGAGTTCTTGTCCCAACGCTGTTATATGGTAGCGAGAGCTGGGTATGTAAGAAGGAGAATGAAAGTAGGATAAATGCGGTAGAAATGCGAGCTCTGCGGAAGATGTGCGGAGTGAAGCTGACCGACCGCATTGCCAAAAGCATAGTAAGACAGCGAGTAGGTATGAAAGATAGTATCGGTGTAAAGATGAGAAAGGGTATGCTCCGTTGGTTCGGGCATATAGAAAGAATGCCAAAGGAAAGAATGACAAAACAGATATACAATGTGAAAGTGGAAGGATGCAGGTACCGGGGAAGACCTAGACTATCTTATCACGACCAAATAAACAGAGTCTTATCTGATGGAAAAGTCAAGAGTCTCCGTAACCGGCGAGCGTGTATGAGACGAACTATGAGAGTCGAGATAGCCAGAGAGGTATGTAAGGAAAGAACCTGTTGGAACTCTGTACTCTCTGCCTACCCCGCAAGGGATTTGGCGTGAGGTTATAGATAGATAGATAGATAGATAGATGTTAAAAAGAGCATAGAATCGATTACATCCAATGCAGTCGGCAGTGACTGTATCAGCCGTAATATTATCCTACCTATCCTTGATTATTGAACGGAGAATGCGCGTGAAGTCCGATGGAATGTTGTGCGAGGCACAAGGGGGTTTCAGGTCTGGAAGAGGATGTTCGGATCAAGTCTTCTCACTCCGCAACATCGTAGAGAAGCATCTGGCAGTGGGCCGGAAGGTTTTCTGCGGTTTTGTAGATCTGGAGAAGGCATTTGACAGAGTTGTGCGAAAGAGACTTTGGGACATTTTGCCAGAGTATGGTATAGATGGCACTCTGTTGCGAGCCGTCCAGTCCACTTATGTGGACTGCAAGGCATGCGTACGGGTGGGTGGTAACAGGTCACCCTGGTTTGACGTTAAAATCGGCGTCAAGCAGGGTTGCGTGTTGTCCGCTAGACTGTTTATAATATATCTGGACAAAAGTCTTCAAAGACTGAAAGCGATGAATGAAGGTGTACAAATGGGTGACTTAGTGGTAAACCATCTACTTTATGCAGATGACGCGGTTTTAATAGCGCCAACAGCCACTGATCTGCAAACACTAGTCACAGTTATGAAAAACGACTGCATGATCAATGGCTTACACTTGAATGTGAAGAAAACCAAGATTATGGTTTTTGAAAGGGAAGAAACCAGAACGAATGTAAGGATTGTGGTTGGTAACGATGTGCTGGAGCAAGTGAATGAGTTTGTATATCTTGGATGCGCCTTCAGTAAGGATGGGAAATACACCGCTGACATAGAGAGAAGAGTGAGTGCAGGGAACAGAGTGAATGGTGCGATGGGAAAGCTACTCGGGAGCCGGCACTTAAGCCCTAAGGCGCAGCTGGCCATACATAACGGAGTTCTTGTCCCAACGCTGTTATATGGTAGCGAGAGCTGGGTATGTAAGAAGGAGAATGAAAGTAGGATAAATGCGGTAGAAATGCGAGCTCTGCGGAAGATGTGCGGAGTGAAGCTGACCGACCGCATTAGCAACAGCATAGTAAGACAGCGAGTAGGTATGAAAGATAGTATCGGTGTAAAGATGAGAAAGGGCATGCTCCGTTGGTTCGGGCATATAGAAAGAATGCCAGAGGAAAGAATGACAAAACAGATATACAATGTGAAAGTGGAAGGATGCAGGTACCGGGGAAGACCTAGACTATCTTACCACGACCAAATAAACCGAGTCTTATCTGATGGAAAAGTCAAGAGTCTCCGTAACCGGCGAGCGTGTATGAGACGAACTATGAGAGTCGAGGAAGCCAGAGAGGTATGTAAGGAAAGAACCTGTTGGAACTCTGTACTCTCTGCCTACCCCGCAAGGGATCTGGCGTGAGGTTATAGATAGATAGATAGATAGCTATCCTTGATGAAATCCTTCCTGTCATTTGCCATATCTGTAACCATTCCATATTTTTTTTTTTTTTTTGTTTTAAAAAAAACGTAGCCCCACACTAGGATTTATTCCTGTGTCGTGGGTGCGTTTACAAACATGAAAGTTCACACACACAAATACCCAGACCGAAACAAATAATTGTGGATCACACAAAGATTTGTTCCGTGCGGCCACTTTCCATCTTCTTGGAAAGAAGCCCAAATAACGCCTCTCCCGAAAAAATGCAATCCCACGTCCTTCTCTGAATATCGTCCCATATCTATATTACCTTTTCTATCAAAGGTTCTCGAGCGCCTCGTCTACGATCAACTGAGTCAATTCCTTAATAAAAATTCCCTTCTTAATCCTTTCCAGTCTGGCTTCCGTCCTGGTCACAGTACCGTTACTGCGTTGGTGAATATTACGGATGATATAAGGTCAGGAATGGAAAATAGTAATTTAACAATACTTGCACTGCTTGACTATAGCAATGCTTTTAATACTGTGGACTTTGATGTCCTACTTGGGATTCTTCGCTCTATTAACATATCTCCAACAGCGATTGGCTGGTTTCGTAACTACCTGTTTGGGCGCCGGCAACGTGTTCGCATTGAAGAAAACTACTCTTCTTGGTGCAACACTAATGCCGGTGTTCCACAGGGTGGCGTTCTCTCTCCTTTACTCTTCGCTGTTTTTATTAACTCTATTCCCAACCAACTACAATCTTCATACCACCTTTATGCTGACGATCTGCAAATGTACACTCAAGCGCCGTTAGTCAGGTTGCCGGAAGCTGTTAACACTATTAATGATGATCTATCCAAAATAAGTACTTGGAGTAAGGAATTTGGTCTCAAAGTCAACCCAACTAAGACACAGGTTATTATTATTGGTAGCTCTAAAATGACTTCCCGGATTGATTGGTCACAATTACCCCAAATTAAGTTTGACGATATTACCATACCAATAAGCAAAATTGTTAAAAATTTGGGGATTTATATTGACAGAAATCTCACTTGGGGCCCGCAACTTCAAGAAGTTAGTCGCAAAGTTTTTGCTTCTGCAGGGTCCTTGAGAAGACTGCGCAATTATCTCCCTACTGCCACTAAAATTGCTCTCGCACATTCCCTTCTACTCCCTATAATCGATTATGCAGACGCCAGCTATCTTGATCTCACAGAGAACCAATATAACAAGCTTGAGCGACTTCAAAATTTTTGCATTAGATTCATATTTGGCCTTCGCAAATATGATCACATTTCTGAATTTCGTTTAAGACTCAAGTGGTTACCAATTCGCCTTCGCCGGAATGCTCACATATTATCTCTTCTTTATAATATCTTATTTAATCCAACATCTCCCACTTACCTCAAAGAACGATTTGAATTCCTTCACGACACATATTCAAGGCTTCTAAGGTCATCGGAGAACCTAAGGCTGAAAACACCAATGCATTCTACCAACTACTTCGATAAATCCTTTTCTAATCAAGCCGTTCGCTTGTGGAATGCATTGCCTGTAACAGTCCGTCGTGCACAGTCGTTGGCGTCCTTTAAAAATATGGTTCACCACCACTTTCTTCATTTATAAATTTTTCATTGCACACTCTCTGTATTGTGTGTAAGATATATTTATATAGTATTATATGTGTATATATGTATGTATATAATGTTGTATCATAACTATGATATGTATGTAAGTAAAATGATGACAGTATGTATTATTGAGGTTTATAGTGTACGCCACCATAACTGCCCTATTCCGTATGTTGCTTCTTCCAATACATTGGTTGTCTGGAAGAAATTGCTTTTAGCGATAAGACCGCCAATTGTACCTATTTTTTTCTTGTATGTAATTAATTGTTAATATCACTGGTGTACAATAAAGAGTACTCTATCTATCTATCTATCTATCTATCTATCTAAATGTGTACAAAAAATTTCGTGTCTATGCTGTTGGCCGTTGAAGAGTTCCTTCCTCTGGAGCCAATCCTGAGTGTAGAATCAGGTCATGCTTACCATAAAAATATCATTGTCATCGAAACTGAACTAACATGTCAAATTTCAACTCCGCGAGGTTCTAATTTAGCTTGCAAGATTTGACTTAAACGGACTAAAAAAACATTACAAGTTAAATAAAAGCTTTTAAAAGGAATAAATGCTTTGCAACTTCTAAAACGTTCGAGGATACCGCGTAACACAATCACTTTAATAACCTGACAACTATAATATAAATATGTATCACAGACTTCTAACACCTCAATCATCTATCCTGGGCAGATATGTTATTCTTGATCCTCTCGGCGTATAATGTCACGTTCGCAAAATGTCACCATGTCGCAAAACAACACTTTCGCATTATGTCACGTTCGCGAAACGTCACACTGGCACAATGACACGTTCGCAAAATGACACACCAACACAATGTAACATTCGCAAAACGGCACGATCGCAAAATGTCACTTTCGTAAGATTTTCAAAATATCTATATTGTATAAATGAAAAAGAATATTTTGGTGGATAGAAGAGACACAAACGTAACTAACATACATAGATTCACCTGTAGGATCTATAAAATCTGTAGGATATTTAGAGAAAGTAGTCATTTTAAGAATTCTACGAACGTGACATTTTGTTATCGCGTTGTTATGTGAATGTGACATTGTGTAAATGTGTTACATTTTGCGAATGTGACTTTATGTGAGTGTAAAAAAAATATTGTGACGTTTTGAGAATGTGACTTTATGCGTACGTGACATAATGCGCCGAGAGGTTCTTGATGTTATGATTTGATTTAAAGGCTCTGGGGCTCTTAATAATTTTTTCGCTCTAAATATAATACAGTACATGTTTTTTTCTCTCTTTTATTATTACTGCCTCGTTGTTCTAGTGGCAAAGCGCATCGCTTCGTGATCACGAGGTCCTGGGTTCAAATCCTAGGTCAGACAAGTGTAGTTTTTCTAACGAAAACTTCCCAGTACAAGTCCGGAGTCTGGAATTTTGCCCGGTATATGGCAATAGGCTCGCTCCCTATTACGTGGGACCTAACATCGTCGGCTAAACGCGGGTGTACTCAATACACCTCTGTCACCCCCGCTTGGGCAATATAGGCGTGACGGTGTGACTCTTTTATTATTATTATAAATGTACTAACCGGAAATGTTTCTAATTTGTTGTTTTTGATGTTACTTGTTGAAATGTTCTTTTTTATTTATTTCTTTAGTACCAGTGAACAGTAGACATTGGATACATCACCTTGGCTTTCACTCTAGGACGACTAAAATCACACCATGTATAAGTCAGTAAATATAATTTATACTTAAGTCTCTCTTACTCGTGTTGCATTGTTATGATTAACCCTACGTGCGCATGAACGCTTTTTTAATGCGGAACGCTTTCCAAAAAATTTACTGTTAAAAATTTATTACATTCCAGCGCTTTACTAACGTGAGTTGAAAAAGCATGGAGTTACTCGCCTTTTTTCTCCATAGGAATGACGTTCCGAACAGGCGAAAGAGTCTTTCTTGAGTATCCATAAGTACTTTTAGATTTACAAGAACAAAAAGCTTTCGATTGTGAAAAAAGCCAATTTGCGTAAATTTAAGAAGACCATAATATTTTCTGGACTAATGACCAGTTTTTACCAGGTAAATAAATAATCAGGGTTTCTGAATTCTTTGTTCGGTATTGTAAACTGAGGTGACGCTAACCCTACGTTGCATCGGTAACCTTGACACGATCGGATTTATCCATCTGTGATGTAGAAATAGCAATGGCCCTGAGTTATTACAGATACGTAGATGAATTTTCACCTATGAACCAGAGAATTCAGGTTACGCTACAAACTGATTTAGTGTAGTTTCATTCGGTTTAAGTACTGTAAATATTAGTACCATCCACATTTAGCCACATATACTTCCCAATATCACAAAGGGCGAACCGAAAATCATTCTTTTCATTTTTTAAAACACAGTTATTAAAACACCTAGCTGGAATTTGAACTCTGAGCACCCTACTAACTCTTATAGGCTTTTGCTTTTTTCGATCCTGATATGAGAAATTCCCGAAGTTCAGTAAGCTACGTATCATCTTCTCATCGTAACTACGGCAGTGTCTCAAGACAAAGTCTTGGACCAGTGTGTGTTGCCAGTTATGCCCGATGGGCCTTATAAGAAGGTGCAAGCCTACCCAAACGGCAATGGAAAAGGCTATGCTTAGAGGCGCATACTCGAGCTTTTTTAGAACCCTAACGATAGTATTTCTATCGATTTTACTAGGATTCGCACCCAGGGCCTCGTCATCGCCACTCGCACCATTTGTGACCAAATAAACGAGGCAGTCCTAACATTCTATCTGTCTATCTATATCATCACGCCAGATCCCTGCGGGGTAGGCAGACAGTACAGAGTTCCAACAGTTTCTTTCCTTACAGCTCTCTCTGGCTTCCCAGACTCATAGTTCGTCTTATATATGCTCGCCGGTCAGTCCTAATATTATTGCTTTTAAATAACGATCTCGGCATACCTAGATGTTTAGAGATTAGATTAATTTTCGATCACGTACACTATCTAACATTCTACGATAACTTCATAATATTATTATCTACACGCAGGTATCGTGACTAGCGTAAAACATAATAATATTGTTACTCCCGCCGAAGATAATTAGTCGAAGTCTAAAGTAGCCGATTATCTCCCTCTTACTTACCGCTTACCGCGGCATATAGTAAGTGTGAATCTAAGTTGCAATTATTCTTATCTTTAAAATCGATAAGAACATATTTTCCATCTCCCGTCTATATTTTAATCTATTTATAAATCATAAACAGGGATGCCTTCTACAGATATTCCTCTTTCCAGTAGCAATTATAGGCATAATTCGTACTTAATACGAGCATGTCGTACTTTTAATTCAATATGTTGGGTAGCTAAGACTAAACTTAGATTCATTCGTGGCAAATTTGAATACGTTCCGTAACGTAACGTAGGCAGACCGAAACAAATAAATGGGCGATTTAGCGCAGTAGTAAAGAGCTCCGCTCCGCCCACTGTGTCTAATAGTCGCGAGTTCGATTCCCTACCCCATGGGACAAATCTATATGTGAACTACAATTATTTGTTTCGGTCTGGGTATTTGTGTATGTGAATTTTCATGTTTGTAAATATTATAAATCCTAGTGTGAATAAATACTATTTTTTTTACGTATCAAACGTTTAAAAAAAAATTACTGCGCCATATCGTCCGTATATATGTATGTATTAAGTGTATAAATCTGTTACAATTCTTTCTGTATGTGAAAACTTTTAATTGGACTTACTCAGTATAATCACTTTACTTATCATTTATGCTGTAAGTTTATTATAAAATAAAAAATTAAAAAAAAAATTGTCAAATTGTGTTATGTACAACGGTGCTTCCCCTTTACCTGAATGTTTTACGTCACTTGAAAATACTAAAAGGAAAATAGTAAAAATGTGGAAAGGCCTAGGGGAAAATGTTGTAATATTATGTAAGTACCTAATACTTTCATGGATTCATGACGTAGGTACATTTATTTATAAAGTTTTATATTTCGCTGGGTTTAACCCCGACCTTAGGAAGGATTTCTATTTAAAAAAAACCCATAGCCCGACACTAGAAATTGCTCTTGTGCCGTGGGTGCCTTAAACATAAAATTCACATGCACGAACACCCAGACCGTAACAAATATTTGTGGGTCACACAAAGTTTCTCTAGACTCTAGCTCTTAAACCCTGGACCCAGCAGTCCGAGCTTGCCTCGCAAACTTGTGTTGGACATGGGTTCAATACAAGTTTGCGAGGAGTTAATGTATATGTAAGTCGATATGTAAGTCGCATGCCGAGAATAATTGCGGAAAATGTATGAATATAAACAACGAATTAACCTCAGCAGGTGCAAGGACATTGTAAATTATAGAAAGGCCCTGGTATCATTATATTAATACGTGAAGCAAAAACTTTGTACCCCTTTTTACGAAAATTGCGCGGACGGAGGAGTATGAAATTTCCCACACTTATTGTTTGTATATTGAGTTCTTAGATTTACGCGAATATTACACATGAAATAAAACTATTTTACGGATTTTATCGCGGTTTATTTTTTTTTTTATTTTTAGTTCCCGACGTTTCGAGTGCTTTGCAGCACCCATGGTCACGGGAGGGACAGAAAAAAAAATAAACCGCGATAAAATCCGTAAAATAGTTTTATTTCACTTATTGTTTGTATCGAGAAGGAGTGCAGAATACTAATATGTTTTTTAAATTATGCATAAAAATACATTACATCAATAAAAATACATTACACACACTACCATGTATTTGACACAATACACTTCAAATTGAGAATAGATTAATATTGTTTGTCTTTAATATTATTTGTCTATAGTCTTACTGAATGTCAAACGTAACCAGCAAACGATGAAAGAGTTTTTTACAAAAAACATCGTTTACAAAGAAGTTTTGTATCATTAATTGAATTATCGAAATATTTATTCAAGTTCAATTGACAGCATTTTCTTTATCACATGGTTTTTTGTAACAATAAAAAAAAGGTTTCTTTTTTTGGATTTCATATAATTTGTTTGAAAAAAATAGGCAAATAACAGTGTAGCCTTGGCGAAATCTGTGATTATAGAAGTGTTTGACAATAGAACCTTAATAATGTTCAAACTTATAATTTAAATTAATTATGGTCGAATTTCGAGCAATGGGCGACCACTAGTTTAGTATTAATACCTCATTGGGAAAGCTCGTAGCGGACGTTAAAATCTGACGTAGCAATAGTCTCATGAACTATTGTATCATGAAGGCAATTTCTAGATCGCACAAAGATGTGCAATTTAAAATAATGATAACGAAATTAGTTTTTCCTAAATTGTAATATCATAAGTGGCTCTTCAAGCCAGACGGACACGATGAACAGAGAGAGGGATGATTCCATTCGTCGGATTGTGTTGAAATAATCCAATGTTGTCCTTTTACCTGGCTTTGCGTCATTTGAAAATACTAAAAGCGAAATAGTAAAAATATGGAAATACCCAGGGAAATATATTACAATATTACATACCTACTGCTAAACATACTTTTTTCATGGACTCATGACGTACTCACCGTTCGTAGCCAACTTTGAAATCTGACGCAACAATGATCTCGTGAACCATTTTCCCATTGTCATCATGATTCTGAAAAAAAACGGACAACTGCGAGCAAGACTCGCGCTCTGAGGGTTTCGTACAAGATATCGCCATTTTCATTTTTCATCGAATTTTTTTTCATTTTTAGTACCAATGAACAGTAGGTAGGCATTGGTAATAAAAGTCTCCAGGATAACTAAAATAAAAGATAGTGTCGGTGTAAAGATGAGAAAGGGTATACTCCGTTGGTACAGGTATATTGAAAGAATTTTAGAAGAAAGAATGACAAAACAGATATACAATGCGAAAGTGGAAGGATGTAGGTACCGGGGAAGACCTACACTATCTTACCGTGACCAAGTACACCGAGTCTTATCTAAAGGATAAGTCAAGAGTCTCCGTAAGCGTGTGTGAGACGAACTATGAGAGTGGAGGAAGCCAGAGAGGAATGTAAGGAAAGAACCTGTTGGAGCTCTGTACTCTCTGCCCACGCCGCAAGGGATCTGGCGTGATGATGTGTTGTTGTAGTTGTATGACTAAAATTACAATGTGTATATTTTTTGGTAAAGTATTGCAGAACTTCTATAAACTTTTAGTATTTTGAATTGTTTTATGAAATTGTATTTGTCTGTAATTTCTTTTACTTGGTAAATAAATTTATTGTTACATATAGGACAAATGTAGTTTTATCTATCGAAAAGCTCCTAGTGACAGTCCGAATTGTGCTCAGTACAAGGCAATAGGCTCACCCCCTATTACATGGGACCTAAAATCGTCGGCGAAAAGTGGATGTACACCTCTGCCACCCCCGCTTGGGGAATATAGGCATGGCGGTGTTTATTTATTTATTTTTGTTTATTATTTATGTATCGCGCTGAGATTCACGGACTTTACCCGGACCTTTGAAAGGCTTGCATGGGGACATGGGTCCAAGACGTAAAGGCCCTTTGCGAGATGTTAATGTTATGTAAGTCACTTGCTGAGAACAGTTGCTGAAAATGAAGAAACATAAACAGTAAACTGACCCCTTCAGGTGCAAGGAGTATTGTAAATTGTGGAAATAAAGCAAAGACTTTGTGAATGAGGTTTGATGGACAAAAACTGGACTATTTCAAAGGGGACGGAGACCATCCATAATTAGTGATACCTACCTATTAGTGATACTACCTGTGGGCGGGGTGCCGCTCACGCCGCTTATTATTATTATTATTCCTCATTCTCACAGAACCTCAGACATTCATGCTAAATTTTCAACCATCCATTAGCAAGCAAGCCACAGTCAGATAATTGAGCGTAGTGAGCAATTTATGCGTATAAATAAAGTTAACGAATTAAGATTTTCCTAAATTGAAATATTAAAAGTGGCTCGCAATCCATACGTGCCCGATGATCAGAGTGAAGGATGCTTCCATTCATCGAATTGTGTCGAAAATTTTTAATTCTTTATTGTACACACATATAGTTACAAATTATAAATTTTAAATTACATAATAGATAAATGTACAAAGGCGAGATTAACTCAAAGTTGAGTTCTCTACCAGCAAACCTTTGAGTGATAGAGAAACAGATCATCAAAATGAGGATAGTAATAAGTGTACAACACAAAAGATATTAGAGGTATAAACTACATATATATATATATATATATATATATATATATATATATCTATCTATCTATCTATAACCTCACGCCAGATCCCTTGCGGGGTAGGCAGAGAGTACAGAGTTCCAACAGGTTCCTTCCTTACATACCTCTCTGGCTTCCTCGACTCTCATAGTTCGTCTCATACACGCTCGCCGGTTACGGAGACTCTTGACTACATACATATATATCCATAAATATACTATATACAATATCATAAAATAATATACTACATAAATATATACAGACATACATACAAACATCTTACATAGGAAGGAAGGAAATGTTCTCTAATTCTTCTCTTGAAAATCTGTAGAGTAGGGCTATCACGTAAAGAGTGATGGAAAGAGTTCCATAGACGCACAGCACGCACAGTAAATGAGCTATCATATCGACTTGAGGTATGTCGGGGCGTACTAAGAAGAGAAGAGGTGGAGCGACGGGGTTTTCCCCTGGGGACAAGATACTCAAAGCGTTCACTAAGATATACTGGGGAATTAGAATTGTTAAGAACAAAGAGAAGCGAAAAGAGAATATGAGTATCCCGACGCTGCCGAATAGGCAACCATTTCAACCGCCTACGAGACGCTGACACATGGTCGAATTTTCGAGGGCCAAAAATGAAGCAGATGCACAAATTCTGCAGACGTTCGAGTTTATTCAGAAGTTTCTCAGTTGTGTCGAGAAAGCTGACATCGGCATAGTCAAGAAGTGGTAGAAGAAGTAATTGAGCAAGAGTTACCTTGGTTTGAAGTGGCAGGAACTTTTGGAGCCGTTTGAAAGATTGAAATGAGCAATAAACCTTCCTGCTTACTTCCGAAACGTGTACATTCCAAGATAGATTGCTGTCTATGTAGATACCCAAGTTTCTTGCGCTACTTGGAAACTTGCGGAATCCTCAGAGGAGCGTGTTTATCATACACATCTTAGACAATCTTGTTAAAAGCAGACACTTTATTGTCTATTTCACTGCAGTTATATACTGGCGATCAGTCAATACAACTCACGTCTTCCCTCAAACGTTCCAAGGTAATGTTCTTAAAATTATTATAAAATTAATTAATTAGTTAATTATATAAGACAGGAATATGAGATCATGATACGAGAAAGCGGCAGCAAGTTGCCCATGCACGGCTTTTTGAGGGTCGGAGGCTAGAATTAAATCTAAAAGAGAAGGATCCATATATCCATCCATCCGTTCAGGAAAATCCAGTTTTGTCCTTTTACCTCAAGGCTTTGTGTCAGTTGAAAGCACTTAAAGCGAAATACTAAAAACGTGGAAAGATCTAGTGTATGTAAAATACACATATACAACATAATAGCAGCCTATACTGCCCACTGCTGGACAAATTCCTTCTCTCACAAATCGAGGTGATAGAGATTAGGTCATAATTCACCACGCGGACCCAGTGCGGATTGGTGGAGCCAGGTTTGTGGCCACCTGCTGTTGGAAATTATCAAGCCGCCTTTAAGGCTTCCCACTTGGTTTAACGACCACCACATTAAGTGGTAAACGGGACCACGGCTTAACGTGCCTTCCGAAGCACGGAGACGCTCGCATATGAAAATGCCGCAAACGGGTGACCGTTTGCGCCATTTTCATATCTCAGGTCGACCGAATCGAACGCTGCTTAACCTTGGTAATCGGTAAGAACGTTGCGGTCGCACAGCGCTACGAGCGCCTCCATTACATACATACCTACAGCTAAACATACTACTTTCATGGTGACGTATACATTTACAAACGTCGTGGCGAACGTTGAAATCTGACGCAACAGTGATCTCGTGAAGTATTTTCCCATTTTCATCATAACTCTGATGGAAGTTAATAATCAGATCTCAAAAAGATATGTTTTACATAAAACAGATAATGTTACGACTTCGGATTTTCCTAAATTGTAATATTTAAAAACGTACGAGTATGAAGACGAATTAAATGAAAACGGGCAGATCTTGTTGATGAAATTAGTGGTACATGTGTCTCTGAAAAGTCACTCTAGTGGTAAATTGGACGTACATTATACTCTGCCTATAAGTTTTAGTAAAATCTTTAATATTTGCGACATTTAGTATGCAGGGCCCGGTCGTTTCATTGACCCTAAATGCATATGTATATTTAAGTATATGTCAACGCCGTGTCGTTAAATTAGCTAATTAGGTGAACGGCCCCGTTAAAAAAACGCCGGCAAAATACCTACAATAACCTATAACGTTTGACCATTCGGCCGACCGAAGGCCAGCTCTTCATGCGGCTTCCATTTCGACATTCATTTTTCTTTTGATTCTGTTTATTATTACCAGTCTAACCTAACCTAGTGTTTCAGTACCGTGGTTTTCATTTAATTGAAACCGAATAATGCACACTGAAGTGTCAATGGGCGGGCCACAAAGCGCGAAGATCGGAGCGTTGGGGCAGAAAGATTCTAGAGTAGAGACCAGGTATTAATAAGCGCAGCGTAGGACGACCGCCTGCCAGAGAGACCGACGATCTTGTGAAAATCGTAGGAACTCGTTGGATGCAGGTGGCATCGGATCGGTTACGCTAGAAAGCAATTGGGGAGGCCTTTGTTCAGCAGTGTACAAGTATATGCTGAAATGATGATGATGATGATGAATGCACATTGACTGTGCTAAAAAGAGGCTTCCATTGTTCTTGATGCTGTGTTGAAGCGCCAGCTGCCACAGAGCTAGAGTTCAGTGGCAGCAGCCCAAGTAACACAACTGTGGCTTAGGAGAGGAAGTTATTGCCCTGAAACAGCTTTAAGCTGTATTAAAGCCGTATACAAAAGTAGTGTTGGGCAAATTTCAATTGTAGAAGCAATCAATCGAAATTTCATTTGCAATTAAATTTAACCCCAAGAAAGTATAAGCTGTATAATGGCGTAAAGTTACTATTATGCAGCCTATACAAGGTGTAACATAATTAATGCAAGACGTGAAAATAGTTTGTTCGAAATTGGTAACTGAATTGTTTTCAACAATTTTTAATGTATCAATTTTTTTAACTTCCAAAATATATATTTATTTGGATTGTACCTATCGATTGCAACTGACATGCAGACAAGTGTACAATAAATGGTTTGGATTACATACAATATATAATATCTGCTGTCCTAACTGACTGTACACAATTTCTATATACTATATAACCGAAAACATGTTATAAAAACGCTAAAGAAATACAAAATATTTAAATAAAGCAAACTAATATAAAAATGAGAAACTTCTACAAACATTAAATTACATCAATTTACCAATTTACACAATATGAAGAGAAAAACAAAATACCAAGGAATATATAGCAATATTTACATGTAGTGTTTTATATGAAGAAGATGGCTGAAGTATTTCAGTAATTTTTGTTTAAAATTAGTATGACTGTATTGAAAAATGTCGCAGTCAATATGGATGTTGCTATAAAATCGAAACATTCGATGAAGGGGATTATCTTGCGAAACGATATTATTGGAGGGTGGTATATTGAGTAAATTCAGGCTGCTACGCTAAGAACGAGTCTGAATTGTCATCTGTATTTTGTCAGTCAAATTTATAAGTTACCATTCGCAATTTTATGTAACAAACATAAATCAATGTCAAAAACATAAATCTATAATATATTGTTACTTCTTCAGTATGCTATAAAAACTTAATTTAATATTGATTTAAAGCAACACCGAGATTTAAAATGCATGTCTAAAACGTATTTCTCAATACGCACTCATACACGTACGCATAAGTTTCATTGTTAGTTTGTGAATAAAAGTGCTTAAAAAAGGGTAAAAAATGTTGAATTTGGAAAAGTGGTTTCGTTTTAAATTTGTGACGCAGTTATCTAATTGGGGTGTCTGAGGTCTTGCGTTTTTGATACACCTTGTATATAGCTTAAAGCTGTAAAAGGGTAGTTGCTTCCACTCTTAAGCAACAGTTGTGCTACTTGGGAGGTATTCATTCCGTTTACCTAAAAGCTACACTTAGGGTGATCGTCACAGAGGGGTATGCTTCCATTCATTAAACTGTGTTGAAATAATCCAGTGTTTTCCCTTTACCTGTACGTTTTGCGTCATTTGAAAACACTAAAAGGAAAATAGTTAAATGTGGAAAGACCTAGGGAAACATGTTGTAATATTGTGTAGTGAATATTTTCATGGTTTCATAAAGTACGTAAGTAAAATTTAAGTTTTATTGTCTCAAGACCTCATTGGGAAAGCTAGTTACGTACGTTAAAATCCAATGCAACAGTGCCTTCGTGTTTATGAACTATTTTTCCATAGGTATCATGATTCTGAAGGAAGTTTATGGATAGATCTTAGAAAGATTTTATTATGTTAATTATTTTGGGTTGTCTTAGAGCTTAGGGTTCTTATTTTAGAGAACCTATTAGATTATTATTTATTATTAAATGTACATCAACAATATACATATTATAATCTTACAACATAGGACGATAAGATATTGTTCTTATATGCATATCAATTAGATATGTACACAACATTGATGAAGATTTTGCATATAACATTAGAATTAACCAATTATAAAATATCACACTAATGAGAAGTGGTAAAATACATTAATTGACAGTGAAATTAACATAAATAGTTATATATTAATTATTAAAATAATAAGAAAAAGAAATTTATTATATATGAAAATTTATTAATTCATAAAAGTTAATCATCCAGAAATGAAAACAATACGGAGAATTTTAATGTATACTAGGTTATGAAGAAATAAAATGTTGAGATAATTTTTTCTTAAAATTATGTAAAGTATCGTGAAAAATGTCAAAGTTGGTCGAGTCTTTGCAAATGGCATTGTACTCTGAACAAGATCGAGCTAAAGGAGAATTACGTCCTACACTGGTTCTGAATAGCGGTATGTGGAGATTAGGTTTCCGTTTGGTGTGACTGATTCCAAGCTATCAAAATATCATCTCTTCTATTTAATGAAACTTTGACATTTTTTGGATGACAGACAACGCACTGCTTAAACCGATGAGTCGAGAAGCATTAAATTTTGCACAGGAGTTCCTTATGCAACATAGGTAAGACTTAAGAAAGGATTTTACGATATTATTTTCCTAACAGGGTTGCAAAGTCAATAAAAAATTATCGATCGGAAATCTGATGAAACACACGACTACGTTTGAAATAAATTCCAGCGTAGCTTAAATATTACAGCGAAGGTCACTTGGCATACTAGTTTGCATACTATATAATAGTGCAACCGGAGCGTCACCAGACCTTTTGTGCCTATTGCACCTAGATAATACACGAATCGTTTAATTAGACCTTACAATTAGCGTTAAAGATGGCAATATCATTACATTAACGAGGTAAAGTTAAAATTGCATTAATTAAGAGTTTATTGACCTTATCGTACATCGAGGTAGCCGCGCGTGACCCCACATTATTACTTGTAAGTTTGTGTGTTATAATGAAAATGCTCGTTTTATCGGAAATTACCCAAAGTGCAAGATCAGATGCAGCGAAAGAATTGTTCTCAAGCTGCGTTCGTAAAAATGTACGCAACAACCTTGACCATGACGTAACAGTGCACTATCTCCATTTGTGGTAATTGTAAGCCAAATATGGAATGATGAAATGACGACAACGGTTTATCTTAGCATCAAAAATGAGACGAATGACAAAGTAGTTCGTTGGTTCTTTTACGGGGAAAATGCTACAGTATCGGCATCGTAACTGAGTAGTTACGCAAACAATTTACAACGAGGAATTTACTTTGAGGGTCAAGAAAGTCGTTTTAATGATGCTTTACGCTCAATGTTTAACAAAATTCCCCCTGCCCTTAAAGTACAATAATAACCCTGATTTTTTTTATCATAAGTAATATATTTTCGGAACTTTTGCATTCGACAGGAAAAACTTAGTTTATGGACGTCAACGCGTAAGAGTTCGATTGCAAATATTCTAATTTAAAATACCTAGGTTAGGAATAATATAATGTACCAGTCGGTAATTCGGAATTCCTGGAGCGGTGGCGGTAAGACGCAGGGAGCTCCAGCGAGCAGTGCGGGAGGAGTGGCTGGAACTGCTCACGCATTTCAGTACGGGGCATGCCACCATTGCCGCGATTGAGCCGATCTTCTGGGCGTGGCTTGAAAGGTGACACGGTGCGCTCACCTACCGGCTGACACAGGTGTTGTCCGGCCATTGTTTTGGGCGATACCTTCGCCGGATCGGCCGTAAGCGTACGGAGGAATGCCACCAATGTGGTGGGGCCAGAAGATACGGCACTGCACTCCGCAGAGATCGGAAGAGCGGCTTTCTCCCTGCCGGCTGTGATATCAGCCATGGTTAAAAGAGAGAACGCCTGGGCGGCAACATTCGCCTTTTGCGAGGCCGTGTTGACGGCAAAAGAAGAGGCTGAGCAGGAGCGCGAGGAGATCTCCTTTAATCCTGCTCGCAGAAGACTCGTCGGGCTAAGGCGTAGGGCATACGCCACAAACGGTCCGCCCCCCATGAATATAGATAGGCCTGCGGGCGTCGGGCCAGGGGAACCGGACGCCCGAACAGTGACAGACCCGTGAAGGAAGCGCGCGGCGTCCTGCGCGCCCTCACAAAGAAGAGCACGGGATGTTGTCGGGGTTTGTGCGAAACACTCCATGCCTGCCCACGCCGCAGATATAATGCCACTGACGATTCCTGCGGCAGGGCTCAATTCAATGAATCATCAAAACCCCCCATGTGGCAGTATGCGCTAGGCATTTACCCCCAAAATAATAATAAAAAGGAATAATATAATGTGCACGAGTAATTTAAATTATGAAGCGCGTGGAATACTATTGAGTTTTAGGGACTTTTCTTCCTGTCTGAATAGGTACTCTATTTGAATTGAATCCATCTAAACATCCATGGATTAACTGTACTCGCCTAGCTTAGGTACATATAATGAATTTATTTTTCAGCATCTTAGGACGTTGCGTTAGATGCTTTATTATGCCTCCAGATCCCTATTTTGAATTTCTTTTTATTTGTTTCTTGTTAAATACTCTACAAACAATGAATTTACTATTATGAGTTTATGACGAATCATTGATACTACTTAATGATGAGTAAGCAATAGGATTCAAGAGCTTTTTCAGCCCTTGTTTACTTTCGATATAAAGGGGAATCCAATCGAATTAAATTGTGAAGAATCTTAAAAAAAATAGTTAACCTAGATTTATATTGGGAGTAACTAAAGGTATCTAATAGATATCTATTAATTGTACCTAAAATAACTTATCTATTATCTCATATTTATTTCATTTGTTTCCCTAATTCTTGAATATCTATTTAACCAAAATGGCCCATCCTTATTTGGATAAATTATTATATAGTTTGTGACTACACTGATGATGACGGTTTTCTGCAAGATAAATAATTATTTATAACGATTAATGATCGAATCGATCCCGGCTGTGTGAGTAATCGAATCTGGTGGATTATTCAAATATTTCGGCGGTTACCGGCGATTCAATATAGGTGTATAACATAAACAGCGGAGTATTCCTATGAAATTCCTACGCAGTACTCCACTGGCGTCTTGCTGAACTTACGTAAAAATATAATTATTATCCTACTAATATTATATTATAAATGTGAAAGTTTGTATGTTTGTTAGTCAATCATGCAAAAACCGCTGAACGGATTTAGATGAAATTTGGCACACGGATAATTTATTACCTGGATTAAACACAGCATGCTTTTTATACAGAAAAATATTTGATTCCTGTCTAAAGACAACGCGGACGATGTCGTAGGCAGAGAGTAGTGCATATTAAATATGGCATAAGTAACATAGAAGCAGAATATACCTAAGCTAAGCTAATGCTAGATAAGCCTTCAATCAATCAGTCTATCGTAGTCCACTGCTGGTCATAGACCTCTCCTAACACGCGCCATTGCACACGGTCCTCCGCCTTCCGCATCCAGTCTGTCCCAGCGACCTTTTTGAGGTCGTCGGTCCATCTAGCTGGGGGCCGTCCTACCTTACGCTTACCAAGTCGCGGTCTCCACTCTAGGACACGCTTGCTCAATCGGCCGTCGGTCCTTCTGCAGATGTGACCAGCCCATTGCCACTTTAGCTAACTGAGTCTGCGAGTGAGTCTAGATAAGCCTTAGCAGGCATAATTTTTAATCTATTGCGTCTACATATCAGTGCATGAGATATAAATGAGATATGATTAATAAATAAAAGACGTATATGAGTTTCTATTCTTCCGAGTCCCCCTTTAAAGAATTGGTATAGTCCGACAAGGATCGTTTGGCTCGTTGACGACATTGACGGGGGGCGTTGGTTTGTGGTTATATAGTATTGAAATTAGTGTTACCAATTAGTAAAATTTTCTTACTTTCAAGGAGATATTTTAATATGCGTTACGATTACTAATTAAAAAAAGAACTTGGGTAAATTTCATAGCGAACGGCAACTCTGCGACTGTCATGGGGTGACTTGATGACAGCATTAATTCCGACTTTTGGCCGCGGGACATAAGATCCTTGTCGGACTGTAATTATTCCACACGAGGGCTTAGCAGAACAATTTGTCAATAGTACCGCTGTTTAGAAAGATTACTGTCACGTGCATCTTTATTTAATTTTATAGTGTAAATTGAAAAGGATAACATATCAACTCATAGCGCCACGCTAACGTCATTTGTTCGTGCTAAGCCTCTGTTTAATTATGTTTTAAGACTGCTTGCCATAGTGACTAAAATACCGAAACCTTACGATGGCATAGATAACAGTCAGGAGTTGCATCCATTGTATTTTTCCGCAACGCATAACATGCAGTACATCACCTCCACACCAGGTTATACTGGTGCCTAAGTGTGTACCTTTTTTTATAAAAAATATAATAATAATAATATCAGCCTATACTGCCCATCGCTGAGCAAAGATCTTCTCTCACCAATTGAGGTAAGAGAGATTAGGTCATACTCCACCACGCGGATCCAGTGCGGATTGATGGAGGCAGGTTTGTGGCCACCTGCTGTTGGAACTTATCAAGCCGCCTTTAAGGGTTCCAACTCGGCTTAACGACTACCACATTAAGTGGTAACCGGGACCAACGGCTTAACGTGCCTTCCGAAGCACGGAGACGCTCGAATATGACAATGCCACAAACGGTCACCCATATTAGGCCGACCGAGTCGAACGCTGCTTAACCTTGGTGATCGGTAAAGACGCCGCGGTCGCACAGCGCTACGAGCGCCTCCTTTTTTTACGTGGGGAAATCCTCATGGCCTTCCGCCAGCCTCGGGGTAAGCTGGCGAGGCACGTCGGTGTCTTACCGACTAAAATCTTACGGCGGCCCGCACTGCAACATGTCAGAGGGGTTTCGAGATCTCCAAGTAGAACGCACCTTGGAAATTTATAGCTCGTTACCCACTCTGCACCGACGTGGTGCTCACGGCGGCGTGGGCCACACCACGCCGCCGTCCTCCTCGGGGTCGCGCATTAAGGAGGCTTGGGGCCCCCGTCCCACGACCCCAAACGATATTGGGTCTCCCGCCAGATGTAGCAGCAGGGGATACAAGTTAGCCCGTATTGTGAAGCCCCGGCCTATTGGGCTGGGGGGGCCTGGGCGGGCTGTGCTTCCGCCCCGGCGCCATCGCCTTTAGCGAGCTGGATCGGGTGAGGCCGTCATCCTTCTGGCTTAGGTGTGTACCTAACCTAGCCCTGTACCTTATAATTTAATCAAGTAATGCCATGTGTTTAGAATTCTATCAGTCGAAATCTTATTCTATAGTCAAGTAATGGCCAGAATAGGGAAATTGTAAAAATTAAGTTGCAATTAAAATATTTCGAATTTCGTCGCGACTTATTTTTGGTTTTAAGTTCCCGACGTTTCGAGAGCGCAACAGCACCCATGGTCACGGGAACTGAGGTGTTTGACGTCCAAAAGTCATTATTATTCCGGAGTACCGTACGGGGACCATTTAAGCAATTGGAATTTCTATTGATTGATTCTACAATCGACTGCCTTGTTGGTCTAGTGGCAAAGCGGATTGCTTTGTGATCACGAGGTCCTGGGTTCAAATCCTAGGTCGGACAGATGTAATTTTTGTAACGAAAAATTTTCAGAATGAGTCCGGAGTCTGGAATTGTGCCCGGTATATGGCAATAGGCTCGCCCCTATTAAATGGGACCTAATATCGTCGGAGAAAAGAGGGTGTACTCGATACACCTCTATCTACCACCGCTTGGGGAATATAGGCGTGACGGTGTTTATTTATTTTTTTGATCTTACAATTGAATAATGCTCAACCGTAACTTGACTTTTGACGGACGATTTAGCGCAGTGGTTAGGAGCTTAAGCCGCTCCGCCCACTGTGTCTAATAGTCGCGGGTTCGATTCCCGCACGGGACAAATCTTTGTGTGATCCACAATTACTTGTTTCGATCTGGATATTTGTGCATGTAAATTTACACGTTTGTAAACGCACTCATGACACAGGAATAAATCTTAGCGTGGAGCTACATTTAAGAAAAAATAACTTAGTACAATTTTTTTTAGACCTGGCATTATTACGTCTTTAGTTTTGTTTATTAATGAAAAAGTAGAAAAAGTGCACAGATACAACGAACCAAGTAATGTTTATTACTTAAGTAAAGTAAATAGATAATTACTTAGCTAACAATTTTAAATTCTGACATTTCTTACTTTTAGTAGTTTTTCAACTACAGAACAGAATTGGTGTACTTAATTATTACTTTTACCCAAGTAAGATTTGACTTGTTTATAGATACGGGTGGTAATGTACCCTATAGTGCAAATACTCTACATTTCGGCTAAACATGAGCCGCTGTAATGTAGAACACATTGCTACGACAATCCTCATGACTTTTATATTTCTTGGACCTTAACCAACAGTTTTAGGATTGGGCGCATTTTTTAAAAACCACGAGCCGTTTTTTTGCATCGAATTCTACAATTTGGCGGCAACATTGTCACAAGTTGAAAATTCGATGAGCCTATACATATAGGTCGTATCATGCACAAATATGCCCTCAAACTCACTTGCCATCTGGGCCCTAATTCGCTATGACCAAACCCGGTGCATTACGATAACTTGAAATTCTACTATTATATATATAATATAATATTAGCCCTGATAAGAAACTGTCCCACCGTTAGGCACGGGCTTCCTCTCAAACTGAGAGGGCTTAGGCCATAGCCCACCACGCTGGCCCAGTGCGGGTTGGCGAACTTCACACACCTTCGAGAAACTTAGGCATACAGCTTTCCTCACGATGTTTTCTTTCACCGTTAAAGCAAGTGATAGTTAACTTTTAATACGCACATGCTTTCGAAAAGACAGAGGTGCCTGGGTTTCAACCCGAGACCTCTGACTTTGCAGTCCAACGGTCTAACCACTAGGCTATCACTGCTCTACTGCAGTTACAAATTCTACTGAAGTGTCATTAAACGATCATTTTATGAAATCATCAAAACACGCTGCGTTATGTGTTTCATTGGTCATAGCAAATAAGGCCCTGAACTCTGTCACCAAGGTCACATGAGTAAAATAAATATCTTTACTCGTGTGCTTGGGTGGCCTCAACACCGGTAATGATCAGAGCAACAGCTTCCTAAGAGCGTCTATTATCTCGTATTTACCAAGAACTGTTAACTGAAAAGGTTAGGTTATTTGTGGCCGCACGCTTTAATCTATTGATGAACACAGTACGTATCTACGCAAGTATTAGGTACGTTCATAATATTATACATGATGCGGATTTGAACTTTGTCATAGTGATGTCAATACAAATTCTATCTATCTATCTATCTATAACCTCACGCCAGATCCCTTGCGGGGTAGGCAGAGAGTACAGAGTTCCAACAGGTTCTTTCCTTCATACCTCTCTGGCTTCCTCCACTCTCATAGTTCGTCTCATACACGCTCGCCGGTTACGGAGACTCTTGACTTTTCCATCAGATAAGACTCGGTTTATTTGGTCGTGGTAAGATAGTCTAGGTCTTCCCCGGTACCTGCATCCTTCCACTTTCACATTGTATATCTGTTTTGTCATTCTTTCCTTTGGCATTCTTTCTATATGCCCGAACCAGCGGAGCATGCCCTTTCTCATCTCTACACCGATACTATAATACAAATTCTGACTTCTTATAAATATAGGATGTATATGTATGTACATAGTTCCTTCTTTTTTCCTGGTAATTAAAACTATTCAATATAATATTGATGATGATGACTATATTAATCTATATCATCGCGCCAGATCCCTTACGAGGTAGGCAGAGAGTACAGAGTTCCAACAGGTTCATTCCTTACATACCTCTCTGGCTTCCTCCACTCTCATAGTTCGTCTCATACACGCTCTCCGGTTACGGAGACCCTTGACAAGTCCTTCAGATAAGACTCGGTCTATTTGGTCATGGTAAGATAGTCTAGGTCTTCCCCGGTACCTACATCCTTCCACTTTCGAAATGTATATCTGTTTTGTCATTCTTCCTTCTGACATTCTTTCAATATGCCCGAACCAACCAACGCAGCTTACTCTCTCTTATCTTTACACCGATACTATCTTTCATTGCTACTCGCTTTCTTACTACACTGTTGCGAATACGGTCGGTCAGCTTTACTCTGCACATCTTTCGCAGAGCTCGCATTTCCACCGTTTTTATCCTACTATCATTCTCCTTCTTACATACCTAGCTATTGCTGCCATATAACAGCGTTTGGACAAGCACTCCGTTATGTATGGCCAGCTGCACTTTTTAACTTAAGTGCCGGCTCCAAAGTAGCTTTCCCATCGCACCATTCACTCTGTTCCTTGCACTCACTGTTCTCTCTGTGTCAGTGGTTTATTTCCCATCCTTACTTAATGCGCATCCAACATACTCGTATACAAACTCAGTCACTATATTAATTATGATCAATGTTTTCTTTTGTACCTATTTTAAAAACACTAGGCCTAGGCTTACACTAGATAATCAATAGTTGTATGTTATACAACTATCTTAAAATATAAAATGATGACTTTTTGCTTAATTTTAAATAGACATGTCATGTATATTTTTACTTAATTCCTATTAATGTGTTTGCGCGTGATTAAATCTCTAATTTATTATTCTATGATGTCATTTCGGACTCAATTTAGAGCAGTCAAGCAACAATCAGAGTGACATCATTTCTATTAGGTACATACCGTTATGATCAAAAACCGGCTGAAAAAACTAAGCTTTTAATACCTCAAGCGATAGGAATGTACATATACTGTAGACCCTACCGTATCAATGGAGGCCACCTACCCTTGAGTTTTTTTAGTGCTGCAAAAGTCCCTCAATTGTCCTCGCAGAGGATAGAGAATGTTCTGAAGATGTTTTCCCTGTAAAAAAGAAAAAACAACTTGCAAAATTGTCATGCGCCGGTCTTGCGTAAGTGCCATTAACTTTTTTCCTCTTGCAATTGCATAAAATTACGATAATTACCCCAGATTGGATCACTTAAAAATATACATTTATATCTATCTATCTATAACCTCACGCCAGATCCCTTGCGCGGTAGGCAGAGAGTACAGAGTTCCAACAGGTTCTTTCCTTACATACCTCTCTGGCTTCCTCGACTCTCATAGTTCGTCTCATACACGCTCGCCGGTTACGGAGACTCTTGACTTTTCCATCAGATAAGACTCGGTTTATTTGGTCGTGGTAAGATAGTCATTTACATTTATATATTACGTTATAAACGTGTATATACTTAAATGCAACTAAAAGCATTGTAAATTGAAATAAATATTTTCAGACTTCCAAAATTGTTATCCCACTACTTCCATGACTTATATTTTTAATTCCCACGACATCCAAGACATACACAGTCAAGTCAAGTGCGAGAAGATGCGTTGTCAATTACTAGATCGTAGTTATTTTTTTTGGCTTGGTGCTTGTTTATATATATAAACTACCTAGATTATTAAAATATTTCTTCTAGAAGATTGCTGATCATCATTAATGATTGCTGCTTAATAAAAAATTTTTTTATAACCGACCATACTTTAAAAGTTAATCATGGTTCTCGTGAGAAAGATAATATACCCTCGTGGAAGTCGCGGGAACTTATTTATGAAAGAATATTTTTTCAAAAACCATGGGTTTTGGAAGTCTGGCAACAACTCAATTGTAAACAGCAACAGAACGGAACGGAATGCTGTTACCTTTAAATTAAATGAAACTTATATATTATAATTCTAATAGGAGGTGTGTTCGTGTGTACGATTGAATACAGTATTGTCCAAGGTACCTTTACAGCTTCACCGAAAAAGAGGGCTAGCGTTATCACTATCTAACCTTGTGGTACATTGGCTATGAGTCAGAAGTTCCGTTAGACTTTTTAAAGAAACTAACACGAAAATTAAGTTTGGGAATCCCTCTCACGTCAGTTTGTTATAAACGGAATTAATAGCATGTCAAAAGCAAATAACTTAGGACATAGACTAAAATATAAAACCTATATACGATTTGGTGCCTATTGTGGTGGGTATTGTATCTTTGGGGGTGGCTTTTGTTCTGTAGTGGAATTCTGTCGGCTGAGGATGATAAAACCTGGATAGAATCTGAATTAGAATGGATTTTACAAGCTGTGAGGCGGCATTTATTTTTAACCGACTTCAAAAAGGAGGAGGTTCTATGTTCGGTTGTATGTATGCTTTTTTTTTTTTTTTTTTTTTTATGTATGTTCAGCGATATTTCCGTCAATTGTGGACCGATTTTGATAATTTTTTTTGCATTGGGTTCAGTATATCTCCAAGGTGGTCCCATATTAATTTTATTGACATTGGACCTTGGACTTAGAAGATACACCAGGGAACTCCTTAACGACAAACAATAGGCATGTGTAAATTGCGATATTATCGGTATTACGTCAATCCTATAGGTACCCTACTATAGAATTCACTGGTCACTTAAAATTGTAAAATAAAAATCTTTTATAAAAAAAGGTAAACCGACTTCAAAAAGCAAAAAAATAAATATTTGAAGTCGGTGCCAAGTAACCGACTGCACCAACCAGCACCGACTTCAAATATTTATTTTTTTGCTTTTTGAAGTCGGTTTACCTTTTTTTATAAAAGATTTTTTTTATAACCACTAGTTAATTGGCCATATTTCTAAATCTTTTATTAAAACAATATACGGGGAGACAAGAATAATTGAAGGAGGCAAGAAGAATATATAAGGGAAGAGCTTGTTGGCTTTAAGTTTTGTGCATATTCACTCTCTGCTTATCCCGAGCTGGATCTGACATGCTCATAAAGATCGTTTATCTGCCAATTACTAGATAGCATCGATAGGCACTTGTGTGACGATATTAATGCATCTACTATCAATATTTTTCATGTTATTATTTTGGGACTTGTCTACAATTATTTCATAATCTTTGGACTGAAACGTTACAGGAATGAGTCAGTTTCCGAGAAAGCTTACCGAACGCACCTTCAGTTTTCGGTTATCAACCTTCGAATCGTAGATAAGTACTATTAGTTAGGTTTTTTCTACAAAATCATGAGCAATACGCCATTATAGCGACAATTTATCTTATGCAGACTACTGATTAAAACCAATCTATTTTTTTTCAAACGTACCCGCACACTAGGATTTATTACTGTGTCGCGGGTGCGTTTACAAACATGAAAATTCACATACACCAATATCCAGACCGGAACAAATATTTGTAAATCACGCAAAGATTTGTCCCGTGCGGGAATCGAACCCGCGACTATTAGACACAGTGGGCGGAGCGGCTTAAGCTCTTAACCACTGCGCTAAATCGTCCGTCAATTGATAGATGTAGTTTAGAAATAGTGCTATGATACAATTACTTGCAGTAATTACCCACGAAACCTACTACTGCGACCTACGAAACATTTATACACATACATACATATACTCATTAGTTATTTTATGGTAAAATTGATCTCACTTTGTTAATATTTGTTAAATATTGATAGCAGTACGCCCAATAAATTTTATTTTTGATGATTATTTACCTAATAATTAAATTAAATTATATGACTGTGCGTTGACAAAAATGTAAAAATGTATTATATATCTTACTCTGTTTAATAATTCAGATTTCTGCGATACAAATTCAGTACTTAGTATAAATATTGCTAATTAATTTGCTTCAGCCTTTTTAAATTTTATATAATTCCATTTAATAAATAAATTATGATGAGTAAAAATTAAATAAATAAAAAATATTTGAAAATGAAAATGAAAAAAAAAAAATATAATTTTTTACTTCTTTAGCTTATGGCATTAACAGGAGTTGAAGTCTTCATTTAAGCATAATATTGCTTGTGTTAGAGGACACCGATTGGCCTGCTTAGTTATCATAATTTTTGTTACATACTTTTGTGAACACCATATAGTTACGAGGATAACGAATTACACTTTTTTGATATCTTTAAGCATGATCAACTTCGTCTCTTATAACCTTTTAAGAAAGAACACCCTGTGATAATCGATGGACTTGCCGGAAAATTAGGTTTGGATTTTTTAATTATCGTAGGAAGCGCTCGAAGCGCTACAGTAGGTATTGCAGTGTTCTTTATCATCGCCAAAGTTAAGCAGCGTTCAACACGGTCAGTCCGGGATAAGTAATTATTTGAAGTTTTGTTCGGTACTTGTGAAGGCACGTTTTAGTCCATTGGTTACAGCTACCACTTAATGACAAGTCTGTTTGCCTTGTTCCAATTGTATAAAACCACCAACCTGTTTCATTCACTAATTCGCATTAGATCCTTGTCGTAGAGTACGACGTTTTGTGAGAGAAGGTATTTGCCTAGAAGTCTCACTGTGTTTTTTATTGGAAAACATACATCTCATAGGTAAGTAATAAATATATAGAATACACTATGTAAGCGTGTACGCGACGAACTATGAGAGTGTAGAAAGGTCTGTAAAGAAAGAACGTGAAAGCCAATTCTCGTGATTAAAAGCGTTCAGAATGTAGTCTCCGTCTAATCTCAATGTCATAAATCTCACAAATGGTATTCTCGTAAAATATCGACATCGACCGAATCGAGATCTGACCGACGGTTTAACAAATTTTACAATGGTATATGAACAAAGAATAATACGAAACATCGTTAAATTGAAGATGTCAGTTAGATATTGTTTTTAGATTGTGGCAGCTGAGATTAACCTATCATCAACGATATCTTTAAATTTAACAACTTAGCATAACATCTAAATTAGACTAAGATGATACTGAAATCGATACTTTAGTGGAGCAGAATACTAAATGTGATTCAATTCATAATTAAATCTCAATTCAGTCAACATTCCGTCTCAGTGCCAATAAAATACGAGAATTGGCCTTCTGTTGGAAATCTGTAATCTCCGTCCCCTAGCGGGCTAGGGATCTGGGAGTTATTTTCTTAGTTACTTTCTCTTTTCCTCAAACAACTGTTCGACGGACGATTTAGCGCAGTGGTTAAGAGCTTGAGCTGCTCCGCCCACTGTGTCGAATAGTCGCGGGTTCGATTCCCGCACGGGACAAATCTTTGTGTGATCCACAATTATTTGTTCCGGTCTGGGTATTTGTTTGTGAATTTTCATGTTTGTAAATGCACCCACGACACAGGAATAAATCCTAGTGTGGGGCTACGTTTTAAAAAAAAAAAAAAAAAAAAAAAACAAAAAAAACTATTGCATAGCATACATAGAAAGCTCCTTAATAATAATATATTATAACTCGTGGGAGTACACAGTACACCTCTGCCTACCGGGTACAACATGTACATCCCCGCTTGAGGGATACCTATAGGAGTGACGGTTATAATCTCAGATCATATATATATGATCTGGGCTATATTACATAAAATTGTAAGGAGAATTGTAATTTTATTGTGAGTACGGAACATGCTGGTATCTTAAGATACGTCCTTGATCTTATTCAAATTTATTAGCATGCTGTACTTACTTTCAGAGCGTCTGTTGTCGTATAACTGGGTTTTTCCGAATGGACATTTTACTATGTTTTGGAAACATCCTTAAAACCGGCTTATAGTAATTATTGAGGTACGACAAGGATCATTTGGCATATGGATGACATAAACGGGGGCGTTGGTGTGAAGTAAGAGTTAATATTTCGTAAACATTTCTACTTATTAAAAAAAGAACTTCGATAAATTTCATAGCAAACGGCAACTTTGCGACTGTCATGTAGTGACATTTCCCTTGATGACAGTGTTAGTTCCGATGTAGGCCACGGGTCAAAAGATACTTGTACGGCTTTTCATTGACAAACAATCGTTCAAAATCGGAATAACCTACATATACTTATGTACAACATGTAATACCTACATACTGGGTGATTCGGAATAAGGGTATAGGGGAATTAGGGGTTTAGGTATACCTAAACCCCTAATTCCCCTATACCCTAATTCCCTATAAGGTTAAGGTTAGTCTAAAAAACTTTTGTTATAGACTATTTTTATTCTCACCTGCCCATACAAGTTCACTCGATCAGATCACCTGATGAATATGTATTAAAAACGAAAAATCTAACAAATTAGCATTTGCAGGGTGGTCTAGTGGGTTCGACGCTTAGGTCTAAAATCTTTTTATTTTAAATTCGGTCTGGAATTGTGTCCGGCATAATGACAATAGGTTCACCACTAACGACATTGGAAATTAAGATTTTACTTGGTACATACACTGTTTTTTACAAAAATAAGTGCACATACGAAAATAAACAGATAACAAATTTACATAAAAATAGCTACTTTTAAAATGTTCCGATACTCTCAAGTATTTCGTCATCTGGTACTCAACATTTATGAATCATACATTATTCGACTAGGTTTTTCTTGTCACGTCACCATTAACAAGTGGATGTGTGAAGGTTCATTAACACCTGATGCGATGATAAGAATACGATATGTGAAAAGAAGTGGGTTAACTTCTTATCTGTACAGGTAGGCTAGCTATTTTATTTAGAAATCCGGAATAAAAAAAACTGTCTCGTTGGTATAGTGGCGCAAAGGTAGCGAGTAGTATAGTCCTGAGTTTGAATCCTAGGTCGGACTAAATGTGTTTTTTTTATGGAAAATTGCTCAATCTACGTACCGCTTGTAGAAACTTGGCTTTACAGGTGAGGTACGAAGGGCTGTCTCCTCAAAAGACTTTGAAGAGACAGCCCTTCGTTCATCGAGGAGTTCTACAAGCAAGTAGATGGTGTGGCGATGGGCTCCCCTGTATCTCCCATTGTTGCCGATATATTCGTGCGTGCTTCAATCAAAACATTTTATAAGCCGCCGAAGAAGATCAGTCAGTTTTTACCATCTGTCAAGTGTCACATTCCTCTACAAGATGCAGGAGTATACAAGCTTGATTGTGAATGTGGTCTCTCTTACATAGGACAAACAAAAAGATCAGTAAAAACTCGGGTTAAAGAACACATAGCTGACCTAAAACATCGTCATCGTCGCTCAAAGAAGTCTACAGTCTGCGAACATGTCCTTGACCGCACCCGCTATAACATCAGATTTCATAGACCACAAATCCTCGTGAAAGAACACCGATTCCTACCAAGGATGGTTCGCGAGGCTATTGAAATTAAAAAACATCCTAATTTCAATAGAGAAGATGGCTGGGTGCTTCCATCGACTTGGGATCCAGTAATTAATATAATCAAATCCAAAACCAAGCATAACACTGCAAGACCTCAAGACACCGTGAGCTCATTCTGCGTAGATCGGACCAACAAAAATAATTAAGAAGTTTGAGGGTACCCCGGAACAACTATACCTTTTGGACGTCTACCACCTCAGTCCTTCCCGTGACCATGGGTGCTGCAAAGCACTCGAAACGTCGGGAACTTAAAAAACAAAAAATAAACCGCGATAAAATCCGACAAAATAGTTTTATTTCATGTGTAATATTCGCGTAAATCTAAGAACTCAGTAAATGAAACTTGTACGTGTATGTGTGCGTATTGAGAAATTTGTTTTATACTATATATAATTTATAATACGTGAAGCAAAAACATTGTACCCCTTTTTACGAAAATCGCGCAGACGGAGGAGTATGAAATTTCCCACACTTATAGTTTATATAGAGAAGGAGTGCAGAATGCTAATATTTATTTTAATTATGCATTAAATCAATAAAAAAACCTTACACACACTACCATGTATTTGACACAATGCACTTCAAATTGAGAATGGATTAATATTGTTTGTCTTTAATATTATTTGTCTATAGTCTTACTGAATGTCAAACATAACCAGCAAACGATGAAAGAGTTTTTACAAAAAACATCGTTTACGGAGAAGTTGCGTATCATTAATATAAATAAATAATTAAAAATATCGAAATATGCATGTCAAGTTCAATGGACAGCATTTTCCGTATCGCATGGTTTTTTGGTTCAATAAAAAAAAATAAAAAAAGGTATTCTTTATTTTAATCATTTTTTGGATTTTTTTCATTTAAATTTCATATAATTTGTTTAAATTATATAAAAAAAATAGGCAATCGAACAGTGTAGCCTTGGTGAAATCTGTGATTATAGAAGTATAGTCTTTGACAATAGAACCTTAAAAATGTTCAAATTTATAATTCAAATTAATTATGGTCGAATTTCGACCAATGGGCGACCACTAGTTCATTTGAAATCTCCGTATTGCTTTGAATCAAGAATAAATTTAGTATGTAGTAGTAGCGCACTGAAGGAGTAATAGCATAATTTGAAAATAAAAATAATATATAAAATACATTACCTACAAATAGTGGAAATCAATTCGGTTACCTATTTAGAATAAACTGTTTTCAGTTCGTGCCTTAATTGTACCTTGCACCTTGTGTATGGGCGACCATTAGACACTGATTATAAATAAATATAGATATTAATATAAATAGACACTAATGAAATGTGAAAGGATGTAGGTACTGGGGAAGACCTAGACTATCTTACCATGACCAAATAGACCGAGTCTTACCTGAAGGACAAGTCAAGAGTCTCCGTAACCGGCGAGCGTGTATGAGACGAATTATGAGAGTAGAGGAAGCCAGAGAGGTATGTAAGGAAAGAACGTGTTGAAACTCTGTACTCTCTGCCTACCCGCAAGGGATCTGGCGTGATGATATAGATAGATAGACACTAATAAGTTGCCTTAAATCAATCAGGTGATTAAAGTGGAACAAACGATGATGACAACGGCCCCTATTATATTTGGACAGTAAGTACACTCTGCCACCCCCGCTTGGGATATATATAGTCCGGGTACAAGGATGTTTTGACCTGTCGAAAACATTGACTTTGGGGGGCGTTGGTGTGAAATGATAATTCATTTAGTCAAATTTTCTTACTTCCAAAGAAATATATCAACAGGTCGGTCCCCACGGTTACTAAATAAAAAATAACTTGGGCAAAATTCATAGCAAACGGCATCTCTGCGGCTGTCATGAAGTGGCATTTCAGTTGATGACAGCGTTAGTTCCAATTGTGGCCGCGGGCCAAAATATCCTTTTATGATTGTAAACGAGAGGGATACATGATTTTTTGAAGACTTTCGTTTCTTTACATAACCTTCCAATATTACGAAACTATGGCTATTGTTAGTAGGTATATCTTCATAGTAGGTTAGAATGTTTTCCTAGAAAGTACTCCAAAATAAAATGTCACGAGTTGTAAAAATCAGCGCACTTCTAAGAATCGCTTTCACCGCATGACGCAATGACGTCTCGCCATCCGTCATCCAGTTAACGTTCGTATAGCTTAGGAGCATGCTGGAATTTAAAAAAAATATCTTCTTATATTTTCTGGGTACGTAAATATTAAGGGAATTAATAAGGTGAATGACCTTGAGATTTTATCAACGTAGCCCCAAACGTAACTAGGAATTAGTCCTGTGTCAAAATTCACACAAATATTTGCCCTGTGCAGGGATCGAACTACTCAGTCCAGTGAGCGCAGCAGCTTAAGCAGTTGACGACTGGACGTAGTCCTGGGTCAAACAAATGATTAAAAATGTACCTTTAGTGCCGGCAGAGACAAAAGTAAAAAGTGTGCCCGAACGCCCAAATTGCAGGTTTTTTTTCATATAATTTTGATATAAATTGTCCAAATTAAAACGTCACCAATAAAATTTATAGTTCATATCTTAGGCCGTCGTTTTATATATATTTTATACATATTTTACTTTATACTATGAGAGTCGAGGAAGCCAGAGAGGTATGTAAGGAAAAAAACCTGTTGGAACTCTGTACTCCCTGCCTACCCCGCAAGGGATCTGGCGTGAGGTTATAGATAGATAGATAGATTATACATATTATCCGCTCATTTGAGTAGACAATTTACTAGTAAGAAGTTATTCTTTGGAAAGTTGAATACATTTATTTAAATTGCATGCATACATTTACGTTTACGACACTTCTTCTTTCTTCTCTTTATTTTCTAATAACTTATATACTTCTTTTAACATTACTACAACAAAGTTTTAATGCCCGTGACAGTGAAAACTAACAACAATAATGCTTAATCTCTTGGCAGCTTTATTACGGCCCGTGGCGATTTCGCGTGTTTCCGTAACCACAAGTAATAATTAACCCACATTAGGCAGGACCTCCTAAACTAACTACCCATACATCATTGTCATGAATCGTAGAGCGCTGTCTTTTCTAGCATATCGACGAGTGTGCCCAACGCCTCGTGCGCGCCACGTGCGGCCACGGCCGCAGCAGCGCGAGGCTACTTAACAATCCTCATTTTAACATAAACCCTACCTCTTAAACTTTACGACTCAATTTCTATGATAAGCCTACCTATTTGTCTCGAAAATAAAAGTTCAACGAATATAAGCTTAAAGTTCCAATGCATACCGCTGAAAATCTATTACCGGCTGGTCCGACATGTTACGTTCAGTTAATTAGTCAGACTCAAGGAGAGCCACCGCTGGTATTTCATTCATAAAGCGAATATGGTTGTAGAGTACTACGCATTTTCTCGTAATAACTAACTAAACGGTATAAATTTGGTGCATGCGCTAATTTGACCCAGTTTTGTTGTGGTACGAAAACAAATTTGAAATCTAAAATAGGCAAGTAGGTAATAAATTACAATGTAATATTAATAACAATATTTATAATACATTTGGAAACTATTTAGATAGTTTACATATGAATGTTTATGGATGTTGATCATCGGAGTGGATAATACAATATTTAACTACTAAAAACTATACACATAAGTGGCAATGGGCCGGTCACATTAGCCAAATAAACGATGACCGCTGGGACAAACGAGTTCTTGAGTGGAGACCACAGACTGGCAAACGTAACGCAGGACGCCCTCAGGCCAGGTGGAGCGATGACCTTCGTAGGGCGGCTGGCAGAAACTAGATGCGAGTAGCCGAGGATCGTACCCAGTGGCGTGCACTTGGAGAGGCCTTTGTCCAGCAGTGGCCTGCTATAGGCTGATGATGATGATGATGAAGTATTCACAATGTCGAAGGGATCTGGCGTAATGATGATAGAAGTATATGGAACATAGAAACCTCTTTGTTAAGAAAATATAATTCATAATTCCGATATCAATGTCCACAAGTGGGTTAAAAAGTTCAACATTATTAGGGACTAGGCTAGAATGGCAATAGGCTTGCCTCCTATCACATGGGACCTAACATCGTCGGCGAAACGTGAGTGTACTCAGTACACCTCTGTCACCCCCGCTTGGGTAATATAGACGTAACGGTGTGTATTATTAAGGACTTTGGTGCCTACTTTTTCAATAAATTGACAAGACTTACCAAATGGACTCCTTAACTCATTTGAACTTGTCTGTAATACTTATTTTATTCCACAAAGATTTTCATTCAATTACGACAGCTCACCTATTTTGAACTTTGAGTGAGAAAAGCAAATGTTATTTCTCGTCATCGATGTTTTGGGTTCAATAAACATCGGACATCGATGTCAATATCGATGTCATCATCAATTTTTTTGCGACATCGCTCAACCTAATAACCTACTCACACATAAAAGAAGATCATTTGATTATTTCTTCTAGGTGCGGTGTGAACGAACAACAAATGTAGAGTTTTTTAGGGAGAATTATGGAAAATGCGGATCGCTTCGTGATCACGAGACCCTGGATTCAAATCCTAGGTAGTATGAGTCCTGACCTGGATGTGCCCGGTATATGGCAATAAGCTTGCCCTCTATTACACTGGATCTAACAGCGTCGGGAAAAAGTGTGTGTGATCAGACACCTCTGCTACCCCCGCTTGGGTAATATAGGCGTGGCGGTGTGTAATAAAAAAGCCGTCCGTATACTAAATCCAAAATTGTCGTATTAAAAAAACACCGTTCTTCTACCATACGTTCTACACTCTACAGGTTTTACCGTATGTATGAATACTTTAGAGCTGCCAACCTGCTGCCATATATTTATCGTGTTTCTGAAGACAAGATAACGCCCGAATGCCATATCGCACTGAGAATGAAAGTGACTCATTTCAAAATTTCAATAAAATAAGTGCATAAAATGACTTAAAAACAACCTTTAACTTCTAGTCAATCAAAAACTGTGATCTATGCTAAAAAAGGACAAACCCAATCATTAGATCTCCTTAATTTCCGCGTATTCCAAAATTTAGTTACAGCAATTACCGTATTAAGAACATCAGTGCCTAGGTGAGATGCCCGGAATACTGCGAAGTGCTATTCTAAATATTCCATCTACATTTTACCAAAATGATCTCAATCGACCTATTACGACATGACTTGATAATGTAATATCGTGAAACATCGTGTGTTATTAAAGCAAAATAGCTCATATTGCCTTATAGATAAATTACGAAATCGTTTGATAACCACGCATAAAAAACGGTGGTTTCAATGAAAAAAAAATATCATTATGGTTAGTCATCGGAAGTGAAACCGTTGCTATGAACCATTTATTTGCGTTCCAAACACGTGTCAGGTACTTGCTTAACCTTGTTATCTCTATTGTATTACGTAAGATATTATATAAAATTAGGTAAAGTAGGTATTATAGGCCAACGAGTAATGGAGGGCAGCATTTATCAATGCGCACACACTAGTAAGGTGGATGTTTAACTTAACAGAGGGATGCGAGTCATAACCGGTACACTCCGATCCACGCCCACCTCTTGGTAGCCGGTACTTGCAAACTGCGCCACTGGAGCTTAGGAGGGAACAAGCAGCAATCAGTGAGTGGCGGAAGTCTATTCGGACAGCCCCCCCATGAGATGTCAATCCTAAAACCCTCAAAAACATCCCCGTTTATAGGTCTGGAGCGACAATAAAATCCAGAACCATCTCAACATCCGGTCAGAGTGGAGAAAGCAATGGGAGAGTTCGCACGCCACCTAGGGTTACATCGTAGCTGTCATAGCTGACTTATCGACTGTGGTAAAGGGCTTCAAAGAGCAACGGCTGAGGTGGTCCTCCATTAATCGAAACAGAACCGGAATCGCAAGGTGCCATTTTCATCTGCACAGGTGGGGTGTCACTGAATCTCCTTACTGCGACTGTGAAGACTCAGTACAGACTATCCAGCACATTGTTGAGGACTGCTCCACTAGGAAATTCAGAGGAGGATTCGAGGGGCTGCACCAGCTGTCACCAGAGACTAAACAATGGATCCTTCACTCAGACATAAAATTTTGATCGTTAATCGCATTCTTGAAAGTACATCGCTATACGATGATGATGTTGGAGTCAAGTTAACAGATCGTATCAGCTCGCTCGCTGATGTAGGCCACTTAGCTGCAGCTCAGGCTCAAATGGAACTGGGCTGGACATATCTGGCGCATGTCGGGTTCGTTTTGGGCAAAAATTACCACAGTGTGGGTCCTACCTGGCGGGAAACGACGCCGCGGCAGGCCTATTAAAAGGTGGCGAGAAGAGCTAGACTCCTATAACAAGGACTGCGTATGCCAGTCCATTGCACTAAGGCGAGATGAGTGGAAGAAGGGAGGGGTGGTCTTTGCCTTGCAGTGGGACAATATGAGTTTATAATAATAAATAATAAAGTAGTTATTGCTTGAACTCAATAACTTACTTATAACTAACCTTGACTAAGGTCGTTTATACAGAAGAAAAATCAGAACGTTTTAGTACAAGAGTCTCCGTAACCGGCGAGCGTGTATAAGACGAACTATGAGAGTGTAGGAAACCAGAGAGGTATGTAAGGAAAGAACCTGTTTGAATTCTGTCCTCCCTGCCTACCCCGGCTTGATGATATAGATAAGATAACCACTGTGCTAAATCGTCCGTCAATTATTAATATTTTACGGCATTTCATTACGATTTAGCGCAGTGGTTAAGAGCTTAGGCCGCTCTGCCCACTGTGTCTAATAGTCGCGGGTTCGATTCCCGCACGGGACAAATCTTTGCGTGATCCACAATTATTTGTTCCGGCCTGGGTATTTGTGTATTTAAATTTTCATGTGTGTAAACGCACCCACGACACAGGAATAAATCCTAGTATGGGGCTACGTTTTAATAATAAAAAAAATGCGGTCCCAATTAAGGGCCTACCGCGATCGAACATTTACCGACCAGAAGAATGACATTTATGCTATTTATTTACATAAAGATAATAAGAAACAAATGTTATCTATTTTTATCATCACGTCAGTTCCCTTGCAAAGTTGGCTGAGAGTACAGAGTGCCAATAGATTCTTTCCTTACAGACCTCTCTGGCTTCCTCCACTCTCATACACGCTCGTCGGTTACGGAGACTTTTGACTTGCCCTTCAGATAAGACACGGACTATTTTAGTCATAGTAAGATCTAGGTCTTCCCAGTACCTACATACTTCCACTTTCACATCGTATATCTGTTTGGTCATTCTTTCCATATGCCCGAACTAACGTAGAATACCCTTTCTGATATTTAAACCGATACTATCTTTCATGCCTACACGCTTTCTAACTACGCTTTTGAAGCTTGATTCTGCACATCTTCCGCAGAGCTCGTATTTTGAACGCATTTATGGAGCTTTCATTCTCCTTCTTACATACCCAACTCTCACTGCGTTGGGACAAACACTCCGTTTTGCATGGCCAGCTGCGTCTTTGGGCTTAAGTGCCGGCTCCCAAGTAGCTTTCCCATCGCACCATTCACTCTATTCCCTGCATTCATTCTTATCTCTACATCAGCGTTGAATTTACCATCCTTACTGAAGGCCCATCCAAGATATACAAACTCATTCACTTGCTCAAGCACATCGCTACCAACTACAATCCTTGCATTCGTTCTGGTTTCTTCCCGTTAAAAAAACATATTTTGTTATTATTGCACATTCAAATGAAATTTTACCATTTTCTAAAGACTAAACTATATAATAACAAACTGCTTTACAAGAACTTTGCTACAATTATTAGCGATGTTTTTAAGTAAATTGACCTGTTCTTAAGCGTTTCGCGTTGATTCAGATTCTAAACTATACAGTCAAATATCATATTTCTTAATATTAAGTCTATCTCTATCAATATCATTACGCTAGATCGCTTGCGGGGTAGGCAGAGAGTACAGAGTTCCAACAGGTTCTTTCCTTACATACCTCTCTGGCTTCCTGCACTCTCATAGTTCGTCTCATACACGTTTGCCGGTTACGGAGACTCTTGACTTTTCCTTCAGATAAGACTCGGTTGATTTGGTCGTGGTAAGATAGTCTAGGTCTTCCCCGGTACCTGCATCCTTCCACTTTCAGAGCTCACATTGTATATCGGTTTGTCATTCTTTCATTTGGCATTCTTTCTATATGCCCGAACAAACGGAGCATGCCCTTTCTCATCTTTACACCGATAATATCTTTCATACCTACTCGCTTTCTTACGCTGTTGCTAATGCGGTCGGTCAGCTTCACTCCGCACATCTTCCGCAGAGCTCACATTGCTACCGCATTGATCCTACTTTCATTCTCCTTCTTACATACCCAGCTCTCGCTACCATATAACAGCGTTGGGACTAGAACTCCGTTATGTATGGCCAGCTGCGCCTTATGGCTTAAGTGCCGGCTCCCAGGTAGCTTTCCCATCGCACCATTTACCCTTTTCCCTTATATTATGTCCTTAATCCATATACTTCTTGAAGTGCATGGAATGCTTCTTAATAGAAAAATCATCACGTAGCCATAGACGGTCGCACTAATCATGCATAAATGATCAAGTCGCTCTTATTAAAATTATAACTATTGGCAAAGGTCAAAAGTTATAAATTAATCGTATAGATTCCGAAACAAAGTGTCGGTTATTTTTTGTTGCACATTAACATATCCGTGAGGTAGCGGCGTCATCGTAGACATCATTAATGCTCGTGGAAAATGGTTACATCATTTTGACTGACAGGTTCATTTTTCCGGACCGACTATCGTAGTGTTCGTTACCAAAATCTTTAAAAATAAATAAAAATAAACATCGTCACGCCTGTGGTGAAAGAGGTGTACTGTGTCATCTCATTTTTCACCGATGTTGTTAGGTCCCATGTAATAGGGGGCGAATATATTGCCACATGTCGGGCACAATTCCAGACTCCGAATTGATATTGGGAATATTTCAATAGAAAAATTACATTTGTCCGACTTAAGATTTGAGCCCACGACTTCGTGATCGCAAAGGACATAGAGGATGTCTTTCTCGGTATCTGTAATTAATATGTAGAATTGGGTCTTTCCTTGCCAGTTTCTTATACACCGTCACACCCAAATACACTTTTGGAAGGAACGTTGTGACAGGATTTGTCAAAGGGAAGATCTTACAGCCAGACGGGTGTTGTGTCTGGCGGGGCTTGGCACTCTCCCCGATAGTTGTTGTCGGGGGTTTGTATATATGTTACACGTCGTGTGCACTCTAATATCTAGACATGTATAGCGAATCGGCATCATCTATTGGTAGGTAGTCGCAACTATGTAGCGATGTATAGGGGTATGATGTATGTACACACTTATCGCCGTCGATGTTAGGTCCTATGTAATAGGGGGCGAGTCTATTGCCGTAATACCCTGCACAATGCTAGACTTCGGAATGATGCTAATTTTTTTCTCTTAAACTTAGCCCCACACTACAATTTACTCTTGTAACGTGGGTGCGTTTACAAACATGAAAATTTACATACACAAATACCCAGACCGAAACAAATAATTGTGAGCCACACAAAGATTTGTCCCGTGCGGCAATCGAACCCGCAACTAGTAGCCACAGTGGACGGAGCGGCTTATTAAGCTCTTTACTACTGCGCTAAATAGTCCATCAGATTCAGAATATAAATAAATAAATAATATTAGCCCTGTTAAGAAACGGTCCCACTGTTGGGCACGGGCCTCCCCTCAAACTGAGAGGGTTTAGGCCATAGTCCACCACGCTGGCCTAGTGTGGATTGGCGAACTTCACACACCTTCGATGAACTCTTAAGCATGTGCGTTTTAAAAATTAATTATCACTTGCTTTAACGGTGAAGGAAAACATCGTGAGGAAACCTGCATGCCTAAGAATTAGAATAATAATGATATAATTTTTTATCAAATATCACATATTGACGAACTTAGAAATGGAACCAAGAATCTCGTGATTGCTATGCGCATTATTCATTACGAGACTAACGAGCTGATGAACGGCAATGCCACTGATCACAGTCAATAAAGAGCCTATCCCGGACACGGACGATGCAACCGTATGCTACCTGTGAGCTCACCATGTAGAGATTGACGTTAGCATGACGATATCGAGTTGATATGCTGTCATGTACGAGAATGATACTTCACAACGAAAAGTCACATGGTCAAAACAAGACCCTACCTACCGTTTGCGGAAATAGTAAAAATACAAAATGCATTCGACTTGGCTAAGCTCGCTGGCACCAAATAGACAAAGCGACCTCAAGAGCTAAGAGAGGGCTGTAAGCATGAGAGGGCTGGAGGGAACATTTTGTTCGCAATAGAATTCAACACTTTAGGTTGAGCACGATGGAGCGAACTACAGAGCGTCTACAATGCTATCAACAGAGCTACAGAGCGTATAAAAATCTCACTTGTGAATCAGTATTTCTTTTATTTAAAACGTAGCCCTACACTAGAATTTATTCCTATGTGCCTTTACATACATGAAAATTCACATACACAAATACCCAGACCGAAACAAATAATTGTGGTTCACACAAAGATTTGTCCCGTGCGGGAATCGAACCCGCGACTATCAGACACAATGAGCGGAGCGGCATAACCTCTTAACCACTGCGCTAAATCGTTCGCCAATTTATATCCGACAGTATTAAATTTTGATTTAGCACTGTCAAATTGATGTGCAAAAATGTCATTTCCTTACAAGCTCTTAATTAAATTGCACTGTTTGTATGTTTCCCGGTTGTAATACGCTTTTCAAGCACTTGCAGGTTTTCGATTGAACTGAAATTTGGCATACGTGTGTAAATTCGGTGACAATGGGTCACTCCTTTCCCTCAAATATGTTCAAGGGGAGTGATGGCTGTTCCAGCGGTCATGCTCATGACCGAGTGCTGTTGTTTAGACACTCTTTACAGATAACATCATTATATTCATATCTCGATCGTAAGGCGTCACACTGGAGTTAGATCTTAAACTATTTAAGTGTAATCTAAACCTTGTATCCACATAATATGATTGAAAAAAAAAACGAGAAGCAAATAAAAAACAAACCCGATGAGTTTCTTTGCTGGATTTTCGCAGTGGAGGCCGTGTTCCGATCCGGCGGTAGTTAAGTAGTTAAATTAGATTTAAAAAATGTAAAACAACTATTTGAAAGCGCCCCTACAGGGCTTATACAAAATAAATTACTTGAGTTTACCGAGATAGCTCGCAAACTTAGTAAGCTAAAGTGGCAATGGGCTGGTCACATCTGCAGAAGGACCGACGGCCGATGGAGCAAACGTGTCCTAGAGTGGAGACCGCGACTTGGTAAGCGTAAGGTAGGACGGCCCCCAGCTAGATGGACCGACGACCTCAAAAAGGTCGCTGGGACAGACTGGATGCGGAAGGCGGAGGACCGTGTGCAATGGCGCGTGTTAGGAAAGGCCTATGTCCAGCAGTGGACTGCGATAGGCTGATTGATGATGATGAGTTTGAGTATTGCAATATGGTACCATAGAGCTGCTCTGATGACAGAATTTTTAAATTTTAAGGAGTGTACTTTTGTTATGTAAGTAGTAGTACTCGTAATGGTACCTTTTGTGAAGCGAAAACGAATGAACGTCTGAATCAACGATTCAGAAGTCATTTTTTTTCTGATACAGCGCTGAATTTCTGTTCAGAGGTGAGATATTTTTACAGTAATCCGTGAGCTTTAATTAACGAACAATATGCTCTCTTTTATCGTATCATAGGAGAGCAGCCTTGGTTCTTTGATTCCGGCGTAAGTTCCAGATTCCTACCAGTACCTACTTGATGAACCTATTATTTTTTTCCTCTCAAAACGAAAAAAATCTGACAGACAAGCGTCATAAGCTACTATCTGCTTGTACAAATGCGAATCTACGAAACTGTATTTCGTAAGCTTAATAAATAATGACGACTATTTTAGGCATAATTTTATTGTCATTTGCATAAGAAAAATAAACATTTCGTATGTGACTAATATCCTTAATGGTTTAGCTTTGACGTCTTGTTCTTATAATTCTAGGAGATTAGGTTTATACATTTTTAACATTCCTCACCTGAATAAAGCGTGTTTCTAAATACGAAAGCAGTTTTTGATCGAAAGCCAAAGGGACCGGACAATACCGATCTTCAATAAAACCATTGAATCTTATTTATAAAAAATCACGTATTAAAATAATCTCTGCCAACCCCGCAAGGGATCTAGCGTGATGATAAGGTAGATAGAATAAAATAATCATGATGAAAACGAACTATTGATACAAGTTTTACTTGTTGAGGCCTCGGCCTGCATCCTGCAGGTTCACATCACCTCAAGGTAGACTGGCAGAAAATGCCTCTGGCGTTAAGTCCCCCTATGTATGTTATTTATTTGTTTATGCATAAAGAATAAACAAATAAATAAATAAAAATAATATGCCTGTTATGTGAGAAATATCCATTTTCAAATCTCAGGTACCTACATTAATCGGAGAACATTCGCTTTACTCTCAAACCACTAATGATACGATCAGCGACATATATAGTCGTCTACTTGTGTGATTACGTTATTGTACGCTGTATGGGCTGATCATACAGAGCTTATATAACAGTATATCAACCTATAACAGACGATTTGGTGCAGTGGTTAAGAGCTTAAGCCATTCCGCACTCTGGTACGAGTAGCCGCGGGTTTGATCCCTGCATGGGAGAAATCTTTCTGTGACCCACAAATATTTGTTTCGGTCTGCCTGTTTCTGTATGTGGATTTCCTGTTTATACGTGTTTTTTTCTATCTATCTATATCATCACGACGTTACCCTTGCGGGGCAGGCAGGGAGTACAGAGTTCTAACAGGTTCTTTCCTTGCAGACCTCTCTGTGTTTTTTTTGATGGAAAAAAAACTCTGTAACCTGTGATGCATTTAAATTTACTCACCTTAAAAATGTTCTCACTATTATTTGATTCGTACAAAGTTCACCAACGCTGGTATAAAGTATTGCCGATAAAATTGAGAATGTTCAGTTACTTATGTCGCTGAGAGCAATTACGCATATCCCACTGAAGCACGCGGTTTTCAACCATCCCTAGCAACACGATAACCTCTCAACCTGCGTTATTATGCTTAATTCGGGTATTCCTTGTCAAGTCTTATCATCGTCTTATCATCATAGAGGAAATAGCAATAAAATTGTCACTATCTGTTTTTTATTTCAATTAATGTATTGATAAGCGCAGTAATTGATTTTTTTCATCTTTCGGATGCCATAAATAAACTTGAGATAACAGCGGTCGAGGGATTTAAGATATGGTTCTAGGAATTATTTAACTACTGTTCATGATTATGGAAAATATATTTTCAATATCTGTGAATATAGCTACTACGTATAACATATAGGTATAGGGATCCCCAAAAGTAACCATACGATCAATTGACGAGAAAAGTAAAACAGCATTTATAGATTTTAAAAAAAACATACACGAGCCAGGCATCGAGTCTGATCGTTTTGAAAAAAGTAACGTTATTGTATAATATAATAGGTATTTTATAAAGCATTTTCTTTTCATATATACATATACTGCATATTAGACAAAGATTTCATAGCAACTCCTTACGACCTTCTCAATAATTTGAGGTTATAATTTTCTGCGACATATACATAGATAGGGTACCTATATCCTTTCTTTTACTCGTACTGTATTTCCATTTACTTTACTGTGAGTCCAAATCATCATCATGGAATGTCGGGTTTCTGTCTGCAGACAAGGTCTCAATAAAATTCAGAGAAATCTGTACTTATCTTAAATTATAAATGGCCATCAACTTAACACTGACCTCTGACGTCATCTTCAAAAAGTCATTGCATGTCCTGTTTCTATCTAACTTAAAGACATCTGCGGGCTTAGCACGAACAGATTGATGATAGTGTACCGCTATCGAGTTGATATGCCATCCCTTTCATAGTACAAATTTATTATATAAGGATGAACGGGACAGGACGCCCTCTAGATAGCGTTACTATTGCGTCAAATTATTTTTGTCCGTATGTGCTAAAGATGTACGGACCAATATAGTATATATAATTCACCAGTCAAGAGGGCAAGCGTGCAACAACTACCTTCCAGCCGGGAAGGAAGGGGGTGGCAACTAACTCAAGGGCGGCTCAAGGAGGAACGTTCTCAGCTTGCGCTATTGCTATAAAGGAGGGGTTATACTAGTTTCTTCTTCTTGGGGATTCTTTGACTTCGCCGGCGAGGTTGGTTCTATTATTGTGTGCGATAACTGTACCCGAAACTCCGGCGATAAGGGAATCAGGTAGGTATCAAATTGTTTATGCTTTTATTTAATAAGTAATCAGTGAGCCAAGTTCAAGTTATAAAAGATGCTCGAGATAGTTGGCTGTGTAAAGTAAAGACATAATCTGGTCCACTCCCCCAAAAGAAATGCATATATAAGGATGCTAAGTTTCATCAAAAATCCTATATACATCTAGTACAGGCGAGTTATTACCCGGTGGCGGTCAGTAAGTAGGATTTCGCATGCAAACGCTGCAGGACGCAGGACACAATAGTGTGAATCTTTCCATACAAATTTTACTGCAGGAGCTGATCGCCACCATGCACGCCAACGCGGCCGCGTGTGAACGCGTTGGTTTGGTCGTACCCTTAATTATATATAGAATAAAATAACAAATTGACAAACGAATCTATACAATTAACTTTGAGCCTTTTGTCTACCCTCCTAGCTATCAGCTATACTAGTATTAAATAATACTGTTTCACATTAAACTTCTGTGTCTCACATGAACTACGTATTTATCGTTTCTGACCTATGTAAGCTATTAAACTGTTATAATTATTTAGTTTTACAAAGATATGATCTTAAAGTCAATACTGATAATATAAATATACTTAATTGCATTAAAAATACAGTTATGAAAAAAAATGTTGGAAAAAAGTTATCATCTTTGTGCCTATTTTAATATATTGTGTTTACACTATCAGTCTATACTGCCCACTGCTGGACAGAAGCCTTCTCTCACAAATCGAGGTGAGAGAGATCAGGTCATACTCCCCCACGCGGACCCGGTGGGGACTGGTGGAGTCAGGTTTGTGGCCACTTGCTGTTGGAACTTATCAAGCCTATAAGGCTTTCAACTCGGCTTAACGACTACCACATTAAGTGGTAACTGGGACCAACGGCTTAACTTCCGAAGCAGATAGACGCTCGAATATGAAAATGCCACAACGGTCACCCAACTCAGGCCGACCAAGTCAAACGCTGCTTATCCTTGGTTGGTAAGGAAACCGCGTTCTCACAGCGCTACGAGCGCCTCAATTATGTGTTTAGTACCTAAGTAATAATACTAAAGGCCGAGATCTTGTCCGGTTACAGCTTTGTAAAGGCCCTGCGGCCAACAGCGTAGATCATTTACATAGAAACTTAAGACAGAGTCTTAGTTCACACACATGGTGTTTGAGGCGGTCAATCGAAATACTATCTAAAATATTGTGATCCAACACATGTGTCCAAGGTGTAGTCAGAGTTACAAACTGGTCTACATGCGTATGTCCACGTTTAAAAGTGCAGTAACTGTACAATGTCATCTCATCTATGGCCTGATAGCTGCAATCATTTCAATGATAAGAAGTGATTAAACATAACCGGCGTAAGAGATGTGACGTGATGATATAGGTAGAATATTCACTTCTTATTAGATTAATGGCTCATAAATATCCCATCAAGTACCCGGCCTCCTCAACTGCATTGTCCTTGGCCACGTTTAGATCCTCCCTTATACAGGTGGTAGGGCATAAGGAACAGTCCCTCTGATCAGTAGGTCAGGGATCGGGGTAGACCACTAAGTTAAATGAAGCGCAGATATAAAACTAACGTCTAACAGTACATCCGTTTGAAAAGCGCTTACAGCACTATGGCATAACACGGTGAAATAGCGCCCGGGCGAACACTGGCTAAGTTCTCTCCACCCATTTTATTGTTTCTCTCTATATCATTATTTTATGTTTCCCGTTATTAATTAATCTAATTTATAAATTCTTCAATGAATATGTCACATATAACTCAGTATATTCATATTTCATTATAGGTTTATCGAAAAGAGACTGCTCGTGACGTTACCACATCATGACGCCGCCGGAAGATTGATGATTGATCCGACCGATTTCGGCCATGGCAACCACTTTGACCCCTAGTCGGAGTAATGGCGCTGGTGCGCTCGAAGATGGCTTATGTAGCCTATCTTCGCGGCGAAACTCCGTGCACACTGAGGGCACGTTAGTACGCCGTTTTCATAATTGTATGTTATGGCAGCAGGTCAGCGAGCCTTTAACTGATCGCGTTTGGCATCAAGGTCAGCTTTAAGCTGAGCCTCGAACTCACGTACTTGGCTGTTCACCATCCTGCGCCATTCTGGCCGCTGTGCTGCCAAAGGTTCCCAACGAGAGGGCTCTATGTTGCATCTATTCATGTGTCGCTTTTGGACATCCTTGCCATGCTTCCGCTTGCCCTTCTGCAGTTCAGAGTAGAAGATGCGCTTCGCCACTCTTTCCTCCGCCATGCGAGATATGTGACCGCACCACAGAAGCTGTCGACGCATTAAATAGACCTCAATGCCACATTGGCTCGTCGCAGAACTTCGGTATTTCGCACTCTATCGGACCATCTGATCTTCATGATGGTACGGAGGCATTTAGCTGGACGCGATCCAGAGTGCGAATGTGGCGGTGGTATACACACCACGTCTCAGAGGAGTATAGGAGGTTTGGCAGCACGATTGCCATATACACCGATATCTTAGTAGGCAACTTAAGGTTATGCGAGCAGAAGACCTTGGTACATAGCTTGCCGAATGCCGCAGCTGCGGTACCCACCCTGCTATTGATCTCAGCATCAAGGTCACACTTGGATGTTACAGTGTTCTCCACCTAGCATAGCGAAATTTATCCACCTGCTTTATCACATCCTCACCAAGTTTTATGGTCAGTGTCTCGTGACCGTGTATGTCCAGGGACATCAACTCCGTCTTATTGACACTGTTCTTCATGCCGAACTTACGGCAGGCTTGGTGGAATGCGGACATCAGCTGTAACAGGCCGTCTAGGGATTCTGCTAGGAACCACAAGTCATCAGCATACATGATCTCAGTGATCAGTGACTTTAGTGCGAGCCTTAAGTCTAGCCAAGTTTAAAAGGCTGCCGTCTGTGCGGAAACGGATGCGGACTCCTTGAGAAACAGTGTGTGTGTGTGAATGATGTACGCTGTTGGCCGCTAGGCCTTTACAGCTTCACCGGACTTAAAGGCGAGCGTGCAACCACCACGCTCTAGCCAGCCAGAAGGGCAAGGGGCGACATACTCGAGGCGCCCTCGGTTGGGATAGTCGCTCTAGGGGGACGGGTGCACTACTAAGTGCACCGGTCAACCGCCGGCTATGGGAGGGGATCTACGACTACGTCGTCGTCGCCCGTATTTTGAGCGGAAACAAGGGATGACAAAGCATCGGGGGGGGTCAGTGAGAACATGTCGCGGCCGGCGGTGGCGGCAGGGGTCGGGGGGGAGATCGTGTCGGCGGTGGCTACGATTAACGGATTTGCATGGGTAGATGCGTTCGCGAAGTGACGTGTTGACGCCTTTTTAATAAAGGCGCGAATAGGTTCGAGACCTAGATCGGAGTGGAGGTCGAGGTTCCGTACGAACCATGGGGCTCCTACGGCTTTTCCTTTACGGCGACCGGAAGATTAGCGCTGCTGTATAGTACTACTGCGGCATTAGCTGAGGCAGGGACCAATTTTAATCTAACACAATAACTGGTTTTCATTTCTGATCCATTTATACATACATTTGTTATTTATTTCTAAAAAAATAGTGTTGTAAGAATGAGCGCTGAAGTCGAGCGTTTCGCGTTGAGTCGACGCTCACGAGAGTTGAAACACGTGGAAGAATTGAGCGTTTTAAGCGCCGGCTCAAGCATTTTTACAACACTACCATTAACACGTCGTGTGAGCACAAACCATTTACTTTAATTTTTTTCTAAGTATGGCATGATTAGAGAGGGATCACCGCACGTCATTTAACTTGGATCTGCACCTATATTCCCAATGCACAAGTTTGCTTTTCACCTATCCTATTAGAATATGGAGTACGTATGTATATAGTATGTCACATACATACTTCACACACGGGCCATGGGGCGGCGCAACAATTACTGTACTAAGGCTCAGGAAGGACATCCACTGGGTTCCATCCATTTCCCCGCCTGGGTGCATGGACATGCTTGTGCATGCATAAGGAAACGCTCAGTGCCTGCTTAGAATTGTATACTTATAGTGAATACTAATACAGTTCTATTTTGAGACATAAATAAAGTGAGCGGGCATTTTCCGTTTGATCTCAAGTGAACCTAAGAGTCTCAAATTATCCATTAATAAATTATATAAGTAAGTATTGAGTTCTTAGATTTACTTAAAATCAAAAATTAATAGCGATAAAATCCGAAAAATACTTTTATTTCATATATAAGTATGTTGTCGATTGTTTTCTACTTCATCAAGCATTTCAATCTTCAATCTTATCGGAAGAAAGTATACTTTTAGAGGTCTTGCATTAATTACCGCACACCCTGTATTATTCAAGAATTTCATACATAGAGGAAGTGGATAAAATACTTAGCTGGTTTAGGAACTGTGCATAATATTTTTAATATTATCTACCTCTAGGTAGGTTGCATAAAGTTTGGAAGATAATTTAATGTTTTTTTTCGAAAACATCTCCAACACTACACCTATTTTGCAACAATCTCGTTTCAGTTCAGTCAAGTCTCAGTAAACCTAACTTACATTTTGATACTCTTAATTTTAACACGAAACATGCTCTCTGGAGGTTTGAGGATCTCAAACTGAAATAATTTTAGTATACAATATGCCCCGCCCCGCCTATACATTAAGGGGTTCATGCACGAATTGTGCAACACCAACGTCAGATGTCATATCATGGGGTCTGTATTAATAACATTTCATACGCTGATGACACGGTATTGTTGAGTCCATCCCTAGGTGCTATGACAATAAGGAGGTTTCTGTCTATCTGCGAGTCATATGCGGTAACTTATGGGCTCAAATAATGTCAGAAAAAGGTGAGGTAATGGTTTTTAAGGCCTGAAATAAAACTTATTCAGAGTTACCTCACTTATCGTTCTATGAGACACCTTTGTGTAGGGTGAACAGGTTAGAGTATTTGTGTCACTGAGTTACCGATGACCAGAGGGATGACCTTGATATAGAGAGGGCATGTAGGTCGCAGGCTGTTCGATGTAACATGCTAGTCCGCAGATTTGCACGCTGTACGAAGCCAGTTAACAGTCTTTAAATCTTTTTGTCAATCATTCTACAAGTACAACCCCTGGGTTAATTATACACGGCAGACAAACAACTACGTATACAATAAAATAACGCACTTAGGCTACTTTTGGGACTGCTGTGGCATTGTAGTGCCTTACTAATGTTTGCAGAGGTGCACACCAATGGCTTTGCAGTCATAATGAGGAAACGAAAGGTGCGCCTCCATGATGACTCGTTTGCGCGTAGTAGTACCAATAGTGTCGTAAGTGTTTTTAATGATCCGTGGGACTCATCTATGTTGAAGGGGTGGGTTTAATTGCGTGCCCCGCGGGGTTTATACAAATTAAATCATTTGACATACTGAATGCTTAGATCTACGCGAGTATTACACATGAAATAAAACTATTCTTCGTATTTTATCGCGGTTTATTTTTTATTTTTAAGTTCCCGATGCTTCGAGTGCTTTGCAGCACCCATGGTCACGGGAAGGACACGTTCCTTTCCAGTTTTATTTCATGTAAATTATTTAGGTTTGAGCTTATAAACCTTCTCTACGCAAGGGTCTAGATTTTGAAAATAGCGTAAACTTAAATCTATCAAGAACGAAAAAACCATCTGTTACGGGAACAAATCATGATTTGACGATACTGCATTCAAACCACGATTTTAGAAGAAAGGATAAGTCAATAATCTACTTAAATAATTATCATATGCAAAGAAAATCGTATCATAGCAACATTAAAAATTACGTATGTAATTATATTTATGTATGTATATTAGGTTATGAGCTATAAAATGAATGTGCTGCTCCATGGTCGGGTGGGTCCACCCGGATACTATGGGTATTCCCCCGTCTCCTTGGCGAGTGTAGGTATATTAAAGAAACAGGATTTCGTTAGAAGTCGCGTGCGTTTGCGCTCAAGCAGCCGTGCACTGTAATCTTCTAAATATATAAAGGAGTCTGATTGATTGACTAACTTATAAATTGCTTATATAAACATAAGCAATGTCTGCTTTTAGTTATAAAAGCTAGATTTAGTTTATAAGAGTCAAATATTGGTTTATCACCTAACATTGAGTTATCCGTCTGTAAACCGACAGTCCCTATCTTGATAAACAAGTGTGTATTAACAGGTAACCCAAACAGAAATATAAAATTGTTCATGAACCCTGTTTTTATAATCTAGGTAAGCACTCAGTTGTTTTGTCAACCTCTTAGGCGGTGAAATTCCTGACATACTGATGTATTGACACTCGAAATCCCTAATGTTACAGATGTCGAAATTGATATTTAAGTTATTCCTTACAATATGATAAAGACATTTTGATTAAATGCATATGAAGTTGCAGGCAACAGCCAATATCACATAACTCTTTAACTGAGCAGCACGTCAATGTGCTGCTCATCTATTCATTTGAAAACATTTAAAAAGAAATAATTAGGATCATCTATCTAGAGGAAACTGAACACAACACAATGGTTGCAAAATCTTGTCTGTATAATTGCGCATCACCGAAAAACCCTTCAATTGATTTTGACGGACATTTACATTTGGATAACTTAGCGTCCCATTTAAAATACGATGCTATCTATCTATATCATCACGCCAGATCCCTTGCGGGGTAGGCAGAGAGCGGTACGACGCTATGTTTAATCAAAATCGTTTTAAGATAGTTTTACGTCCACAAACTCAGATCGAATATCTGCGGGAAGTACAAAAAATTGTCTTGTGCGGGATTCAAACTACTCGTAAGCCGAGAACCCTAGGCCCTTAATCCCGATTACCAATTAAACGTGTAACGCGTCACGTTACTCCTGTGGCATGCAGAATACCATAACACAATCACTTCACGAAGTTAACGTAACTTACGCGTTTGAATTTGAATTTGGTTATAACGAATAAGGGCCCTGCGCTCAAACCAAGCCACAAGCCGTTTCGAATGCATTACGAGTATTATCAACGTCATGATAAGTCCTCATAGGTAATTCGTCTTGCGTCATATACTTATATAAGTACAATAATAAATCTTCGATGAAATCATCTATCTATATCATCACGCCAGATCCCTTGCGGGGTAGGCAGAGAGTACAGAGTTCCAACAGGTTCTTTCCTCAAATCTAGCTGGCTTTCTCCACTCTCATAGTTCGTCTCATATACGCTCGCCGGTTACGGAGACTCTTGACTTATCCTTTAGATAAGATTTGGTCATGGTATATTGGCTTGGCTATTTGGTCATGGTAAGGTAGTCTAGGTCTTCCCCGGTACCTACATCCTTCCACTTTCGTATTGTATATCTGTTTTGTCATTCCTTCTTCAGACATTCTTTCTATATGCCCGAACCAACAGAGCATACCCTTTCTCATCTTTACACCGATACTATCTTTCATGCCTACTTGCTTTTTTACTATGCTGTTGCGAATACGGTCGGTCAGCTTCACTTCAGATGAAATCATGATTTGGAATATCGAAAATACTGATTTGATCAATTACTATAATACAAACGAATCACAATTTTGTTACAAAATTAAACAGCTGTAACTAACAACAACTAATATAATGGTAGGTATTTACCTCGGGCAGCAAAAAAACTCTAAACAAAGTCGGGATGGCTGGACAAGTTTTTGGCGGGATACAAACGCAAAAAAAAAAGGTAAACCGACTTCAAAAACCAAAAAAATAAATATTTGAAGTCGGTGCTGGTTGTGCAGTCGGTTACTTGGCACTGACTTCAAATATTTATTTTTTTGGTTTTTGAAGTCGGTTTACCTTTTTTTTTAAAAGATTTTTATTTTACAATTTTAAGTGACGAGTGAATTATTTAGTAATATTTATATACCGATATTATATTATTTTGCTAAGTTGCAAAGTAAGGTACCTACAGGATTAATATAATGACTATAATAACGGAATGTATACATTCGTGCTGTTCGCCGTTAAGGAGTTCCCTCTTGTATCTTGAAAGTCCAAGGTCCAATACCAATAACAATAAAATACGACCACCTCAAAACTATACTGAACCAAATGCAAAAAGAATCATCAAAATCGGTTCATAAGCAAAGGAGTTATAAAAAAAGGATGAATTATGAACCTCCTTTTTTGAAGTTGGCTAATATACTGCTTAGTTCTATAGTAGGGTACCTATAGGATAGACGTAATACCCATAATATCTCAATTTACACATGCCTATTGTTTGTCGTTAAGGAGTTCCCTGGTGTATCGTCTAAGTCCAAGGTCCAATACCAATGAAATTAAAATGGGACCACCGCGGAGCTATACTGAACCCAATGCACAAAAAATTATCAAAATCGGTCCACAATTGACGGAAATATCGCTGAACATACATAAAAAAAAGCATACATACAACCGAACATAGAACCTCCTCCTTTTTGAAGTCGGTTAAAAAATTATCAAAATCGGTCCACAATTGACGGAAATATCGCTGAACATACATAAAAAAAAAAGCATACATACAACCGAACATAGAACCTCCTCCTTTTTGAAGTCGGTTAAAAACCCAAAGCGTTTGGCTTTAACGTTTGACAACCCTACTTTGGCAGCTTTCACAGATAAAACATTTTTATGATTACTATACATATAAGTACAAAATCTAACTGCCTCGTTGGTCTGGTGGCAAAGCGCATCGCTTTGTGATCACGAGGTCCTGGGTTCAAATCCTAGGTCGGACAAATGTAGTTTTTCTAACGAAAAATTCCCAGTACGAGTCCGGAGTCTGGAATTGTGCCCGGTATATGGCAATAGGCTCGCCCCCTATTACATGGGACCTAACATCGTCGGCGAAACGTGGGTGTACTCAGTACACCTCTGCCACCCCCTCTGGGGAATATAGGCGTGACGGTGTAAAATCTAAAAAAAGGGTTATTTTTACGGACCTGACATTGGAACGTACTAGAAAAGAAAAATATGGTCGTCCGAACTGCTCTAACTGCTAGAAATACCCTAACAACGCTTCTTCCTATAGCTCAGTACAAAAGTTACTAAATAATACCTATTAAATAGTTACCTACTAGGGAAACATTAGCAAAGTTCCTGACCGCCTAAAAATTTCGATCACAAAACCACTTCGCAAGAAGGGCGCTCGCTCCGAATGTAATAATTACAGATCAATGGCACTCCTGACTAGTGTATCTATAATAATAGAAACTGTAATGCCCAGCGCCTTTATTCTTTCTGCGAAAATTATAACGTTTTTGATAAAGCTAACGGTTTTCGACTACTACGAAACTACACTCGCAGTGTACGCATATACAAGGTGTAACATAATCAACGCAAGACCTGAAAGTATATTGTTCTAAATCGTTAACTGAATTGGTTCCAACAATCTTTAATGTATCTTACATTTATTTAATTTGGAGAAAAATGCTGTTACTCCTTCAGTGCGCTATAACAAATAATATATAATTCTTGATTCAGAACAATACGGAGATTTCAAAAGCATTACAAAAACGTATTTCTCAATACAAACACAAACGTGCACAAGTTGCGTTGTTTATTTGGGTATAAAAGTGCTTAAAAAAGGGTATAAAGCTTTAAATTTGGAAATTTGGTTTTCTTACTGAATTTGTGAATATAATCGGGGTGTCTGAGGCGTTGTGTTATTTACGTTACACCTTGTATACAAGAAATATTAAAGATAATAATAATAATATCATTTTATTTCTGGCTACAATATAACATTACATGGGAAGATTGCCATATTACAATGCAGTTTTTGTTGTGGGAGACTGATGCCTAAACTAGGTAATACCTGTATTTCAGGACACCACTGCACCTTCTCCATATGAGCTAATTTCGGCTCTCTCATAATCTGAATAACATTTCGTGTTAGTCGAAAGTGGTGGTGTCAAGATTAGAGCTGATAGTGTGTGCGTGTTTGTGTGTGTGTGTGAGATTATGTGTGTGTGTGTATGTGTGAGTGAGTGTGTGTGCGTGGGTGTGTGTGTGTGTGTGTGTGTGTGTGTGTGCGTACGTGCGGGTGAGTGTTGGTATATGAGTGTCAGGTTAGCTAGTGTGTGCTGCCAGAGGGTAAGTTTACACTCATTCCTATTTGGGTATAGACAGTAACGCCTCAGTGCTCTCGTAGTCAAGGGACATAAGCCATTCCGAAAGCCTTTTTTTGCATAAAAAGTTATTAATCGAATAAATTGAAAGCTTCTTGTCGATCTTATTGTAAAGATAACCTCCAAGAAAGCAGTAAAAGCGATTTATAAATTCAGAAGAATAGTTGCTTTGCCTACGGTCAACAGGGTTAAAACACCTCTTATCTCTGTGGGCTGGCGGCCTATACACCAGGAACAAATATAATAAATAGGAAAAAATACGCTACAGGTATTTTACTGGATATGAGCAAGGCATACGATAAGATTTCATACAAGTTTCCTTTAAACAAGTTATATGGTATAGTAAAAGGAACTGTGCACAAGTGATTTGAATCGTACCTCGAGAATCGCACCCAGTATGTTAAAATAGTTCATCATAATTCTGATTCAGAAATAAAAAGAATTCAATCAAGTAGAGCAACCGTTAATAACTCAATTCCTCAAGGAAGAGGACTGGGGTGTTTATTATTCTTGATATTACAGAAACGACCTTCCCCTAAATAATAAACGCCGCAAGTATTTTATTTTCCGATGATGAGATATCTGAATATTGATTAAAATGTTTGTTGAAATAGTACATTGGTTAAAAGACCACAACCTCCAAATCAATTATTCAAAAACAAAACTCATGCAATTTAGACCTTTTTAAAAGTTACCCTTTTATGTACATATCGAATTTGATAATGTCAAATTAGAACAGGTAAGTCCGTTTATATTACTTGGATTACACATTGATTGAAACTGATTGGAAATGTTATATTGAAGATAAAATAAGTAAACTGTCAAGTATTTACATAAGAATTAATGGTTTTAATAAAAATCTTTTATAAAAAAGGTAAACCGAAAAGGTAAATATTTATTTTTTTGCTTTTTGAAGTCGGTTTACCTTTTTTATAAAAGATTTTTATTTTACAATTTTAAGTGACCAGTGATTTATTCTATAGTAGGGTACCTATAGGATTGACGTAATACCCATAATATCTCAATTTACACATGCCTATTGTTTGTCGTTAAGGAGTTCCCTGGTGTATCTTCTAAGTCCAAGGTACAATGTCAATAAAATTAATATGGGACCACCTCGGAGATATACTGAACCCAATGTAAAAAAATTATCAAAATCGGTCTACAATTGACGGAAATATCGCTGAACATAAATAAAAAAAAAAAAAAAAAAAAAGGATATATACAACCGAACATAGAACCTCCTCCTTTGTGAAGTCGGTTAAAAAGATTCACGGACATTATGACAGCCACTTCTGCGTACTGTGCCTATGCGCATTTGTGGCTCCGCTACGGTATAATACTATGGGGCAACAGCACAAACGAAGAAATTACAAAAAAAAATGCATATACGTATCCTCATGAACAGACGACCAAGAGATAGTGCAAACGACATTTCTTTAAGTTGGAGATACACACATTAGCATCTATATATCCAGGAAATTTGTATTATTGTTAACAAATATATGTCCCATTTCTCCCAAAGATAACTTTTCCCAGCCACGAAACCTAAGGAGCAAAAACCAATTGGCACTACCTACACTACCTACATCTAAACTAAATATATTTCATTCAGGCCCATATCTCAAGTGTATCAAATTTTATAACAAAATACCACAAACAATAACAAATATATACTGAGTTCTTAGATTTACGCGAATATTACACATGAAATAAAACTATTTTATGGATTTTATCGCGGATTAATTTTTGATTTTTAGTTCCCGACGTTTCGAGTGCTTTGCCCAAGCATAACACTGCAAGACCTCAAGACACCGTGAGCTCATTCTGCGTAGATCGGACCAACAAAAATAATTAAGAAGTTTGAGGGTACCCCGGAACAACTATGCCTTTTGGACGTCTAACCCCTCAGTCCCTCCCGTGACCATGGGTGCTGCAAACACTCGAAACGTCGGGAACTAAAAATCAAAAAATAAACCGCGATAAAATCCGTAAAATAGTTTTATTTCATGAATAACAAATATAGTTGAAATAAATACCTTTAAAAATACACGCTCTTTTTCTCTTTCTCTTTTATTAAAAACGTAGCCCCACACTAGGATGTATTCCTGTATCGAAGGTGCGATTACAAACATGAAAATTCACATACACAAATACCCAGACCGGAACAAATAATTGTGGATCACACAAAGATTTGTCCTCGTGCGGGAATCGAACCCGCGACTATTAGAAACAGTGGGTGGAGCAGCTACACTACACTACACTACACTATCAAAATATCTGTTGGAGAAATCCTACTACAGCCTGCAAGAGCTTTTGATAAAAGAGATTTTTGATGCAATGCAATGCAATACAAGAAGGAATTAATTTATATCAACCTCAAATCTGTTTAAAATTATTCTCAATCTTAGTTTTTAGTACCTTTTGCTGCGCCCTAACAAGGTTCATGTTAAGACAAAAAAAATGACATGTAAGCAATAAATAATTTGAATATGAAGTTAGGCAGATATTGCTCAAAAGAGCACAACCTCTACTTCGCCATCAACTTGAGTATTACGATACGATAATGCGCTCGTAGCGCTGTGTGGCTGCGGTGTTCTTAACTATTATCAAGGTTGTGTGGTCCTTCATCAACCTAATTAGAACCGAGGTCACAAGGTGCAATTATCATCTGCACAGGTGGGGCATGTCTGATTTTCTTTGTTGTGGCTGTGGAGACTCAGTACAGACTATCCATGGAGAATTATCCCACTCGGAAATTCAGCGGCGGATTCGAGGGGCTATACCAGCTGACACCAGATGATCTTGGTCTTGAATTTTTGCAAGACCAATACCAAGACCGACCCTAAAAGACTTGAGCGAGACCAAAGACTGATTCCGCAAGACTCTTGCGGTTTCGAAGTTCCGTGAGTGCCTTTTTACGAGCTTTTATTTAACTTGCAATGTTCGTTTGTCTGCCTGTTTTTCGGTTCAATCTTGTGATCCATTTTTCAAGAACTTGCAAGTTTTCGATTGAGCTGAAATTTGGCATACGTATTTAAATCCGATGACATTACAATAATATGGTATCATCGATCTGGTCTGATGATGGAGCCGGAAGGTGGCCATAGGAACATGTGAATTGTGCAAAATATAACCTCGAGTTTAGGCTTGTTAGATTGGTATTGACATGTACTGTACAACCAGATAGTGGTCAGGGTCTGGTGATGAAGCCGAAAGGTGGCCAATGGAACCACCCGACGGCTCATTATAACCTCGCTGTTTTTAGGCTCGTTGGATTCGTCTTGACGAATACTTTTGACCTGGATAGTGTCTAGGGTTTGATGATGGAGCCGGAAGGAAGCCATAGGAACTCCTCAATTAAGCAAGATATCGTTGTTTTTGCTATAAAAGCTTATTTTAAAAAGGTTTTTTTCTTGGTGTGTCTGGTCTTTCCCACCGCTCTTTATCGATTTTGGTCCCTAGCGATCTCCTTCCAATATTTCTCGAAAGCGGTCATAGAATAAAGAAAATACTGTAACATGATGACGCCGGCCAGTGGGCGTAGCAAACACCCTTCCACGCGTTTCGGGGTTCTCATGAGGTCTCGAACGGCGAGCTGGCGGTTACCTCGCTGAGCGAGGCTCGCTCTCTTTTGCTTGGCCGGTCGGACAGTGCGGACGTGCTAGGGACTAGTCGATAGATTTATAAAATCATATTAGATATTTAATCTATCTATCTATATCATAGGCGCTCGTAGCGCTGTGCAACCGCGGTGTTCTTACCGATTACCAAGGTTAAGCAGCGTTCGACTCGGTCGGTCCGAGATGGGTGACCGTTTGTGGCATTTATATATTCGAGCGTCTCCGTGCTTCGGAAGGCACGTTAAGCCGTTGGTCCCGGCTACCACTTAATGTGGTAGTCGTTAAGCCGGGTTGGAAGCCTTAAAGGCGGCTTGATAAGTACCAACAGCAGGTGGCCATAAACCTGCCTCCATCAATCAGCACTGGGTCCGCGTGGTGGAGTATGACCAAATCTCTGGTGGCAGTATAGGCTGATATTATTATTATTATATATATATATCTATATCATCACGCCAGACCCTTTACGGGGTAGGCAGAGAGTACAGAGATCCAACAGGTTCTTTCCTTACATTAATTAATTTAACTAATTATTTGTAAAAGATTAATTATAAAGGTGTTGTGCTGTGCGTATATTTTTATTAATAAATTTCACTACTGGTCTATAATATTATATTTGTGTCACAGGTTCACGCAACAATAATTATAAATAGGTACTTACCACAAATATTACTTTGATGTGCCAACATCACCGAGTAGAATTACCATCTTCGCGAAGTGTGTTACCCTAATACGAGGCATGCCTTTTAAGTTCTGTCGTTTGAAGAAAAAAAACACAACTAGAACCTTATAGTCCTTTTTATTGTTTTTCAAAGTATTTACCACGTAGCTTAATACACTTTTCCATTCGCTCAAACCAGTTAGTATAACATTTATTCCACTCTAAAGTGGGGGTGTTCAAAATGGCTGACTTGAAAGCGTCGACTGCTTCTTCACCGGACTGGAACCTTTGACCACGAAGCCTTTTCTTAATTTTAGGAAATGTAAAGAAATCGTTAGGTCTTAGGTCAGGACTGTATGGAGGATGGTCAAGAATTTCTACTTTTTCCTGCTTCAAATACTCAATCGTTTGACGAGCGTTGTATGAGCTTGCGTTGTCGTGGTGCAGGATGATGCGTCGCTTTGAGTAAGATTTTCGAAGTTCGGCGATGACTTGTGGTAAACAAACTGTGGTATACACTCTGCGTTAACCGTTCTACGATTTTCAAGTGCAATAGTCGCAACATGGCCGGTTTTTCCAACGAACGTGGCCACCATCTTCTTTGAAGTGCTTCGAGAACGAACAACTTTAGTCGGCTTTGGCTCGTCTTGAAAAACCCAGATTGTAGATTGTTGTTTGGGATTAGGATCGTAGGCATAGATCCAAGATTCGTCACCACTGATGATGTCGTAGACGTGATTTGACTCTCCTCAGTTGAACCTTTGCAGAGCTTTCTTACACCATCTGATGCGGACCGCCTTGTGATCGTTGGAAAGCAGATGCGGTATCCAACGGCAAACTAGCTTTCTCACACCAAGCGCTTCATGCAAGATCTTCTGAATAGTTGTACCTGAGATGCCTAATAGAGCCTCTATCTCTCGATACGTCACATGACGATCTTCGAGAATTAGTTGTCTCACAGCAATGATGTTATCTTCAGTGAAGGCGGATTTTGGGCGTCCTTGGCGAGATTTGTCACTAACACTAGTATGTCCACGCTGGAATTCTAAATACCAGCGTTCGACAGTCCGCAGATATGGGGCTTCATCACTGAACACAGATGTTAGCACACATTCGAATATGGAACAGTTCCAAATTCAAAATTGCCGGGAAATATGGAAACGACAGAACTTAAAAGGCATGCCTCGTATAATTAATAACTACCTATAGCGCGAGCGAAGCAACGGATTAAAGATAGCGCCGTTTTACAAAAACTGTGAAGTGAAGCTACTTTGCACCTACTTATAATATTAGCCCTGTTAAACTGTTAGGCACGGGCCTGCTCTCAAACTGAGAGGGTTTAAATAAAATAAAAAAACAAATGTGCTGTTTGTTTTTTGCTAATTGTACCATTTATAAAATCTAAAACGACACACAGTATAACTTTTTGTACAAACATGTATGTATAGATTGATAAGAGCTCCCCCGCGACCCCTGCCGCCACCGCCGGCCGCGACATGTTCTCACCGACCCCCCCGATGCTTTGTCATCCCTTCTTTCCGCTCAGAATACGGGCGACGACGACGACGTAGTAGTAGATCCCCTCCCATAGCCGGCGGTTGACCGGTGCACTTAGTAGTGCACCCGTCCCCCTACAGCGACTGTCCCAACCGAGGGCGCCTCTTCGAGGCGCCCTCGAGTATGTCGCCTCTTGCCCTTCTGGCTGGCTAGAGCGTAGTGGTTGCACGCCTTTAAGTCCGGTGAACCTGTAAAGGCCTCGCGGCCAACAGCGTACATCATTCACACACACACACACAAAGATTGATAAGAAGCATTAGGACAATGCAAGACTTTTGCTCTACCAACACCAAGACTGAGTGTACAATACCAAGACCAAAATCAGGTGACTGATGCGAGACCAAGACCGAGACCAGGGTCAGTCTCGTCTTGGGCTTACATTTGAGCAACACTAGTGCGCACGTTTAGACCTTTCTCCCGTTAGTCGTTAGCCAAACTGAACGTATTATAGGCGGCTTGATAAATACAACAGCATTTGGCCACTAACCGGTCTTCACCAATCGTTAGCCACGCTGCAACTCTGATAGGCGCCTTGTTAAGTTCCAACAGCAGGTGGCCCCAAAGCTGTCTTCACCAATCCGCACTGGGTTCGCGTGGTGAAGTATGATCTAATCTCTCTCACCAAGATTTGTAAGAGTACGCTTCTCCAGGTAGTGGGACAGTAGAGACTGATTTATCGTTAACGATTTACGATCAATATGAGTATATTGAAGTAATTTATGTTAATTTGTTTATTTAGTACACCCCTAATCTTGTGATTCCTTTAAATTCTCTCCATCCAAAGGTTGCCTGGAAGAGATCACTATTAGTGATAGGGCCGCCCATTGTTACACTTAGTAATTTATAAATTGTATTTCCATATTGTGTATCTTTGGTGGAACAATAAAGTGTTATCTATCTATCTATCTATTGAACCTTAGAACATAATACCTTAAAACAGTAGCGCGTGCTCGTTCGCCAATCCCGCGCACCCTCGCCGCACTGAACGCTCTCCTTGACGGCAGTCCTGGATGTGATTTGTTTGCGGATGGATGCATGGAGTGATATTTTGTCTGAGTGTCTCAGGTATTATGAGGGACTGGAATGAATGAGCTTGTATCTTGCACTTCTATCTATCTATCTATCTATAACCTCACGCCAGATCCCTTGCGGGGTAGGCAGGGAGTACAGAGTTCCAACAGGTTCTTTCCTTACATACCTCTCTCGCTTCCTCGACTCTCATAGTTCGTCTCATACACGCTCGCCGGTTACGGAGGCTCTTGACTTTTCCATCAGATAAGACTCGGTTTATTTGGTCGTGGTAAGATAGTCTAGGTCTTCCCCGGTACCTGCATCCTTCCACTTTCACATTGTATATCTGTTTTGTCATTCTTTCCTCTGGCATTCTTTCTATATGCCCGAACCAACGGAGCATGCCCTTTCTCATCTTTACACCGATACTATCTTTCATACCTACTCGCTTTCTTACTACGCTGTTGCTAATGCGGTCGGTCAGCTTCACTCCGCACATCTTCCGCAGAGCTCGCATTTCTACCGCATTTATCCTACTTTCATTCTCCTTCTTACATACCCAGCTCTCGCTACCATATAACAGCGTTGGGACAAGAACTCCGTTATGTATGGCCAGCTGCGCCTTATGGCTTAAGTGCCGGCTCCCAAGTAGCTTTCCCATCGCTCCATTCACTCTGTTCCCTGCACTCACTCTTCTCTCTATGCCAGCGGTGTATTTCCCATCCTTACTGAAGGCGCATCCAAGATCTACTAACCACAATCTTGCACTTCCATACTTTTAATTATTCTATTTTTTATATATATATATTTTTTTCTTTGTGCTAACGTAAATGGTATATCTGCCGTGTTAGTATGTAAATAAATAAATAAATAATTTGACTTAAATGTTATCTCACCTAGGTAATAAAGGTTAATATGTAATTCATTGGATACACACTTAATATCAGTCTAGTATCAGCATGAGCCATATACAGTATTGAAGAAATCGGCTTACGCCAAGCAAAGCAAGTCGAAGTCAGTACTTCAATTTCATTTATTACAATTAAGTCCAAAAACTCCAAGCGAATGTTTATTATTTGATTAACGTAACCGAGGAGCGTTTGACGAACTATGAGAGTGGAGGAAGTCAGCGAGGTCTGAAAAGAAAGAAACTGTCGGAACTCTGTACTCTCTGCCTGCCTTGCAAGGGATCTGGCGTAATGATGTAGGTGAATTGATATATATCCAAAATCCCAAGGGAATATCTCTCTCTCTTTCTCTCTTTTTAAAACGTAGCCCCACACTAGGATTTATTTCTGTGTCGTGGGTGCATTTACAAACATAATAATTCACATACACAAATACCCAGACCGGAACAAATAATTGTAGATCACACAAAGATTTGTCCCGTGCTGGAATCGAACCCGCGACTAATAAACACCAAGGGCGGAGTGGCTTAAGCTCTTAACCACTGCGCTATATCGTCCGTCGTAATACAGACCTTAATCACCTAGATAATGCCGCTAGGTGATCATTGGACACTAATTAGTCGCCTTTGATTACTCAGATGATTAAACTGGAATGAACCTAATAAAAGAATTTGTATTAGCGACTTAATGAGGGAATGAACGACTTATTAGAGATTAATCAGCTCCGCTATTCGATACTCGCACGTGACAACCTTTGTTTGACTCTAAAATATTTTTTACACTAACACCTTAGTGTATCTTTTTTTTTATATTATATTTTTCCCCCGCCAATTGCCGCGCGAATGGCTCGCCAGAGAAGCAAGGCTTCATGTACGCACGTCACTTGGGGTACCACTGAAAATCAGCGCTGTGTTGTGGTTACACTGCAACACAGCTTTACGCTGAGTGGTACCCCATTAGTACGGCTAATTTTATAAGTACATTTTATTTTCGTAATGTCGCCTTAATTTAATTTTTGTGGTGTACTTTTTAGATGACTAATAAAATATCTTTTCTTTCTTTCTTTCTTTTCTTTCTATGTGAATTTTACGCGCCCATGACACAGGAATAATACTGAGTGTGGGGCTACGTTTTTTTTAAAGAAAAGAAAATATAAGATTGTAGAATTATAGTGAAGACATTACACAAAAATACAAGTGACTGAAATCGCGTTGAATAACGCTGTCTTCACTGGTATGTCTGACGTTACTCGGCAGCCAATAGGTGTGTGGGCTCCCTATAAATAATGAAAGCACATGACTTTTCTTTACATTTCGAAATTAAATCGCATGTATTTACGACAGTAGTCTAGCGGCCAGAGCGTAGGCCGCTGCGCTCACTGGACTGTAGTAAACGCGGCTTCGATACCCGCGCGGGACAAATCTTTGTGGGACGCACAAACGTTAGTTGCGGTCTGGGTATTTCGCCATTTTGTAAACCGAACTTACGATATAGGACTAAAAAACCTTGCACCGCACTATTCCTAGTGTATTTCCGCTTTTTTTTAATAAAAACCAATAGTTGATGGTAGAGTCGCTAATTGCTTAATGAGTCCGATAAAAAACGCAGTGCTCTCGGAAAGCCCCAGCCCGCAGCGGCTGATGTATCGGTTAAACGAGAACCAATCCAATTCGTTTTATGCCACGCTCTGTTTGGAGTTGACCTCAGATGCTGACAATCATCGATGTCCGCTTGTGCGTTCGTTTTCTTGCTTTCGGATCGGAATACTTTTACCAAAAACGTCTCTCATATTTAATGAAACTTTAAATTGGTCGTACTGAGCATACATAATGGGTACGACCGCCGACATTCGCCGACCACTGAAAATTCTCATGTTTTCCAATCGCTTGCATACTCTGTGTTTTAAATAAAATCTATTAGATATCAAATCAAAACAAATAGCATTTATCGTGGTCATAGGTTACAAATACAATACTTACCATCGTATTGTATTATACGAGTATTATACAACATGTTTCACTATGTCCGGCCCGCAATTAGGCATACAATAAAAGAGGTCACTAAATAAAATTAATTTTATTACAATAATCAAATCATAACACGAAATTAAATATAATTGCACACAAAAGAGAAAATAAAAATAATAATTCATTGTATAAAATGCAGCGGAAAAAATCAAAGTAATTACGATTGTTTTAATATACATCTTATCAAAATGTGTCAATGAGAAATTCCTGGATAGTGTAATAACATTTTTTCACAAGTAAATCATGTAGCAATTTCTTGAATGCATTTAGGTCTTCAGTATTTAAAATAAAGCTTGGTAATTTATTGTAGATTTTAGATGCCATCCCGAGAATGCTATTTGAAAATAAAGCCGTTGTATCTTGATACATATTTATGAAAATCCGCCATCACGATTCGTGTTGTTTTATAAATAAGTCTAAACGTCTCTCTATAAGTCTAAACAAAATACTCTAAAATCATTAAATACCTAAAAGCCTAATCCTAAATCTGTACTAATATTATAATTTCGTAAGTAACTCTGTTTATCAGTTACCTTATCACGTTCAAACCACTTAACAGACTTTGATCAAATTCGGCAATGACTTGATGAAGACCTACCTATTGTGAAAAGAAAAACTTAAAAGTGTAAAATATATGCTTGAAAATAACGCGAACAAAGTTGTGAGAACAGCTAGTAAGAAATAAAAGCCATCCCCGTACAATTTCGGCAATCGGGTTTCGGATCGCCTAAATGAGTAGGGATGACGGGATTCTTTTTTAATTATTTTTTAAATCTTTTCCATAACTGATATAGAATTGATTTGAAAAAAAAAAACACTTATTGAGAGAATTTAGTCAGCGCTGGATGGACTGGTCGCGGTTTCTAACTCCGCACGGAACAAATGTTTCTATATTTTAGTCTGGGTGTGTGTGCATGTGGATTTCAGTTTGTAGACATATCCGTAACACAGGGATAGAATCAGAATAACACCGTCACGCCTATATTCCCCAAGCGGGGGTAGTAAAGATGTATTGTGTACACCCACTTTTCGCCGACGATGTTAAGTCCCATGTAATAGGGGGCGAACCAATTGCCATTGTTCGGGCACTGGACCTGGGAGTGTCAGATCCCTCTACAAGATGCAGGAGTATACAAGCTTGATTGTGAATGTGGTCTCTCTTATATAGGATAAACAAAAAGACCGGTAAAAACTCGGGTTAAAGAACACATAGCTGACATAAAACACCGTCGCTCAAAGAAGTCTGCAGTCTGTGAACATGTCCTTGACCGCACCCGCCATAACATCAGATTTGATAGACCACAAATCCTCGTGAAAGAACACCCATTCCTACCAAGGATGGTTCGCGAGGCTATTGAAATTAAAAAACATCCTATTTCAATAGAGAAGATGGCTGGGTGCTTCCATCGACTTGGGATCCGGTAATTAATATAATCAAATCCAAAACCAAGCATAACACTGCAAGACCTCAAGACACCGTAAGCTAATTCTGCGTAGATTTGACCAACAAAAATAATTAAGAAGTTTGAGGGTACACCGGAACAACTATGCCTTTTGGACGTCTAACACCTCAGTCCCTCCCGTGACCATGGGTGCTGCAAAGCACTCGAAACGTCAGGAACTAAAAATAAAAAATAAACCGCGGTTAAATCCGTAAAATATAGTTTTATTTCATGTGTATATCTAAGAACTCAATAAATTACTGGATTTTTTTCATCGAAAAATTACATTTTGTCTGATATAGGACCTCGTAATCGCAAATCGCATTCTGAATCAAAATAGATTTTTTTTACTCAAACCATTATGGTATTTATGAATCGACAAGAAAGTAACAAAGACTACTATTACTCCACGTTTACCCTTTAATATATTTCTTCCATACACCTACGTTTATTTTATAGATAAAAAGAAAATATTACATAGGTATGTGCTTTAGACAAATTAAAGGCTACTACAGCTACTGTCGATAGCAACCGACGAAAATCAGTGACTGCAGTCGCTGACGTTATTTCTCCTCCTCCTGTTTTCTTTCCTTTCTAATTAAAGGTGTTGTGCGTGCCAAGAAAATTAAGGCACTCTCTGAGATACCCTAAGGTATCATCTAAGGAAACTATTGTGAATCCTGGATTACAGAAATTACATTGGTGTACATGTGTGGCGGGCTTAGTTTCAATAACCCGATCCATTAACCCTGGCGCCAACAAAAGCTGGGTGCAATCTTTGGAGGAAAAAAGCATCGCTACCTAATCCTTTTCTCTCACCAGCTGAGAGCCTTCCACCTGGACATAAATTACCATAACTAGTTTTGAAGTCTTTAAATAGACTTCGGACCCAGGTCGGTCGGAGCGAGGAAAACATGCTAAGGTGGAGATTCACTAACAGCATGAATCTGAAGTGTTTGTGTGGTGCAACCCAAACGATGTCTTACCTTGTATTGTGTCCTGCGTGCCCTAGCTCGTGCAGGAAGACTTGATGTCTGCTTCCGAAAATGCAATTAGTGTGGCCGCTTTCTGGGCCGCAGTCATATAATTGTATCATGTTTGCCGTCAAAACGTTAAGAAGAAGAAGTTCCAATAAAAACAGTCGCCGAAGTTTTATTGAGAACCGACACGGTATGATGGAAACCAAACCCGCTGCGCCGGAATACCACTGCACCTGCCAATTACAAGCACAGACATCAACTAGAATGTTCTATAGCCAGCAGCTTCATTTGACAGACAGCTTGATCCGGTAGCTAATTCGCTCCACAAACTGGAACGAGCAGTCGCGGGTTCGATCCCCGCACAGAAAGAATCTTTGTGAGACCCGCTTATATTTATTTCAGTCTGGGTGATTGTGCAGGTGAGTTTCTTGTTTTCACCCACGATACAGGAATAATTCCTAGAGTGCGGCTACGTTTTATTATTAAAGAAACAGAAATATTGATCCATGTAACAAAGATTACCGTGCGGTATGGTGACCTTTTGGACATTCTCACTACAAGTAAATGGGTGTTAATATCCGAGCTCATCTGTTAGTAACATCGCTCCGTGCCATGCCCATAAAAGGGTATAATTACGGAGCATCATACGTATGTACTATACAAAATTACGTCCACGCGCCTACGTACGTTCTAATCCAGAATCGACGCAACAATTTAATGAGAGTGATTCATTAGCATACCGCGGCGTGATTGACGATCCAAATATTATATTATGTTTAAATATACGCCGTTATATAACAAACGTTGTACCTAAATCCGTTTCATTTTTCGCGAGATTAGATGTTTGAGTCATGATTCGTCTATTAGTATAAAACTGTTACGCAGTTGTTCCTGTACGTAGGTACGCGACAAAATATTTTAAAATAAATTATATTGTAAGCGTACCAAGATTTACTTATAGCTTATACCTGCTGCCTAACGGAAGATAGTGACGAAGGCCCAAAGGCAAACCATCAGCCAGATGAAGCGATGACATGGTTAAGGTGCCCGCTAAATGGCGGAAGAAACTAGTACAGATCCGGAACATATGGCGTGATAGAGGAGAAACTTACAATCACCAATGGCACATGCCGACCGATAACAAGAAAACTGTTCACAAAACAGACAAAACAGATTGCAATCATATCATGATACGTACTTATTTTAAAATGAGCATAACAAACAACCAATAACCAACGAAATAGTTGTATCGTTGAGAATCATAATAAGGTGATCGTTTCAGTTCATCTTTGCGTGCGTGCGTGCGTGTGTGTGTAAATGATCTACGCTGTTAGCTGCGGGGCCTTAACAACTTCACTGGACAAGAGGGCGAACGTACCACTACGCTCGAGCCAGAATGGCAAGGGGGCAATTAGCTCAAGGACACCTCAAGGAGAAACGGGCACAGCTTGGGCAGTCGCTATGGGGGAGGACATATACTAGATGTCTCGCCGTGGCGCTCAGCACCGGCCGATCCTGTGTTTGGTATCTGTATCCGAATGAAGGGATGTAAGGGAATCGAGAGGGTCGGTGAGAACATGCAGTGGACGGCGGTAGCGGCTGATAGGCGGGGAATTAGGTTCGTGGACGGCGGCGGCTACGATTAGAGGAATCCTATGTTTGGACGCGTTCGTAAAATATCGGGTTGTCGCCTTTTTAATAAAGGCGCAAATAGGTTCGAGACAGAGATCGGAATGGAGAGTTCAGAGATATGCGGATGATATGTTCTATCATAAATGGTGGCTACGTCGCTCCCTTTCACAAAGGGGCTAAGCATACCTTAGCGAAATGTGCATTTTACTCTGTACACCTTTGCCAAACCCATAAACTTCAAAAAAGATGCTGTAATGACTATATATCTCGTATAGAAATGAATATAGCCCAAAATCCGAACTCGCTATGGAAATATGTCGGGGATAAACGTGGAGATGTATCTCTCCCAGGAATCATGCATTATAATAACTCGTTTGGCGACAATGGTAGTGATATAGCCAATCTCTTTGCAAATCACTTTTCTTCCGTTTATAGTAATAACGCGTCAAATCAACTAAACTGTACCGTTCCTATTTCACTGCACAAATCTCTATGCCGGATCAGATTTACCGAGAGGGAGGTAATGAAAAAAATTAATCAATTAGACGTCAGGAAGGGTGCCGGTCCAGATGCTATTCCTCCGGTATTTATAAAACGATGTGGTTCTGTTCTCCCCTTGCCACTGTCTTTTATTATCAATCGATCTCTTAGTGATGGTGTGTTTCCTGATGAGTGGAAAAAAGCCCGAATAGTACCAATCTTTAAAAAAGGTGAGCAAGGTGATGTCAGGAACTACCGACCTATATCAATCCTCTCTTGTATTTCAAAGCTATGTGAATCTCTTATTTGTCCAACGTTTACACTTTATATCAATAATTCTATCGGACATGCCCAACACGGTTTCAGGTCTGGTCGTTCTATTCATACCAATCTCGCCACATTTGTGTCAGATTTATCCGGAGAAATCGATAAGGGTAAACAAATTGATGCAATATATATCGACTTTTCTCACGCTTTCGATATGGTCAATCACAATTTACTGTTACAAAAACTTAAGGCGCATGGAATTCATGGTAATCTTTTGAACTGGTTCCAGTCCTATCTCAATAAAAGACGGCAATATGTTGCAGTAAAAGGATATGAGTCTAGAGATTACTACGCTGAATCCGGCGTGTCTCAAGGATCGCATCTAGGACCAATACTATTTTCTATATTCATTAATGACATTACAGACCATATTAGACATTCTAAATTCACATTATTTGCTGACGACCTCAAAATATATAAGATAATCAACTCCCTATCGGACGCGCAACTTTTGCAAAGTGATCTTAACAGTATTGGAGACTGGTGTTATATAAATGGCATGATCCTCAATGCAGGAAAGTGTTATCATATAAAATATACAAGGCAGAAGCAACCTACACCCTCAAGGTATACTATAAGAGGAATGGTCCTGCAGGAAGTAAGCGAGATTAGAGACTTGGGCGTTACTATGGATTGTAAATTGCATTTCTGGTCCCACGTAAATGAGATTGTAAAAAATGCAGCTCAGATGATTGGGTTCATTATGAGAAACACAAAAGAATTTCGTCAGCCGCAAACGAAAATTTTGATTTATAACGCTTTGGCTCGCAGACATGTTGATTATGCTAGCATCATCTGGAACCCCTCTTACGCAATACAGTCGCAAAGAATATAAACTATTTAGCGCGCATTCACAAGACATTTAGCTTATCTGTGTTCAGGCATTTCTCATAGGGTACCGAGCAGAATTCCTAGATATCCCATCACAAAAATATTCCATATTCCTGCCCATAGAACCAACATAGGCCGACAATCCCCCTTCACAAGAATATGTTGTCAGTATAACACTATATGCGGCGGCTCAGAAAAAAAAAATCTCTTTTGACATTTTCCATGACATCATTGACAATTTTAAAAACAAATTATCGAAATATTTTAATCCTTTATAAACTCTAAAACTCTAAACTCTATAACCTTTTTTCCTGCTCAATAAGTTACCTTGCTAATTATAATTAATTTAAATCCATGTAATAGTCATTAATAATTATTAATTTCCTATTCGTAAATATAAAATTATAAATATGTAATCATCATTAATCTAAAATGTTTCTTCTCACCTGTACCAATATACTTACCTACATACTATTCTTGTAAATGCTGTGTACGTCTGTTATTGATATGCATATAAGACTATATTGTTACCATATATATGACAAAAGTGTTGTAATATGTATATTGTTGATGTACCAAATAAATAAAATAAATACCCATTTGCGTGAAAACGTGTGCTATTTTCCAGAAATCTTTTCTTTTGCCCTGTAAATGACCGGAATTTCATTGATAAGAAGGAGGAGAGTGTTGGTTTTTTGATTAAATAACTCTATGAAGTCAGAAGCGAATAAGGAGGATGTAAGATCGGAAACTAGAACAAGGTAGCAATTTGTTGGTATGAATAGAGGAAGCAATAGAGAAAATCAGTAGCTTCTTAACTGGGTTAAGCCACCAGTTTAATATCGATGGTGGCGCTAAAATTATCCACATAGTTCGTAATGAGTTTTTTTTTTTTTTTTTTTTCGTGGCAATTGCATTTACATTATGCCATTGTACAAAGTTTACGAATATTCATTTCTAAATTAATTCAACTACCCAATGAACTTGATGACGAAGATGATAATGAAATTGATGAAGTGCCCCACCCTGGAAAGTAAAGTGATGGATACTTTACATACCAATTGCGACGGCCGTTTTGAGGGAAATCGAAAAGGCACGTTTTATCACTTTGTTACAATTACCTTCACTCATGCACACATAGGAACACATAATGGTTAATATTCCACCAAAATTACACATTATAATTCGAAATAACACAAGTTTTGGAAATTAAAACAAATTGACAACATCACTCTTCGCTTTCCCGCCAAAAAAAACCTTCGTTATGAGTTAAAGGAAATAAGTGACCGGGCAATAGACCGGGTCTTATCTGAACGACAAGTCAAGAGTCTCCGTAACCGGCGAGCGTGTATAAGACGAACTATGAGAGTGGAGGAAGCCAGAGAGGTATGTACGGAAAGAACCTGTTGAAACTCTGTACTCTCTGCCTACCCCGCAAGGGATCTGGCGTGATGATATAGATAGATAGAAGTAAAATTGTTTTCACTTTATTCGGAAAAAAATTAAATAGGTAACAAATTTACGTCTGTGATTCATGTTGAGTTCAAGATTAATATAGTTACTAGAACAAACAGCAAATACCACGTGCATACGAAAATACTCCATCATTCAAAATATTTGAGTTAAAAATAATAAAAGGTTTTGTGTGAAATTAGATGCGTGAATCACGGTTCATCGTCAAAACAATGTTAACCTTAAAGCGCGGACTGCGCCAGATGTTTCGCGGTTCATACAGTCGTAAAACAGATTTAGAGCTTATAAATATTCGATAGATCTGAAAGACTTTTATATACTAGCATTCAAAAATTAATTACTATTATACATTGCTTCCTTTGGTAAGGAATTTAAATTTTTGTTTTAGTAGTTATTTATATCGCACTAGCGATCCGCCCCGTATCGCACGGATGAATTATATATGTCGTATCCTATTATTTGAAAATCAGTTAATGAAATGGCGAGCAGTTATTTTTATTTTAGTAACCTTGTAATCTTGTCATAGTCATACTCTATGATTGCTCGCGTGTGTTTAGTTGTGAAGCGATAACAGATGACGAATCACCGATGACAGATAGTCGATGTAAGATGGCGGACGGCGCTGCGTTGTTAATCTATTAGCAACGGGGCAAGCGCTCGGACGTATCGCGGAGCAGCTTACCTCACTGCATTCCATGTGACTTAATCGCCGGACGAGAGACGAGACCCCAGTGTTATTTCAAGATTTCCTTTATGTTCGGCCACCATGCGGACGACTATGAAAACGAAGATAAATCCACCTTTCACCGCTACCGGCATTGAAACAATCATCCAGAAAACCTAAGCGTCGTTAAATAGGTACATATACCTTCCCCTTGAATACTCCGCTCATTGGTGATAACCGTATAAAATCCGTTCGGTCGTTATTAAGTTTATTGCTTTCAGACAGACAGACAGGCGTGACGGGGGACTTTGATTTAAAATGTCTAGTGATGTTGTGTACTTACCACAAGTACCAAACTACTTACCTACTAAAGCACTTAAAGAACATGCCTTAATCTATTCGATGAATATGCATTACATGGTTTGCTTGGATGCTTAGTTGGTGATGTGTTATACATATATATTGGTTATTATTATTTATTAATGGTAGATATAAAACATCGGAAATTGTAAGACATCAATGCCTAATTGATAAACAGACATAGTATATTAGATATATTATGACAAACAGCTATCTTATCGGGATATTTTATAAAATAGGGAATGATATGTAATGTAATGCAAAATTACCAAACTTTTGCTTCAGGTATTGAACAGGACGAATAGTACGTCGTGCGCCCTGTTGCTGCTGTGGCCAGTATGCGTCGTGAAGGAAGATTCAAATAAAAGCCGAATACTCTTGAAACAGTGCTCCACCCACCAGTTGTGACCTTCTTCGCGCAGAGTTTCTTCCTATAATCTTCAATGCCCAGTCGCTCGAACGTATGTGGCGCGATGTTTCGCGCTCCTAAATACTATTTTGTTGGGTCACAACTAGTGGGCTTTGCATCGAGCTTTATTAATGAAATAAACCAATAACAATTCAATTGCTTATCCCTTTCTAGGGTAAATCTCTTCTAATTACTCCTATCCCTTTCCAGGGTTACACTCTTCTAATTATTCCTATCCCTTTCCAGGGTTACACTCTTCTAACTGTATACTAGTGTTAATGTGCTACAATTCTATGACATTATCTTATTTCTAAGTTAAACTATTACATAATGTACTATCGTAACTTAATCTATAACAATACTCGTATCTATTTATGTACATCATGCAGACGTCGTCCTGTACATTTCTCCCGCCGTGAACTGTCGGCTTCACTGACGGTTCATAAACCTTCGTGGAGGGACGACGTCGGCAACACTATCAGTTTCTTCGCTGGCCTCCGAAGAACTTGGTGCGGACGTCCACCGCACGTACAATTCCATCTTCTCCAGGGAAGGTCCTTATTATCCTCCCAAGAGGCCTCATGTTTCTGGGGAGTACGTTGTCAACAATGAGGACGATGTCCTTCTCTTTCAGGGCGGCGTCGCGTCCATGGGGCTCCCGCCGGTACTGAAGTCCAGGTAAGTACTCCCTTATCCATCGTTCCCAGAACATGTCCGCGAGTCTCTGCGCCGCTCTCCAATGGGTGCGGCCGATGAGGTCAGTGTCAGTGAAGGTCCCTGGTGTCGGGTTGCGCGCCGGGCCGTAGAGCAGAAAGTGGTTCGGTGTCAGCGCCTCTGGGTCCTCAGGGTCGACGGGTACGTGAGTGAGCGGTCGGTTGTTTACTGTAAATTCGACCTCCGCCAGCAGTGTGGTGAGAACCTCTTCTGTCGGGTGCCTCTCCGTCAGGATCGCGTATAGGGCCGTCTTCACACTGCGCACCAGTCTTTCCCATGCGCCACCCATGAACGGGGCGCCGGGGGAAATAAAGCGCCAGCTGATGGTTTTTCTCGTGGCCTCCTCTCGGGTGGCGTTGTCCAGCGCCAGCTCCTTGTCGGCGCCGCGGAGATTGGTCCCGTTGTCCGACCATATTTCAGTCGGGCAGCCGCGGCGGGCGATGAATCGTCGTAGGGCCATCACAGCTGACTCGGTGCTGAGTGATGCGGCGACTTCCAGGTGTACGGCGCGTGAAGGCAGGCAGATGAAGAGGGCTACGTAGCGCTTCTGTGTGCCTCGGCCCACTGTCACAGTCAGAGGTCCAAAATAGTCGATGCCGGTGTACGTGAAGGCCCTCTGATGGTGAGCCAGTCTGCAGGGCGGCAAGTTCCCGGTGCTCGGCTCTGGAGGTGCGTCTCTTCTTCGGCGACAGCTGTAGCACTTGTGTAGGACCATCCGGACTACTGTACGTAATCGAGTTATCCAGTACCTTGCTCGACACTCGTTGATGGTCGCCTCTACTCCGGCGTGGTGCAGCTGTCGGTGTACGTGCTCGATGTACAGGCGGGTGACGCGATGATCTCCGTCCGCACTGCGGGGCATCGTAGCTCGTCGCTGATGTCCGGCGTCGCACTTATTCGCGACCTGATTCTTATCACTTTACTGATAATCTGCGCTGATAAGGGGCGGAGGCGGCCCTTCGATAGTCTATGACTATTACTCAGTTCGCTATTATACGAGTCGTGTTGTACTACACGCACTAACAACGCCTCCGCTCTAATCAATAGTTCTGCACTGAGCGGTAAACACTTAACACTGCCCTTATCACTAAACTTAATTCTACACTTATCGCTACACCTATTTCTATTGTTAACACTATTGCACTGTGGGTCTTTTTCACGATTCCTAGCCTGTCTTTTATAGTTCACTAATTGTCTATTCACTCTGCACAGGTCGATGAACTGCAGTACGTTCGCCGTCGCTCGTAACAGGCGCCCCCACGTTGAGAAGCGCGCTGGATCCGGAACAGCTGATCGCGGTGAGACGGGCCGTTGCTCGGTGATGTTGTGTGTCCGCTCCTCGCCCGTCGCTGCGTCGAGTGTCGGTCGGTCCGCCGGCCATTTTGATGGGTGCTCGCGCAGGAACTCGGGCCCAAGGAACCATCGGTGATAAGAGCCGATGTCCCTGGGTACTTCGCGCGTCGCGTCGTCGGCCACGTTCAGTTTCGTGGGCACCCACCTCCAGTCACTGATGGCGCTGTTTTCTTCTATCGCGGCGATGCGATGTGCGACGAACGGGCGCTAGGATCGCGCGCCCGTCTTCAGCCACTTCATAACGGTACGGCTGTCCGTCCAGTGGGTCACTGCGCTTGGCTTCTTGTCGTGTTCGGCGATGATAGTCGCGCCCAGGCGACTACCCAGTACGGCGGCTTGCAGTTCGAGTCTCGGGATCGATGTGAGCTTGAGCGGTGCCACCTTCGCCTTCGCCGCCACAAGGGTTATATGTACCTCGCCGTCGCTCGTGGTGGCTCTCCAGTACGCCGCTGTCGCGTAGGCTGACTCGCTCGCGTCCACGAACACGTGCAACTCGAGCGTCTCGGCGTGCGTGTACCAGTGGTAGCATCGTGGTATCTTCATGTCCCGCAGACTCCGAAGGTGTTGGGTCCACTCGATTCACTGTTGTGCTAGGTCATCGTCGATGTTGTCGTCCCATCCTGTGCCGCGCCGCCATATCTCCTGCAGTATCTGCTTGGCCCGTATGGTGATGGGCGAAGCGATTCCGAGCGGGTCAAACAGAGACATCAGTATGCGGATTGTCTCCCGCTTCGTCGGCGTCGGTTTGTCGAGTATGCCCGGGGGGAGGCGCGCCAGGTCAAGGTTGAACCCGATGTCGTCGGTGTCCGGCCTCCACTCTAACCCAAGCACTCGTTCTATCTTCCTTTCTTCATTAATTCCGATCGCCCGCTGTGTCGCGCCCGGTACGAGAGTTTGTAGTACCGCCGTGGAGTTAGACGACCACTGTCTCAGCTCATAGTGCGCCGCCCGATGTATCTCGTCGATCTGTTTGGAGATGTTGATGGCGCTGTCTTCGTCGTTGAAGCTTTGTAACAAGTCATCGACATAGTGGTTGCGAACGATGGCGCGGCTAGCTTCTGGATGGGTGTCCTTGTACTTTTCTGCGTTGTAATTCTTCACGTAGATTGCGATGGACGGTGAACATGTGGCCCCGAAGATGAGTGACGTCATCCTGTACTCTTCGGGGGGTGTTCATAGCGCCGATCGCCGCGCCACAAGTACCGCAGCGCGTCTCTGTCTTCAGTCTTGATTTTTATCTGCATGAACATCTCCTTGATGTCGACAGACACGGCGATCCTGTGCTGTCGGAACCTCATGAGGACGCCGGGGAGTGACTGCAGCAAGTCGGGACCCGTCAATAAATGGTCATTGAGTGACACTCCTTTCGTCTTAGCGGCGTCGTGGACTATTCGCACTTTGTTCGGTTTCAATGCGTTCAGTACTGCAAAGTGCGGGAGGTACCACGTTCGATTCTCGGTCCTATTTTTCGGTGTGGGCTCGGCGTATCCCTTCTGGATAAGTGCGTCCATCTGTTTCGTTTTCAGAGTCGAATCGCGGTCAATCTTCTTTTCGATATTGTAAACGCTTTAGTGTATTTTTATAATTTTCGGGCATCTTAATAGTGTCGGTTTTCCACAGTAGAGGGGCTTCATATCTCCCGCCGCTGTCGATACGGACTTCTTTGTCGAGCTTGTCAAGCGCGCGTTGATCTGGGCTGCTCTTCGGGTTTCTGGGCTTGACGAAGAGTGACTCGAGTGCGAAGTAGTGTCTCAGCTGATCGTTCATGTCTTCGTCTTCACTCTTGTCCGCGATGAAGTTGACTTTGAGCGCATCTTGTTCAGTGAGCCGTGAGCGCGCGCCGTGTAATACCCAGCCGAGAGGAGTCCGGGAGGCAAAGGGTTGGTGTCGTTGTCCCCGGCGTACCTCCGACGTCACTAGCAGGTGCCAATTGTCTAGGCCGATGAGTATCTGGGGTTTCGCTCTTCTGTAGGTGATGGCGAGCTCGGCGTCGATGAGCGTTACCGTTGACCCGTCGTCGAGGAGGGCGTAAGTGTCTACTCCTCCCGCCGGTCCGGAAATGTGTACCGGCACTATCTTGAGATACGACGCGAAGCCTCTTGTCTACGTTGACGCGACTGTCTGTTTCTCCGTGTTGTCGTCTTCCGCGACCCTTTCGCTTTTGACGTGGTGAAGCAGTCTGTGGTGCGAGTATTTGCACCCGTCGGTGTCGCAAGTGTGCCTCTTGCAATGATGACTCTTCGTTCTGAAGCGTAGACACGCGAAGCATAGTCTTCGTGCCTTCGCGATGTCCCATCTGTCGTTGACCGTCGACTCAATAAATTTCTTGCACTTAGTTACCTTGTGTTCTGTGTCGTGACACGCAGCGCATTTTTCTTTCCTCGGGCCCGATACAGCGGTGCTATAAGTCTCGTTCGTCTGTCTTCTGTTCGCTGTATGTTCCCGTTCGGGTGTCACGTGTTCGGGAGGTGCGTAGCGCCCGCACCTGTCGGCCTCCCTACTGAGGAAATTAGAGAGCCTCAGTAGGTCGGGTTCTTCTGTTTGTTCTTCCGCTGCGTAGTCGAACCATCTATATTTGAGCGCCGGTGTGAACTTCTCAATGGTCGTCTTGACAGCCTCCGGGTTGTACAAGTACGCCACGCAGTTGAGTGCGCGTAGCGTCGCGACGCCGTTCATCACCCGCGTGGCGAACACACAGATGTCTCTCGGGTTGTCGCTGAGTCGGGGCAGCGCGCGCAGGCGTTCTAGTTCGCCCAGCGCGATGCAATCTGGTCGGCCGAAGCGTGCTTCGAGCGCTCAGAGTATGTCGGCTGTCTTGGCCTTGTAGATGAGTAAGTTCTCGACGGCTTCTTTAGCTTTACCTTTTAGCACTCTTCGCAGTCTCGCAACGTTCTCGGTGTCCGTGAAGCTCGGCGCAGATTCTTCATAAGCAGCTTTGAAGGTGAGCCACTCTTGGTGTGACCCGCTGAAGTACGGCAATTCAGTAGCGAAGCGGTGGTTCTGGGCGCTCCCGGACCGGGTGGCGAGGGTGATTGCGGACGCCAGCTCACGCAGGTCAATTTGCTGTGGCGGCGTCGCGACTGTCGTTTCTTCCTTCTTCGACACGGCGAGGGGCGCGCTCGAACGTATGTGGCGCGATGTTTCCCGCTCCTAAATACTATTTTGTTGGGTCACAACTAGTGGGCTTTGCATCGAGCTTTATTAATGAAATAAACCAATAACAATTCAATTGCTTATCCCTTTCTAGGGTAAATCCCCTCTAATTATTCCTATCCCTTTGCAGGGTTACACTCTTCTAACTGTATACTAGTGTTTATGTGCTACAATTCTATGACATTATCTTATTTCTAACATAAACTATTACATAGTGTACTATCTTAACTTAATCTATAACAATACTCGTATCTATTTATGTACATCATGCAGACGTCGTCCTGTACAGGTATTTTTCCTTAGATACCACTGACAATATTATTATGCTATCACGTTTTCTTAAACCTATTTTGGTATGACCCTGCCATTCATGACATGATTTCCTCAAATAACTTCTAAGACTAATTTTCTATCGATCTTTCCCATAGTAAATAAATAATAAATACTGTGTACACCCACTTTTCGCCGACGAAGTTACGTCCCATATACTAGGGGGCGGGCGTATTGCCATATCCCGGGCAATTTCCAGACTCCGGACTGATGCTAACATTTTTTCAGTAGAAAAGCTACATTGCTCGACCTAGGGTCTGTACTAGGACCTCCTCTTTATATCGTTTTCCTATAGTAATTGATAGGTAAGCCTTTCACTAGTCCTGTATCTCCAACTGCCATGTAAATACGCATCGAAATATTAAAGATTGATGAGAAACACAGCTAGTGGAAAAGTTTTATAAATATAAATAGATATGTCAACCGTTTGTCTACCATATTTTTAGAACAGCACTTCTATTTTTTGAGCCGATCATTTTCATTGACGAAATGTCGGCATCACCTACTGAAGTTCCTATGGTATTACACATAGCTAAAACAGTAAATGTTTCGAAAACACGTGTTCTTACTAAAAATACAACTAAGCTGGTACGCGGGTTATGAACACAACAATACTGTTCCAATGTCCATAAAGCGTCACAGAGTAAAAACTATATATTCTAATGTTATAGATGGCTCGTAATTAAAGTACCCACCACTCTGGAGTAAAGTGTTGGCTTAGAGATTGTGAAATTCGTAGACACAAAGAATTACTTGCCAATTTAATTATCAATTAGTCTACTACAATTTACTCGACTTTATAATTAAATTATTAAATATAGTGTTACAACAAGGATATTTCGTGTGAAGGAGTCAAGCTGACCGACCGTCTTCGCAACAGCGTAGTAAGAAAGCGTGTAGGTATGAAAGAAAATATCGGTGTAACGATGAGGAAGGGTATGCTCGGTTGGTTTGGGCATATAGAAAGAATGTCAGAAGAAAGAATGACAAAACAAAAATACAATGCTAAATTGGAAGGATGTTGGTACCGGGGAAGACCTAGACCATCTTACCATGGCCAAATAGATCGTGTCTTATATGAAGGGCAAGTCAAGAGTATCCGTAACTAGCGAGCGTGTTTGAGACGAACTATGAAAGTAGAGGACGCCAGAGAGGTCTGTAAGGAAAGAACCTGTTGGAACTCTGTATTCTCTGCCTACCCCGCAAGGAAACTGGCGTGATGATATAGGTAGATAGAATATTTTGACCCGTGGATGACATAGAATGAAATTAGGTTATCATTTGTTAAAATTTTCCAACTTCTAGGAAATTCTGGTCACCGTGACCATAGGTGCTGCAAAGCACTCGAAACTTCTGGAACTTAAAAATCAAAAATAAACCGCGATAAAATCCGAAAAATAGTTTTATTTCAAATAGCAACGTTGCTTTGCATTCTTGGTTTTTAAAACAGATATACTCTTTATTTTAGAAACGTTGATGAACATTGTCGGAACCAACTTATCAGATACATATTCAAATAGATCACCAAAAATAATGGGTCTGATGCTAAATAAATGTGTTCAAGTGACTTTAAAAACCGGAGACCGTTAATCTATTTTTATGGCCGTCCGTAGAACTTTATACAAATATGTAGATAGGTTATAGTGATCGAGTGAGTGGTTAGCGATCACCAGGGTCAAGCACCATAGGGCTCGATCAATCAGAGATTGGTGACCGTTTGTGGCAGTTCCATATTCAAGCGTCTCTGTGCTTCGGAAGCCTGGTAAAAACGTAGCCACACTGGGATTTATTCCTGTGTCGTGGGTGCGTTACAAACATGAAAATTCCCATACACAAATACCCAGACGAAAAAAAATCATTACGGGTCACACAAAGATTTGTCCCGTGCGGGAATCAAAGTCGCGACTATTCGACGCAGTGGGCGGAGCGGCTGAAGCTCTTAATCACTGCTCTAAATCGTCGGTCAAAATATGTTTGATGTTTTGTCTGGTCCAAGGTATAGTATTTTTTACATAGGATGGGTGGTGACAGTTCTAATTGCCAAACGAAATTATACTTTATTCAATGGCAATAAGAGGCATGACCCGTGTCTATACTTATGGTTTTATGCCTTAACACCATTGAATTAAATATTAATTTCGTTTGGCAATTAGAACCATCCTATGTCACCTATGGAGGTCTGTAGGAGAGGTAACCGAGGTTCCGACGACTACTAAGCCGTTAAGAGAAGTTGGACACCTTATGTCTATATAATATCCTTACGTCGGCTTGATAATTTCTAACGGCAGGTTGCCGCAGACCTGCACCACTGGCTAATTTATTATGCAGATACTTATTATAATGCTATAGTATACTTCAAGGAATCCATTAAAATGTGGAGCGAAAGCGATAGTAATTTACCATTAAAACATAGTACGTAATGGTCTCATTACGGTACAAAAGAACATCTGCATAAGATGATCCTGTCCAGCGACGTGGTATGCAGGAACTGTGGTAGAGGAACAAAAACCATGAAGCACGTCCTCTGTCAATGTAACGGCGGCGCGGCGCGAGGAATTAATTTACTGAGTGTGAATTTCGGCTCTTCCCCCCTGCCGGGAACTACAATCTGGTACAGGATGTATTTGAATCCTCAGCCAGCACAAAAGACCCCATTGAGTCAAAGTGCGCTTGCCGAAACTTGCCGAACCCAGCGGACCTACCTGTTGAAATATTGAATTTTCCAACTTCTAGGAAATTCCAGGAATTGAATAAAGCAGCACCTATGGTCACGGTGACCATAGGTGCTGCAAAGCACTCGAAACGTCGGGAACTTAAAACATAAAAATAAACCGCGATAAAATCCGAAAAATAGTTTTATTTCATGTGTAATATTCGCGTAAATCTAAGACCTCAACGTTGCTATTTTTTCTGAGTTTTAAAAAACGTAGCCGTACTTTATCGTGGATGCGTTTACAAACAAGAATTGCACACACAAACACCCAGGCCGAAACAAATATTTGTCTCGTGCCGGAATCGAGCCCGCGACTACTCGATCCGACTCTTCACCACTGAACTAAGCCGTGTCTACCTACGCTTGTACCTGTATGTATGGCGTCTTAATTTACTGTACGATATAGGTAATAAAGATCTACATATGTCTGCCAAGAGTAAGGCTGCGTTCCTTAGTTTTTGAGTTCAGCGGCACGCGCATGCGGAGGTGAATTCGAAATGACGCGTCCGCGCAGCGCCGCCGTGCTACGTCACGCGCTTAGACAGATACGTCACGAATGACGATTTTAAGCGCGTTTCCACCGCGAGCGGTTGGGTGCGAGCATTTCTTTACGATCCACACAGGCGGATTTTCGTATATTCCTGGTCAAAACTCCAATGTCAGCCATAATAGCCACGGGACTTATTTTTTTCTAATCTTATTAGTTGCTTACATCCAATGTCAGTCCGCATAATTTTATAAATGAACGTTTTTATTGCTATTTACTTTTACGAAGTATCGACTACTGCACAACAATCAATTATTGTTTAAAAATTAAGGCAATTTCAAAAAAAATATTTCATGTTTTAATAGTATTTGGTATTTGTATAATGTGTTGTGAACCTGTGGGTTTTTATCTGTGTTAAATACACATGGATAAATGTATTTATTTAATTTTTCAGTTTGTTTGCAAAAATCAGAACAAAACTACCTTATGATATAATTTTGACTTAATTATTGCTTTTATCAAGCTATAAAGTTATAAATTCATTAGAATCAGAATACTCGGTAAAGATAATAATAAAGTTATACATCTTAGCTTCATATCTGTGTAAATTTTTGCTGCTAAAATGTGCTATTCTCCTTACTATTAGGTAATTAACAATTTCAATTAAAAACATAAATAATATATATTTGCTATTTTTCTGTATTTTTAGGTGTATCTTCTGGAACTGTCGTCATATGTCGTTAATAGTTAGTTGAATATTATAGAGAGTGTAATTTAAAAAACAATATATTAAAAAAGTTTAAAATCTTGTACATAAAGTTTTTTTTGGGTATTAAGGACGATTTAACAGATGGCTCAAAACAGTTATTATCTATATTCGAATATAAACATATGTGGACTACTGCTAAAAGAAGCAATGTCTAATTTAATAGGAAAGTTTCTGCTTGGCTTAAAAATGGTTTCAGAGGTGTTTTTAAAAAAATGTTCCAAAGCGCGTTTGTGAAAGACCTTCTAAAAATTTCTCTGAGAGCCGTGATCGATCAAAACGCAGAAATACTGAAGGCTTACGTATAGAAAGATCTAGTAGTAAACTTTTGTTTGCTGCTAAAATGAGTTTAAAAAGAGATGGTCAGCTGAAATTTGCTAAACAATGTAAAACTAGACACCACTTCTAATAACAAAAAAAACACCACTTCTGAACAATCGTACATACCTTACACACCAGACGAACTTGTAGTAGTCGTTGTTGAAGGCTTGCCAAGTTCCAATACAATTTAATAAGGAAGAGTGCAAATCTCTTAAGAAAATGTAATTCTGCAAGGAAAAGTACTACCCAACAAATATATTCATCAGTGAGAGATTAAGTATTTTTGACATACTAGTGGTCGCCCATTGGTTGATTTTTGACCGTAATTTTTTATTGATTTAATGTAATTTTTATTCATAATTAAAACAAAAATTAGCATTCTGCACTCCTTCTCTATATAAACTATAAGTGTGGAAAATTTCATACTCCTCCGTCCGCGCAATTTTCGTAAAAAGGGGTACAAAGTTTTTGCTTCACGAATTAATATAATGATGATGATGTAACAAATTGTGAATTAGAGTTTAGTAAAGGTTTGGTTTAATTTAATCGTATTTATTTTTTTCGATTCCTATATATTTACAAACTTTTGAATCAATCGACGGGTTATGACCAAAAATTCAGAAAATCCGCTTGTGTGCGATCTGACAAGCTTTCGGTTCCGATCGATAACATTAAAAATAACTGCAGGACTGGCACAGGTAGCGTGAAGAGACATGACACAGATTTAATCGCCTTATAAGATAGTGAGATAACGGTTCTATCTTAGGTACGTGCTAACATGGCGTGCCGTGACAAATTTGAATTTAATGTATAGACAATAGACTACAAAAACACTATTTACACGTGCGTTCAAGACGAAATCACAACTTGACAAAATTTTATCCAGCGCGAGAAAGATTTTGCCGCCCGTGGTGTTCGTTGCAATGTATTCACCAAAAAACTTTGTGCTCGCGTGCGAAGTAATTAGTGCTCGGGGCAACATAACCAGTGATCGATTTCTTATAGCCGCATGTTACAAACGCTATAAAGCTTGCAGTGGAGCCGTACCTTTCCAGCAAGACGGATTTTATCTAGTCACTGCTACCCGGACAAGGGTAATTAAATCTAAATGCTTAGATAAAAATAATCCTGTAATGTAAATAGAACTTAAGTAGGTAGATGAAACTACTAAGTTATATTCTAGTCATCCAGAAAGATGACTTGATTCGTTAACTATAGTATTTTTCCCATACGATGGGTAGTGACAGTTCTAATTTACGAAATTATACGTTATTCAATGGCAATGAGGCATGATCCGTTTCTATACTTATGGTGTTATGCCTTAATACCATTGAATTAAATATTAACAACGCTAATAAGTTTTCAAGGAATTATTTTCTTATGGCAAATCCAACTCCAATCCTCTACCAATCCGCACTGGGTCCGCGTGGTGGAGTATGAATTAACCTCCCTCTCCTCGATTTGTGAGAGAAGGCTTCTGCCCAGCATTTGGACAGTATGGACTAATTTATTATTATATTATTTATTTTGTTATGATATTTATAATTTTAAACATCTTTGAGTAACAACAAAGAACATACATTTTTTCACAGCCGCTCTACCCACTGGGTCTAATAGTCGCGGGTTCGATTCCCGCACGGGACAAATCTTTGCGTGATCCACAATTATTTGTATCGGTCTGGGTAATTGTGTATGTGAATTTTCATGTTTGTAAACGCACTCACGACACAGGAATAAATCCTAGTGTGGAGCTAAGTTTTATTTTAATAAAATAAAAAACTTACTATATACAACGACAAACTCTTAAGGTCACTAGAAATAAAACGTCATTATGGAGACTATCAGTAATGTGTCTTAAGTCAAAACGTGTTTCTTCGGTTAGGCGAGGCTAGTCCGAATTGCCATGGAATTGCCTCATATGATGATATCTGTTAATCCATTCATGAAAGAGACCAAAATACCCAGCTATGCTTAACAACGGAAATTGTGTAATTGTAAGACTGATAACAATATAATTATTCACATACCTACCTACCTACTTAACAATTTGGAAATCCCAGCCCGGTACAGTGGCAGATCACAACTACAAGGTCAGGTGGTTGATTCACACAAGTTATGTAGTACATTACATAATATAAGAATTAGAAATGACTATGGAAAACATAATAGATACTACTCACAGTACCTTTCTTTTATTTCGTAGATCGATGTCAAAACTATTTAGCATTGCCGGATTTCAAATACTCGCTACCACCTATCCTATATAGTAGAATATGATCTATTTTTTTATGTTTATGGCATCACGACGACGTGTATTTTGCCAATGTCAAGTATTACGAAAATTCATTTCTAAATTAGTTCAACTCCCCGATGAAATTGATGACAAAGATGATTATGAAATTGATGAAGTGCCCCACCCTTGAGAGTAAAGCGATGGATACTGTACATACCAATTGCGACAGCCGTTTTGAGGGAAATCGAAAAGGCACGTTTTATTACTTTGTTACAATTACTTTCACTCATGCACATATAAGAATACATAATGGTTAATATTCCACCAACATTACTCATTATAATTCAAAATAACACAAGTTTTGGAAATTAAAACAAATTGACGACATTAATCTTCGATTTCCCGCCAAAACCCTCTATGATCTATTCTCTCTCACAGTGATTTGTAGGAGAATTTACCAACTCTTATAATAAATATTCTTTTTATTTAGAAGAGTAGAGTTTCTTGCCGTCCTTCTCCACTGGAATGACATTCCGAATCTATGGTGGAGTGTTTGTTATTTCTCTGACGATTCACAAATACTGTAATGGTTTACATAAATAAAAAAATATTCTGATTCTAATATACCGTCGCTCCGCTGACCTTTGCCCAGCAGACGGACGTATACCGTCCGTCTGCTGGCTGTATTATTTATTACCTAATAGTTTCTGCCCGCGACTTCGTCCGCTTTGAATTTTGACAGGAACCTAACATTTTACCTAGACAAAAAGTATCATATGTGTTGTTGTCATCCAGGCAATAAACTATCTGTGTGCCAAATGTAATTCCTTTTTTTTAAATGTTGCCCCACACTAGGATTTATTTCTGTGTCGTCGGTGAGTTTACAAGCATGAAAAATCACAAACCCAAATACCCAGACCGAAACAAATAATTGTGGATCACACAAAGATTTGTACCGTGCAGGAATCGAACGCGCGACTATCAGACACAGTAGGCGGGGCGGCTTAAGCTCCTAACCACTGCGCTAAACCGTCCGTCGTCAATTTTTTCGTCGTTCAGCCGTTTTTGCGTGATGGAGTAACAAACATACAAACTTTCGCATTTATAATATTAGTAGGATATATGCCTATCTTCGCCGAAAGACGTCCACTGCAGGACAAAGCACTCCCCCAAAGACAGGCGTGATGACCGGCTTTGTGATATACGCATCCACCTCTTACTCACGACCTTCAATCTTGCAGGGGTTCATTATGTAGGTACCTATGTATTTAAGAAAACAACACCTTGACAATAATTAAGAAGAACATTGGTCGCCGTGGCAAAAACGACTAGGAAGAGAAGAGAAAGATTTAAAATAATATTCGAGCAATTCTGCCGCCTGTTTTTTTTTAATACAACTGTTCATATTGACATTTTGCTATTTTTGCCTTGTAGGCGCACAAGTATGAGTATCGAACTATGGCCTATACTAATAAAACATGTAATGATATTCGTCAGTACTATAGTAAAATCCTTCAAAATAATTTTGATTCTCACTTGGTAGCAGAAAGAAAGTAGGCCGACCTAAATTTTCTAAAGAAGAATGAAGAAGGGCGACACTTAGGAACGATTTAGCTCAGTGGTTAACGGTGAGCTTAAGCCGCTCAGCCTACTGAGTCTAATAGCCGCGGGTTCGATTCCCACACGGGACAAATCTTTATATGATCCACAATTGTTTGTTCTGGTCTGGGTATTTGTGTATGTAAATTTCCATGTTTGTAACCGCACCCACGACAGAGGAATAAATCCTAGAGTAGGGCTACGTTTTTTTTAAAGAGAAAAAAAAGAGAAAACTTATCATTAGTACTAGAGCGAAACATTTGATCAGTATCATTGGAACGTGGGTGTACTAGGTAACTATGCCTTTGATGAATGACGTCCATGCAAGGTAGATATTTATTTAACACTAAGATTAAGCAGCATTCGGCCCCGTAAGTTTGAGATGGTTGACCGTTTGTAGAATGACAAATGTTTCGGAATTTTAGAATTCACGTCGAACTGGTCCTGGTTGCCACTTCATGTGGTACATCAAGCCAAATTGGAAGACCAAGAGCAGACTGATACATTCAAATAGTAGGTTGCTTGAAAATCTACCTTTACCTATCCGCACTGGATCACCTTGGTAGAGTGGGTATGACTTTTTATTTTATCTCGATTTCTGAGAGAAAACGTTTGCCTAGTAACAGATACAGGAAACTCTGATTTATTTATTATTATAGGTATTGTATCTCAGAGATTTTATCAAAAGGAAAAAATATTTAGGCTAATGCTTGAGTGGTGATAGGCATGTTTCATGTTTACTTTCCTCTTCACTAATCACCCTTTATTCTAAGTAACTACCTTACCGCGGTTTATTACGAGTATATTCTTGCGCGGGCCAGTTTTATGCCCACTTCTTTGGCTACGTTTCTCTGCCATGTTAGGGAGTAAAATGTATATCAGAGAATACATCAGAATGATGTTCATATAAAGATTATCAATTATCCAATGACAGAATAATATTTTCTAGCTAATTTATTTTCCTACAAATTTTATTTAATAACAAGTACAATGTAAAAAGGTGACAGAAAAGAAACTTTGTTTTTTTTTTTTTTGCTGGCAATAACGATCCGTATGTGTCGTTGCTTACACGTCAAAACGTCAAATAGTTTACCTACCACTGAGTTTTCGTTTCGATAAAAATGTTCTTAATTATCGCTTAAAAGTGATTAGTACTTGTTTTAAAGTGTAGATAAAAAAATAATAACATTGTGTGGAGTCGAGCACTAGACCTAGTACTTATACCATTCCATAAACGTTACAACTAATGCATAAAATAGACTAGGCTTATCAGAAAATGGGTGAGTGCCTGCCTCGATCGTTAATAAAATGATTATTTGCGGTTAATAATTGCTTGTAATACTATTTTCGTGGTTTTGTTTCGTAGGTGGTCTATTCAGTTACTTTAGAGGGTTGTTGGGTGCGCGAGAAATGAGGATTTTGATCCTCGGATTGGACGGTGCCGGGAAGACGACGATTCTTTACAAACTGCAGGTTGGGGAGGTGGTCACGACAATCCCGACGATCGGTTTTAATGTAGAGCAAGTGACGTACAAAAATTTGAAGTTCCAAGTGTGGGATCTGGGCGGACAAACAAGTATTAGGTGAGTGATAGTTGTATAGGTTATACTCTTGTCAAATATGACTCTAGTTCCTATTGGTTCTTTGGCTTTGGGTCATCAAGACTTATTTAAATTATAACACTAAGCTAATATTAATCTAGTCAACCTATTTACAGCCAGTTTCAATATTTAACTTAAAGATAGATTTGGCTACTACAGATAGAATTTTGTCATATTTTGTATGGAAAATCTGAGTGATCCATGAGTTAAATATTAAAACTGGCCATTAATGGTTCAGGGATCATCAGTACTCCTCGGAGGCCTAATTGCAACAGTCAGCATTTATGGGCGATGCTGATTTAAGGGTGGCAGCATATGAATGTTCAGTATCTTATATATATACTTGCACCAACCCACTTAGGATCAACATGGTGAATTAGTCTGTCTTAACATCTTCCTCATACACCTTTATAGATCAAAATATGTGGAACGGAACTGAAGTAAAGAATGGGGCAGGCTCTCATGCATTGAGACGCTATAGGATTATAATGATAATGTTTTTCACTTTTTAATACATGTAATGCGGTTTTAGTTGTTTTTTAAAGGAATATTTTTCCCTTGACAACATTGCATGCACAATGATTTGCATAGACTTGACTATACATGACTCATGTCTAACATCCCTAAAATTAAAGCATTTAGTGCCAGAGCCCTTGGTTCTAGGTCATGCAGTGGTCATAATTACCCCATTTGTGATGGTTCAAGGTAACTCCAAAAATTAAAATAAAACAGCATATCCAAATTACAATAGAAATGAAAAGAAGCAAGAATCAATAATGGTAGAGCTGTACGTGAATTCCAAACCAACTAATAACTGTATATTTTTATAGCATGATGGAGAACCTTAAAAATAGTAAACTATTTTTTTATAGTGTACAAATTTATTGACTATTTTCTTGTAAGTTTAAATGCTGAAAAGAAATGATAAAATATAACATAATGATTTAACTTATAGAAATATATCACTTTAACCACCCACTTCTAAAATCAGCAAATTGACACAAATTGTTATTTTCAGTATATCTAACCACTATTGAAACATAAAATGACTGGATATGCTATTTATTTTTTTATTTGTGTTGCACATAGTGAATGAAAAAGTTAGACTTAAGTCTTACTTGTTCATTTAAAAAATTAGAATGATAAAAAACCCACATTCTGTTAGATAAATCCAAGTGGAGTGTTTAAAGGGCTATTAGACTCTTTCAATGATTTATCACATTAAATATTTTACATCTTTTTTCAGGCCTTATTGGAGGTGTTACTACGGCAACACAGATGCAATAATATATGTGGTAGACTCTGCGGACAGAGATCGAATAGGAATATCTAAAGATGAATTAGTTCACATGTTAAGGGTGAGTTGACATTACCATATTTTAGGAGCACCATAAAGACTTGAATCATAATACGTTTTCTGACAAATCAAGTGAGGAAAAAGAGGTCGAATTCGAATTGGAACCTGTGATAATTGTATGAGTCAAGTAAGAACTTGATTCCAGATTGAAAATTATCAAAGTGCCTTATATCATGCTCTGTGTGCCCTAACACCGGCACGCAGCAAGATTTGATGTGTGCTTCCGAGAATGCAATCAGTGTTGCAGCTTTCTGCGCCTTAACCATATAATTACAATCATGTTTGCCGCCGAAACCCTAAGTTTAGAGATGCACTATAGTGGATATGCTCCAAATGGTCATTCCCTTCATACTGGCCTACCTAGATACTGCTTACCCTGGGTGATTACTGAGAATGTGAAGGTCTTACACCTATAGGACGGTACAATCATTACGGTATGATCATATTTTTCTTGTAATGAAGATTATGGCTGCTGTCAACTTCTATACAGATCATATAGAAGTTGACACCAGCGATAATCTTGCTTAAAAAAGCAAAAAAAGCACCTGTTACCGGTGCAGCAGACATATTATGGTCCTTATGCATTGGTATTATTATGGCTTAGGGTTAAAGATTAAAGGTTGGCTTGCTTAGGATGGTCATAACATACATGTATAACATATGTATGTAAATAGAAGCTTTAGAAATTTTAGAGATACCTAGTTACACTGTAACTTTTTTTAAAAGATAGTCAAAAGCAACAAAAGCTCTTTCTTTTAGACAACTATGTTATTTACCTCAATAATAATAACTAGAAGTAATACCTAACTGCCTATTACTAATAATAATGTATTACTATTGCTGTTATTATTAAAGTGGTGATGATTTTTTTCTAATAAGTTTCTATAGCATTTATAATTATTGTGATCATCTCTTTCTTAATGGCTATATCTATATTAATGGCTATATCTACAATAGTTTGGTTAAGCAAACAAACTTTATTAATACATAAAAAAAAATGGCAAATTTTATAATTGCTTTCAATTATCGGAAGTGCATATAAAAATAGGTAAGTGGATGAGTTGAAAGGCATGTATTTCAATTGATACAATCATGTAGATGTATTGATAAAGAATTAGTATTAGGTTTTCGACTTAGATTACAAACAATTATCAGTACCGTATTATCATAAAAATATATATAGCAATCATGAAACAATATTTCCTAAAAACTTTTTAAAGTGGAAGTAATAACTTCCTGAAGATAGTTATCTCATCACATGCTGAAGATATCGCTATGACGTAACACATACCATTGTGCAAATTATATGGGTAATAATAAAAGTAAGTGCAAACGTGTATGAGACGAACTATGAGAGTGGAGGAAGCCAGAGAGGTATGTAAGGAAAGAACCTGTTGGAACTCTGCACGCTCTGCCTAACCTATCTGGCATGGTGATATAATATAAGTAACAGTAAAAGAAAGGTGTACATAGTTCGCCTATGCGATCGCCATTAGGGTGGTATAGGTGTCACAGGTTTTTTAAAGCAGTTGAGTTGTCACCTGGATTCTTGTGTAGGATAAGCAATACAAGGAGAAGTATGACAAGATATTTATAAAATATCCAGCATAGCCAAACTACCAAACTCAATACCCAAATGTTCTCCTTGAGAATTGCCTTGCCTACAGTTTGTCAAATTTCCCAAAATAATCGCGTATGAGTTCAGTTAATTTATTGAAATAATATTTAACTTTTCCTAAGATATTATTTGCTTGCGAGTCTGGCGCAAAAGTTACTTCACGCCTTAAATATTCTAATAACTAGGTCCTCCTCCTCCTCTACTCTAACTACTCCTTAATTAATTACCCTCCGCCTAAAGTACCCTGGAATAACAATGACTTTTGGACGACTGTAGGGCACTCGAAACATTTGGGATATACTCGTAAAGACCAAAAATAAACCGCGATAACATCCGAAATATTTTTACTTCACTAATTTGGGTGGTTGTTTCAGGAAGAGGAGCTAGCCAACGCGATCCTGGTGGTGCTGGCCAACAAGCAGGACATGGCGGGCTGCCTCACGGTGGCCGAGGTGCACCAAGCGCTGGGGCTGGACGCGCTGCGCGACCGCACCTTCCAGATCTTCAAGACGTCGGCTGTGCGCGGCGAGGGGCTCGACCAGGCGATGGACTGGCTCTCCAATGCGTTGCAGGCTAGGAAATAACATCTGACTTATGGTAAGTTATTTGTATATTCGAGCTCCTCCGTATTTTACAAGGCACGTAAAGCCGTTGGTCCTGGTTATCATTTAATGTAGTCGTTAAGCCAAGTTGAAAGCCTTAAAGGCTGCTTGATAAGTTTCAATAGCAGGTTGCCACAATCCGCACGGGGTTCTGGTGGAGGAGTATGACCTAATCTCTCTAATCTCGATTTGTAAAAGAAGGCCTTCATACGCAGCGAGACAAAATATGCTGATATTATTATTTATTTATTATGAAATAAAAGGCAAGGTTCAACCACATAATTTAAGAACATAACCAAAAATAAACTGCAAAAAATAATATAGCTAAAAATATTTTTCTTGCCTCTTACTAATATTGTGAACGCGAAAGTGAGAATGGATGTATCGATGTTTGTTACACTTTTCGCAAAAACTACTGAACGAATATAAATGAAACTTTACCATAATATAGCTTATACAGACTTCGTAACGTCCAGGGGTATCCTTATCGACGAGCAGTTCGGCTTTCGAGCCAAACACTCTTGCGTCCACCAAGTGCACCGCATCACGGAGCACATCCTCTCCGGTCTCAATAGACCCAAACCCATCTACACGGGCGCCCTCTTCCTAGATGTCGCGAAGGCATTCGACAAAGTCTGGCACAACGGCTTGATCTACAAGCTCTACCAATTGGGTGTGCCGGACAGACTCGTGCTCATCTTACGAGACTTCTTGTCGAATCGCGCCTTCCGTTATCGAAATGACGCGCTCCACTTCCCACTCCATCAGTGCTGGAGTCCCACAGGGCTCAGTTCTCTCTCCGTTCCTGTTTAGCCTTTACACGAACGACATTCCTCGTTCGAGTAAGGCGCATCTAGCCCTATTCGCGGATGATACCGCTCTCTACGTCTCGCATAGGAATAAGGGTTTCATTACCAGACACGTTCAGGCATCCGCCAATTCCCTAGGGAATTGGTTCAGGAAGTGGCGTATTGAGGTGAACCCGGACAAGAGCGCTGCGGTGTTCTTCTCCAGAGGTGCCACCCCGCGCCACTCCCTGCGCCGCCCTAGAAGTAATCTCGGCCAAGTGACCATGTTCGACCGACCCATTCCCTGGGTCAAAGAGGTCAAATATCTAGGGGTCACCCTAAACAGTACCATGTCCTTCGGCCCGCACATCAAGCGGGTCCGTCACCGAGCATCATTTGTGCTCGGTCGTCTCCATTCGTTAATCTGCAAGCGGAGTAAAATGTCCCTTAGAAATAAGGTGACACTTTACAAAACTTGCGTTCGACCCATCATGACTTATGCGTGTGTTGTGTTCGGGCATTCGGCCCCCTCTCACATCGATAAACTCCAAGTGGTTCAAAACCGCTTCCTCCGTAAAGCCGTAGGAGCCCCCTGGTTCGTACGGAACGTCGACCTCCACTCCGATCTAGGTCTGGAACCTATTCGCGCCTTTATTAAAAAGGCGTCATCACGTCACTTCGCGAACGCATCTACCCATGCGAATTCGCTAATCGTAGCCACCGCCGACTACGATCTCCCCCCCGACCCCTGCCGCCACCGCCGGCCGCGACATGGTCTCACCGACCCCCCCGATGCTTTGTCATCCCTTCTTTCCGCTCAGAATACGGGCGACGACGACGACGTAGTAGTATATCCCCTCCCATAGCCGGCGGTTGACCGGTGCACTTAGTAGTGCACCCGTCCCCCTAAAGCGACTGTCCCAACCGAGTATGTCGCCTCTTGCCCTTCTGGCTGGCTAGAGCGTAGTGGTTGCACGCTCGCCTTTAAGTCCGGTGAAGCTGTAAAGGCCTCGCGGCCAACAGCGTACATCATTCACACACACACGCTTATACATCAGAATAACACATATGCTAGAATTTATAAAGGGGCCGTCCATTAATCACCGGATGATTTTAGCAACTTTTTAAGTTTCCCCTCCCCCCTGGTGCGTGGTGTACGTGGTGAGGTTTTAAACTGCCCCCTCCCCCATACCCAAATCATGTGAATTTTTTGGTAGCTCATGGTCACGCGCCGCTTTTCATTTATAAATCTTGCGTTTAACGAAAAAAAATACACCTGATATCTCACTACAACAACTTGTGATATTGCCGACCCCCCCCCCCCCCCCCCCCTTCGAGATTAATGAACGGTCCCAGAGATATTACAAAGTTAACTCGTGCGGGTTCGCGTAAATCTAAGAACTCAATAAGATACTTTTAGTTTCATTATTTCGTAGGAAAGGTTCAGCTCAATATGTAGGAAAGGTTCCCACAGATTCAGATAAAGTCACTTTCTTGTCCATCTGTCTGTCTGTTCGATGGCTAAGACCTTGTTCTCTGGAACGATGCTTCCTTCACTCTCGTAGATTGTCTTACATACGCTTGCCGGTTTCAAAGTCTCAGTCTTGACTTATCAATTAGATCAGACGCGGTTTATTTGGTCTCTCTATTTATTTATCTATATCATCACGCCAGATCCTTAGTGGGGTAGGCAGAGAGTACCTATATAGTTCCAACAGGTGGTTGCCTTACAGACCTCTGGCTTCCTCCATTCTCATAATGTATTAGGTTATAGTAAATGGTAAAGGTGTTTATGATTAATTCAATGCGTATTCAATTTTCAGGGTACATCTGAGAATGGCGAGTGATACAAAGGCTTGAAGTGTGCGAGTGTGCGATGGACAGTTATGAGATAGTCACATGTAACGCCATTAGTATTAGTATTTCCTCGCGTCGTCGCCGGAACACCGTGCGCTGAACCTGTCATGCGTTACCATACGAGCTACGAAAATTTTAGTAACCCTTCAACCGCTTGACTTTATATTTCTGACCGTACCCTGGCGCCCGTTTTATGACTTGACAAATTAATACAAACCGTTATTTTCAATACTTCTAACTGTGACAAGTCGTTCTAATGTATTGTAAATGTACCTTGAATATTCTAGGCGGGGAGAGGAGGCAACAAAATATAACGAATCATAATCTTCGTGACGTCACATTTATGGATCTCAAGTATTAAACCATTCTTCTTCCTTTTCTCTGCCTCTATAACGTATTAAATTAAACTAAATTCTAACGAAGACATTTGAATACTACACGAATACATTACCAACTCTTAACAATATTATTACACCTTGTAAAAGAATGCTTTAATTTAATAATTTCTAAATTTTATATTGCAAAATACGTGACGTCACACCAGGGTAAGGGGCACACTAATGTGACAACGTCAGACAAAAACGGAGATCGTAGTCCAAAAATCATGGAATTTGTGTGACGTAATTGTAGCACATAGCTATATGAACGACAAAGAACAATATGGCAGGGGCGGTACGTGCATAAAAATATTTGTTTGATAAATCTGACTGGAGTGATCAGTAGGTTAATAAACTCTATACTAATACTAAATTTTATTATATTCATTGATATTAAAGCCCGCAGTTTTGGGAGTTGACTCATTGTTTCCAATTTGTTAAATACCGCATTTTTTCCTGTAAAAAAATCTTTTTCCTAAACAATCTGCTTACTGTGCCCTTCGAAAAGAGGTAAATCATTAATTTTTAGTATAAAAACAACTGAGTGTTCCCACATGAGTATATTTGTAAAAATGGATATTAATATCGTAACACTGATAGTGCAACCACTATAGTGCTATAGCAACTCTTAAGTTATTTTACGTTATAACGCATTGTCAGCTTAAACAAATACGTTCATTCTTATAAGGGATAGATTGTGTCTTTCTCTATTCGTGATAACACGTATTCCCGATGATGTAAGGTAAACATGGTCGCTACATCCATTGCGATAAGGGATAAATAAGAAATTGCTGATAACGGACTTATTACAATTTAGTTCAATAGCTATGAATTGATAATTTAAACTATTCATCATATCGCAGATTCGCTCAAATAGTGTCACATCTTTAAAGTTTGTAGAATTTAAACTACCACTTACCAAACTACATATCCTATTAATCTATTTTTTTTCTCTGTTTTCGTATAAGGATCGGTATAGGTACTTAAAAACAAAATTTCATACACTTTCGTCAATTCCTTTGACATAATATTAAGACTCTATTTAAGCGAAAGTGTGATGTTATATTTTATAATCTAATAAGTATTGGTGGTATATGGGATGAGTACGGACGACGGCGGATTTTAATTAAAATACAAATTGTTTAGTAGAAGGATCATGTGGAGCGGCGAGCGACGACGGGTGTATACATAAGTTATTATTAATTACTATATATTTTGTATCAGTGACGATAACCAAGTTATAATTTATATTATGCTGTAAGAGAGAATATTGTTTCAAATACAATATCATGTAATATAAGTTTCGCGTATTATTTAGCCAGTGCTAAACATTCGGTATAATCATCAATATATTTATTTGTATAGTCCTACTAGGATCTTTGGGCCTGCGGCCAAAATCGGAACTAACGCTGTCATTAAGTGAGATGTCATTTCATGACAGTCGCAAAGTTGCCGTTTACTATGAAAGAAAATTCGTTTTCGTAACCATAGTAACCATACAGACCGGTGGGTCTTGAAATATTTCCCTGAAAGTAGGTCAATTTTACTAAATGAAACACCGTCACGCCTATATTCCCCAGAGGGGGTGGCAGAGGTGTACTTACTGAGTACACCCACATTTCGCCGACGATGTTAGGTCCCATGTAATAGGGGGCGAGCCTATTGCCATATATCGGGCACAATTTCAGACTCCGGACTCATACTGGGAATTTTTCGTTAGAAAAACTACATTTGTCCGACCTAGGATTTGAACCCAGGACCTCGTGATCACAAAGCGATGCGCTTTGCCACCAGACCAACGAGGCAGGAGGGAACCAACACCCCTTGTGAGTGTCATCTACAGCTCAAATGAGCCAGAAAAGGTGGCGAAAACACAACACCATAGTTGTGCTCTTAGTTGTCGGGCTTATTTGAAATAAAATCACAGCCATGATCTTATTTCGAATTATTTCTATCCAAACCTAGCTAACGGGAGGAAACATCAAAATGCTACAGTTTGCCAAAACTACCATAATAAAAAGATATGAGGCTAGGTCAATATTTTAAAATTAATTTCTACAAGGATTTTGGTTGGTAACGATGTGCTGGAGCAAGCGAATGAGTTTGTATATCTTGGATGCGCATTCAGTAAGGATGGAAAATACACCGCTGACATAAAGAGAAGATTGAGTGCAGGGGAATGGTGCAATGGGGAAGCTATTTGGGTGCCGGCACTTAAGCCAAATGGCGCAGCTGGCCATACATAACGGAGTGGTTGTCCCAACGCTGTTATATGGTAGCGAGAGCTGGGTATGCGATGCGAATGCGGTGGAAATGGAAATTCTGCGGAAGATGTGCGGAGGGAAGCTGATCGACCGTATTCGCAACAGAATAGTAAGAAAGCGAGTAGGTATAAAAGACAGTATCGGTGTAAATCACAAGGGATCTGGCGTGATGATATAGATAAGAGATAATTTCTACAATATACGCGGCCATTTCTTGGCTGTCATTTCATTCGTGTGTGTGTGTGTGTGTGTGTGTGAGTGATGTACGCTGTTGGCCGCGAGGCCTTTACAGCTTCACCGGACTTAAGGGCGAGCGTGCAACCACTACGTACAAATATATATCCCAAAGTAAATTAATAAAATACGGAGTGCCACAGGGCAGCGTATTAGGACCTTTGCTCTTTTTATTGTATATAAATGATCTGCCGACACATATCAATTACCCTACAATACTTTTTGCTGACGATAGTATAGTTGTAGTAGAATGTAACAATAAAGAAAATTATGAATCCGAAATAAATATGACATTAAGTACTATAATTGAATGGTTGACTAATAATAATTTGAAAATAAATCTTGACAAGACAAAAATTATGCACTTTACTCAAAGAATTAATGATAGGATCATTAATGTCAATTATAAGGGTGAATCCATAGATACTGTAAGTGTTACAAAATTTTTAGGAATTTACATAGATAAGAATTTGACATGGAAATCGCATTTAGATGAAGTTTGTAAAAAGTTAAACAGTTCCGCATATGCATTATACAAACTAACTAAAATTGTAAACCGTGATACAGTTCTAGCTGCATACCATGGGTTCGTTGCATCAACCCTAAGATACGGTATACTTTTTTGGGGGAATGCACCATATAAAGACAATGCATTTAAAGCACAAAAAAATGCATTCGTGCTATATGTAACTTAGAGTCGACAACAAGTTGCGAACCTTATTTTAAAAATTTAAAAATAATTACTCTACCTTCTCTATATATTTACGAGGCATGTATATTTGTCAAAAGCAACATAGGTTTATACAAACCTGCGTTTAAAAGTCGTTACCGGAAACTACGCGATAAAAATACCCTGCATTTAGAAGTGACATTCGGAAAGACTGCATTAATGAACAAAAGTTTTCTTTGCATGGCACAAATTATATATAATAAACTATCTGACGATTTCAAAGAAACGAATATTTCACTATTAAAAAGAAAATTGCATGTTTTTTTAATAGATATATGTTATTATTCGATTAATCACTATCTTTCCGAAATAATTAATATTGTATAGCATTTTTCATTATTTTTTTTATCAATTATGACATTAATCTATATTTTTTATTTCTTTACCTATTGTTCAATATTAATATTTTTTTTATTCTACTTCTTTATAATTAATTAATTAACTATTGTTTGATATTAATATTTTATTCAAATACTCTATATTTAATTAATGTGACATGATAAAATGTTTATTAAAATTTGTACGCCAGAGAGCAAAACATAGTGCACTGCTAATTATATAATTGTAAGATCTCACCTGTAACCTATGTTTTACAAATAAACTTTACTTACTTACTTACGCTCGAGCCAGAAGGGCAAGGGGCGACATACTCGAGGGCGCCTTGAAGAGGCGGCCTCGGTTGGGACAGTCGCTGTGGGGGGGCGGGGTGCACTACTAAGTGCACCGGTCAACCACCGGCTATGGGAGGGGATCTACGACTACGTCGTAGATCCCCTCCCATAGCGCCATAGCGATCGTAGTCGGCCGCGGCTACGATTAACGGATTCGCATGGATAGATGCGTTTGCGAAGTGTCGTGTTGTCGCCTTTTTAATGTAGGCGCGAATAGGTTCGAGACCTAGATCGGAGTGGGTTTCATTCGTGATCTGTTGTCTAGTACAAATATACCGATGGCTTAAAGAATTCCATCCCTTTATAATGCGTGTTCCACCCCACCTTTGGATACACAATGTATAGCAAACAGAATGTTAAGGTGTATTACATTCAATGAAAGGTCTACAAATCAATTCCAAGTCTCCCCTTGTATTAATTACCTTTACTGGAACCTTATGGGGCGTTACTATAACTTTGTAAAATGTTCGTTTTATCTATCTATAAAATCACGCCAGATCGGCTTGCGAGGTAGGCAGAGAGTACAGAGTTCCAACAGGTTCTGTCCTTACATACCTCTCTGACTTCCTCCATTCTTATAGTTTCGTTTCATACACGCTCGCCGATTACGGAGACTCGTGACTTGTCCTTCAGATAAGACACAGTCTATTTGGTCATGGTAGATAGTCTAGGTCTTCACCGGTACCTACATCCTTCCACTTTCGCATGGTATATCTGTTTCCTCATTCCTTTGACATTCTTTCTATTTGCCCGAACTAACGGAGCATACCCTATCTCATCTTTACACAGATACTATCTTTCGTTTTATGCTACGCCAAATGGCATACAGAATTCACAAGGTTATTTCACGAAGCTATTGTAACGCGCCGCGTTTGGTCATAGCTAATAAGGCTTTTGGGGATATGAAGGAATTCATCCCAATTCTTTCCTCTGGCAGTTACGGCGGTTGTAGTGCACAGTGGAGTTTTAAGCGTTCACCTAAGCTAAGCAGCGTTCGGCTCAGTCAGTCTGTGATGGGTGACATGTTTAAGCATTTCTATATTCGTGCGTCTAATTGTTACACGTCTAAATCTAGTTACAAACTTGCCTCCGCGAATCTGCACTGAGGCAGCGTGTTGTAATATGACAAAAAGATTTGTCCCGTGCAGGACTCGAACCCGCGGCTATTAGCGGCCACCCTTCTTCTTCCTTAAGGTCTTAAACCGAAAAGGACCCCCGGCTCTGGCGGCATTTCTAATCGCGTAGTCAAATGCTTGCCCGCCCAACTCATCTGCCTCCTAGTGGCCATCCTGAACGCCGCCATGACGAACTCTACCTTTCCCGCTAAGTGGAACGAGGCCGACGTCAGGCATTCCCAAGGCCGGTAAACCTCGTGACCGCCCCACAAGCTACCGCCTCATCAGTCTCCTCAATTCCCTGGCAAAGATCTACGAGCACCTGCTGCTGGCGCGACACACAGACTTTGTTATGTCCAGGGGTATTCTCATCAATAAGCAGTTTCGTTTTCGAGCCAAACACTCTTGCGCCCATCAAACACACCGCATCACGGAGCATATCCTCACTGGCCTTAACAAACCCAAACCCGTCTACACGGGTGCCCTTTTCTTCGATGTCGCAAAGGCGTTCGACAAAGTCTGGTACATTGACTTGATGGTCGGTCGATGGACTTGACCAAATGGGTGTGCCGGACAGACTCGTGCTTATCTTACTATATTTCCTGTCGAATCGCGCCTTTTGGTATCGCGTCGAAATGACGCGCTCTACCCCCCACTCCATACAAGCCGGTGTCTCACAAGGCTCAAATCTCTTCCCCTCCTATTCTACCTTTACACGAACGATAATCCTCCTTCGAGTAAGGTGCATCTACCCCTATTCGCGGATGATACCGCTCTCTATGTCTCGCATAGCAATAAAGGTTTCATTACCAGAAACCTTAAGGCAGCCACCAATACCCTAGGAGATTGGCGTAGGAAGTGGCGTATTGATGTGAACCCGGACAAGAGCGCTGCGGTGTTCTTCTCCAGAGGTGCCACCCTGCGCCCCTTTCTGCACCACCCCAGAAGTAATCTCGGTCAAGTGACCATTCAACCTACCCATTCCCTGGGTCAAATATCTTGGGGGTCACCCTAAACAATACCATGACCTTCGGACCGCACATCAAGTGTGTCCGTAACCGAGCAGCCTTTGTGCTCGTCTTTACCCGATGATCTGCAAGCGGAGTAAAATGTACCTTAAGAATAAGGTGACACTTTACAAGACTTGTATACGGGCCATCATGACTTACGCTTGTGAGGTGTTCGGGCACGCCGCCCGCTCTTACATCGATAGACTCCAAACGGTTCAATCCCGTTTCCTCTGCAAAGCCGTCGGAGCCCCGTGGTTCATACGGAATGTCGATCTTCATTCCGATCTCGGTCTCGAACTTTTATTAAAATGGCGACAACTCGATATTTCGCTAACGCGTCCAATCATAGAAATACGCTAATCGTAGCCGCCGCCGACTACGAACCTAACTCCCCTTCTATCAGCCGCTACCGCCGTCCGCAGCATGTTATCACCGACCCTCCCGATGCCCTTACATCCCTTCTTTCGGATACAGATACCGCACACAGGATCAGACACCGTCCTCGCCGGCGAGGTCGAAGAATCCCTTGCCCGCTGGGCGGTGCTGAGCACCACGGCGAGACACCTAGTATACGCCCTTCCCCATTGCGATTGCCCAAGCCGAGGCCGTTCCTCCATGAGGCGCCCTTGGGCTAATTGCCCGCTTGCCCTTCTGGCTCGAGCGTAGTGGTTGGACGCTCGCCCTCTTGTCCAGTGAAGCTGTAAAGGCCCCGCGGCCAACAGCGTATATCATACACACACACATAGCTCCAGGTAGTTTTCACTTCTTTTTTCCGTGGTTGAATTGATGACTATGGCAAAAGGAGCAAAGTTGTTACGCAATAATACCTACTACTCCCAACAATAATATACGGTATGATTTAATTTGGGCGTTCGTAACGAAATCTTATACCTTTGCCCAGTTTTTAAAAAGTTACTTATTTTGACACATCTGTCAGTTTTTGTCAAAACTTCTTTCATTTTGTCATATCATGCCATCTCAATGTATCATGCCCTCCTAAAATCAAAATGGTTCTTCAGAAATAATATACATAATAGCCCACTTTAGAATGAGCAGACGAGAAGGCGATGGCGTTTCAGATTGGCTGCCGGTTATTGGTAAGAAAAATAGTTTCAGTTTATTTAATTTTCAATGAACTTTATACTAACAAGACCTGCCTATAGCACGAACCAGACCTTCCTTTCCTAACTCCTAAATCGGACAATGTGTAGCACAACCATCATCATCGACAGTCCCTGTCAGTCCACTGCTGGACATAGGCCTCTCCCATAGCACGCCACTGTGCTCAATCCTTCTCCAAGCCCTGCCCGCTGCCTTACTAATATCGTCGCCCCACCTAGCTACATGGCACCCTTCACTACGTTTGCCGACACGCGGTCTCCACTCAAGAACCAGTCTGCCCCAACGGCCATCGATTTTGCGGCATATGTGACCCACTGCTTCACTTCAGCTTGCTAATTCGCTGAGCTATATCGGTAACCTTGCTTCTTTGACGAATAACATCGTTTCGGATTCGATCCCTAAGAGAAACTCCCAGTATAGCTCTCTCCAAAGCTGGCTGAGCGACCTTACTGGTGGATAAGTGCACGGTGAGTGGGCTGGTTTCGGCTCCGTGTGACATAGCAGAATCGTCCAAACTATATTATTATTATTAGAAATCAGACATCCTATCGTCCTTGTCTTAATCCCAAAGTTGGAATGTTTTAGAAAGAGAACGCGTCATAAATCGGATGTCCTACTAAAAGTTATAAAAGGAAGGTGTGGATCGTATTTATGGGTCTTTCTCAAGCTCATCTCATTGAGTTATTATGTACTACAATACTAGTATAGTCCTAGACGAGACCTCAACGATTTCTTGAACCACGCTTAAAGTGCGTAAACCATAGCTCACTTACACCCGTATATATAGATATTTAATTGCTTAGTCTAAGTTTAATTTAAAAATATGCCCCAATGTGCACTGAGATACTGTTTAAACAACTCGAGAAACATAATATTTCATTATATACTAGCTGTTACCCGCGGCTGCGCACGCCATTATTTTGTAATTTGACATATGTAAGTAGATCTCTAACGGCTGGTTCCTATATTCGACTCAAGGATAGATTTGCTTACTGTCAGTAGAATTTCGACAGATTTTCCATACAAAATATGTCAAAATTCTATCCGTAGTAGGCAAATCTATCCATAAGTTGAATATAGGAACCGGCCGTAAAGCGCGATCTTGTTAAACGCTAACGCCGTCTCATACACAAGAATCACATAAAATACCTGGGTACGTTCTTTTTGAGTAGTATTACCAGTTTATCTATTTATTACAAAATTATTGATAACCTTTTCCACCTACCCTGCGTAAGATCGTAATATGGCGTAATAATATTTAATGGTGCATTGCGAGCTAAGTATGTACTCGTAACAACGTTTTGTCAGAATATTTCTTCTTCTCGTAAGAATATACAATTCATGTTCATGATCAAAATCATGTTTAGATATCTTAAATAAATGAATATACAAATGAATGTCCAGGCCATACGTCGTTAAAGAGTTTTCTCCAGCATAGACAATCCTGAATGCATCATCGGTTCATGCACGAAATCATATTTGAGTGTTTAAAACAAACGTGTATGCACAATTTCAGGTGAGTGCTTTTATCACCGAAGAGTTCCTCGTTAGGAGACGAATCTGAATCCTGAATATCAGTTCATGGAGAAATTTATGTGAAGGCAAAATCAACTGTCCAGCAGTGGACAAGTATAGGCTGAGATGATGATGATGATGAAGCAAAATCATACATTTTAACTTAACATTGCAACTCGAGATTAATATTAATAAAAATAATGAAGTTTTCTGGTTTATCTCGGATTAGTTTTTGTTGCCGGGATAAAATATATTTATTATTTTAAATTAGGGTACCAAATTTCATTAAAAATCCGGTCGGTAGTTTTTGCGTGAATGAAACACAAAGAGACAGACAGACAGACAATAAATCCAAAAAAAAATGTTAGGCATCTATATCGATAAGGAAATATAACCCAATTTAAATTTCAAAAAATATTTAATGTACAGATTCGGCTCGATTACAATTTTCTTATATGTATAGATGAAAACAACATACAAACATCCCTGCTAACTCAGCGGTCATCAAGCTACGCGCCATTTTGTTTGAAGTAGTTTCTCTAGTAGGAACATACCTGGTACATAAGAACTTAATGGTTAGAGTGCTAAATTTTAGTCAATAAAATACGCCTTTATGTGCACTGATATATTTTTTAAATAACTTGAGAAACAATTTATTATCTACGAAAACACGCGCTCACCCTGCGTATGCCCCGCGGTTATCCAGTTGCGCCATATCATTTTTCGTTTGAAATAGCTTCTGTAGTACGTAGTAGATTCTGAATAACTTAATGGCCATGGATCTGTACCATTTTATTAAATTGGATGTACATTCAATTTAAGTTTTATGGCTCAATCTCTACCAATACTGGTTTTGCCAGCGACAAATCATAATAGATAGAAGTGTTGGAGCATTTATTGTAATTCAACTGATAAAATCATATACTCGGGTGTGGACGGGAATTTTAAGCGCGACACAAATGTTCCGTGTCTCACAGTGCCCTTTGACAACTTAAACACGTAACTCAGCGCGTTCCGATAACATCGTGAAATTATCGTTTAATGATACTCCAATGGCACAGACAGCCCAGCGGCGTATACTAGCAGCTGCCCGAGGCTTCATGCCCGGTCGACAGCAGCGCCGCCTACTGTCTTGCTGTTGCTTCTGGATAATGTAGCTTTCTAATGTTGAAAGAATTATTAAAATCGGTTCAGTAGTTTCAGAGTTCACCGATTACCAACAATCAAACAAAATCTTTCCTCTATTTAATATTAGTATAAAAGTATAGACTAATTATTTCACGAGGATATCGTAACGCGCCGCTTTTGGTCATAGCGAAATAGAGCCCAGGATATGGACGAATTTCCAAAATTGATAACCAACCTTCACTAACTGGACAGGAACCAGGAGAAGAAAATAGAATCAAAATTTGTCGCCGCCTTTCTGAGTAGCAGCCTGAAACTGCACTTGGCAATAGGCGTGCCCCCCATTCATTTTATTGAAACGACCCCACACTAGAAATTATTCCTGTGTCGTGGGTACATTTACCATTATGAAATTCACATACAGAATCACCAACCGTAACAAATATGTGTAGGCGTGTGTGTGTGTGAATGATCTACGCTGTTGGCAGCGGGGCCTTTACAGCTTCATCGGAAAAGAGGGCGAGCTTGCAACCACTACGCTCGAGCCAGAAGGGCAACTAGCTCGAGGGCGCCTCAAGGAGAGACGGTCTCGGCTTGGGCTATCGCTATGGGGGAAGACATGTACTAGGTGTCTCGCCGTTGTGCTCTGCACCGGCCGGCAGGCAAGTGATTCTTCGACCGCGCCGACGAGGTCGGTGTCTGATCCTGTGTGCGGTGTCTGTATCCGAAAGAAGGGAAGTAATGGCATCGGGAGGGTCGGTGAGAACATGCCGCGGACGGCGGTAGCGACTGATAGGAGTTTTTTTTAAACTCAACATCATGTTTACAGGCGAGAACGGCACAAGACGGCATAATTCAATTTAATTTGACACGCGCAGAGCACGTTATTTCGCACGACGGTCACAAAATGACTAGGTACTCTTATGAACGTGTGACTACTTGCTTTGTACGTACTAATTGTTGCTTCAATTTGATGCACGCCCGCGGCTTTTGGATTACATTCATTCTAAGAGTGCGACAAGGAAATTTTGTGTGGTGGTGAAAAGGTGAAAAAAAGGTGTCGGTGTGAAATTAGGGTTATCGTTTAGTAAAATTTTCCTACTTTCAGGGAAATATTTCAACACTTGGGTTCCTAAATAAAAAAGTACTGGGGTAAATTTCGTAGCAAACGCCAGCCAGCTCTTCGACTGTCATGTAGTGACATTTCACTTGATGACAGCGTTAGTTCCGATTTTGGCCGCATGCCAAAAGATCCTTGTATGACTGGTAATAGGATTTTGTTTGTATCTGAATATGAAATGTTACCCTCATTTCCGGTGCCGGAATACTCGCTCTGATATACAAAATGTTTTTCGCGAAAGAGAAAACGCGATGCATTACCCTTACATACAAGGACCACACGTGGCCGTGCCCGAACAATGTCTACGACGAAAAAAAGAAACCCGCCGGTAATAAACAGTGAATTATATTGATAAAATCATAATAATGTTAATAAAATCATAATTTTGTCTTTTTTATACTCCGGCTCTTACCTTTATTCGGATTTTGTCCGATTTGAGATAACCGTTTTGTCTTACGTGTTTTCATGGCGTGCCACCTACTGCATTAAGTAGACGCGGGTTCGATCCCCGCACGGAAAAATCTTTGTGTTACCCACAAATATTTGCTTAGGTCTTGGCGAATGTGATTTTCATATTTGTAAACTTACTTACGACAAAGGAATTATTCCTAGAGTAGTATTATAAAAAAAGAGAATTGTATTGTATTGATGTATAGACAAGACTATTTTGACTTGGGTACAAGACTTAATCACTTTCCGACAAAATTTCGTTCTGCACGAGAAAAGTCTGGCTGCCCGTGGTTGCCCAGCTGCGTACGTGATATAAGTAACACTGCTCTGCCTACCCCACAAGGGATCTGGCGTGTTGATATAGAAATTTTTTAAAGGATCCCCAGTCCTCCGCGGAGTAAGTTAAAGTGAGATATGTTCTAATCAAAGAATACGAGACTTGCAATTATCTGCAGTGCTAAAGAAATCTCGCGAAAGGATCGCTATGGGGAGGGCATATACTAGGTGTCGTGGGCCTCTGCACCGGCCGGCGGGCAAGGGATTCTTCGACCTCGCCGGCGAAGACGTTGTCTGATCCTGTTCAGTGGATAAACGAAAATAACTCCTTGTACAGTGCTTATAACAATGTATTGCTACATGCTCTCACCGCCATCCTTCGTTAGTCACTGACTCGACCTACAGATTTCAACCCGTGGGTCAGATGTTTAAATTGAATTTCTTTAACTCGGCCCACGAAGGTTTTTTGTAAAAACCTACGCAGGTGAAGATGGCGAAATTTAAAATCAATGACTTTTTGCTTTCATCAACTCATCCCTCTCCTAGTGTTTTCCAAAAAGTACAGTCAGGTAAAACGTAAAACGTACAGTATATGAGTCTATATATATAGGCTTATTTGTTCAATAATTCTATAATAGGTCTAACCGCTCCTCTCTGGTCTATAATAGACCTGACTCTCCAGTCGGGTCGTCAAAAACAACATTCTGCTCTACTCTCTACTATTTACTTCTTTTCAAAATAGATATACCGAGGTTAGGTACTGTGAAAAAAAAAAGATTTTTAATCATTTCCCAAAAAAAAAATAATAGTGGCAGACAAACAGGCATGTCAAAATATATTTTAGGTATTGATTTGCATCCGTCCATCTCTCCGCTACATTCGCACTGCTTGTTTTATTCATAAAACATATAGCTTAGTGTACCAACCTAACGAACTATTACTCTTATCATCTTTAGAAATACAACAGAAATAATTTTTAACGCGTTTGCGCCCTCACCGTAATTTGGAAATCCTTTTGACATTCATGGTGTTTATTAAGCAAAATTGCCTTTTTTGGGACTCCGAACATTGTCAAAGTATCATTATGTGATGTTTGTGGGCCGTTGGCTCTCAACAGGTGCACGCGCCGGTCAGCGACTCCAAATTCGGTCTTACCGCCTCTGATTATGGTCTACATTGGCCCAAATTTGGACAAATATGTAGAGAACCCTGCACGGTAATTCTTGTACGAAATAGCAGAGATATTTATGTTAATAATTGAAGTGTGTTATGTGCAGATATGGTAGGAAGTAAGTTAGACTTAAAGCGGTTATGTTAAGGTGCCTTCTCTGTTAGGCATTTAAAAGTTTGGAACCGAAGTGTGCGGGCGGGGGAGGAGCATGCGGTCGGACTGGTTGCTCGAGCGACGACCGGAGGCTGCGCGCGCTGCCCGCAGGTACAACCACGCTCTTAATTTTATAATTAAGGTCCACGTGGCCGGCCAAGATTGTATCTCATCGCCAAAATATGCTCTTATCTGTTTATGTTGGTATTTCCTGGCTATTCACCAAATAAAATTATGCTGCAGGATTTTTAAGAACATTTATATTTTATTTCGTATACTTTGCGTCTGTGATGGAAATTGTGTCATTCAAGATACGTGGGTGTGTAATTTTCATAATATCTCATTCATTTTGGATATATTTCTGTATGGGTAATTGCGTTTACCTAAAATCTCGCCAGATTTATTTTTAGGCACGGTCTATTCGGTCATGGTAAGATAGTCTAGGTCTTCTTCGGTAACTACATCCTTCCACTTTCGCATTCTGCCTACCCCGCAAGGGATCTGGCGTAATAATAAAGATAGATAGATTTATTATTAACTAGCCATGTTTTTAATTATCCAGTGAAATAGGTATTCTTTCAAAAATACTCGATGTGAAGTATTTTCGCACAAGTATTATTTAATTGTTTTGAGTTCCTCTCCATTTCAGAAATACTTTGACATATTTTCAAAGATTTTTTTTATGGTTTGTTCGTAAACATTTATTGACATATACTGACTACCACGAATCTTTCTAGAAATTTAAGGTCTGTCAAAAACCCGCTACTGGAGGATTCTGAATACTCTGAAGGGCTTATAAACACACCGTCGCGCATGATTGTACAGGGCCGAGCTTCGGCACGAGTCTTGTAAAGAATTTATAGGAGAGACGGGCGCGGGTCGCGGCAGTGTCGTGCGCGCCTCGTATGCGCCTGCGCACCCGGCACTATTGCGCGCGCCACCCGGTAAAAGTAAAAGTTTCAGTGCAGTGCAGTGCAGTGGTAGTGCCAGAGACGTGATTAGCGGAATGGATGGCTAGGTAAACGCGAGCACGCTTTTCAAAACTCGAGAAAAAATCTTCTCACGGCTATGGGAATTCGATTGTTAGTCCGATGGAGCGAAAGTAGTGAGGCTTGTTTATTATAGACCGTTTAAAACCTTGAAACTTAACATAGGTTTTTGTTATGGTGAATACGTTGGTATTGGATATTAATGTTTAAGCTTTAATAAGAAGGTGCCTTTTTAATTAAAAGCTACAAATAGAACTTTTATCAAAAACAGATATCGTTGGCATTAGAATTGAATACAACTTGATTTTGTTGTTTTGACATTTTCATGTTTCTAGACAGCTACGAATGTTATGCAACGGACAAGGGTGTTTCTAAATTCCTTAGGCCTTTTATATCTCCAGCCTAAAGCAACGTTTGGCTAAGATATCAATTATTGCTGTTTATAATAATGAGTTGTAGCCACGTTTACGCTACTTCTCGTATCCAAAAATATATTTCGATTCCAGACTCATCCTAAGGTTTCTAGAACTCAAACTAGTCAATATGTATAGTTATCGACACAACACAAAATCGGCAGGGACAAAATCTCAATTTTACAACTTAGTAACACTCTTTATTTTGCAAATGCCGGATAACATTGTCAAAGCCAAATATTAGCACCATATTAAAATATTGTTGAGATGAAGAAAATTAGTGCTAAGCTCAAAATCTCCAGGCTCACTATGGAAACTTCGAAAAATGCAGAGAGGTCTGCAAGTATTTTTCAAAATGGGGATAAAATACCACTTTCTTAAAATGAATTTCACCTTAAACAAAAGTGTGCAAATGATTTGAAAAACTGAGAATGTTCACTTATGTTGCTGACCGTACTATATACCTACTTAATTGCTGCTAAACAATTGAAATTCTAAAAAAAACAAGCAAATGACGTAAGTACCTATCCTCGAATTAATAAGTTACGGCTTGATACAAAAAAATCAATGGTTAATATACTACCTATCTAGAAACAAACCATACCTTATTTATTAATCGGCTATTACGCAAGAACGACGACTGTAAACAAGTCCTAAATAATTTATAGTAAATGAAACCTTTTAGATAAGAGTCTATCTACCTACGTTTTCCGAGCAGTTCTACAAGGAATCGTAGGTATATTTAGATAGTAAAATCTTTCCCTCCACTTCAATGACCTGAACTGACCAACTAGCAAAATGGAACTTGATGAGGACAGTGTTACAGTTCTTTAAATATCCCTTCTAGGATATTTTCGCAGAAAAATTAAAATGAGTAAGCATTAAATTACTAGTGATAACGCTGTTGAACTACTGGAACAGAAACCTTACTAGTACAACTGTTGAAGTAATCAAGTGGGCCTCTGGGTATCAAAGTTTGTAGTATTTGCTATATTCTTGTGAACTATCAAATTGATACTATGTTTATAATATTATCTTTATCAGGCAGGTTGTTAATTAAGTTTTTAAAGTAAAGAGTACCTAGATTAAACCTTGGCGCTGTAGCCACCACTGGACCTTTCACATATGTGATCGTTTCTATCGTTAACCGTAAATATCATTTAAAAAAACGTCCCATCGATTTTTATTAGAAACGATTGAAATCCCGTTTTAAGACATCAATTTTAGTATATTCCAATCAAACTTTAAATCTTTTAACACTCATCATAAAACGTCGATTTCTTGCTAACAGCATTTTCATTTCGATGTCTTCAGAAATACTGTCGCCTTCACATTACACTTGTTATAGATTGCAATCACAACTAAAACATTTACTAATGATGATGGTTTGGTCACAACGTTTTAAAGTTTGATTCAAATAGACTATAGCTATAGTCTCATTCTGGACAACTGCGTAGTACATCTAACACGCTCAGATTGCCGGTGTCACTGTGTCCCGCTAAACCATACCGGTTTTCCAAATGTTCTTTGTAGTTTCGATTAAACGGTACCTTGTTACTAGTATAGTATATCTATGTAGATACATGTTTATGACATTTTTAACTGAGCGATATTATGCAGGATGAACCTTAAGAAGGTCATCGGGCGGGCAGCCAGTACTAAATATGTTTCATTAAGCCAGTAGATTTACAATATTAGCACGCAGCATATATTTTGCATGAAATAAATCCTTTTTGTAACAAAGTGTACAAATGTCAATTTTGAGAAATTGTTTTTATGAGAAGTCTCTCCTTTGAAGAATCTCCATTGTGCGCCTAATGATAGGGTATATGGTCAAGGTATCTTTAACTCTTTAGCCGGCTTACAAATCAGCAAATTCTAATACAGATCGATATTTTCAATACATTTAACTATGACAAGTCATTCTAATTATTTTAACCGTTAGTGTTAAATAACTGTTTAGTATTGCACATAGCTGAATAAATAATAAAAATATAATAAAACATGAACGAAAGAATCCTGCAATCTGTCGGAAAAATACAGTAGGGGCAGTTCATGCGTTAAACTTAGAAAGGTTAAGGCGTGTACCACTTAAACAAAGCTTTTGTAATACTTTGCCGTCAGAATGTGATGTGGATATATATTTTATGGTTCTTTCTCTCTCTTTAGGCAAAGTAAGATTAAAATAGTTTTGCTAAAGAGTTAGTAGGGGATTGTGGTTGATAACGATGTGCTGGAGCAAGCGAATGAGTTTGTATATCTTGGATGCGCCTTCAGTAAGGATGGGAAATACATCGCTGACATAGAGAGAAGAGTGAGTGCAGGGAACGGGGTGAATGGTGCGATGAGAAAGCTACTTGGGAGCCGGCAGTGAACCGCCAAAAGGCGCACCTGGCCATATATAACGGAGTGCTTGTCCCGACGCTGTTATATGGTAGCGAGAGCTGGATATGTAAGAAGGAGAATGAAAGTAGGAAAAGTGTGGTCGAAATGCGAGCTCTGCGGAAGATGTGTGGAGTGAAGCTGACCTACCGTATTCGCAACAGCGTAGTAAGAAAGCGAGTAGCTATGAAAGATAGTATCGGTGTAAAGCTGAGATAGGGTATGCTCCGTTGGTTCGGGCATATAGAAAGAATGTCAGAAGAAAGAATGACAAAACAGATATACAATGGAAAGTGGAAGGATGTAGGTACCGGGCAAGCCCTAGACTATCTTACCATGACCAAATAGACCGTGTCTTATCCGAAGGACAATGAGAGTCTCCGTAACCGGCGAGCGTGTATGATTCGAATTATGAGAGTGGAAGAAGCCAGAGAGGTATGTAAGAAAAGAACCTGTTGGAACTCTGTCCTCTCTGCCTACCCAGCAAGTAGTCTTTCGTGATGATATAGATAGAGGATACTTAAGGCTCTTCATATAATATTGTATTCTAATGTAACAAAGCTAAAGTTTGTTATTTGTTTGTTTGCTAATCTCTGAAACTACCGGACGGATTGGAAAAAATCTGGAAAAAATTTGATAGCCCAATTCTTGAGAAAAGTTATGGGCTATTTAATATCACGCTAAGAAGAAAGAACGCTGAGCAAACACAAAGTAATAGCGCGGGCGGGCAATGCGATACAACCGTATTAGCTTTGTGGTAAAAGCGGATGAAACCGCGGGGCGCAGCTAGTCCATACTAATATTATAAATTCGAAAGTAACTCTGTCTGGCGGTCTGTCTGTTTGTTACCTTTTCACGTCCAAACCGCTGATCAGATTTTGATTGAATTTGGTAAGGACATATGCTTTTGTTTCAAAAAAAAACTTATGGTGTGAAATACACGCCTGAATATAACGCGAACGAAATTGCGTGTACAGCTAGTGTAGGTTAGTGAGGTGGAGAAAGCCAAAGGTCTGTAAAGAAAGGTCTGCCGACCCTGCAAAGGATCTCATTTGATTATAAAGATAGATATACAATAGTGTAAATGTATATACAAGTTTATAACGTCTGGATAAAATAATTATTTGGCTCCCTGCAAATCTAGTCACGCCCTAGATCGTAAGTCTTGTGCGAATTGATAATTGCACCAGAACAGGTGTGCATTAGCATCGAAAATTTCTCAAATGTAGTTCATTGACCGGACTAGCTTCTTATTCTGAAAATTATTTTGAAATACTACCATCCTACCAATATAGTGTAAACTCTTTTAAATCTTAAGGAACCTTAAGGCATTTTTTTGTTATAAAGATTATAGATATTTTTATAGAAGAAGGCAAAATATCCAAATTTCACCAATTACAATAATTTTATTTCTTTCAATACGTAATTTAATTACATTATATACATAACGCTTTTCTTCGGCTGGCCGTCTTGACAGTTTCAAAGTTGGTTTACGACTGATAATACAATAGGTGCCTATTGCGTTTAGTAACTGACACCACCAAAATTGAGGCAATTACCAATAACAAAAGCAAGGCGGTTGTTTAAGAGCGCACGGTGTCTTTCTTAGAAATTTCGGCACCTCAAAGATTTAGTGGGAACCTTTGGTAAGCTGATTACAAAAACAATTACACTATTAAATACTTCTGCAAATGTTTGACACTTAATATTACTACTAGTTCTCTTAATATATGCTATGGCGCTATAAAGAGTATATTAATGTATGATATTGTCGTAAACCAAACTAATTGACGTAATTTGTTATAGAAAGTTTTTCGTTATAGCTATTGACGGTATATAGTTTACACTGTATTAAAAATGTGAAAGTTCGTATGTTTGGTTGTTTCGATATTTGTTACTTAATCACCTAAAAACGGCTAAATGACAAATAAACTGTGTTATATAGTACCCAGGAGTGTCCACAGGCGAGCGGTGCGCGTGCCTCGGTTGTTTCACATTCAAAAATGCAGAACCAATGCCGGTGCGCGAGCGCCTCTATGTCATCTCGTAGAAACCTATAACGCACACTTCAGTGACATAGACATTTTTGCCTTACCCAAACAACAATTCAAACGTAAGGCAAGTTAATTATTATTCATTGCAAACGATTAATCTTAAAGCATAGCTTAACAGCCATGCATGTCTTCTTCTTTCTTTCGTTCTGTATTACTCCATTATTAATTCGCGGACAATGTTGTGGGTTGTATGTTAACATATACTATATAATAGCTATCATTATTGTAAGATATTATGACATATAACTGTTTTTGTCCTAGGTCGGACAAATGTAGATTTTCTAACGAAAAATTTCCAGAATGAGTCCGGAGCCTGGAATTGTGCCCGGTATATGGCAATAGACTCGCCCCCTATTACATGGGACCTAACATCGTCGGCGAAACGTGGGTGTACTCAGTACACCTCTGCCACCCCCTCTGGGGAATATAGGCGTGACGGTATTTTGTCCCTAATAAAATAAAATAAATGGATTTGGGTGAAATTTGGCACACAGGTTGTTTATTACCTGGATTAACACATAGAATACTTTTTATCCCGGAAAAATGTAAGGTTCCTGTTAAAAGTCAACGCGGACGAAGTCGCGGGAAGAAACTAGTAGTCCATATTTTTATTAATACCAACTCATTTGGCATTAAATGAAGAATAACTTAGTCGAAGCGAAGAATACTCCACGTGGTAGATATATGCATAGTATTGTATGTTTTCCTCGGCCCAAGCGCAAGGGCTAGTCACCGCACGCATACGTAGGGCTCTAGGACAAGATTTTTATTAAATATATAAATCATAAAAAAAGTGTTTTTAGTGTCTCGTTTTTTTATAAAGTTGTGTTCAGATTATCAGTAAAGCTATTCCCATAAATTCCGAGAGTATTCGAAACAGCCTAGTGGTTATACCGTTGGACTGCAAAGTCAAAGGTCTCGGGTTCAAACCCAGGCACGCACCTCTGTCTTTTAAAAAGCATGTGCGTATTAAAAAATTAATTATCACTTGCTTTAACGGTGAAGAAAACATCGTGAGGAAACCTGCATGCCTAAGAGTTTCTCGAAGGTATGTGAAGTTCGCCAACCCGCACTAGGCCAGTGTGGTGGACTATGGCCTAAACCCTCTCAGTTTGAGAGGAGGCCCGTGCCCAGCAGTGGGACAGTTTCTTAACAGGGCTAATATTATTATTATTCGAAACAAGTCTGTATAATATTCCGGTGTGCGTGTGTTCGTTATTCTCCTCCTCCCAAACAACTTGACCGATTTTTATGATTTTTTGTTTGCGTATGAGGTAACTTGGACAATTCGTAACCATGCTTGGACCCGGTAGGTAACGCTGTTATTGATCAAGTACAAAACCGCGGAAAACTGCTAGTACAATATCAGTTAGCAGTTATTTGTTGGATTTAAATTTAAAATGCTAGTTAATCAATACCATTTATATAGAACATGGCGGTTACACTTTACGATATCAAATTAATGAAAAACAATGCGGAAGAAAAAAGGCTAAAACCAAAAAAAACACTCCGTGACAACAACTCATCTCTTTAACAATATTTATTAAAATGTTATTTTGCCGTTATAAAGAGATGGCTATATATAAGCTGCCGCTATAAATGTGTACCTATATCCCCGTCTCTTTCTCATGGCAAAGTAAGATTACAATAATATCGCTATAGGAGACCATTGTAGGTAGGACGTCACACACCGTCACGCCTATATTCCCCAAGCAGGGGTGGCAGAGGTGTACTGAGTACACCCACGTTTTGCCGACAATGTTAGGCCCCATGTAATAGGGGGCGAGCCATGGCAATAGGCTCCGGGCCTACCGGGATACCGGGCACAATTCTATACTGCGGACTCGTACTGGGAAGTTTTCGTTAGAAAAACTACACTTGTCCGACCTAGGTTTTGAACCCAGGACCTCGTGATCACAAAGCGATCCGCTTTGCCACTAGACCAACGTCAAATTGCTATTATGATCTCATATCTAGAAATTTTACAAATTATTAAATTTAAAGACCTGGAGTGGCCAGGTAACCAACCAGGTCATCGGTAGCGGATAAATTCTGGATAAACATATCACTAGCAGTCGGTCGTAGCGATATTTTGGGGAGGCTGTTTGCAGTGGAAGTTTCGGATACAGAAGAAAATAAGGGTTTTAATCCGATAAACAGACGAACATCATATTCTTTATATACCAACAATTTAACTAACGTAAGCAGCGCTAAGTTACCTTTTTAAGGATTACTGTTAAGCATACTCGTTAAACTCAGGAATGACATCCGCCGAGGGCTACGTTAATTCTCAATCGGCGAACTTTTTTGCGTTTTTGGATTCCATTGTGTCATGTACACGGTAAAATTTCTCAGTGCAGCGTGTCCAAAAAGTCGAGGCATATTAAATTCAGTGATAGCTGACAAGGAAAATATTTGAGTCGAAATTATATACTCTGATGAATAAGATAATAACTTATCAAAATTTATTATTTTCAAAGTTAACTTGGCGATAAATTGCAATATCGAAGTTACAAGGGAAGTTTAATCTGACAAGAAAAATGGTGGCGTTGGCGATTACCTTTACTTCCGACTGCATATTTGTTTAACAATATACGATTAGGTTGGTAGCCCCATCGTGACTGTGGGCTTGTTGGTATAGTGACTTTTTTACCTAGGAAAAATCCTGCATAGGACTACCGGTGGTGTAAGACTCCTACCACTCAATAATCCCAGACTTTGGATGGTTTCCGGAATCACCGCTAGGAATGCACCGGTGCCCCTCTGTGCCGTGCTCTAAAAGGTCTACAATGGAAAGAGGCTCGGACAAGCTCCCTTCTACTAAGCTCCTTTTTCTGTACTGCACTGTGCTTTTACGTTGCTAATTGTGTGAAATCATCAAAATTCTTATTGGTTTGTTAAGAATTTACATTGGACAAAGATATTTAAAAAGTGGAATACCATCCTTATATAAGAAGGTGCCGGTTGGGGCTATAATCACAAGCTTACGTTTTGTTGACTCATGATGAAACAATTCGAAGTATTTCCCGGCAGTGGACAAATTGCTCGAGATTGTGAAGCCCGCGTGCGCCCGCTGCGCTTGCGCATCCAACGTGTGTACGTTAACTGGCGCACTCATTGATTAATGATGCAGTTTTAGCTACCGGTTAAAGTATACAGAATGGAAAAAGGCATTCGGTAGACGGAAATACCTTTAATAATAACAAAAGCAAATTTTAGTTTTAGGAAACATTCTTTTATGTTTGAAAAATAAATAAAACTGAATTCAAAGATTTTCTTGCCTAAGCTTGATGGAGGCAGGTTTGCGGCCATCTACTGTTTGAAGATAAGTATCAAGCCGCCCATAAAGTTCAACTTAGTTTATACAATACTTTGAAGCAGCCGTTAAACGTGCATTCCGAAACACGGAGACACTTTAATGTGAAAATGCCGCAAACGAGCAAGTGAAGGAGTTTGTATATCTTGGATGCGCCTTCACTAAGGATGGGAAATACACCGCTGACATAGAGAGAAGAGTGAGTGCAGGGAATAGAGTGAATGGTGCGATGGGAAAGCTACTTGGGAGCCGGCACTTAAGCCAAAAGATGCAGGTGGCCATACATAACGGAGTGCTTGACCCAACGCTGCTATATGGCAGCAAGAGCTGGGTATGTAAGAAGGAGAATGAAAGTAGGATAAATGCGATCGAAATGCGAGCTCTGCGGAAGATGTGCGGAGTGAAGCTGACCGAGCGTATTTGCAACAGCGTAGTAAGAAAGTAAAGATGAGAAAGGATATGCTCCGTTGGTTTGGACATATAGAAAGAATGACAAAACAGATATGCAATGTGCGAAAGTGGAAGGATGTAGGTACCGGGGAAGACCTAGACTATCTCACCATGACCACATAGATCGAGTCTTATCTGAAAGACAAGTCAAGAGTTTCCATAACCGGCGAGCGTGTATGAGACGAACTATAAGAGTGGAAGAAGCTAGAGAGGTATGTAAGAAAGAACCTGTTGGAACTCTATACTCTCTGCCTACCCCGCAAGGGATCTGGCGTGATGTTATAGATAGAATAATTCCAAACATTTTATTATTTATATTTAGAGGAAAGTCAATAATAAGCCCACCACGAAGGAACCTATGTTGTTGGGTAGGATTTATTAGTGGGATCCACATGTCCATATATGTGGATCAAAAAGACGGAAAATGCATCCATGGATTGATAATGAGGAAAGTCAACACATATGGATGGATGAGGCGGATTTTTTACCTATGGATCCATATAACTGCATTATGACCGAACTTACATACATATGACAAGGTTCAGATCAACCGGATACACGCAAATGCTCAAAAAAATTGAACCAAAAAGACAGACAGACAGACTTTAGAGATTAATAGAGCATGTTATATAAAAGCTTGTAAATAGATTTCTTACCATCCTTTAAAATTGTATTTTTTTTTGACAAAGATGGTGTTTGATATTAAGGCAATAAAAATATAATATTTTTATTATTATAAATTAAAAGTATTTTCTATATCTATTTAATTATTTTATTTTCAAATATAGTACTTGTTTAAAATGTGTTTAAAACATTGTTTAAAATATTAATTAAACACAGTGAAAAATACAGTTTAAAACATGTTTTAAAACATTGTGACTAAAATGAAATGTATTATTTATAAGAACCCTGAATTAAACACAAACTTACCTCGGATCTGGTCCCTTATTCGCTATGACCGAACTCGTAATATAACGTCGTGAAATGTTTGTGAGGTGGTATTCTGTATGCCACTGAAGTACCATTAAATAATCATTTCAGGAAGTTATCATAATGCGCCTCGTTACTTGTTTATTGTTCATAACGAATAAGATCCCTGGTCGACTACTTTCCCAATAACTAGTAATTTGGTGCTTGCTATGCATTAATGAGGGAGTGTGAGGAAGCCGCACCTACTTGGCCAATCGCCCGTAGCGGGAAACAATGGCCGGAGCTTGATGCGTGGTCGTGAAACCCCTCGACATCGTAACCATCGGTCCGCGACCCTTGATTTCTGTCCATGAATAAATATTGATGACATTTAACGCTAGTTCATAAATTATAAGCTACACTTAAGAATTTGGAACATCTTGTGATCGATGGAACCAGAACAGTGCAACTCAACTATGAGCTATCATGATAGCATTAGAGTCTTCCAGTATTACGAGTAGATTATGTGGACTACGAGTATGTGGATTTCGTCTTAGTGCAATGTCGATATTCAATAATAATGCCAGCCTATACTGGCCATTGCTGGGCAAAGGCCTTCTCTTACAAATCGAAGTGAGAGATATTAGGTCATACTCCACCACGTGGACCCAGTGCGGATTGGTGGAGGCAGGTTTGTGGCCACCTGGTGTTCGAACTTATCAAGCCGCCTTTAAGGCTGCCAACTCGGCTTAACGACTACCACATTAAGTGGTAGCTGGGACCAACGGCTTAGCGTGCCTTTCGAAGCACGGAGACGCTCTAATATGAAAATGCCACAAACGGTCACCCATCTCAGGCCGACCGTGTCGAACGCTGCTTAACCTTGGTGATCGGTAAGAACACCGCGGTCGCACAGCACTACGAGCCACTACGCATATTCAATATACTTAATAAATAGAGATCATTTTTTTACTTTTATAACCAGTAGAGAATAAGTAGGTACCTATCAAACAAAAATAATATTTAACTCTACCATCCGTATGGAGCTCTACCACTCGTTCGGAATGTTCGTTCGTTTATTACTAAGGAACAGGAGGGAATAATCTTCACTGTTCCTTCTTTTTCTAGCTTTTATCAGCATGCTTCATAAAGCATTTTAATGGTTTATAAACCATGAAGCTAAAAAATAAGGAAAAACAGTTATAAAACGCACACGTTTAACAGAGAAACCGTGGATTATACCTATTATCCCGAAGCTGTATCTTCGAGACTTTATATTTCTGACCCTAATTCAAAGGAAATAATAATCAATACTTTATTTAGACTCTAAACTTGCTGGATCATCTACAAGCATATGGATGAAAATATACCCAAAAATACAACATCACGCCTATATTCGGATAATGGCAGAGATGTACTCACACTACCAACGTCCGGAGGGGGGCCTTGGGGTCGTGGAACGTTAGGGCGGGGGCCTTAAACGTTCTTCACGCATGACCCCGAAAAAAACGTGGTGTGGACCACGCCGCCGTGAGCAAGTCGTCGGTGCAGGGGGGAACGCGGATCCGTAGGCTCCAAGGCTGACAAGGGCACTGGTGCGTTTCTAAGGCTTTGGGAGCTCTGGGAGCTCCTCCACCCCAATTCCAAGTGTTGATGACAGTCACTGTGGGTTTTTAATCCGCAAGAGTCCCAAATGGCCTGCCAGCTTCTCCCAGGGCTGGCAAAAATCCATAAAGATTTCCAATCGTAAAACAGTTCATTATGTAAACCCACTTTTTATCAAAAAGCTTATATCTAAAGCCTGTAATATTAAACCCGTTATCACCAGTTCAGGCATTCCACCAAGTTGCTGGTCACCGCTTATGCAGACCTATATACCTGTATATATGTATGTATCTAATCAATTTCCACTTTAGAGACGGACCGGTAAAAGTAATTCTCTTGGGGGCGAGCGTTGGCCCGCACGTCCGGTAATGCAGTGGCCCACTTACCATACCCGTGGCCCACAGAGAGCCCTTTGTGCGCACGCGCACGCAGCGTAGCCAATCGACGCTTATTAGATGGCAAACAATAACAGCGTTCATAACATATTTGCAGAGTTTATCGAAGATTGCGCATACGGTCGTTTCCGAAGATCTTATATGGTTGTCGCTTCAAATACTTCTGTCTTCTGCGGATGTTATGTGCAACGGCAGCTAAGTTAATAAAAGTTATAGCCTTAATAGAGGCTCCCATTGTATTCTTATCTTAATCTTTCGAGACAGTCGACGAGATTTCTATTGGGATTGTTTTTTCTTATTAATAATAATGTTTATTTCTCAAAACCTCAGTACATTTTTTACACAAATACAATTCTTAATCATAGGCAAATGTACACAAAAGTGTTTAAGCCCTCAACACCAATCCCCTTGAGTTACAAGAAAATAATATCGATATGTTTTTGGTGATCTTATAAATTTGTGCAAGGTAAAATTTAGAAAAAAAAAGAGGAAAAAAGGTTTCCTTTCGTTTCTGTTTTACGTTTGTTTTCCATGATATCGTCTGATACATAGACTGTTTTCTTTAAAATGAGATGCACAAGTTATTGTCTGTAAAAAGGTCAAGTATATACACACACACGCCTATATTCCCCAAGCAGGGGTGGCAGAGGTGTACTGAGTACACCCACGTTTCGCCGACGATGTTAGGTCCCATGTAATAGGGGGCGAGCCTATTGCCAGATACCGGGCACAATTCCAGACTCCGGACTCGTACTTGGAAGGTTTAGCTAGAAAAACTACATTTGTCCGACCTAGGATTTGAACCCAGGACCTCGTGATCACAAAGCGATGCACCACTAGACCAACGAGGTCCCCAGTCAAGTATATACTCCAGACAATATGACATATTTCCAAAACTTCGGCTGTAGTCATTCATGTCCTGTGGTATGGTTGTCGGCAGTGAGGATGCGTGCACGCCGCGAGCGGAGGCGGCGCCGCTGAGCGGCGGCGACGGCGGCGCGGGCGAGCCGCGCGTCGAACGCGCATGCGCGTGCGCCGCCTGGACGCCGCGCCGCCAGCCCGCGCCGCACGAGATACTGCGACCCAAGCCGAGAAGGTATCAAATCCCCAATCTCACCTTAACATTCCTATTTATAATAGGTAGGTCCACTTGGCAAGCATGTACGGAGGTTTTTGTGAAAGTTATAATTCACTGTCTAAACACTTCCCGCCCGGCGCCAGATATAGCTTCTTTAGATTTAGACTATGTCCAAAAAGGACAAATTACGCGGAAGGTTAGGTAGGTAGAAGCAAAATTCAGCCACAAGGGTCGCCGTAAGAGTCGCGCATAAATTGCATACAGTACGCCAGGGCTCTATTTAATAAAACTAACAATACGACATAATCGTCAAATATTGTGACGACAGGTGTTGCAATAAAGCGATTTGTCTGACTTATTACTACACTACTACAAAATTGACACGTTGTCACCTGTCGCCTGTCATGATCACGTATTAAACAGGGCCCAGAACGGGCAGCCACGATGTGTAAAACGACTCTCGATAATAAATACTCCTTAGATGCGCCCAGTTTGGGTACGAACATTAATGTATAAAATACTAGTACTTGCTCCTTACATTCACGCGCTCCTTCTGTAACGTAGGTAGGTCACGTAGACATGATCTTCAGCCGAAAGACGTCCACTTATTTAACAAAGACCGCCCCCAAGGATCGGCACGAAGACCAGCTTTGTGCTGCAAGCACCAGTTTTTATCCGCAATCCTTACTATGTATATTTTTTGTTCGACCTCACCATGTAATCGTCTATAGGAACCCGCTCGCTACCTTTGTTCATCGGCTCATCAACTTTCCGCTTTTAGTCGATGTTATGCCGAAGACATTTTGATATCACTCCGAACGTGCACGGTACCGGATGCAGATGCCATTCCGGCGCGTTGATAAATCCTGTTTCTGAATTATGAAGCAATTGCTGAGCTGCACGCCCTTTCGCACAAAAGCCGAAACTTAGGTTCGTCTAATTAAATACCAATATATCTTTCAAATAAAAACACGAATTGAACCCCGTAGACGATTACAGCGCACTTTTTAAGGTAAAGCCTCTGAAAAACCACTAAAAATTAAAATAAAATATATTTGAGCTCCTTTCACTCTTTCCAGTGACACACCTCTGTACTGACACCATACACACAGGGAAAAAATGAATAAAATTTTAAGGTGTTCAATCATTGCCCAGATCCATCATAATGCCAACTTTTCGTCTTGCCCATTCCGAGAAAAAACTGTGTCAGCTGCGACAGACAGACAGACACAGGCGTGCCTTTATAAGGGTTCCGTATTTTCCTTTCGAAATACGCAACTGTAAAGATCAGACCCAGCTGCAACGCAAATGACTAAATAATTCGTCTCGCCGTGTTTCGGCCTTTGTGGACGTAATTTATATTTGATTCTTTTTTTAACCCCACCATGTTTGTACCGGCTACCGCGCATAAATTTCTTTCCTTGATTTAATAATGGTCGATTTGATTGTTGATAAAAACTAAAATAATACCAAGCAAACATAAACAATGCACATAGCTATCACGAGGTCCTGGGTTCAAATTAGTGTAGTAAAAGTAAGCGCTGAACGTCGAGCGTTTAGCGCTTAGTCGGTGCTTACGAGCGTTGTACGTTGAAGACAGGAGCGTACGACGATTCGAGCATTTTTACAACACTAGTTTAAATCCTAGGTTTGATAAAGTTTTTTGATAGAATATTTTCAGTACCAGTCCGGAGTCTGGTATTATGCCCGGTATAATGTCAATAGCCTCATCGCCTATTACATTGGGAACTATTATCGGCGGCGTACACAGTACAACTCTGCCAACACCGCTTGAGGAATACAGGCGAGACGGTGTTTAGTTGTTTTTATCGATTCCAGTGCAATCTATTTACACCGTCACGCCTATATTCCCCAGAGGGGGTGGCAGAGACGTACTGAGTACACCCACGTTTCGCCGACGATGTTAGGTCCCATGTAATAGGGGGCGAGCCTATTGCCATATATCGGGCACAATTCCAGACTCCGGACTCATACTGGGAATTTTTCGTTAGAAAAACTATAATTGTCCGACCTAGGATTTGAACCCAGGACCTCGTGATCACAAAGCGTTGCGCTTTGCCACCAGACCAACGAGTCAGCTCAAAAACGTAGTGTCGGTTTCGGCCCCAGTTTCGGCTGGTTTTCTGCTGCAACCGAAACTATAATTTTGCACCGAAACTGGCTGAAACCGAAACCGGACACACAGAACCCTCAGACCGCGAGTCCTACTTGCACTTGTCCAGTTATTATACAAAAACAAACTACCTATCAGCGAACGAAGATGCACGTAACTTTTCCTGTAACATTGTCTGTCAGTGTATAACAACTAGTATTATTTATCATGTGAAAATTAGTTAAAACAATAACCTTTGAATGAATAACTTTCACCGTTACGCATGGGATGGGAACGCTTGTCTTAGTCTCATGTCAATTATTATTATAATATAGTTAAGCTCTGGCCACACAGAGTTAACAACTTTATTGAATACCTACTAGCAGTACCGTCCTTACGGCCCGGGCACACGGGGCCCGGGCCCAGGGCCCTCATTCTCACGGAGGCCCCGAAAGGGCGATATATTCGCTTATACCAATTTTTATTTATATTTTAGTTATAGCGTAATAATACTTTAGAGAGTAAATGAAGAAGTTTTTTTTTTACTGTCTACTTACTAAGAAACACCGCCAACAATTTTCTTTCTGGTTCTCGCTATATATCTGGAGTCGATAACACCAAAGTTTGTCACCTAGTATACGCCCTCCCCCATAGCGACTACCCAAGCAGAGGCCGTTCCTCCTTGAGGCGACCTTGAGCTAGTTACACTCTTGCCCGTTTGGCTCGAGAGTAGTGCACACTTGCACTCTTACCTGGTGAAGCTGTAAAGACCCCGCGGCAGCAGCGTTGATCATTCACACGCACACATACACACACCAAAGATTTTGGTACGGAACCCTCAGTGCGCGAGTTCGACTCCTACTTGATCAGTTTATTACTTTCCAACAGGGCCCCATATTCTCGTGTACCCTAGGGCCCCGAGGGGAATGGCTTAAGACGGCCCTGCTTACTAGGAGTTTTCAGCCAGCGGCTTATCACCCGGTCATGGTGAAACACCGCCACGCCTATATTCCCCAAGCGGGGGTGGAACACGTTTACTGAGTACACCCATGTTTCGCCGACGATGTTAGGTCCCATATAATAGGGGGCGAGCCTATTGCCATATACCGGACATAATTGCAGACTTAGGACTGGGAGGTGTTTTGTTTGAAAAACTACATGTGCCCGACCTAGGATTTGAACCCAGGACGCTCTGCCACTAGACCAACAAGGCAGTCTAGTCTAATCAAATGGTGAAATATTTTTTTTAAATTGGTTACATACTTCTAGAGTTTATCGAATACAAGCAAACAAACAAATATAGACAAGTATAGATTTATTAATAGCAATAGCCTTATATTGTATCTATACATGTTGTTTTTTGTATTCTTGCGGATATTCTGGTATGCTTAATAGATGGAGTACTTTATAATTCTACACTATTTAAAACTGGCTATGCTTGTTTTGTCTTTTTTTTATTCTTTTTTTTTATTATTAATACTCTCTTGACATTCAATCAGAATAACCTTATTTGATGCGAAGAATACCCTCTTACGCCGTAGATATGAACATAGTATTGTATGCTTTCCTTGGACCGACGCACGTGGGGTAACAGGACATGATTTTTATTATATTTATAAATCAGATGAGAACCAACTCCTAGCTAAACATTTCAAACTTACTAAAATTTCACTATAAGCGGTTATGGGAAAGGACTGGATGCGATTTCGTCAGTTGAATAATCTATAAGTGCTCAAAATTTCGTATTCAGTAATCGGAGCTTATTAATTTAAAAGTGAAAAACGTCTGAATTAGACTTAAGACCCTGTACATGTGAAGGCTTATAATCCTTCTTCCTTCTTTCTAATATGGTCGAGGGAGCTGATGGCTGCTCAAGTAGTCATACTCGTGAACGAGTGCTGCTTGATGCACCCAGAAACCTTTAGCTTATCATTCTTTAAACATATTATTATTAGTCTTTTATCTCCGTCGTAAGATATCTGGGCTGGTCCAGCACTGGAGCTGTATCGTATACTTAATTTAGTATAATATAAAAATGCATGTATTCTTAAAAAAAATAGTAGAGAATTAGACAAAAAAGACAAGACGGTTTTTGGCGGGAAGTCGAAGAGGGATGTTGTCAATTTGTTTTATTTTCCAAAACTTGTGTTATTACGACTAATAACGTGTAATGTTGGTGGAATATTAATCATTATGTGTTCTTATATGTGCATGAGTAAAGGTAATTGTAACAAAGTGATAAAACGTGCCTTTTCGACTTCCCTCAAAACGGCCGTTGCAATTGGTATGTAAAGTATCCACCGCTTTACTATCCAGGGTGGGTTACTTCATTAATTTCATTATCATCGTCGTCATCAAATTCATCTGGGAGTCGAATTAATTTAAACAAACACGATTATATATCTCACTGGACACCGGCAAAATATACTTATAATTAATGTGAAGCCATAACTTAAAGAAGAAGAAGAAAAGACAAGCCCGCTGAGTTGCTCGCCGGATCTTCTAGGTGGAGATTGCGTTCTGATCCGGTGGTAGATTACTAAAATAAAATAAAAAAATGTAAATAGGGCCATTTGTAAGTGTCCCCCGCAGGGTTTACACAAAATTAATAATTTAAATTTGAGATCACGTCCCTTGCGTGGTAGGCAGAGAGTGCTGATTTCTCACAGGTTCTTACTTTACAGACCTTTGATTCTGTTTTATTTAATTCAGTCTCGGTGCGCACGTCGCCTTATACTAAATATTCTCAACAATTATGTCTTACTTCTGAGTGAACAATACTTGACGAGTGTAAGTTTCAGTGTTTTATGCAACGAAAGTAACTGTTACTTGATTCATCTTTATAATTTTATAAACGTAACTTTCCAAGTTATGAATAATTCGCTACCACTTTTGTATCATGCCGAAATAATAAGTGCTAATTTTTTATTGCATTTAGGTATTGACAGAATGTTTACGATACTTGAAAACATAATTGTTTTAAAGTATTAATTATCTTATTGATCTAATACCTCATGGTGTGGATACCGAATATGAGGTCTTGAGTTTGAATGCTATTTATTGTTATGGTTTTCCCATCGTACAAAAATTATATCAATGGGGTTTTCCTATCAAAAAATTAGTAGCAATTCGGTGCCTGGGGTTGTCAGGTATAATGGCCAAAGGCGCGATGATATAGATAGATAGATACCTACCTAATAAATTCTTATAAACCTAATAATATATAATAATAATATCAGCCTATACTGTCCAACTGCTGGGCAAAGATCTTCTCTCACCAATGTGGTGAGAGAAGACATTTGAGATGAGAGAGATAAGATCTTACTCCACCACTCGGACCCAGTGCGGATCGGTGGAGGCAGGTTTGTGGCCACCTGCTGTCGGAACATATCAAGCCGCCTATAAGGCTTCCAACATGGCTTAACGACTACCACATCAGGTGGTTAAACGGGACCAACGGCTTAACGTACCTTCCGAAGCACGGAGACGCTCGAATATGAAAATGCCACAATCGGTCACCCATCTCAGGCCGACCGTGTCGAAGACTTAAACTTAAGTGTTCTTATTCTAGCACACAATTTTTATCTTTATTTTGATTCAGCTAACTTCATCCCGACTCAAGTAGGTATATAATCTTATTAAAGTAACCACTCCTTTTTTCTCTTGCCTACGCATAAATAGATAGGTACTTTTTTTTCGTGGCATTTGCGTTTACATTATGCCATTGTACAAAGTTTACGAATATTCATTTCGAAATTAATTTAACTCCCCAATGAACTTGATGACAAAGATGATAATGAAATTGATGAAGTGCCCCACCCTGGATAGTAAAGTTTTGGATACTTTACATACCAATTGCGACGGCCGTTTTGAGGGAAACATCTCTCTTCGATTTCCTGCCAAAAAGAGAAATAGGTACTTATCGGTCTACATAAACAAAAACCTAAGTGTAAAATCCTTTGATTTTGATGCTATAAACCAAAATATACAAAGAAACTTACAAAATATGCTTGTTTACAAGTTTTATACAGTTATAAAACTGTGTGTGTTGTGTGTCCACTCCTACGCGAGTGGACTCGACTATGTAGTCTCTGACTTCAATCAAAGTAGATATATTAATTGAGGAAGGCACGTTATAAATATAATTATCGCTTTAATATCGGAACGGAAATGTAATGTGCGATACAACAAAATAGTATCAGCTCGTGGGGTACTATCTTCAATACATTCGCAATATTGTCGAACGGTTCCACTGAGCATTAAATATCTATCATATTAAACAAAAAACGCCGTCACGCCTATATTCCCCAAACGGGGTTAGCAGAAGTGTAGGTTGTTAGTAGGTGTTAGGTCCCATGTAAATAGGGGGAGGGCTTTGCCAACATACCTGGTACAATGTTAAACTTCGGACTGATACTGGAAATTTTTATATCGAATAATTACTTTTTGTCCGACGTAGGATTTGTATCCCAGACCTCGTGATCGCTACGCGCATTATTCACCACTAGACCAACGTAGCAGAGGTGGTCTTACTGAGCATTAAATATCTATCATAATAGAAGGCACGACTATTTTTTTATGTTGTCATTTCACGATTGACCAATTAGAACATGTCTTATCTGAAGGGCACAAAAAATCAGTAACCGCCGAGCGTGAACTGAGAATTATGAGAGAGATTACGGGCCTCCTCTCAAACTGAGAGGGCTTAGGCTATAGTCCACCACGCGGGCCAAGTGCGGGTTGGCGAACTTCACACGCCTTCGAGAAACTCTTAGCCATGCAGGTTTCCTCATGATGTTTCCCTTCACCGTTAAAGCAAGTCATAGTTTCAAAAATCAAAAATCAAAAGTTTTTTATTCATGTAGACCAAAAGGCACTTATGAATAGTCAAAAAGAGAAAATTATTAATTACTTAAGACTCTACCACCCATTCGGAAAGTCATTCCTGTGGAGAAGAAGGGCAAGAAACTCCACGGTTACTCTTTTTTAAAAATGAAGTTTACAATTCTTTTTGTATACATTGCATACTCCATAGTATGGGAGAACAATGCAGAACGAGCTAAATAGATGTGCTTAAGTATAGATTAATCATAAGTGTACTTAGATTCATGATATTGGTCAGTGTCTACATAGTCCTCTCATTTACAAAATAGAGATGTTGTAGAGGTATATAATAAAAAGCATAATAATAATAGTAAGAGAATTTTATTTAATAATAGTAAGAGAGTTTATTATTAATTCGCACATGCTTTATAAAAAACAGTGGTGCGTGCCTGGGTTTGAACCTGAGACCTCTGACTTTGCAGTCGAACGGTCTAACCACTAGGCTATCACTGCAAAAAGAACCTGTTGAAAATCTGTACTCTCTGCCTACTCCACAAGGGAACTGGCGTGATGAAGAATCGTTATTTCACCGACGAAAAATACTCGAGTCAAGCTATTATGTTCGCAATTTTATAGGGCAATTAGAAATAGGAATACTGAAAAATATGGGGTACTGTTTTTTAGCTTGAAGATATCAGTATGTACCATCACGGATATTCCTCGCATATAAATGTGAAAAAAAACTGCGTCCCACACTTAAAATTTAACTGTTTTCGTATTAAGTACCTACATCCAACATTCAAGACGTGAAAATTGCCTTCCATTCAGTGATATAATGTTTGTTAGATTAACATCGCCATAAATAATCTTATCAACCTTACTGGAAATTTTCGAAAAGCGTGTGCCGGCTCCGTGCAGTCCCGGTGTAGGACAGCGTATCATTACGTCGAATGAGTCGGTAATAACCCCCGCATCAAGTGTGCTCTATATTTAGCGTGCACAACTTATGGTTTCGTTCACCTCACATTCAATTCGAACATGTTTCATATGCAAGTATGTCGGTCTTAGTGCATTAACAGTAGGCATGTAACCGACGTTTGATGATATGCAGGAGCATTTAAAGCGTCTATAAAAAGAACGATTTTATTGACCGAACGAGATTGCTATTAACGTGCGGCTCGAGCGTGTCTTTAGTTTTCATCAAAACGGTAACATTAATCCGTGGATAACACGTGTGTCGGCGATCGCTCGCGACGCGTGAGGCTGTAGCGGGGCGGCGGCAACAATGGTGCTCGGAGGGCTAACGGCGAGCGTCGACATAGCCGTCGCGGCGGCTCAGTGCGGCTGGCACGTCCGCGCAGACATGCTGTGCCCCGCGCGTTGCTCGTGCTTCCTCTGCCGAGAGCTGCAATCCTGCCGCGCCGCTGACGCCAGGAAACCCAAACACAACATGTGCGACAACTTCATACTCAAGAAAGCGGAGGCGTGGGAGCCCATGAAGTTCATCCGCGGCGCCGCGAGACTCTCAGTAAGACACTGGCAAAGCAAGGAGCCGATAACGTCGACGAAAACTAGAATCACGACTCATAAGTCCACCAGTTGCGAACAATTGTACCCGCATCCTTCCGAAGACGAAATTGGACCGTTCGGAATGCGTCGCGCACCTAGCACCGATCGAGTCAAACCGCAGTCGGAAAACAAACCACTTTTTAAATTACTAGGCAACTCTCGGTCGAAAAAAATAAATGGCGTTGATGTTACAGAGTCTAAAGTACGGCGCAGTGTTCTCAATTTCAGGAAGAATGAGAATCAAAACTCGAAGAATATTCACGAGAAGTATATTCCTTTGCAGCAGGTTTCTTCGCCAGTGGAGCACATTTACAGTGAGCCGAAAGTATCCCTGAGGAGTCCCCAGTCACAGTTAGAGGACTGTTGTCGACCACCAGTGTACCAAAGTGTGGAAAAGAAAAAAGATGAAAACAATAAAGGGGCCTCTGACAAAAAGATGTACAACAACCGGCTCCCGTGCTATGAAGAACTTGCTCAAAGAATTTCTCAAGAAAAGAACAAGAAAAGCAATTTGCCACTTACCGAATGTGGATTGTCTAACAAGATTACGCAGAATAACAACAAAGTCGTGATATACTTTGGTGACTCTATAATTCGTAAGCACAATGATCAAAAGAAAGAGGAGTTGAATTGGAAAGAAGAAGTCCCACAGGAAGAAGTTATCTATGCAAATAGAGTTATGGACGAAACTGGTAATGTAGGCATAGGGAGGGAAGTCGACAAAGGTGGAGGAACCCAGATGGTGTCGGAGGTTGAAGTTCCCGAAGCCATTTATTCAGAAATTAAAACGTACGATCCGTCTGATATAACTATAAATGATGCGACGTACAAGAAAGAAGTTTTTGGAACGATGAGTTCTGATGGATTTGTTATTGTCGAGTTTGAGGGTAATTTTGAAAGAGCTAGACAACTGGTAGAATTAGTACATGGCGGTAGTATGGACCATCATGAGGCAACAGTACTCGACGAGGATGATCTTTGCGACTGGAGTTTCATCCAAGATTGGAGGAAGAGGTCAGTATCACATTGTATGTATTACTTTAAAGAACGTGACCCGGATTACAATTGCTTGGGTTTGAAAATAAAGAGAGATTAATGAATCTGGCACAGCAATAAGTAATCTAACAATTATTCATAATGTTATAGTTACCACCTAAGAGTTGTAGGTAGATAATGGCTTAATGATAACCGAGCCGACTAGCAAACTAGTCTTTACATTTACTTTTTACATGATATAATTATTTGTATAACTGCATACTTATATTAAGGTTAGTACATACCCGTAGAAAGAAAATAAACCTTGTCTTGAAATTCGTTACAAAATAATTCTTAAGAGATACCTGTAACTTTATGACGGTCAAATCGTGTTTTTTTTTTGTAAAAAGTAAAGGTAGCACACACAAGGTAAATATTATTATAATTTTCAGCGAAATCCAGTAATAACAAAATTCGACTCAATCGTTATTACGTACTCATAAAACGAGTTTAGTAATGATTTTTTTTAATCAGTATACATAAACCGAAAATTTTATCGAATATTAAGGCGAATGCTTTCTTCATATTTACACATTATATAATTGCGACATTTTCACCATTTCGTGTGCATACCTTGAAAGACACTCGAATTAATTGCGTAGCGATTCCGCGGATTAAAATCAGTGGTCGACGAACTCGTGTGAGCTTCTGCCTCTTTACGCCGATATACATCTACTTCCACTAAGGTCCAATATTACACTATTTTCGGCCTTATTGCCTTACGTAACGTAACAATTTTAAAGCGCAACTTGGTCTCATTGAATTCTATTGAGATGAATGGCTGGCTGTTCTTTTGTTCCGCAAATCACTCAAGCTGTTGTTTACTTAATTGTAGGTGGTACATCTTTTTGTTATGTCGCTTCCTTGAGAATGTTGCAGCACACTGCGCAGTATTACGCGAATCCTATTTTATATATAAATCAGTATGATACACAGTTTTCATGATAATTTAGATAGGCACTAACAATTATAGTGCACCTACTTAAATAAAAATAACTTATACTTAATTGATTTTAATGTTAGGTGTATGTCTATAATCCGATAGAAAGTAATGTTATTATTAAGAAAGTCATTTAGTAACACCGCTAAGCAATAAAGTTTAATTTCGTAAGTTACCCAGTTGTCTTGTAGAGTATATCGTTGTTATGGATAATTTAAATAATTGCCTATTGCTGTATCAACCGCAGCTCTCAACATTTATTTGAAAAACTAGCCGTGTGACCGAAGGATTTCCCTGATGATAACGTTATTGGCCCCCTACAAATTCCAAATCCTTTCTTAGCTTCCCTAGATATATGTTAAAGGAACTTGTTGTAGATCCCTCGGTTTAAAGTGTGCGTTGTCTGTCAGTAGCACAGTGATAGAGTTTTATATAGGAGTTACCAAAACATTCAATTACCTATCACACAAAAAAAACTAAATAAGTAAAGTTAGTGACGAAAGTCACCGAAACTTTTTGTAGGTACCACGAAGATACTAAGAAAAACATACAGCCTTTTCATCTGAATATTTTGCGCACACATTTTTTATTTACATTTTGCGTATTCTCAGATTTTCAAATCAGTAATACTCTTTATTGTTCAAATTTCAGTGAAAATTGCCAAATTATTAGGAACATATCCAAATTTATTTAGCTCAACAAAAATAATAGATTCCATTCAAAACAAAAGTGTGCAAGCGGTTTAAAAACTGCGAATGTTTAGCGACTTATGTCGCTGACTACGTTATAGGGCCGAGGGCTACTTTTGTCATTGCTATACAGTACCTATTAGTTATGTTATACAACTTGAACTTCTTATGACTCTCGAGACCCCTTCTAGATTAGTTAATAGGTACCGTCAGTATCGAAAAATAAGAAAAAATCTATCTATCTGTATCACCACGCCAGATCCCTGGCTGGGTTCGAACAGGTTCCTTACATACCTCTCTGGCTTCCTCCACTCTCATAGTTCGTCTCATACACACTCACTGGTTACGGAGACTCTTGACTTGTCCTTAAGAAAAAATGCCATACCTGCACTTACATTTGGGTAGACACGCATGTATCGCAGTAGTCTGCATAATTTTAACCCACTGTTGGTGTATATAAACAGGTTTTCAGATATCCTTGTCATTTGAAGATAACGAGGAAATTAGAAATGAAGAGGATGATTAACACTAGTAGTAAATAATAATATTATAATAATATTAGCCCTGTTAAAAAACTGTCCCACCGTTGGGCACTGGCCTCCTCTCAAACTGAGAGGGCTTAGGCCGTAGTCCACCACGCTGGCCCAGTGCGGGTTCGCGAACTTGACACATCTGCGAGAAACTCTTAGGCATGCAGGTTTCCTCACGATGTTTCCTTTACCGTTAAAGCAAGTGATAATTCATTTTTAATATGCACATACTTTCGAAAAGACAGAGGTGCGTGCCTGGGTTTGAACCCGAGACCTCTGACTTTGCAGTCCAACGGTCTAACCACTAGGTTATCACTGCTATGTCATAATATCCCGTAAGACACAAATAGAATCTAATAATATTTTTCCAGTAACTGAACTGATTTCTACGCAGTCATTATCATCTCTTTACGTACAAACGTACGTGTATACAAATGTTAGAATCGGTTTTTCAGCTCGACGTCTACATTACCTGTCCACGCAGAGAAAGCTTTTCACGTGTAAAATCTCTCCTTAACGGGGTGAATTAAACCAGTTTCTGGCACTCTGTGATAATATTACGCTATAATATGTCCATTAGACCAGGGGGGCAATTTTGTTTACAATATTTTATGTGTCAATTCCGTTTCGATAACGGTTAGGTACCAATCTCAATTTAAACTTGACACAAAAAGTCATTCTGTTATTTTAAATTCTGTTGTTTTCTGTTATATTTACGAAAATTGGTACCACAATCAATATACTGCACTAGTTGAATGGCTACCTAATCGTGGCTGTAGTATGTGTGTCATGTTCATTAGACTTTTTGACGAAAATTATATAAGCGGGCAGGGAGGTTCTCGAGTGGCGTCCACGTACCGGAAGATGAGGAGTGGGCAGCCCCCCTACAAGATGGACCGATGACCTTGTAAAGGTCGCGAATAGAAGTTGGATGCGGACACCACAAAGGCGGTCGTTGTGATGGTCTTTAGGGGAGGCCTGTGTCATTTGGTGAACGTTAACGGATATCATATAAATAATTACCCAATCAACCAGACTGCCTCGTTGGTCTAGTGGCGAATAATGTGCTTTGTGATCACGAGGTCCCGGGTTCAAATCCTAGGTCGGACAAATGTACTTTTTCTATCGAAAAACTCCCAGTATCAGTCCAGTACCTGGAATTGTGCCCGGTATATGGCAATAGACTCGCCTCCTATTACATGGGACCTAACATCGTCGGCGAAAAGTGGGTGTACAGAGTACACCTCTGCCACCCCCGCTTGGGGTATATAGGCGTAACGGTTTGTTTATCAACCATCAGCTGCAACCAAACATTAATTGTGCAACTATTATGCGTTTAGTGGGACACGAAAGTAAACAGTAAATGCCATAGCTTGGTGTCGGTTAAGTTTCGGTTTTTGCGTATTTTGGTTAGTAAAATTGACCCCCACCGCGGCGTACAACACACGACTACGCGTTAACTACCACCCATGCATGAACACAATACGTGGAAGGCATTACCTGTGGTGCCATTATAAAACATAATTCAGAATCAAATGTATACCTTACACAGTCAGATACAAGGTGCAGAATCGATAGCGTGAGGATAATTCGTATGTTATGAAAATTCTAATGTCCTTGGATACTCTTTACGGGCAATGATCGTGTTTCTGAGGATTTTGATCGTCATATAACTTCATGTGCTTTCTTATAACAGTATCAATAGGTTAGATATTAGACTAATGCTGTTCTTCTTCTTCAAGTTATGGCTTTACACTAATTATAAGTGTATTTTTCCAGTGTCCAGTGAGATATATAGTCGTGTATCTTTAAATTAATTTGACTCCCCGATGAATGTGATGACAACGATGATAATGAAATTAATGAAGTACCCCACCCTGGATAGTAACGCGGTGGATACTTTACATACCAATTGCAATGGCCGTTTTGAGGGAAGTCGAAAAGGCACGTTCTATTACTTTGTTACAATTACCTTCACTCATGCACATATAAGAACACATAATGGTTAATATTCCACCAACATTACACATTATTAGTCGAAATAACACAAGTTTTGGAAATAAAACAAATTGACGACATCACTCTTTGACTTCCCGCCAAAACTCCCGACTGATGCTGTTAGTACTTCTTCTTCTTCTTTAAGTTATGGCTTCACACCAATTTTAAGTGTCCAGTGTCCAGTGACAATCGTGTTTGTATAAATTAATTCAACTCCCTGATGAACTCTATAACATATCATCTATAGTATTACGCCAGATAGGCAGAGACACGCGGAGTAGGCAGAGATGAATAAGCATAGTATTACTATTTAGTAATTAAAAGCGTACCTACCTAAGAGCCCAACCTCAGAGCCCATCGTTATTATAATGTGATAATCTCATGGAAATGGTATGTACTTCTTTAAATGTTTATCTCCTTTGTAATTTGTCAATTTTACGAGCAAATACAGACTGATTGATGTTGATAATGAAATTCTACAGCACCCTTAACGAATATAAGAGGAATTAAAAATCTGGACTGCTACAGAATTCGTATCGAAAAAGTATGGGTAGTTATACAACAACTACAGTGGAGCACCAAAAATTGACAATTTATTCACAAGTCACCCTTAAAAGCATGTAATTAATAGTTGTATTACTAGCTAAAGATGTTATTATTTAAAATAACTGTTTTATTTCCCACGATTTTATTATCTAACACTTCCTTGATATGACTATTAACTTGCTTCCCATTAAGATACACGCTTAATATAACGAATTAAAGTTCAATTTTCAACCTTTGTCAGATGAAGAGAGCTTTCTCAAACATTGTGAATACATATTATGAGATGGTATTAAGCTGTGCTAAACCGGTGGAGTGAATATTTTGGAGAAATGTATGGAGATGACCCGGATGCTGATGCCGCAGACGTGCCTAAAGGCGAGATTGCGGCACCAGAATCAATGGAGGACATCACTATGGAAGAAGTTGAATGGGCGATAGGAAGTATGAAAAACGGTAAAGCTGCGGGAGTAGACATGATATCTGCCGAGATGATCAAATATGGTGGAACTTGCGTCCGGGACGCTTTCCGGGCCCTTGCAAACCTTTGCTGGAGGACCGGTAGAGTCCCTACAGATTGGCGCCGCGCAGTCATAGTACCCTTGTATAAAGGCAAGGGTTCACAATATGACTGCGCCAATTACAGAGCCATCAGTTTGATCAGCTTGGCAGCCAAGGTGTACGGTAAAATTATTGAACGGAGAATGCGCGTGAAGTCCGATGGAATGTTGTGCGAGGCACAAGGGGGTTTCAGGTCTGGAAGAGGATGTTCGGATCAAGTCTTCTCACTCCGCAACATCGTAGAGAAGCATCTGGCAGTGGGCCGGAAGGTTTTCTGCGGTTTTGTAGATCTGGAGAAGGCATTTGACAGAGTTGTGCGAAAGAGACTTTGGGACATTTTGCCAGAGTATGGTATAGATGGCACTCTGTTGCGAGCCGTCCAGTCCACTTATGTGGACTGCAAGGCATGCGTACGGGTGGGTGGTAACAGGTCACCCTGGTTTGACGTTAAAATCGGCGTCAAGCAGGGTTGCGTGTTGTCCGCTAGACTGTTTATAATATATCTGGACAAAAGTCTTCAAAGACTGAAAGCGATGAATGAAGGTGTACAAATGGGTGACTTAGTGGTAAACCATCTACTTTATGCAGATGACGCGGTTTTAATAGCGCCAACAGCCACTGATCTGCAAACACTAGTCACAGTTATGAAAGACGACTGCATGATCAATGGCTTACACTTGAATGTGAAGAAAACCAAGATTATGGTTTTTGAAAGGGAAGAAACCAGAACGAATGTAAGGATTGTGGTTGGTAACGATGTGCTGGAGCAAGTGAATGAGTTTGTATATCTTGGATGCGCCTTCAGTAAGGATGGGAAATACACCGCTGACATAGAGAGAAGAGTGAGTGCAGGGAACAGAGTGAATGGTGCGATGGGAAAGCTACTCGGGAGCCGGCACTTAAGCCATAAGGCGCAGCTGGCCATACATAACGGAGTTCTTGTCCCAACGCTGTTATATGGTAGCGAGAGCTGGGTATGTAAGAAGGAGAATGAAAGTAGGATAAATGCGGTAGAAATGCGAGCTCTGCGGAAGATGTGCGGAGTGAAGCTGACCGACCGCATTAGCAACAGCATAGTAAGACAGCGAGTAGGTATGAAAGATAGTATCGGTGTAAAGATGAGAAAGGGCATGCTCCGTTGGTTCGGGCATATAGAAAGAATGCCAGAGGAAAGAATGACAAAACAGATATACAATGTGAAAGTGGAAGGATGCAGGTACCGGGGAAGACCTAGACTATCTTACCACGACCAAATAAACCGAGTCTTATCTGATGGAAAAGTCAAGAGTCTCCGTAACCGGCGAGCGTGTATGAGACGAACTATGAGAGTCGAGGAAGCCAGAGAGGTATGTAAGGAAAGAACCTGTTGGAACTCTGTACTCTCTGCCTACCCCGCAAGGGATCTGGCGTGAGGTTATAGATAGATAGATAGGTATTATACAGGATATTACGTTTGCGGTAAATGTACGTACCTATTTATTCATTTCCTTAACATCATGTTTTTTGGACGTTCATTTCCTCGAGATTGACAAGCAATCTGCATAAAAACAAAATATTATGTATTTAACGATAATTATGGAAGTAAATAAATAAAATATATTAATCCGCTCGTACAATCCCAGTGCACGAATGCCTTCGCTAGCAAATTAAGGTGAAAGAGAAAATAAAATAATTTACCCACTTATTCTTTTAAAACAACCGGCTTCAAAGTAAGTTAAAGTAATTAACTCTCGCCCGCTCATATGTTCTGTGCTTGATCTCGACAGATTTGCATGAAGGGGATTATCACAACCCACTTAGCAATACTATATTAATCATACTTTTCCGTGAAAAAGAGACAGAGCTATTTATCTATCTATGTCATCAAGCCAGCTCCCTCGCGGGGTAAGCAGAGAGTACAGAGTTCCAACAGGTTCTTAAGCCAGAGAGGTATGTAAGGAATACCTCTCTGGCTTCCTCCACTCTCATAGTTCGTCTCATACACACTCGCCGGTTACGGAGACTCTTGACTTGCCCTTCAGATAAGACACTGTCTATTGGAGACAGAGCTATAAACTGCGTATAGCCACATCTCTTTCTTAAACCCAAGTTAGATTATAATAGCTTTGTTAAATAGATTGGTAAGTGTCCTGATCATGACCCTATAGTAGTAGTCAACCCTTTAAAATATCAAAATCAGTTACCATCAAGCCAAAGACTTGAGATAAGTAAACAACACGATGAGGAGGACACAGAGAATCTATACCTAGAGGTAAGTAATAAACAAAAAACTTGACAAAAAAAATATTCATATTAAGATTTTTTAAACTAGGTTTTTAGTTTGAGTTGTGTCGTTTTCCTTCGAAAAAAAAAAATCATAGACATAAACTGTAAAAAAATGTATATTGTTTCTCCCTGTGATTTTAATAAAGACCAAGGAAACACCACGGGGCCTTATTCGCTATGACCAGACGCAGTGCATTTCGACAACTTCACGAAATAATATATAATGGTATTCTGTGTCACTGGAGTACCATTTTAACAATCATTTCATAAAGTTTTTGTAACGCAGGGGCGTTACGTGTTTAATTTGTCATAGATAAAAATAATACCTTAGCGGTTTTCAGAAGCTATATGCAATTCAGGTACTTTTCACTCTGCAGACATTCGAAGGCCAAAATACGATGCATCATCGATGTTATGCTATTGCTATCGTTGAATGCTGATATAAAAATTAGCACTTAGAGTTCTCGGCTTAATTCCTTGGATTCCGCCTCTTTTATGTAAATAAAGAGTTGACATATTATTAGGAGGTCAAATTCGTCATAGTGATCTTCGATATTTCAAGGAGGCATGATCACAATACGGGTAAATAAGAACTATAATTATAGAGGTGAGTCGTATTTATTAGAACAGATCCAAAGAACAGGTATTTTACGAGAATAGGCGGCACCTAATCCAATTCTGACAATACCTAATCCACCTAATATTTAGCCCGTTTAGCACGCTCTCTCACACCTGTTCCCGCGCTCTCTAACTCACTCATATGCTTATCGCTTTGCTATCCCGCTTACGTGTAAGGGTGGAGGGAGCGAGACAGCGCTATAAAACGCGTATTGATATAAAACAAATGTAAATATAATGAATTGAAATCTTTTAAATACGCCATCTTGCGAACGCTAAACTTTTGTGAAATATTTAATATCGCAAGACTCAAAACTTCATACATTCGTAAGTTAACAGTCCTAAGCCTGTAAAAAGTATGAAGGGAAGATATCAATTCATCACTAATATATCATTAAATGATAAAATAGAAAACAAGTATTAGTTTATTCAACCAATTTCGTGCAGAAATATCTAATCTAATAAAAAAAAAAAAAATTTTGACTTCATTTTGAAACTTCAATTTTCTTAAAAGTGTTATTATGACTACCCGTTCTTAACTAACAAAACAATTTAACATTCAATTAATTGAAATATCGATACGATATAAGGATTTGATAAAGAATAGGCGGATTAAGATCACTAAGGAACGGTATGTGTATGAGATCATTGAGATTAGGTGGATTAGGTATTTGTTTGTTGTGTTGTGTTGTTATTATATCTCTATATAAGTATCAAAAATATAACACCCAATTCCTCAATAACGCTATAATTTGGCTAATGTTACTTAGGTGCGCTCGTAGCGCTGTACGACATCGGTATTCTTACTGATTACCAAGGTTAAGCAGCATTCGACAGGGTTGGCCCGAGATGGGTGACCGTTTGTGGCATATTCATATTCGAGCGTCTCCGTGCTTCGGAAGCCACGTTAAGCCGTTGGTCCTGGCTACCACTTAATCCGGTAGTCGTTGAGCGGATTTGGAAGCCTTAAAAGTGGCTTGATAAGATCCAACAGCAGGTGGTCACAAAGCTGCCTCCACCAATCCGCACTGGGTCCGCGTGGTGGAGTATGAACTAATCTCTCTCACCGCGATTTGTGAGAGAAGGCCTTTGCCCAGCAGTAGGCAGTATAGGCTGATATTATATAACTTAGACCAATCTGATTGTTCTCTTGTGACTCTATCCTAGCCCTCATTTTTCTTTCATATCCCACAACAAAATTTAGAAAAACAAAATATATTTTAAAAGAATTACCGTGGAGTTTCTTGTCCTTCATCTCTACAGGAATGAGATTTCTAAATGGCTTTAGAGTCTTTATTACTTTTCTTCAATTCAAAAATACCTATAGTGGTTTACAAAAAAAACACCGTCACTCCTATATTCCCCAAGCGAGCGTGGCGGAGGTGTAATATGAACACCCACTTTTCTCCGACGATGTAAAGTCAGATGTATCGTCCCTCCGAAATGATACTGAGAATTTCGATAGAAAAAGGTCTAGGACTCGAGCCCAAGACCTTGTGATAGCGACGCGCATTTTCCAACACTAGAATGAGGCAGTTTATAAATTAAAAAATAAATGATTCTGATTCTGTAGTGGCAATCTTCAGTGCACGTCAGCATCCCGTTGTATCGTACCGTCACGAGCGCACCAGGTGAACAGGTGAACTCAATGATCCAAAGCCCGTTATTGGCTGTGCGTTTTAAGGCTAAACATTCGATTCGTCACATCTCGTTATGTGTGTCCAATCGAAGGTTGATGACAGTTATCCGGAGGTAGATGATCGGTTATGTTGTACGCTATGGTTTTAAAAGGTCATTTTATATGCTATGGTCATTCCTCGTGGTCAATCTGTAAGTTTTATTATCTACCCGAATAACTCGAACTCACTAAGACATAAATCACCGAATGTTATCACTGGCTTAACCTCGTTTATCAAGGAAAGTTTCATATGTGTTCTACTGCAAATACCCGACCAGCCAGCACAGATTTTATAGGGTCCGAATCACGTTAATATTGATATTAGGTTAGCGTTTGTAATATGCATTCCATAACGGCGTAAACGCACCATCGTTGTTTAGGCGCGCTGTTTCGATACCAATATGTAAAAACTAATATCGATATAAGCGTCATGCAGACCGCAGCCAATATATGACGCTTTATTCGACGAAATGACGAAATAAAATGCTTCTTTCATAGCTGGTTATGCAAATCCAATTACGAACGATAGTCAAAGGATTAACGGACCCCATGTTTATTATTTGTAACTGTATTTGTACCTTTTTAATTCAAGTTCGACTAATGAGTATTATATTATGCACTACGTACTAGAGAAGACACCTCAAGAAGTTTTCGTAGCAAAAGCTATAGTGCAAACCGAAAGTGAACAAGTTTAATTTCAAAAATAACTTTTTAAAAACCGACTTCAAATATGAATTTTTGCTTTTTGAAGTCGGTTTCCTATTTTTAAGTTATTTATTTTACAATCTTAAGTGATGAGTGAATATTTATATACCTATATTATTATCCTACTTCGTTCTACAGTAAGGTACTTTCGGGATTGATGACTCATAATAACTGAATGAACACATTTTTGCCGTCAAGGAGTCCCGTGGTGTATCTTAGAAGTCCAATTAAAATGGGACCACCTTGAAGCTATACTGAACCCAATGCATAAAGAATTATCAAAATCGGTCCACAATGGACGAAAATATCGGTGAACGTACATAAAAAAGCATACATACAGACGAACATAAAATCCTCCTTTAGTCGTCCAGAAGTCGGTTAAAAATATACCATTATGTGTACTGTTTAAATAGCTCGCGAAAAGTAAAATTTTATATATCTACAAAAATAATTATTCCCGCTAACTCTGCAATTATCAAGTTACGTGCTATTATTTGTTGGAGTAGCTCTAGTCACTCAATGTATAAAAGCTTGTTTTTTACAATTAACTTACTAATTCTAGTAGGGCAATTGGTTTTTTATACTCATATCATCTTCAGCCCTTGTCAGTCTACTGCTGGACATAGGCCTCTTCCATGGCACGCTACTGAGCTCGATCTTCAGCTCTCCTCCTCCGATCCCTGCCCGCTGTCTCACGAATATCGTCGCTCCACCTAGCTACAGGGCGCCCTACACTAGATTTGCCGCCACGCGTTCTCCACTCACGAACCAGTCTGCCCCAACAGCCATCGGTTCTTCGGCATATATGACCTGTCCACTGCCACTTCAGCTTGCTAAGTTGCTGAGCTATGTCGGAAACCATGGTTCTTTAACGAATATTATACTCATAAATATCAATTTTTGTTTGGTGCAGACCATCAAGCGGTTGCCGGCCGTCGGAGGAGGGCGCGTGGTGCGGCGGCGTGTCAGGCGCGCGAGCGCTGCGCGTACGTGTGGCGGGCGGCGCGGCAGCACCCGCGCCCGCGCACGCGCGCCGCCTGTCGCCGCCGCCGCACGCGCACACCGCCACTACTCCGCCCGCGCCCGCCGCCTCGAACAACAAAGGTCTGAGACCTTAGCTAAGGCTTTAAGTATTTGCACAGTATTGGAGCGATACGAATAACATTTACGCCCAGAAACGCGCGCTCTACGCGGCTGCTCAGGATAAAGAAAAAACTTCATATTTTCAAGGTCGTCCCGTTTTTTGCCATTACTCTGCCACAGCCCTGGTCCACCTGCCAACATCTAACTTCATCAAGTGTTCTACATTTGTGTGTGTGTGTGAATGATCTACGCTGTTGGCCGCGCCTTTACAGCTTCACCGGACAAGAGGGTGAGCGTGCAACCACTAAGCTCGAGCCAGAAGGGCAAGGGGGCAACTAGCTCAAGGGTGCCTTAAGGAGGAACGACCTCGGCTTGGACAGTCGCAGTGGGAGAGGGCGTATTCTAGGTGTCTCGCCGTGGTGCTCTGAACCGGCCGGCGGGCAAGGGATTCTTTGACCTCGCCGGCGAGGTCAGTGTCTGATCCTGTGTGCGGTATCTGTTTCCGAAAGCAGGAATGTAAGAGCATCGGGAGGGTCGGTGAAAACATGCTGCGGACGTCGGTAGCGGCTGATAGGAGGCGAGTTAGATTCGTAGTCGGCGGCGGCTACGATTAGCGGATTTCTATGATTGGACGCGTTCGCGAAATATCGGATTGTCGCCTTTTTAATAAAAGTGCGAATAGGTTTGTGACCGAGATCAGAATGGAGAAGTGTTTTACACGTTTCCACTTTAAACTCGTAATCATAATAACACCTTCCACTCTACACCACCTGCGTATTCCTATTTAAAAAAAAACGTAACTCTACACGAGGACCTATAAACTACGTATTCATGTTTCGTGGTTGAGTTTACAAATATGTACCTAATTCATGTACATAAATACCCGAAACGAAACAAACATTTGTGGGTCTCACAAAGGTTGCAGGTTCAGGAATCGAACCCGCGAATACCCGATCCAGTGATCGGTGTGGCTACTCTAGCTAGGGTCTTAACAACTGGACCAAGCCGTCGTCGATTGACCATTGAGATGTCCAATATGGCTCGATCCAAAATACAACAATAATCTGCACATATATTTAATACGTTTATTTGACATTATCATTTTATTATCAGTGAACCACGAAGAGTCACCCCAGCCTTTACCAGACGCGCCCAGCGGCGCCCAGCTGAAGGCAGTAAGTGCCGTATCGCAGTCGACGGCGGCCAGCGCACCCGTGCGCAGTGCGCCCGCGCAGAGCAGCTACGCGCTGGAGAGACGACCGAAGCACGACCACCATCACCGACAAGAAGCCCTTCCTCCTGTACAGGTGAGAACGTTAACATTACATTTATAGAAAAACCCGTGAGCAGTGATACCCTAGTAGTTAGACCGTTGGACTGCAAAAACAGAGGTCTCGGGTTCAAACCCAGGCACGCTACTCCGTATTTTCGAAAGAGTGTGCGTAATAAAAAAAAAACAATTATTATCACTTGCTTTAATCGTGAGGAAACCTGCATACCTAAGAGTTTCTCGAAGGTGTGTGAAGTTCGCCAACCTGTACTAGGCCAGCGTGGAGGGTGGCCTAAACCCTCAGTTTGAGAGGAGGCCCGTGCCCAACAGTTTCTTAACAGGGCTAATATTGTTATTACACTAATTCCTCTACCGTGGGTGCGTTTACAAACATAAAATTCAGATACACAAACAGCCAGACGAAACGAATATTTGTTGGTAACACAAAGATTTGTTTCGGTCGTATTCGCAACAGCGTAGTAAGAAAGCGATTAGGTATGAAAGATAGTATCGGTGTAAAGATGAGAAAGGGTATGTTGGCTCGGGCATATAGAAAGAATGTTAGAAGGAAGAATGACAAAACAGATATACAATGCGAAATTGGAAGGACGTAGGTACCGGGGAAGACCTAGACAATCTTACCATGACCAAACAGTCCGAATCTTATCTTAAGGTCAAGTCAAGAGTCTCCGTAACCGGCGAGCGTGTATGAGACGAACTATGAGAGTAGAAGTAGCCGGAGAGGTATGTAAGGAAAGAACCTGTTGGAACGCTGTACTCTCTGCCTACCCTACAAGGGATCTGGCGTGATGATATAGATAGATAGATAGACAAAGATTTGTCCCGTGCGGGGACTAAACTTGCGACTACTCCATCCAGTGCTTTTAACCTCATCAGCAAGCCGTACATCAGTCTTCAGGCAAAAGACATCCACTGCAGGACTAAGGCTGGCCACATACGCCCGACTATATACTATACGCACTCACCCTCTACCCGTGACCTTCACGAGGTTATCAGTCCATCTTGTATGGGGCCTGCCCACTCCATGTGAACGTTAACCTACTGGGCTCTTATTCGCTATTGACAAACCCGGCGCGTAAATATTTTAGTTGGTCTTTCACACAGAGTATAAATTACGTTTGTACATATTATGAGTACTTGCATTGTCTCTTTGTGCGTCCAACATAATACGGTCTCTTTCTTAACGTGTTTCATACCTACTTCAAATCCCAAATATACGAATTTTCCTGATCAATTTTAAACTATGCTCTCAATTTTTTTTTGTGTGTGTGTAAATGATCTACGCTGAGGATAAGAGAATAAGAGAGCGAGCGTGCAACCACTACGCTCGAACCAGAAGGGCATGGGGGCAACTAGCTCAAGGGCGCCTCAAGGAGGAACGGCCTCGGCTTGGGTTGTCGATATGGGGAAGGGCGAATACTTGGTGTCTCGCCGTGCTGCGTGCGGCCGGTGCAAACCGGCCGGCGAGCAAGGAGTTCTTCGACCTCGCCGGCGAGGTCGGTGTCTGATCCTGTGTGCGGTATCTGTATCCGAAAGAAGGTATGCAAGGGCATCGGGAGGATCGGTGAGAACATGCCGCGGACAGCGGCAGCGGCTGATAGGAGGAGACCATTCTCTCTAATTAAGATTCAAATACAGAGGCTGACACACGCATTTTTTAAATATTTATTCGTTTAGTACACTAGTTTTTACTTAAAATTAATACCGGGCTTTAGCCTGTACCTTACAATCACAAATAACACGTCTATACAAATAGCCCAGAAACAATTACTATAGTATTTTTCACATAGGATGGGTAGTGACAGTTCTAATTGCCAAACGAAATTATACTTTATTCAATGGCAATAAGAGGCATGCCCCTTTTCTATACTTATGGTTTTATGCCTTAACACCATTGAATTAAATATTAATTTCGTTTGGCAGTTAGAACTGACACTACCTATCCTATGTGAAATATACCATAGAAAGGATACTCGTAAGAATCGACTTTACGAACCGTTGCGGTTACGCTAATCGGGCTGTGAATCAAAAGAATTTGTTCGTAAATGTTTGGTGCACTTTGGTAGGGTTGCCAGACCCTGAGGCTTTATGTGCACATGTAGTCCGACAAGGATCTTTTGGCACGTGGCCAAAATCGGAACTAACGCTTTATCAAATTAAATGCCTGACATGACAGGTCGCTGGAGTCGCCGTTTGCTATGACATTTACCTATTTAAGGTCTTTTTTAATAAGTAGGAATGTTTTAAAAGACATATTTTTTTTATTTTGTTATATAATTTAATTTGGTTTACTGCGTCCACATGGTGCAGCTTGATTTAGTTTGTTGAAAAAGTGCGTGAACTCTCTCGAGTTAGTTACGCAGTGCGGACCCACTTGTTGAAATATTTCCCTGAAAGTTAGAAAATTTTAGTAAATGGTAACCCTAATTTCATACCACCCTTCTGTCATTGTCATCCAAGTGCCAAAAGATCATTGTCAGACTGTATTAGCAGCTATTAATTAATATTTGACTGTTAATTTAAAAATGTTGGCTACAGTGAATATTTACTTCGGATTTTTAGTTAAGAGAAAAATTGCGTTTATACGAGGAGGGATCAAAAAGTAGTGAGGACGACATAAAACTTGGTAAAAAAAAATACTGGCAGGCATAGCTCAGATACATATTTGTAATATTAATAAAAAAAAACTCTTTGATAATCTTTTGTTTTATTCTGAATGTAGTCATTTGTTTGCTTCGTGTCGGAACGTGTTCTCGAAAATGGAGAAAAACGAAGTGCGAGCCGTTATTAAATACCTCTGCTTAAAAAAGTTAGAGACGCAAGAGATTCATTGCGATTTGGAGGCAACATTAGGAGAGTCTGCTCCGCCGTATTCCACTGTCGCAAGGTGGGCTTCTCGATTTCGAGTAGGGAGAACGAAGACGAACATCGTTGCGGCCGTCCATCGACGTCAGTCACCCAAGAAAATGTTGCGAAAGTGGAGAAAATTGTATTGAGCGATCGAAGAGTTACCATCCGATACTTAATTCAAGAAACGGCCATTTCATATGAATGTTTTCAATCCATATTGAAACAATCTTTGATAAGAGAAAAGTCTCCGCAAGATGGGTGCCGAGAATGTTAACCGACAGTTAGAAACATAATCGATTTGACATTTCGAAGATATTGTTGGACAAGTTTCAAGAAAATTCTGAAATCTTTTTGTCTCGTTTCGTAACAATGGACGAAACATGGGTCCATCATTTTGATCCCGAGACAAAACAGCAATCTTCGCAATGGAAACGGCCATCATCACCGACCCCGAAGAAGTTTCGTGTCGTGGCATCGGCTGGCAAGGTTATGGCCTCAATATTTTGGGACTCAGAAGGAATATTGTTGATTGATGGAGCGTGGAACCACTATTACAGGCCAATATTATGCAGCTTTAATTCCCAAGTTGAGGAATGCCATCAAAGAGAAAAGGAGGGGGAAACTTCGAAGGGGCGTGCTGTTTCATCACGACAACGCACCCGCGCACAGGTCGGCAGTTGCGATGGCTGCCATTCAGCAAGCTGGCTTCGAATTGGTTGACCAGCCCCCTTATTCACCAGATCTGGCGGCTAGCAATTTTTATCTGTTCCCCAAATCGAAAAAATACTTAAGGGGAAACAGTAACGAAGACGATAACGAGGTGATGGATGCCGTGGAGAGCTTTTTGCAGGACCAAGACAAAACTTTTTTTGTGAAAGGGATTGAAGCCTTGGAAAAGCGCTGGACTCGGTGTGTAGAGAGACTCGGAAACTATGTAGAAAAATAAATTATTACATTATCAATAGTCATTATATTCTATCTCATTCTTACTACTTTTTGATCCCTCTTAGTACATTATAAATTATAAATTTAATAAACAAAATTAACCTCAAGACAAAACTCTGAAAGTTACTTTCTTAACTCTACAATTTCGAAATGGCGGAATGTCGTATATTCTGATGCCCACACCACTAACGGTTTGTAATAGATCAAGTAAGCTACTAAACTCATGGAATATAAAATATACACACTACGGCGTAAGAGAGGTGAGGTGTAATAACGTTAATCTAATGGCGTACTACGCGCCCAGCAATGGCTAGGTCCTGTGTTCAAAGCATTATTCGGATAAAATGTTTTTAGGGTTGTTTTACTAAAACAACTCTAGTAGTTATTGTTATATTAATAACTTAATAGTGGCAGTCTGTGGTCTAGAATTACACCTACACAGTACACCTTTATCAGTCTCGCATGGGGTATTCGGCTGGATGTTTTTTTTAAATATATATAATAGACTTCCACAACTTAAAGAAAACAGGTGGTATATGGTTTTCTTTACATCGACCCCCCAATTAGAAAGAAGCAAGTGACAATATAATGTAATTTTTCATTTACGAATAATCACTGGAGATAGTTTTGTTTTATAATAGACTTCCACTCTTGGAGTTAGGATAAATGAAAACAAAGACGTAATTGCGTTTCTCTGTAAAACGAAAGTTTTATTTAAAATACTTAAGACATTGACCTAATTACAGTTATTATTAACAAAACATTAACTCACCTGTAAAACGAAAGAAACAACATTTAAAACCTTTATTTCAGGTCTTTTTATATTTTAACAAAAATAACAAATATAGAAAATATTATCCTAATGAAAAAACTCGCTCACAATCTGTCTTATGTTCTATTAAATTTCAACAAACACAGAAAACAGGTCGTATGTGGTTTTCTTTACATATATAATACTCTCCGTAATTGATATTAGTAGTTTATTAAAGAGTTTACAAAGCAGTACGAGAATTATGTCAACGTCCATAGTTGGACTTCCGTCGCCAACGCATGACACAATTTCTCCCCTGTCACGTAATGTAAGCAAAGTATATCCCAGTGTAGTACAGCTTAGTAGCTGATTTCCATAAAATAAAGTAGGTGGATGTAATAAAACCAGTTCTGAATGCCATGCTATAACGTAAGTTCAATCTGCTATCTCGTTTTGTCTAATGACACGCGGACATATACGCTTTTTGTAATTAAGATAACACAAATAGCTACATAATCTTTAGGCGCCGCATTACCAATTATAGGGGCCTCTGTCGTCTCCTCGCAGAGTTTTGGAAACATCGTTGCATAAGTTTATTTTTATTTTATCTTACTCGCAGCCCGTTATGGATAGGGCTGCCATCATCAACATTGACATCGTTATAGAAATGTTATTTTTCTTGTGAACTTATAACCTCATAACGACAGAATTTATGGTAAAATCTTTTAAAAAAATCATCAGTTACAAAAAACCGCTCATGTGCTAGTCACCCTCGCGCAAATTGGGTTCAGCAGTGAAAGATTTTAGTTTAGTCTATTTACCCCTTTGTCTATCATAGCGCTTTTTTAGGATACTATTATGCACTAAGACCGCTATGATTGATATGAGACTAATATCATAACGCCGAAGCGTGAAATTTATGACAGGTAATTATTAAAAGCCGTGTCGTTATTCGGTACTCTAAATTCATGGATTCTTAATCAAAATACCGTATAACGTAGCCCCACACTAGGATTTATTCGTGTCGTGGGTGCGTTTACAAACATGAAAATTCACATACACAAATACCCAGACCGGAACAAATAATTGTGGATCACACAATGATTTGTCCCGTGCGGGACTCGAACCCGCGACTATTAGACGCAGTGGGCAGAGCGGCTTAAGCTCTTAACCACTGCGCTAAAATTTAATTTAATAAATTTTGTTGACTTTTCTCGAATCCTTTATCAATCGTTTCCCCCGAACACATTTAAACACAAATCTAATAACCCGCCGAATTTGCACTTCGGAATACGTTAAATAAATGCTGATATTCCGGCTGTTGCTACTACACTTCATCGTTACCGTTGTCATTAAATCAGAGGCTTTAGGTTGTGTCAAACCAATTTGACCAAAGCCTTTTAAGCCTCTAACCAAGGAGCATAAAAGTTGAATAAGTATAACAAAATTGACATCTTACAATCTTAATTAATTAGTTAACCTTTCCAAACGAGAATATAAATAGAAACATATTTAATTTTGTATGAAATTGTAACCACCGTGCCCCGTGTTAGTCCACTGCTGGACGTAGGTCTCTCCCATGGCACGCCACTGAGCTCGATTTGCAGCTCTCCTCCTCCAATCCCTGCCCACTGCCTTACGAATATCGTCGCCCCACCTAGCTACAGGGTGCCCTACACTACGTTTGCCGACACGCGTTCTCCACTCAAGAACCAGTCTGCCCCAACGGCCATCGGTTCTGCGACATATGTGACCTGCCCACTGCCATTTCAGCTTGCTAATTCGCTATGCTATGTCGGTAAACTTGGTTCTCTGACGAACTTCGTTCCGGATTCGATCCCTAAGAGAAACTCCGAGCTTAACTCTCTTCATAGCTTGCCGAGCGACCTTGAATTGGTGGACAAGCCGCACGGTGGGTGGCCACGTTTCGGCTCCGTTTGTCATTACAGGTAGGACGCACTGATTAAAAACTATCGTTTTTAGGCATTGGGGTATGGGCGATGAGAAGATTGGACGAAGTTTTCCAAATGCTGCCCAGCCCAGCCGTATCCGTCTCTTAACTTCCTTGTCGAAGTTGTTTTTACCTAGTTGGAGCAAGTGCCCTAGGTATACGTGGTCGGAAACGACTTCGAGGGAGATTCCGTTTACGGCGATCGGTCCCGGGTCAACATGCTTGTTGATCATAACTTTGGTTTTATCTAAGTTCATCCGGAGACCGATTCGCTGAGACGAAACGACCCATGAAACCAGCTTGTACACATGGCTCAGAAGCGATATGGTTCGATAGTTTTTCAAAAGGGTTTTGTCACCCTTCTTGAAAAACAGGTCGACCACGCTTCTGTTCCATGCCTGCGGAGTTCTCCCAGTGCAGAGGACAGCATTGAATAACTCCCAAAGCTACTTTAGACTTAGGGTACCTCCTGCCTTCAGAAGCCCAGTCGTGAAGCCATCCTCACCCGGGGCTTTTCCATTTTTAAGCTGTTTAAGGTCCAACTCGATCTCATCCAGGCTAATCTCGGGCAAGTCTTCTGTGAAGTGATGTGTAAGGGTGGCTCTGGGATCTCCTCTAAGAGAATCGGGTCGAGGTGCGTGTGAGGCATAAAGATATAAAAATTCCTGATTTCCGAGAGGGTTTCCGGCTTAGAAGCGACTATATTACCCGCTCGTGTAGTCAACCTTGGCAAGTGGCGTGTCCCGAGTGGCTGGACGAACACTTTCGACCCCAGGTTTTGCTCGATGACTTTCTCGATCTCAAGCGTGTTAGAAGCTCGGAGGTCGCATCGAACCAGCCTCTTGATCTTTTTATTTAAAGCTTTTCTGACAAGGTTGAGGGAGCATTTTGGCGTCGTTCGCTCATAAGCTTCAGAGTCCCCCTCGAAAGTTTAGATTTCCCGCCTGTGCGCCGCGTTTCGCAGAATTTAGTGCCCTCGTCTTTAAGAGTCTGTACCACCTGGTCGAATTTCTGGTCAACGCTGTCAGTGGTTTCTAAGGCAGCGAATCGGTTATCCAATTGTAGCTGGAAAGCTTGGGAACCCATAGCGGCTTGGAGTAGATTCGGTCGGAGCCTGGACTTCATCAAGCGGACTCTTTCGCGCTTGTATTCTATATTCAGAGTGCCCCGTACGATCCGGTGGTCGCTACCGATTTTAAAACTTGCGATCACTGAGACCTCTCTAAATATGCGCCTCTTATCCGCCATGATGACATGATGAAGTCGATGTCATTTTTTATTTTACCATTGGGGCTCTGCCACGTCCACCTTCTATGGGGCTGTTTTTTGAAGAAAGAGTTCATCATATACAGCCCTTCTCTTTCAAGAAAGTTGACGGGCATTTGCCACCTGTCGTTTCTGCTGCCATTACCGTATGGTTCTACGGAGCATTCGCTGTCAGTTTTGACTCCCACTTTGACGTTCGTTGTAGTGTGCCCTAGGGGTATTATGAAGGGCCTTAGAGATGTCCTCGTAGAGTACCGCTATGTCCTCGTCCGAATGTGCCGAAATCGGTGCATAAACTTGCATGATCTTGAGGGCGTACCTCTCGGTGAGCTTAATTATGAGGTATGCCACCCTTGTCGACACACTGGATATTTCTACAACGTTGTCAGCGAAGGCTCTATGTAACAGAAACCCGACGCCACTCTGGGAAAGTTGATCTCCCTCTCTAAAATAAAAAAGATGGCCAGATTCTAGGGTTATGGTGTCTTCTCCCTCTCTTCGAACTTCACATAAACCCAGAACGTGCCATCTTATGCACTTAGGACATAATATACAACATTTAGGACATAATATGATTGTAATCTGTTGTTTATGCTAATAAAATAAATAAATAAATAAAAGACTTCAATTCTTCTTCTAACTGCAGAAGATGTTCATAAAGTCGCAGCGTGCGTCCGTTATACGTAGCCAGGGTCAGTTCATGTTTGTGAGGTTGGCGGCCTACCCTAGCCCGGAGATTTTGCCCCGCCGAAACCGTGACCGCCGCCGTGGTCAGGAATAGCGGAGCGACCGGGAACTGGGGGCCGTGGTATATTTGGAGTTGCCATGGAAGGATTTGCCCATAATCGCCACGCTGGGCATGCGGCTTTGCGATCGCAGGGCGTAAAATATAACTATACTTAACAATATTAGGTACACCCTGCCCTTTTACATTAACTAATTACAAAAAAATACAAAAAATTCAACTACTCTAAACTCTTCAATAAACTTTTTTACTAATTAGTCATGAGCACATCTCGATAATTATTACGGTAATTACCGCAGGCGTAACAGCGAAAGTGTTGCTGGCGATGTAAAAACAAATTACAATTGTTCGCAGCAGAATCCCACGATCGCTTGATAGAAGAAAGCGTAGTCGGTGGGAAGCTTTAAATATTAAAAGCGAAAGCATCTGTGACAATAGCTGCCATTTTATGTTGTTGAAAATGTTTCGTAATATACTGCTACCACCTATACCGATGTTCTTTCCTTAGATTAACTTTTTTAAAGCGCTTACTCTTACTGGTTACTTCATCTTCTAAGAGATTGTTAGAAGCTAGAAAATAATAGAAATACTAGAATTAGAGATTCCAACGATTTTTTAATAAATCGAATGTTACTAAAAAGTAAAAGTAACGTACGTTAACATAAACGCAATCAGCTACTTTTTGGGTTTCGCCGGGTAACTTTTTGACAAGATTATACCTCTAAATTCGCTTCCCCTACACCCTCACGATGCCCACGCCAGGGCGTAGAGCCATTCACGCCACTGTCCCCCTCGAGATCGCTCTATCAACTGGAAGCCAGAGGCTTGCTTATACCCCACACAACTGTAATGTCTAGGACATCATAGATAGCTACTTATTATGTAGCAACCAAAAACGTGACGTACTAAAAACCCGATCACCTGCCGCAATCCAATATAAAGTCCGATGTCCAATATAATGTCCAAACTGCGCTGGCATTTTGACGAGTAATTTGGGTACATCAGTCACTGGACAGCACTCCAAAGGCAAACCAGAATAGTTTTTACACTAGTGAAGTCGCCACGTATGCTTTCAGCTTTGCCGAAATCGCTGGACACGTTACCTTTATACCAATCGCCTGGTTAGTGATGCGAACTTATCTTTTAGTATTCAATTATAATAATAATAATAGCAACCTGTACGATCCCACTGCGGGGCAAAAAAGCCTTCTCTCACAAGTCGAGGTGAGAGAGATTACGTCTTATTCAACCACGCGGACCGAGTGCGGATTGGTGGAGGCAGGTTTGTGGCCACCTGCTGTTGGAACTTATTAAGCCGCCTATGAGGCTTTCAACTAAGCTTAACGACTACCACATTAAATGGTTACCGAGACTAACGACTCAACGTGCCTTTCGAAGCACGGAGACACTCAAATATAAATGCCACAAATGGTCCCCAATCTCAGGCCGACCGAGTCAAACGCTGCTTAACCATAGTGATCGCTAAGAACACCGCGGTCGCACAGCGCTAAGTGCGCTTTTAATTAGTATACAAATCCTAAAAAAAAAAACTAAACTCCGTCACTTTATATTCCCCAAGCGGGGGTGGCAGAGGTGTACATTGTATTAAAGTTAGGTCTCATGTAACAGGGGATAAGCCTATTGCCATATATCGGGCACATTTCCAGACTCCGCACTAATACTGGAAATTAATCGATAGAACCGACGACCGACGATCTTGTGAAAATCGCAGGAAGTCGTTGGATGCAGGTGGCATCGAACCGGTTACGCTGGAGCGATTAGGGAGGCCTATGTTCAGCAGTGGACAAGTATAGGCTGAGATAATGATGATGATGAATCGATAGAAAACTAAATTTGTGCCTAGGATTTGTACCCAGAAGGGTGCAAATTCTAGGTCGGACAAATTTGGTTTCTCTCTTTCCTTTTTTTCCTTCCTCATGATCGCAGCGCTCATTAACAAATTTGCTATTAATGTTCTATTCCAGAATGGTGTCCGCGAATGCAACAGTAGTTCTGATGAGAATAGGTCATCAGGACATGCTTCCATGTCGGACAGTGGTGGCGGCGGTGAGGCTGGCAGGGAGGAACCTCGGAGGACGAGGCAGCAGCCACACGCCAGGACCAAACATCGACCGCACAACAAGGTAAGAATATCAAAACAATTTTAAACAAACACCTTATCTTCTGAAAATACTAGATTATGAAGGTTCTGATAAATGTGGTAAATAACGATCATAATGCTTTAACCTAATTATTTTTGTGTCGTGGGTGTGTTTGCAGACATGAATTACGCGTACCAAATACCCAGACCAAGAAACAGACATGTTTGTGGGCCACACATACTATTTACCCCCTGCATCTTACCTGCGTCGACTAGATTCAGTTGGGCAAAGTGACTTTCAGCCACAAAATCAAGCCCTTATCTATCCTTTTTAAGTATCTGCAATATATGATAGCACTTTTGAAAGATTATAATAGTCATCATTACGGAACTTCATGAGTGTGCGAATGTCAAAGGTGCCTTCCATAGTGCGTGTGCTGCTAGTTTTATAAGCGTTATTTGTGTACAGATAAGCCTTACCAAGTTGCAAGCGCTCCCGTCGTGCTTTGCGTGGCTGCACTGTTTGCGTCTCCCGTATATTTCAGTACATTACAACTCCTCAAGTCGCGCCACAGTTGCGCTTCCGTCGCGCTGCGTCGCTGTGTGGCGAAACCTTTAATGCATCAAGTTTGTGTTAGTCTTTGAAGCGCGCATACTATACTGTTACATTAGCACTAAGAATCAATTTATCAGCAACATTGTGGATCTTTAATATAACTAAGAAGTCTTCAGTTACAGTCACCATGGCCTGGTGGAGGAGGGTTGGAAGATATCAGGTCAGCCATTAAACAGCTGACGCTTCGCTCCAGAGACAGCAGCAGCACTGCCACCAGCGGAGCTTCCAGTGCCGGTGGGGGCAGTAACAACGGAGTACCAGGTACTTACTAGCATCCCAACTTCTTATATGATCTGAGACCTCGACTGATTCACTTCATAGGAAGTAAAGCGATATTTGCGGACCTAACCAAGTTGCAAACATTATATTTTTATTCTCTTTCTGTAATCGATAACACCTTGTAACCAACCATCACGTTACTTTTCGTTGTAAAACTATTCCCGTGCATTTTTCTGTTTTCAATTAACATAAACAACTGTAGAAATTCAACTTTACCGGAGTCAATTTCGACATGTCATTTTCTAGCAAATTTCGCGACGCGACTGCATAAGTAGTCAAATTCGTTAAATAATCTATAAAAGTAGAATAAATATAATTGTAGATTAGTCTAGCTTCCTCGTATAAATTACCGCTAGGCCGTGTTCCCTTTTTAGCTTAAGGTAATCCATATCGTATTTTAATGTCTGCTGGTTACCAGAAAGTCTTCTATTGTGTTGTGTTGATGGCAATATCTATCATATGGTGGTATTCTGTGTCATTTTTTAATGTCGTAATCTCTCGTCAGCCCAAAGACGTCCAATCAAAGGCCTCCCCAAAAGCTTGCTCCAAAAACCAGCTTTGTGCTACGCATCCAACTTTTCCCTGTGACCTTAAGGTGCTTCTAAATTTGATAAAATATTGTAGAGAATGGCAGCGTGGCGGAGGCTCGTCGCCGGCGAGCGCCGCTGGTGCGCCAGCCCTCGCTAGACACGGTCTGCACCAACGTCACCAGCGCCGACGAGTTCGTGTGGGTCGACTCTCATAATAGGTAAGAGCTATAAACTTCCAGTCTTAAAAGAAATCACCACTTCTTACTTAAATTTACTTTGTAACTTGACTAGGCAGGAGATAAAGTATGGAATATATTTACATTATCAATACTTTACTCGGCTACTTAAAACACCTAAATCATGATTCAGTGTATCGTCTTGCTTAGCTCTCTGCCTGATATTCAAAGGATTTGGTGTGAAGATTACTAAATAAAAGGCTAACAGGGTGGTACTTTATTACTACCTTGTTAGAGTTCCACATTTCACCACACACCATCATGCCTACATTTTCCAGGTATGGGCATGGTGGGATGGTGTGATGCACTGGCACTGGACCTATCCAGGTTTCGTCAACAATGTTATGTTCCTAGTCTGGCTTTCGTCACGCCCACACTAACTGCGAGTTATCAATTTATCCCTCCTGATTTTAGATTGGTGGAGCTAAGGTGTGTGCCGTGGACAGCAAGTGAAGTTAGCCGCGCCTTACAAGCCGGCAGGTGCCGGGACGTTGCACCCAGAATGGCACCAGACACACCTCCTCGACTTGCATACTTGCTGCAAAGGTAAGGTCTCTTTATGTTCTCTAGGGAAGGTACTTTCAAAATGCAACGCGACTTTTCTAGTAGCAACTCTTGATTTAAATGCGGCTCATTACTGCGGGATTCGACATGTAAACGACTGATAATTTTCATGTCCCTGCTCAATACAGTGGTTTACTATATCCCTTGCTGCAAGAGCAAGTTGTCTTTCTATAGCCATTAACAGAAAATTGAAAAAGGGACGGAGATAACGTGTTACAACGATTTTAAAATGAAAAGGCACGTGGTCGAAACATGCGCTATCGTTTTCGAAAAGAGAATAGATATACAAATTGCTTGCAATTTACCCCTATTCAAGCAAAGAAATGGGCTCAGAATTGACCTGACCTAAAGGCCTATTCCAAGGTCAGTTCCAAGCCCATTTATCTGCTTTTGTTGCGAAATTGAGCCAAATATAATTCAGGGGTTAGGCATGAATAACATGTCTTAACAATACTGTTTCTTCTAGACATTGGGACACTGTATGAATGAAATACTTAGAGATTCGTTCGTCGTGTAATTTTGTCATTCATATTTGTGTCAGGGCTCTGGTGAGAATATCCCGCGAGGCGCAACGTCTGTCTCAGAACTTCAGCTTCTGTTCGAAGCATGAAGTGGCTGGAGCGTTCAGAATTGTGCTGAGCACTCCCCTCGCCGATGCCTGTATAAAGGTATAATAATAATATTAGCCCTGCTAAGAAACTGTCCCACTGTTGGGCACGGGCCTCCTCTCAAACTGAGAGGGTTTAGGCCATAGTCCACCACGCTGGCCTAGTGCGGGTTGGCGAACTTCACACACCTTCGAGAAATTCTTAGGCATGCAGGTTTCCTCACGATGTTTTTCCTTCACCGTTACAGCAAGTGATAATTAATTTTTAATACGCACATGCATTTCGAAAAGACAGAGGTGCGTACCTGGGTTAACTAAAGTATAACGTAGTATACTTACTGAATTAAGAATTTTAATTTAAACGACTTTGCCAATTATATAAACTTATTCAAAGTTATTTAATAAGAGATCCGTTTTTTCCGATTGAGGTATGGATCACTAAAAATGAACACCGTGGCGCCTACGTTCCCCAGGGCATTAGACACCCAACATTTTGCCCACGATGATGTTAGGTCCCAATTTAATAAAGGACAAGCCTATTGCTATCGTATCAGGCCCAATTCTAGAACTGTTACTGAGATTTTTTTGATAGAATAATATCAGTTACCACCTGCCCCAAATTTGTCAGTACACCAATTACAAAGAAATTGTTTACACTGTCACGCCTATATTTCCTAAGCGAGGGTGGCCAAGGTGTACTGCGTACACCTACTTTTCGCCTACGATGTTAGGTCCTATGTAATAAGTGGCGAGCCTATTGCAATATACGGGGCACAATTCCAGACTCCGGACTGATACCTACTGGGAATTTTACGACAGAAAAACTACATTTTCCGACCTAAAATTTCGACCCAGGCAGTTTTTTAATCTAGTAATATCCTCATCATCATATGTATTGAGGGATGTCAACGCGCCGCGACCATGTACGCGACGTCGGGCGGGGCGGCGCGCCGGCTGGGCTCAGCGGCGCGGGCCAGGACCAGCCTCGCTCCTGGACGATTCCAAAGGTGGATGCTGGACGTCCGGGTGGCAGCATTTGTTCACGAGTAAGTATTTGCTCTGTTCTTCGACTCTTAAGTCTCGGAAACGCGATACGAGCTACGGGATCGCATTATGTAACGATTTTTTAAATCATATTATTAATAGTTTAATCCAAGAACGACTAATTTGTCATCTATACCTTTAGGGTATTAACATGAAACTGCAGACATCGGCTCGTTTTCGTGATATGAGCATTGGACGACCAATTAGATAAAGTAGCCAATCCACGGTTCCGATCCCGGTTGGCTCAAATATTTATATTACCGACGACACAGGATTATTCAACTATAAACTCGAATTACTACCTAGCACCTATATATCTACCTTCTTTACAATATAAACGTAACTATATGTATTTATTAGTCAATAAAGAGAAATATTCCCATCTCTCAGTAAATGTGTCTCCGTTAAGAGTTTAGTAGACAATAACAGCACTTAAATGCACCTATATATTTTGTTAGATACGCCGCGATCTACCTCTGCGCTGGTATGGAGACGCTGTTGGAAGAGATCGCCCTGATCGCCGGCAGCAATGCTGCCAACGCTCCCATCACGCCTGCCGTGGTCGACAACGCTGTTGCCAACTGCGCGGACCTCTGGGGCTTGCTACAGCCGTACAGCCATTTGAACGCGGGCAGAGTTGCTTCAGGTAATAAAAAAATACAACTTTATAAATAAGCAAGTACTGTTACATTGCTGAGAAAAGAATTTCCCTCGAAAAACGAGGTAAGATCTCTCTCACCTTAATTTTCGAGAGGGACACTCAACGTGAACCTAGTGCGAATTTGTGGTAGATGATGGTCTCCCTTGCAGGGATCTCGTGTATTGGCACGGCTTCTCGCGTCTCTATCTCCCCCGATTGAGATCCGTCGTGATGATATAGATAGAAGTTGGCTACACCTGTTATTAATTACTTTTTCTTGCAGGTGCTTTATCTCTTTCCCGGTGGGAATCCATGAGTTCTCTCGGTTCTGGATCAGGTTCCTCGTCTGGAGTTTCTCGGCCGGAACACAGACAACTAGGGCTGAGCCACGATTCAGGGATCACTACAAACGGATCTGGTAGGACTTCTAAGTATCTTTTTATTAGTTTTCTCATCTAGAGTCATATCATAGTACTACTACGATGTTACTAGAGGTTAAATTGTCTACACAATGCCAACCTCTCTAAACTTAAATAGTATACTGCGATCCTTACAACATTAAGGCTGCAAATTTAATACCTTTTGATATTCGATGTTGTTTAAATTCACGGGTTTAACCAAATACAAATCTGTAGATGAACCCATATCGTGCTGGCCACTTTCTAAATCTTACAGCTAAAGATATGTAGCCTATTAATAAACTATTATAAAAACCCTATATCAGAAGTCTAAATAAAAAAATAACAAAACAATAATTGGAAATCACGAAAAACGTGGGGTGCCGACGTTTATCTGGTCAAGTTCTTTGCCGAGTCTTGCTTTACATATAATTTAAACCTGGTTTTCCTACTGGCTAGGTGGTTCTGGCACGTCAGCCGGCTCTAACAACTCGGGCGGGTCGACGACGTCGGTGCTGCTGACCACGTGCGCCGGCTCGGCGTCCGAGCTGCGAGCCGTGCTGCGCAGAGTCAGCCCGCGCTTGCCGCCGCTCTCGCCCGCGGCCGAGCGCGCCCTGTATTACTTCATGAGGTGTTCGCAGGTATAATACGCGGATTATATACAATGGAGTTGTTAGAAACATTATACAATGTAGGTACCAAAAATGTCGGTAAAAATCATGACGATAAGTTTACTTTTTTAGAATTTGACTCTCTGGATAGAACTATCGAGGGTTCTAATTTGGCACGGCACACACTGTATTTGTATGATTTTACACGTTAAATACGTTACACCAAACCAACACATGGTTTGGTGTAAGTATAATTAATTCATTTCTAAAAACGCAAAGTGACCGAAGTAAAGTCCTTTATTGGCAACCCTAATGAAGATTAACAATTTTCTACCTTCAATTTGCATACAGAGACTGTTCAAATATTTCGGACATGTGGCTCGTTGGTGGCCATACAATTTCTTCCTCTTTTAATGTATATGGTTCATATTTTTTCCCGCTAAGTGAGTAGTTAGCTTAATCGCGCCATCCGTGGCCGTGTCATACAACTATAAAATACGAATTATAGTAGACCACGTGAAAGGAAAGGGGAATAGCGGAAGATCGCCCATCAGGTGGACAGGCGCCAATAAAGAAACCATACGCACCAGTATCCCGACTCTTCAATAAATACTTGACGGCGGGAAGAATTAAGCTTTTATACCGTTCTTACTTTTCTCGCATGTTCAACGAATTCTCAAAATCGGGACTATATCCATTCTCTTTGTCCGCTTACTTTCTAATCGGTCAAGTGTACCGTTGATCGTCGTGCAGCTGGAGCACGGATCGGGCGGCGCGAGCGGCGCGGGTGGGGCGTGCGGGGCGGGCGGCGCGGGGCTGTGGGGCGAGCGCGGCGCCGGCGCGCTGCCGCCGCTGGGCGAGTGGCTGCGCGTGCTGCGCGCGCACGCCGCGCTGCGCGCGCCGCCTGCAGTGCCCGACGCCGACGACGTGCTGCAGGCCGCGCGCCTGCTGCTGCCGCACGCCGACTGCCCGCCCAGGCCCGTCACGTGAGTCCACTCGCACTAACACTCGCTTACTCCTTATCCCTCATCTACATTACACACACAACACAGAAGTAAAAAAAAGTGAGCAACACGGGCACTCTTCTCATTTTCATGTCCACTTTCCTACTCACTGCAGCAGTGTACATTCTTGTATTGGCCAATTTTACATTCTTTTCTCAGATCACTGCCACACAAGCAGGTATAGTTTAATCCATGTACCTATAGGTGATTCTATGGGTTTCACTATTTGCAACGAAAATATTCAGGAGGCCTCAAGATGCTAATAAATTGATTCTATGACATGATTCTAAATAAAATTGAAATATCTTTTCGTCTACCACTAGCCTAAGTTTCTTCCTATCGATAATAAGACATAAAGTCTAATAAAGCATTTACAGATTTTTAAAATCTCAATTTTAGTAGAAACTTTGACCAAAAAGACGACGATATACTTTCCTATTCCAGGCTAGAAGAAGCAATAGAACCTGTCTGGTCCCGTTGTACCCGGACTCCTGATGAGTTGAACCGGGCAGCCTTGGGCTTGGCTCAGAGAGCCCTGCTCAGTGGTAGACCAGACCTACTGGGAGGGGTACGAGCCTTGTTGCCGGCAGCCGGGATAGACGCGACTGACTCATCAGGACTAACGGCGCTGATGAAAGCATCCTTGGCTGGCGATGAGCAGATTGTTGCTGTGAGTTTATGCCCTCTTTATATATGCTATTTTTGTTATAAATTTTTAATTTAAATATTTGGGAAGAAATTGGCAAGTTTTTGCATAAATGTAGGTGAGAGAAAATAGGATTTACTTCATCACACGGACCCGGTGTGATTATTGGTAGCAGGTTTTGGTCACCTACTTTGGAACAAATCAAGACGATCGCAAGTCTCGGTGGTAGCCAGGACCAACGGGTTAATGTTCCTTTCTAGGTACTGAGAAGCTTGAAGCTACCACAAAAGGTCACCCATGTCAGACAACGCTGCTTATCTTTGGTGATCGCTAGAACACTGCGGATCTGCAGTTGCACAAACGCCTGTCTTTACATTATCGGGATACACTTCAAAATAATTCACGATAAACAACCGATTGGATTCATTGTGACGTTATTACAGATGTTGCTAGAAGCCGGGGCAGATCCAAACATCGAAACTGGTGGCACAAGCGCGGCTCACTGCGCTCTACCGCTGTCACCACGATCGCCCTCTACCCAACAAAGCACACCAGCCTACACGCCGCCAACGGCAGGTAAGCAAATAACATAACCCATGTCTTGGACTTAACATTAGGAAGCAAGAGTTTAAGTTCAGTTTTCCTCTCCATCCACTCAAGGGACCTTATCATGGCTTCGTTAAACAGTCCGCAGGTGGAATTTATAAGTACGATTAATGCTGCCTGCTGGTGGGAGTAATGACCAAAAACAATGGCCCCTTCGCTAAAATAACAAAGTTAGTTATCTTAGCCAGGGAGCCATGCGTTCTGTACCCAGCTACATCGGATATATTCAAAGCGGTCATATTAAAAATCTAAGTCCGATTGTAATAGAGCGGATCAACGTTCAGGAGGATACATTCTTCAACGCGACGGGGCTCCGTTTTGTTTATACGGCAAATTCTAGAATTTAGCTGCCACAAATGGGTAGTGATAGATGCATCGCTGGTCGCAGGTTGGACGGCGCTGGTGTACGCGTGCAGCGCGGCGGGCGGCGCGGGCACGGCGGGCGCGCTGGAGTGCGCGCGCCGCCTGCTGGCCGCCGGCGCGCGCGTGGACGGCGCGCCCGCCCGCGGGGACGACGTCTGCACACTCACGCCCTTGCAGGTACTGTATTCGCCTGGACTCGGAATCTATAGAAATGAATTTAAAAAAAATAAAATTAAAGTTCGAAAAGTACGTATATTCCATAAACAAAAACTTGTTAAATTTTTGAACAATCCACATTACGTCCGCGTGATAATATGTACCACCTCAATTTGTAAGAGTAGGCTTTTGCACACAGTAGGATAATAGGCTAATATATTATTATTATAAAAAAATTAACACCGTCACACCTCTATTCTCCAAGAAGAGGAAGCAGAAGTGTACACCCACTACATCTGATCCTAACTCCGGACTGATAACTACTAACTAGGTTTTCTTTTTTTCGACCCCATGATGGCTATGTGTTATATACGTCACTAGACCAATGATGCAGATTACGAGCTATGAAATAGTAAAATAAAAAAATCTAAGTTTTATTAACAGATAGCATGCGGAGTTGGAAACCTTGAGCTAGTTCAGTTGCTGCTGTCCCACGGAGCGGACCCGTTCCTGTCGACGCAGCTGAACGATGCTCTGTGCTATTCCGCCGCCGCACAGTATGGCTGTTATAGGTTAGTTCCATTTTTTTTAAACGTTTATCACACTAGGATATTTTCCTGTGTCGTGGATTCCCTTACAAACATAAAATTCACATACACAGACTGGATATTCTCATCACAAAGGTATAACGAATTAAGTTGAACCTGTCCTCATGTCCATGACCTCATTCCAAGTAAATTTAGTGCAAAAGTAAATAAGTAAGTATATATCTAATAGGTAATAGTATAGATTAACAGTGACATGACATTATATGAGTGGTCGGAATACGTATTTTTAGATTTAGATTGAATCCTTTAGAATTCAGGTTGGCCTATCAGGACGTCGCAAAATTTTGTTATAACTGTGTGATTGTCACTCGTTAATAATGAAGGAAAAATCGTAAGTGGTCGGTCTATGTCATTCGTAGATAACAAGTGTTATACATCTACTCACTAGTTACTCACTTATCATGTCGAGACATCTGGTCACTACTATGTGCATTGTGTAACGAAGGTACCTATAGACCTTTGAAACATTAATGAACAGTTATGTTGTGCGGTATTGGGGTCTTTTAGCGGCTTAGCGTCCCTAACGTCCTAGCGTCCGTAGCGTTTTTATATGGTGTGTCGGCAGCGCGGTGGCGGCGTGCTGCGCGCACGGGCGGCGCGCCTGCCTGCGCGCGGCGGTGCGCGGCGGCGCGCGCGGCGCGGGCGCCGTACTGTCGCTGGAGGAGGTGCTGGCCGAGGGCGCCAGCGCGCCTCCCAGCCCGCGCGCACCCGCGCTCTCCAAGCAACAGCAGCGCGCGCTGCAGGATGCCATGTACTGCGCCGCCGAGACCGACCACTTGGGTGACTTATTTGCATTGCTATCTATATTATGCCTAGGATTGCCATGAGAACCAACAGTCCATACTAAAAGAGCTTAAAATCATCGCACGGCTCTTCACGATCTGCTGACACCGAGCCCTTAGCTTCTTCGCGCACATTAAGCGGTCTTCAAAGCATTGTCTGGAGAAGCAGATTATTTGAGGCAAAATGGGCAGTAGACGTACCCAGGGAAGTGCACCTGCAAGATGGTCTAAGGCAATAAAGAAGGCGGTGGGTGGCAGCACGCACCGGGCGGTACACTCCGCATATGACCGCACCCAATGGAAACTGTTTGTGCGTGGTCACGATTCTCTGCAATGAGGGAATGGGGAAGAAGAAGAAGGTCCATATCATCACGACAAATCCCAACAAGTTCTGTCAAACCTCTCTGGCGTCCTCCACTCACATAGTTTGTCTTATACACATGCGCCGGTTACGAAGACTCTCGACTTGCCTTTCAGATAAGACGCGGTCTATTTGGTCATGGGCTTGGTTTTGCGATTTATTATGCTGCAAATAAGTGCTCGTAGTTATACTGTCTTACAGTGGGGTTCTTTGCGTTAAGCAAGACTGCTCAGTTAGTCAAAGATGAAAGAAAGAAAGAAATGGTTCCGACTACACTGTTTTGTGATAGTCCTTAAGCCAATTTGGTAACCGGTGTTAGGCATTATTCAATCAATTTGTTAATTGTAGAATCAATCAATTGATATTTCAATTTTAATTAAATTAATCCCCCTAAGGTACTCCGGAATAACACTGACTTTTAGACGTTAAACGCCTCAGTCCCTCCCGTGGCTATGGGTACTGTAGAGTGCTCGTGACGTTGGGAACTTAAAAACTTTTTACAAACAAGAACAAGTAATCGTGTTTTTGCGGATCCACAAAACAATAGACCGTACCGTGTAGTAGGTCTTGGCTTTGTAGTGGGGCCGTGTAGTCTGATTTAGTGAATGGACAAAGAGAACAATACCACCAAGTCCTTTTTTACACTGCCGACGACGTTCATAGATTGCCTTCTACGAGTAGAGTTTATTTATTTATTTAAGGCTCACCATTGATTACACAACAATACATTTACATTAATTTGCAATACAGTGTATTTAAGTACTTATACTAGGAATGTAACCTATTAAGGTGAACACAGCATGCACAATTTGTAACAGCCTATACAAATATTAGGTTAGGTTTGATGACAGTGTACATAATATTATAGTGTGGGTGTCTACAATCAGTGTGTGTCTTCTCGACTGACCAACGCAGTATCGATACACTTTCGAAATCTGTCAATTGAGTCATGGTGTACATCTCTTGAGGAGCTGACTCTGTTGTACAACCTACACATTCTAGGAATCGGCGAGTTGAATTCTAGCACTGTACGACGCAATGGTGGAACTAATGGCGTAATTAATCCTCTTGGGTACCTCCCAGGCACACGAGAGTTGATTTTTTGTATTAATTGCGCGGAATTTATTTTGTTCCGCAGAAGCTTATATAAATTATATATAAGTTAGTTACACGATAAAGTTAATGTATCTAATTTTTTTTTAGTGTCAAATGTACAATCAATTATTGTATTCTCTTCACCAGATATAACACTCGAACTGCGAACGCTTGGGGTTCCGTGGTCACTTCACGCCTGGACGCTGTCGCTTGCCGCCGCAGCTGACGCCGCTCTCGACCACGTCATTGACCAATTATTGCAAGACTTTTTACAGGTTTGGTAAATCTCTCATATGCCCGATTTACACCGCCACACCTATATTCCCCAAGTGGGGGTGGCAGAGGTGTACTAAGTACACCATCTCCAGCGAGGTTGGGTCCCATGTAATAGGGGGTGAGCCTATTGCCATATACCGGGCAACATTTTGGACTCCGGACTCATACTAGGAAGTTATCGTTAGAAAAACTACATTTGTCCGACCTAGGATTTGAAACCAGGATCTCGTGAACACAAAGCGATGCGCTTTGCCACTAGACCAACGAAGCAGTCATGCCCGCTTTAGATTGATTTATTCTTTAACGAATTTAATAAGTACAGCTTGTAAGGACATAAATGTAAAATGATCGGACAGAAGCGATTCATCTAGGCTTGCAAGCTGCCTGTCCAATGGATCCCAATAGAATACCTTTCAGTTTGTTTCGGCAAATAAGATACCTCTAGTGGCGCGGTCTGAACCAGACATTTTTTTTTTAATAATACCCTACACTAGGATTTATTCCTCTGTCGTGGGTGCATTTACAAACATGAAAGTTCACACACACAAGTACCCAGACCGAAACAAATATTTGTGGGTCACACAAAGATTTGTCCCGTGCGGGAATCGAATCCGCGACTTTTAGACACAGTGGGCGGAGCGGCTTAAGCTCTTAACGACTGCGCTAAATCGTCCGTCACATTAGGGCCGTAGAACGATAATTTTGGCGATTATGCGTCGTGTTTTCGTGAATAAATGGGCATGCAATGGGCGTCCCATTGGGGTATCAAAATAGCGCGTCTTAGCGATTAACTGCATTCGTTCGCGGTTTAAAAATCAGGCTTGCATACATCAAGCATTCAAATAGCTATAAGAACGCCGTGACTGCATTTAAATATGTGCGGTGCAGATAGAAACGTACTGACGAGGAATCGAATATCCGCAAAGCTACTAAATCACTGCTCGCCGAAACTAGAAATTCGGTGGTTCAGAACAATTACCTCTAGCATGCAGACATAGCGATGCCGCGATGAAGGTACCTGACCAAGCCCTAGTTGTAACTTATTACCTATTTAAAGATTAATTTTAATTTCAGGTGTGCCCATCGGATGACAGCCATTACAGCAAGCAATTTATTTATGAGTGTCTCCCTCTGCTGTTTAACATTTTACGATACAGCAAGGTATGGGAACTTCGTTTTAGATAATTACTAAGCCAATTGAATGGCGTGGCACTGACTGGAGCGCGTGGTTTACTATCACATTCTTTTTTATTTCTTCACAAATCTATCTATCTATCTATATCATCACGCCAGCTCCCTCGCGGGGTAGGCAGAGAGTACAGAGTTCCAATAGGTTCTTTCCTTACAGACCTCTCTGGCTTCCTCCACTCTCATAGTTCGTCTCATACAGGCTCGCCGGTTACGGAGACTTTTGACAGGGCAACCTTCAAAAAAGACACGGTCACAAATTTCTTCACAAATAATCAATATAAGTCATAAGGGGTCATGATAATGTAAATAAAAAAATACCTATTGTATAAAAATTCTCAGAAATTCTGACTTGGGTCCTATTCATTAAACCTGTCGCCTTAAGTCAAGAGACGTCACCTGATAAATGTTTTGCGATCTATGTCTTCTACATTTCGGTATCGACATGTTGCCCGAAGTGGTTTCATACATCGTTCATCTATATTGTTGCGCCACATACACGTATACACTCTGTGACATCTGCTCCTGAACAAAAGCGATGCCGCGACACGGATCAGTCCACGGGATCTCGCCAGCATTATTTTCGCTGACTACGTCACTAGCGACATGTGTCGCGGGACAAAGCCCTCCTAATGAATACGAGGCTTTAAGGCATACATAAGTCCTGTGACACCTAATGACGACGTCTCGCGACTCATTTAGTCCACACTACGAGCAAGTAGCGATCGTAGTGCTGAGCGACCGCGGTGCTCTTACCAATTACAAGGTTAAGCAGCGTTCGACTCGGTTGGGTGAGATACGTGACCGTTTGTGGCATTTTTTATATTCGAGCGTCTCCGTGCTTCGAAAGGCACGTTGAGCCGTTGGTCCCGGCTACCACTTAATGTGGTTGTGGTTAAACAAAATTGGAAGACTTAAAGGCGGCTTGATAAGTTCCAACAGCAGGTAGCCACGAACCTGCCTCCACCAATCCGCACTGGGTCCGCGTGGTGGAGTATGACCCAATCTCTCTCACCTCGATTTGTTAGAGAAGTCCTTTGCCCAGCAGTGGGCGGTATAGGCTGATATAATATTGTATTATTACGCGCAAGTGTGCTATAGTCCACTTGTCGAGTACCACGAGAGTGGATATATGACCCGGGGGTGCGGTGACGGTGCAGAAGGAGGGCACGGTGCTACTGCTGGCGGACATCCTGTGCGCGTGCTACGGCCGCGAGCGCGTGCCGGCCGTAGCGCAGCCGCCGCCACCCGCTGCGCCGCCACCTGCGCGCGTCGACCCCTCCTACGTCAACAACCCCTCGCTGGCTGACGTCACCTTCAGGTAACGCTATCGATAACTAATTACTACTACTAAATCATTTTTATGGAAGTACATGTAAGTACGGAGAGCTGGGAAAAATCTAGCGTGCGACCGAAGGGCGATATTTGACCGAAGACGAAGGTTTTTTAACCCTAAGAAATTTAGTTCATGATTGGCTAAATTTTTAAAATGTTTACTGTATTAACTTAACGAGAGGATAACAATTACCCACAACTGGCTAAAAATAATAACACTGAAAAAAGATTATTTATCTTCTATCTATATAAATAAAAATGAATGCCAAATGTGTTGCTAAGCGCAAAATTCGAGAACGGCTGGCTGAACGGCGATTCGGGTAATTTTTCTTTTGAAATATTTGTTCAAATCCGAGGAAGGTTCTTATGATAAGAAAAATGGAAAAATTGCGCGGAAATACTTAAAACTCGCATTTTTCTTATTCCCTTTCGAACGTGCGCGCAGCCGCGGGTAACAGCTAGTTTATAATATTTATTTACTTGAAAGCATTTCTTAGTCGCAAATCTTAATAGATCGTTCATTTTCTGTGCTTCGCCAAAACTTCGGCCCATTTTAGCCGAAACCGAAAGTGGTCGAACGGTCGGACACTAGAAAAAACTTAAATAGGTAGTAGGTATATAGCTTTATAATTTTTTGAAGAAGTTTAAGTACCTAATTTCGTTAATTTTTACCTTAAAAGTTAATGCTTTTATTAGGTAAGTTTTATTTTTCCGCTTTATTGCGGCAAATTTCAGGCTTGTGTGTCCGATTTCGAGAAAAAGGGTAGTTATGACAGGCAGACCGGGATACAAAAAACCCGGTACTTTTAATACCTCTAGTACAGGCCCCTCATTTCGCGAACTCAAATTGTAGTTAATCTTTTTTATTTTCTGTTTCAAATGTATTATTTTAAGTAGGTGCCTATGCGTAAAGTTGTGTTTGCCATGTGTCTACTAATTGAGCCTATTAAATGTAGGTATTTCTACTTGAATTATACAATTTTATGCTGGCAGGGTGGAAGGACGTCTGTTCTACGGGCACAAGATAGTCTTAGTGTCTGAGTCTGCACGGCTGCGCGCCATGCTGGCCCCGCCGAGGCCAGCGAACGATGCTCTACCTCCAACCAACTCCACACCACCGCTCGTACAAATCAATGACATTCGGTATCACATTTTCGAGGTTTGTAACAAACCTGAAGTAAACCATTGTTTAGACCTTCGCAAAAAAATCGCGATGAGAGAGCTTAGGTTATAACCTCTTTCTCTCTCATTATGACATGACATGACAGAAATATACCATGCGGATTCGATGCAGATTAGTGGAGGTTTATGACCACTTGCTTTTGGAACTTATTAAGCCGTATAATACCTTCACAATCGCCGATTCAATTATTATTATTCGCCGTTCTTCACGCATGGAATTGATTTATTTTTTCACATGATATTAAGGACTGGTGCCTCTATGGGTTTAAAAATACCTCGTTGGTCTAGTGGCAAATCGCATCGCTTTGTGATCACGAGGTCCTAGGTTCAAATCCTAGGACGGACAAGTGTAGTTTTCCTAACGAAAACTTCCCAGTACCAGTCCGGAGTCTGGAATTGTGCCCGGTTTATGGCAATTGGCTCGCCCCCTATTACATGGGACCTAACATCGTCGGCGAAACGTGGGTGTACTCAGTACACCTCTGCCACCCCCGCTTGGGGAATATAGGCGTGACGGTGTGTACCTATATAATTTGGAGAACAAATTTTCTTGTCGACTGAAGTAGTTTTCAGTCAGTGTAAGTATCCTGAGGACCTGTCGCCGAGGGCGAAGGATAAAACTGTTCTGATAAGAACAACGTGATATCCACTACTAATGGTATTATGACTAAGTAGGGGTTTTTGGTATCGTCGTCAGTTTAATCCTATACCTACCAATTGTAAATTTTCTGATTCATTAGCAAGTCATGAAGTACCTGTACTCCGGCGGCTGTTCCGGGCTGGAGATTCCAGAAGGCGACGTTCTGGAGGTTCTTGCCGCCGCTTCCTTCTTCCAGCTGCTACCGCTGCAGAGGCACTGCGAGGCCAGGGCGGCCAAGTCCGTGGACCTGCACAACCTTGTCTCAGTCTATATTCACGCTAAGGTATTTGTTTTATAAAGTATATTAATATACAGTTACAAAAAACAATATTGCATAAATTCGCCAAAGTGCACAACGCAGGTTGATGGCGAAGGAGGCGGTTTTGTGTCTACAGCTTGTCACTGATTTATACAATAACAACTTTAACTTTCTATTGAGTCCATAATTAGATGGACTATTTGGCGCAGTGGTTAAGAGCTTAAGCCGCTCCGCCCACTGGGCCGAATAGTCGCGGGTTCGGTTCCCGCACGAGACTTTTTGTGATCAATCAATTATTTGTGTGGGTATTTGTGTATGTGACATTTCATAATTGTAAACGCCTTAATTAAACAAAACAGGAATAAATCCTAGTATGGGGCTACGTTTATTTTAAAAGAAAGAAAAATTGGCTTATCGAATAAATAAATAACTTGGTCTGTACTATCCGGTTGGATACTATAGCAGGTTTGCTGAGCTAAGGTCTTTTCTCACACTTTGAGAAGATAGAATAGTTCCATCATGCGAATCCAACGCGAAATGGCAAAAAACAAAAGCTTTACCTGAGAGGCAAGGTTTAACGTGCCCCCCAAAGCACAGAACCTGATTATTTATTTAAAGCAGATTTTTTTTTATAAGGTACCTTTATAAGCAAGCCCATGCACGCACCTCTATCATTTCAAAAGCATGTGCGTATTAAAAATTAATTATCACTTGCTTTAACGGTGAAGGAAAACATAATGAGGAAACCTGCATGCCTAAGAGTTCCTCGAAGGTGTGTGAAGTTCGCCAACCCGCACTAGGCCAGCGTGGTGGACTATGGCCTAAACCCTCTCAGTTTGAGAGGAGGCCCGTGAGGAACAGTTTCTTAACAGGGCTAATATGATATTATTATTATTATAAGCAAACCAGTAGTGTCCGACCGAAGGTAGATTTTTGCCCGAAGCTGATTAATAGGCCATCGCGAAAACCTTCGGCGGAAGTCGAAGCCGAAGCCGAAAGTTTAATAAATTTGATTCATAATTGGCAAAATTTTTTAAAAGTTATTTTGACTGTATTAACGACCTTGTTTTTTTTTCGATTTCCCTCAAAACGGCCGTTGCAATTGGTATGTAAAGTATCCATCGCTTTACTATCCAGGGCGGGGTACTTCATTAATTTCATTATCATCGTTATCATCAAGTTAATCAGGGAGTTGGATTAATTTATATAAACACGATTATGCATCTCACTGGACAAATTTATAATTAAAATACACTTTAAATTAGTGTGAAGCCATAACTTAAAGAAGAAGAACTTTTTTTTTTATTTGGTTATTTACTGGTAATGGCGGCCAGCCGGCGCAACGCAATATGACCCCTGCACCCGCTCGTCGCCTCTTCCGTCGCACTCTCGCGCATTCATAAGCCGTAAATCGTAATAGATCGTTCAATAGAAACCTTGGGCTTCGGCCAAAACTTCGGCCTATTTTCACCGAAGCCGAAGTTTTGGCCGAAGGTTTGACGGACGATTTAACGCACTGGTTAAGAGCTTAAGCCGCTCCACCCACTGGGTCTAATAGTCGCGGGTGCGATTCCCGCACGGGATAAATCTTTATGTGATCCACAATTATTTGTTTCGGTCTGGGTATTTGTGTATGTGAATTTTCATGTTTGTAAACGCACCCACGACACAGGAATAAAGCCAAGTGTGGGGTCACGTTTAAAACAAAACAAAAAGAGAAGGTGGTATTTTGGGACGAATGTTCGGTCGAACACTACAAATCAGCCACAATTTTTCTAATTATTTCAGGTTTATGGTGCTACGCAACTTTTGGAGTACTGCCAAGGTTTCCTCCTCCAAAACATGGTGGCTTTACTCACGTACGATGACTCCGTCAAGCGCTTGCTCTTCGGGAAACGATTACCTGGCCACAATGTACTGGGCGCATTATTGACAACTCTACAAAAAAGAATAGAAGCTAGAAAAAACCAAGCTAAGACTAGATAACATTGATAAATTAATCTATTTTTATGGATAACAATATTTTAATGCAGTTATTAAGATACCCTTCAATGAAAATAATTACCTAATTACTTAAACGCTTACTTTGACATTTTAGAAACCAACTTAAATTTCATATCCTAATCCGGGCGAAAGGTTATTATTGTCCTAAAGAAAGCGGCTCTAGTCTTTCAAATCTTACCCCGCCAGTCTTCTGGGTTCATGTCCCACTATAGGCTTCAATAAACCAGACGGGAAAATCCTAGCGCATGGCCAAGCATTCCCCATGGTCTCCCCCCATTCTCGTAACTGAGTCGTTAGTCGCTATAACTAAATAAACACGTAACACGGTGCGTTATGGTAAGTTTATGAAAAGTTTATTTGATAATTCTCTAGTGGATACTGTAACGTGCCGCGTTTAGTTATAGCGTAAGCGCTGAGCGTTGAGCTTAACTCCAGATGTCTGCTGCAAATGTTGTACTTAAAGTAAATACTGATACTTTACTGAATGACATCAAAAAAGTGCGCGAGTTTTTTTTTAATTGAATGGAACTAAGTCTTACTCCTAGATTAGATTTAGCAGATTCATGCAGCAATAAGCAGAGCCTAGCTGACCATGAAATGGGACAGCGCGAGAATATAAAACGTGACAGCAAGCAACAATCTGGGGCATTACCACAACCTCTACAGCAAAACTATTTTAATCTTCTATCTATCTATATCATCACCCCAGATCCCTTGCGGGGTAGGCAGAGAGTACAGAGTTCCAACAGGTTCTTTCCTTACATAGCTCTCTGGCTTTCTCCACTCTCATAGTTCGTCTCATACACGCTCGCCGGTTACGAAGACTCTTGACTTGTCCTTCAGATAAGACCTTTGGCGCCTTTAGTCTTAAGTGCCAGCTTCCAAGTAGCTTTCCCATCGCACCATTCACTCTGTTCCCTGCACTCACTCATCTCTCAATGTCGGTGATGTATTTTCCATCCTTACTGTAGGCGCATTCACTTGCTTCAGCACATCGTTACCCACCACAATCTTTGCATTCGTTCTGGTTTCTTGCCGTTCAAAAACCATAAAAAACCATAATATTTTAATCTTCTTTACCGAGAAAAAGATACACAGCAATTAAATACGTATAGTCAAACCTCTTTCTTACAACAACGTAAAATTATAACAGCTTTGTTAAGCACACCTTGGTAAGCAAACTGGATATGAAAAGAATAGTGTGATTATGTAAGCTTTACATGCCCGCATTGTCTATTTTAATGTCCACTCCCCTGTACACTTCCCCATGAGTAGCATGTATATAGAATGGTGATGAATAACGGCATTACTTGAAACCACATACTGGATATCCCAACCATTATTAAAATTTATCCAACGGTTAAAGCCATAGAGATCGATATATAAATATTCCACTGATTTTTATTAACCGTAACGCCTACAAAGGGAGGCAACACGAAACTCTTACCTGCAGCGTCTACAGTTAAGGGTATACCGCGAAAAAAAACGTGTTTTTATACCACTTCAAGTGGTATATGGATGAGAGACTTAATATTTCGAAATCTGACTTTTGACTGCATATTTAAGAATCTGGTAAAAGGAATACACGATTAAACGAAATCTTCTCGATAGAAAAAAAAATCTAAAGTCATCTCTATTGCTTTACATTCTTTTATTCCAACGCAAAATGCTTAAGAACTTATCTATAGAACTTACTTAAAAGCATAGCAAATGATTGTAGCAAAGTTCTTTTAAGGCAGTTTTTTATTTATTAGTTTTTTTTTTAAATGATAAAATTTGTTCTTGCACTTGCGTCGTTAATTTCCCATATTCCCATATTACTCTTTTGTACAGTAATTGCATTCCTGTCACTCTCGCAGTCAAAAAATGATAGATCGCGGTAGGCCCTTAAGGTCATTAGATAATATACAAAATGCTGCGCTTCGTTCGGACTGTATTTCGGACTAGTTTTATTTGAAATTTGTAATAATAAAACTCTACAAGTGAAATAGTGCACGATTTCGTTCGAAGACAGTTTTGCCTTACATGCAATTTGGGAAGAATAGACATAGACTCACATTGAAAGACGATTTAGCGCACTGATTAAGAGCTTAAGCCGCTCCGCCCATTGTGTCTGAAAGTCGCGGGTTCGATTCCTATACGGGACAAATCTTTGTGTGACCCACAATTATTTATTTATGTCTGGGTATTTGTGTATGCGCACCCGCAACACAGGAATAAATCCTAGTGTGGCTACGATTTAAGATAAAAAAAATGTTGTCAAAAACTTTCCGTTGAATTCAACGACCTTACTCGTATAAGTACAGTTACAAGTTTTGGAAAAGTTTGCGCTGTTGGATATGCTGCAAAAAAGCAAAATTAGCCGCTACATAAGTCCACGGAATACTGAAGCATTTGATAATTTGCAGACATGCGCGGTGACAAGTTCACATTGCTTTTCGACTTCTCATCATTATCATCATCATCTCAGCTTATACTTGTCCGCTGGCGAACATAAGCCACCCCAATCGCTTTCCAGCGTAACCGGTCCGATGCCACCTGCATCCAACGACTTTCTGCGATTTTCAACTTCTATCTATATATCTAATATCATCACGCCAGATCCTTTGCGCGGTAGGCAGAGAGTACAGAGTTCCAACAGGTTTTTTAGTCACATACCTCTCTGGCTTCCTCCACTCTCATAGTTCATCTCATACACGCTCGCCGGTTCGACTTCTGGTGTGTTATTATAACTATTTCTATAGTTACATTTAATTTAATAACTTTAAAGTTTTTATGATGAAAGTAGCGATCGTGTTTTAATTTAATGTCGTTATGACGTATCTACCCAGAGGGCCTAGACAAGTTGCAAGCGTTTTGTTTCTATTCTCTTGTCGCAATCGATAGCGCATTATTTTGACCACGTGACTTTTCGTTGCAAAATGTCATTCCCATACATTTTACCGCTTTCTATTAGCGTGAACGACTGTAGATTGTCAACTTGGCTACAGGCGCTGTTTACATACATCAGGGGTAAGACAGAGGGTTCAAGGTAAAGCTAAAATTTATTACAAGTTCAAGTTAAAAATGTATGTTGTATGCTTCTATTTTCTAGCTACTTTTGCATCAGGCTCTTATTAGCTACAAAACTAAACTTAACAAACTAGACTTTGTATGTTTATGTGTTAGTAATAGGGTTGTTCTTAATTTCGTAGTAGGTACTGTAGATAAGCATTGTAAGTATAAATAGGTACAGTAAATAACCATTTTTGTATTTAAATTCATTTTTTTATTCAAATTTGTATGTTAAAACGAAAAGAAGCAATTTATGAGATATTAAAATTTTATGGTGTAAGTGAGTACCTAGGTATTGTACCTTTGTAGTAAAAGTGTAATTATTGTTGAAATAAAGCTTTGTGTTGTAAAGTATTGTTATTCATTTTACCAACACCGGGCCCTTATTAGTTACTAGCAGTTTTCCGCGACTTCGTACCCGTTCGACAACAGCGCCACCTACCGGGTCTATGTTGTACCTATGTTACTTCTGGATAAGGTAGCTTTCCAATGGTGAAAGAATCATTAAAATCGAATCAGTAGTACTAGAAATTACCCCGAACATCCAAACTCAGAAACTTTACCTCTTTATAATATTAGTATAATAAAACGCGGCGCGTTACGATAATATCGTGAAAATATAGTGTAATGGTATTCTGTATGCAAATAAAGCCCTAAAGCACGATTCAGACCTTCCTATGCTAACTCATCGTAACTCCTTATTGGACAGAGTGTAGTACAATCGTCCTAACTTTATAATTATTATAGAAATCGGACATCCAATCGTCCTTGTCCTAAGCCCGCATTTACCTATTCATCATCATCATCATCAGCCCGTGTCAGTCCACTGCTGGACGTAGGCCTCTCCCATGGCACGCCACTGAGCTCGACCTTCAGCTCTCCTTCTCCAATCCCTGCCCGCTGCCTTACGAATATCGTCGCCCCACCTAGCTACAGGGCGCCCTATACTACGTTTGCCGACACGCGGTCTCCACTCAAGAACCAGTCTGCCCGCATTTACATATTACCATTGTCCAATTTCATCCGGTTTAAGAGTTTGTAGATAGTTGTTTGTTAAAATTAAAACACAAACGTACAATTGGTGGTCTTATAACAATCTTTTCCAGACAACCAAAACTAAAAGAACAAAAAAAAACAATAATAGAGAGCAGTTGGTGGCGTACATTTATTAGTTCATATGCTTAAAAAATATATGATAGATAAATATACAGAAAGGTAACTTATAAGAGAATAGTCGAAAGTATCGTTAAACACCCCCGTATTTAACGGTACTTTCTCACATTAGCCACTTATAAACTAAGTAACAAGTGTCGCTGGAAACATGTTGCGCTGTGCAGGAGTGTCTCTGTCTCCCACGAAATCTTCTGAATAAGTCCACCATGAGAAAGTCCTACCCCTATGAGAAAAACAAGTTAATGTGTTTAACGATGACCGGCAGCAGAGCGGTAACATCGTATGGCTACGTTACGGCTAAGGCTACGGCTATTTAGGCGATATTTGGAGCTGAATTTACAGACTCTGAAAATAATGTACAGTCAGCAAGAAAATGGGCAATTTAATCAAAACATTTAAGATGTGGCATATGCGTACAAAGAATGAATTACGGCAATAAACATTGCCCGATAATTATATGTCAACAAGTCCATAATCGTACCAATATTTGGTCACCGTACTTAGAAAGAGACGTAGGGCTCTAAGTGAGTATCCTTGTCATCACGTTTTTTTTGCAGAGTGCTCAATCCATTGTAATATATCCATGCCCTTAACGGATTTAGCACTGTTAAAGTATTGCTAAAGACATTTAAACTCGTACTCACAGACACAACACTGATTTTTCTATGATTTAAACAACTTGAGAAACCATGATGAGTGAGAGCAATAGCCTGGAGCCCGGTGTCTTGCTCGCACCCATTACGGTGCAGTACGGTGACCATAAGGTAGAACTAATACGGACTATCCTTATTTATGATATAGTTTAAATACGCTAAACTATTTGTAACCGAGTTCTAAGCGAACACGGTTCTCAATGCGCCTGTATATACAGAATGGATTTTTAGATGGGACAGTAAGGGCAGCTATCTCAACCATTGTAGCTACAGACAAACGGCCTTAGGAGACTATCTTTAATTTTTGCAACATTTGGAGCTGTATATATAGATTTAAAAAAAATGTACAGACAGCAAGAAATCGGGCAGTTTACTCAAAAACTTTTTGTTGCCAATCGATCCTGCTTCTTACAAGGATCAAAAAGGTCTTCGTCTTTCAAGTGATAACCGAAGGGAAGGCAGGGCTCTCAGCTCTGGCTTGCCATAATCGGCCGTCCAATAAGGAGCCGTAAGAGCTATATCGACGTAGGAAGATAATGCGGTCCGACGTCGATGTACTTCAGGGTTGAAAATGTTAAAGGGGATAAAGCCGCGTGTAACTTTGGAAAAAGCGCAGCACACCTCTCTACACCCTTGAGCCGCTCACACCGGTGTTGCCCTCAGATGTCCTAGGACGACCGTTTGAGGACCCATCTAGTAAGCCGCGACTCACCGCCGGCCACGGGTAATTACGTATCACTAATTATGGTCGGTGTCTGTCACCTTTGAAATAGTCCAGTTTTTGTCCATCAAACCTCATTTATATAGCCCTTGTTTTCTTTCCATAATTTACAATAGTCCTTGCACCTGCCGGGGTCAGTCCGCTAGTTATCAGCAAGTGTCTCAGCAGGTGACTTACATAACATTAACTTCTCGCAAAGGGCCTCTACGTGTTGGACTCATGTCTCCATGCAAGCCTTTCAAAGGTCCGGGTAAAGCCCGGGAATCTTAGCGACATACATAATATTAAATTCTTTATTTCGACCAACAATATTCCACTAACACGTGATGTTAGTGGAATATTTAGACTTAATATTAAGGTTAGTAAAGAAACAAATTAATTTACCGACAGTCGAGTCAATCAGCCATTGCATGAATATACAAAGTGCGACAAACAGTGCCCGAGATTTATACGTTAGTCAGATGACAACAAGTCTATAATCGTACCAATGTTTGGTCATCCTACTTAGAAAGAGACGTAGGACTCTAAGTGAGTATCCTTATCGTCACCTTTTTTTTTGCAGAGTGCTCAATCCATTTTAGTTAATATATTCACTTGTAGTGTTTATATTTGGTTTTGTGGCTATGTCTAGAGATGTGCCAACTAGAAAAAATCACAACTCGAGTTAAGAACTCAAGTTGGCAATATGGATGATCGTGACAATATTTAAAACTCCGTAACATCTTCGTAATAAATATGCGTTGGGACAATTATTATTACCAATCTTAGTAGGTAGGAAAAAAAAGGAATTTATAGTATGTCATATGCACTTATGTACAGTCACATTCGTCCACGTCAACGTTACCGGGCTGCTGAAGGACATCAACATCCTGAAGTCTAGCCTGACTGAAGTACAATACAGGTTAAAGGCTTCTGAGAGTACCATCCGCGAGCTACGTGAAGAGGTCGCATCATTGCGTGGTGCTAGCTCGAAAAGTAGGTCGCACGAGGCCTCTAATGTCAACGTTGGTCGCGGGGCGCAAAATGCATCGGTCGGCAGTTTTGAGTCGGCTGATGCATCGCCTGCTGTTGCTACGGCCCCGCGTGATGCACCGCGCCCCACTGCACGCAGCACCCCATACCCCGCCGGCAGTTCCGCTGGCCCGCCGCCAGTGAGGTCAAACGTGAACGCGATTACTCCTCGTCGTAATTACACCGCCGTTGCCGCCCGCGCACCAAAGAGGACAACGGAATAGGCCCCTAAGGTGCCTCAGGCCACAATGAAGGGCCGAAGTGATGAGGAAGGCTTCATCAAGGTGGAAAAGAAGAAGAAGCCTCCTTGACAAAAACGGTATAGGACCACGCCGGTCGATGATGGCATGCTCCTCCATTCAGCAGTTCCAACAACGCTACGTGTCACGGTTACATTACACCACCAAAGACATTGTGGAGTATGCCCGTAAGAAGACCATGCACACTCTGAGGGTCGAGAAGCTGAACTCGCAAAACAATACGTTTAATTCGTTTGTGGTGCGAGTTCTCACTGTCAAGCTGGAGACCTTCATGAGCGAAGAGTTTTGGCCGAAGGGTGTCGTCTTCAGGAGATTTCGTGGGAGACTGGGAGACGCCCCTGCACAGCGCAACGTGTCGCCTAAATTATATGTTAGATTAGATTATAAGTTTTGTATATTATTCTATGTTAGTCTGTAAGGTATATATTCTATGGGCCAGTAAGTTGTATAAAAACATTATTGTAATTTTCTGTTGCCTGAATTAAATAAATTATTATTATAATTAACAAGACATACGAGGACCACTTACATAAAAAGTATTTTCACCAAGTATTTTCTGAAGAAAATTAATGCTCAAGAAACGAAAAATAATTTCTTGTCAGTTAACGTACTTCTATGTATTGTGTGAATCCAATCCAATTAATGAAATCGTCAAACTTCGTGTCATTGTCGGTGTCATTCGGCTGATGTACTATGGCGGGAGTATAAAGCGTACTATGGCGGGAGTATCAAGCGCGCACACAACAAACAAATCGCGCTCTCGCTCTTGCGATTGATTCGTTCATGTACTACCAGTCCAAACCCGAGTTGGAGAAAATGTTCCACGTAAATCGATTTAACACATCACTAGTTATGTCATAGTTATGTTCTAATTCTAAGGGTTTACAGCTTGTTAGCTGTCAAGCAAGTGTATACAGATTTATTTTCTAAAATTGTTTTGTGACGTTATCATATTGTATTATTATAATCTTTGTAATTTGTAATAACGGACCAAGACCCATCAATCCATTTATATTACTATGCCTCAGTGTTCAATTATTAATTGTAAATCGTGGACAAAAAAGTTTCAGCCACAACTAACTTATCACAGGTTAGGTATCAACTTACTGTATTAAGATTTCTTTTATAGGCAAAAAAAGTTGATTCTCAAAAATATTTTGTAACCTACCAGTGCATATTGTTGGCCCTCAAAAATTTTTAATTTACCTTTTTTTATTACTGATGAAAATTCCCCGGCCCTTGCCCCATACTAGGAATTATTCCTGTGTCATGGGTACGTTTACATACATGGAATTTACATATCGAAAGAAATATCCGATTGTCACACAAATGTTAAAATCATAAGGTGCTCATTTAGGTATATATATAAATGGTGGGTGGGGGACATACATTTTGTATTAATAAAGTCGAGCGTTTTGGTAGAAGTGTGTGGCACGGTGTTGCAAACTGTCTCATGCAATTTAGAATTTACCGTAACAGAGCAAGTTATTTGTTGGCACCAACTTATGCTAGCCTACTCACCAATAATAGGTGTCAAACAACATGCTCAACATTTGTCTTTTCCTGTGTTAACAAAAATAAAACAAGGAAAAACAAAAATAGAGTTTTAAACACAATGTCACGCCTGTATTCCCCAAGTGGGGGTGGCAGACGTGTATTGAATGCACCTACTTTTCACTGACTATATTAGATCCCATATCATAAGGGGTGAGCCTATTGGCTTATTCCAGGCACAATTCCAGGCTCCAGACTTATACTGAAAATCTTAATTAGAAAAACTTCATTCGTCTAACTTAGGATTTCAACCCAGGACCTCACCAGGATCACAAAGCGAAGTGCTTGGCTACTAGACCAACGAGGCAGGCATAAAAGTTTTGAATGTAAATTTATAAAAGGCTAAAAGTGTATAATATCCTTATTGTGTTAATTATTTAAAAGATTCCAGATACATTTATCCATTGAAAAACTGTAACATCTGTATTTTGAAAACTGTGTTTATAAATTAATGTTTTGTAATGTGTTAATATGACTCTTTTTTAAAAAAAAAACCAGGTGTCTTGTTCTCTGTAGTGCTTACTTAACCTTTTTCATAGTAACAGTAAATGATTAATCACAGGACTTGAATCGCATCATCTGTTGAGCTTCAGTGTCCACTGTTATGAGGAGTGAATTCCTGCCTATTCCCATAAAAAAAAAAAAAATTTGAACTTCTTTTGGCACAATGTCTTTTGGTATGCTCCTCATAATTTGTAGTGTCTTTATTTGTTTTAAAATTTAATAACATATGTAACGGATGAATGTGCAAATATGCACTGTACATTTATTTTTCAAGTTAAAAAGTTGTGTAACAAATAAAATAGAAATATTTTAATGCTGCATCAACTGTGTCATTTATAAAATAACATTGACCTCATGTAGTGGCTCAGAATGCAGGCTGCTCGGCTTACTGGATCAAATAGCCACAAGTCCCACATGGAACAAATCTTTCTGTGAAATCACATTTTTTTTAAATAACATCACTTTGGGTTTTTATTTTTCCCCATCACTCACCTTAGTATTATTATAATCTTTGCTCGTGACACAGGAATAATATTCCTAATGTGGGGCTTAATTATATAAAATATCTATTACTATTAGGATTTTAGGATAACAATAATAGTCTATCTATCTATCTATCTATATCGTCACGCCAGATCCCTTGTGGAGTAGGCAGAGAGTACAGAGTTCTAACAGGTTCTTTCTTTACATCCCTCTCTGGCGTCCGCCACTCTCATAGTTTGTCTCATACACGCTCGCTCAGACTCTTGACTTGTCCTTCAGATAAGACACGGTCTATTTGGTCATGGTAAGATAGTCTAGGTCTTCCCCGGTACCTACATCCGCCTACTTTTGCATTGTATATCTGTGTTATCATTCTTTCTTCTGATATTCTTTCTATATGCCTAAAACAACGGAGCATACATTTAATAGTAGTAATTGTGTTAATTGTGCTTTTTTTAATTTTCAGATTGCCAACGAATGAGGAAATGAAAAAGAAATGGTTGGATATTATTGGAGTAAAAAATTTAAATCCATTTAAAAGGAACCACCTTATATGCTCTCTACATTTCAAGGAAAGTAACTTTAATAGAACACTTGATGTAGGGAGATTGCATGATAACGCAATGCCCTCAATTTTTCTTATGGTAAGTGTGTATTGCAGGCGATCGGCAATTCCCCTTTCTATCGCAGCTAAGCAGACCCTTATCAAGACGGCATAAAGATGGGCGTAGGCTTGTCGTTGCCTTCGTCTACAGCTACAGAGCGGATGGGCCCGGACAGCTCCCGCTCGGCCGATCGTGTTAGCGTAATTATCTCCTTAGGCAAGGTCACTACCGCTTCCCACAACCTGTTGCTCTTGACCAGAGTTTGAACCAAGGCCAAAAGGAACAGTTCTCTCCCAACCACTTCAATAAGAACACTACGCTGCGCCCAGGCCGGGCACAGCTCCAGCTTATGCCCGGCAACATGGTCAAACAACTGGGTCTTTTCATTTCCGGCCACTTTGTGTAGGTTGCTGACTTATCACTACTCCATCCTCAGTTGATACATTAAAGGTTTTTAATCGTTGTGAGATTGATTGTGAGATTTGTTTTTTTTATATCTTTTAGCCACACTACAAACCAGGTGCTGTTTCTAAGCAAATATCTTTGATGAAAATTATTGATTCTCAGCTGACCGCTGGAGCACAGGTAAATTTATTTAATACTAGCTATTACCTGCACTCCTTAAATCTAACATTATCAGTGTTTGAATCACTTTTACACTGTTTTTTTATTGATCCTTGATTTGATTCCTTTTTTATTGACCTTTTTAAATTGACGGACGATTGTGCGCAGTTAAGAGCTTAAGACGCTCAGCCCACTGGGTCGAATAGTCACAGGTTCGATTCCCGCACGGGACAAATCTTTGTGTGACACAATTATATGTTTAGGTCTGGGTATTTGTATATGTGAATTTTCATGTTTGTAAACGCACAGCGGTTTTTTTTTAAAGAAACAGTAATAGACTTTATTAATGATTTGTAAAACTGATCTGATTTGTCTTCCTTACTGGGCTGGAAGCGAAAGAAAAACTTAGAATGCCCCAGTAGCCTTACTTTTGCTAGGCTGGTGGTAAGAGTCCACCAAAAGCAGTAAGTCCACCAAAGGACCAGAAAAGGAAAATTCGGAATAAACCCTATACCAACCCGTCTGGCCAGCGTGGTATAGTAGGCCAAAAAAAACCTCCTAACATGATAAGGCACCTAAACCAAAGGCCCCCAGTTCCCGGTAGTCCCGCTGTCCGCTGCCACGGTAGCGGTCGCGGTAACAGCGGGGCAGGGGGTGCGAAGAATCTCCGGGCTACGACACAAGGCTACCAAAAACACCTGACCCTGGCTACGTACAATGGACGCTCTCTACGGCTGGACCAACACCTCACTGAACTCGAGGTAGAACTAGGTCGCATAAACTGGCACATATTGGGGTTATCCGAAGTCCGAAGACAGGGCGAGGACACGATAACCCTTGAGTCAGGCCACCTGTTCTACTTTCGGGAAGGTGATCGGCCCTCTCAGGGCGGTGTCGGTTTCCTGGTCAACAAAGCTCTCACTAACAACGTTGTGGAAGTCAGCAGTGTGTCGACACGGGTAGCGTACCTCATAATTAAAATCACCGACAGATACACCCTGAAGGTGGTACAGGTATATGCGCCGACTTCGACATACTGCGACGACATAGCCGAAGCCATGTATGAAGACATCGCCAAGGCATTACATGGCACCACCAAGGCTCACTACAACGTTGTTATGGGGGACTTCAATGCCAAAGTGGGAGTACAAGAACGCGGCGAAACGATAATCGGACCCCACGGCGTGGGGCGCCGAAACCACAGGGGGCAGATGCTGGTCAACTTTCTGGAGTCGCAGGGGCTCTTCTTGATGAATTCGTTCTTTAAGAAGAAGCCTCATAGAAAGTGGACATGGCGAAGCCCCGACACTGTGACGAGGAACGAGATAGACTTCATCATGACTGACAGGAAGTCTATGTTTAGAGACGTCTCCGTGATCAACAGGTTTAATACCGGCAGCGATCACCGACTTGTCCGAGGCGCTCTAAATATAAACTTCAGGGCCGAAAGGCGTCGTATGATGAGGTCTACTCTCAGACCTACTGCGCCTCAAATAGCTTTAGGGTCCGAAAAGTTCCAACTGGAGCTTCAAAATCGTTTCAACCTGCTGGAAACCGAAGGCAATGTTGACGAGAAAACCGACACAGTGGTCAAAACGCTACAGGATGTGTCTCGAAGGGTGTTTCCCGGCAAAAGCGGTAACAGAGAGTCTAAACTCTCGCTCGAGACTCTCGAACTTATGAGGCAGAGACGGGAAATGTCATCCACGCAGGCGTCTTCGCCGGATGGGAGGAACCTCAACCGGAAGATCCGGAAGCGTGTGCGACGTGACCTCCGATGTTCCAACACCCGCGCCATCGCGGCTGCGATTGAACAGAACAGAGGCACCAAAGTCTTCGCTCGCCAGCTAGGTAGATCCCATCTGACGAAACTTAAAACTGCGGGTGGCAAAACCGTAACCTCCAAGTTCGAGATACTCAAGGAAATTGAGAGTTTCTACAAAGACCTGTACGCATCACGGATGACTAAACCCACGAGACCCAGCGCTGACGACCACAGAGCCCCACTCACACGCCACCACACGGAAGACATCCCTGATGTCAACCAGGACGAGGTCAGAGTGGCTCAAAAACAACAAGTCGCCAGGCGATGACGGAATCACCACTGAGCTCCTAAAAGCAGGCGGGACTCCAATCCTGAAAAAGCTAGCGAGCCTCTTTAATTCCGTCATCCACCAGGGCTTAACACCTCAAGCGTGGAGCGGGAGTGCGGTGGTTCTGTTCTTCAAAAAAGGTGACAAAACCTTGCTGAAGAACTACAGACCCATCTCACTCCTGAGCCACGTCTACAAGTTGTTCTCGAGAGTACTCACAAACCGCCTCGCCAGAAGACTTGACGAGTTCCAGCCACCGGAACAAGCCGGGTTTCGAAAAGGCTACAGCACCGTAGACCACATCCATACTATTCGGCAGATTGTACAGAAGACCGAAGAGTACAATCAGCCGCTGTGTATGGCTTTCGTGGACTACGAGAAAGCCTTCGACTCCATCGAAACCTGGGCGGTTTTGGATGCTCTGCAGCGATGTGGCATCGATTGGCGCTATATCGAGGTGTTGAGATGTCTGTATGATACCGCCACAATGACCGTCCAGCTCCAGGACCAAAAGACCAACCCGATCGAGCTGCGTCGAGGGGTAAGACAGGGGGATGTAATATCCCCCAAGCTCTTCACCAATGCACTCGAAGACGTCTTCAAGACGCTGGACTGGACTGGGCGGGGCATTAACATCAACGGCGAATACATCTCACACCTTCGGTTTGCCGATGATATCGTCATCGTGGCAGAGTCACTGGAACAGTTAAGCGAAATGCTGCATAGCCTAAATGGAGCCTCTCGAGGTGTCGGTCTCGGCATGAACTTGGATAAAACCAAGATCATGTTTAATGAACATGTCACGCCGGGACCGATCTACGTCGATGGTTCGATGCTCGAAGTTGTTCGGGAATATGCCTACCTTGGACAAGTTGTCCAATTTGGTAGAAACATCTTCGAGAAAGAAATCAACCGCAGGATTCAATTGGGTTGGGCAGCATTTGGCAAACTACGTCACGTTTTCTCTTCGCCTATACCGCAATGCCTGAAGACTAAAGTCTATAACCAATGCGTCCTACCTGTTATGACTTACGGGGCTGAGACGTGGCCACTCACAGTGGGACTAGTCCACAAATTCAAAGTCGCACAGCGGGCTATGGAGCGAGCTATGCTCGGCGTCTCTTTGAAGGATAAAATTCGTAACGAGGTAATCCGACAAAGAACCAAAGTTACCGACATAGCTCGCAGACTCAGTAAGCTAAAGTGGCAATGGGCTGGTCACATCTGCAGAAGGACCGACGGCCGATGGAGCAAGCGTGTCCTAGAGTGGAGACCGCGACTTGGTAGGCGTAGGGTGGGACGGACCCCAGCTAGATGGACCGACGACCTCAAAAAGGTCGCTGGGACAGACTGGATGCGGAAGGCGGAGGACCGTGTGCAATGGCGCGTGTTAGGAGAGGCCTATGTCCAGCAGTGGACTGCGATAGGCTGATTGATTGATTGATTGATTGATTGTAAAACTGATAATGTATAGCAACTTTGCTGACTATACACCCGCGCGGTGGGTTCCTGCGAAACATAGATATAGACAATACTATGGACATACCTACCGCTTGGTAATGTGTTCTTTACTTCGACTAACGTTATTCTCATTTACTGTTGAAGATTAATAAAAATATGGACTTAAAGCAACCGTACTTTAATATGTAGAATAAATAGTCAGAGAGGTATGTAAGGAAAGAACCAGTTGGAACTCTGTACTCTCTGCCTACCCCGCAAGTGATCTGGCGTGATGTTATAGATAGATAGATAGAATAAGTACTATTATGTATTTTATAAAACATACTAGAATACAATTCCACAGTTTTATTCGCCTAGTTTCAAAAATTAACAATAAAATTACTATTTTACAGCAAACTAATAGACAGGAAAATAGGCCCAGATCACAGGGAAGCTGTAATATGGCAGCTATAAAGGTACTTTATTTTCTACATTTTTACGGGATAAAAAGTATCCTATGTGTTAATCCAGGTAATAAACTACCGTGTGTGCCAAATTTAATTCAATACGTTCAGGCGATATTGCGTGATTGAGTAAAAAAACTTCTAACCATACAAACTTTCACAGTTAAAATATTAGTATGACTCAGTAAACTTCATTCCACATAAAATTGATTTGATTGTAACTCTACCACTCTCTTTCTCTCTTGGAAATTACTAATTTCGATTTTCCGGCCGTTCCTTTGGGTTTTTCCTAATTTTCTTTTTCCTAAACACGGGTGGTTAAGGCGCCTTTATTAAAATGGCGATTTTGCGAACGCGTCCAATCATAGTAATCCGCTAATCGTAGCCGCCGCCGACTACGAACCCAACTCCCCTCCTATCAACCGCTACCGCCGTCCGTGGCATGTTCTCACCGACCCTCCCGATGCCCTTACATCCCTTCTTTCGGATACAGATACCGCACACAGGATCAGACACCGACCTCGCCGGCGAGGTCGAAGAATCCCTTGCCCGTCGGCCGGTGCAGAGCACCACGGCGAGATACCTAGTATACGCCCTCCCCCATCACGACTGCCCAAGCCGAGGCCGTTCCTCCTTGAGGGGCCCTTGAGCTAGTTGCCCCCTTGCCCTTCTGGCTCGAGCGTAGTGGTTAGACGCCGCCCTCTCGTCCGGTGAAGCTCTAATTTATATTTTTGAGACTGAGCAGTAAGGGCAGCTACCTCAACCTTTAGGAAAAGGAACCAGCTATAAGAAAAGGTTCTTAGGAGACTATCACAAAAAAAATTACAGTCAGCAAGAAAATGGGCAATATAACACATAAAACACATAATAACACATTAAATTATGTGAAAATTTTCAGTAGGATTATTAAAAATCATTAAAAAAAATTGTATGTGTATAAACTCTATTCTGCCTACCCCGCAACGGATCTGGCGTGATGATATAGATAGATAGATGTTACGTCTTAAATTTTGGTTAAATTATTATAATAGACACAAAGGTTTAACTCAATAAAGTCACTATAGTAAAGTAAGACCCTCAATTACATTATTAGTATTTAAACCTGGATATAACACTTTCAATAACATTTCAGTTGCAGGAAAGCATGATAAGGATTCAAAGACTTACACAGAAATGCAAGGATCAAAGGAGATACATCAAATGTCTACATGAACGAGTACGGAAACGAAACAATAAAATTGCAGTTTTACACAACATGATTAAAGCCATCATAAGAATTAAAAATCAATAACAAAGAATCACTGCTTCTTGAGGAATATGCAGGGCCACAATACTTTTCAAAGTTACTGATTGCCTAAATGGAAAGGCGTTCCTGTCGCGAAGAAAACTGAAAGAAAGTCTAAAGTTTGCAAAGCTCTTTCGTTTTTCGCCGATAGTACTATTTTATAGATCAGACGTAGCTTGAGACTGCACACGCAAATCTTGTGGTGTGAACTTGAAAACGCTCAATCTGAGTTTACAAAAGAATCTTTTGATACCATGAAAGAGCGGTTCAAGAAAATCCACACCAGACACCAGCAACTTTTATGGACGGTTTGACAATAGACAGAACCTTGATGTGTACCTAGTGTTGTATAAATAAAAATAAATATGTTTCCAATGTAATGGGGCATAGCTTCTATCAGCCTTATGGCGCGTTGACATTGTGAAGGTGACCTGGCAAATTGTTGAATAGACTAGCACCAAATAGCAATTGATCACATATAAGACCTGAGATGAAATATGTTGGTTTTATAAGTTAACGACATGACTTATACAAAGGATGAATTGAGATCGAATGAGATCAGTGGCCTACACTTCTTTTATTGAGGACTGGTCCTATCTCACCTGATGGAAAATGGCGATGGGGTCAAAGATATGGCTTGTTCAGTAATAGCCTGTTTATTCATTTGAAGATACCTATTATATTATACCTATGACATTAATTTTATATGTACTAAACTCGACAAATGTATTGCGGAATTTTCTCGAATCTGTCGCAGTATTATGGCAGGAGTGACATCACTAAACCATATCATTAAAACAAAGTTCCCCGCCACGTCTGTCTGTCTGTCTATAGGCGGCCAACTTAATAACTACACAACGGATTTTCATACTGTTTTTACCAAAGGACGGAGTAAATTAAGAGGAAGATTTATGTGTAATTCACCCGTGCGTTGCCTAGACATGTTCTACAGTTTGCTTCAATTAGTATTAAGACATGAACAAGGCTTAATTAAATAAAACAAAACTTGACAGTATCCAATACTTTTGTGATTAATTTTCCGCTGCCTTACAAATATTTGCGTACGAAATCAATTGCTGACTTGTTATATTTACGGTGGCTATAATTGTTATAATAATATTTTGATTGTTAATTGCTAACGGGCAAATAAATCAAGCCTTATGTCATTACATACGTCCAAATAATGCAGCATGGTATGTAACATGTGATGGGAAGTTTGGCTAACACTTGTAAATAAAATATAAATAATAAAATAAATTGAGGAAAACTTTAATGATCCATCCCGAATGTGTTACATTTATTTATTAAAATCTATATCTAAACTATCCAATTCGTACCCACTACACTAGATACAACTCCTCTCTCTCACACACTCTCTTTCTCTCTCACACTATCTTTCTCTCTCTCTCTCTCTCTCTCTCTCTCTCTCTTTCTCTCTCTCTCTGAGTGAGAGAGTGTGTGTCTTTGGTGTGTTAGCAAACATTAAACCACATACACAAACCAGCAGTGCCTGCCTCGTTTGTCTAGTAGCGAAAAATGCGCGCAGACATCACGTGATCCTGGGTTCAAATCCTAGATCAGACAAAATGTATTTCAATCCAAAAATTCCCAGTATTAGTCCGGAGCCTGGAACTGTGCCCAATATATACCAATAAACTGGTTCCCCTTTCAGCTGATGGGACCTAACATCGACTGCGAAAAGTGGGTATACACAGTACACTTCTGCCAACTTCACTTGGAGAATATAGGCGTGACAGTGTTTATTTTCATTAGAACAACCAGACCGAAACAAATATTTGTGGATCACAAAAATAACCGTCCCGTGCGCAGATTGAACCCACGATTACCCAATCCAGTGGGCGGAGTGGCATAAGTACTTAACCACTGAACTAAGCCTTTGTCAAATATGTTTCTTTACTACGAGGTCCACACATAAATACTATGAAAGTTTTTTTAATTCCAGCGTTATAATAACTTTAAGCAGACTTGCTCACAACATTTCCATAAGTTTTCTTACCGTACCTATATGTAATGTTTGCAATCCAAAAACATTGGTTGTCTATGACACACGCATGGCTGAACGGGCCATATCCGTTGCTTCATTCTAACCACGTATTGTAAAAAAAGAATAAAATTTTACTCTATGGTACATATGGTGGTGGAGTGATGAGTGATGTGATGTGATTTCGTATAAAAATCGTAAATAATTTGCCGAACGTCGATTAGTTGATAAATATTGTGAATTTTAAATGTAATGTTGTGACAGTGAATAAAAATGCAGTTTTATAAAGAGAGAATACTCAATGCTGCACAGTTGAAAAGACTAAGTGAACACAAATATTCGTGTAGCAGTGCAAGTATACTGGATGCATGGCTCCAGCCGTGGTGGTGCTGGCTGGTCTCTAAGACGCCGCTATGGCTCGCACCGAATCTCATTACAATTTTAGGTTTAATAGTTAACGTAGTCACCACACTTATATTAGTTTGGTAAGTAAAGATAGAGGTTATTCGTGAGAACTTAGCCCCAGATCTCGCTCGACCGTAACGACTTTCATTTTTTAGAGGTGGTGCGACTTTCTAATGACTAAAATTTGGCCCATAGGTTTGTGTTGGAATTTACGCATGTTTATGTTACATAAATATGACTTGCCTGCTATTGGTCAGATGATAGTAGCGCCACTATTTATCGCGATAAGATAAAAATGAATAAATTTATAGTACGTCTTTATAAATTTAGACCCAGAGATATCTCTTGTTTAAAAATGAATTTTCTATAAATAAGTTGCACAATTTTTTTATTACTATAGGATTTAATCAATTATTTTTATTTAAACTACCCGAACCCACAATACATATGACTATTATACTATAATGATGCCAATAAGAACCACTGCAAATAAAATATAAGTTTATTTTTATTCTAAAATTGAAGTCAATCTATCATTCCATGAATGTACCACAACTTCTTAGGACACAAGACTTGTAATTCATGTCTTGTCTGTATATTTGAAAAAAGACAATTGTGTAATCATTTATTTATTACCAGAGGAAGTCATAGAGGTCACTAAGGTAAGAACCTGTTGGAACTGTGTACTTTATGGATACACTGCAAGGGATCTGGTGTAATGATATAGATAGTTATTTAATACCACTAGCTACTGGGAGCTTTCTATGGATTGGTTATGTATACTGAGAAAATTGCAGAGGTTTTAAATGTTAGGCAGGCTTTTTCTTAGTGTTAATTATGGTTGGTAAGTACTTGCAGTACTTGTAATTGACAACTGTTGTGGCAACATTCTATCTATCTATATCATCATGCCAGATCCCTTGCGAGGTAGGCAGAAAATACAGAGTTTCAACAGTTTCTTTCCTTCCACTTCCTCCACTCACATAGTTTGTCTCATACACACTCACTGGTTACGGAGATTGTTGACTATTCTAAATTTGTCATTTATTTTGTAATACATGGTTTATCTTAATAACAATGTTTACATGGTAAAAAAAACGACAGTGGCACTCCGGGAGTGCCGAAAGAAGTGAAAACTTGAACAATTTCGTGTGTATTTCTTGAATCATCAGGAAATATTTTATACTTATATACAGAGGTGCCGGTAACGGTAACAGTGTCGCGAGTTCATTTTTCCCATCTCAAAAAATGCCAATGTGCATGTGTATCTATGTACGTACATACACAATATGTGTACATACTTATTTATATACAGAGGTGCCAGTAATGGTAACAGTGTCACCTGTTCAATTTTTTTTCCCATCTCAAAAATGCCTGCGCCTAAATAAGTTTTAACTTCAAAATGTAGTAATATATTCAGTTTGTAAAAATAACCACAGCCCTACACTAGGGGACTACTATTTTTTTGTGTGTTGTGGGTGTGTTTACAGATGCTACACAACACATACACAAACACGCAGATCAAAACAGATATTCAAGACTCATACAAAGATTTGTCCCATGTGGGGATTAAACCTGTAACTATTTAATCCAGTGGGCAGAGCGGCTTTAACTCTTAACCAATGGACAAGCAGCCCATTATATTTATAGAGATTAGTTAATATGAGACTGTAATATTTGAATGAATAATTTAGCCTATTCAGAAAATACAAGCACTAAATACTGTTTTGAATGAATAATGATCTGTTATCTGACAACACTTTCTATTTTTTGCTGTTTGCATTTTGTGTTTCTTGTTTGTAATCATCAGCTGTGCTATACTAATAGAGAATAGGCCATCTAATAGAGATAGAATATCCAGCAAACTACAAGACATTAGAATGACTTGTCATAGAAGTATTGATTTGTATTCATTCGCTGATTTATGAGGTGGGCCCGCGGGGCTGGAATTGGATAGAAAGTTAAGGGTTAATAACAAGTTAGTAATCTGGTTATTATAAGGTATAATGTCTCTAAAACTCCCTTTACAGAAATGTGAAAAGCATTCCATATTCTATACCTTATTGTTCCCTATAATGGTTTACTGAAATCCACATTTACATCAGAATGATTTGACGGACGATTTAGCGCAGTGGTTAAGAGCTTGAGCTGCTCCGCCCACTGTGTCGAATAGTCGCGGGTTCGATTCCCGCACGGAACAAATCTTTGTGTGATCCACAATTATTTGTTCCGGTCTGGGTATTTGTTTGTGAATTTTCATGTTTGTAAACGCACCCACGACACAGGAATAAATCCTAGTGTGGGGCTACGTTTTTTAAAATTAAAAAAAAAAAAAAGAAAAGAATGATCTGTATTTGTTTTAGGGCATACCATTAATTATTAATATATTATTATGAAGTGGGTGTCTTAAAGATATTGAAAATTAAGGGGTAATTATTTAAAAGTTTTAAAATTTTAGAAAACTAGTATAGGGAAAAATAAGGTATAATTGCTTTCCTTTACTTTGTTTTTCATTTTAACGGGTTTTACACATGTTAACAACTTTTAATATAAAGTCAAGTCGAGAGTCTTTGTAGCTGTTGAGTGTGTGTGAGAGAAACTATGAGGGTGCAGGAAGCCAGATGTCTGTAAGGAAATAACCTGTTGGAACTCTTTACTCTCTGCCTACCCCCAAGGGATCTGGCGTGATGATTTAGATAGACCGATAATATAAAGTACAATATGATGATCAAAATTAGAACCAAAATTACAATAGTATTTAAAAAATCCAAATTGTATCACTTGTGGCCCATCTATGGGGTATGTAATTGAACTGTGTATATTTAATAAGATTTTCCTCCTCCTTGCGTCATACTCCTCAGTACTGAGGGTCGTGATATTTATGAAGAACTTTAGCTTTGATAATGTCTCTCCATTTGGTCCTATCCTCTGCAACATGAATTGCGTCGCTGACACTGAAATCGAGCGTCAACCAAATCTGGTCGGACCAACGTATGGATCTCCCACCTGTAGGTCTCTTCCCTTCTACTTTGCTAGTGATCCAAAGTTTTCTAAGTTGTAGCTTGTTTTCCTGGCAATGTAGCCGAAAAATTCCTGGATTTTGCGCAGGCATATTGTAGAGAGCCTGGTTGTTCTTCCGAGTTCCTTTACGATTGATGTGTTGGTCCGATGTGCTGTCCATGGGATTCGAAGCATTTTCCTCCAGCACCATCGAAGGTGTCGATGCGATTGCGATCCGCCTTTTAAGCGTCCATATTTCTGAGCTGTAGAGGAAGATTGAGAAAACAAGACTAGCCTAGTTGTAGTAGTTTGTCACTAGCTTGCGTGCTTGATAAGAATTTAATGCCATCTACAATTCATATTGAATCCTTCCGTCGATAACGGATAACATATTGAATCATTGTTGGTGCTTATATGATATGAACGAACTTGCCTGTTTTTGAGAGAGCTAATTTTGGAATATAGAACATGCTTTTCAACTTTCAGTGCATTAACATCCATACAGATGGAGTCACTGGTGAAATCTACTAACAAAAGTAAAATATATTCACAGGTATAGCCCAGATGCGAGGCAAGATCCTCCACGATGGGCGTGTGCGCTGTGCGCGTTAGGAGTCTTCGTCTACCAGAGTCTGGACGCCATCGACGGCAAGCAAGCCAGGCGGACGGGCAGCCAGTCACCGCTCGGCGAACTCTTCGACCACGGCTGCGACAGTATATCCACGGTCTTCATAGCTCTGGGTGCTTGCATTGCTGTTAAACTAGGAGAGTACCCTACATGGATGTTTTTCCAGGTGAGGTATTTTACTTTCCACTCATACATTTTTAAAGCAATTATGCGGTTACATATGCAGTTAGGCAGTTACATAAAAAATACTCTAATTTTTTGGATGAAACATCCTTTATGTGTGAATCGACTACACTGTAGGCCGCGGGGCCTTTACAGTTTCACCGGACACGAGGGTAAGCGTACAATCATTTTGCTCCAGCCAGAAGGGCAAGGGGGCAACTAGCTGAAGGGCGCCTCAAGCAGAAGCGGTCTCGGAAGTGTCTCGCCGTGGTGCTCTGCACCGACCGGCGGGCAAGGGACACTTCGACCTCGCCGGCGAGATCGATGTCTGATCCTGTGTATGGTATCGGTATCTGAAAGAAGGGAAGTAAGGGCATCGGAAGTGTCGGCAAGAATATGCTGCGGATGGCAATAGCGGCTGACAGGAGAGTAAGGTGCATGGCGGCGGCTATGATTTCTTTGGTGGAGGCGCTCGCGAAATTACGGCATACATTTTTAATATCTAGGCGCGAATAGGTTCGAGACCGAATCCGACCGATTTGTTCATATAAAATGTTGGCTGTGTCACCCGGACTACAATAACGAATCGATTGACAAATGACAATGGCAATGACACCTCACTCATTAGAATCGGATGAGTAGTTAAAGGCGCTACGGTGGAACATACGTAAATACAAACATACATATCGACGGTCCCATAGAACAAGGTTACATATGCCAAACCAAATAAATGGCATTTGCGACTTTCGTGCTCGTCGATAAGGTTATTTATGTCAAATATAAATACTGGGTTATAGGACTTTGTTCGTTGGACACGTTGGTATACAGACTGCTAAAAATATAACCTTTCCTTATAACTTTTGCCGTAGTCGGGTAAGAGAAGTCCTGTTGCTTGACATACAAATCATCTGAAGCAAAAGTATGTAAAAACGAATCAGACAGCACAAATGCATTAGCTATACAAACCATAGCTGAGCACAGCTGGTACTTCTATCTATCTATCTATATATCATCATGCCGGATCCCTTGCGGGGTAGGCAGAGAGTACAGAGTTCCCACAGGTTCTTTTCTTACATATCTCTCTGGCTTCCTCCACTCTCATAGTTCGCCTCATACACGCTCGCCGGTTACGGAGACTCCTGACTTGTCCTTCAGATAAGACTTGGTCTATTTGGTCATGGTCAGATAGTCTAGGTTTTCCCCGGTACCTACATCCTTCCACTTTAGCATTGTATTTTTTTTTTGGGACTAAGCCCGCCTCTCATTCCCACCATTGTAACTCCTGTAAGCCAGGATCCACAATAGTCTCCTTAAATGACACCAAAGTTTGAACCTTGGGGTGTCCCGGGAAGCACTTTAATTGTCTTGGGACCCGCAACAAATTTAATTAGAAAGAAAAACAGGAGGAGTAGGAAAAATAAAAAGTCCACTTCCCTCCTTTGCAAAGCGGGAGACACAAAAAATAAAATAATTGGCAGATCAGCCATAGAAAAGGAGACTACAACTAGGATAAGCCCAGTTGTAAAGCACTGCGGTCACGAAAAATTATTAACAGGGCCTATTTGTGAGCCTCATGTTTGATTCCAGTAATAGTTTTGTCATTCTTTCTTCGGACTTTCTTTCTATATGCCCGAACCAACGGAGCATACCCTTTCTCACCTTGACAGCGATACGCTGGTACTTCTGTAGGTTTTTTAACTCATACTACTTTAAATCATCTGCAATCTCCTACGGGGTAACTAGGAGGTCAAATATTATTTAGGGGAAATCTTATTTGGCGCATGCTAGTCTATAAATACATACATATAATAAAACTGTAAGGAAGGTCTTGTCTGTACATGGAACATTTTTAGGAAATAACAAGCCAGGGCTATCATACTATCGATGTAGAAGTTAATTCTGTAATTTTTGGCTTTTGTGTCTGTCTGTCTGTCTGTCGGAGGGTACGAACCAGCATCACGCAAAAACTACCAGGCGGATTTTGATGAAACTTTGCATGCTGATACCTTTAAATATTGGCTAACATGTTTTATAGTATTTATTCCGGAAAATTATAAGGTTGTTCCAGAAAAGACGAAAATAAGCAAAACATGGGATTTCTAAAAATACACTTTAGTTCAAATCTATTTGATGGATTCCAATTAAATTTTGTATAATTGTAGCCTGTACAAAAAATCACAACTCTGTGTACTTATATTTTCAAAAAAATTAACAGTTTCCGAGGAAAGTACAAAAAAGTCGATTATGATAAATCATTAATTGTACCAAAACAAATTTTTAGAAGTCAGTGAAACTTAGCATGTTACTACATATGATAAACTGTAAGGAAATCATATCTGTACATGGAATATTTTTAGGAAATAAGAACCCAGGGTTATCATTCTATCAGTTTAGAAGCCAATTCTACAATTTTTGGCTTTCGTGTCTGTTTGTCTGTCTATCCAAGGGTATAAATCATCATCACGTAAAAAGTACCAGGTGGATTTTGATGAAACTTTGCATTTGGATACCTTAAAATGTTGGTTAACACGTTATATAGTTATTTATTCCGAAAAATCAAAAGGTTTTTCCAGAAAATACGGATATAAGCGAAACATTGAATTTCTAAAAAAGACACTTTACTCCAAACCTGTTTGATGGATTTCAATGAAATTTTGTGTAATTGTAGCCTGTACTAAACACAACTCAAGATCACAACTCTGCATACATACATTTTTGTAATATCTAACAGTTTTTGAGGACAGAAAAAGAAAGTCAATTTTGATAAATCATTCATTGTTTCTATATCAACTTACTAGATTATCGCGGGATAAAGCATAAAACTTTATTACTGTTTGTCCCGAACTGCAATGTTACGATGTAAAATATGTGATTTTGCCTTCGTCTATGAATTGATATTGGACTCAGGTTCGTCGCCTCGCGAAAAACTTTCCAGTGGTTAATAGCACTCTCTCGAAATTGTTCATACATGTTTGATTTAAACACTTAATCGTGGAATATCTATTATTTCTATCTATCTATATCATCACGCCAGATACCTTGCGGGGTAGGCAGAGAGTACAGAGTTTCAACAGGTTATTTCCTTACATACCTCTCCGGCTTCCTCCACTCTCATAGTTCGTCTCATACACGCTCGCCTCTATCTATTATTCTGTTCATACTAAAACGGCTGAACAGATAATAAAGAAACTTAATATGAAAAAATCCATACAGGTATACAATGCGAAAGTGGAAGGACGCAGAACAACAACTATTTATAGTTTTACAAATTATACACAATATTTATAATTATATATAACAACATCAAAGAATTATTAATAAAAAAAACGTTAGCAAAAATGAAATATACATATTTACACGCCGCTGTCAGATGTTAGTGTATCTACAAATCAAAGATATCAGAGATTAGACTATCTTACCATGACCAATAGACCATGTCTTATCCGAAGAGCAAGTCAAGAGTCTCCGTAACCGGCAAGCGAGTATAAGACGAACTATGAAAGTGGAAAGAGACAGAAAGGTCTGTAAGGAAAAAACCTGTTGGAACTCTGTACCCTCTGCCTACCCCGCAAGGGATGTGACATGATGATATAGATTATTAGATAGTATTAAAGTATCTTAAGTCGTGAAATAATAATTTGAAATATAACTTATTTTGCAAACTAGATCCTGCCGATATTATCCATCTAAGTGGTATATAAAATCACACCAATATGCATTTGGTGGGTTTTTACCGGCCTGCATGAAGGCCCGAAGATATTAATAATATTTTCGCTAAAGAAAAGCCTGGCAATCTTTCGATTTCCCTCTTCCTCTTCACAGGTGACTGGAAGCCTGGACTCCTGCTGAAATTGTTCTACAGCGAAAATGTAGTAATATTTAAGTTGACTGTATAAATACTTTTGATACTGTATAATACAAAGACGACTTGATTTAAGCGAAAAAAAGTAGACTGCTTAATTACTTTGTCAAATAGTCGCAGATACCATCTCCGCACAGCGCACGGGAATATTAATTTGGGATTTGGGATTTTGAAATAAAGAAGATATTTTGTGCGCATACATGCAAAATAAAAAAAAAATGTTTGTCCGTGTTAATTTCCAGAACGGCAGAACCGATTAAATACACTATCACTGGAGAATGGAGGATATTTCAGAGATTGTTTGAGACTACTTTTTAGCTGGAGAAATGCAAAATCCATGGGGGATAGTTGTTTTTATTTCTCCATATTAACACGGCTAAACGGATTTAAAAGAACCTTAATATGAAGGTGTCTCTTAAGTCTTGGAATAATTTTATCCCAAAATGTCCTACCTACCTATGTCAAATTACAAAATGAACGCGTGCGAAGCCGCGGGAAACAGCTAGTTAGTAATAAAATTATATGTTCGTTGTTCAGTCTTGCTGTTAAGATGATATTTATACTCTAATAATGTTGCGGAAGTAGGGCACAAGGGTCAACTATAAGGGGGTGACAATTGTGGTGTATATGTACCCCCCACCGTGCTTTATGGAGCGTAAGATAACGAGTTCATACATCTATTACTATATACACTTTGTACTTCTAAAATTAACATAGGCCAGTTGTTATTCCGTAAAAAAATTAGCATATACCCTCCTGGGCGCTAGGTTAAGCGGCGTTCGACTGGGTCTGTCTAAGATGGGTGGCCGTCTAGGGCATTTCCATCTCCGTCCTTCAGAAGGCACTTTAAGCCGTTGCTTCTAGTTCCCAGTTACCAATCTGGTAGTCGTGAAGCTTAGTTAAACAGCAGGTGTTCTCAAACCTGCCTCCATTAATTGGAAAGATCAAGTCCGCCTGGTGCCCGTATGGTATGGCCTTATTTATCTCACCTCGATTTTAAGAGAAGGTTTTTCCACAACCTGTACTGTTCAGGTTGATTATGTCTTCTCTTGGAAATGGAGCAGTTTATTTTAGAAGTTCATTTATCTATCCATCGATATCGACATGCGAGATCCCTTGCGGGATAGGCAGAGAGTACAGAGTTCAAAAGATGTTCTAGTGTCCTTTGTAGACAGAAAATCATGGAATTTGAACTGCCGTAATTCTAGAGCCGGAAAAGTATGAATCATGCGTTAGCATGCTGATTTTTCTTTAACGATACTAAATTTGGCAAACAGAACTTAGGCTGAGGTACTTTATTTGCGACGACACTTACAAATACACCTTCGTCGAATGATATATATGTAGTAGGTAGAGACTTCTATTAATACAAGTGTCCCTTCTCTGAAATCAATTATCCCAATAAATGCTTGGCTACCTTTTTTAGCTAGGTATGTAGGCTTAGCCAATCAATGTTGCGCGTTCATCGGCTATAATTAGATATTGATCAATTGACTGACTTTCCGCTCGAGTTTCTTGTAACTCACTCAAGTTGAAGTAGTACGCAATACCGTATTAATATTATTTATTTTTATACAAATGCTATAATAAAATAATGTTTATAATCTAGGATATGTCAAGATCTTTACCCAGGTTTGACTAGAGGACGGCTTGTTTTAGCGGTCTGACCGTAAGGCCGCTTGACTTACTGGATCGAGGTGGCGCAGGTTTTATCCGCGCACGGCCCACAAGCCAAATAAAACAGGTTTTAAAAACTTCAGATTTATTCGGTATATTCTACGGCATTCATTGATGATAATAAAATCAAACGAAGTTCAAAAATAGGCATGTTGTTAAAAACCCGACAAGTTCCCATGTATAAAGAAGGTACATTTATGGTACTAATAATAATATAAAACCAACATGTCCCATTACTGAATTTGAAGTTGAGGCTTCTCATACTGTTTTTTCGCGATTGTCGCGATATTAATCTACAGACACAACTTATTCAGTGACTGAGCGGCTCGCCTTTGCTTATCTGTCGTGACTTGTGATAATCCATATTTTTATTAGCGTCGGTTATAGGAAAATTCTTATTCGGGATGGTTGCCAAAACTTTGTGCCCGAGTATTAGCCGACAATTGGAATTACGCCAACTTGTGTGCGCTACCTATATTATTATTTCATCCTCAGCGCTTGATATAATAAAACTTAACATTCAGAAACTCGGAAGTACTTTAACTGCTTCCTCTTCGCTGATAATAGACAAAATTTCCACCCCAAATATTTAACAGTTACTACATGCGTACATGCTGTTATATTTTAAAGCTTACGAAATGGATACCTCAAGGACATGGATGTGTTTAAATTTTGTTATAAAAAAGTTGTGAGATCGTATTTTATCGTATTGGTGCGATTTCCGCCATGAAGCTGTTACGTTCCAATTTTATACGTTTATACAATATATAGCTATACAAAATTGGGCTAAGATTTAGTACTCTTATGGCGAAATTCTTGTTGTATGTTGTATTCACAGAAATCGTAACAGTGTTACTAAATCTGTGGTTGTATCCATATAACCACATGAATACCTTGATTCCCGAAAGATAATCTTGATCATTTTATTGTGTAACAAGTCATCACAGAAGTAAGAATCATTTTACATAACTTATATATAACAACATCTTTTATTATAGCAATTCGCTCATCCTTAGTTTATGTGACCTGTTTAAGATCACTTTTAGTAAAATGATAACATCCGGTACCATCAGGTACTGTATGATGAAATCAATGTAATAATAGAATCTGTAGTCTGAAATATTACTAAAGCATCGCAAAAACGATAGCATGGATTTGGACTAGCTTTCATTATGATAAAACCAAAGTTCTAATTTAGCATCATTCCATATCTTATCTCGATGTCATGTATAATATAAGCCCTGTTAAGAAACTGTTCCACCGTTGGACACGGGCCCCCTCTCACTGAGAGGGTTTAGGCCATAGTCCTCCACGCTGGCTCAGTGCGGGTTGGCGAACTTCACACACCTTCAAGAAACTCTTAGGCATGAAGGTTTCCTTACGATGTTTTCCTTCACCGTTAAAGCAAGTTATAACTATTTTTTTTAAAACGCACATGCTTTCGAAAAGACCCTGTGCCTGGATTCGAACCCGGGACTTCTGACATTGCAGTCCAACGGTCTAACCACTAGGCTATCACTGCATTTTATGTAACAGTAAAAAAATTGTTTTTTTTTAATCTTTTTACAGTGTTTCTGTGCGATGACGTTGTTCTATTGCGCGCACTGGCAAGCCTTTGTAACGGGGACTCTCAAGATGGGCAGGATAGACGTGACGGAGGCCCAGTACTCAATCATGGTCATTCACCTGGTGTCCGCGACCCTGGGCTCAGGCTTTTGGACCACGCAGGTAATGCTGTCATACTATCTACAAAATATTAAAATATCAATAACTTTAGAAATACTTTGTTATTATTGGGCATTAAAAGTCGTTCAATAGATTTGGAACGATAAGATTGTTTTTTGGTGAGGACGTGTATTTACATGGCAACAAATTAATTAACATCTTTGATAACCTGTTTCTCTACATCGAAAATAATTAAGTGGCGTGATATTGTTAAATTGGCATTTTAAGGAAATTGCGTAACTTATAATTGACAAGTGTCATAGTGCCTATGTATATGCGAGCCACTTCACGTCACGTACCTAATTGTCGCCTTGTCAACACACGACCCAACATATCGAACATATCGCATATTCAGAACGTTATAGACTTAACTCAAAAATCTAAGAAATCGTGGTACGGCCTATCTGGTGAATATTAAAGCAGCGTCGTTTTATGGTAGAATTTAGAAAAACGATGCTTCGGTCTTTTTCACATTTACCTCCCTCTACCCGCGCCGCTCGGTTTTTAAGAGATGTGATTAGTTTCCCAAAAATTTTATTTTTTGAGGTAAGTCACTACTGTTCTGAAAGTGCGATATGATAATTCGTACTAGAATATAGACGAATTATATAACAGCTACTTAATTATGCAATCATAGTAGCCTTGACGTTTTTAATTTCCTTGATTCATAATGTTTTTCTAAGTTGACAAGTATGAAACACATACAGAATCATCCGCGAAGTCGTAAAATCAGTTTCCTTTTGAACTCATTCGTATAATATGACTTCTATTATTTTTTTTCTGATCGGAAAAAAGTTTGTGGCACCGATAGTATGTAATTTTGAAACTGTTATGTGTGTTTGTCAGATATATAACTCAGCATAAGTTATAATTCCAAAAGGCTATATTAAAATCATAAGTCAAGTAATAATTTCATTGAATTTAAGGATTTAAATTACCGTCAGTGTCAAGATGTATCAATTTACCTATTAACATAGGCATGACATAAGCGCACGCATCTTACGCGCAATTTACGTATTTACACTATATATAGATATCTTTCGACCAAATGAAATGATCGCTAAATGCGAACTGGTTCAATTCTTAAAAAAGGAATGGTATAGTGTAGATAATATTTCCTTGTTTATGTAGTAAACTACTGACTTTTAACATATATATTTATACATGTTCTAAATCTATATGCATATAACCGTTTAAAATATGATTTAACATTATACAAAATGTGTTAGTTTAAAAATACCCACATGAGTATTGTTATAATGTTACCGGACCTTTCTGAAATCGTCTATATAACTGCACTGGTGATCTTTGTGTTGTTGCGGGCCACCCAGCACTTGCGATTACGTTTTCAATTCGGAAGCTTAGTTCTCACGGACTTGATTGGCACCATATAAGTCCACAAAGTGTACGTTTCTTTGCAGTGTATCTACAGATTGTGAATTGTATGTTATTTGGAAAAACGCCAGTGCGAGGTCGACCTAAGAATTTTCAGCCCAACTATTATTTTACATAATCTGTATTTTGTAGCTAAACTAGAACATATAAGTAATAGAATTAGTGCAACCCCAGCGGAACTGGAACCACTGATCCTCGTACCCATGTTTCAGTAGGAGGCTGACGAACATAGATTATGTAAAGCTATTATTGAGGCTGTTGCTATATTTCATGACCATTATGCCTGCTAGAATGTAATTCTAATGAGTCGAGCGGAGTAATCGAACTGTATAATAGTGTAGCGCGGGGCTACGTTTTTTTTTTATATTTGACTACTGATACGTTAAATCTACCTATTTATATCTTTCTGCTCGATGTATATTCTGACAACGGAGAAGTTGTAACCAATATTCACAGACTACACACTATAATATCATGCAATCTCTTACTTGTACCTTGCTGTGTTTTTAGCGAATTTAAGTTTTGCTCTCCTTCATCTATATCTATTAGTATATCAAAGGCTAAAGCTTAAGTTATACCTTCTAATATGTTAGACTCTTGCTCTTTTGAATTGCATTTTAGCTAGTGCCTTGTCCTACACATCCATGTGCTAGTTATCGTATATAAATGCACGCACCGCATACAGGTGGGTGGCGGGCTCGAAGTCCGCTACTCCCTGGCGCTGATAGCCATCGCGGGCGCGTTCCTCACGGTAGGCGCGCTGTTCGCCACCATCCTCACCGGCGGAGTTGGCAAGAACGGCTCCACGGTCGCTGTGAGACTCACGTTTTTATACACCCGTTCCGATTGGTTGGGGGCATGGGAGATGGGTTTTGACAAATAATAAAACCACGATACTGAACGCTTTGTTGGAATACTATTCTGCAATTTAAATCAAACTTTACGAAAACTTCCGATGACTGACATAACAGTGTTCTTCATCGAATGTTGTTTTAAATGTAATTTTAATCATCATGCCACGACGACTGGCTTTGTGGAGTTCGCATCCAGCATTTATCCTCCTACTTCACCAGGTCATCGGTCCATCTTACTTCAGGTTTTCTGGTACGTGGTTTCCACTGGAGAACTTTTGGGCCCCATCGGTCTTCAGTTCTACTATGTCCCTGTGCCCCTGTCCACCGCTCCTTATGTTTGACAATTACGACCACTATGTGGATGACATTGATTCTCGTGCAGGTCTTCTCGTTCTGATTCGATCACACTTTAAAACTCCAAGCATAACTCTCTATCACCATTTGAATGGCCTTATACATTCTTATGAGGCGCGCCTCAAGTTTAGACATTCGCTGCGGGGGGAGGGGATCTACGACTTAGTCGTCGAAGTCCGTATCCGAAGCGGAAAGAAGCGATGTCAGAGCATCGGGGGATCGGTGAGAACATGTCGCGGCCGGGGTTGGGTTGGTAGTCGGCGGCGGCTACTATTAGCGGATTCGTATGGGAAGATGCGTTCGCGAAGTGTCGAGTTGCCGCCTTTTTAATATAGGCGCGAATGGATTCGAGACCGAAGTCGGAGTGGATTCTTATGATTTGTAGTTGTGATTTTAAATATTAGAGTGGTTACCGATTGGGAACATTTTCGTGTGATGTAAACAATTTGTCTTCAAATGAAACGCCAAATTGTTATATTACATGTGCATGTTCACGATGACTATATATACTTTAAAAGACCTTTACAGTTCAATAGAACAAAGCGTTCACGAACTAAATTGCAACTAATTTATACTATCTCCCATACCGCCTCAAGAGATTGGACTAATAATTTGGGCTTTTCTAAATTGTTTAGTATTGTGAAATCATTGTAGGTTGTCATCAAATTATAGACGTGTTATTCAGTAGCTCAAATTGGTTTTTATTAGTTCGTTGACACTTACGCACATATGCTTTTTTCTGGGTTATTGGTATTTAGTTTTATACATAGTTCATAATACATACAGATTCGTCGAAAGCATGATTTAGGAGATTTTTAGATAGCGATAGCTGATGTCGATGCATGGATACTTATTAAAGCAATTTTAGACTACAAATATGTTCACATAAATATTGAATAATATATATATATATAAGGATATCTTCATGTGTCCTTTGTGATTACTACATAGATCACACATTTATGATTGGGGTCTAAATAAAATAACTAAAAATTTAAATATACTAAGTTGAATAAGTTTATTGTACAGAGAAGAACTGTGTAAGGTGCGAAAGAACAAAAATGCAATGAATCATAGCTTAGTAAAATTGTTACGCTTGCTGAAAAAGTAGTTTCATCTAAAGGTGCACATAACATTGAAATCAAGCAACTGTTCCGAACTGAAAGCATCTAGACTCAGAATTGTATTCAGTAACGCTAGTAGACCATAAATTACAAGTCATTAAGGTGCGTAAGTGTTTCCCATAAATTTAATACGTTCATTTGTTGTGACACATTTGTTTCCTATCGCTTACTATCATGTGGGTTTTTTTAATAGCATGTAATTATTTGTCATTAGATTACGCTCGCTGTTGAGATACTAATTATGTTAATACGATCATTTTATCGTGGTATACCTTCGTGATAAGTTGGCTTGTCACCTGGTAGTGATGTGAGAAGTCGATTGACCCAACATATCACTAGTGACAGACGGTCGGCGATACTGCCCTCCTTAACAGAGAGCATAATTATTAAATAGTTACAAAGAATATCGTCGTTTCTTGGTATATGTTGTTAGATTATTTTGATTTCGTTCAATTCTGTTGTATATGTATGTGGCTGGTGCTACCCACACTTTAATTCCTATTTCATGTGAGTTTTCACTCGTTTTTTGATCATTGGCAATAATTATGCTATACATAATATCACAGAATAACTTTATGACTAAATGTATCACGACTTCTTTATACCATGATACTGATAAGGTAGCACTTTAACTCTAGAAATTTACTTGCATATTTTTAATCAACAGAATTATCGTTATTTTGTGTGTAGTTTTGCAGTGCGGATTGTACTGTATGATTAATTTTTTGTTGGTCTCTCATTAGTTACGAACTTTAAAAATACAGTCTCCAAATGTTTCGGAATTATTTCCAATTAGGTTACCATGACATAATTTCTCAGTAAAATAGAAACAACATATTTAGGGATTTTCTACTAACCGAATAATACACCTGTCCTTATGAGTGCAACGCACGGTCTGCTGACGACAGCCGCGAGTACTAGAAAGATTAAGACTAGTTTTTAGACTTAAGTGTCTTATGTCCTACGTTGAATATTGTCCTGTAGAGGACTTTATAAAGGAAGTTCGAATCTTACACGACATGGTTAATAATAAACTATTAATTTTGATGACACAATATTGCTGTCTTTATTATCATCTTGGGGAAACCTTTTTCTAAATAATATAAACAGCGGTTCAAGGAACACTAGACTGTAACTCTCAAGTTCGCTGCTATTTGCTAGATAGATGAAATTACCCAAGACCAATACTAGAACTATTGATATATTATTTTAACTGATTAAAAATGGCATTTTTAAAAAGGGCCGAAGAATAAGAATACTAGTATGAGTGTGGTCTCAATTCAATTTTTAAAACTATCATTATAAAAAATATGAGGTCGTTAATCATTTAAAACTATCTGCAACTGTAGGAGAGTTGCTAGTTACGAGTAGGTTTAGATGAGTTAGTGTTAAAAGAAGAATTCACTTTGTTCGTGGTCCGTAAAGTCGGTAGTACAAATATTATATCGATGCTAGAAGACTTAGTGGTTGCATATTAATACATAGAGCCGTGGCTGTCGTCAGTAGTCCTCACAAACGTAGCCCTAACAACCCTGGGTGGTAACAGATGCCTGTGACGGGCGTACCCGGGTGCCTGCAAGTTTGCTCCATGTGCTTCGCTGCACAGTTTTACGTTCTCATCAACTTTTTGTCCACGTTCCGGGTTAGGGGATGCGGCAAAAACGGATCGACCGTTGCTGTAAGATCACCAAATACGTTACGACTAACTTATTCGTTCAACTCGTTGAGTGTTTATATGTGGCAATTCGGTTTAGACCTAGATTATTAAGCTAAACTATATTTTGAGCAATGTATTTTGTATTTAAGTATACAAAAATCTAAGGCGATATTATGAAGTTTTAAATAAATCAGGAATCGAATCGTCACATAATATTATAAAGCCTTGTGTTGAGCTGTGTCCATTAAGTCACAAAGGTGTTGTAATAAACTGTCTTTTTCCCGATGTTGCAAACCACTAATCTCGGTTAGTTTCGTTACAGCTTTTGTGGGCTACTGAACACGGACTTAACCGATTGCACGCACCATTATCATGCAATTAATATTCCGATACGCAAATGTTTTAATTGATCGATGTTCATATTTCATAAATTATTCAGTTACGGTTAACACTATTTGTGGGTGATATTTTGATAGGTAGTAATTTTTTGAATTTAGGTATACTCGTATTCGTCTTCAGGCACCTGAGCGTTATTTTCATTATGAAACCGAGTAACACTCACTTTTCATTCTGAAAAATATCTTTAAATTTAAAAAACTTTTCAATTACAAAAGAATATGAATATTCTTGTAAATATAGAAAATCAGATTCTCGCAAGATTCCATTTAATGGCGATTTAACCACCCGGCGGTATATTGTGGATAATTTTATCATGATTTTTGAAGGATTAGTGGTTAATTCTGATAATTAATGGTTTAAAGAAGACTTTAAACCATTCAGAATTGAAAGCAATATTATATATCACTTCAATATATAATTGTTGCATTTGAAAGGACTCCAGCACTGGCCTGTAGCAAGTATGAATTTATTACGAGAGACGGCGTTACTGAGAATTACTTAGGCTTATTGTATTAGAGCCCACCAAATGGCTTAGAGTTTCTCGCACCATTCTACATTAAATGTTTTTAATAAATGAGTGAAGACATCACATGCAAACTGTGCTATAAATTGTGATCGTCCCATTTTTAATGTTTTTATTTTTATATTTCAATGTTGATTTTTAATTAATGGCATGATTGTGATTTTTTTCTGTCATGGCCGCCGTCGACCGCATATGTGACGTGTCTACGTCACCACCTTGGGCCCTAACCGCATGACGATCTTCGCGTGACGTCATCACGCCCGCCATCATCATTATCACGGTCTAACACTACAGTTACCAACAGTTAACGTCAGCTTGAATCTGATATCCAACTACGCAGTCGTGATGATCACAACGTACCTAATCTTCGGCTACGTTGCCGTCATTATGAAGGGTGGAGTGGGGAAAAACGGCTCCACTGTCGCAGTAAGATTTTTTCTTCTGGTTAAAGTCCGCAATAAAATAGTGCACAATATTTTCTGAACCAATTCAGAGTAAAATGAATCATTGGTTACTTATTTGTGGAATAAGATCTGAACTAAGCTTGAGTATAATTTATTAAAATGATCTAAATTGACAAATCGTTATACAGATTTTTCCATACTTTCACTTAGCACGTGTCAGTGGTTTAACTATAAAATATTGTACACTATTTTATCCGGACTAGTATTGTGCCGTGCTAATAACATAATAACACTGCACAGACTCTACTAACGATTAGTTCCGCAGCCGCGCTAAATCACGCCTCGAGGCAGACCCGTAACTCGACAACTTGAGCCACTGTTACGTCCTGTAGTGTTGTCCTGTGCTCATTCCTATGTCTATCATTAACGCTTCACCATCTTAGCTCTGCTTTATATTTAGCCTGCTCGCGTAGCATTGAGCAGAGGATTTATTTTTAATTTTGCTTTATCTATGATACCTCTGGGTAAACTTGTTAACATTCTTAAGTTGTCAAGTTTTTTATTGAATTCTCTGTTCCCTGCCAAGTGGGGTAAATATAAGCCAGAGTCTAGCTTTTCAGCTTGAATGTTGTATGTTCTTTTAATTGATGGTTACAAGGAATAAAGGTACGTTTATACTAATGCCATATTAATTTAGACAGCTTCTCCATAATATTAACATTATGTTTCTGTAAGTAGACTCATATGAGCGACTCATATAATTAATTTAGCAGTTGGTGTTAGTGCGTGTTCATTTTTCCCCTCTTTTCCCAACGTAGACAGCTTTTAGGGGTATATACAAGATATAACATAATAAACGCAAGACCTGAAACTAGTTTGTTCTAAATCGGTAACTGAATTGATTCCTACAATTTTTAATGTATATTACTTTTTTTTAAATATGAAAAAAATGCTTTTACTTCTTCAGTGCGCTATAAAAAACTAAATTTATTCTTGATTCATAGCAATTAGGCGATTTCAAATGCATTCCTAAAACGAATTTCTCAAAACGCACAAATACACATACAAGTTTCATTGTTAATTGGGGCATAAAAATGCTTATAAAAGGGTAAAAACCTTAAAATTTGGAAATTTGGTTTTCGTATTGAATTTACGAAGCAATTCTCTAATCGGGGTGTCTGAGGTCTTGCGTTTATTATGTTACACCTTGTAGATATTGGGTTAAGATTGTAAAAGCGAAATGGATAGTGGTATTTTGGGGATAATTAAAATGCATAATAATATACAAGTAAGTGTATATTATCCCCAAAAAATCCAATTTGAACAATCAGGAAGTTTGCATTTTATTTGTCACCATTCGGCTAACAATCACGTCTTGGTGGAAACTTAAACGACAGCCGATTTCTCGAACTTCCCAAATAGTACTAAAATTGAAACTGGACTTGCTTGCTTTTGCATGAATTATAACCAAAAAATATAATTACGGACCCATAAAGTTCAGAAGTTACATAAATAATGTGAAGCTACGAAATGAGTGATGAATAACAGCATTTTGATAAGTCATTTACTAATGAAAGTTATGCTTAACAGCTCCCGAGCTATTACAGGATTTTGTGACATAATCAACCATGGGAAATGGTTCAAAGAATATACAATTTCTAAAAAAAAACACACCGGCACGTCTATATTCCCCAGAGGGGGTGGCAGAGGTGTACTGAGTACACTCACGTTTCGCCGACGATGTTAGGTCCCATGTAATAGGGGGCGAGCCTATTGCCATATACCGGGCACAATTCCAGACTCCGGACTCAGACTGGGAATTATTCGTTTGAAAAACTACATTTGTCCGACCTAGGATTTGAACCCAGGACCTCGTGATCACAAAGCGATGCGCTTTGCCACCAGACCAACGAGGCAGTCAAGTACAATTTCTACACCCATTTAATTTTATTCGGTACCATTATTCGATATGGCCGAACAAAGCACGTTGCGAAATCTTCCTGAAATGGTATTCTGTATGCATGTACGCTACTAGTTAAAGACTAAACCAGAATTTTACGAATTTATTGTAACGCGTTGCGTTGCTTGTTTTATTCAGCCATACGAATAAGGGATCTCTGTAAATGACAACATTACTCACACTTTAACCTAAGCTAAATTGCACCAGCTTCTGCACATATGTTACTTCTGGACTCCTGCACGTTGCCTTACCTAACTGTACCTCTCTCTAAAGACCATGATACACGGTGTGTGCTCTGGCCCAGGGCACCAGTATCCTATCGCCGGTGATCCCGTTCTCCCTCGTGGTGGTGCCAGCCTTCATCATCTTCCAGAAGAGCGAGTCCAACGTCTATCAGAACCACCCCTCGTTGTACATACTCGCCTTTGGAATGGTCGCAGCCAAAGTCACTAACAGATTAGTGGTGAGTACACATAATATAAGCTCACCGTATTATGCCGTACACCGAACACATTTCATATTTTGGAATCTACGGTCAACGCAATATTTCATTGAAAATTATCAGTTTTATAAATCGCTGCGTACGTTGCCAAACCAAAAGGGTTTTGCCACAAATCTTGTATTTTTCTCGATCTAAATTATAATGGGCAAACATCGTCATGATATAGACCCCTGAGGACGGTCACAGACGCCGCGATCGGCCGGGACGAAGATGGCGTGACGACTTGGACACTTATGCGGGAAAGACGTGGATATTACAGGCCCAGGATAGATTTGTGTGTGTGTGCGTGTGCCTGTGTGTGCGTGCGTGTGTGCGTGCCTGCCTGCGTGCGTGAGTGCGTGTGTGTGTGATCGATTCACGCTCTTGACCGAAGGACCTTTACAGTTTCACCGGGTAAAGAGCGAGCGTGCAACGAATACGCTCCAGCCAGACGGGCAAGGGGGAAACTACCTCAAGGGCACTTCAAGGAGAAACGGCCTAAGCTTCGTTATGGGGGAAGACATATACTAGGTGTTGCGCTTTTCACGGGTAGACAGGTCCAAAGACAGGTGAATGCCCTCTCGATGTCCTTTCCTTCCGCCTTACGCATACAGATACCGCACAGAGACCTCGTCAGCGAGGTCGAACAATCCTTTGCCCGTCGGCCGATGCAGAGCACTATGCTCTGCATCGGCCGACGGGCACTATGCTCTGCATCGGCCGACGGGCAAAGGATTGTTCGACCTCGCTGACGAGGTCTCTGTGCGGTATCTGTATGCGTAAGGCGGAAGGAAAAGACATCGAGAGGGCATTCACCTGTCTTTGGACCTTTGCAGTACTCTGTCTGACATTGGTATTACCTTAAAGTTATATCCCACAGGTGGCTCACATGACCAAGAGTGAGATGGACTACTACGACTGGTCGCTGCTGGGGCCCGCGATGCTGTTCCTCAACCAGTACTTCAACAACGCATTGCCAGAGTATTATGTGCTGTGGTTATGCGCGGTACGTACATACATACAGTTTTACGCTCCCATTGATGCGTATAGTTGTTCCGTCGAGCAAGGCGAGTCTGTTGCATTTTAGATAGAGAGCTGATTCATGTTTTCGTATTTAAAAGAAAACGTATAGGCCCTTATAAATGTAAAAGTCACAATCACCCAGACTGAACAAAGATTTAGGTTTGCACAAAGATATTCCCTGTAGTCTATCACCTAGCCATTTACCATTGACACAAAAAGAAGTCTCTGATTGACGAAAGCTCAGTGTAGAACTTGGCGTATTGATATACAAGGTGTAACATAATAAACGCAAGCCCTCAGACACCCTGATTAGAGAATTGCTTCATAAATTCAAAACGAAAACCAAATTTTCAAATATAAAGGTTTTTACCTTTTTTTAAAGCACTTTTATACCCCAATTAACAATGAAACTTGTACGTGTATGTGTGCGTTTTGATAAATACGTTTTAGGAATGCATTTGGTATCTTTTTCTTCAAGAATAAATTTAATTTTTTATGGCGCACTGAAGTAAAAGCATATTTTGCAAATTTAAAAAAAATGCAAGATACATTAAAAATAGTTGGAATCAATTCAGTTACCGATTTAGAACAAACTACTTTCAGGTCTTGCGTTTATTATGTTACAGTTTGTATATACATTAGCAAAGATTTATCCCAATTGGAAGTCGATCTCGCGGTTATGCGGACTAGTTAGCGCGCTAATTATTAGGCCAAGTCGTCAATTACCGTAGTAATTAGCCTGGAGCTATATTATAGAAAGTAATTTGGATAGCCAGTTAGTTGTTAGCGGAAATTTAAACTGGCTGTTTGATATTTCTCATTTATTTCATCCTTCCTTTTCATTTTTCCAAATCCAAATTTCGGACTTGTCTCCGACTCCTCCGACTGCAATTCGAAGTTTGCGTAACATCAACAAGTAAGTAATGTGTAAGTGTATAATCTGCTTACTTCGAATTTGAGGAGTAAAGTATAGTACTCTTTGTCTATTAAAAAATTACTTAACCTATTAAAAAATATTCACACGTTCTCCCACGTCTCTATATCTGACGATACGCATCCGCTCACTTCCGCGAGACAAACTCTGCGATTTTATCTATTCAAAAATCAAACAGATATGGGTGCACGTGGACCTGTTCCGGTACTGCGGGCAGATCTGCCTGGAGATCTGCGAGCACCTGAAGATCAAGCTGTTCCGCATCTCCGCGCCGGCGGGCGGCGGCAAGCCGGGCGCGGCCCCCGAGCGCAACGGTACGCGCCGCGCGCGCCGCCAGCCCGCGCACTCGTAGCCGCGCCCTCCGCCGGGACCAGCGTGAGTCGCCGCCAACATACTTGTTACTTGCAGCCTCGTATTTCTTGTACCCGGTTTATACACTGCTACTGTCGCCACTTCCCGCCAACAGTAACGAGCAGTATCGGCGCGTAGACTGTTCACGTACTGCCTTCGAACTTGAAGCATCACTCTGTTTCTCTTATCATCCTCTCTTTTCGGACATCCGATTTTCTTTTCCCTGAAACGATATTGTTTTCAAATGGTTTTTCTGATGCTCTAGCCTCACTTTTTTTTTCTTTTATATATTTATTTAATTAATAAAAGAAAAGCACCGTCATGCCTATATTCCCCAAGCAGGGGTGGCAGAGGTGTACTGAGTACACCCACGTTTCGCCGACGATGTTAGGTCCCATATAATAGGGGGCGAGCCTATTGCCATATACCGGGCACAATTCCAGACTCCGGACTCATACTAGGAATTTTTCGTTACAAAAACTACATTTGTCTGGCCTAGGATTTGAACCCAGAACCTCGTGATCACAAAGCGATCCGCTTTGCCACTAGACCAACGAGGCAGTCATTTCTTTAATTATTCCAAATTTATTTTTCCCATCATTCCAAAAAAGATTTCTAAACCGCCCCCACTGAGTGAGCGTGGCCTATCAGTCTTGACTCCCACTCAAAAAACTGCTAACGGAGGGAGCACCGGGCAGTGATAACGTAGGAAGGGAAGTAGAGCGTAAGAGGCGCATTTATACGACTTACCGTCCGTCACCTAACGCCTTTTGCGTTAGGTTGCAGTGAGCAGTGTGTAAATTGGGTATTAGAGGACAGATGTCCAGTAATACGTGTCGCTTAGCTGGAAAGACTTTGGGCGACGCCTCTCGACGTCTTGTTTAACGCTCCATGTCGACCTTCGTTTATTCGTTTGCAACATGTCACCCCAAAAAGTTTTCTTAAATCGTTCCTCCGTTTTGTTGCGCAACACACGTCTAAACTCTGTGACTTCTGTTCCTCAATAATAGGGACACGGTGACCAGGAACACGTCACAATATCGCCACTGTTCTGGTCTGGACTGGTCGGGCAACGTTGCCCAACGCTCGACTAGGCCCGACATCACAAGTGACACGTATTGCGAGACATTTGTTCCGTTCCGTAATGAATACGAGGCTTACAACTCGCGCCAATATTTATAACCGCTCTAAATGTAGTCAATGTAATCGCATACATGCGCAGTTATCATCAGATATATTCACACTCGTGCGCTTTCAACTTCATCTCACATCTTCCTCTGACGCATGCGTGTAACGCCATATCCATGCGATAACTTATACGTCAAAACTACTTGAATGATAGCGCATCCCACTGATGCAAGCCAGTTCAGTAACGGTGGATTTCCGTTCAATTACGAGAAAAATGGTGGAAGGTAAAGAGAAGTCTAGTGGTAAATCATCTACTATATGCAGATGACGCGGTTTTAATAGCGCCAACAGCCACTGATCTGCAATCACTAGTCACAGTTATGAAAGACGACTGCATGAAAAATGGCTTACATTTGAATGTGAAGAAAACCAAAATTATGGTTTTTGAACGGGAAGAAACCAGAACGAATGCAAGGATTGTGGTTGGTAACGATGTGCTGGAGCAAGTGAATGAGTTTGTATATCTTGAATGCGCATTCAGTAAGGACGGGAAATACACCGCTGACATAGAGAGAAGAGTGAGTGCAGGGAACAGAGTGAATGGCGCGATGGGAAAGCTACTTGGGAGCCGGCACTTAAGCCAAAAGGCGCAGCTGGCCATACATAATGGAGTGCTTGTCCCAACGCTGTTATATGGCAGCGAGAGCTGGGTCCGGGTTTTATCTGAAGGACAAGTCAAAAGCCTCCTTAACCGGCGAGCGTGTATGAGACGAACTATGAGAGTAGAGGATGCCAGAGAGGTATGTAAGGAAAGAACCTGTTTGAACTCTGTACTCTCTGCCTACCCCGTAAGGGATCTGGCGTGATGATATAGATAGATAGAGAGAGGTAAAGAGAAAGCATTGCAATTCAGTTCACTCTCCATCGTTGTAATTTAGTAGCCAGGGTAAATTAATACTATGCGTATATAGTCTTTTTCATGAGACCTGGGTACGGTGATGTTTGATCAAATCCCATTTCACTTACTTACTTTAGCCACTATCGTCCCATTGTTGGGCAAAGGTCACTGCTTCCATTCGTTTCTATTTTCGGCTTTTAAATGCCCATTTCACGCATATTGTAATCAAAATTTTCTAAAATAAGGTTGGTTAGGAAAAATGAAAAGGTTGCAAAGATAAACGAGAAATCTATTTTGATTTGCGTTTAATACATATACCGTTTATAAATTTGCGTAATTATTTAAAAAACGAATACTTTATTACTCAATAATGTAAATTGGTTTGCGATTTAGGGTCTGACACAATGAATTCGTTATGATCGTTAAATTGTTTTTTGAAATGTACAAAATCGATTTCCGATCCCTTTACGAATATTATTCTATGTATACGACTGAAAGACAGGATATGCTTATAGTCAAGAAATTAATAAAAAAACGCGCCATCTTGTCATATTCATAGATTTTTAAAAAATAATTTACTTGAGCGACGAATAAAGCGATTTGTCAGACGATTTCTCTGACAAATCGCTTGATTCGTAAACAAATAATGTTGTTATTGTATTTTATTTTCTTTTTCTTCCTTAATTATTGCTATTAAAATCGATACATTCTTTGTTATATATTACCTCGATACGATTTTGATCTTGATGAGAGTGGACGAAGCCAGAGTGGTATGTAGGGAAAGAACCTGTTTGAACTCTGTACACTCTGCCTACCCCGCAAGGGATCTGGCGTTATTATATAGATAGATAGATTTTAGTCTTCGTTATAAATTATCTCGAGACATTTCTAGAAATCTCAAATCCCAAACGTACCAATGGTTCGTGAAAAAGACTAGTCAGTGTTCGTTATGGAAGTGAATGGACGAAAGCCCCTAAGTGTAGACGATACGCTATATGTGTCATAAGGCATCTAACTAATACATACACTAAAAGTATGATGAATTGAAAATTGAAGACAAGATTTAGTTGAATGCGCACGAGTGTGGACGTACCATTTGCTTTCTGCGCATAGATACGCGGCTACATTCAGAGCAGTTATAAAGTCTGGCGTAAGCTGTACATACGCCTTTCGCTCTTAAAAATATATACATGCGACTTGTGCTCGCGACTCGCGCTGGCTATTTCGTTGAAAATTCGATCTTACGAGCACGAACAAATTTTAAGATAGATAGAACCCTGACAAATACAATATATCTTAATATAAAGGTACAATTGGCGGTGTTATTACTGAAAGCAATTTCTTCCAGACAACCAGTATTTACTACTTCTCGTTTCCAAAACCTGGAGCCTTCGTAATGCCAGTACTTAGTGCCAATTAAATCGTCCGAACTCGTTAGATGAAATTTCTTATGAAAACACAAACACATTTTCTGTAATGTATGAAAAATGGCGATATCTGTCATTGTTCATACTACTTCAAAATCGTCATTACCGTAAATAATATTGATTGCAATGCCTAGGCTCCGTCTTGTGCTTGGTATCATATAATTTATATTAAGGGATAACAGACCGATGAATATGAATGAGTATGTTCAAATTGTAATTCGTGAAAATAATCTACCGATTCATGCTCAGAGCTTCTATTTTTTTTCGGATTTTAATTAATTATTCTACTAAAAATATTCATATTCATTAGATCATCTCACCTTAATATCTCATCTCTCTGTTAAGTATACGTCGTGTAGGCCGAGCGGTCAGTCGGGCGACATATTTGAGTTTCCGAAAAACTTTAAATCTGTGCTAGTCTGCCTATTTCGGTCATGGGTTCCTTGCAAAATAATATGTCACCCGACTAAGTAATCGATTTCCTTTTCTATATATAAAATGTTTATTTGTTTTGCTGTGACGTCAAAAAGTTTGTAACGTTTTCTAAGTTAGAGCACTGTTGAATATAGAATATAGTCCGGGCGCATTAAAATGTGACGTTATATCACCCACGAATTTCTTAAAGCCCGAGCCCAATTACATTCAGCTCACTCGTGCGGCAGTGAGCAAGGAACTGGAATGCCAAGTGGCAAGGATTTTGTTTCTATTCTCTTGCCGCAATCGATTGCGCATTGTTCCTTGACTTATCGTTATAAAATGCCGTTATCGTCATTTTTTTGTTATTTTATCGGCGTTAACTACTGTAGAAAGTCCACTTGGCTACAAGCTTAGCGCAACGCGCGAATGTAAACTGTTGCAATAGATATAAAAATAAGTGGTTATGTAAAATTTACAAGGCTGCACTGCTTGTATTCATGTCCACTACTCTGTGTACTACCGCGCGAGTAGCTGACTATAAATAAGCGGTAAGGGATTAAGTTTGCTTGTATACGTAACGACGCAGTTCTTGCAAGTAAGGTGTGTTTAAATTAGTTGCTTAAAAGAACCGTTACCGCCACCGTACGTGGGGGCCATAGTCCGCACCTCAGTCGCTGCACATTGTCAGACAACCAAAAACAAAGCTTGATAAATCACATTAAAGGCGTGTAAACAGTAGAATATCTCACTAATAGGGGTTCGACTAAGAATCACGCAGATGCGCACTCTACGCGGCTTCACGGAGTGTACTGTCTGCCTATTCAGATTGCTAGTACTAACATATTCTACTGTTTACATATCTTTAGTGTAATACCGCGCTACGATACGTACACTCTCACTAGTTCACGTCCACGCGGCTTTGGGGCCGTTTAAGTGGAACATTGTTCTCAGGTGATGTAACTACTATCGTAGGACATTATATAAAACTTTGTTTCTGTTGGGTTGTTGTGTGTGTGAATGATCTACGCCGATGATCGCGGGGCCTTTGGAGCTTTACCAGATAAGAGTGTGTGTGTGCAACCACTAAACTCGAGCCAGAAGAGCAAGGGGGAAAATAGCTCACAGGCGCCTCAAGGAGGAACGGCCTCGGCTTGGGCAGTCGCTATGGGGGAGGGCGTATACTAGGTGTCTCGCCGTGGTGCTCTGCACCGGCCGGCGGGCAAGGGATTCTTCGACCTCGCCGGCGAAGTCGGTGTCTGATCCTGTGTGCGGTATCTGTATTCGTAAGAAGGGATGTACGGGCATCGGGAGGGTTCTGTTGGGATGGGACTCATGTGTTGTCACTCACGACTCATTGCCGGTGTTTCAACGCCACTCTAGCGAAGACGTCCTCTATACATTCTATCAAAGATTTAGGGCCACTTATACGAACCAGGGTTAGCGTTACCTATTGACTAACTCAAGGTTATAACGTTCAATTGTCTTTAACTCAACGTTAATTATCACGTTACAAGGTTCCTATAATCTAAAGAGGCTTAGGCCGAAAGCAGGTTTTGATATCTAAATTTAAAAAATCGCGGTGCTCAGATCTGTCAGCGACATCTTTCATATGAGCATTTTAAGGCCCAATACGAAACTGGGCGAGCCTATCGCGATCTTAATTCGAATTATGTATTAACCTTACTTGCAAAAACTGCGTCGCCTGCACACCTAAGCCCGTATTACAGAACGAAAATCAGTCATAAAACTAGTTTTAAAAGATAGATCTCGATATATCTTGATCGAGATACATCTAGATTTTCGTTCCGTAATACGGGCCGAAATCCCAGAGCAGATTATAAAAACACTATGTGGTCAGTATCTATTGTGTGGAGTGTTACGGGTGTGTTTGCACTGAGACGCACGGCGGCGCGCGGCTGGATATACTTTTATTATAACATTCAATATTTCGTTAAATTAATTCTATTCGAGTCTGTTTGTTGTGAACTCTTTGTTAAAGTTATGGAAACTACTTTTGAGTGCTATGTACATAGTTTCTTCTTCGCTGTTCGCTTTATATTTATCTAGCTCAGAAGTTCCCAAACAGGGGGGCGCAACCGCCTTGGGGTCGTCGACACATACGAAGGGGGGCGAAACACAAAAAAAAATTACGCATAAATTAAACATCACAATATCACATTCTGTTTGCAACTGTTTCAAAATGCGACGTCGTCGTTCAGAAAAGTTCAGGAAGTATTTCAATTACATACCTAAATGATTTATTTGTTAAATTTGTTTGAAGTTTATTTTGTATAAATTAGAATTAAAATAAATAGAATGTTAAATATTTGTAGTTGTTAAAATAATGTGCTTTTTTATAGGAATGAAAAAATTAAAGGGGAATGGGGCATGAAAATATTATTTATTACCCGGGGTCGCAACTAAAGAAAGGTTGGGAAACCCTGATCTAGCTCTATAGGCGATTTCAGTATAGAAATGTTTTACTCAATTTGAGTACAATTACTACATCAGTACTTGGGTGAGCGGGAAAATAATGTCAAGGTTAGCTATTTATTTTCTTCTATTGTGTCGTAAATATTAAGTAATTTGTACATGTTAGTGCTTAAAATTAGTTTCCTTTATTTATTTTGTACATATGTATATTATTTGTCCAACATAGTTGAGTAATAAAAAGGGATATTATGTGTATCATTAAGGTTGTTAATTATACGTCGTTCTTGTTAGGTGTAGTTAAAATATGTTACATTTATATTTAATATTACGGATCCCTTTTATGCCTGGTTTACATTCAGCCGACTTGCTCGGGAAGCGAGGGCAGTGGAGTCTTGTAAAGTACGTCACTCGCACTGTCATGGCTTCTCTTATCATCATTTCCCAGCTGCGCTTCCATCGCTGGTTTTTTATAGTGAGATCCAAAAACTGCCATCGTGGGCATTGTCAAGTTACATTGTGATCACTTGCTAACTCAGTGTTGGCAGTTTGGGGTGTTATTTGCAACTTTATCCTCCATGCGGGAAGTGACGGCAGTGGCATAATGTAAATCAGGTATAAAATATATTATACAGTTGGACTTAGTAGGTAACTACCTAAAAAGGTCTTAGTCGATGTCGAATAATATTATCGTGAGTAGTTATAGCATGCGGAAGCGCAGACAAAAGTCGTTATAAACATTATGAATCAATCAATTAATCAGCCTATCGCAGTCCACTGCTGGACATAGGCCCCTCCTAACACGCGCCATTGCTCACGGTCCTCCGCATTCCGCATCCAGTCTGTCCCACCGACCTTTTTGAGGTCGTCGGTCCATCTAGCTGGGGGCCGTCCTACCTTACGCTTACCAAGTCGCGGTCATTATGAATAGACTTAAAAATTCAAGGAAAAATTTTCTTGACTAAAAGGGCGCTGGATTGCCGGTTCGGATATAAAGTGAAAGGTTGTATGTATCTGATACATTCTAAACTATCTTGCAATGATTAAATAGACCGTGTCTTATCTGATGGACAAGCGAAGAATCTTAATATCCGGCGAGCTTGTTTGAGACGACCTATGAGATCAGAGAGAGAGAGCGGCAGCGGCGAGAGAGATCTGTAGTCGAAGAACTCATTCTGTGTACTCGATGCCTAACCTGTGCCTCAAGTCTGCTAAATGCTACGAAAATCGTTTAATTACAATTATGCCAAAAGTTATGTTGTAAATTGTTTAAACTGATGACTATGGAGAATCATAAGAATTATTGATAGGTACCATAAGAATAAGAAAGCATTGAATTAGTAGATTGAAAACGATAATTTTTTTTTTTTATTAAAATTGCAGTAAGGGTCCTGGGGCCCAGGAAAGGATCAGGGGTATTGATGCACATAATTAAATAAAACGGTGGCGTACATTTAACATTCTTCCGAAGTTATGGAGATGAAAAAAACCGTCAGACCTCTGAGAAATAGATTTCAGCGCTTTCAAATCTGACTTGCAAAATATGTAATACACACGTTATTCAAAGGACTAGATAAACCTTTTTAAAAGTAGACCCCAAACACGATATGCAGTTTGAGTAGTGCTCAGTGGCTAGATTGATATTATTTTACCAACTCAGTCTCGTATATTTATGTGCATATTGAAATTTATATTTAAAATATCTGCGTCGTTGGTCTAATGGCAAAGCACATCGCTTGGTGATCACGAAGTCCTGGGTTCAAATATTAGGTCTGACAAATGAAGTTTTTTTATGTCTTCTTAGTATGAGTCCGGAGTCTGGAATTGTGACCGGGCACAATTCCATATGGCAATCGGCTCGCCCCCTATTACATGGGACCTAATGTCGGCGAAAAGTGGGTGTACACAGTACACCTCTGCCACCCCGCTTGGGAAATATAGACGCGATGGTGTTTAATTGTATTGAAAAAATCCAAAAATAATATTTCTTCCGACGGCACTAGAGTACTGAAGTATAGTTTTAAGGCATTCAAAATAGATGGGTGTGGGCTTTGGCCGTCAACGTGGTGAAAAGATCTCTTAACCTCTCGGCCGCTTTGTCACGTCGATCTGACGAAATTTCCTCATGGTTGTCTGAAACTAGGGGTTAAGGGTAATTCTAATTGGTTAAATGTAATCCACAGGTGCTAGATGCAACGTGTTTGGTAGAGCCCCCACTGCCGCGTTCCGAGCCCCAACTGCAATCGTAGCGCTATGAAAACGCTTTAGCGCTTAAAGCATTGACTAATATGGTTTTGATACGAGATAATTAATTTTAATAAACAATAATAAAGCCTTCTCTGGTTGATCATTCTATTTAATCGAAGCACTCTTTTCTGCAAAGGATTTCTTTACACAAGTCCTTAAAACATATTAATTGTTATGACATGTTAGCAAGGAATTTCACCGTTGTCTCATATCGATATCACGTTGCAGATTGTGTATAGCGTAGAATACAATATTTATTACAAAAAAAAACAGTGTGTAAAGAATAGGTACGTAAAATCTGTACTTCCTAAAATGAGAAACTAACTTCTCTTCAAACATTTTGCATCAAACCGGCTTTATTTCTTTTTTTTTTAAACGTGGCCCTCATCATCATCATCATCATCATCAGCCCGTGTCAGTCCACTGCTGGACGTAGGCCTCTCCCATGGCACGCTCGACTTACCATGGAAGGTTTTGCCCATAATCGCCACGCTGGGCATGCGGGTTGGCGATCGCAGGGCGTAACTTCTCAGGGCGTAACGTGGCCCTCACTAGTATTTAATTCTGTGTCGTGGGTGCGTTTACAAACATGAAGATTCACATAAACAAATATCCAGACCGAAACCAAGAATTGTGGATCATACAAAGATTTGTCGCGTGCGGGAATCGAACCAGCGACTATTAGGCACAATGGGCGGAGCGGCTTAAGCTTTTAACCATTGCGCTAAATCGTCCGTTTTTTTCTAACTACCTTTCTATATCATCGCGCCAGATCCTTTGCGGGGTAGGCAGAGAGTACAGAGTTCCAACAGGTTTATTCCTTATATACCTCTTTGGCTTTCTCCACTCTCATAGTACGTCTCATACACGCTCGCCGGTTACGGAGACTCTTGACTTATCCTTCAGATAAGCTTTTTGTATTCAATGTTTTTTTTTAAAGTATAATTTGGCCCAGTCCAGTTAATTCCAAGTAATCTCCTAAAGTTATATTAATTACTGATATTGCCTTCTACGCTGTACATCAGAGGTGGTTGGGTATTCGAATAAGCCGCATTAAGTGTGTGTTATTGTTGTAGATCGCAGCCGAGTAACGGATAAATGCTATCAGATATACATAGGCAACTCGGATAAGTAAGTGCTTTACCTACGTTGCTGCTATTACTAAACATATTCACCTTTATTGCTAGTTATAATATTTCTATCTATCTATCTATAACCTCACGCCAGATCCCTTGCGGGGTAGGCAGAGAGTATAGAGTTCCAACAGGTTCTTTCCTTACATACCTTATAATATTTACATATACATAATAAGTAAGTCACTCGATAGCGTAACAATAGTATTTATTTTTCATGTAAGATGGGCACTGAGGCGCTCGTAGCGCTGTGCGACCGCGGTGTTCTTACCGATCACCTAGGTTAAGCGGCGTTCGACTCGGTCGGCCTGTGATGGGTGACCGCGTCTCCGCGCTTCGGAAGGCACGTTAAGCCGTTGGTCCCGGTGACCACTTAATGTGGTAGTCGTTAAGCCGAGTTAGAAGCCTTAAAGGCGGCTTGATAAGTTCCAATAGCAGGTGGCCACAAACCTGCCTCCACCGCACCGCACTGGGTCCGCGTGGTGGAGTAAGACCTAACCTCTCTCACCTCGATTTGTGAGAGAAGGCCTTTGCCCAGCAGTGGGCAGTATAGGCTGATGTTATTATTATTATATGGGTACTGTAACAGTTGTAAGTATCTAAGAAAATTATGCTTGATTCAATGGCAATAAAAGGCATGACCCGTTTCTAAACTAATGGTTTTATGCCTTAATACTATTGAATGAAATATTAATTTCGTTTGGCACTTAGAACTGTCACTATCCATCTTATGTGAAAAATATTGTACTACCATTAATGGTCGGTTTTCATATGTAACTCATACAGTTCTACAAGGAACTTTTGACCCGTGGCCGAAATCGGGACTAACGCTGTCATCAAGTCAAATGTCACTACATGACAGTCACAGAGTTGCCATTTGCTATTAAATTTACCCAAGTTCTTTTTTTAATTAGTAACCGTGCGGACCTACCTGTCGAAATATCTCCTAAAAAGTAGGAAAATTTTACTGAGTATTAACCCTGAGGGTCAAACCATCCACAGACCAAGAGATCCTTGTCGGACAATACATAGATGCTTCCTGTCAGCTGTATTTTGACATTCTCCATATAGAATGTCAAAATTCTACTGGTAGTAGGCAAATATCGACGTGTCCAACGTGCAAAGTCCTATAATACAGTATTTGTCTATCTATCTATATCATAACGCCAGATCCCTTGCGGTGTAGGCAGAGAGTACAGAGTTTCAACAGGTTCTTTCCTTACATACCGCTCTGGCTTCCAGTTTTTATATTTGGCAGAAATAACCTTATCGACGGGCACGAAAGTTGCAAATATCATTTATTTATTTGGCATATGTTAACTTTGTTTTATGGGACCGTCGATATATCCTTGAGTTAAATATTGAAACCTACCATTAATGCATTGCATAAGATATCTTTTTATTTATTAATTTTAAACTCTATATCTACACTGTAACGAGTCATGTCCAATCTTTGAATGCCGGTGATATCTGGCTCCAGAGGATCTATCTACCAAAGCGCATTCTTACCGCTCCAATGAATTGCCTTCCTTATAAAGTGATGTTTTACATGCATCCGTAAGTACTCTATGATACGCTCTATGGTACTTTATCATAGTTATATCTGTGTTGAGTAGGGAAGATCTGGCAATATGACCTTAGTGTGACATAGTACTAAGGGGCTGACATATTGTTTGTGATTGGACACGAAATGTTGTCCCTACGTTGAACCACGGAGCAAATAGGAAGGGGAGGTGGCATAAACAGATTTTTTCTATAAATGATAAGTGTCGTTGCGCGGGGTGGCACAGGCCGAGAGGGACGATACGCCCGACCTTCATTTGTATTTGCCGATTGGCGGGTACTGGTAAGAACGAAACGGTGCGTCTATGTCAATGTTACTTGTAAGTTCAATTATATTACGGTAGATGGCATTTTAAATATAAATTTGTTCTAATAAATTACGAAAAAAATACTTACAGGTGAAATGTGATATTATTTGTGTCACCAGAATGTCAATCCAAGTAATTTTTGCATGTTGAGATACATAACTTCATTTTAAAAGTTTGATTTTAAGTGAAAATAGATAATATTTCATAGCTATGCGAACTGGAGCGGACGTATGAATGGAGCGAGTAGCGATGACAAACCACCACGATGACGTCAATGCTTTTATGAAATCAAAAGGCTCATTAGCTTAGCCCGTGTCCTCTTCGTATTTGCTTCATGCGTTGAACTGTCTTTAGTCTACGTATTCTACAAGTGTCTACAGTATAAAACAATTGTTTTAATATATAAATAAATAAAAAAAATATTTTATATTTTTAAAGATTTCTTCCTGTAAAAGCGTCTTGTTTAGAGCTCTGTAGTAGTTAATTTGCATAGCAACAACTTAGGCTAGATGTGGCATAGCTTTATGTATGTACTAATTGTGTCCTCCTACAAAATGTATGTTCATGCAATTCTATGTATGTTATTATGAACTAACAATGCTAGGAACGCTTGTCTTAAATATATTTATTTAATTAATGAACTCTTGTATATTCTAAACTTGATCTTTCTATCTTATCCTTGTTATATTGATGAAGTGTGAACAGGTAGTTTTTGAGAAGGTGTTTCCAAAGATCAAAAATTATGTCGAGGTGTGTATTAAAATGTGGGGCGTGCGAACTATTAGAAGTAATCGTGTATAATGCCATTTTTATAGGAAATTAAAAATTACTTTTGGTAAATATATAGTTGCAGCTAGCTATTGAATACTCGCGTTTATCTGTGCAGTGAACTAACGGGTCATGCGCATCCCATGCAAAGCGCGCACCCACATGTAAGCCGTGTATGCACTTTAAAAGGCGTGCTTCGCAACGCATGTGTCTGCTTGGGGCATGTGTGGTAAAAATAGCTGATCGGCACAGATTTGAGCCGATCTGCAACATTTATTTACATGAATTGACGACTAACGCATCCTTTGTACTGTATTCTCTCCTTATCTATCTATATATATCCTGGGAGGATGACATAGATATATAGACAACTTGCGTCAATCGTATGTGTTTAATGCACAGTGCGTAACAATTAAGGCTTCTACCATTGATTGACGTTTTTAGCAACGCATACTGGCCGGACACCCCGTGGGCAGTTACATGCGTAACGCACGCACGGCTCAATGCACATATGGACGAATCCACGTTGCGAGGATTGTCCTGCGCACACGGTGCGTCTTACTCACAAAGTGTTTACACGGCTTTATAAGTAGACACCCAGATCATGTATAGAAAGTTAAACATTTTGTGCACTCTGCAACCTTAGAAAAAATGCTATATCAAAGAGTCATTTAATATAAAACTACATTTTAAGACTCCCAACATTTTATAGATGCTAGAACACACTGCTTAAGTTTTTATGGTTTTGTAATAAGTAGCTTAACGCCGTCGAAATGCCAGACCATGTAAATATATATTATGTACGTGGCAAACGCAAGCTCGCTGTATCATATACATATACATGTATTTTTTATCTGAAATATAAGAAATGTACATTTTCATGATACTTGTTTTATTAGCAAAGGAGACCATATTCGCTTCATATTTATACGAATTATGGAGAAAAAGGCACTAATACTGTACAAAAGTACTTATTATAGGATCCTTAATAGGAAACCTATTACTATATTAAAACAAGAAAATATGACTAGCGTAGCGTAAGGTGTATGGTTGGAGTCGACCCATACAAGTGCCGGTCAAATTTTTTAATATGCAGGTCTCAAGTGCGGGGCAATTCTCGCAGTGCATATAATAGCTGCACATTACCATACATTCAAATGTTTGAAACCCTTCTGTATGAGGAAGTCCTTGATAAAACTGTTACTAGTAATCCTTATCGCCAGGACATCATATGCACTCCTGAAAGTCAAATCCTTTAAGGTTTAACTTTCGTGTTAACTGGTGTTGCGTCCGCTTTTCGTATATTAGCATATAACATGGGGAGATTATAATAACGGCTATTATAGGCATGATATTTGCTGCTGGGTTTTTGTGTGGTGGCGGTACGTAGTATTTCTGTCTGTATTTGTGACCTTAGTTGTGCTCTAAATTAAACTAACAATATTAAGTAGTAGTACTACTTTGCTTGATACTTTTTAATTGTAACTGGAAGCTTTACTAATAATTACTGTAGGAAATGATCATATATATATAACAAAATGACAATGCTAGATTACAGTAATACTGGTAAAGAGACATTCTCTGTTAGGCCACATGGTAGCCCTCGGAGGCGTGGGTAGGAATAAATGCGCGCGCCGCTCGCCTGCTAATCACAAAAAGAGTGCCCAAAGCAGATTACTTAAAAAAATCTTTTATAAAAAAAGGTACACCGACTTCAAAAAGCAAAAAAATAAATATTTGAAGTCGGTGCTGGTTGGTGCAGTCGGTTACTTGGCACCGACTTCAAATATTTATTTTTTTGCTTTTTGAAGTCGGTTTACCTTTTTTATAAAATATTTTTATTTTACAATTTTAAGTGTCCAGTGAATTCTATAGTAGGGTACCTATAGGATTGACGTAATACCGATAATATCGCAATTTACACATGCCTATTGTTTGTCGTTAAGGAGTTCCCTGGTGTATCTTCTAAGTCCAAGGTCCAATGTCAATAAAATGAATATGGGACCACCTTGGCGATATACTGAACCCAATGCAAAAAAAAATATCAAAATCGGCCCACAATTGACGGAAATATCGCTGAACATACATAAAAAAAAAGCATACATACAACCGAACATAGAACCTCCTCCTTTTTGAAGTCGGTTAAAAATAGGCCCATTGTCTAGTTAAAACGTACTTTAAAACAAACTATACCACTGTTAGGACATCACCGAAAAACCTACGCCTTTGTTCTTATAATATGATATTCTCAACGTTATGCCTATACTGTCTATGTGGTGATTAGCCTAAAGAGTCAAAATGTGTATTCATTTGGTATTGTTTATTTAAATCTTCTATCTATCTATCTATCTATAACCTCACGCCAGATCCCTTGCGGGGTAGGCAGAGCGTACAGAGTTCCAACAGGTTCTTTCTTTACATACCTCTCTGGCTTCCTCGACTCTCATAGTTCGTCTCATACACGCTCGCCAGTTACGGAGACTCTTGACTTTTCCATCAGATAAGACTCGGTTTATTTGGTCGTGGTAAGATAGTCTAGGTCTTCCCCGGTACCTGCATCCTTCCACTTTCACATTGTATATCTGTTTTGTCATTCTTTCCTCTTGCATTCTTTCTATATGCCCGAACCAACGGAGCATGCCCTTTCTCATATTTACACCGATACTATCTTTCATACCTACTCGCTGTCGTACTATGCTGTTGCTAATGCGGTCGGTCAGCTTCACTCCGCACATCTTCCGCAGAGCTCGCATTTCTACCGCATTTATCCTACTTTCATTCTCCTTACATACCCAGCTCTCGCTACCATATAACAGCGTTGGGACAAGAACTCCGTTATGTATGGCCAGCTGCGCCTTATGGCTTAAGTGCCGGCTCCCGAGTAGCTTTCCCATCGCACCATTCACTCTGTTCCCTGCACTCACTCTTCTCTCTATGTCAGCGGTGTATTTCCCATCCTTACTGAAGGCGCATCCAAGATATACAAACTCATTCACTTGCTCCAGCACATCCAACCACAATCCTTAAATCTTAATTTTAAAAGGTTAATTTATACGAAATAATATGAATGTGCAATGTTAATTTTATGATTTTATTTTCTCTTTTACAGTGTCGAGTGAAAGTGAACAGTCGGATTCTGAAGATGTGCAACTTCTATTAAATACCAATACCTAGTATTTAGTTAATAACTTATTTTTATTATAACGTATATATATCTGCACATGTTACATAACTACATAGTACCTATATAATATGAAATTAGTCTGCCTCAGTCTAATTTGGGAAAAGTGAAGAAGCCATTTTACATGTTGGATACTTCTTATTATTTAATGAATAGACGTGGCATAGATAGGTAGAAAATATAATTGAATTACTGTTGTCGAGCACCAGTTGAGATACTTAAAAAATGCAGAACATTATAATTACAAATATTATTAATGTCAATCAAGAAACGATTTTAAAAATTAAATAGATCAATTTAGGTCAATGAAGGTTAGAAGCGCCATTCCCTCCTGATGATACTGATGAACGGCAGTCATTATATATTTAGTGCAACAAGACAGCAGTGGCATAGCTACTTTTAAATGGGGCTTAAATGGGTCCCATATGAAAATTTGTATGGGCCCTTTTCACCCGACTGCTGTCACGCCTAAAAAGAGACTTAATGTTTTTTTACGAAAAAACGAATGAACTCGCGTTAATAAATTCGTGTAACATCGTAACCACTTTTTTCTTACATCGGTCTCATTTATAAGTAAGGCTGCTATGAGTTTTTCCAAATTCTTTGTATGTCTCTGTGGGGCAGTGGGATTTCCTTCTCGAGATTCATTCGTTCAATCGCTCTAAAATTTACTTACACACAGGACTTGAGTTGACAATTTATGCAAAAGTAGTTATTTGGCAGCATATATTTATTACAATAATCAAGAGACTATTTTTTTATGAAACTGGACTGAGACAGACAGACTTTATAATAAAATTGTTAATATGTCATTTGTGTTTATTTTTATAACCTTTTTAAATTAATCCGTGTCTTATCTGAAGGGCAGGTCAAGAGTCTCCATAACCGGCGAGCGTGTATGAGACGAACCGACGTAAGAAAAGAACCTGTTGGAACTCTACTCTCTGCCTACCCCACGAGGGAGCTGGCGTGATGATGTAGATTTTTATTTATTTATTTGTTTTAAAAAACGTAGCCCCACACTAGGATTAATTCCTGTGTCGTGGGTGCGTTTACATAAAAATTCACAATCACAAATACCCAGACCGGAACAAATAATTGTGGATCACACAAAGATTTGTCCCGTGCGGGAATCGAACCCGCGATTATTAGACAGTGGGCGAACTTAACCACTGCGCTAAATCGTCGTCGTCAGATAGATAGATTTAAATGAATATGACTTTAAATTAACCCAATTAAAGGATTACTTATAACCCTTACTCATATTTGGAAATGCGTTCACAAAGCAGACCATGTTTTAGATAAAAAAAACATAAATCATGGAACATAATATTATCATGACTTTATGAATGACTAGTTTCTGCCCGCGACTCCGTCCGCGTTGAGTTTAGACAGGAACATTACATTTTTCCGCGATAAGTATCAACTATCTGTGTGCCAAATTCCATCCAAACCTGTTCAGCTGTTTTTTCGTGATTGAGTTAGAAACATCCAAACTTTCACATTTATAATATTTGTAGGAATTCTTTGCAAGATTACTTCAATACATACACAAATAAAATTCAATTACACAACATATTTACTTTATCGTGTTTTAATACCAATTCTCCTTATCTTTGTACAGATTATTTATAGTACTGTGATTGCTACACCCTAAACGATATATTTGCATATTTAGCAATAGTTCCTTTCTCTACGCTTGAACTAAACTCGGGTAGATGTGATATGAATAAGTGCAAATAGTCTTTGCAAGAATTATTTTTTATTTAGTTTCACGTGAAACACTCATAATTATCACTTCGCGAAGGCAGAGGCTGCATGATCAGTGACATCAATCTTGAGAGAGACTACCCGTTATGTGTTGTAGTGGAAAGTTTTCAATATTTCTCTTTTTGAACAAATAACAGTAAATTTTGTAAGTCGGACTGATCGTGTAACCTCCGACTATAGGGTTAAAGATCACATTATCCACAGGAAAACTATGTGGCGCTATCTATTATACCTGCTACTCGGAAACTACATCGGTCGCACGGAGATGAGAGAGAAAAAAAGGCTTTCCTTTGCCTGCGGTATTGGTCGATTTTCAGCCATAAGTCTTTAACATTGACGTGATGTCTGTCGCAATTTATCTACATACACAGGCTTATAGTCTTAAAAGCATGAACACCTCAACTTAGAATAAAGATAATTTTTATTCTAAGCACCTAAACAACATAATAAGTTAATTTACTGATGCTCGCACCATCTGCGCATGCACTTTGACGGCAAATCGTTTTGCTGTTGATTTAGATCGATATTACCGTTGATTTAGATACGAGTCTACGCCGGTGGTATTTTATAAAGATAGATATTGAGAAAATTAAGCGTGTCGAAACCGGCGAACATGTTTGCGACGAAGTATGAGAATGAAGCAGGCGAGAAACGAAATCAGTGCTTTGTGCCTATCCTGTAAACCATCTGGCGTGATGGTATAAATAGATGGAACAAAATAATTTCGAAATACGTAATCCTTCAAGTTATCCTGGAAATGTAGGGTAAATTGATAATAAAGAAGTATTTAATGCTCCAAAAAATGTTAGGATAAAGCTAATGTTAACGCCTGGTTGAAAATGCACTAAGCATGCATAAAGCATTAAAACACGTTGCATACAAATATTGGCTATAGTTCTACGTAATGTCTTAGTTTGACGCCTTGCGATGCAAATGCAGCATAAGCATAACGACTATACTCACTATGCCTCAACCCTACGTTATAAAATAATGAACGAATAAACATTATTATATATCTCATTGGTAGACTCATTCGTTCATCGAGAGATAATGATATCATTTCCTCGCCGCGTCTATCTGCTGGCGGTAAAATGTCAACATTGTTTTTATATCGGTGCAGTGGTGTGATATTGTGACAATGGCTCCCTGGGGACAACCGCCGTGCTGGGGTGGTTACGAAAACCTCAAAGGACAAGGTAAGTGTCGACAAAATACGTAGTTTTTTAATGTATTTTTGTCACGTTATCAGTTTTTAGGAAGGTAGGTATTTATATTATGATAACTCGCGGCTACTGAGTTTTGTAAATAAGTTTATCAAATTGTTGTTTTGTATTAAGTATTACGTAGGTTAGAACTTATTTTTTTTAATAAAATAGCCCCACACTAAAAATTATTCCGGTGTCGTGGGTGCGTTTATCAACATGAAATTCACATACACAAACACTCAGACCGAAATAAAGATTTGTGCGTCACAAGAAGATTTGTCCCGTGCGGGTTTTGAACCCGCGTCTACGCGATCCAGTGGATAAAGCGACTAGTTATTAATCTCTGGACCAACCCGTCCGTCCGTTTGTCCGAACAAAATAAAAGCGTTGCAATAAAATTACCATAAGTCCTAATGAGGCCTCATGTAGTTTCTAAAAAAACCACCAAGCAATAAAATGGTAAAAAGAATAAGAACTTTTGAAGTGTTTATTGAAATAAATATAGTAAAAAGGACAATGATTAAAAAAATAGAGTAAAAAGTTGGCCATACATAACGGAGTGCTATGCCCAACGCTGTTATATGGCAGCGAGAGCTGGGTATGTAAGAAGGAGAATGAAAGTAGGATAAATGCGGTGGAAATGCAAGCTCTGCGGAGTGAAGCTGACCGACCGCATTCGCAACAGCGTAGTAAGAAAGCGAGCAGGCATGAAAGATAGTATCGGTGTAAAGATGAGAAAGGGTATGCTCCGTTGGTTCGGGCATATACAAAGAATGCCAGAAGAAAGAATGACAAAACAGATATAAAATGCGAAAGTGGAAGCTACATCCTTCCACCTTTCCACCACCCCGTACCGGAGAAGACCTAGACTATCTTACCATGACCAAATAGACCGAGTCTTATCTGAAGGACAAGTCAAGAGTCTCCGTAACCGGCGAGCGTGTATGAGACGAACTATTAGAGTGGAGGAGAGGTATGTAAGGAAAGAACCTGTTGGAACTCTGTACTCTCTGCCTACCTCGCAAGGAATCTGGGGTGATGATATAGATAGATAGATAGAAAACTACATACCAGTACTATCTATTAACAGCTATACTTGATGCACTACGTGACCTAAACTAGATAAACAGTCTCTCACGATAAAAAGTTAAAGAATAATACTCTAAAAAAACAAAACACCGTCACGCCTATATTCCCCTGAGGGGGTGGCAGAGGTGCACTGAGTAGACCCACGTTTCGCCGACGATGTGATCCCATGCAATAGGGGGCGAGCCTATTGCCATATACCGGGCACAATTCCAGACTCCTAACTCATACTGGGAATTTTTCGTTAGAAAAACTACATTTGTCCGACCTAGGATTTGAACCCAGGACCTTGTGATCACAAAGCGATGCGCTTTGCCACCAGACCAACGAGGCAGGCCAATAATACTCTAATAGGAAATGTGCTCTGAGTGAATTCACAAAGACAGCTAGCATGGTTATATGTTATAAATAAATATTTTTTTATAGTTGGTAACACTACTGTATTGGAGTACATACTCTGTAAAAGTAGATGTGTATGTGGAAATAAATAATAATAATTCCGTCTTTTCATTGTTGCAGGATACTCTAGACTTAAGTTATGGTGGATTGGATTGGTGCGTTTCTTCCGACATTTTTCGCAACCATGGCTTAGATTATGTGAGTGCATATATTTTAGTTTCGCTGGAAAAATGTTCTACACATTTCCAGCCCGTTGGGCGGGTCAAAATTTGTCAGATTTAACGTTGCAATATAACTGCTCATGGCATTTTTCATGCGGTTTCCGAGATTTCATATAAAACAACCACGACGGGGTAATCTGAATACGACCTTTAGAATATGGATGTTTTAAATCAGTCGAGCTTAGCTCTTACAAGATTATGTTATAATATAAGGATTGTTTGAAAACAGTTAGTGTATGTAGGTATTTCAATAGAAATACCTATTTCTATGTTTCAATACCTATATATTTCAAAAATCGGTTCTTCAGAATCAGAATATATTTTATTCATGTAAAGTTTACATAAATAAAAACCATTATGGTATTTATTGATCGTCAGAAAAGTAACAAAAACTCTACCACCACTTCGGAATGTCATTCCTGTGGAGACGAGGGCAAGAAACTCCACGATTACCGTTTTATAATGTTTTCTTTTACAATTTTTTTGTAGCTAGATTTTGTTCTTACTTAATACTCTATCGTAGAGTCTTCGGAATACTAGTGGTATCATTACGCTTTTGTGTAGATACACCTACTATTAATCAAACAGAGACTTTGATAAATGATTTTTTTAACCTGCACTTTGTAACAATAGATTTTGATTGTCATAGCTGACCAATGGCGTGTTGCAATTAGCAATACGGGCTCTATCAGGTTTTCGAGTTCGGTTCCCATGAGGGTTAACTTCAAAAACCTGAATTTGGTTATTTGCTTTAGGCCGAGTGCTATTCTGGGACCGCGTGTCGGTGTAGATTCCTACTAAATGTTAAATGTTAAAAAAGCGTAGTAATTGCACGCTCGCCCGCTTGCCCGGTGAAACTGGAAAGGGCTGTCAGCGAACTGTGTAAATCATTCGCACACGCACACACACACACACACACACACACACACACACACACACACACACACACACACACACACACACACACACACACACACACACTAGTTAAATATTTGCCTTCATAGCACTTACGGTAATATAATATTTAGAAAGAGGTCTGGGTCGTATCTTGTAATAAAAGTTTACATAGATAATATTAGATAAACCTGCTTGTGTGGTCACTCAACCATTGCTATAGAAAATATACTGTAATATTCCTTGCTATTATTTATACTAATAAATATTATGGCTTCGTCTGTAATCAGCTTAGTACCTAGGTACCTGTATCGTAATCAGTCTGCTCGGTTTAGTGATTTAAGGGTAGGTAGGCCACTCGGCATTGGGTAAAGGCAGAATTGGCCTTTCGTCACATAATAAAAATGCCGGTCCCACGGTGTCCGCCCTTGATATTCACTGACATTTTGAGGATCTTGAAGTTCTATCGCCTCAAATCACAATGTAACTTGTTATTTAGGATCAAGTTGAACATTTTTGCCATTTTATAACTAGCGTTTTTTTTTTCTATTTATTTAGGGAAACTTTAATAGCTAGAGGGACTTGTAGCTGTACGAGACCAAAGTGTTCTTGGCGATCACCAAGGCCTGTCTCCTGACTAGCAAGACGCGCGGCAGCTTTTGGCATTTCATGCATCTCCGTGTTTCACACAACACTATTAAACGTTGACGCGGATAGTTGCTTACGCGTCCCCGTAACCCGCCCCAGCCATAACGAGGAGCTGGAGCACGGTGGGGTTTTAGCCGGTGGAAGTCTCGGCATAATCCCTTGCTTTCCACCAACCAAAAAAAAAGTTACCACTTCATGTGATAAGTCAAGTCGTTAAGTCAAGAGTCTAACCGAGCGTGTATGAGACACTATGAGAGTGAAGCCAGAGAGGTATGTAAGAAATAGCCCCAAAAGAGATCTGGCGTAATGATATAGATAGATAGGTGGCATATTTACGTCAGTGTATCTATCTCGTACCTAGCTGTTGAAACTCTGAAAGCTGGCGCGTGTCATGCAGCATCATGATATTGTCACAGCTTGTAGAGAAACAGCTGGCCCTTTCTATCTTAGGCCCCAAATATTTTATTATTATGATGTACAAAACCGTATTTCTATGTAGTTAAATAACTTTGGCACTCAGCTTTGTCATTAGATTACCATGGGATGTTGTAGTATTATTAACGCATGTTTTTGATCGAGAGTAATATAACTACTACTTGTTAACTCGCAGGACTACCAATACACACACTTTTTCATATGAATTGCCAATATTTAGATATTCTATTGTGCTGATACTCTGGCGCAACGCTCACGCTTCAGACGTTAGCTTGTTAGGATCCTTTTTTGATTCATTAACCCCTAAAATACTCGTAATTAATTTATTTATACACTCCGTAGTAGAAAACCTCTTATCTAAACCTATCTCTCTCCGCTGCCAGCGGAGGCAGAGAAAAATACAAAGAGGCGTTATCAGCATTTATTGCTCGTGTTATTACCAGTAGTAACACAGGGCAATAGGAGCTGTGGGACATTAATCAATAGAAGCTATCTATGTATGTGACCCATTCAGGGGTGCTAATTAGGCTAAGATATTTCACATTTTACAAAAATGCCTGCCTCATTGGTCTAGTGGCAAAGGGCTTTGTGATCACGAGGTCCTGGGTTCCAATCCTAGGTCGGACAAGTGTAGTTTTTCTAACGTAAACTTCCCAGTACAAGTCCGGAGTCTGGAATTGTGCAGCGGTACACCAGTGCACCTTGGGGAATATAGGCGTGACGGTGTATAAGTCTAATTTCTTGATGAGGCGCTCGTAGCGCGGTGCGAAGACTTTTTTTAGCGTTAATCAAGGTTAATCAGCGTTCAGCGCGGTCAATCTGAGATGAGAGACCGTTTATGGAATTTTCATATTGGAGCGTCTTCGTGCTACAGAAGGTACGCTTGCCTATCTATATCATTCGTGTATGAGATTCGGTTTGATTGCCACCATATGGAATGACCTCGCTGTATCTACGCTGTGTGCGTCACAGCCACAGTTCGTGTAACAAACATGAAACTAATTTGGTCCGCTATTGTCTACTTCATGCTACGCCGAACTCTATCATAAATGAACTTAATTAACGTGTTTGTAATGTTAGCGTCCAATTTGGATGATCCTAAACCAGCTTTTCCTGACAGGACGTGTCACCATGCTATTAGAACAATGGTTCACGATGCATTAGGTATAAGTGCAATGCGTTAAAGTAATTATTTGCAGTTTATCAAATTCGAAACAACTAAATTCGCGAAAAAACAAAACCAAAGCATTAATTCAATCTATTTAACGGACGACTTGGGCGCTTGAGTTGCTCCGGCTCCTACTGGATTAAGTACTCGATTCCCGCATGGGACAAAACTTTGCATGACCCACAAATATTTGTTTCGGTCTGAGTGTGTGTGTGTGTGTGAGTGATGTACGCTGTTGGCCGCGAGGCCTTTACAGCTTCACCGGACTTAAGGGCGAGCGTGCAACCACTACTAAGTGCACCGGTCAACCGCCGGCTATGGGAGGGGATCTACGACTACGTCGTAGATGCATTCGCGAAGGGTCGTGTTGTCGCCTTTTTAATATAGGCGCTAATAGGTTCGAGACCTAGATCGGAGTGGAGATCGACATTCCGTACGAACCAGGGGGTTCCTACGGAAAATCGATCTCTACTCCGATCTAGGTCTCGAACCTATTCGCGCCTATATTAAAAAGGGTGTTTATGCATGTGTGTTCCATGTTTGCAAACGCACCCACGAGCAGTGGCGTATTTACCAGCAGGCTGAGTAGGCTGCAGCCTAGGGCGGCAAATTTTAGGGGGCGGCAAATTTGGCTCAATTTTTTTTTGTCTTATAGATATAAAAATCAACATTACAACAACACAGTTACAATACGTGTAAGTAGTTTAAAGGCTTTCCTTACCCCACCTTATAAGTAGTATACGAGGCATGCCTTTTAAGTTCTGTCGTTTCCATATTTCCCGGCAATTTTGAATTTGGAACTGTTCTATATTCGAATGTCTTTAAATTTTGAATCTCAAAACAGTTGAAAGTATTAGGATTAATGCTATTGTTTAGTCACAGCGTCGATTGGAATCTGTCAGGTTACGTACGAAAATGAATCTTTCTAAGGAAAATGTTCGTGCAATAATTTTCTACAACTTTAGAAGAGGCCTGACACGGCTTCAGTGTTTTGAAGAGCTAACATCTGTGTTCAGTGATGAAGCCCTATGTCTGCGGACTGTCGAACGCTAGTATTTAGAATTCCAGCGTGGACATACTAGTGTTAGTGACAAATCTCGCGAAGGACGCCCAAAATCCGCCTTCACTGAAGATAACATCATTGCTGTGAAACAACTAATTCTCGAAGATCGTCATGTGACGTATCGAGAGATAGAGTCTCTATTAGGCATCTCAGGGACAACCATTCAGAAGATCTTGCATGAAGCACTTGGTGTGAGAAAGCTAGTTTGCCGTTGGATACCGCATCTGGTTTCCGACGATCACAAGGCGGCCGGCGTCAGATGGTGTAAGAAAACTCTGCAAAGGTTCAACCGAGGAGAGTCAAATAACGTCTACGACATCATCAGTGGTGACGAATCTTGGATCTATGCCTACGATCCTGATTCCAAACAACAATCTACAATCTGGGTATTTCAAGACGAGCTAAAGCCGACTAAAGTTGTTCGTTCTCGAAGCACTTCAAAGAAGATGGCGGCCACCTTCGTTGGACAAACCGGCCATGTTGCGACTATTGCACTTGAAGATCGTAGAACGGTTAATACAGAGTGGTATACCACAGTTTGTTTACCACAAGTCATCGCCGAACTTCGAAAATCTAACTCAAAGCGACGCATCATCCTGCACCACGACAACGCAAGCTCACACAGCGCTCGTCAAACGATTGAGTATTTGAAGCAGGAAAATGTAGAAATTCTTGACCATCCTCCATACAGTCCTGACCTAAGCCCTAACGATTTCTTTACATTTCCTAAAGTTAAGAAAAGTCTTCGTGGTCAAAGGTTCCAGTCCGGTGAAGAGGCAGTCGACGCTTTCAAGTCAGCCATTTTGAACACCCCCACTTTAGAGTGGAATAAATGTTATAATAACTGGTTTGAGCGAATGGAAAAGTGTATTAAGCTACATGGTGAATACTTTGAAAAACAATAAAAAGTACTATAAGGTTCTAGTTGTGTTTTTTTCTTCAAACGACAAAACTTAAAAGGCATGCTTCGTATGATTAAGCTTTTCTTAGCTCAAAAATATACTTAAACACTATTTCTTAAGTAAACTTCGTTAAATCGTGAGTTGTAAGAATAATCTAGGAACTGACACAACGATCCCTGAGTTAACAATCATACTAATAACGGGAAAAGCTGATGTAATGATGGCGATTGAGCACAATTCATAAAACTGCAATTTCATTGACACAGAAAATGTAATTAATATGATTGTGACCTAGGTTATTGAATTGCAGAGGTTAGTAGGGGCAGCAAAAATTAAATAGCCTACTGGCGGCAAATTAGTAAATCCGCCACTGCCCACGAGTCCGCTACGTTTTGCTAATAAAAAAAGGGCAAGTTACGCGTATCTTCTAGCTACTTTATACTAGAATTATTTAGTAAGGTTAATCGAATATAAGAATTTAATACTGCCGCGGACGCAAGGGGCGGGGGCCTTGAGCGTCCTTCACGAGCAACCCCGAGGAGGACGGTGGCATGGTGTGGCCCACGTCTCCGTAAGCACCGCGTCGGTGCGGGAGGGAGCATGTCATCAAGTCTCCCTCCGACGACGGGCTCTTCAGAGCGAGGCACAACAGGGGCACCGGTGCGTTCCATACGGAAATCCCGGAGCCCCTCCAAAGTGCTGATGTCGGCCACCCTGGGGTTTTAGTAGGTAGGAATCCTACACGCCCTGCGAGCTTCCCCCGAGGCTCGCGAAAGTCCTATGCAGGATTTTACCCAGGTAAAAAAAAAGGTGGTGATAGTGCGAATGACGATCACGAGGTCCTCTGGGTTCTTTTATCTAAAACATTCTCAGTGGCGGCCTGGGAGTCTGGAATTGTGCCCGGTATAATGGCTCACCCCCTGTTACATTGAGACCTAACATCGTCGGTAATAAATGGGCGTACACAGTACACCTCTACCACTCCCACTTGGGGAATACAGGCGTGACGTGTTTATTTTTTATCGGATATCTAATACAATGAAAATGAAAGTTCTTCAGAACGAATAGCTATGTAGTTACTGGTTTGTTGTATCAGACGATTCTTCGTAAGAATTGGCATTCGGTACACGTTGATATAGCAAGATTGTAGCGAGTAGTGTGAACGTTGTGACGGGCAAGCTAATAGTCGGGTGCCATTTAAACTAAAAGTGGGGGCTACACCTACTTACATAGCCCTGTTTGTGCCAACGCTGTTGTATAGAAGTGCAGGTTGGATGGACGCGGTTGAAATGCAAGCTTTAAAAATCTCGTGGAATTCGCTCACTGTCCTCATTCGGATCAATGTGGTGCGAGAACTTCTAGACTGAAAAGAATATTAGCATATGGATAAATTCTTCTTCTTAACGTTTCGATGGCAAACATGATTATAATTATATGGGTGCTGCCCAGAAGGTGGCCACACCGATTGCATTGTCAGTAGCAGACATCAAATCTTGCTGCGTGCAAGAGTTCGGACACGCAGAGGATGATACGAGTATCGTTTGGGTTGCACCGCACAAATGCCCCAGATTAGTACTGTTTGTGAATCCGCACCTGATCATGTTTTCCTTGCTTCGGCCGACCTGAGTCCGAAGTTTATTTAAAGACTTCCAGGCTGGCCATGGGAATTTATGGTCAGGTACGGGACTCTCAGTAGGTGGAATAAAGGGATTTGGTAGCGATACTCGTTTCCTCCAAAGATTGCACCTCGCTTTTGTTAGCTCCAGGGTTAATGGGTCGATACCCTTTATAAAGCTCTTACGGCTCTTTAGGAAAGACTAAAGAACCATAAGAGCTTTATAAAGAGTATTGACCCACCGCCACCGGCACCTAATGCATGGTCAAAAAGCCTTTGCTTTATTGGAGTGTTACCATGCATCAGGTGCCGTATGTCGTTTACCATTTTTGTCCTCTCTGTAGAGCTCGCCACAGCCCTGCGAACATCTGGGGGCGCTATACCAGCCAGTAGGTACAGTGGTTTTGCGGGAGTTGGTTTCAGATATCCCGTGATGATACGGCAAGTATCGTTCAGTGCTGTATCCACGACCTTTGCATGGGCGGACCGACTCCATATAGGGCACGCATATTCACCTGCAGAGAATGCCAGCGCCAGGCCTGGTGTGGTGGTAGTGATTTTAGTGGTATTTTAGTGGTAGTGAGACGCTGGAGTATGTTGTTGCGGGCGTGCTCCTGAGAAAAATACATAATGGTGATAACCCCTTCTTTTAAAAACATAGCTAGACGCTTCAGCTTCTTCTTCATTCCGATCTCGGTCTGGAACCCTTTTGCGCCTTTATTAAAAAGGCGACTACCCGATATTTCGCAAACGCGTCCAATCATAGGAACCCCAAATTCGCAGCCGCCGCCGACTACGGACCTAACTCCCCTCCTATCAGCCGCTACCGCCGTCCGCGGCGTGTTCTCACCGACCCTCCCGATGCCCTTACTTCCTTTCTTTCGAATACAGACACCACACACAGGATCAGACACCGACCTCGCCGGCAAGGTCTAAGAATCCCTTGCCCATCGGCCGGTGCAGAGAACCACGGCGTGACACCTAGTATACGGTCTCTCTCATGGCGACTGCTCAAGCCGCGGCTGTTACTCCTTGAAGCGCCCCTGAGCTAGTTGCCCTCTTACCCTCCTGGCTCGAGAGTATTGTTTGCACGCTCGCCCTCTTATCCGGTGAAGCTGTAAAGGCCCCGCGGCATACAGCGTAGGTCATTCCCACACCACCACCACACCACCGCTACTATAATTAGGTTAGTTTATTTTTGTTTAATGTTTAAGACTATAGATAATTATCTATCTATCTATATCATTACGCCAGATCCCTTGCGGTGTAGGCAGAGAGTACAGCGTTCCAACAGGTTATTTCCTTACAGACCTCTCTGGCTTCCTCCACCCACATAGTTCGTCTCATACACGCTCGCCGGTTACAGAAACTCTTGACTGGTCCTTCAGAAGAGACTCGGTCTATATGGTCATGGTAAGATAGTCTAGGTCTGCCCGGTACCTACATTTTCTGCGCATTGTATATCTGTTTTGTCTAATTATAATACTGATAATTATAATACTTAAATACTACACGACAGGGACCAAAGGCTTTTATAGTGCAACAGCTGTAATCGTTATTCTTTGAATAAATGAATAGGTAAAAGGATTGCGAGCAAAATAAAATATTAAAGTAACTGTACGACTTCTTTTTCATCATCATCAGCCGAAAGACGTCCACTGCTGGACAAAGGCCTCCCCCAAAGATCGCCACAACGACGGCTTTGTGTTGTACACATTCAGTTTTTACCTGTGACCTTCACCAGGTCATCGGTCCAACTTGTGGGGGGCCTGCCCACTCCACGTCTTTCGGTACGAGGTCGCCACTCGAGAACCTTTCTGCCTCAACGGCCGTCAGTTCTATAACTTCTTACTCTAATGATATTATTTCAGATATAATTTGGCTCATACAATGAAGACTCTGCTTCAATTAATTAATTATTACTAATTAATTGATGCAGGGGTTCAAATTGATTGACCCAGTTACCATATGGAACATCTATTTTAGTATTCTGAGGGTTGTAACATAGTAAAATATTGACACGGACAAACACTCCCCATTTTATTATAGGTACGAAGCGGTTGAAAGGTCAAATTTACGTCAAAACGACACGTGTCTGGGTGGTGGCTCGCCCATCACTCGCGTGTTGGTATTGTCTCAGCCGGACACTGAGTAATTAACCTCTGCCAAATAGGTATGGCAACATTATATTTAGGACTGATTTTTAAATTTAAGGCTGTAACTACGGTGAACTTTCAACTACGCCGGATAGACAGAAGATTCTTAAAGAATATATCACCTCTTTGTTATGAATGAATAAGTATAGAAATCTTGTGAATTCAATGTATTGAACAAAATTTAAATAAACGAATTCAGATTCCTACAAAATAATTGTAAATTGTCTATTCACGGCTACCCGGATATGTATAGAATACACACAATAAAAATATTTATAAAAAAAGGAAAACCGACTTTAAAAAGCAAAAAATAAATATTTGAAGTCGGTGCCGGTTACTTGGCACCGACTTCAAATATTAATTTTTTACTTTTTGTAGTCGGTTTACCTTTTTTTTAAAAGATTTTTATTTTACAATTTTAAATGACTCGTGAATTATTTACTAATATATTCATATACATATAGTATATTTTGCTGAGTTGTACCTACAGGATTGATATAATGACCATAATAACGGATCTATACATTCGTCAGAGGTCTCGGGTTCAAACCCAGGCACGCACCTCTGTCTTTTCGTAAGCATGTGCGTATTAAAAATTAACTATCACTTGCTTTAACGACGAAGGAAAACATCGTGAGGAAACCTGCACGCCTAAGAGTTTCTCGAAGGTGTGTGAAGTTCACCAACCCGCACTAGGCCAGCGTGTTGGACTATGGCCTAAACCCTCTCAGTTTGAGAGGAGGCTTGTACCCAAGAGTGGGACAGTTTCCTAACAGGGCCGAAAATTATTATACATTCGTGCTGTTCGCCGTTAAGGTGTCCCCAGGTGTATCTTCAAAGTCCAAAGTTCAATACCGATTTCATTAAAATGGGACCACCTCGAAACTATACTAAACCCAACGCAAAAAGAATCATCAAAATCAGTTCATAAATAAAGACATTATAAAAAAACACAGACAAATTGTAAACCTCCTCCTCTTTTTGAAGTCGGTTAATATTCTGATTAGTTCTATGGCAGGGATTAGGGATGCGACTGTCCCAACCGAGGGCGCCTCTTCGAGGCGCCCTCGAGTATGTCGCCTCTTGCCCTTCTGGCTGGCTAGAGCGTAGTGGTTGCACGCTCGCCTTTAAGTCCGGTGAAGCTGTAAAGGCCTCGCGGCCAACAGCGTACATCATTCACACACACACACACACACATAGTCCTATAGGATTGACGTAATACCCATAATATCTCAATCTACGCATTCGTATTGTTTGTCGTATTTTCAAAGTCCAAGGTCCAATACCGATGAAATTAAAATGGGACCACCTTTAAGGTATACTGAACCCAATGCAAAAGAATCATCAAAATCTGTCCAGAATTGACGGAAATATCGGTGAACATAAAAAAGCATACATACAGACGAACATAGAACCTCCTCCTTGAAGTCGGTTAAAATGAAAGCTTAAGATATGCGCTGTAAATAGTATTGAAATTCAGGCATCCGCCAATTCCCTAGGGAATTGGTTCAGGAAGTGGCGTATTGAGGTGAACCCGGACAAGAGCGCTGCGGTGTTCTTCTCCAGAGGTGCCACCCCGCGCCACTCCCTGCGCCGCCCTAGAAGTAATCTCGGCCAAGTGACCATGTTCGACCGACCCATTCCCTGGGTCAAAGAGGTCAAATATCTAGGGGTCACCCTAAACAGTACCATGTCCTTCGGCCCGCACATCAAGCGGATCCGTCACCGAGCATCATTTGTGCTCGGTCGTCTCCATTCGTTAATCTGCAAGCGGAGTAAAATGTCCCTTAGAAATAAGGTGACACTTTACAAAACTTGCGTTCGACCCATCATGACTTATGCGTGTGTTGTGTTCGGGTATTTGGCCCCCTCGCACATCGATAAACTCCAATTGGTTCAAAACCGCTTCCTCCGTAAAGCCGTAGGAGCCCCCTGGTTCGTACGGAACGTCGACCTCCACTCCGATCTAAGTCTCGAACCTATTCGCGCCTTTATTAAACAGGCGTCAACAAGTCACTTCGCGAACGCATCTACCCATGCGAATCCGTTAATCGTAGCCACCGCCGACTACGATCTCCCCCCCGACCCCTGCCGCCACCGCCGGCCGCGACATGTTCTCACCGACCCCCCCGATGCTTTGTCATCCCTTCTTTCCGCTCAGAATACGGGCGACGACGACGACGTAGTAGTAGATCCCCTCCCATAGCCGGCGGTTGACCGGTGCACTTAGTAGTGCACCCGTCCCCCTACAGCGACTGTCCCAACCGAGGGCGCCTCTTCGAGGCGCCCTCGAGTATGTCGCCTCTTGCCCTTCTGGCTGGCTAGAGCGTAGTGGTTGTACGCTCGCCTTTAAGTCCGGTGAAGCTGTAAAGGCCTCGCGGCCAACAGCGTACATCATTAACACACACACACACACAGTATTGAAGTTTTTTTATATATTATTTCGAAATTATTTTAAAAAAAATCCTGCAATTGTGGTCGTTCGAGCACTTTTCACTCTACTCAAGGCAAGGTAATTTTCAATCAAATAAAAATTCTCAGTATCATTCGCTTTAGTTATCCCCTTAAATATAATTAAGTATAAAAATTAAAATAGAACAATTGTTTCACTTTTGTGTTTAGTCAGTTTATAATTTATAAGATGGAGAACTTAGATATGTGATGATTGAAAAATAAGCTTATAATATATTACAATGTACGGCAGAGACAAGGAAAAACTTGTTAATTATGTCAATAGATGTAATAATCTCATAGTATTGTAGGCGAAGCTTCCGGGAAAAGTTAGGTTTTCCAAACCACATTTAACATAGAGAGCATTCTAGTTTTTAAAAGATGGCTTTTCAGTTTAGCTAAGGTAAAATAGGTAAAGTCAAGTCATTTATTTTAAATAAATCATTACAAATTATTTACCACAGGATCGGGGCATGGCCTCCACTGACAAAATCCGGCGAAATAGGTACTCAGCGGACCTGACTTTTTTAATTTCTATATCATCACGCCAGATCATTTGCGTGGTAAGAGTTCCAACAGTTTCTTTCCTTACAGACCTCTGTTTATTTAAGTAAATTTGGTTTTTTTTTTACGTAGGTAAGAACTGTCTCGTTGTTCTAGTGGTGTAGACGAGCGCGAAGGGATGAAGAGGACCTAGGTTCGAATCCTAGGTCGGACAAAGTGTATTTTTTTAATGCAATAACTCCCTGGTATTCCAATAAATTTATTAATTCCTGTGACCGGGGGCTGGCATTTTGTCCGGTATGATGGAAATAGGGTCCCGTTTACTTTAGGACCTAACATTAAAGGTTAAGTGTCGATATACACTGTAGAGTATAATTGCATTAAATTCTCAGCCGGCGTAGCGCTTAGGGAATATAGACGTAACGGTGTTTATTTTTTTTATTAGGAGGTTTATAATATCTAGTTGTTCGTCTATTTCCACAAAAATCCCATAACCGTGCCGTGTTAACTGCCGGAAGTAGCTGCCGGTGACCGCTCCCACTTCCTGCTGCCGCCGCCGGCGCCTGCCCTGCCCACTACTCATTCCATGTCGTTCATGATTTTGTTTACAAAAGCATTCTACTTACTCATAGGTATTCTTATATCAAGTACTGTTTGAGAAATTGACAGTTATTGACAGAACAAAAGGGTTCCTTTTTTTGTAATAATCTATCTATCTATCTATATCATCACGCCAGATCCCTTACGGGGTAGGCAGAGAGTACAGAGTTCCAACAGGCTCTTTCCTTACATACCTCTCTGGCTTCCTCCACCCTCATAGTTCGTCTCATACACGCTCGCCAGTTCCTGACTTGTCCTTCAGATAAGACCCGGTCTATTTGGTCATAGTAAGATAGTCTAGGTCTTCCCCGGTGCCTACATCCTTCCACTTTCGCATTGTATATCAGTTTTGTCATTCTTTCTTCGGACATTCTTTCTATATGCCCGAACCAACGGAGCATACCCTTTCTCATCTTTACACCGATACTCTCTTTTATACCTATTTGCTTTCTTACTACGCTGTTGCGAATACGGTCGGTCAGCTTCACTCCGCACATCTTCCGCAGAGCTCGGATTTCCACCGCATTTATCCTAATTTCATTCTCCTTCTTACATACCCAGCTCTCGCTGCCATATAACAGCGTTGGAATAGCTTTCCCATCGCGCCATTCACTCTGTTTCCTGCACTCACTCTTCTCTCTATGTCAGCGGTGTAGTTTCCATCCTTACTGAATGCGCATCCAAGATATACAAACTCATTCACTTGCTCCAGCACATCGTTCCCAACCACAATCCTTGCATTCGTTTTGGTTTCTTCCCGTTCAAAATTATTGTAATAATATTATTGTAAAATTCCTTTTTAAGAAAAAGCAGTGATAGCCTAGCCTAGTAGTTGTACCTCTGACTTTGCAGTCGCAAAGTCAGAGGTCTCGGGTTCAAACCCAGGCACGCGCCGCTGTCTTTTCGAAAGCATGTGCGTATTAAAATTATTTATCACTTACTTTAACGGTGATGGAAAACATCGTGAGGAAATCTGCATGCCTAAGAGTTTCTCAAAGGTGTGTAAAGGCTACTGGGCCAGCGTGGTGGACTATGGGCTAAACCGTCTCAGTTCGAGAGGACGCCCGTGCCCAACGGTGGGACAGTTTCTTAACAGGGCTCATATTATTATTATTATAAGAAAAGGCTTTTATGCAGCAGGTAATTCTGCAATTTAAATCGACCACTCAATATTAAACGTATCTATGACCGTCACAGTGGGACTAGTCCACAAATTTAAAGTCGCACAGCGGGCTATAGAGCTAACTATGTTCGGCGTCTCTTTGAAGGATAAAATTCGTAACGAGGTAATCCGACAAAGAACCAAAGTTACCGACATACCTCGCAAACTCAGTAAGCTAAAGTGGCAATGGGCTGGTCACATCTGCAGAAGGACCGACGGCCGATGGAGCAAACGTGTCCTAGAGTGGAGACCGCGACTTGGTAAGCGTAAGGTTGACAGACCGGCCGGTTTGACGGCCCCCAGCTAGATAGACCGACGACCTTAAAAAGGTCGCTGGGACAGACTGGATGCGGAAGGCGGAGGACCGTGTGCAATGGCGCGTGTTAGGAGAGGCCTATGTCCAGCAGTGGACTGCGATAGGCTGATTGATTTATTGATAACCGTTGAGTAATTCCTTCGTCTGGGGCCAATCCTGGGCGTTCATGCTTACCATAAGAATGCATTGTCATCGAAACTGAACCAACATGTCAAATTTCAACTCTATAGGATATGAGGAAGTGTTTTTAATTAAGCTAGCACGATGTGACCTAAACAAAAAAACTAACAAACACTGCAAGCTAAATTAAAGCTCGTAAAAATACCACCATACCATACCATAGACAACTAAATTATTCTAGACCCCTCGTTGGGCACCTCTAGGTAATGCAACTAACGGCAACCTACAATGGCACCTATGAAGAAATGTGAATGATCTACGTTGTTGGCCGCGGGGCCTTTACAGCTTCACCGGACAAGAGGGCGAGCGTGCAACCGCTACGCTTGAGCCAGAAGGTCAGGAGGGCAACTAGCTGAAGGACGGCTCAAAAAGCAACGGTCTCGGCTTGGGCGGTCGCTAAGGGGGAGGGCATATACTAGGTGTCTCGCCGTGGTGCTCTGCACCGGCCGGCGGGCAAGGGATTTTTTGACCTCGCTGGCGATGTCGGTGACTAATCCTGTGTGCGGTATCTGTATCCGAAAGAAGGCATGTAAGGGCATCAGGAGGGTCGCTGAGAACATGCCGCGGACGGCGGTAGCGGCTGATAGGAGGGAAGTTAGGTTCGTAGCCGGCGGCTGCTACGATAAGCGGATTCCTAGGATTGGACGCGTCCGCGAAACATCGGGTTGATGAAGAATGACGTTAATGTACCTAAGTATATGTAGACGGAAATGTTTGCAATCCATCATAATACAGAATTCTTAAGAAGTAATAGCAGATTCGGTGCATTTATAACAACCGTAAAAAAACTGCGTTCAAACTGCGTCTTTACAGTGGGTTTGCAGATAGACACTAAGCTAGATAGATTTTTGCAGCTGATTCATTAGATTTATGTCTCCAAGATCGATTACTACCATAAAAGGAAAAAATATCTATATTTCCCAAATGGGAGAGACAAAGGCATTGTATTCAGCCAATTTGCGCCGACAATGCCATATAATAGAAGACGAGGCAACTACACCGTAAACAATTCCAGGACTCGGATTGATAGTAGAAATTTTCAATAGAAAAGCTACACTTTGTACGACCTAAGATTCGAACCCAGGACCTCGTAATCGCCCGCATTAAACACCACATGACCGCCGAGGCAGTTACTTTCGTATCGTTGATTAATACTTGTTGAGGAGTCCGCCAAGTGTATCGATTATTTTAAACCCGAGGACAAGCTGTGCCCTTGGAATGTATCGATGTGTTTATTGGTTTCCTATTTCCGTTTGACGTTTAATAATGGCTTGGTCATTGAAGGCCAAAGGCAATCAAAGCCAAGCAAATAGTTTAAAAGTTACTTAGAATACGTAAATTGGCAGGTTGGAAATTTATATATACCTACATTGCTAAAATCAAGTAAGTAGGTAGATTGGGTAATAATGCCTCCCGTGTACACGAGTGCATTAAGAATAAAATAAATTAGTAGGTTTAGGTGGCATTCGTCGTTTATTTTAATCAGGTAGATCACAAACATGTATATTGTAAATACTTTGTCAGGACACATAGCTCAAATAAATCTTTCGGCCGGTTTCAATATTTAACTAACGGATAGAAATTTGACATATTTTGTATGGAAAATCTGTCAAAATTCTACTGACAGTAAGCAAATCTTAGATAGCTAAAAAATGGAAAAACCCCCGAAGAAGACGGAGTCACCGCTAAACTACTCAAAGCTGGAGGAGCCCCAGTACTGAAGCAACGTGAGAACCCCGAAAGCGTGGCATAGGAGTATAATGATCCTGTTTTTTTAAAAAAGAAGACAAAACTCTACTTAAAAACTATAGGCCCATCTCACTCCTAAGCCACATATACAAGCTGTTCTCAAGGGTCATCACTAATCGCCTAGCTAGAAGACTTGACGAATTTCAACCGCCAGAACAGGCCGGGAGGATTTCGTGGAGGATTTAGCACCATAGACCACATCCACACAGTAAGGCAAATTATACAAAAGTCCGAAGAGTATCAGCCCCTGTGTCTAGCTTTTGTGGACTATAAGAAGGCCTTTGACTCCATGGAAACCTGGACCGTTATAGAATCCCTGCAACGGTGCCAAGTAGACTGGCGATACATAGAGGTTTTGAGATGTCTTAACAACGCCGCCACGATGACCGTTTAAGTACAGAATAGTCCATCAAGGCATATTCCTTTGCACAGAGGCGTGCGACAGGTGGACGTTATATCCCCGAAACTGTTTACTGCTGCAATGTAAGATGTCTTCAAGACTCTCAACTGGAAAGAACGGGGTATAAACGTTAACAGCCAGTACATCTCACACGTGTTGTTTGCGGATGATATTGTCGTCATGGCTGATACCCCGCAGGATCTACAGGAAATGCCGGACAGCCTAAATGAGTCCTCCCGACATGTTGGTCTCAGGATGAACTTGGACGAGACGAAAGTCATGTTTAATCGTCATGTGACTCCGAGACCGGTCATTGTCGACGGAGCTACTCTCGAAGTTGTACAGGAGTACTTATACCTCGGGCAGACATTGCAGCTAGGAAGAAGCAACTTCGAGAAGGAGGCCAATAGGAGGATTCAGTTGGGCTGGGCAGAATTTCGGAAGCTCCCTCATATCTTCTCGTCATCCATCCCGCAAAATCTAAAGACGAAAGTCTTTGACCAGTGCGTCATGCCGGTTATGACCTACGGAGCTGAGACGTGGACTCTCACAATGGGATTGGTCCGTAAGCTAAGAGTCGCTGAGTGAGCTATGGAGAGAGCTATGCTTGGAGTTTCTGTACTAGATAGAATCAGAAATGAGACTATCCGGCATAGAATCAAAGTCACCGACATAGTTCTGAAAATCAGTAAGCTAAAGTGGCAATGGGCTGGTCACATTTGCCGCAGAACGGACAACCGTTGGAGCAGACAGGTTTTGGAGCGGAGACCACGAACTGGCAAACGCAGTGTAGGACGATCCGCGAGATGAAGTGACGACATAGGTCAGATAGCCGACAGGAACTGGATCCATAACGCCGAGGATCGGACTCTGTGCCGCACATTGGAAGAGGCCTATATCCAGCAGTGGACTACTTTGGGCTGATGATGATGATGCAGCAAATCTGTCCTTGAGTTGAATGTTAAACCGGAAATTTGAGCAATCGCTTCTCTCTTTTACCAAATAACTACAGTCTCGAATGCTAGGAGCAGCGTAGCGTTTCAGGCTGCATTTGACTAGTAATCAGAAGCAATCTAGCTGGAGTTCCTCTAGATTTTATTATTTAAGTAACGATAGATAGATTAGTGATTAATTATTATCAACTTTACGTCTTGTAACCCTATTGTAAAATAAAACAGTACCTCGGTACCCACCTAAGTTCTATCATTCCGACTGTAGCAACGATTTGCTCAATACCAGACCGTGAGTCTGACAACCAATGATATATCTAGGTGTTAAAGGAAAACGCAGACAGCTGCAAATTATTGACCGGGCGATGCAGCGGATATCGTGGTATTTTAAAACACGTGCCGAAATTCCGAATTTATGTGGCAATTTGCAAACGCATTCATAGGTAGCATAAATAAAGACTGCTGTATATATTGAGTTAGTAAATGTAATATCGTTACATTTATTACACAGGTACCTATTTTGTACGAGTATTTTGCTGGTCGTGAATCATAACGCAAAGATATGTAGTAGGTATTACACTTAAATCATGACGACATTGCAAGTGTAGAGTAACCATGCTGGAGCTTCGCGTCTTGTTCACTGCTTTGAGGGAAACAATTTACGATACGAATCGGGAAGCGAGACCAGAACAACTTAATAACAAATATTTTATCATCAATCAAATACGCTAACCTCTTGGGAATTACCATCACGAAGCTAAAACTTACCTATTTGTTTCGTCTTAGCCATGCAAGCGCGGCTGCATTTTCCACTCTTCACGCGCTCGGCCCCCAAAGCACACCAAAGTTACTGTGTTCTGCTCCCCGCTAGCACACTAGCGGGGTTTTCGGGGTTAACGGTATCATATGGGAAAAGTACCTATTACTTTGATAAATAACTATGACTAATTCTAGATTTATCTCTTACCAAAATAGAAGTTACCTACATAAAAGAGGCCGTACTTAGTATTAAATAACATTTTATTTTTTTTAATAAGTAGATCTTCTTAATATAGTTCGTCTTCATAATAGTTAAGTACACCTGTTTATACTTATGTTAGTTAACATATAGATGAAGTTCAAAAGTCAAGTCAAGTACATACACATACATATATACGCGCGCCATCAACATTACAACTCCGTAAAACGAAGCAGGGAGGAACCTATTAAAATCCGTTATATTATAATAAAGTATTAGAGAAAACTTTTTTAAATTAAGCTTTTACGAAAATATCCTTGAAAATGTCCTTTAACGTGTAAGTGAAACTTGTCGCATGAATGAAGTTGAAAGCTAAAAGAATAGGTACCTACCTTAACACAACGATTTAACTTTACCTATGCAAGAATGTCCTTTGTCCTGTAATGAACATCTCTCGGCTGACGATGATGAAAGTATGTCAAGACGAAGTAGATACCCAAGACAGTGCAGATGTATTTATGACTACCGTGACTGCGAAATTCTTCAATCCGATTTAAATACAATTGTTGACTGGAATATGAGAAACTCGATTACATTAAACATAAATAAGTCCAAGTCATAAACTTGGCCAAAAATAAAAAGCCACTGGAATATCCTTATAACATTAAAGGAGTCACCATGGATAGAGTTATAGAGGTGCGCGATTTGGGGGTATTTTTTTATTCATCTTTGTCATTCAGACCTCATTATGACCACATTTGCTGCAAAGCTGGAAGAAAGACAAAAGACAACCGTATTATACCATTTGTCCTTCGAAATTCTAGGCCATAAAAACAAGCAAGCTCGCTCATAACTTTGTCCTACTGCTTTATAAGAAATAACTGCGTACTGTTCATCAGTATGGACTCCCATTCACAGGACTCATATTGATCGAATAGAGGCAGTCCAGGGAGAGTTTCGCTAAGTTTGGCTTAAGACACAAAATACCTAATTATGATAGTCGACTTCGTAAATTTAAAATTTTAAGCCTAGAGAGCAGAAGTAACATGTGCACCTTACACCAAATTGCAAATGCTTCACTTAATAGACAACTTATTTGCCTGTTAAACGTTAAAATACCGACGCGATCCGTACGTAATCAACAAATATTTACTGCCCCTTTTAGTGATAATTAACCGACTTCAAAAAGGAGGAGGTTCTATGTTCGGTTGTATGTATGCTTTTTTTTATGTATGTTCAGCGATATTACCGTCAATTGTGGACCGATTTTGATATTTTTTTTGCATTGGGTTCAGTATATATCCAAGGTAGTCCCATATTAATTTTATTGACATTGGACCTTGGACTTAGAAGATACACCAGGGAACTCCTTAACGACAAACAATAGGCATGTGTAAATTGAGATATTATGGGTATTACGTCAATCCTATAGGTACCCTACTATAGAATAATTCACTGGTCACATAAAATTGTAAAATAAAAATCTTTTATAAAAAAAGGTAAACCGACTTCAAAAAGAAAAAAAATAAATATTTGAAGTCGGTGCCAAGTAACCGACTGCACCAACCAGCACCGACTTCAAATATTTATTTTTTTGCTTATTGAAGTCGGTTTACCTTTTTTTATAAAAGATTTTTAATGTATCACAAATCATGGATGTGCAATCAATATAATTCAATTTGTTCTCGATAGACATTTCCGTTCCATGTATTTAGAAGTCTCTTGATATACAGTAAGCCTCATCTTTTATATCTGTTTATATATATTTTCTGCATATAACTGTTACTGTAAATACACACACCGTCACGCCTATATTCCCCAGAGGGGGTGGCAGAGGTGTACTGAGTACACCCACGTTTCGCCGACGATGTTAGGTCCCATGTAATAGGGGGCGAGCCTATTGCCATATACCGGGCACAATTCCAGACTCCGGACTCGTACTGGGAATTTTTCGTTAGAAAAACTACATTTGTCCGATCTAGGATTTGAACCCAGGACCTCATGATCACAAAGCGATGCGCTTTGCCACCAGACCAACGAGGCAGTTACTGTTACTGTACCTACTTACAAAAGCTATGTAACAACTGAATGTTGTATATAGTTATAATTTGACTCTAGATTTAAGTATGATAATATTGTAAACGATAATTGTCTTGGTCTATGGTTTGATACTGTAACTATTAAAAAAATCAAGTTGCAAGATTTTGACCAAGCATGAGCATAATATTAACAAGTGAGGTTTAATTAAAACCTTGTAAAAACAATATTTGGGACATAGGACCTATCATTCATCTTTAATGATTATGAACAAAATAAACAAGACAGAATTTCCTTGTTAAGCCTCGCTCACAATAGTTTATTTAATGATTTATTTAATTTTCCCAGTAATAAATGCTTATTATCAAATCTTCGTGAAGGTGACTCGTTATAAGCCACAACACTACATTTTAGAGGTAAGCAAAAGGGTCTACGGCTCCTTACAGTCTCTCAAACGCCTTCAAAAGTTCTTGCCCTTCCAAACTAAAATAAGCCTTGCTCAGTCTTTTCTTCTACCACTTCTAGACTATGGTGATGTCTGTTTTCTTGATGCCACTGAAGAGCTAGTTAATAAGCTAGAACATATGCAGAATCAGTGTATCCGCTTCATTTTCGGTCTCCGTAAATATGATCATGTATCAGAGTTCCGAAAAAAATTGAAGTGGCTGCCTATTGGGCAACGCCGGGACTCACATATCCTTTCTCTTCTCTTTTCCATCCTTTATAACCCCAATGGTCCTATTTATCTACTTGAGCGTTTTGACTTTCTTGTCCCCAAGGAAAGGGCCTGTCGTACTGCTACTTCTTTCCTTCTTCGTGCTCCTCTTCATTCTTCCAGTTGCTATGATAGGTATTTTACTGTTCGTGGAGTGCGTCTTTGGAACTCACTCCCACACGCTATACGCGCAATCTCCTCTCTGGACATCTTCAGGAGAAGAATCAGGGAACATTTCCTATCTGATTGTTGATACATATTTATAATATTATATACTATGTGTATTTTTATGTATGTTTATTTTATAAATTATATATATTTAGTTTTTGTATAGTATGTATTTCATTTATATTTATGTTTATTTTATTGTATGTTTGAATGTGTAATTGTATAACTGCCCTCTTATTAACATTCTCATCTCTCAACACTTAAAGGTTCGTTGGAAGAGAACTCATATTTTGAGTTAGTTACCTGTGAAATTACAACTGTAAATGTACTGTATACAATAAAGGATTAAATGAATAAATAAATAATAAAACACGTGTTGTATTACTTTCAGACAAGGATTAATTTACTAAATCCTATTAATTACAAATAAAACAGATTTCCTTTGACTTATTGCTTTAAAAGTCTGCCGAAAGTTCATTTGGGTAATTAAATAAAATATAAATATCTTTAAAAAAAAAAAGGTAAACCGACTTCAAAAAGCAAAAAATAAATATTTGAAGTCGGTGCTGGTTGGTGCAGTCGGTTACTTGGCACCGACTTCAAATATTTATTTTTCGCTTTTTGAAGTCGGTTTACCTTTTTTTTTAAAAGATTTTTATTTTACAATTTTAAGTTACGAGTGAATTATTCTATAGTAGGGTACCTATAGGATTGACGTGATACCCATAATATCTCAATTTACACATGCCTATTGTTTGTCGTTAAGGAGTTCCCTGGTGTATCTTCTAAGTCCAAGGTCTAATGCTAATGAAATTAAAATGAGACCACCTTGGAGATATACTGAACCCAATGCAAAAAAAATCATCAAAATCGGTCCACAATTGACGGAAATATCGATGAACATACATAAAAAAAAAAAAGCATACATACAACCGAACATAGAACCTCCTTCTTTTTGAAGTCGGTTAAAAAATACCATCACGTCTATATTTACCACGCAGAGGTGTGGTGTAGTTACACCCACTTTTCGCCTATTGCCATCGAGAAATTATTTGTTGGTTTCGAACCCAGGCCATCGTGTTTGCTACACGCATTATTCGCTACGGGTTATCCCCAGACTTCCCAAAATCTATTCCCGCCACTTACATGACTAACAGACGCACACTTGCTCGCGCGCACACACGCATCGTCACGCCTGTATTCCGGGCAAAACCCCGGACTAATACTAAGTATTTTACGTTAGAAAAACTACATTTGTCAGGACCTCGTGATCCCAAAGCACATTATTCGCCACTAGACCAACGACGCATTTCCATGACTTATATTTGAAATTCCCATAACATCATAGACACATACAGTACAGTCAAGATGAACGGAAGGTGCGTTGCCGATGACAAGATGGAAATTGGGTATGTTTGTATTAAGTAGCCATTTTTTATACTATTCCTAATTCAACATTTTATAGCTGACCATACTTTAAGACTATTTCATGGATGTCGTAAGAAAGGAGAAATACTGTCGTAGAAATCGCGGAAACTAATATATGAAAGAGTATTTTTACGAAAACAATGACTTTTGGATCAGAATCAGAATATTTTTTATTCATGTAAACCATTACAGTGGATGCTCGCAACAACCCTTCGCTACTAGACCAACGAGGCAGTCAAACTATTTAAATATTTGATAAATAATTTTCTACTTTTTATTTGCTCATACATGGATATCGCAGGCGTATATTTCAAATTCATATTTTTTTTACAAAACTTAACAAAAGGTAGCTTATGTCCTTCCCCTGGATAAAATCTATGTCCTTACCGAATTAGATCAAAATCTGTTAAGCGGTTTGGGCGTGAAATGGTAACAGACAAACTGACAGACATAGTTACTTTCGAATTTATAATATTAGTATGGATATACATATATTGTCCTGGAAGTCAGGAGAACTAATATTTCATAAATTATTTTTAAATACAGCGCGCCGTGGATGTCTGGGAACAACTCAATCAACCTGCTAAATCAGTATTGAAGTATAATTGTTATAGTTACTAATTCATAAGTGTTAGCAGTTAAATAACTTTTACTTTACTCGGTGTTTGAAAGCTCGGAGCTTGGGCGGCAGTGATCGCGGTGGCATCGCGGTGGCCACTCGTCCCGCCCGCCCAGCCTTCCGGTCCGCCCAGCGACCACGGCGTGAATATCGCAAACGTAACAAATTAAACACATCTTTTAATACTTTAAAACATTGATAATTCATTCATTACCATAACATAATCATACTCATTAGTTGGTAAGTATTTCTTTTGAAGAAATTGAGGCTTTCGTAATAACTTTTGAAATTAAGTTGGAAGACCGCGTGCGGTGTTTGTAGTTTATCTTTGCATCTCCGTTGCACTCAATGGTCCTTGTTGGTTCGACTACTGTCGAGTGCTGAAAAAACTGCTTCAATAGTAATATTATGAAACACTTGTGGCCCTGACTAAATATAAAGATGTTATAAGTTCGAAGCTTTTGTTAAATTCAAACAAAGTAATAAGAATATGTCTTGCCTGTTGCATCGTAGTTTCGCGATTGATCTATTTCAATGCGTTGTGTGGGTGTGTGTGAATGAGTAAGCTGTTGGCCTTTACAGCTTCACCGGACAACCGTGCAATAACTACGTTATAGCCCGAGGGCAACTGGACAACTAGGGACGAATGAACGGCTAGGGCAGTAGCTACGAAAAAGGACATAAGCTAGGTCTCTCGTCATGGTGTGCTGCACCAGCCGGTGGGCAAGAGATTCTCCGACCTACTCGGCGAGGTTATTTCTGTTTTCAAGCATTTCAACGCGATTTTTTTAATGTTAGTGGGTTAGTGACAAATAATACGCGTAGCGATCACGAGGTCCTGAGTTCAAATCCTAAGTCGGACAAAGTATCTATCAAAAAAATAATTATATCAGTCCGGAGTCTGGCATTGTGCCCGGTATAATGGCTATAGGCTTGTCCCTTATTGCAGTGGGACCTGACATCTTTTGGGTGTATACTACGAGTATACACGGTACACCTCTGCCACCCCCGGTTCGGGAATATGGGCGTGACGGTGTATACTTTGTTCTATGTTAGTAGTATCGGAAGGATGGCTCTCATCTTGGTTACATTTACAACACAAACACGACGTCGTCTCTATTTTTCCAAACTTCGCGTGATACCCTGCAGTGTGCTAAGAAATTTAGGAACCTATTTAGCTGTTTAAATCTTACCAATACCGTCGCTTTGAGAATCGTGGGCCATTTTTAATGTAAAATTGTAGTTATGTACGTATCATTACTTATTTTGATTTGGGATCAGCCCTAGTCAATGATACCATACTCTATCTATAGAACAAGCGTTGTTTAGTTTAAGACTAGGTATGTTATGGTTAGTCTGGCTGGATTTAATGACGCACTCCTAATCTTTGTATATCTGTCTAGGTAAAGGTAGATAAATAAATTATGTTCACGGCCATATCTGTAGTTATGACAGGCTTTTCGAAATAATCATATATATTTTTACTAAGTAATTGTATTATTTTACTCGCTCTAAACTACACAGGGTAAGCCATGGGCATACAGTTTCAATTGAAACTATCACGCATGCTCTAAGCGGGGATGGCAGATGCTATTGCTTTTACATCAGACTCAATTCTAGATTCCGGAGCTTCTTATTTCTTTTCTATAAAAAAATTTAACCCACGACCTCTTGAACGACACCTGCACGATGCGCTACTAAATTAACGAGGCAGTTTATGAAATCACTAAAAGTTAACCACTCTCGAGGAAAGTGCTGGTTAGTAACTACTCGATTAGCGTTACTCGGAAATTGCGAACACAGACACATACACACACACACACAAACAAGCTTTATATTTAATTTTAATTCTTGATTGTTACTATAACGAAATGGTTTGCTATTATATCTTGTCATTTAATCTCTGTATCAATCATAAAGTAGAAAGAGCTCTGTGGTCTGACTCTTAGATACAGGATTTCTTGTTTCAGGCACAGAAACACATTAATTTGATTTAAATTTAAGATAGTGTGTAAGTAGAGGAAGCCAGAGAGGTATGCAAGGAAAGAACCTGTTGGAACTCTGTACTCTCTGCCTACTCCACAAGGGAACTGGCGTGATGAAGAATCGTTATTTCACCGACGAAAAATACTCGAGTCAAGCTATTATGTTCGCAATTTTATAGGGCAATTAGAAATAGGAATACTGAAAAATATGGGGTACTGTTTTTTAGCTTGAAGATATCAGTATGTACCATCACGGATATTCCTCGCATATAAATGTGAAAAGAACTGCGCCCCACACTTAAAATTTAACTGTTTTTGTAAAATTTCCCGCAAGGGATCCGGCGTGATGATATAGATAGATAGATATTTACTGTGTAACTTTATTTATACGTACAATGAAGCAACTGTACACCCTCTTCTGATATCAATAAAAGTTATTATTATTATAATGAAAACTGGCTAAACGTAGTGGTGCACTAGGATTTATTCCTGTGTCGTGGGTGCGTTTCCAAACATGAAATTCACATGCACAAATACTCAGACCGAAACAAATAATTGTGGATCACACAAAGAAATATTTTTATTTTGTTTTTATTTATTTTTTACACAAATATTTGTCCCGTGCGGGAATCGAACCCGCGACTATTAGACACAGTGGGCGGAGCGTCTCAAGCTTTTAACCACTGCGTCAAATCGTCCGTCAAACTCAAGTTTACTTATAACTTTGACTGTCGGTTAGTCTACTTCAGAGTTTAGACTCTACTCGAGGGTCGTGAAAGGGGCTATAAATGTTTTGTTTGCCTAACACTGTGAACTTGCTCATGTTAGCATAACGTCAAATAGGGGAGGCACAAAATTAATACACATTTTGTATGACGTCTTTAAAGGTTAATTATAGGTCAGACATACGAAATACGCCATTAGAGATGAAGGAAAACAGTTAAGTGTAAAAATTTCCATACCTACAAATTTTTATTTCAGTAAAATTTTATCAGTCTGGGAATTGTAGACAAACTCTTTTTGAAAATAGGAAACGATATTTTGTTAGATATTTTTAGGTATGAGACTAACAGTGGAAGAAGTGAGATCTGTAAAAAAGATCCTTTGGAAACTGTACCCTCTGCCGATCTCGCGAGGGATCTGGCTTGGTTATAAAGATAGATATAATTTTAATTTAGTTAGATATTTCTCGTGGCGCTGTGCAACCGCGGTGTTCTTACCGATCACCAAGGTTAAGCAGCGTTCGACGCAGTCGGCCTGAGATAGGTGACCGTTTGTGGCATTTTCGTATTCGAGTGTCTCCGTGTTTCGGAAGGCATGTTAACCCATTGGTCCCGGTTACCACTTAATATGGTAGTCGTTAGATACATATCCATATTAAGTGGTAAGCCGCCTATAAGGCTTCCAACTCGACTGTTAAGTCGAGTTGGAAGCCGTAAAGGCGGCTTGATAAGTTCCAACAGTAGGTGGCCACAAACTTGCCTCCACCAATCCGCACTGGGTCTGCGCGGTGGAGTATGACCATATATATCTCCCTCACCTCGATTTGTGATAGAAGGCCTTCACCTAGCAGTGGGACAACATTAATATCAGCCAAAGGGCCGTTATTAAAGAATAAGATATTTAATTTTGAAGAAACGGCTTTGAGGGTACTCGTTGCATATGAAAATTAAACCAATTACTTACCTACCGATTTCTTATATGATCGTTATGAATACCAAACAGTTGCACTTGACACCTATACGCTGTACATTCATTTACTCATGTTTATGATTTAATTCAAAGTGATACATCACTAATGCATACCAATGACAGAACCAACCACTTCTCTCCTTATGTTCAATAAATATATCTATCTATCTATAACCTCACGCCAGATCCCTTGCGGGGTAGGCAGAGAGTACAGAGTTCCAACAGGTTCTTTCCTTACATACCTCTCTGGCATCCTCGACTCGCATAGTTCGTCTCATACACGCTCGCCGGTTACGGAGACTCTTGACTTTTCCATCAGATAAGACTCGGTTTATTTGGTCGTGGTAAGATAGTCTAGGTCTTCCCCAGTACCTGCATCCTTCCACTTTCACATTGTATATCTGTTTTGTCATTCTTTCCTCTGGCATTCTTTCTATATGCCCGAACCAAGGGAGCATGCCCTTTCTCATCTTTACACCGATACTATCTTTCATACCTACTCGCTGTCTTACTATGCTGTTGCTGATGCGGTCGGTCAGCTTCACTCCGCACATCTTCCGCAGAGCTCGCATTTCTACCGCATTTATCCTACTTTCATTCTCCTTCTTACATACCCAGCTCTCGCTACCATATAACAGCGTTGGGACAAGAACTCCGTTATGTATGACCAGCTGCGCCTTATGGCTTAAGTGCCGGCTCCCGAGTAGCTTTCCCATCGCACCATTCATTCTGTTCCCTGCACTCACTCTTCTCTCTAAATATTAATATATCTACCATATATCGCGTATAAAAACGCTGCAGGAACAGCTGTTGTATAATAAACTTTTACTCTTATAAAACAAAACGGCGTGTGTGTTTGTGTGAATGATCTACGCTGTTGGCCGCGGGGTCTTTACAGCTGCACCTAACAAGAGGGCGAGCGTGCAACCACTATGCTCGGGCCAGAAGGGCAAGGGGGCAACTAGCTTAAGGGCGCCTCAAGGAGAAACGGCCTCGGCTTGGGCAGTCAAACGAAACGGCTGTACCGGAACTGCCTTGTTTGGTACAAAAGGTAGGTTTTTCGTACTCTGGACAAAAAGACTGCCTCGATCACGAAATTTTGAGTTTAAATCCTGTGACTAAACGTGTTATTAAATTTTTTTATTGAAAAAATTGACTCTCCGAAGTCTAAAATTGTGCCAAGTAATAGGCTCGCCCCCTATTACTTTAAGACCTGATATACTCTGAGATTTGAGGGTGTACAATTTACGAGTGAAATATTATGTTGGTTTGTTAACTTGACACCCATTTAGGTCCCAACTCTTTTGCTGGCGAAGCCTTTAATCCCGTACAGCCTTTGCGGTAAAGGCTGTACGGGATTAAAGGGTTGGCATAATTTTTCATAAACATGGGTTGATAATAAAAACGGTAACCTAAATACACCATAAATGAGCATATTACTTTCAATAGTCTATCCACTAATATTAACAAATATCTTAAAAATTTGTACCGTTTGTGTGTGTGTGAATATGTACGCTGTTGGCCGCGGGGCCTTTACAGCTTCACCAGACAAGAGGGCGAGCGTGCAACCACTGCGCTCGAGCCAGAAGGGCAAGGGGGCAACTAGCTCAAGGGCGCCTCAAAGAGAAACGGTCTCGGCTTGGACAGTCGCTATGGGGGAGGGCATATACTAGGTGTCTCGCCGTGGTACGGCCTGCACCGGCCGGCGGTCAAGGGATTCTTCGACCCCGCCGGCGAGGCCAGTGTCTGATCCTGTGTGCGGTATCTGTACCCGAAAGAAGGGATGTAAGGGCATTGAGAGGGTCGGTGAGAACATGCCGCGGACGGCGGTAGCGGTATAGGAGGGGAGTTAGGTTCGTAGTCGGTGGCGGCTACGATTAGCGGATTTCTATGATTGGACGCGTTCGCGGAATATGCCTGAAGGTTTCCGGTAATGAAACCCTTATTCCTATGCGAGACATCAAGAGCGGTATCATCCGCGAATAGGGCTAAATGCACCTTACTCGAACGAGGAATATCGTTGAACATTTGTACCTTCCAACCATTTTACTTTGCATCATCAACACCCTTCAGACCACGTGGTTTAATTGCGTAGTCCGATCGAGCAAGAATTTTTACCTCGTGACCTTTCAGAGGCTCAGGCACAAGATATCAGAACAGTTCCAGTCTCGATAGTTGCGTATTACCAACTCTTAACCCACTTTCCTAGGTGAATATGACCTAATTACAGTTTACAATACTGCTGTACGGTTATAAATAATGGATATGGCTAGCTGTTTTATAAAGGAGAGAATCATTGTATTTATTACAATGTAGTCTATAACAAGTAGGAAGTATTGTTTACATAATATCATTACACTGAAAACCTCTCTGTATAATTGTAATTTTAAGGATATAAATTTTCAAGTCGCATTATTATGATATGAGTCTTTTGCAAGCTAGCTTTATTTTATTTTTTAAAAAACGTAGCCCCACACTAGGATTTATTCCGGTGTCGTGGGTGCGTTTACAAACATGAAAATTCACATACACAAATACCCAACCCGTAACAAATAATTGTGGATCACACCAAGATTTGTCCCGTGCGGGACTCGAACCCGCGACTATTAGACGCAATGGGAAGAGCGGCTTAAGCTCTTAACCACTGCGCTAAATCGTCCGTCAAAAAATATGTTTTTAAAAACGAGCCCTTATAGCAAAACCACAACGCAGTTATCTTGCTTAGTTGCTTCCTTCTGGCTCCATCATCAGATCCTGGACGCCATCCAGGTCTAAAGTACTCGTCGAGACAAATCCAAAAAGCCCAAACAGGGCAGCGTTATATTGAGCAGTTGGGTGGTTCCATTAGCCACCTTTGGGATTCATCATCAGACCCTGAACACAATACCAATGTAACAAGCCGAAATACGAGGGGGTTACGATGTATAGTTCACATGTTCCTATGGTCACCTTCCGACTTCAGCATCAGACAAGCTCCATGGTACCTCCATATTATTACATTGTCACCGACTTTACATACGTATGCCACATTTCAGCTCAATCAGATACCCGTAAGTGCTAGAAAAATGCGGTTCTATGTATGCAGATATATTATATCTGTAGAAATGGATCCAGCAAGATGTTATAGTAAATTTTGATTAGTATCTATTAAAGAAAAAATTAGTTTGTCTATTCTGTAAGGTAACGTAGCCAACATTTCACATTCCACGTGATGTGATATTTATAATTAAGTTTTTAGTTCAGAGTAACTTTCGAATTTATAATATTAGTATGAATGACTTCGATATCTATATCCCATGTATGCCAACCAATTCAATCGCTTTTACTTTATTTATCAACTGTAAATTTAGTATCGCCTGCGAAGCCCTCATTAGGTGACATGGCGAAATGGACGTGTGTGGGTCTTTGGGATCAATTTAATCACGGAAACGCACGGGGTCTCGTAAAACGGGGAGTGACTTCAGTTATGTCACAGACTGTGGCCATCATTCGTTTCCCTGGTGAATGGAGAATTGTAATGTAAGCGGGAACGATTTTCGTTCTGCGATATCAATGTGCGACAGTGTGTTTTTCGATGACGTTTAGTAAGTAGGTATCTCTGAATAAGGGAAGCAGTTTGCGAAAAACTGTTAAGGGCCTACCGATCGTCCAATTATCGCCCGGGAGTGTGACAGTGACGCAATTACTTTACTAATAATTAATAAGCGACGGATATATTAAGTACGCGCTCGGACAAAAACGACGTATGGGTATGGTATATACAATTTTTATAACTTTATCAAAAAAACTATACAAGAATTAAAAAATGGCCTTACGAGAACTTTGCTACAATTATTTGGTATGTTTTTAAGTAAATTGTCCATGTCTAAGTAATTAGTTGTCCATGTCCATTGACTAATTCGTGAATAAATTTACGTTGGAATCAAAAAACGTAGAGCAAAAAAAATGACTTTAGATTTTTATCTATCGAGAAAATTTAGTTTATTTGTGTATTGTTTTTACCAGATTCTAAAATATACAGTAGAAAATCATATTTCGAAAAATAATGTCTCTAATCCATATACTTCTTGAAGTGCATAGAGTACAAAAACAGGTTTTTTTTCGCGGTGGACTTTTAGCAACTAATTGATTTGTACTAAATAAAAGAAAATCAAGTCAACGTTAATACTTTTAAACCCGTCACTTCATGTCAGAGGTGTTTTTTTGATTAATAAAGGATAAATTCACATTGATTGCTAAAGCTGTCTTTATCATTTGCAGCCATTATCTCACAATTTACAAAACCTAATCAGATATCGTCCGAATATGTTATAAGGTATCATTCTATATCATCATGCCAGATCCCTTGCGAGGTAGGCAGGCTTGCGGTTATAAGATATGCTGTGCCTATCTACCTACATCGCCTTGTCTTCGCCTTACCTATAACAGTCCACTGCTGGACATAGGTTTTTTTTTAATTTGTACGCCACTGTGTACGAACCTTGGCTAGTCTCATCCAATTCCTACGAAGATCATCACTCCACCTAGTCTGAGGGCGTCTTGCAATCTACGTTTGTCAATTCGTTGTCTCCACCAAAGAACTCGTTTACCTCAACAGTTATCATTTCTTCGACTAATGTGGCTAGCCCACTGCCACTTTAGCTTACCAATCGGGTCGACTACGTTCATAACTTTGGTTCTCTGTCGAAATACCTCGTTCCAGATTCGATCCTCCTATTATTCTACCTACCCATAATTTACTCGTATATTACTCAATTTCAACTGAAGCTTTCAGTAGCCTTCTGCAAGTTTGGTAGGTTGCAGATATAAAGCTGCAGGAGTAAATCTAATCATTAATAACAATAAAAGTTGCGGATACCAATCCCAGTTTTTCCGTGGGCTGCGGCCGTCGCGCTATGAAAGGCGTAGTAGTTTAACTCTGTTTATAGACATGTGTGACGTCACGCTAACCAAGATTACGGGCAGCACACCTACCCCTCTGTCCACGCCTTGTTGTAAGGTGATTTAAGGCCGTGCTTTTACTATCCTATTATACAGGTTGTAATTATGTCGTATCTTTTAGAATTTCGATGATTTTATGCCTGCACTATACAGCAGGGGGCGTTGCGCGCACAGCTGCTGAACTATAACCGACCCATCGTGTACGAGTCGTTTACGCATTTGCCTTCTTTCATCTTTTTTTTTTTTTTTTTTTTAAAACGTCTGGACCTCTAATCTCTCCCAAGACCTTGGTCTTCAGCCTTCTCTTTTAATTTTGTTTTCCAATCACTTCTTGTTCTTCAAGTTCTTGTTGCCTGCCTCTACATTATCTTATTCATAGCTCTAAAGAGATCAACTCAACAGTCAGCTAATCGTTTGAATAGCTTTTTAACCAACGACCAAACTGTTTAGCTGATGTCCATACATTCTACAGTTTGTCATTAATGTGTTGAATCTCTCACCACACCTTTGGACACTAATCATTCTCCGACGGTAGGCATTTTGAAGACATATCACACGGAAATATCTTATCATATTTTATATCATGTGAGAACGTTTAGTATTGATATAAGCCGCAGTTTGTTGATAGCGTTCAGGCCCTCGCCAACATACTTAACTGCTATTTTTATACTGATTCTTAACACTGTTTCGTGTAGTTATCGTTATTTTGAACTAAGTTGATACTCAGTAAGGTTAGCTTAAATATATTTCTCGGAGTAGGCGACCAAACCCTTTTATCGGTGGTTTAATCAGTGTTCATTGCAGTTAAAAGAAATACTGGTTATTTGTATAAATATGTATAAAATGACTAGTGTGAAATTATGAAATATTGTATAAAAAAATAACAGTGTATAGTGAGTGCTTAACTACCAGAATTATTTTTTATCAGTACAAGTAAATAATATATTTTATGGTTTAAACATCGAGAATGATCCATTTCTTATTAGGCGACACTAAAAAAACTGAGGAGTAACTCTTCAAAATTTCTCTACACAGGCCCATATACCAAATACGTAGATAGCTTAATTAATAGTTTTACTACTGATTACAGTTTTAAAAATAAACACTCCTCAACTATTCGCATTTTTGAGTGAAAGAACGAAAACGTTGACTGATAGATTAATCTTCGGACCACGGAGTACAGTATTTTGAATTCCGTGGTTTAGACAGACAAACAATACTCAAACCTATAACCTCTTCTTATTCGAGGTTAAGTTTGTACTTGGTAGGTATCTACATAAAAGATGACCAGACGCATTAACGTCGAATTATTATATATCGGTAAATTTTACATGTCATACACAGAATATGGTTTTAAGCAATTATCAATTTATCACAACAATACAATACAACCGTGACACGTTGTAATTAACAGCGTCAATAATTACCTGACGTCAACTAAACCACAAACAACATATTTACTGTTCCAAACTTCATTTATTAAAATACTATCTGTTACCCGCGACTTCATCAGCGTTTATTTGTTTTTTGAGACAAAAGGAAGTCTTGTTGGAGTCATTATAAATTTGCCGTAAACTTCATTCATCACAACAAAACATTCTAAGTCTTTGTTACTTTGTAAAGTGATTACAATAGCTCCCTTGTTGCAATCTATCTCCTTGCCAGTTCTATCACAATCTGTTAAGCGGTTTAGGCGTGAAAAGGTAACAGACAGACAGAGTTACCTACTTTCGAATTTATAATATTACCAAGTATGGCTTAAATATTTTCGATTAGAATTTTGTAACTGCTTCTATCTATCTATATCATCACGTCAGATCCCTTCCGTGGTAGACAGAGAGTACAGAGTTCCAACAGGTTCTTTCCTTACATACCTCTCTGGCTTCCTCCACACTCATAGTTCGTCTCATACACGCTCGCCCGTTACGGAGACTCTTGACTTGTCCTTCAGATAAGACTCGGTCTTTTTGGTCATGGTAAGATAGTCTAGGTCTTCCCCGGTACCTACATCCTTCCACTTTCGCATTGTATATCTAGTTTGGTATTCTTTTTTCTGACATTCTTATATCGTATTATTCTATATGCCCGAACCAACGGAGCATAATCTTTCTCATCTTTAGACCGATACTTTCTATCATACCTACTGGCTTTCTTACTAGCTGTTGCGAATACGGTCGGTCAGCTTCACTCCGCACATCTTCCGCAGAGCTCGCATTTCGACCGCATTTATTTTACTTTTATTCTCCTTCTTACATACCCAGCTCTCGCTGCCATATAACAGCGTTGGGACAAGCAGTCCGTAATGTATGGCCAGCTGCGCCTTTTGGTTTAAGTGCCGGCATCCAAGTAGCTTTCCCATCGCACCATTCATTCTGTTTCCAGCACTTACTCTTCTCTCTATCTCAGTGGTGTATTTCCCATCCTTACTGAAGGCGCATCCAAGATAAACAAACTCATTTACTTGTTCCTAGCAAATCGTTACCAACCACAATCCTTGCATTCGTTCTGGTTTCTTCTTCTTAACTGCTTCGTTATGTTATATAGATTCGTGCTCATAGACAATATAGATAAACAAGTATTGATCATCGATCCGCGGCCAACAGCGCAGATCATTCACACACACACAGACACGATATCATATTTATTTATTATCTTTATATTTTATAAATATGTATATGTACAGGTTATTTTATTACCCGTGACGCCACTTACAAAGGTTCTGCCAGAATATCGGCGCTGTACTATAACCATAGTGCAGCAATATGCTGAGGCACAGTCCTGTCTGGCCTCACACAACTTGTGCCTTAGTTTACATAACTATCTATTAACTCTGTTCTGTAGTGTGTTGGTTAAATAAATGTTGTTTCTTTTTTTCTTCTTTAGGTATATCTGCCAGGTTGATATTCGATGATTTTGGTACTAAAAATTGTGTAAGTAAGCAGAGGAGTGGGCATTAAACTGGCCAGTGATAGTATCTAAGCCGAGGGAGTGAGCAGGAATGAGCCTATGCTCAACCCTGCATCCCGAATCTCACCAAAACTCTGCTGATACCTTGATGTGCTAACTTTACATGCTTAAACTACCAGACCCATATCAGGGATAATATACATAGTGTGTGATGTACTTTTCACACTCTTTATTTTTGCCTAGGTTTAGTTATTTTTAGACTAGATTTATTATATGGACGGCATTTATGAAATAAATTCTTCTATGTTTGTTCAATTAATACAGCCATCACCAAAAGTTTATAAATTGTCTGATGAAATATATCGTTATTTTGCCATTATGATAATGATCATTGAGGTGGCAGATACCTGCGCAGTTGTTAATGAAAACAATTTAGTTAAAAGTGAGAGGCAGGCCGGTCCGGTGTCAAAATTTAATTGAAACCAATTGATTACATTGCTGTAGGCTGAAACTATTAAATTTAGAATTTAGGTAGTATTCGTTGTGTAGCTACATACCTTAATAATTCAGGTAAAGGTCGTACCTACAACGAGGACAAACGGGTGCAAATACGAAGTGTTAACAGTGAATTGTTATTCGTACATTGTCTGCTTTTGATGCGGGTGGTTTAGCAGTGGTAGTGTGCAGACAGTGATGTATTGTGTGCCGAACGATGGCGTGGCCAGGGGGCTCGCCGGATACAGTGGAACTGCCGCTTCAGCACGTCTCTGAGGATATCGTGGACAGACTTGCTGTTCCTGGGACGACTCTAGTGGATGGAAATGGTGTGAAAAGTGAGTACAGAACTTCACTTCTATACGCTTTTATAAGAGGACGTTGGCAGTTCGTAGCATTATTTTACTGCGTTCGCCAAGTTTAAGCATCGTTTGTTTAGATTAGCCTGAGATGGGTGACTATTTGTGGCATTTGCATTTTCTAGCGTGTCCGTCCGTGCCGCCCGTCACAAGCTATGGACGGCAAGTTAAATTCCAACAGCAGGAAACCTACCTTCACCAATCCGTGTTGGGCTTGCGTGGAACCTTCTCACTCGCTTCAGTTAGTGAGGGAAGAAGGCCTGTGCCTTAAAACAGTAAATACTGACTTACTGTAGGTAGCTCACAGGGAACCCTTCGGGCCAACTCGCTTAATAAAATTGCAAGTAATCTCTAGAACCTGTCAGAGTCCCGATACACAATCCGATCTCTCGCATTAGCCGATCCAACGTTTTACGTAAGCGCGTGTAATTGGCATTTGTTTAGCATTCACCTTACGTAGGGCTTCCAGGCAGTCGGGCTAGGGTCGCGGGCGAAGCACCATGTTGGTCCAAGTGCTGGTGTTCCTGTACATAGCAACCTGCCTTCTCTTCTATATAGCACACGTCATAGACTACTATTTCACCGCTCTGTGAGCAAAATTGTCATCAATAGTAATGTTTGGAACGTGATGTGGAAAGTGCTCTCTGTGTTTAGTTTTAAGAGTCTCGGTAAGTGTTCATTACCTACCTCAAGGAGTATTTAATCACTACGGACCTACCTGTTTTTATATCCAATGTAAATGTCCGATTGCTGGTCTTCTTATTTCGATTTGGGCCAAATTTTATTTTTATTATTTTTCAACAAAATGTTTATTAACATAATATTTTTTAAACAAAATATTTGCCCCACATAGTATTTCTGTCCAATATAATTAATGAGGTATATCTATTAACATAACACGATATTAAGAACATTACCATCCAGACCGTAACATTTTTTTATTATAACGTTGTTTTATAAATATGTTATAAAGTTGAATAAAATACCTATGTGTTGGCCAGTTTACTAATAGCTCTCAAAACTAAAGGCTATCATCATTTAATAAGTACTTAGTCATAGTATAATTATCTCTCAATCCGTATTCAAACCTGCTTGGGACATAAAGCCTTTGAGAGAAAGTAAGAATCTTGTCTACTAAAAGCGAAGCGCAACATTGAGCGAAGCTTTGAGAGGTTGTCCATTGTCCAAATGCGAGCAGTTCCTGCGGGATTTGCTTTGAAACCCCTCATTCTGTTAGAAACACGTGGTAGAAGACACTAACTATAATAGTCTATATATCTTCTATGTACATATAAGTTACAGTGTTTACACTTAAGTTAAGCACTTTCAAGCTTATTTATTGCATGTACGTAAACCACTCGTTCTCTTGTTGGTATTATGTCTGACTTGACTTGTAGACATTTTTTACCACCGAATAACGTAACATTACCGACTATTATTTCATCATCATCATCATCAGCCTATAGCAGTCCACTGCTGGACATAGACCTCTCCAGGTGCACGCCACTGGGTACGGTGCTCGGCTACTCTCATCCAGTTTCTGCCAGCTGCCTACGAAGGTCATCGCTCCACCTAGCTCGAGGGCGTCCTGCATTACGTTTGTCGGTACGTGGTCAAGACTCGTTTGTCCCAGCGGTCATCGGATGTTCGGCTAATGTGACCGGCCCATTGCCACTTCAGCTTACTAATCCGCTGGGCTATATCGATAACTTTGGTGCTCTGTCGAATGACTTCCTTCCGGATTCTATCCTTCAGAGAAACTCCGAGGCTAGCCCTCTCTATAGCTCGCTGAGTGACTTTAAATTTATGGTACCATACCAGTCCAACCGTGAGTGTCCACGTTTCGGCTCCGTAAGTCATAACGGGCAGGATTCACTGATTGAAGACTTTTGTCTTTAGGCTTTGTGGATTATGCGATGTAAATACTCAATACCCCCCCCCCCCCCGATGCTTTGTCATCCCTTCTTTCCGCTCAGAATACGGGCGACGACGACGACGTAGTAGTAGATCCCCTCCCATAGCCGGCGGTTGACCGGTGCACTTAGTAGTGCACCCGAGTATGTCGCCTCTTGCCCTTCTGGCTGGCTAGAGCGTAGTGGTTGCACGCTCGCCTTTAAGTCCGGTGAAGCTGTAAAGGCCTCGCGGCCAACAGCGTACATCATTCACACACACACACACACGTAAATACTCAACGTAATTTCCCAAATGCCGCGATTATTATTTGCATATAGTTTAATTTTTGAACATGTATAAGTATGTACAATAAAGTTACTTAATAAAGCGCGGAGAGAGCGACACGACGCGAAACAGGTGGGCGATTTTATTGAACTTGGGAAGGTTGAATTCACCGGTGCATATTTTCACATAGGCCAACGCCTATCAAGCGCAGCGTGTCATTTACATTTGACATGCCGACGGAATTAAATAAACAACTGAAATGCTCCGGGATAGAGAACTAACTATTACGAGAGAAAATGCTGCCTAGGTAGTTTTTATTCTGTCTACTTAGGTGGAAAGCGAGGACTGCGCAATCATGTAAAGTACGTGACATGCACTGCCACCGAGTCCCTCATCGTCACTGCCTAGTGCCCCTTCATCAGTGGTTTCTTTCTTAGTGCATTTAACCATCGTTGGTTAAAAGCTGTAAGGTTTTTTAGTGCAAGTCAAAACATTTATCAAACAGCGCGAGCGAGGACGAGTTGCGCTTATTTGCTCAGTCAGCGTTGCCAAATTGGGGTCTTAATGCTCCCGACTACATAAATATTATCGTGATCGTCCTTGGTAAAGGAAGCAAGCAAAAATTTGTAAACGGATCTGGGGATGATTGAATAAAAAATGCTTTTTACTACAATTCCTAAAGTTCCTACCAAGTATGAAGCGTAATTTTTGATGAAAGTCTGATATATTGCGAAAGCCACTACTTATGATAAAACGATATCTCTAAGATAGTAAGGTGTCGAAATGCTATATCATTGCTATATTAATTATTAACTGAAGGTGATTACGAGAACAACATTCCCACGATATTACGATAAAATCGATAAATACTTACAATATCTAATAATCTAGTAGCTGTATGAAATCACAATTTTCTTATATTTACGTGAATTAATATCTATTCTGTTTATCTTTCTCTATCTTTTTATTGTATACCGCACTTAAATACTCTTGACTGAATTTTGCGCGCCCAAAACTTGTTTTATTAGGAAGAGAAACAATTCAATAGCTTTTATTTTGGTTTTTGCTCCTCAGTAGCCGGCCAGCCCCGTGGCCAAGACATAAACTACAATACAGGTCCTGGTTATATACCTACATTGGGTTGTGAGTATTGTATTGAGTAGCTGATATTGTCGCTTGATTAGACTCTAGCTATTAAAGAAATCTCGAATATTATAATCAAAAATACCTAATACATAATCTTAAGCTACCAGCTTAAGATTATGTAAGTGGTTACTGTGTAAAATTTAATTGGAAATAAACTATTGTTTATTTATAATTTCCTCCTTGCAAATACTAAATTGCCAAATATATTTATTAAATTAGTTACAGAATAGTAATAACATCTCTCAATCTAACTATCCATATCATCATACCGGCAGAGAGTACAGAGCTCCAACAAGTTCTTTACTTACACAACTCTGGCTTCCTCCACTCCAATGGACTATGAGAGTCCGTCTCATACAAGCTCACCGGTTACGGAGCCTCTTATCTTACATAATAACATCTTTATAGATATATCAATATGATATTGCAACAAAACTATTATCAAATGTCTATAACATTTTTGTTAATTCTTTGTACAACTCGTATAAACCTCGTCTTACTATCACAGAATAATTTATTACTACTAGGCTGTAGGTAAACTGTTCACACGCTTGAGCTTAAGGACGTTCGTTAGTCCTAGGCAAGGGCACATAAAAAGTATAGGGTGGCAACGCGACGCGCCTCCACGCATCCGATTTGTGCACGCTTACACAAAACTTTCACACCTAAAGGTGATGCAAACTCCTCGCAGAACCTTTAAGATGTACATTTCTAAGCATATTATTTGCCCGGAGAAACTGGAAGCAAGCCCCTCAGCCATCAGCGTAGAACATTCACACACACACTCACACACGGACCTACTTATTAAAATATTTATTTAAATTAATTTCTCAATATCATACCGTAGTAGTTAATAAGAAAAACACCGTCACGCCTATATTCCCCAAGCGAGGGTGGCAGAGGTGCACACTTTTTACCATCGATGTTAGGTCCCATGGAATAGGGGACGAGCCTATTGCCATATACCGGGCACAATTCCACACTCTGGACTGACACTGGAATTTCGTTAGAAAAACTACATTTGTCCGACCTAGGATTTGAACCCTGGACATCGAGATCGCAAAGCAATTTATTCGCCACTAGACTAACGAGGCAGTCTTGTTAATAAGAGTTCAGACTAATGGCAAAGCTTCATATAAAAAGTGGAGCTTATTCTAATGATGTCGCCCTTGATTGTTAGTTCTAATCGCGACAGTGCTATTAAATAAATTTCGTAATTATTAATTTTAACATTAAGTAATAATATTAGCCCTGTGAAAAGAAACTGTCCCACCGTTGGGCACGGGCCTCCTCTCAAACGTTGAGTGTTTAGGCCAGACTGCACCACGCTGGCCCAGTGGGGGTTGGCGAACTTCACACACCTTCGAGAAACTCTTATGCATGCCGGTTTCGTCACGATGTTTTCATTCACCGTTAAAGCAAGTGATAGTTAATTTTTAGTGCGCACAAGCTTTCGAAAAGACAAAGGAGCGTGCCTGGGTTTGAACCCGAGACCTCTGTCTTTGCAGTCCAACGGTCTAACCACTAGGCGATCACTGCTTAACATTAAGTACCTACGCACTATTAACAGTGATTGAGTTTTATTATTGAGCTGACGAGAGAGTCAACGACGCGGAGACGCTAACTTTCGGCCAATTGGTGATCTACCAACTTAAATTTGTTGGCCTGAAGCTACAGTCAGATGCCTTGGGCAAACTTGTCACGTGGTTACATAAGTTTTCAATCAGGGTCTTTCGATATTGACTATACCTAGTTACTTCGAAGTAAGAAGTTAATTTGCAATACGATCCTCACCGGTAGTTAGGTAATGCGATAATAAGGCTTATGCCTTAACCTTGTGGAGTTGAGAAGCCCTACGTATCGATCGTGCATTTGATTCTCACGGTCCGGTGCCACTCATCTAAAAGTTAATTTTCTAACATATGTGTTAGATAACCAGCGGATTCTGATACAAAAACCGGTCAATGTGCCGACCTGTGTTCCCCTGCAGTGGACATCTTTCGGATGATATAATTGATAAACAATATGTCTACCGTATACAAGTTGTAACATAAATAAACGCAAGGCCTCAGACACCCCGATTAGAGAATTGCTTCATAAATTCAAAACGAAAACCAAATTTCCAATTTTAAAGGTTTTTACCCTTTTTTTAAGCACTTTTATACACCAATTAACAATGACACTTGTATGTGTGTGTGCATTTTGAGAATTACGTTTTTGCATTTTAAATCTCCTTATTGCTATGAATCAAGAAGAAATTCAGTTTTTTATAGCGCACTGAAGGAGTAATAGCATTTTTTGCAAATTTAAAAAAAAATGAAAAATATACATTAAAAATTGTCGGAATCAATTCAGTTACCGATTTAGAACACACTACTTTCAGGTCTTACGTTTATTATGTTACACCTTGTAGAAGTTTCGTGACAGCATTGACTGTTAACATTGCCGGATCAAACTTCGTTAATTGAACGGCGGACGGCTACTGACGTAGAACTTAGGATATATAAAGAGAGAGAAACCACAGTATCTCATTCCAACTTCGGACTTCCGCGCCGTGCGCCCATAGAACAGTGATGAAGTCTATTCGATATAAGTTGGTACCTACATAGGTAGCTAGTTCCTAGTTATGAATATTGATATAATATTTCTTGAATTACATTCAGATCCCTGGCATGACAATGAGCAGGGAAGTTGACGTGAAAGTGACTGAAGTGTGCGGACGCTGCTCGTTTTTTATGTTTACTTTCCAATTAATTCAGTAAGGATGGAAAATACACCGCTGACATAGAGAGAAGAGTGAGTGCAGGGAACAGAGTGAATAATGCGATGGGAAAGCTACTCGGGAGCCGGCACTTAAGCCATAAGGCGCAGCTGGCCATACATAACGGAGTTCTTGTCCCAACGCTGTTATATGGTAGCGAGAGCTGGGTATGTAAGAAGGAGAATGAAAGTAGGATAAATGCGGTAGAAATGCGAGCTCTGCGGAAGATGTGCGGAGTGAAGCTGACCGACCGCATTAGCAACAGCATAGTAAGACAGCGAGTAGGTATGAAAGATAGTATCGGTGTAAAGATGAGAAAGGGCATGCTCCGTTGGTTCGGGCATATAGAAAGAATGCCAGAGGAAAGAATGAAAAAACAGATATACAATGTGAAAGTGGAAGGATGCAGGTACCGGGGAAGACCTAGACTATCTTACCACGACCAAATAAACCGAGTCTTATCTGATGGAAAAGTCAAGAGTCTCCGTAACCGGCGAGCGTGTATGAGACGAACTATGAGAGTCGAGGAAGCCAGAGAGGTATGTAAGGAAAGAACCTGTTGGAACTCTGTACTCTCTGCCTACCCCGCAAGGGATCTGGCGTGAGGTTATAGATAGATAGATAGATAGACTTTCCAATTCTGCCGCGCGAGTGAGCTAAAAGTAATCTAGGGGTTACATATAGGACGCTTAAACCACTGGACCAACCAAGTAGTTGCAGTTTCGATTCTCGCACAAGTGCTCCTTTCGGTCTATGTGTTTATATATATATATGTGTGAATTTTATGTTTGTAAGCAGTGATAGCCTAGTGGTTAGACCGTTGGACTGCAAAGTCAAAGGTCTCGGGTTCAAACCCAGGCACGCACCTCTGTCTTTTCGAAAGCATGTGCGTATTAAAAATTAATTATCACTTGCTTTAACGGTAAAGGAAAACATCGTGAGGAAACCTGCATGCCTAAGAGTTTCTCGAAGGTGTGTGAAGTACGCCAACCCGCACTGGGCCAGCGTGGTGGACTATGGCCTAAACCCTCTCAGTTTGAGAGGAGGCCCGTGCCCAACAGTGGGACAGTTTCTTAACAGGGCTAATATTAAACGCATCCAAGAAACATTTTCTTAAAAAAATCAGCCTGCTATACCCGTCCCTACCAAGGTATCAGTCCATCAGAGGAAAAGAGGGTTTTTGGAGACGCGTAACTACGCAAAAGGTAGGGGACTCGAGTGTCCAGAAGGTTGGTATGCGACAGTGAGGACAGCGGTGTTGTACTTACCTACAAAACGATAATCACGTTGCTTGACGCCTATAAGAAACATCGTTTTAAATACAACTACTTAGTAAAGTATACAAGCTGTAACATAATAAACGCAAGACCTGAAAGTAGTTTGTTCTAAATCGGCAACTAAATTGATACCAATAATTTTTAATGTATCTTACTTTTTTTTTAATTTGCTAAATATGATTTTACTTCTTCAGTGCGCTATAAAAAATTAAATTAGTTCTTGATTCATAGCAACAAGAAGATTCCAAATGCATTCCTAAAACGCACACATATACGTACAAATGTCATTGTTAATTGGGGTATAAAAGTGCTTAAAAAAGGGTATAAACCTTTAAATTTGGAAAGTTTTCGTTTTGAATTTATGAAGAAATTCTATAATCGGGGTGTCTGAGGTCTTGCGTTTATTATGTTACTCTTTGTATATATGCTTTGTGAAAGTAGTTATTGCTACTATAAAAAAATACATTATCGGCGACATTAAGTTGACATTGGCATTCAAAGATTATTTTAATAAATATTTTAGTTTTTCGATCGTAGGTACCTCAATTCAGTCAATTTTCTATTTTTCCTGTGTAGAATGAGAAAAAGTTTTTCTTATCCTATGATAGTATAAAGGAGGGGTAAAGAGAGGTAAAGAATTTGAAAATCATGGGAAATAACCCGATAAAGAGCCATAGGTATAGCACGCGTATAGTACATATAACATTTTTTTACTTCAAAAGGAATTTACTTGAAACAGGTGCTTTGTAAAAGGTAGATAACATATCAAGCAACTCGGTACAACAATATTCCTACAGATGGCGTACTGAGGTTGTCAAAGTGGTAGTGATGTGTACCTATGTATCTCAAAATCGATAGATAATTTCATCGTGTTATTTATTATAAACGTACGTAGGCACTATTTTAAATATTATTGATGGCGCGCAACTTGATGACCATTTTACCGTTTTAATAGATAATAAAATCTTGTGTTCCTTGAGTTGCTTAAACAATATCGCAGTGCACTTGAAGGCATATCTTAAAATAAAACTTAGCACTCGAACGTGTCACGTTGCGGCAAGCATCCGGCACAGCAAGTGAGAGTGGTATTGCGTGCTAAAAACTTTAGTTAAGGTGTCTTCTCCCTAGAAAGTAGCATAAAATACTTTAATGGATAATATATTTCTAATCGTTCAGTAAATGTTTTTTTTCTATCATCACTATTTTTTTAACTGTTCCCGTAATCTAAACTTAACGCAATATAATTATATCATATGTAAGTCATGTTAGGTAACGTTGCAGTATGCGGTACTAGGGTGTGGTCGAGCAAGCTATTTTAGTCCAATTCATTATATGTTGCTTAGGGCGCTGGGTTCACATAAGGAAAAATGAATGAAAAATGTACTTGTTACAATTAACTCCTTACTCAGAGTTAAAACCAATTTGAATTCCAATGAATCATTGCATATTGACACAAGTGCAGTCTATTTCTTTATTTAGTTATAAGTATTAGTAGTTTCATTCTATTCACATTTTCTTTATAATCTTCCCAAGTATAGTATCGATAGCAAGTGCTTGTTACTTTGACGTATGTACTTCACTAAACGTGGGTGGCGGAGATGAACAGACAGATCGATTGCAAATTTAATTGGGGTAGGAATGTTTTGTAATGTCAACATGTGTTTTTAAAGTTTATATACTCCCCCAGTTACAAGTTTTATCTATACCTAAGCTAACCAAAGCTTACATGTTACAACTATAATATTATTTAATGCGCGTCCAGCGGCTAAATATTATGTCGATTTCCGAATGTCCCTGAACGAATTTTATCGAGTTTTTCTATTTTACTTTTCTTGCGGAATTGCGCGGTGATAATGAGTGTCAAATTTAGTGTTTTATTAGTGTTTATATGGTGTTGATACCGTGGTCTATTATCTGCATCGGTGAAAGAAGCGTTTAAATGGCGCTAAGAGAATATATTGTAACCCGTTTCTTCAACGGAAACAACGTGATGGCGCCGTTTTCGAGGTTCTACCGGGCCATGGTGCTCAAAATGAACCAACGTAAGTACCTACTAATTTCACAGCCATTAATTCCTCAAGCACAGATATGCACGGTATAGAAACATTGTGTTCACTAGGCCGCTGCTTGATTAGACTTGAAGGATTATTGTCAGTCATTGAGGACAAAAAATATGCATTTATCATTTATTTTATTTATTTATTTATTCATATAAGGATCGCCAACGAGTGATACACATTCAATTACACATTAATTATCACATAAACATCCTGTCACGTGCTCCCTCAATTAAAGGCAATCACAGCTAACAATTAAGTAATAAACATCAAAATCTTATATTAAATAGCTATAATAAAAATGTTAGAAAAACAAAAAAAATAAAAATAACTTAGAAATGAAAGAAATAATGTCTCCAATTCATTACAATTTAAAATAACAATAGAATATGATGTGGCCTAAAACAATAAACAATGAATCAATCAACAACCAAGACACATAATTTATAATAATATTTGTCAAAAACGATACGAGATGATAATGTCAAAAATAATGTTAAAAATAATCATGTTGATTAACTGCAATCTAAGCATTGAGGACATGCCCAACCCCATACCCCCAAATTACGGTATAAGTAACAACAGCAAAGTATTAGTTTGCTTGCTACAGATATTTCCTCTCTGTTTATGATGCTGAAAGTATCGAATGTCATTGGTTTTTATAGACTCTTAACAAAATCTGTAATAACTTTCAAGGTAGGACAAGTTTGAGTATTATTCTGAGACTATTTTTAAAATGTTTAGTATGTTTTGATCACAATTGAGAGTCATTAGTTACCTCAACTTTCTTTTTTCATTCATATCATAATATAATGACTATGCATAATAAATAATGATTTTTTACATAGTGGATTTTAAAGGTGACAACAGTATAGTAGGATGTGTTAATTTTTCTTGTATGTTTGATGTATAAGATTCTTGTGGCACTGACAGCAACAGGTGGAGCAAAGCTACAACGACAAGCTTACCTTTTTCAAAATGTATTCATGTATTCGTTAGCTAAGAGAAGAGAAATACTAGATGCTATGTTAATGTTTGAATAAGTTTGAAACATTATAAATTGTTACCAACTTCTGTCGAAAATCAATTTTAAGGTCCCTATTAATTATCCTCGCAATACAATCAATCCGCTGGTGCGCCCCTATGCACAACAGTTTTGGGTGCAAACTCTCCGCTTCCATACTTACACTGGACTATAAGTAATACAATAATGTGTTCAATCAATCAATCAATATTTTATTTGTCAAGTATAGGTACAATACATTTTGTTGTTATATATATATATATATACTATAAAGATCTCTATACTTTGCCTGTGAGGCGTACAAATGTCAGTGGTTAAGATAATTAACTGTAGTTACAATTATAATGTCACAAATATTCCCTGTTAATCGGTGTTATGTCATCATCAATAATATATATTAATTAGCTAATAGTTCACTTTATACATTTGTCATTTATAAAATCATCTACTGAGTAATAGCATTTATTGATTAATAGCAATGTCAAGGTCTTTTTAACATTATTTATATCCATGATCTTAATCCTATTTGGTAATTTATTATAAATAACTGCTGCCATGCCTAGAATACTCTTCTGTACCAATGCGGTTTTACATTTACGGGCAAAGTAGACACGGTTTCAAATTGTTTAATGTTTTCGTTTACAAACAACACAACTTGTAGAATATATAAGGACGACACAGTTAGAATTCCAAGTTCTTTGAAAGCTGATACACAACTCTCTCGCGTATTCAGACCACACATCGATCTTATACACCTTTTTTTGGGATTTAAATATTGATCGATTTGCATGTGGACTCTGTGGCTGGTTTCCATAGGGCTTTATTCTGAATATTCTGAACTCAATGTCGGTTTGATTTTTACTTTTAATATAGGAATATTGTTTCAGAAATTTTTATTTCATAACTTACTTTTTCTAAATTTAACATTTATATGTGCAGTAATCACCCACTGTCACGCTCTAATTTATAAAACAATTTAGAATGTGGTAACTACCTGTAATAGACTTACTCATTTATTAATATTGAAGAATAATGTGGTAATATTGTAAAAATTAGTATCCACCTTGTTGTTGGTTAACTAAACCAAATTAAAAATAAATATCACAGCCATAAGGAATTATTATGCTGTCAATCAATCAATCAGCCTATCGTAGTCCACTGCTGGACATAGGCCTCTCCTAACACGCGCCATTGCACACGGTCCCCCGCCTTCCGCATCCAGTCCGTCCCAGCGACCTTCTTGAGGTCGTCGGTCCATCTAGCTGGGGGCCGTCCTACCTTACGCTTACCAAGTCGCGGTCTCCACTCTAGGACACGCTTGCTCCATCGGCCGTCAGTCCTTCTGCAGATGTGACCAGCCCATTGCCACTTTAGCTTACTGAGTCTGCGAGCTATGTCGGTAACTTTGGTTCTTTGTCGGATTACCTCGTTACGAATTTTATCCTTCAAAGAAACGCCGATCATAGCTCGCTCCATAGCCCGCTGTGCGACTTTGAGTTTGTGGACTAGTCCCACTGTGAGTGTCCACGTCTCGGCCCCGTAAGTCATAACAGGTAGAACGCATTGGTTAAAGACTTTAGTCTTCAGGCATTGCGGTATAGGCGAAGCGAAAACGTGACGTAGTTTGCCAAATGCTGCCCAACCCAATTGGATCCTGCGGTTGATTTCTTTCTCGAAGTTGTTCCTACCAAATTGGACAACTTGTCCAAGGTAGACATACTCCCGAACAACTTCGAGCATCGAACCATCGACGTAGATCGGTCCCGGCGTGACATGCTCATTAAACATGATCTTGGTTTTATCCAAGTTCATGCCGAGACCGACACCTCGAGAGGCTCCATTTAGGCTATGCAGCATTCCGCTCAACTGTTCCAGTGACTCTGCCACGATGACGATATCATCGGCAAACCGAAGGTGTGAGATGTATTCGCCGTTGATGTTAATGCCCCGCCCAGTCCAGTCCAGCGTCTTGAAGACGTCTTCGAGTGCATTGGTGAAGAGCTTGGGGGATATTACATCCCCCTGTCTTACCCCTCGATGCAGCTCGATCGGGTTGGTCTTTTGGTCCTGGAGCTGGACGGTCATTGTGGCGGTATCATACAGACATCTCAACACCTCGATATAGCGCCAATCGATGCCACATCGCTGCAGAGCATCCAAAACCGCCCAGGTTTCGATGGAGTCGAAGGCTTTCTCGTAGTCCACGAAAGCCATACACAGCGGCTGATTGTACTCTTCGGTCTTCTGTACAATCTGCCGAACAGTATGGATGTGGTCTACGGTGCTGTAGCCTTTTCGAAACCCGGCTTGTTCCGGTGGCTGGAACTCGTCAAGTCTTCTGGCGAGGCGGTTTGTGAGTACTCTCGAGAACAACTTGTAGACGTGGCTCAGGAGTGAGATGGGTCTGTAGTTCTTCAGCAAGGTTTTGTCACCTTTTTTTAAGAACAGAACCACCGCACTCCCGCTCCACGCTTGAGGTGTTAAGCCCTGGTGGATGACGGAATTAAAGAGACTCGCTAGCTTTTTCAGGATTGGAGTCCCGCCTGCTTTTAGGAGCTCAGTGGTGATTCCGTCATCGCCTGGCGACTTGTTGTTTTTGAGCTGCTCGAGAGCCACTCTGACCTCGTCCTGGTTGACATCAGGGATGTCTTCCGTATCGTGGCGTGCTAGTGGGGCTCTGTGGTCGTCAGCGCTGGGTCTCGAGGGTTTAGCCATCCGTGATGCGTACAGGTCTTTGTAGAAACTCTCAATTTCCTCGAGTATCTCGAACTTGGAGGTCACGGTTTTGCCATCCGCTGTATTAAGTTTCGTCAGATGGGATCTACCTAGCTGGCGAGCGAAGACTTTGGTGCCTCTGTTCTGTTCAATCGCAGCCGCGATGGCGCGGGTGTTGGAACATCGGAGGTCACGTCGCACCCGCTTCCGGATCTTCCGGTTGAGGTTCCTCCCATCCGGCGAAGACGCCTGCGTGGATGACATTTCCCGTCTCTGCCTCATAAGTTCGAGAGTCTCGAGCGAGAGTTTAGACTCTCTGTTACCGCTTTTGCCGGGAAACACCCTTCGAGACACATCCTGTAGCGTTTTGACCACTGTGTCGGTTTTCTCGTCAACATTGCCTTCGGTTTCCAGCAGGTCGAAACGATTTTGAAGCTCCAGTTGGAACTTTTCGGACCCTAAAGCTATTTGAGGCGCAGTAGGTCTGAGAGTAGACCTCATCATGCGACGTCTTTCGGCCTTGAAATCTATATTTAGAGCGCCTCGGACAAGTCGGTGATCGCTGCCGGTATTAAACCTGTTGATCACGGAGACGTCTCTAAATATAGACTTCCTGTCAGTCATGATGAAGTCTATCTCGTTCCTCGTCACAGTGTCGGGGCTTCGCCATGTCCACTTTCTATGAGGCTTCTTCTTAAAGAACGAATTCATCAAGAAGAGCCCCTGCGACTCCAGAAAGTTGACCAGCATCTGCCCCCTGTGGTTTCGGCGCCCCACGCCGTGGGGTCCGATTATCGTTTCGCCGCGTTCTTGTACTCCCACTTTGGCATTGAAGTCCCCCATAACAACGTTGTAGTGAGCCTTGGTGGTGCCATGTAATGCCTTGGCTATGTCTTCATACATGGCTTCGGCTATGTCGTCGCAGTATGTCGAGGTCGGCGCATATACCTGTACCACCTTCAGGGTGTACCTGTTGGTGATTTTAATTATGAGGTACGCTACCCGTGTCGACACACTGCTGACTTCCACAACGTTGTTAGTGAGAGCTTTGTTGACCAGGAAACCGACACCGCCCTGAGAGGGCCGATCACCTTCCCGAAAGTAAAACAGGTGGCCTGACTCAAGGGTTATCGTGTCCTCGCCCTGTCTTCGGACTTCGGATAACCCCAATATGTGCCAGTTTATGCGACCTAGTTCTACCTCGAGTTCAGCGAGGTGTTGGTCCAGCCGTAGAGAGCGTCCATTGTACGTAGCCAGGGTCAGGTGTTTTTGGTAGCCTTGTGTCGTAGCCCGGAGATTCTTCGCACCCCCTGCCCCGCTGTTACCGCGACCGCTACCGTGGCAGCGGACAGCGGGACTACCGGGAACTGGGGGCCTTAGCGTTTGGTGTCTTAACATATTAAGAGGTTTTTGGCCTACTATACCACGCTGGCCAGACGGGTTGGTATAGGGTTTGTTTCAAATTTTCCTTTTCTGGTCGTTGATCGGATGACGTTACTACCTTTGGTGGACTCTTACCACCAGCCAAGCAAAAGTATGGCTACTGGGGCATTCTAAGTTTTTCTTTCGCTTCCAGCCCAGTAAGGAAGATATTATGCTGTAATTCTACTAAATTGGCTACATTTTTAGACACTTCATTTTTGGCGTAATAACCAAACTGAATAACCAAAAAATGGAAGCCTATTGCTGTTCTATGGTTAGCAATACAATAAACTGCCATAACTTATTAACTACGCTGTATGGTGATAGACAATAAAAAAAAATTAAACCATTGTAATCTTAATGCGAAAAAATTAGCTTTTCTGGAATAATTTGCAAGGCATAGCTGCCTTTGTATTGTGGTGTACTGTGATTATGACATCCTCAGTTTGAAACCTAGGTGAGATAGTGACTTTAATGTTTTAATATAAAAAATCGTAGTAGCTGTCGGAAGCCTGGTGTTGTGCACAGTATAATGGCAATTGGCTTGCGTTCTACTACATTGACACCTTGTTAGGTGAGCCCTGTACTAGGGTCTAAACCAATTGTCAATTATTATTGAAGGTGTACTGTATGCCTTCATCACCGTCACTTGTTATTAGGCATCATGGTGTTTCTTTCTAAAACCATTGATTTTAGTATGCTTTATTCATACACTAGTGACCCACTCTGGCTTTGCATGGGTGAATTATACACATAAACCTTCCTCTTCGATCACTCCATCCATTGGTGAAAACCATATGCAAATTCATTCAGTAGTTATTGAGTTTATCGCGTTCAGGCTGACCGACGCAGCGGGATTTAAGATATCAGTAATAAATCAATCATTATCAGTTTAAATTACTTACCCATTACAGATTGTAAACAGTCAAGAGTTGAACAATGATAACATTGATAAAAGTCTAAATAGATTATTGTATTGATAAGATGGTAGTTTTGATTTGATTTGACAAGTGAATTATCAATTTGATAATAAACAGTTTTTTGTAATAGGGTGTAGTAGCTATGATGCTATGCTATAATTATGATAGCATATAAATTTTAAAAACAACCACTTAGCCTTATCACTTTATCCTCCTCCTCCTTGCATTGGTTTCCTCATTACTGTGGGTTGTGGTCATATCTTGGGATTCCTATCTGCAGCTGAGCATAGTGAAACATGGTATTAAGAGTTGTGTGTATCTGTTCCGTCCAGCATGTTGGGCTCCTGCCTCATGGGTTTGCCTTCAATTTTACCAGTGACCATCAGTTTTTCCAGGTTGTCACTGTCTTTCCTAGCAATGTAACCAAAATACTCCATAACCCTGTGTAGGCAAGTAGTGGTCAGTCGAGTTTGGATCTTGAGTTCAGCTAGGATTGATACATTGGTGCGATGTGCTGTCCATGGTATAAAGAGCATCCTTCTCCAGCATTACATTTCAAAGACATCAATATGGCTGTGGTCAGCCTTCTTGAAGGTCCATGTCTCAGCACCGTACATAACTATGGAGTACACTAATGCTCGGAATAAGTTGCTCTTGGTGTTGATAGAAATGTTTCTGTCTTTCAATATTTTAGCCAGCTGTGACATAGCGCCTTTTGCCATCCCTATCCTTCTGCGAATTTCCGTCTAACAAGAGCCATTGTTGCTTATATTTGAGTCCAGGTATACCACTGAGCACTAGCTTGCATGAGCGATCAACAATCATGAGCTTGGTGTTAGATCTGTTAATTGCGAGTCCGAGCTCTTTACTAGTGCGTTCTATCCTGTCCAACAAAAGGCCCATCTCGGCTACACTTGTTGCAAGAAGGGTGGTGTCGTATCGCAGATTCGAAATCTTACGTCCTCCAATAGTGATACCAAAATTGCAGCCGTCGCATGTTTTCCTCACGATGTATTCGCTGTATATGTTGAACAGAATGGGTGGATACACCCTTGTTGGACACCCTTTTGAAAACTGAACAGATCGGATGTAGTCTTATCAACTCTCATAAAATCCATGGCTGTTGTAATATAGAGATTGTAGCAATGCGGTGAGACGTTGAGGTACACGTAATTCTGTTAAGATATTCCACAAGCAGTTCCAGTCGACACAGTCAAAAGCCTTACTATAGTCGACGAAATACATGATGACAGGTGTGTCGAACTCGTAACATTTCTCTACAATTTCCTTACGTTTAGTATTTGCTCCCTGGTGCATAGCCCCTCACAAAACCCGCTTGCTCTTGAGGGATTTGCCAATCGAGGTAATGACGAATCCTGCTGTTTATCACGTGTAGAAGAATTTTGCTGGCGTGAGAGATAAGGGCAAGTGTGCGGTAGTTATCGCATTTTTAGTTGATCCTTTCTTATGCAATGGGATAATGCAATTTTCGGGCACTCTCTGTTTTGCCACATGTGGTTACAAATCTTGTGCAGTGTATTAACGCCTGTCACCCAGGGCCTTCAGGATTTCGGAGGTGATGTTGTCAGGTCTTGGAGCCTTTTTCATTTTGAGGCGGTCAATCGCTGCAACTATCTACGATTTTAGTATATCGGGTTCCAGCTCCAAGAACTTCCAGTCCACTTGGGTGTTGGATACCGCAGAGGGTCTTTAATATAGTTATTCACAGTAGGTACGCCAGCGTTCTGCAATTTTGTCAAGTTCGTGCAAGGGTTTTCCCTCAGTATTTTTAATGACCCAATGTCTTGGGCTTGAATTTTTTGCTCAGCAGGCGGACTTTCTTGAAAAGGTCCGAAGTTTGCAGCTTAATGCGTGGGACTCTACCTCGCGACATATACCTATGATGAAGTTTATTATCCCTACGGTATTCCCTCTTTATAGTTTTGACTAGGTTTGAGTATTCCTTCATTACGGTGGGATCCTGAAGACCAGTTATCTAAGTGGATATATTTTGGTCTTTTTCTATTTTATAGACAACTTCGACAAGAGCCTCATTAATTTTAGTTTCGAAGCGCTCCCACAAGGAATCGGAATCGGCTGTCGGGGGTCGGTGAGAATCAGTGAGCTTTGTTTCTTTTTTAAAAAGGGCACGTTCTATCGGATTCAGAGATCTGAGCTTGAATTGCGAACCTTGCTGGCCAGTTTGCAACAAGCAGCATGTGATCTGAACCACTTTCGGCTCCAGGGAAAGGGCTTCACATTTTGATAGTGGATCTCCAGCGTTTGCCTACTAGTATATAGTCGATCTGATCTTCCATGTGTAGAGTCGTCTCTTATGATGTTCAAAGTTAGTATTGGTTACGGTGTGACCTCTTCCTGTACACAGAACTCGGCGAGCCGTTGTCCCCGTTCGTTTCTAGTGCCCAGGCCATATTTGCCTATGATGTCTTTAAGTTCATGCACAGGTTCTGTGTTGCATATCTTGGCATTCCAATCTCCAAGTATTATCGTGATTTGTCCGCTTGGAATGTCATCTAAAGTATTTTCAACTCTAACGTAAAATTCATTGATATCCTCTTCAGTGGACTGTGCCGTAGGGGCGTAAACTTGCACGATGTTGAGGAGACAAGGTTTGGTGTTCAGCTTCATTGTTATAATTCTGTCTGATACTGGTTTGTAACCAAGTACGAACATATTCATGTTCGATGGCATAAGTATAGCTACACCGCTCCTGCTAGAGTCCTCCAGTCCTGAGAAATATAGTGTGCTTCTTGACGTGGTGGTGGAATGACCCTGACCGCGGAGATGTGTTTCACTAATGCCCAGGCTAGAAATATTGTGGTTAGTCCTTTCTTTGTCCACGGAGTTCAATTTATCTGTCTGGAGTAAACCGTTAACTTTCCAGAGGGCCTAGACAAGTTGCAAGCGTTTTGTTTCCATTCTCTTGTCGCAATCGATAGCGCATTGTTTTGACCACGTGACTTTTCGTTGCAAAATGTCATTCCCGTACATTTTTCCGCTTTCTATTAGCGTTAACGACTGTAAATTGTCAACTTGGCTATAGGCGCAGGTGCCAAAACGTGGATGTGATCGTATTGAAAATTTTGTTGCGCCATCGGAAGCATCCGTTCCTACTGAAGCCTAGTGGCTCGCCTCTTCGGTAGTTTCGGTAACAGAATTCACACCATTCGGCCCGGGTACCGAATGGCGCCAGGCGTCAGCGTCAAAGTCCAACAACTCACTTTGAAATGTTCCTTCTTTCATGACTTTCTTGTAAAATAATTGTGGTGTGTTCCTACGACCTTCCACATCAGTATTTCGAAGGGATTTAGTCCTTCACGGCGACTGGTGCCGCTCCGGGTCCCTAGGTGGATCTGGGGGCTGGGTTATTTACCGCCGCCCAGTGACTCGGGTTGGCATTTTATGGTAGATTTACCTCCCTCTTACCAACCCTCCTCTGTTTTCATTCAGTCTTGAGACCGGCAACGATTAAGTAAGTAAAATAAAGTTATCACTTCATACATCACTGGTATTTGAACATTTGACAGACGATTTGGCGCAGCGGATAAGAGCTTAAACCGCACGGAACAAATCTTTGTCTATCTATCTATCTCTCTATAACATCACGCCAGATCCCTTGCGGGGTAGGCAGAGAGTACAGAGTTCCAACAGGTTCTCTCCTTACATACCTCTGGCTTCCTCGACTCTCATAGTTCGTCTCATACACGCTTGCCGGTTACGGAGACTCTTGACTTTTGCTTCAGATAAGACTCGGTTTATTTGGTCGTGGTAAGATAGTCTAGGTCTTCCCCGGTACCTGCATCCTTCCACTTTCACATTGTTTATCTTTGTGTGACCCACAATTATTTGTTTCGGTCTGAGTAATTTTAATTTTCATGTTTGTAAACTCACCCACAACACCATAATACCATACCATGTGACCATAATATCGATTATAAAATTTCTTGATAACGGCTATTTGTGATGTGGCATATAAAGTTCAAGTTTATAACTTAACTTTGAACTATGAGAGTCGAGAAGCCAGAGAGGTATGTAAGGAAAGAACCTGTTGGAACTCTGTACTCTCTGCCTACCCCGCAAGGGATCTGGCGTGAGGTTATAGATAGATAGATTATAACTTAACACACTCCCTGTTGAATGTTTCTAATATGATTCACACTGAGTATAATAATATGGTCACAACATTTTGTAGAGTGCCTTGTCTATATTCTTCTAATGGTGACAGTCGTGCACAGTGAAAGGGTTCATCATCATCATCATCTGCCTATAGCAGTCCACTGCTGGACATAGGCCTCGCCAAGTGCACGCCACTGGGTACGATCCTCGGCTTCTCGCATCCAGTTTCTGCCAGTCGCCCTACGAAGCCCACCTAGCCTGAGGGCGTCCTGCATTACGTTTGCCAGTCCGCGGTCTCCACTCAAGAACTCGTTTGTCCCAGCGGTTATCGGTTGTTCGGCTAATGTGACCGGCCCATTGCCACTTCAGCTTACTAATCCGGTGGGCTATGTCGATAACTTTGGTTCTCTGTCGAATGACTTCGTTCCGGATTCTATCCTTCAGAGAAACGCCTTGAAAGGGTTGGTTTGGTTATATTAAATAACCATCGTCAGGCCACCTTTACTTATAATTTCATAGTAGATAATTGCTTCGTACTATCCCACTTTTATATTATAATATTATAAATGTGAAAGTTTGTATGTTTGGATGTTTGTTACTCAATCACGCAAAAACGGCTTAATGGATTTGAATGAAATTTGGCACACGGTTAGTTTATTATCTGGATTAACACATAGGATACTTTCTATCCCGGAAAATGTAAGATTCCTATCTAAAGCCAACGCGGACGGAGTCGCGGGCAGAAATTAGTATTATATATGCGAAAGTTTGTATGTTTGTTAATCATTCACGCAAAAACAGTTGAACGGATTTGGATAACATTTGGCACACGGATTGTTTATCACCTAGATCCTTTTTATCCCGGAAAACGTTAGATTTCTATCTAAAGTCAATGCAGACGAAATCACAGGCAGAAGTTAGTACTAAATAAGAACAGAATTTTGATGCTCACCTGTTTGATCTTCTTATGCCAGTATTTGCATTAGACATAGCTATGGACTGCCAAATATGAGTAGGCATTATGCACTATTTAAAGTTTTTAAATAACATAAGGAAACCATACATCATAGATTGTGTGATAAGAACTCATTATACCTACTACTTAATTTCTAATTGGTTACACAGAAATGCAACTGTCTACTAAGACGAAATTTCAAATCCCCTTTTTTTCCTATATTGCAATCACATGGAACATATTATACCTAATGTCATTATCTTAATTAATTAATTGCTAATTTTAATAACTAAGACATACGGATGCTATCTATCTATAATCTCACGCCAGATCCCTTGCAGGGTAGGCAGAGAGTACAGAGTTCCAACAGGTTCTTTCCTTACATACCTCTCTTGCTTCCTCGACTCTCATAGTTCGTCTCATACACGCTCGCCGGTTACGGGGACTCTTGACTTTTCCTTCAGATAAGACTCTGTTTATTTGGTCGTGGTAAGATAGTCTAGGTCTTCCCCGGTACCTGCATCCTTCCACTTTCACATTGTCTATCTATTTTGTCATTCTTTCCTCTGGCATTCTTTCTATATGCCCGAACCAACGGAGCATGCCCTTTCTCATCTTTACACCGATACTATCTTTCATACCTACTCGCTTTCTTACTACGCTGTTGCTAATGCGGTCGGTCAGCTTCACTCCGCACATCTTCCGCAGAGCTCGCATGCTATTTAATTAATTATGACATAACTTGGCTTAGTGTATACATTTTGATAATGTTTGTGTGTAATATCACTAGATTCTCAACTTCTGAGCTGATTTAAGAATTAATATTTTCAAGAAAGAGATAGTTATTTTAGTTGAGAAATTTAATGATACTATGAATTTTGCATGTCAGACAATGGAGATCATCTCTATATAACTAAAACCGCAATAATTATTGTACACCATGTTTTCAGCAAAATAAAAGTCTATTCTATTCTATTCTTATTCTTACCCGCACACATTGCTACTAGCATATTATAATCACAACATCACCCACTTGAACTCCGACTGTTCCCAATTGTTCTGATATGATCTATGTAATTTTAAAGTATGTAAACCTAACCTGGTCTACATAGACCAGGTTAGGTGTACATACTTTAAAATTTTCTGAGCCTACCTTGAACTTTGGCGTTTGACTGGTTTGGTTCTGCCCTTGACTCACTGATGTAAACCTTGATAAAAATTTAATTTAATTTAACCCTGGTCCATGTTATGACGTGCTTACCTTAGGTGAGTATAGTGAGATATAAGTATTTGTTTGTACCTATATTCTGCATCCTTGCTGACTATTAGATTTGGTCAAACAGCCGACGGAGCGCGACGGGAGCGCGATGGAAACGCTCGGCTACGTTCGGTTGTGACATTGCCGTCGCGCCGAGCGGGGCTGCGCTGTGTGGCGTATACCGTACATTTCACTACATTACAACTCTCCAAGCCGTGCCACTGTCGCGCCACCATCGCGCTCCCGTCGCGCTGCGTCGGCGATGTGGCGAGACCTTTTATGATTTGCAAGCCCGGGAAGTGCTCCTCTGTACGTTGAAATCTGTTACGTATCCAAAAGTATATATATATATATATATATTGGTGTTTTTTTTATATATGCCTGGGTACTGCAATTGTTACTGTAATTTCGTGCAGGGTGTTGAGGATCTTTTGTTTTGCAAGTCTACTTCAAGGGTTGCGCAACCCTTGAAGTAGACTTGCAAAACACTTGTGAATTTACATTAGCAGATACATATCAAATTCTCTTTGCGAGTACGTAAATGAATCAGAAGTAAGGCATCCACGCCGTCGATTAAATATATTATATCGATGACCCACGGCGATTTTTTACAGTACTACCGGTATTTCACGCGCTAAATGCAGAAAGCGCACGAGTGGTGCGCAAACAGAACGCTTCTGAACCTTAAAAGAACAATCGCAATAGAACACAGCCACGGAACGATTTGATTCGAAATTCGAAATCGAAATTCAAATTGAACACTAAAATGTTGCACAAACAAAACGCAAAAACTACTGGAACGATTTCTTTTCTGATTTTTTCACCATTAGAAAGCTACATTATCCAGAAGTAGCATAGTCTATAAAACATAGACCCGGTGGGTGGCGCTGTTGTCGACCGGGTACGAAGTCGCGGGAAACTGCTAGTATAAGATACGTATGTAGCTTTACCTCTCGCCAATATCTATTGCCGGTCTGAATGTAGCCGCGTATCGATACGCAGTAAGTAAAGACATTGAAAGAAAACACGACAGATGGACGATTTGGTGCAGTGGTTAAGATCTTAAGCTGCTCAGCCCACTGGATCCAATAGTCGGGGGTCGATTCCCGCACAGGACTTTGTGTGACCCACAATACATATTGGTTTCGGTCTGGGTATTTGTGTATGTGAATTTTCATGTTTGTACACGCACCCTCGACACCGAAATAAATCCTAGTGTGGGGCTACATTTTAGAACAATAAAAAACATTAACTGTATTCAGCGCATCGGTATGCGGCTGCATCTGCTATATTCAGAGTGGTCATAAAGATGGGCGTGAACTGTAAATGTGGTTTCTCACTATAAACTTAAGCGAATTTAGTTTCGTGTCAAGTGAGTCACATTTGTGCTGTCGTGTAAAACCTGTCTCGAAAAACGAAAGGATACCACCGATTCATATAGTATAGTGCTTTCTAATTTCGCAATAGCGCTTTTTAAAGTCGCGAATATTCACGCATATATGTTGCGAGATATCGCTTGGTATATATGTACAGGACGACGTCTGCATGATTTGTATAAATAGATTAAGTTACTGTAGTACATTATGTAATTTAAGTTAGAAATAAGATAATGTCATAGCGCATAAACACTAGTATACAATTAGAAGAGTGTAACCCTGAAAGGGATAGGAATAACTGAAGAGTGTAACCCTGAAAGGGATAGGAATAGTAAGAAGAGTGTAACCCCGGAAAGGGACAGGAATAATTGTATCATGATTGGTTTATTTGATTAATAAACTCGATGCAAAGCCCACTAGTTGTGACACACCAAAATAGTATTTAAGAGCGCGAAACATCGCGCCATGCACGTTCGAGTGACTGGGCATTGGAAAAATATAGGAAGAAACTCTGCGCGAAGAGGGTCACAACTGGTGGGTGGAGCACTGTTTCAAGATTATTCGGTTTTTATTTGAATTCTCCTTCACGACGCATACTAGCCACAGCAGCAACAGGACGCACGACGTACTATTCGTCCTGTTCAATATATGTCTTCGCAATCTGCCACGGCATCAAAAAAATAATTAAAAATGTATACTTCGAAGATAACAGTCTTCCTGCACATTACGTTTATTTACTTGCCTTTACAATATGTAGCAATAAGAAGCTATGACCGATGAAGGCCCTTACGTCAGATATGCTTTTAACGATGTACGTAAAGTTAAATGGAAGATGCCATCATCCTTCATTCTGAGTAATCAATTTATTTAAAACAAATTAGCATTCCATTCATCTGAAAGACAAGTCAAGAGTCTCCGTAACCGACGAGCGTGTATGAGACGAACTATAAAGTGGAGAAAGCCAGAGAGGTATGTAAGGAAAGAACCTGTTGGAACTCTGTACATCTCTACCTATCCCGCAAGGAATCTGGCGTGATGATATATATAGATAGAAATTAGCATATTCAAGTCTCGATGCTTTTTAGCGCTCCATATTTCCAAAAGCAAAAATGGAACCGATGTTCTCGGAACCGGTGGAAATTGGTCATAGTTATAGATCTTGATCTAGTTTATACTAAGGTATTCCTTAGTATAATGTGATTTTAGAAAAACTGGTAGTGGTAGATTGCACACTAAACTTCTTTCTTCACTTGTGTCTTATGGGAAGTCATCGTCATCATGTGTTTTGGCGAATATTTTAAAGAAACTTTAAAATCTGTGTTACCCGAATTTAATAAATGTTGATGGTGCGTCTTTTGTGACGTTTTGTGACGATGTTGATGATCTGACTTTTTTTTCAAGCCGCATCTATCTACCTAGCTTCAAACTCTATAATTATCTTCACCTTCATCACCATCATCATAATCAACTAGCCTGTAACTTTACCTTATGCTGTATGTAAAAGTTTGTATGTTTAGATGTTGGCGAGCTTATATGTTTGGATGTTTGTTACTCAATCACGCAAAAACTGCTTAAAGGGTTTGAATGAAATTTGGCACATATATAGTTTTTCACCTTAATTAAGACATAGGCTACTTTTTATCACAGAAAATGTAAGGTTCTTGTCTAAAGTCAACGCGGACAAAGTTGAGGGTAGAAACTAGTATTCCACTATAGGGCTTTCTGTGTGTGCTTCTATTTACTACCTTGACAATGCCATGATGCTTCTGGCATTCGTCAGTTTCTGGGGTCAGTATTTTAAATCTTCACGTAAACATAAATTGACACGATGACATCACTCATCGAACAGATTGTATAGGTGGACGGCGTCGATCCAACATCACATTTTAGCCTTGTCGGTACTTGTTGGGACATCCGGTCATGCTATACAATTAACAATTGCTTTCGTAAATCTATAATGGACGCCAAATTATCATCTGACTACAGTATAGCTTTGACCTACATGAGTCCAGATGCTATAATTTTAAGGCCGGTATTACAGAACGTAAATCAGCCGTGAATCTAGATTTAAAACTAACGTTATAGTACAAAAATCAGTTTTTAAAACTAGATTGACAACTGATTTACTTTCTGAAATATGGGCCTTACTTAGAGTTTTAAGTTCTCTGAATTATCGCGCTATATTTTTGGTTTTTAAATTTCTGACGCTTTGAGTGCTCTTCATTTCCCGTGGTCACCGGAGCGACTTAGACGTTTCATGTCCAAAAGTCATTATTATTCCAGAGTACCTTAGGAGGATTAATTTAACTGCAATTGGAAGTTTCAATTGATTGATCTTACAGATTTAAAAATAATTGAATAACTGACACTGATCTCTTATATAATAATAGTAATAATATTAGCCCTGTTAAGAAACTCTCCCACAGTTGGGCACGGGCCTCCTCTCAAATTGAGAGGGCTTAGGCCATAGTCCACCACGCTGACCCAGTGCGGGTTGGCGAACTTCACACACCTTCGAGAACTCTTAGGCTTGCAGGTTTCTTCACGATGTTTTCCTTCACCGTTAAAGCAAGTAATAGTTATTTTTGTTTTATTACGCACATGCTTTTGAAAAGACAGAGGTGCGTGCCTAGGTTTGAACCCGAGACCTCAGACTTTGCAGTCCAAGGGTCTAACCACTAGGCTATCACTGCTTCTCTTCTTCTGATCTTTTATATAACGTTATAAAATGCAGTTATTTTTAACCCTACAAAAAAAGGAGAGTGTTAAAAGTTTGCAGCCTTAATTGTCGGTTTTTTGAACTTGGTATTAATTTATTTGACACCTTGAGTATGTTTTAGAAATTTCTTTACCGTTTTCAGAAATATCTAACTTAGAAAACATAATTATCAAAAGTAAATGTAATTAAAAATAGTTACATTGATTTTTAATGTGGACTACCTATAACTTAGAAAACATATTAAAACTATAAGTAATTAAAAATAATTACATTGATTTTAATGTAGGCTACCTATAACTTTGAAAACATTACTTTATTCTCTCAGATGAAGACGAGGCGACAACATCAGGCGTAACAGATGGAGCTCCCGACGAACAACAGAACCGCATCATCTTCCTCAACAGACCACAGCCTTTGAAGTTCATATCCAACAGGATATCTACTGCAAAGTACAGGTATGATAACTAATGTTACTAGTAATACTAAATTTCCCATGTGGTCATAGGAATAGTAGGGCAAAATTCAATTGTGGAAACAATTAAGAATTCTATCTATCTATCTATCTATATCATCACGCCAGATCCCTTACGGGGTAGGCAGAGAGTACAGAGTTCCAAAAGGCTCTTTCCTTACATACCTCTCTGGCTTCCTCTACTCTCATAGTTCGTCTCATACACGCTCGCCGATTACGGAGACTCCTGACTTGTCCTTCAGATAAGACCCGGTCTATTTGGTCATGGTAAGATAGTCTAGGTCTTCCCCGGTACCTACATCCTTCCACTTTCGCGTTGTATATCAGTTTTGTCATTCTTTTTTCGGACATTCTTTCTATATGCCCGAACCAACGGAGCATACCCTTGCTCATCTTTACACCGATATTCTCTTTCATACCTATTTGCTTTCTTACTACGCTGTTGCGAATACAGTCGGTCAGCTTCACTCCACACATCTTCCGCAGAGCTCGCATTTCCACAGCATTTATCCTACTTTCATTCTCCTTCTTACATACCCAGCTCTCGCTGCCATATAACAGCGTTGGGACAAGCACTCCATTATGTATGGCCAGGTGCGCTTTTCGGCTTAAGTGCCGGCTCCCAAGTAGCTTTCCCATCGCGCCATTCACTCTGTTCCCTGCATTCACTCTTCTCTCTATGTCCGCGGTGTATTTTCCATCAATTAAGAATTAAATTGCAAAATGTAGTTCCAAGTAACAATTGTAAAATTAATTGTAATTGCAAGATTTCACAATTAACAATTGATCATTTGCAGTTGCAAAAAAGTTGTTTTTGCAATTGCAATGAATATTTTTGATTGAATAATGCCCAACTCTGGTCGGGGACCGGCCTTTCACGGTCCTACATGATAATTTACACGGCGAATGGTCCTTTATATGTTTACATGCAAATGAAAAGAATATTATGAAGCGGTTATTCGATATCTCGATTATACATTAACAAAAGATTATCGAATACGAGTATTCGATAATCTTTTGTTAATGTATCGAATGTAAAATGCAAGAAACTAATCTTGTCTGCAGATGGGAAATGAAAATAGCAAAATCTAGATATTTCTGCTCATTTCCCCATGTAAAGGTTATACGATAAATAAATATGGCGATACCGCCCCAATATTTATTGACTTACAGTCTTTACCACTTTACTAATAGGGTTTTCAATAAATGTAAAATGTACACACCCGGTTAGGTATGTATAAAATCCTTTCGGCAACTGAGACCATAATTAACTGACGGTATGTCATTTTGATATTAAGACCATTTGTACTAGGAGAAGTTGCTAATAAGTCTATGTGCTATTAGGTCGTTGTGCTATTAAGGCGCCTGCATAAAAAATCGTTTTGTGGTGGCCTTGTTATACGAAAGCTTAAAAATGTCCTTATTTAATGAATACTTCTTCAAATCACCACTTTTTCAAATGACGATTTTAACATCAATGTCACGTTATAGACCACAAGAGTTGAGCTTGGATTGCTATTATAATCGCATTATCTGACAGCAAAACAAAAAGGAGACGTTTGGTCATGACAGGTCAATGCGTTTAGTTTTAAATGTGGATCTCAAAGCGCGGTGATTCATGTATTTGAATTTATTTAGTGAAACTTTAAGATCCTAAAGATAATAGAATCTCATTTCGAATTAATGAAACGTTTTACGAAAATGCATTAGACGGAATTTGTTGCATGTTCTCAAACGCTAGTATTCGATCAGTAGGTATCTGCAGTGACACTTCATTGGTAGAACCAGAAAAAGGTGGCCGCATTATGAGCGCAACACAGCAATGAATTGGCAATTGCTTACTTCGTTTGGCAATGAGCAATCATTTTGCTTATATCCGGCTACAGTACAGATGCTAGCTGTGATTCATCCAAATGTTACTTTTACTCCGGTAAATTTATTGATGTTCATACTTCACTTCATAACATTGATTTAGAATGTCAAAAGCTGAACAGTTTGTTTGCTCTCTGTGAACAACATCGCAAATTGTGTACGCGCCCAAATCTGGCTCTTGGCCAGCTGCCCATAACGCGTACATTCAGGGCTGTGCTCCTGAATCCGGATTTCAATGTTGACACCTTTAAGCTATAATAAAAAAAAAATAGGTTACATCTACAATGTGTCTCGAGGTCGTTAATAGAATTAGACTTGCTTCTTTGACAACATTAGAAAAGTTTCAAATATATGAACCTATATTGCTTTGGCTATTTGGTTTCGATCAGTCCTCTCTATGTACAATGATGTTAAGACCATACTACTTACAAACTGAATTATTATGAACCGATCTACACACACCAATAAGTGTTGTAGTGAGCTTTATTAATAAAAACTAGTAATTAGTACTTATTTATATTTTTATTAATAAAGAGAAGGTTCTTTAAATATGGCCGTAATCTAAACCTTTTTGTTGACTGTTGCAGTTCTATCGTATTTGCTTCAGACATCCTAGGTAATAACCTAGGATGTCGACGGTATCGGATGTTTACAGATCCTATATAATTGATCATAGGTTAGGATTTATGAATAGTAAAATTACCTACGCGAGTAGGTCACAGGTAAATATACTTAGGTTCCTTATTATCTAGGCATTTATATCAGGAAGTAACAAATTTTTGTTCCCCTGGGGTCCGTTTAAATCACTTAATTGATAATATTAATCAAGCTAATTTAGTCAAGGACACAACCACTGTTATATTTTATGGTGACAGTTTATGGGAGGACCTGACTTGGGTGGGGTATTGAAAATTTTATTAGACCTGAATGTCAATTTAATTGTAAATTTGTATTCTGTGCTTTGCCATATGCCAGAAATTTAACCATTCTGCAAAACAGGCACATTTATGACATGAATTTATATATTTATAACTTGACACACCGTCATAGTGACGCCATTTTTTATTTTGATATAAATTTATTCGCAAGTCCAGGCTGACAGAAAATACTATGTAGTTGTAAAGGGCAGATGCTCTTTACAACTAAACGATAGTTGGCTACATTGTTAGCATTAAATATACACAGAAATGTCGCGTTTATATGCAATATAAACCAAAATATAATCATTGATACTGGCAGCAACACTAAGTTGTGTGACCATAGTTTAAACTGTGGATGCGACAACAGCTGAATCATTAGAATTAAATATTTTTTATCAGAATATGGTTTAGGGTTTAAGGTTTAGCTGGCAAAGATCTCGAGGTAGAATTATTACTTAGGAAAAACTGTGTCCATACATATATTCTGTGGTACTGAACATTGGCTTAAATCTCATGAAATAATCAAATATCAAAGTCAGTACACAGTGTTGAGTGCGTTCACGAGAAAAACAGCCATTCGCGGACGGTATCTAATATTAGTCGCCAACGATATCAAATGTAAAGAACGCAAATAAGGAAATAGGGATATAATAGGGAATAAGAAATAGGAATTCATAAAAGTAGAGCTAAGATGTATGACCTGTATAATACGAAATCATACAAAAACGCAGCTTTCTTGGAATACGTTAAAAACATCTCGAAGAGTTTTAGGAAGGTCTGTACTGCAGCAAATACTTTATATTATAGCAATATGATTAAAAGGTCATCCAATAAGATCAAAACCACATGGGGCATAATAAACAGTGTATCTGGGAGAACTCAACCACGTGATGATCATATTGAACTTGTAATTAATGACAACATCTTAACAGATCATTTCGATATGGCGCAGACTTTTAATAAACTTTTTAGTGAAATTCCAGTTCATGCTACTGGCTCCGTGAATTTTTCGAATTTTTATTTCCCTAAAAGCTGAACTAATACTAAAAAGCAGTGTAAAAAAATGCAATGTCTGGTTTGAGTTTAAATATGTGACCCCGACAGACAATCTTAACCATTAAGTCGTTTAACATTAAAAACACTGTCGACTTCTAGGATATATCATTAAAAATACTAGATAGCATAGTAATGTCTATATCACCTGCGCTGGCGACGATATTTAATAGATGTGTAGGTTCCCCGAAATAATGAAACTTAGTAAAGTTGTACCGATTTTTAAATCAAGGATTTAAAGCGATTCTTCTAATTTTAGATCGATTTCCATCTAATTGGCCTTGAGTAAAATTTATGAAAAGATCCTACTCAATCAATTTAATAACCACTTTAATGCACGATTTAGCGCAGTGGTTAAGAGCTTGAGCTGCTCCGCCCACTGTGTCGAATAGTCGCGGGTTCGATTCCCGCACGGGACAAATCTTTGTGTGATCCACAATTATTTGTTCCGGTCTGGGTATTTGTTTGTGAATTTTCATGTTTGTAAACGCACCCACGACACAGGAATAAATCCTAGTGTGGGGCTACGTTTTTAAAAAAATGAAATGAAATGAAAATGAGCTGTTACACGATGATCAATATGGTTTTACTAAGGGACGTTCAACCACAGACGCGGGAGTAGGTCTGCTTCAGCAAATTTACGATGCCTGGGAGGCATCGCAGAATGCCATTGGTGTTTACTGTGATCTCTCTAAGGCATTCGACTGTGTTGAGCATGGCGACCCTTATTAAAAAGCTTAGTCATTACGGTATTGTAAACACTGCCCTCAACTTATTAGCTTCGTACTTTGGTGAAAGATCTCAATGTGTTGAAATAAACGGGGTCAAGTCTCAGGAAGTTAATATTTCAATCGGTGTTCCACAGGGCTCCATCTTCCCTTCCTTTTTTATTATAAATCAATGACCTTCTGAACTTTGTCCGTGATGTATGTGAATGGTGCTCTTTCACAGATATCAAATTGGTTCGAAATGAACAATCTATTGCTTGATTCACTTAAGACAAAGTGTATTAAATTTAAAACACGTAGCCCCACACTAGGATTTATTCCTGTGTAGTGGGTGCGTTTACAAACATGAAAATTCACAAACAAATAATTGTGGATCACACAAAGATATTAGACTATTCGACACTATGGGCGGAGCAGCTCGAGCTCTTAACCACAGAGCTAAATTCTTATTAATGGCACAAAGCTGGACATCGTGAACTCCACTGTCTTTCTACGCATTACCCATAGGCATCTAGGCATTAGACTCCGAACTCCTTACTTAGCGGTAAACTTAGCTCCGCTGCTTATGCAGTGTGGAAAGTACGGTAACTTACGGATGTGGATTCAGCACGTTTAGTTTATTTTAGTTACTTCCATAGCATTATGTCGTACGGTATCCTACTGTGGGGTAAAGCTGCTGACTTGGAAAATGTATTCATACTGCAAAAAAGAGCTATCCGTGCTATTTATAATCTAGAACCTAGGGCTTCCCTCAGAGATATTTTTAAAGAGATCAACATTCTCACGGTCGCTTGACAGTATATATATTATATATGACAATATAGTGTATATACGTAAGAATATCCATTTATTTGATAAAGTGAGCGACGTTCATATATTAAACACGAGAAATAAACATAAACTGGTATTACCAATTTTTACGCTTAAAAGAGTATTTACTTCCTTCGTAGGAGTCGGTATTCGCTGCTACAATAAGATACCGAAAACCCATGTTAGAGTTGCCACTTGATAGATTTAAAAGTTATATTAAATCTTCACTAATGAGTAAAGGATATTATACTGTAAATGATTTTTTAAATTATAAAAATGCCTTTACACAATGAAGTTGACAAGAATATAATGTGAAGTGCAGCGTGTCCTGCCTAGCGAGCGTTCATTGATTTTAAATAATATTTCCGAACGATGTCGACAGGGTCGTGGATTGGTCATGTCTTTGCTAGTGGCGGCTCTGTGAAGCGGGTCACTCTTTTCCCTCTAATATGGTCGAGGAGAGTGATGGCTGCTTCTTAGGTCATACTCGTGAACGGGTGCTGCTGGTGAGGACTGGTCCGCCCTCTGTCCTTTGACTGATTCAACGTGTACCATAGTGCTGTTGAATTTTGTCTCGTTTGGCATCACACTGGAGATTTAACCATTTGTTTTGTACGCACTCTTTACATATTTTATAGTAACCCTTTATCTTAATATTATTATTATACTTTTTATTATATACCTCTACAACATCTCTATTTTGTAAATGATAGGACTATGTAGACACTAACCGATACCATGAATCTAAGTACACTTGTGATTAATCTGTACTTAAGCACATCTATTTAGCTCGTTCTGTTTTGTTCTCTCATACTCCATGAATGCAATGTATACAAAAAGAATTGTAAAACTCTCATTTTTAAAAAGAGTAACCGTGGAGTTTCTGGACCTTCTCCACAGGAATGACTTTCCGAATGGGTAGTAGAGTCTTAAGTAATCAATAATTTTCTCTTTTTGACTATTCATAAGTGCCTTTTGTTCTACATGAATAAAAAAACTTTTGATTTTGATATAACTATTAGAGTAATTGAGAATTTGAAAGGATATACCTAAAACAAGATACACAGTCATGTTCAAAAGTTACACTAAAAAACCTCCCCAAATCGACGTGAGTAATTATAGTTATAATATTAACATGAATTAGGGCATATTGTACTTACTCGTATCACTAAAAATTGTATTTGCAAAATCGGCAGAGTCCAGTTAAGTTTTTAGAATCGCCTAATTTTGCCTGCCCTTTGATGGTGCCATTTTTCGTGTTACGCGCATGTTTCTACCTATTTTTGATCGATGACCTAAGTCATATTGCAGCGACATTAATGGGAGCATGTGCGAATATAGCACAGCGTGAAATAAACTGCTGCAACGAATACAAGTGGAAAATTGACAAGGAAGTTAGTCAGCCCTACTTGCGCTGATGTCATGTGCTTGCGCACGAATATATTGGATTGTGTTATAACCGTGACACTGTTAAGTCAATTTTTCAGGCCGGGATGTGGCTCTGTGACACTCACGTGCAATTAGCATATTCCATAAATACCGTAAATGACGTTTAACAACGAAAATGTGTCTGTTGATGGATTGAAAAAAATGCTAATCGACAAGGATCTTTCGGCCCGCGCCCAAAATCGGAATTAACGCTGTAATCAAGTGAAATGTCACTTCATGACCGTCGCAGAGTTGCATTTTGCTACGAATTTACTCAAGTTCTTTTTTTTATTTATGCTGATCCACCTGTTGAAATAGGAAAGGAATCTCTTTGAACACCCCCCATGTCAATGCCAACTGGTCAAAAGATCCTTGTCACACTATAAAAGCATTTTTTAAGGATATTTATACAGTTTATTCTTCAAGTTCTCTACGTCCAGTTCTTCCGTGACCATGGGTGTTATAAGTAAATGAGATTGCAGCAGACCCACTGAACGTAAGCGACTCGTCAGACTATAACTTTTAGACGACCGAGAAACGAAGCTTCTAAATATCTGATTTTACACCTACATCCACCTAAATCTGTAAAACAGATTAATACCGATGATGAATCCCTAAATAACGCGTAAAGTAAACAATAGCAAAGATCCCAGACATTAAGCAGATCTTTTGAAAAAGTAATAAGAAAGTTTGCAATATTGCATAGTTCAATATATATGTATACTTAGGTCACGGAGACGATGGTGGTTTCACATTGCCGTGACCATCACGATGGTGCAAGTAACTCGAACTGAATCAAGCGAGACACAACGGAGGGTCACCTGTCCATTCTGTTTGGAGTTCCCGTAGCCCCCCATGACGTGCCGAAAGAGGCTTGTCGTTATGGTAAAAGTCACATACATGTCTACCCAAAGAGGACTGGGAATCTTTCGAAAACTTTTCCTGTCCAAAACACAAAAAAATATATTTATGTGTGGTTGTGCAGGATTCAATTTTCTATGTGACCAATTCTGAGTCCCGCCCTATTATTTTAATCGTTGTAGAACACACCTTGGTCGTGCTGGCGGATTTTTAATATCTCACCCCGCCCTGGGAAATGTCACAGGAGTGCCGTAATTAATGCGATTACGAGTATAGCTCGTTTTCATATCACGCTGATTACACCATCGTTACAACATGCAATGCGTAGTGGTTTTACTATTATATTTTTAGTATCAGCTTTAAAACTCATTCAAAAATACCGTTTTATAATATAAATATTTTCCTCGTCTCATTGTTATGAACTAGGTATGTGTATACCTATATGGTATATATAATGGAAAGATCGCGTCTGATGAAGTCTACGCTCCGACCTTCTTATGCACACATCCAAAACCCCGAGAACTTTCAACTCGAATTGGCAAACCGCTTCGAATTGCTAGACAGCAGCGCATCAGTGGACGAAATCAACAACAGGCTGGTAGAGACTGTCCATACGGTCGGGTCCAAGTATTATAAGCCCCACCGTAAAAATAGACCTCAAAAACTATCTAACTCCACCCGAAATCTCATGGCTGAGCGACGTTCCATGACGCTCCAAACCTCCGATGATGCTAAGTCCTATAGGCAGCTCAATGGACAGATACTGAAGTCCTTGCGTCACGATTTACGGTCCTTCAATACAAGGCGTATTGAGGAGACCATAGCACAGAACAAGGGCTCCAAAGTGTTCGCAAGAGACGCGTCTATTGGGCAAAGCCAGTTGACGAAGCTGAAGACGGAGGACGGAAACGTAACGTCGAATAGGTCAGAGGTGCTCAGGGAGATAGAGAGGTTCTATGGGCAGTTGTACACCTCAGTAGCTGAACCTGTTGTTGACTTGGTAAAAGACCCAAGAGCCAAGCTAACCCGACACTACACTGAAGATATCCCGGACATCAGCCTGTACGAGATTACGATGGCTCTCAAACAACTCAAAAATAACAAAGCACCAGGCGAAGACGGAATTACCGCAGAGCTTCTGAAAGCGGGCGGAACGCCGGTACTTAAAGTCCTTCAGAGGCTGTTTAATTCCGTCTTGCTCGAAGAGAAAACGCCGGAAGCATGGAACAGGGGAGTGGTGGTACTGTTTTTCAAGAAAGGTGATAACACTTTACTGAAGAATTATAGGCCCATCACACTGCTGAGCCATGTTTATAAGTTGTTTTCGAGAGTCATCACGAATCGTCTCGAACGCAGGCTTGATGACTTCCAGCCTCCCGAACAAGCCGGTTTCCGGAAAGGCTTTAGTACCATAGACCACATACATACGCTGCGGCAGATTATACAGAAGACCGAGGAGTATAATCGGCCACTATGCTTGGCGTTTGTGGACTATGAGAAAGCCTTCGATTCGATCGAGACTTGGGCGGTTCTTAGATCTCTCCAGCGATGCCGCATTGACTATCGGTACATTGAAGTGTTGAAGTGCTTGTATAATAACGCCACCATGTCAGTCCGAGTACAGGGGCATTGCACGAAGGCGATCCCCATAAAAAGAGGAGTAAGGCAGGGAGACGTTATTTCTCCGAAACTGTTTACGGCCACCTTAGAGGACGCCTTCAAGCTCTTGGAATGGCAAGGACTTGGCATCAACATCAATGGCGAATACATCACTCACCTTCGATTTGCCGACGACATTGTGGTCGTGGCGGAGTCGCTGGAAGATCTAGGACGAATGCTCGGTGACCTCAACAGAGTATCTCAACAAGTGGGTCTTAAAATGAACATGGACAAAACGAAAATAATGTGTAACGTCCATGTCGTACCCACCGCACTCACCGTTGGGAACTCTACTCTTGAAGTTGTCGACGAATACATTTACCTGGGACAGGTAGTCCGGTTAGGTAGGTCCAACTTTGAGAGAGAGGTCAATCGACGAATCCAACTCGGCTGGGCAGCGTTCGGGAAACTGCGCAACATCTTCTCATCCAAAATACCTCAGTGCCTTAAGACTAAAGTTTTTAGTCAGTGTGTGTTACCAGTGATGATATATGGATCAGAGACGTGGTCTGTTACTATAGGTCTCATAAAAAAGCTCAGAGTTGCTCAGCGAGCTATGGAGAGAGCTATGCTCGGCGTTTCTCTACGCGATCGAATCAGGAATGAGGAGATTCGTAGAAGAACCAAGGTCACCGACATAGCCGTTAAGATTAGCAAGCTGAAGTGGCAATGGGCGGGCCACATAGCGCGTAGATCGGACGGGCGTTGGGGCAGAAAGATTCTAGAGTGGAGACCACGTATTGGCAAGCGCAGTGTGGGACGACTGCCTGCCAGATGGACCGACGATCTTGTGAAAATCGCAGGAAGTCGTTGGATGCAGGTGGCATCGGACCGGTTACGCTGGAAAGCGATTGGGGAGGCCTATGTTCAGCAGTGGACAAGTATAGGCTGAGATGATGATGATGTGTATACCTACATATTTGCGATAAACTGAACAAATGAGTGATTTCGTTCTTAGTCACCAGTGTGGTAATTAACTGTTATGTTTTTTTTGTTCAATATTTTACCTTATCCTACTTAATATTATAAATGTGAAAGTTTTTAAGTTTGGATGTTTGTAACTCGATTCAGCAAAAACAGCTGAACGGGTTTGTATGTAATTGGTACACAGATTGTTTATTATCTGGATGAACACATAGGATACTTTTTTCACGGAAAATTTTTAGGTTCTTGCCTAAATTCAGCGCGGACGAACGAATGTTATGATTGGATATAATTTTCATATCTGAAAGCCAATTCTCGTAATTAAAAGTGTGTTCAAAATGCAGTCTCGATCTAATCTCATTGTCATAATCCTCAGAAATGATATTATCGTAAAATATCGACATGGACCGAATCGAGATCGGATCGAAAGTAGAATAAAATATAAACAGTATTCCGATAAAAATTTTAACTGATGTGTAAACAAACGTGTAATTGAAGATTTCAGATATTTTTTATCTAAACTTTGGCAGCTGAGATTAACACGTGATCAACACATAATCAACAATATGTTTTAAATTAAACAACTTGACATAATATTGAAATTGGACTGAGATAGAATACCAAATGTGAGTTCATTCATAATTAAATCTCAATTCCGTCAAGATTCAGTCTCAATGTCAATTAAATACAAGAATTGGCCTTCTGACTGCCTCGTTGGTCTAGTGGCAAAGCGCATCGCTTTGTGATCACGAGGTCCTGGGTTCAAATCCTAGGTCGGGCAAGTGTAGTTTTTCTAACGAAAACTTCCCAGTACGAGTCCGGAGTCTGGAATTGTGCCCGGTATATGGCAATAGGCTTGTCCCCTATTACATGGGACCTAACATCGTCGGCGAAACGTGGGTGTACTCAGTATACTTCTGCCGCTTGGGAAATATAGGCGTGACGGTGTGTAATTGGCCTTCTGGTTTAGAGCACCGCAGTTCTACTAAGAACTGCGGTGCTCTTAGCGATGATCAATGTTAAGCAAAGTTCGGCTCGGTCAGTCTGATAGGTGACCATTTGTGGCATTCCCATATGCGAGCCTCTGTGTTTGGCAAGGTAAATCATTAAGCTAAGTTGGAAGTGTTATAGGCGGATTGATAAGTTCCAGTAGCAAGTCACCTTAAACGTGCCTTCACACCATCCGTACTGGAAGCGCTTGATGAAGTACAACCTAATCTCTCTCACATGGATTTTTCAGAAAACCCCTTATAATAATAAATCAATTACTACTACTGTCCCACTGCTGGCCAAAAGGTATTCTCTCACAAATCAAAAGTGAATGAGAATGGGTCATACTCCTGCACATGGAGCTAGTGTGTATTTGTGAAGGCACGCTTGTGGCACCTGCTGATAGCTGTGTTATTAAGTAGAAGCCGGGACCGACATCTTAACGTTCCTTTCGTGGTACGGTGATGATTGAGACTAAGATTTTTAGAACGGTCACCCATCTCAGACTGACCGATTCGAACGGTGCTTAACATTGATCATCGCTAAGAGCATCACAGTTCTACTAAGAAATGCGGTGCTCTTAGCGATGCTCGAACTGAGCCAGAAGGCCAATTCTCGTATTTAATTGACATTGAGACTGAATCTTGACGGAATTGAGATTTAATTGTGAATCTCCCATTTGGTATTCTGCTCTCCTCTTGTTGATCACTAACATTTCGCGGTACGGCAGTGCTACAAGCGCCTTACATCATCCTCCCTATCTATATATCTGTATCATCGAGCCAGATCCCTTGTGGGGTAGGCAGAGAGTACAGAGTTCCAACAGGTTCTTTCCTTACATACCTCTCTGGCTTCCTCTACTCTCATAGTTCGTATCATACACGCTCGCTGGTTACGGAGACTCTTAACTTGTCCTTCAAATAAGACACAGTCTATTTGGTCATGGTAAGATAGTCTAGGTCTCCCCCGGTACCTACGTCCTTCCACTTTCGCATTGTATATCTGTTTTGTCATTCTTTCTTCTGACATCATCATCAACCGAAAGACGCCCGCTGTTGGACAAATGCCTCCTCCAAAGATCGCGATCGCCACGACGACCAGCTTTGTGTTTTACGCATTCAGTTTGGTCTCGCACCCGTTGCGGCGGGTTGGCGATTGCAGTATGACATTTTTTATATGCGATGAGAGGACGCTGCTGCCCACCCTCTGCTCTGGTGTCCCTTGGGTGTCTAGTATGACAGCTTCAGGAAATTATGTTATTCCCAGCAGTAACCCATCTGACTAGGGCTATAGATGCCATAGGTGCCGTCATCCCAAAGATTGGTGTCCTGCTTCAGACCACACAGTCCAGACAAGTGGGGAGATTGTTCTCTTATGCCGTCCCAACACGGCAAGGGCGTTATGGTATGGCCAAACCAACGCGTGCAGATCAGGTGTCAGATCACGGTGGCGATCAGTATCTTCCTGTGATTGCGCGTGCAGACGCCGCCCAGATAGCGCGTGCAGGACGCAGGACGCGTTGGTGTGAACATTTCCATACAAATATTACTGCAGGAGCTGATCGCCACATAAATGCGAACGTTTGTGAGGATCTATGTATGTTACTCTTTTACGCAAAAACTACTGAATAGATTTTGTTCAAACTTTATAGTAATATAACGTACACATTACAATAACACATAGGCTATAATTTATAAAGATACTAGCGCAACTTCGTTCGTGCTATTTTAAGACGTGTATTTCACACCCTAGAGATTTTTTGAGACAAAAGGTAGCCTATATCCTTCCCCTAGATAAAATCGATTTGCTTGCCGAATGAGATCAAAATATGTTCATTGGTTTGGGCGTAAAATGGTAACAGATATACAGACGAACAGACAGTTCCTTTCGTAATTTATATTACAATTACCTTTTGCCCGCGACTTCGTCTGCGTTGATTTTAGACGATTTTAAAGAAACCTAACATATTTCTAGGATAAAAAGTATCGTATGTGTTAATCCAGTTAATAAGCTATCTGTGTGCCAAAATTCATCCAAATCCGTTCAGCCGTTTTTGCTTGATTGAGTAACAAATATCCACTTCTTTTTTCACTTCAAACTTCTTTTTTTATAACAACGTATCCAACACTAAGATTTATTCGTGTGTCGTGGGTGCGTTTACAAACATGAAAATTCACATACACAAATACCCTGACCGTAACAAATAATTGTGGGTCACACAAAGATTTGTAGGCGGAGCGGCTTAAGCTCTTAACCACTGCGCTAAATCGTCCGTCGTCCGTCGCGCTAAACTTTCCCATTTATTATATTAGTAGGAAGTATAGACTACATACGCGTGCACACCCGTGGGTAACAAGTACAATCGACTACTATTACATAATATTTTCTTCTCCACAGCGTGCCCTCGTTCATCCCGCTGTTCTTGTTCGAGCAGTTCCGGCGGTACTCCAACTGCTTCTTCCTGCTGATTGCGCTGCTGCAGCAGATCCCCGACGTTTCGCCCACCGGCCGCTGGACCACGCTCACGCCGCTCATACTTATCCTCACCGTCAGCGCTATCAAGGAGGTCGTGGAGGATTTTGTAAGTATCACAGGAACTAACTCCTCTCACCACCCATCAGTCAGATAATAACCGATCTCGCGCTAGTCGATATAAAGTGTCACTTTTGCCTGCGCTGCCAGTCCTTTGACTTCCACTCAAAAAGCCGCCAACGAAGAGAGCGCCGGTCATTGGTAGTATGGTAAGAAAGAAGCGTAAGTAGCGTGTTTATACGATTAACCTTCCTTCACTTCACGCGGGAATGGACAGTGTGTAAGCCGAGTATATCCAGTTTATACACCGCCTCCTCCAGCGTAACTCTACTTCCCTTCTCACATTATTACTGCTCGGTGCTCCCTTCGTTGCCGGTTTGGAAATCTTTTTGCAATTAAAGGTAAAAAATATTTCGGAAAGAACTTGAAGGTAAAATCTTAAGAAATGTATCATCACTTCCAGCTTATTCCACCCTCTGCAGGGCCTCGCCTAAGCCTCTTCACTCTTACTACACATATCTCTATTCTGAGCTGATCTTAGCCAGGTCCTACCAACGTACTTCGTACACACTTCGTACACATCATCGACCCATCTTTGTACTGGCCTTCCTCGATTGCGGTATACTCCTACTGCCATCACCACATCATGCGACGTGTCCTGACAACTCTCACTTTGTGCACGGATTCCTTTGTGAGCGTCCATGTTTTTAGCACCATATGTCACAGTAGGCAAGACACATTGGTTATAGAGTTTTCAGGCATTGCGGCATTTTGTATCACTGAACACGTCGTCCAAATTTCTAAACGCAGTCCATCCCAGCTGTATGCGTCTAATGATGAGATTTCTATGCTCAGTGCCAAAGGATCAACAATGTCCAAGATAAATATATTGATTGACCATCTCCAGCTTTTCACCACCCACTTCAATATCTGATGATGATACTGACATATTGGTCGTCACTTTCGTCTTGGATATGTTCATCTTGAGGCCTACTTTAAGAAATATATAAAATACAAAAAAGAGGGTGATGCTCCAGAAAAAGCGTAAGTAAGCTAGTATGAATATTAGCTTGGGGATATTTTTATGAAAACTATCAAAATAATTTCGGAGCAATAAAGTAATCAGACACAGTTTGGGGTAACCATTCAATATTTTTTTATGTTTTCATCTGATTGAATATACTCATTGAGGCGTGGAAGCATTGATTTGATAAGGCATAGTTATACAAATAATAAACAGTTTGAACTCCGGGACGCGCATAAGCGCCGACCAATGTTATAAATATAAAGCATTGATCGAGAGTGAAATATTTTTATTTTCCAAAGGAATTTGCAGATTATATTATCACACACAGCGCTCGTAGCGCTGTGCGACCGCGGTGTTCTTACCGATCTCCAAGGTTAAGCAGCGTTCGACTTGGTCGGCTTGAGATGGGTGACCGTTTGTTGCATTTTCATATTCGAGCGTCTCCGCGCTTCGGAAGGCACGTAAAGCCGTTGGTCCCGGTTACCACTTAATGTGGTAGTCGTTAAGCCGAGTTGAAAACCTAATAAAGGCGGTTTGATAAGTTCCAACAGCAGGTGGCCACAAACCTGCCTCCACCAATCCGCACTGGGTCCGCGTGGTGGAGACCTAATCTCTCTCACCTCAATTTGTGAGAGAAGGCCTTTGACCAGCAGTGGGCAGTATAGGCTGATATTATTATTTCTTGGTTTTAAAAATTAGCGGATCGCTAGGTTTTTAAAACGATATTGATTGGATTCGATATTGTTAATATATCACAGAATCGAGGACGATTCTGTGATATATTAACCAATATCGAATTAGCAGAAAATCGTTCTCGCAAAAAAGAGTTCAAACAAACTATAATTAATTTTATATTGCTTAGCATAATACAGAAACGTCATGACTGCCTCGTTTGTCTAGTTGCGTATAATGCGCGTAGCGATCTCAAGGACCTGGCTTCGAAACCCTAGGTCGGACAAAGTGAAGTTTTCTATCGAAAAATTTCCAAGATCAGTCCAGAGTCCCGAAATGTGCCTGGTAGAATGGCAATAGGTTCACTCCCCTATTACATGGGACCGTCGTTTAGGACCTACTTGCCTTCAAACACTTGACCAGAAGCGCCAAATTCAAAAAACTAGGCCTAATCTCTCCTATACTTTCACATATAATACTCGAGGTCAACTTTATTGCTTTAGCTGCAACCGGGTGTTAACGATCACATTCGGTTCCGCGAGCCATATTATGCTCATGATAGAAAATAATCTTCCGGGAAAACCTAGACTAAAAGACCTAGACTATCTTACCATGACCAAATAGACCGAGTCTTATCTTAAGGACAAGTCCAGAGTCTCCGTAACCGGCGAGCGTGTATGAGACGAACTATGAGAGTGTAGGAAGCCAGAGAGGTATGTAAGGAAAGAATCTGTTGGAACTCAGTACTCTGTCTACCCCGCAAGGGATCTGGCGTGATGATATAGATAGATAAATGGGACCTAACATTTTCGGCGGATAGTGGGTATATACCTCTGCCCCGCCTGCAGAGTATAGGTGTAAAGGTGTTTAATATTTTTTCCTAGAAACGACATTGCGCCGATGATGAGACGAACAGGCGGAAAGTGGACGTTCTCCGCGAGGGTATATGGCAGACGATACGCTGGGAGCGACTGCAAGTCGGCGACATATGCAAAGTCCTCAACAACCAGTTCTTCCCCGCCGACCTGGTGCTATTGTCCTCTAGGTGAGTGCGAAGTCGCCTTATGCTTTGGAAGGTATTGTACCCTGTTAAAAAATATTATTATATGCACGTTTTTTTTTTTTTTTTTGTAAAAAAAAAACCTAGCCCCACACTAGGATTTATTCCTGTGTCGTGGGTGCGTTTACAAACATGAAAATTCACATACACAAATACCCAGACCGGAACAAATAATTGTGGATCACACAAAGATTTGTCCCGTGCGGGACTCGAACCTGCGACTATTAGACGCAGTGGGAAGAGCGGCTTAAGCTCTTAACCACTGCGCTAAATCGTCCGTTACGAACGTTAATTCTGTATTCCAACCAAGGTCACCGGTAATAGGATTAGTAAGCTGAAGTGGCAATGGGCGAGCCACATAGCGCGAAGATCGGACGAGCGTTGGGGCAGAAAGATTCTAGAGAGGAGACCACCTTATTGGCAGGCGCAGCGTAGGACGGCCACCTACTAGTTGGACCGATGATCTTGTGAGGATCGCAGGAACTCGTTGGATGCAGGTGGCATCGGACCGGCTGCGCTGGATAGCGATTGGGGAGGCCTATGTTCAGCACTGGACAAATATAGGCTGATATGATGATGATGAACGTAATTTATCCGCTACGTTAATTATGGCATACAGGCCTGAAGCATGTGTACCTCAACTAGATAATCAATTGTGACATTTGTATTTCACCCTTTTAAATCCCAATTAGGGGTTTCCAAATCTCCTTTTTTACTATTTGACTTTATTATAAATGAAGCCTTTTGGTAGATTCCAAGTTTGTGGACTCATCAGTTTAGGCTGTGCGTTGATATACAAGGTGTAACATTTAAAACGTAAGACCCCAATTAGATTATTGCCTTACGAATTCAATACGAAAATCAAACATTCAATTTTAAGGACTTTTATACCAATTTGTAACCACTTACCTAAATGAATCACGAAACCTGTACTTTTATGTGCCTATTGAGATATATGTATTAGAAATGCATTAAAATAGCCGCATTTCTTAAAATAATAATTAAATTTTGTTTAATACAGGGAGCTAAATGACTAAGAGCATTTTTTTTGTCATATAATAAATAAATGTAGGATACTTTAAAAATAGTTGGAATCGATTCAGTTGCCGATTTAGAACACACTACTTTCAGGTCTGCGTTAATTATGTTACACCCTGTATATATCACACAGTCATATAAGTCAGTTAATTTCTCGTTATATCGGGGAGCTTCTGTTCGTGTCTAGACACGAACTCGTGTCTGCAACAATAAAACTTTTAGATTCTTTTTTGCTCTAGAGCAGTAAAGAATCTAACAGTTTTATTGTTGTAGTCAGCTTATGTCTATTTTAGAACATATTTGTCCGGTAAGTGTACCTATTATATTTACAACTTAACCATGTTAAAAAACTGAACCGAACCTGGCAGATCGACAAATAGACACACAAGTAATCAGACACAAGAAAGCGAAACTTCACGTCGGTTAATTCGATCTCACAGCGAACCGCAAGGTATATCGTTCATCGAGACATCGAACCTGGACGGGGAGACGAACCTGAAGATCCGGCAGGCCCACCCGGGCACGCCGGCGCTGGACAACACGCCGGCGTTGGCTGGTTACTTCGCCACGCTGCATTGTGAACAGCCCAACCGACACCTCTACGAGTTCAATGGCCTGCTGAAAGAGGCGAACGCTACGTGAGTACATAACTTTATGACACCAGAGGACATATCCAAGTGGCTATTTTGGTTTCTATTCTCTCGTCGACATCGGTAGCGCATTGTTCTGATCACGTGAAATGTCGTTGTTAAATGTCATTCCCGTAAATTTTTATCTATTTATTATCACTTGGCTACAGGTACAGACTACTGAAAACTTTGCATGAACAGATTAATATTAGCGTACCGCTATAGAGTGGATATGCCATCCTTTTCACGCTACAAATATAGATGGACGTGTGGCAGTGCTGTCACAAGAACCGGTGCTACCCCGTCGACCTTTGCTGAAAAAGAAAGTGCTCACTTTCTAGACAGCGTAACGATTACGTCAAATGGATTGTGGTTAACACAATTTAAACGTCAAAATCTTATCGAATCGGAATTCGGGGCGAAAAAGTCGCAAATTGTATTCTGTAGATCGTACATACTTGTGTAATGATATAATATTACCAAATGTATAACGATATTAGTAACTCATTAGCAGAATATTGCCTACGTGCACTGTAAGGGATCAGGAGAAAAGGTGGGGCGTGTCTTCGAGGATTTAACGAGCTCTAAAAATTGACCAATTTTGAAATGGCTTGCACACTTTTTCTTTACATAGAATAGGTTTTAAGAATGTTCACCGATATTTGTAAAATCAAAAGCATTATCGTTTAAATCCGCTATCTTCACTTAAATGTTATACTACAATTATATCCCTAGAGTGATACACATAAAAATACATGAAAATGGACATGGAAATCAAAAACTAAAAGATCTTGAAAGATTGATTCGAAAAAAGTAGAATGTTTAGCTATTTATGACACAACTTGGTTATTGTACAGATACTATTGTTATCGCATATATGTTCAATTGAGTTTTGTTCGTTACACTATCATGTTATAAACTGCGCCTATATTCTCCAAGCGGGGGTAGCAGAGGTGTACTGTGTGCACCTATTTTTCATTAGAGGGGCCGAGTCTGTTGCTATACCGGGCACACTGCTGGACTCTGCACTGATATAGGATTTGTTTGATAGAAAAACTACATTCGTCCGACCTAGGATTTGTACCAGTACGGTATTATTTGCGCCTAGACCACCGAGGCGACTTTCACGTGTTAAGCAGCTGATATTCAGGCCATATATTGCATTAGCTGTGATTTCACTAGATCATATTATGGTGTTGGTGTCCACAGGACGATCGCATTAGGGATGGACCAGATGTTGCTGCGCGGCGCGATGCTGCGCAACACCACGTGGGTGTACGGCGTCGTCGTGTACACGGGGCACGAGACCAAGCTCATGAAGAACTCCACTAAAGGTAACTCATAAATATCACGTCTAAAAAAATGAGAACAAATCACACACAAAACCTAAAAGCACCAAATGTAACTTTGAAGTATTTAAAACTGGTGTAGGGAGTAGGGATTGCAAGCCGGTATCAATTTGAATCCGGCCGGATTCAACCGGATTTCCATTGATCCGACCGGATCCGGTCGGATTGGCGACATCAAGATGATAATTGAGTGTAATACAATTTTAATAAAAACGTTAATTTCTTATCAAATTATCAAAACTTTATTTGCGCTGTTATAATTAAGCAACCGAAAATTCCCAAACAACGCAATATTATTAATATAGTATACCTAACTGGTTTGATCTTAAGATCAGTCTTATTATCTATCTATCTATAACCTCACGCCAGATCCCTTGCGGGGTAGGCAGAGAGTACAGAGTTCCAACAGGTTCTTTCCTTACATACCTCTCTGGCTTCCTCGACTCTCATAGTTCGTCTCATACACGCTCGCCGGTTACGGAGACTCTTGACTTTTCCATCAGATAAGACTCGGTTATTTGGTCGTGGTAAGATAGTCTAGGTCTTCCCCGGTACCTGCATCCTTCCACTTTCACATTGTATATCTGTATTGTCATTCTTTCCTCTGGCAATATTTTTTATTATGCGTATAACTATCTATCTATATCATCACGCCAGCTCTCTCGCGGGGTGGGCAGAGAGTGTAGAGTTCCAACAGGTTCTTTCCTTACATACCTCTCTGGCTTCCTCCACTCTCATAGTTCGTCTCATACACGCTCGCCGGTTACGAAGACTCTTGACTTGCCCTTCAGATAAGACACGGTCTATTTGGTCATGGTAAGATAGTCTAGGTCTTCCCCGGGGCCTACATCCTTCCACTTTCGCATTGTATATCTTTCTTTGTATATCATATGTATTGTCATCATTGTATATCATATGCGTATAACAATTTATATTTTTCAAAAGTTAATGTAAGATTTTCAATTACTGCCCCCTTTCCAATGAGATTTGATGAAATTTCACCCCTCCCTCTATGCGAGCTCACGTAATTAATTGATGTTCTCCTATCGCCTAAGACCAAAGGCAGCGCTAAGTGGCGCGAAAAATACCATTACACGATCAATTCACGAAGTTATCCGCTAGTGTTACTTTTTTAATTGGTCATAGCTAATAAGGACCCATAGCATTTCCAGTGTAAGAAAATTGTTAGTGACTTAGGTGTTCTGTTCACCGTCAAATACTGCATGCGCCACTAATTGCAATATATTTTAGGAATCTAAGTAACTTGGCATTTACGCCTATTTTTATATACTGTACACTTGTGTACAGTATATACAGGTTTCGGTAGTTTAGTGATTATTTTATAAAAGAGAAAAAAACGCTTATAAAAGAAGTTTTCTGGGGAGGTTTGGCGGGAAGTCGAAGAGTGATGTTGTCAGTTTGTTTTAATGTCCAAAACTTGTGTTATTTCGACTAATAATGTGTAATGTTGCTGGAATATTAACCAATATGTGTTCTTGTATGTGCATGAGTCAAGGTAATTGCAACAAAGGGATAAAACCTGCCTTTTTGACTTTCCTCAAAACGGCCGTCGCAATTGGTATGTAAAGTATCCACCGCTTTACTATCCAGGGTGGTGGGGTACTTCATTGATTTCATTAACATCGTTGTCATCAAGTTCATCGGGAGTTTAATTAATTTAAAAAAACACGACTATATATCTCACTGGACACTGGCAAAATACACTTAAAATTAGTGTGAAGCCATAACTTTTTCTGGAATAAATATATTTTTATGCACTGATGCTTACCTACGAGCTGTGAACGGTAACTATGGTATGCGGGCAAAGAAAGGCAACTCTGCCGGCACCACCTAAAGAGCCAGGAGTCCAGACTCTTAGGCACCATGAAAGTGCCAGATGCAATATTAAAAACATGAAGCAAATATATAGAGGGGCTTGCGTTTTTAGATTTTCTTCTACAATCAAGCTGTCACAGCGCAGGGTGGCGCGGGATGAAGAGGACGTTACCCCTCGCCCATTTCTGTATTCGCTATCTGGCTGAGAATAACAGATTGCATAGTTGGAAAACACAGTGCACCATTGCTTTGTCTGAAACCTCTTTTTATTTGCTTCGCGATTAACAACTTAGTTTGACAGATATATTGATTGACATGTGCGCGCGCCGATCGCGAAATAGCGGTTTTTAAAAACAAAAAAATAAATGTTGGAAATTATTTTTAAAGAATGATGATATGATAAAGTGTTTAATAATGTGTTATTTGGCAGCGCCCCTGAAGCGGTCGTCCATCGACCGGCAGACGAACACGCACATCCTGATGCTGTTCCTGATCCTGCTGACGCTGTCGCTTCTGAGCGCCGGCTTCAACGAGTTCTGGATGCGGAACCACTCCGACTGGTACATCGGCCTCGACGGTGAGACTCGCACACACATCAGTTTTGATGAAAACTTGTAGTATATTAATTTTACTTAAGGTTAAATAAAACGGACGGAGCGTGGTGAGAAAAGAAAAAGAGAGTACAGGAAGGAAGTAGGTATTAAATTTTAGTGTTGCCACAATAAATTTGTTAGTTTGTCTTAGAAGGTTGCGTTCATATCTCAACTATTTCAAGATATTTATGCAAGTATTGTATTATATATATAGAAAAATTCCAGTATAAGTCCAGAATCTAGCATCAAAAAGGCTTCCTGGAGTTTCAAATTTGATTGATTTATTTTATCGTAACGAGTTTAAGAGAAATGTATCAATTGGCTAATTTTTTTTTAGAATACCTAGTTTTTTTCTCAGATCACTCATTTCTTCGATGACGGCTTGGTCTAGTAGTTATAGCGTGGGCTGTTTGGCTCAATGGGATCGCGTTGTCGCGGGTTTGATCCCTGCACAGGGATATCTTTGTGTCACCCACAAAGATGAATGTTTATACATGAGAAATTTATCTTTGTCAACAGACCCACAATACAGGAATAATTCAAGTGAGGATCAATGCTATCAAAAAACATGTGTTATTATAGATACTTGTTATAGATATTTCAACATTTAAATTATATTGAGTACCTGAAAGCTTTTTTTTTCTTTTTTTTCAGCGGCGCAGAATGCAAATTTCGGATATAACTTTTTAACATTTTTGATATTATACAACAATCTTATACCTATATCATTACAAGTTACCGCTGAAATAGTTAGATTTTTCCAAGTAAGTATTTTCATACGATATATTTTTCATAATGTTCTTGAGGAATAGGGAATATGCGTGTAATTCAAATAAGGGTCAAATATCTTTTTTTACGAACTTTATCGCATTAGAATAATGTAAATACCAATATTTTTTTAATAACATTACTTATATATTAAGAAAATAATTATTGAAAGTACAAAAAATGAGTGGGAAATTCAAAGTAGTTGGAACGCAATGCTATTGGTCAGATCTAATATGACGTCAAAGTCTACAATAAAAATGTCAACAAGTGCATATTTGTTGGATGTTTGCTATTGAGTTAGTTTTATTGTTATTTTTTGTTGTCGATTTACACAAAGACAAATTTTAGTTTAAATTATTTAAGTTAATTTTTACGTTAAAGTGACCTTCGCAGCAATATAAACAAGTGGATGGAGATACCATGTCTCTTTCTCTGAGTTTACACCACTTTCTCCTTATATCCGCACCTATCGGGTGCATTTCTTATTGTATTTTTACACCTAGGCACAACACAGTGTTGTTCCATTGTATAATAGTCGCAAAATACAAAATAAAAATAAATTACAGAATAACTTCTACAACTGTTCACTAATTGGTGGTTATTATAGACTTTGACGTCACGCCAAGCGCGCCAAAATGGAGGGCGTTTAAAGTGCTCTTATCAGTTTGCTATCTTCAAAATTTTTTTTGCCCTTTACATTTTGTTTTTAACGGTTAATTTTTTTTTGCAATTATATATTGATGTAATCTATCGTATAAAAAAATACACGTATATTCCCTATTGTGTCAGCGTGTTTATATTGGTTTTATAATTTTGAATAGATATTGGTTTTATATGGCAATAGGCTCGCCCCCTATTACATGGGCCTAGCATCGTCGGCGAAACGTGGGTGTACTCAGTACACCTCTGCCACCCCCTCTGGGGAATATAGGCGTGACGGTGTGTGTTATAATTTTGATGTAATTAATTTTTATATCAGATAGAGCTTCAGATTTGAATATTATGCAGTAGTGTTGCATGACTACATTTTTTTTCTTTGCTTTATTGGTTACTTGGGTGTATCTGGAAATAGAAATCAACTTTGGCAGTAATTATTTTAACGTTTAGAAATAACATTTTTTCAACAACACCACTTCTTGTGCATTATTTTGATTGATACTTGATCTAAATGATATTTAAACACATTCCTTATATTTGTTTTTGCTAATATTCACCGATGTTTACAATTGAATAGGATAAAAACATTTGAAAAATTTAATATGTTCAGAGAGTTCTGTCATTACTTGTAATGACAGAAGTAAATATATGTAAATACAGTAAATATATGTCAACAGTAAAACATCTTAGTAGTCGCGATCCCAACGTGGCTTTTCAGCGTTGCTTTCTACCGAGAAGCCGCATAAAGCGTGCGTTTATGTTCGCGATTCTTATTCGGTCGCTAGTACTAAGATACTCTACTGTTTACATAATATCATTACTGTGGTGTAACGATGTGTCTTGTGCCCAGGCGAAGTTCATAGCGATGGACAGCGAGATGTACCACGAGCAGACGGACACGCCGGCCATGGCGCGCACGTCCAACCTGAACGAGGAGCTGGGCATGGTCAAGTACATCTTCAGCGACAAGACCGGCACGCTCACCTGCAACATCATGGAGTTCCGCCGCTGCTCTATCGCAGAGGTACTCCTCAACTGTAAAGCTTACAAGCAATTTAACTAGATAGACGATTTAGCGCAGTGGTTAAGGGCTTAGCCCACCCCGCCCACTGTGTCTAATAGTCGCGGGTTCGATTCCCGCACGGGACAAACCTTTGTGTGATCCACAATTATTTGTTCCGGTCTGGGTTTTTTTTTTTAGTGAATTTTAATGTTTGTAAACGCACCCACGACACAGGAATTAATCATAGTGTGGGGCAACGTTTTTAAAAAAAAACAAAAACAAAAATTTGCCACGGCTTCGCACCAGGCGACAACAGCGCCATCTACCGGGTCTAGTTATAGCTAAGAACCATATAGGTGAGCGCATGAGTACAAAATAACATGAAAATCGGTTAAAATTACGAACACACGCACACCGGAATTTTATATTAAAGATTTTGTATTTATTTTTCATGAAGGTAAATATGCATATTTAATGTGAGAGACATTTCTGACAGTCTATCTTAGGTGTGCACCAGATGGCATTTTCACGCGCTTTTAACGCGCCTGAAACCCAACAAAAACGTTCTGAGTCGCAATGACAATCTTGGCACACAAGCACAAGCAGTGCATAGCCTATAATATTTTTTACATAAGATGGGTAGCGACATTTCGAAGTCCCAAACGAAATTAATATTTAATTCAATGATATTAAGGCATAAGTATAGAAACAGGTCATGCCTGCTATGGCCATTAAATAAAGTAAAATTTTCTTTGTCACAACTGTCACAGTACCCATCCTTCATGAAAAATACTATAGTTGTGATAGTCAGACGTCTGGGATTCAAACCCAGGCACGCACCTCTGTCTTTTCGAAAGCATATGCATAAAAAAAAATAACTATCACTTGCTTTAACGGTGAAGGAAAACATCGTGCGGAAACCTGCATGCCTAAGAGTTTCTCGAAGGTGTGTGAAGTTCGCCAACCCGCACTGGGTCCGCGTTTACTCTCTCAGTTGGAGAGGCCTATGCCCAACGGTGGGACAGTTTATTAACAGGGCTCTTATTATTATTATGCACACGTTTATGAATCAACGACAATCTTATTTGCTGGCCAAGTCGAAAAAACTTATTTTTGAGTTACGCCACTACATTAATCTCAATCTTTATTTTTAATCCAGCTCCTTATGTTGGCCAAGTCAAAAAACAAAGACTTAAAGAAAATTGTTTGCTTACTCAGGTAATTTATAACAGACCCGGTCCTACAGAGAAGTTGGAAGACACGTTACTGTATCAGAACCTGCAACGCAACCACCCAAGCGCGCCCGTTATCAGGGAGTTTTTAACAATGCTCGCCATATGCCACACTGTGATACCCGAGCGAGTTAACGATAAGATCAACTACCATGCAGCATCGCCCGGTAAGTTTAAACTTAATTAAGCAGCCTATACTGTCCAAGTGCTGCGAAAAGGCCTTCACGAATCGAGGGGAGTATGTCGACGGTTCGTGCCCGATAATAAGGTTATATATTCCAAATATAAATTATGGATTATCAGACTTTGTTCGTTGGACAAGTCGATGTCATACTCAATCATGCGGATTCCACGATAATTGGTGGACTGTTGCAACTTATCAAGTCGCCTATAAAGCTTCTAACTGGATGGGTATATCGTGCGTTTCGAAGCACGGAGACCCCCGGATATGAAAGTGCTATGAACTGTCATCCGTCTCGGACCAACCGAATCGACCGCTGCTTAAATAATCGAACGCCACGTCTAGGTGTGTGTGTCATCTCCCGCATAGTTTACACTGCAGCTACCACGTCCCGACGGAGTCGCGACGCAGTTCCATCGTATCAAATTTGAGTCCAAGCCCAAAGATTGCATTTGTTGCTTTGATTTATTATGTACTACTCACTAGAGACCTATATAGACACCTATATTTTCTAGCAAAATTGAATATACATAGACTCCATATTGGCGCTCGTAGCGCTGTTCGACCGCGGTGTTCTAATCACCAAGGTTAAGCAGCGTTCGACATGGTCGGCCTGAGATGGGTGACCGTTTGTGGCATTTCATATGCGAACGTCTCCGTGCTTCGGAAGGCACGCTAAGCCGTTGGTCCCGGTTACCACTTAATGTGTTAGTCGTTAAGCCGAGTTAGAAGTCACATAGGCGGCTTGACAATTTCCAACAGCAGGGGGCCACAAACCTGCCTCCACCAATCCGCACTGGGTCCGCGTGGTGGAGTATGACCTAATCTCTCTTACCTCGATTTGTGAGAGAAGGCCTTTGTCCATCAGTGGGCAGTATAGGCTGATATTATTATTAGACTCTAATCGTGTTCAAAGTCAAAACATAAAAAAAATTGACCAGCTTAACTAGAGTAGAGGTAACGACTAAATGATCGACATAAATTATCAATCTACGCAAAACTATTTATTTTAATTATTAAATTAAGGTTGAATTTTACTGTGTGCGTTAAAAAAAATAAGTAGTGTAGTAAATGAATTTATTTTGCTTTAAATACCGATTTTACTGATCTTTTAAGATCTGATAATATTAATATTATCAACGTCTTTTTTATCATCTGCCTTAACATAAGGAACTAAATAAAAATTAGTTTTATTTATATAAGCACAATTTTGAATTTATTTCTGTTATCGACATAAAAGTAAATTGTGGTACATGACTATTTAAAAAGTGTCAAATTTTGACAACACTGAAAACGTCAATATTTCCGTGGAAAAATAAACACAACTATAACTCGTTTTGTGTCAGGCGCTTGCCGCAACGTGACATGTTGGAATGTTACGTTTTATTTCAAAAAAATGTCTGCATTTGCATTTAGATACTGTTTTTAATAACTCGAGAAACATAAGATTTTTTTGCATTCGGTCGACTAGCGGGCCACATACTGGGTCTATACTACTTCTCGCTTATTTAACTATTAATGGTGATATACTTATTAAAATCGGGTTAGTAGTTTCAGAGTGTATCGATTGCAAAAAAACAAATCTTTCCACTTTATTATTATTATTATAATATTAATATCGGCCTATACTGTCCCGCTGCTGGGAAAAGGCCTCTCACAAAATCGAGGTGAGAGAGTAAAAATAATATAAGCATAGATAGAAAAAAAATTGTGCGTTTTGGGACGCCCGATAGAAGTGATAACTTAAACTAGCGCTGTGGGTTAGAAAGAGAGAGGAAGAGCCTGCCTACCGCTGCCGTATGCGTGAGAGAAAGGTAAGCCAGACAGACTGGCGTCGTTACGCGTTACGTTACGAAGCGGTTTACCCTCCCATAAGAGGTTATCACTTCAAGAAAACATGGCAGCTAACACCGCGGTCATCAAGTTACGCGCCGATTTTTGTTTGAAGTAGTTTTTCTAGTATGTCATCATCATCATCATTTCAGCCTATACTTGTCCACTGCTGAACATAGGCCTCCCCAATCGCTTTCCAGCGTAACCGGTCCGATGCCACCTGCATCCAACGACTTCCTGCGATTTTCACAAGATCGTCGGTCCATCTGGCAGGCGGTCGTCCTACGCTGCGCTTGCCAATACGTGGTCTCCACTCTAGAATCTTTCTGCCCCAACGCCCGTCCGATCTTCGCGCTATGTGGCCAGCCCATTGCCACTTCAGCATGCTAATCCTGAGGGCTATGTCGGTGACCTTGGTTCTTCTACGAATCTCCTCATTCCTGATTCGATCACGTAGAGAAACGCCGAGCATAGCTCTTTCCATAGCTCGCTGAGCAACTTTGAGCTTTTTTATGAGACCTATTGTAAGAGACCACGTCTCTGATCCATATGTCATCACTGGTAACACACATTGACTAAAAACTTTAGTCTTTAGGCACTGAGGTATTTTGGATGAGAAGATGTTGCGCAGTTTCCCGAACGCTGCCCAGCCGAGTTGGATTCGTCGATTGACCTCTCTCTCAAAGTTGGACCTACCTAACCGGACTGCCTGTCCCAGGTAAATGTATTCGTCGACAACTTCAAGAGTAGAGTTCCCAACGGTGAGTGCGGTGGGTACGACATGGACATTAAACATTATTTTTGTTTTGTCCATATTCATTTTAAGACCCACTTGTTGGGATACTCTATTGAGGTCACCGAGCATTCGTCCTAGATCTTCCAGCGACTCCGCCATGACCACAATGTCGTCGGCAAATCGAAGGTGAGTGATGTATTCGCCATTGATGTTGATGCCAAGTCCTTGCCATTCCAAGAGCTTGAAGGCGTCCTCTAAGGTGGCCGTAAACAGTTTCGGAGAAATGACGTCTCCCTGTCTTACTCCTCTTTTTATGGGGATCACCTTCGTGCACTGCCCCTGCACTCGGACTGACATGGTGGCGTTATTATACAAGCACTTCAACACTTCGATGTACCTATAGTCAATGCGGCATCGCTGGAAAGATCTAAGAACCGCCCAAGTCTCGATCGAATCAAAGGCTTTCTCATAGTCCACAAACGCCAAGCATAGTGGCCGATTATACTCCTCAGTCTTCTGTATAACCTGCCGCAGCGTATGTATGTGGTCTATGGTACTAAAACCTTTCCGGAAACCGGCTTGTTCGGGAGGCTGGAAGTCATCAAGCCTTCGTTCGAGACGATTCGTAATGATTCTCGAAAACAACTTATAAATATGGCTCAGCAGTGTGATGGGCCTATAGTTCTTCAATAAGGTGTTATCACCTTTCTTGAAAAACAGCACCACCACACCCCTGTTCCATGCTTCCGGCGTTTTCCCTTCAAGCAAGACGGAATTAAATAGCCTCTGAAGGACTTTAAGTACCGGCGATCCGCCTGCCTTCAGAAGTTCTGCTGTAATTCCGTCTTCACCCGGCGCTTTGTTGTTTTTTAGTTGTTCGAGAGCCATCCTAATCTCGCACAGCCTGATGTCCGGGATATCTTCAGTGCAGTGTCGGGTTACCTTGGCTCTTGGGTCTTTTACCAAGTCAACAACAGGTTTAGCTACTGAGGTATATAACTGTCCATAGAACCTCTCTATCTCCCTGAGCACCTCTGACCTATTTGACGTTACGTTTCCGTCCTCCGTCTTCAGTTTCGTCAACTGGCTCTGCCCAATAGACGCGTCTCTTGCGAACACTTTAGAGCCCTTGTTCTGCTCTATGGTCTCCTCGATACGCCTTGCATTGAAGGACCGTAAGTCGTGTCGCAAGGACTTTAATATCTGTCCATTTAGCTGCCTATAGGACTTAGCATCATCGGAGGTTTGGAGCGTCATGGAACGTCGCTCAGCCATGAGGTTTCGGGTGTGGTCAGATAGTTTTTGAGGCCTATTTTTACGGTGGGTCTTAAAATACTTGGACCCGACCGTATGAACAGTCTCTACCAGCCTGTTGTTGATTTCGTCCACTGATGCGCTGCTGTCTAGCAATTCGAAGCGGTTTGACAATTCGAGTTGAAAGTTCTCGGGGTTTTGGATATATGCATGAGTAGGTCGGAGCGTAGACTTCATCAGACGCGATCTTTCCATTTTGACATTAATATTTAATGTGCCTCTGACCATTCGGTGATCACTGCCGGTTTTTACCCTATGAATCACGGAGACATCATTAAATATTTGTCGCTTGGTGCTCATGATAAGTCTATCTCATTTTTTGTGGAACCATCAGGGCTCATCCAGGTCCATTTCCTATGAGGCGGCTTCTGGAAGAAAGAGTTCATCATAAAGAGTCCCTCTTTCTCCAGAAATTCGGCCAGCCGCTGACCCCTGGGGTTGCGCTGCCCATATCCAAATTGCCCCACTCTCAGCTCATCATCGCCCCGTTGGCCCAGCCGCGCATTGAAGTCACCCATAACCACTGTAAAGTGTGCTTTGGAAGTATGTATGGCTCTACTAATGTCCTCATACATAACTTCGACCTCATCATCTGAGTATGCCGAGGTCGGTGCGTAGACCTGTATGACCTTCAGCGAATATCTTTTGGATATTCTGAGTATCAGGTACGCTACCCTGCTCGACACACTAGTGATGGACACAACGTTGTTTATGAGTGACTTGTGGACGATAAATCCGACACCACCTTGGGACTGCTGTTCGCCCTCCCGGTAGTAAAACAAGTTGCCGGTTTTTAAGGTTATCGTGTCCTCGCCCTCTCTTCGGACCTCCGATAAACCAACAATACTCCACCGCAACTTGTTTAACTCTTCTTCCAGCTCAACTAGCTTCTCATCTGTCCTCAATGTGCGTGCGTTGTATGTCACCAGGGCCAATTTTCGGTTTTGGTGGTAGCCGAATCTCTGCCGGAGATTCTTAGCACCCCTTGTCCTGTCGTTACCATGGCTGCTACCGTGGCCAGGACGAACAGGACCGCCGGGGACTAGGGGCCTGGTTTTCCTATTTTCTTGCATAATTGGGGGTGTTTGCCATACTCGCCACGCTTGGCAGGCGGGTTGGCGAGCGCAGTTTTTGGTTGTAAAAGTGTTAAGGGAACGCTGCTGCCCATTCCCTAGTTTTCCCTTAGTCGCCTTGTACGACACCCGATGGGATGAGATGGGTTGGTCCTATTCTAAGCCGGGAACCACGCGGCGGCTTCTAGTATGTAGTCCATAATAATTTAATTTGATTTGTTTGGGTTATGAACGAGTTGACTAAAGTAAAATGTCTAAGAAGGCAGAATACCTTAATGCAATACCTATAAAGCAATATGCCTGGCTGGCTGAATGTCCGCAAAGCAAATTGCCTAAATAGTAGAATGCCTACAAAACGAAATGCCTCAGTAGCGAAATGTTCGGGAAGCAAATTGCCTAATTAGTCAATCGTTTAATAAGCAAAATTTCAAAATGGTGGAGCTGAATTATAGAATTACATCACAAAACATAACGTTATTGAAATAAATGCTGTTTTTTTTTGCATGATATAACATTTTTGATACCCTATACGTAAAGTTATCTATTTTATTTTAGGCATCCTACTTGTTTGTCATGATACACATTAAACATCCTTCTTTTAAGCCATGAGGCATCTTAGGCATGCTCATGGCTAGCCAATCTGCATATAGGTATTCCGCTTTCTTAAGCATTTGGCTTTTTAGGCAACTCGCTTATAACCCATTTGTTGATCCTTATATTTGTTGGTGTGGTTGATGGCTTTAACCAGTGTTGTTTATATCTGCGCAGACGAACGAGCGCTTGTCCTGGGCGCGGCGGAGCTGGGCTTCGTGTTCGAGACGCGCACGCCGGACGTGGTGCGCGTGCGCGCCGAGGGCCGCGTGCTGGAGTTCACGGTGCTCAACGTCATCGACTTCACCTCCGCGCGCAAGCGCATGTCCGTCATCGTGCGCACGCCCACCGGTACACACTGCACATTATATGTACCAACAGATTAAGAATGAAATAGTACCAAACAGCATGTTACATTTCAATGAGCCTCAAACTAAGCACAACTTGTATCTTGAGGCTCAGGAGAATTATCTCTATCCTTACAGTATTTACCTCTAATCTACAAGTACTTATAATATATAATAATATTAGCCCTATTAAGAAACTGTCCTACCATTGGGCATGGGCCTCTTCTTAAACCTAAGTGAGTGGCTAGCCTTTTTTTGCCTGCATCTATCTACGTATTGAAGTGCGGGGCCGATTTAATGATTGACGGATGATTTAGCTCAATGGTTAAGAGCTTAAGCCGCTCCGCCGCCGGATTGACTGGACTTAGAAGCTTTTGCGGCTTTTGTGACGGACTCTGGGAATTTAGTGGTCATGCCAAAAGTGTCGTCTATTAGACTCTTATTTTGAATTTTCTATGGCGCAGGCCACATCTCGCCGAACTTTAGGTAGCGCTATGTCTGCTAGAGGAAAGATCATGTTTAGAAAAATAAAAAAAGTAATCACCATCACGTCTATATTTCCCAAGAGACTCGTACTGGAAATTTTTCGTCAGAAAACTTACATTTGCCCGACCTAGGATTTGAATCCAGGATGTCGTAATCACAAAGCGACGCGCTTTGCCCTAGACTAATCATGTTGCCACCAGTAATAATACGCTTCTTGCGACTGCCTCGTTGGTGTAGTGGCAAAGCGCATCGCTTTGTGATCACGAGGTCCTGAATTCAAATCCTAGGTCGGACAAATATACTTTTTCTAACGAAAACTTCCCAGTACTACTTATACACTGGAGTCTGGAATCGTGCCCGGTATATGGCAATAGGTTCGCCTCCTATTACATGGGATCTAACATCGTCGGCGAATAGTGGGTGTACACAGTACACCTCTGCCACCGCTTGGGGAATATAGGCGTGACGGTGTGGTGTAGAGTAAGTAATACTAGAAGAAGAAAAGAAAGAAAAAAAATTGTGCGTCTAGGGACACCCGACAGAAGTGATAACTTCAACTAGCGCTGTGGGTTAGAGTGAGAGAGGAAGAGCCTGCTTACCGCTGCCGTATGCGTGAGAGAAAGGGAAGAGCGTTGTGGGTTAGAGTGAGAGAGGAGGAGCATGCCTACCGCTGCCGTATGCGTGAGAGAAAGGGAAGAGCGTTGTGGGTTAAAGTGAGAGAGGAGGAGCATGCCTACCGCTGCCGTATGCGTGAGAGAAAGGGAAGTCAGACAGACTGGCGCCGTTACGCGTTACGTTACGAAGCGGTTTACCCTCCCATAAGAAGTTTACACTTCAAAAAGAAAATAATATTTATTCTGCAACGAGTAGGTACAATGCAAACGTTGGTAATTCTAAATACGTTACATGACCTCGCTACAAAAACGGACCCAACTCAGCATAATGCTGGCTGCTTGTGCAACCAGCGCCGGTCTTCTGTTGAGCCGTTAAATGAATACTCGGCGGTGTTCAGGCCAGATCAAGCTGTACTGCAAGGGCGCGGACTCGGTGATCTTCCCGCGGCTGGCGCACGGCGGCGAGCACGCGCAGTTCGCGGACGCCACGCTCACGCACCTCGAGCACTTCGCCTCCGAGGGACTGCGCACGCTCGTCTTCGCCGTCGCCGACATACCCGACCAGGTCTACAAGGTCAGTCACGCGTCCTTGTATCAACATTTCTACAAGATTATTCTGAAATTTTTTTAAGAAAAATTTCGTCATCTGTGAATTCTGCAAGTTTCGTCAGCATTAGCCGACGATTTAGCGCAGTGGTTAGGAGCATTAGCCGCTCTGCCCACTCTAATAGTTGTGGGTTCGATTCCTGCACGGGACAACTCTTTGTGTGACCCACAATTATTTGTTTCGGTCTGGGTATTTTTGTATTTGAATTTGCATGTTTGTGAACGCACCCACGACGCAGGAATAAATCCTAATGTGGGGTACGTTTTAGGAAAAGGCTTATTGTTATGGACGGAATGTTCTGTTAACATTGTTTTGTTATTTCATTGTAGGTTTGTTGATACAATTTAATATAGCGATTCGGAATCCAATCGTCTATTTCCAAGTATTTAACAGTTATGCAAAGTAAGTCGTAATTTTTTTTAAATAGCTGCAAATGATATGTTGATATTCTTTAAGAAAAGCTCTACAAATTCGTCCATATTTTTTAACCTGATTAAATAAGCGTACGCTTCATACTAGTAACACCTCTAGTGTTAATGTTAATTAAATGTTTTCTAAAAAAATACTACTAAAACCATGCTAAGAATTATCAATTATGAAATTAAATTACATAAATAAATACACACCGAATAAACATATAACTCTTTAATTTTGAACCAAGTAATACTCTTAGATGCAAACCTTTATTCCCGTTACTAATTAATACACTATTTTAGTTGAGCAACCCGATTAAAATAGATATTTGTACTAAATTGTCTGAACAGTATTTCGAATCCAGTACATTATATAATTCTGTGTATAATAATTATGCCTGTAGAATTATGTCTAATCATCATGATCTCAGCATATCCTCGTCCACTGCTGAACATAGGCCACCCTAATCGCTCTCCAGCGCATCCAGTTCGATACCGCCTGTATCCAACGACTTCCTGTGATCTTCACAAGATCGTTGGAATTATGTCTAATCTATCTAAATTATCACGCCAGATCTATTGCGGGGTAGGTAGAGAAGGCAGATCTCCAACGGGTTCTTTCCTTACAGACCTCTATAGCTTCTTCCACTCTCATAGTTCGTGTCATACACGGTCGCCGGTTATGGAGACACTTGACTAATGAGATAAAGAAGAAGAATTTCTGAAATTGGTAGAGGAAGAAAACATTCAAATTTTTAATGAAAAGAGACAAGAACTCAGAGAAAAAGCAAAAGAATCGATTAAAAAGATACAAGAAGAAAATTTAAGAAATTATAATAAGAAAAGGAAAGAAGCGGTTGTTTACGAAGTGGGTGATCTTGTTGCTATCAAAAAGACACAATTTTCTCAAGGCTCTAAACTTTTCCCGAAGTTTCTAGGGCCATATGAAATAACCGCCAAGAAACGAAATGACAGATACACCGTGAAGAAGGTGGGGAATGGGGAAGGACCCATTAATACTTCAACTTCCGCAGATTTAATGAAGCCATGGACTATGCCAGAAGATGAAAGTTCATCTGGGACAGATGAAGGAGCAGGATAGCCGTGTGGATTAATTTATTAAGTTTAATTTTGTTTTTTAATTTAATTTGTTTACGTAGTTTAGCCTGAGTAGGAATTGGTAGGTTTTATTATCTATGTGTAGGTACAATTATAAGATATCTATGGATGTGAAAGGGTGAATGTCAGTTAATGTCAGTTGGAAAAAAAAGATTGTAATGATTGTGTGAAGACGGAATAAATAAAAAGTACAGTATTTACTTCCAATTACGTTGTTTCAAGCCATCCCCACATATATATCTGTTCGCCCCCCAGGATTGGTCGAACACGTACCACAAGTCGAGCATAGCGATACACAACCGGGAGGAGAAGATAGAGGAAGCAGCTCTACTCATTGAGAATAATTTGCGCCTGTTGGGCGCCACCGCCATAGAAGACAAACTACAAGTTTGTATAATCGTAATGTTGTTAGTTTTCGGTGTAGATTGAACAATAAATATATTTAACTATCTACCTCTGTATATATCATCACACCAGGTTCCTTGCGGGGTAGGCAGAGAGTTTAGAGTGCCAACAGGTTCTTTCCGTATCTATTTAACTGTAGGTCGTTTAATCTACAGACGACCAAAAACCAAGTAAGTGACCTTAAGATACCTCATTTTGGGAGGCGGTGAACACAAAGTCACACGCACTTTTAGTTTAACGATAAGTTTTATAAATACAGATAACCACATCAGTCTAAATATCAGTAAAAACACAACGATAACCTTTACCCGCAAAAAGAAACCTGTTCTTTTCAACTATAGCTTTAGCAGTATTACCATCAGCCGCGACTGTATTGTTAAAGATCTTGGAGTTGTATTAGACCCGAAACTCTTGTTTTCTGAACATGTCTCTTTTATTGTTAATAAGGCATATAAAAATTTAGGCTTCATTATACGTACCTGTCAACCCTTTACTGATATGTGCCTCAAAATTCTTTACTTTAGTATAAAATAAAATACATAAAATAAAAACCGTCACGCCTATTTCCCAAACGAGGGTGGCAGAGGTGTACTGTGAACAACCACTTTTCGCCGAAGATGTCAAGTAAAAGTGGGCGAGCCTATTGTCATGCACCGGGCACAATTCCAGACGGACTGATAATGGGAATTTATCGATAGAAAAACTACATTTGTTCGACCTAAGATTTGAACCCAGAGCACTAGACCAACGAGTTTTATCTTCTTGATTATTATGTCAACATTGTATTTATGGCCAGGGAATAACTAAAAAGTGTCATTTGGATGTGTAGCAAAACTTCTGTTTGTATTTAGGACGGTGTCCCCGAGACAATAGCGGCTCTGCTGAAGGCGAACATCCACGTGTGGGTGCTGACGGGCGACAAGCAGGAGACGGCCATCAACATCGCGCACTCGGCGCGGCTCATACACACCGGCATGCCGATGATCATACTCAACGAGGATAGCCTCGATGTGAGACCTTGCTGCATTCACTTCCCGCTTAATGCAGGTCGATTTTAAAAAAATAACCATGGAGATTCATGCCCCTCGAACGCTCTATAATCGATTCTTGTAAAAATCCATCGATCACTTTTGAAAATTGTAACGTGAGGCGCTCGTAGCGCTGTGCGACCGCGTTATTCTTACCGATTACTAAGGTTAAACAGCGTTCGACTAGGTCGGCCTGAGATTCGTGTTGGCCTCAGTGTTTCGCCAAAAGGCCGAAATAGAAGCGCTGGGAGGAGTCCCACCCGATGAGGTGACGAGGTGGCGGCGGCGGGCGCAGAGGCGTGCCTTCCGCGAATGACGGAGCCGGCTCGAGGAGCCGAGTGCAGGCCACTGGACCATACGGGCAATGCATCCAGTGCTGAAAGAGTGGGTGTACCGAAAGGCAGGCACACATTTAGTCGGTATGCTGCTGCGGTACCCGCGTCACACAAAGTGGGGCGAAGACCGCAGCAGAGAGTCCGACACTCCCCCGCCTGTCTACCCAAAGGCAGATGGGAGGCTTTAAAAGATTTCCTCCACGGGAAAAAAATAGCTCGGCCTGAGATGGGCTTCTACGACGCCCGCCCTCGGGAGCGCGGATCCAAGTCGGTGGTGCGGTTACCGAGGTTATGGCCCACATGAAGTACTTGGCTTTAGTCCTCGACAGCCGCTGGAGGTTTGAGGAGCACTTCCGTTAACCTGCTCCGAAATTGGTGGCGGTGGCCGGGGCTCTGAGTTGACTCCTGCCTAATGTTGGAGGCGCGAGTGCGAGCTGCCGCTTATTGTACTCCGGGGTAGTGCGGTCGATGGCTCTGTACGGCGATAGCAGGTGGCCACCTGCCTCCACTGCAACCCGCACTGGGTCCGCATGGTTGAGTATAACAATCTCTCTCACCGTGTTTCCTAAGAGATATTATTAACGTGAACGGGACTCATTCGAAGGGCTTTCAAATCGATTCAGTGTTTCATATCTAAATGATCGATTATTTCAGACAAAATAATAACGATATTTCTAATTTTTTTTAAATCGACATGCTTAATATTCATAGCGTGAGTCCTATTCGCAATTTGCTGAGTTTTCATTTCAGATCACTTATTTCCATAGGGTACACGAGAATGCATATCTCGCCATGCTGTCGACTTCGGCGACAACTTGCGCAGTCAGAACGAGGTGGCTCTCATCATAGACGGGAAGACGCTTAAGTACGCGATGGGTTGTGATCTTAAGAAGGATTTCCTGGACCTCTGCTTATCCTGCAAGGTGGTAGTCTGCTGCCGGGTCTCGCCGATACAGAAGGCAGAGGTGACATATTTTTTATAATTTATATTTCGTCAGTCACAATTTGCGGAAACAAAGAGGTGGCCATCTAATAGATGGGAAGACGCCAAAGTTCGCGATCTCAATAAATATTTCGTGGACTTTTGTTTATCTTGCAAGATGATCGTCTGCTGCCGGTTATCGACCATACAGAAATATATACACATATATATATATATATATATATATATATATATATATATATATATATATATATATATATATATATATATATATATATTTTGTATTGACTCGATTGGGAAAAATATGCAAAATCGTTCCTCGTGCTGTCATTTCTTTCTCAGACCAGAAATGACTAGCGCTCTCTTTGTTAAGCGTTGAGCGGTTTTATTAGCCAAGGCAAAAGAGTGACAGCACAAGCAATGTCGAGTGTACATAACCTTTAATTGCTAAGTAAGTTTTGTCAGGCTCGAGTTCTTTTTGCATTTTAGGGAAGAAAATTTCTTAAAGATAAATATAGGATAAAACATAGACAGGAATATATTTTATTTTATTTTTATTTGGTCGACAGAACAAATAACAATCAATAACTTGTGAAAAAAGTGAGAGAGTGCAAGGAATATGAACTAGACTATAATATGTTAACATATTCAGATATATAAAATTACAGCCATGAAAAAGCAATATTAGAAAAGATTTAGTGATATTTTTACGGAAAAATCATTCCGAGTAAAATGGTCCAATATGGAGAGATTTTATAAACTAAGATAAATACAGAGCGCCGCTTGATGTTATACGCAGACGTTTCATTCATAATCCAACATGATGAAAGCTTAGTGCTTGTTCTATATGAGGAGTAGCGTCAGTAGCGCAATATAAATTCTGAATTAAATAAATCGCAACATGGTCACATTCTCCAATAAAGATTAACCGTCGCTTGGCAATACAATATTATTTAAACGTAAAGCTGTCAGGCAGGGATGATGCGTTGCGTCGCAATGGCTCATCAACCTCTGTATGGACAGTTGTTTGAAAGATTTGGAATGTGGTTTAAGTATGGATGATTTACGTGTCAAGTGTCTTTTGTACGCTCTTACTTGCGTCATCGGTGGTAGAGTTACAAGACATGGTGAATGTAGTGAATGAAGCATTTAGGAAGAAAGGAATGAAAATAAATGAAAAAGTTAAGTCATGGTGATTGAGGAAGATGTGACAGGGTGTAATATTAATGTAGAAGGTGCAAGAGTGGAACAAGTGAATGAATTTGTTTATTTGGGAAGTATGTTCACGAGAAATGGAAGGTGTGACGGCGATATTAAAAGGAGAGTGTTCGCCGGCAGGTCGGCCGGCCAGTCGGCGCAGGGCACCATTCACTTTGTGAATGGTGCCCTGCGCCGAGTGCGCGCCGTGCTGAGTAGTCAATCTGCCTTAAGAAAGGTTCGAATGACTATTCACAATGGTGTGTTGGTACCTACGCTTATGTATGCCAGTGAATGTTGGATATGGCAAAAGAAGCATAAAAGTACAGTGAATGCTGTGGAAATACGCTCTTTACGGAGTATATGTGGAGTCACCCTTGCTGACCGAATGAAGAATTGTGTGATTAGAAACCGATGTAAGTTGAAGGATGGCGTGGTGATTAGGATTAAAGAGGTATGTTTAATTGGTATGGGTATATGGAGAGGATGTGTGACAGGCGGCAGGAGGCGAAAGGAATATATCGAGCAAAAGTGGAAGCGTCTGACGAGGTCGCCTAAGGAAAACCTATCACGACCAAATTAATAGTCTTCGTGGAAAAGGGTCAAGTGCGTAGGAATCTAAATCGACGGAAATGTATGAAGAGATGTATTAACGTAGATGAAGGAACGTCTTCTTCTGGTCCTGAGGCGGCGGAGGCATTTGCTGACTTTTTTGCAAGTGTTTTCTTAATGGACGTACCGAACCTTAATGCAAGAAACTTTATTGAAAACTGCCGTGATGTTTCTTACAATAGCAGCTACATTAATATTAAAGAATTATCTAATGACGATGTCATATTTGGCATAGATAGTTTAAAGCTAAGTAGCTCCATAGGTCCCGATAGTCTTCCGCCAAACGTTTTCAAGCAAGCAAAAAAGCACCTATGCTGTCCCTTGCGTCACATTTTTCATCTTTCCCTAAACACAGGAGTTTACCCCCCCAATGTGGAAGATATCCAGAGTAACCCCTATACCTAAAACTCGAACTAAGACTGATGTTGTAGACTACCGCCCAATTGCTATACTATCAACGCCTGCCAAGGTATTAGAAGCTGTTTTGCATAAATTTATTTACGCTCAAGTCGAAAAGTTAATATGCAATGAACATGGATTTCGTACAAAGCGTTCAGTTAACACCAATCTTCTCATTTTAGTGAATGATATTTCTATCAGTCTTGACGGAGGAGGCCAAATGGACGTCCTCTATTTCGACTTCCGGAAGGCTTTCGATAGTCAACAATGACATATTTCTGGAAAAGCTGTGTGCTTTAGGATTTGCTCCTAGCCTCCTCGGTCTTTTCGCTGACTACCTTCGTGATCGCCAGCAGTTTGTCAGGCTCGGCCTATGCGAGTCTAGGCCTTATTACACGCGTTCTGAAATTAGCCAGGGGTCAATACTTGGTCCTCCTCCACTCCGATCTAGGTCTCGAACCTAGATCGGAGTGCACACACACACAGACACACACACACACACGCACGCACGCACGCACGCACGCACGCACACGCACGCGCACGCACACGCACACGCACACACACACACGCCCACACGCCCACGCGCGCACGCGCACACGCGCACACACACGCACACGCACACACACACAAACACACAATCTCTAAAGGATTGCTTGATGCTTCAGCGTGATATTGACTTCATAAACGAGTAGAGCATCAAGAACAAAATGGAATTTAATGCTAATAAATGTTATGTGATGTCGTTTGGTCGAATGCGGCAGCCGATTGAATTTTTTAATAAGTTGTAGATCTGGCTATAATAAACAATATTATAGCCAGATCTACAACTATAACAGACTTAGGTGTTGTATTTGATCGAAAATTGACTTTTCACGATCATGTAAACATAGTTGTCCGGGAATCTTATCGGCGGCTTGGCTTTGTGCTGAGAAATTCTCGGGACTTTTGCAATCATGGGGTCATTAAGCTTCTTTACAGTACTTTAGTTCGTACTAAGCTGGAAGCCAGCGCATCGGTGCGGCATCCATATGAGAGTTCATATACTTTACATGTAGAAAAGGTTCAGAAAGCGTTCCTCAGGCATTTATATAAACGCATTTTTGGCAACTATCCTTTTATGTATCCTACCAAGTTCTTGTTGGACTTCGTGCTAATGTAAATTGTGTATCTGCCGTGTTAGTATGTAAATACATAAATGAAGCGAAAGAGGTGTGTCAGAATCGTAGTATGTGGCAAACTGTAGTCTCTGCCTACCCCAGTGGGATAAAGGCGTGAGTGTATGTAGTAACGCGGGCATTGTTGTGAACGGTACTCCTATCAACAACATAAGATATGCTGATGATACCGCCTTGATTGCTGATAATTTGGCATCACAACAAAAACCTGTTAATGAGGTAAACGCAGCTAGTAAAGATATGGATTTGCGCATCAACGTTGCAAAAACAAAATAAACTTGTTGGTCTTTAACAAGTCGTCGCATGACTTAGAGCTATAATTAGATTGATAGAATTGGTGGAAAAAGTCAGTAAGCTCGAGTACCTGCTAAGTTGGATGAACGAAAACCGAGACAATGCTCAAGAAATAAAAGTTCGCCTCGAAATGGCTAAGGTCAACCTTCTTTAAAATGAACAAAGTTCTGTGGGATAGAGATCTGAGTCTCGATTTAAGACTGCGTATGGTGCGCTGCTAAATCTTCTCTATACTACTGTATGGCGTAGATACATGGACAATCACACAGAACATAACTAAGAAACTTGAGGCCAAAGATGTGAATATAACTTGGAAGCCCCACATAGAAGAAATATGTAAACGTTTAGGATGAGAAACTAACTTGGAACGTTTAGGATGTTTAAACGTTTAGGACATTTAGGATGAGAAACTAACTTGGAAGCCCCACATAGAAGAAATATGTAAACGTTTGAACAAATTTGCATATGCACTTTCACAACTGTCGAAGATAGTAAATACTGAGACAACATTAACAGCATATCATGGTCTAGTCGCCTCGGTTCTGCGATATGGTGTTATTTTTTGGGGGCAATCAACTGACAGGGAGCTTGTATTTAGGATGCAAAAACGATGTATTCGGTCAATGTGTGGTCTTAAAACTACAGATAGCTGTGTACCCTATTTCAAATCTTTAAAAATATTAACACTACCAGCAATGCATATCTTAGAAACTGCATTGTTCGTAAAAACTAATCCACATTTATTTAAAAAACTATCTGCAGTTAAAAGACCAATACGTACTCAGTATGAAAATCAATTATGCCATGTGAAATGTAAAACTTCTTTGATGAAAAAGAGCTTATTTGGTAATGCTCCTAAAGTATATAACAAAATACCTGATGTTTTTAAAAATGTCCCCTAAATAAAGTTTAAGAAGGCACTTCATAAATTGCTAATTGAGAAATGTTACTATAAAATAGATGAATTCCTAAATGATAAAACACTTTAATTATATTTACATATTACCTTTTAATTTATACAATATTTTTTAAGTGTGCTAGATTGTTATTATGTAACTTTTAAGTAAATCAAAAGCTAATCTGTGATTAACCAGTTCCCATATTTGTATGCTTTAATGGCAAAACATAGCGGACTAAAAACATATTTAAGATCATACATATTGACACCTATGTTTGACAAATAAATAATTCTGATTCTGATTCTATACCGCCGTATCCTAACAATCTCATGGTGTGACCGAATAACCAACGCAAAGGTACTAAATAGGCTTAAAAAGAAGATGGAGTTCATGAGCACCAATAAGTGCAGAAAGTTACCGTACCTTGGATGAGGTGAGGAAGTACAAATTACTCCAGCTCATCATCCAAGGAAATCGCTGGGAAAGAAGTGTCGGAAAAACTTGAGGGAGTGGGTTTAACTGCAGCACTAGCTTGCTCTTCAGAGCGGCAGTCTCAAAAGTTACAATTGCCCTGTTGTTCTTCAACCTCCGATAGGATTGGAACTTGAATAATTGAGTTTGTCTGTTGGTCGCAGGTAGTAGAGTTGGTATCAGGTGCCACGGGCGCGGTGACGCTGGCGATCGGCGACGGCGCCAACGACGTGGCCATGATCCAGCGCGCTTCCGTGGGAGTCGGCATCTCCGGCGTCGAGGGGCTGCAGGCCGTCTGCGCCTCCGACTACAGCATCGCACAGGTGGGAGACCGCCTCTCACTACACAGCTGTACAGCTGGCGACAATCTTATTTTATTTGGGAAGCTTCTAATTTCACAATATAAATGTAAGCCAATTACAAGCTTCCACATATGAACGTGTAAGCTTGTTATTGGCACATGGCATTTCAATCTAGGCCGCACTGAACTACATGAGTACATTATGGTGTACGTGGACGCATCGGTTGTGCATGAGGATGTCATCTCACGGCGTATTTGCAGCGACTACATCTCAGAGTAATAGTGGGTTAATTTGCTTTGTTTTGTGTTTTTTTTTATATAAATAAATAGCCCTTGTGGTGTAGGTGCGCTTTTAAGCATGAAAATTCACATGCACAGACGCCCAGACCGAAAAAATTATTTGTATTTCACAGAAATTTGCCACGACTACTCGCGCGAGTGAGCCAAGTGGCTATTAAATATTCCCTTTTGCACTGGATCGATGAAGGAGTAATTCATAATTAATTATAACATAGATAAAATGATAGTATGAATCTGGGCATTGTCTTCAGTTTCGCTTCCTACTCCGTCTGCTGCTGGTGCACGGCGCGTGGAATTACTCCCGCATCAGCAAGTTGATCCTCTACTCGTTCTACAAGAACATCTGCCTCTACGTCATCGAACTCTGGTTCGCCATCTACTCTGCCTGGTATGTTTATGATTATAAAACTACATTTCAAATTAAAGAAAAGATTGAATATATTTAATTTTTTGACGATTTGAACTAAAGCGCAGCAGTTACGTGTAAGCCATAAAATATATGCAATTGAACATTATAATAGAATTTGCAAAGTTCAGTGAGATCGCAAACGTAAATTAACAAAATTGTATATAAATAATAAGTCTGCCTATATTGTCTTACTGCAGACGGCTTTTGCCTTCTCTCACAAAGCAAAATGAGAAAAATTAGTACTCCACCACGCAGGTCCCAGTGCGGATGCTGTAGGAACTTATCAAGCCGCCCATTATGCTTCTAATTTGGCTAAATGACTAACCACATTAAGGCTTAACGTGCCAGAAGCACGGAGACTCTCTACAATGGAATAACCGTTAGTTACCCATGTCAGACCGACCGAACGCTACTTAACCTCGGTGATCACTACGAACACCGCGGCTCCATTGGCCCCTTCTCTGTAATTATGTTATTTTGTTGTGATAGGTCCGGCCAGATATTATTCGAACGATGGACGATAGGTTTTTACAACGTGATATTCACTGCGCTGCCGCCGTTCGCAATTGGACTGTTCGACAAGCTGTGTTCGCCTGAAATCATGCTGAGGGTAAGTTCTTTCTAAACTGATATTTATTTATTTATTTGGACAACAAAACAGATTACAATTGGTATATAATTTACAAATGACACAAATATAGTTGTAGTCTAGAATGTAATCCTTATATGTTGACACATCTTGGCAGAACAGTACTGATTATTACTAGAGCTACAAGTGGTCGAATCCGTTAATCGTAGCCACCGCCGACTACGGTCCCCCCCGACCCCTGCCGCCACCGCCGGCCGCGACATGTTCTCGCCGACCCCCCCGATGCTTTATCGTCCCTTCTTTCCGCTCAGAATACGGGCGACGACGACGTAGTAGTAGTAGATCCCCTTCCATAGCCGGCGGTTGACCGGTGCACTTAGTAGTGCACCCGTCCCCCTTTTTTTTTTTTTTTTTTTGATGGGGGAAATCCTTCATAGGATACCCGCTCGCCAATGGGGGAAGCGAGGAGTTATGCCGAGACTCCTACCGGCTAAAACCCCCACCGTGCTCCAACTCGTCACTGTGACTGGGGCGGGTTACGGGAACGCGTGAGCAACCATCCGCGACCCGCCAGCGACCTTCTACTTATATGGAAATCCACTCTTGGCGGAATTGTTTTCCGCACGCTTCATTGAGGGGCGTGCCGGGAGCACATGGCACGCCCTTCCCACCCGAGGGCCTATTATTGTGTGTAGGCAATGGGCAACCCCATTCCCATTACCCGCAAACCCTCATCAAGGCGGCATTAAGTTGGCGTAGGCACGCTGTCGCCGCCTTGTTCTACGACGACGGAGCGGATCAGCCAGAGGATCAGCCTCCCTCACTCGCTCCGCCGCCTCTTTCAGCGCTATGACCACCTCACAGAAGGTCACCGCCGCCTCCCACGACCTCTCACTACCGACCATAGCTTGCGCTAAAGCCGGCAGTGACAGATCCCTCCCTACGACATCGACGAGAACACCACGTTGCACAGCCCACGCAGGACAGACCTCAAGTGTATGCTTCGCAGTGTCCTCATCGGCACCGCACTCGTGGCATCGTGGAGTCGGTTCTCTACCAGCCACTTGGAACAAGTACTTTCCAAAACACCCGTGTCCGGTCAGTATCTGCGTGAGCCGGAAGGTTAGCGCCCCATGCTTGCGCTTTATCCAGTCCGGAAGGACTGGGCAAACTCCCGTAATGGTCCAGTGACCAGCCGTTGGCTCCACCAGCCTCTCCTGCCATCCCTGAAGGGCACAGTTTTGCGCCTGTCGCCGCCATCTTGCTAGAGCTTCTGGCTCAGTATGTATACCGTCGTTTCGAGCCTGAGCTCTGAGACGGTAAACTGTGCTCAATACCTCCGCCTCGAGGTCCCAGGGTGGGGTCCCCGCCAGTACACATGTGCACCCGTCCCCCTACAGCGACTGTCCCAACCGAGGGCGCCTCGGTATGCCGAGTATGTCGCCTCTTGCCCTTCTGGCTGGCTAGAGCGTAGTGGTTGCACGCTCGCCTTTAAATCCGGTGAAGCTGTAAAGGCCTCGCGGCCAACAGCGTACATCATTCACACACACACACACACGCTACAAGTGGTATGTTTAACAAGTAAGTAATAAATTATAATAAATTAATAGATGACTTTAAATATGTTATATTATAATACGTTTGACAGAAGATCTAAAGGTGCATTGTCTTGTAGTGTTTATATCAAGATCAGGATGGTTTAATGATGATTCATTATAAAGACGACACATTCTCGTTATTGGTTTGTAGTAAGATGTGTTGTTTTTACATATTTGTAAGTTAAACGTCCTCATATGTTTCCGGGGATTGCGCTTGGAGTTAAAATTTACTAGACTCAATAAATAGGGTGAATCGAATTGGTTATGGAGAAGTTTGTATAAGTGTAAAAAGTCATGTTGCTTGCGTCGTATATAAAGTGGGGTTACTTTAAATTTCATTAATCTTTCTTTATAACTACTCAGTGTCCGATCATATCCACATTTGTAGCTAAGTATTTTTAGACATTTTCTTTGTACAAGTTCAAGATCTTTAGAATGGACAGCATAGCACGGTGACCATATAACACAAGCGTATTCTAGGACGCTTCGCACGAGACTATAATAGAGAATAAGGAAACTATTTGGTGTTTTGAAGTCTCTCGTACTTCTACTTATAAATCCAAGTAATTGGTATCCCATTTTTGCTATGTGGGCATAGTGCTTTCGAAATGTAAGCTTTTGGTCAAACAGTACACCGAGATCTTTCGCCATACATTTTGACTGAAGTAATTGACCCTCTAGCTTGTAAATGTGATTTGTTTTAAATCTTTTATTCGTAAAAGTTATAGTAAAAGGTTTATTTACATTAAGAAACATGTAATTTTCGCAACACCAAGCAGAAATAGTGTCAATGTCACGTTGAAGGTCGGAGCAATCTGATAAACTAGTAATAGACTTAAAGACTTTTAAATCATCGGCATACAGAAGGCATGGACATCTGAGTTTAGTAACTAAATCATTTATAAAAGCAATGAAGAACAGGGGCCCCAAGTGTGTCTCCTGCGGTACTCCGGACCCGATAGTTACAGGGGATGATGTAAAACCCTTAAGTGTTGTTACACTTAAGGGTTTTACATCATACCTTAATAGTAGGAGCCAACTTGTTAGTTGGCTCCTACTATTAAGGTATGACTTAACCCAGCGTAACAAACTTTTATGAGTTCCATAATTAGCAAGTTTCTTGCAGAGTAAAGTGTGATTAACTCTGTCAAAAGCCTTCTTAAAATCTGTATACACAGCATCGACCTGGCCACCCTTAGCAAAAGCTTCGCATAGAAAATGTTTATATTCCAATAAATTCGTAACGGTTGATCGGTTTTTTACGAACCCATGCTGTTGATTAGATATATATGGTTTTATTTGACTATATAGTTGCTCATACACCGACAACTCAAATAATTTCGCTACAGTTGAGAGGATACTGATTGGCCGATAGTTTTCACAACTGGATTTATCGCCTGATATTATTTGTATCGTAAAGTTTTCTGTACTACACTTATGAAGTTAGATCTATTGTTCATCCTACTGTATAAGTGTTGTCTCTCGAAGATATTTGGACATGGAAGTTTACTCACGTTTCCTAAACCCTCAGTGAGTGATAAATAGCATATAAGTTTTGAAAATCCTAGAAGGATCGTTACTAGAATGGACGTACTAGAACGGTGTATATGAGCAAAGTTTTGTGGTAAAGTAAATAATAAATACACTGCTAGGTGAATGGAGTAGACTCACCTAAAACAGTAGAAATCAAACTTTATACTCTTCAAATTAGAGTGCTAACTTAGCTAACCAAATCTTTGAGTTGTGACATTGTAACATTTAGTCAGCGATATGTAGTACGTAGATGCTTTATGAACACGGACCACTTATCTTCTTGACATATTATAAATACGGACCACAATGTATGAATTAATCTAAATAAAAATATCATACCTGCCTACCCCGCAAGAGATCTGGCTGATATAGATAGAAAAATATCATAGTCGCCCTTTGTCAGGGATATGAATCATTTGCCGTCTTCCGCACCCCGCTAACTTAATGCAGGCGTTCCTATGCGATTGAACAAATGGACTTTTGTATTTGAAATCGTATATGTGTCTGACAACGTTTCCCCGCGCGCAGCACCCGGTGCTGTACATTCCGTCGCAGCAGGGGCTGCTGTTCAACGTGCGCGTGTTCTGGGTGTGGGCGGTGAACGCGCTGCTGCACTCGGTGCTGCTGTTCTGGCTGCCCATGCTGCTCACCGGCAACCAGCTGCTGTGGCCCAGCGGCAAGGAAGGCGGGTACCTCGTCATGGGCAACTTCGTGTATACCGTTAGTATTACTCCAACACCCCACATACCTACGTCATTTTATAAAAGTTACTTTTGTGCAGCTTCCATACTAGCGTAGTAACGTAGGTCAATAAACTTTTTGTACCTGCTAGCTCTTAAAGGTCCCCACTTTCAAGCCAGTAATTATTCATAAGTTCCCTACTACATAGAATATTGACTCACAGAATTCTAGATATCATAAAATGACGTAGGTCTGGCGGCTGTAGGATCTTATTCTATATTATGATGCTAATTAACGGTCAATCAACATTTATAGTTTAAAAGACGTTTGCATGTTGGAGCAACTTCTAAATTCCATTACAGTTTTGATTTATGTACGTCAAAAAGTTTTGTGTTCTGCCGTCTCGCGCAGGTAGCGAGGGAAGATCAATCGTGTAAAGTCATCACTTGCGGTGTAATTCCCTTCCCTCGCCATTACTGCCATTATTATTGGCTTTGTCAGTGCTGTGAGTTCGGAGAGCTTTTTGCAGTTTTGGAGAGTAAAATTAATATTGCAAATAAATCTAAGGATATATATTCTGCAAAATACGAAAAAAATGGGAGTGCGGCGCATCTAGTGGTTAGAACGTAGACCGTTCCGCTCACTGAATTAAGTAGTCGCTGCTCCGATGTCCGCACGGGGCAATTCTTAGTGTGACCCATAAACATTTCTGTTAGTCTGGATGTTTGTGTATGTGATATTCATTTTTTATTCTTTTTTCGTTGTTTGCAACAGTTGGTGACCACACTAATGACACAGGAACAATTCCTATTGGGGCATTCTTTTTATAAGTATACATATGTTCCAGTATGTGGTGTTGACGGTGTGCCTGAAGGCGGGGCTGGCGACCCACTCGTGGACGTGGGTCACGCACGTCGCCATCTGGGGCTCCGTGGCCATGTGGATCGTCTTCATACTCATCTACAGGTACTAGAATAAATATGTATATATGTATGGTTATATAGTTATATATATATGAAATAAAACTATTTTTTCGGCTTTTATCGCGGTTTATTTTGATTTTAAGTTCCCAACGTTCCCGTGACCATGGGTGCTGCAAAGCACTCGAAACGTCGGGAACTTAAAAATCAAAATAAACCGCGATAAAATCCGAAAAAATAGTTTTATTTCATGTGTAATATTCGCGTAAATCTAAGTACTCAGTAGTTATATATATTTATGGGTATGTATAATGTAGGTCTATTGGTAGGGGTATGTATGTAGATTAATAGTAGTGCCGTTTTATTTAATGTAAATAATTCAGTGATAGTGTACGCCACCAACTGCCCTATTTCTCTCTAGGTATATTGGCTGTCTGAAAGAGTTGCTTTTCTTAATAAGCCCGCCAACTGTACTACCATTTTATACATGATTATTTTGTTATCTTTGTCTGTGTTACTGTGATTATGTTGGTGTCCAATAAAGTGTACTCTATATATCTAGTCCTAGGGTAACAGTGAGGGGTATTGTTGGAGTAATATCCAACTTATACTGTTTGTTGTTTGTTAATGTTAAAATGTTATGCTAACGGTTTCTTAACCGTTAACTGTTGAATGAGTAGACATCTAAATTCTGTTACCAGTTTATTGTCGTACTAAATATATATTGTTTGATGTAGACTAAAGTTTTTAGTCAATGTGTGTTGCCAGTGATGAAATACGGATCAGAGACGTGGTGACTCTCTACGTGATCGATCGAATCAGGAATAAGGAGATTCGTAGAAGTACCAAGGTCACCGACATAGCCCTCAGGATTAGCAAGCTGAAGTGGCAATGGGCGGGCCACATAGCGCGAAGATCGGACGGGCGTTGGGGCAGAAGGATTCTAGAGTGGGGACCACGTTTGGCAAGCGCAGCGTGGGACGACCGCCTGCCAGTTGGACCGACGATCTTGTGAAAATCGCAGGAAGTCGTTGGATGCAGGTGGCATCGGACCGGTTACGCTGGAAAGCGATTGGGGAGGCCTATGTTCAGCAGTGGACAAGTATAGACTGAGATAATGAAATGTATATTGTTTACAAACACTTTAATATAGAATAAAATCCGCTGGCATTGTTTATTGCATGCACAAATTCTTTACGCATATCAAGTAACAAACGTTTATTGTACGGCGTAGCTCGTACAGGTATACTAAAGCAACAATAAAAGACGTACTAGGGCAACAGAAGGGGGTGTACTAAAGCAACAGTTAGATGTGCTCTAAAGCAATAGTGAGGCGTTTACTAGTTCAGCAGTAACGAGCTGTGTCTGTTGCAGCAACATCTACCCGCTGGTGCTGATCGGCGCGGTGATGCGCGGCATGGACCGCATGCTGTTTAGCACGCTGGTGTTCTGGCTCGGCATGCTGCTCATACCTGTCGCCACGCTCATTCCCGACCTGATGGTCACTGTGTAAGTCTACATATTTTAATTATATATATTAATTATAAACAAGCGCGCACAGTTGTAGATTTAGTTTACAGAGTGAGAGTGTATTAAAAATGTCAGAAATCGCAACTTCCAAACTTATTTACCGGATATATCGTGAGAAATCATCGTGGCTTTGATAACATTGTACAATGTAGATTTTATAAAAATAAGCAAAACAAAAACTAACTGAATATGTACAGGGATGTGTTAACGCTTCGAAGGAGATTGTTTGAATATAAATAAAAAACTGCGATTTAATAATAACTGCATGCCGGCCGATTTGGCGCAGTGGTTAAGAGCTTCAGCCGCTCCGCCCACTGGGTTTAATAGTTGCGGGTTTGATTCCCGCACAGGACAAATCTTTGTGTGACCCACAATTATTTGTTTCGGTCTGGGTATTTGTGTATGTGGATTTTCATGTTTGTGAACTAACACACGACAAAAATCGACACGGTCTTAGTGAGGGACACGTTTTTTTTTGATAAAGAAAACCTACGTTTCTCTATTTTATTTCATTTCAAAAGATGAATCTGGATAAGTTAGTTGTTTGTCTTCTGATATTCTGAGACAAAATTAGTAAATAAATGTTCATTTTCAATTGTGTGAGTTTTATTCCTACCTTATTTAAATTATACAAAACTTATTGAATTTGTTTCTTTTTTGTTCACTTTAGTACTTGTACAAGGTTAACGAAGCGGTCTGTCGTTTTTAATACTCCAAAGTCAGTAGTACCAGAAGAGTTTTTTGATGCTCATAAAAATCAGAATGAATTGCCATCAAAGAAGTTTATGAACAATTTGCCCATTTTCTTGTTTACTACACACTTGTTTGTACACTTTTTCCAAATCTGCGAACGTAGTTCAAAATGGGACAGTTTCCTAAAACCATTTTCCTGTAGCTGCAAGACTTAAGGTACCCTACCCTTACTGCCCCATCCAAAAAATCCACCCTGTGTATACATATACAAACAACACATTGCAAATTCTTCTCTTTCCTAGCCTTTTCCAAAATCCATGGTTGGGCCGGCTTACAGTCTTCTCTGATTCGGCTGGTCCCAATATTAACCCGAAGCCACCGGCTGTCTGACTTCTGTGAGCCAACAACTTGGAGTACCCACATAATGTACCTAGGTGAATTGAAGCTGGTTAATTAAGTAAACTGCAGGCCTTTTAACCTAAGGTTTAGACTTTATGTCAAATTTTTCAATATTCTGACCGCCTGTTACAGCTGTGGTAGAAATAAATATGGCAGCTGGCACCAACGACTTAAAGTATCCTTAGTGGGATAGGGAAGGTCAGATGTTACACATTGACGGATGATTTAGCGCAGTGGTTAAGAGCTTAAGACGCTCCGCCCACTGTGTCTAATAGTCGCGGGTTCGATTCCCGCACGGGACAAATCTTTGTATGATCCACAATTATTTGTTCCGGTCTGGGTATTTGTTTGTGAATTTTCATGTTTGTAAACCAACCCACGATACAGGTATAAATCCTAAAAAATTGGAAATTCCGTGTTGGTAATCTATACTCATAAAAGATAGGAAAGATTAGTCTGTAATCGATGAACTCTGAAACTACTGAACCGTTTTTAATAATTATTTTACTATTAGAAGCTGAGAAAAACAGCTAGTTACTCGATCGGTGTTGAACCAACATCTAAGCTTGGGCACATACCGACGGGACAGGATGGCGATGCCACACCGACACGACGGGTAGTTGTAAACCATCACGCCTATATTCCCCAAGCGGGGGTGGCAGAGGTGTACAGTGTTTACTCACTTTTCGCCGATGATGTTAGGTCCCATGTAATAGGGGCGAGCCTATTGCCATATACCGGGCACGATTCCACACTCCGGACTCATACTGGGAAGTTTTAGTTAGAAATACTAAATTTGTCCGACCTAGGATTTGAACTCAGGACCATGTGATCACCAAACGATGCGCTTTGCCACTAGACCAATGAGGCAGTCTGCCGCGTTGGGTAATTGTAGGGTACTAAGTTATGTAGGAGATGACACACAGCTCAGCATGACAACACCCATCGCGTCCCGTCGACCTGTATGCCGTCTTCTCTATAGTAGTTAGGCCCTCTACCACGAACCAGGGTTAGTGTTATCTATTGACTAACTCCAAGTTATAACGTTGTCTTCAACTTAAGTTATAACCTCGAGTTACGGCCGGTTTCAATATTTAACTCAAGGATAAATTACAGATAAAAACAAAGACGGACGATTTAGCGCAGTGGTTAAGAGCTTAGGCCGCTCGACCCACTGTCTCTAATAGTCGCGGGTTCCCGCACGGGACAAATCTTTATGCGATCCACAATTATTTGTTCCGGTCTGGGTATTTGTGTATGTGAATTTTTATGTTTGTAAACGCACCCACGACACAGGCACACATTCAAATGTGGGGCAACGTTTAAAAAAAGAAATTGCCTACTACAGATAGAATTTTGACATATTTTGTATGGAAAATCTGTCCAAATTCTACTGCCAGTAAGCAAATCTCTCGATAAGTTAAATATTGAAACCGACCAGTATTCAATACGGTAACGCTAATCCTGGTTCATGCAGGTGGAGACTTACAGACAATACCAACCTGAAGTGTGCGTGCGGTGCTACCCAAACGATGGCCCACCTTTCATTTTGCTCTGCATGCCCCAACACCTGCACGCGGCAGGATTTGATGAATGCCCCCGACAATGCGGACGAAGTGGCCGCGTTCGGTCCGCTTTTATATAGATTTGTCGAAACGATAAGAAGATTCAAGTGGGCCTTAATAATATTAGCCCTGTTAAGAAACTGTCCAAACGTTGGCACGGGTCTCCTCCCAAACTGAGAGGGCTTACGCCATAGTCCACCACGCTGGCCCAGTGCTGGTTGGCGAACTTCACACACCTTAGAGAAACTCTTAGGCATGCAGGTTTCCTCACGATATTTTCCTTCACCGTTAAAGCAAGTGATAATTAACTTTTAATACGCACGTGCTTTCGAAAAGACGGACGGAAGGTGCGTGCCTGGGTTTGAACCCGAGACCTCTGACTTTGCAGTCCAACGGTCTAACCACTAGGCTATCACTACTTATAAGTGGGCCCTCGTACATTACAATTACCCTCGTTCCGTCGGCTTCGCATAACGACTATGTAAAATATGTGCCTAAACCTTAAACTTCCTCATTAATTCCGTACTTATCCCATTCCTATCCTAATATGTTGTTATTCCTTATAGAGCGATGTCCTGTCCCTCGAATATGCACACTAAAAATAAGAAAATGACTATTGCAATATAAAGGTAAGTAAAGAAAAGGAAATAAATACCGTTACGCCTTTATTCCCCAAGCGGGGCTGGCAGAGGTGTACTGGGTACACCCACTTTTCGCCGACGATGTTAGGTCCCATGTTATAGGGGGCGAGCCTATTGACATATACCAGGCACAAAAGCTACATTTGTTCAATCTAGGATTTGAACCCAGAAACTCGTGATCATAAAGCGATGCGCTTTGCCACTAGACCAACGAGGCAGTCGTAAAGGTTAGTGCATTCCTTAATTGTCGGTAGTAAAGTTTTAGCGATTAATCCATTCCAATTATTGCGGTATTTTGCAGTAAAATAATTTTAGCAGTACAGAGGGGCTTGTTCTAGTGGTTAAGAGGTTGAGTCGCTCCGCTCACTTGATTGAGAACTTGGTTCGACGCCCGCACGGGACAAATCTTTGTGTGACCCAGAAATATTTGTTTCAGTCGGTTATTTGTGCATGTAAAGTTCATGTTTGTAAACGCACCCACCTTACAGGAATAGTTCCTAGTGTAGAGCTTCGTTTTTCTTTAAAAATCGTACTTTTTGTTTATTCGGATTTCTACATTGTACAAGCATCAACAGACAAAATGTATTAATGACATTGGAATAAACGGTATTGAATTCATTATATTATTACTCGAGATTGATTACAGCTCCCCTTGTTATTCACTCGTTTGTATTAATTCAAGTACAAAATTTGGTCGTGTCCATTATATCAGCGACTGCAGTTTATGTTGTACATTATATAGTTTACTGTTAGTGTTTCTAAATTCTTTAAAACCTTTCTTTTTCATACGAATGAAAATTGCGTTTGTGCGAAGTCATTATTTACAGCTCAATGCTGCTCATGTTAGATTTTAGTGTAGTTTTGACTGATCAATTTTGACAAGTATCGTTCAAACATTAATCCCGTATGTGTATACGCAGTAGCCTGTAGCAAAATATTTGATATAGTGAATAGTTTTCGGATTTTATCGCCGTTTATTTTTGATTATTAAGTTCTCTACATTTCGGCGGCTTTGCAGCCATGATCACGGGAAGGACTGAGGTCTTAGACGTCCAAAAGGCATAGTTGTTTCGGGGTATCCTGAAACTTCTTAAGTACTTTTGTTGGTCCGATCTACGCAGAAAGAGGTCACGGTGTCTTGAGATCTGGCAGGCTATGCTTGGTTTCGGATTTAATTATATTAATGACCGTATCCCATGTCGATGCAAACACGAACTTAAAAATAAACGGCCATAAAATCCGAAAAATAGTTTTATTTCATGCGCAATATTCGCGTAAATCTAAGAACTCAATAGTTAACAATATTTTCACACACAGTCATACAATACGGGCTAAAACTCAACATCTCCCAGATAGTGAACCGGACAAAGTAGAAAATGGGTACATATTTACTCCCTGGGTGTTTCAGTGTCCACAACTCAGCATTCAAGACGATGACGGAGGCCGTGCGCCAGAGCGAGATTCAGCAACGGGACCCCGCAGTATTGCTACAGCCGAGGCACTCGTGAGTACCTCTGCCCACACCCTGGGCCATATTCAAGACTCTACTTTAACTACTTGTCTTAAAGTTTAATTTACAACTCCAATTTTGAGTTTTGACACCATATTGCATAACTTCTATGCAAATAAATCACTGTTCTGAAATTTCAACTCTTATACTTGTAGTTAAAGTTTAGACTGGAATATCACACATGAATATCGGTTAACACAGTATTGCTTGTTGTATTAAGTATGTGTGTGAATTTATGCTGAAACACAAGCGAAATGCAGTTTAGTTTTTTTATTACACATTCATATAATTCATATAAGTCGATGCAAGTCTGTCGTTGTTTACATATTACCATATTATCGCTTGCGTCTTAGCGTACGTTCTATCTATGAGTAAATTATCTCTTAAGAACTGTGGAGAACGTACTTGATTGAAAATTAGGAAGATTTTGAACGGTCAGCTATTAATCTTTATATCACACACATATTATGCAAATTAAGTTCCTTACTGTTCTTTGAAGAAAATTATGCTCTTAGTTGTCTTACGCCAGTACTTAGTGGCAGCCAACGACAAACCTCGCTCCCTTAGCAGAAACGCCTTCAACAGTTCAATGAGTACACACTTTTTCGATAAAATTAATTTATTTACTGGATTACTTGTTGATCAGGTAGACTTTCCGATGAATAAGTCAAGAGTAGCTTGTGAGAGTGCTTGCGACGAACTATGAAAGTGGTGGTGAGAGAGTGACAGAAGTAGTTGAAACTTCGTACCCTTCGAGAGACATGGCACTTGTTTGGGATAGTGAATATAAATCGTATGATGGCAAATATTGAATTTTGATACTTTTGTTTTGTTGTCGATATTTTTTTGAAGAAAGGAACCACACCATAGTTGAATTAATCCATGAAAATGCGTCCCATATATTCTCCTATTGCTTACAATCAAATGTGTAATGTTCTGCTTGTGTATAACTTTTGTACACACGTGTTACGGTGCGACGGTGCAACGACGTGTGAAACGCTAGAACACATTAGCAAAACATTGCATACTTAACTGTGATTGATTAAAGGGAACCATAGGATGTATTATTGTAAATTTCACGATAAATAACATACCTGGGACAGGTAGTCCGGTTAGGTAGGTCCAACTTTGAGAGAGAGGTCAATCGACGAATCCAACTCGGCTGGGCAGCGTTCGGGAAACTGCGCAACATCTTCTCATCCAAAATACCTCAGTGCCTAAAGACTAAAGTTTTTAGTCAATGTGTGTTACCAGTGATGATATATGGATCAGAGACGTGGTCTCTTACAATAGGTCTCATAAAAAAGCTCAGAGTTGCTCAGCGAGCTATGGAGAGAGCTATGCTCGGCGTTTCTCTACGCGATCGAATCAGAAATGAGGAGATTCGTAGAAGAACCAAGGTCACCGACATAGCCGTTAAGATTAGCAAGCTGAAGTGGCAATGGGCGGGCCACATAACGCGTAGATCGGACGGGCGTTGGGGCAGAAAGATTCTAGAGTGGAGACCACGTATTGGCAAGCGCAGCGTGGGACGACCGCCTGCCAGATGGACCGACGATCTTGTGAAAATCGCAGGAAGTCGTTGGATGCAGGTGGCATCGGACCGGTTACGCTGGAAAGCGATTGGGGAGGCCTATGTTCAGCAGTGGACAAGTATAGGCTGAGATGATGATGATGATGACATATTTACTCAGGTTAAAGAATTTGCACCGTGTCTATGTCTTTGCAGTTAGTTTCAATACCCGTTAGAAAAAAATCAGTTTCAGGACTACTTAAGGCGTTCCTGCATGGTTAATCATGACGTCATTTATGTGCCTACATCCAATAGGACTCGAAAAGGGATATCAAGCCGAAAGAATTTAAATAATGCTGTAATAACTTTAAAAATAAAATAAGATTTGCCATTGCGATACACATTTAGGCATGATGGCCCTGGCAATTTGCATGTGAAGTTTTATGCGAATTAAACAAAATTATAGAAGTGGTTGTCACGGGCACCTTATTCAACCTTGCCACGGATTTCTATAGAAGCCAAATGTTTTTGCGCCCTCTATACCACGAATTTTATTTCTATCTATCTATATCATCACGCCAGATCCCTTACGGGGTAGGCAGAGAATACAGAGTTCCAACAGGTTCTTTCCTTACATACCTCTCTCCCTCTACTCTCATAGTTCGTCTCATAGACGCTCGCCGGTTACGAAGACTACTGACTTGTCCTTCAGATAAGACCCGGTCTATTTGGTTGAATTTTATTTAAAGTTAAAATATATGGTAACAGAGAAAAATCTAATGAAATACTCGGTTTCAACTTTGTATTTTGATGTGCCGAGCGACTGCCTAAAACTTAAAGCTTTTATTTTACAAAACGTGACCTTAGATTTAGCATAAATAAATAAAATTTTGGCGTCAGGGGAGTCATGGTACTTGGTGTTGAAAAGCATAACACCCTTACGACTGAATACCCCCTTTTCGAGATGCCTTTTGGATGGCTCAGAAATAAGACATTTATATCATAAATAATCTTGCTCTTAGTAAACTAATGGAAAACCCTTTTTTGCTAATAATCATAACATAATATATGTTACATGACAGTAGTAAATTAGTTACAATAATATTATATTAATGTTGAAATACACGGTGTAATTTAAGTCGTCGTGGAGCGAAAGCCCATGTGATCTATCATGTTACTTTTTAATTAAAATAAAAAAAAAACATATAATATATTAGGGCCAAATAGTCTCATTCCAAGGTACGACAAGACAAAGAAATCAGACGTCGTGTCGAAAACGCCTGGAAGAACTATTGGTCAATGAAAGACCTAATGAAGGGAAAGCTTCTATTGTACTTGAAGCGAAAACTCATGGGCGTGTGCATTCTCCCTATCCTCACATATGGTGCACAGACTTGGTCTCTGACAAAACTTCAGAAGTCCACGCTCGTGGACTTTTATGCCACCGTATAGGTGTTGGTTAATGAATTATCTCTCTGAAGAGAGAGAGAGAGAGAATTCATTAACCAACACCTATCGTTACCTCATGACTGAGGATCGTGACTCCGTTGCTGGACTCTTTTTATAATTTCTCTCCATTTGTTGCGATCACTTGCCAGGTGGAGAGCCGCGCTGACTGGCAGTTGTTTCGATATCTGATCCGACTATCTCTTAGGACTGCGTCCCCTTGGTCTCTTGCCCTCTATTTTGCCTGTCACCAGTAATGAATTATGTTAATGAATTAAATAAGCATTATTATGGAGATGTTACTAGTTGTATAACCAGTGAAAAGTGGGCGATCATGATAACTAAAATAACACCGTGTATATTGACGAGCCCAGCAAACAAAGTCGCATATTCCAAATATAAACATTAGCATATTTTACTACTTAGAACTAGAACTACTACTACTACCATAGAACTAAGTTGTAAATGCCAAATATGTATTTTAGCATAAACGACCTTAGGTTTTGTTGAACAAAGTCGTAATTGTCAAATATAAACATTGTCACGAACGACTTTGTCGACGGGTCCTTCAATGTTTTAATGTTTAATTTATTTATTTAGAGCAAAATAAAAGAAAAATGTCGGCTGCCACGTACTGGTTTGGGCTATACTAAAATGCAAGATGACTTGATTGATTGGCAAGGATTGTGTGTTGTGCGACAGTTTGCATGGTTTGAAGTATTTAGGCATTTGAGATATATTACTAACGCTCAGTGAGACTTCGCAGATTGAATTCTATAAACGAATTGAATTATGTAATTGTGGACGTATATATACAGGGTGACTAAATAAGACGTTTGACATAACCGACGGGCGAGAAATAGTAATTGATTTTTATTTTATATTTATTCGTATTAGATTAAGTTAACAGGTATAAAAAATATATTATGCAGCTTCACAATAATATTTTTTTATAAAGAATATATATTTATAGAACAAAATCAGTTACTGTTCTATCTTTAAAATGACGTCCTACGTATTATTTGTCATCGTGTATAATATATTCTATACCATATAATATACATATTATTCTATTATAAACTACTTCATAGATTATTTTAACATTGATGTAGTATTAAAAATATTTAAACTTTCATCATTAGATCAGGACGATGATACTGCTCATTAGAGGGCTTGGCACGAAAACTGATGTTAGCGAGACGCTAGCGAATAATCGTACTGTCGCGTTCATGTTTATTTAGTAATTTTGCAGTGTGACAAGGATGGCATTTCAACTCGCTCGAGTCACGCCAATGTTAATCTTTTCGTGTTAAGCTCTCAGTACTAAACTGTTGTTCATACTTGCGTCTAAAGTAATGGGACCCTGATTTATAATGCTACATAAATGTAACTGATTTCTGCATCACATTTTCTTTTAGACTTCATAATACATAGCCACTTTGTATTTCCTATATCATGGTCGTGGCATTTACTATGTATTTATATCTTTTGTATATTTAAATCTCTATTTCATAAACTAGAAGCTATTTTGTATCGCACTTTTTTGTTGCCGGTGGATCACCAATGTTAAAAGAGTTGCTTTTACACAAGAAGTAGGGCGTCTGTTTGATAGCTCGTATGTATACGTATGTTTATACTTTGTTTTGCATCATTATGTTGAGTATATACCAAGCGATAACCAACCGAAGGTTATGGAATTTTATAAACTACTGTTTTCATTTTCTAACTCCTTACTGAAAACTGACTTACACTTAAACATAATCCAACTGCATTGTCTACAAATAAATATGAAGGCTCGTTTGCCGGAATTTCTCAATTTGGTTGGACGGATTAAAGGCATGGTCAAATAGCCGACGGAGCGCGACGGAAACGCTCGGCTACACTCGGTCGGCGGTGGGCAGCACGGCACACACATTACACTGCGCGAGCGACATCTCGCCGGCCAACCGACCCGCTCGCTCGCGTATTGGCGTCTCGCTACCCCCGTGTTTAGTTTGTAATCGCATCGAGCGCGACGGGGGCGGGTCATGACTATTGATGCGACTCGAGCCATGTTTCACTCGAGTAATTCAAGTGAATTTGTCAGCACTCGAGTTACCGAGTCAACTCGGCGCACCGAGTAGATTCGGTGAGCTTTCTGATGTCACTTTACTAGTTCACTATAGTCTACGTGACCAGATTATAAGCTGTGTGTGTGCACGTTCAAACTTGCATATTGGAAAGTAAACAAATATGAACTTAGTTAGATTTGTGAAATGTTTGTGCTATAATTGTTTATTCATATTATTTATTTAATAAAGGTTCTTATTTAAAAATGCTTTAACTACAGTAATTGAAACTCAACTCGAGTGATAACCTACATTTGATTTGCGGAAACTGTAAATAGTGAACTCGAGTTACTCCATAACTCGAGTAAAATAATAAAATAACCCGACTGAAATCGAATCACAAAAACCTACTCGAGTCTCATCACTTGTCGTAACGTTTGCCGTCGCGTCGAGCGAGACTGCGCTGTGTGGCGTGTCCCGTACATTTCAGTACATTACAACTCCTCAAGCCGCCCCACCGTCGCGCTCTCGTCGTCCCGATATGCGGCGAAACTTTAACGTGAATGCCGGCATAAGCATTTACGTTACGGTTTCGCCGCATAGCCGTCATCTGTTCGTATGTTTTTTCAAACCAAAGTAATAAATAATCAGATTAGATAGTCTTGTGTATTTTTTTTTCATTTTGCTATTTATTTAGGCAGTCCCATTTTTGTTGTACATCTAAGGAAGAGCGTCTTATACAGTTTTGTTTTCCATCATCGACGTACCAACGACTTTAGTGGTTTTTAAGCAGTAGCAATCGTGATTTTCTCTTTGACACATTCGTCAAGTGTCGCTCAGTTTTATGACGACTCAACCGCTATCCGCGTTGAGCTCGTATGCCGTCCACAATTTTTACGATACATTACACATTACTGTACTCTGGACCTGGCTTATGGGATTATAAATTGTTTCAATAAATTTATTGACCGTGATGCACTTCCTGCTTGTTTGCTTGGTTTGTACTCAGCATTGTATATTTTGCTTTAATGTAATTACATCATATTTTAAAGGAGAGTCGGAGATTTTTAATATGCTCTATAAACAACATAGATGTATATTTTTGTAGTCATAATAGTAAATAGTAAAAATCGCATTATAGCGTAGACGCCGTTCATTCAGTGTTGGATAATTAGATGTAATACTTATAAAATCATTGTATAAATCACAATTAAGTAGTTACTTTTTAATTATATTAATATAGAAACAGCTAGAGGTAGTTTGGTGATCAACCGGCCGCTCGTGTGGTGTACTGTGATTAGTGCGCACGCATCTGTCCTAGTACACACGTATAGTGTCGTTTAGTTCGCTTTGCGCCCCTCCCCGCACACCGGTGCGCCCGAGTGGGACACGCGACGCGCGCCCTGCGGAGATGCGCCGACGACACCCGCACCAGTCCCATATAAACGATTTATCCTTACACCTTAGATTACATTCAGAAGTGAACAGATAACTGGCCTACGATCTTATTTTTGCTATGACTAATTTGAAACTTTGTGAAATTATTTTTTGGTACCACCAAAGTGACAAGTTATCGTAACGCGCTACATTCGATCATAACGAATAAGGACGAAAATGTAAACCGCGGCAAAATTAGAAAGAAGACATAATAATGAGTAGAGTGGTTATGTTGTTAACACGACCGCATTGCTCTATTTTATGTCTACTTCCCTCCGTCATTCTCCTCCGCGCGAATAGACTGAATGTAATCAAAGGTTGCTGACGAGCTTTAAGAAATATGAATATACTTACACGGCAACGGTGAAATGTGTCGATTCGGCCACAGTAAATATATGTAAACAGTAGAACAACTTAGTATTAGCGCTCGGAATAAGAATCACGTACACAGACGCGCACTCCAAGCGGCCTCTGAAACCTGTATTTTCAGAGGGTAATTTTACATATGTTTACTGTGGTTATGCGCATCGGCGCGTCCCAGTGGCGCGCGTGGCGTGTTGTCGGGCGGCGGTGACGTAACGGTCGCTTGTGGCGCGGCAGCCGGCGGCGCGGCTCGCCCGTGGCGCTGCGCTGGCGGCGGCGCGGCGTGGCGCCCGAGGAGTGCTCGCCCGAGCGGCACAAGCGGCGCGCGCACGTGCTCTGACACGCACCCCGCGCACCACACGCGACGCCCGCCCCGCCCCCTCCGACGCCCCGCCTTCCCGATGTCTTCGAGCGATACTGATCCACGTCTTTACATTAGTGTTAGCTATCGATGTGATATAACGTTCCTGTAGTGATTGATAGTGTCGATTTTTGTTTCGAGGTGGACGCGCGGCACGTTTATGATGAGGAGAAAGGGTACATTTAGATGGTAATTATGCGTCTTTGATTTGAGTACTGTGAGTACGCTAGACGTGTTTTGAGCTATTCTTGATTGACAAGTTAGTGATTCCTGACTGTCGAAAATGAAGCGTACTCTCTAAAGAGGTACACGAGGGATGGTCGAGGGCGGTTTCTATTCATAAAATATTACGCCTGTTGTATTTTGATATTCATTTAGATATTTTGGTGTCAATGTGATAGTGAATTTTCTTCAGGCGTGTTATTTCACGTGTCCGTCGAAACCCGAACACGGTGTCTATTAAGGTTTCCTATCGATGTTTTCCCTCAATGTTAGTTAATGATAATTATTACTCAAAGAAATATTCCTATCTAGATAAAAAAATTGTGTGAGCCGAAGTATGAACCTAATTAGGCTATGAAAGGGAGGATTCGTGAAAATATATAATGCCTTATTCTCTATGAACAGAATCTGAGAATAGTACATGTTCTATACTCCGCGATACAAATCGCTCGCACCGTACAAATCAGTCAATCGACCTATACTAAAATGAAGTCGATCGCTAGTATTAAAGTAGATTTAAGTATTTATTTATAAAATAAATTGGTATTCTGAATCCTGTTGCTACATTCCAGTATTGGTAGAAATAAATAGCTAGAAATAATATATCGTGTGCCACACTTTTAAAGATTGATATCGTGTGTTGTAAGTTATTTACAAATAAATATTACTCTCTTTGACAAGGCTAATTAGTTAGCGAAATAAATTTTTATCGGATTGTAAACTATTCTTGTTGTATTTTGTATGAAGCGGTTAGGGGTGAATTTACTAATTAAAGCTAAATTGAAAGTTGGCATAAACTGCGTCTATGAAGCGAGATTTAATTGATTTCAATATCTATAGTCACAAACTAATCGATTAAAATACGTATACAAGATATGATGTTTACATGCATTTCAAGATTTGACACAGATCAGAGTTTCGGTACTTCAATTTACATAAAAGGGTGAAATTTCCAAATGGATGGAATGGAAAACTGGGATATTAAATGAGGGCAATTATAAAATATGATTTCAAAATAATGATATTCAGTTTGTCAAACATTCTTATATATATTTTGAGCAACCCTACAAATAAATGTCCCACAAAAAGGGATTTATGTTACAAAAAGTACAAAAACTGTCCGAGGTTCATTGTTTATTATTAAAAAAAATCAACAATTTGTCTTCGTTTTCTATATATTATAATAATAACTTTGCAAAAAAAAGGTAAACCGACTACAAAAAGCAAAAAAATTAATCTTTGAAGTCGGTGCCAATTAGTGTAGTTGCTTACTTTGTACCAACTTAAATTATTTATTTTAATATTTTAGGTGATGAGTGAATTAATTATTAATATTTATTTACCTATTTTATATATGTTATTGAGTCCTACAGTAAGGTACCTACAGGATTGATATAGTACCCATAATAACGGAATCTATACATTCGTCTTGTTTGCCGTCCCTGGTATATCTTCAAAGTCCAAGGTCCAATACCGATTTGATTAAAATGGGATCTCCTATAAACTATACTAAACCCAACACAAAAGGAAACATCAAAATCAATTCATAAATAAAGACGTTATAAAAAAACGCGGATGAATAGGGAATATGCGTGTATTTTTTTATATTTTTATGCGATAGATAGATAGATTAAAAAAGCAAAATGTAAAGGGCAAAAAAAATGTTGAAGATAGCAAAGAGATAAGAGCATTTTAAACGCCCGCCATTTTGGCGCGCTTGGCATGACGTCAAAGTCTATAATAACAATCAATTAGTGAACAGCTGTAGAAGTATTTTATTCTGTAATTTATTTTTATTTTGTATTTTGCGACTATTATACAATGGAACAACACTGTGTTGGGCCTAGGTGTAAAAATACAATAAGAAATGCACCCGATAGGTGCGGACATAAGAAGAAAGTGGTGTATAATCAGAAAAAGAGACATGGTATCTCCCTCAACTTATTTATATTGCTGCGAAGATCACTTTAACGTAAGAATTAACTCAAATAATTTAAAGTAAAATTTTGTCTTTATGTAAATCGACAACAAAAAATAACAATAAAACAGACTCAATAGCAAACATCCAACAAATATGCACTTGTTGACATTTGTATTGTAGACTTTGACGTCATATTCGATCTGGCCAATAGCGTGGCGTTCCCGCTACTTTGAATTTCCCACTCATTTTTTGTACTTTCAATAATTGTTTTCTTAATAAAACAGTAATGTTATTAAAAAATATTGGTATAGACATTATTCTAACGCGATAAAGTTTGATAAAAAAATATTTGACCCTTATTTGAATTACACGCATATTCCTTATTGTAAACCTCCTCCCTTTTTGAAGTCGGTTAATTCTGATTAATTCTATAGTAGGGTACCTACAGGATACGTATAGGATTAACACAATACATATAATAACTCAATCAACAGATTAGCATTATTTGTCGTTGAGGAGTTGGAGCTATACTGAACGTAATGCAAAAAGAAAAGTCGAAATCGGTCCAGATGTGACGGAAATATCGGTAAACATACATGAGAAAAGCATACATACAGACGAACATAGAACCTCCTCCTTTTTGCAGTCGGTTAAAAATAAGGCCCTTGTGAAATATTTACTCCAATATTAAAGCCAAGTTAATACTTATACAAAGTAGTTAAGTTATAATTGTTTAGGAAAATCTCTCGCTGCATAGACGCAATTTAACTTTTTACAAACATTGGGAACTGTCATTTTATAGAATAAAAGAAATGTGAATATTTTTATATGCTATATATTTGAGATGTTTTCTACTATAGATATACTAGCGTCTTTGTTACGTTTATGGTAAGTAAAGTGTGTGGCGCTTATAGACATTGTTGACATGACTGTTGTTTGCTTGCAAAAGTGAATTAAGTAATCATTTAAATCAAAAACGGTAGTTTATTTACTTTCCTGAAATGATACAATATCCTTTTAGTATGAGTAGGGCATATCAATCTTACTGGGTTATGTTTTTAACATATGAGGTCCTACTGCTGGGCAAAAGTCTCGTCCTCTGTCTTCCAATGTTCTGTTTTCTGCCAATAATGGCCTTTCCACCCGTCATCGGCCACCGTTTTGCTGGGCCTTGGACGAGGATTACGTCCTTGCTGTTGCCCCATTTGCTAGTCACAATGGCCCACCTAGTTTTGTCCATTCGATTTAAGCGCCCCACCCAATTCCATTTAAACCATCTACTAAATATATGTCAGGTATTGTAGTAGTGAATTTGTGAATATATTTATTACCGTGGCCAGGCCCTTGAAATTGGTCTTTTGGATACTACGGATTATAAAAGACGAAATCAATGCTTATAAATAAATAATAAGTGTATCTTTTTCCTAAGTAAGGTGACTTATTTCCTTTATAATCAGCAACATTAATATAATACAATTTTAGTTTGACGCCGAGGGTTTGTACAGCTTGACGGCCGAAAGCTGAAGCCGACTTATCGAGTAATGAGAAGTTATCTTTCTGGACATCAGATTATGTCAATCAGCCTTTTTGACATCGGGCCACTATTGACGATTACTTGTGATTTAAATGATTATTTTTTATTTACACGCCCCATAGAAATTAATTTTTTTTTGTAATATATTATATAATATCGAAGTAAAGTACATTGTTTATGTATCGTACAAAATGTCTCGCATTACGACGGACCATATATTTTTATCATCAAAAATAAACGCCTGTAATAATTATTGTTAAGAACCTTATCGAAAAAATCTCATTCTCATATTAATAAATTGTTGTTATTATTTAAAAAAAAATGTGTAAATAATTGTGAAATAAACTTAAATGTTCATGAAACTGTCTTGTCCTTGTCAATGTATATACAAACTATCCCATGCTTGGATTGGTTGCGGTTTTTTGTTACATTGTTTATGTTTAAACTGATGTTACGTCTCATAGGATCATCATAACGATACACATTTTTAATAATGATGGTATTTTACTCGATCTGGTTAGCCTTTCGCCGTCATTGTATTGGCTCATGATACTTAAATTTTGGAAAAATAAATACGTTTTGATCATTATTAACGGATTCGGTTGTTGACGTGATTTTTATTTAAACGTAATCTTTATTACATTCAAATTAAATCACGATTTTTTATGTAACATCAGTTTACTATACAGTCACTTAAATAAAGTTTCTCTGTCACACATTTGTATAAAGTTTCTCATTTCCGTGTAAAAATCATGTTGCATAACAATAGTACTAACTTCTTCAAGATTGCAAATACACTGCATTAACAATTTCTGTACATTTTAATGTTTCTTAATTGTGTTAAAGTGATCAATGCATATTGTGCCAGGGTCCTAATTCGCTATGACCGAATGCGGCGCGTTACGATAACTCCGTGAAATCATTGTGTAATGGTACCACTGAACGAACATATTACCAAGTTATGGTTACGTACGGTGTTGCGTGTTAATAAGTCAAAGCGGATAAAGGTTTTGCCACATAGCCGACGCAGCGCGACGGGAGCGCGACAGTAGCGCGGCTTGGGGAGTTGTAATGTACTGAAATGTACGGGAGACGCCACACAGCGCAGCGCCGCTCGGCGCGACGGCAACGTCACAACCGAACGTAGCCGAGCACATCCGTCGCGCTCCGTCGGCTATGTGAGACCAAACCTTAAGGACTTAAATGACTGTTAAAGTGGGGTAGAAGTGTGAACCCCCCTGTGTAAGGTACACTCAGAGGGGCTTGGGAAGGAACACGTTGTGTACCCTCGAACCGCTCTAACCCTAAACGCGAGATCTCACATAACTTCAGACAACACCTATCTAGCTACTTATCTACAATGTCTAACATATATAACGCTAGACCCCAGACACCTTAAATATATCATTGCTTTACAAATACAATACGAAAAATCAAACTTCCAATTTTAAGGAGATTTATACCATTTTTTTAAGCTCTTTGGTACCCAAATTAACCACGAAACCTGTAATTTTGTGTGCATATTGAGGTTTAGAAATGCATTTAAAATAGCCGTATAGCGTTGAATTATAATTAAATTTGGTTTAATACAGCGGAATGGACGAGTAACAGCAATTTTTGATACTTAAAAAATGTGTCATACTTCATAAACATTTGAAATCGATTCAGTTGCTGATTTTAAATTAACTACGTTCAGATATTGCGTTATTTATGTTACACCTTGTGTATCATCAGTCACGTCAGAATTCGGATCCCTTGCGGGGCAGGCAGAGAGTACCAGAAGGAGATTTCCTTACAGACCTCTCTGGCTTCCTCCGCAGAACACCTAATTATAGTTAAAAGCGATTATGCTGTAAATTATAATAACATGAAGATTTGATCTTGACATCTTGTCATAGATCTATGTACGTTACAACCCCACATACAAGTCACTGGCAAACACCCCCAATTATGGATGCGATTGGGGAGGCCTATGTTCAGCAGTGGACAAGTATAGGCTGAGATGATGATGATGATGATACAAGTCACTCGGTACAATTGCATTGTCTGTGTCATCTGCCATAACACCGTGCAGTAGGATCACAAATGAACACTATAATACCTTCTTGTTTCAATATAAAAATCTGTTAAAGCATTGTCTTTTCTCTTTATTAATTATCATGATTTAGATACATTTTCTTTTTTAAGAAGACACCGAAGCAAGTAATTTGGGATTTGTCTCGTAGGGAGATCGAACCCGCGACTTCTATATCCAGTGATCCGAGTGGCATACACTCAAACCCCTAAACGAAGTTCATCTGAACTGAAACTTAGATTTCATTTGAATAAACTTTTTTTTTCAATTCTATCTATCTATCTATCTATATCATCACGCCAGCTTCCTCGCGGGGTAGGCAGAGAGTACAGAGTTCCAACAGGTTCTTTCCTTACATACCTCTCTGGCTTCCTCCACTCTCATAGTTCGTCTCATACACACTCGCCGGTTACGGAGACTCTTGACTTGCCCTTCAGCTAAGACACGGTCTATTTGGTCATGGTAAGATAGTCTAGGTCTTCCCGGCACCTACATCCTTCCACTTTCGCATTGTATATCTGTTTTGTCATTCTTTCTTCTGGCATTCTTTCTATATGCCCGAACCAACGGAGCATACCCTTTCTCATCTTTACACCGATACTATCTTTCATACCTACTCGCTTTCTTACTACGCTGTTGCGAATACGGTCGGTCAGCGTGACTCCGCACATCTTCCGCAGAGATCGCATTTCGACCGCATTTATCCTGCTTTCGTTCTCCTTCTTACATACCCAACTCTCACTGCCATATAACAGCGTTGGGACAAGCACTCCGTTATGCATGGCCAGCTGCGCCTTTTGGCTTAAGTGCCGGCTCCCAAGTAGCCTTCCCATCGCACCATTCACTCTATTACCTGCATTCACTCTTCTCTCTATATCAGCGGTGTATTTCCCATCCTTACTGAAGGCGCATCCAAGATATACAAACTCATTCACTTGCTCCAGCACATCGTTACCAACCACAATCCTTGCATTCGTTCTGGTTTCTTCCCGTTCAAAAACCATAATTTTGGTTTTCTTCACATTCAAATGTAAGCCATTGTTCATGCTGTCGTCTCTCATAACTGTGACTAGTGTTTGCAGATCAGTGGCTGTTGGCGCTATCAAAACCGCGTCATCTGCATACAATAGGTGGTTTATCACTAGATCATCCATTTTTACCCCTTCAGTCATCGCATTCAGTCTTCAAATGACTTTTTCAATTCACATACACAAATACCCAGACCGGAACAAATAATTGTGGATCACACAAAGATTTGTCCCGTGCGGGCATAGAACCCGCGACTATTAGACACAGTGGGCGGAGCGGCTTAAGTTCTTAACCACTGCGCTAAATCCGTCCGTCAAACTTATTTACTTTTAACGTGTACTGGAATTGAATCTTAATATGAATGAATATGTCAGATTCAATTCAATATTTTTGAAACTAATAAATGTAAAGATATAAAAGTGGATTTTAAGCGAGTAAGACATGTGGAGGAATTAGTTTTCGTTGATGTAAGAACTGGCAATTTAATTATCGCCAAGTATACATGTCTTGTACGAAACTAGCATAACTTCTAAACTCGTAAAATAAGTTTGTGTTTTAAGAGACATTGGACCTATGATAAAACATCCGACCTGGCTGGAATAATCATATCCCATACTCCACTTCGAAAAGTAAAACTAGATTGAGTGACTGCAAAACAAATTTGGCTTTCACAGTCTTGCTGTCAAATTCATACAAACTATTGATGCATTGTGACTGCTGATTTTTTTATTTTCGTTAAGTATCGTCATAGTAAAAGTTGGTCATAATTATATACTATTAATATTACTCCTATATAAAGATCTACTTTAGAGGGAGAAATTGATCTTTAATATGATCAAATTTTACTACCAAATGTGCTGAATAGCAGTTTTTTGCCCAGCTCTTTTTCAATAGGTACTCATACAAAATTTTGTTAATATTCATAAATGCTTTCATTCTATGAAAGATCGATGACACCCTTTACGGATTATCATGGAAACCATTTAATAGAATGGAAACATTATTGACATTTTTTAAACATTTAGGCACTTACCTGGTCTCGTATCTCAATAGAATAAGCAATATTATTGTAATCTAACTTTGCCGTGTGAAGGCGACGTGGAGACATGCAGTCTATAGCTTCGTCATTTTCTTACGGCATAGTAAGATCAACATAATATTGCTTAAGAGGTTTCAGTAGGTCGTTTGTTTCTTCTCTTCTTGAGGTCATTCGAACTGAAGTGGCCTCACTAATAAGTTTTGTAAGTAAAATGTATGATTAACATTTTTAAAACCGGAATGTCCTACGTTAATCTTGCTAATGTACCATATAATACACCATACCAACATATAATATACCAACAGAGACAAAGCCTCATACAATCGCGCTACGATAGTACAAAAGTACGGCGCCCACCAGCCGGCGTAAATCGGTTTTGCCATTGAGAGGCGTGGGAGTGCAATAGACAGTGCACGGAATAAAGAATTATAATGCAGTCAATGTGACCGCATTCTGGGCTGCTTAGAAATAATATGTTTGCCGTCAAAATGCTAAGACAGTGAGAGGGCACGCACACTTCGCCGCCGCTGTGGTAGTGTACTCTCGTAGCGCGATTGTATTAAGCTTTGGTTGTCTTGAATTATTTCACTTACATGTTTCTAGGCTACACTGGCTCTCATGGCCTCTGTTTTTCTATCCGTATCTTTTTCAATCTCATTATTAAACCAAATAGGCTATTTAGTATTTATAAGCGGTGAAATAAGTATCATATTATGCTATCTTTTATTGTGCTATTTTGTGTCGTATTCGGGAATTAATTTACCTCATAAAACATCCGTAGACAGTACTGTCAGATTGTGATAATTCTTTTTTTGTAGTCTTAAATTCCCAGGTGATGGCGGTTTGTTTAAGAATGTTATCAAAATTTTATTGTCGTAAACTCGTTTCACGCGTGATCATAGATTAATTTTAGGTTAGATTAGACTAGTGATAAGTAACAAAACTGATAGTATTAAATAGCGAATTTTGTGAGACATATTGTCTGTAAATTATCTTACGACAGTTTACATTCTCACAAAATTCACCCATATAATCTAGCGGTGTTTACAATTATCCGGTGACTTATCGATATCTTTGCGAAGTACCTTAATATATTTTATTAATAAAGACAATATGTTCTAAAGGACATTTATTATTATAAAAATGTGAAGCGAGTTTTCATGAGAGGTTAGTAATAAATTGGCACGGTTTGGGCTTATGGTTGACTAACGATGGTGGTTGTTCTGCGGCGCAGCGCGGCGGACACGCGGCACGCGCTGGTGCGGCTCGCTCAGTGTAAGTACCGCCCTACGCCGCTTGCATGGCTTGTGTATGCCGCTTACTCCAGTGCTTACATCACGTCACAATCTTCTTTTCAAATCTTACCAAAAACCTCACCAAAGGAAGAAGAAATCATAACAATAACGACGAATGTAAGCCCGGACGCTTTGTAACACTCACGCTTTCTAACAGTATTATTTATCTGCAACGTTTCTCAGACCGAATTGTCGTATAACTGTGTTTTAAATTGGGAACAAATTTGATAAGACTATTGTGCTCAATTGGGGCGAGCGTTAATACCGACTTGTCACCGCGAGCTCTGTGTGGCAGCCTTACGGAGACGGCGCGCCTGCTACAAAACGTACGCAGCGTGTTCAGCCGGCGCTCCGGCACGCGCGCTACCATGGAACTCGAACTGTCACGTGAGTATTACACCCGTTGACGTAATATATATGGACATAAAACCTTTGAAGGAAGGATGTAGGTACCGGGGAAGACCTAGAATCTTACCATGACCAAATAGACCGTGTCTTATCTGAAGGGCAATTCGAAAATCGGCAAGCGTAAATGAGACAAACTATGAAAGTGAAGGAAGCCAGAGGTCTCTAAGGAAAGAAATTGTTGGAACTCTGTACTCTCTGCCTATCCCGCAAGGGAAATGGCGTGATGATATAGCTATCTATGTATATCTAGATAGATAGATGAAACGTTTGATTCTGGGAATAATCAATTTGCAGACGATTTGCCATTTTAACGTTAGCTGTCACTATGGTTATCAGTACATCTTCGGTCAAAAATGTTATGAATTCGTAAGCTGCTGTACGACCGACCACCATTTTAACGGCCTGATACTAGCACCTTTTTTTCGTAGTTACCACATGTCCATATATTTTACGTTATTGATTACACCACACACGGCTTCAGCGCAACTCGACATCAATACATTACAGACTCACATTGGTATTATGCCGGGTTAGGCTAAAGCTGGACACACGCACCGCAAAAGCGTCTTAGATTCACACCAATCTAGTTAAAACTAGCGAATTTATTTCACAAAATAGCAGTCCAAAATGATGGATTCAAAAAGGTATTAAAGATATTTTTATAAAGAATCACACAGTTTGTCTTTTAGCACTTATTTTAATGTACCTAGATACATTTTATTTTTTAGTTAATTTATTTTATTTTAATTGACATTAGCGTGTTCACTCACCGCTTGAGATGACACGTTTACTTTCCGTGAAAATGTAAGGTTGGGTAGATATACAGATGTATAAGAGCACAGTCGGCAGTGTTACATGGATCTCTGAAAAACTGTTAACGTTCACCGTCGATATATCGTACACTAAAAACGTCCCTAAATCCATGTGAGAAGTTATAGTTATGATATAAACATGAATTAGAGTATATTGCACATTACTCGTGTCACTTAAAGTTGTATTTGCAAGAAAGCGGTTAATTTTTTAGTACCGGCCACTTTTGCATACCTGCATTTTGATGGTGCCATATTTCGTGCAGCGAGCGTGTATCTATCTATATTTGATCGATGACGTACACATCGGTATTACGGCACGACGCCTCACCGTGACAGTTACCAAGCTTCCATAGGAGTTTACACAATGCTGTTGTGCGCACTCACTGCCAAACAACAAACTAAATTTTAATGGCAAAAAGTGTGTTTACAAGTTGACCTATACCAACAGTTTGCGCATTTCCAATATTATTTTCTTTTATATATTTTTTTTAGTTGTTGGGTAAGGTCTCCAATAACTAGCGCTGTAATTTATTCAATTTTATGATAATAATGAGTGCGGGTAGTAAAGGGTAAATGCGTCGGTAAATGCGTACAAAGCCAGCGGCGGTCTTCGGGCGAGGCCTTTGTCCTGCAATGGACGTCTTTCGGCGGAAGACAGAATAAGTGCTAGCAATTGGGTGCATTTTTCTATCTATAAGTGGTTATCTGTACGTCAGTTTGGTGTATTTTTAATCGATTATGCGGTGTCCAGATGGGTTCGCATTCTCGCAAGAGGAGGGCGGCAGCGTGTCGCAGGCGGACGTCATCCGCGCGTACGACACGAGCCAGCCGCGCGCCACGCGCTCTTGAGCGCAGCGCGCGCGCCGCCGCGCCAGCCTCTTCACCATCTGCTAGCGGCGCGGCCGCACGCCGCGGGACGCACCTCACCGACCTCACTCCGCGTACAAACCGTTTCGTTGATTCCCACTCTCAGATTCTATCACTGTTGGTATTTTATTTAACATGACAAATCAATATTATATATTATTCAATCATGACGAAATATTAAATCGATTTTAAGTGTTGCTATATGTACTTAATGTGCATGCTATCGTCTATATTTAACTATATATTTAAACAAATACACTATGTATACAAGTGTAGTGGACTGTAGATGATATACATCGTCTGTAGTTTTTACTATATATTTTGAATATTTTTACAAATTTCGGTCACAGGGAGTGCATGAATTTTAAATCCTAGACCAAAAATTATATTAAAATCTTTTTAAAATATATTTAAGTACGTACTAGCATGTTTCGTACACTATTCTTATCTATCGCTACCATGTTAAACAAGGTAAGTACACTACAGTCAGTCCGAACATTTATTGCACTATAGTATTTTTCATATAAGTCAAAGAAAATTATACTTTATTCAATGGCAATAAGAGGCATGACCCGTTAAATACTTATGGTTTTATGCCTTAATACTATTGAATAAAATATTAATTACGTTTAGCAGTTAAAACTGTCACTACCTATCTTAATTGAAAAATATTATAGTCATTATTAGAAATCCGTTCTCCGAAAAATAAAAGGTCATATATAAGGTTAAGTCATTTGTCCTCATAATAAATATTATAATTAATGCAGATGCTGCTGTCGAATCGTATTTCTTATAATGCCACTTAAATAAAAGTCACAATCAGGCCACAAATTAGTACCAGTCGCTGAACCGAATCTCACTCACAGTGATGCGGTCCTTACACTTGTATTACGTTATCAAGACACTTATGAAGGATGACATTAATATTAAAAAAGCGTGTTAATATTGAAACATTTCAATTTTAACACGCTTTTTTTTTAATAATAGTCAAACGTAAATACTTTTTAATAAGGATCTTGTGATAATTAAAGTTTAAAATGATAATGAATAGTTTTGTTAATTAATTCAAAACGCTTTTTGTTTTTGTTATAGTTTGGTGATGACAAATTAGTGTACCATATTGAAAAAAACATTTTGTTACGTTTTTTACAATGTCTTTTTAAGGCAATTTTGTTTTATAATTTATATCTTATTTAGCTGATAAAGAAATGTGTTATCATGATTTTATAGGTATATTAATCGTCGTTTTGTATAGCAAAATATTATGTTGCAACATTTGATCTTAATTTGATTTAAATGTATTATTATTCCGTCAACCGAAACGTGAAATATCGTTATTTTTTAAACTGCTAGTTGTCAATGTTGGTGGAACTTGCTAGGCATCCAAACTGTCATTCGGATCTTGTTAACGTGTCACAGGTGTAGGTTAGGTAATTATGGTCTACTTAATCTTCTATCAGATTGTGGTAACTACAATAATAAATCATTGTGAAATTGAAAGAAATTTTTGTTTTCAAACAAGGTTTTTCACGAAATAGAAAACAACTGAGATTGATTTATTCTTGCCCAGATCGGCGTTCTATGGTCTGTATTTAATTCCTTATCAATTCAGGACAAACTGATTAATCGTTCAATAAATAAAACATGAAATAATGGAATTTTGAACCTTTTTCTGAAGTAAGTTAAAAATTGTTAGTTATTTAGTAAAATCTTAAATGATTGAGTAACTTAGCTCTATAGTAGGTATGATAATAAGTCATTAATATACAATTTATTAGACAGTCCAATTTTAATATAATAACTAACAGACTATACAGTTATAACAGTTTTCGCAGTAAATTTATAACATTTTTTATTAGGATTTTTAGTACTTTATTGGCATTTAACTATTTTTTGAACAATTAATTTTCTCCAGTACCCAATAACAATGTAATCTTGGTTCTACGAGCTCGATATCAATAATTGGCTATCTAACTAATGATACAGGTGCAAAATTGCATGTCAGCATTTGCAAGATTAAAGGGAAAGGTAGTTTTTAAGTAGTTACCTCACCTCTGATTAATGTATTAAACAATCATTGTCCGATATGATAGGTATTTCGAAACACGTAAAATGCATTAAGGTTATGATGTTTGTGACGACAGTGATTCATGTAAATTAATGTTTTTAATAAAACCACAGTAACCACAACAAAACTCTCCCGCACTAGTAGTCTCACGGGGAAGAATTTTAAAAGGCTCAAGTGTGCGTAACATGATCATGATTTAAGCTCACACAGTATCTGTCACCGTAAAATTGTAAACATCGACACTAATAAATCTAGCGAGATATTAAACTGTCGACAGATTGTGAACGGACAGTAAAATTTACAATTTAACGCTTACATTTTCGTTAGTTTATAATTTTGTCTATGTATAGCCGTGAAATTGTAAATTTGTTAGTGACGGACACGAAGTTAGTTCCGAGTGCCGAGTGATAACGTGAGCTTTAAAACTTACATGCGCAGTAGCCGTTTTGCAACATTTCTCAGACAGACCAGCTATTTTATTTAACTTAGTCGGCCGATTTATTATACCTACTTGAAAGCTAAGCCGTTTCTCATATAAAGGCATGACCAGACCCGCCATTTTTCTCTAAATTATTTACCTATCATACCTACTTGAAACCTACCTATATATTAATCCCTGATGATAGATTTGTAATTAACGAATAAAATATGTATCAAATGCGATCAAATTAGTAACGCATGACGTCTGAACCATTAGATTGGTGTAGATATACCTAATAAATTTTGATTCTTAATTGGGATATTATAAAGTAGGTAACTTAGAGAGCACGTAACGAATCTCCGAGTATTTCTTGCACTGAACTCTTACAACCTACCTACGATTTATTCGCACGTATAAAACGTCATAATTTCTAGCAAATTACTTTTTAAACTCCTCGAATTATTTTATAAATTTAAAGACATGAGTGGATTCTATTAGATGTCTAGGTCACAATGTGTTGCATTAATGAGTTCTTTTTTAATTTAAATAGGCGTGTTTCTGTTGACACTACTATATCACTCTGTCTCATTCAGTCATTATGTTACATAAATTATTATTAGAAATTTATTTTTAAGGATAATGAATACGATTTAGAATTGATTTAAATATGAATTCAAATCGTTGTTATGAATTATCGAATGGTCTGCCAGGCGGTGCCTATTCATCGCGAACATTATTATCTATCTGTAGGTCTCTTTAATTTTGTAAACCCTGTGTTTATAGTATAATTGAGCTGATCTTCTATACTAGGTCCTGCCTAGTTTGCAAAATTTACGGCAGTTAAATTAATTTACAGTATTAGATTTTAAGACGGTAAATTTTCATTTATTGACATGCGCATGTAATGTAATTTTTATTTTCAATTTGATTTCAATATTTAACACCAAAATAAAAACAAATGTTACATTACATGCTTAAGATTTCGGTGCGTCTGCCCTCCGTAAGACTACGCCTTAAACTTTAAGGCGTATAAATATATAATATACAAGCTGTATCGTAAATAACGCAAGACCTCAGACACAAATTTTCAAATTTTGTTACCCCTTTTTAAGTACTTTTTTACCCCAGTTAACAATGAAACTTGTACGGGTATATGTGCGTATTGAGAAATGCATTTGAAATCTCCATATTCCTTTGACTCAAGGATAAATTCATCTTATTACAGCGCACTAAAGGAGTAACAGCATTATTAGCAAAAGTAGAATACAATAAAAATTGTTGGAATCAATTCAGTTATCGATTTAGAACAAACTACTTTCAGGTCTTGCGTTTATTATGTTACAGCTTGTATAATCCTCGGAAGACCCACGGGAGTGTGATCTAAAACATCGCATAAACCTTGTCTCACGTATCTCTAATTTAAACGATATAATTTTAAGAATATTTATTTATAAGTTTAAAAAGCAATAAAGTTGTATCTGTTGTTGCCCGTCTCTCGCTAGTCTAAGTTCCAAATCCAAATATGTAACGTTAGATCGTCCAATAAATAACATTCCAATGGACTGGCACTGGAATCACATTACTTAGATTGTTTTGGTCGAATTCTGGAGCTAGATTGAGTGACTGGACTAGCATATTACAGGATCACGGCAAAAAAGCGAACGGAGTATCCCAGTCGTTATTTTTTTTGTTATTAACCTTTGTTTCTCACAGGATATGAGCTTATATATATTGCATTGATTACTAGTTATTTTAAACCTTGGTGATCTTTCTTAATGCTCTTTCTCTCTTCTTCTTTTTAAATTAATCTCATATTTCATAATTGAATGTCAAAATATATCTGAAATTTATTTGGCTTCGCTTTGTTTTATACTAATTTTAAAAAGGTCAAGGGTTTAGCTTTTGGCATAATTATTCTATGTCCACAGGGTGGGACATTATTTAAAAGCCATGATAAATCTATTAGGATGATGCTAAACTTGCGAGTCTCGCAGTTTAAGACCTAAATATTAACTGGGATTCTGCTAAATTAGGGCGATGCTAGCAGCGAAAATTCATAACTTTGGAGGTATTTTAGAAATTAATTAATACAATGTCAGCTTTATTTTTCGCCTTCGTTGTGATTTCAAAGTTGTCAATGAGCTGTTATTTTTCCTTGCTTCATCACAAGTATGTTTTATTAATGCTTAATATAAAAATAAATTAAAATGTGATATGTAACTCTGTGAAATGTTTTCAAATTTAACTGATGTTATGGTATATTTTGATAAATATAAAGTGGTTAGGATGCCCCGTGATAATAATGCACAATCTTAGGCGAAGCTCATAATAAAGTTATTGAAAGGAAAAGCGATAGATGGTATCTATCTGGTTTTTTTTCTTGTATTTAGGTACTACATTCATAATCATCTTCTGCAATTCTTGAACAGCTTTTATTTCTTAACTAATTAGTTTCCATGTGTAGTCAGCCACCCAAATTACTTGATTACAAAGCCTAGAACGGTATGGAGAGGATATGAAAGCTTAAACAATGTTACTTAGAAGTCCATTACTGGAATTGATGTGCACTTATTTTCATGGGCACTCAACCACGCTACCGAAAATAATCCTTGACATATTATTGATTGTTATTTGTTGTGAACTTAGTTTATTTTACTGAAAGACTCGCAAAACGTGGTGCCCGGTGATAAGAAGTAAATCCTACCTCTATGATAAGAAGCATGTCCGCGCAGTTAAATGTCTTACACGATACTGATCTAGTATGATTAAGGTCGAAAACGGCCTATCTTTTTGTATACCTAATCGTTATTTTACAATACTATTTTAAGAATGGATGAGTGACAACAAATCGCTTTTATTATTACGCGTTACCTATCATATTCATAGAACCCAAAGCTAAGTTTTAAAGGTGTGTTATTTTTGAAGTTGGCAATTAATTTCTTACCAATACTTAGCTATGGCTGAGACAGCATGCCAGTGATGTTTGGCGATTTAGGATGTCGTTATTCCTTGATTTCGGTCTGCACTGTGAGTAGTTGCAGTAACAGTTGCAGTGACGGCGCCTACTAATACCGCGCATTAGCCAATGTTGTCGCGCCATAAGGATAGGCACTAGGCAGTGTAAATGCAGTGCGAAAGCATTGGTCAATTACCCCACCCGCGCGGTAGTGAGCTAAGAAATGGACATGAAACTGATCAGCGTGAGAACGTAAACATGCTGAGTATGGACCTGATGTAACATCTTAGAATTTTTCCAGGAAGCGCGTATCAATACGTGCGCTAGTGAAGTATTTACTAGGCGTCCATATATGGCGTCCACAAGTATCGTGGTTGTAAATCGAGATGCTGGAGACTACTGGATTGTATCTAGGTGGCACGTGAATAAACTCCCAAATGCTTGACGCTAATTGCGCGAGAATTTACGCGTCTAATCGCTTGAAATTTCCCTTGAACAAAGTCTGAACGAACAGTCGGGACCAAATCGCCTGTGAGTAGGTATGTTGTCGCAAACGGTCTCATCTACCATGTTGCGATAAGTTGTCTAAGCGCACCACGTTCTGCGCGTCACTTAATTAGTAATAAGTAAAATCGTGACTCTAACATAAATAGCTGTAATAATAAATTATTTGTTCTCGTTCTTATAGTTGTGTTTTATTTCGAATGTAGTAGAAGTTACGCTATTACCTAAATACGTAATTAGTCTATATATTACTTACCTATCTGTCTATAATAAATCAATTCCAACGAGCTTTGCCTAAACGACCGTTTCTATTCAGTAAAACCTAGTTCTTTCCGCTCAGAATACGGGCGACGACGACGTAGTCGTAGACCCCCTTCCATAGCCGGCGGTTGACCGGTGCACTTAGTAGTGCACCCCGTCCCCCCACAGCTACTGTCCCAACCGAGGGCGCCTCTTCAAGGCGCCTTCGAGTATGACGCCCCTTGCCCTTCTGGCTCGAGCGTCGTGGTTCCACGCTCGCCCTTAAGTCCGGAGAAGCTGTAAAGGCCTCGCGGCCAACAGCGTACATCACTCACACACACATGTAAAACCTAGAAGAAATATAGCGGTATGTAGGAATACCTTGTGTCGCGGAGAATCTTTAAAATATTCTCAGTCCTGGGTGGGAAAGACGGGTAAAATTAATGAAATAAACGCCGTCACACTTATAGTCTCCCACCTACCCACTTTTCGCCGACGATGCTAGGTCCCATATAACAGGGGCGAGCCTATTGCCATATACCGGGCACAATTCAATATTTCGGACCGACCATGGTAATTTTTCTCGATAGAAAATCTACCAACCTAGGACACGGGAAGAGGGACTATCATACCTACTAGGAAACCCCTGCGGTGACCTGCTTCGATACATTGGTGGCGGGGAGCTCCGGGACCTCTTAACGGAACGTAGCTACCGTTGCAACTTGAATACATAATTTCTCATCACATTGATGTAGGAATCAAGTAACAAATTTTGATACAAATTAACGAAGTTTATAGCGAGGCAAATATTTAGACTTACCTAGTTATGTACCTACAGAAGAACTGTGAGTGGAGGAAGCCTATTGAAAATCTATACTTGCTATCTACCCCGCAAGGTATCTAGCGTGATGATATAGGAATATAATATAACCTAGTAATAAAGGTAATGCACGAAGTAATAGGTACCCACGTACTATGCCCTTGGGGAAACGAAGCTTTGCTGTCGGTTTGGCACAAAAATTCCACAAGTCTATGCCGAGTTAATTGCCCATGCGTGCAGGCATTCGTTAAATGCTAATAATTAACAAAGCCAACACAAGTGACTTCATGTTTACACGCTATCGGAATACCAGTGCGATTAATTTAAGATTTCATACCGTGTGCTGCCACTCATACAGGTAAATCACTAGGCAGGTTTACTTTAAGCAGTGAGAGCCTAGTCCAACGGTCTAACCACTAGGTTAGACCGTTGGACTAGGCTGTATCTCTGTAGGCTCTGTATTTTCGAAAACATGTGCGTGTTAAAAATTACCTATCACTTGCTTTAACGGTGAAGGAAAACATCGTTAGGAAACCTACATGCCTAAGAGTTTCTCGAAGGTGTGTGAAGTTCGCCAACCCGCACTGGGCCAGCGTGGTGGACTATGACCTTCACCCTCTCAGTTTGAGAGGAGGCCCGTGCCCATCGGTGGGACAGTTTCTTAACAGGGCTAATAATATAGGTATACTTTATATTTGTCAGTAACATTCACGGCCTTATCGTAGGAAAATTAGGAGCCCTCTCTTGGACAACACATCAAAATTAAGGTAATATGTGCGATCACACAGGTTCAGCATTTGGGTTGGTCCCTCTAAGATAGGTAACCGTTCGGAACATTTCCATCAATGTGGGACTACATTACTCTTTCTGTTTTGTCAAGCTGCTGATTTCAGTTCGGTATCAAATAATGTGATGGAAGTTTAAAGGCCGGCTTCGATAAGTTATGAACGCAGGTGGCTATAAACCCGCCTCTACCAATCGGCACTGGGTCCGTTGGTCCACCACGCCCTACGACTATTCTCTCTTACCTCTACATATGACAGAAGGTCTGTGTGCAGCAGCGGGTCAGGACCTATAATTTTGAACCATGAACGGGTAATTCGATAGTTTAAACCACATAGATACCTAGGCACCTAGCCGGAGCCCCCCCCCCCACTACTGGAAAAGACCCCCACCGTTACTTCTTTCAACACGGTGGCGGGTAGTACGGGATTTTCCAACGTAACGGATCGGTCCCTCCCTGTGCAACGTAACGGATTGTGCCCTGCTCGATTAAGCACACCTTACGGGAGCTTCGCAGATCGCTTCCTCCACAAAGTTGGCATTCCTTATTCAGATAAACTAATTTCACCGTTGTCAGTTGCGTTTTTTGTAATAGCTCTATTTTTCAGTTAGTACCAAAAAAAGGGTTGGTGATTCGATCCCTAGACATACGTCGTGTTATCAGTGATGTAATTCGCATTCGTTTGGTGCGGCTTACCTTGGCGGGCGCGTGGCGGCGCGCCTACGCGGCCGCGCTGCACTATTAACCTGCCGACAGCGAACAACGTAACGCGTTCACCGGCACAAGGAACACGTTGTCGATCATCAGTGCCCCGCAGTGCCTTCCACGCGACGCTTGTGTGCGCCTTCGCCACAATACGACCAACTTTATTCATAGAACCGTTACGAAATTTCTAATAACTTACTACTTACTTTTTATAACAAAGTATACTCTCCATTGTGAGTTATATACACTCTTGTTTACAAACAGTGTTTCGAAAGCGTACGCGGTTGTTTTGGTCACGTCAGCTGATATCTGGTGCAGTGTTTGGACGACTGATGCGTCTCTAATGTTGTTATTGTAAGAAGCATGTGACAGTGCGTGATAAGAACGGTGAAGTGAGGTTTTTGGTGCGATGGCGCGTTCGCCGAGGCGAATAGCGGCGCACGGCAGGTCCAGGAGTCGCTCTAGGGAGCTGGCCAGGCTAAGGACCCAGCTCAACGGAAAAGGTAGGAACTGTTACAACTTTCAATGCTATGATAAATTATATAAATCGATGCGCGTGGTAGAGCCAACGAGGTAGAGCGCCGCCAAATTCCAGTGAAACCAAGTAAGCTGAGTATAAGGTACCTACTGCATTGTTGTTCTACAAAACAGTTGGCCTTACTTGCATTTGTTTGTACTATTAATGAGGATATTAGGGGCAAAAAATATGAAGTTATTATAAAAGTCGTAGGATGTTAGGTACATACAAACTATTCGCGACCTCTAGGTAGATAGATTTAGATATATAGTCTTTAAGTGGGATAGAGTTAAAAAGATTAAACATTGGTGCCTACTTTCTGTGTGATTTAGTATAACATTTTAAAATCATCGAAGTGAAGCTAATATCTACATCATGCACAGTTCTATACTTTTTAAGTTTTTCTTTGATATTTATTTAAATAAAACTTATTCATTTTGATTCCTCGGTATCGCAGGTCGTTCACGAAGACAAATTTTGCTTGCGCAATCCAGAATAGAAAAAAGTATTAGTGATGGAATAGAACCCGCTACCACTTGTAGGGAGCCGAGTGACCCACGCTCTAATCGCTGATGTAAACAGATAGAGTGGCTCTATTTGATGTACTAATACGCAATATGTGTCGGTATAGGTATTCGTTCTTAGTTTTAAATTTTATATAAGTATTTAAACAATGCATTAAAAAGCTTTTACTGTGATAAAATGTGACTTGGAATTTCCATTATTTTCTTTAGTTATTAATCATTTTCGTTACGAAGTACGTATTTTTGAGAAAGGAGGAGAATATATTTCTAAATTCTGTTGAATTTCATCTGCTATATTTATTCCATTGACAATACTCAGTTTTCTCAGTGTAGAGTGCTACCTATGAGTTGTAGAGTGCTTACGTAAAAATAAACGAATAAACAACCAAAAACTGGCCTATAAAAGCAATTTTCCTATACATTCGCCGATTCTAAATTTTATAAATAATAATTATAATTTAATTCATCAACTTCATTATTGCTCTCCTTAAATTATTTTTCAACTTTTTAATTAAAAATCAAAGCACTAAAAATAATTGAGAAATTTCAAGGACGTTCGTGTTGTCAAGCATTACGACAATAAACCGCGATATCCGAAAAATACTATCCGAAAAATAGAACAGTTTTATTAACTTCAGTATAATAATCCCAAACTAACATAGTTTGGGATTGATAATTATTTAGTTGACATTTACATCCGGTCACCGACACTAATAAGTACCTAGGTACTTACAAACTACCGTTATTTAAAAAAAAACATACTTTTTAATGTATTTCATAAAATAATGAAGTACCTACAATAAACGGACAAAAAATATGTAAGAACTAACTCATGAAATAATCATCTATCATTTCCAAGCAAATTTATTATGATGTTGAAAATGTAGATACTTATTGATAAGTTGACTGTTGCATCATCATCATCATCATTTCAGCCTATACTTGTTCACTGCTGAACATAGGCCTCCCCAATCGCTTTCCAGCGTAACCGGTCCGATGCCACCTGCATCCAACGATTTCCTGCGATTTTCACAAGATCGTCGGTCCATCTGGCAGGCGGTCGTCCTACGCTGCGCTTGCCAATACGTGGTCTCCACTCTAGAATCTTTCTGCCCAACGCCCGTCCAATCTTCGCGCTATGTGGCCAGCCCATTGCCACTTCAGCATGCTAATCCTGAGGGCTATGTCGGTGACCTTGGTTCTTCTACGAATCTCCTCATTCCTGATTCGATCGCGTAGAGAAACGCCGAGCATAGCTCTCTCCATAGCTCGCTGAGCAACTTTGAGCTTTTTTATGAGACCTATTGTAAGAGACCACGTCTCTGATCCATATGTCATCACTGGTAACACACATTGACGAAAAACTTTAGTCTTTAGGCACTGAGGTATTTTGGATGAGAAGATGTTGCGCAGTTTCCCGAACGCTGCCCAGCCGAGTTGGATTCGTCGATTTACCTCTCTCTCAAAGTTGGACCTACCTAACCGGACTGCCTGTCCCAGGTAAATGTATTCGTCGACAACTTCAAGAGTAGAGTTCCCAACGGTGAGTGCGGTGGGTACGACATGGACATTAAACATTATTTTTGTTTTGTCCATATTCATTTTAAGACCCACTTGTTGGGATACTCTATTGAGGTCACCGAGCATTCTGTTGCATACCTGTATGCATTTTCAGTATGAACAATTCCAAAATGAAAATGAAAAGCTAATCGAATAAAACCAAAATTAGTTAACTATTAAGATGCTTTTAGCCTAGAGTTACGCACTCAATCTTGAGAAGATACCGAAGCAGGGGCCAAGTTGCAATCCGGTGCTAGTTGTATAAAATGTAATAATTTCCACATTTGTAAGTGCTTATTTCCCTATAAAAATAAATGTTTTTTTTTCTTTGACTTTATAGGTATCGTACTGAAATCTAATAGTGTGATATCATTTTAAAATAATGCAATATTTATTAACCTGCAATCATTTAGCTTGCGGTTTTAATTAGTTGACGTGCAATACCAAACCGCATGAAAAATAAAAGAATACCCAATTACATAAATGCGTCTCCACATTCTTACACTTGGTAATGACTCTACAAAGCGGGCGAAAATAGGTAACAGATAAAATAAAAATTGCCTAAATTACCGTTTAAGTGCCTCAAAATATGAATGGATTGTAAGAACAAGCATCTGCAGCTCAATAGTAACAGTAGAGCGTCTGAGTAGCGAAATGGGGTTAATTCATTGATTTTATTTTATTTAATAAAAACAAAATCCACTGCCCTTAAAATTTATGTGATTAACTTAAACATTCTACATACATCCAATAACGGAGTTTACATTTTATGATTCTCACTAGAGGTGATAAGTTTCTCTATCTACATTCGTTTTTCGTTGCTCTGAGAAAAGTACTGTTAAATCAAAAGTGGTAGGTACTTGACTGCATGCCTACTTCAAATTTGTTGGAAAAAAAGAATATCCCCACACTGAGATTCATTCCTGTGTCGTGGGTGCGTTTACTAACATGAAAATTCACATACACAAATACCCAGACCGGACCAAATAATTGTGGGTCACACAACGATTTGTCCCGTGCGGGAATCCAAACCGCGACTATTCGACCCAGTGGGCGGAGCGGCTTAAGCTCTTAACCACTGCGCCAAATAGTCCGTCATCCGTCAAATGTCCAGGCTCTTGACGAAAAACACAGCTGATTAACTTTTTTACATTGTCTATCTATATCTATCTATATCATCACGCCAGATCCCTTACGGGGTAGGCAGAGAGTACAGAGTTCCAACAGGCTCTTTCCTTACATACTTCTCTGGCTTCCTCTAGTCTCATAGTTCGTCTCATACACGCTAGCCGGTTACGGAGACTCCTAACTTGTCCTTCAGATAAGAACCGGTCTATTTGGTCATGGTAAGATAGTCTAAGGTACCTACATCCTTCCACTTTCGCATTGTATATCAGTTTTGTCATTCTTTCTTCGGACATTCTTTCTATATTAACCCAAACCAACGGAGCATACCCTTTCTCATCTTTACACCGATACTCTCTTACATACCTATTTGCTTTCTTACTACGCTGTTGCGAATACGGTCGGTCAGCTTCACCCCGCACATCTTCCGCAGAGCTCGCATTTCGACCGCATTTACCCTACTTTCATTCTCCTTCTTACATACCCAGCTCTCGCTGCCATATAACAGCGTTGGGGCAAGCACTACATTATGTATGGCCAGCTGCGCCTTTCGGCTTAAGTGCCGGCTCCCAAGTAGCTTTCCCATCGCGCCATTCACTCTGTTCCCTGCACTCACTCTTCTCTCTATGTCAGCGGTGTATTTTCCATCCTTACTGAATGCGCATCCAAGATATACGAACTCATTCACTTGTTCTATCACATCATTCTCAACCACAATCCTTGCATTCGTTCTGGTTTCTTCCCGTTTAAAAACCATAATTTTGGTTTTCTTCACATTCAAATGTAAGCCATTTTTCATGCAGTCGTCTTTCATAACTGTGACTAGTGGTTGCAGATCAGTGGCTGTTGGCGCTATCAAAACCGCGTCATCTGCATATAGTAGATGATTTACCACTAGATCACTCATTTGTACACCTTCATTCATCGCTTTCAGTCTTTGAATTTACATTGTCAATTCCCCAAAACAGAGAGATTAGAATAAAAATTCGATGTGGATATGAATCATTTGAAAGTGTCGCAATACAACAACTTATTACACTGTAGGTACAATAATATGTCATTGACGCTATATATCTTCTTGCATATTTACTCGACTTATTTACATATTCCTATATTTGTTCAATTGTTTCACGCAATCAGATGTTGTTACGTACAGTACGGAACAGTACGGACTCTTATTATACAACTGTGGGCAATCTTTTTTATATTCGGGTCATTAAATAAATTAAAAACTGTTATATTACTAGATACCAGTATATTAGATTAGATGCCCTACAAACTATCACAAGTCGTATTCACCACTATCAAAAATATCAATAAATCTAATTTTATATTTTTACGATATATTACTTATCTATCTATCTTTATCATTACGCCAGATCCCTTGCGGAGTAGGCAGTGAGTACATAGTTCCAATGAGTTCTGACCTTACAGACCTCTCTGGCTTCCTCTACTCTCATAGCATCATATCAATATATTACTTACATATTTAAAGAAAAAAACCTAGATGATTTCTAGTGTCTTTTTACCGAAGAAGAAATTTCAATTTCTTAGTTTCAATAGCTATTACGAAAATTTCTAAGTTACAAGTCAGCGATATCTATGCATAATGCAAGATTTGCGGATCACGGTGTATGTATGACGATTGACAATCTATTAATTTAAACCTTTCTGAGATAGGTATTACTTAAAGTAACATGGTAATGTTTCGGCGGTCGGTATTTACACTCTATATTGGTAACAAGGCATCGGTGCGTCACAAACAAAGCCACATTTTTTTTTATAATAAACGTTGCCTATTTCTATGTCGTGAGTGCGTTAACAACAGAGATGGGCAAAGTGTAATCAGATTAATGATTAACCACCCCCGTTTGGGAAATATAGCCGTGATGGTGCATTAATGATTAACGATCACAAATACATTTTGAAATCTTCAATGATTACGATTACACTTTTAATATTGAATCATGATTGAATGTTACAAAATGCAATTGTAATCATTAATCTGCATTTTGCCCATCTCTGGTTTACAAACATAAAATTCATATACACATACATACCGCAACAAATATTTGTGGATCATACAAAGATTTGTTCCGTGCGGGGACCGAACCCGCGAGTACTCGATCCGTTCAAAGTCAAAGTCAAAAATTTGTTTAGGCCAATACACAGGCACTTACAAACGTCAAAATTATTACATTTTTTACTTCTACCACTGGATCGAAACGCGGCCTCTACTGAGAAGATCCGGCGAGAAACGCAACCATTTTTTTTTCAATATTGTATTATACGGCATTGTTTAATTTTGCTGATTGAGGAGCTGCTCAAACCCAATTTGTTTTATCGTCAAGATAACCCTTTCTTACAGTCTAGTTTTGATTACCTTTTTAAATTTATTGATAGGCATGTTTCGGATATCTATTTCTGGATCAAGTCGCCGATCACGTAAGTTACTAATAGATGAGTACTTTTTCCAGTATTGTAAACCCTACGTAGAATGGTGCATTGAAAACATACAGTCCTATTTTTTGTTATCACTCACTCTCTTTTCTGCTCTACATTTTAAAGGCTTTACTAAGGTTATATATAGTAAAATCATACATTTTATACTTACCTACCATAAATGTCTAGTAGAAATGTTATAAAAAGCTTATCAATCGTAATACTCTCACATCTTACAAAATAATCTAATCTAATATAATATAATAGATACCGATAAATACATATATTCAATGTGTACCCAGTACGAACCTACTCCAATTGTAAATTTAAAAGTAAACAAAATTCAAACAGTTTATTCTACTTAATACGTCCTCCAGGGGCGTTATTCAATTTTCCATACAATATGGAATGAACGCAAGCTAAAAAATATGAATTTTCGTTAACGTTAAAGACTTATTCATTGGGAGTGGGAGTACGAAGTGGTTTCGGTGGTAACTCTCCCATTGCGTGATTTCATTGCCGAGGTAGGTACCGGCGGCCAACCCACGACCTTGACACCTTTACCTTTCATAATGCCGCAGGCATACTATTCCCGATGTAGATTTGTATAAATGGGAAATAATTCAATGGTTCTGTTAGAATTTGCACACAGGATATCTGTTTTAGATGACAAATTATCTACCCGTTTATTCTTGAATAGAATAATCCTGAATGAGCCCCGCATTTTGTGGTCGCAGAAGGACACTTTTCAGAGTATTCTTTTTATTGGGAATAAGCCCGTGACATATTCCCACCGCTGTAACTCTTATAAGCCACAATCCACAATGGTCTCCTAGATTACACGGTTTTAACCTCGCGGTGTTTCGAGTAGCGCTTTAATTGTATTAGAACCCGCAGCAAATTTAATTAGAAAGAAAAAGAAACAAAATTAGGTAGAAAAAATAAAATTGTACTATTTTCCAACATTTTCTCAATTCTCTAGAAGACTGAGGTAAGCATATGGGATTAATACGGCAGGCCCAGCGGTGACCATCAACACAATGGGGAACTCGGGAATTTCGAAACGTTCGCCGGTTACTGCCCCAAGTGTCTCTCTCTCATGGGCATATCTTGGAGGAATAAACTCGCTTCCATTGCATCTTTGTAGTGCTTATGGTAGGGTGAAGACATTAACGCCGCCGTCCTCCTCAAAATCATCCAGCAAACTGACCATCAGGATAACCACGCCCTAGACGTATGCGTTAAATGGGGTAGTACCCACATACTTTTAAGTCTTGGAAAATGAGGTAAGAAAAAATAGACACTCATCTTCTGTTACATAGGCTGTCGAATGTTAAGCGAGCCAAAACAGTTGTACACAGGTACAAAATAATCACAAAGGTCGAACAATACTAGTAACAAATCGATAAAAATTACATAAGATAGTAATGATAAATAATTTGAAAATGATCTATTTATATCACGCCAGATCCCTTGCGTAGTAGGCAGAGAGTGCAGAGTATAACAAATATGATACCTTTTTCAAATGTAATCTTATCTATTTTTTATCTGAATAGCATATTATAGAGTTTTATTTCGGTTTTTACTTTAATTAAATCGTATATTTATATGATAGAACATCAGATAAAGTTTTGATAACGCAGAAATGTGTGTTTGGTTGACTTAATATGCTTCTACTTTTATGGCTTTTTACATGTTCTATTGTTTTCTGTACTATACATAGTTTATTGATAGAGAAAAGACAAGATTGTAAAAATATATTATTATGATTAAGGAAATGTATTTTTACATTTGCGAGAATTCACACTTCACATATTCAATATTACCTCATACTTCCTTATTTCTTAGGATCAATAGGAAAAAGTCGACGTGGTTCGATAGGTTGATGTTAGCAGTCGGATCACTGTGACTGTTCACAGGTTATTTTTAGTAACATATACCACACGTCATAATTTGACGAGTGGTAGATGTCATTGTTAGCTAATTTTTTTTTAAGTAATAATAAATTTCCTTTTCAATTCTCGTACGCATTTTGTACCTGTACAAATACCAACTAACACCCAGTCCGAAACAAATGTTAATCGTGCCGTGCTTGATCGAACCCACTACTACTCGATCTAGGGAGCGGAGAAGTCCTATGCTTTCATCACTATCTCTAGATCAAGCTGTAGTCAAAATCTTACTAAAACACATCACCGATTATGCCTAGTTCTTTTTTTAATAGTATTTCTGAAAGTGTAAGAGTTTAAAAAATTTAAGAAATCAGAATCGATCATCGTTGCGCGGTCACAAATCGATCAACAAATAAAATAATTTTAAGTAGGTCTGATGACGTTAAAATCTTTTGTAACCAAGTTTCATTTCGACAAGTTGTTTTATAGACACTAGAGAGTAGTTACATAAATGTTGTATAATTTCACTACTAATAGGAATATAGCTTTCTCCAGCGCTGTCAGAACTCAACTTACAGAATAACTGTACTAGTCAAGCGATTTTGGCTGGGATTTGAGTTTGTTAATAATAAAACGAAGGTTCGACTAATTGCAAAAGAAAGACACTTGGTCACTTAGGCATTTTATTGATTTTATTTAACTTCACAGATATTTTTTTCCTAACCTGATACGAGGCATGCCTTTTAAGTTCTGTCGTTTCCATATTTCCCGGCAATTTTGAATTTGGAACTGTTCTATATTCGAATGAGTTTAAATTTTGAATATCAAAACAATTGAAAGTATTAGGATTCTTGCTTTTGTTTAGTCACAGCGTCGATTGGAATCTGTCAGGTTACGTACGAAAATGAATCTTTCTAAGGAAAATGTTCGTGCAATAATTTTCTACAACTTTAGAAGAGGCCTGACACGGCTTCAGTGTTTTGAAGAGCTAACATCTGTGTTCAGTGATGAAACCCCATGTCTGCGGACTGTCGAACGCTAGTATTTAGAATTCCAGCGTAGACATACTAGTGTTAGTGACAAATCTCGCAAAGGACGCTCAAAATCCGCCTTCACTGAAGATAACATCATTGCTGTGGGACAACTAATTCTCGAAGACCGTCATGTGACCTATCGAGAGATAGAGGCTCTATTAGGCATCTCAGGGACAACCATTCAGAAGATCTTGCATGAAGCGCTTGGTGTGAGAAAGCTAGTTTGCCGTTGGATACCGCATCTGCTTTCCGACGATCACAAGGCGGCCCGCGTCAGATGGAGTAAGAAAACTCTGCAAAGGTTCAACCGAGGAGAGTCAAATCACGTCTACGACATCATCAGTGGTGACGAATCTTGGTCGACTCCTACGATCCTGATTCCAAACAACAATCTACAATCTGGGTCTTTCAAGACGAGCCAAAGCCGACTAAAGTTGTTCGTTCTCGAAGCACTTCAAAGAAGATGGTGGCCACGTTCGTTGGAAAAACCGGCCATGTTGCGACTATTGCACTTGAAGATAGTAGAACGGTTAACGCAGAGTGGTACACCACAGTTTGTTTACCACAAGTCATCGCCGAACTTAGAAAATCTAACTCAAAGCGACGCATCATCCTGCACCACGACAACGCAGGCTCACACAGCGCTTGTCAAACGATTGAGTATTTGAAGCAGGAAAAAGTAGAAATTCTTGACCATCCTTCATACAGTCCTGACCTAAGCCCTAACGATTTCTTTACATTTCCTAAAATTAAGAAAAGTCTTCGTGGTCAAAGGTTCCAGTCCGGTGAAGAAGCAGTCGACGCTTTCAAGTCAGCCATATTGAACACCCCCACTTTAGAGTGGAATAAATGTTATAATAACTGGTTTGAGCGAATGGAAAAGTGTATTAAGCTACGTGGTGAATACTTTGAAAAACAATAAAAAGTACTACAACGTTCTAGTTGTGTTTTTTTCTTCAAACGACAAAACTTAAAAGGCATGCCTCGTATGTGCTATTACTAGGCAAAAGTCTTCCCGTCTCTCCTCCAATTATTCTGTGTCAAAATGGCCATTCTACTGGATATGCATCGAGGTCATCTCGTCACCGCTTCTGGGCCTGCCACGGAGCCGATGTCGTTGTTGTAGGACCTATTCGGTACTCAGTTTGGCCCCCCTATTTGTTTTCATTCGGCTCAGATATCGCTTATAAACGATATTAATGATGCAATAATTAATCAAATAAATTAAACCTTGTACCTACCTTCTAGATTGTCGTCTAAAATGTACATATATCAGTATGTAAATTACAAATACTAGTACATGTAGGTATAGTTTTATTAAACGTTGCCTCATACTAGGAATTAATCATGAGTAAGTATTTACACCTCTACTGGATGGTAAAATTACCATCAAAGAAATTTTTGGTCACCCAAAGATTTGTCCCATGCGGGGATTCAACCTGAAGTTCCTTGATTCTGTAAATCAAGCGGCCTCCGCTTAGATCACTAGATCAAGCCACCCTTTAGGTAATTAATAAATAAGCCCTAGACACCTATATTCCCCAAGTGGGGGTTGCAGAGTTGCACTGTGGTTACTACACCCGCATTTGGCCGACAATGTTAAGTGCCAAGGGAGCGAATCGCTATTATATCGGGCTAAAATTCTACTTCTCCGAGTTGTTACTAAGATTTTTTTTAAATAAAATTGTCCGATCTAAGTTTCGGTCCCAGGACTTCATGATCGCCAGCCACACAATGCGCCAATAGACAAACAAAGCAGCTTAAAAACACATCATTGTTAAAAGATTTAAGAAGTAGTATGTTGCGCGGTCTTCGGTATCACCCACACCACCAAGTAAACCTATATGTTCTCCTATGCGCTTCTCCTGAATGCCTTCAAAATGCCTTCAAAATCAGAAAATGTGAGTATAAGTCGACATAAATAGTCGTCGTCGTCAATGAAACGTGTTATCAGCGATAAGATAGCGATGCAATACGCGCTGCATTTTATCTTATTGGTGTACCGCATCGTTATAAGTTACTACATTAATAAAGCGAAGATGATAAACAAGCAGCATCACGGCTATATTCCCCAAGCGGGAGTAGCAGAGATGTGCTGTGTTCCCACACATCGCCGATGATGTTATCATCATTTTCATCTAGGTGCTGTTGAGTGTAGGCCTATCCTATGTCACGCCATTCGTTACTAGGGAGTAAGTCTCTTCCTATTATATCGGGCAATCATTATTAGAGCAAAGATACTGCCTGGGATTAAATACTGATCGCACTTCACTTAGTATCAAATCATCAATCGCAAGCGATTGGTCGATATTAATTACGGTTACATTCACGTTAGAACATCTCTGGTATCAGATTGGATAGTATCTACAAGAAAAAAAAAACATTACCCTCCTTCTGGGTCAATCTGGTAAAGAAAGAGCCAATAATAGGTATATTGGATAATAGATGCGTCAATGCAACGCTAGGTCGAATTATTAAAATTGCAGTTTTAAATATTAATGAATGACGTTAAAAAAATATAATTTCCGTAGCAATACGAATCCTGGAAATGTGCCCGGTAATAATAGTTATAGGCTCCCCTCTTATTTATTACATTGTCATTTAAATCGTAAGCAAAATTTGGGTGATCACCTTTGCCACTACCGTTTAGAGAATACGGGTCTGGCGATATTTATTTTATTTACAAAGAAAGTGTTGTTTTATTAACAAAGAAACTGAGTGCTACCCAACTCTGTTATATGGCAGCGAGAGCTGGGTATGTATGAAGAAGAAGGAAAGTAGGATAAATGCAGTGGAAATGGAAGCTCTGCGGAAGATGTGCGGTGTGAAGCTGACCAACCTGGCTGTATTCCCAACAGCGTAGTAAGAAGTAAGTAGGTATGAACGTTGGTATCGGTGTAAAGATGAGAAAGGGCATGCTCCGTTGGTTCGGGCATATAGAAAGAATGTAAGACTTGTATTCTTATGACAATAAGAAATAATGACAAAGCAGATATACAATGCGAAAGTGTAAGAATGTAGGTACCGGGGACGACCTAGACTATCTTACCAAATAGACCGATTCTTATCTGAAGGACAAGTCAAGTTTCCGTAACCGGCGAGCGTGTATAAGACGAACTATGAGAGTGGAAGAAGCCAGAGAGGTATGTAAGGAAAGAACCTGTTGGAACTCTGTACTCTTTGCCTACTCTGATTGATACTACTTGACAAAGAAAGTAAGAAAATTATTTCAATTTCACTTTCACTTGCTTAAAGTAAAAAACTAAATCGAGGAGCGAATCATACGAGGCATGCCTTTTAAGTTTTGTCGTTTGAAGAAAAAAACACAACTAGAACGTTGTAGTACTTTTTATTGTTTTTCAAAGTATTTACCACGTACCTTAATACACTTTTCCATTCGCTCAAACCAGTTATTATAACATTTATTCCACTCTAAAGTGCGGGTGTTCAAAATGGCTGACTTGAAAGCGTCGACTGCTTCTTCACCGGACTGGAACCATTCACCACGAAGACTTTTCTTAATTTTAGGAAATGTAAAGAAATCGTTAGGGCTTAAGTCAGGACTGTATGGAGGATGGTCAAGAATTTCTACTTTTTCCTGCTTCAAATACTCAATTGTTTGACGAGCGCTGTGTGAGCTTGCGTTGTCGTGGTGCAGGATGATGCGTCGCTTTGAGTTAAATTTTCGAAGTTCGGCGATGACTTGTGGTAAACAAACTGTGGTATACCACTCTGCGTTAACCGTTCTACGATCTTCAAGTGCAATAGTCGCAACATGGCCGGTTTTTTTCAACGAACGTGGCCACCATCTTCTTTGAAGTGCTACGAGAACGAACAACTTTAGTCGGCTTTGGCTCGTCTTGAAAGACCCAGATTGTAGATTGTTGTTTGGAATCAGGATCGTAGGCATAGATCCAAGATTCGTCACCACTGATGATGTCGTAGACGTGATTTGACTCTCCTCGGTTGAACCTTTGCAGAGTTTTCTTACACCATCTGACGCGGGCCGTCTTGTGATCGTCGGAAAGCAGATGCGGTATCCAACGGCAAACTAGCTTTCTGACACCAAGCGCTGCATGCAAGATCTTCTGAATGGTTGTTCCTGAGATGCCTAATAGAGCCTCTATCTCTCGATATGTCACATGACGATCTTCGAGAATTAGTTGTCTCACAGCAATGATGTTATCTTCAGTGATGGCGGATTTTGGGCGTCCTTCGCGAGATTTGTCACTAACACTAGTATGTCCACGCTGGAATTCTAAATACCAGCGTTCAACAGTCCGCAGACATGGGGCTTCATCACTGAACACAGATGTTAGCTCTTCAAAACACTGAAGCCGTGTCAGGCCTCTTCTAAAGTTGTAGAAAATTATTGCACGAACATTTTCCTTAGAAAGATTCATTTTCGTACATGACCTGACAGATTCCAATCGACGCTGTGACTAAACAATAACATTAATCCTAATACTTTCAACTGTTTTGAGATTCAAAATTTAAACACATTCGAATATAGAACAGTTCCAAATTCAAAATTGCCGGGAAATATGGAAACGACAGAACTTAAAAGGCATGCCTCGTAATATAAGTACGTTGGATGTCGTTTAAATCTTTTGCTTTGTAACGGAACTAATATGGACAAGTAGTTTTGTAGACCCAAGAGAGTCGTTACATAAAACTTGTATAATTATGTGTATGTAGACGGACGGCTTGGTCCGGTGGATAAGAGCTTAAGCCGCTCCGCCTTCTGAATCGAGTAGTCGCGGGATCGATTTCCGCACGGGACAAACCTATGTGCGACCCATAAATATTTGTTTCAGTCTGTGTGTTTGTGTATGTCAAATTCATGTTTGTAAACGCATCCACTACACAGGAATAGTTCCAAGACTAGGGCTACGTTTTTTAAAAATAAAATAAAATCGCTAAAACGAATAAGTAAAGCTTTCTCCGGTGCTGTCTGAACTTAATGTATGGAATATCAGACTATCGATTATTGATTGCCTCTAATGCACTCGTCAAGGTGCCCATTTGCTAGGTGTAAGCCCTTAATCGCCGCAGTGTCATCGGCCCTCTCACGTCTATAGTCTGCTTTTAACGCCAGCCTTCTTGTCCGGTCACCTTGTTAAGGTCGATTGCAGTCAACGATTTAATGTTCTGTAGCAGTACAGAATCTTGTATCATGCCTCCTATAATGGCTACTTATAAGAGAAGAGGAAGCAACAGAGGTCTGCAAGGAAAGAACTTGTTGGAACTCTGTACTCTGCCTATCCCGCAACGGATCTAGCGTGGCTCGCCTTCTATAACATTGGATTCAACCCTCGTCAGCGAAATGTGGGTGTACATAATAAATCTCGTTTCCTCCGCAAAGCCGTCGGAGCCCCGTGGTTCATATCGAATGTCGATCTCCATTCCGATCTCGGTCTCGAACCTATTCAATCAATCAATCAATCAATATTTTATTTGTCAAGTATGGGTACAATACGTTTTGTTGTTATATATATATACTATAAAGATCTCTATACTTTGCCTGTAAGGCGTACAAATGTCAATGGTTATGATAATTAAATGTAGTTACAATTATAATGTCACACGCCTTTATTAATAAGGCGACAACCCGATATTTCGCGAACGCGTCCAATCATAGGAATCCGTTAATCGTAGCTGCCGCCGACTACAAATCTAAAACCCCTCCTATCAGCCCCTACCGCCGTCAGCGGCATGTTCTCAACGACCCTCCCGATGCCCTTACATGCCTTCTTTCGGATACAGATAGCGTACACAGGATCAGACACCGATCTCACCGGCGAGGTCGAAGAATCCCTTGCCTGCCGGCCGGTGTAGAGCACTACGGCGAGACACCTAGTACATGCCTCTTCCTATAGCGACTTCCCAAGTCGAGGCTGTTCCTCCTTGAGGCGCCCTTGAGCTAGTTGCCATCTTGCCCTTTTTGCCTGAGTTCGCTGGAAATTTTAAGTTCGCCGTTTGCTATGAAATTTACACAAGTTCTTTTTTTTAATTTATAGGAATGTATTAAAAGACCTATATTTTTTATTTTGTTCTATAATTCAATTTGGTTTTTCTGCGTCCACATAGTGCAGCTCGATTAAGTTAGTTGAGCAAGTGCGTCAACTCTCTCGAGTTAGTTACACCGTGCGAACCCGGATCCACCTGTGAATATATTTTCATGGAAGTAAGAAAATTTTACTAAATGGTAACCCTAATGAATGTATATTTGAATATCTACGCCCCCGCCGTTATTTTTTAATTTTAGCATCGCCTAAATAGTGATAAATTTATGAGGTTAATGAAAAGTTTTTACTCCAATTTTAGTTTATTTTTAATAAACTAAAATTGTTGTCATATTATAAATAATGATTATTCAAACGATTGCGCTTCTAAAAAGTATTCCTCAAATATGGGTATGTAAATTGGGGCATCAAAGATATCAAAAAATGGTAATTAATTCTATAAAATTTCAGGTTTCGTTTTCTTATTGAATTTGCAAAACGGTAGGAGATCTAATTAGGGTGTCTTAAGACTTGAGCTATTTACGTCAAACCTTGTGTAAACGTTTTAAAAGCACATATATGTAATCAAACAAAGTAACAAATACAAAATTAGCAATCAGGAAATACCCGCCTTAAAACAGCATGCGAATTCTAACTAGCTCCAAGTTTTTCATACCTCTCAGCAAAATTTATGTACCGTGAGTCATCCGTGATCCATTTAGCGAGATGCTGTGTAATGGACCGAGTTATTTATGAATGTATAAACAGGTATGAAGCCTGTACCATGATCACAATGTTTCGTATTTATCCCACTCATACATACGTGACGATGAAGTATTGATTGACTAAAAACTGAACTTTCACGAACGAAGCAAATCTGGATATTTTACGATGAGAATTCTATACTGAATACTCTTCAATTAAACATTCACGCTTACATCCCTCAAGCAGGAGTGGCAAAAATGTATATATTTTTTTTTATGTGTATATATTTTGCCAACTATGTTAGATCCCCAATATAAGAAGGGGCTAACCTATTGCTATTATTTCGAGCTCAATTGCAGACTGCTTCTGGAAACTTTTGGATAGAAAAAAATCAATAATTTAACCTGGATTAGCGTTTGAACCGAGGATCTTCTGACAAGCCGCACTTGCCACAGACTTGATAGATGTCCTGGAATTAAGAACAACCATTCCCCGTGCAACTAGTGCTCTTTACGACTGACGGCCGGTTTCAATATTTAACTAGGATAGATTTTGCCTACTACGGATAGAATATTGACATATTTTGTACGGAAAATCTGTCAAAATTCTACTGACAGTAAGCAAATCTATCCTTAAGTGGATCTATCCTTAAAACCGGCCATAAAACATCAAGCTGTAACGAGAGAGAATCGAATGTCAACGTTATGTATAAACTAAGGTGAGGTTGTAAAAATAACTGATCTCTTGTGTTCTTCTTCTTCTTCAGCCGAAAGACGTCCACTGCAGGACAAAGGCCTCCCCTAAAGACCGCCACAACGACCGGCTTTGTGCTGTACGCATCCAACTTCTACCCGCGACCTTCACCAGGTCATCGTCATCTCTTGTGTATCCTCATATTATTTCTGGCCGCCCGAAAAATCTCATAGTAGGGGCGTCAACATTTATCGAATACTTCATACGAACGCCTCGCTTTCCCGCCAACTCAAATAGGTAACCGCGCTTCAAAACTAACAAAATATTTATTTATCCGCCATAAAACACGTGTGCTTCATATTTGTATAAAAAATGGACGTTTGTTTATTATTTTATGTATTATATTTACTTTCCTTTAAAATCTACATTAGTACGCTATGTAACGTTGAGTATTGTGACCGTATTTTAAATCAATTTTAACAGTGTTTTCTTTTGATATTAGAACCATTTGCTGCTCGCTAATAGGACCACCAAAAGGCGGACCGATGACCTGTTGAAGGTCGCAGATATGCTGGATGCGTACAGCACGGCTTCCTGCAACGTCTTTTAGCTGATGATGAAATAGGATGATAATAGGTCATTTTATGATTAGGATGTTTCGTTTTGCTTAGCATCAGTTCCCGAACTTTTTGATAATATAATTTTGTATATATTCGGAATAGATTCAGAACTACTCTAAGCATCGATCAATAATAGGTATACAAGATATGAATCATGTAGAAGCAAAACCCGCAACATCCATATCGATCGATATGAATCTTGCTGGTTTTGCTTCTAAAGGGCAATTTGCCCTACCAGTTTATAGACGTCGGTACCGCAAGATTTTTAGAGATGCTAGTCTATAGCAATATCGCCACGCCTATATTCCCCAAGCGGGGGTGGTAGAGGTGTACGAAAACCAGCAACACCCATATTGATCGATGGGGATGTTGCTGGTTTTGCTTCTACATGACTCATATGTAAGGAACGTCTTGCTTATCATAAGTCAGACTAAGAACTTCCACTTCCACACAAATGTCTCCATTATTACGCACAGGACTTCATCTAGTTATGACAAACTTACGTAGCGGACACATACATGAAATCACTTTTTACAATAATGGTCCAATGGTCAACAATGATTTACGGTATAAGTTCCTCGTCTAGTATTAGTCTCCTAGCTATAGTTATGAGGGCCCAGTGATTTGCCCAATTGAATGATGCACTCCTCAATGTTCTTTTCTAAGAGTGAGGATATTGTATATCAAAGGCTGCGAGTGTATAATCGCGCTTTGATGATTGCTCCTTTGGCGGCCAGTTCCGTGATCTTCCCCTAGCTAAGACGTTGACTAGTACCCTGTACTTACGTACAGACTAATAGAAATGCTCAACTTCGCTTCCTGTCAAAGTCGTCGAAGGCGGTTAAGGAAAAATTATGTAAACTTAAAAAATAACTCTTAAAGAGAAGCTTCTAAAGCACAAACGCTTACTATCTTATTTATTTCAGGAGTTCTTATGACCACCTTCCGCCGCTATCATCAGACCAGATCCTTGCTATCATATTATTGCATTGTCACCGAAGTTAAAGATGTACCTATGCCAAATTCAGACAGAAGCTTCTTGCAGAAATTCAGCTCAACCGAATTCCAGCAAGTTCTCGAAAAATATATTATAAATTTTAAAGGCGATTACGATAAACTCTTCGAAAAACTATACACCTAATATCGATCGAGCATCATGTACTCAAGTCGAGCGAAATTCCTAGAATATCACCTCAGATACTCCATCATATTCATCTAATATATCTAGAAATAACGTATATTTTCTCATAAACTTGTTCTTTGCTACACATAAAAGGATTTTCTGCACATTCGTTATCAAAGTTACCGTATAATGCACCCTTCTGCCTTGCATACAGAGTTACAATTAGGGCATAACTTTGCACCCACTATTGGCATCGCTTGATTAAATTTGCGTGCACGGCGGCCTTCATCCGAATTGACAGATTGCTACTATATTAATAGACAGGGCTGCCAAGGCTACTATGCGGTTTGCCATACCAAAACCTCGGATATTTGTTTATTATTGAATTATTTTTTTCCCTGAGCACATCTAAGAGCAGTGTTAATCCGGTTTCGAAGCTTATTTTTGAAAACGGCCGAAGCGAATCGCTTTCGTGGTTTCTAAATAATCTAGAAGATCGTGATTTTGAATGGTTTTTTAACCGAGGCGTTTCCGAAATCTAAGTTTCGGACTTCCTTGTCTCGATGGATCAAACAGAATATTAATTAGGTACCTGGACGTGTACGGTGGGTGTACCTAAATTCAGATATAAATGATATGGAACTTCTGTCGGTCGGAAAACGATCAGCCGGCTATAGTTTTCAACAATATATAAAACTAGAATGTTAAGTTTTCCTGTAGCACACGGGCTTAAATGAGCCGCTGATACTTTTGCGGTGTGTGTTGCATTTCGAAACCGGTTCGGACTCAACAGGTTTTGTACCACATACAAGTGTTGACATATTGTAAACATTTAACTAGTTGCTAGTTGTATTTGGTGTAGAGATTATTTTGTAGAGTTAAGACTTATTGGTAACCTTGACTTATGTCAAGGTTACCTTCTAAGTCTAAGTCTTTAGCAGTGGAATAAATAGGATAAATAGCGCAAATAAATTGCTCGTTGGTTTAGTTACGAATAATGCGCATAGCGAGCCCAAGGTCCTGGGTTTAACTCCTAGGTCGAAATAATGTAATTTTTCGATAGAAAATATTACACTATCAGTCCGGTTTCTGGCATAGTGCCCGGTGTAATGGCTAAAGGCTCGCTGGTCAAAAAGTAAATGTGCACCGTTCACCTCTGCCACCCCCGCTTGAGGAATATAGGCGTGACGTTGGAATTAATTTTTCATTATTTACATAAGCCAAGTTTCAGGCCTTTAACTCATACTTTTACGGAAGGTACGGTAATGGGAGAGGTGACAATGATCTTAAAATGTTTTCCGTACATACTAGCTACCACCGACTACACTCTAGCTTCTTCCATTTTGGTTGAAAGCCCTGGAGGCTATGACATACCAAGCGTATTTTAATGTGGGTAGATACCGTATCCTTATCTTCCCCACAGTGAAATGGGGATACCTTTATTCTTATTAAGAACTGGTCATCGATTCACACCTATCTGAACTGATCATAAGTGACAATGGGGCCAAAGATGTGGCTACCTGGCTTAGTAATAGCCTATTCACTCTGAAATAAACTCAAAAGAAGGAAGTTAGACAGAGTTCCGTTATTTTTGATAGAAAATTTGGCTGCAAGACCAAAAATGTGTCAACTAAATAACTCTGATAAAATTACTTGGCATGGATATGACTGTATTCATCACATACCTATATCACAAATTGGTAGTCCTCGTAAAATAAAATAAAAAAAACTAGATACAATAGTTGTCAGCTGGGAACTATCACATGCCGTAAAGTTCAAAGAATACATATTAAAATTATAAATACCATCAAATGTTGGTTGAAAGTCGGTAAGTGAAAGAATTCATATTTAAGTCGTAAATAAATAAGTATTTAATAATTAGGTACACTTCGATTTCACCTTATACAAAGTGTCCTTAAAACTGAGAATCTCACTAATTCTAGATTATTGGCTTATGGAAAATATTTTTTGATGCTAAGGCCTAATTGTTGTAGTTTAATATGTAACACCCTATAAAATTTTAACTTATTTTTGTTAAGGATATTATCAGGTTGAGGTTAAGGAGATTTTATATTCGTTAAGAAACCTCCAACATTCCTACATCCGACATTGCCGTGGATGTGTTTACTAACGTGAAATCAATTCTCTGTACTCCCTGCCTACCCCGCAAGGGATCTGGCGTGATGATATAGATTAATGACCTTAGATCTTTTCTGAGACTTGTTAGTCACAAACTGTAGCATTTTAACGCGTCCTTACATTGGAAACAATTCGAATAAGATCGCACCCATGTTTGTGTTCTTATTTTTCAGATCGTATTTTTGAACACTCACCCTAATTTAATAGGCCGTTTTGCACACTGTTTCTATAAATCTAGTACACATTCTATACCGGTGACGCTAAGACGTGAATTACAAAGGACGTTGTCGAAAATTGCCCCAGAACCAACAAAAATTGGACCCATGTCATTATTATTTATCTATTTTATTAAGATATTGGCAAATATCCGTATCTAACGGACAATTTGCAATCTAAAACGAATATTTCAAAGTATTGTAAGTACTTATATCGAAGTCGCCGACATCTTAACTGAATGCCAACACACAATATAACCTCTTATGTATTAATGATACTGAATTATAACCTCAAAATCTAATACTTTTTGTGCAATATTGCGATTCCCCCGTTTGTCCGTTTAATAATAAATGCCTTAAGAGAATTTATGGGTGATTTGAAATCATACAAGTATTTTTTTTATTGCCGTTGGTTCTGGGGCAAATCATGTATGTCCTTTACGTGCTAGAATACCGATAACAGTAGATACCTACTTTAATGATAATAAAACCAGCCTATACCGTCCATTTTGGACAGGGGCTGTTCCAGCTCCACTTGATTGAATATGGACAACTTGTTTAGCTATTATTATCTAATATTCCCTCTCTTACTGCTATTAATTTAGTCTAAAATGTCTCTTTTTTGTCTCATTTCTTTCTCTGTAAATGAGGGAACCATGTAGCCATTCACATGAATAGTATAATTTAACTTAGACCCACCTGATAGACCAGCCTACATCGTTCTCTCATATCCCACAACAAACGGTAGATGTAAAAAAAAATGTAAAAAAAACTATTTTAAAAGAGTAACCGTGGAGTTTCTTGCCCTTCTTCTCCACAGGAATGTCATTCCGAAGTGATGGTAGAGTCTTTGTTACTTTTCTGACGATTCATAAATACTGTAATGGTTTACATGAATATGAAATATTTGCTGGGCAAAGGCCTTCTCTTACAAATCGAGGTGAGATAGATTACGTCATACTCCACTACGCGGACCTAGTGCGGATTGGTGCAGGCAGGTTTGTGGCTACCTGCTTTTGGAACTTATCAAGCCTATAAGGCTAAAATAAACTTGGCTTAACGACTACCACTTTACGTGGTAACCAACGGCTTATAGTGCCTTCCAAAGCTCGAGGACGCTCGAATATGAACATGCCACAAACAGTCACCCATCTCAGCCCGAAAGAGTCGAACGCTGCTTTACCTTGGGGTTCGTTAAGAGCACCGCGGTCGCACAGCGCTACGAGCGCCTTAAAATAGATTTCCTCAAATTTTTACAAAATTAAACGCAATTTATAACTAATAGGCAGAAACAATCTCTCTTTTTCCTTATTGATATTTATTAAAGGCATTTTACCTTCTATTCCAGTTACTAAAGGTGAACTGCAGATAACTGACCATGACTAAGAAGACCATCTGAAATAATTGTTATGTATCTGAGAGATAATGAACCTTACGGACAATCAATAAACATTACACGGCCCGATATCTTCGTGAAGTAATCATTATAAGATCATATTATGAGTCTGGAGTACATTAAAAATGCGACAACTCGCTACGTCGTGAACGCGTCCAACCATCAAAACCCCTTGATCGTAGCCGCCGCCGATTACGCACCTGACTCCCGCCAATCAGCCGCTACCGCCGTCCACGGCATGTTCTCACCGACTCTCCCGATGCCCTTACTTCCCTTCTTTCGAATACAGGTACCGCACGCAGGATGAGACACCGACCTCACCGGGAGTTTGAAGAATCCCTTGGCCGCCGGCCGGTGCAGAGCACCACAGCGAGATACCTAGTATACGCCCTCTCTGATAGCGACTGCCCAAGCCGAAGCCGACCCTCCTTGAGGCGTCCTTGAGCTAATTTTCTACTTGCATTTCTGGCTCGAGCTTAGTGATTGCTTGTCCGGTGAAGCTGTAAAGGCCCCGTCGCCAACAGCATAGATCACTCATGCACACAAAAAAAGGCTTTGGAGATGATAACGTAACGTGTTGCGTTGCGTGTTTGATTGGTCATAGCAAATAAGGGTTCAGTAGAGCCGTAGAAACTATTAATAATATCTATCAAATATAATAAATAAATAAATCGCCTATACTCCTCAAGTGGGGGTGGCAGATGTGTTCTATATACACACACTTTTCGCCGACGATGTTAGATCCCATGTAATAGGGGCCGAGCAGACTAAATGGAATTTTTTTGATAGAAAAACTACTATGAGACGAACTATGAGAGTGGAGGAAGCCAGAGAGGTATGTAAGGTAAGAACCTGTTGGAACTCTGCACTCTCTGCCTACCCCCCAAGGGATCTGGCGTGATGATATAGATAGATCAAAGCAAATCAATTTTATTGTTGTTACAGGTATATTGATTCGCTTAGGTCTATGTTGCATTTTGTTTCTCTGTATTATATTGGTTGGGTTTACAATATTATTAACATTATAGGATTATGTCAAAAACAAAATATTGAATTAATAAATTATAAAATGATCAAGATATAAAACAAAAAGAACGAAACACTAGTACAATAATTATAAGTAAAAAAATCAAAATATAATATTAATAATACAAGTATCCAAATCATAAAGTACTTCATTTTTTTTTTAACCCCTTTCGTCCCACTGCTGGGCAAAGGTCTCTCCCATGATTCTCCACCTTACCCGATCCTTGGCCATATCAGACCATTTCCTCTCGTAGGCGTCAAGGTCGTCGCGCCATGTCTTTCTAGGTCTTCCCCGGCGTCGGTGTCCATCTGATCGCCATTTCATTTTTCTTGGGAGGTTTAGACATTTAACCCGCCACGCTTGTCTACTGCGGGTTGGCGGGCCGCCAGAGCCTCGTTTGTTATTTAGCAGGTTGCACCGCGAGCAGGTGAGGATGGCTTGGTCCTGGAGAGCTGTTAGTTAGAACCCTTACAAGTCAATCAATAATAAATAAATAAAAAAACAATTGATAATTATGTCAGTGAAAGAAATTCATCAATAGAATAGTTACATTTGGTTAATTCTTAATTCTTTTTTGTACACACACAAATTATTACAAATTGTTACAAGGTAAATTAATGTACAAGGCGAGCTGAACTCAAAGTCGAGGTTTCTACCAGCAAACCTTTGAGTGATGGATAAGAATACGTAATATATATATATATATATACAAATATCTTACATAGATAGGAAATGTTCTCTAATTCTTTTCCTGAACATCTGCAAGCTAGGGCTATCACGTAAAGAGTGTGGGAGGGAATTCCATAGGGGCACAGCACGCACAGTAAATGAACCATCATATCGACTTGAGCTATGACGAGGTGCACTAAGAAGAAGAGAAGAGACAAAGCGACAAGGTTTTCCTCTGGGGACTAAATACTCAAAGCGTTCACGAAGATATACTGGGGAATTAGGATTATGAAAAACAGAGTAAAGCAAACAAAGAATATGACTATCCCGACGCAGCCGTATAAGCAGCCACTTCAACTGCTTTCGGAATTCTGACACATGGTCAAATTTCCGAAGGCCAAAAATGAAGCGAATGCACAGATTCTGCAGACGTTCAAGTTTATTAAGGAGTTCCTCAGTTGCGTCAAGAAAGCTTACATCGGCATAGTCGAGAAGTGGTAAAAGATTGGTTATTAGTAATTGGAATAATTTCTTTTTAAATTGCACCACATCCAAATACCTAATATCATTAGGTATTTTATTGTACACTTATTTTGTTGTTGTAGATTATCTACTAAAGACGACGCCGGCTAGGTCACGCTTAAGCCGCTCCGCCGACGGTATGGAGTTCGACCCGCACAGGACATATCTCACAGACAGACAGATCCAGTCCAGTGGTTAAGAGCTAAAGCCGCTCGGCCCACTGGATCGTGGGTTCGATCCGCTCGAGACAAATCTTTGTGTGACATACAATTAATTGTTACGGTCTGGGTATTTGTTTACGTTTTGAGGCGCTCGTAGCGCTGTGCGACCGCGGTATTCTTACCGATTACCAAGGTTAAGCAGCGTTCGACTCGGTCGGCACGAGATGGGTGACCGTTTGTTCCCTGCTACCACTTAATGTGGTAGGCGTTAAGCCGAGTTGGAAGCTTTAAAGGCGGCTTGATAAGTTCCAACAGCAGGTGGCCACAAACCTGCCTCCATCAATCCGCACTGGGTCCGCGTGGTGCAGTATGACCTAATCTCTCTCACCTCGATTTCTGAAAGAAGGCCTTTGTCCAGCAGTGGGCAGTATAGGCTGATATTTAAAAAAAAACTTTTTTTAAATACGGCTACGACTGCCTCGTTGGTCTAATGGCAAAGCGTATTGCTTTGAGATCACGAGGTCCTGGGTTCAAATCCTAGGTCAGACAAATGTGGGTTTTCTAACGAAAACTTCCCAGTATGAGTCCGGGGTCTGGAATTGTGCCCGGTATATGGCAATAGGCTCGCCCCCTATTACATGGGATCTAACATCGTTGGGAAAACGTGCGTGTACTCAATACACCTCTGCCACCCCCGCTAGGGGAATATAGGCGTGCCGGCGTTTTTTTTCAATCTGTATTCAAAACGTGAAGATACAATACGACAAAATTGATCGTTGATTTCATAACACACGATACAATCCAAAGGCAGAAAGCACGATAAATCATGCATTACAAAAAATACGTGTTAAAAACGATTTTGATTTGAGATATACTTAAACAGATAAAAACTGGTTTACTTTATTTAAGGATAAACCACGTCCTACACCTTGGGCTTTCACGTTATTTCTTTTAAGGTAGTATATCTGATTTTAATTGTGACTCCACCAGAATTAATGATAATACTTTCCTCCTTCTTCAAGGTATGGCTTCACACTAATTATAAATGTATTTTGCCAGTGTCCAGTGAGATAGATAATTGTGTTTGTTTAAATTAATTCGACTCCCCGATGAATTTGATGACAACGATGATAATGAAATCAATGAAGTACCCCACCCTGGATAGTAAAGCGGTGGATACTTTACATACCAATTGCAACGGCCGTTTTGAGGGAAGTCGAAAAGGCACGTTTTATCACTTTGTTACAATTACCTTCATTCATGCACATATAAGAACACATATTGGTTAATATTCCACCAACATTACACATTATTAGTCGAAATAACACAAGTTTTGTTAATTAAAACAAATTGACAACATCACTCTTTGACTTCCCGGCAAAAAATAACGATAATACTCATAAAGACTTGACTTGACTTACAGACTTGTTGTTGTAGATCCTTGGGAATTTGCTGAGGTACTGGTAATAATAAACCCAGGTCTATAGTATATACAAAACAACATACTGAAGTTAGTGCCTCGTTGGTTTAGTGGCAAAGCGCATCGCTTTGTGATCACGAGGTCCTGGGTTCAAATGCTAGGTCTGACAAATGTGGTTTTTCTAACGAAAACTTCCAAGTTTGAGTCCGAAGTCTGTGTAATTGTGCCCGGTATATGGAAATAGGTTCGCCCCCTATTACATGGGACCTAACGTCGTCGGCGAATCGTGAGTGTACTCAGTACACCTCTGCCATCCTCGCTTAGGGAATATAGGCGTGACGGTGTTAGTTGAACAAAATACTAATATATTTCGTGTTGTTGCCCGTCGTGTCTGCTCGCCCTGTCAGGCGGAGCGAAGCACACAATACTCTATAAATACCTACGTACCACTTGAAAAGGTATTTTTCATTTCGACTAAGAATTATTTTGATTTACTGTCTTATGAGTATTAGTATAAATGTGGGTTAAAAACTAAAATAACGTGTTCTGGGTAATATAGAATGATTAAGTACTAAGTAATACGAACTCTATAAATTCCGTGAGAATACAAATCAACATTGTATAATGAGTGATGTACGCTATTGGCCGCGAGGCCTTTACAACTTCACCGGACTTAAGGGCGAGCGTGCAACCACTACGCTCGAGCCAGAAGGGCAAGGGGCGACATACTCGAGGGTGCCTTGAAGAGGCGCCCTTGGTTGGGACAGTCGCTGTGGGGGGCGGCCAAGCGCCGGCTATGGGAGGAGATCTACGACTACGTCGTCGTCGCCCGTATTCTGAGCGAAAAGAATGAATGATAAAGCATCGGGGGGATCGGTGAGAACATGTCGCGGCCGGCGGTGGCGGCAGGGGTCGGGGGGGGGGGGATCGTAGTCGGCGGCGGCTACGATTAACGGATTCGCATGGGTAGATGCGTTCGCGAAGTGTCATGTTGTCGCCTTTTTAATATAGGCGCGAATAGGTTCCAGACCTAGATCAGAGTGGAGATCGACATTCAGTACGAACCAGGGGGCTCCTACGGCTTTACGGAGAAAGCGGTTTTGAACCGCTTGGAGTTTATCGAAGTGAGAGGGGGCCGAATGCCCGAACACAACACACGCATAAGTCATGATGGGATCGCGCACGCATGGCGCTCAATCTGAGGCTTGAGCGGGCATAGCCTACACGTGACATGAACTAATGATACGTCAAAACAGCTCAATCAACGAAATAACAACATAAATCAGTCTAGAAGGTATATTGCAACAATATTAAGATTTATGCAGTCTTAGGCTACCTTTGATCCTTATAATTTACTGGCCATTAATTACCTAACCATTAGCTAATAATTTCAGCTGTGACATAATAGATGGCGTTGCGTGAAAATAGGTTGTAACTCAATTGAAATATTGCTGCGAAACGCGCAACCAGAGGGCGCGGCGGTGACGCAATGCTCGATTTTTCCACAGTAGACATGGTACAGTAGAACATCCTAGTACTTACGTCCGAATAAGAATCACCAAGGTAGACTTGGGATCAACGCGGCTTCTGCGCAGGACTCTGCTGCTGACTACCCGCGATGTTCTACTGTTTACATACGTTTACTGTGACTTGGTTCCACTTGGGCAATGGAATAAACCTTATCAATTCTTTATGAAACATTTCAATTAGGTCACGCCTATATTCCCCAAGCGGGGGTGGCAGAGGAGTACTAAGCACACCCACGATTCACCGACGATGTTAGGTCCCATGTTATTACATGGGCGAGCCTATTGCCATATACCGGGCACAATTCCAGACTCCGGACTGGGAATTTTTCGTTAGAAAAACAACTAGGTGTATGCCCATAATTTCACCCACCCATTAAAAGATAGGCATAATTACAATTTTTGAACTACATATATTATCGTGGTGCCTTAGAGTGAAAGCCTCAGCATTGCCATTTTGGCAATATTTATTCAATTTTAAATATAGCACCATAAGCTTTGCAGCACTCATTCTATTTGTCTCATACGCATTCAAATCTACATTACATACTAAAGACAAATAATTTAATAAGCTCTAGTAATAAATATTTCACAGGGTGCAGAGCTCAGGACTCAATTTTAACTTCCTCCTTTAAGTTAATTTTTTCGCACATTCAGTTTTCACTCTTAGGCGACGAGGTTAACCGTTTGACATCTTGAAACTCTGTACTCTCTGCCTACTCCGCAAAACATCTGATAGGTTAAATGCTAGCACTTACGTCAGGTTTTGGATTAAAACGGTAAAACGATACTTAAATCGTGTAATTTCTTCCATCATTATTTCTTAATTCAGGAATTTGAGCGAAATAGCGTGTTCATGCACGAACAGATTGACGTTAACGTGACGCTATCGAGTTGATATGCCATCCCCTTCGCACTACAAATTTACTAAATAAAGATGAAAGTGACAACGTTACTATAACATCTAAATGTTTGTGCTCGCATCACAGATAGTAAGGTAATTTGTTAGCATTATAGCTGATGTTCATTTCGCGTGGGTCGATTACAGAGCCACGCAAGAGAATTATGAAATAAACGTTATAAAATTTCCCAAAGTTCACCTGTAGCGGCACTAGTTATTACGACTCTTATTTTCGAATTTATTGCTATTATTCGTTGTGTTATGTGCTGTTTGTTTTAGGTATTAGTTACTAATCGATGGAACCTCGGACTTATTAGATTTTCCCTCGCTGACAATTCGCCAAATCGATCTTAAACCCCCCATAGAATTCTGTATGTATGTTGCCCACTTTTAGGTAGTAAATAACCAAAATGCAATGATTAGTTGCTTGATGTATGTAAAAGAAGGTTAGTAGTAAAACGCGGAACATTAGAAGTCGTATTTTCATCCTAAATTCATCTAATATTTTATATATTTTATTCTGCCTTCTTGGAAGATAAGTCTACGTTGGCATCCTGTAGTCAGATATCTAAAGGAATCCATAAGGATAGTTGGACTAAAGAAACAGTTGTTGTCCTGCTGTTTTTACTGACAAATAAACTCCGAGACTTTCTTGATACCACCACTTAATATCTACCTTCTTTTCCTTACGTTATTAAAATGCAAAACGCGTAACGAATAGGTGTCGATCGTTCCCTTATTTCTGAGTCAATTAGAAGCTTACCGTAATGGTTTAATGGTCGTTTAGAAGCTTACCGTAATGGTTTCATGGTCGTTTATCGAAGGGCAAGTGAGGTGCGAATCCCCTCTCGTCTAGACGTACCCATGTCGTGCCCACTGCGCCTTCGACCTTGCCCCACTTCTCTAGTGTAGGAAATAAAGGGGATCTAAGTAATGCGTCTATTTAGTTTGCAATCTAGACCGTTGGGAAGCCATTCGATTATTAAAACACAACGTATGTCGTTTCGCGAATCGCAAACGAGTTACATTATGTTGTCCGAGAATCGAAGAGTTTTTATATAGTATATAAGCAATTAAGCATCAGTGATATTTTCTATGTTAGTTAGTCCTAGAAACGACATCCATAGGATTTTCATAACATACTGAGTGAGATGTTGAGCGGATCATTTTTGTTAAATGTGGATGTCTGCAATATACTTCAACTCAGTAGTGCTATCAGCAGTTCAGGGCTTTAATCGGTCGTTGGAGTTAATGGTGTAGCCAGCATTTTGTCCAACGGAGAGCAAAACCCTAAAGGAATTTCTCTTAAAAGTTTTTTTAAGAAAAAAGTAAAAACCGTAAACAAATGTTCTGTAGTTTTTTTTTTTAAATGTATCCCCACACTAACAATTATTCCTCTTTTGTGGACGCGTTTACAACCATCAAATTCAAATATACCAACACCCCGACCGAAAATAAATGTGGGTCATACAAAGATTTGTCCCGCGCGGAAATCGAACCCGCAACTACCCGATTTATTGGGCGAAGCGGCTTAAGCTCTTAACTGCCAAGCCATCCGTCTAATTTGTAGGTTGCGGAAGTATGCGAAATCACCTCAAAATGTCGTGACACAACGGCTGATAAGTTAAGAAAGTTATTTAACGCTTTCAATCAATATTAACATTGTTATAATGTGCCGTGAAAATAAAACCACAGCTGCGGCCACTGACCTGCCGTCGGGTTACGTAATTACCCATTAATTATGTTAATGGCTTCGCTCTTTAAGCTAATAGTGTGTGCGGTGCACGATGCGAGGTGTATGACGTGCTTGTCACCTGTCCGTGTAGCGTGATGATAGCCCACATGCGAGCCCGTATTGATTTTGCTTCATAAATGGGTCGACGGGGTCGCGTGGTGGAACCTGATAAAATACATCAAAATTATATCTAGCATATAATGTCGTCTAATATCTATCTAATGACTAATAACCAACGGCCGATTGCAATATTTAACTCAATAAGTAAGTATTTATTTAATCAGTAACAGTCAGTAACAGTGACTGCCTGGTTGGTCTTGTGGCAAAGCGCATCGCTTTGTGAGCACGAGGTCCTGGGTCCAAATCCTAGGTCAGACAAGTGTAGTTTTTCTAACGAAAAACTTCCCGGTACATTCCGGAGTCTGGAATTGTGCCCGGTATATGGCAATAGGCTCGCCCCCTATTATATGGGACCTAAACTTCGTTTGCGAAACGTGGGTGTACTCAGTACACCTCTGCCACCCCCGCTTGGGGAATATAGGCGTGACGGTGAGTAACAGTAATTATTATAAACTCAACTTAAATATGAGTAATATGTTTTTTTTTATATTTTACATAACTAAATTTTTATTCAGTAATGTTTTCTAAAGAAACTATCACCTATTTTAAATAAATAAAAATAAAGTAAAAAGTAGCAAAATATAATACACTATTTACAACTGTGCCAAATCGCTGGCGTTCGGCAGGGTGCCCAGAAGGCTGGCACCGTTCCCGCGCGGGATTGCAATGCTGATCCTTTGCGCGAGATACGTGCCAGCCCTTTGGTCACGTGTAGTGTCTACCAGTCTTTTAGACAGTTCCCCAAAGATGTGATGGGCGCTTGAACTCCATGGACCCAAAGTTTTCATACCAAATGGCTCAAATAAGCATCCTTTATCCAGGTGGCTGTATTTGCGCCGTTTCCGGCACTCGGCAGAATCCGCGGCGCTACCAGCCTTAATAACTGTCTCTGGAAGGCGCGACGGCGCTAAGGTATCGACACATGTGGAGTCCCATACCAGAGGCCGTCCCATCTTCCAGGGATAGATTTGCCTACTACGCGTAGAATTTTGACATATTTTGTATGAAAAATATGTCAAAAGTCTACTGACAGTAAGCAAATTTATCCGGCCCGGAAACCGGCCTTAAAAGATACGTAAAAGGATAGATACATCTGTTCTAATATGAAGTATTTTAAGTTATAATATATGTTCTAATACACTCCTAACCAACACGTTATAAGTTTTTCTTTTCTCATATTAAGTACTAGCAGATTCTCGCGGCTTTGAACCCGGTCACCTACAGCGCCACATACCGGATCTATAATGTAGCTTTTTAATTATGAAGAATTGAAGTCGGTTAAGTAGTTTTGGAGTTTCTCGATTATCAATAAACAGATCTTTCCTCTTTATAACTAGCTATTACTAGCGACCCACCCGGCTTCGCGCGCTCTGACCATTGGTGAAAACCGTATATAAATTCGTTCAGTAGTTATTGAGTTGATCGCGTTCAACAGACCGACAGATGTGGCGGGGAATTTGTTTTATATTATATAGTGAATTAGTATAGATAAACAAACGGAGCTGTCTCTGTTGTCTTTATATTTAACAGCAAACACTGGGCGCTTGTGCATACAAACTTGTGATTCCATGTCATAATTCTGAATCACAGTAGACATCAAAGCGATCTAAGGCAAAAAATGCTAGTAGGAGCTTCTGATTTTATGTGGTTTTGTAAAAACGAAATAGGTACCCTATTACCCTATTAAGCTAAAGTGTCAAATAAAATATTAGTTTTCTGTAACTAGTCAGCCATACAAATAAGGACACATTAACCTCTTTGTGTCAATCACCAATGCTCGTACACGTAGGCATCTGTGACGGTCAGTAGAATGAATCGATCAACATGATTAATAGGAAAATTATGAATCGATTTCCCTAATATAGGTATGACAGTGTTTCACCTACCCCTGGAAATCCAACTACCTACCTACCTACTTCAGTGCATCTACTGCGTTCGTATTATTTTTACCGCATGAAAAAATGACAAAACTCGATTGTTATTGCCAATTTGTTTAGAGTGACCAACTTTTACTGAAAACTAAATAATTTGTGGTATACTACTGTGTACATTATTAAGGTACGTCACCTTAAGTATGTTTTTTTTAATTAAAACTTAGGACACAAAAATAAATCATAATGTGGGGCACATTAGGATTTACTCCTGTGTCGTGGTTGCGTTTACAAACATGAAACTTCACATACACAAATACCCAGACCGGAACAAATAATTGTGGATTTGTCCCGTGCGGGAATCGAACCCGCGACTACAGACACAGTGGGTGGAGCGGCTTAAGCTCTTAACCACTGCGCTAATTCGTCCGTCTAATTTTAAGTCTAATTAATATACTTATGAGGTATTAAGACGATATCCTACTCAATTTCATACTAGAATGACTGACAAGTTAATTTTGCAGTTAATGCCATGCCTCGGAGAAGCCTTTAATGCCTGCTTAATTATATCCTAGATGAGGTGATCCATAGATTACAGTCATGTACAGTCGTACAAGGATCTATTGGTCTGCGGCCAAAATCGTGACTAACGCTGTCGTGTAATGAAATGTCACTACATTGCAGTCGCAAAGTTCCCGTTTGCTATGAAATTTCCCCAATTTCCTTTTTTAATTAGTAACCGTGCAGAACCACCTTTTTTTCTTTTGGGACTAAGCCCGCCACTTATTCCCACCATTGTAACTCCTGTAAGCAAGGATCCACAATAGTCTTCTTAGATGACGCCAAGGTTTGAACCTTGGGATGTCCCGGGAAGCACTTTAATTGTCTTGGAACCGGCAACAAAATAAATAGAAAGAAAAAGAAGCAGTAGGAAAAATAAAAAATCCACTTCCTTCCTTTGCCACTTTGCAACACACATACAGAGACACAAAAAAAATTGGCAGATCAGCCATAGAGAAGGAGACCACGACTAGGATAAGCCCAGTTTTAAAGCACCACGGTTACGAAAAAATATTAACAGGGCCTATTTGTGAGCCTCATGTTTGATTCCAGTTCCAGGTGCAGAACCACCTGCTGAAATATCTTCTTGGAAGTAGGAATTTTCCTTAATGTTAACCCTAATTTTACACGGACCAAAAGATACTTGTTGGACTATAGGTAGGCATTGTAAGGCAGAGATTGCAAGTTAACACGCTGCGCAAGGACAATCGGATACCGTAACATCTGGCTCGTGTGAGTATCAGTTTCAAATATCTCGGATATAATACAAAGCTTGAGATATACCCATTGGAACTTCGATTTCAAAAGGGTGCTTATACCTTACTCGATATGATTCTTGAATTAATACATCTATTCGTCTATTCGTTGTTGTCGGTGGCTTTGTCATCACTGGCGATAAATGGAAAAAAAAATATGTACGTGGTTAGTTATTTTGTTACCGTGCCTAGGAGTTTGATGAGAGAGAGTCTGGGAGATTTATATTTGTCAACATAGGAATAAATCCTAGCGTGGAAACGTTTTTTCTTTTAGCAGCCAATAATTCAGAAGCAATGCGAACTCTGTTGGCAATGAATTTATTATTAGGCGAAAATACAAGAATGGGTATGAATGACCGCGATGTGAGGCGATATGCAGGTCAAGGAGACCGACGCCAACCGAATGCACACGGTCCCTTCAACCGAATCTGTGACTGGCTGGCTCGATTTACAAACATTTGTAGGGTTACCAAATACTTCACAATAAAGTAAACGTATTAAATGTACTGCCTCGTTGGTCTAGTGGCGAATAATTGTGATCATGAGGTCCGGGGTTCAAATCTTTGGTCGGACAAATGTAGATTTTCTATCGAAAAATTATTATCAGTTAGTATCTGCCTGGAGGCGAGCCCGATGACCTATTGGGACCTCTCATCTTCGCCGAAAAGTGGCTGGCTCTGTCACCCCCGCTTGGGGAATATAGGCGTGATGGTGTTTTTTTTTTTATTTAAAGCGTCGAGAGGTAGGAGGGCGGGATACCCTCCAGATGATCGGAGGATCCGGTGAAAACTAGATGTGCATAGCCCAAAGCCGGTTGTCAGTCGTCGGTGGTCGATCTGTGGGGGAAGCATATGTGTAGGACAACGAATGTCTTTCTGATGTTATTCTTCAGCCGAAAGACGTCCACTGCAGGGCAAAGACCTCCCCTAAAGACCGCCTCAACGACCGGCTTTGTGTCGTACGCATCCAACTTCTACCCGCGACCTTCACCAAGTCATCGGTCCATCTTGTAGGGGGCCTGCCCACTCCACGTCTTTGGGTACGTGGTCGCCATTCGAGAACCTTTCTGCCCTAACGGCCGTCAGTTCTACGAGCGATGTGCCCTGCCCACTGCCACTTAAGTTTAGCAATTCTGAGTGCAGTGACTTTGGTCCTCCTGCGGATCTCCTCGTTTCTGATACGATCTCGCAGGGTAACTCCGAGCAAAGCTCTCACCATGGCCCTTTGGGTGACCTTAAGCCTTCTTATGAGGCCCATCGTAAGCGACCATGTCTCAGTGCCGTATGTCATCACTGGCAACACACACTGGTCAAAGACTTTTGTCTTGAGACACGAATTTCTGATGTTAATGATGATTAAAGTTTGATTTCGTTGAGACCTTTAGTATTTATATTTAATTTACTAGCGACCCGCCCCGGTTTCGCACGGGTAAATTGTAAGCATATACCACTCCATCCATTGGTGCAAAACGGTATGAAAATCCGTTCGGTAGTTATTGATTTTATCGCGTTCAGAGAAACAGACACACGCGGCGGGGTCTTTGTTTTATAATATATACCAGAGGTTTCCAAACTTTTTTTCTCACTTTCAAAATTTAGCTGGTTCCGGTGGACCGCCTGCAGCTACATTTCTACCATATTACCAAAACTCGACAAAAATGTGAAGATTAGACTATGGAAATTTGCGTTGCGGCTGAGTTCCAACCACGAATTAATAGTTTTCAAAAAAAAGTGAGAATTGATTGGTTAATTAATTGATTGATTGTGCTGTGAGTGGATGTCGAAAAAGTAAAGTTGGCCAACCAAAAAAATGATTCCATCCAACTTTACTTTTTTGACATCTACTCACAGCACAAGGAACCAATCAATTTTCACTTATTTCATTTAGAACTCCCCCATTCGGAGTGGTAAAAATAAAAATAAAAATAATATATTTTCTTGTGCTGTATTTATTCACATATGTAATTATTACACTATTAATTATTATTGTTATCATATTACCTTGTAATATGATAACAATAATAATATTGGTTATTACCTTGTAATATGATAACAGTCGTAATATAATTAAAATTAAAAACTGAATATGGAATATGCAAGTTTTTACAAATAATCTACATTGATCGGTGAAGTCAAGCCAATATTTTAGTTCTTCACTATCGAAAGCAAATAAATTTTCGTGGACCCCCGCTTACGAATTGTTTACGAACCCCCATTTTTTGTCACACCAACGTAGATCCTCGTCGAGTCTCGCGTGGACCCCTGGGGGTCCACGGGACCCCCGGACCACTGGGACCACCTGGGAACTAAGGATATATAGGGATAGTAATGAATGAAATGTTGTTCTAATGGTGCATGGTGGTGGCAGACGATCACGAGGTCCTGGTTACTTCCGCGTTCGAATCCCAGATTTTTTGTTTCTATAAATTCTTACTGATAGACTGAAAATGTCCCCAATATCATAGCTACTAGGCTCACCCTCTATTAAGTACAATGGCACCTAATATTATCGGCGAAATTTGGATATACACAGTACGGGGTATTGCTGCTTTGTAGACACATTCTGACCACTGTCTTTGGGATTCTGGATTGGTCATGCTCACAAAAATTTCTTTGCTTGTTTGTGGTGGCTGTCTGGCGCGGGTCACTTCTTTCCCTCCAATATGCTCGAGGGGAGTGATGGCTGTTCCAGTAGTCGTACTCGTGATCGGGTGCTGCTCCTGAAGATTGGTCCGCCCGGAATCCTCTAGACACGCTCTTTAGAAATAACACGACAGTCTCATATCGCGATCGTAGGGCATCACTGGAGCTAAACCTTAACTATTATATTATACTTACACAATATGAAAAAAAATGTAACAAAGTAAGAGAATTAAATGAAAAAGGGCAAGCTCGCTGAGTTTCTCGCCGGATCTTCTGAGTGCCGAATGCGTTCCAATCCGGTGGTGGATAGATTAGATAAAAAAATACATTTTTGCAAAATAAATTATTTGAGTGTGAGTTTTACATCTTGACTACGTCTTCTTAACGAATATAGGAGTGACGGTCTGTTTTCCGTTGTTTGAATCATAGTTGAATGATACTGGAGTCCCGGCCCAGGTGAGTGTCGTTCCTACGCCTGTACGTCTATTTTAGCGCATGACGTAGGAAACGTTCAAAACTCGTTATTAGCATTGTTATTTCAAGGTGAATCGCCGAAGCTATGTGATACGTATTTAGACACACTTGATGTGTTTTCCGATTCATACTATCATGTACATAATATATGTCCATATATTATGTACATATATATATGTACATAATATATGTTCATAGTATAACCTAAACGCATGTCCTACGCATACCTTAGTACGACGCTTCTTGTGTATAGGTTGTTTTCTATTCTCAAGGAATTTATGAAATACGTTATTGACGGAGTACTCAAGTATTCTATACTGCTAAAAGCTTGCTGCAGTCATACCAAAACAAATTTTGACCCGCGGCCAAAATCGGAACTAACGCAGTCATCAAGAGAAATGTCACTACATGACAATCGTTGCCGTTTGGTATAAAATTTACCCAAGCTATTTTTTTTAATTAGTATTTGTGCCTGTTGTAATATTTCCCTGAAAGTAGGAAAATTTTACTAAATGATAACCCTAATTTCACACTTACCCTGTCAATGTTATCCAGGGGCTAAATTATCCTTGTAGCACTATAGGTTTGTTTTAGCCTATATTTTTTATTAATATTCTTTTGACAGTAAAGCAAAATAACTCTTAGTTGAAATGAAGAATACCCTACCACGCAGCAGATGGAGCAACGAGACACGATATATTTTTTTTAATTATATGTGACAAAGACATCTTAATGTGCGATATGCGATACGTAGTTTAAAAACATACTAAAATCAATTGTGGGACATGCCGGCTCACAAACAGAGGTTATCGATAACACCTAGATTAGAGGTGAGTCGTATTTATTAGAACAGATCCAAAGAACAGGTATTTTACGAGAATAGGCGGCACCTAATCCAATTCTGACAATACCTAATCCACCTAATATTATATATTCAATAAAAACTAATGTTTAGCCGTTTAGCGCGCTCACTCACACCTGTTCCCGCGCTCTCTCACTCACTCATATGCTTAACGCTTTACTATCCCGCTTACGTGTAAGGGTGGAGGGAGCGAGACAGCGCTATAAAACGCGTATTGATATAAAACAAATGTAAATATAATGAATAGAAATCTTTTAAATACGTCATCTTGCGAACGCTAAACTTTTGCGGAATATTTAATATCGCAAGACTCAAAACTACATACATTCGTAAGTTAACAGTCCTAAGCCTGTAAAAAGTATGAAGGGAAGATACCAATTCATCACGAATATATCATTAAATCATGAAATAGAAAACAAGTATTAGTTTATTTATTCAACCAATTTCGTGCAGAAAAATCTAATCTAATAAAAAAAAATATGATTCCATTTCGAAACTTCCATTTTCTTAAAAGTGTTATTATGACTGTACCCGTTCTTAACTAACAAAACAATTTAACATTCAATTAATTCAAATATCGATAATTCGATATCAGGATTTGATATAGAATAGGCGGATTGAGATCACTAAGAAACGGTATGTGTATGAGATCATTGAGATTAGGTGGATTAGGTGGAATAGGTATTTGGATTAGGTATTTATGCAGACTAGGAACAGGTGTACTTAGTACCTGATTTACCTAATACGACCCATCTCTAACCTAGATGAACTATGAGAGTGGAGGAAGCCAGAGAGGTATGTAAGGAAAGAACCTGTTGGAACTATGTACTCTCTGCCTACCCCGCAAGGGATCTGGCGTGATGATATAGATAGATAGATAGACCTGGCTTATTTTATTTAATGCAAAACTTATTTGCTTCTAATGTAGAATGAAGATGATTCTTAACAGAGAAAAAGACTTTGCTGTAGATAGCAATCGATGTCACGTAATCCGCCTAGTGGGAGCGACCGCTTTAACTACTCATTTTTAGTACCTATTTCCTTATTATATTTATGGATTATATTTTGTTTATGGATTTCTAATAATGCGAATATACCTACAAAAAGATAAATGTACAGCCTCAGTAAATTCACTCTACGTAGTTATTTGTGTACATCTAGTACATAAAATAGGTATATCCGCGTAAAGTGATTAGGCATTGTTAATAACAAACAAATAATATTGCGCAATGCCTATACAGTTCGTTTTTTCAAGCTTTTATTTAACTTGCAAAGTTCGTATGTCTGTCTTTCCGGTTCAAAATTTGTGATGCATTTTTCTAGCACTTGCGGTTGTCCGATTAAGTTGAAATTTGGGGTACGTATGTGAATTCGGTGACAATGCAATATGGTATCGTGGAGCTGGTGTGACGATGAAGTCGGAAGGTAGCCATAGGAACATGTGGACTATACAACGTAACCCCCTCGTGTTTAAGCTCGCTAGATTGGTATCGACAAGTACTATACAACGAGATAGTGTTCAGGGTCTAATGATGAAGCCGATAGGTGGCCAATGGAACCACCCAACTACTCGATATAACCCCGCCGTGTTTGGGCTCGTTGGGTTTGTCGTGACGAGTACTTTAGACCCGGATGGTGTCCAAGGTCTGATAATGGAGCCGGAAGGAAGACATAGGAACTCCGTAACCAAGCAAGGTATCTTCGTAGTGATTTTTATATTAAAATTTATTCACTTCATCGACAGAAACCATTCATACACAGGCACATCATTATCATTATCATCAGCCCATGGTTAGTTTATAGCTGAATCGTAGCGCTTGTGCCGTGGTTTTTGCAATGATCACCAAGGTTAAGCAGCATTCGGCTCGGTCAGTCTGAGATGGATTAGTGGTATTTCCATTTTTGAGCATTCCGTGCTTTGGCAGGCGCGCTAAGCCGTTTGTCTCGGTTACTACTTCATGTGGTAGTCGTTATGGGAAGTTGAAAGCCTTATGAGGCGGCTTGATAATGTTCGATAGATAGACTCGATAGACATCGATAGAATCCAAACGGTTCAATCTCGTTTCCTTAGCAAAGACGTCGGAGCCCCGTGGTTCATACGGAATGTCGATCTCCATTCCGATCTCGGTCTCGAACTTATTCGTGCCTTTATTAAAAAGGTTACAACCTGATATTTTGCGAATGCGTCCAATCATAGAAATCCACTAATCGTCGCCGCCGCCGACTACAAACCCAACTCCCCTCCTATCAGCCGCTACCGCCGTCCGCGGCATGTTCCCACCGACCCTCCCGATGCCTCCTCGTCCCCTCTTTCACATACAGATACCGCACTTGCCCTTCTAGCTCGAGCGTAGTGGTTGCACGCTCGCTCTCTTATCCGGTGAAGCTGTAAAGGCCCCGCTGCCAACAGCGTAGATCATACACACACACAAAAAAGTTACAACAGCAGGTGGCCACAACCTTGTCTCTACCAATCCGCAAAAATTAATTATTTGTCGAACCTAAAACATACATACCTGTCGAAATTAATCAACTAAAACTAAGAAAATGCGTGGATAAACTTTGATTTGTTTGGATGAACTAAAACTTTGTAAGAGTTGATGTGAAGTGTCCCGATTATGGTCGCGTGCTGGTTGCTGCGCCCACTTTCCCTGCGGGGTCACGGCCAGCGCGAGCACGCACCGGAAACCAGTGCTATATTGCGCAATCTTACTTCAAATATCTTCCTACATTGCTTTGATGTGTCGACGTGTGTTGAATCTTTGATATTCCGTGTGTTTAATTTACGTTACACACTTCTAGTAGGTAAATGTATCTATATACGGATGCCTTTTCTTAACACGCGCGAAAACGGGATTATAGTATTCTACACTTCCGATTTCCTCCTGTACCTGTATTTTTGTGCTGACTTAAATGACTTCTGTTCTCGAATACAGATAAATTAAAACAATTCGCATAGGGAAACCAGATTACCTACATAATGATAAAGTCCAAATTATTACAACTAAAATAAAACTATTTTTCGGATTTTATCGCGCTTTATTTTTGGTTTTTAAGTTCCCGACGTTTCGAGTGCTTTGCAGCACCCATGGTCACGGGAGGGACTGAGGTGTTAGATGTCCAAAAGGCATAGTTGTTCCGGGGTACCCTCAAACTTCTTAATTATTTTTGTTGTGGTTGATCCGATCTACGCAGAATGAGCTCACGGTGTCTTGAGGTCTTGCGGTGTTATGCTTGGTTTTGGATTTGATTATATTAATTACCGGATCTCAAGACGATGGAAGCACCCAGCCATATTCTCTATTGAAATTAGGATGTTTTTTAATTTCAATAGCCTCGCGAACCATCCTTGGTAGGAATCGGTGTTCTTTCACGAGGATTTTTGGTCTATCAAATCTGATGTTATGGCAGGTGCGGTCAAGGACATGTTCACAGACTGCAGACTTCTTTGAGCAACGAGCGACCTTCTTTCTTCTTCTCACGTTGTTTTCTAAGAAACTTAAACCATATCTTCCTAAATTGCTTATACCGTAACCAAGAAATTAAACGATAATTTTTAAGACAAAAGAAATGCGGCCATTAGTATACCGGACACGTCGACTGAAGGTCAGTGGTTGTCTGTCGTAAACGAGAAGATTGTCCTTGCGAGCGGCCGACCGAGACGGGTCTTGTGACAACTCGCGGAACATAGACCTGTGGAATATATATCCATAACAGGGTCTTTCTTTATTCTCAATGCTTGGCATTACAATAATTTCGTGAAATATACTATATATTTTTTTTTTATTTACTCCGTTACTATATATTTCCTAAGCGGGGGTGGCAGAAGTGTACAGAGTTCACTCACTTTTCGCCGACGATGTTAGGTCCTATTTAATAGGAGGCGAGCCTATTGCCATATACTCCAGACTCCGGACTCATACCGGGAAGTTTTTACCGTTTAACCGTTAGAAAAACTACATTTGTCCGACCTAGGATTTGAGCCCAGGACCTCGTGATCACAAAGCGACGCGCTTTGCCACTAGACCAACGAGGCAGTCCTTTAATAAAATATATATTTTTTATTGAAAAAAATATTGCCCTACGCTAGGGATTATTTCTGTGTCAAGGGTGCGTTTACGATCATGAAATACACATTCACAAACACCCAGACGGAACCAAATGCTTGTGGATCACACAAAGAGCTTTCCCCTGTGGGAATCGAATTTGTGACTGCTAGATCCAGTGGGTGTTCAGCGGCTTAAACTCTTAAGTCGTCCGTCCATAAATGATGGTGTAATTAATTGTATTCTGTACGCTACTAGATCACCACTAAACAATTATGCGTCTCATTACGTACTGTTACATCCCTAACTCGCACGGGGCTATATTGCTGAATTTCAGTTCCCACATTTTTCCATTTCTGTTAAACCAAATCAGCAATATATGCCTTTATAAACCCCGGGTTTTCAACAAAAGGCAGTCACTGTTCATTTGGTAATTAGTCTAATTACTGCTCAACTACGGACCTGGTTTCTGCCTGCCGGTTGGCTCAGTAGTGAAAACTAAGCTACCGAAGGGGTCTGAATTCGACAAAGACCTTCACCTTCTCGCGTGTGAGCGACAAAAGTACTGCGTTACAAGTGTAGTCGGTTATAATAATTGTGAAACAAACAATAAATAAGTGTCTAGCAATCTAGTTGCTTTTTTATAACAACTGAATGGCCGGACCTAACAGTACCTCATTAAAATTAGGGCCGAAGGGCCGAATGACAGTTCCGCAATTCAATTCCGTAAAATAATTTGTGTAGGCACAGAAAACGTGCATACTCTTTACTGTCGTTAGTAACTTGTAAACAGACAGTGACAAGAAAACGTGAGCAACATATGTGTTAATTATTTATTTGTTTTGTGTTATTTATCTTTAAGCTGCTTTATGAATCCTCCATAACACTATACCCTCTACGTGGACATAACTAATTAGACTGCTCCTGCCAACTATGTTTACACATAAACATACTACTATTGCAACAGAAATAAAACATAAACATACTTAGACAAGATGTACCTATTAATAATAATAATAATATCAGCCTATACTGCCCACTACTAGGCAAAGGCCTTCTCTCACAAATCGAGGTGAGAGAGATTAGGTCATACTCCACCACGCGGACACAGTGCGGATTGGTGGAGGCAGGTTTGTGGCCACCTGCTGTTGGAACTTATCAAGCCGCCTTTAAGGCTTCCAACTCGGCTAAACGACTACCACATTAAGTGGTAGCCGGGACCAACGGCTTAACGTGCCTTCCGAAGCACGGAGACGCTAGAATATGAAAATGCCACAAACGGTCACCCATCTCAGGCCGATCGAGTCGAACGCTGCTTAACCTTGGTAATCGGTTAGAACACCGCGGTCACACAGCGCTACGAGCGCCTTGTGTACCTATTATTTTCTTGTAAATTAAAGATTTTTCAGCTTCCCGGAGAAAAGGACGTGTCACATGTCGTGGATAGGTCGAGTAGGTAGGCATTAAGTAAATTTTAGGCTTATAATAAATATTCTAAGGTTTTTGATTACTAAGGCGGGGATAGCGTATAGCAGATTTGTGCTTGTTTCAGCGGGGCCGAGATGTTGACATTTAGAAAGATATTTTATTACTTGTTACTTATATCTTTCTTTGTAATCTATATCATTATGCCAGCTCCCTTGCGGGGTAGACGTAGAGTACACAGTTCCAAGAGGTTCTTTCACTAGAGACCTGGCTTCCTCCATTCTGTGTAAGGATGTAGGTACCGGGGAAGACCTAGACTTAGCTGTTGTTACTGTTTCCATAAGATATTTTGTTTGTTTTTGTTGTGTATTTAAATTGAATTATACATTTTATTAAACTTGTAAGTATATCTTATTATATAAATTGAGTAAACGGGTCTTCCGGGTAACGATTTGAAATTTTCAAGGATCCGTATTCATGCGCGAAACTTTTTGTATTCTTTACTATTGCTAAGATGATGTCATCCTAATTCTTCTTCTGGTATTCTATAATATTCCTAGCGCGTTTATTTTTTATCGATTAATCTAGTTGAAAACATAAATGGATTCTCACATCCGGATGCCATTGTGTGAGGAAGGCCTCCTCCATTCAGAGTGATTATCAACAGTGAAGGCAATTCAATGAGAAATACTAACTTCAGTGGTCCGTGAAATTGGACGATGTTGAGATGTGCGAAATTTCAATTCTGATTTTTAAAAATCAATTAAGTAAGTGGGTTGTATGGTGTAAACATGGTTACTGTTTCCAAATCAAGTTTAAAACGAGAATCTTTTTGTAAAATTATAATATTGTACAAGTTTTGTTATGAACCATGAAAAACGGAAGACTTGGTATAATAGTTAAGAACTTAAGCTGCTTCGTCCACTGTATCAAGTAGTCGCGGGTTCGATCTCCGTATGGGGCACCGTACGGGGAATCCGCTAGTACAATTGTGGATCACGCGTAAAGGACATTGTTCTGCGCCCATACATGATTTGCCCCAGAACCAACAGCAATGAAAAAATACTTGTACGATATGAAATTATTTATTAATTCTCTTGAGGCATTTATTATTAAATGGACAAGTGGGGGAACCGCAAAATTGCGCAAAATGTATTAGATTTTGAGGTTATAATTTAGAGTTACAATTTTCGTGTGATCCACAAATATTTATTTGGGCCTGGGGGTTTGTGTATGTAAATTTCACGTTTTTAACGCATCCACCACCCAGGAATAATTCCTACAGTGGAACTACTTTTTATTTCTAAACAAAACGTATGAAAGTTTATCCATTATGGATAAATGCTATACCGACGTTATTTATGGGTACACCAATTATACTAAAAGTTATTTCCTATAATGTCCTATAATCAGAAGTCGAATTTAAAAAAGCTATATATTGATGATTGGCACTTTGATATTGTTCAATGCAATGGAACTGGAAGTAGCAATTCAGCAATGTAGGGTGGAGTTTTGGGATGTAACACAACGTTTTTTTATAAGGACACGTGGCATTAATTAAGTCTTTAGAAATCGTAATAATACGACATTAGAAGTAGTATAAAACCGTGAAATTGTCGCAACATCTGTAACAAAACTATCACAATCTGCTTTAGTACTGCGTGCACAAATTTATGTGATACAGTGGCTTAAAACTTGTAACTATACTTATCCTCCTCCTCGAGTCGTATTCTTCATGTCTGAGGGTCGTGACCTCCACCTTCCAGCGGCTTCCTCGGCGACATGCAGCGCGTTATAGACTGTAGTATCCAGAGTGGTGCGAATCTGGTCAGGCCAACGTGTTGGGCTGCGTGCTCGAGGTCTTTGTCCATCGACCTTCCCAGTGACCATGAGCTTCTCCAAGTTGTCACCGTCTTTTCTGGCAATGTGGCCAAAGAACTCTAAGATACGCTTGAGACAGATGGTAGAGAGTCATGTCGTGACTTTGAGCTGTTCCAGTATCGATATGTTAGTTCGATGAGCACTATACTTATAAGTTAATAGAATCGGAAAATATTTTTACAGCAACAATGTGATTCTGTGTTATTATTCAAACTGTGCATGTACGGTAAAGCGGTGCCATATGCGGTGCGGTGCAAAATCACTTCTAGTGATTTATTATTACTGTGGTCAAGTTAATAACCAAACGAACGAAGATAGCCCAATGGCATCGGGTAAATGTATCTACCTCAAGGCTGATGCAGTTCTATCTCCGTCGAGCTCGAATACAACTGTTTATTCGGCTTCACTTTCATCACAAACTGAAGTGGCCTTCTAGTAGAAACGTCCTCGTCATCACTTCCTAAATACCGTTAGTTTCACGAGCTTTGAGTATCGGCCACTAACTTGGCCTCAGAAGCTACGGACCGTCAATATGTATGTAGTCATTCCCGGAAACTGATATTTATTACCTTGGAATAAAAAGTTAAACAATAAGTTAAGGAGTAGGATATCCTACTTATATTATTAATGCGAAATTTTGTTTGGAAGGATTATAGATAATTTATAAAGATATTACGAAACAAACGTGTGCGCAGCCGCGGGTAACGGCTAGTCTTACATGTAGCATAAGTATTGAGTTCTTATGATTTACGCAAACAGCTATTTTTTATTACGCACAGCCATTTTTTGGCCGTTTATTTTTAAGCATCGAAACATCGATGTTTTCTGGTGTGATCTTTAAAACAGAAAATATAAAATTAATTTTATTGGAGAAATTAAGACCAACTTATTGTTAAATACAACTGGTTACCTTAATTTAGACCTATTTTTAGAAGCTATAAATAAATCAACATACTGGTAGTATTCAATTGCAAGGCAAAAGCGTTTGCTCACATATCGAGTTTAATTTTACATATCTATTATATATCTATATGCCCTGTGCTAATATCTGATCAGGCTATTAGCCATTTAAATCCGGACAAGGTTAGCTTAAATTGGATGTTCTGTTTACCAAATTGATCGTTATCAAACACCGATGTTCATAGATACAGCAAAATAATTATTACAAATACAATTGTTTTGAATGTATACTGTACTTATCTGGTCAATTTTCAATTCCATGCAATTTCATATAATTTCGACTCAAAATCACAGGAAGAGACGTATTTTAATAGCGCTGAAAGATAAATTACACTTTACGGTCTGTAAGTCAGGAAGGGCAAATTTTATTGTCATCGAAGGTTAATGACTGCCTTTTAATCTAGTGGCAAAGCGCATCGCTTTGTGATCACGAGGTCCCGCATTCAAATCCATCTATCTATATCATCACGCCAGATCCCTTACGGGGTAGGCAGAGAGTATAGAGTTCCACCAGGCTCTTTCCTTACATACCTCTCTGGCTTCCTCTACTCTCATAGTTCGTCTCATACACGCTCGCCGGTTACGGAGACTCCTGACTTGTCCTTCAGATAAGACCCGGTCTATTTGGTCATGGTAAGACAGTCTAGGTCTTCCCCGGTACCTACATCCTTCCACTTTCGCATTGTATATCAGTTTTGTCATTCTTTCTTCGGACATTCTTTCTATATGCCCGAAACAACGGAGCATACCCTTTCTCATCTTTACACCGATATTCTCTTTCATACCTATTTGCTTTCTTACTACGCTGTTGCGAATACGGTCCATCAGCTTCACTCCGCACATCTTCCGCAGAGCTCGCATTTCCACCGCATTTATCCTACTTTCATTCTCCTTCTTACATACCCAGCTCTCGCTGCCATATAACAGCGTTGGGACAAGCACTCCATTATGTATGGCCAGCTGCGCCTTTCGGCTTAAGTGCCGGCTCCCAAGTAGCTTTCCCATCGCGCCATTCACTCTGTTCCCTGCACTCACTCTTCTCTCTATGTCAGCGGTGTAGTTTCCATCCTTACTTAATGCGCATCCAAGATATACAAACTCATTCACTTGCTCCAGCACATCGTTCCCAACCACAATCCTTGCATTCGTTCTGGTTTCTTCCCGTTCAAAAACCATAATTTTGGTTTTCTTTACATTCAAATGTAAGCCATTTTTCATGCAGTCGCCTTTCATAACTGTGACTAGTGATTGCAGATCAGTGGCTGTTGGCGCTATTAAAACCGCGTCATCTGTATATAGTAGATGATTTACCACTAGATCACTCATTTGTACACCTTCATTCATCGCTTTCAGTCTTTGAAGACTTTTATCCAAATATATTATAAACAGTCTAGCGGACAACACGCAACCCTGCTTGACGCCGATTTCAACGTCAAACCAGGGTGACATGTTACCACCCACCCGTACGCATGCCTTGCAGTCCACATAGGTGGACTGGACGGCCCGCAGCAGAGTGCCTTTTATACCATACTCAGGCAAAATGTCCCAAAGTCTCTTTCGCACAACTCTATCAAACGCCTTCTTCAGATCCACAAAACCGCTGAAAACCTTGCGGCCCACTGCCAGATGCTTCTCTACGATGTTGCGAAGGGAGAAAACTTGATCCGAACATCCTCTTCCGGACCTGAAATCCCATTGTGCCTCGCACAACATTCCATCGGACTTCTCGCGCATTCTCCTTTCAACAATTTTACCATACACCTTCGCTGCCAAGCTGATCAAACTAATGGCTCTGTAATTGGCGCAGTCATATTGTGAACCCTTGCCTTTGTACAAGGGTACAATGACTGCGCGGCGCCAATCTGTAGGGACCCTACCGGTCCTCCAGCAAAGATTTGCAAGGACCCGAAAGGCGTCCCTGACGCAAGTTCCACCATATTTGATCATCTCAGCAGATATCATGTCTATTCCCGCAGCTTTACCATTTTTCATACTTCCTATCGCCCATTCAACTTCTTCCATAGTGATGCCCTCTGTTGATTCCGGATTCCACAGACGAGTTTGTGGCACCAGTATCCGGGGCATCTCCATACATTTCTCCAAAATATTCACTCCACCGGGTTAATACAGCTTGTGTATCTGCAAGAATGTCACCATCCTTAGACTTTATCCTTTCCATTCTGGAACCTGACGAATCACCTCGAGACTTTCTCACTTTGCTCCAAAAGAGTTTAGTGTTGTTCTCGAATTTCTTCGCCAGCCTCTCCTCCTCAATCGCACTGGCTCTTTCACGCTTTTCTTTCACTAAGGTTTTGGTGGCATTCTTGCATTGCCGGTATATTTCTTTCTTCATCTCTCATACTGGCATTCAGGTTCAAAGAAGAAACATAGTCCTGCCATGCTTTCTTCTTACTTTCTACGGAGCTTTGCAACTGTGCATCCCACCATGCATCACATTTTGCTGTAATATGCTTCTTTGAGCAACCACATACTTCTTTCGCGGAATCTACTAAACTCTCTTACAGGGTATTCCAGCATTCATCTACATTTGAGTCCGAAGAACCTACTGCCAAAAGTTAAATATGAAACTACTCGTTAAATATGAAAGTGAATATATAAAATAAAGGTGATGTTTTAATAAACATTCTTTAACCCTTTAACCACTTGATTTTATATCTGTTGCCGTGCCCTTGGCACATGGCGCCCGCCTCATATACACATCGTTCAAATTAATACAAATCGTTATTATCAATACTACTATGACAAGTCATTCTCGTGTATTATAAACGTTTGTTGGATATTCTATCTCTATTTACAACCGTTTTAGGACAGCATGTAGTTGGATATATAAAAAAAACAAAATTCTGTCGAATAAAAAGTCGATTTAATTCTGTCGAATACGCGGTAAGGATATGAAAATATTTGGCGGATAAATCCGACTAGAGCGAATAAAGGGTTAAAGGCGGAAGTATGTTTCCATTTACTATGTGATATATTAATACTCAATTTAATTTTGACTTTAGAACAATTGAGATAGAACTAGAGTGATTAATTCTGGAAATCTGATCAAGAAGTACGCAGGCGCTATATGCCATCCTTTCAATTAAAAATAAAATATTGTTTTCTTTTGAGGGGTCAAGAGGCGACTCTAACTAATTACCTTCGACAAACACTAGACATTGTTTAGCCAATTAATGTGGACAAACTATAGCACCTACATAATATTAGTAGTTCGCCGCAAAATGACGTAGGACTTAGTCGGATCGTCGTCGACGATGAACTCCTCAGGGATTATTCAGCCGCTGGCCGCGCCAGCTGTGGGTGACATCACGCCGCTTGCTCAGCGAGGAAACAATAGGAATTCGATTACTGAGTTACTGCGTGGGCGTAAATACATACTTTATACACGTTATTACTACTTTTTTTTTAAGTTTTTTTTTAAATTTTATGTCGTGGTTATTCCATGTGATAAAATGTCACCAATCGTTTAGCGGTCTTATATATTATGCTTATATCCCCTGTTAAGTGATTTATTAATTCTAACACACCGTCACGCCTTTATTCCCCAAGCGGGGTTGGCAAAGGTGTACTGTGTACACCCACGTTTCGCCGACGATGTTAGGTCCCATGTAATAGGGGGCGAGCCTATTGTCGTATACCGGGCACAATTCCAGACTCCGGAATGTACTGGGAAGTTTTCGTTAGAAAAACTACACTTGTCCGACCTACGATTTGAACCCAGGACCTCGTGCTCACAAAGCAATGCGCTTTGCCACTAGACGTACGAGGCAGTTTATTAATTCTTTTTCCTGATTTTTTTTATATATGAGTACAAGCATCAGTCATGACACAGGCATCTTATCATTGTTGACAATCGGGGAAAAAAAATAGTCTAATGCTAAAAGATTTCAAATAAGAGACAGGAACGTTTTTTATTTCCTTTTAAATAATCTACATCTGAACTACGAATTTTCTATCTATATCATCACGCCAGATCGTTCGAAGTTACTGTACTGGATAAGCCAAAACACTTTTTCGTGATTTCCTCTGGTTCGAGTTTATATGTTAATTTCATTAGTCCATTTCAACGTAGAAGAGACGACAGTCAGTATAACCTTGATATTGTAAAATGATTGTAAACAAGCTCGTTACAAAAACAACCAAAACATTTGTGGAATGGTAACAACGTTCATAAATGATTCTGATCACTTCAATCCTCAGTTGTGATCAGCATATAAATTGCTCCAAATGTCATTCGCCCAATGATAAAATTATTTTGCAGTTATAGTTCCTGGATATCGGTAAAGTACTTACTTAGGATATATTTTATAAAAAAACATCGAGAAAAAGGAAAGTCTTTAAAGCCAGTGGAAATAAAATCAAAAACTATAAAATTGATCAGATAATAATAAAACTTTGAGAAGATAATATGCTGTACATGCATGCATTTTATGGGGAAAATTCGACTGAATTTTCGCCATAAAATGCGTTGTAACATGTTGCGAAATACATAAATATAATAATAATATTAGGCCTGTTAAGAAACTGTCCCTCTCTAGGGCACGGGCCTCCTCTCAAACTGAGAGGGTTTAGGCCATAGTCCACCACGCTGGCTGCGGGTTGGCGAACTTCACACACCTACAAGAAACTTTAAGGCATGCAGGTTTCCTCACGATGTTTTCCTTCACCGTTAAAGCAAGTGATAGTTCATTTTTCCTGTGTTTGAACCCGAGACCTCAGACTTTGCAGTCCAATGGTCTAACCACTAGGCTATCACTGCGAAATACAAATTTAGAGAATTTTAAAATGCAACCCGCTGCTTCTGTTCGGAAAAACGTATATTAACATATAGCGAAGGCATACGTATGTTTGGAAATTTACGTCCTAAACTCTAGCTGATAAAATACAAAACTAACGGTCAGTTTCTGAATAGAGAATTCCAAATAACCATCATGTAATGTAATTAAGTAGGATTCATTAAAACTTGTACCGACAGATTTGTGTGACCTATTATTATTTAACTTAGACCTTTCAACTGTTTAAAGTAACTTAAAACCATGATAAAAATAGTTTTCTTATAATATGCAACGATGATAGCTTCGTGTAGTAGTAAAAACTACGAGACAGATCTTTGTGTGGTCCTCAAATTTTTGTTTCGGTGTAGGTGTTTCTGTGTGTAAAGTGAATTTCTAATTTATAAATGCACCCACGGCACAGGAATTTGGGATTATTCCTAGGAATAATGTGGTGTTATGTTGCTTTTTTTAATATTGTTGGTTTCCGTGAAAATCTCTAATGAACCGGCTGTAAACCTGTAAATTCCCGACCCCCCCGATGCTTTGTCATCCCTTCTTTCCGCTCAGAATACGGGCGACGACGACGACGTAGTAGTAGATCCCCTCCCATAGCCGGCGGTTGACCGGTGCACTTAGTAGTGCACCCGTCCCCCTACAGCGACTGTCCCAACCGTGTATGTCGCCTCTTGCCCTTCTGGCTGGCTAGAGCGTAGTGGTTGCACGCTCGCCTTTAAGTCCGGTAAAGCTGTAAAGGCCTCGCGGCCAACAGCGTACATCATTCACACACACACACACACACACACACCTGTAAATTCCATGAAATGCTGAAATCAACCGATTGTAAACCAGTGTATTCTAGGAATATAGTATTAAGATTTTTTTGAAACAACAACAATTCTTCTTGACAATGGTCGCTGAAAATGTTGATTGGCGGAAACTGAAAATTATTGTTAGACAGGTATCAAGTTTCAGTCTAATGCGGGGCTATTTAGCATAACCTTGAGGCGGTATTTTTCGGTTTCAATTATGGTCTTGTTAAAACATTTCTTAGACTAGACACTCTTGCACAATTCGTAGATTTGTTGGAGGCTGGTTCTGCGTGAGTTCCATTTGAATTACCGAATTAAAATTTGGTGTACCTACTTCCTTATACACTGGAAGCCGTGACAAAGTAAGGGAAGTACAAACGTAATGCAAAAAATAAAGCTTATTGAACAACCGGAATAATTAGTCGTGATTTCCTTTGCCGTACGGTACAAATCTTTGTGTGATCGTTCAAAGGCTTAGATTAGTTAAGATACTATACAACCTAACTAAATATATTATTTAAAAAAATCGAATGTAAACTAACGAAGGTTATATTCTTCCGGTGATACATAAAAAGAAACAAGAAGATACCTTGAAGCGTTTTATTATTAAGTTCTTTGGTTTCATTAGCTGTGTTGGACAAAAACAAAAATATAAAATTAAATGCATTTAAGTGCATTAAGTAGAGCCACTAATCTAAAACACACACTGACAGTCATAAATGGTAGTATTTCTTATATTTAAGTTTAAAAAACGGTACGTTGAGGCACAATTCTCAGCCAGTCCACATACCCTCCAGTAGACGGAGTGACGGAGGACATATTAGTGTAGCAACTACATTAGGTAAATCATTCCGACATTACCAACAATAGATCCACCCTGTTAGACACATACAAAATGCTAAAAAACTATCAATATTCGTCTCATTATTGTTTAGCAAGACGCGCTATTTTGCGACTGACGTAACCGTTAAGCCGCCTCAGAAGAATTTATTTATTTTATTTAATCCTTTATTGTATACAGTACATTTACAGTTGTAATTTTACAGGTGATGTACAAAGGCGAGCTTAACTCAAAATATGAGTTCTCTTCCAGCTAACCTTTAAGTGTTGAGAGATAAAAATGTCAATAGGATTATCCGACAAATGTCGTGTTGTATCCGGCAGAATTATGTTTTTTTTTCTATTAATTCTCATGCTTTATTCAGCTATAAATAATAAAATTTAGTTATTAGATATAGATTATCAAACAACCGTTTACAATATTATAGGTAAAAGTAGGTATTTCTAATAACGATTCGTGTATATTTGCCGATTTACAAAACCGGCGACATCCCTGGCTCCAGATATAAAATAAACCGGCTAAAGGGGGTTTTTAGTAGTCGCTTGTATGTACCGGATGCTCTCCTCTCTCTTGCTCTGAGCCATCACTCGGGGATCTGTGTCAATTTGTCGATTAACGAAACCGTCGCCAGGGGCACGCTAACAAATATAAAATACCGCGTTTAGAGGGTGTATTAAGTAGTCGCTAGTGTTTCAGCCAGTGTGTGGGAGCCGGTCATGTTGCGAGTCTGTTAACATGCTCTGTTGCACCTCCTGCGCTTAGCCATCACTCGGGGACAAGCGGCACCTCCAGGGCCGGGTTGCACCTGTAAATAAGATATTGCTTTATGATCAATACGCCTAAACTGGAAAACGAACAATTTACTACCTACGCCAAACGTTCAATTAGCAATACGTCTTTTTGCAGTTCGTCTATATTGTAAAATGTCCAACTAACAAAACGTCTGTATAGTAAAACATCCAAGTTGCCAACCATCGAATTCTTATAATGAACCAAACCAACGTTAAGTTTATTTTATTTTCCCTTTGTCAATATAAAAACTAATAATTTTATTTTAAAAATACTGTTACTGAACAAGCTTTTATGCCGCCAGACAATGGTGGTAAAATTAAATGTGTTCACAAAATTCCATGTGTATGCTATTAACCGTTCAGCAGTTCCCTCGTCGAGAGCCAACTCTCAGTACAGTAGCCATGCCATGGTGGAACTTGGAACAGGCTATCATAATTACGGACGGACGATTTAGCGTAGTGGTTAAGAGCTTAAGCCGCTCTGCCCACTGCGTCTAATAGTCGCGGGTTCGAGTCCCGCACGGGACAAATCTTTGTGTGATCCACAATTATTTGTTCCGGTCTGGGTATTTGTGTATGTGAATTTTCATGTTTGTAAACGCAGCCACGACACAGGAATAAATCCTAGTGTGGGGCTAGGTTAAAAAAAAAAAAATTCAATGCGTATACAAAATTTTGTGTCTGCCATGTTGACTGTTGAGGAGTTCCCTCATCGGAAGCCAACCCAGTGTAGCAGCCAGATAAGGGTCAAATTTAAAATAACCAATCCATATTAAATATGTATACAAAAGTTCGTATTTATGCTCTTGACCGTTAAGGAATTCCTTCGTCTGGAGCCAATCCTGGGTGTACAATCAGGGCATGCTTACCATATAAATGCTTTGTCATCAGAACTGAACCAACATGTCAAATTTCAGTCAGTATGTAATTCAGTCCGTAGAATTAGAGGAAGTGGTTCTAATTGAGCTTGCAAGATTTGACCTAAACCAACAAACTAACAAATAGCTTGTAAAAGCTTGTAATTAAAAATGGCCAAAAAACAAGTTTCTTTCAACAAATCAAGACATAAAGACGAGATAGACAGGAGAATAAATATGACGTGGAAGAAATTCTGGAGTCTAGAAGAAATCGTGAAATCAAAGATACCTGTAAAATTGAAGAAAAATGTAATGGACTCTTGCTTGCCTGTCCTGTATAGCTTTCAGACATGGATATTTAACAATAACACAAGAAACAAACTAATAAAGAGTCAACGGGCGATGGAGAGGAGTATTCTAATCATCCGGCTGAAAGACAGACAAAGAAGCGCAGCTATAAAAAAAATAACCAATGACATATCTATCTATCTATCTATAACCTCACGCCAGATCCCTTGCGGGGTAGGCAGAGAGTACAGAGTTCCAACAGGTTCTTTCCTTACATACCTCTCTGGCTTCCTCGACTCTCATAGTTCGTCTCATACACGCTCGCCGGTTACGGAGACTCTTGACTTTTCCATCAGATAAGACTCGGTTTATTTGGTCGTGGTAAGATAGTCTAGGTCTTCCCCGGTACCTGCATCCTTCCACTTTCACATTGTATATCTGTTTTGTCATTCTTTCCTCTGGCATTCTTTCTATATGCCCGAACCAACGGAGCATGCCCTTTCTCATCTTTACACCGATACTATCTTTCATACCTACTCGCTGTCTTACTATGCTGTTGCTAATGCGGTCGGTCAGCTTCACTCCGCACATCTTCCGCAGAGCTCGCATTTCTACCGCATTTATCCTACTTTCATTCTCCTTCTTACATACCCAGCTCTCGCTACCATATAACAGCGTTGGGACAAGAACTCCGTTATGTATGGCCAGCTGCGCCTTATGGCTTAAGTGCCGGCTCCCGAGTAGCTTTCCCATCGCACCATTCACTCTGTTCCCTGCACTCACTCTTCTCTCTATGTCAGCGGTGTATTTCCCATCCTTACTGAAGGCGCATCCAAGATATACAAACTCATTCACTTGCTCCAGCACATCGTTACCAACCACAATCCTTACATTCGTTCTGGTTTCTTCCCTTTCAAAAACCATAATCTTGGTTTTCTTCACATTCAAGTGTAAGCCATTGATCATGCAGTCGTCTTTCATAACTGTGACTAGTGTTTGCAGATCAGTGGCTGTTGGCGCTATTAAAACCGCGTCATCTGCATAAAGTAGATGGTTTACCACTAAGTCACCCATTTGTATACCTTCATTCATCGTTTTCAGTCATCACCAATGACATAGACGTCCTAAAACATACCCAACGTCTGAAATGGAAATGGGCAGGTCGTGGCAACAACATGCGTGGGACCGAGTGGCAACAGAACCAGAGGACGCCCGTGCGAGCGCTGGGCCGACGAAATTATACAAATCGGAGGACACAACTGGATAAACAAAGCCAAAACAACCTGGAGAATATTGGAGGCCTTTACCCGAAAGGGGCCTTAACTAATTAATAAATACAATTTTCATATATTTCACTATAAAGTGTAACTAGCATGTTAAGGAAATAAAAAAAGGCTTATTATTATTATTAATTAAAAATGACCACCTTCCCCGCACCCAACAAGTTTTGTCAAATGCATTTCAATGGCAGAGAAAAGCGGTGACTTTAGATTTAGTACTCTGTGATTTATCCCTTGACCTACGATAAAGTTGGAATTGGTTACGAATCTTATTATTCATTCTTTAATATGTACCGGTTTATGTTCAACATGTTTAAGAACTAAAAATAATAAAATCATAAGCCTAACCTAACCGATGCTTTACCTACTTAACCTAAAATACTACGACATTAGTCTGTGTGATCACATCAATTACTTATAAGTCTATATTTCATTCTATTATGGAGTGTTTAAAACATTTACGTGTCGCTAAATTGATATCAAACAAGCCAATAGACTAAATAATAAATTAAGAATAATGCGACGACATGAGTTGGTACATATGTACGTGAAGATAGCCTAAAACAATCAATAACCTACTCATAAGTCAATTTAACGACTGTATCCAATTATAGAAAACAACACAAATTTTATTAGAATTTAATTGTCTTAACAATGTCAAATGTAGGTGTCTCGACCACGGCCACCGTTTTAATTGATGTTAAGTTCAGTGACATCAGTCAAGAATTAGATCCAAACGAATTGCAAAACAAGACGATGCTAATAAAGATGTTAATACATGCTAATATTATGTAATATGTTCATTGAATACTAGACTACCGAATAACGCACACAGGCCCTCTAATATCCCTTGCCCGCCGGCCGATGCAGTGCACCACGGCGAGACAGTTGCTTGTATACTCCCTCCCCTATAGCGACTGCCCAAGCCTAGGTAGTTCCTTGAGGCACCCTTGAGCTAACCCTTCTGGCTCAAACGTAGTGGTTGCACGCTCGCCCTCTTGTCCGGTGAAGCTGTAAAGTCCCCGTCCGCAACAGCGTAGATCACACACACACACACACACACACACACACACACTACAACTATTTTGCGAGGGCATCAATACTGCATCTTCAATTGGCGACTTTTTGCGTTGGACTAGAGTGACAAAATGGCGGGTTTTAGCGGCTGAAGTCGCAGTGGTGAGCTTCCGAAATTAGATAAAATCGTTTATTACTGAAGCGAATTATATAGGACACTACCTTCTTCGTACTGTAAGACGTGAAGTAGACAGATTTCCTATAAGACGGACCGAGGACGTGGTCAAGGTTGGGAGTTAAAACTGGATACGCATATAACAAAGCCTGTCGTCATGGCGGACTTTAGATGAGGCTTACCTATGTCCTGCAGTGGACGTCGAACTGTAGTGGTTATATACTCTTTGGTCTTTACTTTACTTCGGCTGAAGGGGGTGATAATTTTGTCCGGTGAAGCTGTAAAGGCCCCGCGCCAACAGCGTAGATCATTCACACACACACAAAAAGGGGGTGATAATGAACACACTCTACAATTATATTCTAGCAACCCTTTTTAAATAAATAGTAGAAAATGCTAAAGCCACATGACGATGGTAATGTCAGTAGAAAAGGTCACTAGAATTCTCATCGTAAATATCCTAGGGATGAATTAAATAACTGGGTGATAAGAGTGAGGTTTTCGAATAAATATTAAATACTTATAAGACAACAATCGCAATCCCCAAACTCTTTGTAACTTATTTATTTATGATTTTAATATAATATTAGCTTATACTGTCCCACTGTTGGGTAAAAGCCTTCTCTCACAAATGGAGGTGAGAGAGATAAGGTGATTTTCCAGCACGCGGAGCCAGTGCGGATTGGTGGAGGCAGGTTTGTGGCCACCTGCTGTTGGTCCAACTCGGCAACTACCACTATAAGTAGTAACCGGGACCAACGGCTTAACGTGCCTTCTGAAGCACGGAGACGCTCTAATATGAAAATGCTACAAACGGTCACCCATCTCAGGCCGACCGAGTCGAACGCTGCTTAACTTTCACCGCATAGCGCTACAAGTGCCATGATTTTAATACTAATCATAAAACGTTGTTCACGGGTATGGCCGCGCCAATACTCGACACATTCACAGAGCGTTAATGGTAAATAATAAATGATTATTGACAACCGGTAAGTACACGTGTCACGCTTGTTTAACACTAATCTCGTTAAACAAACATGAAACAAACACTATTCTTGTCCGCACTGAAGCTAACATTTTCAAGGACGCATTTGTTTATCATACGGTAAGTAGATATACTAAGCCAGGAAGCCATTTAGGTTATGCTGTAGGAATAGGCTTCGCTTTTGTTCTGAAAATGATACAAGAATATCGTTTGTGATTACTGACACTGTAGATTACCTATCACTGTAATCGAGAAGGACCATTCTATGTTCTCCATGGTTCTTGTATGTTTACATCGAATAAGCGTTACTTATGTCACTTGGGTCACCATGTAGCCATTCTCATAAACACTTTAATTTGCTCAATTTAACTTAGACCCACCTGATGACCAACCTAAATTGTTCTCCTCTACCCCACAACAAAATGTAGATGGACCGAGAACCGTGAAGTTCCTTGCCCTTCTTCTCCACAGGAATTACATTCCGAAGTGTTGTTAGAGTCTTCGTTACTTTTCTGACGATTCATAAATACTGTAATGGATTACATGAATGAAAAATATTCTGATTCTGATTAATTGTGCGCGTCCAGCCTTTTTTCATCACAATTTGAGACGCAAAAAAAAGTGTTATTTTATACTCACACAACTGATGTCTATCGACTTGACAAATATCCATAAATCGAGGAAAACGAATAACAAAGTACCTGTTTATTGTGTGAAAATAATAGTAAGTGTAATTAGAGTACAAAATTGGTCCCTACCTCGGCTAAGTGTTACAATTGCCTTAAACAGCCGATGAATCCCAAATGTTAGTGGACAGAGTTAGGAAAAAATTAAATGGCAAATTAAAACAAATTGGATTTTATTTATTTAGATATTATTCGTTTTTAAGTTCCCGACGTTTCGAGTGCTCTACAACAACCATGGTGATGGGACGGACTGAAGCGTTTGACGTCTAAAAGTCGTTGATATTCCGAAGTACTTTAAGAGGATTAATTTTATTGCAACTGAAATTTAACTGATTGATCCTACAATTAAAAAAATGCCCCACACTGTTAGTAGAATGGCGATGTGTTACAGGTTAATTAATTTAATTAAACACATAACACAAAGATGAGACCTAAAAGTGTAAAAACCATAGACATCGTAAAACAAGACACTATAAATCATATAGCCGCATGTACTTGTCGCCACACACGCCACAGCGCGGACTAATGTTTTGGCTAAAGTTGGTATTTTGCAGCATATCCAACTGCGAAATTCACACCGACCCTTCCGATGCCCGATTACCCTTCCCTTCTTTCGAATACAGATACCGCACACAGGATTAGACATCGACCTCGCCGGCGAAGTCGAAGAATCCCTTGCCTGCCGGCCAGTGCAGAGCCCCACGGTGAGCCACCTAGTAGGTATATGCCCTCCCCCATAGCGACTGCCCAAGCCGAGGCCGTTCCTTCTTGAGGCGCCTTTGAATTATTTGCCCCTTTGCCCTTCTGGCTCGAGCGTAGTGGTTGCACGCTCGCCCTCTTGTCCGGTGAAGATGTGAAGGCCCCGCGGCAAAGCGTAGATCACTCACACACATACACACATACTTCCAAATCATGTAACTGTACTTATAAGGTATTACAATTGATCGAAAAGTATTTTTTACAACAATAATGTGGCTCAGTGTCTATTTTTTACAAACTTTTATTTAACTTGCTGTGTTTGTATGTCCGTTTCTGATTCAAATCTTGTGATACATTTTTCAAACACTTAGAGGCATCTGATTGAGCTGAATTTGGCATACGTATGTAAAATTGTAAAGTCGGTGACAATGCAATAATATGGTACCAAGAAACTGGTCTGATAATGGAGTCGGAAAGCATAGGAACATGTGAACTATACAATGTAACTCTCTTGTATTAAGGCTTGTTAGATTGGTATTGACATGTACTATACAAGCAGATGGTGTTCAGGGTCTGATGATAAAGCCGAAAGATGGCCAATAGGACCAACCGACTACTCAATATAACCCAACCGTGTTTGGGCTCGTTGGATTTATCTTGACGAGTACTTTTGACACGTATGGTGTACGATGTCTGATGATGGAGCCGAAAAGAAGCCATATGAACTCCTCAACTAAGCGTCGAAATTATCTATTTCGTTGTGTTTTTGCTATAAAAGCTTGTTTTTAAAAAAGGTATTTTCAAATTAAAATGATTTTAAACTGTACATGTATGGCAAAGTGGCGACAGTGGTTTTGAATGAAATCGTGCGCTATTTCACTTCTAGTATTCTATTGTTTTGATTTCTGTGGTACAAATAAACTAACCAGCACAGTCCTGATGCGCTCCTGGTACCCGTACCCGCAGCTGACCGAGCACTTACTCCACTCACCCCACGCGCTCACTTGGCAGTCGTTGCTCTGCTGCAGTGGACCTAAGTCAGTCAAAGTCAGAATTAAAAATCATTTATTGTATAGGCCAAAAACCATGTACAAAGTGCTTCGTGCGTTTGACTATGATTAAAAGCAATACAGCGAATTCAATTGCATTTCTTAAAGTTGTTGAGAAAATGGGAATTCACTCTTCATAACTGGAACGTTGATTTTTGTATTAAATTTATAATGCAAAAATCTATCTAGGGCGTCTAAAATTTTGCCTAATTTTAGCTACACGTTGTATATTTACGTACATAAATGGGAAAATGCCAATTACGCCTATAATACACTATAAACATTCTTTATTTAAACTGAATAATATAATTTCTCATAACTCTAAAGGATTGACTCAAAATAACACACAATAAAATTTGTGAGGCAAAGCAATATTCCGCCAAGAACTCTATCAAAACGAATCGAACGTTATTTTAGACGTAATATGTATAATTGTATAAAAGTTTTTAGTCAATGTGTGTTACCAGTGATGATATATGGATCAGAGACGTGGTCTCTTACAATAGGTCTCATAAAAAAGCTCAGAGTTGCTCAGCGAGCTATGGAGAGAGCTATGCTCGGCGTTTCTCTACGCGATCGAATCAGGAATGAGGAGATTCGTAGAAGAACCAAGGTCACCGACATAGCCGTTAAGATTAGCAAGCTGAAGTGGCAATGGGCGGGCCACATAGCGCGTAGATCGGACGGGCGTTGGGGCAGAAAGATTCTAGAGTGGAGACCACGTATTGGCAAGCGCAGCGTGGGACGACCGCCTGCCAGATGGACCGACGATCTTGTGAAAATCGCAGGAAGTCGTTGGATGCAGGTGGCATCGGACCGGTTACGCTGGAAAGTGATTGGGGAGGCCTATGTTCAGCAGTGGACAAGTATAGGCTGAGATGATAATGTATAATTGAGGAGGCTATTATAAACTCATCAGTATAAAAGTGTGGTTTAAAGATGTAATAGATAAAAACAAAAACATTACACAATGTGGGCGTATTGGTATGTAGTCTTGAACACGGACCCGAACAATAAATATGTAACTATTTCAGTACTTTGTCTTTGGGACTAAGCCCGCTAAACATTCGCACCACTAACTCCTGTAAGACAGGACCCGCAGTGATCTCCTTAGATGACACCATGGTTTGAGCCTTATGGTGTCCAGAGGAGCGCTTTAAATGTCTTGGAACCCGCAACAAATAACATAATGTTTATAAAACCCTGCGTTTTTTAAATATACACTACTAAGACAAAGTGAAAAAAATACTAACAATTCTAGACATTAGGTATACAAGTCTAGATATTTTAGCATCAATGTATTATATTATTAGATCTGTTTTGATAAAACCTGTGCGTGTGTTGGGTTTTGTGGTGTTGCTGATAGTTTACGGTGGTAGTGTATTAGTTCCTTTGTGTTTACTTTGTGGTGAGATCCATTGTTCGTTACATATTAAAGAATTCACACACTAGCAGAACATTGTATACTCACCTACACTACTCTATTTAATGCATCACAGTCCAGAACATTAACAAATGCCTTTCTTGAACAACCTTTGAATGCATTGAAATAACCCGGTCTCTGTATACCCACTACTAATTTATAGGTACTGTTGTAGTTCATTTGACCTTTGCATTGCTGTGATAGCTAACTAGTGGGTACTAAATATTTATGTTGCTTTTCATACTATTTTGTAATTTTACTAGAATTAATAAGGCACTTGGGAGAAACCTCCGTGGGTTGTAGAGTGTTCTCTTATAAATACATCTGTTACTTTTTAAATAAAAGGAAAAAATCTGTAAGGATCTATATCTACTCACCGTTGAGGGCATTGGAAACAGGTACAATGGAGCTGATGCTCAGGCCGGGGTAGTTGGAGCTCACCGTGGGGCTGATCTGGTTCGGCTGCTGCAGCACGGCGTTGGGAGCACTCCCACCTGGTGACCAACACCAAAAGTAAAACATGTATTAGTCCAAGTTCCTTTGATCCTCAAACTACGGCCGATGTAGGCTCTCCATACCGGTCGCAATGCCGCCTTAGATTCTACATTTCATGTGACGTTTAGTGCATCCTTATATCACAGATACTAGCCACCTTGGTTGAGCTTACCATCCAAGCTTTTGCATTGCTAAAATAACTTCCAATTATAAAACTTTTCAATCGAAACCGGCAACGTGTATCAGACGAACTATGAGAGAAGCCAGAGAGGTATGTAAAGAAAGAACCTGTTGGAATTCTGTACTCTCTGCCTACCCCGCAAGGGACCTGGCGTGATGATTTAGATATAAATCTTTATGACGCGACTTAGTGACCGTGTAATGATTGTCATAAAATATGTAGTAGGTCATTTGTTTTATGACTCTAAAGGTACCGCCAAACCAACGCATTCAGCCGCGGCTGCCGTGGCGTCACCGGCGGCGATCACGGTGCCGATCAGTATCTCCCTATGATTGTATGATTGCGCGTGCAGACGCCGCCCAGATAGCGCGTGCAGGACGCAGGACGCGTTGACGTGAACATTTACATACAAATATTATTGCAGGAGCTGATCGCCAGCGTGCACGCCGCCGCGGCCGTGGCTGAACGCATTGGTTCGGCCGTACCTTAATATTACCTATATATTAGACCCATTTAACCATATATTCGATAAAGTTTCAAACTTGTTAGGCTTTTATTAGGTACATCTGTATATGATAAAAATTTCGTGCAACTAAGTAGGTACTGGAGGCGCTCTTAGAGAGTGTTCGTAAGAAACATCAAGGTTAAGTAAATGTCGACTCGCCATTTAAATTTAGAAATCTTCGTGCATCGGAAGGCACGTTTAGCTGCTCCCGGGTGGCACTTCAAGTGGTAGATAGAAAGCCTTGTTGGATGCCTTACGGCCGGCTTCAAAGTGCTAACAGCAGGTATCCACAAACCTGGCTCTAACAATCCACACTAGATCCGCATGGTAGAGTCCCTCTAACTTGTGAGAATCTTTGCCAAGTACAAACACAGAATAGGTTGATTTATTATATTATTAATGAAGTAAGTTTAAGCGATGTACTTGCATTCTTCTTTGTTTTTCTTTAAAAAATAACGTAGCTCCACACTAGGGACAATACCTGTGTTGTGGGTGCGCTTAAAAACATGAAATTTACATACACAAACACCCAGGACGAAACAAACATTTGGGGGTCACACAAAGATTTATTCCGTACGGGAATCGAACCTGCGACTACTCGATTCAGCGGGATGAGTGGGTCAAGCTGTAAATAACTTGACCAAGCCCTCTACATTTATAATAATGACATAAAAAAAGACCTTTTTTATATCAACATGTACTTGTCAAGTGCTTGTAATTATCTAAGGAGGTAGGTATACTCGACGTACCTTGATTGACAGTAAGTTTGATGTTTAACCCGGCTCAACCTTAACTGTCTCAAGAGAACATCACTACAAAAAAAACATCTTTAATCGACTTGTTAAGATTACGTGCAAAGTTCAACAACGAACAATTAATGAATTACGATCGTTCATAAGAATATAAAGGTATAAGCTCATTTACTCATCCCGCATGCAACTAAAACACGCGATTACACGAACGAAACGGTAATTATAAAAAAAACGCAATAGCATTAATTAACATAAACTTCAATCAAAGGAATAAAAACTTTGATAACAAAAAATTTAAGTTGAATTTTGCGGGAAGCATTTTAATGCGTGTTCCGTTATTGCTTAACTTATAATTTAGACTTCAACCAAAGTAACAACATTCGTGCCTATTAATTGCGGGTATTTAAGATTTAAAAACAAATTATGTAAGATTTAAATAGATAAGCATCGGGTTGGTTTAGTGGTAGAGCGTTGGCCATTCGGCTCACTGGCTCGCACGGAACATATGTTTGTGTGTCTCACAATCATATATTTTACAATCATACACAAGAAAGATTAAATATTCATTTTTGTTAACACATCCACGATATATTATGAACTAGTCGTACCCGCATTTTCGTTCGTGTTATTTTCAGGTGTTTATTTCACACACATACTTCTTTTTTTAAAAAAAGGTAGCCTATGGCCTCCCCCTGGTTAAAATCTATGTCCTTGCCGAATTTCATCAAAATCTGTTCAGCGGTTTGGGCGTGAAAAGGTAACAGACAGACAGACAGAGTAACTTTCGAATTTATAATATTAGAATGAAAGTATGATTTTTGTTATGTAATGGTTTTTTTAATAAAAAAATCAGGCGATTAATCGACAAACTGTTCACGTAGTAGAATGGCTTGTGTTATAAAAACGAAAACGCTTAAAAAGGCTTGACATGGAGTATGAATTGAAACAGTATGTGTTATGTACAGTATTTCTCAACCACATACATTATTTTAAAATGGAACATATAATTCACATACACAAACACTTAGACATTTGTGAGTCCCACAAAGATTTGTCCCAAGCAGGAATCAAAGCCACGAGTACTATATACATAGATAGTAGTATATATCGATAACAAAAGACGTATTTTGTCTCATTCTGCAAATTTATACCCGTGTCTTCTTTGTATGGTTCAATGTCAATATTTACATCAGTCATACAGTATTACAAATTCATATTTACTAATGTTCTTATTAATAGAATCTCGTATCCTTTAACTGTTTTGCTAGTATATAGAAACAGCTTCATTGGTGCAGATAAGTTTGTCGTATGACTGTATAGTAGAAATGAAAATAGCCATGATGAAATTTACGTTCTGAATGCCAAAATGACCGTCTATACCTCAGACTCCAAGAATAAAATAGACGCTCCAAAGGTTTAAACTCAAACAGACCAGCCTTAATTTTTTTTAGTTGCATTATTTAGTAGACTTAGGAATTGGTTTAGTGGCGCGGTCGGTGGTCTGATTGTCTGTCTAAGCACTTTGGATTACGGAAGCTCAATCTGAAAAAGTGATTTCCGCTTGCGAATTGTAGGCGAGTTTATGTTATTTTTTTATTAAAAGACTAGCTGCTACTCGCGGCACGCCTTTGAAAGGGAATAAGAAAAATGCGGTTTTAACATTTTTCCAAGCATATTTTTCATTTTTCTTCCTCATAAGAACCTTCCTCGGCCTTCAACAAATATTTCAAAAAAAATATCCGAATCCGTCCGGAGTTCTCGAGTTTGCGCTTAGCAACACATTTAGGCTTTCATTTTTATATAGATAGATTTATTGCCGTCACGCTGCGACTACGTAGAATTTCCGCAACTAACAGGATGTTTAAACAATTCAATTTGTCTGGAATACGTATTTGTTTCAGTCTGTTTTTTTTTGCATGTGAAATTTGTGTTTGTAAATATACCTACTACGAATTTATATGTAGGTATTTACATGTGACAGACGGTGTGAAAATACACCACACCACCCGAATGTATTTTGAGTTGCACTGGAGTGGATTGCTTTCCTAGCCCTTTTCCTTTGTAGCCTGTGGTATTCACATGTGGCAGACGGTGTGAAAATACACCCCACCACCCGAATATATTTTGAGTTGCACTGGAGTGGATTGCTTTCCTAGCCCTGTTCCTTTGTAGCCTGTGGTATTCACATGTGGCAGACGGTGTGAAAATACACCCCACCACCCGAATGTATTTTGAGTTGCACTGGAGTGGATTGCTATCCCAGCCCTGTTCCTTTGTAGCCTGTGGTATTCACATGTGGCAGACGGTGTGAAAATACACCCCACCACCCGAATGTATTTTGAGTTGCACTGGAGTGGATTGCTTTCCCAGCCCTGTTCCTTTGTAGCCTGTGGTATTCACATGTGGCAGACGGTGTGAAAATACACCCCACCACCCGAATGTATTTTGAGTGGCACTGGAGTGGATTGCTTTCCCAGCCCTGTTCCTTTGTAGCCTGTGGTATTCACATGTGGCAGACGGTGTGAAAATACACCCCACCACCCGAATGTATTTTGTGTTGCACTGGAGTGGATTGCTTTCCCAGCCCTGTTCCTTTGTAGCCTGTGGTATTCACATGTGGCAGACGGTGTGAAAATACACCCCACCACCCGAATGTATTTTGAGTTGCACTGGAGTGGATTGCTTTCCCAGCCCTGTTCCTTTGTAGCCTGTGGTATTCACATGTGGCAGACGGTGTGAAAATACACCCCACCACCCGAATGTATTTTGAGTTGCACTGGAGTGGATTGCTTTCCCAGCCCTGTTCCTTTGTAGCCTGTGGTATTCACATGTGGCAGACGGTGTGAAAATACACCCCACCACCCGAATGTATTTTGAGTTGCACTGGAGTGGATTGCTTTCCCAGCCCTGTTCCTTTGTAGCCTGTGGTATTCACATGTGACAGACAGTGCAAATATTAATATTATTATTATACTAATTAATAGGTGTAAATTGTCAATGAGCGCTTTAGTAATGTTGAAAAAAAAAATCAACCACTTTGAGTTTATAGTTTGCTTAGAAAATTTTAATAAAGCGATAGACTCAGCCAGTAGATACCTAGCGTGTGGTGTTTAATATGTCATTATTATTTGTATTGTATATTAGTACTTTACCTTATTCTTTGCGAGAAAAAAATTACAATGTGTAATAACATTAATTAACATAAGCTTCCGTTCTTAAAAGGAAAAAAATCTTATCGGCTGTGCTAACCACATACGTATTTAAAATAATGTTCGTTGTATGTAAGTTATGTTTTAAATGGCATACCTATATAAGTACCTAAAATATTGATCTGAAATCTGAACCTAATAGGTATACATAGGTACACATTACTTTATATTTACTATCTTATTGTTATATTTCTAAAATTTCCATCATTTATCAATTTATAGGATTAATCATAATTATGAAATTGAGGATTTTCAAAAATTCCGAATGCCAACACTTTCCAAGCCTATCTATCAAACAGCCCATGTATAACACGGAGTTTAAGTTTGATCGACATTAAATCGTTCGCTTTCAGTTGCCTCCATACAATAATTGCGATATTGAAACTACCCAATTACCAGCCAAACACCGATGGAAGTTTACAAATTACGTCAACTTTGCAACTGCTTTAACGAGATTATTTCACTAACCTTGTAAATACTAAATGACTACATCGAAATCACAGACTACATTGATGACCCAATCACTAAAATGAGCTCGATCATTCGTCCGAACGATATGTTAAGCGTGACGCATAAATTAAATTCTTCCTACCCTGTTTACGACTCATAAAAAGGATCGTGTAAGAAATTGGTTCACGGTCAGCTCTCCATGACGTCATGAGGTGACGTGAGCGGTGACGTCACTGTCTGGGGTGAATACACAAGAAATTGAGGTCGATTTGTTGTTACGGCCGGCGTTGTAACTCGTAGTCGTTCAGGGGTAGGTTTCGTTCGCGCTAATTTGAACGGCTTACCTTTAACATTTGCAAACAATATCAGTATATTATTTCGTTACATTTAAGAATATCTGACATTAGAAAAGAAAACTTGATTGTTGCTTTTTAAATTAAGGAGATGTGTAAGTACTGTCGTAAAATCAGAAATAGTGATTTATTTAAAGCTTTATCCCACTTTCGTAATGTCAGCTATTACGGAGAGGCTCGTGAAAAGTGTAGAAGGTGCTTACCTTCCTTATATTTAAAGTTTGGAAGACTTGAGACTGAGATAGGCAGGTACGATTTATGTAAAACTAAACATATTATCCAAAGCTCCCTCACAAAGCAAGAGCTTATTTTATAACTAATTTATTGTTTTAGCTAGCTAACCTAGCAAACTTCCTGTGGCTACATGTGTGTAAATAGCGATTGATAGACTAAAACAACAACAAAGTATTGAAATTAACAAAGCTACCTTCATTTCCGTAGCTATTGTGAATGTATCGGCCAAACATGCAATCAAACGACATAAAATTAAGGAATCAACAGTATCGATGTAATGCTGATACGAGATACGAATGACGTATGCATCGCATGTACCTATGAACTATTATTATCATTTTATTGCATGTAATAAAATAAGACAAAATGCAAAAAACTGTCTCGTTGACTAGAAGTCAATACGCGATCACGAGATCCTGGGTCCGGTTTGGGTCGGACGAGAAGTAATTTTTTTATAGTAATTTACAGTATCAATCCGGAGTCTGCATAGTGCTATTGCGAGTTATCTTTGCTTGTGTACATCGGTACGCAGTTACATTATGAGCTGAGGGCTTAGCACGAAACGTTTGACGTAAGCGAATAAATGTCATCCTTGTCACACTAGGAAACTAAATAAACATGAATGAGACAGGGCGCTTACTCGCTCCCTGAGCCCTTTGTACGCCAGCCTGTAATCGAAGTGTGCTACGCACGCCTCGATGCAAATATGAGATATCCACATTGAGGCATGCGGGGCATGCGCTGCGCACGCGCTTCCAACTCATTTTGAGCAAATATTAAGTTCGTACATTATGGGTTATGAGTTTGGGTTTTTCAGAATCAGAACCAGTGGCAGTGGCGCAGTTTTCCTGCTGATTTTACATTTAAAAAACACTATCATGCTTGTATTCCCCGAGCAGGGAGTGGCAGAAGTGTTTTGTTTACCCCTTTTTCGCCGTCGATGTTAGGTTCCATGCAATTTGGGGCTAGCCTACTACTGGCCTACTACTATATACTGGAAAATTTCCTATAGAAATAATTTTAATTCAAAGAGACCTTTTTAAGGACACGCTTTTTACAACAAAAACGCGACGAAGATATCTTGGTTAGCTGAGGAGTTCTTATGGCTTCTTTCCGGCTCCATCATCAAACCCTGAACACCATCCGGGTCTAAAGTACTCGTCAAGACAAATCCAACGAACCCAAACACGGCGGGATTATATTTAGTAGTTAGGTGGTTTCATAAGCCTCCTTGCGGCTCCATCATTAGACCCTGAACACCGTTTGGTTGTATAGTACTTGTCAATAACAATCTAACAAGCCTAAACACGAGGGGATTACGTTGTATATTTCACATGTTCCTAAGGCCACCTTCAGACTCCATCATCAGACAAGCTCCATATTATTGCATTGTCACTGACTTTACATACGTATGCCAAATCAGCTCAATCGGATACCCACAAGTAATTGAAAAATGGATCAATAAGATTAGATCCGGAAGGATAGACAGACAAACAGACATACGAACATTGCAAGTTAAATAAACGCTTTTAAAAATAAACTTTGTCCGGCCTAGGAATTGAATCCAAGACCGTGGTAGCAGTAGAAAAGATGTTACATACATGATCATAAAATAGATTCTTATCTTTTCTTTAGGGACATAGAGTTTTTAGGTCATGTTAAGATTTTGTGATGTGGATTTGTTCCATCATACACAAATGTCTAGCCCCATCATATTAGAAAGGGTTGGATGAAACGGCCATGATAATCTATTACGTCACAAACCTTGAACTTTCCAACCTAGACCAGTACATCAACATAAATTGACGTGATTTTACGGACATCTGATCTTATATACTTGAATGCAGGACTTATCCTACCATTTATTATCTAATTTTGAAAATTTTAATAGGATGCCCAGTCTAGTGTTTCTCTTTTCGATCAAAAGAGGTTGCGTTTACAAACACAATTTTTATAATTATACACAAACATTGAGATCGAAATAAAAGGTTTTTTTGTTAATGCTACGTTTTGTCCCGGGCTGGGAACGAACCCTGTACTACAGGATCTAGTGAGTGGAGAGCGGTCCCTTTTTTGTGTGTTTAAGTGATGTAAGCTATTGGCCGCGGGGCATTTACAGCTCGAGCCAGAAGAGCAAGGGGGCAACTAGGTCAAGGGCGCCTCAAGGAGGAACAGCCTCGGCTTGGGCAGTCGCTATGGGGAAATGAGAGCGGTCCTGTGCTAGGATGATATGATTGATAGCCATAAAATTAAAAGCCGCTTTTATACCTATGAAAGATTTCGTTTTTCTACCATATTTTTACTATAATTTATCACTGCGTCGTTGGTCTGTTTGTGAGACATCCCTCCTATTGTATTAGGTTAGTAGCTAAAACATCATTCACTATGTGTATTACTACATGTTATACCTTGCGGGAAATAGGTGTGAGAGTTATTCAAAACATAATATTTCCTATGACATTCGATAGATTCTTGTATGAATAAATTCTCAAACACAAATTTAAAGCGAAATAGCTGTTTTATGATCGGAGCGAGCGAATGTAGTAGTTTTATGAAGTGAAAACACTCTGTGAGTCAGCGGCTTCCTTGCTTGGCGAGCCGCCAGCTGTCGTTAAGGCTGCCACCTGTGGATCAGCACGAACAGATTAATGTTACCGTTACATTACGCTTTCTCGACGACGCGACGTTTCCATAACATCAAATGGTTTGTGCTTAGCACTCTGGTCTTCTATACAAGGTGTGAGAGATAATGCAACGTACAACATATTATAAAACGTTCGTTTTTCCTCTCACGCCCGTTTTATAAAAGAAGTGGGCAGAAATGTTTAAAGTACATACTCACATTTTGTCGAGATATTTTTGGTTCCAATGTGGCCAGGGGAGAACTTGTCACCCGCTCCACTGAGTAAGTAAATATATAGAGAGGCCCTACCTACAAATAAAAGGTGGCTACTTTAAAACTAAATACCAACTCTAGTACAGATTAGATTAAGTATTCTGTGTTCCACTGTGCGCATTGTGCACTGGGTCCGCGTGGTGGAGTATCATGACCTATTTTCTCTCACATCGATTTGTGAGCGAAGGCCTTAGCCCAGCAGTGGGACAGAATATGAATTATTTTATTCTATGTACTGTGGGTGTATAGCTATAAATTCAAAGCTATTACATAGATAAGTGTGGCATCCCTACCCGCTAGAGGACCGAGATGAATTCGACACGGTTTACGAACCACTTGTTGATACTGAAAACAATCTGTTCTCGTTTAATATACTTGTTTATACAATGTCAGTCGTGAAATAGACTGACCCCGATTGTATGGGTCCCTTCTACTAAATGTACTGGAGGGTGTGACTAGATCGCTATGTACGTTTGCTGAGATAGAAGACTGACATATAAAGAATGGATTCTTTGAATGTTACAAAAAAGAAGAGAAATGTATCATTTTCTTGAAATTGTCAACACGTGTTTCCATACAACTGATTTTTAATTTAATTACCAGGTTATATTCCGTCAATCTGCTAGGTCCGTGTAGTGGCGTTGGACCAATTGTCTCTTGCGTCTATATTAAAGAGGCGACGACCAGATGTTTCACGTACACGTCCAACCATGGGAATCCCCTAATCGTAGCCGCCGCCGACTACGAAGCTAACTTCCCTCCTATCAGCCGCTACCGCCGTCCGCGGCATGTTCTCACCAGCCCTCCAGATGTCCTTACAGCCCTTCTTTCGGATACAGATACCGCACACAGGATCAGACACCGACCTCGCCGGCGAGATCGAAGAATCGCTTGCCCGCCGGCCGGTGCAAAGCACCACAGCAAGACACCTAGTATACGCCCTCCCCCATAGCGACTGCCCAAGCCGAGGCCGTTCCTTCTTGAGGCGCCATTGAGCTAGTTGTCCCCTTGCCCTTCTGGCTTGAGCGTAGTTGTTGCACGCTCGCCCTTTCATCTGGTGAAGCTTGAATGCCTTCACAGCTCCGCGTCCAACAGCGTAGATCATTCACACACCAAGCCCCTATTTTCTATCCCTTCGATTCGTTAGAGTAGGCCTTTGGGCCATGCAGTGCGATAGTATACGCTAATTTAAATGTCGAAACCTTTTAACTCTGAGTTATTCTAATATCGTCTCATCTTCGTGGTTCTCTACAGCAAAACTACATACAACTTCTGTGGGTGATTAGTCGCTGGGTGATCGATCATTGGGCAATAATTAGTCGCCTTTTATCACCCAGATGATTAAAGCTGATACTTTTACATTTCAACACACTGACCCATATCTATATCATCTATATCATCACGCCAGATCCCTTGTGTGGTAGGCAGAGAGTACAGAGTTCCAACACGACGAACTATGAGAGTGGAGGAAGCCAGACAGGTCTGTAAGGAAAGAAACTCTGTACCCATATTAATGAATATATTGTGTGTGTTATTCTTGTTAATTGTTGTGACCATAAGTATTGCACCAAAATTTAACCTGACCTAGAGAAATTAATTCGTCGGATGTAGAGTAATTATATAAAAGTGATAAACCCCGTCACGCTTAGATGCCGCTCGGCTAGTAGAGTAGGCTGCTGACAGATTTATGCTGCGGATATATATCATATGCTTACGAAAGAGCAATGATATCTATTATAAAGCGTTAATTATCTAAAAGTCGGCTAATTATTATATAGATCCAGGTTAAGAATTACGTCTGTCGCAACACTGTTTAATTATAATTGTATAATTTGAATTAATAAATACTAGCTTATGCCCGCAACTTCATCCGCGTTGACTTTAGACAGGAACCTTACATTTTTGCGGGATAAAAAGTACCCTGTGTGTTAATCCAAGTAATAAACTATGTGTGCGCCAATTTCATGCAAATCTGTTCAGCCGTTTTTGCATGATTGAGTCACAAACATCTAAACATACAAAGTTTCACATTTATAATATTAGCAGGAAGTAGGATTACTCTGAATTTTACTCACTCTCTGCCTACCCCGCAAGGATCTGGCGTGATGATATAGATGAATCTTAATCGACGGAAATGCATGAGATGTTTGCACGTGCATGCATGAAGCGAAAGAGGTGTGTCAGAATCGAAGTATATGACGAAATGTAGTCTCTGTCTGGCCCAGTGGGATGAAGGTGTGAATGTATGTATAATTTGCGAACTATGCAACTTGAAAGCTCTATGGGCTTGATAAGATCCAACAGTAGGAGAACACCTCCTATGAAACAACAAACTTATGAGATGAACTATGAGAATGGAGGAAGTCAAAAGGTACAAAATACAAAAATACAATACTCTTTATTGTACACCAACAAAATTATAAAAAAACATGTAAAATAAGACACTGATACAATAGGCGGTCTTATTGCTAAGAGCAATTTCTTCCAGACAACCTGGTTAAATACAAAATACTAGAAAAAAAAAAGTAATCAGGGCAGTTGGTGGCGTACGCTATCATTGGTATATATAAGTACTGAAATTTGCATAAAAGATAAATAAATACATATATACGTAAATAAGTACAAAACATATTTAACTACATATATACTTACAAAAAAGTATAACAAAAAGGGACTGACTATGATGCATCATATTTTGTCAGCAAGTAGAGAGATAGTGGTCTTTGACCATCTTTTTGAAGGAAGCTGACGACTGTGCACGTCAGACTGATACAGGCAATGCATTCCACAAGCGGACAGCTTGAACTGTGAAGGATTTATCAAAGAAATTTGTGGAATGCATTGGCGTTTTCAGCTTTAGATTCTCCGACGACCTTAGGGACCTCAAATGTGTCTCGTGAAGGAATTCAAATCTTTCTTTCTTTTAGGTAAGAGGGAGTTGACGGTCTGTAAGGAAAGAACCTATTAGAACTCTGTACTCTGCCTACCCCGCCAGGGGTCTGGCGTGATGATATATATATGTAGATAGAATTATAGCTTATGTGTTGTCCTGTCTATAACCTAATATAGGTTATAACCTATAACTTGAAAGTTTCATCAAAATTGCTTCAGTAGATTTTGCGTAAAAGAGTAACAAACATTTATACATCCATCCTTACAAATTTTCGCGTTAATATTATTTATAGGATTGGTATATATTCAATGAAAATACTAAAGTCATATTTTTGTTCGTCAACTAGTAACTAAATATATTCAGAACCGTCATACATGGCTAACAACATCAGCCGAACTAATAGCGTTTCAAGGTTAACATTTATTCACGCATGTAGAACCAAAAGCATGTCATAAATACAAATAATGGAATATAAAAACAGTTATAGCGAACTACTAAAGGTCGAACGATCATCCTAAAAAACACTCTTGTCCATATTCCCTAAGCGAAAGTGGCAGAAGTGTACTGCGTACCCCACGGATCACTAACAATATTAGGCCTTAATTTAATGCGAGGGAATAAGCCTATTGCCATTATCCTGGCTCCGGACTATTACTGAGGATTTTTAGATAGGAAACAGATGGAACAATATCACACTGTCTAATCTAATATTTAAACCCCGTTATTTAAGGACCCCGTGTTCACTACCCGCCCTATGTGCTTCTAGACCAACGAGGCATTCTCAGTGTTACCAACGTGGGATCTATCTATCTATATCATCACGCCAGATCCCTTGCGGGGTAGGCAGAGAGTACAGAGTTCCAACAGGTTCTACATGTCTATTAATTACTAGGAGAAAAATATTTTTAAAGAAAAACTTGACGATAAAATTAGAAAACCAAATTATTTAAAAAAAAGGAATACCGACTTCAAAAAGCAAAAAATAAATATTTGAAGTCAATGCCGCTTAGTGCAGCCGCTTACTTGACACCGACTTTTTTTTTAAAGTTTTTTATTTTACAATTTTACGTGTTGAGTTGTTACGACCGCCTGGAGGCGGGTATAAATAAAAACACAACTATAACGATACAATTGTTTATTAAAAAAAAAATAATAATAATAAAAAATATAATTTAATTAAAATAAATAATTTTACTACACCCGGGGTGTGGATTCGCGGCACAGGGAAGCCTTGATCAAAAAAAAACTATGTGCGCTGGGGACTTAACTACGGCTGTTCGATCCCGTCACGCGTGGGGGTCTTCGGTGAGAAGCTTCCACCAACTTAGTGGGGAACTCGGAGTTGCCCTAGGGAAGGCCCACAGCCGCAGAGGTCAGCTGGAGTCGACGGGCAGAAGTGTGGCCTGTTGTCTCCCAAACCGTACTTTGCAATCCGTACGGTGGACCCCCAGTTTCCAAGGGGGTTGAAAAATGATGCTAACCGCTTTTAATTTTCTTTTTTATTTTAGTATAGCACTGGTTTTAGCACTTTTCTAAATCTATCTATCTATCTATCTATAACCTCACGCCAGATCCCTTGCGGGGTAGGCAGAGAGTACAGAGTTTCAACAGGTTCTTTCCTTACATACCTCTCTGGCTTCCTCGACTCTCATAGTTCGTCTCATACACGCTCGCCGGTTACGGAGACTCTTGACTAAATACGAAAAATCCTTTTCTAAATACGAACAAATAATCACGAATAGTTGTTGTGCGAACTCTGGCGTCGAAAAATTCCTTGTTCCTGCGCGAATTCGTTTTTATATACTGATATCGGGCGGCCTATTTCCTGCCTGAGGCAACAGTGCGCACTGCCCAGATTTCTAGATCCTTCGTATGAGACGAGGACAGAGATATGGAAAGAACGGCTCAACCGAAGCAAGTCACGCCCTAAACTATTGTCTATATTCCATAAAATTCTTGTAGGACTAAGATAGCAATAATCGAACCGAGCGAGATGGGATCATGGTCCCGTTGTTCGCTATTGTATTTTTTTTGATATTTCTTGTTAATTTTATATTGTGGGCGTTTCTTATCAGATGTTCTAGAAAGAATTTGATTTCTAGTACCAACGAATACCTTATATGGTCATTATGATGCTATCACTAGTTAAAGCGCGCGGTTTTCATTTGATTGTAACAACTAGTTATTTTGTTTGTTTGTCTGTAATATTTTATTGTTTTATTTTAAATTTTTAAAACTTTGTTACGACGTAACAGAGTGTATGAATTATTAATATTTTTATACCTATATTATATTATTTTGCTTAGTTCTATAGTAAGGTACCTATAGGATTCATATAATACCCACATTCGTGCTGTTTGCTGTTAAGGAGTACCCTAGTGTATCTTCAAAGTCCAAGGTTATCAAAGTCCAATACCAATTATATTATAACGGGACTACCTCGAAACTATACCTATCACATCGCAAAAAGATTCATCAAAATCAGTTTATAAATAGACGATATAAAAAAACAGACAAATTGAAAGTCCTATTTGAAAGTCGGTTAATATTCTGATTAGTTGTAGGGTAGGGTACCTATAGGATCAACTCAATCTACATATTATTAACGAGTTCCCTGGTGTATCTTCAAAATCCAAGGTCCAATACCCAATGCCGATGAAATTAAAATTGGACCACCTTGGAGCTATACGGAACCCAATGCAAAAAGAGTAATCAATGTCCAGAATTGACGGAAATATCGGTGAATATACATGAAAAAGGCATACATACAGACCAACATAGAACCTCCCCCTTTTTGAAGTCGGTTAAAAAAGGTGTAATAGTGCAGGAAATGTAATGAAAAGCTAGCAGGAAATATGATAATTGGAAATATTTTAAATTTCGAGAAATAAATAATGTGATGTAGGTAAGTAAGGAGATCTCGTAATCATGAAGAGAATCAGAGCGCGAATCAAATCAGAATGCGTATGAATCGACAATTTGACCAGTCAACGCTGCCACGGAACTGCTCAATGCGGAAAATGGTGGCAGTGGCATAATGTTAATCCCGTATAGGGAAGAGGCTTTTCGTTTGTTGCCCCTAAACTTAGACCAAGACTTCTCTAGACGGTCTCACACACTGTGAGCATGATGCCAATGTTCGACTTTTGAATTTTTTTTCAAAAGCTGTCTACAAAGGATTTGGATGCTTATAGTATTAGTATATCCAGGATTGGTTGTCTTCATAGACCATCATATAATATTAGATCGAAATTTTCTTTTAATGCTTAAGGATACATATTCTACACGGTTTCAAACACTCCTTCCTCTATTTAATAGATTCGATGATTAATGTGTGCGAGTGCGTGCGTGTGCGTACTAGAAATTGTCTACCCGCGCGAGATGCTCCATCCAGGAAAATAATTCATCTAAGCCCGTGATACTACCAGCTGTACTACCAGTAATAAAACAGGCGATAATTATTTTCCGTATTACTACCGACAGGCCCAGTAGTAACACGGGAAACTCACATTATCCTTTGTACTACCCGTGTAGAAAGTCATTGTGGTTTTTTGTAACACCGATTAAAATACCGTATCGTTTTCATTCAGAAGACTAATGTTCCAAGACAGTATCGTGAATGATTATAGCATATCGCGACTCTCGTCAAATACTTCATTGGTTATATCAAAATCTTTCATAAGTCAAAAGCTTGCCAATTTCGCAATTCATCTAATTAGGTATTCGTCAAAACATTAATGCGTTGAGTAGATTGTTTAATTTATATCATCATATATTCATAAACTTATAACTATCGATGCATCAGTATCTTTTTTTTTAGAAAACGTTGCCCCACTCTCGGAATTATTCTTGTGTTGTGGGTGCGTTTACAAACACAAAATTCACATACACTAACACCCAGGCCGAAAAAAAAATTGTGGGTCATACAAAGATTTGCCCCGTGCGGGAATCGAACCCGCGACTATTCAATGCGTTGGGCGGAGCGACTCAAGCTCTCAACCACGAGAACAGAACCAGAGGTTGCGTTAACCCTTATGCTCCTGCTCCACTTACGTTAATATTAATGCCTCTGTCAAAATACGCTTAAAATGGAACTAAAAACATCTTGTATTATCTCAATTAGCGCGTTAAATATTGACTACGTATACGTTATATCTTCGTAAGCGTGTTAATTAACGTATTACGCCACAGGTGGGGTAGGAGCGTTATACTACGTTTTTTGTTTTGTTTTTTTTTAAGTGGGGAAATCCTCTTGGATACCCGTTCACGACGGGGACGTGAACAGGTTATGTGGGACTACTCGCTCCAGCGACGGTCTGCGTAACTCCGGCCGTCGCTGGAGCAAGTTCCTACCCACTAAAACCCGACCGTGTTCCATCGGCCGCTATAAAGGCGAGTCACGGGGACGCGGACGTACTTCCGCGACCCGTCAGCGGTTGTCCGTTTTTCGGACCCGACTTTATCGGGGTATCCCCGCCTTGGTCCTTCTACACGGTGAGGGGGCACCGGAACACTAGGCGCGTCCTCCAACCTTGGGGGCCAAATGTTCTGCAACAGGGGTTGCTGTCGCCTGCAGGCCCCAGCGTTATACTACTGCCGTAACGTGTAAATTTTACCGACTTGTTTAAAGCGCATTTGTCACACGCGTTAAACTTACGTTAACGCAGCCAGGGCAAGGAGCAAGGGGATAAACCTCAACCAGATCTCTTTGTGTTAACGAGTACCAAATAATTCTAAAAGCATCAACGTGTGCATAGACGTTTAGGTTCATGTGACGTGACACATTGACGTGTAACGCCAGGCACATTAGGGCGCCGGACGTCACGCCGTCACCGCACGTCCCCGTCAGCTCCGTCACCCAGTGCACTCAATTACGTGTTCATGGCCCAGTTAGTGCGCGAGGGGGGCGCCTGGCGAGGAAACTAACGTTTGTTTATACAGAATAACATTAGGTCATACCTACTTCGTAGGTAGGTATCTACTGTGCTGGGTGGGAGCTATGATTCTGAAGTTTGGCTTATAGTAAAGGCATTGAGCTAAGTTTAAGATTATTTAGTAGCTCTGTAAAGCTGGTCAATTTTACAGCTAGATTATAAGATGTATAAGAGGTTTTATTTTAAATCGTTTCCCCAGTTCATGAATCATTCTTATATCGTGAGTGAGTTTACAAACACCCAGACGGAAACAAATTATTTTGGGTCAAAAATATTGGTTTCTTGAAGGAAACTCGTGACCACTCAGTCAAGTGAGCTAAGCGATCTATCCTTAAGAAAGCGCCTATCTTGGTAGCCGGATGTAAATGGTAGTTATTTTCCACTATAGGGCACAAAACTTATTCTATGTCCGCCACCCATTCCCATCATTGTTAATGACGTAAGTTAGAATAGAGGTTGGCATCCAGGGGTGTCCCTACTAATACTTGTATTAGCTCTTGACGTATCATCATCATTAGCTGAAAAACGTCATTTGTAGGAAAAAGGCCTCCTTAAAGATTGCCACAACGTAGAACTTGTGCGTGCGTGCGTGTCTCTACACTTTTTGTCACATTTTGGAAATAACGACAATATTATGATCCGTAAATGTATCTACCTTGTACAGCGACCGAATAAAGGAATATCCGGTTAGGAAATCCGCGGTTACCGGCCGCAATGCCGTGGCTACGTCATGGTGCCTGTTCACATACTACAATACGATACGATATGAGAGACTTGAATGATTATACGAGTACACTATGGTGCTTGAAGCATTTATAAAGAATAACGGAGTGGTACACGTTAGTTTTAAACTATCAAGTTTCCTCCTTTGAAATTAGATTGATTATAAATTATTTTCTTAAAATATCATTAACTAACCAAACATGAAGCTTAGCAATTAACTTTCTAAGGTTTTTGATATCTCATTGCACGCTTTATTAATGGGGCTAAGCCGCCGCGACATTCCCACCATTGTAACCTCTGTAAGACAGGATCCACAATGGTCTCCTTAGATGACACCAAGGTTTGAACCTTGGGGTGTCCCGGGAAGCCGCAGCAAATTTAATTAGAAAGAAAAACAGGAGGAGTAGGAAAACAAAATTCACGCGCGCTTGTTACGCGCTAAGTGCGCGGTTGCTATGCAATAGATAATTTAAACTGACATAACATATTTTGAAATATAAGGAAATACTTAAGAGCCTACCGTCCATTGAACATTTATCGACCGGGAGAATGACAGTGATGCAATGAGTTTACAACAGAATAATAAGGGACGGATATATTGAGCGCGCGCTCGTTTAGAAAAACGTCTGTGCAAATCAAATTTTAGCATTTTCTAAAAAAACTATACTATGAAATAAAAAACTGCTTTACGAGAACTTTGCTACAATTATTTACTATGTTTTTAAATTCTATTGGTTAGTTCTTAAGCATGTCGCGTTGGAATCAGAAAATGTAATAGACTTGACTTTACATTTTTTTCTATCGAGTAAGCTTCGTTTAATCGGGCATTCCCTTTACCAAATTATAAAAAATATATTCAATAATCATATTTAGAAATATTAGGTCCGTAATCCATAGACTTTTTGAAGAATACAAAAATACGTTGTTTTCGCGGTGGCCCCTTAAGGACTGTTTTAAAATATAAAGACGTTTAAAAAAAGGCACGCCCCAACCGAATATGAACATGTATCTATTTGTCTATTCTATCTGAATCATCACGCCGGACCCCTTAAGGGGGAGTCAGAGTACAGAGGTCCAACAGGTTCTAGATTCCTCCATCCTCATGGAATGTAGGAATGTACGGTAGTGTTTAATTTAATAAAATAGGAGATTATTTTCGCACCTGAATCCAGTATCAAACTATCCCGAACCAGACCAAATAACGTTTTGTAAGCAGCAGTGGAAAGATGAAATCCACAACATAATCGATTGAGTTAGCTGACATTGATGTACCTACCTGCTAACCTACCCATTATTTTACCAAACGCGACTCGATTTTCTGATATCATGCTATGGACACAGATAGCGCTTCGGAAGTCGGAAAGGAATCATCAAATGACGTCTATTAATTGCACACAATTACAACACATACTATCGCAGTTACCATTTCCGCATTATTTCACAGTACACATTTCCTTACCTGGTTCGAATCTAACAGTTTTGCGGTTTTATTTATTAAAATTTGGTTTATTAAGTTACAGTTTGAGGTCGAACAGAGACTACCGTATTACCTGCCTAATTCGTCACCATCATCTCAGCCTATACTTGTCTGCTGCTGAACATAAGTCTGACGATTTTGTGGAGATCGTAGGAAGTCGTTGGATGCAGGTAGCATCAGACCGGTTACGCTGAAAAGCGATTGGGGAGGCCTATGTTCAGCAGCCTAATTAATTGATAGTATCTATCTATCTATATCATCACGCCGGATCCCTTGCAGAGTAGGCAGAGAGTACAGAGTTCCTACAAGTTCTTTCCTTACACACCTCTCTGGCTTCCTCCACTTTCATAGTTTCTCATACACGCTCGCCGGTTACGGAAACTGTTGACTTGTCCTTCAGATAAAACTCAGTCTATTTGGTCATGGTAAGATAGTCTAGATTGGTAGTAAATATGTAATATACAGGATAGATTTTAAGGCAAGTCAGAATGCTGAAAATTGTGTTCATGTTAGTACTTTTGTCCGTGATCTGTTGAATTGGGGTAGAAGTTATCTTGATGCGTGATCTTATCAGAGGAGTCCGCGTCCCGATCCGTTGGTGGATTAGTTAAGTTAAAATTGTTATGGTATTAAGGTTTATGAAAAATAGAGTGTTTGAAAAAATTGAGTTTAATACTAAGGATTATCACTTACCAAGTATAACACTGCACGTGTTGAGGCAATCCTCCTGCGAGATGAAGTTGTTCTGGTTGCCGCGGCAGCCGCCGTAACTGAACGGCACGCACATGCCCTTCTGGGCCGCGAACGCCCAGCGCTGGTACAAACCGCGACACGGCCCACGATCCGGCAGCTCCATGCAAATACCTGCCGGAAACCCACAACCATTATCGTGATAAATTCACCAATATATAGATACCGTCAAGCCTTTATCTCCCTAACTCAAACCATTTCACCATCGTCATCTATCAGCCTATATCTACCTACTGCTGTGTGTAGAATTAAATTGGCAAGTTTACCTACATTTTTTCCAAACCTCAACGGGAGTGGCAGAGGTTTACTATGAACACTAGTGTTGTAAAACACTCGAGTCGGCGCTTAAAACGCTCGCATCTTCTACGTGTTTGAACGCTCGTTAGTGTCGACTCAGCGCTAAACGCTCGACTTCAGCGCCCATTTTTACAACACTAGTGCACCCATATTTAGCTTACGATATTAGGATATCAGGAATTTAATAGCCTATTGCCATTATACTGGGCACAGTTTAGTGACAGATTTTTTTACCATAGAAAAAGCACACTATTTTAGACTTAGAATTCGAATCCAGGACCTAGACTAACATCAGTCAGCAGTCCGGAATATAATCACGACAAATCGATGATACACCGTTAATCTTCCCGCAAACTTGCACAGACCATCACCGACAGTATTTATCCGCATATATAGCTAACTATAATCAACCTTTTACAAACGGAAAACCTATCTCCGTACTGTTGTGAGTATAATGCCATAACATAAATGTCCGCGTGTCGAATATCATATCAATTTTACCAATATCAGCATGGAATTAGTACCATTCTGAAATTAGCTCGCCTTTATAGGTGTATTTTCAAAGGTGCGTCCAAACGATATACTTCGAAATAGATACAACTTGCAAACGATACACTATTTATGTGAGTTTTTTGGAAAATTAACTGTATACCAATATTATGAAGAGGTAAAGTTTGTGAGTTTGAATGTTTGGGGTGATCTCCGGTACTACTGATCCGATTTTAATGATTCTTTCACGATTGGAAAGCTACTTTATCCAGAAAAACATAGGCTATATAACATAGACCCGGTAGGTGGCGCTGTTGTCGACCTGGTACGAAGTCGCGGGAATAAACTTAGTTTAGTGAAACAAACAAAACTAAAAGCAATGATTAAGCAGAGCGATTTATTCGGTAATTGTGTATGCAACGTCTGTTAACAGTTTACATAATATTTGCGTTAACCTCGTACTATAATCACTGGGTACCTACCGACTTTGTGTTATAGAGGAATAAATATCAATACATCAATAGGATAAAGATATAAGATAGATATATATGTTTGTAAAAGCTGAACTCTGCGGGAGTGCCTCGTTGGTCTAGTGGTAAACCGCATCCCTTTGTGATCACGAGGACTTGAGTTCAAATCTTAGGTCGGACAAATGTAATTTCTGTAATTCAGTTTCTAACGAAAAATTCCCAGTATGAGTCCGGAGTCTGGAATTGTGCCCGGTATATGGCAATAGGCTCTCCCCTATTACATGGGACCTAACATCGTCCGCGAAAAGTGGGTGTACTCAATACACCTCTGCCGCCCCCGCTTTGGGAATATCGGCGTAACTTGGGGAATGTGTTATAAACTGTGCAGCTTCGCGAACTTAATGTTTAGTTAAAAATTAAACACACCACAATAAATAAATGACCAATATATCTTCTTCATTGCGTAATCTTCAAATCTACTAAATTTGAAGATTACGTGATTGACGAACGATTAAGCACAGTGGTTAAGAGCGTAAGCCGCTCCACCCACTGTGTCTAATAGTCGTGGGTTCAATTCCCGGGACAAATCTTTGTGGGATCCACAATTATTTGTTTCGGTCTGGGTATTTGTGTATGTAAATTTTCATGTTTGGAAACGCACCCGCGACACAGGAATAAATCCTAGAGTAAGGTTGCGTTTTTAAAAAAAATCCATTTGTTTCTCATGGCTTCAAGATGCACACTGATATAAATTTTTAACTTAGTAAATTTGAAGATTACGCGATGAAGAAGAGGTACGTATTGGTCATTTATTTACAATCCATAAATATGGAAGTGGATAATTATAAATTATAGCCTCCTTTTATAGCGCATGAGGCAATCTGAGATCCTGTATTACGACCTACAACGATGTTAAAAGTACCGTAAGGTGGTGATTTCACACTCAAGTCAAAACAATCTTTTTTAATTCACACAAAGATTTGTTTGATGTTGATGCGGGGATTGAACCCGTAATCCTGAAAACAAAACAATATTCGATTCGATTTGAATGGAACGCACTAGAATCGATTCTCGATAAATCGAGTACTGAAGTTGTAAAGACCCCGTGGCCAATACCGTAGATCATACATACGCATAAAACTGTATTGATACTAAAGAAGCGGTGGTCCTTCGTTTTTCCGTGTGATGTAATTACGCTTAGCGGTGGTCCTTCGGTTTTCCGTGGGATGTAATTACGCTTAGCGGTGGTCCTTCGTTTTTCCGTGGGATGTAATTACGCTTAGCGGTGGTCGTTCGTTTTCCCGTGGGATGTAATTACGCTTAGCGGAGATCCTTCGTTTTTCGTGGGATGTTCTTACGCTTAGCGGTGGTCCTTCGTTTTTCCATGGGATGTAATTACGCTTAGCGGTGGTCATCGTTTTTCCGTGGGATGTAATTACGCTTAGTGGTGCTCCTTCGTTTTTCCATGGGATGTAATTACGCTTAGCGGTGGTCATCGTTTTTCCGTGGGATGTAATTACGCTTAGCGGAGATCCTTCGTTTTTCGTGGGATGTTCTTACGCTTAGCGGTGGTCCTTCATTTTTCCGTGGGACAAACTTTGTACGTACAGTGAAAGGTATTACAACTCGAGTTATAGCACAAAACTCGAGTTATATCACCTTGTACTGAAGGTACGGAAATGTGTTCATTTGTTGAGTAACATTAGTGTACACTAATACACGTGTAATTGTATCAAACATCACAGATTTAAATCTATTTTTATTGATTGTGTCTGTATGATTAACATATTTATATGAATTCAATTTGAATCAGTTATGTCTAAAAGCTTACGAAAATGGGGATAAGATTGAAAAATAACGGTTTTGTTCTGATGTATGATGTATAAAAATACGAAAAGCGCTATAACTCGAGTTGTATCGCTGTTCATTGACGTGTAGAACTTACCTTTAGTGGTCCTTTATTTTTTTCCATGGCTTGTACTTACGTGGGGCGGTAATTAGTTTTTCCGTGGGTTGTACTTACGTTTGGCGGTGGGCATGTCGATGGTGCAGTCGGCGCGCTCCTGGCAGGCGCGCTGCTGCATGAGCTCGACGCGCGCCGAGCACTCCTGCTGGCGCTCGGGCGGCACCAGCAGCAGGCGCGTGCGGAAGCGCACGCCGCGCCCGCACGACGCCGAGCACGGCGACCAGCTCGCCCACGGGGTAGTCGGGCACGCCGGGTCGGACACAGCGCTCTCTTGTTCCGTGCATTCCGGCTCCATACACTTGCGGTTCTCCTCTGCAATCATTCATTAGATTACATTCTAAATGCATCCTTTTCTGATACCACGTATATTTTAGGTACATCTATATTATTATGTATTTCGCTGAGATTCATAGGTTTTACCCGGAATTTTAGAAAAAACAAGCAACAAACTGACTCCCGCAGGTGCAAAGACTATTGTAAATTATATAAATAGAATAAGAAAGACAAAAACTGGTCTATTTCAATGGGTATTTATTATTACGAAATACGAAAAGGCAACGCGATAAATCCAGGCGGAGATGGCGGGACGAACTGGAAATCTTTTATGAAACTGGTATGCCATAGCAACTAGCACAATATGTGGAAATAGTGGAGGGAAGCCTTTTTCCACAGTGACTCTTAAAAATAATAGAAACAACACATATGTATAATAAAAACTATGTGTATGTATAATATGTTTGAACATTCAAACATATTATCCACTATTTAAACGTCTATGATCATAAAACTATGTTGCAAAAAAAATGTCAGCCTAATTATTCAGACATTATGCAAAAACCATTGCATCAATTCTGGCGGATCATTCACATCTCAAAAGTTGAAGGTACCTACAGATACCTTGTCTAAATAAAATAATGGGATATGTTTAATCAAAAACGGTTTAGAACAACTAAAGATACTGCTTGACCTATCGTTACTTCTCAGCCACGTCTATGCCTACTAAAGAGATTATCAAATTATCTGGTTGTTATACAAAACAATTCAACTTTAAGTCAAACCATGTTTTGCAATACACTAGGATCTGGCGGGCGGAAGGCACCATCTGCTAACTACCTACGTAAAATAATAATACAAATCGAATTGCGCCGCGGTTTTTGCCCATGAAATGACCGTGGAATGACATTTCGAACAGACGATAGTCTTAAGTTACCTTATAGTTTACCTGTTTATTTTGTTAAACGTATCTTTAATGTCCAATTGGACTTCAAATTTCTACTTTCTTTCTAGGCACCAGACAGTTAACCTCACAATCAAACTGGTTGGATAGTTTTGTGAGGCTATGATGTTGTGCTACATGTTGTGCTATGTTGATTTTTAAATCTATACTAATATTATAGTGAGAGTCAAGGAAGCCAGATAGGTATGTAAGGGAAGAACCTGTTGGATCTCTGTACTCTCTGCCTACCCCGCAAGGGATCTGGTGTGATGATATAGATAAATAGACTAATAATATAAATGATAAAGTTGAAAATGGTTTATTTGTATGTAACTAAGTATGTATATCGCTGGAAATACTGATCCGATCCTGAAAATTCTTTCACCATCAGGAAACTATTTCACGACTATTCCTAAGTTTCTATTGTGATAAAAAATAACGAAATTACAAAATAACCGCGTGTGAAACCGTAGTGAACAGCCAGTAAATAAACAATATTAAATGGTGAGTAGAGCTTTCCACTCTCTAACCTGTAGACCAAGCCTTGATCAATTCCAGAGCACTCACCTATCTGAACGAGTGGGCACTTCTTCAGCCCCATGTGATTGATGAAGTGTCTCCGGCGAGTGCTGATGCCGATGCCGCAGGTCTCTGAGCACTCGCTCCAGGGCCCCCACTCCGTGGTCTTACAAATGCCGTCTAAGTCCTCCAAGGGCGTCGCGTTGTTGTCTAAATCTTCATTTGCGTTGTCACCCCTATTAGAAATCACATGATCTTATAAATCGCAAAAACCGTGTTTCTTGTGTTCCATGCATCTTATGAAGTATTAATATTTAATAAGATTAATTAAGAATTGATATTTAGAAATGTTTTTCTTTTTACTCTATATTCTAGTAAAAGGAAAAAATACCTTATTAAATGAAATTTTCACGATAGAAAAAAACTTATCTAGATTATCCTCTATTTTTTTACATTTTCAAGTTCCAACACGAAACGCTTAAGAGCTGTAGTCAATAGAGTTTCCTTAAAAACATAGAGAATAGCGAAGTTCTTGTAAAGATGTGTTTTAATTTCATAGCGTATTTTTTCTAGAAAATGATAAAATTTGTTATGACACATTCGTTTATCTACCAATGGCCGGTTTAAACATTCAACTCAACGATAGATTTACTTACTGTCTGTAGTATTTTGACAGATTTTTCGTATATAATTTGTCAAAATTCTACTGGTAGTAGATAATCTATCGTCGTGTTGGTTATTGAAACCGGCCATTAGTTACATTACTTACTCGGTGAGATATTTCACAAATATTACGTGTGCTTTTGGTTGCTGCTTGTTTGCTAGTAAATGAAAGGCTTTCACATAGCGTGTGTCATCATCTGTATTTATACTTCATTGATAACTGTATAATTTTAGCTTACTCACTCGCACTCGGGCACGGGCGCGACGCACATCTCCTTGGAGACAAGCTGGCGGTCGCACGAGAACATCTGCGCCTTCTGTGGCATGCGGTACTCGCGCGTGCGCATGCGCAGCCCCTTGCCGCAGCTCACCGAGCACTGCGACCACGCGCCCCACTCGCCCACCGCGCACTCCGCTGCCATCATTCAAAATATATAACATCTTCGACTCGTCAATATAATATATTCCTTCGCTGTCCCACTGGTGGGCAAAGATCTTTCCTCCTGAATCTGGTTACAGATAACTAACTTAAAAAAAAATTAAAACCGAGTTTAAAACCTGCAAAAGCAACACAACTAAAAAGCTATAAATATTTTTTGAAGTCGATGCCATTCGGTCGGTGCAGTCGGTTACTTGGAAATGGCCATAGTAAAATATGATCAATTTAGTATCTGTTCGAGAATCAGATCAATACACCGTCACGCATATATTCCCCAAGCGGGGGTGGCAGAGGTGTACTGAGTACACCCACGTTTCGCCGACGATGTTAGGTCCCATGTAATAGGGGGCAACCCAGGACCTCGTGATCACAAAGCGATGCGCTTTGCCACTAGACCAACGAGGCAGTCGGTTACTTGGATCATCAAATCATTACATGATCAGATGACAGATGGTCAGATCAATACAATTGCTTAATTTCTTCATTGCATAGGCCTTTTGATAATGTCATGGGGTAATCCAAGTAAACTACTTACGTCTGTTAACAGCCTCTGTGTTCTCAGCTTCTTCAACGACCTGGGACAGTAGAACCTCCTCGTCACACGACCTGGATATGAGCTTCTCCCTGGTGAGGTAAAGGCGTGCCATGGCCGGCACCTCCTTGGCCCCTGGGTTGTAGAAGGGAGCCCGCGGGTCCTCGGGGTACATGGGCGTGATGCGGTACATCTTCTCGCGAGGTACCGTTTCTGAATTCGGCGACTGACAAATACGAAGGGAGATTGGTACATGAAAAAGTCATTTTCTCAGTTTTATGTAGAAATTATTAATTGGACACAAAAACTATAAGCTAAATCACTTACTTTATATTCTACTTTACTGTGAGAAAGGAACGGAGCTATAAACTGCGTATGATCACGTCTCCTCCTCACAGAAAAAGATTACAAAACTATTGCTAAAATGATGTTGGTAGGCAAAGCGTCAGATCCCATATTAAATCCATATTTCTATCTATCTATCTATATCATCATGCCGGATCCCTTGCGGGATAGGCAGAGAGTACAGAGTTCCAACAGATGCTTTCCTTACATACCTCTCTGGCTTCCTCCACTCTCATAGTTCGTCTCATACACGCTCGCCGGTTACGGAGACTTCTGACTTGTCCTTCAGATAAGACCCGGTCTATTTAATCATGGTAAGATGGTCTAGGTCTTCCCCGGTACCTACATATTTAATATTAAAATTATAATGAAACGTAATAATAGGCAATTGAGAATTCTCAAGGTGTTACGATCGAAATTTTCGATTAAAAATAACTAATAATAACCCAAATAATTGCCATGTGATCTACGACGACTAGGTCATTTCAGTGTCGGTAAAGTCAAAAAGCGTAGGTACCTAAATAGTGCATAACTATGATGCCATACCATATAGGAGATGCCGTTGTCAGTGCCTGCGTCGTAAGGAAATAGATCTACGACCTTAGACTCGGCCCACGTGCAGTCCTTTTGGCAGAGGTTCAATCCATTCACGCCTACCACCCAGTCCGGAGACGGACCTGAAATAATTTATTACAAAAAGGTATTCACATCAAAAGCATCGCGCATTGATTCTTACATACGCTGGGCATAACGACTTATTTTCGCGGACTCCATCTTAGGTGAAGAAAGGACATTGTTCTGCCCATACATGAATTGCCCCAGAACCAACAGCAATGAGAAAATACTTGTATGATTTCAAATCACCTATAAATTCCTTTAAGGCATTTATTATTAAACGGACAAGCGAGGGAATCGCAATATTGCACAAAAGGTATTAGATTTTGAGGTTGTAATTCAGTAGCCATTAATACGTATGAGTTTACTTACTTATTATACTCGATCTCAAACATACTTCTACAGTTAAACTAGAATTTAATGTTAGTTAAAACTAACGCTGTATATATACGAATATGAAAACAGAAAAGCCTTTACCGAACATGGAAGCCAGCGACACAAAGTGCCTTTTCCTGTCGACTGTGAAAGTGGCGGTTGTGTTTGAGTTGACCCTCGGGTGCCAAAGGCCTTGCGCCTTCACGATGGAGCGCAACTTCGGGCCTTGTTGACGTAGCTCTCGTTCTAACAACCCTACGGAACCCCATTCAGCTAAAGACCTAAGTAAAATGGAAATAAAAATTATTACATTATAGGTTACTAAGCAAAAATAGAAACGGGAAATAACTGTTGGTTTGCCAATCAACGTTCTAAACACGTGGCAAACTCATAGTTTTCTTAGTCAAATAGTGTAAAGGGGGTGCAAATGTAATGAGGACAATTTGACACCCCATTCGTATCATAGAAATTACCTTTAAGGCGAAAGTGGAAGGATGTAGGTACCGGGGAAGACCTAGGCTATCTTACCATGACCAAAGTAGCCGAGTTTTATCTAAAGGGCAAGCAACTATAAGAGTGGAGGAAGTCAGAGAGGTATGTAAGGAAAGAACCTATTGCAACTCTGTACTCTCTGCCTACACCGCAAGGGATATGGCGTAAGTATATAGATAGACCTTTAAGGCCATTTGGCAGATAAATATTACATAACAAATAAGACTGACTGTAAAAATGAGTAGCTCAATTTCGTCGTCTCTATCTTAGTATAGCTAAAGAAATCAAATACTTTATATACAGTTTGATTTAATCTAAAAATAATTAGTAGGTTTTTTAATTACCTATTTCGGTATTTATTATTCGGTGTTATACAAGTCAATACATGTTAAATTGAATGGTAACGCAATACGAATAAGTATAAAATAATAAACAAATTATACCTGAAGCCGTCAGTAGCGATTTCACCCTCGCCCCAAAACTTGAAGTTCTTGGGGTGCGTGGCGCCGATGACGTCGGAGAAGTGGGTCAACCACAGAGCCTGCGTCGGGAAGTTTTTCGGATGGGTTTGCGGGGACCATAGGCCTTCGAACACCATCTACCAAAAAAATATTACTTAAGCTATCTTCCTACAGAATAAGAAACAGGGGTAGGTACGTATTTTTCTCTGTAGAAAAATATTCCTAATATTTATTGTGATGCTATCTTTATAAGGAAATAATACTATTACCTATATACAAGGTGTAACATAAATAACGCAAAGCCACATACACCCCAATTAGATTATTGCTTTACCAATTCAACACGAAAATCAAGCTTCCAATTTTAAGGAGTTTTCTACCCAAATTAACCATAAAATTTAATAAATAATAAACTTTTGTATGCGTATTGAGGTGTGTATAATAGAAATACATTTAAAATAGCCGTAATGCTTGAAATAATTATTAAATTTTGTTTAATACAACGAACAGAAAGAGTAAGAGTAGGAAAGTTATATCTTTTTTAAAAATTAATAAAGAAATAACTCACTTCACTGGAATCGATTTAGTCGCCGATTTAGAACAAACTACTTTCTGGTCTTGCGTTAATTATGGTAAAGCTTGTATAAGACACTACCTTGTATTTTGCGTCATCGCAGGCACAACAGTCGGTCGTTTGGAGGGAAGTGTCTTCACACACTCGCTTCGTGAGCTGACCGTCCTCTGCGAACCAGCGATTCGGTCCCTCGTATACCAACGCTCTACAAATAAATAATGTGTTTTTAATACTCTTACATGCAAAATTAAACTACAGACCAAGACTGAGTATGTACACAAAGATGCGATAGGCTTCTCACCTATCCATCAAATACCTCATCATCTGTAGACGTGTAGTCAAGAGTCTCCGTAACCAGCGAGTGTGTATGAGACGAACTATAAAAGTGGAGAAAGCCAGAGAGGTATGTAAGGAAAGAACTTGTTGGAACTCTGTATTCTCTGCCTACCCTGCAAGGGATCTGGCGTAATGATATAGATAGATAGATGTAGACGTGTAATTAAGGTCTAACCATCGATTTAGAGGAAACAGACAGAATTTAAGACAGTTTACAACTATACAAGAAGTATTATAATATAAACACAGTCAAGCCTAAATTACTCGAGGGGAGTTGGCACAGGTGTGCTGTGTACACACACATATCGCCAACGATATAAGGTCCCAATGTAATAGGAGCGAAGCTATTGCCATTATAAATGATGATGATGATGATGATATTAAGATAACTGTCCCACCGTTGGGCACGGCCTCCTCTCAGACTGAGAGGGTTTAGGCCATAGTCCACCACGCTGGCCCAGTGCGGGTTGGTGAACTTCACACACCTTCGAGAAAGCATGCAGGTGCACCTGAGAAGGCATGCAGGTTTCCTAACGATGTTTTCCTTCACCGTTAAAGCAAGTGATAGGTAATTTTTAACACGCGCATGTTTTCGAAAAGACAGAGGTGCGTGCCTGGGTTTGACACCGAGACCTTTGACTTTGCAGTCCAATGGTCTAACCACCAGGCTATCACTGCGCATTGCTATTATAATTATACCGACATAATTCCAGTCTCCGGACTCCTATCAAGAATTTTTCTAATATAATATAATATCAGCCTATACTGCCCACTGCTGGGCAAAGACCTTCTCTCACAAATCGAGGTAAGAGACTCCACCACGCGGACCCAGTGCGGATTGGTGGAGGCAGGTTTGTGGCCACCTGCTGTTGGAACTTATCAAGCCGCCTTTAAGGCTTCCAACTCGGCTTAACGACTACTACATTAAGTGGTAACCGGGACCAACGGCTATACGTGCCTTCCGAAGCACGGAGACGCTCGAATATGAAAATGCCACAAACGGTCACCCATCTCAGGCCGACCGAGTCGAACGCTGCTTAACCTTGGTGATCGGTAAGAACATCGCGGTCGCACAGCGCTACATTATTTATAGAATATTTTCTCAATCACTACATACACCATTACGCCAGATACCTTGATGATACCATTTTGATGTTCAATATTATATGTTTCGTGACCCAAATAAACAACAAAACAAATCAAAATTCTTACTTCAAAAGAACACATCCCGAGCCAGTCGGAGGAGCTTTCCACATGACCTGCACCTCAGTTTTAGGCAGATCATCAGCCTCGATCACGGAGTTGGTGCACTCCTCGTCGAACTTGGTTAGGGTGTCCGCGAACAACTGGAACTGGCCCTGCTTGCTGGGCACCCTGATGGTCGCTGGGTCCAAAGGGTCCAGGATCATTTGGAACCTAGTGAATTGTTGGACCACGTCGTGGGTTCGGGAACCAACTAGTGTCACTATGGGAAAAATTGTACATCTTAAATGCCGGAAAATCACTCTATTCAAATAATTTGATGGCAATCATTTTGTTGTATTAGTTCATGGAAGAAAAAATGTTACTTCTTGATTTAATTAGTGAATAGCTATAAGGCCGAAATTTAATTGTCAATAGGAAACTGCTAGAGCAATTCTTCGTCTAATATGTGCGTCTAATATTGGTCTCCCATCAATGTGAAGGATTCTACCCTTTACATTGATGGGAGACTAATAAACAGATTAATTTATTTCAAACCTAAGTAATGAAAAAACAAAATGAACTACGATTCGCCTACATTTCCTAAGCTGCGGGTATAGTTCCATAATATAGACAATGTTAGGTCTCTATGTCATTTATTTCGATCTCGGTCTCGAATTATTTCGCGCCTGTATCAAAAAGGCGACAACTCTTCGTGAACACATCCAACCAAAACCTGAAACCCCCAAATCGTAGCCGCCGCCGGCTACGCACCTGACTCCTATCAGCCGCTACCACCGCCCGCGGCATATTCTCACCAACCCTCCCCATATCCTTACTTCCCTTCTTTCGAATACAGATCCTGTCAGATGTTTCCTATCAAAATCCCCAGGAACACTGTTCAACAAAGGGTTTGAACTCAATTCTCACAATTACCAGCTGCACCATACGCCACTAGGGCAACGAAGTACCCCCTAAGTACTACGAGTACGAACGTATTTTGGAAAACTTTAAACTATAGAATTATAATGCAGCTCCTTCAACATACGATAACCTTCAACAGTTTTAAAATTTTAAAATCGATAGTAGTTTAATTCTTCAATCATAAAAGAAGTTTTATTAAATTAAACTAAATAGCGTTAAATTTCACAGGTTGAAATCTGTATTTTATGGATACAAAAAATCTTAACATTTTCGTACTGCGTCTTTAGTATAGTGGCGTAAAGTGTGCCAAGCAATCAAGAGATACTGGGTTCAAATCCTAGGTCAGGCAAAGTAGCTTTAACATTCACAGTAAAATAGCAGTCCTGGATTTGGAACCATGTCCGATATATCCACGGAATAAAGAAGTGACTAGTCTTTGGTCTGTGGGCATCTCTAATGGCGATAGACTCGCTCTCTATAACAATGGGACTTGACATCGTTGACGACATTTAAGTATGCACAAATACACCTCTGCCACCTTCGCTGAACAAATATCAACGTGATGGTATTTTAGAAACTCTTCGTGTACTAACACATGGTATCTTCCGCGTAAATTTAATGTTCGTAATTTAATTATCATAAATGAGGTCACGTTTGAATCAGATGATAGAATCATAATTAGCAAAACAGCTATTGTACACTATACATAAGTATGTAACAAAATTGAGATAAAACACAGAATGAACTGGGTTACTCATAAAACCGAGTTCTGTGTAATTCAGTCAGATAACATTGTAATTTTGATAAAGTTCTCTTACTAATTAATTTAATTCATAATGTTGCTTGCAATAATGTTGTTTTTAGTAGGTACATATAATATATTAGAAAACTGGTGGCAAGTCTAACCACTACCGTGACCAATTCACCTCTTCTTTATGTATTTCGCGAAGCAAAATGAAATGGTAAGATTCGGTTTGTGAGAGTTTTACCATACACTACATTATGAAAACTCTCGGGAGGGTAGAGGGGCTCCAGGATCTCAAAGCGAAAGGCACTGGTGCCGTTTTTAGATTCAGTTCGAATACGTTGGCTAGGCAGGAGGCCAGTCACCCCTAGACGGCGTATTACCACGCATTCCTGGCACACCTAATATAAACATTGGGCAGTGTTGCTTTCACATGTAAAATGTGATCATAAGAACCAATTATAAATGGCCGTCTTTCTTGCCTGGCACCTCACTTTTGACACACACGTTTGCTAGACTACGAAATAAATTGAACAAAGTGTCGCATTTTAAACTTTATTGTCTGTGCCTACCAGGATTATGATAACTTCAAACTTGTCTTACCAACATATCTCTCTCCAGGGGCGTATCTCTCAACATCACCGTTGATGACGAGCCGGTAGAAGTTGTCTCCAGGGGATTTGGGCCCAGTTCCTTGACCCGGGCTGAGCTCACAGCCCCAGGCCGAGGCCGCCAGCAGGCACACACACAACCACAGCATCATCAGGTCAAGCAGATGCACACATCTGCAACTGATATATACATCTTCTAAGTAAACCAATAAAAGGAGACTGACTGATTGACTTATTAATATAATTAAGATAGGAACGAAATAGAATCTGTTGTGTGCAAAATCTAAATCGCTAATGTTGCTGAAATCCCACGTTTTAAGAGGGAATTGCGCTGTCATATTAAAAGTTGCGACGGATGGGCTGCAAGGGCGCCTTAGAATCGTCGTAGCTATATTTTATTATTATAATCATTATATTTATATAAAGGCTTTATTATACTTTTTCTTAAAATTTAGCAACCTATATAGACAAAATATTGTTTTATATTTTGACCGGAAATTGGAATAGATTATGTTGAATACTAAAATACGTAAGTATAATTAAAATACAATTTGAGTCCCTAATATCACTTACGCAAAGCGCATCTACTTAACGAAGTAGGTATGTCGTGTCGATTGTTAAAAATTTGGTGTCTAGTTATACATCGTGATTTAATGGGCTACCGCGAAAAAAACGTATGTGCTCCATGCACTTCAAGAACTATATGGATTAGATACTTAATATTAAGAAATAAGATTTTTGACTCTATATTTTAGAATCTGGAAAAAGTAATACACTAAACGAAATTTTCTATATAGATAAAACCTAAAGTCATCTCTATTGCTTTACATTTTCTGATTCCAACGCGAAACGCATAAGTCAATATTGATTACATAAAAACATAGCGAATAATTTTAACAAAGTCCTTGTAAAGCATTTTTTTATTTCAAAATGTAGTTTTTTTAGAACAAGGTAAAATGTGTTTTTGTACGTATGTACAATATATCCGTCCTTTATTATTTATTTGTAAAGAAGTTGTATCACATAGACAACTGATCGAACGTGGTAGGCCCTTAATAAACCGAATTTTCTAGAATTTAGGTATAACAAAACAATAAATGAGTGTAAGCTTACCGCTGCAGCTGATGTGAACCAGTGGCAGAATGAGCCAGTTATCAGGGTGGCCGAGCTCGCCGAGATAAAGGGGTCAAACGTCGAGTGGCTCCTCCCTTGGATCCGTCCCGCCTTCCAGCGTCCGCGTGTGAACAGCTGCTGCTTGCTGTATATAATAATAAAAAAACTTGTAAAATAGATACAAAAATTATTTTGTTATATTTAATTTGACTACTTTCTTGGCCAAAAATTGATTTAACATTTATAATGGAACTTTGAATGCAAATAAGCATAAGACGTTAATGACATATAAAAAGATTAATTAATTGAATTCTCTTCCTCTCACTATTACTGTACCCGACAGGATCCACAACTATACTATCCACTTTATCTAATAATCACTTTACTATGTAAAAAATATGGAATCCAACAAATTATTGACCATAAAAAAATTAACACCGTCACGCCTATATTCCCTAAGCGGAGGTGGCAGAGGTGTACTAACTACACCCACTTTTCGCCGACAATATTAGGACCCATAGGGGGCGAGCCTATTGCCAAATACCGGGCACAATTCCAGACTAGAGAAGTTTTCGTTAGAAAAACTACATTTGTGCGACGTAGGATTTGAACCCACGATCTCGTGATCATAAAGCGATGCGCTTTGCCACTAGACCAACGAGGCAGTCTTGACCAATTATTGACTATTGAGTACATAACATCATTTTTATAAAATAATCACAATATTGGCAGAGTAATAATTCGATTCGATGAAGATAAGCTCAAGTCAGACGGAGTTATCGTCCGATTTCTGACCTATATTTTTAAAATATTAGAATATTCAGTGTACATTGTAATCGGTAGGTTAGCATATCCAATTGGATAAGTTACAGTCCCACAAGGATCTGTAGGCCCACGGCAAAAATCGAAATTAACGCTGTCATCAAGTCGAGTGTCACTTTGCTATGAAATTTACCAAAATTCGTTTTTTAATTAGTAACCGTGCGGGCCTACCTGTTGCTATTGTTGTACTCTCTGGAAATATAAAGAAGAAATAGTACCCCTTATTTCACACCAACGTCCCCCTGTCAATGTCATCCACAGGCCAAAAGAGCCTTGTCGCACTGTATGATAACGGTAATAGTGGAATAGCATTATTTTACGTCCTGCCAGCCATCTGCCGGATATAAACGCTTCTTAAGGTAGCAAAAACTGACTATGGTTGTGGAAGCCATAATTACCGCCCTTTCAAAAGAACCCAAACGAGCTCTCCTCAAACATTACATCTATAGTCTTACTGGAAGTAGCGCGATTTTTTGGTGAATTAAGTCGCCTTCAGTTAGGCCCAGGGTGCGGTGAGGGAACTATATTTAGTCTATCACCGAACAAAATAGGCTTTTACCATTGAAGACGCTGAAGAGGTGTTGGTCAAGTTTATAGCTTGGTGGAAAATTAAAACACTCTTTTAATGTGTAGCACGCGGTAAACCCGTCTATTCAGGTCAGTATAAAAAAATGGCATTGTGTATGACATGAACGTAGGTCTACGCCTAGAAAAAATACATTAGCAACCTATAATATTTTAGTTGCCGCTTAAGTTAATTGCCGCTGCAACTACTGTTATTCTATACTAAACTATAAAAACTACTAAAAATAAGTTAAGCCCTGATTTATTTTACCGATATCATTGCAATAACTCTACAGTGTAGTTGTGTGCCTCTGTTGTTTTCTATGTCACGCTATTATCGTTTCCAAATGGTTTTAGCCGCAATAAATATTTTTGTTCCTCTAGAGGCGCTGAACGATTTATAAACAATCTCGGTAAAGTTAGTTTTGTAACTCGTAGGAAATCTCGACTTTTATGAAATACAGTTGAATACTGGGACGTGAATCATGACTTGATAAACATGGCGCTGCAATCTTTGGCTGCAATTGACCAAATGTCAAAATGCGTTGGCTCAGTCCCGTAAAATGGTCTCTTCGAAACTAAAATATACTCAAAAGTAAGATAAATTCATGATGCCTGTTCAAAATAATAATTACCTTGATAGATTCTCCTGAGCTTTTAGAGTAAGTGCATATTTGTATACCGCTTAATGGCAGCCGCTTAATTATTCGGAAACCTTTTATCATGCCTCACACTCGCACACACAAATATTGTTTTTTTTCACACAATCTTATATGCTTTCGCTTGCCAACTCCATTTGCGGCTTAATAGATGTCTTTGCTGGTTCTGTAGCCTCTGTAAAGTCTAAAATCAGTGATTTCATTTGTTAATAGTAATTTGTAGTAGTTTATACTGAACCCACTTAATTCTGGTCTTACTTTAAAAATGCATACTGGAAACACTTCTAGTAGATGTCATTAAGACCTAGTGTATTATATCTGTAATATTGCATAAGAGATTGTACATCAGTTTTGTGAATTATAAAAAAAACAATACCTGACCTAAATCTGCCGTTGCAGACATTAAGTTAACAATTACTTACCCGCGCCCTTGGAGTGATAATGAACACGCTGTTAATTTGGATCATCGACACAAATATAAGTCATACTGCGGGCGGCCCGCTTGCCCACTATCCCACTACCAATAATTGACGCTTTTAACTATATTGTTCTTAGCACCTTGACACATTTGGCGACTAACGTTGAGAGATTAACGTTTCCTAAGTAGGTGAGTACCATACTAGTTTTAACGCTATGGGACAAACGAGTTCACACTCAAATAATTGGATAGATATCTACTTAAAACTCATTTTAAGTTTTAGAATGAGCCTTTTGTAGTTTATGGTACTAATTAACAACAGGTGATCTCCAAATAGAATGGTGCTTTTTCTCGTGCCTCATTCGGATAAGCACGCCTTGGAAAACAACCGTATCCTATCCGTGCCCATGAGTCACTTAGATGCCGAACAACAGGACTGAAAGAGCTCAACGAAGCACAATGCAGCGCTATCGTCGATCTACGGGATCGGCGCTTTCTTGCCCTCGATTAACTAACTTTTTCCGTGATATAATGGTCACGCAAAAGAAAACGTAGATAACAGTATACTGCATAGCCATTACTTTCGGCACTAGGATAGTTATTTCATGCTTAAAAGTGTGAGGGTCCCTCAGCCAACAGTACAAACGCACAAGCGGACTTAAGAGCTAAACGTTTAAGACATGAAAATTTTTGATGCTGAGTAATTATTGATATTATTATTTTTTTGGTAATTATCAAATAAATCCTGATGTCTTTAAGGGCGGAACTTTCACCCATTGATCACTCGAACACTCGCTTGTTAATCTAACATTATAAGGTATCTTAAAGAGAATATTGTTTTTTATGCACCTACATGCCTATCTCCTAAATTCAGTACCTATTTGATTTTTATCTTAGTTAATTTAAATTTAGAATTACCTATTATATTTTAAAAACGTACAATTTACAAAAATTGTACGTTACTGAAAAAATACAAGAACAAAACTGGAGCTAAGTCACTAATTAAACCACGGAAGATGCAACTGGCTATGATAAACAACGTGCACTAACCTCGTCTAGGTGTCGCTGCAGGTCGAATGGCGAGGCGCGGACAGGCTGGAGACGAGCGACAAGTGACCGCTTCCTGCGGCGCTCATTACCCGCGCGTGCCGCATACCTGCGCCCACGCATCGAGCCGCCGGGATTGCGCATGAGTTAACTATTACTGAGCTATTACTGCCTTACATAATTAATAGGACGCTTCCTTTCACGAAATAGAGATTCGTTTAAGCTGCCCAAGTAGGTACTGGTAGCTATTGTACGCATGATTCTACATATTATTGTGAGAAAACTTGTTTGCCAAAGGGAAGCCATGAACGCGTCCCATCTTCATTCGCGGTCTATACCAAGGTACCTTTTATGGCGTGAATAGTTCTCTAATCCCAAGTTCATATGTCTAACGATTTTACCAGATTTTATGTAATGCTTTTAACAGACAATGTATCAGTTGGCGTCACTTCAAGTGTTATACCAAAGGAACATCCAAGATCATTAGCATTGCTATATTGACATTAATATAAATGTATGACTGCCTCGTTGGTCTGGTGGCAAAGCGCATCGCTTTGTGATCACGAGGTCCTGGGTTCAAATCCTAGGTCGGAAAAATGTGTTTTTCCAACGAAAAATTCGCAGTATGAGTCCGGAGTCTGGAATTGTGCCCGATATATGGCAATAGGCTCGCCCCCTATTACATGGGACCTAACATCGACGGCGAAACGTGGGTGTACTCAGTACACCTCTGCCACCCCCTCTGGGGAATATAGGCGGTGACGGGGTTATTATAAATGTATGAATATTTTTTATTATTATAACCATGTCTGTTCAATACAAATTTTGCAAACTATTTTAAACTAACTTCCGACAAGCTAGGGACTTAAAATTTGAAACATAGGTAAGGACTGGATGTCATCACAATAATATGGTACCAGAGAGCTGGTCTGATGGTTGAACTGGAAGGTGGCCATAGCAACTTCTAAACTAAATAACATAGCCCCGTCATGTTGGAGCGTGTCATTAAGTCTCCCCCCGAAGGCGGACCGGTGCGTTCCATACGAAGACCCCTCCAAAGTGCTAATGTCGGGGGATTTTAGTCGGTAGGAAGCCGACACGCCCCGCGAGCGTCCTCCGAGGCTCGCGGCAGTCCTATGCAGGATTTTCCCCAGGTAAAAAAAGAGGTTGAGTGTAGATATCACTCGTGTCACAAGTTCGATCCTTGCACAGAAAAAATGTTGAGACCGAAAATTATTTGTTTTGTTCTGGTTGTTTGTGCATGTCAAAGTATTTACAACTGCACCCAAAACTTTTCGTATTGAGGGGCCTATTAAAAGAAAGTGTTTTCTTGCATGCATTGAAAAAAATACTTACAAATATGTTTTGTTACAGGTAATACTTCTTCAGCCGCTGTGGTGTGACACCTAGCTTAGCAGTAGGTACCATATGTTTATTTTTTACTTCCAGGTGTGTTTATTTTTCAATGAATAGTATTAGGAATAGTTATATAGGTAGGTACGCTCCGGGTTTTCCGGACATTTTTCGGACTGCGGACATTGGCATAGATGTAATAATTTTGTGATGCTCGTTTAATGAGCTTAGACAGCGAGTTTTCACTCAGGATCGCTTAGTCAACTTAGACGCTAGGGCTCCATACCCCTGATGTCTGCGATCCTTGGGAGATGTAAATGCCTATTAAATATTATTATCAACAATCTTATCTGAAGGGCAAGTCAAGAGTCTCCGTAACCGGCGAGTGTGTATGAGACGAAATATGAGAGTGGTGGAAGCCAGAGAGGTATGTAAGAAAAGAACCTGTTGGAACTCTGTACTCTCTGCCTGCCCCGCGAGGGGGCTGGCGTGATGATATAGATAGAGATAGATTATCAACAAAGAATTCTAGAGTGAAATATACTCGAAGCTACTTAAAGACTCCAGTGGGTTATTAAATGAGTTTTAAATGCGTATAAACATTAAGACTAAGCGACGTCTCAAGACTATTAACTATTTAATTAACTGGGCACATCTTGTTGTGCATCAGGTCGCTGTAAAAAAAAACCCAGAGTCGTACATGGATATTTTGGTCCGCTGCCTAAATTGAAACTAACGATGTCACGAATCAAAATCAAACTAAAAACTCAAACTCAAATCGTTTATTTTGCATAAACCCTTCGGCGTTGCTTACAAAGTGTCATATTTACATTTTTTTTTAACTTACTAATTTACCACCGGATCGGAACGCGGCCTCCACTGAGAAGATCCGGCGAGAAACTCAGCGAGCTTGTCTTTCTTGTTTAATTCATTAATGCGATCCAGCTCCAGTATGATGCCTTACGACTGAGATATATGACTATTTTTAAAATATATGCTATAATGAAAAGCTAGAGGATTCTAGCTGGACCAGTCTCCACAAGGAGCACCCGTTCACAAGTACGACTACTTGAGCAGCCATCACCTCCCTCGACCATATTAGAGAGAAGGAAGTGACCCGCACCAAATAGACACTGCAAGCATTGACTTTTTAGTGAGTATGGCCAATCCCAGACCCCAGAGTGCAGTCAGAAAAGTCTACAAATGGAGCAGTACTTCGAGCACGTTAATTAGTAATCGCGCGGACTCACCTGTTAAATTTATCCTTGGAAGTAGGAAAATTGTCAATGACATCTCAAACCAAATCAAATATCATTGTCGCATTGTTATTATAATAATGAAACAATTTAAGGAGCGTATACAGTATCCGACTCAAACCATGATTATACCAAAAACATAATCAGAAGCATTGAATAAGATAATTTTTTTTTCAACGATTTCCCAATCACCATTTATAGGTCATCAGTCTTTTAAACATTAGAATAATAGCGGACTACTTACTGGATAACTGCCGCTGAATATGAACCTACAATTTATATACTTTCCAACCCAACACACTAGCAGAACATTAAATAGGGATTACAATTGGGGATGAGTGGACGCGCCCCACTTCGTGGCGAACGTTCTATATCTCACTCGTTTTACCTGACTAGCCTGACATGCCATGTATGAACATTGTAGAAGCGTATGATAGAAGTGCAGTACAGTTTTTTGGCAATAAGGCTGATATTCATTTATTTGGATATGGACTTCTGCAAATTTCTAAATAAATGGTGTCAATATGTAGGAATGTACCTCTTGTTCTTGCTACCAGTAAAATTACCCGATTTAAAGCTCTCTATCTTCAACCGAAAGACGTCCACTACAAGACAGTCCTCCCAAAAGGGTCGTCTATTAGACACGAAGTTTTTTAGCAACTTTAAACCCATGTGATATTTAGTGATTCTTTTCCGAATTAACGCTTTCGCAAAAGCTAGCGAGTATGCATGTGCCTCTAGCTACAAATTAGACTATACATTCGCAAAATTCTAAGTTTTATAAAATTACCTTTTTTTCGGGGGGAAATCCTAATGGACTTCCGCCAGCCTCAGGGGAAGCTGACGGGGCATGTTGGACTCTTACCGACTAAAACCCCACAGTGACCGGCACTGGCGGTATCAGAGGGGCTCCGGGATCTCCGAGTGGAACGCGCCGGTGCCCCCTTTGTGCCGCGCTCCGAAGGGCCCGCCTCGGGCCACACCTCGCCACCATCCTTCTCGGGTTTATAAAATGACCTAGGTCTAGCTGCCCTCGGCTCTTTGACTAAAGGCGAGCCTACAGTGTAATAAAACTCAATGTTACTTGCAAACATTTAATTCAGTCATATCGTACTTATAAGTATTAGGATCAATTCACATTACGGTAAAGTCGAAATGCGTCATGTCGCAGTTCGGTGCAATAACTCAATTTATTTTAATATCATTCATACAATGTACACAAATGAACGTAATAGAGAGCCAGAGTCCTTGGTTACCTACCTTGTGTTTAGTGTCTTAGAACAAGTAACATGCAACTTTCAAACGTATGTAGTCACACGAGAATCTTTTAGCCCGCGGCCACAATCGGAACTAACGCTGTCATGGGTGAAATATCTTTTTTTTTTTCGTGGCAATTGCGTTTACATTATGCCATCGTACAAAGTTTACGAATATTCATTTCTAAATTAATTCAACTACCCAATGAACTTGATGACGAAGATGATAATGAAATTGATGAAGTGCCCCACCCTGGATAGTAAAGTGATGGATTCTTTACATACCAATTGCGACGGCCGTTTTGAGGGAAATCGAAAAGGCACGTTTTATCACTTTGTTACAATTATCTTCACTCATGCACATATAGGAACACATAATGTTTAATATTCCACCAACATTACACATTATAATTCCAAATAACACAAGTTTTGGAAATTAAAACAAATTAACAACATCACTCTTCGATTTCCCGCCAAAAAAGTCGAAATATCACTTCATAACAATCGGAGTTTTTCTTCTTCTTCTTCTTCAAGTTATGGCGTCACACTAAATAACAGTGTATTTTGCAAGTATCCAGTGAGATATATAATCGTGTTTGTTTAAATTAATTCGACTCCCCGATGAACTTGATGACAACGATGATAATAAAATTAATGAAGTATCCCACCCTGGATAGTAAAGCGGTGGATACTTTACTTACCAATTGCAACGGCCGTTTTGAAGGAAGTCGAAAAGGCACGTTTTATCACTTTGTTACAATTACCTTTACTCATGCACATATAAGAACACATAATGGTTAATATTCCACCAACATTACACATTATTAGTCGAAATAACACAAGTTTTGGTAATTAAAACAAATTGACAACATCACTCTTCGACTTCCCGCCAAAACTTCTGCGCGTGTCCAATCGCAGAGTTGTTGTTGGCTATGAAAAGTTTTTTTTTATTTTATTGACATCACGACGTCGTGTATTTTTCCAATGTCAAGTATAACGAATATTCATTTCTAAATATGTTCAACTCCCCGATGAACTTGATGACAAAGATGATTAAGAAATTGATGCAGTGCCCCACCCTGGATAGTAAAGCGATGGATACTTTACATACCAATTGCAACGGCCGTTTTGAGTGAAATCGAAAAGGCACGTTTTATCACTTTGTTACAATTGCCTTCAGTTATGCACATATAGGAATACATAATGGTTAATATTCCACCAACATTGTACATTATTATTCGAAATAACACAGGTTTTGGAAATTAAAACAAATTGGCGACATCACTTTTCGATTTCCCGCCAAAACTGCTAAATGCCGAGTTCTTTTTTTTATTGGTAACCGTGCGGACCGACCTGTTGAAATATTTCCCTGGAAATACGAACATTTTACTAAATGATAACCCTAATTTTACACCAACTTCCTTTCCTAACCCTTTTCAATGTCATCCACGTGCCAAAAGATCCTTGTCGCAGTGTACGTGACTCTACGCAAATGCAAAATAAATGATATGCGTATATGGCAGTATGCAGAGAGTAGGCAAATGAGCAGCGCGGGTATGCAAAGTTTATATGCTCGCGCAGCTGTTTTATTTCCAGTTCCCTTGTCACTTCCGCGGGTGGTTTACATTCTCGCGCTGAGCGCTGATATGTAAACTTTATAGGCTCGCGCAGGTCAGTTATATTTCCACTTCCCTTGTCACTACCGCGGACAGTTTACATTCTCTGGCTGACTGAGTATCACGTATACTTCTTTTCACAATGCCGGGTGAGGAAACTGAACATAATGCAAGGATAGGTAATTAATGTGTCTGCCACTCGCTTCACTTCGTGTCGGCTCTTCGCAACGGCGAATTGATACTAAAGGACACTCTTTAATCTGTCGGTGGTCACCAGGCACCAGGCCGATAATAAATTTAAAAAAACAGGACCGGTGTACATCGGCACTTATAAAATCTTTTTCAAGCATCAATATTTTTTTTTTAAATAAAACGTAGCACCGCACTAGGATTTATTCCTGTGTCGTGGGTGCGTTTACAAACATGAAAATTCACACGCACAAATACCCAGACCGAAACAAATAACACAAAGATTTGTCCTGTGCGGGAATCGAACCCGCGACTATTCGATCCAGTGGGCGGAGCGGCTTAAGCTGTAGACCACTGCGCTAAATCGTCCGTCATCACTTGCACACGACGACGACTACAATTGTACCTTTTTATTTCAATGAATATTTGTTATGGGGTCTGACGAATTTTAGTTTTATAATATTTATTACATAGCTAATCGAAAAATTCGCGGTTCGAGCGCGGGAGCATCGTCTTAGAAAAGTAGCAGAATTATTGAATAAAAATTAACTGATGTTAAAAATTGGATCATTTCAATTGAATTGGGACACCTAATGGGCACAGTGTAAGTCTTCGTTTTCGTGTCAGAAAAGTTGCCAGCACTGCTATAAGCTAAGCATAAGTTCTAACATTCAACCTAGACCCATTTGTCCTCGACGAATATAATCCTAGATATGGTATGTCGGTAAATCCCTGATTATTTTATTTCATACAACAAGGTGCTCCATTCATATTCAAATAAGTTACATAACATTACATATTTTAATAGGAATGTTAATTTCATTAAATGGAATGTCTTAATGACATTTCATACAATTAAAATCATCTGTAGACCGTCTTTAAGGTTAGACAGGACAATGATATTTTTTAACAAGTGGAAAATCAGCAAAATTGTTGACTTAAAATCCTATACACAGTGTGAGATGCATGTCCGTAAAAATTAAAACAGGTGTTGGTACTTACCATTACGATTGACTATAATGACAATGACAGGAAATAAAAAAATCATCCACTAGTCAGATAAAATAAGCAAATCCCATCAAAATGTATGAAACTATTATTTGTTTTTTTTTTTCATTTCCAGTTAGTAAAAGATGTTCGTATAAATAAGTACTACCATCACCTATTTTAGATTTTGCCCACGTATCTCTTGCACCTTGTATAATCATCGATGTAAGTGTGAATAGCATTTTCAAAACAGTATAATTATTATTACAAGAACTAATCATTGATTGGGTCAAATTAACTTCCAGTATTATACACAAGTATCTTAGGCCTAATTATTAACTAGAAAGCATTTAACTAGATTTTAATAATTCACCTTCAGGCACATGTAAGATCTGCAACAGACATTCTTACTTAACAGCTAAACAAAACTAAATAAATTGCCAATTTTATTTGGCTGTAGTTCGGAAAGCATAATATTAATAAAAATAGTCCTGTTAAGAAACTGTCCCACCTTTGGGCACGGGCCTCCTCTCAAACTGAGAGGGTTAAGGCCAAAGTCCACCACGCTGGCCCGGTGCGGGTTGGCGAACTTCACACACCTTCGAGAAACTCTCTGGCATGCAGTTTCCTCAAGGTGTTTTCCTTCACCGTTAAAGCAAGTGATAATTAATTTTTAATACGCACATGCTTTCGGAAAGACAGAGGTGCGTGCCTGGGTTTGTACTCGAGACCTCTGACTTTGCAGTCCAACGTTCTAACCACTAGGCTATCACTGCCTACAATTGGAATACATAAACATAATATAATGTCCTCTGTACAAAATAAGAATGTTTAATACAAAAAAAAAAAGAAAAATATATATAGCTTTATCATTTCAAAACAAGAAGTCATATTCTATAAATTCAAATTTGATTTTATCCAATAAATTATGAGATCAATGTATTTGGAATTATGTATAATAATTATCTACTAATATAAATATTAATAAAAATGACTAGATAGAGATAATACAAGATCAAAAACGGTGAACTGCGAATGCTTAAATTATGAAAAGCATACACACACCGTAATATGTTGTATCGGACAACAATACACACAATAAAATATATTATACACAATGTGTTACTTATCATTTCATTTCCGTCGAATGAGTTCATGAGTTTGGGTACGTATTTACATATTTTGTTAAATGATAGATGTTGTTCCACACTGGGAATCATTATTGTGTCGCGGGTGCGTTACAAAAATTATTTTTACGTACGCGAATATCCCAACGGAAACTAATGTTAGTGGGTCATACAAAGATCTATCCCCTCGGGTATCGAGCCGGTGTCAGGTGAACCATCCTACGCCTAACCACTAGATCAAGGTTAAGTATAAGTTAATAGGCCACTTCCGTTAGTACACAAACAAATCCACAGTATTTTAGATGATCATAGTCCTTTCTGACGAAACCCCGCTCAACTTTCGACTCTTGAAAACGACTGGCTGACAAAAGCCTAGGAACAGAGATGCACACGATTGACTCTCAAAGGCCGAAAACAGAGATCAGTGGAAGAGGTAGGGGAGAGAGGTACTGACAGTGATCAACAGTTTTATTTAGCAACGTTGGGAGAGGCCATACCTTAGATGAGTGACCACCTTCACGGTGTATGATAGTGACTCTGTGCTTAAAAGGGCATGTAGGACTCTGAAATTGGATTGAGTTGTGAGGCAAATTTGCATGCCCTCCGGCGCCTTTCGCAAGACTCAGAAACCAAAAATCAAACGGAAAATTATACTACAGTAGTAAACTGAGATCTAGGGTGTTGACAACAACCTTAAAACTAATAAGTATCACTTATCGTACTTTGTGTACCACCAGCATCATTCTATTCCTAAGATTAACAGGTCTTTATATTAAAATATATATATTTATAATATCGCTTAATGACACACAAATACACGAATATAATAATATTAACTTGTACGATGAGATTATACTCGTAAGGCAGCGGAAACACCCGTAGAAGGGAATGTTATTTGCCTACCAATTAGTACAATTCTGTATGCCCAGTGCTAAAAAGGCCAATGTATACATGTTTCAAATGACATTATGGCTGTTTTGGTTACTTACGTCGTTTAAGCACTATTCTTTGAGAGTTAAATATTTTTAATTCTTTTTTTTTTTTCTTTTTTTTAAAAACGTAGCCCCACACTAGGATTTATTCCTGTGTCGTGGGTGCGTTTACAAACATGAAAATTCACAAACAAATACCCAGACCGGAACAAATAATTGTGGATCACACAAAGATTTGTCCCGTGCGGGAATCGAACCCGCGACTATTCGACACAGTGGGCGGAGCAGCTTAAGCTCTTAACCACTGCGCTAAATCGTCCGTCAAATTAATTTAAATTTTATTATATATCGACCCTTTTCAGCACCAAGACGCAGACACAAATTTGATTATTTTAAGAAATTATTGGGAAAGTGGTTTCAACTAGAAACTTTTAAAATGATTACGCACATTGACAATGAACCCATGAAGACTGTACTTCATGTCTTAGTTAGACAAAGTTTATTTCACATCGTAGAATGGATTAAAATTCAATAATCCCTTAAAAAATCGTCAATTATAATTAAAAATACACACAATTAAAATTAAATTCACGATAAGCTAAGACAATGGCTATCTATATGCATACACATTCAAACTTCTGTTTATCAGATAATATGCGGCAAATACATACATAAAGTTGGAAAATTGAGTTACTTGTTAACAAGTCTGTAAAATGTGTAAAGGCTTATATACATCCAAACAATTTTGTGTAGTTATTTCATTTATAATGACAAAAACAGCGTTGGAAGACGTCAATGAGAAAGCTTTGCAAATTCAATTTAAAAAGGATAAGCTACAGTTATGTGAATGATAAAATGTTTATGATCAATAAAAAAATACCATAAACAACATCTTACCTCCCTGGTAAGATGTTAAAAACTCCATGACAATAGGAAATATGCGTGTATTTTTTATATTTTTATACGATAGATTACATCAATATACTATAAGTGCAAAAAAAATTTAATTGTCAGAAACAAAATGTTAAGGGCAAAAAAAAATATCGAAGATAGCTAACAGATAAGAGCATTTTAAACGCCCGTCATTTTGGCGCGCTTGGCGTGACGTGCGTGACGTCAAAGTCTATAATAACAATGAGTGAACAGCTGTAGAAGTATTTTATTCTGTTATTTATTTTTATTTTGCGACTATTATACAATGGAACAACACTGTGTTGTGCCTTGGTGTAAAAATACAATTAGAAATGCATCCGATAGGTGCGGACATAAGGAGAAAGTGGTGTAAAATCAGAAAAAGAGACATGGTATCTCCATCAACTTGTTTATATTGCTTTGAAGATCACTGTAACTTAAATAATTTAAACTAAAATTTTGTCGACAGCAAAAATAACAATAAAACTAACTCAATAGCAAACATCCAACAAATATGCACTTGTTGACATTTGAATTGTAGACTTTGACGTCATATTCGATCTGACCAATAGCGTGGCGTTCCCGCTACTTTGAATTTCCCACTCATTTTTTGTACTTTCAATAATTATATTCTTTATAAAAAAGTAATATTATTAAAAAATTAATTAAATTAATTGGTATAGACATTATTCTAATGCGATAAAGTTTGTAAAAAAAATATTTGACCCGTATTTGAATTACACGCATATTCCCTATTGCTACTTCCAAAGTTTCAAAATATCCCAAATCATAAATGTTAAAATTTATGACCATATTACAATGCCCAATACCAATTCCAAAACCGTCCTCGTAGTAAGGCCTTTGCTCACGTAGACGAACAATATGAAGCTAGTTTCCAATAGACAAGAATTGTAAGAGATGAGATTTTAGCGACTAGGATGCATCCATTTTGTAAAAATATCAGATCCCAATTATTTTTCAAAGTAACATATTGCATACATCTCATCATACGTTCACCAATAAAATCGCTACACTTACTTAAAGTTACCGATCGTTCCGAGGTATATGGCTTATTGCTCTTTGTTGGTCGAATCTGTTACCTGTATGAATATGTGTGGCAATGTTTATGATAAGTTAGGACTATATTACACGGTACGTATACTATAGGAAGCCTCTTCACCGTTGAGTTGGTTTCAAAACGTTAGCACCGGTTCCTCGCGGTGATCCAGTATATCTGAAATAAAATATGTAATATGTGGTTAGATCATTCACTCGCTCGATATTCATTGTAGGAAGATGAACAAGGAACTATTATTATGACTGAATATTATTTGAGTTTCATGTACCTTATATGAATTTTGGACATTTTGTCGAAATACACACAATTACGCGAAATCCTACACTCATCAACGACACAGGATGAAATTGTTTAAGCTTAAATTGTTAAAATCTTTAATAAAAATCGATATATATACATTTTTATGATTATATCATAAAAATTTCTTTTGTTTGATTCTTGTGCATTACAAAACGCCAGTTTAAAATGTAATACGCTAGCGGTGTACCGCTTTGTGTACACAAATGTAATAAAACCTTTACATCAGGAGTAATGCGGTACTTTGAATTAATCGTCACTCAGACACGCTTTGTACAAGTAACACAAAGACGCAAACTAATGAGATATTTTTTCACGATGAGTGCATGTTTGTATGGATGTGTGATATTAGCCGTGAGACCTCTAGACAGAAGGGGCAAAGGGAGCGACTAGCTCATGAGCGCGTAACAGATGAACGACCTCTGCCTCGTTATGGGGACGGTATAAACTTTAAACTCGCCGTGGTGCTCTGCACCGGATTGTGAGCAATGGATTCTCCGAGTTGTCAGTAAGATCAGTGTCTTATTTCTTTGCTATTTGAGGGGCAAGTGAGGGGGAGTCAGTGAGCAGTGACGGCATGCGCACATCGAAGACAAACGTTTATTCAAGTTGACTGCACTAACCTTTAGCAATAGTCCACCAGGGCAGTGTGATGTAGGTGAGGTACGCGTTGAGCGGCGTGGACTGCTGCCGCTTGCCCTCCTTCCACAGGTGGAAGGTCTGCGTGAAGCCGCGCATCGCCCACAGCGGGTTGTACGCACCGTCGTCCAATTCTAAACAAACGAAAACATACAATATTATACCTTCCCAATAAAAACTACTTTTTATAATGTGCAGTTGTTTATGTACCCCGTGTCTGATTTAAATTACATTTGGATTCAAATATAGTCCTGTGGATAAGCTTGCATTTTAAAGGTTTCGTCATATATGCGACAGAGTGAGAAGGTGGAGGAATTCTTTCGGGACGGCTACGCGGTGTAAACGTCACATTGCGAGGGCGACCGCTGCCGTTACGCCAAGCTGTGTGTGTGTGTGAATGATCTACGCTGTTGGCCGCGGGGCCTTTACAGCTTCACCGGACAAGACGGAGCTGTGTGACGTTTCCTGTGTAGTTCAGTACATTATAATTACCCACGTCCCGTACCGTCGGATATGTTCCGAAACCTTTATTGTACCTTTGTAGTAGTATCTCGCTCGGGCTAAGTCGGTGCGCGTACGTACCGGCAGCGTCGAGTACGTACCGTCGTGTTTGTTGCGCGGCACGTCGCACCAGTAGTAGACGTCGGTGCCGTCGGGCGTAGTGCGGTGCGGCGGCAGGCGCTGGTTGCGGAACAGCGCCGCGCCCACGCCGCGCGCGCGCCGCGGCAGCGTCACGTACGCGCGCGCGCCGCCGCTGGCCGCGCCGCCCCGCCCGCTCGACACGCGCTCGTTACCGTTCACACCCTTATCATTATCGTTATTATCGAGGGGCGGCTCGCAGAGGCAGGGTAGCTCCTCCTCGCCGCGCACGTCGGCGCGCGCGCAGCGGCGCGGCGTTACGGACCGGCGGCGGGCGGGTGCGGCGTCCAGCTCGGCGGCGTCGGTGGCGAGCTCGCAGTCGTCGGTGCGCGGGCGCGGGGCGCGCGGCGCGGGCAGCGGGCGCAGCGGCGGCGGGCCGGGCGCGGGCTGCGCGCGCGCGCGGCGCGGCGTGACCGTGGCGAGGCACGCGGGGCCCGCCACGTCGGCGGCGCCGCGCGCGCGCCACACGGGCCGCATGGCGGCGCAGCGCACGCGCACGGAGGAAGCCTGACACCCGCGCCGACGCTCTACGGACAAGCATTTGTCGGTTTATCACGCGCTACCGTCCCGCGTCGACTGCCGAACGAACGCTACGAGTGACTCTCCGCGTCGAACCCGCGCGAATGGGCCGTTTACGAGACGCGGGCACGTCATTGTACGTCGTACTAATTATTGTTAAGAAGAAATCACATAAATCTCGGGACGTCGGTCCGTTGGCGGTGCGAGCGGTACTAATGAATCATAGTTTCATGCCACATTCGACTATAATTTCCGCGATCTAGCGAGGTCTACGAACGAGTACGATACACTTTAACAGGACGTGCGCAAGGTAATTAATCGTACGACTGGCTTCCTCCGAGCGATCTACGCTGGTCCCCGCCGCGCGACGGAGCTAGTACGCAGCATGCATGAAGCGATAACATTCACAATGGATACGTTACGGACATAAAATCTTATCTAAATAGCCTATATCTAGCTACAAAAAGCGTCATATAAAACACGTAAACAATACTTATAAAATAAAAAATACAAATCAACGCACATTTTGTACATGGATATCGTACCTGACTGACAATAAATACGGGTTTCAAAATATTTTAACTACACGCTTACTTATTTAAAAAACAAAAGTAATATTTATCCTCCTACCAAATAACATCGTTATCAAGAATTTGTTTGTTTGAACGAGTGACGCTGTTGGCCGCAAGCCTTTTACAGATTTAAACATAATGGCATATTAATGACATTCTATAAAAAGTGCCCTGCTGTAATATTCAACGCACTAAATGTTTGGTGTCACGTCAATCAATATCAACAGTTTGCTCCAGTTGACCGAGTCAATGACTCGAGCGTTCTTTCCAATGTCAGACTAATTTATACAATTTAGCTCCATTAAAGGTACTGGTTGGCAGTCATGGAATTCTAATACAATATTTACAACGTATTTAGGGTGTCACTCTGGGTCCATTACATAACGCGATCATATGTGTGATTAAATAATAACTGACCTAGGCCTATTATGATTTTTTATACCATTTCCCATTATCTGGGATAGATGCAGTATACTAGGCATGCCTTTTAAGTTCTGTCGTTTCCATATTTCCCGGCAATTTTGAATTTGGTACTGTTCTATATTCGAATGTGTTTAAATTTTGAATCTCAAAACAGTTGAAAGTATTAAGATTAATGCTATTGTTTAGTCACAGCGTCGATTGGAATCTGTCAGGTTACGTACGAAAATGAATCTTTCTAAGGAAAATGTTCGTGCAATAATTTTCTACAACTTTAGAAAAGGCCTGACACGGCTTCAGTATTTTGAAGAGCTAACATCTGTGTTCAGTGATGAAGCCCCATGTCTACGGACTGTCGTACATACTAGTGTTAGTGACAAATCTCGCGAAGGACGCCTAAAATCGGCCTTCACTGAAGATAACATCATTTCTGTGAGACAACTAATTCTCGAAGATCGTCATGTGACGTATCGAGAGATCTCTGACTACCCGCAAGGGATCTAGCGTGGTAATATAGATAGGTAGATATTTTTATAACAGACTACTTGCCAGAGACCTCTTTGATAAAACTGCTACGTCGCATTAGTGTGTGTGTGAATGCGACGAATTTGTCAGATAATGACAATATTGTCACATTGTTATGATCGGCGTTGTTTAATATTTCAGTTTGTATGACGTATTGACAAATTTGTCAAATTACCATACTGTCACCTGTCGCCTCACTTTTATTACTAGGGGCCAGAATTAGCAAATGGCTCATTGATCACTGGGTATAGCAGTGTAATTAACTGTTTGCAGTAATGCCAAAAGTGTTGTCCTGTTACCGACTACACCCGGCCCAAATGAGTCTGCCTCCTATATACCATCAGAGTACTGACTTCCTGAAGCCTATATAACACCAAAGTACTGCCTTGGTATTTGTTGTTGAATTTGGTCGCCTCTTACGACCTGATTTTAGCCCAATTTGCGGCGGGGAAATTATATTCTTACTCCCGCTCCACACTGTTGGGTGTGTAAACTTTATTATTCAATGACGTCGAAATGGTTGGTCAGATTTCGTTCAAATTTGGCAGAGAGGTAAATTATGTCCTGGACTAACACATCGATCGGGCCAGTATTCTTTATGATGAGTATAGTAAACAAAGCCGTTCGTCGTTGCGATCTTTGTAGGAGATCTATGTCTGCAGTGCTCTTTTTATCGCTTTACTATTTTGGTGGTAATGGTGGTTATATAGCGGACGTCATTCAGCTGAACAAGAAGTATTGATAAATTTGTATGAGCGTCATTCCGACCGTTACAAGATTGCTATGTATTTAAACAACAAAGACAACGTCATTTTGAAATTCCATGCGAACATAGTAACACAAAGTAGTTGTTTAATTGGAACTGACCTTTGATCTTGAACATTGACGCATGATGACCCCAAGTCCGGTTCCATTAAACTACAATACGCTTTTGTTGGTAAATAAATTTTGTTAATTCAGTGGTGAATGCGTTAAGCCAGGCTTCAACTGCTAAGGGAACGGGCTTAGTAAGGACTCTGTTTAATTCGCAACACTAACTTCACAGAAGTACTTCCACCAATAACGGCTCTAGTAGAAAGGATTGAGCGAGTAAACTCAATTAATTCATTTCTCATTTATAGTGGAAGAGAAATACAATAAATTGAACTCTTCGTTAGTAGAAGTTACCACTTGTTACATAACCTATTCAGATTTCCGTAAAATTTTATTGGAAAAAAAAACATAAAATACTTTCAAATCAAGGAGTATCGTAAATACGTTTAACTCACATTGAAGTTCGCCATTCCATTGTAAGTTGGGTTACATCCGCCATTTTTACTGTCGGTTGATTTGTTAACGCGTGTGCTTTCAGTTCGTTAAATTCGATTTTGTTTTTAATTTGCTGCTTAATTTTTGTGGTTATTTATGGTTCCTTTCTGGTATTAATCAAACGTAGTCAGTTAACAAGGTTTTAAACAATTGTTTCCTGTGTTTATGTTTGTCCTAATCGAATCTGAGGCTATAGATGGTATACGTTCCGCTCAGCAATTACCCATTACCATTTGAAGTGGAAGCCGGGCTGGGCTGGAGTGGTGGACTGGTTTCTCTAGTCATGGATCCAGTTATAAAAACCCTGGAAGTAATGTAAAGTAGCGTGTGGTACTGACCATCGCGCAGGTCGCCGGCCTCCACCTCTGCGATGCCGTTGACGAGGGAGTCGAGGCCCTCGTTCTCGGAGCGGCTCTTGTCACGGTTATCGCGAGTGCGCCACCCGCCGCGCACGAAATTGTTGATGTTCGCGCTCGGGTCGCTCAGACGACGCTGGAATTGGGACGTGATTTGTGTAACACAAAATGTATGACTCGTGGGTGCGTTTACAAACGTGAAAACTCAAATACACAAATACCCGGACCGAAACAAATAATTGCGGATTACAAAAAGATTTGTCCCGTGCGGGAATCGAACCCGCGACTATTAGACGCAGCGGTGATTTTTAATGAGCAACCCTCAGTGCTTCTGTAACTTTTTTTTATAAGTGGTTCATCAAGTATATACACATGAGTTTTTTTTCATTTTCAGTTTTCCATCGGTTTTCCCAGTGTATTTATATGCATATACAATAATAGCCCTGTTAAGAAACTCTCCCACCGTTGGGCACGGGCCTCCTCTCAAACTGAGAGGAGTCAGGCCATAGTCCACCACGATGGCCCGGCCCGGGATCTTCACGCAACTCTTAGGCGTGCAAGTTTCCTCACGATGTTTTCCTTCACCGTTAAAGCAAGTGATAGGTATTTTTTTAATACGCACATGCTTTCGATAAGACAGAGGTGCGCCTGGGATTGAACGCGAGACCTCTGACTTTGCAGTCCAACGGTTTAAGCACTAGGCCATCACTGCTATTTATATACATATAAAACTAGAATATTATAATAATACTTAATAACAATACGGTATGATTATTTTGTCCTAAGTCTAACATGTTTTTCTTCCATATGTGGAAGCTTGGAAATTAGTGTTGTAAAAATGAGCGCTGAAGTCGAGCGTTTAGCGCTGAGACGACGCTCACGAGCGTTGAAACACGTAGAAGTTGCGAGCGTTTTAGGCGCCGACTCGAGCGCTTTTACAACACTATTGGAAATGGCACCTAGCTAATTAAGTAGCATGATTTTTTTTGTAAAAATTGCCGATGGCTCCCCTTATAAAAATAAAATAGAAGAGCTTCAGCAAAGCAAAGGCCGCCCCCAAAGACCGCCATGATGGCCTGGTTTGTGTTGTACACATTTAAGTTTCAGATTTTTTAACCCGCAATCTTCACCAAAAATTATACACGGAACCGTATTAATTTGAATCGCAATCTACAAAGTAACTCTTTTAGCTCACTTGATGTCTATAGATGAACATCTCTTCAGGATCTTCGTCCCAGTCGCTGTCCCACATATCGGTGGCAGCCAGGCCAGGCTCAGAGGTGGGTGTATCTAAGCCAGCAGTGCGAGGGCGGGAGACGGCCATCTCGGCGTGGCCTTTGCCGCTCGGACCCTTCATGCGGACGAACTCGCATCGCGCCGCCGTTTTACCGCCGAGGAGTCCGAAAGACATGCGTTGTGCTACCTTCGTGGATAAAGATGTTTGCTGTGAATTAAAAGAAAACCGGGATTAGGTATGCTAGTCATCGTGTGAGAGGGGATTGTTGTTGAGAGTATTTAGGACTGGCATATATTGGGGGAGCCATCCGTAACGACTTCTGTGCCATAGCGACTGCCCAAGCCAAGGCCGTTCCTCCTTGAGGCGCCTTTGAGCTAGTTGCCCCCTTGCCCTTCTGGCTCGAGCGTAGTGGTTGCACGCTCGTCCTCTTAGACGGTGAAGCTGTAAGGGCACTCTTAATAGACAGAAATGCATAAGATGTATAAACGTAGATCACGCGAGAGGTTTGTCAGAATACCACCTGGAGCGTAGTGCTTGCACGCTCGCCCTCTTGCCCTTTGAAGATATAAAGGCTCCTCCGCCAACAGCGTAGTTCATTCAAACATACCCCAAAAAACTCTTTATCGAAGCTATTGTAATCTTACTCTTACTAAGAAAGATGTGATTAAACGCATTTTATAGCCCTGTTTATCACGGCAAAGTAATAGTTTTGCTAAGGAGATGTTGTGGTTACCCCCTGTATAAAGGTTCTTCGCCTGCCCCGGTACGTGACAACATAGTCACGCCGACCTGCGCGACGGTCAGTACCACACGCTACTTTACATTACTTCCAGGGATACATATCGCACCTTCAGAACAGTAGTGACTTATCTAAAAAAATAAAGTTTTTGGGAAACTAATCGCGTTCCTTCAGAACCGAGCGGCGCGGGTAGTGGGAGGGACAGTGAAAGAGACCGATGTATCGTTTTAATATTCACCACATAGAGCGTACCTTTTAATGGCCGTCTATGAGCGTAACTCGGTGCGATATGTATGCATATTATGCCTTGCCTAGTCGTCCCATGAGGTGTTTTACTTCGCCAAGTGACTGAACCTTCATTCACCATTAGGCGACAACTGTCCAATACAGGACAAATGCCTCCCTAAAGATCGCCACAGAGACCGTAGAGTGGACAAGCCACCCAAAAGATAGACAGATTTCTTGGTGCAGGTTGCGGAGAAAAGCTGGATGCGCACAGCTTAAATCTTAATTAATGTTCTTTAACTTGGAAAGCAGTGATAGACCTAGTGGTTAGACCGTTGGACTGCACAGTCAGAGGTCTCTCACGCACCTATGTCTATTCGGAAGCATGTGCGCTTTAAAAATTAATTATCACTTGCTTTAACGGGGAAGGAAAACATCGTGAGGAAACCTGCACACCCAAGAGTTTCTTCAAGGGGTGTGAAGTTCGCCAACCCGCACTGAGCCAGTGTGGTGGACTATGGCCTAAACCCTCTCAGTTTGAGAGGAGGCCCGTGCCCGATGATGGAAGAGTTTCTTAACAGGGCTTATATTATTATTATATTTAATTTGAGAAATTCCAGTCGGACATGAAGAAAGCACTAGATACATCTAATAAAGTACTAAAATGGCAATATACAAGGCTTTGCTTCCTGCTATAAAAGGAAGTCAAATAATTCTACGCCTCAACGATATTTATGTGCTCCTAACAAAAATATTGCTGTTTAAATTTGATTTCCTCATAAAATCGAGGCACTTGGTTGAAAACTGCCGAGACTAATAGGTAATTACTTTCTAAGTGCAATTACTCGTAGTAAATACGTCGCTGTAGAGTAATAATCGAATCGATAAAACTTGAGAGCGCATGTGTAAAGACGTTGGTATTCGGTGATTTATTATTTATTGGCCATCAGGGAACCTACCACAATCTCTTCAGCAGTATTATCGTTATTACGATATAAGATATTACTTTGCTCTTCTACAGCAAACTAATATTTTACTTTGCTGTAGAAAAGACGCGTAGTTTATAGATCCGTCTCTTCCTCTCGGCAAAGTATCATGGCAATAATACTACTTAGTAATCTTTACAAGGAGATACCCATATATCGTATGGAGCTTGCCCTATGGCAGGTAAATTGTGACCTAATTCTATTCTAGTCGCGACTTCCAACAAAGCACAAAACTAGGTCGATGCATCTGGCACGCCGGTTTAGTATATATTTTTGTCTCCACACTATGTTAGGTTTTAAAACCTCAAACTTAAAAAAAAACCACGACTAGAGGTAATAAAGAAGTCTACTTGTAAAGTACCATCCCAGTAATGTGCTGTATTTAGCTTTACATTGGTATGTCAAATTCCGACTTACCGGACGACCTCGAAGCCGACGAAGCAGACCAATGTTAAAGTTGCATAATAATAACTACCAGGTTACCGAAGGTAATCAATATTTTTAATTAGTTATTTTCTTAATATAAGCTTATTAAGATTAGAGGATTCCTTAAAATTAAGAAAAATACCGGTCACGCTAACCAAACTCTAATTTAGACCAATTGGTGAAACGGATATTCTTCTTGCGCAAGAATTTTATACGTGTCATTTTCATATATTTATCTGGCCTGGTAACGTATCATTCTCACATATCTATAATTATACACAACTATTTCGTGGTAAATTAAATGGCTAAATAAATAAATCAACAGTAGATAAGCATAATATTACATTTCTACATACTTTAGTGGGTATTAAAATTGACGATTTAATAAACGACGTCTTGTTTTAATAGTTTAGAGCGTAGGCCGCTCCGCTTACTGGATCGACCAACCCCGGGTTCTATCCACGTCATCATCATCATCATCATCACCAGCCCGTGTCAGTCCACTGCTGGACGTAGGCCTCTCCCATCCACGTACGGGCCAATATTTAGTGTGACCTACAAATCTTTGTTTCGGTCTGGGTGTATATACGAATTTCATGTTATTAAACACACCCACGATACAGGAACAATTACTAGTGTAGCGCTACGTTTATTTAAAAATGGAAAAAACCTACATGGCTTTCATCTAAATATAAAGAATCCGTGGGATATACTTCATAGCTGTTACATCACATCTAGTATATATACAGTAAGTAAATCTGCTTGGTGAGTGAATACCTAAATTCCACACAAATGGTTTCCCAACCGGTTGGCTGGCATATATTTATGTTACTGCTAAATCTTGAGTCGCATATCTTATTTAAACTGGCTTCTTATAATAAGAAGTGACATACGAATTAAAAAAATATCATCATCTCAGCCTATACTTGTCCACTGCTGAACATAGGCCTCCCCAATCGCTTTCCAGCGTAACCGGTCCGACGCCACCTGCATCCAACGACTAAAAAAATATAATATAAATTAATTAATAAAACAAAATATCTTGATATTGTGGTGGGTATTAAAATTGACGATTTAATAAACGACGTCTTGGTTTAACAGTTTAGAGTGTAGGCCGCTCCGCTCACTGGATCGACTAACCCTGAAGCCTATCCACGTACGGGCCAATATTTTGTGTGACTTACAAATCTTTGTTTCGATCTGGGTGTATATACGAATTTCATGTCATTAAACACACCCAAGATACAGAAAGAATTACTAGTGTAGCGCTACGTTTATTTAAAAATGGAAAAAACCTACATGGCTTTCAACTAAATATAAAGAATCCGTGGGATATACTTCATAGCTGTTACATCACATCTAGTATATATACAGTAAGTGAATCTGCTTAGTGAGCGAATATCTAAATTCCACACAAATGGTTTCTAAACCAGTTGGCTGCCATATATGTATGTTACTATTAAACCTTGAGTCGTATATCTTACACAAAACTGGTTTCTTATAATAAGACGTCACATATGAATTAAAAAATTTAATATAAACTTATAAAATATCTTTATGTCAGACTTATTCAGTCCGTTGGTTCAGGCGTAAAAAAGAAAGTCATAAGAAAGAATGACAAAACAGATATACAATGCGAAAGTGGAAGGATGTCGGTACCGGGGAAGACCTAGACTATCTTACCATGACCAAATAGACCAAGTCTTATCTGAAGGTCAAGTCAAGAGTTTCCGTAACCGGCGAGCGTGTATGACGCGAACTATGCGTTTGGAGGAAGCCAAAGAGGTATATAAGGATATAACCTGTTGGAACCTCTCTGCCTACCCCGCAAGGGATCTAGCGTGATATTATAGTAGTTAGATATGGAGTCTATAAGAGCTGTTGGTGATATGTTAGTAATAGCTTTGCTTATACGCTACGTTGGTATTGTATTGAGCAATTTCCTTGGACTACTTTAGAACAGGACTGACAAGTTTTGTTTGTTTTGTTGACTTGTAAATATTATAATCTATTCCAATCAATCTTAAAAACTTTTTTCACTAAACATAAAAACGTCGATTTTTTGCTAACAGCATTTTCATTTAGATGTCTTCGGAAATACAGTCGCCATCATATTGCTCTTGTTATAGATTACAATCACAACTAAAACATCTGAAAAATGGTGATGGTTTGTTCACAAAGTTTTAAAGTTTCATTGGAATAATATACTATAGATGTATCGATAAGGCGGCCATGTGACTTGACTACTTCTCGAACCCGACCGCCGCTGCCGCTACCGCCGGCCGCGGCATGTTTTCACCGTTTCCCCCTATGCTTTGACATCGCTTCTTTCCGCTCCTAATTCCGCACTAATTACACCTCCTCCCCCCGTAGCGACTATCCAAACCGAGGCCGTTCCTCCTTGAGGCGCCCTGGAGTATGTCGCCCCTTGCCCTTCTGGCTCGAGCGTAGTGGTTGCACGCTCGCCCTCAAGTCCGGTGAAGCTGTAAAGGCCTCACGGCGAACAGCGTATATCACTCAAACACACATTGACTATTTCAGTCATCCATTACATTACCATCGATGGAGATTTCTCCATACATTTCTCCGTACATAACATCTTTATAACCACAGCTAGTGAAATATAGGCGCTAATTTTATACTATGTAGCCGTTTAATATTTTATTCGAAATAGCTATGAATACTAAACGAAATAGGTACATAAAACTAATCCCGCTTTTGCACGAGCTTTTTTCGAAGTACGGTGTTAAAGCGCTGTAAGGGTTTTTTACAAAATGCACCGTTTCCCATTTATTGCATTTCACCGCTTTTTCACGCGCGTTAAAAAGCGCTCGTACTAATGAAGGCTAAGTATTATTAATATTTATTAATTAACTACATAGTATCAGTATGCGACTATACTGATAAATCGTGGCAGTTTGAAAAATAACATGTTAATGAACGCCAACTCGGAACAATATCACCAACAGGAAATGCAGACGAGAACGAGCGACCCAGTTTTAAAAGGTAGCAAAGATTATTTACCTTGTGTTCTAACAAAGATGAATGTTATGAAGCAAGTTCTATCAATCATAGATAAATAGATGTTATTATTTATTGTAAACCATAAAGAATACAATGAAAACTTTTAAATTAAAAAGTAAAATTAGTGTCTTGTCGCTAAAAGCAATATCTTCCAAACCACCAATTATAAAATCTTTAATAACAATCTCAGCTAATTAACAAACCAACAAATAATGGAATGACTTCAAAATGATTACACTAAAAATGTCTGAACACAAAGTTATGGCATTCTAAAATGATTGATTCGGTTTTAATGATAATACAAATATGCGTACCTACAATTGAAGTACATCATTGGGCCTGCAAATGATCGGGAGGCTCTGTGGACACACGAGGGTGCTCGAACCGCCGGGGTTCAGTCGCGCCCTAATTTCGCAAGCCGCCGCGTCGGCGCCCCGCGAGTCATCTTAATTCGCATGCCCTTGTTAGATAGGGTTGACATCTTAGGTACAGAGATCATTGGATCTATTTAATGACGATTCATAAATACTGTAAAGGTTTATACATAAATAAAAAAATATTCTGATTCTAATGCAGGTCGAAAGTTCGCCTGTAACGACGTAAATTCTGTAAAAATAAGTTCTCTTCTCTGTATTTCGGAGGATACCCTGAACCGTTCAGTCCTGGAATATTAACATAACTGCAGCTGGCAAAGGGCAACAAGCTTGAAAACTTGTGAATTTTACTCTAATTCGTACTTAGGTCACAGAATTTGGTCTCGGAATTCGGACAAGATATATTTAACAGACTTCAAAAATGACGGGGCCTCAAATTCATCTCCTTTTTTATTTTGCCTCATTTTGATATGCATAGCATTTATTGATTTGGGGAATTATTATATTTACAGACGGACTCAAGAAAGATATATATAATTTAGAACTGTAAAATATTTTTAAAATTGCTGTTAAAAGCTTGAAGTCGCTTTTTTCGGCTTCTATCTCACGCCGTCCTCATATATTATACCAGAAAAAACGTCTGTGACAGACAGATTACCTGACCCTATATCATTTCGCTTTGAGTTGCCTACAAAACTCAAAAATTGCTTAGGTGTTGTGTTATGGAATCGGTGTAGCCGACAACCCTAGTGGGTAATGTCGTATAATAATTCCCAGTTCAGCCTACAACTGGATGCGCAGCGGCGTGTAGCCGACGAGCTCTGACTTCATCGCTAAGATAACCACCACAGAAAGCTAGCCTTCGCCAACGCCACTACACATTAGAAAGAAACAAAACATTGCTACTACCTTGACACATTAAGACAAACAGCAATCATTCACATCATCATAATAAATTTTGACGGACGATTTGGCGCAGTGGTTAGGAACTTGAGCCGCTTCGCCCACTGGGTCGAATAGTCGCGGGTTCCATTCAAGCACGCACCCACGACACAAAAATAAATTCTAATACGGGGCTACGTTTTTATTTATAGGAAAAAGAGGAAAAACATCTCCGCTATGGAATGTCGAATCACATTCGGAATACTTGTCCAGTATAGACTGCTTGACCCGCAAGGGATCTGGCGTGATAATATAGATAGAAAGAAGTTCACTAACCCATGTATGAGTCTTAGTTACTCGTATAAAAGATTTAAATTCTATATCATCTTACCAGATCGCTTGTGGAGCAGGCAGGGAAACAGAATTCCAACAAAATATTTTTTTTGTTCTATTCTCGTAGTAGGTACAAGGTATTGCTTATATTCTGGGTAAACGTCCGCGTTTCACCAAAATAATTTCAAATGCTCAGTGCACATAACAGTGACTGCCGGAAACAGAAAATATCCGCTAATGGACGTCAGAACGAAATTACTTCCTTAATAGTTTTTATAGGTAGGATATTATTCTAGGTTGCAATGTAATGTTATTATAAGCAACTAGTTTCTGCTCGCAAGTTCGTCCGTGTTGAGCTTAGACAGGAATTTTAAATTTTCGGGATAAAAGTATAAGTTAATCCAGGTATAACTGTGTGCCTAATTTCATCCAAATCCGTTCAGCCGTTTTTGCGTAATTGAGTAACAAACATACAAACTTTCACATTTATAATATTAGTAGGAAGGCCGTTTTGTCGGTTTAATGACCATGCATGGTGCGGTTCACGATTATGGGGCCCTAAGTTTGAATCCAAGGTAGAACACATCAGAATTTGCCAATTTCAACTAACCGCAAAATTAGACCCTAACCTGTAAAATAAAGCTGTCTTCTCATGCAGAGGCTACTGTTAATTCACCAGTCTACGCTAACACCACCCTAACACTAAATCAATGCAACAAATTACGGAGATGCATATCAAAATACTCTTTTGGGGCTATGTCCTGCAGTAGCCATCTTTGGGCTAATTGATTTGACGGACGATTTAGCGCAGTGTATATAAGCTTAAACCGCTCCGCCCACTGTGTCTAATAGTCGCGGGTTCGATTCCCGCACGGGACAAATATTTTTGTGATCCACAATTCCGGTCTGGGTATAGTGTATGTGAATTTTCATGTTTGTAAACGCACCCGAGACACGGGAATAAATCCTAGTGTGGGGCCACGTTTTGAAAAAGAAAAAAAATATAAAAAATGCGCATTTTACGAAGATACAGGAAAATTCAATCACAAATCAACTTGCTACTACCACATTCCTAGTTCATTATGATCCATACAAAACATGTGCACATAGACAACTATGACACAGAACAGTGACATGTGACACAATTCTCAACGTATGATTCCGTTGGACTCGACTCGACCTATAAGGTAATCCTTCCGGTCTTTAATAACGCCTTGTCACTACGGCATACCTACATCGGTCAGTACAATAAGTATCGAATCTTAGCACATTATTAAAAATCACTACATATCATAAAACTAAGTCCCCTCGCCGCGTCTGTCTATCTGAACGTGCTAAAGTCAATAACTACCGAACGGATTTACATACGGATTTCACCAATAGACAGAGTAATTCAAAAGTAAGGGTTATGTCTATAATTCACCCGTGCGAAGCCTGTAGTACTCGTATATAATAACTGATACGAAAACGAAGTGTTTAAGGTTTCGCCACATAGCTGACGCAGCGCGACGGGAGCGCGATGCTGACGCGGCTTAGGGAGTTGTAATGTACTAAAATGTACGGGAGCGACATTCCCTGGGTCAAAGAGGTCAAATATCTAGGGGTCACCCTAAACAGTACCATGTCCTTCGGCCCGCACATCAAGCGGGTCCGTCAGCGAGCATCATTTGTGCTCAGTCGTCTCCATTCGTTAATCTGCAAGCGGAGTAAAATGTCCCTTAGAAATAAGGTGACACTTTACAAAACTTGCGTTCGACCCATCATGACTTATGCGTGTGTTGTGTTCGGGCATTCGGCCCCCTCTCACATCGATAAACTCCAAATGGTTCAAAACCGCTTCCTCCGTAAAGCCGTAGGAGCCCCCTGGTTCGTACGGAACGTCGACCTCCACTCCGATCTAGGTCTCGAACCTATTCGCGCCTTTATTAAAAAGGCGTCAACACGTCACTTCGCGAACGCATCTACCCATGCGAATCCGTTAATCGTAGCCACCGCCGACTACGATCTCCCCCCCGACCCCTGCCGCCACCGCCGGCCGCGACATGTTCTCACCGACCCCCCCGATGCTTTGTCATCCCTTCTTTCCGCTCAGAATACGGGCGACGACGACGACTACTACTACTAGTAGATCCCCTCCCATAGCCGGCGGTTGACCGGTGCACTTAGTAGTGCACCCGTCCCCCTACAGCGACTGTCCCAACCGTGTATGTCGCCTCTTGCCCTTCTGGCTGGCTAGAGCGTAGTGGTTGCACGCTCGCCTTTAAGTCCGGTGAAGCTGTAAAGGCCTCGCGGCCAACAGCGTACATCATTCACACACACACACACACACGCCACAGCGCTGCGCCGCTCGGCGCGACGCAAACGTCACGAACGAACGAACGTAGCCGAGCGCTTCCGTCGCGCTCCGTCGGCTATTTGACCAAACCTTTAAATGTACAAAAGACGCATCCTTATGCTTAAAGATGTATTCGTTTTGTTGATTTACCAAAATTTCTTCAGTGAGTATAATTTTAAATGATCAGGTACTGAATTGTCTTTGGATATACTACTTTTGACTCTGATTGTACATTTATTTACTTAACCCATCGCACGCCTCACATACTCAACACCAAGCCGAATGCAGCCTCATTTAAATAATAATATGAGTTTAATATTGTGACACGTACGATTGCATTTTTTTAAGTACATTTAAAAAAAACGTAGCCCCACCTTAGAACCCGCGATTATTCGACCCACTGTGCCGAATCGTCCATCGAATTTGACACCTCTTAAATGGAAAATCAGTAAAATATTGAAGCCAGCCATTATTCACCCTTAACCTATCCAATCATCATCATATCATCACGCTAGATCCCTTACTTGGTAGGCAGAGAGAACCCACGACGCTATTTAGGCGGGGTCATCAGTTAGTCACTCTTAATCACGGTTATAAACTGTTGTGACAATGAACGAGTTTATTTATCGCATCTTTAGCACGCTTTTTTATTCATAACACACTGAGATAAGTTTATTTGACGTTTCACGATATCGTGGGACTGGAACATTTCGTACTAACAATAAAAACCCATCTGTTGCATTTTATTGTCGACGTTGGGAAATTCTTAAAAAACACTTCTATCTATATCACCACACCAGATCCCTTGTGGGGTAGGCAGTGAGTACAGAGTTCCAACAGGTTATTTCCTTAAATACCTCTCTGGCTTCCTGCACTCTCATAATTTGTCTTATACACCCTCGCCGGTTACGCTAAATGTAAAAACACTTACTTTTAAAATTTCCTAAATTAATAGGTGGAATTAGGCACCACTAAATAGGAAAAATATATTCAAACTAAAGAAGGATGGGTCACCGCGGCTGAAACCATTGTTTTTTTTTTATGTTCGCTTATCGGGCGCCACTACGCAGGTATGCAAGAATATTTATAGAACATTCTTTTTTATGACTCCAGAAAGTAAAAAAAAAACTGATGCTTAATATATTTTCTCTTTCAGCAGTATATTACATAATGTCTATCTATATTATCACGCCATGTCCCTATTACACGTCCCTATGGACTACAGATAAAGTAGGTTTAAATAAATCATTATCAGTTGCGAACGTTTCGCCAAAACCCTCAAGATCAGACACCGACTTCGCCGGGGAGGTGGAAGAATCCCTTGCCCGCCGACCGGTGCAGAGCACCACGGCGAGACACCTAGTATACGCTCTCCCCCATAGCGACTGCCCAAGCCGAGGCCGTTCCTCTTGAGGCGCCCTTGAGCTAGTTGCCCCCTTGCCCTTCTGGCTCGAGCGTAGTGGTTGCACGCTCGCCTTCTTGTCCGGTGAAGCTGTAAAGGCCCCGCGGCCAACAGCGTAGATCATTCACACACACACACACACACACGCGCGCCTAAACTTATCTATATTCAACCTGACATAAGAATTTAACGTAGTGAACAATGACATTAGCACAAAATGGACAAAGTTTAAAAGTTTCATTTGGAATAGACCTTAGTAGTTTTTGCATTATGGCCGAACAAAAGACGAGTTGACCAACCGAAAGAATACTTAACCCTACCTATTCAATTTTCCAAAAGTGTATTAATGTACAGGCAGTAGAGTTACTTTAGTATAATATAGAAAAAGTACAGAAATTTACAAGCGTACAAAATGGCCCATTATTTTAACGTGAAGTCACGCTCAAGAAATCCGCATAATCGTCTCTAAGCCACGAAGATAAGGCTATATCTAAATAATGTCACCGCCGACGAGGTTCTCGTACATATTATGTATTTAAATACCAAATTATTTACTTAAATTGTAATATTTTGTGGTGTCCAAATGAGTTGTCGATTTATTTAGTTAGTTATTTGTCGAAAGTGTTCGAGTATGATAAAATTACTGATAAAAATGACAAGTGCTACAAATTTATTTCCGGATTTTATCATTGGAAGCCACATAACAGATAAGAGATACTATGTAAGACGTACTTCTTCACTCCGTGTTCGAAGCTGGCAACGAATACATACAAAATTAAGTATCCTTACTCGAAATAACGGTCTGCTTCATTTGTTTAAGCGAACAAGTGTTCTATCTACCGAAGTTAATACGAAGAACGACCTGTAGCCAATCCTGTCAACGTGTCCAACGAACAAGTCCTATAATCCAGTATTTATATCTATCTATCTATATTATCACGTCAGATCCCTTGCGGGGTAGGCAGAGAGTACAGAGTTCCAACAGGTTCTTTCCTTACATACCTCTGTGGCTTCTCCACTCTCATAGTTCGTCTCATACACCCTCGCCGGTTACGGAGACTCTTGACTTGTCCTTCAGATAAGACTCGGTCTATTTGGTCACGGTAAGATAGTCTAGGTCTTTCCCGGTACCTACATCCCTCCACTGTCGTATTGTATATCTGTTTTGTCATTCTTTCTTCAGACATTCTTTTTATATGCCCGAACCAACGGAATACCCTTTCTCATCTTTACACCGATACTATCTTTCATGCCTACTCGCTTTCTGACGACATCTTCCGCAAAGCTCGAATTTCCACCGCATTTATCCTACTTTCATTCTCCTTCTTACATACCCAGCTTTCGCTGCCATATAACAGCGTTGGGACAAGCACTCCGTTATGTATGGCCAGCTGCGCCTTTTGGCTTAAGTGCCGGCTCCCAAGTAGCCTTCCCATCGCACCATTCACTCTATTCCCTGCACTCACTCTTCTCTCTATGTCAGCGGAGTATTTTCCATCCGTACTGAATGCGCATCGAAGATATACAAACTCATTCACTTGCTCCAGCACATCGTTACCAACCACAATCATTGCATTCGTTATGGTTTCTTCCCGTTCAAAAACCATAATCTTGGTTTTCTTTACGTTTACATGTAAGCCATTTTTTACATTCAAACGTACATTCAAATGTAAGCCAGTATTTATATTATATTACATATTATCAATAACCTTATCGTCAGGCAAGAAAATTGCAAATGCCATTTATTTTGTTTAAATATGTAACTTTGCTTTCGAAAAGACAGAGGTACGTTGCCTGGGTTTGAACCCGAGACCTCTGACTTTGCAGTCCAACGGTCTAACCACTAGGTTATCACTGCTTAGGCGTATTTAAAATTAATTATCACTTGCTTTAACGGTGAAGGAAAACATCGTGAGGAAACCTGCATGCCTAAGAGTTTCTCGAATGTGTGTGAAGTTCGCCAACCCGCACTGGGCCAGCGTGGTGGACTATGGCCTAAACCCTCTCAGTTGGAGAAGAGGCCCGTGCCCAGCAGAGGGACAGTTTCTTAACAGGGCTCATATTATATGTAACTTTGTTCTGTGGGACCGTCGCTATATCTAGATATACAGTACCTAGGTACTAAGGCCTGTAGTAGCGGTAAAGGTCGTCGACATTATAATACAGGTGTAACAAGTCCGTCCCGTCGGCGCTGCCTTTGTGCTCCCACGCGCGACCTCGCCCCGGTTAGCCGAGGAAGGATCTAATTCACTAACCTAGTCACATTCTACCTGAAATTACAATGAGCTACCACCTGTGGAGCCGCACTGGCTCGTAAACGTTCAAGCGTTTAACAGGTCACAATGAAGTAATTACCCTATACTAAAGAGCCTATAGGGTATTTCTATGTAAGAAAATGTTACAAAGGAATTAGCTTTTGTAATAAACAATTGAATAAGCTTCGATTTAGTTTATAAAACAAGGTTCGATACAATTCATAAAACAAATATATTTGTGTGTCACACAAAGATTTGTCACGAGCGGTGTGTTTCGGTCTAGGTGTCTGTGTATGTGAATTCCAGGTTGTAAACACAACAAGGGGACAATTCCTAGTGTGGGACTTACAAAGATTATTACTACGTTTTAAAAAAAATCCGAAGCTGCATAGCGGCAACTTTGTATACACTTTATACATACATATATGTACGTTAAAAACATTTATGGCACTTATCGATTGCTTTATGAGCTATAAAAATTTTAATAGTTTATTACCACCAAAGAATCAAATACTATAAAATAAAACTATTTTTCGGATTTTATCGCGGATTATTTTTGATTTTTAAGTTCCCGTCGTTTCGAGTGCTTTGCAGCACCCATGGTCACGGGAGGAACTGAGGTGTTAGACGTCCAAATACATTGTTCCAGTGTAGCATCAAACTTCTTAATTATTTTTGTTGGTCCGATCTACGCTGAATGAGCTCACGGTGTCTTGAGGTCTTGCAGTGTTATGCTTGGTTTTGGATTTGATTATATTAATTACCGGATCCCAAGTCGATGGTAGCACCCAGCCATCTTCTCTATTAAAATTAGGATGTTTTATAATTTCAATAGCCTCGCGAACCATCCTTGGTAGGAATCGGTGTTCTTTCACGAGGATTTGTGGTCTATCAAATCAAATTTATTTCATGTGTTATATTCGCGTAAATCTAAGAACTCAGTAAATATATATTTATTCAATTTCTATTGTTTCTAAATATTAAAATTGATTATATTATACAAGGTAATTAATAAGTGTCTTGAACACGTCATAAAAAAGTAAATAGTCGTATTATCTTATCGTATTATTTTATTCATATAATATTTCCGGAACGTTAAAAATGGAAACATGTTTACTTCTGTGTGTATTGATATGTGTGTATGTTGTCAGCCGTCGCATGCACAACGTGCACTATGCCGGCGTCAAAAAGCCCTAAAAGTAACGCGGGTTCCCGTAGTAAAAGCGAGACTATAAGTGACTGTGAATATCGATGTAGCAAGTGTAAAGTGGTTATTAACGAGTTGCTCGCATTTGTGAGCAATAAAGTGGATATATTACCGGAGACTGGTATTATACAAATCTGTGTGAGTGCCTATTCAAATGAGGAAATTGAAATAGCAAGATCCATTGTATACAAATTTTTAGCCCCGGCAAAGAAAATCATGCGACGGAAAGAAGGTTCTGAACAGAAAAGCTTACAGGAGATTATCAAACTGATTAAAGAAGTAGAACCGGACAGTCTTCCTGTGTTTGTGGCAAAAAAATTAAATAAGTTGCCACCTGTAACTTTTGACCATGTCGATGTGACAGCTTTTCTAAAAGAAATGACTTTATTAAAAACTGACGTAGCTTCTATAAAAGCTAAAAATAACAATATGATTGAAAACACTATGACAACATCTGATGTTAAGCTTCTAAAACTAGAAATGGAAGAATTAAGACAAGGAATGGCTAAATTAAAAAGTCAGGGCGGTAGTTGTAAACAAATGCAGACAAACAGTGTCGCGGACAACATATGTGTGCGAAAGAGACATGCAACTACTGCACACTCACCTGTGCAGTCTGTACAACCACGCGATGAATCACAAGAGCGTAAACAATTAGAACCGGTTATACACTCAAGTTTACTTGATAGCCAGATATTGACGGAGACAATACACGTCCCGTTATACAGAGATATAGTTATTGGCGCAGAGTCGGTGACATCTGAGTGTAAAACTACAACGCAGGAAGATGGTTTTACACTGGTAGAACGTAAGAATCGCAAGAGATTTATTAACAAGAGCGGTAAGGCACAAGGTTCAAATAAGCTACAAGCAGCGGAACTTTCGTCAGCTATCTATGTTTCCCGATTAAAGAAGACGACCACTGTAGATAACATTGTGGAGTACATACGTGAAATGGGTGAAGTATGTATTAAAGTGGAACCTCTCACGCAGAGGCACGAGACGGACTTCATGTCAGTTAAAATAGTGATAAATAGAAACAAGATCGAAAGGTTTTTAAGTGCTGATTTCTGGCCCACCGGTATCAGATTCCGACGATTCCGTGATTATACGGCGAGAGAAATCAAAAATAAATAAATAATATGGGTAGTACATTCAATATGGTATCTTTCAATTGCAAAAGTATAAAAAGGTCTGTAAACCATGTACGTGAATTATGTAAGACTGCGGACATTGTTGCGCTTCAGGAAACCTGGCTTCTGCCGCATGACCTAGGCTTCGTGCACTCTGTGGATGACGACTTCGCATGCGTGGCGTCGTCCGCAGTAGACACGTCTGCCGGGGTACTGCGGGGGAGGCCCTATGGAGGACTTGCGCTTCTGTGGAGGAAGTCTTTATTTCCCCAAGTGACAATTATTAACAGCCTATGTGATAGAATAATTGCAATACGTATATCAATTGGCTTTCGCTCTTTTTTGGTAGTGAATGTGTATATGCCTACTGATGAACCTGATAACATCGCTGAGTTTGTCAACTGCCTGGCTCGAGTAAGTGCTATTATTGACGAGAGCGGCGAACAGGCAGTGTACGTACTTGGCGATTTTAATGCGCATCCCAGTAAAAGATTTGGATTAGAACTTCTGAGTTTCTGCAGAGAGCAAAATTGGTACTGTGCGGATGTTGAATTGTTGGGAATCGGCTCTGACACATTCACATTCACTAGCAATTGGGGCACCCAAAGCTGGCTGGATCATTGTCTTACCACTGAAGCAGCTCAGAATACTATAGTTTCTATAAATGTAGCTAACGATGTGACGTGGTCTGACCATTTTCCTGTCTTTGTTGAATGTTGTATAATAGGTGTGACAGAGAAAGTAATCATCGATGCTGAGCACTTAAATGGTCCAAGGGTACGCTGGGGAGCACGTGATTCTGGGCAAATACAAATTTTTTATAATTATTGTAATACAAATCTGGAAAAAATAACTGACGTTTTAGTCTGTGAATTATGTAATTTAAATGGAAACTTTAAGAAGTGTTTTAATATTACCGATCATTATAAATTTATAAATACACTATATACAGAAATTGTAAATATATTAAGAACTGGTTCAATAGTTGCTTTTGGTTCCCATGTAAAAAGGGGTAACAAACATAAGAAAGTACCAGGGTGGAACGTTCATGTACAGGAGTCTCACCTGCTATATAAAACGAACTTTGACGCATGGGTATTGGCTGGTAAGCCAACCAACGGAGCAATTTATAATGCTATGATTTTTGGTCGTAAAGCTTTCAAAAATAAATTAAAGTGGTGCCAAAGAAATGAAGAAAATATTAAACTTGATATATTAGCCTCGAGTCGCAAGGAGAAGAACTTTGTTAAATTTTGGAAAGATACTAAGAATCTGAGCTATAAACCGGCCAAACCCGTTAGCGTTAATGGTGTTCAGGACCCTAAACAGATAGCCATGTTATTCGCTGACCAATTCCGGGTTGATCCACTCCCTACAGCAGAGTGTGAGCGGGTGGGGATGGGTGGGTTTGTTTCCGATGAAGTGTACATTACTTTTACACCAGATGACGTTATCAACGCCGTCCGTAAAATGAAGCATGGTAAGACCCCGGGCCATGATGATTTGAGTCTTGAACATATACTATGTGCGGGTAGCACCTTATATTTGAAACTGGCAAGCCTGTTCACACTATGTATGAAGTATACTTACCTGCCCCCAGACCTTATGAAGACGGTGGTTGTTCCCGTTCCCAAAAACAAAACCGGTGATTTAAGCAGTTCCACAAACTATAGACCCATTTCACTGGGTACTGTTATAGGTAAGGTATTTGAAAGACTTTTACGGCCCGAACTACTTCGAAACCTACAGGTTGACGATGCACAGTTCGGTTTTCGTCCCGGACTCTCAACGGATTCTGCAATAATGAGCCTTAAATATGCAATTAATTATTATAAAAGCCGCAATACAACCGTATACGCGTGCTTTCTCGACCTGAGTCGTGCGTTTGATCTTGTGAATTATGAAATTCTCTGGACCAAATTGCACAGCTCAGGTGTATCCAGACACATTGTTGATCTGTTGGGGTGCTGGTACGCGGGCCAGACCAATTGCGTGAAATGGGGTGACACGACATCTAGCAGTTACAAGCTAGAGTGCGGGGTTCGCCAAGGAGGGCTCACCTCTCCGGACCTCTTCAACGTATATATTAATGATATGATCGGAGAGCTGAGGGACACCGGTGTAGGTTGTCATATAGGGGGGGTTTGTGTGAACAATCTTAGCTATGCTGACGACATGGTGTTGCTCAGCCCCTCGATCAAAGGGCTGAGAAAACTGCTTTCGGTCTGTGAGCGTTATGTTAGCGCTCACGGACTGAAATATAATGTTAAAAAGACCGAAATAATGGTTTTTAGATCGGGGAAGGGTCCGGAAAATATACCTGAAGTTAGGTTGGGCGGTGAAGTGGTTCGCGTTGTGGGCCAATTCGGGTACCTGGGTCATATTCTTACACCTGACCTTAACGACGACTTAGATATTGAGCGGGAAAGACGGGCGCTCTCGATTCGGTGTAACATGCTGGCGCGTAGATTTGGGAAGTGTAGCAATGAGGTGAAGTTGACATTATTTAATGCCTACTGCCAGTGTTTCTATACTTGCCAACTCTGGGTTAACTTTACGCGCAAGTCATATAACACCATGAGAGTGCAATATAATGATGCATTTCGTATTCTCATGCGCTTGCCACGTTACTGCAGCGCATCGAGCATGTTTGCCGAGGCGAGAGTGTCAGACTTTTACGCTGTAATGCGAACCCGCATAGCTTCTTTTTGGGAGCGATTACGCCACTCCGATAATAGCATTTTGCAGGCGGTGAGTGAAGGCTTAAATAATCCAATGTTTAAGTATTGGCTATCTGTACACCAGCATGCGAATTGCAAGTGACACAACACGACTGTAGATCTCATTAGATCGGTATACATTTTATAAACATATATGTTATACTTTTAATTTCTTCTTTTATTTTTATCTTTTCTTGTGTTTTTAAAATGTATTTTAATTTTTACTTTATACTGTATACAATTGTATTGATATGGCCTCCAGGGCTGCAATAAAGAATATTATTAATTATTATTAATTAATTAAATTGTTTATCTCGTGCAATATTTGCACCGAATTCAACATAGGAATTTTATATGGGAATACAGATTGAGGCCCTAATGTTCTATGTTGTCAGTAAAGATCTGTTTAGGGTATCAGCACTAAGAAGGTGCAAATATAAAGTGTGGAAACCTCTCTGTATGATGTTGCATTTCATACGGGACAAACCTCTTCCCCACGGCGCGCGCCCTCGCCACGTGGAACGGCATGTTCTTATTTCCTATTCCACGTGTACCTAATTTTAATGTTCAGAATGATTTTTTTTTCTTGGCAATTGCTTTTACTTGATGACAAAGATAATAATGAAATTGATGAAGTGCCCCACCCTGGACAGTAAAGTGATGGATACTTTACATACCAATTGCGACGGCCGTTTTGAGGGAAATCGAAAAGGCACGTTTTATCACTTTGTTACAATTACCTTCACTCATGCACATATAGGAATACATAATGGTTAATATTCCACCAACATTACACATTATAATTCGAAATAACACAAGTTTTGGAAATTAAAACAAATTGACAACAGCACTCTTCGATTTCCCGCCAAAAAGTCCTTCAGAATGGTTATGACGTTATAAAAATCTAAAGATAAGGCTTAAGGACCTACCGCGATCGACCATTAATCGAGCGGGAGAGTGACAGTGATGCAAATAAATTTACAAAAAAATAATAAGGGACGGATATATTGAGCACGTGCTCGGAAATAAACGACGTATGTGCAAAAACAAATTTTATCATTTTCTAAAAAAACCACACTACGTAATAAGAAACTGCTTTACAAGAACTTTGCTGCAAATATTTGCTATGTTTTTAAGTAAATTCTAGCGAGTAGTTCTTTCTTTCGCGTTAGAATCAGATATTTTAAATAAATCTTTTATCAATAAAAAAAAATCTAAAGTCACCTCGAATTTAGATTTTTTTCTACCGATAAAAGACGTTTCATCGTGTATTCCTTTTACCAGACTCTTAAATTGACAATCAAACATCATATTTCAAAATATTAAGTCTCTAATTCTACTATTAAAGTGCATGGAGCACAAAACTAGTATTTTTCGCGGTAGCCCCTTAAGCAGGTTTTCTTTCTTTGCTTGGTTTTTACCGTATCCTTTATTCGATTTATTGCGGTTGGCACGCCAATTGTGTCTAAAGTCAAAATAGCGCTATTATGTGGCTAGTGACAGGTGAAGTGTTACACATGTCATAAATATTTGAATAATCTATCTATCTCTGTCTATATCATCACGCCAGCTCCCTTGTGGGGTAGGCAGAGAGTACAGAGTTCCAACAGGTTCTTTCCTTACATACCTCTCTGGTTTCCTCCACTCTCATAGTTCGTCTCATACACGCTCGCCGGTTACGGAGACTCTTGACTTGTCCTTGTAAGATAGTCTAGCTCTTCCCCGGTACCTACATCCTTCCACTTTCGTATTGTACATCTGTTTTGTCATTCTTTCTTCAGACATCCTTTCTATATACCCGAACCAACGGAGCATACCCTTTCTCATCTTTACACCGATACTATCTTTCATGCCTACTCGCTTTCTTACTACGCTGTTGCGAATACGGTCGGTCAGTCATTTGAATTATAGTATGGATTTTACAACAACCCGATCTTGACTGGTTTTTAGAATCATATTTTAAAGCCATGACTGATGATGCGAGAGCGAACAACAACTATAGCGCTTGGCGCTCCTGGCGTGTCATTGTTTTTTTTGTTTATAATCAGACGCAATAAAATGGTTAAACGTGTAACTAGGTCACATTATCGATGCACCTCTCTGAATGCAACGCCTGGTGCACAGACAATGTGACCGCGTTTTAATTTGAGGTTGCAAGTAAGAAATCAAACTCACCCTGGAGTCGTACACCCTGGTGAGGATGTCGTATCGTATGGAGCCGAGGAAGATGACCGCCTGCGCGGCGCACCCGCGCCCCCGGGCCACCAGCTCCACACACACCATCTCGCCGTCACGCACCACGATGTCACAGAACACCTGCGAGAGAATAGCCTTATTTTTATGACCTGAACATAGTACTAAAAATAAATAAAATGGGATCTGGTATGATGATACAGAGAGAGTGAGGGAGAGAGGATATAATAATACATAATAATTTCAGCTTATACTGCCCATTGCTGGGCAAAGGCCTTCTCTCACACGTCGAGGTGCGAGAGATTAGGTCATACTCCTCCACGCGGACCCAGTGCGGATTGGTGGAGGCAGGTTTGTGGCCACCTGCTGTTAGTACTTATCAAGCCGCCTCTAAGGCTTCCAACTTGGCTTAACGACAACCATATTAAGTGGCAACGGCTTAGCGGGCCTTCCGAAGCACGGAGACCCTCGAATATGAAAATGCCACAAACGGTCACCCATCTCAGGTCGACCGAATCGAACGCTGCTTAACCTTGGTGATCGGTAAGAACACCGCGGTCGCACAACGCTACAAGCACCTCGTCGCCAGGGAGAGAAAATAAATAAAAATAAATTACACACGCTACCGCCTATATCCCACTCAGGTAGACAAAAACTACAGACTACAATTCTGATTCTTTCGCTTTATTGATACATCTCGTCATGCATATCCGTCAATTTCAGAGTGCTACGCTCTTGACAACTTATCTATTGAAAGCAAATAAAAGATAAATTTTTTACACGCCGCCCGTAACTTAACTCCACTGATTTAACAACATGTTGCAGCTTGGAACCAATCGAAATCCAATTATTGGCTCTGCTCATCGATCAAATATTTCGATGGCTGTGACCATCTTAGTTTTTTATGACACCGTCACGCCTGTATTCTCCAAGCGAGGCAGCAAAGGTGTACTGTGTAGTACCCAGTTTTCGCCGACCGTGTTAGGTCCCATGTTAAAGAGGGAGAGCCTATTGCCATATGGCAATAGGCTGGAATTGTGCCCGGTATATACCGGGCACAATTCCAGACTCCGGACTGATACTGGGAGTTTTTCGACAGAAAAATTACATTTGCCCGACCTAGCATTTGAACCCAGGATCTCGTGATCGCAAAGCACATTACTAATAATACTACTAATACAAGTAATTTTTATATGATTGTTGAAAATTCCTATCTACACCGCATCATCCGAAAGACGTTCCCTGCTGGGGAAAGTCATCCCTCAAAGATTGCCACAACGACGTTTTAAGCTGTGCGCAAGCAGCTTCTACCCACAACGGGGCCTTTACAGCTTCACCGGACAAGAGGGCGAGCGTGCAACCACTACGATCGAGCCAGAAGGGTAAGGGGGCAACTAGCTGAAGGGCGCCTCAAGGAGGAACGGCCTCGCCTTGGGCAGTCGCTATGGGAGAGGGCGTATACTAGGTGTCGCGCCGTGGTGCACTGCACCAGCCGGCGGGCAAGGGATTCTTTAACCTCGCCGGCGAGGTCGGTGTCTGATTCTGTGTGCGGTATCTGTATTTGAAAGAAGGGATGTAAGGGCATCAGGAGGGTCGGTGTGAACATGCCGCCGACAGCGGTAGCGGCTGATAGAAGGGGAATTAGGTTCGTAGTCGGCGGCGGCTACGATTAGCGGATTCCTATGATTGGACGCATTCGCGAAATATCGGGTTGTCGCCTTTTTAATAAAGGCGCGAATAGGTTCGACACCGAGGTCGGAATGGAGATCGACGTTCCGTATGAACCACGGGGCTCCGACGGCTTTGCGGAGGAAACGGAATTGAACCGTCTGGAGTCTATCGATGTGAGAGCGGGCGGCGTGTCCGAATACCTCACAAGCGTACGTCATGATGGGCCGTACACAAGGTTTGTCACCTTATCCCTAAGGGACATTTTACTCCGCTTGCAGACCATCAGGTAAAGACGATCGAGCACAAAGACTGCTCAGTTACGGACTCGCTTGATGTGCAGTTCTACCTACTACTATCACTAGGTTATCAGTCCATTTTATGGTTTCTTTACCAACTATTTTTCCAAACGCAGCCCTACACACATACACGAATACCCAGACCGAAACAAATAAATGTGGATCACACAAACTATAAGACCCAGTGGGTGAAGCGGCTTAAGCTCTTAACCACTACGCTACATCGGCCGTCCGTAGTTTGTTTACTAACATTAATTAGGTACCCCTTTAATCTAGCAATACTATCTTCGCTTAAATACATATATCACGTATTTTTATGTGGCATTACGTTCCTTATCAACTTTTATCAACGCATTCAATCATGATAAATATGAAATGCGATAATAAAAACCATTGTCAAATAGGAGTCGGAGTCTGAAATCTTAGTCGGGTAACACAGCTTTGCAATATCGTATGTTGATAAACTGAACTCGAAATTTTTATATGCCCGAACTAACTCCGTTGGTTCGGGCATATAGAAAGAATGTCTGAAGAAAGAATGACAAAACAGATATACAATACGAAAGTGGAAGGATGTAGGTACCGGGGAAGACCTAGACTATCTTACCATGACCAAATAGATCGAGTCTTATCTAGTCCAAATAGTCAAGAGTCTCCGTAACCGGCGAGCGTGTGTGAGACGAACTATAAGAGTGGAGGAAGCCAGAGAGATATGTGAGGAAAGAACCTGCTGAAACTCTGTACTCTCTGCCTACCCCGCAAGGGATCTGGCGTGATGATATAGATAGATACTAATATTTATTATGAACTAGCTGTTACCCGCGGCTTCGCACGCGTTTATTTGGTAATTTGACATAGGTAGATAGAACTTTTTGGGATAGCATTATTCCAAGACTTAAGAGACACGTCCATATTAAGTTTCTTTTAAATCCGTTCAGTCGTGTTAATATGGAGAAATAAAAACTAATATCCCCCAGGAATCTTGCATTTTCCGAGCTAAAAAGTAGTCTTAAACAATTTCTGAAAAATCCAGTGATGGTGTATTTGAAATCGATTCCGCCGTTCTGGATATTATTTCGGACAAACATGTTGATTAATTGAAACTAGATAACAATATTCATTATGAATTTTACAACATATTTCATGATAAGTTTATTTTCTTCATTTCTCACTTCTCGTGGTAGGTGCAAACAGAATCAAATACATATGGATCACGGAAATCGTCGTCCCGGCAAGGAATCGCTCTAAAATCTGTAGGTAACGAAGAAACTGAGTCCTTAATACTGACGAGTCTTAGCAGGAAGATGATTGCTTTAACAATATTCAGATTTGTATATAACTTTTCTCGTAACAAGTGCTTTTGCACACGTATTGCGTCCTCACATCCATTAAATAGTATAATTTATATACCTAGTACCTACATATGTATGTTTCCTCGTTTCCCCTGAAAGACATTTCGCAAAGTTATATCTGATCCTAATAAGATAAGGGGGCGATTCTGTAACCATTCTTCGAGTACATCATTATTTATGTCTTTTAATTTTTGTTTAACTTGTTGCTCATAATTTATGTTTTCCTTCAACGGTAGCAACTGAAAACCGCGTCGCGATCTACCACTGGGCTACTGCTATCGCTAGTTTAGAAATTTATTCAGTTAGTAATGAACAGAAAGTATAAATTGTTAGATAATAATTCATAATTTTTTTGTGCGGCTACTTCTTTTGCTGGCTATATCTACAAATTAGTCCGGAACCACTGGCATAACATATAAAACAAAAATATTAAGTATGATTTTTACTAATTGGAATTATGATAAGATTACTTTAAAGATTCCTAAAAGCACAACATTTCAATTAGCTAAATCTCAATATCGATGTTATTTTCAAATAGAATTTCAATGACTGTTTGCTGCATTTGTTTAAATATAAGTATATTATTATTTTATTTTATTTTTATTGGTATAAATAATGATTGTTTTTTTTTGACAAATTTTAACTTAGTGTTTATTTCATACAGTTCCTTTAGAATTTTCGTTTTAAATAAGAAAGAAAGTTTTGATTTTTTGCTTTTATATAAACTTCATTTTTATACTTAGTTACGTCGTTATTTCTGTTTTTTTTTTTTAATAAGTTCACGTGTGTTGTTTACTCTTAAGATTGCAAGCTGTGATCTTCAGTAAGGATATACACTTCTCAAAAATTGTATCATGCTTAATATATCGATTAGTGTATATCTTTCGTTGGAAAAATAAATAATTAAGCAAGAATAAATTAGTAGGCAAGACGTAGGACGTACGCATTATGGCTATAGAAGGAAAACAAGTTATCGATAATCGAACTATACGTATATAGTAGATATATAATTATGTAGAAGGTCAATCTTAGACGTTGGTTTGTGGAGGCGCCCAGCCATTGTTGCATAACAACACTTTTTGTAAGTATTCTACTATTTGACGCTTGGCTCGACCCACCTGGGCCATTATTCTATCTATCTATATGATCACGCCAGATCCCTTGCGGGGTAGACAGAGAGAACAGAGTTCCGGTGAAGCTGTAAAGGCCCCGCGGCCAACAGCGTAGATCATTCACACACACAAACAAAAAGTACAGAGTTCCAACAGGTTCTTTCCTTACATACCTTTCTGGCTTCCTCCACTCTCATAGTTCGTACATTAAACAAGTAACGCAGCGCATCGTTAAATAAAAAATATAAACACCGTCCCGCCTATATTCCCCAAAGCGGGGATGGCAGAGGTGTATTGAATACACCCACTTTTCGCTGACGATGTTAGGTAGACCGGGCACAAGACCCCGGATTGATAACGGGAATTACAAAAACTACATTTGTCTGGCCTAGGATTCAAACCCAGGACCTCATGATCGCAAAGTGCGTTATTCGCGACTAGACCAACGCAGAATACCATTCACATCGTTCATACACGTTCATTTCACGAAGTTATCGTAACGCACCGCGTTTGATCAAAGCGAATTAAGGCCCTGGCATGCAAAGGCGTCCGTCCCCAACTCCTGGCCCCGTGGCCAACTTCTTAAAAGGTTGGAAAAATGTACGGGAATTAAGTTTTAAAAGGAAAAGTCACGGGGTTGGACCAAAGCGCTATTGACTGCGGAAAGAGAAGGCACAAAAGGCTTACAACTTAGCTAGGCCCGCTGGTCGTATTTCGACCACCTGTTTGTATTTCGACTTCGTGCCCGGTCGACAACAGTGCCACCTACCGGATCTGTGTTATACAGCATATCTTACTTCTGGGTAAGGTAGCTTTACAATGGTGAAAGAATCATTGAAATCGGATAAGTATGACCTGAGATTACTCCGAACATTTAAACTCACAAACTTCACTTCTTTATAATATTAGTATAGATATCTCATTAGTAATTTAGAAAAAAAAAGAAACCGACTTCTAAGATCAAGAAATGAATATTTGAAGCCAGTGCCCGGCGGTCGGTACGGTCGGCTAGTCGACACCGGCTTCAAATACTTATTTTTTGCTTTTTGAAGTCGGTTTCCCTTTTTTAACAAAGTTTTGTTATTTTACAATTTAATTATTATATTATAATATATTAATTAAAATTTAAAGTGACGGTAGAATTAACTAATAATATGTATTTACCTATATAATATATTATCCTGCTTAGTTCTATAGTAGTGTACCTATACGATTTACGTAATAATATATAATAATAATAACTCAATCTAAACATTCATATTGTTTATCGTTAAGGAGTTCCTTTGTGCATCTTTAAAGTTCAAGGTTCAATCCCAATGAAATTATAATGGGACCACCTTGGCGCTATGTCAAACCCAACGCAAAAAGAATCATCAAAATCGATCTACAATTGACGAAATCATCGGTGAACATACCTACATAAAAAATACATACTGACGGACATAGAACTTCCATTTTGAAGTCGTTTAAAAATATTTACTTATGTGTATTTAGATATTACATTTCAATTTTATGACTCTTGTTGTTCTAGAAATTACAGAATCGATATGGGGTAATCGGTTAATCAAATAACATGATAAAATTCCAATTGTAATCATGAGATTCGTATATATAATACTAGGTGTTAGTCGCGCTTGCGCACGCGTTTGTTTTGTAATATCTTAATAAAAATGCATATGTGTCATTCTGATGTATATAAATCCGTTCAGTAATTTTTGTTGATCTTGCACCCGTTCGTCCCCTGTTTTCGCCCGTTGTTATTTAAAATAAAACTGTATTGTATTTGATTAAAAAATTAAATTGTATTTCGCCCCTTTTTACGGTACCCATTCATATATGTATATATAGTACCCATTCGCTCCTTGTTCAATAAAAGCATTATTTTTCAAAATAAATGTATATTGTAGTATGAATTATATTTCACTGTGGCTACAATTTATTTTTAGATAATGGCTTTAAAATTGTCTGCCTAACTGTATTTTGACGTAGAATAAAGGAGGGGCGAACGGGACCATTTTAACATTCAAGGTGCGAACGGGTTCATTTAAGCTATCAGGGGCGAAACATACGGGGCGAACGGGTGCGAGTCCTGTCTTGTTTTGTTTAAAAGAGTAATAAACATAGGTACCAGGTCAGGTCCATCTTTACAAATTTATCAAACCCATCAGATATTCAAACGACTGAAAAAGTGCAATTTTTGGATTACGAAAAATAAGTACAAGATTATATTGTACTTAAAGTAGCGGCATCATTCGATGGCACTATTGACAGCATGAACTTAAAGATCATACAAAAGTTAAAAGTGCCCAACCATGAAGTTCCATAAATATTAACTGGTAAGCTGTATAAAACTGTATGTTCTTGCTGATAGTTTAGTGAATATAGCATTGTTATGAAATAACACCATTTAATTTTTAAGTTTCCAACGTTTCAAGTAATTCGCAGCACCCATGGTCACGGGAAGGACTGGATGTCAGTATTATTTCATATGTTATCTTCGCGTAACTCTAAGAACACAAAAGCATTGTTATCCAATTTGCTTATCCAATAATGAACATGAGTAACTAGCTAGCGTCACGCCGAATGATTAGCGACCTCGCAACAATTCGTACTAAATCCGTACATAGCAGTAACTATACTTTTATCTAAGTGCACTGATAGGGAAAGATAATGCATATAAAAACTTTGTCGCTTTCAAGGACATCGAATGCGAAACGGCATAATTTAGGATTGTCTGGTCAATTTTTTGCGTTTACTTCTTTGTCTATTTTTCCGGGTACTGATGAATTGAATGAAGGCTAAGCAAGACAGCTGGTAGGGGCTTAATTGGCTATGAGTTTCGTCGACACGAATAGAATTAATGAGTTTTTTCCTTCCATTTTAGCATATTATTATTTAACATACCCTGAAAGGGGTAGGAAGTACCCTGCCTACCCTTTACCTGGTATGTAGTATACACTTATGCTAAATAATCATAAAGTACAGAGACCCATTAAATATCAATTTTATAAAACATATTTATTATCATCTGCCCCGTTGGTCTGGTGGCAAAGCGCATCGCTTTGTGATCACGAGGTCCTGGGTTCAAATCCTAGGTCGGACAAATGTAGTTTATCTCACGAAAAATTCCCAGTATGAGTCCGGAGTCTGGAATTGTGCCCGGTATATGGCAATAGGCTCGCTCCCTATTACATGGGACCTAACATCGTCGGCGAATCGTGGGTGTACTCAGTACACCTTTGCCACCCCCGCTGGGGAATATAGGCGTGACGGTGTGAGTGATATTTATTACACGCCCAAATACAGTCCCGTTACAATTCCTCAGTGATAATACACAGGCGTAAAAGAAACAAAATGTTTACATAAACGTTTCATCAGAAAAATGTCAAATGAAATACCAATTGACAAATAAAACTTTATTGATTTGTATGACGATACCCACTGCGCTTGTCGGGCTTCGTGTCTCCCGACGTGGCGCGTCGGCTGCAATAAGTACACCGCGAACCCAGCCAACGCCAGACCTTGACCGAACAAACCATGTTTTCCGCCAGAGCTTTGAAAACTGAGAATATCAGATTGTATTAAAATGCGTATTGTGTTCATATGTATTATACATGGATTTAAGAATTACCGTAACCGGCGAGCGTGCATGAGATAACTTTAAGAATGGAGGGAGCCAGAGATGTCTAGAAGTAAAAACCTGTTTGAACTTTGTACTCTCTGCCTATCCCGATCTGGCGTAAAATGGTACGACCCGCGAAGAAATGCACAAAAGGTCCTGCGTTGGATTATAGAAAGCTGATGACGATAATGATGTATCTGTACAGAAATTCAGATATTTCATGTTATGGTAATATTATCCGTTTACGTTACGCGCCTATGATTGTTGCTTAAGATTTAACGCTGCCCGCGTAAAACCATTGCATAGAACAATAAACCTACATTATATTCGAATTTAAGCCTGGATCAAACTAGATAGCCTTAGTTTTATGTAGAGGTCAAACTGTATGTCTGATTTTACCCAACCGATCAGCAAGCAATATTTAGGTCAAACTGCTTATCATCCTCCAAATGTTCCAACCATAGTTTCGTGTTCAAATACCACTAAAGATCTATTTATGCAATGATGCATTCGAACATGAAATAATATTAAAAAATTTTTTCATACATATTATGTTGTTTATGTTAACTATCGTTTGACGGACGATTTAGCGCAGTGGTTAAGAGCTTAAGCCGCTCCGCCCACTGTGTCTAATAGTCGCGGGTTCGATTCCCGCACGGGACAAATCTTTGTGTGATCCACAATTATTTGTTCCGGTCTGGGTATTTGTTTGTGAATTTTCATGTTTGTAAACGCACCCACGACACAGGAATAAATCCTAGTGTGGGGCTACGTTTTTTTTTTAAAAAAAAAAACAAAAAAAACTATTCTTTCGGTACTAACATCAGTACATATTGAATTAATATAGACTCCCGCGCGATGTTATTACAAACATCAAGGCGTTTACATGACTCACACCAGTGGAACTATTTACCGTGATTAAATTACTGAATTAATGAGAAATAACGTATGATAAACAGATTACTCATCATTCATCTCGCTCGAGATGATGCTGACTGAATGTACGCAAATGACGTCATATTGGTATATGATATATTAGCGTGATGTGTGTGTTTGCGAATGAATTCAACTAAACTCGGTTTTAAACCAATCTCCTATTCAATCAACGATTCCTTTCAGCCTAACTGCCACGCCTAACATATAACTTGTCATGCCAAGTTCTTGATACTAACCCTAGGAGGTTTAATAGGTCTTTGGGGTTTTCTTATCGTTTGAATTTGAGTAGCACTTCGAAATGTGGAACTGTGCACGTTGTGATTATAATAAGCTCGCCTTTTATATTGGGACTAATAATAAAAATAATAATAATAGCCCTGTTAAGAAACTGTCCCACTGTTGGGCACGGGCCTCCTCTCAAACTGAGAGGGTTGACTAATATAGAGGTTGGGACTAATATAGTCAGCGAAATGTGAGGGAACAAAGTAAACCTATGACACCCACACTCGGGGAATGTAGGTGTAATGATCCCCTCTTTTCACCTTTACCAACACCCAGTTACATACATTAAAAATCAACAGCGACCTACTTAATTGTTTATTCTTTGCACGCTGTACATGGATTTTTTAAGTGGCATACTGAAAGCCGGGGAAATGTAATCCGTATGTATACATACACATCCGCATCGCAACAGCATTTGTGTATTATTTTCAAATAAAAATTTAAGTATTTAGATTTATTTATCTCCATTATTTGTAGACTTAATAAAAATAAAAGTCTGCTAAATCTTATCTTTTTTGATATGATAATATTATGTTACCCAAAATGGCTGTCCAAGAATAAAATCAGATAAATGGCAAATGCATTAAGGTGACAGAGCGCAGTTCCTTTATCGGAATAACTACTTTTAATAAAAAGTACCTTTGTATTTTTCTTGATGAAATTTGTTATGTTAGGTTACTCTCTGTTTTGTCAATCAATAAAAGAAAAATAAAAGTACAAATTATTGTATAATTCGTACATTGTACATACATTATGGAAAATGGTAATAGTATTCCCAGTTATCAATAAAATCAATTTTCCCCACAATAATTTCCTCTTCTTGTCACTACACTGGAGTACCATATTACAATACCATTAGGTATTGTAATATCTGTAATATCGATTGCAACACAGATTTAATATCGATACTGACTTACCAGGACTGATAACTGTTATTTTTTTTGTTTTCAAAATTAATATAAGCCTCACTATGAATTACTTCTGTGTTAAAAAATAGACCACATAAAATCCGATTTTTTTTTAATCACGTGTTACCGCGTATTTTTATGAACTCAATAACATTGTTAAGAATAAAAACCTTGGACTTGCGAAAGCGGTAACTTTACAAGAGGAAAAATACTGATTTTTATTATTTGTATTTTGATATAGAATTTAGATGCGTTTTAAAATGTACATGATACATTCCATTTAAGGTGCAAAGTTAACGTTTCGTAAATGAAATAAAACGTAATTTCCCAAAATGGCATTCCCGGACCTTTTCACTCGCAGCTACTCTACTTAGGCTTTCCATTGGCACCAGCCGTCGTGATTTCCTTTTCACTAGTATTCGTTGGAGGATAACTATCACCAAGGGGATACACACAACACATTTATTTTCTCTTCGCGGGATATACCTACATGTAAAGATGCTATGACGTTTAAATTGATAATGCGTCGTCGCGGACGTCTTGTCCGAAGTGGAATTTACAACTGCACACGCGGCTGGAAACGTGTTTATCACAAGAACCCACGAGATGGATAACACGACACCGACCCTTTGGGCCACAGCTCTGCGGTCGCAGGTGTGAGCAACAATGCGGTTGATATTTTACAATTTCCTTATACCGTTTACCAGAAGGTCTGGTTGAAAGACATCTCATAAATTTTGTTGTCTTTTTACAGATGCATGTATGCTATTTGAAATAATTTAGGTCTAGTTTATTTACAAAATTTACTAATTATTTTATTATAATATAATAATAATAATATCAGCCTGAAAGCAAAAAGACTGAAAGCGATGAATGAGGGTGTACAAATGGGTGACTTAGTGGTAAACCATCTACTTTATGCAGATGACGCGGTTTTAATAGCGCCAACAGCCACTGATCTGCAAACACTAGTCACAGTTATGAAAGACGACTGCATGATCAATGGCTTACACTTGAATGTGAAGAAAACCAAGATTATGGTTTTTGAAAGGGAAGAAACCAGAACGAATGTAAGGATTGTGGTTGGTAACGATGTGCTGGAGCAAGTGAATGAGTTTGTATATCTTGGATGCGCCTTCAGTAAGGATGGGAAATACACCGCTGACATAGAGAGAAGAGTGAGTGCAGGGAACAGAGTGAATGGTGCGATGGGAAAGGTACTCGGCAGCCGGCACTTAAGCCATAAGGCGCAGCTGGCCATACATAACGGAGTTCTTGCCCAACGCTGTTATAAGGTACCGAGAGCTGGGTATGTAAGAAGGAGAATGAAAGTAGGATAAATGCGGTAGAAATGCGAGCTCTGCGAAAGATGTGCGGAGTGAAGCTGACCGAGCGCATTAGCAACAGCATAGTAAGACAGCGAGTAGGTATGAAAGATAGTATCGGTGTAAAGATGAGAAAGGGCATGCTCCGTTGGTTCGGGCATATAGAAAGAATGCCAGAGGAAAGAATGACAAAACAGATATACAATGTGAAAGTGGAAGGATGCAGGTACCGGGGAAGACCTAGACTATCTTACCACGACCAAATAAACCGAGTCTTATCTGATGGAAAAGTCAAGAGTCTCCGTAACCGGCGAGCGTGTATGAGACGAACTATGAGAGTCGAGGAAGCCAGAGAGGTATGCAAGGAAAGAACCTGTTGGAACTCTGTGCTCTCTGCCTACCCCGCAAGGGATCTGGCGTTAGGTTATAGATAGATAGATAGTTTATTTACAAAATTTACTCTATTATTTTATTATAATATAATAATAATAATATCAGCCTATACTGCCCACTGATGGGCAAAGGCCTTCTCTCACAAATCGAGGTGAGAGAGATTAGGCCATCCTCTACCACGCGGACCCAGTGCGGATTGGTGGAGGCAGGTTTGTGGCCACCCGCTGTTGGACTTATCAAGCCGCGTTTAAGGCTTCCAACTCGGCTTAACGACTACCACATTAAGTGGTAACCGGGACCAACGGCTTAACGTGCCTTCCGAAGCACGGAGCCGCTCGAATATGAAAATGCCACAAACGGTCACCCATCTCAGGCCGACAGAGTCAAGCGCTGCTTGACCTTGGTGATCGGTAAGAACACCGCGGTCGCACAGCGCTACGAGCGCCTCCTTATTAGCGCCTTATTTTATTACTAGCTAGTTATTTTGTGATATCTTTATAAATAACAACCTGTTTAATAAACTATATTACTGTAGCTTCATCAAAACCGTTCAGTAATTTTTGCGTGAAAGAGTATTAAACATATATCTATCCTCACAAATTTTCCCGTTTACAATGATGGACGATTTAGCGCAGTGGTTAAGAGCTAAAGTTCCGCCCACTGTGTCTAATAGTCGCGGGTTCGATTCCCGCACGGGACAAATCTTTGTGTGACCCACAATTATTCGTTCCGGTCTGGGTATTTGTGCATGTGAATTTTCATGATTGTAAATGCACCCACGACACAGGAATACATCCTAGGGTGGAGCTACGTATTAAATAAAAAACAATATTTGTGAGATTATATCATACATAGGAATGCAGCAGGTGTAAATAGTCGTAAAGATATATTCAATGTTAAGTTATAAGGGAAATCAACCCATCGATAGGGAGCGGACGATGCAGAAAACAAAGCTCCCAGCAATATCATTGTTATCGCGCGGACAAGTTTTTAAGGTCGTGAGAACCGCAGCACAATCACCGCTTCGGCCCCCGGAATGTGTTGTTTTGTGACAACAATGACAAGATATATTTTTTTCATGCATCCATCGAAACAAATATTCATGTAATATCAGCCTATACTGCCCACTGCTGGACAAAGGTCATCTCTCACAAATCGAGGTGAAAGAGATTAGGTCATACTCCACCACGCGGAGCCAGTGCGGATTGGTGGAGGCAGGTTTGTGGCCATCCGCTGTTGGAACTTATCAAGCCGCCTTTTAAGGCTTCCAACTCGGCTTAACGACTACCAGATCAAGTGGTAGCCGGGACCAACGGCTTTACGTGCCTTCCGAAGCACGGAGACGCTCGAATATGAAAATGCCACAAACGGTCACCCATCTCGGGCCAACCGAGTCGAACGCTGCTTAACCTTGGTAATCAGTAAGAATACCGCGGTCGCACAGCGCTACGAGCGCCTATATTCATGTATTATCTTATTGTGTTTAAGAATTGTTTGAAAGGCGAATAATGTCAACAGCATGACGAATAGTCAAGCTTAACATAAAAAGGCACCATCATAAAATAAAAAGGTATGACGAAACAAAATAGATTTTACAAAAGCTAAGTCGGTATCCGAAATAACCATAACAATGTTTATGTGTAACTCAGTACCTGTGAGTCACATTCTCGCCTCTCGGTAAATGAACGTAGTGTTACCTAGAGCGTCTAAATTTAAACAAAAACAAACAGTGGCAGACAATTTAGAGATCGTCGCGCGAAGGTCGCAGCCATATAAATAAAAATGTCGAATAAAACTCCCACGCTTGATGATAACACATATCGAGCTCGGAGTTTTGGTACTCACCAAACGATCATTGGGAACTTAAAACGCGACCAAATGTTAGATGCGACAGCTATTGTAACAAAACAGGAATCATTTAAGTCAATCAGTGGGGCAGTTCCAACAGTTCCAATTGATATTTACTTCACTCGATTTAGTGTATTATTTAGTGCCTGGGGTAAATATAGGGACCATTTACACGAGGTTAGCGATGCCCCAAAGCAACCAGTTGTACATCATGTAAAATACCTACTTATGACTGGTTAAGACTGGTTTTGATATTGTTTAGATTCCATCAGTTTTTGTTAAATTTATGTATGCAAATGTATTTCCTGAATTTATTCAAATATGCGCATACCAATTAAGCTTTGAAGTTAGGATATATTTTCTAGAACATTTTAATTAAAACTGCTTAACTGATGCTAAAAACATTCAGCGTCGTATAATCCACACTTATAATGTAATCATAAAGATGTGTATAGTTGTTTAGAATGCACCATCGATTTTCAGTATGCTTAAATTTCTTGTATGTACAGACAGATCTCTATAGAAATTCTATCTCTGTTTAGCACAGAGATAGAATTTCTATACAGGTACAGGTTATACCTCAATCGATTCTATTGCGACGTGTGACGCAGTATTGCGATTAATTTATTTTGATTTAATTCATAAAATACATCTTTTATGACATGAGAAGAATCTTTTAAAAGCATCTCAAAATCTTTTCGGTTTAGTGTCATCTTTTCGGTTTCCAACAAGTCGTTTTTTGAAATCTTTTTCTATATCTAAAATAAGAGGGACGATGTAAAAAATCTATGCGAAACGCAATCACAATTTTAGCGTTTTAGTAAAATATTAATTTTGGTGCCTTGGAACAGTCCAGTAGGCGAAAAACAGCACCTATCTTTTTGTAGTTATTCGCAAAATTATATAAAAACAATTGAGCAACCTCCAAGCAGTTGTCATTGCTTTTCTGTCACAGATTACGTACTCAGTTTCAGTAAATAACCTATAAAATACACAGTATTGTATTTCAAACAATAATAGTTTCGTTTTTAAAAGTATACGTAATGGATAGTGAATCATAAAGCATTACAAAGTTTAAAGTGCCAGTAATATGAAGTCATTTAGCGATTGTTGGTACGCAAGGTCGTCGCAACTAGCCAGCCACATCACAATTGAGCACTGCTCTCTGTGATCAACTTCACTTAACACGAATATTAACATTTACAAACTGTCACACGATTGATTGGCTGACGGACGATTTAGCGCAGTGGTTAAGAGCTTAAGCCGCTCTGTCCACTGTGTCTAATAGTCGCGGGTTCGATTCCCGCACGGGACAAATCTTTGTGTGATCCATAATTATTTGTTCCGGTCTGGGTATTGGTGTATGAGAATTTTCATGTTTGTAAACGCACCAACGACACAGAAATAAATCCTAGTGTGGGGCTACGTGTAAAAAAAACAGTTCTTATATTAATATTATTTATTTGTTCGAGTGCTTTTTTACTTATTAACATTGTCTGTAGATTGCATATATATAAAATAAAATTGGAATCGACTTTTGAGTGGTGTCCAATGTAAACATGAATTTTTTTTTTTTTTGCTGTTTAATGGGGCATTACGCTAAAACTATGTGAGATAATTTAAATAGCCGAATCACTACACAAGATTTCGACAAAACCATAGATCGTTTATCTTTTTCCCGCATATTTGGATAGAAGCGCCAAGATTATGCGACGCGCTCTGCAGTACAATTGAAGTAAAGATGAGTCAAAGAACTGTATCGCTTGTCGTCGCTTTTAGTTTAAATACAAGATCATAATGCTATCTATCTATCTATATCATCACGCCAGCTCCCTCGCGGGGTAGGCAGAGAGTACAGAGTTCCAACAGGTTCTTTCCTTACATACCTCTCTGGCTTCCTCCACTCTCATAGTTCGTCTCATACGCACTCGCCGGTTACGAAGAATCTTGACTTGCCCTTCAGCTAAGACACGGTCTATTTGGTCATGGTAAGATAGTCTAGGTCTTCCCCGGCACCTACATCCTTCCACTTTCGCATTGTATATCTGTTTTGTCATTCTTTCTTCTGGCATTCTTTCTATATGCCCGAACCAACGGAGCATACCCTTTCTCATCTTTACACCGATACTATCTTTCATACCTACTCGCTTTCTTACTACGCTGTTGCGAATACGGTCGGTCAACGTAACTCCGCACATCTTCCGCAGAGATCGCATTTCGACCGCATTTATCCTGCTTTCGTTCTCCTTCTTACATACCCATCATAATGCTTACCACAGTAAACAATGTGTACTTACTTCGTAATACGTTAAAACCAACGGGAGGTGGGGGGCTTCTCACGCCATTAAGTAGCTAATGTTAATCTGACACAGCTCGTGACGCACTCGTTTTTGCGCCTCAACCAACACATTTAAAGTGAAGGCTATTTTGCTCTTTTATAAGTACAGAAAACACGAAAGATACTTAAGTAAATAGGTGCTTTCAACATGCATCTTGCCAATAAACGGAAATTATAATGTGCGCAGTGCCGACAATGCGAATGCGATTTGCTAGATGCACCGGATAGCAGTGTATCTTATACAGTATCTTTGTGACCTTGACGTTATGTAATCTATTGCGTTCTTAGATTTACGCGAATATTACACATGAAATAAAACTATTTTACGGATTTTATCGCGGCGTCGCTCAAGGAAGTCTGCAGTCTGTGAACATGTCCTTGACCGCACCCGCCATAACATCAGATTTGATAGACCACAAATTCTCGTGAAAGAACACCGATTCCTACCAAGGATGGTTCGCGAGGCTATTGAAATTAAAAAACATCCTAATTTCAATAGAGAAGATGGCTGGGTGCTACCATCGACTTGGGATCCGGTAATTAATATAATCAAATCCAAAACCAAGCATAACACTGCAAGACCTCAAGACACCGTGAGGTCATTCTGCGTAGATCGGACCAACAAAAATAATTAAGAAGTTTGAGGGTACCCTGGAACAACTATGCCTTTTGGACGTCTAACACCTCAGTCCCTCCCGTGACCATTGGATGCTGGAAAGCACTCGAAACGTCGGGAACTAAAAATCAAAAATAAACCGCGATAAAATCCGTAAAATAGTTTTATTTTATGTTATGTGATCTTTTACAAACACAGCCTTAGTGGTAATAAAAATAAACTTTGTAATTCATATTATAATTGTGGCTTTAGTTTCCAAGTTCGATGAGTTCCATAGATATCTATGCAAACTAAGGTACTTATCTACTCATCTTCTCTTACTGGAGAGGGCATCGGTTACAATCATGCACAAATAATGATCCGCTTATGGATTACGAAAAACACAATACTGATGAATAATGGAATATAATTTATAAGTAAACAATATTCACAATAACATATGTTGCTATAATTTTTGCGGAAAACCGCAAGTTAAATTCAGATTTAGTGTATCACCACAAATATACCACGAGTACCATATCAAGGCAAAAGTAACGTGCGACCTTTTCAAAATGCCAAACTGTCGCATAAAGTGTCGATGACGTTTTTCTATCGAAAAATTGTCGGTGGCATCCCGAAGTCTAACATTGTGCACGGTATAATGGAACTATGCTCACTTTATATTACTTTGGGGCCTTACATCGTAGACGAAATATTTGTGTACACAGTACACCTCTGTCACCTCCGCTTGGTTAATATAGCCGTGACGGCATTTATACGTTCCCAACTGGGAAACAAAATTAAACTCGGCTCAGAGGTCGGATACCATGTAGGTCATAATTTAGTCTTGAAACCACTATAATAATTATATAATATTAGCTCTGTTAAGAAACTGTCCCACTGTTGGGCACGGGCCTCCTCTCAATCTGAGAGGGTTTAGGCCACAGCCAACCACGCTAGCCCAGTGCGGGTTGGCGAACGTCACACACCTCTGAGAAACTCTTAGGCATGCAGGTTTCCTCACCATGTTTTCCTTCACCGTTAAAGCAAGTGATAGTTAATTTTTGATACGCACATGTTTTTCAAAAAGACAGAGGTGCGTGCCTGCGTTTGAACCCGAGATCTTTGACTTTGCAGTCCAACGGTCTAACTACTAGGCTATTACTGCTTGTCATAAATACTTACTAGTCATCGTATAAACAACTCACCTAATTATTGCGACTTGATCAGTCACCACCTCTTTACCAAAACTAGTTTAATCAAAGTTTTCCGTGAAAGAGACAGAGCTAAAACTGCGCATTATCACATTTTTTTCTTACATTAAAGTAATATTATAGCTTTTGATTATTAGCTTCGCCTGCAGGTCCATCAACTAGCGACAGACCTAGATCAGTGTTGCCACAGGATCTAGTCTTAGCCTTGACTGTTCAAAGGTACTTATGAAATGCTTTCAAAATACACTGACCTCATCGAAATTGTCGACCATGAAGCATATGTGGGGGTAGGTCATCTCCTCGCCGTCTCCCTTTGTGTCCATCTTGCGACGGCTTGGCGACGCGTACACCTGTAACACCGGCACGTGAGTTCAAGGCTCCAGGTTGATAGCGCAATTCTAGGCCACATCATCTGGTTTGTACATAAAACGATAATTTATTACACCATAAAATAAATAAAAAAATCAGCAATCACTGCTGGCCAAAGGCTTTCTCTCATAGATCGAGGTGAGAGAGAATAGGTCATACTCCACAAGGGCCCAGTGCAGATTGGTGGAAGCAGGTTTGTAGCCGCCTGCTGTTGGAACTTGTCCGCCGTCGACCGCCCATAAGGCTTCCAACTTGGCTTATCGCCAGCATATTAAATGGTAACCGGAGTCCGGAACTAACGGTTTTCATTCAGTCCTGCTGTGTGGTGTTGGGGCATGCAGAGCACGTTGTAAGGTGGGCCATCGTATGGGTACACCGCAGAAACACCTCAGATTGTTATTGTCTGTTAGTCTCCACCTAACCAAATTATGTTAGTAATTCTATATATCATCACGCCAGATCCCTTGCGGGGTAGGCAGAGAGTACAGAGTTCCAACAAACAAAACAGATATACATTACGAAAGTGGAAGGATGTAGGTACCGGGGAAGACCTAGACTATCTTACGGTCATGACCATGTTAGTAATTGATATTTTAAAACGCTTAAACCTTACAAGTGAGCATTGAATCTGCGGTCAAGGTTCATTTTATGATTACGAAATCGTGTTCCGTGAAGGTACAACCGAGTAGCAAAATAGTATCACTCGTTTCAGTGGATATCGCATATTGGGGTAGAATCTACCTCTTTCTTTTAGTAATATAAATAAATAGTTATAGCTGGTTGCCGTCCTACCTTACGCTAACCAAGTCGCGGTCTCCACTCTAGGACACGTTTGCTCCATCGGCTGTCGGTCCTTCTTCTCAAAAAGGTCGCTGGGACAGACTGAATGGGGAAGGCGGAGGACCGTGTGCAATGGCGCGTGTTAGGAGAGGCCTATGTCCGGCAGTGGACTGCGATAGGCTGATTGATTGATTGATTGAGTTATAGCCGAAGATTTCTGAGGTTAGAACTAGACTATCTTACCACGACCAAATAGACTGACTCTTATCTAAGGGACAAGTCAAGAGTCTCCCGTAACCGGAGCGTGTATGAGACGAATTATGAAAGTGGAGGAAGCCAGAGAGGTATGTAAGGAAAGAACCTTTTCGAACTCTGTACTTTCTGCCTACCCCGCAAGGGATCTGGCGTGATGATGTAGAATAGAAATTTGAGATTATTGTTCTTGGCCTACGTCCCGCTAACAGCTATTAGGTAACCTAAAAATAAAAAATCTGGACAGGGTCTGTTTTTTAATCTCACGAATAGATATAGATGTATCTTGTCAATATATTATAGAATCAGTACATGACTAGCTCATCCAAAACAATAAAATTAAGAATTACAATACCGTTGCGTAGTATTTAAACCGAGGACCTATTTATTAGTACCAGCTAGTACTGAGTCGATAAACAAACACGGATTAGTTTCTTGACTACGTATTTCACTAATTTACTTGACCGTTATACTATAAATACTATTTGTTATAATATTATACTATACCTTTCTTATTTGGTAATGAACTCAAACACATTTATGTAGAACTAATTAGTAAAATATGTACCAAAAATAAACATTATTTTAAAATTAAACGTAATAACTTAATCGACATAATTATCCCAACAACGGACTTACTTTAAGCATAATACGACGTATACATCGTCAATTTACTGCAGTCATGCTGTCTCGTCGTGGCCCTTCAGATAAGACAGAGCAAATTAAACCTAAAGATAATAATATACCATAAATACCTATACTGCTCCATTCCAATCTAAAACCAGTTTGCGATTCCAGGGAGAAAGATAATTATTTGACACAAAATACGCACATACACAACGAAAATGTGTATTAATGACTCACACCTTCCATAAAAAAATCAAAATACAACTACTACAACATCGGCGTCTCGTTTGAAAATGTTACATTTTAAACAAGAGCTCCCCAGCCCGCTGAAGATAATTGAAGCTGTGAATCCACAGCCAATAATAACAATATTAAAAAGCAATAATCAGCTATCAGTTAAGATAATGAACACAGTCGACCACATTATCCCTATTGGAGTATCCTACTTCAATCATTTCAAGTTATATTCAATAAAGAACTAACAGAAAATGAATTATGTCAGCTACATAGTAATTTTTATCCAAATGACACAAGAGAAGACTATTGCGCATAACCTAAAACATGTATTAGTAGGTACCTCCAACCTTTTACTAAGGCGACACTTACCGGAAATAAAAAAGCAGAAATTAAATTAGGTACCTACTTTGGATGAAACTGTATTGTTCATTTCCGATGAATGAAGTCATAGTTAGTTAATCTACTATTGGTGCTACTATCTGGTGATAGTGTAATGGATAGCTGCGTAAAACTTGGAACACTTAGCATACACAGTAATTGATACCTAGCTGTTGCTACAAAGTTGAAACATATTAAAAAGTCACATTTCATAACATGTCGGAATTGCTTATTAACATAAATAAATAATAAATATTCCACAACCATCACACATTTGAAACATAACAAGTTTTAAGGTAAGCAAGATTGGCAACAACGATCTATTTCTTGCCAAAAACTAGCGCATACTTTTGTTAGCTTACAAGCTTTAAATCGAACAAGAATACTCCAAAATATAAATTTAAAAAAATTTAACAAAGCGCTTTCGTTGTGAGCTCTCTTCCTCGTAACGAAATTGTATACTCAAAAATAATGTAACAACACTAATCGCCATAATTTTTACGTATACAAATTACAATAATAACACAAACCAAATATATATAATTGGTTTGTGTTATTGTTGTAATTTACAAGGAAAAATAAGTGTCATTCAAATAAAAATGTGAAATAAAATTTCACTCTGTACTTCATAAAACTATTCGTCGTTATTTATTTTTGACTATTATTACTATTTTTGACTGACGCGTCCCTGTCATCCCCGTCCCTGGCAAAGCCTTGTCTCACTGGATGTAATAGAATAGGTCTTCCTCTATCACGTAGACCCAGTGTGGACTTATGGAGGCACCTTTGTGGCCTCACCAGCTGTTACAAGTTATCAAACTGCCATATGGACATTCTGATAACTTCTAACAGCTGGTGAGGCTTTTAGCTTGGTTTCACAACTATAATAAATAAACAAATAATCTTAGTTACAAGTTGACACCAACGGCTTATCAAAAATGTACCCATCTCAGACTAACCGAACCAAACGTGGCTTGACTATGGTGATTGTAGACACCGCGGTGTCACAATACGGCGAGCGTCTCTAAATTTATAAAGCTGACCATAGAGCATTTCGAGCATGTGGGATGAGACTTTCCTATTCCAATATTCAAAAGATTTATTAGTCTGGTGATTGTTTCTATTTTTGATGACCTTTTTTTCGTCCGCTTCCGAAATTTATCGTTTCTAAACAGTTCCAGCAGATAAGTATATTTATTTTCGTTACTAAACAAACCCACCAGATAAATATGACGATTTTGGAATTGCAACCTACCTTGCAAATGTAAGTACATCTTATTTCAAACTCTTGCCGAATATAATTCCCCAAAAAGAGTTATGTCTGACAGACTCAAGACTGATCTTATAAAGGCAGTCACTCCAAACAAGTAACTAATCGCAAAATTGACTGTGATAACCTCCATTATCCATCATATCTGATAAAATTGTCCTGAAAACTATACATTTGTCAATTCTAACGGACATACGCGCCTCTTCCAGACTTCCGCTGATACGACGCCCTTGACCTAGAAGCTGACAGGATCGAACGCAGTCCCCGGCTGCATGGAGATTTTGTTTGTACAATTGCCAACTTTGAATTCGAATGAAATTGAAATTTCTAAGGAAAATGAATGTTGGATAGAATTAGTGAGTTCATCCCTATTAAAATATTTAAAAGTAATAATATGTAAAGGGCAGTTTTATTAACAGACCGACCATCTGTCTAGTGTTCGACCGTTACAAAAGTTAAATCGAAGAAATTTAGGAGATATAGACAGAATAAATCGAGGAAAAGAAGAAGATTTTCAAGCCACAGTAACCAATTCAGTGCCGAAGCTAAGCAACGCTAGGCGCTGTGAGTGAGCTCTTAGATAAGAGACCGTTGGTGGTAAGCATGATAAAAGCGTATCCGTGCTTCAGGCGGAAGAATTCTAATCTAGTTATGATCACAACAAAATTTAATATTAACTTGAAGATACAACTGATTGGATTTTAACAGCTCCTCAATTAGCAATTGGAATTGTTAATTGAGGAACTGCTAAAATCCAACTAAACAAATAATATAAATACATTTCTGCAGGAATTAAGCTTAATAAAAACCTAAATGGTCACTCGAATAATATCAATAAATCGCTAGATCGCTGAATTTATCGCCGGATCTTCTGAGTAAAGGCCGCCTTCCGTTTCAGTTGGTGCAAAAAAATTAATAATTTTAACGTTTGTAAGCGCTTTCCTTCCTTACTGATTTTTGTCTTTGATTTTACGTTGTTATCCACTAGAACGCTTATCAATTCCCTTTTTAATATATTTACAGAAAATTAAAATTGAATAATGGGTTTTGGTACGATATTACTCAATAGTTTTTATATTTATTAAGATGAATAATTGTATATATTTTGGTTAATTTTGTTGGTAATTACATTATCTTTGTATATATTTTTTAAAGTAACATTATGTAAATTAAATGAAAAGTATCAACACTATTTAAAGTACACGCATGGCATATCTCTCACCGAACCGCCTACTCTTTTGTTCTCCGAGATAAGCCGATACGTCAGTTCAGTGCAAATTATTTTGCCTGAACTAAATGTACAAAGTTATAAAATTAATATCGCTATACCGGTATCGGGAACTGTAACTAATTAATATTCAACTAAGAATAAAAACCGGTTCCACTGTTGATCGTAAAACGTAGAAGCGAGTCTGCTACATAAAATGTTAGAAGTAGATGCTAGTTCCGCCGTGCCCCATAACACTTCGGTATAGAAACAGGTTTTTTCGTTTAAACTCTACACTTTGAAAACTTGAAAACCTTGATATCATTGAATAAGTTTTATTTAACTTCAACTATCGTTAATTTTCTCGCATCTGTGGTAGGTGCGTAATTTGAGCTATGTACAATCAGTCTGATTATACATTTATCTCCCACTTTGCCAAAGAAAGGAAGTGGTCCTTTTTACTTCTCCAAACAAAAAAAAATGCGTTTTATTAAAAACAATTCACCCATTCCCGGAAACTCCATGCAGGTCAGTCTCAGTTCGATGTCATAAGGAGATGGAGTCTAAGCAAGGACCCCTGATGATGGGGATGAGGTCAACGGAGGGGAATATGACAATGATATAGACACTTTTGCAAACAAAAGTAACAATTATTGGCTAAGTAGCTAAATTTGTAAAGATGCTTTTGCTCCGCAATGCAAGTAAATACTTAAATTACTATTGGAATACATACACGGCATCGAGGACCTACTACGTCAAATTATAGGCGTTTTTACGAACGATACTGTTAACTAGAAAAAAGTGACACGCAGATAGACAAGCATACAAAACTATTTTCTTTTGGTATAGAACCCTTATTGCAGGTGCCTTACCAGTCTGTCATTTATAAAAAAAAATTGGTCCATTAATCTGTAGGCGTTCGCCTATTGAAGATTTGTTTTTTCCTTCCAATGTAATTTTAACATCCACTGTAACCCATTTTCGCAAATAAACTGACTTGATTTGATTTCAGTTGGTACATTGTTATTGAGAACAAGTACTTTAATTATTTATAAGAAAAATCAACCTCAATGGGAACACCACGAGATGGTTGATCGAAACGAGTGTGCTGACCTCATCTGTAGATTGAGAACATCGAAAGAACTACGAACTGAATATATTATGCACGAATCTCACACAAACTAAGACTCGATTACTTGACCCAGATTCTATATTCTATTTAAGGTATTTAATATTTTACTGTGAGAAAAACAAGAATTCTCTAAAAAACTAAACTTTCAACTCCATGATTCCCCGATTGCTTATCTTAGTACATGGAAAAATACCATAGGCCACCGATATTACTCTTTGCTGTAGGTGTTCGCATAAAATTTCTAGCAACGGAATAACCGACCATAACCATCACGAGGGCTCAAGAAACCAAGCGATCAAATAATGTGTCTTATTTATATCCTTTGAAAATGCAAGAAACACTTCCACTGCCTCGTTGGTCTAGTGGCAAAGCGCATCGCTTTGTGATCACGAGGTCCAGGGTTCAAATTCTAGGTCGGACAAGTGTAGTTTTTCAAACGAAAACTTCCCAGTACGAGTCCGGAGTATGGAATTGTGTCCGATATATGGCAATAGGCTCGCCCCCTATTACATGGGACCTAACATCGTCGGCGAAACGTGGGTGTACTCAGTACACCTCTGCCGCTTGGGGAATATAGGCGAGACGGTGTGTGTGTGTAACACTTACACTGTATTGTAACTAGTAGGAACTAGGTACATGAAATCAAAATTAGACTCTAAGAATAGTTTGATTTTGAGTACGTATCAATCGATCAATATTTTATTATTCTATCTACCTATATCATCACGCCAGATCCCTTACGGGGTAGGCAGAGAGTACAGAACAACAGGTTCTTTCCTTACATACCTCTCTGGCTTCCTCCACTCTCATAGTTCGTCTCATACACGCTCGCCGGTTACGGAGACTCCTGACTTGTATTATTAGATACTTATTTTTACGTATCAATATTTTATAAGTAAATACTTATTTTATTTTTACTCTACTTGTTCTTAAGTTGTACTCGCCTATTTCTCGTTATCAATGAACTATCGGCTATTCATGTACCTTCTACATTTTGTGAAGCCATTTGCATATATTATGACTCCGAAAAGTTTTTGAGTCTATCTATCTATATCTATATCATCACGCCAGCTCACTCGCGGGGTAGGCAGAGAGTACAGAGTTCCAACAGGTTCTTTCCTTACATACCTCTCTGGCTTCCTCCACTCTCATAGTTCGTCTCATACACCCTCGCCGGTTACGGAGACTCTTGACTTGCCCTTCAGATAAGACACGGTCTATTTGGTCATGGTAAGATAGTCTAGGTCTTCCCCGGCACCTACATCCTTCCACTTTCGCACAAACTAAGACTCGATTACTTGACCCAGATTCTATATTCTATTTAAGGAATTTAAGTTTTTGAGGTTACCTTTAAAGCATAGCCGGAGTTGATAATTATTAATGTGGTTGAATATCTTGTACCTATGTATTATAGTTTGTATGACTATTATTCAATGAACAAAGGTGGTAACAGGCAACCATTGTTAGAAAAGTTTATTGAAGATTATTGAAGAAAATATACTGGTCTACATAATTATCTTTAATATAAAATATAGTTCTTATCTACCTATACCGATGATTGCATGACGCATAAAAATCTAAGAGCCTAAATCAAGGTCAACCAGTCAGTATATAAATAATTTTATATTATGCAATACCATGAGTAGCAATTAAAATGCCTACCAACAAACTCGAATTTAAATGTGATCGTACCATCAAGTACCATAAATATTTTCGTAAGTGCCAGAAAATTTTGTAAATTTGAATTTTGGCCAGTGTACATACCATCATTAAATAATGTTGCTTGTTAACTCAAGTTATTTATTCAACATCTTTATATAAATAAGTACATCGTACCTAAAAATAAAGGTGTAGGTACTTCTAGGAATTACCGAAAATATACAACTACCCAGTCGCCTAACAAAAACAAAATTAATTATTTAAGAGTACATTACCTATGCTAGAAAACATATTACTAGAGAGTATATCATACTGTATTTTCTATACAAAAATGTTACAAATTGAACACTTGCAATCATAGAGCCACGTGATTGGATACGTTTATTTTTTGTCATTATTTTGAGAAGTATAAATACCAATTTACAAGTGAATTCATCTTTAAGCGCTCTAGTTTACGCCACTTTGGCGAAACACTAAAAACCAATTCAATATTCGCGTAATCATAAACATAATATGTAGGTATTTACTCCAAGGTTTCAAGACGAGCATCTTTAATAATTTTAAATCGTTAATAAATCGTACTTGCTAATCTTGGTACCCGATTAAATTTAAATGCGAAAGCTACGATAACGTCCTCATATTATATTGGACAGACGTCAAGTTTCAATGAATCTACCTAAGCATATCCGCCAACATCTCGATCTACTTAAAAACAGTACAGCCAAAAATAATATCGTTGCTATTTCTACCGCAACCGGCGTAGATATTGCAGTAATGATACTCACTCACCAAATTCGTTGTCGTATTAACATACTCGATTGTATCTACGAGTTTTTTGTTTGTCTCAGTGCTTACTAATTTATTCTTCAATTAAAATATAGGGTCATCGTCTGACCCCCACTCAACTTCTTCATGAAGCGGAATTATCGGCACGCTTTGGCGTCCAATCTACGAACCTAGTGAAAATCTTTGCTGGTAAATATTATGAACATGATTTGTATTAATAGAATATGTATACACGAGGTCGGTCGTAGTTCGATTTAAGAAATCTAACGAATATGTGCTAATTCTGTTTAAAATCCCGCAAAAAGAAAAATCTTGTTTCTTTATATTTTACCAAGATCCCTATTATCGTTTTCTAGTTTATCTAAACTTTAGTGTTGTCCTACCAAATTAATAAATATACTCAACATCCGTTTACTTTGAAAGTATTAAACCAAAATCAATGTTCTGTCTTTTTCTATATTCTTTACATTAGTATGTTTAAGTTACAAAATCGGGGTCAAACTAAGTAGTAGAATATACCACCTACAAATTGTTGTTCGTAGGTGGTATATTAAACGATTTTTCGAACATTAATAAACACGAAGCAATAGCAAAACTCTGTCCTACTTTGCGAGATTGACTTTTCATTCATATCTCGCTTGTGACTCAGTGCAAGCTGAGTTCGGGTGCACCCTCATAGGGACTAAAGCGACTAGCTGTGACGTCAGCAAGCGCGTAATTTCTTCCATTGAGCCGAGAACAACCGAATATAGCCGACGACAGCCGAGCTTCACCAGACCGAAGCCAACCAGTGCCCCATCGTTTCTAGTACGCGGCCGCCAGTTTTGACGCACGCTCGCAACGACTCGGCTCTCGTTCGAAATATTATATTTGTGGAATCGGCATTAAGGCAGTCAATATAGATGTGAGCGTTAATTGTGTGCATGAGGTGTATAGAAACGTCTCCTGTATTCCGTATTTTGTTATTCGTGCAGTGAAGTGTATGTGCATTGTCATTTTCCATTTCGACCTCGTTTACGTGCCTCTGTTATTTTACTGGATGCGAGGCCGGTGCTCCTGCTTTCTATCGGGCGCACAATAGGGTCGAGACACCACGGCTGGCACATTGATCGGGTGAGTTGTATAATAGCGCCAGACAGGCGACGGACAAACATTCTCGGAACGGTAACGACAAATAGGTTGATGTAACGAAAGAGAAATCTGTTATTAGAGGCTCGTCTATAAAATTGTCTCAGCATTACAATCTCGTGGGCCGCGCGTCGCACTCGGCGACAGCGGCGCGGCGGCTCGTCTAGCTACTAGTTCGCCCGCTACGATGCACAACAAACGGGGATGGCTAATTATTATCATCTGTCAGTGGGAAGGAGGGGCGCCGGTGCCGGCTGGTCGCCCCGCACCGCGCCGCCCTGTCGCGCAATCATAACCCTCGGTCTTTGAACCATTCCAACGTTCCACTGCTGACTTAATGCAATATTTAATTACTTATGGGAATCACTTTTACGTAAAAAGACCACTACCGTATAAAATTATAACACAACGAGGAAATCCAAAGAAACCAGTTGTTAAATTTAGACAAGTGTTCAACAGTAACAACTAAAATTGATGTTGTAATCGCACGATGCAGCGCTGAGCCTCAAAACTAATTAAGATAATTACTTTTGAGGGAAATTAACTGCATACTGAGTATTTGCACTAACATTTGAAGGTATAAACAATTACGAAATTTCAACATTTTAAATAAAATACCTACTGTTTAATACGAGAAAACAAAGAACCCACTAATCGACGAAAAAAAAACAGAGACAAGTTGTTGATTGAATATGACTTGCTTTTTATCAGAAGAACAAAATTAAATAGCGAGTGGCGCGAGTTTAAATGTTTTTTTTTTCTCTCTTTCCAGGTTCATTACAACCAAATGGTGATTGGATGACGATATCATCGCGCTCCCCGGAAAAGGAGCCGTCCCCGCCAAAGCAGCTCAACTTCGCGGAGCCGCTGGTCGAGTCTGTGCGGGTTTACCTCGCTAATGAGCTCCCTTCGAAGCAGCTAGCACTGGTGCCTCGCGCGCCCTCACCGCGGTCTCTATCCTCCTCGCCGCCGGCCACGCCGCCGCTCTGCGATGTCGATATAGCCACACACACGGCGCATGAAGAAATCAAAGGAATTAACTTTGAGGCGAGACTTAAGCGGAATGACCTAAACAACAACGCATCACGTCAACAAAACACGAGACCTAACGGTGACATGCCCAGCCAAGCAGAGCTCATGCAGCGGCAGCCGCTGCTGGCGCGAACTGTCAAAACCGAAGCACCGCAACCTGCCACTGACGAGTCCGACCCAGATCACTCGCCGCAGAGGACTCACGCCGGCGACTTCATAGTGGAAATACCGCCGGGTACGGTCAGAGAGGAAAGATACCCTAAAGAAATATGGAAAACGATAATGTCATTCTTTTTCCTATTTACGTGCGTGTGCGTAAACATGATGTCGCTGTCGTTAGTACACGAACGACTACCTGACAGAAATTCCACGCCACCTCTGAACGACATAGTATTAGATAACGTCGACGCAAGGGACTGGGGTTTGGCAGTGTCCGAGTACCTGATCATGATATCTACAACTGTCGCAATGCTGGTCGTCATATTCCATAAGCATCGGTTCATCGTGGCGCGTCGGTTGTTCTTCATCATTGGCCTGCTATATTTATACCGGTCGGTCACCATGTTTGTGACCGTCCTGCCTGTATCCAGCAAAACTTACTTCTGCAGTCCACAGAGCAACAACACCACGCCTCTGCTGATCTTAAAGAGAACTTTCTACTTAATCTCGGGATTCGGCTTGTCCATAAACGGAAAGCACACATATTGCGGCGATTATATATACTCCGGGCACACAATGGTGCTCGTACTCAGTTACCTGATAGTAGCCGAATATTCCCCGAAAAAGTTATGGCCGATGCATTGGGCCATGTGGGGCTCGGCATTGCTAGGAGTGTCCTTCGTGCTGCTTGCTCACGGCCACTACACGGTGGACGTGGTGATAGCCTACTACGTGACGACGCGATTATTCTGGACGTTCCACTCACTGCTGGTGACACCGCACCGGAGTGGAAACGGCTACAACAACTACATGATCCAACGAGAGTGGTGGTACTGGCTGTTCACGTACCTGGAACGGAATGTGCGAGGGCCGGTGCCGCGGCGCTACGACTGGCCGCTGCCGTGGCCACGTACCAAGCTGTTCAGCCGCCTCAGCTAGTGACGCGCGCGCTCGACGCTGCCCCTGCCACCGCCGGAACGCGTATGACGCTCACCTTTTGCGAGTGCCGCTTGAGGACCTGCAGCTCCTTGGGACTGGTCCGTGTGCAAATGGCCAACGTGAGCGTGTAGTCGAACTGGTGCACTATCAGATTGAGATAGACTGTCTCCTCCCAATCGATTTCCGGGTCGCCGATGGGTAGTTTCTTCGAGTCTTTTCGGAAAACTTCGACGTCCGTCTGTGAACAGACACGGCGGACCGAGCCGGTCAGTGCATCAGTGGACACGAGCCCGTGCAGCGTCGAGTAGACGCACTGTTTGGCTGTGCTTATAAACGTAATGACCGCCAGACATTGAGAGAGCGCTGCGTGTCAATTGTGATAATTTTGCATAATAACTTAAGTACCTATTAAATTAAATTCGCATTTAACCTATGCGAACATCTCTATATAGTGACAATCCTGTATGCATTTTCTTGTTGAATATACATATATTTGTAAGATTTCATTTTACTTGACAAAGTACATTAATAATATTGGATCAATTTATTGTCTACTATCAGATATAATTTGATTTTTGTTTTTGTATAATTTATGAACAATCTCGAATCTGGTCTATAAAGCTAATATTTATTAGAGAAATCTACTGTGATCAGCGCGGCGCGCGGCCGTGTGCGCCCGCGCAACTTCGACAACTGTAGTTTAATGTATTCTAGTTGTTGCAATTTCTGTCATAATATAAGAAATAATATTTTTATATTGTTAAAATAAAGTACAAGCCTAACTGTTGTTAATGCATAATTTTTGTAACTCCAAAGAAATTTCTGGTAGAATTTTATAACTTTCTAATGGTGCTAAATTAGAAATTAAATCATCTAATAACTTAGAATGGAACAGAAGCACATAACCCATCTCTGTTACGAACTACATTCCACATAGTCACAAATTAAAGTATATCGGTTGTATTGAATAAAACGAACAAAAATAACCATTATTATTTCTAACAAAATTAGCCACGAACAAAGAATTTAGACTATAGGCAAAGGTTCCCATGAACGATTTCATTAAATAAGTAAACGCACATAACATACCCACACTCTTTTAAGAATATAAGTACAATAGTATTAACTAAATTAATCATAAAATATTATAATTCCGTGTAATGTTTGAAACCTTATATAATGAATATTTGGCAATCCATACAGTACGTATCATAGGGTTGAATGTGTTGTACCAGACAGATTATGTTCTCATTATACATGTAAATATTAATCCAAGGTATACTGCTCATAGTTAACACGCAAACAATATTTGATTGTTACATTTTCTTATTTTATTCAAATTGGAAAGATATTATCATGTTGATATCAGAGTGTATGTAATCTGCAAGTATTAGGGCGATATGTAATATGTTATCCACAGCTGATATCGCATCGGCGGCAGCAGCATGACCTTCTCATAAATAAAACAACATTATGTTAAAGAATAATATAACTATTTGGAATTTAAATGTAATAAATTTCTTACATCCTTTAAGTTACCATGTCAAAAAGTCGTATAAATGCCTATCGTTAAATGTGTTAATATGGTTATCTATTTTAACAACTTTCTTTAGGAAACACATATTAATTATTTTTATAATTATTTAATAATTCAACTATGATTTTCTTTTAAACAGCTTTCCTTAATGTTGTATACATTTTTTGTAATATAATTAATAATAGATTTCCATATTGTTAGAACTTATTATTGTAAATACTTTGATGTCTGTTTATTTAATATGTGGCGGCAACCCTTGACACCATTGTTGGAATTTAGCTACAACATATTAAAGCTTTGCACCAAGATACTTTTTTAATAGACATGTTTTTGTATCAACAAATAATAAAGTAAGTTCAAACATTTTAATATGTTTTAGCCTTGGGTTGTGACCTGTTCATTCTTTAATTATTCTGATTTATCAATTTTCTTACTGCAACTGACTAGACTTTGACTTATCTAGAATTTGAATCTGTTCTCGACTATTTCAGTGATTTTTCAACCTAATTCTCTTATTTCTGTAACAACGGCCAACAACCCTATGACGTCATGTACCAATAACAATAAAGCGCTTACCTCATACTTGGGCAAATAGCGAGAGGAACCTTTCACGTGTCTCTTTCTGACAAAGAACAAAAGATCGTCACAGTCTATCGACTGCTCCTCTTGGAACAGAAAGTGACGCACAAACAGATCTGTCCAATATGTCGTCCCTTGTAGAACTACGAAACCAGACTCTGGAACAATGCGAACGTGTAAAATTATGTAATAAATACATTGTAAATATTGAGCTTTTAGTATTTAGTAGGGTAGGTTATATGTTGTAAACTTATATATTTTATAGTAATAAAATATAGACTGTTGTAATCGTTTTGCATAATTTATTAATATACATATTTGAAGTAATATTGTTCACTTAATCCGTTCCGAGGACCTATCTTGATAACGTTGGTATATTATATGTTTATAAAAAACGGATAATTGAGAGTATGACTTGCGCCCTGAGCGTACAAGGGCCACTAGATGGCGTTATTTTAAGTTTTCTTCGAATTAGAAACAAATATTTTTAGAGGGTTATAATTACAAATTAACCAAGTAAGTTTTGATGAGTAAGTATAAATGGCCATATCTTTTGACTTTCGTATTTACTTACGAACTTCAATTTTCACACCGGCAGACCTTAGACTTTAACATTTGACTTTGACATTTAAATTTCACCTTAATCTAGCCTTCCGCGCATTTTCGAGAAAAGGGTGAAAATTGTAGGGCAGACAGACGGAAAACAAAGTGGTTCTATAGTTGATATTTTCCTCCGTAAAGCCGTAGGAGCCCCCTGGTTCGTACGGAACGTCGACCTCCACTCCGATCTAGGTCTCGAACCTATTCGCGCCTTTATTAAAAAGGCGTCAACACGTCACTTCGCGAACGCATCTACTCATGCGAATCCGTTAATCGTAGCCACCGCCGACTACGATCTCCCCCCCGACCCCTGCCGCCACCGCCTGCCGCGACATGTTCTCACCGACCCCCCCGATGCTTTTTCATCCCTCAGAATACGGGCGACGACGACGACGTAGTAGTAGATCCCCTCCCATAGTCGGCGGTTGACCGGTGCACTTAGTAGTGCACCCGTCCCCCTACAGCGACTGTCCCAACCGAGGGCGCCTCTTCAAGGCGCCCTCGAGTATGTCGCCCCTTGCCCTTCTGGCTCGAGCGTAGTGGTTGCACGCTCGCCTTTAAGTCCGGTGAAGCTGTAAAGGCCTCGCGGCCAACAGCGTACATCATTCACACACAAACACACACAGTAGATATTTTTATGGATTGAGGTACGGAACCCTAAAAAACTAAAAATCAATATTCAAAACACGCTTATAGCAAAGCCGCATGCTTTTGATGAGTAGAAAATATTGGAGATCAAAAATCGTACATAATTAACTCCGATATCTTGTTAACGATACATTTTATTGTGATATGATTGTAAAATAAATTAAAAGGTGGTGTGATATCTATCTTTATCATCACTCCAGATCCCTTGCGGGTTAGGCAGAGAGTACAGGCTTCCTACAGGTTCTTTCCTTACAGATCTCTCTGCTTCCTCCACTCTTATACTCATAGTTCGTTTCATACACGCTCGCCGATTACGGAGACTATACGACTTGCCCTTCAGATAAAACACGGTCTATTTGGTCATGGTATGATATAATAACATTGTAACGGGATTGTATCTCTGCATTAAAAGTAGGTATTGTCGAAAATAATAATTCTACAACATTTATATCTGTTTGTTTGGGCAGTATGCAAAATCCACTGAATAGATATTGAACGACGGTCCCGGTTAAAAATCATAATTTTATTATATTATGATTTTATATGTACTCTGAATATATCCGAACTGGCTTGGTCAAAATCGATTGAGGAGAAACAGAGATGCAGTTTGACAAAATATCGAATCGGAAAAAACATTCCTAGTACTAATCAATCATATACTATAAGTTCATATACAATGTGTAACATAATAAACGCAAGACCTGAAACTAGTTTGTTCTAAATCGGTAACTGAATTGATTCCAACTACTTTTAACGTAACTTACTTTTTTTTTTAATTTGCAAAAAACTACTCTACTTACTCCTTCAGTACGCTATAAAAAACTAAATTTATTCTTGATTCATAGCAATAAGGAGATTTCAAATGCATTCCTAAAACATATTTCTCAAAACGCACACATACACGTACAAGTTTCATTTTTAATTGGGGTATAAAAGTGCTTTAAAAATGGGTAAAAACCTTTAAATTTGGTTTTCTATTTGAATTAATGAAGCAATTATCTAATTGGGGTGTCTGAGGACTTGCGTTTATTATGTTACAGCTTGTATAAGTAATATTCAATCATAACAAATTGAACTATTTTTGTCTAAACAGTTCGATAATGCTGGTAGGACGAGATGGAATAAATCTTTCATTTTTTTGCAACAGGTGAAGTAAGCAATCTTATGAACTAGTGTTTTGATTACCAACTAAGGATACAAAAACATTTCATAGGCTTTTCTTATTGGGTATTGTAAACTTTGAATTATTCGCTTATTTATCGAGAATGTAGTCCAATCTCCGTGGTCCTCAAATAAAAGGCATAATAATACATATTTGTAGCAGATACCCGGATAAATGGTCCCTTAGATAAACGACTAGCCCGTTAAGTAAATTCCGAGATTCAATATAGTGACAAGAGTTTTAGTTAAAATTCAATAAATATCTAACGTTTAAACATACGACTGACTGAATAACAACTTTCTTTATTCGGCTGAGTGATGAAAATCAACACGCATAATTTTTTTATTATTACAAATCTCACCTAACGATTGACAGTAATTACTGAAAAAGTAGGTTAGGATAGATTTACGATTAATCAAAAAAGGTATCAATTGATACCTTACACTGCATGTTTTGGGACAAGAAGGATAGTTGGTATTAAAGGTTAAACTTGTGAATAGTCATCCAAAACGATATATTTTGCTGATTAAGTATTTTATTACAGTCGTGTTGGTAAAACAAATGTCATTTGATTGTTTAATTGAACGGCTAATTTCGGCAGATAATTGCGATAAATTCCATATTACATCGCTTACCCATATATTTTAAGAATCGGTGGTCCATTTGATTGATCCACATTTATTATTCAATTGAATACCGGCGTTTATTTAACTGGCTAGCCGTTCATATGAGTGGCTAATTCATCAAGATCCCTACGACACGTCTACTGATAGAGATTTGTTACAGGCGCATGACTGATAAGATAAATAGGAAATAACCAACCATTTGGAAAAATAAACACTGCGTTATCTGAAAAACTGGCACATCCCACCTTAAATTATACAAATACATTATAAGTTACCCTAGCTTTCTGTCTGTGTGAGTGATTGATCTACGCTGTTAACCGAGGAGCCTTTACAGCTCCACCGGCCAAGAAGGCGAGCATGCTACAACTAAGCTCCACCCAGAAGGGCAACGGCCTCGGCATTGGCGGTTGCTATGGGGGAGAGCATAACCTAGGTGTCTGCACCTTCCGGCGAACAAATCCTTCGACCTCGCCGACGAAGTCTATGTCTGATCCTGTGTATGGGTATCTAGGTATATCCGAAAGGAGTGAGGTAAGGGCATCGAGGGTTCGAAACGCCTTAAAGAAAACGAACGCGTATAAAAAAAATCTTTTAAAGACGTTCGAAATTTATCAAATTTAAATTCTTCGAAATAAAATTATTATAAGGAGCTCTCCGCTTTTAAGACAGCTTAAACATGATTTCGAAGCAAAATGCCATGCTGAAATGTGGGCGCACTAATACGAGTAACATAAATAACGCAAAAGCTTCCCCAAATAGATTACCGCTTCCTAAATCTACACTAATATAATAAAGAGGAAAGATTTGTATTTTTGTATGTTTGTAACGAATAAACTCAAAAACTACTGTACCGATTAATGATGCATTCACCATTAGAAAGCTACATTATCCAGAAGTAACATGGGCTATAAAACATAGACCCGGTAGGTGGCGCTGTTGTCGACCGGGTCCAAATCGCGGGAAACTGCTAGTTCAATATAAAGACTGCTAATTCAATAGAAAGAACACATTAAACAGTAAATAACGATTTTTTCAATGTCTGTCCCTCCACTCCGTCTGACTCACTGAAACTGATCAATTTTCTATCTATCTCTATCTATCTATCTATAACCTCACGCCAGATCCCTTGCGGGGTAGGCAGAGAGTACAGAGTTCCAACAGGTTCTTTCCTTACATACCTCTCTGGCTTCCTCGACTCTCATAGTTCGTCTCATACACGCTCGCCGGTTACGGAGACTCTTGACTTTTCCATCAGATAAGACTCGGTTTATTTGGTCGTGGTAAGATAGTCTAGGTCTTCCCCGGTACCTGCATCCTTCCACTTTCACATTGTATATCTGTTTTGTCATTCTTTCCTCTGGCATTCTTTTACTTTTTCTTTTTTCTTAAAAGTACATTGATTTACAATTGTACAATTTTCTTTTTTCTTAAAAGTACATTGAAATTGCCGTGTTGCTGTGAATGACCCCGCAAGGGATCCTGGCTTGATAATACAGATAGAGTGGCTGGGTATATGTACTAAATACACATTCAATTATAAATAATTCATTTGCCGATTTGAAACATACAACTATCCAGCTAGCTTGCATTATTAAAAAATCTATCTCTATATACCTTCCCATTCCATTCTGTTCATAATCCCCGATGTACCCATCGAGGATTACAAACAGAACACATGTAGGTATAGTTTATCATCATTTAAAATTAATATATTGTTTCATTCTTTGACAAATAAAATAGAAAATCGATTCCATTGTTATTCATAAACCACATGAAATATGTAGTTAAATATGACTCAAAGTTAGGTATTTTATCGGACTCAGCCTCTTTGTGAGTAACAGCAGGCGCACGCTATAGGAGAATATTTTCGTCGCTATTTTATGCCGCATCGGTTTCGGCATGCTGAAGTATCAATGTGACGACACAGATAAAATACTAATGGTAAGGGTATAATAAGATTGAAAATAACCTATATAGTTACGCTAGAACCTTTGTTGTGAAGATCTCAGCCTACACTGAGTAAAGATTTCACCGACAGATTCTTTACTTACAGACATGGCTTAATCCACTCTCATCATTTAACATTAATTAATTAGTCTTAAAAAATCCTCTCTTGTGCTGCTGATGTGGGCTGCTATAATATGAATCTATACTGACATGCGGGATCCTTTGTAAAATAGATAGAGAGAATGGAGTTCTAACAAGAGCACTGGTACATTAAAATATTTGCAGCAAATAGACCAGACCGGAAACTGTGAGCAACATTTTAAATTGGTAAAATAAACAGCTGTATATATAAACTTCCACTTATATTTAAAAGTTGATTTTGCTCGCCAACGAAAAATGTTGTTTCAAGGGCTTTGGATTAATTATTATGTTCACTCCCAATTACTACAAAATCATCAATCCTTTCAATTGATGATGTAAAAAATGAGGCTACACCTTTCTATTAAATAAATTCTGCATGAATCAAGTGTCTGTCCCGGCAATGGGCTCACTGTAAAAGTATGAAAGGAAAAAATGGGGTCAAATTTATGGCTATTATTATTTTTAGATAGAAATTTCACAGTGCTATTTTCATTGGAACTTTACAAAAGAATTCAACTGATGATAGGGTTTTTTAAAACAACCTTATTTACCACCTTAAACCTAGGAAACCATGCAATTATTTTGTTAAATTCAAAAATTCAATTACTTAATTTATTCATGTGTGACACACAAAATAGTGATAGTACTGCACCACATATTATAACAGTATATGCATCACAAAGTGGTTCCAACTCAGCAATATGCTGGAGACATACAGCCAGTGTTTGTTTTCCATTGCCACTTTTATAATGAGGTCATAATTTAACAATCTGGCATGATGATATAGATATAATTAGGTTACGCACTTTGTGTGCGTGATGACAGTGTTCAATTTTTTGCAAATTTCTTCAAAAGACAATGTGTGCATGTGTGTGTGCGCGTAATAAAATTGATTGTATCCGCGCGCGCAATGCTTCATTGACGGCCAGTTACAATGTTTAACTCAAGGATAAATTTGCCTACTACAGATAGAATTTTGACATATTTTGTATGGAAATTCTACTGACAGTAAGCAAATTTATCGTTGAGTTCAATATTGAAACCGGCCATTAGACAAGTAATTTATGTAAGGGTGTGTAGAAGGTTGTGGTTAAAAGCTGGATGCACACTGCACAAAGCCAGTCATTGTGACGATCCTTGGGGGAGGCTCTTGTCCTGCAGTAAACATCTTTGAGCTGATGATGAATCATACCTATATATTTTCTCTTACCTCAATTTGCCACAACAGAGACTGTTAACTGCTGCGTTATATAGTATAGGCTGATTATAATTTTAATTTGGTAGATATATATAAGTTAAAATTAATAGCTGTCTGGTATTTTATACAATATTTATTTAACTTTAATATTAATTCAGTGCCGCGTGGTTCCCGGCTTAGAATAGGACCAACCCATCTCATCCCATTGGGTGTCGTACAAGGCGACTAAGGGAAAACTAGGGAATGGGCAGCAGCGTTCCCTTAACACTTCTACCATCAAAAACTGCGCTCGCCAACCCGCCTGCCAAGCGTGGCGAGTATGGCAAACCCCCCCCAATTTATTAAAATGGAAGAAAAGGATAAAACCAGGCCCCTAGTCCCCGGCGGTCCTGTTCGTCCTGGCCACGGTAGCAGCTATGGTAACGACAGGACAAGGGGTGCTAAGAATCTCCGGCAGTGATTCGGCTACCACCAACTACGAAAATTGGCCCTGGTGACATACAACGCACGCACGTTAAGGACAGATGAGAAGCTTGTTGAGCTGGAAGAAGAGATAAACAAGTTGCGGTGGAATATTGTTGGTTTATCGGAGGTCCGAAGAAAGGGCGAGGACACGATAACCTTAAAATCCGGCAACTTGTTTTACTACCGGGAGGGCGAACAGCAGTCCCAAGGTGGTGTCGGATTTATCGTCCACAAGTCACTCATAGACAACGTTGGGTCCATCACTAGTGTGTCGAGCAGGGTAGCGTACCTGATACTCAGAATATCCAAAAGATATTCGCTGAAGGTCATACAGGTCTACGCACCGACCTCGGCATACTCAGATGATGACGTCGAAGTTATGTATGAGGACATTAGTAGAGCCATACATACTTCCAAAGCACACTTTACAGTAGTTATGGGTGACTTCAATGCGCGACTGGGCAAACGGGGCGATGATGAGTTGAGAGTGGGGCAATTTGGATATGGGCAGCGCAACCCCAGGGGTCAAAGGCTGGCCGAATTTCTGGAGAAGGAGGGACTCTTTATGATGAACTCTTTCTTCCAGAAGCCGTCTCATAGGAAATGGACCTGGATGAGCCCTGATGGTTTCACAAAAAATGAGATAGACTTCATCATGAGCACCAAGCGACAAATATTTAATGATGTCTCCGTGATTCACAGGGTAAAAACCGGCAGTGATCACCGAATGGTCAGAGGCACATTAAATATTAATGTCAAAATGGAAAGATCGCGTCTGATGAAGTCTACGCTCCGACCTTCTAATGCACATATCCAAAACCCCGAGAACTTTCAACTCGAATTGTCAAACCGCTTCGAATTGCTAGACAGCAGCGCATCAGTGGACGAAATCAACAATAGGTTGGTAGAGACTGTCCATACGGTCGGGTCCAAGCATTTTAAGCCCCACCGTAAAAATAGGCCTCAAAATCTGTCTGACTGCACCCGAAACCTTATGGCTGAGCGACGTACCATGACACTCCAAACCTCCGATGATGCTAAGTCCTATAGGCGGCTCAATGGACAGATATTGAAGTCCTTGCGACACGATTTACGGTCCTTCAATACAAGACGTATTGAGGAGACCATAGAGCAGAACAAGGGCTCCAAAGTGTTCGCAAGAGACGCGTCTATTGGGCAAAGCCAGTTGACGAAGCTGAAGACGGAGGACGGAAACGTAACGTCGAATAGGTCAGAGGTGCTCAGGGAGATAGAGAGGTTCTATGGGCAGTTGTATACCTCAGTAGCTGCACCTGTTGTTGACTTGGTAAAAGACCCAAGAGCCAAGCTAACCCGACACTACACTGAAGATATCCCGGATATCAGCCTGTACGAGATTAGGATGGCTCTCAAACAACTTAAAAACAACAAAGCGCCGGGTGAAGACGGAATTACCGCAGAGCTTCTGAAAGCGGGCGGATCGCCGGTACTTAAAGTCCTTCAGAGGCTGTTTAATTCCGTCTTGCTCGAAGGAAAAACGCCGGAAGCGTGGAACAGGGGTGTGGTGGTACTCTTTTTCAAGAAAGGTGATAACACTTTACTGAAGAATTATAGGCCCATCACACTGCTGAGCCATGTTTATAAGTTGTTTTCGAGAGTCATCACGAATCGTCTCGAACGCAGGCTTGATGACTTCCAGCCTCCCGAACAAGCCGGTTTCCGGAAAGGCTTTAGTACCATAGACCACATACATACGCTGCGGCAGATTATACAGAAGACCGAGGAGTATAATCGGCCACTATGCTTGGCGTTTGTGGACTATGAGAAAGCCTTCGATTCGATCGAGACTTGGGCGGTTCTTAGATCTCTCCAGCGATGCCGCATTGACTATCGGTACATTGAAGCGTTGAAGTGCTTGTATAATAACGCCACCATGTCAGTCCGAGTACAGGGGCAGTGCAGGAAGGCGATCCCCATAAAAAGAGGAGTAAGGCAGGGAGACGTCATTTCTCCGAAACTGTTTACGGCCACCTTAGAGGACGCCTTCAAGCTCTTGGAATGGCAAGGACTTGGCATCAACATCAATGGCGAATACATCACTCACCTTCGATTTGCCGACGACATTGTGGTCGTGGCGGAGTCGCTGGAAGATCTAGGACGAATGCTCGGTGACCTCAACAGAGTATCTCAACAAGTGGGTCTTAAAATGAACATGGACAAAACGAAAATAATGTCTAACGTCCATGTCGTACCCACCGCACTCACCGTTGGGAACTCTACTCTTGAAGTTGTCGACGAATACATTTACCTGGGACAGGTAGTCCGGTTAGGTAGGTCCAACTTTGAGAGAGAGGTCAATCGACGAATCCAACTCGGCTGGGCAGCGTTCGGGAAACTGCGCAACATCTTCTCATCCAAAATACCTCAGTGCCTTAAGACTAAAGTTTTTAGTCAATGTGTGTTACCAGTGATGATATATGGATCAGAGACGTGGTCTCTTACAATAGGTCTCATAAAAAAGCTAAGAGTTGCTCAGCGAGCTATGGAGAGAGCTATGCTCGGCGTTTCTCTACGCGATCGAATCAGGAATGAGGAGATTCGTAGAAGAACCAAGGTCACCGACATAGCCGTTAAGATTAGCAAGCTGAAGTGGCAATGGGCGGGCCACATAGCGCGTAGATCGGACGGGCGTTGGGGCAGAAAGATTCTAGAGTGGAGACCACGTATTGGCAAGCGCAGCGTGGGACGACCGCCTGCCAGATGGACCGGCGATCTTGTGAAAATCGCAGGAAGTCATTGGATGCAGGTGGCATCGGACCGGTTACGCTGGAAAGCGATTGGGGAGGCCTATGTTCAGCAGTGGACAAGTATAGGCTGAGATGATGATGATGATGATGATTAATTCAGTTCATTCCCAGCATTCCTGTGATGATACTTTAATATATTTTGTTAATTTTTTAAAAACATAGGAACAATTCCTGTGTCGTGGGTGCTTTTACAAACACAGAAATCACATACAGAAACACCCAGGCTGCAACAAACATTTGTGGGTCACACAAAGATTGGCCTACCCTGCAAGGGATCTGGTGTGATTATAGAGAGAGAGCAAGAGAGAGAGAGAGAGACAATGATTTGTCCAGTGCCGGACCGAACCCACGACTACTTGATCCAATGGGCTAAGCAGGTTTTGCCTGCCTCGTTGGTCTGGTGGTAAAGCGCATCGCTTTGTGATCACGAGGTCCTGGGTTCAAATCCTAGGTCCGACAAATGTAGTTTTTCTAATGAAAAATTCCCAGTATGAGTCCGGAGTCTGAAATTGTGCCCGGTATATGGCAATAGGCTCGCCCCCTATTACATGGGACCTAACATCGTCGGCGAAACGTGGGTGTACTCAGTACACCTCTGCCACCCCCTCTGGGGAATATAGACTTGACGGTGGTGGAATATAAAACAATATTTCAGTGTCTCTGAAAGATATTCTTGTATTTATATACAGTGAGAATCCAAAAATAATGAAATACTGAAACTACTTAAGAACATGACAAGCTTCAAAACAAAAAAATAAGAGTGCATTAGGTGTGAAATGGCTGATAGACTTAAAGTAGTCTGGCATAGCTTCATCAAATTTACTATTTTGTGTACACAAGTACACTTTAATGATAATAAATATCGCCGGTAAATATTATCAGACTTACCATCTTTCATCAGCTGACGCATTTCCTTCGTCCTCTGGAAATTTATCTCCTCCAGAAGTTGCTCCAACATAGTTGCACTTTTCAGGTAAGTTGATCCTCCCAAAGCCATGGTTTGAAGTTATTTTCTTCAAATAAACACACTCGGGTGTCAACACATTCCAACGGCGACCAATATTAGTAAATAAATCGATTCTAAGCCTGCCAAGGCACATAATACCTGGCGCCGGCCTATTATCTTTAAACTGATAATTGTTTATACAAGCTTTACTAATTGCATTTTTTGTCTCTAATTGAAAATTCGTATCAGAAACAAATCCAATCAGATCAGAAAATGACAGCATTTTTTTTTTCTTTCGTGGCAATTGCGTTTACATTATGCCATTGTACAAAGTTTACGAATGTTCATTTCTAAATTAATTCAACTACCCAATGAACTTGATGACGAAGATGATAATGAAATTGATGAAGTGCCCCACCCTGGATAGTAAAGTGATGGATACTTTACATACCAATTGCGACGGCCGTTTTGAGGGAAATCGAAAAGGCACGTTTTATCACTTTGTTACAATTACCTTCACTCATGCACATATAGGAACACATAATGGTTAATATTCCACCAACATTACACAATATAATTCGAAATAACACAAGTTTTGGAAATTAAAACAAATTGACAACATCCCTTTTCGATTTCCCGCCAAAAAGCCCGAAATGACAGAATTCGAATTAAATTTTTTTTTTTCTTTTAATAAGGATTGCAAAATATGTACCGATATATCAAATTATCGATAATTTACGTAGAAGTTTATGGTCCAAATAACTTTCATAGAAGCTTAAGGTCCAAATAATTTAATGTCTTGATGAATTTTTTAGTGAGCTCCAAGAGAGTCTGATTTTAGGAGTTCGGTGATCAAGGTTTTGTGGCAATAGTAAGACTCATTAAGATAATTTGAAAATATAGTCAATTATCTTAAATCGATAGATCACAAATCCAAACTTTATAACAATAACTAATTAGATTTTTTTTCAGCAAATTTCATAAGTCTCGTTTTATTATTTAATCACTTTTTAATATTTTCTGAAGGGTCCCTTTTTATATGAGTGGAGTTATTATTACTTTGCTTGTTAAATTTTTAGCGCGTTATGTACTACGAAAAAGATATTAATTTTTGTGATAAATGTCGGTACTGTTTCAAAATATTCACATAATATATGTCGTATTTTTTCGTTTGGCCATTCCTATTCAGGTATGGCATTAAGCCACAATTACATTTCGCGAACCAGACTCCGACTTAGGACGTTTAGTGATGCAGTCATCTTTTTTTGTTTTTTTTTTGTTTTTAAAAACGTAGCCCCACACTAGGATTTATTCCTGTGTCGTGGGTGCGTTTACAAACATGAAAATTCACATGCACAAATACCCAGACCGGAACAAATAATTGTGGATCACACAAAGATTTGTCCCGTGCGGGAATCGAACCCGCGACTATTAGACACAGTGGGCGGAGCGGCTTAAGCTCTTAATCACTGCGCTAAATCGTCCGTCAAACGTCTTATGACAAACACCGATGTATCGATACAATTATTTTTCATTCTACTTACTTCTCTATTTTATCAGGACCGGAACGACAGAGAGACATACGAATAAAGAAAGTTTAATAAAAGATAGATGTTTCGATACATCATCGATTTTCATTTTTACAACACACCAATATCATATTATATCGATACATTCATGTTTATCCATGGATATATTACAATGGATAAAGTACTGTCAAAATATTAAATTAAACTCTTACTCACTGACACAACATTGAATTTTCTATGATTTGAGCAACTCGAGAAATCATGATGAGTGAGAGGAATAACCTGTGCCACGCTCGCACCCATTACGATGCAGTACGGTGACTATAAGGTAGAACTAATACGGACTATACCTTTTTATGATATGGTTTAACTACGCTGTATACCATTTACTACCGAGTTCAAAACAAACAAGGTTCTCAATTCGTCTTTATATACAGGATGGATTAAGATGGGACAGTAAGGGCAGCTATCTCAACCGTCGCAGATACAGAAAAACGGCCCTAAGAGACTATCCTAAATTTTTGCAATATTTGAAGCTTTGAATTTAATTGTATAATATAATTCAAATCCTCATTACGTACTATATACCTGTCTGCTTTTCAATTTAGGTCATTATACTGTTCTGCCATATTTAATCTGACATGTTAATTCAAATTGTCATTTCGAGTTGATAAATTGAAGTACCTATCGTATCTCAAATACATAGAGAAGCAAACGTCACTTCAACGCGTCGATAAAAGTCCAACGACTTAAAAGTATGCCGACGTAGCTTTGAATCCAATAAATAATTTGGAGTAAACATATATCCATCTCTTCTATTCTTGTTCCCCACCATACCGACACTACGCCGATCCGATAGAGGTAGCAATATTACTAGTAGTAGGAGGCTCAGTGTTGCTTACTATATGATTATTTCCCACAATTTAAATGCACAATGAATACAAATTTTTAATGATGTTATGAATATAATTTTTTATTACATATTTTTTTAATTAACTTCGTTACATTTCAGATAGAATCCAATACATGAATTAATAAAACAAATTATTATAGTACCTAATTCATTTTATTCTATATGAAATTAGAATTGTTACACAGATTATTTGGATATTAGTTAATAGTGTCCATTAGGGTTAATGTCAAACTATGAGAATATTATTGAATGAGTAATAAACAAAACACACCTTTTCTTTTTTTTCTTTTTCTTTTTTTAAAAAACGTTGCCCCACACTAGTATTAATTCCTGTGTCGTGGGTGCGTTTACAAACATGAAAATTCACATACACAACCTAATGTTATCTATTGCATTATTTTCAAAATATGCAGGTTGATGGATGTTTGTAAACGTACCTGTACGGGCCAGCCCATCCGTTTGCATCATCAGCATGTTTACGTCACATGCACATTATATTAATTACGATCATCAGTTCGCAATCGGTTAGCTAGAGAATCGCGCGCGTGCTCACTTACATACATATATCATATCATACATTAATTCTCATTTATTATTAAATCATAGAATAGTGATAATTTGGACTATCAATAAACCTTTTAATTATTCGATATCAAGTATATCATTTATCATCTTCAAAAAACGCTGTACGAGTACAGTCTTACCCGTACAGTACCCACGACATCGAATAATTACTAGGTTGCGCTTTTTAAAAAAAAAAGGTTACATAAAGTCTTGGTTAATTCCCCAATTGCTTTCTACGTCACGTGAGACCAAATGGGGTGGAGCTATTCTTTACCGGATCCATTAGGCAATTATGTAACAAAGAATTGTGTACAATATTCGCTTTGAGTAAATAGCTTATTTATTTTCATAATATTCTAATGAAATGTTTGAAACTCTATACTTTCCGTCTACCCCGCAAGGGATCTGGCGGAAATTGCAATCTTTGGGATCCAAAAAAAAAAACAAAATTAGATATTCGTTATAGTACATAATTATAGGTGACACAATTATACAACATTTTCCCATAAAGACGGAAACACCAAATGGTGTTTTAATTGGCACACTGCGTCTCAAATTTATTTTTGTAGTTTGAAATCGGGTTTTTATTTTATTTACTAGTAAATATATGAAAAAACAATAAACTTATGTATGGAAAGTCATTCCGCTTGCGGTATAATGATTTTGTGACCTCAAATCGCGTTCTTACACCACGCATTTAAGTATTTTGTCATTTTTTATTAATACGTGTTACTCGAGAGATGTCAGGCAGGCCAACGAATGACAGAAGCTTGAAACTTGGCTGCGGGCTTATTCTTAGCCGACATACATTTACGCCGTTACTGCTAATCTAGTGTTATGTGTATCTATAATAAATATAAAATTACTATTGTTAATTTAAATCATATGTTAAATTAATATCTTTTTAGATGGTATATTACTAAATATAATTAGCGTTGTTTTCTCTTTGGCGTCGCATATTCCAAAATGAGTAAAATTAAATTTGAATCATGCCAAGTAAAAACAAGTCGTGTAGGTGATAAAGATCGTTAAGTATGTTTCTGTTACAATATTATATTTTACATTCATTTACAGGCATTATAGTTCTTGTGGTTCAGATAAATAAAAATATTAAAGCAATAGTGATGTACAGTCATGTTATCGATACCTTTTATTTTTAATGTTATTAAATAATCATAGTTAAATTTATGATACTAAAGCTTCTCGTACCTAGTATGCGTCTTTTTATATTTTTTTGACTCGCAAACTTTTTTTTACAAATATAAACAATGACTGGCGGTATTTAAAATGTGAAGACTCGGTGTATAATTTTATAAAAAGCTGTATGAATGAAATAAATTAATTAAAATATATTCAATTTTTGTATGGCTGTTAATATGGTAACTTTTTTCCTTCTGTATATTCACATCGTTAAAAATCCACTGTGATTGCGTAAAATCATTTTTCTGTTTTTATTTCTTTTTAAGCGACAGTACTACCTGCCGAACCTGCTAAGCTTCAGAACCCTAAAAAAATTACATATCGATATCGATAGATCCATTACATTTTACGCCAAGGCTACATCCCTATTCTTTATTTTATGTTGGCAGTATTGTTTTATTAGGTTGGCAGTATATAATAATTTTATATTGGCAGCAATAATATTTATTATATCATGGTGGTAGTACTTTGAGTGTAAGTTTCATACAATTTGCAATTTCGTGCTCTAGTATGAAGTTCCGCTCTTGTAACGTAGTGATTATATTCTCTTTGTAACTGAGTTAGCAACCGACACTGACAAACAGTACTACCAACCTGCTATTTTATTTTGCCTATTCCTTGACGCGATAAATATTTGATGTAATTTATTTTGTCAACTGGGTCAAATTTGACATTTCTAAAATTGACATATTTGATCAGCAAACCAGCAACCATGACAGGAAAACTACTGAAAATTATGAAAGAAAAATGAAAACGACGAAGTCAACTACAAAATAGTACACATAAAAACAGTGATAATGCAGCCTGTCATTATTTCAAATTCCATAATAATTCCCGAGAGCTAATCAAGTCTAGGCTCAAAAGGAGCATAAAATTTTAGGGGAAAGTATATTTTGAAGAAGTAAAATAGATGATGTCGTCACGTTCATCTGCATTTACTTTTCGTGCGCTGAGATATACGGCGCGTCTTGCGGGCGTAGTGTCTCGCAGAGTGTTGGCGACAGGTGGTGAAGGTGGACCAGGCGGGGACCAGAGATTCAACGCTAGCAGCTATGCACTGGGTGCCGGCTCACTGGGCCTTGCACTTCTAGCTGCCGATCATGTTTTCAATGGTATTTAACAGAAGTGCCCTTTTTTAAAAAAAATGTCTAGTAAGGGCTTTTGAAAATTCTCATATCAGAACAATACTTTAAATAATATTTTTTCTTTTTAGGAAACGTAGCCTAGTGTTGACTAGGAATTATTAGTGTGTGTAGGTGCGTTACAAACATGAAATTGACATGCACAAACATACAGACCGAAACTACAATTTGTGGATTACACAAAGATTTGTCCCATGCAAGAGTCGAAAAACTACTCAACCCAGGGGGCGTAACAACTCAAGCTCCACTAACTCCACTAACCACTGGACCAAGCTCTCCATCTAAATTAGAAAATCCAATTTGTGTCTGTATCCATAAAGATACACGCGTATCGTAATAGCGTTTGAGGTATTGCACTTTCCTTCTTTAGCTATACCAACACAATAATGTTGCGTGTCTATATACCTAAAAAAACGCAATTGGTTTTGTAGGCCTTAGGATAGGAACAAGGCTCAATTTACGAATGTGTGATTAGCTAAACATCATTGTTTATGCAGCATGTTTTCATCGCCTAGACAGCTTATGAAAGAGACCTAATTTTTATTCATAATTTTAAAATTAAATTTACTGGGAGTTATTTCTGTATTGTGGTGATGTTTACAAACACAAAAAACTTTACCACTGGAGCATACCATCTGATCTCAAACAGTAGTCTCACTAATCGGGCACTTCAGTCGTTCAGCACGTCCATTAATCCGACACCCTCCACCCACGCCACCCTCACCCCTCCCTTCACCCGCACTGTGCACAAGCTCCGGCATTATTTTATTTATCTATCTATATCATCACGCCAGATCGCTTGCAGGGTAGGCAGAGAGTACAGAGTTCCAACAGGTTCTTTCCTTACATACCTCTCTGGCTTCCTTCACTCTCATAGTGAGTTTTATACATGCTCGCCGGATAGGGAGACTCTTGACTTGTCCTTCAGATAAGTCTAATTCCAATAATCCGGCATCCCCTAGTTTTGATATGCCGGATTAGAGAGACTACTATACATTATTTTCATAATATTATTTTATTTCATCCATTTGTAATATTGATCTAGATTGTATTTGTTGCAGAAAAACGTTTCTTCAAAGCTGCACAACTAGGCAATGTACAGGAAATTCGTAAGTAAGTATCATTTAGAATGTGTTATGTTCTGGATCTTTAAATAATCATGGTTATTCTTTGAATAATTGTTCCAAATAATTTGATGTCGATACTATTCAAAAGTCATTTACAAGTCAGTTACACACTTCAGATGGGGATTTTGAAGCGTGTATTGAAGTTTGTTTGGTCATGGTAACAAGGGAATGTAATATTTAACCAACAACTCATCACAGACAGGTAGAAGCAGCAGGCGCAAGTGACGATAGGCACACGCGCGACGACGATGGCGGGGCCGCAGACTTTCGGCACAGTCTCGGTTGGACTGCGCTCATGGTCGCTGCCGCCAATGACCAGGCCGCGGTAGTTCGCGAGTTGTTGAAATTGGGTGCCCGACCGAACTTGCAGGAGCGATACGCTGGCGCCTCCCTAGCCGGCTCGGCCTCAGGCCTGCATCCTCTTGAGGCCATGCAGCGACGCGAGGATGAGTTCTGCGGTACCATGAACGCGCGAGCTTCATTTCTTGGCTGGACGGCGCTGCACTACGCAGCGTTGGCAGATTCCGCTGGATCAGCCAGAGCGCTACTGGAAGGAGGCGCGGATCCGACGGCTCGCGACCACGCGGGTCGCCGCGCGTTGCATTACGCTCGCGATCCATCACCAACAAGGGACCTTATCATGCATCATACCCGGAAATGGGAGGAGGAGGCCGCAGCTGCGGCGGCTGAAGAACGTCGACGGTTTCCCCTCGAACAGAGACTCAAACAGTATATTGTCGGTCAACAAGTGGCTATAGAAACAGTGGCGGCGGCAGTTCGAAGAAAAGAAAATGGCTGGGCCGACGAAGAGCATCCATTAGTCTTTCTATTCCTCGGCAGTTCTGGTATAGGTAAAACGGAACTCGCGAAGCAGTTAGCTCGGTATATGCACCGCGATGACCCAGCAGCGTTCATTCGGCTGGACATGTCGGAATATCAGGAGAAGCATGAGGTTGCGAAGCTAATAGGGGCACCACCAGGGTACGTGGGCCACGAAGAGGGGGGGCAACTGACTCGTGCACTCGCACGCAGAGCTGACGCCGTGGTGCTATTCGACGAGGTGGACAAGGCGCATCCCGATGTTCTCACAGTATTGCTTCAACTCTTTGACGAGGTAATTATACTTTTACGATTTAATTTCTATTATATCTCAATCTCTTCTTTTCCCTCTTAGGGTGTGGGTAAGTGACCTACATTGGCCGCAGGACTTTTAGAACTTCACCGGACAAGAGGGCGAGCGTGCAACTACTACGCTCGAACCAGAAGGGCAAGGGGGCAACTAGCTCAAGGGCGCCTCAAGGACGACCTCGGCTTGGGCAGTCGCTATGGGGAGGGCATATTCTAGTGATGCCGTCGTGGTGCTCTGCACCGGTCGGCGGGCAAGGGATTCTTCGACTTCGCCGGTGAAGTCGGTGTCTGATCCTGATCCCGTGTGCGGTATCTGTATTCGAAAGTTCCTCTTAGGGATTCATTTAAATGAACTAGTGAATTTCCATAGTACTGGCACTATGGGATTTCTATATGCCTGTATGTGCAAATATCTCGCCCCTATTTCAAGGCGCGCCACTAGCCCCTCCCTTCCCGTCAACCCAATCGCAATACCATAGGTACATCTCATCTTGGTCATTGCAGGGGCGCCTGACGGACGGCAAGGGCAAGCTGATCGAGTGCAAGAACGCCATTTTTGTGATGACGTCGAACCTGGCTGCGGATGAGATCGCGCAGTACGGGCTGCAGCTGCGGCGCGAGGCCGAGGCCCGCACGGCGCAGCGCGTGCGTCTGCCACCCCTCGTCGCTGAGGAGCGCAGAGGTGGGGTTTTACATGACATTTTATTACAGTGACTGTAGCATCGCACCAATGGACTTCCCGCCTGACTGTTCGCGAGGTGGTACTTAGAGTTTTAATGAAGTACAAATACAACATTAATTTTTTCAAAACTACACGTTCGTGATACAGAATGTGGGGTCTCATCCTTTTATATTAAAAGAAACTTGTATTAGGATCTTCCAATTGTGGTCAAGACAAAAACTTCTAAAACGTAGACATAACTATTAAAAAACAAGAAAAAAGCGAAATCAGAAAAAAATAACGTAATGATATGGATATTATTATTTTATTGGTCACGTTAATATTCAGTTTGTATTTCGTTTTTCATACAAAAACAAAAATAAGAATAATCAATTAAATTGGAATAGAGAAAAAAATTGAATAAAATGCAACAAAAAAAACAACAAGGCGTTTAAATATTAAATGAAATTTCCTATAAGCAATTCAAAATCGTAACACATGCATAAATGATAAATTATTTAAGTATATAAATTACCTATTAGATTATACATGTCAGTACACTTTCAGTTCTCTCATAATCCAAAGATTTCGACCATTGAGTAATAGTACATTTACAGGAAGGTGATTCTAATGACTTCTTTTGCATGAGTCATAACCACGAGTTGTGAAATGTTTTTATCACACTGCAATAAAACATTGCAGTTTAAAGTTGGCTAAGAGCCACCGGAGCAAGATCTCTCACTGTATTTCGTCTTTTCATTTGATCCCATAAATGCGCATAGTGCCGTTGGTGATCTTTGAGTTCGAATTCTAGGTAGGACAAGTGTGGTTTTTCCATCAAAAAACCCGCAATACCAGTCGGGAGACTAAATCGTGGTGTTTGTAACTTGTAAATATAAATAGCGTTATTTTATTTAATATACCAGAATGATCTGTAAAATCATAATATTTTTTTATTACAATGGACTCGCAATAAGATACCGCCAAAATGCCAATAGCCTTGCCAACTATTTCTGTACGACCTTAAACGTCGACGATAAGTGAGCGCACACAATACACCACTGCTACCCGTTAAGGGAATATAGGCTGGGTCGTGAAGGATACATTTTTAATATCTACAAAATGGACGGTACGGAGAGACCTCTGGCGCTCAAACGCTCGCCTAATTGAGGAAGCGATAGAAGAGAATAGAGGGTCCAAAGTAGCGATGGGCGATAGTTACGAAAAAAACTATCGAATGAATCGACAATTGTAGTTACACACATTCGATTTTCAATTCATTCGTCCTTACAAAAATATATTCGAATAACAATCGACCAACGAATGAAAATCGACGGCGCATCGCCAATGCGCAGGTCACATTCGATACGGGGAGAATGTTCCGATTGTTAGCAATGACTTTCAGTTAATCAGTAATTACTGTTGGTAAAGGGCTTAGGCAAAGTAAGTTGAAAATATCGATTGAATTATAGATAAATTAAAATAAATCTAACGTAATTATTATCACTATACCTACCCCGCAGGATATCTGGCATGATGATAAAATACCACGAATTCCAAAGTATTTTTTTTATGAATTATACCTATTTACTAATAGTAGTATACATATTTACGAATAGTAAATAAGTACAATTCATAAAACTATTTTATAAAAAAATTAAAAAACAAGTCCCGATTCAAATCTATCGAACGATGCTTATATAATCGATAGTGCGTTCGATTCGTGCGTCGATTGCACACTCGTTACTAAATTTACGCACGCGTGGTTAAAACGCTAAGCAACAATCTAACAATCGACCAACAATCGAAGCATTATAATTGTCATTCGATTGCATTCGAATAAAAGGAACAATCGAATGATTCGATTGTTTTTAGTAATAATCGCCCATCGTTAGTCCAAAGTATTTACCCAGAACCTCGGGAGGAAGCTACTTACCAAGCTTAAGACCTCAGATGGCCGTCTAGTCGTCTCAAAGCCAGAGATCCTTGCCGAGATTGAGGGCTTCTACGGCCAGTTATACGCCTCACAATCACCGCAACCTGAACCCAAATATAACGACCATCGAGCTACGCTAACCCGCCACTACACCGACGACCTTCCGGACATCGATCCAGGCGAGATCGAGCTGGCCCTTAGACAGCTCAAAAATGGGAAAGCCCCCGGAGAAGACGGAGTCACCACCGAACTACTCAAAGCTGGAGGAGCCCCAGTACTGAGGCAACTCCAGCGAGTATTCAACTCTGTCCTCCAAAGTGGGAGAACCCCGAAAGCGTGGCATAGGAGTATAGTGATCTTGTTTTTTTAAAAAATGAGACAAAACGCTACTTAAAAACTATAAAAACATCTCACTCCTAAGCCACATTTACAAGCTGTTCTCAAGAGTCATCACTAATCGCCGAACTAGAAGACTTGACGAATTCCAATCGCCAGAACAGGCCGGGTTTCGTGGAGGATTTAGCACCATAGACCACATAGTGAGGCAAATTATACGAAAGTCCGAAGAATATAATCAGCCCCTGTGTTTAGCTTTTGTGGACTATGAGAAGGCCTTTGACTCCATAGAAACCTGGGCTGTTATAGAATCCCTGCAACGATGGCAAGTAGACTGGCGATACATCGAGGTGTTGAGATGTCTTTACAACGCCGCCACAATGACCGTTCAAGTACAGAATAGTACGAAACTGTTTACTGCTGCAATGGAAGATGTCTGCAAGACTCTCAACTGGAAAGGACGGGGTATAAACGTCAACGGCGAGTACATCTCACTTGAGGTTTGCCGATGATATTGTCGTCATAGTCATCTGCTACCTTGTAGGATCTACAGGAAATGCTGGAAAGCCTAAATGAGTCCTCTCGACATGTCGGTCTCAGGATGAACTTGGACAAGACGTAAGTCATGTTTAATCGTCATGGGACTCCGAGACCGGTCATTCTCGACGGAGCTACTCTCGAAGTTGTACAGGAATATTGATACCTTGGGCAGACATTGCAGCTAGGGAAAAACAACTTTGAGAAGGGGGCTGATAGGAGAATTCAGTTGGGCTGGGCAGCATTTCGGAAGCTCCGTCATGTCTTCTCGTCACCCATCCCGCAAAATCTAAAGACAAAAGTCTTTGACCAGTGCGTCTTGCCGGTCATGATCTACGGAGCTGAGACGTGGACTCTCACGATGGGACTGGTCCGTAAGCTAAGAGTCGCTCAGCGAGCTATGGAAAGAGCTAAAGAGCTATGCTTGAAGTTTCTATGCTAGATAGAATCAGAAATGAGACTATCCGGCATAGAACCAAGTCACTCATAGCTCTGAAAATCAGCAGGCTAAAGTGCCAATGGGCTGGTCACATTTGCCGCAGAACGGATAACCATTGGAGCAGATGGGTTTTGGAGTGGAGACCACGAACTGGCAAACGCAGTATAGGACGCCCCCCCGCGAGATGGAGTGACGACATACGTTGGATAGCCGGCAGGAACTGGATGCATAACGCCGAGGATCGGGCTCTGTGGCGAGAAAATTATCACAAATTGCTTAAGGAATTGGAATTGCGCAAATTGGAAGAGGCCTATGTCCAGCAGTGGACTGATTTGGGCTGATGATGATAATGATGATCTACAAAATTCATGAATCCCTCGATTACTCACAAACATTGCCTTAACTGGGACTGTCAGACTTCTCGTTGCATTTGGAGACAGACCAGCTTATAATGCCAAAAACGTATTCTTTGTCAACAGAAACGCAAACCGAAGATTCTGAACACGAACATAGAGCCGACTGCGAGGAATCTCTAGAAGTGTCCCGCCACTTCAAGGACAGCGTGGTCCGACCCATCTTAAAGCGGCATTTCGGTCGCGACGAGTTCCTGGGCCGCATCAACGAAATCGTGTACTTCCTGCCCTTCTCCCGCCAAGAACTCTTGACCCTAGTCAATAAAGAGCTAAAAATGTGGGCAGAAAAGGCGAAGGCGAGGCATGCAGTGGAGTTAAGGTGGGAGGGCGGTGTTCTTGGCGCGTTGGCTGACGGGTAAGTTGCACTGGTTTGTCACAGTCGCTACAAATATACACGCGTCTATATAGCTTGTAAAGAACCATCTCATCTAATGCTAATCATGATATTACTGTGTCAATCAATATCGAGGATTTTGAAGATTGATTTTATTATAGCTTGATTTGGATATGGATGGTGAGTCATTCAAACAACTGAAATCTCTTTGTGGTTTTGTTTTGAAATATACAAACAATATGGGCATATTGTTTGTATATTTCATGATCCCATATTTAGCCAAACCTAATCTGGTTCATCCCGATAGATACTTCAATTTTCGTGTAAAATCCAATAAGTTATTATGTACTAGCTGTACTCGCAACTTCGTTCCTTCCCCTGGATAAAATTCATGTCTTTGCCGAATTTGATCAAATCTATTCAGCGGTTTTGATGAGAAAAGGTAACAGATAGACAGGGTTATTTTCGAATTTATAATATTAGTATAGACATACTGGAAAAGCTACTTCAGACAAAACATGGCGCGTAAATTGATGACCGCGAGATTAGCGGGAATGTTTGTTTTCATAGATAGATAAATCTTGTTTCTCAAGTTGTTTAAACAGTATCTGAGTGCACACTGCACATAAGGGAATTTTTTTTTTAAATAAAAGTTAGCACTCGATCGTGTCACGCTGCGGCGAGCACTTTGCACAATGTGAGCTAGAGTGTATGCACTCTAACTTATCTATCTATCTATATCATCACGCCAGATACTTTGCGGGGTAGACAGAGAGACTAGCTTTTGATACCATAAAATTAGTTGAGGTGTCTTCTCTGGTACTGAGTATATGTACTCAGTAGTAGAGCAGACTACATTTTCTTCTTCATTTTCACATTGAGTATGATACTCAATGTGAAAATGTCAGGGTAGTGAGGAAGTTGTCGTGTTAAGGTACGACGTACACTACGGCGCGCGGTCCATCAAGCACGAGGTGGAACGACGGGTGGTGAACCAGATAGCGCTTGCGGCTGAGCGCGGTGCGCTGGGGCGTGGCTGCAGCGTGCTGCTGACCGAGCGCGCGGGCCGCGTGGCGCTGGCCGTGCGCCGCCCGCCCGCCACCGACTACACGCCGCTCGACCTCGCCGCCGTCTGAAACACCTTGCGAACCTCACCAACCATACCCTACCCATATAAATCATAGCAATAAAACACTATAATGAAATACATTTTGTTGTTTCCATGCATAGTTTGAAAAAATGGACACAGACTGACATACACCCATATTAATGTTGTAAAAGGCACGTGCATTTCCGATGAATTGTATCACTTTATTACAGGTTCATTACACTTTATTACAAGTTTTGGAAAAGTTTTATACTAACTTAAGCCATTGTATCGCCACTGTATCACGAGTTCTTAAGCAATTTGTGATAATTTTCTCACGTGTGGCTACAAGTTTACTCAGCTATGCGACTTCTAGTGTGTTATTATTATGATTCCTATTACTCTAACCATTTTACATTCAGCCCACTTGGTAGTGAGTAGAAGAGTGAACATACAGCCGGTAAACGCGAGAGTTTAAATTGCGGCAATGAGCTGGAAGATGAGCAGTGTTGGCATGTAATGTTTACACACCGCGCTGTTCATTTATATGTATTTTTACGTTACCAGAGGTGACGCGATATGTGAAAGATTGTACTATTTGTAGGTGGAACACGTGCCATTCCGTTTAAAGCCATTACTACATTACGGGGCAGTGCCAGTGTCACAGTGTGTATAAAGTTCATTTTTAAAACTGATTAGAAATCAATTCTTAGATCTTATCCTACGACACTTGTATCGCGAACCTCTCTGTGGTGTGGCCTTTTTTAATTTAGATATAATATCTAAATTATAGTTAATATATAGTATATATAATGTATATTATATCTAAATTATAGTTAATATATAATATACAGTAGTTATAGTAGTAAATAATCATGTTTAAGACGTTAATTACCATACAATAATTACCATTACATCAAAAATAAAGTTGATTTTTCAAGATGAGACCTTTATTTATAAATACCCGTAATGCTACGCAATAGCATCCTCCTCCAATGTAATTTCACATTTTGCTCTAGACTCTCATGATCTCGGCTACGACGCTGATGATCATTAGCGTCGTAGCTACGCGGATACGCGCATTTGGTTACGTAGTTGCATCGCCTACATACGGAACGACTAAACGATTTCTAATGAATTAAAAAAAATACTAGTTGACTAATAGGCAAGATATCCAATTTCCACTCTACAAAGAGCATCGCTCCAAATAGCCTGCGGGCGTCAGGCATTACGTTTGCCAGTCCGTGGTCCACTCATTTGTCCCATCGGTATCGGTTGTTCGGCTGTAGCCGGCCCATGGCCATTTCAGATTACTAATCCGGTGGGCTATGTCTATAACTATGGTTCTCTTTCGAATGACCTCCTTCCTAATTCTGTCCTTCAAAGAAACTCCGAGCATAGCCCTTTCTATAGCTCGCTGAGTGACTTTAAAATTATGGACCAACCAACCGCGAGTGTCCACGTTTCGGCTCCGTAAGTCATAACGAGCGGGACGCATTGAATAAAGACTTTTGTCTTTAGGCTTTGTGGTTAATACTCGACATGATTTCCCAAACGCCGCCCAGCCTAACCGTATTCCTCTATTGACCTCTTTCTCGAAGTTGTTTTGCCCCAACTGCAGAATTTGTTGTTTGGTTTGTTGTCTGCTTGGTCTGTCAGCTTAGCCGATTATTCCGAACGCATACCTATGCGTTCGGAAGAATCGATGAGAGTAGCAGAGGAGCGTCCTCAGTGGCGTGCAATTGGAGAGGCCTATGTCCAACAGTGGACTGTTTATAGGCTGATGTTGAAGCAAGATATAGCGAACAAGTCTTTTAAACTTGTATAAGACTGAGGTGTTTACCTAATTCGTTCTTCCAGAATTGTGATACCTCGGGGCGTGTCAGAGATTCGTAAAACCATCAGAAATGAAAATGAAACAACATAGTGTGTAGTGCTTATTTTTATTAAATATCGCACCGTTATATACAAATATAATGTATAAATAACAATCTTTACAAAATATAATCGATTATGTGCCGGCGCTATTGGCCGCAACTAAACACTTGTGAAGGCCTCTGATCATACTAAACAACTATATCCAGTACAAGTTAATGAATGAGGAGCAGCGCTTTCGGTACAGCAAGGTTGTGGTGGGGAGATTGTGTGTAGTAGCCAATGAGCTGATTGTGTAGCAAAAGTCCCTTAGTAGGCACGTAGATACTAAGGGCATTTTTCAGATCTAGTTTATACAACATAGAACATGTTGTTATTCTTACACGATACCTACTAATTAACTTAAATTCGCGAATCTTTCTCGTCGATGTGTTGCGACTGACACGCTCTATCACTAAGAAACTTTTTTCCTAAGTGATAAAAAATAGGAAAATATTTACCTACCTGTACTACTCAGATCGAACATGTGCTACCTAAGTGCTTATCGTTACACAGTTCCCTTAACTTTTCCTTCGGAAAACATACTACCACTTTTGTTAAGTACCCGGTGCATACATTTTTTCGCATTGTGAAATAATTATAGGCCAGTGCAACCCCTCATTTGATCACGGTCATGCTGCTTTCATACCGTCATAAGTACATTTTTTTTTCCGTGAAGACACAATGCGACCTGTTGTCGTCCCCCCCCCCCCCCCCCCCCCCGACTCCTGCCGCCACCGCCGGCCGCGACATGTTCTCACCGATCCCCCCGATGCTTTGTCATCCATTCTTTCCGCTCATAATACGGGGGACGACAACGTAGTCGTCGATCCCCTCCTATAGCCGGCGGTTGACCGGTGCACTTAGTAGTGCACCCCGTCCCCCCACAGCGACTGTCCCAACCGAGGGCGCCTCGTCAAGGCGCCCTCGAGTATGTCGCCCCTTGCCCTTCTGGCTCGAGCGTAGTGGTTGCACGCTTGCCCTTAAGTCCGGTGAAGCTGTAAAGGCCAACAGCGTACATCACTCACACACACACACACATACGCGATCTTTTGAAACACTACTCTGCCGGTAGGCATTTGTGTAGGGTACCACAAGGGATCTGGCGGGATGATTTAGATACGACAGATACAATTGCTGCCAACATTGTCAATCATTACCTACCTGCATTGTTACAAGCCAATTTTTTTCATTAAACAGATACTTTCCCATCAGCTTGGCCGTCGCATCGTTCACCGTGCTCTCACTTTACACTCCATATTGTATTATTACTACTATCTCGTCATTCTTAAATACTAATAATCACGTCAAATAAAAAAATCGCATCCATTTGAGGCACTATTACTTTACCACCACCATTGCCTTAACAGCTGCTAGGTCCTAGCCCCGGAACATCATTACATTTGTAAAGCTAAAGAATATAGAGTACGTAATTGGAGTATCATTTTAAAGTCCGTCATGGACTCTAGTTAACTAAAGTTTATCCGTGCCGGTATGGTATTATTCTATTTATGTAAGGGTAACCTTGTCATAGTATGCTGTATCGAAAGCACGGCCCACGGTAAACAATACACATTAGCTGGCATATACACAGAAGGACGATATGTGTGACGTGGCTTGCTGGCGTAGGAGCGTACGCAAGATAGCGCCGATACCTACGCCGAGTGCGCCCGCCTGCATCACGACTTAACTAGCTAACATAGGACATTGCACAGGTACAAATAGACGGTCACGCAGTTGCTTGCATCATATTTAATAAGGTAAATAGATAATATTTAAAAACATAGACTGTCGTTTCTTGCATGTAGCTCGAAATAAACTTTTCTCATCAAATCGAAATATCATGTATTCTACTTATGTGCGTACTGTGCTCTGGTGGAAAACAATTAAAGCATCCGTTACCATGACGGCAAAATACGTCTCACGTAGTCTTTATTTTTTAAGCTCGTTTCGTCAATTGTTGAACCAAAGAAATTCGAGAACTCTCTAGGATATTACGCGCTAAAAAGACCCAATTTTATGCAAAGGTAATCCGCGGTAGGCTATTAATTATAATATTCCATATCCGTTCCATAATTATCTATACGATATTCCGCTGTCGCGTGAACACAGTTCAATTGCTCTGATGATTAAATAGTTTATTTCTCTGCCTACTCGTCCATTTGTACGATGCGTTATAGTTAACATCGAAACGTACATTTATCATCAATCTAATACGTTCTCCGAAATAAATAAAGATAAAACAATAAATCCATATTCATCCACACATCTAGGAAATATCTAGTTTTCGAATTCTTATTTTTTGACTAATTTTATTGTGTATCGAACCACCGTTGCGACATCTACACCAATCTACCTACAAGTATGTACCTACTCTACGTAACCTATAGTGTCTTATAATAATGGTGTATGCCGGCATGAGATTATTAAGTAGGTATAAGTTGTTTCATTTTAAAATCCCTGTTTCATATTGTTCAAGCTTACATAATTAATATAACATTACCACTATTTTCAATGTGCGCCGATCGAGTAACTTATGAATGGAAAACTTTCTGGAACACATCATCGTTATATTAAGTAACTTATTTTCTACAGGCTAGACGGCTTTGGGTTTATAAAAATGCAGATAAGCACTTGACTTATATGTGAACTGCATTAACGACTGGCTTACACAGAATATGACCAAGAGAGAAATGGCTACCCACCAGCAAGATGGGACGATGACATCAGAAAAACTGACGGTAAAACTGGATGCAGCTGGCACATTATAAGTAAGGATAATATAATATGTTCATTAGCAACAGGCTATTGCTGGGTACCCAGTTGACGATGATGTATTTCCTCTTTATTACACAACATATAAACCGTGATAGTAATCTGGTTGAAATGGAAAAGTCAAGAGTCTCCGTAACCGGCGAGCGTGTATGAGACGAACTATGAGAGTCGAGGAAGCCAGAGAAGTATGTAAGGAAAGAACCTGTTGGAACTCTGTACTCTCTGCCTACCCCGCAAGGGATCTGGCGTGAGGTTATAGATAGATAGATAGTAATCTGGTAATCGTCAAGCAGAACTTTTTTTGTGTACTTCATTTTTATAAACCTCTATTTTTAAAGAAATCTTTTGAAATGCGCCAGCGCTGGTAAACAAGCCGATTTCATCTCTGTTAAAGCCGTCATTTACCTATTAATAACATAATAATACTACTTCTATTTAATGATAAATACAGAATTTTATCGTAAACTGACTTCACTAAACCTTCAAAAATATGACGCTAAACTTTTAAAGTAGATGAGCAGGTAGGTACCTTGTTAAAAAAGCATCATGTTATTATGCCAAATCACTTTCATTTCCGCAAGCTTTAAGTAAAACTTTTGGGCTACATATAATTAGTACACATATATCAATGTATTAGTAGAATACCCTTTTTTACATAGTGGAATCGTGAACCTCTTTATCGTGGGCCCCTTAACCATTACCTACCTGCATTGTAAAAATAAATTTTACATAAAGTACCTGTAGGTATTTATCCAATCCGCTTGACAATAACAGCTGTAACTCCTGAAATAGTTTTCTTAATACTAATTAAGTAAGTATGATCTACTTTAAATTTCATTTTTGCTACTAAACTAATTGGTGTTCGATAAAATATGTCTTCGTTAAAACATTACAGGAAGATTTATTTGCTAGATATAATTAATGTGTGTATACTTATGTTAGTTAAATACGAGCACTTAGATTGAACGAAAACAGCGCTTGAGTGTGCACTAAATAGATTTTTGTATAAACACCTAACTACTTAAGTTTCATAACTTATTAAGTTGTGAACTATCATCGTGATGTTCGTTTTTCGCACGTTCGCTCAAGTGGTGTCAAGTCAAATACACTGGAGAAATTGCCTGCGATAATTATTCTAATCTATCTGCTTTTCATTATTCAGGTCCTCACTCGAAAAGTAATAATATTGCCTAAAATATTTGTAGTATTCTTTGGTGGGTTGGATTACAAAAAATGGCATAGATGTTGATTAAACAGAGGTAATCGTTACATGAAAACAATAATTTTGAATTGTGGTACTATTTGAGCGAAGGTGCGATTTGTGGCAAAGATACCTGACTTGTTCTCACATCATGTAGTGAGCCAATCACGTACGTCCCTAGCAAACTTTTACTCTCTTTCCCATTTCCTTCAACCGAAGTTTTACCTCGGTAATGCCTCGCCATATCTGTGAGCACTCTTATTGTACCATGCCATGGTACTCTTCTTATCGGATTTTAGCGATACGGTCGCCTAGTGACGCTACTGAACGGGACAATCGAGGAACTTACATATAGAAGCAGCCTTTAAATCGTGATCACCAAGTGTGTGCCAAGGAGTACAGCGGGCGACTGGCGTGATTCGCCTACATCACGGTTGTGGTCACACGCTCAATACTTAGTCGTTTAGGTCCTGAATCACTACTTGGTGGTTCCGCTGAACAGCGACCGGGCGAGTAGGAGGCGTCGCTAGAGCCAGCCGGCGGAGTGGTGCGGCGCGTGGCCGTGCAGCGGCGTGACGCCCGCCAGGCGCGCCAGCGCGGCGCAGCGCCCGCACGGCGCGCCGGGCTCGTCGCCGCCCGCGCCCGCCGTCTCCGCCGCCGGCTCCGCGCCCTCCGCGCTGTCCTCCCCGCCGCCGCTCACGTTCGCGCCGCCTCCCTCGAATCCGCAACGACCGCAAGCCTCCTAAAAATGTGATGAAGGGCATCGATGTAAACTCCGATATCGATCATCGAAGCCACCAGAAAAAGCCCAAAAATAACAGAAATATCCTGTAATATACAAGGTGTAATTTTAGTCGTCCTGGAACGTATGCCCGCTGTTTAATGGTAATAAACAAATGGATAGAAAGAACACTTCAATAACTAACGTCTATCTACTGACCTATCCGAATATCATAGCTTGGGTAAAAATCCGGAACACTGAAGGTATCCACCGGCCAGCTGACGTGATGAGTCGCGCCGCCTCTCAATATCATTTTACGCTTAATATAGGTTTAAAGTTAGTTTTTAATGCACTTAATTAGTATTGATATGGAGATGTCATTTATTGAAATGTTCTTTGTTTATTTTTTTTTAGTATCAGGGAACAGTAGGCATTGGATACATCACCTGGGCTTTCGCTCCAGGACGACTAAAATTACACCGTGTGTACGGAATCATATGCGGAATACAAAGAATAGTCGCGTTGACCCGTTACCTTTAACAGCTAACAAAAGAGAACTTTTTATTAAAATGAAGTGGTAAAATATTAGGGGCTCACTTTATGCGCGTCGTCGTCTAAGCTTGCCAGCAGCGGCTCTCGGCTGCCACCACGGCCAGCGACGCTCTCAGCTGTGGTAGATGGCGACACAGAGGCAGGCGGTGGTGGGGCCCGCGGCGGCGCGACGGGTGGTGCGCGCGCCGGCACGGAGCTGGCACGCTGCAGCGCCTCACACGCCGCCGCGCGCATGGACTCGGCGCCCGCGCGCCGGGAGTCCGAAAACTTCTTCCGCTTTCGCTTAAGTGCTGCCAGCGCAGACAGCGGGTGCAACGGCCCACCGCGGCCGTTGCGCTCCGGACTGCGCTGCGAGTCGCTGCCTGACTCCGAACGTTCGCTGCCGCTATACAGTGATAATTATTCTTAAAAAACCGTCAACATTCACATCATTAACACAAGATCTGTTCACACAAGCAGATTGTTCTAAATTGGTAACTCAATTGATTCCAAAAATGTTTAATGTATCTTATATTTTTTCACTATGCAAAACATGCTGTTACTCTTTCATTGCGCTACAGCAAACTAAATTTATTCTTGACTAGCGACCCGCCCCGGCTTGGCACGATACACATAAACCTTCCTCTTGAATCACTCCGTTCATTGGTGAAAACCGTTCAGTAGTTATTGAGTTTATTGCGTTCAAACAGACCTACTAGGCGGGGGACTTTGTTTTATAATATGTAGTGGTAGTGATAGTGATTCAAAGCAATACGGAGATTTCTAATGGTTTCAAATTCTCAATAAGCACACATATACATACAAGTTTCATTGTTAATTGAGGTGTAAAAGGAGTAAAAAAAGGTTTTCGAATTAAATTTATAAAGCAATTATCTAATCGGGGTATCTCTTGATCTTGCGTTTCTAACGATACAGCTTGTATATCGAAGGCACTCACCTAGGCGAAGCGCGGGCGTGATCGCAAACAGAATCCTCGGAACGCGAGCGTCCTATCAATCGGGAGACCTTTGCCGCTCGCGCCGCCTCTATGATGGTGCCCCAGCGGCGCTTGTGCGAGGTCGGCTTGCGTCGCGCGGCGCCGAGCCCGGCCCCCGCGGCGCCGCCCGCGCCGTCGGACAGGCTGGACTGGCTGGTGCGCAGGCGCCCGCCCAGCAGCGCCGACAGCGACGCGTGGTGCGCCGCGCCGTGCGACCCGCCGTGCTCGTGGTGCAGCGACGCCAGGAACTCGTCGACGGGCGCTAGTGAACCGCTGGGCGCTATGTTGAATCCTTTCATTAGCCGTCGCTCTTTCTGACGGTTCTTCTTGCCGCCCCCGCCGCCTGAATTATAAATTCGGTATTATCGTCTTGAAAATAGTATACAAAATTAAAATTAAAATCGTTAATTTTACATGAATAAAATAATTGAGATACCATTCGAATGATATTTCATTCGAATGTATCTACAATTTATTAAATCAATTCTGAATTGAAAAAAGAATTTAGACTTAGGTACTGCCACTTCTTTTGCGAATGTTATTCTTATGAAGAAGAGTAAGAAATTCCACGGTTATCTACTTTATTAAAATAAAACAAAATTCATTTTTTCTGTGTTAGGTACATTGATAATTTAAGGTAATTATTTATTAAAGAACAATGTTGATTGGTAGAATAGATAAGGACAATGTTTGATTCATAGTTTTTTAATGATAGTCATAGTTTCCAAAATTAAATCGCTCTCTGGAACACTTCGAGGCAAACCGTGGTGTCATCTATGGCCACCATGGTTGACCCTAGTTTAAACAAGTTTACAGTATTGAAAATGAATGACCGGCTTATTTCCATGATAATAGTTGGCAATTACAGTTCTATTCTATGAGGAACCTATCGTCGTAAAAGTTACATGCTGACGTCCTGGTTGATCTCGTTGACGTCGTCCTCGGTGACGCCGCCGGACTCTGCGCGCCTCTGCTGCACCGCCACGTACCGCCGGACCAGGTTAAGTATTATACCATACTGAGTGACTCACCCGGGGCCCCAGCGTTGACGGTGGAAGTGTTCATGCCGGAGTTCCTGAGGATCTCGACGAGCTCGCAGCGGAACGCGCTGACGTCCTGCTTGATCTCGTTGACGTCGTCCTCGGTGACGCCGCCGGACTCGGCGCGCCGCTGCTGCACCGTCACGTACCGCCGGACAAGGTTGCGCATTATACCCTAAAGTATTATGTATTTAAATATACACATATATCCAATATACATTATCCTTGGCGGAATAAATCTGCCAACTGGTTAAACAGTGAACCGAAAAGTCGAGATAAAAATGTACAGCGCGAGATTATTAAAAAGTTTAGCTCGTATCATTGTTAAATAAAGGTCGTTGCATACGCAGCGGGGTACTAGAATGTGCACGTGACGGAGACGCGTCGGGTTATTATAAAAACACTGACTTGTATTTAAAGCGTGTACCGCGACAGAGGCAATAAAATAACGTACAAATGTTATGAACAATTGACTTAACAATTTGCGTTTCACTACTAAATGTCAGGAGCGACTGTGCACAAAGCGGGAACGTGGACAGTAGGTACGTGGCACGCATAGGACGGGACGTGCTTTTTCCGGCCCGTCCCCGTCCCATTCGTGCGTCCATTACGTGCACTTTTGTACAAAAAACGTCGACCCTTTCCATTCAGTTTGAAACACGTAACGTATGCAACGAACTCAAGTAAATGTGAAGTAAATGTGAGTGGACTAAATAGGCGCAATGCGGTCTTCTATCAGTTGGTCTACAGAAATATTGGAATACGGAAAGAATAACAGTAACAGTGTTATATTCTTCTTGATAAAACGGCTCTTAAAGGTGACAGTCTTCTTAGTGAAGCTAAGAATATGCCCTTTAACTCTTCTGGTTAGAAAAAATACTGTGATTTCACTGACCTGATAGCGGACCTCCCGTTCATTAGCTTGTTTTGCTTTTCTCTGCGAATAAAATTTATAGATATCAATGCAAAAGAGTAGTAGTAATTGTTGTTACGTAAAAAAGTAAATATTGCAACAGGCAAAAATATGAGAAAAATATGAACAAGTAAAATAGCTTGGCAACACGGCATAATATGATGATGCATGGTGGGATAGACATAGTTATCTAATTATTGTCCGAAAGACCATTACGCTGGACTGATAAGTTTATCTTTATCATACGGAAAATCTGTATCTCAAGTAACCAGAGTTTCCATTGGAAGAACTACATACTCGTATAGTGCGCATGTGCTCGCGCTTGGCGCGCGCGTGGCCGCACATGCGCCGCTGCAGCCAGCGCCACGCGTACAGCGCCGACTTGGGCGACGGGAATACGTTGAACGGCGGCGGCGCTGTGCCGCCCTCCTCGAAGTAGCTGATCCACAGCTTGCTGCGCGCGAACTTCCACTCCACGTCGGCCCGCTCCTGCCATCAACACTTTATATATTAAACAGATGCTCACCAGCCGAGAGACGTTCAATGCAGGAGAAAGGTCTCCCCAAAGATTATCACAACGACCGAATTTGTACTGTACCCATCTGACTTAAATACTCATAAAACAGCCCAATTGTGGAGTCCGTTACTATCGAACTACCAGAGAGTGTTACACAGGCTTATGGAGATTAAGTTAACTCCAGCACAGAATGCCTATAAGCAGTCTGTTATTTGCGGTTCGGAGTGGGTAAATCGATACCACCTAAGACTTAAATTAGCTTATATAACATTACCGGCCAGTTGTTCCTAGCCTAATAAGATACGTTATTTATCTGAATATGCACCTCTATGACGCTGAATGAGGCTGAAGCAAAGTTTTTGCTTATAAAGGTCCCACGATCAACAGTATACTCATTCACTCAAACGCACTCACCTAGGCGACGTAGTGCAAAATGTAATAAAGTTCCAATAAGATAATTTTAAGAGACGGTGGTTGGCTCCCTGTTGCCAGACAGCACAATAATAGATTCAGAATAATAGAATTAGAAGCAGTCTTCTAGAGATTAACGGGAAATATTTTACGTTTGGAAAGTAAAAAATAAAGCCATTCTCACGGATATTAGCTGATATGAGTGATTCATCATGGCAATGAGCAGGTTGAGCAGTACGATGACGTTGATGACGGCGTACGTGCCGAACATGAGCATGCCCCAGAAGCGCGTGAAGATCTTGATGCCGTCCAGCTCAAATGAGTCTAGGTCCACCAGGCCGAACGCCGCCCAGAACAGCGTCTGCATTGTCTCGAATAAGCTGCCAACAATCACAAAGTTACAGTATTGGACATCATCAGCCCGTAGCATCATATTTCTTGCTTGCGGACAAAGCCTTCTCCCAAGCGACGCCACTGGCCCAGGTCTTCGGCTCTTTCCAATTGAAAATAATAGCATTTTTATGTAATTATCTTAAATCAATTAAACACCCGTTTGACAACAGTGACTATAGGAAACCTAAAGATGTATGCGTTGTAAAATTATAACCATCAACTTGAAAATGAAAATTAAAAAAAAAACAAAATGTTTAGTTAAAGAATAACTTATAGTACTAAATTTTACATGAGTTGGAGTCTTCATTTAAGCATAATATTGCTTGTGTTTGAGGACACCTCTCTTCCCTTGAGAAACAATAAAATAACATCTTGTAGTTTACAATGAAGGGTTACTAAATAAAATAAGCATAAAAGTTTAAATAACAAACTAAAATAAAAACAAAATAGGTAACAACAATTAAACAATAGTTGAGCGCAAATAATGCGTGGATATATGTTTGACGTTAAATAAAGAGGTGTTTATTTTTCTTAGGTATGTGTGTGCGTATGTGCGTGTGTGCTTGCGCGCGTGAGTGTGTGTGTGTGTGTGTGAAAAATCCATGTCAGCTTTCCAACCCAGTTCATGACCGATGCCATGTTATACGCTGATCAATTATTATTCCTAGATATTTAATTTGCGAGACTTTATGTATTACATCACAGGAGTAGTTTAAAATGAGTAGATGGTTGTGTGCGGTTGTACTTTGAAAAACAAATGTAGCTAGTTTTAAGGGCATTTAACGTTAGTTAATTTGCATCTAACTAGGTTGCCACCTTCATCAATTTAGCTTCGGCAGATATCCGTACATTGTCCCAAGTGTCACCAGAAAAAATTATAGCAGTATCGTCTGCATATAAGATGATATGTCCTTTATCGATACTCATATTACATAGATTGTTTAAGTATATAAGGAACAAAGTGGGTCCCAGGACACTCCATTGAGGGACACCGTGTGAACTGTTTCTTTTCTACTGGTATAATCGCCTACTTTTACTAATTGTTTACGATCTCTCATATAATCCCTGAGAAGTTTGAGGGGATTTCCTCTGATGCCTATGTTCTCTAACCTGCGCATGAGAATGCAGACGGATACGGTATCGAAAGCTTTTTCAAGTCTAAAAATACTACAAGGTATTTCTTTTAGTATATCAGTTATTATAGAATAACTGATATAGTTGACAAAGAAAAGATTAATTATTTGTGGATGTAAGTGTCAAAATGGTGTCATCATGGACTTTCCTTGTTGAAAACCAAATTGTGTGGGGGAAAAAACATTAGCTTTTGCCAGATATTTAATGAGTTCGCTATTAAGAAGTTTTTCTATTATTTTTGAGGTAGTGGTAAGAACTGAGATTGGGCGAAAGTTCGACGGACCAGACTTGTCTCCATCCGTATGCACAGGTGTTATAATGGCTTTCTTTAATGCTGCAGGGAAACTACCACATTCAAAACATAAGTTTGTTAAATGAGTTATAATAGGGACGCCGGTCCTTCAAACTGATTTTAAAAAGCGACAGGTAATGCCATCCCAACCAGGGGCACAACTCGACTCATTAAAATGGCGTTGACTTCAACAATTGCAATAATTGCGATATCGTTTAAAATTAATTTTGAGAATATCGTTGTCTGGATCTGCTTTTAAATTCTTTTGATTTCGTATGCATCGCAAAATACCTGAAGTCATCCATAGCTTTATGATTCGGTTTTTCTGTGTAACGATAGTGGTTGCAGTATTTAGTAATAAACTTTTCATACGGTTCCTTATAAATAGATCACAAAGTATATTCGTGTCTCGCACAGTCATATAATTTTGTAAGTCGAGATTTATCATACATTCTACCGCATTTGCTATATGATGATGATGACTTCTTAATTTTACATATTGTATGTGTGTTATTTATCATCATCATCATCAGCCTATAGCAGTCCACTGCTGGACATAGGCGTCTCTAAGTGCACGCCACTGGGTACGATCCTTGGCTACTCGCATCCAGTTTCTGCCAGCCGCCCTACGAAGGTCATCGCTCCACCTAGCCTGAGGGCGTCCTGCATTACGTTTGCCAGTCCGTGGTCTCCACTCAAGAACTCGTTTGTCCCAACGGTTATCGGTTCTTCGGCTAATGTGACCGGCCCATTGCCACTTCAGCTTACTAATCCGATGGGCTATGTCGATTACTTTGGTTCTCTGTCGAATAACTTCGTTCCGGATTCTATCCTTCAGAGAAACTCCCAGCATAGCCCTTTCCATATCTCGCTGAGTGACTTTAAATTTATAGACCATTCCAACCGTGAGTGTCCATGTTTCGGCTCCATATGTTATAACGGGCAGGACGCACTGATTGAAGACTTTTGTCTTTAGGCTTTGTGGAATGGGTGATGTAAATACTCGAAGTAGTTTCCCAAATGCTGCCCAGCCCAGCCGTATTCTTCTGTTGACCTCTTTCTCGAAGTTGTTTTTCCACATATGCAGAGTTTGCCCTAGGTAAACATATTCTTGAACAACCTCGAGAATAGCGCCTTGTATTGCAACAGGTTCCGGTACTACATGTCGGTTATATATTACCTTGGTTTTGTCCAAGTTCATGCGGAGACCTATGTGTTCGGAAGAATCGGCTAGGCTGGTCAGCATCTGTTGTAAATCCTGCAACGTTTCGGCCATAATGACAATGTCGTCTGCAAATCTCAAGTGTAAGATATGGCGGCCATTTATGTTTATGCCATGACCTTCCCAGTCCAGCGTCTTAAACATATCCTCCAATGCATTTGTGAAAAGCTCGCGACATTATAACCTACGCAGAAAACCCGTAGATTTTAACGTAGGAGACATTGTGTGGAAACGGTGCTATTTCCAAAGCGATAAGGATGCTCACTTCGCGAAAAAACTAGCTCCGAAATTCTTGAAATGCAAAATAATAGCCAAGCGCTCCCCATTAGTCTACACCGTCGAAGACAGGTCTGGAAATAATTTAGGAAACTGGCACATCAAGGATTTTAAACTACACTCCTCTCCTTCGTAATTTTTTTTTTCGTAGTATGTTGTCATACTTTTATAGTGTCTCTGATCCTCATATCAAGTTACTTATTATGTTGTTATATTCACGTGGGTTATACACGTTGAATTTACCTTATCATTTTCGTTCTGTTTCGTGGGTTCGACTCATAAAATGTTTTTCCTTTTTTAGGGTTGCTAATCAATATTATGATATATTCGTTTTATTTTATCATGTATCGGCAAATATTAAATTCAACATTATTTCGTTCAGTAATTAATTATGTTTGTCTTTAGCGGATTAAAACAAGCCTACACGAATTTGATGTTTTGATTGGGAGTTTTGTTTTAGTGTGTATGATTCCTTTATAGGTCTACACACGTTTTGTTTTATTTGCGTTTTGCAAGTTTTTAGCGGAGTATGACAGTTTCTTGGTATAGGTCTACTCATCTGCTGCTTTCTTTTCGTTACAGCGGGTCGTGACTGTAACAAATTCCCTAACCACTAGACATACTCGCAATGCCGCTTAGTTTAGTTAATTTTGTTTTAATCAATTGTTCGTATATTAATCATAGTCGTCACCGTCCACGGTCCGATTCTTGTTTTCCTTGATACATAGTGTTTCGGAATATTGGGTTAATTTTTTTTCTTTCTTTCTCTCGTCTACAATAATTTTAAATTAAAAAGTTGTTGCGTTTCGGTCTCTGTCTACGTTGTCTTTGATGAATTAAAATAAGCCTACACGAAAGTTGACGTTTAGTTGGGAGATTGTTTTTTTTTACGTTTTGCGCGTTATAGTGGATTATGAGCCTTGTATAGGCCTAATTCGTTTATTGTTTTCGTTTTGCGCATTTATGGCGGGTGGCGACCTCTTGTATGGGTCTGATTCGTCTTGTTGTTTTGCGTTCTGCGCGTATAGAGCGGGTAGTGACTCTTTAAGTAAGCCTACACTAATTTTCTCGTTACAGCGGGTCGTGACTGTAACAAATTCATCAAAGACCAAATGTATTTCACAGTGCCGATTCGTCCGAATGTTTCACGTTTCAGTATTCTTCCTCTTAGACGCTCCTTGTCAAGCAGTGCTGTTCTCGAGTCCAATCTTTTAATAGAGTTGTACTCTAGTTGTATGGCAGTCTGTTGATTATAAATTTCCACAGACAACTATGGCAGGTCGTATGCTAGGTCGCATGGTCGGTATTTGTTAGTGGAAGTATGAAAGTGAGACAGTTACTGGGCAGTCCTGTCCTTCTTAGGCGCTTACCGCAGCGGATTTTACTACGTAAAATCCTTTCTCTGGGAGAGGGGGTATTGTTACGTCGTAACAAAGTTTTAAAAACATAAAATAAAAATAAAAAATCTTTACACACAAACAAACAAAATAACTAGTTGTTACATCGAATGGAAACCGCGCGCCTTAACTAGTGATAGCATCATAATGACCATATAAGGTATTCGTTGGTACCGGAAATCAAATTCCTTCTAGAACATCTAATAACAAACGCCCACAACATAGAAAGATCTAGAAATAATACAATAGCGAACAACGGGACAATGATCCCATATCGCTCGGTTCGATTATTGCTATCTTAGTCCCACAAGAATTTTATAAAAAACAGACAATAGTTTAGGGCGTGCCTTGCTTCGGTTGAGCCGTTCTTTCCATATCTCTGTCCTCGTCTCAGACGAAGGATCAAGAGATCTGGGGAGTGCGCACTGTTGCCTCAGGCAGGAAGTAGGCCGTCCTGAGACAGTATATAAAAACGAATTCGCGCAGGTACAAAGCCTTTTCCGACGCCAGAGCTCGCACGACAACAATTCAGTTCAGTTCAAACAGTGCTTTATTAAAATAAAAAATAAAAAGTTTTAGATTAGCAACATTTTTCAATCCCCTTGAAAACTGGGGGTCCACCGTACGGGTTGCCAAAGTACGGTTTGGGAGACAGCAGGCAACGTTCTGCCCGTCGACTCCCGCTGACCTCGGCGGCTGAGGGCCTTCTATAGGGCACCTCCAAGTCCTCCACCCCACCTAGCCGGTGGAAGCTGATTACCGAAGACCCCCCATGCGTCACGGGATCGAACGGCCGAAAGTTAAGTCCCCAGCGCCCATAGGTTTTTTTGTGTGACCCGAAAACTCCCCTGTGCCGAGCATTCACACCCCGGGTGAAAAAAAAATTTATTACTTATTTTAATTTTTCGTTGTTTCCTCTTATTACGATTTTTATTTGTTTTCGTTTATTTACATGTATTTTTTTGTTTTCAATAAACAATTGTATTTATTATAATTGTGTTTTTTCATTTGTACCCGCCGTCAGGCGGTCGTAACAATGTATCGCCAGTCGACTTGGCATCGTTGCAAGGATGTTAGAACTAACCAGGTCTCGATCGAGTCAAAGGCCTTCTCATAGTCCACGAATGCTAAGCACAGGGGCCGATTATACTCTTCGGTCTTCTGTATAATCTGCCGTATAGTGTGGATGTTGTCTATGGTTCCATACCCTCTTCGAAACCCGGCCTGATCCGGGGGTTGAAATTCGTCGAGCCTTCGCGCAAGACGATTCGTGATAACTCTTGAAAACAGCTTATAAATGTGGCTAAGGAGCGAAATAGGGCGCTAGTTCTTCAGTTGGGTCTTATCACCCTTTTTGAAAAACAATACGACTACGCTCCTACCCCAAGCCTCTGGAGTTCTCCCGTTAAAGAGGACAGAGTTAAAGATATTTTGGAGCTCATTTAGCACCGGTTTACCTCCTGCTTTTAATAGTTCAGTTGTAACTCCGTCCTCTCCAGGAACCTTTCCATTCGTTAGCTGCTCAAAAGCCAACACGATTTCGTCTAGGCTGATTTTGGGCATGTCTTCCGTAAAGTGGCGACTTAATGTAGCTCTAGGATCCTCATTTCCGGGATCAGGACGAGATGTATGCGAGGCGTATAGTCGGCTGTAGAAGTCTTCTACTTCCAAAAGAATCTCCGGCTTAGAAGTGATGACGTCCCCATTGGCTTTGGACAACTTCGTCAGATGACTCCTCCCCAAAGACTGGACAAACACTTTCGACCCCCGATTTTGCTCGATTGCCTTTTTAATAGCGCGTGTATTAGCGCATCGGAGGTCATGTCGTACCTGTTTGTTAATTCGTTTGTTGAGTGCCCGTTGCTCTAACGAAGTGTTGGGTGGGTTTACACGTCGTTCCTTCATAAGCCGCAGTGTCTCCTCCGAATGATTCGTTTTCTTTCTTTTACGTCGCATTTCACAATATGTCGTACCTTCCTCCCTGAGGATTTTAACTACATTTGTGAGGGCCTGGTCTACGTCATTTGTGGTTTCCATGGTAACAAATCGGTTCTCCAGATTTGACTGGAACGCTTCAGATCTTACTACGGTTTGGAGGAGGTTGTGCCGGAGCCTGGCCTTCATCAAACGGACTCCCTCGAGCTGAAAGTTGATATTCAGTGAGCCTCTGACAAGTCTGTGATCGCTTCCGGTATTAAACCTGTTGATCACTGAGACATCTCTGAATATGTGCTTCTTGTCCGTTATGATGAAGTCAATCTCATTTTTAGTCCTAGTGTCGGGGCTTTGCCATGTCCACTTCCTTTGGGGATGTTTCTTAAAGAAAGAGTTCATCAAAAAAAGCCGTTCTTTCTCAAGAAAGTTGACAAGCATTTGCCCCCTATGATTCCTGCTACCGAAACCGAGTGAGATCCTACTACCGATTCGTTGCAAATTTGTACTCCGACTTTAGCGTTGAAGTCCCTCATGACAACGTTGTAGTGGGCCTTAGTGGTGGAGTGTAAGGCCTTCGATATGTCCTCGTACATATCTTCAACTTCATTGTCAGAGTGTGCTGAAGTCGGTGCGTAAACCTGCACAACCTTTAGGCTATACCTATCGGTTAACTTAATAACAAGATACGCTACCCTGTTCGACACACAAGACATTTCGACAACGTTGTCAAAGAGGGTTTTATTGACCAAGAACCCTATGCCGCCCAGGGATAGCTGGTCGCCCTCTCGGAAGTACAAAAGGTGGCCTGATTCTAGGGTACCGGTATCCTCTCCTTTTCTTCGGACTTCACACAGTCCTAGAACGTGCCACCTTATCCCTTCGAGTTCGGATTCTAGTTGCGCCATGTGCTCGTCAAGCCGTAACGTGCGTCCATTAAACGTCGCCAAGGTCAGTTGATTTTGGCGGCCTCTCGTAGCTTGGGGATTCTTCGCACCCCCTGTCCTGCCGTTACCGTGACCGCCGCCGTGATCCAGAATAGCAGGGCGGCCGGGAACTGGGGGCCGTGGTTTATTTTGGCTTGCCATTTGGAGGGTTTGCCCATAATCGCCACGCTGGGCATGCGGGTTGGCGATCGCAGTGCGTAACTCTTCGCATCGGTGCCGCTGCTGCCCGTCACCGATCTGCGGTATTTAGTTACGCAGTTTTTTGTTAGGGTTAAACCGCCATTTTTCGGTCGTCAGAGCCTCGTCCGTTGATTAGCAGGATGTACCACGAGCAGGTGAGGATGACTTAGAGCCATATGGTGGTATTTGACTCCCTTACACCCTCTTTTATAGGACAATTTAAAAACGGTCATAAGATGATCCGTGATAGTGGTGTTTGCAATAACAATAGTTACTGTTCTATTTGCAGATTGAATTTTTAGCATAGTGTGATCAAAACAGTTTGTACCTTGTGTAGGTAGCGTATGTCCCGGCAGAAGGCCGTGCATAACCAACATATTTAAATAGTTCAGTCTATTTGAGCGCTCATATGAGTTTTAATCTTGTTTATAGACTAAATTTATATTTCTGTCCCCAGTTATAATTATATTTTTGTTAGCTGCAATTGTATCAAGTTGTAAACTTAGGGAATTTATGAATTCTTCAGCATTTTTTATTAAGCGTGATCGGTGAATACCAAAAATTGTCAAATCATTGACATCTGTAAACAAGACGCACACAAAGCTACTCCTTATATACACAACTTCACCATCAGATTGGTTTATATAATTCGTTGTATTGAATGAATTATTTGTGGAATTTGCTTACTTCGGTGAAGCCAGCATTCACTTAGCACTAGCAGGTCAACATAAAATTTTAGTCATATAACACAACTGATTAAAAGATCATCTATGTTATGATTAAAACTTCTGATATTCTACAAACAGCATGGTGAAATCAGTACTTTTAACGCTCATAACAGCGTGAATATTCTCAATGTTACAAGTGTGTACTTTGACTATCTCTAGATTATCAATTTCATTAATAATATTTAACAAACTATCCATAATTCGCTTGGTAAGAAATTCTACTAGTTAGAACTAGAAAAATTATACTGTAAATTTGTGTGATTGCAGGTTTGATATGAGTGTTTGCATCGTGTAGAAAGGAGCATTAGTGAATAATGAGTGGTGGAAATTGTGAAATGTTTAACTAACTTGTCCCAATTCATGTATATTTTTTAAACTGTACATATAAGCTGGATTTTAGAGACGTGGCAGTAAGGGCAGCTACCTTAACCGTTGTAGCTAAAGAACTCTTAGAACTCTATCCTTCACTTTTTGCGAAATTATGAGCTGCATTTACCAAATTTTTTTGATGCCAGATCAAAAACCTCTATTGGACCTTGTATAAATGATTTTAGTAGTCAATAGTTACATCATTTTAAATCAATGAAACATTTAGTGTAGAATCGAATCAGAAACAGAGTCGCAAGGTGCAATGATCATCTTCAGAGTTGGGTCATCACTGAGTCTTCTTGTTGTGACTGTGGAAACTCAGTGCAGACTATCCAGCACATCGTGGAGGACTGTCCCACTCGAAAATTCATTCGGCGGATTCGAGGGGCTACACCAGCTGACACCAGATGCTAAACAATGGGTCCTCCACTCTGACATTAAGTTTTGATCGTGGTTCGCATTATTAGAAATACACCGCCATACGATGATTAAGTGCAGACGACTGTCATCAAGTTCAGCTGAATTTAATTACGGTTTATTTTTTGGGTCAAAGCATAATATCGTGCGTATCAGGCTATGCTGAAAGCATTATGAGCATCGGTCCTAATTACCCTAAAACCATATACTGTCAAAACAGCACGAGGACAGCAAAACCGAAACATTTCACTTGTGTATTGTGTATATAGTAAAGACGTTATATAAAAGAATTGCATTGATTTTATGGGAATACGTTATGTTTCGGTTCTGTAGAAGAACGTAAATACTAGATTTTCTACTACATCACATCACATAAGGTCGGATCTTAAGGGCTAAGTTAGTACAAACATGTCGACGATGTGATAAATAAGACCTGGCCAAGATTGGGTCAGGATAAGCATATGTGGAGTAAGAGGGAGGAGAGCATACCCTGCAGAAGGTGGAATCAGCTAAAAGTGATGATGTTGAAGAGGTTTACACACAATTTTTACAACCTCGTTTTGGGGCCTTACTTTGCAAATCGTCGCCAAACAATGCAGGCATCAGGGTCTGGTAGAGTCCCATTGGTAGCGACCGGATTGCCCGTAGTGCATCGCTTCTTCTCCATGTCAGCGTAGTACCATAGGAGCTGATTCAGACCTACCACAAATAATCGTTACACTTTTAATAAAACCTTTATTGAATGAACTATCAGTCATACTCAACTATGAGTCATACAAATTGTAATTAAGGTGTGTGTGGTGTATAAACAACATTGTCGAAAATTGCCCCAGAACCAACAAACATTGGATCATTGCCCATGCCATCATTATTTATCTATTTTAATAAAATTAGAGTAAATATCCGTATCTAACGGACAATTTGCAATCTAAAACGAATATATTATGTACAGATTATGTATAGTAATTTATAATCTAGTGAATCTTGTACTGACCACACGAGAAGGCGAAGATCACAAGTATGTCCAACACGAAAAACTTCAAAATATCGAGGACCATCCTGCTGAGTGAGACCTGGAGCGGTCCCAAATGCGGATTGACACTGAATATGTAGACCAACTTGAGGCTACTGAAGATGTTTGCAGCTGAGAACAGTCCTTCCGACAGCAACATCGGGTCCCAGGCATCCCATTTCTCTCGGGGCTGGTTCCATTGAAGACCTAAAGCCATCTCCCTTTGCACCTGATAACAAGAGCTTAATTCGTAGATCTTGATATATATATTTAGTTTATTCCAAGCATTCTGTCAGTTCTTCTACTCGAGAGGCCTATCGGTATCATACACAAGCCGAGCCTACACCATCCTGCCCATACAATACAACAACGCCTTCAGAATGCTTTTGCGATTGCTATGGCGTTGCAAAGCGTCGGGCATGTTTGCCAAAGCCCGCGCGGATGGTTTTCACGCCATAATGCGAAAAAAGCGGCTTCCTTACTGCAGCGATTACGTGGCACTCGGAACAGCATACTAAAAATGATTGTTAACAGACAGGACTGTCCCATCCAAATACATTGGGTGGAGGTAGTTATGGGTAAGCGTAAATAAACATCTAACGCCTGTCGTCCCCGATGGGTCAATATAGGAGAACTTATGGTGCACCCAAAACTTGTCACTCCAGACCTAAATTAGTCATAGAAAATTGCTCAATACTGTACTAACAATACTAACGTAGCGTATAAGCAAAGCTATTACTAGCCTGAAATAAATATATTTTATTTATATTATACGATCACGCGTGCAGAGCAGCGAGTATGGTAGACCATACTCGCTGCTCTGCACGTGGTATCCTCTGTACTTTGAGGATCGAGGTAGCCAAAACGTTACGATATGTACATAGATGGATAAAATAGAAACCTATTCTTTTTTTCCTGTCCTCTCACCAATCTACAAATAAATCAAGCATGCGCGTAACAAGCAGTGATAGCCTGGTTAGACCGTTGGACTGCAAAGACATAGGTTTCGGTCTCAAACCCAAGACCTCTGTCTTTTCGAAAGCATGTGCGTATTAAGAATTAATTATCGCTTGCTTTAACGGTGAAAGAAAACATCGTAAGGAAACCTGCATGCTTAAGAGTTTCTTGAAGGTGTGTGAAGTTCGTCAACCCGCACTGGGCAAGCCCTCTCAGTTTGAGGGGAGGCCCGTGCCCAACGGTAGGACAGTTTCTTAACAGGGCTAATATTATTATTATTCTGCGCGTAACAGTATAAACAGCATGTATTACCTATCTGCAATAATGAAATTCTCGGCAAAACACATTGTATTATTTTCGGGGTTTATAAGTTTGGTTGCGTTTGCGTTGCCAATTGTATAGGTAATTTGAAAAGGCAGTTTACCTGGAAATGTGAGACAATCCGCAAGGCGACAGTGGCGACGTACAGTGAGTTGGTGACGAAGTCGATAACATTCCACATGTCGTGCACGTACTCCCGCAGCCCCATGTCCCAGAGCTGCTTCACCTCGCTCCAGATGAGTCCTGACACAGAACATTACTAATTTATTGCAGTAGCTCTACCAACTGCCTTGTTGGTCTAGTGGCGAATAATGATCGAACGATCACGAGGTCCCCGGTTCAAATCCTAGGTCAGACAAGTGTAGTTTTTCTATAGAAAAGTTCCAGTATCAGTCCGGAGTCTGGAATTGTGCATGTAATAAGGGGGGTGGGGGGATAGCCCCTCGAAAATATATATCGAAATAATTTTGTGTAGATGTGACCTACTCTGAATATTTATATTTCTTCTTTTCATTGTGTGATCAACGAGTTTTTACATTTCTTGGTTAGGCTAAGGGCCTCTTTCACCTCCCTCGAGTAAAGTCTAAAGTAGACTAATTAGTGTTGTCAGAAGGCTCGAGCTTCCGAGCCTTAAAGTCGTTGAGAGCTCGCGCATCCATAGAAAGCTCGAGCTCTCTATAAAGAGCTCGATTCGAAGCTCGAGCGCCGGCTACAAGGCTCAAGCCGCGGCTCGAACCTCGAAGCTACAAGGCTCGGAGGTTCGAGCTTTAAACGAGCTCTGTTAACAAGGTTCACGGTAGTTACTTTGAAAAAAGACTCTGCTTAGAGTTTAAAGTCAAGGGCCGTAAAGCAATAGTAATAGGTATGTAGAAAGGGTCAATCAATGTTCTCGTAATTTCTACCGATTTTAATGAGTTCGGGAATTAATAATTTCGAAAAATGTTCGAAACAAGTAAAACGAAAACTTTAGGTATTCATAAAATACCACTAACTCGGTGTTATGGTACTGGTCTAATGGACACGTCTTTTGTACAACATAGCCATGTTTGGGTTCGTTGGATTTGTCTTTACGAGTACTATAGACCGAGATTGTGTTTAAGATCACATGAAGGAGCCGGAAGATGGCCTTCAGAACTACCCAACGACTCAACACAGCCCCATGGCGTGTGGGCTCGTTTGTGTTTTGGCAAGTGCTTAAGACCCAGACGATGTTTAGGGTCTGATGATGGAGCCGAAAAGTGATTAACGGAACTCCGCAACTACTCAACATAGCACCGTCGTGTTTGGAGTCGATTAACTTGTCTTGATAAGAAGTTTCGACTGAGATGATGTCCAGGGTCTGATGATGGAGCCAAAAAATAGCTAACGGAACTGGGCAACTACTCAACATGACCCCGTCGTGTTTGGGATCGTTTAACATGTCTTGATAAGAACATTCTACTGAGATGATGTCCAGGGTCTGATGATGGAGCCGAAAAGTGGCCAACGGAACTCCGCAACTACTCAACATAGCCCCGTCGTGTTTGGGGTCGTTTAATTTGTCTTGATAAGAACTTTCGACTGAGATGATTTCCAGGATCTGATGATGGAGCCGAAAAGTGGCCAACGGAACTCCGCAACTACTCAACATAGCCTTGTCGTGTTTGGGGTCGTTTAACTTGTCTTGATAAGAACTTTCGACTGAGATGATTTCCAGGATCTGATGATGGAGCCGAAAAGTGGCCAACGGAACTCCGCAACTACTCAACATAGCCGTGTCGTGTTTGGGGTCGTTTAACTTGGCTTGATAAGAACTTTCGACTGAGATGATTTCCAGGGTCTGATGATGGAGCCGAAAAGTGGCCAACGGAACTCCGCAACTACTCAACATAGCCCCGTCGTGTTTGGGGTCGTTTAACTTGTCTTGATAAGAACTTTAGACTAAGATGATTTCCAGGGTCTGATGATGGAGCCGAAAAATAGCTAACGGAACTGGGCAACTACTCAACATGACCCCGTCGTGTTTGGGATCGTTTAACATGTCTTGATAAGAACATTCTACTGAGATGCTGTCCAGGGTCTGATGATGGAGCCGAAAAGTGGCCAACGGAACTCCGCAACTACTCAACATAGCCGTGTCGTGTTTGGGGTCGTTTAACTTGGCTTGAAAAGAACTTTCGACTGAGATGATTTCCAGGGTCTGATGATGGAGCCGAAAAGTGGCCAATGGAACTCCGCAACTACTCAACATAGCCCCGTCGTGTTTGGGGTCGTTTAACTTGTCTTGATAAGAACTTTCGACTAAGATGATTTCCAGGGTCTGATGATGGAGCCGAAAAGTGGCCAACGGAACTCCGCTACTACTCAACATAGCCTCGTCGTGTTTGGGGTTGTTTAACTTGTCTTGATAGAAACTTTCGACTGAGATGATTTCCAGGGTCTCATGATGGAGCCGAAAAGTGGCCAACGGAACTTCGCAACTACTCGACATAGCCTCGTCGTGTTTGGGGTCGTTTAACTTGTCTTGATAAGAATTTTCGACTGAGATGATTTCCAGGGTCTCATGATGGAGCCGAAAAGTGGCCAACGGAACTTCGCAATTACTTGACATAGCCCCGTCGTGTTTGGGGTCGTTTAACTTGTCTTGATAAGAACTTTCGACCGAGGTTATATCCAGGGTCTGATGCTGGAGCTGAAAAGTGGCCGGAAGAACTCCGCAACTACTCGACATAGCCTTGTCGTGTTTGGGGTCGTTTAACTTGTCTTGATAAGAATATTCGACTGAGATGATGTCCAGGCTCTTATGATGGAGCCGAAAAGTGGCCAACGGAACTCCGCAACTACTCAACATAGCCCCGTCGTGTTTGGGGTCGTTTAACTTGTCTTGATAAGAACTTTTGACTGAGATGATTTCCAGGGTCTGATGATGGAGCCGAAAAGTGGCCAACGGAACTCCGCAACTACTCAACAAAGCCTCGTCGTGTTTGGGGTCGTTTAACTTGTCTTGATAAGAACTTTCGACTGAGATGATTTCCAGGGTCTGATGATGGAGCCGAAAAGTGGCCAACGGAACTTCGCAACTACTCGACATAGCCCCGTCGTGTTTGGGGTCATTGTATTGGCAAGTATTTTGGACACAAATTATGTCCAAGGTCTGATGACAAACGTCACACGAAACACCATCGTATTAGGGCATACCTTATTTGTTTAAAATAAGAATATGAATAAATAAAATAATTATAAAATTGAATACTGAACAAAAAATACGCACAAATAAAGATATTATTAGAGAATAATAATCAAAGTCTAAAACTAAAAAGTACGACATTAAATAAACGTTAATAATCTTTTAAAAACCTTTTTTTATATACTATTGAACTAAAAATATTATTTCGTCTTGTCTATTTACCTATATTATCACACATCTCTTGCGGGGTAGGCAGAGAGTACAGAATTTCAACAGGTTTTTTTCCAAATAGTCTCCTCCTATTTAGTGTTTACAATATTTAGTTAAATATTATAGTTATAGAAGAACCCTATCCTTGGTTGCTTATTAAAGTTCTTATAGCCAACTGGACTTTCCACAGTCATTAACACTAAAAGAAAACGATTATTCATCAAAATCCCTTAGTTATTACGTAAATACAAAAATCCTAGTTTTTACGTAAATAATAATATTAGCCCTATTAAGAAACTGTCCTACCGTTAGGCACGGGCCTCCTCTCAAACTGAGAGGGTTTAGGTCATAGTCCACCACGCTGGCCCAGTGCGGGTTGGCGAACTTCACACACCTTCGAGAAACTCTTAGGCATGCAGGTTTCTTCACGATAATTAATTTTAAGTTTTTACGTAAATACAAAAATTAATACATCCATCCTCACTGCTGTCTTTTTGTATCTTTCAAAAACCTATATTTTTTTGTATCCTTGCATTTGCAGTACCTAATAAGATTTTAATTATCTAATAACTCCTTATTATACTGCAATTACATAGGTAACGCATGTGAGCGTAGGTAAGTAAGTCGCTACAAAACGGAGCCGCGCGGCGGCGGCGATGGCGTGCCCTTCCCTGCGCCCGCACACACTTCACCCCGCGGAATACGTCACTGAGACCACCAATATATATTACAGAGAAACAGATTCGAAAAGCGGGCGCGCGATGTATGTGCTTTACAACATGCGCAGCAATGTCTGTGACAAAGCAATACGGAGATGTCAAATGCATTTCTGAAATGTATTTCTCATTACGCACACATTTATATGCAAATTTCATTGTTAAAAGGTATAAAAGTATTTAAAAAATGGTAAAAAAAATTAAGTTTTGGAATTTGGTTTTTGTATGGAATTTGTGAAGCAATTATCAAATATTGCGTTATTTACTTACAATATATACTTATAACTAGTTAAACATTTACTTATGTTTTCAGTAATATTTATTTCCTCGTCAAATAGCCCTTTAATAAAGCCCTTTAGTAAATATAATAGACGGCCTTAGGGAGTTGTTTCTCTGTACACTATGCTGAGGCCCCGACCAGGATGCCGGGTGCTCTGCGCAAGGGTACCTACATTCGGCAACCAGTAGTTTTTTAGTTGCGCGCCAATAACAACGCTCCTCATAGCACAGACAGTAATATTCACTAATAATGCTAGGGAACAAAAACGACCAAGATATTGACATGTCTATTGAGACAATTGTAAATCCCGGGATTACTTCCAGTGAAGAATCTTTAGTAATATCAAAAAGACAGCGTTTAAGTTGGAAATGGGATAAAAACATCTTTTGACCAACAAGTACTTGTGTACACAAATGTAAAGAGTCGCAACACGTCGGAGTTATGTTGAGTACTTGGGTTGTGCTGTTGGCCACCTGCCAGCTGCATCATCAGACCTTGGACATCCGTGTATACAAAACTTGTCAAGACAAATCCAATGAGCCCAAACACGGTGATGTTATGTTGAATAGTTGAGTAGTTCTGTTGGCCACCTTCCGGCTCCAACATAAGAACCTGGACATAATTCGGGTCTACAGAACTCGTCAAGACAAATCTAATGAGCCCAATCACGGCGGGGCAATGTTGAGTACTTGGGTAGTTCTGTTGGCCACCCTCGGGCTCCATCATTAGACCCTGGACACCATATAGGTGCAAAGTGCTCGTCAAAACAAATCCAACGAGCCCAAACACAGCGGGGTTATATTGAGTAGTTTGGTGGTTCCATTGGCCGCCTTTCGGCTTCATCATCAGACACTGTACACTATCTGGTTGTATAGTAGTTCTTAATACCAATCTAACGAGTCTTAACGCGAGGGGGTTATGTCATATAGTTCACATGTTCCTATGGCCACCTTCCGACTTCATCATCAGATCAGCTCCATGGTACCATATTATTGCATTGTTATTGGATTTACATATGTATGCCAAATTTCAGCTTAATCTGATACCCGCATGTCCTTGAGAAATGGATCTCAAGATTTGAACCCGAAAGACAGATTGCAAGTCAATGAAAGCTTGTAAAAAATTAACATCCCCCGATAAAGGGCTTACGAGATATCGGGGTGTATTTAATTCGTAACATTAATATTCTCTGCCTATCCCGCAACGTATTTGGCGTGGTGATAGATATAGATAAAAATATTCATTTAGTACAATATTTGGCTAATCGTATCAAAAATCAAAATAACTTGAATATTAGTTCTTATTAGTATAGGCAAAATTGAAGGCTCAAGCTTCGACTCGAACCTTTAAGAGCTGAGTCCTAACGGCTCGCGAGCCTTTAAAGCTCGAGGTTTGAAACCTCGAGCCTTAAGGGCTCCGGAGCCTTAAAGGCTCGAGCCTTGAACGCTTGCGAGCTTCGACTCGGGGTTCGAGCGCTCGACTCAGAGCTCATTTCTTACAACACTAAGACTAATCGACAATTAATGTAAATCCGTATAGAAATTTTACCATCTCGGAGTAGCTTTATACGGCGGTTAAACTAGCTAGTTTTAATTGCCATGTAACGCTAATCTAGAAGTAGCTAGCCAGCACTTTATTCGAGAGTGGTGAATGAGGCCCTAACCGTATGAAATCTTCTGACTAATTTTAAATAATTATAGTGTTTAAATAATTCATTTAACTTTCCTTAATCAATCCGCACTGGGTGCGCCCTTTTGAGTATAACCTATTCTCTTCCACCTCGAATTGTAATAGAAGGCTTTCGTCCAACAGTACGACAAACTAGGCTGCTTATTATATAGGCTACAAATAGAATCAAAGAGAGTGTTTTTGTGAGTGTGAGAGTGATCTACGCTGTTGGCCACGGGGCCTTTACAGCTTCACCGGACAAAAGGGCGAGCGTGCAACTACTACGCTCGAGATCAAGGAGAGTGTTGAAAGAGCATACAGATCTGATACAGACCGCTCACCCATGCAAGGATAAACCACTCGACGTGGGAAGGCATGACGCCGCGGCGCGAGAGCGGCTCGGGCGTGTTGGGCACCGCGCTCCAGCCTGCCGCCGTCTCGATGCGTTGGGACGCCAGGATCAGAAGAACTGGAATAACAAACAAGCAGTTAAACATATTATAGATAATTGGGTGCTTGCTGCCTCTAAGACTATTTTTTGTTTCCGCTGTAGTAAACAGCGGAAACAAAAAAGTCGAAACGCATTTTATGAATTTGTTTGTGTTACAAATAGAGAGCGGTTATTAGATTGGTTGGTGGACAGATAATGGTTGTTCGTATGTCGTATCGGTTTATAATTCAAATAAAAAATACACTTAGGAAGGGCTTGTACAAATATTATTACCTAACTCTATTTCTTATGCAAGCTTTCTGTCCACCAAAGCAAAGAGCAGGAAAACAACCAAAACGATCCAGTTATTTTACGAGAGCACTTACCTACTAAATTACCTACCTTATTGCTTGTTTACGCTCTTTGAACTGAGCTTTAGTAAATAACAACAATTGAACCATACATAGACGACAAAAATACAAGAAGTTACTAGCCACTTCTCCACTCACATAGGAACATAAAATAGCTCGCCGAATGGCACAAGAACTTGATAAAGGGTTTCCGCAAGGTGCGGCCGGCGGCGGAGTGCGGGGCCACAATATACGCCAACGAGTACAGCGGGAACATGGCGCCGATGCGCACCATCTCCGCCGCCTGCAGCAGCATGTTCTTGCGGCGGAACCCCGGCACGCTCTCGTACCAGATGGACGCTAGGAGCTGTTGGACGTTTGGATGCGCTACAAACTGAAATAAACGAGTAATAGAGGTTTGTGACGTACCCTAATATAACAATGTTCTCTTACCTTAATTATTCACATCGAGCTAAGAGTTTAGACGAAATTGAAGATGAAATAAAACTATTTTACGGATTTTATCGCGGTTTATTTTTTTTATTTTTAGTTCCCGACGTTTCGAGTGCTTTGCAGCACCCATGGTCACGGGAGGGACTGAGGTGTTAGACGTCCAAAAGGCATAGTTGTTCCGGGGTACCCTCCAACTTCTTAATTATTTTTGTTGTTGTAGGATGTTTTTTAATTTCAATAGCCTCGCGAACCATCCTTGGTAGGAATCGGTGTTCTTTCACGAGGATTTGTGGTCTATCAAATCTGATGTTATGGCGGGTGCGGTCAAGGACATGTTCACAGACTGCAGACTTCTTTGAGCGAAGTCTGCAGTCTGTGAACATACATATACCTAATTTCAATAGAGAAGATGGCTGGGTGCTTCCATCGTCTTGGGATCCGGTAATTAATATAATCAAATCCAAAACCAAGCATAACACTGCAAGACCTCAAGACACCGTGAGCTCATTCTGCGTAGATCGGACCAACAACAACAAAAATAAATAAGAAGTTTGAGGGTACCCCGGAACAACTATGCCTTTCGGACGTCTAACACCTCAGTCCCTCCCGTGACTATGGGTGCTGCAAAGCACTCGAAACGCCGGAACTAAAAATTAAAAAAAACCGCGATAAAATCCGTAAAATAGTTTTATTTCATGTGTAATATTCGCGTAAATCTAAGAACTCAATATAGAAATTTAAGATATACGCGTCAAATGCTATTGTCAGTTGCTACAAGCGAATACATTTTTATATATTGTTCGGTGAAGCTATAAAAACCCGCGGAAAACAGCGTAGACCATTCACACACCAAAAAAAAAGCATACGTACAGACACGAACATAGAACCTCCTCCATTTAAACTGGTATAAAAAGAATACATTTTTGTGTTAAACTTTTCTTACATGTGTAAAAATATTGTGGTAAATTTTTAATAAATCAATGAAACCCAGCCGCCAGTCTTTTTGACCGACAAACACTAGTCTTGCTGAATAGGGTTGAACTCTGCTACCATCACCGACATCCCTATTCCGCGTAAAGAAACATGTTGATTTGTAACTCAGTCGCAATCTATAAAGGTCACAACTTGAACACAGACTAGGCAGATTGGAAAACACCAGATTAGGAGCCGTTAAATTTTTCAATAACAACTTAAATATAAGACTAACCTTTTTCTGCCGTAATTTAATGGCTAGCTTAAGTCGTGACAAGCGCATTCTCTCAGGCGCTCCGGGCTCCGGCAGCGGCGCCTGCGGTGAGCCCGTCTCGTGGTTGAGCAGCACCTGCAGCTCGTGGGAAGTGCGCGTGTGATCCAGCAACGCAGTCGCAAACTCCTGGCACTGGGACCGTAGTTCTTGATACTCCGTCTTAAACTCGTGCTCGAGAGCCGATAAGCGTCGTAATTCCCAGGACAATTCGAACGCTGTTAGGATTGGGTCTTTGGAGGATAATGCTATGAGGGAAGGGGACGCCAACGCTCGATATGCGTTTATGCGTGAGCGCGAGTGGCGGAGAGAATCCTCGTGTCGTGATCGGACACACTCGTCGCACCCACAGCGCACGTCGTGTGGGACCGGCAGCGACGCGCCCCTGTCCAGCAGCAGCTTGATGATCTCATAGCTGTCCCGGTGCGCGGCAAGGATCAGCGGCGTGATGTCAGGTGTGAACGTCGCCGTCTCCGGCGGCAACGCCTCCCAGCTCTAGGAAAGCAAAACATATTGTATATTTACATTGTAAGCAAATAAATTTAACTCGAACATTCACATTTCACTAATAAATGCCATGTCAAAGAGGTTACCTGTATTAGAATAGGTGTTTTAATAATGTCATCATCATCATCATCATCTCAGCCTATACTTGTCCACTGCTGAACATAGGCCTCCCCAATCGCTTTCCAGCGTAACCGGTCCGATGCCACCTGCATCCAACGACTTCCTGCGATTTTCACAAGATCGTCGGTCCATCTGGCAGGCGGTCGTCCCACGCTGCGCTTGCCAATACGTGGTCTCCACTCTAGAATCTTTCTGCCCCAACGCCCGTCCGATCTACGCGCTATGTGGCCCGCCCATTGCCACTTCAGCTTGCTAATCTTAACGGCTATGTCGGTAACCTTGGTTCTTCTACGAATCTCCTCATTCCTGATTCGATCACGTAGAGAAACGCCGAGCATAGCTCTCTCCATAGCTCGCTGAGCAACTCTGAGCTTTTTTATGAGACCTATTGTAAGAGACCACGTCTCTGATCCATATATCATCACTGGTAACACACATTGACTAAAAACTTTAGTCTTAAGGCACTGAGGTATTTTGGATGAGAAGATGTTGCGCAGTTTCCCGAACGCTGCCCAGCCGAGTTGGATTCGTCGATTGACCTCTCTCTCAAAGTTGGACCTACCTAACCGGACTACCTGTCCCAGGTAAATGTATTCGTCGACAACTTCAAGAGTAGAGTTCCCAACGGTGAGTGCGGTGGGTACGACATGGACTTTAGACATTATTTTCGTTTTCTCCATGTTCATTTTAAGACCCACTTGTTGAGATACTCTGTTGAGGTCACCGAGCATTCGTCTTAGATCTTCCAGCGACTCCGCCACGACCACAATGTCGTCGGCAAATCGAAGGTGAGTGATGTATTCGCCATTGATGTTGATGCCAAGTCCTTGCCATTCCAAGAGCTTGAAGGCGTCCTCTAAGGTGGCCGTAAACAGTTTCGGAGAAATGACGTCTCCCTGCCTTACTCCTCTTTTTATGGGGATCGCCTTCGTGCACTGCCCCTGTACTCGGACTGACATGGTGGCGTTATTATACAAGCACTTCAACACTTCGATGTACCGATAGTCAATGCGGCATCGCTGGAGAGATCTAAGAACCGCCCAAGTCTCTATCGAATCGAAGGCTTTCTCATAGTCCACAAACGCCAAGCATAGTGGCCGATTATACTCCTCGGTCTTCTGTATAATCTGCCGCAGCGTTTGTATGTGGTCTATGGTACTAAAGCCTTTCCGGAAACCGGCTTGTTCGGGAGGCTGGAAGTCATCAAGCCTGCGTTCGAGACGATTCGTGATGACTCTCGAAAACAACTTATAAACATGGCTCAGCAGTGTGATGGGCCTATAATTCTTCAGTAAAGTGTTATCACCTTTCTTGAAAAAGAGTACCACCACACCCCTGTTCCACGCTTCCGGCGTTTTTCCTTCGAGCAAGACGGAATTAAACAGCCTCTGAAGGACTTTAAGTACCGGCGATCCGCCCGCTTTCAGAAGCTCTGCGGTAATTCCGTCTTCACCCGGCGCTTTGTTGTTTTCAAGGTGTTTGAGAGCCATCCCAATCTCGTACAGGCTGATGTCCGGGATATCTTCAGTGTAGTGTCGGGTTAGCTTGGCTCTTGGGTCTTTTACCAAGTCAACAACAGGTTCAGCTACTGAGGTATACAACTGTCCATAGAACCTCTCTATCTCCCTGAGCACCTCTGACCTATTCGACGTTACGTTTCCGTCCTCGGTCTTCAGCTTCGTCAACTGGCTTTGCCCAATAGACGCGTCTCTTGCAAACACTTTGGAGCCCTTGTTCTGCTCTATGGTCTCCTCAATACGTCTTGTATTGAAGGACCGTAAATCGTGTCGCAAGGACTTCAATATCTGTCCATTGAGCTGCCTATAGGACTTAGCATCTTCGGAGGTTTGGAGTGTCATGGTACGTCGCTCAACCATAAGGTTTCGGGTGTAGTCAGATAGCTTTTGAGGCCTATTTTTACGGTGGGGCTTAAAATGCTTGGACCCGACCGTATGGACAGTCTCTACCAACCTATTGTTGATTTCGTCCACTGATGCGCTGCTGTCTAGCAATTCGAAGCGGTTTGACAATTCGAGTTGAAAGTTCTCGGGGTTTTGGATATGTGCATTAGAAGGTCGGAGCGTAGACTTCATCAGACGCGATCTTTCCATTTTGACATTAATATTTAATGTGCCTCTGACCATTCGGTGATCACTGCCGGTTTTTACCCTGTGAATCACGGAGACATCATTAAATATTTGTCGCTTGGTGCTCATGATGAAGTCTATCTCATTTTTTGTGGAACCATCAGGGCTCATCCAGGTCCATTTCCTATGAGGCGGCTTCCGGAAGAAAGAGTTCATCATAAAGAGTCCCTCCTTCTCCAGATATTCGGCCAGCCTCTGACCCCTGGGGTTGCGTTGCCCATATCCAAATTGCCCCACTCTCAATTCATCATCGCCCCGTTTGCCCAGCCGCGCATTGAAGTCACCCATAACCACTGTAAAGTGTGCTTTGGAAGTATGTATGGCTCTACTAATGTCCTCATACATTACTTCGACGTCATCATCTGAGTATGCCGAGGTCGGTGCGTAGACCTGTATGACCTTCAGCGAATATCTTTTGGATATTCTGAGTATCAGGTACGCTACCCTGCTCGACACACTAGTGATGGACACAACGTTGTCTATGAGTGACTTGTGGACGATAAATCCGACACCACCTTGGGACTGCTGTTCGCCCTCCCGATAGTAAAACAAGTTGCCGGATTTTAAGGTTATCGTGTCCTCGCCCTTTCTTCGGACCTCCGATAAACCAACAATATTCCACCGCAACTTGTTTATCTCTTCTTCCAGCTCAACAAGCTTCTCATCTGTCCTTAACGTGCGTGCGTTGTATGTCACCAGGGCCAAATTTCGGTGTTGGTGGTAGCCGAATCTCTGCCGGAGATTCTTAGCACCCCTTGTCCTGTCGTTACCATGGCTGCTACCGTGGCCAGGACGAACAGGACCGCCGGGGACTAGGGGCCTGGTTTTCTTACATTCGTCCATAATTGGGGGTGTTTGCCATACTCGCCACGCTTGGCAGGCGGGTTGGCGAGCGCAGTTATTGGTCGTCGAAGTGCTAAGGGGAACGCTGCTGCCCATTCCCTAGTTTTCCCTTAGTCGCCTTGTACGACACCCGATGGGATGAGATGGGTTGGTCCTATTCTAAGCCGGGAACCACGCAGCTCGAATAATGTCACACGTTCGTATAACCACTTATTATCTACTCGCACGTTTAAAAATATCTAAGAGGGTGATTTAATAGAACATATTTGTTGCATTTTCGCCCTAAGATCAAATATATAGAGATATAGATAGATCTTTATCTCAAATTGCCCACTTAATAGTGGGAGAGGCAACTGGCATGATCCCGGGCTATGTACTACATCTTAATGGCCTTTACTATATTAATCGTCCTTTACAGCATCGAAGGAAAAATGTGCTATAATTAAACAGGTCCCGGCAACCAAATAGCCAAAATCATAAATGTATTGGTTACTACCTGTTACCCGCGGCTGCACATGCGTTTGAATGGGTAAAAAAAACCGGTTTTTACGTTTTTCCGTGCATTTTTCCTTTTTTTCTCCTCATGAGAACCTTCCTCGGAATTTAACGTATATTTAAAAAAGAAATAACCGAATCGGTCCAGCCGTTTTCGAGTTTTGCGCTTAGCAACACATTTAGGCATTCATTTTTATTTATATAGATAGATAAACATATGGTACAGCTGGCTCTCATGAAGTGCTAGGTTTGAATTTTAGGTCAGAAAAAATGTTATTTACGCCCATCTTGTATCCTACATTTAGACTTAGGATCGAAATTTTCATCATCGACTAAATAGTCGATCACCTGCGCTTGAAGAAGGCTTATTTGTTTTATTATTTTGGTGTACACATTTATAATAGACACTTGATATCTCAAATTCTTTACTCACATAATTTGTCAATTATTATTTTATCCCTGACACACCCTAGCAATAATATATTACGAATGAGTTATTGCAGTAAAACCTTAATTAAAACTCACCAACGCTAATAGATACCTAACAGCAATTTCGTTACGTGCGGTCTGCGGTCTCGTTAATAATGTTAATAATTACACTAACGGTGACAGATAATTGAGCGACCACATGAGCTATTTATCGCTTTAAAGCAATGCACCGTATCTTGTTAACACACTGCTCTAGGATCGAATTTATTATCATGGGGTCTAGTATTTTTCGAAATCTATTTGCAGATCATAGTTAGCATAGCACAGCTTGAATAATATTTTTTACAATAATTAGGATGCCCTCATCTCTCAGAGAACGATACCACTATTTGAACGTGAAATCCCCCGGCTAGGCTAGGTAAACTGTCACATAGAGGTTTTGGTTTCGTCGGCGATATGAAGATGTACCCAATCTTCATATCGCCGACGACGTTAGGTCCCAATGTAAAGGGGGCGAGCCTACTGCTATTATACCAACAAATATATAAATTTTTCGTATTACGTAACGTACGTAAACTACACTACATTTGGTTCGACCTAGGATTCATAATCGTACCCAAGAAGTTATGATCACCAGCCACCCGTCACTCTACCAACGAGACAGGCATCTTAAAATTTAAATTAAAATTGTTGCCGAATAATAATAAGACGTAAAACTATAAATACATATTATCTATATCAGTGGACCGATTAGGCTTATGCTGTACACGATGCGAGTTGCAGTGCGAGTTAAAGCCAACTAGTCGTGCGGCCCGCACGGTGCGGGCAACATTGCGACACATACCTACATGAGTACTGGACTTATTTACTCTATCGTGTTTACATGACGCGATCGAGTCGTGCAAATGCCTCACCCGCACCAATTACTCGCACCGAGTACAAGTGACAATAAAGAAAACTTACATTTGGTTCGCCAGGCTTTCGAGTCCTCTCCTCATGATCGAGCAATGCCTCTACCGCTTCAACAAACTCCTCAGAAATAGCGTGCAGTAACGCGTCGCGAGTCTCCACGCCGAACTCCACGAGTAGTTCCACCATTTCCAAGTTCTCGTTATCGATGGCCATGAGTAACGCGCTGCGGCCGAGAGGGTCTACGCAGTCCACGTTTATGTGGCCGGTGTCCCTCGCCCGCTGGAGCACCCGACGGGTCCCGGCCACGTCACCGCGCTCCACCCCTAGTAAGTACTTCTTCTCCTCTAGGGACAGCACTGCCATCTCTTGGTGCGGCCGCACCACATTCTCCTCCTCCGTCATGCCATGGATGCTATGCCTCTATAGATCAAGATATTAAGGAAATAGTTTCAGTTTTTGTGGCTCTATAATATGATGTGTTCTTAAGGGGGTCATTTGTATAATTAGATCTATCTATCTATCTATAACCTCACGCCAGATCCCTTGCGGGGTAGGCAGAGAGTACAGAGTTCCAACAGGTTCTTTCCTTACATACCTCTCTGGCTTCCTCGACTCTCATAGTTCGTCTCATACATGCTCGCCGGTTACGGAGACTCTTGACTAATTCTTTCTTAATTAGATCTATTAATTCTATTTCTTATTCTATGTTAATAGCAGAATGAATGAGTGTGTGGAACTCCATAAAGCTGTCCAGAAGTCCCGCAGTGCAGTGCGGAGATTTTCATTGAAAAGCTCTTGACGGGATATTTACATAGTATTGACGACGTGCGATCACTTTTATTAAGTTTTAACTTTCTAATTCACGCTGCTGACAGATTCCATGACTCACAAGCCACGATGTTACAGTCTTCGAGGCGTAACAAAGACTGAACTCAAAGGAAGGTAAATAATAAATTGCATAGGTATCTATCCAGGGTATACTTGCCCTCTTTGAGAGCCCATGTATTGTTGTTTGTCAGGAAAATAAAGTAAGTAGCTAATTTCATCGATTGCGTCATGGGAATTCTTTGACGTAAGGCTAACGAAATGGATGTTATCGTCTACCTGTAGAGAGCTTGTTTTATCCATTAAATTAACGTCAATCAACGATCGTCTTCGAACAAAAAAAGACTTACAAGAGTACGTATATAGGTTAAGAACGTAGGTGTATGAATGTAGAGTAGAGACAGTCAGCAACGTATTTACGTTTTACGCTTAACATTATCACTCTTTCAAATAAATAATATTTTTTTTACAAACTTTGGGGAACATTATCAAAACCAAATTATTAATGTCATCTTCAATTATAACATATATTTATTTTATTTAACATTTGATGCAAAACAAAATTATGCAAGCGATATAAAGAATTGAGTATGTTAATCGACTTAATGGCCGTGTGCAATGGCGCGTGTTAGGAGAGGCCTATGTCCAGCAGTGGACTACGATAGGCTGATTGATTGAATCGACTTATGTTGCTAATCGTACCTATACAGCCGATGGCATACATTTTAAAACAGTTTGTCTTAATAATAGACCATATTTAAATAAAGAGGCGATATAATAGAGTAATAATATAAGACTAGAAGTCGTATAACCGCGTGAAAATGTCGCCACACATGAGAAAGACTTGTCACAAAATACTTCAGCAATGCGGGGAACAATATTGTATGTGATATAATGGCTTAAGTTTTTTGCAGCATATTCAACTGCGGAAAGTCTTCCAAAACTTGTAATTGTACTGTATTACAATTCATAGCAAATTATTTTTACAGCATTAATGTGACTCTGTGTGTATTTTTTTTAATTGTGCATGTATAGCAAAACGGCGGCATGGTTTCGAACGAAATCGTACGCTATAATGTATGATTCACGTATGCCTACATTGGAGGCAAGTAAATTTATCTCGAACGTACACATTTCACTAATAGATGCCATGTGAAAGAGGTTGCCTGTATGAGAGTAGGTGTTTTAATAATGGCACACGTTCTTTCTATAACCACTTATTATCTACTCGCACACTTAAAAATATCTAAGAGGGAGATTTAATAGAGCGTATTTATTGCATTTTTCGCCCTAAGGTCAAATAGAAATATAATAAAACTATTTTTCGGATTTTATCAGTCCCTCCCGTCACCATGGGTGCTGCAAAGCACTCGAAACGTCGGGAAATTAAAAATCAATAAAAAAACCGCGATAAAATCCGCAAAATAGTTTTATTTCTTGTGTAATATTCGCATAAATCTAAGAACTCAGTATACTACATGACGATTCATGTCCTTTATTTGTACTTGTCTATTTTTTTCAAATTGTGCATGTATGGCAAAGCGGCGACTTGGTTTCTAACGAAATCGTACGCTATTCACATCTAGTGTTCGATTTCTGTGAATAGAACCAACTGACTATCATTAACAAGCAAGTGTTAGACGGGTATGGTTGTACGTTGTACGGCCGTCGCCCACTGTCACTCATTATACAAATGGGTCGCGGGGTCGTGGGGCGGCAACCACCCCACGCCCGTCGGTGCCGGCCAGGGAGGCTCTCCTTACGTGTAAGGGAAAGTTTATAGAATCGAGTTCTAAGAAACTGTCCCACTGGGAAATATCTTGGTATTATCTGTTATTATATAATATAATATTTGTCCTGTTAAGAAACTATCCCACTGTTGTGCACGGGCCTCCTCTCAAACTGAGAGGGCTTAGGCTATAGTCCACCCAGTGCGAGATGGCGAACTTATTGTTGCTGTTATTACTAAATAGTAATTTTTATTAATTATTTTGAGCACGTCTGGAGGAGAAAATGTCTCAGCGTGGTGTATTACGTTGCAGCTATCTGGGTTTATTAGCGACTCTATTAAATAACTGACCAATTAAGTAAACGCCAATATTACAACCGCTTATATTCTTAACAACTGGACCAAGCCTATGTGGCTTGCTATGAATGGCTGAAGATCGTTCAATCAAAAGGACGGACCGAGCATGGCTAAACTTTGGTTCTATCCAACCAAATACTCCAACTTAAAAGGCTATTCAGAAACAAAGGTCCCGTTAAAATCAGTTTAATAAGAAGGAAGAAACTGAAATGTTTTTTCCCGAAATTCAAAAGAAAACAGAGCAAAATTACATACATGAATCATACACTAACACACGTAACATAAGCCTTCTTTTTACAAGCTTTTTTAACTCGCAATGTTCGTATGTCTGTCTATCTTTCCTGTTTAAACCTTGTGATCCATTTATCAAGCACTTGCAATTGATTATTGAAATTTGGCATACGTGTGTCAAATCGGTGACAATACAATAATATGCTACCTTGCAGCTGGTCTAAGGATGGGGTTGGAAGGTGACCATTGGAACATCTGAATTATACAACCAAATATTGTTCAGGCTCTGATGATGAAGCCGATGGGTGGCCAGAGGAATCACGCAACTACGCAGTATAACCCGCCGTGTTTGGGCTCATTGGATTTGTCTAGACTGGTACTTTATACCCGGATAGTGTCCAAGGCCTGACGATGGAGCCCGAAGGAACCCAGGAACTCGTCAACTAAATATCTTCATTGCTTTTTATGCAACAGAAGCTTGAGTTTAAAAAGGTCTTTTTAAATAATTATTCTATAATTACTCTCAAATATTACCGGTACGAGGCATGCCTTTTAAGTTATGTCGTTTGAAGAAAAAAAACATAACTAGAACCTTATAGTACTTATTATTGTTCTTAAAAGTATTCACCACGTAGCTTAATACACTTTTCCATTCGCTCAAACCAGTTATTATAACATTTATTCCACTCTAAAGTGGGGGTGTTCAAAATGGCTGACTTGAAAGCGTCGACTGCTTCTTCACCGGACGGGAACCTTTGACCATGAAGACTTTTCTTAATTTTAGGAATGTAAAGAAATCGTAAGGGCTTAGGTCAGGACTGTATGGAGGATGGTCAAGAATTTCTACTTTTTCCTGCTTCAAATACTCAATCGTTTGACGAGCGCTGTGTGAGCTTGCGTTGTCGTGGTGCAGGATGATGCGTCGCTTTGAGTTAGATTTTCGAAGTTCGGCGATGACTTGTGGTAAACCAACTGTGGTATACCACACTGCGTTAACCGTTCTACGATCTTCTAGTGCAATAGTCGCAACATGGCCGGTTTTTCCAACGAACGTGGCCACCATCTTCTTTGAAGTGCTTCGAGAACGAACAACTTTAGTCGGCTTTGGCTCGTCTTGAAAGACCCAGATTGTAGATTGTTGTTTGAAATCAGGATCGTAGGCATAGATCCAAGATTCGTCACCACTGATGATGTCGTAGACGTGATTTGACTCTCCTCGGTTGAACCTTTGCAGAGTTTTCTTACACCTTCTGACGCGGGCCGCCTTGTGATCGTCGGAAAGCAGATGCGGTATCCAACGGCAAACTAGCTTTCTCACACCAAGCGCAAGATCTTCTGAATGGTTGTCCCTGAGATGCCTAATAGAGCCTCTATCTCTCGATACGTCACATGACGATCTTCGGGAATTAGTTGTCTCACAGCAATGATGTTATCTTCAGTGAAGGCGGATTTTGGGCGTCCTTCGCGAGATCTGTCATTAGCACTAGTATGCCCACGCTGGATTCGAATATAGAACAGTTCCTAATTCAAAATTGCCGGGAAATATGGAAACGACAGAACTTAAAAGGCATGCCTAGTAATTGAAACACTTTATTAGGATAAGTAACTTTATAATGTGGTGATAGGTTTTCTTTTTTTATTTATTCAAAATTACAATTTAGTTTTCCCATGGCGGGTTTGAAGAGATCGTTAACTTGTAAATGAGGACCGAGAATGAGGACTGCTTTTCAACGTTCACAATGATATTATGTTTTAAAATGTCACCGTCTGATAGATTATAGATGTTTCAATACCATTATAAAATGGAAATATTATACACGATGTTAATTTAATGAATTTCGATCCAACAGACGTGACAGCCGTTTTTACATAATCCATTATTTTTATACCCTTGTAAGAAAAGTAATATTATTTTACATTAACGGTTCTTGCAGGTCTAGGACAAGGGAAATATGTCGTTGCCTCGATAAAAAACTCATTAAATGAACACGGGCATATTTCAAATAAGTTAATAAAATGAGAATTAATTTACGTCAATATTCAGTTCTTGGTTGTATTTCATTTAAAGTACGTAACAGAAAACATGGTAAATACGCACTAAATCAAGTTTTCTCAATTCACTCTTCTACATGCATGATATTCTGAAGTGGTTGTATAGTCTTTGTTACTTTTCTGACGATTTATAAATACTTTGATGGTTTATTATGGTAAACCACTTTATAAATCATCATCATCATCATCATCAGCCCGTGTCAGTCCACTGCTGGACGTAGGCCTAACCACTTTATAAATAACGTGGTTTATAAAAATTATTCTGATATAAATTTTCTTCACTGATTGCCATAATTAAATTGCTTTTACAGCTAAAATACTTTTTTAACGTTTTGTATGGTCTTTTTACGTTCTTCTTTAAGTCGAAGGAAACTCTGGAATAACTAGTTAAAATAGCGAGACAGTTGATCTTCTTAATTTATATTAATGTAGCATTGTCTTAATAAACAGTTTGAATGTATTTTTTTCTGCAAAACACGTCGTTTTTATAAATACCGACTCATTCTAGAGTAACCTAGATGTATCACGGATCGCAGAACATTGAGGTGTACGTAGTTTAAATGCAAAAAATTACAGCGTAGTGCCAAGTCTTAGGTAAAAATATAATATTGAACGTACTTGATAGAACTTGCCCAGTAAAGCTGCTGAGGTCCCTTCGCTAAACAAACAGCATACTCTTTCACATACACAGACAGTAAAGTGTCTCTCGGGATTGACTAGACTTATGTGCCTGCCACGTCGTTGTCGCGCCGCACCGAGGGAACTTCGCAGACAGAAGTTGATGAGTTTTTAAGCATTGCGCGTTTGAGTCCAGCACGCAGTCATCCCTCGTTAGCACGCGCGCTTTTTAATGCGTTGTGCTGAAGAGCTGTAAGCGCTTTTTAAAACAATGCACTGTTAGCCGTTTGTTTTATTCCAGCACTGGATTAACACGCGTTGAAAAAGCGCTAGTGCGAAAGAAGGGTTACTCACGTTCCGCGACAGTTTGCAGTCTACACGGTCCATCTTTCTTTCTCACGGACATAAAGATGGCCACTAAAACAACATCTAATGAACGCTTGATCGCATGCGTACAATAAACTCACGCGGTAAGAAAGCTGTATATGACGCAATACTAAGAAATAATTGTGCTATAAACGTTTTCCTTTCACGCACGTTTAGTTATTAGCGAAATCTAGAACGTGCTACCTAGTCTAGTCCTAAACTAGAAACAACTTAAAAGATCAATAATTAAAACTTAATCAATAGGTATGTACATATTTTCTCCTTAGAAAATTTCTGAGACATACTAGTCCGAAACTTAAAACTGACGGAAATATAAAAGTGGCTTAAAATGGACTTTTTTGGAAACATATTTTTTTTGGAACGACCGTTACGACGTTTAACCATAATAATAACAGACCTATGAAATAAAATTATTTTGTCAGATTTTATCGCGGTTTATTTTTGATTTTAAGTTCCCGACGTTTCGAGTGCTATGATTTTACTGCTAACAGACCCATGTTTTTACTGCTTCAGGTGGTAGAGCATGTCTGTGGAATACGGATTCGTATTAATATTACCGGGTTAATTAAGAGCGAAGAACGTTTTGTCTACATAATGCTTTATTCTAAGCGTTAGTTATGATACTAAACATATGTATAAACTTACAAAGGTGCGAAACTAACGAACGGAATGGGTCCAGCCGACAAATAGTTTCCGTGTAAATATTTACACGTCCGAACTGTAATTTCGAGACAGCTCCAGTTAAATAGATAGGTACTTAAACGTTATTTTTATTGTTCTTCTGATTAAGTCAGTATTTGTACGGCGCTTGCCGATGAACTGCTCTACAGATTGTAAAGCGCTCGGAAGACAACAAATCAATACATACATCGTTTATACGTTACGTAGATAGTTGTATTTGTGTGTTGGCTCCTATCGGAGTAATGGATCCACGTTTCACGATTCTTATTGCTAAAGTTTTAGACGTGAACCAACTGCAAATAATGCGTGAATCGGTTCTCTTGTGGCCTTCGACGCGTCTTAAAAGCTTAGCGGAGTGGGTTTTGATAAAAAGAATTGTTGATTGCACAGAGAACAAAGCGAGTTATTTTGATGTAATTTTTATTTTATTTTTGTTATCATTGGTTAGTTTTAAGTTGTATAAAAAAAGAAATTCCATCGTTGTTATTTTTGATTTGTTTGTTTTTTTGTTTCTTTGGCATTTCTTGATGGTTAAAAATAATTTTGCGAGTTTAGGGGATTGGGAAGTCACGAGTTTGATTTCTGCACAAACTTATGGATATTTCAGTCTAGGTGGTCGGCGGCGCTTTAAATTTGTTTTATGAAATTGAGTATCTACATACACGGTCTACGTAACCGGCGAGCGTGAATGAGAGGAACTATGAGAGTGGAGGAAGCCAGAGAGATATGTAAGGAAAGAACCTGTTGGAACTCTGTACTCTCTGCCTACCCCGCAAGGGATCTGGCGTCATGATATAGATAGATAGTAACTACAATTGGTACCCTAATATATTAAGGCCGTTAGGTACAAAGTAAATTTTGAGATTGAAGTCAATACGTCTGAAAGTACATATCTCAAAGAACTAAAGAGATTGCATTTAGCAACAAGACCGTCAATTGTAGGCACCTATGGTGTAAGAACATTCTTAGTATGTACCTAGTTAATATCTATATAACCGCTGTATTAAAATCATGGTGTGGATAAATAAATCATATTTGAATCCATCACGTCGTATCCTATTTCTCTCCCGAGCAAACCTATTTTATTTTTATTTTATTTATTTGGGAAATCTAACGATTATGTACAAAGCTTAATTTAACTTAGAGCTATATACAAATTTGTACATACACAACCGGCATCGTGATCCACTACTGGGTGTAATGTAAAAAAGGAAGAAAGTAATTTTAAATGGAAATAATTTACAATTAACAGCTTTAGCTAACGACTGAAAGTTATAAGTAGTTAAAATCTAACATGCTAGGATATGACAATGTATAGGTGCGTGAGAGTAAATTAATATCAGTTGGCGTGTGCAATAGTAGGAATTAGGACAATTAATCTAGTTATTTTATAATAACGGCCCTAGGGATAGAAGAAGCAGTAGTCTAGTTAGCCTATCTATTAGCGTTTTTTTAAATTTGTGCAAAGATATAGCAAAGGAATCTACGTCTGTGAAGTTATCATTATACAATTTCATAATACGATGTAGAGGAGCGCGTTCTCCGGCGTTTGTTTTACAAATCTTAGGGGCAAATAGACGGTGTGCATAAGTGTCTCGAATTCGCTGAGAACGGCTAGGAATGCGTAAATAAATTTGATTCCTGTCAATATAGTTTCAATATTTTATCAAAGACACCGAGAATATCTATATCAGTGTAAAAGAATTCTTCCATCAGATAAATTTTAATTTTAATTCTAAATTTTAATTTTAATCCTAAATTTTAAATTTTAATCCTTAATTTTAAATTATAATTTCATTTTAGTCTTTTTTTTTAATTGTATTTTGGAAATACTTAATGTACTGTGTTGTCTTTATTTAATTATAATTACTTAATTTAATCCAATCCCTGTTGACATAATTAATTTTTGAATCTTTCACTTGACAAACTAATGTTTTTATTTAAGCTTAGTCTAAGTTTACTTTTATTAGGTTATTAATTGATATTTCCATAGTTCTGTAATTTCTCATAACTTTATAGCCCTATCTTAACTAATATTTGTAATCTACGAAAGCTGTGCCTGACTATAATCGGATTTCAAATTGAACTGTATTCTATTTCTTACTATATCTCTTCTCAATGTCTAATTTGTAATCTGTAGTCGTGCCTATAAGTAAATAAATAAATAAATTATAAATAAAATATATGGCGACACTGCCAGGATATATTGAGTATTTTGTCTGAGTCTCGAGGTATTGCGTGGTACTGAAATGAATGAGCTTGTATATTGCACTTCCCTTAGAATAAATATAATCCAGAAGCCACGGGCGCGCATTACATTGAAGCTACAATTACTACCTGCAACGCAAGTAGTCACACGTTCACGCGAGTACTCACTCTGTGACCGTCATGCGAAATAACGTGCCCTGCGCTTATTAAATTAAATTGAATTATGACGTCTTATGCTGTTCCCGCCTGTAAATGCTGTCGAGCTCTAAAAGAAACATGATAGGATCACTTTTAATACGTAACTAGCGCATTCAGGTGCCGTATTAATTAAATATCGAATTAATTCTACCGTCTGTAATTGTCATAGTGAAAGACGCGCCCATTTTCTTAGTGTTTTACTAGTAAAACAATTTTATTCTTCCCTACTTTTATTTGCTAGAACTTTATAGGTTCTAGTATTAAATTGTATTAATATACGGCTTTAATATTTAGTTAGGATGATAAAAATATATTTTCCGTACATTATATTACTACAAATATAAATGGTATATATATATCTATTTCTAGAGTTTAATATGCATTAAAATACACGTTACCGCAACAATAATTCTATTATTATATACTCTGATGTCATCAACATTTACCCCAAAAAGTGGTAATCTTTCCGGGCTGGCAACATTACGCGGGTGGGAAGTGCGCGACGAGCAATTACGACTGCGCGCGGCTTCGAGATATATTATTCTAAGGCACTTCCATACTTTTTATTTTACGGACGATTTAGCGCAGTGGTTAAGAGCTTAAGCCCACTGTGTCTAATAGTCGCGGGTTCGATTCCCGCACGGGACAAATCTTTGTGTGATCCACAATAATTTGTTCTGGTCTGGGTATTTGTGTATGTAAATTTTTATGTTTGTAAACGCACCCACGATACATGAATAAATCCTAGTGTGGGGCTACGTTTTTAAAAAAGAAAATAAATTATTCTCTTATTTTTATATTTTGTGGTATATTAACGTTAATGACACATGCCGTGTTTTATTTTATTTTTTATTTTATTTTGTTTAGGATAACAAACAGCTATGTAATAGCGCATACAATATATCAGACTTATTACAAATAAGTAATTACACAGCCAACACCATTATCCATTAAATATACTTATAAGTTTAAGGCACAGATACTACACAGAAAGAAAACAAATTAATAAATGTAATTAGCACATACGCCTTTGTAAAGTACGTAGTAATTAAGGTTGATACTATCAATCTATCTATCTATAACCTCACGCCAGATCCCTTACGGGGTAGGCAGAGAGTACAGAGTTCCAACAGGTTCTTTCCTTACATACCTCTCTGGCTTCCTCGACTCTCATAGTTCGTCTCATACACACTCGCCGGTTACGGAGACTCTTGACTTTTCCATCAGATAAGACTCGGTTTATTTGGTCGTGGTACTATCTAGTCTAGGTCTTCCCCGGTACCTGCATCCTTCCACTTTCACATTGTATATCTGATTTGTCATTTTGATACTATCAATAACGTACCAATGTGCTTTAGGATGACAACATGAAAAGAAAAACAACAGTACAGATTAAAAAAGTGAGAAATATGAAATAGCATTTAGACATCTACCTTTGACAATTTGTCTATAACAGCATTTCTGAAGTGATTCATTTAGGAAGCAAATATGTCAATTTCAGAAAAGTTATCATTAAAGGCTTTCATAATACGGCATAATGGGGCGTAATTCGTTTTACTTGATTTGGGTATAAATACACTGTGAACATAGGTACTCCGAATACGATGAGAGCGACTAGGGACTCGTAAGTAGATTTGGTTGGTAAGCTGATTACAATCAAAAAAATTATGACAAATTTTGAACAGAAATATCATATCCAATAGAATTCTTCTATTGTTCAAAGTTGACAAGGATAACTTGCTGATAAGGTTATGATATGATGATCTGGTACCAAAGCATTTGAAATTAAGTGAGCGAAGATATTTCAGCTGAACAGATTCCAATTGATCGCAACTTTGTTGTAATATGGATTCCATACCTGAGTGGCGTACTCAAGTTGAGGTCTAATAAGTGATTTGAATAGAAGTAGGTAGGTGCTTGGTTTCTTGAAAGATTTGCAGGTTCTCTTAACAAATCCATATAACTGAAAAGACTTATTAATGATGTGATTAACATGACAATCAAAGTGCAGTTTGGAGTCAAAAAGTACTCCGAGGTCTTTAATGACAGCCACATTTTCAAGGAGAGTATTGCAAAGAGAGTAAGTATAGGGAGAACGTATTTTGCTTTTGGTAAATGTGATAGTTTTGCATTTAGACAAACTTAAATGTAATTTATTTAGACAACAGTAGTCGGAGAGACGATCTAAATCTTGGGTTTTAATACTGCGATAAACTTTGAGATCATCGGTATATATAGGGAAATAAGATTTTTTTTAATCGTGTTAGTAATTAAATAAATAAATAAATTGCATTTCTTTAGTCTAGTTACGCTGGTGTATAATAAAGAGTACTGTACCTATCTATATCGTCATTATAACAACATATAACAGCCGATAAAATTCCACTACAGAACAATCCCCAAAGATATACTTACCGTATCTAAGAAACCAGAGATGAAAAGAATGTAATCAGAATAATGATTACGATTACATTTTGTAATCTCCAATCATGATTGAATATTAAAGCCCGTATTATAGAATGTAAATCAATCGTGAATCTAGTTTTAAAAACTGAATGTTGTACTAAAACTGCCTCGTTGGTCTGGTGGCAAAGCGCAGCGCTTTGTGATCACGAGGTCCTGGGTTCAAATCCTAGGTCGGACTAATGTAGTTTTTCTAACGAAAAATTCCCAATATGAGTCCGGAGTCTGGAATTGTGCCCGGTATATGGCAATAGGCTCGCCCCCTATTACATGGGACCTAACATCGTCGGCGAAACGTGGGTGTAATCAGTACACCTCTGCCACCCCCTCTAGGGAATATAGGCGTGACTAAAACGTTAGTTTTAAAACTAGATTCACGACAGATTAACGTTCTTTAATACGGGCCTAAAAATGTAATTTCTTTGAAGGTTGCAATATCTAATTGTAATCGTTAATTAATAATCTGCTTTTTTTTTTTTTTAGCGTAGCTCCTCTCTAGGATTTATTCCTGTGTCGTGGGTGCTTTTACACCCGCGACTATTAGACATAGTGGGCGGAGCGGCTTAAGCTCATAACTACTTCGCTAAATCGTCCGTCTACATTCCGTATACAATCTGATTACATTTTGCGTCCTCTGCTAGAAGCTATGGTAGTTAAGAAAAAAATATCACCTAAATAGGGCGGAAGTAACTTGCTGTAATCTCTCGCAATTTAAGCAAAAAAGTGGGCGAAGTCATTTATCGGAATTCGCTTGAATCAAGGCAATGTATTTCCCGTATCTCGTTCGCGTAATTTATGTCACGTTACCCGTAACACTGAGAGAAATACTGAATTGGTCCCTTATATACTATTACCAAACGCGGCGCGTTACGATAACTTCTTGAAATGGTCGTGTAATAGTATGCTGTGTGCCACTGGAGCACCACCGTCCCGCCCACATTCCCCAAGCGGGGATGGCAGAGCTGTACCGTGTACACCCGCTCTTTGCCGACGTGGTTAGGTCCCATGTAATAGGGGGCGAGCCTATTGCCATATACCGGGTACAATTCCAGACTCTGGACTGATACTGGGAGTCAAACGCCATTTGTCCGACCTAGGATTTGAACCCCGGACCTCGTGGTCGCAAAGCACATTATTCACCATTAGACCAACAAGGCAGTCAACCGCCTAAAGCAACTGAAGTACCATTAAACATTAATTGCTTGTGCAATTTTCAAGTGAAGTTTTCAAAAGTTATCGTAACGCGCCTAGTTACGTGTTTAATTAGCCAAAACCACAGAAATGGTAATAGAGACACTAGAAGTCCTATAGCTGCGTGAATTCGTAGGACGATTTAGCACAGTGGTTAAGAGCTTAAGCCGCTCCGCCCACCTTGTCTAATAGTCGCGGATTCGATTCCCGCACGGGACAAATCTTGTGTGATCCACAATTATTGTTCCGATCTGGGTATTTGTGTATCTGAATTTTCAGGTTTGTGCACCCACGCCACAAATACTTTCTAGGGTGGGGCTACGTTTAATTAAAAGATAAAAACACTTGTCGTCACACATGTAATCATCTTAATTATCACAAAATACTTCAGGACTGCATGGACGAATGTATGCGATACTACGGCTAAATGTAAAAGTCTTGTAACTATACTCATAAGGTAGTGTTGGGCATTTTTCAATTGATAGATGAATCAATCGAATTTGCACTTGCAATTAAATAATCCCTCTAAGGTTCTCTGGAATAACATTGACTTTTGGACGTCAAACCCCTCAGTTCCTCCCGTGTCCATGTGTGCTTTCGAGCCCTCGGAACATCGGAAACTAAAAACTTAAAATAAGCCGCGACGAAATTTGAAATATTATATTGCAACTTAATTTTTTCACAATTAATTTTTGCCCATCTCTGTTATAAGGTATACAATTCATCGGAAAAGATTTTTTGGGGCCATCATGTAAGTCTGTGTCTATTTTTTCAACCTGTGCGATTATGGCAAAGTGACAACAGTGGTTTCAAACAAAATCGTGCTCTATTTCGCTTCTAGTGTTTTAAAATTACGATTTCTGTGGTAAAAAATTAAGTCCCAGACGAAGCGTCTTAAGGAAGTTTTGGCGGGAAGTCAAAGAGGGATGTTGTCAATTTGTTTTAATTTACAAAACTCGTGTTAATTCGAATAATAATGTGTAATGTTGGTGGAATATTAACCATTATGTATTCTTATGTGTGCATTAGTGAAGGTAATTGTAACAAAGTGATAAAACGTGCCTTTTCAATTTCCCTCAAAACGGCAGTCGCAATTGGTATGTAGAGTATCCATCGCTTTACTATCCAGGGTGGGATACTTCATCAATATCATTATCATCGTTGTCATCAAGTTCATCGGGGAGTACAATTAATTTATACTTGAAACACGATTAAGCAGCTCACTGGACACTGGCAAAATACACTTAAATTAGTGTGAAGCCATAACTAAAAGAAGAAGAAGAAGAAGAAGCGTCTTAAGGTTTGGTCAAATAGCGCTGAGCGGGGCTGCGCTGTGTGGCGTCTCCCAAACATTTCAGAACATTACAACTCCCCAAGCTGCGCCACTGTCGCGCTCTCCTCGCGCTACTTCGGCTATGTGGCGAAACCATGGATATATTACAATGGATTGAGCAGTCTGCAAAAAAAACGTGATGACAAGGATACTCTTTTAGAGCCCTACGTCTCTTTCTAAGTAGGGTGACCAAACATTGGTACGATTATGGACTTGTTAACATATAATTAACGTATAATTCTCAGACACTGTTTATTGCCGTAATTCTTTCTTTCTACGTATATGCCACATCTTAAATGAGTAGTAGTGAAAGTTTTTGATTAAATTGCCCATTTTCTTGCTGACTGTACATTTTTTTTTCAGAATCTGTAAATTCAGCAACAAATACTGCAAAAATTAAGGATGGTCTCCTAGGGCCGTTTTTCTGTACCTACAACGGTTGAGATAGCTGGCCTTACTGTCCCATCTTAATTCATTCTGTATATAAAGACGAATTGACAACCTTGTTCGTTTTGATCTCGGTAATAAATGGTTTACAGCGTATTTAAACCATATCATAAATAGGTGTAGTCCGTATTAGTTCTGCCTTATGGTCACCGTACTGCATCGTAAATAAATAAATAAATCGTAATGGGTGCGAGCGTGACACCGGACTCCAGGTTATTGTTCTCACTGATCATGGGTTCTCGAAACCATAGAAAATTCAATGTTGTCTGTGAGTAAGAGTTTAATTTTCTTTAGCAATATTTTGACAGTACTACAATCCATTTAGGGTTATAAATTAATGGGCGAAACCTTTATTCTTGTAAGATTTAACACAAACGGTCGACAAATTAGTAAATCTCGAGGAATAGAAACAATTCTCATCGGCACTTGATAATTAGAAGTTCAGTAAGGTCAGAGGGTGGATTCCGGGCCGATCTGGGGTCGTTCGATTAGTATTTGCCGAACCCATTCGATCCTCCAAACGGGGTTTATCTGTTACGAGAGTTCGCAAATTATGGATATCGATGTACCTTTATGGAGTCTACATGGTAAAGCAAAAAGTTGAACTATGTATAGTTATTCGTTCACATATATTTTTACGAGTATAGCCGCCGTTCATTACATTTTTGGGTATATAAAATTTACTGAGTTCTTAGTTTTACGCGAATATTACATGTGCATGGGTGCTGCAAAGCACTCGAAACCTAAAAATAAAAAAAAAACCGCGATAAAATTCAAAAAATAGTTTTCTATCTATCTATCTACCTATATCATCATGCCCATGCGGGGTAGGCAAAGAGTACAGAATTCCAAAAATAGTTTTATTTCATATATAAAACTTGTACTATGTATGGTATAAAGATTTGCACTTGGCTGAGTTTTTACTGCCTAAAAAAGCCATCCTTTTGGTTTATTTACCGTGACACAACTGCTCGGCACAACCAATAGTGCGATAGGAGGTTTTCCTTTCCTGTGATACTATTTCTTTTTTACCTGATTAATTCTATGAATCTATAATTACCCGTGGATTTGCTCATTACTGATGACTGTATTACTTATTTCAACTAAGTATCTACTGGATTTTATACATAATCTAATTATTGATTTGGATTTGATCTATTTGTCTAAGTTAATCTAAGAAATTGTGTTTAAGTATACAAAATTTTAAGCTTCTACGACACTGTTTCCCCTAAAATCCACTGTAATAGGAGAAAATGGTCCTGTAAAGATCCCTTTTCTCTTTTTAAGTATTGAACCCTAATAAAACCTCTGACCCCGTTACGTTGTCAATTCGTTCACTATCTTAAAATCACGATTTATGAGTCTAGGTTAGGTAAAACCTTCACGTCACCTCTTTATCATGGGGATTTGGGTTTTCAGATCGGGAGGGATAGACTCGGATTACAGACATCATTGGATGATGACGATATTGCAGAAGTGTGATGGAAGATCGGAATTTATGAAACCCGTTAATATACCAGATTAAGACTTAGTCCCATTTAATTTGACAAAACAAAAAAGGAGATTTTGGGGTGCCGCTTAGATATCAAAATATTATGTTTTAATCGTAGAATCAACATAGATAGAAATAGATGGAGTACTCTTTATTGTACACCTATACAATTAATTACATACAAAAATATTAACAACAGCTAGGTACAATTGGCGATCTTATTGCTAAAAGCAATTTCTTCCAGATAACCAACATATTTATTATTAAAGTATTATCTTTGTATAAAAAATTCTTCTTCTAAACGGCTTGAACGATTTTTTTTGTACTTATGGGATCACCCAAATGACACCTAGTTATAATTGGACACGGTATATGACGCTATTGTCGGAAGGGTGCAAAGTAGCGGGTAACTGCTAGTCATCTATATTATCTATTCGACAATAAGTTTGAATAGTTTTACTTGCGAGTTACGCCCAGTATGAGCCTCATACTCATGGTTATTTTTTCCGTTAGGTCACTTATTTTTAATACTCCTTAATTTAATGATATACTTACGTTCATCATGATGAAAATGCAAAAAACAATACCTGTGATTATGTACCTAATAATTAATCCCACTAATATAATAAAATCGAAAGATTAAATGTATCGTTATGGGCTAACAAAATTAGGCTATAATATATTTTGACTAATCGTTATGGTATAATCAATATAAAACATAGCCTGTATCGTCTGGATGATATTAATAGGGGCCATTGCCTTATTCTTACAGTTGCTGAATATGACTTTAAATTGTCATCCAAGAAAATTGAAAAAAACGCGATCGAATCTGGGACCTAAAGCTACTACTTGTATACTTAAATATTTCTCAAAGAATTTACATTTTTGGATTGTAAATATCTATCTATCTATCTACATCATCACGCCAGGTCCCTTGCGGGGTAGGCAGAGAGTACAGAGTTCCAACAGTTCTTTCCTTACATACCTCTCTGGCTTCCTCCGCTCTCATAGTTTGTCTCATACACGCTCGCCGGTTACGGAGACTCTTGACTTTTCCTTCAGATAAGACTCGGTTTATTTGGTCGTGGTAAGATAGTCTAGGTCTTCCCCGGTACCTGCATCCTTCCACTTTCACATTGTTTCTCTGTTTTGTCATTCTTTCATCTGGTATTATTTTTTATATGCCCGAACCAACGGAGCATGCCCTTTCTCATCTTTACACCGATAATATCTTTCATACTTACTCGCTTTCTTACTACGCTGTTGCTAATGCGGTCGGTCAGCTTCACTCCGCACATCTTCCGCAGAGCTCGCATATCTACCGCATTTATCCTACTTTCATTCTCCTTCTTACATACCCAGCTCTCGCTACCATATAACAGCGTTGGGACAAGAACTCCGTTATTTACTTATAGGTATGTATGTTGGTACGTTATTTAATAACCAAGACGATAGTCAGAAGTGAGATATTTTTATGAGATAGGAATCTCTTTATTGACTACGCCGTGGTCACTAGGAATTAACAAATAAGCCCTATGGACGGAATTAATCTCAAAGTTACGGCAGGCTGAGAACCTATTTACTTGAGTCATAAAGTATTAAGTACCTTTACTTAAATAAATAAATAAAGAACATGCCCGCGGCGCACGTTTTCTTGAAATTATTCCATATCTAATTAAAGTCGTCAACATGGATGGTTGGTATGGAAGGTTTACTTAGCCAGTGCTTGTTGAAGTCTTACAAACAAGTAAACTTCACAAATGTTGCCCTTCTCATTAACATTAAACTTTGTTGGTTTAACTTCAGTTCACCTGACGACTCTACATTATTCTCCCATTAAATAGTTAATTGTGATATGACTGTAATTTTCCGAATGGCATTCCGATGTGGTGGTACAGTCTTATAACTTCTCTGATGATTCATTAATCCTTTATATATCTTTCTATGTATGTTGTTGATGTATATTATCGTTACCTTTGAAAGAGCCATACCTCTCAGTTACACCGAGCTCTACCTAGCACTACTAGTTATCTTTACCGATGGGGCCAAGTATAACCTTATTCATAAATACTTTATTCCTACCAGTAGGGCTAAGTTTTATTTATGCATGTCTCTACTAGTAAACTTTATTACCTATTAGTATTCGCCCTGTTACGAAACTGTCCCACCGTTGGGCACCGGCCTCCTCTAAAACTGAGAGGGTATAGGCCATCGTCCAACACGCTGGCCCAGTGCGGGTTGGCGAACTTCAACTTCGAAAAACTCTTAGGCGTGCAGGTTTCCTTCTCTTGTCTGTTTTCCTTCACCGTTAAAGCAAGTGATCATTAATTTTTATACGGACATGCTTTCGAAAAGACAGAGGCCTTTGACTTTGCAGTCCAACGGTCTAACCACTAGGCTATCACTGCTTTTACCTATTACTTACACATAATTCTACCAAATATATATATGATAGTGTCATAGACTCTTGAATGTTTTTTTCGTAGCTTTGTTGCAAGTAGTTATTAAAATTCTGCTGCAGTGGATTTTATTACTTCTAATTGATACTTCCCTAGTTGCTTGCTAGTACGCTACCCTTCGGTACCCTTGGCCTTTCGGCTTAGTGTATCGGGGAAAAATACCAAACTATCTGGAGAAAAAAGAATGAAAAGACAATATCTAAGCTTATAATTGTAATAAATCCTGCTAACTAATCCAACGAAAAATCGACGTCAGATCAATCGCACTAAGGAGTTGTACCACTCAGTCAAACTCAAACTCAAATAGTTCTTTTTTTTTCAATCATTTTATGTGGGAACAATGTTTAGGTTACAATTAAATAGTTTACGATCTAGCTCCAGTGTGATGCCTTACGATCGAGATGTGAATCTAATGATGTTATCTGTAAAGAGTGTCGAAAGAATTCTAAATGGACCAAGTCCGTCAGAAGCAGCACCCGTTCACGAATATGACTGTTGAAACAGCCATCACTCCCTTCGACCATATTGGAGGGTAGGGAGTGACCCGCGCCAGACAGCCACCGCAAGCAAAGACATTATAGTGAGTATGACCAAACCAGAACCCCAAAGCCGGTAGTCAGATTGTGTTTACAGAACAGCCTACCCTAGACTGCAATACTACTATGCTATGATCACAGCTAGATCCTACACTTTAATACAGAAAGACATAAGTATAATATAGAATGTCTTATTGATTTTTTTGTTATTCTCAACAATACACTATTCTTACAGGTAATAACCTATATAATAACGCAATAGCGTAGCACAGTCACAAAATACTAATACAATATCTACGTATAACCTACTACAATCTTCTAAGATAATACCAAATAGGAGGCTTTTGTGAATTCGCTCAGCGAGCACGTAACCAGATCAATAAATCCCGCAACCACGTTAAGCGTGCGCAGCGCCCGCACAAGCGGCGTCCGCTGCAGCAGGTTGGTGCGCGCGCGCCGCAACAGCAGCAGTGGTGGTCGCCGCCGCCGACCCATGTACGCATCAGGAACACAAAGCCTAACCTCCTGTAAAACTGCTGGGTTTTGTACTCTGCCACGAAGGACTTTAAATAAGTAGATAGCTAGGGCTAATTCCCGTCTAGCTTCCAGTTTCATATAGCCTACCATACCCAGAACAAATAAAGTAAAGATTAAATACTAAAGAGACTTAAAATTAGTCTTGCACTGTAAAACACGCCGCCATGCCGGGAATTAAACCTCGATGTTACAGTCGGTGGCGGCCAGACCATCAGAGAAGGCAATAAAAATAAATAGTCATGAAAATTGTTCTCGTACACACATACATAATGTGTACGTATATACTAAGGCGCTTGTACATGATGCAAGAAACTGGTACGCGTTGACGAACTTGTGGGGGTTTGTTGCAAGGTGTAGCTCTAATTTTTAAGTAATTGTAATTAATTATGACATGCATTAAAATTGTTAAATTTAATTACAATTGTGTCAAAAGTCGGCAATGAAATTAATTCTTTATAGTCTTATAAACAAATACCGACTATTATTTGAACTGGTAAATTACGACTATGGAATTGGAAAGCATTGAATGAGTAAATTATCAAACCTGTCAAAACTAACATTTATGATGACACTAATTTTTTTTTTGTTTGGTTTTCTTTTTAAAAACCCCATACTAGGATTTATTCCTGTGTCGTGGGTGCGTTTACAAACATGAAAATTCACATATACAAAGATCCAGACTGGAACAAATAATTGTGCATCTCACAAAGATTTGGCCCATGCGGGAATCGAACCCGCGACTATTAGACACATTGGGTGGAGCGGCTTAAGTTCTTAACCACTGCGCTAAATCGTCCGTTTATATTAAAATTGCAATAAAGGACGTTACTTGCGGTGCACCCCCAGTGCGTCCGCAAGTATCGCAGTGTTGTCCGTACGAGTTACCCGCGCTGGTATTCTTTGCTCGACGTTTACTGTCACCGTGTGGAAACACCTTTATTGTAAGAAGACGAGTACTACAAGAGATTCCCGTTTTCGGTGACATTTTAAGCTACGTCTTTGCAAGTGCTTTTTATTGGCCTACACAAATAACTGACTTTACAAATAACTGCCTTTTGACTTAAATTACTCAACGATTTTGAATTCAAGATATCGAAGTTTTTAAATCAGATAATATGATATGATTCTATAGTAAAGATCCCGTTCAAATCAGTTTATTGGTTTTTGCGTGATGGGACAGACCGGCAAACCAACAAAAAATCTGAATTACTCAAAGTACTGTAGTAGCAATTTGGTTTTCAAAAGTACCTTTAACTTACACACAGCCCTGTTTTAGGTTTATACTAATAAGTATTTAATAAATAATGTATACTAATAAGTATACGTTTAATATATTATATTAACGTTATGTCCCCACTCATAGCCACGTACGTATATATATGAAGGTAAGTCCGTAGGTTTGTGTATGACTCAATTCAGCAAATACCAAAACATGATGTTGACACAAAGACGTAACGATAGATTTACTCATCTAAAATTACGCTTTCTGTTAACATTATCACTAATTAATGAATGTTTATACTTCACTAGATTTAACTGGCATCTACAAAGAGTATATACCTGATTTTCTAAGAAACAATAATGTAGACATCAGAATTAAGTGATTTGATGACTATCCAGTTTGAAACAGTTTCTTTTTATATCGTATCAAACATAAACACAACATTTCAACAGATTTGCGGAATGCTAGATTTGAACAAGGTAGCCTAATTTCTGGAGTGTAAACTTACATATGGAGGATTTCTTACGCAACATATAAAATGATTGGAATGCAATTGGTTGTATAGGAAATTCCATTAAACTGTAGGTCGATAGGTGTCATGAATTTGGCAACTTGCTCATGTAGGTACAATAGCTTTATAAGTCATTGATCAAAGTGCCTAATGAAGCCCTCCTGCCTAAATCCTTACCGACTGCAAGCTTGTTTTAATTGCCTTACCACTCGATGGAATTGTTTAATAATTTTCATGTCAGTATATACGTATGGTGTAAAGTGTCTAGTACTGTGTATTTATTAACCTTAAAGCTGGATTTTAGGAGGACGATGGTGGTGATACGGACCGTATTGGAAGAGGTAATCCATCCGTACCTTGACCTTGTTGTCGAGCGGGCGCGGCTCGGAAGCGAGCAGCGCGCCGAGCTCGACGCGGCACGTGGAGGGGCGGCGCCCGTCGCCGCCGCTGCCTGCCGACATCTCGGAGCCGCCGCTCTCTGCGGACACACACACTACCGTCACCGGCGGCCGCGCCCCGCGCGAGCGCAGCCGCCGCAGCGCGCCGCTCGCACTCCGACGCGACCGAATCGGAATCGCGACGATTTAACGCGTCGCAATGCGGATCCGGATATATTTAGCGAGGGCGGGCGGCGGACTGCGTGCGCCTGGGCGCCGAGCGAACACTCACCGGCGCCGTCGCCGCCGCGCGCGCCATCCCGCGCCCGCTCCGTGAACTGCAACGGAAAGGTGCGTTAGTAGCGGGCCTGGACACCGAAGCGAGTAAGAATCGACTAAGTAGGGGGCGCTAGCACCTGCACGCGGCGGTCGCGGCGGGCGGCGATCTGCCGCGAGTGGCGACGCAGCGCCTCCAGCGTGCCGCGCGCCGCCCCGGCCGGCACGGCCGGCGCGGGCGGCGCCAGCAGCGCGAGCCCTGGCGCGCTCAGCGCGCGGACATCGCTCACCGCTCGTCTAACGCCCCTGACGCCGCCCGCCCCGTCACCGCTCCTCGTCTGTCAGTTCTGAAACGACGGCTCCAAGTTCAAAGCTCCATATTTTATGTTATTGCATCGTAAAATATTTTTTGTTACACGTTGCCGTGTCGTAAAAGTCTTTTTTGCATTCTTTAATGTAGTCGACGTGTGTATATACGAATGTTTCAGATGGTTTCAGGCGTTTAGATGAGATATGTGCAGGAAACGAAAACACTGAACAATGCTTGTTGATATATTATATTACTTAATCGATTTGGTACTAATCGAGCACATATTCACATTTTTTGGTTGAGGTCGGCCAGATCTTGAAAAAATCGCCAGATATGAAAAAAATAAGAATGACGGAATTTTAGCGCACTATAAACTTTCTTATGAATACGATAGAGTCCATCAGACAGAGCACGTATTTGCTTACTTACTTATACTGAATGATAGCCATACCTTCATTAGTTAGGCATGCAAATAGCATTCCCGAATAATGAAGCTACCTATACATAGTTTCTAAAAATACTTAAAATGTCTTTCAACTCTTTGTTTGTGTTACCCTGTGTTTAGTCCATATTACCAAAAAGTATTAAATCTTCAGTAAGCATTATTTTAATTAGATAAGGGTTGCCGAGAATCGTACTCAGAGGCTTGTAATAGAAGAGTTCTATGACCTAGCAGTGGACTGCTATAAGGTGATGACGATAGTAATGTTGATGATGAATTCTAGTCCTTACATAAATATCGACAGTTTCTCTACATTATACATCGAAGAAAATACTTATAAGTAAAATGTTACAAGTTTTAGGGCACAACTTAACCTACAAAAAGACAATTGGTTATACTCCATTCTGTCGGAGATTTAGGATAAGAAATTTGCGTTATAAAGATTGATAGACTCAGAACGTCTAATAAAAGTCATATTTCTTTATAATATTAGAAAAATGGTTCGTGCGGACATAAAAACATTCAGAAACATGAACAAAAGAAAAATACAAAACATCAATCATCTGCTTATCATTTGCGCACGTCGTAAAGTCTGACCCAGGATAATGGCTTTTGTTGTGCCTGTAGACTAGCGAAACGTTGATACCTACAAATATAAAGGTATGGTTGAAAATACGACTGTCTCTGTTTGTTCCATTTAATAAACTCATAAATCGGCAGGCGGCAATCTCATAAATTGGAAAAAACGTCGAGGTTGATTTTGTCGGCTAAAATGGAATTGCAAGGATAATAATTAATACGAGGCCATATTTTTATTATCCATTTCAGGTTCACATTCTCTGGGCTTAGTCTGTCTGCCGGGACAATTTATTTTTCAAAATATGAAGGGGGCGGTGTTGACTTTTTGTACATACAGTATTCTATTATTTATTTTTTTAATCTTGAATATCTTTTGTGAATTTGTTATAAAACAAAAAGTCAATTTCGCGACGTGGTTTAAAGTTACTTATCTACTTGGAGCGAGAATCTTAAATTGGCGGACCTGTCTCACCGGAGACACCGGTAAGAGAACGTCTCGCATAAGCGAAAGGAAATAAAAAAAATGTAGGTATCATACCAAAACAGAAATTTAGCCTTTCTGCTTCTGCCGAGAAAACTGAACATATAAAAATGATCAGAAGCAAGTCAATTGTCAACTTTAGACATTAACTGCCATATAATGTCTTATTAATTCGGTTTTGTAATCTTAAGTAGACTAAAAAGTATTTCGCTTCTCAGTCAGCTGGAAGCACTTAATTTAACAACATTTATTCCTATTCACCGCTTCGATATTTATCCTTATTTAGCCTGCCTTACAAATAGGAATCAAAACTGAAAAAAAACTCGGCCGCCAATGGAAGCACACGGTAGGTATAAGAATTATAAACATAGATAACGGGAAAACCTTATTCTGTTTTCTATGGGAGCAAACATGAGAATTTTTAATTACAGTATCCCTATCGGATATGGGCGTATATTAATTAATTATTTATTATAATAACAACTTTCTGCTCGCGGCTACGCCCGCATTGACTTCAGACAGGAACATTACATTTTTCCGGGATAAAAAGTATCCTATTTGTTAATCCAGGTAATAAACTCTCATCACTCTCAAAGTTCATGCAAATCCGTTCAGCCGTTTTGCGTGATTGAGTACCAAACATCCAAACACCTAAACATACATACTTTCATATTTATAATAATAATGGGAAGTAGGATGGGTGATAATAATAGGTACGTAAGCAAGTCAAAATTAGTGGTGGGGTATCAATTTTGCTCAAGAACATTGTCAAAGGCCAAATTTAAAAGTAGATTTGTTCAGCCTACCTAAGTTTCTTTATACTTCACTCAATAAGCTCCTGTGAATATACATTTTTTGACAGAAATGCCTTGCTTCTGCAGGATAGCGTACTACTAAATAAACCTTGTGAAAACTGTCTAACGGCCTTAGGGGTTTGTTCGGGTACAATTGACATGACAGTCTGAAGAATCTCACTCTACTAAATAGCTATACTTACCCGAGTTAAAGCGTCATAGTTATATTAAGAACTTAGTATTTCGCTTTACTTATTCCTAAATAAACTTGGGCTGGATGGGATTGCTTTTTTTTAATTTTTACCACCGTCTAGCATATATTCCCCAACCGGGGGTGCCAGAGGTGCACTGTGTACACCTAATTTTCGCCTACGATGGTAGGTCCCATGTCATAGGGGGCGAGCCTAGTGTCTATATATACCGGGCACAATTCCAGACTCCGGACTGATACTGGGAGTTATTCAAAAACTACATTTGTCCGACCAAGCATTTGAACCCAGGACCTCGTGATCGCAAGGCGCATTATTAGTCTCGGGACCAACGAGGGAGTCGTTTTAATTTTGACAAACCTCAAAATTTTTAGTGTATTACCATTTACTGATGACGTACAGCATTTATGACGAAAATATTCTAAGAATAATAGACCGGGTCTTATCTGAAGGACAAGGAGTCTCCGTAACCGGCGAGCGTGTATGAGACGAACTATGAGAGTAGAGGAAGCCAGAGAGGTATGTAAGGAAAGAGCCTGTTGGAACACTATACTCTCTGCCTACCCCGTAAGGGATCTGGCGTGATGATATAGATAGATATTCTAAGAAAATATTGTTTCTTCTCTGTTTTCTTTTTAAAAAACGTAGTCCCACATTAGTGTAAAACTACTTACCACCTACGTTTTTTAAAAAGAAAACGTATTGTTACGAATTAATATAGTATTTTTTACATAGGATGGATAGTGACCCTTGGCAATTAGTGCCAAACGAAATTATACTTTATTCAATGGGGCATGACCGTTTCTATACTTATGGTTTTATGCCTTAACACCATTGATTTAAATATTATTTTCGTTTGGCAATTAGAACTGTCACTACCCATCCTATGTAGAGAATACTATAGGAATTTCTGTATCATGGGTGCGTTTAGAAACATGAAAATCACATACACGAACACCTAGACCAATACAAACATTTGTGGGGAACATTATGGTTTGTCCCGTGTGGTGTAGGGATCGAACCCATACGCTCCTAACCACTTGACATAGTCGTCAAACTATAATATACCTCAAACTGTAATTTAATAATACTGTTGCTATAAAGTTAGTACACACTATGTTATTCACTTTAACATATGAATAATCTTGCCCTCATTGAAGGTAAACGAGTCATGTGGTGTCTAGTTCTGAGAACAAAGTACGAACCATCTGACCTTATTGTAACGCTGTCAAGAAAGCGTGCTATCGCGTTCATCCTTATTTAGCAAAACTTGTCGTGTGAAAAGGGTGGCACATCAAGTCGATAGCGTCACGATAACGTCAATTTGTTCGTGCTACACCCTCAGGTGACAAATCGACTAGGGAGTAAAACTTTTATTAACTTTCATTAGTCTGGTTACAGGGAATGTTTACCTAAGTTTGTTTGATAAAGTTTAGAAGCACAGAATGGCTTAGAAATTCGAGGAATTCTCAAAGGTACGTTTATGCGAATACAACCTTCTTAAAAGTGCTTACTGTCTGTTCCATGTAATCATTTATATGCCAAAGCCATAACCGATATGGAGTGTTGCCTCAATCTAGACCGCCTCGTTGGTCCAGTGCCCCATAATCCGAGTGGTTCTAGGTTTAAATCCTAGGTTAAACAAAGTACGCTGTCCAAAAAAATCATAGCCGCCCTCCGAAATCTAAAATCTACTAATACAAAAATTTAAATCTGTGCCCAGTTTAATAATTATAATGATATCCGATACTTTCCCCATTGCACTGAGACACTGGCTAGAGTGTACACAGTGTGATGTGTACACCAACTATGGAATACATATAATAAGGAACCAAGTATGAAGCAATATTTTCCTAGTTTCTGCTGTTTTTTGTCTATCCCATAATTTCGATTACTAATGGAAACAACCCGACAATACTAAAAAAACCTTGACGACCTTTGCTAACCGCAATTCCAGGGGGAAATTTAATTAAGGTAATTAATCAGTATGATTATCCACTTCATTTACGGTTTACGTGCTCTTGAGAGGGCACTCAAATCATTCGTAAAACCTACTTCTTATTTTATTGATATTGATCACACCCTTGAGGGTGCATCAATATTTCATCACACATATGAAATCAAAATAAATGAATAGTAACAACATTTTTCAACACAAAAAAGCTTTAATGCAGCGACGTAATGCTCAATTTGAAACGGCCAATGAAAGTTATATGTATACAAAATTACGTAATTATGCTGTCGGCCGTTGAGGAGTTCCTTCGCCTGGGGCCAAGCATGGCTGAAGAATCAAGTTATGCTTACCATAAAAATACATTGTCATCGGAACTGAACTAACATGCCAATTTTTAACTCCTTATTATAAGAGCACGTAGTCCGAATTAAGCTTGCATGATTGGAACTCAACATACTCACTAACTTTGCAAGTTAAATAAAGGCTTCTAAAAAGGTAATTCAAATCGTATAATACGATTACAGGCTAATGTGGTGGAAGCCAGTTGCTTTATCAATGCCAAACGATGTTCATTAGCTTCCAAAGTAAAAATGCAAGTTTTACGCCTGATTTTTTAATCGGATGAAATTATCCAACCACTAAATTACTTACAACCCGACTAAAAAAAGTAAAACTGTTGAAGGCGCTGTCACAACTGATATTCCTAAGCTGACACAACATTCCTAAACGATGCATCGTGTGTCAGAGTTGACATATGTCACAAGAAAAATAGGCCAGCAATCGTTAACGACGCAATAACGGCGCTTCATATTTTCGAAAACTGCTTTTCATTAAATACGCTTACATACTTGTGTCAGATCACCTAATTGTATTATTAGTTATACGAAAACTAAAGTAAGGATCGAAGTTTTATTGCGCCTCAGTGTCTGAATAGGCTAAAACAATTGAACTATTGTATTCATACAATTTAGCCTTATCATCCGCTTTCTATAACCCATTGAAGAGCATACCTGCCAATTTAATTTTTATTTACTTATGCTGAATTTATATATCAGCCTCTAGTTATATAACAAGTGAGTGTTATTTATGTTCTATGGACATTTATGTTCAATGTGATATTTTTTTAACATACATAATGCTTAGTTACATAATAAACACTCGGACTTAACCAATATAAGAAGTAAATACAATATTTCAATTAATAATAATACTGATACGGGGACGGTTTTTATTGCTACCTAGAAAAGTTTATCCTGTTATCCTGTTCAAATAGCAATATCTCTATAACTCTTTTTATTTTTAGATAAAAAAAAAACACTAAAAATAAAAAGAGTTATAGATATCTGATGGAAAAGTCAAGAGTCTCCGTAACCGGCGAGCGTGTATGAGACGAACTATGAGAGTCGAGGAAGCCAGAGAGGTATGTAAGGAAAGAACCTGTTGGAACTCTGTACTCTCTGCCTACCCCGCAAGGGATCTGGCGTGAGGTTATAGATAGATAGATAGATAGATTTTTATTTTAAAGTATTTATTTTAAAGTGCATAAATGTCGCTTAAAACAAATACTTCATCCACCTGTCACCCCACGAAATCTACCTATAAAGTATGAAGATCCACTTATGATAAAAAATGCAAGAAATTCTAACACACTAATAGGTTAATAGTGGTCGAGCTCAAGTGGGTCAAAACGATAAAGTAGGTTATTCGATTGACGGCGCTGGAGCGGAAGATGTAGGGGCGTTTTGTTGGCCGAACTGGATCCGCCTACTACCGGCTAGGTAAACAGCATTAAAATCATATTTCTGCAGAAGATAAAGTAAGTTTGGCATACATCAATTACCGTCATTGAGGTTCAAGACGACCGGCATTAGCATGAAATCTGTTGCGTACTAACTAAAACTTGATACTTATTTACTTCAACACTCATCGGATAAAAAATGTGAACTACAGGGGAAAAGTTTACCCAAAGATATCCACAACAATCGGTTTTGTACGGTATGCATCTTTCTTATTTAAGTTCAGCTTAGTCCTTTTTGCCGGGAAAAAGCTGTGACATGTTTCTCATAACCAATAATCCATACGGCACTGTAAAGCACAGTAGCCAAGTGGATTTTTGACAGTCGTTAACGCTAGTAAGCAGCAAGTCACCACCGGCCACGGGTAATTAGGTTTCACTAATTATGGCCGGTGTCCGTCCCCTTTGAAATAGTTCAGTTTTTTTCCATCAAACCTCATTTACATAACCCTTGTTTTCTTTCTATAATTTACAATAGTCCTTGCACCTGCCGGGGTCAGTTCGCTGGTTTTGTTTCTTCATTTTCAGCGAGTAATCTCAGCAGGTGACTTACATAACATAAATTTCTCACAAAGGACCTCTACGTGTTAGACCCATGTTCCCATGCAAGCCTTTCAAAGGTCCGGGTAAAGCCCGTGAATCTCAGTAAGTAACATATTATTAATAATTAATTTCGTCCAGACAATTTGAGTCCATTACACAAACATGGCTTATTGCTATTAGTTTACAAATTACAAAACTATAATAATAAGTTCAAATAATTATTGTTAAATAAATTCAGTCAACTAATAATTAAATTTAAGGTATAAATAAATAAATAATTAGAACTTAAACAAACGAGAAAATGTTACTATTACTGACCTAATAGAAAACGAGAAAAATAGGCACGATATTTTGTAACGAAATGTCACGCGGTTACAACAATGCACTATCTATTACGACAAGAGAAAAAAAACAAAACGATTGACACTTGTTTTGACCCTCAGCAATGACATCATTTTACTAACCTTATAACGCGACTCGAGAACTACTTATCTTCTGCAGAGAATAACTACAATTCTACTTACTCCACCAGATATAATCGTACTAAACTCTACCAGAATATGGCACCAGCAAGCGAAAGGCAGACAACTTGCCATAACAGCAGTATTTCTATGTTTAGAACCCAATTGACCCAATAAGTTACTGTTAATGGAGTTCTAAACAAAGGCCGCGGTGTGATGAGAATTATAAATAACACTAGTCGGTACACATTTAACGCTATTTAGAAATGTATTCGAAATTTCCATCAATTTTTCTATGTAGCGCAAAATATAGAGACACTATATTTTATTTTAGTGAACATGAATTTCTAGGATGTAAGCACAATATAAAAATACTATACTAAACTAAAGAACCTTAGATGAGTTAATTAATTAGAGCACCGCGCGCGCGGAAACGGTATAGAATTTATTTACCCATAAGGTAAGTACGCACGCGCACACATTGACAGCTTTGGAACAATTTTGCAACAAATCGAACACTGGCATCAGGCACACATAGTACGTAACTGAGGCCGCTTTTTGTCGTCATATTTGTTAGCAATGCTCAGTCTAGACAAGTCTTAGTCTAAGACTTGAACTATCAGGGTATAGGAAGCTAGATAGCAGTAAGGAAAGAACGTGTTGAAACTCTGTATTCTTTACCTACCCCGCAAGGGCGTGGCGTGGCGCAAGGGGGTAATGATATAGTTAGATAAATAGACAAAAAAATACAAAACCTTAATACCTCCGTATGATAAACTTTAGAATGTTATTGAAGAACATAAAGCAGGAATTTCGTTAAATGTAGAAATTCCCTTTGAATTTCAAAAGATTGGTGTTAGCGCCATCTATTAGCTACATAGGTAATTAGATCGGGGTTTATGTTTCCACCACATCTGTGTCACCACCGCTGCGCGCCATCTGGCGTAGGGCGGCCTAAGCTGCTTCTACCCCCTCCGACGGAGCAGCCCGATCAGTGTGCCTAGATCACTGTGCGACAGCGCATCCTTCTCGTTGGACGTGTTGTTTTGTTGACCCCCGCGCGCACACTCCGAGCATACGAAGAGCCTTTGTCTTCGTATGTCGAAAACGCGAAGAAGGAAGGATTCCGAAAGCTAGCACCGCTTGCGTCCACCCCGGGGTGCCAAACAATCAGCGAGCCGCGTGAGGTCTCCGAGCGCTAGGCCGTCACCTATAGCCAGGCGCACTGGTGGATCTCCAGAGTAAAAGGTACGTGGATTGCATAAGCCCCCAGTCGAATATTTATATAACAGTTACCATCTTCCGCAATACAGTCCACTTTGTGGGCACGGGCGGCGGCCGCTTTCGGGATTGGGAGAACCGCGTCTCCATTGTTTGTGGTCCCCCTCGTCGGATTGTTGAGGACTATTGTTTGCAGTAGCTGACCGCCGTGGTCACAGTAGTTAGGTTGGTCCCGCGACTAGTTAGTTGCGCCCGCGCTAGGTGTTGCCCTACGACGAGAACCGTTCTCGTTGTTATATTTCCTACGGTCTTATTGGGTTTGCCAACTAGTAGTTAGTGTTTAAACCGCATATTCGTAACAATAATAGTAATATTTGTTCTGTTTTTGTTACGTACCATAGGTAGGTACCGTTTGAATATCTTGTTATTTGTGAGATATCGCAATATAATTATAACTTATAGTTACCACCACCTTTGTAACATATAATAATATTTTTTTATATCGTTTGAATAGATTATTATCAGATATTTCGGGAATTAACAAATATTTTTGAATTTGTTAAATTTAATTGTAGGTAGTTCTGTGTATCGCGCCGCGCCGTGCACGACCGGTGCACGGTCATTGCTAAGTAGGTCACAAGTTGTACTTTGAACCTTTGTAGAATCTTCGAGTTTAATATTGGGATTTTAGTAGTTATTAGTTTATTTTATTCAAAATGTCGAAAGGTGAAACCGCTGATTGCGAATTAACTATTTTAGAATGCAAACGTAACGCGATATTTGAATTTTTTCAAGAAATTTATGATTCGATCAAGAAGATAAAAGATAATGATCAACCTGCAAAGGACAGGTTCTTATGTACCGTTTCCAATATAGATAACATGAGAACAGAGTACATCGAGGTATTGGATAGTTATAACAAACGTTTGCTTTCCGTCAATCCAACCGCTAAACCCAATTATAAATGTTTAATCGCATTTGAACAGCTGTATAGCCGTGTCAAGAGCTGTAAGGCACAGTTCTCCACAACTTCTCAGTCGCCAGCGAGTGGTTACTCGCCACTTAAGGGTCGGCCCTCGCTGCCGCCCATTGATTTAGTGTCGTTTGATGGTGATATTCGCTCGTGGCCTTTGTTTTACGCAAGCTTTAAGTCTACCATTCACGATAATCCCTCGCTTACAGACTCGGAAAAGTTATATTATTTATTAGGTAAAATAGGCAGCAAAGCACAAGCAGTTTGTGCTGGCATTACACCCAGCGCAGATAATTACGCACTTATTTTACAAATTTTAATTGATAAGTACGAAGACAAACGTATGCTGGCTTCTACTTACTTGAATCAGTTATTTGATTTTAAGCCTTTAAACTGTGCTTCTGCTGATAATTTTAATTTATTTCTCGATAAGTTTGTAACGTCCGTACGAGCCTTAAATAATCTTAAATTAGATGATTTGTCAAACTTAATTCTTTTGCAAGTAGCGTTGAAAAAACTTGACCATGAGACTGTTCGTTCTTTTGAGATGAGTGTTAGTTCGACTGCTATACCTACGTTTGAGAACTTGGTTGAGTTTGTAACAAGTCAATCTAAGATTTTACAACGGACTCCCGCGTCAAATTCTACAAGAAAAGTAGAAGGTAGTAGGCACCGCGTTAGTAATCAGCCACCCAAGTTGCATACATTTGTAAACGTTGTCGACGATAAAAAATGTATGTGTATCTCAGTTAAACATTCCCATTTGTATAAATGTCCCGCGTTCAATAAAATGCCGCCAGAGACTCGTTTTAAAACTGCAAAACGGCTGTATGCTTGTTTTAATTGTTTAAGTTTGAAACATATGGCTTCAGAATGTCATTCCACTAGTGTTTGTTCGTTATGTAAACGCAGGCATCATAGTTCACTTCATTTTGAAAAACCACCATTCAAAGCGGAATCGAACTCTGACTCCCAAGCGCTCTCCGTGCTAACCACTACGCCATCGGGTCCGTCACCCGTGCGTGCGAGTGAGGCAAGTGGTGTGCGGCCGCCTACAGTGAAACAGCGAACGGACGTGTCGTTATGTACGACATCCATTGCCGCGTCGAACTCGGTACTTGCGCCTGCGCATCATACCGCGGCCGTTAATAGCCAGCAATGTAATGCGAACACAACGGTTTTACTTGCGACCGCGCAAGTAATTATTTTCGATAGTGCAGGTCGTGAACATGTAGTTAGGTGTTTACTTGATAGTGCATCTCAGAGCAATTTCATTACTTCTGAATGCTTAAATCGTTTAGGTATTGGGCCGAGCGATATACCGCGTACCGTAGGTAAGGGGATAGGTGGTTCGGAAAAAATAATTAAGGGTTCCGCAAACTTTGAGATTTATTCACGATTCAAAAGGAACGTGAAATTTGAGATTACCGCGTTGGTAGTAGATCGTATCACGGACAACTTGCCGACCGCGTCTGTAGATATGTCCGCGCTTCCGCCGATGGAAGATCTGCCGCTCGCAGACAGCACGCTCGGCACGCCCCGCGGTGTGGACGTGCTGCTCGGTGCAGCGGTTTTCCCGCACCTTTTGATGCCAGGCGTCGTCAGAGGGGACGCGTCCGGACTGGTAGCAATAGAAACCGTCTTGGGTTTTGTGGTAATGGGCGCCGTGCCGATTATCAGTGCGTGTGGGCGAGGTGAGTGCGCGACCGCGTGCGCACACCGCGCCTCTTGTACTATTACCGCGTGCTGTTGTTCTGTAGCGCCGGAGCGGCCTATAGACCAGCTAATTAGTAGGTTTTGGGAGCTAGAGGAGCTGAAAATCCCGCAACCTCATCATCCGGCAGATGATGAGTGTGAACAGTTTTACCGCACTACCACTACACGCGATATCGTTAGCGGTAGGTATATTGTGGCATTGCCATTCCGCGATTCGGTTAATATGCTGGGTGAATCATACGAGACAGCTCGTAAGCGCTTTCTTTGTCTAGAAAGAAAGCTCGAGTCTTCCCCTACATTGCGGGCCGCTTACGATCAAGTGATTCGCGATCACCTTAATCAAGGTTACTTAAGAGAAGTGACCGATGACGACCCATCCGCTCCGATGTATGTGATCCCACATCACGGAGTTATCCGCAAGGATAAAGTCACAACTAAGTTACGGATTGTCTTAGATGCTAGTTGTAGGACTAGCACAGGAGTGTCACTGAATGACATTTTACATAGCGGACCGAATCTACAGGGTGATCTTTTTAAGATTATTTTAAACTTTAGGTTATTCGCTGTAGCACTGACCGCAGATTGCAAGCAAATGTTCTTACAATTAATCATGCAGGAAAAAGATCGCCGATTCCAGCGTATTTTATACCGGTTTAGCCCAGATGACCCGCTGATTTTATTAGAGTTAAATAGAGTTTGCTTCGGAGTGAAATCAAGTCCATTCCATGCGCTGCGCACCATCGCGCAGTTAGTAAGCGATGCAGGAGACAGGTACCCACGCGCCCGCGCCGCGCTCGCCGCCGACTCGCTTTATATGGACGACGTCGCATTCTCCGTCCCCGCGGACGAAGAAGGCATCGCCGTGGCCACCGAGCTCATCGATTTTTTTGAATCCGCACGAATTGATCTAGTCAAGTGGAACAGCAACACCTTATCTGTTTTAAAAAATTTACCTGGGACACATGTTCTTCGCCGTGACGTCGAATTTGATAAGTCCGACCAATACAAAGTGTTAGGTTTGCGGTGGTCGACAGAAAATGATACTTTTCATTTTATAGTGTCGCCGCTGACAGGTAAGTGTACTAAGCGTTCCATTTTGTCAACCGTAGCCCGCCTCTGGGATTTAATGGGATTCGTGGCCCCCGCAATTCTTTATGCTAAACTGCTGATCAAACAGCTTTGGCAGTTGAATCTCGACTGGGACGAGGAACCGCCACCTCATGTCGTGAGACGATGGAAACAATTTTGTTCAGAGTTACCATCTTTGAACGAACTTAAAATCCCGCGACATTTAGGTGTGCGCAGCGATTGTGTCGTCACGTTGATCGGGTTCTCGGACGCGAGTGAACATGCATATGGAGGTGTTGTGTACATGCATGTTTCTTCCGCGAGCGTCAACACCATCCGCCTGGTGTGCGCTAAATCTAAAGTCGCGCCAATGAAGCCGCTGTCCGTGGCACGACTAGAGCTGTGCGCTGCAGGCCTGCTGGCGCAGCTGCTTCGCACCGTCGTGGACACTTACTCTTCACGCGTTCCCGGCTTGAAAGTATATGCTTTCACAGATTCAAAAGTCGTTCTGTATTGGATAAAAGGTTCCCCCCACCGCTGGCAGACGTTTGTTGCTAATCGCGTTGTGAAGCTAACCGATAACATACCCGCGAGCGATTTCTATCATGTATCCGGAACAGATAATCCAGCGGATTGTCTGTCTCGCGGATTGACGCCTGCTAAGTTGGTTTCACACCCATTGTGGCACCAGGGACCGCCGTGGGCTCTGTTAGACTCTACGCAGTGGCCGTTGAAGGACATCGATTATATACCTGCAGATATCCCTGAGCAGAGGATCCTCGCACATCCTGTAACGTCTTCCGCGCCTCAAGAAGATGGTGATATACTTGCGTTAGCTAACCGCTGCTCATCGTGGAGCAAGTTACTACGAAGTTTAGTTTTGGTGTACCGTGTTTTGAAAGTTTTACCTCGCCGAGAGAATTTGTTTATTACCGCAATTGATTTGGAGTTTGTTGAAAGGAAATTACTACATTTTTTACAGAGGAAGTATTTTTATGATGATTTTATTAATTTACGAAATAATGAGAATTGTTCAGCCGCGTTAATAAAGCTCAGACCATTTGTAGAAGATGAATTGATTCGTGTTGGAGGTCGTCTCGCGAATTCTGATTTAAAATTTTCGTCGAGACACCCTATGGTGTTACCGCGTCGAGGTCACGTCGTCGACTTGCTTATAGATTATTACCATCGCAAGTACTTGCATGCGGGTCCTGAGTTAGTGATGTCTTTGCTTAGGCAAAAATACTGGATTTTGTCTGCGAGACGTATTATTCGACAGCGTATTCATAAGTGCAATGTCTGTTTCAGAATGAAACCCAGACCATCTTTTCCGTTGATGGCAGATCTGCCAGACAGTAGAGTTAAACAGGTAGCTAAAGCTTTTACGCACACCGGTTGTGACTACGCAGGTCCCATCTCTTATACGCCTATCAGACGTCGCGGAGCTAAGGCACTCAAGGCGTACCTTTGCGTATTTACCTGTCTGACCACTCGTGCTGTGCACATTGAGTGTACAACAGATCTTAGTACCGTTAGCTTTCTGGCTGCTCTAAAACGATTTTTGTCACGCCGCGGCCCTGTCAAGGTCTTGTATTCTGACCACGGTACAAACTTTGTAGGCGCTAATTCCTATCTGAAGGAACTGTATAAATTTTTGAATTCGGAGTTTCGCCCGCGTTTTGAAGAAGAGTTGACTGAGAACCGCATTGAGTGGAAATTTATCCCGCCTACTTCACCACACTTTGGAGGCTGTTGGGAGAGTATGGTCAAAATCATTAAAACGCATTTGTTTAAGGTTATCGGTCAACAGCTTCTGTCATATGAAGAGCTTATTACAGTTCTTGCACAAATAGAGTGCATACTCAACTCGCGTCCTCTCACGGTTTTAAGTTCAGATCCAACTGAACCGACCGCGTTAACACCAAGCCATTTTCTGCACACCGCGCCGTTGTGCTCGTTTCCGGCAGCTGAAGTTGAAGCCGTTAGTATACTTCAGCGTTATAGTTTATTAGATATGTTAGTTCAGTCATTCTGGAAGCGATGGAGTCTCGAATATTTGCATGCGCTGCAAACCAGAGAGAAGTGGAACACGCCCGCTGTCCCTATAGCTCTTGGCACGGTCGTTATAATTATTGTGGATGCCGCGCCACCTCTCGCCTGGCCACTAGGCGTAGTGGAAAAGCTTCACGCGTCCAAAGATGGTACTGTTCGCGTTGTCGCAGTCCGTACCGCTAAAGGTACGTTTTTGCGTCCGGTTGTACGGTTGTGTCCGTTGCCGAACCAGTAGGCTAATTTATAACCGCGTAGAAATAGTTTTATTAGATATTCGTGCAGTATTGTATTTCTGCAATATCTGCATAATTTAATTGAGATATCCGCCGCGAATTTAGGATATTGTTTGGTGAATAGGTAACTTTAATGGCAACCCATTAAGGGCGGGGGAAATGTTAGCGCCATCTATTAGCTACATAGGTAATTAGATCGGGGTTTATGTTTCCACCACATCTGTGTCACCACCGCTGCGCGCCATCTGGCGTAGGGCGGCCTAAGCTGCTTCTACCCCCTCCGACGGAGCAGCCCGATCAGTGTGCCTAGATCACTGTGCGACAGCGCATCCTTCTCGTTGGACGTGTTGTTTTGTTGACCCCCGCGCGCACACTCCGAGCATACGAAGAGCCTTTGTCTTCGTATGTCGAAAACGCGAAGAAGGAAGGATTCCGAAAGCTAGCACCGCTTGCGTCCACCCCGGGGTGCCAAACAATCAGCGAGCCGCGTGAGGTCTCCGAGCGCTAGGCCGTCACCTATAGCCAGGCGCACTGGTGGATCTCCAGAGTAAAAGGTACGTGGATTGCATAAGCCCCCAGTCGAATATTTATATAACAGTTACCATCTTCCGCAATACAGTCCACTTTGTGGGCACGGGCGGCGGCCGCTTTCGGGATTGGGAGAACCGCGTCTCCAATTGGCATCCTGATCTTATTAGAGATCTAAGAGAATGTTAATCATTTTAGTTTACAATTCAAACGACGATTCTAATTTATTATTCATGAAATAATAAAAGAAACGTAGTTCACAATTTACTTAACAGTTCGCTTCGAGCGTTTTTCTACAGACTGTTAGGAAATTAGGTTAGATAAGTAAGTATAAAAATACTTACTTACCTAACGTAATTTATATAACACTATGTTTTATTGTCCAAGTGTTATTAGGGTTTTTTCTATAGAAATATTTTCAGTAATAGCTGGGCTCTGGAACTGTGCTTGGTATAGCGGTATAATGGCTTAAGCTCACCCCTATAAGTTGATACGACTCGTCGTCAGCGAAAGTATGAGAATATAGGCGTGGAAGCGTTTATTTTTTTATCTATGTATTGGCTTTAATAGTAATAGCAGTGATAGCCTAGTGGTTAGACTGTTGGACTGCAACGTCAGAGGTCTCGGGTTAAAACCCAGGCAGGCACCTCTGTCTTTTCGAACTCAAACTCAAATAATTTATTTTGTATAAGTCCTGCTTACAATTAGTCAGTTTAAACTTATTTAAAATCTAATTTAACTACTAATCTACCACCGGATCGGAACGTGGCCTCAACTGCGAAGATCCGGCGAAGAAACTCAGCGGGCTTGTCTTGTTTTATTTCATTCTTTTTCTCTTTCAATTTTTTTATCATATTGTGTGAATACAATGTTTAGGTTACAATTAAATAGTTTACGATTTAGCTCCATTATGATGCCGTACAACCGAGATATGAGACTAATGAAGTTATTTTTAAAGAGTGTCTAAAGGATTCCAGATGGACCAGTCCCTACAAGCAGCACCCGTTCACGAATATGACTACTGGAACAGCCATCACTCCCCTCGACCATATTGGAAGGAAGGGAGTGATCCGCGCCAGACACCGCAAGCAAAGACATTATAGTAAACATGACCAAACCAGAACCCCAAAGACGGTGGTCAGATTGAGTCTACAGCAGCTTCGAAAATATGTGCGTATTATAAATTAATTATCACTCGCTTTAACGGTGAATGAAAACATCGTGAGAAAACCTAGATTCCTTCTCGAAGGTGTGTGAAGTTCGCCAACCCGCACTAGGCCAGCGTGGTGAACTATGGCCTAAACCCTCTCAGTATGAGAGGAGGCCCGTGCCCAACGGTGAGACAGTTTCCTAACAGGGCTATTATTATTATTAGCTTTAACATTTCTTCAAGTCATTTGATAATCTTAAAAATATGCAATTGTGTCATTTTGAACTCAACTGTAACGTGTTTTATGAAGGTCTTTTATAAACAAGTTTTATAAAGAAGACAACAAAGAGAGTCACTTTAAAAAATACGCTTCTAACTTTTTATCGCGTTGAGTTTCCAAGCTCTTGGGACTCTCTTTAGTAATAAGTAAATTACTTTGAAATGTTAAGGATAGTACAGTACTTTGCAAAAGTCTACCTTTTGCATTCTTTAGCAAAGTCGGTCGTTATATTTTAATCAGTTCAACTAAATCAAACGTACTTATATATCACCCTAATCAGAATATCTTCCTGCGTCCCCTTGAAGCTGAAAAAATAAATAGGTAAAACCAAAATCTTAAGTATTTTTTTGTAATCTCTGCTCAAACTGACATTACATTTAAATGTTTTGTTACGTAAATCCACCCCGGATAGATACAATTTTCAACTTTTACACTAATTTTCTTATATATGTATTTATTGGGCAAGCTATTATCTAAGGGTCATTATCAAAAAGTTTGTACGTTCCGAATATAAAATAGATATGATAATTAATCTATCGGAACAGAAAAATAACAGAAATGAATTATTTGGATAAATTTATCCTGCGTGTTGAAAAAGGAAAAAGAAATATACTTAGGGGGGTTTTACGGTCATAATTTAAAAGTTATCTATCAACTTATTACCTGACTGAATATAAAAATAAAATAATAATTGAAGTATTGTATTCATACGACCGACATTTTAATTTGTTTACGTTTTATTGTCCTATGAATAACTTTTACTTACTTTTCTTTACTGATTGAAAAATTAGCCCTTATTCAAATGTTTGGAACAATATACATATATCAAAGGTGTCAATTCCCTTATAATACCTAATCACTAAAGTGCTCGTACTCTTACGTAAGTATAACTATAATTTCATGAAAATTTCCCACCCTTGACAAGTGTTATATTGTAAGTGTTGTTGTAATTTACCAAATACTTAAAACGTGTATAAAAACATAAATTCTTCGTAAATAAGGAAAAACCAGGCGGTTTTATTTACCTGAAAACTGGGGTCAAAAGATACAAGGAGGTGGATAAAGACAAAATGATAGGGTTGCCGCTGACTCCTAACTGCTGTAGTAGGTACTTATGTGTAGGAGTTATGTGTGTGTCAAATGAAAATAAACTCTTTTTATTGATTTTGATTAAAATTGTAATTATCAAATCAGACTTTGCAATCAGAAATCTAATTTTAGGCAGCTGTATACAGAGCTAATAATATACAGAAATATTTAAAAAAACATAAGTCTTAAATATAACAAAAAAACTATTTCTATTTATTATAACAAACTTCACTTATTTGGAACGAGTGTGATTAGATAGTGAGTAATTGTGTGAGATCAAGAATCACTTTTTTCTATTTATAAAATTAAATAAACACTTTAACGGGCTTACGTCATATTTCAAATTTTATTTTATGTCAATCATTTTTGATAATCCTATATACTATATTATGTTTCTATTACCCTCTCATTCCTATCTTTTAACCCCTTACTTCTATTTATTCACCGCTTTCTTCGTTCCTATTAACCCCAAGAGCGTTTCTAATTACCCCTAATCCGTATCTATTTACCTCGAATTAGAAAAATACATTCTGATTTTACTAAGAATAAGAACAAAATCATTGAATAGTGCACCTCACATTTGTATCACAAATAGACGAGGACTTTATCCGTCCAAATAAACAATTTAATCAAGAAAATACTGAAAAACCCAAAGTGTAATAAAAACTTTTACACCGCTAAATATCGTTTGTACGAATTCTTCAGTTTAATTGCTTTTTTTTAATATTACGTCAAACTTTGCGTTTATGACTGAGTTAATTTAATAAAGAGAAAATGTTGCTGTGTAATAAATAGTAGAAATAAAGGCACGTCGACGGGCTGTAAATTGAGTCAGTAACAACTTTTTAAATTCTCGGTTTTGTCTCTATTCACCCCGTTTTACGTACTGAAAAGGTGCATAATAGCACAAATGATTATTTATTTTAGTTTGGGATAAATAGCATTTTCAATGACAACAGAAATTTGTCAAAATGTCGATTACCGTATTATTTATTACGAAGGCCAAATAAGTATGGAAGAAGAGTCTTTGAGATGTACAGTCAGCAAATTAAATCACTGAACAGTCTCACTTTTTCAAATCCCTGATATTTCTTATTTTACAAATGTTGATAAACACTGGTAAAACCAAATATTAGCAACATCATTATCAACCGAAAAACGTCAAACAGAGGGCAGGACAAACGACAACCGTGTTTGATGATTTTACCTACGATCTGCATCAGATCATCGGTCCACCTTATGAAAGGCCTATTACTCCAAGCAACCTACAACACTTAAAAAAACGTAATATCATCAAAAATAATGGATTTGATTTAAAACAAAAGTCATCATCATCATCATCTCAGCCTATACTTGTCCACTGCTGAACATAGGCCTCCCCAATCGCTTTCCAGCGTTACCGGTCCGATGCCACCTGCATCCAACGACTTCCTGCGATTTTCACAAGATCGTCGGTCCATCTGGCAGGCGGACGTCTCACGCTGCGCTTGCCAATACGTGGTCTCCACTCTAGAATCTTTCTGCCCGAACGCCCGTCCGATCTACGCGCTATGTGGCCCGCCCATTGCCACTTCAGCTTGCTAATCTTAAGGGCTATGTCGGTGACCTTGGTTCTTCTACGAATCTCCTCATTCCTGATTCGATCGCGTAGAGAAACGCCGAGCATAGCTCTCTCCATAGCTCGCTGGGCAACTCTGAGCTTTTTTATGAGACCTATTGTAAGAGACCACGTCGCTGATCCATATATCATCACTGGTAACACACATTGACTAAAAACTTTAGTCTTAAGGAAAAAAAAACTTTAGTCTTAAGTCTTAAACAAAAGTCGCAGCGATATAAATATGTTTAACGTCTGAGTCCCTATTTTCGCGAGCGCTTTGTCAACGCGGGTTTTGGAAAGTTCTTTATTAAAAAAACTGTACCGTTAGCCATTAGGAAACGCTTTAAAGGATATTTGTTTTTTTATAAAAACGTAGCCCTCACTAGGATTTATTCCTGTGTCTTGGGTGCGTTTACAAGCATGAAAATTCACATACACAAATACCCAGAACGAAACAAATAATTGTGGGTCACACTTTTGTCCCGTGCGGGAATCAAACCCGCGACCATTATACACAGTAGCCGGAGCGGCTTAAGCTCTTAACCACTGCGCTAAATCGTCCGTCAGTCCGTTCAACTGTAACGGAAGTCTTTAAAAATATATAATAAAATTAAGTTGCAAAATATAGGAAGTCACACAAATGCGACCATCTTTGACAAAGGCGGGAGGGTCTCCAAAAATTACGAAATTGGCATGAAGTAATTTATAGATAGCCTCGGATATCGCTGAATCCATGGATCGTGCCTACTTCGTAATAATGAACACGTCCGCGATCCTCGGGAATGTGTAACATATAGTACGTGAGTGAAGTTTTAAAATAAGGAGCACGAGTGATGTTAAACCCATTGTTTGCCAGCGCGTAATACGCAGCTGAGAACATAAGTTGTCGCTGTCTTGGGATTTTATGTAAATTAGCTGTACCCAAGACTACGTGAAACGGTTAAGGCCCCCCGGCCAACAGCGTAGATCATTCACACAAAAAACAAAACTACGTTAGCGTGATTTTAGGTCATATTTAGACATTTTGTACACTATGTCACTTCCTTTTTATTTTATTGTTTAATATCAGGACTTTGGCATAGAATAATATAATCCAGAATTTGTGTGTGTGTGTGTGTGTGAATAACTACGCTGTAGGCCGCGAGGCCTTTACAGCTTCACCAGACAAGAGGGCGAGCATGCAACCACTACGCTCGAGCCAGAAGGGCAAGGGGGTAACTCAACCTCAAGGGCGCCTCAAAAATCCAGAAGCCGTGGGCGGGCATCATATTGAAGCAACAATTTCTACTTTTGTTTTGCACAAATAGTCACATGTTGACGGGAGTAGTCGCTCTATGCCCGGCGTGTCAAATATTTTACTGTTTTGTGCCGTTCTTGCCTGTTAAAATGCTGTTGAACTCAAATATGATGGGATCATATTTTATACCTAACTAGCGCATTCAGGTGCCGCATTATTTAAGTACTTATCGAATTAATTATTCCGTCTGTAATTCTCATAGTAAAAGACGTGTCAATTTTGTTAGTGCTGCTAGTACTTGGCATGCCTTTTAAGTTCTGTCGTTTCTATATTTCCCGGCAATTTTGAATTTGGAACTGTTCTATATTCGAATGTGTTTAAATTTTGAATCTCATAACAGTTGATAGTATTACGATTAATGCTATTGTTTAGTCACAGCGTCGATTGGAATCTGTCAGGTTACGTACGAAAATGAATCTTTCTAAGGAAAATGTTCGTGCAATAATTTTCTACAACTTTAGAAGGGGCCTGACACGGCTTCAGTATTTTGAAGAGCTAACATCTGTGTTCAGTGATGAAGCCCCATGTCTGCGGACTGTCGAACGCTGGTATTTAGAATTCCAGCGTGGACATACTAGTGTTAGTGACAAATCTCGCGAAGGACGCCCAAAATCCGCCTTCACTGAAGATAACATCATTGCTGTGAGACAACTAATTGTCGAAGATCGTCATGTGACGTATCGAGAGATAGAGGCTCTATTAGGCATCTCAGGGACAACCATTCAGAAGATCTTGCATGAAGCGCTTGGTGTGAGAAAGCTAGTTTGCCGTTGGATACCGCATCTGCTTTCCGACGATCACAAGGCGGCCCACGTCAGATTGTGTAAGAAAACTCTGCAATGGTTCAACCGAGGAGAGTCAAATCACGTCTACGACATCATCAGTGGTGACGAATCTTGGATCTATGCCTACGATCCTAATTCCAAACAACAATCTACAATCTGGGTCTTTCAAGACGAGCCAAAGCCGACTAAAGTTGTTCGTTCTCGAAGCACTTCAAAGAAGATGGTGGCCACGTTCGTTGGAAAAACCGCCCATGTTGCGACTATTGCACATGAAGATCGTAGAACGGTTAACGCAGAGTGGTATACCACAGTTTGTTTACCACAAGTCATCGCCGAACTTCGAAAATCTAACTCAAAGCAACGCATCATGCTGCACCACGACAACGCAAGCTCACACAGCGCTCGTCAAGCGATTGAGTATTTTAAGCAGGAAAAAGTAGAAATTCTTGACCATCCTCCATACAGTCCTGACGTAAGCCCTAACGATTTCTTTACATTTCCTAAAATTAAGAAAAGTCTTCGTGGTCAAAGGTTCCAGTCCGGTGAAGAAGCAGTCGACGCTTTCAAGTCAGCTATATTGAACACCCCCACTTTAGAGTGGAATAAATGTTATAATAACTGGTTTGAGCGAATGGAAAAGTGTATTAAGCTACGTGGGGAATACTTTGAAAAACAAGAAAAAGTACTATAAGGTTCTAGTTGTGTTTTTTTCTTCAAACGACAAAACTTAAAAGGCATGCCTCGTATAACTATTTTATTTTCCCTACTTTTATTTGATGATAAGTTCTAGTATTAAAATGTATGAATTTAGTTAACTACTGCAACATGGTTTCAATATTTGGTGACGATAGTGAAAATATATTTACCCTACATTAAATTACTTAAAGCCTTAATAGTTTAAGTCCTTTAAGTATATCTTTTTCTTGAGTTTAATATGCAAAATACACGTTACCGCAACAATGGTTTCATTAACGTTTACATTAATGTCATCAACATTTACCTCAAAAAGTAGTAATCTTTCCGAGCTGCCAAAATTACGCGGGTGGGAAGTGCGGTGAGTCCGTAGCGTTTGTTAAATTTTTGGCTTCAGCGCGTGGCGTACAATTACAACTGAACGCGGCTCTAGTTGCATGTAGTGTTGCCCAAAATCAGTCTTGGTCTTGCGGTCATGGTCAAGACCATATAATTTTAGCAAGACTAAGACCAAGACCGACTCTGCAAGACCTAACCAAGATTAAGACTGATTTCACGAGACTTGCAGTCTCGAAGTCTGTGAGTACCTATGCGTGGGATCTAAAATTAGTTCTGTATTTTTATTATTTCGTATGTTATGCGTGAGTGTGTGTTCTTGGCCAAATGAAAAATTGCCTCACGGGCCTGGCGGCGGCTGCGGTTCCTCAAGATTTCGGTGCTCACGTGTATACGAGTACGGTTAAATGCTGACGTGCTACAGTGAAGCACATGCATTGTGAATTACATGAATAACGAACGAACGAACAAACTCAAGACCAAGACTGAGTGCGCAATATCAAGACGAAGAGCAAAACCAGGTAACAGATGCGGGACTAACACCAAGGCCGGGGTCAGTCTCGTCTTGATCTTGCCTTTGGGCAACACTAGTTGCACGTGGTCATCACGAAGTCCTGGGTTTAAAATCCTACGTCAGACAAAGAGCAGTTTTTCAATCGATTAATCATCACTCAGTATTATTTCGGACTTTAGAATTGGGCCCGTTTAATGGGAATAAGCTCGAATCATCGTTGATAAATGGTGTACACAGAACATCTCCGTCACCTCCGCGTGGGGAATAGGCGTGACGGTTTTGGTTAATTTATTAAAGTTTTCTTCCAACAAGTAATAATTTCGCATATAAAGTTAAGAAATCATAGAGATGCCATTAAACACTCATTATACTTATTTTAGGTATCTTGTTATTCGTCACTGGACGCAATATTATTCTGCTGTCAATGATTCAAACATTCAATAATATTCCCTTTGTTCAACAGTTAGTTAATGCTGAAACAAATTTTTTAAACATAAATTAATGAACTGCTTATCTACCAAAATATCTTCCGTACTATTTGGAACGGTTCATAATTCATGAGGTTATCTTATTAAGCTGTTATTGATCACGAGTTCCAGTCTAGATCTAACAAGGACACAGAAAGATATCGATGACTGTTTTTGGAACGTTTATAGGTAATATTTACTACCCTACTATCTGGCATGGTAGCAAAAATAATTCTCTTTGTATACGAACGCGACAACCTATTAAATAACCGTGTCATATGTCACCGCCATCTGGATAAATTAGCGGCTCTGTTGAATGGCTAGCCCGTTAACCAAAAGCCGAAGCGCCTGCATTCTACTGAATGGTTTAACGCTAGGTACTCTAATGAAAAGCTTTAACCAGCTGGCTCAATCTCAAATATTTTTTTTATATAAGCCCTGCGAGGCGCTTACATATAGTCAATTTACATTTTTTAAATCTAATTTACCTACTAATCTACTACCGGATCAGAACGCGGCCTCCCCTGAGAAGATCCGGCGAAGAAACTCAGCGGCCTTGTCTTTTTTTATTTAATTCTGTTCCTCTTTTTTCTTTTCTATTTTGGTAAAAATATTGTGTGGATACAGTGATTAGGTTCCAATTAAATAGTTTACGATCTAGCTCTAGTGTGACGCCGTACGACCGAGATATGAGACTAATGATGTTATTTATAAAGAGTGTCTAAAGTATTCTAGACGGACCAGTCCCCACAAGCAGCACAGCTCACGAGTATGACTACTGGAACAGCCATCACTCCTCTCGACCATATTAGAGAGAAGCGAGTGTCTCGCGCCAGGCAGCCACCGCAAGCACAGACATTATAGTGAGCATGACCAAACCAGAATCCCAAAGGCGGTGATTAGATTGTGTCTACAAAGAAGCGGCTTAACGATATATCGTATTTGTCACACCTGATTCACCTCTTCGAATAACTATTATTGTACCGAAATCGACTGCAACCGACCAATGATAGGTATATTCTGTAACAATGTTCAATTTAGGTTAATTATCACAAGTCTACGTTTCAGATAATATACTTTGTATTACGGAACTTGTCTCTATCTATCTATCTATCTATCTCATCACGCCAGCTCCCGGGGTAGGCAGAGAGTACAGAGTTCCAACAGGTTCTTTCCTTACATATCTCTCTGGCTTCCTCCACTCTCATAGTTCGTCTCATACACACTCGCCGGTTACGGAGACTCTTGACTTGCCCTTCAGATAAGACACGGTCTATTTGGTCATGGTAAGATAGTCTAGGACGAAACTTGTTTGGTTGATTATCCCCAATTGACCAAGGTAGTTTACTTTTACCTTACGAATACAAATACCGCACACAGGATCAGACACATACCTCGCCGGCGAGGTAGAAAAATCTCTTGCCCGCCGGCCGGTGCAGAGCACTACGGCGAGACACCTAGTATATGCCTTCCCCCATAGCGACCGCCCAAGCCGAAGCCGTTCCTCCTAGTTGCCACCTTGCCCTTCTGGCTCGAGCGTAGTGGTTGCCGCTCGCCTCTTGTCCGGGGAAGCTGTAAAGGCCCCGCGGCCAACAGTATCATTCACATACTTTTAGCTTAATTCCGATTTCGTCACGAAAGAGCAATAATGAAAAACAAGTTTAGATTAACTTGAGTGGTACCTAACATTTCACAGCCAAATTAAATCAGTGATAATAGTTGATTTACGTTAACGGAGCACAAGTATAATATTTACTTAAAAGGGGATTTCAACCACTGTTACTGTAATTTTTACTTTGTTACTGAATAAAAAAAAATTTTTTATTTTTTTTTACGTTTTGTTCTAGGCTTGTAATTAAGTTGATTTACGGTCAATGATTTAATGTTTAAACCTACCCCGCAAGGGATATACAGGTAGATAGATAGATTTAATGTTTATATTTTTTAATAAATTAAGTTTGGAACTTTACTCAATGAGCTTTTAACAAATTGATAATGTTGTAAATAAATCTGGTTAGTTATAAATCAACAATCTTATTCAAATATTTCAATACTTCAGATTCGGAATAAAATATTAACGATATCGTTTTCTACGCCTGTCTTAACAATAGAACTAATTGAATAATTATTTATTTAGTAACCGTGCGTAATATCTCCTTACAAGTAGGAACATTTTACTAAAAGTAAACAGTAGTAGTAGTTTCACACCAACACCGCCCTGTCAATGTAATCCAAAAATCCTTGTCGGGCTATATGTTTGTGACTTCACATAAAATTTCCGAATCCTGGCAACCCAGTAAACGTCAATTTACTCCGTCGTGTTGTAAACACGAGTACCTACAAGAACCTACTCCTTGTCCGTGCTAAAGATTAGAGTAAAAACCAGCATGAGCCCTGAATATTAAGAGTCTTTTTTCTACCCGCCCGACAAAAGGCTTCATTATTAAGACGTTTGTGTCCACCAGCTACTTGGATGATTCGTTTATTGATTTTGTTTTGTATTCTTGCGGATTTTATGGAAAATTTAACAGGCAAAGTACGTAATTATTTTACACGACTTAAACTACATTTTGCCCATCTCTGCATCCATCTACGGTGTTTAGAAAGGAAGACAGAATAAGTGAATAATCAAAAAACATTTTCAAAACAAGCTTTTATACACCAGTGCAATAGTATAATTAAGGAGGGCCAATCAAAATTGAACGTGTATTCATTAAATCCAAATTTCGTCTATGTTGTTGGCCGTCGAGGAATTCCTTCGTCTGGAACCAATCCTGGGTGTTGAATCAGGTCATGTTTGCCACAAAAATGCATTGTCATTGAAACTTAACAAACATGTCTAATTTGAACTCCTTAGGATTGAAAGCGGTTGTAATTTAGCTTGTAAGATTATTTGACCTTAGCATACAAGAAAAGCGTTTAAAAAAAGGTTTATTTTGCACCGAGTACGAATGATACATTAGGACGTGTATTAACAATAATATTCACAATAGCTCTAGTTGTTTGTAATCCACTAGGTAAATGGTGAAGGACTAGGTAAATTCACTAGTTGGAGAAGCACCAGAAGAAAAAGAAGAAGAATAAGGTAAATGGTCAACGGTCTTATAATTACCTGGTGGGCCAAGTGGCGAATGAAGCGCGTAGCGATTACAAGGTCCCGGGTTCGAATTCCAGGTCGGACTAAGTCAGAAAATTTCCAGTATCTGTCCGGAGGCTGGAATTGTACCCGGTAAAATGGTAAAGTGCTTGCCCAGTTACAAGTTTTAGTTTTAGTAGTAGTAGTTGCCTAAGTTACATCTCTGCTACCCCTGTTTGAGGAATAGAGGCGTTGTTTTTTTACATCAATCTGTAGACTGTTGCAGAATGAGAAAAGATATGCTCTGGTGGTTGGGGCACATAGAAAAATGTTGGTACAAAGAATAGATATACAAAGCGAAAGTGAAAGGATGTAGGTAACGGGAAAGACCTAAACAATCTTAGCATGACAAAATAGACCAAGTGAAGGGCAAAAGACTCTGTAACCGGCGAGCGCGTATGATACGAACTATAAGAGTCGAAAAATCAGAGACGGATATAAGGAAAGAATCTATTGAAACTCTACTATCTGCTTGTTGGAGCTCTGTACTTTCTGCCAACCGTAAGGGGTTTGGCGTGAAGATATAGAGATGTTCTACTGGAATTTTGTTCAAATTTCCGACAAGGCTAACATAATAAAAAGTATATTAAACAGCTACTAATAGATAGCTGATTAATGTCAGTGCAGTAAGAGCGTGGTATGTTCGTAAAATTAACAGGATGGCTTTTTAATGTTACGAATAAATTAAGATTAGTATCGAACCGTTAATGAAACGGAGTTAAACAGTTATTGTTGTAAAGAAGTAGAATTGGCCTCCAGCTCGTCTGCAGCATGCAACCACAACACTGTTAGTTGTAGTAACGCGCAATTTATAGCGACTTCCCAAGTAAAACTGCTCAAAAGAGGAAGTACCTATCTGCCCCTTTTCAGCTTTAAGCTCGGTTCGCAGTAGCGTATAGCTGTATAATAGCAACTTTTAATTTTTATTCAGTTTTAAGCTGCATCATCTGCAGTCTTTAAAAATCCATTAACCAGCAAGAAGTGTAGATGTACTCCCTTACGCAGTTACTTAAACAGGTGCGGATGTCTGCTGTACAAAAGATCGATTGCACCATACGCTGAATAGCAGGGACGTAAAATATTCTTTTACAACTCAAAGCTGTATAAATTCGTATTTAAGAGTATAGGCTGAACAATAGTGTAAAGCGGTTCTATTAGCGCTCCACAACCACCGCCTAATGTGAATTAAAAAGCACTTACATCGCCCCATTCTGCAGTGATGTGGGACCAAGTGATGAATAGGCCGACAAATAGCTATTCTTACTCATATTTTAAATGTGAAAGTAACTGTTTTATTTCAAATTACTTAAGTGTAAATTTTTGAAAGAAAAATCCCCAGTATCTATCTATCTAGATCATCACGCCAGATCCGTTGTGGGGTAGGCGAGAGTTCCAACAGGTTCTTTCCTTACATACCTCTCTGGCTTCCTCCACTCTCATAGTTCGTCTCATACACGTTCGCCGGTTACGGAGACTCTTGACTTGTCCTTTAGCTAATCCCTGGTAATTCTGGAATACTGGCATTAGGCTCGCCTCCTATTACATCGGGATCTAACATCGTCGACGAAAGTTGGGTGTACATAGTACAGTACTCTCGCTTGGAGATTATAGGCGTGACGCTATTTTTTTTTATCATCTCTGTTAACCTTTACACCCCTAAAACACTGAACAGATTCTGATAAAATTTGGCAAGGATAAAAATTGTATCCTAGGGATTTTCCCATGTTTTTACATAGCCTTTTTTCTCAAAACGCAGACGAAGTTACGGGTAACAGCTAGTATGAATATGAAGTTAACACACTTATACGATAAGGAAGTAACGCTTGCTGAAACTTTCCCGGTTCAAGAAATGTTGAGAAAGCTCATTCTAATCCGAAAGCGGGTTCGCGGTAGTCCGCTTTTAACAATCTGCGCCGGCAATTCGAGGAAGTATAGTGAAAAATTGACCATAGAAGTCTTTGTGAGTAGTTAAAATGTTTACAAGGTGCATTAATGTACGTTGTTTATTTCAAGTTTACAGTTATACGGGTAATACAATTTTTAAGGGTTCTAGAAATATAATGAAAGTATGAGTAGTAAGAAGATAAGCAGAACTATACTAATGTCAGACGAAATCTTGAAGTTGTAAAAATTTTATAGCAACAATGTGTGTATTTATTAAATTGTAAGTACCTATTTCAAAAGAAATTGTTCATTTGAGTTCAACCGGGTTAACAGAGTGAAATTTACATTTAGATATTAATACCGGTTATAAATTTGCCCTCGATTCAAATAAAGTTACACTTCATACAACTCAAGTTCCAGTAGTGAAGTCACCGATAATTTACAATCCTTAAGCATTCGCCCAATATGCGACGACTTAGTCTAGTAGCTAGAGCGTAAACTGCTCTACTTTTTCGATTGAGTAGTCACTGATTCGACGCCTGCATAAGACACAGCTTTGTGTGTTTCACAACCATTTGTTTCGGTTTGTGTGCTTTTGTGTATTTGAAATTCAAGTTTTACGACACAGCAATAATTCATGTTGTAGATTTAATACCCTTGTAATATATTTGCATTTTTATAATCTAATCATTCAGTAAAATTGTGAATGACGATATACATCCCGGCAATTATAAAAAACAGCATTAATTAACACATCGCGATGGGTCCCAGGCGGCCATTATAACTTTTTCAACGGAACTGAAATATTTTATCCCTTTGAGAATAATAACCCTTTGACAACATATTTTGTGATAATGTTAATACCTACCATATGTATGATGAAAGCTTCATTGTTATGACACAGATCAAACTTGGGACCGGGGAAAAACTTGGCCGCCACCCAGGTAATCAACAGGACACGTAGAACACCTGCTCCGAATTGTATTTTTTACTGTTGTATAAAATCGTGTTTGTTTACGCACATGTTTGAACTGTTGTATTCCAGGGTAGTTACATCGCGAACGTAACGAACCATCTGCCGGCGCGATCCTGGTAATAAAAAACTACTTAACACTGAGCTCTTAGTAATTACATATTTACCTATTTATATATATTCACGGATGGGTGTATCTGACGGTGATAGCCTTGTTAATCTATCAGCGGAGGCTGTCACCGTAAAGTAAACACGCGACGAGCCGCGGCAGCACCGACAGGGTCGGCGCAGTGAGCACTTGCCCCGCGGGGGAGTCGTGGAGTCGCGGACGGCGGCACTGCACTCGAGGGTCGGAAGGCGCGAAGCAGCTGGCGCGCGGTGGTGCCGGCGGTGCGTGTGCGGCGGCACGTGGCGCCGGCAGTGCGGCGCGCTCCAAACGGGCGGCTCCGCGGGACCGCGCGCCGCGCACTGCCGCCGCCCGCCTATCGACGCCGCCGCCCGCCCGCCGCCGCCCTCCGCCCAGACGGTAGCGCAACTCCCAATGTTCCCGCTCTCCATGCGATACAATGCCAATTTATTGTAATTTTATTAGCTTTATTAACCTTAACTTGACCTATCTATCTATCCGTCTACTTTCATCTCGATTACTTCGGCGGTAATTCGGAAATTTACGACTCTTCATAAAAAACAGAAATAAGGGTTACGATAATTGTTTTTTTACGGTAGTTTGAGGTCGAACGTATTGCTATGAATATGTATTGTATTGCTATTGAATCTGATATACATATCAATGTTTATTAAATTTAATAGATGTTCCAAAGCAATATTTAAGCAATCACTCTTGACTGACATACACACCGAGGGCCCTTCAATAATCGGCAAAGTTGCACGTAATCATATTTCCATAATTTGCCCATTTAGCCATTACGAACGTGAAACACCTCCCACTACCACCTACATACAACATCTCTATTCTTTCTACGTAAAAAACACACGTAGGTATAGATAGCGAGTACTTTTCTAATGCGGAGTGTTATTTAAAACGGCTTCTTTCCTATTTTTGATAAAAAAAATATATCACGGGACTGTTCAAATCGTCTTAGTTTTCATTGAGAATCGACATCAAAAAGTGCTTTTCATTTCAAAACGACTTATTACTTGATTATTTTTGCGTTTCCTGAAAAGAAATGGTAAATATAAGTAAGCCCGATTAAAAAGTTACCCCTCAATAGCGTTCATTTGAGCATATAACCTATCTGTCTACGGTAATTTACTTATACAAAGTCGTAGCATTTCGTGGCGTCGAATCAGGTATTTCTTACCGTTTTCGGAAGAATATAAGATAAAGATAACTGCTTTTATAGCCTATCATCCCGACCCATGGACGTGTGCCAGCCCGTGTTGCTGCGGTCGCGATGCTTGGGCGGTATGACAACAGATCATATGGTAAAACGACATAAAATATATCAAGGAGCACTTAGATAATAATTGATTTAACTTACAACTTTATACTTATAAGCAAAAGAAAACATTATCATCCATGTAGACACAGAGTCCTAATAAATTCTCTCTTTCGAACTGTGTACTCTCTGCCTACCCCACAAGGGATTTGTTTTGATGATATAGATAGATGCTGATCTGAGCTGATCATAGACATTTCGTCGCCTAAGAGTGAAATCTTGGAAGTGCTGAAAAAGTAACATAACAAGAGAAAGGAAATTACAACTTATTGATTTAGTCCTTTATTATACAAAAATTTTATTTACAGCGTAAATTAAGTCATCGTAATAGAATGAAAATCCAAAATTGCATTCCCGAGGTTTTCGCGCCAGACGACAATTTTCTTTTATAATTAATAACAATATCTCGCACACCTGTTTTCATGGCAGAGGCGGAAATAATACATCCTCACCATATTTATCCGAGATATTTTAGGTCTCAAAGAGGTCAGGGGCGAACCTATTGTTAATCACGGGCACATAATTTTACATGTTTTTCGAAAAACCTTTTTTTTAAGTTCTCTTGGACATGGAGGTTTCCTTCAACGGACGTGGGCGGTTTTCTTCACCATTAGCAAATGGCAATCGTAGATAGGTTTCGAACAACCTAAAGGTGTGACCCGCGATTTGAACACCGGACTATGATAACATTTATTATCCATGTATAATCGGCCAACGAAAATCCACAAAGTGTTGGACGAATCTATATCATCATAAGCTTTAGAAGATTTGGCAATAGATGTTCAGAACACTGCATATTCCTAATGTCCACCTTTCACCTAAATGATCTCAAACGTGCTCATGGCTTAAAAGAGGTCCACCATGAAGACCAAAACTACCTGATGGACGCACCACGCATCCCGACAGGCCCCTGTCTTACCCTTCCGAGACAAAAGTCACTTTTATTGTCATTTGTACGAAGTATTCATGCAATTCGATTACACGGTAATTACAGGAGAGCTAACAACGACAGGGACACGGTAAAGTTGCGTTTTAGTTCATCTAGCCAGATAATTATTTAAGGGCTCGTCGACGCAAGCTCTTATGTGAGCCGTGGTCCAATACTGAATTGGGCAGGAATTCCCCGATCTATAGAGCAATACGCATGTTGAATGCAATGCTTGAGTACTACCAACAACTAGACCTTTTTCATTGTACTCTTAACGAGTTTCACAGGTCGGCAACGGATTTTTTTACTATGAGGCCAAAGTGCTAGGCGTAATGTAAATAAGTTTTTTGTACATAGGTAGATCTTATAGATTAATTTATTTAATTGTACAATGCTTCACAGTTTTTATTTTTTTATATTTATTTTTTAAGAATATATATAATTGTTGTTAGTTTCGTATAAGTTTAAACATTTAAGTTAATTGTCAGAGCTTCGGAAAATGATTTGGAAAGCTGTAATGCTCTCCCGAAGGCATGTAAGAATATAAATAAATAAATAAAATAATAAATGTCTGCTAGAATCGGAGCATATAGCGCGCTATAAGACTTTCTACACCCCCGTAGGATACCTCTGTATCTCACAGGAGTATAGAAAGACTGATGAAATGAAACTGTATCGTATCCCCAAGTGGTTTTTTTATCCTCTGGTAAAATATTTTTATTTCATCTACGTTCATATATCATTGTACAAATATGGATGAAATAATCGAGGTGTGTCAGAATCGAAGCATGTAGCGAGCTGTAGTATTCCATACCCCGGTTTATAATAATCGGTTTATACATATTACTGAATTATGTACGCATGAGCAAGCCGAAAAACACTCCATCACTGACTCACAGGGAAATCTTCAGGGCAATAAAGTATGCAGTCTTGAAATTTGACTCGCTGTTGCTTTTAGCTTTTACGTGTTTATTAAACAAGATTTTACAGAAACATTTGAACTATTTTAACTCATCAAGATGCGAAATTGAACCTGAAAGCACCTTATGTAAAGAACGAGTTATGCTTTCTGTACACTTAGTGTGGTATTTGGTCGATTAATTTTACATACGTGTCTACACAGCTCCTGGCTTCTTCTGACCATCTTTTTGAAGTTGTGACCTTTATATTCACGTAATATAGATTATATTACTGCATAAGTAATATACAAAAATGAGCCTACACCGGAAACTTCGGTTAAATTCTGTTTAAACATCCAATGAATAAAACTAAAATGTAACAAAAACGCGTTATTTTTTGCACCAAGCAACGCATTTAAAGATGATCTAAATTGAAAATATAATTGTTGCATCTGCTAAAAGCTTCAGTAATAGATTTTACTGCGAGCGAACACTTTTTTCAATTATGTATATGTTAACCCACATATGTTACTGGTTCATCAAATATCAACAAAAGAAACGAAAACAATTTTTTAATCTTTTAAGAACAACGAATAACGGCAACTTAGTTACCAACACGACAATCGATACCCAATTGACATAAAATTACAGTCATTTGGTTTGGACCCGAATAATGGCATCTGTAGATATACTACCCTTTAAAGATATTGAAACATAGATGTAATTATTTTATAACAACACGTCATCGTAGGCTTTGATGGATAATTTAATTAGTGAGGGTGGCAGGTGTTCTGTGTTAGGTCCAATGTACCTAATAGGGAACGAGCCCATTTCCATTAATAACGGGCACAATTCCAATATGTAGGCATCTATTTATTTCAATACACGCCCTTACTTATACGCTCTCACATGTAAAAATCTTAATGTCTTAAAAGTGAGTTTTCACTTACATTACAATATACCTACATACAATATAAGTATCTAACTATCTAGAAAACTTTCCACAATCGTTTCAGTTAATTTTTTTTACACGAAAAAATTATTATTACTTATTATTACTGTAACATGCGTACACAATGTTAGAATTGGAAGAAAACGGTTTATAAATAAGCTTTTGCAGAAAGAATGCACTAAAATGTACCAATTAATTGAGCAAAAATACAACCTTGTGTATAAAGTTAAAGAAATAGGTACCTACTTCACTAAATGATTATTTATTAATAAATATTATAATAATAATATTTAGAAATGACATAGAAATACTATATTTTATATTTTCAAAAACATACGAGACAAATTTATTTGATAGTGTAAGCTAATATAATGAAAATATAAAATTGCGTTCCCGAGGTTTTCACTCTCGGTGACAATTTTCTTTTATATATATCACGGGACCGTTCAAATCGACTTAGTTTTCATTGTGAATCGACATCCAAAAGTGCTTTTCATTTCAAAACGACTTATTCCTTGATTTTTTTTTTGCGTTTTCGCTTAAAAAGTTACTCCTCAAATAACAGCGTTGATTTGAGCATATAACCTGTCTACGATAATTTACTTATACAAAGTCTTAGCGTTTCGTGGCGTCGAATCATGTATTTCTTACCGTTTTCGGGAGAATATAGGATAAAGATAACTGCTTTTATAGCCTATCATCCCGACCCCTGGACGTGTGCCAGCCCGGTTGCTGCGGACGCGACACTTGGGCGGTGTGACAACAGATCATATGGTAATAACGACATAAAATATATCAAAGAGCACTCACACGATACGAATTGATTTTACTTACAACGTTATACTTATAAGCAAAAGAAAACGTTATCCAGACATCAGGGTTCTAACAATTCTTTCCTTCGAACGTTGTACTCTCTGCTTACCCCTCAAGGGATCTGTTGTGATGATATAGATAGATAGGTGATCGTACACATTTCGTCGCCTAAGAGTGAAATCTGGGATGTGCTGAAGAAGTAACATTACAAGAGGAAGAAAAATCTACTCCTGGCGCCCTTTAAAATTTAAATTCATCATCATCATCATCATCATCTCAGCCAATACTTGTCCACTGCTGAACATAGGCCTCCCCAATCGCTTTCTAGCGTAACCGGTCCGATGCCACCTGCATCCAACGACTTCCTGCGATTTTCACAAGATCGTCGGTCCATCTGTCAGGCGGTCGTCCCACGCTGCGCTTGTCAATACGTGGTCTCCACTCTAGAAGCTTTCTGCCCCAACGCCCGTCCGTTCAAATTTTAATTACTACAACTTATTAGTTTAGTCTTTTAGTATTCAAAATTTCATTTACAGCGTAAATTAAGTCGTCGTAATAGAATGAAAATCATATCAGTATGAAAATGGAGCGAAAACCTTGGCTATACAATTTTGGCAATCTTGAAGTTTTCGCTCCAGGCCACAATTTCGCACACCTGTTTTTACGGCAGAGGCGGAGATAATTCATCCACACCATATTTATCCGAGATATTTTAGGTCTCAAAGAGGTCGGGGGCGAACCTGTTGTTATTTCACGGGCACATAATTTTACATGTCTTTCAAAAACCTTTTTTTAAGTTCTTTCGGACATGGAGGTTTCCTTCAACGGACGTAGAGGTTTTCTTCACCATTAGCAAATGGCAATCGTAGATAGATGTCGAACAACCTGGAGGTGTGACCCGCGATTTGAACACCGGACTATGATAACATTTATTATCCATGTAAAATCGACCAACGAAAATCCACAAAGTTTTGGACGAATCTATATCATCATAAGCTTTAGAAGATTTGGCAATAGACGTTCAGAACACTGCATATTCCTAATGTCCACCTTTCACCTAAATGATCTCAAACGTGCTCATGGCTTAAAAGAGGTCCACCATGAAGACCAAAAATACCTGATGGACGCGCCACGCATACCGACAGGCCCCTGTCTTACCCTTCCGAAACAAAAGTCACTTTTATTGTCATCTGCACGAAGTAGTCACGCAATTCAATTACACTGTAATTACAGGAGAGCTAACAAGGACAGGGGCACAGTGAAGTTGCGTTTTAGTTCATCTTGTGGATAAAATAATAAATGTCTGCTAGAATCGGAGCATATAGCACGCTATAAGTCTTTCTATACTCCCGTAGGATACCTCTGTATCTCACAGGAGCATAGAAAGACTGATGAAATGGAACTGCGTTTTATCCCCAAGTGGTTTTATTATTCTCTGATAAAATCTTTTTATTTGATCTACGTTCGTACATCATTGTACAAATATGGATGAAATAATCGAGGTGTGTCAGAAACGAAGCATGTAGCGAGCTGTAGTATTCCATACCCCGGTTTATAATAATCGGTTTATACATATTACTGAATTATGTACGCATGAGCAAGCCGAAAAACACTCCATCACTGACTCACAGGGAAATCTTCAGGGCAATAAAGTATGCAGTCTTGAAATTTGACTCGCTGTTGCTTTTAGCTTGCACGTGTTCATTAAACAAGATTTTACAGAAACATTTAAACTATTTTAACTCATCAAGATGCGAAATTGAACCTGAAAGCACCTTATGTAAAGAACGAGTTATGCTGTCTGTACACCTAGTGTGGTATACGTGCCTACACAGCACCTGGCTTCTCCTGACCATCTTTTTGAAGTTGTGACCTTTATATTCACGTAATATAGATTATATTACTGCATAAGTAATATACAAAAATGAGCCTACACCGGAAACTTCGGTTAAATTCTGTTTAAACATCCAAGGAATAAAACTAAAATGTAACAAAAACGCGTTATTTTTTGCACCAAGCAACGCATTTCAAGATGATCTAAATTGAAAATATTATTGTTGCATCTGCTAAAAGCTTCAGTAATAGATTTTACTGCGAGCGAACACTTTTTTCAATTATGTATATGTTAACCCACATATGTTACTGGTTCATCAAATATCAACAAAAGGAACGAAAACAATTTTTTAATCTTTTAAGAACAACGAATAACGGCAACTTAGTTACCAACACGACAATCGATACTCAATGGACATAAAATTACAGTGATTTGGTTTGGACCCGAATAACGGCATCTGTAGATATAATAATAATAATATTAGCCCTGTTAGGAAACTGTCCCACTGCTGGGCACGGGCCTCCTCTCCAACTGAGAGGGTTTAGGCCATAGTCCACCACGCTGGCCCAGTGCGGGTTGGCGAACTTCACACACCTTCGAGAAACTCTTAGGCATGCAGGTTTCCTCACGATGTTTTCCTTCACCGTTAAAGCAAGTGATAATTAATTTTAAATACGTACATGCTTTCGATAAGACGGAGGTGCGTGCCTGGGTTTGAACCCGAGACCTCTGACTTTGCAGTCCAACGGTCTAACCACTAGGCTATCACTGCTATTACTCTTTAAAGATACTGAAACATAGATGTAATTATTTTATAACAACACGTCATCGTAGGCTTTGATGGATAATTTAATTAGTGCAGGTGGCAGGTGTTCTGTTTTAGCTCCAATGTACCTAATAGGGAACGAGCCCATTTCCATTAATAACGGGCACAATTCCAATATGTAGGCACCTATTTATTTCAATAGACGCCCTTACTTATAGGCTCTCACATGCAAAAATCTTAATGTCTTAAAAGTGAGTTTTCACGCACCTTACAATATACCTACATACAATATAAGTATCTAACTATTTAGAGTTTATCAAGAATCTTGTCTAATTTTAGACTGAAAACTTTTCGCAATCGTTTCCTTTAATTTTTACATGATTTAAATATAAAAATACAAAATACAAAAATTTTATTTCTTTAACTTAAAATCATATTACAAATTAGCCGTATTCAGAGACTCCTTTTAAGTATGTAGTACCTGTGCTAGGAGTCTCTGCTCTTCCATAACATACATTACTTGTATACTATGATTGTTAACATAATCAAAACTGAGATAAATTAAAATTAAATTCTAAACTTAAGTTAAGATATGTGTGTGTGTGTGTGTGTGTGTGTGTGTGTGTGTGTGTGTGTGTGTGTGTGTGTGTGTGTGTGAGAGAGAGAGTGCGTGCATGCCTATGTGTAAATCCTCACACACACTCTGTAATATGCGTACACAATGTTAGAGTTGGAAGAAAACTGTTTATTAATAAGCTTTTGTTGAGAATGCACTAAAATGTAACTATTAATTGAGCAAAAATACAACCTTAGGTATAGGTACCTACTTCACTAAAGGATTATTAATAAAAGAATACTATATTTTATTAATTTACTTAAGTGTACTTGTTAGATATCAAGTATCTAGTATTTATTTACTACATTAGTATACAAAAGAGACTACAACCATTAGATGGCTAAATGTTATAATGTATACCACAAGTATCGATTTAGATCGTAGGCCAAAATCATGTTCTCCTGTTTGCTTTACCGCGGAAGTCATAAAATAAAAGATTATTCAAAGTCAGACAACCTTATTATGAACAACTTCCTCTTAACTTATTAAGTTGAAATTGTCACTTAGTGAAAATATCTCATCCCAAAACCAAACAATCTTCGAACCTCATTGTAGTGGATGTCGATTTCTAGAAATCATGAGTTTCCTCAAAAATCCTGACCGAAAATGTTCCGCATGGCTTATCGTAAAAAAAATATTCAACCTCATTTCTGTAAAGCTTACAAAATTTCGTTACAGCAGTTACCTTACCAAATAAAGTTTTTATGGAAACGTTTCCTAAATAATATTAGCGATTGGTTCATAGTGTGCGGTGCGGTGCAGTGTTCTGCTGACCCACTTCGGCGACGCTAATCGTATCACGTGAAAAAGCTTGCGTGTGCCGGTCGTCGCCCCGACGACGACCCTTCAACCTCGCCGCTGCCGTTTGAACCTTCCTCCGTACAAAAGGTAAATGTTCCTACACAATTAGATCGCGAAACGCCTCTGCAACTATATCCGGAATTGCTGTTGGAAATAATAGCACTCATAAATTCGTATTGTTGAATTGACGGGTATGTTGATCTATACTTATTTATTACACTACCTATGCGAGCACATACATAAATACGGATTTATAAGTATAAATAGCCCCTAGAATACGCTAATGAGTGGTCAAAGGCATAAAAAGAATGAATTTATAGTGGGAACGGATTTCTGTTTACTAAATTTCGGTTATACTAGAAGAGTTGATGCATTTACTTTACCAGTAAGTATATAGCCCATTAAGAAGATGTACCTATTTATTTACTTAAATCAAATTACTGACTAATTCAGACTAGTAATAATAGATTAACAGAAGGGCAAAAGCACAAGTCATGGGACTTTTAGCATGTCTATAAAATTACTGATGAAAAGAAAACAATCAGCTAATATTTTAGCAAGCTGTACATTAAAAACGTTCCTACCATACAGGGTGTAAGGGTCTGAAACAGGTTACAGTATTTATTTCTACGATCGATAGGTCACAAGTAATAGGGAAGCAGATTTGTTACCACTTGCTATTAGAACTTATTAAGCTGCGGCCTTATTTATAAGGCCAACTTAAGGACTATTCCATGAGGCACCTTCCATAGCTCGGAATAACTCCCATCCACCTTACCTACTATCAAATTCTCTCACCGAGCAGATCAATGCTTCTTTACTCACTGCAGCGCAGGTGTAATCTGAATATAAAGTAGACATAAAAATCTCACTAGTGATTAATTTTTAATGGAACTGTCGATATAGTTATAGAATATTAATTGATATCTTGGAAACCATAAATCTGTATGCAGGCGCCGAGCCCCACACGGCATTAGTTCCGCGGCGAAATTTTATGTTTATAACTCAAAATTTGACTGTTAATTAATTTTGTAATTTAAACTTTGATTCATAAAGTAAATTGGTTTTGTAAAGCTACGACGATACGAAATATCGTATAGCGGGAAGTTATGACTTCACACCCTATCTTAATTTTAGACTGAAGTTTAAGTCGTAATGTTTCATGAAACATTTGGAGTCTGGTAAACGTTCCAGACAATATACTGGGCATATTAGATTCGGCGCAGGGCAATAAAATAGACAAAGGGCCATTTCTGAATGGAAATATCGCTCCAGATAACTCACCAGTAACCTCGGGTAACCTCGGGTGACCAACAATCCAGTGTTGCCAACCTTAATTTTGGAAAACTAGTAGATGAAGAGCCAAAAATCGGTAGATCTACCTAATTTTAGTTCTGTCTGCGTAAAAAACCTCTATCTTTTTGTACTTTCTTGAAGTGAAACCTGCATATTCTCACTTCTTTTCCCATTATTTAACATATTTTTGGTCGTAGTGCCTTTTTAGTCTTTCATAGTGGAGTTTCTAACCTTAAGTCGTCTATGCAGCTCAATATATCCACTAAGAAAAACAACGTGGAATCTATTTGTCAGCCGGCGCTATCTCTGTCAGCGCTCAGACCGACTCAATATCATACCTACTGTTACATATATGGCTCAATTCAAACCTTTGTAAGAAGCGATTTTAATATAGTGGCGCAATATTTTGAATTATAGGTAAACTTGTGGTAGATAAGTAGACTGGAGGCAAAATGGGTATATGACAGCACTGCAACAATCGTGTGTGTGAATGATCTAAACTGCAACAATCTTTTATGCAAGTATGTACATACGTATCATAGTTATAACAGGTGGTGCATATGAGCACAAAAAAAAATTCTTATGACTAGTATACCTAAATAAATGTAGCTGAAAGAGTTATTGAACGCAATGTAGCTGAAAGATATATAACACAATGTAGCTGAAAGAGTTGTAGAACACAGCTTTTGCTGGATAGTTGCTAATTGATTAATCTATAATTTTTTCATGTAGTGCATTACGCGAAACATGGTTTCAATTCCCATGTGATTTATTTAATATCTATGCTATAAGTTTATCGAGTCAATAGTATACTCTATACTATTGACTCGATAAACTCCTAATACTAACTAACAGACACCGCATAGCCTAAAATGGTGTGTCTAGAAGCATATGAGTTCCTTATATAGTAGGTGAACAGTAAGAAAAGATTTTTAAGAATCCATGCCCTAAGGGGAATAAATTGCCGATAGGAAATCTCATTGAGCGCTCAGCTGGGGTCTTTATTCGCTATGACCAAACGCGACGCGTTACAATAACTTTATGAAATTATCGATTTTGTATGCCACCGGAATACCATTAAATGGTAATTTTACGAAGTTCAGAGGCGCTCGTAGCGCTACCGATCACCAAGGTGTTAAGCAGCGTTCGCCTCAATTGGCCTAAGATGGGTGACCGTTCGTGGCATTTTCATATTCGAGCGTCTCTGTGCTTCGGAAGGCACCTTTAGCCGTTGGTCGTGGTTACCACGTAATGTGGTAGTCGTAAACCAAGTTGAAAGCGACAAATATGAGGGAACCATGTCGCCATTTACATGAATAGTATAATTTGTTTAAATTAACTTAGACCCACCCGATAGACCAGCCTCCATTGTTGTCCCATATCCAACAACAAAAGGTAGATGGAAAAAGAAAATATAAAAATACTAATTTTAAAAGTGTAACCGTGGAGTTTCTTGGCCTTCTTCTCCAGAGGAATGACATTCCGAAGTGGTGGTAAAGTCTTTGTTACTTTTCTGACGATTCATAAATACTGTAATGGTTTACATCAATAAAAAATATTCAGATTCTGATATAGGTGGCTTGATAAGTTTCAACAGCTGGTAGCCACCAACCTGCCTCCATCAATCCGCACTGGGTCCAAGGAGTATGACCCAATCTCTGTCATCTCGATTTGTGACAGAAAGCCTTTGCCCAGCAGTGGGACATAACATGCTGCTATTATTATTTTAAAAGTTTTATCATGAAGTTAACGTAACGCTGCGCGGCACTTGTTTAATTAGTCAAAGCGAATAAGGGTTCTGTACATTATAAATGGTCTAAGCGTAGACGTCTCGATTTATTACAACGATTCACACGAGCTCGCCTCTCGATAAGAGGACATTACTCCAACGCATGCTTTAATATTTTCTCTTTTACCCTTACTCTATCGCCCAGTTCTACGGATCTCCTTTAAATCATTAATATACACCAAGCTAAACTAAAATTATAAAGAAAAAAGATTTGTGTGTAATCGATAAACTCTGAAAATACCGAACCGATTTTAATAATTATTTCACCATTAAAAAGCTACATTATCCCGAAGTAACATAGACCCAGTAGGTGGCGCTGTAGTCGACCGGGTGCGCAGCCGCGGAAAACTGCTGGTATATTATAAAGATGAAGAAGATATCCTTGCAAGGGATCTAGCGTGATGATACAGGTAGACAGATACAGATAAATTAGCGATTAATGTTAACTTTAAATTTAAAGAAATCTCTGCAACTGGACGTATGTTTTTATTATTTTATTTTTATGTAACTGTAAACTGACAACAAGTACCTATAGCTCATTCCAATCAAACTTAAAGACTTTGTGAACAAACCATCACAATTTTTAGATGTTTTAGTTGCATATAACAATTGTAATTTGAAGGCGACAGTATTTCCGAAGACGTCGAAATTAAAATGTTGATAGCAAGATATCGACGTCTTTATGTTAAGTGAAAAAAGTTTTTAAGTTTAATTGAAATGACCTGTTTGAATATGAAGTTTAATTGGATTTGAATTGGAAGACCATATATGCTTGCTGTTTAATTTTTTTTCGTGGTTCAAGGTTCGGCGCGACTCCGCCTCTTATCGCACATATCTGGGCGCGGCTAGCATAAAGTGCCTCACCCTTATGGCTGTTGTGTCTGCTCGAGCATGCTTCTGTCTATAGGTGAGTAGAAATCCTCAAAAGAAACAATAGTACGAATTAATGAATCAAGTAAGCATTTCTTTTTTAATCCGATAACTCGTCCCAATGGGACGAGCTCGTTGTGCGACGCGTCACTGAACTAACGGGTGGCTGCTTGTGGAGACTGGCCCAACCAGAATCCTCTAGCTTTTTATTATAACATAACACATATTAGTCTTATATCTCAGTCGTTAGGCATCACACTGGAGCTAGATCGCATAAATGATTTTGTATAATATAAAAATGTATGTATCCATACAAAAAATGATGAAAAATGAATGGAGAATTAGACAAAAAAAACTCGCTGCGTATCTCGCCGGATCTTCTTAGTGGCCGCGTTCCGATCCGGTGGTAGATTAGTAACTTAAAACAAGAAAATCTAAATATGACATTTGTAAACACCCCTGCAGGGTTTATGCAAAATAAACGATTTGAGAATGAGTTTGTGTCACCCCTTAATATAATCTTTATAATTACGCCATATCCCTAATTGCGGGATTTGCAGAGAATACAGAGTTCCAACAGATTCTTACCTTACATACCTCTGTGACTCCCTCCACTCGCATATTTAGAGACAAACACGCTCGCCGCTTATGGAGAATCTTATTTTGCCCGTCAGATAAGAACATATAGAACAATAAACAAAATAATTTTAGTTTAAAAAGACCTTTTTAAGCAAGCTTTTATAGCAATACCACTACGAAAAATCTTGCTTCATTTAGAAGTTCCTATGGCTTCCTTCCGACTATATCATCAGGCCTAAAGTATTCTTCAAGATAAATCCAGCGAGCTCAAACAAGATGGGGTTATATTAAGTAGTCGGGTGGTTCCATTGACCACCGTTCGGCTTCAATATCACACCCTGAACACTATTTGGTTGTATAGTACTTGTTGTTACAATACCAATCAACTAGCCTAAACACAAGGGAATTACGTTTTATAGTTGATATGTTCCTATGGCCACCATCCGGCTTCATCATCGGACCAGCTCCATGGTACCTACCATATTATTGCAATGTCATCGACTTTACATACGTATGCCAAATTTCAGCTCAATCGGATACCCGCAAATGCTTGAAAAATGAATCACAAGATTTGAACTGGAAAGACAGATAGACAGACATACGAACATTGCTAGTTGAATTAAACCTTGTAGAAAATGTAAGCGGACGAGTATAGTGTATGTACAGAACTGTAGAACTATGTGCCTCCCCGTATGAGTACTACGGAGTCCTATATCGGGACGTAACCATTTCGTATTAAAAATACTTGTAGCAACATATGAGAATAGTTGTGTGCCAGCGAACCGTAAACACGTGACGTCATAATAATAAACAACACCAAATTACTGATATTATAGATGATTTATCGCGTTGCTTCTAACTAAAAGTTGGTGTCGGGAACGGCGCGTGGCGTGCGCCGTTTTAATATGAGTCCCGACCTGGCTCCTGGGTGTTGCTACTTCTAGCGAATATGCAACGATATTCTAGCGAATATTACGTTTGGTCATCATTAATCTAAAACATTGCTATAGGTGCCGATTCACATGTAAAAGATAGCAGTGAACTTATAACTTCGTCTGCGCATTTATATTTATAAATTATAGCCATGTGTTATGCTGACGTATAAGCGATGTTAGTGTAGTTTCATCATAATCCGTTCAGTAGTTTTTGCGTGAAAGAGTAACAAACATTCATATACCCATCCGCACATACTGTCACAAAGTCAAAGTATATTTATTTGTCAAAACACATAAAATTTCTAGTTGTACCCGCCACTTCGTCCGCGTTGACTTTAGACAGGTCCCTAAAAAATTTTCGGTATAAAATGTATCCTATATGTTAATCCAGGCCCACAGTGTGTGTGTGTGTGTGTGTGTGTGTGTGTGTGTGAATGAGCAGGTCCACAGGTTGGATAAAATTTTATCCAAATATGTTTAGCCATTTTTGCGTGATAAGTAACAAATATCGAAACATACAAACATCACATTTAAATTATTACATGAATATTAGTAAGATAGAAGGAAGTAGGATAAGGACGACTGCCTCGTTGGTCTGGTGGCAAAGCGCATCGCTTTGTGATCACGAGGTCCTGGGTCCAAATCCTAGGTCGGACAAATGTAGTTTTTCTAACGAAAAATTCCCAGTGTGAGTCCGGAGTCTGGAATTGTGCCCGGTATATGGCAATAGGCTCGCTCCCTATTAAATATGGGACCTAACATCGTCGGCGAAACGTGGGTGTACTCAGTACACCTCTGCCACCCCCGGTTGGGGAATATAGGCGTGACGGTGTATAAGCTATCTGTGTGCTAAATTTCAAATAAGTTCAGCCATTTTTGCGTGATTGAGTAACGAACATCTAAACATACAAACTTCACATTTATAATATTGGTAGGATAGTAGGATATAGTAGGAAGTAGGATTCGTAGGATGATAACGAAACATTAACGTCATGCGTACCAAAAGCTGTTTCATATCTAAAATATTAACTTACGTCTCTAAACTTTCTCGATCATTCTCCTAAAACAGGGACTACAATATTATACTGTCATAAATTATTGATCATATTTTAGCAAAATAATCTTAATCGTTTTCTGAATAGGTAAAACTGCTCAGCAGCACTCACTTTTGTGTAACTTTTGGGATGTTTGATTCGCATTACAAGTTCGGCTTGCGGTAAGACGCAGACGCTCCGACGTGGGTTGTCATGGGGCATTTGACAAACGATTTCAAAATTCTGGAACATTGGGTGAACCCTATGTGAAACCTTTTCTTTTCCCTGGACATCTGAAAAATAGATCAAATAAGTATAACGAATGAATGAACGAAATATATCATACATTATTAATTGCTGTTGTTTGCGACTCGCTCTCACGATTCCTCGATCGAATCCCCGGTCGGTGCCCGTTATAATGGGGTGTTCTCCCACATGAATAAGAGGTTCTAAAACCTCCACGGAATAAATCGCAAAAAATTAACTAATATGGAATTTAACCAATTGAACTGCGCGGGGCCAGAACTGAGGGTCGAGTTGCGGAAGAGGCCAACCCTCGATTGGGGAATATAGGGGTGACAGTGTTGTTTGTTATTTATATGTCTGGAAAACATTCTATAGGTCCAGATGCAGCACGCCCGGTACGACCGTCGCCCTTGGTTACGAGGCCGTCGCCCCCAGCCATGCTTGTAGCTCATGACAAGGACGGACGATGTTATCCTGTAAATATTGTTGTAAGTCATACACACGTTATGTTTTGGTCTTCCTTCAAGACTATAGTTACACAGTTTATCGAGGATCTTGATAACAAAGATCCCCTATTTATTACATTTTAAATCCTAGTAATATTATAAATATGAAAGCTTGTATCTCTCAGATTGAGAGGAGGCCCGGCTTTTGTTTTTTGCCGTAATGGCGACAAGAAGCCAATTTTTATAATTTACTATTATACTCTATTACTACTTGACATTGGCGAAATACACTGTTAAAGTGTGCGGCCATTAATTAAAATAAGAAGAAGAAGAGAGGAGGCCCGTGCCCAACGGTGGGACAGTTTCTTAACAGGGCTAATATGATAAATATTATACTCATGGTTCAACCTATTGGACCAAAGTCTAGTCTGACTAGATTTAAGGTTTTTATGAAAGCTAGAATTTTGTGAATGAATAGTCTATTTTGTAGAAAATTACGAACGTATGCATACTCGCTTCCTTCAAAGCGGAGCCATATCTGCTGTATTGATATCCCCCGTTTCCTCATCAATTAGTTACATTAATTTCATCACGTATACGGGTCGGTTGGTACGGTCAACGACATAAGTGTTTGTAAATTTCAAGTTTTCAAAACACGTGCACATTGCATTAAATCCATTATTTTTCTTGATCTAATCTATCTAACTATATCATCACGCCAGATCCGTTTCGGGGTAGGCAGAGAGTACAGAGTTCCAACAGGTTCTTTCCTTACATACTTTTCTGGCTTCCTCCACTTTTATAGTTCGTCTCATACACGCTGGCCGGTTACGGAGACTCTTGACTCTTGGCCTTCAGATAAGACTCTTGATATAATAATATTTTTAAATTATTATTATTAGTTAGCCTACAGTGTCCCACTGCTGGGCGAAGGCCTCCCTCCATCTCCTCCAATCTACTCTATTTAGGCCTATTAAGCGCCAATCGTTTTTAAAGGAGTCCATTTCGTCCCGCCATCTCCTCCGTTTAAAATTGGAAGGAACCCAGTAGGTGATTATTTTTGCCCAAGATGTGTCCGGCATGCGACAGACATGACCAGCTTATCCCATGTCAGCTTGGTAGCTTTTGGTCCACATCGGCTATTTGTGTCCTGGAGCGCAGTACACTATTTTGTGACGTGGTCGGTAAGTTTAATACCTAGAATACTGCGCTCCATGTTACGCTGGCAAACTGCGATCGTAGACTTCTGCGAGTTTGTCAAAGACCAGGTCTGGGCACCGTAAGTGAGTATGGGGAGAATGCACATGTCCATGAGTTTCCGTTTCAGTTTCAATGGAAGGTCGCCCTTCATTAGTTCTTTCATGGACCAAAAACTTCTCCAGGCGTTGTCTTGTCTCGCGTGGAAGGAGACTATTTGATTTTTAAATGTTTTGCTTATATTTAGTTTAGACAATGTCCACTACCGTTTGTGAAATAAGGCTTAGGTGATCGTGAAAATTGAGAATATTCAGCGACATGACTAGCTTAAGCCGTTCTGCCTGTTGGATCGAGTAATCGCGGGTTCGATTCTTACACGGGACAATATTTGTATACTCCACAAATATTTATTTCGCTCTGGATGTTTGTGTATATAAATTTAATGTTCGTAAAAGCACCCATGATACAGGAAATATCCTAGAGTGGGTCTATGCTTAAAAATACATATCTTTAACGATGCCTTCGTACCTATAGGTAGAGATGGGAAGTTATGATTTTCGATGAAAATCTACGGTACTGCTCTACCCCTAGTAGTAGTAGTGTGTCTTAACGCCGCTAGCGCAGCGCTGAGCCAGCTGCGCCTTATCGCGTCGCCGCCGCTCATCACCTCGCGCCGATAAGAGCCGACTGCATGACGCCTCTGTGCAAATAACACGCCGGTCCCGTCGCTTTTCGCCTCCATTCGATCATAAAATATTGGTCGATTAAAACATGTGTTTATTTTTACTACGATAATTTTTTTAGGCCATGCTTATAACATAATATCTAGAATTGGCAGTTTCTATTTGTACCTTAAGTCTGGGACCATACAATATATATATTGTTTTAAGCGGCTTAATTAGCCCAATATATTGACACCATTTCCCGACGAATTTTCATATAAAAGTTATAAAATTTTCATACATTACACATTTTTGGAACTTTAAAAATTCGATTTTTCCAAAAATGTTCTCACGACAATATTAATGGATCTGCAAACGTCGTATAATATCCCGGAACCCAAATATTTCATAGATGAAAATGCTATTCATTCTTAAAATAAAAGAATCACCGTGGAAAACGCAAGCAGGTCCATTTCTAAATCGCACCAAACTATAGGTACTACTCACCCCCTTGCGTTTGCTATGCAGCAAAGCATAGCAAAATTAAAGGGAAGGGGGTGCCGACCTAACAAGCAGGATAAATCAGGCACGACCTCGAGTCGCTAGCCAACATGAGGTTGACAAAGTGGCATCGTAAAAGATGTTAGCTAAAATGGGACTCGAGGCCGTGCTTGACGGAATGAGTTAATGAGATGTAAAACCATAGTGCAATAAATACCATTGTCACAACAACCTCAGGACCCAGGAAAGAAAATAGAAGGAGAAAATATAATCAAAAACCAAAGTATATATTAACAAAGTTACTACAAATATAAGAACATATAAAATTACTACTCATACACATAGAATAAAATACACCCATAAAAAATTTCGATAATATATAAGAAAAATAGGTACAACTAATAGGTAAAATCGCCAAAACAACTTAAATAAAAAATATATGAATCGTAGCACCATAATAGCTCAGACAGGTCTCCAACACATATTGGAGGAAACTCCGACGAACAAACAAACAAAAAAAAAAATATATATATATATATATATATATATATATATATATATATATATATATATATATCTAGAATTGTGAAAAACATCGCTGATAAGGCCACCGAATGTGTTATTGTCATCCCCTCCTATCAGCCGCTACCGCCGTCCGCTGCATGTTCCGACCCTCCTGATGCCCTTATGTCCATTCTTTCGGATACAGATACCGCACACAGGATCAGACACCGACCTCGCCGGCGTGGTCGAAGAATCCCTTGCCCGACGGTCGGCGAGACATCTAGTGTACGCCCTGCCTCAAAGCGACTGCCCAAACCGAGGCCGTTCCTTCTTGAGACGCCCTTGAGCTAATTGCCCCCTTGCCCTTTTAGCTCAAGCGTAGTGGTTTCACTCTCGCCGTCTTGCCTGATGGAGCTGTAATGGCCTCGCGGCCTACAGCGTAGATCATTCACACACACACACACACTTAAGTGTTATTGTCACTAAGATTGAAGAATTATTTAGTTAGTCATTAAAATTTAATAATCAGAACTGATTCCAGTACTGTTAGGCCCGCTTCTAGTTAAAGCTCGTTCATCGTGATTGCAATCAATTATAAAAATTTAACATACTAGCTATACTTAACAGCCTTGTCTTAAAACATGTCTTCCTTAGCGTTGACAGTGTAGCCACAGCACTGCGTGGTGGTCGAGCGAAGCCCACGTCGTTGGCCTGTTTATTTCTATAAACATCCGAGAACCGGTCTTAAACAATGGAAGGAATGTAGACGTCATCAACAAGTAGGAGTCACGTGGCATCGTGGCCAACGGGCATCTTGAGCCAGTACGGTAAAATATCCTAAGAGTGTAGAAGTAACAATATGATGGACTGATGACCTCGTAAAGTTCGCGAGTAGCTGGAGAGAAATAGCTGGATGTGCACAGCGCAAAGCCAATCGTTGTGATGATCATTGGGGAAAGCCCTTGTCCTGCAATGGGCATCTTTTAGCTGATGGTTAAAGAAGAAATGTTTTTTCATGGATTCTATGTTATATGAAGATATAACGAAATAGGTCGGACACCGTGAGAGTGGTTCAGGTCACCGTACAACCACATCCTCGTACCATATATAACATTAGGGTATAATATAAAGATGTATCATCGAAGTTGCCTAGGTAACTGCAATGCGCGTCCGCTGCCGTAAAGTCTATTGAGCGCAATTGACGTAAGGGAGGCGGATGCGCAGTGGGGCCCTTGGGGTCGCAGACGCCGAGCTGAGCGTCCTTCACGTGCGACTAATAGTATTATTATAATCTTTGCGTGCAACCCCAAAGGGGACGCAGCGTTGTGTAGCGCACATCGCTGTGAATTCCACGTCGGTGAATAAGTAGCGCTGTATAGGACTTCCACTAGCTTCCCCCGAAGCTCATGGATGTCCATATTCAGGATTATCCCCAGGTCAAAAAAAATACTGCAGTGCTTTGAGCTCGTTCGCTGAGGAAGAGTGCCTTATATCTTTGCGATTATTAGGTACATCTCGAACTCCAATATTCTGAAACCATCTACGTAAGTCAATAACTTTGTCAAGAATTTGTAAAATAATTAATTAACTACGTAAACGTATTATTAAAAGTAGTGTAAACGGTTCTACTTAATGTAAATATCCTTTACAAGTGTTTGTGAGAGATTCGTCCAAACAAATAACAAATATTGAAGGAACTGGTGTCTGTCAACGGTCGAGCTGTTTGGATTTCTCAATTTTACCGGGGAGTATCGTATTCTTTTATAATTAATCCTAATTTACACCTAAGCCATTGTAACTGGCCATATCAGACCTATTTTACAACCTCCTTACTTGTTATTTACTGTAAAATTGATATAAGAAAATTAGCATTCTTAATATTTTTTATTTTTTTCTTTTCCTTTACTAGCAAAGTATGATTACACAAATGATCACTGCTTATTAAGGAAATCAAGTACATTACATAGACTAGTAGGTACAGAAAATAACAGATTGAATCAAATTTTTACTCATATCAATTTCGGATAATTTTATTTTATCTTAATCTACCCCACGAATAAATTTTTTTGATAAAAAGATAAAAATTCTTATTTCAGAAGTTACCTATTATTAGTTTACATAATACAAAGCATTATTAATTCTCTTGTGTGCCTTTTTTTCCTGCTACAGTTGTATTTATCCACTTTATATCACTTTTCCAGAGAACTTTCACCGACAACATGCTGACCCGCAGAGCTGTTGCCAAAGATGTTGAAAGTAAACTGAGGATGGCTCTGGAGGAATTGAAGTCGTCAAAGGACTTCTGCGATCAACTGTTAAGGGAACGCGACGAGAGTGAAATTGAAATTCAAAAAATCGTTACCAAAAACTCACAATTAAAAAGCGAGCTATCTGAACTTCATATTCAGTACATGGATGTGCTTGACCAACGGGATCAACTACAAACTGTTGTTTCTAGTTTTAATGAATGTACCTACACCCATGTAAGGGCACTGAATCGCATTTCCGAGTTGGAAAGTAGCCTCTGTGAGGCTCAGAAATCAATAAATAACTTAGAACAACTAAAAGAGTCTCACGAGGCCCTTTCCACTCAGAGTCTTTTCAATGAATTATTAGGTTGTAAAACTCAGCCCAATAGTGAGAGTTGTACTGTTATTGACTTGACATCTGAAAATGATTATAAAATAAACCATATAAAACTGAGCAGTCGTAGAAAAATAAAAAAATACTTAAAATTAAGCAATATAATAAAGAAAACTAAAAGGCTTTTAAAGGTACAAAATTCTTGCCAAAAACTCAATATTTTTAGAAAAGATAGAGTGAATATCCTAGGTAACCTTAAGGCATTAGACTCTGAGCTTGCTCATAGTCACTGTGTGTATGACACTGAGGTAAATGAATTGCAGACTGAAATCTTTCATCTGCAGTCTGAACTTAGGAAAATGACCTCAAGGTATGAAGATGCTCAAAAGCAGATCAAAGAGCATATCAGAGCTACTGATGAGATTCTAAAAATGGGGACATACAACCTTGAGCGGTTTGAATCTCTTACAGCAAGCTGTGCTATCCCACCCACCCCAATCGATACCCCCTCATTGGACACATTATTATCTGATTGCTCTATTAATGTAATGCAAGTAAATAATAGTGCTAGCTCTTACCTAAATAACCCTGTTAGCCAACCGGCCACAAAAACATGCAAAAAACCTACATATCCACAAAAGTCTGTAATTGTTTATTCAGATAAAATAGGCCAAGACTTAGGTTCCTTATTATCTAGGCATTTAGATCAGAAAGTAACTAATTTCTGTTCACCTGGGGCCAGTTTAAATCACTTGATTGATAATATTAGTCAAGATAATTTAGACAAGGACACAACCACTGTTATATTTTATGGTGATAGTTTATCAGTTAAGAGGAAGGACCTGACTAGGAGTATTGAAAAATTATTAGAGCTGCATTCTAAATTAAATTGTAAATTTGTATTCTGTGCCTTGCCATATGCCAGTAACTTAACCATTCAGCAAAACAGGCACATTTATGACATGAATTTATATATTTACAACATAACACACCGTCATAGTGACGCCATTTTTTATTTTGATATAAATAAATTCATTAGCAAGTTTAGGCTGACAGAAGATACTATGTATCTGCCCTTTACAACTAAACGACAGTTGGCTACATTGTTAGCATTTAATATACAAAAAAATGACGCGGTTATATGAAATATAAACCAAAATAAAATGATTGATACTGGCAGCAACATTAGGTTGTGTGACCATAGTTTAAACTAGTAAATGCGACAACAGCTAAGTCAATAGAATTAAATATTTTTCATCAGAATATGCAAGGTTTAGCTGGCAAAGATCTCGAGATAGAATTATTTCTTAGGAAATACAACGTCCATTTATTCTGTGTTACTGAACATTGGCTGAAATCTCATGAAATAATCAAATATCAAAGTCAGTACACAGTGTTGAGTGCGTTCACAAGAAAAACAGCCATACGCGGAGGGTCTCTAATATTAGTCGCCAACGACATCAAGTGTAAAGAGCGCAAGGACATTATGGGTCTTTCTATTGAACGCATTGTTGAGATATCTTGTGTCGAACTGGATAGTTATGTTGTAGCATGCGTTTACCGACCGCCCTCAGGTGATTTTAATACATTTGAAAACGTCATGGAAGAGGTGTTAAAAAAAAAATCTGGTATTAAAAAGCAAAGCATTATATGTGGTGACTTCAATGTCAATCTAATCGAAAAGTCATCCATTAGCTGTAGACTAATTACTCTTTTTAAATCTTTTAATCTAGTATGCTTGTTTAATGAACCGACTAGAATCACTGCTACGTCTGCTACCTGTTTAGATAATGTGTTTTGCGACTGTGAAGTGTTTGATAAATTAATTATAAACGCTTTGCCCTCAGATCATAGTGGTTTGTTGGTGTCAGTACCCAGCCACCTTATACCTAAGTTATGTAAAGTTACTTGTAGGCCGATATCAGATCGACGTATAAACTGTTTTAGGGATAAAGTTTACAATCGCATATCTAATATGGATTGGTTACATAATGATCCCAATTACCTATATCAAAACCTTTTTGATACCATGAAATCAGAATTCGATAATATATTTAAAATAAAATCATTTTCAACGGCCAAGAAAGCAAAGTTTAGTGATTGGGCTACTGTAGGAATTCATAAAAGTAGAGCTAAGATGTATGAACTGTATGATACGAAAACATATAATCAAAACCCAGCTTTCTTGGAATATGTTAAAAACTACTCGAAGACTTTTAGGAAGGTGTGTACTGCAGCAAAGTCTTTATATTATAGCAATATGATCAAAAGGTCATCAAATAAGATCAAAACCACATGGGGTATAATTAACAGTGTATCTGGGAGAACTCAACCACGCGATGATCATATTGAACTTGTAATTAATGATAACATCTTAACAGATGATTTCGATATTGCGCAGGCTTTTAATAAATTTTTTAGTGAAATTCCAGTTCATACTACTGGCTCTTTGAACTCCTCTTCCCGAAAAGCTGAACTAATATTAAAAAGCAGTGTAAAAGAATGCAATGTCTTGTTTGAATTTAAATATGTGACCCCGACAGACATAATCTTAACCTTTAAGTCGTTAAACATTAAAAACACTGTCGACTTCTGGGGTATATCATTAAAAATACTAGATAGCATAGTAATGGCTATAGCACCTGCGCTGGCGACGATATTTAATAAATGTGTAGAGAAGGGTAGGTTCCCCGACTTAATGAAACTTAGTAAAGTTGTACCGATTTTTAAATCAGGGATAAAAAGCGAGCCTTCCAATTTTAGACCGATTTCCATCTTGCCGGCCTTGAGTAAAATTTATGAAAAGATCCTACTCAATCAATTGCTTAACCACTTTAATGAGAATAAGCTGTTACACGGTGATCAATATGGTTTTACTAAGGGACGTTCAACCACAGACGCGGGAGTAGGTCTGCTTCAGCAAATTTACGGTGCCTGGGAGGCATCGCAGAATGCAATTGGTGTATTCTGTGATCTCTCTAAGGCATTCGACTGTGTTGAGCATGCAACCCTTATTAAAAAGCTAAGGCATTACGGTATTAAAAACACTGCCCTTAATTTATTAGCTTCATACTTAGGTGAAAGGTCTCAATGTGTTGAGATTAACGGGGTCAAGTCTCAGGAAGTTAATATTTCAATTGGTGTTCCACAGGGCTCCATCTTAGGACCCTTTCTCTTTTTAGTATATATTAATGACCTGCCGAACTTTGTCCGTGATGTCTGTGACATTGTACTATTCGCAGATGATACCTCATTGATCTTCAAAGTTGACAGAGCTAAGCTTAATTTTGACGATGTGAATGGTGCTCTTTCACGGATATCAAATTGGTTCGAAATAAACAATCTATTGCTTAATTCACTCAAGACAAAGTGTATTAAATTTACTATGCCCAATGTAAAAGTTAATGCTACGAATATTCTTATTAATGGCACAAAGCTGGACCTCGTGAACTCCACTGTCTTTCTAGGCATTACCCTAGACTCCAAACTCCAATGGGGGGCCCATATCTCATCGCTTGCGGGTAAACTTAGCTCCGCTGCTTATGCAGTGTGGAAAGTACGGCAACTTACGGATGTGGATACAGCACGTCTAGTTTATTTTAGTTACTTCCATAGCATTATGTCTTATGGTATCCTACTGTGGGGTAACGCTGCTGACGTAGAAAATGTATTCATACTGCAAAAAAGAGCTATCCGTGCCATTTATAATCTTGGACCTAGGGCTTCCCTCAGAGAACTTTTTAAAGAGATCAACATTCTCACGGTCGCTTCACAGTATATATACGACAACATAGTGTACATACGTAGGAATATCCATTTATTTAATAAAGTGAGTGACGTTCATAAATTAAATACTAGAAATAAACATAAACTGGTATTACCAATTGTTAGGCTTAAAAAAGTATTTACTTCCTTCGTAGGAGTCGGTATTCGCTGCTTCAATAAGATACCAAAGCCCATGTTAGAGTTGCCACTTGACAGATTTAAAAAGTATATTAAATCTTCACTAATGAGTAAAGGATATTATACACTAAATGATTTTTTAAATGATAAAAATGCCTTTACACAAGTTAACTGAAATCTAGAAGAATATAATGTTAAGTGCAGCGTGTCCTGCCTAGCGAGCGTTCATTGATTTTAAATATTATTCTCGAACGATGTCGACAGGGTCGTGGATTGGTCATGCTCACTAAAATGTCTTTGCTAGTGGCGGCTCTGTGGAGCGGGTCATTCTTTTCCCTCTAAAATGGTTGAGGAGAGTGATGGCTGCTTCTCAGGTCATACTCGTGAACGGGTGCTGCTGGTGGGGACTGGTCCGTCCCCTGCCCTTTGTCTGACTGAACGTGTACCATAATGCTGATGAATTTTGTCTCGTTCGGCATCACACTGGAGCTATGACCAGTTGTTTTGTACGCGCTCTTTACATATTTTATAGTAACACTTTCTCTTACTATTATTATTATGCTTTTTATTATATACCTCTACAACATCTCTATTTTGTAAATGAGAGGACTATGTAGACACTGACCAATATCATGAATCTAAGTACACTTATGATTAATCTATACTTAAGCACATCTATTTAGCTCGTTCTGCATTGTTCTCCCATACTCCATAAATGCAATGTATACAAAAAGAATTGTAAACCTCATTTTTAAAAAAGAGTAACCGTGGAGTTTCTTGCCCTTCTTCTCCACAGGAATGACTTTCCGAACGGGTGGTAGAGTCTTAAGTAATAATAATTTTCTGTTTTTGACTATTCATAAGTGCCTTTTGGTCTACATGAATAAAAAACTTTTGATTTTGATTTTGATTTTGAATACAAAGGAGCTGCTGCGCCCCCAAAAATGAAACTTAGTGCAGAGACAATTGCACCAGGAAAGAAAAACTTGAGTGACTTTAAGGGACCGCGAAAAAAACGTGTTTTTGTTCTCCATGCACCTCAAGAAGTATATGGACTAGAGATTTCGACATATGATTTGTGACTGTATATTTTAGAATCTGATAAAAGGAATACACAAATAAACTAAATTTTCTCGATAAAAAAAAATCTAAAGTCTATTTTTTTGTCCAACACAAATGCTTAAGAACTAATCAGTAGAATTTACTTAAAAACATAGTACATAATTGTAAAAAAGTTGAGATAGCTGCCTTACTGTCGCATCTTAAAAATCTATCCTGTATATACAGACAAATTGAGAATCTTGTTCGTTTTGAATTCGGTTACAAATAGTTTGCAGCGTAATTAAACCATATCATAAATAGGTATAGCCCGTATAAGTTCCACCTAAGGGTCACCGTACTACATCGTAATGGGTGCGAGAGAGACACCGGGCTCCAGGTTATTGCTCTCACTCATCATGACTTCTCGAGTTGTTTAAATCATAGAAAATTCAATGTTGCGTCTGTGAATAAGAGTTTAATTTTCTCATGCAATATTTTGACATTACTCAATCCGTGTTAGGGTAATAAATTCATGGATATTTGACTTGATGACAGCGTTAGTTCCGATTTAGTTTGCGGGATAAAATATCCTTGCATGACTAAGTAAACCTCTTTCTTATAGGTATCATTTATAATTAAAAAGACATCTTTGATGTACGTAAGATGTACGTGGTTTACGATCACCTGTCATCGTTGTCACTGTTACAAAGCTACAAATTATGTGTCCATATCACCGCAGGCCTAGGTATACTATATCTATGCGCAGGCCTAGTCTGTGGAGGCCCTGAGGCATGGGGCGGAAGAGCAAGACGGACGCGGGCGTGGTGTCTGTGTGCGCCGTGTTCCGCGTGCTGTTCATCTATGCGTGCATTCTGCTGGTGCACTCGCTGCTGTACTGGGGTCGGCGGATGCTGCGCGCCCGCAACCACTCCGTGCCGCCCTCCTGACCATGGTGCGCGCACGCACTTTCCCCGACCCACGCTTCACCCGCAATCTGCTTCTTAACGCTGCATGGCTCGCATTCATCTACATGCTGCTGTTGACGTTATTCGAAATGATGGAGTTGATACGCCCTAAACCTTCCGCACCCCTACCGCAGGGACCTGCGCCCATATGCAGCAAAGAAACTTATCTTTGCCCGAAATGTAATAAACAACGGAAAAAAATTGCTAATGATAATAAAATACAATCTTTCTAATTCAATTTAATATTAAACCTGTACAAGAATTTACAGTTTTTTGTCGCGTGAATTCACCCCTAGTCCCAAAGTCTATTTTGATTTTTGTAAACGTTGTTTTCGTATTTTATTTGAGTTAAAATCTTTCTGCTAATATATCTCGCACACAACTCCACTTTATTATTTTATAAATTGTATGCCTATATGTTTGCCAGGCGAGTTACCACCAGACCACCACCAGATTATAGCAGCACTTTACAGAAATCGTAATAACACAACACTAGAAGTGAAATAGCGCACAATATTGTTCAAAACCACTGTTGCCCGTTCCCCATACATGCACAGTTAAAAAAAAATTGACACTGACTTACATACACTCACACATGCTCGGCGTTTCTCTACGCGATCGAATCAGGAATGACGAGATTCGTAGAAGAACCAAGGTCACCGACATAGCCCTTAAGATTAGCAAGCAGAAGTGGCAATGGGCGGGCCACATAGCGCGAAGATCGGACGGGCGTTGGGGCAGAAAGATTCTAGAGTGGAGACCACGTATTGGCAAGCGCAGCGTGGGACGACCGCCTGCCAGATGCACTGACGATCTTGTGAAAATCGCAGGAAGTCGTTGGATGCAGGTGGCATCGGACCGGTTACGCTGGAAAACGATAGGGGAGGCCTATGTTTAGCAGTGGACAAGTATAGGCTGAGATGGTGATAGTAAGAGACCACGTCTCTGATGCGTGTCATTACTGGCAACACGCATTGACTAAAAACTTTAATCTTAAGCTACTGAGATATTTTGGATGAGAAGAGGTTGCGCAGTTTCCCGAACGCTGCCCAACCGAGTTGGATTCGTCGATTGACCTCTCTCTCAAAGTTGGACCTACCTAACAGGACAACCTGTCCCGACAACTTCAAGAGTATAGTTCCCAACAGTGAGTGCGGTTGGTACGACATGGACATTCAACAACCATTATTTTATTATCTTATAAGTACAATTACAAGTTTTGACTTTCATAACAACTTTAGCCATAGTATCACATACGTACATTAGTCCGCGCAGTACTGAAACATTTTGTGATAATTTACTCGCATGTAAGGGAACAAGTTTACGCGGCTGTACGACTTAGTGTCTTATTATGACGTTACGATATCTATAGTTGTATTAATCTGACGGACGATTTAGCGCAGTGGTTAAGAGCTTGAGCCGCTCCGCCCACTGTGTCTAATAGTCGTGGGTTCGACTTCCGCACGGGACAAATCTTTATGTGGCCCACAAATATTTGTTTCGGTCTGGGTATTTGTGTATGTGAATTTTCATGTTTGTACGCACCCCTACCGCACCTATCCGTGTGGGGACGGATCAAGAATATATTCTCCCCACCGCATGCTCGACTAACAGCAGGTCGTAAGAAGCGACCAAATCCAGCAACAAATACCGCAAGCGGTAGTTCAAGCGAGGCAGTACTCTGGTGCCACACCGGAAGAGGGCTAGCTTGGGCTGAGTGATGCAGGAAGCAGGGCACCACTCTCTGGAATGGCGATACACATGGCATCCAAAGTATGGTGCCGTAAGAGGTGCCTAAGGGGCTTTAAAGACTAGAGAATGAGCAGCAGCGTCCTCTTAATACCTACTAACGCTATACTGCGATCGCCAACCCGCCTGCCAAGCGTGGCGATTATGGCATCATCCCCCTTATGATTTCTACAAATATCAAACAGCCCCCAGTCCCCAGCGGCCCCGCTAGTCCTGGCCACGGTAGCAGCCACGGTAACGGTGGGGCGGGGGGTGCTATGAATCGCCAGAAAAGGCATGGCTACCGACAACGACGACCATTGGCCCTGGCAACTTTTAACTCGCGCACACTGCGAACTGACGAAAAGATCGACGAGTTAGAGGAAGAATTGAGCAAGTTACACTGGAATATCATAGGAGTATCTGAAGTCCGAAGAGAGGGTGAGAACTCGATAACACTTAAATCCGGTAACTTGCTCTATTTTCGGGAGGGGGACCATCAGTCTCAGAGTGGTGTTGGGTTTATAGTCCACAGGTCCCTCGTGAACAACGTTATCAAGATCGAGAGTGTGTCGACCAGGGTAGCGTACCTGATACTCAAAATGACCGAAAATATTCACTGAAAATTATACAGGTATATGCATCGACTTCGACACACCCCAACGATGAGGTAGAGGTTATGTATGAGGATATATCCAGAGCCATAGATACCTCTAAAACTCACTACACCGTTGTCATGGGGGACTTTAACGCGAAACTGGGCAGACGAGGCGACGATGAGCTGAGAGTGGAAACCTTTGGTACTGGACAACGAAATCCTCGTGGCCAAATGCTGGCTGACTTCATGGAGAAGGAGGGACTCTTCATGATGAACTCCTTTTTTCAGAAGCGGGAACACCGTAAATGGACCTGGGTAAGCCCCGACGGTGCTACAAGAAACGAGATAGACTTCATCAAGTCAACGAGGCGGCACATATTCAATGATGTCTCTGTGATCAACGCAGTTAAAACTGGAAGTGATCACCGACTAGTAAGAGGCACATTGAATATCAATTTCATGCTTGAAAGGGTCTAGACTGATGAAGTCCACACTCCGTCCAGCACCTGTCCAGATACAGGAGCCCGATAGCTTTCAGCTCGAACTGCAGAATCGCTTCGAAAGTCTAGATGAGTGCATAAACGTGGACGATTGTAGCAACAGGGTAGTGGAAACTGTCCATACGGTTGAGCACAAGTTTTTTAAAACCCACCGTACAAAAAGAACCAACAAGTTACCCTCAAGCTTATGGAGGAAAGACGCAAGATGATCCTGTAATCTCCAGGAGAAGTTTCCGAATTCCAGCGGCTTAATAGGCAGATCTCCAAGTCTCTGACGCGGGATGTACGCAAGTACAATGCTTACAAAATAAGAGAGACTATCGAGCGCAACAAAGGCCCGAAAGTATTCGCAAGAGATCTGTCTATCGGACAGAGCCGGTTGAGTAAGCTGAAAACAGGAGACGGCAGGATTGTATCCTCTACACCGGAAATCTTGATGGAAGTCGAAAAGTTCTATGGCCAGCTATACACATCAGTACAACCACCTGTCTGCAATCCGGCCAAAGACCCAAGAGCCAAATTGACCCGACACTATACCGAAGATATCCCGGACATCAGTCTGTACGAGATTAGTATGGCTCTCAAACAGCGCAAGAACAACAAAGCGCCAGGCGATGACGGTATAACAGCCAAGCTTCTCAAGGCTAGTGGAAAGCCGATATTGAGAGCTCTCCAGAAGCTATTCAATACCGTCATTCTCGAGGGCAAAACGCCACAGTCATGGCGCGGAAGTGTGGTGGTTCTTTTCTTCAAAAAGGGTGATAAAACCCTCTTGAAGAATTATAGACCCATCTCACTTTGTGTGTGTGTGTGTGTGAATGATCTACGCTGTTGGCCTCGAGGCCTCTACAGCTTCACCGGATTTTAAAGGCGAGCGTGCAACCACTACGCTCCAGCCAGCCAGAAGGGCAAGAGGCGACATACTCGAGGGCGCCTCGGAGAGGCGCCCTCGGTTGGGACAGTCGCTGTAGGGGGACCGGTGCACTACTAAGCGCACCGGTCGACCGCCGGCTATGGGAGGGGATCTACTACTGCGTCTGCGTCTACGGCGTCGCTCGTATTCTGAGCGGAAAGAAGGGATGACAAAGCATCGGGGGGGTCGGTGAGAACATGTCTCGGCCGGCGGTAGCGGCAGGGGTCGCGAGGGAGGTCGTAGTCGGCGGTGGCTACGATTAACGGATTCGCATGGGAAGATGCGTTCGCGAAGTGACGTGTTGACGCCTTTTTAATAAAGGCGCGAATAGGTTCGAGACCTAGATCGGAGTGGAGGTCGACGTTCCGTATGAACCAGGGGGCTCCTACGGCTTTACGGAGGAAGCGGTTTTGAACCGCTTGAAGTCTGTCGATGTGAGAGGGGGCCGAATGCCCGAACACAGCACACGCATAAGTCATGATGGGACGAACGCAAGTTTTGTAAAGCGTCACCTTATTTCTAAGGGACATTTTACTCCGCTTGCAGATTAACGAATGGAGACGACCGAGCACGAAGGATGCTCGGTGACGGACCCGCTTGATGTGCGGGCCGAAGGTCATGGTACTGTTCAGGGTGACCCCTAAATATTTGACCTCTTTGACCCAGGGAATGGGTCGGTCGAACATGGTCACTTGACCTCGGTTCCTTCCGGGGTGGCGCAGAGAGTGGCGCGAAGGTGCACCTCTGGAGAAGAGCACCGCCGCGCTCTTGTCCGGGTTCACCTCGATTCGCCACTTCCTGAACCAATCCCCTAGGGTATTGGCGGCGGTCTGGAGTTTCCTCGTGATGCGGGCCTTGTTCCTATTGGAATAATAAAGAGCGGTGTCATCCGCGAATAAAGCTAGATTAACATCACTCGAACGAGGAATGTCGTTCGTGTAGAGGCTAAACAGGAGCGGAGAGAGCACTGAGCCCTGTGGGACTCCAGCACTGATGGAGTGGGAAGCGGAGCGCGTCATTTCGACGCGATAACGAAAGGCGCGATTCGACAAGAAGTCTCGTAAGATGAGCACGAGTCTGTCCGGCACACCCAATCGGTAGAGCTTGTAGATCAAGCCGTTGTGCCAGACTTTGTCGAATGCCTTCGCGACATCCAGGAAGAGGGCGCCCGTGTAGACGGGTCTTCCGGGCCCATTGAGACCGGAGAGAATGTGCTCCGTGATGCGGTGCACCTGATGGACACAAGAGTGTTTGGCTCGAAAGCCGAACTGCTCGTCGATAAGGATACCCCTGGACGTTATGAAGTCCTTGAGCCTCGCCAGAAGGAGGCGCTCGTATATCTTGGCCAGGGAGTTGAGGAGACTGATAGGGCGGTAGCTCGCGGGGAGATTGCGAGGTTTGCCGGGCTTGGGGATGCCAATGACGTCCGCCTCCTTCCACTTAGCGGGGAAGGTGCAGTTCGTCATGGCGGCGTTCAAGATGGCCACCAAGAGGCAGATGAGTTGGGCGGGCAGGCATTTCAGAACGCGATTCGAAATGCCGTCAGGGCCGGGGGCTTTTTTAGATTTAAGACCCATTATCAGATCTTCGACCTCCGTTTGCGTGATAGGAGGCAAGGAATCGACGGGGGGGAGGGATGCCCTGCGCTCGATTTCCCTGTCTACCGCGTCGACGTGGGACTGGTCGACGGACTGAGAGCTGGGGGCGCACTGGCTCTCGAGGGAGTCGGCGAGAAGCTCGGCCTTTTCGTCGTCGTCGAAGGCTGGGGGCGCTGCGCCTGAAGGGCGGGACAGCGGGGGCATGTCAGTCGTGGAGTCGGATTTGAGGCTACGCGCCAGCTGCCAGTAGGCCAGATGCGACGGCGCGATTCCCTCTAGGAGGACACCCCACCGTTCCTCCCGGACCTCCGCGACACGACGCTTTACCTCTCGTTGTAAAGCGCGCATCCGGGCCCGATTGGCTTCGGTGGGGTAGGAGTCGTACGCTCGGATGGAAGCATTCTTGGAACGAATGAGATCCCTAACATCGTCCGGCAGTCGAAAGCGGTTGAGGTAGAAATCTTCCGCTTCGACTTGCTTGGACGATCGACTGACCGCCGATCGGATGTGTTCGGTGAAGGCATCTACGGCCTGATCGGTGTCCTGAGGGGACGGGATGGAGTCCGAGCTGAGAGGCAGGGGGGGAGGGTCGGCATCCGCCAAGGCCGTGCTTAGCGCATGCCAATCCACCACCGTCTTTTTGGGTCGCTGAGGGGCGGAAGGGGGGGAACCGAGTCTCATGACTACAGGTCGATGGTCAGAGTCGAGTTCCTGGACTACTTCCAAGGAGTGCAGCCGTAGGGTGACACCCTTCAGAAGCGCCATGTCCAGGACGTCGGGTCGGTGATTGGGATTGTTAGGATAGTGGGTAGGGTGCATGGGTGCGATGACGTAAAAGTCGAGAACGTCGACCAGGGCGTCAAGGCTCCTACCGTTAGGGGTAGTGGTGAGACCGTTCCAGGCCACGTGTTTGCTGTTGAAGTCGCCCGCCAGAATGACGGCGCTTCCCAGATTGAGGAGTGCTTCAAAGTCACTCCTGAGAACGGATTTAGTGGGGGAAAGGTAAACGGAGGCGATCACGATGGGCTGGTGCCCCGTGAGAGAGACGCGACAGACCGAGGCTTCGATGTTGGTGAGCGCGGGGGGATCGAGAGGGATGCAGTGCAGGGACCTCCTGTAATAAATGAGAGTACCGCCTCCGCGGGAGCCGATTCTGTCATTGCGCACGAGGTTGTAGTTTGCGATCCTAGGATCGCGTTGTGCGGGCTTCAGGAAGGTTTCCTGCACGAGGAGGATATCAAGTTGGTGATCTCGGAGGAAATCAGCAACCTGATCTCGCTGGGAGCGAAGGCCATCGGCGTTAAAGAACGCCAGGGATAGGTTGTGGGGCTTATGGCGGGGAGGTCGCAGATCCATTATCGGGTGCGGGGGGGTTGGGTTCTGAGGGACGTCAGGACGTCATAGACGTCCCTGTATTCCGCGGCCAGGAGAACCTGGTCCGCCAAGTTGGTGGCGGCGCGGAGACGAAGGGCGAGTTCGCGGACTCTGGGAAACAGAGCGGGGCTTATGACCGCCGAGACACTCATTATGAGGTCGACGTCCTGACTGACGTTAGTGGGCGGAGGGGGACAAGCCGCCACCGGCGGGATCGCCGGCGCGCGCTTCGGGGGGCAGGCGGGGCCCACTGACGCAGGGTGGGAGGCCGCGGTGTAGGGCAGCGGCTTCACCCATGCGTTGGCGCCGAGGGACGGCCTGAGCGGCGGGGGAGGGGGGGCCAGCTTCAGCGTCGCGGGAGCGCGGGGAGCCGCGGTCGCTGGCGCAGAAGGCACCGGACGAGGGTGCGCTGAGGGCGCGGGGGGGTGTTGCGCTGAGGGCGCAGAGGGGGGGGCAACCGCGCGGGGGCGGCGGCGGCCGCCGCGCCTCGCCCGGCCGCGCTTCCCCTTCGGGGCCTTGGGGCAACCGCGATAGTTCGCGGTGTGCCCCTTGGTGCCGCAGAGGACGCAGCTGGGGGGCTCGGCCGCCGTCTCCTTCGAGCGGGCGCACTGGGACGTCGCGTGGTCCCCGATGCACTTAACGCATCGAGGGCGCGCGTGACAGTTACGGGCAGAGTGCCCGTACAACTGGCAGTTGTGGCACTGCCCGGGCGTGCCACGTTTGTGCGGGGCCTCCACGGAGAGGCCAGAGATATGGCACACGGCCTTCAGGTCGAAGACCCTACGGCCGGACTCGGTGCGGTCGAGGACGACCAGCACCATGTCGTACGCCTCCTTGGAGCGCCCATTCACCATTCTGTGCACCTGGCGCACAGGAAGGTCCTGGGACTGGAGGTCGGCCTTGATGACGGCGGTGTCCAGCTCTCTCGGGACACCGCGGATTACCACCCTGAGCTCCCTTTCCTCCTCCAGGGTGTAAGTATGGTATGCGATCTTATTAGATCGCAGGAACGCGGATAGCCGTCGGTGGTCGTCCGAAGACGCCACCTTGACGGCTATGCCTTGCGCGGTGGAACGCGCGTGCGTATAACTAATTTGGCGATTGTAAATCGCCTTGGATATACGCTCCCAGGCGCTCTTGTCCTGAATGACAAGCGGCGGGGGAGTGATGTTCGGACGTGCGGGGCGCGCGAGGGGGGAGGCCCTCGCGGCCGCGTTGGGAGACGGAGCCGGCCGGGGGCCGGAGGGGCCGGGAGAAACAGAGTCGTTTCCGGCCCTCTGGATTTTGGGCGGCGGCGAGTCGCGCGGTTTGCGCGCCCGCTTCCCATTCGCGATGGGAACGAAGTCGTCCTCCGACGAGAGCGACGGGGACGGGGACCGGGCGGGGGCGGCGCGTCGCGCGGACGCGCGCTCGACCTCCATATCCGAGTCCGAGAGAGGCTCGGACCCGCATGGCGAGACGGGGCGGTCGGCGGGGGTCTGGGGCTGCGCCCCTACATCAGTTCGCGGCGCGGCGAACGGAGTCGCGGGGCGCGCAGAAGGCGCGGGGTGCGCGGGGCCGGGGGCCGACGCGCGCGCGGGCGACGCGTCGGGCGAGGCGGGCGAGTACGTCGCCTTGAATTCCCGGACTATGTCCGGGCAGCGTAGGACGATGTACTTCGCGAGCTCCCGGACGAACTCCGGAGGGAAGTCTTCCGCCATTTCCAGAGGGGAAATGGCAGGTCGAGTGAACTAAAAAAAAACAAAAAAAAACAAGGGGCCCTAAGACCCGGGCGTGAACGTTGCCCTGATCCCCCCACCGGGTAGCGGCGGGGGGGTGGCACTACCGGGGAGACGCGGTGTGCCCCTTCACCTTAGGGGCGAACGGGCGGCACCAAACCCTATCTGCTCCGGGGCGAAGAGAACCGCCGCACGGAGAATAGGATAGAAATAGATATAAGAGAATGGATAATCGAATTAGGAAAAAAAAACTCACCCTAGAGAAGAAACCGCGGGAGGGCCGGCCGCGCCGTTAGCCGACGCGGCTGCCTAGCAACCCACGTGCTTGGTCACGCCGGGCTATACGCGAACCGTACCTACACGGGACGCAAAAGCACACGCACAGCGAGTGCAAACACGTAAACACGTAAGCACAACACACGCAAGCACAGCCGCGACGAACCACGTAGGTCGCGGAAAAACGACCGTTACTAAAAGCGCGGGAAGGCCGACCGCCGTCAGAACGGCGAGTCTACCTAACGGCTCGCCTTGTTGCTACGCGCGAGCCAGACGCGGAGAAGCAACGTCGCAGCCCGTATATGCGTACGTATACACGTATACGAGCTAACCTGATTACCACTCCACGCAAGCGCAGGCGTTTCCAACAAAGCAAGTCGAAATCGAAAATTACGTAACACGAAAATAGCGAGCGGGCGGGCAGCGCAGTGACACGACCGAACGCGCGAGAGGCACTGCCAGGACTCCTCCCCCATCTCACTTCTGAGCCACGTCTATAAACTGTTTTCGAGAGTCATCACGAATCGTCTCGCGCGCAGACTCGATGACTTCCAGCCTCCCGAACAAGCCGGTTTCCGAAAAGGCTTCAGCACCATAGACCACATACATACGCTGCGACAGGTCATACAGAAGACTGAAGAGTATAACCTGCCACTATGCTTAGCGTTTGTGGATTATAAGAAGGCCTTCGATTCGATCGAGACTTGGGCTGTACTACAGTCTCTCCAGCGGTGCCAAGTAGACTACCGGTATATCGAAGTGCTGAAGAGTTTGTACGAAAACGCTACCATGTCAGTCCGCCTTCAGGACCGGAGCTCGAAACCTATTCAACTGCAGCGTGGTGTTAGACAGGGAGACGTTATATCTCCGAAACTGTTCTCCAACGCGCTGGAAGATGTCTTCAAGCTTCTGGACTGGAGAGGACTAGGTATTAACATCAACGGCGAGTGCATCTCTCACCTTCGATTTGCTGATGATATCGTGCTCATGGCTGATACCCTGGAAGACCTCAGTACCATGCTCGACGACGTCAGTAGAGTCTCTCAACAAGTGGGTCTTAAAATGAACATGGACATGACGAAGATTATTTCAAACGTCCATGTAGTGCCCACTTCTGTAAAGGTTAGAGACTCTACGCTTGAAGTTGTTGACGATTATATATACCTGGGACAAAGAATCCAATTAGATAGGTCCAACTTCGAGAAAGAGGTCAATCGTCGAATCCAGCTCTGCTGGGCGGCGTTCGGGAAGTTACGTAACCTCTTCTCGTCCAAAATTTCGCAGTGTCTTAAGACAAAAGTCTTTGACCAGTGTGTGCTGCCAGTGATGACTTACGGCACTGAGACATGGTCGCTTACGATGGGCCTCATAAGAAGGCTCAAGGTCACCCAAAGGGCGATGGAGAGAGCTATGCTCGGAGTTACCCTGCGGGATCGAATCAAAAACGAGGAGATCCGCAGGAGGACCAAAGTCACAGACATAGCACTCAGACTTGCAAAACTTAAGTGGCAGTGGGCGGGGCACATTGCTCGTAGAACTGACGGCCGTTGGGGCAGAAAGGTTCTCGAGTGGCAACCACGTACCGGAAGACGTAGCGTGGGCAGGCCGCCTACAAGATGGACTGATGACTTGGTGAAGGTCGCGGGTAGAAGTTGGATGCGTACAGCACAAAGCCAGTCGTTGTGGCGGTCTTTAGGGGAGGCCTTTGTCCTGCAGTGGACGTGTTTCGGCTGAAGAAGAAGAAGAAATGCACCTACGCAACAGGAATAAATCCCTAGGATTTATTGAGGCTACGTTTTCAACGAAAAAAATCTATAAATCTATCAATTATACTAAACCCCTAGCTTGCGGAAACACGCGAAATCGCGTCCAATCGCCGTGATAAGACGACCGAGAGGTTAATTATATTTTAATCAAACTTCCCACTTTAATACGTAATATAATTCATTATAGGTAAGTTCATAGTGCACGTCATGATATAGTATATGTTAACACCATGGATATAATACAATGGATTGAGCACTCTGCGAAAAAAACGGGATGACAAGGATACTCACTGAGAGCCCTACGTCTGTTTCTAACTAGGGTGACCAAACATTGGTACGATTATGGACTTGTTGACATATAATTAACGTATAATTCTCGGGCACTGTTTATTATCGTAATTCTTTCTTTTTACCCTTATGCCACATCTTAAATGAGTAGTAGTTAAAGTTTTTGATTAAATTGTCCATTTTCTTGCCGACTGTACATTTTTTTCAGAATCTGTAAATTCAGCTCCAAATATCGCAAAAATTTAGGATACTCCCCTAGAACCGTTTTTCTGTATCTACAAGGGTTGAGATAGCTGCCCTTACTGCCCCATCTTAATACGTTCTGTATATAAAGACGAATTGAGAACCTTGTTCGTTTTGAACTCAGTAATAAATGGTTTACAGCGTATTTAAACCACATCGTAAATAGGTATAGTCCGTATTAGTTCTACCTTATGGTCACCGTACTGCATCGTAATGCGAGCGTGACACCGGGCTTCTGGTTATTGCTCTCACTCATGGTTTCTCGAGTTGTTTAAATCATGGAAAATTCAATGTCGTGTCTGTGAGTAAGTGTTTAATTGTCTTTGGCAATTTTTTGACAGTACTTAATCCTTTGTTTTATATCCACGGTTAACACATAATGGTGCACGTACCATAGAACATATAATCACTACGTAACTTATAGCTTGGCAAAAAAGAGTAAACAAAATATGAGTGCGCCTTTATCGCGCATATGACCACCCCATATACTACGTCTCAAACCGTTAAGATACTTGTTATTTTTAGACTTGTAACTGTGTGTCTGTACCTTGTAATTGTGTTACTGTGAAGCGAAGTGGGATATTTAACGAGTCAGAAAGGTCAAGAATACTACTGAATACACAAAATAATAAATCATAGCCTAAAACATATAACACGTGACAAACTCGCCTCATTTTATAATTAATAATCCTATTATGAAATTAATTTTTAACCCCTATAATTGAGAAGACTAGCCTCGCAGAGAGTAGTTTTTTTTTTTTTAAACAAACAAATTATAATAAAGACATATGCGTTAATGCACGTGATATAATTTTTCTTACATTTTATAAGATTTCTGGATATATATCATATGATTAGTGAGAGCCTAGAAGTTTTAACAAATCATTTTTAAACGTACTCAAACGCGTTGCCATAATGTCAATTGAGTTGAAGGATTTATTATAGGAGGTTGCGAATAGGTGTGTCACCTATGGGTTACGACAATGCGTTCTAGTAGGAACTTTATAACAGAGTTTATTTACAATAGAAGTGCAGCCGTATCTGTTATGACATAAATCGTATAGTAGCATAGCCCCTAGCTAGTGGCGTAGCGTGCCTTGGAGGGGCCCTGTATCAAAAAATTCTTTGGGGGCCCAAATGAAGGGTAAAGAATTCTCACAAATGAAACAAAAATGCTTGCATTAAATTCAAATAAATATTTATTATTATAAGTTCCTCCTAGAAACTGAGCTAGTCAAACAATTCAAACATATTACATATACACTTTTCTTGCCTTTTTTCGGCAAAATGATTTATTAAATCCTCTATAGCTGAAGACGATTTCAGATTTTCTAAAATTTCTGCCTCTATAGGCAATAGTGACAAGTCTGATAACCGTTCCTGTCCCATCGAAGTCCTTAGGTCATTTTTATCAGTTTTAATTTTGAAAAGCTTCTTTCAGCTGTTGTGGTTGTAACTGGAAGGGTCAAGAATAGAAAGCATGCTGTTATTATCTCCGGAAAACTGGATGCAAGGCTATTGAATTTTATCAGCAATAATTTCATGAGTTCCTTAATGGAATGAATTTCAGGTTTTAAGCATTTTTTCAGAGCAATTAATTATTCATATAGATTAACTGAGATTTCTTGACTGTATTTAGCCGACAGTTTTCCGGAAGCGTTTTTTATCTATATAATATTTTATATATATAACTCAGGTCACAAAGGCTCTGAAATCTTTGTTTAGTTAGAGAAATTAATATATCTAAACAGCAATAGTATACATTGACCTTGAAATATGATTCCGGGTCGGAAATTCTCTCATCTTGTGATAACTCATCAAAAAAACGCTTCGTTATCTTTCGCCTTTTATTTTTAAGAACAGTTGTTACCCCCCACTCTTGCGCTAAATCTCTGGACTCATTTAGCAAACCATTGAATGAATTTTGATATTTCTTATTTCACTTAGTCTATTTAAAAGATTACTTAATAAAATACTAGCTTTCTGTAAGTCATTATTTTCATGCTGTAGAGCTTTAGAAACAGGATTAATGATTTCAAATAGTGAAGGAAAAAATGTGACAAGCACTAAGAAATCATAACTCTCTAAAATGTGAATTATATTTTTACATTCTTCACGTTCATCTTTTTTAGTGGAAATTAAATTTAGTTGGTACAAAGTTTTCATGATTTTTTTTTTTTAACTATCCTGTTGTGTCCCACTGCTGGGCAAAGGCCTCCCCCTTCTCCTTCCAAAGAGTTCTATCCTTGGCCAATAATGGCCATTCAGGCTGATATGCATCAAGATCATCGCGCCACCGCTTTTTAGGCCTACATGATTAATAAATAATTTTTCTTTATCGCTAATAAAGCGTCGTTCTTTGAAGACCATCTAGTAGAACACACCTTTTTAAGGGTAATTTTATATTTTTCAGATGAATCGTTCCTCAACATTGCCCAGCGTTTTAAACTATTGCTAAAAAAAGTATATATTTTTTCTAAATCATCGAATAAAGTCGACACTTCAAGAACATGTTTCGCAGCATCGTTTAAAATTAAATTTAATGCGTTTGCAGCACAATAAACATAATCATCATTCGGGGCATGCTCTTTTATAAGGGCTTGTAATCCTCCATATACACCCAACATAACATTTGCTCCATTGTAACCCTGTCCTCTACATTTAGACAAATCAATTCCATATTCTTTAATCGTATTTAAAATTTCAGTTTTAAGTCCTTCTGCATTGCAAACGGATACTACTATAAACCCCAAAAAGGACTCACAGATTTTGAATTCTTTAGGTAAATTATCATCATTTTCTATTATCGAGATATATCGAAAAACTATAGAAAGCTGGTCAATTTTTGACAAGTCTTGTGTCGTATCCAAAATAATTGCCAGAAATGGAGCTTTTTTAATTTCTAAAATAATATTATTCCTAACTGCGGTACCAAGTAAATTAATAATTTCATTTTGAATCGTAGGGCTTAAATAATTTATTTCGCCTTTCGGTTTTAAAAGAAGTTCTTTTAAAGTAGGTTCGGTCAAATTCGAAGCGGGATGAATTTTGTCCCAAATCGTAAATGTTTCCGAAACAACTGCAGATATGACATGTATTTATCAATTGTATTTAGCTGGTCCAAGCCAATAAGACCTTCATATTGCTTTTTTAAAATACCCAGTCCTATCGATAATATTGGTTTTGGTTGTCTTACTTACAAATTAATATTAGAGGTTAACTCTAACTAAGCTAAATATTTTCCTCCGAAAGTCTATAAATTGTCTTCCCGCAACATCATAGTATCTAATCTTTTGAATCTAATGTCTCATTAGTGCGATTATTGTCTCCAAGACTGATATCTAATTCATTATAGTATATACCCCTCTCATAGTCTTCTTTCATATTCTTTTTTTTTCATTACCACGCTCACATGAACTATTTCAATCAACATGTGTTATTTTGGAAAGCTTGCTCGGCGGCCTCCTGCTAGACGAAAATTATATTAATTTATAAATAAACATAATATTAATTAGGAAATAACGGACGACAATGTTTGCGATATTTTTTTTCGGCTCATGCCAGGCGTGGACAATTTTGTTTCACCGTTTTTAACAATTTTTCTGATAAATACAAACACTCGTTATTAATTCGTATATCTCTCAAGTATCAAGAATACTGAGGTAAGGTATACACGGTATGTCGAACAACAGAAAATAACCTCTAATACTAATTTGTAAGAAACACAACAAAAACCAACATTATCGATAATACTGGGTATTCAAAAAGCAATATGAAGGCTTCATTAGATTGGAGAAGCTTAATACAAATAATAAATACTACCTGTTGAGAGAGTTTTGGCGGGAAGTCGAAGAGTGATGTTGTCAATTTGTTTTAATTCCCAAAACTTGTTATTTCGACTAATAATGTGTAATGTTGGTGGAATATTAACCATTATGTGTTATATTCCACCAAGTTATATGTACATGAGTGAAGGTAATTGTAACAAAGTGATAAAATGTGCCTTTTTGACTTCCCTCAAAACGGCCGTCGCAATTGAAATTAATGAAGTACCCCACCCTAAATAGTGGATACTTTACATACCAATTGCGACGGCCGTTTTGAGGGAAGTCAATATATATATATATATATATATATATATATATATATATATATATATATATATATATATATATATATATATATATATATATATATATATATATATATATATATATATATATATATATATACCGCTTTACTATCCAGGGTGGGGTACTTTATTAATTTCATTATCATCGTTGTCATAAAGTTCCTCGGGGAGTTAAATTTATTGAAACAAACACAATTATATATCTCACTGGACACTGGCAAAATACATTTAAAATTATTGTGAAGCCATAACTTAAAGAAGAAGGAAGAAGAAGACGAAATACTTGTTATGTTCCAAATCGTAAATGTGTACGAAACATTACGATTTAGGACAAAATCATCCCGCTTCAAATTCGGCCAAACATCACAGAAAAACTTTATATTATAACTACTAAGAGGTTTATTCATTTTGAATAAATAGGCAAGCCACCAGTGGTCGATAAATCCTTGAATTGTAATAAAACACGAACATTAGTTATGAATTAAGATCGATGATACAGAAGCTACTAGCAATTGTCAATCAAAGTAAAGGGGTTGCCGACGCCATTCCTTCAAATAACTTCAAGAAGAACAACATTCCGATTCCCCTCAAATTCCCACAAAATTAGTTTCTTACTGGGTATTTTTTTAGGTATCTTTCTTGTATATTAAGCGGTTATTTCAATTATAGCTAATTACATATTAAAATTAACTCTTGTTATTCTGACAATTATAAGGTTTATTAATAATATATTATTTCATTTAAACAAATGAGTCGTTGTGGCACATTAATAATTATATTTTAGGGCCAAAATAGGAAATTAAAAAAAATGAAAAACGTTATTGTAAAAATATAAACACAATCGAATGGCTCCTTATCACATGTTGGTAATACTTGCAAGAAAAACTTTAAAAGAGTCATGTGTTAAATACCTGTATAGATCCTTGTTTGAGTAAAATAAGTACAATATATTAGTGAAGGAAGCCAGAGAGGTCTGTAAGGAAAGAACCTGTGCGAACTCTGTACTCTCTACCTACCCTGCGAGCGAGCAGGCGTGAATATATATATTTCCGAAATGTCTTAGCCATAAAGCAAAAAACAAGATTTTCAATTAATTAAATCTCTTCCATCTATTTAAATTGAACCCGCGTTACAAAAGTTCATCTTTTGTCCAAAAAGAAGCATCTAGATCGCACCTAGTAAATTCCCAGGACATACTATAGTTAGAGAATAGAAACAAGTTATGTAAATTGAATCATTTTTAATCCCTGCATTTTCCCCACATTATGTGGGGAAATCTAATCCCCACTAAATCCCCAATAGACTAGGAATTTCCCGCGATTTGGGGAACTCCCCCAAAAATTGGCAACGCTGATGAAAGTAGGGTCGAGTGTTGACCTAATAATCGTTTTTTTACTTCCAACTGTCACTGTGTTTTACTCTTTTTTACCAAACTATATTTAGTATACATAGTAATAGAAGTCTGGCCAACAAAAACTGACCCAGAAAATATCAGAAACCTTTAGTTATTACCATACACTTCATAAGCGAAATTAAAACAATACAAACGATATTTTTTTAATTGTATGCAGACGTCCCTGGCAGTTTGTATATAGTACTCTGTGGTCCCTGGGCTTACACAGGGATGTCTGCATACAATTTATCCAAATAATTGTTGCCAGCTCTATTAATAAGCTAGATATTAATAGAGCTCGCAACAATTTTGTTCGGGGTTTTTGTTTGGATTTTCAATTTCTTTGGACAAATGGATGGACACAAGGGTTGCATTCCACTTGTAGCTCACGCCGACCACGCTCCCAATTGTGACAATTGCCGTTCCACACGGTTGTCAGTGCCGCAATCGTATACGCAAGTGGAACGTACCACATGTAAATTTTTTTTTGTTTGGTTTTCCATGATGTTATTTTTAAATTGATAGTTTGTTCTATATTTATTCTTTTTCTATTTCCCTTTCATCTGCTAGGCACTGAGGTTTGGTTTGTTAATTATAGTGCACTGGCTTTTTAGTTCTTAGCGCTTCTCTGCATAAGCACGCCCTCGAGTCCCTATTTGGCTAGTATCTTCATGATGCTGGTCTGTCAATTGTATATTGGCTAGCGACTCGAGGTCGTGCCTATCTTTATGTATGTATAGGTAGCTGGGTATTTGCTGGTGTCGCACCCCCTTCCCTTTAATCTCGATATACTTTGATGTATAGCGAGTGCAAGGGGGTGGGTCATATCGGCGCGTTGGGTCGTTTTCCGCGGTGATTTTTTGGTGATTTCCATGACGAGTTCCTGAATTTTGTATTGAAATTTAATTTCATTACTACGATTCTCCGTCGGGATGTGGTTTATCACCAACCGGTCGAATCGACTTTCTTTTCGCGTCCCAGTTCTGCCTCTTTTTACTAAGATGGTTCTTTTCCTTATTCGCGCTATGTTCTGTCTATCTGGGCTTTTATAAAGGAAGGCTTGGGACATGTTATTTGTATCATTATACATTTTGTTTATTTTCAGGTTTGCGGCGAGTATGCGGCCGTGATGGCGCGGAGAGGCAGTTTGAGATTTGTGGCTTCTGATCTTCGAAGTCTTCAGGATGGTAAGTAGTAAAATGTTCCTTTCATTTTTCCCTGTTCTGCCTCCTCGCGCCACCGCCGGCGCGCCCACCGCTACTGCTGTCATCGTGCTACTCAAGGGGATTTTCTCAGCAGTAGGCAACACTTGCCCTTGCTATGTTTTCCCCCTTTTTTCTGATGGAGCATTCATCGCTGAATACCCCATGCTCTATATCTTGCAGTTATGCTTGTACACAATTTTTACATTTTATCTTAAGACCAGCCGCCAGGTCCGGACAATCCGCCTTTTGGTGTTGGCCACCGCAGCAGGTACATGAGTCCGACTCTTCCTGGCATGACCTACGTCCGTGGCCAAGCGTTAGGCACTTCGTGCATTGTATCAGTGGCGGCTGGTCTTCAACCTGCAAGTACTGCAGGTCTACGTGGAGCCTGCCCGCCGTTGTCATCCGCTGCCACATAAGGGGTGCCACCTGCAGCACTATGTGGCACTGCAGATTGTTCCTCACTCACCGTCTGTATTTTACTGTGGTTGCGGCTATTTCGTCAGCGGACAGGCCCCGCGTCAATTCCGTGTTCTGGTTTTTGATGGCCTGTATCACCTCCTCGTCCGTGTTATAGGCCATCATATATTTTAATATAACAAGTGGGTTTTTATTCCTCGCTTCCTCCACCTTGAGCAGCTGATTTGTCCTTAGGCTGGCTGTAATTTTGAGGCTTCTTCTCTAGTTTTGAGGCTGAGGACCACCTTTTGGTCCTTGCGTAGGGATTTAACTTGGAGGCCGGTCTCTTTTGCTCGCAAGGTAGTCCTCAATCTCAAAACCACATCATCACTGGTGTCTGCCACTTGAGTGGAAGACACCAGGATAGAGTGGTGCGGCTTTGGCGACAGTGGCTTTGCAGCGGTCAGCATCTCCGCATACGTCGGTTTTGCTTCCGCTGCTTCTGTTATAGCCTTTGTTGCTATCTCGACTTTCTTTCGTAGCTCTGCCGTCTCTTTTCCGTGTTCTTGCAGCAGCCTACCATGTTCCTCCAATTTATTAAGCCAAGCCTTTATGCTCTTTTCCTGCACATTTGTGTCCTCCTTTTTGGAGTCTGTTTTGGAGTCTTTGGTCCCCTTTTTCTCCTTAGCCTTTTCCTCAGCTTCCGCCTCTTTTACTAACAAATACATTCGATCCACGGCCTGCAACACCGCCTCTTTTATCTCTGTTTTGAGGTTTCGTGAGTTGGCAAGATGTTGTTTTGCTCGGTTGAGGCAGGCCCTGGCTTCGGCTACTCTGTTAGGGTATGTGATAATATCGGACGTCCCCTCCGACATATCGGCCACCTGCTCCCACTCGCCGATACTTCGCCTAACGCTGGTGGTCTGCGTCGGTTCTGCTGGCTTAGGGGACGTCTGATGTCCCTTTGGCTCCTGTGGTTTGACGGGGGTTCGGAAACCGAACATATTGGGGGATCTGTATTTAATCACGCTACAGCAGCTGTATAGGGGCTGTGTTAATAATTGATTTATTGTATTAAAATTGTATATATGTATAGTTTTAGTTAGGTCGATTTTATGTGTATAATGACTAGATTTTTAATTAATTAATATGTCAGTTATACGGTTCTATAGCCGAGTCTAGACTGTTTTAATATAGCCAAGTGTATTAACTGACTTACTGTCTACTTATAACTAAAAGCAACTGTATAGGGGTTGGTCAAAGGTCTTAATTCTATATTTTATATTTTGTTTGTCCTGCTTTTTAATTCTATTTTCTGTTTCAGGTGCGGTCTACGGAGCGGTCGACTCGGAGCTGCGTCTGCAGCAGGTCGTCTCACGCCCTGTCGTGGCACCTGATATTCCAGGAGTCTGGTATTATCTCAGGTAGGGGATTTCCTTCCCTAATTTATTAATATTTATTACTGTATTCCCACCTGCTGAGATTTTTGTCAGTTTTCAATATCTATGTCGGGTATTGTTTATCACCTCCTTCCCTGGTGTGTCTAATAAATATGTTTTTCTCTTGTTCCAGTAGCGGAAAGCTACTGTCGTGCTACTGCACCCCCAGTCAACTATTTTGTTGTATCCAATAAAAGCACGTGAGTACTTACGGTCAAATAGTGTAAACTTTTTTTTTTTTTTTTTTATATTAACCTATGTCTATACCTTTTCCAACTGTAGAAGGGTTGGAGTCAAAAGGACTAAACGTTTTTTCTTGTTTCAGGTACGTCTGTCGCCGAAACCACCGCCTGCGCTGCGGTATCTAAGTTTATTTTAAAATGCCTACTTCCGCTAATTGATAAAATTAACGTAGTGAGCAACAACCTGCGATTTTTCGCGCTACCCCTACAAATGGGGTGTCTGCGGATAGGGGCTGACGAGGGCTGTGCAACGATACCAAATTTGGACTTTCGCTAGAAGAAAATTTCGAAAATTTTGTGGTTTGAAAATCCAAAAAACAGTCAATGTATGGAAAGTTTATAACTTTCTCTCTAAAAAATGTCGGGAAATGGTCTTAGTAGATCGGGCTCGATATACCGAGTTTAAATATATATATATATATATATATATATATGTTTCATACACAAAAGTCAAAAGAAAATAGTTAAAATCGACGAAAACCCAAATTATTGCACTCAGCACTATACCTCGGTTCGGTATTCGAAATTGCCGAATTTCGCGCTACCCCTATAAATGGGGTGTCTGCGGATAGGGGCTGACGAGGGCTGTGCAACGATACCAAATTTGGACTTTCGCTAGAAGAAAATTTCGAAAATTTTGTGGTTTGAAAATCCAAAAAACAGTCAATGTATGGAAAGTTTATAACATTCTCTCTAAAAAATGTCGGGAAATGGTCTTAGTAGATTGGGCTCGATATACCGAGTTTAAATATATATATGTTTCATACACAAAAGTCAAAAGAAAATAGTGAAAATCGACGAAAACCCAAACTATTGCACTCAGCACTATACCTCGGTTCGGTATTCGAAATTGCCGAATTTCGCGCTACCCCTATAAATGGGGTGTCTGCGGATAGGGGCTGACGAGGGCTGTGCAACGATACCAAATTTGGACTTTCGCTAGAAGAAAATTTCGAAAATTTTGTGGTTTGAAAATCCAAAAAACAGTCAATGTATGGAAAGTTTATTACTTTCTCTCTAAAAAATGTCGGGAAATGGTCTTAGTAGATCGGGCTCGATATACCGAGTTTAAATATATATATGTTTCATACACAAAAGTCAAAAGAAAATAGTGAAAATCGACGAAAACCCAAACTATTGCACTCAGCACTATACCTCGGTTCGGTATTCGAAATTGCCGAATTTCGCGCTACCCCTATAAATGGGGTGTCTGCGGATAGGGGCTGACGAGGGCTGTGCAACGATACCAAATTCGGACTTTCGCTAGAAGAAAATTTCGAAAATTTTGTGGTTTGAAAATCCAAAAAACAGTCAATGTATGGAAAGTTTATAACTTTCTCTCTAAAAAATGTCGAGAAATGGTCTTAGTAGATCGGGCTCGATATACCGAGTTTAAATATATATATGTTTCATACACAAAAGTCAAAAGAAAATAGTGAAAATCCAACACACGATGTTGCAGTAGTGCAATAGAAAATTATGTTTCTGCAATAAATAAATAAATAAATATCGCAATAAACAATTTTCAACAATTTTCTGCAATAAATATCGTAGAAGAACCAAGGTGGCAATGGGCGGGCCACATAGCGCGAAGATCGGACGGGCGTTGGGGCAGAAAGATTCTAGAGTGGAGACCACGTATTGGCAAGCGCAGCGTGGGACGACCACCTGCCAGATGGACCGAAGATCTTGTGAAAATCGCAGGAAGTCGTTGGATGCAGGTGGCATCGGACCGGTTACGCTGGAAAGCGATTGGGGAGGCCTATGTTCAGCAGTGGACAAGTATAGGCTGAGATGATGATGATGATGAATAAATAAATCGTCATACCTTATTAAATTATACTACGTTTACAGCAGTTTTTAATATATACATTAGATACTTCCTTCTATACTACTACACTTTATTAAAATGAGTACTTACATTTAGTTGTATTATTTATAAATGTCTCATACTGTCTGCCTATCTTACAAGGGATCTGGCATGATGATACAGTAGATAGTTTGTACTTAAAATATTTTTTACACTTGTAGTCTCAAATATCTTAACATCAACATACATAGAAGCTATAGAATATCATGATATTAGTTTTCTTAATATTGAAAATAAGTAAGCATTGTTACATGTGATATTTAATGACAATATATGCAATGACTTACAAGTGTTTTGCCTCACAATTATAGTTTTTTTGCCTATTTTGCGTTTATACATAGTAACTACTTTTGGTTAATTTCATGCTCAGCTTTCTTTGTATGTTTTTGCCAATAAAAGGTGTGGTGTCTGTCGATTCAGTAAATTACCTCATAATCCTGATATTGATTGGCAAAAACATGTGAAACATACTATCACAACTATTATCCCAGAGGAGACGGTCAGAAACCTATAAAGATAAATAAGGAAATAGTATTTATTTCATAATTACTGCATAATTAACAACCTTATTTTGATTTCAGAGTTTACCTATTATAACAAGTGTTACTTACATCTATTAAGAAACAGATTGAATTAAAAAGAGGGAGATATACAAAATAAAAAGTCATGAATAGCCAATGTGAATTAAAAATCTAAAAGTATATAGCTATCGAAGAAGCTACCACATGAACATTGTCTTTGTAATTTCACGATATTTTCATAGCAATTAAATTTATAAGTAACTAGCAGTTTCCCGCGACTTCGTACCCGGTCTACACCAGCGCCACCTACCGGGTTTATGTTATATGACCTATGTTACTTCTGGATAAGCTACATAATTCTGTAATAATTTTTAAAATCGGTTCAGTACTTTTTGTGTTTATTTGTTACAAAAATACAAATATTTCCTCTTTATAATATTAAGTATAGATAAATAAAAAAATAAACACCGTCACGCCTATATTCCCCAAGCGGGGGTGGCAGAGGTATACTGTGTACATCCACTTTTTGCTGACAATGTTAGATCCCATGTAATAGGGGGCGAGCCCATTGCCCTATCAATCAATCAGCCTATCGCAGTCCACTGCTGGACATAGGCCTCTCCTAACACGCGCCATTGCACACGGTCCTCCGCCTTCCGCATCCAGTCTGTCCCAGCGACCTTTTTGAGGTCGTCGGTCCATCTAGCTGGGGGCCGTCCTACCTTACGCTTACCAAGTCGCGGTCTCCACTCTAGGACACGTTTGCTCCATCGGTCGTCGGTCCTTCTGCAGATGTGACCAGCCCATTGCCACTTTAGCTTACTGACTTTGCGAGCTATGTCGGTAACTTTGGTTCTTTGTCGGATTACCTCGTTACGAATTTTATCCTTCAAAGAGACGCCGAGCATAGCTCGCTCCATAGCCCGCTGTGCGACTTTAAATTTGTGGACCAGTCCCACTGTGAGTGTCCACGTCTCGGCCCCGTAGGTCATAACAGGTAGGACGCATTGGTTGTACACTTTAGTCTTCAGGCATTGCGGAATAGGCGAAGAGAAAACGTGACGTAGCTTGCCAAATGCTGCCCAACCCAATTGGATCCTGCGGTTGATTTCTTTCTCGAAGTTGTTTCTACCAAATTGGACAACTTGTCCAAGGCAGACATACTCCCGAACAACTTCGAGCATCGAACCATCGACGTAGATCGGTCCCGGCGTGACATGGTCATTAAACATGATCTTGGTTTTATCCAAGTTCATGCCGAGACCGACACCTCGAGAGGCTCCATTTAGGCTATGCAGCATTTCGCGTAACTGTTCCAGTGACTCTGCCACGATGACGATATCATCGGCAAACCGAAGATGTGAGATGTATTCGCCGTTGATGTTAATGCCCCGCCCAGTCCAGTCCAGCGTCGTGAAGACGTCTTCGAGTGCATTGGTGAAGAGCTTGGGGGATATTACATCCCCCTGTCTTACACCTCGACGCAGCTCGATCGGGTTGGTCTTTTGGTCTTGGAGCTGGACGGTCATTGTGGCGGTATTATATAGACATCTCAGCACTTCGATATAGCGCCAATCGATGCCACATCGCTGCAGAGCATCCAGAACCGCCCAGGTTTCGATGGAGTCGAAGGCTTTCTCGTAGTCCACGAAAGCCATACACAGCGGCTGATTGTACTCTTCGGTATTCTGTACAATCTGCCGAACAGTATGGATGTGGTCCACGGTGCTGTAGCCTTTTCGAAACCCAGCTTGTTCCGGTGGCTGGAACTCGTCAAGTCTTCTGGCGAGGCGGTTTGTGAGTACTCTCGAGAACAACTTGTAGACGTGGCTCAGGAGTGAGATGGGTCTGTAGTTCTTCAGCAAGGTTTTGTCACCTTTTTTGAAGAACAGAACCACCGCACTCCCGCTCCACGCTTGAGGTGTTAAGCCCTGGTGGATGACGGAATTAAAGAGGCTCGCTAACTTTTTCAGTATTGGAGTCCCGCCTGCTTTTAGGAGCTCAGTGGTGATTCCGTCATCGCCTGGCGACTTGTTGTTTTTGAGCTGCTCGAGAGCCACTCTGACCTCGTCCTGGTTGACATCAGGGATGTCTTCCGTGTTGTGGCGTGCGAGTGGGGCTCTGTGGTCGTCAGCGCTGGGTCTCGTGGGTTTAGTCATCCGTGATGCGTACAGGTCTTTGTAGAAACTCTCAATCTCCTCGAGTATCTCGAACTTGGAGGTCACGGTTTTGCCATCTGCAGTATTAAGTTTCGTCAGATGGGATTTACCTAGCTGGCGAGCGAAGACTTTGGTGCCTCTGTTCTGTTCAATCGCAGCCGCGATGGCGCGGGTGTTGGAACATCGGAGGTCACGTCGCACCAGCTTCCGGATCTTCCGGTTGAGGTTCCTCCCATCCGGCGAAGACGCCTGCGTGGATGACATTTCTCGTCTCTGCCCTATACCGGACATAATTCCAGACTCCGGACTCATACTGGGAAGTTTTCGTTAGAAAAACTACAATTGTCCGACCTAGGATTTGAACCCAGGACCTCATGATCTCAAAGCAATGTGCCACTAGACCAACGAGGCAGTCAGTAATAATTTATTATTTTTATTATGTTAATAAAATTAGGTAATACATAAATGACCACGACCATTACACTGCAAGGGAGCGTCAGATATATTTAGAATGGAAACACTACTATTGTAAACATCCACTTTTCACCAATATGAACACGAACAACCCAAAAATTAAGTGGTGATTTTATTTTAAGCTATTTTCAACTGATTTTTATTCGCAAGATATAGGAATGGTCTGTTTTACTATCATGTCTATGCAGTCCTGACTAGCACCATACAAGGTTTTATAGGGACATCATATGTGCCATTTATTTACCTATATAGTCACATTTTGAAATTACTGTATATTTATTTATTTATTAAATTCTTCTTGTACTATTGGTACAAAGGCGGACTTAATGCCTGAGGCATTATCTACCAGTCTACCTTAGGGTGATGCAGAAATAAATGAAGTAGGTGCAGAACCATAGAACAAAACAAAAAAATGAGAGGAAAATATGTAACATATATATAATCAGTAATCCATTTTACTATTGAACTTACTACCTCTGGATATCAGGATGGCCACAAATCGCTTATTCCTATATATATATATATATATGAATATAAATAACAAGTACACATATACATAAACGAAATTAATATTGAGATGATTCCCCCAAAGTTTTGTGCAGATAATCCTGTACTTTACTTTTAAAAGATAAGTGGATTGTGGCCATCCTGATATCCAGAGGTAGTAAGTACAATAGTATAATGGATTGGACAAAGAAAGAAGAGTGAATAAAATTAGAATGGCGAGAAGGGCATTGAAGAAGACGATTATTAGAAGAACGAAGATGTTTATCATGATTAGAGCATATATATTGAAAATGGGAGGAAAGACAACTAGGTGAAGCAGGAGAGTAAAGAATGGAAAATAGCATTGTCAGTGCTCGTAGAGCTCTGCGCTTGCGAATAGGCAATCGTATATTATTATAATTATCTTCCATACATCTCAGTACTTACCTATTCATATTCTATATACTTTTAAATTAACATTAAAACAATATTTTTATAAATTTTCTTTATTATAAACTTACAATCAATTGCATTTATTTGTTATAATGTTATATAATTATATCCTAGCATTTTGTTTCTATAGTATTCCATAATAAGATTTGATCTTTGTAATTTGTACCAATAATAATAAGGATGATAGGCATCTAATAGATACATTTAGAGCATGATATTCATTGGCCAATTGTTTATAGTTGGCGGCTAGTCGTTCACTTTTGTAATTTAATAATACTTATCGAACTTCTTGATTTCCTAATAATATACACAATTCTTGATTCGAACTGGAGAAGCAGGTTGTTAGGATGTATTATTATAATTCCAATTGATTAAATGTTATGACTACTTTTTCTTGCAATTTAGATTCACTGAAATTATAATCATATATAAAATACCTTATAGGTATTTTACAATAGTCCGTTTTTTATGAATATAAATATGTTAATTTACTACTGTAACAAAAAAATATACTTAGAGGAACAATATTCTAAAATCCCGCCTTTTGTACAGCGTTAGCAACTTGAAGTGGACTGACTATCGTACCAGGGGCGTAAAATTATCGTACATGGATCGAAATTATCGTATTTTTTAGGATAATGTCTATTATAGATAAATAAATCATATAAATTGTAATATTGATATGCATGCAAGTACTCTATAGTTTATCTTTTTTAAACCACCGCTGCCAAATCAACAGAACACTGAAACCCAAATGTTTTACATGTGGTACAGACCTGAACTGATTCCCTTTCCACTTTAAGTTCAATAAACGCGCCAAGCTTAAAATTCACTCAGACAAAATTTCACTGTTCCCATGCAAGTTGGGTATGAAACACGCCAAAATTTTGTATTTATAAAGAAGAAATGGATATGAATGGGTAGTGTTTATTGGACAAAATAAAATCATGCTACTGTGATTTAGACTATCAGCGCATGAGTGAAATAATATAAATATTCAAATTTTGCATCATGATAGAAATTATCGTACAATCTGCGTACGATAATAATATGCTATCGTACATCGTACGTAGGCACAAAATTATCGTATGTGTACGATAATTATCGTATGTGTACGATAATTATCGTACGGTTCCGAACGCTGCCTTTTGTACTTGACAAATCGATCACTATGGTCACGTGGTACGTTCCGCTTGCGTGTACGATTGCGGCGCTGACAACCTTGTAGAACGGCAATTGTTACAATTGGGAGCGTGGTCGGCGTGGGCTACTAGTGGAATGCACCCATGATGGACACAAGTCAATAGGTTGACACTTGACAGGTTAACAGGATTTGACAGTAGCATCTATGATTTCTGTTCATTCTAGGTATCAAGGTATCACTAGGTTAGGAGCATGTTAGGATTATTGTTGTTCTGTGATCACTAGGTATTGAATTTGTGAATAACCTCGTGAATAGATTAAGTTTAAGTGTAAATATCTGCTATACTTTTATTAGAACATCAGAATATAGTACGTTACGAAATAAAATGAAGACTGCAGTAACCACACTTCAGGAGATGATGGTGAAACTCGGTGATACACCAGAGTATGAATGTATATCCCAGGTAAGGCATAATTTGCCGGTAACAGCTTTTGTATAGCCCGCAGGATTATTATCATAAGAACATTTCAGTTTATGACTCTCAATGATACACAATGTCAGTACTTTTTCTTTAAAGACTTCTAACGAAATCCAGGCAAGCCATATTCAATAAGGCGCGTTTGCACTTCGGCCTTAATTCATGTTGGACTCAAGACGGTGTCATTATACTAAAAGCTCCTGATGGTAGTCGGCACCGTATCTCTTCAGCTGATGAATTAAGCCCTTTGATGGCAAAGTACCCGCAGGGGCAGTGTTACATATAATGTAGGTACTTGTGTTCTTATTTGTTTAAATAAGTATTACAATGTAGGGTACATAGAGATTAACTGGAGTCTGGACAGGATTGTGTATGCTACCTAGCAGTAAACATGTGAATCGTTAAATTGTCTTTTATTAAACATAATAGTGGCGACGACGCAGAAAATTTGGTGATAATGGAGCGTAACAAATGTATAAACTTTTGTGAATTCAATCCTCACATAGATAACTGGGACAGTTACTTGGATAGACTAAAATATTGTTTGGAAGCAAACAACATAGTGACAGATCAAGCGAAAAGGGCTAACTTTTTCACAGTGTGTGGTGCACAAGTGTTCGAAACATTCTTAGCTTTAATTACACCAAGGAAATCATGTGATGTAACCTTTAATGAGATTGAAACTATTTTATCGGAACATTATAGCCCAAAACCGAATGAGATTTCGGTATCGTTTCAGTTTTACAATCGTGATCAGAAAGGAAATGAACCGGCATCCGAATACATTGCACAGTTGCGAAAATTAAGTACCGGTTGCAATTTTCCAAACCTAGAACGAATGCTGCGCGATAGGCTCGTATGTGGCATGAGTGATCAGAAATTACAATACGAATTGCTGAAGCGGAACAACCTAGGCTATAAGGACGTCACGGACGCGATGCTATCGGCGGAGAGCGCAGGCCGGGATGTGCGCATGATCTCGGCGCGAGCCGCGGGCAGCGCGCCCGGCGCGACCAGCGCGGCGGCGGCCGCGGACAGAGCGCCGGAACCCATGGATATTAACGCCGTGCAAATTAAAGCTAATAATATGATGCGTTTCTGTTATCGCTGCGGTGATAGACATAGTAATGAATGCCGTTTTGTAAATGCAATTTGTCGATATTGTAAGAAAAAAGGGCATATAGAAAAAGTATGTATTACAAAAAAGAAAGCGGACAAGATAAACTACTGTGCGTCGAATGAGTGCGACTATAATTTAAATGGGATTTATTGTTTTGGTAGTTCACGGAATTTAATACAACCATTTAGAGTTAAGCTGATATTGAATGGCACGCCGGTGTTTATAGAAATAGACTCGGGTGCCAGCTTCTCATTAATAAATGAACATACGTGGCGTATACTGCGCGGAATGCGATCGCGGGACTCTCTGCATTCTACACCACTGAACTTACACACGTGGACCAAGTCTCCTGTATCACTGATCGGTCAGACGGTTGTGCGTGTGCAATACAATGATATAATACGCGATTTAAATATTATTGTTGCTAGAGGTGCCGGAACAAATTTTTTAGGAAGAAATTGGTTTCAACCGCTTAATATTACATTAAGTTTAAATACTGTATCATATGATTACATGTCATTAGTGGACGACATTGTTATGAAGCATCAAGAAGTATTCAGAGCGGACCTCGGTACCTACCGTGGGGACCCTGTGACCATAAATTTATTACCCAATGCTACACCGAAATTTGTGAAGGCGCGTCCGGTGCCGTACGCCTTGAAGGAGAGAGTAGGAAATGAGATACAGCGTTTAGTGGACGAGGGGGTGATTCGTCCCGTGTCTTATTCGAAATGGGCAACACCTGTTGTACCAATACGGGGTGGGCGCTGTATTGGCGCACGTCATGGATGATGGTAGCGAGCGCCCGATAGCTATGGGGTCCAGAACCCTTCACATACATGAACGACGATATTCGCAGCTGGACAAAGAAGCGACATCGATAATGTTTGGCATTCAAAAGTTTCACAATTACCTAATGGGCAGGTCATTTACTGTAGTTACGGACCATAAACCTTTGCTTGGTATTTTTGACCCAAAAAGACCTATGCCTAGTATCTTATCACCTCGTTTAACAAGAATAGCAATTGCACTCACATCGCATGATTACAATATTGTATACAGGCCCGGGACTCAAATTGGCAACGCGGACGGGCTCAGCCGTTGGCCCCAGCCGGTAGACGAAGAACTCGAACCACAGACGGGAGATATTTTATTAATGGCAGAAACTCCGACAGACTTCCCAGTCGATATTAACGCTTTAATTCTAGGAACCAAGAAAGACAAAACCTTAGCGCGTGTTGTACATCACATGCTCAGCGGCTGGCCTCCCAAGGTTGCCGACGATGAGTTACGTCCTTACTGGCTGCATCGAGCAGAGCTGTCACTACAGGATGATTGCATATTGCTTGGCTGTCGGGTTGTAGTCCCACCTTCATTGCGTGAGTCAATATTACAGACTTTACATAAGACACACAGTGGAATAGTGCAGACGAAGGCGATGGCGCGAAGTTACGTTTGGTGGCCTAACATTGACAATGACATAGAAGCTGTAGTAAATGGCTGTAATGTATGCCTTGAAAACCGCCACATGCCCCCTAAAACAGCGCATGAATGGGTTACACCGACTAAACCGTGGTCCAGAATAAATGTTGATTTTGCAGGGCCGTTTCAGAATAAAACCTTTTTAATAATGGTTGACGCCTATTCTCGATGGCCTGAAGTATTCATAGTGAATAACATGACGTCTGAAACAGTGATCCGGCACCTGAGAATGGTATTCGCTACCCATGGCTTGTGTGAGACAATTGTATCAGACAATGGTACACCATTTGTTTCAGCTCAAATGAAGGAATATCGGTCTTCAAATAAAATACGTCATATTACTACGGCCCCTCATCATCCCGCTACGAATGGTCTAGCTGAGAGAATGGTTTAGACTGTTAAAGACAAGCTACGGAAAATGAATAAAATACCATGGGACATAAAATTACCGAATATGTTATTAGGTTTACGAGTTGCTCCATGTTCAACAACACAAAAGAGCCCAGCAGAACTTTTAATGAACAGACGACTAAGAACACTGCTGGACACTATACATCCTGATAATATTAGACGAGGAAAGAGAGATGTACAAATTGAAAATAATCAGCAGAAGAAGCACAGGGAAACTAATGTTGGTCAGAATGTAATGTACAGAAATTTCAGTAGTGGGCCTAGATGGTTACCAGGTATTGTAAGGAATAAAGATGGTCCATCTAGTTACAGAGTCGAAACTAAAGAAGGAGACATTGTGAACAGGCATATTGATCAGCTAATTAAAATGAAAGAGACGGAACAGCATACTGAAAAACGGACTGAGGAAGCTTCGGAAATGGTGGAAGAGGATTCTTATAATAAATATGGACAAGCAGGAATAGATAACGATATCGACACTCAAGACATCATAGAAATTCCTTATTCAGGCAAATGGGAGGAGAGGTTGGGTATTCCCAGTACATCGGATGCAGAACCTAATTATGCTAGTAGGCGATTTAGGAATAGGCAATATAGGCTATCTAAATCACCATATGTGAGACCTACAGCTAATGATTAAATGTGTAGTTTCTTAAGATCACTTAGTTAAGTATCTTTTGTATCAGTTAGGAGTATTTTTGATGAACTGTCATATAAACGTAGTTTCAATGGTACTGTAGAATAGTGTACACTCTTGGGGGAAAGGTATGTTACATATAATGTAGGTACTTGTGTTCTTATTTGTTTAAATAAGTATTACAATGTAGGGTACATAGAGATTAACTGGAGTCTGGACAGGATTGTGTATGCTACCTAGCAGTAAACATGTGAATCGTTAAATTGTCTTTTATTAAACATAATAGGCAGGATGGTCTTTCTTCGAAAAATATCAACCGTAAACAATAAGTCTTAAGTGGTATATTTTTGTTTTTCCTCATATTTGTTTGTTTTTACTCATATTTGACTCTTTTATTCCAACTTACTTTCCTTTGCCATCTCAAATATTTTAGATCTCGCGTATTTGTACATTTCTTGTGTTTTTATCTTTTTTCTGTGCGGATTATATATACAACAATTTTCATGTTTTAGATACTCATCGTCAAATTATAAACTACTGTTGTTTCATACTATACAAACACAGATCACAGTAAATACAATAATATATAATTTAACCAAAGATACCTGAATTAAACTAAGAAATTTACAAAAGTAACTTCAAAATATTATTATCAACATCTCAATCTAATGTCAGAGATTAGCCAACGTCAAAGGTCAAACTTCTTCTTCTTCTTCTTATTTAAATTAATGGCCGCACACTTTAACAGTGTATTTCGCCAATGTCAAGTAGTAATAGAGTATAACAGTAAATTATAAAAATTGGCTTCTTGTCGCCATTACGGCAAAAAACCAAATGTCAAACTTAATGTTCTTCTTCTTCTCCAAGTTATGGCTTCACACTAATTATAAGTGTATTTTGCCAGTGTCCAGTGAGATATATAATCGTGTTTGTTTAAATTAATTCGACTCCCCGATGAATTTGATGACAACGATGATAATGAAATTAATGAAGTATAGACCCCCACCCTGGATAGTAAAGCGGTGGATACTTTACATACCAATTGCAACGGTCGTTTTGAAGAAATTCGAAAAGGCACGTTTTATCCCTTTGTTACAATTACCTTTACTCATGCACATATAAGAACACATAATGGTTAATATTCCACCAACATAACACATTATTAGTCGAAATAACACAAGTTTTGGAAATTAAAACAAATTGACAACATCACTCTTCGGCTTCCCGCCAAAACTCAAAACTTAATGTTATCATGACGTCTATATTTCGGTGTGTTCCATTATAGTATTTTTCACAGTACCCACCTTACATGAAAAATGCTATAGTAATATAATTGGTACCTATTGTGTTCTGTGTTTGTTCCGTTTCATGCAAATTCTTTACTACGTTCCGTTCCAGTAAAAATCTTTCTTTTATTTTACTTGCGTTCTATTGCAATAAGAAATGATGTTGTAGTTTTAATTTTTTTTTCTTTTGTTATCTTTTTTTTAACTTTTTTTCTTTAAAAATGTGTACATATGTAAGTTTGTAAATTGGTTAATGTTTAGCTGGCGGGTGGAGTGGTTATATAGTGAGGCACTACTGTTTTAATTGTAGATTTATTATTATATTTATTGTAATACTTATATATGTTTTCAGACAATGATTCGTTCTATTCTGTCAATGAATCTACCGTCTCTTTGTGCGATATTAGTTTCTGTTCTATAGACGACAACCTTGGGGACTTTCTCAGCAATAAATTCGACCAACAATCTGGCCATTTGCTAAATGTGTGCCACATTATTGCACAAAGCATACCTAGTCATCACAATGAACTGTATGACACATTTAGCAACATCAATGTTCACGCCGTCCTGATTTCCGAGAGCTGGCTCAAACCTCATCTTCTATCCACCACTTATGCCCTTCCTGGTTTTATTCTAATTCGGAATGACCGGGTCGGCAGAGGTGGTGGTGGAGTGGCTATTTACCTCCGTAGTGACTTTCCTTTCAGAATTGTAGCCACATCTCCTGACGACTCGAATTCTGAATTTTTTTTCTTGAGGTTCGGGTCAACGGAGCCAAAACCATAATTGGAGTCGTATATTGCCCTCCCTCTGCTAACTATTTCGCCGAATTCGACTCGGTTTTGGAATTCTTGGGGTCTGACTACGAGCATCACATCATCATGGGCGATTTCAACACTGATCTCTTAGCCCGCAATTCCCCCCGTTCCCGTAAACTCCTTCAACTCATAGGGTCAGCCAGTTTGCACATTCTGCCTCTTAATGCCACACACCATAACATCAAAGGTGATGATACCTGGCTCGACCTTATACTCACCTCTAATCCCTCTCTCGCTTCCTTTCATGGTCAACATGATGCCTCCGGTTTTTCCCACCATAATCTTATCTTCCTTTCTTACATCCTGAAGTCTCCTAAGCCACGTCCTAAGGTCCTGTACAGGCGTTGTTTTGCTCGCATGGATATCGGAAAACTAACCGATGATGAATCTAAACTTGACTGGAATCCCCTCATGGGAGCCAACACCATCGACGAGAAAATTTGCATTTTCAAAAGAACCGTAATCCAGCTTTATGATATCCATGCCCCTGTGAAAAAGATGCGCTTAAAGAGACCACCTGCTCTGTGCATGACAAGGGGGATTCGGATGGCCATGAGGCACAGAAATCGTGCGTTCCGAAAGTTACAAATGACCACACGGAAGACAGCTGGACCTATTTCAAAATTGCTAGGAACCGGTGTAATAAGATGATACGTGACGCTAAACGCCGCCATATTCTAAATTATCGTTTAGCGTCGCGTTACATCTTCTACGCCTGCCGATATTTGGAAATTCCTTAGTACTCTAGGTGTTGGTAAGACTCGACGTCATGACCTACCAAATACAATAAGTTTAGACGATCTTAATAGCCATTTCTCCACTGTTCCTCCCATTGATCGTCTAACTATACATCAAACCCTTACTTTCTTGGGTGGTCTTAGACGTCCAAACATCTATCCTTTCTACTTTTCTCCAGTCGACTTATGTGAGGTTAAAAAGGTTGTGATAAAATTACCAGATTCATGATCATAATACTACTTGACTATCTCCTTCCGGTGATCACTCACCTTGTCAATTTCTCTTTAGAGTCCGGTGTATTCCCATCTCTCTGGCGGAAAGCTTTTGTCCGCCCCCTGCCAAAGATCCCCAATCCCTCCCTTCCTAGCCACTACCGCCCAATATCCATTCTTCCTTTTCTTTCAAAAGTTCTCGAGGCCTGCGTTCACAAGCAATTTTCCCATTTTATATATATCAACAATTTAATTAACCCTCTTCAATCTGGATTTAGACCTAGCCATAGTACCGTTTCTACCATTCTTAAAGTGACTGGTGATATCCGATCAGGCATGGAAGATACCAAAGTTACCGTCGTCGTGTTGGTTGATTTCTCTAATGCCTTCAATACCGTTAGTCACGATATCCTTCTGTCCATTCTCTCCTTCCGTTTGTGCTCACAAGAGTCGCTAGATTGGTTTTCCTCTTATCTTCGAGAACGTCAGCAGTCCGTATTAAGTGATGACGCATCGTCAGCTTGGTGCTGCCTCGACACTGGCGTTCCCCAAGGCGGTATACTTCTATTTTCCATTTTCATTGATCTGATAACTCAAGAACTTCAGTGCACGTATCATCTATATGCTGATGACTTGCAATTATATTCGCAAAATACGGTTGATAAAATTCCAGACATTATCATCAAACTAAATCAGGATCTAGAGGCTATAAAAAATTGGTCCAACAGGTTTGGTGTCACTGTGAATCCCACAAAGTGCCAGGCGATCCTTGTGGGAAGTTCTAGACTTTTGAGCAGAGTGAATACTGATTTATAGCCTTCACTTAAATTCAACGGGACAGTTATCCCCCTAAGCTCTAACGTTAAGGATCTCGGTTTGCACCTTGACACTTCGTTCAGCTGGCAAACACAAGTCATGGCCGTCGGTCAAAAGGTTACTGGTACGTTACGATACTTGTATCGGTTAAAAAACTTGCTTCCTACCAACACAAAAGCAATGCTTGTGCAATCCCTAATCTTTCCTATTTTTGACTATGGTGATGTGTGCTATTTCGACCTGAATGCATTTCAACTCAAAAAACTGGACCGCCTGCTCAATAACTGCATTCGATTCGTCTTCAACTTGCGTAAATACGACCATGTGTCGGAACATCGATCACTATTAAAGTGGTTGCCCATTCGGCAGCGTAGAACTCTGAGGGCACTGACAACGCTATTTTCCATCCTTCATTCTCCAGTCTCGCCCGCTTATCTTACTTCCCAATTTCAATATTTGTGTTCTAACCACGATAAACATCTTCGCTCTGTAAATAACCGTCTTCTTCAGTGCCCCCCTTATAGTACTGATTTCATTCATTCTTCCTTCTTTGTTCAGTCTTTCCTTCTTTGGAATGCTTTGCCTCTGGAACTCAGGATGGCCACTAGTCGTCCCACTTTCAAAAAAAAGTCTGCTGGACTATCTACACAAAACGTTGAATCCCTCTCAATGTTAGTTGCTTCACGTTGTTATGTCGCACAGTTCTAGTTTATGTATTCATTGTATAATTATTTATATATGTATATATTTGTGGTATATATAAATATGTATATATGGATAATTAGTTGTTATTTATATTGTTTTTCTTTACCCTCTCCAACTCGTGTAATTTCGCACCTGCCACACTTGTCTCTACACCACCCTAAGGTAGACTGGCAGAAATTGCCTCAGGCATTAAGTCCGCCTGTGTACATAAAAGTGCATAAAGAATAAATAAATAAATGCCATTGAAGGATCATGATGCCAATTTGACTCTAGAATCTATTTCATAATAATAATTATTCACAATTTAGGTATCATTAAAAATGGCTTAGACAAATACATATGCAATGTATACATATAATAATATAAATAACAAGTACACATATACATAAACGAAATTAATATTGAGGTGATTCCCCCAAAGTTTTGTGCAAATAATCCTGTACTTTACTTTTAAAAGATAAGTGATTTGTGGCCATCCTGATATCCAGAGGTAGTAAGTTCAATAGTAAAATGGATTGGACAAAGAAAGAAGAGTGAATAAAATTAGAATGGCGAGAAGGGCATTGAAGAAGACGATTATTAGAAGAACGAAGATGTTTATCATGATTAGAGCATATATATTGAAAATGGGAGGAAAGATAACTAGGTGAAGCAGGAGAGTAAAGAATGGAGAATAGCATTGTCAGTGCTCGTAGAGCTCTGCGCTTGCGAATAGGCAATCGTATATTATTATAATTATCTTCCATACATCTCAGTACTTACCTATTCATATTCTATATAGTTTTAAATTAATATTAAAACAATATTTTTATAAATTTTCTTTATTATAAACTTACAATCAATTGCATTTATTTGTTATAATGTTATATAATTATATCCTAGCATTTTGTTTCTATAGTATTCCATAATAAGATTTGATCTTTGTAATTTGTACCAATTATAATAAGCTGAGCTGGGTATGTAAGAAGGAGAATGAAAGTAGGATAAATGCGGTAGAAATGCGAGCTCTGCGGAAGATGTGCGGAGTGAAGCTGACCGACCGCATTAGCAACAGCATAGTAAGACAGCGAGTAGGTATGAAAGATAGTATCGGTGTAAAGATGAGAAAGGGCATGCTCCGTTGGTTCGGGCATATAGAAAGAATGCCAGAGGAAAGAATGACAAAACAGATATACAATGTGAAAGTGGAAGGATGCAGGTACCGGGGAAGACCTAGACTATCTTACCACGACCAAATAAACCGAGTCTTATCTGATGGGAAAAGTCAAGAGTCTCCGTAACCGGCGAGCGTGTATGAGACAAACTATGAGAGTCGAGGAAGCCAGAGAGGTATGTAAGGAAAGAACCTGTTGGAACTCTGTACTCTCTGCCTACCCCGCAAGGGATCTGGCGTGAGGTTATAGATTATAATAAGGATGATAGGCATCTAATTGACACATTTAGAGCATGATATTCATTGACCAATTGTTTATAGTTGGCGGCTAGTCGTTCACTTTTGTAATTTAATAATACTTATCGAACTTCTTGATTTACTAATAATATACACAATTCTTGATTCGAACTGGAGAAATAGGTTGTTAGGATGTATTATTATAATTCCAATTGATTAAATGTTATGACTACTTTTTCTTGCAATTTAGATTCACTGAAATTATAATCATATATAAAATACCTTATATGTATTTTACAATAGTCCGTTTTTTATGAATATAAATATGTTAATTTACTACTGTAACAAAAAAATATACTTAGAGGAACAATATTCTAAAATCCCGCCTTTTGTACTTGACAAATCGATCACTATGGTCACGCGTGTACGATTGCGGCGCTGACAACCTTGTAGAACGGCAATAGGGAATATGCGTGTATTTTTTTTATATTTTTATACGTTAGATTACATCAATATATAACTGCATAAAAAATATAAGCGTCAAAAACAAAATGTAAAGGTCAAAAAAAAAATGTTGAAGATAGCAAACAGATAAGAGCATTTTAAACGCCCGCCATTTTGGCGCACTTGGCGTGACGTCAAAGTCTAATAACAACCAATTAGTGAACAGCTATAAAAGTATTTTATTCAGTAATTTATTTTTATTTTGTATTTTGCGATTATTATACAATGTAACAACACTGTGTTGTGCCTAGGTGTAAAAATACAATAAGAAATGCACCCGATAGGTGCGGACATAAGGAGAATGTGGTGTAAAATCAGAAAAAGATACATGGTATCTCCATCAACTTGTTTATATTGCTGCGAAGATCACTTCAACTTAAGAATTAACTTAAATAATTTAAACTAAAATTTTGTCTTTGTGTAAATCGACAACAAAAAATAACAATAAAACTAACTCAATAGCAAACATTCAACAAATATGCACTTGTTGACATTTGCCTTTTACGTACTTTAAATTTCCCACTCATTTTTTGTACTTTCAATAATTATTTTATTAATAAAATAGTAATGTTATTAAAAAAATATTGGTATAGACATTATTCTAATGCGATAAAGTTTGTTAAAAAAAAATATTTGACCCTTATTTGAATTACACGCATATTCCCTATTGTCACAATTGGGAGCGTGGTCGGCGTGGGCTACTAGTGGAATGCACCCATGATGGACACAAGTCAATAGGTTGACACTTGACAGGTTGACAGGATTTGACAGTAGCATCTATGATTTATGTTCATTCTAGGTATCAAGGTATCACTAGGTTAGGAGCATGTTAGGATTATTGTTGTTCTGTGATTACTAGGTATTGAATTTGTGAATTGACTCGTGAATAGATAAGTGTAAATATCTGCTATACTTTTATTAGAACATCAGAATATAGTACGTTACGAAATAAAATGAAGACTGCAGTAAGCATACTTCAGGAGATGATGGTGAAACTCGGTGATACACCAGAGTATGAATGTATATCCCAGGTAAGGCATAATTTGCCGGTGACAGCTTTTGTATAGCCCGCAGGATTATTATCATAAGAACATTTCAGTTTATGACTCTCAATGATACACAATGTCAGTACTTTTTCCTTAAAGACTTAGTTTTAGAAATTTGCAGCACGCGCATCTTTATATTTTGTCGATTATTTACAATGCCATTGAAAGATCATGATGCCAATTTGACTCTAGAATATATTTCATAATAATAATTATTCACAATTTAGGTATCATTAAAAATGGCTTTGGTCTGCGTCTTTTGAAATAGACCAGTTTCTGTCAGTAATTTACATTTGTCCTCTGCACCTGCTGGGATTAGTTCACAGTTTGTTTTTTTAATATTCAGCAATCAATATCAGCACATATCTTACTAAGCATTAACTTCTCACAAAGAGCTTCTGCATGTTGGATCCTTGACACCATTCAAGTCTTGTGTCGAAACGCTTGTGCCTTCTACATTTTTCAACAATTGCGAGCGTCAACTCAGCGCTAAATGCTCAACCTCAGCGCTCATTTTTAAAACACTATCCAAAGGTCCAGGCAAAACCTGTTAATCTCGGCAAGATTATTCTCATATTTTTTTTAACACTTATTTAACCAGATGTTGATAAATATAATAGTACAGCATACAAATGTTTTCTCTATTTGTCTCCCGACTCTTTTGTTGCAGTCAGGGCCACAACACCAGGCTTTGTTTGAATACCGATGCATTGCCCTTGGAGCAGTAGTAACCGCTGCAGCTCGCTCCAAAAAAGAGGCAAAGCAGGAAGCTGCTCGTATCATGCTCAAGAAATTGGCCACATTGGGACATCCCGTATCACCACCCTACGGCTTGGGTGTTTCCGTTACCAACGAGCCTCAGGTATTGTATTTGAATGTAATAGTGGTTAAAGCTAAAAGGGTTCTTTATTTATCTATCTCTCTATCTTCAACCAAAAGACGACCACCGCAGGACAAAGGCCCAAAGACTGCCACAACAACGGGCTTCATATTGCATCCAACTTTTTATTTATAATCAGCTACAATTAACCTTGTACGTCATGAATTCTATCTACACAGATAAAGAAGTCATTCAAATCAATGTCTTTATTTGTGAACAAGAGGGACAAATAGGTGTTAGTAATTAATAATAGTGTTACAGATCTCTATGTCCCGCCATATAGGCATACAAAGTTACTCACATCACTAAAATACTAAAAATTGTATCTATGTATTATGTCATTATTTTATTGATATTATCTTTACTAAATAAGCAATAATCTGTTATAAAATTTAAAGGTCTTGTAAATATATACATTGTGAGATATACATAAAATTGATCTAGCTGCGTTTGCAGTACTAAGCATTGCTTATAATAATCATTATAATACAGACCCATAGAATATATACCTTACAGTCCAACATACATGTAATATATAAAAAAAAAACTTATAAACTAAGACACGTGTTGACGGCGATATGTTGCGCTGTGCAGGCACGTCTCATAGTCTTCCTCGAAATCTCCTGAAGATGACACCCCTCGGCCAGAACTCTTCGCTCATGAAGGTCTCTAGCTTGGTGGTGGGAACTCGCACAACAAAGGAATTGAATGCCGTATTGTTTTGTGAGTTCAGCTTCTCGACCCTCAGATTGTAGAAGGTCTTCTTATGGGCGTACTCCGCAATATCCTCGGCTTTAGGGGTGTAGTGTAGCTGAGACACGTACAGCAGTGTTGTTGGTACTGCTGAGCGAAGGAGTATGCCATCTTCTACTGGTGCAGTCCCACACCGGTTTCGTCGGGGAGACTTCTTCTTCTTCTCCACCGCTATGAGGCCTTCCTCATCTACTTGACCCTTCATACGAGTCTTTCCGGCTGACTTCTATGGCGCGCGGGCGGCGGCGGCGGCGGCGAAATCACGTTGAGAAGTAGTCGTGTTTACGTTAGACGTCACCGACGGCGAGGCCGCGGTGCTGGCAGCGAAGTGCTGCGGGTGGCGGGGCGCGGTGCATCGGACGGGGCTGTAACGACAGCCGGCGACGCATCGGCCCACTCAAAACAGCCGACGGATGTATTTCGCGCCCCGTGACGTACGTGAACATTATAGGGATCGTGCAACCTATTTTTCGGGCTGGTGCAACGTAATGACGCAACCTCTTCCTGTAGTTCGCGGATGGTAGTTTCCGAAGCCTCCAACCTGAATTAAACCTCGGCCAGGCTAGACTTCAGGGTGTTTGTCCTTTAGCAGCCTGGTGACGTCGACGTGGTCGAATGTGACAGGGGGCAGCCTGTGCAGCTGCTTCTCCACGAAGGCGGGCACGTCTACGGGATCTGTCTCCTTCAGCAGGGTGATCATGTCCTCGAGACTTCTCTCGCCCTTCTCGTCCCTCCTGCGGGTTGGCATGCGATCGCTCATCCCGAGCGATTGGTACAGCAGCACTTTCGCGCTGCAAATTTCTTAATGTTTGAAGTTAGTCTTGCAAATCTGCAAGACGCTAACTTCATCCATCGTGTCTATGGCGTACTGTAAAAACGCCAAGACTATGAGTTTTTCTGAACTCATTGCGGCAATGACGTGCAAGCGGCTATAGCCGCGCAAATCGCGAATTATAAAATTCGTAAATGCGGTGTGGCACGTCCGAATTCGAGCGCGCACTGCACTTATGCTTAGACTGTCATTGAGTATATAATAATCAGGATTATTTCATGGTACGTAGTATGGAGGCTAATGAAATATGTGATTGTCAGCCTGACACTGTTATTCAAGGCATTACGAACATTTTACAAGAATGATTAAGTGGAAGCATGTAGGTACTGGAGAAGACCTAGACTATCTTACCATGACCAAATAGACTTTGTCTTATCTGAAGCACAAGTCAAGAGTCTCCGTAACCAGCGAGCGTGTATGACGCGTACTATAGGATTGGAGGACGCCAGAGAGGTCTGTAAGAAAAAGACCTGTTGGAACTTTTATTCTCTGCCTACCCCGCAAGGAATCTGGCATGATGATATAGATAGAACATTTTACATGTCTGTCAGAAACTTGTCAAGTTCTCTGTAAAATCCTTTAGTCACAATACAATGTCAAAGTTGACTATCTAAATGTTTTGTGCTAGAAGTCTTGACTTCTACTTGTATATATAATTAATTCGTCTCGTCTTGATTCTATTGAATATTTCCCTGGGGTCTGGAGGTTACCTTACATTGTTTTCCTACACTATTCATGGGCAATGAAGATGGGTGAACTGCTCAAAATTTTGTAATTGATAATTAAATATCATCCTTATGCAAGAAATATTTCCTTTAAAAGAAACATACAACTGTATGTATACTAAAGTATCAGAGCAATTTTCTACAAAATATGTGATCCTTAGAAAAATCTTTTTTAAAAAATAATACAGTCGACTTCAGAAAGCAAGAAATAAATATTTGAAGTCGGTACCAGTTAGTGCAGTCGGTTACTTGGCATTTTAGAATTTTAAGTGACAAGTGAGTTATTTACTAATATTTATATACCTATATTATATTATTTTGCTGAGTTTTACTGCATGGTACCTACAGGATTGATGTAATAACCATAATAACGGAATCTATACATTCGTGCTGTTCGCCGTTAATGAGTCCCCTGGTGTATCTATAAAGTCCAAAGATCAATACCGATTTCATTAAAATAGGATCACCTCGAAACTACACTAAACCCAACGCAAAAAGAATCATCAAAATCAGTTCATAAATAAAGGCATTATAAAAAAAACACAGACGAATTGTCGACCACCTCCTTTTTTGAAGTCTGTTAATATACTGATTAGTTCTTCTGATTCCTATTGTTTGTCGTTAAGGAGTTCCGTGGTGTATCTTCCAATTCCAAGGTCCAATACCGATGATATTAAAATGGGACCACCTTTGAGCTATACTGACCCCAATGCAAAAAAAATCATCAAAATCGATTATTTATCATCAAATAATTGGCGGAATGATCGCGTAACATACATACAAAAAAAAAACCTACAGTCGAATTGAGAACCTCCTCCTTTTTAGAAGTCGGTTAAAAAGAAAAACATAACCTGAGGATTTGCACATAGTCTTTTAAAAACCAAAAGAGCTTGCTTCAGTTTTCACTGCCACCAGTTTCTCCATTGTGTTATCTCGATTCTGCTTATTTTAGGTAGCTCAAAAACAGGCTTCATCATCATTCATCATCAGCCTATACCAATCCATAGCTGGACTGCTATAGGATGGTGACAGCACATAAGCCTCTTCATTTGAAGACATAAAAAAACAGGCTTGGTTCATCTTAACTACAGGTGACAACGAGCTTGGCAACAGACACGCGCAGCTACGTGGCGCTGCTGAAGGAGCTGTGCGAGGAGTACCGGCTCGGCGCCGTGCAGTACGAGCTGGTGGGCGACACGGGCCCGCCGCACCTGCGCCACTTCACGATGCGCGCGCGCCTCGGCCTGCACGAGCGCATCGCTACCTCCACCACCAAGAAGATGGCGCGCCAGCTCGCCGCCGAGCAGCTCTACAAGTACTTGAGGGAGAACCTCTCTCGTGTAACGAGGGATTTCGTTGAGGTTAATGTCTAATCCAAACTTCTTAAGGCTCTGGTGTCACGAGGGATCTTGTCGAGATTAATTTTTTATAATGTCTGATCGATACGCCTCTGTCATGTAACGAGGGATGTAGAGGTTGTCTTGTCATGTCTGATCAAACCTTATATAATACCAATGGAACTAAATTTAGTATCCCAATTTCATTGGAAAACTGGATTTACTTTTATTGTATTTCGTTAGTATTCACTTCCTTTCTTTTCGAGGATTTATATGCAATCACAACTGTTATCCCAAGGATGTTTGAAACATGAAACTATCTCAAACGACCCACATAATTGGGTGAACCTGTTCCTGTGACGAGACGAGCTGTTTAATCGATATTAAATGATAGGATATGTATATATGAGTTACTATTAATAGATAGACTGCCTCGTTGGTCTGGTGGCAAAGCACATTGCTTGTGATCACGAGGTCCTGGGTTCAAATCCTAGGTCGGACAAATGTAGTTTTTCTCACGAAAAATTCCCAGTATGAGTCCGGAGTCTGGAATTGTGTCCGGTATAAGGCAATAGGCTCGCCCCCTATTACATGGGACCTAACATCGTCGGCGAAACGTGGGTGTAGTTAGTACACCTCTGCCACCTCCGCTTGGGGAATATAGGCGTGACGGTGGTTTTTTTTTATTAATAGACTGTGATAATTCTACGTTTTCAGGGAAAAATGATACAACTAAAGTTAGCTTTTTTATATTTTATACATCATACATGAGACACGATTAGCTATTTTCGGTCTTATCTCCTCGTTCTTAAATTGTAAAATTATATTAAAAAATAGGCTTAAACTTTAATTTTTTTTTTGTTATATTGATATAACTAAGAATTTTGCAGATTGATCAATGTATAAGATTCAAATCAACACAGTGAAGTGGACTGATGGTTGGATTTTTTTGCATTACTGATGCTTTTTAATTACCCGATTACCAGGAATATATTAAAAGCCATGCATGTTCGTACAATTACTTACACATTGTATGTTATTTAATAAATTACCTTTTTTTAAATTGATTTTTTTATAATTCGACGCTAAACTAAACCCAATTGTAAAACGATTTATATATATATATATATATATATATATATATATATATATATATATACGTCAATTTATACAAGAAAGTAATAAATGAAATATTCAAAGTACACATATTAATGAATGCTCAGAAAACTACATTACATAATGTCTTACTTTATAACAAAATAGGTTTTGATTGACCTCGCCGGCCGGTGCAGAGCACCACGGCGAGACACCTACTATACGACCTCCCCCATAGCGACTGCCCAAACCGAGGCCATTCCTCCTTGAGGCGCCCTTGAGCTAGTTGCCCCTTGCCCTTCTGGCTCGAGCGTAGTGTTTGCACGCTCGCCCTCTTGTCCGGTGAAGCTGTAAAGGCCCCGCGGCCACCAGCGTAGATTATTTACACACACACACACACACAAAATCTGTGATCGATGCTCAAATCAGCTGACATTTTACCTAGTTTGGGAGAACAGCCTGAATACTATCATGTTCTGCATTGTGCTATACTAAGTTTTTACTGTTCTTTTGTATGACTGCTTAATATATATATATATATATATTTACTGCATGCGTTTGTACATTCCCGGCTATTAATACGCAACAATGTTTTTAGGAGGATGCCCTGGTGCGAGCACGCCTGAAAGCAACAGAACGATTTGTTGAACAGCGAAGCGATGATGCCGCTATTCCCAAACCAGACTTGGGGCAAAGGGTCAGCGAATATCACCTGGGGCTCACTTCTCGGCTAGGTATGTACCTATTATAAATCACTGACATCGGTTTTGCACTTATGTCTTTTGCGTCCCATACGAACTTTGTTGTGTTGCATGATAGGCAGCAAATTGATTTGCATGTGCATACCACTAACGCACATCGAAAAATGCGTATGTGAAAAATGTTCGTGGTGATCAAAGTTGTACGTACTGAGTGGACCATGTTCGGAACTTTGATAAACGTTACGTAGCGGCATTGTCGGTTAAGAACTTGGAGTGTTGAGCGCGGGGCAGGTACGGGTCAAGAAAGTCTCGAGGCCGAACTCCGAACACTCCTAAAATGTACTGCTTCTTCTTCTTTAAGTTATGGCTTCACACTAATTTTAAGTGTATTTTGCCAGTGTCCAGTGAGATATATAATCGTGTTTGTTTAAATTAATTCAACTCCCCGAAGAACTTGATGACAACGATGATAATGAAATTAATGAACTACCCCACCCTGGATAGTAAACTGGTGGATACTTTACATACCAATTGCGATGGCCGTTTTGAGGGAAGTCGAAAAGGCACGTTTTATCACTTTGTTGCAATTACCTTCACTCATGCACATATAAGAACACAATGGTTAATATTCCACCAACATTACACATTATTAGTCGAAATAACACAAGTTTTGGAAATTAAAACAAATTGACAACATCACTCTTCGACTTCCCGCCAAAACTCCCCAAGAAAATGTGCTTATGAACTAGATGTTTATCCAAAGAATTTGGCTTACTGACATAGATCAACGTTTCCCAAACTTTATAATGCCCTGGCCCAGTTATTTTAATGTTTTCACATCGTGACCCACCACAAACTTTCTACCCCCCTAGTGCATATAGGGAAAATAAAGCATAATTTTAATTTCCACATAATATAAGTAGATGTATTAAAGGGAAAAAAGTTAACTTTTAACAATAATATTAATATTATCAATCATATATCATATACGTTATATTTTAGTGCGAAGCTATTTGTTTTTAACCGACTTCAAAAAGGAGGAGGTTCTATGTTCGGTTGTATGTATGCTTTTTTTTTATGTATGTTCAGCGATATTTCCGTCAATTGTGGACCGATTTTGATAATTTTTTTGCATTGGGTTCAGTATATCTCCAAGGTGGTGCCATATTAATTTTATTGACATTGGACCTTGGACTTAGAAGATACACCAGGGAACTCCTTAACGACAAACAATAGGCATGTGTAAATTGCGATATTATGGGTATTACGTCAATCCTATAGGTACCCTACTATAGAATTCACTGGTCACTTAAAATTGTAAAATAAAAATCTTTTATAAAAAAAGGTAAACCGACTTCAAAAAGCAATAAAATAAATATTTGAAGTCGGTGCCAAGTAACCGACTGCACCAACCAGCACCGACTTCAAATATTTATTTTTTTGCTTTTTGAAGTCGGTTTACCTTTTTTTATAAAAGATTTTTAAGTATGTATATTTGAACAAGTATCATTGATTGTAAACTGGTTGGTAAATGGTATTTTATTTTCGTGACCCGGTGCCGGGTCGCGACCCACCATATAGAAAACGTTGATATAGATGCATAGAATTAGATATTCATGTTCGTATTTAAGTCCACGGCTTTATTATAAGAACCTTGAAGGTCCTTCTAGTGCATGGTAGTCTGACATTTTTGGCGTAATTCTGAAAAACACCCCAATTAGAATTTATATAAAAAAGCAATTTAAAAAATGTAGAAATAGGTCGGTAACTTTAGCACTGGAACCACGCGCTTTTGGTAGTGTTGTAAAAATGAGCGCCGAGCGTTCAGCGCTGAGTCGACGCTTACGAGCGTTCAAGACTCGAGCGTTGAAGGCTCGAAGCCTTTAAGGCTTTCGGAGCGTTGAAGACTCGCGCTATAACGCTGAGTTGCGAGCTCAAGCGTTATAGCGTTATAATTTCTTTTGCTTTGATCGTCGAAAATTGAAATTAATTTAGACTTCCGAAACAACTGTGTAACAGAGGCGTATCCAACACCAGTACTTAACTAAGATTTTTGCATCAATTTTAATAAATGAAAAAGTATGTAATTTTAAAATTATCTTTTAATCAAAACGATAAAAGAAAGTAGGTTGTAATTAAAATAAACACGAAAATGCATACTGCACTCTGAAACTTCAACACGAAGCACGTATTTGTAAGAATTTATTTAGGGCAGCTCTTCAGTGCAGTGGCAAGTACAAGTGCAGTGATATGCCAATTAGTAATAGATTCAGTATCAGAGTTGGTCAGTAACAGAGTGTGTTTAAATTACACCTAAATATAAAAATTTATTCAAGTTGATACTTATGCAAGTTGTAGTTATTTGTCTGTGTACACCCGCCAAAGGCGCCGCGGGGCAGTGCGGTTGCGGGAGGGGCGTTCTGCCGTGCCGAAAGAGTAGAGAGATTTAAACAGTAGGCGAAAATAAAATTATTAAACAAAATAGGTAAAACAAATTCTTTGAAAGGGCCGACTACGTGTATGGGTGCGTGCACACTGTACTCGTTGTATCGTATCATAGGTATTCATATTCATATTTTATTTTGCGTTCCACAATGTTGATTGGATGGTAACATTGATCAGCTTAAAAGCTAGGTAACAATCATGGACCCTGTCGGGCACAGCAAAGTGTTTAGGAGAGAGGAAGACTAGTAGGAATTTTAGTTTGAAAGAAATAAATATTATTAAATTTTTATATTGAAATACTTAGCTACGAACTGTTATTGTTGGTAGGAAGTCAGTAGTGATAGATTTTTTAATAGATATATTATGTCATTTATATTAGTTTTTTTTATAAATATATTATTATTATTATTATAAATGTATATTATTATTATTATAAATATCTATTATTATTATTATAAATGTCTATTATTATTATAATTATAATTGGTAATGGTGATTTTTGATAGGGATAGAAAGTCATTAGCTTGGTTTTTTTATAATTTATTTCTAAATTATGTGCATACATCCAGTTATTTATTTTATTTAAGATGCGGTGGAGCTGATTATTTATGTTTGAAGGGTTTTCGCATGAGGTTAGCAGGGATATGTCATCAGCAAAGAGCACACATGGTTCTTGCATGATTTTTGGAAGATCATTAATATATATTAGAAACAATAGACACCCAATTACGCTTCCCTGTGGTATTGATGTGTATAATTTTTCTATTAGATCTTACATTTTGGATTTCGTTTCGATCGTGATTGTAATAATCTATGTCTACATATTGCTCCCTATTCTGTAAGTATGATGCAAACCATTTGTGTGCCACACCGCGTATGCCTATCCCATAAAGTTTGTCCAATAAGATGTTAAATTTAACTCTATCGTAAGCTTTCGTCATATCTAATAGTATTCCTATAGCATATTTTCTATTATTTATTAGGTTGATAACTTCTTGCATATACTTGTACACTGCCAAGGTCGTTGACCGATCTTTACGAAAACCGTGTTGATTTTCGTCGAATATATTGTATTTGTCACAAAAATTTTTAAACCCTGTTACACATAGCTTTTTCGAATAATTTTGAGACTGTAGGCAAAAGTGAAATGGCGCGGTAGTTGTTAGGGTCCGTTTTCGGGCCTTTTTTATAAAGAGGTTTAATGATCGCTTTTTTAATAAATCAGGAAAGCAACCTTCTTCGAAGGATTGGTTTATTAATATGCAGATAGGTTTAGATAGCTCATCCGCGGATTGTCTGATTAGGGAGGGTGGTATTTCATCTATTCCATAGCTATTTTTGTTTTTCAGACTTTTCATTATGTTGCGTATTTCAAAATAGTTTACTGGTGTAAGAAAGAATGTATTTTCTGAAGGATGGCACACGGGCAGTCCGCGCGGCTCCCCCCCCCCCCCCCACCTAACGTTAGGTTTCCTTGACCTATTAATGCAAAAAATGAGTTGAATTCGTTTACTACGTTTTTTGGGTGTGTAATTAGTTTTTCGTCTATACATAGATGAATGTTTGATTTCTCTGTTCTTGTAATTTTGTTTGTGCGTTCATTTATTATGTTCCACATTGTTTTAATTTTATTTTGTGATGTTTTTATTTTATATATATATTGTAATTTTTTAGCGGTAATGACTGAATGTTTTAATATTTTTTCATATCTCCTATAATATTTTTTAAGAATAGGACTGTTCGATTTAGGTATTAAATTATGTGATCGTATTTCATATATGTATTTGGAACTGTAACATATGAAATTTGTTTGGGGAAGCTTAATACCAATAAAAACGTATTTTCGGTTATAGATGACAAAAAGATACAATTTTTGTACACTCAAGGTTTGGGTATGCCCGATACCTACTATAAAACAAACAAATTAATATATTATTTAATATAATAATTACTTACCTTCACATCTGTATCCTCATACGGGGTTGGCAGAGGTATACCTCTGCCTACCCGTAGGGGGTTAAGGGAATATAGTAAACTGTGTACTATACACCTACTATTTGAAATCGCCGTCCCAATGTTATTACATACAAACATTCTTTAATATTATTACGGAAACGTTAGTGTAAACGAATCCTTAATTTTGCGGCACAAACATCAAACGCGCCGACAAAGGACTTGTCGGCGCATTTGACGATGTCTTTAGATTCGAGGTGTGCTTGCTATTATAGTTATAGTTATGAAATAAACATAAATTAGGGCATATTGTACCTTACTCGAATCACTTAAAGTTGTATTTGCAAAGTAATAGGCAAAAAGCAATACATTTTCGACCGAAGCTGAACACAAAATGAGTTGAATCATTACACAACATTAGTATAATACACACACACCGTCACGCCTATATTCCCCAAGCGGGGGTGGCAGAGGTGTACTAAGTAGACCCACGTTCCGCAGACGATGTTAAGCCCCTTGTACTAGGGGGCGAGCCTATTCCCATATACCGGGCACAATTCCAGACTCCGAACTCGTACTGGGAAGTTGTCGCTAGTAAACTACACTTGTCCGACCTAGGATTTGAACTCAGGACCTCGTGATCACAAAGCGATGCGCTTTGCCACTAGATCAACGAGGCAGTATTTTTTAGTGTAATTTATTAGTATAATATTTTTTTATTTGTAAAGTACACACAAATAGATTTTTGAAACTATGTAAAATATGTTGTAAACCCGATATAGGTAGGTACCTTTATGGTATTGTAATTCATTTTTTTATTAAAGGATCATAGCCCCACTCTAGGATTTATTCCTGTGTCGTGAATGCTATAACAAATATGAAAATTTACATACACAAATACCCAGACTGAAACAAAAAAAAGTGTAGAATTGTTCCGTGCGGGAATCGAACCCGCGACTATTAGACAGTGGGCGGAGGGCTTAAACGCTAAATCGTCCGTCGAATTTAAACCTAAATAGGATTTATATTTGATATTGAAACTAGTACAGGTATAATATATTTTATTTATTGGTTAGGCACAACAGGCATTTTCATATTTGAGCGTCTCCATACTACGGAAGACACGTTAAGCCTTTGGTCCCGGTTACCACTTAATGTAGTAGTCGTTAAGCCGAGTTTGAAGCCGCGGCTTGATAAATTCCAACAGCAGGTGGCACAAACCTGCCTCCACCAGTCTGCACTGGGTCTGCATGGCGGAGTATGACTTAATCTCTTTCGCCTCGATATGTGAGAGAAGGCCTTTGCCGAGCAGTGGGCAGTATAGGCTGATATTATATACTAGAGTAAGTACATAAGTAGATAGTACTTGTCAAGACTAAACCAGCTTCAACACCGTGGGGCGATATTAAGATGTTAGGTAGCCCCATTGGTCATCTACCATTATCAAACCAGGTACCATATTATTGCATTGTCACAGAACTTATATACGTATGCCAAATTTCAGGTCAATTTGAGAACCGCATGTGTTTGAAAAGTAGATCACAAACTACCTTTGAACTAATAATAACTTTGACCCGGAAAGACAGAGAGACATACGAACAGAGCAAGTTAATTAAAAATTAATAGGTACTCCACGCAGTTATGAACATGACTTAAAATCATCCATAAAACTGGAGCGTTGAGCTCGACGCTCGAGCGCGAGTCGAGAGTCGAGCTCAACGCTCCAGTGAGCGTTTTAACTAAAGCGCTCGAGCTAGCGCTGGAGCGCTCTGTAACCGACTCGGCTCGGGACTCCAGCGCTTAGCAACATTTTGAGCGTCGACTCAAGCGTTTAAGCGCCGACTCGAGCGTTTTTACAACACTAGCTTTTGGTCCGCAGAAGACGAGGCCCGCATACTGACCAACGAGGCGCTGGAAGCGTGCCGCGACCACTCACCGGAGCGCGGGCTGACGGCCGTGGCGGCGGCGCTGGGTGTGACCGCGGAGTACGCTCAGCTGGACAGTGAAAAGGGCGAGGCGCTGCAACTGCTGGAGCTGTCGGGCTGCACGCCGCCCCTCACGTTCGGCCACGCCACACGCGCGGGTGCGGCCGCCGCGGCATTGGAGTACATCCGCCTAACCCTCAGCTTCCCCTCGCTCACCTGCGAAGCGGAGGTCTATTGAACTTATGCCGACGCCTCGCAGCTGGAATTTTGAACTGTGATATAGCCGCTACGCTGCATTCGGGCGGTGTTTCGTTTGGCTGGCGATACGTTATAACTTTGTGGTTATCTAAGTGTTACTTTGATACGAACTTATAATTCTAAGAAGTGACGCTTTGCGAGTTTGTAAAAGATATAAGTGTTTGTTTTATATAATAAGTACCTATGTATATAAATAAATATGTCATAACACTGTTTGATAAATAATATTACTTAAACATGCCTTTCAATCTTCCGTATAATTTAAAACTCATGAGCATACGAGCCGGTATCCTATCCTACTCAATAATATTATAAATCTTAGTTTGTAGGTTTGGATAAAATTTGGCACGCAGATAGTTTATTACCTGCACATATTAATACTATTTCGGTAAAATGTAAGGTTTCTGTCTAAAGTGAACGCGGACACTAATGGTAATAACTTGGCGATTTTTCAGTCTGTAATATGCTCAGTGCACGCTAGCTGTTTTTAAATCGACAAGTTTGCAGTAAATGAAAATACGCTATCCAAATTCGTAAATATAACGAACTTTAAATCGGGGACTTATTTTCAAACTTTTGAGGCCTCTGAAAGGGTGACTACAGGTATGAAGCAACAAAATAGTTGTATCTTGGAGTGAAGATCTTGCAAGAAGTAACTTAGGAGAAAGAAAACTCTGCGTCTTGAACTCTATAAAATGTTAATTACTACAGTTTATTCAATTATTTGTCTTTCAATGTGCAATCAAGATGATTTTTGGGTTTCCATTCTTCACTCCCAAGGTGTCCATTCTGAGGCGACGAAGTACAAATGGCATGTAGCCACAGCAGCTAGTTTTTGAGTAGCACAAACACGCCCAAGAGCGCAATTAATTAAAAATACTTGTAGCCGGGCTCTTTTCTTTCTCATATTATACAAGAGAATGTCATTGCCACGGTTATTTAGTAGCAATAACCGTTGCAATAACATGTTGGTATTTTAGAAGAAAGCTATACAAGCTTTTAGGTTAATGTCTCGTCGAGTATTGTAATCTATTTTACAAGGACTTGCTGGCATTCGATTAAGCTCATATTTGATACCCCGCGCCCCCTCGCTGCGCCACCCCAAAAGTAATCTCAGTCAATGTGTGTGTTTGAATGATATACGCTGTTGTCCGTGAGGCCTTTACAGCTTCACCGGACTTAAGGGCGAGCGTGCAACCACTACGCTCGAGCAAGAAGGGCAAGGGGCGACATACTCGAAGGCGCCTCAAGGAGGAACGGCCTCGGTTTGGACAGTCGCTACGGGGAGAGGGGGGTAATTAGTGCACCATTCGGCGGGCTAGGGGATCTACGACTTCGTTGTCGTCGTCCGTATCCGGAGCGGAAAGAAGCAATGTCATCATCAAGGGGAGGCATCAAGGGGATCGGTGAGAACATGTCGCGGCCGGCGGTAGCGGCAGGGGTCGGGTTCGTAGTCGGCGGCGGCTACGATTAGCGGATTCGCATGGGAAGATGCGTTCGCGAAGTTTCGAATTGTCGCCTTTTAAATATAGGCACGAATAGATTCGAGACCGAGATCGGATTGGAGGTCGACGTTTCGTACGAACCACGGGGTTCCTATGGCTTTGCGGAGGAAGCGGGACTGAACCGCTTGAAGTCTATCGATTTGAGAGTGGGCTGCGTGCCCGAACACCTCACATGCGTACGTCTTGATGGGTCGCACGCAAGTTTTGTAAAGTGTCACCTTATTCCTAAGGGACATTTTACTCCGCTTGCAGATTAGTGGATAGAGACGGCCGAGCACAAAGGATGCTCGGTGACGGACTCGCTTGATGTGCGGGCCGAAGGACATGGTATTGTTTAGGGTGACCCCTAGATCTTTGACCCAGGGAATGGGTCGGTCGAACATGGTCACTTGACCGAGATTCCTTCTGGGGTGAATCAGGGAGGGGCGCGGAGTGGCACCTCTGGAGAACACCGCAGCGCTCTTGTCCGGATTTACCTCCATTCGCCACTTCCTGAACCAGTCCCCTAGGGTATTGGAGTATCCCCTGGAGTTTTTTTGTGATGAAGGCCTTGCTTCTACTGGAAAAATAGAGGGCGGTATCATCCGCGAATAAGGCTAGTTTAACATCACTCGAACGAGAAATGTCGTTCGTGTAGAGGCTAAACAGGAGGAGAGAGAGAGCTGAGCCCTGTGGGGGTTGGAACGCGTCATTTCGACGCGATGTCGGAAGGCGCGATTTGACAAGAAGTCTCGTATGATGAGCACGAGTCTGTCCGGTACGCCCATTTGGTAGAGCTTGTAGATCAAGCCGTTCTACCAGACTTTGTCGAATGCCTTCGCGACATCGAAGAAGAGGGCGCCCGTGTAGACTGGTTTGGGTCTGTTGAGACCGGAGAGGATGTGCTCCGTGATGCGGTGCACTTGGTGGCCGCAGGAGTGTTTGGCTCGAAAGCCGAACTGCTCGTCGATAAGGATACCCCTGGACATTACAAAGTCTGTGAGCCGCGCCAGAAGTAGGCGCTCGTAGACCTTAGCCAGGGAGTTGAGGAGACTAATAGCTCTGGGAGCTCGCGGAGAGATCGCGAGGTCGTAACGACCGCCTGACGGCGGGTACAAATAAAAATACAATAAAAATTCAACTATGTCGATACAATAGTTTACTAAAAAAATATATTAAAATAAATAAAAAAAAAAAAATTAAAAAAAAAAAAACCAACACCCGGGGTGTGGATTCGCGGCACAGGGAAGCCATCTGATCAAAAAAAAAAACTATGTGCGCTGGGGACTCAACTACGGCTGTTCGATCTCGTGACGCGTGGGGGTCTTCGGTGAGAAGCTTCCACCAACTTAGTGGGGAACTCGGAGGTGCCCTAGGGAAGGCCCTCAGCCGCAGAGGTCAGCTGGAGTCGACGGGCAGAAGGGTGGCCTGTTGTCTCCCAAACTGTACTTTGCAATCTGTACGGTGGACCCCCAGTTTCCTGGAACGCCTCGAAATGACACTTGTAGCGCGAAAGATCCGACCCCCAGGCACTAGGTGAGACGAGGAGTGGGCGTCGGCATCTTTCGCGAAGCAATTAAAAATTACACGGAATGGAGTGGCGATATTTAGGTCCGGTTGAGATATAATTCAAAACAAAAACATAATTACCCAACCCAGAATCAAACCCCAACTGTTTATATTTCGGACGATCACCATTCCACTACGCTATGAGGTATAAAAGAAAATATTACAGTTTAACTTATTCACGATAAGGTAGTTCAATAAATACATCGAGTGAAGCAATGACCATTAATATTTATTTCGTCGGGTACATCTAGAAATCCCTCTTATCGTGACATCACGCTAATCTAGCAAATAAATATCCCAGCTATGCGTCTGTGTTACATTATATGAAATAATTACAACTATCATACAATTGGCTTTAAAACCTAAACGAAATTAAGATATGTGTCTATGCAAATATTTTAATTACATTACTACGGGTTTAATATTCATATGAACAATCTTGTTTACAATTTTTCGGTGTCGATTTTTAATAGACTACCGACTACAAAAACCAAAAGATATTATTTTCATGTATGTATTGAAATTTAGCATTTACGGAATTGTAACAAAGTAAACATTTTAGAATAATAGATACTCACAAGCCACCGATGTTAATAACACACGCGTGGAATACACAGTGGGAATTAATTATTGCGGCCATATCTCTCCTGGTTTCTTGTGGAGGCTGGACTGATTTGGACGAAATTAATATGATAATAGAATGTTAATGAAGAAAAATACGGCGGTGAAACATATTCAAAACTTATCGGAATGATTAAATATATAAGGTTATATTTTACCAATTTTTAAGATACTCGCTGTCACATTTCGTTACGTTGTTAACCCACTATTAAGAAATATATATAGCCATAGAAAATTTTTTACACTATTAAAAGGTAGAAGAAATCACTTGTTGAATAGTAATCGAATTAATCCAGACACGAAAAATTAGTTAACAGCAACCAAACCTATTGGAATTAATTATATTAAACTTACCAAGGAGGTTGAAAAATGTTGCTAATCTAAAATTTTCTGGTTTTATGCAAACAATCACTTGTCGTTGTCGTGCGAACTCTGACGTTGAAAATTCCTTTCTTCCTGCGCGAATTTGTTTTTATATACTATATCGGGACGGCCTACTTCCTGCCTGTGGCAACAGTGCGCACTCTCCAGATTTCTAGATCCTTCGTATGAGACGAGGACAGAGATATGGAAAGAACGGCTCAACCGAAGCAAGTCACGCCCTAAACTATTGTCTATGTTCCATAAAATTCTTGTGGGACTAAGATAGCAATAATCGAACCGAGCGATATGGGATCGTTGTCCCGTTGTTCGCTATTGTTTTTTTTTTTTATATTTTAGATATTTTTACGTTGTGGGCATTTCTTATCAGATGTTCTAGAAAGAATTTGATTTCCGGTACCAACGAATACCTTATATGGTCATTATGATACTATCTCTAGTTAAAGCGCGTGGTTTCCATTCGATTGTAACAACTAGTTATTTTGTTTGTTTGATTATTTTTTTTGTATTTATTTTATATTTTTTTAAACTTTGTTACGACGTAACAAGGTTTGTCAGGCTTGGGAATGCCTATGACGTCGGCTTCCTTCCACTTAGTGGGGAAGGTGCACTTTCTCATGGCGGCGTTCAGAATGGCCACTAAGAGGCAGAGGAGTTGGGCGGGCAAGCATTTCAGAACGCGATTCGAAATGCCATCAGAGCCGGGGGACTATTTGGTTTTAAGACCCATAATGAGATCTTCGACTTCAGTTTGGGTGATGGGAGGTAAGGAATCGGTAGGGGGAACGGATGCCCTGCGCTTGACTTCCCTATCGACCATGTCGACGTGACCATGTTCGACCTACCTATTCCCTGGGGCAAAAACAGTCCGAATATCAAGGTGTCACCCTAAACAATACCATGACCTTCGGAGCGCATCAAGCGAGTCCGTAACCGAGCAGCCTATGTGCTCGGTCGTCTTTACCTGATGATCTGCAAGCGGAGTAAAATGCCCCTTAGGAATAAGGTGACACTTTACAAAACTTGTAAACAGCCTATCATGACGTACGCTTTGTAATAAACACACAGGTGGCCGTTATCAAAGTGTCTTTATTTTTGCGTTCGTACAATTATCAGTTCGCCGTGTACCCACATCTTAAAATATAAATTCTTATAATTACTACATCTTCCCATTTTTATAAAAATAAAAATAAACAACTTGAATTAAACATCAAATAAAACTTAAATACCTTAATTAAATACCATCACCTAACACACCCTTTTCTTTTTAAAAAATGTTTGTAATATATTACGACACAAACTACAATCACACATTAAAAAAAATAATTACGAAAATATACTTGGGGTAACATTAACATCAGATCCATGCAGGAATCGAACCTAGTAGAACCGAGTAGTAGCTACGAGTACGAGCTAATGGAATCGGCATATTATAAATATTAATTCAAGTGAGATAAGCAAGTAATATGGACAGTTTCAAAGTGACACAATTATTTGTAGCTAAACAATTATAAACCAATGTAAAACAAAGTTATACTTATTTATTGAAAAATAACGCAAGTTTGTCTCGGGCCTTTATAGCAGCATCTCTGATGCGTGGACTGTGCGGAACAGGCGTATTTATAGGGGAATGATAAGCCGAATTATCAGACGGCGTCGTTGTTTCGTTACCTACACTGGGATCAACCTATTTTCTTTCGGGAGAGAAAGAAAGTGGTGATGTACTCTCTCGTTCACTTGTCCGAATTAAGTGGCGCCTATTCCTTCTAAACGCCCGTCCCGAGCGGTTCGAGAGAAGGTATGAGCGCGGCTGATCAGCTGTTTCGTATATCAAAAGTAGAGGGTAGTCTAAGGTATCAACCTTAGAGACTAGAAGCGGAGACAGTAAGTGGTTTGAAAAATTATCTCTCTGTCGAAATGGAATGATTGTATGTTTTAAATTAGATACAGATTTAAATATTTTATCTCATCCATCATATATTACAGCCCAATCGTTTTGTGGAAATAATATTCCTATTCTAGGTTCTTGCAGTATGTTATGGTCATACAAACAACGAAATTATTTAATCAATTTTCTATCTATCTATCTATAACCTCACGCCAGATCCCTTGCGGGGTAGGCAGAGAGTACAGAGTTCCAACAGGTTAATAAATTTTATGATAGCAAATTCTGATTGTCAAAGTGTTCTTGGCAAATATACTTGTGAGGAATTAGGTCTCGTTAAACGAATTGTTAGTATTAATATTAATACATACTCTGACTTATTTCATGGAGTTGGGAAACTTCCTGGACAATACAGAATTGTGCTGGAAAATAATACAAGTCCGTCGATATGCCCTGTAAGAAAAATTCCGATGGGTATAACAGATAAATTAAAAAGTGAACTGGATCGTATGATACATATGGGCATAATCAGGAAGGTGTCGCATCCGACGCCGTGGGTGAACGCTATAGTGTTGCCTGCTAAAAAAGATGGCAGTTTTCGTGTATGCCTTGATCCGCGACCGCTGAACAGCGCTGGGTGCGGCGCTGCTGCAAGGAGGCCGTCCGGTTGAGTTCGCATCTGCGACGCTCACGGACGCTCAAAGTAGATATGCGCAGATCGAAAAAGAGATGCTCGCTTTAGTTTTTGCGCTGGAGCAGTTTCACCAATACGTCTATGGACGTGCGAACGTATTGGTTGAAACAGATCACAAGCCATTGGAGGCTTTATTTAAAAAAGGGTTGGATGCTGTGCCTGCTCGTTTGCAGAGGATGATGCTCCGTATACAATGTTATGATTTTGAGGTTAAATATAAACCTGTAAAGTACATGTATTTGGCAGATACATTGTCACGAGCAGCTCTGCCTGAATTAATGCATGATAGGGTAAGTGCGGATGTAGAAGGCCAGTCCTGTTTTTTGTTACAAAATGTACGATTGCGCGACTTAAAATTACTACACGCTTGTGAGGTGTTCGGGCACGTCGCCCGCTCTCACTTCGATAGGCTCCAAACGGTTCAATCCGTTTCCTCCGCAAAGACTTCGAAGCCCCGTGGTTCATACGGAATGTAGATCTCCATTCAAATCTCGATCCCGAACCTATTCGCGCCTTTAATAAAAAGGCGACAACCCGATATTTCGCGAATGCCTCCAATTATAGAAATCCGCTAATCGTAGCCGCCGCCGACTACGAACCTAACTTCCCTCCTATCAGCCGCCACTGCCGTCCGCGGCATGTTCTCACCGACCCTCCCGATGCCCTTACATCCCTTCTTTTTGATACAGATACCGCACACAGGATCAGACACCGACCTCGCCGGGAGGTCGAAGAATCCTTTGCCCGCCGGCCAGTGCAGAGCACCACGGCGAGACACCTAGTATACCCCCTCCCCCCATAGCGACTGCTCAAGCCGAGGCAGTTCCTCCTTGAAGCGCACTTGAGCTAGTTGCGTCCTCGCCCTTCCGGCCCGAGCGTAGTGAAGCTGTAAAGGCCCCGCGGCCAACAGCGTAGATCATTCACACATACACACCCACACACACAAAAAAAGCTAATATTTGATATATGTATATAACTTCGAGGACCATGCAATATGGTACCATGGAGCTGATCTAATAATGGAGTGGCCATAAGAACATGTCAACAACACAACATAACCCCCTCATGTTTTGGCTCGTTGATTTAGTATTAACTAGTAATATAGATTCAGATGTCTATGATCGGATGAATTTTGTGTGTGTGAATGATTTACGCTGTTGGCCGCGGGGCCTTTACAGCTTCACCGGACAAGAGGGCGAGCGTGCACTACGCTCAAGCCAGGGATCTGATGGAGCCAGGCCATAGGAACTTTGCAACTTTTGAACGTAACCGCGTCCTATATAGACTCGTTAGATCTGTCTAGACCAGTGGTCGGCAACTTTGTCATTCAAAAGAGTCAAATATAGGCAATACACAAATAAAATTTATTCAAAGAGCCATTTTTTTAAAGTATTTTTTTTTTATTACAACTAGTAAAAATACATTTCGGCGCGAGCAATTAGGCGGATATAATGAATAAACCACATGTTTGCGAGCACCTATCCGTGCTATTGTTGCTTTCTATAAATATGCCCCTTTTTTATGAGCTTGCGTTTCGAAAATTTTTACTCTTCCGTTACAAGGCAAGATAATAAGTAATATTCAGTGCCTGCACTAAACATTTCGTGGAAGAGCCGCAGCCGAGGAGTCAAAGAGCCGCATGCGGCTCGCGAGCCGCGGTTTGCCGACCACTTGTCTAGACAAGTTCTATATATAACTCTGGGTGGTGCCCAAGATCGGATAATGAAATCAAGAAGGCAGACAGACCTAGGAACTCCTCAAATAAGCAATTTGTCATCGTTATAAAACTGTTTGGTCCCAGGTAAGATGTCGTAGATGGTAAATCGGATGTTCGCAAACATAAGTGCATGAATATATAATGTTTGGAAATAATACAATTCATTAAGAATTCTTCACCGTCTTACTTTTTATTATGTTTTGTAAAAATACTTAGGTACCAATTACAAATGGAAAGTTATTATGTTTAATTACAAATAATATTTTCTTACTCAATAATATAGTGCCTACATTTTATTAATCTTATAAACGGGATGTTGTCTTCCCATTGCATTCAAAGTTAGAATTTTATAACTATTGCACCTGAACATATTTAAAAAGTGCAGTCAACAAAAAAGTAGACATATTTTGTTATCCACTCCTTTACTCTGTTTGCTATAGCAACAGTGCTTAATTGAGATAAAAGTTAATAGTTTCCCATGATATAATATAATATAAACTGATATACAATGCGAAAGTGGAAGGATGTAGGTACCGGGGAAGACCTAGACTATCTTACCATGAGCAAATAGATCGGGTCTTATCAGAAGGACAAGTCAGGAGTCTCCGTAACCGAGCGAGTATGAGACAAACTATGAGAGTGGAGGAAGCCAGCGAGGTATGTAAGGAAAGAATATGTTGAAACTCTGTACTCTTTGCCTAACCTGCAAGGGATCTGGCGTGATGATATAGATATATAGATAGTTTCCCATGATTGCTTACAGGGAAATAACCTGGGTCATTTAGGTCTGCACATTCATAATCTTTTTTTTTTGGTATCGAGCATCATAGTAGTAGACATTTGTGTGTACATGAGGCTATGAACAATCCATACCCAATAATAAGAAATGTGAGTTATATAATTATCTACCTTCTGAATGACAAAAGCATGAGAAAACGTCAACATAGCCATAATGCTTTAATCAGAGCCATGGGGGGACCCAAAGTATACTTTTGAGATTGTTTATTCACTAAGTAACAAATAAACGTCGTGATTATCTGATACACACTTTGTTTTTGATTGTATGTACACTAATTGACCTGGCGAACTTCGTACCGCCAATAAAAGTTTTCTGGACTTATCTATATAAATACTACTCTGTTCCTTGCAATATCTTTATATTTTCACACCTTTTAAACCTTCCTTGGACTTCTACAAATATTTTAAAACCAAAATTAGTCAAATCAGTCCAGCCTTCCTCGAGTTTTTGTGAGACTAACAAACGTCAATTCATGTTTATATATAGATGTTTAGGAGACAATGTATAAAAGTTAACTTTTGGATACAGTGGAAAGAAGTCAAATAAACAACAGTCAAATATCAATTCACAAGTAACAAACAAAAAGCATTAAATGTAAGATTAGACATAGGAGAGTTCTCATAATGTCTAGTTGCATAAACTGATCTCCCTCCCCTACTTCCATACTCCACAACTATGGATTAATCGAAGTCATCGATGTCCGACGAGGCCCTGCGTCGGCGCGTGGTTTCCATGACGCTTTGCAGCCAATTTTTCTCGGACTTTTGCGCGGCCATGCGGCGCGGCGTCCTGCGCTCTGGTGGGTCGGGCGTGGGTGCCGGCTCGGGGTCGGAGCGGCGCGACCGCCCACGCCCACGCGCACGCCCGCCGCGCGCCCCGCGACCTCGGCCACGCCCGCGCGCCGAGCTGTCCACCTCTGGCTTCAGCACCTCGTCATCACTCGACAGCTCGATCGCTTTTTCGAGAACGGGGAGGGGCGCCGTTGCTAATGCCGCGAGCTCCTCGGCGTCAGCAGCGTCGACTTCGTCGCGGTAGGCACGTAAAACTTCGACGATCTCATTTTCAGTTTCTGCAGTTGACTCTAGCAGTTTCACAATGCAGCGTCTTCTGTGTGCCTCGAGAGCGTTGCGAAGCACCTCCTCATTCTGTTTGATTGTGAAGTCGCGAACTGCCTCGGTGATTAGCCGCACTGGTAAGGTACCGAGTCGTTGTTCGGACGGTAGAGCGTCGTAGTAGGCGCGCAGCAGCGCTTCTACGTCAGTGGCATCGATTGCTTCTGCCCCTACATCGACTTTGCGCTCCGGGTCGGCCTCCCGTCGCTCTCGAACCTTCTTTTCACGTTTCATAACGATCATTTCATTTGGATTTGCAACAAGACCACTGAAATTTTGCCCAAACCTTATTCTATTAAAATTTTGTTCTTCACGTTCATAGAACACATTAAATCTTATGAGTGGAAGAATCTTCTCAGTAGGGTCTTTCTGAAGGCTGCGAGCTTCATCTATAGCCTTATTGACATGCTGAGTCAATAATTCTTGTACTTTCTCATTTTCATTTACATCATCCTCTCCTAAATCCTCTTCAGACAACAAGATTGTTTTAAAAATGAATGGTCGTACAGTCTCTAGAGGTAATGGAGTCAATTTAAACTCATTTTTATGTATTTCAAGCAATGCACAATGTTTGGGGCGTGCCTCACCTGCTGCCAGAGAAGTTGCTACAGAGCTGCCTGGTTGGACTACAAAGAAATGGTCAGTTTCTCGCTTACCTTTCATAGGCATCATTTCACAGTCATGCTCATGCCCCCACACCACAAGATCTAAAAATGTGGGTAATAAGTCTTCTCTGATAAAATTACCTGGCCCTCGGTCTGCTCTATTCTGATGTAATACAAGTAAATTAAACCAATCATGTTCTTCTTCACGAACCATTTCTACTTGTTTCTCTTGGAATAATCGGGACAGCCGCTGGTCCTTAAGATGACTCAGACCATATAGTGCAAGTCTAGTCTCGCCTTTTTGAAACAGAACTGGTGCTATGCGAACGTGTGTGTAATCTGTCCACTTGCCAAAATAATTCACCAGACCACCGTTGGAGAGAATATCAAGACTGCTGATGCTATTCTGACCCACAGGATCATCATGATTGCCGTGAATAGAGAAAATTGGATAGGACACGTTTAAGTTCGGATCTTCATAATTAATGATTTTTCTTGCAAAATTTTGAGTTTGATCCGATAACAATTCAATGGCAACCGGTTTATCGCCAAAACAATATTTTCGAATGATGTCTGTACACTTGTACATGCAGTTCGGTGAAGGTTTCGCATGGTGAAATAAGTCTCCACCGAGCAATATCAGATCCACGTCGCATTTGACCGCAAGGGCCAACACTTCCTCAAATGCTACAAAACTGTCTTCACCCCTGACAGGATCATTTTCTAAATAACCTAAATGATTGTCTGTTGCTATCAAAACTCTGATCGTTTCATCCGACGGCCACGTACTTGAATCACTCTCGACCATTTTAAATCACAATTCACCTTAGATGTAGTTAGTTTAGAATTTCAATATCTTTCTACTTCAGTATTTCAATATCTTTATTAGTCGACCGCCAAAATGCCGCCAAACCACAACACAAGCGAAGCAAGCGCAGTGCTACCAACTCTCGAAAATATTTGTCCCTAAACCTTAAGTCAAAAATCTCTAAAATCCCCCTAATAATATAATATTATTTAAAAAAATTATAAATATTAAATTGGGCCAAGATTTTATGCCTTGATTTCGAAATGAATGGTTTAAATCATGACGGTAAAATTACCTGCGGCAACGTCGTATGACTCCCTCAGTCATACGACGTTGCCGCTCCGCCGGTCATCGTTCAACACAATGTCTTTTTTCTCTCTCAATTACACGGATCACCATTTTGAGTGAATGAGAAAGCTATTGTAAGGTTGGCAACGTCGCACTGTACGTGTGCTTCGTAGCCTGTTGTGTCCGATGTTTGGGCCATAACAAATGCGCCCCGTCCGTGTTAGCGGTTAAAATATGAATGAAAATTATTGTGTTAATATACTTTAATACTGTGAAAATATGTCGTGTTGTGCTGTATTTTGTAAATCAAGGACAACCAAAGGAGGAGTAAAAAATCCTGAATTATCATTTCACACGCATGTATTTATTGCCTCTTATTATATTATAAGGAAGTTTCACAGCAAAATTATGGATTTTACATGAAATATATACGTTATTGACGTCATATAATTAATATACGGTGATAATTAACTATGAGTTTAAAGCTTTAATTTGTATTTTAAATATGCATTATTTTACGCTTGTCCAATAGTGATGTCCTACAGCGCCTATCGCTTACTGTCGATATTAATAAATTAATACTGAAACATTAAGAATTCCTATTCACGTCATAATGACTAAACAAATTTGGATGAAATTTAGTAAGGATAGAATATCTAGATAAACACTGTCACGTCTATATTCCCCAATCGGGGGTGGGATATTCCCCAATCGGGGGTAGGACCTATTTATGATTATTTCATCTTTATAGCGTTTTCCCTGAAATAAAACACTTATTAAACTACTTACCTCACTGGAAGCTTTATATTGAGATGGCATATAGACCCTCGGTTGCGAAATGAAGTTTTGCCTTTTGGGTAGTACTGCTTATACTGAAAATTAGAGGTTTGAACTCTATATGAGTTGGCATTGTGCCCTCCACCCCGTGAGGGTGCGTTGTATGCCATGCCCATATGTAGATAAATCTGAACCCTGAAAAGCATGTTGATATCTGTGTGATGGAACTATTTATTATCGTGATTTAGAATCCGCGTTCGAGTGCTAAAAAGGTACCTCCCCTTTCATTATCGCCGGCACGCGGTTGCGGTTAGCAAGTAGAAAATCCAAAACCAAGAACAGAACTGCGAGACCTCAAGACACCGTGAGCTCATTCTGCGTAGATCGAACCAAAAAAAAATAAGTATGAGGGTACCCCGGAACAACTATGCCTTTTGGACATCTAACACCTCAGTCCTTCCCGTGGCCATGGGTGCTGCAAAGCATTCGAAACGTCGAAAACGTATAATAAAAAAATAAACCGCGATAAAATCCGAAAAATAGTTTTATTTCATTTGTAATATTCGCGTGAATCTAAGAACTCAGTATTAAAAAATCTTATTTAAGTACCTTATTGGTCTAGTAGCAAATCTGTACCTCCAGGTGATACAACTCGAGTTATTTTAGTTATTAATTTTGATATATTTACACATTATGCAACAGAAAAAATCTGCTATTTTTCAATCTGATGTCTCTTAAAATGAAGAAGTTTTTTTTTGTGCATATTAATATAACTAAGGATTTTTCATAATTAACAAAGTGTAAGATGATATATCTTCAATTATCACAAATTGAACTGAACTGATTGCTCCAATGTTTTTTTCTGTATTAATGATTCAACTTTAATTAACCCCTTATACACAAACAGCAGGGGTAGATTAAAAATGGTGTGAATTGATATAATTCCACGTGTGCCAGTGTACACTAATGTTATTTAATAAATGAACATATTTAGTATAGATTCTCAGATAACTTAAGATTTTCTGTTCGGTGAAATAAATATGTTTTTTAATCATCTATTGTCTTTTACGTTGATACGGCCTGTCCTAGTAATCACTTCCCTATTAAAGTACACTAATGCAGATCCACAAACTCCCACATGAAATTGACATGCTACCTCAGCGATATGCGCTGACCATACATCCTAGTTTCATGACTAACGTGCATTGAAAAAGCGCACGTGCAAACGTAGGATAAATGTGATGTAAAAATTGTTACCACCACTACGCCTATATTCCCCAAGCGGGAGTGGGAGTGGTGTACTGTGTACACTCACTTGTCGTTCAACAATGTAAGGTCTCATGTAATAGAGGATGAGTCTATTGATATTATACCAAGCACAGTGCCAGACTCCGGACTAGATTTTTTTTATCGAATAATTCGTATTTACCGACATAGGATTCGAACCGATGACCTTGTGATCGTTATGCGCATTACCAATGAGGCTTTACTATTGTATTAAATTGTACATACTAATATCGATGTTTACAGATTCGTCTTTAAGATTTGAATTATGATACGTATGTGTGAACTTATATAAATTACTCGTAGTAATTCGAAATCATAATTAATATGAGTCAATTACGATTTTGCATGAAGTAAATATTTGTTAATCATAAATTATCGATAAATTTTCTTATCGATAAATCCTGTACTAGTAATCACTTGCCTAATCACGCACTCTAACGCAGATTCACAAACTCACACCGACATAAAATTGACACGCTACCATGGCGATATGCGGTGTCGAGGTATATTCTTCGTCTATGGTTTAAATGTTTGATATTACGGCGAAAATATCGCGTCCTATGTGTGTGTTTATGGTCAACACCATGGTGATATCTTTTATTCATTAACTCCCTATTATTAGTAATTAGAAACCGTACTAGATGTAGCTAAGCCGCTAGGTCAACGAATAAATATGATCTAGAGCTAGGTTGCTTTACTCCAGGTCCTATATTTCTTTGCCTTTATTTTTCTTAAAAAAAGAATAAGAAATAAAAATAGGAAATAATATAATTAGTCAAAAATCCCTTAAAATACTTCTAAAAGTACGTATAACCCCCCAAAAAAATCGCAACGCTTTTGTTTACCCTCTAAATTTGGGGTCGTGTAAAATAATTAGTAATTTTAATTATATCGAATTACATATTTAAATCAGCTCTTGTTATTTTATTATGTATATAGTTTACAAATAATAGACTGGTTCATTTAAACAAATAAGTCGTAGCAGTAAGTATGTAGCACATTAAATACGTTACGTACGTTATTTGTAGTCAAATTCATAAACCCAACTCAAGTGGCTCCTTCTTACAGGTCACTTAATACTTACCAGAATACTTGATCTTCAAAGTTGACAGAGCTAAGCTTAATTTTGACGATGTGAATGGTGCTCTTTCACGGATATCAAATTGGTTCGAAATAAACAATCTATTGCTTAATTCACTCAAGACAAAGTGTATTAAATTTACTATGCCCAATGTAAAAGTTAATGCTACGAATATTCTTATTAATGGCACAAAGCTGGACCTCGTGAACTCCACTGTCTTTCTAGGCATTACCCTAGACTCCAAACTCCAATGGGCCCCCCGCCCATATCTCATCACTTGCGGGTAAACTTAGCTCCGCTGCTTATGCAGTGTGGAAAGTACGGCAACTTACGGATGTGGATACAGCACGTCTAGTTTATTTTAGTTACTTCCATAGCATTATGTCTTATGGTATCCTACTGTGGGGTAACGCTGCTGACGTGGAAAATGTATTTATACTGCAAAAATGAGCTAGCCGTGCCATTTATAATCTTGGACCTAGGGCTTCCCTCAGAGAACTTTTTAAAGAGATCAACATTCTCACGGTCGCTTCACAGTATATATACGACAACATAGTGTACATACGTAGGAATATCCATTTATTTAATAAAGTGAGTGACGTTCATAAATTAAACACTAGAAATAAACATAAACTGGTATTACCAATTGTTAGGCTTAAAAAAGTATTTACTTCCTTCGTAGGAGTCGGTATTCGCTGCTTCAATAAGATACCAAAGCCCATGTTAGAGTTGCCACTTGACAGATTTTAAAAGTATATTAATGAGTAAAGGATATTATACACTAAATGATTTTTTAAATGATAAAAATGCCTTTACACAAATTTACTGAAATCTAGAAGAATATAATGTTAAGTGCAGCGTGTCCTGCCTAGCGAGCGTTCATTGATTTTAAATATTATTCTCGAACGATGTCGACAGGGTCGTGGATTGGTCATGCTCACTAAAATGTCTTTGCTAGTGGCGGCTCTGTGGAGCGGGTCATTCTTTTCCCTCTAAAATGGTTGAGGAGAGTGATCGCTGCTTCTCAGGTCATACTCGTGAACGGGTGCTGCTGGTGGGGACTGGTCCGTCCCCTGCCCTTTGTCTGACTGAACGTGTACCATAATGCTGTTGAATTTTGCCTCGTTCGGCATCACACTGGAGCTAGGACCAGTTGTTTTGTACGCGCTCTTTACATATTTTATAGTAAGACTTTCTCTTACTATTATTATTATGCTTTTTATTATATACCTCTACAACATCTCTATTTTGTAAATGAGAGGACTATGTAGACACTGACCAATATAATGAATCTAAGTACACTTATGATTAATCTATACTTAAGCACATCTATTTAGCTCGTTCTGCATTGTTCTCCCATACTCCATAAATGCAATGTATACAAAAAGAATAGTAAACCTCATTTTTAAAAAAGAGTAACCGTGGAGTTTCTTGCCCTTCTTCTCCACAGGAATGTCTTTCCGAACGGGTGGTAGAGTCTTAAGTAATTAATAATTTTCTCTTTTTGACTATTCATAAGTGCCTTTTGGTCTACATGAATAAAAAACTTTTGATTTTGACTTTTGATTTTGAATAGCTTTAAAAGAGACAAGTGTTAAATACTGCTTGAGTAAAATAAAAATAATATATTTTCTGAAATATCTTAACATAAAACAAGATTATCAATTAATTAAAACCCTACTTGCACACTTGCTTGCCGCGCTTTGCCGACGCGACGGATCGACTCATCGTTCGGTAATTCGCAGACTATGAGCGGTTCACTCGTTGACCGCGCGGCGTACACGAGTTGACCACGGGGCGTCTACTCGTCAGCTATATAATATCACCGCAGGGGACATCCGTCGGCAACGAGTGGCCGAGTGATGAAACTATGCTGGTCGTGTGACGGGTTAATAAATAAGTAATCCTAGGTCGGACAAATGTAATTTTTCTAACGAAAAATTCCCAGAATGAGCCCGGAGTCTGGAATTGTGCCCGGTATATGGCAATAGGCTCGCCCCCTATTACATGTGGCCTAACATCGTCGGCGAAACGTGGATGTACTCAGTACACCTCTGCCACCCCCTCTGGGGAATATAGGCGTGACGGTGTTAATAATCTCATTATTTTTTCATTATCATTGCATTCGCTCGCCTATATAATAAAATGCTCGAAATCTGTGGCATAAAACTTTTTGGTATATTGCGAAAGGGATTTTTTGGCCCGTATATGACATTGACAGGGGTGTGTTGGTGTGATATTAGGGTTATCATTTAGTACAATTTTCCTACTTCCAGAGAAGTATTTCAACAGGTGGGTTCGCACAGTTTCTAATTTAAAAAAGAATTAAATTAAAAAATGTAAACATCATAGCAAACGGCAACTCTGCGACTGTCATGAAGTGACATTACACTTGATAACAGCGTTAGTATGGCGTTAATTCGGATTTTGGCTGCGGGCCAAAATATCCTTATATAACTGTACGTTAGCGCCATTTAAAACCAGTCCGACAATCGTCCGTCAGATCACAAATTAAACAGGCATGTTGCTTCATACGAAAAGATACCGATCTTTGAATCGACTCGGATCAAAAATCCATCAGATTTGCTTAGTTTCAGTCGTCTTTTGCACGTTTTTCGTAACAGTTGATGTCAAAATTCTACTGGTAGTAAGTAAATCTATCTTATAATTCGGTTTTAAAACCGTAATGATTCTCTATTACTAGAATCCAGTGTCGTGCATTATAGGATCAATTGAAATTTGAATTGCAATTAGATTTATTTATTAGCCCTCTTAGTTTGAGAGGAGGCCAGTGCCTACCGGTGGGACAGTTTCTTAACAGGGCTATTATTATTAGCCCTCCCCCTAATCCTCTAATGAATTTTTGGACAATTCTGTCGGAGGTCTGTGAGGATAGAGCCTGTTGGAACTCTGTATTTTTTGCTTTCTACAATAGATCTGATGTGATGATATACATAAAGATAGAGATTAAATTTTTAGAATCATTCTCTGTGCACCATTGGATACTAACAATGAAAAGGTTTTCAGAAACAAGAGCCTTTAAAAAAATCGTAAAAATGACGTTAGGCTTGACTCGGTAACATATAAATTTATACGTGTCAAAATCGCCATATCGCATACCTTAAGGTCGGTAACGTATAAATTTATACGCAAGTGGAGTCAATTTTTTTATCGATCTATTGTGGGTAAAAATCGTAGCTATAGACAATGTTCTAACAAAATGTAGAGAATAATATTCTCGTTCTATTAATGTGTAATAGTTGATAGTCTGTGTTTGTGCTTTCGTGAACGGATAAGGTAAACATCCGATAGACCCGCGTTCCCGCTAAGTGGCGTCTCAAGTGTCGCGCGTGTAAATAAACAAATTCGTCATTCTAATTGATGAATAAATCTTATGAGATTTCTTATCAGATTTACGCGTAATATCTTTGTGTATAAAAAATTTTAAGCCCGTGAAAAGTGTGAGTGATAAAAAGTGTTTGTTTGAGATTCTCAAGGGAAAGAGTAACCTTATCTTCTGTAAGTACCTTTGTGTAAATTCAGGCCAATAAACGTTTATTTGTGTCTATATAAAATAGGATGTAATCTTTCTATTTTTGCCAAAAATTAGAAAAAATTAGAAATGCCAGGCAAGTTTTTTCGATAGCTTACGAGGTATTTTTAGCTATTTATTTGTTTAGATGACCTAAAATTAGATATGCATTCTTATTTGTCGAAGTTTTATGAAAAATTTCCTAAAAATATCTGTTTATGTAAAAACAGGGTAAAAATTATGAGATTTTCCGGGTGTTTATGTTTGCGGTAGGAATTTTAATAGTAATAGGATACAAACTTTTTAAAGTTGTGCGTATATAAAACACGTCATCATCATAAAGTCGTTTACTTTTTATTTCAAATGTAAATTCGCCATAGTTTTTTAATTATTACCTTTTTTGCAAACCTCGGCTAAAAATAGACCTTACCCACAGAAATTATCTCTACGATCTTACTGATATAATTAGTTACGAACTTATTCGAGTCAAAGAGTTAAGTGCTTAGTTTTGACATTGAATAATCGATTACATTCCAAAGTTTTTGGCATCGATACACTGAATCAATCAGTGCTCAGGCCTATTTTGATTCTTTTTTGATAAATCGACATGCCTACACTATGGATATCCATCCAAAGCAGATTGACTAATATCAAAATATTGTTAGAGGAAATTAAACTCTTACTTACACAACGCTGAAATTTCTTTAATTTAAACATCTAGAAAAACTGTGACGAATAAGAGCCACAAACTGTGTGTGTGTGTGTGTGTGTGTGTGTGTGTGTCTCGTTCGCGATGCTATACGGTAACCATAATTTAGAACTTGTACGGACTATACCTATTTCCCTTATTTATGATAGGGTTTAAATACGCACTTGCAAATATAAAATACCATTTTATTCTGTAATCCTGCTTCCTACTAATCTTCTATATATATATATATATGTGTACTAATATTATAGAGAAAGAAGATGTGCTTGTTTGTTTGTTTAAATGAAAAACTCTGAAACTTCTGAAACGATTTTATTAATTCTTTCGCCATCTAATGGGCTTAAATCTACATTATCCAATAGTAACATAGTCGATATTGTATTTCAATAATAATAGGGTAATACAAGGTATAACCCAATAAACGCAAGACCTGAAATTAGTTTTTTATAGTTTTGTTTGTTTGTTTTTTATAGAATTTGCAAAAAATCTGTTACTCAATACGGAGATTTCGGATGCACTTCTAAAACATATGTTATTTCTCAATTGGCACACATACACGTACAAGTTTCATTGTTAATTAAGTATAAAAGTGCTTAAAAAAGGGGTAAAAATGTTAAATGTGGAAAACCGGTTTTCGTATTGAATTTGTGAAGCAATTATGTAATCGGGGTGTCTGAGGTCTTGCGTTACTGACGATACAGCTTGTATATAAATATATTACAAATAAACGCTAGCGCAGCCGCCTACCACAGCAAGTATTATATACGTTAAAGTTTGTAAGGCCATTCTCACCATCATACGGATGGTACACATGGATATTTGTTACTCTTTCACGCATAAACTACTGAACGGTTTTTGAAAATTCTTTGTAGTAATAAAGCTTATACATCAGAATAACACATAGGCTATTAACCCTTCTGCTCCACCCGCGACGGAAGACGTTATACCAGTATGCTCATTATGGTCGCGGCCGCGCGGTCAGAAATTTTCCGAGGTTTATAAAAACGACGATAATTCAAAAACTACCTAATGTTTTGACTTGAAATAAAAAGTATTTTTATCTATGATGTTACTATGTCTTATTTGTATATACATTTGTTTGATTCATCACCCTAAACAATAACATTTTCAGACTAAAAAATACATACGAGAAAAAATAATGGGTGTTTACGAAAATATTTTTTTTAGAAAATATTACGTTACTTTGGAATAACAAGTTATGCTTTTTGTAATCTGAAATACGTAGCTAAAAAATCTGCATATCTAGTTTTATGTCTTCTAAACAAAATAATCGCCCAGAACGCCTTAGAGAAGAAAGGCCTTTTTCTGATGGTAAGATGGCAAGATACCTTTTGTACTATCAAGTAATTTATGATCTTGAATCTTATAAATAAAACACATTAGATAAGTTTGAAGAAAATATACTTATCTTATTGTAACATACATTGAAATAGATAAATAATCAACAGAGAAAGACAAATGAGGTAAAATGTGAAAGTCATCTGGTTTGCACCTAGTTTCTTTTTCGTCTCCTATACTCATACGGGGGTGGTGTTTAGGTGAAATAAAACAAGATATTATATGGTGGAATACTGATATATTGCTCTGAAATATTTAGTATTATGCATTTCAAACAAATAATCAAACAAATGTTCAAAGTAAGTACAATTTTGTATGAAAAAATGGCGGTTGTACCTATCGCGCATTTACAAATATAAGCACATATTTACAAAAATGTGTGGTTTTCAATCGAAAATATAAAGAAGGATATTATTTTAGCATTACAATGCCACGCATATCACAAACAAATGTTTATTTACGTCAAAATATACCCGGCAAAACACTGAACGCAAAAAAACCCGTTACCATTACAATGAAAATGAAAAAAAAAACTAATATTTTATTGCACATTCTATTCAAATTATATAAAATAGCTTACCTGAACGTCCAATACATATTTCTATAATACAGTTATTACATAATTCACTCACCTTCTAATCGAAAATTTTTTTTGTAGATTTTTGTAAAAACTGTTGACGCGCGTCTTTTCTAACGGGTTTTGAAATATGAATGGCCGACGCTCACAGACGATTTTTGACAAGTATTATACACCAAAATAAAGAACGTAAACTCCGCCATCTTTCGTCCGAACAAACCGAATGTCTACAAGATCACGTGTTCATACAAGAATGGACTTTTTATACCAGCAGTATTTGGGGACAAATTTGTAACTTAATGAGTATAAGGTCTATGACTTTGGCGGGGACAAATTTGTAACTTAGTGAGCATAGAGGTTAATAATAAACATACATATGCCGCCGAAGTTGCGGGCGGCCGCTTGTGTGTAATAAAAGTTTTAATTAATAATCTTACTATAATATTAGAACATTCTTACGACTTCGATATATCCTGATATATCTATATTTAGTAGCTCTACTTAAAAAGAGATGTAATCCTCTAATTGGGTATGCTTTTTTTCATATTTTTTTGTGCAGTGCCCAATCTAGGCTCAATCTATGCTCAATCCGCTTTGAATCATAGACAGTAGTAGTAGTAGTATTATTTGTCCTCATGGACAGGCGAAGGTGCAAAACCATACAGCCAAATCTAAAAGGAATAAGAACATAGCAGCCCGGTTTCACGCTCGCACCCATTACGATGCAGTACGGTGACTATAAGGTAAAATTAATACCAATTATACCTATTTATGATATGGTTTAAATACTCTGTATATCATTTATTGCCGAGATTAAAACGAACAAGGTTCTCAATTCGTCTATATATTTAGGCAGTGGATTTTTAATATGGGGCAGTAAGGGCGGCTTTCTCAACCGATGTAGATACAGAAAAATGGTCCAAGCCTGTTCTTAATTTTTGCGAATGTTGGAGCTGAATTTACAGATTCTGAAAAAATGTACAGTAAGCAAGAGAATGGGCAATTTAATCAAAAACTTTGATTACTACTCATTTAAGATGTGGCATGTGCGTAGAAAGAAAGAATTACAGAAATAAACAGTGTCCGAGAATTATACGTTACCTATATGACAACAAGACTCACCTAGCTTATAGAAGACGGCTTTAAAGCCAAGATAACAGGTTTGGTTCTGGTTGACCTATTCGCATATGACACCATCATCATTGGCAGACTCTTGCAAAAAGTCAAAGACTTAACCAATGTTGCCGGGTTTGTCCAAATTTTAGGTGAACTTCTTCGTAACCGCCGCTTCCAAGTCAACCTTTTTACGGAAAAAAGTAGGTGGCGTTCTTTAAAAACGGTTTGCCGCAAGGAAGCGTCCTGGCACCAACTCTATTTAACATCTTTACGAACGACCAACCGAGCAGTCCATCTACAACTCGTTTCATATATCCGGGCGATCTGGCAATGACAACCCAAACATCTGCCTTCAAGGATGCTGAGGAATGTTTGACAGTGGCTCTAAATGAACTTGGGACAACGATTCAAACTGTCTCAGGCCTAATCCATCTAAAACTCAGACCCGTACGTTCCACCTTCGCAACCGACTAGCTAATCGGGCTCATTATATCACCTGGCATAGAGTGGCTATCGAGCACTGTGAGCACCTGAAATATCTGAGTGTCACATTAGATAGGTCGGAGCAAGAAACAACCTACTCTGCCGACTGACAACCACTGTATGGGGTGCATCACCTGACGTTCTCCGGACAACAAACATGGCGCTCTGTTTCTCTGCTGGAGAATACGCATGCCCGGTTTGGCACAGGTCTTCACACCCGAGATTAGTGGATGTCGCACTAAGCGACACCTGTCGCATAATCACCGGATATCTAAAGCCGACTCCACTAATTATGACCTACCATGAAGTCCAGCGAAATGTGGCCTGCTCCATTTAAAAGTTAAAACAAGAGTCTGACACCCGACACCTCTTGTATAGCCATCAAATCCCTCATGTCCGGCTCCAAAGACGTAAAAGTTTTTTAAAGACCACTCAATCATTGCGGGATCTCCCAGCAGTGGCCAGACGGAAACTATGGAGAGATACTAAACCCTTACCACCTTACTTCGTCCCATGTTAGGAGCAACTACCACGTGGGCACCAACTATCATGGCCAGTGTGAAAATCATTTAATCGGATCCGCACACAAGTAGGTAGGCAAAATCGGTGTACATGGGGATTCAGAGATCCAAATTTAATAGCCTGCGACTGTGGTGCGACCTCACAGACTATGTTCTACCTGCTAGTTTGCCCTTTATGCCCCACAAACTGTACAAGGGAAGAGCTAAGCCCTGCCACAGACGGCACGATTAAACTAGTCGCTCACTTCGCGGGACAAATATGAACCATTGACATGAAAATAAGAAGAAGTCCATAATCATACAAATGTTTAGTCACCCCACTTAGAAAGAGACGTAGGGCCCTAAGTGAGTATTCTTGTCATCACGATTATTTCGCAGAGTAGTCAATTCATTTAGGGTAATATATCCATGTATCCATGCCTACTACAGAGTACAAACTTAAGCAAACCAAAAGCAAACAACATACGTCCAGCGTTGCCAATATGTGGGGAATTCCCCAAATCGTGGGGAATTTCAAGTCGATTGGGGATTTAGTGGGGATTGGCATAATGTGGGGAAAATGCGGGGATTTTGACATGATAGGCTAAAAATAAAAAAAAACTGATTCAATTGACATCACTTTTTTTATTCTTTAACTATATTATGTCCTAGAAATTTATTAAGTGCGATCTGATTGCCACGTCTTGGACAAAAGATGAGGTTTCTTCACGCGGTTTAAATAAATGGAAGAGATTAATTAATTCAGAATTTTATTTTATGTTACATATCTTATTTTATATACATCATCATCATCATCATCATCTCAGCCTATACTTATCCACTGCTGAACATAGGCCTCCCCAATCGCTTTCCAGCGTAACCGGTCCGATGCCACCTGCATCCAACGACTTCCTGCGATTTTCACAAGATCGTCGGTCCATCTGGCAGGCGGTCGTCCCACGCTGCGCTTGCCAATACGTGGTCTCCACTCTAGAATCTTTCTGCCCCAACGCCCGTCCGATCTACGCGCTATGTGGCCCGCCCATTGCCACTTCAGCTTGCTAATCTTAACGGCTATGTCGGTGACCTTGGTTCTTCTACGAATCTCCTCATTCCTGAGTCGATCGCGTAGAGAAACGCCGAGCATAGCTCTCTCCATAGCTCGCTGAGCAACTCTGAGCTTTTTTATGAGACCTATTGTAAGAGACCACGTCTCTGATCCATATATCATCACTGGTAACACACATTGACTAAAAACTTTAGTCTTACGGCACTGAGGTATTTTGGATGAGAAGATGTTGCGCAGTTTCCCGAACGCTGCCCAGCCGAGTTGGATTCGTCGATTGACCTCTCTCTCAAAGTTGGACCTACCTAACCGGACTACCTGTCCCAGGTAAATGTATTCGTCGACAACTTCAAGAGTAGAGTTCCCAACGGTGAGTGCGGTGGGTACGACATGGACTTTAGACATTATTTTCGTTTTGTCCATGTTCATTTTAAGACCCACTTGTTGAGATACTCTGTTGAGGTCACCGAGCATTCGTCCTAGATCTTCCAGCGACTCCGCCACGACCACAATGTCGTCGGCAAATCGAAGGTGAGTGATGTATTCGCCATTGATGTTGATGCCAAGTCCTTGCCATTCCAAGAGCTTGAAGGCGTCCTCTAAGGTGGCCGTAAACAGTTTCGGAGAAATGACGTCTCCCTGCCTTACTCCTCTTTTTATGGGGATCGCCTTCGTGCGCTGCCCCTGTACTCGGACTGACATGGTGGCGTTATTATACAAGCACTTCAACACTTCAATGTACCGATAGTCAATGCGGCATCGCTGGAGAGATCTAAGAACCGCCCAAGTCTCGATCGAATCGAAGGCTTTCTCATAGTCCACAAACGCCAAGCATAGCGGCCGATTATACTCCTCGGTCTTCTGTATAATCTGCCGCAGCGTATGTATGTGGTCTATGGTACTAAAGCCTTTCCGGAAACCGGCTTGTTCGGGAGGCTGGAAGTCATCAAGCCTGCGTTCGAGACGATTCGTGATGACTCTCGAAAACAACTTATAAACATGGCTCAGCAGTGTGATGGGCCTATAATTCTTCAGTAAAGTGTTATCACCTTTCTTGAAAAAGAGTACCACCACACCCCTGTTCCACGCTTCCGGCGTTTTTCCTTCGAGCAAGACGGAATTAAACAGCCTCTGAAGGACTTTAAGTACCGGCGATCCGCCCGCTTTCAGAAGCTCTGCGGTAATTCCGTCTTCACCCGGCGCTTTGTTGTTTTTAAGGTGTTTGAGAGCCATCCCAATCTCGCACAGGCTGATGTCCGGGATATCTTCAGTGTAGTGTCGGGTTAGCTTAGCTCTTGGGTCTTTTACCAAGTCTACAACAGGTTCAGCTACTGAGGTATACAACTGCCCATAGAACCTCTCTATCTCCCTGAGCACCTCTGACCTATTCGACGTTACGTTTCCGTCCTCCGTCTTCAGCTTCGTCAACTGGCTTTGCCCAATAGACGCGTCTCTTGCAAACACTTTGGAGCCCTTGTTCTGCTCTATGGTCTCCTCAATACGTCTTGTATTGAAGGACCGTAAATCGTGTCGCAAGGACTTCAATATCTGTCCATTGAGCTGCCTATAGGACTTAGTATCATCGGAGGTTTGGAGTGTCATGGTACGTCGCTCAGCCATAAGGTTTCGGGTGTAGTCAGATAGCTTTTGAGGCCTATTTTTACGGTGGGGCTTAAAATGCTTGGACCCGACCGTATGGACAGTCTCTACCAACCTATTGTTGATTTCGTCCACTGATGCGCTGCTGTCTAGCAATTCGAAGCGGTTTGACAATTCGAGTTGAAAGTTCTCGGGGTTTTGGATATGTGCATTAGATGGTCGGAGCGTAGACTTCATCAGACGCGATCTTTCCATTTTGACATTAATATTTAATGTGCCTCTGACCATTCGGTGATCACTGCCGGTTTTTACCCTGTGAATCACGGAGACATCATTAAATATTTGTCGCTTGGTGCTCATGATGAAGTCTATCTCATTTTTTGTGGAACCATCAGGGCTCATCCAGGTCCATTTCCTATGAGGCGGCTTCCGGAAGAAAGAGTTCATCATAAAGAGTCCCTCCTTCTCCAGATATTCGGCCAGCCTCTGACCCCTGGGGTTGCGTTGCCCATATCCAAATTGCCCCACTCTCAATTCATCATCGCCCCGTTTGCCCAGCCGCGCATTGAAGTCACCCATAACCACTGTAAAGTGTGCTTTGGAAGTATGTATGGCTCTACTAATGTCCTCATACATTACTTCGACGTCATCATTTGAGTATACCGAGGTCGGTGCGTAGACCTGTATGACCTTCAGCGAATATCTTTTGGATATTCTGAGTATCAGGTACGCTACCCTGCTCGACACACTAGTGATGGACACAACGTTGTCTATGAGTGACTTGTGGACGATAAATCCGACACCACCTTGGGACTGCTGTTCGCCCTCCCGGTAGTAAAACAAGTTGCCGGATTTTAAGGTTATCGTGTCCTCGCCCTTTCTTCGGACCTCCGATAAACCAACAATATTCCACCGCAACTTGCTTATCTCTTCCTCCAGCTCAACAAGCTTCTCATCTGTCCTTAACGTGCGTGCGTTGTATGTCACCAGGGCCAATTTTCGGTGTTGGTGGTAGCCGAATCTCTGCCGGAGATTCTTAGCACCCCTTGTCCTGTCGTTACCATGGCTGCTACCGTGGCCAGGACGAACAGGACCGCCGGGGACTAGGGGCCTGGTTTTCTTACATTCTTCCATTATTGGGGGTGTTTGCCATACTCGCCACGCTTGGCAGGCGGGTTGGCGAGCGCAGTTATTGGTCGTCGAAGTGCTAAGGGAACGCTGCTGCCCATTCCCTAGTTTTCCCTTAGTCGCCTTGTACGACACCCGATGGGATGAGATGGGTTGGTCCTATTCTAAGCCGGGAACCACGCGGCATAATTATATACATACTTTTTTTTTATTTTCTCAAACAGAGTCATAGTATTGAGTTCTTAGATTTACGCGAATATTACACATGAAATAAAACTATTTTACGGATTTTATCTCGGTTTATTTTTTATTTTTACTTCCCGACGTTTCGAGTGCTTTGCAGCACCCATGGTCACGGGAGGGACTGAGGTGTTAGACGTCCAAAAGATGTTACTTAATTTCCAAGAAAGACACCTGAAAAATACCCTGAAACAAACTAATTTTGTGGGGAATTTGAGGGGAATAAGAATGTTGTCCTTCCCAAATTTGACCTTGATTTTTGGGGAATTCGGAGGATAGGCGTTGGCAACCCTGCATACGTCAGTCCTTCAGTCAGATACGTCAATCAGAGTATTATTGTTCTGTGGTGGGTGGACATAGAAGAAAAGTTGTGAGACGAATATCGTAATGTTTTTTAATAACTAAGTGCCGTGTTGATTATATTTTGAACACTTACGTGATGATATGACTATCGTTATCAATGCTTCATGTGAATCATGCTCCCGTAATGTAGAAAATCGTTCGTTTTGGAAGAGAAAGTGTCGTGAAATCACGGAGTCGTCGCCTTCAATGATGTGGAAGAGGTCGATTGTGCAAGCAACGACTAGAGGCGCGCGCGCAGCCGCGGCCCTGGCGCTGCTGCTCGCCGTTTTCGCGGTGAGTTGGTCGAGTAGAGCCTGGCTGGTGAACCGGATGAACAGATTCAACAGGTTGCAAGTTTGCACTGACTTTAGAAAGACCTGTGCTTATATGATATCATCATACCAGTAATAAGTTCCTAGTAGATCCAAAAAATGCTGTATTGACATCCAAAAATCTCATTATTACTATTTTTTAAAGGTTTACAATGCCACATAAAATGTAACTTATTACTGGATTGTTTTGGAACAGCAAATACTGTGTTCAGAATCATATTTTTATTCATACAGTCGAAAAATTCAAAATATACTTTGAATTTACTTTTCGATTGAACTTTTCTATTACTACCTATTTGTTTTTATAGTCAATTATTTCAAAAAAAATGTTATTTTTACTTTCATGGCCAAATATTTCTTTCTGTTTACAATTGTTTACTAGACTTGATCTTACTTGGTCATTGAATAGAGTGCTCTATTTTAGTACAATCAGTTTTGTTTACCACATACTTTATACATATAATAATAACATTTATCTTTTTTCTCAAACATTGAAATGATGGAAAGGAGTAATAAAAATGCTGTATCCATAAAGACTAGCCTATCTATTTATCATCCCTTGTTTCTGATACTTATTCCTATATCATACTCACTCCAGGTACTTTTTTTATTTATTTATTTAAAGGTGGTCTAACAGTTTACAATTTGATGATAAGTAACTTAAAAATTTGACAGAGAACCAGTTATAGACTCATAGGAGCAATAACATGTGTCAAGAAAAAATTGGTTAAAGTAAATTATATATAAGGTATAAAATATAAGGGAATTATGGTTGAGATACCTTCTATAATTTTTCCTTCAGTATTTTGTATTCTCAATTTCTTTATGACACATAATGTCTATACGTCATTTATAACTACCTAACCTGTGACTTTGTTAACATGATTTACAGATTCCTAACCAAAAGTTTTTACATCCCTAACTTAAAAATTAATGGGTTCTCCATAGAAACCTTTATCCCCCATTTTGCCTCCCTTCAGTTTAAGTTTTAACACAAAAGGTGTTATTCCCTGAGATGCAATTTCCCAGCCAAATTTTATCCAAATTTGTTTAGTGGCTTAGAAGAAACAAAGAAATGAACAATTGGATTTACATTCACATTTATAATATTGTTTTCTAATCTTTAACAAAATGTATCTGCGTATAGAGTGGGTGTGTTTATGAAAACGAAATTCACAAACACCAAGACCTATACATTATTGAATCATACATACGATTTATACTATGTGGGGATTAAATGTGCAACCATTCAATCCAGTGGGTGGAGTCAAGTCCATTGAGTCAAGTCTGTCATATCGTCATTGTCAAACCAATTTCTGCGATGGCTATAATTATAACTGTCAGATCTATACACATATTAAACCTGTAACCGAGCCAAATCTGTACTGTGACTGGATGAACCATAAAATTTTTGTTATTGTTGTCTCAAGTTGCAATATTACGTTAAAATGTGTGATTAGACCTAAATATGAATTCCTCCATGAAATTATACCGGACTCGGGTTTGTCTCCTAACAAAAAAAATTTTAAGTGGTTAATTCATCCACAGCATTTAAATATATTACAATTTCAACTTTTGTTCTAAGCTTACAGCCAAGAAAGGATTTACATTTTTAAACTTTTTTTCGAACACAGTTTTTAAATTAGTAGCTCTCACTTTAAATTGTGACACATTGTAAACATTTAATTTAAACACTCAAACATGATTTCGTGCATGAACCGATAATGTATTCAGGAGAGTCTCTACTGGAGAGAACTCTTTAACAATAAATTGCCCGGACACAAAACTTTATATATTCATTTATTTAAACATGATACTGAGTTCTTAGATTTACGCGAATATTACACATGAAAACTATTTTACGGATTTTATAGCGGTTTATTTTTGATTTTTAGTTCCCGATGTTTCGAGGGCTTTGCAGCACCCATGGTCACGGGAGGGACTGCCGAGTCCTTAAAATAGTTTTATTTCATTTAAACATGATTTTGATCATGAAAATGAACTAAGTAGACTAACATGAAATATATTGACAAAACTTTTTAACATACTTAGCTCGCAATGTACGTTTTTTAAATAATATTACACTTGATTACGATCTATTACAGGGTAGTTAGATAAGGTTTAAATCAGCCATTTTACCAATATAGTAAATTTCACCAATTTAATATCAATTATTTTATAATCTATCTATCTATCTATATCATCACGCCAGAAGCTTTGCGGGGTTGGCAGAAAGTACAGAGTTCCAACAGGTTCTTTACTTACATGCCTCTCTGGCTTCCTCCACTCTCATAGTTTGTCTCATACATGCTTGCCGGTTATGAAGACTCTTGAATCGTATAATGAATATATATAATAGGTAATCCTTCTCAAAAACAAAGTACCGACGTATTGTAATAAACTTAGTATGGAGGTGTCTTAGGTCTTGGAGTAATGCTATCTTGGAAATACCTACCTACTTTTGTCAACTTACAAAATAAAAAGGTGTGCAGCCACGGGTAACAGCTAGTTTATTCTCCTGGCCCGAGCACTAGTGATACTAACATAACTAATACACCCAAAAAGCTTATAATGCCTAGAGTAACATAGCAGTCTTTAACATACAATAATTTGGTTAGTAAACTTGTCATTATAGTCAAAATATCCAAAATGTATAGCAGATATTGGTTTGACAAGGATAATATATGAATATTGACAAAACCATGTATGTAACTGTAATATATGTGGGTAGTTCGTAAGTTTAGATATTAGAACATGAAAAATGTCTACCCTCCCTCTTGCCAATTAGACGTTGTAACGTACTACTGTGTTTTCATTGTGCTCCGAGAATATATTAAGATTCCCCTGAGATCGACATACATATCAACTGGCGACGAGATATAAACGAAATCTACGTGTGTATCGTTAATAATCGGCGATACTTTTAATAATATACTGTGTATAATGGCCGTGGGAAAGATCGAACAATTCGACATACACAAGGACAAATGGGACTTGTATATTGACCGTTTAGAACAATACTTTGTGGTTAATGATGTAAAGCAATCAGTGAAAGTGGCAACGTTAGTAACGGTGGTCGGTGCCGAAGCATACGAACTTATGGTGAATTTGTGTACACCAGATAAACCGGCAACAAAAACTTTCGAATGCTTAGTGACGCTGATGCGAGGACATTTACAACCACAGCCGAGTCTTCTAGCGGAACGGTTTAAGTTTCGGCAGAGGATCCAACGGGACGGGGAAAGTATAGCTGAGTTTGTATCAGAATTAAAAAAGCTATCGAAACATTGTAGATTCTCAGCGGAAAACCTAACCGAGAATTTGAGAGACCAATTCGTGTGCGGGTTGGTTAGCGAGCACATCAGGGAGCGCCTGTTCACCGAGGACGACATACAATTCGATGCGGGATATAAAATAGCCGTGTCGATGGAAGCAGCCGAGGCCAATGCGGCGTCGGTGGAGAACTGTACTCGCGGGAGGGGTAGCAGTACTCCGGCGCAGGAGGTGCATCAGCTGGCGGCGAGAGCGCTGGTGGCGAGGAAGGAGCGCGTCGGGAGTGAGCGAGCGTATCGTCGAGCAGCGGTATCGAGCCACCGTAGCCGGGAGGAGGCCGCGTCGCAGAGAATGTCCGGTGGTACAAGTGGTAAGAGCGGAGCGAGTAGCGAAGCGAAATTTGACATCGACAAGATGAGTTATGGCCCGGAGAGGTGTTCCGTATGTGGGGGCAAGCATCAAAGGCATGATTGCAAATTTAGGAAATACGTGTGCCGGGTTTGCAACAAAGAAGGGCATTTAAAGAGGATGTGTCCTAATATTAAAAGAAATGCCCCACTTTTTAACGTGCTAGACGGCGAACGAAATTACCTAAAAGAGAACAATAGTGACAGTGACGAGGTAAATAACTATGCACTCACATCTAATTATTTAAAAAAGTTTGGACCATACACCATAAATGTAAACATTGAACAAGTTAACTTAGATATGGAGGTAGATACGGGCAGCGCGATATCGTGCATTAGTCATGATTGTTATTTAAAAAAATTTAAGCGATGTGAACTTAAGAAAACAAATTTAATTTTAAGGTATTACACAGGTGAAATAGTCGTACCTGTGGGTAAAATAACGCCTACAGTTAAGTTCGGTAGTCAATGTCGGAATTTAGATTTATACGTAATAGATCGAGGGAAAACAAGTTTGATCGGTAGGAAATGGTTACACGAGTTAGGTATCAAGTTTTCGTTAGCTAATTGTCATAATGTAGGTAAGGTAGATATTATATTTGACTTAAAAAAATTTAGTTCCAGATACTGTGAAGTATTCTCCGATGGTTTGGGTAGATACACCGGTGGCAAGGTGGGGTTCCAATTGCGAGAGGGAGCCCGGCCCGTGTTCATGCGAGCGAGACCGCTGGCGTACGCGATGCGTGAGCCGGTGGAGTGCGCGTTGGACCAGCTGGTGCGGGATGGCATCATCACACCTGTTTCTACATCGGACTGGGCGACTCCTATCGTGCCAGTAATGAAGAAAGATGGGTCTATTAGGATATGCGGCGATTTTAAATTGACACTTAACAAATGTCTGGAGGTGGATCGTTTTCCCTTGCCTCGAGTAGAAGATTTACTAGTTAAATTAGAAGGGGGGCAACGTTTTACAAAATTAGATTTATCGCAGGCCTATGCACAACTAGAGTTGGACGACTCTAAGAAATATACAGTCATTAATACGCATAAAGGTTTATTTCGATATAATAGACTAATATATGGACTAGCTTCGAGTCCTGGGATATTTCAACGAAAATTAGAACAACTTTTTTCCGATATGCCTCGGGTAGGTGTATTTCTTGACGATTTAATCATAACGGGGGTGGATGATGAAGATCACATGAGGACACTGCACGAAGTCTTTGGTAGGTTACAGAGGTATGGCCTGAAAATTAGAAAGGATAAATGTACATTTTTCGCCAATGCTGTGACTTATCTAGGGTTTGTGATTAGTTCACAAGGCGTGCATACGGCCCCAGAAAAAGTACAGGCCATCAGAGAAGCACCGGTACCCAAGAATGTCACAGAACTGCGGTCATTTATCGGGTTAGTTATGTACTATGCCAAATTTATTCCACGGATGAGTACGTTGATGTCACCATTATATGACCTTCTTAAAAAAGATGTAAGGTTTGAGTGGAAGACGAGACACGAGGAAGCATTTAATGAGGTGAAGCAACTTTTGGTTTCCAGTGAGGTGTTAGCTCACTACTCGAGTGAGATGCCGTTGGTGTTGACCACGGACGCGAGCAGCGTAGGGGTCGGAGCGGTCATCTCACACCTGACGCCGCACGGCGAGCGGCCCATAGCGTATGCCTCAAGAATATTAAATTCAGCGGAGAAGGCCTACTCACAGATCGAGAGGGAAGCTTTAGCCATCATTTATGGAGTAAGAAAATTCCATCAGTACTTATATGGTAGGAAATTTATATTGAGAACCGATCACAAACCATTGGTATCGATTTTTGGTCACAAAATGGGTATACCAATAATGGCGGCGAGCAGAATGCAGCGCTGGGCGGTTATATTGTCGGGGTATAACTATGACATAGAATACGTAAGGAGTGATAAAAACGCAGCGGACGCCTTGTCACGTTTACCCGTGGAAGTGGAAAAGAAACCGGCCCTGGAAACTACATATGTAAATTTTATACAGAAGTTCTTACCCGTGACTAGGAAACTGGTACAGGAGCACACGGGTAAGGACGAAGTATTACGACAAGTTTATATGTACGTACAATCGGGGTGGCCACGGCATGTTAGTGATGAGGCGCTGAAGCCATATTTTCACAGACGACATGAACTATATGCCGATGACGGTTGTGTCGTTTGGGGATATAGGTTGGTGATGCCTAAGTTTCTTAGGAGAGATGTACTCCAGGAATTGCATACGGGACACCTAGGCATCGTGAAAATGAAAAGCATGGCCAGGAGTTTCGTATGGTGGCCTGGTATTGATGCAGATATCGAAAGCACATGCCATGGATGTTACACGTGCGCAACAGAGAACCCAGATCCACCGCGCGCACCACCGCATCCGTGGCCGTATATATCGGAACCGTGGTCGAGGATACACGTAGACTTTTTGGGGCCATTTCATGGTAAAACCTTCCTGGTAATTATAGATTCTACTACTAAATGGATCGAAATCTTCCAAATGTCACGGACGACGGCTGGAAGTGTCATAAAAGTATTACGGGAAACATTTGCAAGATTTGGATTACCTAAACAGGTTGTATCGGATAACGGGCCACCATTTTCGAGTAAAGAGTATGCTGATTTTATGGCTAATAATGGCATAACATTGACGTTCACCGCGGTGTATCATCCTTCATCAAATGGTGCAGCGGAAGGAGCCGTCAAATTATGCAAGCGTGCCATTAGGAAGTCAATGAGAGATGGGGTGGATCTGGATGCAGCACTACAGACATATTTGATGGCGTACAGGAACGTAACTCATAACACGACGGGTTCATCACCAGCTATGTTGTTGCAGCACAGGTCACTTAGATCAAGATTGGATCTGTTAAAGGCGGACAGAACGAGAGAAGACAAAGTACATAACGCCCAACAGAAACAAGGTTTTTATAAAAGGGGGAAGGAAAGAACGGTTAGCGTAGGAGAAGAGGTTTTGCTGAGAGACTATGGGGGAAGAAACACGTGGTTACCCGGCCGCGTACAAAATAAAGTAGGGTCCCGTCATTTTGTGGTAGGTAGGGAAAATGGCCCACCGGTTAAAAGACATTTAGACCAAATAAAAAAAAGAAATATCATACCCATTAAGGTACCCATTATGACACAGACTAAACCAGAGGAGAACGACCCACCGAGTGGTAATGCAGAGGCGGAAGAGGAAGCAGGGGTTGACGGTAGTGATAATGATAGTGTAGATACAAACTCCACCGAGCCACCAGTGGTACCTCTCAAGCGAATTAGGAGACCGGTAGTAAGATATGGTCAGGAGGTTAATTAATTATTGTATGTACTAAATTAAGGGTGAAGGTGTAATATATGTGGGTAGTTCGTAAGTTTAGATATTAGAACATGAAAAATGTCTACCCTCCCTCTTGCCAATTAGACGTTGTAACGTACTACTGTGTTTTCATTGTGCTCCGAGAATATATTAAGATTCCCCTGAGATCGACATACATATCAGTAACCATTCTGACATACAAGTATATTTTTTTCAGAATTATATGTATTCTTTCAAATTTATATGGAGTATTATATATCCAATTTTTTTCATTCCATTATTGTTGTTATCCATTTTAGAGTGGCTCAGATTTTAGGAGTCATATTTTGCAAGCTTAATATGATATTTCAAAAGAGATACTCAAGTGGCAGTTGTTAAATCTTCAACTACCAACCTTTAATCGGTGGAGACCAATCAGTACCTAAATTAGTGTCAAGGAAAATACATATGATTTGTGTGAGAGTTGCTTACTTAAAAAAAACAATTTGCAAACTGGTTTCTGACTTATCAATTAGTAGCTACCTAACCAAGTGTAGGATCTTGGTAAACATAGTTTTCCATCAATACAATGTGTTGTTGTTTATTTTAAGCTTTTATTAGTTACATATTATTCCACTGTTGTGCAAAATAATAAAAGCTATGTTACACTGCATAATACTTTGAATAATATAGTATGTAGATAATATAGAAGGGAATGATTATACAACATTTTCATGTTATGCAGTATGCGTGGAATGGTGCATCGTGTGCGGACCTGGTCATCGAGATCCCAGGGTCAAATGGTGGGGAGTCAGAACCACTGGACGGCGGCCAATACCGGCTGGACTACCGCCCCCCTCACGGCTCGCCAGCGCCCAACTTCACCGTCCAAGCCCGCGCTTCCACTATCAGTTTCCAAGGCCTGCCAGGAACAAAATATCACTTCATGCTGTATTACTCCAACGCCACATTCGCCGACCTTTTGACATGGAATCAGACCATTATTACAGGTATAGAATCACACCATATATACATACGTTACACATTATTTTCTTCACCATTTTCCATTATTTGAGGTTGGCGCAATGTCTTCTCCATTATAAAACATATTACCCTCGATAAATTATTTGTACTAGTTCCCTCCGAAAAATGGCTCCAACAATAAAAGCACAACTATGCGTGTAATCTTATTTCAAATTAGTTCGATCCAACCATAGCCATAATAAAAATATCTGAGGTCTTTAATAATTTAAAACTATTTTTTACAGTTACCAGCTAGGAGTAAGTATATTATGCTAACGCGGTCGTTTCCTGGCTCCCATTTTGTACGTGATCCGTAATCTAGTACGAATAATATATCTATGCATATTACTGAGTTGGCATTGTTTTTAAGACCGTCCGCCTACTAGACGTCAACTCTTCTATGGGTATAGCAGTAGTACTAGAACTTATGTAACCGGCGAGCATGTATTTGAGACGAATTATGAGAGTGGAGGAAGCCAGAGAGGTATGTAAGGAAAGAACCTGTTGGAACTCTGTACTCTCTGCCTATCCCACAAGGGATCTCGCGTGATGATAAAGATAAATAGATAGACGAGAGCTGTGGGTGTCATAGACACTACCATTCGAAAGTCTATTATCGAGCCCTCAAATGCGGCACTACTGTACCTTCTGCTGGATCTATATTCTTGCACCATTTAAATTGTTTTCTTTCTTTTAATAAATTTATTTTATGTGATACATATCTGAATCTGCATATTCACTATGTTCGCGAACTAATAGCACTCCGCGATCTTGTGTCTGCGCTCCGCAGGCGCTTCCCTTTGTGTGCACGAAAAACCTAGTTAGAGCGCGAACTGCTACACGCTCGGAGTGCGAGAACGTATCCACTAGGAGCGATCGCGGATCTCTACTGGTTCGCGAACATAATGGATACGCAGTTTGAGGATCCATGTCGCATATTACTCTTTAAATAAGCAATAAACTATAATTAACAGCGCCGGAGCCTCCAACAAATTTGACGGTGACGCTAGGACGCAACAAACAAGCGACCATATCATGGTCGCCACCAGCTCTCGGCGACTACACTGGCTTCCGATTCAAAGTACGTAATATTCTACTTCTATCGTGTATCTAAGCTTACATTGAAGTCACTGACCGGTTAGAGTGCAGGGAAGTGGACATGAAAATAACCAGTGCCGGTATGCAAAGTTTACGTAACCATGCCCATTTGTCCACACTTTGGGACACTGCCGCGCAAAGTATATAGGTACATGCCATTAAAAATCTCAGCAATCTTTAAAGAGGCGAAGCCAATCCTTCGAACTATTAACGCAAAAAGTATGGAGCTATAAGTTCGATGTTTATATATCTGTGTGTGGCATTATAAGCAATTCCTCAAGCCGCCCGCCCTTTTGAATATCAAAAAGGACGTTATATTTGTAGCGAGAAATCCAGAACTCAATACCCATATTAGCCAGATCACAGAACAACTTCCCTATTCCGTGAGTCAGATGATATTAGCCAGGTTGTACTTATGTGTGTCTATAACAATTACCATACGTAGCTGTCAAATTGCTTACAAATGATTCTATTATACTTTCCTCAATAAAAAGAAAACAATTTGATGGAAAATTTACCCAACATCGAACATAATTTGTATCTATATAATTGTACTGACACTCAATAATACATCCAACCCAATGCATTTCCAAACAAAGTAAATAAAATTTCGCACCGACCAATCCTGGAATCGCAACATTGATGTAATGTAGCCGTCCATTTACAGACTGATAAAATATTGGTCTTGCTAAGTATAAAAATCATTAATGACAATTATAGCACCTTTTTAGTAGTCGTTATAATTATTCGTGTAATCGTCATCTACCGCCACGTCATACTTCGTTTACTCTCACAAGTTTTTCAACCTCGTTTTAAGATGTTGACGGATGTAAGATACAAATAATACAATATCATAAACGGAAACAAAAAAGATCCCTATTGCTATGCAATGAATGAAAAAGGGATTTTGCCTTTGCTAATTAATTGAAGCGGCCGCGTGGTTCCCGGCTTAGAATAGGACCAACCCATCTCATCCCATCGGGTGTCGTACAAGGCGACTAAGGGAAAACTAGGGAATGGGCAGCAGCGTTCCTTTAACACTTCGACGACCAATAACTGCGCTCGCCAACCCGCCTGCCAAGCGTGGCGAGTATGGCAAACACCCCCAATTATGGAAGAAAGTAGAAAAACCAGGCCCCTAGTCCCCGGCGGTCCTGTTCGTCCTGGCCACGGTAGCAGCCATGGTAACGACAGGACAAGGGGTGCTAAGAATCTCCGGCAGAGATTCGGCTACCACCAAAACCGAAAATTGGCCCTGGTGACATACAACGCACGCACATTGAGGACAGATGAGAAGCTAGTTGAGCTGGAAGAAGAGTTAAACAAGTTGCGGTGGAGTATTGTTGGTTTATCGGAGGTCCGAAGAGAGGGCGAGGACACGATAACCTTAAAATCCGGCAACTTGTTTTACTACCGGGAGGGCGAACAGCAGTCCCAAGGTGGTGTCGGATTTATCGTCCACAAGTCACTCATAAACAACGTTGTGTCCATCACTAGTGTGTCGAGCAGGGTAGCGTACCTGATACTCAGAATATCCAAAAGATATTCGCTGAAGGTCATACAGGTCTACGCACCGACCTCGGCATACTCAGATGATGACGTCGAAGTTATGTATGAGGACATTAGTAGAGCCATACATACTTCCAAAACACACTTTACAGCGGTTATGGGTGACTTCAATGCGCGGCTGGGCAAACGGGGCGATGATGAGTTGAGAGTGGGGCAATTTGGATATGGGCAGCGCAACCCCAGGGGTCAGAGGCTGGCCGAATTTCTGGAGAAAGAGGGACTCTTTATGATGAACTCTTTCTTCCAGAAGCCGCCTCATAGGAAATGGACCTGGATGAGCCCTGATGGTTCCACAAAAAATGAGATAGACTTCATCATGAGCACCAAGCGACAAATATTTAATGATGTCTCCGTGATTCATAGGGTAAAAACCGGCAGCGATCACCGAATGGTCAGAGGCACATTAAATATTAATGTCAAAATGGAAAGATCGCGTCTGATGAAGTCTACGCTCCGACCTACTCATGCATATATCCAAAACCCCGAGAACTTTCAACTCGAATTGTCAAACCGCTTCGAATTGCTAGACAGCAGCGCATCAGTGGACGAAATCAACAACAGGCTGGTAGAGACTGTTCATACGGTCGGGTCCAAGTATTTTAAGACCCACCGTAAAAATAGGCCTCAAAAACTATCTGACTACACCCGAAACCTCATGGCTGAGCGACGTTCCATGACGCTCCAAACCTCCGATGATGCTAAGTCCTATAGGCAGCTTAATGGACAGATATTGAAGTCCTTGCGACACGACTTACGGTCCTTCAATGCAAGGCGTATTGAGGAGACCATAGAGCAGAACAAGGGCTCTAAAGTGTTCGCAAGAGACGCGTCTATTGGGCAGAGCCAGTTGACGAAGCTGAAGACGGAGGACGGAAACGTAACGTCAAATAGGTCAGAGGTGCTCAGGGAGATAGAGAGGTTCTATGGACAGTTATATACCTCAGTAGCTAAACCTGTTGTTGACTTGGTAAAAGACCCAAGAGCCAAGCTAACCCGACACTGCACTGAAGATATCCCGGACATCAGCCTGTGCGAGATTAGGATGGCTCTCAAACAACTAAAAAACAACAAAGCGCCGGGTGAAGACGGAATTACTGCAGAACTTCTGAAGGCGGGCGGATCGCCGGTACTTAAAGTCCTTCAGAGGCTATTTAAGTCCGTCTTGCTTGAAGGGAAAACGCCGGAAGCATGGAACAGGGGTGTGGTGGTGCTGTTTTTCAAGAAAGGTGATAACACCTTATTGAAGAACTATAGGCCCATCACACTGCTGAGCCATGTTTATAAGTTGTTTACGAGAGTCATTACGAATCGTCTCGAACGAAGGCTTGATGACTTCCAGCCTCCCGAACAAGCCGGTTTCCGGAAAGGTTTTAGTACCATAGACCACATACATACGCTGCGGCAGGTTATACAGAAGACTGAGGAGTATAATCGGCCACTATGCTTGGCGTTTGTGGACTATGAGAAAGCCTTTGATTCGATCGAGACTTGGGCGGTTCTTAGATCTCTCCAGCGATGCCGCATTGACTATAGGTACATCGAAGTGTTGAAGTGCTTGTATAATAACGCCACCATGTCAGTCCGAGTACAGGGGCAGTGCACGAAGGTGATCCCCATAAAAAGAGGAGTAAGACAGGGAGACGTCATTTCTCCGAAACTGTTTACGGCCACCTTAGAGGACGCCTTCAAGCTCTTGGAATGGCAAGGACTTGGCATCAACATCAATGGCGAATACATCACTCACCTTCGATTTGCCGACGACATTGTGGTCATGGCGGAGTCGCTGGAAGATCTAGGACGAATGCTCGGTGACCTCAATAGAGTATCCCAACAAGTGGGTCTTAAAATGAATATGGACAAAACAAAAATAATGTCTAACGTCCATGTCGTACCCACCGCACTCACCGTTGGGAACTCTACTCTTGAAGTTGTCGACGAATACATTTACCTGGGACAGGTAGTCCGGTTAGGTAGGTCCAACTTTGAGAGAGAGGTCAATCGACGAATCCAACTCGGCTGGGCAGCGTTCGGGAAACTGCGCAACATCTTCTCATCCAAAATACCTCAGTGCCTAAAGACTAAAGTGTTTAGTCAATGTGTGTTACCAGTGATGACATATGGATCAGAGACGTGGTCTCTTACAATAGGTCTCATAAAAAAGCTCAAGGTTGCTCAGCGAGCTATGGAAAGAGCTATGCTCGGCGTTTCTCTACGTGATCGAATCAGGAATGAGGAGATTCGTAGAAGAACCAAGGTCACCGACATAGCCCTCAGGATTAGCATGCTGAAGTGGCAATGGGCTGGCCACATAGCGCGAAGATCGGACGGGCGTTGGGGCAGAAAGATTCTAGAGTGGAGACCACGTATTGGCAAGCGCAGCGTAGGACGACCGCCTGCCAGATGGACCGACGATCTTGTGAAAATCGCAGGAAATCGTTGGATGCAGGTGGCATCGGACCGGTTACGCTGGAAAGCGATTGGGGAGGCCTATGTTCAGCAGTGGACAAGTATAGGCTGAAATGATGATGATGATGATGAATTGAAGCGTAGCTCTTGAATCAAATTAAAAAATTTCAAGGTTTTGCCAATTTTTTTTTGCTAGACTAGAAATGCGTCATATGCAAATAGCTATTTATAACTAAATTTTATATAAATACGAATGTATTATATGGTAGGAAATTTATTTGGGGTACTTCGCTCGTAGAAACGACGGTCGTTGCAGCAGAATGGTTCTCGAGTGGCGACCACGTACGCAAGAAGCTAAAAGCCGGATGCATACATGCCTTTAATATGCACTCTTTTGCGCTCAAAGCCGGTCTTTGTGGCGATTTTTGGGCCTTCTTGTCCTGCAATGGATATCTTTCTAGCAGTGCCTTCTGATCAAAGTTCGTGTAACAATTTAAAAATCTTCTATTTCAAAGGCAGAAGACATAATATTCTGCATTGAGCTCGCGTTCTGAATTTAACTTCCACCTGATAAAACCCTGCTCTTATTAGGTGATTCCTCTGACGGAGCGAGCGGACGGCGGGGTCCGTAACATCACGTTGGAAGGCGCCGGCAACTGGACGTACCTGCTGCGAGACCTGTCCCCTGGCGCCACCTATCAGCTGCACGCCTTCACCCTATTGCACGACAAGGAGAGCGCCGCCTACGCATCCACCAACTTCACAACCAGTAAGTGACCAATATCAATATGAAAAAACTTGTCATGTGCCCGGTGCGATTCCACATCGGTGACATGATTAACAGCGAAATAAGTAAAACGTCAAAATATTTAAACCGCTTTAGAGGATTCATTATCAAATAAAAAAATCTGGTGTTGCATAAGGGAATCCTGTGCAAAATTGCATACTTCTAGGCATCTATTTAAGCTGTATGTTGTCTGATATGAAATATTTTTATGTACCTACTCTGTTTACATCGCTCTACCTAGTTGTGTACAACAAATAAATTAAGACTCCTCACTCCTACCTCATTGGCAACATAATATTGTGCAGTAAAACCACAGAAAAAATAAACACCGTCACGATCGTAAGTACACACGTTGTGGTCGCTAAGGTGTACTGTGTACTATTTTGACCTATATTTGGCCAGCAATATTAGGACCCACTGTAATACGAGTATGTGGCAAAAAAGTCAGTCTATTTGGGCATTCCGCCAAAACTACCAAACCGATATTATCGGGATGTCGGGAACTCATGATAAAGCTCGCTCCTCTTCCTAGTATGCGGATGAGTACTAGAGAGGTCAAGTTGTGGTTCTGATTGAACATTATCGTCTGGTTTTGATTCAACATCATTATTTTGCAATTTCCTATTTTCGAGGGATGACACAATAGTGCTATTTATGATGTTTATTGCTGGATGCAGTCGCCTCTTACAGCTCGCTCTTAATCCACAACAAGATGACGAAACTATGTTCTAAGGTCGTCCCCATATGGAATACTAGCATGTACCCGCAACTACGTTCGCGTTTTATTTAAGCGTGTATTTCACACCCTTAAGTTTTTTTGGATACAAAAGGTAGCCTATGTCCTTCCCCTGGATAAAATCTACGTTCTTATCGAATTTGATCAAAATCTGTTCATTGGTTTGGACGTGAAAAGGTAACAAACAAACAGACAGACAGAATTACTTTCGAATTTATAATACTAGTATGGATTAATCCAACATTTTAAAAAATAATGAAAGAATATTTTCAAATTTGAAGTCAGATCATGTTTTTCAATGCAGTAGGTTTTAGCGAGCGGGGCCGCGGGCAATCTTATTATATCTACACTAATATAATAAAGAGGAAAGATTTGTATGTTTGTAACGAATAAACTCAAAAATTACTGGACCATTTTTAATGATCCTTTCACCATTAGACAGCTACATTATCCAGTAGTAACATAGGCTATAAAAATAGACCCGGTAGGTGGCGCTGTTGTCGACTTTGTACCCGACAAAGTCGCGGCAAACTGCTGCAATTAGATAAATTTATTCAAGATAAATTCGTTCGATTCGTTTACAATTAACGTTTCGCGCCCTCAACTTTACAACGAACGCGAATGTCAAGGACTTCTACGAAACTACATAATATATTTATGTTTCCAAATAATATCATATTTATATAACCCGGTATAGTGGCGACGCAATAAGACTGCTTAACATGTAAGTTAATGAAAATGGTGCAGCTGGCGATCATGAGGTCTTGTGTTCGAATCCCAGGTGAAAGAAGGTTCAAATCCTCTCATTATTCATCGGAAGCTTGAAATTGTGCGCGGTGTGATGGTAATAGGCTCGCCCCCCGTTGGATTTATCATAATTGATGATATGAGGTTGTACACGGTAAACCTCTGTCACCTGGGAATATAGGGGTGACAGTGTTTATTGGTGTCATTTTTAAAAACATACCTACCTAAACCTAATCATTAATACGTAACGATTTTTACATAATTATCGCCCTAGGCATTGATCTACGTAAAGAATAATTTAATTCGTTTTAATAATAAATAAATAGGTATCGAGATAAAAGTTGATTTGCACGCTAACACGAAAGTATCTATCTCTCTATCTATATCATCACGCCAGCTCCCTCGCGGGGTAGGCTAAAAGTAAAGGGTTACAACAGGATCTTTCCTTACAGACCTCTCTGGCTTCCTCCACTCTCATAGTTCGTCTCATACACGCTCTCCGGTTACGAATAAGTTAAGAATACTTGACCTTCAGGTAAGACACGGTCTATTTGGTCATGGTAAGAGGCGCTCGTAGCGCTGTGCAGCGTTCGACTCGGTCGCCTGAGATGGGTGACCGTTTGTGGCATTTTCATATTCGAGCGTCGCCGTGCTTCAGAAGGCACGTTAAGCCGTTGGTCCCGTTACCACTTAATGTGGTAGTCGTTAAGCCGAGTTGGAAGCCCTCAAGGCGGCTTGATAAGTTCCAACAGGTGGCCACAAACCTGCCTCCACCAATCCGCACTGGGTCCGCGTGGTGGAGTATTACCTAATCTCTCTCACCTCGATTTGTGAGACTAGGCCTTTGCCCAGCAGTGGGCAGTATAGGCTGATATTATAAGATAGTAAAGGCCTTCCCCGGTACCTACATCCTTCCACTTTCACATTGTATATATGTTTTGTCATTCTTTCTTCTGACATTCTTTCTATACGCCCGAACCAACGGAGCATACACTTCTCGAAAGTAGATTTCAGAAAGTCCAAAACATAAAATTGCATACCTAAGAGAGTAACAACAAATAGTATTTCTAAATTATAATTATATGACTAACTATAATAGAACAGGCAAACCACGACCTATTTCCGTGTTACTGGTATTTGATGTCCATACGTTAAAGGATACTGTCAATAAAACAAGAGCGCTGCGGTTTGCTTCTCCAGAGGTGCCACCCGGCGCCCCTACCTGATCCACCCCAGAAGGAATCTCGGTCAAGTGACCATGTTCGACCGACCTATTCTCTGGGTGAAAGAGGTCAAATATCTAGGGGTCACCCTAAACAATACCATGTCCTTCGGCCCGCACATCAAGCGAGTCCGTCATCGAGCATCCTTTGTGCTCGGCCGTCTCTATCCACTAATCTGCAAGCGGAGTAAAATGTCCCTTAGAAATAAGGTGACACTTTACAAAACTTGCGTGCGACCCATCATGACGTACGCATGTGAGGTGTTCGGGCATGCAGCCCACTCTCACATCGATAGACTTCAAGTGGTTCAGTCCCGCTTCCTCCGCAAAGCCGTAGGAGCCCCGTGGTTCGTACGAAATGTCGTCCTCCACTCCGATCTCGGTCTCGAATCTATTCGCGCCTATATTAAAAAGGCGATAACTCGACACTTCGCGAACGCATCTCCCCATGCGAATCCGCTAATCGTAGACGCCACCGACTACGAACCCGACCCCTGCCGCTACCGCCGGCCGCGCCATGTTCTCACCGATCCCCCCGATGCTTTGACATCGCTTCTTTCCGCGCCGGATACGGACGACGACGACGAAGTCGTAGATCCCCTAGCCCGCTGACCGGTGCACTAATTACACCCCCTCCCCCCGTAGCGACTGTCCAAACCGAGGCCGTTCCTCCTTGAGGCGCCCTCGAGTATGTCGCCCCTTGCCCTTCTGGCTTGAGCGTAGTGGTTGCACGCTCGCCCTTAAGTCCGGCGAAGCTGTAAAGGCCTCACGGACAACAGCGTATATCACTCAAACACACACACGTGTGCAAAGTAGTCTGTTAATTAAACCCGATCAGTGATTTTACGGACGCCAGTCGATAGTTATAATCTATAATGCATGATAGACATCACGTAAATGGAGGTAGCAGTTTATTTAATCGTGATAAAAGTAACTGCCTCGTTGGTCTGGTGGCAAAGCGCATCGCTTTGTGATCACGAGGTCCTGGGTTCAAATCCTAGGTCGGACAAATGTTGCTTTTCTAACGAAAACTTTCGAGTATGAGGCCGGAGTGAGAAGCAAGAACTTCTCAGTCTAAATCCTGAAATGGACAAACATAGTTTTTCTATCGGAAAATCCCCAGTCCGGAGTTTGGAATTGTGCCCGGTATATGGCAATAGCTTCGCCCTCTATTACATGGACCTAACATCGTCGGCGAAACGTGGGTGTACTCAGTACTCCTCTGCCACCCCCGCTTGAGGAATATAGGCGTGACGGTGTGTGTGATAAAAGTATATCAATTTCATGAATGGATTCCGCAGAGTCTGCATTAGATCCATCCATTAGAGGTAGTACCTAAAAAGTTCAGAGCGGGTCATCCAATGGCCATGCTAGTTGACACCTGCCATGCGAAGTGATTACCAGTGTAGGGCATTATTCAATAATTTTTTAATTAACGTATCAATCAATCTTATTGTACATTCCACTCGTCTCCACAGAATTAGTAATTCTTTCATGGGGCAATGTATACGCTTCTGCAACAAATTACCCATAGATATCCGAAACATGCCTATCAATAAGTTTAAAAAGGCAATTAAAACTAAACTCTGTAAGAAAGGGTATTACAAAATTTCGGATTATCTTGACGATAAAACAGATTGGGTTTGAGCAGCTCCTCAATCAGCAACATTTTTCAATGATGTATAATATAATTTTTTAAAAACAAAAAAAATGGTCATCATGAAGGCCAAACAAATTAAATTAAAAGACTAGCCCGCTGAGTTTCTCGCCGGATCTTCTCAGTGGCGGCCGCGTTCCGATCCGGTGGTAGATGTAAAAAATGTAATAATTTTGAAGTTTGTAAGTGCTCATGTATTGGCCTATACGAATAAATGATTTTTGACTTTGACTTTTGAATCAATTGGAAATTTTAATTGCATTTACATTAATCCCCCTAAAGTACTCTGGACTAACAATGACTTGTAGATGTCAGACACCTCAGTCGCTCCCGTACCCATACGTGCTGAAGAGAACTAAAAACGTCGGGAACTTAAAAAGAAAAAAATAAACCGCAATGAAATCGGGAATCTTTTAATTGAAATTGAATGTGTATAGTATCAGGTACAGGATACAAAATGGTACATTCTTACATACATTGTAAAAAATATCTTAAAACTCCGGGAGTTCTGACAGTAGTGAAAATTTGAACAACGTGCATGTGTATCTATGTACGGACGTACACAATATATGTACATACTTATATACAGAGGTGTCGGTAACGGTAAAAGTGTCGCGAGTTCAATGGTATTTTCCCCTTTCAAAAATGCCCAACGCGCCTATAGAAGTTTTCACTTCAAAGAGGTGTCGGTAACAGTGTCGCGAGTTGAATTGTTTTTTCCCATCTCAAAAATGTCCAATGCGCCTTCAGAAGTTTTCACTTTAGTAAAAATCTTTTTAAAAAATGCTGAACCGACTTCAAAAAGCAAAAAAAAGTCCGTACCTGTTAGTGCAGTCGGTTACTTGGCAACGACTTCAAATATTTATTTTTTGCTTTTTGAAGTCGGTTTAGTTTTTTTTAAAAGTGTTTTGTTTTACAATTTTAAGGGACGAGTGAATTATATACTAATATTTATATACCTATATTATATTATTTTGCTGAGTTGTACAGCAAGGTACCAACAGGATTGATATAATAACCATAATAACGGAATCTATATAGACATTCGAGCTTTTCGCCGTTAAGGAGTACCCTGGTGTATCTTTCAAGTCCAAAGTTCAATACCGATTTCATTAAAATGGGACCACCTCGAAACTATACTAAACTCAATCATCGAGATCATCGTAAGCAGTTTATAGATAAAGACGTTATAAAAAACACAGACGAATTGTCAACCTCTCCTTTTTTGAAGTCGGTTCATATTCTGATTAGTTCTATGGCAGGGTACCTATAGGATTGTCATAATACCCATAATATCTCAATCTACGCATTCGTATTGTATGTCGTTAAGGAGTTCCCTGATGTATCTTCAAAGTCCAAGGTCCAATACCGATGAAATTGAAATGGAACCACCTTGGAGCTATACTGAATCCAATGCAAAAAGAATCATCAAAATCGATTCATACTTGGCGGAATGATCGCGTAACATACATACAAAAAAAACATACAGTCGAATTGAGAACCTCCTCCTTTTTAGAAGTCGGTTAAAAACAGTGTTATGTTAAATACTGCAAAATAAATCTATATTAAAACAATAGATGATCTCGTCGTTAATCGTGTACGTATGTATGGTAGTTATGTCTGCATATTTTTTTTGTATGACAGGTACTGCAAATATTTCTAAATTAAAATAACAGGTAATTCCTTTGTTGATCGTGTATGCCTGCGGATGGTGCGTCACGGCTGAAGGTCGCGCAGAGGCTCGAGAGCGGTGCCGCGCCCGCACCGGCGTACAATACGCCCGCGCATTCAGCGTCCCAAACATTTCTGTTACTGTCGCATCGGTCACTATGACAGACGGCCGTCACGCATCGTTATGATTCATTCATTATTTTCAGCATTCACTACGCACACGTCATCCGTCGCGATTCGACTATGTAACATTAATATGCTGAGAGGGGTGGCTAGAAATGATTGAAATACTATAAGCTACTATTTGAATATCTACGTTGCACAACTCACAGACAGGAAAATTGTTAACAAATTACGTAAGAGGATCCTAATTCTCTAGTCTTGTGCAATATTAAAATATAGTTAAATTTTGAGTCTATTAGTCATCTTGTACCAGGAAAAGTTTCAATATCGTACTCAAACCGCTCGTAGGTACATTACGTTACCTTATAAACCGGTCTAGTATGGGTAGGGATGTGTTTTATCGGTTTTGAAAATAGATGTCCGGACATGCTACTAATTAAATCAGTATCCAATAATGGTTCATTAGAAAAAACTATAATAATAATAATATTAGCCCTGTTAAGAAACTGCCCCACTGTTGGGCACGGGCCTCCTCTCAAACTGAGAGGGTTTAGGCCATAGTCCACCACGCTGGCCCAGTGCGGGTTGGCGAACTTCACACACCTTCGAGAGACTCTTAGGTATGCAGGTTTCCTCACGATGTTTTCCTTTACCGTTAAAGCAAGTGATAATTAATTTTTAATACGCACATGCTTTCGAAAAGACAGAGGTGCGTGCCTGGGTTTGAACCAGAGACCTTTGACTTTGCAGTCCAACGGTCTAACCACTAGGCTATTACTGTTAATAATGGTTCATTAGAAAAAAACTAGGTGAACATATTCCGCTCGTTCTTTGGCTGGACTGTATCCTATTATCAATTGTGGAATACACCCAGACGATTAAATTGTTGCCAATAGCCCTTGGTAGTGGTACTATAAGCAGACACTTCTCCCCATTGGGGCTTGCATCCATTATTCTTCCATTCTAGAATAGGGCGAAGATCATTGTCTTCTTATGATCTGTTTATGTGTATAATTCACCCGTGCGAAGTCGGGGCGGGTCGCTAGTTAAGTATAATTTGATTGGACCAAATAATGCAGTATTTGTACAACTACGCAATTTGAAGTGCTGAATAATTACCCAATTTATATTAAAGCTGCTACCAATTTTGGATTCAACAATTGATATAGGTATCTACCTAATGGAATCATCATTTGCATGATACGGCATTAAGCGCATAAAATATAATTTGCGGTTTATAACAAATAGGAATATATAAAGTATTTTTTCCTCTTTTAAATAACATCTATAGGTAGGTATTCAGATTTTATGCTGGTAACTGTTTCAGCTTGCATAAATAACTCTGAACGTTAGTAACTAATTAATTAATGATACCTAAACTATGCTTGTGCTAGTTCTTCTTATTGGTTTGCCTATTCATGCTTCTGAGGCAGAAACAACCGATCAAATGCCAGTCAGCATGATACAAAAAATTTAGCGTAAAATATTCGTTTTAATTGTCTGTTTCTTTTACTCATGGACAGGGTAAATTTATTCATTAAACGTATGCTACCTAGATAGGTCTGTCTACATGGTTCTCCCATGCCCTCCAACTGATAATATAGATAGAAAATACTTTATTTAATTATGCATTATAATACATAGACCATTATAATTTATAATAATAATCCCACAAATCGAGGTGCGAGAGATTAGGTCATACTCCACCACGCGGACCCAGTGCGGATTGGTTGAGGCATATTTGTGGCCACCTGCTGTTAGATCTTATGAAGCCGCCTGTAAGGCTTGCAACTCAGCTTAACGTGCCTTCCGAAGCACGGAGACGCTCAAATATGATAATGCCACAAACGGTCACCCATCTCCGACCGACAGAGTCGAACGCCGCGGTCACACAGCCCTACGAGCGCCTCTATATATCTATAATTTATATAGGTAATATATAGAGAATATACATTATATATCATTTGCTTTAACGGTGAAAGAAAACATCGTGAGGAAACCTAAGAGTTTCTCGAAGGTGTGTGCAGTTCGCCAACCCGCACTGGGCCAGCGTGGTGGACTATGGCCTGATATTATTATTTTTATACATATGTATCTATAATTTATAATTACATAAAAAATAAAAATTCTAGTTCTGTAAATAATTTTAAATTATAGGTAATGGTAATTCATTCGACTTCTGTGGTCACAACCGTTTTTTTGTAAACAATAACATATAGAAGTCAAAAATTTGTCAGACTATGCACAGAGGTGGCGCACACGTTTTTCAAAGAGGAAAGCCGAGCAACTTTTTTTTCTTCTTTCTTGGGGTAAAATACTACTAAAGTATTTTCATTTTTTAATCGAATGGTTTAAAATAGCTGTATGTAAAAAAGCAAGAAAAATCAGTCCTTTATTTCTTTCTCAATTACGAAATATATAAACATAACGTGGCGTGACGTTGTGTATAGTGTAAATATGCTCAGTTTTTAATGTGTGTATTCGCTTTCACTTATAAAATGTAATATATTGAAAAGTTTTGGAAACAGCGAGATTAAAAATATATACGTAGCCTAACGAGTTTGACTTTTAATAGCACTAAACACATATGCTTATAACTAAGGCACTAGCTTGCCCACAATTATGAATTATAAATTCTATCAATACAGCAATTATAATTGACAAAAACATTCTACTCGCGTTATCTCATTTTGTCGTTATTGAATACGTGATATCGTGCTGTTTCCGAAGACTTTCACAAATTTGTTGGCTAATAATCTTTCTTTACTAATACAGGAAATGGTGCTACAATGACTAACTTTTTTATTTTCTTGCCGAACACAGGATGGGAAGAATATCATTGGTGAGCGGAAGATATTGCATGCTGTTCATTGTTGTGTCGGTGGCTGCTCTCATGCTATCGCGCTTTCGGTTAGACAGGGGTGCATTGACGGTTTTTATGGAATACTGGTAGACATCACTAAGACTTTGGGGTCTATTGACGTTAATTATTCCGTTCAATCTTTAGATATCACGCATGCAACTATTCGCATACTGCCCATTAGCAGATTAGGATTATTTATTTCATATTACAAACTTCCTTTTACGCTGATATCATTTCCTACTTTATGCCCACTGTTGCAAAAAATGCTGCTTTTAAAATATAATAAAAGCTGTCTTACAGAATATTCGCACTTGAACGTTACTCTGTAAATTTATCTGATTTTGTTATATAGCGTAGCATTAAGGATTCGTCGATCCAAGATTTAGAGTATTATTCATATTCATTAGTTAATTTAAAACAATTCGTTTAGTGTCTTGTAGTTTTATTCACGTGTTTTATTTAACTTTCTTGCTTAGAATGAAATTAAAAAGAGAAATTAACCTCATAATAACGTCACACATATGGTTTGCATGACGTCAAAGTTGAAAGTAATTCATATTTTACAGTGTTTATTTATAATTCCCACGGATCACTTCAATAGGGTCACACATGTTGATCTTCCATATGATTACATATTCATATAAATAAATGAGTGTCACAATCAATAATGAAAAAATGTCTTAGATTTTTTATAATAATCCACACTTCTTTTTAGAATCCATAGTATTCTTATAATTATATAAACTTAAATTTGACGACTATTAGAATTTCTTAATAAAAGGCCTTATAAGGAGTAGCTCTTAGGTCACACGAAGTCCGAAGTCGTTGTTGCCACAGAAGAATTGCTTGTTTGTTTCTTTAAGAGACTGAACATATAGACGAGAAGCACTAAATTCTAAATCCGAACATTCCTTAACTATAATTATGCTTCTATAAATTATTAAATATCACAAGTAAAAGTTTTTCAGTTCTGTATGCTCAATTTCATATCAAAGTCGGTATATAGCAAGGACTATAATATAATAGTAATAACGTTGATTGTACACACACAATAATTGCAGTAAGCGTAAAGTCAATACTAATAATTTAATTGAGTTGTGGTTTTCCCTTCAATATAAACTGTTGATTTGTATCCTCGCGGAAAGAAGTAGCTAATACTGAAAAATTTAATAAAGTACTAGTTATTTTATTATTTATGCATTTTAAATTAAATTTCCTGTGTTATTGCTTTGTGAGTGTGGTGATTCGCTTCGCACGGTCGGCTAGAACGAAGTACACGATATTATCTACATACCTACCTGCCGCGTAGTATGGTACTTTTTACTTTGACTGAAGATAATTAGGATGGCTCTCAAACAACTAAAAAAACAACAAAGCGCCGGGTGAAGACGGAATTACTGCAGAACTTCTGAAGGCGGGCGGATCGCCGGTACTTAAAGTCCTTCAGAGGCTATTTGATTCCGTCTTGCTTGAAGGGAAAACGCCGGAAGCATGGAACAGGGGTGTGGTGGTGCTGTTTTTCAAGAAAGGTGATAACACCTTATTGAAGAACTATAGGCCCATCACACTGCTGAGCCATGTTTATAAGTTGTTTTCGAGAGTCATTACGAATCGTCTCGAACGAAGGCTTGATGACTTCCAGCCTCCCGAACAAGCCGGTTTCCGGAAAGGTTTTAGTACCATAGACCACATACATACGCTGCGGCAGGTTATACAGAAGACTGAGGAGTATAATCGGCCACTATGCTTGGCGTTTGTGGACTATGAGAAAGCCTTTGATTCGATCGAGACTTGGGCGGTTCTTAGATCTCTCCAGCGATGCCGCATTGACTATAGGTACATCGAAGTGTTGAAGTGCTTGTATAATAACGCCACCATGTCAGTCCGAGTACAGGGGCAGTGCACGAAGGTGATCCCCATAAAAAGAGGAGTAAGACAGGGAGACGTTATTTCTCCGAAACTGTTTACGGCCACCTTAGAGGACGCCTTCAAGCTCTTGGAATGGCAAGGACTTGGCATCAACATCAATGGCGAATACATCACTCACCTTCGATTTGCCGACGACATTGTGGTCATGGCGGAGTCGCTGGAAGATCTAGGACGAATGCTCGGTGACCTCAATAGAGTATCCCAACAAGTGGGTCTTAAAATGAATATGGACAAAACAAAAGTAATGTTTAATGTCCATGTCGTACCCACCGCACTCACCGTTGGGAACTCTACTCTTGAAGTTGTCGACGAATACATTTACCTGGGACAGGCAGTCCGGTTAGGTAGGTCCAACTTTGAGAGAGAGGTCAATCGACGAATCCAACTCGGCTGGGCAGCGTTCGGGAAACTGCGCAACATCTTCTCATCCAAAATACCTCAGTGCCTAAAGACTAAAGTTTTTAGTCAATGTGTGTTACCAGTGATGACATATGGATCAGAGACGTGGTCTCTTACAATAGGTCTCATAAAAAAGCTCAAAGTTGCTCAGCGAGCTATGGAAAGAGCTATGCTCGGCGTTTCTCTACGTGATCGAATCAGGAATGAGGAGATTCGTAGAAGAACCAAGGTCACCGACATAGCCCTCAGGATTAGCATGCTGAAGTGGCAATGGGCTGGCCACATAGCGCGAAGATCGGACGGGCGTTGGGGCAGAAAGATTCTAGAGTGGAGACCACGTATTGGCAAGCGCAGCGTAGGACGACCGCCTGCCAGATGGACCGACGATCTTGTGAAAATCGCAGGAAGTCGTTGGATGCAGGTGGCATCGGACCGGTTACGCTGGAAAGCGATTGGGGAGGCCTATGTTCAGCAGTGGACAAGTATAGGCTGAAATGATGATGATGATGATGAAGATAATCTGATTTACTGTCTAATGAGTACTAGAAAAACAAACATAGCGTGCTTTAGGAAATGCAGAATAATTACGTACTTCGTCTATCACTTAATTAATAAATTCCTCGTTAATACAAATTAACAGCTTGCATGAGTCAGTAGTATCATAATAATATGAGATCTGCTTATTATGACGTTTTCTTTCACACATTGTGTGCGTAGATTTTGTACCGCATCTTATATTTTCTTAACAAACGGTTATTAACACGATTTTTGCGATATCTAAAGATATCGTATAAAGAATACATTTTGTATATAAATACGCAAATGTATTCTTTCATCATCATCAGTACCAGTCCACTGCTGAACATAGGCCTTTCCCATGGCATGCCATTGAGATCGGTCTTCGGCTCTTCTCCTCCAACCGTTGCCAGCCACCCTGCGTATATCGTCGCTCCACCGCAGGGCGTCCTACACTACGTTTGCAGAGCCTCGTCTCCACTCAATAACACGTCTACCCCAACGATTATCCGTCCTTCGGCAAATATAGCCAGACTACTGCCATTTCATCGTGCTGATCCTGTGAGCTATTTGAATGACCTTTGTTCTCTGTCGAATCACCTCATTTCGGATTCGATCACTCAGAGAAACTCCGAGCATAGCTCTTTCCATAATCCACTGAGCAACTTTCATTTTATGGACTAGTCTCACCGTCCACGTCTCGGCTCCGTATGTGATTAAAGACTTTTATCTTCAAACTTTGTGGTATTGGGGACGAGAAGACTTGACGAAGTATTCCAACCGCTGACCAGCCTAGCTGTATCCTCCTGCGGACCTCTCCCTCAAAGTCGTTTCTATCTAATTGTATTCTTTTGATATCGAATAACACGAGTTCTTTTTTAAATTTCCACAGTTAATTATTTGTAAGACTAGGCATGTCGATTTTTTAAAAATAAATTATACGTGTTACGCATTGCGCAGGTTCCTATGTTCGCGACCATTTTCTTGAAGGAGCGGACATGAATATTCAGTAAATTGTTTTTATTGCTTTGTATATATTACTATGTTTTTGTTAATTTGACGGACGATTTAGCGCAGTGGTTAAGAGCTTGAGCTGCTCCGCCCACTGTGTCGAATAGTCGCGGGTTCGATTCCCGCACGGGACAAATCTTTGTGTGATCCACAATTATTTGTTCCGGTCTGGGTATTTGTTTGTGAATTTTCATGTTTGTAAACGCACCCACGACACAGGAATAAATCCTAGTGTGGGGCTACGTTTTTAAAAAAAAAAAAAAAAAAAAGATTAAAAAAAAAAAAATTCGACAAAATAATGAATAGCAATATTCTACTTTACAACTGTAGAACTATCATCTTCAGCCGTCACAGCCATTGAAATTTACTAGACAAATACTTCCGAAATGCATGCATGCATGTTAAATATTATAATATGATTATACTGAAATATTTATTTCAATTCATATATGTGCCCATCTCGCCGGCTTGCAACGCTTGAGATAATTATATTATAATTCGCCACACTACGCTGACTTCCAAACCGTAATAATCGCTCAAATAAGCAGAGATTACAGGGTCAGTCTGTCTGTCCCTGAGTGATACTGTGATATGTTGAAAAGAGAAACATTTACAAAATTAACGCTTAATATAAAGACAAATAATCTCTCAAACCAATCAGACAATCAAAATAATTGTGTACTCAGTACGTAACGTCGATTCCATACCAAGTAACATAATGATGCCTTGTATTCTACTGTTCAAAAACAAGTACATTATGCGGTGTATATGCCACCATGTGAGTGAAGCTCCCTTCTTGTAGTTGCCGAAAAGAGATATGGCAACTTTTTAAAAAGGCAAAAGTTAACAACATACATTCTTAAATTCGAATTTGAAAATCGGAAACACCATTTATTTTACAAACGTTTGTGAAATATTATCAAAACCAAATATAAGAAACAATTCAATATGGTTTTTATCAAGAAAAAATATGAATTCAATTTTAAAAAAAAAGTATACAAACAATTTGAAAAAATTAACGAATTATGTCGGTGTCCACAAATTGTCCATGTGAAGTTCTAAATGCTATCCGTGGCTAACAATCAATGTCAATTAAATTTATATAAAAATTCTGATAATGTGAACAAATTCTCGTCGAACAAGATTTCTGTCGACGAAGGGCCCAGTTAGACTGTTCTTGAACAATGAATACATCGCTTTTGGTTTTATGAGAATGCAAATTAATATTTTATGGCCAACATAATGTGGCGTTAGCTTTATGGTAGGATGGAACGTAGACTGTTAATATCGTATTGTTTTGCTTAAAGAGTGTGTCTGATATTGCAAATTAATTTTAATATACCATTAACAAATTTAACACTGATTAAAGGATCTGTACAAAATTTTGATATGGAATAAAATCTCTTAAATGCACTCATTAAAGAAGTTAGTAAATAGGTGTTCAAACAATGAAATCAAACACGAAAATGCCATGAATGTTAAGGGGTTTCAGATTATTAAACTCTTCAATTCATTCCTTACACATTATTTAAGCCCCTTTTTGTATTCTTAAATTGTATGATATAGTATTTCGTGGCAAGAAACCACCGGAACAAGAACGTATTATTTCTGAACTTACTACGTTTCGTTGATTGTTATCAGGGTGCATTCCTACATCACATTGGTCTGAATTATAAGCGGTATTCGTTCCACCCTACCGCTGCTTTTTATTATGTGTTTCATACGTGTATGTGTTGTCGCTGTGTTTCACTGTGAGCGTGACCGCTTGGCCCCGCAGAGCCGAACACGCCCGGCAAGTTCATCGTGTGGTTCCGGAATGAGACCACGCTGCTGGTGCTGTGGCAGCCGCCCTACCCGCCCGGCGCGTACACGCACTACAAGGTGAGCTCCATATAAAATAAAATCCTTTTCTACCATTTTTTTTTTAATCTCTTATATCATAACGAATCTCTGCACTACGAAATTATTCCTGTGTCCTGAGCGCGTTTACAAACAGGATATTCATATACAAAAACGCCCACACCGAAATAAATATGTATGGGTCACACAAACATTGCGTACGGGAGTCGAACTGGAGCGGCTTAATTTCTTAACCTCTAGACCAGACTGACTGTCAATCAGATATACTTTTTATTTTATAAATATTCAGATCATGGATCAAGGATAAATATGGGTATGATACGATAACAAAAATATGCAAGCGATTCGAAAAATTGAATGTTCGGATACTTATGTCACTGACCGTATGTCCGTACGTGCTACCACGGTGTTTGTAGAAAATATCAAGGTTAATTAACGTCCAGCTAAATCAGTGTAACCTGGGTAAAAGTTCGTGGCATTCCCATTTTTGAGAGTCTCCGTCATTGTTTAGATTGCAAATTGTCCGTTAGATACGGATATTAGCCATTATTTTAACGAAATAGATAAATAATGAGGGTCAAATGTTTGTTGGTTCTGGGGCAATTTTCGGTAATATCCTTTCATAGAAGATAAATATTTCTATTTATATTTTTGTAACCCCAATGAAAATGACTGCCTCGTTGGTCTAGTGGCAAAGCGCATCGCTTTGTGATCACGAGGTCCTGGGTTCAAATTCTAGGTCGGATAAATGTAGTTTTTCTAACGAAAAATTCCCAGTATTAGTCCGGAGTCTGGAATTGTGCCCGGTATATGTCAATAGGCTCGCCCCATACGTCACGTAACATCGTCGGCGAAACGTGGGTGTACTCAGTACCTCTGCCACCCCCTCTGGGGAATATAGGCGTTTCGGTGTTTTTTTTTTATAACCCCAATATGGTTTTTATCAATACCCAGGTATCAATAGACCCGCCAGATGCTCGAGACTCTGAGCTATATGTAGAGAAAGAGGGGGAGCCGCCGGGGCCTGCGCAGGCGGCGTTCAAGGGGCTCGTGCCGGGCCGCGCGTACAACATCTCCGTGCAGACCGTGTCCGAGCCGCAGATCTCCGCGCCCACCACTGCGCAATACCGCACCGTGCCGCTGCGCCCGCGCAACGTCACCGCGCCACCCGAAGATCTTAAGGAGACATCCTTTCGAGTCACGTGGCTGCCGCCGTTAGAGGAATGGTATGTGACTACCTTTTTGTTGAAGAGTTAATCTTTTTATAATTAATACTGACTGTTGTTTTGCATCCTCCCTGAATTTACAGGATTAGTGGTCCTGAATGCTGAACATTAAGTCATAAAAAGAATTGATAGTTTCTTCTTCTAAAATTAGTCGTTCGTGTGTTTATACATATAGTAGTATCTACCATAAATATCTAAATCTGTTTTTTTGTCAAAGAAGTATTAGTAAAAATATAAGCGGAAAACACACATAGCAAGTTTTAACTAGTACAGAATAACTAAGTACTCTTTCTATTAAAAATTCCTTAAAATTTACAAGAATACAAAACAACAGCCCGTATACCCACTGATACGCATACAAATCGGATAATACAAAAGTGTTAAAATGCGGGAAGCGTTAGAATACTTGTGTATTTCATACGTATATTTTTTAATAAAAAAAAGTAGCCATACACTAGAAATTGTTCCTGTGTCAGGGTGCAAATATAAAATTTATATACAAAAATACTCTAACCGAAACAAATATTTGTGGGTCACACTAAGATTTGTTCCGGGGATCGACCTTCGACTACTCGATGCTGTGAGTGAAGTGGATTAAACTTTAGAACACTGGACCAAGCTGTCCATCAAATGTTACGACATTATAGTATCTTTCACATAAGATGAGTCGTGACAGTTCTAAGTGCCAAACGAAATTAATATTTAATTCAATGGTATTAAGGCATAAAACCATAAGTATAGAAACAGGCCATTCGTCTTATTGCTATGGAATAAAGTATAATTTTTCTTTGACACTTACAACTGTCACACTACCCATCCTTCATGATGAATACTATAGTATATTTCTTGCTTATTTATTACAACACTTGTGTATATCTGCCTCGTGTACTGTTTGCGGTCACGTGGTCCTGGATTCAAATCCTATGTCGGACAAATGTAGTTTTTCTATCGAAAAATTCCCAGTATTTGTCCGGAGTTTGAAATTGTGCCCGGTATATGGCAATAGGCTCGCCCCCTTTTACATGGGACCTAACATAATCGTCGAAAAGTACACCTCTGCCATCCCCGCTTGGGGAATATAGGCGTGAGGGTGTGTAAAATGATAACTTTTTTATTTCTGATGAGTCGTTTTTGTAATTATTTGGGTACTATCACCTGCTTTAGATTTAGCGAAGGTATGTTTATTCTCTTAACGCTTTGTATATGAAAGGCTTCTATTGCGATCATCATCCGTGTCGCCGACTCCATAACTCCAAGCTTTAGCCCGTTCCAGTTCCCGCTTGGGGAATAGAGGCGGTGTTTATTTTTTAATGTTTATGTACCCCTTTAGCGAGTTCGAGAAGTACCAGGTGACGGTGTCGGGCACGGGCGGCGGCGGGCGGCGGCTGGCGCCGGCCGTGCGCGCGCGGGACGAGCCGCCCACCTGCTCCTTCGACGGACTCGAGCCCGGCGCGCACTACACCGTCACCGTCAAGACCATGTCCGGCAAGGTCACCTCGTGGCCCGCCACCGCCGACCTCACGCTCAGTATGTATTCACACGCTAAAGGTTTCGCCACATAGCCGACGCTCCGCGACGGCGGCGCGGCTTGGGGAGTTGTAATGTAATGAAATGTATGGGAGACGCCACACAGCGCAGCCACATTCGGCGCGACGGCAAACGTCACAACCAAACGTAGACGAGCTCATGGGTCGCGCATCCGTCGGCTATTTGACTAAACCTAAAATATATCTGAAATAAAACCCATGGTCACGGGAGGGACCCTCCCGTGACCATGGGTGCTGCAAAGCACTCGAAACGTCGGGAACTTAAAAATCAAAATAATCCGCGATAAAATCCGAAAAAATAGTTTTATTTCATGTGTAATATTCGCGTAAATCTAAGAACTCAGTACTTAAATATATCTACTAAAAATACACTCCGGTTCGGTGGAGACCAATCCTCATTGGGTCCGCTAACGGTCAAATAACTAGTACAGATTTACACGTTGCCCTATCGCTAAGGCTAACGTGACATTAGAGCTCGTGTAATGTATTATCTATCTATCTATATCATCACGCCAGTTCCGGCAGAGAGTACAGAGTTCGAACAGGTTCTTTCTTTACAGACCTCTCTGGCTTCCTCCACTCTCATAGTTCGTCTCATACACGCTCGCCGGATACGGGGACTTGATTTACTCTTCAGATAAGACACGGTCCATTGTGTCATGGTAAGATAGTCTAGGTCTTCCCTGGTACCTACATCCTTCCAGCTTGTATAAATCCTCTCATTAAAACACATAATTGCGATTTATAGGGACATAGGTTAGGTTCTACGGAATTGGCGCTGTGCAATTATATCGTACTTGATTCGCGTAATCTCGCTGCAATTTGTGAGAGGATTTTGCTCGGCATTGGGATAGTATTGGCTTTTTTATTTATATAAATAGGCTATCACCAAAACCTATAGCCAAAGCCGAAGGTTTAATAACTCTAAGAAATTTAGTTCATGATTGGCTAAATTTAAAAAAAGTTATGTTGACTGTATAACAAGATGATTATAATTGCTTCCAACTGGCTAAAAATAATAACACTGAAATAATATAACAAAATTAATTTACTTTAAAGTAATTTAACAGTCATAATCAGTCTAAGTTTTCTAGTCTAGTGCGTATTAAACTAGACTTGCAAATAAACTCATTAAAACATTTTTTAAACTTTGGCCAATTAAATGTAAATTTTTTGTTACTTGAGTAAATTAAAATTTAAAGTACGTGAGAATTACAAGTATCGCGCATTCTTAAATCGTAGATCGTTTAATTTTGGTGCTTGCTGGAAACCTTCTGCTTCGGCGAAAATTTAGACCCTTTTTGGCCGAAGGGGTATTTTCGGCCGAAGGTGGCCGAAGCTGGATATTCAGTCGGACATTAATATTTTTATAGCTAAGTACATACCTGCGGACTTACACCTACATACATGAAAATATAAAATCATCCGCACGACTAAAATAGCACTTATAACACTGTTGTCTTTTTTTTTTTAAGAACGTAGCCCCACACTACGATTTATTCCTGTGTCGTGGGTGCGTTTACAAACATGAACATTCACAAACAAATACTCAGACCGGAACAAATAATTAAAGTGGTGGATCACACAAATATTTGTCCCGTGCGGGAATCGAACCCGCGACTATTAGACACAGTGGGCGGAGCAGCTCAAGCTCTTAACCACTGCGCTGAATCGTCCGTCAAACAATGCAATCATATTGTTAGTGCGAAACCTAACCTAACCTTTACAACACTTCTTACTTTGTTAACTCCATTGTCCATGACAACATATTAATCTTTGACATACATAAATTTTAAAGACGAATTACAAAGAATACCTTTAAAGTCTTTATTCCTCTTGAACATATAAAAACGACTATTAACCAGCAAATCACATATTTCAAAAATGTTGCACTCTGATGGCAGTATCCCTCCTATTCGGAGGGGCATAAAAACGTACTTGATAGTGAACCTTAGTGACTCTTACAGCAATACAAACTTTGAAGAAAATCGTTTGAAAAGTAAAATGTGTTGTTAACGTCCACACAGAACCGCTGCCGGTCCGCAACCTGCAGTGGCGGTATGCAGACGGCGCTGACGGCGGAGTTGTGGTCTGGTGGACCCCTTCCGATAGCAGCACGCAGGACGAGTATAAGGTACATCGAAAATGCCTTTATTGAGATATCATACCATTTTAAGGATCTCTGAAATAAATAGTTTGACATTGTCGATTTATATGAACATAGAATAGAATCAACCTCCCTAGGACGGCACCACAGTCTCATAAATAATTATAAACTATATCCACATATCTTTCTATCGGCAAAGTAATTTCACAATAATACTGCTAGAGATTATGGTAACGTCTAGTTAATTCAGTCTTTTATTGTTTTCCTTTCGACAAATGGATTCTTCCGTCCTTGACAGTAATCTTATGCGTGTACTGAAAGTGGAAACTCGAGCTACAAAACGGACGCAGCTTGGTCTGGGGAAGAGCAGTAGGTCTACCATAAAACGTAATTCCGAAGTTTCGGATCGAAATTTCGGGCGATTCCTACCACGAAGTACTTTCATACCGAAATCGGTCCCGAAGACGGCTTGTGACGTTTCGTCAGTCGTAAAACCCTACCATGAAGTGATCCGAACAAACGAAGTTTCGGCATTCTGACAGCACTTCTTTCGTGATTTTAACCTCAATTATACGAAAACTAAAGAGGTAACTTTTTACTTTCGTAAGTGTGAATTTTATAATTTTGGGTGTTTTAATTTAAACACGAATGGTTTAATGGTGATTTTGTTGATATCTTAATAAAGAAATTAATTTGAAATTTGAAGGAAAACATCGTGAGGAAACCTGCATGCCTAAGAGCTTCTCAAAGGTGTGTGAAGTTCGCCAACCCGCACTGGGCCAGCGTGGTGGACTATGGCCTAAACCCTCTCAGTTTGAGAGGAGGCCCGTGCCCAACAGTGGGACAGTTTCTTAACAGGGCTATTATTATTAATCCGATGCAACTTAATGATAGGTACACGCATCGTATTTCGTTCGTGTATCGTTCGGCTCCGAAGTTTCGGATTGAAACTTTTATGGTAGATCTACAGGTACACGTCGCGTCACGGTTTATGAGCACTTGACTTTAATGGTGGAAGAATTTGGCGCATGTATACCCTCGCGTGTGCTACGGGAAACGACGTATCACTAATCACGCGCCGCCAAAAAAAACTACTTCTGTGCATTCCAAGTCACGATCTTAATCCGTGATGCGATCTGTAAAAAGAATGATATTTATAAGCTAATATACAGATCAATATTTCGCAACTACCTTAGCTGCATAACCTGCGTGGGAGCATACATTAACAATATTGCGTGTGCGCAGGTTTCGTACCACGAGGCAGGTCCATCGCGGGACGACAGCAACACGCTAATGACGCCGGAGACCAACGTGCCCCTGAAGACCTTACTACCAGGACGCAACTACACCGTCACCGTGAGTAGACCCTACCAGCACACTAAACATAATATGGAAACACCAGTAGTACTAGCAGTCAAATAGGAATCAAGCGCACAGGCATGCGCACCACGCTGCTTCTGAGAGATGCTTAATCGTGTTTGTAAGACTTAATTCCTAAATTAATTCAACTCCCTGATGAACTTGATGACAACGTTGATAATGAAATTGATGAAGTACCCCACCCTGGATAGGAAAGCGATGGATAGTTTACATACCAATTGATATCAATTGCGACGGCCGTTTTTAAGGGAAATCGAAAAGGCACGTTTTTTCACTTCGTTTCAATGACCTTCATTCATGCACATATAAGAATATATAATGGTAAATATTCCACCAACATTAAATAACACAAGTTTTGGAAATTAAGTCAAATTGACAACATTACCCTTCAACTTTCCGCCAAAACTCTTAGATCTCTTTATATAGTATGTTTAATGTGGTTGCGGTGTCACATTGGCCGGCAAGAGCCAATAACACAAATTTACACTATGTGACAACTGAGTCATTCGTTCATGCAATCGGTTCCGTTCAGGAGATCGTCATCGTCAAAATATAAATAAACACCTTTACGCCGATATTCCTTATATTCCTCACACACACACAGCTAGGGCTAGCTGGCTAAAAGTGTATCGTCGACGAGGTCCCGGGGCGAGGCTATCGCCACTATACCGGGAGCAGTTCAGACTGGATACTGACAGATTTTTCTTCTGCAGAAAAAACACCTTTGTCTGATTTAGGATTCAAACCCAGAACCGTATAAGAGCCACTTATAAAGTAACGGCACATTTAAAATATGTTTATATATAATTTGTCCGTCATTTTCATAAAAGAACTTGTGCAATTCGTGCTTACGGCTCGCGCTGGCTTTTGTAATAAGTACTTTTTAAGGTTCGATGTTATTCTGACACTGTTACTCTATCGTCAGGTGTACGCGGTGTCACGGGGTGTAGAGTCGAACGAGAGCGTGTTCTCAGTGCCGACGCGGCCGCTGGCGCCCGTCGTAGTGTCGGCCGAGCCGGGCGAGCGCTCGCTTCACCTGGTGTGGCGCTCGGACGTCAACTCGCGCCAGGACTCGTACGAGCTACGCTACCGCCGCCGCGAGCCGGCCGTCCAGCATGAGTACAGCACGGTCAGTGACTACGCACACATTTCCTAAACGTCGCTAGCGCCCGTCGTGTTGTAGGCCCACTCGGACGAGCAAGCGTTTGATTCGCCCGGTCTGGCACTCGGACGTCAACTCGCGGCAGGACTCGTACGGAGCATGAGTTCCTGTTCGGTTATTCGATCGACGTCGGTGGAATCCATCATTTTGGATAGCTCTTTACCTGAATAATCTTTTTTTATAAAACGTATCCCCACACTAGGATTTATTCCTGTATCGTGGGTGGGTTTACAAACATGAAAATTCACATACACAAATACCCAGACCGGAACAAATAATTGTGGATCACACAAAGATTTGTCCCGTGCGGGAATCGAACCCGCGACTGTTAGACACAGCGGGCGGAGTGGCTTAAGCTCTTAACCACTGCGCTAAATCGTCCGTCAATTATTTTTATTTAGATATTTATGTCTATGTATATATTATAATTATATATATTAATATTTGTATCGTAAGTACTAAATATATGTATTTATTTTATATTATTTTTATTTTCTCTAGACCTTATATTGTATAACTGACCTCTTATTCATCTCTTCATCTCTCAACACTCAAAGGTTCGCTGAAAGATAACTCATATTTGAATTAAGCTCGCCTTTTTGTATACTTCTTAAATGTAACTTTTATTACTTTACTTACACTAAAGAAAGCAGTTTACCGGTCCTGACCGGACGGACGACACTGGCTGGTACAGAGCAGTACAAATCAACCTGCGTGAAAAATGGATTAATATGATCCGGTTCAGGTAGTCGGTACTGACAAGCATAAAATAACACGGGGCTTTTTCAGCCGCACCGAATAAAATCGAACCGCACAGACTTGTCTGGACTCCCCTTTTTATGTAAACACCCTAAAGGCCATTCTGCTGTCAAAAAACTTTTAAACCTCTGACTAGACGAAACTGCATGTTATGTAGATATAAACTCACTCATAAGGTTAAAGAGATAATAATAGATCGAAGGTAAGTTGTTCAATTTTTGACATACAGCTCCAGCCTAATCTATATTATAGGCAGCATAATCAACTAATCAAAACATAATGGTATTAATTATGTTTTATAGAAAACTGAAATGTGTATTTATAGATGAAAACCCACGACACGAATGCGACTTTGGAGAACTTATTCCCGGGTGCAGTATACGAGATCCAGGTGGCTGCCGTCAGTTACGGTCTGCTCAGCGAACGGCATACGTTGCTCAAGCCAGTTCGTAAGTATTGAGAATCAATTAGACATGGTCATATTTTTATCTTGACGTCGCACTGCACGGTTAAAGTATTCTTCTATTACCAGGGTTAATTGGCGTTTGGCTCGGTTAATTAGAGATGGATAACTTTGGCATTCCCATTTTGAGCTTTTCTTTGCTTCGAAAGACACATTAAGCTGTTCAGCTGGTCTGATCTCTCATCTCGATTTGTGACATTAAAATACTAAAGTTTGGTATTTTGATGCTTTATATGTACTAATTCTAGCATAAAAAGCGAGTTAAAATTATGAAAAGAATATTTTTTATACATGTGAACCACGATCGGCTTACAAGCTCTGTGTAACCGGTGACATATTTATGTCTCGGCGATCGTAGCCACAGGAAAATTGTCTTAGGAAAGTATCCTTAAGTTTTTGCGATTTCTTATAAGAATCATAAACTTCTATCGCACCAACTGAGTTTGAAGGATTGGATTGTCAGAAATCGGAAAAAAAACATTTTCCCATACATTTAGTAAGAAGGCGCTCGTAAGGCGCGCTGTGCAACCGCGGTGTTTTTACCGATTACCAAGGTTAAGCAGCGTTTGACTCGGTTGGCCCCAGATGGGTGACCGTTTGTGGCATTTTCACATTCGAGCGTCCGTGCTTCGGAAGGCACGTTAAACCGTTGGTCCCGGCTACCACTTAATGTGGTAGTCGTTAAGCCGAGTTGGAAGCCTTAAAGGCGGCTTGATATGTTCCAACAGCAGGTGGCCACAAATCTGCCTCCACCAATCCGCACCGGGTCCGCGTGGTGGAGTATGACCTAATCTCTCTCACCTCAATTAGTGAGAGAAGGCCTTTCTCTCTCTTGGCGGCTCTAATATTATTATTATTACTTTGACTGCCTCGTTGGTCTGCTGGCAAAGTGCATCGCTTTGTGATCACGAGGTCCTAGGTTCAAATCCTAGATCGGACAAATGTAGTTTTTCTAACGAAAAATTCCCAGTATGAGTCCGGAGTCTGGAATTGTGCCCGATATATGGCAATAGGCTCGTCCCCTATTACATGGGGCCTAACATCGTCGGCGAAACGTGGGTGTACTCAGTACACCTCTGCCACCCCCTCTGGGGAATATAGGCGTGACGGTGTATTATTATTATTAGTAAGAAATGATCGTGGCGTCGATATCGAGCAAGGCAAGTACGCAATGTGTGCGTGTCGTGTGCAGGTCCGCTGGGCGGGCAGTGGGTGCGCGTGGAGCGCGCCACGTCCAACAGCGTGGGCGTAGTGTGGGCGGGGCCGGCGCGCGGCGCGGGCGCGCTGGGTGGATTCTCGCTGCGCTACCGCACGCGCGCGGACACCCGCTGGACCGCGCTCGACCTGCTGCCGCCCGACGCCACCACCGCCGAGGTGCGCTACTATACAAGCTGTAACGTAATAAACGCAACACCTGAAAGTAGTTTGTTCTAAATAGCTAACTGACTTGATTCCAACTATTTTCAATGTATCTTACATTTTTTTTAAATTTGCATAAAATGTGTTTACTCCTTCAGTGCGCTATAAAAAACTAAATTTATTCTTGGTTCATAGCAATAAGGAGATTTTCAATGCATTACTAGTATGCGTATTTCTGAAAATGCACTCATACACATACAAGTTTCATTGTTAATTGGGGTATAGAAGTGCTTATAAAAGGGTAAGAACCTTTAAATTTGGAAATTTGGTTTTCTATCTATCTATCTATAACCTCACGCCAGATCCCTTGCGGGGTAGGCAGAGAGTACAGAGTTCCAACAGGTTCTTTCCTTACATACCTCGTACATAAATTTGGTTTTCATTTTGAAAATATGAAGTAATTCTCTAATCGGGGTGTCTGAGATCTTGCGTTAATTATGTTACACCTTGTATACCGTCATCTCCCAAAGCAAATATAAAGAGAAGTCAGCTTAAGCTACTGTGCACTGTCATTCAATTAGTAGTCAATTCGTGATGTTATCGCACTCAGCGTGGTTTACTCAGCTAGATGGCAAGTACGAAAGTTGGCGGGGTGTTCCTTTCGCCCCGCGTAGTGACACGCTTGATTATATAGGAAAATCTTATAATAACATCTGCTCTTTATATTTGCTTCGTGAATGGTCCATTTGAAATTCTTAACCCGCAGGATACCAAATGGTGGTCGCAGACGACAAGATAAACATAGATAAAGATGGCGTGACGATTTTGACATTTTTGCGAGTACTTCGTAGCCTGAAATATCGACTAGCTTATATCGACAGTTATTAAAGTTGAAGTGAAGGCTTTTGCTCAGGAGTTGGACGGTCAAACAAGCTAGAAAAAACCCTCTCGGTCACTTGATACGGCCGTTTTGAAGCAATTTCGCAGGTTTCTGCATTCTGCAGGTTACGTCAGGCAGCTTATGTCCGCAAGAGAGAGCGAGTTGTCTAGGCTCCCCTATTGCCCATTCTTCCGAACGCGGCAAACACCGGTACATTCCATACGGAGATCCTGGAGCCCCTCTAAATTGCTGATGTGGCCACCCTGTGGTTTTTAGTCGGTAGGAATGCGACACGCCCCGCAAGCTTCCCCACTAATCTGGACCAGTTATGTAACTTATAATATCATAGTCATAAAAGGTTTGTACTAAAGATATACTATTTAATGTGTGCAGATCACTAACATGACCCACGGCGAGCATTACTTCATCCGACTCGACACCGTGAGTGAAGACGCGGACGGCGAGACAGTCGAAAGCGACAAACCACTTACTGCCGAGCACACCGTCCGTGAGTTGCAACCACATTTGTGTTATTATACAACTTATTTCATACTTGCTGTGCTCGCGACTTTCCAGGCATGTATTTTGTAGACGACGCTATAGTCTTTTTCACGGGCCATGGGTACGGTGACGTTTGATCATATTCCATTTCATGCATATTGTATTTAAAAATATTGAAAATATAGAATCCAAAAAATAAACATAAATATAAAATTACATCAAAAATCTACTTTACTTTTAATTTAAATCATATACGGTTCATAAATTTGCGCAAGTATTTACAAAACTTAAAACTTAATAAAACTATTACTTAACTATGTAAATTGTAACGGTTTGCGTTTTAGGGACTGGCACAACATTATCGATATAATCGTTGTTGTTTTTTAAAATGTACCAAAGCGATTGCCGACTTTTTTACAAATATATTATTCTATGAATCTGAATAAAATATTTAGTATTCTCATTATCAATAAATTAATAAATAAACATGGATGCACTATCTTGACATATTAATCAGAGAGTTTTATAGATTTTTTAATAATACACGTAACCGACGAATCAAGCTATTTGTCAGAGGATTTTTCTGACCAATGGCTTGATTTCTAAATAAATAATGAGATTATTTTATTTTGTTCTCTTTTTGTTCCTAAATTATTATTATTAATATCTATTCATTCTTCGTTATAAATTTTCTCGATATGATATTCAATGGATTCTATTTCACACTCACTACATTTCTAGAAACGTCAAATTCTAAACTTCAGCGTACCCATGACTGGTGAAAAGGACTATACTAACCTCTCAGCCATTGTCATGGCAATAGGGAATATGCATGTAATTTAAATATTTTTCTGTAATCTTTATTGCCATATAATTATACCTATGACATTATTTTTTGTACCTTATCGTTTTTCAATTAGTAATTTTAATTAATAAACAGTTCAAAAAATGTGAGGGAACAAAACGCTACTCTATGGTAAGAGTGATCGTGACGTCAAATTCAAAGGGTATTTCAAAGGTTCTATGGTTGTGTTTATGTTCTGTGTTTTCTTTGTATAATTTAGCATAATAATGTTATCTTAAGAAATAACAGTGACTGAGGGTAATATTGTAAGGACTAAGACGTAAGACAGCATTTTACAAAAATAGAAGTAAGAGGAGTAAAAGGTGCAATGTAAAATATAAATCAGCCTATTCTCTTTCATTACTGGATTCATATCTTCTCTTAAAATCCAGGTAAGAGAGATTGAAGAAGGTATATTTGGGGTCACCTACAGAGCCACCACAGGCGGCAAAACTTTTCGTGCGGCTGCCTTACATGCATAGCTGTCACTGTACGAGAAAACAATCATAAATACTTGAATATTGATTTAATTTTAAAAAACATTTGTCATCGCTGAAATGTGGATATACAAACTACAACTCTGCCACCGCCCCTTAGGGAAATGTATTTTTAGACCCTAACGTCGTTGGAGAAATGTGGGTGGGTGTACAAAGTACATCGATCGTGAGCTGAATGTGGGTGCACCTGGCACTCCTGCCACCATCACTTGGGGATACACATCTTTGGGACTTGACATTGTCGGCAAAATTGAAATATACAAAATAAAACTGCTGCCGACGATGTTTTTTGTTCAGATTTACATTCAGCACTTAATATAGCCTATACACAGTGGTTTCAGTAGAATACAGTACTTACACAAAAGCTTCCCGTCTTGCAATCATGTTGTAATTATCTCAAAAACATGAATTTATTGATAAAACTATTCAGAAACACCTCACGGCACTTAAGTTGTCGGATTATAGTATCTTTCATGAAGGCTGGGTACTGTGACAGTTGTAAAGAGTCAAAGAAATTATACTTTATTCAATGGCAATAAAGGGAATGACCTGTTTCAATACTTATGGTTGTATGCCTTAAAATCATTGAATTAAATATTAATTTCGTTTGGCACTTGGAACTGTCAGTACCCATCTTATGTGAAAAATACTATAGTAGTGACTGATGACGTCACAGCAAGCGCGCCAAAACGGGCGTTTGAATCGGCCGAATAGGGAATATGCGTGTATTTTTTTTATGTTTTTATACGATAGATTACATCAATATATAACTGCAAAAAAAATAAGCGTCAAAAACCAAACGTAAAGGGCAAAAAAAATGTTGAAGATAGCAAACAGATAAGAGCACTTTAAACGCCCGCCATTTTGGCGCGCTTGGCGTGACGTCAAAGTCTATAATAACAATCAACTAGTGAACAGCTGTAGAAGTAATTTATTTTTATCTTGTATTTTGCGACTATTATACAATGGAACAACACTGTTTTGTGCCTAGGTGTAAAAAATACAATAAGTAATGCACCCGATAGGTGCGGACATAAGGAGAAAGTGGTCTAAAATCAGAAAAAGAGACATGATATATTCTTCAACTTGTTTATATTGCTGTGAAGATCACTTTAAACTAAGAATTAACTTAAATAATTTAAACTAAAATTTTGTCTTTGTGTAAATCGACAACAAAAAATAACATTAAAACTAACTCAATGGCAAACATCCAACAAATATGCAGTTGTTGACATTTGTATTGTAGACTTTGACGTCATATTCGATCTGACCAATAGCGTGGCGTTCCAGTAACTTTGAATTTCCCACTCATTTTTTGTACTTTCATCAAATTATTTTCTTAATAAAAAAGTAATGTTATAAAAAAATATTGGTATAGACATTATACTAATGCGATAAAGTTTGTAAAAAAAAATATTTGACCCTTATTTGAATTACACGCATATTCCCTATTGGATTGCAGTTTTAAATAATTATTTTAGCACAAACTATTGAGGTTTTTTATGTAATATATATTTTTCGGTTATGTGCTAAGGTAAACAATCGATTAAAAATATAAAAAATATGCATATACCCTATTAGACAACATGGCGATATGACAACTTACAGGTTTAAATGCTGAGACACGTATTTTTTTATTTCTTACCTAAGGCCTAAATATAAATTTTATCATATCCTTAATATGAGAATCTAAAAACTTTCATCCCCTATTTCACCCCTTCAGTTTTATAAATTATATTCATCCATCCGTAATGGCCTCAATCGATGACAATGCTATGGAGAGTAGTAGTCCCATGCGAATCCGTTAATTGTAGCCACCGCCGACTACGATCTCCCCCTCGACCCCTGCCGCCACCGCCGGCCGCGACATGTTCTCACCGACCCCCCTGATGCTTTGTCATCCCTTCTTTCCGCTCAGAATACGGGCGACGACGACGACGTAGTAGTAGATCCCCTCCCATAGCCGGCGGTTGACCGGTGCACTGAGTAGTGCACCCGTCCCCCTACAGCGACTGTCCCAACCGAGGGCGCCCTCGATTATGTCGCCTCTTGCCCTTCTGGCTGGCTAGAGCGTAGTTGTTGCACGCTCGCTTTTCAAGTCCGGTGAAGCTGTAAAGGCCTCGCGGCCAACAGCGTACATCATTCACACACACACACACACACGAGTAGTAGTTTGTATATTTATTTATTAGACAAGGATATCGATATCGTCCCGTTCAAAAGTTATACTAAAAAACGTCCCCAAATCGGCGTGAATAGTTATGGTATACAAAAATAAATTAGGGCATATTGTACCTTACTCGTGTCACTTATAGTTGTATTTGCATTGCAATGAACAACAAGCTAATAAAAGTTCACCGGTAGATCAGTGAGTGATCCGCACCCAAGAGAGAAAGAGACAGTTGCGGACTGCATACGATGTTATAAAAAAAAAACAAATTAATCGATCAATTGCATTAATTTAATGCGAATAAAGACAGCACCATCATTCATTCATCATATCAACATATCATTATTGTGAAGTGATAGTTACTTAAAATAAAACAGCCCATCATTATTTGTTATTTTTTTTGTATAATTTTTAGTTTTTAATTGCTCAGTTCGGCATGTTCGTTGTGCGGTAAATAAGCGATTTGAAGCGTAGCGTAGAACACTAGTGTAGCTAGTTTTTCGTACCCACTTTTATCTGCTTTCAAGTGGTGCCTCTTTTCGTGCGGCGAGCGTGTACCTACCTATATTTACCGATAGACAAGGAAAACTCAACAGCTAAAACAATATGAATAAAGTGGCGCATTATACAACATGAAAAAAATGTGACAAAAACTGAAGCGTACACATAAGTTTAGTATAGTGCGACAAGGATCTATTGGCACGTGGTCAAAATTGGATCTAACGTTCTCATCAAGTAAAATGACACTTCATAAGTCTCCGGGCCATGACGACTTGAGCATTGAGCACCTTAAATATGCAGGTACTCATCTGCCCCGAGTGCTGGCGATGTTCTACTCCTTATGTGTGGGACACTCGTACTTACCTTCGCAGATGCTCAAGACTGTGGTTGTCCCGGTCGTGAAGAATAGGACTGGCGATATTAGTGACAGGAGCAATTATAGACCCATCTCCCTGGCCACTATTATCTCGAAAGTGCTTGACGGTTTGCTTAACACTCAGCTTGAAAAACACATACATGTACACGACAACCAATTTGGTTTTAAGTCAGGTCTCTCCACAGAAATGGCGATATTGTGTTTAAGGCAAACTGTCAAATACTATACCGATAGGAATACGCCTATTTTTGCTTGCTTCCTCGACTTGTCGAAGGCGTTTGACCTGGTTTGTTATGACATCTTGTGGCAAAAACTACAACAAACATCAATGCCAGCGGATTTAATACGTCTTTTTAAATATTGGTACATGAATCAGGTCAACGTTGTTCGGTGGGCGGGGGCCTATTCGACCTCATATAGGTTGGAGTGCGGAGTGAGGCAAGGGGGGCTAACCTCACCTAAACTTTTCAACCTCTATGTAAATGCGCTGATTGAGAGGCTGAGCAGTACGCATGTCGGTTGTCATATTGGAGGAGCATGCCTTAATAATATTAGTTATGCTGATGACATGGTGCTGCTGAGCGCCTCAGTGAGTGGATTATCTAAGCTGCTTGGCATTTGCGAAAAGTACGCTGACGATCACGGCTTGTTGTACAACGTGAGAAAAAGCGAGTGTATGGTCTTTCAGGCCCGAGGCAGATGTCTGGGTAATATACCGACCATCAAATTAAAAGGGTGTCCCCTAAATAGAGTCGACAAATTTAAATACCTAGGTCATGTGTTAACCTCGGACTTGAAAGACGATGTTGACATTGAAAAGGAACGTAGGGCGTTGTCTGTTCGTGCGAATATGATGGCCCGCAGATTCGCTCGCTGTTCGAGAGGAGTCAAAATAACCTTATTCAGGGCATTTTGCACTTCTTTCTACGCGAGCAGTCTGTGGGTCGCTTATTCGCGGGGACAGTACGGCGCCTTACGTGTCCAATATAACAATGCGTTCCGGGTGCTTTTGGGGCTGCCTCGCTTTTGTAGCGCTTCGGGAATGTTCGCCGAGGCGCACGTGGACTGCTTTTTTGCAACCATGCGCAAGCGGTGCGCGTCCTTGCTGCGCAGGGTGCGGGCCAGCCCCAACAGTATCCTTAACGCATTGGCGGAGAGGTTTGACTGTCAGTACTTGAACCACTGCAACATGGTTCATTTACTGACTAATGCATTGTATTAATAATAATAATAATATTATGTAATGGATCTTGACATCTGAAATAAATAATAATAATAATAATAACGGGGCGCTGATTTCTCGTTAGCTATAAAATTTACCCAATTTTATTTAAATTAGTAGTAATGTTTTAAAAACTTTCTCGAGACAGTTACATCGTGCGGTCCCACCTGTTCAAATATTTCCCTAAAATAAGATAATTTTACTAAATGGAAAACTAATTTCACACCAACACCCCATCCTGACAATGTAATCCGAGTGCCAAAAGATCCTTGTTGGGCTATAATGTGCTTTAATAATAACACATAGAACTCAACAACCAATCTGAACAAGCTTTTAAAACCGTAAATCCATCGTGTGTCGTGCACATCAGGTCCGAACCCGGTGACGAACGTGGCGCAGCTGGTGGACACGCGCAACCTGACGCTGGAGTGGCCGCGGCCGGGCGGGCGCGTGGAGTGGTACTCGCTGCGCTGGTGGGCGGGCGGCGCGCCGGGCGCGGCGGCGCGCAACCTCACGGCGCCGGCCGCCGCGCGCACCGTGCGCGCGCTCATCGACGGCCTGCAGCCCGGCCGCGGGTACACCATCACCGTGGCCGCGCACTCCTACAACCTCACCAGCGACCTCTTCACCATGGAGACCAGGACACGTGAGTCGCGTGCAAAATATTTCTGCTTCTCGATACGAACAACTTTTACTATAGTCTGATAATTTTATTTCAGATTAGTTGTCTTTGTAATTTAATAGGTACTATCGCCTGCTTTAGATTTAGTGTATGTATGTATATTCTCTTCATTTTAACGCGACTCCATAATTCCAAGCTTTAACCCGTTCAAGTTACAATACTGTTATAAGATTTGGCGTTACTTACAATCTTTGTATTAAGTGGCCAGTCCTCATAAGTCACCTGTTATGTTTTATCCGATCTCATCTAATACCGAATTTACTCAGTTCAAGCTGTTAACTTATAAGTTGGTGAAAGCGCCGATAACTCACATTGGTTAATTGAATTATACATCATTCTGTTCACGCGGTAACAGAAAGATGCTGTAGTAACTAGGTAGTGAAATTCCTGCTCTAGTTCAATTTAACTTCTGAAGCTCCTAGGAAATTTTCATGTAAACCGTATACGAATCGTAAAAGACTCTCACTAACTTGTAAGAATAACTCCACAAAATAGGTTTCAACCGGGGCTGAGCTATATCATCGTTATCGGTTCTGACTATCCGTCTTCTCAGACCTTAACCACTGAGGCTGAATATGTGAGAACTACCTACAATACCAAGCAGAAATGTATTATTTCAGGGCCGCTTATACAGTCTGAGATGACGATAGTGAACGAGCCCGGTGACGGAGACGCCAACGACACGCTGTCCACCACCCTGGTATGTACCAATAAGTTTTATTGATAAGTATAATATAATACGATCCCGTTTTATCCGCTCCGTATTACAAGGTTCTATAAGCAAATTGACTGAATAGCACTTTCACTGTAAGTAATTAGATGCAAGGGTGGGGCGCGATTACGTTAATTTAACGATCTATTAACAAGTGTATGAGCATAACTTTTACTGTACCTATCATTTTCTAGTTTAGATACATAGCTCACGAATGGGCTGTAATCTTTCAGTACTTATTTTTCCGTTATATATTTTTTTTTCGTTATGTCGACGACGTTTATTTGGGCCAGTTAGGGGCTTTCGAAAACAGGCAAGACAGCGAGATCAAACGCCGTGTCGATAACGCCTGGAAGAGCTACTGGTCCATAAAAAGGCTAATGAAAGGTAGGTGACCTTCCAATATGCCTCAAGCTGAAAATTCTCGATATGTGTATTCCGCCCATCCTAACCTATGGTGCTCAAACGTGGTACCTGACCGAGTCTCAAAAGTCCAAAGTCAAGGTTTACCTAAAAGCGATAAAACGTAGTATGTTGGGTATTAAGTAACTAGACAGAGTTCGTAACACCACAATTCGCTCAAAAACGGGAATCGCTGATGTGGGTAATAAGTCTGCAAAGCTCAAATGGGAGTGAGCGGGGCATGTTTGTCGAATGCAACCCGAGAGATGGGCTAGAGTCGTTACGCAATGGGTGCCTGCAGATGGGCGTCCACGTCGGGGCAGGCCCAGGACGGTAGCGGGACGACTTCGATGCATTTCGGAAGGATTGGCCGGAGATGGCCGAAAACAGAGCGGTCTGGAAGGTTATGGGGGAGACTTTTGCCCAGCAGTGGGACAATATAGGTTAAAAATATGTTTCTTTTTTTAAATACCTGTACCTTACTACTTCGTCATTACAAGGCGGGAAAGGTTGCTTTCATATGTATCCTAATTTCAATAGAGAAGATGGCTGGGTGCTTCCATCGACTTGGGATCCAGTAATTAATATAATCAAATCTAAAACCAAGCATAACACTGCAAGACCTCAAGTCACCGTGAGCTCATTCAGCGTAGATCGGACCAACAAAAATAATTAAGAAGTTTGAGGGTACCCCGGAACAACTATGCCTTTGGACGTCTAACACCTCAGTCCTTCCCGTGACCATGGGTGCTTCAAAGCACTTGAAACGTCGGGAACATAAAATTCAAAATAAACCGGGATAAAATCCGAAAAAATAGAATGTAGAAGTAGTGTAGAATTATTAGGTAATCCTTCTATTATGTATTCCACAAATTTCGCGAGAATACAAAGACAACAGCCTATATATATATCTCGTCGTAATAGACTTTCGTTTGCACGTGTAATTGTTATCTTCACTAATATAATAAAGAGGGAAGATTTGTATTTTTGTGTTTGTAACGAATAAACTCTAAAACGACTGGACCGATTTTAATGATTCTTTTACTATTAGAAAGCTACATTATCCAGTAGGCTATAAAACATAGACCTGATAGGTGGCGCTTTTGTCGACCGGGTACGAAGTCGCCCACTGAATTGAGGGTAGGCAGCGAGTACAGAGTCCCAACAGGTTCTTTCCTTACATACCGACGACGGACGATTTAGCGCAATGGTTAAGAGCCTAAGCCGCTCCGCCCGCTGTGTCTAATAGTCGCGGGTTCGATTCCCGCACGGTACAAATCTTTGTGTGACCCACAATTATTTGTTCCGGTGTGGGTGATTGTACATGTGAATTTCATATTTGTAAACGCACCCACGACAGAGGAATAATTCCTAGTTGGGGACTGCGTTTTATTTTAACAAAAAAAAATAAGTTTGGACTCCTTGAACATTTTGTATGTGTGTGTGAATGATCTACGCTGTTGGCCGCGGGGCCTTTACAGCTTCACCGGACAAGAGGGCGAGCGTGCAACCACTACGAGCCAGAAGGGCATGGGGGCAACTAGCTCAAGGGTGCCTCTCAAGGAGGAACGGCCTCGGCTTGGGTAGTCGCTATGGGGGAGGGCGTATACTAGGTGTCTCGCCGTGGCACCGGCCGGCGGGCAAGGGATTCTTCGAGCTCGCCGGCGAGGTCGGTGTCTGATCCTGTGTGCGGTATCTGTATCCGAAAGAAGGAATGTAAGGGCATCGGGAGGGTCGGTGAGAACAGATACGTGAACAACGTTCAGTACCCCGACTCAAAAGTCTAGCCTGTATATTACATTGTTGTTAATAACCGAATGGTGTGCGACAGAAAGTGATCTACACGCGCACGCCGGAGTCGGTGTCGCAGTTCGACTCGTACCGCTTCCGGCTGGAGGGCGCGGGCGAGGCGGCGCGCGAGGCGGCGCGCGCGGCCGACGCGCCCGGCCAGCAGGTGGTGTTCGCGGGGCTCGTGCCCGGCCGCCTCTACAACGTCACCATGTGGTGCGTCAGCAGGAACGTCACCTCGCACCCCGTGCAGCGTCAGGCCAGGCTCTGTTAGTATAATAACATCTATCTATCTGCCCTTTTTTAACCGACTTCAAAAAGGAGGAGGTTCTATGTTCGGTTGTATGTATGCTTTTTTTTTATGTATGTTCAGCGCTATTTCCGTCAATTGTGGACCGATTTTGATATTTTTTTTGCATTGGGTTCAGTATATCTCCAAGGTGGTCCCATATTAATTTTATTGACATTGGACCCTGGACTTAGAAGATACACCAGGGAACTCCTTAACGACAAACAATAGGCATGTGTAAATTGCGAAATTATGGGTATTACGTCAATCCTATAGGTACCCTACTATAGAATTCACTGGTCACTTAAAATTGTAAAATAAAAATCTTTTATAAAAAAAGGTAAACCGACTTCAAAAAGCAAAAAAATAAATATTTGAAGTCGGTGCCAAGTAACCGACTGCACCAACCAGCACCGACTTCAAATATTTATTTTTTTGCTTTTTGAAGTCGGTTTACCTTTTTTTTATAAAAGATTTTTATTCTTATTTGTTTTCCTTCCAACGGTTGTCTGGAAGAAATTGCTGTTAGCAATAAGACCGCCATTTGTACTGGTTTTGTATTAAATTTGTTTTTTGTATTGTTTTTTTTTTGTGTACAATAAAGTGTATTATTATTATCTATGACTGCCTCGTTAAGACTAGTGGCAAAGCGCAACGCTTTGTGATCACGAGGTCCTGATTTCAAATCCTAGGTCGGACAAGTGTAGTTTTTCTAACGGAATCTTTCTGGAAGTCTGGAATTGTGCCAGGTATTTAGCAATAGGCTCGCCCCTTATTACATGGGACCTAACATCGTCGACGAAAGGTGGGTGTACACAGTACACCTCTGCCACCACCGCTTGGGGTATATAGGCGTGACGGTGTTTGTTTTTTTTTATCTATATCATCACGCCAGATCCCTTGCTGGATGGGCAAAGAGTATAGAGTTTCAACAGGTTCCTTCCTTGCATACCTCTCTGGCTTCCTCCACTCTTCGTCTCATACACGCTCGCCGGTTACGGAGACTCTTGACTTGTCCTTCAGATAACACCCGGTCTATTTGGTCGTGGTAAGATAGTCTAGGTATTCCCCGGTACCTACATCCTTCCACTTTCCCATTGTATAATAATATTAGCCCTGTCATAAACTGTCCCACCGTTAGGCACGGGCCTCCTATCCAATTTAGAGGGTTAAGGCCATAGTCCACGCTGGCCCAGTGCGGGTTGGCGAACTTCACACACCTTCGAGAACCCCTTAAGTATGCAGGTTACCTCACGATGTTCTCCTTCACCGTTAAAGCGAGTGATAGTTAATTTTTAATACGCACATGCTTACGAAAAGACAGAGGTGCGTGCCTGGGTTTGAACCCGAGACCTCTGACTTAGCAGTACAACGGTCTACCCACTAAGCTATCACTGCGTCTGTTAGTATACAGTACTCATTCATTTAATTCTCTTTTTTTCATTATAATTTAATTGAGCGTATTTCAAGCAGCCTGGTATATACGAGCGCAGTACTAATGCTTTCCAACTATAATGGTGCTACCAGGAAAAATTTCTTAATAGTTTCCCGCCGGCCGGTGCAGAGTACCACGGTGAAATATGTAGTATATACCCTCCCCCATAGCAACAGCTCAAGCCGAAGCCGTTCCCTCAAGAAGCGCCCTTGAACAAATTTGCCCCCTTGCCCTTCTGACTAGAGCACAGTCGATCTACTCTAGCCTTTTGCCTGGTGAAGCTCTAAAATACTGTAGGCGTATCTTTTTAGTAAAATAGTACACTAGTGATTAGATTTATAACCATGTACACAAATACTCAGACCAAAACAAAAATAGGTCGCATTTGGTTCCGTGCGGCCAATAATTTTTTTTATTTAAAAATCCGCAGTATCTACATTTCTTCGGCCTATTTGCACCCAACCCGAGCAGAGTACAACAAAAATAATTCTTAGCAAACGAAAACAGGATTTTTTTTATGACACAGACCCTCGTCCTATAACACAATTGAACGCGACGAACATCGGAGCCCGTGAAATCACACTGGCATGGGACCGACCAACGGGCGACTACACCGACTTCGAAGTCCAGTACCTGACGGCCGCCGACCAGCTGCAGACGCACACCACCGACCAGCTCAGCATCACCATTACTGAGCTGAAACCACACACGCTGTACACCTTCACCGTTGTGGTATGTTATGGTCCTATCTATCTATCACGTACTGGCGTGCATTGCATATAGGCAATTAAGCGGACGATTTAGCGCAGTGGTTAAGAGCTTAAGCCGCTCCGCCCACTGTGTCTAATAGTCGCGGGTTCGATTCCCGCACGGGACAAATCTTTGTGATCCACAATTATTTGTTTCGGTCTGGGTATTTGTGTGTGTAAACTTTCATATTTGTAAACGCACCCACGACACAGGAATAAATCCTAGTGTGGGGCTACGTTTTATATTAAAAAATAATAATTAAGCAATGCTTACCTCATAAGAATGCGGCTACTCTACTTTCAATGATTACTACACAAATAAAATAAAATTAATCTTAATACTGAACTATACTCATTAATACCTACATTCAGTATATTATAATGAGGGAAGCACTGCTTAATTGCCTATAATGCACGCTATGGCTATCACGCCAGATCCATTTCGGAGCTGGCAGAGAGTACAGAGTTTTAACCGGTTCTTACCTTACAGACTGCCAACTCTCATAGTTCGTGTCATACACGCTTATGAGACTCTGAACTTGCTCTTGAGATAAGACACGGGTCATTTGGTCATAGTGAGATAGTCTGACTCTTCCCAGATAATTAGCATCTTTCCACTTTAGCTACTCTGTCTAAAGGCAGGTTAATGTTTGTAACGTAACGTGTTATCATTCCCACTGTAGCGCTGGTCGCACCGACAATCGCGATCTCAACTGAATTGATCGAAAAGATATATCTCAGTGTGTGAAGGCCGATTGCGGGATATAAACACCGTCACGCCTATATTCCCCAAGCAGGGGTGCCAGAGGTGTACTGTGTAGACCCACTTTTCGCCGACGATGTAAGGTCCTAAGGTCCCATGTAATAGAGGACGAGCCCATTGCCATATACCGGGTACAATTCGAGACTCCGGACTGATACTGGGAGTTTTATGATAGAGAAAGTACACTTGTCCGACCTAGGATTTAAACACAGAACCTTGTGATCACAAAGCATATTATTCGCCACTAGACCAACGAGGCAGTCATCGCGGGATATAATTTATATTTTGGGATACACTATGTTATATTTAGTTTGAAGCTTTGATCAAGTAGAAAGTCTCGTTGGTGTAGGGGCAAAGCGCATCGCTTTGTGATCACGAGGTCCTGGGTTCAAATCCTATGTCGGACAAGTGTAGTTTTACTAACGAAATTTTTCTGGAAGTCTGGAATTGTGCCTGGTATATGGCAATAGGCTCGTCCCCTATTACATGGGCGAAACGTGGGTGTACTCAGTACACCTCTGCCACCCCCGCTTGGGGAGTATAGGCGTGACGGCGTTTGGGTTTCTTTTATCTATATCATCACGCCAGATCCCTTGCGGGGTGGCGGATTGGCGAACTTCACACACCTTCGAGAAACTCTTAGGCATGCAAGTTTCCTCACGATGTTCCTTCACCGTTAAAGCAAGTGGTAAAAAGACAGGTGCGTGGTTGGGTTCGAACCCGAGACCTCTGACTGCAGTCCCACGGCCTAACCACTAGGCTGTCAGTGCTGTTCTGGCATATAATAATTGAATATTGTGTAGGTATTTATTGAGCACTTGTCGTAGGTGCGGTCGGGCGCGGTGGGCGCGCTGCGCACGGTGTCGCGCGCGCACTCGGCGGGCGTGGGCACGCGCGAGGCGCCGCCGGCCGCGCCCGCGGACTTCCGGCCCGTGGACGCGGCGCCGTCGCGCCTCACGCTGGCGTGGCGCCTGCCGCCCGCCGCCGCGCACGGCACGCTGCGCCGCTTCGTGCTCACGTACGCGCCGCAGGCCGAGCCCGACCGCGTCACCACCGTCGACTTCCCGCCCGACGGTACGTACCTCCTGGCGCGCCGGGATGCGATACCCCCGCTTCTGGTGATGCACCTTATATGCGGTCTGTACTTCTTCTTACTGGAGGTTGGCCGTCAGCTCTACGTGTGTGCTTCTCTCTTGAGCCGTATGGAACGACCGCTCGACGCTGGCGATTGCGGTCCCCTCCCTAATGTTTCGCAGCCGTGATTTTTTCCGTCGTCCGACGCGTCTTTTGCCCATCGTAATCGATTGAAGCAGGTGATATCTATCGTGGCGCAGCACGTGTCCGAGATATCTAATTTTTCGCTTTTTGATGGTTTGAATCAATATTTGGGTCATACCACTACGCTGGGGCACTCTATCATTGCTGACCTTCCGTGTCCAGTTTATACGGAGCATACGACGGTAGCGCCACATTTCAAATGCTTCAAGGCGCTCCTTGGTATCCTCCTTAAGAGTCCAGGCTTCACAGCCGTACATGACTATAGCCCAAATATAGCATAAGAGAATGCTACTTCTAAGCTTAAAGTTTGCCGACAGCACAGAATTTTCCTCATTTTGTTGAATGATGCTCGAGCAATTCCTATCCGGGTCTTTATCTCTTGATCAGAGTCCCATCAGTCCCCGGTCTGTACACTTAAGCCAAAAGGCGCAGCTGGCCATACATAACGGAGTGCTTATCCCGACGCTGTTATATGACAGCGAGAGCTGGGTATGTAAGAAGGAGAATGAAAGTAGGATAAATGCGGTCGAAATGAGAGCTCTGCGGAAGATGTGCGGAGTGAAGCCAACCAACCGTATTCGCACCAGCGTAGTAAGAAAGCGAGTAAGTATGAAAAAATACTATCTTTCGGTCCAAAGATGACAAAGAGTATGCTCCTTTGGTTCGGAAATATAGAGAGAATGTCTGAAGAAAGAATGACAAAACAGATATACAATGCCAGCAGTGAAAGGCTGAAGGTACCGGCGTATACCTAAACTATCTTACCATGACCAAATAGACCGTGTCTTAACTAAAGGGCAAGTTAAAAGTCTTAGCCGGTGAGCGCGTACGAAACGAACTATAAGAGTGGAGGACTTTTTTCAACCCAACCAGGATTGTAACTAGGATTATAGAATCGTCTAAAAAGGATAAAAATTTGTCTATAAGTATTTATTGCTATTCAGCACGCTCTGGCACTGTGGAGGGCTTAGACCCGGGCGGCACGTACACCTTCAGCCTGCGCGGGGAGACGGGTGCCGGCGAAGGCGCAGCGGCACATTGGACACAGCACATGGACATAGCCGCCCCTCCCCGCCCCGCCCCTCACGCACTCCCCGTCGAAGTGCGCCGCTCCACCACCACGGTCGCCGTGCGGTTCAGACAAGACTACTTCTCCGCGGCCAACGGGAACATCACCGCCTACACGCTGGTGCTGGCCGAGGAACCTCGGAATGACACGCCCGCACGACTGCCCTCCTGGCGGGATGTGCATGCGCTCTCCGTCTGGCCGCCGTACCAGGTTAGACTGTCTTCACTATTTTTCTGGGCAGTGGTAGATGAATAGTTCGTTCAGTACGTCGGTCAATCACCACCGTTGCTGTGCGGTTCAGACAGGACTAGTTCTTCGCTGCGAACAGGAATATTACGGCCCACACGCTGGTGCTGGCCAAGTCGTAGAATGATACGCCTGCACGACTGCCATCTTACCCGGATGTACAAGCTCTTTCCGTCTGACCGCCGTGCCTGGGTAGAATGGCTTCGATCTGTTGGTTTAGACAACGATAAATGCATAGTTCGTATGCATACAGATTCTAATGCGATTTGCGGTTTAGAATATTGTACTCGCCTCCTCGGCGCTCGTAGCGCTGTGTGACCACGGTGTTCTTACCGATCACCAAGGTTAAGCAGCGTTCGACTCGGTCGGCCTGAGATGGGGTCACCCATCTCAGGCATTGTTTGTGGCATTCTCATATTCGAGCGTCTCCGTGCTTCGGAAGGCACGTGAAGCCGTTGGTCCCGGCTACCACTTAATGTGTTAGTCGTTAAGCTGAGTTGGAAGCCTTAAAAGGCGGCTTGATAAGTTCCAACAGCAGGTGCCCACAAACCTGCCTCCACCAATCCGCACTGGGTCCGCGTGGTGGAGTATGACCTAATCTCTCTCACCTCGATTTGTGAGAGAAGGTCTTTGCCCAGCAGTGGGCAGTATATGCTGATATTATATATACTCGCCTCCTATTTGATTTTCTCCTAAGAAATTTGATTCGTCACAAGACACTTACCTGATATGAGACATGCATATCAGCACTTTAACCATACAAAACGTATGAACGGTTAACATTACATAGATCATCATAATGGTGGTCTGGAGACGGTTATCATCGTAGCACGATGATATATGTGGTAAGTTTGTGGGCGCAGGTGACGGAGCCGTACTACCCGTTCCACGCGTCGCCCGACGAGGAGTTCACGATCGGCACGGAGCGCTGCGACGGCGGCGCGCGCTACTGCAACGGCCCGCTGAAGCCGGGCACGCGCTACTACGTCAAGCTGCGCGCCTTCACCGCGCGGGACAAGTTCACTGACACCGCCTACACCGTCGTCTACACAGGTGCGCCGCGCTCGCACACCGGATCCTTTTAACATTGAATTATTATGGAATATGTACTAGACAACCTCAAGTAAATTTGGTGCAGTGGTTAAGGGCTTAACCCGCGCCGCCCACTGTGTTTAATAGTCGCGGGTTCGATTCCCGCACGGGACAAACCTTTGTGTGATCCACAATTATTTGTTCCGGTCTGGGTATTTGTGTATGTGAATTTTCATGTTTGTAAACGCACCCACGACACAGGAGTTAATCCTAGTGTGGGACAAAAAAAAGAAAAATGTTTAGAGTGTATTACACTCCAGTTCCTTTTGTAAGTGTTTCCCGCGAAGTGACACCTTCTTTTCTTTCTTTTTCTTTTTTAAAAACGTCGCCCCACTAGGATTTACTTCTATGTCGTGGGTGGATTTACAAACATGAAAATTCACATAAACAAATATCCAGACCGAAACAAATAATGCCTCGTTGGTCTAGTGCCAAAGCGCATCGCTGCGTGATGACGAGGTCCTGGGTTCAAATCCTAGGTCGGACAAGTGTATTTTTTCTAACGAAAACTTCCCAGAACAAGTCCGGAGTCTGGAATGTGCCCAGTATATAGCAATAGGCTCACCCCCTATTACATGGGACCTAACATCGTCGGCGGAACGTGGGTGTACTCAGTACACCTCTACCACCCCCACTTGGGGAATATAGGCCTGACGGTGTGAAACAAATAATTGTGAATCACACAAAGATTTGTTCCATGCAAGAATCGAACCCGCGACTATTAGACACATTGGGCGGAACGGATTAAGCTCTTAACTACTACGCTAAATCGTCCGTCACCTTCGAATGCTGTTTTTTCTTTTGTTAAATTTGCCTTTATGTGCACTGAAATCATCAAACAACTCTAGAAATAAAGTAATTTATTATGTATGAAAACATGCATCCCCCCGCTAATCCCACGGTCATCAAGTTGCGTGCCATTTTTTGTTTGTCAGCTTCTCTAGTACGTAGTGCATAGTAATTCAATGAATTTTAATCGATAATGAAAAGGGCGTATGTATATTTAATTCCTTTATTGACCGAAAGCTAATAAAAAAATCACGCCTTCGTTTACCTGTAGTCCTAGGTGAGCGACCACGACGAAAAGCGACGCAGTGCGAATTCATTTTGTGCGATGAGACGCGATCACTTGAAGCGACGAAGCGACGTGACTTTGACTCTCAATAGGGAATATGCGTGTATTTTTTATGTTTTTATACGATAGATTACAGCAATATATAAATGCAAAAAATATTTAAGCGTCAAAAACAAAATGTAAAGGGCAAAATGTTGAAGATAGCAAACAGATAAGAGCACTTTAAACGCCCGCCATTTTGGCGCACTTGGCGTGACGTGCGTGACGTCTAAGTCTATAATAACAATCAATTAGTGAACAGCTGTAGAAGTATTTTATTCTGTAATTTATTATTATTTTGTATTTTGCGACTATTATACAATGTAACAACACTGTGTTGTGTCTAGGTGTAAAAATACAATAAGAAATGCACCCGATAGATGCGGATATAAGGAGAAAGTGGTGTAAAATCAGAAAAAGTGACATGGTATCTCCATCAAGTTGTTTATATTGCTGTGAAGTTCACTTAAACGTAAGAATTAACTTAAATAATTCAAAACTAAAATTTTGTCTTAGTGTAAATCGACAACAAATATAACAATAAAACTAACTCAATAGCAAACATCCAACAAATATGCACTTGTTGACATTTGTACTGTAGACTTTGACGCCATATTCGATCTGACCAATAGCGTGGCGTTCCAGCTACTTTGAATTTCCCACTCATGTTTTTTAATTTCGATAATTATTTTCTATATAAAAAAGTAATGTTATTAAAAAGATGTTGGTATAGACATTATTCTAATGCGATAAAGTTTGTAAAAAAAAATATTTGACCCTTATTTGAATTACACGGATATAACCTATTGTTTGATTTTGCAATAAATAAGTGACACAGACTATTCATTAATGTGGTACGTGTACGTAAAAACAAGTTTTGCACGTAATTCTAATGTGCAAAAGTTGTTTTTCACGTACGACATGCCGCATATAATTTATGAAATTCCAAATTTATTTCGTTCTATACATACAGTACTTATTGTATTTGCCTATGGTAACAAATTGCTGACATATCGTAGTACCGGAAACACGTCGCGTATAGTATAATGTCCTTTATTCTTTCCGTCTCTCACCTAGGACGACGTATATTGGAGCGCGGACTTTCGTTGTCAATCACGTTATCTAAGTCGTTTCACGCAGTGCAGTGCAATCACACTGCTGCTGGTTCTCGTGACTTCAACGATATACTAAAATGAGGACTTTTTATAATTCACCTGCCCATTGTTTTGAAATATCAACGCCTATTACTAGTGTACATACCATAACGAGCGACATCCGCATTTCACTAAAACTATTTCAAACAACCCACTTAATAAAGATTGAGCTTACCTCACGCTTCAAATGACCTATGCTCACATCCTTCTATTATTTTGATAATAAGTCGTTTATTATGCCATCAATACAAATCTAGTTAAACATTCATCATCATCACCATTCACCAGTCCTAATTTTTTTTTCACTAATTTATAGTGAATGCTGATGAGTGAAGGAATTCCGGAGGAGAAGCGTAGTTAGATGCCATCCAATAGTTAATCAATACTCAAATACTTTTTTTATAACTTTTGTTTTTATCAAATAGTGCAGAATTATACAGAAAATGATTTATAATTTCGACTTTTATTGGTTACCTTTCTTATAATCAGAATATACGCTCGTCTGACAAGACGGTGCATTAATTAATATACGTAATATATTTATCTATTTTATGATATAATCCTGAACGATATGAAACTTCCTGAAACTATAGAAACTTTAAATGAGAATTGCATACGGAGCCGCTATTGATCCAATTTGTATTTAACTGTCATATACTTATTTGCACATCATTTACTTTAGAATCTCAATTTAAGTGTTTTTTTTTTGCTGAGCTAGACATACACATCATAATATCGCAATGCGGCAAGTCAAATGGGAGAAAAGTACTTGTACTTGAAACCTGTTAAGAACATTAGAATAAAATGGTCCATAGGACTATTAAGGCCCACTTGCACCAACCAGGGTTAGCGTTGCCCATTGACTAAATCGATGTTATAATCCTCTCGGCGCATAATGTCACGTTCGCATAAAGTCACATTCTCAAAACGTCACAATATTTTTTTTACACTCGCATAATGACACATTCACATAACGACGCGATCGCAAAATGTCACGTTCGTAGAATTCTTAAAATAACTACTTTCTCTAAATATCCCACAGAAATGTATAGATCCTAAAGGTGAATCTATATGTATATTAGTTACGTTTGTGTCTCTTCTATCCACCCAAATTTTCTTTTTCATTTATATAACATAGATATTTTGAAAATCTTGAGAAAGTGACATTTTGCGATCGTGTCGTTTTGCGAATGTGACATTGTGCGAATGTGACATTTTGCGAACGTGACATAATGCGAAAGTGTTGTTTTGCGACATGGTGACATTTTGCGAACGTGACATTATACGCCGAGAGGGTTATAATATTAAGTTGAAGGCAATTGAACGTTATAACCCCGAGTTTGTAGTTGACTTTACTTATATATTCGTTAACACCAGATTTTTAACCTCTCCCTTATCATTCAGTATACTGGTTATAGATGTAAAACTTGAATAACATTGGAAACATCAAGCTATTACCAAGGCGCTTGTCACGGTGACTAAAAGGGAACCTTATTTCGTGGAGCGATTGAAATAATTTTAGTGAAGTGCAGAATTTGAAACGCTTTGGTCTTCAAGTATATGTAACTAGGAATGTAGTAAGTAATATGCGAGATATTTGAACCAATTTGAAATATGTATTTCGGTTCCTCTACTGGGCAAACCTTTTATGTAAAAGAAAATACTTAAAATCAAGCTTTAAATAAACATAAACAAATATTAAATACCAAAGATAATACTAAAGTTTCATATGAAATTTAAATTCACAATAGTCAGTTATTTTATCAGGGTTTTCTCCTATGATGTCACTACAAAATTATTTTATAAGTAGATACCTGTGTAAAGGGAAATCATAAACCCTTCTTCAAAGCCCCCGATTAATCGTTATTATCTAATCGATTGATTGCATCGATTTTCGCCTGTTATTGTCTACTGAATCGAACGTATCTACTGGATAAGGAATCACTGTGATAACACTTATGATAAGGTTTAGTCAGCGAGTTCCAGTGCTCACGATTATGTCTTAAGTTCGTGTTACATATGGCAGGTATTGTTAATATGTTTATTACAGTAAAATAATGAAAATATCGTATATTTGAAGTACTATTTTAGATTTGATAGTTCAATGTTATATTTTAGGTGAAATCTTTGATATTATGGCCATGAATAATATCTAACTTGCGATGGACAGTCTGTTGTTTAGTGAGAAACCAAGAGAAGCGTCTAAGCAAAAATCGTATAACGAGAATTAGCACGACTACTGACCGAATAAGCTGAGTGAGCCGGGATATTTTCTGACATTTAGCAATCAATTGATAGTTGGTATTTAACCTAATTAAATTTTTCAAATTAAAGTCCACATTGAACAGTGCTTATACCAGGGGCCACTGGCCAGTTAATCGTCTCGACAACGCATACTGTCTATAGATATTAGGTCATAATAATTTAAATGCGTTACGAGTATAATCCTCGTAGAATTTGAGGAAAGAAGAGAGAAGGGTACAATACGCGTTAAGCAACTCCGGTGCTCTGAAGCTACCACTCCTCTCGCAAAACAAAAAGATAATTGCGTTTACGCAATGCCACTTGGAACCTAATTTACAGTAACGTAATTATAAATACGCCTATATTCGTGTTCACATATCGATGGAATAAAATGATAGGTCCTACTGTCAAAACGCAAAAATAATGTTGCCAGCTTAAGATAACTAGTGTTATAGTATTAAAATAACTAATGTTGTAGTAGATAAATTAATTTGGAAATAAATGGCGAAAATACTTCGAAAATTCTAAGTAATTCAGATTCGGAATATAATATTACTGATGCCTTTTGGACGTCTAACACCCTTCTAGACTCTAGTCCCTCCGTGGTCATGGGTGCAGCAAAGCACTTGACGCGTCGGGAACTGAAAAATTAAAAATAAATTCCAATCAATAGTTTTATTTCATATGTAATATTGGCGTAAATCTAAGAACCCAATATAATATTAACGATATTTTTTTATACCTGTCGTTACACTATATTAGTAAAAAATAAGTTTTATTGGTATGAGATTTCATTCTTTTTTTCATTTCTATTACCAACAAAAATGTAGTATGGTACAATCCCTCTTTAAAAAGTACTGTGTTACCCAACACTGTAAACGTCATATTACTTCGACAATATGTGAACATGACTATAGAAGTTGACGAAAGAAAGGTTTTTGTTTGAATGGCGGCAACAAGCCAATTTTTATAATTTACTGTTATATTCTATTATTACCTGACATTGGCGAAATACACTTTTTAAAGTGTGGGGCCATTAATAAAATAGATTAAAATAGATAGGCCATTAAAGAATACGAAGAAAGAGGGAAGTAGGGTAGTAGTGAAATGGTGGTGAGAGGGTGTGTGCGGTTGCAGAGGTGGACAACACGGCGTGGATCATCGGCGTGTGCGCGGGGTGCGCGGGCGTGGCGGGCGGCGCGGCGCTGGCGCTGGCGCTGCGGCGGCGGCGCGCGCGCGCAGCCCCGGCCGCGCCCGCGCCGCCCGCCGTGCGCACCGCGCGCCCCGTGCGCGTCGCCGATTTCATCGACCACTACCGACTCATGTCCGCCGACTCCGACTTCAGGTACGTGCCACACTTTTAACATATTTGACGGGCGATTTAGCGCAGTGGTTAAGAGCTTAAACCGCTCCGCCCACTGTGTCGAATAGTCGCGGGTCCGATTCCCGCACGGGACGAATCTTTGTGTGACCCACAATTATTCGTTTCGGACTGGGTATTTGTGTCTATAAAAATTAACAACGATTAAATTGCGAACCTTTTTGGTTATAGAGTTGCCCAAGTGCAAGATCAAGACGAGACTAACCCTGGTCTTGCATCGGTTACCTAGTCTCGGTCTTGGTATTGCACACTCAGTCTTGGTCTTGAGCAAGAGTCTTGCATTGAGTTAATTTTTCTTATCAATCTTACATATATTCTTACAAAAAGTTTTAATAAGTGTCGATTCAGATTTATAAAAGGTGCAACTAGCAACAAAAGAGCTCATTTGGTTTTGGCGGGAAGTCGAAGAGTGATGTTGTCAATTAGTTTTAATTTCCAAAATTTGTGTTATTTCGACTAATAATGTGTAATGTTGGTGGAATATTAACCATTGTGTTCTTATATGTGCATGAGTGAAGGTAATTGTAACAAAGTGATAAAACGTGCCTTTTTGACTTTCCTCAAAACGGCCGTCGCAATGGGTATGTAAAGTATCCACCGCTTTACTATCCAGGGTGGGGTAGTTCATTAATTTCATTATCATCGTTGTCATCAAGTTCATCGGGGAGTTGAATTATAAATTAATTCAACAAATACTATTATATATCTTACTGGACACTGGCAAAATACACTTAAAATTAGTGTGAAGCCATAACTTAAAGGAGAAGAAGAGCTCATTTGTTTTGTTTTTTATTTTACTTCTACGAACCTACCTACTGTGTGAAGTAATTGACGTACTTTGATCTCTTTCAATTCCCATAAGGTATGGGTCGAAATGTCTATTATGGGTATAAGTTACATGATATGTATGGGTCATCGCGCTAGGAACTACGAGTAGGTTGGTGGTACCAAGCTGCTCGCAGATCCTAGCGCAACCTAAAGTTTTAGTGTGGAACCGAAATCTATAGAGAGTGGTGGAAAAGACATTTGCCCGGATCAATGAGATAAAATACCAAAGTTAATAAAAAGTACTTACGGAACTTCGAGGCCGCAAGAGTCTCGCGGAATCAGTCTTAGTCTTGCTCAAGTCTTGGAGTGGGTCTTGGTCTTGCTAAAAATTTAAAACCAAAACCAACATTGAATTGGGGAACACTAGTTGGTTGTAAACCTTTATCTCGTTGCAAATCATGAGCACGGGGCCTTTATCGGCTATGTCCAATCAACCATGTATACAAGGTGTAACATAATAAACGCAAGACCTCAGACACCCCGATTAGAGAATTGCTTCATAAATTCAAAACGAAAACCAAATTTCCAAATTTAAAGGTTTTTACCCCTTTTTTAAGCACTTTTATACCCCAATTAATAATGAAACTTGTACGTGTATGGATCCGTTTTGAGAAATACGTTTTTGGAATGCATTTGGACTCTTCCTTATTGCTATGTATCAAGAATAAATTTAGATTTTTATAGTGCACTTCAGGGGTAAAAGCATTTTTTGCAAGGCATAATAAACGCAGGCCTTGCGTTTATTATGTTACACCTTGTATTGTGACAAGGATCTTTTGGCCTGTGACCAAAATCAGAACTAACGCTGTCATCAAGTAAAATGTTACTCCACGACAATCGCATAGTTGTCGTTAAGGCCATTTTTTTTTAATAGTAGGAATGTCTTAAATTTATTTCTTATTTAGCTGGCTCTATAATTCAATTTGATTTACTGCGTGCTCGTGCTAATTACTCGTTCCAGTTAGTTACCTGTTGAATAAACAACCCACCTGTTGAAATATTTCCCTGGAAGTAGAATTTTTTTACTAAATAACCCTAATTTCATACCCTGTCACTGTCAACCACGTGCTAAGAGATCCTTGTCGGACTATAACGCGGCTCGTTACGATCGCTTCGTGAAATGATCCTTTAATTGCATTCCAGGTGCATTTTTAAATTCCATTACACGATCATTATAATATCTACACGAAGTTATCATAACGCGCCACATTTGCCACCCGGCCTGGTTGCACAAAAATAAATTTGTAAATGTGTGCGTGATTATGGATAGTGAGTAAGATTCCGGTATCGGTATTGGAGAAAAGTTATTCTCAATAATGTAATTGTATTTGCAGAGAGATGAGAAATTGCCATTTGTCTGTGATTTGTTCATACCCGTGATCACGTTCACGCTCTAAAGTTTTGTACTCGAAGCACCAATTTTCATTATATGCCGTCGTACGAATCGCTTCATCACTCTTAACATGCCTGGCGATGTCGGTGATGAAAGTACACATGTATTAAATAATATTTTTTGTGAAAATATAAACTATCTATCTATATCATCACGCCAGATCCCCTGCGGGGTAGGCAGAGACTACATAGTTCCAATAGGTTCTTTCCTTACATACCTCTCTGGCTTCCTCCACTCTCATAGTTCGTCTCATACACGCTCGCCGGTTACGGAGACTCTTAACTTGTCCTTCAGATAAGACTGTCTATTTGGTCATAAGATAGTTTAGGTCTTCCTCGGTACCTACATCCTTCCACTTTCGTATTGTATATCTGTTTTGTTATTCTTTCTTCAGACATTCTTTTTATATGCCCGAACCAACGGAGCATAGCCTTTCTCATCTTTACACCGATACTATATTTCATGCCTACTCGCTTTCTTACTACGCTGTTGCGAATACCGTCGGTCAGCTTCACTCCGCACATCTTCCGCAGAGCTCGCATTTCCACCGCTTTTATCCTACTTTCATTCTCCTTCTTACATACCCAGCTCTCGCTGCCGTATAACAGCGTTGGCACAAGCACTCCGTTATGTATGGCCAGCTGCGCTTTTCGGCTTTAGTGCCGGCTTCCAAGTAGCTCTCCCATCGCACCATTCATTTTGTTCCCTGCACGCACTACTCTCTATTATGTCAGCGGTGTATTTTCCATCCTTACTGAATGCGCATCTAAGATATAAAAACTCATTCACTTGCTCCAGCACATTGTTACCAACGACAATCCTTGCATTCGTTCTGGTTTCTGCCCGTTCGAAAACCATAAATATAAACTAAATTTGTCAATTGCCATGACTGTTATGCACACTAACTTTGGAATTAAAAAATAGTGCTTTGAAACCACATTCCCAGGCTAACGAATAGGCGAAAGCAAACTTGTGTGGTCTCTGGTTTAAATTATCCTCTATTTAGGGCAGTCGAGTTAAAATACTAAATGTAGTAGAAGAAATGTAGAATAAATTCAGTACCGTTGTTCAATATATATATATAATGTTTTCTATAATAATTGCTTCAAGTGACAGTGCATTTTCTTTTTTAAAGACCTAAAAATTGTTTTATTTTCATGTTAATAGCAACACAAATCATTCTGAAAAGGGGGACGACTGTGATACATACGTAAATATGTAAGTTTACACTCCGGTACAATGTGTGGTGTGGGTCCGATACACCTATAAGCTTCGTGAATCGTCTGCCTCGTAGTGTACACGTCTTTAAAATGTCGGGCAAAATTTACTGTGTTGTCGTTTCCAAAAATAGCTATTTTTTTGTGTCGCTACAATAGATATATGAGACAAGGTTAATTTCTTCCGTTTATTCTAGGTTTAGTGAAGAATTTGAAGAGTTAAAACATGTGGGTCGAGAGCAACCGTGCACGGCCGCCGACCTTCCCGTCAACCGGCCCAAGAACCGCTTCACGAACATTCTGCCGTACGACCACTCGCGGTACAAGCTGCAGCCCGTCGACGATGAGGAGGGCTCGGATTATATCAACGCGAACTACGTTCCCGGACACAACTCGCCGCGCGAGTTTATCGTGACACAGGTGAGTACGCATGGTCGTACGGTGGTAACTTTACTCGATGATTGTGTACACTGAGTACACTGTTAGCCGAAGGGACTTCTTTTTGTGTGTGTGAATGAGTACACTATTGGCCGAAGGGACTTCATTTTATGTGTGTAAATGAGTACACTGTTGGCCGAAAGGACTTCTTTTTTTGTGTGTGAATGAGTACACTGTTGGCCGAAGGGACTTCATTTTATGTGTGTAAATGAGTACACTGTTGGCCGAAAGGACTTCTTTTTTTGTGTGTGAATGAGTACACTGTTGGCCGAAGGGACTTCAGCTTCACCAGATAAGAGAGCCAACTTCCTTCCAGCCAAAGCATGCCCTATTCCTTCCTTAAGTAAAAGACAGTGTTTGCTGGAAATCCTTGAGACATACGTCCTCGGCTTGACCGGTCGCTACGGGAGGGCATTAATTAGGTCTCCTCAAAGGCAGGGGATTCTTCGACCTCGCCGGCAAGATCGGTGTCTGATCGTACACGCTATATGTATCCGAAAGAAGGGAAATGAAGGCATCGGCAGGTGTTAGTTATAATATAGCATATAAAACTGAGCGCTTGAGCGTGCTCGCATTCTTAAGAGTCCTTAAGTATGGTTAAATGTGTGCCGCTAAATGTACTACCGTATCTGATAATAACTCGCACGACAATACTGACCAAGTCGTACATGGCATGTATATCTATTTTGTTTTGTTTTTATTATAATGTTTACACCATGACTGTGGCTTTACATACCAGTCATTCTAATACCCGGATTATACCAGTGTATAATCCGGGTGTATAGTAGCAGTCTACTGCAGCCACATTCCGCCAAAAGTAAAGAGCAGTACCGCGCCAACGTCGACTGTTCACATACTCCCTTCGCACTTCAAGCATCGCTCTGTGTTTCTCTTAAGTTTGCCAAAAACATTTTATATATTTCTTTACTTTTTTATCCTTAATTTTTTTTTTTCTTTAATTATTTTTTCCCCATCATTCCAAAAATGTTTCTAAACCGGCCACACTGAGTGGGCGTGGACTGTCAGTCTTTTGACTTCCGCTCAAAATGCCGCCAACGAAGGGAGCACCGGCAGTGGTAGTGTGCGAAGGGAAGTAGAGCTTAAGTGGTGCGGTTATACGACTAACCTTCCCTCACTTCACGCGGAAGTGAGCAGTGTGTAAATTGGGTATAATACACGCGCTAGCTTACAAAATAAGAGGGGCATTACTTAACCGCGTGTACTCAGGGCCCGCTGCACTGCACGCGCGACGACTTCTGGCGCATGTGCTGGGAGTCGGGCTCGCGCGCCATCGTGATGCTGACGCGGTGCGTGGAGAAGGGCCGCGAGAAGTGCGACCGCTACTGGCCGTACGACACGCGGCCTGTGTACTACGGCGACATCGCCGTCACCGCGCTCAACGAGAGCCGCTACCCCGACTGGACCGTCACCGAGCTGATGCTGTGCCGCGGCGCCGAGCAGCGCGTCATCAAGCACTTCCACTTCACCACCTGGCCGGACTTCGGCGTGCCCGACCCGCCTACTACGCTCGCCAGGTGATTTCGCTGTTGCGCTGTTCTGTAGATACTTTTGATTCATTGCCGAGTTCAACTATGACAGGTTTATTACAAAAATCTGCAATTTCATACATTTTGGCGAATTTGGTATCTTGTATTTAATAGCTTTCATTATTATTTGTAAATATTGTTATATTAATAATTAATTGTAATGTTGGGTACTATCATCAATTCAAGATTTGCGCACCTGTCCCTTACTAATAATTCGAAGCAAATCTGCAACGTATACCAATTCATTTCTGTTGTTCTCTTTCCATCTCTTTGATCACTAACATGGTCAGAGATAAAAGAGTAGGATTATAATCCATATTTTTGTCTGTACGGGCCAGCCCGTCCATTTTGCATCATCAGCATTTTTACGCCACATGCACATTATATTAATTACGATCATCAGTTCGCAATCGGTTAGCAAGAGAATCGCGCGTGCTCACTTACATATATATATCATATCATACATTAATTCTCATTTATCATTAACTCATAGCATAGTGATAATTCGGGCTATCAATTAACCTTTGAATCATTACAATATCAAGTGTATCATTTATCATCATCAAAAAACGCTGTACGAGTACAGTCTAACCCGTACATCCGTTTTTATGGTCCTTCGAGAACCTCGCGTCGCGTGTGCACTAGTCAAGCAAGGGTACTAGGTTTCGCGTGTGAGGGAACTAGCAGTGTCTGTGTTGTTAGCAAGGTTGCAGCGCAGTTGGATTGTCAATCATCAACACCGTTATTTGAGCCGACTCCACAAGGTCAACGCGGCTCAACTCGACATCGCCATCAGATCGACAAGTAAGATCGTTTCATTTATCAAATATTTTCTTGGCATACATTTAAATACAAAATGTCGCACATGGAAGACATTCTTGAAAATCAACAACAGCTGCTAGATGCTATCGAACAAATATTTACCAACTTCAAGAAAGATTCCTCTGACCGAAAGACGTCTGATTACATCAGGCGAAGGTTGGAGACTCTCGATAAGTACTGGCAGGAATTTCAGTCTAATCATACTAGGCTTTTAGGCATTGAGTATGCTAAATCTCATACATATTTCACTTGCAATCAATACGAAAAAGCTGAGGAAAGGTACGAAAATATTAGAGCAGTTATTATTAACCATCAGTCGAAGGATGAAAGGCCGTCGACACCCATCCTGAAGCCAGCAGTTCCACTAGGTGGGCCTGGAACTTCTCAGCAACTACCGTCCTGGCCAAAATCGACAGGAATAAGTAGCAAGACAGACGAAATGTTGAGAAAACAAAGCAGCAATTTAAAAGCATTCGGACATACGGTGTCTAACCTGCATTTGGAGCTGAAGTCCGAAAAATGGGAACTTGAGCATATATTACGTTTAGTCCAGTCTCGTTGGTCCGCCATAGATAGTCTTCATTGGGATTTGGACTGCGAGCTTGGGGATAGGAATCAAGAATATCAGCAAGCCTACTATAATTATGAAAAAACATACAACGATATTATCACCTCTATCAACAAGAAATTATGGTCCGTCTCGCATAAAGAGCAATCTACACCGCAGATGGACATACCAGTATTTAGTGGAAGCTACTATCAGTGGTCCTCTTTTAAAGATCTCTTTACAGAAACGATTCACAGTAACCCTGCGCTGCCCGGAGCGCAGAAGATGCAGTTTTTAAAATCTAAAGTAAAAGGAGAAGCAGAAAGGTTGATTCAACATTTAGCAATTACGTCGGACAACTACACAATTTCTTGGGACATTTTAAATCACCGTTATAATAATATCAAGCTTATTTTTAGCTCACACATCGACTTGTTGCTTAACATTCCAGCTATTCAGTACTCCTCTCTTAACCATATTAAAGGACTTCATGATACTACTATAGAGAGCTTAAATGCCATCAAGAATCTGGGCGTCGACGTAGCATCTTGGGATCCATTACTTGTTCATCTTTTGCAGCAAAAGTTAGACGCAGATACATTCAATGACTACGTCGCATCTATCAAGAACCCAAGAGCCTTACCGAAGCTACAAGATTTTCTTTCGTTTTTAGAAAGCAAATTTACATCAATGGAATCGGCACGTAGGAAGTATGACAATCATTCATACAAATCGTCATCTAACATCAAGCAGTCGCAATATGTGTCTAAGCAGACAAACAAACATTGCAACAATATGAAGCAATCATTTAGTGCGCATGGACAAATGGTTTCGCAAGCATCAAACAATAACAATTCCATGAAATATAAGTGCCCGATATGCAAAAACAACGAGCATGGAATTTATTATTGCCAACAATTTTTAGGAATGGCGCCTCAATTAAAACGTAATACTTTACACAAATTGAACATATGCCAAAATTGTCTGTATAATCATTATGGAAACGGTTGCTTTTCCAACAAACGTTGCCGTATGTGCAATGGGAAACATAACACGCTCATACACGAAGCGTTTGCGCAAGTCAATAACACACCCGGTGCCGACTCAACAAAACAATCGAACACAAATGAGCCGGCAAAACGACACCAGAAACAGGACCCACCACAGCTGGCGCGGGGCAACTCGCACGTGTCACTGCAGGGTGACATGCCTGAAGTACTTTTGCCCACTGCTATAATCAAGGTACAAGGAGCAGATGGGTCAGCACATATCATGCGAGCCCTCTTAGACCAAGGGTCACAAACATCGCTTATTAGCGAAAACGCGGCTCAACTTTTAGGTTTACCGCGTAAACGCTGCCCAGGCATTATATGGGGCATAGGAGAAAAGGACAGCAGTTGTAAGGGTGTTATGAATATCAATTGCAAAGCAATCAATAGTAATTTTGAATTTGATGTGGATGTTTTTATAATGAATAAATTAATCAAGAATTTACCGAATCACACTTTTACAAAACCTAGTTGGCCTTATTTAGAAAATATTACATTGGCAGATCCTGACTTTAATGTAAGCAAGCCGGTCGATTTATTATTTGGGGGAAGCATTTTTTCTAAACTCTTGCTGGAAGGACTCTGTAGGGTCGAGGAAGACTCTGTCTCAGGTTCAGCGGCATCAGCGCAAAATACAAGATTAGGATGGATACTAAGCGGTGACGTCACACGTACTTATCAATGCAACGTAATTTTACACAACTTAGATGTGATACACAAGTATTGGGAAATAGAGGACATTGCGGAGGAATCTTCACTAACTTTAGGAGATCAGGAGTGTATTGATTATTACAAATCTACTACGCTTCGATTGGAGGATGGGCGTTATCAAGTGAGACTACCTCTGAAAAGCAATTATCAAGAATCGCTGGGCTCTTCGAAGCCCAAAGCTGTCGCTCAGTTCAAGTCGTTAGAACGAAAATTTCAGCAGCATCCTAATATTGAAGATCAATACAAGAAATTTATGACTGACTACCAAGAGTTAAGTCATATGAAACCCGTTAGGGACAATTTGAAGCCAGATTGTTATTTAGGACATCACTGTATACAAAATCCCATGAGTCCTAAATTCCGAGTCGTCTTCAATGCAGCAGCAAAGACATCAACAGGAAACAGCTTGAATGACGTCATGGAATCCGGACCCAACTTGCAGCAGGATTTGCAGTCTCTAATTATCAAGTGGAGGCAGTACCAATTCGCATTTACTGCTGACATAGAAAAAATGTTTAGGCAGATATGGTTACACAAAAACGACCAGCAGTTACAGAAGATTATATGGCGAAATTCACCCTCAGAAGCACTTCAAGAATACCAACTTTGTACAGTTACCTACGGCACCAAGGCCGCTCCGTTTCTCGCCATGATAACTTTGAAGCAATTAGCAGAAGATGAACGACGAAATTACACAAATAAAGCAATAGAAGCCCTAGAGCAGTCTATGTATATGGATGACTTGCTTCATGGCTGCCATACGCCGGAGTCTGCAAGATCATTAGCAACAGATATTATTAAACTTTTGAAGTCAGGTGGCTTTAATCTTAGAAAGTGGCGGTCAAACGTCCCCGATCTGCTGGACTCTAATCTACTACAGTCCTCGGAAAATAGTCAAAACAATTTTGATTTTAAACAGACCGAACACACTAAAACGCTAGGACTTATCTGGAATCCCGAGCAAGATTATTTTACGTTCCAGCTAAAAATTGATACATTAAACAAGCATATTACGAAAAGATCAGTATTATCCGACATATCCAAGATTTTTGATCCCTTAGGATGGTTATCGCCTCTCTCGACAAAACTCAAATTAATTTTCCAAAGTGTGTGGTCGTCAAATATCAATTGGGACGAACCATTACCCGAAGATATTTATGCCGAATGGATCAAAATCAGGGAAGATTTAGGTAACATCGAGAAAATACATATACCGCGGTGGTTGAAAACAATGGAAGGCGACAGTATCGAATTACATGGGTTTTGTGATGCGTCAACAAGGGCGTATGCTTGCGTAATATACTGTCGAATCAAGAGAGGTGAGCAGGCTACCGTTGTATTACTAGCGGGAAAATCAAGATTGGTTCCTACTAGTAAATCAGTATCCTTGCCCCGGCTTGAATTATTAGGGGCAGTCCTATTGGTAAAATTGATGACCAAGATCAAACAATGTCTAAAGAATTATGATTTAAAACATTACGGTTGGACAGATTCCATGATAGTATTAGGATGGCTTAATGGTGATCCAGGCAAATGGAAAACCTTCGTCGCAAATCGAGTAAGAGCTATCATATCGATCATGCCCGCTAATTGCTGGCGTTATGTAAATACAAATCAAAATCCATCGGACTGCAGCAGCAGAGGATTGACGCCGTCGCAACTCAGAGGACATTGTTTGTGGTGGCAGGGTCCAGATTGGCTTCAATCGTTTAAGGATACCCCGGAAGAGCAAGCTATATACACTACGCATCAAGAAATTAAAAAACCACAGCTTGTTAACGTTATCACGCGTTACGAGAATAGCATTGTCAGCAGTCTATTATCAAAACACAGTTCATTCAATAAGGCGGTTAGAGTGTTGGCATGGATTTTAAGATTTAAGAAACGGGAACAAAGACAGGTTTTTCTAACATTAGAAGAATTGAAAGCAGCAAGAATCATTATCATACGGCATATTCAGCAACTTGAGTTTTATCAAGAAATTCAATGTTTACGCACAGGAGCTAATGTTCACACTAAAAGCAAGTTGTGTCAATTAAATCCGTTTATAGATCAAGATGGGTTGATTCGAGTCGGTGGTAGATTGAGAAACGCCAACATCGACCCAGATATGAGACACCCTATTATTATTCCAAAGGCGCGCTTAGCAGAACTTATCATTGATCAGTCCCATGAGCTTAGCTATCATGGTGGAGCGCGTTTAACATCAGCTATCATGAGACAAAAATATTGGGTCATTGGAGGCAACCGAGCAACCAAGGCCAGATTACGTCTATGCGTTAAGTGCAGGAGACATAATCCTAGCAAACATCATCAGATTATGGGCGATCTACCATCAGCAAGGTGCAACCCTTCCCGACCCTTTGAAACAATTACTGTAGATTTCACGGGTCACGTCTTTATAAAAACTAACAAGGGTCGCGGAGTCCGTACAACCAAGGGTTATATAGCGGTATTCGTTTGTATGGCAACAAAGGCCGTGCACCTCGAAGTTGTATCGGATCTCACAACGTCATCATTTTTAGCAGCACTGAAGAGAATGTCGGCTCGACGAGGTACTCCGCGTCACATATATAGTGACAACGGTACAAATTTCGTTGGAGCCAGTCGAGTTTTACAGCAGGAGTACGAACAATTGCAACAGATATTTAATCAAGAGTTTTATCAAGAACTTATTGAAATGGAAATAACCTGGCATTTTAATGCACCGTCATGGCCTTCTGCAAATGGGCTGTGCGAAGCCGCCGTCAAAAGCTTTAAATACCACCTTAAAAGGGTTGTCGGCGAGCAAAAGCTCACATACGAAGAGTACAGCACAGTGTGTGCTCAGCTTGAAGCGTGCCTCAACTCTAGGCCGCTGTGTCCACTTACAGAAGATCCACAAGATTTAAATTATTTGACCCCTTCACATTTTTTGGCAAGTGGTCCAACGTTAACTATCTATGAAACCGAAAGAGACCTCAGAACAAGGTGGATGTTAACCCAAAAGATCTTTCAAGATATTTGGAAACGTTGGCGTCACGAATATCTTATCAGTTTATCATCAAGATGTAAGTGGAGACGACCACAGAATAATATAAAAGTTAATCACATAGTAACCATACATGACGCACATCTCCCTGCCGGAAAATGGATGCTTGGACGAGTAGTACAATTACACCCCGGCAGCGACGGTTATGTTCGAGTGGTAACACTTCAGACAAAGAATGGTTTGATCAAGAGACCTATAGTTAAATTATCAATTTTGCCCGCTAATCAAGATGAAGATCGAGAACTTTCACAAGCCGAGCCAGAAGTTTCCGAAAACGACTCTGATAAGAAATCCGATAGGAAAACTAAAAGATATTTGAGTCGTTATAACGTCGCACAGGTAGTTACATCTATTGTATTATTTTTTATGACAATTATATCGTCATCCCAGGCTGCATATAACATAACTTCGCTGCAAAATAAAAGGTCCCTTTACTTTGACAAGGTGGTAAATATGCAAATTATACGGGATGAATGGCGACTGATAGTCTACTATGACTTAAATCCCTTCTGGGAAGGTACTGCAGCCTGTTCGAAGTATATACAATACCTTGATAAAGTGTGTGATAAAATGGAAGTTCATTCACCGTGTCACAGCATCATGTTACAAATAAGACACGGTTACTCAGAACTTAAGTATTATAATGGATTGTTATTAGATCAGCAATTTTATACGCGCACGCGACAGCGGCGCGGTCTTATCAATGGTGTAGGCTATCTCGCTAATACTTTATTTGGAGTGTTGGACGATAGCTTTGCACAGAAGTATGAAAAAGATATCAATTTAATTAGAGAAAATGAGCAACATATAGGCAAATTACTGAAAAATCATACTACAATTGTTGAGGCTGAATTTAATGTGATCAAGAGAATAGAGGACGTCATACAAAAGCAACATAAGACTGTTAGCAAGCAATTACTAAACTTAGAGAACACAATGACAGAAGTTAAAGCAAGCATGCAAAATGTGAACGTTATGTCTGACTTTACTTTATCAGCAATGATAGCGAATAATATAATATTTCACCTCAAAACTATTCAAGACACTGTATTAGATACGATTACAAACATTTATCACGGGAAGTTTAATTTACATCTTATAACCCCCGACCAGTTGCAGGAAGAATTGAACAAAATAGCAGCAAAATTGCCGAACGACTTATCCCTACCTACAGATATTAGCGATCTATCTAACTTATATCAGTTGTTACAAGTCAAAGGTAGAATGTCGAAGCAATACTTAATTTTCGAAGTAAAGATTCCCTTGATAACTAGGGACTCTTATGAAATTTTTAAACTCATACCCATTCCTGAACAAACAGGTCTTAGCATGAGAAGCATTGTTCCAGTTAGCAACTATATCGCCGTTAATTTGAAAAAAGAAGCACTTCTTATGATCACAGAAGTCGAGTTATCAGCATGTTTACAAAATTTTGACGAAGTCTTATGTCATTTTATGAGACCCGTTTATCATATACGAGATGATGAAGTTTTATGTGAGAAGAATCATTTTAACAAAGGTTGCAAGGTAAACGTAGAACCCTGCAAGACAAAGTGGATCAAGACAAACCAATTAAACACCTATTTTTATTTTATTTGTGACGTAACTCAAGTGAAGCTACTTTGCGATGATCAGATTACCGCAATACAATTGTCTCGTGCCGGTTTAATGACACTCAGCGAAGGCTGTTTAATCCAAACAAAGGATTTTTCCATACACACTCATAAACAGTATATGAGTGAATACAACATTAGGACTGATCTGAGTACACCGGAAATTGCGCCTATCAATCATCTCATTAACATTTCCTTGCCTAAATTACCTGAGTCTGCCAGTACCGATTCTGAGAGCCCGCTCCCAGACTTAACAAGCATTCAGAAGCAAATAGACATTCTGAAGCAAAGTGCACCCCTAGCAGAGAGTGTTTCCTATCATGATGTACATCATTATGCAGTAATATATACTATCATCGGTATCCTGGTAGCAGTAGGATTGGTTTACGGTGTTCGGCGCGCGCGTCGTGCCCGCGCGTCTTCAGCGGCGGGCCAGGCGGTTGCCAACCGGCAGCCAGCCGCCCGCTGCAGCAGCAGTAATCAGTGTAGTGAAAGTGTACAGGGTGCTGAGCAAGTCGCTCAATTTTGTGAAGGTGTTATCAAAGCGTCCAACAATAGTGTGTATAGTGTACCAAGTGTTAGTGTTCGTAAGCTCAAGCGTAATGAGATTACTTCGCGAGTGCCTCTAAGAGAGAATAGGAGCACTTCTCCTATAGTTCATTCTGTTTGTAATATTCAAGAAGCATGTGTTTAGTTTTAAGACTATATTGTTCATCATCTTGTAATCATTTGCATTCATTCATCCAACATCAATCTCTCTCATCTCTCGCCCGGGAGCATGTACGGGCCAGCCCGTCCATTTTGCATCATCAGCATTTTTACGCCACATGCACATTATATTAATTACGATCATCAGTTCGCAATCGGTTAGCAAGAGAATCGCGCGTGCTCACTTACATATATATATCATATCATACATTAATTCTCATTTATCATTAACTCATAGCATAGTGATAATTCGGGCTATCAATAAACCTTTGAATCATTACAATATCAAGTGTATCATTTATCATCATCAAAAAACGCTGTACGAGTACAGTCTAACCCGTACATTGTCTGTAAGTTCAACAAACTGTCCATGGAACAGGTTTGTGCGAACATTCCGCGAGCGTTGCCCGCCGGACTCGCGGCCCGTCATCGTGCACTGCAGCGCCGGCGTGGGCCGCTCCGGCACCTTCATCACGCTGGACACTGCGCTGCAGCAGGTACGTACTGCCTACATGCAGGTGCGAGCTACAGAGCTGCAGTCATCGTGCACTGCAGCGCCGGCGTGGGCCGCTCCGGCACCTTCATCACGCTGGACACTGCGCTGCAGCAGGTACGTACTGCCTACATGCAGGTGCGAGCTACAGAGCTGCAGTCATCGTGCACTGCAGCGCCGGCGTGGGCCGCTCCGGCACCTTCATCACGCTGGACACTGCGCTGCAGCAGGTACGTACTGCCTACATGCAGGTGCGAGCTACAGAGCTGCAGTCATCGTGCACTGCAGCGCCGGCGTGGGCCGCTCCGGCACCTTCATCACGCTGGACACTGCGCTGCAGCAGGTACGTACTGCCTACATGCAGGTGCGAGCTACAGAGCTGCAGTCATCGTGCACTGCAGCGCCGGCGTGGGCCGCTCCGGCACCTTCATCACGCTGGACACTGCGCTGCAGCAGGTACGTACTGCCTACATGCAGGTGCGAGCTACAGAGCTGCAGTCATCGTGCACTGCAGCGCCGGCGTGGGCCGCTCCGGCACCTTCATCACGCTGGACACTGCGCTGCAGCAGGTACGTACTGCCTACATGCAGGTGCGAGCTACAGAGCTGCAGTCATCGTGCACTGCAGCGCCGGCGTGGGCCGCTCCGGCACCTTCATCACGCTGGACACTGCGCTGCAGCAGGTACGTACTGCCTACATGCAGGTGCGAGCTACAGAGCTGCAGTCATCGTGCACTGCAGCGCCGGCGTGGGCCGCTCCGGCACCTTCATCACGCTGGACACTGCGCTGCAGCAGGTACGTACTGCCTACATGCAGGTGCGAGCTACAGAGCTGCAGTCATCGTGCACTGCAGCGCCGGCGTGGGCCGCTCCGGCACCTTCATCACGCTGGACACTGCGCTGCAGCAGGTACGTACTGCCTACATGCAGGTGCGAGCTACAGAGCTGCAGTCATCGTGCACTGCAGCGCCGGCGTGGGCCGCTCCGGCACCTTCATCACGCTGGACACTGCGCTGCAGCAGGTACGTACTGCCTACATGCAGGTGCGAGCTACAGAGCTGCAGTCATCGTGCACTGCAGCGCCGGCGTGGGCCGCTCCGGCACCTTCATCACGCTGGACACTGCGCTGCAGCAGGTACGTACTGCCTACATGCAGGTGCGAGCTACAGAGCTGCAGTCATCGTGCACTGCAGCGCCGGCGTGGGCCGCTCCGGCACCTTCATCACGCTGGACACTGCGCTGCAGCAGGTACGTACTGCCTACATGCAGGTGCGAGCTACAGAGCTGCAGTCATCGTGCACTGCAGCGCCGGCGTGGGCCGCTCCGGCACCTTCATCACGCTGGACACTGCGCTGCAGCAGGTACGTACTGCCTACATGCAGGTGCGAGCTACAGAGCTGCAGTCATCGTGCACTGCAGCGCCGGCGTGGGCCGCTCCGGCACCTTCATCACGCTGGACACTGCGCTGCAGCAGGTACGTACTGCCTACATGCAGGTGCGAGCTACAGAGCTGCAGTCATCGTGCACTGCAGCGCCGGCGTGGGCCGCTCCGGCACCTTCATCACGCTGGACACTGCGCTGCAGCAGGTACGTACTGCCTACATGCAGGTGCGAGCTACAGAGCTGCAGTCATCGTGCACTGCAGCGCCGGCGTGGGCCGCTCCGGCACCTTCATCACGCTGGACACTGCGCTGCAGCAGGTACGTACTGCCTACATGCAGGTGCGAGCTACAAAGCTGCAGTCATCGTGCACTGCAGCGCCGGCGTGGGCCGCTCCGGCACCTTCATCACGCTGGACACTGCGCTGCAGCAGGTACGAACTGCCTACATGCAGGTGCGAGCTACAGAGCTGCAGTCATCGTGCACTGCAGCGCCGGCGTGGGCCGCTCCGGCACCTTCATCACGCTGGACACTGCGCTGCAGCAGGTATGTACTGCCTACATGCAGGTGCGAGCTACAGAGCTGCAGTCATCGTGCTTTGCAGCGCCGGCGTGGGCCGCTCCCGTAGTAGGCTCGCTCCCTATTAAATAGTATTCAACATCGTCGTTTGTGGTATCATTTAAGGTGGGTGTACACCGTACATCTCTGTCGCCTCCGGGAAATATAGACATGACAGTGTGTATTGAGGCGTTTGCAAACTATTACATGCGCACAAACATCCAGACCGAGACCAATACATGCGGGTCGCGCATTTGGTGTCTACGTGATCCAGTGAGTGGGGCCGCTCTAACCACCAGACCAAGCCTTCATCTTAGTCTGCATCCTCAGGACGAATATGTCTCCTTAGTGAGCGCCCGCTACCGCTCTAGACAATATCAAAGCTCTTCGTTTCATGAACTGTGAATTGCGCCCGCGAGATGCGCTGTCACTCAAAAAGCACGCTTAGGTAACTTAGATTTCTAATCTAGCTATTACTATAACGCTTCTTTTGAAATTCTAATATCGGGAACGTGCAGTAAATGCCTGTCATATATTTACGCATGCGTTATTCGTGTGCCGCAGCTGTCGAACCACGCGGAGTACATCGACATATTCGGCATGGTGTACGCCATGCGGCGCGAGCGCGTGTGGATGGTGCAGACGGAGCAGCAGTACATCTGCATCCACCAGTGCCTCGTGGCCGTGCTGGAGGGACAGGACCTAGCCGCGCCGCCGCACAACCACAACCACCACCTGAACGCCGCCTTCGAAGGTAAGCACCTTGATACTACCCATGTTAAGTGACCGGACTAAAGTTAGACTAGCTACTTAACGTATTGGTGCCACCGAGCTGAAGTTACACTTGCCACTTATATAGTATGAAAAAGACGATACAAAAAAAAGACCATATGTATTCACTTAATTACATTCAGCTACCTCCCATAGTATTAAACACAGAAGCTAACACAAAACTAGCGGGAGAATATAAACCGCGATTGATAGCAAAATTTACATACGCGCGCTACTCATTCCCATATCACCCATACCACTCTGCACACTGCCGCGCGAATGAGCTAAGACCCTAGTTCGAACAGACTGATGCTATCGTAATGCTGTCAAGTCGATATGCCAACCGATAAAGATGAACGTGACACAACACTTTCTCAAGAGTGTTACTATAACAAATTACAATATTATATTATGCTTGGCTGACACTACATCGTTCAATTATAAATGACCATAATTGGCAACACATGCAACGGATTAAAATTTTTTGGGCGGACACTTAAAACTTGTGTTGTTTTTAATAATAATTGTAATGTTGCTATAATATTAGTCACTATGTATTAGTGTATCTGCAAAAGCGATAGGAAAGCTTCGTATTCATTATGGGACATGTCCCGCGACACTTGTCGCTGGTGACGTCAGACGAAGTCGAGGGACGTTAGGCGACGTCGCCCGACAAGACTGGCGACATCCCGCGACCTGTTCCTTGTCGTCGCGTAGCTTTTGTTGAAAAACAGATGTCACAGAGTGTAAACGTGTATTGCGCAACAATATAGACGAACGATGTATGAAACCTCTCAGGGCACCATATTGCAACAGACTAAACGAATATGGACGATATAGGTCGCGGGACATTTTGCCCTCCTAATAAATACGAGGTTTAATGATAACAAAGTCATAGAACGTAACTATTCAATTTCCCCTTAGACGCCTGTCGTGATTGGTCTGTAAAGTATTCACCATTTTGTTGATGGGTGGGGGTATTCCATTAATATCATGATTTCATCGGGGAGTAAAGTGTAATTTTTACGAATGGTTTTTATAGGTCTAGTACCCGCGGCCTAATATATATATATAAAAAAATAACACGTCACACACGTAAAAATATGAATTAACACGTCAGTCGATTGGACCGCTAGGTGGAGGGTAGCAGTGGAACCGGCGCCAACCGCGTGAGCACAAGCTATTCGCGACTCTCTTTCTTTCTCTCGCCTTGCCGCCTGTGGCTGCTGAGGTAGACCGCAGGAACTTAAAACCTACCCTTAGCAATGCCACCTTGTTTGACTCTCATGCATACATTATTACCGATTAAGAGATCCTCCCGTAAACTTAACACTTATTTAGAAAATACGAGCTCTTGTTTCGGAGCTAACGTAATGTTATTTTAATTAACCAACAACATTTTGGATTGAAATGAAACTTTCAAAATGGGATGATATTTTTAAAGGAAAAAAGTAAAATAGGCAATAATATGTATATACATTTTTCCAATCTTGCTTATATAATAGTGCAAGATCCAAGTCACCGTGAGCTCTTTCTGAGTAAATCGAACAATAGCAATCACGACCAAAAAATAATAGCGAAGTTTGATGAAATATGGACGTCAAACATTTTAACCCTTTCCGGCACCAAGTTTCGCCACAAATATCTGGAACTTATTAGCAAAAAAAGGGGTTAAATTCCTATCACTATGCGCATAATATTTACTAGATATATTTATGGCTGTATATTATACAAATAATGCTATTCATGTTAATAAAGTTTCATAACAATCCGAAAAATCAGTTCTAACGAGAAACTATTATACCACATAAAACTAAGCTTTTACTGGAGGCTCTTTATGCACGTACCCGCGGGTACATCATACATTAGCCTATCTGATGCCAACTAAGCGCAATAATTTAACATTTCTTTATTCTGTCGTCGTTCTAATGTTGATACTGTTTGGAATTATATTGAATCTATTCGACACTCAGCTGACTTCATATCAAATTATTTCCTAGAGTCAAATTATGTCATTACTGACCGGGTATAGATGTTGTATTTCACGAAGGTTCACAAGGGACCATTGATTAGACCCTAACGGGACATAAAAGGTTGAACGGACTGTATGCTATAGGTTTATTTCGCGATAGTAGAAGCGGCCAGTGCCTAACGTGTCGATTAGCTATATTTTAGGGGGCGGCGGCGGGTAGGGCTCTCTGCCCTGCGCCCTCGGCCCTCGGACTTGTCTGTAGTGGTAGGGCCGCGCCGACACTAGTGTCTATATATAAATCACAAAGCCTAACACAGCCGATAGCTGATATACGAACAACGTATACTTTCCTAACACTTAACAAATAGATAGAATAGTTTTGTATGAACCTTCATAGAAATCTTTCAAATAGATAGAATAGTTTTGTATGAACCTTCATAGAAATCTTTCAAATAGATAGAATAGTTTTGTATTTATGTCCCTGGAAATTTAAAAAAATAATGCACCTGCATTATTTTTTTAAATTTCCAGCGTTTTACTGTATTGACAAGAATCGGGATTTGCACACTTGGCCTTTTCAGTCTATATACATGAGCTATGTTCAAAAGTATTTAGATAGATCTAAAAGTGGGCCATTTCAGATAGGTTATTATCTATACAGATATCCTTATATTTATGTACATAGTTCAAATAATTTCATAAAGATATCGTCATCAAATTAATTGATCAAAGTATACCTATCTATCGCTACTTAAACGCTTAACCACTACAGTTTTTCGCCTGACTCTCTGGACCGTGGTACCTGAGGTGATTGCAAATGGAGAAAACAGTATTGCTGTGATTGAAATAGCCCGTTCTCGTCAATTAAGTGCTACTCTTGAATTGTGACAGGAGTAGCATTCAATTGCTTTTCTTTGTGAAAAACTAACGAAACTTTTGTATTAGTTGAGCGATGGTTGAATTTGGTTTGACAGAGCCGTCTTCATGAAATATAATATCTATATCTTTCAATAGAAATAAAACTTCTTTCCCTCATAGAATACCCTAAAAATATGTTAACACTGGCTATGTTGCACGACTATTCACTGATATCTAGATTTGCCATTCTTAGTATTAACTTATAAATCTCTTTTTATCTTCGATAAAGTTTAAATAAAATAATAGCTTTTATTTTTTTCAACAAAATTAGGTAGTACACGTGACGCGTAGATCTGTTTTGAGCATAGAGAATGTATGGAATGTAATGAATAGCTTTTTTATACAAACGCGGAAGTCCGTCCTGTGAGGATATTAAATTCATTCTTCAAGTTATTTGTCTGTTCATCCTTACCTATATTTTCATTTAAATTGTATTAACAATGACATATTGTTAATACAATTTAAACGAAAATATAGGTATATACAGGCTAAAAAAAGCTTTACATATAACATTGGATGTAGCACGCAACATTGAAACATGCATAGTACGTCCCGCACGACAATATTGGCGATGCCCTACACGTATGTTCTATCTTCATTCACAATGCATCACGTAATTCTGACCTACCACCACGTCTTAGTCCAGGAAAAAAAATTATACTAATTCCGTCATGTGTGCATAATACTCCTACGCATCTTGCATTTAATAAATCGCATGCGAGTGTTTACACCTCTTAAATGTTAGCACAATAATTTAATATTGTATTCCCTGTTTCAGACGACGAGGGTATTGCCGAATCGGGCATGTAGTCCGCTCTCGACGCTGCGCATCGACATTTTCCGTCCAATTATTTTCCGTATTAGTATGCAGCGCAGGCGATAAGGGACGCGCGGGGCGCGTTTCGTCTACCGCTGCAAAGCCTTCTACGGGTTGCGCGGTCCAGAGTACGCGTAGTTGGGTACGTTGGAACGCGCTATCCATACCCACACGTACACATTTGCGTGCCTGAAGGTACGAGCGCGTTCGAACGTACCCGACTATGTTTATTCTGAAACGCGGGGTCCGTACATGTATTCACGTAAGCCCAAAGGTCGATAACGTCATTGTACTTAATTTATATTATATTTTTTTGAGATCACCTGTGTACAATAGTTTTAAGATTTTATACTAAAATATTTTTATAAAAATGTATAGGACTTCTGAAGTTAATGGACCAATCGTTGAATTGTATATAGATTAAGATTAATATAGATAGTTTGTTATTTCGTGTGACGGGATCGGATAAAGGCGGTACGACAAAAATGTATGAACAGACCACGCGGGCAGGACACAGCACCTTGGGCACATTTAGACAGAATTAAAAATTCTTTCCAATAAAAGCAATTATTGTAAATAGATGTATCATTAGTCAAATAATGCAATGAACTTTATCCAATCAAAGCATCAAGTGTTGCAGACCCCATATGGCAACTACTTAAGCTACACGCAGTTTAACTACAAAACTTCTCGAGCACATCCCCACTACTGATTAAATATAGCCCATACCTACCCTAACCACAAGTATATATCTCTTTCATAGTATTAAAAAATCTATTTAAATGGGTTAAGGTCAATATTAAATTATCAATGGGAGATTAAAGTATTTTCGAGAAGTTCTGAGCCTAATCTACGCGGACCCATTCATAATCACGTACTTAACAAGATTGTTTTCTGTCCGACAATGGCAGTTCAGTTTCGCAGTCGCCTTGATGCCGGTCACCGTGCACTCGTATGTATATACTATGTATTTCTATATTTTGATAACAATGTTATGTTATTTGAACGTTTTAAACAATCTGCTTTTATATAATTTACCTGTAAGTGTTGACTCGCTATCCTGACATTTCTTAAATCTATCTGAGCGGTCGTCATGACGATCTTTGTGAATGGCACTGAATGACTTCCGACTGATGGCTATGATTTTTGAACGAATTTTATTTCACCGAGATCGATTTGCCAAATGCCATTTGTACAGATAACACACATAAATACACAAATAAACTTCAAACTATTACTTTAAAAAATAGTTAGTGATATTTCAAATCCAGTCCAGTGTAAAGTCAACGCTATTTTCAAATTGACAAAAGAAATAGACAGAATTATTAAAAATATATACAGAGTCAATTTTAAAAGTAACGGTTTAATTTTTTTTTAACATTACCATGTTCGTACTGAGGCGCTCGTAGCGCTGTGCGACCGCGGTGTTCTTACCGATTACCAAGGTTAAGCAGCGTTCGACTCGGTCGGCCCGAGATGGGTGACCGTTTGTGGCATTTTCATATTCGAGCGTCTCCGTGCTTCGGAAGGCACGTTAAGCCGTTGGTCCCGGTTACCACTTAATGTGGTAGTCGTTAAGCCGAGTTGGAAACCTTAAAGGCGGCTTGATAAGTTCCAACGGCCACAAACCTGCCTCCGCCAATCCGCACTGGGTCCGCGTGGTGGAGTATGACCTTATCTCTCTCACCCCGATTTGTAAGAGAAGGCCTTTGTCCAGCAGTGGGCAGTATAGGCTGATATTATGTTCGTACTTATTATTATTATTATCTAGCCGTTGGTGTCCCACTGGTGGGCAAAGGCCTCCCTCCATACTTTCCACTCCACCATTTTCGTAGAAAAATAATTCCTCATAAGCAATTAGCTAAGTATGATGAGTAAAATAAGAATCTGAATCGTAACTGGTTACAAAACTACAGACATATCAGCGGCCGAGTCGTATTAACTGACAAAAAACCTTATCTATAGATTAACTTAGTTTTGGAATGCTAGCCCCGCCCCACCATTGGATGAGGAATGACGAATATAACGTGGTAATGGCTTTTGGCGAATCGACAACAGGTCGAGAAACCAATCAAGATGTCATAGTTGACAACCAATGAATCTCAAAATTGTACTTAATTTTATAAAATGTATATATGTTTGCTCAATTGTTATATTGTTTTGGAAAGTTATTTGTTAGGTTGGCGGACACATAAACAATCGTATTGTGTGAATAGGTGCTACACGCACTTGTGGTTTCCTAAATAATCAACTAAAAAAAAAGTGGAAGTGCATGAAATCTCTTATAGGCAGACACAGCGGTATATGCAGTGTTCTATCAGTACACATTTATTAACACATGTGATAGAACTAACGCACTTGCAAAACCTACCATACCGACAAAACCTACCGTAAGTAGTAGGAAAGATGCGGCACAACATCGTGAATCAATTGATCTATCTATTTGTATTTGCTCTCTGGTAAAGGAAACGAAGCCGCTTTCTAGCGGCTCTAAATTAGATGTACACGATCAAAATATGTCTACCTTTAACGAAATGACACTATTGGAAACTGTTTCCAAAAAGCTGATGCCATTTTGTTGTATCTTACATCAACTTCTGTAGCAGTCATGGTCATAAAATTACTAAGTTCTAAGGTTGGGCACATTTTTAGGTCGGGTTGGGCAGATGATTTAGCGCAGTGGTTAAGAGCTTAAGCCGCTCCGCCCACTGTGTCTAATAGTCGCGGGTTGGATTCCCGCACGGGACAAATCTTTGTGTGATCCACAATTATTTGTTCCGATCTGGCTATTATATATATGTATGTGAATTTTCGTGTTTGTAAATGCACCCACGACAGGAATAAAAAATAGAGTGGGGCTACGTTTAAAAAAAAATCGCCCTCGTTGCCGATAGTTTGAATTAAGAGCTATTGAAGCCCGTAGCACATTGAACATGTATAACAATTGAACATCCTATTACTAGTGGTCCGAATAAGAATCACGGGTTTTGGCGGAAAGTCGAAGAGTAGAAATAATAATATTAGCCCTGTTAAGAAACTGTCCCACTGTTGGGCACGGGCCTCCACTCAAACTGAGAGGGTTTAGGCCATAGTCCACCACGCTGGCCTAGTGCGGGTTGGCGAACTTCACACACCTTCGAGAAACTCTTAGGCATGCAGGTTTCCTCACGATGTTTTCCTTCACCGTTAAAGCAAGTGATAATTAATTTTTAATACGCACATGCTTTCGAAAAGACAGAGGTGTGTGCCTGGGTTTGAACCCGAGACCTTTGACTTTGCAGTCCAACGGTCTAACCACTAGGCTATCGAAGAGTGATGTTGTCAATTTGTTTTAATTTCCAAAACTGGTGTTATTTGAACTAATAATGTGTAATTTTGGTGGAATATTAACCATTATGTGTTCTTATATGTGCATGAGTGAAGGTAATTGTAACAAAGTGATAAAAGGTGCCTTTTCGACTTCCCTCAAAACGGCCGTTGAAATTGGTATGTAAAGTATCCACCACTTTACTATCCAAGGCGGGGTACTTCATTAATTTCAGTATCATCTTTATCATCAAATTCATCGGAGAGGCGAATTAATTTAAACAAACACGATTATATATCTCACTGGACACTGGCAAAATACACTTATAATTAGTGTTAAGCCATAACTTGAAGAAGAAGGAGAACGCAACGCACACAAACGCACGCTCTATGAGGCCGGTATCTGAGCAGATCCCGGAGGGTACTACCCAAAAAATCGGGAAAAAGATCCTGTGTAAATTACACAAGAATTGCTACGAGTAATTTAAATAAGTTCACACATACGTATTATAATACAAATCATAAAAACTAATGTCAAAGCAGCGTGTATTAGTATGTACAATTTAATACATTAGTAATGCCTCGCTGGTCTTGTAATCTGAGATGGCCAAAATGTAATCAGATTAATTATTAACCACCCCCGCTTGGGGAATATAGGTCTGATGATGTATTAATGATTACAATTACATTTTGTAATCTTCGACCTTTACGATTACACTTTTAATCTTGAATCATTATTGAATATTAAAAAATGTAATCACTAATCTGATTACATTTTGCCTATCTCAGATACTCAATGAACACCGCCGAGGCCCCGTAGAGCGCGCAAATGAGTGCGTCGTTATTATTCAGACCGCTAGTACTAAAATGCTCGACTGTTTACACATGTTAACTTTGCCTGTAGTCTCAACTCTTCCTATTTAAAAACAGGATACGTTTATAACCCTATTATGGTGAACCTGTTGGAACTTTGTATTTTCTGCCTTCCCGCAAGGTAATATTATATATAGATATATAGAAATGAAAAGACAAAAACTATAACATTTAAATTTACCGACTTACGAAAGATTTTTGAACAAAGCCATTGCAAACGTAAAAATAAAAAAAAAATTGAGTAATGGGTTCACCATGGTACCTTTGTCCAATCACCTCATAATAATGCCGTTGTAAGGTTTTATGACCACGGCTCCCACGATTAGTGGCATTAGTAGTCTAATAACAAAGTGTTTAGTACTTCTACCGCCGATAGATGGCGACCCCGTATAGTTGCAGCCTTATGAAATCGGCTTTCGAGGCAAATGTATAGTTTTATTATATTGGCAGTACCTTCCGGTTTCTAGTGAAGAAAGTAAAGTATTTTATGAGAGTAGCTCACAATGAATGATGTAACTAAACAAGTTTAATTAGTAAATTATCGTAATAAACAGCCTCGCTGGCCATCACACGGTCGTGGTTTCGAATGCTAAGTAGCAGCCTGAAGTTGCGTCCGGTATAATAGAAATAGGCTCGCCCTCTATTACATCGGGACCGGAAATCAACCAAGGTACCAAACCAACGCGTCCAACCGCGTCCGCGATGGCGAACAGTTTCTGCAGTATTTGTATAGGCGTTTACACACGCGCGATCATAGGAAGATATTGATCGCCAACGCAGACGCGGCTGGACGCGTAAGTTTGGCCGTAACTTAAATGTGAATGTACACAGTATACCTCTGCCACCCCGCTTGGGGAATATCACAGGGGGGACAAATCTTTGTGTGATCCACAATTATTTGTTCCGGTCTGGGTATTTGTGTATGTGAATTTTCATGTTTGTAAACGCACCCACGACACAGGAATTAATCCTAGTGTGGGGCAACGAAAAAAAAAAAAAAAAAGAAAAAAAAAAAAAAAAATATAGGCGTGACGGTGTTTATTTTCCAAATACTAATGACGAACGAATAATTTTTAATTTTCAGAAAATTGCTTTAACGTTGTTAATAGGTATATAGGTATTGAAGAATTAACAGCGCAAATCAATCTACACTATTCCGTCTAACTTTTGCGTCAAAACTCTTATACAACGGATTGATTATATTATTTGCTAACTGACAAGGTCAGAGAATTTGTTGTACATTCCCACAACGTGCCTCGAACTCGTTTAATAGTCAAACTATTAAACAAAATGCGCATTGTCATCTGAACGACGAATTTTGTAAAATCTAGTTACTAACCTAATTGCATTCTATGCTAATAAATGAATTAGTTTTATTTTTTTACCAGTGTGTTTTATTTAATTCAAACTTAAATTACTTATCCTTGCATAAACCGTATTCCTACAAATAGCAGATTATTTTTTTTTCTCAATCTAATTTACCTAGTAATTTACCACCGGATCGGAATACGCCTCCACTGAGAAGATCCAGCGAAAAACTTAGCAGGCTTGTCTTTTTTTAAGTAATGATATATTTATTAACAAATTGTGTCTTTACTATTAAGTCATTGTGTAATTAGACTGTAAGCCTTCCTATAATACAATATATCTGTTGTAAAAGTTTAATGTCTGAGATATCACTGATCTCTATCGTAGAACTATGCTGGACTGACTACGGCTTGAATAACAAACAGAGAACAATTCGAGCTGCCACCAAATGTATCGGGAACTAAGTACAACTAGCAGGTACGTTGTGGCAGGAAAGGCAGGTATTCCAGCCAGACGGGTGTTGTGACTGGTTGGTGGACGAGAATGACGAGTTGCTTAGGGACTGCTACTACTGAATCTGAACAACCCGGGCTAATCTATATGTCCAAATAAACACGTAACGCAGCGCGCTAAGATAACTATTTGAAATGATCGTTTAATGATATTGCGGATGCATACAGAATACTGCGATGGTATACAGGATACCATTACATAATCAGTTCACGAAGATATCACAACGCGGCGCGTTTGGTTATAGGGAATAAGAGCCCTGATGTGGATGGATGTATGACGTTGCTGACTCCGCAGAAAGCTTGTCCATGTCGGTGGTCACCAATGTAGCAATTACGTTATGGCAGGATTTGGCAAAGGGATGATCTGCCAGTAAGACGGGTTTGGCGTCTGGCGGCAGGTACCTGGCACCGGACAAGAGGGCGAGCGTGCAACCACTACGCTCGAGCTAGAAAGGCAAGGGGGCAACTAGCTCAAGGGCCCCTCAAGGAGAAACGGCCTCGGCTTAGGCAGTCGGTATGGAGGAGGGTGGATTCTTCGACCTCACCGATGAGATCGGTATCCAATCCTGTGTGCGGTATCTGTATCCGAAAGAAGGGATGTATGGGCATCGGGAGGGTCGGTGAGAACATGCCGCGGACGGCGGTAGCGGCTAATAGGAGGGGCTAATAGTTTCGTAGTCGGCGGCGGCTACGATTAGGGTGTTTCTACCATTGGACACGTTCGTGACATATCGGGTTGTCGCCTTTTTAATAAAGGCGTGAAAAGGTTTGAGACCGAGATTGGAATGAAGATCGACATTCCGTATGAACCACGGGACCCGACGGCTTTGCGGAGGAAACGGGATTGAACCGTTTGGAGTCTATCGATGTATGAGCGGGCGGCGTGCTCGAACACTTCACAAGCGTACGCGTATCATGATGGGTCGTACACAAGATTTGTAGTGTCACCTTATTTCTAAGGGACATATTACTCCACTTGCAGATCATCGGGCGAAGACAGCCGAGCACAAAGGCGGCTCGGTTACTCGCTTGATATGCGGTCCGTAGAACATGATATTCTTTAAGGTCACCCCTTGATATTTTGCGTGTTTGACCTAAGGAAAAGGTCGGTTGAACATGGTCACTTGACCAAGATTGCTTCTGGGGTGGCGCATGGAGGGGCGCAGGGTGGCACCTCTGGAGAAGAACACCGCAGCGCTCTTGTTCGGGTTCACCTCAATACGCCACTTCCTGAACCAATCCCCTAGGGTATTGGTGGCGGCATGAAGTTTACTGGTGATGAAGGCCTTGCGAGACATAGAGAGAAAATCGTTCGTGTAAAGGCTAAATAGGAGAGGGGAGGTGGCGGCGAAGAGTGGCTGTCGGGGGTTTTTATATATTTCACGCGTCGTACGAACATCCCATATCGTGTTCTAGACATGTATGGCGGATCGGGTCTAATATTCCTGCTTCATACATTTTAAATGACATCAGTTCCATGTATCGGCAGATTATTTTCAGTGTAAAATTAATACAAATCCACAGAATAAAGAAGTCTAGTCTTCATTGTTTTATGTGGATATTCATCCATCCATATCTACATATACAATCATGATCGGTAACCTAGAATGACAAGTTAGAGACGATATCTGAATATTCCAATCGTCCACATTCCATCGAATTATCTATCATCCTTCGTAAAAGCCGTGATGATAAATAGTAGTAATAATAAATGTAATTAACATAAGACCTCACATTTCAATCGTAACCAAAGTTATTTAAAAAAAACGTAGCCCTACGCTATGATTACTTCCTATGTCGTGGGTGCGTTTACAAACTTGAAAATTCACATACACAAATACCCAGTCCGAAACAAATAATTGTGGGTCACACAAAGATTTGTTCCGTGCGTGAATCGAACCTGCGACTTTTCGACCGTGAGCGGAGCAGCTTAAAGTTTGTCTTAAGATTTGTTGGACGATTCAGCGCAGTGGTTAAGAAAACACTGCGCTAAATCGTCCGTTAAATCAACATCATATCAGTACAGATTCCAAAATAGTGTATATGACAACTGGCCCCTTAATGGGACATGACATCGTCGGTGAAATGGGGGACTACGCAATGCACCTCTACCGCCTCCATTTGTGAAATATAGATGTGACAGTGTTTATTTTCTGTTGATAAAGCAGTACCTATGCAGTACGAATGTACGCCCGTCTATAAAGTTAATATCTTAGGTTCCTGACACCACTTTACCGATAGGAATAGCGGTATTTCAGGAATCTATGTAGGTCTTAACAAATTTCTTTGATGTAGGTATAGTGCGACAAGGATATTTTGGCACATGGATGACATTGACAGGGGGTGTTGGTGTGAAATAAGGGGTTATCTTTAAGTAAAATTTTCCTACTTCCAGGGATTTTTTTTTTGAACAGTAGGGTCCGCACGGTTACTTATTAAATTTTAAAAAAAGAACCTAGATATATTTCATAGCAAACGGCAACTCTGCGACTGTCATGAAGAGACATCTCACTTGATGATAGTGTTAGTGTTATCTTGGTTTGATCCGATTTTGGCCGCCAGCCACAAGATCCTTGTGTGACTTTCATTATTTTCATATAGGAATTAATAGAGTATGTACTTAAATTTGCTTATGTCTAGGACGATGAAAACATGGACAGAGCCATACGACGTTGCAACTCCGCCGGTCATCCTTGAACATATTCTTGTTACTCTCTCCATTACACGGATCGCTATTTTGAGTGAGTGAGAAAGCTATTGTACGTCGCCCTGTGCGTGTGATTCGTATCCGTGTTCTGACCAACTAGTAGGCCATAATGAATGCGCTTCGTTCGCTTCAAAAGAGAAATTATGAATAAAAATCGATGTAAATACTAAATATTATTTTATATAGTTAAGTTATATCAATATCGTGTTGTACTGTGTTTAGTCCATTAAGAACAACTGAAGGAGAAATAAAGGAACCGGAATCAACATTTGACACGTATATTTTCCATTCCGGCTTCGCACGGGTGTATATTGCGTCCGCTGCGTAGGAACGCGCGGTTACCTATTTCATAGATGTGCACGCCCCTCTCCCGCATTTCGGTCACCCCCTCCCTCGCCGCGTTACCCGCTCCGCAGCGTGGGGCCACACCGGCCACGGCGCGGCGGCGTTTTTTTTTTAACCGACTTCAAAAAGGAGGAGGTTCTATGTTCGGTTATATGAATGCTTTTTTTTTATGTATGTTCAGCGATATTTCCGTCAATTATGGACCGATTTTGATGATTTTTTTTGCATTGGGTTCAGTATATCTCCAAGGTGGTCCCATTTTAATTTCATTGGAATTGGACCTTGGACTTAGAAGATACACCAGGGAACTCCTTAACTACAAACAATAGGCATGTGTAAATTGAGATGTTTTGGGTATTACGTCAATCCTATAGGTACCCTACTATAGAACTAGGCAGTACATTAGCCAACTTCAAAAAAGGAGGTTCATAATTCGTCCTTTTTTATAACTTCTTTGCTTATGAACCGATTTTGATGATTCTTTTTGCATTGGTTTCAGTATAGTTTTGAGGTGGTCCTATTTTAATGTTATTGGTATTAGACCTTGGACTTTGAAGATACAAGAGGGACCTCCTTAACGGCGAACAGCACGAATGTATAGATTCCGTTATTTTAGTCATTAAATTAATCCTGTAGGTACCTTACAGTACAACTTAGCAAAATAAAATAATATCGGTATATAAATATTACTAAATAATTCACTCGTCTCTTAAAATGGTAAAATAAAAATCTTTAAAAAAAAAAAGGTAAACCGACTTCAAAAAGCAAAAAATAAATAATTGAAGTCGGTGCCACGTAACCGACTGCACCAACCAGCACCGACTTCAATTATTTATTTTTTGCTTTTTGAAGTCGGTTTACCTTTTTTTAAAAAGATTTTTATTTTACTAGTATTTTGTTTAGATTGGCATTATTAAATTCGTAATATCTTTTAAATGGAATGTCTGATTTGAATAATTCAATAAGTAATCTACAGGTATTAAAACGGTCTTAAATACGATATGATTTATTTGGAAAAGGATTAATATTTGTATTAGTATGGATAACATGGTCTAATTTTGGTCGACATTTCTATCAACTTTTAAAATGTAAAAAATGTAGTTATAGTGTCGTAACTACAATAGTTGTACATATGGTATCGCGATTTTTTTTGTAGATATTGATATGTTCCTAAATATTGTAAAACATTTTTTTGTTCTTTCATCAATAGTTTCCGCAGCGCATGCGGTGAAAGACATTTTATGGCTAATTTTTTTACACCCTGGGTTACATTATTGAAGTTTTAGTAGGGATCCCTATTTTTTTCTAGTTATAAATATAGCCTATGTTAGGCCTCAGGGATAGTATAGCATTCTTATGGTGAAAGAATTTTTTAAATCGGTCCAATAGGATTTCGTATTTTGTTACATACATACAAAAATACAAATCTTTCCTCTTTATAATAAAATATGCATTTCACAACGGATGGCTTTATATAATTACTACATAGGGGTCATAAACTGTGGATTTAAAGCTTTAATCTGGAGTTAAAAAAATGAATGTTTTACGTCTTCCGAAGAGTAATGTTTTTGGTGATGTATTCATAGCTTCTGTGGTCTACTATCGATATTTTCCAAATCCTAACCCTTCCGTGCACATTAGTAGTGAAATCTTTATTTTTTCTATTCGCATCTGAATGTGATGTAAAAAATACTGAACGTATAGAATATCTAGATCGACTACAAAAAAAAAATTAAACTTCGTTACGTCTATATTCCCCAAGCCGGAGTGGGAGAGGTGTACTGTGTATACCCACTTTTCGCCAAAGATGTAGGGGGCGAGCCTATTGATATTAAAGCGAGCAATGACACAGACTATGGACTGATACTGTTTTTTTTTTAACGTTACATTTTGCCGACCTAGGATTCGAACCGAGGACCTAGTGATCGATATGTGCATTACAAAACCAACGAGGCCTTAACACGATACAATAAAAGCTCCTTATTTGCGGGGTGTAGGTTGCGTAAATATACCGTGAATATGGAACGGTAATTTGTATGGGACTATAGGAGATATGTTCCAATGTTGTTGTGTTTGTTTCTTGTTTTACCGCTTTTTAAAAGGTCTCAGAATTCTGTTTGATAATTAGCTCTAGTATTAAGAATTGGCCTTTTAAATATAAGACTTGCTTTAATAGACGGATGAATTTTCATAAAAAAACCTAAAAGCTTACTTGCGTGATATGGATGCACACGACTCACCAATACGTAAACCCCCAAGCATTTCCATTTTTACTTTAAGACTATTTTTTTACGCGTTGGACTTACTCTTTCTACCCTTTTCCTGGCATGATGAATTGAGAACAAAGCAGAAGAGACACGTGTTATTCTATCAAAATTGTATACAATGACTGACAAGTTGAAGAAACAAAACACTGACCGACATGGAAAGCGGCACTTATCAAACGATATAGCGAAACATGTAACGCGGCGGTGGTGGCATTTGAAAACGTACTTGAGGTTGTGGCAATAAGTTGTTTTAATTTGAAATTTGTCCATTCGTTGCACATGCCTCGGCACATGCCAACAGTACAAAGGATACTGATACGTTAACAAAAGATACCGAATCATTTTAATATATCGATATACTGATATACGATGTTTTGAGATTAGTTTTTATGATTTGTATTAGAATACGTATGTATGAACTTATATAAATTACTCGTAGCAATTCTTATGTAAGTTAGGATTTTCCGTGAAATAAATATTTTGTAATCACAAATTGTATTTTCTTACATGTATTAACGTAGATTTACAAACTCAGTCTGCGTACCTCAGCAATACGCTCTGTCCATGTCCATTCATCGTCCTAGCAATGACGTCCGATTTCTTTCTCCATCAGTTTCCAACTTCATGCTTCAGACAAGGACGATAGGATATCCGAGTTCTAATATTATAATAAAGTTAGGACAATTGACATCCTATCAACCTTTTTGTAAGCTTAATGTTGGAAAGTAATGGAGAGGGAAAGCGGACTTCCGACGAAAAGTTAGGTAAGAAAGGTGAGAATCGTACGTTATATCGTGTGGATCGTTCGTACGAACGAGGGGTTAATCCATAGAGCACTTGCTCTTTGACTTAATCTTATTCGATTGCTATTATCAGAAAAAAAAACAAAAATATAGGCTTATGAAATTGTTTCTCTTGGTAGTATTTGCACAAAGAGTTAAATTCGTAAGTATCAAATTAATTTATAAAATGATAACAATAATAATTATCAGTGTTGCCTTCGAAATTAAATGATGCCATTAGGTTCCTCTTGTTGGCATTACTGTCATTTCCCTTAAAATTACTTTTTATTAATAATTTCATTAAAATAATGCTTGCACCCTACTGTTGCAGTATAAAATTTTAATATTTCTTTGTTGACTTCACGTGAAGATCTCGATAAGTATATAATGTTAATTAAGTGAATTAAATTGGTCAGTTGTTAGTGAACGGCTGTCAATCTTTATGTGTGAAATTGTCAGTTGTATGTGTGCAAGAGAACGCGTTTGTCGTGTCGCGGTTCGTGTGCTTTCTTCGAAATTGACTTTCAACGCCTCGTAAGTTTGTGAATTTCTTTTATTATGGTGTAATTAGTGTATACATTGCCCAAAAACTCATGTGAGTGTGTAAATTCAAAAGTTATCGAGGAGAGATGTTCGCAATCAGCTAATATTGTTTGATGGGATCGTGTCGATGCGTCACCTTTGTGAGCCATTTTATTCAAGTTCCATATTACAGTAGTTCTAGATTATGACACATTTTCCACTCTCCGGCCCGACCTCGTTGGAGGTCGCGTTTTAACTTAAACAAATTGTGTAAAGAGATATACGTGACGAGGTAACTCTCATAAAAGTGCATTCTAACCTAGATGTTTGAATCGATGGGTTTGCGTTAGCAGGCCACGGTAGCCTACCGTCGCCGGGTCCGCGCTGGGCTCCCGTTCGTTCCCACTGCAATAAGCCGAGGATTTCATTTTATGATTGCTCTTTTCTCTTAATTCCCCCAGTTTTTCTTATCTTTATGTTGTACCAACCACAGTATTATAAAGAGATATTTATTAATTTTGACAAATATTTACCTGTTTTTATTTGCGATGAATGTTGTTTTTGCAATGTCTTTGTGAATCCTTTGTTAGATAAAACTGCCCTTATTTTCCTCATATATTAAAACACATGATACATGCATGTTAAGTAGGAAGCAACAAAGAATATCAGTGCCCACAGATACTAGTCAATGCATGCATGCTAAATGTAACTTGTTTATTTACTCAACACCTAGGTGAATAAATTGACAATCTTTATTGATAGGTGTATTATTTCTGATCACATCAAACAACTTCTGGACCTATAATTCATGGTAATCTATCTATATCATCATGACAGATCCCTTGTGTGGTAAGCAGAGAGTACAGAGATTTTAATGGTAATCAATAAAAATCATTATTATACCAGTTTTTTAAGCCCATACAATATTGCAGAATGTGATTGCCAATAATGCATAGTTTATCACAAATTGAATGCCACTGATGCTTGAGCAAAACAAGCAACCTCAAAGTGATAATGAAACACTAAACCTTGGTGACAATTATTTATTGTGTTAAGTGAACACCTGATATTCAAGCAGTTGATAACTGTCTCAGTATTATGCTATGCTATATCATCTCGCCAGATCGCTTGCGGGGTAGGCAGTGACTACAGAGTTCCAACAAGTTCTTTTCTTACATACTTCTCTGGGTTCCTACACTCTCATAGTTTATCTCTTATACACACTTGCTGGTTACGCAGACTCTGGACTTGCCTGCAATATTAGTATTTACTATAACAACTTTTAATATCAATAATAAAGTTGTATGCCACACTGGGCAAGTGAGCACCTGCGGCAGCCATGATTGGTTCTTACTTTTAGTCTGTGTGACCACAGCCATTAAGATATCAGGCTTGTCTCTCAATACATTTTTATGATTATAGTGTATCAATGTTCTTAAAATTCTATGTAAATGCAATGCAATTTAACAATTACTTTTTTTGATGATTTATTTGTACTATAATTATTTACATGAATAATATTCTTAAGCTTAAAGAATGTAACAGCAATATGTATACATATACTTAGCTATATGTGAATTCCTCGTGTAGCTGCTGGCCTCCATTTAATTGCTTGGTAAAAAATAAGACCACACTTTTTGCTGAATGTGATAATCATTACCTGCAGAAGTTAGTCTGTATTATAACACATGCTTGGTAAAAAATAAGAGCACACTTTCTGCTGGATGTGATAATCATTACCTACAGAAGTTAAAGCCTGTATTATAACACACTATCACACCTATATTCCCCAAGCGGGGGTGGCAGAGGTGTACGAGTACACCCACATTTCATCAACAATGTTAGGTCCCATGTTATAGGGGGCGAGCCTATTGCCATATAGCGGGCACAATTCCACACTCCAGACTCCTACTTCGAAGTTTACATTAGAAAAACTACACTTGTCTGACCTAGGATTTGAACCCAGGACCTCATGATCACAAAGCGATGCGCATTGCCACTCGACCAACGAGGCAGTCAAGTTTGTATTATAATAATTTAATTCCATTTTTTGTTTAAATAAAAGCTTGTAAAAAAATTGGCTCAAGGAATCATTCACGTGATTGGGTGCATTTACAAACATCATATCATCATCATATGCACAAACATCTAGACTGCAACCATAAAGGTGTGCAGATTGAACCTGCAACTACTCAATTTAGTGATTGAAATAACTTATGCTTGAGCTACTAGATCAAGCCATCATCACTTCATTTTACACAGTTTTTTAAATTTGGTAAAATATCCTACTAATATTTTAAATGTGAAAATTTTTGTTTTTATGATTGTCACTCAAATGTCGCAAAAACGGCAGAACAGATTTGGATGAAATTTGGCACACATATAGTTTATTAACTGGGTTATAACACATAGGACTTAGTATCACTTTTTTATCCTGGAAAAATTAAAAGGTTTCTGTCCAAAGTCAATGCAGATGAAGTCACAGGCAGAAACTAGTGGTTTTAGGTTTTTTATTAAAACTGTAGTCACACTAGGAATTATTCCTGTGTCGTAGATTTATTCTGGTGTATTCACTTACAAAAACAGACTGAAACAAATATATAAAGGTCACAAAAACATTTTCCTATGCGGAGATTTAAACCTCTGACAACTCAATCTAGAGTGGCTTTAGCTCTTCTCTTAATTATATCCGCATATAGTGCTCTGAAAGTAGAGTGTGCATTAGTACTCAGACCAAAATTTTAACATTATTTGTAAATGTATGTTACCATTGAATCTCAAACTGACATAATATAATTCAATATTGATATTCTCTGTTTGTTATTTCACTGTATGCATTTTAGTCATAATTCATTGTTCTTGCATTTGTATGATCAGCTGCTATGATTCATGTTCAATTTAAAGGTAGGGATGGGCAAAATGTAATCAGATTATCTATCTATCTATCTATAACCTCACGCCAGATCCCTTGCGGGGTAGGCAGAGAGTACAGAGTTCCAACAGGTTCTTTCCTTACATACCTCTCTGGCTTCCTCGACTCTCATATAATTGTAATATTTAATCATGATTCAAGATAAAAAGTGTAATCGTAAATGTTGGAAATTACAAAATGTAATTGTAATCATTAATACACCATCATGCCTATTCATCATATCATTAATCTGATTACATTTTGCCCATCTCTGTTTACATTTTAATTAATTAATCAGACCTGATTGATTAAAAATAATACATGTGTCTGGTGCGGTGCCCTTTTCTTTTTTGAACTTTGCTCTACACAACCATGGCATCATCACATTCCATTCTACACAATTATTCTACAAATTAGTTTGTCAGTTCATTTGGTCTGAGTGAAATTCCTGATTCTATCATTAGTGGGATCTCCAATGTAGCTTCCTGTTTACGACCAATAGAGAATCAGTATGTACCTGTTTACATGTGGTACTGCAAAACCTGCTATTATTTCAGATTTTCAAGAACTACTTGTAGACATAAAAGTGTTTTGTTTTTATACTTTTAGTCCATGATTTACATTACCATAAAATTATAATATTTATAACTGTAAAAAGATTGGGGCGATTTTAATATCGACGTTTTCTCAGTCACAATAACAACATTGTCCTTGTGTACTGCTGAGCGTAATTTATTAATATTTTTACGTTTTTTAACTACTTGTTTATAAATACTATATTGCTTAATTGCCAAAATATATTAAGGAATATACCTAATAAACTATATTTTCCTGCCCGCGCCAATGCGAACATAAGAACAAAATAATGTATAATCTCCAACTAGTTGATTAAATTAGTATGAATGTTCGATGAAGTATAACTTTATAGCATTTTTATGATATATATCACCGTCACGCCTATATTCCCTAAGCAATGGTGGCAAAGGTAAAATCCGTATAACATTGTAGATGAAGTTCTAATTCTGTTTCATTGCAGAGAAGCAATATATCTCTAATTATGCAAAGAAATCACGATACTATATAAATGTAACCACTAACCTTTAAAAATACCCAGCAACTTTTCGACAGTCTAAACATGGACGTCACGATTTCATATACCTAACAAAAGCGCTTTGCTATTCCCTTCACATTTTTTGTATGTATCTCTATCTATATCATCACGCCAGATCCCTGCGGGAAAGGCAGAGAGCACACAGTTCCAACATAATCTTTCCTTTCACATTCTTTTATCGTCGGCGAAACGTGGGTGTACTCAGTACACCTCTGCCACCCCCTCTGGGGAATATAGGCGTGACGGTGTTTTTTTTTTCATTAATTGATTTTTTAAAATTAAAAAGCCATTAAGTAAAATGTAAAGAAAAATTAACATTTTTTACATGGTAAGTTTTTTGAGTCTGGTAAAATGAAAAGAAGCATTGACAAAAAAATTTAAAAACCTATAAGTTAACATGTTTTACTCTATCATAGATAACTATAGTTCGTAAAAAATCTAGATACAGTCATACAAGGATTTAGTGGCCCGCGGCCAAAATCGGAACTAACGCTGTCATCAAGTGAAATGTCACTTCATGACAGTCGCAGAGTCCAAGTTCTTTTTTAATTAGTAATGGTGCAGACCCACCTGTTGAAATATTTCCCTGGAAGTTGAATAATTTTACTAAATGATAACCCTATGTCAATGTAGATGACACTGATGACTGGCCAAAATATCTTCAAATATTATCAAAATGATATTTATATTGAGTTTAAAATTATTTACTATACTTTAGCACATCTATTTAGTGCATTCTGCATTGTTCTCCCATACTCCATGAATGTAATGTATACAAAAAGAATTGTAAAACTCTCATTTTTAAAAACGAGTAACCGTGGAGTTTTTGCCCTTTTCCACAGGAATGACTTTCCGAACGGGTGGTAGTGTCTTATGTAATCAATAATTTTCTCATCTTACTATTCATAAGTGACTTATGGTCTACATGAATAAAAAAAACTTTTGATTTTGACTTGATTTTATCCATAAATAATAGCACTTTCAATAAAAACGAAATATTCTTTGGCAATAAGTAAAATCTGCATTAATTAATTTTGATAATGAGTATCGAGAAAACTCTTAACAATTATATTATGTTTTTTTAAGATTATATAAGTTATCTTTGAAGGTTTACGTTTTACTTATTTTTTTTTTTAAATGAACGTATCCCTCACACTAGGATTTATTCCTGTGTCGTGGGTGCGTTTACAAACATGAAAATTCACATACACAAATACCCAGACCGAAACAAATAATTGTTGATCACACAGAGATTTGTTCCGTGCGGGAATCGAACCCGCGACTATTAGACACAGTGGCACTGCGCTAAATCGTCCGTCAGTAAGTAGTATGATCTATATATCACAAATAATGTGGGGATAACTGCGCAAAAGCTCAAAACAAGTTATTGTACTCACAAATTAGATCAGATATCACAGACGACAGAAACCGCAAATAAAAAAAAAAGCGGTTTCATACAAAATGTTGACACCTGGTCCACCTAAATATATGCTACTGATGGTTTATTTTGTTTCCGCTTAATGTCGCCTTAGTAAAAGATGCTCGTTTTGATGAGTTTCGCGCACCTACCCTGTACCTAAAATTCATCTTTAATTAATTGATAGCAAGCACTTAGGTTCAAAATGTGTTAAGGGGTTCCTTAAAAGGTTTGACTTATAGAATTTAATGTTTTCTATCGTATATCTTTTATAATTGAAACTGTTGTAAAAACTGTAGTCATTTAGAGCAGGCTTGCTTGCATAGCCCTTATTGAGCGATCCACGTGCACCTAATTAAACTAGGTCAAATTAATATTATAATATCGATATACGTTTGTCAGGATTTTAGAAACCACGAATGCTCAGTATTATCTCTTGGCTTTTGATATTACTTGCCGATTTTGTCGTCAACGCCATTTGGCAAATTTTCAATGAGGCAGTTATTGGTCGGCGAAAAGGTTTTGTAGGTCAGGTAGGCGGCGTCGGGTCAGGTCGGGGCCTTCATGCGGCTCTTTTTGTAAGGGCGGTGCGCGGACGCGGCGCCGCTACGTGAAACTGGGTCAATGGTAACGTCGCAGGGCCGCGCGTCACTTCGGACACCGCTTCATCGAGCGCATACGGCAAATAGGTCATGCCAACACGCTGGCTCCCCCTGAAGTGGGCTTTTGCGATGCTACTCTGTATCTATAGCACTATCTAGACTTTCCAATCCTAATTCATCCTCACTCCTAAATCGGACAATGTGTAGCACAATCCTCCTAACGTTATTATTATTAGAAATCTGACATCTTATCGTCCTTGTCTTAAGTTCGAATTTGGGAAGTGTAAGAGAGAACGCTTCCTAAATAGGATGCCTATCAAAAAGTTAGGAATGTAAGGTGTGGACCCCACTTAAGACTTAGTGCAAACTAGATCTATAATGTGACCTTGTAACGCCTACAAGCAAACAGAACTTGCATTCATATCGCTTACTTAGTAAAATGTTAAATCAATAATTTTGCGTAATTCTATCTTCGACCCTGTTTTGAGCATGCTACGTGGCATAATTGTGGCCCTATTGTTCTGCGTTTATTTTTTGTACTTCTGCCTAAAAAATGTCGTATTCATTATATTTAAAAATACCAGATTTGGTTTCGGTTATACTATTCCCATTTATAAATGTAATAAATGCAGAATTTACGGAATATTCCAGAAATGATGAAGTATTTGTGACATAAGTTATGAAGTTTTTGAAGCAATCGCTCCTACGATGGAGAAAAAAATCGCACCGTCTCACAAAAATGCACTTGCGCTGTATGCACTTACTTCTGTTTTTTTTTATTCCTGAATTTTGATATTGAAACCAAGAGTTAATAATGTAAATTGATTGCCTATACTACGGATAAATTTGACTCACTGTTGACAATTCTTTTACATTACACACAATCCCAATTCATCTCTGTCGAAGGACAAATTAGTGAGTATTATTTTGAAAATAACAGACATGCAATGCATATTAAGGCATTTTAAGTACAGATTTGTTACACAAATCCTTTTCATAGACGGAGACAAACATACGTTTCCGCGCCACGCCCACTCATCTGCATCCATGCCGTGACGTAAACACAAGATCACGTATAAGAAATGCAATAAAAGAATTAACTTTTAAACTATTGACAGAAGAAATAAGATATTATTATTTTGGTCTCTGTATTTTTGCCATAGTGATGAATAGTTTTTACATTTCCGAAAGACACAAGATGGCTAATGCAGATTTGACGATGACAACTCGATCGTACGTGCTTTCTGCTGTTTATAAGGCGTGACTGACTGTGAAACAAGGTAATTGCCATGTTTTTCATAGACCAAAATCGTAGCGTGGGCAAAATATTTGTGTATGTTTAACACCATAATTATGTAGTCAAACCAATATGCACTTTTGCTAAAATGGTGACCATTACAAACCTTCATCATAGAGTGGACAGACAACTAGAATAGTATAGTGCCGTGTCCTTGGAGCCTAGCCTGAAGGGCTTGTGGAGAGGTGTTCTGCACTGAATTTCCGAAGTCGTTTCGTTTGTTACAACTTGCATGTTTTTGCATTGATTAAAAAATTACAAGGCTGCAAGTCTATGACTTTCCAGGTTATCAAAGGACAACGATCTATTAGCTGTATTAAAGAACAAATTGCTCTAGCAATTCAGCGTATCTATTCTTAAATACCCATTTTTTTAATTCGCCTGGCCGAATTAAATAACAACGATGTTAACTTAAGCAGCTAGAAAATTTGTAACGATGCCTTTTCTTGTGCTTTCATGAAGATAGTATATATTTATTAGATATTAGTAAAATAAACCTTGATGTGTTCTTGTAGTAATTTAGAGCATGCTATCGATTCGGTTGTCGATTGTGATTATGAGCGCGTCTAATGTTTTGTAAAGCCTGTTAGAAAAGCCGTGTGATAAACGGTGTATGGCTGGATTCCCTAAAGCATCGCTGTTATTTTTATATGTACTTAGGTTCGTATTAAATGCTGCAGCTTTTACCAGATAAGAAATATCACACGTGGGATATAGTTTTCACTTCATTTTGTCGTACTGGGCTGGCGCTGGCATCCGAATTAGGCTGGTGTTCCACTCCAATACCTTTGTCCAATGTATTTTATCATAAAGTTTAAGAAAAGGAATGATTTCATGCAATTCATTAGAAATCTAAAATCAGCTATACAGAAGGTTGACAGTTGCAGTTCATTCATTAAATGAATCATCTAATTTCTTATTTTGTTATGAATCAAAAGAACGTAATGTATATTAGGCTAAGGTATTACTACTATATCCGAAAGACGTCGACTGCAGGACATAGACCGACCGGTTTTGTGCTCTCCGCATCCAGCGACAGACAAAGATAATGGAAAAGTGGAATACCATTCGTCCAATTTCCCCGGATTTGTCCTTATTTGGACCCTCGTTAAATGATATATATTAATGCAACCCGTTTATATGACCGGATGAATAATTCGGCGAATTATTTGAGGACGTATACGACGCATTTACATATACGAGTATATTGGTCTCTTCATCCAGTCAAACTAAATGTTGGCAATATTGGTGACGTCCGTCCCGCTGATATGAGTGTCTACCTTATTTATATAAACATGCGGATTTTTATATTTAAAAATAATTTATATGGTAAAGTACATACAAGTGAGTTCGTAACGGGTTATCCATTAATTACGCGTTAAGAATTTCATGATTTTTGGAACAGACGGCCATATTTGTGTTTTGAAGATACTATTATAACGTTGATGATAATGATAATAAAATTAAAAAGACCTGTATCCAACAGATCACATCTTTAAATATATGTAAAATAACTAACACTTTGCAATCCTAATAAAAGCCTGTATTATAAGAGGATGGCGATTGACTATTTATAGTTCTCTGAACACACAACAAATATGTTATCCGTTTGTTTGGGGATTACACAAAACACAATTGAATTTGACACTAAATCATTTTTGACAAGACTTTCGCATTAGGATAGCTTATAGGTCAGGATCAAACACCGACCTTGCCGGCGAGGTCGAAAAATCGGCGACGACGGCGAGACACCTAGTATATGCCCTCCTCCATAGCGACTGCCCAAGTCGAGGCTATTCCTCCTTGAGGAGCCCTTGAGCTAGTTGCCCCCTTGCCCTTCTGACTCGAGCGTAGTGGTTGCACGCTCGCCTCTAGTCCAGTGAAGCTGTAAAGGCACCACGGCCAACAACGTAGATCATTCACACACAAAAGATAGCTTACAGGTTGTCTGAAAAAGTGCTATTATATGTGAACTAAATCCATTAGATAAACCGAAGGTACAGCTTGACCTAACCGTTGTACGTGGGCCAGTACTAGTGAGGGACCAAGCTATCTGGCTGGGTTTCATAATATAATAGCAGTTTTTAGGGCAGACCTGTTGTTCGAACACTAGGTTCATGCTGCCAACTCTTTGTATTTCCTAACGCTAATTGCTCTTTATTTCTGGATAATTATTGAGCAGTATTGGACTCGTTCTTTAAATCCATTTATAAACCGTGTTTTGGAGGAAACTTGTGTGTTTCTGAATCTCACATATTGTTTAATTTAATTAATATAGCAAGCTTTTCATAAACGTTTCTATGAGCTAAATAAGCAGCTTCAAAATAGTATACCCATTCTTTAAGTTTTCTAGAAACATACTAAGATGATGATGTTAATATAATGATAGTGGGAATATGGAAATAAATATTCAAAAATATCTTTACTACTTGTTTAAAAGTAAGACAGCCAAGTTAGTGACAGATCAATCACAGTGTCAAGTTCATGTCCTAGTACAGGAACGTAATGTTGACCAAGACTATCCAGAATTACATTTTGGTAACCTAAAGCGTATACATGAAAGTATAATATGTTTTTATTGATCAAAAACATTTGCGTCACAACTTATCGGTCATAACCTGTGTGTACTGTAGACAAGTTATGCCAAAATGCTCTTATGTTATCCCAAATAGTAATCGTACTAGTATCTGTAGTTAAGGGCACGCGGGCGAGTGGGGGCGGCACAGGGCTGGAGCTCGGGTCAACGACCGCTACGAGTCGCCAGGGGTACGCACCGGGCCGTATGATACCTTGGTATCGCCGGGAATACCGAGCATCGCCGAGGGGATACACTACTGCGGGGTCATTGACATTCGTAAATGTCAATAAACACGTACATATTTATCTTTTTTCGTGAGTCGATGAGACGCGCAATAATACGATGCAAATCCTTTGTTTAAATGCCAGAAGCTACTGGAAGACTAGTGAAATAGTATTATATAGAGTCTTCCATATCTTATCAACTACTTGTCATTTTAAACGTATGTAGTTATGATCGAAATGTGGACAGAATGCGACTGTCGTCGACAGCTGGCGACCGTCGGCGCTGTGACCTTGCAGCGACAGCGCCAAGGTTCCGGCGGGCGTCGACCTCGCGCCGCGTCGTTATCGACCACGTCGCGGCCGACCCCTGACGTAGCCACCTCCGCTCGCGATCTCGTCATCGCGGCTAGACCTACACCTACAGTGCGATCCGCACAAATTCGACACGAAATTCGTAACGTGATGGTCGGCGGTACGGCCGCAGATGAGCGCGAGGACGTTCTGCTGGGGCGTTCGGGGCGAGGGGCCGCCCGCCGCCGCTAGGGGTCTATGCCCGGCGCGAGCGCGGCCGACGACCGCTATTTCACCTGCCGAACGCTGCCCCTGTGATGTGACACGAACCACATGTTCTATACAATAGTATCATCATTGCATTTGCAAGGCTGTGTCTGTAAAGATGGTATGATTATTAATCAACAAAACAAAATCATGAAAAAAAGCCTCCATTTGCCTGTTTTTTTTTTTGCATAAATCATCACATTGATTGCAACGGCACTTGCACATTTATCTAACAAATATGTGACTTAAATAGAGCGATATGTTTGATCAAAATCGGTTGGACAGAACATGAGATACGATGTGACCTCTGCGTAGTATGAGGACAGGTACTAAAGATAGATCAAGTTATATGGTGTTGATTCAACATACCAGTTTTTTTTGGTGGCAGCCGGTGGTCCATTGCTCTATAGTAATTATTATTATTGTTCTTGGCTTAAAGCTTAATATAAAACCGCCAGGTAGATATTTTCGTAATTTGCTGTTTCTGGAGCTGACGTCATTTCTTACACGGAATATGAACTACCGGTCGGTGTAGCGTGAACACGTCGACTGTTAAACCGTGACCACGGACGAGAAACGATCGACTGTACTAAGGAAACTGCGATTCGCATGCGACGCTCTATTTATTTCTTTGACTACCGATTTTATTTAATCTATCTATCTATAACCTCACGCCAGATCCCTTGCGGGGTAGGCAGAGAGTACAGAGTTCCAACAGGTTCTTTCCTTACATACCGCTCTGGCTTCCTCGACTCTCATAGTTTGTCTCATACACGCTCGCCGGTTACGGAGACTCTTGACTTTTCCATTAGATAAGACTCGGTTTATTTGGTCGTGGTAAGATAGTCTAGGTCTTCCCCGGTACCTGCATCCTTCCACTTTCACATTGTATATCTGTTTTGTCATTCTTTCCTCTGGCATTCTTTCTATATGCCCGAACCAACGGAGCATGCCCTTTCTCATCTTTACACCGATACTATCTTTCATACCTACTCGCTGTCTTACTATGCTGTTGCTAATGCGGTCGGTCCGCTTCACTCCGCACATCTTCCGCAGAGCTCGCATTTCTACCGCATTTATCCTACTTTCATTCTCCTTCTTACATACCCAGCTCTCGCTACCATATAACAGCGTTGGGACAAGAACTCCGTTATGTATGGCCAGCTGCGCCTTATGGCTTAAGTGCCGGCTCCCGAGTAGCTTTCCCATCGCACCATTCACTCTGTTCCCTGCACTCACTCTTCTCTCTATGTCAGCGGTGTATTTCCCATCCTTACTGAAGGCGCATCCAAGATATACAAACTCATTCATTTGCTCCAGCACATCGTTACCAACCACAATCCTTACATTCGTTCTGGTTTCTTCCCTTTCAAAAACCATAATCTTGGTTTTCTTCACATTCAAGTGTAAGCCATTGATTTTATTTAAAATTAATCATTAAACAGTTAATCTATTAAAATAGTAATAACGGACTTTATTACTGTATCAGTAATTTATTCTCGTCCGTTAAAGGGTATCTTTGATATCCTTCTGCGCTGTATTTTTGATATCCTTCACCAAATCAGGACAAAATTAACATGAATGTACGATAGCGGCCCCTTAAAAATCTTATCTGGTGAAGGTGTAAAGGCCCCGCGGCCAACAGCGTAGACCATTCACACACACAACAAGGCCCATTAAAATAATAAAAGAAAAGAAATTATCCAAATCTACCAAGTTTATATCTGTCAATACCACAGATATAAAGTATGCTTACAAACAAATAAATATATTCTGTGTGACTGCCTCGCTGGTCTAGTGGCAAAGCGCATCGCTTTGTGATGGTCCTGGGTTCAAATCCCAGGACGGACAGCAAGTGTAGTTTTTCTAACAAAAAAAACTTCGAAGTACGAGTCCGGAGTCTGGAATTGTGCCCGGTATATGGCAATAGGCTCGCCCCCTATTACATGGGACCTAACATCGTCGGCGAAACGTGGGTGTACTGAGTACACCTCTGCCACCCCCGCTGGGGAATATAGGCGTGACGGTGTTGGTTTTTTTTTTTAATATATTCTAATTGAGAGTGTTAAGAATTCTGTTAAACTAGGCAAAATAGTGCTTGTGTGGGCTTCTAAATTGGAGTTATAAATGCGAACTACTTCCTATTTGTATGGCAAATAAACAGGATACCCAATCTTTTTGAGTCGCTTAAATATACAATATCATAATCAATAATAAGTGATTCATTGAAATACTCAAGAAAGTGTATGCGCTATCAACAATAAAAAAACTTATTGAAGGTAAAAATGTTTCGTGCACAATTACTGGAGTGTTTGTGTGTGTGTGCGTGAATGATCTACGCTGTTGGCCGCTGGGCCTTTACGGCTTTACTGGACAAGAGGGCGAGCGAGCAACCACTACGCTCGAGCCAGAAGGGCAAGGGGGCAACTAGCTTAAGGGCGCCTCAAGGAGGAACGGCCTCGGCTTGGGCAGTCCAATTACTAACGTTTAACACATTGTTGGCTTAAAACAGCGATCCATAGCATATAAAATAAAATAAAACTATTGTTTAGTCGTATTTATTACTGGTATTAACTTTCTAATTTACGAGAATATTATTAAACATTATACAAAAATAACAGGCATTTGTTTTATTAGGGGTCATCGATCATTCCTTTAAGCATTAGACCTAGGTTATTTAAAAGTGGTACTCTAATTTCATACCTATAAAGCTTCATCTTCCCGATTTTCACTGTATTTGTGCCCCTATTTCATTCGGCCAGCGATATTTTGTAAATATTTTTAAGACAAACCAGATATTAAGCTCTCCTCTGGTACCCAGAAGTATGCCTATTTGTAATAATTATTATTCTAATCAAATTACTACCTTATAACTTCTATCTTCCTAATTCTATAAGTTATCCTCCTAATTCTATTAGTCCTTTGATGACGACGACGATGATACATGACTGGTTATCCAGTCATGCTATACGACGTGTAACGTAATTAATCCAAGATCTCGCTCGCTTGTAAGTTTGCTCCAAATTGGCAACTGAATCGATTGAGACTATTATAAAAAAATAACTTCAATTAGTTATAATGACTGTCAGTCATTCCAATTGTTTCTTAGCCTGCTGCATTATTAAAATTGGACAGAATAAACACCGTCACGCATTTATTCCCGGAGCGAGGGTGGCAGAGGTGTACTCTAGATATTAAAGTTGTTACAAAAAAATATTAGTATATCTGTAGTTGGTTTTCATAAGCAGACAGTTTTCATATGCACCAGAAGTTGGTTTTCATATGTTGGGGTTTCTGAGGCCTTGCGTTTGCCTACGTTACACGTTGTATAACAGAAATGCTGATGAGTCTATCCAACTAACCGCACTTTTTCTTCTCCTTGTTCCGATATTGTTTATTTGTTATAACTATTTTTTCTTCAAACATTCTCTTTAAGGGAATTTGAAATTTGATCACGTGCGAAAAAAAATTAGAGGCTAGGTATCTAAAGTTATTATCTATAAGATATCTAAAGACTTCAAAGAAAGAATGTGCATTTATCGTTTTTTTTTTCAATTTAGAACCGGAGATTATTGATTTTTCAATATAAAAGCCTATGCTTTTGTTAGCAAATCAGTGCTGTCGGTCAAGCACAGCGTACATTGAGCTGGTTCCCTTACTACACATACTGCAGCAAGTTAAGTTGTAGCTCTTTCCACACTTTTGTTTATTTTCTTGTCTGTATTGTGTATGTAGCAAAAATAAATGGTTTAAATATAATAAATTACACTCAATTCCCAGGGCCAAACGCGGAGGCGGTGCGAAACGCGCAACGCGCTGCATCAGAGGGTGCGCGAGAGTCGCGCGGGCGACGAGCGAGCAGAGCGCGGCACGTGCGCGGGAGTCAGCACCGGCGACAAGACGGACAGCGCGCGGCAGTCGGGGCCCGCGCCGCGCGCCTCGGGGCGGACCGCCGTCCCCCCGCCGAGGCGTCGCTGGGTCCCGCCCTCCTCCGTGCGACACCACGAGGTGCCCGACGGAGATGCCAAACACGACATCATATTCCGCAAAGTGAGTGCACTCGATTGGTATACCGTCCCCTATCAGCACTAACTTAAACGCGTAATTAGTTTATTATGTGTTCACTTCATATTCGGTGGATATGTTTCCACAGATAATAAAAAAATAGACGTTTAATATACATCCATTTGAGTTGCTCGTGGCTCTTTAGGAGAGTTTTTTTGACTTCTGCTAATTCGTTGTCCTCAGGTTCGCGGCATCCTCAACAAACTCACGCCGGAGAAATTCCAGAAGCTGAGCGATGACCTGCTCGGCCTGGAACTTGACTCGGATAAGGTGCTGAAGGGCGTGATCCTTCTCATCTTCGAGAAGGCGCTGGATGAGCCCAAGTACTCGTCCATGTACGCTCAGCTATGCAAGCGGCTGAGCGAGGAAGCGCCCAACTTCGAACCGCCCGGACAACCTTGCACATTCAAATTACTACTCCTGAACAAATGTCGCACAGAGTTCGAAAACCGCGCCCAGGTATGTTAATTTTTATATATTGAAGCCACTTAACGATCACTCGATCGTTAACACCTCCGTACGGACTCGATTTCGACGCGTTTCCTTTCCGTCCAGGCGTTCGCCGCCTACGAAGACAAGGCGCTAGCGCCCGATGAGGAGGAGAAGAGGCATCTCGCCAAATGCAAGATGCTGGGCAACATCAAATTCATCGGCGAGCTGGGCAAGCTGGAGATCCTGGCGGAGTCCATCCTGCACCGCTGCATCCAGAACCTGCTGGCGCGGCGCGCCGCGGCCGAGCACCACGAGGACCTGGAGTGCCTGGCGCAGCTGGTGCGCACGTGCGGGCGCGTGCTGGACTCGGAGCGCGGGCGCGGGCTCATGGAGCAGTACTTCGCGCGCATCGAGACGCTGTCGACGTCGCGCGAGCTGGCGCCGCGCATCCGCTTCATGCTGCGCGACGTGACGGAGCTGCGGCGCGGCGGCTGGACGCCGCGCGCCGCCGTGTCGGCCGAGGGGCCCGTGCCCATCCACCAGCTGCGCGGCGACGACGAGCCGCCGCGGCGCGAGCGCGACTCGCTGTTCCGCGCGGGGCTGCGCTCGCGGCCGCTGGACGACGTGCTGGCCGGCCTCAGCCTGCAGCCCGCCGCCGCGCTCGTGCCGCCCAACGACAAGCTGTTCGGCAACGGCTATGCGCCGCGCGACGCCTTCCGCCAGCGCTCCGCGCCCGGCTACTACCCGCGCCAGCCCCCCAACTCGCACTACTCCAAGCACTCGCAGACCAACAACCAGGGCAACGGATCGAAGGTACCCGCTCCTCTCGGTTGAAAGACGATACGATATTTCAACGATGTTCGTCTTGGGATCTTCCGATCGGTGACTGAATTGTTGGCGTTTCTAATTTTTGTGTTACTTATGGATGTCTCAGGACTCGTCGCGGTCGAGTAAGTCGCGGGTGTACACGTCGGGCGCGCTGCAGGACGTGCAGATGCGCCCGGCGGCCAACTCACTCATGTTCACTGCCAACAAGCTGTCCAAGCCCCAGCCTCAACTGCCGCTTGCGCCCGTTCAACAGAGTGAGTTCATCATCTATTCCAAACACAAAATCGCGTCGTATTGATTCTCCTTTCCGCATCATTCACTTATTTAAACCAAGTTATAAACTTCTATAATTCGAACTTCTTTTTGATTTCACTAGAAAGCTTAAAACAGTTGAAAGTGCCATGACTTTCGACTATTTTCTATAGTAATTATTGTTTTCCGTTTTAATTACCTAATTAAAATGCTAATTTGGGTCAGAACATAAAGTAATTCACGAAATCGCAAGATTCACACGTGTCCAAGTTTCCGTGTCGCTGCCTGTATTATAATCTAAATTCACGGCACAAATTCTGGTTGTTGGAGTTGCGAGTAAACGCTAGGCTGGTTGTACAATTTCTTTACAAAAAAAATAAAGAAAACTGGCTTTGTATAATGCCGTCTATCTACAAATATTCCAAATTTCACCAATGCATATTCATATTTACTAGTGGTCGCCCATTGGTCGAATTTCGACCATAATTGTTTTAAAAAAATAAGTTTGAACATTATTAAGGTTCTATTGTCAAAGACTATACTTCTATAATCACAGATTTCGCCAAGGGTACACTGTTAATTTGCCTATTTTTTCGAAGTGTATTGTGTCAAATACATGGTAGTGGGTGTAATGTTTTTTTATTGATTTAATGTATGTTTTAAGCATAATTAAACAAAAAATTAGCATTCTGCACTCCTTCTCTATATAAACTATAAGTGTGGGAAATTTCATACTCCTCTGTCCGCGCAATTTTCGTAAAAAGGGGTACAGTTTTTGTTTCACGTAATAATAGAATGATTTAAGTGTATTTAAACATGTAGATATCTATTTTAGGGATTATTAGGGATGCAACGATACCGATAGTCGTAAAAGAACGTTGTTATGTAGGTCCAAATTTTATAGGGGATAAACCTATCGGCCATTAATATTCTTAAACTGTCACAACATTGTTATTGGATGATTAGGACTTTTAATATATTTTTATCACCTTGCTTTCTTATCATCGATACCATTCAAAATGCTAGTCATTCATCCTACACAGGTGACTTACATAGCTATCACACATAATAAGTAAAAAGTACTACTATTTCATTGGTCTTCTAAGACTAGAACTAGGTTAGACAACCTAGACAGAAATTTATTTTAGCGGTCTCCATGTGCAGATGTACTGACGCCAGCGTTCGCGAGCACGCCACCGCTTATGAAGGAGCCCGCGATCACCATCAAACCCGCTGCCGACAAGAAAGACAAGCCCAAGAAAGATAAAGTGAGTTACTAAATGACTATGAGAGTGAAGCAAGCGAGAGAGGACTGTGAGGAGAGAACCTGATGGAATCCACTTCTGTCTATCCCCCGCAAGGAATCTGGTGGTGCCATTTTCCGTGGTAGTTTATTTAGTAATACATACTATTTAGGCATAATTTTATAGACCTTATGTGTCCAAATTTTAATGTTTTATAGTTGAAAACATTCTATAACGGTCACTGCACTAATTACAATTTTATATGGGAGGTCAATATGTAGTTAGTTCTCACTTTTTTTTTAAATTCTGTAACGCTTCATTATATCATAATGAGTAGTAATATTAGCCCTGTTAAGAAATCGTCCCACCGTTGGGCACGGGCCTCCTCCTAAACTGAGAGGGTTTAGGCCATAGTCCACCACGCTGGCCCTGTGCGGGTTGGCGAACCTCACACACCTTCGAGTAACTCTTAGGCGTGCAGGTTTCCTCACGATGTTTACCTTCACCGTTAAAGTAAGTGATAATTAATTATTAATACGCACATGCTTTCGAAAATACAGAGGTGTGTGCCTGGGTTTGAACCCGTGACCTCCGACTTTGCAGTCTAACGGTCTAACCACTAGGCTATCACTGCTTACGTACGACATAATGAGTACGTCGGTAAATTAGAACGACAGAACAGGGTGAATGAACACTGGCTGTCGTGGTCAACCGGTCCTTAGGTTTGGTGTGTCATAGGACGGGTCGAGTTCAAGAAGGAATTATAAGTCGATGTAGAATAACATAGTGCCCTGCGCTGCAGGGCCCCAACAAGGAGGAGGCGTGTCGGCTGGCCGTGGAGGCTGCGCAGGCGGCGGCCGAGGACAGCGGCGACGCGCTGCGCGCCGACGAGCCGCCCGCCGCCGCCGCCGCGCTGCGCCGCCTGCGGGACCTGCAGCCGCCGGATAAGGTACCTACCTCGCATTCACCACTTGTCTAAATGGAGCATCACGAGCGCGATACATCAATTTAGCGCATTGGTTAAGAGCTCAAGCTGTTCCACCCACTGTGCCTAATAGTCGCGGGTTCGATTCCCGCGCGGGACAAATCTTTGTGTGATCCACGATTATTTGTTTCGGTCTGGGTGGGTATTTGTAAATGTGAATTTTCATGTTTGTAAACGCACCTACGACACAGGAAAAAATCCTAGTGCGGGGTTACGTTTTAAAAAAAAATTAAATTGTAACGTATGGGCGATCCCCCATAGCGACTGCCCAAGTCGAGGCCGTTTCTCCTTGAGGCGCCCTTGAGCTAGTTGCCCCCTTACCCTTCTGGCTGAACGTAGTGGTTGTACCCTTGCCCTCTTATCCGATGAAGCTGTAAAGGCCCCAGCCAACAGCGTACATCATTCACACACACACGTGTGTGAATGATCTACTAACTAACTAAGGCCTCTTTTAGATGCCATTTTTGTTAGCAATGCTCAGTCTAGAATAGTCTTAGTCTAAAGTCTGTACATACTCTTTATTTTATCGAATGAATTGGCCTATACTGGCCCACTACTGTGAAAAAACCTTCTCCCATACATCACATCCACATTTACAGGTGAGAAAAATTGGTTATATTCTACCACCGGGACTCTCAGTACGGATTGGTTGAAGGACTATTTTAATACCCTAGAATTAAATGTCAGCTAGACCAAGGCCGTGACAATATCAGAATATTTGTTATTCACGTAAAACATTACTTGGGAATGTCATTCCTGTGGAGAAGGGCAAAGATCCATAGGTAGAGTACCTTTAATTAAAAAAATTACAGTTTTTCCATCTACGTTTTGTTGTGGGGTATTGGGGAACAATGTAGGTTAGTCATCAGGGTCTAAGCTAAAGACAGTGTGGTAGCCCCGAAAGGGATGAAGTCCCACAGGCCAGATGAAGCGATGACATTGTGAAGTTGGCTGACTAATGGTAGATTAAACTCGCAGAGCCCCAGAACGAAAGGTAGATACAGGCATAGAGTTATAGCTGATTGATGATAAGTTAAAACCAGGTCGGCCGACACTTACAGGCGACCTAAACGTAATCGAGGGGTTATGTGCAACTGGGAAATTTTTCTCAAGACCCCGCGGGCAACAGCGTAGATCATGCACACACAAATCAAATTTGGCAATTTGTACGTTTTTTGTTTACTGCTCCTGATAGATTCTAGTTTATAAAAGTGGGTACATGCTATCAGATGCGTGACAAATTACATTTCCGCGTAAACGTTAAGTAGAACAAAGGACAGACCAGTTTGTGCTAATGGAATGTTAATAAGAATGTCTTGAACATAGTCACAAAGACGCTGTACGTGTGTAACGTTACGCGAACGTCGTTGGATTAACATTTAGTCTTTAGCAGAGATAGAGATGGGCAAAATGTAATCAGATTAATGATTACAATTGCATTTTGTAATATTCAATCATGATTCAAGATTAAAAATGTAATCGTAAACGTTGATGATTACAAAATGTAATTGTAATCGTTTATCATAAATACACCATCACGCCTATATAAGCGTGATGTAGTATTTATTTAATAGGTCAGGAAAACCAACAGCTATACAATATGAGCATAGTAACACATTATTCAACATAAAGCCAATTAAAGGTTTTCACAAGTGAAAACCAAAATGAGACAAAGACTAAAGCGAACACTTATTAACACTCATAACTAATCACATTACTAGGCCTGAAAGGGAATAATTTTAAACTGATGATAAAAAATTAAGGTTAAGCTGATATCTTGCCGTGTGACTCATGGTGTGTGTGTGAGTGAGTGATGTACGCTGTTGGCCGCGAGGCCTTTACAGCTTCACCAGACTTAAGGGCGCGCGTGCAACCACTACGCTCGAGCCAGAAGAGGGATGGGAGGGGGGATGTACGACTACGTCGTCGTCGCCCGTATTCTGAGCGGAAAGAATGGATGACAAAGCATCGGGGGGATCGGAGAGAACATGTCGCGGCCGGCGGTGGCGGCAGGGGCCGGGGGGGGTGACTCATGGTGTTAAACGGGTCAAATCAGAACTCCTTACATATTTCATTAAAGTCTTTACTTGCTCGCACCAGATCAGAATTTTGTCTAAAGTTAGAATAAGGGACCTGTGGGGAAAATTGAAGTGCAATTTTTGAAGAATATTAGGACAGTTTATTTCATTAGCGATTATTTTTATAAAAATGTACATTCGGCCAGACGACGACGGTTGCCGAGAGGTTGGATGTCAATTTTTTTACAAAGTCAGGTAAGGCTCAGGGCGATAGGACAGGCGCAGCCGATAACATACAAATTTAATAAAACGATTTTGAATATTTTCTAGCCGATTCACGTATTTATCATCATAGCAGGGGTTACAAATTTGCGAGGCATACTCAAGGTGACTTCTTACATACGCATCCTCATAATGAAACCAAGTGATTTAGAAGCCCTAGCCACTACCTCGTCAATATGAGCATTATACATTAACTTAGAATCATAGAGGACGCCTAAATCACGTACAACATCGCATCTTCTTAATACCTGATCTTTACGCTTATAGGTTGTAGGTATGGGGGATCGCTTACGACTGAATGAGACTACTATGCATTTTAAAGGATTGAGATCTAGTTTGTTAATTTGGCAATAATCATCTAGTCGTGAAAGGTCAGATTGAAGGGCCACCATGTCATCGGATGCGGATATAGATGAGTATATCAACAGCGAAACAGCAACTGAGAGGTTTTAAAGCAGGATTCTATATCATTGACGTAAATAATGAAGAGCAATGGACCCATTAAAGATCCCTGTGGCACTCCGTTAGGTATCGGAACTCAACTTGAAACGTAGTTGCTGACCACGACAGCCTGAGATCTATTTTCAAGATATGAGGAAAACCATCACAGCAGATCACCCCTAATACCTATATTGTAAAGCTTTGTTTTCACGATATTGTGGTCAATTCTGTCAAAAGCTTTACTATAGTATGTATAGATTACATCAACCTGACCCCCATGGTCCATATTATAAGTAACAAAATCATTTAAAATAGCCAGAGTAACAGTCGATCGACCCTTAAGGAATCCATGTTTAGATGGACTAAAATTATTTTCAAGTGCTGCGTAAACCTGGTCATACACCAATCTCTCAAAGACTTTAGCTATGATACACAGCTTAAATATAGGTCTGTAATAAAGTTCTTGGCCCCTTTTTATGATTAACGATTATATATATGGAATATTCCCCAAGTGGGGATGGTTAATCATTAATCTGATTACATTTTGCCCATCTCTGGTCTTTAGACATTATTTTTTTTTGAGACTAGTATGGTATCCATTTTTAGTGATTTCTAGAAGAGCTGGGTTTAGTTTGACTAATTAACAGATAAATATTTTGATCAGCCATGATGAGACTTGATGCGATGCAGCCAGTCATTTTGTCTTACACTAGGCCTATTTGCCGTAGAGAGACGAGACGCGAAGACAATTTGACAAGCATTAACAGTCATACCGAAGGAAATATCTTTTTGAATCACACAACTATCCACCCGTGTGGGGATTAAATCTTGGACTGCTGGATCCAGTATCTCTGTTTATCGGCTCGAGAAGTCGTGGAAGTTCTTAGCAGGTACCCACTTAGAATGCAGAAAGGCCGTGTTGAGCGCGCGTCTTCGAGTGTGATACTTATTCGGACACATTTCATGAATACGCACTATTATATATGAGTCACGTTGTGGTGCTAGTTAGTCGTAACTAGCCATAATTGTTGAGGCTGTGTTGTGACGCGATGTGTGCATTGCAATGACGTATACGTGCCAGAAGGGGACGTTAAAATGGCGGTTGGTCATACTGCAGCTCACGAATTTATGTTACAGCTGGCCATTAACATGGCAGATACAAACATTTTATGCCCATGCATATACTTTTGTTTTTTATTTTATGATAGCAAACGGTCACAATACAGATTTAACAACTTAATTAAATGAAATTGAACAAAGCTATAGTATGATGCGTTAATGAAAAAAACAAGTGCCAATATATAAATTAATTGTAAAACAAGTTTACTTGCTGTACACTTTTTTAACACACTATATATTTTGCTTGCATCAAAAGTTAGATATTGCTATACGTTTAAATGAAATGAGATTCTCTGGGAAAATATTGGATTGGTTAGGTAATCTAGATTATGACTAATGCGAGAAATACATTACTTTTGTATACAAATGAAACATGCATTATTATATTACCTTTTACATAATTTATCACAAATACATAATATACCTCCAGGCACTCGGTAAAATACATAACCATATATAATAATTATATCATCGAATCTCACACACACAAACGCACACACACGTTCGCTCCCACACACATACACACACACACTACTACTATTTTTTTATACTTTTATAGCATTTTTCGTGTTTTTTTTTCTTTTATTGAATTGTATTCAACATTATAAAATATTGTAAAAGAAAGAGACTGACTTCTGACATACAGGGTATCCTAGTTCATAAAAATTGTTCGATGTCAATAAAGTTATTATTATTATATCAATGTCTGATAGTCTGGTATATAGATCAGGTCATACTTTCTCTAAGAGGTTAGGGCAGTTTAAATGGTTATTTATTATTTTATAAAGGTAAACACGATCGTCCGTCTCGGGCCTAGTGCCTAAAGGCGGAATATAGTGATATCGAGGAGTAGAGTCTATATGGTTACGCGGTCGGTGTACGGGCAGGTGCTGCGGCGCTGCGTGGCGGCGGTGCTGGAGTGGGCGCTGAGCGGCGCGCGCGACGACGAGGCCGCGCTGCGCGGCGCCGTGCGGGCGGCGCGCGCCATCAAGCGCGGCCCGCACACGGACGCGCTGCGCGCGCTGCTGAGCGCGCACCCGCACCCGCGCCTGGCGCGCCTGCTGGCGCACGCCGTGGACCTCAAGCTGGCCGCGCTGGCCGACCTGGCGGCCGCCTGCGACGCGCCGCCGCTGCGCCCGCTGCTGCTCGACCTGCTGCAGGCGCTGCGCGACCTCGTCGGCATGGACCGCCTGCACCAGCTCTACGACGAGACCAAGGTATGCGAGCCTTTTACTCACTCCTGTGCTGTCTGATTCGATGTTCATTTTCTTGTTGAGAGCTAATTAGTCTTGTAGTAATACTATACAGTTGAAGTAAAACAGTTTGCATACTAAATTACTTTGGTCACAACATTAGTTTAACATATATTTATATATATAGAAAACCATATATAAAATTGAAATAGTAGTTAAAAAGTCGAAGGTTTTCATCTACATATGATTCAGAATTTTCAGGTTCAAAATACCCTACATTACAAACGTTATTATTAATAAGTACAATTTTAAATTCATTTAGGCCATGAACTGGACTCGAACAACCGCCTTGCAATATAAGACTGGGTCGACGAAAAGGCCGAGCTTTTCGTCACCACCCTCGAGCATCAATGCACTCCCAGCTCTCTGCCAATAGACCCAATTCATGTCGATATGATCAACAGATAATTCCCGTCTCTTCCCCCCACCGATTTCTAATCCCTTATTACCCTAGGTATTCTCAGGGGTATTCTCATTAATGAGCAATTTGGATCTATAAGCTTGCCAAATGGGTGTGCCGGACAGACTCGTGTTCATCTTGACTTTTTATCGAATTGCACCTTCTGGTATCGCGCCGAAATGGCGCGCTCTACCACCCACTCCATACAAGCTGGAGTCCCTCAAGGCTCAGCTCTCTCGCGCTTCCTATTTACCTTCTACACGAACGATATTCCTCGTTCGAGTAAGGTACATCTAGCCTTATTCGCGGACGACACCGCTCTTTTGTCTCGCATAAGGATAAGGGCTTTAGGCAGCCGACAATACCCCAGGGGACGGCTTCAAAAAGTAGCGTATTGAGGTGAACCCGGACAAGAGCGCTGCAGTATTCTTCTCCAGAGGTGCCACCCACGCCCTTCTCTGCGCTACCACATAAGTAATCTAGGGCACCTATCCCCTGGGCCAAATATCTAGGGGTTACCCTAAACAATACCATGACCTCGCACATCAAGCGAGTTCATAACTGAGCCGCCTTTGTGCTCGGTCGTCTTTACCCGATGATTTGCAAGTGCAGTAAAATGTCCTTTAGAAATAAAGTGACACTTTACAAAATTTGTGTACGACCCATCATGACGTATGCTTGTGAGGTGTTCGGGCATGCCGCCCGCTCTTACATTGACAGACTCCAAGCTGTCCACTCCCGATTCCTCCAAAATGCCGTTGGTGCGCCGTGGTACATAGGGAATGTCGATCTCTATTCGGCGAGACACCTAATATATACGACTGCCCAAACCGAGGCCTTTTCAATATTAGTGACACTAATATTGAAACGTCATTTGGGTTTTCAATATTAGTGACGGTAATATTGAATTAACCAATAGAACATTTTTTATTGAACTGGTAAGATTAAGACGTAAAAAATCTTTGACCTTGACCAAACGCGTTAATTCTGAACTTCAGTTTGAATTGATCCGACACCCGAAGGATTAAGCCCCCTTTATTGCTTTACAGTTTCTAATTCCAACGCGAAACGCTTCAGGACTAGACAATATAATTTACTTAAAAATAAAGCAGTTAGTTACATCGTAGCTTTTATTAAAAATGTATAAATATTTTGCACATATGTCGTTTATTTCCGAGTGCGCATTCAATATATCCGCCCCTTATTATTTATTTGTAAAGTAATTCCATCAATGTCACTCTCCCGGTCGTGACCACTTATCAACTAGGAGAGTGATCGCGGTAGCCGCTTAATATGTGGGCGGGAGCATTAATTGTCGACTTACATACAGTTTATGCTCGGACGCTGGCTTTAACATAGGCGACGCAGCGCGACGGTGGCGCGGCTTGGGAAGTTGTAAAGTACTAATGTACGGGAGACGCTACCCAAACGAAGCACGGGGGCAGCAAGACGCCATTATACGTGCTAGTGTCAGGCGTGGGCCCGGCCGGTGCTGCGACGCTCCAGCAGTGTAACGTGTGCGCCGCGCTGCCGTCGGATATTGGACCAAACCATAAGGCAGTTTACCGTGAGCGTGCGTGTGCGTGGTCCGCAGATTAACCTGTGCGCGTTCGTCCCGGAGCGCGAGGGCGGCGACGGCGGTGCGGGCGCGGCGCTGGAGGTGCTGGAGGCGCGCGGGCTGGCCGCGCTCGTGCCGCAGCTGCGCGTGCAGGCGCAGCTCGCCAGGCAGCTTGCCGCCGAGCCCGCGCCGCACGCGCTCTACCGCTGGATCAAGGTAACAACCGCGCTGTATTGTGCCACGCGACGGCGGCACTACAGGTGGAGGAGGCGCGCGGGTTGGCCGCACTCGTGCCGCAGCTGGTTAGGGAAGAAGGGCGGGCTGGTTAGGGGCAAGGTTAGGGAAATAGGCGAAATCACTTCAAATAACCAAGCGGCCGAGGGGGTAAACATTTTCTATACTATTCTTCATGCAGATGAGTAAAACAATATTTTTAACCTGGGCAAAAGTCCCACCATTGGACAAAATTCTCCCCACACAAAGTGTTGTGATCGGCCGGATATCTTCTGTCTTCTGCCGGCCTTCCAATCCAGCTGCGAAGGACCAGACAAAAAGTCTTTCACGTGAACCTGTGATTGGCCATCTCTGGCCAATTTTAGAATTGAATTGAGAATTTCTTCTGTCCGCCTGCAGGCACCCATTGTGTGACTATTCTAGCCCATCTTTCAGGATGAATTCGACTAAAATATCTCGCCCCCTCCCACTTAAGCTTTGGTGTTACGAATTCTGTTTACTTTTGTGTAATATGTTACGTTCCATCGCTCTTTGGCAAACCTTGAGTATGGGTTTTTAAGTCTTGGTCAGTGACCACATCAGATATGGCACCATAGGTACACGAGACGGACGAGATACACACGTTGAGGCGTTTTCGTTTAAGACATATTGGAAGGTCACCCTTATAAAACAATAAACACACAAAAATATTAAGAAAGACTTTGTAGGGCGCTTATAGCGACATTCTTGAATTCTTTAAGTTTTTTCTTAGTAGAGATGCGTATTGTATACGTACAATGTATATAGTTGCGAATGCAACACCGTTTAATAAACAGTGCTGCGTTCGCTGTATATAAACTGCGTTTATCTATCTGTATAGATATTATGAATGTAAAATAAATCCTGTATCTCTATTACTTTTTCACGCATTAACCACTGAACAGACTTTCATAATATTTAGCAGATTGCATTCTGAAAAGGCTAGGCTACTTTCGGTCTTAAATAAAATGACGCAAAGTCGGTCGTGTGTTCTATAACAAGTCGCACCGACCCGCAGGCCAACGTGGAGCCGAGCGTGCGGCAGAACGGCGCGTTCGTGTCGACGCTGGTGGCGCTGGTGGCGGAGCACGTGACGGAGGCGGCGGGCTCGGGCGCGGCCGGCGCCGACAAGGCGGCGCTGGAGCGCGAGAAGGCGCTGGTGGAGGCCTACGCGCCGCTGCTCACCGCGCTGCTGGAGGCGCGCGCCGACCTGCAGCTCGCCGCCGTCTACGCCGTGCAGGTGCACGCGCACCACCACCGCTACCCGAAAGGTGAGGGACACCGCCGATGCCATGCGAGTTTGTACCTTATTCGATGCTCAATATTGGTGGTACATTTGCGTCAAGAGAGGCTAACCTTGTATGCCCAGAAGTCATTTTTGGACCTGTTTTACGATGACGATGCCCCATTATTTTTTGCCGAAGCGGTGCGACTGCACTCATTCTTTTTCTTCGCGAACGTATCAGCAACGGGGGCATCAAGAACTTTCAAAAAAGTGCTTTGGATACGCTTTCTTTTACCTCAGCCATGAGAACACACTCATTAACAAAGAAAAAACAAAAAATAAGAATTTTCTGGTAATAGATAAATTACTTTACTTACTCTTACTTTTTTTAAATAAAAATCGTAGCCCCCACACTAGGATTTATTCCTGTGTCGTTGGTGCGTTTATAAACATGAAAATTCACATACATAAATACCCAGACCGAAACAAATAATTATGGGTCGCACAAAGATTTGTCCCAAACGGGAATCGAACCCGCGACTATTAGACACAGTGGGCGGAGCGGCTTTAGCTCTTAACCACTGCGCTTTAAAAAGTAACTATCACTTGCTTTAACGGTTAAGAAAAACATCGTGAGGAAACCTGCATGACTTAAGAGTTTCTCGAAGATGTGTGAAGTTCGCCAACCCGCACTGGGCCAGCGTGGTGGACTATGGCCTGAACCCTCTTAGTTTGAGAGGAAGCCCGTGCCCAGCGGTGGGACAGTTTCTTAATATGGCTAATATTATTATTATGTGCAGGTATGCTCCTTCGTTGGTTCATGTACCTCTACAACTTGGAGGTGTGCGAGGAGGACGCGTTCCTCCGCTGGCGAGAGGACGTCACTGACGCCTACCCCGGAAAAGGGGAGGCGCTCTTCCAGGTTGGTCTCTATACATATATTTTACAGTAATAATGTTTATTGCCATTATTTTAGGATATCGTCGTATATATAATTCGTCAATCGACGAATCCAACTCAGCTGGGCAGCGTTCGGGAAACTGCGCAACATCTTCTCATCCAAAATACCTCAGTGCCTTAAGACTAAAGTTTTTAGTCAATGTGTGTTACCAGTGATGATATATGGATCAGAGACGTGGTCTCTTACAATAGGTCTCATAAAAAAGCTCAGAGTTGTTCAGCGAGCTATGGAGAGAGCTATGCTCGGCGTTTCTCTACGCGATCGAATCAGGAATGAGGAGACTCGTAGAAGAACCAAGGTCACCGACATAGCCCTTAAGATTAGCAAGCTGGAGTGGCAATGGGCGGGCCACATAGCGCGTAGATCGGACGGGCGTTGGGGCAGAAAAATTCTAGAGTGGAGACCACGTATTGGCAAGTGCAGCGTGGGACGACCGCCTGCCAGATGGACCGACGATCTTGTGAAAATCGCAGGAAGTCGTTGGATGCAGGTGGCATCGGACAGGTTACGCTGGAAAGCGATTGGGGAGGCCTATGTTCAGCAGTGGACACTTATAGGCTGAGATGATGATGATGATTGTAGGATAAAATGAAAAATTTGTGCCACATTTTATTTTGCTATTATTTTCTCTTAAAAACTGAAGACCCTCTCTTGGAATCAGTTTTATGTTTCATGATATACCCAGACCGAAAAAAAAAATTGTGGGGCACTAAGATTTGTCCCATCCGTTAATCGTATGCACTGATTGGAGTGGCCCCGCGGTCTAATCACCAGACCGAGTTGTCGTCGATTTAGTAAGACACAATGTTTATGTAACTAACAAACTCAGTTGACATTTGGTTTTAAACTCAAACAATTTATTATAACCCTGTGGATTACTACTACCAAATTGTCAATTTACATTTTTTTTATCTAATAGTTCTGCTATTTTTTTTGACGACGGTGATGTCTAGAAGGGGACCTTTGTTCTGAAGTGGACATTTTTCGACTGTTTGTTTTGGGGTCATCACCATAACGTTAGTTAATAGATTGCGGTAGGAGTTATAATGCGATAGCTAACCGAGGGTGTGGTCTGCAGGTGAACACATGGCTGACGTGGCTGCAGCAGCAGGAGTCGGAGGACGAGGAGGCGGAAGAGTAGCCGCCCGCGCCGCACCGCTTTTATTTCGCGCTCATCTCATTTATATAAATATAATTAAGCCAAATAGTTAAAATACCCACGTTTGTTACCCTTTAACGCTAGACGCGCCGCCGCGCCCGGCGATTCCAGTGTTGAATAGGACGATTTTTAGGTTACTACGTAAACGAATATTAGTATCTCGAGATATTTTTTTGTAGGCCTTTTACTCGATTTTGATACTTTTTACAAATGTATACAATGTATAGTGTTCGTTTGGACGTATGGTTGCACCCCGATCTGCCCCCTCCCAGCAGTGAGCGTGTTTTAGTTGAAATTGTAAAAATAAATATATATATTGAGAACTTAAATCAATTTTTATTATTAATATCATGATCATTTATTTCAATGCTATAAACTAAATGGACTTAATTATAACTGTAAGAATGCTTAAATTTCATTGTAATATCAAATTTTAGAATTTTGTAACTAGATAAAACGAAAACTTAAAAAAAAAACTGTTCCCTTGGGCATAATAAACATGTATGTTGAGTGAGTTGTAATAAAGTTGTGAAATGATGCAAATGCAACTTAAGTAAGTAACATTGGTCAATATGTATTCAAAATGAAAAAATAAACTTCAGTGTAATTTATTACAAAAACAACACTATGTTTTATTTTATTATTAATTAACACGAATTAGATGCACTCGGATTTAATAACAGTGGTATTTCATCTAGGTGTGCAATTATAGGGTTGTAATAATATTAGTAAAGCACTACGTAACCTGAGCAGTGTTTAATTTACAGTCATTGTATTACTTAAGACACATCTACCTACCTGACCGTCCAATAATGCTCAGTGTATTACTAGTGTATATAGGCAGTGCAATGACCTGTGTGTCTCAATTCTTGTAAGAATCGATCAAACCAAGCATGACAGGACAACAAACAAGCAGCTTTAGAACACAGAACAAGATATAGCTGGTATGCCCGCTGTGTCAGGCAAATGGTATAATATACACACAACTGTAGTTACTATTGGGTTATGAGCGTTGCCTAAGAAGGCACAATACCTAACTGCAATACCTAAAAAGCGAAATGCCTGGCTGGTTGAAGGACCGGGAAGCAAATTGCTTAAATAGTAGAATGCCTACAAAAGGTCAACGTCAACTTTGACCTGGAGGTTAAGGACCTTGAGTCTCGTGGTGTTTCCCCACCCTACTACTCCAACGATGTTTCTAAGTCTTTTGTTCCTCAGTGCCCCGTTTCGTATCCACTGACCGCTTAAGTAGTCTATCGTTTAAGAAGCAAAATTTTAAAGTAATAGAACCAGGGGTCGGAACCGGGATTTTAAAAACCGGTTTAAAACGTTCGAAATCCGGTTTGAAATTACGTTCTTTTATGTTAATAAAAGAACGTAATTTCAAACGGTTAATGAACAAAACTTTTCAAATTGAACGAAATGAATTTCGATTACCGGTTATTTACAAAGAACATGATTTTTCAGTTCATAATATCGAAATTAGCCGGTTAAACTCAGACGCGGCTACGACATTCTCGACGGCGCGGCGCCCGTCTTCTATTCTTAAGGACAAATATTCCTATCCCTTTCGCACGTGCATTGTGTCGTTGAATTATTACCCATCTATCAGGGTCGGGAAAAAATCAATTGTTAAGACAACAATTAGTCGATCATAATTGCAATGTTTTGCAATCAATTGTAAATAGTTTTATGTTCGTTTACAATTAACAATCAATCATCTAATCACATCATCAGTGCAATGTGGGTGTTAAAGGCACACCTATCGTTGGTGAAATGTGGGTGTACAATGTACACTTCTGTAGACAGAAGTGTACATTGTACACCCGTTACAACCCTAAAAACTTACAGCGGATGAAATTTCAATTGTTTGATCCCACAATTGAAAAATAAATCGATTAATGCCCAACACTGCTATTTATATACGATAGTGACCTTGAGAACGTCAACGAGCGAGAGCAATATCAAATTAACCGGTTAATTTAGGTTTCAATATCAGTTAAAGTGATGCTAAAAACCGATACTGAATGTCGAACCGGTTCCCTTAATTTTCAGGTTTTGAACGGTAACCAGAAACGAAAATAATTTCGGTTTGGAGTCAATGACCGAAACCGGTTTATAAAATTAACCGGTTCCGACCCCTGAATAGAACAGACTTGATACAATTACGTCATGTAACGTGATGATATTTAAATAAATGCTGTTTCATTTTATGACATAGCATCCTTTGATACCCTACCCGCAAAGTTACCTATTGTATTTTAGACAACCTGTGTAAGTCATGTTATGTTTTAGGCATCCTGCTTGTTAGTCATGATGCATTTTAGGCATCCTGCTTCTTAAGCCGTGATTATACTTTGCGACCACGACTCCGACCTGACAGCCTTGAATCGGTCATGTCGGAGTCAGAGTTGGATCCAACCGCCGACACGACCGCGACTGCGACCAAGGACATTTAGTGATGCAGTCATCCTTACGATAAACATCAATGTATCGATATAATATGATACTGTTGTCGTGTAAAACATAATATGGAAATGATAGTGATTGATGATGTATCGAAACATCAATCTTTTATAAAGCTTTTTTTTTGTCGTTGTATCGATGTATGATTTGAGGTTGTGTAAAAAAAAAATTATTTCACTTTTGTCACAAATTCTGGACCAAAATTTGTGATCCCTTTTCCAAAAACTTGCGGGCATCTGCATGAGTTAAAATTTAGCATACAAATTCGCTGACGATTCAATAAGATAGTTCGTTAGAGGTATGCATGCTAACACTACACCTGTTTCGTGCATTGTACTAAACTAAAGCAAAATCGATACATAAATATTTTGCAATTTAAAGCGTCGATGTCTTGCGTATTAAAACATCGATATATCGTTTTTTTCCCTTAGCGTGCAGTGACATGGAATGCAGCACATTCCATGTCATTATTTTTTTTTTTACACTACAACAGTTATATTATATCGATAAATTAATATTTATCATAACGATGACTGCATCACTAAATGACCTTGGTCGCAGTCGCGGTCGGGTCGGCGGTTGGATCCAACTCTGACTCCGACCTTACCGTCTCAAGGCTGTCAGGTCGGAGTCGCGGTCGCAAAGTATAATCACGGCTTTAGCCATAAAGCAACCTAGTCACCATGCTTGTTAGCCATGATGTATCTTAGGCATCCTGATGGTTAGCGATGATGCATTTTAGGTATTCAGCCTTAGGCATTCTGCTTTTTAGACAATGCCAATTAACCGCGCATGATTCTAGACTCCGGATTGCCATTTATATTTGCGATAGAAACCCCACTATAACCTTGTTCGACTTACGTTTCGAACCTAAGACTGATCCCGACCTACACAATACGCCACTAGATCAATGACAGTCACTGTGAATGTCTAAAAGATGAAGGGTAGCGTTATTCTTCTTTCTTCGTAGCTACACAAGGGTCTCAAAAATTCTATTTTACCTGGCCCCGTTAGCTGACGATACACAGTAAATATACAAACTATATAGGTAGTTGAGCATCTAGTACTAGCGTAGTAGGTCTGAACCATAGTCATATCTCCATGGTCTGAGCAAGAATCACGCACACATACGCGCGGTTTATGCAGCTCGGCAGTGTTCACTGCCGTACAAATCACAAACACAGTAACTATGTTCTAGTGTATAACAGAGAGGAAGTACACTCTGAGGCCTGCTAAGAAACTGCACAGTTTTGTTGACAACTGTTTACATCTGTTAAAACCGTATTCATTGATATACTATTACTTAATATATCGATGACTGTACTGATACCACACCAGATCGCTAGTATGCGTTGCGAAATCGCATTGCTGTGGTATTTTGGCTTGTAAGGTTCTTTTTTCATCAAAACAAATGAATTTTGGTGCAGATGACTCTTTATAAATACTACAGAACCTGCTTAAAATGGAGACATTAAGATTTATTGCTGCTGCCAAAGGCCTAGGTTCAAAGAGTCTATCAATAGTTTTTACAGATACATCATGCACTAGGAATAATATCTTTAATTCACATGCACAAAAAGTCCCATGCAAGATTTGAACCTGTGCCCACTTGCTCAGACTTTAGTTTATAGGGTAAAACAATTCTTCTTCTTTAGAAAAAAAACAGCAACTTCAATTAAAATTTTATATTTACATTTTTCTAATAAAAATTACTCATGGCATTCAACAGACAATAATCAAAAACCATTTCAATTTATTGTAACATAAACACATTATCATGGTCACTCTTGAACTTCACACATACTGTTAGAATCCACCATGTTCCAGGATCAGGGGAGCTGTAAAAAAATAAAAACTCATTTATAATACCGATATAAGTTGAAGGATGGCGTGGCGTGGTGACTAGGATTGAAGGAGGTATGTTGAATTGGTATGGGCATGTAGAGAGAATGTGTGACAGGCGGCTAATGAAAGGAATATATTGAGCAAATGAGAGTGGAAGCGTCGGAACAGGTCGCCCAAGGAAAACCGATTACAACCAAATTAATAGTCTCTTGGAAAAGGGTCAAGTACATAGCACTCTAAATTGACGGAAATGTATGAAGAGATGTATGAACATAGATGAAGCGAAAGAGATGTGTCAAGATCGTAGTATGTGGCAAACTGTAGTCTCTGCCTACCCCAGTGGGATAAAGGCGTGAGTGTATGTATGTATGTTATAATAATTTATAATACAACACATATTAAGTAACACAAATGATGACCAAAGCGAAGACCAACCTTATTAAAAACTTGAAAATATTTGATTTAAGATAAGGAGAAACAGAGTCATCAGCTGGGTATTTTCAATCATGCATAAGATTTAAAAAATGTATGACACTGAAGGTAAAAACATATATATTTTCCAATTTAAATTAAGACTGATAGGATGTAGAATGGATTAGGAGAATGAATATGAAATAAAATTAAATTCTGTTGGCTTAGACTGATGGCAGATAGAACCTTAAATAACTGCATGTCCCCTACACTGATATGCAAATTAAGCTACTGAGTACCGCAGTTGCAAGAACCTATTAATTTTCTTATAGCTCCATTCCTATCGCTTAGATCTTAGACATATAAGCCATGGTCTTGTCATAAAGTTATCAATATTAAGCATTGTGTCTACTATTCATCAGCAACGAAATTAAAGAATACAATATCACTATCGGCGTTTAATTAAAGGCAAATTTAATTATGATAGCATTGAGTTACATAGAACATAATATTACAACTCAATTTATAGCCTCATCATGTACCGATGGTTCCGCCAACGACAAATATTGCATACTGGGCAATAAAACCGCAACCGTACTTAATTGAAAATATATTTCTAAGCTTACCAATTCTTATAGCCGCACAAAGTACACAAAATGTGACTACACTGTTAATGGTGTTTTCACGAGCCTGTCGTTTCTCTTCCATAGGATCTACTCTTTCTCCGAAGGGTAAGCGAAACATATTAAATAATATTTAATTATGATCTACAAGTATTATTAATGGAAAAAAATAGAAATTTTAATTCAATAAATCAGTAACACAATTATTAATTTTAAGGTTATATTTTACGATAGTGTTGACGCTCGGTCTATCGATAGCAAAGCAATATCGACAATTAATTCAGAATTATCGAGGATACCGATTGCACAAAATGTGATAGTACTATTTATGACTTGGAATTATTATCGATATTTTTAAGTAATAATATAATTATAGCGTATACAAATATATTAAACGTTCGATGATACTTCATAAAGAAACTACTATCGATTATCCAGAACAATCGACTCTATCGAAGTTGAATCGTTACTCAGGGCTAGGGACAAAAATTGAGTTGTTAGAGATAGTATTAACTATCTCTAACATCGATTACGATAGCGTACGTGCTTGTGGTTCAATTATAACGAAACTGTTGCATGTCACTAATTAATTTTGTGCGATCGTTTTAGTAAGATTGTCAGGATCAATTATCGATAGCAGGAATGTCGATAGTTTAGATTGTGTGTGTGAATGATCTACGCAGATAGTTTGGTGACACCAAAGGAATTTAAAGCAAGGTGACACTACTTTTGGTTTTTATTTTTGAGTACCAGCCTTGGTATCATCAATCAAATCAGCCTATTGCAGTCCACTGCTGGACATAGGCCTCTCCCAATTTGCGCCACAATACACGGTCCTCCGCCTTCCGCATCCAGTCCCACCCTGCGACCTTCTTCAGGTCGTCGGTCCACCTAGCTGGGGGGCGCCCTACCTTTGGGGCGTACGTTTGCCGAGTCGTGGTCTCCACTCTAAAACTCGTCTGCTCCATCGGCCATCGGTTCTTCGACAGACATGGCCAGCCCACTGCCACTTTAGCGAGCTCACTCTGCGGGCTATGTCAACTACTTTGGTTCTTTGACGGATAACTTCATTTCGGAGTTTATCCCTCAAAGAGACTCCGAGCATAGCCCGCTCCATAGCTCGCTGCGCGACTTTGAGCCTATGGACTAGCCCTACTGTGAGTGTCCACGTCTCGGCAGCGTATGTCATGACTGGTAGAACGCACTGGTTGTAGACTTTCGTCTTCAGGCATTGCGGTAAAGGCGAAGAGAAAACCCGACGTAGTTTGCTGAATGCCGCCCAGCCCAACTGGATCCTCCTGTCGACTTCTTTCTCGAAGTTGTTCCTACCAAGCTGGATAATCTGCCCAAGGTAGGTGTATTCTCGAACAACTTCGAGCATCGATTCTTCGACGTAGACTGGTCTCGGCGTGACATGTTCATTGAACATGATCTTGGTTTTATCCAAATTCATGCCGAGACCAACACGTCGAGAGGTTACATTTAGGATGTGCAGCATCTCGCTTAACTGTTCCAGCGTCTCTGCTATTATGACGATGTCGTCGGCAAACCGAAGATGCGAGATGCACTCAGCGTCTATATTCACGCCCCGTCCCGCCAGTTTAGCGTCTTAAAGACGTCTTCAAGCGCGTTGGTGAAAAGCTTAGGGGATATTACATCCCCCTGTCTCACCCCTCTGCGCAGCTCAATGGGATTGGTTTTTTGTTCCTGGAGCTGAACGGTCATAGTGGCGGTATCATATAAACATCTCAGCACTTCGATATAACGCCAGTCAATACGACATCGTTGCAGAGCATCCAGGTTTCGATAGAGTCGAAGGCTTTTTCGTAGTCCACGAAAGCCATACACAGCGGCAGATTGTACTCTTCAATTTTTTGTACAATCTGCCGAACAGTATGGATGTGGTCCACGGTGCTGAAGCCTTTTCGAAACCCGGCTTGCTCTGGTGGCTGAAACTCGTCGAGTTTTCTGGCGAGGCGGTTCGTGACTACTCTCGAGAACAGCTTGTATACATGGCTCAGAAGTGAGATGGGTCTGTAGTTCTTCAGCAAGGCTTTATCGCCTTTTTTGAAGAACAGAGCCACCGCACTCCCGCTCCACGCTTTAGGTGTTAGGCCCTGGTGAATGATGGAATTGAAAAGGCTTGCCAGCTCTTTGAGAACCGGAGTCCCACCAGCTTTGAGGAGCTCGGTAGTAATTACATCATCACCAGGAGATTTATTGTTCTTAAGTTGCTCGAGAGCCGCCTTGACCTCGCCCTGATCAACATCTGGGATGTCTTCCGTGTAATGGCGCGTATGTGGGGCTCTGTGGTCATCATCGCTGGGTCTCGTAGGCTTACCTGTCCGTGATGCAAATAGTTCTCCATAGAAGCCCTCGATTTCCTCGAGAATCTCGAACTTAGAGGTCACGGTTTTGCCATCCGCAGTTTTGAGTTTCGTCAGACAGGGACGTCCGAGCTGTTGGGCGAAGACCTTAGTGCCCTTATTCTGCTCGATCGCAGCCTCAACGATACGGGTGTTGAAGCGTCTGAGGTCGCGCCGAATCAGCTTTCGGATTCTAAGGTTTAAGTTCTTCCGATCTGACGAAGATATCTGCGTAGGTGGCATTTCTCGTCTACCTCTCATAAGTTCGAGAGTCTCGGCCGAGAGTTTAGAGTCCCTGTTTTTGGTTTTTCCGTACAGAAACTTTCGAGACACGTCCTGTAGCATTCTGACCACTGTGTCGGTTTTCTCGTCAATATCGCCAATGGTTTCCAGCAAGTCAAAACGGTTTTGAAGTTCCAATTGGAACTTTTCGGAACCCAGGGCTGTTTGGAGCGCGGTAGGTCGGAGAGTAGGCTTCACCATTCGGGCCCTTTCGGCTTGAAAGTCTATATTTAGGGTGCCTCGGACGAGTCGGTGATCGTGGCCAGTATTGAACCTGTTGATCACAGAGACGTCCCTAAATATATACTTCTTATGCGTCATGATGAAGTCTATCTCGTTCTTTGTCACGTTGTCGGGGCTTCGCCAAGTCCACTTTCTATGGGGCTTCTTCTTAAAGAAGGAGTTCATTAAGAAGAGCCCCTGCGACTCGAGAAAGTTTACTAGCATTTGCCCCCTGTTATTTCTGCGCCCCACACCGAAGGGTCCGATTTTCGTTTCGCCGCGTTCTTGTACTCCCACTTTGGCGTTGAAGTCCTCCATAACAACGCTACAAGAGCCTTTGGAGTGCCGTGTAGTGCTTTCGCAATGTCTTCGTACACGGCTTCGGCTATTTCGTCAGCGTATGTCGAGGTCGGCGCACATACCTGTACCACCTTAAGGGAGTACCTATCGCTGAGCTTCAGTATAAGGTACGCTACCCGTGTCGACACACTGCTGACTTCCACAACGCTGCTAACGAGGTCCTTATTGACCAGAAAACCGACACCACCCTGGGAGAGCTGATCACCTTCTCGGAAGTAGAACAAGTTACCTGACTCAAGGGTTATCGCGCCCTCCCCCTTTCTTCGGACCTCACATAACTCCAAAATATGCCATTTTATGCGACCCAGTTCTACCTCGAGTTCGGTGAGGTGGTGGTCCAGCCGTAGTGTGCATCCATTATACGTCACGAGGGTCAGTTCTTTATGGTAGCCTCTCGTAGCCCGGAGATTCTTAGCACCCCCTCTCCCGCTGTCGCCCTGACCGCTACCGTGATCGGGAATAGCGGGAGTACCGGGAACTGGGGGCCGGTTAAATTGTTGTGCTTTCATGAGAGGTAGATTAGCCTACTATACCACGCTGGCCAGACGGGTTGGTATAGGGTTTGATTTCAAGTTTTCCTTCTCTACGCACTGGGTCGTTTGCGCGAGTGTGTTCCCTTTGTCGGCTTACGACACCCACGGGATGATAGGGGGTGATGCCACATGTATTATTGGTATCATGGACTCTGTTAATACAACCAATAATATTTTCAGTATATACAAATGTTTTGTATGTGAATGATCTATAATGTTGGCCGAGGGGCTTTTACTGCTTCGGGCAAGAAGGCCAGCGTGCAACAACTACACCTCATTCAGAATAGTATGGGTAATTAGCTCAAGGACACCTCAAGAAGAACAGCATCGGCTTGGGCTGTCACAGTAGTGGTTGCACGCTCGCCCTCATATCCGGTAAATCTGTAAAGGCCCCGCGGCCAACAGCGAAGATCATTCACACACACACACACATAATTGGGCTGTCGCTATGGGAGAGGGCACGGAATACAGAAGTGCCTCCTACTTTCTTTTATTCTGTGGGAGAGGGCATATACTTGTTGATGACGAGCAAGGGATTCTTCGACCTTGCTGGCGAAGTCGGTGTCTAATACTGTTTGCGGTACCTTTATTCGTTACATTATGCCGCGGGCGGCACTAACGGTTAGGAAGGGAATCAGGGGAAGCAAAGGGAAGAAAAGGAATCATATAGCCGCGAATAGATTTAAGACCGAAATCGGAATGGAAATTTAACATACCACGGGACACCGACAGTTTTGCAGTGGAATTGGGATTAGGCAGCATGAAGACTGTCGATATCTGTCGATGACTGTTGGTATCACTATTAAATTTTGGCAATGGCGCATATATATGATAAATTATGGACTCAACTGAATATTGATTATGGTCCATGGTCATAAAAAATAAATTCTTTAAATATGTTGCTTTGTCGGAGTTATGGCGGGAAGTTAAGATTTTCAATATTGTGTAATGTTAGTGGAATATTAACCATTAAGTATTCTTATATGTGCATGAGTAAAGGTCTATCTAATTGCTGTGAGGTATTTATAAAAAAGAGATAAAACGTGTCTTTTCAACTTTCATCAAAAGACCCGCTGCTATTGGTCTGTAAAGTAAAGCATCTAATGCTTGTCAGTACTGTGAAGTGGGGTATTTCATCAATTACATTATCATTTATTCGGGAATCTAATTAATTTAGAATTTTGAAAATTATTATTTTATGTATGCCACACACACAGACATTAACTTACTTAGTCTTAACAACTTACTGCCGAGTAATGTCATGTGATTAAAATTCTATACAAAAGCTAGTTTTTATTTTTCTCACTTTTGACATTTTCTCAACTATAGAATATAAATTAAATGTGTAAAGTAAATACTTGAGATAAGTAACTACATGTTTAAAGATACAGGTGTTAGTATCCATGGTCAAGAAATTATTTAAAAAAAATGTTGCCTTGGCTGTCATAAAATTAATTTAAAAATAGTCAATGAGAATTATATTTATGTACTGTAAATTTTGTGCTAATGTGTTTTCTGTATATTGACATAATTAAATATAATAATGTTTACACAATACAAGAGGCTCCTCTTCTGTGATTTTTTCTAAATATATTCCTATAGTTGCGCAACATGGCGAATATAGCTCAGCTGCTCGGCCCGCTGCTGAGATGAAAATTTTTAATGATAGGGTTTTGTGACGACGACACGCTCTACTTCACACCTGATTTTAGCTCGTTCAAAGAGTACAGTTATCTGGTGTTTATCGGTTTTCGTCGAAGAGTGTGATCAGACTGATTTTGTACGACTAAGGCGCGGACATATCGTAATAATTGCTTCGAAGTGCTGTTATTTTTTGTGTGGAAGCTAATTGGAGGAAATCGGGCAAGCTGGAGCGATTACCGGAGTACCTGCGCGATACCGTCGACTGGTTCATGGGGTGAGTGTCCGCACGCCATTGTTCCTTTGATGTAACGCTGCCTGTTCATTGCACGCTCCTTTCACACTCGTTGACTTGCTGAATTCAAACTCAGAAGAACGACACCAAAGCAGTTATTACGAACTCCTAATGAAATCCGCAATAATTATCTAACGTTCCTGGTCTTTTAACCATCTGTTTTCGATCCCATAAGGTCAAAATTATAACTCTGGAATCAAAAATGTTGACAGCAATTAAATAAAGAACTAATATAAAAACAATAGCTTAACTTAATTCCCTGGCCAAATATAATAGGGACCCAACTCACAAATTCAGTTACTTTAGTTAGTACTGTCATTTGAAAACCATAAATAAGTTTGATTTCTCCTCTTCTGTTTTTTTAGTTATGTCACTATTCTTCCTAGGTAACGAATTGTGCAATTGTTGGGCTGATCTCTGAAACTACCTTCAAGGTTTGATTTTTAATTACCAAGTAAGTAACCTGTTGGAACCCTGTGCTGTCTGCCTACCCAGCAAGAGATCTGGTGTGATAATGTAAATAGATAGAGTGAGTACTTCTTTTTCATTTCCACCTAGTGGTTTGGCGTAAGGTTTAAGTTTTGCAGTGGTCCTGCAGTGGTCCTGCAGTTTTGTGAACACTCCCAGTGTAATTCATCAAAGTTATATCTGTTTGATAAATACAAATTAAAAGTACAAAAAAATACAAAGTATTGAGTTCTAAACAGTTTCCATCCTTATATGCTTCTCTTGCCTTCGCCTCTGATATCTGGTTTGTCTCATACCACCAGTCTTCTATACTATCCAGGGCAACATATTCTTATTAGAATATTCCTACATATTCTGTAGAGTTTCCTTATTAGATTACTTTGGATATTAATACATGTTTGTTTACATCCTTTTTCCTATATATATAATAAAAGTGCCCGAAGGTGAATTGGACATAAATTCATGTCAATTGTTATCTATTGCCTTTGTAGACTGCCACAATTTCACTAATTTCGAGTACATAGATAGACCAGTTAACAGAGTAAGTTGTGTGGTGAGAAAGGTGTTTGTTTGAATACAGCAGTGTTATGACAGACAATAGATTCCTCTTCTCAGTTCTACACTCTTGGCGGTGTGGTCATCGTCATATGATGTATGCATGCAAAGATTAAAAGCCCCTATTTTGAAATCCCACTGTTTCTATTTTGATAGAATGTTTACAATGCTTCCATAAGCTATGGGTATGGGCTATAATTTTGGGTGAATAATTGTATCATTTGCAATTTATTAGAATGTAAAATCCTGAATTATATAAGAACTATATTCTGTACTATAATATTTTTCACATAGGAAGGGAAGTGCCAAACGAAATTAATATTTAATTCAATGATGTTAAGGCATAAAACTATAAGTATAGAAATGGGTCATGCCTCTTATTACCATTGAATAAAGTATAATTTTCTTTGACACAACTGTCACAGTACCCAATTTACATGAAAAATACTATAGCTGTTACCAGCGGCTGCACACGCGTTTATTTTGTAATTTGACATAGGTAGGTAGATCTTCCCAAGATAGCATTACTCCATGACCTAAGATACCTCCATAATAAGTTTCATACAATACCTAGGTACTTTATTTTTGAGAAGTATTATCAGTTTATCTATTTATTATACAATTATTGTTAAAATGGCTCATTTTGAACCTTTTCTACCTACCCTGCCAAAGATGGTAATCTGGTGTAATAATATTTAAAAAACGTACAGTGCTAGCTAAGTATGTAAAAATGTTTTGTCAGTACATTTCGTATCAGTGTTCTCGAAAGAATATACAGTTCATTTTTATTATTAAAATCATGTTCAGATATCTTAATAAATGGATATACTCGAATAAAAATCATCAAAGACATTCATGTGTGCCAAAAAAAACATTTATTTATTATGTACCATGAAATTATCGTCTGAGATGACGAAAAAAAAATTGTGTTAAAGTTTCAGCTCTTAATATTAATATTAAGAGGTGGCGCATTAGAGTTTTTCTTTTTTTCTTTAGTCCCATACAAAAAAATTCATATCACACCATTCGTTGTTCGTATATCAAAACTTTTCAAGAGTTTTTTGTAGGAAATTGAACGTTCTCCAAAAAAGGTTTCTTACATTTTTTTCGCACGCCTCGCCATTTTAAAGATATTCAAGATTGAAATTTAAAGATTTTAAGGTACATTTCTTTTTTGCTTCTGAATTTAGTAAGTCGTTGACAAATGAACGTTATGAAATGCGCAATACATATTTTTGCAGGAAATTAAATGCTCTACAAAAAAGGTCTCTTATGCTTAGTCGATTAGAATAAACGTTTGAAATATATATATATATTTTTTTTTTGTTTATTGGCTTACTAACTAACGACTGTTTACATCAGTTCAAGTATAATAGAACCAGCTTAATTATTATGATAATATTATGACTATAAAAGATTACTTTCAGGCAGGAAAATAAACGGATTGCAAGCATTATAGTTTGTTATATATAATTTACATATGAAGCTTGTTTCTTTATTTATCAAAACAAGTTTGGGCCTGAAGAGTATGGTATCACAAAAAAATGATGATAGTCAATGACACCATTTGCACATCCTTTTGCCTTATCGTCCTGATAAGCAAACTAAACAAGTTGACACACATTGATTAAAATTATTAAAAAGTCCTGCGCCCGTAAAGAATTAAAAATTTTATTGACTGTGTCATTATTACTAAACCATTCCACTATCATACACATTCCACAGACGGCTTGGTCGGGTGGTTTAGAGCTTGAGTACCGCCAACTGGATTAAGTACTCGCGGGTTTAATTCCTGCATGGGACAAATCTTTGAGTGATCCATAAATATTTGTTTTAGTCTGGATGTTTGTTTATGTGAATTTCGTGTTTGTAAACGCACCTACGACACAGGAATAATATATAGTGAGGGGCTACATTAAAAAAACAATTAGCCAGCCTTACAGTAGTCGCATATGATGTGTAACATCTAACATGTTATCCTACTATGTAATTGAGTTGACTCATTGGTCAAATCAAACACCGCGCGCTTACTGGTCAAATCAAATAGCGCGCGCTTCTTCGGTTCCACCGCGCGCGCTCATTGGTCAAATCAAATAGCGCGCGCTTCCCCGGTTTCCTGTAACACATTTCAGTCCCTTATCCAAAATCAATCCCACAAAAATATCCAGCAACCGAGAGGAAAGATTAAATTATGGTATTGTTATGATATGTCAATGGGTGGCTTTGCATATTTGTTTATGTTTTGTCTCTTGTATCTGTTCATAGGAAGTTCCTTTCTGCCAATCAATGCTTGGTTAGGCTAGGCTGAACCTAGTGTAGATTTTCATCACTGTGTTATCAGATTCTACAAAACTTCATTGTCTTTATTTGTGGACAATAGGTATTGTACCTATTGTATGCCTTTAAGGTTGAGTTGCCACTCATGTATTGCAGCAGGACTTGACATCCATAAAAAGAAAAGCTAAGAAAAAGAAGAAACTAGCTATCATTTGCTTAAAAATTGTTTATACCTTCATCACAACAGATCCCTGCTGGATAGACAGGGAGTACAGAATTTAAACAGGTTCTTAACTTACAGACCTTGCTTCCTCCACTTTCATTATTTTATATTATATATAGGTGAACTCATAACTAATGAATGACAGGGCCTATAGTAGTGCCATTATTAGAAGCCCGATTTGACATTTGCATAGAATAATGATCTATCTATCTATCTATAACCTCACGCCAGATCCCTTGCGGGGTAGGCAGAGAGTACAGAGTTCCAACAGGTTCTTTCCTTACATACCTCTCTGGCTTCCTCGACTCTCATAGTTCGTCTCATACACGCTCGCCGGTTACGGAGACTTGACTTTTCCATCAGATAAGACTCAGTTTATTTGGTCGTGGTAAGATAGTCTAGGTCTTCCCCGGTACCTGCATCCTTCCACTTTCACATTGTATATCTGTTTTGTCATTCTTTCCTCTGGCATTCTTTCTATATGCCCGAACCAACGGAGCATGCCCTTTCTCATCTTTACACCGATACTATCTTTCATACCTACTCGCTGTCTTACTACGCTGTTGATAACCCGGTCGGTCAGCTTCACTCCGCACATCTTCCGCAGAGCTCGCATTTCTACCGCATTTATCCTACTTTCATTCTCCTTCTTACATACCCAGCTCTCGCTACCATATAACAGCGTTGGGACAAGAACTCCGTTATGTATGGCCAGCTGCGCCTTATGGCTTAAGTGCCGGCTCCCGAGTAGCTTTCCCATCGCACCATTCACTCTGTTCCCTGCACTCACTCTTCTCTCTATGTCAGCGGTGTATTTCCCATCCTTACTGAAGGCGCATCCAAGATATACAAACTCATTCACTTGCTCCAGCACATCGTTACCAACCACAATCCTTACATTCGTTCTGGTTTCTTCCCTTTCAAAAACCATAATCTTGGTTTTCTTCACATTCAAGTGTAAGCCATTGATCATGCAGTCGTCTTTCATAACTGTGACTAGTGTTTGCAGATCAGTGGCTGTTGGCGCTACTAAAACCGCGTCATCTGCATAAAGTAGATGGTTTACCACTAAGTCACCCATTTGTACACCTTCATTCATCGCTTTTAGTCTTTGAAGACTTTTGTCCAGATATATTATAAACAGTCTAGCGGACAACACGCAACCCTGCTTGACGCCGATTTTAACGTCAAACCAGGGTGACCTGTTACCACCCACCCGTACGCATGCCTTGCAGTCCACATAAGTGGACTGGACGGCTCGCAACAGAGTGGCATCTATACCATACTCTGGCAAAATGTCCCAAAGTCTCTTTCGCACAACTCTGTCAAATGCCTTCTCCAGATCTACAAAACCGCAGAAAACCTTCCGCCCCACTGCCAGATGCTTCTCTACGATGTTGCGGAGTGAGAAGACTTGATCCGAACATCCTCTTCCAGACCTGAAACCCCCTTGTGCCTCGCACAATATTCCATCGGACTTCACGCGCATTCTCCGTTCAATAATTTTACCGTACACCTGGCTCTGTAATTGGCGCAGTCACATTGTGAATTATGATAATTATTATATAATTATCGTTAATGTATAAGGTCCTTGTTTTAGTACAATAATATATTTAAAAAAAATCCGATATCTTGTAGCCTATAATAAAAAAAAAGAATCTTATTTAATTAAATCTCATCCATTTATTTTACGGACGGTTAGGTCCAGTGGTTAAGAGCTTGAAACGCTACGCCTACGGGACCCCCCTCCTGGTCATCCTTTACACGAACGATATTCCTCGTTCGAGTAAGGTACATATAGCCCTATTCGCGGATGATACCGCACTTTATGTCTCGCATAGGAATAAGGTCTTCATCAGTAGCAAACTTCAGGCCGCCGCCAATACCCTAGGGAATTGGTTCAGGAAGTGGCGTATTGTGATAAACTCGGAAAAGAGCGCTGCGGTGTTCTTATCCAAAGGTTCCAGCCCGCGCCCTTGCGCCACCCCAGAAGTAATCTCGGTCTAGTGACCATGTTCGATTGACCTATTCCCTGGGTCAAACAGGTCAAATATCTAGGGGTCACCCTAAAGATGCACTCGCTTGATATGCGGTTAGAAGGACATGGTATTGACCATGTCCTTTAGACCGCATATTAAGCGAGTCCGTAACCGAGCAATCTTTGTGTTCAGCCGTCTTTATCCGACGATCTGCAAGCGGAGTAAAATGTCCCTTAGGAATAAGGTGACACTTTACAAACCTTGTGTACGGCCCATCATGACGTACGCGTGTGAAGTGTTCGCGAACGCCGCCCGCACTCACATTGATATATGCTTTTACATCCCTTCTTTCGGATACAGATACTGCACACAGGATCAGACATCGACCTCACCGGTGAGGTCGAAGAATCCCTTGCCCGCCAGCCGGTGCATAGCACCACGGCCACCACGGGTTTGATTCCCGCTCGGGACAAGTCTTTTTGTGATACGCAAATATTTGACTCGTTCTTCCACTCCGCTGTGTTGTTCCTTAAATTATACATTTATTTTTAGATCTTTTTGCTAATTTTCTACTATTTTTTTTTATTCATAAAAGTATTCAAGTATCAAAACCATTTATTCCCAGTACATCCGGGGTTGCACGACCTAATTTATTTAAATTTACCGCCATTTTCCACTCAGCTTTCATTAGACAGACTACGCATTTTACGAGATGGATTAAGTACCTACAGTATCTGTACTTCGGTTTTCAAATTTCTTAGGATGTTAATTTACTCAACGAATTACCATCATACAATCAGCGTATCGACGACGCTAAAATGTCAAAATCCGCGCATTTTCCTCGTGAAATACCAATCGACTTGGTAATCCCGCTATTTGGGTAATTCCGTACAAATTGGTAACGCTGATCCCCTCTCTCTGCCAACGATCTCTGACTGCCTGTCATAAATGGCCTTTTATGCGTCATAGCCATTCATTTGTGGCCTTTTTTTGTCTTCAATATTTTTTACATGCTATTGAATTACCCATAAGTATATATAATGGGTAATTAGTTTATAAATACAACCTTAAAACAGCTAGTCACTTTATGTAGTATTTTACGAGAAATTTACAATTTTGTAAATTTAGGCTTCTAGGGACCGATGAACAATATTTTTATTGTAGTAAAATACGACATATATAGATTTTGTAACATATTTATTGGTAGTGCATCTATTGACAATTACGTCGCACTTATTTACTAACAAAATTAACGCGTAATAATGCTTATTTTTTAGAAGAATCAGTTATTTACTGTTAAATTTTGTGAAACAGTCTGTCTTCCTCTTTGTCGACAGACAACAAAATTGAATTGCTTGTAACTTGGTATAAAACAGATAAATATTACATAATTTGAAAATATTACGACGATAATATTACCCTCTATAGTCGAGGAGAGTGATGTCTGTTTCTCAAGTCATACTCGTGAACGGGTGCTGCTGGTGGGGACTGGTCCGTCCTCTATCCTTTGACTGATTAAACATGTACCGTAGTACTGTTGAATCTTGTCTCGTTCGGCTTTACACTGGAGCTATAACCAATTATTTTGTACACTCTTTACATATTTTATAGTAACCCTTTCTCTTATTATTATTATAATACTTTTTATTATATACCTTTACAAAGTCCCTATTGTAGTATATATATTTTAATGTGTAACATCTTTCCTTTCGGTTGCTAGATATTTTTTGTGGAAGTGATTTTGGAAAAGGTTAGGTTAAAATGTGTTACAGGAAACCGGGGAAGCGCGCTATTTGATTTGACCAAAGAGCGCGCGCGGTGGAACCGGGGAAGGGCGCGCTTTTTGATTTGACCATAGAGCGCGCGCTTTTTGATTTGACCATAGAGCGCGCGCGGTGGAACCGGGGAGGCGCGCGCTATATTTCATCTCAATTTCATAGTGGACATGTCAGATGTTACACATTTTTTATTTATTGTATCTTCCATTATTTACATTTGCAAAAATGCGCTATAACAAACTAAATTTACTTTTAAAACAGAGCAATACGGAGATGACAAATGCATTTTTAAAACGTATTTCTTAATACGCACGTACAAGTTTCATTGATACTTGGGGAATAAAGGAACTTAAAAAGGGTAAAACACTTCAAAGGACATTGTTCTGCGTTCATACATGATTTGCCCCAGAACCAACAGAAATGAAAAAATGCGTGTCTGATTTCAAATTACCTGCAAATTATCTTTATGTATTTATTATTAAACGGACAGGCGGGGGTATTGCATAATAGCAAAAAAGTATTAGATTTTGAGGTAATAATTTAGTAGCCAAGAATACATTTGTAAAATCGTTATGTAATAAAATACTAGCAATAATCAAATCGATCAATTATTGAATGCAATTGATTGAATATAACCGATTGATAGGATTGAAATCCCCAACCGTAATTCGATAACAACGTTGACATTTGGAAAAGGCCTTGGCGACTTTGATTTAAGTACTTCCAGTACTTAGAAATATTCGTGTTGGATTGCAAATTGTCCGTTAGATATGGATATTTGCAACTACTATAGCAAAACATAAATAATTATGGTTTAGGTCACATGTTTGTTGGTTCTGGGGCCATTTTCGACGATGTTCTTTGGAAATTTAGTATCTCCATTAATTTTGTGAAGCAATTATCTAATTGGGTTGTCTGAGGTCTTGCGTTATTAACGATACACCTTGTACATTGATTAGTCACTAGTTTTATTAGGTAATTTTGTACAAAATTCATAGTTAGTGTGGGGCCATTAATAAAATAAGATACATGGGTTTATTAGGGTAATTAATTATGATCATATTGTACTGTTGGTTTTCCTTATCTAAAAAATAAATAGGTTTGTGCTTGGAGCACCAACCTGCGTTTTTCTGCTCGAGGATTCTGTATCCTTTACTTTTATAGGAGTAGTAGATTTACTATCTATATTACTTCTACATCTACTAGATCTTGATGTATTGTTACGTTTGCAGGGTAATAACGTGTTGAATAACGTGCGAAGTACTTTATTAGGCGCTGTACACACAAAACAGTACGTCGTATGCAAATATACACGCAAACTAATCACCCACTAGTACTACTCTTGTTGGTACTCAAATACTGCTTCCAAGTCGCTGGGTCAGTCGTAGTATCCGTATATCGATGCTAAAGTCGCCGGTGTATTCCACTTAGATCGCTTGTTCTCCGATTTGATCACTATCGCTTCCGAGAAGAGACCGTGTCGTCCCCGCGCTCTGTGTTTTTTTTTTATATTTGTTTGAAAGTTCTAGAACGGTCGCGAACCCTTTAAGTACATCGATAGAAGTACATCGAACAATAGCCGGCGCGGCCCACAAAGCGGTATTATTATTACATACCTACTCGTATTTGCGCGTGAACAAATAGGTACTTGTATACCGCGACCGCGCGCCGGCGATAATTAAAGGGGTGGAACCTTCTAGACGTTTCACCACTTAAGCGCGGATTCTAGATCTTTCTAGTCAGATCACCGGGGGGCCTAAGGGTGTGTTATGCGTTTTAGAATCGACATCCCCCGATAAAGACTTTTCAAGATATGGGGATATGCTCGGGTCGTAACAGTATAAATAAGTTGTTAGATATAATTTTGCTGATGAGATTACTTACTACCACTGAAGTTTTACTGGTACAGGTATGGAAGCGGTACACCGGTCGACTATTTCGACGGATTCTTCGATAGCCATTTTCTTTCAGTTTTAGCCAGATTGCATGACAAATTTTTATTTTCTTTAAACGTTACGTTATCAGTTTAATAAGTAATTTTTCTGCCTGGTCTCAAAGATCCACCCTGTATATAGGTGAGCCTAAGAAAGGTGGTAAATCTTAAGGTACAGACGCAAGCACCCCCTAATATATTATTTACTAGTTTCTACCCGCGACTTCATCCGCGTTGACTTTAGACAGGAACGTTACATTTTTCCGGGATAAAAAGCCCCCACCTCGGCGTGTATTCGGTGGTCGAGTGGAAACCGAAGGGTGTCTGCAAGACTCTCGGCTCTGGCTTGCCTTAATTATCCGCTTAAGAGGAGCTGCTGGAGCTATATCGATGTTAGAAGGTAATGCTTTCCTACTTCGATATACTCCAGGGTTGAAACTGTTAAAGGGATTAACGTCGCGAGTTTCTTAGCATAAGGTGCAGCACACCACTCGACACCCCTGAGCCGCTCACACCGGTGTTGCCCTTAGTTGTCCTATGACCATCGTTGGAGGGCCCCTAGTAAGCTGCAAGTAACCGCCGGCCACGGGTAATTAGGCAGCACTAATTATGACCTAAGTCCGTCCCCTTTGAAATAGACCAGTTTTTGTCCATCTATCTCATTCGCATCTCTTTCCATAATTTACAATAGTCCTTGAGCCTGCTGGGGTTCTTCTGATTGCGCTTGTCGGTTTCGACCAAACATATTACTGTACTTATAACAAGCTTTTATTTAACTTGCAATGTTCGTGTGTCGGTCTGTCTGTCTTTCCGTTTTAAATCTTGTGACTTTTCAAGCACTTGCCGGGTGTCCGATTGCGCTGAAATTTGGCATACGTGTGTAAGATTGGTGCCCAAATGTGAAGTTAGAATCGGTTCAGTGGTTTTTAAGAGACGTCTGAAAACAGCAAAAAAGGCTGATAAAACATTTTTAAAACAATTTTTTATGTTCAAAGACTTCTAAATTGTCAATCTCTTTATTTTTCTTTTAATATATCAATGTACAGACAGTCTCGTTATGATTTTATGATAGTAGTATGTGTGTATGACAGTAGAATATTCAGTGTAGTGCGACAAGGATTTTTTGGCCTATGGATGACATAGACAGCCCCTCCCGTCTGTGTCAATATATGCGTTGGTGTGAAATTAGGTTTGACATTTACTAAAATTTTCCTACTTCCAAGGATCGTTCAATAAGTGGTTACGCACGGTTCATCATCATCATCTCAGCCCATACTTGTCCACTGTTGAACATAGGCCTCCCCAATCGCTTTCCAGCGTAACCGGTCCGATGCCACCTGCATCCAACGACTTCCTGCGATTTTCACAAGATCGTCGGTCCAACGCACGGTTACTGATTAATAAAAGAACTTGGGTATATTTCATAGCAAACTTGCAACTTTGCGACTGTCATGCAGTGACCGAAGGTGATCGTAAGAACTTCTTAACATAATATCTCCGTTGTGTTTTGTGCTATAAAAGCTTGTTTTATTTATGATGGGCCTTATATGGAAGCATTTATTTTCAATTAGTTTCATTAAAGAAAACATTTAAAAAGATCTTTTTATAGCATATGCAGCGAAGATATATTCCTACGGCCTTCTTCCGGCTCAGACTGGACACCGTCTAGAGTAATAGAACTTGTCAAGACAAATCTAATCAATCATCAAAGTTTTGCATCAACTATGCAAGCTGCGTCGCCTGCATACATTAACAATATTGCTTATACCCAGCTGTCGTACCACGAAGCTGCTCCATAGTGACACAGAAATAAAAGCTTGTAAGCAAATAAAAGTTTTTTAAAATAGAGAAGAAAACTGGACCAAGGTTAGATCCTTGAGGTACACCAGAAATAAATAATAATAGTGAATAAATTTAGGCTCAAGGTCACCCAAAGGGCGATGGAGAGAGCTATGCTCGGAGTTACCCTGCGGGATCGAATCAGAAACGAGGAGATCCGCAGGAGGACGAAAGTCACTGACATAGCACTCTGAATTGCTAAACTTAAGTGGCAGTGGGCGGGGCACATCTCTCGTAGAACTGACGGCCGTTGGGGTAGAAAGGTTCTCGAATGGCGACCACGTACCGGAAGACGTGGAGTGGGTAGGCCCCCTACAAGATGGACCGATGACCTGGTGAAGGTCGCGGGTAGAAGTTGGATGCGTACAGCACAAAGCCGGTCGTTGTGGTGGTCTTTAGGGGAGGCCTTTGTCCTGTAGTGGACGTCTTTCGGCTGAAGAAGAAGAAGAATAAATTTAATATTTTTCTTAGATTTACTATATAGAAAATATTATGTAACTATTAAGAACAATTTAGTATGTAAAATCTTGGTTAGTAGAGGCAGTAAGGGAAGTTACTAAGATTGCTGTTGAAACTAAATGTTCTTCTATTTATTTCATTCCATTTTTATAGTGAGTCGAGTCATCTTTACCCGTTTTTATAGTAGTAACTACTAACTACGATATTATATCTGTCTGACGTTACTAAAACAGTGGCTAGGTTGTGGCAGCTAGTAATAATCGCACCGATTGCTATAAATCAAACTATAGTGTCCAAATAAACTCAATGGATTTGCAGGTTAAGGATAAGTAGATTTACCGTTTGCCTATGAATATTTAACGCGAGAAAGCGATTGCTCGAGTATCTCTAAGAACACGATTAATTTGTCACTTATATATGCTGTGTTAGAGTGTATTGCAGTCTTGAGTGGAAGCAGCTCAGACAGTAAAATTTCCATTATGAAGGTTGCATGCGTAGACAATAGTGAATGACATGACATATCAAACAATCAAAATGATATTAATCGGAAATTAATAAAGAGTATGTACGTGTATATTGATAACTTATATTGATAATTTTTGGCCTGCACCGGGTTGGCAGTGTTTTTATTACTATAACAATTGGTTTCTGTTACTGCCGTGGATCAGTTTACTTAAATTTCCTACATTGTTTTCATATACGACGCATACAACATACAATACCTCTTGTTGCGCACAGTAAACATGATTGTTGCGCGTCCACGGGTGTCCGGTTACGGCGCGTCGCCGGTTGGTTCCGCGCACTCAGGTGTGTTGATAACGTGTGATGTCACCGCGCGCGGCGGCGCCGGCGCGTCCTCGCGGCCCTCTCGCCGCCGCCGCGCCGCCGTCAGTCGTTCGCGGCACGCAAACGTGAACGCCGTTTTTTTCGCGACATACTCCATCTCGCGCCCTTGCTACTCGCGAGCGATATCAACACGTACACAAACCACTTCTTAATACCCATTTCTAGTGACATATTGGTGACCTAGTGCAGTGCAGTGTCGTGTATGGTGGTGAAAGCGTGGGTGCGTAGGATGAGTGAAGCCGGCGGCGGCGGGGACAGCCCGGAGGAGAGCTCGGGTCGGCGCTGGCCGGTAGGCATCCTGCGCAGGAGTGGTGCTCGCGCCGCTCGTCGCGTACTCCATGTAAAGTACCGCAGTGTGCCGGCCTCGCCAGCAGCCAGCCCACCGCCTGCCCTGCCGCTCGACATTGACGACACAGTGTCCTGCTTCTGCAGGTCTGTCCACCATTATCATAGCTTTCAATAGGTTTTGTTGTTTTTCTAGCAACGCGGTCTATTTGTTAAACGCGCTGAAGGTCGCACGAAACGACGCGAAGTACGCATGTCATAAAACAATTGCAAATACAATAATAATATGTACAAATAATATGTACAAACCAATCATGGCTTATAACCAAGATGGGGTGATCAAAGAAAGAAACACTTCATTATTCCAAACATCTTTAATTTTTGGAAAATAAAAATGACTACTACTGACTACTGGAGACTATTGACTACTAAATAGAATTAAAAATGGTGTTTCTAGGTTCTATACATAATCACCTGTGTACGAATAATTCAGTGGTCCGTAGTGGTTGCCGCTATATTTCTTATGTAAGTTATTAAGTAGTACAAATGACTAAGTGTACCGGTCGGTAGTGGTTGTTGTTCCGCGTGTTGACGCAGATCGCGACGATTGCGCCGACCCACTTAACCGCGCACCCTATGCCTTATCGCGTTATCGCTTGTTATCTCTACACCTGTGTGACGTCACGTGCTCTGTGAGTGACAAACCGTAAGCCGACGGTCTTCAATTACTGTAAATTAAAACAAGATTGTCATATTATTGCAGAGAATATACTATCTGATTCTTATAAGTGGTAAACTCTGGGCTGTAAAAAAGTAGAACGTTACTAACTGAGGCAACTTTACAACTTTAATTTGTTTTGCCTGATCCGGGGGAATATATTAAATAAAAGAACACATGGCTTTGAATCATTGACAAATTAACGAAAGAACAACATAAAGAAAGAAAAACATTTCTGTAACTATGTTAGAAAGAAAATATCTAAGTTATGTTGCACTAGTTAAAACCTTTTCTCTGTAAAAATAGTTATTTGAACTCATACTTTATTGATTTAAAAGTACTGTTTTGATGTTATACTAATTACTGCAACTCAGCTTAAGTAGTCAATATCCTTGCTCTTGTCAAAAGTATCTAAAATCCGTGAAGTAAGCACCAGGAAATTTAGTGCAATCATAGGAAAGTCTATGAGAGTGGAGGAAGCCAGAGAGGTCTGTAAGGAAATAACCTGTTGGAACTCTGCAATATCTGCCTATCCCGCAAGGGAACTGGCGTGATGATATAGATAGATAGGAAAGTCCACATCGGTGTAATTAACGTAGTCGATTCCAGATAAAATGGAACAGGAACTTAAACCACAAAAGTAATGACGAACTGGTAAAATTTGCCACAGAGGAAAATTACAAGTATATTCGTAACATACAATACGTATAGCATCGGATAGCGATGATTTGGTCACTTTTCGAATTCATTTATTACAAGTATTTTGTGTCCTTTGACCATAAGCTTCCCCTTTTCAGGTCGAATATCAGGTCAGTCCAAAGATTAAGGTTTTCTTGTTGCGCATCAATTTATCAGAAACGAGATAATCTAACTTCTGCCGTGGTCAATTCGTCCACTAATTGGATGATGACGTAGATTTTCTCAACAAAAGGTATTTTCTAGGGCGACGTTTTCACCTCTGTATTTTTCCACCTATAAAATGTTTAGAATGGATGCATCTATCTTTGGAGCTAATTTTGTCCAAGGGTAAATGACTAATAAGAATCGCACTGTCGTCACGTATGCTTACGGCAGATTACTCGACTATGGAAATAAAACAAAACGAGACACGTCGCGCTACTCGTGCAAAACTGGAAATTATACGACATTATGTTAAATACTTTTAAAAGAATGAAAGAAACGAAAAACAATGTTTTATATATAATAAAAAAGCTACTCTTAGTATTCAGGGACGGCTTGACTTGTATTAGAATTTGTTTGTTTATTTGGTAAATCAATAATATACATATTATATCACTTTCGTCATAAATATATGGTAACAATATAGTCTATTGGTACAGGTGTGCAAAAACATTTGGATTAATGATTATAATAATATTATGATTGCATATTTACAAATAGAAAATTAATAATTAATGATGAATATTACAATAGACATTATTCAATTATAATTAGCGAGGTAAATTACTAAGAAGGAAATAAGATTTTAGAATTTAGAGTTTATAAAGGATTAAAAATTTCGATAATTTGTTTTTAATATTATCAATGTTGTCATGGAAAATGTCAAAAGAGAAAAGTTTTTCTGAGGCATCGCAAATAGTGTTATACTGACAACATATTCTTGTTAAGGGAGATCGTCGGCTTATGTTGGTTCTATTGGCAGGAGTATAGAATATTTTTGTGATGGGGATATCTAGGAATTCTGCTCGGTACCGCAAGTTGCAAGTTTTATATTTTGTTGTAATTGAAAATCTATGCTGCCATATATGATTTTGTTTAAGAACACCAAATCGTGGATTATACGGCGATCATGGAGAGATACTGTTTTAAAAAAATTAAGTCTTTTTTCATAGGGAGCCCTATGAGAAATGCGTGAAGATTAATAAGCTAAATGTCTTATGAATGCGCACTGGATAGTTTCTATTCTTTGTGACTATTGCATAGGGGTTCCAGATGACGCTAGAATATTCAACAAGACTGCGTGCCAAGGCGTTATAAAGCAAAAATTTTCGTTTGAGGGTGACTAAATTCTTTCCTGTGTTTCTCTTATTAAACCCAATCATCTGAGCTGGTTTTTTAAATAATCCCATTTACATGAGACCAGAAATGCAACTTACCATACAAAGTAACGCCCAAGTCTCTAATCTCACTTATTTCTTGCAGGATCATTCCTCTTATAGCATACTTTGAGGCTGCTTCTGCCTTGTATATTTTTCACTTTCCTGCATTGAGGATCATGCTATTCATATAACACCAGTCTCCAGTTCTATTAAGATCACGTTGCAAAAGTTGCGCATCAGATGGTGAGTGAGTGGATTATCTTATTTATTTTGAGGTCGTCAGCAAATAATGTGAATTTAGAATGTCTAATTTGGTATCTAATGTCATTAATGAATATAGAAATTAGTATTGGTCCAGTAGATGCGATCCTTGAGGCACACAATATTTTATATGAATGGTCAGCAATGTAAGGCGCAACATAATCTCACTTTTTAAACCCATATTTTCTCTCGATTAAATTATAGTTAACTAGTGATCTGACCCGACTTCGCACGGGTTAATTATACACATAAACCTTTATATCAAAAATAAACTGATTTTAAATGTTGAGATTTTTTATACAGATCAGCCTATACTGTTCTTCTGCTTCTGCTGCCTTCTATAACTAATCGAGGTAAGGGAGAATAGGACGTACCCCGCCACGCGGACCCAGTACAGATTAATGAAGTCGAGGAAGATTCTATGTATCTAGAACCAAAGTGTTATTATATGTTGCACTCAGGACTGTAATTCTTATAAGTGCAACACGTACTCTATACTCTCGATATAGATAGATAATTCGTATAAACCTGGCCTGTTCTACTTTTAGCACTACCTGTGTCTCATTTATTGATGGCTGGAGTAATTGATTTGAATGGAATTCCTCTTAGCGACACTGTTTCTATAGAAACATCACCTTGTTATTGCTAATGGGTCTTAATTTTCTCGAATCATAAGATTATGAGTTGAGGTTTCGACACTTATTTCTTGTTACATTTATTTGGTCAATAATTATTAGATACTCTCACGGATCAGAGATTGAGAATAATTAATAAAGTCATGGCGGGATGCTTAAATGGTGTCACATTTTGTATCTTCTTAATATAAATCATTCTGTATTTTATCATCTGATTTCGCAACTAAATAGTCAAAAGGGTGTTAGATTAGTCTTTACTAGTGGCACTTGTACCCGACCTGTCTTAAATAGTAGCCATGGTTTTCTTCAGGAACTTTGGAGAGAAAAGAGTGAGTTTCCTGAAAACTGCTTATTAGTATGTGAGTGTATAAAACAGCTTCTAATTTCCGCTGAGACTAAATGTTTTTAGAGTGAAGTTGGGTTCGTGAGTTACCTTATTATTGAATTGTTTTGTTGTGCAAGTGTATATTTCCTGATTTATGTAAACCTTTTGTAGTTATACACGCATTACCGGTATGGAAATAAATGTTTCATGTTAAACGAATAGAGATAAAGCAACACGAACACATGTTGTGGAAAATTTTCACTCATTGCCGTTTTGCATTCTTCACAAGTTCATGGAGCAGCAATATAATTGCTTGGAAATATATTTTGATTATATGGACAAAAAAAAACGTATTCCTGCTGTGTAACATAATTACCGAGAGTAAGGCCTGAAAGCAGTTTGTTCTAAATCTGTAACGGAATTGAGTCCAAAAATTTTTACTCTTATTTTTTTTAATTTGCTGTATATGCTGTTACTCCTTCAGTGCGCTATAACAAAGTAAATTTATTCTTGGTTCAAAGCAATGCGGAGATATCAAATGCTTTCTAAAACGTATTTCTCCATTTGCACACATATAATGAACTTGTCATTGTTAATTGGGGTATAAAAGTGTTTAAAAAAGGATAAAAATACTTTAAATTTTCGAAATTTGGTTCTCGTATTGAATTTGTGACGCCATTATCTAATCGGGTAGTCTGAGGTCCTGCGTTATTTACGATACAGCTTGTAGACAGACGGTTTGGACTGACACACGCCTTGGTCCAGTTAAGAGGGTAAGCCGTTCCGCCCATTTTAGATCGAGTAATCGTGGGGATCGAACCCCGCACGGGACAAATCTTTGCGTGACCGCTTCCGTCTAAGTGTTTCTGTATGTGAATTTTATGTTTGTAAATGCACCAACGAGACAGGAATAATTCCCGGTGTGGGGCTATGTTTTTAAAAATCGATTAAGCGAAAACTGCTTTGATTTTAAAACGTATATCATGATGGTAATCAGCGAATATAAATATCCAAACAATGTCAGCTATACCGGCAAATACAACAGCAGGAAGGAACAAGTGTGCGTAACCTATGGGCGAATTGCTTGTGGGCTTTTGTAGGAAAAGTTATTAGACCTTCATTAAATCAGTCATTATTTGATAGCTTAACAAAACATTTATAAACTGATTCTTAAAGTAAAGTAACTTAGGACCTAAAGGTGTAACTTCTTCTTCTTCTCATCGTGTCCATGGTTCATATTTGTCCCGCTGAGTGTCTGTGGCCGCGGTCAGCTGATGGGGCATAAAGGGCAGACTAGCAGGTGCGACATAGTCTGTGAGGTCGCACCACATTCGCAGGGAATCAGGCTAAGGAGTAACTAACGAAAGCTTTTGACAAAGAAGCTAGAGTATAGCAACACTGTTGTTACTAGGCAGGACGTGATGATGCTCGACTACAAAACGTCAGATTGAATGTAAAGCGTGAACCAGTGTGCACTGATTGGCTCCACTTGACTCCGCCGGGCCGCTAATTGTGCCACTTGCTCGCTTGACAGTCGTAGTGCGGCGATCTAAGCGACACACACCACATTAAAAACACAATTACATGGTCTTTCGTGACATTGTCGCCATAGTAATCAATGTTGTAGGATGAAGTCTAAATCTCAGAACGTCAGTAAACTAGCAGATCCTCCCGAGTGTTCCAATCTAATGTAACAACAAAAAACTTTTGTACACACGAGATCTCGTTTGCTCCTCTGCTAACGCAAACCTGCTGCATTTAAACCACATGATTTGATTTAAAAACTGCTATGCATTTAATAAAACTAAGTCTACTAAAAACTATCTAGTTTTATCAAATATGTAGCAGTTTTAAAGCCCGTTCCGTATAACCCGCTTGTAGACTATGCAGAGACCAAGTATAAGTCTGTCCATGTGATTTTGATTGTACTATCACTATTTAAGGTAGACATGTTATTCAAATGTAAAAGTCCCGTTACCATCGGTGTAGTGGCTATTTGCGTGATGCCCTAACAAACAGCCGAATAAACAAACAAAATATATTTTTAACATTGTTTCTTGTTCAGAGACCTCTACTTAGTATTATTTAGTTATTCCATTTGTTTTTGAGTGTATTCAATGTATTTACAGACACATCATCTTTACAAATTTATAATGGTAAAGACAGATTCTACCATATGCTACTTATACCAATTAGCTCATATTCGCCCAATTTCCACTATCTAAAATTTACACATACTTAATCCAATAAAGTAATGACTTGCGGTATATATCAACGTTTGGAATTAGTGTCCCGATATAAGACTTGCATTAACAATAGGTAGATTTTCTTAAAAAACTTGACATGAAAACACGAACACGAACACGACACGAACGTCATGAAAACAACCCATAATATTTTTTTTATTGTCGTCTCGTCAGTAGGTAGAACAAGTAATTCTACACTACACTGCTCGGTTGGCTAGTAACAATAATTACTAGTAGCTCAATTGAGAAAACCAACATTGAGAAATCACCAGAAATGAAAAAATATCTTTATAATGATACCGATATGATCGACGAATACATTGTCTTTACATTCATATAATCATCATCATCATCAGCCCGTGTCAGTCCACTGCTGGACGTAGGCCTCTCCCATGGCACGCCACTGAGCGAATTAGCAAGCTGAAGTGGCAGTGGGCAGGTCACATATGCCGCAGAACCGATGGCCGTTGGGGCAGACTGGTTCTTGAGTGGAGACCGCGTGTCGGCAAACGTAGTGTAGAGCGCCCTGTAGGTAGGTGGGGCGACGATATTCGTAAGGCAGCGGGCAGGGATTGGAGAAGGAGAGCTGAAGATCGAGCTCAGTGGAGTGCCATTCATATAATACGATAACTTAAATAATTTACTAAAATACGAATAATCAGTTTAGTAGCTTAAAATGTGTTTCGAAGTGCTTATGTACTTTAGGGTAATTTTTTGTTTAAGATAAAAGAACATTTTAGTAAACAGCAGCCGATAAGAAATCCGTATTTGTTGTATTTGGAACGGCTCTAACTACAAACGGCAAATCGTAAAAATGTGCAACAGCAAGCGTCAATTGTGCTCATCGTCCATGACCTACTTGGTGCTAAAACGCACAATGCATTTTAGTATTTTGTAGCTGCGGCGGACAAACGAAGCGGGCTACCCTGTCAATGAGAGATAGGACAATATTTGTGTCGGAATCTATGATTCAGATGACGGAGCTAGAGTTAGTTAAAGCTTTGCTACCGTACATAGGAGGCGATCAAAATAAGTAGGCAATCTCTCGCCTCACCTATTTATTTATTTATTGAACACATCAACATGACATTACTACAGTGCAAAGTAGGGAAAAACTAGTGTTTAGATGCATTATAGACATGTACGATATTACAAAGGAAAAATAAGATTATAAACCGTGAATATGTTCATATAACAATACCCGGATGTCAAAAACAAAATAATTTTTTTTCTCTATCTATCGATCTATATCATCACGCCAGATCCCTTGCGGGGTAAAAAATATTTAAAAGTGTAAAAGTATAAATACAAAGAAATAAAGCGAATTAGCAATGTCAAATTAGAGAATTTTAATACATCTCAGATCATTATTTTAATTAAAGTAATATTAAAAAAGAAAAATAACACGCCGATATTCCCCAAGCGGAGGTGTACTGAGTACACCCACGTTTCGCCGACGGTGTTAGGTCCCATGTAATAGGGGGCGTACCTATTGCCATATACCGGCCACAATTCCAGACTCCGGACTCATAATGGGAATTTTTATTAGAAAACTACATTTGCCCTCGTGATCGCAAATGCGAGATGCGCTTTGCCACTCGACCAACGAGGCAGCCGGAGGCGGCGGTCGGAAAATTAAAAATAAGATCAAGATACAACAAAAAATTTCCTAACACACACTAACTTACGACGTAACATACATATGATGACGCTAACAAGTTAGGTCGGTCCTATAGCAGGTGTGTCAGTGGCGTGGTCTTCAAACTTCGCTCGCTACTGCCAACTTCAAATGTGCATCCTTGACCGTAATCACGCGCAAAAGTCGTAAAAAATATTAGGAAATACGATTTAGATACCGGATTACCTACAGAGGCAATTTTTTGTATCTACCACCGAAACGACATGTGGCATACCTTACCGAAAATTTATGTGTACAAACGTGCGTTTCTAAAGCAGAAGTAGACAAGGACGTTAGTCCTTTGGTCCCAGTAACCACTTCAATAGCACTAATTCATTGAGCTAATCCCATGAGCATCAATCAATAAAAGGTGAAAAACATGAGAATCAATAAAAGGTGGCCATACATCAGCCTGCACCAACACGCATCGGATCTACATGGTGGAGGTACTACTAATTCTCTATCCCTCGCACTTTCACATGTGAAAAGAACCTTTACCTACTGATGGTGTGACAGTATAGACTTATTTATAATGACTAGTGGTCGCCCATAGGTCGATATTCGACCTACTCTTTCATCGTTTGCTGGTTATGTTTGAGATTCAGTAAGACTATAGACAAATAATATTAAAGACAAACATCAATTTGACGTGTATTGCGTCAAATACATGGTAGTGTGTGTAATGTTTTTTTCATTGATTTAATGTATCTTTTATGCATAACTCTAAAAAAATATTAGCATTCTGCACACCTTCTCTATATAAACTTTAAGTGTGGGAAATTTCATACTCCTCCATCCGCGCAATTTTCGTAAAAAGGTGCACAAAGTTTATGCTTCACGTATTAATATATAGATAATATACTATTATTTACTATTTAGGAGTGTTGGGTATGATCATTCTTTTAGGATACTTACTGAATCCTTAATTAATACAATTCAAAAGGTACATTAATTATGTATGTTGAAACATTTTTAAAACTCTAAATTTAAGCCATTTCCACATCATTTTACAGAAAAATAATCTGATCTATTATATTCTCAGTCCAGTTCAAATCGTGGTTTGTTAATTTATAGTATTTTGTTTCTTTTCCAGGTGAGTCGATGCTCGCTCGCTCACCGTTGTACGTAAGTGATTTCAAAAGCGTAGCTTCACGGTTTGGGCTTACACTAATCTATAATTGGCAAACGACATTACCTTAAAACGTTTTAGTCCTTAATTTTTAACTGTCACTCTTTTGTATTATTACCTCCTATTATAGCGACCAAAAACTTCGGTACGGCTAAAGCACACACGCGAAATTCTGTATGTTCCGAATTATACGCAAATTATGCTTACTTGTCCTGAGTAGTTTGGACGAAGTGAGAAATCATAATTCCGAACTCTACTATGCCAGATACGTTGAGCGTTCTTAATTATTTACCCGATGATCTGCAAGCGGAGTCAAGTGTCCCTTAGGAATAAGGGGACACTTTACAAAACTTGTATACGGCCCATCATGACCCATGATGACGTACGCCTGTGAGGTGTTCGGGCACGCCGCCCGCTCTCACATCGATAGACTCCAAACGGTTCAATCCCGGTTCCTCCGCAAAGCCGTCGGAGCCCCGTGGTTCATACGAAATGTAGATCTCCATTCCGATCTCGGTCTAGAACCTATTCGCGCCTTTATTAAAAAGGCGACAACCCGATATTTTGCGAACGCGTACAATCATAGAAATCCGTTAATCGTAGCCGCCGTGGACTACGAATTTAACTGCCCTCCTATCAGCCGCAACCGCCGTCCGCGGCATGTTCTCACTGACCCTCCCGATGCCCTTACATCCCTTCTTTCGGATACAGAAACCGCACACAGGATCAGACACCGATCTCGCCGGCGAGGTCGAAGAATCCCTTGCTCAGCGGCCGGTGCAGAGCATCACGGCGAGACACCTAGTATAACGCCCTCCCCCATAGCGACTGCCCAAGCCGAGGCCGTTCGTCCTTGAGGCGCTCTTGAGCTAGTTGCCCCCTTGCCCTTCTGGCTCGAGCGTAGTGGTTGCACGCTTGCCCTCTTGTCCGGTGAAGCTGTATAGGCCTCGCGGCCAACGTGCCAACGGCGTAGATCATTCACACACACACATACACACACACGTTCTTAATCGGTGGCTCCTATAAGTTGATTTTTACGATATTAACACTCCATTATAGTAACCAAATTTCCTCTTAGTTGGATTGTTTTGTATTAGGAAGTCGGTGTATATATTATTTTCCTTTACGAAAATAAGTGTTAGCAGTGGCAATATAACTAATAATAGTATAGTATTTAATCTTTTAATAATAAGAATTTACATATACTTACATTGTTAATTACGTTTACTTATAATAAAAATACTCACTTTAAACTAAAATAGAAAATGAACCACAAAAAAAACTTTAATCTAAAAGACCGCTTCCGCGTGGAATGGTGGCAAAAATGGCTGCGTTTCCTCGCTGAATAGACAGACCAATCTTTTGAGCGAGGAATGAGGCAGCCCTCTTGTCACCCGAGGAGGTGATCAGCGTTAGTCTTATTTTATTGATAATTTTATTTTGAAGCCGAACTCCAGGGCCCAACGTTTCTACGGCAAACGGCACAAATATATAATTGTTGCTAATAGCAGCGTATTTTCGCCGATTGCCCTGCTCCTGCCCTACATATTGACACCCTGAGATGGGACGGAGCCAATGTATCGACGCACGTGGCGTCCCATACAAGGGCCCGTCCCCGTTCTCAAGGGATTAACGACATCCCATCGGGTCTCTTGCCGTCATTACGGAAAATCCCCGCCGGTTCGATCGCCGAAGGAACGTTGATGATAGCAAGAGTCCTTTTGATTATGTCATTGAGCTAGCCGTGGCGAGAAAACCTGCCGGGTCTTTTGCGGCATGCAATTAGATATAAAGTGAAATAAAAGATAAAATATTTTACTATGCATAAAAAAACATAGCAGGAAGTATTCATGAGTCATCTTAAATAGAGGTTTTTAATTTTCGACAGATTGTTTCAATAATTAATGTAATATTGATAATTAGATTCAATGTCGTTGTCGTACATTCAGTGACAAAATTCAGTGAACAAAACAATTATCCTCAAATCGTAAACCCTTTAAGTATCAAACGTTGTACATCTCTACGTATAAACTTCACAACATCCGTTTGTTCTTATAAATGGTTAATAAATTTATAAGCCATTCTGATGAATCCGTGTTAAGTAGTTTCCGCGTAAAACTGATTTGTACAGACTTGTGAGCTAACTTCTTAAAAGATTTCATCTTTCATTTCAAAGGCGCCAGGTGCAGCTAAAACATGGTCCCAATCAGGACATACTTCTCCTTTCTGGGCTTTTTTTACACGCTCTCTTCCAGATTTTTCCGGCTCAAATTATTACCCCCCTGGCTCCGACAGTGTCTACAGAGTTCTCAAGTCCCTACCCGCCTAACCCATCTCATATGTCGTCTTAGTGGCTATATACTATAATACCATGACTTATTGTATCTTTGCACTTGACTGGATAGAAGCTGCCTTTATGGCCATGTACAAACCCGGGAACCCCATGCGTAAATTCCATGGGTCACTACCCCAATGACCTCATCAAATCTATAAATATATATAGGGCTTCATCAGAAGCAGGGGTTCCGAACGCCTGCTTCTGATACCCCTAAACACTTCGTCATCTTTAGAGGTAAAGGTATTTTCATAGATGAGCAGTTTGGCTTTCGACTCGTGGTGTCCACCACCTGCGTAAGGTTGTCCTATTCGTCCAGTGAAGTGTTATATCTATAGCATTCAGATGAGCCTTAGTGGAGTAAATTCGCCCTTTATGGACAAACTCGATAAAAGATTAGAATTGAAAGAGGGTTTCTATTTAGCTACTAGCTATTTTAGTGTTACATAGGAAACAAAATGTTATATCAATTTTATGTTACTTACGTTAATAATTAAATTTTAATATATTTTTATGAAATCATCACTCCGTGCAGCTTCATTTTCACGAATGGACAGTCCCAAACCGGGAAAACCAATCCAAGACGTTGATAAAGCACGTTTGAATTGTTTGATCGTGATAGAGCAGTCTCATTCAACTAGATACCGTTATGTTTATTATTTCACCTTTCATTAGCACGAACTTACGAGCTGAATATGTGTAATGTGTGATTTTTTCGTTTTCGTCTTCGTCTTCGAGACATAAATTTTTCATTACACATACCGTAAATGATAAAAGAAGTCAAGTCTCGAACAATATAACGATGTTTTCATATATTTACTTAAGACTATTTTCTTGAAACCAGGGTCTGAGATATTATGATTATTATTAAAACCGAACCGATTGCATTATAGCACTTTGGCAATTAGAACTACCCATCCTATGTGAAAAATACTATAGATACGAAGCATGCCTTTTAAGTTTTGTCGTTTGAAGAAAAAAACAACTAGAACCTTATAGTACTTTTTATTGTTTTTCAAAGTATTCACCACGTAGCTTAATACACTTTCCATTCGCTCAAACCAGTTATTATTAACATTTATTCCACTCTAAAGTGGGGGTGTTCAAAATGGCTGACTTGAAAGCGTCGACTGCTTCTTCACCGGACTGGAACCTTTGACCACGAAGACTTTTCTTAATTTTAGAAAATGTAAAGAAATCATTAGGGCTTATGTCAGGACTGTATGGAGGATGGTCAAGAATTTCTACTATTTCCTGCTTCAAATACTCAATCGTTTGACGAGCGCTGTGTGAGCTTGCGTTGTCGTGGTGCAGGATGATGCGTCGCTTTGAGTTAGATTTTCGAAGTTCGGCGATGACTTGTGGTAAACAAACAGTGGTATACCACTCTACGTTAACCGTTCTACGATCTTCAAGTGCAATAGTCGCAACATGGCCGATTTTTCCAACGAACGTGGCCACCATCTTCTTTGAAGTGCTTCGAGAACGAACAACTTTAGTCGGCTTTGGCTCGTCTTGAAAGACCCAGATTGTAGATTGTTGTTTGGAATCAGGATCGTAGGCATAGATCCAAGATTCGTCACCACTGATGATGTCGTAGACGTGATTTGACTCTCCTCGGTTGAACCTTTGCAGAGTTTTCTTACACCATCTGACGCGGGCCGCCTTGTGATCGTCGGAAAGCAGATGCGGTATCCAACGGCAAACTAGCTTTCTCACACCAAGCGCTTCATGCAAGATTTTGTGAATGGTTGTCCCTGAGATGCCTAATAGAGCCTCTATCTCTCGATACGTCACATGACGATCTTCGAGAATTAGTTGTCTCACAGCAATGATGTTATCTTCAGTGAAGGCGGATTTTGGGCGTACTTCGCGAGATTTGTCACTAACACTAGTATGTCCACGCTGGAATTCTAATTACCAGCGTTCGACAGTCCGCAGACATGGGGCTTCATCAACAATTTTTTCAACAAATTCGAATATAAAACAGTTCCAAATTCTAAATTGCCGGGAAATATGGAAACGACAGAACTTAAAAGGCATGCCTCGTACATTTGAAAAGGTATGTTTCAATGCGTTAATTTCCTTTTTACGTAAGCAACCATCACATAAAAAAATACGAGTAACAAGTTTTTAATTAATTTATTTGTTGTTCAAAAAAATGTTGTCTAATAGTGTTCCTATTATAATAGCTGTATCAGTCAACAATCTCGTACAAATTGTTTAGGTGAAACGTTTCGAACATCCGAAAACATAATAAACTACCGCTAATAAAATAAGATAACATAATAATCGACCGCATTTCAGATAATACTGACCGTTATTTGAAACAGAGAACCAACATAAAGGTGTGTACAATGTTACGCCTCTGGCGCATAGAAATTGCGGTCACAAACACAATATGTCACTCCAAAACGACATAATTAATTTTAATGGAATGATCTTCTTGAAAAATATTTAGTCTCGACTTAAATACTGCAGTTTGTTGGATCAATATCTGCTTTTTTGTAACCCGCTTTAGCTAACATATGGCGCGATATTTAGTAAGCGTTATGGTCGTCACAGTCGCCCATGGCATATCGCCACTGACGCTCCGCATGTCCTTAACTTCGTTTCCATCAAATCTCGATACTGCTTCAAGGATCCCTTCAGGACCAAAAAGTTGAATTTGCTAAATGTTGAATTTTTATTATGTTGAATTCCCAATATGTTGAATCTCAAAATGTTGAATTCCTAAAATGTTGAATTCTTATTATGTTGAATTTTAGAAATGTTGAATCCCAAAATGTTGAATTCTTGGAATGTTGGGGTTCTCATAATGTTGAATTCCCGAAATGTTGAATGCTCATTATGTTGAATTTTTCAAATGTCGAATCTCACGGGTCGGTTCTCTTATTTTCCGTGTGGTTCTTACTTAGATAATATCAACCCATATTATCCCGTTGGTGCCCTAGAAGGCGAAATAGAGAATATTTAAACCAGGAAACGAGCAGCGCCGTAATGATGAGAATAGATATAACTTTTTAAAATAAAAGAAAACCTACTTCAAAGCAAAAAATAAATATTTGAAGTCGGTGCCAGTTAGTGCAGTCGGTTTCTGTGCACCGACCCCAAATATTTATATTTTGCTTTTCAAAGTCAGCTTTCCTTTTTTTAAAAAAGTTATTTATTTTACAATTTTAAGTGATGAGTGAATTATTAATATTCTGCTTAGTTCTACAATAAGGTACATACAGGACTGATGTAATACCTATAATAACAGAATCTATACATTCGTCCTGTTAGCCGTTCCTTATACCTTCAATGTTAAAGGTTCAATACCGATTTCAACAAAATGGGTCCACCTCGAAGCTATATTCAAGCAAAAAGAATTATCAAAGTCAGTTCATAAATAAAGACGTTATAAAAAAAAACAGACGAAATATTCTGGTTACTTCTGTGATAGGGTACCTATACGATTACCACAATACTTATAATAACTCCATCTACAGATTCTAGTTACCTGTCATGAAGGAGTTTAACGACAAGTAACAACGACTTTCGTTTAACTTCAAAGTCTAAGGTCCAATACCGATGATTAAAATGGTTTATTGGATAAAATTAAATTATTATTAAATAATGGGTTTATTACTTGTAACCATACAAAAAGAATCATCTAAATCAGTCCACAATCGACAAAATATAGGCGAACATACATAAAAAAAGCATACATACAGACGAACATAAGACAAGAATTCAGTTAAAAAGCATTAGAATCTACTTCAAGAACGTCAACGTAACGAATATGAATTCAACATTTTGGGATTCAACATATTGGGAATTCAACGTTTTGATATTAAACATTTTGATAAGTTCAACATTGTGAGAATTGTTTGTCCAACATAATGAGAAGTCAACGTTTTTGGACTCAACATTTTGGGAATTCAACATTTTGAGATTCAACATATTGGGAATTCAACATTTTGAGATTCAACATATTGGGAATTCAACATACTGAAAATTCAACATTTTGCAAATTCAACTTATTGGACCTGAAGCCAAGGATCAACCTTGACGGCAAGTCAAAGAAGCCTCTGCCCCCTGGCCGGTGCAGAGCAACACGGCTCGTTTATGCCTTGCCCATAGAGACTATGCAAGCCAAGGCCGTTACACTGTGAAGCGCCCTTGAGCTAGTTGAGTCCTTTGCCGTTCCGGCATATTTGTTGCTCGCTCGCCCTCTTGTCCAGTGAAAATGTAAAGGCCCCTCTGTCAACAGGAGCGTTCTCATTGACACTAGTTTTATTTAGTAGTATACATTGTGATCATAAAGAACTCATTATAATTTGCGAGTTTCTTTTAGTTCTTTTAGTTTTTAGAGCTACATATTGCCCAGTGAAGTGATAGCCCAGTGGTTAGACAGTTGGACTGCAAAGTCAGAGTTCTCGGGTTCAAACCCAGGCACGCACCTCTGTCTTACCGAAAGCATGTGCGTATTAAAAATTAATTATCACTTGCTTTAACGGTGAAGGAAAACGTCGTGAAGAAACCTGCACGCCGAAGAGTTTCTCAAAGGTGTGTGAAGTTCGCCAACCCCCACTGGACCAGCGTGGTGGACTATGGCGTAAACCCTCTCAGTTTGAGAGGAGGCCCGTGCCCAACAGTGGGACAGTTTCTTAACAGGGCTATAATTAAGGGCTACATAATATGTAACGTATCGCCTAAAGTCATGATAATGTCACGTGGGTATTTACTATGCGCACATTCTATTTGCAAATTTATCAGATGTTGTGACGTGGTTTTGCATTTTGATTCAATTATATTATAATGGGTATAACGCTTCTTCATCATCTTACTATCTATGGTACTACTAAAGCTTGGAAACTTCTAAATTTGTCATAAGTTGTGTATGTTGCCTTATTTCTAACTGTCTATCTATATCATCACGAGGCAGAGAGTACAGATTTTCAACAGGTTCTTTCCTCACATACTTCTCTGGCTTCCTCCTCTCTCATAGTACGTCTCTCGTCAGTCACGGAGACTCTTGACTTACCCTTCAGATAGGACACGCTCTCTTTGGTCACGGTAAGATAGTCTAGGTCTTCCCCGGTATCTATATCCTTTCACTTTCGCATGTTTCTTCCGTTGTCGTATTTATCTAAGTAAATTCCCTACTTCTTTCCTTAAAGACCTCTCTGGCTTCTTACTCCGTTGGCCCTTTTTACTTTGTTGGCTCAGCGACTCAAGGTGAATCTTGGACTCTGAAACAAGATTTTTTTTACCTGGGGATTTCCGCGAGCCTCGGGTGAAGCTCGCGGGGCGTGTCGAATTCCTACAGACTAAAAATCCCAGGGTGGCCGACATCCGCACTTTGGAGGGGCTCCGAAATCTCCGTATGGAATGCACCGGTGACCCCGTGACCGCTCTGAAGAGCCCGCCATCGGGGAGACTTGATAACACGCTTCCCCTGCACCGACGCGGTGCTCACGGCGATGTGGGCCACACCCGCCGCCGTCCTCCTCGGGGTCGCTCGTGAAGGATGCTCAGGGCCCCCGCCTCTTGCGTCCGCGTCCACGAAGGCCCCTTGCTGTCCCCACGAAGGCGCCGTCGCCTTCGACGAGCGGGATCGGGAAAGGGCTTCCTTCTGGGACATCACAATCTCGCAGAAGGAGGATACGCCACCCCCACGCCGATTTACCTGCCGGGATAGCCGCTTCTACTGCCGGCAGGCAGAAGTCTGGTCCGATCCGGTCGACCTCTCCTCCGCTGTTGCCAGGCTTCGAAGGATGGCAGAATAGCTTGGTCGACGCACTTGTGCGCGATATGCTTTTGACTAAGCCTCGCGCGGCACTCCTCCAGAGCGCGCCGTCGTTCCCGCCGTCCTACTTTTTCGAGCGCAGGCACGCCCTCGCCGCATTGGCGGATGCCGCGAGTCTGGTCGTAGACCCTCGCGTGCATGTCCGCCATGATGTCGAGCGGTGGAAAGCGCGCGAGGAGCGTTGCTGCCTCAATGGATATGGCACGGTATCCTCGTGCGGCCTTCGAGCTTTATCAAGAAATCCTTTATGAAAAGCCTAATCTAACCTACGTTTTCGCGGTTCTGTTTTCTATTTCATCAAAATTCTATTTTATCCTTGGTTTCGGAGATTAGATACTGTATGCCATACTTAATATTCACTACGTTTTAAAATTCATTCTGTATATTATATATTGTAAATCATTGGTGTATAGTCGCGCGTGCCACTGAAGGCTCCGGCGGACGTGGCAGTAAATTTGCGATGACGACACCCGCGCAAACAATATACTAGGTATATTGTTCTCGCACGCGCCGTGATTTCATGGTGACTGGTGGCCGGCCGCCTCTTGGCGACGAACAATGCAGTCGTATGATACCGCATGCACTGCATGTGGGTGATGATAACTATACGTACATGAGGCACTCATAACCCTGCGGGACGCCATTATCTTAGCGATCATCAAGGTTGAGCAGCCGGCTCGGTCGATCTGAGATGAGTAAACGTTTGTGATATTTTCATATTCGACCGTCTCCGTGCTTCGAAAGGCACGTGTGGTAGTCTTTAGGCCATGTTGGAAGTCTTATGGGCGGCTTAATAATTTCCAACAACGGGCCTCATGCCTACCACCACCATTTATTCTCTCTCACCTCTACTTGTCAGACGCCCAGCCTAAGGCCAGTATAGGCTGATTTACACTTTTGAAATAATTTTAGTGATAAGTAAATGTTAGGTATTCAATAGTTTCTCTAATGTATCTTATAACCTATATTGTCCGTGAGGGACCTTGATTATGTAAGATTGATGCTTTATATTATCATCACGACATGTCTTTTACAGAAATACTCATGGTCTATCGTTCTATGTTTATAACAGCACATTTCTATTTAAAATGAATACATTTATATTTCGAAGCTTACTCGGAAAACTTTCCTAAACCAAGTCATCGCTTCAGTACCTACCTATATTGCCTCTTAGGATGACGTCAATGGGTTTTCCACTAGAGTACAGCATTAAAACGTGGGCGGTTTAAGGTACCTATGTGTGTGCCTTACTTGCGCAAAACATTTATTATACGAAATTGTTTTCGTTTAACATTGTGCAGCATTCATGCATCACTATACTAGCTAATGCCTGCGTCAACATAAAATATAAGGATGCTTTCTGATCTGTTTGTTGGTACACGTTCTTGACAGTTTTTTCCTTGATAAATCCATACTAATATAAAAATTTTTTAAATTATTTTTTTAACGGTGTGTGGGGACACAATGATTGATTCCTGTGTCGTGGGTGCAATTACAAACATGAAAATTCACATACACAAATACCCACACCGAAAAGAATAATTGTGGATTACACCGTTTTGTCCCGTGCGGGAATCGAACCCGCGACTATTAGACACAGTGGACGGAGCGGCTTAAGCTGTTAACCACAACGCTAAATCGTTAATTCGAAAGTAAATCTGACTGCCTCGTTGGTCTGGTGGCAAAGCGCATCGCTTTGTGATCACGAGGTTCAAATCCTAGGTTCAAATCCTAGGTCGGACAAATGTACTTTTTCTAACAAAAAATTCCCAGTATGAGTCTGGAGTCTGGAATTGTGCCCGGTATATGGCAAAAGGCTCGCCCCCTATTACATGGGACCTAACATCGTCGGCGAAACGTGGGTGTACTCAGTACACCTCTGCGTGACGGTGTGTGTGGTGTGTAAATCTGTCTGTCTGTTACCTTTTCACGCCCAAACCGCTGAACTTATTACTCAAATTTTGCAATGATATAGATTTAACCACGGCAAGGACATACACGCCTGAAAATAACGCGAACAAAGTTGCGGGTACAGCTAGTAAATAATAAAGGAGTTAAGGACCTACCGTGATCGACCGTTTACCGACCGTGAAAGTGACAGTTTTGTAATTACTTTTCAAAAGTATTATAAGGGACGCATATATTGAGCACGTGCTCAGAAGTAGACGGCGTATGTGCAAAAACAAATTTTATCATTTTGTAATAAAAACTACACTATGAAATAAAAAACTGTTTTACAAGAACTTTGGTACAATTATTTGCTATGTTTTCTATTGATTAGGCATTTCGCGTTCGAATCACAGAATATGAAAATCAATAGAGATGACTTTAGATTTGTTTTCTATCGAAAAAAAATCTATTAATCTTGTATTCCTTTTACCAGATTCTAAAATATACATTAAAAATCATATTTATAAATATTAAGTCTCCAATCCATATACTTCTTGAAGTGCATGAAGTACAAAAACGCGTTGTAGCCTTTTTTGTCTATATGTTTATCTTGCTCCTGACTGGACCAACTGAATAAAAGCATTTTCATTTCAAAGTTTGTGTCCCCAAGAAAGCATACATGCGTCATATTTCCGGAAAGATAGGCAGAGTCGGGTTTGTACTAAATGGCATATTATCGACGAACATCGATTGTGATTAATTACTTTTAAAAAGGAAGGAGACTATACTTTTTGGTACGAGGCATGCCTTTTAAGTTTTGTCGTTTGAAGAAAAAAACACAACTAGAACCTTATAGTACTTTTTATTGTTTTTCAAAGTATTCACCACGTAGCTTAATACACTTTTCCATTCGCTCAAACCAGTTATTATAACATTTATTCCACTCTAAAGTGGGGGTGTTCAAAATGGCTGACTTGAAAGCGTCGACTGCTTGTTCACCGGACTGGAACCTTTGACCACGAAGACTTTTCTTAATTTTAGGAAATGTAAAGAAATCCTTAGGGCTTAGGTCAGGACTGTATGGAGAATGGTCAAGAATTTCTACTTTTTCCTGCTTCAAATACTCAATCGTTTGACGAGCGCTGTGTGAGCTTGCGTTGTCTTGTTGCAGGATGATGCGTCGCTTTGAGTTAGGTTTTCGAAGTTCGGCGATGTCTTGTGGTAAACAAACTGTGGTATACCACTCTGCGTAACCATTCTATGATCTTCAAGTGCAATAGTCGCAACATGGCCGGTTTTTCCAACGAACGTAGCCACCATCGTCTTTGAAGTGCTTCGAGAACGAACAACTTTAGTCGGCTTTGGCTCGTCTTGAAAGACCCAGATTGTAGATTGTTGTTTGGAATCAGGATCGTAGGCATAGATCCAAGATTCGATGATGATGTCGTAGACGTGATTTGACTCTCCTCGGTTGAACCTTTGCAGAGTTTTCTTACACCATCTGACGCGGGCCGCCTTGTGATCGTCGGAAAGCAGATTCGGTATCCAACGGCAGACTTGCTTTTTCACACCAAGCGCTTCATGCAAGATCTTCTGAATGGTTGTCCCTGAGATGCCTAATAGAGCCTCTATCTCTCGATACGTCACATGACGATCTGCGAGAATTAGTTGTCTCACAGCAATGATGTTATCTTCAGTGAAGGCGGATTTTGGGCGTCCTTCGCGAGGTTTGTCACTAACACTAGTATGTCCACGCTGGAATTCTAAATACCAGCGTTCGACAGTCCGCAGACATGGGGCTTCATCACTGAACACAGATGTTAGCTCTTCAAAAAACATGAAGCCGTGTCAGGCCTCTTCTAAAGTTGTAGAAAATTATTGCACGAACATTTTCCTTAGAAAGATTCATTTTCGTAAGTAACCTGACAGATTCCAATCGACGCTGTGACTAAACAATAGCATTAATTCTAAAACTTTCAACTGTTTTGAGATTCAAAATTTAAACACATTCGAATGTAGAACAGTTCCAAATTCAAAATTGCCGGGAAATATGGAAACGACAGAACTTAAAAGGCATGCCTCGTATTTCAGTGCGAAGATTGGTTATAAATGTTGTAGCTATAGGATTATATATAAAAAACGAATAGAAGTTATTCCTAATATTACAGCGATTCTATTATTGGCATCAGCCTATACTGCCCACTGCTCGGCAAAGGCCTTCTCTCACAAATCCAGGTTAGAGAAGTTAGGTCATACTCCACCACACGGACCCAGTGCGGATTGGTAGAGGATGTGATTATTGACATCAAAAAAGAAAACTATGTATTACTCCTGTACATTCGTATTATGCAAACAAGGATCTGGATTGAAAAATGCGATATGATCAATAGCAAATACGCAATTTATAAATTAAAGCAATTTGATTTCAGTTGTTATCTTCTATACCGGAAATGTAGGAGCTTAGGTAAGACAGCAGCCGTACGTAATCAACGAATATTTTTTTATTGTACTAATATTCCAATTTACGTAAAGCCAACTTTCTTTCAAATTGTTTACAATTGATGAATTTCAATAATTGGTGCCATTCTCAAACTTATCGCTTACGTAAATAAACAATGATAAAATTGAATGATGATGGTACATTATTTCTTGTCCCTTAAGACGAGTATACCTTTTAAGCTAACTGTGTAACAGAATGGGGCAAAAATGATATGTAAAAAAAGATTAATTACTATTAAAATATTTCGGATTTCATTGCGGTTTTATTTCTGGTTTTTGAGTTCTCGACGTTTCGATTGTTCTACAGTACCCATGAGTGAGTGAATGATCTACGCTGTTGGCTGCGGGCCTTTACAGCTTCACCAGATAAAAGCACCCATGGTGAAGGGAGGGTCTGAGGCGTTTGAGGTCCAAATGTCATTGTTATTCGGGAGCACTAATATACTCCCGGAGGAATTAATTTTATTGCAATCCAAATTTAAATTGGTTGATCCTAGAATTCAGAAATGGATTGAATAACTACTAACTAATAGTGCCCAATAATGCCGTCTAGTCAGACTCAAATTTTGGCTGCAGCAGCCAGTAAACGGAACCTGCAGGTGCTCGTATAAACAATGCAGAGGAAAGCATGTTGGGTGTCTCAGTATTCCATTATGATTACTCAAGTGTAAATAAAAATATATTAGTAAAACACCTAATTGTGTTTACGTACGTGCCTTTAAATTATACTTTGCTTTCTAATACTTTGAAGTAAGTGAAAACCATAACTTGGTAAATGATTTACCAAATAATGGAAAGAAATAAAATTTTCCATGCGAGCATATTCGTTATGTACACTGCAATATAAAATTGGCATAAAACAACCGCAGGTGTTATAAAACAATCTGTTATGCAATGTCGAGGACTGCGGACTATACTTACAGTATTGTGCAGTCATGGCTAGGGATTCTTGATACATGTATGTCGATGTTTTGGAAACATCGATGTTAAATTTGAACTCATCAATCTCATGAGTTGGCATCGTTTCACTTTTAATTTAATTTTCAATACTTTCGGTGATGCACAGAAACACAGCACTAAGAATAATAGTCTCCGATTATTGGAAAAATCCGTCCCGAGTGATATGAATTCGACAACTTTTGTTTTTTTTTTGTATATTTAGTTCCCTGTTACTTTAAAAAAAATATATATACTATATCAAATGGATATAAAGAACTATTCGGATACAGCCAAAAGTTGTTTGTTTGAACGCTACGATCTACTTATATTTGTTCTGTAGGTATAGATGGTAATAATAATAATATCAGCCTATAATGCCCACTGCTGGGCAAAAGCCTTCTCTCACAAATCGAGGTGAGAGGGATTAGGTCATACTTAACCACGCGGACCCAGTGCGAATTGGTGGAGGCAGGTTCGTGGCCACCTGCTGTTGGAACTTATCAAGCCGCCTTTAAGGCTTCCAACTCGGCTTAACGACTACCACATTAAGTGGTAACCGGGACCAACGGCTTAACGTGCCTTCCGAAGCACGGAGACGCACGAATATGAAAATGCCACAAACGGTCACCCATCTCAGGCCGACCGAGTTGAACGCTGCTTAACCTTGGTGATCGGTAAGAATAACGCGGTCGCACAGCGCTACGAGCGCCTCATGGTAATGCGGTGTTCGAAAACGTTGAAAACACCTTCAAACAGATCTTTAAAGTTGCATGACGGAAACCATAATGGTCCCCGAAACTGTTCTTTAGTCGTGCTATACACAAAACTGTTGCGTATTCGGCAATGTAACGAGTTCAAAATTGCGAACACAGGTTGACGAGGTGATTTTTACGAATACTGGTTGAACTGTTTTAATCTCTGTTGTCTAATTCACGTCGAAAAATACCATCCAAACATTCTCAATCTGTGTTCGTATTCACGAATTTCGTGTTCGAAACAGTGCTTTTACGCCTTTCGAAAAAATATCGATATTTTTGTTTTACTCGAACATCCCTAATTGTGGCCTCTCCCCAAATATATTCTCGGCACAGACCTTGACCTGCAGGCTTCACAGGCGGGGGCTAACGATGGCGGCTCAGTTTTGATGCAGCGTATATTTTATTTTGAGCCCAACAATATTTTCCAACCTCCAACGATATTTAAATGACTGAACTATTATCCTAACTATGAGAGGTATGTAAGGAAAGAACCTGTTGGAACTCTGTACTCTCTGCCTACCCCGCAAGGGATCTGGCGTGAGGTTATAGATAGATAGATAGATAGAACTATTATCAATATAGGGGTTTGTTTTTAAATATTCTCTTAGGTGAGGATGTTGAAAATAGTTCTTAAACCCATAAAACGAGTAGTAATGCCCTGTAAAGAGTACATATAGCTGGGCCCGAAATTAATTCGGTTAAGTACTCGAACTTTTACTTACAAAAGAGCTAGTAGCGTGGGAACAGCAGTAACATAAAACACGTTCTCGCAAAACTTTCGCATATAATATTGAGAAAATTAAAGCTGAAATGTTTGTTGATTATCGTTTTTAGTATATTACGAGGTAAGATTGCGTTATATCCTACCTTTTAAAACTTTTCAATTGGGTGATTTTATCTGAATCGATTCTGAACTTACTTACGGAATACTTTCCGCCGCCAGCGAATGCATTCGGAAATCACTACATATTATAAAACATAGTCCCCCCGCCGCATCTGTCTGTCTGTATGAACGCGATAAACTCAATAACGTGTGGGGCAAAGTTTAAAAAAAAAAAAACTACGGAACACATTTTCATACGGCTTACACCAATGAACGGGGTGATTTAAGAGAAAGGTTTATGTGTATAATTCACCCATGCGAAGCCGGAGCGAGTCGCTACTACGTAATAAATTAAAGAAGAAATTTATCAAGCTAGGATGTTCATAAAAAGTATATATTTGTTATACACCACCGTCACGCCTATGTTCCCCAGAGGGGGTGGCAGAGGTGTACTGAGTACACCCACGTTTCGCCGACGATGTTAGGTCCCATGTAATAGGGGGCGAGCCTATCGCTATATACCGGGCGCAATTCCAGACTCCGGACTCATACTGAGAATTTTTCTTTAGTAAAACTACATTTGCCCGACCTAGGATTTGAACCCAGGACCTCGTGATCACAAAGCGATGGGTTTTGCCACCAGACCAACGAGGCAGTATTTGTATTTGTTATAATACAAATATTTATAATTTTGATAACGGCTTTGAATTGGGAACTAAGTTAAGCTACTATCTATCTATCTATCTATCTAAGCGTGTACTCAACAGGCACTGGTCCAAAGCCAGACCGTTAGGCGTACGGTGTTCATAATCTTGAGACAATGGCGCCGTATGTGACACATAACAATCAACACTGTGTAGTTGCTGGTCGGGCGTCGGTTTCCACACTTGGCTAGATCATTTATGTATTTTCATTCTTACCGTCTTTCTCGATGTTTTATACAAAGGTTGTGTCAATAATGAGTCCGATGACGATATCAGAACTGTCAGAATAGGGAATATGCGTGTAATTCTAATAAGGGTCTAATATTTTTTTTTACATACTTTATCGCATTAGAATAATGTATATACCAATATTTTTTTAATAACTTTACTTTTTTATTAAGAAAATAATTATTGAATGTACAAAAAATGAGTGGGAAATTTAAAGTAGCTGGAACGCCACGCTATTGGTTAGATCGAATATGACGTCAAAGTCTACAATACCAATGTCAACCAGTGCATATTTGTTGGATGTTTGCTATTGAGTTAGTTTTATTGTTATTTTTTGTTGTCGATTTACACAAAGACAAAGTTTTAGTTTAAATTATTTAAGTTAATTCTTACGTTAAAGTGATCTTCACAGCAATATAAACAAGTTGATGGAGATACCATGTCTCTTTTTCTGATTTTACACCACTTTCTCCTAATGTCCGCACCTATCGGGTGCGTTTCTTATTGTATTTTTACACCTAGGCACAACACAGTGTTGTTCCATTGTATAATAGTCGCAAAATACAAAATAAAAATAAATTACAGAATAAACACATCTACAGCTGTTCACTAATTGATTGTTATTATAGACTTTGAAGTCACGCCAAGCGCGCCAAAATGGCGGGTGTTTAAAGTGCTCTTATTTGTTTGCTATCTTCAACATTTTTTTTTTGCCCTTTACATTTTGTTTTTTACGCTTAATTTTTTTTGCAATTATACATTGATGTAATCTATCGTATAAAAACATACACGCATATTCCCTATTGGGGATTGGTCGCTTGGTCGATGATAGGAGGAACTGGCTTGGTCTGGTGGATCGAGTAGACAATAACTTGTTCCTGTTGAGTTATAATTATTTGTTTAAGTCTGGGTATTAGTGCATGTGGAATTCATGTTTGTAAACGCACCTACGGCACAGGAATGATTGACAGTCGCATGTACGGCAAGAAACACCACTTTTAACGGAATGAACGTTGTAAAACAGTAATTGAAAGAAATATGAACTATTTAGATGACTGGAATCGCTAATTTACGCGTATGCATACGCAGGGCGCTTGCATATTGGTTTCGTTTAATGATTTTCATGATAAAAGGTTAGACTAAGATAGTAAGATTGGTTTGTCCACTTATCAAAATTCGCGTTCGCTTCCCTAAGTAAAAAAATGAAGGCTTTCTTGAGTAGTAGTGGCTTTTTAGGCAGTTTTTCTTTTACTTCTATAAAATCTATAAACCAAGCTTTCTGGTATTTTGAGCCTTTTACTAAAACACTAATTATTGTAACTAAACCTTTATAGTTCCGGTTAATTGTAGTATACAAGCGAGATAAGTATCTTTTGTCCCCCCTTGTGTCTGTAGTAGTGTCTTGATTATAAGCAGATTTCCCCTTCCAACGTTTTCAAGGCGACGTATGTAGTCATTGTTCTCAGATAAAAACGTGAATCGACGTAATTGTTTCTTTATTACGAACCATTTACTTAATTGCGTTCCATTTAGTGTGCATGTTATTTGTTTGTTTACGCCAACGTCATCTGTTAGCGTAATTTAACATTTATGATAATTCGTTAATTAATGTTAATGTCGGCTACAAAACAAGTGTTCGTTGTTTGACACCTTGTTAAGTTGTTTCAGTCCGCAATGTTTCAACCATTACGCGGACAGGGGTTAAAGACTAAACTACAATTCCGTAAACTACTTATCAGGAAATCATAATTAATGTCTCTCTGGTTGGTGGCGCGATTTTAATTAATTCATGTAGATTTTTTTACCTGTTTGTTTAGGATTATGTAAAAGTCTGCGCACTGTAATTAATACTTACGTACATTGCACCACATCGGGTTCGTAGTTTCTATATTTATGGAATATGGTTCATCGTCATTATGAAGTCAGATGAGTAGTTAGTTTAATTTGGCAGTCGCTACGTCGAACAAGTTATTGAAAGTTTGTAGTCAAAATCAAAACGTCGGTCCACTTAATAGGTGCAGCAAAAATAATATGGGTTTTTTATTTACCTTGCTCTAGTTCTTAACCGACTTCTAAAAGATACTCAAGGGAACTCCTTAACGACAAACAATACGAATGCGTAGATTGAGATATTATGGGTATTACGTCAATCCCATAGGTACCCTGCCATAAAACTACTCAGAATATTAACAGACTGCAAAAAAGGAGGTCGACAATTCATCTGTGTTTTTTTATAACGTCTTTATTTATGAACTTATTTTGATGATTCTTTTTGCGTTGGGTTTAGTATAGTTTCGAGGTGGTCCCATTTTAATGAAATCGGTATTGAACTTTGGACTTTGAAGATACACTCCTTAACGGCAAACAGCACGAATGTATAGATTCCGTTATTATGGTTATTATATCAATCATGTAGGTACCTTGCAGTACAACTCAACAAAATAATATAATATAGGTATATAAATATTAGTAAATAATTTACTTGTCACTTAAAACTGTAAAATAAAAATCTATTTTTTTTAAAAACAAAACCGACTTTAAAAAGCAAGAAATAAATATTTGGTGCCAAGTAACCGCCCTTTTTTTTCATAATATATTACATACTGAAATGGGAGTTACCAATTCATAAAATATCTAAGCGGGGAAACTTGAAGATAACATTGAATGCAGGAAATTAATAACTATATAGTGAGGGCTCGGCCATATTTCCCGTTGAAAATTCTGTTTGTAATAGATTCTATTGATTTTTGCCCCATCGTCGGCTGCACGGCGGAAGCATTTAGAAGCACCGGTATTGAGAGTTCCGCCCTATTATGTTTCCTTGTTTATCGCTCAAATCTTGTTACACCTTTATTCGTACGGTTCGCATGTAGTACTTGATGAAGGAGTTTTCTGATATACAGCGGGTAAGCGATAGGCGATCAACTATTTTCTACCTCGATGAGATACGAGTACAAAATGTCAATATTACTGTTGAGAAAATGGGTTAGTCTAGTGACTAGAGAAAGTTCTCACCCGACAAATCTCGTCCCACGCGGGTCAGTTGGTTAAACTTCACATTATTAAATTAATTCTTTCCTCAACTGACCCCGCGAAGGTTTTTTGTGAAAACCTACGCGGGTCGAGATGGTGAAATTTAAAATAAATTACTTTTTGCTTTCATCAACTCATCCCACACTTAGTTTTCGTCTAAAAAGTACAGTCAGGTGAAAACTCTGTAAAAAGTTTGTACTTATGGCAAGAAAATTTGAACAAAACTGAAATATTAGAGATGAAAAAGAAATTATAGATAGTTACAAAGGTGGTCCATAATTATATGAACACGGTATTCGGCCAAACCACTATCCGTTGCATATCGTAATAGACGTATTAGATTTTATCTACCTATCCATTATTTGTTTTATAAATTATACCAAACAATCAGAGTTTAACAAAAGCAGACACTTGCAGTTTAATTTTTGCGAAATATATTAGGTACGTCCTAGACAACGTATGTCACTTCCGGTAAGAAGTCCGTAGAAAAAAAGAAAGGCAAGGAAAATGATTGCTGAAAATCGCATCTTGCTTAACGTGGATCGTTCGCATCATTTTTATTACTTTTTTGCACCTGTATAAGGTTCTCTAGGCTACCTATGCAAACGGCAATAGCCAGTTATCTGAAAGTGTTAATTTATAGTTTCTACACTTAATGCTTTCGGCCGATGACGCACTTCATCAACGGGTTCAGATTTTGATATAGGTATGGTTTGTTCCAGGTGAGTGCGGCCCCGAGGGCGCCACGTGCATGTCTCTATCATGCTGGACTGCCTCTGGTAAGTCCTCCTACGGCACCAGCTAACTCACTAGATGAACCAATTCATCGTGGCTGTGGTTAATCCCTAAGCTTCTAATTTTAATTGCATTTCCAATACGAAGTAAGTTATGATCTTAATACTCTGCTGCATGAGGCTATTTTCTAACACGCGTTTTCTTTACCATGTCAGTAGCTTCAATTAATTGGTAATTGTTCCCACTTTGGCATCGTTGCGTTCTAGCCTAATGTTCTTCCCAACAATACCTATGTCTTTTATGTGTTCTTCCTCTTCGGATTTATTCCAGCTTAATGGCATCAATGAGTTTGACTTCTCATTGATGCCATTAGGCTGGAATAAATTGACTTTCTGAAATTAACGGTATAGGAATAGCATTAGGCATATACCCAATGAGCAAAATTCCGTATTACTTCTAAAAATAGCAGATGTCACATTCAGCAACCGGTCCAATCAATTAAGCCTAATTGAACTAAGTCAGATAACTTCTAAAGTAAGTTGTAAGACATAGCAAGTATTTTAGTAAATGACGCATTACCCATGATTTCATGTCATTAAAAGTTTTATTGTCTACATCAGAGTTAGAGCCTTCGTAAAGTTATGGAACAAGTCAACTAGTGAACACAAACAGATTGTTATGGTAAGGCGAGTGATGTAATCGTGTCCAAGTTGTGCGCGGCGCTTGTTCTAGCCGGCATAAATGCCAAGGGCGCGTCGCACCGCGGCTGCCCCGCTTGCCGCCCTGCTGCCGTCACTATCACTATGTACCACCTACGCCATGGTTTTATTTTATCCTTTACCTAATTTGTTATTGATTCAATATTTTTTCTAATACTTAAGATGGGTTCCTCGGATAACACAGTTTATTTACTGAAAATTTAGAAGAGATTCCGCCGTACTAGGAACTTAACACTCATTTCCACACCGCGCACCGCATCTCGTTTGCAGAATTAAATAAATATAAACGTTGTTGCATAATCTGTTCGAAATCTCGAAATCAATGTCATAAAAAGTGCTGAGATATGTAATCGTGATTGCGTTTTCTGGTTTTGAAACATGTGTCAAAGAATGTATGTGATATAGGTACTACTTGGGTTCGTCATTTTACATCAACACCTAATACTACTTCTACAAACTTGTCTGATAACACTTTCGAGACGATAAGTCCAGGTTTAAGAATTACTTCTATGAATAATGTATAAACGTCTAAATGAATGTTTAAAATTGAGTTCTCAGTATGTACCTAAAACACTTCTCGTATTCATGTATGGCATGTAGAATGCCTTACAAGTAAAGTTCCCGTGATGACGAATTATTTTCTTTTTGTAAATCTTCATATACAATAACATATATTCGACACTAATGAACCTGCCTGTTTAACCTTGTCACAAGAACGATCACAATTACTCGTCAATTGTATTATTAAAGTAAATACTGGTAACGTGTCGTCCACCTGTGAATGTGTTGTTCTAACACTTTTTTCTTCAGTCAATTTCATTGCTCTTCCAAGCTCCCCTAAGCTCTTCACCAATGCATTTGAAGACGTCTTCAAGACGTGGCGGGGCATTAACATCAACGGCGAATACATCTCACACCTTCGGTTTTCCGATGATATCGTCATCGTGGCAGAGTCACTAGAACAGTTAAGCGAAATGCTGCATAGCCTAAATGGAGCCTCTAGAGCTGTCTGTTTACGTTGGACAAGTTGTCCAATTTGGTAAAAACAACTTCGAGAAAGAAGTCAACCGCAGGATTGGTTGGGCAGCATTTGGCAAACTACGTCACGTTTTCTCTTCGCCTATACCGCAATGCCTGAAGTCTATAACCAATGCGTCCTACCTGTTATGACTGACGGGGCCGAGACGTAGCCACTCACAGTGGTACTAGTCCACAAATTCAAAGTCGCATAGCGGGCTATGGAGCGAGCTATGTTCGGCCTCTCTTTGAAGGATAAAATTCGTAACAAGGTAATCCGAGAAAGAACCAAAGTTACCGACATAGTTCGTAGAGTCAGTAAGCTAAAGGAGCAATGGGCTGGTCACATCTGCAGAAGGATCGACGGCCGATGGAGCAAGCGTGTCCTAGAGCGAAGACCGCGACTTGGTAAGCGTAAGGTAGGTCGGCCCCCAGCTAGATGGACCAACGACCTTAAAAAGATCGCTGGGACAGACTGGATGCGGAAGGCGGAGGACCGTGTGCAATGGCGCCTGTTAGGAGAGGCCTATGTCCAGCAGTGGACTGCGATAAGCTAATTGATTGATAATTTCATTGAAGCTTGAGTAAAACTATACTTCATTTCTATGGTTTAGGATGAAATGGTGAAAATAACAATTGCAATAGTACTTTGACTATCTCCATACACTTTTAGTGAAGTGACACCTTAGATTGGTTTTCGAAAAAACGGACAGATTGTAAGGAGCGCAAATAATATTAATTTAAATGCGGCGACGCGGGCGGCGTTCATTGTGTCATGTGACTGCTGTGATGGTATAGATGGGTCAGGTAGACGTGATATGGGATATCCGTCACTATAATGTTAACACCGATCAATGAGTTACATGAACAATTGTTTTTTATTGGTGACCATTCAACTTATGAAAGAAATGAGCCTACAAATTCTCAATGACGAGTCAGCTGTGCAAAAAATGTTCGGCTTTTCTTGAGTTATGTTCTTTCATTTTGTATTCTTTTCTTTGATTCGTAAAAATATAGCTACATTTCTTTTTCGTTGTCTCCTTAATTGAAATCATTGGTCGTATCTGTCATGCGGACTAATGGATGGCATTTTATACAGCGTCTGCAACATACAACAATTACTAGTTCAGGTTACGCCAATTCACGTCATCAGTTAAAAATTAAAGAAGCTTTGATATTATAGCAAGAATTTCTGTCGCATATACCTTTTAAAATAGGGCCAAATGCGGCTCTGAGTAGACGAAAAAACAACCCTTAATTTTTTTTCCACTAAAGCGATAAGGTATTGGGTGTACCTAGTTTAAAAATATCTTTTTCGGCAACCCAAATCGGGTTATTTTCAATGTGCTTATATCGACTTTGATCACCCGTCATTGAAGTTGATTAGATGGCAATTCAATTTAATAAGTTTATGCCAACCTACAACATTTGTATGTTTATCTCTTTATTTAAATGCATGTTCTCAGTAACAGACCAGCTAGATAGGCTAATTTCATTCATATCACTCTATTTGGCACACTTACAATGTTCTGTATGTGTGCGTAAACGAATGACGTCACTGTCCCCTATTTCACTCCTCTTTCGCAGCGCTCTCCTCGCCAGTCAGCTGATTGTGGCCCACAAAAATGTAATATCGCCTTGACCGTCCTTGTTGTGGCGTGACACTGATTTATTTTAAATGGCGAGGAGGGGGAGGAATCGTAAATAACAAATAATTTGCGATTTTCTCATTTTAGTGGACTTCATGTCATCAGATTTTGGCAATAGTTAGCTATTGCTAAAATCTAAGGCCACGGCCCAGTATAAATTAAGCTTGTAATTGTCAACACAGGCAGATTTTTTTTTTTAAAACGTAGCCCCACACTAGGATTTATTCTTGTGTCGTGGGTGCGTTTACAAACATGAAAATTCACAAACAAATACCCAGACCGGAACAAATAATTGTGGATTACACAAAGATTTGTCCCGTGCGGGAATCGAACCCGCGACTATTCGACACAGTGGGCGGAGCAGCTCAAGCTCTTAACCACTGCGTTAAATCGTCCGTCTAGATAATTTACAAATAACGTACCTAGTAATCAACGTGAAGCTTCAGTGCACCATCACTTGTTTTACCATGGTTTATTTTATATATTTCATGGTCTATATAGTTGTGTTTTAAAGTCATTCGTCCAACTCACCACGGCAAGCAATACTTAGTTTAATAAGTTGTGACTGATTTTGTAATTCATTATTACTTTTACATACTGAAAAGAAATTGAAATAAAAATTATATTCAATACAACTCTCTTTCAAAGTCACGTCAAACGAATAGTGAGGCATCAGCATAGGGAGGCGGGGTGCGAGGGACGCGCCGCAGCACTCGAGGGCATAGTCCCGCGCAGGCGGTGTGCCGAGTTACACGTGTTGCGATGCTCGGAGCGCAGTCGCTCACAGCTGTTGTTTGTCGCGCACTCGCGCCCGGCTAGTGTTGTGTTTGGACCGGCACCGGATTGACCAGCTTGTGCGCCCGTCCTCCGGCCGGGCATGTGACGGGATGTTGCGATCTGCAACCACGGGCGGCATGGTAGGCCTGCCGCCGCCGCCTCATGCGAGGCTCTCACTCTTCGACTCGTGCCACCGCAAGATCAGACTCATTGGAGGTGGACCAGTTGCTTTTCTTGGGGGACTTGTCGCGTAAGTAATCGTGCTGTTATGTCAAAAGATAAATTCATAATGCTGTCAACAAGGAATAATTTATTATGTTTCACCAAATTTCATATGTAATGCAGTATGGTCGCTAAGCGACAAAGCCTTTTAAATTAATAAAAAAAGAAAAACATAGATAGAATCTGTTTTGTCCTGTTAGATTGACATCTAAAATAAAGTTCTTTTCCTACCCATAGTAAACATAGTCTTCGACGCAGAAACTTGTTTCCACTTAGCAATTCATTCGCCCCGTGACGTCACATCCCCGACCCACTATTGTGGCTGGGTTAAGTAAGCACTCACAAGCTTTTGTTTGCATATTTTTTTAGGAAATTTTAATAAATCTAACTTAGGACAGAAGATTAAACTGAAATGGAATCTATATATTTCTTAAAATGATAATGTAAAAACTAAGGCCGGGCCAATGTGTATGAAATTGAAATTATTCATCGTACTCCTCATGATATCTGTATTAATGTAATTGAATGATATAAATGGCTAACGGCAGGTCAGCAAACTTTGGCTAAGTTTTTTTCCATCGCTGATAGTTTTTTTTTTACAGTTAACAGAATAGCTAATGGTCAAACAGAATTGCTTTCTCTGTGTTGAAAATTAACTTATTATCCTACCTTTACAAGTCCTACCCCAGTTGTCGCAAGATATATATATATTTATATATATCTTATATCGCTCCGAATATTTTAATGCTCTAGATATCAATATCTGTCTTCTCTATCTCCTCTCTGAAGGTATTTTAGTGACGATTGGTCTTAAAAAGTAAATATTGCAAAATCTATATATATTAATACGTGAAGCAAAACTTTGTACATATGTTCACGAAAATTGCGTATGAAATTTCCCACACTTATAGTTTATATGGAGAAGGAGTGCAGAATGCTAATATTTTTTTAAAATTATGCGTAAATCATGAAAAAAACTTTACACACTCTACCATGTATTTGACACAATACACGTCAAATTGATGTTTGTCTTTAATATTATTTCTCTATAGTCTTACTGAATGTTCTCTATCTATCGTCCCACTGATCCCGTTTTTAGAAACCTACGTAATTAAAAAAAATCAATGAAATAGCATATTAACAAGGCTAATAACATAGTCTTGACCTAAATTGTTATAATGAAATAGTAAGAAGCCTTTCGATTATCCTCATCGCTTTTGATGTTGGTGACTCGAAGCAATAACAAAGTTCATTTCTCATTACAAAATAGTGACAGTTTTTGCAATTAGTATCGTGGAGCTATTGTATGAATGAAGAGAATCGCTATATCGAGGTGAATTATTTGTAATATAGTAACAAACATTTAATCTTTCCCAACTTTGACCTTCACCAATACGTACTGGGTCCGCGTGGTGGAGTATGACCTCATGAGACTCCCTCTCGAGAAGGTCTTTGCCCAAAGCGTTATGTTACCGCAGTGTTGGTAGCGATTACCAAGGTCTGGCAGTTTTCTGCCCGATCAGTTCGAGATGTCTCTGTGTTTCGGAAGGCACGTTAAGCCGTTGGTCCAGCTTATGATGTTAATCGTTAAGCAAAGTTGGAAGCCCTTATATGCTTCTTAATAAGTTTTAACAACAGGTGGTCACAAACTTGTCTCTCCCAATTCGCAATAAGTCCGCGTGGTGGAGTTCACCAATTCTCTTATACCTCGATCGGTTGAATGAAGAGCTCTGCCCAGGAGTTGAATAGAATAGGCCGATCTATTATTTGGTTAAAGTTTATTTTTGCTTTACTCGATTTTTCATCGATTTCAGAATAAACAGGGCTCCTAAATTATTATAAGTAGTTGGATAAATACACAGGTTATTCTACCGTACGATCCTTTCGTATCCTTACTATTAGCGATCCAATTGAACGAATAGACTTAAATAGTAATTGAGTTACTTTTGCACTTGTTTCGTCTAAAATATATTTGTTTTACGTGGCACTGACACAAAGCCAACTACTATTAAGCATACTGAGTGATTTAAAAACGATTTTTGCCTTTATAGCCTTTAAGAAATAAAGTATTATGAAGTCCTTACTGAAACACTTATGAAATTACTTCGGTCGTTTGTATATTCTCAGTTATATCGTCAACAAATTGCCTGCTTAGAGTATACTCGAGTACTTATGATTAACTCTTTACGTATCGATGACTGACGATTCTGACGAACCAAGTACTTCAGTTTCGAAGTGGTCTATTTTAAAACCATTATTCATGATTTATTTAGCAGTATAATAATTGAAGGGAAGACGTCCAATGGTTGAAATATTGTAATGGCGGAACGTAAGTAGGGCACCGTCGGATCGGATCACAAGAGTCCATGCGAGCCGGTCGTTATGCGGCGGTATCGCGGCCAGTATCGATCACTCGCGAACCACGTTTCGCGACTTGCACCATCTATCGCCACATCGCTATACACCGGGCCTTTCATTGCATGCCAGTTACACCATGTACCACTGAGTGCAACACTAGGTCACTACAGTTCATACAAGTAAAGTAAAACTACATATGGTCATATGAGTAAGTTCTTAGTAGGTACAGTGAGATCACTGAACATGTTAAGTTTATTGAAAATGTTGTAGGTTATTAACAATTATTTTTTCAAATTATAGTAAGCAATTTACAATTCCTTGTCACGTTTGGACAATATTTCGGTCTTAATGATCGATCGTTGTGGTTAACTCTAAGCCATTTGTTTTTATGCTAAAACTGTCCAATTCCAACTTAACAATATTTTTTTTCCTCACTTCAGTTAAATGGGAGGCGTTGTACTGTGAGGAACTCATTACTGTACTAATTAAAGGTTTACCTTGGGTAATGTCTGTGGCAATTAATCGCTGTTCATGGACCGTTCACTATTCGGCCGGAGAGAACCGCTTTGCGAGACGTCCGTGTTGCGCTCGTGATATAGTTTCGGTAGAATTCTAAGTTTATGTGCCTGGAAGTTGCTGTAAATTACATGTAAGTTGTGCGATAATAATTATCGTTTATTTATTTTCATGTTAATTTACCACTTCTCTTAGCTTTTGAGTGCCTCTACATTTTGTGCTACAGTCAAACCGTTTAACACCAATCGCGAAGTGAAATCACTTCAGCTAAGTGTAAACCATGCCTTTGAAAAAGCCTTCGGACACTCTAGCTATTTTGAAATTTCAGAATTTGTTAGAGACACTCTGCAGATATGAATTTCTAGTTGAGTCAGCCAGCCTAAAACAAGCTAGATGAATTTTTAAACTTTTTAATGATTTTTTATTTTGATGGTTGAATGGATTTTAATGAGACGAGAAGTTTCTTTATATTACAATTATAAAGCAATAATATGAATCAATTATGACCCAGTTCGATGAGCAAAGTTACTGATGTAATTTTATTTAACTACCTACCAGTAAAAATAAATCAAATTGCTTTGATAAGTATTTACGGCGATAGTTGCATATGCTTTATTTCTAAACAAGTGCTTTGTAGCAATATGTAAAGAAATGCCGTCTATTTGATTAGAGAGTATCCATTCGGTGCGGCAGAGATGACTCGGCGCGATGCTTGTACAGTTGTAACGGGATGCTCGCCGGGCGTCCCCGATATGCGCCCGCGCATCACGCCGCAGCCGCACCGCTCTGCCGGTATCTGTTCCACGACACATCACCGGGTCGTCGTCGCCATATAACTGACAAAAAAATTAATCCAGCTACCTATATTTCAATTGCAACTTCGAAGGCCTATCTGGATTGTAAAATTGTAATAGCGTTGACAAATACTAAAATAATAATGTTGAATGTTAAACTGTCCTTCCTTCCTTGCTGTGTTTCTGACACATTTATTTACCTGGCATTTTCTATTCTATGTACAGATTGATGTAAAGTTATAACGTTGTAAAAGCGATTTAGAAGTTAGTATTATCATCGCGTAGTGCAAGCGCCTGGAACCGCTGCGCACGCGCATGCAAGCGAGAGCGCATACCTTATGACCACTCGCCCGCCAGAATTTTATACGTAGTCATCTTAGATTTACACCCCACTATTAGCTCGTCACTAGTAATCACGTTTGTATTTCTTGATCTTCACAATTTGTTTATTTGACTGAAGTTTTCAGATGCATCACGCGTGTATACTCGTTTGAATTGGTTTAAACAGCATGAAGTGAGGCAAACGATTCTTGCTTTATCTAAAATCTGTTTTGATTGCATGTATTCATATCAAACAATTAGGGTTATTACTACAACGAAATAAAAATGAACAAGATCAAATAGACAGGACATTCAATGTATGAATAATAATATGTACGCCGCAGTCATAAATAGCCGAAAGATGTCCACTACATGACAAAGACCTTCCGTAAAGATAGCCACAACAACTTTAAACTATATGCATACAGGTTTTATTGTCTGCATGCAGCCCTATCCACTCCACGTCTTCCGCTACAACCATTTTGCTCCAATAGTCGTCCATTCTGCGATAGTTCCCCCTCCACTACGAAACTTATATCTGCAACTCTGAGAGTCATATTGGTGACTTTTATTTCCCTTGCGAAGCTCATCGTTTGAGGTTCGATTTCGAAAACTTTAAAGCATAGCTCTCTCCGTCGCTCTTGTAAATTAATTTTGCAATCTGGCACCTAGAAGCATCCGCACATTCAAATTTAGTTTCTGTAATATTGTTGCCAATTGGTTCCAGTACATTTTCAAAGTAACTTGTAAAAACAATGCGACAACATTGTGTTGCACAACAGTTTATGTAATAATAATAATACACTAGTGTTGCCAATCTTTTCGCTCTACATACTGTCTGTTTCTTAACTGGCTCTTAATCTTGTACCTTTTTGCGTGGATATATTTTTACTTAAATTATATTATGTAATTTACGTATGGGGGCGGAGTAAAAATCTGTTTTCTCACTTTAACCACGACTAACGGGGGTTGGCACTGACTATAAATCTAGGAATAAACAGCTAAATCGATAGTTGCAAACAATACAGTACACTATTGCCACTTTGGAGGAAGGTTCTAGTTTAAGTTAGGAAGTAGTGCCATTTTTGGGTAAAGGTGGCTTGGGACTGGGTGTTGTATGTCCTGTGGGGTTAGTACTAAATCCCGACAAGAGTTAACGGCTGGTAGGCGGCCGGTCATGAAAATAACACCAAATCATTCATTATTATTATTAGGAGCCATTGTGGTCCCACTGTTGGGCGAAGACCTCTCCACGTATTTCAGTCTCCTCTGTTAGTTGCTATTTCAGGTTAGACTCCCATAAAGGTGTCCGGTTCGTCCCGGCACGTCCGCTTGGATCTACCGCATAGCCTTTTTGTATTTCATGGGGACCAGTCAATTCATTAATACATCTTATAAATGACAAGACATTGCGCTGACACCAGATAATTTTTAGGAAAAAATATTCTACCCAAACCTACGCCAAAGTATTTAATAACTGCGACTGAATTCGCTGTAAAATCGTTTTCGGCTCGTTTGTATGTTTCATAACATCAGTATTAAAAACCTTTTCAAACCACGTTAATCCGCATATAACAGATCCAGGCAACATATGACCTCGACGGTGTGCCGCAGTCCGCAAGGCATTAAATCAGTGGCGTGTTGCTCTTGAAACCGACGCCCATCTCCATTATCCAATGCAACCGGCTTAATTCGCGCCATAACGAATCCATCTAATCCGATTCTAGAATAATTTGGATCTCCAGTTATTGTTTGAGTATTTCCTATTGTTGATTAGCTATGTCGGGCGCTTATGTCATAATTTTATTTGTACATTTCGATTCTTTCATTTATTTAGGTTACCTCGACATTTTACGTGTAAGTGTAAAATAAATGGGAATTTAAAGCATCATCATCATCATCATCATCTCAGCCTATACTTGTCCACTGCTGAACATAGGCCTCCCCAATCGCTTTCCAGCGTAACCGGTCCGATGCCACCTGCATCCAACGACTTCCTGCGATTTTCACAAGATCGTCGGTCCATCTGGCAGGCGGTCGTCCCACGCTGCGCTTGCCAATACGTGGTCTCCACTCTAGAATCTTTCTGCCCCAACGCCCGTCCGATCTACGCGCTATGTGGCCCGCCCATTGCCACTTCAGCTTGCTAATCTTAACGGCTATGTCGGTGACCTTGGTTCTTCTACGAATCTCCTCATTCCTGAGTCGATCGCGTAGAGAAACGCCGAGCATAGCTCTCTCCATAGCTCGCTGAGCAACTCTGAGCTTTTTTATGAGACCTATTGTAAGAGACCACGTCTCTGATCCATATATCATCACTGGTAACACACATTGACTAAAAACTTTAGTCTTTAGGCACTGAGGTATTTTGGATGAGAAGATGTTGCGCAGTTTCCCGAACGCTGCCCAGCCGAGTTGGATTCGTCGATTGACCTCTCTCTCAAAGTTGGACCTACCTAACCGGACTGCCTGTCCCAGGTAAATGTATTCGTCGACAACTTCAAGAGTGGAGTTCCCAACGGTGAGTGCGGTGGGTACGACATGGACATTAAACATTATTTTTGTTTTGTCCATATTCATTTTAAGACCCACTTGTTGGGATACTCTATTTAGGTCACCGAGCATTCGTCCTAGATCTTCCAGCGACTCCGCCATGACCACAATGTCGTCGGCAAATCGAAGGTGAGTGATGTATTCGCCATTGATGTTGATGCCAAGTCCTTGCCATTCCAAGAGCTTGAAGGCGTCCTCTAAGGTGGCCGTAAACAGTTTCGGAGAAATGACGTCTCCCTGTCTTACTCCTCTTTTTATGGGGATCACCTTCGTGCACTGCCCCTGTACTCGGACTGACATGGTGGCGTTATTATACAAGCACTTCAACACTTCGATGTACCGATAGTCAATGCGGCATCGCTGGAGAGATCTAAGAACCGCCCAAGTCTCGATCGAATCGAAGGCTTTCTCATAGTCCACAAACGCCAAGCATAGTGGCCGATTATACTCCTCGGTCTTCTGTATAATCTGCCGCAGCGTATGTATGTGGTCTATGGTACTAAAGCCTTTCCGGAAACCGGCTTGTTCGGGAGGCTGGAAGTCATCAAGCCTGCGTTCGAGACGATTCGTGATGACTCTCGAAAACAACTTATAAACATGGCTCAGCAGTGTGATGGGCCTATAATTCTTCAGTAAAGTGTTATCACCTTTCTTGAAAAAGAGTACCACCACACCCCTGTTCCACGCTTCCGGCGTTTTTCCTTCGAGCAAGACGGAATTAAACAGCCTCTGAAGGACTTTAAGTACCGGCGATCCGCCCGCTTTCAGAAGCTCTGCGGTAATTCCGTCTTCACCCGGCGCTTTGTTGTTTTTAAGGTGTTTGAGAGCCATCCCAATCTCGCACAGGCTGATGTCCGGGATATTTAAAGCATAAGTCTAGTTAATATAATAAGGATTTCAAAACAAAAGATTTCTGTTTGGTCTGTTTGCCTGTTACAGACCTTATTATGGGAATAGTAAGGCGTAGAAAGCAGACTGCAACTTGGTACAGTGATAGATTATGAGCGAAGTGAATACAGTTCGCTGGTTTAAAATGAGTTCTGTTTTTCTATTGGAAGTACACACGATAACCTAATAATCAATAATAAATAAGAAAACGTATGACAACCTTGTTTACGACGTTGATACGACACTCCGGTTACTGTAATTCGTATTTTCTCATGGGTCGTTCCATTAAATTATAGGTACATTCATATAATATAACTTAGTATGTTAATATTCAAACAATAACAGCGTCCAAGTAAAAGAAACAATAGAACTAAGTCGAGTGTTAGAGTTCCCACGCGATTGGCGAGCGAGGGAAATGGTACAATTAGTAGTGTTTTTTAGCCAACGTTCTCCAAAGCACAGGATGCAACAGTATATTTTAGAATTAAATTATTTTAATGTCATTTAAATATTTTTCACACTCATTTTCGTTGTATCGTAAAGAATCCTAGGCATGCTGAAGACCAGGCCTCCAAACTAAAAAAAAACTTACTAGCTGAAACTGATGCTTTCTTTTGTAGACAATTATAAGTAAAATTAAACCCTAGGAATGAATATTGTAATTTTCTGCTGACGAACTCGCAGGCAACAGTTATTTGTAGAAGCGGAAATAAATCACCTATGTCGACAAAATTAATGAAGTACTATTATTGTATCATTATGACAACAATATCTTATTAATTACTCACGTACGTTATCTTCGACAACGTGCGAAGGTAACCAGGTGTGTTCGATTCACATGGTTATTTAATACATTTCCAGTAATTTCCATTGCTTGGTTGGTGCAACCGAAAGGAAGTTTATGCCCAGCAGTGAGGAGGTAGATAAGCTGCGGAAGATAGTGAATAATCTCACTTGATAGGGAGACTTCGGAAAATATTTACTGAGATATAAATTGATTTGGCGAATTCTACAAGCCAATAAGACTCATACGGAAGAAAGAAGACCGGTGTTCAATAGTAGGTGTCAATGATTCCAAATTTTCTCCTAAGAGTTGATTTATAAGGCAGTATAATTGTATTAGGTCTTCTTCTTCTTCAGCCGAAAGACGTCCACTGCAGGACAAAGGCCTCCCCTAAAGACCGCCACAACGACCGGTCAGGTACATTAGGTACTACTGTCAAATATTTGCCGGATTTAAACATATGCTAATAAGTTTCCTTTTGGATATACTTATTAGATATACTCATAGTAAGGAAGCGTTTACTTTGTGGATGTACGACTACATGACTGACCACAATAATATATAAATAAAAGTTCGAATAACTTACAAAACATTCTGCTCAGGCTCATTTATTGCTTTGATGCCGGTCACTTAATGTACATCAAGAGTTTCTATTTTGTCTCAATGACAACACATTCTTGAATCTTATAAGCTGAGCTTACTTGTTTTGGGGATACCGTTAACTTTTAGACCTGCTCTAATATGTCATCATCATTATCACTTCCAGCTTATTCCACCCACTACATGGCGTAATACTTCCTCTCACGCCACGTATCCTTATCCTAAGCCAATCTTGGTCAGGTCTTACCTATGCACTTAACCAAATCATCGCCAATCTTTGTACAGGGCTTGTACGATGGCGGTATTCCTTTCGAAGCCACCATCCGAAACCTACGCCGCCAACCATTACCCCATCTTGTGTGCTATATGCTCTGATATGTTCTACCAATTAATTGACTTGTTTTTTAAAGTCTTGATGCACTGCACAGATTGCGCATGCTGTACGTACTAACATTTAAGACCTGATAACCTATGTGAAGAAACAAATAAGTATTATTATTGGTTCAAGATTTCTCTTTCTCTCTTCATTAAGGAGAGGTGCATGCATGGGCACGGGCCGGAGCCAAGTGATTACGGAGTGGAAGCATTTTTCATACTATTCCATAGATAAACATTATCGTACTATTCTGCATGTGTTGAGTATGACTGCTTTTGTAGAAGGGCATATGTACATGAGTATGGCTTGTGTGTAGTGTATGTGGTACTACCCCTGTAGACGACAGGATGATAGGGATTGTTTTGGCAATGTTGACTCTTCATTTGGTTTTTATTTCAATGGCTAGATCTGTGTATTTGGCTATTTTTTCTGTGTAGGTTGATGTAAGGTTGTGTGTATTGATTATGGCTATGTCTATGAGGTAAACTATCTTCTTGATTTTATCGTACTGTAAAATGTCTGGTCTATTAAAATTAGTCTTATCTGTAATAACTGTTCGGTCCCAATATAACTTTAAATCTGTAGACTCTAGAATTATTTGTGGTGTATATTTGTAGTATGTTGTTTTTTTTGGGATGAGTGAATGTTTTACAGGTAACTCTTGGTGGATTATGGCAGCAACTTGATCATGTCGATGTTTGAAGTCCGTTTTTGCTATGGAAGCGTCTACATTTGTCTGTTATGAGATTAGGTCTATGGATAATGTATTTTTTAGAAATTTCTCGTATCTATTATTTGGTTTTGTATGGCTATAATAAATACTGCAGTTTCCGGGATCAAATCCCCCCGAGTTAGCCAATTATTTGATGCTTATGTGTCAATGTGTGGTTGGGTTCTTGGTAGTGTCTTCCATGTAATGATTTTTGTGTCCATGCTAAGATTTTGTCTGCTCTAGTAGTAATTTTCTGATTCAATTGTCTATTTCCGTCATGTAGATTAAGCGGCGTAAGGTGATTGTCGGCATGCTTTATTGAGTGATGTAGGGTAGAATTCTGTGCTTGTTCGTAGAGTCTTATAGTTGATATTTGATTTTTGTGTAGGTTAACTATCTATCTATCTATCTATATTATCACGCCAGATTCTTTGCGGGGTAGGCAGAGAGTACATTGTATATCTGTTATGTCATTCTTTCTTCTGACATTCTTATTCTATTCCCGAACCAACGGAGCATGCCCTTTCTCATCTTTACACCGATACTATTTTTCATACCTACTTGCTTTCTTACTACGCTGTTGCGAATACGGTCGGTCAGCTTCACTCCGCACATCTTCCGCAGAGCTCGCATTTCTACCGCATTCATCCTACTTTCATTCTCCTTCTTACATACCCAGCTCTCGCTACCATATAACACGTTGGGACACGAACTCCGTTATGTATGGCCAGCTGCGCCTTTTGGCTTAAGTACCGGCTCCCAAGTAGCTTTCCCATCGCACCATTTACTCTGTTCCCTGCACTAACTTTTCTCTCTATGTCAGCGGTCTATTTCCCATACTTACTGAAGGCGTTTTCAAGATATACAAACTAATTCACTTGCTCCAGCACATCGTGTAGGTTAACTATGTCGATTATTCCTCTTCCGCCATCTTCCCGGGTTAGTGTTAATCTTTGAATACAAGTGTTGTTGTTAATGAGAAGTCATTCTGGTGTTGATTGTGCGTTGTAGTTTCTTTAGCTTAGTTTGTGACCAATTTATAACTCCGAATGAGTATGTTAGAATAGGGATTGCATAAGTATTAATGGCTCTAACTACATCTATGTTTGAATTTCTTTGTGACTTCACTTTTTGTTTCTTTTTGGTGTATGTGGCGTGATTGTTGTAATCCTAGTTACTTGTAAGTACTGTTTTGGTCCATTAGTTCTACCTTCTCTAATGTGTTCAGTGTGTATTTATTTTGTTCTATTTTTCCTGCAGTTATTGTTATTCTTTTACATTTATCGATGCCAAACTCCATTTGGATGTCGTTTGAAAATGTTTGTGTGATGTCTGCTAAATCAGTAGTGAATGTGTTGTATAACTATAAAGTTTTTTTTTTATGAGGTGTGTGAGTGTGGTGTGTGTGAGTTGGTCGTCATCTGTATGAATTTCTAAGCCCTCCCCATTTGTATTAAGTAATTATCTTTATATTAATACGTGAAGCAAAAACTTTATACACATTTTTACGAAAATTGCGCGGACGGAGGAGTATGAAATTTCCCACACTTATAGTTTATATAGAGAAGGAGTGCAGAATGCTAATATTTTTTTTTTAATTATGCATAAATCATACATTAAATCATTGAAAAAAAAATTACACACACTACCATGTCTTCAATATTATTTGTCTATAGTCTTACTGAATGTCAAACATAACCAGCAAACGATGTAAGAGTAGGTCGAATATCGACCTATGGGCGACCACTAGTTATTATTAATATCAGCCTATACTGCCCACTGCTGGACAAACGCCTTCTCTCACAAATCGGGGTGAGAGAGATTAGGTCATACTCCACCACGCGGACCCAGTGCGGATTGGTGGAGATTAGTTATTATTATTACTACTGCAACTACTGGTCTCCAATGAATGCCAAAATTAAGTGCAACTGTACTGATGTTCAAATCTCTTATGCATTTCCATTTTATTTGTCCGTATTACCTTATGGTTATTCTGCACTTGGTGACCTAATCAGATTCCGGCTGTATCTACAGACATTTTGTGTTACAGTGTTTATCCCACGATAATCTAATTACGAATGTTCCCCACGAGTTACCTCTTCCCAGTAGCCAATGTTTACCAGTCACGGGGCAACGCGTCCTTGGCCGCGCATAGCTTCGCACGAACTATTGATTATTTTTCTATTTAAATTAGTGATCTTATTGTATTAGATTCAATTTGTTCAAATGTTGGAGCTGCGCCGTCATCACTATAATGTCCCACGAATATATTATTACGAACCAGGGTCATGGATCCCCTCTCCGCGACGGCGGTGTGTACCAGTTTAACCAGCCAAGTTATAGTGTTTACCAGCCAAGGGGCAAGGCAACCTTGGCCGGGTATAGCCCCACACAACACACAATACTCGCGTCTCTCGCGGTGGGACCCACTTAGCGCCTGAGTAATTGTAATAAACTGGCCTCGATTTACCAACACTTACCGGACACATGATAATAGCATTGTTTGAGCAACGTCAAAGCTATACGTAATATTTTGCGGGTACATTTCCACGTCTAGTTAATTGCAAACATTCAAATTGTATTGTTTTCTCTCATGAAAACAATGGACATAAAAATAATATCTTGATGATCAAAGCACGAGCTAAAACGTGTAACTATATTTTAATCGTATGCCCATTTTTACCGTTTAGTGGAACAAAACGAAGGAGTATCTAGACTGTTAGTACTCATCCTACGAATAATAATCGATACTGTTAAACGTTCTCAAGATTTACTGTAATAGTGCTATGACTTATTGCGACTATCGAATGTGTTCTATCTGATCAGGTAACATTTAAGACCACTGATTAGATATTACGGTACCTTCGTAAATATAATACATGTAGGTTGTCTGATTGAATACGGTATGTAGAATCGTTTGGATATGACTGGCAAGATACAGCTTGACCTTTCTGTAGTACAATATAAACACCCCACCATACTCACGTTAACGAAGCCGCGAGTAATATCTAATCAAAGAATGTCAACTGGTCCGAACCAAGACGCCTTAAGGCTATTTTATTGCTTCCTTAATTAGTAAAAATTCTTAATTTGTAACTCGTCGGTGCTAAAGTAGTGTTGTAAAAACGCTCGAGTCGGCGCTAAAACGCTCGCGTCTTCTACGTGTTTCAACGCTTAACTTCAGCGCTTATGTTTACAACACTATGCTAAAGCAGTGATAGAGCTAGTGGTTAGACCGTTGGACTGCAAAGTCAGAGGTCTCGGGTTCAAACCCAGGCCCGCACCTCTGTCTTTACGAAAGCATGTGCGTATTAAAAATTAACTATCACTTGCTTTAACATCGTGAGAAAACCCTCATGCCTGAGAGGGCCAGCGTGGTGGACTATGGCCTAAACCCTCTCAGTTTGAAAGGAGGCCCATGCCCAACGGTGGGACAGTTTCTTACCAGGGCTAATATTATTTATTTTATGCTAAAGTCATAGGTACTCTTTAGTAATCTATAACGCCTCGTTAGCAGCAAATACTTACTATTCAAATTTTCCGAAAATTATTTACGTTGCATATTGATTGTTCTCTAGTACGGCGTACCTTAGCCTTCGTTAATAGTACTTTTACCTTACAAAATGCCAGTCCGAAGTTCAGATACAACGATATTCGTGACCTGAACGAATGACTGCGGCAAAACGACACTGGCTTGTAGGAGGGGCACGGTGAGGAGGTGGGGTGTCGGCGCCGATAGGAGGGCACCGAGAAGTGAAAGTACGTTAGAGCAATCACAATAACAACGGTAACGATTCTGCATGTGCACACCAGCCAGGTCAATGACAATTTAACACGTCCAAAGATACCTAACACAGGCAATTGCGCGGTTGTATAGAACTTGTATAGAATGAGAGAAATAAAAAAGAAATTATCAGACGCTGCACTTTCATTGTTAAAGTTAGGTACTTGAGACATGGTATTTATAACTATGACTACTATTTTTTATCGTATTCAACGACGTGACTATGTATCCAAAGAATTTGATTTAGGAAACATGCGTTATAACTTTTTTTACTAAAGTCGTTCTGAAATAAATTTATGTTCTTTCAATCAATCAGCCTATCGTAGTCCACTGCTGGACATAGGCCTCTCCTAACACGCGCCATTGCACACGGTCCTCTGCCTTCCGCATCCAGTCTGTCCCAGCGACCTTTTTGAGGTCGTCGGTCCATCTAGCTGGGGGCCGTCCTACCTTACGCTTACCAAGTCGCGCCACTCTAAGAGACGCTTGCTCCATCGGCCGTCGGTCCTTCTGCAGATGTGACCAGCTCATTGCCACCTTAGCTTACTGAGTCTGCGAGCTATGTCGGTAACTTTGGTTCTTTGTCGGATTACCTCGTTACGAATTTTATCCTTCAAAGAGACGCCGAGCATAGCTCGCTCCATAGCCCGCTATGCGACTTTGAATTTGTGGACTAGTCCCACTGTGAGTGTCCACGTCTCGGCCCCGTAAGTCATAATTCATATTCTTTGGTAGATAATATGACTTCAGTGCTTTTTATTTATAAATATGTGCACAAACTGTATTCTTTACATATATATATTTTTTTCCCAGCACAACTTTTCTGTGTTATGTTTTAAAGTCTCTTTGTTAGCATCAGAGTATACGCGACGAAGGTCACGAGCTCACAGTTGCGTTATTAGCCTCGGTTAATTATATTTCGCTGTGAAATTTTATAACACTGCTTTGATGAAGTTTTTAAGGTACACTTCGTAGAATTCAGTGATACAAATGTACTTCCTTATTGTTGGAAACTTGTCTTATGTCGACCAAGACGACACGTGTAACGAGCAAGTTTGCCTATTATACCATGTAATACAAACCATTAACCTCTTTCGTTCTTATCCTGTCTTATTGAACAACTTATTTGCCTATATCCGCCAAGCGTGCATGTGACGAACAAGCCAGAGAAGTCAGGAAAGAACTTATTGGAACTCTTTACTCTCTACCTACTGAGCATCTGATGATATAGATAGCTAATTTCCCTATACATGTCGATATAAATACTTTTGTCATTGATTGACATTTTTGCATTCTCTACAAAAAGCGTTAGAAATAAGAGGAAATAAGGCCTTATGAAGGTACTCCTCGAATGTGGTTAGGGAACGGGACCAGTGCGAGAGATTATAAACGTATGAAATTACAGTCTGTTGACACAGTTCGCTGCGTATAGTCATAGCGTGAGGCGTGCGATGCACCGTCACAATAGCTTGCAGCGGTAGAAAGCGGCACGAACGTAGGGTGGCTATTGTAAATTCCTCTATAACGACGATAGCATAGTACATGCAAGGCAGGACTGAGCTTGTCTTTACGAACCTACTTAAATGTGAGCCTTTCTGGAAGGTAGGTGACGTTGAACTTGTGCGCGTATATATGTACATATAGAGATGATTTCGAGCGAATAAAATTTGGACGCGTACAGAACGAAGTCGGTCGGCGTGGCGATCTTTGGGGGAGGCCTTTGTCGATAGATATTTCAAGCTGGAATCCAAACGACCAAAGATATTGTTGAAGCGTATCATAAACGTGTTTAAATTCCTATTTTTGAGACTTGACTATAGAAAACAAATTGTTTTGTTGTTATTAAAAATAATCACTGACCAAATTGATGATCTTCTCGAATGTATAAATGTACTTATGTACATGAAGCGAAAGAGTTGTGTCAAACTTGCAATATCTGCAGTGTTAAGTCTGTGCTTACTTGCATGGCCAGGTGGGATATAGGTGTGAATGTATGTATGTAAAAAAACTCTTGCACCATACTAAGGCCTGACCTATATTTTGTATGCGTTTAGAAACCATTGAACACACAGATCCAGACTGTAGAAAGTATCTGTACACACGTAAACATCTATCTACGGGATTTAAAATCATAATTTGTAACACAGTAGCCAACTGCTTGATAGTTGCGCTATTTGGGCTCTCATCAATCTATCTATATCATTACGCCAGCTCCCTCGCGGGGTAGGCAGAGAGTACAGAGTTCCAACAGGTTCTTTCCTTACATACCTCTCTGGCTTCCTCCACTCTCATAGTTCGTCTCATACACACTCGCCGGTTTCGGAGACTCTTGACTTGCCCTTCAGCTAAGACACGGTCTATTTGGTCATGGTATCATCAATGATTTTCATATTAAGAAGGCTTATTTTCATTCTCTAATCTAGTCGCTCTTCATCTTTATAATCAATATCCCTCGACACCTGACCCAAAAGATTGCGTTGTCATCAGCACTGCTCCAACAATGGAGGCAATAACCCGCCTTCATATCGGTGCTAACTGTGCATACATTTGTGACCAAGCTGTCAGCTATCGCGCGGACGTGACAACCAATGAACCGCGCACAGTTCGCACGACTGATATCAATTCTTCGAACCGACTCGACAGCAAAATGGCCGTTTTGTTACGGCCACAAAAACGTGGTCAGCGATAACTGCTTATGTTTTCCTTGGTCAGCTGAACGCTTGCTCACAATGGAGCTTGTCAGAGTATCTTTAAACGTTTCGTAACAGTGGAAATGAAGACGTCAACCACTTCGAAACTGTTCATCGGGCGTTGATCGGATTGAATGCCCGAAACCTGTGTAATTGCAGTAGCGACACTACTTACAAACTTGATTAATTGAATTAGCACTCTAATTTCATATTCAGAAGGCTTAATTTCTTTATTCTCATTTATCAATTGTGTCACTTTTCCACTTAACTTAGCTTTGATCACTTTGTGAACCGGCTATAAAACAGACGCTACTTGTTTCTTATAATATTAAGCAGATTGTCGTGGCGTGAGTCTCTCCATTATTTCACGGTATTTGTCTTACAGCGGCAATCAATTTCAATGCAACTGTTAGTTTGTTCCTTATTATTCACGAAATAAATATTAAATATCAAATATTACGCATAAAAATTACATTATAGGTATGTAATTGTGTGGCAATTACGAGGTCCTGGGTAGGAATATGGGTGACTTATCTATCAAATGATTTTTAATAGGTAGTAAGTAGGAGTACCTAGAATTGTTCCCGGTGTAATGTCAATATGCTCTTCTACTATAACATTGAGATCTAATAATGTCGGCAATATGTGGATGTACACAAAATATTTTTGCCAGCCCGGTTCGGATAATCAAGGTGTAACATACGAATCGAAAGACCTGAAAGTAGTTTGTTCTAAATCGATAACTGAATTGATTCCAACTATTTTTAATGTATATATATATTTTTTTTAATTTGCAATAAATGCTGCTGTTACTCCCTTGTTGCTGCGCTATAATAAACTAAATTTAGTCGTGATTCAAAGCATTGATTCTAAATACATTTCTAAAACGTATTTCTCAATTCGCACACATACACGTACAAGTTTTATTGTTAATTGGCATATAAAAGTGCGTAAAAAGGGGTGAAAATTTTAAATTTGGGAAATTGGTTTTCGTTTGGAATTTGTGAAGCAGTTATCTAATCGGGGTGTCTGAGGTCTTGCGTTAGTTATGATACAGCTTATATAGACGTGATGCTGTAAAATAAAATTAAAACCAAGTTAAAGCAAACGTCACGCATCGAGCTAGTCGTCGTGGCGATCTTCGTCCTTCGGCTGCTGCTGATGATGAAAGAAAACGTTATTTAACGATGGTGTTACGACACTACGCGCAAATAATGTAAATCCAATTATTTTGCGCGTTTAGTGACGTCGTACATCGCGTGATAGCCGAGACCTTCGCACCGGATCGCGCGATATGACGCGGCTCACCGCAGGACTGGCAACGACATTAATTTATTATGTTTATGCTGTGTAGAATATACAAAACTAATCAACAGAAAGGGATAAAAGTAAATTGCTTGTATTAAACGTTTGGTTGTAAAAAAAACGTAGCCCCACCATCACGCCTTTATTCCCCAGACGGGGTGGCAGAGGTGTACTGAGTACACCCACGTTTCGCCGACGATGTTAGGTCTCATGTAATAGGGGGCGAGCCTATTGCCATATACCGGGCACAATTCCAGACTCCGGACTCATACTGGGAATTTTTCGTTAGATAAACTACATTTGTCCGACCTAGGATTTGAATCCAGGACCTCGTGATCACAAAGCTATGCGCTTTGCCACCAGACCAACGAGGCAGTAGTAGGAACGTAGCCCCACACTTGAATTATTCTTGTGTCGTGGGTCCGTATAAACATGAGATTCGCATACATAACCGATAAAAACATTTGTGGATCAGGCAATGATTTTTTCTATCTATCTATATCATCACGCCAGATCCCTTACGGGGTAGGCAGAGAGTACAGAGTTCCAACAGGCCCTTTCCTTACATACCTCTCTAGCTTCCTCTACTCTCATAGTTCGTCTCATACACGCTCGCCGGTTACGGAGACTCCTGACTTGTCCTTCAGATAAGACCCGGTCAATTTGGTCATAGTAAGATAGTCTAAGTCTTCCCCGGTACCTACATCCTTCCACTTTCGCATTGGATATCAGTATTTTTTGACACGTCTTAAACCCAAATTCCGTTTCCAGTAACCCAGACTATAAACCGGTCGAATACTATTGTAATGCAACCTGTATAATTGTACAGGACGACGTCTGCATGATTTTTATAAATAGATTATATATATATATATATTCCATTCGATGTAGTTTATTTTTTAGGTAACGATCATCCGTGCCGTGTTCTAAAATTTTAAAAATAAAATTTGTCATTTTGTGACCTGTGCCGTCCCTTTAACGCATGTTTACTACTTACTAGATTTGGTAAAGGTAAAATATATGACAAATCGTCGAATTCGAAATAAATATCGAGGATATGATAATGTCCCTTTGCCATATTTCGAGGTCAATAATTTTCTACGTGTATTTTATATTAATACAAGTGTCCTACCTGTAATGTCATAGGGAGCCGAAACGTGGCCACTCACTGTGCGGCTTGTCCACCAGTTCAAGGTCGCTCAGAGAGCTATGGAAAGAGCTATGCTCGGAGTTTCTCTTAGGGATCGAATCCGGAACGAAGTTATTCTTCAGAGAAGCAAGGTTACCGACATAGCTCAGCGAATTAGCAAGCTAAAGTGGCAGTGGGCAGGTCACATATGCTGCAGAACCGATGGCCGTTGGGGCAGACTGGTTCTTGAGTGGAAACCGCGTGTCGGCAAACGTAGTGTAGGGCGCCCTGTAGCTAGGTGGGGCGACGATATTCGTAAGGCAGCGGGCAGGGATTGGAGAAGGAGAGCTAAAGATCGAGCTCAGTGGCGTGCCATGTGAGAGGTCTACGTCCAGCAGTGGACTGACACGGGCTGATGATGACACGTGTCTATAACAAGCATTTATGATATGATACAATGAAATTCAGGTTATGTACCTCTATCGCCAATGATAAAGTCTAGTGGGATAACGTTTATCAATTATTGTATACAAATGCATGTACTAAAAGTTAGCGGGGTGCAAGGGATGACATTTTTGATTTCGTCATTCCACATTGTGTAGGTTATGGATGGTGAAATACTACATAGTAAATGGGACCGTTGTGGCCCTTGTGGACCTTTGATATGTTATGCATACACGGTATAAACTTGGGAAATGGTGTGCAGGAGTGCCCGTCAATAAATAGTCTGGAGGTGGGTAGTCTGTGCTTGACACAATAGTAGAACTCCTTTTAATATTAATTAAAAAAGAATTTAATTAACTAGGTAATTAAGGCTCCGTTTTATGTACACTGCAGTCTAGATTCCCGAGCACGTAGAAAAGGGCAAGTAAGTAAAAAGTTGTATTTATGGCCTTTTTAGAAGAATTAATTAACATACACGTAGTTGTGCTGTTGAATGTATTGAGATTCTAATACCTTGAGGCAAAGAGATAAAAGCGCCGGTATGGTGACGTCAGGATTCTCATGATAAGCCGAAAATTACATGCCTAATGTTACCGTGGCAAAATGACACAAAATCTACTTGTTGTCCACTGCCAAGGGACTGTAGACTTTAGTATTTGACATAAATTTCAACCCTTTCCTGAGGAAAAGGGTCCAACCGTCGAACAAACGGACAAGCAACAAAGTGACACCAAAAGGTTCCGTTTTTCACGATTTAGATATGGAATCGTTGTCGGGTAACAGCTAGTAAGTATTGGCACAAAATTACGTCCACTTGGACGTATTCCTGCGCAATTTAGGGGTTTCAAAGTGCATATTGTAAGCGACGCGTAAAGACCTCGTAAGTGACTAAACCAGTCCAGTTTCGAAGCCAACAACATAACTGGTCTGGTTTTGGTTGACCTTTCCGCCGCATACGATACCATCAACATCGGTAGACTCCTACAAAAAGTCGAAGACCTAATTAGTGATTCCGGGTTTCTCCAAGTTTTGGGTGAACATCTTCTTAGTAGGTGGCGCTCCTTGAACCGCACCGGTGTCCCCCTCATGCCGCGCTCTAAAGAGCCCGCCTCGGAAGGGGAAATTTTTAGCTTGTTTCCACCGTCGCGATGCTCACGGCATCCTCCTCGGAGTCGCGTGTGAAGGACGCTTAGGGCGCCCGCCCCAGCGTCCCACTACCGCAAAGAATGTAGGTGCAGGGGGTCGGCCCTCTCCCGATCCCGCTCGGCCTCCTCCTTCTGGGACATCACAGTCTCGCAGAAGGAGGATACGGCCCTACACGCCGATTCAATGGCAAGGAGAGGTCCGGTCAAATCCGGTTAATTAGAATCCCTGTGCTCTGCGGAATCCCGGTCCCCACAACAGAGGTGACAGGTCGCCTTCGCTTCGCGTCCGATCTTGCTCAGATAATCACCGAAACAGCCGTGACCGGTGATCTCTGAGCAAGCCTGTTAGAAATTCGCCTACTTCTCCGCTGTTGCTAGGATTCGAAGGACGACAGGATGGCTTGGACGACGCGCTTGTGCGCGATTTGCTCCTGGTTGAGCCTCGCGCGCCACTCCTCCAGAGCGCGTCGTCGTTCCTGCCGTCTGAAATCGAGCGCGAGCACACGCACTCGCAGCTTTGGCGGACGACGGCGAGTTCGGTCGTAGACCCTCGCGTCTGTCCGCCAGGATGTCGAGCGGCTACCTGCCTCAAGGGAGCGTCGTCGCACCAACTCTCTTTAACATTTATACAAACGACCAACCGAGCAGCCCATCTACAACATGTTCCTTATATACGGTTGACTTGGCATTGATAACTCAGACATCTACCTGCGAGGAAGTTGAGGAATTATTGAGTGCGGCTCTAGATGAACTTGGGGCATGTTATGATGCAAACGGCCTCAAGCCTAACCCGTTTAAAACTGAAACCTGTACGTTCGACTAGCTAACCGAACCCTAAATATCACCTGGCGAGGAGTGAATATCAAGCACTGCAACCCCCCGAAATATCTAAGAGTCACATTAGACAGATCACTCACAGATAAACGTCATTGCCATAAGACCAAAATGAAAGTCGGGGCTAGAAAAAGTCTACTTCGCAGACTGATAATGACTGCATGGGGTGCATCACCTGACGTCCTTCGAACAACAGGTATGACGCTTGGCTTCACTGCTAGACAATACGCATGTCCTGTGTGGCACAGGTCAGCACCCGCTAGACTCGTGGATGTCGCACTAAATGATACCTGTCGTATTATCACTGGATGCCTAAAGCCGAGCCTGAACTCCACTAAACATGATCTTCCCTCTAGCAGGCATAGCGCCACCTAAAGTTTGATGAGATGTGGCCTGCGCCATAGAAAAGTTAAAGCAAGAGTCTGACACACGACACCTCTTGTATGGCCACCAAATTCCTCGGGTCCGCCTCAAGAGCCGCCAAAGCTTTCTGAAGTTCACGCAAACCCTGCAGGATCTCCCAACAACGGCCAGACTTAGACAATGGAGAGAAAGGAAACCCCCACCGCCCTATTTTGTCCCATTTCAGGAGTAACTACCTCCAGGGCACCAACTACCATGGGCGGTGTGGAAATCTTTAAATCTACCCTGCACTCTAGTAGGTAGATGCAGGCAAAATTTGTGCACGTGGGGGTTTCGAGATCCAAATTTAACAGCCTGCGATTGTGGTGGGACTTTACAGACTATACCACACCTGCTGGTCTGCGCCTTATGCCCCACTACCTGTACAATAGAAGACAACTATTGAGACGAAAAGAAGAAGAAGTAACTTAAACGAATCGCGCACTCAGACAGTTTTGCGATGTATCTCATTTCAAAATTTTATGTTTAAAATGTTTGCATTTTCAGTCATATATGTCCTTGTAAACTATTATACTGAATTGCTTTTCTTACTTTATAAAATTATAACATATTTTGGTAAAAAAATCCATTTACGAGGATGTGATAGTTGGCGTAACTGAGCTACGTCATGGTTCAAAACCGCTTCCGCCGTAAAGTCGTAGGAGTCCCCTGGTTCGTACGGAATGTCGATCTCCACTCCGATCTAGGTCTCGAACCTATTCGCGCCTATATTAAAAAGGCGACAACACGACACTTCGCGAACGCATCTACCCATGCGAATCCGTTAATCGTAGCCGCCGCCGACTACGATCCTCGATTCTCGAGGGCGCCTCTTCAAGGCGCACTCGAGTATGTCGCCCCTTGCCCTTCTGGCTCGAGCGTAGTGGTTGCACGCTCGCCCTTAAGTCCGGTGAAGCTGTAAAGGCCTCGCGGCCAACAGCGTACATCACTCACATACACACACACACACACACACGTCTGACTGACGTCATCAAAGAGACTATGAACACCAGTATTCTAGCTGCCATTAAACAGGCTGAATGCCGGGAAGCTTCGAAAGCGCTTGTGCAAAACCTTGACTGTGGTGGTCATGACCCTCAGTCATGAGGAACGGACAAAGAAGATAAGTGGCGTAACTGGGCCTTAATTAGAGCCAGGCACAGGCCGTGTAAATTTTACTCACACCGACGACCGATGCGGATGAAGGTTTGAAAAGTATGTTTTTAAGCTAAACAATGTACAGGCTCTTAAGTTTAATTGAATGGTAATGTATCGAGACGCGTGCGCCGGTGGCCTCCAGGCGATCGATGGTAAAAGTGTTCGGACCACTTCTCCGGTTTTATGTTATCGTGTCAATTGCTTACATGCTCGAAACTCGGCATGCCTACTATACGTCATAGACTTATTTATGTCTTTGCATTTAAATCACACGATTTACGTATTTACATTTTTTTTTTACTATCAACATGTTATCAAGGCGACCCATAATTATAAAAGTAAAATCGATGTCACGTCAATTTAGTGTAAGAAGCATATGCTTTCGACGACTTTTTATACAGAACATACTTATGCGATGTTAAATATTTAAATGAGTATGCTACGAATGAAACTAGGTAGGTACATACATTGCCGTGACATGTTAATTAATTTCAAATTAATGTAATTAGTTTAGCCGATTAATGGCTGACCAGTTGTTTTTTTGTCTTTTCAGGTAAGTAACTGCTAACAGACCAAGCTGCGCCCCCAGAGTTCAAATGCCACCATCAATCCACCTCGTACGTCATACTTTTTACTACGTATATACATCCCAGTTTCAGCCAATAAGGATACATTTTAGCAAGAAAAATAGTCTCAAACAGCTCATGTTATGTGTACTCTAAGCTGTATATCCAATGACCCTACATGAACCCCTTGTAAACGTAAAATAGCTAACGCCTGAAGCCCCAAACCCCTTAGATAGGTTTTTGGGATACTGGTTTCGTCGTGTCGGATATTCGTTCCACGTTGCATTACTAAATTTATACTTAATTTTTTTTAAATAGTTTATTTTTGCGCAAACTTGTAAATTAATGAACCGGAGTTCGACGAATGCGTGCCGACGACTATGGTCGACAAGTGCCTCGAGTGATGTACCTACTGTTTGCCTAGAAGAGCCCTAGATTGAACTTTGTTTCTTTGAGTTTCATAAGTACCTGTCAAGTTCAAACGTTTAATATGTTATTTTAACTTGTAATCATTAAAAAATACTTACTACTTTTTTCAGTGAGACGTTTAGTTAAATTTTGGCATGGCTACGACGACTTCAAACGAATAGGTTTGGTTCCTGTATACAATAATTTGTGGGCATATTTGACCAGAACGTGTTATCACGAGTACTGCAGAATAAAAATAGAAGCTGGTAAATTATGAATGCTGTGTCTGAACCTGTTAAATAAAATAATGTACATATTTAATCCCGTTGTGAAGTGTACATGCTACATATTCATATACATGTAAATTCTGTACTAAGACAGCAGAAAAAAGCCGATGGTGTAGCTTGGTTCTCGCCTGTTAATAAAGATTTTTCAACGTCGCAAACGCATTAGAACAGGAAAAAAAAATTACCAAAAAAAAACAAAAGTGCATATCTTAAGGCTTTGGTCGGTGTTTCATCGACGTAATTATAATCCCCAAGTGCAGCCTGATTTCGGAAACATTTATTAATACGGCTTAAGAAGTAATTTTATTGCATCGGTAGCCTCGATACCAGTAAATAACCCACATATATTAATATTATATACTTTTTGCGGCGTCCGCTTAACGTGACCTGATTTCGTTTGCCATCAATGCCATTAAGTACTGGGTGACGTTCGTTCGCTAGAAACAGACCAGCACGAGTTGATGGGTCATCGACCGGTCATGCGAGGTGGGTGCAACGTGATTAGTATGACAACGTCCATGGCTAATGAGACGGTAAATAAACCGCAACTGATTAATTAGTATTCCCGCCGTGCGCCCCATTCGTCTCGACTCTTTGGGACACCGGACTCCGTCGTGCTGACTAAGTTCTGGGTAGTAACTATTAATTATGTATGCCTACCTATACGGCAAAAGGTTTACCATAACGAAATTTTTAAGATGATAATTATTAAGCGCGTATGAGACGAACTATGAGAGAGGAGAAAGCCAGAGAGGTATGTAAGGAAAGAACCTGTTGGAACTCTGTACTCTCTGCCTACCCCGCAAGGGATCTGGCGTGATGATATAGATAGATGGAACACACGAATGTACCGCTAGCACGCTTGTCACATAAAATTCCAAGATGTAAACGTACAAATATAAGGTACTTCCATTGTGGTAAATTAAACGTTTAAGTTTTTCTTTCATATGGAAATATAATTGGACCGAGAGCATCATGATCTTTACGGTTTTCTATCTATCTATAACCTCACGCCAGATCCCTTGCGGGGTAGGCAGAGAGTACAGAGTTCCAACAGGTTCTTTCCTTACATACCTCTCTGGCTTCCTCGACTCTCATAGTTCGTCTCATACACGCTCGCCGGTTACGGAGACTCTTGACTTTTCCATCAGATAAGACTCGGTTTATTTGGTCGTGGTAAGATAGTCTAGGTCTTCCCTGGTACCTGCATCCTTCCACTTTCACATTGTATATCTGTTTTGTCATTCTTTCCTTTGGCATTCTTTCTATATGCCCGAACCAACGGAGCATGCCCTTTCTCATCTTTACACCGATACTATCTTTCATACCTACTCGCTGTCTTACTATGCTGTTGCTAATACGGTCGGTCAGCTTCACTCCGCACATCTTCCGCAGAGCTCGCATTTCTACCGCATTTATCCTACTTTCATTCTCCTTCTTACATACCCAGCTCTCGCTACCATATAACAGCGTTGGGACAAGAACTCCGTTATGTATGGCCAGCTGCGCCTTATGGCTTAAGTGCCGGCTCCCGAGTAGCTTTCCCATCGCACCATTCACTCTGTTCCCTGCACTCACTCTACTCTCTATGTCAGCGGTGTATTTCCCATCCTTACTGAAGGCGCATCCAAGATATACAAACTCATTCACTTGCTCCAGCACATCGTTACCAACCACAATCCTTACATTCGTTCTGGTTTCTTCCCTTTCAAAAACCATAATCTTGGTTTTCTTCAGATTCAAGTGTAAGCCATTGATCATGCAGTCGTTTTTCATAACTGTGACTAGTGTTTGCAGATCAGTGGCTGTTGGCGCTATTAAAACCGCGTCATCTGCATAAAGTAGATGGTTTACCACTAAGTCACCCATTTGTACACCTACATTCATCGCTTTCAGTCTTTGAAGACTTTTGTCCAGATATACTATAAACAGTCTAGCGGACAACACGCAACCCTGCTTGACGCCGATTTTAACGTCAAACCAGGGTGACCTGTTACCACCCACCCGTACGCATGCCTTGCAGTCCACATAAGTGGACTGGACGGCTCGCAACAGAGTGCCATCTATACCATACTCTGGCAAAATGTCCCAAAGTCTCTTTCGCACAACTCTGTCAAATGCCTTCTCCAGATCTACAAAACCGCAGAAAACCTTCCGGCCCACTGCCAGATGCTTCTCTACGATGTTGCGGAGTGAGAAGACTTGATCCGAACATCCTCTTCCAGACCTGAAACGGTTTTCATAGACTTGAAATATCATGATTTCAGAAATTGAAACTTAAAATGGCGCCATATGTATCGTAATAGTCTTTTAAGATCAAGGCCACTCCGCCCATGTTGTTGTTTGCCCACATGGTGTGTATAATGAAAATAAAACCTGACTTGAGTTTCATTTTCGTATTTGTCTAAAAAGAGAGCAGTCGCCTAGTCAGCGGCTTATTTTGGACCGCCCCATATCGAAATTCAATTAGAGATATCGGTATAATAATAGAAGACGCACAGATGTTCTATAGGCTTTGGCATTAGATCATACTACTTTGATCTTAAACTGGAGGAAGTCATTTTATTTTAGGTCACTTATAGCACACGTGGAAGCAAAGATTAATTAAAGACAGACTTGTAAAATTGTCGAAATTTAGTTGCAAGCTAGATACGTTACGTTAAGTTCGATGTAGAAATAAGAAGCAAATTTTAATTTTAAAATTTCCCGGCAGTTTTCCAAAATACATGTGGTTCGCAGGAAATATCGAGGTACTGGATTAAAATACTAGGTCTGACAAAATGTGGTTATCAAGCCAAAGTTTGTAGCAGTACAGAATCTGGAATCGTGTCCGGAATAATGGTAACTATTTCATTAGGACTTAACATCACGGCGATATAACCTAGCTTGCGTGACGTACGGCAAATCGGAATAAAGAAATTATATCTTACTGAAGCTATGTGTTAGTTGCTTCTAACAATACAAAAGGCTAAACATTATACCTATAATTTAGATATTTAAGTTAACAACATAGAGAAACAGGACGTGACCTCCCATTGTTTGAATGTGTGTCGAAACGGCGGCGACGTGGCGCCAGCGCGGATGCTGCACAGCTCGGTTGCGACACCTCACTACTTACTTGCACACCGTAACGGACAATCGGCGAAATGTGGCCAGCGGTTGAATCCTCCATAATATTCTATTTGGAATAATGTCAAACATTGTTGTACTAGTCCTATCCATTGCTTTCCATAAGAACATCCGGTAGAAGCTATTTGATAAGGTCATTTTATCAAATTCAAAGGACATAATGATCTAAAACACAATACAAATAAGCCAGCCTAATACTGCCTCACTGCTAGACAGAGGCCTTCTCCGAAATCTCCGGTCCACCACGCGGTCCCTGGTGCTAACACATATATTAGTAAATTGTCGATACATAACTAGATAGTATTCAATGCACATATTCTATCTATCTTCACGCCATATCCCATGTGCATAAATCTATTCTAAAAATTTAAAGCGACTTTTACCCTCGCACGTTCAGGAGAGTTCCAAGCTCTATATCTTCTTATTTTCGTCGGCTTACTCTTGATTATTACTACTATACAAAAACATCCTAATCTATCAAGGAATGCCCGACATATGTTCATAATATGAGGAATTGAGGAGACATATACATAATCGAAAAAAGGTCATTACAATTATGAATGTTTCATTTCAAAAATATTTAAGGTACTTCAATCAATCAATCAATCAGCCTATCGTAGTCCACTGCTGGACATAGGCCTCTCCTAACACGCGCCATTGCACACGGTCCCCCGCCTTCCGCATCCAGTCCGTCCCAGCGACCTTCTTGAGGTCGTCGGTCCATCTAGCTGGGGGCCGTCCTACCTTACGCTTACCAAGTCGCGGTCTCCACTCTAGGACACGCTTGCTCCATCGGCCGTCGGTCCTTCTGCAGATGTGACCAGCCCATTGCCACTTTAGCTTACTGAGTCTGCGAGCTATGTCGGTAACTTTGGTTCTTTGTCGGATTACCTCGTTACGAATTTTATCCTTCAAAGAGACGCCGATCATAGCTCGCTCCATAGCCCGCTGTGCGACTTTGAGTTTGTGGACTAGTCCCACTGTGAGTGTCCACGTCTCGGCCCCGTAAGTCATAACAGGTAGAACGCATTGGTTAAAGACTTTAGTCTTCAGGCATTGCGGTATAGGCGAAGCGAAAACGTGACGTAGTTTGCCAAATGCTGCCCAACCCAATTGGATCCTGCGGTTGATTTCTTTCTCGAAGTTGTTCCTACCAAATTGGACAACTTGTCCAAGGTAGACATACTCCCGAACAACTTCGAGCATCGAACCATCGACGTAGATCGGTCCCGGCGTGACATGCTCATTAAACATGATCTTGGTTTTATCCAAGTTCATGCCGAGACCGACACCTCGAGAGGCTCCATTTAGGCTATGCAGCATTCCGCTCAACTGTTCCAGTGACTCTGCCACGATGACGATATCATCGGCAAACCGAAGGTGTGAGATGTATTCGCCGTTGATGTTAATGCCCCGCCCAGTCCAGTCCAGCGTCTTGAAGACGTCTTCGAGTGCATTGGTGAAGAGCTTGGGGGATATTACATCCCCCTGTCTTACCCCTCGATGCAGCTCGATCGGGTTGGTCTTTTGGTCCTGGAGCTGGACGGTCATTGTGGCGGTATCATACAGACATCTCAACACCTCGATATAGCGCCAATCGATGCCACATCGCTGCAGAGCATCCAAAACCGCCCAGGTTTCGATGGAGTCGAAGGCTTTCTCGTAGTCCACGAAAGCCATACACAGCGGCTGATTGTACTCTTCGGTCTTCTGTACAATCTGCCGAACAGTATGGATGTGGTCTACGGTGCTGTAGCCTTTTCGAAACCCGGCTTGTTCCGGTGGCTGGAACTCGTCAAGTCTTCTGGCGAGGCGGTTTGTGAGTACTCTCGAGAACAACTTGTAGACGTGGCTCAGGAGTGAGATGGGTCTGTAGTTCTTCAGCAAGGTTTTGTCACCTTTTTTGAAGAACAGAACCACCGCACTCCCGCTCCACGCTTGAGGTGTTAAGCCCTGGTGGATGACGGAATTAAAGAGACTCGCTAGCTTTTTCAGGATTGGAGTCCCGCCTGCTTTTAGGAGCTCAGTGGTGATTCCGTCATCGCCTGGCGACTTGTTGTTTTTGAGCTGCTCGAGAGCCACTCTGACCTCGTCCTGGTTGACATCAGGGATGTCTTCCGTATCGTGGCGTGCTAGTGGGGCTCTGTGGTCGTCAGCGCTGGGTCTCGAGGGTTTAGCCATCCGTGATGCGTACAGGTCTTTGTAGAAACTCTCAATTTCCTCGAGTATCTCGAACTTGGAGGTCACGGTTTTGCCATCCGCTGTATTAAGTTTCGTCAGATGGGATCTACCTAGCTGGCGAGCGAAGACTTTGGTGCCTCTGTTCTGTTCAATCGCAGCCGCGATGGCGCGGGTGTTGGAACATCGGAGGTCACGTCGCACCCGCTTCCGGATCTTCCGGTTGAGGTTCCTCCCATCCGGCGAAGACGCCTGCGTGGATGACATTTCCCGTCTCTGCCTCATAAGTTCGAGAGTCTCGAGCGAGAGTTTAGACTCTCTGTTACCGCTTTTGTCGGGAAACACCCTTCGAGACACATCCTGTAGCGTTTTGACCACTGTGTCGGTTTTCTCGTCAACATTGCCTTCGGTTTCCAGCAGGTCGAAACGATTTTGAAGCTCCAGTTGGAACTTTTCGGACCCTAAAGCTATTTGAGGCGCAGTAGGTCTGAGAGTAGACCTCATCATGCGACGTCTTTCGGCCTTGAAGTCTATATTTAGAGCGCCTCGGACAAGTCGGTGATCGCTGCCGGTATTAAACCTGTTGATCACGGAGACGTCTCTAAATATAGACTTCCTGTCAGTCATGATGAAGTCTATCTCGTTCCTCGTCACAGTGTCGGGGCTTCGCCATGTCCACTTTCTATGAGGCTTCTTCTTAAAGAACGAATTCATCAAGAAGAGCCCCTGCGACTCCAGAAAGTTGACCAGCATCTGCCCCCTGTGGTTTCGGCGCCCGACGCCATGGGGTCCGATTATCGTTTCGCCGCGTTCTTGTACTCCCACTTTGGCATTGAAGTCCCCCATAACAACGTTGTAGTGAGCCTTGGTGGTGCCATGTAATGCCTTGGCTATGTCTTCATACATGGCTTCGGCTATGTCGTCGCAGTATGTCGAGGTCGGCGCATATACCTGTACCACCTTCAGGGTGTACCTGTTGGTGATTTTAATTATGAGGTACGCTACCCGTGTCGACACACTGCTGACTTCCACAACGTTGTTAGTGAGAGCTTTGTTGACCAGGAAACCGACACCGCCCTGAGAGGGCCGATCACCTTCCCGAAAGTAAAACAGGTGGCCTGACTCAAGGGTTATCGTGTCCTCGCCCTGTCTTCGGACTTCGGATAACCCCAATATGTGCCAGTTTATGCGACCTAGTTCTACCTCGAGTTCAGCGAGGTGTTGGTCCAGCCGTAGAGAGCGTCCATTGTACGTAGCCAGGGTCAGGTGTTTTTGGTAGCCTTGTGTCGTAGCCCGGAGATTCTTCGCACCCCCTGCCCCGCTGTTACCGCGACCGCTACCGTGGCAGCGGACAGCGGGACTACCGGGAACTGGGGGCCTTTGCGTTTGGTGTCTTAACATATTAAGAGGTTTTTGGCCTACTATACCACGCTGGCCAGACGGGTTGGTATAGGGTTTGTTTCAAATTTTCCTTTTCTGGTCGTTGATCGGATGACGTTACTACCTTTGGTGGACTCTTACCACCAGCCAAGCAAAAGTATGGCTACTGGGGCATTCTAAGTTTTTCTTTCGCTTCCAGCCCAGTAAGGAAGAAACTTAGAAAGGTACTTACGTATCGTTAATTCACTGCAATATAAAAATCGACATAATTATGCCTAGCCTCTCAGACTTTCGTGCACTCAGTAATAGGAAGTATGCGTATGATTCAAATATAGACCAAGTATTTTATTTTGCAGCAGCGCCCAACGTTATTAGTTAGACCGAATCGTGACGTTCGCATCTCGCCGGATATGATAATACGATATAAACAGTACCAGATAGATACAGTACTTATAATAATGATTTCCTGTCTTCTTCCATGTTCTAATTAATCAATGAATTACCATTAGAGCGTCAGTGCAGAAATCTATCTATCTATTTTGTTTAAAAAATATTATTCTGTCTGCTTGCCGAGCATTAAATCGGTTAAAGATCATAAAAATATTAATCTAACCTTTTGTGTATACAGTCCTCAGTACACACGATGTACATTTTGGTAAGCACGCTGACGTCATAGGGAACGCGCCAAAATGGCGGCTTTACTTTTAATCGCCGTAATCTGAAATGATTGCAGTTTTCAACTTTCAAATGAATACTATCTAAAAACATGAATGCAACCATTTGCATAAACAGTCCTCAGCACACATGCTGTAGGTACAAAATAATAATATGATACATATTATTTCATTGATAATTTAGTAGGTACGTAGTCGAAATTCGGTCACACGCCTAACCCGCGCAATGGACAAAACAAATGTATAATAAGTATGTTTAAATAGAAAACTTGTATGCAACATGCATGATTTATTAGGTTAATGTGTATTATTTAAAACAACTATTGCTACACCGATCCCTATTGACCCTTTTACGTAACGTGCGCCTGCACACCGATCGCGATGATTACTTTTATTACTGTAATAGGCGTATGATTACGTTATTACTTATCCATGCTGCGCCTGTAGCCAAGCGGACAATCTACAGTCGTTAACGCTAATAGAAAGCGAAAAAATGTAAGGGAATGACATTTTGCAACGAAAAGTCACGTGGTCAAAACAATGCGCTATCGATTGCGACAAGAGAATAGAAACAAAACGTTTGCCACTTGTCTAGGCCCTCTGTTTACTTAAGTTTGTCTGGGATCGTGATTGAGGATTATAAATCTAATGAGATCAATAGTTAAATATGAAAAAAACATTAACAACGAACTGATTCCATTGCACGTGCACGAGGACTTTTGAAAAATATAGATAGAGAACAGGGCCTACGGGAATGAGGTTTCAATGGACAGAAACTAGTTTTTTTAGAAAATTGAAAGTAATAATATTATTAATGTTTGAACTTAAAACATAAACGGCTGAGTTTTGAACGTTTTGAGCGAAAAATAAACCTATTTTACATTTTAACTCCTGAAACGCATTGTAAACGCAATTTGGCGTTTTTCCTCAAGCTACGAGGTAAATAGTAAAGATAGTTAGTAGTTTGTTGTTTTGGATTTTGTTGAAGAATCAAAAACCATGTCAAGTAGACTTCATGTTAGATGACATTTCCACAAAGAGTTTGTCACTATTTTCCTTATCAGATTATTGCGTTGTACAAAAAGAACCGTGAGAAAATAAAGTAAGTACGCTATTTCCAGTCTGAATAAATTACATGAGTGTGGTGGCATGTGCAATCGCACTGACCTTCGCGGTGAAGATTGCGGATCGCTCGATACGTAAACAGACCATAAATATTTCGCCACTGGCATACGTGGTCGATGATTCTACATATTGCGTAATAAATAATAATACAACATCGGAGAATAGGTATAATAATTACCAAAATATAACCTCATCCACATAAACCCCGCTGTTCTGTTTCCATAATTCACAAAACTCCTTGAATCTGCTGGGATCAGTTCACTGTTTATGTTTTTTCATTTACAGCAGTTGACCTCAAAAGGTGACTTATAAGAATATCAGCCTATACTGCCCACTGCTGGGCAAAGGCCTTCTCTCACAAATCGAGGTGAGAGAGATTAAGTCATACTCCACCACGCGGACCCAGTGCGGATTGGTAGAGGCAGGTTGGTGGCCACCTGCTGTTGGAACTTATCAAGCCGCCTTTAAGGCTTCCAACTCGGCTTAACGACTACCACATTAAGTGGTAACCGGGACCAACGGCTTAACGTGCCTTCTGAAGCACGGAGACCTTCGAATATGAAAATGCCACAAACGGTCACCCATCTCTGGCCGACCGAGTCGAACGCTGCTTAACCTTGGTGATCGCATCTCGCAAAGCAAATTTACGTGTAGGATTAACGTCTCCGCGCAATCCTGTCACAGGTCTGGATTAAACTAGTGAATGTCAGTTAGCGAGTCTGTTCTTTTCTGATGTCTATTTGTTGATGTAAAATGATGATTGCTCCTTTATTGGTTTTTGCGACAGTGACAGGAAGTATGAGACTGGCGCTATTCTATCGCATAACTATACACCACATCACACATAAATACAACAAATAAATTATTGTCTTATTTACTGGGTTTAAATAATTTTTTTGGTAAGCGTAAGGTAGGACGGCCCCCAGCTAGATGGACCGACGACCTCAAAAAGGTCGCTGGGACAGACTGGATGCGGAAGGCGGAGGACCGTGTGCAATGGCGCGTGTTAAGAGGCCTATGTCCAGCAGTGGACTACGATGGGCTGATTGATTGATTGAAATAATTATACTTACTCGAAGAAATACATCCTGACGGTACCTTCTTGGAAAATAATTATTATTATAGTTCAGTAGCGTATACTACAATAGTCTATTTCAGCGTGCTCCAATTTTCAGCAATGCGACATGTTACCATTAATTTATAGTTTCAAATTTAAAATCCGCGCGTTACTTGAAAAGGTGCCAAGTAGCGTCGCACCAACATTGGATTAAAATTTCTTTCCGCTTAATTATACTGCATATACCTACCTTCCTGAGTGTAAATAGACGAAAGATTTCGGTACGATTTTATTTTAAAGTTTACCTAATGAGTGTACAGGTTTATTCACGCCGCCAATATTCGTTAGCCATCTAAGTATACATTTGCGAGGAAATGCATGTTTATATGAGAATTCGTGAGCCTCTTAAATTTTCGAGAAAACGTCAAGTGAGACAGTAGCTTGTATTATGTACTGTATTACTTAGGGTATTTAAGTATAAAGATGCTATCTAAGCGCACATACATACATGACAATTGCGCCCATATAAAAATGACTTCACTCGCAATCGTCGCCATTCTATTTTAGTTTGCCAAGAAAACGTCTTCTAAGAAATATCCAATGTGCATTTGATTAAAAATCATTTCATAAAATCTGTCTTCTGCAGATCTGCTTTTAGGTAGTTGATTGTTTGAAAACATGGGGGAATACAGGCGTTTTGAAATTATCCAATGGCTTAAACTGTTTTTTATCCAAATATATTCAGTGTACCAGTAGAATACCTTAGATATATCATGATGAACCGGATTGTATCATTTGACATTAAATTCGCGTATGTTACACCCAAATGGTCATCATCGGGTCTGTTCACCGACAGGGAACGCCAGCAGAAGTGAAGTTGTAATGCAGCGGTTAGTGCTCGGTGAGGCCGATCGCAACAACGTGTTGTTGGTAACGAATGCGGGGAAGTGGGTCAGAGTGGGTCGCGTTGTGCAAGTCAAACTGCGCCGCTGCGCACGCGCTACCGCCGGATCGCGCAATATTATCCCGACCAATACGAATTAACTCATTTCATATGTATTCCGGCCAATCTGGATTAAATCGCCTTTTTACGTCTTCTTCTTGGTCTTTTATCGGATCTACTCAATAAGCCGCGATTGTGCAATAAACAGTTTAATTCCTCTAAGTTGATAAAATGGAGAAAGAAGTGCGCAGACCAAATATGCAAGAATAGATCAACTAAGTGCATTTCCACTGAAGCCGAAACGATTATTTGGCTTGCACGTCTCATCTCCGCACCGTTTCGGTAGGAAAGCACTTTACAATATTATTGCTTTTGAAATAGGATCAGCAGGATGAATTGCCGATCCCTAACTTTGCAGGAATGTACAACATGACTCACTCTGGACTAAATGGATCAAAATCAAAATTTAGTAAAATGGAATTACGTTACTAATTAAATAACTTTGGGACAAAACAATCTAAACAATACAGAATGTATACTTATCGTGCCTGTTTTTCCAAAGAAAGGGTACATTTGTCTTTTACCCAAGTATTTTGGTCCCAAAGGGGTCATAAGGCTATCGTGATTCTTCGAGCACATTATTTCTCATGGCATTCAAAACCTTGTTAAATTCTCTCGGGCATGGAGAGCAATATATACAACAGAAAATTGATAAGGTTACTAATAGAAAACACATTTTTAAAGTCTGATTTTCGGTTCTTTTATTACCTTTTTTGTTGCAATCCCAAGCATCAACTTAGGGGAAGAGCGGCAACTAATACATCTTATACCTACATTTGAATGTTATAAAAGAAGAAACTTACTGACCGATTGACTGACTTATATCGATTAACAGGGTGAATACAGTATATGCAGTAAATGCGAACGACAAAAGGTACAGGTATAAAAATGGATATTATAAAAGTAATGAGTGCATATACTTATTCTATACGAAGTTCACTTAGTCTACCCATACTTTGACGCTCCGCTGACGGACGTGCAACAGGTGTGCTCCCTTACGACAACCCCTCACGATGACGTCAACCTATACATAAAAAAATTATATTCATACGAACTTACCTATTCGTGAAGATCATCTTCAATTCTGCCCGGATATGGAAGAACGCTGTTAAGTGCATAAAGTAAATTATAAGATAGAAGCCAAAAACGATTGTACAAAAACTCAAAAACGTGTGTAATTAACCGCCAATAAACTTATCAATTCTAGAAACTGCGCCACGTAGAATAGATCTCTAGGATAGGCCGATGTCTTCTGAATTATCTGGCAGGCTAAACAAAAAAAAACAGAATAACACTAAAAAGCCTTCCTCTTTCCGCATCGGTGAAGAATTATGCAAAGATGTTATCTCATCCAAGATAATGACAGATTACAAGTCCCTGGCTGAATTAAATCGCAACACAACTGAAAAGCAATAACAAGAGAAATTAAGCTTAATGGTTTTGAAATTAAGAGTGTTAATTCAAATAATTATCAATCTCATACACGCTCTCCGTAACCGGCGAGCGTGTATGAGACAAACTATGAGAGTGGAGGAAGCCAGATTAGTATGTAAGGAAAGAACCTGTTGGAACTCTGTACTCTCTGCCTACCCCGCAAGGGATCTGGCGTGATGATATAGATATCTATCTATCTATCTAGATATAAATCAAATAATCTTATTTTTAAATTTTACCTGGATATACGGCCAGCGAAGTCAATCTTTTAGGGCCTTAGCCACCTCCGCCGCGAAACCATAGCAGTGAAACCGCAGTAGCTCCACTATGACTTCTCAGTTCTACAACGAGCGGAATAGAAGCGAAACTGCCTGTTATAGCGTACAGATTTCGTTATGGTTCTATCTCTTTCCCGCGTTATTTGGCCAAATTGCTCATGAGTCGGTTACACCTCCGCGCTCAGTCCCCCATTTTGTTGCGGTACTGAGTTTCTTTCGCAGTCCCTGTAGCAGTCGCCAAGTTTATATAACGAAACTTAATCTCATGTACCCAAGTTCTACACCTTTTCAAAGTTAATGACCGCAATAATATTTCGTCCTGCTCTGACCCCAAAAGCGACAAAATCTTGCTCCGATTGCGATTGACTCGCGTGAGGTTCCGCTACTCGAATCGCGACATAATGTAGTAAAACTTTTGTAGCGGAATTCGCTTAGCGGTTTCGCATCATTATTTTCGCGGTGGAGGTGTGTTAGCCCTTATTCACTGGTGGTATAACTACCTACGCCTGTATGTTTTGTCACTATTGGGAAATATCAAATATGTTCATAGTGCGTCAATGTTGTTGACTACGTTCGTGTTAATATTAATTAACACTTTAATCTTGTTAGTTAGTGGGTGGTTACTAGTAAGTAGGCACTCCGTACATTGCGTAATTCCGATCAGGTTTTTCTAGTTGCTATACGGATGTTACGTAATAATTTGATAACTTCACAAAGGTTTTTCCTTATATTATTAACATCTTTATTTTAATAGTTGCGAGAAACTCCGGCCGAGGATTTTAATAAATAGAATTATCAATAGTTTTGATATAAAAAATATTTATTTCAAAACGATCCAATTACGTTAAATAGTTTATTGAATGTAATTGACATATGTTTTTGAGTATGAATGAATTAGCCTACTGCGTGCCGCTACAGCATGGCTATCACTTGCGGCAAGACTTTTCTCGTGCTAGACAAAATTTTGTTGCCCCTTGATTCGAGTCTTATACGCAAGTCAAAATAGTCTTATCTATACGTCAATACACAATACAAATCTTGAAACGAGTTATTGTGTCAAACTTGTCGTGGCACGCCATGCTAGCCGTAAGATCAAATAATTATCTCACACCTAGGCTGACAAAATCCATGACCTTTGGCACGGAGGGAAAAGACCTCCACAAATCAAGACTAGAGTGAATACTTCACCATGTGGACCAAGCAGATTGGTATAGGCAGGTTTGTGTCCACCAGCTGTGGTAACCGGGACAAATGGTTAAGCATGATTTCTGAAGTGCGAAGACACTCGAAAATAGAATAACCATATATGGTCAAGTACTAAGCCGACCGCTGTTTAACTTTGTTGATATCTAGAACATTGCCGCCGTTTTGAAATATTAATTCTAATAAGAATCTGGACCTATCGCGATAAAACGTGTTTGCATGGAGTACAATCCATGCACATCAAGAAATATATAGATTAGAGACTTAATATAATTTTTGACTATATATTTTAGAATCTGGTAAAAGTAATACAATACAATTAAACGAAATTTTCTCGATGGAAATAATATTTATATATTAACATTTTCTGATTCCAACGCAAAATGCTTAAGAACTAAATAATGAAATTAACTTAAAAACAAAGCAAATAATTGTAGCAAAGTTATTGTAAAGCAGTTTTTTATTTCATAGTGTTTTTTTTAGAAAATGATAAAATTTTTGTACATGCGTCGTTTATTTTTAAGCGCGTGCTCAATATATCCGTCCCTTATTATTCTTTAAAGAAATCGCATCAATGTCACTCCCCGTCGATAAATGGTCAATTGCTGTAGGCCCTTAACTGGTTCTTTTTCTAAATTTAAGTACAAATTATATTTGAGTATACCTACATATATTTCAATACCTTGCTTCTATCACATTCTTGATTTGTAGTCAATGGTGAAAACTGCGTCTCAATCGACGCTTTATTTGGTACCATGTAATTTGGCGATGATATAACTTAATTCAATGCTTATGGCCAAATATGTATAATTAGTAAAATAGTTTTGAATGTAATTAGCGAACACCTGAAAAGGTAATTTTATCAATATTTACAAATTATCAGTGTGTAATCTCTTATGACATTTCGGTTCCCGCAATTCATTATCATATCAGGTGGAAACAAAAAGTCAGGTTAAATTCTGATTAAAGTGCATTGTATTGTAAAAAATGTAATAACATCGATCACTTGCGTAAGTGCTATGCTACATTTGTTTTATAGTTAACACGGCACCTTTCTGAATATGAGACATGTTATCGTTGTATGAAATCTGAATGAGTATTTCCATTATATAGTATAATCTGATTATATCAAGAAGCACTAAAGGACATCTTTCTGTTCTCAAAATAGGAGAATGAATATAAACATTCTGTGGTGTTCTATAAAACCAAATGTTGAACAAAGAGCAAAGGTATATTAGGTCAAGAAAAAATACTTACCTACTCAAAGTATTCCTAAACGACAAAGGCAAGAAAATATACCTACTTTAGTAAAGTATTTAAGCCAAGGCTTCATTGAAGCGAAACTTTGGCTTACATGGTGGTTACTTAAACTGGTATTCAATAATGAAGTCCTAATTTAGAAATCGTAATTAGTTGCAAGTCCAGCTCCCAGTTACAAGACGAGACCCAACTCTCAGTGTCTATACGGAAGGGTGGATGAAACCGCGCGCGCTGGGAACTGGGTAGGACTTTCATATTCATTTTCTTATAGACGGGTGCTACTCAAGTCTTTATTTAATGTTACGTATGTTTCTTCGACTATTATGATCCTGGTTCGTAAGTATCTACTAAATTAGTTGGGGAAGCGACTTAATTCCCAAAGATATGCTCAATTAAGAGAGAGGCTTCGGTGAGTTCCGTCTTAAGATTCCGGTTCTTGCCGCGTCGAAAGAGTTCACTGCAGCGCCGGTTTAGTGCGGTAAACGTCCCACATACCTCAGCCTTTTCCACATGGACTGAGAATCTTCTAAAGTGTTTCCTTTGCGAAAGAGACAAAAAGATATCTACCTACAAAGTCAAACACCCTGAACGCGTTACGTCGGCTTGATTTAGAGCGACATCAACAGCGAGGCCGACCTCGCACACCCGGCCATTGGTGCGCGGGCCACGGCTACAGGCGCGGGCACGGCGGTTCAGCGGTGCGTGTTGAGTATCGCAGCACCATCGCATTATGTGCCTACGACCTATTTGTATACGCGACGTGCTGTGTGCGCGGGTCAAGGAAACATGGTACCTTCGTTTTGGAATTAATTTTATAAAGTATGTAATACAGATTCAGTTTTCAACGTAAATATAATTAGAGTTAAGCCGTAAACTTTACTACGCCACCACGCGAATTAACGGTTAACTTATATTGCACAAGATTGCGTCATAATGCTGCTATATATAGGTAGTATACTACTTGAGTAAGTGCCTCGAATCCCTGAGGACGACGGCTTCATACAACAATAGCATCATAATGACGCGAAGCCTAAATTTCTCCATAACTAAAGTTGTGTGAGTGGCAGTTTCAAACCGATAGCGAGCGTTCAATTTTTTTTCTGCTGCTACTGTTATATGTTGGCCTTGAGAATGATGAAGAGTAACGGAAATGTAAGGTGTATTATCTAAAATATTTCAGTTGAATGGCAGGGCGATGTCTTAATGTGCTATGCATATATGGCAGCAAGATTATCCTGAGCAATAAAATTATCCTGAGACGGTATACATCATTTTAATTTTTGTAACGTAGCCTCGTGACGCGTAAGTTGCATAAGGTTACTGCAAATCATTCGTGCGTACTTCGGCTACGTACTTATGATTTAGTATCAATAGTATTGAGACAGAATAACAAAAAAATATCCTCGCTGGACCATTGTAGCCGAGCAGGAAGTCCCGATCATGATTTATACGACACTATATTGATTTGTTCTGTTTTTTATCATCGAAAGTTTATATAGAACAAGGAGTCCCAAGGTTGTTCGACAAAGTTTCAAGAGTCGCCTGCCGGACCGTTTATAGTATCAACTAATCTGTCCCGTTACCTTGAATCGACTAGCTTTATTATACGTTATACGTAGATATTTATCACAGCCAGACGCGATACGTTACTATAGATGGCTGATTGACTCTCTAAAAAGGCTATTTATAAGAGAACTTGAGGGGTAAGCTTTTATCATAATAGTTTTAGGATACCCTAACCATGACCAGTGATTCGTTAGCTTTGCCTTTTGAAGGTACAAAATATTCCTCCTGAGATATTACCGCGCTGAACGTATCGCGATTTTATAAGATTATGTACCTATTTATGTGTGTAGAGGTCTCGAAAATGACCCACTCGCAACACACACACACTTTTCATACATTTTGTAATGGCCACCACCGGCTACACGTGTGCGGCTAACCGTAACAAAATGTTTCATACATTTCGTATTACTAAAAAGTGGTTGCTTGCCACTAGTGGCGGTCGCGAGTAGCCCATTTGCAGGAGCTCTATTAGTTTGACATATAAGTACTGCCAGTTACGTTTTTATTGGGATTAAACCTGCAACCGGCTCCGGCAGTCTGCGAAAAATAAAGATTATTAATAATTTCACGGAAAACAGAAAATTAAGGCAAGGTGAAGGAAAGGGGATATTCCAATTCCAGCGTTTTAGAAGGTAAGGCAGGTTGGGTTTGAAAACTATTCGCTCACCATAGTACGGTACTCGGTTATATTACAAAACTGATTAGGGTACTAAACTGAAACAACTGTTCAGTTTAGTACCCTAATCAGTTTGAAGCACCTTCTACTCTCTGAATGTCTCCGCTCCGGTAAAACTCTTATTTTCGGGGCCGCTCTCAGTCGGTTCTCTGGGAAGGGGTTTCCTCTGATTGATGCGACCTAACTGCGGGTGTGCTTCAGGGTGGCGTCCTTTCTCCACTTCTCTTTTCAGTGTTTATAAAGTGATTACTTCTAACATCTCCATGCGAACAATAAGCAGCTGTAGCGCCATTTTAAAATTGAGGAGCTTAATCGTGGAATCGGCGTCATCAATGATGATCTGGAAAATGTATCCCTTGATGCCACTGAAGAGCTAGTGAATAAGCTCGAACGTTTGCAGAATCTGTGTAACCGCTTCATTTTCGGTTTACGTAAATATGACCACGTATCAGAGTTCCGGGCAAAATTGAAGTGGCTGCCTATCCGGCAACGTCGGGTCACATATTCTTACTCTTCTCTACTCCATTCTTTATAACAAATGCTCCGATCTACCTACGTGAGCGTTTTGAATTTCTTGTCCCTAAAATAGGTCCTGTCGTACTGCTACTTTTCTCCTTCTTCGTACTCCTCTTCATTCTTCTAGTCGCTATTATGGTTTTTTTACTGGTCGTGGTATGGTGGTGGTTGTCATTGGAACTCACGTCCACACGCCCTACCTTCGAGCTCCTCTCTGGATGTTTTTAAGAGAAGAGTCGAGGAACATTTCTTATCTGTTTGCTGATACATATATATAATATTTTATACTATTTGTGTATGTATATATAAGTTTATTATATTTATTTGTATAGTATGTATATTATTTATATTTAGGTATTATATTTTTTGTTTAAATGTGTGATTGTATAACTGCCGTCTTATTTATTGTATCATCTCTCAACACTCAAAGGATCGCTGAAAGAAAACTCATATTTTGAGTTAAGCTCGCCATTGTATATGACTTGTAAAAATTACAATTACTTCTCTACTGTGTACAATAAAGAATAAATATAAAGAAGTTTTATTAAATCAAGCAATTTACTTTTTAAATTATACTAGTCAAATATTTAAATTGAAAGGCTAGTACCGTTCCATTCAGTGCGAACGGTGAAAGTGCACATTTTGGCTACAGACTTATGCGCACTACACTCACGGAGCAAATTAATATCTTTTGGTTCCCACTAACGTAAATATACGCAGTAAAACCCCGAGTAGTATCGATTCTTGTAGTTACCAGGCAAAAGTACAACGCCACTCTCACTTCTAGTGCAGGTCTCAAAGGGCGACCAGGGAAGCAAAACTTATCTCATATCGATCGACCACCTTTTTACGGCTTATTGCCGTAAACAGGTCCTAACCTGTGCCAGGCCCTTTTACATGGCTGAAGGTAAATATTTGGGTGAAATGTAGACATGTGATATACTGAAGTACTCTGCATGTCTCACCACTCCCTCTGGAATAACGGCCATTAGTGGTATATTTGTAGTAAAAATATCCGTTATTCTAATTGAAAATCAATCATAGTATTGATATCGACTGTGATTGACAACTGGCTTAAAACTTTTTGTAACTCCAATCTATACAGTTTTTTTTTTACGTTTGGTCGGTTTTGCTTTTACTCCAATGTTCCAATTATTTTTGCACAAGTGGCAATTGCGTTTACATTATGCCATTGTACAAAGTTTACGAATATTCATTTCTACATTCATTTAACTCCCCTATGCACTTAATGACAAAGATGATAATGAAATTGATGAAGTGCCCCACCCTTGATAGTAAAGTGATGGATACTTTACATACCAATTGCGACGGCCGTTTTGAGTGAAAAGGCACGTTTTATCACTTTGTTACAATTATCTTCACTCATGCACATATAGGAATACGTAATGGTTAATATTCCACCAACATTACACATTATAATTCGAAATAACACAAGTTTTGGAAATTAAAACAAATTGACAACATCACTCTTCGGTTTCCCGCCAAAAACTCCCACCTTGTATCTTATAAGTATACTAGTTTCTGAAGTTTGACCAAAGACAAGAACCTTTCATTTTCCGGGATAAAAAGTATCATGTGTTAACCCAGGTAATAAACGATCTGAGTGCCACTTCATCCAAATCCGTTGAGCCGTTTTTGCGTGGGTGAGTAACAGACATCCAAAAATCTAAAGATATAAACTTTGACATTTATAATATTAGTATGATTTGTTATGTTTAGTACAAACGTCAATGATTTGTTTTTTTTTTTATCTTATGTTTAATATCCTTTAGCATGTTATAAAGTTTATAAAGTATCGATTTATATAATTAGGTATGATAATAGAAATATCTGTTTATTGTAATTTAATTCAACCTTGAAACCGTTACGCTATTTGTAGGCATAGGAAAAATATGCAAACACCATTGACCTTGTAAACAAGCGCTTTAGATATTTAATGTTGAAACGAAATCAATATAATATACTCGTAACTAATAATTGCGGAATTGGTAACATTCTTGTGAACATTTAATGAGCGAGTTGCAATTCCACATTACGTCTAGTCGTCTACTATGAATGCGACATCTGCAGTCTTATTATTATGCCAGTCTTTTACTGGCACTTACACGTTGTTGAATGATTTGCTTCATTAATACCTACTGAGTAATAATAGGTATAATGCTCTGCGAAGTACCTACACTAAATTCATTAATTTTTTTGGTAGAAAGCTAGTAACCAAAAGGTTCAGGCTTAAAATCCTGACTTGCACCTCTGGGCTTTTCGAAACGTTTTTGTTTCCGTTTTTCCACTTGCTGATTACCAACGGTAAAGGAATATATCGTGAAAAGACCTTCATTGCAGAAAACCTAAACATTTTCCAAACACCTGAGACGATGAGAGGCCATCTTTACCTTACAGAATCACCTCTAAGAAATGTGGGTTTACTATATGTATACCTCTGACTTCTCCTTTATATTATGACATAAATAACAGTTTCTTCTAATTACTTCCACCGATTTAAGTGTCTTATGAAAATAACCGCGAGACAACGTGCAAGAGGCGCAGGTTTATATCGAGGCAACTATCAACCACAAGTTCCGTGTGGAAAGTGCACGCGCAGGTCGGCGGACGATAGCGACGCGTGCGTGCCACTCGTGCTACATACATAGCTACATACGAACGAACAAGGATAGAAGTCTTAAACGCCTATTAAATAAAATCGACAAATAATTTCCCACGACCATTTGAGCATCTCAACGATTGAACTGCCAAATTTTGTATCGAGTTCAACCTCAATACATTTGGCAGTGTGTGTTCAAGTTTTATTATATTATGTTTTTCAGATATCTTATTCGAGATTGCGTGGTTTATTTTTGCTGTAAAATATGATGATAAAAATTGATACCGTAATTACAGAAGTATGCTAAGTCTGTAGAAAAATTATTCTTTATTGATACCGTGATTTTGTGCAACTGTTTTGACACAGATGTTCTTACTAATAAAGCGTGTAATATACTTATGACTTTGTAAGTGTCCGACAGTTGGCGAAGGCAATAAATGCCGTTCCATTCTCAGAACAACTGAGTCACACAAATTGACATTTGCGATAACCTACGATCTTATTGCTGGACAAGTTGGCAACTGGTTGGTTGTGGTCGTCCTACGATAGTTTGGTTCATATAGGTCGATGTGAACGTAAATGCATTAAATTGTTTCATATTACTTTGACAGTATCGACCTTTATGTTTAAGATTCTCGCATCGCCTACAATAAATCCTTTTAGGGTCTGTATAGATAATACGTGACTCTACGATGGATATTTTTCATATATTGTATGTATAACTTCATATTGAAAAGCAGACAGATAATAGGATTTACATTAGTGTGTGTTTGCCGTGCGTCATGGAGAAGATCACCAAAATACTGGCAGTCCGCCCAAAAAGTGCGCGTTGGTAGAGCGTATGTCGTCGAATATCCTCATAACGTGCCTCGTGCTCTTGTTCCTTCTGGATTTGTGTTATTGACATGTTGCAATGTCGATGATTCGCGTTAACCTATTCGCTTCTCAATTTATATCAACCTTGAACTTATCCTGCGAAAATGACGTGAAGAGAATTAACTCTACAATTGCGCAAGGAGCGTTTGACTTTGACTCATCGACCACCTGATAAATAAAGTATTATGAAATATTATGTTTTGCTAAACTATCCAATGTGTAGGTAACACATGATGTATAGGTAGGTACACGTTCGTTTTATTTGATATCGTTCGTCTTTTCTAGACTTGGTAATCTTGATATCATGTGGGCGATTAGTTGTTTGTTTGAGCGTAAAAGAGAGCCTCGTACACTGTCTCTTTCTGGTAGCAGTGTGCGCGGGCGGCGCGGCGGGCGCGCGGTCAGTGCCGCATTAGTGACGAGCAGCAACCAGTCGTCGCCGTGATGTGCCACGCAGTAGTTCTCGGAGTTTTGTTTTCACTGCCCTCCTACCTGTACTCGGCGGTTCCATTCAGGTGAGCATCACGTAGGCGCCGCAGAACCGCTGACTGCCTTAGTACCACGACTTGTGCTCCGGAATGTGAACGTTTCATTGTGTTTTGTGCCGTGTGAACCTCTGATCCCCAGTTTCCCCTCAAAATGAATAAAATTCGAAAGAAACAGTCGGATTTTAATTTGGAAATGGCGTATTTTCGCAGCAGTGATTAAGATTAACTTATACCTAGTCCATAATTGCCGTATATTATGTGGCGCGGGTAAATCATCGGGAATGGTCAGTTATTCACCGTGGTTTACCACTTTCGTGTCACGTTAATGGATTTATAATGAATCATTTTACGCGAAAAGCATACGGATTGACATATTAAGTATTGCGGTCACGAGCGATGGACACCGACCGCGGTTCTGCAGTTGTTGTGGGGATCGCCATTGAACCCATCGCTTTCCTTCTATGCGCGTGTCGACCCATAAGTGTTCGTTGTGAGGTGGCCGACCTTCTGTCATTATTGTGCCAGCTTCGAGGAACTTGACCAATACGACAGTGTGAACGTAGCCCGTTTAGTGACGTAATGGACAGTTGCCTGGAGGCTCTGATGCTGTGGCTCTCCGTGTTCGTGGATACCATCCTCGGGAAGTTAGTACGATTGTGTGAAAAATTAATTAATAATTAGAACCGGATAGGTTAAAAAGTGTGCTTATTTCGTCACATCAGTTCATATTCAAATAATCATTTGTTGCACTATTTTAAATTAACTTATATAAGTACTATGATTGCAAGTACTGACTGTACTCCAGTGTTCAAAATTAAATTCGGCTTAATTTTTCAAGACTTCTATATGATACTTGACTTGTATCATGATAGCATATAATATTTTTAATATTTGGCATCGTTGTTATTGAAATCGGTAAGGGCTACCACAAAGTCAATTTTTTTATATATTTTTAGATTTAGTAAATTACTGCTGAACTTTTCTGGATTTGATAAAATGTTAAATAAAACGTCATTTACAGTACGTTCAAGCTCCTGTAATTTTATTTCTCGACTTTGACTTGTAAGGGCCTTCCATATTTGCAGGTCAAAGGACTAATTGATTGCACTTCACTAGGTTTTATACACTATATATATACTTTTTAAAGTAGACTATTTACATTTTTTTAACTTTCTAAAACTTTATCTTCTATATCCAATAGGTGTTTACAGGCACTAAATTAGGTATCTCTTGTTCTGATCACGTGACTCCTTGAAAGATCTTATTCCCATACATTTTTTACCATTTTCTATTATCGACTGTAGAAAGTCAGTTTGTCTACAAGAGCTGTTCTGTCAATAACGGCAACACTAATCGTTTTGAGTTCGCTCGTTACTAGTTAAAAAAATCCTAGTAAGGGGTCACTTTAATAAATGTCACCCGGAGTGAAAAATGTTGAGATATTTGGCACGCACTTGACGGTAGAGTGCTGAGTGACCCGCAGCACTTCGCACACAATGACGGACACACGGACTGACGACCCCTATAGTGCGAGCGAGGTCACGCTCGTGGACCTTGAAACGGCAATATTTACTTCCGGTTTGAAGTTTTAAAAGGTATAACACCTTCTCGCTAATTTCTGCGCATTACTTCAGAAAACATTTTCGACGAGTAATTTAGTACCGCGTGCCTTGTTCTTGTAAAGCGTTTGAATTAATTGGGCGTCGGTTTTGGAACGTTAATTATTTCAGCAGTAATGTTAGCCTAATAGATAAACGCTCGCCTTGTATTTATGAAGTCAAAGGTGCAAATCCAGTTAGCGTTTGTTTGTCAAAATGATTGTCACTTGCTTACGTAAACTTCCATATCCCAGAAAACTAAACAAGTTTTCGAATGATAAATGATAAAATCGCCCAAAGAACAACAGCAGGTTTAAGACCAAATTAATTCGGAGAAAATAGAAATGAGCATGTATATCTCTACTTACCTATTCGGAGCGGTTTGCGTAAAGAATATCGATTTATTAGGTTTTAGAGGTATTAAAATACCAGTTTACTTGTTATCGGTGCTACGTAGAAGTTAAAAATATTGTTTTCTTTTTTTTTCGATTAAAAATCAAGGTTATTTACCTCATTTTGCAATAAAAACAATAAAACAACTTTTATTTACATCGTATTGTAAATTTTGTTGAACAACTTTTTAAAACTATATCATTGTAAGTATAAATATATTTTTAGGTATCCATTGTTAATATGACTTCCGTACTCTTTCCGTTCTCTTTTTTAACTACTTTGGTTTTAACACAGCTATAATTATTGTTTACATAAGAATATGCTAGGCTCTATACTTTAATAATATATTACAGCCAGGGTTTCAGACAATTACGCATAAAACAGTCATATTTAAAACTAGTTTTTGTCCACGAATACGCGGGCAATCCAAATGAATTACAATACAAAATATTAATGTACATTTATTTTATATTCGTGTAATTAAACAGCTTTCCCAAGAAATTGTACCCGTACTTATCGAGTGCTTAAAATACAAAGCAAATACAAACCATCTTGCAGTTCAAAATTACCGCTATATTTGGAATCAGCGAGGCTGATCGCCTAAAAATGCCATTTATGTCGGACGGGAAAGACCATATGCGGGAGAATATACCGACTACGAGCTAAAACAAATTTATATAGCCTTCTTATTCTTCCAGTTTATCCTACTAATATTAGAAATGTAAAAGTTTATGTTTGGATGTTTACACTCAGTCACGAAAAAACGGCTGAACGGCTTTGGATGACAGATACTTTTCTACTTGGATGTGTAACATAGGTTACTTTTATACCGTTAAATGTTAGGTTCCTGCCTAAAGTCAACACGGACGAAGTCGCGAGCAGAAACTAGTAGTCTATATACCTCTAAAATGTTACATTAATCTGTTTAGCCCTTTCGAGATTGACAATATAATAAGCCTATCTAAGTATAGTCAAAGAGACTTTCCACATTCTGCTATTTGCCTTATGTCACCATTAATTTTGTATCTGAACTAAAAAATCCCAGATAATCGAGCTGATAATATTATCTTCGGAAGGACCAACCTTGAAAATTCCGTTTGTGTAACATATTACTGAAAGAAAAAAACATGTCGCTATCGTTATCGCTAGACGCACGACTTTTGATCTTGTGTCATGACGTCGTTCCATTGGGTGTGGCACTTATTGCAATCATTAATCGAGTTCTTTTGAAGAAAAACTATAAAATGTGAATAAATCGGACAGAAATCTAAAGAAGTAGAAAGTCTGAATAAATTATGTATTTTTTAATCTGCACTACACATATTTGTGTAGGTATGCTTTTAGAGTCTATTAACATAATATCAAATGACGATATTAAAAATTGAGTCATATGACACTGCTTCTTCACTTCGATATATTCATCCATCGTGCTGGTAAAATCGCGTACGATATCTTCAAGTTGATTACCTAAGATAAAATAGTTGGTGATTAATATTGAATAGCATAAGCTCATAAATTATCCTGTATGTGTATACAATGATTATTGCAATGTGTGTAAACACATACACAAAAATAACGATTGACATCCTAGAAGTACTGCAGGTCGTGTTAATTACATCAATATTACAAAGCTAAACATTTTACAAAAATTATCTCAACAACCAGCATTCACAGAAGAAGGGAAAAGGGAAAGGGAAGCAACTGCTTATTGTTTATTTTGATTATCTTTAAAGTTTGCTTATATGTGTAAGGTTGGTGATACATTGCCAAATATTTCTCTTAGTTGCGTAAATAGTTAATATTCAAAATTAGCCAAAATCTAAGAACATCTGTGCTCTTTCGTTGATTTGAAATTTTACGTGAATCTCCTTATTAATGTTCCTATTACTATATCTTTGTACGATGAATTTTAATACTTAAATATATACCGGCTGAAATTGAGGCACTTCAAATCGATGCTTTGGGATCAAAGTGAAATAGATGCTACGCCACCGAGACTCACTATACGAGCGAGTGAAAATTTAACACATAGCAATCTCAACCATGAGCTCTACAAAATGGCTAGGTAAACAAAGTCTGCTCTTACCAGGGTATTGCGATTGTGGTTGCTAGTTTCTGATACTCTTGGACGCGGCCCCCTAATAGAACAAGAAGGAGCGTCAGTAAATTCACTGTGTTGCTTCACTGCGCATAACCTTTCTTTGCCTACCTATATCTAACGTCCCAGATCCCTTGCGGAGTAGTCAGAGAGTAGGTAAAGAGTTCCAACAGGTTCTGCCCTTACAGACCGCTCCTGGTTCCTTTACTCTCATATTTCGTCTCATACATGCTCGCCAGTTACGAACTCTCGTCTCTCTTTACCTATGTATTGAATGAGATTAATTCAATGATCTACTAAATCAACAAACTACCTTACTCGCCAAATAGAACCTCTATTGCACTATTATAACAATGAATATTATCGTATTCCAGGAAGGCGCGTCGCAAAGAGCGCGAAGGCGAGCCGACTGGGGACCCCAAGCTTTACCTACAGGAGGCGCTGCTCGAGCGCAAGCTGCCCGAGCTCGACATGCGCCAACTGGTCGACCTGCCCGACGGGCTCGACTTCAACGAGTGGCTCGCATCACACAGTTAGTATTTTAATAATTCCTTAATAATCGTTATCCGACGATAAAAACAGCCGGAATCTCGAACGGCGAGTCTTTCAAGGGAGGTCCAAACCTCTTCGGCCGGACCACGACGATCATAGCTCATTTCAAAATACAGACACTCAAGTTTTCCTGCGAGATCGAATCAAATACGAGAAGATCCATAGATGAACCAAAGTTATCTATATTGAGTTCTTAGATTTACGCGAATATTACACATGAAATAAAACTATTTTACGGATTTTATCGCGGTTTATTTTTTGCCTTTTGGATGTCTGACACCTCAGTCCCTCCCGTGACCATGGGTGCTGCAAAGCACTCGAAACGTCGGGAACAAAAATAAAAAATAAACCGCGATAAAATCCGTAAAATAGTTTATTTCAAAGTTATCTACACATAGCGGTCTGTATTGCCATACTTAAGTTAGAGTGGGCAGGGCACTTTGCTTCGTAGAACTGACGGCTGTTGTAGCAGATAGATTCTCCAGTGAAGCAGCGATTTTGGGGTTGCATAACTGTACTGCAATGGACGCCTTTTGGCTGGTGGTCTTTTAATTCTGTTTTCCACTGATAATAGTCCTAAGCCATACGTATTGTCACTTGTTTGAGCCAAATTCAACTGACCGATATCTATTTCTCGATAGAAATTGTATACCTGTATTTTTTTTAATATAGACGTTTTAATTGGTTGAAGTTATAAAATACGCCTCATATCAAGAATATTAAATTTGTTGCTTTCCGCTTAACTAAGGACATCTGACTACTAATAAGGCCATCAATCGATATTAGAATATGTGTCATTTCGTGATGTAATATTATATATTATGTCTAGGTCGTGTATTACGTGCGCGTTATTAGTGTATAACAATTCACATTTGGGAAATAGAATGCCAATGTGCTGTAGATAACCTCCCTTCTAAACATCTCTTCCTGGCGTCTTCTCTCCACTAGTTCAACATGTGCATCTCAAACTCACCAGCTGGGAAAACAATTTCTCTTTCAGAGAACAAAAAATATTATAATTGCAAATCATCGCATAATGAATATAATCATTAGTATATTAACGTTTGTTTATAATTAGTTTGAACGTATACATTATGGTTGTATAATCGTCATACAATTAACATTATAATCATCAGTCTCGTTACCGACTGCTTAACTTATGCCATACAAAGTTGGTTTACTAAATTGCGGCAAGGATCTTTTGGCCTGTGGATGAGATTGACAGGGGCTTTGGTGTGAAATTAGTGGTAACATTTAGTAAATTTACCTATTTCCAAGGATTATATTTCAACAAGGGGCTGCCTACGGTTTAAAAAAAAAAGAATTTGGATAAATTTTATAGCAAACGGCAACTCTGCGACTCTGCGACTGGCATAAAGTGATATTTCACTTGATGACAGCGTTAGTTTCGATTTTGGCCGCGGGCCAAAATATCCTTGTTTGACTGTACTTGCAATCAATTCCGTAAAAAATATCAAAGAAGTATTTTTTTATCTTTTTCAATCGCTTATTTTTCTTTGAGGTTTCGGAGGCAAGAAAAAGTGTTCATGTGTCTACGTAGACAGGTCGCGGGGCGCCGCAGCCTACGCGGGACCGGTTTCAAACTTGGCCTTTTTATTCCCCGCCGACTGACACCTGACTTGAGGTCAGGTCGTGATATCTTCATTTCACGTCACAACATAATCGGCACAATACATGTCGCACGAACTTTCGTTTTCATCTCGCTTTATACAAATTATTATTCATAGCTGCTTAGCATATAACGACCGTAATCCAGTAAAGGCTAAAAATTTGTGGTGGTTTTGTTTGTTTGGGACATTGATTGAACGATACTTGTATATCTCCGTTATATTATTGAGTTGCGGTTCTCTTCGCGAGTGACCAAGTGGCTTAAGGGCCTACCGCAATCGACCATTTATCGCCCGGGAAAGGGACAGTGATACCATTACTTTACCAAAGGATAATAAGGGACGGATATATTGAGCGCGCGCTGGGCTATGTGTAAAAACAAAGCAAATTGCTCTGCTCCTATACATGATTTGCCCCAGAACCAACAGCAATGAAAAAAGACTTGTACGATTTTAAATCACCCATAAATTTTCTTAAAGCATTTATTAATAAACGGACAATTGTGTGTTGACATTCAGTAAAGATGTCGGCAACTTCGATATAAGTACTTACAATACTTTGAAATATTCGTTTTATATTACAAATTGTCCGTTAGATACGGATATTTGCCATTATTTTAAAAAAATATACAAATAATGTTGGTATGGGTCAAATGTTTGTTGGTTTTGGGGCAATTTTCGACAATGTCTTTTATCATTTTGTATCTATCTATATCATCACGCCAGAACCCTTGCGGTCCCTATCGTTTTCTTAAAATAATACACTATGATATAAAAAAACTGCTTTACTACAATTATTTGCTATTCTATTGATTAGTTCTTAAGCATTTCGCGTTTGAATCCGTAATTGTGAAGCAATAGTATAATCTTGTATTTCTTTTACCAGATTCTAAAATATACAGTCAATAATCATATTTCGAAATATTAAGTCTCTAGTCCATACATTATTTTCGCGGTAGCCCCTTAAGAACCAGGATCCCAAACAGACTACGAGTAACAAACGTAGTTTAGTTTGTTCAATCACTATCACTACCTGTCTGAACGCGATAAACTATATACCTTCCGAACGGATTTTCATATGGTTTTCACGAATGGACAGAGTGAATCAAGAGATTTGTGTGTATAATTCACCCGTGCGAAGCCGGGCGGGTTGCTAGTATTATATAAACTAAATACGGAATATTGACGGACGATTTAGCGCAGTGGTTAAGAGCTTAAGCCGCTATGCCCACTGCGTCTAATAGTCGGGTTCGAGTCCCGCACGGGACAAATCTTTGTGTGATCCACAAATATTTGTTCCGGTCTGGGTATTTGTGTATGTGAATTTTCATGTTTGTAAACGCACCCACGACACAGGAATAAATCCTAGTGTGGGGCTACGTTTTTAAAAAAAAAGAAAAAAAAAAGAGAAAAAAAAAAATTAGTTGAACATAATTAACTTATTTGAGAAAATAATGAGAAACGTCATCAAAAACACAAATTAGTTTTTATAAAAAAAAAACTAATAAAAGATAAAAACAGCCTCATTAGTCTAGCGGCAAAGCGCATCGCTTTGTGATCACGAGGTCCTGGATTCAAATCCTAGGTCGGACAAATGTAGTTTTTCTAATAAAAATTCCCATTATGAGTCCGGAGTCTGGAATTGTGCCCGGTATATGGCAATAGGCTCACCCCCCTATTACATGGGGCCTAACATCGTCGGCGAAAAGTGGGTGTACTCAGTACACCTTTGCCATCTCCGCTCGGGGAATATATGCGTGACCGTGTTCATTTGTTTGTTATTTTTAAGTAAAACACCGACGCGGCTTATTCATCAAGCGGGGGTTTCAAAGGTATTTAGTGTATATTTCGTCGACGAGATTAGGTCACAATGTAAATAGGGGGCGAGCCAGTCGTCATTAAACTATGCGCAATTCTGGATAACGGACTCCTATTGAGATATTTTGTTAGAAAAAATATACTTCGTCCGATCTCGGTGTGTGTGTGTGAATGATGTACGCTGTTGGCCGCGAAGCCTTTACAGCTTCACCGGACTTAATGTCCGATCTCGGATTCGAACCCAGGACCTCACGATCGCCAGCTCCACTTTGCGGCATTACACTAACGAGGCGGTTGAAGAATTAGTTTTTGTTTTAATTATATCCGTTTACAGACTGCCTCAGAAGCCGGAATAACAAGTTTTATTTATTTGATCGAGTTAATTACTTTTAAAAGTCGTGTGGTTAGTTTTTAAAGATATCTTGGTTGTTATGAATAATTGCAGTGACTATATTATATTAACTGGAGCTAGTCTGTCAATCTGCATCTGTTTCTTTTAATGAATTAGGTATAATATGGAATACAAGTTGACTCACTTTTTATATCTTGATTATTTTTGTAAATCTATCCATCTATATCATCACGCCAGATCCCTTGCGGGATAGGCAGAGAGTACAGAGTTCCAATAGGTTCTTACTCCACTCTCATAATTCGTTTCATACACGCTCGCCGTTTACGGAGTCTCTTGACTCTTAATTATTTCTGTAAATATGTAATCATGTGTTTAATGAAAAGCGGTCTAGTTATACATATTTTTTTTCTAAAAACCAACAGCTAACAAATCTCTTATACGCCCGGTTCACGTAATCTAGTAACTATACAGTTCAGCGACCTAACCCAGCTCAGGTCAGTAGCTAGTATAACTACACTGAACTGAATCCTCTCAAAAACCTAGTCCATTCAACGACGTAAACTTACGAAAAGTATTGTAGACCACCAACCCACCCGTCTTTGTTCCAGTCACTGGATTAACTAACAGGATCCAGCGACTTAAATGTTACATTAAAGTCATTATTAAAGATTGGACTTTCTCAGAAATCCACGGCTTACGATACCGTAGACCGCTACGGGCAACAGTCACGCTCTACTAGCGCACGTCCTAAATTCATAACCGCGCTAGATGGAAACCTTGGTGTAAAAGATTGGAACACAAATACTGGTAAATAAAGCACATTTAAGCTATTTAGCCTTGCAACTTCCGGATCTGATGGCTACCACCCACATAAGACTTTCGCAGTTAGATTCGACAGAGGAAGGAGCTATCAGACCTTCTATTTTAAACATACTATGCTTATAAGGTATCAACATCTAATGCTCTTAAGGTGTTTACTTATTCATAGCGCCGAGGTGACTTAACAGTCAGGATTTAGTTAACATGATAAGTCATGATATCCTCCTATTAGTAGTTCGGAGATATATAAAGGAGAGGTAATAAACCCCTCCTTTATGCTTTAGTAGATAAAAGTCCTAACGCTGAATTGTATTGTATAAAAATAACTAGTTTTTACATGGATATCAGCCGTCGATAGATATCATATAAAAAAAGCATACATAAATCGCCTGTATGTATGCTTTTTTGTATGATATCTACGACATGTTCGTACATATAACCTCTTCGGTTTTCAAGTTGATTAAAACAATACCTAAAATGCTTATTTTCTTGGCTATCGAGTAATCTATTTGTACCCAATTTTTAACCATATTGCCTTGAGCCGAACTATAATAAATAGCAGTGTAATAGCATCCATTTGATACTAATTAGTTACAACAGACTGTTTATTTAATGCAATTGTTTTGTTAAATTTGTTCTGTTCTATTCGGAGATTCGATAGATTTGTTCTATTTCGCATCCGCTTAGCGTTTGGTTTTATGCGAAATCTGACCTTTCGAATCGATCGTGACAAATTAGACATGATTTCTCCTAGCTTACTTCTTTCCAAACACTTTTGTGATTGTTGCTATTTGGTTTTTCGCATCTACTGTTATTATTTATATACTGTTTTCATTTAATGGTTTTCGAGACTGCTGAACGTAACGTACGAAACGCAAATAAAATAAAATCTGCCTTCGAGTGAAGGACTTAGCATATTTTTAAACGGTTGAGGCTTTCAAAATATCATTATTATAGGTGATTTCCATTTGCGATTCCTAAGGCTTAAGTTTTGCCGGCAACTAGCGTAAGGTAGACACGAACACCAAATAAATATAGCTAACCTTCACTAGATTGAAAGGCAGCAGTTAAGGAAGTTTTTTGACGAGATCAGTCACGTAGTTTTTAGTATGTTAGGTACTTATTATGCGCTTCTATCTCTTGTATCATGCAAGTTGATCGTTTAATGAGTGCAGAAGATACTTGGTTTAAAGTTGGAGTCAGATGTGTATTTAGATATTGATTTTTGACAATTATTAGTATGGAATCTCCGTAGTCATAAAACGCGTGTGAGGATCGTTATAATCAAACCACACCTCTGTTCCATCTTGTTCGAGATCCAAAGTTGTTTGCAGTCACTTGGACACTGGCGAAGTGCCAAAGTGGCTTATGAGTCTCGAAACACAGCTCAGTAAAATAGGGTGATGTGTGTTTCATCTCATACAGTCGAGTTTATAGATATTGCTGGTAAGGATTAAGGGTTGTCTTCGCCTAATATGCACTCAAAAATATATTCTTTTATTTTTTTGAATGGATGTGATTTAAAATAATAAATTTAGCTAGTGAGCTTAGCTCAAAATTTTAGAAAAGTAACAGGACTGATGGCATGGCCTAATAAGGATAGACCTCGAGGCACTGTTTCTCCGCGTATTCTGTAAAAGAAAACTCATACTAGCCCGAAACGACCCGAAGTCAACGAACTTTCTGATGGCTTTACGTAGCTATCTGTGCCGAAAAAAGTATAGGTCACGAACGCCGCACTGAAGCATTTCATTTTCTTGAGTCGTATATACCTACATAAACAATAATCGAGGGATAGGTGACCTTCAAAACATTTCCAGTAAATAAAACTATTTTGCGAATTTTATCGCGGTTTATATTTGATTTTTTAGTTCCCGACGTTTTGAGTGCTTTGCGGCACCCATGGTCACAGGAAGGACTGAGGTGTTAGACGATTAAAGCCGAAAAATACTTTTATTTCATGAGTAATATTCGCGTAAATCTAAGAACTCAGTATGTTTTACAGTAAATCTTCGGCATCTTCTAATTTCGGCACGGATTAGTGGACAAGGTTTAGCTTTGTATCGAAGTCCTAAAATTTGGCTCTGGACAATCGATCAGCTATGTGTCCATAATGTAGATAATGATCTTTATTTCATATACTTCTTGTCATTGTGTTTGCAGCATTGGCGCTATTCGATCACGTGAACCTGCTATACGGCACTGTATCGGAATTCTGCACAGCGGCCACGTGCCCCGACATGACGGGTCCCGGTGGCCGCACGTACGCGTGGTACGACGAACGCGGAAAGAAGTCCCGCGTCGCTGCGCCGCAATATGTTGACTACGTTATGACATTCACACAGAAGACGGTCAACGATGAGACCGTATTCCCTACAAAATATGGTGAGTTGGATAATAATAAATCATTAGGTAAACGCATCGTTTTAAAAAGTAGTTTTTTTTTTATCTAAAACGAAACCAACAGTTTCATGAGGGCCATGCAGAGAGATCTCTCTACCCTTATGAAACTGTAGGTGCAAGTTTTCACTAATGTGGTAGTCGTTAGGCTAAATTGGAAGACAATAGTAGGTGACAATAATTCGTACTGGGTCTACGTTTGCGCAGCAGTGGGTCAATATATGTGACCAGAGCAAATTGCGAAATTACCTTACCAATTTTTTTCTTGAACCAATTTTGGCCAACAATAGCCAAATGGGCTTAAGTTATTGTTGCTTACTGATTCGTTATGTTAATACAGTGTCGAAATTGTATTATGTTAACACATGTTATCAATTTCTGATTCAGTTTCACATATTTTCTCTTAAACGTTTACAGATACAACGATTTCGACGACAAGGATTTTTTAAAGTTTATTTGTTTTTTTACACAAGTTCTAGGTAAATAATTGTTCCCCTCTTATGTTGTAGCGAACGAGTTTCCTGCTCAGTTCGAGGGGATGGTGCGGCGCGTGGTGCGGCTGCTGTTCCACGTGGTGGCGCACATGTACGCGGCGCACTTCCGCCAGCTGGCGCTACTGCGCCTGCACGCGCACCTGCACCTCACCTTCGCACACCTCACCGCGCTTGACAGACGCTTTTCCTTACTTGACCATAAAGAGACCGAGGTCAGTACCTAACTGTTAGTTCTCACATGTATGTTGTGCAATGAGACGAATAGTTTTTTGACGAATGCGAATTTAAACACCTGCGACTTTTCTGAGTAGTATATTTTATGTCAGAAATGTGATTGTGGATGGGTTGTTCGAAAATTCTGAAAACCTTTCTTTTTTTTTTAACTCTACTAGTTTTCAGGTTACAGGTATTTCTATTATGTATTTATGTAGATATTATGCCCAGTATAGTAATAATAAGGACTTGCGAAATATGCATGTACATACACAGGCCAAAAAATCACACTGGGGGTGCGTCCCATCATGACGTACGCGTGTGTGATGTTCGGGCACGCAGCCCACTCTCACATCGATAGACTTCAAGCGGTTCAGTCCCGCTTCCTCCGCAAAGCCGTAGGTGCCCCGTGGTTCGTACGTAATGTCGATCTCCAGTCCGATCTCGATCTCGAATCTATTCGTGCCTATAATAAAAAGGCGACAACTCGACACTTCGCGAACGCATCTTCCCATGCGAATCCGCTAATCGTAGCCGCTATCGACTACGAACCCATCCCCGGCCACCGCTACCGCCGGCCTCGACATGTTCTCACCGATCCCCCCGATGCTCTTACATCGCTTCTTTCCGCTCCGGATACGGACATCGACGACTAAGTCGTAGATCCCTTCCCCCCGTAGCGACTGTCCAAACTCGAGGCGCCCTCGAGTCGCCCCTTGCCCTTCTGGCTCGAGCGTAGTGGTTGCACGCTCGCCCTTAAGTGAAGCTGTAAAGGCCTCACGGCCAGCAGCGTATATCACTCAAACACACACAATAGGGACTATAGGCGGGACGATGTTTTTTGGGTAATACTAGCGACCCGCCCCGGCTTCGCACGGGTAATTCACCCGTGCGAATACACATAAACCTTCCTCTTGAATCACTTCTTCCATTGGTAAAATCCGTATAAATATCTCCTCGGTAGTTATTGAGTGTATCGGGTTCAGACAGACAGACTACCGCGGCGAAGGGCCTTTTTTGTAAAATGTAGTGATAACATGTTACTTTATATTCTCGGCAGGTGCTACGCGACCTGGAGGTGGCGTTGCGGCTGACGGAGGCGGGCGGGGGCGGCGGCGGCGGCGGCGGCGAGGCGGGCGCCGAGGACGCGTCGCCGCGCCGCCGCTCGCCCGTCGTCACGCAGCCGCTGGCCACGGCGTGAGCGGGCCGCCGCCCACCCGTCGTCACGCAGCCGCTGGCGACGGTGTGAGCGCGCCGCCCGCCCGTTGTGACGCAGCGAGCGGCCGTCCGCCCCTCGTCACGCAGTCGCAGACCGCGGCCCGAGCAAGCCGCCGCCTCCCGTCATCACGCAGCCGCTGGCCACAGCGTGAGCGAGCCGCCGTCCGCCCCGTACTTACCGACGCGCCGCCGCCCCGCGGCCTCGCCGCGGCGCCCTTGCACGACTCGAAGAATTGTTAATTCTATTGTAAATATTTCGATCTGTTAAGTAGTTTTAGGTGATTACGATCGGTCTCTACTTATAATTTGTGATCGCTTTGGTTGTAAATAAAAGTGATATTTGTTTAACTAATAAATTGAAAGCTTTATCATGGTTATTTTTCTGTTTTATCCTTTCTCCTTATTCCTAGAAATATTTAAAATTGCTATGTATTCGTAATATAAAAAAAATACTACATACAAAATATATCAGAGGACTTTGAAATACGAGGCCAGTAACAGTCGAACTCCAGTTAGTAGATGACTATAAAAGAAATATATATACTATATTCTAGACTTTAACTCTTTAGAGAAGATTCTTAGGGCGCATCCATACATTCCAATATGCTAAATCACTCACAGGGAAGGTGACGAGAACAGAATGTGAATACATTCTGTTTTCATTAAATTCTGTAGATTTACCATAAAGTTACGAAGCGGACTTTGGTTAATACCCATGCCCATAGATTATTGTGTATAATAATATACGCTGTTTGGATTTATATATCTGAAACATAGTTAATTACCTACTTAAAACCATATTATTAACCTACCCACCCATGTAGCGCAATTTTTTTTTTTTTGATATTGGGATGTGGCTAGGTATGAAGCTGAGCCATTTTTGCAGTGTCAAAGTAATACGTACCTATATTAGGTATGTATCTGGTACCTATAATAAGGTTATACCCAATTCATACACTGCTACTGCCGCCACTTCTCGCCGAGAGCAATGAGCAGTACCACGGCAGCGTCGACTGTTAACATATAGTGCGTATGGTGCCGGCAGAGTAGAATAGCACCTCCCCAAATCTTCCTGTGGGTATCGTAAAAGGCAACTAAGGGAGTGCGAGAAAATACTGACTCCTTGTATCTTTCTCACCGTGATACTTTTCCATCAGTCTGAGTCCTTCTCGGGTCGTAACGGTCTCCGTTCCACTGGACCCAGAGGGACAAGGATGAGTATGTGCACGTGTGTCTCACGCGTATACTTGTAAACCTTAATATTTCCTGCACATCTGACAGCTTCTGTTACACACATGCACATTTGGGGCGACAGCACGGGCTCGGCAGCACTCGGGATGTCAAAGCAGCCCTGTTTAGGGAGGCACTGCTTTCCCCGCTCAGCTGGGGGCTAGAAAAGGGGCTATAAAAAATGCTCGTCCCGACATGGCAGATGGTAGTAACCGCGGCTGTCATCGCATCATTCAAATCGTAGTCGACGTCGCAAAGGAAATTTAAAAAGAACACCTGTTATGCATTCGGCGCGTGGAACGTGAGAACGCTTCTTGATCGAGATGGCAACGCTTGCCTTGAATGTCAGACCGCCCTAGTAGCTTCATCGCTATATGTGTGGCTGTGGTGTGTAGATGTGGCTGCTCTCAGCGAAACACATCCTCCCGATGAAGAAGAGCTGGTTGAAGTAGGTGGCGGCTACACTTTCTTCTGGAAAGGTACCACTGCCTCCGAAACTCGACGACCAGGGGTGGGATTTGCCATCAAGAATCACTTAGCAAAGCGTTTAGAGGTGTACCACACTGCGCCTTCACCTGGACAAAGACAACTACCTTAATGTCATCAGTGTCTATGCTCCAACGCTAAACAAGTCTAATAACATCAAGGAAAAGTTCTACGAAGAAGTGACTCATTGCCTCGATACCATCAACGCCAGAGAGCATATTTTATTGCTGGGCGATTTCAATGCCAGGGTAGGTCGGGACTATAAGGCTTGGCCTGGAGTTCTGGGTAGACATGGAGTTGGCAACATGAACAGCAATGGTCAGTTGCTGCTCAGTCTTTGTGCTCAATACGGTCTGGCAATTACGAACACTATATTTAGACTTGCCGCCAAGAACAAGATAACATGGATGCACTTAAGATCCAAGCATTGGCATTTGATTGACTATGCAATCGTGAGGCAAAAAGATTGCAGCCAAGTACAGGTCACCCGCGTCATGCGTGGTGGGCACTGTTGGTCTGACCACCGACCTATTGTTACTAAGCTGCGAATCCGCCTCCGTCGCCCGCGTAGATCTCCCATAAAAAAGTTGCGTCTTTAAACGTGGATAAGCTACAAGATATCGCGGTCAGGGAGCAATACGCTGAAGCCCTGTTTGAAAAGCTGATGCCAGCTAATAAGGTAGGTGATGTTGATGCTGCCTGGGGAACTTTGTCATCTCATATCATAGATACCGCTTCAACTGTACTGGGTAAAAAAATTCCGTCGCAACGAAGACTGGTTTGATGGAAATGATAAAATCCTGCGGCCAGCATTCGACAAACATCGAGATCTCCTGCGACAGCACAAAGGGCAAAGAGGAAGCGTTGCGGTTGTTAAAGCTAGTGACCTCGAATTGCTCAAGCTGTCTCGACATATGAAAGACAAGTGATGGCAGGACAAAGCTAGTCACATGCAATGGCTCACTAACACAAACCAGCTGGGAGAGTTCTACAGTGAGGTACGTAAGCTGATTGGTTCATCCTACCACGTACCGTCGTCGGGGCGACCTTGAAGGCACCCTGCCTTCAAGGTCGCCCCGACGCCCCTGACGCTATCCTGGGGGATGCTGCTTTCTCCTGCATTAAGTGAGTGTATGTCCAGATCGACAACAGTGGAAGCACTGTATGGTGGTATATATGTATTGTTCTACTAGGAGAGAAGTAAAAAACGGAAAGGCAGTGATTGACCATCAAATGTCAGTACAGATTCGTCTAGATTTAATAATACGCCCATAACCATCTGGAACTTTTAAATTACTAACAATATCATCATGAGACCATTCTAGAAGTAGTAGTAGTAGAAGGCCTCTAACAATACCCATTTTGCAAATATTTTATGAGGGAATATAATATTTATATTTATTTAAGGTCAGCAATGGGGGGAGGTTCAGGAATGTATTGTCACTTATATTAATTGAATACTGAGTCTATTACGGCCAATCCTCTTAATGCCATTCTCTAAAATATCTGTTAATTGATTTTAATATAGGAAATGGCCAAATTTTATCGGATGAAGTGTAATACCACTTTGTGGAGTGGGAGTTTCTAGCTCAACATGCCACACATATGGACCAGGATCTTCTTCATTGTATTTGGATCGGAAAGGAGTTATGACAGGGGTGGGTATCATATGTTCAGCTGATATGGTTGAAGGACTAAGATGAGTATTTGAAATAATTAATGATGACTCAGGGATATGGGTAAGCTATTTAGTAGTGTTTGCTTTACTTTTTAAAAGTGTAGCTTTTAAATATTTTTTCAATTCCTTCTCCCTTGATATAGGCACCTTACCAGTATCCATTATTTCTGCGTCATTAGTGGGTTTTTGTCAGAGGGTTCTGGTTCAATTTCCATATTTTAGAATATATACAAAAAACTTACCAATAAAACTGCTAAACTAAATATACACACTAAACTACTAATAAGAACACTGCACAACTATGAATAACCAATAAAATGAATAAGAAATTAATAATTATTAATATTTGTGAAAAATACAACCGCCCTTTTTGAATTCCCGCCAAAAAGTTTTCCACTAGCTGTCTACACTGACAAACAGTAGGCATGTCAATTTAAAATCGATTAATCATTAATCAACAATTGTGTGCGAAGTGGTAATCGAATATATGACCAAGTAGGTAGACCATGTCTTTTTAATAATCTTTAAATTGGACGTATCAAGAAATTATAAAAAGGAAAGAATCCAAAAGAAAAACTCATTCAATCGGCAAATTAATAAGTATCGACTTCTATTTGATTAATCGAGAATCGATCTTTTGATCTGCGATTAAACGAGAATCGATGCTTACGCGTTTGAGCCGAATCGATCCAAAGACCGATTTTTCTTTTAATGAAACGACATGCCTACTGCCCACCTAACGCCGAAGGGTGGTTGCGTGAAACGGGCTATAAAACAATAGGTGTAATTTTTTTTTGTAATTGTTTTTTGACCATGAATACTATATCCTTCAGTCATATGCATAGGACAATGTTTTTAGGCAATTTCGAAATTTCAATATCAATATCAACTCCCCAATGAACTTCATGACAACCATGATAATGAAATTAATGAAGTACACTAGACAGTAAAGCGACGGATACACCATACATAGGTACCAATTGCGACGGCCGTTTGATATCACTTTGTTACAAATACTTTCCCTCATGCACATATAAGAATACATAATGTTTAATATTCCACCAACATTACACATTATTCGAAATAACACAAGTTTTGGAAATGAAAACAAATTGCCGACATCACTCTTAGACTTCCCGCTAAAACTCGCTGGTGCATGAACCTAAAATTACCTGGACGGCGTCATACGACGTTGCTGCTCCGCCGATCATCGTTCAACACATTGTCATTTTTCTCTCTGAATTACACGGATCGCCATTTTGAGTGAATGAGAAAGCCATTGTAAGATTGGCAACGTTGCCCTGTACGTGTGCTTGGTGTAATGTTGTGACCTATTCCTAGGTCATAATAAATAGGCCCCATCCGCTTCAAAGGTGAAAATATTTATACTTATATCGTGTTGAGCAGTGTTTTGTCCATCAAGAACAACTAATGGAGGAATAAATGAAATGGAATCGTAATCTTACACGTATGTTTTTATTGCTTAGTATTGCATTCATAACGACGTTTTATAATTAAATATGCATTTCATATTAAGGATATACGTCATTGGCGATATGTAATTACCACATGGTGGCCATATACTATGGCTTTAAAGTTTTAATCTAGGTTTATAAAATGCATTGTTTTACGCCCGAACAGTGATGTAACTACAACGTCTGTGATCTGTTATCGATATTTGACAAATCCATGCCCTTCCTTGCGCATTTATAGTGAACATTTATAGCATAATTCACATGAGTCAATTATGATTTTATTTATTTAATTATGAAAAGATACATCGTCAACTCATCACACATAATAGTTAACAACGTAAGATACAGATAGAGTCTGAGACAAGGTGACAAGCCTTTATAGGCGTATACAAAATTTAAAGATTAGTCATTTCGAATAATACAAAACAAGGAAATAATAAAACATAGTGAAAGAAAATAACATCAACATCACAATAAGAATGAAATATATCAATTGTGAGTTTAAATTAAATAACAATTAAGAACTATAATAGGAATAAATATAAAACAAAATACAAATTTTAACATCGAATATATATGAGACTGGGTATATAAATCATAATTATAATCAAAGTTCAAACGTTCATTTTTTTTATGAATTCTTTATTGTCACTTGTATAAAAATGTCAATATCGCTACTTAAGGCTATATCATTGTAAGATTACAAGATCCTATACAAGGGGGAAAATTTTGCTATATTTGTTCGTTGTTGTAAAGTAAATTTGTTCGACTTGTGTATGTGTGAACAACTATATTGCTATTCGGAATCACTGCAACAAGGTGTGCAGGGATGCTCAACGCCAACACATGCATAGTTCAGTACAAAATGGTAACCCAACAAAAGTTTGAAAATTCTTAAATCAATGGGGGTCGGTAAATCTTGTCAAGATAACTTTCCTAAGGATTTAGATATTAATCTCCTCAATACGCATTTCTCGACTTCGTCTAATTTTGATAAGACTACAAAATTAAGCACGCTTAACTATCTTTCATCTATACCGACGCCCGATTATTCACATTTTATCTATTCTTCCTATCCTTGACGAAATCCTTCCCGTCCTTTGCCATATCTTTAACCATTCTATATCCAGCGTCGACTTTCCATTCTCTTGGAAAGAAGCCCTCTCCTATAATAACTCTCTCGCTAGTCCTTTTTAGTCTTGCTTTAGTCCTGGTCACAGTACCGTTACTGCATTGGTGAAAATCACAGACTATATAAGATTAGGTATGGAAAATAGCAATTTGACTATATTAGCACTGCTCGACTTCAGCAATGCTTTTAACACTGTAGATCTTGACATTTTGCTTGGAGTCCTATGCTCTTTTAACACATCTCCAACGGCAATTGACTGGTTTCGTAACTACCTGTTTGGTCGCCGGCAACGCATGCACATCGAAGAAACGTACTCTTCTTGGTGTAACACTAGAGCCAGCGTACCAGAGGGTGGCGTTCTATCTCCTTTACTTTTCGCTGTTTTTATTAACTCTATTTCCAATAATCTACGTTCGTCATACCAACTTTAAAACAATGGTTAGGCATCAGCATTTATCAATAATTTAACTGCTTGCATTTTTTATATAATTTTTATCAGTGTTTAGCTATCGTATGTAATAGATTAAATTATAATATGTGTGTATGTTTACATAATCAGGTATATAATTGTGTATGTATTGTTATGTGTGTATGTATCGTATATCATTAATAATGTACGCCACTAACTGCCCCTTTCTATCGTTATTTGTTATCTTCCCAACGGTTGTCTGGAAGAAATTGCTTTCAGCAATAAGACCGTAATTTGTAATTATTTACTGTTTACAAATTGTTTGTAATTTATTGTTTTGCTGATGTACAATAAAGTACTATTATCATTATTAAATATTTTAAATCATAAATTGTATTTTCTTATCGATAAATCTTGTACTAGTAATCACTTGCCTACTCACGCACACTAACGCAAAATTACAAACTCACACCGGCATAAAATTGACACGCTACCCCCGCCGATATGCGCCGTCTATGCATTCTTCGTTTAAGCCCTGGTGACTTACAATGACATTTCCAGTGACATTAGTCTCAGCATTGCCAGTTTATGAACTTAGGTACTTACAGTTTTTCAAAAGCTCTATTATCAAAGCCGTCAAATACGCTAAACAAAAAAGATACAAATAAAAAAATGAATTTTTTTGGATTAGAAATGTCAATAATCTGTGTTTGATTGATATCAAAGCAAATGTATGTATTTGAGTAATACAACTGTTCAAGCCATTGGTATAGGGTAGTACTCGTTATAGTCACGCATTCTGACTGTGGATAATGTCTACATCCCCGGCATTATAAGAGTATGTACGATAGCACCTGCGGCGCCGCGTCCGGGCAATGCGGCAAGTCGCAGCCCGACGGCGACGGCCCACCGCCGCGCGAGCCTCCTCCGGCGCCTCTAGAGCGTGATTACAGCGGTTTCGATATCGTCAAGGCTACACAGTATGGGGCGTTCGCCCGCGTAAAGGAGCTGGTCGAGGCGGGCTGGGATGTGAACCAACCGGACCATGAGACGGTCACGCTCCTGCACTGGGCGGCAATCAACAACCGTCGTGAGATCATTCAGTATTTGTTGGCGAAAGGTGCGAAGATCGATGCAATTGGTGGAGAGTTGCAGTCGACGCCGCTTCACTGGGCAACGCGGCAGGGGCACCTAGAGGCAACAGTGCTTCTGGTGCGAGCTGGTGCTGATGCGACACTGCGAGACGCGGAGGGTTGCGCGTGCTTGCATCTAGCTGCGCAGTTTGGTCATACGGCAGTGGTAGCGTACCTAGTGGCGCGAGGAGTGCCTCCAGATGACCCTGATGGGGCAGGCATGACGCCACTGATGTGGTCGTGTTGGAAAGTGCCTGCTGTGGACCCCACACGTCTGCTGCTTACTCTGGGCGCCTCCACGCGGCCCGCTGACCACTCGCACGGGAACACTGCACTGCACTGGGCTATACTCGCTAGAAATACAACAGCCATATCTACTCTTATACTTTATGTAAGTTTAATTTTTGTATATTTTTTTCTATTGGTTCGGGCTTATAGAAAGAATGTCAGAAGAAAGAATAACAAAACGGATATACAATGCGAAAGTGGAAGGATGTAGGTACCACGGAAGACCTAGACTATCTTACCATGTGCAAATAGCCTGGGCCTTATCTGAAGGACAAGTCAAGAGTCGCTGTAACCGGTGAGCATATATAAGTCGAACTATGAGAGTGGAGGAAGCCAGAGAGGTATGTAAGGAAAGAATCTGTTTGAACTCTGTACTCTCTGCCTACCCTGCAAGGGATCTGGCGTGATGATATAGATATATAGAATTTTTGTATATCCCAAGAAATGTTTATTTTTCTTTACAGGTACTAATTTGAACTTTGTCTTAGACTATCTATGATGTTATAATAGAAGTAGTTGTGTATATACGGTATCTAATCCTCAGTGTGATAGTTTGTTTATAGAATGTCCATTATATTCCTTGTTTTAATAGAGAAAACCTTGTTGTGTAAGTTTGTTTTGATCAAGATGTTTTTTAACTGTCATTTCATTTTTTAATAAACATAGCTAGGAAGTATTCCTGTATCATGAGGGTGTATTTGTGGGCCACACAAAGATTTGTTCCGTACAGTCCACCAAGCCCACAACCACTCGAGACAGTAAGTAGTGCTCTACTTACTGTCTCAAGCTCAAGCTCTTAACCATGGACTAAGTTGTCTGTACATATTTATTACTTAGTTATGATGTAGATGAGAGAATATTACTGACATAACTTTACAATATGGCCTATGCAATAGTAGTGTACCTTTAGAAAACTTTAAATTTTACTTCAAGTTGCACAGACCACTGGTGCTCAAACTTAGTGTTGTTCTATTGTCTGTATATCAATCTCTTGATATTCCATCAAGAGATTATATTACAAATATGCACATTTTCCCATTAGGGTATTTATTTTGTATTATAGTAAACTATTCTAGATAAACAAATAATTCTATTATCATGATATATGGCAATAGGCTCAGCCCCTATTACTTGGGCCTTAACATACACAGTACACCTCTGCCACCCCTACTTGGGGAATATAGGTGTGATGGTTTGTGTATTATGATGGCTATTAGGTATACTAGTTGCCCTTGAAGAGTTGTGATTTACAAGACAAAGATTTCTTCAGTGTTAACAAAACAAAGTTATAAAAGTTTGTTGATTTAAACATTATTGATTTAGTATAGTTTAATACTCTGTAGGCATAACCACACCACCCATTTTAATGGCACCTTCAATATAAATTTACAGTAGTGACACTGGTTTAGTAGTTCAGTGTCAACATTAGGATTTGTGAATTTGATGGGGAATTTGTATGCATTTATGTTTGTGTGACTTGGGTGACCTGACATTTCTATTTTAAAGCAACTCCATTCTTTACAATTAAACCATTTATTTTGCCACACACACACATAACAATTAAAATAAATAATAAATATAAAAGTACACATAAGAGTTGAAGTCGAAAAAGTGTGGCAAGGTAGCCAGCTCAGTATTCGCTGTGCATATATGCACAACACTGATTTTCAGCTGGTCCCTGACATTTGCATAACATGTATTAGCGCGTCCGGCTTAATTAAAAATGAAAGGCAATCATTTTAACGAGCAAAAAAAAACACCAAACTTTTACATTGTTATTGCAATTAAGCTGTTAACCTGGTTCTTAAATTATTATTATATATTACATGTGGTATTTGCCAAGCTCGAACAATTTCCAGCAGTACCAAGATCCTGCCTCTGCCAATCTGCACCCCAACTGCATGATGGTATACATATTCACTTTCACCTTGATAAGTTAAAGATCTTTGCCCAGATGTGGAACGGTACAAGTTCTGACAGAAATGCAATTACAAAGTAAAAACAATAACATTTTGTAAGACAAACTATTATCACACAGGTGAATAACATGCATTGGAATCGTAGGTCTGACAGTGTTGTTTTCTATTGTACATTTTTAGTGCCCCCTATAGTGCCAATAGGCTAGCCCATTATTACATGGCATCTAATATCGTTGGCTAATACATGTTTCAGGAATACAGAACTGATGCAGTTTATTTTTAATTTTTTGTGTTAAGTGTGTGTACAATGGTAAAGCAGTGATAGTGTAATGGTTAGACCGTTAGACTATAAAGTCAGAGGTCTCGGGTTTGAACCCAGGCACGCACCTCTGATTTTTAGAAAGCATGTGCATTAAAAAATTAACATTTTTACTTTAATTAATATTTTCACTTGTTTTAACTGTGAAGGAAAACATTATGAGGATACCTGCATGCCTAAGAGTTTCTCGAAGGTGTGTGAAGTTTGCCAAACAGCACTGGGCCTGCCAGCATGGACTATGGCTTAAACCCCTTTCAGTTTAAGAGGAGGTTCATGCCCAACGGTGGGACTGTTTCTTAACAGGGCTAATAATATGTAATAATATGTTAAGTCAACTTCTTTGTGAAGAAGAGCCCACCAAAACTTGAACAATATTAAGACCTATATTTCCGTATCATATCTTTCACCTCTTACAGCTACAATCAGATTATTTAGAGTGCATGATATTATTCTGGCAGTGTGTATTGTTGAGAGTAGCTTCATATTTATTTCGATAAATTGAGATTGTATGTTTGTACAATCTGTAACTGTTATGGTTTTTATTATTATTTGTTATCAGGTAGGCAGTTTATTCCACTGATAAATGCTTGAGTCCAATTGTTCTCTTTCTTATTATTAACAATATGGTTGAATTGAGGTTCAATTTCAATTCAATTCTTGTCTATGGCCTTTGTGGGGAGATCGCTACAATTTTTCCAATGTCGAGTATGTAGATAGACCAACAAACGAAGGCAGTTTTCCAGTGATAAATGTAATCATAATCATGATTTATAAGCGGACGAATTGACGGTACAGTACAAAGAATCTAAAACAACACCACAAAAATTATAACATATACAAACAATATTAATTTATATAAATCACACAACGACAAATATAATACGATAATAATGTATAATGATTTACAATTTTGTTTGATGTATTTACAATTTTATTTTGTTATTTTTAATATATTTACATAATATTTTTACAAAAGGGGAAAATACAAGGGGGAAGGGGCATTTAAGGGAAGTGGGATGAGGGACGTTAGGAGGAATGACGTCATAAAGGGAAGAGTGCATTTTAGGGCAGCAAAAGTGAATTGAGGTTGTTATGGTTCTTAAAGTTTTGACATTTTGAGCTGATCTGATTTTTGTTGTTTCATTTTCTTCAATGATTTTTAACAATGTTTCCTCAGGCCTAGCCATGTGGCAAGCATTTTCATTCTATTCTCTTGCTGTAATCAATAGCGACCACTTTTGACTTTTTATATCTTACTTTTGTCAGATTGAACATGTACCATAGAGCTGTTGAATTTTGTTTCGTTCGGCATCACACCAGTTGTTTTGATATATTTGATAGTAACCCTTTTTTTTTCTCTTATTATACTTTTTATTACCTTTACAAAATCTCTATTTTGTAAATGAGAGGACTATGTAGAGACTTACTAATACCATGAATCTAAGTACACTTATGATTAATCTATACTTAAGCACATCTATTTAGCTCGTTCTACATTGTTTTCCCATACTCCATGAATGCAGTGTATACAAAAAGAATTGTAAAACTCTCATTTTTAAAAAGATTGACTGTCGAATTTCTTGCCCTTCTTCTCCTCGGGAATGACTTTCCGAACGGGTGGTAGAGTCTTAAGTAATCAATAATTTTCTCTTTTTGACTATTCATAAGTGCATTTTGGTCTACATGAATAAAAAACTTTTTATTTTGATTTGATTTATATAGTAAAATGTCATTCCTGTACATTTTCCAGTTTTTTTTGTGTTGTTAACCAATGTAGCTCCAGGGCAATGTCGCGGGCAGAAGCTAGTGGTTTATAAGAAACTCCAGTGCAAAATATCATACTTCAACCCACCAGTTTAAGTTATGCATTGTCTGTCATTCAGTCAGTCAGTGTTAGTTTTATTAAGTAAATATCCATATTTGAACAAGTATGTCCCCAACATAATATATGGGTGTATCTAATGATAATTTAAAATATTTAACAAGCAGTTGGTGTACTTGGTGTTCATGACATATAAAAACTTGCTCGCTTCTTAGAGGTGAAAATGGGAGTGTCATACATTAACTAAACTTTCTTATAATCAGTATGCACATCACATGAAACCCAGTGGAAGGACTTTACATTGCTGCTTTAATTTTAAGGTACACACATGTTATTGATAAATAAGTATTGATACCCCAAGGTATTATGCGATTTTTTTTCATATATAATTAATAAATGTTTAATACTCTCTGTCAATAATACTTCACTATTAAATACTGGTTTCGCGATTTCGTCCGCGTTGAATTTAGATAGGAAGTTGACATTTTTCTGGGATAAAAAGTATCCTATGTGTTAATCCTGGTAATAAAGTATCTATTTGCCAAATTTTATCCAAATCCGTTCACCTGTTTTGCGTGTTTGAGTAACGAACATACTAACATCTAAACATAAAAACTTTCACATTTATAATATTCGATCGCTAAGAAAGGAATTTTAAATGTTTATTTCCTCTAAGGTGGTTAAAAATTAGTAATGGGAAAAAAGACTAAATAATAAATTAAACAAATCGAGACATTGCTCATTCAATTGTTTGTCTATAGGATACAAAAAATTGGACATTACTCCACTTTTCTCTCAAAAAATTTACTAAATAACACGTGTTGAGATTTAATGATTTATTAAAATAAACGACGAAATAGGAGAAATCTCTAGCTATTGTAATAATAATGGAAAAATCTTACTTCCTACTTATATATATCTACCTATATAATAAATGTGAAAGTTCGTGTATTTGGATGTTTGTTCCTCAATCATGCAAAACGGCTGAACGGATTTGGATGAAATTTGCCACACAGATTGTTTATTACCTGAATTAACACATAGGATACTTTTATCCCGGAAATATATTAGTTTCCTGTCTAAAGTCGAAACCCAGTCGAAGTTGCGGGCAGAAGCTAGTGTTTTATAAAGAGTACTATCCACAGGAACAAGGGTGGTGGTATTCTATAAACCTAGCAAATTCCGTATCCATAAATAATGAACAGTGTACATTATTTACACACACACGCACAAGAAGAATAATCATATTTTAATATTATCCTTTGGATCCTCAGGGAGATGCCGGTCTAGATGTGCCTAACTTACGAGGAGTCACACCCCTGGCGATGCTGCAGACTAGTGCTGATTCTCTGTGGATCGGCTCCAAAGTATCTGATAAAATTAAGGAGCAGTCACTTGCTGCCAACAAACGGAACTGGTGCCGGAGATTAACTTACGACAAGGTATGATAAGATAGCGACATTTATATGTTAAATATGACCTACAAAATTTTAGTGGTACACAGGTGCTTTAACGATAATTGTCTCCATTCCGATCTCGGTCTCGAACCTAGTCGCGCCTTTATTAAATATCGTATAAGTCGTTCCTCCTTGAGGCGCCCTTGAGCTAGTTGCCCCCTTGCCCTTATGGAAGCGTAGTGGTTGCACGCCCCGTAAAGGCCTCGTGGCCATCAGCGTAGCTCATTCATATATCACGAAACATGTATTGAGAAGGTAACACAAATAAAGATATTTATTAATATTTAACTATTCAACTTATAAAATAAATAATTAGTTGAGTAGTCAAATCCCTACAAATTTTAATAGGATTGAAATAGTTAGTAATTAATAACGATATGTCCTTGTGATTGAATAGCGTATGCGAAATGAGTTATGTTAGGAACAGTTAGCGATCATGCGTAACGATAGTATATTTCTGATTAGATTATTTGATTGATGAATTTTTAATCCTATATTAATTAGTATTTAAAAAGGGAAATATGATTATAATAAAGCTAAATCATGAATAGTTCTCGATTAGATTTCATTTACAGCTTTATTTTCTTCAGGATGTTTAATTTGATCGCTGAAAATGAGAAGTGAATAGAACCCACCGACTTTGATATCCTGAATTCAAATTGGATGTTATATTTTTCTTTGTATCAGAAAATGTGGCTCCATACTAGAAATTATTCATGTCTTGGGTGTACCTCCCTCCCCCCTCCTATTTAGCCTGTACACAAACGCTATTCCTTGTTCGAGTAAGGTGCATCTACCCCTATTCCCGGATGATAACGCTCTCTATGTCTCGCATATGAATAAGGGTTTCATTGCCTGAAACTTTTAGGCAGCCGCCACTCCCCTAGAGGATAAGTTCAGGAAGTGGAGTATTGAGGTAAACCCGGACAAGAGCGTTGCGGTGTTCTTCTCCAGAGGTGCTACCTCGCGCCCTTCCTTGCGTCGTCCCAGAAGTAATCTCGGTCAAGTGACCATGTTCGATCGAACTATTCCCTGTGTCAAACAGGTCAAATATCTAGGGGTCACCCTAAACAATACGATGACCTTCGGACCGCACATCAAGGGAGTCCGTAACCAAGCAGCCTTTATGCTCGGTCGTCTTTACCCGATGATCTGCAAGCGGAGTAAAATGTCCTTTAGGTACGGCCCATCATGACGTACGCTTGTGAGGTTTGGAGGTTCGGGCACGCCGCCCGCTTTCACATTGAGAGTCTTATATCCAAACGCTTCAATCCTGTTTCCTCCGTAAAGCTGACGGAGCTCCGTGGTTCATACGGAACGTCAATCTCCATTCAGATCTCGGTCTCGAACCTATTCGCGCTTTTATTAAAAAGGCGACAACCCGATATTTCGCGAACGCGTCCAATCATAGGAACCCGCTAATCGTAGCCGCCGCCAACTACGAACCTAACTCCCCTTCTATCAGCCTCTACCGCTGTCCGCGGCATGTTCTCACCGACCCTTCCATTGCCCTTACATCCCTTCTTTCGGATACAGATACCGCACACAGGATCAGACACCGACCTCGCCGTCGATGTCGAAGAATCTGTTGCCCGCCGGCCCCCATAGCGACTGCCCAAGCCGAGGCCGTTCCTCCTTGACGCGCCCTTGAGCTAGTTGCCCCCTTGCCCTTCTGGTTCGAGCATATTGGTTGCACGCTCGCCCTCTTGTCCGGTGAAGCTGTAAAGGCCCCGCGGCCAACAGCGTAGATCATTCACATACACACGTCTTGGGTACATTTTCACATGTTTTATTTAAACAAACATATTTATGTGTGACGCGTCCCGACAAATGTGTACTGTGAAGGGATCTAACTCACGACTGTACGATACAGTGAGCGAAGCAATCTTCGCTTTAATAACCACTATACCAAGTCGTCAACGAGCCTGAAAATTTTGCCTGTAAAAAAAGTTACGTGCGTATGGGTACAATCGCATCATCCAATGTAAGCAGTCCATATAATACTGGCCAAAGCAAATCTTCTATATTGCCCACAGAAATATTAGTAATGTAAATTATTACCATTTCTGTGATGTTGCCTATGTGCCAGGACCATGGATATAATACAATGGATTGAGCACTCTGCGAAAAAAAAGGGGTGACAAGTATACTCACTGAGAGCCCTACGTCTCTTTCTAAGTAGGGTGACCAACATTGGTACGACTATGGACTTGTTGACATATAATTAACGTATACGTCGGGCACTGTTTATTGCCGTAATTCTTTCTTTCTACGCATGTGCCACATCTTAAATGAGTAGTAGTCAAAGTTTTTGATTAAATTGTTCATTTTCTTGCTGACTGTACATTTTTTTCAGAATCTGTAAATTCAGCTCCAAATGTCGCAAAAATTTAGGATAGTCCCCTAGAGCCGTTTTCTGTATCTACAACGGTTGAGATAGCTCTCCTTACTCCCCCATCTTTATCCATTCTGTATATAAAGACGAATTAAGAACCTTGTTCGTTTTGAACTCGTTAATAAATGGTTTACAGCGTATTTAAACCATATCATATATAGGTATAGCCCGTATTAGTTTTACCTTATGGTCACCGTACTGCATAGTAATGGGTGCGAGCGTGACACCGGGCTTCTGGTTATCGCTCTCACTCATCATGATTTCTCGAGTTGTTTAAATCATAGAAAATTCAATGTTGTGTCTGTGAGTAAGAGTTTAATTTTCTTTGGCAATATTTTGACAGTACTCAACCCATTGTTTTATATCCATGGCCAGGATATAATGTACCTTTTTGTTAAATTTCGGCTATCTCTTTGTTCAGCAGCTTTCGCTCTCATTGCGATAAAAATAATGTTTGTATCATTACTTGCTATCATTTAATCTTTGGTGATTTTATCATAATAGATGTACTATTAAATACCTTCATTTGCCTTGCCATGGCCAAATAGACCGTCTTTCATCTGATGATAAAGAGATACTGAAACTGGCGAGCATGTATGAGACGAACTATGGGAAAGGAGGGAGATATGCCTTTTGGAAAATAACATGTTGGAACGCTGTACTCTACATCGCAACAGGTCTGGCGGGACGATATAAATAGATAGATTATAGTGTCAGTTTCCCTTTGAAATTCGGCTTTCGACATCAAGTACAATACACACCACACAAGTCTCCGTATGAAGTGAACCTCAAGAACCTCTCTGGTATCTAAAAACGTGCTTTGTGTACATTCTCGAAGCTAACTTTCGAGACGCAAAGTTGTGTGGTGCGTATTGTACCGCGTGCTCCACACTTCGACAGCTACCTACCTACCTACTATTACTTCTTTTGAAGATTTTACTGTAGGATGCTAGGGTATTACAATAATTTATTTTATTAGAATCAGACTATCTTACCACATGATTACCACATGATTACCACATGCGTCCTACCTGTTTTGACCTACGGGGCCGAGACGTGGACACTCACAGTGGGACTGGTCCACAAATTTAAAGTCGCACAGCGGGCTATGGAGCGAGCTATGCTCGGCGTCTCTTAGAAGGATAAAATTCGTAACGAGGTAATCCGACAAAGAACCAAAGTTACCGACATAGCTCGCAAACTCAGTAAGCTAAAGTGGCAATGGGCTGGTCACATCTGCAGAAGGACCGACGACCGATGGAGCAAACGTGTCCTAGAGTGGAGACCGCGACTTGGTGGGCGTAAGGTAGGACGGCCCCCAGCTAGATGGACCGACGACCTCAAAAAGGTCGCTGGGACAGCCTGGATGCGGAAGGCGGAGGACCGTGTGCAATGGCGCGTGTTAGGAGAGGCCTATGTCCAGCAGTGGACTGCGATAGGCTGATTGATTGATTGATCTTACCATAACCATATAGACCGAGTCTTATCTGAAGGACAAGTCAAGAGTCTCCGTAACCGGCGAGCGTGTACGAGACGAGCTATGAGAGTGGAGGAAGCCAGAGAGCTATGTAAGGAAAGAACCTGTTGGGACTTTGTACTCTCTGCCTACTCCGCAAGGGATCTGGCGTGCTGATATAGATAGATATTAGAATCAGTGTCGTTGTTGTGTCGTGGTTATAAAATGATTACCATCAATTTATGTTTACGCTAATATGAATGCCTTGCCTAATATTATTTGTATTATTGACAGAAATTCAGATGGTGGTGTGTGGTAGTGATGCCGTTCCTAGCTTTCTACCTGACGGGGCTGGTGCTGGAGATAGATACGCTGTACGTGGTCAAAGGCTTCATCCTGGTGTGCTTCTACGCAATCCTCCACTTCATCAGCAACCTCCTGTTTGATGAGGACCTCAAGAATATATTCCCGCTCAGTGTCTATCTCGCTACAAAGGTTTGTAACCGTTAAGTTAAATTTTACCTTAATCTGTTTTCGAATCTGTCTGTGCTATTTATGCGTCACAGCCGTTATTTTAAGTCATGACGGCGACACATGATATTTTTGTCTTTAATTTCCCATTATCTAGGACTATTCTCATTTGTCAACGCCCCAAGCGGTAGCCAATGAGAATTTTACAAAAATCCCAGTTGTGTTCAGGGACTACAGACAGAAGAAATAAAGTTCCCTGTTGTCTCTAGTGGAGGCGATAGTATTGAGAGCGTATGGGAATGAATAATCGGGGTTAAATATAAAGAAAAATCCATTATCTGGGGTAGTGCAATATATCGTCATTTGTAAGACTTGTTACTAATTTGGCCTTTTTTTACCATCGACCCAAGTTTGACGAGACCCTAGATCCAGTCAATACACCATATATAAGTCAAAGTTTCACGGGAATTAGCAGGAGCCCGTCTGACTGAGGCCTTGGATACCATTAATATCGCGATTCTAAAAAGCTGATAGGTCTGTCTTCTGACAACTTATACAAGCCTCCAATTTGCACCAAAATTCTATCTTGCTGAAACACGGCTACATGCGGTATTTGTGCCGTGATTTGATTAGTAGATATGCTGTTAGTTCAGCTTGAAATGAGGAAACTGAATTCTTATTTGGTCCTCATAAGGACACCGGGCGGGAATTATACGGGGGACTTTATTGATGGAAATGTCTGGGGATCTTCATGTTAGAACTGTGCGGAGATCATTTTGAAGTAAGCGTGCAGGGATCATATTGTTGGAACCGTGCGGGGATGTTATTTATGGAACCACAGGGGGATCATATTGATAGACTATAGTGATGACTATATTTATGCATTGGTGTATGTTCATATGTGCACAGATATGGTTTTACATAACGTGGGCGGTGTTCGTGTGGCCGGCGGTGCCGGCGGGCGCGTCGGCGCTGTTCGTGCTGTGCTCGTGCGCGCTGTGGTACACGTTCCTGCGCTCCTGGCGCAGCGATCCCGGTGTTATTACCGCATCACGGCAGGATAAGTTCCGGGTCAGTAGCTGCCTGCTGTATTTACTGCCTTGATGACTAGCTTTCCAGTCAGTAAGTGCGCAGTTAACATAGGTAAACAGTTGAGGTTCAAGGATCCCGCACGCAGAGGTGCGCTGTTTGCGGCTTCTCGAAAGTGTTAAACGAATAGTACTCTGAGATCTGCAGAGAAGCCGCGTAGAGCGTTCGTATGTATGCAGGATTCTTATTTGGACCACTAGTACTAAGCTGCCCAACAGTTTACATATGTTAACTGTGATAGCTGTCCGTTGTGTTCACTACCTCGATGGCGACGTGGCTACGCGGTGACCTGACCTGATCGATAAGTTTCGGGACAGTGGGCTGCCTGCCTTAGTGATCACTGCATTGATAGCTACGTTATCATGTAGATTAATAGTATATCGATTGTTTACGAAAGTTTTGGCTAGTATGAGAAAAGTGCATGTATTCCAAATACGAATACCTTAATGAAGCATTAAGTGATGTGCCCGTGGGGGATTATTTTCGCAGACGATAATCGAGCTATCGGAGTCCTCCCGCGGAGGATTCGAACCGGCGCGGTTTTGTTCGGCGTGTCTCGTGCGTCGACCGCTACGCTCCAAGCACTGTTCCGTGTGCAACCGCTGCGTCGCCAAGTTCGACCACCACTGTCCCTGGGTCGGCAACTGTATCGGTCAGTACTCACTCACTCATTACACTGCTCCGTGTGCAACTGCTGCGTCGCCAAGTTCGACCACCACTGCCCCTGGGTCGGCAACTGTATCGATCAGTACTCACTCACTCATTGCATTGCTCCGTGTGCAACCGCTGCTTTGCCAAGTTCGACCACCACTGCCCCTGGGTCGTCAACTGTATCGGTCAGTACTCGCTCATTGCGCTGCTCCGTGTGCAACCGCTGTGTCGCCAAGTTCGACCACCACTGCCCCTGGGTCGTCAACTGTATCGGTCAGTACTCGCTCACTCATTGCGCTGCTCCGTGTGCAACCGCTGCGTCACCAAGTTCGACCACCCCTGCCCCTGGGTAGGCAACTGTATCGGTCAGTACTCACTCACTCATTGCATTACTCCGTGTGCAACCGCTACGTCGCCAAGTTCGACCACCACTGCCCCTGGGTCGGCAACTGTATCGGTCAGTCCTCACTCACTCATTGCACTGCTCTGTGTGCAACCGCTGCGTTGCCAAGTTCGACCACCCCTGCCCCTGGGTCGGCAACTGTATCGGTCAGTCCTCACTCACTCATTGCACTGCTGTGTGTGCAACCGCTGCGTTGCCAAGTTCGACCACCCCTGCCCCTGGGTCGGCAACTGTATCGGTCAGTACTCACTCACTCATGGCACTGCTCTGTGTGCAACCGCTGCGTTGCCAAGTTCGACCACCACAGCCCCTGGGTCGGCAACGGTATCGGTCAGTACTCACTCACTCATTACACTGCTTTGTGTGCAACCACTGCGTTGCCATGTTCGACCACCACTGCCCCTAGGTCGGCAACTGTATCGGTCAGTACTCACTCACTCATGGCACTGCTCTGTGTGCAACCGCTGCGTTGCCAAGTTCAACCACCACTGCCCCTGGGTCGGCAACGATATCGGTCAGTACTCGTTTACTCATTACACTGCTCTGTGTGCAACCGCTGCTTCGCCAAGTTCGACTACCACTGCCCCTGGGTCGGCAACTGTATCGGTCAGTACTCACTCACTTATGGCACTGCTCTGTGTGCAACCGCTGCGTTGCCAAGTTCGACCACCACTGCCCCCGGGTCGGCAACGATATCGGTCAGTACTCGTTTACTCATTACACTGCTCTGTGTGCAACCGCTGCGTTGCCAAGTTCAACCACCACTGCCCCTGGGTCGGCAACGATATCGGTCAGTACTCGTTTACTCATTACACTGCTCTGTGTGCAACCGCTGCTTCGCCAAGTTCGACTACCACTGCCCCTGGGTCGGCAACTGTATCGGTCAGTACTCACTCACTTATGGCACTGCTCTGTGTGCAACCGCTGCGTTGCCAAGTTCGACCACCACTGCCCCTGGGTCGGCAACGATGTCGGTCAGTACTCGTTTACTCATTACACTGCTCTGTGTGCAACCGCTGCTTCGCCAAGTTCGACTACCACTGCCCCTGGCTCGGCAACTGTATCGGTCAGTACTCACTCACTAATGGCACTGCTCTGTGTGCAACCGCTGCGTTGCCAAGTTCGACTACCACTGCCCCTGGGTCGGCAACGGTATCGGTCAGTACTCGTTTACTCATTACACTGCTCTGTGTGCAACCGCTGCTTCGCCAAGTTCGACTAACACTGCCCCTGGGTCGGCAACTGTATCGATCAGTACTCACTCACTCATTGCATTGCTCCGTGTGCAACCGCTGGGTCGCCAAGATTGACGATCACTGCCCCTGGGTCGCCAAGATTGACGATCACTGCCCCTGGGTCGGCAACTGTATCGGTGAGTACTCACTCACTTAATGCATGATAAGATGTTCCTATGCAATTTAAGCGTGGGACTGCGCGGGGTGGCACAGGGCGAGAAGGACGTTACGCCCAACCTACATTTGTATTTCACATCTAGCGGAGAATTTTATTTATTTTCGTCTATGTCAATGTTACTTATAAGTTCAGTTATATTACGGTAGATGGTCAATTGTATTAAAGAAGTATTCTAATAAATTACGAAACATATACGGTAAGTTAGGTTAAACGAAGGACGTATTCAAATCCATGATAGTTCATGCTAACATGTAACTAACAAACATATACACAACCAAAAGCACTGATAAATCACAGAGAAAATCTTGACAAAAAAATCAGAAAAAGTCTCGACGTGTCAACCTTGCGCAAGCGGCTTGACCTATCTTATCTATGGTCAACGCATGTGAATGACCTTTAGGTTTGATCGTTTTCCCTTTATACTTCAAAGTGGCTTAGGACAGGCAAAAATACCTAAATACTTAACAATACATTTATTTTTTAATGTAATGTTACATTACGAAAATAAGTGTATGTAAATTGTGAACCACAATAATTTAAGATTAAGACAAAATATGACAAAGTTAATATGCACACTAGTATTTTTGGCGTATTTAAAAAATGGAATCACACCTATTTACAACGATTTACTTGATTAATTTATAATTTACACGGTTTAAATCAATCTTAAAATTTGTTCAAAATGACCACCTCCTCGCGTAATGCACAGTTCGGCACATTTTTTCATATTGTCTTTATGCGGTTAAGTACAAACCATTCGTAAAAAGCATTCGTGATACGCACCTTTAACTCTTCTCTGGTCGAGTACTCCATAGCATAAACGACTCTTTTCAGCTCATCCCATAGATAAAAGTCTAACGGAGTGAGATCTGGAGAGCGGACTGGCCATGGCTCGGGCCCTCCGCGACCTAACCACCTATCACCTAGTGATTGTTTAGGAACTCACGTACTCGCACCTGGGGTATAAGGATTTTCACTACTCTACCACAGTTCATTATGCACATTAAATATCATGTTTATTTACTAACACTGTTGTTTTTTATTACGTAAACACACGCGGGGTTGTTTTTACGGAGGCGCATTTAACATGCGGAAGTAGCGGCGCACTCGCATAGATTGCGGGGTGCGCGGGCGTGTGTGTAGGTCCGGTCGTGTCCTGCCAGCGCATCGGCGAGGGGTGGGGGCGGTCTTTTTCGACAGGATCACGCGATCGTTACCTGTTTCACCGTGTGATCACTATGGTTGCGCGCTGAATATCTATATATAATTAATGTATTTTTTGAATATTATCGACGAAAATTAAGGTCAAGTTTTTTTTTAGATATTTAGGACGAGAATCTAATACTCAGTACCCTCCTTCAACACGTCCCTCGTTTAACCTTACACTCTGTATATACAAGTAAAATGTGATATTATTTGTGTGACCAGAATGGCGTAATCTAAGTAATATTTGCATGTTATAAAATATCACTTCATTTTACGGGTTTTTTTTTGTTAGTAAAAATAGATAATAATGTTTAATAGCTATGCGAATTTGAGCGGACGTGTGAATGGGGCGAGTAGCGATGACCAGGGGTCGGAAAGTCGCCTACACAGTCAAAACAGTTTTTTTGGTCACGCCACCTCATATCGTTATTCCTAAACAAAATAATACCAATTAGTTATTAACTTATTCGCTAGATGTCACAACAGAACCGATTAGTATCGGTAGAAAATTGATTTTTATATAAAAAAAAATCATTGCCTTTAATCTTATTCAACTGAACCTGTGATCGTTATCGTTATACATTTTTATTTCACTATTAAACTGTTACTTCGATTTATTTTCGTAAAAGTATTGTTAGCGATTATTTTCTACAAAAAAATCGATGCAGTGTATGTGCAGTCTGTGGACTGTTCACTCTAATTAGTCTGTGGGACTCTTACAAATGGCCGCCGAACTCGTATTGTTTATTTGTTGTGCGCGTATGTACGCTTGTAATTATGTGTTTACCAACTGATTTTGAGTTAAATTTATATGGATTTACGTGGGGAATCTTTATCAACCTTGAAACATTTTTGCCCTTGCTTTACGTCGAGTTCAAACATCCTCTGGACGCTGGTTTTGGTATTAGTTTTTACGAATTTTGAACTAAAGTGCTTCTTGTGATATAGAACATTTTAATTGAATTTATCTACGTAATTGTGTGCCCTAAAAGGATGTATGTTGCAAAAGTTAGTTGTGTAATAAAAATAAGATGTGATTTTGTGCCTTTTATTCCGTCTAGATTTGTTGCTCCTCGTAATAAGTTAAATTTTTATTAATAGTGTTTTATCTTACCGTATATATTCGTGAGTGCTACCTATGGGAATGTATAGACACAGCTGCATCTATACATTCCTACAGGTAGTACGCATATGGATTCTGAACTATATATGCATATACGAATATATACCTATGTAGGGATACCACCATAGCTAGCTATATATAGGTACGTACGTCTAAAAAGTTTCGGAATTCTACTAATAGACGGCGCTACTAAGTGACAGAAATCGTGTTGGCGTAAAAAAGCGCCGAGTTGGCTCTCTATTTCCACTATATTACTTTACTCTATGAGCGATGCCAGACTGAGGTAAGCCACGCCCACCTCGATGACGTCCAGGCTTTTATACCCTGCTACTTTCGCACCTTCCCGCCAAAAGCATTGTGCAACACCGCGGCAGCGGCGACTGGTCAAATACTCTTATCGCACTTCAAGCATCACTCTGTGTTTACCCAATAATTCCAGAAAGATTTCTGAACCAGCTATACTGAGTGGGCGTGGCTTGTCAGATTTTTTGACTCCCGCTCAAAAAACCGTCAACGAAGCAATGCCTGACAGTGATGGTGTAAGAAGGGAAGTAGGGAATAAGTGGTTATACGACGAACCAGGAAAGGTTTCACTTTATGTGTTAGTAAGCAGTGTGTAAATTGGGTATTAGAAATTCAAAAGGCTTGCTAGCTTAGGCCATCTCTACTTCGTTTTAACTTCGTGGTTACGACCGTAGAAAGCCTAAAATGCCAGGCTAAAGTCGGACGTCCTGCACCCTACTTAGAACTGTGATGGTTTAACTTTAGTGATATAAAACTTCAGAAAAGGACTTAAGAATTTGGAGGCTTGAGTGGATAGTTTTATAGTATTGTTATTTAATGTCCCCAGAATCATATAGCAGTTCTGTTGACGACTGGGATGGACAAAAGAGTGAAGGCAAAGGCTTCAAACTAATCTCACCAAAAACACACAATTAAAAATGCGAAAAAACTTGCAAACAGCAGCGTGCTTTTTATTTTTGGCAAAAGAGTGATATAGTGGAAATAGAAGTACAAACAAATTGAATCATGTTATAGAGCGTAAGCATTCCAGTTCCAAGAAACGCAACACATTGCTAGCGTTAAATCTTGTGTAACGGTCCAGGACAAAATCTGGAGCGCTTCACTAACAAGTCCATTGGCCTCTTCTATTGAACGCCACTGAGTACGATTCTCGGCTAGTCTCATCCAATTTGAAGGTTACTTGATGATCCACAGGAGCTAAAAACCACCAGTATTTCATCGGCTTCCTGGTGAGCCTGCTGATGATGTGCGTGTGGATGCTGTGGGGCGGCGCGCAGTACTACCTGTCCGAGTGCAAGGCGAGCGGCGCTGGTGCGGACGTGGTGTGGCAGTGGGCGCAGTGTAACTCGTGGCTCGCCTGGGTCATGCTCAATGCCGCCTTCCACCTGTTCTGGGTCACGGTACTCACCTGCTGCCAGCTCTATTTGGTGAGTCATTGATACTGTTAGGTTTGCGGGGTTATTAAATGCCGAATAACGTGCGAAGTAATTTATTGGACGCTGTACGCACAAAACAGTACGTCGAACACTAGTACACGCAAGTACTAAACACACACTAGTACTACTCTCGCTAGTACCCAATTACTGCTTCCAAGTCGTTGAGTCACTCGTTGAATCCGTATATCGTTGCTAAGGTCGCCGGCGTATTCCACTTAAATCGCTTGTTCTCGATATGATCGATGTCGCTTCCGAAGAACTGTGTCCGTCGCCGCAATGAGTGTTCCTTTTATACTTGTACGAAAGTTTTAGAACGGACGTGAACCCTCCAAGAACTTCGATGGAAAAGTCCAGGTACGTCGAACAATAGCCGGCGCGTCGCACAAAGCGGTGTTATGGTTACATACCTATTTTACGAAAACAAGAAGGTTAGGGAAGTCTCCCCCCCTTTGCACTACACAAAGGGGAGGAGACTTTCCTTCTAGACGTTTTTTCACTCAAACGCGGACTCTAGATCTTTATGGACGGATCGATTGGGGACCTAAGGGTGTGTAACATGTTTTAAAATTAACATCTCCCGATAAAGGGTCGACAAGATATCGGGGTGTATTGAAGTCGGAATAATACATAACGTTCGCGCAAGCGCTTTGTCAACGTGCGTTAATCAAGCGCTGGAATAAAACAAACGTCTACCAGTAAATATTATTGAAAAGCACTTACAACGCTTCCGCGCAACGCGTTGATAAAGCACCCGTAGTCTACGCCTTGAGAAGTGTCTGTTATGCGCAATTTGATTAAAAACCCCAAGTAATAAGCACCTATTACACGTGCAGTCAGCGACGTAAGTCATTAGACATTCTCAATTTTGAAAATCGTAAAATACTTAATGTTACAAATGTTGGTGAACATTGTTTAAACAAATATTAGCAGAATGAAATATTGTTCAGAATAAGACAAGCAGTGAATTTGAAGTATAAGTGCAAGTATTTTAATAAATTAAGAATGTTCAGTGACTTACGATGCTAACCGTGATTTCTAATGTTTTAAACGGTCTTTAATTGAGCGGCGAGTTTCGATTCTTAGATCAGTCTTAATTTTATGTCGACTTTTTTTAATAAGGACAGGCCCGTGATTGACATTTATCCGGTCTGATAAAAAATAACGATGGGGCCGAAGATGTGAGCCAGTGGGCTCAGTCTCATTTACTCTGAAGTAGGCTAAGGAGACGAAAGTTAAATTAGACCAAATTGCGAATTAACTTAGGTCCACCTAATGACCAACCTACGTTGTTCTCCCATGTTAAATATACGAAGTCCATGAGTGTGTGCCTATATTAATATTGTACCTTTTAACTAGTATATACATATATAGTTACGTAGGTAAGATGCGCCCGCGCGGCCATCCTTTGATTTGTCAGTTGTAGTACTAGCCACTAGACGAATAAACGCATGTCCGTTCATTAAGTACGGTTTTGATTTCCTTGTCCCCGCTAACATCCCATTCCTCACAATAAAATGTAGATGAATAAGTGTTGTAAGTTTGCCTCTCTCCACAGGAATGACATTACGAAGTGGTGGTAGAGTCTGTTACTTTTCTGACGATTCATAAATACTATAATGCTTTACAGCAGTGGAACAGTATAGGTTGATATAATTATTATTAACTAGTGGTCGCCCATTGGTTGTAATTCGACCATAATTAATTTAAATTATAAGTTTGAACATTATTAAGGTTCTATTGTCAAAGACTTCTATAATCACAGATTTTGCCAAGCCTACACTATTAATTTGCCAATTTTTTTCCAAACTAATTATATGAAATTTAAATAAAAAATAAACAAAAAAAAGATTAAAATAAAGAATACTTTTTTTTTAATTTTTTTTTTATTGAAACAAACAACCAAAAAGATAATGCTGTCCATTGAACTTGACATACATATTTCGATAATTTAATTAATAATACAAAACTTCTCTGTAAACGATGTTTTTTGTAAAAACTCTTTCATCGTTTGCTGGTTATGTTTGACATTCAGTAAGACTATAGACAAATAATATTAAAAACAAACAATATTATTCTATTCTCAATTTGAAGTGTATTGTGTCAAATACATGGTAGTGTGTGTAATGTGTTTTTTATTGATTTAATGTATTTTTTATGCATAATTAAAAAAAATATTAGCATTCTGCACTCCTTCTCGATATATACTATAAGTGTGGAAAATTTCATACTCCTCCGTCCGCGCAATTTTCGTAAAAAGGGGTACAAAGTTTTTGCTTCACGTATTAATATTTTATTATTAATTATAATGCTTTGTATGAATAAAAAATATTCAGATTTTTATTTAGAATCGACATGTTCGGGTTAGACTCGCCTCTCCGCCGGGTTTCGTAAAGTAACTTCGCCCAACATGACTGAGTCGCTTGTAGTGTTGTAAAAACGTCTTCTACGTATTTCAACGCTCGTGAGCGTCGACTCAGCGCTAAACACTCGACTTTAGCGCTCATTTTTACAACACTAGTCGCTTGGCGGCATGACTTTGCTGGGAGGAACAAGCGACAGCTGTAGCGTACCACCAGTGAAGGTGGTGCGAACTGTCGTGCGAGTGAGCTGTATATAAACAGGGGTAATTCAGGAGTGTGTGCCGGCAGGTGGTGTGCCTGGGCATGACGACCAACGAGCAGCTGAACCGCGGTCGCTACCGACACTTTGTAGCGCGCGGCGGACGCTCGCCCTTCACGCGTGGACCACTCAACAACTGCGCAGACTTCTTCCAGGTATAGCGTTATACACGACACGACCTTTTGTATAGCGTTGGTGATGTCGTTTAATAATATTAAGCTCAGCTATATGGCATCGATGCACCGTTTATGAGATTTGAGCAATAGCGAACAGGCTATTCAATTTTATTACTTCGATATATTTTATATGAGACGAACTATGACAGTGGAGGAAGCTAGAGAGGTATGTAAGGAAAGAACCTGTTGGAACTCTGTACTCTCTGCCTACCCCGCAAGGGATCTGGCGTGATGATATAGATAGATAGATCGATATTTTCGACGTCTGTAAGGAAAGAACCTATTACAACACATACATACCTTGCAAGCTATGACGCTCGTAGCGCAGTGCGACCGCGGTGTTTTTGCCGATTACTGTGGTTAAGCAGAGTTCGACTCGGTCAGCCTGAGATGGGTGACCCTTTGTGGTATTTTTATATAAGAGCGTCTCTGTGCTTTAAAAACATGTTAGGCCGTTGGTCCCGGTTGCCACTTAATTTGGTAGTTGTTAAGCCGAGTTGGAAGACTTATAGGCGGCATGAAAAGTATCAACAGCAGGTGGGCACAAACCTGCCTCCACCAGTCCGCACTGGGTCCGCGTGGTGGAGTATGACCTAATCTCTCTCACCTCGATTTGTGAGAGAAGCCCTTTGCCCAGCAGTGGGACAATATTATTATATGGTATAGATGGAAAGATACTTTCGAAAACGAAATTATTTTGATATTATTGAAACCCGAAATTTAACTTGGTGACCGGTTTTTCTCGCTCGTTATTTAATAGTAACATTACTTTGCATGAATTTTTGATATAACGTTACAATGAACCCTTGCGGTCGGTATAAAAATGTTAACACGATATTGTTCTATAAAGTGTATATACTTAGATATATTAAGGGCCTGCCGCAATTGACAATTTATCGACCGGAAGAGTGACAGTGATGGAATTACTTTACAAATGAATAATAAGGGACGGATATATTGAGAGCGTGCTCAGAAATAAACGACGTATGTGTAAATACGTATTATCATTTGCTAAAAAACTACACTATGAATTAAAAAACTGCTTTACAAGAACTGTGCTACAATTCTTTGCTATAGTTTTAAGAATCTTATTGATTAGTTTTTAAGCATTTTGCGTTGGAATCGGAAAATCTCACTAGAGATGATTTTAGTTTTTTTTTCTATCGAGAAATTTTCGTTTAATTGTGTATTCCTTTAACCAGATTCCAAAATATATGGTCAAAAATCATATATCAAAATATAAAATCTTTAACTTATATATTTCTTGAAGTACATGAAGTATAAAAACCCCCTTATTTACGCGGTAGTCCCTTAAGTATAAAATATGGCTGATCGCCAGGCAACTTCGTAATATTGTATCGTTATATTTATGCGCAGTGCCGGCTGTGCGGGCTGCTGCAGCCTCGGCCACGCGACTGGCACGCGGCGCCAGAAAGCGAGGACGCAGCGCCGATGTTGCCACAGCAGTACGTGTGAATGCGGCCCGGCGCCGGACATGGCAGCTTCGTGTAGCCCCCCGGCCATTGCGGCCTGCCGCCGGCCTCCACTACACCATGTAGCGCCCAGCGGGCACTGCGGCCTGCACGACTTCGGCTAACATCCGCCGTGGGCGTTGCGGCATGCCGTCGGGCTTCAGGACGTCGCGTTGTCACCTGCGGGCACTTCGGCCTGCCGTCGAGCTCCACAACTTCGTATAAACATCGACCGTGGGACCGTGGGCATTGCGGCCTGGCGCCGGCCACTACGACGTCGTGTATTGACCTGTGGGCACTGCGGCTTGCCGCCGAGCTCCACATCCGCCGAGGGCATTGCGGCCTGCTGCTGGGCTCTATGATGTCATGTAGCGCCCTGCGGCCTCTGCGCCCTGCCGCCGGTCACCACGACGTCGTGTAGCACAAGCCGTAGGTATTTTGGCCTGTTGCCGGGCTTCACAACTTTGTATAGCGCCCTGCCCATTGCGACTAGTCCTCGGGCTCTACGACTTCGTGTAACATCCTGCTGCTCCACGACTCTGTGTAGTGTACCGCCCGCCCCATGACGGCCTGCCGTCGGCCTTTAAGTCTTCGTGTACGCCTAGCGGGTACTGTGGCCTGGCGACAGGCTCCATGATTTGTAGTGTCCACCATGGGCATTTCAACCTGCCGTCGGCCACCATGACTTCGTTTAACATCCGCCGTGGGCATTTCGGCTGGCGCACGTTTCGGTAACATCCACTTCTTTCCGATTTGGTAGTCGTTGCAGTAACGTTGATGTCGTTTTGGTGAAAATGATTTCGTTTCCTCCTACGACGAATTCGTTTCGTCGACGCTAACCTTGTTTCCGTGTCATCGATGTCTATTTTCAGCTCTGTGAACTAAACACGAAGCATTTCCGTAACGACTTTCGCGTCATTTTGGTTACCCTTACTTATGAAGACTGCAAAGTATTTCGTTACGAATATATTTCGTTGCTGTGGCAATGTTAATTATAATTATATATTACACTAACTGCCCGCGGACCCGAGACAACGCCATATAGAGATAGGCCACCTACTGAGGGTTAAGCACAAACCATTTGACGTTATAGTAACGCTGTCGAGAAATTATGCTTACATGTTCATCTTTGGCTAATATTTTTATTTGTGTAAATAAGGTGGAATAACAAATTGATAGCGTCTCGCTAACGTCAATCAGTTAGTGCTAAGCACTCGCGTTGATTTTAGTTCCAGACCAAATTTTGCTAGAATAGTATATTATACTGAAAGGCTTCTTCTGAGTTTTTTTTGCAGCTAAAGTAAGGCCAATGAGTAGCAATACTAAATGTGAACAAATGAGTGAAAAGTCGTTTAACATTTTGTATTTTGTAAAAAATATCAAGATATTACACAATGAAACAGATATACGGTGGTAAAGTGGAAGGATGTACCAGGAAGACATTGTCTATCTTATGGTAATTAAATACGACTGTCTGGACTCTGTGGACAAATCTAGAGTCCCCTTAACTGGCGAACGTGTATGAGACGAGCTATTTCTAGGAAAATAACCTATCTGAAATCAGTACTTCCTGCCTACCCCGCAAGGGATCTGGCGTGATGAGATAGATAGGTACAAAATATCAGCCGATTATATTTTATTGTTGTGAAATTATGTATATATTTTCTTCTGATCCTATTCTATCTTACTTAAGGTGGGTCAACAAAGTCCGTATCGCTTTTCATTGGCCGTAATAAACAAGAGCTGTGCGAACTTAGGTAATGTGAATAGAGTGTATAATTTTGATGTCTCACATATTTTTAACTTGAACAAGCAATATTAAAAATATGTGAGATACAACACGCTTCACACAAGTTTGCATCTCGGAAGATAGTTACCTACAAAATTATTTCAGAGCATGGTTTTAGGCGCGAGAGGGGTGCGGGAGACGTAGCGGCAGGAGATTAAGGTTAACTTTAAGCCGGGCTTCTACTGCAACCGGGTAATGAGCGAGAAATAGTTGAGCGGAACGGAGAACAACTATTTAAAATAGATTTTACCTTCCACTAATAAGGAGTTTTGGTTATTTTAATTATTTGCCTTGCATGCATCAGCAAAGGAGCTGAGCGAATCCGTTTTTAACAATTTTTACTAGCTCTGCATTTTCTGCTTAACTCTTTCTTGGTAGAAGTACTTCTATGAAATTTACTGCTACAAGTTAAAGGGACTACGTACGTCCGTTCCGTTCGCAGTAGAAATCCGGCTTTATAGACGCAACATAATGTGGCGTGTAACACTCATTCGTATTTGGTAGCTGACGATGCGCTTGCAAATACAAATTTACGGCAGACCATCGAAGAACAAAAACGAAGGAAGAGCCTTTATTCTACCTTAGTACGGGAACCGGTGAAGACAATCTCGAACAATTCATCGTCATCATCTCAGCCTATACTTGTCCACTGCTGAACATAGGCCTCCCCAATCGCTTTCCAGCGTAACCGGTCCGACGCCACCTGCATCCAACGACTTCCTGCGATTTTCACAAGATCGTCGGCCCATCTGGCAGGCGGTCGTCCCACGCTGCGCTTGCCATGCGAGGTCTCCACTCTAGAGTCTTTCTGCCTCAACGCCCGTCCGATCTTCGCGCGATTCTTCAGCTTGCTAATCCTGAGGGCTATGTCGGTGACTTTGGTTCTTCTACGTATCTCCTCATTCCTGATTCGATCACGTAGAGGAACGCCGAGCATTTTTCCATAGCTCGCTGAGCTTTTTTATGAGACCAATTGTAAGAGACCACGTTTCTGATCCGTATGTTATCATTGGCAACACATATTGTCTAAAATCTCGAACAATTACAAACTGAAAATTACCCCACATACTTCCATTACAATATTTTTTTCATCTTATATGGTCCATAAGGCATAATTCCATTTTTTATGTTTACGTGAACGCGTCGCTTGTTAGCGGGTAAGTGAGCGCGACTGATTCCACGTAGGGGCGGGTATGCGCATTAGGGCTCATTAGTGTCTGCAGTGTGGCAGCTGTATGGTACTTCCTCTAGTTTTTTTCTTCTGTGCTTCAGTCAGATTGTCATTGGTTATTAATACTAAACGGCCTAACAATTAAGTTTTGATTTTTTCGCTATCTGTGGTCGAAAGCGTTCGTTTAGATGATGGCACGAAATTATTGAACACAACGAAGGGTGTATCGGTGAAGTGAGCACTTTGGGCGAGCCGGCGGCACGGCACTACTATTATGAAGCTGTCATACTATCAAACTGGGGGCTTATCACAATCTCTTCAGCATTATTATTGTAACTTTACTTTTGGGTGAAAGAGATGTCGATATACGCAATTCATAGCTCCGTCTCTTTCTCACTGTAATGTAAGATTATAATAGTACTTCTGAAGCGAGTGTGGTAGTTCCATATCTCGTACTATGCGTCCGGCGTCTTAACACAATTTTAAAACATTATTTCACTCGTCATAAATCATCCAATCCATGACTACGTTATTAACTTCCGTTCTGTGTGTTTGTAATTTGTATGAAATTAATTTATTATAGTACAAATGTATACAAAGTTCGCGATAATTTTATTAAGCCAAAAAAATTATTTGATTTTATATTGTGTTGTGCGTGTGTCGATGTCTGAAGATGAAAAATATTTCAGTTAACGTGGGTCACTTTGAAAACAAAGTCTAATATTCTGTTCCACAAAAACCTACTAAATCTGAACCGCCATCGACAGTTGATCGGTTTTTCAGGAGTTTTCTTATACTGGGGTTCAGTTGGCGTGGTGTTGATATGATTCCTTGAAAACCTCTATAACTTTTAATATGATTTGTGACTGATTGTATACATTTCTACAGCATCACGTATGATGTATAGGAAAATGTTTTCACTGTCTGTTATCACTTCTAAACTATATATATCACTCCTAGTAAGTTTCTACTCTACGAGTAAGCTATATTCTTTTTAATATCTATTAGGTTACTTACAAGTCAAATATCTACGGACAAACATTTTCTACTAGTGTTGTAACACACCTATAATGAATTTATATTATGTCATTTAAGCTTATTTGCCTATAGATTATTATACATTATTTATTTGATTAATTATACGAAAGCCAGAGTCACAAAGGAAAGCTATAATTTATTTATAATCAAATAGAATAATAGGATTTTTTCTCGAAGACTAGAGTCCGGAATTCTATTAACAAAACACCACTTTAACTGCCGACGATCAATGTTTTTGTATTGTATAAAAAAAAGTCCGTTTTGACGGATGAAATGGTCAAAGGAAAATGATACATAATAAATGGAGATAAGGTGTACGACACGCATCACTTAAATTAACGTCATTAATTCTTAGATCCTTATCTCCTCGTAATAAATATTATTATTACATGCTAATGTAGCCGGCAAATAAGGCTTCTTGTAACGGCACTAGTATACGGAAATAGCTCGATTAACAGAAGCGGCTAAAATTCGGTTTATAGAAAGAAAGAAAAAGTATTTCATTCAATCACAACACAACTATAGCGGATTTTTGTTAATAGAATTGGGCCCCAGACATTATTTTAATAAACCATATTTACCTTCGATAACCATAAATATACTTAGTCTAGCGTTGGAACTCTTCGAAAGACCGACTTATCAAATAAATGGTAAGTGCGACTTCTTTTCTGTGTTTTAAATCAGGTTTGTGATTTTCCTTGAACAATAATATGGCACGCGCCTCCTCTCAATCTGAGAGGGTTTAGGCCATAGCCCACCACGCTGGCCCAGTGCGGGTTAGCGAACTTTACACGCCTTCGAGAAACGCTGGAAAAAGGCATGCAGGTTTCCTGTTTCCCTTCACCGTTAATGCAAGCGATAGTTAATTTTTAATACGCAAATGCTTTCGAAAAGACAGGTGCGTGCCTGGGTTTGAACCCAAAACCTCTGCATTTGCGGTCCAACAGTCTACCCACTAGGCTATCACTGCTTCCGAAAATCCTTGAACAATAAGGGGATCAAAACATAATAAAAATAAAAACAAGAATTAATTTATTTTGTATCCGAATAAAGTATTTACTCATTGCATTAATTAATTAGGAAATTGTGAACGATATTTTTGATTTTTTTAGGACACTAGGTGCTATTTTATCAGTAAAATTTACTATCTACTTTATTAGCGAACCAATAGCACTCCGCGATCCTCTATCTGCTCTTCCCTTTGTGTTCGCGAAAAACCCGCTAGACGCTCGGAGTGCGAGAACGTATCCACTAGAAGCGATTGCAGCTTGCTACTAATTAGCGAACCTAATGGATCCTTATCAGATTGTAAACAATGAAAAGCCAACGGAATCACTTTTACAGTAAATAGCAAGCTGTTTATGAATAATTCCGAATAGTTGTATTATTTATATAAAGATATCTAAAACTTATGTCCGTGGATTTATTATTTATCCAATGATCCAAAGCCGCATGCGTCTTCTTAAGTAGATATCATCATAGATAATTTTATCTACATAGTCTATAATAATTAATATAATAAATACGACACATATCGTATATTAAATACGATATGTACCTACATTAATCGATTTGTATGTTGTACGCATCGATGGATATGCATTTCGTATTCATGCGTTTAACGAAAGAGAGAGGTATATAGTGTCTTGCGACTGCTCTTTGAGTGAAAAAGAGACGCAAAACGCATAATATGGACGTATAGGAAATAGACACGCGTAGAGGGAAAGTTATGATATTAACAACCTATTCTGGTCTTCTATTAGCGAATTATTTGTACAAACAATTAATGTCTTTTTTTAAGTGATCCAGAGTTGGCATAATGGAGTTAACATAGGTCACCAATGTTAGTTAACGTAGTTTTATAAAAAAATGATATTTAAAAAAATGTGGTGTACTTTTCTTAATTAGTTTTATTTGTTTAATTTATTGTTATTCGGTCATTTCTTCATTCCTCCGTAAAACACATGCATCAAATGCATATCTCTATAGCACATTTAAAATAAACTGGAGACATTTCCATTCACACAGTAATTTATATGTGTAATTATGTGAGTATCATATTTACATAAACTCTACGAACAAACTTAATAGTTAAATTGTTAAGTATTAACGGCTACACTAATTTAAGATTAGATTTAACGTTATCGGTAAGAAATGGTAACTTCCTTAACATGAGCGTCCATATTTCTTACACTTTTACTCGGTTTACTGTTACCTAATGGTTATATTTGTAACCTTACTCAAATATTATAAATATTTTTCCATTATACTGTATATTGACTTAACATTATGGACAAATGCTTAAGATGGGCAGTCGATAGATTGAATAGCTTGAGTTATCGTCATATGATCTTTTGTCTATAAAATTAATCATTTGCTGTACATATATGTATTACAAGAGCTCTCTGTACGTTTTGGCAAGTCAGTAAGTGTAGTGAACAGTGATTTCACTGCACTTACTGACTTGCAAAACTATACCGCTGACGACTGTATTATATTTTATTTTATTCAAAAGGTACAGAAACAGAGAACAGATTTTAAGATTTTTCGTAACCTATTAATACACAAATTATTATTCTGTTATCGACTTACAACTATACACATCATTCTTAGTTTAACAGCTTCTATATCTATTAACTACAGGACATAAAGAATACGAAAAAACCAAAAAATAAAAAATTAAATAAATATGCAAGTTAAAGGGGAAAGACAAAAAATAAACAATGCGTAACTTACTTAACGGCTGAACGCTACTTAAGAACTGAAAGTAGTTTGTTCTAAATCGGCAACTGAATTGATTACAACTATTTTTAAAGTTAGTTTTTCATTTTAATTTTCAAAAGTTGCTGTTGACTCGTTCTGTTCGCTGTATTAAACAAAATTAAATAATTATTCAAAGCATTGCGGGTATTTAAAATGTATTTCTTTTACACACACCTCAATACGCATATAAAAGTGATTTAGTTATTAAATTTTATGGTTAATTCGGGTACCAAAGAGCTTAAAAAATGGTAGAAAATTCCGTATATTTGGAAGTTTGAGTTTCGCATTGAATTCGTAAAGCAATAATCTTATTGGTGTCTTGGGTTATTTATATCACCTTGTATTATGATACTTCTGTATGATGAATAAAAACTGCTAGAATGATTCAGGTTTGTTATACGTCAAATGAATTGACAATCGAAATATAAGGTGCTAAAAATTGAGAATGAATTTTGTTTTTATAAAAGGACATCGTCGACCATGGCCCGCAGAACCAACAAAAATGTGACCTATACCATAATTAATTATCTGTTTTATTATATAAGTTGCAAACATCCATATCTAACGGACAACGGAAACCAATATTTAATAGTACTGTTAGTACTTAAATCAAAGTCGCCAACGTCTATTCCGAATGTCAACGCTGTTATCGAATTACGGTTGGAGATGACAATCCTATGAATCCATTATATTCAATCGATCACATTTAATAATGATCGATTTGATTATTGCTAGTGTATTTTTACATAACTATTTACAAATGTATTGTTGGCTACTAAACTATAACCTCAAAATCAATACATTTTTTTGCAATAAATCAATTCCCCCGCTTGTCCGTTTAATAGTAAATACATAAAGACAATTTGCAGGTAACTAGAAATCATATACGCATTTTTTCATTGCTGTTGGTTCTGGGGCAAATCATGTATGGGCGCAGGACAATGTCTTTTGATGTCATTCTTTTTTTTATACGTTTGTTTTTGGATACTTTACAGCCTCACGAAATTCTTACCCCCATACTAATAAACAGCAAGCTGTGTAGTTACACAATGCTTTGTTTTCTTCTTTCAAATGTGAAAATACTGTTGACAGGAAGAGTGAATTCACCCGTTACACAGCGTTCATTTGTGAGAACTTTAGGGTTTATTTTTTTCACGCATTGTGTGAAAAAGAAAATTATAATGCGACAGGCATCTTTTTGGCCCTTGGATGACATTGACATGGGGGCGTTGGTGTGAAATTAGGGTGATCATTTAGTAAAACTTTCCATGGTTAGTAATTAAAAAAAGAACTTGGGTAAATTTCATAGCAAACGGCAACTCTCCGACTGTCATATGCTTGATGACAGCGTTAGTTCCGATTTAGGCCACGGGCCAATTGGTCCTTGTACGACCGCAACATTATTATTTCATGTCACTTAGGGCAGTGACATCAAGTGTATGCAAACTGTAAAAATATTCGAAATATGATTGTGTTTCAGGGACTGTCAATCTCAATGTATTTGTCCAAGCTAACTTACTGCACACGCTTCCGTAAACTTAGTAATAGATGTAAATTAAGAAAATAATTATTTATTATCAATGTTGGACATACATATCTAAATCATTATCTCATTAACGCAAGTTACAATATTGATGTCTACGAATTATGATCTATTTTATCGACAGAAAACAAAAATCACAATTCCGTGTTTCAATGCCCCCTTGCTTCTATACACAATGGACTTAAAAGCGAAAGTTAGAGTCTGTGAGGTACATTTGTAACTCATTCGTTTAACCAGGAGAGCAATTCTGCGGACAAATTTCGAACAAACCGAATCCTGACCGCCGCCGATTGACGGTGTTTAGCTGTTTTTGTATTTGAAATGTATCTCCTCGCAAGGGACAGGAAAAAATATGCAGAGCTGATTGCCAACCTTCACTGGTTGGAGAGGCACCCCAAGAAGACCCCATTTTTCCGAGCAGTTGCGCATAGTGTTGTAAAAATGAGCGCTGAAGTCGAGCGTTGAGCGCTGAGTCGACGCTTATGAGCGTTTAAGCACGTAGAAGACGCGAGCGTTTTAAGCGCCGACTCGAGCGTTTTTACAACACTAGTTGCGCATGCATAGTCGCTAAGAAAATTCTCAGTACAAGTACGGAGTCTGGCATTGTGACCGGTATAACGACAATAGACTCCTCCTAATACATTCTGACCTAAACATTGTAGGGGAAATATTGATATGTTGATATACACAGGACACTTTAACCACTTAATTTTTTTTATGTATTATTCATTTACTTTTTATAATGTTACCAAATTTATATTTTACCACGTCAGTACCTGTTGTAGTGATCGATGACTTACAATTTTCTGTTTATAATTCCTGTCATTTAGATAATAGTTACATTTAAATCGCTCCACGTGTCCTAGCTTTATATTTTTGTTAAATGTAAATACGGCTTCACAGCTACGGGCATCTATGGAGTCATTTTAAAGCGTGTAATGTACTAACTCGACGTTATTATCAAATATAGGAGCTTGTGGTTATAACAGTTTCTGTAAGTTTTATGACAGCAGATCGCGCAACGAAATTTGACATTTTGAACATAAGTTTAAGTATGAATTTGGTATTAGCATATACAAGATGGAAGGGGCAGAAATTTGAAGAAGCTGATAATTCTTCTCTATTCAAACAACACATAATTTACTATGGCGATACTTATCGGAAATAAAACAACAGTGTCACTCCGGGAGTGCCTACAGAAGTGAAAACTTGAACAACGTGCATGTGTATCTGTGTACGTACATACACAATATATGTACATACTTATATACAGAGGTGTCGATAACGGTAACAGTGTCGCGAGTTCAATGGTTTTTTCCCATCTTTTTTATCATGCGCCCCAAAAAGTTTTTACTTTAAAAATCTGCAGTGTCATACATTTTGATGGAATAGGTTTGTAATAAAATTACACCTGGTATAGGTAGTACAAATATCGATAATGGAAATTTCGTTTAACGGTACATGTATTTGCATGGCCCTTACGTTGCCTATAGTATAAATAAATATTGGTAAACTGCCCAAAACACACCATCATAGAGGCACTTTACTGAGAATAGCATTAGACTAAATGTAGCACGCAACTTGTCAGTTTTCGTTGTGCGGACTGTACATAAATAATTGTATTTTATCTGTATGTTTGCTGTATGTTATGAACGTGCATAATATTACAATTTCAATGAAGCTGGGCCCTTATTTGGTATGACCAATCAAACATTACCATGACTTCATAAAGTGATCGTTTAATGGTACCCCAACGGCATACAGAATACCATCACACGATAATTTCACGGAGTTATCGTAACGCGTTGCGTTTAGTCATAGGGTAAGGGCCCTGAATAGTATAAGAAGGTAGGATGTAAATAATGCTGGTGCCGCACGCGGCGGCACGCCGGGACGGTCAATTGAGAGCTTTTATTTAGGTACGAAAGGTGTAAAGATTGATACAATGTATTATATAATTGAAATAATCCAAAATGCATTTAATTCAATAAATACAAATTAAAACTAATAAAGTTTAGTCTTATTTATAACGTTATCTTAACACTAGTATCCCTATTTTGGTTAATTAGCCATGTGTTTCTAGAATGTTTTTTATGGTCTATGCAACATAAATTATTTTTAAGTTGGAGTTTGAAATGTGTGATCTCTTTGTATATCATCACGTCAGATCACTCGCGGGGTAGAGAAACACAATTGATGATCATGGTTGTGCGAAAATCAATTTTATTTCCCCTTTGTTTCACCTGCTGAGAGTCTCCCTCCTGGACATAAATTACCATGGCCGGTCTGGAAATCTTTTAATAGTCTTCGGACCCAGGTCGGCCACACCAAGGAAAACATGTTCAGATGGGGATTCACGGACGGTACCAATTTAGGGTATTTGTGCGGCGTAGCCCAAATGATGTCCCACTTATATCGTGCTCCGCATCCCCTAACACGTGTACGCAGCGGGATTTGATGGCTGCCTCCGACAATGCAATCAATGTGGCCGCATTCTGGGCTGCTTCCATATAACTAAAGCATGTTTGCCGTCGAAACGCAAAGAAGAAGAAAAGAAAAATTTATTTCCGAGAATAGTTTCCAAAGCCTCGCATTAAAATCATAATCTGACATTCACTTTAACTCTTGGTTATTAAGTTAAAGCGAAACATAATTTTATTCAAAGTAAATGTTTGTTTACCTGTTTAGGTTTACTCAACTTGTCATTACCTAGAAGTATTAACAGCGTTGCACTTAATGAGATTTCAGGTAATAACTATATTTCACTGATGAAAAGTCTGGAACTTTAATCTCATGTAATTTAAGGTTTAAAATGCAGTGTCCCAAATTAATTGTTTTTTCTACTGTTGCTAAATGGAAACATTAGACGAATTATTTTCATGAGTAAAGCAAAGCATAAGTATATTATTAAGTCAAAGATGGTTCCGCTGACTGCGTCTTCGCCAGTGTGGCTACGACTGTCCAATATTTTGAACAGTCCCTCTCACCAGGGGTTTTTGTACCTCGTTGGCTTATTGCGTGTGATCTTGTAAGCATATTGTCATAATATGACGCTATGATTTCAAACGCCTTTTTTCCTGATGAAAATCCTGCATAGGACTTCCGCGAGCCTCGGGGGAAGCTCGCGGGGTGTGTCGGATTCCTACCGACTAAAGCCCAAGGGTGGCCGACGTTAGCATTGGAGGGGCTCCGGGATCTCCGTATGGAATGCACCGGTGCCCCTCTTGTGCCACGCTCCGAAGAGCTCGCAATCGGGGGATACTTGATGACGCGCTCCCCACCCGCATCGACGCGGTGATCACGGCGACGTGGGCCACACCACGCCGCCGTCCGATCCGGTCCGGTCCGCTCGACCAGGATATTCTTTGAGCGTGTGCTGAGCGGAATCCTGGTCCCCACCGCAGTGGTGACAGATGTGAATCACTGAAGCAACCATGAACGGTGATTATCTGAGTAAGTTTATAGGAGACTCTCCCTTTCCTCCGTTGGTGCCAGGTTTCAAAGGACGGCAGGATAGCTTGATTTCAGACGTCTAGGCTAACCTGGTTAAAGGGTAAACCTAAACTGGTTAAAGGGTATTGTCGCAAACAAGTATACTAGCGGACCTATTGTATTTTCTGGTGACATTACTTGGAGTCCAGTAACCACATGGTAGGGTTTAACTGGCGATTTAACCACCCACCAAGAAGGGATGTGTTATAAAATTGTGAAGCGATTTGTCTGTTGGATCGACTCCGTTGGAAAACAGTGCTACGATTCCTAAATTGGGGTAAATACCCCAATCAAAATCTTCGATAGTGCAAATGCACTATCGAAGATTTTCATTAAAACTTTGGAATGGTATGTGTTTTATTATCCCTATTAAATATATATTATTAGTACGAAAAGACTTGCAGGCACACCCCTGTACCTATGAACATAGGTTCGTTACCTACGTTGTTAAATTTTAATTCCGTTTACATAAGATTTGACATTTTCCGTTAGTCCTAAAAGTCATTGTGTCAGCAGTGTTAAATGGTGTCATATTTAATTGGTCTGCTATGAAGTGAAATTTAAGTGGAAACTGGTAGTTTTTGTATTGCCGTTGTATTGCATAGGTATGTAATGATTATAGTGTGACGGCAACCATGTATTTTGCGCTAGTTAGTTATTGAGTCAGCGTAACCTATTTTGTTTATTTTCTATGACTTTAACGCGGTATAAATAAAGTTTCTTTTTGTAAGCATGAATTGCGAGTGAAGTTGCTGGGCGCGGGGCTTTTATAGCTTCACCGAACAAGAGGGCAAGTGCGACAACTACTCATCAGTCAGAAAGGTAAAGTGAGCAACTTGCTTAAAGGCGTCAAATAAGGAACTGCCTCGGCTTGGGTAGTTGCTAAGGGGGGGGCATAAACTGGGTGTCTCGCTCGACGTGGTGCTCTGCAGCGGTTAGAGGGCAGGGGATTCTTCGACCTTGCTGGCAAGGTCCTAGTGAAAGGCCTGATTCTGTGTGTAGTATTTGTAGGCAATAAGGATGTGAGGACATCGGGAGGGTCAGTGAGAACGTCTCGGATGCGTAGGTGATGGTAGAAACGGGAAAAGGATGGTTGTGTGTGATTCGTAGGTAGATTACCTTACATTGATATTAGGTCGGTAGACACTAGTGTCTATGCCTACCTTGACTGTTGTAGGTATAGTTGTTGCACGCACTGGAATGTAAATTTTTTAGAATGCAGTTTAATGATATTATTTGACCTAGTAATGTCATTACTCAGTAGACAAGACACTGTTGTTTGACCTCTCAAATGTACCGAATGTAAATGAATATGGTCATAATGTTACTTAAGTATTAATTAGACTGTTTTCACTTAGATGTTTAGTTTTTGCAGTCATCTTCAATTTAAACGTTTATTTATCATGAGAAAAACAACAGAAGGTATCAAAAAACTTGTTTAAGTTGCTTATAATGGTTACTATAATGGAAAGTGTTATTTTGTAGTTGTAATTTATGTAGGTCCACCCATGCATATTTCAATATTTTAGGTATAGGTAGGTACTATTTTATCTTATTTGGCATTTTGCAGGGTTGATCTTCATCAAATGCACTTCGACCCAATGGGATCTTTTGTACTGCCCTTAGCCCTAGTGCTCTTACGTACCTGGCTGTATATTCCGCCAGGGGGAAAAGCCGGTATTCTCCTGGTGATGGATAGGCCACCCGCAGTAAGTTCATAAGCCGCCAAAGCATTGCATTTGCAAAGAATGTGCTTCATGGTTTCAGTTTCTGTGCCACAGTTCTTGCATACCACGTCGCTAGCTAATCATCATCTTATGTAGATGTTCATTTGTGCCATAGTGGCCTGTGTATGCTCCAATAAGTTGCTTTAGTTGATATCCACTGTGTCTTAGTATTCTCCTGAAAGGTAGTAAGGTAGGTATTAAGTAGTAGTTCAATATTTTAAGTGAAATGTGATATTTTAAAGGTTGACGTAGATACGTTGTTTGTTTGATGAATATTTATTAAGCTTTATTTTTATGGTTTCAAGTACATCCATAGTCAAAATGTTATTGAATACCGATTCAAAATAATATACGTTTGATCACAATCGGGAAGCGATTGTTTAGCGATTTCTAGAAAGTGAATCGTAAATTCTTTACCGCATTTATATTACTAGACATGTAACTGATGGATTATGTTCGTAGTAAAAACTGATTATGTGGTATTTCATAACTGAACTGTTCCTATAGCAAGTGAACTTTCTACAATCGCCTAAACTCGGAAAAAAAATGTTTGTTTATAATCTATAAACTCTGGAACCTACTGAATCTATTTTAATAATCCTTTCACCATTAGAAGGCTACATTATCCAGAACTAACATAGTACTATATTGTATAGGTTATAATTTCAAAAGATATTACAAAATAACCGCGTGCACAACCGCGAGTAACAGCTAGTTAAATAATTGATTTGTATATTATACGCATTGATGGATGTGTATTTCGTATTAATGCGTTTTACGTATCAGAGACAGAGAGAGAGAGGCATCATAGCAAAACACAATGAAGATGTCTTGCTTTGTTGAGAAGTTTCTTAGGCTTCTTTCCGGCTTCATCATCAGATCTTGGACACCATCCGGGTCAAAAAGTACTCGTCGAGACCAATCTAACAAGCCTAAACACGAGGGCATTACATTGTATAGTTCACATGTTCCTATGGCCACCTTCCGACTTTATCATCAGACCAGTTCCATGGTACAATATTATTGTATTGTTACCGATTTTACATCATTGTGCCAAATTTCAGCTCATTTGGATACCCGCAAGTGTTTGAAAAATGGAGCATAAGATTTGAACTGGAAAGACAGACAGACATACGAACATTGCAAGTTAAATAAAAGTTTGTCTAAAAACCAAAAAACGCATAATATGGAAGAAGGTAGGTGGCGCATTTGTCGACCGGGTGCGAAGCCACGACAAACGGCTATTTAATGATATTTTACCAGGAAAAGTCACGTCGTCCGAACACTAGGTTATCGATTGCGACAAGAGCACATACCTAGTATACAAAATTCTTGGTTCTCGGCTTCACCCACTTCATACACAGCGGGCAGTTCCCAGGCAGTTGGGGAGGCTGCATACATTCATACCATATATGAAATGTTACAGGTTGGTTTGCCAGTGAGTACGGTATTCGCATGTCCTCAACTTTGTGTTATTGTTATTACGTTATTTCTATACAAACAATGGCTCTATTGTTTTTCTTGTTGTAGGCGCCTTGACTTTCGTAAATTAACCCTGGCCTTGAGATCGTCGTTCGTTTGTTTTGATACACAAACTATTTCCAAAATTAGGGATATAATTTATGATTAGGCAACTGCCTAGGGGGGGACATAACAAAATACACCGAACTAGCTATAGGTACTTAGCACTCTTCGACTTACCTTAATGGATAAATAATACAGGCTGTTCCTATGGTCATAGTTTCCATCAATATAATCAACTCTTCTTAAGAAAACACTCACCAACACAAAAATCCTCCGAAACATAAAACCAAAGAATTTCCAATTTATTCGTATGAAACTGCTGATTATTTTTTTAACTTTCGGTGTCGCTTAAAGGTACGGCTAAACCAACGCATCCAGTCCACGGCCGCGCTGGCGTGCACGGTGGCGATCGGCTAATCGGCCCCCTATTCAGCCTTTACAAGAACGATATTCCTTGTTCGAGTAAGGTGCATCTAGTCCTATACGCGGATGATACCGCTCTCTATGTCTCGCATAGGAATAAAGGTTTCATTACCAGAAACCTTTAGGCAGCCGCCAATACCCTAGGGGATTGGTTCAGGAAGTGGCGTATTGAGGTAAACCCGGACAAGAGCGCTTCAGTGTTCTTCTCCAGAGGTGCCACCCAAGAAGTAATCTCGGTCAAGTGACCATGCTCGACCTACCTATTCCCTGGGTCAAACAGGTCAAATATCTAGGGGTCACCCTAAGCAATACCATGACCTTCGGACCGCACATCAAGCGAGTCCGTAACCTAGCAGCCTTTGTGCTCGGTCGCCGATGATCTGCAAGCGGAGTAAAATGCCCCTTAGGAATAAGGTAACACTTTACAAAACTTGTATACGGCCCATCATGACGTACGCTTGTGAGGTGTTCTAGCACGCCGCCCGCTCTCAAGTCGATAGACTCCAAACGGTTCAATCCCGTTTCCTCCGCAAAGCCGTTGGAGCCCCGTGGTTCATACGGAATGTCAATCTCCATTCCGATCTCGGTGTCGAACCTATTCGCGCCTTTATTAAAAAGGTCACAGCTCGATATTTTGCGAACGCGTCCAATCATAGTAATCCGTTAATCGTAGCCGCCGCCGACTAACTCCCCTCCTATCAGCCGCTGCCACCGTCCGCGGCATGTTCTCACCGACCCTCCCGATGCCTTTAAATCCCTTCTTTCGGATACAGATATCGCACACAGGATCAGACACCGACCTCGCCGGCGAGGTCGAAGAATCCCTTGCCCGCCGGCCGGTGCAGAGCACCACGGCGAGACATCTAGTATACGCCCTCCCCCATAGCGACTGCCCAAGTCGAGGCCGTTCCTCCTTGAGACGCCCTTGAGCTAGTTGCCCCCCTGCCCTTCTGGCTCGAGCGTAGTGGTTGCACGCTCGCCCTCTTGTCCGGTGAAGCTGTAAAGGCCCCGAGGCCAACAGCGTAGATCATTCACACAAGCGGTGGCGATCAGCTCCTGCAGTATTATTTGTATGGAAATGTTCACACTAACGCGTCCTGAGTCCTACACGCGCTATCTGGGCGGCGTCTGAACGCGCGGTCATTGGGAGGTGCTGATAGACACCGTGATCGCCGCCGGGGACGCCACCGCGGATGTGGCTGAACGCGTTGGTTTGGTCCTTAAGTTTAGCAAACTGTTTTCACAAAGCAACAGTTTTTAATCGAGGTCAAATCAGTGGCAAATAATGAAAGTCACAAAGCTCAAAGTAGCCTAACTTAATTTTTGCAATGGGACCCACCTAATAATCTAGCTGACATTGTTCCCTCATACCCTACAACAAAATGTAAATGCAAAAAATGTGTATTTTTTTGATAACAGAAGAGTAAAGGGTGGAGGTTCTTGACCTTCTGCAATGACATTCCGAAGTGGTGGTAAAGTCTTTGTTATTGTCTGTCGTCACAAAAACATTTTTAAACTGGTTCTAATATTTTGATTTTTGAATATTTTAGGGTTGTAACAAATTATGTCGGTGGAAGAGCCGCGTTAAGCGGCGGCACGCCTACAGCCATTCTGTCAACTCCAACACGACATAAATAATGATTTAATCATAAAGCTATGTATAGGTTAATGGATTTGACACACCGAAAAACCCATACGGCAAAAAGCTTATGGTATTGTCTAGTCCAGTGGCACAACTCAAAATATGATTGTTTAATTTAGCACTTTAAGTTTAAAGCTAGAGTTTTTGTTTATCTGTTCTTGGGTCGCTATTCCATTCAGCCAGCGATTAAACGTGTCGCTAAAATACCCATCACAGTAAATATTGATTAATAATTAATATAATAATATACCCGTGCCCAACAGTGGGACAGTTTCTTAACCGGGTTTCGTTTTAACGTTTCTTATTATTTTTTTTATAATAATATAAGCCCTGTTAAGAAACTGTGCAACCGTTGAGTACGGGCCTCCTCCCAAACTAAGAGGGGTTAGGCCGTAGTCCACCACGCTGGCCAGTGCGGGTTGGCGAACTTCACACACCTTTGAGAAACTTTCAGGCATGCAGGTTTCCTCACGATGTTTTCCTTCACCATTAAAACAAGTAATAGTTAATTTTTTAAACGCACATGCTTTTTGAAAAGACAGAGGTGCGTGTCTGTGTTTGAACCCGAGACCTCTGACTTTGCAGTCCAACGGTCTAACCACTAGGCTATCACTACTTAAATTAATATACCTTTAATATCCCCTTCCACTTATGATCATGTATTCGGAAGTTTAATATTCCGTAGCTTGGACTAGTAAGGGAACGTGTTATCGAAGGTCTGCGGGCGTCAGGCAGGCTGCGCTTGCGCAACAACCTGCTGCCGGCGCGTTGGGCTAACTTGTTAAAGGACATTTATTGGGAAATCTTTAGTACATTCGCCGGGAACACGGAAGTGTATTAGTGTGGTACGTTTGAAGTATCTGTTGCAATAAGCCCGTGGAGAAACTTTAGGTAAGTATGTTTATGGTATCTGGATTAAATTTACAGGATGTTTCGTAATTTGGGTATCATGCCGAGAGTTGTAGTTTTTTTTATTTTTCGCGTTTTTTTAATAGGTACTTTTCAATACAAGTTGGTTAACTGATCGAATGAACTTTATATGGTAAAATCAAAAGAAAAACGAAAAAAATAAAAAAAAGTTTTATAACAAAAGTCGGCAAGATATCCCAATTCCGAATCCTGTTTACCGTCATCTTTGCTTGTAAAAGTGTTATATTCGTATGCAGTCGGTACCAATACCTACTTATGTAAGAACTATTGAATATGGAACAAGGAATTGTTGCCTATTTGTTATAGACCTTGGTATTATATATACGAGTATATCACTGAACGCTTGTAAAGCCTCTTGTGCAATAGAAGTAATATTCTTACCTACCTATCTTGTTTGGGTGGAGTATGGAAATGAAGAATAGTTATGTCTCCGATTGTAAGTTTTTAAGCCGGTATGAATATGCAGTGATAGCCCAGTGGTTGGACCGTTGGACTGCAAAGTCAGAGGTCTCGGGTTCAAACCCAGGCACCCACCTCTGTCTTTTCGAAAGCATGTGCATATTTAAAATTAATTATCACTTGCTTTAACGGTGAAGGAAAACATCGTGGGGAAACCTACATGCCTAAGAGTTTCTCGAAGGTGTGTGAAGTTCGCCAACCCGCACTGGGCCAGCGTTGTGGACTATGACCTAAACCCTCTCTCAGTTTGAGAGGAGGCCCGTGCCCAACGGTGGGACAGCTCCTTAACAGGGCTAATATTAAACCGGTATGTCTCCAATTACCCTTTATGTGGATTGATCGATACAATGATGAAAATGTAGGTACGGTTAAAAATGAAATAGAGCGGGATATCCATACTAATATTAAAAATTCGAAAGTAACTCTGTCTGTCTATACCTTTTCAAACCGCTCAATAGATTTTGATCACATTCGGCAAGGAAATATATTTTGTTTAAAAACAACTCAAAGATGTGAAATACACGCCTGAAAATAACACAAACGAAGTTGCGCGTACAGCTAGTTTTAAATAATTATGTATATAGTGTTGTCATTAATACGTCCATGAGTGTTGTTAGTGAAATATCAAATTAATTCAATAACAAGTTTCTATTTTAACTCGTTTCACATCGTATTGGTAGTTATATCATAAATTAGACTATGGATTGTATTATTAATTGAAGGAAGAATCTCCGGTGAAATCCGCGCCCGGCCACATACAGCGGTCATCAACCTGCACAAACTGAAAGTGCTTCTTTGTAGCCCGAGAGACCGTTGATAAAAATGTCTAACTAAACGTATAAGTAATAATTGTTTTGTGTGTTTGTAACGTAGCTAACGTTACAAACACACAAAACCGGTCTTTGGGGATGCCTTTTTTAAGCAATGGACGTCTTTAGACTGTTAATGATGATGATGATGTAGCCAGAGATGGGCAATATGTAATCAGATTAACGATAACAATTGAATTTTGTAATTTTAATCATGATTCAAGATTAAAAGTGCAATCGTAAACGTTAAAGATTACAAACTGTAATTGTAATCGTTATTATTACTCAAGCGGGGGCGTTTAATCATTAATCTGATTACATTTTGCTCATCTCTGGATGTAGCTACGTTTGTTGCGCCTAATGCTGGGTTCATAACTTGTGTGTCACCGCAAGTGGTCCACTTGCAGTTAGGAAAGTTTTTGGTAAAGTCCTACTAAAATTATAATTGTGAAAGTTTGTATGTCTGTTATCACGTAAAAACAGCTGAACGGATTTGGATGAAATTTTGCACACAGATACTTTGTTACCTGAATTAACACATTTTTATTCCGGAAAATGTTAGATTCCTGTCTATAGTCAACGCGGACCCTATCCTGCAAGATATCTGATGTGATGATATAGATAGGGGTATCCATATTTACATAATTTGAAATGAGAAGGTGAAGTTCTGTTCTAGATACCGTTAAGTTTTAAATATTATATCTTTTCCACTCCGCAAAGGCATGTACATTTCGACAAAAACTCTGAACAAGCAGTATTTAAATGACATCTTCAGCTACCTACTAAAATTTGTAAATTATGTCTTCGGCTCCTGTTTTAAACCCATTTAATAAAGTATGCACTAATTGTTTTTGTTTCTTGCTGATTACGATTTATCGGTTTTACTTAATATGTAATTACATTAGTTTTGTTATATTTCCCAGTGTTTAAAGAGCGGTCTACAAATTACTGTAGGTACTTAGAAATAAATAGATAACATTTAGATAGCGAGACATTGTCATGATAATACCTTTATTCATATAATTTTCTTGGGACTGCAATCTTGCATTACGGTATCCAATCACAGAGTGGTCTACGTTCAAACGGCTAGACTAAGCAATCAGCCATAATTGGTGCATGTGTTAAATAATGAATAATATTTAAAGTTACGTTCTCTTTTGTCTATCCCGTTGGTCTAACAGTGAATAATGTGCGTAGCGATCACGAGGTCCTTAGTTCAAATCCTAGATCAAAAGTTTTCCCGTAACAGTTCGGAGTGCCTCGTAGGTAGGTACATTGGCAATAGACTTGCCCTCCAACCATATGGGAGCTAATATCGTCTGCGAAAAGTGGCTCTACAAAGTACACAATTTGCCATTCCTGCTTGGGGAATGTAGGCGTGGCGGTGCAAAAACACCCTGCCGATGCCCTTACTTCCCTTCTTTTGAATACAGGCAACGCATACAGGATCAGACGCCGACATAGTCAGCGAGGTCGAAGAATCCATTGCAAGCCGGCCGGCTCAGAGCACCACAGCGACATACTTAGTACGAGTATATGCCCTCCCCCGACCCCGCGGTTACCAACGGGGATCATTTACACACACACACACACAAAAGTGTAAATATATTCCCACAGGTCGCTAATGATTGGCAAAAGGCATGGTAGCTGCTAGGGGTCTCGGCATAGCCCCTAGCTTACCCCTGTAGCGAGTTAGTACCCATAGTTACGTACCCATGAATATGAAAAGCGTTTATAGGTACTTTCATGTTCTTAATAAGCGTCAAAGAAGTTTCACCCCTTAAATGTCGTATCTTTCTTTACTCCTCATGATTTTTAATTCCTTCTCGGTAGATGTCAATATGTTAGTATCTTGAATGTGAAAACCTAAATTACAATAGATTTTTCATATAAATTTGTTAATTATTTATGTAATATTAGTTCGTGTAAAGAACGCAGTGGAACTAGAAATCTAATTAAAGCAGTCGTACGAAAAGGATTTGTGTCTGCACCGGCCGGGATATTTCGTCAAACGGCCAAAATTACGTTGGTCGGTTGCGCAAACGGGGGTAATGAGTTATAACACTTACCCGTATTTGGGGCGTCTATCCACCTCTGTTAAACCGTTTCTCTCCTTAAACGTTCGCTTCTAAACAAGTAGTTATAGTATTTTTGAAACGTCAAAAAAGTATTTAAGATCTACCCCTTCGGAATGGTATTCCTGTGGAGAAGAAATTTTCCTTTCTTTTTGGCTGCCTTAGACCTTAAATCATCTAAGCTGTCGATATATTAGTTGTGGGGCATGAGAGAATATTGATGCCGCAGTAGGTATATGGGCTGAAACCCTCTCCACAACGTAATACTTAATCTAGATTCTAGTTGCTCTAGTAATGCTGAGGCTAAGGCTTACTCGTGGTGCTCTGCACCGGCCGGCGGGCAAGGGATTCTTCGACCTCGCCGGCGAGATCGGTGTCTGATCCTGTGTGCGGTATAGGTTCGAGACCGAGATCGGAGTGGAGATCGACATTCCGTATGAACCACGGGGCTCCGACGGCTTTGCGGAGGAAACGGAAACCGCTTAGAGTCTATCGATGTGAGAGCGGGCGGCATGCCCGAACACCTCACAAGCGTACGTCATAATGGGCCGTATACAAGTTTTGTAAAGTGTCACCTTATTCCTAAGGGACATTTTACTCCACTTGCAGATCATCGGGTAAAGACGACCGAGGGCAAAGGCTGCTCGGTTACGGACTCGCTTGATGTGTGGTCCGAACGTCATGGTATTGTTTAGGGTGACCCCTAGATATTTGACCTGTTTGACTCAGGGAATAGGTAGGTCGAACACGGTCACTTGACCGAGATTACTTCTAGGGTGGCGCAGGGAGGGGCGTGGGGTGGCACCTCTGGAAAAGAACACCGCAGCGCTCTTGTCCAGGTTCACCTCAATACGTCACTTCCTGAACCAATCCCCTAGGGTATTGGCGGCTGCCTGAAGGTTTCTGGTAAAGAAACCCATATTCCTATGCAAGACATAGAGAACGGTATCATCCGCGAATAGGGCTAGATGCACCTTACTCGAACGAGGAATATCGTTCGTGTAAAGGCTGAATAGGTGGGGGGAGAGAGCTGAGCCTTGTGGGACACCGGCATGTATGGAGTGGAGGGTAGAGCGCGTCATTTCGACGCAATATCTAAAGGCGCGATTCGACAGGAAGTCTTGTAAGATGAGAACGAGTGTGTCTGGCACACCCATTTGGTAAAGCTTCGCGACATCGAAGAAAAGGGCACCCGTGTAGACGGGTTTGGGTTGGTTGAGGCCAGTGAGGATGTGCTCCGTGAAGCGGTGGACTTGATGGACGCAAGAGTGTTTGGCTCGAAAACCAAACTGCTCATTGATGAGAATACCCCTGGACGATAAAAAGTCTTTGAGCCTTGCCAGGATCAGGCGCTCGTAGATCTTTGCCAAGGATTTGAGGAGACTGATGGGCGGTAAATCGTGGGATGGTCACGAGGTTTACCGGGCTTAGGTATGCCTATGACATCGGCCTCCTACCATTGAGTAAGGAAGGTGCAGTTCGTCATGGCGGCATTAAGGATGGCCACTAAGAGGCAGATGAGATGGGCGGGTAAGCATTTGAGTACGCGATTAGAAATACCGTCAGAGCCGGGGGCCTTTAATCAAGTCGACCTCGGTCTGGGTAATAGGGGGTAAGGAATCAGTGGGGGGGAGGGACGCCCTGCGCTCAACTTCCCTGTCGATCGAATCGAAATGAGCCGAGTCAACGGGAAGAGAGCTGGGAGTGCACTGGCTCTCGAGAGTGTCGGCGAGAAGCTCGGCCTTTTCATCGTCATCGAAGGCTGGGGTTGCGCCTGAGGGGCGGGTCAGCGGGGGCATGTCAGACATGGAGACGAATTTGCTGAAAAGGTTTGTCAAACAAACGTATACAGTTTCAAATGAATAAAATAGTTAATTTTGAACCGACTTCAAGAAGAAGGAGGTACTATATTCGTCTGAATGTATTTTTTTATGTATCTTCACCGATATTTCCGTAAATTGTTGACCGATTTTGATGATTTTTTTGCACTGAGTTCAGTATAGCTTCAAGATGGTTCCATTTTAATTTCATTTATATTGGACCTTGGCCTTGGAAGATAAACCAGGGAACTACTTAACGACAAACAATAGGAATGTGTCAACTGAGATATTATGGGTATTTCGTCTTCGTCGTAGAACTAAGCAAAATGTTGGTCGACTTCAAATAAGGAGGAGGTTCCATAATTCGTCTGGTTTTTTTATTACTTTTTTCTTATAAACCGATTTTGTAGATTCTTTCTGCATTATGTTCAGTATAGCTCTAAAGTGGTGCCTAGTAATCGGCCGAATCAACCGGCACCGACTACAGATATTTATTTCCTTCTTTTTGAAGTGGGTTTCCCTTTTTTTAAATTTCTTATTCAGATATAAAATTGTATTCTTTTATTTAGTTATTTTTTTTATTGGGACTAATCCCGCCACACATTCCAATATTGTAACTGGTGTAAGCCAGGATCCTGGTGGTCCCTTAGATGACGCCAAGGTATGAACCTTGGGGTGTCCCGCGAAGCACTTTAATTGTCTTGGAACCCTCAACAAATTTAGTTAGAAAGAAAAACAGGAGGAGTAGAAAAAAATAAATTTCCACTTCCCTCCTTTGCAAATCCGGATACACTAAAAATTGGCAGATTAGCCATAGAGAAATAGACTACAACTAGGATAAGCCCAGTTGTAAAGCACCACAGATACGAAAAAATATTAATAGGGCCTCATGTTTGATTCCAGTAATAGGTATGGCAAAAACGCTTGAACGCACGGAAATTATCCCCAGTTTCTACAAGATTCGTGTAGTAGATTACCCCAAACCTATTTCGCAGACTGTTTAACATACGCTCGTTGTGCCAGAGACTGCACTCCCAAAGAACGTGGTATGCTGATTGTTCATACTCTTAATTAGACGTAGAACACTGACACAGCGGTCAAGGTACCAGTTTAAAAGGGTATAATTTACTCTTAAAATTTGCCATGTCCGGTGAGAAATTGAGCCACACAGTGGTCCGCCTCCAGCATGTTCTCGCCAAACGGTCACGTACGGATGGAAAGAACACGTAGAGGTGACGTTTGTTGTTCTATCTCATCTTCCGTGCCATTCGGTCAGGAGATATAACAAACATAACAATTGAAAGTGATGTGGCGCCTACCCGCGGTTGGAAAAATTAAACGAATCACAGATTTCCGAAGTTTACGATTAACGATGTTTACGACGAACAAAGAATACTTATCGAAACATACGTTACCATACACTACACGCTACACAGCATAATTTGACACAAGCACGAGCCAAAAATTGCCCTTAAAAGGTCAACATTTATTTTTAAAACCGTCCGTGAACAAGTAACGCACTACACCGCGTGGAAGCGGGGAGGGAGATTTATTTAGTTATGTACAGCATATTTGGTAAAACTATATTTTTAATTTATTAACATGCAGTTAAATAGCTGAACGGACAGACGATAGATGAATATCATCCCATGCTTGACGAGAGCTATGCCGCCGGTATAACAATGAGTAGTAGCCAAATATTCTCATACGTTCATAAGTAAATTTATGAGTCGCCACCTAGTACTCGTAGCACTATCTTTGGTAAGGTCTTGAAATCCAGCTTTGTTAGTATAATATAATATTACTAAAGCAGTTGTCACTCTGAAAATTTTCAGAAATGCATTACTGTATGAAATAAAAATGCCTACATATAACACACATGCGTACAAAATACATACCCCCATCGCGTCAAAAGCTTTAGTTAAGCGTGGTCTAAATGCATACGTTTTGCTAGTAATGCAAACCTATGTAAGTGTAGCCCAGTCATTAGATTTGCTTTCTTACCGTGTAGTTTAATTGAACTCTTTGTTATTATGACTGCCTTGTTGGTCTAGTGCCAAAACGAATTGCTGTGTGATCACGAGGTCCTGGGTATTTTTTTCTAACTTAGCCCCACACTAGGATTTTTTCCTGTGTCGTGGGTGAGTTTACGAACATACAAATTCACCTCAGAGATGGGCAAAATGTAATCAGATTAATGATTACAATTGCATTTGCAATATTCAATCATGATTCAAGATTAAAAGTGTAAACGTTCTATATATTCTTTATTACAAGCTTTTATTTAACTTGCAATGTTCGTATGTCTGTCTGCCTTTCCGGTTTGAAAGGCAGACAGACAGACATACGAAATCTTGTGATCCATTTTTTATGCACTTGCCATGGAGCTGATCTGATGATGGGGTCAGAAGGTGGCCATACGAACATGAGAATTATACAACGTAACCCCCCAGCTGTTGGGCTTATTACATTGGTATTGAGAAATTGTATACAACCAGGGCCCTAAGTCCGTTTTTGAAATTTTAATAAAATAGTTGATCATTCACATCATAATTGTTAGTTTTGAGTGTTTTCAATTTACTAATTCAATGCTTTCCTATTCTATGGAAAACCTATGGGAAACCACTTGGATTTTTTGACAAGTCATAATTACCAAACACCTAAAAAATAGCAGACTTGGGGCACAGGGTCTGATGATGAACCCAAAAGGTGGCCAATAGAACCACACAAGTACTGAATATAATCATGCCGTATTTAAGCTCGTTGGATTTGTCTTGATGACTTCTTTACACCGGGATGATGCCCAGGGTTTGATGATGAAGCCGGAGGCTGGCCAACGGCCACAAGTACGTAAACCCGCCATGTTTGGGCTCGTTTGATTTGTCGTGATGAGTTCTCTAGACCCAAATTATGTCTAGTGTCTTATGATAGAGCCGGAGGGTGGCCAACGGAACTACCCAACTACTCAACATAACCCCGATGTCTTGGGGCTCGTTACATTTGACTTGACAAGTAACACAGTACTTGTCGGTCTCCGTTGAGATTTTGCTATTAAAGCTTGTTTTTAGCTGAGAGCTGTGTATGTAAGAAGGAGGATAAATGCGGTCGAAATGCGAGCTCTGTGGAAGATGTGCGAAGTGAAGCTGACCGACCGCATTCACAACAGCGTAGTAAGAAAGCGAATAGGCATGAAAGCTAGTATCAGGGTAAAGATGAGAAAGGGTACACTTCGTTGGTTCGGGCATATAGAAAGAATGTCAGAAGTAAGAATGACAAAACAGATATACAATGAGAGAGTGCAAGTATACCGGGTAAGACCTAGACTATCTCATCATGACCAAATAGATCGTGTCTTATCTGAAGTACAAGTCAAGAGTCTCCGTAACCGGCGAGCGTATATGAGATTAACTATAAGAGTGGAGGAAGCTAGAGAGGTATATAAGGAAAGAACCTGTCAGAACTCTGTACTCTCTGCTTACCCCGCAAGGGATCTGGCGTGATAATAAAGATAGATAGATCTTTTTTAATTAAATTATTATCCATTGTATTTGGTTAACCAAGTTAAAAAAATTGGATGATTTCGGACTTGAACATGTTTTTTTAACCTTTACTTTTAGGAGCAACTTTTAGGTATTATTTTAGGTATTATTATTATTAGTGAAAAATACATTTGGCAAGAGAAAACCCACATTAACTGTTATAGATTGGGCTTTCTAACATGGCTGATTGTATTAAAAAAGTACGTTGGTTGGTTGGTTAAAAAAGTACGAATTACAATGGCAATTTTATTTCGAAGAAATCAGGAAACGAGATTATACACACATTATACGAGAATCTTAGAACTTAGAGGTGTTTAATTTAGTCAAATCAGATTTAATTCCCTCTGAAGTTATTCGAGTTAATTCGGGTTTTCTTAAGAAATGTGAGAGGCTTTTAGACGTGCAGAAATTAGGGTTGCTAACTCTACTACTAAAATAAATTATTGTGCCCCATTCTTTATATTATTTAACAATTCTAGAGTAATACATAATATTATATGTGTGTGTGTGTGTGAATGATGTACGCTGTTGGCCGCGAGGCCTTTACAGCTTCACCGGACTTAAAGGCGAGCGTGCAACCACTACGCTCTAGCCAGCCAGAAGGGCAAGAGGCGACATACTCGGTTGGGACAGTCGCTGTAGGGGGACGGGTGCACTACTAAGTGCACCGGTCAACCGCCGGCTATGGGAGGGGATCTACTACGTCTTGATTGTTTGGCACAAAGCTCACTAGTGTTTATGACATATAATAAACTGGTTTAATTTTTACTGGGCTGCAAAGAAACTACTGTTTTAAAAATGTATACGTTCTAAATTCGGACACATTCTGCTTTCTTTTTTGTTTTTTTTTTTATATCTCGCTTTCTTTTATATTGATTGCTATTTTTTAATGTAATCGTCCTTATTGCACATATTATATGTGGTGCTTCATAAAAACTATAAACTATCTTTAAAGAAATAGTTGGCAGCCCTAATGATACAAGTTGTTTCATCAACTTGCACCCTTCCACTGGCGGGCGAGTGGGGAGTTCACCTCCTGGCTGCGGTCGGCTCACGCTCCAGTACTGTCTGCCACGCGTGTGGTGTAGTGCGTAGCGGTTTACCAGCCATTATCCAAAGTCACCATGTGCGGAGAGATGGGAAAAGCTGTATTGCGGGCGCTTACAGGAGCCCTGCTTTGTGGTATGGTGTCAGATGCAGCTTATTTACAAGTAAGTTTACCTCATTTATTCTTATATTACGAGGTCCTGCGGTATAGAATAGACTGGACAGAGTGTTGAAGATTTTCTATCGAAAAATTCTGTGTTGGGACCTAGCATTGCCGGCGAAATGTAAATAAATAATGAATACCGTCGTACCTATACTATATTATTCCTTAAGAAGGAGGCAGAGATGTACTGTGGTCAGCTATATGTCGTTACCATTGTTAAGTTCCTAAGTAAAAAGGGGCTAAACCTATTGCCATTGTAGCCGGGCACAAGTCCAGTGTTTTTCTTCATGTTTTCTTTCATCAGATTATTTTTTTTCACCAGATTATTCCCGAAATTGTACCTTTCTTATAAACATGACGTCAAAGGACTTTACTACTGCCAGATTTTCATTACTTCTTTTGATGACCCTCACTACATTTTTGTATATTATTTAGGTATGTCTTTAGATTGTTCCTCTAGAGTTTTTCTCCAATTACTTTTTTTTATAATTGCGAAGAGGACGCTTAACTTGCGATATTAGACAGTTACAATATGTATACACCTGCGTTATCAGTTCGTTAATATTCGCTAAAATCAATAACTTTGGAATATGTGATAGTCTAGTATTATATTCGCCAAATGGACGAGGCAAAGATGTGCTTTGTACACCCACATTTTGCTAAGTATGTTTGATCCTATGTAATCGGGCGTATTGCCATTATACCGGATTCAATTTAATACTCTAGACTACTACGGAAATTTTCTCGAAAGAAAAACACCAACAAATCTTTCTTGTATCTAGGATAGGAAAGGATAGGATTCGAACTCAGGACCTTATGCTCATTAACCGCACTGTCTATGTATCATAAAACCATCGGGACAGACAAAAAGTGTTTGTGTAGCTTTTTTGCTCAGAAATAAGAAGTGAATCATCCAGTGAACAATTAAAGTTCATCATATTTCGCTACCATTTCATGAAAACAAGTCTGCGATTGATAGCACTTATTTACACTAGTTTATCATCCGTGACACGACTGCTTGGCACAACTAATCGTGCTGTAGGAAACTTTTCTTTTCCGTGATACCACCAGTAGTGCAAGGGGTAAACAGCTGCCACCGTGGCTTATACGCAAGACGGTCAATCAAAGGAGTAGATAGAGAAGTAAGACCGTAACTCACTTATTCTAGCTATGGTCCGTGATGTAGTGACCTTATCAGATCATTGCACTCTTTAAAATGTAGGCAGTTCTATAAATGGAGCGGTCTTTAAAAGCAAATCTAATTGCTGTGACCAAAATGACTATATTTGATTAAGGTGTCCGCTCAGCAGGTATGGCATGGGAATCAGCAAAATGGCCTCCTTGATTGGTCCAAATTCACTTGAACAGTTGTGAATCATAATTTGAATGTTTGATATAGGGTAGGTATGTACTACTATTATATCACGAGGATCAATAGGCCCATGTTAACGTAGCCTGCTTACAAAATTATTTCTGTCAACCCAGCATCGTGGATTTGGTACGTTCTGGCTTTTCCCGTCGTTATTTGGAGAATCCCGTTTCTGATATAAGGTCGTTAAAAGGATTTAAATAAAAAGGTTGCCCCACACTAGGATTTATTCCTGTGTCGTGGGTGCGTTTACAAACATGACAACTTATATACACAAAAATCCAGACCGAAACAAATAATTGTGGTTCAGGCAAAGATTTGTCCTGTGCGGGAATTGAACCCGCGACTATCCGACACATTGGGCGGAGCGGCATTAGCTCTTAAACCAATGCGCTAAATCGTCGTTCGATTTTTATTATCACACAACCCGTCGAAATACTATATGTAATCATTCAAATATAAATTGTAAGTCGACATTACCAAATTTTACGATATGTGTACAAATTTTCTTAAATTTTTCTTTTTAAAGGTAGAAAAGGTTTTCCTCATTTGGGAATCTCCGTGAAGATCCGGCATTCTCGGTCTCTTTTTCTTCGATTTTTCAGTTCTACGGAGCCGGACCTGTAAATAGCCATAATGACTGTGTACGATTGATACCAATCTAAAAACATTTTTGGATTTAAAAATATGCATTGGCATTTAGAATCTGCAAATTAATTTCTCACTAGTTTTATGATGTTCTGTCGGAGATAATTCAGTTAGCAGCATCTGGTAAAAGGGCTTGATATCCACATTATGGATCATTCGAGTGCCCGCGCCGGGAGCGTTGCACTGTCGGTGCTACTGCGCAACGCCGGGCGGCCGTGACAAGCGCGCTGCGCGTGCGCGTCCCCTCTCACCGGTGCCGGTATACACTGTCGTCATCAAATAATAGATAAACCATATCTCAAGTAATTAAACAACTGGAAGTATTTGTTTATTCCTTTTTATTTTTAGGTGGGTAGATACTTTACTCAAAGGTCTTTTTTTTACGGAAACTAGAAACCAATTTATTGATATAAATAAAATGTTCACCTACAAAGTATTGAATAGGAGATTTCAATGACAATTATTGCAAAAATTACATATATTCGTGAATGAAAAATGTAACTCAAAATAACATTTACATATTTACTTTAAAACTTGTGTTGATATCAAAAAACAATAGTTTTTTTTTCTCACACACATGTATCGGTCCAGTTTCATTAACTATTGCCTAACAATCAGGAAACAATTCCAATATTACCATTTTATTGACAATTTGCCGATTATGCGAAACGAAACAAGTCTGTTTGTTAACTTTACGAATGTAATAGTTAGTGATAGTAGTACAATCATGTTATCTAGATTAACAAATCGAAACAAGGTTATGTAAGAAATTGGTTGAGTGCACTTGCGTGGAGCGGTGAGTGGCGTAACATACGAGAGAAAAAACTGGATCCATGTCAAGGTCTGTCAATGATCACCGTTCGATAATCACATATTAAGTGTTAGGGCAAAGTTTTGAGTGACTATATGGTATGGTGGCAGTTTCGGCCAAAAAAACAACGGTTTGTTACGTTCATGCTTGCGGCTGAGTAAGATTAAAAGAAAAAAATAAATCCACTGTCCTAATGCTGGGAAAAAGCCTTCTCTCAAAAATTGAGGTGAGAGATACAATAATAATAATATCAGCCTATACAGCCCACTGCTGGGCAAAGGCCTTCTATCACAAATCGAGGTGAGAGAGATTAGGTGAAACTCCACCACGAGGACCTATTTTTATTTTTTTAAATTTCTATCTATCTATCTATAACCTCACGCCAGATCCCTTGCGGGGTAGGCAGAGAGTACAGAGTTCCAACAGGTTCTTTCCTTACATACCTCTCTGGCTTCCTCGACTCTCATAGTTCGTCTCATACACGCTCGCCGGTTACGGAGACTCTTGACTTTTCCATCAGATAAGACTCGGTTTATTTGGTCGTGGTAAGATAGTCTAGGTCTTCCCCGGTACCTGCATCCTTCCACTTTCACATTGTATATCTGTTTTGTCATTCTTTCCTCTGGCATTCTTTCTATATGCCCGAACCAACGGAGCATGCCCTTTCTCATCTTTACACCGATACTATCTTTCATACCTACTCGCTGTCTTACTATGCTGTTGCTAATGCGGTCGGTCAGCTTCACTCCGCACATCTTCCGCAGAGCTCGCATTTCTACCGCATTTATCCTACTTTCATTCTCCTTCTTACATACCCAGCTCTCGCTACCATATAACAGCGTTGGGACAAGAACTCCGTTATGTATGGCCAGCTGCGCCTTATGGCTTAAGTGCCGGCTCCCGAGTAGCTTTCCCATCGCACCATTCACTCTGTTTCCTGCACCCACTCTTCTCTCTATGTCAGCGGTGTATTTCCCATCCTTACTGAAGGCGCATCCAAGATATTCAAACTCATTCACTTGCTCCAGCACATCGTTGCTAACATTTTATTAATTTTATTATTCTTTATTTAAGTCAATAAACTTATAAACAGTACAGAGAAGATCTTATTCTAATTGTACACTGAGCTTAAGAAAAATAACGTAGTTACTGAGGCTCGGTCGCCTTTTTGAACATAATACATATTTAATTAAAAAGTTACTACAATATGATACTAAATAACTAAAAAATAACTAAAACTAAGCGCATCAGTGGACGAAATCAACAACAGGCTGGTAGAGACTGTTCATACGGTCGGGTCCAAGTATTTTAAGACCCACCGTAAAAATAGGCCTCAAAAACTATCTGACTACACCCGAAACCTCATGGCTGAGCGACGTTCCATGACTCTCCAAACCTCCGATGATGCTAAGTCCTATAGGCAGCTTAATGGACAGATATTGAGGTCCTTGCGACACGACTTACGGTCCTTCAATGCAAGGCGTATTGAGGAGACCATAGAGCAGAACAAGGGCTCTAAAGTGTTCGCAAGAGACGCGTCTATTGGGCAGAGCCAGTTGACGAAGCTGAAGACGGAGGACGGAAACGTAACGTCAAATAGGTCAGAGGTGCTCAGGAAGATAGAGAGGTTCTATGGACAGTTATATACCTCAGTAGCTAAACCTGTTGTTGACTTGGTAAAAGACCCAAGAGCCAAGCTAACCCGACACTGCACTGAAGATATCCCGGACATCAGCCTGTGCGAAATTAGGATGGCTCTCAAACAACTTAAAAACAACAAAGCACCGGGTGAAGACGGAATTACTGCAGAACTTCTGAAGGCGGGCGGATCGCCGGTACTTAAAGTCCTTCAGAGGCTATTTAATTCCGTCTTGCTTGAAGGGAAAACGCCGGAAGCATGGAACAGGGGTGTGGTGGTGCTGTTTTTCAAGAAAGGTGATAATTCTTTATTGAAGAACTATAGGCCCATCACACTGCTGAGCCATGTTTATAAGTTGTTTTCGAGAGTCATTACGAATCGTCTCGAACGAAGGCTTGATGACTTCCAGCCTCCCGAACAAGCCGGTTTCCGGAAAGGTTTTAGTACCATAGACCACATACATACGCTGCGGCAGGTTATACAGAAGACTGAGGAGTATAATCGGCCGCTATGCTTGGCGTTTGTGGACTATGAGAAAGCCTTTGATTCGATCGAGACTTGGGCGGTTCTTAGATCTCTCCAGCGATGCCGCATTGACTATAGGTACATCGAAGTGTTGAAGTGCTTGTATAATAACGCCACCATGTCAGTCCGAGTACAGGGGCAGTGCACGAAGGTGATCCCCATAAAAAGAGGAGTAAGACAGGGAGACGTCATTTCTCCGAAACTGTTTACGGCCACCTTAGAGGACGCCTTCAAGCTCTTGGAATGGCAAGGACTTGGCATCAACATCAATGGCGAATACATCACTCACCTTCGATTTGCCGACGACATTGTGGTCATGGCGGAGTCGCTGGAAGATCTAGGACGAATGCTCGGTGACCTCAATAGAGTATCTCAACAAGTGGGTCTTAAAATGAATATGGACAAAACAAAAATAATGTTTAATGTCCATGTCGTACCCACCGCACTCACCGTTGGGAACTCTACTCTTGAAGTTGTCGACGAATACATTTACCTAGGACAGGCAGTCCGGTTAGGTAGGTCCAACTTTGAGAGAGAGGTCAATCGACGAATCCAACTCGGCTGGGCAGCGTTCGGGAAACTGCGCAACATCTTCTCATCCAAAATACCTCAGTGCCTAAAGACTAAAGTTTTTAGTCAATGTGTGTTACCAGTGATGACATATGGATCAGAGACGTGGTCTCTTACAATAGGTCTCATAAAAAAGCTCAAAGTTGCTCAGCGAGCTATGGAAAGAGCTATGCTCGGCGTTTCTCTACGTGATCGAATCAGGAATGAGGAGATTCGTAGAAGAACCAGGGTCACCGATATAGCCCTCAGGATTAGCATGCTGAAGTGGCAATGGGCTGGCCACATAGCGCGAAGATCGGACGAGCGTTGGGGCAGAAAGATTCTAGAGTGGAGACCACGTATTGGCAAGCGCAGCGTAGGACGACCGCCTGCCAGATGGACCGACGATCTTGTGAAAATCGCAGGAAATCGTTGGATGCAGGTGGCATCGGACCGGTTACGCTGGAAAGCGATTGGGGAGGCCTTTGTTCAGCAGTGGACAAGTATAGGCTGAAATGATGAACTAAAAAATCAAAAATACAATTATGCTGGCTTTTGTATGAGCTTACAACAAATCATCATATGGTTACGAATAACAAGTATACAGGTATCAAACCATAACCATGATGTGAGACATGTTAAGATTATTTAATGTAGTAATTTGCGTATAAAAAGATTACGGACGTACCAAAAAATTACAATTACAAAAACAATGAGGGGGTAGATTTATATTAGCCGCGAAGGCCGGTCGCCGGTCTGGTAGCTATTGTTATGCGCCCAGAAAGTAGTGATGGGGCAAGCGATATCGATCATGTGTTTTTAGGTTACTAGACGTGTGGTATCTACTTTGTCCAATTTTAGGTACATCAGTAGATTTTTATGCAATGGGTTTTTATGTAAGTAAAATTTACGCGATAGTTTTAGTATATATTCTTTTAAAGAAGGAAATTTTATGCACTTTTGCAATCTTTTTAAATTAGTTCGAAACGGAGTATTATATGAAATTTTAATAGCCTTATTTTGGACAATTTGAAGTTTATTATATTGGGATTCCGCAACGCTGCACCACGCTGGGGCTGCATAAGTCATGCAAGGTCTTACAATGCAGGAGTAAATACGGAGTTTAGTTGCAGGACTAAGGTTGGATTTACGATTTAGAATCGGGGAAAGGGAGTTCAAAGCTTTAAGGCCCTTATCTCGAAAATTGTTGATATTATTATTCCAGGTGACTTTCCTATCAAGTGTGACGCCAAGGTATTTAATGGATTGACTCCAAGGAATTAAAAACCCATCAAAATTGATCCGTCTACGAGGAATGGAACGTTTACGATTAAAAAGAATACCTTCGGTTGTAGAGTTATTTAGCTTTAGTTTCCATTTCAAAAAGAAGTCATGAAGGAGGCTGAGCGAGAATTGGAGACGCCAAATAACTATATCAATATCTTTAGAGGTTGTGTAAGTAGCTGTGTCGTCGGCGTAAATAGCCAAGTGGGTGTGCAGTTGTTTGGGAATATCGTTAAGATAAAGAAGATAAATATAAGGACCGAGTATAGAGCCTTGTGGTACTCCGGCAGGTATAAATTTAGGCGTAGATGATTCGGAACCAATAAAAACAGTAAAAGTGCGGTCAGTAAGATAATTTTGGATGATTTTAATTAAGTAGTAGTTTGGGGGTCTGTCCAAGAGCGTGCTCGTCGCGACCCCTGCCAGTCATTATGGCTGCAATCTTGGACCGAAGACGTACCGCAGTGCGGGCTAGGGCGTCCCCCCGAGGCGACGCGTACCGGCCCGCCCCCGTCGGTACGAATATAGGTGGAAGCGGCGATGGGGGCCGCCACCCATCACGCCGGGCCCGAACTGGCGAGTCGTGGGGTGCAGAGTGCCGAATAGGCACTTGGAATGTAAGAGGTGGTATGGAAGATAAGATGCATGAGGTGATTGATGTGATGAAAGAGAGACGCCTGGATGCTCTGTGTGTAACAGAGACTAAGCGGAGGGGCAGTGAAACCTGTGATCTTCCTGATGGAACGATGGCTCTGTGGTCTGGGGTACCGCAGAGCAGTCGTGCCAGCATGGGGGTGGGTATCTTGCTGTCCCGTCGCCTGGCCTCTGGAGTGAGAGATTATGGCCTGTGCGATGCGAGACTTCTCTGGGTCCGTTTAAAACTGGGTGTCACTAGAGTATTTTTGGTCGCAGCATATGCTCCCGTAAGCTCGTCGACACCCCAGGACCTTGAGAAGTTTTGGGATAATGTCAGGGAAGTTCTGGATTTGGCTGAGGCTAACGAAAAGGTGATTTTGTGTGGCGATCTGAACGGATGGGTAGAAACCATGCGGCAAACTTGCGACGCTGCTCTGGGTCCTTATGGTGATAAGAGAGTGAACGATGCAGGTAAGCTCATTGTAGATGTTTGTTTGGAAAGGGGTCTCCTTGTGTCTAACACGATATTTCAGCACAAGGACATACATTTGTATACGTGGAGAAGGAATGAACAAAAGAGCATGATAGATCTGATCCTGGTTGATAACCGTCTCCGAAGCAATCTACAAGATACGCGTGCGTATAGAGGCCCCACTCTGGAATCAGACCACTATCTCGTAGTTGCGCGGTTTAGTGGTCTGTTCAGGAAGTGGAGGCACTGGCGAGAGCGTATCCCCTTCGGAGACCTTGAAAGGTTAAAGGTTGAAAAGTTGCAAGATGAGAGCGTGAGGAGAATGTATGAAGACAGAGTCCGGGACAAGCTTTTGACAGCAGTCTCTTCGGACTCAAATGTAGATGAATGCTGGAATAGCCTGAAAGAGAGTTTGGTGGAATCCGCGAAAGAAGTATGTGGTTGCTCAAAGAAGCATATTACAGCAAAAGGTGATGCATGGTGGGATGCGGAGTTGCAAAGCTCCGTAGAAAGTAAGAAGAAAGCGTGGCAGGAAAACTTTAGTGAAAGAAAAGCGTGAAAGAGCCAGTATGATTGAGGAGGAGAGGCTGGCGAAGAACTTCGAGAACAACACCAAACTCTTTTGGAGCAAGGTGAGAAAGGCTCGAGGTGATTCGTCAGGCTCCAGAATGGAAAGGATAAAATCTAAAGATGGTGACATTCTTGCAGACACACAAGCTGTGCTAAACCGGTGGAGTGAATATTTTGGAGAAATGTATGGAGATGATCCGGATGCTGATGCCGCAGACGTGCCTAAAGGCGAGATTGCGGCACCAGAATCAACGGAGGACATCACTATGGAAGAAGTTGAATGGGCGATAGGAAGTATGAAAAACGGTAAAGCTGCGGGAGTAGACATGATATCTGCCGAGATGATCAAATATGGTGGAACTTGCGTCCGGGACGCTTTCCGGGCCCTTGCAAACCTTTGCTGGAGGACCGGTAGAGTCCCTACAGATTGGCGCCGCGCAGTCATAGTACCCTTGTATAAAGGCAAGGGTTCACAATATGACTGCGCCAATGACAGAGCCATCAGTTTGATCAGCTTGGCAGCCAAGGTGTACGGTAAAATTATTGAACGGAGAATGCGCGTGAAGTCCGATGGAATGTTGTGCGAGGCACAAGGGGGTTTCAGGTCTGGAAGAGGATGTTCGGATCAAGTCTTCTCACTCCACAACATCGTAGAGAAGCATCTGGCAGTGGGGCGGAAGGTTTTCTGCTGTTTTGTAGATCTGGAGAAGGCATTTGACAGAGTTGTGCGAAAGAGACTTTGGGACATTTTGCCAGAGTATGGTATAGATGGCACTCTGTTGCGAGCCGTCCAGTCCACTTATGTGGACTGCAAGGCATGCGTACGGGTGGGTGGTAACAGGTCACCCTGGTTTGACGTTAAAATCGGCGTCAAGCAGGGTTGCGTGTTGTCCGCTAGACTGTTTATAATATATCTGGACAAAAGTCTTCAAAGACTGAAAGCGATAAATGAAGGTGTACAAATGGGTGACTTAGTGGTAAACCATCTACTTTATGCAGATGACGCGGTTTTAATAGCGCCAACAGCCACTGATCTGCAAACACTAGTCACAGTTATGAAAGACGACTGCATGATCAATGGCTTACACTTGAATGTGAAGAAAACCAAGATTATGGTTTTTGAAAGGGAAGAAACCAGATCGAATGTAAGGATTGTGGTTGGTAACGATGTGCTGGAGCAAGTGAATGAGGTTGTATATCTTGGATGCGCCTTCAGTAAGGATGGGAAATACACCGCTGACATAGAGAGAAGAGTGAGTGCAGGGAACAGAGTGAATGGTGCGAGAGCTGGGTATGTAAGAAGGAGAATGAAAGTAGGATAAATACGGTAGAAATGCGAGCTTTGCGGAAGATGTGCGGAGTGAAGCTGACCGACCGCATTAGCAACAGCATAGTAAGACAGCGAGTAGGTATGAAAGATAGTATCGGTGTAAAGATGAGAAAGGGCATGCTCCGTTGGTTCGGGCATATAGAAAGAATGCCAGAGGAAAGAATGATAAAACAGATATACAATGTGAAAGTGGAAGGATGCAGGTACCGGGGAAGATCTAGACTATCTTACCACGACCAAATAAACCGAGTCTTATCTGATGGAAAAGTCAAGAGTCTCCGTAACCGGCGAGAGTGTATGAGACGAACTATGAGAGTCGAGGACGCCAGAGAAGTATGTAAGGAAAGAACCTGTTGGAACTCTGTACTTTCTGCCTACCCCGCAAGGGATCTGGCGTGAGGTTATAGATAGATAGATAGATTTAATTAAGTATATTGGTATTTTGTTAACAAATAGTTTATGCAAAAGGCCTTCATGCCAAACAGTATCGAAAGCCTTCTCTACGTCGAGAAGAACCATGCCAGTAGTTTCACCCTTATTTAGGCCACTAGTAATGTGCTCCACTACTCTGGCTAGTTGTTGTGTGGTCGAGTGTGTTTTACGAAACCCAAATTGTTCGGGGATCAGTTTGGGGTCAGCCACTTTGGAGAGACGAGATAAAATGATTTTTTCAAATAATTTGCCTAGGCTGGGTAGTAGGCTAATAGGGCGATAACTTGTTGCCAAGTTGTCCTCCTTGCCAGGCTTCTTGATAGGTATTATTTTGTCTGCTTTCCAACATAGAGGAAATATGTCAATGGTTAAACAGCCGTTAAGAATTTAAGTTAAATAAACTATGCTTTTTTGGGATAGGTTTTTAGTAAACCATTATTGATTCCGTCGATTCCAAGGGTCTTTCGGATTTTGAGTTTATAAAGGATGTTACGCGCTTCATACGGTCTTACGAAGTTAGTTAATTTAGGCATTTTATACAAATTAATACTGTTAATAGAGCTCTTTACGGCAGCTTCTGTTTCAAGATCGCTCAGCCTGTTCTTAGTAAGAAGGAGGTTCTGCAGAAAAGTGCCGGCTAGCACCTTACACTGCTCCTTAGTGTTGGACGTGTAGCATCCTTCTGATGTTTGGAGTGGAGGGATGACAGATGATTTGTGGTTAATGGACTTAACTAAACGCCAGAGATCCGAGCTGGGATTGTCTACTTTCGATAGTTTTTTGTTCCATACATTATCATTATGTGCTTTTATGTCAGTTTTAATTTTGAGTTGCATATAGTTAATACGAGAGTAAAGTAAGCGTTTGATATGTGGGTTCTGTTCTCGTTGTGCTATTTTACGGAGTTTGTTTTTAATACGAATATTAGATTTGAGGCGTCTAGGAAGCTTGACGATATTTGTATCGAATACTTTAGGGATGCTTGCTAAACGAGCGTCAATAATAACATTTTTTAGGTGTGCTATAGCAGAGTTAATAGATGTCTCAGTTTTATAAGTTGTAGAAGATAATGTGATATGGCGGTCCAGATGGGATCTGTATTTTCTCCAATCAGCCTTGGAATAATTGAAGGTATGACGGGGTGCTCTATTAAAGAAACCGCCTACTGTAAAAAATACTGGCAAATGGTTCGACGACAGATGACACAAAGTCTGGGGCTCATTTATACCGATGATATTCTTTGCTAAAATAATGTCTAGGGTTGTAGGAGTATGGGTGCTATGGTAATGAGTTAGTGTGGGAATGATAGTGCAAGAATTTCGTAACTGTTATTAAACATATGATTAAATAGAGTGCCGCCGTGGCTATTTTGACACTTGCCGTTGCAGTAAGGATGTTTTGCATTTAGATCGCCCATGACTAATGAAGTGGGATAGGCATTCATTATTTTGTCAAGTTCACTAGATAAAAATGGTAAATCAGGAGATTGATAGGCTGAGATAAAGGTGGTTGGTTTATTAGAGAGGGTAATTTGAAGACCAATGCACTCTAGGTTACGGGTTGTAGGCAGGGTAGGAGGGGTATGGGAGATATCAGATCTAATAAGAAGTGCAACTCCTTGGACTCGCCCGTCAGTACGTCTATCTTGCCTATAGCATATGAATCCAGGGGTGTGGAGTTTACATTTTGGGGATAATCTAGTTTCAATGCTATGATATCAATGTTAAACTCACTCGCAAGAAGGAGTAATTCAGTAAGTTTAGTGCGGATGCCATCGGCATCCAAAAAAGTATAGCTAATTCGTGATAGAGGTCGAGGACCTATTGCGGATTGGTGGAGGTAGGTTTGTGGCCACCTGTTGTTGGAAACTTATAAAGCCGCCTTTAAGGCTTCCAACTCGGCTTAAAGATTACTACGTTAAGTGGTAACCCGGACCAACGGATTAACGTGCCTTCCGGAGACACTCGAATATGAAAATTCCACAAAGGGTCACCCATCTCGGGCCAACTGAGTCGAATGCTGCTTAGCCTTAGCCAGTGTTGATTGGTATAGTCAAAAACCAGGTTGTGCTGCCTTCTGTTTAGTTTTATCAAACTATCCATAATGCTGGAAGCATGCACTTGGCATGAAGTAGTATTCGGTAGTAACGGCTTAACGTGCCATCTAAAGGTGTTGGACATGGTTGTAATACTCTTCAATTTATTTTTATATAAAACGTAGCCCCATAGTCCGATTTATTCCGGTGTCATGGGTGCGCTTACAAACATGAAAATTCACACGCATGAATACCCAGACCGGAACAAATAATTGTGGATCACACAAAGATTTGTCCCGTGCGGGAATCGAACCCGCAACTATTAGACACAGTGGGCGGGGCGGCCTAAGCCCTTAACCACTACGCTAAATCGTCCATCAAGTATTATATTATTAGTATACAGATGTAAAAAGCATTTATTTAACCTATTTTTGTTCCAGCAATATGACCCTTACGAAATCCAATATGAGCAAGCTGTGGTCCGCAAGCCACTGCGGGAGCACGAGAAACCCCAGGACCTGAGGAATGTGCCGGGCTCGCCAGGCGTCGACTATCCCATCTTTCACCGCGTGCCCGACACCCATTTCTCTTGCGACCACGTGCCTGTCAGACCCGGCATGTACGCTAATGTGGAGACTGGCTGCCAGGTACATTACGACACATATGAATGAATGGACGAAGGATAGATCAATTTCTAAAATTAGCAATTGAACTTTATAACCGTTTAAGCTTCGAAAGCATTAATAAATTTATGAAAAACTTTATGCTTGAGTGCTGGTATGCATATAATACAAACTTTATTATATGCACCGTCACGCCTATATTCCTCAAGCGGGGGTGGCAAAGGTGTACTGAGTACACCCACGTTTCGCCGACGATGTCAGGTCCCATGTAATAGGGGGCGAGCCTATTGCCATATACCGGGCACATATCCAGACTCCGGACTCGTACTGGGAAGTTTTCGTTAGAAAAACTATACTTGTCTGACCTAGAATTTGAACCTAGGAAACTTTATTATATTTTCTAAAATACCTAGCATGTAGTAAAAAGAATTTTAAGAGTCTAGAATTAAAAATGTATAACCAGCAGTACAAAATGTTATCTGTAGTTAGAAATATACTGCAAGAAGGAGGTTTATGGAAACCCATTTTACTGAATTCTGCCATGGTAACTAAAATTGTACGTTAAACTACGTCATTCTTAAGTATAGGTACCTGCTGTGTAATGATGCCATTACATTTTTTTTTTTTAATTTTATTTCTTTTCCTATTTATTTTATATTATTTCAATAGTCGTTACGGAATCCGCATTGAGACATAGATGCTTAGTAACCAATTTAATAAAAAAGGTCTTGATATACATTACCTTACCTTACCTTTCCTTTCCTTACCTTTCCTTACCTTTCCTTTCCTTTCCTTACCTTTCCTTACCTTTCCTTACCTTTCCTTACCTTTCCTTTCCTTACCTTTCCTTACCTTTCCTTACCTTTCCTTACCTTTCCTTACCTTTCCTTACCTTTCCTTACCTTTCCTTACCTTTCCTTACCTTTCCTTACCTTTCCTTACCTTTCCTTACATTTCCTTACCTTTCCTTACCTTTCCTTACCTTTCCTTACCTTTCCTTACCTTTCCTTACCTTTCCTTACCTTTCCTTACCTTTCCTTACCTTTCCTTTCCTTTCCTTTCCTTTCCTTACCTTTCCTTACCTTTCCTTACCTTCTTTACCTTCTTTACCTTTCCTTACCTTTCCATAAAAGTATTTTAAATAGAAGAAGAAAAGATATTGTGGCTCCAGTGATTTTGGTGAATACCACATTTGCTAGGCGACACCACAAAATACTATCGGCGTCCTTATATAACCTCATTAATAAATACATCTACGTACATCCCCTTACCTATCATGACTGTAAAACATCCCTTGTGGAATGGCTTAAGATTAAAAATTACGATGAAACTGAAAGACTCCTACAAAGAATCATATAACTCACACACATACACATAGACATGCACGCACTCACACACACACACACACACACACACACGCACATCCACACGCACACATTTTAACTTAAGTTTAGAATTTAATTTAAATTTATCTTATTTTTGATTATGTTAACAATCATAGTATACAAGTAATGTATGTTATGGAAGAGCAGAGACTCCTAGCACAGGTACTACATACTTAAAAGGAGTCTTTAAATACGGCTAATTTGTAATATGATTTTAAGTTAAAGAAATTGTATTTTTGTATTTTGTACATTGTGTAAGGACTTGGATTAGAGTTGTTAATACTAACTCAAAGCACGATTTGTGTTTAGTTTTTTATGTGCTGATGTGTGTGCAGGCGTACCATGTGTGCCACGACGGACGAGAGGGTGACCAGGGCGCTTCGTTCCTTTGCACCAACGGCACGCTGTTCGACCAGGCCAACTTCGCCTGTGACTGGTGGTACAACGTTGACTGCTCAAAAGCCATCGAACTATACAAGTGAGTCAATGTTGATGATTACTTAACTTGAAGCAGTTGGATTCTAGATGGAAGATTGTGAACTGTGAAAGTAGGATAAATGCGGTAGAAATGCGAGCTCTGCGGAAGATGTGCGGAGTGAAGCTGACCGACCGAATTCATCGTCTCAGCCTATACTTGTCCACTGCTGAACATAGGCCTCCCCAATCGCTTTCCAGCGTAACCGGTCCGATGCCACCTGCATCCAACGACTTCCTGCGATTTTCACAAGATCGTCGGTCCATCTGGCAGGCGGTCGTCCCACGCTGCGCTTGCCACTACGTGGTCTCCACTCTAGAATCTTTCTGCCCCAACGCCCGTCCGATCTACGCGCTATGTGGCCCGCCCATTGCCAATTCAGCTTGCTAATCTTAACGGCTATGTCGGTGACCTTGGTTCTTCTACGAATCTCCTCATTCCTGATTCGATCGCGTAGAGAAACGCCGAGCATAGCTCTCTCCATAGCTCGCTGAGCAACTCTGAGCTTTTTTATGAGACCTATTGTAAGAGACCACGTCTCTGATCCATATATCATCACTGGTAACACACATTGACTAAAAACTTTAGTCTTAAGGCACTGAGGTATTTTGGATGAGAAGATGTTGCGCAGTTTCCCGAACGCTGCCCAGCCGAGTTGGATTCGTCGATTGACCTCTCTCTCAAAGTTGGACCTACCTAACCGGACTACCTGTCCCAGGTAAATGTATTCGTCGACAACTTCAAGAGTAGAGTTCCCAACGGTGAGTGCGGTGGGTACGACATGGACTTTAGACATTATTTTCGTTTTGTCCATGTTCATTTTAAGACCCACTTGTTGAGATACTCTGTTGAGGTCACCGAGCATTCGTCCTAGATCTTCCAGCGACTCCGCCACGACCACAATGTCGTCGGCAAATCGAAGGTGAGTGATGTATTCGCCATTGATGTTGATGCCAAATCCTTGCCATTCCAAGAGCTTGAAGGCGTCCTCTAAGGTGGCCGTAAACAGTTTCGGAGAAATGACGTCTCCCTGCCTTACTCCTCTTTTTATGGGGATCGCTTTCGTGCACTGCCCCTGTACTCGGACTGACATGGTGGCGTTATTATACAAGCACCTCAACACCTCAATGTACCGATAGTCAATGCGGCATCGCTGGAGAGATCTAAGAACCGCCCAAGTCTCGATCGAATCGAAGGCTTTCTCATAGTCCACAAACGCCAAGCATAGTGGCCGATTATACTCCTCGGTCTTCTGTATAATCTGCCGCAGTGTATGTATGTGGTCTATGGTACTAAAGCCTTTCCGGAAACCGGCTTGTTCGGGAGGCTGGAAGTCATCAAACCTGCGTTCGAGACGATTCGTAATGACTCTCGAAAACAACTTATAAACATGGCTCAGCAGTGTGATGGGCCTATAATTCTTCAGTAAAGTGTTATCACCTTTCTTGAAAAAGAGTACCACCACACCCCTGTTCCACGCTTCCGGCGTTTTTCCTTCGAGCAAGACGGAATTAAACAGCCTCTGAAGGACTTTAAGTACCGGCGATCCGCCCGCTTTCAGAAGCTCTGCGGTAATTCCGTCTTCACCCGGCGCTTTGTTGTTTTTAAGGTGTTTGAGAGCCATCCCAATCTCGTACAGGCTGATGTCCGGGATATCTTCTGTGTAGTGTCGGGTTAGCTTGGCTCTTGGGTCTTTTACCAAGTCAACAACAGGTTCAGCTACTGAGGTATACAACTGCCCATAGAAGCTCTCTATCTCCCAGAGCACCTCTGACCTATTCGACGTTACGTTTCCGTCCTCCGTCTTCAGCTTCGTCAACTGGCTTTGCCCAATAGACGCGTCTCTTGCAAACACTTTGGAGCCCTTGTTCTGCTCTATGGTCTCCTCAATACGTCTTGTATTGAAGGACCGTAAATCGTGTCGCAAGGACTTCAATATCTGTCCATTGAGCTGCCTATAGGACTTAGCATCATCGGAGGTTTGGAGTGTCATGGTACGTCGCTCAGCCATAAGGTTTCGGGTGTAGTCAGATAGCTTTTGAGGCCTATTTTTACGGTGGGGCTTAAAATGCTTGGACCCGACCGTATGGACAGTCTCTACCAACCTATTGTTGATTTCGTCCACTGATGCGCTGCTGTCTAGCAATTCGAAGCGGTTTGACAATTCGAGTTGAAAGTTCTCGGGGTTTTGGATATGTGCATTAGAAGGTCGGAGCGTAGACTTCATCAGACGCGATCTTTCCATTTTGACATTAATATTTAATGTGCCTCTGACCATTCGGTGATCACTGCCGGTTTATACCCTGTGAATCACGGAGACATCATTAAATATTTGTCGCTTGGTGCTCATGATGAAGTCTATCTCATTTTTTGTGGAACCATCAGGGCTCATCCAGGTCCATTTCCTATGAGGCGGCTTCCGGAAGAAAGAGTTCATCATAAAGAGTCCCTCCTTCTCCAGATATTCGGCCAGCCTCTGACCCCTGGGGTTGCGTTGCCCATATCCAAATTGCCCCACTCTCAATTCATCATCGCCCCGTTTGCCCAGCCGCGCATTGAAGTCACCCATAACCACTGTAAAGTGTGCTTTGGAAGTATGTATGGCTCTACTAATGTCCTCATACATTACTTCGACGTCATCATCTGAGTATGCCGAGGTCGGTGCGTAGACCTGTATGACCTTCAGCGAATATCTTTTGGATATTCTGAGTATCAGGTACGCTACCCTGCTCGACACACTAGTGATGGACACAACGTTGTCTATGAGTGACTTGTGGACGATAAATCCGACACCACCTTGGGTCTGCTGTTCGCCCTCCCGGTAGTAAAACAAGTTGCCGGATTTTAAGGTTATCGTGTCCTCGCCCTTTCTTCGGACCTCCGATAAACCAACAATATTCCACCGCAACTTGTTTATCTCTTCTTCCAGCTCAACAAGCTTCTCATCTGTCCTTAACGTGCGTGCGTTGTATGTCACCAGGGCCAATTTTCGGTGTTGGTGGTAGCCGAATCTCTGCCGGAGATTCTTAGCACCCCTTGTCCTGTCGTTACCATGGCTGCTACCGTGGCCAGGACGAACAGGACCGCCGGGGACTAGGGGCCTGGTTTTCTTACATTCTTCCATAATTGGGGGTGTTTGCCATACTCGCCACGCTTGGCAGGCGGGTTGGCGAGCGCAGTTATTGGTCGTCGAAGTGCTAAGGGAACGCTGCTGCCCATTCCCTAGTTTTCCCTTAGTCGCCTTGTACGACACCCAATGGGATGAGATGGGTTGGTCCTATTCTAAGCCGGGAACCACGCGGCAACCGCATTAGCAACAGCATAGTAAGACAGCGAGTAGGTATGAAAGATAGTATCGGTGTAAAGATGAGAAAGGGCATGCTCCGTTGGTTCGGGCATATAGAAAGAATGCCAGAGGAAATAATGACAAAACAGATATACAATGTGAAAGTGGAAGGATGCAGGTACCGGGAAAGACCTAGACTATCTTACCACGACCAAATAAATCGAGTCTTATCTGATGGAAAAGTCAAGAGTCTCCGTAACCGGTGAGCGTGTATGAGACGAACTATGAGAGTCGAGGAAGCCAGAGAGGTATGTAAGGAAAGAACCTGTTGGAACTCTGTACTCTCTGCCTACCCCGCAAGGGATCTGGCGCGAGGTTATAGATAGATAGAAAGATAGAAGAGTGTGTACTAATAATAATTTCAATTTCTAATAAAATCTCTTGGTTAAGATAGAAACGCTTGCCACTATAATACTAATTATGTTACTAAATTCTCTGTAATTATAATATTTGAATGACTTTGACTTGAAGTAATTTCGTACGTACCGCGTTACATTCAAATTTTGTCCTAAGTCCTATATTACATTTGTCAGTGTTTTTCGATTAATAAACTGCATAAAGAACAGATTAGACTTTCTGTGTCGCAAAGTTATTATAATCAATTTTAATTTTGTAACTAATTGTCTCAATTACGAATATTTTATTGCAAACTAATATTTTTTTCTTATCTTTTCAGGTTGAATGCCGATCCCTACAAGAATCCGTTTATTCCAAAACCGAAACCTGAACATGAGGAGATCCCTCAGGGCGTATACTACAGGAAGATATAAGCTGAACATCTCTACTCTTAGTACTCTAAGTTAAGATTGCACCCCATTAGGATACAATTCATTATTTTAACAGTTTATTTAAAAACACCCCACCATTAAAAAATTAAACGTAAATACAAAGTTTTTCTTGAATCAATCTTCTGGGTCGACATCTTAATTGTCTGAATGTGCCATAGGCTGTATAGTGTCACCGCCTAAATTTTAGCAAATGAAAAATCATATCTGGATCTTCATTTAATTTCTATTTTTATTTCTGTGGTATTTTGTAAAGTTATGAATAAGATCCTTTATAATAGTAACGCAGAGCATTATTATTTTGAGAGTATACAAAGCTAAATTTATGAGCATGCATACATTTTTATAGCTTCTACAAATGTCGACGCCAAAAGCTTCAGGGCCTTTATGACGGCGTATATGTATTAGCTATTGTAATGCATCTTAATATTTGGTAATTAGCATTGCTATCAAAAGAGAATGAGAGATGTTTAAGTAGTGTACGATTTTAGAACCATTTTATTAGTTTTGCTAAGAGACCGTCTGCGTAAAAATATAAAAGATCTGCCCTGTGTAATCCAGAGGACCTTGGTTCAAAATACCTGATCATTCACGTCATTCAAATCATACATGTTTAATTCAAAAATCACTTGACTAAATTAGTTTTAAGAACGTCTTCTCCTCTGTGAGAACAAATAAGGATAAATATGTGAAATATATAATTATAAGTAAAAACAATCTTTTATTTATCAAGAATACATAGAATTAAAAACAGTAGTCATGCCATATCATGCAAACAATTTTATATTTTTTTGGTATTGTGTAGATTTCACTTTGGTAAACTATATTGGCGCCAAATTCTTTTTTATTATCTTTTTGAGAAAAAAAAGCAATCGCATTATGAAATTACAAGGTGAAAAACGCTATATTGAATATTTAGCCGTAAGTTATGACTCTGCCGCTACCAGTTGCATAATTGTCACCCGCTGTTCCACCTGTATTTACAATGGCTCCGTTGTCCCCGTACCCCGCTCCCCCGACGCCTACCATAGCATCTTGCCCCGCAGCTGTAGCTCCGGCAGTCGCTGAACCTATTCCACCGCCTACTGCAGCCCCTGCGCCTGCTGAGGCGCCATCTCCACCAGCAGCGCCCGATGATATAGTTGCCGCAACTCCATCGCCCGCGGCCCCTGCCGCAGCGCCGGCTGCCGATCCTTCCCCGGAAGCTGCCGCTGCCGCACCAGACGCAACCGAGTCGCCGGACCCAGCAGCCACAGCGACCGCAGCCGATGCGCCGTCACTACCAGAAGCGTTTCCCGTCGCCGTCGCATCTGGCTCGGAGTCATCACTCGGTTCCGGCTCTTGGTACAACTCTGGTTCTTCGTAGGGTTCCGGTTCTACGTATGGTTCCGGTATACGTATGGGTTTTGGGTAGCAACAAGGCCGCGCTCCGCACGCCATGGCAACTATCAGGATGCAGAGGACCTAGATAGATTCATTGTGTAAATTGCCAGAAAAAAAAATCGGGAAACCCCAAACTAGATAAATGTTTGTGGGGTTAGTATAGGAGAAAGATCAATACATACATACATACACTCACGTCTTTGTCCTACTGGGGTAAGCAGAGACCACAGTTTGCCACATACTACGATTCTGACATATAGATCAATGAATGAATTAATTTATTTTTAATAAGACATCAACAACAGTTACACGATTCGATACAATAATAGTTTTTGATGTCCTGGGCAGTGTGTGCCGTTTTTACAGATATGTAAAATACATAAAGTCAAGTAAAGATACATTTTAGGTATAACAATGTATAAAATTAAATAAATATAGTCGCTACATTGGAATTAAAACTGTTATTCAAGTTTTATATCTCATTTAAATTTAAGATCTGAAATATGTGTGTAAAATCCGAGACTTAAGTACCGTGTGTTATCGGTTCGTGTATTAAAGATTCGACTACCTCGTTGTTCTACCGAAAAGCGCAGGTCGGCGAGGTCCTGGGTTCAAACCCTAGGTCGGACAAATGTAGTTTTTTTAACAAAAACTTCCCAGTATAAGTCCGGAGTCTGGAATTGTACCCGGTATATGGCAATTGGCTCGCCCCCTATTACGTGGAACCTAACATCGCTCAGGAAATATAGGCGTGTCGGTGTGATTCGAATGAATATTATATATAATACCGAACCTGTGAAATAATAAGGTACTCAGAACACATATTCAGATCATCTCTGATTACAATGGGTATGATAGAATAGAACGGTAGCGAGTAATCCAGTTTTACCAGTTCTTATAACTTTTTCATTGCATTATACTTCTGGATGGCTGCAACTTACTTATTTCTTATACTTGTAGAAAACAGTCCCTCTTTTTAATCACACTAAAGAGAAACACTGTTCTTCAGAGCCGCTAAAGGTACAGTCTTAGGTGCATCAATCAATCAATCAGCCTATCGTAGTCCACTGCTGGACATAGGCCTCTCCTAACACGCGCCATTGCACACGGTCCTCCGCCTTCCGCATCCAGTCTGTCCCAGCGACCTTTTTGAGGTCGTCGGTCCATCTAGCTGGGGGCCGTCCTACCTTACGCTTACCAAGTCGCGGTCTCCACTCTAAGACACGCTTGCTCCATCGGCCGTCGGTCCTTCTGCAGATGTGACCAGCCCATTGCCACTTTAGCTTACTGAGTCTGCGAGCTATGTCGGTAACTTTGGTTCTTTGTCGGATTACCTCGTTACGAATTTTATCCTTCAAAGAGATGCCGAGCATAGCTCGCTCCATAGCCCGCTGTGCGACTTTGAATTTGTGGACTAGCCCCACTGTGATTGTCCACGTCTCGGCCCCGTAAGTCATAACAGGTAGGACGCATTGGTTAAAGACTTTAGTCTTCAGGCATTGCGGTATAGGCGAATCGAAAACGTGACGTAGTTTGCCAAATGCTGCCCAACCCAATTGGATCCTGCGGTTGATTTTTTTCTCGAAGTTGTTTCTACCAAATTGGACAACTTGTCCAAGGTAGACATACTCCCGAACAACTTCGAGCATCGATCCATCGACGTAGATCGGTCCCGGCGTGACATGTTCATTAAACATGATCTTGGTTTTATCCAAGTTCATGCCGAGACCGACACCTCGAGAGGCTTCATTTAGGCTATGCAGCATTTCGCTTAACTGTTCCAGTGACTCTGCCACGATGACGATATCATCGGCAAACCGAAGGTGTGAGATGTATTCGCCGTTGATGTTAATGCCCCGCCCAGTCCAGTCCAGCGTCTTGAAGACGTCTTCGAGTGCATTGGTGAACAGCTTGGGGGATATTACATCCCCCTGTCTTACCCCTCGATGCAGCTTGATCGGGTTGGTCTTTTGGTCCTGGAGCTGGACGATCATTGTGGCGGTATCAAACAGACATCTCAACACCTAGATATAGCGCCAATCGATGCCACACCGCTGCAGAGCATCCAAAACCGCCCAGGTTTCGATGGAGTCGAAGGCTTTCTCGTAGTCCACGAAAGCCATACACATACACTTAGGTGCATGAGCATAGTAAATTCAATCAATATATTATGTAGAATATAATATAAACTTACCAGAGTAAGTCTCATCCTGGTCTTATTTTTGTTTGGTCTTCTAAGCTTAAACTAAACGATTATATATTGCCACTGTCCGCGTCCCTTTTATAATCGTCGCACTACGAAACGTAGGGCGTTATGTCAAAAGGAAAACTTAGTCTTTTTTCGAATAATATTTGCTTGCTTGCAATACATCTGAGTAAATAATAAAGAGTGTATAAAGAAAGAATTTTATTCATTAAAAGCAACAATAAATTTTAACACAATGTAACAAACAATGCGAATAATAGTTATATTGTTTTGCCAGTTGGATTAATGTTGTATTGGTTGGAGCTATAGAGGCTTTCCGTTTTAAGGAGCGTTACACACGGATTGCGGGTGAAACAACTATAAAAACTCATCGTTTTACCCGGTATTTCTAATGTCTAGTATTAAACGTGATAGTCCGAAAAAGAGCCCGGAAAAAGCAAGCAAGAATCGGTGTGGTGATATTTCCAATTAGTTCGATTTGAGTGTGTGTGATTGATCTACGCTGTTGGCCGCGGGACATTTACAGCTGCACCGGACAAGAGGGCTAGCGTGCAACCACTACGCTCAGGCCAGAAGTGCAAGGGGGTGACTAGCTCACGGGCGCCTCAAAGAGGAACGGCCTCGGCTTAGGCAGTCGCTATGGGGGAGGGCGTATACTGGGAGTCTCGCCGTGGTGCTCTGCACCGGCCGGCGGTCAAGGTATTCTTCGACCTCGCCGGCGAGGTTGGTGTCTGATCCTGTGTGCGGTCAATTAGTTCGATCCAACCATAGCCAACGTGAGGACTTGTTAAAATGATATCGTTCTATTGTTTGTAAAAACTAGCAAAATAATAAGATCTGAGGTCATGAATAATTTAAAATTAATTGCAACAGTTGCGAAAAAAAACGCGTAAATATGTAAGTAAATCTGCTTGCTTTTGACTGTCAATTTGTTTGTGGTCGACGCCTTAACTGATCGCCGGAAATTAATAAGTTACTAGACTCTTAAGACGTGGCTTTCACAAACCGCTAAGTTAATGCGTGATTGATTGCACCATTCTTTCAGGGTAAGTGGAATAAATCCACGCTAGTATTTGCGGTCAAATTATTTATCTTGTCATATAACAATAATAATATATTGCTATAGTATAAGCGAATATCTGAATAACACTAAAATAGAATTATTGTAGTACTTTTTCTTGCTTTTTCTTTTTTAAAAAAAACGTAGCAATGAAAATTCACATATACAAATACCCAGACCGAAACAAATAATTGTGGATCACACAAAGATTTGTCCCGTGCGGGAATCGAACCCGCGACTATTAGACATAGTGGGCGGAGCGGCTTAAGCTCTTAACCACTGCGCTAAATCGTCCATCAAATTCGGATTCGGAATCATCATCTTCATCATCACTTCTAGCTTATTCCACCCCCTGAAAGGCATAAGCCTCTCTCTTACGCCACATATCCCTATTCTGAGTCAATTCGGAATACCTATCATTATTCTGGGGAATGCTTTGAAGACCGTAAGTATTATACCAGGCCTGTATATACAGACCTTTATAAAATACTAGCTGTTACCCGCGGCTGGGCACGTGTTTATTTTGTAAATTGACATAGGTCTTTCCAAGATAGTTTTACCTACTAGTTACTCAAAGACCTAAGACACCATCTTACTAAGTTTCTTTAAGATCCGTTCAGCCGTTTTAAAATGCAGAAATAATAGCTATTCCGCAGAAGCCGTCCTATTTTTCGGAATATAAAGTGTTCTGTTTATTATTTTACAATGTAAGATACCTTTCGTATAAAGTTTCAAAATCCTATTAACCACTTTCGTATGAATAACAGCTATACCGCAAAAACCGTGCAGCGATAACTTTTATATTCATCAAATATATTTTATCAACTTCTGCCAGCTTCATTCTATATATCCATATCTATCAACAGTCTCTATTACGGGTTCAGTCTTAGCCCATACAGGTGGTTTTTATTTATTATAAAATTATTTATAAAATGGCTGTTTTAAAACTTTTCTACCTACCCTGCCAAAGATAATCTGGCTTAATAATATTTAAAAAGATACATAGCGAACTAAGTATGTAACAAAGTTTTGTCAGTATATTTCGTGTCAGTCATCTCGTAAGAATATACAGTTCAATTTTATGATCGAAATCATGTTTAGATCTCTGGAATAAATGAATATACAAAGTCCGGGTCATTCATAAATGAATTCAGTCATTCAAGAAGAAACAATCCAGAATGCATGATCGGTTCATGCACGAAATCATGTTTGAGTGTTTAAATTAAACGTGTATGCAAAATTTCAGGGGAGTGCTGAGAAACCGAAGAGTTTCTCGTGAGAAGACAAACCTGAGTCTGAGAAAATCACACATTTTAACTTAGTATTGCAGCTCGAGGCTAACAATCATAAAAATAATAAAGGTTTATGGTTAATCCCGAAATTATCCTGGATTGGTTTTTGTTTCCGGGATAAAATGTATTTATTATTTATATAAAATACGTTTGGTAGTTTTTGCGTGATTGAAACACAAAGAGACAGGCAGACAAACAATAATTTCAAAAAATAAAACGTTTCGGCCTCTATATCGATAAGGAAATGTACCCCAATTTACAAAAAAGATTCAATGTACAGATTCGGCTCGGTTACAGTTTTATTATATGTATAAATTGTTCTTTAAAAATGCAATTGCTGTTGTTGTTGACATGTTGCTATTACTACTCGTGGTAACTCGAAGAAGGGATTGTATTTTACAATTCTGTCATAGTAGTCCGTTTAAACTTCTTTTATGTCCTTAGAGTTTAGACGGACAGTGGATTAAGCAGGTACCTACTCTTCCTGTTTCATTCGAAATCATAAGTGATTTGAAGGCACGAAGGACATAGTATTGAAAGCAAATTAGACCACACCATAAATTCATATTTTTTATTAAATTACGACTAGATAATACAACAATTGAACATCTTTGGAATGTATTAACACTAGTTAAAAGTTTAAACATACAAGATATTTATTACCTGTAGACTTATTAATTAAATTAATTGTCTTTAAACATTTACACGGTCATAGCACGTTACGTAGTGGGATATGGAATAAAACGTAGATAGTGTTATGCATGACGGCAACCGTGTCATATCAAAATCATAATAATTAATACATGACTACTTTAGACAGCATGGTGACCATACACACATGAAAAGACGCCGAGGCTCGCGGAAAATTAAATCAGGTAAACGGCGCTAGATATCGGGTCTGGCCGAATAAAATAGGGACACAACTTAAAATGTAAGAGCAGGACCAATTAAGCTTTACACTTTTGATATTAAAGTGCTAACTTATATAATTCTGTTTTTGAGTTATGCCACTATTACATTCGGTCAGCGATATGTTGCTCACTTTTTATGATGTAATAAGAATTATTAGCCTCTTATAAGGAATGCCTAGTTCTTGTAAAGTTATATGCCATTTGATATAGTCTTAAATAATACTTTGTAGCCAGGCTTAATAAGTAGCGGATTTTATTCTAAATAAATATTTACATCGTTGTTCACAGTTCGTTGTGTCATGTTATATGTAGGATGTGCAATAGGGCGACAGCTAACGATGCGACGTACATCCACTTGTTGGATGCTGTTTGATGTCCTGGAATAATATCAGGTTTTTTATTATTTATCTATGTCATCATTCCAGATTCCTTGAGGTATGCGATGCTTTCCTTAGAGACTTTTCTGGAAAGCTCTACTACTCTCATAGTCCGGCTGATATACATAAAAAATGCGCAGTACACCTCTCGACATCTCTGAGTCCCGCTCACGCCAGTGCTACCCTCAGTTGTCTCTGAACGATCGAATCGAGAAATCGAGTTATAAAGAAGTATTGCTTTTTTATACAAAATAAAATTCACATCACCAAATTTTTAAAAGAACATATTTTATTTTTGGAAAGCATTTGTCTACTACGGCTCATTCCCACCGCTCATCGTGCGGCAAGTCAGCGCTGGTCACGAATAAATAAGAATCACTAATTATGGCTGGTGTTCATTTAGTTTAGATCGGTTTCAGTTTAGGGTGTCCGAACTTTCAAGTGAATCGTCCAGGTCTGTACATTAACCGACGACTTTTTCAAAAAACATACAACAGCTCTTTCGTCTGCCTTTCCATATTTTCAGCAGTTAATATATTGATTAAAGTTCAAAAGCAAAATATTACGATGTATCGTTTAATTGATTTCATTATAACTTCTCAATAATAAGACAATTGTAGTTTTAATCTAATTAGCAAAAAAAAATTACCTGAGTCTGGGGCTGCTTGTGAATTTGGTGCTTCAGACGGGGTCAAGGGTGGATCTATGGAATAAAAGAAATATTAATTAAAACGTGAAATATATCACATATCAACATTATCATCAACATCATTATCATCATTTTGCCAGAGTATGGTTAAGATGGCACTCTGATGCGAGCCGTTCAGTCCACTTATGTGGACTGCAAGGCATGCATACGGGTGGGTAGAACAGGTCACCCTAGTTTGACGTTGAAATCGGCGTCAAGCAGGGTTGCGTGTTGTCCGCTAGACTGTTTATATCTGGATAAAAGTCTTTAAAGACTGAAAGCGATGAATGAAGGTGTACATATGGGTGACCCAGTGGTAAACCATCTACTATATGCAGATGACGCGGTTTTAATAGCGCCAACAGTCACTGATCTGCAAACACTAGTCACAGTTATGAAAGACGACTGCATGAACAATGGCTTACATTTGAATGTAAAGAAAACCAAGATTATGGTTTTTGAACGGGAAGAAACCAGAACGAATGCAAGGATTGTGGTTGGTAACGATGTGCTGGAATGATGTGGAGCAAGTGAATGAGTTTGTATATCTTGGATGCGCACAGCGTAAATGGTGCGATGGGAAAGCTACTTGGGAGCCGGCACTTAAGCCAAAAGCCGCAGCTGACCATACATAACGAAGTTCTTGTCCCAACGCTGTTATATGGTAGCGAGAGCTGGGTATGTAAGAAGGAGAATGAAAGTAGGATAAATGCAGTAGAAATGCGAGCTCTGCGGAAGGTGTGCGGAGTGAAGCTGACCGACCGTAGTAAGAAAGCGAGTAGGTATGAAAGATAGTATCGGTGTAAAGATGAGAAAGGGTATGCTCCGTTGGTTCGGTACTATAGAAAGAATATCAGCAGAAAAAATGAAAAAACAGATATACAATGCGAAAGTGGAAGGATGTAGGTACCGGGGAAGACCTAGACTATCTTACCACGACCAAATAGACGGAGTATTATCTGAAGGACAAGTCAAGAGTTTCCGTAACCGTGAGCGTGTATGAGACGAACTATGAGAGTGGAGGAAGCCAGAGAGGTATGTAAGGAAAGAACCTGTTGGAACTCTGTACTCTCTGCCTACCCCGGAAGGGATCTGGTGTGATGAGATAGATAGATCATCATTACCCAGTCTACCATCTACCCACTGTTGAGTGTAGGCCTCTCCTTTATCACGCCATTCGTTCTGATCCTGTGCTAATCTATTTCACTACTCTCACGATATCATCGCTCCATCTGGCTGATGGTCTGCCTATAAGTCTGCGTCACTTTCTGGGCCACCACTGTGTCACCATCTTGGTTCATTTCACGTGTCATCAAGTGTCGTTCATCTCCACTTTAACCTTGTGATCCGTGTACCAACATATTCAACTTTAGTCCGCCTTCGGATATACTTACAAGTATTTCAAATTGAAATATTTATGATCCTATTAAGATTAGAAGAGTAATTCATATTAAGAGAGGAAAAACAGTAAGTCGTACTGACCTCTGTAGAATATTTCCCTTTTCCTGCTGAAATAGTTGGCGAGAGGTACTTGCATGTCGCACAGGATCTCGACAGTTGGTGGCAGGGAGTCGATCCTCACAACGGAGCTCGTCAGCGCCGTGTAGCGACCATTGATCAGCTTAATTGAAGACTTGGCACTTAATGGTCTGGGGAAAATAGGTAAAAATTGCACTAAGCAAGTGAAAAATAATGATTTACATTTATAAATATAGAAAACAAAATTTTATTTTTCTCTATTGGTATTCAAGGTGTAACATAATTAATGCAAGACCTGAAAATAGTTTGTTCTAAATCGGTAACTGAATTGACTCCAACAATTTTTAATTTATCTTACATTTTTTTAAATTTGCAAAAAATGCTTTTACTCCTTCAGTGCGCTATAACAATTTTTTATTGATTCAAAGCAATATGGAGAGTCAAATGCATTCCTAAAACGTATTTCTCAAAACGCACACATACATATTCAAGTTTCATTGTTAATTGGGGTACAAAAGTGCTTAAAAAAGGGGTAAAAACCATTAAATTTGGAAATCTGGTTTTCGTTTTGAATTTCTAAAGCAATTCTCTAATCGGGGTGTCTGAGGTCTTGCGTTTATTATGTTACACCTTGTATATGTGTATACTTGTTGGTACGTATTAGATATATCTCATGGCGCTAGATCCCTTTCGGGAGAGTAGAGGCTACAGAGTTCCTACATGTTCTTTCCTTTCAGACTTCTCTCTCTCTTCCACTACTCTCACAGTTCGTCTCATACACGCTTGTCGATTATGTCAACTTGTTCGATGTTTGAGCTTTGTGAGATAGTCTAGATCCCTCCTGGTATCTGTATTTTCTGCTTGCGGTTCCACCTCAGATCATTATAAAACTCTCTATTAAGAGAGAGAAGGTTTTCCACAATACATTTTATACATAAGTATTTTAATTTAAAAATCTACTTTTATTTGTCCTAAACTAAGCAGAACGGTAGCCGCTACGAATGTTTATTCGACCACTTGAAATTCTTATTTTTCGACGGAAAAATATTATTTTCTATATTTATTTAATCGGTTTGGAATTTACTCTCTTATCATGAAACGAGCGATGTTAATTATTATTTGATAATATTAACCAAATCTTTAAGAATACGGCACATACCTGTTGCCAGCTAGTATAACGAGGTCTGGTTTCGGAAAAACTCCTTCGACTGAGCAAATGATGTTCAGGTATTCGCTGTCCAATCGGTCTTGGATCATGTCGAACTTTGTTTCTGGTACTGCAAAACAATTATTTAAGATTTTAATTTATTACTAAGGGATAAAAAGTAAATGCGGTTGTGCCAGGAGTGGATTGGTTGCTCTCATGTAGCTATTTTTCGACAATTGATTATTTTGGTTACTTTTTATGCTTAAAATAACAATTCAGTCGTAATTACACGCCGCGTGGTGAAGTCAAAAAATCAACAAATGTCCCGCACTCACCGCACTTCCCACCCGCATAATGTTGCTAGTTAAAAATGATTTACCACTTTTTGGGGTAAATGTTCAGTAAGAGATGATTAAATCATTATTGTTTATTTCTAGCGGTAGCATGTATCTTTATACATATTAACTATAGACGTAATTAAGTATGTTCTTGAAATAAAACGCGATTTCATTAGCAGTAAGTTAATAATGTTTATTTTTTTATAAGTTAAGAATTATTTTTTTATTTGTGTCGTTGCGTTACAATTTGACGGACCATTTAGCGCAGTGGTTAAGAGCTTAAGCTGCTCCGCCCACTGTATCTAATAGTCGCGGGTTCGATTCCCGCACGGGACAAATCTTTGTGTGACCCACAATTATTTGTTTCGGTCAGGGTATTTGTGTATGTGAATTTTCATGTTTGTAAACGCACCCACGACACAGGAATAACTCCTAGAGTGAAGCTATGTTTAAAAAAACAATTACGAGGTTCTAGGATCGATTCATAGGGCGGAAAAACTGTAATATTATTTTCAAAATCTTGAATATTTTTTTAAATATTGCCTGAATAGTGGGTATACGCGGTAGACCTCTGCCACCGCCCCTTGGCGAAATAGGTTTTTAGTATCTAAAATCGTCGGCAAAATGTAGGCCTATGATTCATCCGGCTTATCATTATACTACTAGGAATAAAATTATATCCCGACTTTAACTATCTACTACTGCGTCATACATATGAAAGCGTCATTCTATACAGCTTTTGGCATTTAAAAGTGGTAAAAGTGCTTTCGTCATCGTAACTAAGTAGATAAATCATTATGTAATAAGTAACTAAATTAATTAAAATTTAGTACTATCAAAACTAAGGACCATAGTAAATAAAAGGAGGGAAAAATTACACTGCGGTATTGGCAACACCGACAAAATGGACGCATCATTTTCGGTGACAATTATGAACATTTAGTTCAATCGTTAAATAATACGATGTCCGATTGCGCTATTTACACATGAAATGTAATCCCATCCTGTTTCTTTTTGAGCTTGACGGATTTGTTACAGGTAGGAAATGTACAGGACACCATAATTAAATTTAATTTGACACGCGTAGAACACGTTGTTTCGCGCGACGGTCACCGAGTGAGTAATCGCGCAAACGTGTGACTACTTGCTTTGCAGGTACAAATTGTTGCTTCAACTCGATGCGTGCCCGCGGCTTCTAGATTATTGTTATTCTAAGTATTTATGATATAAAAGTTATTTTTATTCTTCGCTAGAATTGTGACTATACCTTGATTTCATACTTCAGCGTACTATAGCTTGGAATTTGTATTATCATAGTTTATTTCAGCTAGTGTTATTTATTTACTTTCCAAGTGGACGCCTTTTCAGTACAATATCAATACAATACTAATTACGTCCGTACTATGTTTATTTCTTTTTTCATTTCTTTAGTTCATTACTTAAACTGCCTCAGTATTTATATGATTAGACATTTTTTGTGTCTAAAGATATCTGAACTCAAGAAATTATATCATATAAAATTTGAAAACAAACCTATTAAAAGCTCTTATTTCTATGATTTCCCTATAGGTTTACTAATAAATAAACCAATCTTAAAGATCATTTTTATATATTAGCTTGTCATTCATTAGGAAATAATTTAGAATTTACTTTGCAATGGCTGACTTCATTGTGATTTGAACAGATTTAGAGCTCAGTTTGATGAGCTTGGTTAGCTTACCGAATATAGTCATGGGTCGTGTCCTTTCATCTTCGGCGAGAAATGTGGACACCACGCATGTGTAGTTGCCCGTGAGCTCGGGCGTCAGCGATATGACGCGCATCGCGCGATGTTGCGTGTACGGGTTGTGCGACGCTCGGTATGTCAGGTCCACCTGAAATAATTACAGTATCTATTCATTCTCGGATCACAGTTTTATTGTACCCAAAGGTAAATATTCCGAATACTTAGGTGAACGACGAGGCATTTTATTGATAGGACAGTACACTGAATAGCAACATGCCCTTACGAATATATTTGTCTAAGAGGACTGAAGTGTTCAAAACTATTTAAATTGATCAAGAGATTTACCTAATTTCGCGGGTCGTTTGAGAAATCAGAAAAAAATAATTCTTTTATACGTGAACGAGTAAACCATTATTGTCCTCATGAATCGTCAAAAAAGTAATAACAACTCTATTACCATTTCGGAACATCATTCTTGTGGTGAGGACGGGCAAGTAGTTTTACAATTTTTATGAAGTTCGAATTTTTTTTGACTAAATCATTACTTGTGAAGTATGGGAGGATAGTGTAATATATAGTATATATATAATCTATAGTATTTAGATAGCTTAAAGTGGTATTTAGATAGCCCATAGAAAGAAGATTAGATGCTTACGAGAACTAGTCAAGTGGTAAACGTTTTTTCTAAATTTTTTTGCTATAAGCGATAGCACGTTGTTCCAACGATGTTATCTTTTCTTGACTCTCTATGATTACCGACTATAGAAATGTTACTTGGCTACAGGTCCATCTCGCTACAGTTGTATATCAAAATTACCTTATTCCTCAGTATGCCAAGTGCTTGTGGTTTGTGTGGTGGGATCCACTGGTAGACGAGGTGCGTTTTGTCGCCGTGGAACCATTTCACCACGAGGCCCGTGACGTTGCTGGCGATGAAGTCGCAGTCCAGGGTCACTGCATCTCGCGTGCCGTACTGCAGCACCTCCGGCACGCGGATGTTTACGATGCGAACTGAATGGACACCTGGAATGAAGGTCAAACTTCATTGACATTGGCTGCCTCCTTGGTCAAGTGGCGAATAATGCGCGTAGCAATCACAGGGTCCTGGGTTCAAATTCTATGTCCGACAAAATGTATTTCTATTGCAAAAATCCCGGTATCAGTCCGGGGTCTGGAATTGTGCCCGATATATGGCAATAGGACTTCAAATCGTTGGCGAAAAAAGGGGGTGTACACAATACACCTCTGCTACCCCCGCTTAGGGAATACAGGCAGGCGTTTCTAAAATCTTTCTAAGGATTTTGAATAGTCATTGACTTGGTGGAATGTCGAGGTGATGCTTTGTCCTATAATAGACATCTATCGGCTGATACTAGGACTTCGCGCGTACTCCTAGAGATTTGTGCATCAACAATTATCTGATGAAACCAAGAGATATTGAGAGAGGTTTGAATTTGAGTTACGGGAGACTATAGCGAATGTACTTATATCTTAGCGACTCCTTTAACCACCAGGTTTATCAATTTTACTATCAGAAATCCCGGATAAAAAAGCAAGACAAAGAAAGTTAACGGTTTTAACATTCTCAACCTGCCTATTATTATGTCCACTTCTCTAGTTATTACCACGGGTGTGGGCTTAATATAACCTGCGAATAACAAGTACTAAGATCGTATTTCTTTTTCAATTTTTATTCAACTCCTTGTTAAGTAAACTACAGAAGCCGCGGCAGTTATGTACAGACCCCAAGTGCGGTTATCATCTTATTCACGAACCGTGACACTAATGGACGCGATGCTACGAACAGACAAGAGTTATTTCGCTCTATTTTGTTATAACATCTTTCCAACATGAATAGAAAAGAAAAGCAGCATATGGAGTTTTGTGAAAGCAGCATATATAGTAGTGATAGCCTAGTGGTTAGACCGTTGGACTGCAAACTCAGAGGTCTCGGGTTTAAACCCAGGCACTCACGTTTGTCTTTTCAAAAGCATATGCGTTTTTTAAATTAACTATCAACTGCTTTAACGGTGAAGGAAAACATCGTGAGGAAACCTGCATGCCTAAGAGTTTCTCGAAGGTGTGTGAAGTTCGCCAACCCGCACTGGGCCAGCGTGGTGGACTATAGCCCAAACCCTCTTAGTTAGAGAGGTGGCTTGTGCCCGATGGTGGGACAGTTTCTTAACAGGGCTAATATTATTATTATGGAGTTTTGTACAGAGTGTAAGAGACATGTGCACAAAAGCACAGGTTGTAATACCTATCAAACTATAGTCTATCTATCTATCTATATCATCCTTGCGGGGTAGGCAGAGAGTATAGAGTTCCAACAGGTTTTTTCCTTATACGAGGCATGCCTTTTAAGTTTTGTCGTTTGAAGAAAAAAACACAACTAGAACCTTATAGTACTTTTTATTGTTTTTCAAAGTATTCACCACGTAGCTTAATACACTTTTCCTTTCGCTCAAACCAGTGATTATAACATTTATTCCACTCTAAAGTGGGGGTGTTCAAAATGGCTGACTTAAAAGCGTCGACTGCTTCTTCACCGGACTGGAACCTTTGACCACGATACTTTTCTTAATTTTAGGAAATATAAAGAAATCGTTAGGGCTTAGGTCAGGACTGTATGGAGGATGGTCAAGAATTTCTACTTTTTTCTGCTTCAAATACTCAATCGTTTGACGAGCGCTGTGTGAGCTTGCGTTGTCGTGGTGCAGGATGATGCGTCGCTTTGAGTTAGATTTTCGAAGTTCGGCGATGACTTGTGGTAAACAAACTGTGATATACCACTCTGCGTTAACCGTTCTACGATCTTCAAGTGCAATAGTCGCAACATGGCCGGTTTTTCCAACGAACGTGGCCACCATCTTCTTTGAAGTGCTTCAAGAACGAACAACTTTAGTCGGCTTTGGCTCGTCTTGAAAGACCCTGATTGTAGATTGTTGTTTGGAATCAGGATCGTAGGCATAGATCTAAGATTCGTCACCACTGATGATGTCTTAGACGTGATTTGACTCTCCTCGGTTGAACCTTTGCAGAGTTTTCTTACACCATCTGACGCGGGCCACCTTGTGATCGTCGGAAAAGCAGATGCCGTATCCAACGGCAAACTAGCTTTCTCACACCAAGCGCTTCATGCAAGATCTTCTGAATGGTTGTCCCTGAGATGCCTAATAGAGCCTCTATCTCTCGATACGTCACATGACGATCTTTGAGAATTAGTTGCCTCACAGCAATGATGTTATCTTCAGTGAAGGCGGATTTTGGGCGTCCTTCGCGAGATTTGTCACTAACACTAGTATGTCCACGCTGGAATTCTAAATACCAGCGTTCGACAGTCCGCAGACATGGGGCTTCATCACTGAACACAGATGTTAGCTCTTCAGAACACTGAAGCCGTGTCAGGTCTCTTCTAAAGTTGTAGAAAATTATTGCACGAACATTTTCCTTAGAAAGATTCATTTTCGTACGTAACCTGACATATTCCAATCGACGCTGTGACTAAACAATATCATTAATCCTAATAGTTTCAACTGTTTTGAGATTCAAAATTTAAACCTATTCGTATATAGAACAGTTCCAAATTCAAAATTGCCGGGAAATATGGAAACTACAGAACTTAAAAGGCATGCCTCGTAGACCTCACTGGCTTCCTCCACTCTCATAGTTCGTAACATACACGCTCGCTGGTTACGGAAGTATCAGCAATTCAGCAATTTCATCCATTTTTTTTTAATGAAGGTACGTCTGCCTTGTTGGACTAGTGGCAAATAAAGCGCTTTGCGATCACGAGGTCTTGGGTTCAAATCCTAGGTCGGACAAATGTAGTTTTTCTAACGAAAAATTCCCTGTAAGAGTCCGGAGTCTGGAATTGTGCCCGGTATATGGCAATAGGCTGACCCCCAACTACATGGGACCTAACATCGTCGGCTAAAGTGGGTGTACTTAATAGACCTCTACCATCCCCGCTTGGGGAATAAAGGCGTGACGCTGTTTATTTTATAGATATGGCGTTGGGTCTGAAAGGTTCTCGAATAGCGACCTCGTATCGGATGATGTGGACTAGGTAGGCCCTCCTCGAGGTAGACCAATGACCTAGTGGAGATCTCAGGTAAATGTGGATGCCCATAGCACCAAGCCCGTTTGAGGGAGACTTTTGTACTGTAGTGGACGTCTCAACTAGGGTTGCCACCCGTACTTAATTATAAAGTATTTACGTTGTTTATTATTGATTTTTAAGTTCCCGACGTTTCAAGTGCTTTGCAGCACCCATGGTCTCGGGAGGGACTGAGGTGTTAGGCGTCCAAAGGCATAGTTGTTCCAGGGTACCCTCAAACTTCTTAATTATTTTTGTTGGTCCGATCTACGCAGAATGAGCTCACGGCGTCTTGAGATCTTGCAGTGTTATGTTTGGTTTTGAATTTGATTATATTAATAACCGGATCCCAACTCGATGGAACCACCCAGCCTTCTTCTCTATTGAAATTAGGATGTTTTTAAAATCCGAAAAATAGTTTTATTTCATGTGTAATATATAATAGGAGACGCTGTGCGACCACGATGTCCTTACCGATTACCAAGGTTAAGCAGCGTTCGACTCGGCCGGCCCGAGATGGGTGACCGTTTGTGGCATTTTCATATTCGAGCGTCTCCGTGCTTCGGAAGGCACGTTAAGCCGTTGGTCCCAGCTACTACTTATGTGGTAGTCGTTAAGCCGAGTTGGAAGCCTTAAAGGCGGCTTGATAAGTTCCAACAGCAGGTGGCCACAAACCTGCCTTCACCGCACCGCACTGGGTCCGCGTGGTGGAGTATGACCTAATCTCTCTCACCTCGATTTGTGAGAGAAGGCCTTTGTCCAGCAGTGGGCAGTATAGGCTGATATTATTATTCGCGTAAATCTTAGTATACTTTATGCTTTATGAGAACTATAAAGTACGCGAAAATACTTTATTTCGCATAGTTTGTTTTTTTCTAAGATTCATTTCACATAAATCATCAAAAATAAAAAAAATTATCGCAATTTTACGTATAACGACTGAGTGACTTAACTGAAGTATTCGCAATTAAAAGCAAAGTTGCTAATGTCTCGTGTTAACATTCAAATCTAAGGCAAGCTTGCCTCCCTAATTTAAGGAAAATGGTAAATACAATAGACACTTCCAAATTACTACTATTTTTCACCTATCTATTTAAGTTATCATACTGTAAAGACACTGTGAAACTGTTTAGCAGTGATAAAAGTGATTGAACATTGCAAAAGTAAAAAAAAAATGTTTTTAAACAAAATAGTAAAATGAAATACTTTATTTTGATACAATATATTTTTTGCCTACCTTTTAAAACCAATGTACTTTATTTGCTCAAATAAAAGGTGGCAACCCTATTCTCAACCAGAGATGGGCAAAATGTAATCAGTTTAATGATTACCCACCGCCGTTTGGGGAACATAGGCGTGATGGTGTATTTATGATTAACGATTACAATTACATTTCGTAATCTTCAACGTTTACGATTACACTTTTAATCTTGAATCATGACTGAATATTACAAAATGCAATTGTAATCATTAATCTGATTACATTTTGCCCATCTCTGGTCTGAACTGATGATGGTATGTATCAAATTTATCAACACTTATTTTTTCAAAGGTCCGGTGACCGTCTTCTCTGTAATAGTTGATCTTATCACCTGTTTTAGGTTTTGCGCCATCTATCTGTCCCTTACACATTGCGTAGTCTAATAGCTTGTCGCCGTCGTTTGTTATTTTGTCCAAATTGAAATGATTCGTGCAACGTATGATCCTTTTGTTTGCAGAATTATAATGGTTTTTTTTTCAGTATAGTTTGTGTATTTGTATGAATGATCAATAGATCATTGTGATCATAGCATACAATTGGCTGAGAAGCCTTTACAGCTTCATTGAACTAGACGGCGGGCGTGAAATAACTACGTTCCATCCGGAAGGGCAAGTTAGGCAACTAGATCAAGGGCGCCTTTAGGAGGAACCGCCGCAGCTTGGGAAGTTGCTATGGGGACGGGCACTAGGAGTATCGCCGTGGTGCTTGGTCGGCGGGCAAGGGATTCTTCGACTCCGAAGTCGGTGTCTGAAATGTATGAGGTATAGTTCTATCCCATATTTCTTAGTAGGTATAGTGGAGCAAAGCACTAACGCGCATGCGTGGAGCGTGACGCGGCGGGGCGGGGGTGCGCAGCGGAGCGGTGCGCGGGGGCAACGCCCGGTGCGATACCGCCAGGTTTCTTGCTCAACACGCATTGTTTGCTAAATTACTGTTGCTTCTACTTACACATATCACAAACAGTGCAAGAACATTTTTATTTTTAAAAGAGTGTTTTTTTGTAGCCTCGTGCCTCGCATTTGAACCTTTACAAATATGAAGTTGACATATCTGAACCTATTAGAATCGCAGAAATCGTAATATGTATTATGATTTCTGTAGTTAGAACTATGTACACTCTGCTTATCCCGCAAGAGATCTAGCTTGTTTTCTTTTTTACTACGTAGCCCCGCACTTGGATTTATTCCTGTGCCGTGGGTGCGTTACAAAGATGAAAATTCACATACACAAATACTCAGACCGGAACAAATAATTGTGGATTACACAAAGATTTGTCCCGTGCGGGAATCGAACCCGCAACTATTAGACACAGTGGGCGGAGCGACTTAAGCTCTTAACCACTGCGCTAAATCGTCCGTCTATGTCTGACGTGATGATATAGATAGAGAGAAGTTCACATACATAAACACCCTGACCAAAATAAATATATGTAAGTCACACTGAAATTGACCTGTGCGGGGGTCGAATCCATGACTGTGGCGGCCAGTGGGCGGAATGGCTTGAGCTTTTAACCACCGTATTAATCCGTCTTGCAGTGATAGCCTAGTGGTTAGACCGTTGGACTGGAAAGTCAGAGGTCTCGAGATCAAACCCAGGCACGCACCTCCGCTTTTCGAAGCATGTGCGTATTAAAAATTAAATAGCACTTGCTTTAATAAATTAAGGCTTTGTAGAAGAATTTTTGGGATGATACCCGTTGCCGATATTACTATGGGTATTATATGGACTGTACTTACTTTCCGCTGTGTTTTTAATTCTGTTACAAAATCTTGGTATTTTGTAAGTTTGTCGGATATTGTAGATTGGATATTATGAGTGTTTGGGATAGCTCTGGTCTATTATAATGAATTATTTTTCTTTGCTAACGGTTTGATCCCAGTAGATTTGGACGTCCCTGTTCTCGAGTACAGAATTTGGTTTGTATTTGTAATATGGTTCCTTTTTATTCATAAACTGGTGATGTTGAGCTAAGTGTTGGTGTATTATTGCTGCTACCATGGGAAAGTTCGGACGCCTCCCAGGGTTACATCAGGATAGCCAACCCCCCGACTGTGGTGCGGGGCTTCAAGGAGCAACGGCTGGTGTGGTCCTCCATCAACTGAATCAGAAGCGGAATCACAAGGTGCAATTTTCAGCTGCACAAGTGGGGCGTCACTGAATCTCCTTACTGTGACTGTGGAGACTCAGTACAAACTATCCAGGACACCGTGGAGGACTGCCCTACTAGGAAATTTAGCGGAGGATTCGAGGGGCTGCATCAGCTGACACCAGAGGCTAAGAAATGGATTCTTCACTCTGACATAAAATTTTAATCGTATGTCGCATTATTGACGTACATCGACATACGATGATGGATTGCTGCGACCTGGTCATGCTGGTGCTTGAATTCCGCTTGAACATTGGACTTGCAAGCGCCAGTGATATGTTGTATTGTTTCGGAGGCTGAGTTACAATGTCTACATAAGTCTGTCGGCAGGTTGGTGTCTTTGATAATATACTTTTTATAATTTCGGGTGGCAATTATTGTAAGCATGCCTGTATAGCAAGCATGAAACCTTCTGTCTCCAAAAACAGTTCCCCTCTTCTGAGCCATTCGTTTGACTTATCTTTGTCGACGTGGCTATGGTTCAGATCAGATCGGTGTCTTCCGTGAAGAGATTTTTCAGTCCATCTTGCTATATTATGCTGCCTGTCTGTTAGTTTTACATTCGGTTGTGTCCGTCTATCTTGAAGTTAAGTGGTGTATGTTTGCTTTTTAACTCTGATGCGTGCTTGTGGAGAGAGATAAATAATGCGATTTAGAATGGAAGTAATTTCGTAATTTGGTTATTTGTTTATTGTGAAGGTTCTGTATGTCAATGAGACCTATTCCTCCTTCATAACGTGGTAGTGTTAATCTTTCTATAAATGATTTAGGGTGATGATTTCGATGTTTTGTCATATTTGTATTAATTATTCGTTGCAGTTTGTTAAGGTCGGTTTTTGACCGGTTTATGATACCAAATGAATATGTGAGTACTGGGATTGCGTAAGCATTAAGAGCATTGCCTGTGTTTTTAGAGTTTAAATGAGTCTTCAAAATTTGATTTACGCAGTGGCTATATTTTTAGTAAGTTCTTAGTTTGTTTACTTTTGTTGGATTTTTGTTGAATATTTAACACACTATATTCATCCATTAGTCATTATTATATTAATCCGTCTATCGAACATGTTGTCTATGTTTTTCTTTAATTATTAACTGGAACTCTTGTTAAGTTTGTCTGTTTAGCACACATTTTATAATCGATATTCCACTAATTTTCTGATAAGCTAGAGACTTGAAACTCTAAACATATTTCAAAACTGTCCGAAGGATCGATGTCCATATCATATAAACGAATAATTTTTATTTCTATAGAATGAATAAGAAATGACCACAAACATGCTAGACGCGGCATCTATGGTCACGTATATCAACTCAACATTCATAACAGACCAGAATCAGAATATTTTTTATTCACGTAAACCATTATAGTATACATGAATCGACAGAAAAGTAACAAAGACCATACTCTAATGTCATTCCTGTGGAGAAGAAGGGCAAGAAACTCCACGGTTATAGTATTAAAATAAAAAAATGACAAACTTTTTCACCTATATTTTGTTGTGGGGTATGGGAAAACAATGTAGTTTGGTCATCAGTCTAAGTTAAATAAAGCAAATTATACTATTTATGAGGATGCCATGGTTGTAAATGTAATTTATAATGTTTAGTATATATTTTTATAGAAAAGATTAAGCATATGAAAATAAGGTTTCATTTTTGTATTGCAATAAGTATAATTACAGGATATTAGCGATTATAAAGAACAATAAGTTGTCTGTGTTCAAACACCGAATTATTATGCATCCACCTCTCTTCCGGGCACGTGTGGAATTAATTAAAACGTCACAAGTGTTAGAAGGAGATAGTTCAATATCAAGTCTTTGTGAACGAGTGAGACAGAAACACGGAGACGTTGATATCGGAATCATCGTGTGTGACGGATGAGCGGCGCGTGCGCCGACACCGCCGGTACTGCGATGCTAAAAAGATAGCCCGATATCGCGTTTCCATCGCACTGTATGCTTACTTAAGCATGGAAGAATGGTAGACGTAGATATGTCCAGTGCTTTAAGTTTCTCATGTGATATACCTGCTATGTTCAGTACTTAACGTTTGCTACTTATAATGAGTATAAATATTTTTTAAATGTAAGGTAAGCTGTCACTGTCCCTATCAATGGTGCACTTGAGACCGTATAAGTTTTTTATTTCTTATTTAGCTGTTAAAATCAAACTCGGGAAATAAAATCGGGAATCGGAAAAAAATCGGAAATCAAATCAAATTCGGAAAGTGCCTACCCCGCAAGGGAACTGGCGTGATGATATAGATATATAGATAAAATCCGAAAAAATAGTTAAATTAAATGGTAAAATTGAATTTTAAAATTTCTGTAATCGTGACGACATTTAAAAAAATTTACAAGCAAATTCAAAATGCCTGTTCTCACCTCAAAAGTAGTTTAGAATCAGGATATTTTATATTCATGTAAATCATTACAGTATTTATGAATCGTCAGAAAAGTAACAAAGATGGTTCAATTCCTAAAAACCTATGTATCTTGATCATCATTTTTGCTTGGTACTTTACGAAGAGAATATAGAGTTCTAACTGGTTCTCCTTACAGAGCTCTCTAGCTTCCTCGCACCCCTACTTATCACGCATCCGTCTAATTATTATGCTTTTTGTTCGTTGTCCGTATTATGATACGAGAGTACATATCTTTTCGCTAAACAGACGGATGCGTATTAATCGTGGTCGAATCTATTTGCATCGTAATATACTCACGTTCATGATTCGTACATATTATTTGCTGGTATTTTCCTACTTTTGGGGATGGTGTGAGAGAAATATAGGAAGGCACCACCTGACAGAAGTTAATATTATCAACCTCAACAATATGATTTTTTGAATAAGAACTCTATTTCAAAATCTATAAAGCTTAATATCTCCTGTTCATACCTTTTTAGTTGTCTCTATTTCGTTCAGCGAATGACATGTTCGCGACGCGCCGCGGAAGCCTTACTGGGTCCAGCTTCCGGAGACTGGATGTGCAACCTAACATCGTAGTGTACGTACAGGCATGTAGCTTTGTTTGCATGTATCTGTATATTTAAGTAAAAATATTTCATTGGCGAAAGTAAAGGTTTCGGGTAAAAACTGGATGCTTCTTGCACAAAGCCTGTAGTTGAGGAGATCTTTGAGGAGGCATTTGTTCTACAGTGGATGTCTTTTTGGCTATTGAAGTTGAAGTAGATTGCATGGACGATTTGGCACAGTGGTTAAGAGCTTAAGCCGCTCCGCCCACTGGGTCGAATAGGTGGGGGTTCAAAATAAAAAGATTTGATTTGATGGCGCTGCATTAGCATTTTTTTAATACCTTCTACAGATGCACTAATATAATTTAAATTAGGCCAAGTCCATAAAGGGTAAATCATTCGGAAAAAGAAGCGAACAAATTTATACGCGTATTGGCGAAGTACTAGCCAATACATTGCTTCTATGAGCATTGCGTAAATTAAAAATTCGTGCATACAAGATGCCAAACACTGGTGCGTTAGGGCGCTTACAATAATATCGCGTTGAGATATCGATATAATGCGTCGTCATACCGCACTGTTGTGTAAAGGTTCTTAAATGCTCCTACTGAACACGCATGTACGCATAATTCGCCTTTTTAGGACAAGGCCGCCTCCCAATGGATTTTTGGAACATATCCTTTTCTTAAATAAACTCGTTAATGGGTGAAATGACGAACGAATGTTAAGAATATCGAGATCGCATGAAAAACGCACAAAAGAAAATATACAGTACAAGGTAATTCATAATTATTTTTTTGTTTTGATCGTGTAACAGATGGACGTATAAGGCACGCGACCAAGATGTGTGTTCACGGTCTGATGCGCAGCCTTAAGGACGAGGTGCTTCGCTTGTAAAAAACGCAGGAACCCCGCTCTGTGCCCACATAATGCATGCGTTTTTTATCTGCAGCCGTCTGAAGTAATAACAATGGCGATTTTTTCTTCCATTTACAATGGTATTGCACGTAGATACGGTCAATGACATAAGTCCCTGAACATATTGTCTTACTAAACGCACACTTTTGTTTAGCATTATATCCATTCTTTTTGTTGATATAGTTGATGAACTATATAAAAAAAGCAAGGTTCTAACGGTTCGACAACTATTCATCCTTAAAACTATTCTGCGCAAACATTCTTTAATCACATATAATCCAAACCTATACGCCAATAAACGCAGGAAAGCTAAAGTTTGCCAGACAAAATTGTATAAAACCAGCCTTTCACATCGCACCTACTGTTTTCTTAGTTCCTATCTATATAATAAAATAAATTGTATGTTAAATATATACCCCTTGACGAAGTCCAAGTGCAAGCAAGTACTTAACACATACCTACTCAATCAAGACTACAATAGTACTGAAAACCTTTTAATCGTACAAAAATAGGATGAATAAACACACATACACACGCACACACACATTCACACGCACACACACACGCACACATACACATTTACACACACGCACGCACATACATGATTTTATTTTAATTTTTTTCTTTTTATTTTATTTTTTTTTCTTCTACCACCACTCGGGCACAAACTGTTCTTACTTTTGCATACAAACGGATTTAAAATTGTAATAATAATTTTAGCAAGTTCACAACAAAGGTTTCAAAATTTGTTAATAAAATATAAAATTGTTTTATGGGGGGCCTGGTAATCTGTGTGACAGGGTTTCCTAGTGCGGATACCAGACTCCCACAAAGGTTTAAAATTTAAATCACAATGTAAGCATTACTGTAAGTCACCTTTGTGGAAGTGAAATAAATGATTATTATTATTATTATTACTTAAATACTGTTTAAATATGTTATAACGTTTACTTTCGGACGTTTGCAAAATGTTCTATATCATTATCGATTTAAATTTTTTTTATCATCAGTACCTTAATGTAATGCCGTAGGCATTAAGTCCGCCTATGTACATAAGTGCATAAAGCATAAATAAATAAATAAAAATAAATAATGTGGGTAAGTACAAAAATATTGGTGTAAAGAGCGTATTCAGTTAGTATTGTGTCCTTAGGTCTTTTGTCATACAAATGTGATTTTAATCAAGATATGTTTCCTCGTAAAATATACGCATACTCTTGCAATTTACCAACTCGTACAGGGTCCATTCTATCAATTATCAACACCGTTTTGTTAATAATTAGAACTGAACTGCTTTGTAATTTCATGCTACGTAAGTAATACACAAATTAAAGTAGAGCAAATGTGATGTTTATATCTTACTGGTTTATGCCCGCGACTTCCTCCACGTTGAGTGAGTATCCTAATTGTATATCCAGGTAGTAAACTCTGTGTGCCAAATTTCATTCAAATCCGTTCAGCCGTTTTCGCGTGATTGAGTAACAAACTTCCAAACATTTAAAAATTCATACTAAACTAATAAACATAGAAACTTCAAAATTTATAATATTAGTAGCATAGGCTCGCACCCTTTTTGCCCACATTGGAAACCAAACATCCCCAGTAATATGAAGGTGTAGACTAGTGTTGTAAAAACGCTCGAGTCGGCGCTTAAAACGTTTTGTACGTCTTTCAACGCTCGTAAGCGCGATTCAGCGCTAAACGCGCGCTCATTTTTACAACACTAGACGGTACACACCTGCCACCCCCACTTGGAGAATATCGGTATGAGGGTGTATTTTTTCAGTTTTTATCTTGAACATGTTTTATTTGAACAATCCTTAGTTTTCTCTAAAAATCTCTCGTAGAGCATAGATTCGGGTTCTAAACATTCAAAATAATTGTACTCCCCTTAGCAGTCCTTATTAATTTTTCTACCCTTGTAAGTTATCAAGTAGGCAACTGTGAGGTCATGTACTGAGCACGCGCCTTCTGGTTTTTTAATAGACCAGCACATTAATTAGCCCCGCCAGTTAGTACCCCATGCTGCACGGCTCAACGAAGCGAGACTCTGCTAAGAATTTAAAGCTCTTGGGCGCTCAGTTATTAATATTTTTTATTAAGAACTTACGGTAGACAAACTACGTTTTCTGGGTAGAATCTTCTGATTCTTATATCCTTCTGATTAGTATCCTTATTAAAAATGTAAATTTCAAGAAATATAATGTAACATGGTCAATTCATTCATACATGTATTCAAGAGTCTTCGTAACCGGCGAGCGTGTATGAGACGAACTATCAGAGTGGAGGAAGACAGAATGACATGTAAGGAAAGAACCCGTTGGAACTTTGAACTTTGTGCCTACCCCGCAAGGAATCTGGCGTGATAATATAGATAGCGAAATACGGTGGTTGTAAGAATTAAACTTCAATTGGTATGGCCTTAAAAAAATATCTATAACCTAAAATGGGTCCATAAAGATTCAAATGATGTGTGATGACATTGCAATTTCTCCTCCGTGACTTCAATGTTACTAAAGCTTATGCAATGAATTAGAGCAGGTTTAATCTTCGGAAGTTATGAATTATGGTAAACTGTCGTGCGGCTTTTTATCATTTTGGCTACTAGCGTAAAGAAAAAGTGGGCTAGTATAACTTCTTTGGCAACACTATTTCAATCTTACTTATCCCCAAAAGTGAGTCAGTGCTATAAACTGCCTATATACATATAACTTTCTTAAAGCAAAGTCAAGCAGCTTCGTTACAGAGATTGTCGTGCGCGGCCAGGTATGCCTGAAACAGGTGATAGTACCCATGAATACGATCACTATGCCTTTTTGTCCAGTGAAGCTGTAAAGGCCCCGCGGCCAACAGCGTAGATCATTCACACACTCACACACACATACAATCAACTATTACTATGACGACACACTCCACAAATAAAAAAGCAATAGCTTAAGGTTAAAGAGTTACCTACTTACAAAATATTGTTACCCACGTATTACTGGTAAGTGTCGTTACAGGAAAAATCGTTCTATTGATAGGTATTTCAGTGGTACGCTGTTTCAAGTTTTGCATACTTGTCCTGTAATATTTAAAAGCTCACAGCTGGGCAGCAAAGCAAAACCATGCAATAAAAGTTTTACAATAATTTAATAACATACTGCCTACCCCGCAAGGGATCTGGTGTGATGATAGAGATAGAGAGAGAAGGTATTCCGTTATTGCAGTGTAGTGCAACATTGGAGCGTTCAGTCACAAAAGTAAGTGTTAAGAAACGCATACGTTCTGCCTATATGCAAATGTGAGCAACTATGAGAGAGGAACTGTGAAAGTGACGCCCGTAAATGATAAAGCAAAAAAACTCCTTCTCATAGCACTAGTTCTCTTTCCATATCTTACTATCGCAACAGACGCACGGGTCCATGCGTCCATCGGGGTCAGTTTCCTATTTATATTTTTTCATTTTCAGCCATTAATTGCAGCATTGTCGTAAAGACCTCTGGGTGTTGCATCCGTATTCTCGGATAAGCCTTCCAAAGCTCCTATAAATGCCGCGAAAAAAGTCAGAAAATATACAAAAGTAATTAACATCTTAAAAAGATATAAAACAACTTACATTGTAAAATTAATAGTAGCTTCAGCAACCACAACATCCTTATCACAAAACTTTATTTGTTTGCAAAAATTACACCAAACACGAAATATAGCGAACTTCAATTTCAAAATATATAAAAACTACCAATATCGCACCCCATATCGGGCTCACAGCACGGAAAGTCGCGCGGGAGATACGTGAAGGCAACTACTACTACTGGCAACGTGTGAGGGGTTCGAGTCCGGGCCGGGAACTAACCGCCGAAGCCAACTGGCGTCCGGTAGCTAGCGAAGCATATCGGAAGCACTCGCTATTGTGTATTTATTGACTAATTTATTCTAATACGTACCGTGCGATATCGATTTAAAGATATACATTTTAAAATTTAGGCATGTAAGAATTCATGTGTGTTAATGAATGCTGGAACTACGCTTTTTGCATACAATGCATCGATTAAATATCATTGTAATATATTGATAATATAATAATTATACACTTTATTGCACATAAAAAACACAAAGGACTAAAACAAAAACAAAATCGTTATGATGGTACAGAAAGGCGGCCTTATCGCTTAAAGCGATTTCTTCAAGGCAACCTTTAGGTATAGGACAGAGATGTTTAACATAAGATAAGAAGGGGTAAGGTGCAACAATTGACTGGTGGACTGGATTGATTGGTGAAAATATAATGACATGTTTTTATAATTATGCACTATGAGACCGGTTTTTACGGAAATAGTCGGTTTGAACTCTTTACTCTCTACCTACCTCGAAAGAGATCTGGTGTGATGAGATAGACTGAATATTTTTAAATTATGAAGAATATTCTCCGAAATTTCGCCAGCTATATTATTTAAAGCCAGTTATTGATATTCAGAACTCTAATCTGAAGACATATTCATATTGCTGGCGGCGCGTCTACATTGGTGAATGCGCGGTATACGCGCCGGTACTGCAACTGTTACTGTAACTGCACGCAGCGATTTAAGCCACGCTACGCTTACGCTACGTTACGCAACAATCCTCGCAAATTACGCGCGTTCAGAGGACTTGATTGAAGAAAGAAGAATAGATTGCCGTTATCGTAATACTATCGAATTAAAATGCCTATTCTTTTCATACTAAAAATGTAATAAATAAAAGGGAACATGACAGCACGTTTTCTGGAAGTAAGGATAACTGTCTACTCGTGTTAAGCCGTAAAACATCGTCACGCCTATATTCCCCAAGCGGGGGTGGCAGAGGTGTACGCAGTACACCCACTTTTCGCCGACGATGTTAGGTCCCATGTAATAGGGGGCGAGCCTATTGCCATATACCGGGCACAAATCCAGACTCCGGACTAAAACCGGAGAAAAACTACATTTGTCCGACCAACGAGGCAGTCTTTCTTCATAATTTGTTTCTTTAACTAAAATATGGGTAGAAATTATGGCACGCACGCATACAATACACAACCGCGGTGCACGAGCGGTGCGCGAATAGCGACCCGCATGCGTACTATTAGAAACAGAGTGCTTAACACGAAAAATTCATGTTATAATAACGTTGTTAAGAAAGAGCGCTGTCATGCTCGTCAGTATCTAGTAAATTTGTACCGTGATAAGGATGGTACGTTATAACTCGTTGGCGTCATATGAAGTTACGGTAACGACAACCTGTTCGTGCTAGGCATGTAGGTGCATTGCGTAGCGTTCGCGGCATGTTTGCGGCGCATTCGCCAATGTGGTCGCACTCTAATCACCTCATCTTATACATCATTTTATTTCATCATTTATACCAAATATACATCATTTTCTGTTAGTTTTCAATTTCTAAATAATAAGAAGGATCGTCGTCGATATGGTAAACTTTTTGGAGTTGTTCTTTACTATTAATATGTTACTATGTATGTGATTTCCTTCCGGGCTGCTTGGCAATATCGCCAGCATATTAGCAGAATACGAAATGAGTATGCGACAATGATCGGTTGTTCTACCTACGTGTCATAATATAATTGTTCATACTTATGTCATTACATAATAACCAGGAAGAGTGTTCAATACTTTTGGGAACCTGATTGCAAGTAGATCCATTTTTAATTGAAAATTTGGAGGATTTATATCTTCTTGCATCTTTTAAGACATCAGGAAGAATAAAAAAATCTCACAGCCGCTTTCAATGAAGGCGTTGACAAAGTTGTAGGTAAAGGTGCGCATTGTACACCCACACTTTGCCGTGGTACTTTTTGTCCCAATGTAATAGGAGGTGAAACTGTAACTATTATTATATTCTTCAGGTACAATTCAGATATAGTGCGACAAAGATCTTTTGGTCCATGGATGACGTTGACAGGGGAGCGTTGGTGTGAAATTAGGGTTATAATATATACTGCCCACTGCTGGGAAAAGGCCTTCTCTCATAAATGGTGAGAGAGATTAGGTCATACTCCACCACGCAGACCCAGTGCGGATTGATGTAGGCAGGTTTGTGGCCACCTGTTGTTGGAATTTATCAAGCCGCCTTTAAGGCTTCCAACTCGGCTTAACGACTACCACATTAAGTGGTAGCCGGGACCAACGGCTTAACGTGCTTTCCGAAGCACGGAAACGCGAGAATTTGAAAATGCCGCGAATGGTCACCCATCTCGGGCCAACCGAGTCGAACGCTGCTTAACCTTGGTAATCGGTAAGTATACCACGGTCGCACAGCGCTACGAGTGCCCCTAAATTTATTTATAATTTCAGAAATTATAAATAAATTTAGAGTAAACTTTTAGTAATTTTTTTCTACTTCCAAGGAGATATTTTAACAGATACCACATGGTTACTAATTTAAAAACAAACTTGGGTAAATTAAATTGAAGTGACATTACACTTAATGACGTTAGTTACTATTTTGGCCGCGGGCCAATAGATCCTTGTACGACTTTACAACATTTTTTTTGATTTTTTAAGTTCCATAGGCAATAGAGTGATGCTGAAGGTCTACGCATCTAGTATAAAGGGCCACCTATTTCGCTATCTTCAGCCGAAAGACGTCCTCTGAAGGACAAAGGCCTGCCCTTAAGACCCGCCATGCCGCCGGCTTTGTGCTTTCCGCATCCTACCCGCGACTTTTATCAGGGCATCGGTCCGTAAGGGCCACCATATGATCTAAATTATGTTGCAATTTTTATATAAGTCCACGGATAGCAGATTGACCAGATAGAGATAGATAGAGATAACTTAGTGGTGAGACCGTAGGACTGCAAAGTCAGAGGTCTCGGGTTCAAACCCAGGCACGAAAGCAGGCGCGTATTAAAAATTAACTATCACTTGCTTTAACGGTGAAGGAAAACATCGTGAGGAAACCTGCACACCTAAGAGTTTCTCGAAGGAGTGTGAAATTCGCCAACCCGCACAGTGCCAGCGTGGTGGACTATGGCCTATACCCTCTTAGTTTGAGAGGAGGGCCGTGCCCAACGACGGGATAGTTTCTTAACATGGCTAATATTATTATTATTTCAAAATCCACATCAGATTCTCACAACTATGAGAGTTGAACTATGAGAGTCGAGGAAGCCAGAGAGGTATATAAGGAAAGAACCTGTTGGAACTCTGTACTCTCTGCCTACCCCGCAAGGGATCTGGCGTGAGGTTATAGATAGATAGATTCTCACAACGCAACTCGTTCAGAATCAAGCTCAATATAATTTCAGGGTTATTGGCCAAACGTTATAATTAAATCGTTTGTTCATTAATTTGAATTTGTAATAACCCAGGAGACTTTTAATTTTGAAGTAATTTAGGTAACAATGGAAGTCGGAGATTAAGTTCGATTAGTGAATTAGGAAATTTTAACTTATAATAATGGATCTGTTAATTTGGACGTTTGGATGAAGGGAAATGGTTGACTTGTATAAACTATAAATAACCTTTAAAAAAAAAGTTGCAAATCATCGGGTAAAAATTGGTATAAAAAAAGTGTATATTTAGGTATGCTAATTATTGCTCAAGTTTAGTCCCAGTAAATAGAGATTAAAGTTTTTTTAATGGATACCTCGTTGGTCTGGTGGCAAAGCGCATCGCTTTGTGATCACGAGGTCCTGGGTTCAAATCCTAGGTCGGACAAATGTAGGTTTTCTAACGAAAAAATTCCTAGTATGAGTCCGGGGTCTGGAATTGTGCCCGGTATATGGCAATAGGCTCGCCCCCTATTACATGGGACCTAGCATCGTCGGCGAAACGTGGGTGTACTTAGTAAACCTCTGCCACCCCCTCTGGGGAATATAGGCGTGACGGTGTGTTATCTTACTTTACTTACCATGATCCAAGATGATTTGACCGTATCTTATCTAATTGACGAGTCAAAACTTTGGTTTAGCAAAGGTGAATAAATGAGAAGGTTCAGTGATTATATGTTTAACCGTTAATGGTTATTCTCACCCTTGTTTTACAAACAAGCGAAAAAAGTCGCCGGTTCCGCGTGGTTCCCGGCTTAGAATAGGACCAACCCATCTCATCCCATCGGGTGTCGTACAAGGCGACTAAGGGAAAACTAGGGAATGGGCAGCAGCGTTCCCTTAGCACTTCGACGACCAATAACTGCGCTCGCCAACCCGCCTGCCAAGCGTGGCGAGTATGGCAAACACCCCCAAAAATGGAAGAATGTAAGAAAACCAGGCCCCTAGTCCCCGGCGGTCCTGTTCGTCCTGGCCACGGTAGCAGCCATGGTAACGACAGGACAAGGGGTGCTAAGAATCTCCGGCAGAGATTCGGCTACCACCAACACCGAAAATTGGCCCTGGTGACATACAACGCACGCACGTTAAGGACAGATGAGAAGCTTGTTGAGCTGGAGGAAGAGATAAACAAGTTGCGGTGGAATATTGTTGGTTTATCGGAGGTCCGAAGAAAGGGCGAGGACCTTAAAATCCGGCAACTTGTTTTACTACCGGGAGGGCGAACAGCAGTCCCAAGGTGGTGTCGGATTTATCGTCCACAAGTCACTCATAGACAACGTTGTGTCCATCACTAGTGTGTCGAGCAGGGTAGCGTACCTGATACTCAGAATATCCAAAAGATATTCGCTGAAGGTCATACAGGTCTACGCACCGACCTCGGCATACTCAGATGATGACGTCGAAGTAATGTATGAGGACATTAGTAGAGCCATACATACTTCCAAAGCACACTTTACAGTGGTTATGGGTGACTTCAATGCGCGGCTGGGCAAACGGGGCGATGATGAATTGAGAGTGGGGCAATTTGGATATGGGCAACGCAACCCCAGGGGTCAGAGGCTAGCCGAATATCTGGAGAAGGAGGGACTCTTTATGATGAACTCTTTCTTCCGGAAGCCGCCTCATAGGAAATGGACCTGGATGAGCCCTGATGGTTCCACAAAAAATGAGATAGACTTCATCATGAGCACCAAGCGACAAATATTTAATGATGTCTCCGTGATTCACAGGGTAAAAACCGGCAGTGATCACCGAATGGTCAGAGGCACATTAAATATTAATGTCAAAATGGAAAGATCGCGTCTGATGAAGTCTACGCTCCGACCTTCTTATGCACATATCCAAAACCCCGAGAACTTTCAACTCGAATTGGCAGACCGCTTCGAATTGCTAGACCGCTTCGAATTGCTAGACAGCAGCGCATCAGTGGACGAAATCAACAACAGGCTGGTAGAGACTGTCCATACGGTCGGGTCCAAGTATTTTAAGCCCCACCGTAAAAATAGACCTCAAAAACTATCCAACTACACCCGAAACCTCATGGCTGAGCGACGTTCCATGACGCTCCAAACCTCCGATGATGCTAAGTCCTATAGGCAGCTCAATGGACAGATATTGGAGTCCTTGCGACACGATTTACGGTCCTTCAATACAAGACGTATTGAGGAGACCATAGAGCAGAACAAGGGCTCCAAAGTGTTTGCAAGAGACGCGTCAATTGGGCAAAGCCAGTTGACGAAGCTGAAGACGGAGGACGGAAACGTAACGTCGAATAGGTCAGAGGTGCTCAGGGAGATAGAGAGGTTCTATGGGCAGTTGTATACCTCAGTAGCTGAACCTGTTGTTGACTTGGTAAAAGACCCAAGAGCTAAGCTAACCCGACACTACACTGAAGATATCCCAGACATCAGCCTGTGCGAGATTGGGATGGCTCTCAAACACCTTAAAAACAACAAAGCGCCGGGTGAAGACGGAATTACCGCAGAGCTTCTGAAAGCGGGCGGATCGCCGGTACTTAAAGTCCTTCAGAGGCTGTTTAATTCCGTCTTGCTCGAAGGAAAAACGCCGGAAGCGTGGAACAGGGGTGTGGTGGTACTCTTTTTCAAAAAAGGTGATAACACTTTACTGAAGAATTATAGGCCCATCACACTGCTGAGCCATGTTTATAAGTTGTTTTCGAGAGTCATCACGAATTGTCTCGAACGCAGGCTTGATGACTTCCAGCCTCCCGAACAAGCCGGTTTCCGGAAAGGCTTTAGTACTATAGACCACATACATACGCTGCGGCAGATTATACAGAAGACCGAGGAGTATAATCGGCCACTATGCTTGGCGTTTGTGGACTATGAGAAAGCCTTCGATTCGATCGAGACTTGGGCGGTTCTTAGATCTCTCCAGCGATGCCGCATTGACTATCGGTACATCGAAGTGTTGAAGTGCTTGTATAATAACGCCACCATGTCAGTCCGAGTACAGGGGCAGTGCACGAAGGTGATCCCCATAAAAAGAGGAGTAAGACAGGGAGACGTCATTTCTCCGAAACTGTTTACGGCCACCTTAGAGGACGCCTTCAAGCTCTTGGAATGGCAAGGACTTGGCATCAACATCAATGGCGAATACATCACTCACCTTCGATTTGCCGACGACATTGTGGTCATGGCGGAGTCGCTGGAAGATCTAGGACGAATGCTCGGTGACCTAAATAGAGTATCCCAACAAGTGGGTCTTAAAATGAATATGGACAAAACAAAAATAATGTTTAATGTCCATGTCGTACCCACCGCACTCACCGTTGGGAACTCCACTCTTGAAGTTGTCGACGAATACATTTACCTGGGACAGGCAGTCCGGTTAGGTAGGTCCAACTTTGAGAGAGAGGTCAATCGACGAATCCAACTCGGCTGGGCAGCGTTCGGGAAACTGCGCAACATCTTCTCATCCAAAATACCTCAGTGCCTAAAGACTAAAGTTTTTAGTCAATGTGTGTTACCAGTGATGATATATGGATCAGAGACGTGGTCTCTTACAATAGGTCTCATAAAAAAGCTCAGAGTTGCTCAGCGAGCTATGGAGAGAGCTATGCTCGGCGTTTCTCTACGCGATCGACTCAGGAATGAGGAGATTCGTAAAAGAACCAAGGTCACCGACATAGCCGTTAAGATTAGCAAGCTGAAGTGGCAATGGGCGGGCCACATAGCGCGTAGATCGGACGGGCGTTGGGGCAGAAAGATTCTAGAGTGGAGACCACGTATTGGCAAGCGCAGCGTGGGACGACCGCCTGCCAGATGGACCGACGATCTTGTGAAAATCGCAGGAAGTCGTTGGATGCAGGTGGCATCGGACCGGTTACGCTGGAAAGCGATTGGGGAGGCCTATGTTCAGCAGTGGACAAGTATAGGCTGAGATGATGAAAAAAGTCGCTCCGAGCAAAATATGTAGAATATTATTTGCTTGCTTCCTTGTTCAATTATTTCGCTGTCATGTGTTAGCATATACAAAAAAGGGACATACAACGCTTATACTTTCTTTTTTTTTAAGTTAAATCTCTGGGATTAGTTTACTACGTATTTCTAAAGGTGGCGATTCCAGGAGACAACTTAAAAATATTAATTTTAAAGAAAAGTTTTGTCTGCTTCGTGCAAATTAAATTAGGGATCGCATATTAAGCCAACGGATTCTGTAACTGGTGGTAAGCGTTTATGAGACGAAACATGAGAGTAGAGGAGGTGAATAAAGTCTGTAGGGAAAGACCCTATTAAACTTTGGTTCACTGCTTACCCCTCAAAGCGTCTCGTTTTGAGGGGTAAGCAGAGATCTATTTTATTTATATACGTCACGAATAACAGATATCAATCACAAATCACAAATAAACAAAAAATATAACACACACGTATATTTATGGACTGAACTTGAAATAGTAGGAAAGGGGGGCCAACAGTCTCGAATCAGACAATCACTTGTACCATATTATTGGTCACAATGAGGTCCATTTGATCTAATAAAAAGCACAACGGATAGGCCCTCATAAACATTAATTTATAAATGTCCTTTCTCTGTTGTCGATTGAATAGTTCATGCTTGACTATTATCATTCTATCATATTGGCCGTCATCCCAGTAACACAATAGTTTCAGAAAAGTTTGTTAAAGGAGAAGAATGTTGCTTTTATGAAACTTTTTATAGATCTATTTCAGTTTTGTGTAGGAATATGCGTCTACTATAAATGCACCCTTTGAAATTGCACAGTCTTTATTAAATTGTAGCCCCCTACTAGGAATAATTCCTGTATCGTGGCTGCGTTTATAAACATGAAATTTACATTCATAAACACCCAGACCGAGACAAACATTTGTGGATCACACACAGATTTGCCCCATGCGGGAATCGAATCCGCGACTTCTCGATTTAGTGGGCAGAGGGACTCAAACTCTTAACCACTAAACCAACCACACGACCATTCGACAAATATAAATTTTGCATAACAGATGTATTATTACAATGATTGTCAATAATAAAGGTTACTTAGGACATAAATGTCCCTTTCGAGGCAATACTCTTTTGATTTTTTATGATTGAGATTATTAATTATTTAACCAGGTATTAATTCACAACCAAGCAACTTTCTGCCCACATCACCACCACTTCCAGTTCATTCTACCCACTGCAGTGCATAAGCATCCTGCCACATCGCATAGACAGATAAAATTGCATGTAAACCATAACTCCCTTTGGTCACACGCAGCCGCGCATGAAATAATCCTTATGTTCCCATGTCCATACTCATAAATGCCTGGCGTGCACGTTACCTTATTATGTTTAACATTAAATATATTTCCTGATTTTTCACCCATGTGGCAAGACTTGTTTTGTATGTATAATTGTAGATGCTTTTTTACATTTGGGGATATATATATATAAAGTGTATTTAGATTTAACAGGTGGAAGTGCCTAGTATAAATGAACTACTAAACATTTATTTCTCTATTGGATTACGAAAAAAAAAATATCGCCCGCTTTACCACTAGACCAACGGGGCAGCCTATAGATTGTAGGCTGCCCCGTTAGTCTAGTGGAAAAGCGAATCACTTTTTATCACGAGGGCCTGGTTTCAAATCCTAGGACAACTAGTTTTTGTAACGAAATATTCCCAGTATGAGTCCGGAGTCTGGAATTGTGCCCGGTATATGGCAATGGGCTCGCCGCCCATTACATGGGACCTAACATCGTCGGCGAAAAGTGGGTGTACTCAGTACACCTCTGTGTTTACAATCTGTAACAATGAAATAGTAAAAATAGTATGGATTTTATTTCATGCGTATAATTTCTAGCCTAGTTTTGCACTAATAATCACGTGTCCTGAATTCGAATCCTATAATTTAGTAGTAGTTTCGTGTCTAAAATTTTTATTTCAAAGTAAGCGACTATATTTTATGTGAAAAAGATTTGTTTTTTTTATTTACAAAATTGGAACATACGTGTGGGAGACAAAATTAAAAGCTTCAAAGTTTCGATACCGGTGGTTAAGCACAGCTCCCTAATGTACCGGACAGTCATACCGGAAGAGAGGTGTGTGCCGGACTTCCGGCGCGCACGAACCGAGCGCGCCACACCGTGCATTCCGATAGGGTATCGGTTTATTGAATATCTGGCGGGATCACGACCAGGATAGCGTGTACAATGGATCACTTCTATCTATATTATCATGCCAGATACTGAGTTCTTAGATATTATTTCATCATACCAGATACTTTGTGGGGACGGCTTGAGGGGTAGAAAGACATAAAAGTGAAAGAGAATGCAATAAAAAGACAAGCCTGCTGAGTTTCTCCCCGGATCTTCTCAGTGGAGGCAGCGTTACGATCCAGGGGTAGATTATTGGTTAGATTAAGTAAAAAAAATATAAAGTGACAATTTGTAAGTGTCCGCCAGAGTTTATTCAAAATAAATTATTTGAGTTCGAATTTAGGCAGAGGGTACAGACTTTTAACAGGATCTTTTCTTGCAGAGTCACTAGTTATATGGGTCATTTATAAATGAATACAAATATTTTCCTTATTTCTAACTAGAAAGACAGTGGTTTTTTTCCACAGTCCACATAATGGGATGAGCTTTTTGCCGTATGGAGCTGCCTGATGGGAGTTAAATATTTACTTGTTTAATCGTTTTATCTGATATTTACAGGAATCCCAGCCCCTCACAGAGAACCTTCCCTAAGAGGCCCATAGTGAACAATCACGTCTCAGTGACGTTAACATTGGCAATACACACTGTTTAAAGACTTGGTCTTGAGCATAGAGGTCCTTAAAGCATAGAGGGAACATTAACAAGATTATATAATTGCACTGCTTACACTTATGTCATAAGAAAGGGGACAAATCCATCTTTTCCAGTTACACCCTTGTACATTTTTTTTTTAAATTATTGACATAGACCTTACTTATGATTTCCCAAGATGTAGCACTCGTATTAGTACTTTCCCGTAAAACTGTGAAAACTTTATCGATAAAATCATTTTGTATATAAGCCGAAAATTAAATATTTTTTTACAATTCGAGTTCGCTGTATCTCATAGTGCCTATTATAGATGCGTAACTTAGTTTTGTAGCAATAATAGTAATTCTCTAAAAAATCTTGACATTCATTATGTATTAATTTTAATTCAAAGATATCTTTTTAATTCAAAGATATCTTTTTAAAACAATCTTTTATACCAAAAACACAACGGATACCGACAAGTACTATGGTACTTGTCAAGAGAACTGTAACGAGCCTCAACACGTCAGGGTTATGTTGACTAGTTGGATAGTTCTGTTGGTCACCCTTCGCCTCAAATATGAGACCCTGGACACCATCCGGGTCTACAGAACTCATCAAGACAAATCGAATGAGCCCAAACACGGCGGGGTTATGTTGAGAAGTTACGTAGTTTCAATGGCCACCCTCCGGCTCCATCATCAGACCCTGGACACCATCCGGGTGTAAAGTACTCGTCCAGACAAATTCAACAAACCCAAATACGGCAGGGGTATATTGAGTACTTGTGTGCTTACATTGGCTACCTTTCGGCTGCATCATCAGACCCTGAACACTAACTGGTTATACAGTAATTCGCAATACCAATTTAACCAGTCTAAACATGAGGCGGTTACGTTGATAGTTAACATGTTCCTATACCAACCTTGACCAGACCAGCTCCATGGTACCATATTATTGCAATGTCATCGAACTTACATACGTATGCCAAATTTTAGCTCAATGGGATACCCGCATGTGCGACAGAGACTCAAAGACAGATAGACATACGAACATTGTACGTTAACTACAAGCTTATAAAAATAAAAATGAACCTTTAATAATGTTTTTATTTATTTCAATAAGCGCGAACAAATATATAAGAAAAAACCTATTGCAAAGAATATCTATAATTTCAAATAAAAAAAAAAGAAATTGAAGTTAATTTTACATTAAAACTGTTACTGCTTGCTGAGTGTCTGAGGTATTGTATATATATATATATATATATATATATATATATATATATATATATATATATACAATACCTCAGACACTCAGACAAAATAACAAAATATCATATCAGACATCCGCAAACAGATCACATCCAGGATTGTCGAGGAGAGCGTTCAGTGCGGTGAGTGTGCGCGGGATTGGCGAACGAGCACGCGCTACTGTTCTTCATGTTGGAACAGAAAACAATCTATGCTTCCTGTTCCGACAGTAGTTAATAGGAGCGCAGTTTCGACACAACTCGTTATGCAGGTATCAATTTTGCCCCGAAGAATTTTCATTGAGGTTACAATTTGATCCATGCTTCTTCTTACTTGCAAAGAATTGTATCCTAGACATCTCGACAAGGTAGGATACATAAAAGGATAGCTGCCAAAAATGCGTTTATATAAATGCCTGAGGATCGCTTTCTGAACCTTTTCTACATGTAAAGTATATGAACTCTCATATGGATGCCACACCGATGCGCTGGCTTCCAGCTTAGTACGAACTAAAGTACTGTAAATAAGCTTAATGACCCCATGCTTGCAAAAGTCTCACTACTAAACATACTTAAGTATGTCGATAGACAAGATTAAAAGGTTTCTAAAATGAAAATAACTGCTTGACATACCATTAACTGTGATCATCAAAAGAAAGGATACGACATCAACACTGACACGCTTATATTCCCCAAGCGGGGGTGGCAGAAGTGTACTGAGTACACATACTTTTCGGCGACGATGGGTCCCATTTAATAGGGGGCAAGCTTATTGCTATATACAAGACACAATTCCAGGCTCGGGACTCATTCTAGGAAGTTTTCGTTAGAAAAACTACATTTGTCCGAGCTAGGATTTAAAACCAGGACCTCGTGATCCCACAGCAATGCGCTTTGCCACTAGACCGTCGCATATTCATAATTCTTGTAAAATAATTGGGGTCGAAAGGTTCTCGAGTGGTGACCTCGAACGGGAAGATGTGAAGTGTGCCTCCCACAAGGTGTACTGATGACCTGGCGAAGGTCGCCTGTAAAAGCTGGATACATACAGTACAAATCCGGTCGTCGTTGCATCTTTGGGGGTAGGCGTATGTGTTGCAGTGGACTTCTTTCGAATGATGTATTCTTGTAAACGCTTCGCGGCGTCCTGGAAATAAAACATTCAGTAAAATAGTGATGATACCAAAACCAGTTTTGTTCCGCTTTCTGTACCCTACAAGTTCGAATACAATATACTCACATGACGCGATCGTTACAGTTTATACATTTGGAGACAATAAAACAATAATCAACAATTTTGTTAGCGGAGAAAATAAGGCCAAAGAGAAAATAACTTCTGGCCACATTTTCCTGGTAGCATTGAAATCATAACAATAATAATGATATCTGTGCTTGGTACCTATCAAGCCACCAATAAGGCTTCTAACTTGTTTTAAGAAGTTACCGGAACCAACGCAAGATGATCGAATATGGTCTACAAACGCATCACCCATGTAAGATCAGATCAGATCAGAAGCACACCACAATCCTGCAGCATTACGAGTGCTTGGATAAACTAACATATGAATAATTTAGATATTTATAGTCTAGGCTTTCCCCGATACATACATCCTTCCACTTTCGTATGGTATATCTATCTCGTCATTATTTCATATTTATAATTAATAAATTTAATTTACATAATTCAATACCATTTTTTGACAGAGTTGTGCGAAAGAGACTTTGGGACATTTTGCGAGAGTATGGTATAGATGGCACTCTGTTGCGAGCCGTCCAGTCCACTTATGTGGACTGCAAGGCATGCGTACGGGTGGGTGGTAACAGGTCACCCTGGTTTGACGTTAAAATCGGCGTCAAGCAGGGTTGCGTGTTGTCCGCTGGACTGTTTATAATATATCTGGACAAAAGTCTTCAAAGACTGAAAGCGATGAATGAAGGTGTACAAATGGGTGACTTAGTGATAAACCATCTACTTTATGCAGATGACGCGGTTTTAATAGCGCCAACAGCCACTGATCTGCAAACACTAGTCACAGTTATGAAAAACGACTGCATGATCAATGGCTTACACTTGAATGTGAAGAAAACCAAGATTATGGTTTTTGAAAGGGAAGAAACCAGAACGAATGTAAGGATTGTGGTTGGTAACGATGTGCTGGAGCAAGTGAATGAGTTTGTATATCTTGGATGCGCCTTCAGTAAGGATGGGAAATACACCGCTGACATAGAGAGAAGAGTGAGTGCAGGGAACAGAGTGAATGGTGCGATGGGAAAGCTACTCGGGAGCCGGCACTTAAGCCCTAAGGCGCAGCTGGCCATACATAACGGAGTTCTTGTCCCAACGCTGTTATATGGTAGCGAGAGCTGGGTATGTAAGAAGGAGAATGAAAGTAGGATAAATGCGGTAGAAATGCGAGCTCTGCGGAAGATGTGCGGAGTGAAGCTGACCGACCGCATTAGCAACAGCATAGTAAGACAGCGAGTAGGTATGAAAGATAGTATCGGTGTAAAGATGAGAAAGGGCATGCTCCGTTGGTTCGGGCATATAGAAAGAATGCCAGAGGAAAGAATGACAAAACAGATATACAATGTGAAAGTGGAAGGATGCAGGTACCGGGGAAGACCTAGACTATCTTACCACGACCAAATAAACCGAGTCTTATCTGATGGAAAAGTCAAGAGTCTCCGTAACCGGCGAGCGTGTATGAGACGAACTATGAGAGTCGAGGAAGGCAGAGAGGTATGTAAGGAAAGAACCTGTTGGAACTCTGTACTCTCTGCCTACCCCGCAAGGGATCTGGCGTGAGGTTATAGATAGATAGATAGATAGATAGAATACCATTTTTTTGGCCAAACGTGTACAGAAGGCAAGTATTTTAGGCACCGTGACTTATGGCGTTCTGCTCTGATTCAGAAATTTTGTAGTTCATTCGATTGTAAGTTGTAGGATTGTAACATTACAGCAAAGATCGCAATGGGGTTATTTTAATTTGTTTTCCTACTTATGTATATACGCATACATACGATCAATTAATGGAAGAATGACAGCTTTGTTAAACAACTTTTATTTAATTATAAAAAACAATCCTACGCATATTTAGGTACGTTGTGGTATATAAAATAGGGCACAAGCATCGCTAAAAGATTGACCGGCTTCGGCAACTAATCAGTTCCGATTATAACATGATATGGGCAACCTGTCGCCTGTAATTTCCGTAACATATGCTAACACGATCATATATTTTTATAAGAGTTTAATTGCTATTTTTAAAATCTGTGTGTAATTGCAAATGATTACAGAGGCCTCAACTATGTTGTTTTTATTTCATAGAGAATATATATATATAGTATTAAAGAAAAAATAGGTTTTTTTATTTCGGAAAATATAGAACTGGACATGTTGTGAATCTTGACACGTTATGAATATTAAATATAGGTAATAATTAAGCCAAACATAAATTAATATCTATACGGCTATTTTTTTACCTGGGGTAAATCTGGGGGCATGTCGGATTCCTACCGACTAAAAACCCCATGGTGGCCGACATTAGTACTTTGGAGGGGTTCCGCGATCTCCGTATGCAACGCACTGGTGCCCTCCTTGTGCCGCACTTTGAAGAGTTTCCATCTGGGGGAGACTTGATAACACGCTCCCCCCTGCACCGACGCGGTGTTTACGGCGACGTGGGCCACACCACGCCACCGTTCTCCTAGGGGTCTGCTGATGTTGGTGCAGAAGGAGGTCCGATCCCGCTCAAGATAACTATACACCTTATATAACTAAACAAAAACCTGCGAATAGTTTACCTAAAGCTAACCGAACCTAAAGATGAATCTAAAAGTGTTAGTATTATTCAAAGATTGAATTACGGTGATGACGAATGATTTTAAATTACGCTAGTGATGCGCCAATAGTGTTAATGAAATGAAAATTATAAAAGAAACTATCGATACCATCGGCGACTATTGTGAGTCTCTACTGTACTAACACTTCCAATCTAAGACACTATCCGACACCACAACAATCCTTACCAAGAATTGAGGAATCAACAATAACTTCAAGAAGTCAATGCATTCGTTACTTCTCTGCCGCAATGTTGCCACGACTGGTTCTGTTCCTCGCTGTTTTCTCAATAATAATTCTAGAATACAACAGAACAAGTTCCTACAAAAACTTGGAGGATCTAAAGAAGCAGTACAAGAATCTTGAGAAGGAAGAATTCACTACTTCGGATGTTCTGGTAGGGAAGGCGATGGATTTCATTTACTCAAACAGGACGATCATGAGTCTGATCGCCAGGGAGCTGTGGGACGTCGGCTCCAGAGCTATTGATAAGATAGTTGATATTAAGAATAAGAAACGTAAGTTCTTGTAATTTATTTCATAAACGATTGAATAAAATGTGAAGAGATCCGCTGGAGAATGCCAAACTTTGTAGCAGTAAGCGGGACACATCCCTCCTAGAACTGAAGATTAATAGGTTTTATATGGTTTATTTATGGTGTACCCCTTCCAAGGTAAACTGAGGACTTGGTAAAGTGCAGTTAAAAGTATAAAGCATGAAGCGAACGATGGCGAACTTTGTCTTTTAAGGGATGTTTTTTGGCTGATGATGATTACACACCGTCACGCCTTTCCATTGAAGGGGGGGGGGGGGAGGAGATGATTAGTTTACCAATTGGAATCGGTAAAATATCGACCTATACTCCTGACACTCAGCATTTAATCAATAAAGCTAAAGTTTAAATAGAATACATTTTGTATTGTGTAACATGCAATAAATCTGAATATGTAACGCAAAATGTGAATGGATTCAATTTTATAAAAGCAGTTATCCTGAAATTTGTCAGAGTCTATTTTAAGTATCCCTCTGACGTAATCATCTTAAAGATACGGTCCGAAGATTTTGTGATAGTATCGTATTTTAAAAACGAAAATAATTAAACCTGTAAATTCTTTACAGACTCATGATGCTTCAACAAATCATCAATACACCTGAGAAAACATAAAATCAATTACTTGAAGATATATTATGAAGCAAGTTACCAGAAAGGCTCGAAAACAACGTATTATTTCAGCAGAAACAGGCGTATGTAATTATTATAAAAATGTGTTTTTAACCGACTTCAAAAAAAGGATGGTTCTCAATTTAACTTTTTTTTGTTATGAATTGGGAAAATATTTTTTTTGTTTGGAAGGGTACTACCCATTTTGCCCCTTAAAACTTTTAAGAAAAAATAGGACCGAAATTTTTTATGGGCTCGAATTTAATATGTAATTTATTTATGTATCTATGAGAAAAATCCTGTAGGTACTTTACTATAGAACTAAGCAGAACAATGTAATATAGGTATATAAATATTACTAGGAGGGATCAAAAAGTAGTGAGAACGATGTCGATCTCCTTGGTAAAAAAAAAATATACTGTCGGGCATAGCTCAGATACATAAGTGTAATATTAATAAAAAAAAAATCTTCGATTCTCTTTTGTTTTTTTCTGAACGTAGTCATTTGTTTGCTTCGTGTCGGAACGTGTTCTCGAAAATGGAGAAAACGAAGTGCGAGCCGTTATTAAATACCTCTGTTTAAAAAGTTAACAACGCAAGAGATTCATTGCGATTTGGAGGCAACATTAGGAGAGTCTGCTCCGCCGTATTCCACTGTCGCAAGGTGGGTTTCTCAATTTCGAGTAGGGAGAACGAGCACGGAAGACGAACATCGTTGCGGCCGTCCATCGACGTCAGTCACCCAAGAAAATGTTGCGAAAGTCGAGAAAATTGTATTGAGCGATCGAAGAGTTACCATCCGATACTTAATTCGAGAAACGGGCATTTCATATGGTAGTATTCAATCCATATTGAAACAATCTTTGAATATGAGAAAAGTCTCCGCAAGATGGGTGCCGAGAATGTTAACCGACAGTCAGAAACAAAATCGACTTGACATTATTATTATATTGTTGGACAAGTTTCAAGTAGATTCTGAAAACTTTTTGTCTCGTTTCGTAACAATGGACGAAACATGGGCCCATCATTTTGATCCCGAGACAAAACAGCAATCTTCACAATGGAAACGGGCATCATCACCGATCCCGAAGAAATTTCGTGTCGTGGCATTGGCTGGCAAGGTTATGGCCTCAATATTTTGGGACTCAGAAGGAATATTGTTGATTGATTACCTGAAGCGTGGAGCCACTATTACAGGCCAATATTATGCAGCTTTAATTCCCAAGTTGAGGAATGCCATCAAAGAAAAAAGGAGAGGGAAACTTCGAAGGGGCGTGCTGTTTCATCACGACTACGCACCCGCGCACAGCCATCGGCAGTTGCGATGGCTGCCATTCAGCAAGCTGGCTTCGAATTGGTTGACCACCCCCCTTATTCACCAGATCTGACGGCCAGCGATTTTTATCTGTTCCCCAAATTGAAAAAATACTTAAAGGGAAACAGGTACGAAGACGATAACGAGGTAATGGATGCCGTGGAAAGCTTTTTGCAGGACCAAGACAAAACTTTTTTTGTGAAAGGGATTGAAGCCTTGGAAAAGCGCTGGACTCGGTGTGTAGAGAGACTCGGAAACTATGTAGAAAAATAAATTATTAAGTTATCAATAGTCATTATATTCTATCTCATTCTTACTACTTTTTGATCCCTCCTCGTAATAATACATTCACTCATCACTTAAAATTGTAAAATAAATAACTTTTCAAATCAAGGGAAACCGACTGCAAAAACTAAAAAACAAATAATAAATATTTGAAGTCGGTCCCGGTAACCTACTGGCGCTGGCTTACATATTAATTTTTTGCTTTTTGGTAATTAAAGTCGGTTTCCCTTATTTTGAAAAGTTATTTATAACAAAAAAACTACCGTTGTGTTATTTATAAAAAAGTAAATCTTACATTGCATAAGTCTTTTACTTTATCAACGCCTGTCTAATCTATCTTGATATCAAAACAGTAGTGGAACCAATGTTTCGTCGCATGCGATTGTAATCAAACAGGCGCCACTCCTTTTTAACCGAGGAATAATGTGTATTTTATTTTTGAGTCATTCTAAATTTTTATAAGCCACCACTAAATAGAATATGGCGATATTTATAATTATACTTTGTAAATAAACATTTTTGATAACCGTATGTACATAACTAATTATGAAATAAAGACTTTTTGCGATTATCAGAATTATCTATCAATTTATATCATTACGCCAGATCACTTGCAGCGTAGGCAGAGTGTACAAAGTTCCAACAGGTTCTTTCCTTACCGACTGCTTTGGCTTCCTCCGCTCTTATAGTTCGTCTCATACACGCTCGCCGGTTACGGAGACTCTTAACTTGGCCTTCGGATAAGACACGGTCTATTTGGTCATGGTAAGATAATCTAGGTCTTTCCCAGTACCTATATCCTTCCACTTTCGCATTGTATATCTGTTTTGTCAATATTTCTTTAGACATTCTCTCTATATCCCCCAATCAAGGGAGCATACCCTTTCTCATCTTTACACCGATATTATCTTTCTTAGCTACCTGCTTTCTTACTACGCTGTTTCGAATACGGTCGGACATCTTCCACAGAGCTCGTATTTCGACTGCATTTATCATCTTTTTATTCTTCTTCTTATATACCCAACTTTCACTGCCATGTAACAGTGTCGGAACAAGTATTCCGTTATACATGACCACTATAGCCAGCTGCGTCTTTTGGCTTAAGTGCCGGCTCCCAAGTAGTTTTCTCATCGCACCGTTTACTCTATTTCCTGCATTCCCTCCTCTCTATGTCAGCAGTGTATTTCCCATCCTTACTGAAGGCGTACCCAAATGACCTTCGGACCGCACTTCAAGCGAGTCCGTAACCAGGCAGCCTTTGTGTTCGGTCGTCTTTACCCGATGATCTGCAAGCGGAGTAAAATGTCCCTTGGGAATAAGGACACTTAACAAAACTTGTATACGGCTTGTATATCACAAGCGTACGTCATTATGAAATGACGTACGCTTGTGATGTGTTCGGGCACGCCAGCCGCTCTCACATCAATAGACTCCACAAGGTTCAATCCCGTTTCCTCTGCAAAGCCGTCGGAGGCCCGTGGTTCATACGGAATGTCGATCTTCATTCCGATCTCGGTCTCGAACTTATTCGCGCCTTTATTAAAAAGGCGACAACCTGATATTTCGCGAAGGCGTCCAATCATAGACATCCGCTAATCGTAGCCGCCGCAGACTACGAACCTAACTCTCCTCCTATCAGCCGCTACCGCCGTCCGTGGCATGTTTTTGCCGGCCCTCCCGATGCCCCGACATCCCTTCTTTCGGATACAGATACCGCACACAGGATCAGACACCGACGTCGCCGGCGAGGTCAAAGTATCCCTTGTCCGCCAGCCGGTGCAGAGCACCACGGCGAGACACCTAGTATACGCCCTCACCCATAGCGACTGCCCAAGCCAAGGCCGTTCTTCCTTGAGGCGCCTTTGAGATAGTTGCCCCCTTGCCCTTCTGGCGCGAGCGTAGTGGTTGCAGGCTCGCCCAATTATGCCGAATACGATCAATTAAGCCCTCTTGTTCGGTGAAGCTGTAAAGGCCCCGTGGCCAACAGCGTAAATTATTCACACACACACACACACAAAGATGTACAAACTCATTCACCAGCTCCAGCACATAATTTACCAACCACAATCCTGGCATTCGTTCTGGTTTCTTCCCGTTCAAAAACCATAATTTTGGTTTTCTTTACGTTCAAATGTAAGCCACTGTTCACTAGCCACTGTCTTCCATAACTGTGACTAGTGTTTTTAGATCAGTGGCTGTTGGCGCTATTAAAACCGCGTCATAATTCATAATTTGAACTTATTATTAAAATTAGGATTAACCTACTTGAAACCACCAACAAAGTCTTGAAAGTTTCTATGCCAAGATCATAAATTAATTATCAGTATTGTGTACTAAATTGTTCTCTGAGGCTTGAAATGGAAATTTTCTTATACGCACAATTACCCGAATACATCTGTAATTAGCCGGAACACGGCAAACCTCACTGGTCATCACTTTGTTTAGAAGGAATTGATCCGTAAAGGAAATTAAAAACCAAATTGTTGATTTAACATATCATATCACTGATCTTGTTGACATTGACAATGTGAACAATAGCATATCAGGTATACTTCTTCATACCCTTCATTCAAAGAAAGTTTACCAATGAATCAGTTTCTACAATTCTAAGAATGGGTATCGCTAAACAACAGATAATTATGTGTCTCCTAGTTGCTATAATATTGAAAGGTGAGACTATAAAGCCTAGGATAAAGGACGGAGTGGTGCAGGAGAAGAGAGACTACAGACCAACGAAGTGGGTCGCCAACAGTGCTATGGACGTGTGGTACGGAAATAAGAGCATGATTGATATCATAGCCAGAGAATTTTCGGATATAATGTATAAATACACTTCACGATCAGGTAGATGTCCAATGTCCCTTTTTGTGTCATGATCAAATCAAACTAAAATAGACCCACTATTTTAATTTGTGTAATTAAAATAGTGGGTCTATTTTAGTTAAGTTTATAACTAAGAAAATTCCATATCATAAAGGTTTTTAGTGGTTTGGGATTATATTTTTTAAAATAATAACTTTTACAGTGATCTCTGTGTTAATCTGATTACTGTAGCATATCTGCTGGAAGTGACGGTAACAAAGAATGAGACGAGAAAAATATAGAGTTTTCTAGGTAGTGTCTTGTTAAGACACTTGACATTAGTGTGGCAAACGACAACAATAGAGTAGCGTGGTTGCCGAACACATTGGCGAGCAATACATTGCTGTACTCGACGTACGTTGTTAATAGATTAGGAGAAAGGGTAGGCTACATTGTGAGTTGAACATTCTGTACTAAACTATCCTTGCGGTTTGTAATTTAGCCGACACTTGTTACTATTTATGTCATATTTCTTTCAGTACGTGCAACATCGTTAGAAACAAAACTGAACACCTCAGAACAGGCATACAACACCACTGGGCACAGGGCTGCTTTTACAGACATTCCGACTATTGAAGTCAACTTTCTCAACGGAAACAACGAAACCGTTCTTTCGATCGATTAAACAGTACAACTTTTTCATAAATATAAAAATGTGGACAAAATTATTAATTTTATTTTATTGATTCATTTAATTTAGTTTGACTGCAAGTACTCGTAGATAAATACAAATAAGGCCAAGGTGGACTGGTAAGTCTTGAAGCAAAGAGGTTTGCGATTAATGATAATAATAATAAATTCTTTATTTACGGACAACATTGATCCAAAGTGTTAGTATACAGACGACTTATGCCTAGTGTTAGTAAACGAAGAAAACGAAAACAGTACAAATTGTATATAGCATAGGTATGCAGCACGATCAATTAAAGATAACGGTCCTAATTGATCGTCCTCCACACCATCTGCTTAAGGATACGAGAAGACACACTCTCCGCCACCATCCCCAGAATGCTGTTACGGCTCTCCCGCACCCTGCGCAGCAGTAATGCAGTTTTCTTACGCATGATGGCGAAAAGGCAAAGCCATCAGTGTCCGCTCTTTCCGTCTGTCTGCGCTTTAGGTTTTAGTTTCTTTTTATAATCTCACTACTGGCACACATGACAAATGTTGTAAATTTGAATATTTTCACAGAATGTTGAGAAAATTATTGATCGAAAAATATTTGTCAGAGCTGTGGTGTCAGTCGAGGCAAACAGTATATTAATAGTATTTGTATATTTATACCATCATGAACGTTTTGTAATCACCTATAATGTAAACACTGTATAGATGTTATTAACAATGTATATACCGAAAAGTATTCCGACGTTTTATTCCATTTATCTGTAACAAGGAATTCTCTTCAATAAGTAAGCTTCCACTGCACACTATAGAGTGAACAGAGAAACTGATCTATTAAGCAATAGAATCGACGGACCTCTGCCACCTCTGCCACCAATAGTAAGGTACACACTTTAAAAGTAAGTATATGGCTTATTGTAGTTATTGCAATATTTTATATAATATAAGCTGAAAAAAAGGAAGTGTCACAGGTGTGTGTTGCGATTAATATTTATAATAAATAGAAGATCATCAGTGAAAGGCCTTGAATTACTAAGAAGTCTGCGCCAGACATCTGTGCTTATGTGCGCCCTCTCGCAAATGGTCCCTGTATAGTAAAATTGTATCAGCTGATTTACTTCATTTAGACTATCAGCTGAATTGTAGCTGACATTAAGGTTTTCATGCACGCGCCATGGCAACGGTAGCTCACGCAGACAGGCGCGTTGTATACCGATCCTGCCCGAAGTGTCCCCGAAGCCCTGTCAGTTACTTAATTTGTAAAGAATTTTCATAATATTTTGTTTGATTTTTGTATGTTTTTAACAGTTTGTATATATTACTTAAACTAAAACGAATAAATCGTTTATTGTTGTTTCTTTTTCTATCGCATACTGTTCGGATGCTGAAAACTGCGTTGCAACTGGAGCTTTTACCACGCCGGCAGTGTAGTGATGGACGAATTTTTAAAGGCACAAGAGGACTCAAAATTTATACTTTTTGCAGCCATATTCGACCCATTACATTTTCGCTTCCAGCTGACCAAGATTTGCCACCAATCCCTACTAGTTCCTCCACTTCGTTCAATTTAGTAACCCAGCCTACATTTCCTTTCGAAATCTTTATATCTCGTCTGCATAGATGTACACCGATAGTGAAATGCAATGTCTCCTTTACCATAAAAAAATGTTTTGACATTACTAAAACATCTTGGCAAGATCTTTTAACTTTCGCGTTTAGTCATTATGCCGACAAAGTAGTTATTATTTCTCTTACTCATCAATTAAAACATCACTGTATCACCCATTCCGACCCTGTATTATCTCCATTAAAAAATTGCCCTAGGATATATAATTTTAAACATACGGTTGAATCAAAAGTACAGGAGGGTTATCTCTGGAACGCTACTCGGCTCTTATTTTCGAACGACACTTTTGCTCCCAATAATGACCTAATGTTAGATTCTCTCCGTGACAAGCATCCTTCAGCCAACTGAGTTTCTCAGCTGCCAAATGCACCCCAAATTAGCATTCAAAAATTGCAGATTAATAAAAAAGGCGTTCTTGAAGCAATTATATCGTTCCCGAGCGGCTCTACCGGCGGCATCGACGGTAGAACCCCACAATATTTAAAAGACCTGGTTAGTGTATCCGCTGGTGACGTCGCCGGAACACTTTTAAGCTCCTTACATGTTATTACAACAAAATTATGTAATTTTATGCTCGCCGGCCATGTTAATCGATCATTTCTTCCCTACCTCTACGGTGCGAGACTATGTGCCTTTAACAAGGAGGTGGCATCCGTCCTATAGCAACAGGTGCTACGATCTGGCGGCTAATCTCCAAAATAGTTTGTATACACATTGCCTCAACCCTTAAGTTCAAATTTCAGTCAATTCAATTAAGGTTTGGCAGCAAAAGGGGCTGTGAGGCAGCAGTTTATGCAACCAGAACCTTCGTCTTATCAAATGAGATGGAGGTTCTTCTCAAGGTTGACGTGAGGAATGCTTTTAATTCATTAGATGGGGCAGCCTTGCTCAACGAAGTAGCTTCTCACCTTCCCGAAATTTATCCTTATATTTGGCAGTGCTATAGTGATTCTTCTAAACTGCTATTTGGCGAAAACACTATAGATTCAGCAGTTGGCGTTCAGCAAGGAGATCCGGCTCTGTGGCGCGCATTGGAAGAGGCCTATATCCAGCAGTGGACTGATTTGGGCTGATGATGATGATGAAGGAGACCATCTCCGCCCTGCACAATTTAGTCTAGGTATCCATCGAAACATCTCATCCTTAAATTCAGAACTGAATGTGTGGAACCTAGACGATGACACTTTAAGCGGCAACCCCAAAACAGTTTTTAGGGATTTCATCAAAATTAACAGCAACTTTAAGAACTTAGGTTTGGAATTAAATGTCTAAATGTAAGATTTTTTTATCTCGGAGTTATAGTCTTTCTTTAAATGAAAAGCAGTTTGTTTCAGAAAAGTTTAACAAGTTTGCTCCAGGCGTCAAAAGTGTCAGTAGAGATTTGCTTTGCCTTCTTGGTGCCCCTCTATTTGACGACGGAGTCAAACCTTTCTTGGAAACTAAGATTAAACTATTTCAGGATAATTCTTTCAGATTGGGAGTTCTAAATCGCCATATTGCATACACTATAATTATATACTGTCTATTCTTTCCAACATTAACATACGCCACTCGCAAAAGCCCAATCTGGAAATTCTCGGCCCTTATCGATCAAATAGATACCGTCCTTAAAGATAACCTCGAAAAATTTCTAAATTTATCCTTAAATGAAGCATCCTGGACCCAGCAACGATACGCGCCTTAGAGGCTTTGGAGGCCTGGAAAAGGATTTGCCCCAATGACGATATTCCAACGAAAGTGAACATGCAAAAACTTTGGGATATGCCATTGGTGCAAATAACAAATAACTATTTGGCCGAAATTATCGTCAGTGACCGCGACCGTGCTCGTTTACTAGCGTTGGGTCAAAAGGAATCGGGTCATTGGCTTTATTCAATTTGTGTGTGTGTGTGTGTGTGCCTTTACAGCTTCAACGGACAAGAGAGCGAGCGTGCAACCACTACGCTCGAGACAGAAGGGCAAGGGGGCAACTAGCTCAAGGGCGCCTCAAGGAGGAACGGCCTCAGCTTGGCAGTCGCTATGAGGGAGGGCTTATACTAGGTGTCTCGCCATGGTGCTCTGCACCGGCCGGAGAGCAAGGGATTCTTCGACCTCGCCGGCGAGGTCGGTGTCTGATCCTGTGTGCGGTATCTCTATCCAAAACAAGGAATGTTAGGGCATCGGGAGGGTCGGTGAGAAGCTTCATTCAATCCCTGCTGCCAATCTTGGCACACTGCTGGACAGTGGAACTTTTAGGATCGCGATGAGTATTCGGTTAGGGGCACCGATTTGCGAAGAACACAAGGGTCCGTGTGGAGTGGAGGTGGATCGGTCTGGATTCCATGGGCTCTCTTGCCGCAAAAGTGCCGGCAGGTTTTCTCGCTACGGCTTGCAATGACATAATCAAAAGGACTTTTGCTACCATCAACGTTCCTTCAGTTTTAGAACCGGCGGGGATTTTCCGTGATGACGGCAAGAGAACGGGGCCCGGGCCTTGTATGGGTCGCCACGTGCTTTGGTACAATATTGATAAAATACATTGATGTGAACATAACTTTTTTTGTTGGACTTTTGCAAACTATTTACGTATTTGAACTGAGTGAATTCCTAGAAAATGGCATTAAATAATCAAATTGCATTGATCGAAAAACTACCCGGCCGTGAAAACTATGCAACTTGGCGATTTGCAATACAAACCTATCTACAACATGAAAAGCTATGGGATTGCATAGAACGCAACTCGCAACAAGTAGATACTAAACGAGACACTAAAGCAAAAACAAAGATAATACTCTCAGTTGATTCGAAAAATTATGTGCACATTCAAGAGGCTCGCACTGCCAAAGAAGTATGGGATAAACTGTAATCAGCATTCGACGACTCTGGGCTGACACTCCGAGTTGGCCTGTTGCGTGATCTCTGTAATACATCACTAAGTGGATGTCAAAATGTAGAAGAGTATGTAAGCAAAATCATGAGTACTGCTCATAAGCTCAGAAACATTCGTTTTAAGGTTGACGATGAGTGGCTAGGCACACTGCTGCTCTCTGGTCTGCCTGAATCATATCAGCCTATGATAATTGCTATTGAGAGCTCCGGCATGAAAATTACTTCAGATTCTGTAAAGGCAAAGTTATTACAAGATGTAAGATTATCTGAAAATGATTCCAGAGCAATTGTAGTCAATAAGAATTCAACATTTTGGGAATTCAACATTTTCAGATTCAGCATATTGGGAATTCAACATAATGAAAATTCAACATTTTGCAAATTGAACTTTTTGGTCCTGAAGGAAAAAAATAGTTTCAGAAAAACAAAGCAAACCACGGTGCTACACTTGTAAAAAATATGGTCACAAAAGTCCAGAATGCAAATTTAAAACTAAAGTTACACGACTAAACAAGTAGTTCGTCGTATGCTGCTGTATTTTTAGCATCATTAACACAAAATGATGCCTGGTATATGGACTCTAGTGCATCCTCGCACATGACCAAACACAAGAGCTTTCTTCTGAATGAGTCTACTCCTTCCATAAAGAAAATAAGAGTAGCAGACAACAAAGTTTTATATGTAAAATCCTCGGGGCAAGTGAGCTTGGACACAGGTCACGAAAACAAGGTGCTGTTTACCAATGTTTCGTGTTCCAGAACTTGCAACTAATCTAACATCCGTGAGTCAGATTATTCGAAGTGCAGGCCAAGTAAGATTTGATAAAACTGGCTGTGCTATTATGAACAGTAAAGGTCAGATAGTAGCAAAAGCTAGTATTATCAACAACATGTACCGGCTTAATATGCCTGAAGGAGGCTATGAATGCTTCTCTGATGTTGAGGAACAAGATATCATCCTGTGGCACCAAAGAATGGGACACCTAAATTTCTACAGTTTAAAGAAAATGTCTGAAAACACTGAACATGTAACTTTCTCAGCAAATACAGAAAATCTGACATGTGTCACCTGTAAAGAGGGTAAGCAAACACGGGTACCTTTCAAAAGTGAAGAAAACAGAGCGAAGGGTCTTTTGGTTCACTCAGATATATGTGGGCCTATGGAAGCACAAACACTGGGAGGTGCCAAATACATTCTCACATTTCTTGATGACTACTCAAAGAAGATTTATGTGTATTTTCTTCGTAACAAGTCTGACACTCTGCAAAAATTCAAACAATTTAAACGTTAAGTAAAAAATCTACTTGATACTCATATTAAAATTCTCGGAACAGATAATGACTTGGAATATATCAACAAGAATTTCTCTGATTACTTAAAGGGTGCTGGTATCATATACCAGACGATCACACCATACACCCTGAAACTAAACGGGACTGGAGAACGCATGAACAGAACCCTTATTGAAAGAGCGAAATGCATGCTACTAAATGCGAACTTATCTAAACAATTTTGGGCTGATGCAGTACACACCGCTGCCTACGTAATTAATCGTTCTGCGACCAAGTCCCTATCATTTAAAACACCAGAAGAACTGTAGTCAGGACAGAAACCAAATGAGAAACACATAAGCATATTTGGTTGTGAAGCTATGATGCATTTAGCATAGCATAGGGCTATAGATTCATAATACCAAACTCTGCAAAAGTGAAAAAAAGCAGGGATGCTACATTTCTTGAATTTACTGTCAAAATAGACTATGTTCCTGGAAAACTGTCAGAGAGGGATCCTGCACCAAAAAATATTGTTAGTGAAGAAAATAATACCACTGACACAGATGAAGATTCAATTTCAACAAATTCATATGACACTGTATGTGAAAGTAAATTATCTTCAGAAAGTGAGTACTCACCTGACATTAGCTTAGGTTCTCCTCCAGTCAGAAACAAAACATTGAGACCTAGAAAGAAAAAAATGGATGATGTAAAACTGGATGATTCCGAAGAAAATACAGACCTGTGTCAACATGAAGACATCCTGTCAGATGTTCCAGTAACATATAAAGAAACTGTAAACTCAATCAACAAAGATAAATGGATAAAATCCATTGGTGGGGAACTAGATGCTCATCAGAAAAATAATACTTGGATAAAGTGATACAATGTAAATGGGTATTCCGAATTAAGAAAGAACTAACAGGTCCAAGACAGTAACAGGACAAAACGTTTAACAGAGTGGATACCAAGGGACATGAAGAGGAGAAAAGGGAGACCAAAGAGACGATGGAGAGACATTTTTAGTCACAGATGTGGATCTCATTGGATGCAAAAGGCGCGAAAAAGAGATGCATGGAAAGGTTTAGGAGAGGCCTACACCGCAGAGGCGACTACTACCAACTACAACTAATTGTATATATTTTTAAACATGTATAACATTTTTAAGGTAGGTTAAGCAAATAAAGGCTATTTTTATTTTTATTTATTTATTTGACAGGTCCAAGATATAAATCAAGGCTGTGTGCAAAAGGATATGCACAGACCAAGGGCATCGACTACAATGAAACCTATTCTCCAACAGACAGGTACGACTCAATACACTTGGTTCTTTCTATAGCAGAACAAAATAATTTTAAAATTGTTGACATCTATGTCAAGACAGCATTCTTGTATGGAGAACTTGAAGATACCATATTTATGACACCGCCAGAGGGCCTGCTTCATGAAGACAATATGGTATGTAAACTTAATAAATCCTTATATGGACTAAAACAGGCTCCACGATGTTGGAAGTAAATTCAACTCAGTGGTTAAGAAGTTTGGCTTTGTTGTTGACACATTGGTCTGCTTTGCTGTTGCAAAGCAGACCAATGTGTGTATATTAATCAAGTCAATAAAAAGAAATGCTATCTATGCTTATATGTTGACGATGAGTTGTTATTCTCAACTGATAAATTAGCACTAAAAGAAATAACTAAAGAATTGAAAAACATCTTTGAAATTAAAATATTAACCAAACCTGGAAACTTTGTGACAATGCAAATTGAGCAGTTTAGTAAAAGCATTTTTATACATCAGACTAAATATTTAAAACAAATGTTGTTCAAATTCAACATAAATAAAGGAATTATCCAACAGTGTTCCAGTTGACCCTCACATGAAGTTGCATAAAGGAGATGGAGAGGCTGATAGGGACATACCATATAGAGAAGCAGCGGGCTCTCTGATGCACCTGGCCATTGTAAGTCAACCCGATATCATGTTTGCTGTCAGTCTGGTAAGTCGATTCTTTAATTGTTACAACCAAACCCATTGGAATATAGTAAAAAGGATTTTTAAATACTTGAAAGATACAAAAGAATACGGACTGTGCTACTCACAAGCTCCACAAACCTCATAAGTCACGGGTTACAGTGACGCAGACTATGCAAAGGATCTGGATACACGTCGTTCAGTCACTGGCTATGTGTTCATTAAGAACGGGGCAGCTGTGAACTGGTCCAGCCAAAGGCTGAATTCATGGCCGCCTGCGCTCCTACCAAAGAGACAATTTGGATCAAATAATTTATAGTGAAATTGATGAATTTAAACATGACTCAATGTGTCTTCATTTGGACAATCAAAGTGCTATTAGTGTCGTTAAAAATATCAATTTTCATAAGCGATGTAAACATACTGATATTAAATATTATTTTATCAAAGAAAAGTATCATCAAAAGATAATTGTATTAAAGTTTGTTAGTAGTGATTATCAGTATGCGGATATACTCACAAAAGCATTGTCTAAAGATAAATTTCAATTTTTAAGATCTAAACTTGGAATGATGTCATATAATTCACTTTCCCAATGATTCAGGAATAATCAATAACTCAGTCTGTTTAATTTCATTTTGTAAGTCGCTAGTTAGTTCAATGAGTTTTATTACTTGTTTTAGTAAGGCTTAAATTCAGGAAGGGTGTTGAAGGTAATATTCTCATTTTGAATTTCGCGCTTTTTAACACGCCATGGTACATGGTATATACATTAGTATAGAAAAAAAATCTCTCTACTCTGTGACATCAAAGCGACCCTGTATCTTACTTTATATTTTTCAAAATCTAATCATAAAACAGTTAAGAATATCAGTGATTTTTATTTAAATCATCAGATACATTGGCTCCGTCCCATCTCAGAGAGTCCAGGGAAGGAGCTGCGGCTGAGAAGGCGGACCTGGGCAAACGACTAATATGCTGCTATTAGCAACAATTATATATTTGTGCCGTTTGCCGTAGAAACGTTAGGCGCAGGGAGTTAGGCTTCAAAAAAAATAACACCGACGCTGGTCACCTCCTCGCGTGACAATAGGGCTGGCTCCTTCCTCGCTCAAAAGGTTGTTCTGTTTATTAAGCGTGGAAACGCAGCCAGCGTTCTTGCCACCATTCCACGCGAATGCGGTCTTTTTGATTAAGGTATTTTTTTGTGTTTTATTTTAGTTTAAAGTCAGTTTTGTCAAATATATATTGTGTTAGAATTGATGAATAAAATATTAAAAACAAACGAATTAAGTCTTGTGTCGTACCTTCATATTCAGACTGAATCAAACATTTGTGGGTCACTCTATCTAGTAAATAGGGCCTATGCTAGAGCTTACGCTTGACGGTTGCTGATCCTAACCAATAGACTTGGCTAGTGGAACCATCTAATGGTTCCAACTTAGGACAAGTTGGAACCATTAGACCAAAACAAAAGATTGAAAAATCCAGTTTATCTCCAAATGTTATTTGAACGAATGTCGTGAGCATTCCGCCGATAATTTTTCAAACAAATCCAGTTAAGCAAACATAAATGTTACGTGGAGTTTATATAATTGAATTATTAACAATTTCAGTTAGTGTATTTAGTAGCACCTGGTTTAACAAAACGCGCTTAGTGTTGGCCGAAATGCTTCGTTAACTGTATCTTGTTCAGGAATTCAGTGATCGATAATTTTAGAAGGTTTTGCGGGTCTAAGTGGTTCCGGACATGCGACATGAGGGCTTTACTTACAATTACCTTGTTCATTGCGGTTAGTTCATTACGCGACGTCTGCGCTGTTAGGCAACCTTATTATTAAAAGAATAGGAATCATACTTAGACTTAGCATGTCATCTAAGGATAATTTATCTCTTAGCCTGTTTTACAATATCAAAAGAAAATTTTCAATGTTTACAAAAATCTGTTTGGATAGTGTGTCAAGTGAAGTGAAGTGAGCATCCTTATTTTCAGTTAGGTGTGAAACTTTTTGCGGTATCGATATAAAATAATTTTTTTGAAGTAGTTGAAAATTTGTTAAAATTACGGTATTGATTATTAGTCCTGAATACCTTTTCGATTGTCAGCAAATCGATTCGTTTCCTTTGATTTGCCTAGTATATCGTTACCGATCTTAATAACAGGCGGGCTTAAATAAACATTCATAACATCTTAACTATGAACTTCAACCATTATTAGAGAACCTAAAATATTAGATAGAATAATAAGCGTTAAACATGGTTATATGTTTACAGGTGAATGCATGTACTGCCCTTGAAAATGTTGGTATGTTCAGTTATTTTGGTTTTGTCTTTGAAATGTTTAAAAGTCAAAATTGTGCAAAATTTAAGTTAAGGTACACAATATCAAAAACTTGCAGCGGGCTCGCTCCTCTATTTTGAAATCAAAATTCTGTTTGATAAGATATTGTGTATTAAATGGTGTTTACTTCTACTCAACAACTAAACTGTTAACTTTAGATTACTTCGCACTACTGATAATAGTTCTACTCATTATCTACTTTTATTAGAAAATTGAAGAAAGTTAGAATATTTTTAAAATGTTTTACGCTTTTACAGACTTTCTAATCAACGGTCACAGAATAAGTGTCCCACTTAATCGGCGTATTCAACTGTCAAATATAAAACGTAAAAACTTGGGAGTTCCGAACTTGATGGAACTGCTCACCTCCATAGCAGAAGCAGTTGATCAATCTTCTCTTGAAAAACACGCATCGGGCACACAAGTGCCTTCTATCGAATTACCGAGTTCTCCAAGTATAATTAATCCGAAGGAATATCTTAGTACCAGTTTCCCAGGATCTAATGAAAAGGAAGATATCAAACCTTCCGTTGGCAAGTTTACTCTCAGTCAGAGTCATCAATTTCTAAAACCAACGAGTAATATTCCAGTATTTGAGCTACCGAATTATATTTCTACCGCTGATATACCTAATCATATCGAAAATGAACAGACTAATTATACTGCAAATAGTACAGCCCCCAAATATGGTGTTGTTGAAGACCAAACTAGTCTATATAAGTCAAAAGAAATCTCTCCAGATAATTTGTACGGTTCACCGTTAAATGAGCAAGAAACACTTATAAACACGTCTAATGGTTCTGTTTTCAATGTCTTTCGTTCAAGTGAGGCACCAAAAGCTGTACAGTATTCCCACATAATGATGCCAGATGCACAAATAATTACTAAAAATCCAAACGGAAACGAAACACCGATAGTGTCGTTTACTCAGGAATCTACGTCAAAAGGTACCTATAAACCATTTTACTGAAATATGATAGTAATAATATTAGCCCTGTTAAGAAATTGACCCACCGTTGGGCACGGGTCTCCTCTTAAACTGCGAGGGTTTAGGCCATAGTCCACTACGCTGGCCCAGTGCGGGTTGGCGATCTTCACACACCTTGGAGAAACTCTTAGGCATGCAGGTTTGCTCACGATGTTTTCCTTTACCGTTAAATCAAGTGATATTTAATTTTTAATACGCACATGTTTTCGAAAAGACAGAGGTGCGTGCCAGGGTTTTGCAGGAATTTGCAGTCCAAAGGTCTAACCACTGAGCTATCACTGCTATCACTGCACACACTAAAATATGATTGAAACTAATTAAAGTCAAAACTCTGCCTCGTTGGTCTGGTGGCAAAGCGCATCGCTTTGTGATCACGAGGTCCTGGGTTCAAATCCTAGGTCGGACAAAAGTAGTTTTTCTAACGAAAAATTCCCAGTATAAGTCCGGAGTCTGGAATTGTGCCCGATATATGGCAATAGGCTCACCCCTTATTACATGGGACCTAACTTCGTTGGCAAAACGTGGGTGTACTCAGTACACCTCTGCCACCCCCTCTGGGGAATAAAGGCGTGCCGGTGTGTCTGTGTAAAGTCAAACCTCAATGCTTCTTTTTCCAGATCTAATGTCTTCAACCTCTACAACAAGCAATCTAACGTTGTCATCTAAATCGAAATTAAGCACACCAATTTCATCTTTGAAACCACAAATGCCTTATCGTGCTAGTGGCCCTTTATTGGCTTCATTTCCAACGGTATTGCCAAGAACATCTATAGTCCCCATTGAACTATCGACGATGAAACCTCTTCAGTCAATAACGTCACCGCCTTTGAGTGAAGAAACTTCATATTTACCTACCACGATGTCAAGTACACAAGTGACGAAACCACCAGCTGCATTAGTGGCGTTAACCAAAATACCAACGACGAATACCCACAACTCTCAAGGAATGCGGATATCACCGTGGATACAGAGAATTCCATTTTTTCCTGAATCGAAACTACACAAATTGCCAGAAACACCATTTCCAGTAGTAAGAAAATTGCCAGGGAATACTGAGAATGCTAAACATTTGACTCTCAATGTAACATCATTTAATAAAACACAACCTGTAAAGTCGCTAAAAGATACAGCTAAAAATTCATCATCTCAACTCGGAGCCGATTCACCGACTTCAGTAACCATCTTTACTGTACAATCACCGGTAACTCAAATAAGGGAATTACTGAAGCCTACAGAAGAACGGACACTACCTACAACTGCTCCTTCAGTTTCAATATTTTCTACACGTTCTATAACGACATCAAAATCAAAGACAATGGTAGTATCACCATGGATATATAGTTTACCACTCTTTCCTGAATCTCGACTTAATAAATTTGCAAAAAAACATTCACTGTCAAAGGATAATCACATGAAAAGAAATGATCAAAATATCTTGAGATCAAAGTCATCATCGTTGACAAAATCACCACATTTGCCCGTGATATCTGCAACCACTGTCTTGAGTACAGAGTCAACGACTTCTGTTCCATCAGTTTTAGAGATTTCTTCACAACCTGTTTCATCATCACAAACAACTTTGTCGCAAATTTTATCTTGGCAACCGACTGAGCCACTTCTTTCAGAGATGGAACTATATAAATCTACAGAAAATCCAGTAAGGTCAATGAGTTTATCAACAATCACTTCTACAAATGTAGTATCACCGTCCAACATTGTAACGTCAGTAGTAGAGTCTCAGTCAGTTGTGCCGCCACAAATATCTACAAAATTACCACTCCTAACCACCCAAAATGCACTAGCATCCGTAACAGACTTAACTACATTAGAAGTTACTGAATCTTTGACAGACTATGGATATACAGAAAAACCAATTGTAGCATCGGCTCCAATCGAAAATCCTATTCATCATTCGACGACTACATTAAAGCCAAATTCATCCAAGGTATCATCATGGTTAGCGAGACTTCCGCTTTATCCAGAATCGAAACTACACAAATTTACAGTCACACCATCGACGTCACCTTCATCAGTCATGTTTGAATCATTAGAAATACAGAATACAAATAGGCCTATGCCTGCGACATCATATTCGTCAACAGAGAACATAAGGTCGCTATTCATTTCAGAGTTACCTCTTGAGAAAATAGCATCACCACTTGTAAACTCGGCACCTATGCCAGACATAACAACTAAAGCTGTGATTTATACGGATCTAGTTCAAGAAACAGTGACAGTTCCAGGGATATTTGATAAAATGCTAGATACATCATCACCGGTACATAGACCAGGTTTTACAACAGATAGCAGAATGACAATAAAGGCATTACATCAGAAACTGGTCACAATATTAACATCAAATTCTATTCAAGATACAACGGTAGTGCCCATAAAACTAGATAGATTATCTAATAACAGTGCGAATCCAACAACTGATCTAGAATCGAGCACAACGCTAGTACCTGTGGGTTCAGATAACCCATTAGATATAACAACGATATTAGAAACGCCTTATGAACTTGTATCAGAGAATACAACGACTTCAGAAATGTCCAATTCAGAACCGGACACAACACAGGAGTCAGTACTGCCAATCGCAGTATCGCATATAACAGCGGTATCAACAGTAAAAGCTGATCCAGTCAGAATATTGAGTGTGTCGAGCCCTAATTCTATACTAATATCATCTTCAGAAACACAAATACCCGTTAAACCATCGCAGATGAAATATCTTCAATCAATAACATCATCGCCTTTAACTGAAGAAACTTCACATCTCCCCGTCACAACGTTCCGTACGCATGTGACAAAAACACAATCTCCGTCGGCGGCGTTAACCCACAACTTAAATGAAATATTGATACCACCGTGGATACAGAAAATTCCATTATATCCTGAATCTAAACTAAAAAAAGGGATAAAAACACCTAATCATTTGACTTTAGATAAGCCAACACATAGACCAACGATGTCCGAAACTTCATCTGATCTTGTATCTAATAATACAACGCCATCAGAAATGTTAAATGCAGTAACAGCCACAACGCAGCAGTCAGTTCCGCCAGTCGCAATATCGGACATAACAGCGATGCCTACAACAAAGACTGATTTTATATCAGTAGTTGCGAATACTGTAGTTGTAGATAAACCAGTGGTATCATCATCATCAGGTATAGAGCACGAAACCAATGTGATGCATGTGCCTTTAAACTTAGCATTTGCCTCATCTAATCAATTACTGGATTCAAAAGCCTCAACATTGAAACTAGATCTAAATACAAATTCAATTACGCCACCTTTAGAATCAGATCCACCCGTTTCGAATCTTGTATCAGAAACAAAAGTGATGCTAGAGACGTCAGATTGTGGACATTCAACAGATGCAGTATCGAAAGCAACAGAGATGCCAATGTTAGCCGACTTTGTTCCAGATACAGTAATGACTTCAGTGGATACAAGTGGGGTTTCAGAAGCAACAGTAGAGCTAGTGACATCAAATCTTGTACGAATTTTTACCGGACTACCAGTGTTTACTAATCTGGTGGAACATACAACAACATTGCTAACGCCAGATCTAATATCGGATACGTCATCAAAGCTAACCAAATCAAATATAACAAGAAACACTGAGTCCCTAACGACAACACCAGTGACCTTGCAGTCATTTTCATTGACAAATAAGAATTCAACGAGTAAGTACATTGACATTTTTATATTTACTAACTGCTAGAATACCTGTGTGCTTTCTGACGTGGTGGGCTGGTTTATCTTTAGATATATCTATATCCTAACGCCATCTGACGTGATGATATAGATCTTTGCAGGGTAGGCAAGGAGTACAGAGTTGTATTAAAATATAATGAGTGCGGACACCTTAGCGAATGCGGGGAACAGGGGCACCGTAATCTAATTGTGTACGTCACATTAAGCGTACCTATGTCTATTCTTTGCACAAATTCAACAAGACTCGCAAGACGTTCTCAAGCATGGTAAAGGTAGTTTAAATTCTGTTGTGGTTATTGAGGAGAAGGCAGGAATTAAATGCCCTCCCAGTTTGTAGATCTATGTATCTCAATCAATATCTTTAGGCCAGATCTCTTTGAGATGTCGGCAGAGCATATAGAATTCAAACAGGTTCTTTCCTTACAAATTTCTTTGGCTTCCTTCTCTCTTATAGTTCGTCTTATAGACGTGCGTCGGTTACAATGAATCTTGTCTGGGCAAGATAAGCTACGGTCTATTTGGTCATGCTAACATACTCTACGTATATCTTACTCGGTAGGTATCGAGGAAGATCTAAGATGTAGGTACATCTTTCGACTTTCGCACTGTATATCTGTTTCAAGATTTGTAGGTAACGTAGGAAAGTAGGTCTTAATCGGCATAAATCGATATTTAACAATTTTTTTATGTTTACAGATGATACCTGGCCAGCGTTGGGCAATGCGACATCTACCAAATCTCCTGCAGGAAAAGTTAAAGTACCTTGTTAGTAGGTTTCATTCATAAAGTTCTGTGGTGTTGATTCCGTTGTACTTTTTACTAAACTAAATCTTTCCGCATACTTCTCTGTTTCTTTAATTATATTTAAATTAAATCTATATTTTACGTGTGTTCATCACAAAATCTGAAACTGACATTATTTATCCAGGAGTCCTGTTTAACTAACATGCTTTCACATAATTATTATTCTTTTATTAATTATGGCAGTCGTCTACGAAATTAGTACTGTACTTCGGCCAAAACTTCGGCCCGGCCCGCCCCGCGGCAGTCCTGGCAGTGCCTCTCGCGCGTTCGGTTGTGTCACTGCGCTGCCCGCCCGCTCGCTATTTTCGTGTTACGTAATTATCGACTTCGACTTGCTTTGTTGGAAACGCCTGCGCTTGCGTGGAGTGGTAATCAGGTTAGCTCGTATACGTGTATACGTACGCATATACGGGCTGCGACGTTGCTTCTCCGCGTCTGGCTCGCGCGTAGCAACAAGGCGAGCCGCTAGGTAGACTCGCCGTTCTGACGGCGGTCGACCTTCCCGCGCTTTTAGTAACGGTCGTTTTCCGCGACCTACGTGGTTCGTCGCGGCTGTGCTTGCGTGTGTTGTGCTTGTGTGTCTACGTGTTTGCACTCGCTGTGCGTGTGCTTTTGCGTCCCGTGCAGGTACGGTTCGCGTATAGCCCGGCGTGACCAAGCACGTGGGTTGCTAGGCAGCCGCGTCGGCTAACGGCGCGGCCGGCCCTCCCGCGGTTTCTTCTCTAGGGTGAGTTTTTTAATTCGATTTATCTATTCTCTTATATCTATTCTATCCTATTCTCCGTGCGGCGGTTCTCTTCGCCCCGGAGCAGATAGGGTTTGGTGCCGCCCGTTCGCCCCTAAGGCGAAGGGGCACACCGCGTCTCCCCGGTAGTGCCACCCCCCCGCCTCTACCCGGTGGGGGGATCAGGGCAACGTTCACGCCCGGGTCTTAGGGCCCCTTGTTCTTGTTTTTTTTTAGTTCACTCGACCTGCCATTTCCCCTCTGGAAATGGCGGAAGACTTCCCTCCGGAGTTCGTCCGGGAGCTCGCGAAGTACATCGTCCTACGCTGCCCGGACATAGTCCGGGAATTCAAGGCGACGTACTCGCCCGCCTCGCCCGACGCGTCGCCCGCGCGCGCGTCGGCCCCCGGCCCCGCGCACCCCGCGCCTTCTGCGCGCCCCGCGACTCCGTTCGCCGCGCCGCGAACTGATGTAGGGGCGCAGCCCCAGACCCCCGCCGACCGCCCCGTCTCGCCATGCGGGTCCGAGCCTCTCTCGGACTTGGACATGGAGGTCGAGCGCGCGTCCGCGCGACGCGCCGCCCCCGCCCGGTCCCCGTCCCCGTCGCTCTCGTCGGAGGACGACTTCGTTCCCATCGCGAATGGGAAGCGGGCGCGCAAACCGCGCGACTCGCCGCCACCCAAAATCCAGAGGGCCGGAAACGACTCTGTTTCTCCCGGCCCCTCCGGCCCCCGGCCGTCTCCGTCTCCCAACGCGGCCGCGAGGGCCTCCCCCCTCGCGCGCCCCGCACGTCCGAACATCACTCCCCCGCCGCTTGTCATTCAGGACAAGAGCGCCTGGGAGCGTATATCCAAGGCGATTTACAATCGCCAAATTAGTTATACGCACGCGCGTTCCACCGCGCAAGGCATAGCCGTCAAGGTGGCGTCTTCGGACGACCACCGACGGCTATCCGCGTTCCTGCGATCTAATAAGATCGCATACCACACATACACCCTGGAGGAGGAAAGGGAGCTCAGGGTGGTAATCCGCGGTGTCCCAAGAGAGCTGGACACCGCCGTCATCAAGGCCGACCTCCAGTCCCAGGACCTTCCTGTGCGCCAGGTGCACAGAATGGTGAATGGGCGCTCCAAGGAGGCGTACGACATGGTGCTGGTCGTCCTCGACCGCACCGAGTCCGGCCGTAGGGTCTTCGACCTGAAGGCCGTGTGCCATATCTCTGGCCTCTCCGTGGAGGCCCCCCATAAACGTGGCACGCCCGGGCAGTGCCACAACTGCCAGCTGTACGGGCACTCTGCCCGTAACTGTCACGCGCGCCCTCGATGCGTTAAGTGCATCGGGGACCACGCGACGTCCCAGTGCGCCCGCTCGAAGGAGACGGCGGCCGAGCCCCCCAGCTGCGTCCTCTGCGGCACCAAGGGGCACACCGCGAACTATCGCGGTTGCCCCAAGGCCCCGAAGGGGAAGCGCGGCCGGGCGAGGCGCGGCGGCCGCCGCCGCCCCCGCGCGGTTGCCCCCCCCTCTGCGCCCTCAGCGCAACACCCCCCCGCGCCCTCAGCGCACCCTCGTCCGGTGCCTTCTGCGCCAGCGACCGCGGCTCCCCGCGCTCCCGCGACGCTGAAGCTGGCCCCCCCTCCCCCGCCGCTCAGGCCGTCCCTCGGCGCCAACGCATGGGTGAAGCCGCTGCCCTACACCGCGGCCTCCCACCCTGCGTCAGTGGGCCCCGCCTGCCCCCCGAAGCGCGCGCCGGCGATCCCGCCGGTGGCGGCTTCTCCCCCTCCGCCCACTAACGTCAGTCAGGACGTCGACCTCATAATGAGTGTCTCGGCGGTCATAAGCCCCGCTCTGCTTCCCAGAGTCCGCGAACTCGCCCTTCGTCTCCGCGCCGCCACCAACTTGGCGGACCAGGTTCTCCTGGCCGCGGAATACAGGGACGTCTATGACGTCCTGACTTCCCTCAGAACCCAACCCCCCCGCACCCGATAATGGATCTGCGACCTCCCCGCCATAAGCCCCACAACCTATCCCTGGCGTTCTTTAACGCCGATGGCCTTCGCTCCCAGCGAGATCAGGTTGCTGATTTCCTCCGAGATCACCAACTTGATATCCTCCTCGTGCAGGAAACCTTCCTGAAGCCCGCACAACGCGATCCTAGGATCGCAAACTACAACCTCGTGCGCAATGACAGAATCGGCTCCCGCGGAGGCGGTACTCTCATTTATTACAGGAGGTCCCTGCACTGCATCCCTCTCGATCCCCCCGCGCTCACCAACATCGAAGCCTCGGTCTGTCGCGTCTCTCTCACGGGGCACCAGCCCATCGTGATCGCCTCCGTTTACCTTTCCCCCACTAAATCCGTTCTCAGGAGTGACTTTGAAGCACTCCTCAATCTGGGAAGCGCCGTCATTCTGGCGGGCGACTTCAACAGCAAACACGTGGCCTGGAACGGTCTCACCACTACCCCTAACGGTAGGAGCCTTGACGCCCTGGTCGACGTTCTCGACTTTGACGTCATCGCACCCATGCACCCTACCCACTATCCTAACAATCCCAATCACCGACCCGACGTCCTGGACATGGCGCTTCTGAAGGGTGTCACCCTACGGCTGCACTCCTTGGAAGTAGTCCAGGAACTCGACTCTGACCATCGACCTGTAGTCATGAGACTCGGTTCCCCCCCTTCCGCCCCTCAGCGACCCAAAAAGACGGTGGTGGATTGGCATGCGCTAAGCACGGCCTTGGCGGATGCCGACCCTCCCCCCCTGCCTCTCAGCTCGGACTCCATCCCGTCCCCTCAGGACACCGATCAGGCCGTAGATGCCTTCACCGAACACATCCGATCGGCGGTCAGTCGATCGTCCAAGCAAGTCGAAGCGGAAGATTTCTACCTCAACCGCTTTCGACTGCCGGACGATGTTAGGGATCTCATTCGTTCCAAGAATGCTTCCATCCGAGCGTACGACTCCTACCCCACCGAAGCCAATCGGGCCCGGATGCGCGCTTTACAACGAGAGGTAAAGCGTCGTGTCGCGGAGGTCCGGGAGGAACGGTGGGGTGTCCTCCTAGAGGGAATCGCGCCGTCGCATCTGGCCTACTGGCAGCTGGCGCGTAGCCTCAAATCCGACTCCACGACTGACATGCCCCCGCTGTCCCGCCCTTCAGGCGCAGCGCCCCCAGTCTTCGACGACGACGAAAAGGCCGAGCTTCTCGCCGACTCCCTCGAGAGCCAGTGCGCCCCCAGCTCTCAGTCCGTCGACCAGTCCCACGTCGACGCGGTAGACAGGGAAGTCGAGCGCAGGGCATCCCTCCCCCCCGTCGATTCCTTGCCTCCTATCACGCAAACGGAGGTCGAAGATCTGATAGTGGGTCTTAAATCTAAAAAAGCCCCCGGCCCTGACGGCATTTCGAATCGCGTTCTGAAATGCCTGCCCGCCCAACTCATCTGCCTCTTGGTGGCCATCTTGAACGCCGCCATGACGAACTGCACCTTCCCCGCTAAGTGGAAGGAGGCGGACGTCATTGGCATCCCCAAGCCCGGCAAACCTCGCAATCTCCCCGCGAGCTACCGCCCTATCAGTCTCCTCAACTCCCTGGCCAAGATATACGAGCGCCTCCTTCTGGCGAGGCTCAAGGACTTCATAACGTCCAGGGGTATCCTTATCGACGAGCAGTTCGGCTTTCGAGCCAAACACTCTTGTGTCCATCAGGTGCACCGCATCACGGAGCACATTCTCTCCGGTCTCAATGGGCCCGGAAGACCCGTCTACACGGGCGCCCTCTTCCTGGATGTCGCGAAGGCATTCGACAAAGTCTGGCACAACGGCTTGATCTACAAGCTCTACCGATTGGGTGTGCCGGACAGACTCGTGCTCATCTTACGAGACTTCTTGTCGAATCGCGCCTTTCGTTATCGCGTCGAAATGACGCGCTCCGCTTCCCACTCCATCAGTGCTGGAGTCCCACAGGGCTCAGTGCTCTCTCCGCTCCTGTTTAGCCTCTACACGAACGACATTCCTCGTTCGAGTGATGTTAAACTAGCTTTATTCGCGGATGATACCGCTCTTTATTATTCCAATAGGAACAAGGCCCGCATCACGAGGAAACTCCAGACCGCCGCCAATACCCTAGGGGATTGGTTCAGGAAGTGGCGAATCGAGGTGAACCCGGACAAGAGCGCGGCGGTGCTCTTCGCCAGAGGTGCACCTTCGCACCACTCTCTGCGCCGCCCCGGAAGGAACCGAGGTCAAGTGACCATGTTCGACCGACCCATTCCCTGGGTCAAAGAGGTCAAATATTTAGGGGTCACCCTGAACAGTACCATGACCTTCGGCCCGCACATCAAGCGGGTCCGTCACCGAGCATCCTTCGTGCTCGGTCGTCTCCATTCGTTAATCTGCAAGCGGAGTAAAATGTCCCTTAGAAATAAGGTGACGCTTTACAAAACTTGCGTTCGTCCCATCATGACTTATGCGTGTGCTGTGTTCGGGCATTCGGCCCCCTCTCACATCGACAGACTTCAAGCGGTTCAAAACCGCTTCCTCCGTAAAGCCGTAGGAGCCCCCTTGTTCGTACGGAACGTCGACCTCCACTCCGATCTAGGTCTCGAACCTATTCGCGCCTTTATTAAAAAGGCGTCAACACGTCACTTCGCGAACGCATCTTCCCATGCGAATCCGTTAATCGTAGCCACCGCCGACTACGACCTCCCTCGCGACCCCTGCCGCTACCGCCGGCCGAGACATGTTCTCACCGACCCCCCCGATGCTTTGTCATCCCTTCTTTCCGCTCAGAATACGAGCGACGCCGTAGACGCAGACGCAGTAGTAGATCCCCTCCCATAGCCGGCGGTCGACCGGTGCGCTTAGTAGTGCACCGGTCCCCCTACAGCGACTGTCCCAACCGAGGGCGCCTCTCCGAGGCGCCCTCGAGTATGTCGCCTCTTGCCCTTCTGGCTGGCTGGAGCGTAGTGGTTGCACGCTCGCCTTTAAAATCCGGTGAAGCTGTAGAGGCCTCGAGGCCAACAGCGTAGATCATTCACACACACACACACACACACTTCGGCCCATTTTGGCCAAAGCCAAAGGTTTCTAGCAAGCATCGAAATTGAACGATTTTTTACGATTTACGTCTTATGAATGCGCGGGACCGCGGTGGAAGAGGCGACGCGCGGGGGGAAGGTTGCGCCGGCCGGCCGCCATTGTCAATAAATAACCAAATAAAAACAGAACTACTTTGTTAATACAGTATACATAACTTTTAAAAATTCAGCCATACATGAACCAAATTTCTTAAGGTTTATTAAACCTTCGGCTCCGGCCAAAAATCGACCTTTGGTGCGACACTAGAAATTAGGCTATTTTGTCAATAGTCCCAGAGTGTAACACCAATTATAATGAGCGTTCAGTTAGGTAGTATAATTTTAATGCATTTACACTGATGTTAATATTACACTTACACATTATTGGTCCAAACAACAAAAGTTTGGGGAAATGTAACAAAATTATATAAAAAAAACCCACACAGTTTTACGACATTGGAGTTCAGACATGCCTGGCCTTTTCCTCTCTACAAGCTTTTATTTATTTTATTGAAAATGCTGGGTACCCGATCGTGTCAACATATTTAAAAAAAATTAATACTTAACTTCAGTTCTTTTGTACTCTAGTTAGTCATGATATCAAAAATATTTTTAGTTTTTTTATTTAGAGAATTCTATAATCAGTAGACGTAGTTATGCAAATTTCTCAAATCTGACTTTTTTCTGACTAAAATTTTAAGCTGTTCTGCGGAAACTTAATACAGAGGATTTGATGACTTAAAAGTTAAAATGTCACTACCACAGGAATGAAATTCGACTCTTTTTACTTTTTTTTTTAAATTTCTATATATATGTCATCACGGAGTTCCAACAGGTTCTTACAAACCTCTCTGGGCTTTTGTTTTTTGCCGTAATGGCGACAAGAAGCCAATTTTTATAATTGACTGTTATACTCTATTACTACTTGACATTGGCGAAATACACTGTTAAAGTGTGCGGCCATTAATTTAAATAAAAAGAAGAACCTCTCTGGCATCCTCCACTCATTTTAATTTCTATCAGTGTTTTTTTTTATTCCTAGTAGTTTTGTCAAATTGACAATGGCAATCATTGGAAATTATTCAGATTGTGATATAAAGATAGACATGGTCTGACGAAGGAAAAGTAACTGATTATGAGTAAATAGCGTCTTTGTGTGTTTGTTCAGGTAAACGAAGAAAATCTTCAAAGAAGAAAAGAAGATCTGGTAAGTAGAAGACGCAAAAAAATCTGTCAGAACTTGATGAGAACCAGAGTAGCATTGTTGATAAAATTAACGTAAGCTATTCATTATTTAGCTTTGAAAAAATCTTATCAGTAATGCATTTTGGGTCTAATCCTTATATTTAAAAGATCATTTACGCCATATTGGTTGTCATGACTTTATAATATATTCATAGTCATCGTTGATGCTCTTATTCCTAAAACAATCTCATAAGAGTGTTCATTGAACTAGTCTTTTATTTGAGTTTTACCGTACAAGTACTTACGTACAGTTTACTCAAATGGTTCCTGCAACGATATTGAGGCATTGTTTCCTTTGTGCGTCACTTGTTTACATACTCACATTAAGAATTGGAGCATGCGCGCACGCAACCTTCACGATTGGTCATAATTTAAATAAAGACCTCAATACTGTGATAATATTTATAACTTTAGTCATAATTATTTTGTAATGATTGCGGCGCTCGTAGCACTGTGCGACCGCGTTGTTTTTACCGATCACCATGATTAGGCAGCGTTCGACTCGGTCGGCCTGAGATGGGTGTTTGTTTGTGGCATTTTCATATTCGAGCGTCTCCGTGCTTGCTGGCCGTTGGTCCCGGTTATCACCTAATGTGGTAGTCGTTAAGTCGAGTTGGAAGCCTTGGCGGCTTGATAGGTTCCAACAGCCACAAACCTGCCTCCACCAATACGCACTGGGTCCGCGTGATTGAGTATGACTTAATTTCTCTCACCTCGATTTGTGAGAGAAAGCCTTTGCCCAACAGTGGAACAGTATAGGCTGGTATTGTTGTCGTTGCAACATATTATGAAACGGGGTGGCCCCCCACTTTTTGTTTGCTGTATGGGTTTTCTGGCATCCACTTGTATGTATTTCGGCTGTACTTAACAGCGGGCCTTGCCCGCTGGCATAGGTGTGTACAGCTGTAAAAACTCTAATTCGTATAATTTTTAGACAAGTATAGCTTCGATTTGATGTCGATTAAATATTTCGTATCCAATGTTAAACAGCGTGACTCAATCGCTGTAAGGTGTTTGTTTGTGGCATTTACATTTCCGAGTATCTCCATGCTTGGGAAGGCAAGGTAAGCTCTTGGTCCCTGTTGCCACCTAATGTAGAGGTCCTTAAGTTGTCTATTGTCAGACATCTGTAGCCAAGACCAGCTATATTCAGTAAGCTTCTACTAATCCGAACCTTCACATTTACACATCCGCAGAGGGTATGATACAATTCCTGATAAACTCGTGTTGATTTCTACCGATTCTTTGTATTCCTAGTGTAGTGTTAATTTATTATGCAATTCTAGGAAGGAAGCGTCAACTGCCGCGGACTAAGTGCCAACGATTGAAGAGGCAGAAACAAGTGAATCCATCTGAAGTGAGACAGGTGTGGTAGTGCACGACCATAACGCTGTTGGCTCAAGCTCCATCTGGCTGACACAAGTGGCGAGAAGATAATGTCGTGATATATTATTGTTTAAATAAAAGACTGTTACTTTTATTTAAATTTTCTTTTAATCGTACCAATAACTCGTTCTTATTTTATACACATATGGTTTTGGTTTTCTTTTGTTTTTTTTTCTGTATAATACAAGGGTTAGTGTTAAGGCTGCATCAAAATTCACTTCCTCAAGAAGCTAAAAATAATACGTTACCGCATCTCAATTAACCCATTAAAAATTGTATACATTAGCGTCATGTCTTTGTTAGCGTGTTAATTAAGGCATTATGACCCTGGTAGAGTAGGATCATTAGATATTTACTTTATACATATGTTATATTACGAGTACTTGCTCCAACACCCGGACTGAAACCAATAACAATATAACTGTGGATCACACAAATGACTGACTGCCGCGTTGGTCGAGTGGCGTATAATGCCGGTAGCTATTACGAGGTCCTGGTTTTGAATCCTAGGATGGACAAAGGCGCTTTTTCATTCGAAAACTCTTCAGTAAAGGTCCAAAGTCTGGAATTGTGCTCGGTATAATGGCAATGGACGGACGATTTAGCGCAGTGGTTAAGAGCTTGAGCTGCTCCGCCCACTGTGTCGAATAGTCGCGGGTTCGATTCCCGCACGGGACAAATCTTTGTGTGATCCACAATTATTTGTTCCGGTCTGGGTATTTGTTTGTGAATTTTCATGTTTGTAAACGCACCCACGACACAGGAATAAATCCTAGTCTGGGGCTACGTTTATATTAAAAGAAAAAAAAAAAAAAAAAATTGGGGTCGCCACCTTTTATATTAGGACCTAAAGTCGTCGGCGAAATGTGGGCTTAGATACTGCACAATATAGGCCTTTGTTTATTTTTTTTATTATTACTCAAATATTGGGTAATAGTAAGTGTCAAGACTTTGAAATATGCCAACGTCCATACCACGTTGTATACACCGGTTCTTGTCCGATCACCGAAGTTAAGCAACATCGGGCGCGGTCACTACTTAGATGGGCGACTTTAAAGTTGTCAATATACAAGTTCTTATTTTTAATCGTCCTGAAGCGAGAGCCCAGGTGATGTATCCAATGCCTACTGTTCACCAGTAATAAAAAAGTGAATAGAAAGATCACTTCAATAAGTAACACTTACTGACACCGTCACGCCTATATTCCCCAGAGGGGGTGGCAGAGGTGTACTGAGTACACCCACGTTTCGCCGACGATGTTAGCTCCCATGTAATAGGGGGCGAGCCTATTGCCATATACCGGGCACAATTCCAGACTCCGAACTCGTACTGGGAATTTTTCGTTAGAAAAACTACATTTGTCCGACCTAGGATATGAACCCAGGACATCGCGATCACAAAGCGATGTGCTTTGCCACCAGACCAACAAGGCAGTCAACACTTACTGACCTCTCCGAATATTATAGCTAGGGTAAACATCCGGAACACCGAAGTTATCCACCGGTCAGCTGACGAGCCGCGCCGCCCCTCAATGCCATTTTGTGCTTGGTATAGGTTAAAAGTTGGTTTTTATTGTACTTAATTAGTATTGTTCTTCTTATCGTTTCGACCGCAGACATGTTAAAACTATATGGAAGCGGCCCAGAACGCAGCCACTTCGACCGCATTGTCGGTGGCATTCATCAAATCCTGCCGCGTGCAGGTGTTAGGGCTTGCAGAGCACGATGTTAGGTGGGCCATCGTTTGGGTAACACCGCACAAACACTTTATATTGGTATTATCTGTAAACCTCCACTTGAAAATGTTTTCCTTGCTCCGTCCGACCCAAGTCCGAAGTCTATTTAAAGACTTCCAGATCGTTATGTTCAGAATTCGAATTTTTGTTCAGGCGGAAGACCCTCAGCGTTAGTATTGTTATAGAGATGTAAGTACTTATTGCAATGTTTTTTTTTAATTTTTAAGTCAAGACAAGTCAAGAAACTCATGGCTAAAAGATTAAAGTAGAAAATTGTGAACCTTTAGAATACGATGCTATCAAGACGTTTCCGATCGTGCCTTCTAGGATATCGTGATAAAATGTGTCTTTCATGATTGTTGAATTGGTTCGGTCTGCGACAAATATTGCTGAATAAGAAACATCATTTTTAAAACTCTGATGAACCACGTACGAACTAAAGATACACACGCGAAATAAGAATTACTTGCTCGTTTTTGTTACTTTAACAAATTTTATAAATCAACCAACTGTCTCACGGGTGAGTGGAATGGAATGGCCTTTTCTAGAAAACAAGGATGAGAGAGAATAAGTTGTAAGTACTCCACCATGGATCCAGTGTGGATTTTATTAATACTTATTAAGCCGTCCATAAAGTTTGCAATTAGACTTAACAAATTAGTGGTAATCCAGAATAGGCGCCTTGAAGTGCGACGACGACTTCTAGAGCTCAAACGATCGGATATGGAATTGCCAGAAAATATATTTATAGTGATTCCAAATCACGTAATTTTATACTATTAAATTGAAAATAAAAGATCAAAAGAATATTGTAAATAAAATAAAATAAAAATTGAACTATCACGCCTATATGCCCCAAGTCAGGGTGGCAGATGTGTACTGCATACACTCACTTTTCGCCGACGATATTAGGTCTTATCTAATAAAGCTTTGGTCAAATAGCCGACGGAGCGCGACGGGATCTCGACGGAGGCGCTCGGCTAGTTTGGTTGTGACTATGGCAGGAACGTTGTGGCAGGATTTGTCAAAGGGAAGATCTTCCAGCCAGACGGGTGGTGTGTCTGGCGGGGCCTGCCACTCTCCCCGAGAGTTGTTGTCGGGGGCTTGTATATATGTTACGCGTCGTGCGCACTCTAATAACGCGTTCTATACATGTGTGGCGAATCGTCAGCACCATCTCTTGGTAGGTAGTCGCAATTATATAGCGATGTATAGGGGTCGCTACATGGCTCCCCTCCGAGACCGGAGGTTGTGATTCTTTGAAGTCGCTGCGTCGTGCTCGTAGTGATGAGCTTGCAAGTGCCGAGTTGCGCGTAGTCTGCGGTGAGTCGAGACTGTGTGCGCAGATGCTCGAAGTCTTCAGTGAGTCGAGACTGAGCTTGAAGTGTTGACTTTTGGTGGCGAAGTCCATATGATGACTGTAGTCTATTGAGTCGGTTGCGTGTCATGAGTCGCCGAACCATGTCGCCTGTGCGTAAGTTGCCAATGATCCGTTTGAGAGTGACGAGTGGCTTGCTGTGTGACTGCTGCTGTTGAATCTGAACGACCTGTTGTGGAGGGATGTACGATGATGATGACGATGACTCTGCAGAAGGCTTGCTCAATGTCCATGTCGGTGGTCACCAATATGGCAGGAACGTTGTGGCAGGATTTGTCAAAGGGAAGATCTTCCAGCCAGACGGGTGGTGTGTTTGGCGGGGCCTGCCAATTTCCCGAGAGTTGTTGTCGGGGGCTAGTATATATGTTACGCGTCGTGCGCACTCTAATATCGCGTTCTACACATGTGTGGCCAATCGTCAGCACCCTCTCTTGGTAGGTAGTCGCAATTATATAGCGATGTATAGGGGTCTACTATCTAAATACGTGTGCTATTAATTTATATAAGGTTTTTGCTACTACTGAAGTCGGAGTGGAGAGAATGGTTTGAAAAACTCCCATATTGGTAAGATTAATACCATAATGTTGTACCAGTGTGACTCTCATACTCTCACTCCGAGAGCATTCCCCCAATATGTGTTGTAAATACGAATATAATTACGAATCATCGTAACCGGCGAGCGTGTATGAGATGAACTATGAGAGTGGAGGAAGTCAGAGAGGTCTGTAAGGAAAAAACCTGTTGGAACTCTGTACTCTCTGTTCCGGCGGGGTAGGCCCCGCAAGAGATCTGCCGTGATGATATAGTAGTAGCAATAATAGTACAAATCACAAAGTTTTGTATAGAGGGCTTAGCACGAACCGATTGACGTTAGCGTAATGCTATCGTGTTGATATGCCATCCTTTTCACACTGTTATTTTACTAGATAAAGAGTAACGTGACAGCACGTTTCCTCGACAACGTTATTAAGCTCTCAGTTCTTAGAAGTGTTTGTTACTTTATCGACAGATTTATTGTACATAACTAAATTAAGTAGTTTACTTACTCCGCTGTTATCAAAACATTAATGGGTATTTCCAAAGTGATAGATCTTATGCCAATGCATTAAGGACTATAATTGAACGTTTCGGTTTATCAGCTTGGTGTCCGACTGCTCGATAATATGACCTCAGAATTGTTGTACTTGATTGACTGCTTACGCGTATTAAACAATTTTAGGGAATGGTTACATGGCGAGAAAAATATATCATTAAAAAGTAACATCGTCACGCCTATATTCCCCAAGCGGAGGTGGCAGAGGTGTGTGTACGCCCACTTTTCGCCGACGATGTTAGATCCCATGTAGTAGGGGGTGAGCCTATTGCCATATATCGGGCACAATTCCAGACTCCGGACTGATACCGGGAATTTTTCGATAGAAAAACTACATTTGCCCTACTTAGGATTTGAACCCAGGACCTCGTGTTCGCAAAGCGCATTCGCCACTAGAACAACGAGGCATTCAATTATTAAAAAGTAAATTTAAAGGGTACCTTTTTACAAAAGTTAGAGTCATTTATAGTAACTTATGTAATTTATAAATCCCTGTCACGCTCGTTATCTCCAAAGCAGTAAACAGATATGTTTATAGAACATATATGTTTCAACAGTTAGCTATTTTGGCTCTAATATTCGCATATGTTATTTCATATGCGCAGTATATTCCTAATCGAATAAAGATAAGTTTGTTTATAGGAAGGATAATCAGTGTCAGCTTGGGACCTAATATCGACGGCAAAAAGTGTGTGTACACACTACAACTTGGCCCTATTGCTTGGGGAATATAGACGTCGTAGTCGTTATTTTTAGACATATGTACTACATTGTTTTTTTTAAGTTATTTCAGATCTTAGGTTGTATTATGTTTATCCTTATTCGCAGCAATTGGTATTCATTATGCTCAGATTTCAAATATGCCAAAGATGCGAGCAGGGGTTTTTTCATTTGAATGGATAATGATTATTATGATTTGAGATCCGATTGCTACGCTAGGCAAACGTTAAGATGTCGCAATGTAACCTGGTTAGTCGTCCTAAAGCACATAGTACGTTTGGTCTAGATTCGATTTATATAGATAAGATGAAGTTTTATTCACATAAGTTCCTAAAAAGCTATTTTTGATATTTTATACAATTATTTACACATTGCAATTACATAAAAAAATACGCCTTTGTACCGCTATTTTTATAAATTTTATATAAATATCAAAACTCATCGAAGGAAATAAAAAAAACTAAGTTATGTGAACTTCACCTTATAATAATTAACTCATCGGTATCAGACGATTTGACCTTTGACAGCAATCTTCATTTCGTTGTACTGTGCAGTCGACTCCACACGCATTCTTAAAACAATCACTAAATTAAACAAAATGTACAAATTTATCATACTCTGCACCCTCGTTACCACCGTGTGTTGTCATAGCGTATTCGTTGGACAAGTTTACGAGCAAAATGGCATCAGGAAAGTCTATGATACTACAATAGAAGCGAGCTCGATACCGTTTCTAAAGCGCGAGAAGTACCTGAGTTTTGAGTCGCCTGTGGGAAATGTGAATATTAAAGGCATCGCAATCAAAGACTTAGAATCAAGTTTAGCGGTACCGTCTATTACTAGAGGAGGCCTCGGCTTTAGCTTCGCTGATATCAAGCTCAAGAGTGAAAGAGGATCTGGATTTAAGTACTTAATAGAAATTTATGCGTAATCCGTAATGTAGTCTTGAAATTCAAACTGTTTGTTGATAAAATATGTTTTATGACTGTTTTTAATAAAATATGAATATTATAAACGGGGTTTTACTTTAGACTGCATTAATTTTATAAAATCTCGCTGAGATTCACGGCTTCTGTCCGGGCCTTGAAAGGTTTGCGCGGCGTTATGGGTCAATTACGTAGAGGTCCTTTGTGTCATGTTATACGCCACTTGTTGAGGTTAATTGTTGAAAATGAAGGAACTTTAACATCACAAGGATTAATTATGGACAGAAAAATGTGAAATTCATGTTTCACAATGTTATTTTGGTAAGTAGGTACTTATTTATGTCACTATTTTTTACATCTATTATAATATTAAGGTAGATAGGAATGAACATATTGGAACTCTGTACTCTCTGCCTGCAAGGGATCTGGCGTGATGATATAGATAGATAGATAGATAACATTAAGTTTAATCGAAACTAATTCACCATTAAAATGTACCTAGTTAGTAACAAAATTAAACAACACAATCCCGGTTTAAGACTATTATCTCTATATGTATTATCCGTTGGAATTTAATGTTATGTACACAAAGATACATATTATCAATCAACACAAAACAGAAATCGGGCTACATTTCGAAAGCGTTAACAAAAAGAAGACATAAATGCGACAAAACTCACACGAAACTAACTGATGTTTCGATTGATTTACTTTACACAAATATTATGAATTTATGTGTTCAAAAAGGCTCCATACTTATTCATTTAAGCCATTTTCTTCACCAGTCACCTATTATTATAAAGTCCAAATAAACTTCATGTAAATCTTACCTTATGCCGCCGAGTTGTAATGCCAAAGACATTTGGCCTTCCCTTCACGCACTGACCTCTCGTTCGCACTTGCACAAAATCTTCCTCAGTCAACATTCCGCTTTGACCACGACAACTTGGAAATTATAACAATGATTAAGTCACTCCCTGTGTTATGTGCTGTGTTAGCTTTGGCTCAATGTGGTAGCGTGTTCGTGGGTCAGACTTATGACCAAAATGGCATCAGAAAAGTCTACGATAAGATGGTGGAGGCCACGGGCATACCGCTTATCAAGCGAGAGGAGACTGTGTTCTTCGAGTATCCATCAGGAGACCAGAAGATAAAGGGTGTGGCTATCAAGGACTTGGAGAACGGCAAGGCTGAAGCCTCGATCACTCGCGGCGGGCTCGGGTTTGGATTTGTCAATATAAAGCTGAAAAGTGAACGAGGATCTGGATTTAAGTATCTTGTAGAAGTTTATGCTTAATTTATTGTATTAGTTCAATGGTTATTAGTGTAATTATATAATATTATTAAACAATAAGTTGTAGTTTTTTTTATGAATTTGTGGAGTTTGTAAGCTTTCATCTATAATAAGGCTTAATAGGTTAGGTCGGCAGAAAGCGATACTATTGAATCATTGTGCGTTTAAGGAATAAAATACGCGTCTATCGGTATTTTTTTTGTATTATTTTGTTTTATCTAAAATCTCAATAAACAACATATTGTGTAGATATGCTTATGTAGATTTGTATTAGTACTTATAAAATTTGTCATTCTTGTATCTGCCAACATTTTTAACTTAATACAATTAGCTTGAATTAGCCATCCAATATCTCTAACCTATATAGACCTAGAATTTCATTCAGCGCATTTCCAAGGCAGTGTGCAACATCTCTGTCTACATAGACATGAAAATGAGCGACACGAGTATGTAAACTCTACACGCCGGCACAGCTTACGGGCCTATCATGTTTACTTTCTTGTTCACTATTGCGTCTTATATTCTCGCGCTGTCCAGTTTCCTGCACATTCCTTGCCTACGTGGTAAGGGAGCTAAATTAAATCAAGAGTTAGTAATGTTCAAAATCCGTATATATCAGAATGATATGTTGAAATCTGATGGAAAAGTCAAGAGTCTCCGTAACCGGCGAGCGTGTATGAGACGAACTATGAGAGTCGAGGAAGCCAGAGAGGTATGTAAGGAAAGAACCTGTTGGAACTCTGTACTCTCTGCCTACCCCGCAAGGGATCTGGCGTGAGGTTATAGATAGATATGTTTGTGTAACTTATATAAATAAAAACGCCATCAACCAATCATAATACAGATATATTGTTCATTACGTGATATGTACCAAAATAGTGTTATAAGTAAGTCACCGCTTAGAAAATGAGTGGTATTATAAAAAATATAAATTACATTAGGTTGTATCCAATTGGAGCCAATTAATGTCCATTCCAAAATGATGATGCAATCATAAGATAGATCCATGCAATATTTCGCGATCGCATTTTGTAATGGTCACATATATTTATGTGTTTACTCATAAGAATGAGCACATAGGTATTGAGCATGTATTAAGTAATGGTGTAATTAGTGGTAATATTAATATTAGTGGACCTAAAAAAACATACTAACACACTAACACTACCACAATAATTTTAAGGGAAATATATAGGCAAAGCATTGTGTCATTCGTACATAAAACCGTCATATAGGAAATAAGATCACGAATGAGGTCATCGCGTATAAACATTGTTTAAGTTATTCCACATACCATAATAGGTAGGTAAGTATATTAGCCACTTGGCAAATCAGGATCAACCTTATACACCGTGTTAACGTAAATGATTAAGACCTTAGCCACTATAATGAAATTAACGCTTCACAAATTATATATGAAAGCCAAAAATCCAATTTTAAACATTATGTACTTTCTCCAAGAACTTTGATGTCCGAATTTACTACGAAACCTGTACTCAGGTGTGCGTTTTTAGGCATATGTTTAAGAAAAGTATTTGATAACGCCTATAAAATATTAGCCCTGTTAAGAAACTGTCCCACTGTTGGGCACGGGCCTCCTCTCAAACTGAGTGGGTTTAGGCCATAGTCAACCACGCTGGCCTAGTGCGGGTTGGCGAACTTCACACACCTTCTTAGGTATGCAGGTTTCCTCACGATGTTTTTCCTTCACCGTTAAAGCAAGTGATAATTAATTTTTAATACGCACATGCTTTTCGAAAAGACAAAGGTGCGTGCCTGTTTGAACCCGAGACCTTTGACTTTGCAGTCCAACGGTCTAACCACTAGGCTATCACTTCTATCGCCTATTGCTCTTTATAAAAAACAAACAATCTAACACAAATTAAAAATCGATTCAGTTGCCGATTAAAACTACTTTTAGGTTAAGTGTTAAGTATGTTACACCTTGTATTTCTACTATACATCAACTAGAATTGGCATGATATAAAAAAACAGAACACCGTCACGCCTATATTCCCCAGAGGGGGTGGCAGAGGTTTACTGAGTACAACCACGTTTCGCCGACGATGTTAGGTCCCATGTAATAGGGGGCGAGCCTATTGCCATATACCGGGCACAATTCCAGACTCTGGACTCATACTGGGAAGTTTTCGTTAGAAAATGAACTTTTGATTTTAACCCAGGACCTCGTGATCACAAAGCGATGCGCTTTGCCACCAGACCAACGAGGCAGTGAGATCATTATAATAACCAACAGTACAAGGTAATAAAAACACTTGAAATTAATTTATCACTTTATTTAAGAGCCACGCCATAAGATGTGATGATTGAAGTCACACACACGGTGAAAAACTTGAGGAACGACTATTAGATTAAAAATATACTGATTTTGATACACAAATAGTACTGCCAACCCTAATTTTAGAAAATTAGTAGAAATTAGTAGACCATAATATGAAAAATGGTAGATCTACCTACTTGTATCATTCTAGTTCAGTCTGCCCGCTTTGCAATAATGTTTCATGCATATTCCTGTCCTTTTTTTCTATGATATCAAATATATAGTATATTTTTAGCCAATAGAAATGGAGCTTCTAACCTATAGTCGTTTGTGCAACTCATCCTATCTACCAAGGAAAACCGCGATACGTAATCCGCTCTTATCAGCCGGTACCGCCGTCCGCAGCATGTTCTCACCGACCCTCTCGATGCCCTTACGTCCCTTCTTTCGGATATAGATACCGCACACAGGATCAGATGCCAACCTCACCGGCGAGGTCGAAGAATCCCTTGCCCACCGGTTGGTGCAGAGCACCACGGCGAGACACCTAGTATATGCCCTCCCCCATAGCGACTGCCCAAGCGGAGACCCTTAATCGAGGCGCTCTTGAGCTAGTTGCCGTCTTGCCCTTCTGGCTCAAGCGTAGTGGTTGTAAGCCCCGTGCCCAACAGCGTAGATCATTCTCACAAAAAAAAGGGAAACGTAACTAATTGTAGGCTATAGTGTGACATGGATCTTTTGGCACTTAGATGACATTGTAGGGGGGCGCAGGTGTGATTAGGGTAACCATTTAGTAAAATTTTCTTACTTCTAGGAAATTATTTTAACAGGTGGGACCACACGGTGGTTACAGTGTAACCACGGTTGTCGGTGTAACCGTTACACCGTCAACTCAATTTTCTCAACGAACATAATCAAGCTGCACTATGTGGACGCGGTAAACCAAATTATATTATAGAACAAGATAAAAGTTAAAAATAAAGTCAAAATTAAAGTTTTTAAAACATTGTCTTTTCCTTTTTTTTAATGACATTTTCATATCTTGTCCGTGAATCCACTGAATACGATTTAATTTATTTGTTGATTCATGTTTCTTTTTTTTTTCTCTTCTCTTTCTACTACTTTTTTAATTTTGTTAAGGCAATAACATACCCATTGTTTGCATGGACGCTTTTGCGGCGCACAGTGATAAAGCGCTACACAACACTCAAAAATTTACTGTTAGCCATTTATTTCATTCCAGCGCTTTACTAATGGGGGGGGGGGGGGGGGGCGCTCGTGCATGCATGGGGTTATTGTCTCAGAGTAGTGGCGTACATCGCATGTGGGCAGTTTGGCCAGTATTAGTACATCATCCATGAGCTGGGCAGTACTTAACTCATTAGAATGCTACGTGCATAACATACGCACACACTAATGATTACTACGCAAATAAAATAATAACAATCTTCATACTTACTCAAGAATATTATTTAATAACATATGTTTACATTCAGCATATTTTACGCTTGGCTGCCTGTATGCGGTGCGCGCCACTGTCGCACTGACTACTGTTTTAATAAAACACTAGCGGCATCTAGTATTAAGAAAAAAATACCTGTATCATATTTAGTATGTGGATAACGTTGTTGGTTGCACATTTAAAACATTGTACAATACATCAGCTATCATAATTGTAATGTGTTAACTGTTTATTATCCCAAATAAAATAAAATAAAATTCTTACTAATTAAAGATCCTTGACGCACTATATCACAATTCCTGACAGCGCTCTATCAGTCTCTATAACGCTATGTTCACGTATTTCTCATTTCAAACTTCTTGGTTAAAAAAACGATTTAACTATGGTTACGTAATATTTTGAAAAATAGGTAGATTTGAGAAGTAAAGTGGTAGATAGGTAGACTAGACGCAAAATAGGTTACAAAAAAGTTGGTAAATAAGGCAACACTGTTCATAAATACCATCACGGATATACTCCCCAAGCGGGGGTGGCAGTGTACTCAGTGAATCTACATAATCGCGAACGATATCAAGTCCCAATGTAATAGGGGGCGACTCTATTGCCATTAGCCCAGGAAAATCCCAGACTCCAGCCTGCTGTTGAGATTTTTTAATAGCCCTCACCTTGCCAGACTCAGGTTTCGAACCGGACAGGTTCGAGGCAGTGATTTTGATTGATATTCTAGAGTTCGATAAATTGAAGATCAGTAAACAACGTAACGTTTAAGGCGTTTTCAAATTTTCCGCAAAGTACCGCGCAGAATTTGATTGATGAACTGATGCGCGGCCGCAGCGCGGGTGGAGTGCTGCAGTCGCGCGTTGCCACTGCGCGGTACTTTTTTTACGCGGAAAATTTTAAAGGGCCCTTATATTGGAGAAATATTGGAAACTCTAGTGCAGAAAATATAATTGAGTCTTATTTAATTGACTGCCTCGTTGGCCCGGTGGCAAAGCGCATCGCTTTGTGATCACGAGGTCCTGGCTTCAAATCCTAGGTCGGACAAATGTGGTTTTTCTAACGAAAAATTTCTCAGTATGAGTCCGGAGTCTGGAATTGTGCCCGGTATATGGCAATCGGCTCGCCCCCTATTATATGGGACCCAACATCGTCGGCGAAACGTGGGTGTACTCAGTACACCTCTGCCACCTCCCCTGGGAAATATAGGCGTGACAGTGATTTTTTTTTTATTAATTAATGAGATAAATAATTTACTCAAATCTTCAATATAACTTGTTTATTTTATGTAAACAAAATAGTGACATGAAATGCAATTTCAAGGTGTACGGACGCGAGTAGAGAGGAGCCTGGTAATAGAGTAACTCATTAAATTAGCGTGTGACAAAAACTGCTATGCTAGAATGTTTAGGCGTTCATATTTCCAAGATCCTCTCCAGAACGCAAACGGTTTATAGTTAAACCCATTGATGCAACGAATCTATCATGCTTCGGTCTGTGGAGCCCTTTCGTCAGAGCGTTGGCGATCATGTCTCTAGTGCATCGGTATCGAACGGCGATTTGGTTGGCAGCAATTTTTTCACGAACAAAGTGGTATCTCAGTTCTATGTGCTATGATACATTGAGTTTCCTGCAAGACTAATAGCGCTCTGATTATCATAATATACAATGATAGAGATACCTTTGAGATTAGGCCAGAATTCTACTTCTAGCTGTTTTAACTATAATCTATCTATCTATATCATCACGCCAGCTCCCTCGCGGGGTAGGCAGAGAGTACAGAGTTCCAACAGGTTCTTTCCTTACATACCTCTCTGGCTTCCTCCACTCTCATAGTTCGTCTCATACACAATAGCCGGTTACGGAGACTCTTAACTTGCCCTTCAGCTAAGACACGGTCTATTTGGTCATGGTAAGATAGTCTAGGTCTTCCCCGGCACCTACATCCTTCCACTTTCGCATTGTATATCTGTTTTGTCATTCTTTCTTCTGGCTTTCTTTCTATATGCCCGAACCAACGGAGCATACCCTTTCTCATCTTTACACCGATACTATCTTTCATACCTACTCGCTTTCTTACTACGCTGTTGCGAATACGGTCGGTCAGCGTGACTCCGCACATCTTCCGCAGAGATCGCATTTCGACCGCATTTATCCTGCTTTCGTTCTCCTTCTTACATACCCAACTCTCACTGCCATATAACAGCGTTGGGACAAGCACTCCGTTATGCATGGCCAGCTGCGCCTTTTGGCTTAAGTGCCGGGTCCCAAGTAGCCTTCCCATCGCACCATTTACTCTATTACCTGCATTTACTCTTCTCTCTATATCAGCGGTGTATTTCCCATCCTTACTGAAGGCGCATCCAAGATATACAAACTCATTCACTTGCTCCAGCACATCGTTACCAACCATAATCCTTGCATTCGTTCTGGTTTCTTCCCGTTCAAAAACCATAATTTTGGTTTACTTCACATTCAAATGTAAGCCATTGTTCATGCAGTCGTCTCTCATAACTGTAACTAGTGTTTGCAGATCAGTGGCTGTTGGCGTTATCAAAACCGCGTCATCTGCATACAATAGGTGGTTTATCACTAGATCACCCATTTTTACCCCTTCAGTCATCGCATTCAGTCTTTGAAGACTTTTATCCAGATACACTATAAACAGTTTAGCGGACAACACGCAACCCTGCTTGACTTGTCAAACCAAGGTGACATGTTACCACCCACCCGTACGCATGCCTTGCTGTCCACGTAGGTGGACTGGACGGCTCGCAACAGGGTGCCGTTTATACCATACTCTGGCAAAATGTCCGAAAGTCTCTTTCGCACGACTCTATCAAACGCCTTCTCCAGGTCCACAAACCCGCAGAAAACCTTCCGGCCTACTGCAAGATGCTTTTCTACGATGTTGCGTAGGGAGAAATCTTGATCCGAACATCCTCTTCCAGACCTGAAACCTCCCTGTGCCTCACACAACACTCCATCGGACTTCTCGCGCATTCTCCGTTCAATAATTTTACCATACACCTTAGCTGCCAAGCTGATCAAACTGATGGCCCTGTAATTGGCGCAGTCATATTGTGAGCCCTTGCCTTTATACAAGGGTACTATGACTGCGCGGCGCTTATCTGTAGGGACTCTACCGGTCTTCCAGCAAAGATTTGCAAGGACCCAAAAAGCGTCCCGGACGCAAGTTCCACCATATTTAATCATCTCGGCAAATATCATGTCTATTCCCGCAGCTTTACCATTTTTCATACTTCGTATCGCCCATTCAACTTCTTCCATAGTGATGTCCTCTGTGGATTCTGGTGCCGCAAACTCGCCTCTGGGCTCGTCTGTGGTAGCAGCATCGGTTTCTCCAAAGTATTCACTCCACCGGTTTAGCAGAGCTTGTGTGTCTGCAAGAATGTCACCATCCTTAGATTTTATCTTTTCCATTCTGGAGCCTGACGAATCACCTTGAGCCTTTCTCACCTTGCTCCAAAAGAGTTTGGTGTTATTCTCGAAGTTCTTCGTCAGCCTCTCCTCCTCAATCACACTAGCTCTTTCACGCTTTTCTTTCACTAAGGTTTTGGTGGCATTCTTGCATTGCCGGTATATTACTTTCTTCATCTCCGTCATACTGTCATTTAGATTCAAAGAAGAGACATAGTCCTGCCACGCTTTCTTCTTACTTTCTACAGAGCTTTTTAACTCTGTGTCCCACCATGTATCCCCTTTTGCTGTGCTATGCTTCTTTGAGCAGCCACATACTTCTTTAACTATAATGTTTCTTGTATTGCAGAGGATAACGACATATACTCTGCCTCAGTGCTGGATAATGCTATGTCTGTTGTTTTTTTTTAATCCAGCTTATCGCGGCCCTTTGAAACATAAAAATGTATCCTGTGCAGGACCTTATCGGTCCACACATATCACTGTGGTGCTGTAGCAATTCTAATGCTCTGTAGTACACCTGGGACATGTGACATTGCTAAGCCAATCCCGGAGCATTGTCATATGCATGGAGGCGCCGGAGTCTACATACCAGTTAAGTGAATCACTTATAGTGCTTGCTGAAAACGCTGCTACAAAACCAGTGTTTTTATTTGATTTAGCATTACCTTTTTTATGCCAACAGTTTTTACTCTGGCCATGTTTATTGCAATTAAAACATCTTGGACCTTTTTTTGTCCTTTGCTAGTTTTTTTTAAGGGATATGTTTCGTACAAAATGCGGTAGTATCTGATTCTGTTGATTTTATTTCTTGTCACTACACTTTCTAAATCCATTATCATCAGCTTGTATATCTCTTTTCTTTTTTTTTTTCTTTTTAATAAAAACGTATCCCCACACTAGGATTTATTCCTGTGTCGTGGGTGCGTTTACAAACATGAAAATTCACATACACAAATACTCAGACCGGAACAAATAATTGTGGATCACACAAAGATTTGTCCCGTGCGGGACTCGAACCCGCGACTATTAGACGCAGTGGGCAAAACGGCTTAAGCTCTTAACCACTGCACTAAATCGTCCGTCAAAGTCTCTGGCAAGGCAGCTAGCATTAAGGTGCCCAGCCACTCGTCGTCTGCCTCAAACTTGATGTTTCTTAATTTGTGCGCTGCAGTTATAATTTTATTGACATACTCCTCAACTGATGAGCAATTTTCAAGCTTGGTGTTCACGAGTTCACTCAATAAACCAACTTTGCGAGTTAATCCAGAGTCTTCAAAGGCGCGAACCAAATTACCCCAAACTTGCTTTGCATTTTCTGCATCTTGTATGTGTACATACAGCATTGGGTCAACTAACAAGATTAACTTTGACTTAGCTTTGATATTTTGCTTGATAGCTTTTCGATCAACCGGATCGGGGGCAGATAATACATACTCATATAGTTCTTCATGTTGTAAGTAAGCTTTTACAGCAAATCTCCGGGGTGCCCTATTGTCTCGACCCGTAAGCTTCGCATTTGACATCATTGAATTGTAATTTGCCATTTTTAAAACGATATTCCTTTCCTTATTATCAAAATAACGTTACACGACAGGCGTGGGGCGGCCCATAACCTGAGGATGTGCACATCCATTTGGTCTAACTATTAGTTCCCTAACATCTTGTAATAAAGTATTTATAACACATGTAATATGTTTAACGACTTAATGAAGTCCAAACACCTTACATTAGATCTATTTACTAACTAGTAAACATTAGCATAGCATTAATAGAGGTGGGGCAACTGCCCCACCTCTATTAATGCTATTCTCACCAAACACTTCACCACCTCCTAACTGACTATTATATCTTTCTTTTTGTTTGTTTATTTACTGTTTCCTTAAACTTTTTTTTTTAGTTTGTATCATTTTGTTTGTTATTAGCGATTAAGCAAATTATCTATATCTTAAGTCTATATGTGGAGGCTTGTAAATGGCTAATTGTAACTATTTTATACTATTAACTCTGTTATGCTAGCTGTAAGCCCCCCAAATAATTGAAAATAAAATAAATAAATAAAATATAATAGGTAGGACACTGCCATGAGATTATCCTGATTAGAAGATTCCATCCCTGATTAGAAGTAACTGTAAAAATGTCTCATTAGAAATGAAAGCGAGGGTCGGCTCCGATGTAATTCGTGATACTGTTAAACATCTGTAAATAAATAGATCGACAGTAAATTCATAGTTACAAAAGAAATATTAACACCGTCAGGCCTACATTCCCCTAATGGTGGTGTCAGAGGTATCGGGTCTTGTGCATGTGAATTCCATGTGTGTAAACGCATCTATGATACAGGAATACCTCTTATAATGCTACCGTTACTAGTTAGGAAAGATATTTACACATGTTTTTTTCTATAGAACAAATCCCATGCGCTATTTAGTCTGGATTTGAGTCCGGTATTATGGCAACAGGCTAGCCCCCATTCCATTAGGACATAGTTGGCGTTGTAGGTGTACACAGTACACCTTTGCCACCCTCGCTTTGGGAATATAGGCGTGACAGTGTTTCTCTAGTTCTTTTTTTCTTTCATCTGAAATAGTGACTCAACTAAAAAGCAAGAATATGTGAAATCAACTTTTTGGCTTTGAAATTAAAGTGCAAATCCAATTAACTTTGCGACTTATGTCACTATTATAATCTGGTTGTCTGGAAGAAATTGCTCTTAGCAATAAGACCGCCAATTGTGCCTCTATCTTAAGTTAATATCACATTGTATTTTTCTGTTCGCTGGTGTACAATAAAGAATACTCTATCTATCTATAATCAGCCATCAATGTAATATCGTGACGATAATCCATCTGTTTAGAGAGAAATCTTCATCGGTCTATACGCGACCTGGTCCGTTAGGAGCTGTATAGAGAAAATCTCCAGTTCATTCACGAGAACTTTGTTTGTAGCATCTGTGTACTGCATCATCTGACTGACCAGTCTCTTGGTTCCGTACCTAAACTACATAACACCTGGGCATTATTCGCTACGACAAATTAAACACGTAACGCGGCGCGTTACGATAACTTCATGAAATGTTAGCTGTTGACCGACGGCTTGGTCCAGTGGGTAAGAGCTTAAGCCGCTTCGGTCACGGTCACGGCTTCGATCCCCGCACGGGACAACTCTTTGTGTGACCCACAAATATTTGTTCCGGTCTGAAAAAAAGAATGACAGACACGAAGACAGAAAACGAATAAATGTTTATTCAGCACAGCACACATATGACCCTCTAAAAATATACCTATGAACCGTTACAAAAAAAGAAAAACGAAGAAACACAAATAAACTGCTACTGCTACTTGTGACGTTTGCCTCGGCGTGAGCTGTGCCGAAAGGCATTGGGCTCAGCATGTGTTGGAGGGGAACAAAGTCTCCCCCAACGCTGGTTTTCAGCCAAAGCCTGGCAAAAGTAACCTGCCAAAGCGGTCTGGGTGTTTGTGTATGTGGATTTTATGTTTCTAAACGCACCCACGACACAGGATTTATTCCTAGTGTGGGGCTACGCTTACATAATAACAAATAGTTCTCTTGTGACATACAGAATAACATTACAAGATCATTTCACGGAGTTATCATAACGCGCCGCGTCGCGTTGGTCGTAGCGAATAAGGACCCTGATTTAAATTCAGCTCAGTGGTGTGGTAGTGTATAGAGAAGTAAACAGATAAATGAACTGTATAGGCAGGTAGTGTACAAAATCAAGTATTCCGGGCCTTTATCCGGGATGACCCAACGCGGTACGTCATGATAACTTCGGGAAATTAGCATGTACTATGGGTGCCACTGCAGTAGATACTATTAAGAGACTACTGCGATAAAACGTGGTTTTGTAATCCATGCACTTTAAGAGGTATATGGATTACAGACTTAATCTTTAGAAATATGTATTTTGTCTCTACATTTATAAGGAATATACGATCAAACGAAATTTCTTGGTAGAAAAGAAATCTAGAGTCGTCTCTGTTGCTTTACATTTTCTAATTTTAACGCGATGCGCTTAATACGAGTCATTAGAATTTACGTAAAATATAGAAAATGTTTGTAGCAAAGTTCCTGTAAAGCAGATTTTTATTTCATGATGTAGTTTATTTGAAAATGATAAAATTGGTTTTTGCACATACGTCGTTTATTTCCGAGCGCGCACTCAATATCTCTGTCCCTTTTTATTCATTTGTGAAGTAATTGCATTACTGTCACTCACCCGTCGATAAGTGGTCGGTGATTTATTATCTTGGTAGCCCTTTAAACGATCATTTTGCAGAGTTATTGTAACGAGTGTTACGTGTTTAATTGATTATCTTCTCGATCATTCTTCCTATATGTATAAGTATATTGTACGCAAGAAGTACGAAGTATTATAAAAGCGAAAACTGAGGACCGCTTCGTTTAAGTCGGTCAAAAGTTAGCCTATGTCAGTCACCGGCACTTTAACTATCTTGCGAAATATTGCGTTGATTTTATAAACATACTTTCACATTTATAGTATTAGTTAGCAAAGTATTGTGGTTTTAATCGCAGACTAGGAAAAAACGAAGCACTCCGCGTCGCTAATGCCAAAAGTGAAGCATCCTACCGAACTACGAGTGCGTGTCTTTAAAAAATTATAAAACTACCAGATTACCTGTGATATGTATTTTCTTGGACAGATAACCTGGTAAAGGTCGCAGGTAAACGCTGAACAGCACAAAGCCGGTCGTTGTGGCGATCTTTAGGGGAAGGCCTTTGTCCTGCAGTGGATGGCTTTTGTTTGATGGTGATGATGATGAGGTTGTAGGAATATTTTTATATCATTTCATAACATTATTTCTTTTTTTTATTTGACGCAGTTGTTCGCGTAAGGCGGTCGGCCGGCGGTCGACCGATACTTTAGTCTTTTTCACGCACCATGGGTACGGTGACGTTTGATCAAATTCCCTTTCACGCGTATAATATTCTAGAATATTAAAAATAAGGAATCCAAAATATAAACAAGAATATAAAAATAAATCAAAAATCTACTTTAATTTTAATTGAGATCATACGCTGTTTATAAATTTGCGTAGTCATTTAAATAAACTGAAAACTAAATAATACTCTATTACTCAATTATGTAAATTGGAACAGTTCGCGTTATAGGGGCTGACAAAATGAAATCGTTATAATCGATACATTGTTTTTTTTAAATGTACTAAATCGATTACCGTTATTTTATGAATATATTAATGTATGTACCCGATTGAGAGACATAGTATACTGATGGTCAAGAAATTAATAAAAAAACGTGGATGCACCATTTCTACGAGTACATATTGAAATAGACAGATCAATAGACTTTTAAATAATAGTTCACGTAAGGAACAAATTAGCGATTTGTCAAACGATTTCTCGATGCAACGATACGACGATAGGACTCAAGGAGCAGGTCGATGCGCACAGCCGTCGCGTCAAAAAGGGCTCACGTAGCAAATCAATGCACACAGCTGTCGCGAAAAGCAGGACTCACTTAGCGAGTCGATGCGCACAGTCGTCTCGTCAAGAAGGACTCATGTAGCGAGTCGATGCGCACAGCTATCACGTTGAGAAGGATTCACCTAGCGAGTCAATGCGCACACCCGACGCTTTAAGAAGGAATAAATATTCAGAATGGGGTTATACGCGGAATAAACACCAATTTCCTAGCTCCACAATTAGTCACAATTTGCACTCCAGTCAGATTCCTCTGCAAAGCCTACTACTTATAGGTGTATCCCATTACACATCTTCGGTGGTGTTAAGATATGCAAACCCACAATCAGGACACCAGCTTTCAGTTTGATCTTATGTACAGAAAGACCATTAGCGCTGAAGGACTTAAGAAACTCTAATGCATTCTCTACTGCTGCAGCGGCTTCCTGGTCAACGATGTAGAAGTCACCACCTGAGATGAATTGCTGGAATTGATGAAACATAAACAGCAAACATCCCAGCAGGTCCAAAGACTTGTAAGAATTATGAAAAAGAACACGAACTTGTATGGAAAGAGAATAGAAACTTTGAGAATCAGGTTTAAATGGACAAAAACTGGTATATTTCAAAGGGTACTGACTCCGGTTATAATTAGTGATCCGTGGCTGGCGGTGAATCGCCGCTCACTGGATAGGCTCTTAAATCGGTCGTCATCAGACAGAGGAATAAAGACTAACCGAAGGTTACACCGGTCTTAACATCTCAGAGATGTCGAGAGTTGTGCTGCGCGTTATACCTTTTAACGCTTCCACCCCAAGAGCATATCAATTTAGGAAAGCATTGCTTTCCGACGTTGACTAAAACTGACTCTCTAGAGCACTTGGCCCAGTGGTTTCGTTACTCACTAATCGTTCGCCATTAGCTAGCAGTGACTTATTGTTACGTTGAGTGAGTACATATACCGTGAGTCTCATCTATAACTTCTTTCATAAGTTACTTGTAGCAAAATATTATTTCCAAAATTGTACGTATAATTTGAACAAAGATGGTTTGTATTTATTTAAATAATTGGTGGATCTACTGTTTACCACGTTACAAAGTTTGTGTTTACATCAGACCATAAATTTTGATTATATCTATCATGCCTGTTTATTGTTTGCGGTACCCTGTTGAACGTGATAGTGATCTAGTTTGTAGGTACTTAATTGAAGTACATTCAATGACAAAATTTGATGAACGTGTACAACCCTACATAAATTGTACCAGTTAACACCATAAGCCTCCAAAGGAGCCTGCTCCGCCTTCATAATCCAGTGACTAACATTAGATCGATTTACGTTCATATTACAAAATTCGGTGAACTTTCACAAAATATAGTTCTAACTTATTTTCAATGTCTTTTGATGAACCGACGTGTTCGGATTATTTTGTTCTCAAGTTTTAAAGTTCATAAATTACTAGATTTTCAAGTTAAGCTATGAGATTGTTCCTTAAAATTAATTTCTGGTTGATAAGTTTGTATTCAATTTTACGCCAATTTATGCTCGTTTCCTGTTTAGTTACTAACCCATATGCGTATTAGCTCATCAATTTAAGGGTCAGATTTTGATTTTCTTACGGTTAAGTATTTTGGTGTGAAGTTGAAATGCGATTTGTTGACCTTTCTGACTTGATCTTTCTGACCACCACTGTAGTGTGATAGTGTTGATTCACAATTTTATCGCAATATAATACAAATCAAAATACGAGGTAAAAAAGAACACTTGATATTTATTTATCAGTTTATTTCAGAGCTACACAACAACAACAACATTTGTTATGATTAAGCCACACACATTACACACGGTGTAGACACCATAATAACTTGAAAAACGTCTATGTTTGCGAGAATCTACGACACTAGAAGACAGTCATGTGATACAATAGTTCTGCATTTCAACCATACGAGAATGCTAAACAAGAACAGTAATTGACCTAATGCCAATAACAAGATATCACACAATAGAGATTTTTAAGATTAGAGACTACAGCTGAAAGTTGGCACTTATTAGTGCGTGATAATTGCTCTGAAGGCGTGGCCAAGTAGCAAGCATTTTGTTTCTATACTCTTTTGACAATCGATAGAGCCTTGTTCTGACCACCGGACTTATCATTGTAAAACCATACATATTTTCGTTTTCTAGAAGCGTTAACAGTATAAAGGCCACTTGGCTACAGGCCCTGATTAGTAATAGAAATATCGCCTTAGAAATGAAAGTGAGGGTCAGCCCCGAGGTATGTCGTGATACTGCTAAATACCTGTAAATAAAAAAATCTGCAATTACTTTACGAACAAAATTAAATACCGTCAGACTTCTGTCTCTATTTGATGGAGGAAAGGTGAATTGTGTACGCTCACAATTTCCTGACGATGTTAGGTCCCAATACAATGGGCGTAGGGGGCGCGTTTGTTTGCATAATTCTTATTCGGACCGCTAGTACTAAGATGTCCTACTCTTTTACATATCGGTTTAAGAGGCTACCGCGAAAAAAATTATTTTTGCGCTTCATGCACTACAAGAAGTATATGTATTAGATACTTAATATTTCAAAATATGATTTTGACTGTATATTTTAGAATCCGGTAGAAGAAATACACGAATAAACGAAATTTATCTCGATAGAAAAAATATAAAGTGATCTCTATTGCTTTACATTTTTTGATTCCAACGCGAAATGCTTAAGAACTAATCAATAGAACTTACTTAAAAACATAGAAAATAATTGTAACAAAGTTCTTGTAAAGCAGTTTTTGTTTCATAGTGCAGGTTTTTATTACAAAATTATAAAATATGTTTTTGCACATAAGTCGTTGATTTCCTATTGATTTCCGAGCGCGCCTAATATATCCGTCCCTTATTATTCTTTTTTAAAGTGTTGCGTCACTGTCACTCTCCCGATCGATAAATGGTCGATCATGGTAGGCCCTTAAGTTTGATAGATAACAGAATTACAACTATTATCTTTGGCTATATTATAATGTAACATGTGATTACCGCCACGATAATCCCTCTGTTCAGAGTGAACATGTCCAACGGTTTGTATGCGACCTCGTTCATGAGGAGCTGAGTAGAGAACCGCTCCAGTTCATCCGCGAGAACTTTGTTAGTGGCATCTGTGTACTGTATTATCTGACTGACCAGTCTCTTGGTGTTTTGTACCTGAAACCACACAACGTAACCCCTGATTTACAGACCATCCACAGGACCGGCTGATATTGTGTTTGAAAGTCTTATTATCTGAGTTCAGAATTGCATTCTGTTGCATTTTTTCTTGATTAGTAGAACAGCACTCTCATACGTAAAGGAACACACAGAGGGCTAGGTGAGCTCAAACTATTTGGCGTTACTGTAACATTGCCGAGAAAGCGTGACGTCACGTTCATCTTTATATAGTAAGTTTGTAGTGTGCAAAAGATGGTATATCAAATTTGATAGCATTACACTAACGTTAATCTGTTCATGTTAAGCCTTATGTTCCATTTTGTTCTAGATGTGGTGAACGTATCAAAAATAGTAGCTTTAGAAAGACAATTCACTTCTATTGTTAACTAGCGGCCTGTCCCGGCTTCGCACGGATGGATATTGCGTCCGCTGCGAACGCGCGGTTACCTATTTCATAGATGTGCACGCCTCTTTCCCGCACTTTCCCTCCCTCGCCGCGTTGCCCGCTGCGCTGCGTGGGACCACACCGGCCACGACGCGGCGGCGCGGTAGCGTTTATTTTGCTATTAGTATTTGGTTTAGATTGAAATTTTAAATTCGTAATATCTTTTGAATGGAATGTCTGATTTGAATAAATAAAAAAGTAATTTACAGGTATTGAAACAGTGTTGAATACGATATAATTTATGTAGATTAAGATTAATAGAAAGGTATGGATAACATGGTCTGATTTTGGTCGGTATTTCTATCAACTTATAAAATGTAAAAAAGTAGTTATAGTGACGTAACTACAATAGTTGGACGTATAGTTTTGCATAGTCTTTTTTAGATATTGATACGTTCTTTAGTATTGTAAACATTTTTTGGTTCTATAATCAATAGTTTCCGCAGCGCATGCGATGAAAGAAATTATATGTCTATATTTTTATACCTCGGGTTACTGAAGGTTATTGTTATTGAAGTTTTAGTAGGGATCCCTAATTTTTTCTAGTAATAAATATATAAATATAGCCTATGTTACTAAGGAATAATGTAGCATTCTAATGGTAAAAGAATTTTTGAAATCGGTCCAATCTTTTGAGTTTATTCGTTACATACATACAAAAATACAAATCTTTCCTCTTTGTAATATTAGTGTGGATTTTAGGATTTATATATTTTTATTGTTTTAATATTGTCATGTATTGTATAAAAAATAATACAATATTCAAAACAATAAACATTACATAAATAAATCATACATGAACTTACCTCATTTTGAGTTCGTTGACCTGGTTCCACAATAATAAGCAGACGAATAACATGATACAGTCCCAATAATAAATTAATAAATGTGTTAAATTGCAAGGTGTTTATTTGAAAAACTGTAACAGAATAAACAACGTTATTAAAATAATTAATAATGCTCTGTTTTGCATTAGTAAAGTGATGAAACAGTCCCTTGAATTATTATATAGAATCCTCTATACTAATATAATAAAACGAAAGAGTTTGTGTTTTTGTTTAAACGCACTAATTTCTGGAAGTTCTATCATTTGAAGGATTTGAAAACTCCTTTTTACATTTGTTATAGCTATACCTAAGAGTTATACAAGGATCTCTTGACACATGGATGACTTTGACAAAGAGGCATTGGTGTGAAATCAGGGCTAACATTTAGTACAATTTTCCTACTTCCAAGGAGTTAATTTAACAGGTGGGTCTGCACGGTAACTAATCAAAAAAGCAATTGGGTAAATTACATAGCAAACGGCAACTACGCCGCTGTCATGACATTTCACTTGATGACAGCGTTAATTCCCATTTTGGCTGCGGATCAAATTGGCAAAAGGTCCTTATTTATTATTTATTTTAGCGCTATTATTAACGCGCGTTGAAAAAGCGTATGAGGGCTTACCTGTTTAGGTAACTGATATAGAGTTAATAGTGTCTAGCTGATATACAATGTTTCCAAGTCGATGCATTTATACTGCCTGTATAACTTTTTATCTACCGCGATTTTTTTTTTAATTTTTCAAAGCTTTTATGTGAGAGTGCAAATAATGACGCAGAAAATAAAAAGTTGTCAAACGAAAGTTGTTTGGACAGACGGACTATTTTGTGGTACATACAGTTGTCAGAAACCAAGCAGTGCGTGGTGATGAGTAGATGCGCAATAGACGATATAATGAGCGACAGTAGCGTCAGTCCGTGGCAGTTGTTCAGTAGCGCTACGACGTCAGACGTTGATATAAATAGGAGCAGTATTTGGTGGAGCGCCTTTTGGATCCGCTGCGAGGAAGCTGTTGTTCCTATAAGTAAAATCAAAAATAATTATAATTTAAGAAGATCTTTTTAGTTTCAATCAATCAATCAATCAGCCTATCGCAGTCCACTGCTGGACATAGGCCTCTCCTAACACGCGCCATTGCACACGGTCCTCCGCCTTCCGCATCCAGTCTGTCCCAGCGACCTTTTTGAGGTCGTCGGTCCATCTAGCTTTTTAGTTTAGTTTAGTTTATATGGCCTCCTTCCGGCTTCATCTCAATGATACCATATTATTGCATTGTGGCGACCAAATATACATTCGTAAGTCAAAGCTCAATTGGATACCCGCAATTCCTTGAGAACCACACAATCTAACCCAGAATAGCAGACATACGAGAAGAGCAATTTAAAAAGATGTAGAGAAATAAAAGCTTGAATAACGAACTATGAGAGATGAGAAAGCAAGAGAGATCTATAAACTCTGCCTATCCCGCAGGGAATCTGACGTGATGACATAAGTAGATAGATGTAAAATAGTATAGGGTTTGGCTTTGTGTTTGTATCTTGAAAGGGATTTTGCGTGATGTAATGAATACCTATTAACACCATTGGGTATCGGCGAAAATTATGATATAGGCTTATGTTAAGAGCGTAACGTTGTTGTAAAACCAATATATGCTACGTGCAAAAGTATAACTTTGAGATAGTGATTGAAAACTTTCTCCTGTAAAATGTTATATGAAGGGATTTTTGAAGCATATTTTTAGCGACCACAGTTCACTGTTTTATGTTTAGGACCACTTGCACGAACCAGGGTTGTGTGTGTGAATGATCTACGCTGTTGGCCGCGGGGCCTTTACAGATTCACCTGACAAGTCGAACCAGGGTTAGCTTTGCCTTTTGACTAACTCGTTCGAAGTTATAACTGTAAAATTACCTTCAACTTAACGTTATAACCTCGAGTTAGTCAAAGGTAATGCTAACCCTGGTTCGTTCAAGTGGGTCTTAGAGTCACATAGCAGTCTTTTCATATAAAAATTTAGTAAGTAAACTAGCTATATCAGTCTAATGTCAATCTCCAACCGCAATTTCCAAAAAGTTCTTATAGCAGATATTTGTTTGACAACGACGATAAGTAAATTTTTACGTTACGCCGATTCATACCGACACATACATGCGTTTTGTCTGGATTTTAATTTTATTGAGACGAACAAATTAGATGCAGAACTTTTGGTAAAAGCTGGTTTGTATATTCTGCTTTCCTTTCGAACGAAGAACAAAAGTTTTCATAAATGTACTTTAAGGAGCTTAATATCTATGACTTATTGTTGTTGTTGTTGTGAAATATATTTTTTTACTCACCAGTTTTGACTTTATCCAGTGTTGTGAAAGTATCGATTACGGTATTTATGGATTTAACAGGAACTAGACTGTGGCAACTACATTTATTATAGCATGTATTAAATAGAGGGTTATATGCTGGCATTTCTGTAATATGAAATATTATGCTAATTACAACCAAATAATAAAAGATGAGGGATAAGGAAGGTCAGGGCTTCATAATTTTACACGGTTAAAAATCTAATGAATTTACTGGTCAGTTCATGAATTCTTCTGCTCGTGCACCCAAATATAAGAAAAATATTAAAAGCAAAGTCTAACACTCGTACTTATAAACATATCTAAATCCTTACTTTTACTCAAGTAAATACTTAGTATAGTTGAGAAACTGTCACTAGTAAGAGAAGTAAAAACTAGTTTTTTAACCAAGTATAGAATTTTAAAGACATGACTTTAATTGGCTAAGCAAATGTTTAAGACTAAGTGGATATATGTCTATAGATACGGGTCTAACTAACTGCGTTACAGGGAAATCTGAATTGAGAGCTTAGCATGAACAAATTGTCGTTAACGCAACCTACGTTCACGCTACTTATTTACCAAAATAACTGGATAAGTGCGAGTAGGACTCGAGCTCTGAGGGTTCCGTACCGGATTCTGTTTCGGCCTGTTTAATAGCATATAGACGAGTATCGAAATGACTGAACTTTAGTCTAGGCATGTTGATTTAGTTTAATAAAATCTATCTTTGAATTCATTCTAATCGATTATACTGGAATCGATTTTCGTGTTTGAGCCTGTTTGATCTGTCTTAATTAGTACTATAGTTTAAGGCCCTAAAGAACCTTACAACTAAACAAGCTAGTCCCATCATGTTTGGGATTGTTGGATTTGTTTTTATAAGTTCTATAGACTACAGTTGCCAGATCTGGTGGTGGGGACAGAAAGTGCTGATAGGAATTCGCCTAATATATAACGTAATTCTATTGTATGTTGGCGTTTGATTTATCTGGACAAGTACCACATACCTAGGTGGCGAGCAGGGTCTGAGCCGAAAGGATTCAAAAGGAACTCCTCAGGTTAGTCAAATAGCTAAAAAGCCTGTGTTTTTAAAGATCTTTTATTATAATTATTTATGAACATAAAAATTGGATTATAAACGAAGCAGTTATGGTTAAACCTCCTTTTTTGCATCTGTTAGTATTTTGTTTTGATCTATATATGGTGAGGTACCTATAGGATGGTCAAAAACTCATAATAACTCATTCTACATATCCGTATTTTTATCGTTAAGGTGTTCCCTGGAGTATTTTTAAATCCCAAGCTCCAATACCAGTGAAATTCGAATGGAGCCAGGAGCTACATACTAAGTCCAAAGCAAAAAGAATCATCAAATGTTTCATAAATAATAATATTAACCTAAAAAGTTTGTTTCAAAATCAGGCTTTTATGGAAAAAACCCTATGGCAAAAAAACAAAGGAGACCGACAAGTACTATGGTTATTTAAGGTCTGGGGTCTAGAGTACTAGGTAGACTCTGCAGGATGCGCTAATGAAATTACCTGTGATCGGAAACTTCTGTGATCCATATTAGATCCAGGAGCGGTGACCTTGTGATCTGTGCTTACAACCTAACCATACAAAAAAATCGATTGACTGTATGAACTATATCAAAATCTTTATACCGCAATTCCGGATATCGCAATGAGCACCATCTAGCAAGGTTATATTAACTAAAAATAATAGTAGCTTGTTATGTTTAGTAGTTAGGTAGTCCCGTTGGCCACCTTCCACTTTATCATCAGACCCTGAACGTCATCTGGTTGTATAGTACTTCTCAGTACTAATCTAACAAGCCTAAACACGAGGTGCTTTGTAGTTAACATGTTCCCATGGCCACCTCTCGACTATATCATGAGACTGGTCTGGAGCTGGGTCCATGGTAATTTATGATTGCATTGTCACCTAACGTACACACAATAAATTTCAGCTCAATCGGATACATGCTTTTTATTGTCAAATGCTATTGGATATCTTAATAAAATGAAACAATAAATAAAATACCCGAAGTGCTTGAAAAATGGTACACAAGATTTAAATCGGAAAGACAAACAGACCTAGGAACATAAAAGCTTATAATTAATTTCCTATGCTTTGTTAGTCTTTGTGATCGCGACGGTGGCGCGACCTAGGTAGTTGTAATGTACTGAAATGTACGGGAGACGCCATACGGCGCAGCCACGCCCGGCGCGATGGCAAACGGCAAACGTCATAACCCGTCGCCGTCGCGCCCGAGGCGATATCAAACGAAGCACGAGGTCCGAAGTGTGACGCCAATACGCGTGCGAGCTGGACGCTGGTGTTGTGCGTGGTGTGCAGTTTGACGTGTGCCCCCCGTGTTGCCCGACGTGTTTCCAATACCCAAATCCTCCAACAACCACTTCGAGATCGCGATGCAGACTTCTATGTTATTTTTGTTGCAGAAAAGTAAAGTGTATTGTTTCAAGTACCTTGGTAGCCAAATAAAAAATGATAATATTCCTGTTTCTAAAATGCCTTCTAGAAGCAAACGGCCGTGTTGGGAATAGCATAACCTTAACTTGCAGCTTATACTTTTGGTGCACAGGGCTATAAGTCTTTCTTAAAGATGGCATCTGATAAAAATTGGACGGATTTATAAACGTTGTTGATTCATCAAATGCCAGGACCGTAATTTCAACAAAAAAATATTGTGATACTTAATAAGCCCGTTTTAGACAGCTGTTCACAAAATCCAAATCGAGACGATGTCTACCCGTGGACATTTCTGTTTTGTCAGAAATCTCATGTGGTAAACGCAAGCGGGGTGGGTAGTACTTATGTTACATGGACGTGCATTACAGCAAACTAGCCCTAACGTCTCCTATAACACTACTGACCAAGTCTACTGTCAGTCGTGTGACCGAATTTATAAACACACAATTATCTTCTGTAAATAAAATAAATCAATATAAATATTAAAAAGGTAGTTGCCTCCTAGGACCCCATGAACCGAAGTCTTCGATATTTGCGGTTCTATGTTTACTTACCTTCCGATTTTATGTGATAGAGCAAATTATTGAGAGACTCGTTCACTTTCGTCTGGACAGACACTGCTGTCAATGCTATTACAGCGAATTGTATTTCTATTATTAGCTGACCAATGTCCATGTAGTAGGATAAAACTACCTCTGTGAGTTGTTTTGCCCCTTAAAGAAAAATAATTTGTGATGTCAGCATTACCTATGATATGTCAGTATCAAAGCATACACTTTTGCATATTTGGGGAAAATACAGTCCCTTGTCTCACACCTATATGCATTAGGATGAATTTGGATTGCTGGTTTTGTATCCGAACGACCATCGTCTGGGTTTAATAGGTTTCGCAGCACTTGTCGGTCGATTTAATAATACTAGTGGTCGCCCATTGGTCGAAATTCGACCTACTCTTTCATCGTTTGCTAGTTATGTTTGACATTCAGTAAGACTATAGACAAATAATATTAAAGACAAACAATATTAATCTATTCTCAATTTGACCACAGACTTTAACAATAAACAAAAGAGTATATATGCGTGTGGGTGTGTGTGTGTGTGAAACATATGGTAGTGTGTGTAATGTTTTTTTATTGATTTAATGTATTTTTAAGCATAATTTTAAAAAATATTAGCATTCTGCACTCCTTCTCTATATAAACTATTAATGTGGGAAATTTCATACTCCTCCCTCCGCGCAATTTTCGTTAAAAGGGGTACAAAGTTTTTGCTTCACGTATTAATATAATGATTGCAAGGTTTCCGGAACTAACTAGATGTCAATCAAGTCTAAGGTACACTGTGCGGATTTGGACACGTCGTCATCACTTTCGTTCAACAGAGTCTGTATTGACGCATCGGAGGTTAGCAAGACCTGGGTGGTCGAGGTTTCATTCGAGGGTGGTGTTTGCGGTGGCTGTCTGGCGCTACTCACTTCCTTCCCTCCAATATGGTCGAGGGGAGTGATGGCTGTCCAGTAGTCACACTCGTGAACGGGTGATGCTTGTGGGGACCAGTCCGTCTGGAATCCTCTAGATACTCTTTATAAATAACATCATTAGTCTCAAATCTCGATCTTAAGGCGTCACACTGGAGCTAGATCGTAAACTATTTCATTATAATCTAAACATTACAATCACACAATTTGATTTAAAAAAAGAAAGAAAAATGAGAAAGAGAATTCAATAAAAAGACAAGCCCGCTGAGTTTCTTCGCCAGATATTCTCAGTGGAGACCCCATTCCGATCTGGTGGTAAATAAGTAGTTAAATTAGATTTATTTACTACTTGTAAGCGCCTCCGCAGGGTTTATACATAATAAATTATTTGAGTTTCAGTTTAACAGCCCACTTGCTTATAAGGGTATTTAGGTGGGCTCCATTGGTCGCCTTTAACAACATCCACTGGAACAATTAATAACCCTAAAATTCTACTACCCCTAATACGTCACAGATATTAAGAAATTACATCGGTTAGACTTACCCCTATCTTCCGTATCGTACCATAATTTAATTTTGATGAATACTGTAATAACCATTGCAAAGGGAATAATTGAGAGTATCAGCCATTTGTTTCTTTCATTGATAGAGCTGCGGCAATACAAGTTTAGTTCCGAATTTATCTGAAAATTCACAATAAATGTATAATTTATGTTTAAAAAGGAACACTTCATCACGATTCATCTTTCTGTGCCATACTCCACACAGACGTGAAGGAAACTATTAGAAAGTTCTTTTTCTATTTACATTATAAACGGAATTCTAAATATATAATACATTTCAAATTACCCATAATTGTCCACAATGAATATGAATAACGTTATAATATGATGAACAACTTAAACGTAAAAAGCAAGACAGTAAAAAATTCAGTAGCTGCAAAACTTGACTACCTTTTGCAGCTGATTCAAACAGCGGATGACGCCAAACATGCGCCCTTTCCCAGTGAAGCTGGCTGCAAGCATCACTACACTCAGCGTCACGATATGAACACACAACACGATCTCGCCTTTGGGTATCATGGAGTATAGTAAACCCGATCCCGAAAGTATATTGTATGCGGCCCAAACAGCTACGGCGAGGAAAGCTGCAAACATAATATAATGCAAACCCCGTATTCTGGTTCTCACCCACGCACACACTCACATTTATTAATGGTAATGTCATTGTTGTACTTTATTATAATGATTATTCGCATAGTATAACATATATGTAAACAACATTTAAAATGTACGCCTTTTAGGGAATCGCACTGCTTCTCCTTAACGCTGTAAAGGAGACGCTGCCCTCCTCCTCATTTTATAACCTCCCGAGGAGGACGGCGATGTGATTATAACCTATCTAGGAGGATAGGGGTCACCCACTCATTCGTAATAATACCTAAATGTTTTTGCATCCTTATATGCTTACTGTTAAGTGTTTAATATGTTAATATTATATTATTATTATTGATCATATTGGATACTAACCAGTAAGTAACTACAGGGGAAAATATCTACCACATAACAACCTAACAAAAGGAAACAAAATAGATTAAAGGTGCCTTTTAAAGTATGTATTCCCTAATTTAAAATGTTAAATACGTGCTTGTTATCAAGATTCATCGCTATGACGATACTCAGGCGTCCACTTTGTACTGTTCCCCAGAAAAACTGATGAGTCCGATCGTAAGCTGCGACTGGCCATTTCTTTTTTGTATTATCTGGACTTGTCTCAAATGTTTTTAGCTATTTCCATCTCATCGCATTCAGTGTTACCATTGTGACTATTAATATTATCTTGTTTGACACGATTTAATATTGATCCCTCCCTATTTGAATATGGTCATATCACTTACCTATAGCCGACCAAATTATCTTGCTATATAGAACGGAAGTAGGTGACACAGTGACGAGCCAGCCGGTGCGTACCGATCGCATCTTTAGCGGCGCTAGTCCCACGAGCTGGGATACTCGGAGTATCCAACCTAGCGGCCCGTTGCACTGTGTAGAACTGTGAGGGTCCATAGTATCTGAAAAAAATATAAAGCTATCAGCGACTACGAGGCATGTCTATCTAGTTAGATGATTTTTGTTTTCTAACAGAATATACTGTGGTGGAACCAAATAGAACATCATATTTATGAAGTCTGTAACAACAGAGATAATACAAATCGTTGGCCTGTCGAACATAATGAGTGTATTTGGGTTATACGATTTTGTTTGATGGATTCACCGAAATAAAAGGGTATATAGTTATTTCTAATTGAATTTTAGCCCTTTTCCAATTTTATGGAACGTCTTTCAGGCTATCTGTTTGGAATCCGAAAATCAAACGTCGCCTAGAATAGAAATTATCGGATAAAAACGCTCTTATTCCACTCAACCTAAAAGCTACCAGCTAATAAAAAGCTACCTATTATTCAAAATTATTTTATAATGAGAGAAAACTTATGGTCAAGTTCCTGTTTCAAACGTAATAAATGCAATGATGGTATTCCTAATGAATCATAACCACGGTGTATGTAACGCAACATTGTAAGTATCGTGATGGGCCATCAAAACACAAACTCATTTGTGTTCGAAGGAAAATCCGATCAAGTGCGGGTCTGACTTGGGCACAAATACCAAAAGTCAAAATATTTAGAACTTCTTACTATCAGTCATAATTATGTTTGCCACGATAGGCTTGCAGATTCTCTCCGATATGAGGGTTTCTTACAGATTTTTGGCTTCACCGTTAGCTGGTGACTATCACATTAAAGATTTGGTAAAGCGGGTGAACCAGGTTTCTGACTCTGGAACCTCGTTTATATCTATCGATTACATTTACTTCAACACATGGTTCATGAATTAAAATCAAAGGCTTATGAAATAGCTCAAAATACACGTGAAACACATTGCTTCCTCTCTTTATTCAAACATTTGCATAAATATTGACTAATAGATCTGAAGACTAATCTGAAGACTTAGCATGAATAGATTGACGTCATCGTAACGTTGTAGAGAAACCTGCTGCTGTCACATTCAGCTTTATTGAGTAGAATCTATCTATCTATCTATATCATCACGCCAGATCCCTTACGGGGTAGGCAGAGAGTACAGAGTTCCAACAGGCTCTTTCCTTACATACCTCTCTGGCTTCCTCTACTCTCATAGTTCGTCTCATACACGCTCGCCGGTTACGGAGACTCCTGACTTGTCCTTCAGATAAGATCCGGTCTATTTGGCCATGGTAAGATAGTTTCGGTCTTCCCCGGTACCTACATCCTTCCACGTTCGCATTTTATATCAGTTTTGTCATTCTTTCTTCGGACCTTCTTTCTATATGTCCGAACCAACGGAGCATACCCTTTCTCATCTTTACACCGATACTCTCTTTCATACCTATTTGCTTTCTTACTACGCTGTTGCGAATACGGTCGGTCAGCTTCACTCCGCACATCTTCCGCAGAGCTCGCATTTCCACCGCATTTATCCTACTTTCATTCTCCTTCTTACATACCAGTTATTGAGTAGAAAAGTACAACATATCAATTTGATAGGCCAATCCTAAAGTGAATCTGTTCGTGCTAAGCAAATCAAAATTCTTTGGTGCTAAGTCCTCCGAGACTTTTCTTATATCAATATTTTAAGCAATCAAAGGTAATATAGGCGTGGCGGAGTTTGACCCACTACACTCTCACCGTCATATGTACGAGAACATCTTTGCCTAATCGGGACATTACAGGTTGATTTTTCTCTCAAAATGCATAAGTTTGAGCACTGTACGTATTTGATCTATGTTGAGATTATAAGGAGGAAAGATTTGTTTCTTTGTATTCGATAAACTCTAAAACTATAGAACCCATTTCATTAATTCTTTAACCATTAGAAAGCAAAATATCCAGAAACAATATAGAATATATTTTATTTAAGCAATAATATAATAATAGCAGTAATAGCCTATTATTAGACCGTTGGACTGCAGAGTCAGAGCAAATCCAGGCACGCACCTCGGTTTTTCGAAAGCATATGCGTATCAAAAATTAACTATCACTTGCTATAACGGTGAAGGAAAACATCGTGAGGAAACCTAGGAGTTTCTTGAAGGTATGTGAAGTTTGCCAACGAGCACTGGGCCAGCGAGGTGGATTATGGCCTAAACCCTCTCAGGTTGAGAGGAAGCACGTACCAACGGTGGGACAGTTTCTTAACAGGGCAATTATTATTATTCAGTAATAATAGGATAATTTATAAAGATATTACAATATTAATGCGTGCGCAATCGCGTATGACAGTTAGTTCATTATTATAATGATAATATCAACCTATACTGTTCCACTGCTGGGCAAAGGCCCTCTCTCATAAATTGAGGTGACAGAGATTAGGTCATAGTCCACCACGCGGACCCAGTGCGGATTGGCGGAGGCAGGTTTGTGGCCATCTGCTGTTGGAACTTATTAAGCCGCCTAGAAGGCTTCCAACTCGGCTTAACGACTACTACATTAAGTGGTAACCGGGACAACATCTTAGCTTGCCTTACGAAGCGCGGAGACGTTCGAATATAAAAATGTCACTAGCGGTCACCCATCTCAGGGCGACCGAGTCAAACACTGCTTAACCTTGGCGATCGATAAGAACACTGCGGTCGCATAGCGCTAAGAGCGCCTCTTATTTTAGTATAATTAGTTATAATTACCGTGGCAGCGGGCGGGGCACATTGCTTCTAAAATTAAAGACCGTTGGAGCAGAGAGGTTCTCGAGTGGCGACCTCGTACCAGAAGACGTGGAGTAGACAGGCCTCCCAAAAGGTGGAGCGATGTTTTGGTGAAGGCCACAAGCAAAAACTAGAAGCGGGTCGTCGTGGGGATCTTTGGGGATAATGATGATATTTCTGGAGGCAGAAGATAATAGTAAGCGGTAAATTGATAATTAAATGCACTCTCGGACACGATAAAATCACATAGTTTTATTTATAACATCTTTTATTTGTTGCGTGGCGGATGATTTACAACATTATATAGAACATTTTTGAACAAAGGTGACTCGTATTTGCTTAATACTCGTAAATTGATGGATACAAAGTTTGTGTTTACTCCAGATCATACATTTTGATTACATCTATCGTAACTTTCCATTGTTTACCGTGCCCCATACAGTGTGATAGTGATCTTATTTGTAGGTACTTATTTGAAGTACAGTGACTGATAAAAGTTCAATGCTAATCATACAAAAAAGAAATAACAAATTACTGTACAAAATTCACTGGGATGGACTATTTTTTACTACTTTCTAGATTTTATTTGATAAGCATACTGTTATAACATTTTTTTTATATCCCCTCTTTGTTTTTTTTTAGGGACGCTGCCTCTTACAATTATTATGATTCTAACCCTCAAATATTAAAATCAAAATCAAGTTAAAAATCATTTATTTGTAAAGACCTATCCAAAGCACGGTATGAACGTCAAAATTATTCCTTTCTTTACATCAACATGGCGCAACACACTAGATGGCGGATTAGTTATTTTTAATGAACTTCTACAATATGGGTATCAATTGAAAGGGCTTGCAGGGAATAACTCGAAAAATAAAGTGACGTTACTCTAAATCCAATATGGCGCACTAAGTTTTTTATGCTTTTCTACAATATGGGTATCCAATGAAAGGACTTGTTGAGAATGCGAGTTAAACTCCGTTGCTCCAATCCGTCTGAAATTTTGGTGTACTGGGGTTTTTGGAGTCCTCGATTATGATATTGAGGTTGAATTGTTCAAGTCTGTAGCATCGGTTGGTTAACTTTGACTTGTGTAATTTTGCGAGATAGGCGTCAACAGCATTGGCATGCAACCTGTCTAGGAGAAGGATAACTCCAAAATCAAACCTGGAACTGTGTTTCGTAAGCCACAAGTAAGCTTCAAGCTGAAATAAGTGGTGCATTCCTCCAAACGTTCAAGCCGAGGTGAGGCTGTGCCAAGGATTGAGTGGCATCAGGGTAACATGATATCGTTAATGTACCGCCTCAGGGCACCGGGGCGAACCCTGTTGTATATTAGCTCTTACCCTTCTAAACGAAGCTCTAGGAGGGTCGACAAATATTTCTTCGGTACTCGTGGGAACAACATGGGAAAAACAGAAACATCAAGGCAAAGGAAGAGAAAGCTAAAGGAGAAGAAATGAAAGCGACAAGAAAAACTTGCCATTGAAAACGATGTCGCGAAACGCCAACGACTCAGCAAAAGGCGTGATCCGGACAATAGCGAAACACACACTCAACGACAGTTAGCGCTGCTGCCGGAGAGCACAAATATAGTCCGTATAGACTTCGGTAAAGACGGTGTTCATCTCATTCAACCCAAGACTGTGCGATTTTTGACTGTGCAATGCTGCCAATTATATTATTTTTGGCTTGCACTGTACACGAAATGCAGGGTAGTACTGTCGAACATGCCGTTGTATACTTAGGCTCGAAGCTTTTTGCTGCTAGTCAAGCATACGTGGCCTTAAATAAGGTAAAATCATTAGGTTTACCTTATTGAAGACCTACCTTACCTGTGTAGATAACGATTTTTTATTTATAAATAATTATTTTCAAATATACTAATTTTGTTACTTGTTTTGTTTTTTTAATTTATGTTCATTGTAATCAGTACAGCGAATGTAGAAAATAACAGTCTGTATACATACACTTGAAAAATATCACCTTCAAAAGACTGAGATAATTTGGTGACACATTGATGTAAAATTCTTTAGAAATTATATTTAATACCTATCTGACTGCCACGGCGGTAATACCGTTAGATAGAAGGTATTTCAGGATGTGTGTTCAGAAATATTCGAAATACATACAGAGAGCACGAAAAGATTGACGTTAGCGTGACGCTATCGAGTTGATATGCCATCCTTGTCACACTACAAATTTACTAAATAACCCTGAACGTGACAGAGCGAGTACTCGCGGCCATTCCCCGAGAAAGTTTACGTTAGCCTACTAAATGTATTGCTTCCTCTTCACAATCCCATCGACGTGAAGCTTCCATTTCCACTTGACGTCTGATTCGTGGAGTACGTACCTCTTCTTCACGCGGTAGAATCGGCATTCCGCTTCTGACACCAATGTTACGTAGCGGGGTAATTAAATGCCGAATAACGTGCGAAGTACTTGGGTACTAACGAGAGTAGTACACACTAGTACTACTCTCGTTAGTACCCAAATACTGCTTTCAAGTCGCTGAGTCACTCGTAGTATCCGTATATCGTTGCTAAAGTCGCCGATGTATTCCACTTAGATCGCTTGTTCTCCGATTTGATCACTATCGCTTCCGAAAAGAGACTGTGTCCGTCCCCGCGCTCTGTGTTCCTTTTACACGCGTTTGCAAGTTCTTGAACGGACGCGAACCCTCTAAGTACATCGATAGAAGTACATCGAACAATAGCCGGCGCGGCCCACAAAGCGGTATTATTATTACGTACCTATTGATGCGTGAACAAATAGGTACTTGTATCCCGCGCCCGCTCGCCGGCGATAATTAAAGGGGTGGAACTTTCTAGACGTTTCACCACTTAAGCGCGGATTCTAGATCTTTCTAGTCAGATCACCGGAGAACCTAAGGGTGTGTTATGCGTCTTCGAAACGATATCCCCCGATAATGACTTTTCAAGATATCGGGGTATGTTCGGGTCGTAACAGTATAGTCTGTTTTTTTATTACGTGGCCAGTTTAGTTAACAAATAAGGCAGCAGAAACAACCTGTAGTGCGACAAGGATATTTTGGCCCGTAGACGACATAGACAGGGGGCCTTGGTGTGAAATTAGGGTTTAGTTAGTAAAATTTTCCTACTTCCAGGGAAATATTTCAACAGGGGACCCACCTGTTACTAAGTAGAAAAGAACTTGGGTGAATTTCATAGCAAACAGCAAATCTGCGACTGTCATGACGTTACTTCACTTGATGACAGCGTTAGTTCTGATTTTGGCCGCGGGTTTAAAGGTCCTTGTATGACTGTATTTGTGTTTTATATGTATTCAGAGGGGGATGTACTTAGTAAAATCATACATTGAATCGGACACATGTATGACAAAACTCTGGATCGGTGCGTCTGCAATCATTTTGTAAATATTTCGTCCTTTAGCCATTATTACCACATTATGAGAACATCGATAGAAACATAGCAGTGGGGATGTTCCGTTACTAGAATTAGTATGACGCGGCTCTCGTACATGTTACTTTACTGTTGTCAGTATTGGGTAATAAACAACACATGAAATTAATTTATTAGTTTATTTCAGAGTTACGTAACAATATGTGATCATTAAAGCCACACACGGTGAAAACACTATATTTGTTTAATTGGTCATCTTCCCGATCATCCTTCCTATATGCATTAATATATTGTACGCAAGAAGTTCGAGGTATCATAAAAGCGAAAACCGAGGACCGCTTCGTGTAAGTCGCTCAAAAGTTACCCTATGTCAGTCGCCAGCCCTTCAACTATCTTGCGAAATATTGTGTTGATTTTACAAACATACTTTCACATTTATAGTATTAGTTAGCAAAGTATTATGGTTTTAATCACAGACTAGGAAAAAACGAAGGACTCCGCGTCGCTAATGCCACAAGTGAAGCACCCTACCGAACTACGAGTGCGTGTGTTTAAAAAATTATAAAACTACCAGATTACCTGTCATATGTATTTTCTTGGACAGATAACCTGGTAAAGGTCGCAGGTAAAAGCTAAACAGCACAAAGCCGGTCGTTGTGGCGATCTTTAGGGGAAGGCCTTTGTCCTGCAGTGGATGGCTTTTGTTTGATGGTGATGATGATGAGGTTGTAGAAATATTTTTATATCATTTCATAACATTATTTCTTTTTTTTTATTTGACGCAGTTGTTCGCGTAAGGCGGTCGGCCGACGGTCGACCGATACTTTGGTCTTTTTAACGCACATGGGTATGGTGACGTTTGATCAAATTCCCTTTCACGCATTTGTTTAATATTCTAGAATATTAAAAATAAGGAATCCAAAATATAAACAAGAATATAAAAAAAAATCAAAAATCTACTGCAATTTTCAGTTCGCGTTCTAGGGGCTGACACAATGAAATCGTTATAATCGATACATTGTTTTACACAGCAGGTCCAAAGACTTGTAAAAATTATGAGAAAGAATACGACGACCGGGACTTGTATGGAAAGAGAACAGAAACTTTGAGAATCAGGTTTAAATGGACAAAATCTGGTATATTTCAAAGGGTACTGACTCCGGTTATAATTAGTGATCCGTGGCCGGCGGTGATTCGTCGCTCACTATATAGGCTCTTAAATCTGTCGTCCTCAGACAGAGGAGTAAAGACTAACTGAGGGTAACACCGGTCTTATCATCTCAGAAGGGTCAAGAGTTGTGCTGCGCGTTAAACCTTTTAACACTTCCACCCCAAGAGCATATCAATTTAGGAAAGCATTGCTTTCCGTCGTCGAATCTAATTGACTCTCTGGAGCACTCAGCCCAGTGGTTTCGTTACTCACTAATCGTTCGCCATTAGCTAGCAATGACTTATTGTTACGTTTTTATACCGTGAATATTTTTTCCTAAATTGTACGTATCATTTGAACAAAGATGACTTGTATTTACTTAATTTATTGATGGATCTACTGTTTACCACGTTACAAAGTTTGTGTTTACATCAAACCATAAATTTTGATTGTATCTATTCATGCCTTTTTAGTGTTTGCAGTACCCTATTGAACGTGATAGTGATCTAGTTTGTAGGTACTTAATTGGAGTACATTCAATGACAAAATTTGATGAAGGGGTACTACCCTCCATAAATCGTTAACACCAGTAAACACCATAAGCCTCAAAAGGAGCCTGCTCCGCCTTCATAATCCAGTGACTAACATTAGATCGATTCAGTTCAAATTACAAAATTTGGTAAACTTTCACAAAATATAGATTCTAACTTATTTTCAATGTCTTTTGATGAACCGACGTGTTCGGATTATTTTGTTGCAATGTTTACAAGTTTTGAAGTTCATAAATAACTATGTATTTCAGAGAAGGAGAGCATTAATCTCCAGCCGGCGTCGGGTTCCTTGTCAACAAAGTCCTCTCTGACAACGTTGAAGAAATATCCAGTGTATCGACAAGGGTTGCGTACTTTGTGATTAAATTAACCGAGAGATATAAGCTTAAGGTCATCCAGGTCTACGCACCAACATCAACACACTCGGATGATGAAATAGAGGATATGTACGAGGACATATCCAAAGCCTTACACGACACCTCCAAGGCCCACTTCAACGTTGTCATGGGGGATTTCAACGCAATAGTGGGAGTACAAACATGTAGCGAATCGGTAGTGGGTCGACACGGATTCGGTAGCAGAAACCATAGGGGACAAATGCTCGTCAACTTCCTGGAAAAAGAGGGGCTATTCTTAATGAACTCTTTCTTTCAGAAACGGCCCCAACGGAAGTGGACGTGGCAAAGTCCCGACGGTAACACTAAAAACGAGATCGACTTCATCATAGCGGACAAGAAGCGCTTATTTAGAGATGTCTCAGTGGTTACAAGGTTTAAAACCGGTAGCGACCACCGGCTTGTGCGAGGCACTCTGGATATCAATTTTACGCTGGAACGTATCCGTTTGATAAAGTCCACACTCCGACCTAACCTTCTCCAACACGTAGTTGGGTCCGAATCGTTTCAGTTGAAACTAAAGAACCAATTCGCTGCTCTGGAAAACACAATTGATGACGATATCGATGAGGAACTCGACCAGGTGGTTGACATCCTAAGGGAAGAGGGAACAAGGTTTTGCAAGATGCGGCGCAACGGAAAGAAATCGAGACTTTCAACGGAATGTCTGCAACTCATGGAGAAAAGACGCGAAGACCGCAGTCACTTCTTCAGAACAACGGGCATTGAATAAAAAGATAACGAAGCTGGTAAGACGAGACGTCCAACCCTCTAACACATGCCAAATAGAAAGAGCGATTGAGCGGAATCGGGGGTCAAAAGTCTTCGCACAACAGCTTGGCCGAAGCCATCTGACGAAGCTGACCACTCTAAGCGGAAGAATCGTCGTCTCGGTGCCAGAAATTCTCGCGGAAGTCGAAAATTTCTATTACCAACTTTACGTACGTTGAGTTTCAACCAACGGAACAGGCTGGTTTCAGGACAGGGCACCAAAGACCATATTCACACAGTGCGGCAGATTATGAAAAAGACCCAGGAGTATAATCAGCCCCTGTGCATGACATTCGTGGACTACGAGAAAGCCTTCGCTCCATCGAAAGCTGGTCTGTTCTCGAATCCCTGCAACGTTGCCAGGTCGACTGGCGATACATCCAAGTGCTGAGATGCCTGTATGACGCTGCAACAATGTTTTTTTTTTTTTTTTTTTTTTTTTTTTAAACGTAGCCCCACACTAGGATTTATTCCTGTATCGTGGGTGCGTTTACAAACATGAAAATTCACAAACAAATACCCAGACCGGAACAAATAATTGTGGATCACACAAAGATTTGTCCCGTGCGGGAATCGAACCCGCGACTATTAGACACAGTGGGCGGAACGGCTTAAGCTCTTAACCACTGCGCTAAATGACCGTCCAAGTACAAAATCGGCGGACTAAGCATATCCCCCTGCATTGAGGAGTGAGACAAGGCGATGTAATCTCACATAAATTGTTTATGACTGCACTGGAGGATATGTTTAAGTCGCTGGACTGGAAAGGACGCGGCATTAACATTAACGGTGAGTATATCTCGCACCTAAGATTCGCGGATGATATCGTCATTATGGCGGAGACATTGCCGGAATTACAACAGATGCAGTGCGGCCTAGCTGATTCTTCCCAACGCATTGGCCTCCGGATGAACATGAATAAAACCAAGATTAGGTTCAATGAACATGTCATTCCGGACCCAGAAGTTGTTAATGGAACTACTCTTGAAGTTGTTCGAGAATACAACTACCTCGGACAAATACTACAATTAGGTAGAAACAACTTTCAGAGAGAGGTCCGCAGGAGGATACAGCTGGGCTGGGCAGCGTTTGGGAAACTGCGTCAAGTCTTCTCGTCGCCAATACCTCAAAGTTTGAAGACAAAGTCTTTGATCAGTGCTTCCTACCTGTCATGACTTACGGAGCCGAGACATGGACACTTACGGTGAGACTAGTCCACCAAATAAAAGTTGCTCAGCGGGCTATGGAGAGAGCTATGCTCGGAGTTTCTCAGAAAGATCGAATCCGGAATGAGGTGATCCGACAGAGAACCAAGGTCATCGACATAGCCACAGGATCAGCACGCTGAAATGGCAGTAGGCTGGCCATATTTGCCGAAGCACCGATAACCGCTGGGGTAGACGTTTTCTCGAGTGGAGACCGCTGCTTGGCAAACGTAGTGTGGGACGCCCTGCAGCTAGATGGAGCGACGATATACGGAAGGTGGCTGGCAGCGGGCGGTTGGAGGAGAAGAGCCGAAGATCGGGCTCAATGGCATGCCTTGGGAGAGGCCTATGTCCAGCAGTGGACTGATACGGGCTGATGATGATGATGATGATGAAATTACTGGATTTTTAGGTTAAGCTATGAGATTGTTCCTTAAAGTTAATGTCTGGTCGATAAGTTTCTATTCAATTTTACGCCAATTTATGTTCGTTTCCTGTTTAGTTACTAACCCATATGCGTATTAGCTCATCAATTTAAGGGTCAGATTTTGATTTTCTTACGTTTAAGTATTTTGGTGTGAAGTTGAAATTTGAAAAGTTGCGATTTGTTGGATGTGTCATACTTGATCTGTCTGACTGTAGAGAGAAAGTGTTGATTCACAATTTTATCGCAATAAAATACAAACTCATGACTTCAATATTTCTAAATGGAGATGAGGAATCAAAATACGAGGTAAAAAAGAACACTTGATATTTATTTATCAGTTTATTTCAGAGCTACACAACAACAACAACATTTGTTATGATTAAGCCACACACATTACACACGGTGTAGACACCATAATAACTTGAAAAACGTCTATGTTTGCGAGAATCTATGACACTAGAAGACAGTCATGTGATACGATAGTTCTGCATTTCAACCATAGGAGAGTGCTAAACAAGAACAGTAATTGACCTAATGCCAATAACAAGATATCACACAATAGAGATTTTTAAGATTAGAGACTACAGCTGAAAGTTTGCACTTATTAGTGCGTGATAATTGCTCTGAAGGCGTGGCCAAGTAGCAAGCATTTTGTTTCTATACTCTTTTGACAATCGTTAGAGCCTTGTTCTGACCACGGGACTCATCATTGTAAAACCATACATGTTTTTGTTTTCTAGAAGCGTTAACAGTATAAAGGCCACTTGGCTACAGGCCCTGATTAGTAATAGAAATATCGCCTTAGAAATGAAAGTGAGGGTCAGCCCCGAGGTATGTCGTGATACTGCTAAATACCTGTAAATAAAAAAATCTGCAATTACTTTACGAACAAAATTAAATACCGTCAGACTTCTGTCTCTATTTGATGGAGGAAAGGTGATTTGTGTACGCTCACAATTTCCTGACGATGTTAGGTCCCAATACAATGGGCGTTGAGGGCGCGTTTGTTTGCATAATTCTTATTCGGACCGCTAGTACTAAGATGTTCTACTCTTTTACATATCGGTTTAAGAGGCTACCGCGAAAAAAATGTATTTTTGCGCTTCATGCACTACAAGAAGTATATGTATTAGATACTTAATATTTCAAAATATTATTTTGACTGTATATTTTAGAATCCGGTAGAAGAAATACACGAATAAACATATAATAATAATAATAATGTTTATTTATTTCTCAAAAGTTCCAGTATATTTTTTACACAAATATATATCCTAATCTTAGGCAAATGTACACAAAAGTGTTAGCATTTGAGGCTGAACTAAGCATAGCCTGTATTCCAGCCCTCAACGCCAATCCCCTTGAGTTACAAGAAAATAATGTAGGTATGTTTTTAGTGATCTCGCAAAATTGTACTAGTTAAAATTTAGATAACATGGAAGAAAATAGAAAAAAAATAATAATAAAAAAAATAAAAAAAAATTGAAAAGAAAACAATACTAGTAATACAGTTGTTGGGTGTGTAGTCTGTCCTCTCTATGTGTGTTATGAAGTGTGCATGAGTGAGTGTGAGAGGGTGTGTGAAGTTAGAGCGCATGTGTTACTGTTACATTTTAATTAATTTGGTATATATGTATAATAATCAAATTTAAACAATTGATTACATAAAAAAAAAATATAACTATAGTTTATATTTTTATCCGTAGCAATTCCTCTGTCTCCTCGTACGTCAGTTTCTGAAGGTATTCACTTACTTTAATTTTGCAGGATTTCTTACTCAATGGGTAAATGTTAAGAGATTTGTTTATCTTGTTGTATATGTAAGGGCCCATAAAAGGGAGAAATCTGGAGCTGAATTTTGTTTTAAAAGGGGTTGATTGGGGGCAAACCAAGTGTTTTCTGCGTCTGTTTAAAATCCCAGGGTCGTAGATTAATTTCTTATGTTGCGTAATTATTACATTTTGAAGATAAAGCTGTCTTACGCTTAGGACTTCACAGAAGTCGTAAAGCAGTGAGGTGGGGAACTGTATCGGTTTAAAGGTGCACACTTTCAGAACAGCACGCTGGGCAACCTCCACTGGTTTAATAGTGGTTTTAGGAGAACCTCCCCAAGATGTAATGCAGTAAGTGATAAGTGACTGGCAGAGAGCATAATATATTCGCTTCAGTACATGGGGTTCAGCGACGTGTCGGAGGGTCTTAAAGACGTATACTAATTTTCTGATCCTACCACAAAGTATCTTAGTATGGCCTTTAAAGTTCAGATTGTTATCTATGGTAACACCTAGATATTTTATTGTTTGAAGACGTTCTAGTTTAGAACATGAACAGTTTTCTTTACAAATACATTCGTGTGGTATAATATTAAATAAATCGAGATTGATATCTGTGTTTGAGCGTATGCTGAAGCAAACATATTTGGTTTTGTTCACATTTAGAGTTAATGCGTTGCCCTCAAGCCATGTCGTCACAATATCAAAGCCTGATTGGGCAGCATCGAAAGCCTCTTCCCATGTATCGGCAGAAAACGTGAGAGCAGTCATCTGCAAAAGAAATTATTTTGCCATGGGGAAGCTTGAGGCTCGCAAGATCATTTATATATATAAGAAATAGGGAAGGCCCTAGGATGCTGCCTTGTGGAACTCCGTGTGTAATTGGTAGGTCTCCACTATTAAGATTGCCAATCCGAACACACTGAAGCCGCCCGACAAGGTAACTTTCGAACAGCTTCAGTTGGGTACCTCTGATACCAAGTATTTCCAGTTTTTTGAGTAAGATTGGTACAGAAATCGTATCAAAAGCTTTTGCCAGATCAAGGAAAATTGTAATGCATTTCTTTTTTTTGTCAAGGCAATTGCTAATGAAGTCGATAATAGAATTAACGGCTTGTTCTGTTGATCTACCTGCACGAAAACCGTGTTGGTTTTCTGAGAGCAGGTGTTTCGTTTCCAGATACCCCACAAGTCTCGTATTTATGATTTTTTCCAGAAGTTTCGATAGCGATGGAAGGATTGAAATTGGCCTGTAGTTGATAATACAACTTCTGTCACCGCTCTTATAAATAGGGCACACTTAAGATTTTTTAAGACTATCAGGAAAAATTCCTTTTTGCAGACAAGAGTTAAATATGAAGGTAAGCGGAGGAACTAAAAAGTTTTTAAATGTTTTTAAGAAGGAGTTGCTTATTTTATCATGCCCAATGGCACAATCCGTTTTTAAACTAACAATGAAACGTTCCACCTCTTCCTCATTGGTGCTTTCTAAAACGAACGAATTTAATTGAGTGGGAGGGCTGTTATTTATAATTAAGTTCGTGGTGGTACTAGGTTTGGCCGCTCTTTTTTGTTTAATCTCATCAGCTAGCGACTTACCTACATTTACAAAGTAATCGTTTATTGTATTTAGTGACGATTGAGGAGAAGTTGACAAGGACAGGAGCTCATTCGGGTGGTTCGTATTTTTGGAAGTGTTTGTGATTTCCCTTATTACTTTCCATAATCTCTTGTTATCCCCCTGCGCTGCTTGCATCAGTCCTTTTTCGTAGGCTCTTTTAACTTTTTTCAATAAGTTGTTACAGTAATTTCTATAGCGTGTGTAGATTGTTTTTAGTATAAGATTGTCTGGGGAGAGTTTAGATTTTCGATGTAACTTATCTCTATTTTTAATGCAACGTAGTAGGCCTTGCGTAATCCACGGCTTTATTATCTTCTTTCGTCTTGATAAGGTTATTATTTTGGTATTGTTTTTTATGGCTTTCTGAAGATTTTCGGTAAGATAATTTAGGGAAAAATTAGGATTAGGTGAGTCATAGATAGGATTAAGATTAATGTTTAATATTTCAGGTTTTAGCCTTTCTGAGTCAATTTTTTTTATGGTGGTTAGAGAGTATTGAATATTTTTCTTGAAGTTTAAATTTAGCAGGACAGGGTAATGGTCAGTCAAGGATGTATTAGGAACAATAGTCATAGCAGAGCTTTTAGTTTTTAGTAGGGCATGATCAATGCAAGTATCACTTTTACTCCGTGTTATTAATGTATGAGCTGGAAGAAGGCCATGAGTAGCCGCGAGGGTAAGGTACCGCTCCCCGTTTGTATCCAATTTATTTTCATTAATTGCAATATTTATATCACCCATAACTACAATGTTTTCAAAATTGGAGTATTTTGTTAGAACGTCATTTAATGATTCTAAAAATGGGTCAAGGTTTTGGAAAGATGGTGAGCGATACATAGCAATTATTGCCGTGCGATTATCTAAAGTAGCTACTAAACAGTTACATTCTTCGAATTTTGGTTCTATTACTTTTAGCCGAAGATATTCTCTATAATAAATCACTACTCCATCGTTTTGTCTTGGATTTCTTTTAGTTGCCTCAAAATGGTAGCCATTTAAATTAGGAATCACTGGCGTGCACGATAGCCAGCATTCGGTAACTATAATTATATCGCAGTTCAATTTTAGTCTAGTAAGTAATATTTCCAATCCTGGCATATTGCAGTTTATGCTACGTATATTTTGCGTCAGTAATAGGAGGTTATCCAACGATGGTGTTATGAGTTTGTGACAATCTTCAATATCAGCAATTTGGGACTCTGAGACTGTCACCTTATCAATGTCTTCCGAAAGTTCGTTTAGATTATCGAATGTGAATAATAAAGGACATTTTATCATAATATTTTTTCATTACCATGATTGGTACCGCACTACATGAGTTACGAGTTAAATTGTTATAGTAAAAGAGTTTGCAAGCCGCACAATAACAATAACAAGAAAGTGGTTGTGAGAATCGCAAAAAATAATTCGATGTAAAATAATAAGGAAAATATTTTGTAAAGAATATTATAATTGTTGACTTAATAATAACAGAGTATTTCACCATAGGGTTTTTTTTAAAGATATATTTTACAGTGGTCCTGAGTATATAGGGTTGTGCGCAATATAAAACTGAGAAAGTATGAATTTTGTAGAGTGTGTATGTGTAAAACAATATTATAATATAAAATATAACATAACGTAGAGTCCTATTTACTAGAATATAACTAAGTTTAGCCAATGTTAGTCATTCTAAGACTCTTAATTTATCTAGATCCAGTTCGTTGGTTATGCGAATCTGGGAAGTATCTACGTTTTTCTTGAGATATACTATACCATTTGAGGTCCAGCAAAAAGTATATCCATAATTCTTTTTAAACATCCTAGCTTGGTAGTACAGCTTTTGCGTCTTTCGGGTTAACGTTTCGGAAATAAAGATTGGTTTAAATGGGTGATCGGGTTTAATGTGAGTTGTGTTTAGTTTATCTCCTTTTATTTTGGGCTTATTGAAGCTTTTCACCCCTCGCAAGACACTTTCTTTGGTTAAAACGCTGGTAAACTCGACAATAACAGGATTTGAGCCATCTTTTGCGGGAGTTCTATAAATATCCCTAATTGTGGCACAATCAATTTGAAGGTCCAGTGTTTGGCCGAGTTTAATGATGTCGTTGCATAGGTTGCTTTTCGTTTCTCCACTCATTTTTGGCAAATTTCTTATTTCTATTCCAGTTCCACGCGACTTTCGCTCCTGGGATTCCAGCTTCTCTTCTAGCAGTTGTATGGTTTTTTTATCTTCCAGCCTTTCAGACTCGAGCAGCGTTATTTTTACTAGGAACTCATCGTATTTTTTTGACATTAGCTCAACGCTCCTGCTTAATTCAACATTTTGAACACTAAGTTCTTTAATCGTGTTATTTAATTCTTGAAACCGGATTTCCTGTTCTTTTGAGAATGTGGCAAACATGTCCTTAACCACAGTAGAAAAATCGCATTCATCTTCATCAAATTTACGCTTCTTTCGTTCTGTGAGAGTTGATGTAAGTGAACGAAGATCAGGCGCTGATTCGCAGTGTAGCCGAAGGAGATCACTAGATGATGGTGTCAAAGTTACAGTCAGTTGTTTCCTGTTTACTACTGGCGGCACTTCGGCTTTCGGGGATGGCGTAGCGGGGGGTGTCCGGTTTAGTGGCATAGTGATTTGAATTTTTCGCTCTCTAATTACCAGGAGATTATAAGATTATAGCAGTTCAAGTTGCGTTGAGGAACAAAGCAAGCCAGTATAGTCAAGAAGCATGTGACGTAGTTGAGTATTAAAGTACCAGGAGCGCACAGGCACTGCGGAGGTAATAGTTGCGACCGCACCGCCTCGACGCGCAGGCGGAGCTTTTGTGAGCAAGCAGGAGAGAGGCGCGGGAGCACGTTTCGGCAGACGTCAGTATGCGTGAGTATCAGAAGCGCATAGGCACTGCGAAGGTAGTAATAGCGACCCCGCTACTGCGATGCGTAGGCGGGGCTTTTGCGAACAAGCAGGGTAGTGGCGCGTTACCGCAGATATCAGTATGCGTGAGTGTATTGAAGTACTAGGAGCGCATAGGTACTGCGGAGGTAATAGTAGCGTCCACTCTGTTTCGATTCGTAGGCGGAGCTTTAGTGAACAAGCAGGATAGAGGCTCGTACCTTCGTGTGACGTCAGTGTGGGCGGGTAGCCGTGCAAGGACGACAGCAGGATATCGCGGCAGGATGGTCGTGCGCAGGGGGCGGACCTTGGTGGTCACAAGAGAGTCTTCATACTTCAATGTGTTATGCACTCCTATTTTTTTACTTGAATTTTTACGATTTAATACCCAATTTAAAATTAAAAAAAAATTATTGTACGGTAACATAAAACACGTCTACTCGTATTCGAGATCCGGGGGGAAAAGGAACCGAAATTTATCTCGATAAAAAAAATATAAAGTGATCTCTATTGCTTTACATTTTCTGATTCCAACGCGAAATGCTTAAGAACTAATCAATAGAACTTACTTAAAAACATAGAAAATAATTGTAACAAAGTTCTTGTAAAGCAGTTTTTGTTTCATAGTGTAGGTTTTTTACAAATTTATAAAATTTGTTTTCGCACATAAGTCGTTGATTTCCGATTGTTTTCCCAGCGCGCCCGGTATACCCGTCCCTTATTATTCTTTTTTAAAGTAATTCCATCACTGTCACTCTCCCGATCGATAACTGGTCGATCGTGGTAGGCCCTTAAGTTTGATAGATAACAGAACTAGAACCATTATCATTGGCTATATTATAATGTAACATGTGGTTACCGCCACGATAATCCCTCTGTTCAGAGTGAAAATGTCCAACGGTTTGTATGCGACCTCGTTCATAAGGAGCTGAGTAGAGAACCGCTCCAGTTCATCCACGAGAACTTTGTTAGTGGCATCTGTGTACTGTATTATCTGACTGACCAGTCTCTTGGTGTTTTGTACCTGAAACCACACAACGTAACCCCTGATTTACAGACCATCAACAGGACCGGCTGATATTGTGTTTGAAAGTCTTATTATCTGAGTTCAGAAGGTGAGGGTGAAAGCGTCGGAGGCGAAAAGGTGCATCAAAACATGCTCCGGATGTTAAGTTGAAAGTGGCTGATCACCCTCGCTAAAAGCCTGTTGCATTTTTTCTTGATTTTGTAAGTAGAACAGCACTCTCATACGTAAAGGAACACATAGAGGGCTAGATGAGCTCAAACTGTTTGGCTAACGCCAAATAGTTTGAGCATGTAACATTGCCGAGAAAGCGTGCCGTCACGTTCATCTTTATATAGTAAGTTTGTAGTGTGAAAAAGATGGTTTATCAAATTTGATAGCGTTACACTAACGTTAATTTGTTCATGTTAAGCCTTCTGTTCCATTTTTTTCTAGATGTGGTGAACGTATCAAAAATAGTAGCTTTAGAGAGACAATTCACTTATATTGTTAACTAGCAGCCTGTCCCGACTTCGCCCGGGTGGATATTGCTTTGTAATATTAGTGCGGATTATAGGATTTATATATTTTTATTGTTCTGATATTGTCATGTATTGTATAAAAAAACAATACAATATAAAAACAATAAACATTAAATAAATAAAAAATTACATAAATAAATCATATCATACATGAACTTACCTCATTTTCAGTTCGTTGACCTGGTTCCACAATAATAAGCAGATGAATAACATGATACAGTCCCAATAATAAATTAATAAATGTGTTAACTTGCAAGGTGTTTATTTGAAAAACTGTAACAGTATAAACAAAGTTATTAAAATAATTAATAATGCTTAGTTTTGCATTAGTAAAGTGATGAAACAGTCTATTGAATAATTTTGTAGAATCCTCTATACTAATATAATAAAACGAAAGAGTTTGTTTTTTTGTTTAAACGCACTAATCTCTGGAAGTTCTATCATTTGAAGGATTTGAAGGATTCTTTTTACATTTGTTATAACTATACCTAAGAGATATACAAAGATCTCTTGACACATGGATGAGTTTGACAAAGGGGCGTTGGTGTGAAATCAGGGCTAACATTTAGTATAATTTTCCTGCTTCCACCTGTTGTTTCCTTCCTGTTGTTGCTTCGGCAGAGATTCGGCTACCACCAAAACCGAAAATTGGCCCTGGTGACATACAACGCACGCACATTGAGGACAGACGAGAAGCTAGTTGAGCTGGAAGAAGAGTTAAACAAGTTGCGGTGGAGTAATGTTGGTTTATCGGAGGTCCGAAGAGAGGGCGAGAACGCGATAACCTTAAAGTCCGGCAACTTGTTGATCTACCGGGAGGGCGAACAGCAGTCCCAAGGTGGTGTCGGATTTATCGTCCACAAGTCACTCATAAACAACGTTGTGTCCATCACTAGTGTGTCGAGCAGGGTAGCGTACCTGATACTCAGAATATCCAAAAGATATTCGCTGAAGGTCATACAGGTCTACGCACCGACCTCGGCATACTCAGATGATGAGGTCGAAGTTATGTATGAGGACATTAGTAGAGCCATACATACTTCCAAAGCACACTTTACAGTAGTTTTGGGTGACTTCAATGCGCGACTGGGCAAACGGGGCGATGATGAGTTGAGAGTGGGGCAATTTGGATATGGGCAGCGCAACCCCAGGGGTCAGAGGCTGGCCGAATTTCTGGAGAAGGAGGGACTCTTTATGATGAACTCTTTCTTCCAGAAGCCGTCTCATAGGAAATGGACCTGGATGAGCCCTGATGGTTTCACAAAAAATGAGATAGACTTCATCATGAGCACCAAGCGACAAATATTTAATGATGTCTCCGTGATTCACAGGGTAAAAACCGGCAGTGATCACCGAATGGTCGGAGGCACATTAAATATTAATGTCAAAATGGAAAGATCGCGTCTGATGAAGTCTACGCTCCGACCTTCTAATACACATATCCAAAACCCCGAGAACTTTCAACTCGAATTGTCAAACCGCTTCGAATTGCTAGACAGCAGCGCATCAGTGAAAGAAATCAACAATAGGTTGGTAGAGACTGTCCACACGGTCGGGTCTAAGCATTTTAAGCCCCACCGTAAAAATAGGCCTCAAAAGCTATCTGACTACAACCGAAACCTTATGGCTGAGCGACGTACCATGACACTCCAAACCTCCGATGATGCTAAGTCCTATAGGCAGCTCAATGGACAATGTCCTTCAATACAAGACGTATTGAGAAGACCATAGAGCAGAACAAGGGCTCTAAAGTGTTCGCAAGAGATGCGTCTATTGGGCAAAGCCAGTTGACGAAGCTGAAGACGGAGGACGAAACCTTAACGTCGAATAGGTCAGAGGTGCTCAGGGAGATAGAGAGGTTCTATGGGCAGTTGTATACCTCAGTAGCTGAACCTGTTGTTGACTTGGTAAAAGACCCAAGAGCCATGCTAACCCGACACTACACTGAAGATATCCCGGACATCAGCCTGTACGAGATTAGGATGGCTCTCAAACAACTTAAAAACAACAAAGCGCCGGGTGAAGATGGAATTACCGCAGAGCTTCTGAAAGCGGGCGGATCACCGGTACTTAAAGTCCTTCAGAGGCTGTTTAATTCCATCTTGCTCGAAGGAAAAACGCCGGAAGCATGGAACAGGGGTGTGGTGGTACTCAAGAAAGGTGATAACACTTTATTAAAGAACTATAGGCCCATCACACTGCTGAGCCATGTTTACAAGTTGTTTTCGAGAGTCATCACGAATCGTCTCGAACGCAGGCTTGATGATTTCCAGCCTCCCGAACAAGCCGGTTTCCGGAAAGGCTTTAGTACCATAGACCACATACATACGCTGCGGCAGATTATACAGAAGACCGAGGAGTATAATCGGCCACTATGCTTGGCGTTTGTGGACTATGAGAAAGCCTTCGATTCGATCGAGACTTGGGCGGTTCTTAGATCTCTCCAGCGATGCCGCATTGACTATCGGTACATCGAAGTATTGAAGTGCTTGTATAATAACGCCACCATGTCAGTCCGAGTACAGGGGCAGTGCACGAAAGCGATCTCCATAAAAAGAGGAGTAAGACAGGGAGACGTCATTTCTCCGAAACTGTTTACGACCACCATAGAGGACGCCTTCAAGCTCTTGGAATGGCGAGGACTTGGCATCAACATCAATGGCGAATACATCACTCACCTTCGATTTGCCGACGACATTGTGGTCATGGCGGAGTCGCTGGAAGATCTAGGACGAATGCTCGACGACCTCAACAGAGTACGATCTCAACAAGTGGGTCTTAAAATGAACATGGACAAAACGAAAATAATGTGTAACGTCCATGTCGTACCCACCGCACTCACCGTTGGGAACTCAACTCTTGAAGTTGTCGACGAATACATTTACCTGGGACAGGTAGTCCGGTTAGGTAGGTCCAACTTTGAGAGAGAGGTCAATCAACGAATCCAACTCGGCTGGGCAGCGTTCGGGAAACTGCGCAACATCTTCTCATCCAAAATACCTCAGTGCCTAAAGACTAAAGTTTTTAGTCAATGTGTGTTACCAGTGATGATATATGGATCACAGACGTTGTCTCTTACTATAGGTCTCATAAAAAAGCTCAGAGTTGCTCAGCGAGCTATGGAGAGAGCTATGCTCGGAGTTTCTCTACGTGATCGAATCAGGAATGAGGAGATTCGTAGAAGAACCAAGGTCACCGACATAGCCCTTAAGATTAGCAAGCTGAAGTCGCAATGGGCGGGCCACATAGCGCGAAGATCGGACGGGCGTTGGGGCAGAAAGATTCTAGAATGGAGACCACGTATTGGCAAGCGCAGCGTGGGACGACCACCTGCCAGATGGACCGACGATCTTGTGAAAATCGCAGGAAGTCGTTGAAAGCAGGTGGCATCGGACCGGTTACGCTGGAAAGCGATTGGGGAGGCCTATGTTCAGCAGTGGACAAGTATAGGCTGAGATGAGGATGATGATGACCTGTTGAAATAACTCCTTATTTCAACAGGTGGGTCTGCACGGTTACTAATAAAAAAAAACTTGGGTAAATTTCATAGCAAACGGCAACTACGCCGCTGTCATGACATTTCAGTTGATTACAGCGTAAGTTCCCATTTTGGCCGCGGACCAATGTGGCAAAAGGTCCTTATACGGTTGTAGTTTAAGTCTTGCGGGAGCACTTTTTTATTTTAGCGCTATTATTAACGCGCGTTGAAAAAGCGCTCGTGCGTATGAGGGCTTACCTGTGGAGGTAACTGATATAGAGTTAATTGTGTCTAGCTGATATACAATGAATTGTTTAAATTTCTTTCTAGAAGTCTGATTAAACAGTCACGGTGTTCACACTCTTTCGGCTGAAGATAGATTCCAAGTCGATGCATTTATACGGCAGTCTTTACAACTTTTTACCTACAGCGATTTTTTTTACGTATGGGAGAGTGCAAATAATGACGCAGGAAATAAAAAGTTGTCAAACGATTGTTGTTTGGACAGACGGACTATTTGGTGGTACATACAGATGTCAGAAACCAAGCAGTGCGTTGTGATGAGTAGATGCGCAATAGACGATATAATGAGCGACAGTAGCGTCAGTCCGTGGCAGTTGTTCAGTAGCGCTACGACGTCAGACGTTGATATATATAGGAGCAGTATTTGGTGGAGTGCCTTTTGGATCCGCTGCGAGGAAGCTGTTGTTCCTATAAGTAAAATCAAAAATAATTATAATTTAAGAAGATCTTTTTAGTTTAGTTTAGTTTATATGGCCTCCTTCCGGCTTCATCCCAATGATACCATATTATTGCATTGTGGCGACCAAATATACATTCGTAAGTCAAAGCTCAATTGGATACCCGCAATTCCTTGAGAACCACACAATCTAACCCAGAATAGCAGACATACGAGAAGAGCAATTTAAATAGATGTAGAGAAATAAAAGCTTGAATAACGAACTATGAGAGATGAGAAAGCAAGAGAGATCTATAAACTCTGCCTATCCCGCAGGGAATCTGACGTGATGACATAAGTAGATAGATGTAAAATAGTATAGGGTTTGGCTTTGTGTTTGTATCTTGAAAGGGATTTTGCGTGATGTAATGAATACCTATTAACACCATTGGGTATCGGCGAAAATTATGATATAGGCTTATGTTAAGAGCGTAACGTCGTTGTAAAACCAATATATGCTACGTGCAAAAGTATAACTTTGAGATAGTGATTGAAAGCTTTCTCCTGTAAAATGTTATATGAAGGGATTTTTGAAGCATATTTTTAGCGACCACAGTTCACTGTTTTATGTTTAGGAACACTTGCACGAACCAGGGTTGTGTGTGTGAATGATCTACGCTGTTGGCCGCGGGGCCTTTACAGCTTCACCGGACAAGTCGAACCAGGATTAGCTTTGCCTTTTGACTAACTCGTTCGAAGTTATAACTGTAAAATTACCTTCAACTTAACGTTATAACCTCGAGTTAGTCAAAGGTAATGCTAACCCTGGTTCGTTCAAGTGGGTCTTAGAGTCACATAGCAGTCTTTTCATATAAAAATTTAGTAAGTAAACTAGCTATATCAGTCTAATGTCAATCTCCAATCGCAATTTCCAAAAAGTTCTTATAGCAGATATTTGTTTGACAACGACGATAAGTAAATTTTTACGTTACGCCGATTCATACCGACACATACATGCGTTTTGTCTGAATTTTAATTTTATTGTGACGAATAAATTAGATGCAGAACTTTTGGTAAAAGCTGGTTTGTATATTCTGCTTTCCTTTCGAACGAAGAACAAAAGTTTTCATAAATGTACTTTAAGGAGCTTAATATCTATGACTTATTGTTGTTGTTGTTGTGAAATATAATTTTTTACTCACCAGTTTTGACTTTATCCAGTGTTGTGAAAGTATCGATTACGGTATTTATGGATTTAACAGGAACTAGACTGTGGCAAATACATTTATTATAGCATGTATTAAATAGAGGGCTATATGCTGGCATTGCTGTAATATGAAATATTATGCTAATTACAACCAAATAATAAAAGATGAGGGATAAGGAAGGTCAGGGCTTCATAATTTTACACGGTTAAAAATCTAATGAATTTACTGGTCAGTTCATGAATTCTTCTGCTCGTGCACCCAAATAAAAGAAAAATATTAAAAGCAAAGTCTAACACTCGTATTTATAAACATATCTAAATCCTTACTTTTACTCAAGTAAATACTTAGTATAGTTGAGAAACTGTCACTAGTAAGAGAAGTAAAAACTAGTTTTTTAACCAAGTATAGAATTTTAAAGGCATCACTTTAATTGGCTAAGCAAATGTTTAAGACTAAGTGGATATATGTCTATAGATACGGGTCTAACTAACTGCGTTACAGGGAAATCTGAATAGAGAGCTTAGCATGAACAAATTGTCGTTAACGCAACCTACGTTCACGCTACTTATTTACCAAAATAACTGGATAAGTACGAGTAGCACTCGAGCTCTGAGGGTTACGTACCGGATTCTGTTTCGGCCTATTTAATAGCATATAGACGAGTGTCGAAGTGACTGAACTTTGGTCTAGGCTTGTCGATTTATTTTAATAAAATCTATCTTTGAATTAATTCTAATCGATTATACTGGAATCGATTTTCGTGTTCGAGCCTGTTTTATGTGTCTTAATTAGTACTATAGTTTAAGGTGGCCCTAAAAAACTTTACAACTAAACAAGATAGCCCCATCATGTTTGGGCTTGTTGGATTTGTTTTTATAAGTACTATAGCCAGTAAGTAATATAGACCACAGTTGCCAGAGTCTGGCGGTGGGGACAGAAAGTGCCGATAGGAATTCGCCTTATATAAAACGTAATTCTATCGTATGTGGGCGTTTGATTTATCTAGACAGGTACCATATACCTAGGTGGCGAGCAGGGTCTGAGCCGAAAGGATTCCAAGGGAACTCCTCAGGTTAGTAAAATAGCTCCATCGTATTGTTACAATAAAATCCTGTTTTTTTAAAGATATTTTATTATAATTAATTATTTATGAACATTAAAATTGGATTATAAACAAAACAGTTATGGTCAAACCTTCTTTTTTTGCATCTGTTAGTATTTTGTTTTAATCTATAGTGAGGTGCCTATAGGATGGTCATAAACTCATAATAACTCAATCTACATATCCGTATTGCTTATCGTTAAGGAGTTAAGGAGTATTTTCAAATCCCAGGCTCCAATACCAGTGAAATTCAAATGGAGCCAGGAGCTACATACTAAGTCCAAAGCAAAAAGAATCATCAAATGTTTCATAAATAATAATATTACCTTGAAAAGTTTGTTTCGAAATCAGGCTTTTATGGAAAAAACCCTATGGCAAAAACACAACGGAGACCGACAAGTACTATGGTTATTTAAGGTATGGTACTAGGTATACTCTACAGGATGCGCTAATGAAATTCGTGTGATCGGAAACTACTGTGATCTATATTAGATCCAGGAGCGGTGACCTTGTGATCTGTGCTTACGATCTAACCATACAAAAAAAACGATTGACTATATGAACTATATAATTTTTTTTATACCGCCATTCACAATTCTGGATATCGCAATGAGCACCATCTAGCAAGGTTATATTAGCTAAAAATAATAGTAGTTTGTTATGTTTAGTAGTTAGGTAGTTCCGTTGGCCACCTTCCACTTTATCATCAGACCCTGAACGTCATCTGGTTGTATAGTACTTCTCAATACTAATCTAACAAGCCTAAACACGAGGTGCTTTGTAGTAAACATCCAACAACTCAATCGGATACATGCTTTTTATTATCAAATGCTGTTGGATATCTTAATAAAATAAAATAAAAATAACAAATAAAATACCCGAAGTGCTCGAAAAATGGTACACAAGATTTAAATCAGAAACACAGACAGACTTAGGATCATAAAAGCTTATAAAAATTTACCTATGCTTTGTTAGTCTGGCAATTAATGCGCGTAGCGATCACGATGTCCTGAGTTCGAATCCCAGGTCAGACTAAATGTAATTTTTAGATAGAAATATTTCCAGTATTAGCTGGCATTATGTCCGATATAATGGCATTAGGCTTGCCCCCTATTGCATGAGACCTAACATCCGAACTTGGGGAGTATTCATCGCCTGTATAGGCGTGACGATGTTTATTTTTATATTCTCGTATTTTACAACAACGTTGATATTTAATTATATCCTTATAAAAAAAGTCACACACACCGGGACGCCTTCATGCCCCGGTAGTGGTAGATGTGTACTGTGTGCGTAAATCAACTTATTGCTGAGAATTAAGGTGCCAATGTAATAGGGGTGAGGCTATTGCCATTATACCGGGCACAATTTCGAACCCCGACTGATACTGGGATCTTTTTATAGAAGAACTACATTTTGTCCGCCCTACAATTTTTGCGAGATCCTCCGTGATCTCTAAATGCATTATGCTAAATGCATTACCTTCTAGACCAACAAGCCAGTCCATAAAAATACCTTTTAAAAAAGACCTCTTTCTTTATAAAATTTTGCTGTAATTAAATAAACTACATTTAATTTTTATTCAAACTATATAAACATAAACGAATAAATCAACAATCTGATCAAATTTACGTCCTGCAATGTAAGCAGATGGTGCCACAGATATTAATTTATCACAAGCGCTAATATCTCGCTGTAAAACTAAGCTGTTTTCCGCAATTACATAACCGGTCGACAACAGCGCCACTTACCGAGTCTATGTTTTATAGCCTATGTTACTTCTGGATAATATAGCTTTCTAATGGTGAAAGAATCATTAAAATCAGTCCAGTAATTTTTGAGATTATTCATTACAAACATACAAAAAACAAAACTTTCCTCTTTATTATATTAGTGTAGATCACGCCGGATCCCTTGCGGGGAAGACAAAGAAGCATAGTTCCATAAAATGTCAGTAGACAGCGTTATCTTAATTTTTCATCGGGTTTAAGGGGGAAAATCATATTTTTTTATATGTTATCGTTATAAATTAACAATTATAGGATGTTTTCCTATACTTGTACCCTAGAACCTTGCTTCTTGCCAAATTCCATGGTTCTAAGTCAAAGGGAAGTGCCATATAATTTCTGATGAGTGTCTTTAAATGACCATATATCTTTTGTTTGCGTTTACTTAGAACCTTCATTTTTTTACACGTATTTGATATAAATTTCAGCTGACAACAACTGTTCCTGAGGAAAAGGGTGATAACCGTCAAACAAACGGACAACGAAGTGATCCTATAAGGGTTCTCGGAACCCTAAAAATGATCGTAATAGCATGTTTTCTAACAACCATACGCTAACGTCAATCTGATCTTGCCAAGTCCTCTGAAGATACAACGCGTACTTCGTGATCGCGACGGTGGCGCGACCTAGATAGTTGTAATGTACTGAAATGTACGGGAGACGCCACACGGCGCAGCCACGCTGCCGATTGCAGGCCGAGCGTAGCCGAGCTTTTCCGTCGCGCTCTGTCGGCTGTTTGACCAACCATTAATTATGCTATTTTTGCAAATCACCTAAGACAATTCGCATGTTTGACAAGTTTTAACAAGATTGTTTTAAAAGTTCGAAAAATGAAATCGGTGTTTGCTGTTTCCAATACCCAAATCCTCCAACAACCACTTCGAGATCGCGATGCAGACTTCTATGTTATTTTTGTTGCAGGAAAGTAAAGTTTCTTGTTTCAAGTACCTGGGTAGCCAAATAAAAAATGATAATATTGTTGTTTCTAAAATACCTTCTAGAAGCAAATAGCCGTGTTGGGAATAGCATAACCTTAACTTGCAGCTTAGACTTTTGGTGTACAGTCTTTCCTAAAGATGTCATCTGATAAAAATTGGACGGATTTATAAACGTTGTTGATTCATCAAATGACAGGACAGTTATTTCAATAAAAATGTATTGTGATACTTAAAAAACCTGGTTTAGACGGCTGTTCACAAAATCCCAATCGATATGTCTACACGCGGACATTTCTGTTTTGTCAGAGATCTCATGTGGTAAACGCAAGGCTGATATGATGATGATGATGATGAAACGCAAGGGGGTGGGTAGTACTTATGTTACATGGACGTGCATTGCAGCAAACTAGCCCTAAGGTCTCCTATAACACTGCTGACCAAGTTTACTGTCAGTCGGGTGACCGAATTTATAAAAACTCAATTATCTTCTGTAAATGAAATAAATTAATGCAAATATTAAAAAGGTAGTTGCCTCATAGGATTCCATGAACCAAAGTCTTCGATATATGCAGTTCTATGTTTACTTACCTTCCGATTTTATGTGATAGAGCAAATTATTGAGGGACTCGTTCACTTTCGTCTGGACAGACACTGTTGTCAATGCTATTAAAGCGAATTGTATTTCTATTATTAGCTGACCAATGTCCATGTAGAAGGATAAAACTAAATGTATGAGTTGTTTTGCCCCTAAAAGAAAAATAATTCGTGATGTCAGCATTACCTATGATATGTCAGTATCAAAGCATACACTTTTGCATATTTGTGAAAAATTTGGAGAATATAGAGTCCCTTGTCTCACACCTATATGCATTAGGATGGATTGCTGGTTTTGTATCTGAACGACCATCGCCGGGGTTTTATAGGTTCCACAGCACTTGTCGGTTGATTTAACAATATTGCAAGGTTTCCGGAACTAACTAGATGTCGATCAAGTCTAAGGTACACTGTGCGGATCTGGACACGTCGTCATTGGTCAAATTTGTCACTTTCGTTCAACAGAGTGTGTATTGACGCATCGGAGGTTTGCAAGACCTGGGTGATCGAGGTTTCATTCGAGGGTGGTGTTTGCGGTGGCTGTCTGGCGCTGGTCACTTCCTTCTCTCCAATATGGTCGAGGGGAGTGATGGCTGTCCAGTAGTCACACTCGTGAACGGGTGATGCTTGTGGGGACCAGTCCATCTGGAATCCTCTAGATACTCTTTATAAATATCATCATTAGTCTCAAATCTCGATCTTAAGGTATCACATTGGCGCTAGATCGTAACTATTTAATTATAATCTAAACATAACATTTACACAATATGATTAAAAAAAAAAAGAAAGAAATATGAGAAAGAGAATTCAATAAAAAGACAAGCCCGCTGAGTTTCTTCGCCAGATATTCTCAGTGGAGACTGCATTCCGATCTGGTGGTAGATTAGTAGTTAAATAAGATTTATTTAATATTTGTAAGTAAACCCTGGCGCAGGGTTTATACATAATAAATTATTTGAGTTTGAGTTAAACAGCTCACTTGCTTATAAGGGTTATTTAGGTGGGCTCCATTGGTCGCCTTTAACAACATCCACAGGAACAATTAATAATCCTAAAATTCTACTACCCATACTACGTCACAGACATTAAGAAATTACATCTGTTAGACTTACCCCTATCTTCCGTATCGTAGTACCATAATTTAATTTTGATAAATACTGTAATAACCATTGCGAAGGGAATAATTGAGAGTATCAGCCATTTGTTTCTTTCTTTGATAGAGCTGCGACAATACAAGTTTAGTTCCAAATTTATCTGAAAATGCACAATAAATGTATAATTTATGTTTAAAAAGGAACACTTCATCACGATCCTTCTTTCTTTTTCATACTCCACACAGACGTGACAGAAAGTATTAGAAAGTTCTCTTTCAATTTACATTATTAACGGAATTCAATAAAAAATATAATACATTCCAAATTACCCATAATTGTCTATAATGAATATCAAGAACGTTATAATATGCTGAACAACTTAAACGTAAAAAGACAAGTAAAAAGTTCAGTAGCTGCAAAACTTGACTACCTTTTGCAGCTGATTCAAACAGCGGATTACGCCAAACATGCGCCTTTTCCCAGTGAAGCTGGCTGCAAGCATCACTACACCCAGCGTCACGGTATGAAAACACATCACGATCTCGTTATTGGTCATCATGGAGTATAGTAAACCCGATCCCGAAAGTATATTGTATGCGGCCCAAACAGTTACGACGAGGAAAGCTGCAAACATAATATAATGCAAACCCCGTATTCTGATACGCACACACTCACAATGTAATGTTATTTTTGTACTTTATTATAATAATTATTCGCATAGTATTATATATGTAAACAACATTTAATAATGTACGCCTTTTAGGGAATCGCACTGCTTCTCCTTAACGCTGTAAAGGAGACGCTGTCCTACTCCTCATTAATATAACTTCCCGTGGAGGACGGCGATGTGGCCCATGGAGCCGTGAGCACCGCAACGGTGCAGCGGGGAGCGAGTCCATTGGGTCCCCTCCCGAAGGCGGGCTCTTCGGAGCACGACACAGAGGGGCACTGGTGTGTTCTTAACGGAGATCCCGGAGCCCCTCCCCGAAGTGTCGATGCCGGCCACAGTAGGTTTTAGTCGGTAAGAGTCCGCCATGCCCCACCAGCTTCCCCCGAGGCTGGCGGAAGTTAATGAGGATTTCCCCACGTAAAAAAAGGTTATTTTAATTATAACCTATCTAGGAGGATAGGGGTCACCCACTCATTCGTAATAATACCCAAATGTTTTGACATCATCATATGCTTACTGTTAAGTGTTCAATATGATTAATATTATATTATTATTATTGATCATATTGGATACTAACCAGTAAGTAACGACAGAGGTAAATACTTACCACACAACAACCCAACAAAAGGAAACAAAATAGTTTAAAGGTGCCTTTTAAAGTATGTATTCCCTAATTTCAAATGTGACGTACGTGCACGTCACCAAGATTCATCGCTATGACGATACTCAGGCGTCCAAATTGTACTGTCCCCAGAAAAACTGATGGGTTCGATCGTAGGCTGCGACTGGCCATTACTTTTTTGTATTATCTGGACTTGTCTCAAATGTTTTTAGCTATTTCCATCTCATCGCATTCAGTGTTACCATTGTAACTATTAATATTATCTTGTTTGATACGATTTAATATTGATCCCTCCCTTCCTTAATAACTTTTTGCAAAATTATATTACGTGAATATGGTTATATCACTTACCTATAGCCGACCAAATTATCTTGCTATATAGAGCGGCAGTAGGTGACACAGTGACGAGCCAGCCGGTGCGCACCGATCGCATCTTTAGCGGCGCAAGTCCCACGAGCTGGGATACTCGGAGTATCCAACCTAGCGGCCCGTTGCACTGTGTAGAACTGTGAGGGTCCATAGTATCTGTACGGACACGCACATTATTATTCTATATAGTGAATTTTACTGTATTTATGTTGCAATCCGAACGTCCTCCAGTAAACCTGCGATTCAGCAGAACATTGGAATTTGTATAACATTTAACATATCAGTAGCAATTTTGTACTCAAACAACTAACATGTTTTAATTGTAAATTCTAATTAAAACCATTTAAGAAACAAACAATCTTTATCTCCCACAAACGGGTCACGACTCATCTGTAGGATAAGGAATCAATCACCTTACCCCTACATTTTGGTCCTTCGAGCCCTGCTTTAGTGTTTTTGAGTCTTTGCTGCGTTAGCAAATCGGTTTACCTGGCTTTCCACCAGCGGAATCCCCCAGGCGAATTGAGACGTTGCACATAACGTAGCTAAGCTGATAAAGTCACTAAAGATTAAACAAAACTAGTGCCGGGTGAAAACAGTGAACAATTTAACAAGTGTGAAAACAGGAAACATTTTACCAAGTAGGTGAAAAGGGAACAACATAATATAAACAAATTTAAATAACATATTAAATAACAACATAACATAATGTCTACGGATTCGTATGATGATATTTTACAACAACAGGCTGAGCTGGTGGAGATCATCAAAGCCATTCAGGCCAACTTCAAGAAAGATAGCCCGTCAAGGAAACAAACTCTTGAATACCATGACGAGCGTCTGAAGAAACTTGAAAATAATTGGTCAACATTTGAGTTTAACAATACCCGTCTTTCTTTACTAAAGACTGAGAAAAAGGGTAATTACTTTGACAACAAGGTATTTGAAAAACTCCAACAATTTTATGAACAAACAAAAACGATGATTTTGACCTCCAAGCAAGAACTGGAGCGCCGAATCACGCATGAAGAACAAATGCTAAGAGAACAACTGCAAGCAACAGCTAACATTGAAGAAGGAAACATTGAAGAGAATGAGTATTTTAGAGAAGCCAGTGAGGGAAGAGGTAGTGACGGCGAACGAAAATACGACGAAAATACCATGACTTTGATTAACGAACAGAAATCTAATGTTAAGGCATTTGAAAGAACAATACGCAATCTGGATATTGGAGTACTTACAGAAAAGTGGCAACTGGAAGACAAACTCAAGATTATCACCCAGCGATGGGAAAACATTGATAAGTTGTACTGGAAATTGGATAACATACTTCATGACGTAAGTGCCCACGAACAAACATATAACAAGCTGGAAAAAATGTACGAAGTGGCTAAAACAATGATTAATAACAAAATCTGGGAGCGCAACCATCAAGAGACATCAGCACCTAAAATAGAATTGCCTAGCTTCGCGGGTAACTATGCGCAGTGGACCACATTCAAGGACTTATTCACGGAAACAGTGCATCAGAACACGTTTATATCAAAATCCCAAAAGATGCAACATCTCAAGTCTAAATTGAAAGGAGAAGCTGAACGCCTAGTTCAACACTTGTCAATAAGCGCGGACAACTACGAAACTTGCTGGAACATCTTAAAACAACGGTATGATAACCTCCGACTGTTATTTACTTACCACGCCAGTGAACTTCTGAATCACCCTACCATCCAACAACCTTCAGCCGCAAGTGTGAAAAGGATGCATGACGTAATTCAAGAAAATGTAAATGCGATTTCAAACCTGAAGATTGAAACCAAAACTTGGGACCCATTATTGGTTCATATTTTTCTGAACAAACTCGACAGTGAAACGAAACAAGCTTATGTGGAGTCTTTGAAAAACCCCAGAGAAATACCTACACGGCGTTGGAAACAAACATTAAGCCTAGCCGTAGTACGAACGCAGAAAAAGCAACAACTTCGGAGAAACCTATTTACAATTATAGAAAATATAAACAACATAATGAACAGTACAATAATAGTCAGTCGCCGAAGACATTTTATAACTTTATTACAAAATGCCCTAAATGTAACAAGAAACATGGATTATACCGTTGTAAAGAATTTATAGACATGACGTCACAAGACCGACTCATAACAGCGAACAAACTTGGCGTATGCAAAAACTGCCTGTTTAGCCATAACGGAGTTCAATGCACGTCAACGAAGAAATGCAAACAGTGCAATAACAATCATAACACTTTACTGCATGATGCATTACATAACGAACGGGAAAATTCCACGAACAAACAGGGTCAAAGACATACCCATGTGTGTAACGAACCATGCAATGATGTACTCTTAGCAACAGCCCAAATCGAAGTCAAGACCTCATTTGGAACCAACATCAAACTGAGAGCCCTATTAGACCAAGGTTCACAAGTTACAATGATAACAGAAGACGCTGCTCAACGACTGCGGCTGAAGAGAAGCAAGTTGGATGCGGCGGTATATGGAATTGGGTCTTCGCCTACAAACAAATGCAAAGGAATGGTTAAACTATCCTGTAAATCTCTGCATAATGACTTCACATTTGAAGCCGAAGCCTTGATTATGAACAGACTAACAAGTCAGCTTCCGAACAATAACATAAATAAATCAATCTTTAAACATTTGGAGAACATTAAGCTAGCAGACCCAAAATTTAACATAGCTGGAAACATTGACATATTATTGGGTGCTGACATATACTCAGAAATTTTGTTAGAGGGTCTGATAAAAACAAAAAATTCCAATATCGTGGCTCAACAAACCCATCTAGGGTGGATTATTTGTGGGAGATACAAAACATTTTACTGCCATGTTACTATAAACAACCTAGAAGAAATAGCTAAATTCTGGGATTATGAAGATATAACAAATAATAATAAAGAACAAAACGAGCAAGATCCTTGCGAAACATACTACAAGGAAACAACAATCAGGTTAACAGATGGAAGATACCAGGTTCGCCTTCCACTGAAACAAGAGATCTGTGAAAAACTAGGAACATCTAAACCTCAAGCAATTGCACAATTTAAGATGCTTGAACGAAAAATGGCCAATAATGTCAATTTTGGACAAAGCTACAGAGCCTTCATGTCCGAATACAAAAATCTGGGACATATGAAGAAGTTCACAAGTAACAATAGTGTTCTTCAGTACTTTCTACCACATCATGGAATAATACGAGAAAATTCCATAACAACAAAATTGAGAGTGGTGTTTAACGCTTCTGCGAAAACAAGTACAAAATGCAGCCTTAACGACCTGATGGAGAGTGGACCCAATTTGCAAGCCGATCTGCAAGCAATCCTATTACAATGGAGACAGTATCGGTACGCACTAACAGCAGACGTCGAGAAGATGTATAGATACATTGCTATGCATCCTGATGACCAGCCACTACAGACGGTCATCTGGCGTGACAGTCCAGAACAAGCCATGACAGAATTTCAATTGTGCACTGTAACTTACGGCACAAAAGCTGCTCCGTTTTTGGCTTTAAAAACATTACATCAGCTGGCAGAAGATGAAGGCTACAACTACCCGAAGGCCAAACACATATTAAAACATAATTTTTTCATGGATGACGGAATATTTGGCTGCAACCAAATTAAAGATGCTCAAGAAACTCGAAATGAGCTGATACAATTGTTGAAGAGTGGAGGATTCAACATCCGCAAGTGGGCTAGTAACGAACCAAAACTGGTAGAAGATTTGCCTGAATCGATGAGAAATCCACTCAACGTTCATTTCACAGAGTCGGAAACATCGAAAACATTGGGCCTAAGTTGGAACCCGAAAAAAGATAACTTTATTTTGAAACCAACCTTGAAACCAACAAAATTAACCACAACAAAAAAAAGGCAGCTCCTGAGTGAGATCTCGACGTTATTTGATCCTTTGGGCTGGCTGTCTCCAATAACAATAAAAACAAAAATACTCTTTCAAGATATCTGGAAAAGTAAAATTGAATGGAACGAAAATATTCCTGAACATATTCAGAAACAATGGACAGCCTTGAGACATGAGTTAACAACATGCAAGGAATTTCATATAAAACGATGGCTGGGTGCAAACATCACCCAAGAAAACATGCAACTCCATGCATTCTGTGACGCGTCAGAAAAAGCGTACGCATGCATTGTTTATAGCGTCATACGAAACAGCAAGAATCAAATACAAATAAACATAATAGCGGCGAAGACAAGAGTTGCCCCTTTACAAAAACAACAAACATTGCCCAGACTAGAATTATGTGGTGCACAACTACTGAGCCAACTAGTTAACAAAATAAAACAATGTATGAACAGGAATGAGATCAATGTTACAGCCTGGACTGACTCCATGGTAGTCTTGGGATGGATCAATGGTGACATTAACAGATGGAAGTCGTTCGTAGCTAATCGAGTCAAGCAAATAACGAACATTATACCACCACAAAATTGGAGATACGTAAAATCCGAAGAAAACCCAGCAGATTGCGCATCGAGAGGTTTGATGCCGTCTCAGTTACATAATTTCAAGCTGTGGTGGAATGGACCAGAATGGCTACAAAATGATTGCATTCCTAGTACACAAGATCACCTTAAAATGCCAACAGACAAAGAAATAAAAGTGTACAATGTGATAAAAAGGTGTACGGAACCCAACATTATAACAGAAACACTAAATAAATATAACAATGTAAACAAAGTGTGCCGGATTATCGCATGGGTGTTACGTTTCATAAACAGAGCACGCCACCCAAAGGAGCACGATGAATCAAAGCAATTAACAATAGGTGAAATACGAGAAGCACGGATAATTATAATTAAAGACGTTCAAGAGTTTTGTTATAAACAAGAGATAACAGAGCTATTAACTAATGGGTTCGTTATAAAACGAAGTCGCATTTACAAACTGAATCCTGTCCTGGACGGTAAAGGATTACTTCGGGTGGGAGGAAGACTGAAACATTCTTATTTACCAGAAAATATGAAACACCCCATTATCATCCCGGAAGAAAGTCAACTAGCAACATTACTGATTAACGAAGCGCACTTAACAACCCTACATGCAGGAGCCAGATTAACATTAGCCACATTGAGACAACGATACTGGATCATTGGTGGCAACAAAACAGTGAAAAAACACATAAGAAAATGTGTAACATGCTGCCGTTTTAATGGAAAAGTCCAACAACAACGCATGGCTGATCTACCTGCTGCTCGCATAACTCAATCCCCGCCCTTCTATCACACGGGGGTGGACTTCACTGGCTACGTGGAGGTGAAGCTAAACAAAGGCAGAGGAGTACGAACATCTAAAGGCTACATTGCCATCTTTGTGTGCATGGTCACGAAGGCCGTGCATTTAGAGTTGGTCAGCGATTTGTCCACGCCAACATTTATAATGGCTTTAAAAAGGCTGATTGCTAGAAGAGGATGTCCAAAACATCTCTATAGTGATAACGGCACCAACTTCATAGGTGCAAAAAGAGAGCTGTACCAACAGCTTCGTCTAACTCAAACGACAAACTCTTGGCAACACAACATGAATAACCTAGGAGTGGAATGGCATTTCAATGCCCCTAGCTGGCCATCTGCAGGCGGACTGTGGGAAGCAGCAGTTCGGTCCATGAAACACCATCTGAAACGTGTGATAGGAACACAAAAGCTCACCTACGAAGAATTTTTAACATTAATCTCGCAGATTGAAGCGTGCCTAAATTCTAGGCCCCTGTGTCCATTGACGGAAGACACTGAAGACCTGGAATACCTAACTCCAGGCCATTTTCTAATTGGGAGACCTTTGACATCATTGCCCGAAGAAAAAATAACAGACTGTAAAGTCAGTTTCCAACATAGATGGCGTCTAATGGAGCAAATGCACCAACATTTCTGGCGGAAGTGGTCTGCAGAATATCTTCATACTCTACAAGTACGAAGTAAATGGAACAAACAACAGGAAAACCTAAAGGTCGGGGAAGTTGTCGTCATAAAAGAAGATAACTTACCTCCGGCAAAGTGGATCCTGGGCCGAGTAACTGAAACACACCCTGGTAAAGATGACTTAGTTCGCGTGGTGACCCTGAAAACAAAGGATGGGACCCTGAAGCGTCCAACAAGTAAATTAATTTTGTTACCTATAGAAAAATCTGCATCTGTAGTTACCAGACCTGAAAAGAAGGAAGAAACTCCACATAAGCAAAACGAAAACAAACTAAGCAATTGAGATTTTCCAGAACAAATCTAGCATGTCTTTTTTTAATATTATTAACATTATTTCATCCAACGAAACAAGATAACGAGATGGTAAATATTAATCAGTTTCACAAGGAAAAAACAGTCTATTTTGAAGATATCGGGAAACTGCAAAATATACACGATACCTGGAAAATAGTAACATTTTTTAACATGACATCCTATTGGCAAGGGATCGGATCAATACAAAAATTGGTGTTACACGTGGAATCAAGATGCAAGAATTTTGAATACAAGAATATTTGCCACAGCATCGTCCTGGAGTTGAAACAAGAACTTACTGAAATAACACACAACAACTACTTACTTATCTCCGAGCAAACGCCAAGGCCAAGACGTATATCTCGCGGCCTGATCAACGGCATAGGATACATAGCAAATGAGCTGTTTGGCGTGTTAGATTCCAGATTTGCAGAACAATATAAACAGGATATACTTAACTTACAAACAAATGAACATCATATGATTAATCTAATTAGAAACCAAACAACAATTATTGAAGCCCAGAATAATATACTTAAACGCAATCAACTAGTGATGAATCAACAATTTCAACTGATGGAAGAGCATTTAAATTATACAGATACTTACCTAAACAAAATGGAACACGCCGTGGAGCAAAATCAGAACATGATCTATTTCAACATGATGTCAATGTCAGCTAATATCATCTTAGCGAAACTACGTTCAATTCAACAGATGCTCCTTAACATTGCGACTAGCATCCAACATGGGCAGATTGATAACAGATTGCTGACCCCAGAACAATTACGGCAAGAACTGAACGCGATATCAGGACAGCTACCAGAACATTTATCACTCCCCATAGAAAACTTCCGAAACCATTTAAGCAGTATCTATAAGCTGCTAGAGGTTAAGTGGGCAGTATTTCAAAATTTATTCATCACGGAAATAAAACTACCGCTGACTAATGATAATGGACTTCGGTTATATAGGGTGATACCAATCCCTATAATAAGAAATAACACAACATTTCTCATGAAGACAGTGTCAGATTACATTGGAATAAACTTGAGAAAAGAAATATACATGGCCTTGTCAGAAAAAGATATCGGGACCTGTACAGTAGTCGAGCAAAAGTACTTGATCTGTAAGCTAAACAAACCAACATACAACATGAGCAGTAATAACACGCCCTGTGAAATATCACTAATAACCGGCGAATACGCTAAGAGCTGTGAGTACGTTGAGGACACATGCAATAACAAATGGCTCGAGCTGCATAAGCCGAATACGTGGATTTATTTCTGCTGTAGTACATGTGAACTAAAACTTATATGTGATGAACACATCAGTGCAAGAACAACACAAAAAGCAGGAATTATTGAAGTAGATCCTAATTGTATAGTAAAGCACGAAGACGCAACATTTTATACAAAAACGCTGCACGAGAGTTATATAAACATAAATACCGAAATTCACATACCAAAAGTGAACAGCTATGATATAAATAACTTGACAAGTCCTGAAGTCCAATTCTCTCCAAAACTTACAACAAACTTAAAACAAGATGCAGCCAACCTAGACGAACTGAAACAAAAAATAGACGAACTGCAGGTCCAGAGCGAATTAGATAACGGGATAACAAGCCATGATATACACCAATACGCGGTGTCGTACACAAGCCTCGTGGTGCTGCTGGTGGTGGCGGCGGCAGCGTGCAGCTACGTGCACAGGCGCCGCGCCGCGCCCGCGCCCGCGCCGACCGACAACGCAACCGTCAACATTGAGATGAGAACCCTACCGAGGACAACTACTACACGGTTCCAACACTCGAGATCGGAATACGCACGTCCTCAACCTACATTCAACATTTAATTTTAAAACATTTATATCTTTTTATATTATTAACATTTGTGGTTGTATAACTTTTAGGCCTGGCAGGATGTACGGACACGCACATTATTATTCTATATAGTGAATTTTACTGTATTTATGTTGCAATCCGAACGTCCTCGCAGTAAACCTGCGATTCAGCAGAACATTGGAATTTGTATAACATTTAACATATCAGTAGCAATTTTGTACTCAAACAACTAACATGTTTTAATTGTAAATTCTAATTAAAACCATTTAAGAAACAAACAATCTTTATCTCCCACAAACGGGTCACGACTCATCTGTAGGATAAGGAATCAATCACCTTACCCCTACAGTATCTGAAAAAAATATAAAGCTATCAGAGACTACGAGGCATGTCTATCTAGTTAGATGATTTTTATTTTCTAACAGAATATACTGTGGTGGAACCAAATAGAACATCATATTTATGAAGTCTGTAACAACAGAGATAATACAAATCGTTGGCCTGTCGAACATAATGAGTGTATTTGGGTTATACGATTTTGTTTGATGGATTCACCGAAATAAAAGGGTTTATAGTTATTTCTAATTGAATTTTAGCCTTTTTCCAATTTTATGGAACGTATTTCAGGCTATCTGTTTGGAATCCGAGACTCAAACGTCGCCTAGAATAGAAATTATCGGATAAAAACGCTCTTATTCCACTCAACCTAAAAGCTACCAGCTAATAAAAAGCTACCTATTATTCAAAATTATTTTATAATGAGAGAAAACTTATGGTCAAGTTCCTGTTTCAAACGTAATAAATGCAATGGCGGTATTTCTAATGAATCATAACCACGGTGTATGTAACGCAACATTGTAAGTATCGTGATGGGCCATCAAAACACAAACTCATTTGTGTTCGACGGAAAATCCGATCAAGTGCGAGTCTGACTTGGGCACAAATACCAAAAGTCAAAATATTTAGAACTTCTTACTATCAGTCATAATTATGTTTGCCACGATAGGCTTGCAGATTCTCTCCGATATGAGGGTTTCTTACAGATTTTTGGCTTCACCGTTAGCTGGTGACTATCACATTAAAGATTTGGTAAAGCGGGTGAACCAGGTTTCTGACTCTGGAACCTCGTTTATATCTATCGATTACAATTACTTCAACGCATGGTTCATGAATTAAAATCAAAGGCTTATGAAATAGCTCAAAATACACGTGAAACAAAGTGCTTCCTCTCTTTCTTCAAACATTTGCATAAATATTGACTAATAGAAATCTGAAGACTTAGCATGAATAGATTGACGTCATCGTAACGTTGTAGAGAAACCTGCTGCTGTCACATTCAGCTTTATTGAGTAGAATCTATCTATCTATATCATCACGCCAGATCCCTTACGGGGTAGGCAGAGAGTACAGAGTTCCAACAGGCTCTTTCCTTACATACCTCTCTGGCTTCCTCTACTCTCATAGTTCGTCTCATACACGCTCGCCGGTTACGGAGACTGCTGACTTGTCCTTCAGATAAGACCCGGTCTATTTGGTCATGGTAAGATAGTTTCGGTCTTCGCCGGTACCTACATCCTTCCACGTTCGCATTGTATATCAGTTTTGTCATTCTTTCTTCGGGCATTCTTTCTATATGTCCGAACCAACGGAGCATACCCTTTCTCATCTTTACACCGATACTCTCTTTCATACCTATTTGCTTTCTTACTACGCTGTTGCGAATACGGTCGGTCAGCTTCACTCCGCACATCTTCCGCAGAGCTCGCATTTCCACCGCATTTATCCTACTTTCATTCTCCTTCTTACATACCAGTTATTGAGTAGAAAAGTACAACATATCAATTTGATAGGCCAATCCTAAAGTGAATCTGTTCGTGCTAAGCAAATCAAAATTCTTTGGTGCTAAGTCCTCCGAGACTTTTCTTATATCAATATTTTAAGCAATCAAAAGTAATATACGCGTGGCGGAGTTTGACCCACTACACTCTCACCATCATATGTACGAGAACATCTTTGCCTAATCGGGACATTACAGGTTGATTTTTCTCTCAAAATGCATAAGTTTTAGCACTGTACTTATTTGATCTATGTTGAGATTATAAGGAGGAAAGATTTGTTTCTTTGTATTCGATAAACTCTAAAACTATAGAACCCATTTCATTAATTCTTTAACCATTAGAAAGCAAAATATCCAGAAACAATATAGAATATATTTTATTTAAGCAATAATATAATAAAAGCAGTAATAGCCTATTATTAGACCATTGGACTGCAGAGTCAGAGCAAATCCAGGCACGCACCTCGGTTTTTCGAAAGCATATGCGTATCAAAAATTAACTATCACTTGCTATAACGGTGAAGGAAAACATCGTGAGGAAACCTAGGAGTTTCTTGAAGGTATGTGAAGTTTGCCAACGAGCACTGGGCCAGCGAGGTGGATTATGGCCTAAACCCTCTCAGGTTGAGAGGAAGCACGTACCAACGGTGGGACAGTTTCTTAACAGGGCAATTATTATTATTCAGTAATAATAGGATAATTTATAAAGATATTACAATATTAATGCGTGCGCAACCGCGTATGACAGTTAGTTTAATATAATAATGATAATATCAGCCTATACTGTTCCACTGCTGGGCAAAGGCCCTCTCTCATAAATTGAGGTGACAGAGATTAGGTCATAGTCCACCACGCGAACCCAGTGCGGATTGGCGGAGGCAGGTTTGTGGCCATCTGCTGTTGGAACTTATTAAGCCGCCTAGAAGGCTTCCAACTCGGCTTAACGACTACTACATTAAGTGGTAACCGGGACAACGTCTTAGCTTGCCTTCCGAAGCGCGGAGACGTTCGAATATGAAAATGTCACAAGCGGTCACCCATCTCAGGCCGACCGAGTCAAACACTGCTTAACCTTGGCGATCGATAAGAACACTGCGGTCGCATAGCGCTAAGAGCGCCTCTTATTTTAGTATAATTAGTTATAATTACCGTGGCAGCGGGCGGGGCACATTGCTTCTAAAATTAAAGACCGTTGGAGCAGAGAGGTTCTCGAGTGGCGACCTCGTACCAGAAGACGTGGAGTAGACAGGCCTCCCAAAAGGTGGAGCGATGTTCTGGTGAAGGCCACAAGCAAAAGCTAGAAGCGGGTCGTCGTGGGGATCTTTGGGGATAATGATGATATTACTGGAGGCAGAAGATAATAGTAAGCGGTAAATTGATAATTAAATGCACTCTCGGACACGATAAAATCACATAGTTTTATTTATAACATCTTTTATTTGTTGCGTGGCGGATGATTTACAACATTATATAGAACATTTTTGACCAAAGGTAACTCGTATTTCCTTAATACTCGTAAATTGATGGATACAAAGTTTGTGTTTACTCCAGATCATACATTTTGATTACATCTTTCGTAACTTTCCATTGTTTACCGTGTCCCGTACAGTGTGATAGTGATCTTATTTGTAGGTACTTATTTGAAGTACAGTGACTGATAAAAGTTGAATGCTAATCATACAAAAAAGAAATAACAAATTACTGTACAAAATTCACTGGGATGGACTATTTTTTACTACTTTTTAGATTTCATTTAATAAGCATACTGTTATAACGTTTATTTATATCCCGTCTTTGTTTTTTTTAGGGACGCTACTTCTTACAATTATTATGGATCTAACCCTCAAATACTAAACTCAAAATTAAGTAAAAAATCATTTATTTGTAAATACCTATCCAAAGTACGGTATGAAAGTCAAAATTATTCCTTTCTTTACATCAACATGGCGCAACACCCTAGATGGCGGATTAGTTATTTTTAATGAACTTCTACAATATGGGTATCAAATGAAAGGGCTTGCTGGGAACAACTCGAAAAATAAAGTGACATTACTCTAAATCCAATATGGCGCACTAAGTTTTTTATGCTTTCCTACAATATGGGTATCCAATGAAAGGACTTGTTGAGAATGCGAGTTAAAGTCCGTTGCTCCAATCCGTCTGAAATTTTGGTGTACTGGGGTTTTTGGAGTCCTCGATTATGATATTGAGGTTGAATTGTTCGAGTCTGTAGCATCGGTTGGTTAACTTTGACTTGTGTAATCAAACCTGGAACTGTATTTCGTAAGCCACAAGTAAGCTTCAAGCTGAAATAAGTGGTGCATTCCTCCAAACGTTCAAGCCGAGGTGAGGCTGTGCCAAGGATTGAGTGGCATTAGGGTACCATGATATCGTTAACGTACCGCCTCAGGGCACCGGGGCGAACCCTGTTGTATATTAGCTCTTACCCTTCTAAACGAAGCTCTAGGAGGGTCGACAAATATTTCTTCGGTACTCGTGGAAACAACATGGAAAAAACAGAAACATCAAGGCAAAGGAAGAGAAGGCTAATGGAGAAGAAATTAAAACGACAAGAAAAACTTGCCATTGAAAACGATGTCGCAAAACGCCAACGACTCAGTAAAAGGCGTGATCCGGACAATAGCGAAACACACACTCAACGACAGTTAGCGCTGCTGCCGGAGAGCACAAATGTAGTCCGTATAGACTTCGGTAAAGAAGGTTCATCTCATTCAACCCAAGACTGTGCAATTTTTGACTATGCAATGCTGCCAATTATATTATTTTTGGCTTGCACTGTACACAAAATGCAGGGTAGTACTGTCGACCATGCCGTTGTATACTTAGGCTCGAAGCTTTCTGCTGCTAGTCAAGCATACGTGGCCTTAAATAGGGTAAATTCATTAGGTTTACCTTATTGAAGACCTACCTTACCTGTGTAGATAGCATCCGGTTTTTTTATATAAATAATTATTTTCAAATATACTAATTTTGTTTCATGTTTTGGTTTTTTAATTTACGTTCATTATAACCAGTACAACAGCTACACCTGTAAAATTTGCGAGGGTAGAAAATAACAGTCTGTATACATACACTTGAAAAATATCACCTTCAAAAGACTGAGATAATTTGGTGACACATTTATGTAAAATTATTTAGAAATTATATTTAATACCTATCTGACTAGCACGGCAGTAATACTGTTAGATAGAAGGTATTTCAGGATGTGTGTTCAGAGATATTCGAAATACATACAGAGAGCACGAAAAGATTGACGTTAGCGTGACGCTATCGAGTTGATATGCCATCCTTGTTACACTACAAATTTACTAAATAACCCTGAACGTGACAGAGCGAGTATTCGCGAACATTTCCAGAGTAAGTTTACGTTAGCTTACTAAATGTATTGCTTCCTCTTCACAATCCCATCGACGTGAAGCTTCCATTTCCACTTGACGTCTGATTCGTGGAGTACGTACCTCTTCTTCACGCGGTAGAATCGGCATTCCGCTGCTGACACCAATGTTACGTAGCGGCGTAATTAAATGCCGAATAACGTGCGAAGTACTTGGATACTAACGAGAGTAGTACACACTAGTACTACTCTTGTTAGTACCCAAATACTGCTTTCAAGTCGCTGAGTCACTCGTAGTATCCGTATATCGTTGCTAAAGTCGCCGATGTATTCCACTTAGATCGCTTGTTCTCCGATTTGATCACTATCGCTTCCGAAAAGAGACTGTGTCCGTCCCCGCGCTCTGTGTTCCTTTTATACTCCTATGAAAGTTCTAGAACGGACGCGAACCCTCTAAGTACATCGAACAATAGCCGGCGCGGCCCACAAAGCGGTATTATTATTACGTACCTATTGGTGCGTGAACAAATAGGTACTTGTATACCGCGCCCGCTCGCCGGCGATAATTAAAGGGGTGGAACTTTCTAGACGTTTCACCACTTAAGCGCAGATTCTAGATCTTTCTAGTCAGATCATCGGGAAACCTAAGGGTGTGTTATGCGTTTTAGAATCGATAATCCCCCGATAAAGACTTTTCAAGATATCGGGGTATGTTGGGGTCGTAACAGTATAGTCTGTTTTGTCTTACGTGGCCAGTTCAGTTAACAAATAAGGCAGCAGAAACAACCTGTAGTGCGACAAGGATATTTTGGCCCGTAGACGACATAGACAGGGGGCCTTGGTGTGAAATTAGGGTTCAGTTAGTAAAATTTTCCTACTTCCAGGGAAATATTTCAACAGGGGACCCACCTGTTACTAAGTAGAAAAGAACTTGGGTGAATTTCATAGCAAACAGCAAATCTGCGACTGTCATGATGTGACTTCACTTGATGACAGCGTTAGTTCTGATTTTGGCCGCGGGTTAAAAGATCCTTGTATGACTGTATTTGTGTTTTATATGTATTCAGAGGGGGATGTAGTTAGTAAAATCATACATTGAATCGGACACATGTATGACAAAACTCTGGTTCGGTGCGTCTGCAATCATTTTGTAAATATTTCGTCCTTTAGCCATTATTACCACATTATGAGAACATCGATAGAAACATAGCAGTGGGGATGTTCCGTTACTAGAATTAGTATGACGCGGCTCTCGTACATGTTACTTTACTGTTGTCAGTATTGGGTAATAAACAACACATGAAATTAATTTATTAGTTTATTTCAGAGTTACGTAACAATATGTGATCATTAAAGCCACACACGGTGAAAACACTATATTTGTTTAATTGGTCATCTTCCCGATCATCCTTCCTATATGCATTAATATATTGTACGCAAGAAGTTCGAGGTATCATAAAAGCGAAAACCGAGGACCGCTTCGTGTAAGTCGCTCAAAAGTTACCCTATGTCAGTCGCCGGCCCTTCAACTATCTTGCGAAATATTGTGTTGATTTTACAAACATACTTTCACATTTATAGTATTAGTTAGCAAAGTATTATGGTTTTAATAACAGACTAGGAAAACACGAAGGACTCCGCGTCACTAATGCCACAAGTGAAGCACCCTACCGAACTACGAGTGCGTCTTTAATAAATTATAAAACTACCAGATTACCTGTGATATGTATTTTCTTGGACAGATAACCTGGTAAAGGTCGCAGGTAAAAGCTGAACAGCACAAAGCCGGTCGTTGTGGCGATCTTTAGGGGAAGGCCTTTGTCCTGCAGTGGATGGCTTTTGTTTGATGGTGATGATGATGAGGTTGTAGAAATATTTTTATATCATTTCATAACATTATTTTTCTTTTATTTGACGCAGTTGTTCGCGTAAGGCGGTCGGCCGACGGTCGACCGATACTTTAGCCTTTTTCACGAACCATGGGTACTGTGACATTTGATCAAATTCCCTTTCACGCATATAATATTCTAGAATATTAAAAATAAGGAATCCAAAATATAAACAAGAATATAAAAATAAATCAAAAATCTACTTCAATTTTAATTGAGATCATACGCTGTTTATAAATTCGCGTAGTCATTTAAATACACTGAAAACTAAATAAAACTCTATTACTCAATTATGTAACTTGGAACAGTTTGCGTTGTACTAAATCTATTACCGTTTTTTTTACGAATATATTAATGTATGTACCCGATTAAGAGATACAGCATACTGATGGTCAAGAAATTAATAAAAAAATGCGAATGCACCATTTCTACAAGTACATAATGAAATAGACACATTTATAGACTTTTAAATAATAGTTCACGTAAGCGACAAATTAGTGATTTGTCAAACGATTTCTTGATGCAACGATACGACGCTAGGACTGAAGTAGTAAGTCGATGCGCACAGCCGTCGCATCAAGAAGGACTCACGTAGCGAGTCGATGCGCACAGCTGTCGCGAAAAGCAGGACTCACTTAGCGAGTCGATGTGCACAGTCGTCTCGTCAAAAAGGACTCATGTAGCGAGTCGATGCGCACAGCTATCGCGTCAAGAAGGGCTCACGTAGCAAATCCATGCACACTGCTGTTGCAAAAAGCAGGACTCACTTAGCGAGTCGATGTGCACAGTTGTCTCGTCAAGAAGGACTCATGTAGCGAGTCGATGCGCACAGCCGACGCTTTAAGAAGGAATACATATTCAGAATGGGGTTATACGCGGAATAAACACCAATTCCCTCACACACAATTAGTCAGAATTTGCACTCCAGTCAGACTCCTCTGCAAAGCCTACTACTTATTGGTGTATCTTATTACACATCTTCGGTGGTGATAAGATGCGCAAACCCACAATCAGGACACCATCTTTCAGTTTGATCTTATGTGCAGAAAGACCATTAGCGCTGAAGGACTTAAGAAACTCTAATGCATACTCTACTGCGCCAGCGGCTTCCTGGTCAACGATGTAGAAGTCACCACCTGAGATAAATTGCTGGAACTGATGAAACATAAACAGCAAACATCCCAGCAGGTCCAAAGACTTGTAAGAATTATGAAAAAGAATACGGACTTGTATGGAAAGAGAATAGAAACTTTGAGAATCAGGTTTAATGGACAAAAACTGACTTTAGCTAGCAGTGACTTATTGTTACGTTTTTTATACCGTGAGTCTTATCTATAACTTCTTTTGTTACTTGTAGCGAAATATTATTTCCAAAATTGTTCGTATCATTTGAACAAAGATGACTTGTATTTACTTCATTTATTGATGGATCTACTGTTTACCACGTTACAAAGTTTGTGTTTACATCAAACCATAAATTTTGATTGTATCTATCATGCCTTTTTATTGTTTGCAGTACCCTGTTGAACGTGATAGTGATCTAGTTTGTAGGTACTTAATTGGTGTACATTCAATGACAAAATTTGATGAAGGGGTACACCCTCCATAAATTGTTAACACCAGTTAACACCATAAGCCTCAAAAGGAGCCTGCTTCGCCTTCATAATCCAGTGACTAACATTAGATCGATTCACGTTCATATTACAAAATTCAGTGAACTTTCACAAAATATAGATTTTAACTTATTTTCAATGTCTTTTGATGAACCGACGTGTTATTTTGTTGCAATGTTTACAAGTTCAAATCAAATCAAAGTCAATTCATAAATTACTATGTATTTCAGAGAAGGAGACCATCAATCTCCAGGCGGCGTCGGGTTCTTTGTCAACAAAGTCCTCTCTGACAACGTTGAAGAAATATCCAGTGTATCGACAAGGGTGCGTACCTTGTGATTAAATTAACCGAGAGATATAAGCTTAAGGTCATCCAGGTCCAGGCACCAACATCAACACACTCGGATGATGAAGTTGAGGATATGTACGAGGACATATCCAAAGCCTTACACGATACCTCCAAGGCCCACTTCAACGTTGTCATGGGGGATTTCAACGCAATAGTGGGAGTACAAACATGTAGCGAATCGGTAGTGGGTCGACACGGATTCGGTAGCAGAAACCATAGGGGACAAATGCTCGTCAACTTCCTGGAAAAAGAGGGGCTATTCTTAATGAAGTCTTTCTTTCAGAAACGGCCCCAACGGAAGTGGACGTGGCAAAGTCCCGACGGTAACACTAAAAACGAGATCGACTTCATCATAGCGGACAAGAAGCGCTTATTTAGAGATGTCTCAGTGGTCACAAGGTTTAAAACTGGTAGAGACCACCGGCTTGTGCGAGGCACTCTGGATATCGATTTTAAGCTGGAACGTATCCGTTTGATGAAGTCCACACTCCGACCTAACCTGCTCCAACACGTAGTTGGATCCGAATCGTTTCAGTTGAAACTAAAGAACCGATTCGCTGCTCTGGAAAACACAATTGATGACGATATCGATGAGGAACTCGACCAGGTGGTTGACATCCTAAGGGAAGAGGGAACAAGGTTTCGCAAGATGCGGCGCAACGGAAAGAAATCGAGACTTCCCACGGAATGTCTGCAACTCATGGAGAAAAGACGCAAAGACCGCAGTCAGTTCGTCAGAACAACGGGCATTGAATAAAAAGATTACGAAGCTGGTAAGACGAGACGTCCGACGCTCTAACACATGCCAAATAGAAAAAGCGATTGAGCGGAATCGGGGGTCAAAAGTCTTCGCACAACAGCTTGGCCGAAGCCATCTGACGAAGCTGACCACTCTAAGCGGAAGAGTCGTCGTCTCGGTGCCAGACATTCTCGCGGAAGTCGAAAATTTCTTTTCCCAACTTTACGCCGCGCAAGTTAACCAACCGGAACCCGACATAAGGGATTTAAGATCCACCCTAACCCGCCACTACACAGACGAGCTGCCAGAAGTCAGCCTTGACGAAATCGAGATGGCTCTAAAACAACTTAAAAAGGGAAAAGCCCCGGGTGATGAGGGAATTACTACGGAGCTCCTAAAGGCAGGAGGTACTCCTATGCTCAAACAACTTCAGCGTATATTTAGTTCCGTTATCTTCTCTGGGAGAGAAACCAAACCCAACCAAACCAAACCCTTCTGAAAAACTATCGACCGATTTCCCTCCTAAGCCATGTCAACAAGTTGTTTTCTAGAGTCATCACAAATCGCCTGGCGGGAAAACTTGATGAGTTTCAACCAACGAAACAGGCTGTTTTCAGGACAGGATATGGCACCATAGACCACATTCACACAGTGCGGCAGATTATGAAAAAGACCCAGGAGTATAATCAGCCCCTGTGAATGGCATTCGTGGACTACGAGAAAGCCTTCGCTCCATCGAAACCTGGTCTGTTCTCGAATCCCTGCAACGTTGCCAGGTCGACTGGTGATACATCCAAGTGCTGAGATGCCTGTATGACGCTGCAACAATGACCGTCCAAGTACAAAATCGGCGGACTAAGCATATCCCCCTGCATCGAGGAGTGAGACAAGGCGATGTAATCTCACCTAAATTGTTTACGACTGCACTGAATATGTTTAAGTCGCTGGACTGGATAGGACGCGGCATTAACATTAACGGTGAGTATATCTCGCACCTAAGATTCGCGGATGATATCGTAATTATGGCGGAGACATTGCCGGAATTACAACAGATGCTGTGCGGCCTAGCTGATTCTTCCCAACGCATTGGCCTCCGGATGAACATGAATAAAACCAAGATTATGTTCAATGAACATGTCATTCCGGAGCCAGTAGTTGTAAATGGAACTACTCTTGAAGTTGTTCGAGAATACATCTACCACGGACAAATACTACAATTAGGTAGAAAGAAGTTTCAGAGAGAGGTCCGCAGGAGGATACAGCTGGGCTGGGCAGCGTTTGGGAAAGTTGGTCAAGTCTTCTCGTCGCCAATACCTGTCATGACATACGGAGCCAAGACATGGACACTTACGGTGAGACTAGTCCACCAAATAAAAGTTGCTCAGCGGGCTATGGAGAGAGCTATGCTCGGAGTTTCTCAGAAAGATCGAATCCGGAATGAGGTGATCCGACAGAGAACCAAGGTCATCGACATAGCTCACAGGATCAGCACGCTGAAGTGGCAGTAGGCTGGCCATATTTGCCGAAGGATCGATAACCGCTGGGGTAGACGTTTTCTCGAGTGGAGACCGCTGCTTGGCAAACGTAGTGTGGGACGCCCTGCAGCTATATGGAGCGAAGATATACGGAACGTGGCTGGCAGCGGTTGGAGGAGAAGAGCCGAAGATCGGGCTCAATGGCATGCCTTGGAAGAGGCCTATGTCCAGCAGTGGACTGATACGGGCTGATGATGATGATGATGATGAAATTACTAGATGTTTAGGTTAAGCTATGAGATTGTTCCTTAAAGTTAATTTCTGGTCAATAAGTTTCTATTCAATTTTACGTCAATTTATGTTCGTTTCCTGTTTAGTTACTAACCCATATGCATATTAGCTCATCAATTTAAGGGTCAGATTTTGATTTTCTTACGTTTAAGTATTTTGGTGGTGTATTTTGATATTTGAAAAGTTGAGATTTGTTGGATGTGTCATACTTGATCTGTCTGACCGCCACTGTAGTGAGAAAGTGTTGATTCACAATTTTATCGCAATAAAATACAAACTCATGACTTCAATATTTCTAAATGGAGATGAGGAATCAAAATACGAGGTAAAAAAGAACACTTGATATTTATTTATCAGTTTATTTCAGAGCTACACAACAACAACAACATTTGTTATGATTAAGCCACACACATTACACACGGTGAAGACACCATAATAATTTGAAAAACGTCTATGTTTGCGAGAATCTATGATACTAGAAGACAGTCATGTGATACGATAGTTCTGCATTTCAACCATACGAGAGTGCTAAACAAGAACAGTAATTGACCTAATGCCAAGACCAAGATATCACACAATAGAGATTTTTAAGATAAGAGACTACAGCTGAAAGCTCTGAGGGCGTGGCCCAGTAGCAAGCATTTTGTTTCTATACTCTTTTGACAATCGATAGAGCCTTTTTCTGACCACGGGACTTTTCATTGCAAAACCATACATTTTTTCGTTTTCTAGAAGCGTTAATGACAGTATAAAGACCACTTGGCTACAAGCCCTGATTAGTAATAGATATAGCGCCTTAGAAATGAAAGCGAGGGTCAGCCCCGAGGTATGTCGTGATACTGCTAAATACCTGTAAATAAAAAAATCTGCAATTACTTTACGAACAAAATTAAATACCGTCAGACTTGTGCTGTCTCTATTTGATGGAGGAAAGGTGAATTGTGTACGTCCACAATTTCCTGACGATGTTAGGTCCCAATACAATGGGCGTAGAGGGCGCGTTTGTTTGCATAATTCTTATTCGGACCGCTAGTACTAAGATGTTCTTCTCTTTTACATATCGGTTTAAGGGGCTACCGCGAAAAAACGTATTTTGTACTTAATGCACTTCAAGAAGTATATGTATTAGATACTTAATATTTCAAAATATGATTTTGACTGTATATTTTAGAATCTGGTAGAAGAAATACACGAATAAACGAATTTATCTCGACAGAAAAAATATAAAGTGATCTCTATTGCTTTACATTTTCTGATTCCACCGCGAAATTCTTAAGAACTAATCAATAGAATTTACTTAAAACAGAAAATAATTGTAACAAAGTTCTTGTAAAACAGTTTTTGTTTCATAGTGTAGGTTTTTTACAAAATTACAAAATTTGTTTTTGTACAGTAGTCATTGATTTCCGATTGATTTCCCAGCGCGCCCAATACATCAGTCCCTTATTATTCTTTTTTAAAGTATTGCGTCATTGTCACTCTCCCGATCGATAAGTGGTCGATCGTGGTAGGCCCTTAAGTGATAGATAACAGAATTAGAACCATTATCATTGGCTATATTTTAATGTAACATGTGATTACCGCCACGATAATCCCTCTGTTCAGAGTGAACATGTCCAACGGTTTGTATGCGACCTCGTTCATAAGGAGCTGAGTAGAGAACCGCTCCAGTTCATCCACGAGAACTTTGTTAGTGGCATCTGTGTACTGTATTATCTGACTGACCAGTCTCTTGGTGTTTTGTACCTGAAACCACAAAACGTAACCCCTGATTTACAGACCATCCACAGGACAGGCTGATATTGTGTTTGAAAGTGTTATTATCTGAGTTCAGAAGGTGAGAGTGAAAGCGTCGGAGGGGAAAAGGGGATACATCAAAACATGCTCCGGATGTTAAGTTGAGAGTGGCTGAGCACCCGCGCTAAAAACCTGTTGCATTTTTTCTTAATTTTGTATGTAGAACAGTACTATAATACGTAAAGGAACACACAGAGGGCTAGGTGAGCTCAAACTATTTGGCGTTACTGTAACATTGCCGAGAAAGCGTGACGTCACGTTCATCTTTATATAGTAAGTTTGTAGTGTGCAAAAGATGGTATATCAAATTTGATAGCGTTACACTAACGTTAATCTGTTCATGTTAAGCCTTCTGTTCCGTTTTGTTCTAGATGTGGTGATCGTAACAAAAATAGTAGCTTTAGAAAGACAATTAACTTATATTGTTAACTAGCAGCCTGTCCCGGCTTCGCCCGTGTGGATATTGCTTTGTAATATTAGTGTCGATTATAGGATTTATATATTTTTATTGTTTTAATATTGACATGTATTGTATAAAAAAAACAATACAATATTAAAACAAGAAACATTAAATAAATAAACAATTACATAAATAAATCATACATGAACTTACCTCATTTTCAGTTTGTTGACCTGGTTCCACAATAATAAGCAGATGAATAACATGATACAGTCCCAATAATAAATTAATAAATGTGTTAACTTGCAATATGTGTATTTGAAAAACTGTAACAGTATAAACAACGTTATTAAAATAATTAATAATGCTTAGTATTGCATTCCAGTCCATTGAATAATTTTGAAGAATCCTCTATACTAATATAATAAAACGAAAGAGTTTGTGTTTTTATTTAAACGCACTAATTTCTGGAAGTTCTATCATTTGAAGGATTTGAAAACTCCTTTTTACATTTGTTATAGCTATACCTAAGAGTTATACTAGGATCTCTTGACACATGGATGACTTTGAAAAGGGGCGTTGGTGTGAAATCAGGGCTAACATTTAGTATAATTTTCCTACTTCCAAGGAGTTATTTCAACAGGTGGGTCTGCACGGTTACTAAACAAAAAAGAACTTGGGTAAATTTCATAGCAAACGGCAACTACGCCCCTGTGATGACATTTCACTTGATGACAGCGTTAGTTGCCATTTTGGCCGCGGATCAAATTGGCAAAAGGCCCTTATACGATTGTAGTTTAATTTTTGCAGGAGCACTTTTTTATTTTAGCGCTATTATTACCGTGCGTTGAAAAAGCGCTCGTGCGTATGAGGGCTTACCTGTGGAGGTAACTGATATAGATTTAATAGTGTCTAGCTGATATACAATGAATTGTTTAAATTTCTTTCTAGAAGTCACGGTGTTCACACTCTTTCGGCTGAAAATAGATTCCAAGTCGATGCATTTATACTGCAGTCTTTACAACTTTTTATCTACCGCGATTTTTTTTTAGTTTTTCAAAACTTTTATGGGAGAGTGCAAATAATGACGCAGATAATAAAAAGTTGTCAAACGAAAGTTGTTTGGACAGACGGACTATTTGGTGGTACATACAGATATCAGAAACCAAGCAGTGCGTGGTGATGAGTAGATGAGCAATAGACGATATAATGAGCGACAGTAGCGTCAGTCCGTGGCAGTTGTTCAGTAGCGCTACGACGTCAGACGTTGATATAAATAGGAGCAGTATTTGGTGGAGTGTCTTTTGGATCCGCTGCGAGGAAGCTGTTGTTCCTATAAGTGAAATCAAATATAATAATAATTTAAAACGATCTTTTTAGTTTAGTTTAGTTTCTATGGCCTCCTTCCGGCTTCAGCTCAATGATACCATTTTATTGCATTGTGGCGACCAAAAATACATTCGTATGTCAAAGTTCAGCTCAATTGGATGCCCGCAATTCCTTGAGAACCGGATCACACAATATAACCCGGAAAAGCAGACATACGAGAAGAACAATTTAAATAGATATAGAGAAATAAAAGCTTGAATAACGAACTATGAGAGATGAGAAAGCAAGAGAGATCTATAAACTCTGCCTATCCCGCAGGGAATCTGACGTGATGATATAAGTAGATAGATGTAAAATAGTATACGGTTCGGCTTTGTATTTGTATCTTGAAAGGGATTTTGCGTGATGTAATGAATACCTATTAACACCATTGGGTATCGGCGGAAATTATGATAAAGGCTTATGTTAACATAAGCCTTTGTCATAATTTCCGCCGATACCGGTATCGTCGGTAATCGGTAACGTCGTTGTAAAACCAATATATGCTACGTCCAAAAGTATAACTTTGATATAATGATTGAAAACTTACACCGTCACGCCTATATTCCCCAGAGGGGGTGGCAGAGGTGTACTGAGTACACCCACGTTTCGCCGACGATGTTAGGTCCCATGTAATAGGGGGCGAGCCTATTGCCATATATCGGGCACAATTCCAGACTCCGGACTCATACTGGGAATTTTTCGTTAGAAAAACTACATTTGTCCGACCTAGGATTTGAACCCAGGACCTCGTAATCACAAAGCGATGCGCTTTGCCACCAGACCAACGAGGCAGTCATTGAAAACTTTCTCCTGTAAAATTTTATATGAAGGGATTTTTGAAGCATATTTTTAGCGACCACAGTTCACTGTATTATGCTTAGGACCACTTGCACGAACCAGGGTTGTGTGTGTGAATGATCTACGCTGTTGGCCGCGGGGCCTTTACAGTTTCACCGGACAAGTCAAACCAGGGTTAGCTTTGCCTTTTGACTAACTCGAAGTTATTACTGTAAAATTACCTTCAACTTAACGTTATAACCTCGAGTTAGTCAAAGGTAACGCTAACCCTGGTTCGTGCAAGTGGATCTTATAGTCACATAGCAGTCTTTTTATATGAAAATTTGGTTAGTAAACTAGCTATATCAGTCTAATGTCAATCTCTTATCCTAATTTCCAAAAAGTGCTTATAGCAGATATTGGTTTGACAACGACGATAAGTCAATATTTACGTTACGCCGATTCATACCGACACATACATGCGTTTTGCCTGGATTTTAATTTTATTGAGACGAATAAATTAGATGCAGAACTTTTGGTAAAAGCTGGTTTGTATATTCTGCTTCTCTTTCGTAGGAAGAAAAAAGTTTTCATAAATGTACTTTAAGGAGCTTAATATCTATGACTTATTGTTGTTGTTGTTGTGAAATATAATTTTTTACTCACCAGTTTTGACTTTATCCAGTGTTGTGAAAGTATCGATTACGGTATTTATGGATTTAACAGGAACTAGACTGTGGCAGATACATTTATTATAGCATGTATTAAATAGAGGGCTATATCCTGGCATTGCTGTAATATGAAATATTATGCTAATTACAACCAAATAATAAAAGATGAGGGATAAGGAAGGTCAGGGCTTCATAATTTTACACGGTTAAAAATCTAATGAATTTACTGGTCAGTTCATGAATTCTTCTTCTCGTACACCCAAATACTCGTAAAAGAAAAATATTAAAAGCAAAGTCTAACACTCGTACTTATAAACATATCGAAATCCTCACTTTTACTCAAGTAAATACTTAGTATAGTTGAGAAACTGTCATAAGTAAGAAATGTAAAAACTAGTTTTTTTAGCCAAGTATAGAATTTTAAAGACATGACTTTAATTGGCTAAGCAAATGTTTCAGACTAAGTGGATATATGTCTATAGATACGGGTCTAACTAACTGCGTTACAGGGAAATCTGAATTGAGAGCTTAGCATGAACAAATTGTCGTTAACGCAACCTGCGTTCACGCTACTTATTTACCAAAATAACTGGATAAGTGCGAGTAGGACTCGAGCTCTGAGGGTTCCGTACCGGATTCTGTTTCGGCCTGTTTAATAGCATATAGACGAGTATCGAAATGACTGAACTTTAGTCTAGGCCTGTCGATTTGGTGTAATAAAATCTACTTTTGAATTCATTCTAATCGATTATACTGGAATAGATTTTCGTGTTTGAGCCTGTTTGATCTGTCTTAATTAGTACTATAGTTTAAGGCCCTAAAGAACCTTACAACTAAACAAGCTTTGGGCTTGTTGGATTTGTTTTTATAAGTTCTATAGACTACAGTTGCCAGATCTGGTGGTGGGGACAGAAAGTGCTGATAGGAATTCGCCTAATATATAACAATAAATAAAATACCCGAAGTGCTTGAAAAATGGTACACAAGATTTAAATCAGAAAGACAAACAGACCTAGGAACATAAAAGCTTATAAAAATTTCCTATGCTTTGTTAGTCTTTGTGATCGCGACGGTGGCGCGACCTAGGTAGTTGTAATGTACTGAAATGTACGGGAGACGCCATACGGCGCAGCGACGCCCGGCGCGATGGCAAACGGCAAACGTCATAACCCGTCGCCGTCGCGCCCGAGGCGATATCAAACAAAGCACGAGGTCCGAAGTGTGACGCCGATACGCGTGCGAGCTGGACGCTGGTGTTGTGCGTGGTGTGCAGTTTGACGTGTGCCCCCCGTGTTGCCCGACGTGTTTCCAATACCCAAATCCTCCAACAACCACTTCGAGATCGCGATGCAGACTTCTATGTTATTTTTGTTGTTGTTTCAAGTACCTTGGTAGCCAAATAAAAAATGATAATATTCTTGTTTCTAAAATGCCTTCTAGAAGCAAACAGCCGTGTTGGGAATAGCATAACCTTAACTTGCAGCTTATACTTTTGGTGCACAGGGCTATAAGTCTTTCCTAAAGATGGCATCTGATAAAAATTGGACGGATTTATAAACGTTGTTGATTCATCAAATGCCAGGACCGTAAATTCAATAAAAAAATATTGTGATACTTAAAAAGCCCGGTTTAGACAGCTGTTCACAAAATCCCAATCGAGACGATGTCTACCCGTGGACATTTCTGTTTTGTCAGAAATCTCATGTGGTAAACGCAAACGGGGTGGGTACTACTTATGTTACATCGTGGTCGTGCATTACAGCAAACTAGCCCTAAGGTCTCCTATAACACTACTGACCAAGTCTACTGTCAGTCGTGTGACCGAATTTATAAACACACAATTATCTTCTGTAAATAAAATAAATCAATATAAATATTAAAAAGGTAGTTGCCTCCTAGGATCCCATGAACCGAAGTCTTCGATATTTGCGGTTCTATGTTTACTTACCTTCCGATTTTATGTGATAGAGCAAATTATTGAGAGACTCGTTCACTTTCGTCTGAACAGACACTGCTGTTAATGCTATTACAGCGAATTGTATTTCTATTATTAGCTGACCAATGTCCATGTAGTAGGATAAAACTACCTCTGTGAGTTGTTTTGCCCCTTAAAGAAAAATAATTCGTGATGTCAGCATTACCTATGATATGTCAGTATCAAAGCATACACTTTTGCATATTTGGGGAAAATACAGTCCCTTGTCTCACACCTATATGCATTAGGATGAATTTGGATTGCTGGTTTTGTATACGAACGACCATCGTCTGGGTTTAATAGGTTTCACAGCACTTGTCGGTCGATTTAATAATACTAGTGGTCGCCCATTGGTCGAAATTCGACCTACTCTTTCATCGTTTGCTAGTTATGTTTGACATTCAGTAAGACTATAGACAAATACTATTAAAGACAAACAATATTAATCTATTCTCAATTTGACCACAGACTTTAACAATAAACAAAAGAGTATATATGCGTGTGTGTGTGTGTGTGTGTGTGTGAAACATATGGTAGTGTGTGTAATGTTTTTTTATTGATTTAATGTATTTTTATGCATAATTTAAAAAAATATTAGCATTCTGCACTCCTTCTCTATATAAACTATTAATGTGGGAAATTTCATACTCCTCCGTCCGCGCAATTTTCGTTAAAAGGGGTACAAAGTTTTTGCTTCACTTATTAATATAATGATTGCAAGGTTTCCGGAACTAACTAGATGTCAATCAAGTCTAAGGTACACTGTGCGGATTTGGACACGTCGTCATCACTTTCGTTCAACAGAGTGTGTATTGACGCATCGGAGGTTAGCAAGACCTGGGTGGTCGAGGTTTCATTCGAGGGTGGTGTTTGCGGTGGCTGTCTGGCGCTACTCACTTCCTTCCCTCCAATATGGTCGAGGGGAGTGATGGCTGTCCAGTAGTCACACTCGTGAACGGGTGATGCTTGTGGGGACCAGTCCGTCTGGAATCCTCTAGATACTCTTTATAAATAACATCATTAGTCTCAAATCTCGATCTTAAGGCGTCACACTGGAGCTAGATCGTAAACTATTTCATTATAATCTAAACATTACAATCACACAATATGATTTAAAAAAAAGAAAGAAAAATGAGAAAGAGAATTCAATAAAAAGTCAAGCCCGCTGAGTTTTTTCACCAGATATTCTCAGTGGAGACCCCATTCCGATCTGGTGGTAAATTAGTAGTTAAATTAGATTTATTTACTACTTGTAAGCGCCTCCGCAGGGTTTATACATAATAAATTATTTGAGTTTCAGTTAAACAGCCCACTTGCTTATAAGGGTATTTAGGTGGGCTCCATTGGTCGCCTTTAACAACATCCACAGGAACAATTAATAACCCTAAAATTCTACTACCCCTAATACGTCACAGATATTAAGAAATTACATCGGTTTGACTTACCCCTATCTTCCGTATCGTAGTACCATAATTTAATTTTGATAAATACTGTAATAACCATTGCAAAGGGAATAATTGAGAGTATCAGCCATTTGTTTCTTTCATTGATAGAGCTGCGGCAATACAAGTTTAGTTCCGAATTTATCTGAAAATGCGCAATAAATGTATAATTTATGTTTAAAAAGGAACACTTCTTCACGATTCATCTTTCTGTGCCATACTCCACACAGACGTGACAGAAACTATTAGAAAGTTCTCTTTCTATTTACATTATAAACAGAATTCTAAAAATATAATACATTTAAAATTACCCATAATTGTCCATAATAAATATGAATAACGTTATAATATGATGAACAACTTAAACGTAAAAAGCAAGACAGTAAAAAATTCAGTAGCTGCATAACTTGACTACCTTTTGCAGCTGATTCAAACAGCGGATTACGCCAAACATGCGCCCTTTCCCAGTGAAGCTGGCTGCAATCATCACTACACTCAGCGTCACGATATGAACACACATCAAGATCTCGCCTTTGGGTATCATAGAGTATAGTAAACCCGATCCCGAAAGTATATTGTATGCGGCCCAAACAGCTACGGCGAGGAAAGCTGCAAACATAATATAATGCAAACCCCGTATTCTGATTCACACCCACGCACACACTCACATTTATTAATGGTAATGTCATTGTTGTACTTTATTATAATGATTATTCGCATAGTATAACATATATGTAAACAACATTTAATAATGTACGCCTTTTAGGGAATCGCACTGCTTCTCCTTAACGCTGTAAAGGAGACGCTGCCCTCCTTCTCATTTTATAACCTCCCGAGGAGGACGGCGATGTGATTATAACCTATCTAGGAGGATAGGGGTCACCCACTCATTCGTAATAATACCCAAATGTTTTTGCATCATTATATGCTTACTGTTAAGTGTTCAATATGTTAATATTATATTATTATTATTGATCATATTGGATACTAACCAGTAAGTAACTACAGGGGTAAATACCTACCACAGACCATCCCAGCAAAAGGAAACAATGTAGTTTAAAGGTGCCTTTTAAAGTTTGTATTCCCTAATTTAAAATGTGAAATACGTGCTTGTTATCAAGATTCATCGCTATGACGATACTCAGGCGTCCACTTTGTACTATTCCCCAGAAAAACTGATGAGCCCGATCGTAAGCTGCGACTGGCCATTTCTTTTTTGTATTATCTGGACTTGTCTCAAATGTTTTTGGCTATTTCCATCTCATCGCATTCAGTGTTACCATTGTAACTATTAATATTATCTTGTTGGATACGATTTAATATTGATCCCTCCTTTCCTTAATAACTTTTTTGCAAAATTATATTACATGAATATGGTTATATCACTTACCTATAGCCGACCAAATTATCTTGCTATATAGAGCGGCAGTAGGTGACACAGTGACGAGCCAGCCGGTGCGCACCGATCGCATCTTTAGCGGCGCTAGTCCCACGAGCTGGGATACTCGGAGTATCCAACCTAGCGGCCCGTTGCACTGTGTAGAACTGTGAGGGTCCATAGTATCTGAAAAAAATATAAAGCTATCAGCGACTACGAGGCATGTCTATCTAGTTAGATGATTTTTGTTTTCTAACAGAATATACTGTGGTGGAACCAAATAGAACATCATATTTATGAAGTCTGTAACAACAGAGATAATACAAATCGTTGGCCTGTCGAACATAATGAGTGTATTTGGGTTATACGATTTTGTTTGATGGATTCACCGAAATAAAAGGGTATATAGTTATTTCTAATTGAATTTTAGCCCTTTTCCAATTTTATGGAACGTATTTCAGGCTATCTGTTTGGAATCCGAAAATCAAACGTCGCCTAGAATAGAAATTATCGGATAAAAACGCTCTTATTCCACTCAACCTAAAAGCTACCAGCTAATAAAAAGCTACCTATTATTCAAAATTATTTTATAATGAGAGAAAACTTATGGTCAAGTTCCTGTTTCAAACGTAATAAATGCAGTGACGGTATTGCTAATGAATCATACCACGGTGTATGTAACGCAACATTGTAAGTATCGTGATAGGCCATCAAAACACAAACTCATTTGTGTTCGAAGGAAAATCCGATCAAGTGCGGGTCTGACTTGGGCACAAATACCAAAAGTCAAAATATTTAGAACTTCTTACTATCAGTCATAATTATGTTTGCCACGATAGGCTTGCAGATTCTCTCCGATATGAGGGTTTCTTACAGATTTTTGGCTTCACCGTTAGCTGGTGACTATCACATTAAAGATTTGGTAAAGCGGGTGAACCAGGTTTCTGACTCTGGAACCTCGTTTATATCTATCGATTACATTTACTTCAACACATGGTTCATGAATTAAAATCAAAGGCTTATGAAATAGCTCAAAACACACGTGAAACACATTGCTTCCTCTCTTTATTCAAACATTTGCATAAATATTGACTAATAGAAATCTGAAGACTTAGCATGAATAGATTGACGTCATCGTAACGTTGTAGAGAAACCTGCTGCTGTCACATTCAGCTTTATTGAGTAGAATTTATCTATCTATCTATATCATTACGCCAGATCCCTTACGGGGTAGGCAGAGAGTACAGAGTTCCAACAGGCTCTTTCCTTACATACCTCTCTGGCTTCCTCTACTCTCATAGTTCGTCTCATACACGCTCGCCGGTTACGGAGACTCCTGACTTGTCCTTCAGATAAGATCCGGTCTATTTGGCCATGGTAAGATAGTTTCGGTCTTCTCCGGTACCTACATCCTTCTACTTTCGCATTGTATATCAGTTTTGTCATTCTTTCTTCGGACCTTCTTTCTATATGTCCGAACCAACGGAGCATACCCTTTCTCATCTTGACACCGATACTCTCTTTCATACCTATTTGCTTTCTTACTACGCTGTTGCGAATACGGTCGGTCAGCTTCACTCCGCACATCTTCCGCAGAGCTCGCATTTCCACCGCATTTATCCTACTTTCATTCTCCTTCTTACATACCAGTTATTGAGTAGAAAAGTACAACATATCAATTTGATAGGCCAATCCTAAAGTGAATCTGTTCGTGCTAAGCAAATCAAAATTCTTTGGTGCTAAGTCCTCCGAGATTTGTCTTATATCAATATTTTAAGCAATCAAAGGTAATATAGGCGTGGCGGAGTTTGACCCACTACACTCTCACCATCATATGTACGAGAACATCTTTGCCTAATCGGGACATTACAGGTTGATTTTTCTCTCAACATGCAACATGTTTGAGTACTGTACGTATTTTGATCTATGTTAAGATTATAAGGAGGAAAGATTTGTTTCTTTGTATTCGATAAACTCTAAGACTATAGAACCCATTTCATTAATTCTTTAATTTTATAATTAAGCAAAATATCCAGAAACAATATAGAATATATTTTATTAAAGTAATAATATAATAATAGCAGTAATAGCCTATTATTAGACCGTTGGACTGCAGAGTCAGAGCAAATCCAGGCACGCACCTCGGTTTTTTTTAAGCATGTGCGTATTACAAATTAACTATCACTTGCTATAAGGAAAACATCGTGAGGAAACCTGAGTGCCTAGGAGTTTCTTGAAGGTATGTGAAGTTTGCCAACGAGCACTGGGCCAGCGAGATGGATTATGGCCTAAACCATCTCAGGTTGAGAGGAAGCACGTACCAACGGTGGGACAGTTTCTTAACAGGGCAATTATTATTATTCAGTAATAATAGGATAATTTATAAAGATATTACAATATTAATGCGTGCGCAACCGCGTATGACAGTAAGTTCATTATAATAATGATAATATCAGCCTACACTGTTCCACTGCTGGGCAAAGGCCCTCTCTCATAAATTTAGGTGACAGAGATTAGGTCATAGTCCACCACGCGGACCCAGTGCGGATTGGCGGAGGCAGGTTTGTGGCCATCTGCTGTTGGAACTTATTAAGCCGCCTATAAGGCTTCCAACTCGGCTTAACGACTACTCCATTAAGTGGTAACCGGGACAACGTCTTAGCTTGCCTTCCGAAGCGCGGAGACGTTCGAATATGAAAATGTCACAAGCGGTCACCCATCTCAGGCCGACCGAGTCAAACACTGCTTAACCTTAGCGATCGATAAGAACACTGCGGTCGCATAGCGCTACGAGCGCCTCTTAGTTTAGTATAATTAGTTATAATTACCGTGGCAGCGGGCGGGGCACATTGCTCCTAAAATTAACGACCGTTGGAGCAGAGAGGTTCTCGAGTGGCGACCTTGTACCAGAAGACGTGAAGCAGACAGGCCTCCCAAAAGGTGGAGCGATGTTTTGGTGAAGGTCACAAGCAAAAGCTAGAAGCGGGTCGTCGTGGGGATCTTTGGGGGTAATGATGATATTACTGGAGGCAGAAGATAATAGTAAGCGGTAAATTGATAATTTAATGCACTCTCGGACACGATAAAATCACATAGCTTTTTTTATAACATCTTTTATTTGTTGCGTGGCGGATGATTGACAACATTATATAGAACATTTTTGAACAAAGGTGACTCGTATTTGCTTAATACTCGTAAATTGATGGATACAAAGTTTGTGTTTACTCCAGATCATACATTTTGATTACATCTATCGTAACTTTCCATTGTTTACTGTGCCCCATACAGTGTGATAGTGATCTTATTTGTAGGTACTTATTTGAAGTACAGTGACTGATAAAAGTTGAATGCTAATCATACAAAAAAGAAATAACAAATTACTGTACAAAATTCACTGGGATGGACTATTTTTTACTACTTTTTAGATTTCATTTAATAAGCATACTGTTATAACGTTTATTTATATCCCGTCTTTGTTTTTTTTAGGGACGCTACTTCTTACAATTATTATGGATCTAACCCTCAAATACTAAACTCAAAATCAAGTCAAAAATCATTTATTTGTAAAGACCTATCCAAAGCACGGTATGAAAGTCATAATTATTCCTTTCTTTACAGCAACATGGCGCAACACCCTAGATGGCGGATTAGTTATTTTGAATGCACTTCTACAATATGAGTATCAAATGAAAGGGCTTGCTGGGAATAACTCGGAAAATAAAGTGACGTTACTCTAAATCCAATATGGCGCACTAAGTTTTTTATGCTTTCCTACAATATGGGTATCCAATGAAAGGACTTGTTGAGAATGCGAGTTAAACTCCGTTGCTCCAATCCGTCTGAAATTTTGGTGTACTGGGGTTTTTGGAGTCCTCGATTATGATATTGAGGTTGAATTGTTCGAGTCTGTAGCATTGGTTGGTTAACTTTGACTTGTGTAATTTTGCGAGATAGGCGTCCACGGCATTGGTATGCAACCTGTATAGGAGAAGGATAACTCCAAAATCAAACCTGGAACTGTGTTTCGTAAGCCACAAGTAAGCTTCAAGCTGAAATAAGTGGTGCATTCCTCCAAACGTTCAAGCCGAGGTGAGGCTGTGCCAAGGATTGAGTGGCATCAGGGTAAAATGATATCGTAACGTACCGCCTCAGGGCACCGGGGCGAACCTTGTTGTATATTAGCTCTTACCCTTCTAAACGAAGCTCTAGGAGGGTCGACAAATATTTCTTCGGTACTCGTGGGAACAACATGGGAAAAACAGAAACATCAAGGCAAAGGAAGAGAAGGCTCGAGGAGAAGAAATGAAAACGACAAGAAAAACTTGCCATTGAAAGCGATGTCGCGAAACGCCAACGACTCAGCAAAAGGCGTGATCCGGACAATAGCGAAACAAACACTCAACGACAGTTAGCGCTGCTGCCGGAGAGCACAAATGTAGTCCGTATAGACTTCGGTAAAGACGGTGTTCATCTCATTCATCCCAAGACTGTGCAATTTTTGACTGTGCAATGCTGCCAATTATATTATTTTTGGCTTGCACTGTACACGAAATGCAGGGTAGTACCGTCGACCATGCCGTTGTATATTTAGGCTCGAAGCTTTTTGCTGCTAGTCAAGCATACGTGGCCTTAAATAGGGTAAAATCATTAGGTTTACCTTATTGAAGACCTACCTTATCTGTATAGATAGCATCCGGTTTTTTATTTATAAATAATTATTTTCAAATATACTAATTTTGTTTCTTGTTTTGTTTTTTTAATTTATGTTCATTATAATCAGTACAGCAGCTGCACCTGTAAAATTTGCGAGGGTAGAAAATAACAGTCTGTATACATACACTTGAAAAATATCACCTTCAAAAGACTTAATTTGGTGACACATTGATGTAAAATTCTTTAGAAATTATATTTAATACCTATCTGACTACCACGGCAGTAATACTGTTAGATAGAAGGTATTTCAGGATGTGTGTTCAGAAATATTCGAAATACATACAGAGAGCACGAAAAGATTGACGTAAGCGTGACGCTATCGAGTTGATATGCCATCCTTGTCACACTACAAATTTACTAAATAACCCTGAACGTGACAGAGCGAGTACTCGCGGCCATTTCCAGAGAAAGTTTACGTTAGCCTACTAAATGTATTGCTTCCTCTTCACAATCCCATCGACGTGAAGCTTCCATTTCCACTTGACGTCTGATTCGTGGAGTACGTACCTCTTCTTCACGCGGTAGAATCGGCATTCCGCTTCTGACACCAATGTTACGTAGCGGCGTAATTAAATGCCGAATAACGTGCGAAGTACTTGGGTACTAACGAGAGTAGTACACACTAGTACTACTCTCGTTAGTACCCAAATACTGCTTTCAAGTCGCTGAGTCACTCGTAGTATCCGTATATCGTTGCTAAAGTCGCCGATGTATTCCACTTAGATCGCTTGTTCTCCGATTTGATCACTATCGCTTTTGAAAAGAGACTGTGTCCGTCCCCGCGCTCTGTGTTCCTTTTATACACCTATGAAAGTTCTAGAACGGACGCGAACCCTCTAAGTACATCGAACAATAGCCGGCGCGGCCCACAAAGCGGTATTATTATTACGTACCTATTGGTGCGTGAACAAATAAGTACTTGTATAACGCGCCCGCTCGCCGGCGATAATTAAAGGGGTGGAACTTTCTAGACGTTTCACCACTTAAGCGCGGATTCTAGATCTTTCTGGTCAGATCACTGGAGGACCTAAGGGTGTGTTATGCACTTTACAATCGATATCCCCCAATAATGACTTTTCAAGATATCGGGGTATGTTCGGGTCGTAACAGTATAGTCTGTTTTTTCTTACGTGGCCAGTTCAGTTAACAAATAAGGCAGCAGAAACAACCTGTAGTGCGACAAGGATATTTTGGCCCGTAGACGACATAGACAGGGGGCCTTGGTGTGAAATTAGGGTTCAGTTAGTAAAATTTTCCTTCTTCCAGGGAAATATTTCAACAGGGGACCCACCTGTTACTAAGTAGAAAAGAACTTGGGTGAATTTCATAGCAAACAGCAAATCTGCGACTGTCATGATGTGACTTCACTTGATGACAGCGTTAGTTCTGATTTTGGCCGCGGGTTAAAAGATCCTTGTATGACTGTATTTGTGTTTTATATGTATTCAGAGGGGGATGTAGTTAGTAAAATCATACATTGAATCGGACACATGTATGACAAAACTCTGGTTCGGTGCGTCTGCAATCATTTTGTAAATATTTCGTCCTTTAGCCATTATTACCACATTATGAGAACATCGATAGAAACATAGCAGTGGGGATGTTCCGTTACTAGAATTAGTATGACGCGGCTCTCGTACATGTTACTTTACTGTTGTCAGTATTGGGTAATAAACAACACTTGAAATTAATTTATTAGTTTATTTCAGAGTTACGTAACAATATGTGATCATTAAAGCCACACACGGTGAAAACACTATATTTGTTTAATTGGTCATCTTCCCGATCATCCTTCCTATATGCATTAATATATTGTACGCAAGAAGTTCGAGGTATCATAAAAGCGAAAACCGAGGACCGCTTCGTGTAAGTCGCTCAAAAGTTACCCTATGTCAGTCGCCGGCCCTTCAACTATCTTGCGAAATATTGTGTTGATTTTACAAACGTACTTTCACATTTATAGTATTAGTTAGCAAAGTATTATGGTTTTAATCACAGACTAGGAAAAAACGAAGGACTCCGCGTCGCTAATGCCACAAGTGAAGCACCCTACCGAACTACGAGTGCGTGTGTTTAAAAAATTATAAAACTACCAGATTACCTGTCATATGTATTTTCTTGGACAGATAACCTGGTAAAGGTCGCAGGTAAAAGCTAAACAGCACAAAGCCGGTCGTTGTGGCGATCTTTAGGGGAAGGCCTTTGTCCTGCAGTGGATGGCTTTTGTTTGATGGTGATGATGATGAGGTTGTAGAAATATTTTTATATCATTTCATAACATTATTTCTTTTTTTTTTATTTGACGCAGTTGTTCGCGTAAGGCGGTCGGCCGACGGTCGACCGATACTTTAGTCTTTTTAACGCACATGGGTATGGTGACGTTTGATCAAATTCCCTTTCACGCATTTGTTTAATATTCTAGAATATTAAAAATAAGGAATCCAAAATATAAACAAGAATATAAAAATAAATCAAAAATCTACTGCAATTTTCGCGAGGAACAGTTCGCGTTCTAGGGGCTGACACAATGAAATCGTTATAATCGATACATTGTTTTACACAGCAGGTCCAAAGACTTGTAAAAATTATGAGAAAGAATACGACGACCGGGACTTGTATGGAAAGAGAACAGAAACTTTGAGAATCAGGTTTAAATGGACAAAATCTGGTATATTTCAAAGGGTACTGACTCCGGTTATAATTAGTGATCCGTGGCCGGCGGTGATTCGTCGCTCACTATATAGGCTCTTAAATCTGTCGTCCTCAGACAGAGGAGTAAAGACTAACTGAGGGTAACACCGGTCTTATCATCTCAGAAGGGTCAAGAGTTGTGCTGCGCGTTAAACCTTTTAACACTTCCACCCCAAGAGCATATCAATTTAGGAAAGCATTGCTTTCCGTCGTCGAATCTAACTGACTCTCTGGAGCACTCAGCCCAGTGGTTTCGTTACTCACTAATCGTTCGCCATTAGCTAGCAATGACTTATTGTTACGTTTTTATACCGTGAATATTTTTTCCTAAATTGTACGTATCATTTGAACAAAGATGACTTGTATTTACTTAATTTATTGATGGATCTACTGTTTACCACGTTACAAAGTTTGTGTTTACATCAAACCATAAATTTTGATTGTATCTATTCATGCCTTTTTAGTGTTTGCAGTACCCTATTGAACGTGATAGTGATCTAGTTTGTAGGTACTTAATTGGAGTACATTCAATGACAAAATTTGATGAAGGGGTACTACCCTCCATAAATCGTTAACACCAGTAAACACCATAAGCCTCAAAAGGAGCCTGCTCCGCCTTCATAATCCAGTGACTAACATTAGATCGATTCAGTTCAAATTACAAAATTTGGTAAACTTTCACAAAATATAGATTCTAACTTATTTTCAATGTCTTTTGATGAACCGACTTGTTCGGATTATTTTGTTGCAATGTTTACAAGTTTTGAAGTTCATAAATTACTATGTATTTCAGAGAAGGAGAACAGGTGGCGTCGGGTTCCTTGTCAACAAAGTCCTCTCTGACAACGTTAAAGAAATATCCAGTGTATCGACAAGGGTTGCGTACTTTGTGATTAAATTAACCGAGAGATATAAGCTTAAGGTCATCCAGGTCTACGCACCAACATCAACACACTCGGATGATGAAATAGAGGATATGTACGAGGACATATCCAAAGCCTTAGACGACACCTCCAAGGCCCACTTCAACGTTGATGTTCGGGCATTGTGATTCACCAATTATGTGGGTGGACCGCAAAAACTGCGACTCGGAATATGAGGGTAGTTGGAAAACTACAACATTGAATTCGGGTGCAAGGGTGTTGATCGATTACCGGAAATATTTAAATTACTACATTATTCGTCGGTTTTTTTGTGCAAAACAACTTGTGAGATTTCGGACAATAAGGTGGTATGCTAAAGACATCAATATAAAAGGATTGAAACAACCAGGCAGCCGTGCACGGCGGAGCTACCTTCGGGAGACGAGTCAAGGTGAGTGGTTCACCTTGTATTTGGGGATTGCGGTGCCTGGACTCCCAAATCTAACCGATAGAAAACTCAGGACCAGCAACTGAGGTATCGAAGGGGTTTTCACATGAACATAATTTTGGTCCTTCGAGCCGGATTGGGTTTTCGTAAATTAGTTGGTTAGATAGGGGTTTCATTTATTTATAACGGTTACAAACGGGGTACCTACTTTTGGCATAGAAATAATTATTTAAATTGTAATAGGCATTGTGTTTAGAGGTTCTATTGTTTTCCAAAGATGGCAAAATCTTTTGAAAGCAAATTTAAAATTAAATACGACTGGTTTGTAGATTCGTCAAAATTAGTAAATAGTAAAACTTGTAGTTCGGGTGTTTTATCAGCTCGGTTCAAAAAACTGCATGACTATTTCAATGTTTTAACGGAGTCATACGAGGGCATACTGACCAATACTTCTTCAGAAGATGAAGAAATAATCGGTAGATATGAGGTAAAATACAAAGAGGCCACGGAGTTATACAACCAGTTGGATGCGGTCTCGGCGGCCTATCCGAACCTTGACGGCACCCACATGCCCACGGAGGGCGCGTCAACGCCGCGGCTACCGCGGATTGTGCCTAGTACGTTTGACGGGGACGTTTTTTCATGGTGTAGCTTCATTAGTCTGTTTACATCATTGGTTTTAACACGGAAAGATATCACTAAAACGGAAAAATTTCATTATCTTATTTCGCACGTGGAAAAGGAGCCTAAAGCACTTATTAAACATCTGCCGATGGTGGACGGGTCGTTAGACACGGCATTGGATATCCTAAAAGGCCGGTATGAAAATAAAAGATTGTTGGCGGATTCACTGATTGCGCGGATTTTACATTTGCCGGTGTTGAATAAGTGTGCTGGGCTTCGAACTAAAATATTGAACCCGTTATTGGAATCTTCGCGGGCATTAGCTAATTTAGGTTTTCCAATTAACGAGTGGAGCTACATTTTATTGCATGTAAGTCTACAAAAATTACCAATTGACGTCAGAACACGGTTTGAGCAAAAACACGGTGGCAATAATATAAGTTTACCCACTTTTGATCAGCTCATAGAATTCCTACAACATGAATGTAGACTTATAGACACGGCCACTGCGGAACCGGTTTCTTATTACGCGGATCGCACTCACAACAGGCCCGAGCGCAGGGTGCATAATATTGTGACGGAACCACCAGCACAGGACCAGCGGGAACGGGCGAACAACTACGGCCGTATTAAAGACTGTGGCTATTGTCAGAGGTCGGGGCACGGTATAGACAGCTGTTATAAATTTGCTGACATGTCCAGGTCTAAACGTAAGGATTGGGTTAAAAGACAATTCTTATGCTTTCGGTGCTTCGGTACTCATTTGGCGGCATCGTGTACCCGCAAGGTACCATGCAGTCGGTGCGGAAATATCGGACATAACAAACTAATTTGTACAACGTCCATTGCGCGCTCTGACTCACCGGCGGACGGCGAGCCGTATACACGGCGCGCATTTGTTACGGCGCAATGCGATAGAGCGACGGGCGGTCGGCGGCGCTCACCTATTACTCAGTCGCGGCGGTCACGGCACGCGTCTCCTAGGTCGTCGGTTCGAGACTCGCGTTATCCACGGCGTGGTGATAGTTCCGCGGGATCTATGGACCGGGTACGCGAGTTAAAGGATGGTTACGGGCGTGATTCGGACCCACGGGAACAGCGGGACTGGGAGACCCGACACCGCCGGGAGCGGACTGATTGGGGTGGGCGGCAGTCGAGTCCTGTGGTGCCGCGTGTGCCACAGGAATAGCAATTACAGTCGTGTAATGTCGCCTCGGTACCTCGGCTAGCGGATAATGTCATCTTACCCACGGTCATTGTAGAAGTAAAATCCAATCGGGGGGATTTTATCAAATCCAGAGGCCTGCTAGACCTGGGTAGTCAAGTCACTATAATTAAGAGTGATTTGGTAGCAAGTTTGGGTTTAAGGCGACATTACAACCAAACACCGTTAACAGGCGTCGGCGGATTTAATAACAATGAATGTTGTCATGTTGTTAAATTTTATTTTAAACCGGTAAATTCTAGTTATTTGTTATCGGTTACGGCGGTGGTTTTGAAGAAACCAACTTCATATTTAGCGCGTAGGTTTAGTAAACAAATTGCTCATATAAAATTTTCGGATGACGGTTCATTTAATATGTCAAATGTTGACATAATTTTCGGATGTGACATATTAGGTCAAATTTTAAATGGTGAAAAGGTGAATTTCGGTACTGATGGACCGTATGCTTTAGGCACCATTTTTGATTTTGCGATTTTCGGTCCGGCGCAACCATTAAAAAATGATAACTCGGAATCAAATGTTAATGTTGGTGTTACATTAATTGAAGCGGTCGAGAGATTTTGGCGATCGGAAGAACCACCCAGGCTGAAAATCAAGGACCCGGCGGACTTAGAATGTGAACATTTGTTTTCTACAACTACCTCACGCGGCTCGGACGGAAAATATGTTGTCAGATTACCACTGTTGCCAGATCGACAGCGGTTGGGAGAATCTAAGGAGACGGCCCTGCGTCGATTTACGGCCTTAGAACGAAAAATGAAACGGCTACCAGAATTTAAAAAAAAATATGTGGAATTTATGTCGGAATATTTAAGACTCGGTCAAATGACGGTTTCCAAATTTGATGTTTCGTCAGGACAGGAACATTATTTTCTTGCGCATCACGGTGTTTTTAAAAAATTAGGCGACGTCGGAAAAATTCGGGTAGTTTTCGACGGAAGTGTACCCACCAGCACCGGTGCGTCCATCAACGATTGTTTGTTCACGGGTGAACGACTTCAAAATGACATCACACAAATTATAATTAATTTTCGGTTGCCTCTGTTTTTGTTCACTACGGATGTGAAAATGATGTTCCGGCAAACCTGGATACATCCGGACGATCGGAAATACCAATTAATATATTGGCGCTCGTCACCCGATGAACCGTTGGTAGTTTATGAGCTGACCACAAACACATACGGGTTAAAGTCCAGTCCATTCGTCGCTATACGGTGTTTACATCAGTTGGCGAGTGACGAGGAGCACCGGTTCCCGCGGGCGGCCCGGCTGCTGCGTCACAACAGTTACGTGGACGATCTGAACGGCGGCGCGGACACGCTGCGCGACGCGCGGCATCTGAAGGACGAGCTCGTGGCGCTCATGCACACGGCGGGCTACGAGCTCAGGAAGTGGTCGTCGAACGCACCGGAACTGTTGGACGACTTGCCGGCGGATCATTTGGAGACGGCTCAGTCATTTAACATGGATACCGACGGATCGGAATTTATGAAGGTTTTAGGTATACAGTGGAACCCAAGGTCAGACAGTTTTTCGTATAAGTTGAATCTACCAACGGACACTACTGTCACTCGGCGCAGTATTTTATCATTGACGGCTCGCCTTTACGACCCTCTCGGATGGGTGTGTCCGGTTGTTTTCAAAATTAAATTATTACTACAACGATTGCTTAGCACTGGTGATAATTCACGGAAGGTAGACTGGGACGCTCCCGCGCCGCAGGATATAGTGCGAGCGTGGCGCGATATCGTTTCGGATTTGCCTAATCTACAAAAGATTACAATACCTAGATGTCTGAAACCGGATAAAAATAGCAGTTATTCGGTTCATGGGTTTTGTGACGGATCATCGGTAGGATTTTCTGCGGTCGTATATTTGCGGTCGGTGGATGAGGCCGGTAATGTCTTTATGCGGTTGCTTATGGCTAAGTCTCGGGTGGCACCATTAAACACAAAGCGGACCATCCCTAAGTTAGAGCTGAGTGGTGCGACCCTATTGACTACGCTTATCAACCACATAGTCCCCTCCCTGCAGAGTGACATTGCGATTGATGATGTCGTGTGTTGGTGTGATAGTACCATTGTATTGGCGTGGCTAAAAACATCACCACATAAATTACAAGTGTTTGAAGGAAATCGGGTATCTCAAATTATTTCATCTAAAGTAGATATTTTATGGAGACATGTCCCCGGCGAGATGAACTGCGCGGACGTGGCGTCGCGCGGCGCGACAGCCGACGAGCTGCTGCAGCACCCGCTGTGGTGGGGGCCGCGCTGGTTGCGGGACCCCCCGGCCCGGTGGCCCGGCGAGTGCTCGGACTTTCCGGCGGACATGTTACCGGGCATGAAAGCTAAAGTTGTTAACCTTAATACCGTCGATTCAGAATTCGATTTATTGGATCGGTACAGTTCGTACGATAAATTAATAAATGTAACGGCGTACACACTACGGTTCGCTAATAATTGTAAAAATACATGTAAACTCGGCGGTAATCTCTCAGTTGCGGAACGTAGAAACGCGACCATACATTTAATACGAATTGTACAAAATACATATTTTCACGAAGAAATTTCGGCCCTTCAGTCAAAGAAATCAATTAAGGGCTCACTTCGGCGGTTGAATTTATTCATTGATAACGATCAGTTGCTTCGTGTCGGCGGCAGAATAGGTGCGTCGGAGCTGCCGTACGCTGCGCGGCATCCTGTTTTACTACCGGGCAAAGGTCGCTTCACGGAACTATTGGTAACTCATTATCATAAAATATTTTGTCACGTCGGTGCAAATACACTTTCGGCCATTTTATCTCGGACCTATTGGATTGTTTCGGCTCGACGCGTGACGCGTCATATCACCTTTAAATGCGTACAGTGCTACCGGTCCCGGGCGCGACCTGTCCAACCCTTCATGGCGGATCTGCCCGCAGATCGTGTACAGGGTGTTCGTCCGTTTCTCGGAGTCGGTACGGACTTTGCCGGACCATTTTATATTAAATCTAGCTCGCTACGGAACGCGAAGATAGAAAAATGTTTTTTGTGCATTTTCGTATGTTTAAGTACTAAATGTGTTCATTTGGAAGTAGTCAGTCAACTATCGGTTGAAGCCTTTATAGCGGCGTTTACGCGATTTATTTCTCGTCGAGGACTACCCTCACTAGTGCGGTCGGATTGTGGCACAAATTATACGGGCACGGATAAATATTTAAGAGAATTGTATGTTTTCTTGCGGGACAACCAATCTGAAATTGAACGGAACTTGACGAAGAATCACATTAAATGGCTATTTAATGCGCCCTCGAGTCCAAACCACGGCGGTTTATTTGAGGCGGCGGTTAAATCTGCAAAAACACACGTCAAGCGTGTGCTCGGCGAAGCACGTTTAACGTTCGAAGGGCTCACCACGTTCTTCACCAAGGTGGAGGCCGTCATGAACTCTCGCCCGTTATATCCGCTTAGTACGGATCCGGCGGATCTGGATGTATTAACTCCGGGGCACCTTTTGATTGGACAACCACTGGTGGCTCTCCCTGAATACCCTTACACCGATGTCAGTGTGCACCGGCTGTCTCGGTTTCAACAAATTCAAAAGATGTCTCAACACTTTTGGTCTCGGTGGAAAAATGAATACCTACACACTCTTCAACAGCGGTTCAAATGGACCTCACAGACGGAACCTCCTAAACTCAATGACTTGGTTTTGATTAAAGAAGATAATTTAGCTCCTTTACATTGGAAACGCGGACGGTTAGTCAAACTTTTACCAGGTAAAGACGGGGTTGTACGGGTTGCAGAAGTGAAAACTCAAAACGGTGTCCTGATGAGGCCCATTTCTAAATTGTGTAGGTTACCCATAGATAATTAGGAACCAAGACGGGTCTTGGTTAGGCGGGGGGATGTTCGGGCATTGTGATTCACCAATTATGTGGGTGGACCGCAAAAACTGCGACTCGGAATATGAGGGTAGTTGGAAAACTACAACATTGAATTCGGGTGCAAGGGTGTTGATCGATTACCGGAAATATTTAAATTACTACATTATTCGTCGGTTTTTTTGTGCAAAACAACTTGTGAGATTTCGGACAATAAGGTGGTATGCTAAAGACATCAATATAAAAGGATTGAAACAACCAGGCAGCCGTACACGGCGGAGCTACCTTCGGGAGACGAGTCAAGGTGAGTGGTTCACCTTGTATTTGGGGATTGCGGTGCCTGGACTCCCAAATCTAACCGATAGAAAACTCAGGACCAGCAACTGAGGTATCGAAGGGGTTTTCACATGAACAGTTGTCATGGGGGATTTCAACGCAATAGTGGGAGTACAAACATGTAGCGAATCGGTAGTGGGTCGACACGGATTCGGTAGCAGAAACCATAGGGGACAAATGCTCGTCAACTTCCTGGAAAAAGAGGGGCTATTCTTAATGAACTCTTTCTTTCAGAAACGGCCCCAACGGAAGTGGACGTGGCAAAGTCCCGACGGTAACACTAAAAACGAGATCGACTTCATCATAGCGGACAAGAAGCGCTTATTTAGAGATGTCTCAGTGGTTACAAGGTTTAAAACCGGTAGCGACCACCGGCTTGTGCGAGGCACTCTGGATATCAATTTTACGCTGGAACGTATCCGTTTGATAAAGTCCACACTCCGACCTAACCTTCTCCAACACGTAGTTGGGTCCGAATCGTTTCAGTTGAAACTAAAGAACCAATTCGCTGCTCTGGAAAACACAATTGATGACGATATCGATGAGGAACTCGACCAGGTGGTTGACATCCTAAGGGAAGAGGGAACAAGGTTTTGCAAGATGCGGCGCAACGGAAAGAAATCGAGACTTTCAACGGAATGTCTGCAACTCATGGAGAAAAGACGCGAAGACCGCAGTCACTTCTTCAGAACAACGGGCATTGAATAAAAAGATAACGAAGCTGGTAAGACGAGACGTCCAACCCTCTAACACATGCCAAATAGAAAGAGCGATTGAGCGGAATCGGGGGTCAAAAGTCTTCGCACAACAGCTTGGCCGAAGCCATCTGACGAAGCTGACCACTCTAAGCGGAAGAATCGTCGTCTCGGTGCCAGAAATTCTCGCGGAAGTCGAAAATTTCTATTACCAACTTTACGTACGTTGAGTTTCAACCAACGGAACAGGCTGGTTTCAGGACAGGGCACCAAAGACCATATTCACACAGTGCGGCAGATTATGAAAAAGACCCAGGAGTATAATCAGCCCCTGTGCATGACATTCGTGGACTACGAGAAAGCCTTCGCTCCATCGAAACCTGGTCTGTTCTCGAATCCCTGCAACGTTGCCAGGTCGACTGGCGATACATCCAAGTGCTGAGATGCCTGTATGACGCTGCAACAATGTTTTTTTTTTTTTTTTTTTTTTTTTTAAACGTAGCCCCACACTAGGATTTATTCCTGTATCGTGGGTGCGTTTACAAACATGAAAATTCACAAACAAATACCCAGACCGGAACAAATAATTGTGGATCACACAAAGATTTGTCCCGTGCGGGAATCGAACCCGCGACTATTAGACACAGTGGGCGGAACGGCTTAAGCTCTTAACCACTGCGCTAAATGACCGTCCAAGTACAAAATCGGCGGACTAAGCATATCCCCCTGCATTGAGGAGTGAGACAAGGCGATGTAATCTCACCTAAATTGTTTATGACTGCACTGGAGGATATGTTTAAGTCGCTGGACTGGAAAGGACGCGGCATTAACATTAACGGTGAGTATATCTCGCACCTAAGATTCGCGGATGATATCGTCATTATGGCGGAGACATTGCCGGAATTACAACAGATGCTGTGCGGCCTAGCTGATTCTTCCCAACGCATTGGCCTCCGGATGAACATGAATAAAACCAAGATTAGGTTCAATGAACATGTCATTCCGGACCCAGAAGTTGTTAATGGAACTACTCTTGAAGTTGTTCGAGAATACAACTACCTCGGACAAATACTACAATTAGGTAGAAACAACTTTCAGAGAGAGGTCCGCAGGAGGATACAGCTGGGCTGGGCAGCGTTTGGGAAACTGCGTCAAGTCTTCTCGTCGCCAATACCTCAAAGTTTGAAGACAAAGTCTTTGATCAGTGCTTCCTACCTGTCATGACTTACGGAGCCGAGACATGGACACTTACGGTGAGACTAGTCCACCAAATAAAAGTTGCTCAGCGGGCTATGGAGAGAGCTATGCTCGGAGTTTCTCAGAAAGATCGAATCCGGAATGAGGTGATCCGACAGAGAACCCAGGTTCATCGACATAGCTCACAGGATCAGCACGCTGAAATGGCAGTAGGCTGGCCATATTTGCCGAAGCACCGATAACCGCTGGGGTAGACGTTTTCTCGAGTGGAGACCGCTGCTTGGCAAACGTAGTGTGGGACGCCCTGCAGCTAGATGGAGCGACGATATACGGAAGGTGGCTGGCAGCGGGCGGTTGGAGGAGAAGAGCCGAAGATCGGGCTCAATGGCATGCCTTGGGAGAGGCCTATGTCCAGCAGTGGACTGATACGGGCTGATGATGATGATGATGATGAAATTACTGGATTTTTAGGTTAAGCTATGAGATTGTTCCTTAAAGTTAATGGTCTGGAGTCTGGTCGATAAGTTTCTATTCAATTTTACGCCAATTTATGTTCGTTTCCTGTTTAGTTACTAACCCATATGCGTATTAGCTCATCAATTTAAGGGTCAGATTTTGATTTTCTTACGTTTAAGTATTTTGGTGTGAAGTTGAAATTTGAAAAGTTGCGATTTGTTGGATGTGTCATACTTGATCTGTCTGACCACCACTGTAGAGAGAAAGTGTTGATTGACAATTTTATCGCAATAAAATACAAACTCATGACTTCAATATTTCTAAATGGAGATGAGGAATCAAAATACGAGGTAAAAAAGAACACTTGATATTTATTTATCAGTTTATTTCAGAGCTACACAACAACAACAACATTTGTTATGATTAAGCCACACACATTACACACGGTGTAGACACCATAATAACTTGAAAAACGTCTATGTTTGCGAGAATCTATGACACTAGAAGACAGTCATGTGATACGATAGTTCTGCATTTCAACCATAGGAGAGTGCTAAACAAGAACAGTAATTGACCTAATGCCAATAACAAGATATCACACAATAGAGATTTTTAAGATTAGAGACTACAGCTGAAAGTTTGCACTTATTAGTGCGTGATAATTGCTCTGAAGGCGTGGCCAAGTAGCAAGCATTTTGTTTCTATACTCTTTTGACAATCGTTAGAGCCTTGTTCTGACCACGGGACTCATCATTGTAAAACCATACATGTTTTTGTTTTCTAGAAGCGTTAACAGTATAAAGGCCACTTGGCTACAGGCCCTGATTAGTAATAGAAATATCGCCTTAGAAATGAAAGTGAGGGTCAGCCCCGAGATACTGCTAAATACCTGTAAATAAAAAACTCTGCAATTACTTTACGAACAAAATTAATTAATAATAAAATCAGACTTGTGCTGTCTCTATTTGATGGAGGAAAGGTGAATTGTGTACGTCCACAATTTCCTGACGATGTTAGGTCCCAATACAATGGGCGTAGAGGGCGCGTTTGTTTGCATAATTCTTATTCGGACCGCTAGTACTAAGATGTTCTACTCTTTTACATGTCGGTTTAAGAGGCTACCGCGAAAAAAAAGTATTTTTGCGCTTCATGCACTACAAGAAGTATATGTATTAGATACTTAATATTTCAAAATATGATTTTGACTGTATATTTTAGAATCCGGTAGAAGAAATAAACGAATAAACGAAATTTATCTCGATAGAAAAAATATAAAGTGATCTCTATTGCTTTACATTTTTTGATTCCAACGCGAAATGCTTAAGAACTAATCAATAGAACTTACTTAAAAACATAGAAAATAATTGTAACAAAGTTCTTGTAAAGCAGTTTTTGTTTCATAGTGTAGGTTTTTTACAAATTTATAAAATTTGTTTTCGCACATAAGTCGTTGATTGCCGATTGTTTTCCCAGCGCGCGCGGTATATCCGTCCCTTATTATTCTTTTTTGAAGTATTGCGTCACTGTCTCTCTCCCGATCGATAAATGGTCGATCGTGGTAGGCCCTTAAGTTTGATAGATAACAGAATTAGAACCATTATCATTGGCTATATTATAATGTAACATGTGATTACCGCCACGATAATCCCTCTGTTCAGAGTGAACATGTCCAACGGTTTGTATGCGACCTCGTTCATAAGGAGCTGAGTAGAGAACCGCTCCAGTTCATCCACGAGAACTTTGTTAGTGGCATCTGTGTACTGTATTATCTGACTGACCAGTCTCTTGGTGTTTTGTACCTGAAACCACACAACGTTACCCCTGATTTACAGAACATCCACAGGACCGGCTGATATTGTGTTTGAAAGTCTTATTATCTGAGTTCAGAAGGTGAGGGTGAAAGCGTCGGAGGCGGAAAGGTGATACATCAAAACATGCTCCGGATGTTAAGTTGAGGGTGGCTGAACACCCTCGCTAAAAGCCTGTTGCACTTTTTCTTGATTAGTAGAACAGCACTCTCATACGTAAAGGAACACACAGAGGGCTAGGTGAGCTCAAACTATTTGGCGTTACTGTAACATTGCCGAGAAAGCGTGACGTCACGTTCATCTTTATATAGTAAGTTTGTAGTGTGCAAAAGATGGTATATCAAATTTGATAGCATTACACTAACGTTAATCTGTTCATGTTAAGCCTTATGTTCCATTTTGTTCTAGATGTGGTGAACGTATCAAAAATAGTAGCTTTAGAAAGACAATTCACTTCTATTGTTAACTAGCGGCCTGTCCCGGCTTCGCACGGATGGATATTGCGTCCGCTGCGAACGCGCGGTTACCTATTTCATAGATGTGCACGCCTCTTTCCCGCACTTTGGTCCCCCCTCCCTCGCCGCGTTGCCCGCTGCGCTGCGTCGGACCACACCGGCCACGGCGCGGCGGCGCGGTAGCGTTTATTTTTCTATTAGTATTTTGTTTAGATTGACATTTTAAATTCATAATATCTTTTGAATGGAATGTCTGATTTGAATAAATAAAAAAGTAATCTACAGGTACTGAAACAGTCTTGAATACGATATAATTTATGTAGATTAAGATGAATAGAAAGGTATGGATAACATGGTCTGATTTTGGTCGGCATTTCTATCAACTTATAAAATGTAAAAAAGTAGTTATAGTGACGTAACTATAATAGTTGGACGTATAGTTTTGCATAGTTTTTTTTAGATATTGATACGTTCTTTAGTATTGTAAAACATTTTTTGGTTCTATAATCAATAGTTTCCGCAGCGCATGCGATGAAAGAAATTATATGTCTATATTTTTATACCTCGGGTTACTGAAGGTTTTTTTTTTTTTTTTTTTTTTTTTTTTTTAGCCCCACACTAGGATTTATTCCTGTGTCGTGGGTGCGTTTACAAACATGAAAATTCACAAACAAATACCCAGACCGGAACAAATAATTGTGGATCACACAAAGATTTGTCCCGTGCGGGAATCGAACCCGCGACTATTCGACACAGTGGGCGGAGCAGCTCAAGCTCTTAACCACTGCGCTAAATCGTCCGTCAATTGTTATTGAAAAATATTGTTATTGAAGTTTTGGTAGGGATCCCTAATTTTTTCTAGTAATAAATATATAAATATAGCCTATGTTACTAAGGAATAATGTAGCATTCTAATAGTAAAAGAATTTTTGAAATCGGTCCAGTACTTTTGAGTTTATTCGTTACATACATACAAAAATACAAATCTTTCCTCTTTGTAATATTAGTGTGGATTTTAGGATTTATATATTTTTATTGTTTTAATATTGTCATGTATTATATAAAAAATAATACAATATTCAAAACAATAAACATTACATAAATAAACCATTACATAAATAAATCATACATGAACTTACCTCATTTTGAGTTCGTTGACCTGGTTCCACAATAATAAGCAGACGAATAACATGATACAGTCCCAATAATAAATTAATAAATGTGTTAAATTGCAAGGTGTTTATTTGAAAAACTGTAACAGAATAACCAACGTTATTAAAATAATTAATAATGCTCTGTTTTGCATTAGTAAAGTGATGAAACAGTCCCTTGAATTATTTTATAAAATCCTCTATACTAATATAATAAAACGAAAGAGTTTGTGTTTTTGTTTAAACGCACTAATTTCTGGAAGTTCTATCATTTGAAGGATTTGAAAACTCCTTTTTACATTTGTTATAGCTATACCTAAGAGTTATACAAGGATCTCTTGACACGTGGATGACTTTGACAAAGGGGCATTGGTGTGAAATCAGGGCTAACATTTAGTACAATTTTCATACTTTCAAGGAGTTATTTCAACAGGTGGGTCTGCACGGCTACTAATCAAAAAAGCACTTGGGTAAATTACATAGCAAACGGCAACTACGCCGCTGTCATGACATTTCACTTGATGACAGCGTTAATTCCCATTTTGGCTGCGGATCAAATTGGCAAAAGGTCCTTATTTATTATTTATTTTAGCGCTATTATTAACGCGCGTTGAAAAAGCGCTCGTGCGTATGAGGGCTTACCTGTGGAGGTAACTGATATAGAGTTAACTGTGTCTAGCTGATATACAATGAATTGTTTAAATTTCTTTCTAGAAGTCTGATTAAACAGTCACGGTGATCACACTCTTTTGGCTGAAGATAGATTCCAAGTCGATGCATTTATACGGCAGTCTTTACAACTTTTTATCTACCGAGTTTTTTTTTTTAATTTTTCAAAACTTTTATTTGAGAGTGCAAATAATGACGCAGAAAATAAAAAGTTGTCAAACGAAAGTTGTTTGGACAGACGGACTATTTGGTGGTACATACAGATGTCAGAAACCAAGCAGTGCGTGGTGATGAGTAGATGCGCAATAGACGATATAATGAACGATAGTAGCGTCAGTCCGTGGCAGTTGTTCAGTAGCGCTACGACGTCAGACGTTGATATATATAGGAGCAGTATTTGGTGGAGTGCCTTTTGGATCCGCTGCGAGGAAGCTGTTGTTCCTATAAGTAAAATCAAAAATAATTATAATTTAAGAAGATCTTTGTAGTTTAGTTTAGTTTATATGGCCTCCTTCCGGCTTCATCTCAATGATACCATATTATTGCATTGTGGCGACCAAATATACATTCGTAAGTCAAAGCTCAATTGGATACCCGCAATTCCTTGAGAACCACACAATCTAACCCAGAATAGCAGACATACGAGAAGAGCAATTTAAATAGATATAGAGAAATAAAAGCTTGAATAACGAACTATGAGAGATGAGAAAGCAAGAGAGATCTATAAACTCTGCCTATCCCGCAGGGAATCTGACGTGATGACATAAGTAGATAGATGTAAAATAGTATAGGGTTTGGCTTTGTGTTTGTATCTTGAAAGGGATTTTGCGTGATGTAATGAATACCTATTAGCACCATTGGGTATCGGCGAAAACTATGATATAGGCTTATGTTACGAGCGTAACGTCGTTGTAAAACCAATATATGCTACGTGCAAAAGTATAACTTTGAGATAGTGATTGAAAACTTTCTCCTGTAAAATGTTATATGAAGGGATTTTTGAAGCATATTTTTAGCGACCACAGTTCACTGTATTATGTTTAGGACCACTTGCACGAACCAGGGTTGTGTGTGTGAATGATCTACGCTGTTGGCCGCGGGGCCTTTACAGCTTCACCGGACAAGTCGAACCAGCGTTAGCTTTGCCTTTTGACTAACTCGTTCGAAGTTATAACTGTAAAATTACCTTCAACTTAACGTTATAACCTCGAGTTAGTCAAAGGTAATGCTAACCCTGGTTCGTTCAAGTGGGTCTTAGAGTCACATAGCAGTCTTTTCATATGAAAATTTAGTCAGTAAACTAGCTATATCAGTCTAATGTCAATCTCCAATCGCAATTTCCAAAAAGTTCTTATAGCAGATATTTGTTTGACAACGACGATAAGTAAATTTTTACGTTACGCCGATTCATACCGACACATACATGCGTTTTGTCTGGATTTTAATTTTATTGAGACGAATAAATTAGATGCAGAACTTTTGGTAAAAGCTGGTTTGTATATTCTGATTCCCTTTCGTAGGAAGAAAAAAAGTTTTCATAAATGTACTTTAAGGAGCTTAATATCTATGACTTATTGTTGTTGTTGTTGTGAAATATAAATTTTTACTCACCAGTTTTGACTTTATCCAGTGTTGTGAAAGTATCGATTACGGTATTTATGGATTTAACAGGAACTAGACTGTGGCAGATACATTTATTATAGCATGTATTAAATAGAGGGCTATATCCTGGCATTGCTGTAATATGAAATATTATGCTAATTATAACCAAATAATAAAAGATGAGGGATAAGGAAGGTCAGGGCTTCATAATTTTACACGGTTAAAAATCTAATGAATTTACTGGTTAGTTCATGAATTCTTCTGCTCGTGCACCCAAATAAAAGAAAAATATTAAAAGCAAAGTCTAACACTCGTATTTATAAACATATCTAAATCCTTACTTTTACTCAAGTAAATACTTAGTATAGTTGAGAAACTGTCACTAGTAAGAGAAGTAAAAACTAGTTTTGTAACCAAGTATAGAATTTTAAAGGCATCACTTTAATTGGCTAAGCAAATGTTTAAGACTAAGTGGATATATGTCTATAGATACGGGTCTAACTAACTGCGTTACAGGGAAATCTGAATTGAGAGCTTAGCATGAACAAATTGTCGTTAACGCAACCTACGTTCACGCTACTTATTTACCAAAATAACTGGATAAGTGCGAGTAGCACTCGGGCTCTGAGGGTTACGTACCGGATTCTGTTTCGGCTTGTTTAATAGCATATAGACGAGTGTCGAAGTGACTGAACTTTGGTCTAGGCTTGTCGATTTATTTTAATAAAATCTATCTTTGAATTAATTCTAATCGATTATACTGGAATCGATTTTCGTGTTCGAGCCTGTTTTATGTGTCTTAATTAGTACTATAGTTTAAGGTGGCCCCAAAAAACTTTACAAACAAGATAGCCCCATCATTGGGCTTGTTGGATTTGTTTTTATAAGTACTATAGCCAGTAAGTAATATAGACCACAGTTGCCAGAGTGTGGCGGTGGGGACAGAAAGTGCCGATAGGAATTCGCCTTATATAAAACGTAATTCTATCGTATGTGGGCGTTTGATTTATCTAGACAGGTACCATATACCTAGGTGGCGAGCAGGGTCTGAGCCGAAAGGATTCCAAGGGAACTCCTCAGGTTAGTAAAATAGCTCCATCGTATTGTTACAATAAAATCCTGTTTTTTTAAAGATCTTTTATTATAATTAATTATTTATGAACATTAAAATTGGATTATAAACAAAACAGTTATGGTCAAACCTCCTTTTTTTGCATCTGTTAGTATTTTGTTTTAATCTATAGTGAGGTGCCTATAGGATGGTCATAAACTCATAATAACTCAATCTACATATCCGTATTGCTTATCGTTAAGGAGTTAAGGAGTATTTTCAAATCCCAAGCTCCAATACCAGTGAAATTCAAATGGAGCCAGGAGCTACATACTAAGTCCAAAGCAAAAAGAATCATCAAATGTTTCATAAATAATAATATTACTTTGAAAAGTTTGTTTCGAAATCAGGCTTTTATGGAAAAAACCCTATGGCAAAAACACAACGGAGACCGACAAGTACTATGGTTATTTAAGGTATGGTACTAGGTAGACTCTACAGGATGCGCTAATGAAATTCGTGTGATCGGAAACTACTGTGATCTATATTAGATCCAGGAGCGGCGACCTTGTGATCTGTGCTTACGATCTAACCATACAAAAAAAACGATTGACTATATGAACTATATAAATTTTTTTTTATACCGCAATTCACAATTCTGGATATCGCAATGAGCACCATCTAGCAAGGTTATATTAGCTAAAAATAATAGTAGTTTGTTATGTTTAGTAGTTAGGTAGTTCCGGTGGCCACGTTCCACTTTATCATCAGACCCTGAACATCATCTGGTTGTTTAGTACTTTTCAATACTAATCTAACAAGCCTAAACACGAGGTGCTTTGTAGTAAACATGTCCCCATGGCCACCTTTCGACTCCATCATGAGACTGATCTGGAGCTGGGTCCATGGTACTTTATGATTGCATTGTCACCTAACTTACACACACTAAATTTCAGCTCAATCGGATACATGCTTTTTATTATCAAATGCTGTTGGATATCTTAATAAAATAAAATAAAAATAATAAATAAAATACCCGAAGTGCTCGAAAAATGGTACACAAGATTTAAATCAGAAACACAGACAGACTTAGGATCATAAAAGCTTATAAAAATTTACCTATGCTTTGTTAGTCTGGCAAATAATGCGCGTAGCGATCACGAGGTCCTGAGTTCGAATCCCAGGTCAGACTAAATGTAATTTTTAGATAGAAATATTTCCAGTATTAGCTGGCATTATGCCCGATATAATGGCATTAGGCTTGCCCCCTATTGTATGAGACCTAACATCCGAACTTGGGGAGTATTCATCGCCTGTATAGGCGTGACGATGTTTATTTTTATATACTCGTATTTTACGATTTAAATGAACAACGTTGATATTTAATTATTTCCTTATAAAAAAAGTCACACACACCAGGACGCCTACATGCCCCGGTAGTGGTAGATGTGTACTGTGTGCGTAAATCAACTTATTGCTGAGAATTAAGGTGCCAATGTAATAGGGGTGAGGCTATTGCCATTATACCGGGCACAATTTCGGACCCCGACTGATACTGGGATCTTTTTATAGAAGAACTACATTTTGTCCGCCCTACAATTTTTGCGAGATCCTCCGTGATCTCTAAATGCATTATGCTAAATGCATTACCTTCTAGACCAACAAGCCAGTCCATAAAAATACCTTTTAAAAAAGACCTCTTTCTTTATAAAATTTTGCTGTAATTAAATAAACTACATTTAATTTTTATTCAAACTATATAAACATAAACGAATAAATCAACAATCTGATCAAATTTACGTCCTGCAATGTAAGCAGATGGTGGCACAGATATTAATTTACCACAAGCGCTAATATCTCGCTGTAATACTAAGCTGCTATAAAAAGACTAGCTGTTTTCCGCAATTACATAACCGGTCGACAACAGCGCCACTTACCGAGTCTATGTTTTATAGCCTATGTTACTTCTGGATAATATAGCTTTCTAATGGTGAAAGAATCATTAAAATCAGTCCAGTAATTTTTGAGATTATTCATTACAAACATACAAAAAAACAAAACTTTCCTCTTTATTATATTAGTGTAGATCACGCCGGATCCCTTGCGGGGAAGACAAAGAAGCATAGTTCCATAAAATGTCAGTAGACAGCGTTATCTTAATTTTTCATCGGGTTTAAGGGGGAAAATCATATTTTTTTATATGTTATCGTTATAAATTAACAATTATAGGATGTTTTCCTATACTTGTACCCTAGAACCTTGCTTCTTGCCAAATTCCATGGTTCTAAGTCAAAGGGAAGTGCCATATAAATTACCATATATCCGTGCCGTCTTTAAATTACCATATATCTTTTGTTTGCGTTTACTTAGAACCTTCATTTTTTCACACGTATTTGATATAAATTTCAACTGACAACAACTGTTCCTGAGGAAAAGGGTGATAACTGTCAAACAAACGGACAACGAAGTGATCCTATAAGGGTTCTCGGAACCCTAAAAATGATCGTAATATCACGTTTTCTAACAACCATACGCTAACGTCAATCTGATCTTGCCAAGTCCTCTGAAGATACAACGCGTACTTCGTGATCGCGACGGTGGTGCGACCTAGGTAGTTGTAATGTACTGAAATGTACGGGAGACGCCACACGGCGCAGCCACGCTGCCGATTGCAGGCCGAGCGTAGCCGAGCTTTTCCGTCGCGCTCCGTCGGCTGTTTGACCAACCATTAATTATGCTATTTATGCTATCACCTAAGACAATTCGTATGTTTGACAAGTTTTAACAAGATTGTTTTAAAAGTTCGAAAAATGAAATCGGTGTTTGCTGTTTCCAATACCCAAATCCTCCAACAACCACTTCGAGATCGCGATGCAGACTTCTATGTTATTTTTGTTGCAGGAAAGTAAAGTTTCTTGTTTCAAGTACCTGGGTAGCCAAATAAAAAATGATAATATTATAATAATAATAATGTCAGCCTATACTGCCCACTGCTGGACAAAGGCCTTCCCTCACAAATCGAGGTGAGAGAGATTAGGTCATACTCCACCACGCGGACCCAGTGCGGATTGGTAGAGGCAGGTTTGTGGCCACCTGCTGTTGGAACTTATCAAGCCGCCTATTAAGGCTTCCAACTCGGCTTAACGACTACCCCATTAAGAGGTAGCCGGGACCAACGGCTTAACGTGCCTTCCGAAGCACGGAGACGCTCGAATATGAAAATGCCACAAACGTTCACCCATCTCGGGCCGACCGAGTCGAACGCTGCTTAACCTTGGTAATCGGTAAGAATACCGCGGTCGCACAGCGCTACGAGCGCCTCAGATAATATTGTTGTTTCTAAAATACCTTCTAGAAGCAAACAGCCGTGTTGGGAATAGCATAACCTTAACTTGCAGCTTAGACTGTTGGTGTACAGGGCTATGAGTCTTTCCTAAAGATGTCATCTGATAAAAATTGGACGGATTTATAAACGTTGTTGATTCATCAAATGACAGGACAGTTATTTCAATAAAAATGTATTGTGATACTTAAAAAGCCTGGTTTAGACGGCTGTTCACAAAATCCCAATCGATATGTCTACACGCGGATATTTCTGTTTTGTCAGAGATCTCATGTGGTAAACGCAAGGCTGAGATGATGATGATGATGATGAAACGCAAGGGGGTGGGTAGTACTTATGTTACATGGACGTGCATTGCAGCAAACTAGCCCTAAGGTCTCCTATAACACTGCTGACCAAGTTTACTGTCAGTCGTGTGACCGAATTTATAAAAACTCAATTATCTTCAGTAAATGAAATAAATTAATACAAATATTAAAAAGATAGTTGCCTCATAGGATTCCATGAACCAAAGTCTTCGATATATGCAGTTCTATGTTTACTTACCTTCCGATTTTATGTGATAGAGCAAATTATTGAGGGACTCGTTCACTTTCGTCTGGACAGACACTGTTGTCAATGCTATTAAAGCGAATTGTATTTCTATTATTAGCTGACCAATGTCCATGTAGAAGGATAAAACTAAATGTATGAGTTGTTTTGCCCCTAAAAGAAAAATAATTCGTGATGTCAGCATTACCTATGATATGTCAGTATCAAAGCATACACTTTTGCATATTTGTGAAAAATTTGGAGAATATAGAGTCCCTTGTCTCACACCTATATGCATTAGGATGGATTGCTGGTTTTGTATCTGAACGACCATCGCCGGGGTTTTATAGGTTCCACAGCACTTGTCGGTTGATTTAACAATATTGCAAGGTTTCCGGAACTAACTAGATGTCGATCAAGTCTAAGGTACACTGTGCGGATCTGGACACGTCGTCATTGGTCAAATTTGTCACTTTCGTTCAACAGAGTGTGTATTGACGCATCGGAGGTTTGCAAGACCTGGGTGATCGAGGTTTCATTCGAGGGTGGTGTTTGCGGTGGCTGTCTGGCGCTGGTCACTTCCTTCCCTCCAATATGGTCGAGGGGAGTGATGGCTGTCCAGTAGTCACACTCGTGAACGGGTGATGCTTGTGGGGACCAGTCCATCTGGAATCCTCTAGATACTCTTTATAAATATCATCATTAGTCTCAAATCTCGATCTTAAGGCATCACATTGGCGCTAGATCGTAACTATTTAATTATAATCTAAACATAACATTTACACAATATGATTAAAAAAAAAAAGAAAGAAATATGAGAAAGAGAATTCAATAAAAAGACAAGCCCGCTGAGTTTCTTCGCCAGATATTCTCAGTGGAGACTGCATATCGATCTGGTGGTAGATTAGTAGTTAAATAAGATTTATTTAATATTTGTAAGTAAACCCTGGCGCAGGGTTTATACATAATAAATTATTTGAGTTTGAGTTAAACAGCTCACTTGCTTATAAGGGTTATTTAGGTGGGCTCCATTGGTCGCCTTTAACAACATCCACAGGAACAATTAATAATCCTAAAATTCTACTACCCATACTACGTCACAGACATTAAGAAATTACATCTGTTAGACTTACCCCTATCTTCCGTATCGTAGTACCATAATTTAATTTTGATAAATACTGTAATAACCATTGCGAAGGGAATAATTGAGAGTATCAGCCATTTGTTTCTTTCTTTGATAGAGCTGCGACAATACAAGTTTAGTTCCAAATTTATCTGAAAATGCACAATAAATGTATAATTTATGTTTAAAAAGGAACACTTCATCACGATCCTTCTTTCTTTTTCATACTCCACACAGACGTGACAGAAAGTATTAGAAAGTTCTCTTTCAATTTACATTATTAACGGAATTCAATAAAAAATATAATACATTCCAAATTACCCATAATTGTCTATAATGAATATCAAGAACGTTATAATATGCTGAACAACTTAAACGTAAAAAGACAAGTAAAAAGTTCAGTAGCTGCAAAACTTGACTACCTTTTCCAGCTGATTCAAACAGCGGATTACGCCAAACATGCGCCTTTTCCCAGTGAAGCTGGCTGCAAGCATCACTACACCCAGCGTCACGGTATGAAAACACATCACGATCTCGTTATTGGTCATCATGGAGTATAGTAAACCCGATCCCGAAAGTATATTGTATGCGGCCCAAACAGTTACGACGAGGAAAGCTGCAAACATAATATAATGCAAACCCCGTATTCTGATTCGCACACACTCACAATGTAATGTTATTTTTGTACTTTATTATAATAATTATTCGCATAGTATTATATATGTAAACAACATTTAATAATGTACGCCTTTTAGGGAATCGCACTGCTTCTCCTTAACGCTGTAAAGGAGACGCTGTCCTACTCCTCATTAATATAACTTCCCGTGGAGGACGGCGATGTGGCCCATGGAGCCGTGAGCACCGCAACGGTGCAGCGGGGAGCGAGTCCATTGGGTCCCCTCCCGAAGGCGGGCTCTTCGGAGCACGACACAGAGGGGCACTGGTGTGTTCTTAACGGAGATCCCGGAGCCCCTCCCCGAAGTGTCGATGCCGGCCACAGTAGGTTTTAGTCGGTAAGAGTCCGCCATGCCCCACCAGCTTCCCCCGAGGCTGGCGGAAGTTAATGAGGATTTCCCCACGTAAAAAAAGGTTATTTTAATTATAACCTATCTAGGAGGATAGGGGTCACCCACTCATTCGTAATAATACCCAAATTTTTTGACATCATCATATGCTTACTGTTAAGTGTTCAATATGATTAATATTATATTATTATTATTGATCATATTGGATACTAACCAGTAAGTAACGACAGAGGTAAATACTTACCACACAACAACCCAACAAAAGGAAACAAAATAGTTTAAAGGTGCCTTTTAAAGTATGTATTCCCTAATTTCAAATGTGACGTACGTGCACGTCACCAAGATTCATCGCTATGACGATACTCAGGCGTCCAAATTGTACTGTTCCCCAGAAAAACTGATGGGTTCGATCGTAGGCTGCGACTGGCCATTACTTTTTTGTATTATCTGGACTTGTCTCAAATGTTTTTAGCTATTTCCATCTCATCGCATTCAGTGTTACCATTGTAACTATTAATATTATCTTGTTTGATACGATTTAATATTGATCCCTCCCTTCCTTAATAACTTTTTGCAAAATTATATTACGTGAATATGGTTATATCACTTACCTATAGCCGACCAAATTATCTTGCTATATAGAGCGGCAGTAGGTGACACAGTGACGAGCCAGCCGGTGCGCACCGATCGCATCTTTAGCGGCGCAAGTCCCACGAGCTGGGATACTCGGAGTATCCAACCTAGCGGCCCGTTGCACTGTGTAGAACTGTGAGGGTCCATAGTATCTGTACGGACACGCACATTATTATTCTATATAGTGAATTTTACTGTATTTATGTTGCAATCCGAACGTCCTCCAGTAAACCTGCGATTCAGCAGAACATTGGAATTTGTATAACATTTAACATATCAGTAGCAATTTTGTACTCAAACAACTAACATGTTTTAATTGTAAATTCTAATTAAAACCATTTAAGAAACAAACAATCTTTATCTCCCACAAACGGGTCACGACTCATCTGTAGGATAAGGAATCAATCACCTTACCCCTACATTTTGGTCCTTCGAGCCCTGCTTTAGTGTTTTTGAGTCTTTGCTGCGTTAGCAAATCGGTTTACCTGGCTTTCCACCAGCGGAATCCCCCAGGCGAATTGAGACGTTGCACATAACGTAGCTAAGCTGATAAAGTCACTAAAGATTAAACAAAACTAGTGCCGGGTGAAAACAGTGAACAATTTAACAAGTGTGAAAACAGGAAACATTTTACCAAGTAGGTGAAAAGGGAACAACATAATATAAACAAATTTAAATAACATATTAAATAACAACATAACATAATGTCTACGGATTCGTATGATGATATTTTACAACAACAGGCTGAGCTGGTGGAGATCATCAAAGCCATTCAGGCCAACTTCAAGAAAGATAGCCCGTCAAGGAAACAAACTCTTGAATACCATGACGAGCGTCTGAAGAAACTTGAAAATAATTGGTCAACATTTGAGTTTAACAATACCCGTCTTTCTTTACTAAAGACTGAGAAAAAGGGTAATTACTTTGACAACAAGGTATTTGAAAAACTCCAACAATTTTATGAACAAACAAAAACGATGATTTTGACCTCCAAGCAAGAACTGGAGCGCCGAATCACGCATGAAGAACAAATGCTAAGAGAACAACTGCAAGCAACAGCTAACATTGAAGAAGGAAACATTGAAGAGAATGAGTATTTTAGAGAAGCCAGTGAGGGAAGAGGTAGTGACGGCGAACGAAAATACGACGAAAATACCATGACTTTGATTAACGAACAGAAATCTAATGTTAAGGCATTTGAAAGAAAAATACGCAATCTGGATATTGGAGTACTTACAGAAAAGTGGCAACTGGAAGACAAACTCAAGATTATCACCCAGCGATGGGAAAACATTGATAAGTTGTACTGGAAATTGGATAACATACTTCATGACGTAAGTGCCCACGAACAAACATATAACAAGCTGGAAAAAATGTACGAAGTGGCTAAAACAATGATTAATAACAAAATCTGGGAGCGCAACCATCAAGAGACATCAGCACCTAAAATAGAATTGCCTAGCTTCGCGGGTAACTATGCGCAGTGGACCACATTCAAGGACTTATTCACGGAAACAGTGCATCAGAACACGTTTATATCAAAATCCCAAAAGATGCAACATCTCAAGTCTAAATTGAAAGGAGAAGCTGAACGCCTAGTTCAACACTTGTCAATAAGCGCGGACAACTACGAAACTTGCTGGAACATCTTAAAACAACGGTATGATAACCTCCGACTGTTATTTACTTACCACGCCAGTGAACTTCTGAATCACCCTACCATCCAACAACCTTCAGCCGCAAGTGTGAAAAGGATGCATGACGTAATTCAAGAAAATGTAAATGCGATTTCAAACCTGAAGATTGAAACCAAAACTTGGGACCCATTATTGGTTCATATTTTTCTGAACAAACTCGACAGTGAAACGAAACAAGCTTATGTGGAGTCTTTGAAAAACCCCAGAGAAATACCTACACTTATCGATTTTTTGAAATTTTTAGAGAATAAATTTATGGCGTTGGAAACAAACATTAAGCCTAGCCGTAGTACGAACGCAGAAAAAGCAACAACTTCGGAGAAACCTATTTACAATTATAGAAAATATAAACAACATAATGAACAGTACAATAATAGTCAGTCGCCGAAGACATTTTATAACTTTATTATAAAATGCCCTAAATGTAACAAGAAACATGGATTATACCGTTGTAAAGAATTTATAGACATGACGTCACAAGACCGACTCATAACAGCGAACAAACTTGGCGTATGCAAAAACTGCCTGTTTAGCCATAACGGAGTTCAATGCACGTCAACGAAGAAATGCAAACAGTGCAATAACAATCATAACACTTTACTGCATGATGCATTACATAACGAACGGGAAAATTCCACGAACAAACAGGGTCAAAGACATACCCATGTGTGTAACGAACCATGCAATGATGTACTCTTAGCAACAGCCCAAATCGAAGTCAAGACCTCATTTGGAACCAACATCAAACTGAGAGCCCTATTAGACCAAGGTTCACAAGTTACAATGATAACAGAAGACGCTGCTCAACGACTGCGGCTGAAGAGAAGCAAGTTGGATGCGGCGGTATATGGAATTGGGTCTTCGCCTACAAACAAATGCAAAGGAATGGTTAAACTATCCTGTAAATCTCTGCATAATTACTTCACATTTGAAGCCGAAGCCTTGATTATGAACAGACTAACAAGTCAGCTTCCGAACAATAACATAAATAAATCAATCTTTAAACATTTGGAGAACATTAAGCTAGCAGACCCAAAATTTAACATAGCTGGAAACATTGACATATTATTGGGTGCTGACATATACTCAGAAATTTTGTTAGAGGATCTGATAAAAACAAAACATTCCAATATCGTGGCTCAACAAACCCATCTAGGGTGGATTATTTGTGGGAGATACAAAACATTTTACTGCCATGTTACTATAAACAACCTAGAAGAAATAGCTAAATTCTGGGATTATGAAGATATAACAAATAATAATAAAGAACAAAACGAGCAAGATCCTTGCGAAACATACTACAAGGAAACAACAATCAGGTTAACAGATGGAAGATACCAGGTTCGCCTTCCACTGAAACAAGAGATCTGTGAAAAACTAGGAACATCTAAACCTCAAGCAATTGCACAATTTAAGATGCTTGAACGAAAAATGGCCAATAATGTCAATTTTGGACAAAGCTACAGAGCCTTCATGTCCGAATACAAAAATCTGGGACATATGAAGAAGTTCACAAGTAACAATAGTGTTCTTCAGTACTTTCTACCACATCATGGAATAATACGAGAAAATTCCATAACAACAAAATTGAGAGTGGTGTTTAACGCTTCTGCGAAAACAAGTACAAAATGCAGCCTTAACGACCTGATGGAGAGTGGACCCAATTTGCAAGCCGATCTGCAAGCAATCCTATTACAATGGAGACAGTATCGGTACGCACTAACAGCAGACGTCGAGAAGATGTATAGATACATTGCTATGCATCCTGATGACCAGCCACTACAGACGGTCATCTGGCGTGACAGTCCAGAACAAGCCATGACAGAATTTCAATTGTGCACTGTAACTTACGGCACAAAAGCTGCTCCGTTTTTGGCTTTAAGAACATTACATCAGCTGGCAGAAGATGAAGGCTACAACTACCCGAAGGCCAAACACATATTAAAACATAATTTTTTCATGGATGACGGAATATTTGGCTGCAACCAAATTAAAGATGCTCAAGAAACTCGAAATGAGCTGATACAATTGTTGAAGAGTGGAGGATTCAACATCCGCAAGTGGGCTAGTAACGAACCAAAACTGGTAGAAGATTTGCCTGAATCGATGAGAAATCCACTCAACGTTCATTTCACAGAGTCGGAAACATCGAAAACATTGGGCCTAAGTTGGAACCCGAAAAAAGATAACTTTATTTTGAAACCAACCTTGAAACCAACAAAATTAACCACAACAAAAAAAAGGCAGCTCCTGAGTGAGATCTCGACGTTATTTGATCCTTTGGGCTGGCTGTCTCCAATAACAATAAAAACAAAAATACTCTTTCAAGATATCTGGAAAAGTAAAATTGAATGGAACGAAAATATTCCTGAACATATTCAGAAACAATGGACAGCCTTGAGACATGAATTAACAACATGCAAGGAATTTCATATAAAACGATGGCTGGGTGCAAACATCACCCAAGAAAACATGCAACTCCATGCATTCTGTGACGCGTCAGAAAAAGCGTACGCATGCATTGTTTATAGCGTCATACGAAACAGCAAGAATCAAATACAAATAAACATAATAGCGGCGAAGATAAGAGTTGCCCCTTTACAAAAACAACAAACATTGCCCAGACTAGAATTATGTGGTGCACAACTACTGAGCCAACTAGTTAACAAAATAAAACAATGTATGAACAGGAATGAGATCAATGTTACAGCCTGGACTGACTCCATGGTAGTCTTGGGATGGATCAATGGTGACATTAACAGATGGAAGTCGTTCGTAGCTAATCGAGTCAAGCAAATAACGAACATTATACCACCACAAAATTGGAGATACGTAAAATCCGAAGAAAACCCAGCAGATTGCGCATCGAGAGGTTTGATGCCGTCTCAGTTACATAATTTCAAGCTGTGGTGGAATGGACCAGAATGGCTACAAAATGATTGCATTCCTAGTACACAAGATCACCTTAAAATGCCAACAGACAAAGAAATAAAAGTGTACAATGTGATAAAAAGGTGTACGGAACCCAACATTATAACAGAAACACTAAATAAATATAACAATGTAAACAAAGTGTGCCGGATTATCGCATGGGTGTTACGTTTCATAAACAGAGCACGCCACCCAAAGGAGCACGATGAATCAAAGCAATTAACAATAGGTGAAATACGAGAAGCACGGATAATTATAATTAAAGACGTTTAAGAGTTTTGTTATAAACAAGAGATAACAGAGCTATTAACTAATGGGTTCGTAATAAAACGAAGTCGCATTTACAAACTGAATCCTGTCCTGGACGGTAAAGGATTACTTCGGGTGGGAGGAAGACTGAAACATTCTTATTTACCAGAAAATATGAAACACCCCATTATCATCCCGGAAGAAAGTCAACTAGCAACATTACTGATTAACGAAGCGCACTTAACAACCCTACATGCAGGAGCCAGATTAACATTAGCCACATTGAGACAACGATACTGGATCATTGGTGGCAACAAAACAGTGAAAAAACACATAAGAAAATGTGTAACATGCTGCCGTTTTAATGGAAAAGTCCAACAACAACGCATGGCTGATCTACCTGCTGCTCGCATAACTCAATCCCCGCCCTTCTATCACACGGGGGTGGACTTCACTGGCTACGTGGAGGTGAAGCTAAACAAAGGCAGAGGAGTACGAACATCTAAAGGCTACATTGCCATCTTTGTGTGCATGGTCACGAAGGCCGTGCATTTAGAGTTGGTCAGCGATTTGTCCACGCCAACATTTATAATGGCTTTAAAAAGGCTGATTGCTAGAAGAGGATGTCCAAAACATCTCTATAGTGATAACGGCACCAACTTCATAGGTGCAAAAAGAGAGCTGTACCAACAGCTTCGTCTAACTCAAACGACAAACTCTTGGCAACACAACATGAATAACCTAGGAGTGGAATGGCATTTCAATGCCCCTAGCTGGCCATCTGCAGGCGGACTGTGGGAAGCAGCAGTTCGGTCCATGAAACACCATCTGAAACGTGTGATAGGAACACAAAAGCTCACCTACGAAGAATTTTTAACATTAATCTCGCAGATTGAAGCGTGCCTAAATTCTAGGCCCCTGTGTCCATTGACGGAAGACACTGAAGACCTGGAATACCTAACTCCAGGCCATTTTCTAATTGGGAGACCTTTGACATCATTGCCCGAAGAAAAAATAACAGACTGTAAAGTCAGTTTCCAACATAGATGGCGTCTAATGGAGCAAATGCACCAACATTTCTGGCGGAAGTGGTCTGCAGAATATCTTCATACTCTACAAGTACGAAGTAAATGGAACAAACAACAGGAAAACCTAAAGGTCGGGGAAGTTGTCGTCATAAAAGAAGATAACTTACCTCCGGCAAAGTGGATCCTGGGCCGAGTAACTGAAACACACCCTGGTAAAGATGACTTAGTTCGCGTGGTGACCCTGAAAACAAAGGATGGGACCCTGAAGCGTCCAACAAGTAAATTAATTTTGTTACCTATAGAAAAATCTGCATCTGTAGTTACCAGACCTGAAAAGAAGGAAGAAACTCCACATAAGCAAAAACGAAAACAAACTAAGCAATTGAGATTTTCCAGAACAAATCTAGCATGTCTTTTTTTAATATTATTAACATTATTTCATCCAACGAAACAAGATAACGAGATGGTAAATATTAATCAGTTTCACAAGGAAAAAACAGTCTATTTTGAAGATATCGGGAAACTGCAAAATATACACGATACCTGGAAAATAGTAACATTTTTTAACATGACATCCTATTGGCAAGGGATCGGATCAATACAAAAATTGGTGTTACACGTGGAATCAAGATGCAAGAATTTTGAATACAAGAATATTTGCCACAGCATCGTCCTGGAGTTGAAACAAGAACTTACTGAAATAACACACAACAACTACTTACTTATCTCCGAGCAAACGCCAAGGCCAAGACGTATATCTCGCGGCCTGATCAACGGCATAGGATACATAGCAAATGAGCTGTTTGGCGTGTTAGATTCCAGATTTGCAGAACAATATAAACAGGATATACTTAACTTACAAACAAATGAACATCATATGATTAATCTAATTAGAAACCAAACAACAATTATTGAAGCCCAGAATAATATACTTAAACGCAATCAACTAGTGATGAATCAACAATTTCAACTGATGGAAGAGCATTTAAATTATACAGATACTTACCTAAACAAAATGGAACACGCCGTGGAGCAAAATCAGAACATGATCTATTTCAACATGATGTCAATGTCAGCTAATATCATCTTAGCGAAACTACGTTCAATTCAACAGATGCTCCTTAACATTGCGACTAGCATCCAACATGGGCAGATTGATAACAGATTGCTGACCCCAGAACAATTACGGCAAGAACTGAACGCGATATCAGGACAGCTACCAGAACATTTATCACTCCCCATAGAAAACTTCCGAAACCATTTAAGCAGTATCTATAAGCTGCTAGAGGTTAAGTGGGCAGTATTTCAAAATTTATTCATCACGGAAATAAAACTACCGCTGACTAATGATAATGGACTTCGGTTATATAGGGTGATACCAATCCCTATAATAAGAAATAACACAACATTTCTCATGAAGACAGTGTCAGATTACATTGGAATAAACTTGAGAAAAGAAATATACATGGCCTTGTCAGAAAAAGATATCGGGACCTGTACAGTAGTCGAGCAAAAGTACTTGATCTGTAAGCTAAACAAACCAACATACAACATGCGCAGTAATAACACGCCCTGTGAAATATCACTAATAACCGGCGAATACGCTAAGAGCTGTGAGTACGTTGAGGACACATGCAATAACAAATGGCTCGAGCTGCATAAGCCGAATACGTGGATTTATTTGTGCTGTAGTACACGTGAACTAAAACTTATATGTGATGAACACATCAGTGCAAGAACAACACAAAAAGCAGGAATTATTGAAGTAGATCCTAATTGTATAGTAAAGCACGAAGACGCAACATTTTATACAAAAACGCTGCACGAGAGTTATATAAACATAAATACCGAAATTCACATACCAAAAGTGAACAGCTATGATATAAATAACTTGACAAGTCCTGAAGTCCAATTCTCTCCAAAACTTACAACAAACTTAAAACAAGATGCAGCCAACCTAGACGAACTGAAACAAAAAATAGACGAACTGCAGGTCCAGAGCGAATTAGATAACGGGATAACAAGCCATGATATACACCAATACGCGGTGTCGTACACAAGCCTCGTGGTGCTGCTGGTGGTGGCGGCGGCAGCGTGCAGCTACGTGCACAGGCGCCGCGCCGCGCCCGCGCCCGCGCCGACCGACAACGCAACCGTCAACATTGAGATGAGAACCCTACCGAGGACAACTACTACACGGTTCCAACACTCGAGATCGGAATACGCACGTCCTCAACCTACATTCAACATTTAATTTTAAAACATTTATATCTTTTTATATTATTAACATTTGTGGTTGTATAACTTTTAGGCCTGGCAGGATGTACGGACACGCACATTATTATTCTATATAGTGAATTTTACTGTATTTATGTTGCAATCCGAACGTCCTCCAGTAAACCTGCGATTCAGCAGAACATTGGAATTTGTATAACATTTAACATATCAGTAGCAATTTTGTACTCAAACAACTAACATGTTTTAATTGTAAATTCTAATTAAAACCATTTAAGAAACAAACAATCTTTATCTCCCACAAACGGGTCACGACTCATCTGTAGGATAAGGAATCAATCACCTTACCCCTACAGTATCTGAAAAAAATATAAAGCTATCAGAGACTACGAGGCATGTCTATCTAGTTAGATGATTTTTATTTTCTAACAGAATATACTGTGGTGGAACCAAATAGAACATCATATTTATGAAGTCTGTAACAACAGAGATAATACAAATCGTTGGCCTGTCGAACATAATGAGTGTATTTGGGTTATACGATTTTGTTTGATGGATTCACCGAAATAAAAGGGTTTATAGTTATTTCTAATTGAATTTTAGCCTTTTTCCAATTTTATGGAACGTATTTCAGGCTATCTGTTTGGAATCCGAGACTCAAACGTCGCCTAGAATAGAAATTATCGGATAAAAACGCTCTTATTCCACTCAACCTAAAAGCTACCAGCTAATAAAAAGCTACCTATTATTCAAAATTATTTTATAATGAGAGAAAACTTATGGTCAAGTTCCTGTTTCAAACGTAATAAATGCAATGGCGGTATTTCTAATGAATCATAACCACGGTGTATGTAACGCAACATTGTAAGTATCGTGATGGGCCATCAAAACACAAACTCATTTGTGTTCGACGGAAAATCCGATCAAGTGCGAGTCTGACTTGGGCACAAATACCAAAAGTCAAAATATTTAGAACTTCTTACTATCAGTCATAATTATGTTTGCCACGATAGGCTTGCAGATTCTCTCCGATATGAGGGTTTCTTACAGATTTTTGGCTTCACCGTTAGCTGGTGACTATCACATTAAAGATTTGGTAAAGCGGGTGAACCAGGTTTCTGACTCTGGAACCTCGTTTATATCTATCGATTACAATTACTTCAACGCATGGTTCATGAATTAAAATCAAAGGCTTATGAAATAGCTCAAAATACACGTGAAACAAAGTGCTTCCTCTCTTTCTTCAAACATTTGCATAAATATTGACTAATAGAAATCTGAAGACTTAGCATGAATAGATTGACGTCATCGTAACGTTGTAGAGAAACCTGCTGCTGTCACATTCAGCTTTATTGAGTAGAATCTATCTATCTATATCATCACGCCAGATCCCTTACGGGGTAGGCAGAGAGTACAGAGTTCCAACAGGCTCTTTCCTTACATACCTCTCTGGCTTCCTCTACTCTCATAGTTCGTCTCATACACGCTCGCCGGTTACGGAGACTGCTGACTTGTCCTTCAGATAAGACCCGGTCTATTTGGTCATGGTAAGATAGTTTCGGTCTTCGCCGGTACCTACATCCTTCCACGTTCGCATTGTATATCAGTTTTGTCATTCTTTCTTCGGGCATTCTTTCTATATGTCTGAACCAACGGAGCATACCCTTTCTCATCTTTACACCGATACTCTCTTTCATACCTATTTGCTTTCTTACTACGCTGTTGCGAATACGGTCGGTCAGCTTCACTCCGCACATCTTCCGCAGAGCTCGCATTTCCACCGCATTTATCCTACTTTCATTCTCCTTCTTACATACCAGTTATTGAGTAGAAAAGTACAACATATCAATTTGATAGGCCAATCCTAAAGTGAATCTGTTCGTGCTAAGCAAATCAAAATTCTTTGGTGCTAAGTCCTCCGAGACTTTTCTTATATCAATATTTTAAGCAATCAAAAGTAATATACGCGTGGCGGAGTTTGACCCACTACACTCTCACCATCATATGTACGAGAACATCTTTGCCTAATCGGGACATTACAGGTTGATTTTTCTCTCAAAATGCATAAGTTTTAGCACTGTACTTATTTGATCTATGTTGAGATTATAAGGAGGAAAGATTTGTTTCTTTGTATTCGATAAACTCTAAAACTATAGAACCCATTTCATTAATTCTTTAACCATTAGAAAGCAAAATATCCAGAAACAATATAGAATATATTTTATTTAAGCAATAATATAATAAAAGCAGTAATAGCCTATTATTAGACCGTTGGACTGCAGAGTCAGAGCAAATCCAGGCACGCACCTCGGTTTTTCGAAAGCATATGCGTATCAAAAATTAACTATCACTTGCTATAACGGTGAAGGAAAACATCGTGAGGAAACCTAGGAGTTTCTTGAAGGTATGTGAAGTTTGCCAACGAGCACTGGGCCAGCGAGGTGGATTATGGCCTAAACCCTCTCAGGTTGAGAGGAAGCACGTACCAACGGTGGGACAGTTTCTTAACAGGGCAATTATTATTATTCAGTAATAATAGGATAATTTATAAAGATATTACAATATTAATGCGTGCGCAACCGCGTATGACAGTTAGTTTAATATAATAATGATAATATCAGCCTATACTGTTCCACTGCTGGGCAAAGGCCCTCTCTCATAAATTGAGGTGACAGAGATTAGGTCATAGTCCACCACGCGAACCCAGTGCGGATTGGCGGAGGCAGGTTTGTGGCCATCTGCTGTTGGAACTTATTAAGCCGCCTAGAAGGCTTCCAACTCGGCTTAACGACTACTACATTAAGTGGTAACCGGGACAACGTCTTAGCTTGCCTTCCGAAGCGCGGAGACGTTCGAATATGAAAATGTCACAAGCGGTCACCCATCTCAGGCCGACCGAGTCAAACACTGCTTAACCTTGGCGATCGATAAGAACACTGCGGTCGCATAGCGCTAAGAGCGCCTCTTATTTTAGTATAATTAGTTATAATTACCGTGGCAGCGGGCGGGGCACATTGCTTCTAAAATTAAAGACCGTTGGAGCAGAGAGGTTCTCGAGTGGCGACCTCGTACCAGAAGACGTGGAGTAGACAGGCCTCCCAAAAGGTGGAGCGATGTTCTGGTGAAGGCCACAAGCAAAAGCTAGAAGCGGGTCGTCGTGGGGATCTTTGGGGATAATGATGATATTACTGGAGGCAGAAGATAATAGTAAGCGGTAAATTGATAATTAAATGCACTCTCGGACACGATAAAATCACATAGTTTTATTTATAACATCTTTTATTTGTTGCGTGGCGGATGATTTACAACATTATATAGAACATTTTTGACCAAAGGTGACTCGTATTTCCTTAATACTCGTAAATTGATGGATACAAAGTTTGTGTTTACTCCAGATCATACATTTTGATTACATCTTTCGTAACTTTCCATTGTTTACCGTGTCCCGTACAGTGTGATAGTGATCTTATTTGTAGGTACTTATTTGAAGTACAGTGACTGATAAAAGTTGAATGCTAATCATACAAAAAAGAAATAACAAATTACTGTACAAAATTCACTGGGATGGACTATTTTTTACTACTTTTTAGATTTCATTTAATAAGCATACTGTTATAACGTTTATTTATATCCCGTCTTTGTTTTTGTTAGGGACGCTACTTCTTACAATTATTATGGATCTAACCCTCAAATACTAAACTCAAAATTAAGTAAAAAATCATTTATTTGTAAATACCTATCCAAAGTACGGTATGAAAGTCAAAATTATTCCTTTCTTTACATCAACATGGCGCAACACCCTAGATGGCGGATTAGTTATTTTTAATGAACTTCTACAATATGGGTATCAAATGAAAGGGCTTGCTGGGAATAACTCGAAAAATAAAGTGACGTTACTCTAAATCCAATATGGCGCACTAAGTTTTTTATGCTATCCTACAATATGGGTATCCAATGAAAGGACTTGTTGAGAATGCGAGTTAAACTCCGTTGCTCCAATCCGTCTGAAATTTTGGTGTACTAGGGTTTTTGGAGTCCTCGATTATGATATTGAGGTTGAATTGTTCGAGTCTGTAGCATCGGTTGGTTAACTTTAACTTGTGTAATTTTGCGAGATAGGCGTCAACAGCATTGGTATGCAACCTGTCTAGGAGAAGGATAACTCCAAAATCAAACCTGGAACTGTGTTTCGTAAGCCACAAGTAAGCTTCAAGCTGAAATAAGTGATGCATTCCTCCAAACGTTCAAGCCGAGGTGAGGCTGTGCCAAGGATTGAGTGGCATCAGGGTAACATGATATCGTACCGTACCGCCTCAGGGCACCGGGGCGAACCCTGTTGTATATTAGCTCTTACCCTTCTAAACGAAGCTCTAGGAGGGACAAATATTTCTTCGGTACTCGTGCGAACAACATGGGAAAATCAGAAACATCAAGGCAAAGGAAGAGAAGGCTAAAGGAGAAGAAATTACAACGACAAGAAAAACTTGGCATTAAAAACGATGTCGCGAAACGCCAACGACTCAGCAAAAGGCGTGATCCGGACAATAGCGAAACACACACTCAACGACAGTTAGCCCTGCTGCCGAAGAGCACAAATATAGTCCGTATAGACTTCGGTAAAGACGGTGTTCATCTCATTCAACTCAAGACTGTGCGATTTTTGACTGTGCAATGCTGCCAATTATATTATTTTTGGCTTGCACTGTACACAAAATGCAGGGTAGTACCGTCGACCATGCCGTAGTATACTTAGGCTCGAAGCTTTTTGCTGCTAGTCAAGCATACGTGGCCTTAAATAGGGTAAAATCATTAGGTTTACCTCATTGAAGACCTACCTTACCTGTGTAGATAACGGTTTTTTATTTATAAATAATTATTTTCAAATATACTAATTTTGTTTCATGTTTTGTTTTTTTAATTTACGTTCATTATAACCAGTACAACAGCTACACCTGTAAAATTTGCGAGGGTAGAAAATAACAGTCTGTATACATACACTTGAAAAATATCACCTTCAAAAGACTTAATTTGGTGACACATTGATGTAAAATTCTTTAGAAATTATATTTAATACCTATCTGACTACCACGGCGGTAATACCGTTAGATAGAAGGTATTTCAGGATGTGTGTTCAGAGATATTCGAAATACATACAGAGAGCACGAAAAGATTGACGTTAGCTTGACGCTATCGAGTTGATATGCCATCCTTGTCACACTACAAATTTACTAAATAACCCTGAACGTGACAGAGCGAGTACTCGCGAACATTTCCAGAGTAAGTTTACGTTAGCCTACTAAATGTATTGCTTCCTCTTCACAATCCCATCGACGTGAAGCTTCCATTTCCACTTGACGTCTGATTCGTGGAGTACGTACCTCTTCTTCACGCGGTAGAATCGGCATTCCGCTTCTGACACCAATGTTACGTAGCAGGGTAATTAAATGCCGAATAACGTGCGAAGTACTTGGGTACTAACGAGAGTAGTACACACTAGTACTACTCTTGTTAGTACCCAAATACTGCTTTCAAGTCGCTGAGTCACTCGTAGTATCCGTATATCGTTGCTAAAGTCGCCGATGTATTCCACTTAGATCGCTTGTTCTCCGATTTGATCACTATCGCTTCCGAAAAGAGACTGTGTCCGTCCCCGCGCTCTGTGTTCCTTTTATATACCTATGAAAGTTCTAGAACGGACGCGAACCCTCTAAGTACATCGAACAATAGCCGGCGCGGCCCACAAAGCGGTATTATTATTACGTACCTATTGGTGCGTGAACAAATAGGTACTTGTATACCGCGCCCGCTCGCCGGCGATAATTAAAGGGGTGGAACTTTCTAGACGTTTCACCACTTAAGCGCAGATTCTAGATCTTTCTAGTCAGATCATCGGGGAACCTAAGGGTGTGTTATGCGTTTTAGAATCGATAATCCCCCGATAAAGACTTTTCAAGATATCGGGGTATGTTGGGGTCGTAACAGTATAGTCTGTTTTGTCTTACGTGGCCAGTTCAGTTAACAAATAAGGCAGCAGAAACAACCTGTAGTGCGACAAGGATATTTTGGCCCGTAGACGACATAGACAGGGGGCCTTGGTGTGAAATTAGGGTTCAGTTAGTAAAATTTTCCTACTTCCAGGGAAATATTTCAACAGGGGACCCACCTGTTACTAAGTAGAAAAGAACTTGGGTGAATTTCATAGCAAACAGCAAATCTGCGACTGTCATGATGTGACTTCACTTGATGACAGCGTTAGTTCTGATTTTGGCCGCGGGTTAAAAGATCCTTGTATGACTGTATTTGTGTTTTATATGTATTCAGAGGGGGATGTAGTTAGTAAAATCATACATTGAATCGGACACATGTATGACAAAACTCTGGTTCGGTGCGTCTGCAATCATTTTGTAAATATTTCGTCCTTTAGCCATTATTACCACATTATGAGAACATCGATAGAAACATAGCAGTGGGGATGTTCCGTTACTAGAATTAGTATGACGCGGCTCTCGTACATGTTACTTTACTGTTGTCAGTATTGGGTAATAAACAACACTTGAAATTAATTTATTAGTTTATTTCAGAGTTACGTAACAATATGTGATCATTAAAGCCACACACGGTGAAAACACTATATTTGTTTAATTGGTCATCTTCCCGATCATCCTTCCTATATGCATTAATATATTGTACGCAAGAAGTTCGAGGTATCATAAAAGCGAAAACCGAGGACCGCTTCGTGTAAGTCGCTCAAAAGTTACCCTATGTCAGTCGCCGGCCCTTCAACTATCTTGCGAAATATTGTGTTGATTTTACAAACGTACTTTCACATTTATAGTATTAGTTAGCAAAGTATTATGGTTTTAATCACAGACTAGGAAAAAACGAAGGACTCCGCGTCGCTAATGCCACAAGTGAAGCACCCTACCGAACTACGAGTGCGTGTGTTTAAAAAATTATAAAACTACCAGATTACCTGTCATATGTATTTTCTTGGACAGATAACCTGGTAAAGGTCGCAGGTAAAAGCTAAACAGCACAAAGCCGGTCGTTGTGGCGATCTTTAGGGGAAGGCCTTTGTCCTGCAGTGGATGGCTTTTGTTTGATGGTGATGATGATGAGGTTGTAGAAATATTTTTATATCATTTCATAACATTATTTCTTTTTTTTTTATTTGACGCAGTTGTTCGCGTAAGGCGGTCGGCCGACGGTCGACCGATACTTTAGTCTTTTTAACGCACATGGGTATGGTGACGTTTGATCAAATTCCCTTTCACGCATTTGTTTAATATTCTAGAATATTAAAAATAAGGAATCCAAAATATAAACAAGAATATAAAAATAAATCAAAAATCTACTGCAATTTTCGCGAGGAACAGTTCGCGTTCTAGGGGCTGACACAATGAAATCGTTATAATCGATACATTGTTTTACACAGCAGGTCCAAAGACTTGTAAAAATTATGAGAAAGAATACGACGACCGGGACTTGTATGGAAAGAGAACAGAAACTTTGAGAATCAGGTTTAAATGGACAAAATCTGGTATATTTCAAAGGGTACTGACTCCGGTTATAATTAGTGATCCGTGGCCGGCGGTGATTCGTCGCTCACTATATAGGCTCTTAAATCTGTCGTCCTCAGACAGAGGAGTAAAGACTAACTGAGGGTAACACCGGTCTTATCATCTCAGAAGGGTCAAGAGTTGTGCTGCGCGTTAAACCTTTTAACACTTCCACCCCAAGAGCATATCAATTTAGGAAAGCATTGCTTTCCGTCGTCGAATCTAACTGACTCTCTGGAGCACTCAGCCCAGTGGTTTCGTTACTCACTAATCGTTCGCCATTAGCTAGCAATGACTTATTGTTACGTTTTTATACCGTGAATATTTTTTCCTAAATTGTACGTATCATTTGAACAAAGATGACTTGTATTTACTTAATTTATTGATGGATCTACTGTTTACCACGTTACAAAGTTTGTGTTTACATCAAACCATAAATTTTGATTGTATCTATTCATGCCTTTTTAGTGTTTGCAGTACCCTATTGAACGTGATAGTGATCTAGTTTGTAGGTACTTAATTGGAGTACATTCAATGACAAAATTTGATGAAGGGGTACTACCCTCCATAAATCGTTAACACCAGTAAACACCATAAGCCTCAAAAGGAGCCTGCTCCGCCTTCATAATCCAGTGACTAACATTAGATCGATTCAGTTCAAATTACAAAATTTGGTAAACTTTCACAAAATATAGATTCTAACTTATTTTCAATGTCTTTTGATGAACCGACTTGTTCGGATTATTTTGTTGCAATGTTTACAAGTTTTGAAGTTCATAAATTACTATGTATTTCAGAGAAGGAGAACAGGTGGCGTCGGGTTCCTTGTCAACAAAGTCCTCTCTGACAACGTTAAAGAAATATCCAGTGTATCGACAAGGGTTGCGTACTTTGTGATTAAATTAACCGAGAGATATAAGCTTAAGGTCATCCAGGTCTACGCACCAACATCAACACACTCGGATGATGAAATAGAGGATATGTACGAGGACATATCCAAAGCCTTAGACGACACCTCCAAGGCCCACTTCAACGTTGATGTTCGGGCATTGTGATTCACCAATTATGTGGGTGGACCGCAAAAACTGCGACTCGGAATATGAGGGTAGTTGGAAAACTACAACATTGAATTCGGGTGCAAGGGTGTTGATCGATTACCGGAAATATTTAAATTACTACATTATTCGTCGGTTTTTTTGTGCAAAACAACTTGTGAGATTTCGGACAATAAGGTGGTATGCTAAAGACATCAATATAAAAGGATTGAAACAACCAGGCAGCCGTGCACGGCGGAGCTACCTTCGGGAGACGAGTCAAGGTGAGTGGTTCACCTTGTATTTGGGGATTGCGGTGCCTGGACTCCCAAATCTAACCGATAGAAAACTCAGGACCAGCAACTGAGGTATCGAAGGGGTTTTCACATGAACATAATTTTGGTCCTTCGAGCCGGATTGGGTTTTCGTAAATTAGTTGGTTAGATAGGGGTTTCATTTATTTATAACGGTTACAAACGGGGTACCTACTTTTGGCATAGAAATAATTATTTAAATTGTAATAGGCATTGTGTTTAGAGGTTCTATTGTTTTCCAAAGATGGCAAAATCTTTTGAAAGCAAATTTAAAATTAAATACGACTGGTTTGTAGATTCGTCAAAATTAGTAAATAGTAAAACTTGTAGTTCGGGTGTTTTATCAGCTCGGTTCAAAAAACTGCATGACTATTTCAATGTTTTAACGGAGTCATACGAGGGCATACTGACCAATACTTCTTCAGAAGATGAAGAAATAATCGGTAGATATGAGGTAAAATACAAAGAGGCCACGGAGTTATACAACCAGTTGGATGCGGTCTCGGCGGCCTATCCGAACCTTGACGGCACCCACATGCCCACGGAGGGCGCGTCAACGCCGCGGCTACCGCGGATTGTGCCTAGTACGTTTGACGGGGACGTTTTTTCATGGTGTAGCTTCATTAGTCTGTTTACATCATTGGTTTTAACACGGAAAGATATCACTAAAACGGAAAAATTTCATTATCTTATTTCGCACGTGGAAAAGGAGCCTAAAGCACTTATTAAACATCTGCCGATGGTGGACGGGTCGTTAGACACGGCATTGGATATCCTAAAAGGCCGGTATGAAAATAAAAGATTGTTGGCGGATTCACTGATTGCGCGGATTTTACATTTGCCGGTGTTGAATAAGTGTGCTGGGCTTCGAACTAAAATATTGAACCCGTTATTGGAATCTTCGCGGGCATTAGCTAATTTAGGTTTTCCAATTAACGAGTGGAGCTACATTTTATTGCATGTAAGTCTACAAAAATTACCAATTGACGTCAGAACACGGTTTGAGCAAAAACACGGTGGCAATAATATAAGTTTACCCACTTTTGATCAGCTCATAGAATTCCTACAACATGAATGTAGACTTATAGACACGGCCACTGCGGAACCGGTTTCTTATTACGCGGATCGCACTCACAACAGGCCCGAGCGCAGGGTGCATAATATTGTGACGGAACCACCAGCACAGGACCAGCGGGAACGGGCGAACAACTACGGCCGTATTAAAGACTGTGGCTATTGTCAGAGGTCGGGGCACGGTATAGACAGCTGTTATAAATTTGCTGACATGTCCAGGTCTAAACGTAAGGATTGGGTTAAAAGACAATTCTTATGCTTTCGGTGCTTCGGTACTCATTTGGCGGCATCGTGTACCCGCAAGGTACCATGCAGTCGGTGCGGAAATATCGGACATAACAAACTAATTTGTACAACGTCCATTGCGCGCTCTGACTCACCGGCGGACGGCGAGCCGTATACACGGCGCGCATTTGTTACGGCGCAATGCGATAGAGCGACGGGCGGTCGGCGGCGCTCACCTATTACTCAGTCGCGGCGGTCACGGCACGCGTCTCCTAGGTCGTCGGTTCGAGACTCGCGTTATCCACGGCGTGGTGATAGTTCCGCGGGATCTATGGACCGGGTACGCGAGTTAAAGGATGGTTACGGGCGTGATTCGGACCCACGGGAACAGCGGGACTGGGAGACCCGACACCGCCGGGAGCGGACTGATTGGGGTGGGCGGCAGTCGAGTCCTGTGGTGCCGCGTGTGCCACAGGAATAGCAATTACAGTCGTGTAATGTCGCCTCGGTACCTCGGCTAGCGGATAATGTCATCTTACCCACGGTCATTGTAGAAGTAAAATCCAATCGGGGGGATTTTATCAAATCCAGAGGCCTGCTAGACCTGGGTAGTCAAGTCACTATAATTAAGAGTGATTTGGTAGCAAGTTTGGGTTTAAGGCGACATTACAACCAAACACCGTTAACAGGCGTCGGCGGATTTAATAACAATGAATGTTGTCATGTTGTTAAATTTTATTTTAAACCGGTAAATTCTAGTTATTTGTTATCGGTTACGGCGGTGGTTTTGAAGAAACCAACTTCATATTTAGCGCGTAGGTTTAGTAAACAAATTGCTCATATAAAATTTTCGGATGACGGTTCATTTAATATGTCAAATGTTGACATAATTTTCGGATGTGACATATTAGGTCAAATTTTAAATGGTGAAAAGGTGAATTTCGGTACTGATGGACCGTATGCTTTAGGCACCATTTTTGATTTTGCGATTTTCGGTCCGGCGCAACCATTAAAAAATGATAACTCGGAATCAAATGTTAATGTTGGTGTTACATTAATTGAAGCGGTCGAGAGATTTTGGCGATCGGAAGAACCACCCAGGCTGAAAATCAAGGACCCGGCGGACTTAGAATGTGAACATTTGTTTTCTACAACTACCTCACGCGGCTCGGACGGAAAATATGTTGTCAGATTACCACTGTTGCCAGATCGACAGCGGTTGGGAGAATCTAAGGAGACGGCCCTGCGTCGATTTACGGCCTTAGAACGAAAAATGAAACGGCTACCAGAATTTAAAAAAAAATATGTGGAATTTATGTCGGAATATTTAAGACTCGGTCAAATGACGGTTTCCAAATTTGATGTTTCGTCAGGACAGGAACATTATTTTCTTGCGCATCACGGTGTTTTTAAAAAATTAGGCGACGTCGGAAAAATTCGGGTAGTTTTCGACGGAAGTGTACCCACCAGCACCGGTGCGTCCATCAACGATTGTTTGTTCACGGGTGAACGACTTCAAAATGACATCACACAAATTATAATTAATTTTCGGTTGCCTCTGTTTTTGTTCACTACGGATGTGAAAATGATGTTCCGGCAAACCTGGATACATCCGGACGATCGGAAATACCAATTAATATATTGGCGCTCGTCACCCGATGAACCGTTGGTAGTTTATGAGCTGACCACAAACACATACGGGTTAAAGTCCAGTCCATTCGTCGCTATACGGTGTTTACATCAGTTGGCGAGTGACGAGGAGCACCGGTTCCCGCGGGCGGCCCGGCTGCTGCGTCACAACAGTTACGTGGACGATCTGAACGGCGGCGCGGACACGCTGCGCGACGCGCGGCATCTGAAGGACGAGCTCGTGGCGCTCATGCACACGGCGGGCTACGAGCTCAGGAAGTGGTCGTCGAACGCACCGGAACTGTTGGACGACTTGCCGGCGGATCATTTGGAGACGGCTCAGTCATTTAACATGGATACCGACGGATCGGAATTTATGAAGGTTTTAGGTATACAGTGGAACCCAAGGTCAGACAGTTTTTCGTATAAGTTGAATCTACCAACGGACACTACTGTCACTCGGCGCAGTATTTTATCATTGACGGCTCGCCTTTACGACCCTCTCGGATGGGTGTGTCCGGTTGTTTTCAAAATTAAATTATTACTACAACGATTGCTTAGCACTGGTGATAATTCACGGAAGGTAGACTGGGACGCTCCCGCGCCGCAGGATATAGTGCGAGCGTGGCGCGATATCGTTTCGGATTTGCCTAATCTACAAAAGATTACAATACCTAGATGTCTGAAACCGGATAAAAATAGCAGTTATTCGGTTCATGGGTTTTGTGACGGATCATCGGTAGGATTTTCTGCGGTCGTATATTTGCGGTCGGTGGATGAGGCCGGTAATGTCTTTATGCGGTTGCTTATGGCTAAGTCTCGGGTGGCACCATTAAACACAAAGCGGACCATCCCTAAGTTAGAGCTGAGTGGTGCGACCCTATTGACTACGCTTATCAACCACATAGTCCCCTCCCTGCAGAGTGACATTGCGATTGATGATGTCGTGTGTTGGTGTGATAGTACCATTGTATTGGCGTGGCTAAAAACATCACCACATAAATTACAAGTGTTTGAAGGAAATCGGGTATCTCAAATTATTTCATCTAAAGTAGATATTTTATGGAGACATGTCCCCGGCGAGATGAACTGCGCGGACGTGGCGTCGCGCGGCGCGACAGCCGACGAGCTGCTGCAGCACCCGCTGTGGTGGGGGCCGCGCTGGTTGCGGGACCCCCCGGCCCGGTGGCCCGGCGAGTGCTCGGACTTTCCGGCGGACATGTTACCGGGCATGAAAGCTAAAGTTGTTAACCTTAATACCGTCGATTCAGAATTCGATTTATTGGATCGGTACAGTTCGTACGATAAATTAATAAATGTAACGGCGTACACACTACGGTTCGCTAATAATTGTAAAAATACATGTAAACTCGGCGGTAATCTCTCAGTTGCGGAACGTAGAAACGCGACCATACATTTAATACGAATTGTACAAAATACATATTTTCACGAAGAAATTTCGGCCCTTCAGTCAAAGAAATCAATTAAGGGCTCACTTCGGCGGTTGAATTTATTCATTGATAACGATCAGTTGCTTCGTGTCGGCGGCAGAATAGGTGCGTCGGAGCTGCCGTACGCTGCGCGGCATCCTGTTTTACTACCGGGCAAAGGTCGCTTCACGGAACTATTGGTAACTCATTATCATAAAATATTTTGTCACGTCGGTGCAAATACACTTTCGGCCATTTTATCTCGGACCTATTGGATTGTTTCGGCTCGACGCGTGACGCGTCATATCACCTTTAAATGCGTACAGTGCTACCGGTCCCGGGCGCGACCTGTCCAACCCTTCATGGCGGATCTGCCCGCAGATCGTGTACAGGGTGTTCGTCCGTTTCTCGGAGTCGGTACGGACTTTGCCGGACCATTTTATATTAAATCTAGCTCGCTACGGAACGCGAAGATAGAAAAATGTTTTTTGTGCATTTTCGTATGTTTAAGTACTAAATGTGTTCATTTGGAAGTAGTCAGTCAACTATCGGTTGAAGCCTTTATAGCGGCGTTTACGCGATTTATTTCTCGTCGAGGACTACCCTCACTAGTGCGGTCGGATTGTGGCACAAATTATACGGGCACGGATAAATATTTAAGAGAATTGTATGTTTTCTTGCGGGACAACCAATCTGAAATTGAACGGAACTTGACGAAGAATCACATTAAATGGCTATTTAATGCGCCCTCGAGTCCAAACCACGGCGGTTTATTTGAGGCGGCGGTTAAATCTGCAAAAACACACGTCAAGCGTGTGCTCGGCGAAGCACGTTTAACGTTCGAAGGGCTCACCACGTTCTTCACCAAGGTGGAGGCCGTCATGAACTCTCGCCCGTTATATCCGCTTAGTACGGATCCGGCGGATCTGGATGTATTAACTCCGGGGCACCTTTTGATTGGACAACCACTGGTGGCTCTCCCTGAATACCCTTACACCGATGTCAGTGTGCACCGGCTGTCTCGGTTTCAACAAATTCAAAAGATGTCTCAACACTTTTGGTCTCGGTGGAAAAATGAATACCTACACACTCTTCAACAGCGGTTCAAATGGACCTCACAGACGGAACCTCCTAAACTCAATGACTTGGTTTTGATTAAAGAAGATAATTTAGCTCCTTTACATTGGAAACGCGGACGGTTAGTCAAACTTTTACCAGGTAAAGACGGGGTTGTACGGGTTGCAGAAGTGAAAACTCAAAACGGTGTCCTGATGAGGCCCATTTCTAAATTGTGTAGGTTACCCATAGATAATTAGGAACCAAGACGGGTCTTGGTTAGGCGGGGGGATGTTCGGGCATTGTGATTCACCAATTATGTGGGTGGACCGCAAAAACTGCGACTCGGAATATGAGGGTAGTTGGAAAACTACAACATTGAATTCGGGTGCAAGGGTGTTGATCGATTACCGGAAATATTTAAATTACTACATTATTCGTCGGTTTTTTTGTGCAAAACAACTTGTGAGATTTCGGACAATAAGGTGGTATGCTAAAGACATCAATATAAAAGGATTGAAACAACCAGGCAGCCGTACACGGCGGAGCTACCTTCGGGAGACGAGTCAAGGTGAGTGGTTCACCTTGTATTTGGGGATTGCGGTGCCTGGACTCCCAAATCTAACCGATAGAAAACTCAGGACCAGCAACTGAGGTATCGAAGGGGTTTTCACATGAACAGTTGTCATGGGGGATTTCAACGCAATAGTGGGAGTACAAACATGTAGCGAATCGGTAGTGGGTCGACACGGATTCGGTAGCAGAAACCATAGGGGACAAATGCTCGTCAACTTCCTGGAAAAAGAGGGGCTATTCTTAATGAACTCTTTCTTTCAGAAACGGCCCCAACGGAAGTGGACGTGGCAAAGTCCCGACGGTAACACTAAAAACGAGATCGACTTCATCATAGCGGACAAGAAGCGCTTATTTAGAGATGTCTCAGTGGTTACAAGGTTTAAAACCGGTAGCGACCACCGGCTTGTGCGAGGCACTCTGGATATCAATTTTACGCTGGAACGTATCCGTTTGATAAAGTCCACACTCCGACCTAACCTTCTCCAACACGTAGTTGGGTCCGAATCGTTTCAGTTGAAACTAAAGAACCAATTCGCTGCTCTGGAAAACACAATTGATGACGATATCGATGAGGAACTCGACCAGGTGGTTGACATCCTAAGGGAAGAGGGAACAAGGTTTTGCAAGATGCGGCGCAACGGAAAGAAATCGAGACTTTCAACGGAATGTCTGCAACTCATGGAGAAAAGACGCGAAGACCGCAGTCACTTCTTCAGAACAACGGGCATTGAATAAAAAGATAACGAAGCTGGTAAGACGAGACGTCCAACCCTCTAACACATGCCAAATAGAAAGAGCGATTGAGCGGAATCGGGGGTCAAAAGTCTTCGCACAACAGCTTGGCCGAAGCCATCTGACGAAGCTGACCACTCTAAGCGGAAGAATCGTCGTCTCGGTGCCAGAAATTCTCGCGGAAGTCGAAAATTTCTATTACCAACTTTACGTACGTTGAGTTTCAACCAACGGAACAGGCTGGTTTCAGGACAGGGCACCAAAGACCATATTCACACAGTGCGGCAGATTATGAAAAAGACCCAGGAGTATAATCAGCCCCTGTGCATGACATTCGTGGACTACGAGAAAGCCTTCGCTCCATCGAAACCTGGTCTGTTCTCGAATCCCTGCAACGTTGCCAGGTCGACTGGCGATACATCCAAGTGCTGAGATGCCTGTATGACGCTGCAACAATGTTTTTTTTTTTTTTTTTTTTTTTTTAAACGTAGCCCCACACTAGGATTTATTCCTGTATCGTGGGTGCGTTTACAAACATGAAAATTCACAAACAAATACCCAGACCGGAACAAATAATTGTGGATCACACAAAGATTTGTCCCGTGCGGGAATCGAACCCGCGACTATTAGACACAGTGGGCGGAACGGCTTAAGCTCTTAACCACTGCGCTAAATGACCGTCCAAGTACAAAATCGGCGGACTAAGCATATCCCCCTGCATTGAGGAGTGAGACAAGGCGATGTAATCTCACCTAAATTGTTTATGACTGCACTGGAGGATATGTTTAAGTCGCTGGACTGGAAAGGACGCGGCATTAACATTAACGGTGAGTATATCTCGCACCTAAGATTCGCGGATGATATCGTCATTATGGCGGAGACATTGCCGGAATTACAACAGATGCTGTGCGGCCTAGCTGATTCTTCCCAACGCATTGGCCTCCGGATGAACATGAATAAAACCAAGATTAGGTTCAATGAACATGTCATTCCGGACCCAGAAGTTGTTAATGGAACTACTCTTGAAGTTGTTCGAGAATACAACTACCTCGGACAAATACTACAATTAGGTAGAAACAACTTTCAGAGAGAGGTCCGCAGGAGGATACAGCTGGGCTGGGCAGCGTTTGGGAAACTGCGTCAAGTCTTCTCGTCGCCAATACCTCAAAGTTTGAAGACAAAGTCTTTGATCAGTGCTTCCTACCTGTCATGACTTACGGAGCCGAGACATGGACACTTACGGTGAGACTAGTCCACCAAATAAAAGTTGCTCAGCGGGCTATGGAGAGAGCTATGCTCGGAGTTTCTCAGAAAGATCGAATCCGGAATGAGGTGATCCGACAGAGAACCCAGGTTCATCGACATAGCTCACAGGATCAGCACGCTGAAATGGCAGTAGGCTGGCCATATTTGCCGAAGCACCGATAACCGCTGGGGTAGACGTTTTCTCGAGTGGAGACCGCTGCTTGGCAAACGTAGTGTGGGACGCCCTGCAGCTAGATGGAGCGACGATATACGGAAGGTGGCTGGCAGCGGGCGGTTGGAGGAGAAGAGCCGAAGATCGGGCTCAATGGCATGCCTTGGGAGAGGCCTATGTCCAGCAGTGGACTGATACGGGCTGATGATGATGATGATGATGATGAAATTACTGGATTTTTAGGTTAAGCTATGAGATTGTTCCTTAAAGTTAATGGTCTGGAGTCTGGTCGATAAGTTTCTATTCAATTTTACGCCAATTTATGTTCGTTTCCTGTTTAGTTACTAACCCATATGCGTATTAGCTCATCAATTTAAGGGTCAGATTTTGATTTTCTTACGTTTAAGTATTTTGGTGTGAAGTTGAAATTTGAAAAGTTGCGATTTGTTGGATGTGTCATACTTGATCTGTCTGACCACCACTGTAGAGAGAAAGTGTTGATTGACAATTTTATCGCAATAAAATACAAACTCATGACTTCAATATTTCTAAATGGAGATGAGGAATCAAAATACGAGGTAAAAAAGAACACTTGATATTTATTTATCAGTTTATTTCAGAGCTACACAACAACAACAACATTTGTTATGATTAAGCCACACACATTACACACGGTGTAGACACCATAATAACTTGAAAAACGTCTATGTTTGCGAGAATCTATGACACTAGAAGACAGTCATGTGATACGATAGTTCTGCATTTCAACCATAGGAGAGTGCTAAACAAGAACAGTAATTGACCTAATGCCAATAACAAGATATCACACAATAGAGATTTTTAAGATTAGAGACTACAGCTGAAAGTTTGCACTTATTAGTGCGTGATAATTGCTCTGAAGGCGTGGCCAAGTAGCAAGCATTTTGTTTCTATACTCTTTTGACAATCGTTAGAGCCTTGTTCTGACCACGGGACTCATCATTGTAAAACCATACATGTTTTTGTTTTCTAGAAGCGTTAACAGTATAAAGGCCACTTGGCTACAGGCCCTGATTAGTAATAGAAATATCGCCTTAGAAATGAAAGTGAGGGTCAGCCCCGAGATACTGCTAAATACCTGTAAATAAAAAACTCTGCAATTACTTTACGAACAAAATTAATTAATAATAAAATCAGACTTGTGCTGTCTCTATTTGATGGAGGAAAGGTGAATTGTGTACGTCCACAATTTCCTGACGATGTTAGGTCCCAATACAATGGGCGTAGAGGGCGCGTTTGTTTGCATAATTCTTATTCGGACCGCTAGTACTAAGATGTTCTACTCTTTTACATGTCGGTTTAAGAGGCTACCGCGAAAAAAAAGTATTTTTGCGCTTCATGCACTACAAGAAGTATATGTATTAGATACTTAATATTTCAAAATATGATTTTGACTGTATATTTTAGAATCCGGTAGAAGAAATAAACGAATAAACGAAATTTATCTCGATAGAAAAAATATAAAGTGATCTCTATTGCTTTACATTTTTTGATTCCAACGCGAAATGCTTAAGAACTAATCAATAGAACTTACTTAAAAACATAGAAAATAATTGTAACAAAGTTCTTGTAAAGCAGTTTTTGTTTCATAGTGTAGGTTTTTTACAAATTTATAAAATTTGTTTTCGCACATAAGTCGTTGATTGCCGATTGTTTTCCCAGCGCGCGCGGTATATCCGTCCCTTATTATTCTTTTTTGAAGTATTGCGTCACTGTCTCTCTCCCGATCGATAAATGGTCGATCGTGGTAGGCCCTTAAGTTTGATAGATAACAGAATTAGAACCATTATCATTGGCTATATTATAATGTAACATGTGATTACCGCCACGATAATCCCTCTGTTCAGAGTGAACATGTCCAACGGTTTGTATGCGACCTCGTTCATAAGGAGCTGAGTAGAGAACCGCTCCAGTTCATCCACGAGAACTTTGTTAGTGGCATCTGTGTACTGTATTATCTGACTGACCAGTCTCTTGGTGTTTTGTACCTGAAACCACACAACGTTACCCCTGATTTACAGAACATCCACAGGACCGGCTGATATTGTGTTTGAAAGTCTTATTATCTGAGTTCAGAAGGTGAGGGTGAAAGCGTCGGAGGCGGAAAGGTGATACATCAAAACATGCTCCGGATGTTAAGTTGAGGGTGGCTGAACACCCTCGCTAAAAGCCTGTTGCACTTTTTCTTGATTAGTAGAACAGCACTCTCATACGTAAAGGAACACACAGAGGGCTAGGTGAGCTCAAACTATTTGGCGTTACTGTAACATTGCCGAGAAAGCGTGACGTCACGTTCATCTTTATATAGTAAGTTTGTAGTGTGCAAAAGATGGTATATCAAATTTGATAGCATTACACTAACGTTAATCTGTTCATGTTAAGCCTTATGTTCCATTTTGTTCTAGATGTGGTGAACGTATCAAAAATAGTAGCTTTAGAAAGACAATTCACTTCTATTGTTAACTAGCGGCCTGTCCCGGCTTCGCACGGATGGATATTGCGTCCGCTGCGAACGCGCGGTTACCTATTTCATAGATGTGCACGCCTCTTTCCCGCACTTTGGTCCCCCCTCCCTCGCCGCGTTGCCCGCTGCGCTGCGTCGGACCACACCGGCCACGGCGCGGCGGCGCGGTAGCGTTTATTTTTCTATTAGTATTTTGTTTAGATTGACATTTTAAATTCATAATATCTTTTGAATGGAATGTCTGATTTGAATAAATAAAAAAGTAATCTACAGGTACTGAAACAGTCTTGAATACGATATAATTTATGTAGATTAAGATGAATAGAAAGGTATGGATAACATGGTCTGATTTTGGTCGGCATTTCTATCAACTTATAAAATGTAAAAAAGTAGTTATAGTGACGTAACTATAATAGTTGGACGTATAGTTTTGCATAGTTTTTTTTAGATATTGATACGTTCTTTAGTATTGTAAAACATTTTTTGGTTCTATAATCAATAGTTTCCGCAGCGCATGCGATGAAAGAAATTATATGTCTATATTTTTATACCTCGGGTTACTGAAGGTTTTTTTTTTTTTTTTTTTTTTTTTTTTTAGCCCCACACTAGGATTTATTCCTGTGTCGTGGGTGCGTTTACAAACATGAAAATTCACAAACAAATACCCAGACCGGAACAAATAATTGTGGATCACACAAAGATTTGTCCCGTGCGGGAATCGAACCCGCGACTATTCGACACAGTGGGCGGAGCAGCTCAAGCTCTTAACCACTGCGCTAAATCGTCCGTCAATTGTTATTGAAAAATATTGTTATTGAAGTTTTGGTAGGGATCCCTAATTTTTTCTAGTAATAAATATATAAATATAGCCTATGTTACTAAGGAATAATGTAGCATTCTAATAGTAAAAGAATTTTTGAAATCGGTCCAGTACTTTTGAGTTTATTCGTTACATACATACAAAAATACAAATCTTTCCTCTTTGTAATATTAGTGTGGATTTTAGGATTTATATATTTTTATTGTTTTAATATTGTCATGTATTATATAAAAAATAATACAATATTCAAAACAATAAACATTACATAAATAAACCATTACATAAATAAATCATACATGAACTTACCTCATTTTGAGTTCGTTGACCTGGTTCCACAATAATAAGCAGACGAATAACATGATACAGTCCCAATAATAAATTAATAAATGTGTTAAATTGCAAGGTGTTTATTTGAAAAACTGTAACAGAATAACCAACGTTATTAAAATAATTAATAATGCTCTGTTTTGCATTAGTAAAGTGATGAAACAGTCCCTTGAATTATTTTATAAAATCCTCTATACTAATATAATAAAACGAAAGAGTTTGTGTTTTTGTTTAAACGCACTAATTTCTGGAAGTTCTATCATTTGAAGGATTTGAAAACTCCTTTTTACATTTGTTATAGCTATACCTAAGAGTTATACAAGGATCTCTTGACACGTGGATGACTTTGACAAAGGGGCATTGGTGTGAAATCAGGGCTAACATTTAGTACAATTTTCATACTTTCAAGGAGTTATTTCAACAGGTGGGTCTGCACGGCTACTAATCAAAAAAGCACTTGGGTAAATTACATAGCAAACGGCAACTACGCCGCTGTCATGACATTTCACTTGATGACAGCGTTAATTCCCATTTTGGCTGCGGATCAAATTGGCAAAAGGTCCTTATTTATTATTTATTTTAGCGCTATTATTAACGCGCGTTGAAAAAGCGCTCGTGCGTATGAGGGCTTACCTGTGGAGGTAACTGATATAGAGTTAACTGTGTCTAGCTGATATACAATGAATTGTTTAAATTTCTTTCTAGAAGTCTGATTAAACAGTCACGGTGATCACACTCTTTTGGCTGAAGATAGATTCCAAGTCGATGCATTTATACGGCAGTCTTTACAACTTTTTATCTACCGAGTTTTTTTTTTTAATTTTTCAAAACTTTTATTTGAGAGTGCAAATAATGACGCAGAAAATAAAAAGTTGTCAAACGAAAGTTGTTTGGACAGACGGACTATTTGGTGGTACATACAGATGTCAGAAACCAAGCAGTGCGTGGTGATGAGTAGATGCGCAATAGACGATATAATGAACGATAGTAGCGTCAGTCCGTGGCAGTTGTTCAGTAGCGCTACGACGTCAGACGTTGATATATATAGGAGCAGTATTTGGTGGAGTGCCTTTTGGATCCGCTGCGAGGAAGCTGTTGTTCCTATAAGTAAAATCAAAAATAATTATAATTTAAGAAGATCTTTGTAGTTTAGTTTAGTTTATATGGCCTCCTTCCGGCTTCATCTCAATGATACCATATTATTGCATTGTGGCGACCAAATATACATTCGTAAGTCAAAGCTCAATTGGATACCCGCAATTCCTTGAGAACCACACAATCTAACCCAGAATAGCAGACATACGAGAAGAGCAATTTAAATAGATATAGAGAAATAAAAGCTTGAATAACGAACTATGAGAGATGAGAAAGCAAGAGAGATCTATAAACTCTGCCTATCCCGCAGGGAATCTGACGTGATGACATAAGTAGATAGATGTAAAATAGTATAGGGTTTGGCTTTGTGTTTGTATCTTGAAAGGGATTTTGCGTGATGTAATGAATACCTATTAGCACCATTGGGTATCGGCGAAAACTATGATATAGGCTTATGTTACGAGCGTAACGTCGTTGTAAAACCAATATATGCTACGTGCAAAAGTATAACTTTGAGATAGTGATTGAAAACTTTCTCCTGTAAAATGTTATATGAAGGGATTTTTGAAGCATATTTTTAGCGACCACAGTTCACTGTATTATGTTTAGGACCACTTGCACGAACCAGGGTTGTGTGTGTGAATGATCTACGCTGTTGGCCGCGGGGCCTTTACAGCTTCACCGGACAAGTCGAACCAGCGTTAGCTTTGCCTTTTGACTAACTCGTTCGAAGTTATAACTGTAAAATTACCTTCAACTTAACGTTATAACCTCGAGTTAGTCAAAGGTAATGCTAACCCTGGTTCGTTCAAGTGGGTCTTAGAGTCACATAGCAGTCTTTTCATATGAAAATTTAGTCAGTAAACTAGCTATATCAGTCTAATGTCAATCTCCAATCGCAATTTCCAAAAAGTTCTTATAGCAGATATTTGTTTGACAACGACGATAAGTAAATTTTTACGTTACGCCGATTCATACCGACACATACATGCGTTTTGTCTGGATTTTAATTTTATTGAGACGAATAAATTAGATGCAGAACTTTTGGTAAAAGCTGGTTTGTATATTCTGATTCCCTTTCGTAGGAAGAAAAAAAGTTTTCATAAATGTACTTTAAGGAGCTTAATATCTATGACTTATTGTTGTTGTTGTTGTGAAATATAAATTTTTACTCACCAGTTTTGACTTTATCCAGTGTTGTGAAAGTATCGATTACGGTATTTATGGATTTAACAGGAACTAGACTGTGGCAGATACATTTATTATAGCATGTATTAAATAGAGGGCTATATCCTGGCATTGCTGTAATATGAAATATTATGCTAATTATAACCAAATAATAAAAGATGAGGGATAAGGAAGGTCAGGGCTTCATAATTTTACACGGTTAAAAATCTAATGAATTTACTGGTTAGTTCATGAATTCTTCTGCTCGTGCACCCAAATAAAAGAAAAATATTAAAAGCAAAGTCTAACACTCGTATTTATAAACATATCTAAATCCTTACTTTTACTCAAGTAAATACTTAGTATAGTTGAGAAACTGTCACTAGTAAGAGAAGTAAAAACTAGTTTTGTAACCAAGTATAGAATTTTAAAGGCATCACTTTAATTGGCTAAGCAAATGTTTAAGACTAAGTGGATATATGTCTATAGATACGGGTCTAACTAACTGCGTTACAGGGAAATCTGAATTGAGAGCTTAGCATGAACAAATTGTCGTTAACGCAACCTACGTTCACGCTACTTATTTACCAAAATAACTGGATAAGTGCGAGTAGCACTCGGGCTCTGAGGGTTACGTACCGGATTCTGTTTCGGCTTGTTTAATAGCATATAGACGAGTGTCGAAGTGACTGAACTTTGGTCTAGGCTTGTCGATTTATTTTAATAAAATCTATCTTTGAATTAATTCTAATCGATTATACTGGAATCGATTTTCGTGTTCGAGCCTGTTTTATGTGTCTTAATTAGTACTATAGTTTAAGGTGGCCCCAAAAAACTTTACAAACAAGATAGCCCCATCATTGGGCTTGTTGGATTTGTTTTTATAAGTACTATAGCCAGTAAGTAATATAGACCACAGTTGCCAGAGTGTGGCGGTGGGGACAGAAAGTGCCGATAGGAATTCGCCTTATATAAAACGTAATTCTATCGTATGTGGGCGTTTGATTTATCTAGACAGGTACCATATACCTAGGTGGCGAGCAGGGTCTGAGCCGAAAGGATTCCAAGGGAACTCCTCAGGTTAGTAAAATAGCTCCATCGTATTGTTACAATAAAATCCTGTTTTTTTAAAGATCTTTTATTATAATTAATTATTTATGAACATTAAAATTGGATTATAAACAAAACAGTTATGGTCAAACCTCCTTTTTTTGCATCTGTTAGTATTTTGTTTTAATCTATAGTGAGGTGCCTATAGGATGGTCATAAACTCATAATAACTCAATCTACATATCCGTATTGCTTATCGTTAAGGAGTTAAGGAGTATTTTCAAATCCCAAGCTCCAATACCAGTGAAATTCAAATGGAGCCAGGAGCTACATACTAAGTCCAAAGCAAAAAGAATCATCAAATGTTTCATAAATAATAATATTACTTTGAAAAGTTTGTTTCGAAATCAGGCTTTTATGGAAAAAACCCTATGGCAAAAACACAACGGAGACCGACAAGTACTATGGTTATTTAAGGTATGGTACTAGGTAGACTCTACAGGATGCGCTAATGAAATTCGTGTGATCGGAAACTACTGTGATCTATATTAGATCCAGGAGCGGCGACCTTGTGATCTGTGCTTACGATCTAACCATACAAAAAAAACGATTGACTATATGAACTATATAAATTTTTTTTTATACCGCAATTCACAATTCTGGATATCGCAATGAGCACCATCTAGCAAGGTTATATTAGCTAAAAATAATAGTAGTTTGTTATGTTTAGTAGTTAGGTAGTTCCGGTGGCCACGTTCCACTTTATCATCAGACCCTGAACATCATCTGGTTGTTTAGTACTTTTCAATACTAATCTAACAAGCCTAAACACGAGGTGCTTTGTAGTAAACATGTCCCCATGGCCACCTTTCGACTCCATCATGAGACTGATCTGGAGCTGGGTCCATGGTACTTTATGATTGCATTGTCACCTAACTTACACACACTAAATTTCAGCTCAATCGGATACATGCTTTTTATTATCAAATGCTGTTGGATATCTTAATAAAATAAAATAAAAATAATAAATAAAATACCCGAAGTGCTCGAAAAATGGTACACAAGATTTAAATCAGAAACACAGACAGACTTAGGATCATAAAAGCTTATAAAAATTTACCTATGCTTTGTTAGTCTGGCAAATAATGCGCGTAGCGATCACGAGGTCCTGAGTTCGAATCCCAGGTCAGACTAAATGTAATTTTTAGATAGAAATATTTCCAGTATTAGCTGGCATTATGCCCGATATAATGGCATTAGGCTTGCCCCCTATTGCATGAGACCTAACATCCGAACTTGGGGAGTATTCATCGCCTGTATAGGCGTGACGATGTTTATTTTTATATACTCGTATTTTACAATTTAAATGAACAACGTTGATATTTATTTATTTCCTTATAAAAAAAGTCACACACCGGAACGCCTTCATGCCCCGGTAGTGGTAGATGTGTACTGTGTGCGTAAATCAACTTATTGCTGAGAATTAAGGTGCCAATGTAATAGGGGTGAGGCTATTGCCATTATACCGGGCACAATTTCGGACCCCGACTGATACTGGGATCTTTTTATAGAAGAACTACATTTTGTCCGCCCTACAATTTTTGCGAGATCCTCCGTGATCTCTAAATGTATTATGCTAAATGCATTACCTTCTAGACCAACAAGCCAGTCCATAAAAATACCTTTTAAAAAAGACCTCTTTCTTTATAAAATTTTGCTGTAATTAAATAAACTACATTTAATTTTTATTCAAACTATATAAACATAAACGAATAAATCAACAATCTGATCAAATTTACGTCCTGCAATGTAAGCAGATGGTGCCACAGATATTAATTTACCACAAGCGCTAATATCTCGCTGTAATACTAAGCTGTTTTCCGCAATTACATAACCGGTCGACAACAGCGCCACTTACCGAGTCTATGTTTTATAGCCTATGTTACTTCTGGATAATATAGCTTTCTAATGGTGAAAGAATCATTAAAATCAGTCCAGTAATTTTTGAGATTATTCATTACAAACATACAAAAAACAAAACTTTCCTCTTTATTATATTAGTGTAGATCACGCCGGATCCCTTGCGGGGAAGACAAAGAAGCATAGTTCCATAAAATGTCAGTAGACAGCGTTATCTTAATTTTTCATCGGGTTTAAGGGGGAAAATATTTTTTTATATGTTATCGTTATAAATTAACAATTATAGGATGTTTTCCTATACTTGTACCCTAGAACCTTGCTTCTTGCCAAATTCCATGGTTCTAAGTCAAAGGGAAGTGCCATATAATTTCTGATGAGTGTCTTTAAATTACCATATATCTTTTGTTTGCGTTTACTTAGAACCTTCATTTTTTTACACGTATTTGATATAAATTTCAGCTGACAACAACTGTTCCTGAGGAAAAGGGTGATAACCGTCAAACAAACGGACAACGAAGTGATCCTATAAGGGTTCTCGGAACCCTAAAAATGATCGTAATAGCATGTTTTCTAACAACCATACGCTAACGTCAATCTGATCTTGCCAAGTCCTCTGAAGATACAACGCGTACTTCGTGATCGCGACGGTGGCGCGACCTAGGTAGTTGTAATGTACTGAAATGTACGGGAGACGCCACACGGCGCAGCCACGCTGCCGATTGCAGGCCGAGCGTAGCCGAGCTTTTCCGTCGCGCTCTGTCGGCTGTTTGACCAACCATTAATTATGCTATTTTTGCAAATCACCTAAGACAATTCGCATGTTTGACAAGTTTTAACAAGATTGTTTTAAAAGTTCGAAAAATGAAATCGGTGTTTGCTGTTTCCAATACCCAAATCCTCCAACAACCACTTCGAGATCGCGATGCAGACTTCTATGTTATTTTTGTTGCAGGAAAGTAAAGTTTCTTGTTTCAAGTACCTGGGTAGCCAAATAAAAAATGATAATATTGTTGTTTCTAAAATACCTTCTAGAAGCAAATAGCCGTGTTGGGAATAGCATAACCTTAACTTGCAGCTTAGACTTTTGGTGTACAGTCTTTCCTAAAGATGTCATCTGATAAAAATTGGACGGATTTATAAACGTTGTTGATTCATCAAATGACAGGACAGTTATTTCAATAAAAATGTATTGTGATACTTAAAAAGCCTGGTTTAGACGGCTGTTCACAAAATCCCAATCGATATGTCTACACGCGGACATTTCTGTTTTGTCAGAGATCTCATGTGGTAAACGCAAGGCTGAGATGATGATGATGATGATGAAACGCAAGGGGGTGGGTAGTACTTATGTTACATGGACGTGCATTGCAGCAAACTAGCCCTAAGGTCTCCTATAACACTGCTGACCAAGTTTACTGTCAGTCGTGTGACCGAATTTATAAAAACTCAATTATCTTCTGTAAATGAAATAAATTAATACAAATATTAAAAAGGTAGTTGCCTCATAGGATTCCATGAACCAAAGTCTTCGATATATGCAGTTCTATGTTTACTTACCTTCCGATTTTATGTGATAGAGCAAATTATTGAGGGACTCGTTCACTTTCGTCTGGACAGACACTGTTGTCAATGCTATTAAAGCGAATTGTATTTCTATTATTAGCTGACCAATGTCCATGTAGAAGGATAAAACTAAATGTATGAGTTGTTTTGCCCCTAAAAGAAAAATAATTCGTGATGTCAGCATTACCTATGATATGTCAGTATCAAAGCATACACTTTTGCATATTTGTGAAAAATTTGGAGAATATAGAGTCCCTTGTCTCACACCTATATGCATTAGGATGGATTGCTGGTTTTGTATCTGAACGACCATCGCCGGGGTTTTATAGGTTTCACAGCACTTGTCGGTTGATTTAACAATATTGCAAGGTTTCCGGAACTAACTAGATGTCGATCAAGTCTAAGGTACACTGTGCGGATCTGGACACGTCGTCATTGGTCAAATTTGTCACTTTCGTTCAACAGAGTGTGTATTGACGCATCGGAGGTTTGCAAGACCTGGGTGATCGAGGTTTCATTCGAGGGTGGTGTTTGCGGTGGCTGTCTGGCGCTGGCCACTTCCTTCCCTCCAATATGGTCGAGGGGAGTGATGGCTGTCCAGTAGTCACACTCGTGAACGGGTGATGCTTCTGGGGACCAGTCCATCTGGAATCCTCTAGATACTCTTTATAAATATCATCATTAGTCTCAAATCTCGATCTTAAGGCATCACACTGGCGCTAGATCGTAACTATTTAATTATAATCTAAACATTACATTTACACAATATGATTAAAAAAAAAGAAAGAAATATGAGAAAGAGAATTCAATAAAAAGACAAGCCCGCTGAGTTTCTTCGCCAGATATTCTCAGTGGAGACTGCATTCCGATCTGGTGGTAGATTAGTAGTTAAATAAGATTTATTTAATATTTGTAAGTAAACCCTGGCGCAGGGTTTATACATAATAAATTATTTGAGTTTGAGTTAAACAGCTCACTTGCTTATAAGGGTTATTTAGGTGGGCTCCATTGGTCGCCTTTAACAACATCCACAGGAACAATTAATAATCCTAAAATTCTACTACCCATACTACGTCACAGACATTAAGAAATTACATCTGTTAGACTTACCCCTATCTTCCGTATCGTAGTACCATAATTTAATTTTGATAAATACTGTAATAACCATTGCGAAGGGAATAATTGAGAGTATCAGCCATTTGTTTCTTTCTTTGATAGAGCTGCGACAATACAAGTTTAGTTCCAAATTTATCTGAAAATGCACAATAAATATATAATTTATGTTTAAAAAGGAACACTTCATCACGATCCTTCTTTCTTTTTCATACTCCACACAGACGTGACAGAAAGTATTAGAAAGTTCTCTTTCAATTTACATTATTAACGGAATTCAATAAAAAATATAATACATTCCAAATTACCCATAATTGTCCATAATGAATATCAAGAACGTTATAATATGCTGAACAACTTAAACGTAAAAAGACAAGTAAAAAGTTCAGTAGCTGCAAAACTTGACTACCTTTTCCAGCTGATTCAAACAGCGGATTACGCCAAACATGCGCCTTTTCCCAGTGAAGCTGGCTGCAAGCATCACTACACCCAGCGTCACGGTATGAAAACACATCACGATCTCGTTATTGGTCATCATGGAGTATAGTAAACCCGATCCCGAAAGTATATTGTATCGGCCCAAACAGTTACGACGAGGAAAGCTGCAAACATAATATAATGCAAACCCCGTATTCTGATTCGCACACACTCACAATGTAATGTTATTTTTGTACTTTATTATAATAATTATTCGCATAGTATTATATATGTAAACAACATTTAATAATGTACGCCTTTTAGGGAATCGCACTGCTTCTCCTTAACGCTGTAAAGGAGACGCTGTCCTACTCCTCATTAATATAACTTCCCGTGGAGGACGGCGATGTGGCCCATGGAGCCGTGAGCACCGCAACGGTGCAGCGGGGAGCGAGTCCATTGGGTCCCCTCCCGAAGGCGGGCTCTTCGGAGCACGACACAGAGGGGCACTGGTGTGTTCTTAACGGAGATCCCGGAGCCCCTCCCCGAAGTGTCGATGCCGGCCACAGTAGGTTTTAGTCGGTAAGAGTCCGCCATGCCCCACCAGCTTCCCCCGAGGTTGGCGGAAATTAATGAGGATTTCCCCACGTAAAAAAAAGGTTATTTTAATTATAACCTATCTAGGAGGATAGGGGTCACCCACTCATTCGTAATAATACCCAAATGTTTTGACATCATCATATGCTTACTGTTAAGTGTTCAATATGATTAATATTATATTATTATTATTGATCATATTGGATACTAACCAGTAAGTAACGACAGAGGTAAATACTTACCACACAACAACCCAACAAAAGGAAACAAAATAGTTTAAAGGTGCCTTTTAAAGTATGTATTCCCTAATTTCAAATGTGACGTACGTGCACGTCACCAAGATTCATCGCTATGACGATACTCAGGCGTCCAATTTGTACTGTTCCCCAGAAAAACTGATGGGTCCGATCGTAGGCTGCGACTGGCCATTACTTTTTTGTATTATCTGGACTTGTCTCAAATGTTTTTAGCTATTTCCATCTCATCGCATTCAGTGTTACCATTGTAACTATTAATATTATCTTGTTTGATACGATTTAATATTGATCCCTCCCTTCCTTAATAACTTTTTGCAAAATTATATTACGTGAATATGGTTATATCACTTACCTATAGCCGACCAAATTATCTTGCTATATAGAGCGGCAGTAGGTGACACAGTGACGAGCCAGCCGGTGCGCACCGATCGCATCTTTAGCGGCGCCAGTCCCACGAGCTGGGATACTCGGAGTATCCAACCTAGCGGCCCGTTGCACTGTGTAGAACTGTGAGGGTCCATAGTATCTGAAAAAAATATAAAGCTATCAGAGACTACGAGGCATGTCTATCTAGTTAGATGATTTTTATTTTCTAACAGAATATACTGTGGTGGAACCAAATAGAACATCATATTTATGAAGTCTGTAACAACAGAGATAATACAAATCGTTGGCCTGTCGAACATAATGAGTGTATTTGGGTTATACGATTTTGTTTGATGGATTCACCGAAATAAAAGGGTTTATAGTTATTTCTAATTGAATTTTAGCCTTTTTCCAATTTTATGGAACGTATTTCAGGCTATCTGTTTGGAATCCGAGACTCAAACGTCGCCTAGAATAGAAATTATCGGATAAAAACGCTCTTATTCCACTCAACCTAAAAGCTACCAGCTAATAAAAAGCTACCTATTATTCAAAATTATTTTATAATGAGAGAAAACTTATGGTCAAGTTCCTGTTTCAAACGTAATAAATGCAATGGCGGTATTTCTAATGAATCATAACCACGGTGTATGTAACGCAACATTGTAAGTATCGTGATGGGCCATCAAAACACAAACTCATTTGTGTTCGACGGAAAATCCGATCAAGTGCGAGTCTGACTTGGGCACAAATACCAAAAGTCAAAATATTTAGAACTTCTTACTTTCCTTACATACCTCTCTGGCTTCCTCTACTCTCATAGTTCGTCTCATACACGCTCGCCGGTTACGGAGACTGCTGACTTGTCCTTCAGATAAGACCCGGTCTATTTGGTCATGGTAAGATAGTTTCGGTCTTCGCCGGTACCTACATCCTTCCACGTTCGCATTGTATATCAGTTTTGTCATTCTTTCTTCGGGCATTCTTTCTATATGTCCGAACCAACGGAGCATACCCTTTCTCATCTTTACACCGATACTCTCTTTCATACCTATTTGCTTTCTTACTACGCTGTTGCGAATACGGTCGGTCAGCTTCACTCCGCACATCTTCCGCAGAGCTCGCATTTCCACCGCATTTATCCTACTTTCATTCTCCTTCTTACATACCAGTTATTGAGTAGAAAAGTACAACATATCAATTTGATAGGCCAATCCTAAAGTGAATCTGTTCGTGCTAAGCAAATCAAAATTCTTTGGTGCTAAGTCCTCCGAGACTTTTCTTATATCAATATTTTAAGCAATCAAAAGTAATATACGCGTGGCGGAGTTTGACCCACTACACTCTCACCATCATATGTACGAGAACATCTTTGCCTAATCGGGACATTACAGGTTGATTTTTCTCTCAAAATGCATAAGTTTTAGCACTGTACTTATTTGATCTATGAAATAAAACTATTTTTTTCGGAATTTATCGCGGTTTATTTTGATTTTTAAGTTCCCGACGTTTCGAGTGCTTTGCAGCACCCATGGTCACGGGAAGGACCATGGGTGCTGCAAAGCACTCGAAACGTCGGGAACTTAAAAATCAAAATAAACCGCGATAAAATCCGAAAAAAATAGTTTTATTTCATGTGTAATATTCGCGTAAATCTAAGAACTCAGTTATTTGATCTATGTTGAGATTATAAGGAGGAAAGATTTGTTTCTTTGTATTCGATAAACTCTAAAACTATAGAACCCATTTCATTAATTCTTTAACCATTAGAAAGCAAAATATCCAGAAACAATATAGAATATATTTTATTTAAGCAATAATATAATAAAAGCAGTAATAGCCTATTATTAGACCGTTGGACTGCAGAGTCAGAGCAAATCCAGGCACGCACCTCGGTTTTTCGAAAGCATATGCGTATCAAAAATTAACTATCACTTGCTATAACGGTGAAGGAAAACATCGTGAGGAAACCTAGGAGTTTCTTGAAGGTATGTGAAGTTTGCCAACGAGCACTGGGCCAGCGAGGTGGATTATGGCCTTAACCCTCTCAGGTTGAGAGGAAGCACGTACCAACGGTGGGACAGTTTCTTAACAGGGCAATTATTATTATTCAGTAATAATAGGATAATTTATAAAGATATTACAATATTAATGCGTGCGCAACCGCGTATGACAGTTAGTTTAATATAATAATGATAATATCAGCCTATACTGTTCCACTGCTGGGCAAAGGCCCTCTCTCATAAATTGAGGTGACAGAGATTAGGTCATAGTCCACCACGCGAACCCAGTGCGGATTGGCGGAGGCAGGTTTGTGGCCATCTGCTGTTGGAACTTATTAAGCCGCCTAGAAGGCTTCCAACTCGGCTTAACGACTACTACATTAAGTGGTAACCGGGACAACGTCTTAGCTTGCCTTCCGAAGCGCGGAGACGTTCGAATATGAAAATGTCACAAGCGGTCACCCATCTCAGGCCGACCGAGTCAAACACTGCTTAACCTTGGCGATCGATAAGAACACTGCGGTCGCATAGCGCTAAGAGCGCCTCTTATTTTAGTATAATTAGTTATAATTACCGTGGCAGCGGGCGGGGCACATTGCTTCTAAAATTAAAGACCGTTGGAGCAGAGAGGTTCTCGAGTGGCGACCTCGTACCAGAAGACGTGGAGTAGACAGGCCTCCCAAAAGGTGGAGCGATGTTCTGGTGAAGGCCACAAGCAAAAGCTAGAAGCGGGTCGTCGTGGGGATCTTTGGGGATAATGATGATATTACTGGAGGCAGAAGATAATAGTAAGCGGTAAATTGATAATTAAATGCACTCTCGGACACGATAAAATCACATAGTTTTATTTATAACATCTTTTATTTGTTGCGTGGCGGATGATTTACAACATTATATAGAACATTTTTGACCAAAGGTGACTCGTATTTCCTTAATACTCGTAAATTGATGGATACAAAGTTTGTGTTTACTCCAGATCATACATTTTGATTACATCTATCGTAACTTTCCATTGTTTACCGTGTCCCGTACAGTGTGATAGTGATCTTATTTGTAGGTACTTATTTGAAGTACAGTGACTGATAAAAGTTGAATGCTAATCATACAAAAAAGAAATAACAAATTACTGTACAAAATTCACTGGGATGGACTATTTTTTACTACTTTTTAGATTTCATTTAATAAGCATACTGTTATAACGTTTATTTATATCCCGTCTTTGTTTTTGTTAGGGACGCTACTTCTTACAATTATTATGGATCTAACCCTCAAATACTAAACTCAAAATTAAGTAAAAAATCATTTATTTGTAAATACCTATCCAAAGTACGGTATGAAAGTCAAAATTATTCCTTTCTTTACATCAACATGGCGCAACACCCTAGATGGCGGATTAGTTATTTTTAATGAACTTCTACAATATGGGTATCAAATGAAAGGGCTTGCTGGGAATAACTCGAAAAATAAAGTGACGTTACTCTAAATCCAATATGGCGCACTAAGTTTTTTATGCTATCCTACAATATGGGTATCCAATGAAAGGACTTGTTGAGAATGCGAGTTAAACTCCGTTGCTCCAATCCGTCTGAAATTTTGGTGTACTAGGGTTTTTGGAGTCCTCGATTATGATATTGAGGTTGAATTGTTCGAGTCTGTAGCATCGGTTGGTTAACTTTAACTTGTGTAATTTTGCGAGATAGGCGTCAACAGCATTGGTATGCAACCTGTCTAGGAGAAGGATAACTCCAAAATCAAACCTGGAACTGTGTTTCGTAAGCCACAAGTAAGCTTCAAGCTGAAATAAGTGATGCATTCCTCCAAACGTTCAAGCCGAGGTGAGGCTGTGCCAAGGATTGAGTGGCATCAGGGTAACATGATATCGTACCGTACCGCCTCAGGGCACCGGGGCGAACCCTGTTGTATATTAGCTCTTACCCTTCTAAACGAAGCTCTAGGAGGGACAAATATTTCTTCGGTACTCGTGCGAACAACATGGGAAAATCAGAAACATCAAGGCAAAGGAAGAGAAGGCTAAAGGAGAAGAAATTACAACGACAAGAAAAACTTGGCATTAAAAACGATGTCGCGAAACGCCAACGACTCAGCAAAAGGCGTGATCCGGACAATAGCGAAACACACACTCAACGACAGTTAGCCCTGCTGCCGAAGAGCACAAATATAGTCCGTATAGACTTCGGTAAAGACGGTGTTCATCTCATTCAACTCAAGACTGTGCGATTTTTGACTGTGCAATGCTGCCAATTATATTATTTTTGGCTTGCACTGTACACAAAATGCAGGGTAGTACCGTCGACCATGCCGTAGTATACTTAGGCTCGAAGCTTTTTGCTGCTAGTCAAGCATACGTGGCCTTAAATAGGGTAAAATCATTAGGTTTACCTCATTGAAGACCTACCTTACCTGTGTAGATAACGGTTTTTTATTTATAAATAATTATTTTCAAATATACTAATTTTGTTTCATGTTTTGTTTTTTTAATTTACGTTCATTATAACCAGTACAACAGCTACACCTGTAAAATTTGCGAGGGTAGAAAATAACAGTCTGTATACATACACTTGAAAAATATCACCTTCAAAAGACTTAATTTGGTGACACATTGATGTAAAATTCTTTAGAAATTATATTTAATACCTATCTGACTACCACGGCGGTAATACCGTTAGATAGAAGGTATTTCAGGATGTGTGTTCAGAGATATTCGAAATACATACAGAGAGCACGAAAAGATTGACGTTAGCTTGACGCTATCGAGTTGATATGCCATCCTTGTCACACTACAAATTTACTAAATAACCCTGAACGTGACAGAGCGAGTACTCGCGAACATTTCCAGAGTAAGTTTACGTTAGCCTACTAAATGTATTGCTTCCTCTTCACAATCCCATCGACGTGAAGCTTCCATTTCCACTTGACGTCTGATTCGTGGAGTACGTACCTCTTCTTCACGCGGTAGAATCGGCATTCCGCTTCTGACACCAATGTTACGTAGCAGGGTAATTAAATGCCGAATAACGTGCGAAGTACTTGGGTACTAACGAGAGTAGTACACACTAGTACTACTCTTGTTAGTACCCAAATACTGCTTTCAAGTCGCTGAGTCACTCGTAGTATCCGTATATCGTTGCTAAAGTCGCCGATGTATTCCACTTAGATCGCTTGTTCTCCGATTTGATCACTATCGCTTCCGAAAAGAGACTGTGTCCGTCCCCGCGCTCTGTGTTCCTTTTATATACCTATGAAAGTTCTAGAACGGACGCGAACCCTCTAAGTACATCGAACAATAGCCGGCGCGGCCCACAAAGCGGTATTATTATTACGTACCTATTGGTGCGTGAACAAATAGGTACTTGTATACCGCGCCCGCTCGCCGGCGATAATTAAAGGGGTGGAACTTTCTAGACGTTTCACCACTTAAGCGCAGATTCTAGATCTTTCTAGTCAGATCATCGGGGAACCTAAGGGTGTGTTATGCGTTTTAGAATCGATAATCCCCCGATAAAGACTTTTCAAGATATCGGGGTATGTTGGGGTCGTAACAGTATAGTCTGTTTTGTCTTACGTGGCCAGTTCAGTTAACAAATAAGGCAGCAGAAACAACCTGTAGTGCGACAAGGATATTTTGGCCCGTAGACGACATAGACAGGGGGCCTTGGTGTGAAATTAGGGTTCAGTTAGTAAAATTTTCCTACTTCCAGGGAAATATTTCAACAGGGGACCCACCTGTTACTAAGTAGAAAAGAACTTGGGTGAATTTCATAGCAAACAGCAAATCTGCGACTGTCATGATGTGACTTCACTTGATGACAGCGTTAGTTCTGATTTTGGCCGCGGGTTAAAAGATCCTTGTATGACTGTATTTGTGTTTTATATGTATTCAGAGGGGGATGTAGTTAGTAAAATCATACATTGAATCGGACACATGTATGACAAAACTCTGGTTCGGTGCGTCTGCAATCATTTTGTAAATATTTCGTCCTTTAGCCATTATTACCACATTATGAGAACATCGATAGAAACATAGCAGTGGGGATGTTCCGTTACTAGAATTAGTATGACGCGGCTCTCGTACATGTTACTTTACTGTTGTCAGTATTGGGTAATAAACAACACATGAAATTAATTTATTAGTTTATTTCAGAGTTACGTAACAATATGTGATCATTAAAGCCACACACGGTGAAAACACTATATTTGTTTAATTGGTCATCTTCCCGATCATCCTTCCTATATGCATTAATATATTGTACGCAAGAAGTTCGAGGTATCATAAAAGCGAAAACCGAGGACCGCTTCGTGTAAGTCGGTCAAAAGTTACCCTATGTCAGTCGCCGGCCCTTCAACTATCTTGCGAAATATTGTGTTGATTTTACAAACATACTTTCACATTTATAGTATTAGTTAGCAAAGTATTATGGTTTTAATCACAGACTAGGAAAAAACGAAGGACTCCGCGTCGCTAATGCCACAAGTGAAGCACCCTACCGAACTACGAGTGCGTGTGTTTAAAAAATTATAAAACTACCAGATTACCTGTCATATGTATTTTCTTGGACAGATAACCTGGTAAAGGTCGCAGGTAAAAGCTAAACAGCACAAAGCCGGTCGTTGTGGCGATCTTTAGGGGAAGGCCTTTGTCCTGCAGTGGATGGCTTTTGTTTGATGGTGATGATGATGAGGTTGTAGAAATATTTTTATATCATTTCATAACATTATTTCTTTTTTTTTTATTTGACGCAGTTGTTCGCGTAAGACGGTCGGCTGACGGTCGACCGATACTTTAGTCTTTTTAACGCACATGGGTATGGTGACGTTTGATCAAATTCCCTTTCACGCATTTGTTTATTCAATTTCTTGTTAGGAGTATCTTGGATTATGCTTCTCCAGTATGGACACCCAGCTACCGTATTCATATCGATCGCATCGAAAGGATCCAGAGAGGATACACGAGGTATCTTAGGTATAAAAGTAATCATTGTCCACACGAGGCGAGCTATGGCGAAAGACTGCAATTTTTTAAGATGACAGCTTTAGAGCATCGGCGTACCGTAGCTGATCAAACGTTGCTTTACAAAGTCGTCAATGGATTGGTCGATTCTCCAGAATTGCTGAGTGGGATTAAATTAACTGTACCTCGTTTATCCTTCCTAAGATCTGTCAGAGCACCCAATACATTCTCTAACACGACATCCAGAACAAACATAGGTCGTTTCGCACCTCTTAACCGTATGATGCGAAACTACAATGAGATTTTATCACACTGTAACAGCATTGACATTTTCTCTAATTCATTCTCTCAGTTTCGAAATAATCTTTTAAGCAACTACTTGACATAACCATATGTGACATTGTTGACATATTTTTTGACTTTTTTTTACCTTACTTTGACATTTTGTAATAACTTACCTGACATAATCTTATCTTATTATTGCTTTTTTATATTTTGTTTAGTCTGCAAAATATCTTATCGACAATCACAATAATTGTAATTTCCGTTTTATATACTCCACATTCTATTAATGCATGTTCAATAATTATTGCTACGCACTATTAATAATTATAATTCAATCTGCAAGTGCTGTGCACTTCTTTAAGTGACTGACACATCATGAAAAATAATGTATGTAATAATTTAATTCTATGACTTAACTGGTGTGTAAGTTGTTGAAGTGCCTTTAAAAAAAAAAAATATTCTAGAATATTAAAAATAAGGAATCCAAAATATAAACAAGAATATAAAAATAAATCAAAAATCTACTGCAATTTTAATTGAGATCATACGCTGTTTATAAATTTGCGCAGTCATTTAAATAAACTGAAAACTAAATAAAACTCTAATACTCAATTATGTAAATTGGAACAGTTTGGGTTGTACTAAATCGATTACCGTTTTTTTTACGAATATATTAATGTATGCACCCGATTAAGAGACATAGTATACTGAAGGTCAAGAAATTAATAAAAAAATGTGGTTGCACCATTTCTACAAGTACATAATGAAATAGACAGATTAATAGACTTTTAAATAAAAGTTCGCGTAAGCGACAAATTAGTGATTTGTCAAACGATTTCTTGAAGCAACGATACGATGCTAGGACTCAAGTAGCAAGTCGATGCGCACAGCCGTCGGATCAAGAAGGACTCACGTAGCGAGTCGATGCGCACAGCTGTCGCGTCAAGAAGGGCTCACGTAGCAAATCAATGCACACTGCTGTCGCAAAAAGCAGGACTCACTTAGCGAGTCGATGTGCACAGTCGTCTCGTTAAGAAGGACTCATGTAGCGCCCACGCTTTAAGAAGGAATAAATATTCAGAATGGGGTTTTAGGCGGAATAAACACTAATTCCCTAGCACCACAATTAGTCAGAATTTACACTCGAGTCAGATTCCTCTGCAAAGTCTACAACTTATAGGTGTATCCAATTACACATCTTCGGTGGTGTTAAGATGCGCAAACCCACAATCAGGACACCATCGTTCAGTTTGATCTTATGTGCAGAAAGGCCATTAGCGCTGAAAGACTTAAGAATCTCTAATGCATACTCTACTGCGCCAGCGGCTTCCTGGTCAACGATGTAGAAGTCACCACCTGAGATAAATTGCTGGAACTGATGAAACATAAACAGCAAACATCCCAGCAGGTCCAAAGACTTGTAAGAATTATGAAAAAGAATACGAACTTGTATGGAAAGAGAATAAAAACTTTGAGAATCAGGTTTAAATGGATAAAAACTGGTAAATATACAAAGGGTACTGACTCCGGTTATAATTAGTGATCCGTGGCCGGCGGTGAATCTCCGCTCACTGGATAGGCTCTTAAATCGGTCGTCATCAGACAGAGGAATAAAGACTAACTGAAGGTAATACCGGTCTTAACATCTCAGAGATGTCGAGAGTTGTGCTGCGCGTTATACCTTTTAACGCTTCCCTGTCCTGTCCCACTGTTGGGCACGGTCCTCCTCTCAAACTGAGAGGGTTTAGGCCATAGTCCACCACGCTGGCCCAGTGCGGGTTGGCGAACTTCACAGACCTTCGAGAAACTCTTAGGCATGCAGGTTTCCTCACGATGTTTTCCTTCACTGTTAAAGCAAGTGATAATTAATTTTTAATACGCACATGCTTTCGAAAAGACAGAGGTGCGTGCCTGGGTTTGAACCCGAGACCTTTGACTGTGCAGTCCAATGGTCTAACCACTAGGCTATCACTGCTATATAAAAATATTTATAATTATTTATATGCAAGAATATAAAAATAAATCAAAAATCTACTTCAATTTTAATTGAGATCATACGCTGTTTATAAATTTGCGTATCATTTAAATAAACTGGAAACTAAATAAAACTCTATTACTCAATTATGTAAATTGGAACAGTTCGCGTTCTAGGGGCTGACACAATGAAATCGTTATAATCGATACATTGTTTTACACAGCAGGTCCAAAGACTTGTAAAAATTATGAAAAAGAATACGACGACCGGGACTTGTATGGAAAGAGAATAGAAACTTTGAGAATCAGGTTTAAATGGACAAAATCTGGTATATTTCAAAGGGTACTGACTCCGGTTATAATTAGTGATCCGTGGCCGGCGGTGATTCGTCGCTCACTAGAAAGGCTCTTAAGTCTGTCGTCCTCAGACAGAGGAGTAAAGACTAACTGAAGGTAACACCGGTCTTATCATCTCAGAAGGGTCAAGAGTTGTGCTGCGCGTTATACCTTTTAACACTTCCACCCCAAGAGCATATCAATTTAGGAAAGCATTGCTTTCCGACGTCGAATCTAACTGACTCTCTGGAGCACTCAGCCCAGTGGTTTCGTTACTCACTAATCGTTCGCCATTAGCTAGCAATGACATATTGTTACGTTTTTATATCGTGAATATTTTTTCCTAAATTGTACGTATCATTTGAACAAAGATGACTTGTATTAACTTAATTTATTGATGGATCTACTGTTTACCACGTTACAAAGTTTGTGTTTACATCAAACCATAAATTTTGATTGTATCTATCATGCCTTTTTAGTGTTTGCAGTACCCTATTGAACGTGATAGTGATCTAGTTTGTAGGTACTTAATTGGAGTACATTCAATGACAAAATTTGATGAAGGGGTACTACCCTCCATAAATTGTTAACACCAGTAAACACCATAAGCCTCAAAAGGAGCCTGCTCCGCCTTCATAATCCAGTGACTAACATTAGATCGATTCAGTTCAAATTACAAAATTTGGTAAACTTTCACAAAATATAGATTCTAACTTATTTTCAATGTCTTTTGATGAACCGACGTGTTCGGATTATTTTGTTGCAATGTTTACAAGTTTTGAAGTTCATAAATTACTATGTATTTCAGAGAAGGAGAACAGGTGGCGTCGGGTTCCTTGTCAACAAAGTCCTCTCTGACAACGTTGAAAAAATATCCAGTGTATCGACAAGGGTTGCGTACCTTGTGATTAAATTAACCGAGAGATATAAGCTTAAGGTCATCCAGGTCTACGCACCAACATCAACACACTCGGATGATGAAATAGAGGATATGTACGAGGACATATCCAAAGCCTTAGACGACACCTCCAAGGCCCACTTCAACGTTGTCATGGGGGATTTCAACGCAATAGTGGGAGTACAAACATGTAGCGAATCGGTAGTGGGTCGACACGGATTCGGTAGCAGAAACCATAGGGGACAAATGCTCGTCAACTTCCTGGAAAAAGAGGGGCTATTCTTAATGAACTCTTTCTTTCAGAAACGGCCCCAACGGAAGTGGACGTGGCAAAGTCCCGACGGTAACACTAAAAACGAGATCGACTTCATCATAGCGGACAAGAAGCGCTTATTTAGAGATGTCTCAGTGGTTACAAGGTTTAAAACCAGTAGCGACCACCGGCTTGTGCGAGGCACTCTGGATATCAATTTTAAGCTGGAACGTATCCGTTTGATGAAGTCCACACTCTGACCTAACCTTCTCCAAAACGTAGTTGGGTCCAAATCGTTTCAGTTGAAACTATAGAACCGATTTGCTGCTCTGGAAAACACAATTGATGACGATATCGATGAGGAACTCGACCAGGTGGTTGACATCCTAAGGGAAGAGGGAACAAGGTTTTGCAAGATGCGGCGCAACGGAAAGAAATCGAGACTTTCAACGGAATGTCTGCAACTCATGAAGAAAAGACGCAAAGACCGCAGTCACTTCGTCAGAACAACGGGCATTGAATAAAAAGATAACGAAGCTGGTAAGACGAGACGTCCAACCCTCTAACACATGCCAAATAGAAAGAGCGATTGAGCGGAATCGGGGGTCAAAAGTCTTCGCACAACAGCTTGGCCGAAGCCATCTGACGAAGCTGACCACTCTAAGCGGAAGAGTCGTCGTCTCGGTGCCAGACATTCTCGCGGAAGTCGAAAATTTCTATTACCAACTTTACGTACGTTGAGTTTCAACCAACGGAACAGGCTGGTTTCAGGACAGGGCACCAGAGACCATATTCACACAGTGCGGCAGATTATGAAAAAGACCCAGGAGTATAATCAGCCCCTGTGCATGACATTCGTGGACTACGAGAAAGCCTTCGCTCCATCGAAACCTGGTCTGTTCTTGAATCCCTGCAACGTTGCCAGGTCGACTGGCGATACATCCAAGTGCTGAGATGCCTGTATGACGCTGCAACAATGACCGTCTAAGTACAAAATCGGCGGACTAAGCATATCCCGCTGCATCGAGGAGTGAGACAAGGCGATGTAATCTCACCTAAATTGTTTACGACTGCACTGGAGGATATGTTAAAGTCGCTGGACTGCAAAGGACGCGGCATTAACATTAACGGATGAACATGAATAAAACCAAGATTATGTTCAATGAACATGTCATTCCGGAGCCAGTAGTTGTAAATGGAACTACTCTTGAAGTTGTTCGAGAATACATCTACCTCGGACAAATACAACAATTAGGTAGAAACAACTTTCAGAGAGAGGTCCGCAGGAGGATACAGCTGGGCTGGGCAGCGTTTGGGAAACTGCGTCAGGTCTTCTCGTCGCCAATATCTCAAAGATTGAAGACAAAGTCTTTGATCAGTGCTTCCTACCTGTCATGACTTACGGAGCCGAGACATGGACACTTTCGGTGAGACTAGTCCACCAAATGAAAGTTGCTCAGCGGGCTATGGAGAGAGCTATGCTCGGAGTTTCTCAGAAAGATCGAATCCGGAATGAGGTGATCCGACAGAGAACCAAGGTCATCGACATAGCTCACAGGATCAGCACGCTGAAGTGGCAGTAGGCTGGCCATATTTGCCGAAGCACCGATAACCGCTGGGGTAGACGTTTTCTCGAGTGGAGACCGTTGCTTGGCAAACGTAGTGTGGGACGCCCTGCAGCTAGATGGAGCGACGATATACGGAAGGTGGCTGGCAGCGGTTGGAGGAGAAGAGCCGAAGATCGGGCTCAATGGCATGCCTTGGGAGAGGCCTATGGCCAGCAGTAGACTGATACGGTCTGATGATGATGATGAAATTACTGGATTTTTAGGTTAAGCTATGAGATTGTTCCTTAAAGTTAATGGTCTGGAGTCTGGTCGATAAGTTTCTATTCAATTTTACGCCAATTTATGTTCGTTTCCTGTTTAGTTACTAACCCATATGCGTATTAGCTCATCAATTTAAGGGTCAGATTTTGATTTTCTTACGTTTAAGTATTTTGGTGTGAAGTTGAAATCTGAAAAGTTGCGATTTGTTGGATGTGTCATACTTGATCTGTCTGACCACTACTGTAGAGAGAAAGTGTTGATTGACAATTTTATCGCAATAAAATACAAACTCATGACTTCAATATTTCTAAATGGAGATGAGGAATCAAAATACGAGGTAAAAAAGAACACTTGATATTTATTTATCAGTTTATTTCAGAGCTACACAACAACAACAACATTTGTTATGATTAAGCCACACACATTACACACGGTGTAGACACCATAATAACTTGAAAAACGTCTATGTTTGCGAGAATCTATGACACTAGAAGACAGTCATGTGATAATGTGATACGATAGTTCTGCATTTCAACCATAGGAGAGTGCTAACCAAGAACAGTAATTGACCTAATGCCAATAACAAGATACCACACAATAGAGATTTTTAAGATTAGAGACTACAGCTGAAAGCTCTGAGGGCGTGGCCCAGTAGCAAGCATTTTGTTTCTATACTCTTTTGACAATCGATAGAGCCTTTTTCTGACCACGGGACTTTTCATTGCAAAACCATACATTTTTCCGTTTTCTAGAAGCGTTAATGACAGTATAAAGACCACTTGTCTACAAGCCCTGATTAGTAATAGTTATAGCGCCTTAGAAATGAAAGCGAGGGTCAGCCCCGAGGTATGTCGTGATACTGCTAAATACCTGTAAATAAAAAAATCTGCAATTACTTTACGAACAAAATTAAATACCGTCAGACTTGTGCTGTCTCTATTTGATGGAGGAAAGGTGAATTGTGTACGTTCACAATTTCCTGACGATGTTAGGTCCCAATACAATGGGCGTAGAGGGCGCGTTTGTTTGCATAATTCTTATTCGGACCGCTAGTACTAAGATGTTCTACTCTTTTACATATCGGTTTAAGGGGCTACCGCGAAAAAACGTATTTTGTACTTAATGCACTTCAAGAAGTATATGTATTAGATACTTAATATTTCAAAATATGATTTTGACTGTATATTTTAGAATCTGGTAGAAGAAATACACGAATAAACGAATTTATCTCGACAGAAAAAATATAAAGTGATCTCTATTGCTTTACATTTTCTGATTCCAACGCGAAATTCTTAAGAACTAATCAATAGAATTTACTCAAAACATAGGAAATAATTGTAACAAAGTTCTTGTAAAGCAGTTTTTGTTTCATAGTGTAGGTTTTTTACAAAATTACAAAATTTGTTTTTGCACATAAGTAATTGATTTCCGATTGATTTCCGAGCGCGCCCAATACATCAGTCCCTTATTATTCTTTTTTAAAGTAATTGCGTCACTGTCACTCTCCCGATCGATAAGTGGTCGATCGTGGTTAGGCCCTTAAGTGATAGATAACAGACCTAGAACCATTATCATTGGCTATATTATAATGTAACATGTGATTACCGCCACGATAATCCCTCTGTTCAGAGTGAACATGTCTAATGGTTTGTATGCGACCTCGTTCATAAGGAGCTGAGTAGAGAACCGCTCCAGTTCATCCACGAGAACTTTGTTAGTGGCATCTGTGTACTGTATTATCTGACTGACCAGTCTCTTGGTGTTTTGTACCTGAAACCACAAAACGTAACCCCTGATTTACAGGTCACCCACAGGACAGGCTGATATTGTGTTTGAAAGACTTATTATCTGAGTTCAGAAGGTGAGAGTGAAAGCGTCGGAGGGGAAAAGGGGATACATCAAAACATGCTCCGGATGTTAAGTTAGGAGTGGCTGAGCACCCGCGCTAAAAGCCTGTTGCATTTTTTCTTAATTTTGTATGTAGAACAGTACTATAATACGTAAAGGACAGTACACGAGTTCGAGGCTCAGCGTAAAGCTGACCTTGACGCCAAACGCAATCAGTTAAAGGCCCGCCCACCTGCTGCCATATCATACAACTATGAGAACGGCGTACTTACGTGCCCTCAATGTGCACGGAGTTTCGCCGCGAAGATAGGCTACATAAGCCATCTTCGAGCGCATCAGCGGCATTACTCTGACTAGGGGTCTTTAAAGTGGTCGCCATGGCCGAAATCGGTCGGATCAATCAATCATCACGTAAAGGAACACACAGAGGGCTAGGTGAGCTCAAACTATTTGGCGTTACTGTAACATTGCCGAGAAAGCGTGCCGTCACGTTCATCTTTATATAGTAAGTTTGTAGTGTGAAAAAGATGGTATATCAAATTTGATTGCGTTATACTAACGTTAATCTGTTCATGTTAAGCCTTCAGTTCCGTTTTGTTCTAGATGTGGTGATCGTATCAAAAATAGTAGCTTTAGAAAGACAATTATATTATATTGTTAACTAGCAGCCTGTCCCGGCTTCGCCCGAGTGGATATTGCTTTGTAATATTAGTGCGGATTATAGGATTTATATATTTTTATTGTTTTGATATTGTCATGTATTGTATAAAAAACAATACAATATTAAAACAATAAAAATTAAATAAATAAACAATTACATAAATCAATCATATCATACATGAACTGCCGCGTGGTTCCCGGCTTAGAATAGGACCAACCCATCTCATCCCATCGGGTGTCGTACAAGGCGACTAAGGGAAAACTAGGGAATGGGCAGCAGCGTTCCCTTAACACTTCTACCATCAAAAACTGCGCTCGCCAACCCGCCTGCCAAGCGTGGCGAGTATGGCAAACACCCCCAATTTATTAATGGAAGATAAGAATAAAACCAGGCCCCTAGTCCCCGGCGGTCCTGTTCGTCCTGGCCACGGTAGCAGCTATGGTAACGACAGGACAAGGGGTGCTAAGAATCTCCGGCAGAGATTCGGCTACCACCAACATCGAAAATTGGCCCTGGTGACATACAATGCACGCACGTTAAGGACAGATGAGAAGCTTGTTGAGCTGGAAGAAGAGATAAACAAGTTGCGGTGGAATATTGTTGGTTTATCGGAGGTCCGAAGAAAGGGCGAGGACACGATAACCTTAAAATCCGGCAACTTGTTTTACTACCGGGAGGGTGAACAGCAGTCCCAAGGTGGTGTCGGATTTATCGTCCACAAGTCACTCATAGACAACATTGTGTCCATCACTAGTGTGTCGAGCAGGGTAGCGTACCTGATACTCAGAATATCCAAAAGATATTCGCTGAAGGTCATACAGGTCTACGCACCGACCTCGGCATACTCAGATGATGACGTCGAAGTAATGTATGAGGACATTAGTAGAGCCATACATACTTCCAAAGCACACTTTACAGTGGTTATGGGTGACTTCAATGCGCGGCTGGGCAAACGGGGCGATGATGAGTTGAGAGTGGGGCAATTTGGATATGGGCAGCGCAACCCCAGGGGTCAGAGGCTGGCCGAATATCTGGAGAAGGAGGGACTCTTTATGATGAACTCTTTCTTCCGGAAGCCGCCTCATAGAAAATGGACCTGGATGAGCCCTGATGGTTCCACAAAAAATGAGATAGACTTCATCATGAGCACCAGGCGACAAATATTTAATGATGTCTCCGTGATTCACAGGGTAAAAACCGGCAGTGATCACCGAATGGTCAGAGGCACATTAAATATTAATGTCAAAATGGAAAGATCGCGTCTGATGAAGTCTACGCTCCGACCTTCTTATGCACACATCCAAAACCCCGAGAACTTTCAACTCGAATTGGCAAACCGCTTCGAATTGCTAGACAGCAGCGCATCAGTGGACGAAATCAACAACAGGCTGGTAGAGACTGTCCATACGGTCGGGTCCAAGTATTATAAGCCCCACCGTAAAAATAGACCTCAAAAACTATCTAACTCCACCCGAAATCTCATGGCTGAGCGACGTTCCATGACGCTCCAAACCTCCGATGATGCTAAGTCCTATAGGCAGCTCAATGGACAGATACTGAAGTCCTTGCGTCACGATTTACGGTCCTTCAATACAAGGCGTATTGAGGAGACCATAGCACAGAACAAGGGCTCCAAAGTGTTCGCAAGAGACGCGTCTATTGGGCAAAGCCAGTTGACGAAGCTGAAGACGGAGGACGGAAACGTAACGTCGAATAGGTCAGAGGTGCTCAGGGAGATAGAGAGGTTCTATGGGCAGTTGTACACCTCAGTAGCTGAACCTGTTGTTGACTTGGTAAAAGACCCAAGAGCCAAGCTAACCCGACACTACACTGAAGATATCCCGGACATCAGCCTGTACGAGATTACGATGGCTCTCAAACAACTCAAAAATAACAAAGCACCAGGCGAAGACGGAATTACCGCAGAGCTTCTGAAAGCGGGCGGAACGCCGGTACTTAAAGTCCTTCAGAGGCTGTTTAATTCCGTCTTGCTCGAAGAGAAAACGCCGGAAGCATGGAACAGGGGAGTGGTGGTACTGTTTTTCAAGAAAGGTGATAACACTTTACTGAAGAATTATAGGCCCATCACACTGCTGAGCCATGTTTATAAGTTGTTTTCGAGAGTCATCACGAATCGTCTCGAACGCAGGCTTGATGACTTCCAGCCTCCCGAACAAGCCGGTTTCCGGAAAGGCTTTAGTACCATAGACCACATACATACGCTGCGGCAGATTATACAGAAGACCGAGGAGTATAATCGGCCACTATGCTTGGCGTTTGTGGACTATGAGAAAGCCTTCGATTCGATCGAGACTTGGGCGGTTCTTAGATCTCTCCAGCGATGCCGCATTGACTATCGGTACATTGAAGTGTTGAAGTGCTTGTATAATAACGCCACCATGTCAGTCCGAGTACAGGGGCATTGCACGAAGGCGATCCCCATAAAAAGAGGAGTAAGGCAGGGAGACGTCATTTCTCCGAAACTGTTTACGGCCACCTTAGAGGACGCCTTCAAGCTCTTGGAATGGCAAGGACTTGGCATCAACATCAATGGCGAATACATCACTCACCTTCGATTTGCCGACGACATTGTGGTCGTGGCGGAGTCGCTGGAAGATCTAGGACGAATGCTCGGTGACCTCAACAGAGTATCTCAACAAGTGGGTCTTAAAATGAACATGGACAAAACGAAAATAATGTGTAACGTCCATGTCGTACCCACCGCACTCACCGTTGGGAACTCTACTCTTGAAGTTGTCGACGAATACATTTACCTGGGACAGGTAGTCCGGTTAGGTAGGTCCAACTTTGAGAGAGAGGTCAATCGACGAATCCAACTCGGCTGGGCAGCGTTCGGGAAACTGCGCAACATCTTCTCATCCAAAATACCTCAGTGCCTTAAGACTAAAGTTTTTAGTCAGTGTGTGTTACCAGTGATGATATATGGATCAGAGACGTGGTCTCTTACTATAGGTCTCATAAAAAAGCTCAGAGTTGCTCAGCGAGCTATGGAGAGAGCTATGCTCGGCGTTTCTCTACGCGATCGAATCAGGAATGAGGAGATTCGTAGAAGAACCAAGGTCACCGACATAGCCGTTAAGATTAGCAAGCTGAAGTGGCAATGGGCGGGCCACATAGCGCGTAGATCGGACGGGCGTTGGGGCAGAAAGATTCTAGAGTGGAGACCACGTATTGGCAAGCGCAGTGTGGGACGACCGCCTGCCAGATGGACCGACGATCTTGTGAAAATCGCAGGAAGTCGTTGGATGCAGGTGGCATCGGACCGGTTACGCTGGAAAGCGATTGGGGAGGCCTATGTTCAGCAGTGGACAAGTATAGGCTGAGATGATGATGATGATACATGAACTTACCTCATTTTCAGTTCGTTGACCTGGTTCCACAATAATAAGCAGATGAATAACATTATACAGTCCCAATAATAAATTAATAAATGTGTTAACTTGCAAGATGTTTATTTGAAAAACTGTAACAGTATAAACAACGTTATTAAAATAATTAATAATGCTTTGTTTTGCGTTAGTAAAGTGATGAAACAGTCCATTGAATCATTTTGTAGAATCCTCTATACTAATATAATAAAACGAAAGAGTTTGTTTTTTCGTTTAAACTCACTAATCTCTGGAAGTTCTATCATTTGAAGGATTTGAAGAATTCTTTTTACATTTGTTATAACAATACCTAAGAGATATACAAGGATCTCTTGACACATGGATGAGTTTGACAAAGGGGCGTTGGTGTGAAATCAGGGCTAACATTTAGTATAATTTTCCTGCTTCCACCTGTTGAAATAACTCCTTATTTCAACAGGTGGGTCTGCACGGTTACTAATGAAAAAGACTTGGGTAAATTTCATAGCAAACGGCAACTACGCCGCTGTCATGACATTTCACTTGATGACAGCGTTAGTTCCCAGTTTGGCCGCGGATCAATGCGGCAAAAGGTTATACCTTATACGGTTGTAGTTTAATTCTTGCGGGAGCACTTTTTTATTTTAGCGCTATTATTAACGCGCGTTGAAAAACCGCTCGTGCGTATGAGGGCTTACCTGTGGAGGTAACTGATATAGAGTTAATTGTGTCTAGCTGATATACAATGAATTGTTTAAATTTCTTTCTAGAAGTCTAAATAAACAGTCACGGTGTTCACACTCTTTCGGCTGAAGATAGATTCCAAGTCGATGCATTTATACGGCAGTCTTTACAACTTTTGATCTACAACTTTTTACCTACCGCGATTTTTTTTTTTACTTTTAAGGGAGAGTGCAAATAATGACGCAGAAAATAAAAAGTTGTCAAACGAAAGTTGTTTGGACTGACGGACTGGTGGTACATACAGATGTCAGAAACCAAGCAGTGCGTGGTGATGAGTAGATGCGCAATAGACGATATAATGAGCGACAGTAGCGTCAGTCCGTGGCAGTTGTTCAGTAGCACTATGACGTCAGATGTTGATATAAATAGGAGCAGTATTTGGTGGAGTGTCTTTTGGATCCGCTGCGAGGAAGCTGTTGTTCCTATAAGTGAAATCAAATATAATAATAATTTAAAACGATCTTTTTAGTTTAGTTTAGTTTCTATGGCCTCCTTCCGGCTTCAGCTCAATGATACCATTTTATTGCATTGTGGCGACCAAAATACATTCGTATGTCAAAGTTCAGATCAATTGGATGCCCGCAATTCCTTGAGAACCGGATCACACAATATAACCCGGAAAAGCAGACATACGAGAAGAACAATTTAAATAGATATAGAGAAATAAAAGCTTGAATAACGAACTATGAGAGATGAGAAAGCAAGAGAGATCTATAAACTCTGCCTATCCCGCAGGGAATCTGACGTGATGATATAAGTAGATAGATGTAAAATAGTATACGGTTCGGCTTTGTATTTGTATCTTGAAAGGGATTTTGCGTGATGTAATGAATACCTATTAACACCATTGGGTATCGGCGGAAATTATGATAAAGGCTTATGTTAAAAACGTAACGTCGTTGTAAAACCAATATATGCTGCGTCCAAAAGTATAACTTTGATATAATGATTGAAAACTTACACCGTCACGCCTATATTCCCCAGAGGGGGTGGCAGAGGTGTACTGAGTACACCCACGTTTCGCCGACGATGTTAGGTCCCATGTAATAGAGGGCGAGCCTATTGCCATATATCGGGCACAATTCCAGACTCCGGACTTATACTGGGAATTTTTCGTTAGAAAAACTACATTTGTCCGACCTAGGATTTAAACCCAGGACCTCGTAATCACAAAGCGATGCGCTTTGCCACCAGACCAACGAGGCAGTCATTGAAAACTTTCTCCTGTAAAATTTTATATGAAGGGATTTTTGAAGCATATTTTTAGCGACCACAGTTCACTGTATTATGCTTAGGACCACTTGCACGAACCAGGGTTGTGTGTGTGAATGATCTACGCTGTTGGCCGCGGGGCCTTTACAGTTTCACCGGACAAGTCAAACCAGGGTTAGCTTTGCCTTTTGACTAACTCGAAGTTATTACTGTAAAATTACCTTCAACTTAACGTTATAACCTCGAGTTAGTCAAAGGTAACGCTAACCCTGGTTCGTGCAAGTGGATCTTATAGTCACATAGCAGTCTTTTTATATGAAAATTTGGTTAGTAAACTAGCTATATCAGTCTAATGTCAATCTCTTATCCTAATTTCCAAAAAGTGCTTATAGCAGATATTGGTTTGACAACGACGATAAGTCAATATTTACGTTACGCCGAATTATACCGACACATACATGCGTTTTGCCTGGATTTTAATTTTATTGAGACGAATAAATTAGATGCAGAACTTTTGGTAAAAGCTGGTTTGTATATTCTGCTTCTCTTTCGTAGGAAGAAAAAAGTTTTCATAAATGTACTTTATGGAGCTTAATATCTATGACTTATTGTTGTTGCTGTTGTGAAATATAAATTTTTACTCACCAGTTTTGACTTTATCCAGTGTTGTGAAAGTATCGATTACGGTATTTATGGATTTAACAGGAACTAGACTGTGGCAGATACATTTATTATAGCATGTATTAAATAGAGGGCTATATCCTGGCATTGCTGTAATATGAAATATTATGCTAATTACAACCAAATAATAAAAGATGAGGGATAAGAAAGGTCAGGGCTTCATAATTATACACGGTTAAAAATCTAATGAATTTACTGGTCAGTTCATGAATTCTTCTTCTCGTACACCCAAATACTCGTAAAAGAAAAATATTAAAAGCAAAGTCTAACACTCGTACTTATAAACATATCGAAATCCTCACTTTTACTCAAGTAAATACTTAGTATAGTTGAGAAACTGTCATAAGTAAGAAATGTAAAAACTAGTTTTTTTAGCCAAGTATAGAATTTTAAAGACATGACTTTAATTGGCTAAGCAAATGTTTAAGACTAAGTGGATATATGTCTATAGATACGGGTCTAACTAACTACGTTACAGGGAAATCTGAATTGAGAGCTTAGCATGAACAAATTGTCGTTAACGCAACCTGCGTTCACGCTACTTATTTACCAAAATAACTGGATAAGTGCGAGTAGGACTCGAGCTCTGAGGGTTCCGTACCGGATTCTGTTTCGGCCTGTTTAATAGCATATAAACGAGTATCGAAATGACTGAACTTTAGTCTAGGCCTGTCGATTTGGTTTAATAAAATCTATTTTTGAATTCATTCTAATCGATTATACTGGAATAGATTTTCGTGTTTGAGCCTGTTTGATCTGTCTTAATTAGTACTATAGTTTAAGGCCCTAAAGAACCTTACAACTAAACAAGCTAGTCCCATCATGTTTGGGCTTGTTGGATTTGTTTTTATAAGTTCTATAGACTACAGTTGCCAGATCTGGTGGTGGGGACAAAAAGTGCCGATAGGAATTCGCCTAATGTATAACGTAATTCTATTGTATGTTGGCGTTTGATTTATCTGGACACGTACCACATACCTAGGTGGCGAGCAGGGTCTGAGCCGAAAGGATTCAAAAGGAACTCCTCAGGTTAGTCAAATAGCCTGTGTTTTTAAAGATCTTTTATTATAATTATTTATGAACATAAAAATTGGATTATAAACGAAGAAGTTATGGTTAAACCTCCTTTTGTGCATCTGTTAGTATTTTGTTTTGATCTATAGTGAGGTACCTATAGGATGGTCATAAACTCATAATAACTCATTCTACATATTCGTATTGTTTATCGTTAAGGTGTTCCCTGGAGTAGTTTTAAATCCCAAGCTCCAATAACAGTGAAATTCGAATGGAGCCAGGAGCTACATACTAAGTCCAAAGCAAAAAGACTCATCAAATGTTTCATAAATAATAATATGAACTTAAAAAGTTTGTTTCAAAATCAGGCTTTTATGGAAAAAACCCTATTGCATAAAAACAAAGGAGACCGACAAGTACTATGGTTATTTAAGGTCTGGGGTCTAGAGTACTAGGTAGACTCTACAGGATGCGCTAATGAAATTACCTGTGATCGGAAACTACTGTGATCTATATTAGATCCAGGAGCGGTGACCTTGTGATCTGTGCTTACGACCTAACCATACAAAAAATGACTATATGAACTATATAAAAATCTTTATACCGCAATTTACAATTTCGGATATCGCAATGAGCACCATCTAGCAAGGTTATATTAACTAAAAATAATAGTAGCTTGTTATGTTTAGTAGTTAGGTAGTCCCGTTGGCCACCTTCCACTTTATTATCAGACCCTGAACGTCATCTGGTTGTATAGTACTTCTCAATACTAATCTAACAAGCCTAAACACGAGGTGCTTTCGACCTTTCGACTATATATGGGACTGGTCTGGACTGGGTCCATGGTAATTTATGATTGCATTGTCACCTAACTTACACTCAATAAATTTCAGCTCAATCGGATACATGCTTTTTATTGTCAAATACTGTTGGATATTTTAATAAAATGAAACAATAAATAAAATACCCGAAGTGCTTGAAAAATGGTACACAAGATTTAAATCAGAAAGACAAACAGACCTAGGAACATAAAAGCTTATAAAAATTTCCTATGCTTTGTTAGTCTTTGTGATCGCGACGGTGGCGCGACCTAGGTAGTTGTAATGTACTGAAATGTACGGGAGACGCCATACGGCGCAGCGACGCCCGGCGCGATGGCAAACGGCAAACGTCATAACCCGTCGCCGTCGCGCCCGAGGCGATATCAAACGAAGCACGAGCTCCGAAGTGTGACGCCAATACGCGTGCGAGCTGGACGCTGGTGTTGTGCGTGGTGTGCAGTTTGACGTGTGCCCCCCGTGTTGCCCGACGTGTTTCCAATACCCAAATCCTCCAACAACCACTTCGAGATCGCGATGCAGACTTCTATGTTATTTTTGTTGTTGTTTCAAGTACCTTGGTAGCCAAATAAAAAATAATAATATTCTTGTTTCTAAAATGCCTTCTAGAAGCAAACAGCCGTGTTGGGAATAGCATAACCTTAACTTGCAGCTTATACTTTTGGTGCACAGGGCTATAAGTCTTTCCTAAAGATGGCATCTGATAAAAATTGGACGGATTTATAAACGTTGTTGATTCATCAAATGCCAGGACCGTAATTTCAATAAAAAAATATTGTGATACTTAAAAAGCCCGGTTTAGACAGCTGTTCACAAAATCCCAATCGAGACGATGTCTACCCGTGGACATTTCTGTTTTGTCAGAACTCTCATGTGGTAAACGCAAGCGGGGTGGGTACTACTCATGTTACATCGTGGTCGTGCATTACAGCAAACTAGCCCTAAGGTCTCCTATAACACTACTGACCAAGTCTACTGTCAGTCGTGTGACCGAATTTATAAACACACAATTATCTTCTGTAAATAAAATAAATCAATATAAATATTAAAAAGGTAGTTGCCTCCTAGGATCCCATGAACCGAAGTCTTCGATATTTGCGGTTCTATGTTTACTTACCTTCCGATTTTATGTGATAGAGCAAATTATTGAGAGACTCGTTCACTTTCGTCTGAACAGATACTGCTGTTAATGCTATTACAGCGAATTGTATTTCTATTATTAGCTGACCAATGTCCATGTAGTAGGATAAAACTACCTCTGTGAGTTGTTTTGCCCCTTAAAGAAAAATAATTCGTGATGTCAGCATTACTTATGATATGTCAGTATCAAAGCATACACTTTTGCATATTTGGGAAAAATACAGTCCCTTGTCTCACACCTATATATGCATTAGGATGAATTTGGATTGCTGGTTTTGTATCCGAACGACGATTTAACAATACTAGTGGTCGCCCATTGGTCGAAATTCGACCTACTCTTTCATCGTTTGCTAGTTATGTTTGACATTCAGTAAGACTATAGACAAATAATATTAAAAACAAACAATATTAATCTATTCTCAATTTGACCACAGACTTTAACAATAAACAAAAGAATACTCTTTTGTTATCTTATGCGTGTGCGTGTGTGTGTGTGTGTGAAATATATGGTAGTGTGTGTAATGTTCTTTTATTGATTTAATGTATTTTTATGCATAATTTAAAAAATATATTAGCATTCTGCACTCCTTCTCTATATAAACTATAAGTGTGGGAAATTTCATACTCCTCCGTCCGCGCAATTTTCGTAAAAAGGGGTACAAAGTTTTTGCTTCATGTATTAATATAATGATTGCAAGGTTTCCGGAACTAACTAGATGTCGATCAAGTCTAAGGTACACTGTGCGGATTTGGACACGTCGTCATCACTTTCGTTCAACAGAGTGTGTATTGACGCATCGGAGGTTAGCAAGACCTGGGTGGTCGAGGTTTCATTCGAGGGTGGTGTTTGCGGTGGCTGTCTGGCGCTACTCACTTCCTTCCCTGCAATATGGTCGAGGGGAGTGATGGCTGTCCAGTAGTCACACTCGTGAACGGGTGATGCTTGTGGGGACCAGTCCGTCTGGAATCCTCTAGATACTCTTTATAAATAACATCATTAGTCTCAAATCTCGATCTTAAGGCGTCACACTGGAGCTAGATCGTAAACTATTTCATTATAATCTAAACATTACAATCACACAATATGATTTAAAAAAAAGAAAGAAAAATGAGAAAGAGAATTCAATAAAAAGTCAAGCCCGCTGAGTTTTTTCACCAGATATTCTCAGTGGAGACCCCATTCCGATCTGGTGGTAAATTAGTAGTTAAATTAGATTTATTTACTACTTGTAAGCGCCTCCGCAGGGTTTATACATAATAAATTATTTGAGTTTCAGTTAAACAGCCCACTTGCTTATAAGGGTATTTAGGTGGGCTCCATTGGTCGCCTTTAACAACATCCACAGGAACAATTAATAACCCTAAAATTCTACTACCCCTAATACGTCACAGATATTAAGAAATTACATCGGTTAGACTTACCCCTATCTTCCGTATCGTACCATAATTTAATTTTGATAAATACTGTAATAACCATTGCAAAGGGAATAATTGAGAGTATCAGCCATTTGTTTCTTTCATTGATAGAGCTGCGGCAATACAAGTTTAGTTCCGAATTTATCTGAAAATGCGCAATAAATGTATAATTTATGTTTAAAAAGGAACACTTCATCACGATTCATCTTTCTGTGCCATACTCCACACAGACGTGACAGAAACTATTAGAAAGTTCTCTTTCTATTTACATTATAAACAGAATTCTAAAAATATAATACATTTCAAATTACCCATAATTGTCCATAATGAATATGAATAACGTTATAATATGATGAACAACTTAAACGTAAAAAGCAAGACAGTAAAAAATTTAGTAGCTGCATAACTTGACTACCTTTTGCAGCTGATTCAAACAGCGGATTACGCCAAACATGCGCCCTTTCCCAGTGAAGCTGGCTGCAAGCATCACTACACTCAGCGTCACGATATGAACACACATCAAGATCTCGCCTTTGGGTATCATAGAGTATAGTAAACCCGATCCCGAAAGTATATTGTATGCGGCCCAAACAGCTACGGCGAGGAAAGCTGCAAACATAATATAATGCAAACCCCGTATTCTGATCCACACCCACGCACACACTCACATTTATTAATGGTAATGTCATTGTTGTACTTTATTATAATGATTATTCGCATAGTATAACATATATGTAAACAACATTTAATAATGTACGCCTTTTAGGGAATCGCACTGCTTCTCCTTAACGCTGTAAAGGAGACGCTGCCCTCCTCCTCATTTTATAACCTCCCGAGGAGGACGGCGATGTGATTATAACCTATCTAGGAGGATAGGGGTCACCCACTCATTCGTAATAATACCCAAATGTTTTTGCATCATTATATGCTTACTGTTAAGTGTTCAATATGTTAATATTATATTATTATTATTGATCATATTGGATACTAACCAGTAAGTAACTACAGGGGTAAATACCTACCACAGACCATCCCAGCAAAAGGAAACAATGTAGTTTAAAGGTGCCTTTTAAAGTATGTATTCCCTAATTTAAAATGTGAAATACGTGCTTGTTATCAAGATTCATCGCTATGACGATACTCAGGCGTCCACTTTGTACTATTCCCCAGAAAAACTGATGAGTCCGATCGTAAGCTGCGACTGGCCATTTCTTTTTTGTATTATCTGGACTTGTCTCAAATGTTTTTGGCTATTTCCATCTCATCGCATTCAGTGTTACCATTGTAACTATTAATATTATCTTGTTGGATACGATTTAATATTGATCCCTCCTTTCCTTAATAACTTTTTTGCAAAATTATATTACATGAATATGGTTATATCACTTACCTATAGCCGACCAAATTATCTTGCTATATAGAGCGGCAGTAGGTGACACAGTGACGAGCCAGCCGGTGCGCACCGATCGCATCTTTAGCGGCGCTAGTCCCACGAGCTGGGAGACTCGGAGTATCCAACCTAGCGGCCCGTTGCACTGTGTAGAACTGTGAGGGTCCATAGTATCTGAAAAAAATATAAAGCTATCAGAGACTACGAGGCATGTCTATCAAGTTAGATGATTTTTATTTTCTAACAGAATATACTGTGGTGGAACCAAATAGAACATCATATTTATGAAGTCTGTAACAACAGAGATAATACAAATCGTTGGCCTGTCGAACATAATGAGTGTATTTGGGTTATAAGATTTTGTTTGATGGATTCACCGAAATAAAAGGGTATATAGTTATTTCTAATTGAATTTTAGCCTTTTTCCAATTTTATGGAACGTATTTCAGGCTATCTGTTTGGAATCCGAAAATCAAACATCGCCTAGAATAGAAATTATCGGATAAAAACGCTCTTATTCCACTCAACCTAAAAGCTACCAGCTAATAAAAAGCTACCAGCTAATAAAAAGCTACCTATTATTCAAAATTATTTTATAATGAGAGAAAACTTATGGTCAAGTTCCTGTTTCAAACGTAATAAATGCAATGACGGTATTCCTAATGAATCATAACCACGGTGTATGTAACGCAACATTGTAAGTATCGCGATGGGCCATCAAAACACAAACTCATTTGTGTTCGACGGAAAATCCGATCAAGTGCGAGTCTGACTTGGGCACAAATACCAAAAGTCAAAATATTTAGAACTTCTTACTATCAGTCATAATTATGTTTGCCACGATAGGCTTGCAGATTCTCTCCGATATGAGGGTTTCTTACAGATTTTTGGCTTCACCGTTAGCTGGTGACTATCACATTAAAGATTTGGTAAAGCGGGTGAACCAGGTTTCTGACTCTGGAACCTCGTTTATATCTATCGATTACATTTACTTCAACACATGGTTCATGAAATAAAATCAAAGGCTTATGGAATAGCTCAAAATACACGTGAAACACATTGCTTCCTCTCTTTCTTCAAACATTTGCATAAATATTGACTAATAGAAATCTGAAGACTTAGCATGAATAGATTGACGTCATCGTAACGTTGTAGAGAAACCTGCTGCTGTCACATTCAGCTTTATTGAGTAGAATCTATCTATCTATATCATCACGCCAGATCCCTTACGGGGTAGGCAGAGAGTACAGAGTTCCAACAGGCTCTTTCCTTACATACCTCTCTGGCTTCCTCTACTCTCATAGTTCGTCTCATACACGCTCGCCGGTTACGGAGACTCCTGACTTGTCCTTCAGATAAGATCCGGTCTATTTGGCCATGGTAAGATAGTTTCGGTCTTCCCCGGTACCTACATCCTTCTACTTTCGCATTTTATATCAGTTTTGTCATTCTTTCTTCGGACCTTCTTTCTATATGTCCGAACCAACGGAGCATACCCTTTCTCATCTTTACACCGATACTCTCTTTCATACCTATTTGCTTTCTTACTACGCTGTTGCGAATACGGTCGGTCAGCTTCACTCCGCACATCTTCCGCAGAGCTCGCATTTCCACCGCATTTATCCTACTTTCTTTCTCCTTCTTACATACCAGTTTTTGAGTAGAAAAGTACAACATATCAATTTGATAGGCCAATCCTAAAGTGAATCTGTTCGTGCTAAGCAAATCAAAATTCTTTGGTGCTAAGTCCTCCGAGACTTTTCTTATATCAATATTTTAAGCAATCAAAAGTAATATACGCGTGGCGGAGTATGGCCCACTACAGTCTCACCATCATATGTACGAGAACATCTTTGCCTAATCGGGACATTACACGTTGATTTTTCTCTCCACATGCATAAGTTTGAGCACTGTACGTATTTTGATCTATGTTAAGATTATAAGGAGGAAAGATTTGTTTCTTTGTATTCGATAAACTCTAAAACTATAGAACCCATTTCATTAATTCTTTAACCATTAGAAAGCAAAATATCCAGAAACAATATAGAATATATTTTATTTAAGCAATAATATAATAATAGCAGTAATAGCCTATTATTAGACCGTTGGACTGCAGAGTCAAAGCAAATCCAGGCACGCACCTCGGTTTTTCGAAAGCATATGCGTATCAAAAATTAACTATCACTTGCTATAACGGTGAAGGAAAACATCGTGAGAAAACCTAGGAGTTTCTTGAAGGTATGTGAAGTATGCCAACGAGCACTGGGCCAGCGAGGTGGATTATGGCCTAAACCCTCTCAGGTTGAGAGGAAGCACGTACCAACGGTGGGACAGTTTCTTAACAGGGCAATTATTATTATTCAGTAATAATAGGATAATTTATAAAGATATTACAATATTAATGCGTGCGCAATCGCGTATGACAGTTAGTTCATTATAATAATGATAATATCAGCCTATACTGTTCCACTGCTGGGCAAAGGCCCTCTCTCATAAATTGAGGTGACAGAGATTAGGTCATAGTCCACCACGCGGACCCAGTGCGGATTGACGGAGGCAGGTTTGTGGCCATCTGCTGTTGGAACTTATTAAGCCGCCTAGAAGGCTTCCAACTCGGCTTAACGACTACTCCATTAAGTGGTAACCGGGACAACGTCTTAGCTTGCCTTCCGAAGCGCGGAGACGTTCGAATATGAAAATGTCACAAGCGGTCACCCATCTCAGGCCGACCGAGTCAAACACTGCTTAACCTAGGCGATCGATAAGAATACTGCGGTCGCTTAGCGCTAAGAGCGCCTCTTATTTTAGTATAATTAGTTATAATTACCGTGGCAGCGGGCGGAACACACTGCTTCTAAAATTAAAGACCGTTGGAGCAGAGAGGTTCTCGAGTGGCGACCTCGTACCAGAAGACGTGGAGTAGACAGGCCTCCCAAAAGGTGGAGCGATGTTTTGGTGAAGGCCACAAGCAAAAACTAGAAGCGGGTCGTCGTGGGGATCTTTGGGGATAATGATGATATTTCTGGAGGCAGAAGATAATAGTAAGCGGTAAATTGATAATTAAATGCACTCTCGGACACGATAAAATCACATAGTTTTATTTATAATATCTTTTATTTGTTGCGTGGCGGATGATTGACAACATTATATAGAAAATTTTTGAACAAAGGTGACTCGTATTTGCTTAATACTCGTAAATTGATGGATACAAAGTTTGTGTTTACTCCAGATCATACATTTTGATTACATCTATCGTAACTTTCCATTGTTTACCGTGCCCCATACAGTGTGATAGTGATCTAATTTGTAGGTACTTTGGTTTGTAGATAAAAGTTGAATGCTAATCATACAAAAAAGAAATAACAAATTACTGTACAAAATTCACTGGGATGGACTATTTTTTACTACTTTTTAGATTTAATTTAATAAGCATACTGTTATAACGTTTATTTATATCCCGTCTTTGTTTTTTTTAGGGACGCTACTTCTTACAATTATTATGAATCTAACCTTCAAATACTAAACTAAAAATTAATTAAAAAAATCATTTATTTGTAAAGACCTATCCAAAGTACGGTATGAAAGTCAAAATTATTCCTTTCTTTACATCAACATGGCGCAACACCCTAGATGGCGGATTAGTTATTTTTAATGAACTTCTACAATATGGGTATCAAATGAAAGGACTTATTGAGAATGCGAGTTTTGGAGTCCTCGATTATGATATTGAGGTTGAATTGTTCGAGTGTGTAGCATCGGTTGGTTAACTTTGACTTGTATAATTTTGCGAGATAGCAACAACAGCATTGGTATGCAACCTGTCTAGGAGAAGGATGACTCCAAAATCAAACCTGGAACTGTGTTTCGTAAGGCACAAGTAAGCTTCAAGCTGAAATAAGTGGCGCATTCCTCCAAACGTTCATGCCAAGGTGAGGCTGTGCCAAGGATTGAGTGGCATCAGAGTAACATGATATCGTAACGTACCGCCTCAGGGCACCGGGGCGAACCCTGTTGTATATTAGCTCTTACCCTTCTAAACGAAGCTCTAGGAGGGTCGACAAATATTTCTTCGGTACTCGTGGGAACAACATGGGAAAAACAGAAACATCAAGGCAAAGGAAGAGAAGGCTAGACGAGAAGAAATTAAAACGACAAGAAAAACTTGCCATTGAAAGCGATGTCGGGAAACGCCAACGACTCAGCAAAAGGCGTGATCCGGACAATAGCGAAACACACACTCAACGACAGTTAGCGCTGCTGCCGGAGAGCACAAATATAGTCCGTATAGACTTCGGTAAAGACGGTGTTCATCTCATTCAACTCAAGACTGTACGATTTTTGACTGTGCAATGCTGCCAATTATATTATTTTTGGCTTGCACTGTACACAAAATGCAGGGTAGTACCGTCGACCATGCCGTAGTATACTTAGGCTCGAAGCTTTTTGCTGCTAGTCAAGCATACGTGGCCTTAAATAGGGTAAAATCATTAGGTTTACTTCATTGAAGACCTACCTTACCTTTGTAGATAACGGTTTTTTATTTATAAATAATTTATTTTCAAATATACTAATTTTGTTTCATGTTTTGTTTTTTTAATTTACGTTCATTATAACCAGTACAACAGCTACACCTGTAAAATTTGCGAGGGCAGAAAATAACAGTCTGTATACATACACTTGAAAAATATCACCTTCAAAAGACTTAATTTGGTGAAACATTGATGTAAAATTCTTTAGAAATTATATTTAATACCTATCTGACTACCACGGCAGTAATACTGTTAGATAGAAGGTATTTCAGGATGTGTGGATTCGAAATACATACAGAGAGCACGAAAAGATTGACGTTAGCGTGACGCTATCGAGTTGATATGCCATCCTTGTCACACTACAAATTTACTAAATAACCCTGAACGTGACAGAGCGAGTACTCGCGAACATTTCCAGAGTAAGTTTACGTTAGCCCCTAAATGTATTGCTTCCTCTTCACAATCCCATCGACGTGAAGCTTCCATTTCCACTTGACGTCTGATTCGTGGAGTACGTACCTCTTCTTCACGCGGTAGAATCGGCATTCCGCTTCTGACACCAATGTTACGTAGCGGCGTAATTAAATGCCGAATAACGTGCGAAGTACTTGGGTACTAACGAGAGTAGTACACACTAGTACTACTCTCGTTAGTACCCAAATACTGCTTTCAAGTCGCTGAGTCACTCGTAGTATCCATATATCGTTGCTAAAGTCGCCGATGTATTCCACTTAGATCGCTTGTTCTCCGATTTGATCACTATCGCTTCCGAAAAGAGACTGTGTCCGTCCCCGCGCTCTGTGTTCCTTTTATATACCTATGAAAGTTCTAGAACGGACGCGAACCCTCTAAGTACATCGAACAATAGCCGGCGCGGCCCACAAAGCGGTATTATTATTACGTACCTATTGGTGCGTGAACAAATAGGTACTTGTATACCGCGCCCGCTCGCCGGCGATAATTAAAGGGGTGGAACTTTCTAGACGTTTCACCACTTAAGCGCAGATTCTAGATCTTTCTAGTCAGATCATCGGGGAACCTAAGGGTGTGTTATGCGTTTTAGAATCGATAATCCCCCGATAAAGACTTTTCAAGATATCGGGGTATGTTGGGGTCGTAACAGTATAGTCTGTTTTGTCTTACGTGGCCAGTTCAGTTAACAAATAAGGCAGCAGAAACAACCTGTAGTGCGACAAGGATATTTTGGCCCGTAGACGACATAGACAGGGGGCCTTGGTGTGAAATTAGGGTTCAGTTAGTAAAATTTTCCTACTTCCAGGGAAATATTTCAACAGGGGACCCACCTGTTACTAAGTAGAAAAGAACTTGGGTGAATATCATAGCATACAGCAAATCTGGGACTGTCATGACGTGACATTTCACTTGATGACAGCGTTAGTTCCGATTTTAGCCGCAGGTTAAAAGATCTTTTTATGACTGTATTTGGGTATTATATGTATTCAGAGTGGGATGTAGTTAGTAAAATCATACATTGAATCGGACACATGTATGACAAAACTCTGGATCGGTGCGTCTGCAATCGTATTGTAAATATTTCGTCCTTTAGCCATTATTACCACAGTATGAGAACATCGATAGAAAAATAGCAGTGGGGATGTTCCGTTACTAGAATTAGTATGACACGGCTCTCGTATAATTGTACATGTTACTTTACTGTTGTCAGTATTGGGTAATAAACAACACTTGAAATTAATTAATTAGTTTATTTCAGAGTTATGTAACAATATGTGCTCATAAAAGCCTCACACGGTGAAAACACTGTAGTGAATTGACAAACGTAACGTCTATGTAAGAACTTAATAAATAAGTTTATATATGTTCATCAACCACAAGACAAGGTGTAACATAAAAAACGCAAGAACTCAGACACTCCGATTAGAGAATTGCTTCATAAATTCAGAACGAAAACCAAATTTCTAAATTTAAATACCCTTTTTTAAGCACTTTTCTATCCCAATCAACAATGAAACTTGTAGGTGTATGTGTGCGTATTGAAAAATACGTTTTAAGAATGTATTTGAAATCTCCTTATTGCTATGAATCAAGAATAAATTTAGTTTTTTTTAACGCACAGAAGGAGTAGAAGCATGTTTGCAAAATAAAAAAAAATTGTAAGATACATTAAAAATTGTTAGAATCAATTCAGTTTCAGGTCTTGCGTTTATTATGTTGCACCTTGTGTAGAGGTCTAGCGAAGCTAATTCATTGCCGTTGGGTCTCTTTCATTCCTCAATTTTATTTTATTAACACACACCACACAGATTGCAATCAAAATATAGTGGAGTGTTTATGGATTATAAACAGATAGGTAAAATTCAGTAATTATTGCAGATTAGTGTTTTTGTTTATATGTATTATTTATATTACAGTTTATATATATACATTAGTCACAAAAAATGTATCATTGTGAAAATCCTGAACAAGTATAGATAACGATTTAAAGCCTGTTGGCTTTGGCAAGTTAGCACACATTTTTTTAGACTTAACACTTGTGCTGAAAATATCTTTGACACTTATAGTGAATAATAATTGGTATAAGAAACAGAAATGCCATCTAGAAATGAAAGCGAGGGTCGGCCCCAATGTATGTTGTGATACTGCTAAATATCTGTAAACAAAAAAAAAATTAATAAGACTGCCTCATTGGTCTGGGTCTGCCTCATTCTAGTGGCAAAGCGCATTGCTTTGTGATCACGAGGTCCTGGGTTCAAATCCTAGGTCGGACAAATGTAGTTTCTCTAACGAAAATTCCCAGTACGAGTCCGGAGTCTGGAATTGTGCCCGGTATATGGCAATAGGCTCGCCCGTATTACATGGGATCTAACATCGTCTGCGAAAAGTGGGTGTACTTAGTACACCTCTGCCAGCTAGGCTTGGGGAATATAGGCGTGGCGGTGTACATAAAAATACGTTAATAATCAGAATTAAACACGTAATGTAACGCGTTACGATAAATTCGTGAAATGATTTGTTAATGAACCCTCCAGTGGCGTACAGCGTCTCTTAAGTCACTAAAATTGGTCAAAACACGCTTTTAAAAAAACACGCTTTTAAAAAACAAGGGGCGAACGGGTTTACACCCGTTCGCCCCTTGTTTTTTAAAAGCGTATTTCGCCCCTCCCCGTCGTCCCTCGTTCAATAAAAGCATTTTTTTTCCAAATAAATGTCTATAGTAATTAAAATTTTATTTCAATGTGACTTCAATTTATTTTGAGTTGATTGCTTTTCCGAAACTGTATTTGGATATAAACTAAAGGAGAGGCGAACGGGACCATGTTAACTTTCAAGGGAAATGAACCCGTCATTTAGGCTATCTGGGGCGAACGGGTGCGAGGCCATAAAATGTTTACTTATTAATTTTGTTCGTCACTATATACAACATTAGTAGCAGAATTAACAGTTCTATTATTTTTTATTTTTTATTGTACAGTTAACAAAAAACATAGAAAAGTATATTTACAGAGGCAAGCTTAACTCAAAATTGAATTTAATTACAGCAAGCCATAGAGCATTATCAATCAGCCTATCGTAGTCCACTGCTGGACATAGGCTATGTCGGTAACTTTGGTTCTTTGTCGGATTACCTCGTTACGAATTTTATCCTTCAAAGAGACGCCGAGCATAGCTCGCTCCATAGCCCGCTGTGCGACTTTGAATTTGTGGACTAGTCCCACTGTGAGTGTCCACGTCTCGGCCCCGTAAGTCATAACAGGTAGAACGCATTAGTTAAAGACTTTAGTCTTCAGGCATTGCGGTATAGGCGAAGCGAAAACGTGACGTAGTTTGCCAAATGCTACCCAACCCAATTGGATCCTGCGGTTGATTTCTTTCTCGAAGTTGTTTCTACCAAATTGGACAACTTGTCCAAGGTAGACATACTCCCGCACAACTTCGAGCATCGAACCATCGACGTAGATCGGTCCCGGCGTGACATGTTCAATAAACATGATCTTGGTTTTATCCAAGTTCATGCCGAGACTGACACCTCGAGAGGCTCCATTTAGGCTATGCAGCATTTCGCTTAACTGTTCCAGTGACTCTGCCACGATGACGATATCATCGGCAAACCGAAGGTGTGAGATGTATTCGCCGTTGATGTTAATGCCCCGCCCAGTCCAGTCCAGCGTCTTGAAGACGTCTTCGAGTGCATTGGTGAAGAGCTTGGGGGATATTACATCCCCCTGTCTTACCCCTCGACGCAGCTCGATCGGGTTGGTCTTTTGGTCCTGGAGCTGGACGGTCATTTTGGCGGTATCATACAGACATCTCAACACCTCGATATAGCGCCAATCGATGCCACATCGCTGCAGAGCATCCAAAACCGCCCAGGTTTCGATGGAGTCGAAGGCTTTCTCGTAGTCCACGAAAGCCATACACAGCGGCTGATTGTACTCTTCGGTCTTCTGTACAATCTGCCGAACAGTATGGATGTGGTCTACGGTGCTGTAGCCTTTTCGAAACCCGGCTTGTTCCGGTGGCTGGAACTCGTCAAGTCTTCTGGCGAGGCGGTTTGTGAGTACTCTCGAGAACAACTTGTAGACGTGGCTCAGGAGTGAGATGGGTCTGTAGTTCTTCAGCAAGGTTTTGTCACCTTTTTTGAAGAACAGAACCACCGCACTCCCGCTCCACGCTTGAGGTGTTAAGCCCTGGTAGATGACGGAATTAAAGAGACTCGCTAGCTTTTTCAGGATTGGCGTCCCGCCTGCTTTTAGGAGCTCAGTGATGATTCCGTCATCGCCTGGCGACTTGTTATTTTTGAGCTGCTCGAGAGCCACTCTGACCTCGTCCTGGTTGACATCAGGGATGTCTTCCGTGTCGTGGCGTGCGAGTGGGGCTCTGTGGTCGTCAGCGCTGGGTCTCAAGGGTTTAGCCATCCGTGATGCGTACAGGTCTTTGTAGAAACTCTCAATTTTCTCGAGTATCTCGAACTTGGAGGTCACGGTTTTGCCATCCGCTGTATTAAGTTTCGTCAGATGGGATCTACCTAGCTGGCGAGCGAAGACTTTGGTGCCTCTGTTCTGTTCAATCGCAGCCGCGATGGTGCGGGTGTTGAAACATCGGAGGTCACGTCGCACCAGCTTCCGGATCTTCCGGTTGAGGTTCCTCCCATCCGGCGAAGACGCCTGCGTGGATGACATTTCCCGTCTCTGCCTCATAAGTTCGAGAGTCTCGAGCGAGAGTTTAGACTCTCTGTTACCGCTTTTGCCGGGAAACACCCTTTGAGACACATCCTGTAGCGTTTTGACCACTGTGTCGGTTTTCTCGTCAACATTGCCTTCGGTTTCCAGCAGGTCGAAACGATTTTGAAGCTCCAGTTGGAACTTTTCGGACCCTAAAGCTATTTGAGGTGCAGTAGGTCTGAGAGTAGACCTCATCATGCGACGTCTTTCGGTCTTGAAGTTTATATTTAGAGCGCCTCGGACAAGTCGGTGATCGCTGCCGGTATTAAACCTGTTGATCACGGAGTCGTCTCTAAATATAGACTTCCTGTCAGTCATGATAAAGTCTATCTCGTTCCTTGTCACAGTGTCGGGGCTTCGCCATGTCCACTTTCTATGAGGCTTCTTCTTAAAGAACGAATTCATCAAGAAGAGCCCCTGTGACTCCAGAAAGTTAACCAGCATCTGTCCCCTGTGGTTTCGGCGCCCCACGCCGTGGGGTCCGATTATCGTTTCGCCGCGTTCTTGTACTCCCACTTTGGCATTGAAGTCCCCCATAACAACGTTGTAGTGAGCCTTGGTGGTGCCATGTAATGCCTTGGCTATGTCTTCATACATGGCTTCGGCTATGTCGTCGCAGTATGTCAAGGTCGGCGCATATACCTGTACCACCTTCAGGGTGTACCTGTTGGTGATTTTAATTATGAGGTAAGCTACCCTTATCGACACACTGCTGACTTCCACAACGTTGTTAGTGAGAGCTTTGTTGACCAGGAAACCGACACTGCCCTGAGAGGGCCGAACACCTTCCCGAAAGTAGAACAGGTGGCCAGGACTCAAGGGTTATCGTGTCCTCGCCCTGTCTTCGGACTTCGGAAAACCCCAATATGTGCCAGTTTATGCGACCTAGTTCTACCTCGAGTTCAGTGAGGTGTTGGTCCAGCCGTAGAGAGCGTCCATTGTACGTAGCCAGGGTCAGGTGTTTTTGGTAGCCTTGTGTCGTAGCCCGGAGATTCTTCGCAACCCCTGCGCCGCTGTTACCGCGACCGCTACCGTGGCAGCGGACAGCGGGACTACCGGGAACTGGGGGCCTTTGCGTTTGGTGTCTTAACATTTTAAGAGAGTTTTGGCCTACTATACCACGCTGGCCAGACGGGTTGGTATAGGGTTTGTTTCAAATTTTCCTTTTCTGGTCGTTGATCGGATGACGTTACTACCTTTGGTGGACTCTTACCACCAGCCAAGCAAAAGTATGGCTACTGGGGCATTCTAAGTTTTTCTTTCGCTTCCAGCCCAGTAAGGAAGAACGTTAACGAAATGAAAATAGAGCGTTAACGAAATGAAAATAGAGAGGACAGTAACAAGTGTACCATCAAGATGTGCTTAAAACTAACTATACATATTTACGCAACATATAATGCAAAATAACATAAATTGACACACACATTATTTATTTATTTATATAATAATTTTAGCCCTGTTAAGAAACTGTGTATGAGACGAGCGTGTATAAGACGAACTATGAGAGTGGAGGAAGCCACAGAGGCATGTAAGGAAAGAACCTGTTGGAACTCTGTACTCTCTGCCTATCCCGCAAGGGATCTGGAGTGATGATATAGATAGATTAAGAAACTGTCCCACCGTTGGGCACTGGCCTCCTCTCAAACTAACAGGGTTTAGGCCATAGTCCATCACGTTGGCCCAATGCGGGTTGGCGAACTTCACACACCTTCGAGAAACCCTTAGGCATGCAGGTTTCCTCACGATGTTTTCCTTCATCGTTAAAGCAAGTGATAATTATTTATTTTAATACGCACATGCTTACGAAAAGACAGAGATGCGTGCCTGGGTTTGAACCCGAGACCTCTGACTTTGCAGTCCAACGGTCTAACCACTAAGCTATCACTCCACATTTTTTCAAAAATAATGTTTAGTTTAAACGTAGCACTTGATTACCACAACGATAATTCCTCTGTTTAGAGTGAACATCTTCAATGGTCTGTACGCGACCTGCTTCGTTAAGAGCTGTATGGAGAACAGTTCCAGTTCGTCCACGACAACTTTGTTACTGGCATCTGTGTACTGCATCATCTGACTCACCAGTCTCTTGGTGTTCCGTACCTGAAACCACATAACTCCTGATTTAAATTCAGCTTACTAGTGCGAAAATGTACCGGGAAGTGGACATTAAATTAGCAGGGTCTATTTATCTATATCAAAGTCAAAGTCAAATATTATTTATTTGTATAGGCCAATACATAAGCTCTTGCAAACGTCAAAATTTTTTACATCTACCACGGGATCGGAACGCGGCCTCCACTGAGAAGATCCGGCGAGAAACTCAGCGGGCTAGTCTTTTAATTTAATATGTTTGGCCTTTCCGATAACCATTTTTTTGTTTTTTAAAAATTGTATTATACATCATTTATAAAAGTTGCTGATTGAGGAGCTGCTCAAACCCAATCTGTTTTATCGTCAAGATAATCCGAAATTTTATAATACCCTTTCTTACAGAGTCTAGTTTTAATTGCCTTTTTAAACTTATTGATAGGCATGTTTCGGATATCTATGGGTAATTTGTTGTAGAAGCGTATACATTGCCCCATGAAAGAATTACTAATTCTGTGGAGACGAGTGGAATGTACAATAAGATCATCTTTGTTGCGTATATTTAAATGATGAATGTCACTATATTTTTCAAAATTACTGATACTTTTTTTAACATATAGAAGATTTTCATATATAAATTGTGATGCAACAGTTAGAATATTTATCTCTCTAAACTTTTCCTTAAGAGAAGCTCTCGGGGCCAAATTGTAAATTGCTCGAACAGCCCTTTTCTGGAGAACAAAGATGGTATTAAGTTCTGCAGAGCATCCCCAAAGTAGTATGCCATATGACATAATACTATGAAAATAAGCGAAATAAACAAGTCTAGCTGTTTCAATATCAGTTCTTTACCGCAATCTACTTAAATATACTCTCTTTATCTAATTTTCTTTACCGCATATGCCGCTGAGCTTAATTTAACAGATAATCGATCAATATGGGGACCCCATTGTAATCTGGCATCAATAGTGATACCTAGAAATACAGTCGACTCTACAAGGTCTAAATCCTCGCCATTTATTTGTACATTAGTTGCAACCTGTCTTACATTTGGCGTTGTGAATTTAATACATTTTATTTTCTTCTCATTAAGGAGAAGATTATTCGTGTTGAACAACCATTGACAGTGCACTGTTCACATCGTCATAATTAAGCAGCTGTCTTTTTATTTTGAATAATAGAGATGTATCATCCGCGAACAGCACAATATCCTGATTATCCCCTACATAGTAGGGTAAATCATATATATATATGAGGAATAGAAATGAACCGAGAATCAAACCCTGGGGCACGCCCATTGTCACGTTAGAACCGGGAGATCGCTTCCCATTAACATCAACCTTTTGAATTATATCACAGAGATAAGATCTCAAGAGGTTGAGAGCCGTGTTCCTAATTCCGTAATGGTGTAATTTCTTGAGGAGAGTTTCATGATGCACACAGTCAAACGCCTTAGACAAGTCGCAGAATACACCTAAAGCATCCTGCGAGTTCTCCCAGGCCATAAAAATATTTCTCATTAATTCAACACCTGCATCAGTAGTTGAGCGATTCTTAGTGAATCCAAACTGGTTTTTTGTATATAAGTAGTTTATGACTACTAAAGGGGCTTATCTGATTTAGGATAATTTTTTCAAATATTTTACTTAACGTGGGCAGCACAGAAATAGGCCGAAAGTTATTTGGATCCGATGTACTACCCGTTTTAACAAAGGAATCACTCTACTAAGTTTCATCATCATCATCATCATTTCAGCCTATACTTGTCCACTGCTGAACATAGGCCTCCCCAATCGCTTTCCAGCGTAACCGGTCCGATGCCACCTGCATCCAACGATTTCCTGCGATTTTCACAAGATCGTCGGTCCATCTGGCAGGCGGTCGTCCTACGCTGCGCTTGCCAATACGTGGTCTCCACTCTAGAATCTTTCTGCCCCAACGCCCGTCCGATCTTCGCGCTATGTGGCCAGCCCATTGCCACTTCAGCATGCTAATCCTGAGGGCTATGTCGGTGACCTTGGTTCTTCTACGAATCTCCTCATTCCTGATTCGATCACGTAGAGAAACGCCGAGCATAGCTCTTTCCACATAACTAAGCTTCATAAGATCAGGAAATACACCACTAGCAACACAACAATTACAGAACTAACTGTCTTTACAGACAGCCCCCATACATCCGCCGTGTTTTAAATATTAAGATTATTAAAAGTATTTATTATATCTTTCCCACTGACAACCGAAAATTCAAAAGATGTGCTGCATTCTGATACACTTTGTTTAAGAAGCGACTCAGCCGAACAACAGGATGACGTCAGAGTTTTAGTAGTTAACAAAGGAATATTAGTAAAAAAAGTCTCAAACTCCGACGCTACTTCCTGATACGCTCTCACATTTTTATTACCAATTTTCAAATTAAAGTCTCTATCATCACGTGATATTCCTTGCGGCTTAGTCAGAGAGTGCAGAGTTCCAACATGTTGTTTCCCTAAAGACTCCTCTGGATTCCTCCACTCTCATAGTTCAAACTCAAAGTCAAATAGTTTATTTTGTATAAACCCTGCGGGGGCGCTTAGAAATAGTCAATTTACAATTTTATTTTAATCCTTTTTAACTACAAATCTACCAACGGATCGGAACGCGGCCTCCACAGAAAAGATCCGGCGAAGAAACTCAGCGGGCTTTTCTGTTTTATTTAATTCTCTTTCTCTGTTTTCCTTTCTTTTTTTTAATCATTTTAAAATATAAACATTTAAAATATATAAACATTTTTAATCTATACGTATAATAAAACTGTGACCGAGCCGAATCAGTACATTGAATATTTTTTGAAAATTTTAATTGAAGTACATTTCCTTATCGATTTAGCCGAGGCCGACACATTTTTTTAATTGTTCTGTCTGCCTCTTTGTGTTTCAATCTAGCAAAACTACCGAACGGCTTTCAATGAAATTTGGTATGGTAATAACTTATAACCTAACTTAAAATAGGAAATACTTTTTATCCCGGAAACAAGAACCAATCTGGAATAATCGCGGGATAACCCATAAAACTTTAATAATATTTATAATTGATAGCCTCGAGCTGCAAAGCTACGTTAAAATGTGGGATTTTGCCTACACATGAATTCCTCCACGAACTGATATTGGACTCAGGTTCGTCCCCTCACGAGAAACTCTTCGGTGGGTAAAAGCACTTACCTGAAATTATGCATACACGTTTAATTTAAATACTCAATCACTATTTCGTGCATGCATGATGCACAACCGATGATGCATCCAAGATTGTCTCTTCTGGAGAGAACTCTTTAACGATGGCCCTGGCATGATACTTTGTATATTCATATTATTTAAGATATTTAAACATGATTTTAATCATAAACATAAACTCTATATTTTAACGAGAAGACTGACACGAAATGTACTGACAAAACGTTGTTACATACTTAGCTCGCAATGTACCTTTTCTAAATATTGCTACGCCCGATTACGATCTTTGGTAGGGTAGGTAGAAAAGGTTTAAATCAGCCATTTTACTAATAATTTTATAATTAATAGATAAACTGGTAATCCTTCTCAAAAAGAAAGCGCCCAGGTATTGTACATGTCTTTTTTTTATGAGACGGCCTTAGCGTTGAATAAAATCGCGCTGTAGATGTTTTTATATTTTACAGTTTGAGTTTATATTTGATGAATATAAAAGTTATCGCTACACAGCTGTTATTTATACTAAAATCGTTTAACGGATTAAATTGAAAACTTTATATGAAGGTGTTTTACATCACAAAATGATAAACAGAACACTTTATATCCCGAAAAATAGCATGGCTCCTGCAGAATAGCTATTATTTCTTCACACTAAAACGGCTGAACAGATTTTTAAGAAACTTCGGAAGCTATGAAAGTTTTTTTACGTCGTGAAGTAGTAATACAAGATAGGTACTTTGTTTATAAACTAGATCAATAATACTCTTACGGGTTAGTGGTATATAAAATCACACCAATATTGCACAATGAAAGCCCAAAGATGTCAATCTTATTTTGGCTGAATAAAGGCCCTGCAATCCTTTGTTTTCCATCTTTCACAGGTGGCTGGAGGCCTGGGGTGCTGTTAAACGTGTTCTACAACGAAAGTTTACTAATTTGTTCACTTTTTAGACTTTTTGCAAAACGGAGACCGCTCAACTTACTTTATAGTTGCAGGTAAGATCCCCGCACGGCGCACGGGAACACAAATAAACAAAATTTGTGTTAATTTGTCTATCTATCTATCTATATCATCACGCCAGCTCCCTCGCGGGGTAGGCAGAGAGTACAGAGTTCCAACAGGTTCTTTCCTTACATACCTCTCTGGCTTCCTCCACTCTCATAGTTCATACACAATCGCCGGTTATGGAGACTCTTGACTTGCCCTTCAGCTAAGACATGGTCTATTTGGTCATGGTAAGATAGTCCAGGTCTTTCCCGGCACCTACATCCTTCCACTTTCGCATTGTATATCTGTTTTGTCATTCTTTCTTCTGGCATTCTTTCTATATGCCCGAACCAACGGAGCATACCCTTTCTCATCTTTACACCGATACTATCTTTCATACCTACTCGCTTTCTTACTACGCTGTTGCGAATACGGTCGGTCAGCGTGACTCTGCACATCTTCCGCAGAGATCGCATTTCGACCGCATTTATCCGGCTTTCGTTCTCCTTCTTACATACCCAACTCTCACTGCCATATAACAGCGTTGGGACAAGCACTCCGTTATGCATGGCCAGCTGCGCCTTTTGGCTTAAGTGCCGGCTCCCAAGTAGCCTTCCCATCGCACCATTCACTCTATTACCTGCATTCACTCTTCTCTCTATATCAGCGGTGTGTTTCCCATTCTTACTGAAGGCGCATCCAAGATATACAAACTCATTCACTTGATCCAGCACATCGTTACCAACCACAATCCTTGCATTCGTTCTGGTTTCTTCCCGTTCAAAAACCATAATTTGGTTTTCTTCACATTCAAATGTAAGCCATTGTTCATGCAGTCGTCTCTCATAACTGTGACTAGTGTTTGTAGATCATTGGCTGTTGGCGCTATCAAAACCGCGTCATCTGCATACAATAGGTGGTTTATCACTAGATCACTCATTTTTACCCCTTCAGTCATCGCACACAGTCTGTGAAGACTTTTATCCAGATACACTATAAACAGTCTAGCGGACAACACGCAACCCTGCTTGACGCCGATTTTAACGTCAAACCAAGGTGACATGTTACCACCCACCCGTACGCATGCCTTGCTGTCCACGTAGGTGGACTGGACGGCTCGCAACAGGGTGCCGTTTATACAATACTCTGGCAAAATGTCCCAAAGTCGCTTTCGCACGACTCTATCAAACGCCTTCTCCAGGTCCACAAAACCGCAGAAAACCTTCCGGCCTACTGCCAGATGCTTTTCTACGATGTTGCGGAGGGAGAAAACTTGATCCGAACATCCTCTTCCAGACCTGAAACCTCCCTGTGCCTCACACAAAACTCCATCGGACTTCTCGCGCATTCTCCGTTCAATAATTTTACCATACACCTTAGCTGCCAAGCTGATCAAACTGATGGCCCTGTAATTGGCGCAGTCATATTGTGAGCCCTTGCCTTTATACAAGGGTACTATGACTGCGCGGCGCCAATCTGTAGGGACTCTACCGGTCTTCCAGCAAAGATTTGCGAGGGCCCAAAAAGCGTCCCGGACGCAAGTTCCACCATATTTAATCATCTCGGCAGATATCATATCTATTCCCGCAGCTTTACCATTTTTCATACTTCGTATCGTCCATTCAACTTCTTCCATAGTGATGTCCTCTGTGGATTCTGGTGCCGCAAACTCGCCTCTGGGCTCGTCTGTGGCACCAGCATCCGAGGCATTCTCATACATTTCTCCAAAGTAATTACTCCACCGGTTTAGCACAGCTTGTGTGTCTGCAAGAATGTCACCATCCTTAGATTTTATCTTTTCCATTCTGGAGCCTGGCGAATCACCTCGAGCCTTTCTCACCTTGCTCCAAAAGAGTTTGGTGTTATTCTCGAAGTTCTCCGTCAGCCTCAGCGGCTGGCAGGGGTCGCGACGAGCACGCTCTTGGACAGACCCCAATAACTATTTGCACGATAAAAAATATTTGTTTGTCTGCGTTAATATCTGGAACGGCGGAATCAATTAAATGGACTATTACTAAAAAACTGAGGATTTTTAGAGATTTTTTAAGGCTACTTTTTAGCTCGAAAATGAAAGGCTTCTCACGGGATAGTTTTTATTTCTCCATATTACTATGGCTGAATGGAGTTTAAAGAAATTCAGTATGGAGGTGTCTTAGGTCTTGGAGTAATGCTATCTTGGAAATACCAACCTACATATGTCAAATTACAAAATAAACGCGGGTATCTATCTATCTATCTATAACCTCACGCCAGATCCTTTGCGGGGTAGGCAGAGAGTACAGAGTTCCAACAGGTTCTTTCCTTACATACCTCTCTGGCTTCCTCGACTCTCATAGTTCGTCTCATACACGCTCGCCGGTTACGGAGACTCTTGACTTTTCCATCAGATAAGACTCGGTTTATTTGGTCGTGGTAAGATAGTCTAGGTCTTCCCCGGTACCTGCATCCTTCCACTTTCACATTGTATATCTGTTTTGTCATTCTTTCCTCTGGCATTCTTTCTATATGCCCGAACCAACGGAGCATGCCCTTTCTCATCTTTACACCGATACTATCTTTCATTCGTAAACGCGGGTAACAGCTAGTATTATGAATATGAAAGTACCTCTGTTTGTCACTAAACAGATTGTTGATTATATTTGGCAAGGGGATGAATTGCATTTTAGGAAAGAATATAGGATAACGTTTGTTTTTAAATAATCAAAGCAGACAAAGTCGTGGGTAACATCTAGTAAATAAATAAAACAACATACCTCGTCTTGCGTTCGTTGACCCGGTTCCACGATAATAAGTAGGCAGATGATATGATACAGTCCCCGTAATAAATGCAGCAATGCTTTAAAATCCAGGGTGTTTGTTTTAAAAACTCCAACTGTTTAATAAATGCAATTAATTAAAATTATTAAACATTCACAAGTATTTGCTTTAATCTGTTTGCCGGAAGTGTGAAAAAAGAGTTTGTTAACATCCAACCAAGATTTAGTCTTATCTGTGGTGTAAGGACTTTTTAAAAACAATCTATAATTATAAATGGTACTTTTTACTTATTCTCACCAAAAATTTTAAATAGATTCTCGCGATATAGGTTGTAGACCGAAGAATACCTTCTCTATCTTACCATAACCAAAGAGACCGTGTCTTATCTGAAGGGCAAGTAAAGAGTCTTTAAGAACGGCGAGCGTATATGAGGCGAACTATGAGAGTGGAGGAAGCCATAGAGGTCTGTAATACCCGGTCTATACACTTCTACTGCCGCTACTTCTCGCCAAAAGCATTGAGCAGTACCGCGGCAGCGTCGCCTGTTCACATACTCTCTTCGCACTTCAAGCATCGCTCTGTTTCTCTTATGTTTGCAAAAAACTTCCGAAATAAGATTTTCTTTTCCCCGCAACTATATTGTTTTCATAAAAATATCCCCAAGGCAATTTTTATACTAGCTTTCCCATAGTTTTTCTGATGCACTTCCCTCAATTTTGTTACGAACTTTATATCTTTCTTTAGTATTTAAAAGATACTTAAATTAGTTTTCCCCATAATTCCAAAAATATTTCTAAACCGGCCGCACTGAGTGGGCGTGGCCTGTCAGTCTTTTGACTCCTGCTCAAAAAAAACACGAACGAGCGCCCGGCCGGCGGCAGTTATAGTGTAGGATGGGAAGTAGAGCCTAACTGGCGCGTTTATACGACTAACCTTCCTTACGAGCCTGCTGGAACTATGTGATGATATAGATAAATAGACTACAAAAATCTGCCTTTAAATATTTGTCGGTTTTACTTACAAAAGCACGGAACCAAGAAGGACGCAGCGATGACCAGATGCACGAGATTTGATATAATGAGCGACAGTAGCGTGAGCCCGTGGCACTTGTCAAGTTGTGCCACGATATCCGATGATGATGCAAGTAGCAGCAGTATCTGGTGAAGTGCCTTTTGAATCCGCTGTGATGTTTCTGATGTCCCTATAAATTTATAACGTCGTCAAGTGGATGATCGACATACAAACAAAAATCGTGGTTTTAAAGAAAGATCGAGGGTTTTACTTGTAGATCGTCTGATCTCGTAGCGACTGACCAGGGACAAAAACATATTTATACTTTTTAGTCCGTTTTATTATAGTTGCATAATGTTGGTATTTTCTTACCAGTTTCAAGTATATCCACTGTCGTCAAAGTATCATTTATAGATTGAACCGGAACATTGAGGTTGTTACGAGTGTATCTGTTATAACATGTTTTAAATAGCGGGCTAGGTGGTGACATTGCTGTAATATGAAATATTAACCTTCAATTAAACCATGGATTTATTATCCAAAACGGATTGAGTATTGTCAAAATATTGCTAGAGAAAATAATAATAATATTAGCCCTGTTAAGAAACTGTCCCACCGTTGGGCACGGGCCTCCTCTCAAACTGAGAGGGTTTAGGCCATAGTCCACTACGCTGGCTCAGTGCGGGTTGGCAAACTTCTCACACCTTTGAGAAACTCCCAGGCATGCAGGTTTCCTCACGATGTTTTCCTTCACCTTTATAGCAAGTGATAGTTAATTTCTTAAAACGCACATACTTTTTGAAAAGACAGAGGTGCGTGCCTGGTTTTGAACCTGAGACCTCTGACTTTGCAGTCCAATGGTTTAACTACTAGGCTTTCACTGCTCTAGAGAGAAAATAAAGTTATAGAAAATTATAACTCTGACTCTCGGATACAACACTGAATTTTCTATGATTTAAATAACTCAAGAAACCATGATGAGTGAGAGCAACAACCTAGAGCCAGGTGTCTTCACTTACGATGCAGTACGGTGACCATAATGAAGAACTTATTCGAACTATAGCTATTTGTGATATGTTTTAATTGCGTTCTTATTACATAAAATATAGTGTATAACGATATACAGACTTTAATGATTATTTATGCGACTTTTTTTTAAACATAACTTACACTAGGATTTATTCCTGAGTCGTGGGTCCGTTTACAGACATGAGATTCACAAACGCAAACACTGAGATCCAAACAAATATTTATGGGTAACACAAACATTTTTCCCGAGCGGCGATTAAACCTGCTACTACTCAATCCAATGGGTAGTGCAGTTTAAGCTCTAACCTCTGTTCAAGTCATCGTCCGTACGAATTAGAAGTTGTTATCTACTATCAATGTATATTTAGTACTTGACATGTCGATTTTGTGAGTAAAGTACTAAATAAAGTGTCTATTTTACACGTTATTCGGCATTTATTTACCTACCACATGTAACAAAATGTTGGATAAAATAAATAGCTAGCCTAAATTTAATCATTAAGTCCCTAATCATATCCATGTACGGTCACCCTACTTAGAAAGAGACGCAGGGTTCTAGGTGAGTACCCTGTCATCACGATTGTTTTTGTAGGTGGCTCAAACCGTTTTGGATAATAGAACCATGAATTAAACCAATTTAATAAAAAATTACTATATGCCAAACGCTATAGACTTGATATGCCATCCTTTTCACTCTATCGTTTTATTACCAGCGGCTAGTAACTAACTTACAAATCAAAGGACGGCAGCGCGGGCGCATCTCACCTACGTAACTAGATATACAATTAGCAAGGTAAATTATCAGTATAGGCACACGCGCACGTACCTCGAATATTTAAGAAAGAGATTAGGTAATACTCAACACGCAGACCCAGCGTGAATTGATGGAGGCAGGTTTCAGGGCATCCAACCTGGCCTAAAGATTACTACATTCGCAGTAGCACTAACGGCATTTGCCTTTCGAAGGAGTAGATGCTCATGATTAATTTACCACCAACGGTCCCTCATGTTAGACCGACCGAGCTGAACACTGCTAGACAGCAGCGTTCGGCCGGTCCAACATGCACATGGAAGGACTTCCACACCGACTAATTGAACTGACCGACTAGTTGTGCAGAATAAAACTTAACACTTAACTACATTCGCTGCTCAGGTCATTAAATAAACCGATATTTATCTCTTCTTATCTATTAATTCATCAAGCTAGATCCTTTGCGGAGTAGACAAACTCATAAATTCATATAAAAATCAAAATGTAGTTGCTTAATAGGATTCCATAATGTTCTTGATATTTCCAGTTCCAAGATTACTAACCTTCCGATTTCAAGTGGCAGAGCACATTGTTAATAGACTTGTTCACTTTCTTGAGGACATACACTGCTGTCAAGGCTATTATAGCAAATTGTATTTCTATTATTAGATGGCCCATGTTCATGAAGCTGGACAAAAGCACATATGCAAGTTTTAACGGATCTAAAAGAAAAATAATTCGTGAAGTTAGCAGTATAATAGAATAGAATCGAATGGGATGAGATGAGATAGAATGGGATGGGATGCGATGGGATGGATTGGAATGGAATAAAATATAATACTCTTTATGTTAAATCATCAAAAGCGTACAACAAACATATGACATAAGGCGATCAACTATTTATGATCAATTTTCAGAAGCGTAACTCGTTCTCAGGCTAAAGAGCATGACTGGTGCTGTGATCAAGTGCAGAGACGCCAAAACGCGATGCAACGTCGATGCAGTCGCAATATCGCGCACGTGTATTAATGTCTGCTTATCCGTGTGTCGCATGCAAGGAACTTATAAACTAACTGGAATGATTAGGATCACCTCAAAAACTTTCCGAAGAGTACAGCATTGAGAGTGGATGGCGTCTCTTCCTACTATGGTGTCCAGCTCCGTCCTAACAATTGGGACAATCTTTTTTATGTCACACATACAAATTAATACATTTAATATTTGTGCAGTGGGAGTGGGAGACGTTAATTAAAAATAAGCAAATAAGCTTACAAGATTGTAATATATATAAAGACTTAGCTTCAGCTTGTATACAGTAAAAATACTTAATATGAATGTATAGATTTATTTAACAGATTAAACATTGATGAATTATAATTTTGTGTAATTAACGTATGTCGTCGTACTTAAACTGATAGCTCCAAACTAGAGTAATCAAGCCACCATTAACAGAGGTTTTCATTACTCGGAAACCCGGCAAGGAAGCAAACAATACTACGTACTAAGTAGTAGTTGCCTATAATGTTTGTCCACTGTGGTCCGAAAATTAAAGCGTGTGTTTTCCACTTTCGTATGGCAAAAACACAAAAGCCAGGGCTCAGCCAAGTCCCATGCATTGTGAAGTTACGATTTATTCTATATAGCTTACGCCTAAATTTTCATACCTACACGTATCAATAAAGAAAATCAAAATCTTCTTCTAAAATTTGAATTTCCACAACCAGTTTGGAGCTAAATATATGTAATATATATATATATATATATATATATATATATATATATATATATATATATATATATATCACAACATGGTTAAAAAGTATATCGGCCATATTTTTATATATCTATATCTATGTATCTATCTACATTGACTGCCTCGTTGGTCTGGTGGCAAAGCGCATCGCTTTGTGATCACGAGGTCCTGGGTTCAAATCCTAGGTCGGACAAATGTAGTTTTTCTAACGAAAAATTCCCAGTATGAGTCCGGAGTCTGGAATTGTGCCCGATATATGGCAATAGGCTCGCCCCCTATTACATGGGACCTAACATCGTCGGCAAAACGTGGGTGTACTCAGTACGCCTCTGCCACCCCCTCTGGGGAATATAGGCGTGACGGTGTAATACATCATCACGCCAGATCCCTTACGGGGGAGGCAGAGAGTACAGAGTTCCAACAGGCTCTTTCCTTACATACCTCTCTGGCTTCCTCTACTCTCATAGTTCGTCTCATACACGCTCGCCGGTTACGGAGACTCCTGATTTGTCCTTCAGATAAGACCCGGTCTTTTTATAATTATAAAAAATGTAACATTCTTTAATAATTGTTGGAATCCATTCAATTGCCGATTTAAAACAAACTACTTCAGGTCTTGCGTTAATTATGACATAATTAACGCAAGACCTGAAGTAGTGTGTTTTAAATCGGCAATTGAATGGATTCCAATAATTTTTAAAGAATGTTACATTTTTTATAATTATAAAAAATGCTGTTATTTGTTCAGTCCGCTTTATTAAACAAAATTTAATCATTATTCAAAGCGGCTATCTTGAACATATTTCTATTACACACACATCAATATGCACACAAAAGTTAATTATTTATTAAATTTCGTGGTTAATTTGGGTACCAAAAGCTTAAAAAAATGGTGGAAACTCCTAAAAATGGGAAGTTTGATTTTCGTATTGAATTCGTAAGAGAACAATCTAATTGGGGTATCTGACGGTCTTACGTTATATATGTTACACCTTGTACATATATATATATATATATATATATCACAACATGGTTAAAAAAGTATATCGGCCATATTGTTTCTATTGTGCTTTGAATGTTGCCGTGTAAAATTTGCTATCTACTACTATCGACTAAATACTATGGTGAAAAAAATGGGATAGAAGTCAATATAAATATTATATGAATCTTGTTATAAGACAAAACGCCTATTTCATATAAATTGTCGCTCCCGCGCCACTGTTCTTACTTTTGCATATAAACAGATTTAACATTGTAATAATAATTTTAGCAAGACAACAACAAAGGTTTCAAAATTTGTTAATAAAATATGAAATTGTTTTATGGGGGGCCTGGTAATCTGTGTGACAGGGTTTCCTAGTGCGGATACCAGACTCCCACAAAGGTTTAAAATTTAAATCACAATGTAAGCATTACTGTAAGTCACCTTTGTGGAAGTGAAATAAATGATTATTATTATTATATTATTATTATTACTGAAGCTGACCCCCCCTCCCCCGCCGATGTTTTCATGACAGGTAATTGAAATTTCGTACTGGCAATTGCAAGAAAGGGACGAACTCGTATCGTATCGTCGTGTCTCGCTCGGAACGTTTTTCTCCTTTTGATTAATTAAACAAATATAAACTTTATTACGTTAGTGATAAAGTACATTTTCAGATCTTAATATTAGTGTCGTGGGCATTCCAGATAGTATAAAAGTTCCTTGGTCGCATGTAATCACGTCAATGCGCGACGGCGACGGGTCATGACGTTTACCGTCGTGCAGAGCGTGACTGCGTGGTCACTGCACTATGTAACATCTCCCGTACATTTCAGTACATTACAACTCTTCAGGTTGCGCCACCGTTGCGCTTCCGTCGCGTTGCGTCGGCTATGTGGTGAAACCTTTAGACTTACTTTTGTCATAACGTTGGTACCACGTTACCAATCTGGCGAATACTAGAAAAACTGTTGCAAAGGGTGCTAACGAAAATATCAGCCACTTGTTCTTTTCGTTGCAAGAGCTGCGGCAATACAAGTTCAGTTCGGAATTTATCTGAAAGTACACAATAAGTAAATTATTGTAATGTTGAATGAAAAGCGCCTGACAGAAATTTCACTTTTACTATTCTTCATCGGATTAAAACAGAACTGATGTAGAACCCACAGAAATAGTAATGATAAAGCACTAGAATTGAAATTACGCACAATTTTGTTCAAAACTACTGTCGCCGCTTAGCCATACATGCACAGATCGAAATCATTATAGTAAAATAAAATTAAAAACAAGCTTTTTTAGCTTATGCTATAAAAGCTGGTTACGCAACGACGATATCTTGCTTAGTTGAGGAGTTCCTATCGCTTCCTGCCGGCTCCATGGATACCACCTGGATCTAATATACTCATTCAGACAAATTCAACGAGCCCAAACACGGCGGGGTTATTTTGAGTAGTTGGGTAGTTCCACTGGCCACCTTTCAGCTTCATCGTCAGACTCTGAACATTATCTGGTTGTATAATACCTGTCAATACCAATCCACTAGTATTACATATAATTACGTTGTATAGTTCTCATGTTCCTCTGGCCACCTTCCAACTCCATAATCAGACCAGCTCCATGGTAACATATTTTTACATTGTTATCAACTATACATACAAATAGCAAATATTAGCTCAATCGGATACCCGCAAGTGCTTGAAAAATAGATCACAAGATTTGAACCGGAAAGACTGACCGGACAGACATACGAAAATTGCAAGTTAAATAAAAGCTTGTAAAAATGAATAAAGCATATTGCACCTTTTTTATCTGATTTATGCAGTGGATTACATTGAACATACGACATCTCCCAGTGAAGCTGGCTACGAGTGTTACTATGCCCAGCGTTACGGTATAGACGCACAATGTGATCTCGCCGTTGGTAAGGATGGAGAGTAGTATATTATTATCCGACCCCGAAAGAATGTTGTACGCGGCCCACACAGCCATGGTCAGGAAACCTGCAAATTTAATATGAAAACCCCACATTATGATAATAAAAAAAGCGAACAGGGAATTAATGATGTCCTTATAAGGCACCATAATTAAATTCCGTAATACGAATTTCATTATTTTTGGAGCTGTCCCCTGTCCTAATCACAGATGGTCACATTTGTGTAACAAAACAGGGTAACAAAAGAAGTGAGGGAAATTAAAAAAAAATTAATAATTACTAAATCACCAATATCATGCACGTGTTGTCCGGTCTAGAGTTCGAACCCAAGATCTCGTGATCGCCACTATAAATATGAGGCATTCCGAGGTAGTGGGACTAAAACTTGCCTGTAATAAACCATAATATCTTGCTATAAAGAACGGCAGTAGGTGACACGGTGACGAGCCAGCCGGTGCGCAACGGTCGCATCTTCAGCGGCGCCAGGCCCACGAGCTGGGACACTCGGAGCGTCCAGCCTAGCGGCCCAGACACTTTAGACCATATGGGTAACTCGTGGGTTTGTAACTGCATGGAGCTGTGAGGATCCATTGTTACTGCAAAAAATATAAAGTCATTTCAAAGTAACCGCCTGATTTACGGGACTGTAATTTTGAGGTATGACTAGCTAGATAACAACTTTTTGCTAATGTTGCATAATATTTTCTGAAGAAACGAATTATTACAATATAACAACATATTTATAAAATTTATTGGCACAACAGCGACAAAACAAACGTATATAGAGCGGGCAAGACTGAAGCGGGTGCTATAGTCGTCTACTGTTCCCACCTACCGACCATGTACTGTACCCACATGGCGCCGATGATATTCGATCCCGATAATAGGGGCACGCCTATTGTCATGAGCAAATTTGTCCCAATTTCACGGACTTCACGGACTTTTCAGTCCTTTGTTTGAAAACCGAGATACAAATATTGCCTACCTACTACAATAACGTAGTGGTTTTGAAGTATAAATAAAATAATTTAGTATTTAAAAATATTAAAAAAAAAAAGTTTTTAAAGCAAAAATACAAGGAAGATGTTTAGTTGAGGAGTTCCTATAGCCTCATTTCGGCTCCATCATCAGACCCTGGACACTATCCTGGTCTAAAGTACTCATTAATACAAATCCAACAAGCTCAAACATGGCAGGGTTATATTGAGTAATTGGATGGTTTCATTGGCTACCTTATGGCTTCATCACCAGAACCTGAACATGATCTGGTTGTAAAGTACTCGTCAATAACAATCCAACAAGCTTATACACGAGGAAGTTATGTTGTATAATTCACATGTTTCTATGGCCACATTCCGACTCCATCATCAGATAAGCTTCATAATATCGCATTGTCGCCAAACTTACATACGTATGCCAAATTTCAGCTCAACCGGATACCCGCAAGTGCTTGAAAAGTGGATTACAAGATTTGAACCGGAAAGACAGACATACCAACAGTGCAAGTTAAATAAAAGCTTGTGAAAATATGTTACAATTATTGCGACGCCTTAACCTGATCTTTAAAATGTAAAGAAATAGTATCAACCTATTTTGTGTCGCTACCTGTATCTGAAACTGAAAGGAGTTCAGCTCACGCTCTTTTCTCTGTTTCAAATATATTAAGTGAAGTAACAGTATTTCGAATATACCGGGCCACGGCATTGATATAAAACCCCACGGCTTATATTATACATTGTAAGTATCGCAATGAGCCATCAAAACTCAAACTCATTTTGTTTTATCAATGTAAGGGAAATCTGGTTAAGTGCGAGTCGGGCTTGCTAGGCCCACACTTTCTGTCTGTCCCAATTGTATCTGTAACTGAACTATGTCTGTTAGAATAAAATGTGTAAATGTATGGCAGAATGAACCTTTAAGAAACGTGTAGTAAAATATATCTATATTTATATAAAACCTAATTCAATTAATATATTAATCTATGATCGGGGAAAAGTTTCTTCGTATTTCATATACAAATTCAAGACAAGATAAGAGATAAAGTACGAACTTTTTTAACTGACTTCAGTAAGGAGGACGTTATATGTTCGTCGGTATGTATGTTTATTTTTATGTATCTTTACCGATATTTCCGTCAATTGTGGACTGATTTTGGATGATTCTTTTTGTATTGAGTTTAGTATAGCTTCAAGATGGTCTCATTTTATTTTTATAGGTATTGGACTTTGGACTTTCAAAATACACCAGGGAACTCCTTAACGATAAATAATACCAATTTGTAGATTCAGTTATTATAAGTATTCTGTTAATTCTATAGGTACCCTACCATAGAATCAATCAGAATATTACCGACTTTAAAAAAGGAGGTTAACTATTCATCTGTGTTTCTTTTATAACGTCTTTATTTATGAACTCATTTTGGTGTTACTTTTTGCATTGGGTTTTTCATTTTAATTAAATTTGAAGATACACCAGAGGATTTCTTAACGAAAAGCAGTACAAGTATATAGTTTTCGTTATTATGGGTATTTTATCAATCCTGTAGTTACTTTACTGTAGAACTAAGCAGTATAATATAATATAGGTATATAAACATCAATAATGAATTCACTCAACACTTAAAATTTTAAAATAACTTAAAAAAAGAAGGGAACCGACTTCAAAAAGCCAAAAATAAATATTTGTAGTCAGTGTCAAGTACCCGACTGCACTAACCGGCACCGACTATCTTATCTATAACATATTTCAATACTTAATTGCGTGTAGGAAGATTGTATCTACAAAATCGAACCTATCATTTGAACGGTGCCTACCGTAACACAGTTGACTTGTATTTGCTTAATAAATTGATGGATTGACTGTTTGACAACGCTACAGAGTTTGTGTTTACACTAGATCATAAATTTTGATCATATCTATCATACTTTTCGATTGTTTCCAGAGCCTCATATAGTGCGATAGAGATCTAATTACTCATAGAGACAAGGATCTTTGGCCGGTGGATGACATTGAATGGGGGCGTTGGTGTGAAATTAGGGTCATTATTTACCTAGTGACATTTTTCTACTTCCAAGGAAATATTTTAACAAGTCCACACGGTTAATAATTTAAAAAAAGAACTTGGGTAAATTTGGGCAATTGGGCAAACGGCAAATCTGCTACTATCATGAATTCGTTGCTCCTGCTAACAACTTAAGGTAGTTTTTGAACTTTAAATGCCTTATGGGCGGCTTGATAAGTTTCAAAATCAGGTGGTAACAAACCGGCCTCCACCAATAGGCATCCGACAATATAGCTCTCTATAAAAACTAATGCTCAAACACTTACAACGCAGATAATTTATATCGTTATGTATTGTTACGATATTTTGTAGGGTGTTGTATGCCCATAATTGCATTTAGGTATATTTACTGGTTTCAAAAGCTGTTAAAAAATTTCCATGCTACGAGTCAGCCCCATATATGCAAGTATTTGCGGGGCACGTTTTGTTATATTGCTATTAATAGCCGTTGGATTACATTCAGTCAGCACCTGGCATGGCGGTAACTAGAGAAGTGAGCATGAAACTGGGTACGCTAGTGACTCGAGTTGTTGTAGTACAAAAGTTGTATCTCATGGTGTAGAGAAGACAGAACAATATTGTTCGGGCATTGTGATTCACCAATTATGTGGGTGGACCGCAAAAAAACTGCGACTCGGAATATGAGGGTAGTTGAAAAACTACAACATTGAATTCGGGTGCAAGGGTGTTGATCGATTACCGGAAATATTTAAATTACTACATTATTTGTCGGTTTATTTGTGCAAAACAACTTGTGAGATTTCGGACAATAAGGTGGTATGCTAAAGACATCAATATAAAAGGATTGAAACAACCAGGCAGCCGTGCACGGCGGAGCTACCTTCGGGAGACGAGTCAAGGTGAGTGGTTCACCTTGTATTTGGGGATTGCGGTGCCTGGACTCCCAAATCTAACCGATAGAAAACTCAGGACCAGCAACTGAGCTATCGAAGGGGTTTTCACATGAACATAATTTTTGGTCCCCGAGCCGGATTGGGTTTTCGTAAATTAGTTGGTTAGATAGGGGTTTCATTTATTTATAACGGTTACAAACGGGGTACCTACTTTTGGCATAGAAATAATTATTTAAATTGTAATAGGCATTGTGTTTAGAGGTTCTATTGTTTTCCAAAGATGGCAAAATCTTTTGAAAGCAAATTTAAAATTAAATACGACTGGTTTGTAGATTCGTCAAAATTAGTAAATAGTAAAACTTGTAGTTCGGGTGTTTTATCAGCTCGGTTCAAAAAACTGCATGACTATTTCAATGTTTTAACGGAGTCATACGAGGGCATACTGACCAATACTTCTTCAGAAGATGAAGAAATAATCGGTAGATATGAGGTAAAATACAAAGAGGCCACGGAGTTATACAACCAGTTGGATGCGGTCTCGGCGGCCTATCCGAACCTTGACGGCACCCACATGCCCACGGAGGGCGCGTCAACGCCGCGGCTACCGCGGATTGTGCCTAGTACGTTTGACGGGGACGTTTTTTCATGGTGTAGCTTCATTAGTCTGTTTACATCATTGGTTTTAACACGGAAAGATATCACTAAAACGGAAAAATTTCATTATCTTATTTCGCACGTGGAAAAGGAGCCTAAAGCACTTATTAAACATCTGCCGATGGTGGACGGGTCGTTAGACACGGCATTGGATATCCTAAAAGGCCGGTATGAAAATAAAAGATTGTTGGCGGATTCACTGATTGCGCGGATTTTACATTTGCCGGTGTTGAATAAGTGTGCTGGGCTTCGAACTAAAATATTGAACCCGTTATTGGAATCTTCGCGGGCATTAGCTAATTTAGGTTTTCCAATTAACGAGTGGAGCTACATTTTATTGCATGTAAGTCTACAAAAATTACCAATTGACGTCAGAACACGGTTTGAGCAAAAACACGGTGGCAATAATATAAGTTTACCCACTTTTGATCAGCTCATAGAATTCCTACAACATGAATGTAGACTTATAGACACGGCCACTGCGGAACCGGTTTCTTATTACGCGGATCGCACTCACAACAGGCCCGAGCGCAGGGTGCATAATATTGTGACGGAACCACCAGCACAGGACCAGCGGGAACGGGCGAACAACTACGGCCGTATTAAAGACTGTGGCTATTGTCAGAGGTCGGGGCACGGTATAGACAGCTGTTATAAATTTGCTGACATGTCCAGGTCTAAACGTAAGGATTGGGTTAAAAGACAATTCTTATGCTTTCGGTGCTTCGGTACTCATTTGGCGGCATCGTGTACCTGCAAGGTACCATGCAGTCGGTGCGGAAATATCGGACGTAACAAACTAATTTGTACAACGTCCATTGCGCGCTCTGACTCACCGGCGGACGGCGAGCCGTATACACGGCGCGCATTTGTTACGGCGCAATGCGATAGAGCGACGGGCGGTCGGCGGCGCTCACCTATTACTCAGTCGCGGCGGTCACGGCACGCGTCTCCTAGGTCGTCGGTTCGAGACTCGCGTTATCCACGGCGTGGTGATAGTTCCGCGGGATCTATGGACCGGGTACGCGAGTTAAAGGATGGTTACGGGCGTGATTCGGACCCACGGGAACAGCGGGACTGGGAGACCCGACACCGCCGGGAGCGGACTGATTGGGGTGGGCGGCAGTCGAGTCCTGTGGTGCCGCGTGTGCCACAGGAATAGCAATTACAGTCGTGTAATGTCGCCTCGGTACCTCGGCTAGCGGATAATGTCATCTTACCCACGGTCATTGTAGAAGTAAAATCCAATCGGGGGGATTTTATCAAATCCAGAGGCCTGCTAGACCTGGGTAGTCAAGTCACTATAATTAAGAGTGATTTGGTAGCAAGTTTGGGTTTAAGGCGACATTACAACCAAACACCGTTAACAGGCGTCGGCGGATTTAATAACAATGAATGTTGTCATGTTGTTAAATTTTATTTTAAACCGGTAAATTCGAGTTATTTGTTATCGGTTACGGCGGTGGTTTTGAAGAAACCAACTTCATATTTAGCGCGTAGGTTTAGTAAACAAATTGCTCATATAAAATTTTCGGATGACGGTTCATTTAATATGTCAAATGTTGACATAATTTTCGGATGTGACATATTAGGTCAAATTTTAAATGGTGAAAAGGTGAATTTCGGTACTGATGGACCGTATGCTTTAGGCACCATTTTTGATTTTGCGATTTTCGGTCCGGCGCAACCATTAAAAAATGATAACTCGGAATCAAATGTTAATGTTGGTGTTACATTAATTGAAGCGGTCGAGAGATTTTGGCGATCGGAAGAACCACCCAGGCTGAAAATCAAGGACCCGGCGGACTTAGAATGTGAACATTTGTTTTCTACAACTACCTCACGCGGCTCGGACGGAAAATATGTTGTCAGATTACCACTGTTGCCAGATCGACAGCGGTTGGGAGAATCTAAGGAGACGGCCCTGCGTCGATTTACGGCCTTAGAACGAAAAATGAAACGGCTACCAGAATTTAAAAAAAAATATGTGGAATTTATGTCGGAATATTTAAGACTCGGTCATATGACGGTTTCCAAATTTGATGTTTCGTCAGGACAGGAACATTATTTTCTTGCGCATCACGGTGTTTTTAAAAAATTAGGCGACGTCGGAAAAATTCGGGTAGTTTTCGACGGAAGTGTACCCACCAGCACCGGTGCGTCCATCAACGATTGTTTGTTCACGGGTGAACGACTTCAAAATGACATCACACAAATTATAATTAATTTTCGGTTGCCTCTGTTTGTGTTCACTACGGATGTGAAAATGATGTTCCGGCAAACCTGGATACATCCGGACGATCGGAAATACCAATTAATATATTGGCGCTCGTCACCCGATGAACCGTTGGTAGTTTATGAGCTGACCACAAACACATACGGGTTAAAGTCCAGTCCATTCGTCGCTATACGGTGTTTACATCAGTTGGCGAGTGACGAGGAGCACCGGTTCCCGCGGGCGGCCCGGCTGCTGCGTCACAACAGTTACGTGGACGATCTGAACGGCGGCGCGGACACGCTGCGCGACGCGCGGCATCTGAAGGACGAGCTCGTGGCGCTCATGCACACGGCGGGCTACGAGCTCAGGAAGTGGTCGTCGAACGCACCGGAACTGTTGGACGACTTGCCGGCGGATCATTTGGAGACGGCTCAGTCATTTAACATGGATACAGACGGATCGGAATTTATGAAGGTTTTAGGTATACAGTGGAACCCAAGGTCAGACAGTTTTTCGTATAAGTTGAATCTACCAACGGACACTACTGTCACTCGGCGCAGTATTTTATCATTGACGGCTCGCCTTTACGACCCTCTCGGATGGGTGTGTCCGGTTGTTTTCAAAATTAAATTATTACTACAACGATTGCTTAGCACTGGTGATAATTCACGGAAGGTAGACTGGGACGCTCCCGCGCCGCAGGATATAGTGCGAGCGTGGCGCGATATCGTTTCGGATTTGCCTAATCTACAAAAGATTACAATACCTAGATGTCTGAAACCGGATAAAAATAGCAGTTATTCGGTTCATGGGTTTTGTGACGGATCATCGGTAGGATTTTCTGCGGTCGTATATTTGCGGTCGGTGGATGAGGCCGGTAATGTCTTTATGCGGTTGCTTATGGCTAAGTCTCGGGTGGCACCATTAAACACAAAGCGGACCATCCCTAAGTTAGAGCTGAGTGGTGCGACCCTATTGACTACGCTTATCAACCACATAGTCCCCTCCCTGCAGAGTGACATTGCGATTGATGATGTCGTGTGTTGGTGTGATAGTACCATTGTATTGGCGTGGCTAAAAACATCACCACATAAATTACAAGTGTTTGAAGGAAATCGGGTATCTCAAATTATTTCATCTAAAGTAGATATTTTATGGAGACATGTCCCCGGCGAGATGAACTGCGCGGACGTGGCGTCGCGCGGCGCGACAGCCGACGAGCTGCTGCAGCACCCGCTGTGGTGGGGGCCGCGCTGGTTGCGGGACCCCCCGGCCCGGTGGCCCGGCGAGTGCTCGGACTTTCCGGCGGACATGTTACCGGGCATGAAAGCTAAAGTTGTTAACCTTAATACCGTCGATTCAGAATTCGATTTATTAGATCGGTACAGTTCGTACGATAAATTAATAAATGTAACGGCGTACACACTACGGTTCGCTAATAATTGTAAAAATACATGTAAACTCGGCGGTAATCTCTCAGTTGCGGAACGTAGAAACGCGACCATACATTTAATACGAATTGTACAAAATACATATTTTCACGAAGAAATTTCGGCCCTTCAGTCAAAGAAATCAATTAAGGGCTCACTTCGGCGGTTGAATTTATTCATTGATAACGATCAGTTGCTTCGTGTCGGCGGCAGAATAGGTGCGTCGGAGCTGCCGTACGCTGCGCGGCATCCTGTTTTACTACCGGGCAAAGGTCGCTTCACGGAACTATTGGTAACTCGTTATCATAAAATATTTTGTCACGTCGGTGCAAATACACTTTCGGCCATTTTATCTCGGACCTATTGGATTGTTTCGGCTCGACGCGTGACGCGTCATATCACCTTTAAATGCGTACAGTGCTACCGGTCCCGGGCGCGACCTGTCCAACCCTTCATGGCGGATCTGCCCGCAGATCGTGTACAGGGTGTTCGTCCGTTTCTCGGAGTCGGTACGGACTTTGCCGGACCATTTTATATTAAATCTAGCTCGCTACGGAACGCGAAGATAGAAAAATGTTTTTTGTGCATTTTCGTATGTTTAAGTACTAAATGTGTTCATTTGGAAGTAGTCAGTCAACTATCGGTTGAAGCCTTTATAGCGGCGTTTACGCGATTTATTTCTCGTCGAGGACTACCCTCACTAGTGCGGTCGGATTGTGGCACAAATTATACGGGCACGGATAAATATTTAAAAGAATTGTATGTTTTCTTGCGGGACAACCAATCTGAAATTGAACGGAACTTGACGAAGAATCACATTAAATGGCTATTTAATGCGCCCTCGAGTCCAAACCACGGCGGTTTATTTGAGGCGGCGGTTAAATCTGCAAAAACACACGTCAAGCGTGTGCTCGGCGAAGCACGTTTAACGTTCGAAGGGCTCACCACGTTCTTCACCAAGGTGGAGGCCGTCATGAACTCTCGCCCGTTATATCCGCTTAGTACGGATCCGGCGGATCTGGATGTATTAACTCCGGGGCACCTTTTGATTGGACAACCACTGGTGGCTCTCCCTGAATACCCTTACACCGATGTCAGTGTGCACCGGCTGTCTCGGTTTCAACAAATTCAAAAGATGTCTCAACACTTTTGGTCTCGGTGGAAAAATGAATACCTACACACTCTTCAACAGCGGTTCAAATGGACCTCACAGACGGAACCTCCTAAACTCAATGACTTGGTCTTGATTAAAGAAGATAATTTAGCTCCTTTACATTGGAAACGCGGACGGTTAGTCAAACTTTTACCAGGTAAAGACGGGGTTGTACGGGTTGCAGAAGTGAAAACTCAAAACGGTGTCCTGATGAGGCCCATTTCTAAATTGTGTAGGTTACCCATAGATAATTAGGAACCAAGATGGGTCTTGGTTAGGCGGGGGGATGTTCGGGCATTGTGATTCACCAATTATGTGGGTGGACCGCAAAAAAACTGCGACTCGGAATATGAGGGTAGTTGAAAAACTACAACATTGAATTCGGGTGCAAGGGTGTTGATCGATTACCGGAAATATTTAAATTACTACATTATTTGTCGGTTTATTTGTGCAAAACAACTTGTGAGATTTCGGACAATAAGGTGGTATGCTAAAGACATCAATATAAAAGGATTGAAACAACCAGGCAGCCGTGCACGGCGGAGCTACCTTCGGGAGACGAGTCAAGGTGAGTGGTTCACCTTGTATTTGGGGATTGCGGTGCCTGGACTCCCAAATCTAACCGATAGAAAACTCAGGACCAGCAACTGAGCTATCGAAGGGGTTTTCACATGAACAAATATATTCTAGAAGATAGAACAACTATCTACGTAGTTATTTTTTGTCATAATAAAACTGTAAGGAAGTCGTGTCTGTACATGTAATGTTTTTGGGAAATAACAACCCAGGGGTATCATACTATGGATGTAGATGTACAATTCTTCATTTTTTCAGGCAGATTTTGATGAAACTTTGTCTCGTAGTATTTATCTTGGAAAATTAAACTGTTTTTTCAGAAAAGCCGAAAATAAACGAAACATTGAATTTCTAAAAAGACACTTTACTCCAAACCTGGTTGTTGTATTTAAATGATTTTTTTGTGTAAATGTAGCCTGTATAAAAAATCATAACTCTGTATACTTTTATTTTAGATGAATCAAACAGTTTATGAGGAAATAAAAAAAGTCGATTTTGATAAATCATTCATTGTTCCAAAACAACTTAGCTACTAGATCGTCACGGATAAACCATAAGACTTTATTATTGTTTGACCCTAACTGCAATGTAACGACGTAAAATATGTGATTTTGCCTATACATGAATTCCTCCATGAATTAATATTAGACTCAGGTTCGAAACCGAAAACCTCTTCAGTGGTTAAAAGCACTCACTCGAAATTGTTCATACACGTTTGATTTAAACACTCAAATATGGTTTCGTGCACGAACTGTTAATGCATTCTACATGACTAGCTAAGCTAGCAATATACCTTTTTCAGATATTATTACGCTAGATTAGAATCTTTGGCAGGGTAGGTAGAGATAGTTTCAGTCAGAAATATTTTATCCTTCTTAAAAAGAAAGGCAATGTATATCTATCTATCTATCTATATCATCACGCCAGATCCCTTATGGGGTAGGCAGAGAGTACAGAGTTCCAACAGGCTCTTTCCTTACATACCTCTCTGGCATTGTATATGTTTTATGAGATAGCGTTAGGGTTGTGTGTTGAATAAGATTTCGCTATAGTTTAGTTTATATTTTACAAAGACCACCTGTGCGCACTAAGTGGGGCTAAGACTGAACCCGGTGATAGAGATACTTGATAGAGAAATAAGTCTGGTGGAAGTTGACAAAATATACAATGTATTCACTACGCGGTTCTTCCAAGATTGTAGTGTGACGCACCGCCCTAATATATATAAGGCGCTACCTAAGATTTAGCCTAGTATATTAAACATTATTGCACCAACAAGAGGTTTCATTCGACACACCCAGTCGCCCTAAACAGCACATCATTGACCCTGCCAGTGCTGCCTCTGGGCAGTTCTGTGTTAGAGTTTCATTAAGTGTAGAGACGTTTTTGGATGAAGATTTTAATGAAAAGAGAAAAAATTATAAATAATATATTAGCCCTGTTAAGAAACTGTCCCACTGTTGGGCATGGGCCTCCTCTCAAACTGAGAGGGTTTAGTCCACCACGCTGACTCAGTGCGGGTTGGCGAACTTCACACACCTTCGAGAAACTCTTAGGCATGCAGGTTTCCTCACGATGTTTTTCCTTCACCGTTAAAGCAAGTGATAATTAATTTTTAATACGCACATGCTTATCGAAAAGACAGAGGTGCGTGCCTGGGTTTGAACCCGAGACCTTTGACCTTTATTTGGATTTGCTGAGCGCTTGGCGTCGTTGGTGTCTGATGATGGTGCAGCTGGGAGCTGTAGATGTAGAGGTGAGCACGAGATGATGGAGCCATGGAGTCAGAATCTCCAGGAGGCCAAGTGAGGTGATGATTTGAGGCATTGTTTTTTCTTTCTCTTTTGTTTTTTTTTGTATATTTAACAGGACAATTCTATGTTTTTTTGTGTTTAATTTATCTATTAGTGTTTATTTTAATATGGATTAAATATTTTAAGTCGATAATATACATAAACAGCCTGTTGACAATACATACAAAAATAACGGAATAAATGGCCTAGATATTATATAAGTTAAATGTAATCACATGTACTTCATGCATTTTGTCAAATTTATTACGGAAGGTACTTACATTTTTATTAAATACATTTTTTTCAATTTTGAAATATATTCTATTTGTACAATTTCTTTTAAATATTGATCTGGTTAATCTAAACTAGAAGGAACAAAAATTATTTTAAATAGGTTCAAAAGAATGTGATATAACGGACATTCTTTTAAATTAGTTGTCACAATGATGTCATTATCTGTTTCATATTACGGTATATATACATAGGCTACTTTTTAATCTTACTATAGGTCTCACAAAAAAGCTCAGAGTTGCTCAGCGAGCTATGGAGAGAGCTATGCTCGGCGTTTCTCTACGTGATCGAATCAGGAATGAGGAGATTCGTAGAAGAACCAAGGTCACCGACATAGCCCTTAAGATAAGCAAGCTGAAGTGGCAATGGGCGGGCCACATATCGCGAAGATCGGACGGGCGTTGGGGCAGAAAGATTCTAGAGTGGAGACCACGTATTGGCAAGCGCAGCGTGGGACGACCACCTGCCAGATGGACTGACGATCTTGTGAAAATCGCAGGAAGTCGTTGGATGCAGGTGGCATCGGACCGGGTACGCTGGAAAGCGATTGGGGAGGCCTATGTTCAGCAGTGGACAAGTATAGGCTGAGATGATGATGATGATGACTTTTTAATGCGAAAAAAGGGCTATAACGGCTTGAAAGGGGGGGATGACGGGGTATGGAAGTATCGTCATTTTTAGAACTAGAAGCTTGAAACTTATTTTTTAGGCTGTTGCTTCGATATAAATAAATATGACATTCAAAATTTGTAAAAGTTTTACCCTCAAGGGTGTAAAATAACAATAGGGAATAGGGGATGAAAGTTTGTATAGAAATATGTAAGGTTTACGTCAAAGACACTATTCCACGCGGACGAAGTCGCGGGCATAGCTAGTGGTATTATATTATTGCATTGTCACCGAACTTACATACGTATGCCAAATTTTAGCTCAATCGGATACATGCTTTCTATTGTCAAACGCTGTTGGATATAAATCAATAAAAATACCCGAAGTGTTTAAAATGTATCACAAGATTTTAAATTTAACGGTATGTTGCTGATGGAAATATTGTTCGACCGAAACCAGTTTTTACAGCCGAAACTGAAACCGAATTCCGGCCTTTGTCCTAGTTTCTGCCGAAATCGAAAGTTTCTTTAAAGGAAATTATTTTGTATACTTTTATGTTCAAGTTGATTTTATTTAGTTTGTAGTTTCAAATATGTATTTGTCGTCATAGATGCAGAATTTTTTGTTTAGAAATGAATGATTTCAATAATATTAACTGTATTCTACAAAATGTACATTGTACGATGGCTGTCTTGGACGCGGCAGGAATATTTAATATATAAAAAAGGCGATATTTTTGAGTGCAACAATTGATATTTTAGATAAATATGAAACATTGAATCGATTCCTAGTCCCCTGAATCGCGCCGATTAATGTTACCATCATGAATAATTTATTATTAAATAAGGTAACAAGAATAAAAAACCGCTCGACTCATCATCAGAACCTGATCAGCATATATCTACCTATCTGTAACCTATTCATTCAGTCCGTTCCAATGAACCAAATAACCTCAGCTGTAATTTGGTGTGGAGTTGGGTATCCTGCTGTTTCCAAATCATGCTGCAGCATTAGGTCAAGGTGACCATGTTATTGTAATATCATTGAAGTCAGTCAGAATCAGACAAGTAGGAGCTGCTCACATCTCTTCAATAACTAGATAAGAGCTGATGCTCTTTAAACGGCAGATTTTCTTGAATCATAGCTAAAACACTTTTGATCAAGCCACCTTTCAAACAAAAAAAAAAACTAAATCAAAATCGGATCATCCGTTTAGGAGCTACGATGCCACAGACAGACACACAAATTGACACGTTGAATTTATAACACGTCGGGGGTTAAAACAAGCTTTTATTGCAAAAACATGATGGAGGTATCTTACTTAGTTGACGTGTTCTTATAGCCCCCTTCGGGTCAGACATATCAGTTCTTACGAAAATGGTAATTAACTCTTTCATACTGAAAGTTTCGTTTTTCTACTTAATTTAGGCAATCATTTTATTAGGGCTTCTGAGGCCTTTTAAGTTACACGTTGTATGATCGTCGCATAAGGCGACTTGAAAAATTTCACACCACAAATCAAAGATATTTGTATTGATAAAGATAGTTTTCTTTCTTTCAAAAGGTATCTTTCTTTAAAAAATAACTTATTACCTCAATTATGATGGACATTAGTCCATCTAGAGATTCCAGTTTACCACTCATTGGAGATTTTTGCATTTGCTAGAATGGAAATAAGGCTTTTTGAACATTCACTTCTATACATTTTTGGCATTTCTCACGAATTTAACAAAAGTACAGCACCAATAACAAAACAGCCTCCTCGTTTTAATTATTATTATAATTGTATTATTATTGCCAAAGCAAACCCAAACGATCCAATGGCCAAATTAATGTACACACGCTACCGAAACTATTATGTAGACTTGATGAGAAAAATTAAATTCGATTACAATAAAAAGGTACTAACGGAAAGTAAAAATCATCCTAAAAAATTATGGAAGTATTTGAAAGAAATATGTAATATAAATGCTAGTAATAGAGAACCAACAGATTTACTGAATATTCCAGATACTACTCATTATAAACAATTATTAGATGCATGCAATACTTATTTTTCTGATGTTGGACGCAAATAAAATTTTACTATCCCATAATACAACCGAAAATGTCCTTGCTGCCAAAATCAAATGTAATAATACACCTATCGCCTCTTTCTTCCTGCAACCTACAGATGCGCAAGAAATAAAAACTCTAATCAATAGCCTACCAAATGATAAAGCTCCAGGAATTGATGGTATAAATAACACCTTAGTGAAATCCGTTCAGGATGCTATAATAGACCCTCTCATTTTTATCTTTAATAGAAGTATGGAATCCGGCATTTTCCGAATGTTTGGAAAACTGCTGTGGTTTCTCCAATATACAAATCTGGAGCGAAAAATAGCCCTGATAACTATCGCCCGATTTCGCTGTTAGGAGCATTTTCTAAATTATTAGAAAAAATAATTAGTAAGCAATTAGTGAAATATCTGGAACAACATAACTTAATATCTGAAACGCAATTTGGTTTTCGCCAAGGCAGATCAACAAATGATGCAATTTTCAAATTGATATCTTCAGTTGCAACACTTCTTGACAAATCTGCAAACTGTATGTGTGTGTTTTTGGACCTTTCGAAAGCCTTTGACACTGTTTCTGTCGCCATCCTTTTGACTAAGTTGGAACACAAGGGTATTAGAGGCACTCCTTTGCAATGGTTCAAAAGCTATTTATCAGCACGGAATCAACGTGTAAAGGTATCTAACTATCTTAGCAACACTCAAAATGTCACATTTCGTGTACCTCAAGACAGTATATTGGGCCCAACATTGTTTAACTTGTATATGAATGACATCCATAATTTAGCCCTTACTAATTCAGAAATAATCTGTTATGCAGATGACACTGCATTACTTGTACATGGATGAAACTGGAAAAGCACTTTTAAAAGTGCTGAAAAGGCAATGGAAACTTTATGCAATTGGTTAAACGAAAACCTTCTAACTTCAAATGTAACGAAAATCAATTACATATGTTTCCACAAGACAGCAAGTTCCGCACCTTCACCATCTATGAATATGCATATGCACGCGTGTGATTGCTTAGGAACAGGCGCTTGCTCCTGCGAAATCCTATCTAGAGCAAAAACTCTTAAATACCTTGGGATAGTGATAGACCAAAAACTTAATTTTCAACAGCACATACATTTTTTATCAGGTAGAGTAAGAAAAACAATTAACATCATAAGACAACTCAGAAATGTAGCCTCCATAGAAACATTAAAAATAACCTACTTTGCTTTGTCACAATCCCTTCTTTCATATTGTCTTCCAGTTTGGGGTGGTGCTGCGAAAACGCACATGCTTCCGTTGGAGCGTGCCCAGAGGGCAGTCCTAAAAACAATGCTGAAAAAAAAACATAGGTACCCAACCACTTCACTCTACAATGAAGCTAAAGTGTTAAGTGTCTGCAAACTATATGTATTAGGCTCAGTATTATTCATGCATAAAAACATTCTACAATCCTTAGATTACACAGACATGACCAAAAGAAGACTTTTTAGAGTTTCGTTACCGGTAATTCGCACAACTTTTGCTAAAAGATTTCATCCCTATTTAACTGCTATTATTTACAACAATACATCTAAGTTATGTGACATCCGATTTTGCTCAGTACATGGGGCTAAAAGTAAGATAAAAGAATGGATAAATACCCTTTCATATGAGGACATTGCTATAATAGGTACTTACATACAATATATTATACATAAATATATTTTAATTACATCTATAAAACTATGTGCTATAAAATACTTCATTGTTATTATGTTTTTTTTTAATTTAAAAATTACGAGTCAAAATTGGACTGATTTAGGGTATGTTTATATTTTTTAACTTCTTTACCTCTATTTTTGGTGTTTTTTTTTGGATTTTAATAACAGATTTTACCCCCTCGATACAGGCATGCCTAGTGAGGGGACCATGTATAAGAATTTATATAATGAATGAACCGCCAATTTACAAATTTTAAATGTGTAATTGAGTTGTAAATTTAAATTTCTAATTTATATTTGTACGTTTTCTCTGTAAATTATTTTATACTTAGCCCGTTTTAAAAACTTAGTTTATCTCCTTTGAATGTTCACAGAGCATAATTAGAACTGTGATTATACCAATTTTCGTGAGAAAAGATTATATTGTTAGCTTTTAGTATTTTCTAATAGATATTAATAATTTACTTTGCTAGAGTAATAATTTGCTCTATCAGCACCTGTAATTGTTTGTTAAATAAATATGTTTGTAACAGCGACATCTGTGATATATGAGTTCAACTACAATGTGTAAAAGATAACTAACATAATCGTCTTTAATTTAATTCGTGTTTGAAATAAGCGATGTCGTTTTTAGAATATTTTTTTTTATAGTTTTGCTTGTTTTTAATATTTGTGGTTACGTTAAATCCAGTTAAATCCTAAAGAACCGCTGACAGTTCAGGTGTTTAGGTGCATAGTGATTATAATACTCTTTGCTTACGTGCATCTAAACTGCCTAGGTATAATAAGTATTCGCCTATCATTTAAATTAATTTTTCAGCACGTTAAGAGTCGAGACTTGTATGACTTATCTGAATGAACTAGGTAGGTTTTATGAAACATTTCGCTAGTCCTTGAGAGGTTAAGTATAACGTAAGTTCGCAAAATCTTTTCGAGTCAATTTTTTAGAGTATCCTTTTTATTTTCTATCCATTTTATTCACGAATCAGAAATATTATTATCACACACTCACACATTATCGTTTTCATTTGATGATTTATGTTTCCATTTTATGAAATACAGTTATGGTCACTTTATATAGAAAAACACTAAGTCGCTACTAGAAACCAAATTGAAAGGTTCGTGTTAGTTAAGTCGACAAAAAGCTTGGACTCATCAGAGAAACATTGGTGCTAGGACTGTGAGTTAATCACTTTCTAATCAAATTATTCTAATGGTCTTGTCTGTGTCATGCACACAGAACTAGAGGTGACAGGGGGATGCTAATCTATCGCTTAATGTTATGTCTATCTCGATTGGCAAAGCTCTACAGCCGCCGGCGAAACAGTATGTTGTATAACCTCATTAGTTTAGTGAGACATGTTGGTGTGGTTGGGAAACATGAAGCCTCAAATGAAATAAATTTTTCGTTTTCGTTTTCTATAGACAATCCTAAATGTATTTTTCTATAGAAAACGAACCATACACGTTGGTTGGTTATTAATAGGAGATATTGACAAAAACAAACACACTGGTGTTTGTCTGTAATAAGTATCGGGAGCCCTTACTTATACGCAATCCTTCGCAAAAAAATTGAATTAAAAAATGTACGCATCTTCTAAAAACGTACAGCTGCAAAAGATCCAGAGACTTCAATCGGTTTTTCAGTTTCCCAATGGCGCATGAGTTTTCCAACGTGTCCTAAGATTCTCATCAGCTCCTGAAGTTCTCAACGATTCTTGAGGTTCTCAATGGCTCCTTAATTTCGTTAAGGTTACGAGGCTAGGATGAGTGGTGTTTCTTCATTTCTTGCATTATTTTAGGTTGCTACCCAAAAATGTAAGAAAAGAATTCAAGAATTGGAATTGCGATTGTTTTCGTGTTTTTATTTGCGTATTTTCACACACCATAAGTATACTTATACATACGATCTGTGAAAATATGTAAATAACTCTAAAACAATCGAAATTTCACTCGGTTAGGACAGCAAGAAGGCCGACAGGAAATTAAACCGCATGTTTCAGTGCCAAACTTTAGCACCCGCTTGGATGCGCTTCAGTTGCTGACGTATTAAGCCCACGATGTTGGCGAATAGGTTCTGTAGCTCGATTTATTTCGAGAGCTTATCGTGAACATTATTCTTGACAATTTTTTTGTAGAATGTAAACATTCTAAGGATATAGATGTTAGCAGGCACGTTTCTTAATATTGGAGGACTTGGTATTGCTGGTTACGAGCGTCTTGGTTGGTTTTACGATAATATTAGGATCCCATTACTATTCAAATTTACAAACACTCTTAACCAGGTAGAACCGGAATACTGCTTGAAAAATGTAAAAAAAAGAGAAATTGATACTTAGTTCATAATCTCATACACTCAATTCAGCGGCGGATTCGAGTGGCTACACCAGCTGACACCAAAGGCTAAACAATGGCTCTTCCACTCTGACATTCAATTTTGATCGAAGGTCACATTATTAAAAGTACATCTAAGCAAATCTAGTTTGAATTATTAATAATATTAATATAATCCCGCATGGAACTAGCGGGATGATATGCAGGATATCAATATAATCACCACCAACGTCAGCTCTTTCAGCTGACGATGGGGGTGGCGATTACGTCTACCGCAGGACAAAGACTTGTTCTAAAGATAACCACGACTATTGGTTTGTGCTGTATGCAACCAGCTTTCACAAGCAACCTCCAATAGGTGATCGCTTCACCTTGTGGGACGCCTGCCTATTTAATGATATTAATATAATGAACAAATATAATTACCTATCGGAATTCTTATAAATTGAACTGTATCACGGCATGCCTGCATATGGTGGGCAGACTTATACAAAAACTTTTTTGGTCACAATAATAAGTCAATGAAACCGACAGAGATAACCTTTGCTTAGCAGTAAGAGGACAATGCCTGAATATATAATGGATGCGTAGTTTGAAATAAGCCTGAGGAAAAATCGGGCTTTACATCTGTTATAGCTTATAGAATTCTCACATAGCACTACAGTGCATTGGCGCATAGCATAAATATTATCGTGTTCTATGTAATATGATGGTGCTTTGCCAAAATTGCTCAACTAATACCGTAGGACATTTTTTACTACGCAATTGACCCCTATCTCACATGGTGACTTAGTAACAGTCTATTCACTTTAAAATAGGCTGAGGAGACGAATTTTCAAATCGGTATGATCTGGATAGATCCGTCTCCTCGTAAGGCAACTCCGCACAATATGCAGGAAAACGACTAGGTCGCTTGGCAGCATGACTTTGCTAGGTGGTGACCATCTACAACCGTAGCCCATCAACGGGGGAGGTAGCCCTGCTCCGGGACCTTCTTAGGGAATCAAGGGAAGGGTATTATTATTATTAAAGGCAGCGATCTATGAGAGATTGATGCCGATCGTTCGATCTAGCCTGTATAATAGTATTATAATTTTGGTATCCATATTAGATAGACTATTGAAACGGGTGCGTAAAGTAATGATGTAGGTACCCATTAAACTTGCACTTCTGCTAAAATCCACATTCATTTTTAATGCGTTCACCCCATTGGGCCATAGTATTCCATTAACGGCGTAATTGGATTGAGGTCAATAAATTCACCTGAGAATTCAAAGTTCAACAACAAACTCTCTAATTTATCTCTGATCAATGCTTTTACCCTCTGATTTATAATTTATGAAAAATGCTCTGCGTTTTCGTAGGACTTTAGGCTCATTTTGGCAGTTTGTGTGTAGTTTAAGGGTGTGCGGATCTAGTGATCACATCCTGTTAGGGCATTGATGTTCTGTGCATTGCAATTCTCGTTTAAAGACTTTGTTAAAGAGCTGTATTTATTTATGCACCAATCTGCAACTAAATATTTTTGCCCGCGGCCGATAACAGAACTAATGCTGTCATCAAGTGAAATTATATTACATGTCAGTCGCAGAGTTGCCGTTCGCTATAAAATGTATCCAAGTTCTTTTTTATAATTAGTAACCGCGCGGACCCACCTGCTGAAATATCTTTTTGGCAGTAGGAAAATTTTACTAAATGTAAATCCTATTTTCACACCAACGGTAATGTCAGTATCATCAACGGGCTAAATGATCCTTGTTGTACTGTATTGTGATCAGGGCTTTTATTTGCTATGACCAAACGCGGTGCGTTACGATAACTTTGTGATTTGATTGTTTAATTTGTATGCGTGTGGAGTATCATAAAACAATAATTTCACGAAGTTATCGGTCACTCGCCATCAAGTGACCATTTGACGTTAAAGTTACGCTGTCGTGAAATCGTGCCGTCGTGTTTATCTTCGTTAAGTTAATTTTTAGTGTGATAATAATGGCATATCAACCTGACAGCGGTATCCTAACGTTCATTTGTTCGTATTAAGCCTTCTGAGGGCTTACTTCAGTCTCTTCGTGCTAATCCCGTTAGGTAGACCCAGATATTTGAAACTCACACAGGCAGTTGTTTTGTGTGAAAATTAAATAATTTATCAGAAATCTAGTGTAACTAAGAAAACTCTAGGCGGCCTATATAAAAAAATCTATATATCATAAGGTAAGTTGTGACTTGATGTTTACAAAGGAAATACATATATATTTTTTACCCTGATCTACATCCGGCGTGGGGCTCATTTAACCCGCCCGTTCTGTACCCTCGTAAATAAATATTTTTACGTAACATTTCTCTCGCAAGTTACGGTACAATCTAACCTTGAAACCCGCAAGAAAGGCACCCGCCTCCAAAATGACACCATCTCTACGTCGTGTTCGCAAATTGAAACGGAAGATGTCCAATAAATTCCACGTCCCCTCTGCCAGGAATTCAGCCGAACAAGCTTGCAAGTGTGAATATTTTATCAGGCCAGCTATGGTTTTTCTCTGGCTTTCTCTGTGTGTTGTGAGGTGTATATTGAACGTCATTGGTTCTACGAGGAGTGATCTAAAAGTAGTGAGAACGACATAATCCTTGGTAAAAATAAATACTGGCAGGCATAGCTCAGATACATATTTGTAATATTAATAAAAAAAAACTTCGATTCTCTTTTGTTTTTTTCTGAATGTAGTCATTTGTTAGCTTCGTGTCGGAACGTGTTCTCGAAAATGGAGAAAAATGAAGTGCGAGCCGTTATTAAATACCTCTGTTAAAAAAAGTTAATGACGCAAGAGATTCATTGCGATTTGGAGGCAACATTAGGAAAGTCTGCTCCGCCGTATTCCACTGTCGCAAGGTGGGCTTCTCAATTTCGAGTAGGGAGAACAAGCACGGAAGATGAACATCGTTGCGGCCATCCATCGACGTCAGTCACCCAAGAAAATGTATAAGTAACGGACGGTCCAGTGGTTAAGAGCTTGAGTCGCATCGCTGACTGGATTGAGTAGTCGTGGGTTTAATTCCCGCACGGGACAAGTCTTTGCGTGACTCACAAATATTTGTATCGGTCTGGGTGTTTGTGCATTTGAAGTTCATGTTTGTAAACGCACCCACGACACAGGAATAATACCTAACGTGGGCCTACATTATTAAATAAAAAAAAGTTAGTGAAAATAACGAAAAGTTATTTCATGACAATATCTCACAGAGTAGATAGTAGATGAGTAGAGTATCTACTATGATGGTAAAGGTTACTACAAAGGTACTATTCTTCAAAGGTAATCTTGTGACCTGCTGAGTCAAACTGTAATTCACCAAAAGCCATATAGATGACATCGTTAAAACATTAATCAGAGTATCAGTAGTACTGAAAGTAGGTAGGTACATTGCAGAAGAAGAGTAACAGTATTACTTCGTAAAGACTCTAGACTTGCTCTTCGGATTAAACCGTATCTTATCTGAAGGGCAAGTCTGGCGCGGGTCACTCCCTTTCCTCCAATATGGGCGAGGGGAGTGGTGGCTGTTCCAGTAGTCATACTCGTGAATGGGTGCTGCTTTTGGAGACTGGCCTATCTGGAATCCTTTAGACACTCTTTATAAATAATATAACTAGTCTCATATCTCAGTAGTACGGCATCACAGCACTGGAACTAGTTCGTAAACTATTTAATTGTAACCTAAACATTGTATCCACACAATCTTTAAAAAAAATAGAAAGGAAAATAGAGAAAGAGAATTAAATAAAAAAAGACAAGCCCGCTGAGTTTCTTCGCCGGATCTTCTCAGTGGAAGCCGCGTTCCGATCCGGTGGTAGATTATTAGTTAAATTAGATTAAAAAGGGCAGGGCTTATACGAAATAAATTATTTGAGTTTGTTGTGGCGGTCTTTAGGGGAGGCCTTTGTCCTGCAGTGGACGTCTTTCGGCTGAAGAAGACGAAGAAAAAGAGTTTAAGAGTCTCCATAACCGGCGAGCGTGTACGAGACGAACTATGAGAGTGGAGGAAGCTAGAGAGGTCTGTAAGGGAAGAACCTGTTGGAACTCTGTCTACCAAGGGATCTGACGTGATGGTATAGATAGATAGACTTGGTAATAAATGACGATATGGTTGAAGGTATAGCACACTCGTTTTAATTAACTAAAAAATAGGTTTGATCACTATGGACCGTTGCTCAATCTATATCATCACAGTACTCTGGAGTACTGACAGTATTATTAATGAAATTTAGCCCGTCTGATAAAAGGTTGACAATGCTCACCTTAAAGGGTCAGGACAGTCGAAGGTATTCAGGGCAAGGAAAATTCGTATAGCAATCTACCATATATCATATGGTATTTCAATTTCAATGTTGACTAAAAGATCTATAGCCTATAGCCCTTATGTACATATTGCCTCCTAACGATTCGAATAACTGCATCATTCAGAATGCGGTTCGAAACGCTTTGTGACAGATTTAGAATAATGATGTGTATTTCAATGCCATCTACTTTCCACATTGTTAAACGAGGCTCTACTCTACTCTATAAGACGCGACATAGAAATCAATTGGATCAACCGCAATTTCGTCTGTCTAAAATTCACACGTCTTTCATGGGGTACTGTGTTAGATTTTATGATAAAATTCCACTTAACGTCACTCAACTTAGTGAAAATAAATTCAAATCCTGTATTAAACGTACGCTCTGTAAGCGAGCTTACTATACTCTAGATGATTATTTAAAAGATAAAAATGCTTGGATAGGTGTTGTTCCAGCTCCACCAGAATGTGAATAACATGTTCAGCTATTATTATTTATTATTCCCTATCTTCCTTCTAGTAGTTAAATACAATTTATCATTTTTCTTCCTCATTTCTTTATCTGTAAATGAGAGTAGCCATTCACATGTATAGTTTAACTTGGTTAATTTAATTTAGACTCACCTGATACTACATTGTTTTCCTATACCCCACAACAAAATGTAGATGGAAAAATTGTAAAAATACTATTTTAAAAGAGTAACCGTGGAGTTTCTTGCCCTTCTTCTCCACAGGAAGGACATTTCGAAGTGGTGGTAGAGTCTTTGTTACTATTTTGACGATTCATAAATACTGTAATGGCTTACATGAATAAAAATATTCTAATTCTGATACACGGATTTGGTTTGCTAAATGTTCTAATCGTAATACAACTTAATATTATAAATACGAAAGTTTGTATGTTTGGATGTTTAGGTGTTTGTTACTCAATCACGCAAATACGGTTGAAGAACGGATGTGGATGACGGAAATTTGGCACTCAGATAGTTTATTATCTGGATTAACACATAGGATAATATTTATTCCGGTAAAAATTAGGTTCTTGTCTAAAGTCAACGCGGATGAAGTCGTGGGCAGAAACTAGTTAGATAAATCAGCATATGCTGTTGCCGCCAACTGCCAAACTAGCCTCCACAGTAAAGGACTTCTCTCAGAAATTGAGCGGTACCACGCGGACTCAGTGCGTAACGATGGAGAGAGGTTAGTGACCACCTGGGGTTGGAAATTATCAACTTCATAAGGCTTCCAACTCTTAAATATTTTTTTTTATTAGATTAGTTCACGTTTACACATAAATAAAAAATAAAGGAACTTGAGGATAAACAGCGTTCGGCTCGGTCGGTCTGAGATGAGTGATCATTTGTGGCAATTCCATTTGCAAGCGTTTCCATACTTCGGAAACCAGAAGTCGTTACTCTTAGCATCCACTTTATGTACTAATCGTTAGGCCGAGTTGGGTGCCTTACAGGCCACTTGATGAGTTTCAACAAAAGGCAGCCTCCACCAATCCGCATTGAGTCAGCGTGGAGAAGCATACTCCTCGTTATAACCTAACTGTTATACGAGACATGCTTTTTAAGTTTTGTCGTTTGAGGAAAAAAATACAACTAGAACCTTGTAGTACTTTTTATTGTTTTTCAAAGTATTCACCACGTAGCTTAATACACTTTTCAATTCGCTCAAACCAATTATTATAACATTTATTCCACTCTAAAGTGGGGGTGTTCAAAATGGCTGACTTGAAAGCATCGACTGCTTCTTCAACGGACTGGAACCTTTGACCACGAAGACTTTTCTTAATTTTAGGAAATGTAAAGAAATCGTTAGGGCTTAGGTCAGGACTGTATGGAGGATGGTCAAGAATTTCTACTTTTTCCTGCTTCAAATACTCAATCGTTTGACGAGCGCTGTGTGAGCTTGCGTTGTCGTGGTGCAGGATGATGCGTCGCTTTGAGTTAGATTTTCGAAGTTCGGCAATGACTTGTGGTAAACAAACTGTGGTTTACCACTCTGCGCTAACCGTTCTACGATCTTCAAGTGTTTGTTTTTTCCAACGAACGAGGCCACCATCTTCTTTGAAGTGCTTCGAGAACGAACAACTTTAGTCGGCTTTGGCTCGTCTTGAAAGACCCAGATTGTAGATTGTTGTTTGGAATCAGGATCGTAGGCATAGATCCAAGATTCGTCACCACTGATGATGTCGTAGACGAGATTTGACTCTCCTCGGTTGAACCTTTGCAGAGTTTTCTTACACCATCTGACGCGGGCCGCCTTGTGATCGTCGGAAAGCAGATGCGGTATCCAACCGCAAACTAGCTTTCTCACACCAAGCGCTTCATGCAAGATCTTCTGAATGGTTGTCCCTGAGAAGCCTAATAGAGCCTCTATCTCTCGATACGTCACATGACGATTTTCGAGAATTAGTTGTCTCACAGCAATTATGTTATCTTCAGTAAAGGCGGATTTTGGGCGTCCTTCGCGAGACTTGTCACTAACACTAGTATGTCCACGCTGGAATTCTAAATACCAGCGTTCTACAGTCCGCAGACATGGAGCTTCATCACTGAACACAGATGTTAGCTATTCAAAACACTGAAGCCGTGTCAGGCCTCTTCTAAAGTTGTAGAAAATTATTGCACGAACATTTTCCTTAGAAAGATTCATTTTCGTACGTAACCTGACAGATTCCAATCGACGCTGTGACAAAACAATAGCATTAATCCTAATACTTTCAACTGTTTTGAGATTCAAAATTTAAACACATTTGAATATAGAACAGTTCCAAATTAGAAATGCCGGGAAATATGGAAACGACAGAACTTAAAAGGCATGCCTAGTAACCTAATCCCTCTCACCTGGACTTGCAGGCAGTGGGACTATTATAATACAGAAGAGAGAAAAGCAGTACAGAGTACAGACCTCTGTAACAAAGAACCTGTTGAAACTATATTCTCTGTCTACCTCGTACGTGATAATAACCAAACATAAATAAACAGTTAACTAAAAAAGATATCCATACGAGACACGAGTATCGCTACAAAGTCTAAGTTACCGTGTGAGACCGAAAGGCACTCTCCGTAATATTTCTTGATTATCCTATCCCGTGACTCCACACTGTTGGCTGGCAATTACTGTTAGTGCTGAGTGCAGGAGGACCACTGCTTTATAAGCTTTTAGTGAAATATTGCCACTGGATAAAAGGTGTACATTACGGCCTTTGAAAATAAAACCTCTATCCGATTTTAAATACAATGTTGAAAATTTTAAAATTTCAAGTTAAAACTAATTTACAACTGAGCATGGTCTAAAGTAAAAAAAAATATGACACATATCCTAATCTCTCTCTCTCTCTATCTATATGATTACACAAGATTCCTTGCGGAGTAGGCAGAAATGAATCCTAATGTTAATAATTAATAGCCGCAAAAAACTTTAAAACATGAATGAGGATAATGTTTTAGACAAAGTACATTCAATCATCAGTACAATGTTCTATTGTGTTATTTTACAACTATTAAAAACACAATTCCCTTTATTACACTTAAATGCATTTTAGATCGAAGTAAAATGCTGATGGTAAGAGCACTTATTAAACGAAAACAAGTGAATTTCGTAGCAAAGCTCAAGATTTATCTACGAAGTGTACTACAAACTGCTCAAGGAGTAGAGTACATAAATGTGTGAATGCTAGAGCAATCACCTAAATATCTAAGCATGTAATAGGAAATAATGAAAAAAAAAAAATATCATGCTTTCAAAGGAAAATATTTAGAATTTTCTTTGTTTTAACAATAAGGAAAACACAATGTACCTACGTATGATGAAAATAAACTTTTAGTGTTTAAAACATACTCGTAAACATACGGACTTATTTGATACAAAGTAGCAGACAAAACAGTTACATTAGGGAAGCCACAAAAACCAGTGGTCTTCGTCCCGTAGTACATGGGACAAAGCTGGAACAAAACACAAAGTGAGCCGGCTTTGTAACGGCAATACAAGTAACTTAATGACGTCTAGCTTGCTTGAAAGCTTGTTAAAAATTGGTGTCGCTTGAATATCAAAAATCAATCAAAATAAAAGTTTTTAATTCATGTAGACCAAAAGGCATAAATAGTCGAATTACTTAAGACTCTACCACCCGTTCGGAAAGTCGTTCTTGTGGAGAAGAAGGCAAGAAACTCCACGCTTACTCTTTTTAAAAATGAGAGTTTTACAATTCTTTCTTTTGGATACATGGCATTCATGGGGTATGGGAGAACGAGCTTAATAGATGTGCTTAAGTATAGATTAAACATAAGTGTACTTAGATTCATGGTATCAATCAGTATCTACATAGCCCTTTAATTTACGAAATCGGGACTTCGTAAAGGTATTTAATAATTGTAAGAGAAAGGGTTACTATAATATATGTAATGTAAGAAAGGACACGTGCTACTGTAAATTATGATAGTGATTAAAACATCAACAGTTCGATGGTTAAGAAACCATATAACTTACCGATATAAAATGTTATATCGGTAAGTTATATGGTTTGTAACATATAAGTCTACAAATATCTATCTTCTATCATCCGAATGATATGAAGCGATGTCCAATAGTTACCCTAATGATAATCTGGTAATATTATAATAATAATAATAATAATTTATTTTCTTTAACAAAGTTTGGTGTTACAATATATCGTGGCTAAAGCCTCCTTTTAAGCAAATCATGCCTGTATTAGGAGACTTCGCTCTTCTTTTCATTATATAACTTAGTATATAAAAGCATATGTATAACTATGTAGGGTATACAATTTCTATCATATTTTCACAACATAATGATTAGTTTTAAAATAGTTTTTCCTCATATCATTATTGAACTTGTATATTATCTTATATCTTATCTTGTCTGAAAGCGCGCGCGAGCGCGCGCTTGTGTGTGTGTGTGTGGTGTGTGTGTGTGTGTGTGTGTGTGTGTGTGTGTGTGTGTGTGTGTGTGTGTGTGTGTGTGTGTGTGTGTGTGTGTGTGTGTGTGTGTGTGTGTGTGTGTGTGTGTGTGTGTGTGTGTGATAATATAATATATATGTGTATATGTGTGTGATAATATAAGATATTTAATACTATTTAATATAATGCTTACTGACTTAATTTACTTAGATATGTGGGCGGATTTCCTAGTATGTGTTATTGTTATTTTATTTGTTGCAAAAGGGCTTCTGTCTCTTCATAAGTAAGTAATTTAATCCATTTTATTAGGCAATTTTTACATATTCAAAATGTAATCTGCATGGACATCGACACCGCTAATTTAGGTCACTAGACTAGTGCAAAGGCGACCGTCGACGCCAACTTAGTCTAGTTATGCTGGATCGAGTAGCCTGCCTCGTTAGTCTAGTGGCAAAGCGCATCGCTTTGTGATCACGAGGTCCGGGGTTCAAATCACAAGTGTAGTTTTTCTAGCGAAAACTTCCCAGTACGAATCCGGAGTCTGGAATTGTGCCCGGTATGTGGCAATAGGCCCCTATGACATGGGACCTAACATCGTCGGCGAAACGTGGGTGTACTCAGTACACCTCTGCCACCCCCGCTTAGGGAATATAGGCGTGACGGTGTATGGTGAGCAGCCGCCAGTTCGATTTTAGCACGGGACTAATCTTGGTATTATCCACACATATTTGGTTCCGTGTGGGTGTTAGTGCATATGATATTAAGATTTTTAATCATTTCTACGACACAGGATTTTGTTTCTAGCATGGGGCAATGAGTTATTACAAGCTTTTATTTAACATGCAATGTCTGTCTGTCTGTCTTTCCGGTTTAAATTTTGTAACTAATTTTTCAAGCACTTGTGGGTATCCGATTGAGCTGAAATTTGGCATACGTATGTAAAGTCGATGACAATGCAATAATATTGTCTGGTCTGATGATGGAGTCAAAAGATGGCCGCCATAGGAACATGTGAACTATATAACGTAACCCCCTCATATTTAGGATTGTTAGATTGGTATTGCCGAGTACTTTAGAAGATAGTGTTCAGGGTCTGATGATGAATCCGAAAGGTGGCCAATGGAACCACCCGAGTACTAAATTATAACCATAATACAGTACGTATTTGGGCTCGTTGGATTTGTCTTGACAAGTACTTCGGACCCGTATGGTGTCCAAGGTTTGATGATGGAGCCGGAAGGAAGCCATAGGAACTCAACTAAGCCAGATATTTTCGTTGTGTGTTTACTATCAAAAGCTTGTTTTTAAAAAGGCTTTTAAAATTAAAATTATTTAATCATTTCAATAAAAGCAAAGGCGCAAGTACATGCGATATTCAGATTTTAATAAAAAATAATAACCAGCACATAAATGTACGACGTTATATCAACACGAGTGTTTCCAAAGTAGTATCAAGCGCAGGTGGTCCGTGGTTCGAGTGATACTGCAATAACACTAAAATAAAAGTAAGCTATTGCATTCCCAGTACTGACACTGATTCCCTTGTGCTGGCCTATACGGCCTTTGAAATAGGAGCCTTTATTACTCCTGCTACAGAGTAAACCGATTGTGAGGTTTTTAAAGTGTATCCTATTATGTATCCTATTTTACTATGACGATAGATGCAGTGCTTCCTCCCAGCGAAGGTAGCGGAGGTGTATTGTGTACATTTCGGCGATGTTAGGTCCCAACATATTTGTATATGTGAATTTTCATGTTTGTAAACGCACCCACGCACAGGAAGAAATCCTAGTGTGGGCTATGTTTTATGAAAATAAAAAAAAACGAATGAAGTCGAGCCGATTGCCAAATCATCAGGCACAGTTCCATACTGCGGACTAATACTGAGATTTTTTTCCTATTTTTCTGTCTACATCATCACGCTAGATCTCTTGCGGGGTTGGCAGTGAGTACAAAGTTCCAACAGGTTCTTTCCTTACATACCTCTCCCGTTTCCTCCATTTTCATAGTTCGACTCATACACGCGCGCCGGTTACGGAGACTCTTGACTTGCCCTTCAAATAAGACACGGTCTATTTGGTCATGGTAAGATTTTAGGTCTTTCTCGGTACCTACGTCTGACTACTTTGGCATTGTATAACTGTTTTGTCATTCTTTCTATATGCCCGAACCAACGGATCGGTGATGAAATCGTAGTTATGAAATATACAGCATCGGTGTATATTTCATAACTACGATTTTTTCTATGAGAAAAATCCAATTCAGGTTTTGTCCGACTTACTCTGTATTTAAACACGCATATATAGGTATAGTGGCTTTGATTGCATATAGGCAACTAAGCAGTGCAGCATAGTTAGTATTATGTATTATCAAATTCAAATAATTTATTTGCTAGAAACAAAATGTTTTTTTTTTTTAAAATATATAATAGTACCGCATGTTTCGCTGGTTCTTTGGGGGAACTCTACTTACTTTAACAAAGCTTTTATTGTATCAGGGCAATCACTACAGCAGGTCCCCTTGACACATGTAGGGTTTTATATAAAAAGCTAAAAAGTTAACAATAACATAGCTATACATATTAGAAATAGATATGTTTGTAAACAAATATCCTTTTATGTTTGAAAAAGTTTGCGTAAATAAAAAACATTTGTTAAGATATCCAACGAAACTAGCAACCCAAAGATCGTTTACTACCTTGTAACAAAAGAAAACCACATGATGATTATAAAAAATTATAATAATCTATCGAAAACGTTACGTGAACTGACAGGCGAAATGTTAAACAAGCTGGTTGAATGGCTCGTGGACAAGTGTTATTATAAAATAAGAGAATTTTTACCATAATAATATGTGTTATATAAATAAGGTCACTGTAAGTATTGTTATTTTTTAATTAATTTTTAGTTTTATTTTAATCAACAGTTAATTTAATATTGTAATTGTTTATTGTGTCCTACATCTAACATTTGCATGCAGCCGAACCAGCGTAACATGGAGAAAAATTGTAAAAATAACATCTCGTATCAATGTTTCTAGCAAATAAATAATTTGAATTTTAAAAAATCGGCACCAAAGTTGTGTGTTTTTGAAAGAGTAATGTGTGCATGCGCCTACAATTAGCTCTATATATGAAAAGGACATTGTTCTGCGCCCATACATGATTCTCCCCAGAACCAACAGCAATGAAAAAATACTACTATTGCAAATCACCCCGTACACGTGGGTGTACTCAATACACCTCTTCATTCCTCCTCTAGTCGCTGTTAGAGATAGACGTGTGCTGCTGTTCGGGAGGCCAATTTTACGTTCTGCTCCCTGATTGGTGTTCGGTGAAATTACTGATTCCTTGTCGCACTTCGGTGTTTCTTACCTGTCGACGCCACCCACTGGGAGGAGCCAGAGAAGGACAGCGAATTTACTGTGAGTTACATGCTTTAACTTTGTCCCAGAATTTAGAAGAAGTCGTAAAAAGAGCTCACTGGCCGCAGGATTTGAACGCACTGCTCTTGCGTCGCGGGTGGCCGCCTTCGCCATTCGACTATTGAAACAAGTATCCGGCGCGGCGAAATTGTGAATCATATTCTTACAAAGCAGGAATTGTCGCCTCGAGTGTGTGCAGTACTGTCATTTCAGATCATTACCAAGAGGTGGCGCCACAAGTATCTAATCAATTTAATTGTCTTTTCATAAGAAATCCTTTGAATAACAATGCCACGAGTACAAAGAAGTCCGCCATCGTCGTCCAAACTGAGTGAGGCCCATTCAGATCCGGATATGTCATCTAAGAAGATAAAGGATATCGAAATGGATCTATCCCATACATCATCCAAATCGAAACGTTATCGTCAAAATGACTCTATTTCTGACTCATCAGAGCTGGAAAAATTAAGAGAAATGCTCATTATATGGAAAAATGATCAGTCAGTATTATTACAAAAACTAGCGTCCGATATGAAAGAATTAAAAACCCAAACATTACAAATTCGAAAAACAAATACGGAAATAGAAAAATGTATGGAGTTCTTTAACACTAGTTTTGAGGATATGAAGCAACGTATGGATATCCTAGAGAAAGAACGAAATTACTACAAGGAAGCTTTTCAAAATTTAGAAATAAAACTACAAGATGTCCAGCAATCTTCCCGCTCTGCCTGTATTGAAGTAAGGAACATTCCCCTGAAAGAAAAAGAGTCTACGCAGGATCTCACAGATATTGTTATAAAAATAGGTTCTATAGTGAAAAAAGATATGCAACCTTTGATACTTAGAGATGTATACAGATTACCCGGAAAACCAAACACCGTAAGACCTATTGTCGCAGAGTTCAACTCTGTGCAAACGAGAAACGCTTTCATCTCCGCCAATCGTTCTTTCAATAAGCAGCATACTAATGAGAAAAAACTCGACACATCTCAACTGGGTCTATCTTGTGAAAATCGTCCTGTATATGTAAGCGAACATTTACCTTCAAGTGTAAAAAAGCTTTTCCACATGGCACGAATTTTTGCAAAAAAAAACGTTTACCAATTTTGTTGGTGCACAAATAACAACGTTTTCTTGCGTAAAGAGCCTGGTGCCAAGGCAATGTCCATTAAATCAGAAAATTGTTTATTGGAACTTGGTAAAACGCAGTGACTAGATTATCTACCTTGTAAACGTCAAATATTATATAATAAATTTGTTATTATTATCTTCGCATGCATGAATTATCATAGGCTAATTTACTCATACTCTTATTACCCACTCTCATCTTCATTTTTTGACGCACACACATCAACATTAACACTATACTTTACACATACCAATCCTACTCAAGATAATAAGTCACACTACAACTACAGCCTTTCTAAACCCATTACAACCGGTCACAGTTTTAGATACACTTTTAATACACACTATTATTAATCCAATGGATAATGATTTAGAAAACATTGCGTTTGAGTTGGACTCTTATCAGGTTTCCAAGTCTTATAAAACGTCGGTTGACGAATGTATAAAGATCGTCGGCAGATTAAATGAAAACTTTAAGATTCTTCACTTAAATATCCGTAGTATTAACAAAAATTTTGATGGTTTTACCACTTTTCTGCACTCATTACAGACAGATTGTGACATTATTATACTCACAGAGTGTTGGTTAAGTAAATGTCCCAACGTACCAAGTTTATATGGATATAGTGTTCATATGACGAAAAATAATAAAAAACAAAATGATGGCGTAATCTTATATATTAAATCAAACATAAGCTGCACTGTTTATGAACCCGAATTCATAGAGTCTAATTGCTTAGTATGTAAAGTCGATAATCATATCGCAATTATAGCATTATACAGATCACCTTCATACACTAATATCACAAACTTTTTATTTAGTCTGGAGGCCGTTTTACACAATTTGTCAAATTTTCATAACTTAGCCGTCATAGGTGACTTAAACATAGATATTAAACCTAATAACAAAGACCGTAACTCAGATGATTATCTGACATTGACTTCGTGTCATGGTTTGTTGCCTGCTCATTTGTATTCCACTAGAATACAAAATTGTATTGACCATATTCTGCTAAAAACCAAACTTATAGCTACTACACTAGTAATAGAAACATTAGTAACTGACCATTTACCATTGCTGCTATGTGTAAGTCTACAAGTCCCAAAACAAAAACCGACTCGGAAAACTTCATTCGTTGACGTGACTGCAGTCCAGCACGACATTGACAATACTAACTTCGCCTCAGTATTATTTGCAAATGATGCTAATGAGGCAGCGGATGTTTTATGTACCACCTTATCCCAGATCGTACTCAAGCACACACGCTTTATTATAACCTCAAAAAAGAATAGAACTATCAAGCCATGGATAACTAGCGGCTTACTTCGATGCATTCGTAATAGGGATAAAATGCACCTAGACTTGAGATTACAACCTGAAAATAATATTTTAAAAATAACTTACACACGATACCGAAACTTTTGTAACAGTCTCCTAAGAAGGCTAAAAAAACATTATGAAAAGTCTGAATTCCTTAAGCGAAAAAATAACCCCAAAGCGACTTGGGATCTTATTAAAAAGATTACCTATACCAATAAACCACCCTTGCCCTACAGCCACTTATTGAAAATTAAGAGCAATCCTAAATCAGCCGCGAATACAGTTAATGACTTTTTTGCTTCTATCGGTAAAGACCTAGCATCCAAAATCTCCAACAGTAATAATAATGAGTTAAACGCCGCTCCCAAATTTCCTAGCTCTTGTGACTCTATTTGCATCTTGGACACTGATGATGCCGAAGTTGAACAAATCATCTTAAACCTAAAAACCAACTGTGCAGTGGGTAATGACAATATTCCAAGCACCATACTAAAACTTTCGCGTGATAAATTAGTTCCGTTAATAACCCACGTTTGCAATCATTCTTTAAATTCTGGCATATTTCCAAAAGTTTTTAAAACTGCACTCATACACCCAATTTACAAAGGCGGAGATAGCAATAACCTAAATAGCTATCGTCCCATATCAATCTTACCATGCTTGTCCAAAGTATTAGAAAAAATAATTAACAAACGTTTACTTGGCTATTTAAACTCCAAAAAATTGTTGTCACCTAACCAGTACGGTTTTAGAAAAGGATTTTCTACAGAGGATGCGGTTTTAGCTTTCAAAAAGGAGACGACTAATCTCATGGACAAAAGAAAGAAGTGCTTGGGTATTTTCTTAGATATATCCAAAGCCTTTGATACGGTCTCAATCCCGATACTCCTAAAAAAATTGGATCATATAGGAATACGCGATACTGCACTGGCGTTGCTTGCTGACTATTTGACAGATCGTTACCAATATGTGAAAATAGATGATATTATCAGTGACAAAGCTAAAATAGAATATGGTGTGCCACAGGGCAGTATTTTGGGACCAACCCTTTTCCTTATTTATGTCAACGATCTGTGTTCACTTACCATCAAAAACTGTTCAGTTTTCACCTATGCTGACGATACTGCTCTTTTAATTCATGGGGAAACGTGGAAGAGTGTTGAAAAACTTGCAGAGAAGGCATTAAATATAGTTACAGACTGGTTGGGCGTAAATTTACTTACTTTAAATACGAACAAAACCAAAATAGTTGCTTTTTCTATTAACACTGCTTCCCAGCCGCCATATCAACTTCTAATCAAACCTCATATTAGCCCCAATTGTCCGTCATGCTGTCGCTGTACTTCATTATCAGTAGAGCCTTCCATTAAATACTTAGGAATAACCATAGATATGCACCTGAACTGGCACACACACATTAACAGCCTTATAGATCGCACTCGGAAGCTTATATACATATTTAAAAAACTTCGTTGTTGTGCTGATAACAAAACATTAAAACAAATTTACATGGCCCTTTGTCAATCAATTCTCATTTACTGTATAGTAGTCTGGGGTGGCGCAAATAAAACTCACTTACTCAAACTCGAGAGAGCACAAAGGGCGATACTAAAAGTAATGTTTTGTAAACCTTATAGATATCCCACTCACGAGCTTTATCAAGAACACGAACTCTTAACTATAAGGAAACTTTTCGTGTTTCATTGCATTCTTCGGAAACATCGCTTACCATTGGTGAAACTTGATAAACGGCGTGCAGATATCGTATTCCCACCAACAATAGTTAAATCTACCTTTGCAAAGCGCCAATTTAATTATCTGGCTGCCAAGCTTTACAATAGTTTAAATAAAACACTCAAAATCTATTTAAACAATTCACACATATGTAAAGTTAAAGTTAAGAAGTGGCTGTTGAACCTAAATTATCATGAAACTGAGACACTTGTTTCCACATGTGTATAGTAATCTACAAATGATCACATCCACTTCTGTTTTAGCATTTACCTACAGATCCACTCATACACACACACACATGCACCCACACACTCACACACACACACTTACACACACACACACACACACACACTCACACACACACACACACACACCCACACCCACACCCACACACACACACACACACACACACACACACACACACACACACACACACGTATGCATGCTTGCACGCAATAGTATACTCGTAAACTGATAACCATGTATGCACTTTTTGTTTGCAACTTGTTATAAAAGATATCCATTTTGTATATTTTGGAGGTATCACTGATGCCCAAGTTACAGGTTTGTCACCTAGTTTGGGCGTCAGCAGACCCACATGTTACATATTCCAGAAATATTTTTATGTAAATTATTGTACAATAAATGTAACAAGGTGCTTTTTTTCTGAATAAAAATTATTATTATTATTATTATTACCTCTGCCACCCCCTCTGGGGAATATAGGTCTGACGGTGTTTCAAATTATCCATAAATTCTCTTAAGGCATTTATTATTAAACGGACAAGCGGGGGAATCGCAATATTGCACGAAAAGTATTAGATTTTGGGGTTATAATTCAATAGTAATTAATACACTGGAGGTTTACTCATTGGTGATTATACATTGGTGTTGACATTCAGTAAAGATGGCAGCGACTTTGATATCAGTACTTACAATACTTTGAAATATTCGTTTTAGGTTGCAAATTGTCCGTTAGATACTGATATTTGCCATTATTTTAATAAAATAGATAAATAATGATGGCGTGCGTCAAATGTTTGTTGGTTCTGGGGCAATTTTCGACAATCTCCTTTACTTAAATCTTTAGATGCTTCTTTTCCCTACACTGACTACTTCTATTTTCCACTCTGTACAGCGTAGGTATCGTAGTGTTCATGATTTAGCAAGAACCAGGATGTTGGTATTTATTGCCATTGTTCGACATCTCAATACAAACCAGACCAGTGCCCTTATTCGCTATAACCAATTAAACACGTAACACGGCGCGTTACGGTAACTGCGTGAAATTATCGTGTAATCCGTATTCGAGAGGCGTGCAAAATACCATCACATGATCATTTTTTAGTTACGACATTTAAGATTTGGTCAGATAGTCGACGGAGTACGATGGAAGAGCTCGGCCACGTTCGGTCGTCACGTTTGCCGCCGCGCTGAGCGTGGCTGGGCTGTGTGGCGTCTCCCGTACATTTCAGTACATTACAACTCCCTAAGCCGCGCCACCGTCGCGCTCCGGTCGCGCTCCGTCGGCTATGTAGCGTAACCTTTATCACACGTTGACGCAATAATTGAACGATTTCGAATAGCGTCCAGAGTGATTGATCCCCTTAGGTCGGCTTAGATGCTCGAATCATCAAAGTAATCATCAAATCTGAATTTATGTGGGTACCTAGTTCGACTGAGAGTATGACGTGAGTGTTATTGAGGCTTGAGTGCCCAGTGTAATGGCAATAGGCTCGTCCTCTATTATATTGGGCCTAATCATGTTAGGGAATGTATGTGTGACGGTGGGTGTGTCTCTCTTTATCTATCTTTTTTTTAAAACGTAGCCCCACATTTGAATTTATTTCTGTGTCGTGGGCGCTTTTACAAACATGAAATTCACGTGCAAAAATACCCAGACCGAAACAAATATTTGTGGGTCACGCAAAGATTTGTCCCGTGCGGGAATCAAACCCGCGACTACTCGATCCAGTGGGCGGAGCGACTCAAGCTCAAGATTAATTACTGGATCAATTTCTTTCCTAACATGCCTCTCTGGCTTCCTCCACTCTCATAGTTCGTCTCATACACGCTCGCCGGTTACGGAGACTCTCGACTTGTCCTTCAGATAAGACGGTCTATTTGGTCATGGTAAGATAGTCAAGGTCTTCTCCGGTACCTACAACATTGCACTTTCGCATTGAATATCTGTTTTGTCATTCTTTCTCCTCGATATTATATGTGGTATAATTAATTCTGGTAAATAACTAGTGACAATAAGAATCTCGATAGCGACTCTGTGCCTACCCCGCAAGGGATCTGGCCTGATGATATAGATATAATAATAATAATATCATTATATAAGCCCTGTTAAGAAACCGTTCCACTATTGGGCACGGGCCTCCTCTTAAACTAAGAGGGTTTAGGCCATAGTCCACCACGCTGGCCCAGTGCGGGTTGGCGAACTTCACGCACCTTGAAGAAACTCTTAGGCATGCAGGTTTCCTCACGATGTTTTCATTCGCCGTTCAAGCAAGTGATAATTAATTTTTTAATACGCACATGCTTTCGAAAAGGCAGAGGTGCGAGCCTGGATTTGGACCCAAGTCCTCTGACTTTGCAGTTCAACGGTCTAACCACTAGGCTGTCACTGTTTTTCTATAGATATAGACATACAATATTAAATGATCATAAAAAGTACATACTACATCAGTATCAATACCGTTAATTGGTTGTCACCATTTATTCATTAATATTTCATCCCCGACGGCGAGGGGAGGGTTAATATAAAGCTGAATTCTTTGCGCAAATTTGGAAAGTATTTACGACATATTTTTGTCTTCAAATACCTAATAACGTCGATATCAAATGACCTTCACAGTTTCAGTGGACGAGATGAAGGGCACTAAGTGTTGAAGGTATGGACAGCAGAGTAATAGTCTTTTAATATATATCACAGTGGTTGTACAATGAGTAATTAATAAAGTAATTAACATTTTCTTTTTTTATTTTTAACACTAAGGTTACATGTGCACATCGAAGCCATTTTTATTGTCTATGGTAATATGTTTGGCCATGGATATAAAACAATGGATTGACTACTGTCAAAAAATTGCCAAAGAAAATTTAACTCTTACTTACATACACAGCATTGAATTTTCTATGATTTAAACAACTCGATAAACCATGATGCGTGAGAGCAATAACCAGAAGCCCGGTGTCAAGCTCGCACCCATTACGATGCAATACGGCGACCATAAGGTAGAACTTATACGGACTATACCTATTTATGATGTGGTTTAAATACATTGTAAACAAGGTTCTCAATTCGTCTTTATATACAGAATGGAATAAGATGATGTAGTAAGGGTAGATATCTCAACTGTTGTAGATACAGAAAAACGGCTCTAGGGGAACACACAATTTTTTTTTGAATTTACAGATTTAAAAAAAATGTACAGTCAGCAAGAAAATGGACAATTTAATCAAAAACTTTGACTACTACTAATTTAAGATGTGGCATATGCGTAGAAAGAAAGAATTACGGCAATAAACAGTGATAATTATAAAAGAAAACGAGAATTATACGTTAATTGTATGTCAACAAGTCCATAATCGTACCAATATTTGGTCACCCTACTTAGAAAGAGACGTAGGGTTCTCAGTAAATATCCTTATCATCCCGTTTTTTTCGCAGAGTGCTCAATCCAGTATGATAGAAATCTATGTGTATTGCTTTATTGCGGCGTTGTCATCATTTTAGGGATATCATTATAATATTATATAGCCCATGTTAATTTGGCGTTATAGTGTATATTACGCCCAAAGCGACTACCTGAGCCGAGGCCGTTCCTTGAGGCGCCCTTGAGCCAGTTGCCCCCTTGCTCTTTCGGCTCGAGCGTAGTGGTCGCACGCTCGCTCTCTTGTCCGGTGAAGCTGTAAAAGCCCCGCGGCCAACAGCGTGAACGGTAAGATACCAGAACGAATGCACGGATTATGGTTGGTAACGATATACTGGAGCAAGTGAATGAATTTTTATATCTTGGATGCGCCTTCAGTAAGAATGGGAAATACACTGCTGATATAGATAGAAGAGTGAGTGCAGGGAATAGAGTGACCGTATTCGCAATAGCGTAGCAAGAAAGCATATAGGTATCAAAGATAGTATCGGTGTAAAAAGGAGAAAGGGTATGCTCCGTTGTTTTGGGCATATAGAAAGAATGACGTAAGAAAGAATGACAAAACAGATATACAATGCGAAAGTGGAAGGATGTAGGTATCGGGGAAGACCTAGAATATATTACCATGACTAAATAGACCGTGTCTTATCTGAAGGGCAAGTCAAGAATCTCCGCAATTGGCGAGCGTGTATTAGTCGCACTATGAGAGTGGAGGAAGCCAGAGAGGTCTGTAAGGAGATTAACTGTTAGAGCTCTGTACTCTCTGCCTACCCCGCAAGGGAACTGGCGTGATACAAGAAGTCGTATAACTGCGTCAACTTGTCGCCACACATGCGGGAAAATAATCACAAAATGCTTCAGGACGGCGTGGACCCATGTACTATGTAATACAGTGACTAAAGTTGGTATGAAAGTCTTCCAACACTTGTAACTGTACATAATTTTGGTTCTCTTCACATTCAAAATCAATTCTAGTATTTTATCATTGCGATTTCTATGGCTAGATCGAATAAATCTTTGATTGACCCACAAATGTTTTTCGGTCTCGGTTTTTGTATGTATGATTTTCATATTTATAAACGCATCAAGTTCCTAATATGGGGCAATGTTTAAAACAAAAAAAAAGCGAGAAAGACCAACATTTTCAGAAGATATATTTGACTTAGTAATACCAAAAAGGTACAATTGCCGACATTATCTTTTGGGAGTGAATCGTTTTGTTATCGATTCCAATAAATGCCGCTCTTTTATTGTGGTACGGCCGAAAAAGAAATTACAGAGAACAGCTGAAATTCTCATTAAAATTCCATTACGCCGCCGTCGACTTGAATATGGTTATAGATTTTGACGGCGGAATTACTTTTATAAACTGTGACGGCAGTAAACGCCTATTCCATTTTGGGTCACGTTTCGCTTAGATAAATAAAATACGCATTGAGCATTAGCCTGTTAAAAGTTTAGCTATAATCCTATTGTATTACGGTTTGGATCTTAGATCAAGAATTACTATAGATCTTGTTGTACTGAGAGTCCTGAGGGCTTAGCACAATACGTTTGGCGTTATCGTGACACTAGAGACCAATCGTGCCGTCACGTTCGTGTGAATTTAGTAAATTTTTCGTGTGACAAGGATGGCATATCGACTCGTTAGCGTCACCTTGACCTCAATATTTTTGTGATAAGATTTCTGTAGTTATGTTACCAAATTAATAATGCAATTTCTTTATCATGTCACCAGGGCTAGCACATTCAGCGAGACTTTTCTTGCGGGGGATAAATTTAGACGGCCCGGGGTGAGTAATAGTCTTATAGCCTCAACACAAGGTTAACGTGGTTTAGAAACAATCGATTAGTGTATACTTGTGTATTTCGAGTTTGAGGACTTTGTAGTTGCTTTGTAGTTGTAAGCGATTTGCGTTAAAAGTTTAGGTTTACAATTTATGGATATTTAGCATTGAGTCAGATAAAATCGTATTTCCTGAGAGCTCCCATGGTGTGGGCAAAGATAATATGTCCGTAAAGATATATGAAAATATTGTAGGTACTTATGGTGGACTCGTTCTTTTAAAACGGTTTAAATCTATCTATAACCTCACGCCAGATCCCTTGCGGGGTAGGCAGAGAGCACAGAGTTCCAACAGGTTCTTTCCTTACATACCTCTCTGGTTTCCTCGACTCTCATACACGCTCGCCGGTTACGGAGACCCTTGACTTTTCCATCAGATAAGACTCCGTTTATTTGGTCGTGGTAAGATAGTCTAGGTCTTCCCCGCTACCTGCATCCTTCTACTTTCACATATAGAAAGAATGCCAGAGGTAAGAATGACAAAACAGATATACAATGTGAAAGTAGAAGGTAAACAGTTTAAAGTTTCCCATAAATACTGCAGATACTGCAGCCCTACCCATACAAAGCCAGGGTGGATCGCTAGTTTTATATAAAAACCCAAGTATTATCCGAAAATTTCCCAGTTACATTCGAATAGAAGCAAAAATAAAAATAGGATACATTGTTGATATGACGCAACGAAGAAACACAATCCACTTCATTATTCATATCACTGATCAACTACCGTAAACTTACCGAATACTTATGAATATTGGAATAAACCCGAGGATATTGACACAATTCTAGGTACGCAAATATTCGCATTAATTTTACTAGGAGGTAAAGTAATACCGCCGCCGCTCACTCAATCAGCTGGTTCTTCGTACAGCGCTCGCGCCGCGCCTATGCTCTCGAGACCACGCTTGGCTACATCGTTATGGGAGAGATACCGCCTTTAAACCCTGATGCTGTAGTCTGGTACTTCGGTCCTTTAGTAAACGAATTAAATAAAAATATTGTTAAATTTAGGGAACTCGAGGAGGTCGGTCGCAAGAATGTCTTGTGGGTGTTATGTTGTTTCACTGCCTTTTAAAGGCAATCCTATGTCTTTAGGCAATTCTTGCAGTGTCGCTCAGCGACGATTAACTGCGTTAGTACGCAAATTTAACTCGCTTCCGGTACTACGTCAATCTTATAATGACGTCATCACAGAATATTTAGAGAAAGGTTATTTATCTGAAGTACCTTATTCTCCTGTCACAATAGCCGAAGGTTATTTTATCCCGCATGATGCCATTGTACGCCCAGACAAACTAACAACAACAACGCGCATCGTTTTGAATGTCAGTGCTATGACTATGGCCTAAACGCTCTCAGTTTGAGGAGAGGCCCATGCCCAACGGTGGGACAGTTTCTTAACAGGGCTAATGTTACTATTGTTTAGGCCGATTTTGGCACGTTAGAACTTGCAAACGCGCCATCTATGGCATCATGTGCAAACAGTGATGTTGTATTGGCTCCACGGGGTGGCGCTAGCGCGCGCCATGTGGCCCGATCGTCAAATTAAGTTCGGGAACGCAATGAAGTCAGTCGCAAAGGGGCTGTCGCAAAATCTACTACCGACCGAGAGCATCGATTCGGTTACAACGGTCACCGCATTTTGAATTTATCCACGTCTCCTTGTGAGACCTTTTTATTCCGCTTAAACGCTTATGCTGTGAGTGAGTGCTTCGTTCTTCGTGCTGCCTGCATAGCCACCGCCCGCTTGCATTGCGTGGAGCCGGTACTTGACTGACCGGTAAGTGCATATGCTTTGATTGCCGTTTGTTGGTTTATGTGTGTGTACAACCCTCCTCTCTGGCATCTTCCATTGTAACAACTTTGCAGTTTCTTTCGCATCGCACACTCTTCAGCCACTTCTAGGCTACTCGCATCCGCTCATGCCGCATCCCATTACAGGTCATCCGCATCATCATATTTCCATCCGCATCACCAACTATTATAATTCCAACATCCGGACTAATTCTGAGAATTTTTAGATAGAAATAGCTGGCTGACTGATCACTACGTGGATTATACGTTATTAGGACAACGAGGTTGTATATTTTGCCTACATTTCAGTAATGATAAAATGCAATATGATGTAGAGTTTCTGAAGTCATGATTCTACATACTGAGGACGTGACGGCGATAACATATTTTCAAATAACTAACTTATAAACTAGCATATGTAGTCCAACTATGCGACATGCCTTCTCTCACGAATCAAGTTGAGAGAGATTAGGGCATACTCCACGCGGAGGCAGTGCGAAGTGGTGGAGGAATTCAATCTAATTGTGTTTTCAATCCACTGTAGGTACTACGTGTTCACTGTACGTTCAAATATGTTTATAGTTGACTATAAATCTGTTGGATACAACTTGACCTATTCGTAGAATGCGACCTGATATCTATAGGGAGAGGTCAGGCTGAGCATTGGTGTATTCTACTTGGAGATCCCGTTCCCTGCCGTATTGCCAGGAAAGCTACTGTGGAGTTATTTTTAGTATGCTAAAAGTCACACATACCTCACTTTTCTACACAGATGACTGAGAATCGTTTGAAGATTTCTACCTCACGATATACACAATAAATTCAATTTAAAATTCTTTTTAAGAGTAGCTTCCTTAGCAAAAATACAACTAAGGTATGTTTAGTTAAGGAGTTCCTATGGCTTTCTTCCGGTCCCATCATCAGACCTTGGACACCGTCCAGGTTAATAGTACTCGTCAAGACAAATCCAACGAGCTCAAACACAACGGGTTTATATTGAGTAGTTAGGTGGTTCCATTGGGCACCTTTTAGCTCTATCACCAGACCATGAACTAATCTAACAAATATTAACACGAGTTACAGTTTGTTTCTATGGCCACTTTGCAACTTCATCTACAAGATACAAACCGAAAGACAAACATACAATCCTGGTGATCCTAGACATTAGGATAAAGTTATAAAATCATTTTATTGTCATCGGTCTGTGTACCAATTTTTAAGTGTACCGAACATCTTGAAGTTGCTGAAAATTACGTTGAAAGATTCCGTTACATACATAAATACAAAGTTACAGGTCAAGCTAATAAAAGCTTATTAATAAAAATTAGAGGAGAGGTCAGGCTATAGAAGTAAATTTTATTTTTAGGCAAGCAAGGTTTGTTTGTTATAATTTGGCTTCGACTTGTTCTCCCACTTTATGTTAGTACTACTTAGTAAACACTTAACCATCGTTAACCAAACTATGTTGAACTTAAGCTCAATTTGCCCAGTACCACTAAACAAATCCAGCTCTGAGCTAATACGGTTCCCGGCTCTGTTGCGCTTCAATTTTAGAAGCAGACATCCAAGCTTAAAATGTCTGTTCTAGCCACTATTCTACCACAGCGATGCTACATTTTATTTCGTTGAAAAATACGGTATTTTTATTCTATACAAAATATTGTAGCTTCTTATATAAAGCTGTATAAAGATTTTAGTATAAGATACAAAATTTTGACAACCCGATCTGTTAGTAAAATGCGTAGGTTAGATATGGTATACAACAATAGCACTTTTCTTTGTTTTAAAATTTTTATTCTTGTAAGGCACGGCTCGGTAAAGTGGGTAAGAGCATAAGCTGCTCCGCCCACTTGGTCGAGAATTTACGTGTTCGAATCCAGCAGGGGATGAATCTTTGTGTGTCCCACAAACGTTTTAGTCTTTATGTCTGTGCATATAAAATTCATTTTTATAAACATATGTTTATAAAAGTACCTGGATACCCATGACGCACAAATATTTCCTAGCGTGGTGCTACGTTATAAAAAAGAAAATCAAACTGCATTTAATAATTACTTCGTATTCTACTATCAAATACTCAGAGGCATTATGGTATCAGTCGATGGTAAGTCGATAATCGTTAGTGCTGAGTGCAATACCCAATATTGCTCGACCACTTCGGGTAAGCCATCCACCATAGAGCTAGGTTTTATGGCGCAGTACCTGTAACAGACTATGTAGGAATCGGCTGAACACAATTTCACACTGAATCACTTTCTTAAAACTAAAACTATTTTTCCGATTTAACGCGGTTTTTTGAGCGCTCATAGTCATGGAAGGTAGAGTCGCTCCGTTGACCACGGGTGCTGTAAAGCACTCAAAACGTCGACAACTTCATCATCATCATCTCAGCCTATACTTGTCCACTGCTGAACATAGGCCTCCCCAATCGCTTTCCAGCGTAACCGGTCCGATGCCACGTGCATCCAATGACTTCCTGCGATTTTCACAAGATCGTCGGTCCATCTGGCAGGTGGTCGTCCCACGCTGCGCTTGCGAATACGTGGTCTCCACTCTAGAATCTTTCTGCCCCAACGCCCGTCCGATCTTCGCGCTATGTGGCCCGCCCATTGCCACTTCAGCTTGCTAATCTTAAGGGCTATGTCGGTGACCTTGGTTCTTCTACGAATCTCCTCATTCCTGATTCGATCACGTAGAGAAACGCCGAGCATAGCTCTTTCCATAGCTCGCTGAGCAACTCTGAGCTTTTTTATGAGACCTATAGTAAGAGACCACGTCTCTGATCCATATATCATCACTGGTAACACACATTGACTAAAAACTTTAGTCTTTAGGCACTGAGGTATTTTGGATGAGAAGATGTTGCGCAGTTTCCCGAACGCTGCCCAGCCAAGTTGGATTCGTCGATTGACCTCTCTCTCAAAGTTGGACCTACCTAACCGGACTACCTGTCCCAGGTAAATGTATTCGTTGACTACTTCAAGAGTAGAGTTCCCAACGGTGAGTGTGGTGGGTACGACATGGACGTTAAACATTATTTTTGTTTTGTCCATGTTCATTTTAAGACCCACTTGTTGAGATACTCTGTTTAGGTCGCCGAGCATTCGTCCTAGATCTTCCAGCGACTCCACCGTGACCACAATGTCGTCGGCAAATCGAAGGTGAGTGATGTATTCGCCATTGATGTTGATGCCAAGTCCTCGCCATTCCAAGAGCTTGAAGGCGTCCTCTAAGGTGGCCGTAAACAGTTTCGGAGAAATGACGTCTCCTTGTCTTACTCCTCTTTTTATGGGGATTGCCTTCGTGCACTGTCCCTGTACTCGGACTGACATGGTGGCGTTATTATACAAGCACTTCAACACTTCGATGTACCGATAGTCAATGCGGCATCGCTGGAGAGATCTAAGAACCGCCCAAGTCTCGATCGAATCGAAGGCTTTCTCATAGTCCACAAACGCCAAGCATAGTGGCTGATTATACTCCTCGGTCTTCTGTATAATCTGCCGCAGCGTATGTATGTGGTCTATGGTACTAAAGCCTTTCCGGAAACCGGCTTGTTCGGGAGGCTGGAAATCATCAAGCCTGCGTTCGAGACGATTTGTGATGACTCTCGAAAACAACTTGTAAACATGGCTTAGCAGTGTGATGGGCCTATAGTTCTTTAATAAAGTGTTATCACCTTTCTTGAGTACCACCACACCCCTGTTCCATGCTTCCGGCGTTTTTCCTTCGAGCAAGATGGAATTAAACAGCCTCTGAAGGACTTTAAGTACCGGCGATCCGCCCGCTTTCAGAAGCTCTGCGGTAATTCCGTCTTCGCCCGGCGCTTTGTTGTTTTTAAGTTGTTTGAGAGCCATCCTAATCTCGTACAGGCTGATGTGCGGGATATCTTCAGTGTAGTGTCGGGTTAGCTTGGCTCTTGGGTCTTTTACCAAGTCAACAGGTTTAGCTACTGAGGTATACAACTGCCTATAGAACCTCTCTCTCTCCCTGAGCACCTCTGACCTATTCGACGTTACGTTTCCGTCCTCGGTCTTCACCTTCGTCAACTGGCTTTGCCCAATAGACGCGTCTCTTGCGAACACTTTGGAGCCCTTGTTCTGCTCTATGGTCTCCTCAATACGTCTTGTATTGAAGGACCGTAAATCGTGTCGCAAGGACTTCAATATCTGTCCATTGAGCTGCCTATAGGACTTAGCATCATCGGAGGTTTGGAGTGTCATGGTATAGGCCTATTTTTACGGTGGGGCTTAAAATGCTTGGACCCGACCATATGGACAGCCTCTACCAACATATTGTTGATTTCGTCCACTGATGCGCTGCTGTCTAGCAATTCGAAGCGGTTTGACAATTCGAGTTGAAAGTTCTCGGGGTTTTCTATATGTGCATTAGAAGGTCGGAGCGTAGACTTCATCAGACGCGATCTTTCCATTTTGACATTAATATTTAATGTGCCTCTGACCATTCGGTGATCACTGCCGATTTTACCCTGTGAATCACGGAGACATTATTTTGACATTAATATTTAATGTGCCTCTGACCATTCGGTGATCACTGCCGATTTTTACCCTGTGAATCACGGAGACATCATTAAATATTTGTCGCTTGGTGCTCATGATGAAGTCTATCTCATTTTTTGTGAAACTATCAGGGCTCATCCAGGTCCATTTTCTATGAGACGGCTTCTGGAAGAAAGAGTTCATCATAAAGAGTCCCTCCTTCTCCAGAAATTCGGCCAGCCTCTGACCCTTAGGGTTACGCTGCCCATATCCAAATTGCCCCACTCTCAACTCATCATCGCCCCGTTTGCCCAGTCGCGCATTGAAGTCACCCATAACTACTGTAAAGTGTGCTTTGGAAGTATGTATGGCTCTACTAATGTCCTCATACATAACTTCGACCTCATCATCTGAGTATGCCGAGGTCGGTGCGTAGACCTGTATGACCTTCAGCGAATATCTTTTGGATATTCTGAGTATCAGGTACGCTACCCTGCTCGACACACTAGTGATGGACACAACGTTGTTTATGAGTGACTTTTGGACGATAAATCCGACACCACCTTGGGACTGCTGTTCGCCCTCCCGGTAGTAAAACAAGTTGCCGGATTTTAAGGTTATCGTGTCCTCGCCCTCTCTTCGGACCTCGGATAAACCAACAATACTCCACCGCAACTTGTTTACCTCTTCTTCCAGCTCAACTAGCATCTCATCTGTCCTCAATGTGCGTGCGTTGTATGTCACCAGGGCCAATTTTCCGTTTTGGTGGAAGCCGAATCTCTGCCGGAGATTCTTAGCACCCCTTGTCCTGTCGTTACCATGGCTGCTACCGTGGCCAGGACGAACAGGACCGCCGGGGACTAGAGGCCTGGTTTTCTTGCTTTCTTCCATAATATTGGTTGGGGGTGTTTGCCATACTCGCCACGCTTGGCAGGCGGGTTGGCGAGCGCAGTTTTTGGTCGTAGAAGTGTTAAGGGAACGCTGCTGCCCATTCCCTAGTTTTCCCTTAGTCGCCTTGTACGACACCCGATGGGATGAGATGGGTCCTATTCTAAGCCGGGAACCACGCGGCGGTCGACAACTTAAACAACAAAAATAAGCCACGATAAAATTCTAAAAAAGTTTTTTTTTCTATCTATCTATATCAACACGCCAAATCCCTTGTGGGGTAGGGAGAGAGTACAGAATTCCAACAGGTTCTTTCCTTATATACCTCCTTGGCTTCCTCCACTCTCAAAGTTCGTCTCATACACGCTTGCCGGTCACGGAGACTTCTGACTTGTCCTTCAGATAAGACTCGGTCTATTTGGTCATAGTAAAATAGTCTAGGTCTTCCCCGGTACCTACATCCTTCCACTTTCGCATTGTATATGTTTGTAATTCTTTCTTCTGAAATTTGGACAAAGTTTTATTTAATTCGCGTAAATCTAAGAACTCAATATGGGAATTAATTAATCTTTAATTAAGATATCAAGACATAATAAACTAACCAAAGAAACCCGACTACGTAAAATAATATAAGTTAATTGACAAGAGTACATTTAAGACTTTATAATTTAATTAAATGTAATTTTGTTTTAAAATAGTATCATAAAAATATAGATCTTTGAATACGGCTATTTATCAGCTACAAATTGATATCCATAATTTTATAATACCCAAGATTTTTTTGGGTTATTCTCAAAACCGATCCCCTTTTTATTATTATTATTTATTCTTGGATGATGCACTAAATAGTTTTCGCATTTCAGATCAGATCCCCAACGTTTTTGGAAGGTGAATCAGATTGGAATAGAAAATAATTTAAAATAAAACTGATCCCATCAAAACTAACAAACTCATTTTCATACTTCCCATCTTTTTGATCGTTATTCCATTTTGGATGGAAATCCATGAACCTATGCCACCTGAGAGTGGAAGCCATGGGCGGTTAAGACGAATTTAACAACTCATAACTAAAATACATCAAGCCGTTTCGGCTGCAGGGCGTGCCCATGAAATAGAAATACATACATACTTATGTACATACATACACACATAAAACATTACCTTATTTCTGTGTTCGGGTAAAAGGTTAGGTCGTTTCATATTTACAAGCAATCTAATGAAAATACCGTAGCCGAATTCTGAGATAAATCATTTGATAAAATTGACAACCGCTCTTCATTTTACTGTGAAAATAATCCGAATAACTATTCACTTTTTTAGTGACATTTTTACATCAAAAAAATATATCGCCTGTAGATATTTATTTTATTTCATAGAGATAAAAAAATATAGGCGAGACCGTACGGACCTAAACCAAGATATAAATCTCAAAAACCATTTGTACAAATCAACTTACAAAGTAAACCACGAAAACAAGACTGAAGGACATAATATATATTTTATTTTCACATCATTAACTCTTGATATAGTGGGGTGACTACAGAAACTTATGCTGAAATAATATTAGCTTACTGTAGGTATATTTCTTGCTGGCGTGGTTTCGAAATGCGAGTGCGTGCACGCGCTCGAAATCAGACGGCAGGAATGACGACGCACCGTGGAGGAGTAGCGCCCGAGGCTCAGCCAGGAGCACATTGCGCGCAAGCGCGTCATCCAAGTTATCCTCCCATCCTTCGAAGCCTAGCAACAGCGGAGAAGTAGGCGAATCTCCTACAGGCTTGCTCAGATAATCACCGGTCACGGATGTTTTGGTGATTATCTGAGCAATATCGGACGCGAGGCGACGGCGACCTGTCGCCACTGTGGTAGGTGCCGGGATTCCGCAGAACACACGCTCGTCGAGTGCCCAGCGTGGGCCTCCGAGCGGCGGATGTTGGTCGACCGGATCGGACCAGACCTCTCCTTGCCGGCAATAGTAGCGGTTATGCTGGCAGGGGAATCGGCATGGGGGGCCGTATCCTCCTTCTGCGAGACTGTGATGTCTCAGAAAGAGAAAGCAGAACGGGATCGGGAGAGGGCCGATCTCGCTCGCCAAAGGCGACGGCGCCGGGGCGGAGGTACAGCCCGCCTAGGCCCCCAGGCCCCAGGTGTGGCTCACGCCACCGCGACGGTGCAGGTGCTACAAATTTCCCCTCCCGAGGCGGGCTCTTCGGAGCGCGGCACAAGGCGAGCACCGGCTCAATCTACTCGGAGATCCCGGAGCCCCTCTGACACATGCCAGTGTCGGCTACCGTGGGGTTTTAGTCGGTAAGAGTCCAACATGCCCCGCCAGCTTCCCTGGCTGGCGGAAGCCCATGAGGACTTCCCCACGTAAAAAAAAAGTGTTTAAGAGCTTGCGTCGCTCCGCCAACTTGATTGAGTAGTCGTGGGTTCGATTCTCGCACGAGATAAATCTTTGTGTGATCCAAAAATGTTTGTTTCGGTCTGGGTGTTTGTGTATATGAATCTCATGTTTATAAACGCACCTACGACACAGGATTAATTTCTAGAGTGGAGCTACGTTTATTTATAAAAAAAAATATGGGTCACACAAGGATTTGTCCCATGTGGGCATTGAACCTGAGACTATTCGATCCGATGGACGAAGCTACTTGACCTCTTAACCACTAGATCAAATCGTCCGTCCGATCAATGAGGTAGTCTTTTGATTGTTTAGCATAAAACATTAGCCTCCTTTTAGGTTTGCTGTGTAAAATATTCTTGTATGATGGGTGTGTTTACGAACACTAACTTCAGATCTCGATCGGAACAACTAGACCAAACAAATGATTAACAGTTATTACAATCCAGATTCCGAAAATATGGCTGCATTGGGATGTTTGAATAGCTCCTAAATTTAGCCCGCTAGCCATTCGAGGCACAATGCTATAAATCATTCATGATCTAAGTCTTCTGGTTGGTAAATTATCAAAGTGACTGGATCTCGACTGTACCTTAATGGGTGTATTCCAATTTGTTCTACGAGAACATGTCAATCTGCCACTTAAGTTTAGCAATTTATTTATTTATTTATTCTCAAATTACAACAACTATCTTTACAGGTTTTTTCCTAATACGATAGTGTAGTCAACTTATTTAAATACTATATCATTACATTAGTTCGTGCATTATATTATATACATTAACTTATTTATTATTTAATAAATTATACATTATGATTAATTATTTTTTAATTATATATTAAATTATATTATAAGATAAGACCTATAAAGTTGCTTTCTTAAATTCGCTCATGGAACAGATAAATAAGTCAATTCTCTCGGCAACTTTATTTAGTGTGTGCAAAGCACGCGTCAGAGGCGAATTGGCTAGCAAGCAGGCAGCAATTCTGAGTGCCAGGTCAGTGACTTTGGTCCCAGGTGGCAGTGGGCGGGGCACATCGCTCGTAGAACTGACGGCCGTTGGGGCAGAAAGATTCTAGAGTAGTAGCCAAGTACCGGAAGACGTGGAGTGGGCAGGCCTCCTTCAAGATGGACCAATGACCTAGTGAGGCTCGCGGGTAGGAGTTGCGTAGTTGAGATGCGTACAGCACAAAGCAGGTCGTTGTGGCGATCTTTAGGGGTGGCCTTTGTTCTGCAGTAGACGTCTTTCGGCTGAAGATAAATAGATAGAAAAGAACATATAGAAGTATATTTCCGCGTTGTTCTGCTGATTAATTTACTATGTTCTACGATTTGTTCCATAGGTTGAAGATACAGATTTTTTTCTTGAGTTTTTTCTACTAGAAAATTAATTTTAAGGTTTAATTTTGTATTCATATTTTCTATGAATGTAACTAATAAAACATATTGAAAAAAACAGCATGAGAATAGTAAATATAGAATATAAAATCCAATTTGTTCTATTTAATTAACCAGTAGGACAAGGCGAACAAATAATCCAATATGTTATGCTATTCGAACATAATCACTACCTTAATGGGATGAAACTTTTGGACATTGGATTGGTGCAATTTTGATATTCTAACAACACTGTTTCTATCTTAACATTTACGCTTAAGCTCCCTTCTTCTGCGAAAAATTAATTCGTAATCTATTTTAACGACGTTGCGTGAGATTTTCATCCAACAATAAGTGTATCTCTAACGACTAAAATAATCATTATGAATGATTGAGTAGAAAAGGAATCAATTCAAAAAGATTTGTACCGAACTCTCAATGCTAACTGAAAATAACAAAAAAACCAACGTTTGAAAAATGGGTGTTAAAAGCGGAAAAAAATTACCATCAATTTTCTGGGGATGGCATTCGGTACCTAAGAAACTTTCTAAGCTGAAAGAGTTAATAAAGTTTTGGAAACTTTTGAAATGTTAGCGAAGAAAAACAATTACCGGATTGAAGTTTAACTAATTCCCAGATGCCGCTCGTTTGTTTAATTCCAAAAGCAGGTTCTCGCGGTGATTGAATTCGCGACTAACCGTTTTTTTATAAAGTTTCCGATTTTAATTCCTCGATACAAATACAAATGACCCATAGACTTAACTTGAGATACCTTACAACGGTTGTGCAACGTTACAAGCTGGAGCTTAGAGCGTTAGATTGGCCACACGGTAAATACCGTGATGATGAAATATCTAAACTAAAATGTCGCCAGGGTAAATTCACCGTCAAAACGTGTTGTCGATTTTCGTGATATTAAAATATTTATTTTCCTCATTTTTAAACGTAGCCCCACGCTATCATTTATTCTTGTGCCGTGGCTGTGTTTACAAACATGAAAATTCACATACACAAATACCCAGACCGGAACAAATATTTGTGCATCACACAAACATTTTTCCCAAGCGGGAATCGAGCCCGCGACTATTAGACACAGTGGTTGGAGCAGCTTAAGCTCTTAACCACTGCGCTATCGTCCGTCAAAACTTGTGTCATCCAGGCCAGCACGCTGTGACTCTATTTACAAGTCGTGATGATATTGATTGTGGATAGGATTGAAGAAGTCACCAACAAGCCCTTATATAGCTGATTGAATTACAGCTTTAGCAAACTGAAAAATAAAAATAAACGCTATATTCGTGCGTGTTACCCGACGGTCGCTTCGTCCGCTAATAGTTAAGTCGGTATTAACAATAAAAAATTATGCAGACGTAAACCGCGCGAGTGCTCCACCGACAATATGGTCGCTTAGACTGTATCTGGATCTGGATCTATCATATATATGATACGGACACGCCTATGTTTCCCAAGCTGGGGTTGAAGAGATGTATTTTGTATACCTACTTTTCCCCGATGATGTTAGGTTCCATGTAATATGGGATAGATAATATCAATGAGGGTCCTTAAATGGTCCTTTAAAATAAAAAAATCACACGTCACACCTAAATTCCCCAAAACTCAGTTGGTAAAGTTGTATTGTGTATGTATAGCGTTATTATTTGACATATCACAGACGATGTAAAAGAGGGAAGCCTCTTCCAACTGCTGCTTATAATTTGTAGATAAAAAAATATATATATACTTCGTGTGAACCCGTACTATGCGCAAAAAGGCAACATTTTAACATAATATATCGCTACCTGCGACTTCGTCTGCGTACAAAAGGTAACCTATATCCTTCCCAATGAAGCAACTTCTTTATAAATGCTATTAAAAGCTGTACAGCAGTTTAGACGTGTGTGTGTGTGTGTGTGTGAATGATGTACGCTGTTGGCCGCGAGGCCTTTACAGCTTCACCGGACTTAAAGGCGAGCGTGCAACCACTACGCTCTAGCCAGCCAGAAGGGCAAGGGGCGACATACTCGAGGGCGCCTCGAATAGAGGCGCCCTCGGTTGGGACAGTCGCTGTAGGGGGACGGGTGCACTACTAAGTGCACCGGTCAACCGCCGGCTATGGGAGGGGATCTATGACTACGTCTTCATCGTCGCCCGTATTCTAAGCGGAAAGAAGGGATGACAAAGCATCGGGGGGGTCGGTGAGAACATGTCGCGGCCGGCGGTGGCGGCAGGGGTCGGGGGGGAGATCGTAGTCGGCGGCGGCTACGATTAACGGATTCGCATGGGTAGATGCGTTCGCGAAGTGACGTGTTGACGCCTTTTTAATAAAGGCGCGAATAGGTTCGAGACCTAGATCGGAGTGGAGAAGTTTAGATGTAAAAAAGTAACAAAATTATTCCAAATTTACAAAAGTATGGATAAATCATCAGATGCCCAGACAATTCTCAAATTAAATAAAAAGGCACAGTCTATAAAAGCCAAACCCAAGCAATCCTACTCAATTACTTAAGTACCCAGCTCGGTTCAGCCAAGTAACCGATGAGAATACGCAGTAAAGCATAAGGTTTTTTGGCACGAACAAAATGCCCATTCAGTCCAACCGAGAGTATAGTTCAAGCGAAGAATGCCGCATTTCCTTCGGTTCAGTTGGAAAATATTAAAACTATTCTGGCAAGACACGGTGCATTTTTGCTAAGTAGACATTGTCACCATTATTTTACTGCCTTTGTTAAGTGCCTTATGACTGGTTTCATTATTCAACTCAAGGATAGTTTTGTTTACTGTTAGTAGAATTTTGACAGATTTTCCATACAAAATGTGTCAAAATTCTATCCGTAATATTGAAACCGACCGTTATTAGTGTTTAAGTGGTAGCGATATTGAAGTATTTATTTAATTACGTAGGTAGAGCAATAAAAATATAGATAGTATGTTGCTATTATTTATTACAAGTTTCATCCCGCGACTTCGTCCGCGACCCTGAAGGCCCCCCTGCTGATATTGGTACAGGGGCGACGGGGTCCCCCGCCAGATCTTCTTAAGCCACGGGCTATTGGGCTGAACCTTGCTGTACTTATACAGTCATTTCCTAGAAGTTTTATACATTTCCTAAAGAGCAATCGTACCGGTTGAGCTTTAGAGCGGTTGGGGAGGCCTACGTTCAGCAGGGGAAGGGGATAGTCTGACGGTAATGAATAGTAAATGTGTTAAATTCAGAATATCTGAAGACTATAACAGAGTAAATGGAGCAGGAAAATTGTCTCAAACTATTTTATCCATTACGTCGCTTCTATCACAAACTTACTATAGGACTGTCATTTTTTTATACAAAGCTTCCCCTCGAAACAAATGGTAGTGCTGGGTATTTCCAACTGTTTTACTAAAATAAATATGCATTGCGATCACTTATATAGTAATGGACAGTTGCTAAAATGGTGTTATAACGTAATCTCGAAGCAATCGTCGTAGACTACATACCTTACTTTTTTGCATAAGTTGCTCAACCATAACCTTGACTTCCAGTGATATCATCAATGTCGTACTGTTTACTGTTCCTCACAAATCACCACGTTACACCATTACCGGAATCTTCAGCAAACCAGCCGTAAGAATTAATATCGGACTTAAATAGTGCGACCTTGTAATGAATACTATCTTCCACGATTCCTTTTACCTTAAGGAATAATATAATAAAATCATTTGCATAATTTACAAACATGATTTTTAATTTACCAACTTCTGTCTGTACACCCACATATCGCCAAGGAAGTAAGGGCCTAATATTTAGGGCCCATACTAATTACCATTATACCGGGCACAACACCAACTCCGAACTGTTACAGAAAATTTTCAGACAGAAAAACTAGCCTCTAGACCCTTAGTTCCCAAAGTAATCCAGGGAGACTCGACGAGGGTCTACGTTGGCATGACAAAAAAATGGGGGTTCACAATTCGTAAGCGGGGGTCCACGAAAATTTATTTGCTTTCGATAGTGAAGAACTAAAATGATGGCTTGACTTCACCTATCAATGTAGGCAGATAATATTTTAAGCGACTGTTACTTATAAAACAATGCATAAAGACTTGCAAAGCGCTGCCGCCGTCCGCAACGCTTGTTCAGACATGCAAGGGGACGAAATACGACTTGTGGCGTGTGTGCTTGCAATCTTGCATGAACTTGTTTGATTCTTCACGAAAATAAATACGAATAATAAGATAAACGTTTCTCATTTGTTTCCGGAAAATCGAAAAGAAAAGTAAAGTAAAGTGAATCGATGTTAGTGTTCGCCAGTGTCAGAAAAAGTAAGTATTTACCTGTCTATTTGTTATACATACTTTTATTTTATATTGTAATAAGTATATTTGTAATGTTTGCGTGTGGTAGATACGTATTAAAAATTAAATACTGAACAAAGTCATAATTATATACCTCCATAAAGGCCAGAAGGCCGACAAAGGTTTAACTTTTTGTCCCTACTTTATTAGTATTTTCTTTACCCGACTGTGTGGTGCTTCACTAAATCAATCAATCAATCAGCCTATTGCAGTCCACTGCTGGACATAGGCCTCTCGTAACACGCGCCATTGCCCACGGTCCTCCGCCTTCCGCATCCAGTCTGTCCCAGCGACCTTTTTAAGGTCGTCGGACCATCTAGCTGGGGGCCGTCCTACCTTACGCTTACCAAGTCGCGGTCTCCACTCTAGGACACGCTTGCTCCATCGGCCGTCGGTCCTTCTGCAGATGTGACCAGCCCATTGCCACTTTAGCTTACTGAGTCTGCGAGCTATGTCGGTAACTTTGGTTCTTTATCGGATTACCTCGTTACGAATTTTATCCTTCAAAGAGACGCCGATCATAGCTCGCTCCATAGCCCGCTGTGCGACTTTGAATTTGTGGATTAGTTCCACTGTGAGTGGCCACGTCTCAGCCCCGTAAGTCATAACAGGTAGGACGCATTGGTTATAGACTTTAGTCTTCAGGCATTGCGGTATAGGCGAAGAGAAAACGTGACGTAGTTTGCCAAATACTGCCCAACCTAACTGGATCCTGCGGTTGATTTCTTTCTCGAAGTTGTTTCTACCAAATTGGACAACATGTCCAAGGTAGACATACTCCCGAACAACTTTGAGCATCGAACCATCGACGTAGATCGGTCCCGGCGTGACATGCTCATTAAACATGATCTTGGTTTTATCCAAGTTCATGCCGAGACCGACACCTCGAGAGGCTCCATTTAGGCTATGCAGCATTTCGCTTAACTGTTCCAGTGACTGCCACGATGATGATATCATCGGCAAACCGAAGGTGTGAGATGTATTCGCCGTTGATGTTAATGCCCCGCCCAGTCCAGTCCAGCGTCTTGAAGACGTCTTCGAGTGCATTGGTGAAGAGCTTGGGGGATATTACATCCCCCTGTCTTACCCCTCGACGTAGCTGGTTGGTCTTTTGGTCCTGGAGCTGGATGGTCATTGTGGCGGTTTCATACAGACATCTCAACACCTCGATACAGCGCCAATCGATGCGACATCGCCGCAGCGCATCCAAAACCGCCCAGGTTTCGATGGAGTCGAAGGCTTTCTCGTAGTCCACGAAAGCCATACACAGCGGCTGATTGTACTCTTCGGTCTTCTGTACAATCTGCCGAACAGTATGGATGTGGTCTACGGTGCTGCAGCCTTTTCGAAACCCGGCTTGTTCCGGTGGCTGGAACTCGTCGAGTCTTCTGGCGAGGCGGTTTGTGAGTACTCTCGAGAACAACTTGTAGACGTGGCGTAGGAGTGAGATGGGTCTATAGTTCTTAAGCAACGTTTTGTCACCTTTTTTGAAGAACAGAACCACCGCACTCCCGCTCCACGCTTGAGGTGTTAAGCCCTGGTGGATGACAGAATTAAAGAGGCTCGCTAGCTTTTTCAGGATTGGAGTCCCGCCTGCTTTTAGGAGCTCAGTGGTGATTCCGTCATCGCCTGGCGACTTGTTGTTTTTGAGCTGCTCGAGAGCCACTCTGACCTCGTCCTGGTTGACATCAGGGATGTCTTCCGTGTGGTGGCGTGTGAGTGGGGCTCTGTGGTCGTCAGCGCTGGGTCTCGTGGGTTTAGTCATCTGTGATGCGTACAGGTCTTTGTAGAAACTCTCAATTTCCTCGAGTATCTCGAACTTGGAGGTTACGGTTTTGCCACCCGCAGTTTTAAGTTTCGTCAGATGGGATCTACCTAGCTGGCGAGCGATGACTTTGGTGCCTCTGTTCTGTTCAATCGCAGCCACAATGGCGCGGGTGTTGGAACATCGGAGGTCACGTCGCACCCGCTTCCGGATCTTCCGGTTGAGGTTCCTCCCATCCGGCGAAGACGCCTGCGTGGATGACATTTCCCGTCTCTGCCTCATAAGTTCAAGAGTCTCGAGCGAGAGTTTAGACTCTCTGTTACCGCTTTTGCCGGGAAACACCCTTCCAGACACATCCTGTAGCGTTTTGACCACTGTGTCGGTTTTCTTGTCAACATTGCCTTCGGTTTCCAGCAGGTTGAAACGATTTTGGAGCTCCAGTTGGAACTATTCGGACCCTAAAGCTATTTGAGGCGCAGTAGATCTGAGAGTAGACCTCATCATGCGACTCCTTTCAGGCCTGAAGTTTATATTTAGAGCGCCTCGGACAAGTCAGTGATCGCTGCCGGTAATAAACCTGTTGATAACGGAGATGTCTCTAAACATAGACTTCCTGTCAGTCATGATGAAGTCTATCTCGTTCCTCGTCACAGTGTCGGGGCTTCACCATGCCCACTTTCTATGAGGCTTCTTCTTAAAGAACGTATTCATCAAGAAGAGCCCCTGCGACTCCAGAAAGTTGACCAGCATCTGCCCCCTGTGGTTTCGGCGCCCCACGGCGTGGGTTCCGATTAACGTTTCGCCGCGTTCTTGTAATCCCACTTTGGCATTGAAGTCCCCCATAACAACGTTGTAGTGAGCCTTGGTGGTGCCATGTAATGCCTTGGCGATGTCTTCATACATGGCTTCGGCTATGCCGTCGCAGTATGACGAAGTCGGCGCATATACCTGTACCACCTTCACTAAAGGAGAGATATATTATGATTGACCTGCATGATTGTAAATATTTCAGTTTCCTAAAGCTAAATTATTTAATTAAATATATTTTCATAAATTGTACGCGTCTTTATCTGCAACGTGCATCAAAGTAATAAATAAATAATTAAAATCGCGGAGTTTTGATATCAAAATAATATTGAAAAGTATTTTCTATCGAATTTACAGAAATATATCAAAATATATTTATGTCAAAATGTTTTACATTACATTAAAATCGGTTCAGCCGTATTCATAAAACTCTATTATGGTTTAAGATCCATAATAGAGTTTTATGAAGCGATTTATTCCTTTCAATAATTAGAATCAGTTTGCCGTCAGTACGTTGTTTATTTCATTGCAATCATTAATTAGGTAATCCTATTCTGTTAAAATAGCCATATCTTGTTGAGAAAGATGAAGAAGCTTTATAATTTCTTAAACAAAGTTTTTTTTTATTTATAGGTATGTAACTGATACGAAACATGGCTGAATCTATTTTATTTTTTATTTTTATTTATTTGGGAAAACAAACGATTGTGTACAGAGCTTAATTTAACTTAGTGCTATATACAAATTTGTACATCCACTACTGGGTATAATGTAAGAAAGGAAAAAAAAATAATTAAAAAAGGAAATAATTAACAATTAACATGGTCTGCTTTAGCTAGCTAGAATCTAAGAAGAAATGTCGACAGTATAGTCTTGATTATTTAAAATTTGGTTTTCTTCCATCAAAGGCAGACAAGCAATTGCCCGATATGCCTTTTATGCAACAAAGTTTTTAGTAATGACTCTATGAAATCATCGAAGTTCGAATATCATCTAAGAAGGTGTCTTCCTGATAAAATAAGTAAAGGTTTGTAATATTTTCAAGCATTAAAGGAAACATATGAAAAGAGACCCACCGTGCACAGTATGTTCACTTTAACATCTGAGAGTAACGATTATAGCTTGCGGGCACGTAACAATATCTCATTACTTATAGCAAATTCTGGAAAACACCGCACACCATTGAAGAACAGTTAATTTTACCCGCTGTTGAAGAGGTTTTAAAAACTGTTCTGCACAAATCTCTATTTGACATACACAAAAAAATTCCTTTAAGTAACAACACTGTACAAAGACATATTGATGAAATAAGCTCTGATATTTAAAGTTTCTTGTGTAATTATTTGCAAACAACTCATTTTTCTATTCAACTGGAGGAAACAACTTTACCTGGTAATGAAGCATTATTATTAGCATATGTTTGATTTGTTATGGACGAAGAAATTCATGAAGAGCTTCTATTCGCGAAAACTTTGGAGACGGACATTAAAGGTGAATCAATATTTAATGTCCTGAGTGATTTTTTTAAGGAAAAATCGATTCCTTTCACAAACGTTATTTCGGTGGCAACAGATAGAGCTCCTGCCATGGTCAGGCGATATCGTGGATTTATAAGCCATCTTAAAAGAATTATACTAGAGGTAACTGCAATTCACTGTGTCATCCACCGACAACACCTAGTAGCGAAAAAATTGAGTGGTAGATTGCACCAATCGCTTCAATTAGTGATTAATGCAGTTAACAAAATAAGAAGCAATGCGTTAAATACGCGTTTATTTGCACAATTGTGCGATGAAAATGATGAAGACTTCCAAGGATTGCTCTTTCATACTGAAGTACGCTGGTTGTCGAAAGGTGCATGTTTAACAAGATTTTACTCACTTTTTGAATCTGTTTTAGAGTTTCTGGAAAGTAAAGATCCAGATTTAAAAGAAAACCTGATCAATTTAAAAGCAGACATCGCGTATTTGACAGATTTGATCAAAACATTTAATGGCATTAACTTATAATTACAAGGGGACAGCCTCAATTTAATAAAAACAAAGGGTTTAATTTCAGATTTTCTTAAAAATTGAAATTTATGAAGCTAAATATTAGTTGGCGCGAATTTTCCCAGTTTTCAAACTTGTCACAGGTAGAATGCCTTGATGAGGATATTCAGACATGCGTTCAACATTTTATTTGCCCTGCATGATGATCAAGTACATCCCTCCCATTAAAGTTATGACTATTTTGTGATTGTCATTGTAGAAGTTACGTTACGTTATTAATGTTTAATTTTAATTATATTACGACTGTTGTCATATAACAATGTTATATGATACCAATAATAATTAACAGTGTAATAATTACATATTTGAATAAATACAACACAAAAAAATATACTATTTTTCTTTTTATTTTTACCACTCCGAATGGGGAGTTTTCTAAATGAAATAAGTGAGAATTGATTGGTTCCTTATGCTGTAAGTACGTGTCAAAAAAGTAAAGTCAGATGTAATCACTTTTTTGACAATTAATTAACCAATCAATTCTCACTTTTTATCGAAAACTTTAATGGTTGGAACTCAGCCGCAACGCAAATTTCCATAGTTAGATCTAATTTTCACATTTTTTGTTGAGTTTTGGGAAAATGGTAGAAATGTATCTGCAGGGGGTCCACCGAAACCAGCTGACTTTTGAAAGTTGTCTATAAGAAAAAAAGTCTGGGAACCTCTGCTCTAGGCTTGTGGTTTTCAACAAGCGAGTATGCCACTAGACATTAACGGGACAGTAGAAGCAGTAAAACGTCAACAGGACAAGCGTTAGTCGAATAATACCATAACCATTCTAAGTAAAAAATAACGATGTCAGAATATAAAAATTGTCACAGTCAAGTCTCAGTCCCAAATCGCAACAATAATATGAATATAAGATGTTCGTACCGCATTGCGGCGACGGCTCAGTTAATCAGTTGCCCACTTTATGCTAATGCTGTAATGCATGTGGCGAGCTGCAGCGATGATGCATTTGAAATACATTGAAAAATATCACATAAGTATGTGCTACTTACTTTTGCAGATAAGAAGGTTACAAGTATCGGAAGAAGAAGAAGATGAATTCGTTATCTCGAAACATTGCGTTGAATATTACAATAACAAAAAGAAGCAGAGGGCAAACGATAAGGGTAAGTTCAGATAAACGCGTGGCACAACGCGACGATGAGACGCGCGGTAAAAGCACAGAAATCATAATAATAAAACACTAGAAGTGTAATAGTGCACAATTTCGTTCAAAACCACTGTCACCACTTTGCCAAACATGCAATGTACACTTTAAAAAGTAAATACACAGACTCGCATTATAGCTGTAAAAAATACTTTTCGATGAATTGTAATAAACCTTATAAGTACAGTTACAAGTTTTAAAATATATTTCGCAGTTGGATATACTGCAAAATACCAAGCATTTAGCCAGTACAATAGTCCACGCAGTACTGAAGCATTTTGTTATAATTCCTTACATGTGTCGTCTAGTCTAGCTTATGCGGCTATACGACTAGTGTCTCACTTTGGGTGGACGTGTTGACATAAAACACAATGGGTACACGATATGTTTAAGCACTTGTCTAACTCCCTTATTAGTCTAAAAAAAATCTGTCAATATAAATATACCCCAAGCGGGCGGCAGAGTTGTATTTAGTCCACCTACTTTTATACTAGGCGCAATACCAGCCTATTATACTAGGCACAATTTCAGACACCGGACTCACACTGGGAAGTTTTGCGTTAGAAAGACTACATTTGTCCGACCTAGGATTTGAACCCAGGACCGCGTTATCACAAAGCGATACGCTTTGCAACTAGACCAACGAGGCAGTCTAGTGGTCATTAGTCTGGTGGCGTTTAATGCGCGTTGTGTTCTTGAGGTCCTGAGTCCAAACTCTAGTTCGGATAAAATGTAGTGTTTGTATGGAAAAATTCCCAAAACCACCCTCAGAAATGTGTCCGATATAATGACAATAGGCTCACTCCCTATTACATTAGCACTTAACATCGTTGGCGAAAAGTGTACACAATACACCGTATGTATAAATTTTAGTACCGCGCGGCGAGGCGTTCGTGCGGTACCGTGCGTTCATGTGAACATGCCCTAATTCCAATACTACCCAGATCCCAAAAACCATGTGGTAGACCAAGATTTTGACAATATTTATTGCATCAGATAGGTATCTGATGCAATACATATTGCCAAAATCGTTCCTAACATTTTCCTAATATCTGCGGTTCTTTCTATAATTATGCTTGTTTACAGTATCCTCCTTTCACTTATGGCAGATCAAAACGCAACGACGCGCTGCCAGAGGCGTTCGAAGAAAATCCGTTTATTCAAAAGCTAACATTCAAGCCGTGACCGAGAAGATATTTATTTTTAAATAACACTTTGGCCTTTACGTTGTATGTACGCAAATGATGACGTATGGCGATAGTGCGCGATGCAAGTAAGTAGTCGAGGTAATTGCATAGTGTAAACGATCGTAAATAAGAACGCAAGTCTTCACACCGCTTACGGATATAACGCAATGTTGCCTGCGCGGATCAAATTGTGTTTCCATTTTACTTGTTCAAAACAAAATATGTTATTTTGATAAACGGTGGGTGTACTTATTTATACTTCAGATAACAATACAAATACAATAAAAACACAAACCAGTAGTAAGCCCCTGTAATTATTTTAGTCATTTATACATAATTTCCAGAATTATGGTTGATTAATAGACCGAGTCTTATCTAAAGGACGAGTCAAGAGTCCCTGTAACTGGCGAGCGTGTATGAGACGAACTATGAGAGTTGAGGAAGCCAGGGAGGTATGTAAGGAAAGTACCTGGTTGGAACTTTGTACTCTCTGCCTACCCCGCAAGGAATCTGGCTTGATGATATGGACAGATAGAAAGATTATTGATTAATAATAATGACAACAATCGAAATGTTTTATCAACACCCATACTTAAAGACAATTAAAGATAGTCTTCATAGGTGACTTACAAAAATACACAGAATAAAACCCCGAAAGCGAAGTCTAGGTAAGCACCCAGAATGTATGAAAATAAATATATTTAACACACATGACTACAACAACTTAAATTTCATGTTTATGTAATGACACACCGTAAACTTTACGCTTAAAATGAACTTTATCACAGCGCGCTGTTAAATTCTCCGCAAGGAAATAATGCTTCATTAAAATTTTAACGTTGCGGTTTAATTTTCTATACAAGAGAGGATTTTAATGAGTCTTGCTGTGAGACAAGAGTATTAAGAAGTGGGTCGTAAGTAAGAAATTGCGTTACATGTGGTGCCTTATACAAAACTATTTTTTAATTTATTATTAATGCAGTATGGACTGGCTTGGTCTAGTGTTTAAAAGCTTGAGTCGCTCTGTCCACTGGATTGTGTAGTCACGGGTTTGATTCCCACACGAGACAAATCTTTGTGATACCCACAAATATTTGTTTTAGTCTGAGTGTTTTTGCATGTGGATTACATGTTTGTAAACGCATCCACGACACAGTAATAATTCCTAGAGTGAGGCTACGTTTTATATAAAACAATATTTAAATAAGACGCTTCGACAATTAGATGTACAAAAGACCAAAAAGTTTATTTTATGCGACACCTATTTCTAACTTAAAACCCGCCTGGAAACCAGGGAACTAACGTAACACTAAGACCCCTTAAAACTGAAGTCTTGCATAAAATTGAGAAAATCTATTACAATTAACAGTACAGTTACAATCATACAGTATTTATTATTATGTATAAACAATATTTATGCTACACAATAAAGTTATAAAAAATTTAATGTCATTTTAATCGCTCATGGGTCTAACATAGTTTTGTCGAGTTATTTCTCCTTTTATTTCTTTTGGTCAGTTACTATTTTAGAAGCGATCAATCGACTGATAAAGTAAGAAATTATTCATTTCATATTGTAAGCTTTCTTTTATTTATAAGAGTTTACAAACATGAAAATTCACATACACAAATACCCAGACCGAAACCAGTAATTGTGGATCACACAAAGATTAGTCCCGTGCGAGAATCGAACCCGCGACTATTAGTCACAGAAGGCGGAGCGGCTTAAGCTTTTAACCACTGCGCTAAATCGTCCGTCGTAAGTAATTAAAAATTTCTAGGATGATTTCTGTAAAGTAATTAGTAGACGTCTAAATCTGATAGTCCCTGTTTAAAAAAACTTTCACAGCCCTATATACAAGGCGCAAAGTAAAAACTAAATTTAAAATATACCTTTCGCTATATTAATTACCCCAATGAGTTTTTTCAAAAGTCAAACATCACTTGAAAAGTGCTTAATTAAGTTTGGTTGAGGTTGTATCTTAAAAATATTGTAGGAATCTTTTTCAGTACTCTCCTTTAAATAGTCTTCTACCCTTACCCTAAGTAGAGGAGTACCTAACTTACCCTTCTCCCTAATCACGTAATAATGAGATGGCCAGGGTCTAGTATAACTTTCTTTATTTTGTTTCCTTGCTTACCTTATTTCAATCCTACTCACATTCAGCTGACTTATGACTAAGCAACAAACCCTGAAGTGGGAAGATGCGCTAGACCTGTTTTACATCATTAGTAATCACCTTTCTCCAGTACTTATATGTCATATAAGTACTAGAGAAAGATGATGTACTCATATATCATGTTAAATCAGTTATATTGATATTTTTACTCATAAACAGACCGTATATGAGACGAACTATGAGGGTGGAGGAAGCGTTCAAGCCATAGTCCACCACGCTGACCCAGTGCGGGTTGGCGAACTTGACACACCTTCAAGAAACTCTTAGGCATACAGGTTTCCTCACGATGTTTTCCTTTACCGTTAAACAAGTAATCATTAATTTTAATGCTTTCGAAAAGACAGAGGTGCGTGTCTGGGTTTGAACACGAGACCTCTGACTTTGCAGTCCAACGGTCTAACCACTAGGCTATCACTTATTTATTTTTATTGATATACAACACAGTTAACAATCGGTGGATATTAAACAATTCAATTTATAGTAAAGATCTAGATTGCAAACCATAATATGTACATTCAGCATAAACAGTATTTAGCAAAAGGGCGATAATAAACTTATCGTGTGAGTGCTAAGATTTAAAATTAAAACGTACGAAATTGCAAGAAGAGAAGATACTATTACATATAATACTAACTATGTGTTCGATGGAGGATATTTTTTACACTTCTAATGTATTTCCAGATTTGATTTTCAAAAATATCAAGGTTAGGATTAGACTAGGCCAAATCATTATACTGCCGAAGCATTCGTACTAGAGGATTGAAATAAGAAATATTATTTTTATGAATTTGTATTGCGAAAAGATTAGCTTTATCAGACCTGCGAGCCCTTAATTTTATATTAAAACTTATTTGTGAAAGTAACTTTGGTGAATCGATCATTGCAAGTAACACTTTGTATAAATAAATGAAATCGGAAACTTTTCGTCTTGTTTCGAGGGATTGGACGCCGAATTGAGTCAGTCTCATTTCGTAAGTAGTGTTAGAGCGACCTGCTTTGAGCCGATAACCTAAGATTCAGATGCACTTTTTTGAATTTACTCTATTTCGACCATATTGGACTTGCATTTTCCAGGACACTTCTCACAAGTGCGAAGAACAATAGAAGTAGACTGTCGGGCTTTTTGAAGTTTTTGGTAGACCTTAGAACGAAGCCTAATAGTTTACTAGCTTAAGACGTAATGTACTGATAGTGCGACCGAAAAGAGAGCTTATCATCAAAAACACCTAAATCTTTGATAATGTAAGAGCGGTTTAGCTTCTTACCATCTATAATATACTTATTATTAATTTAATTGCACTTATTCGTGAAGGATATTATGGAACACTTATTAACGTTTAGATGAATACGGTTGAGATTGCACCAGGCAGACAGAGTATATAAGTCATTTTGTAAAACAAGACAGTCCTCAACAAAAGATATGAAGTTGAAGATCTTCATATCATCGACAAATAAGAGACATTGGCATGATAATTGGGTAACGAGATCATTAATAAAAATTACGAAAAAAGAGGGGTCCTAGGTGAGACCCTTGTGGCACTCCTGATGTTACGTCAACCGGTGACGAGAGAAAACCCTTCAGTGCTACCAACTGACTTCTGTTGTTAAGGTATGAACATATCCAGCGATATAAGCTGCTTTAAGGTAAGGAAAATTTATACTCGAGGCATATATATATATAAATTTTAGTCAGTTTTATTTTAGTTTAGTGAAGAATGTCTCAGCTGGCGACCACGAGTTTTAGTCTAAGATAGGTAGAATGTTCAAAATCGGTCCGGAGTCTGGAATTGTACCCAGTATTATCTTAATATGCTAGCTCCATATTGAATCGGGATGTATATAACGTTATCGGCATTGCGCCTCTGCCATGCGCCACCTTCTCTAGGGGAATATACGCGTGAAGGTGATTATTTTTTTAGTATGCGGAACCAGAATGGTGCTTTTAACGGTCCGAAAAATTACTCGCGGAAATTTAAGCAATAAATACACTCCAAATCGATCTCCGATGAATCGAATATATCTGCAGTATTCCCATAAAATACCTTATCTGTGCGGAATCGTTGATTTATTTCATCGGCCCATTAAACGCGATTTAACTGAAAATGCCAGCTTTTAAACTGAGCCCGTGCGGATCGCAATCAATTGGGGCAATGGAAATATTTGCTGCCAGAGTACGGCTCAGTATTAATAGTAGGTAGCATTGAGTTTTCATACTTCATTAGCGGAAAATATAAAAAATAAGGGCTAGTATACTCAAGTGTGTAATTAAAACTAAATAACAACTACTTTCGGTGCAATTTAGTTGTAAATAGAAAAATATAGTTTAAAAAACTAATAAAACAAGCTTTAATAGCGAGCCGAACTAAAAAGAAGAAAATAATAACTAAATAATTTGATTGTGAAAAAGCGTGAGGTGTTTGACATCAAATGTTATAAATAGTTCATTGGTATCTAGTTATAATAGTTGACTTAGTATAAATGTAAACTAAAAAGCATCTTATGCTTTTTACCTTATCCTTTTTAGTTCCGCTTACTATTTTTTTTTATTATAAAAAGGGTTACGTTTTTATTAGTACACCAGGATTTATTCCTGTATCGTGGATGCGTTTACAAACATGAAAATTCACATATACCCAAACCGAAGCAAATAATTATTGGCTATACAAAGATTTGTCTGCCCGCGACTATTCAACTCAGTGGGCGAACCGGCTTAAGCTCTTAACCACTGCGCTAAATCGTCAGTCGTACTTCATATTAAAGCGTGTTTTTTAAACTATTATTTATTTTTTGAATTTTAGTCTCAGAACAACTTCAAAAGGAATTAGTATAATTTAATAAAAAAAGATCTTTTTGAAAACAAGCTTTTATACCAAAAACACAACTAACATATCTTGCTTAGTTGAGGAGTTCCTATAGCCTTCTTCCGGTTCCATCATCATATACTGGACATCATCCAGGTGTACAGAACTCGTCAAAACAAATCCAACGAGCCCAAACACGGTGGGGTTATGTTGAGCAGTTGGGTGGTTCCCTTGGCCACCTTTCCGCTTCGTCCCCAGATCCTAAACATCACCTAGTTGTCTAGTAAGAAAGACAGACAAATAGACATACGAACATTACAAGTTAAATAAAAGCTTGTAAAAAAAAATCTCGTTTGTTGTTTCCCTCACGGTCTAGTGACGCATATCACACACGTTCAAATCTTAGGCCAGAAAGTGTGCTTTTCCTAATTATCGAAAAATACTCAATCACAGGCCCAAGTCTGGAATTGTAGCATGTCTAGTATAACGGCGATAAGCTAATCCCCAGTTACATTATAACATCGTCGGCGATATGTGAGTGTACATAGTGAAGCTTTGCCACTCCCGTTCGGAGAATACAGGCGTCACTATTTTTATTGTTTTATTAAAAACTGTAGCAAACCATTTAACCCCTGTGAACTAAAACAATACGATTGCGCGTGGACTCGAATACTTTTCTGCTCGCACATGTACTGCTGTTTCACGAAGCCCTGATGACGTCGCATGCCACCCCTTCCCGATGGAGCATTGCCGCTGCGTCGAGTGCCTATATAAGCCGCGTCGCGGTCAAGTGAAAGTAGTCGTTAGCTAGCCTTCGTCTTAAGCGGTAGCGTCAGCAGCCCTTAAGACAAGGACAGTACGCAAAGCCGGTTAGCGTCAGCATACCACTTTGTTAGCTAGGGTGGAAGCAGGATCTGGCAGCGTCAGCAGCCTATCCTGTAACCTACGTAGGTTCGCGAGTTTGTATTCCGAGTCAGTCACAATACACGTACAGTACCTACTGCCGGTGTTTTATTTTGTGCCTACCCTACAAAACTAGCTTCTGCCCGAGACTTCGTCCGCATTGACTTTATTTTTTCCGAGGTAAAAAGTATCCTACGTGTCCAGGTAATAAACTATCTGTGTGCCAAATTTCATCCAAATCCGTTCACCCGTTTTTCCGTAATTGAATAACAAACAACCAAACATGCAAACTTCTTCTTCTTCTTCAGCCGGAAGACGTCCACTGCAGGACAACAGCCTCTTCTTAATATCGCCACAACGACCGGCTTTGTGCTGTACGCATTCAACTACTACTAGCGACCTTCACCAGGTCATCGGTCCATCTTGTGAGGGGCCTACCAACTCCACGTCTTCCGGTACATACGAACTATCACATTTATAATACTCACTGTACCCACAACTTCGTTAGGGTAATTTTCAAGCGAATATTTCACACACTAACGTTATTTTAGACAAATGGTAGAGTATATCCTTCCCCTGGCTAAAATCTACGCCCTTGCCGAATTCTATCAAAATCTGTCAGACAATGGTACGACAAAAATGTCTCGTTAATAAATTTACTAACAAATTAAGCTATTCTCCCAATTTGACGATTCGCTTGATCGAATACAAATTAATCAGAAGCTTTATATAATGAGAATAGAGAAATAGACTATATTAATTAAATGAAGGCTCGGAAGCGTCCGATTAATAAACTGTACTAAAGGACTCTTTTGTATGATCTAAAGGATTTATTACGAGTTTGCCTTCACAGTCAGAGCCGTTATTCACTATAGCCAAACGCGGGTCTTCACGAAATGATGGTGTAACGCTATATGCCATTGGAGTACGATTAAACGATTATTCCACGAAGTTATCATAACGTGCTGCGTTAAGTCATGGCGAATATGGGCCATGACATGAAAAGGCACTATATCAGTACAACAACCGAGTGTTTTTGTAGCGTAGGTACCTTTGTTGTGGTGGTAAGATGCTTTCGTGTTCGTCTGTTCTCTTTGGATCTTACTGCCTTTGGGGCATTAAGTAATATTTATGTTGCTTAAAATAAAAATATTAACAATAAACCAGGATCAGTTTACGGTGTTCATATATTTCAGCCGTTGATTACGACTGACTAACTACATAAAATCATCTCAAAAGGCCTCTACCATGCCCCCGCGCAAGTTCATCAATAAAAAACCGTCACGCCTATATTCCCCAAGCGGGAGTGACAGAGGTGTACCGAGGACACTCACATTCCGCCGACGATTGGGACGCTCCTTTTGCCATATACAGGGCACAATTCTAGACTCCGGGCTCATAATTGGAATTTTTCATAAGAAAAACTACATTTGTCCGACCTAGGATTAGAACCCAGGACCTCGTGATTACAAAACGATGAGCTTTGCCACTAGAACAACGAGCAAGTCATCAATAAACGGGAAAAGTGCGCGTCTTCTTCAAGAGATGTATAATAAGTGATCAAACGAACTTACCTGAAGTGAAGTTCGATCATTATTATACGAAGTCCTTCGTTCGAAGATATAAACATGCAGCTCTCTCTACTCGCTTGGCAAGCCGCTAAGTTTTTTAGAAACGTCAACGCCTCCTCTATGGTATCTGTGGACATAACCTCTGCGACCATTCCTTTTAGAAGTAGTACATTTCAACTTTACCAACGGGCAGGGCGGGTTGGGTACTTATATCTTCGAACGAAGGACTTCGTATAATAATGATCGAACTTCACTTCAGGTAAGTTCGTTTGATCACTTATTATACTGTGTCCTTCGTTCTCGATATAAACATGCAGCTGTTTAGAGCTATAAGGGTAAAGTTGAAGTATACCACATGAATGTCATTTTTAAGCGTGAGCTCTAAAACATAATATGTCATGAGTACATTTGTATAACACATTCCTGTTGTTTGCATTGCTACACAACACAAATACAACATATATTGTTTCTTACAACCAGTCTGTCTAACTTATTCAAAATAAATTTATTTAATCAAATTCTATAACATGTTATGTTATATAGCGTAGATCCATCCCAACAAAATTCTTTAAAGCACCTGTTATAGCACACCTGTTGTCCATAACTCATTACTACCGGGTAATAATAATCAATCATTACTTATCAGATATCAGTGCATTCTCCATCTGTTATGTCTTCTATATATAGATTTTTTTTTTTTTTTTTATAGTAGTCTCTTTATATAACGAGAGTTGAGGAATTACCGATCCAGAACTTTGTTTATATGAAATTAATCCCTTTATAATAATTCTTGTATCATAGAAAACCCTTCCGAAACGAACTATGAGAGTGGAGGAAGCCAGTAAGTAAAGAATCTGTTGGAACCCCGCACCCCCCTGCCTACCCCGCAAGGGGTCTGGCGTGACGATATAGATAGAGATAGATAGAAAACTCTTACTGTGTACTAGATCTGGAAACAAAGTATGTTAGTACCCAATCTATAACAATATAAGACAAATAAGACAGGGAAACCTGTTTCCCCACTAAAAGTGTCTTCCAAGTGGGGCTTTTTTTTTTTTTATCAAATGATCTCGTTTTTGAGTACAGTACCAGACAAAGGCTACAAATTATATTGGTGATTATAAGGATGCTTTGCTATAATTACTTATTTAATTTATGATAAAGTATTTTCCTTTATGTCAAAGTTCGGTTATATTTAATGTTAGTTATATTTATAATCTTTAAAGATGTACATATACCAAAATTTAACATTTTTGTACTAGAGGCCTTTGTACTAATGTCCTTATCTAGAGCTATTCCTCACATAAGGCTATGTACATTAACTATATGATCTCGCCCCCCCCCCCCTCCCCCATTTTTGGGTTTGGAACGAAGGGCAGTGCTGATGTGTGGTAACCTAATTTAACCTGCCCCACTGTTAAACTATACTACTACTATTATTATATATTTCGAAACTATCCCGGAATCATTTCCATGTCCTGAGTGGCCACCTAAATATTTATGTATCACTTAACAATTCGTTCTTGCGCAATAACGCCCGCGAACATTCATTTTTGGCAATACGATCGGGCCACCCCTGAGCCGTTATATTACTGATGAAAATTATACTCAAATTTACTAATTTAGTAATGACTTAAGTAGCGAATAAGTCACAGGCAACTAGACCAAACCACGGACTATAACTTTATGATATTGGGAATCCTATTCATAACTTAACTTTTTCATACCCTTAAATGCCACACTTCCTCTGCTTCTTTGTATGTGGCTGTTTTTTATAAGTAGCAACTGTAATGAGTAACTTTCTAGTAAGTTCTAGATTTCCAACTGTGAGAATTGAGTGTCACTTAACTTATACATGTAGTACCTACGTATCATTCATATTTCATTTAATATCATAATATGTTTTGCGCCCTTCGCCTACCCACTTGGGATCTGGCGTGGTCTTATAATTAATAATAAATAAATAATATCAAGTTCCCTAAGACTAAGGTTATTGCAGATACTACCTAATATTTATCATACCTGTGATAAAAATATACTTTTGATTATTCTTGTTTAAGATAATCTATACTTTTAAATATTGTAACTCAATATTTCATCAACTATATCATGTCAACCTAATATCGTTAAATTTTTAAATAGGTATTATTATCAAGTCATTTGTATGACTTTATTTTCTTTTTATATATAGATACATTAATAAGATACATGTAACATGTGGATGTAATAATTTAAATGTAACAATATGAAAAATGCAAATTTTTTGTATGACATTTCCAATTGAATATTTTTACACTGAACCACCTTCTAATAAATTACAGCATGTATAGTGCTCTAAAACTACCTGTTTCCATAATAGTAGCAGGTTGTGTTTGTGTCATATCTCCGATATCCTAACTGTACCCGAACCATCACTGGTGCTCAATATAAATGTGCACATTCAAAACTAAACACAAACCTATTTTTTATAGTTATTAATTACTTGAATAATTTTATTTGATTATATATTATTTATTGATTATCATATTATCAAACAAAAGTACAATAAAAACATCTAATTCTTCAATTCATGAATTGATGTATAATCTTTCCTCTGTGTGTCTCAAATTTCTAATGTATTAATTACACTATAAATGATGCAGGACGTAACCAAAAACCAAAACCATTGGACTCATTACCCAATAGAAAGCTGAATAGCTCCTAATAAATTTTTATTAGTATATTTAATATGACTCTAATGTCTATTATTAGCATTGAGTTTCTTTGTGGGATAAGGATTATAGCACCGTTGTGATCATCTATCTTTAATTAAATTTTAATGAGAATGGCTATAAATTGTATATCAATTATTAAAAATTATGTTTCTAATAATAATGTTTCTATACATAATGTTAAATATATGTAGGACCAGATTTTTTAACCTTCACTTGTCTGGATTACTTGCAGTATTTGCACAAAACCCATAAAGTTATGTTTGCCGTTGAAGGCAGACAGACACACATTTTTATTAGTGTCATAGATACATTGTTACATACCAAAGTCAGTGAATACCTTTAGCCTCCAATATTGTGGTTTATTTGTAACAGCCATGTTGTATTCCTGAATGTTTAACTGATTTTTTCAGTAACATAAAAAAAAACAAAACAAGCCTTTATGTAAAAAGCCTAGCAAGCTTTTCTTACCTCACATTCTCTGGTAGGAGACTTCCAATGTCCATTGTGATTTGTTTTTGGTGGGCTGATAGGTACACTGTAGGTACATTTATACATACATTTGTGGATAGGTGTACATTTTTACACACCGGATGAGGATTGTTGTTCCATATTGGTTACAATACTGGTGGTTTCTTGAAATTTAAACTACTGCTTATGAATAGATAGTTATAATTCCATCTTGGTACTCCACTATATTAACCTTATTTAATACAAAATATATACTGCTGACCACAAAGGTTCTTATCCCAATCAATGTTTCATGACTGTATTGTTAGGACTCATCTTCCCTGGCTACCCTGCAAGGGGTCTGGGCTGATAATATTGATAATTATTAGTTTTATGTTAACTGGATAGACCAGGTATTTTATATTATAATTTAAGGATGTATGTGTGTAACACAAATTATTGTACAACTTGCCTGTCTCAGCATCGGTAGGCTGTGATATTATATTTGGAATATTTCCACAATTATGTTGCTTGTCAGTTATAACAGGCATTGTTATAAGTAGAGACTACTTTGGCTCATCTGTTTATAAACCCTGTTCAGGGATAAATATTGCAAGGTTTACCTTCTTAATACAAGTGCTCATAATATTGCACAATTCTTTGTGTAATAAGCTCCACTTTGGGCTATTTTAGGATTATTATACAAGTATGTCTAATAATGAAATCAATGCAAAACATTATGTTTCTGCAAAGGGGTGGCTTATGTTATTAATAATGTATTGTTATTCATAAATTCATAAACAATGTCCCTTTAGTTACCCTTTCAGAAAGTCTCCTTTAGGAGATATAATATCACAAATTGCTTATAGTTTATAGCAATAGTCTTTGTATTTACTGTTTAAGGTATGTATGTTGGGTAACATTTTAGTTTCTTACCATTGTAGAAATGTGAACTGCACAGGAGCACCTCATGGGTGAAACCTATGAGTAGTATGACCTTCAGCACATATCTCGTATGGGCCCCAAGTCTTGCGGATCACGCCGATGCATCTCGTACACCGCTCGTGTCCTTGAATTACCGTTAAGTCTTGCGGACCACGTCGATGCATCTCGTACATCGCCCGTGTCCTTAAATTGGCATCGATCCTTAACAATCATTATTGATTAATGTCCCCGCTAATTTCTCTCATTAGAGGTATTACCTTGCCAATTTATAGACGGTTAATAATTGTTTGCAGGTATATTGCGTGTTAAACTGTTTTTACACGAAGAGGGACATGAGACTTCGTAAGTTTACTTTTCGAGTGAAGACTTTACAAGTCTTAATATAATAAAACTCACGTCTCCAAATATTCGATATTATATACCTAAACAAGTTAAGCTGAAAACGCCACAAATAAACAACTATCAGTTGATCTTTTTTGAATGTACTCTTTTGTCAAGACGTAAAATATTTCTGAATTTGCCTATACGATGTTTTAAATTTATTTCACAACATCACTTGAGTATATAAAAACCTTTTGTTATATAATTTCACTGCTACGATTATTTGATTAAATTAAATGTCGACCAAAACTTTATTACAAGGCATCGGCTGCCACGCTAAAAGAAAGAATGGTCGCAGAGGTTATGTCCACAGATACCATAGAGGAGGCGTTGACGTTTCTAAAAAACTTAGCGGCTTGCCAAGCGAGTAGAGAGAGCTGCATGTTTATATCGAGAACGAAGGACACAGTATAATAATAATAAATTTCCGAATTTTCAGTGTGTCACTAATTATAGCCGGTGTCCGTATTATTTAAAATACGAGTAGACTAGTAACTCTGTGCATCTAAAACCCATTCCCATACTCTTTGTTCTCTTTCCATAATCTGTAATAATCCTTGCACCTCCTGAGGTCAGTTTGCTATTAATATTTCTTCATTTTCAGTAATTGTCTCCAACAGTTAATTCAGATAACAATAACTTCTTGCAAATGGCGTCTACGCATTGAAACCATGTTCCCGTACAAGCCTTCCAAATGACTGGAAAACACATAACTTTTTTTTTTTTTTTTTTGTTTAAACGTAGCCCCACACTAGGATTTATTCCTGTGTCGTGGGTGCGTTTACAAACATGAAAATTCACAAACAAATACCCAGACCGGAACAAGTAATTGTGGCTCACAAAAAGATTTGTCCCGTGCGGGAATCGAACCCGCGACTATTCGACACAGTGGGCGGAGCAGCTCAAGCTCTTAACCACTGCGCTAAATCGTCCGTCAAACTCTTTTAGGAGATACAAAATAATTTTTAATACTTTTTCCAATCACTCAGTTTTATATAAATCTGTCTTATTAACCGACTTCAAAAAGAAGGAGGTTCTATGTTAGGTCGTATGTATGTTTTTTTTTTATTTATGTTCAGCGATAGCTCCGTCAGTTGTGGACCGATTTTGATGATTTTTTTGCATTGGGTTCAATATAGCTCCAAGGTGGTCCCATTTTAATTTTATTGGCATTGGACCTTGGACTTAGAAGATACACCAGGGAACTCCTTACCGACAAACAATAGGCATGTGCAAATTGAGATATTATGGGTATTACGTCAATCCTACAGGTACCCTACTATAGATATATATACTAAGCAGTATATTAGCCAACTTTAAAAAAGGAGGTTCATCATTCGTCCTTTTTTGTAACTCCTTTGCTTATGAACTGATTTTGATGATTCTTTTTGCATTGGGTTCAGTATAGTTTTGAGGTGGTCTTATTTTAATGTTATTGGTATTGGACCTTGGACTTTGAAGATACAAGAGGGAACTCCTTACGGCGAACAGCACGAATGTATAGATTCCGTTATTATAGTCATTATATTAATCTTGTAGGTACCCTACTGTACAACTCAGTAAAATAATATAATATCGGTATATAAATATTACTAAATAATTCACTCGTCACTTAAAATTGTAAAATAAAAATCTTAAAAAAAGAAGTAAACCGACTTCAAAAAGCAAATATACATATTTGAAGTCAGTGCCAAGTAACCCACTGCACCAACCAGCACCGACTTCAAATATTTATTATTTGCTTATTGAAGTCGGATTACCGTTTTTTTTTAAAGATTTTTTTTTCATTATTTTTTTTATGTTCGAATACATGCAGTGATTTATAGTTCGATTTTAAATGATTTTACACTTTGTGCGGTTGATCTTGACAGGCAAACTACATAACATCAATTTCATTAAAAGGTCTTACGTGTTATGTAGTGTATGTCATTTGCAACACTGTCGTGTGCGCATGCACAGTTCACGACAGCCGGTGGGCGAGAGTTGAGGTAGTGTCGCAACACGTGTGTATTGGTGAGCCAGTGATACTTCCTAGAGATAGCCAATAGGTAGAAACCAGTTCATGTTGGACCCATCTGTCCCCTCGAGCTTTTAAATGAACCGACTTAAACCCGTGCACAAAAAAAACAGCAAAATAATAACTTGCCTGGAAATGTTAACATCCTGGTTTAATTAGACAGACAAACTGGTGTTATGAGAATTAGAATTTTCTATAAATAAAAAATAGTATATTGAGTTCTTAGATTTACGCGAATATTACACATGAAATAAAACTATTTTACGGATTCTATGCTCAAAGAAGTCTGCAGTCTGTGAACATGTCCTTGACCGCACCCGCCATAACATCAGATTTGATAGACCACAAATCCTCGTGAAAGAACACCGATTCCTACCAAGGATGGTTCGCGAGGCTATTGAAATTAAAAAACATCCTAATTTCAATAGAGAAGATGGCTGGGTGCTTCCATCATCTTGGGATCCGGTAATTAATATAATCAAATCCAAAACCAAGCATAACACTGCAAGACCTCAAGACACCGTGAGCTCATTCTGCGTAGATCGGACCAACAACAACAAAAAAAATATAATTAAGAAGTTTGAGGGTACCCCGGAACAACTATGCCTATTGGACGTCTAACACCTCAGTCCCTCCCGTGACCATGGGTGCTGCAAAGCACTCGAAACGTCGGGAACTAAAAATAAAAAAAATAAACCGCGATAGAATCCGTAAAATAGTTTTATTTCATTCATAAAAAATAGTAGCTATTTATCCGAAGCCTGAAAACGCCTGGTACAGTCTGAGATGGGTGACGGTTTGTGACATCTCCGTACTACAGAGACGCGCTAAACCCTTCATCTCAATTACTACCTTATGTAGTTCGAAGTCTTATGGACGAATCTTTAAGTTCTCGATAAGATGTCTTCACCTAGCAGCGGAGCAAGCTGATTATATTATTATTCAAAAAAAAAATTGCGCCACATTGGCAAATATTTCCGTGTTATACATGACTTTGTCGGAGCGTATTATTGAGCAATATTTGAGGATCTCAGTTAATGGAATGTCAAGCAGTTATTGTAATTTTTGGCATTTTAGTTACCTTTAATCTTGTCATACTCTTTGCCTTTAATAATTGCTTGAGTGTGTTTAGTTGTGATGCGATGACAGATGTCAGATCGATCGATAACAGGTAGTCGATGTGAGATTGCGGAGGGCCCTACTTTTGCGATTGAATTGGCAACGGGGCGAGCGGTCGGACGTATCGCGGAGCAGCGAACCTCACTGCATTCCATGTGACAATATGAATCCTCGTTTATTGCGAGCATCTTCTAATATTTTGCTACCAAAGTCAGTATATCAAGGGAGATCAATGTACCCTAGCCCTAAGAGCCTAGTGTTATTTTAAGATTTTCTTCATGTTCGGCCATCATGCAGACGACTATGAAAGGGACCAAGACCATAAACCCACCTTTCACCATTACCAGCACTGAAACGGCCATCCTGAAAACTTTATCGCCGATAAATTCAACATACTGAAAATTCCAGACCGAAACAAATACTTGTGGGTCATGCAAGGTTTCTCGGTCTAAAAACTTTGTCATCATCAACCGAAAACTAAAAACCTCTGCAGAACAGAGGTCTCTTCAAAGATCGTCACTTCGACCTGCTTTGGACTCTATGCATCCAGATTTTACCCGCGACCTACACTAGGTTATCGGTCCACCTTGTGGGCTGCGGCGGGCTTATTTACTCTGTCTTCGATTCTCAATCGTAATACTTATTGTATGTTTATTTATTATCTATTCGTCACCCCTATATAGCACAAGGTGGCAGAGGGGTACTGTATACACCCACTTTTTGCCGTAGATGTTAGGTCTCATGCAATAGGAGACGAGCTTATTGCCATAGGGGCCGGGCTCAATTCAGGACTCCGGACTGATATTGGGAGTTTTTTGATAAAAAAACTAGATTAGTCCGACCTAGGATTTTAGCCCAAGACCAACGAGGCAGTCTATCTTAAATGATCTAATCCTATAAATAACGGTCCTTTTCCCGAATACAGAGGAATAGAGTCGATTTATTTGTATAGGCCTATAAAAAGTACTTACAAACGATACCATTATTAATTTTGTTACATCTACCAGCTGATCGGCATGCAGCCTCCACTAAGATCCGACGAGAAACTCCACGGGCTTGTCATTTTCTTGCGACAAGGATCTTTTGAGCCGTGGATGACACTGACAGGGTAAAATTAGGGTTTATTCATTTAGTAAAATGTTTCTATTTCCAGGGGACTATTTCAACAAGTGGGTCCCCACGGTTTCTAATTAAAAAAAAGAACTCAGGTACATTTCATAGCAAACGGCAACCCTGCGACTATCATGAAGTGACATTTCACTTGCTGACAGCGTGCGAGCCAAAAGATATTTGTGGATGGTCTGTAGCCCATGGATTTATCTATAAGTATAATTGACCGAAGGCTTAGTCTAGTAGTTAAAATCTTAAAGAATGACCCACTGGGTCGAGGTGAAGCGCGTCGATTCTCTCACGGCACAAATTTTTGTGTGACCCACAAATATATTTTTCGGTCTGGGTATTTGTGTATGTGAATTTCATGTTTGTAAACGCACCCAAAATACAGGGATTAATTCCGAGTGGGGGCAACGTTTAAAAAAAATGTTTTTTTTAATGTTAAATAGTTATAGGTATGTAAGAAAATCAAAGTGACATCACCAAAATACCTCGACCTTTCTCTAAATACCACGTTACGGGGAAGTTCCCGAGCACTATATCAACTTTTACATTAACGTAACTCGCAGCGGAACTATTCGATTAAATTACATTCATTCATCACTCCATAGTTTCGGCAACATTAACGGCATTAGCCTGCAGTTTATCATCATAAGTCACAAGGTCATGTGGATTTGACAATCTGGCCTTACAGAATAAGTGTATTTAATTTTGTTGATTTGGGTTACATTATTTTGTGATGTTAGCCTATAACTAGATAGTTTCACTTTAATTTTGTGCGTACCTATTATAATAATAATAATATTAGCCCTGTTACGAAATTGTCGTACCGTTGGGCACAGGCCTCCTCTCAGACTGAGAGGGTTTAGGCCATAGTCCACCACGCTGAACCAGTGCGGGTTGACGAACTTCACACACCTTCGAGAAGAGATTCACGATGTTTTTCTTCTTCTTTAAAGCAAATGATAGTTAATTTTTAATACGCACATGCCTTCGAAAAGACAGAGGTGCGTGCCTGGGTTTGAACCTGAGATCTCTGACTTAGCAGTGCAACGGTTTAACCACTACGCTATCACTGCTTACCTATTGGTAACAATTAAAATTCCCGTGTAAGCGTAATTCTTCTTCTCAACGGATTGACCGATTTCGACGATTTATCAAGTACTTATGGAGTACTTCTGAGGACACGTGGATTTTTTTCTTAACAATACCATCACGCCCACATTCCCTAAGGCGTGACAAAGGTGTCCTGGGCGCACCCCTATTTCGCCGACGACCTTAGGTCCCAAGTGTGTGTGTGTGTGTGTGTGTGTGTGTGTGTGTGTGTGTGTTCAGACTGTTACTGAAAATCTTTCAAAGGAAAACCATATTTTTTCCGACCTACAATTCGAACCCAAGATGTCGTAAAATGGTCTTTAAACCCTATAGGGAAGTACCTCATAATTTTAAGAAAGGCTTTTCTAGGTGTTTTCATAAACAGCCCCATATTTTTATTAACTTTAAAAAGTAATATTACTATCTTTTTTATCCTACTGAAGACAAGTAGTTTTGTCAGTTCCAGGAAGATAACATAAATGCAACAAACTTTAGGTTACCCATTTAAAATTAATGTATTATACAGAGTCTTATCTGAAGGACAAGTCAAGAATCCTCGTAACCAGCAAACGTGTATGAGACGAACAATGAGAGTGGAGAAAGCCAGAGAGGTATGTAAGGAAAGAATCTGTTGGAACTCTGTACTCTCTGCCTCCCTGCCAGGGATATGGCGTGATGATATAGATAGATAGATAGATACCTTCTGTTGAAATATTGTTGGACGCACAACCATATATTACAGTTCAATGTTATAGGAGAACAATGTAGAGTGGGCTAGGTAGGCTTAATTAAAATATAACATATACTTACCAGATACGGCTATATTGTTCCCACATAATGATTATGTGGGCCTCTCGGAGGCCTCTTATAGACTTGCGGCATCTTGTAATTTAGATTTTAGTATCTCACATTCTTTCGTAGTGTGTGTGCATTCTTCTTCGCGATCACTGAGGTTAACTAGCGTTCGTCTCGGTCTGAAATTGATGACCATTTGTGTTTGTTTGCCACACTAAGTCGCTACTTCCGGTTACCACTTAACATGGTAGTCGTTACAGACAAGTCAGAAACCTTATAAGTGCCTTGATAAGTTCCAACAACGGGTGCCTACAAATCTGCCTCTATCAATCCGCACTTGGTCCGCCTCGTGGAGTATGACCTAAGCCCCCACACCTGGTTTTTGAGAAAAGGCTTTTGGACAGTAGTGGGAACAACATAGTGTGATATTATTTAGTATGTATTTTAGCCTGCAAAGCTGAAATGGGAGTAGATGCATGTAGGGCATTTTTGTCGAATGTGATCTGAGAGATGGACTCGAGTCGTTATGCAATGGGTACCTGGGGAGCTTTGCCCAGCAGTGGGACAATATTGGATAAAACAAAAACCGTATTAAAATCCTACTAAATTACAAGAAATCGCAAGCCGACTATTACTAGAAGATTATCATAATCATTCTAATAGGAAGTTAAGGAGTTCGCATACGTCCGATATGACAAAACAACCTTCAATTATTAAAAAAAGAAAGTTAGTTTTAATGTGGACGACTAATGCAGTTAGTTGCCTCCGGTTCGTGTTATTGAAGTATATTTTAATAATTTGAATTAAATACGTGTAACTAAAGCACATGAGTAACACCTCATAAAATATGATAAGCTTTAAATAAAATTTACTTACCTGGTGCAGGTCGGAGGTAAAAGGTGGATACAGCACAAAGCCGGTCGTCGTGGTGATCGTAGGGGGACCTTTGTCGTGCAGTGGACGCCTTTTGTCTGAAAATATAAATAACATTTAAATATGATTCAAACTCAAATAGTTTATTTTGTATAAGCCCTGAAAGGGCGCTAACAAATAGTCAATTAGCATTTTTTTAATCTAATTTAATCTACTAACGGATCCACTGAGAAGATCCGGCGAAGAAACTGAGCGGCCTTGTCTTTTTTATTTACTTCTCTCTCTTTTTTCTTTTCTTTTTTTAATCATATTGTGTGGAAGCAATGTTTAGGTTACAGTTAAGTAGTTTACGATGTGTCTCCAGTGTAATGCCTTAAGAACGAGATATCAATCTAATAATATTATCAACTAAACGATAACTCCAATCGAGGGTGTTTATGCGGTGTAACCCAAACGATGTCCAGACTTGTACCGTGGTCTGCATGCCCTAACACCTGCACGCAGCAAGACTTGATGTTTGCCAGCAGACAATGTGGCCGCATTCTGAGTCACATTTACTTATTACTAGAGATGGGCAAAAAATGTGATCAGATTAAGGATTACCCACCTTAGGGAATATAGGCGTGATGGTGTATTAATGATAAACGATTACAATAAAATTTTGTAATCTGCAACGTTCACGATTTCTATTTTAATCTTGAATCTTGATTAAATATTACAAAATGCAATTGTAATCAGTAATCTGATTACATTTTGCCCATCTCTGCCCAATACATGTTTTCCGCCGTAACGCTAAGATTGACGACTGCCTAGACTACCTAGAGGTAGTGACGAATAATGCGCATTGAGATCCTGGGTACAAATCCCCGGTAGCAAAAATGTAGTTTGTCTATCGAAAAATTCCCAGTACCTATCAGACTAAAGTCTGAAAATCTGCCTGGTATATGGCAATGAGCTCTCCCCCTATTATATAGGACCTAACATCGTAGACAAAAAGTGGATGAATACGGTACACGTCTGCCATCCCCGCTTAAGGAATATGAGTAGGCTAAGAGGATTGTATGGGGTACCCGACATTAAATACGTGTGTTATGTGTTACTTCTGAAGGTATAATTAAACACAAAAATTCAATATCTGAGTTAAATAAAGTCACATAATGCTTTTAAGTAATTTCAAAAATTGCTCCAATAATCCGCACTGGGTCTGCGTGGTGGAGTATGACCTGATCTCTCTCACCTCGATTTGTGAGAGAAGGCCTTTGCCCAGTAGTGGGCGGTATAGGCTGCAATTATATATTTTTTTATCTGTTCGATATGTAAAACGAAACATCATTCACAGATCACGATGTAAATTGTTTCATATATCGTATTGTGGTCTGTGCATAACAATGACGTCATCTGACAGATTAAAGCTTTTACGCGGCAAAATTTTGCAAATATTCAATTGTAATTGAATGTCTTCCTTATATAATTTTTGAAAATTAATATGTTTTAGTTGCACATTGACGAAGTTTGTCGCGCATTTATTTATTCTGATACTCGAAATCTTTTCTGAAATGTTTACCATCACCTAGGTACTCTAATGTTTAACGCTAATCGCAATTTAGTGAATCGTTGTACAAGGAGAACTAAATGTATATTTTAAACTGACATATTACGGCAATTGAAGTGATAATCAGAAGTTTTGATAAACCTAGTTCATTAAATATAGGACCTTGCATGAGAACTGCAACAGGACTCTCTCCTTCCAGTATCTACTAGTAGCTATACATATTTCTAGATCCATCTAACTGATTTTAATCAAATAACGCACTATTAACGTTAAACTATGTGCTATCCAAACCGGAAGGTTCAAAATCAGATAAGTGGATTTGCATAATGCCCGAACATAGAGAGAAACAAGAAACGTTAATTTATTAAACAGTGTATTTTTTTTAAACGTATTCCCACACTAGATTTTATTCCTGTGTCGTGGGTGCGCTTACAAACATGAAAATTCACAAACACAAATACCCAGACCGGAACAAATAATTGTGGATTACACAAGGATTTGTCCCGGGCGGGAATCGAACCCGCGACTATTAGACATAGTGGTCAAAGCAGCTCAAGCTGTTAACCACTGCGCTAAATCGTCCGTCAAACACATCCTATTGTATTAAAAAACATCCTATTAGTCCATCTGAATCATTTCAGGCTTAAATATTTCTACTAGATGACCCGGTAAACTTCGTAAATTGACTCGATTGTAACTCTTCAAAAGAACGCCATCTATTGAAAGTAAGCCGAAGTGGCAATTCCCATAGAAAATTACCAATTTCGATTTACGATTTTTAGGCTGTTCCTTTGGGTTTTCATTTTTTTTCTTACTCACTGACAGTAGGCGAACAATGCAAAAAAATCAAATCGGTCGAGCTATTTTCGAGCTTATGGGTGGGCTATATGGGTGGGCTAAACAGACAGTCCTTCAAAATTTTATATAAACGAAACAATTGCTTAAGAAATAAATGTCGTAATTGAACCCGCTTTTTTATTTTTTTATCTTTTATTTATACTTTGTGACTTTACTATCGTCATCCCGTCCTCAATCTCATATTGTTTATTATCTATCTTTGCTCTCTCTCTCTCTCTCTCTCTCTCTCTCTCTCTCTCTTTCTCTCTCTATCACCTACCACATCCGCCCGGTTTACTCCTATTACGCTTTATTTCACTCACAATCTTTAAATTCCGTTTCACATCACACATCACACATCCTACGTTTTATTGCTCGACCATATCCACATAAACAATACAAGGTGTAATGTGGATTTCACTATATCTTATATTCCAAACGCTACAGATAAATTCTTCTAGTGAACATATTATACAATTAAAATTCTGAAAAAAATATAACGCAGCAAAGTTTATTCAGAGCTCTAAGAAGGATAGTTATCAAGGGAAGCAGCAGAGCTTAAACTTCAAAGCATCGCTTTAATTACACTTGAGAGATAAGACGAAGTGACATAAAGTGCAGAACAGCCACTATAGGAGAAACGAGTATCTTTAATTTTCAGTGAGGTTTATATATGTCGTTCCATTCCGGCTAACTGAACTGACCAACTAGTTGTGCAGTTAAGGATATCCTCAAAGCGGGAAATATGTAGACCCAAATTTTGCCCACGATGTGAAGTCCCAATGTAATAAGGAACAACCCTGTTCCTATTATAGCCTCCTAATTGGAAGTAAAAAATTTAAACCATTGTAAATTTAAACCCATTTAAATAGATGCTTCTCATTTTTTGTTGTAAGGCATGAATTTAAACCTAAAATTTTTAAATTATCTATCTGTCTATCTATATCATCACGCCAGATCACTTGCGGGGTAGGCAGAGGGTACAGAGTTCCAACAGATTCTTTCCTTACATACCTCTCTGGTTTTCTCCACTCTCATAGTTCGTCTCATACACGCTCGCCGGTTACGGAGGCCCTTGACTTGTCCTTCAGATAAGACTCTGTCTGTTTGGTCATGATAAGGTAGTCTAGGTCTTCTCCGGTACCTACATCCTTCCACTTTCGCATTGTATATCTGTTTTGTCATTCTTTCTTCCGACATTCTTTGTATATGCCCGAACCAACGGAGCATACCCTTTCTCATCTTTACACCGATACTATCTTTCATGCCTACTCGCTTTCTTACTACGCTGTTGCGAATGCGGTCATTCAGCTTCACTCCGCACATCTTCCGCAGAGCTCGCATTTCCACCGTATTTATCCTACTTTCATTCTTCTTCTTACATACCCAGCTCTTGCTGCCATATAACAGCGTTGGGACAAGCACTCCGTTATGTATGGCCAGCTGCGCCGTTTGGCATAAGTGCCGGCTCCCAAGTAGCTTTCCCATCGCACCATTCACTCTGTTCCCTGCACTCACTCTTCTCTCTATATCAGCGGTGTATTTCCCATCCTTACTGAATGCGCACATCGTTACTAACCACAAGCCTTGCATTCGTCTTATTTTAAAAATGATATTGTTCAAACATCATGTAATACTAGAGATATTTTTTAAATGGGCAAAGCTACTTAGGTTAATTGTCTTTGTCCATCTCTAGACTTTTATGAAGACAAAATTTAAATTAATTTTGCCTTTTTATAATATGCTGTAAAAGTAATAGTGAAATAAATATAGAAATAGTAATATCTATGTAAATACCTATTTCACGTAGAGTGGACTTCAGTATATAATTAGTATCCTTCTCGATATGTGTTAATGATTTATTTATTTTTCGTAATAATAATTTGTTTAAAAGCTTTTGAACACAAAAAATGTTAAAAAATATTTTAACGGTTTGTATGTCAGTTTGGACATCACGTAAAAACTATTGAACCGATTTTGAAGGGACGTCTTGGTCATGGTTTAATTTAAAAATATGATTGACCAAAATAAGTTGAATTAAATTCACACCCTTAATAGAGAGTGGGGTACGAAGAGGGGGATCAAGTTATCTGATTATGTTCCAACACAATATGGCAGCTGTCCAGTCAAAACATATTGTCTATTCAGCACTTAGTTCACGCAGCTTAAGACGCAGGCAAGGTCTAGTATTGTATATATGTAGGTAAACTGTACTGTACCGCTAAATCTTCCGGCTAATCTCAAAATCTCTTCGGGAAAATACAGGTTTCAAGTATAGTTTTATCTACAATTATCCTATTGAGTTTTTAGATTTACAGGAATAAAAACGGACACACTTGAAACTGCGACATTTGACAGAGTTGTGCGAAAGAGACTTTGGGACATTTTGCCAGAGTATGGTATAGATGGCACTCTGTTGCGAGCCGTCCAGTCCACTTATGTGGACTGCAAGGCATGCGTACGGGTGGGTGGTAACAGGTCACCCTGGTTTGACGTTAAAATCGGCGTCAAGCAGGGTTGCGTGTTGTCCGCTAGACTGTTTATAATATATCTGGACAAAAGTCTTCAAAGACTGAAAGCGATGAATGAAGGTGTACAAATGGGTGACTTAGTGGTAAACCATCTACTTTATGCAGATGACGCGGTTTTAATAGCGCCAACAGCCACTGATCTGCAAACACTAGTCACAGTTATGAAAAACGACTGCATGATCAATGGCTTACACTTGAATGTGAAGAAAACCAAGATTATGGTTTTTGAAAGGGAAGAAACCAGAACGAATGTAAGGATTGTGGTTGGTAACGATGTGCTGGAGCAAGTGAATGAGTTTGTATATCTTGGATGCGCCTTTAGTAAGGATGGTAAATACACCGCTGACATAGAGAGAAGAGTGAGTGCAGGGAACAGAGTGAATGGTGCGATGGGAAAGCTACTCGGGAGCCGGCACTTAAGCCCTAAGGCGCAGCTGGCCATACATAACGGAGTTCTTGTCCCAACGCTGTTATATGGTAGCGAGAGTTGGGTATGTAAGAAGGAGAATGAAAGTAGGATAAATGCGGTAGAAATGCGAGCTCTGCGGAAGATGTGCGGAGTGAAGCTGACCGACCGCATTAGCAACAGCATAGTAAGACAGCGAGTAGGTATGAAAGATAGTATCGGTGTAAAGATGAGAAAGGGCATGCTCCGTTGGTTCGGGCATATAGAAAGAATGCCAGAGGAAAGAATGACAAAACAGATATAAAATGTGAAAGTGGAAGGATGCAGGTACCGGGGAAGACCTAGACTATCTTACCACGACCAAATAAACCGAGTCTTATCTGATGGAAAAGTCAAGAGTCTCCGTAACCGGCGAGCGTGTATGAGACGAACTATGAGAGTCGAGGAAGCCAGAGAGGTATGTAAGGAAAGAACCTGTTGGATCTCTGTACTCTCTGCCTACCCCGCAAGGGATCTGGCGTGAGGTTAAAGATAGATAGACACTTGAAACTATTTTTCGTATTTCATCGCAGTTTATTTTCGATTTTTAAGTTCCCGACGTTTCGAGTACTCTGCAGCACTTATGGTAACGGAAGGGACTAAGATGTTTTACGTCCAACTGTCATTATTATACCGGGGTCATTATTATTCTCAAACTCCTTAATTATTTGTGTTAGTTCGAACTACGCAGAATGAAGTCACGGTGTCCTGAGATCTTACAGTGTTGCTTAGGTTTAGATTTAATTATATTAATTACAGAATTCAAAGTCCATAGAAGCACCCAGCCATCTTCTCTATGTTTTTCGGTGTTTTGAGTCAGCTGTTCTGTTACCCGAGTTTTACCGGACTTTTTGTTTGCCCAATTTAAGAGAGACTATATTCACAATCAAGTTTGTGTACTGCTGCATCTTGTAAAGAGATATGACACTTTGCTAGTGGTGAAAAGTGTTAAAAGTTGGGAACTTAACCTAAAACAAACCTCAATTTTAGGCATACAAACTCACACCTTTATCCCACTGGAGTAGGTAGAGACTAGTTTGCCACATACTACGATTCTGACACACATCTTTCGCTTCATCTACGTTCGTACATCTCCTCATGCAAATAAGTCCGCAAATCAATTGATCCTTTTGAAAGAAACCATTAATTATTTCATGTACAATTATCAAAGGCCCACATAACTTAGAGGTGCATAGTCAACAATAGTCTTCCAGGTAATTAATTCGCTAGCAACAAATGGTACCTTGTGAAGCGACGCTCGTGAATTTAATCTAGCGCAGAATCTATAGCATTCTAGACATTTTTCAAGTTTTTATTTAACTTGCAATGTTTATTAGTTTGTTGAGGTCAAAACTTGCAAGCGGAATTACGAACACTTCCTCTTATCTTACCGAGTTGAATATAGACATTAAAAAAAAATTATAGCAGCCAAACCCTAATAATTATTCCAGTGACATAGGTGCATTTACCAGCATGAAATTCGCATGCACAAATACCCAGACCGAAACCAATATTTGTAAGTCACATAATGATTTGTTCCGAGCGGAAATCGAACCCGCGAGTACTCAATCGAGTGGACGGAGCGACTCAAACTCTTAACTACTGGACCAGGCCGTCCGCCATTGTTACAAGTTGGTTCAGCTCCGATGACAATGCACTTTTATGATAAGCAATATCTGATTCTACACCCAGGATTGGCTCCAGGCGAAGGAACTCCTCAAAGGCCGACAGCATAGTTAAGAAATTTTGTAAACACATTTAATTTTGATTGTCCGTTTTTAAATACACAAGAACCTGGCTGCATAAAAGCATGTTTTAAAAAATGATTTTATTTTTACTAAAAATTTATTAAAAAATAAAATAGCAAGTTTTGTAATGTGAAAAATTAACTTATTTACAATTATACCAGGTCCACATAACTTGTAGGTAGTGGATAATACTTTTCCTCGCAATAAATTCGCAAGCAGCAAATGGTACCTTGTGAAGCGACGCCTGTTAATTTAATCTAGTGCAGAATCCAAAGCATCGTAGCCACTTTTAAAAAAGTAAAATAGGTAAATGCATTTCGCAGATTCCCAGGGTGCGCAGATTTTTAAATTAAGACAGTCTTAGTTCAAGTAGACTTAATTAAGCTGACGGTAGCATATCTACCTAGCAAGCAAGATAACGCACCTGCCGATGGAAGGGAGTTGAATATTTTTTTTCATATCTCGGTCGTAAGGCTGGAGCTAGATCGTAAACTAAGTAATTGTAACCATATATTATGATGAAATATAGAAAGAAAAAAGCCTTGATATATTATTTGTACTATATTTATGGCAAAAGATAAAGAGAATTAAATGAAAAAACACTAGCCCGCTAAGTTTTTCGCCGGATCTCCTCAGTGGAGGCAGCATTCCAATGCGGTAGAAGAGTAGTAGTTAGATTAAAAAAAAAATTAACGCACAATTTCGGGGGCACTTACAGGGTACATACAAAATAAATTATTTTAAGCTTGATTCTTATCTATACCTGCATACATTACGTTATATCTGATGGACGAGTCAATAGACTTCGTAACAGGCGACCGTATATGAGACGAACTATGAGAATGGATGAAGCAAGTACTGAGTTATTATATACTTTATTCTAGAGAAGTGTTTACGAACAAATAATTACAAATTAAAAAACCTTTTTAAAAACATGCTTTTATAGCGAAAACTCAAAGGAAATTGCGCAAATTAAGCATATTTTTTTGAATAAAGCTTAGCACTCGAACTTCAGGAATCTGCTGCGGCTTCCCCAATGCTGCAATGCATCAGGCATGTTTGCAGACGAACGTGTGAAATGTGAAACAGTAGTTCTATGCAATCATCCGTAAGAAGTCCGCGTCTATTAATATGTGCAGTGCGGGGGAGGAGCTACAGAATCCTGAAGATGTAATCGGATTGGTCGGACTCGGCCGTACTCAGTCGATTCATTAGTTTACATGTGAGAGATGTGGGCTGATGAATTGATTGTGTATGTTTATTTTATTTTATACTTACTAACATAGTTAATAATATACTTTTCTTACTAACACAGTATGGACTTTTATGTCTGTCAATAAATTAGCTTAAACTTGCTTACCCCAACGTGACCGAACGTGACGACGTTGCGGTAAGGACCTGAAGTGTATGCACTTTACGCGTGCTACAAAAAACTCTAAAGAAGTGTGTACATCTTCTCAAGTACGTAATACATACTATAAAATAAATATATAGAAACAAAAATAATTTATTGTCAGACAAAAAGCCCATAATGGGTTAAATAAAAAGTAAAGTATATTTAACCAACTTCAAAAAGGAGGAGGTTCTATGTTCGGTTGTATGTATGCTTTTTTTATGTATGTTCAGCGATATTTCTGTCAATTGTGGACCAATTTTGATGTTTTTTTTTTGCATTGGGTTCAGTATAGCTCCAAGGTGGTCCCATTTTAATTTCATTGGCATTGGACCTTGGACTTAGAAGATACTCGAAGGAACTCCTTAACGACAAACAATAGGCATGTGTAAATTGAGATATTATGGGTATTACGTCAATCCTATAGGTACCCTACTATAGAACTAAGCAGTATATTAGCCAACTTCAAAAAAGGAGGTTCATAATTCGTCCTTTTTTATAACTCCTTTGCTTATGAACCGATTTTGAAGATTCTTTTTGAATTGGGTTCAGTATAGTTTTGAGGTGGTTCTATTTTAATGTTATTGGTATTGGACCTTGGACTTTGAAGATACAAGAGGGAACTCCTTAACGGCGAACAACACGAATGTATAGATTCCGTTATTATAGTCATTATATTAATCCTGTAGGTACCTTACTGTACAACTCAGCAAAATAATATAATATCGGTATATAAATATTACTAAATAATTCACTCGTCACCTAAAATTGTAAAATAAAAATCTTTTAAAAAAAAGGTTAACCGACTTCAAAAAGCAAAAAATATATATTTGAAGTCGGTGCCAAGTAACCGACTGCACCAACCAGCACCGACTTCAAATATTTGTTTTTTGCCTTTTGAAGTCTGTTTACCTTTTTTTAAAATATTTTTATGTTAACTATATTGGTAAGATTACTTTTGCGTAAACGTGTACCACAGTCCACTGGAGAAAAAAACTCTGACAAAACGGTCTAAATAGAGTTATTTTAACATCAACAGTACACCTAGCGAATCTATATGCTAACATGTTTCCCGGAACCGATAAAATCCTTCGTTATCTCTTTATATCTTGGTCCCTTAAGGTCTCGGTTAGGATATGATCAAGAGTTAGAATATGATTAAACTGAGCAACACGGTTCAACTGTACTCCGTTAAGGAACAGTGTGCCACCACACTGTCAGGTATCTTAGTTGCACACCGCATACTATGTTCTAGAGTCTGTGGTAGAGACATTTCTACCTTTCCTCTTGATCTCAAACGTTCATACGTTTGTAAGGAATGAGCCTGATGGAACTACATTAATACTTTTGGCTACCTCGACAGGGACCTGATGTAAAAAGAGAAATAGATTAAGCATTGCATATTGCATTATGGAGAATGTTAGCCATTCCGCATGGTACAAATGACGAGACTTAATGACGTAATTAAATCATGACATGCCGTGTCCAGCAAAACTTGCCCGAGCCTACAGGCAAACAATGAAATTGTATTAAATTAACAGTCATATAAATAAAATAGACATTGATATTCTGGATTCATTGTTCCTTTATAGTTTGTTTAACACCGATTACCGGCAGACAGGGGTAGCTTGATAAGTACATATTATTGAAATACTAAGGCTAACAAAATAGGGTAATTAATAAAACTCAATATTTGTTCCAAACAAATATAATGTAACTTACATGCTAATCAACAAGTTTCGCTCTATTCCAAACCTATTGACATAAGCCGGGGGCAATTCCAGACATCGGGCTAATACTGGGATTTTTCTCGATAGAAAAACTACATTTGTCCGACCTAGGATTTGAACCCAGGACGACGTGATCGCAACGCGCATAATTCGCTAGTAGACCAACGAGGCAAGCATAAATATAATAAAACGAAATTCAAATATACCGCTGAAGATCTATACACCCGGCTCGCCGATACATCAAATGCTTAGTGTATTTTCATGGCTTGTCAAATCGCATTTGTCACGTAAACCAATATCACCTTTGGGACCATCCGCCAAAAATGCCACTTTTACAAAGATACATAGATGGATTTTTTATCGAGAACTACTATGACATTGAGTGATGTATAATCTTTCTACTTTTACTTAACTTTTTTCCAACCGCGTGTCAAGGTTGGGTAATCTGTCTATTTATTTTGTGTGTCTAGTTTCTATGCCTATAATAAAATAGACGGACGATTTGGCGCAGTGGTAAAGATCTTAAGCCGCTCCGCCCACTGGGTCGAATAGACCAGTAATCAAAATTATTTGTTTCGTTTGGGTATTAGTGTGTGTGATTTTTTCTGTTTGTAAACACACCCACGACACAAGAATAAATCCTGGTGTGTGGTTACGTTTTTTTTTGACAAAGCACATTTCTATCGGAGAACATAATACTTTTATGTTAATGGATCAGGATCAGGATCTCTTATCACTGCAAGGTTAAGCAGCGTTCGGCTCTCTTCCTTATCTTTCTTACCTCATTATTATTATTATAAGGTTATATTCGATGTTAGTCAAAAAGCTGCTAAACTTAAATGGGACTGGGCTGGCCATGTCTGCCGCATGGAAAATTACCAATGGGTCAAAAATAATGGCTGACTGGTTCCCACGAAATACAATAAGGCAACGCGGTAGACCCAGACGGACATGGCGAGACGAAGTGGACACCTTCATGAAAGACTGCCCTGACATCGCAACGAGCAGAGAGGACTGAAATAACTAAAAGGTGGCCTTTGCCCACCTGTGGGACAACAATGGCTCTAAATAATGATAAAACTGTATTCGCGTTTGTGAGCATGAGTGCAGGTCATTGTAACAAAGCGTTAAAGTGACTTTTCAATTGTCTCCAAACCTAACATCAATGTGAACTCGTAAAGTAGCCACTTCTTTACTGTTTCAGGGTAGAGCTATATCTTTATAAGAGATATAATACTCTAACGACGGCTTGGTCTGGTAATTTTTGGTGGTATTGGCGCAGACCGTACAGATCATTGAATCGAATAGACAAGGAGTTAATCCTCGCACCACACCGATCTTGGTGTGACCCACAAATATTTGTTTCAAACTGCGTATATGTGAAAATATTATTGTTAACGTATCTAGTTCTCAGAAATTACTTCTATTTATGTAAATGTTGCCATTTAATTTTAATAATACACGGGGTAGTCTTATTTTTATTGTTTGTACCTCGTCTAAACTTGCCTCGTTGGTTTAGTGGGAAACAATCTAAACCTGGAACCGTCAATGTAAAGAGAAAAAAAATAGTTTCTTTTGTGCTCACACAACCAAATAATATTAATTTAAAAATATCTTTTTTTTAAACCAAGGCAAAAAATATACAACGGAAGTAGATATCTTGCCTAATTGAGGAGTTCCTATGACCTACATCCTTCTCCATCATGCAACCCATCTGGGTCTACAGTACCTACTTTTCAAGACAAATCCAACGAGTCCAAACACGGCGGGATTACTTTGAGTAGTTAGATAGTTTCAATGGTATTCGGGGTCACATGATGGAGCCAAATGATGGCATTTGGATCCATCATGAGACTCCGAATACCATCTAGTTGTATAGTACTTATTAATACCAATGTAACAAGCCTAAACACTCGGGGATTATGTTGTGTAGTTGACATGTTCTTATGGCTACCGATCCTATGGCTATCATATTATTGCATTTTCACCTAAATTATATATGTATGCCAAATTTCATCTCAATTGGATACTTACAAGTTGCAACCCGCTTGAAAAATGGATCACAAGATTTGTACCGGAAAGACAGACGGATATACAGACGGTGCAAGTAAAATAAAAGCATATAAAAAAATAATGTCGATAGACTTGAAAAAATAAAGAAGAACAAACATGGAGCGAAAGACGAAAGACAGTGATTGTATGAGTTCAGAATTGATCCTGCCTTAGCTAATGCAACTTAAGCAGTCCTATGCTGCAGCAGTGGTCTCTCCGCAGCTATCCTTCTGTCGAAAATTTCGGGTCTGGAATTGTGCCCGGAATTATTACCTCTTATTACATCGGGACCTAACTTTATCGGCCATATGTAAGAGTACACAATACATCTCTGCCACTCCCGCTTGTGGAATATTTGCGTAATGGTGTTAATTTTTAGTCTTAAAAACTATCAAAGTAAATAACTTCATAACAAGTGTTGTATCTCATAGTGTATGACGTAATCCCAGACGTGGGAACCGCAAGCGGGAATGGCCTCCAGGAGGGTAATGTATGGGCGCCATTAAGAGCCTAATCTTCAAGCCTTTCTCGTATAAATTATATAAGCCTGCTGAGAATTTTACACATTACACTCCAAATATAACGGCGGGTGGTCTTAATAAAACTCAACTAAAGTAATGTATTAAAGCGAATTACGGAAAACTATTTTGTTTCGTGAAGACATGTTATTAAAGTTCCTGTGATAAATAGCTGAAGGAACAAATTTTATCTATCTATATAAATGTATACCATCACGCCAGATCCCTTGCAGCAGGCAGAGAGTACAGAGTTCCAACAGGTTCTTTACTTACAGACCTCTATGGCTTTCTCCACTCTCATCGTCTCATACACGCTCGCCGGTTACGCAAACTCTTAATTTGCCCTTCAGGTAAGACCTGGTCTATGTGGTCATGGTAAGACAGACTAGATCTTCCCCGGTACCTAAATCCTTCAACTTCCGCATTGAATATCAGTTTTCTCATTCTTTCTTCCAACATTCTGTGTATATGTCCGAACCAACGGAGCATACCTTTCTCATCTTTACATCAATACTATCTTTCATACCTACACGCTTTCTTACTACGCTGTTACGAATACGGTCAGTTAGCTTAAGTCCGCACATCTAAGTTTAACAGAGGCATTTGAATACAGGTTAAGTGAAGGAAAGGAAAATGTTGTTTACATTTTGCAATATCAGTAGCGAGCGCGCATTAAATTAAAACAATAACTATACTATTTCCAATGGTAGTAGCGACAGATTTACGCGAGTAGTCACTCGTTGACTGTCGTGCGAAACAACGTGCTCTGCGCGTGTCAAATAAAATTTAATTATGCCGTCTTGTGTCATTATTGCCTGTAAAAATGCTGTTAAGCTCAAAGAAAAACATGATAGAATCAGTTTTCATGTCTAACTAGCACAATCCGGTGCTGTATTATTTAAATATTGAATCATTTCTTCCGTCTGTAATTGTCATAGTAAAAGACGCGATCATTTTGTTAGTGTTACTAGTATAACAATTTTATTTTCCCTACTTTTATTTTCTGAGGACTTTAGTTCTAGTAATAAATGGTATTAATTTAATGAACCACTACGTCATGCTTTTAATATTAATTACTATGATGAAAATATATTTTCCCTATATTAAATTACTTTAAGCCTTAAAAGATCAAATATATCTATTTCTTAAGTTTAATATGCAAAATTTGTAATTTTAAAGCTGTCGGCATGTAGATAGCAGCTACTTTCTACTACCTACAAGCTTGCCTTAAGCTACGAGTATTTTATGTCTAAGCAATGTGAGACAAAACATAGACCTTGGAACTAAGTTCGTATTGGAAAAATAAGTTTTACCACGTTTTTATCAATTCGCTCAAGCATTTTGTTTATTTATCTATATTTTTTTATTTATTATGGTAAAAGAAACAAACAGTACAAAAAATGCAGAATTTATAAGGTACACATAAATTATAACACATTCACCAATAAAGTTTCCAATAATGAAAATAAACAACTATGTACGGCCGGTAGAATTGAAAAATTGAAAATAAAACTTATAAAAATGTTTTTTAACTTATTTGTTGCCTTATTCTAAGTTCTTTCTTAAACCTAGAAAGTGACAAATGAAAGATATCGATATCATTGAATTTACTGTTGTAGCATCTGGCACTGCGTATTATAAATTTATTCTTTGTATGGACGGTCCTGGCAAATGGAACATGTAAAACCTCTTTACAGCGGGAAGTCGGCCTTCGACAACGCAGACCTATTTTGCTGAGCAAATAAGGAGAATATGTCAAATTATGAAGTAATTTGTATATAAATATTATATCTCTCTGTGTACGACGATTTTCTAATGATGTTACATGCTTTACTTGAAAATTAAAGTTAGGGGTGTTCATTTGTCTAAATTGTAATTTTTTTAGTAATTTGTTTTGTATACGTTGTATAGACTGTTTATGAACTGTGTAGTTAGGATTCCAAACGATTGATGCGTACTCAAGGTGTGAACTATTATATTATATTATTATATTATCTTATCGCAATCGATAGCGCTTTATTCTGGCCCCGTGAATTTTCTTTCTAAAATTTAAATTCCGTACATTTTTTCGGTATTAATAACTGTAGGAAGTCTCCTTGACTATAGGCCCTGTTTAGTTTTTTTTTTAACTTTGCCCCACTCTAGAATTAATTCCTGTGTCGTGGGTGCGTTTTCAAACATGAAATTTCACATACACAAATACCCAGACCGAAACAAATAATTGTGGATCACAATAAGATTTGTCCCGTGCGGGAATCGAACCTGCGACTATTAGACACAGTGGGCGGAGCGGCCTAAGCTCTGAACCACTGCGCTAAATCGTCCGTCAAAAGTATCTGTTAGATACAAATTTTGCCTTTCGATGAGCTAGCTTAGCTTAGCTTGCTAGATTTTAAACATAGCTCGGAATTGTTTTAATATTAATAACAAAAACATATACGAAGTCGACGTCAAACATTTTTTTCATAAAAGTATTAATTTGTGTTACAAATCAAAAAAACTTTCCTCGTATGGACATGTTTATGCTAAAATAAATATGGGTTTTCGCCCGGAAGGTAATCACACACAAACACAGAAGTAAAATACGATCGTAAATATATCGCTAGCGACGTATCGTATATCGGAATTGTTTAGCATTGATATATGAAACTGCTAGAATTGACGAGCATCAGTTAGCGGTACGAAATTTGTTATGAATGATATAGGTATCAGGCCAGCCTTAGATGACTTACTTTTGAGCAAAATCCTTTCATAAAATTGACATAGAGAGGGGAGGGGGAGTTGGGAGGAGAGAGAGGTTCTTTTTTTAATAAAACTAGCCCTACACTAGTAATTATTCCAGTATCGTGGGTGCCTTTACAAACATGATATTCACATACACAAACGCCCGGACCGAAGCAACTATTTGTGCGTCTCACAAATATTTGTCTCGTGCGGGAATCGAACCCGCGACTGCTCGATCCAGTGGGTGAAGATCTTAACCATTACACTAAGCTGCTCGTCAATGGACGCAGGTTTATACTCATCTACAGTTACTAGTTATCAGGCCTCTCACCTATAAAGCTTCCAGCTTGGACGGCTACCATACCACCAACGGCTTAACATACCTTTCAATGAATGAAGACATTACAAAATACCATAATTAGTCACCTATTACAGCCCCACAAGGTCTAAAGCTGCTATCCTCAACATTCGATACCGTGGTCCCACAACACTGAGCAAATTATGGAACATAATAATAATAGTACACTTTATTGTACACCAGCAAAACATTAAATTACAAACAATTTATAAACAGTAAATAAGTACAAATGGCGGCCTTATTGCTGAAAGCAATTTCTTCCAGGCAACCGTTGGGAAAATAACAAATAACGATAGAAAGGGGCAGTTAGTGGCGTACATTATTAATGATATACAATACATACATATATATATATATATATATACACACATAACAATACATACACAATTATATACCTGATTATGTAAATATACACACATATTATAATTTAATCTATTACATATTATAGCTAAACACTGAACAAGATTATATAAAAACAAAAAAAAATGCAAACAGTTAAATTATGGTTAAGTAGTGATGCTTAACCATTGCTTTAAACGAAAGCAACGACTTTGCACGTCTAACTGAAATGGGCAATGCATTCCACAAACGAACAGCTTGAATCGTAAAGGATTTGTCGAAGAAATTTGTGGAATGCATCGGCACTTTCAGCTTCAAATTCTCCGATGATCTTAGGAACCTTGAATGTGTCTCATGAAGAAACTCAAACCGATCTTTGAGGTAAGCTGGGGTTATCGGATTAAACAGAACACTGTATAGAAGCGATAATATATGACAATTCCGGCGAAGGCGAATTGGTAGCCACTTGAGCTTTGTACGAAATTCAGAAACATGGTCATATTTGCGCAAGCCAAATATGAACCTTATACAAAAATTTTGAAGTCGCTCAAGCTTATTAAGTTGCTGCTCTGTGAGGTCAAGATAGCTGGCGTCTGCATAATCGATAATAGGAAGTAGAAGGGATTGTGCGAGTGCAATTTTAGTGGCTGTTGGGAGAAAATTGCGCAACCTTCTTAAAGAGCCTGCGGAGGCAAAAACCTTGCGGCTGAGTTCTTGCAGCTGTGGTCCCCAAGTGAGGTTGGTATCGATGTAGATCCCCAAATCTTTAACACTGTTACTTATCGGTATAGTGATACCATTAAACATGATTTGGGGGAGTTGCGACCAATCAAGACGTGCAGTGAGTCTGGGACTGCCAACAACAATGACTTGTGTCTTAGTTGGGTTGACATTAAGACCGTAGCGCCCACTCCATTCACATACCTTAGACAGATCATGGTTCATTGTGTTCACAGCCTCCGAGAAGTTGGCCAATGGTGCTTGGGTGTAAAGTTGGAGATCATCTGCATAAAGGTGGTATGACGAACGTAGTTGATTGGGAATAGAGTTAATAAAAACAGCGAAAAGTAAAGGAGATAGAACGCCACCCTGTGGTACGCCGGCACTAGTGTTACACCAAGAAGAGTAAGTTTCTTCGATGCGAATGCGTTGCCGGCGACCAAACAGGTATTTACGAAACCAGTCAATTGTCGTTGGAGATATGTTAATAGAGCATAGGACTCCAAGCAAAATGTCAAGATCTACAGTGTTGAAAGCATTGCTGAAGTCGAGCAGTGCTAATAAAGTCAAATTGCTATTTTCCATACCTAATCTTATATCGTCTGTGATTTTCACCAGTGCAGTAACGGTACTGTGGCCAGGACGAAAGCCAGACTGGAAAGGATTAAGGAGAGAGTTATTATTGAGAAATCTGCTGAATTGATCATGGACAAGGCGCTCAAGAACTTTGGATAGGAAAGGTAATATTGATATAGGACGATATTCGGAGACAGATTTAGGATTGGATTTTTTAGGCAAGGGCGTTATTTCGGCTTCTTTCCAAGAGGATGGAAAGTCGCCGCTGGATATAGAATGGTTAAAGATATGGCAAATGATGGGTAGGATTTCGTCAAGGATAGGAAGAATAATTTTGCGGCTAATACAATCACTGCCGATAGCATTGGATGTGATTGATTCTATGCTCCTCTTAACATCACAAGCGGAAAATTGACTTAAGACAAAAGGTGAATAATCGGGCGTCGGAATAGATGAAAGATAGTTAAGCGTGCTTAACTTTGTAATCTTATCAAAATTAGACGAAGTTGAGAAATGCTTATTGAGGAGATTGATATCTAAATCCTTGGAAAACTTATCTTGACGAGATTTACCGACCCCCATTGATTTCAGAAACTTCCAAACTTTTGTTGGATTACCATTTTGTACAGAACTATGGATGTGTTGGCGTTGAGCATCCCTACACACCTTGTTGCAGTGATTCCGAATAGCAATATAGTTATTCCGATTAGAATCAGTTGATCGTGCTTTATATTTGGACTTCATTGACACTTTTTTACTCATTAATAACTTGATGTCCTCAGTCAACCAAGGTGCCGGAAGATGTTTGGCTCTTACAGGGCGAATAGGAGCGTGCAAATCATATAGCTGAATTAGCGTGGATGTAAAAATGTTAGTTATTATAATTTACAATTAATACCTCAAGCCATAGGAAAACAAGCACAATAGAACAACAATAGGTCTTTGTACTGGTGGTTTTGTACGGCTTGGAGGATTAGATTTTACTCATTAAATACGGGAGCTGTACTTACGGCTATATTCCCCAAACTGAGGTGGCAGGGGTGTTCTGTGTACACCCGCACTTTGCCAACGATGTTATATCCCAATTCAATTAAAGCCGAACCTATTGCCATAACACCGTACAAATTTTAGACTCTGGACTGCTAGTAGGTAAGGATTTTTCGATAGAAAACCCCGCATAATGCATTTTAAATTTTTACAAAATTTGCAAAAAGTGTGTGTGTGTGAGTGATGTACGCTGTTGGCCGCGAGGCCTTTACAGCTTCACTGGGCTTAAGGGCGAGCGTGCAACTACTACGCTCGAGCCAGAAGGGCAAGGGGCGACATACTCGCCTCTTCAAGGCGCCCTCGGTTGGGACAGTCGCTGTGGGGGGACGGGATGCACTACTACGTGCACCGGTCAACCGCCGGCTATGGGAGGGGATCTACGACTACGTCGACGTCGCCCGTATTCTGAGCGGAAAGAATGGATGACAAAGCATCGGGGGGATCGGTGAGAACATGTCGCGGCCGGCGGTGGCGGCAGGGGTCGGGGGGGGGGGGGGGATCGTAGTCGGCGGCGGCTACGATCATCAGTGCGCTATAACAAACTAAATTTATTATTGTTTAAAGCAATAGGAAGATTTCAAATGAATTTCTAAAATGTATTTCCCAATGTGCACACATACACGAACAAGTTTCTATTGTTAATTGGGGTATAAAAGTGCTTAAAATAGGGATAAAAAACTTTAAATTAGCAAATTTGGTTTACGTATTGAATTTGTTAAGCAATTAGCTAATCGGGGTGTCTGAGGTACGATACACCGTAGATAGTTAGATAAGAATCTCGGCATTACCCTTATATAAAGGATTTCGTCCACCCAAAAAAATTTGAGCCTAGGGTCATACCCAGTGGCGTACAATTGTAGAAGCTTATATTCAGCAGTGAACTGCTATTAATATTAGCCCTCTTAAGAAACCGTTGGGCACGAGCCTCCTCTCAAACTGAGAATGTTTAAGCCATAGTCCACCACGCTGGCCCAGTGTGGGTTGCCGAACTTTACACACCTTCGAGAAACTCTTAGGCATGCAAGTTTCCTCACGATGTTGTCCTTCACCGTTAAAGCAAGTAATAATTATTTTTTAATACGCACATATTTTTGAAAAGGCATAGGTGAGTGCCTGTGTTTGACCCGGAGACCTCCGACTTTGTAGTCCAACGGTCTAACCACTAGGCTATTACTGCATTTTAGTGAACTGCTATTAGCTGATAATAATGATGATGGTAAAAAAGGGATTATATAAATCACATCATCGTCCTCAGCAATATATGCGTATTTCTCCTGTTTTAATACCTCCTTCAAAAATTAAGGTGTCTATTCTAGAATCTCTAATTCGTCCGTTACTTACGGCCTACCATTCGTCACGTGGCTCGGTCATATCCGCAGGGAGTACGGGATGGGAGACATTCTTAAATTTTCATACTACAGACATTTTTCCATTCCACTCGCGTCACAGCCAAAGTGAAATAACAAATTGGCAAATAGAATTTTATGCGCGCTCATATGTTCGGACGATGACGCGTCGTCATTCACTGATATCGTCATATAAAGTGTTTTGAACGTTATGGCACCATTTTCCTTAGTTATGTAGTTTATACCGAATTTGTTTGATAATATGGCGTGACTTTATATTAAAATAGAATAATAGCAATTAACATGTTATACCAGGCGAAATACCGCAGGATATAGGGTACCCCCAAAAGCCGGTTTTGTGCTCTTTGCAGCTTTTCCCACAATTTCTATTCGGTCGTCTGTCTATCTTAGAGATTAAGGGAGAGGGATGCAATATTAAATATACAAATTGATAGGTCTTCATCTTGGTCACAAAGACCCCACGCGAACAACTTAAATTATCCCTTATCAAGGTTTCTGCAATTGCGCCATTTGCAACATCCGGCAGAAGCCCTAGTAGTACCGGTCCTAATGTTAAACTTTGTAAGATGCAACAATGTTAAAATAGTGACACGATATGTCTCATCTTATCCAGAGACCGTTCCATTTTCTAAAGAACAATTCCGAATCCATGCAGTCTCTTACCATCGTCACATACACTGATCACCCATGAGGTATTCGGTATTGACCCAATTAGTTGTACAATGATTAGCCAGTTGGTGGTAGTAAGGGTCTGACAGATCGTAACATTATTACTGCCATGTCGTGTAATTTTACGAGACACGACACTATAGACAAGTATAACTTAAATTAAAAATTTATAATCCCCGACTCAAACGAATCACAACTATTAACGTAGTAATAATAATAACTCATTTTTTTTCAAGCAACAGTAATTTTAAAAAATATCTTCGTTCAACTTACAGGCAAATAGAACATATACCTTACAGACTATATATAAAAAAAAAACTTATAAACTAAGTAACATGTATCGCCGGCGACAGGTTGTGCTCTGCAGAGACACCAGCGGTGGGAACTCGCACAATAAAGGAATTGAATGCCGCATTGTTTTGCGAGTTCAGCTTCTCAACCCTCACAGTGTAGAAAGTCTTCTTACGGGCGTACTCCCGAATACACACGTTAAACTTATTACAATATCTTTGGTATTACGTTGGTTCGGGCATATAGAAAGAATGCCAGAGGAAAGAATGACAAAACAGATATACAATGTGAAAGTGGAAGGATGCAGGTACCGGGGAAGACCTAGACTATCTTACCACGACCAAATAAGCCGAGTCTTATCTGATGGAAAAGTCAAGAGTCTCCGTAACCGGCGAGCGTGTATGAGACGAACTATGAGAGTCGAGGAAGCCAGAGAGGTATGTAAGGAAAGAACCTGTTGGAACTCTGTACTCTCTGCCTACCCCGCAAGGGATCTGGCGTGAGGTTATAGATAGATAGATAGATAGACACATCTGACCTTCTTCGTTCCTCAAAGAGCACATAACGCTGTGACGGTTGACGTCGTTATTGTCGGCCGAGAGAATAAATAACGCCAAGATTCCATTGTCGAAGAGACGAATGGACTTCAAACGTCAATTTTGTCAAAGATTTACTATGCATTTTCTTATCCAAGGCTACCTATTAAAACAAATATATTATTGTCTATTTCTGTTATTTTTTTAATAGGTAATTAGGGGTTTTACGGACTTCAGAATTACAATAGCTGTTTTAGTCTCAGTCCATTCCATGACTAAGAATACTGTAAAGCACTTAAACGTCACCAAATAAACTGCGATAAAATACGGAAAATACTTTTATTTCGTGTGTAATATTCGCGTAAATCTAAGAACTATTAACTAATTATTATTGACAATTGATTTGAATTGAATATTATTTTAACTTGACCGAATTTATGCATTTATGACCAAAATGTGAATAGATCACACACAATATATTCCATACAATAATCGAGTCCACAATGACTACGATCACTAGACCAAATATCAATTTTATCAAAGACATGTATACTTTAAAAATTAATGACTCGTGTTCATTTATTTCTCTACGAATTGTAACAACAATAGTGCACCGTAATATTTATTACAAAAACATTATCATTGTTATTATAGTCATCCATCATTCTCGCAAAACTTCAAGGCTTCTAACAAAAACTTGTTACTGTCGCTCTGGGTTCAAGTCTGTTTATTACCTTATATAATTATAACCTACCTGAAAATAAAGTGAATCATTTGATTAATCCATAAAACAACTTTTTTAATATCTTTTTTCTTTGTTAAAAAACATAGCCGCATACTAATGATTCCTGTATCGTGGATGTATCCACAAGCTAGAAATACACAGACGGAAACACACATTTGACAGTCACACAGAGATTCGTCTCGTGCGGGGATCGAACTCGCTCGGATCGAGCTTTTAACTACTGGACTAAACCGTGTTGTCTAAATTTTAAATATTATGGTTTTTATATCCTATGAATGTCTATCATGACTAACAATTTTCGCTTAAATCTATCTATCTATATCATCACGCCAGACTGCTGCATCTGCCGACCCTTTGCGGGGTAGAGAGAGAGTACAGAGTTCCAACAGGTGTTTTCCTTACACGCCTCTCTGGTTTCCTCCACTCTCATAGTTCGTCTTATACACGCTCGCCGGTTACGGAGACTCTTGAATTGTTCTTAAGATAAGACTCGGTAATTTGGTCGTGGTAAGATAGACTAGGTTTTCCCCGGTACCTACGTTCTTCCACTTTCGCATTGTATATCTGTACGCTTAAATAAACTAAAAAAATATCAAGAAATTTCCAGGTGTCCTGTCCTTTTGCCTATTTTATCCTTGTTTAGATACATATAAAATAAAAGGAGCTTGAGGGGGAAAAGTACTCTCCATTGTGTTCCAGGCATTGCGGAGGTTATGGTCCTTTATTATTGCATTTTCCTGGCCATTAGGTTTTTAGAACACATACAAGATGGACAGCTTTCTAAGACCCTAGCACGAACACATGAGTATTATCGTTATGCTATCGAGTTGATATGCCATCCCTTTTACACTACACATTTACTCAACAAAGAAGAAAATGACAGCATGCTTTCACAACAACGTTTCTTATATTTTACGTTATAACGTCAAATTGGTTGTACTTAAGCTACTGGTTAAAGTATTGGTTCTTTTCTTTAAAACCGATCTCGCTTCCTACACTTTAATAGTTTGTGTCATATACCCTCGCCGTAATTTCAAAGGTTTCAACGACATCTAATAAAATAAAAATAACACACCGTTCACAAGCACTAACGCCAAAAATTGAAATCTATTTTATATCAAAGGCATTGTTTCAAATGATTATTTCGCAGTACTTAAGCTCACACAATTTTTAAAAGGGCCCTAGCCTAATGTGTCCCTACTTTGAACAATTACCTTGATGTTTCGTCCTCTTTGCCGAGTATCTACGTAACTCGACGCCTCGGGCTATGTCTTAATTAACAGATTTTTATGTCTCATCTCATAGTTTTATTTGGAGACAAGTAGAATACTTGGTCATTAATAATATATTTTTTGGAAAAATTTAGTGTGTAATAATGGTTTTCTTTATTTTTTATTATTACAGCGTAGGTGCTTCGCACATTTTTATAATGTACCACCCGTTTTCCGCGGCTTCGCATTCGATCTAAAAAAGCGCCACTTACCAGGTATACGTTACTTCTGGATAATGTAGCTTTGTAATGATGAAAGAATTACCAAAATCGGTTCAGTGATTTCAGAGTTTATCGATCACAAACAAAGAAGAAGTATAAATTTTGCTAATAATGTCAATTAATAGAGTAAACGGTAAGTTATACAAATAGGGTAATTGCGGTCAGTACGGCATAAAACAAAAGCTGCAATAACGTTTGTTAGTTAATTATGTTCTTTGTCTGTGATAAATGTATATTTTATTCGCCTCTAGCGTTATATAGCTGGAACATATGATATCGAATTGAACGAATACCGACCTGCTTAAATAAAATAAACACCTTCACGTCTTTATTTCCCAAGTGAGGGTGGCAGAGGCGTACAGTACACCCACTTTTCGTTGAGCGCAATACGAGCGAGCGCAATACCAGACTGGACTAGCTCTGAGAATTTTTCTATTGAAAAATTAGACATACCTCTCTGGCTTCCACGATTAATGCACTTATATTTATTAAAAACATAGTTTTATTATGTCCCTGTCTTCCCCGGTGTGAAAGGTCCAAACTAACCTTACGTTAAAACCTTCGGGGGTGGATGGTCAATTAACAAATGATCTAAGTTGAAATTGGGCAATAAAATTACGACCTTGCGTTGTGTAAAGACAGAAACAGTATATATTAATGTTTGTTAATTGAAAAAAGTTTGTCAATATAGTTAATTTTGTACATTACATTACATTATTACGTTTTATTATACCCTTAAAACATCTGTTGCAGTTTTTGAATTGTATGTAATACTAGTTTCTGCCTACGACTACGTTCGCGTTGACTTTAGACATAATAACTTTTTTTTTCTTTTTACCTGGGGAAAATCCTGCGTAGGACTTCCGCGAGCCTCGGGGGAAGCTCACGGGGCGTGTCGGATTCCTACCGACTAAAAACCCCAGGGTAGCCGACATCAGCACTTTGGAGGGGCTCCGGGATCTCCGTATGGAACGCATCGGTGCCCCTTTTGTGCCTCGCTCTGACGAGCCCGCCATCGGAGGGAGACTTGATGACATGCTCCTCCCCGCACCGACGCGGTGCTCCGGCGACGTGGGCCACACCACGCCGCCGTCCCCCTCGGGGTTGTTCTCTGACGCGAGTTAGCCCGTATTCTAAAGCCCCGGGCTATTGGCCTGGGGGTACTGGGCGGGCTGTGCCCCCGACCTTGCGCCGTCGCCTTCGTCGAGCAGGATCGGCCCTTTCCCGATCCTCCTTCTGCTCGGTCTCCTCCTTCTGGGACATCACAGTCTCGCAGAAGGAGGATACGGCCCCCCACGCCGATACACCTGCCAGCATAGCCACTACTACTGCCGGCAGGGAGAGGTCCGGTCCGATCCGGTCGACCAGGATCCGCCGCTCGGAGGCCCCCGCTGGGCACTCTTCGAGCGTTACTAACTAAAATGAAAAAGGACTTGATTGTTTTATAGCAAAAGGTATCTCTGTGACTGTCATGAAATGACATTTTACTTGATGACATCGTTAGTTCCGATTTAAGCCGCGGGCCAAAACATCCCTCCGGGACTGTAGATCATATTATATAGATAGTGGTCGCCCATTGGTCGAAATTCGACCATAATTAATTTAAATTATAAGTTTGAACATTATTAAGGTTTTATTGTGAAAGACTATACTTCTATAATCACAGATTTCGCCAAGGCTACACTGTTAATTTTCCTATTTTTTTCAAATATATTGTAAGAAATTAAAAAAAAAAATTAATATAAAGAATACCTTTTTTAATTTTTTTTTATTGAAACAAATAGCCTAAAAGAAAATGCTGTCCGTTGAACTTGACATTCAATCAATCAAATCAATCAATCAGCCTATCGCAGTCCACTGCTGGACATAGGCCTCTCCTAACACGCGCCATTGCACACGGTCCTCCGCCTTCCGCATCCAGTCTGTCCCAGCGACCTTTTTGAGGTCGTCGGTCCATCTAGCTGGGGGCCGTCCTACCTTACGCTTACCAAGTCGCGGTCTCCACTCTAGGACACGCTTGCTCCATCGGCCGTCGGTCCTTCTGCAGATGTGACCAGCCCATTGCCACTTTAGCTTACTGAGTCTGCGAGCTATGTCGGTAACTTTGGTTCTTTGTCGGATTACCTCGTTACGAATTTTATCCTTCAAAGAGACGCCGAGCATAGCTCGCTCCATAGCCCGTTGTGCGACTTTGAATTTGTGGACTAGTCCCACTGTGAGTGGCCACGTCTCAGCCCCGTAAGTCATAACAGGTAGGACGCATTGGTTATAGACTTTAGTCTTCAGGCATTGCGGTATAGGCGAAGAGAAAACGTGACGTAGTTTGCCAAATGCTGCCCAACCTAATTGGATCCTGCGGTTGATTTCTTTCTCGAAGATGTTTCTACCAAATTGGACAACTTGTCCAAGGTAGGCATATTCCCGAACAATTTCGAGCATCGAACCATCGACGTAGATCGGTCCCGGCGTGACATGTTCATTAAACATGATCTTGGTTTTATCCAAGTTCATGCCGAGACCGACACCTCGAGAGGCTCCATTTAGGCTATGCATCATTTCGCTTAACTGTTCCAGTGACTCTGCTACGATGACGATATCATCGGCAAACCGAAGGTGTGAGATGTATTCGCCGTTGATGTTAATGCCCCGCCCAGTCCAGTCCAGCGTCTTGAAGACGTCTTCGAGTGCATTGGTGAAGAGCTTGGGGGATATTATATCCCCCTGTCTTACCCCTCGACGCAGCTCGATCGGGTTGGTATTTTGGTCCTGGAGCTGGACGGTCATTGTGGCGGTATCATACAGACATCTCAACACCTCGATATAGCGCCAATCGATGCCACATCGCTGCAGAGCATCCAAAACCGCCCAGGTTTCGATGGAGTCGAAGGCTTTCTCGTAGTCCACGAAAACCATACACAGCGGCTGATTGTACTCTTCGGTCTTCTGTACAATCTGCCGAACAGTATGGATGTGGTCTACGGTGTAGGCTTTTCGAAACCCGGCTTGTTCTGGTGGCTGGAACTCGTCAAGTCTTCTGGCGAGGCGGTTTGTGAGTACTCTCGAGAACAACTTGTAGACGTGGCTCAGGAGTGAGATGGGTCTGTAGTTCTTCAGCAAGGTTTTGTCACCTTTTTTGAAGAACAGAACCACCGCACTCCCGCTCCACGCTTGAGGTGTTAAGCCCTGGTGGATGACGGAATTAAAGAGGCTCGCTAGCTTTTTCAGGATTGGAGTCCCGCCTGCTTTTAGGAGCTCAGTGGTGATTCCGTCATCGCCTGGCGACTTGTTGTTTTTGAGCTGCTCGAGAGCCACTCTGACCTCGTCCTGGTTGACATCAGGGATGTCTTCCGTGTGGTGGCGTGTGAGTGGGGCTCTGTGGTCGTCAGCGCTGGGTCTCGTGGGTTTAGTCATCCGTGATGCGTACAGGTCTTTGTAGAAACTCTCAATTTCCTTGAGTATCTCGAACTAGGAGGTTACGGTTTTGCCACCCGCAGTTTTAAGTTTCGTCTGATGGGATCTACCTAGCTGGCGAGCGAAGACTTTGGTGCCTCTGTTCTGTTCAATCGCAGCCGTGATGGCGCGGGTGTTGGAACATCGGAGGTCACGTCGCACCCGCTTCCGGATCTTCCGGTTGAGGTTCCTCCCATCCGGCGAAGACGCCTGCGTGGATGACATTTCCCGTCTGTGCCTCATAAGTTCAAGAGTCTCGAGCAAGAGTTTAGACTCTCTGTTACCGCTTTTGCCGGGAAACACCCTTCGAGACACATCCTGTAGCGTTTTGACCACTGTGTCGGTTTTCTCGTCAACATTGCCTTCGGTTTCCAGCAGGTCGAAACGATTTTGAAGCTCCAGTTGGAACTTTTCGGACCCTAAAGCTATTTGAGGCGCAGTAAGTCTGAGAGTAGACCTCATCATACGACGCCTTTCGGCCCTGAAGTTTATATTTAGAGCGCCTCGGACAAGACGGTGATCGCTGCCGTTATTAAACCTGTTGATCACGGAGACGTCTCTAAACATAGACTTCCTGTCAGTCATGATGAAGTCTATCTCGTTCCTCGTCACAGTGTCGGGGCTTCGCCATGTCCACTTTCTATGAGGCTTCTTCTTAAGAACGAATTCATCAAGAAGAGCCCCCGCGACTCCAAAAAGTTGACCAGCATCTGCCCCCTGTGGCCGCGTTCTTGTACTCCCACTTTGGCATTAAAGTCCCGCATAACAACGTTGTAGTGAGCCTTGGTGGTGCCATGTAATGCCTTGGCGATGTCTTCATACATGGCTTCGGCTATGTCGTCGCAGTATGTCGAAGTCGGCGCATATACCTGTACCACCTTCAGGGTGTATCTGTCGGTGATTCTAATTATGAGGTACGCTACCCGTGTCGACACACTGCTGACTTCCACAACGTTGTTAGTGAGAGCTTTGTTGACCAGGAAACCGACACCGCCCTGAGAGGGCCGATCATCTTCCCGAAAGTAGAACAGGTGGCCTGACTCAAGGGTTATCGTGTCCTCGCCCTGTCTTCGGACTTCGGATAACCCCAATATGTGCCAGTTTATGCGACCTAGTTCTACCTCGAGTTCAGTGAGGTGTTGGTCCAGCCGTAGAGAGCGTCCATTGTACATAGCCAGGGTCAGGTGTTTTTTGTAGCCTTGTGTCGTAGCCCGGAGATTCTTCGCACCCCCTGCCCCGCTGTTACCGCGACCGCTACCGTGGCAGCGGACAGCGGGACTACCGGGAACTGGGGGCCTTTGGTTTAGGTGCCTTATCATGTTAGGAGGTTTTTAGACCTACTATACCACGCTGGCCAGACGGGTTGGTATAGGGTTTATTCCGAATTTTCCTTTTCTGGTCCTTGATCGGACGACGTTACTGCCATACATATTTCGATAATTTAATTAATGATACAAAACTTCTCTGTTAACGATGTTTTTTTGTAAAAACTTTCATCGTTTGCTGGTTATGTTTGACATTCAATAAGACTATAGACAAGAGTTTTTGGCGGGAAGTCGAAGAGTGATGTTGTCAATTTATTTTAATTTCCAAAACTTATGTTATTTCGACTAATAATGTGCAATGTTGGTGGAATATTAACCATTATGTGTTCTTATATGTGCATGAGTGAAGGTAAATGTAACAAAGTGTCAAAACGTGCCTTTTCGACTTCCCTCAAAACGGTCGTTGCAATTGGTATGTAAAGTATCCACCGCTTTACTATCCAGGGGGGGGTACTTCATTAATTTCATTATCATTGTTGTCATCAAATTCATCGGGGAGTCGAATTAATTTAAACAAACACGATTATATATCTCACTGGACACTGGCAAAATACACTTATAATTAGTGTGAAGCCATAACTTGAAGAAGAAGAAGACTATAGACAAATAATATTTAAAACAAACAATATTAATCTATTCTCAATTTGAAGTGTATTGTGTCAAATACATGGTAGTGTGTGTAATGTGTTTTTTATTCATTTAATGTATTTTTTATGCATAATAAAAAAAAAATATTAGCATTTGCACTCCTTTTCGATATAAACTATAAGTGTGGCAAATTTCATACTCCTCCGTCCGCGCAATTTTCGTAAAAATGTGTACAAAGTTTTGGCTTCACGTATTAATATATAGATTGTATCATTAACTTATTATAATCACACGAGGATCTTTCAAATCAGAACTAACGCTAACTAAACTAAATAACTAACAATGAAATGTCACTGACACTCGCAGACTTGCCGTTTACTTTTTAATTTACCCAAGTTCTCTTTTTAATTGGCACCCGTCAGGACAAACCTGTTGAATTATCTCCTAGAAAGTAGACAAAATATTAAATGTTAACCCTAATTTCACACCAACGCCCCCTGTCAATATCATCCACGGGCTAAAGTATCCATGTTACACTATATTTCCTACTAGAGAAGACATTTCAAGTAAATATTATGTAGCAACAGTTAGAGTGCGTATACTCTAGTTCCCTTTGTTCCAGGTGCTTCCCGCTAGTCTTGGTAAAACTGTTCAGATTCGATTACACCTGCAACAGAGCAAAGATTCGAATCCCAATATGTCATTTGGAACATTTCCGCCAGGATGTCGAGCGGCGGAAAGCGCACCAAGAATGTTGCCGCCTCAAAGGATATGGTACGGTATCCTCGTGCACTGCAGGCTCTGGATCTTCATCCTGCTGCGCCGGATGCCCGACAGTCGGTGTGACCACACGGGTGCCCCATAAAGGGCCACCGATCGCACGACCCCCTCGTAGAGGCGGCGCACCTCCTACGACGGTCCCCCAAGGTTGGGCAGCAGTCTGTGCATAGCACCCACTACCCTTTCGACCTGGGGGACTAGGCGCTCGAAGTGCTCCTCGAAGCCCCAGCGACTGTCCAGGGTGAGGCCTAAGTACTTTAGGTACCCACCCGGACTGGCGAGTCTCCAACGCTAGACATAATAACCTAACCTAACATTTTCCCCGGATAAAAAGTATCCTATATGTTTATCCAGGTAAAAAACGATGTGTGCCAAATTTCATCTTATTCCGTTAAGTCGATTTTGCGTGATTGAGTAACAAACATCCAAACGTCTAATCATTATCTTTCAAATTTATAATATTAAGTAAGATTACATAGTGCAGAGACTTTTTATTTCTGTAACGATAAGTACACATCAATTATATTTTATTTTCTCATGTAGATATAAAAATAGTTATCTGGTTCACTGGTAGATGACCTCGTTGGTCTAATCGCGAATATTGCGCCTTGCGATTACAAGGTCCTAAATTCAAATTTTACTTCGAGAAAAGTAGTTGTTTTTATCGAAAATTACCCAGTATCAATCCGGAGCCTAGAATTGTGCTTTGTATATGGCAATAGACTCGCCCACTATCACATGGGACCTAACTTCAACCGCGATCGTAGGTGTAGACACTACACCTCTGCAACCCCCGCTTAAGCCTTCACGGGTTTTTATTTGGTTCAATTTAATCTTTTTTTATCAGTCTAAACATTTAAAACCTCAACTGGGAGTTTAGATAAAACCTCACATACCGCAAAATCAAATAGAGTGGAATCTTTGACTACAGCGATTAATACTAATCCCTCAGGCCCGCTCCCAAGATACTGAATGTTCCCTTGCGGTGCTCCACAAAACCAAGGTGACATCTTTACAGACGTCTCGAATTCAGACGACGATTCAGCTTAGTATACCTTTATAAACCTTTAGATATCGATTACTGAACTATGTTATCAAATTTGCTACCTAACTCATATATATATAAGATATATTTGAACTAAAAATATTGTCTCTCTCACTAGGAATTATTCCTGTGTTGTGCGTGGTTCCGTTGACAAATATGAATGTTACATATGAAATAAAACTATTTTTGGAGGTTATTACGGTTTATTTTTAGTTTTTAAGTATGTGGTAGTAACTCAATATGTGAATATTACATCATCCAAATCGAAATAACTGTCTGTGAGTCACACAATGATCTGTGTACTTAATTCAATAAACAGACCGGTCTACGTTCTAACCACAAAACACAAGTCATAGTCAATACGATAAAAAATGCATACATTTGCGCAGTTACTAATGAAAAAAACAAAAGTAGACAAAACACGATGCACCTATTTTGTTGGAAAAGTTCCTATCGCCTTCCGGCTCCATCATCAGACGCTGTACACCACCCAGGGTTATAGCACTACGGCATTATCACGTGTTAAGATAAATCTAATCAGCCCAACAAGACGAGACCATTAAATAGCTTAGGTGTGGAGTACCTTTGGCCAACTTTCGACTCCATCATCAGACCTTGGACATCAACTAGGGCTATAACACTTGTCAAGACAATTCTAACGACCGTAAACACGATGGTACTGTACTGTTTAGTTGAGTAGCACTTATTTTGGGCCTTTGGGCCTTTACCACCTTTGGGCTCCATCATCAGACCAGCTTTATAGTACTATTATTGCATTGTCGAAGTTACGTTGAATCCAAATTTTAACTCAATTGGAAAGACATACGAACGAAGCAAGATTTTTATATATGTATCTTTTGGTCGTTGTAAAGCTTGTAAAAATCACTGTACTGCAATCAAGCAGCTTAACAGTATGTTTCTTTATACTTGAGAAGATAAATTATTTATGTTTTTAGTGTTCAAAGTCTATCGACATTCAGAATCTCACACCAACGAAAAATCAGTTTAGGTCAGGCGGGCCCGGGTGGTTGATCGTGGGTTTTATTAATATTCATGAAACACAAATTGGAGCCGTCTCCCAAATGAGCGGGCTTACCTTGGGATTAGTTATCGGAATTCCTTAATTTTAGTCAGTGATTAGATTTTGTTAAGTTAACGATCTCGTTTATTAAGTTGTTAAACATAAATACGTATGTAGAGTTCATTTATTCATTAGTATTAACACGGTTTCAAAATTGTAATTGCGTTGTAATTGTAACAATTTTTTTCTATCTATATCATCGCGCCAGATTTCTTGCGGGAAAGAGTACAGAGTTCCAACAGGTTTTTACAAGCTTTTATTTAACTTGCAATGTTCGTATGTTTGTCTGTCTGTCTTTCCAGTTCAAATTTTGTGATCCATTTTTCAAGCACTTACGGATATCCGATTGAGCTGAAATTTGGTATACGTAAGTTCGGTGAAAACACAATATACATAGGTCTGATGATGGAGTCCGAAAGTGGTCTCAGAAATATGTGAAATATAGAACATAACCCCCTCGTGTTTAGACTTGTTAGATTGGTATTGACAAGTACTATATAAGTAGATGTTCAGGGTCTGATAATGAACCCGAAAGGTGGCCAATGGAACCACTCAACTTTTCAATATAACCCCACCGTGTTTGGGATCGTTGGATTTGCCTTGACGAGTACTTTACACCCGGATAGTAACCAGGATCTGATGATGGAGCCAAAAAAAGCCATAAGAACTTATCAACTGAGCTAAAAAGGTCTTTACAAATAAAACATTTTTGAATGACTCTAGCGATAAGACACGGTCTATTCGGTTAAGAGTTTATTACATTATGTAAATGATTAAAATCTTGTTGTGTTAATATTTGACTGTTTTACTGTGCTTTTTTACAAATTATTGAACATAGGTGCCATGCAGAGCCTGTATAGACCATCAATAGAGCCAGGTTTGTAGCCACCTGCACACATCCAACTTGGCTTGATGATACTCGTAAAACCGTCATGCCTATATTCCCCAAGCGTGGATGGCAGAGATGTACTGAATACACCCACTTTTCGCCGACATTGTTAGGTCCCATGTAATAGGGGGTGAGCTTATTGCCATATATCGGATACAATCCCAAACTCATACTGGGAAGTTTTCGTTAGAAAAACTACATTTGTCCGACCTAGTATTTGAACCCAGGACCTCATGATCACGAAGCGATGTGTTTTGTCACTAGACCAACGAGGTAGTCAGGCTTGATGATAAATAAATATAATATAAATATTCGTAAATTTGTATCAAATCAAACATATTAGTTAAGCCTTGTGATTTGTTTCGCTAGTGCTGAAATAACAATAATAGTTTTATTGATCAAAGTCACCCTAATAGAATAAATGAAAAGATATGCTTCATAAAATTCTTGGATTAACTTCCTCGGTAATTTATTGCACCTCGTTTTCCCTGCAGGAAACTATATTTCATAAGGGAAAGGAATAGGAGGGCGACTGAAACGCTAAATTACTATATTACAGTACAATTTTTACCTCACACAAATTTACTTTTTTTTTGTGCGTGTGTGAATGATCTACGCTGTTGGCCGCGGGGCCTTTACAGCTTCACCGGACAACCACTACGCTCGAGCCAGACTTCTGGGTCCTTTGTTGTGAAGAAACGCAGCACGTCAATCTTACTAATATTTGGATGATTTGGACAAAATTTAGCACACAGTTTATCAGGATTACCACAAAGGATACTTTTTATCACCAAAAAATAACTATATGCAGTGCATAGTGTATCTTGAGGCTCATGACTTTAAATTACAATATTAAAAATTATTTAGGTACAATAAGAATCGTCTATACGAGTATTTAACTTAAGAATTGTTCTCTCATACCCCACAGTAATATGAAGATGGAAAAATGGCAAATATTATATTTTTTGTTGAGGGTAGTTCAGTTGAAAGGTTTTAAAAATTTACAGCTGATAGTTTTATTTTATTTAATAATATACAAACTACACATGTGATGTTTATTACATGCTAAATTGATGTACAAACCTTTGGTGCACCTATTTACTTAATAACTTCTCCTCTGCCTATCTTACTGCTCTATATTACACTGCACCTTCACTTCTCACTTCCATTTTCCTGCCTGCTACGTGTTGTATCTTCTCTTTTGCACTATGGACCTTTATGCGAAGTTGGCCAGCACTATGGACCTTTATGCGAAGTTGGCCAACACCATGGAAGACTTGACAGCAATGTTTACGTCTAGGATGGATACCTATGAACAGGATCTCAAGAAGGCTGCAGACTCTGAGACACCAACAGTACATAAAACCTTAGCCAGCCTTTCACAAGAGTTCACCGAATTCAAGTACCTTATCTGGAAGACCTTAGGGGCACTAAAAGCACAAATTCAGTTACTGTTGCTGGGCTTGGATCGGCCCGAGATGGCATCCCGTAGGAAGGTGATTCTTTTACATGGAGTTCCCGACGTCTCTGATTGCCACTCCAAAGTTATAAACATTTTAAAGGACAGGATGAAGATGATAAGTGTCTCTGCTTCTGATGTTGTAGTGTGTCACCCTTTGGGAATAAACTCCAACTAGCCTCGACCCATTCTTATGCGATTCCAAAGCCATTCTCTGCGAAGCCAAGTATGGAACAATAAGGCCGCCTTGAAAGGGTCCGGGCTAACTCTCTCAGAGTTCCTAACCAAACCCCGGCACGAGGTTTTTATGGAAGCCTGTAGAAGATATGGTATGAAGCAGTGCTGAACCACCGATGGTAAAATCGTCATCCAGCTGCCTGACAAATCGCGGAGAAAAATTGAGTCGGCGGCTGAACTTCGTCAAGTGCTGGTCCAATTTCCTCCTGCTGGCGTCATTGTGAGCTCCAAAAAACAGCCGAGCGACGGGCCTGCTGCAATTCTAGTTATGCTCGTCACAGATAAATAATATCTGTAGTGACAATTGATGTGATCGTCTAGAAATCGTCTTTTTTTTTTACGTGTTTGGATCATTGTACTTTTATCCGTTGTTCCACAACCGGCGAGTGCACCGAGGGTATGATTATTTCATTTTTTTTTTAATATATCGTATCTAGTTAGTGTATAGTATCTAGTTTTTATATTAAATATTATTATTTTATTTATTTACTTACATATGGATATATTTGATAATAGTGATGATAGCTTTGTTTCTTGCTCTTCTTCTGAGATATTCGACGAACAGTACTCTTAGTACTTAGTGATGACGACAGCAACGACTCAATTCATTTACGTGATCGACTTCTGTCCGTTTTCTTAAATCAGCGGAATTTTTTCAATGCTGTTCATATTAACGCCCAAAGCATTCCTTCCCACTACTCCATCCTTTTAGCATCCTTCGACCGGATCTTATTCATGCGGTTCTGGTTTCTGAAACCTTCCTTAAACCCACTTTTCCTTCTGTGTAGTTTGCGCTACCTGGATACAAGTTGTTACGCAATGACAGGACAGGCAAGGGATGTGGAGGGGTTGCCATATATCTACGAGGTGATATCTCTTGCAAGGTGGTTGATCAGTCACCAAGCGAGTATTCTAAGTTTTCTGAACATATCTTTCTCGAAATTAATTTTAATCATACAACATTTCTTTTAGGAGTTCAGCACTACAGCCCATCATGTCAGATTGATTTCTTCTCCTCTTTTGAGTCAAAATTAGAATACTTTTCGTCTTTACACGATAACATTATTATTTTTGGGGACTTCAACACTTGCTTCTCTTCTCTTCTCCACTTTTATAAACTCTATCACTAAAGTCATTACTTCTCATTATCATCTGTATGCAGACGACTTGCAGCTATATCGTCACTTTAAGGTTGGGGAAATCAATCATGCGATTGGCGCCATCAATGATGATCTTGAAAACATCAGTAAGTGGGCGAAATCGTTCGGTCTCTTGGTCAATCCTGCCAAATCTCAAGCTCTCATCATTGGTGGCAAACACTACATGAACGCCCTTAATATAAATCTACAAACACTCCCTTCAGTTGTCCTTGATTCTGTTCCTCTACTTTATAGTAATACTGTTAAGAATTTAGGTGTTCTTATAGACTCCAATCTTACCTGGAGCTCTCACATAGCGGAAGTAAGCAGAAAAGTCTACGGCCCTTTTCAATCTCTCAAGCATCTGCAAAAGTATTTGCCTTATCAAACTAAAATAAGTCTTGCTCAGTCTCTCCTTCTTCCACTTTTAGACTATGGTGATGTTTGCTTCCTAGATGCTACTGAAGAACTGGTCAATAAGCTCGAACGTCTGCAGAATTTATGTATTCGTTTCAGTTTCGGTTTTTCGTAAATTTGATCACATATCAGAATTCCGATCGAAACTGAAATGGCTACCTATCCGGCTGCGACGGGACTTGCACATTCTCTCTCTTCTCTACTCCATTCTACATAATCCTAAATCCCCAGTTTACCTCCGAGAGCGTTTTGACTTCCTGATTCCAAGGGACAAACCCTGCCGTACAGCTCTTCATTCTTCCAGTGGTTACGACGGGTCCTTCACTGTGCGTGATGTGCATCTATGAAACTTACTTCCACATTCCATTCGTGCAAGCTCTTCTCTGGATGTTTTCAGAAGAAGAATCAAAGAACATTTTCTATCTTGATTTCATTTAGATATTTATGATTATGTATATATTATAATTATATATATTAATATTTGTATCGTAAGTACTAAATATATGTATTTATTTGAAAATACAGTATTTATTTTATATTATTGTATAACTGCCCTCTTATTCTTCTCTTCATCTCTCAACACTCAGAGGTTCGCTGGAAGATAACTCATATTTGAGTTAAGCTCGCCTTTTTGTATACTGCCTAAATGTAAACTTTTTTCACTTCCAACTGTATACAATAAGGAATAAATAAATTAACAAAAATGTTTTAAATGTGTAACCGTGGAGTTTCTTGCCCTTCTCCACAGGAATTAGGAATGACATTCCGACTCAACCTTTTTAAGTAAAGTGAATTAATCGTGTAGTCGTATCTTGTTCGCCACTGGACTACCACTAAACGAACATTTCACGAACTTATCGTGACGCACCGCGTTTCGTTATACCGAATAAGGGCCTTAAGAGACATGCTCTGTTATCTGACGAGCTATATATTAGCAGATATATATTATATTAGCAGAGGGGACATTAAAAACAAATCTCTTAACAAACTCTATAAGAATCACGTACTGCACTGTGATATTTTTCTATAGCAAGTTTCTTAGAGAACTACTAAGAAAATTAAAGTAATCTAATCCAAAGGTTAGACATTCAGCTGACCGGCTCGTTGGTCTAATGGCAAATAATGCGCGTTGCGATCACGATCGTGGTGTAAAGAAGGCCTATCTGGGTCGATCTATCGGCCGCCGACCGGTTGGTCGTCCCAGGTATCGCTGGAAGGACGTGGTTGAGGTGTCTGAGTGAGCTCCAAGCCAAAGACTGGCAGGGAAACGCGCAGAACCGTGAGAAGTGGTGGAATCTCGTTTCGGAGGCTAAGATTCAGTTTGGGTCGCTGAGCCAACGGAGTAAGTAAGTGATCACGAGGTCCTAACAAAAAAATAGTTTTTCGATATAAAAAAAAAAATAATCTCAATCCGGCATTGTGCCCGATATGATGACAATAGGCCCCCATTAAATGACACACCTATGCTACCCCCGCTTGCGGAATACGGGCGTAACAGTCTTTATTTTTTTATAATCTAAAGGTCTAGTGGCAAGCGTTATGTTAGTAATTTACGCAACCATTTCTTACCTACTTTCTTGACGCAGTCGCTAGCGCATTTTCCTGATCTCGTGACGTGGTAAAATGACATTCTGGTTCATTTTTTTCGTTTCTTAGTAGCGTAAACGACTTTAGAAAGTCCACTTGACTACGGCGGCTGCCGACCGTGTAGTTCGAATTTCGAATCCTGGGAAAGAAAAAGATTTTTTTCTATCTATCTATATATATTTATATCATCTAACCAGTTCACTTTCGGGATAGTCAGAGAGTACAGATTTCCAACAGGTTCTTTCCTTGGGCGGGCGAAAGGCTATCCCACCACACGCGTCCTTCGAGGCGCAGTGGCATAGTTTCTCGCCTATTTTGCTCGTCTGTCCCGGCAAGCAATTTAGCGTGGTCTTGGGAGTAGCGCACGGTCGCGACGATCCCCAAGGCAAGTGTGACTGTATCCTGCTCGTGGTTGCTGCCTGCTATTGGTCTGGTCCTTCTGAACAGACATAACAGAAACAGTCATGCGCTTACCCTTCCTCACTCGGTCCCGTCCCTCCCTTTCCTTTTTCCTTTCCGGTCCCCTTTTCCCCCGGCTTTAGTCGGAAGGTTGTAGGGCCTGGCTGCGCCCCTCCGTAGGGTGCAGCAGGTGGCGCCTGTCGTTTGGGTGGTCGGTCGAGGTCAGCGCGGCGCTGTTGTGCGCCGTGCATTTTTTGCAGAGGGAAGGACCTCCCGACTGCTGCGGGCCGTGGGGCCCCTTTGGGTCCCTAGCCCGGCCGTGCTGGGCCGACCGGCTGCTGCTGCTTGCTGCCAGAGGGGCGGCGCAGTGGTGGCTGGAAGGCTCACGCGCCTTTTAGGTGCAAGGGTGTGGGTGTGGCGCCTGGTTGCCCCCTCGCTCTCCCTTGGGAGAGAGAGTTGGGTGCAGCAGGTGGCGCCGCCCCTGGTAGGGAGCCGTTCGGGCACCTGCCCTTAAGGAGTGTGGCGCAGATTGCCTTGGTGGTACGGTGGTCGGTGTAGGTTTGCGTAATCTCCCGACTACCTGCTGGGCAGTGGGGCCCCTTCGGGTCCCTAGCCCGGCCGAACCGGGCCGACCGGCTGCTGCTGCATGCCGCCAGAGGGGCGGCGCGGCGGCGGCTGGGCGGTTCGCGCGCGTGTGGCGCGAGGGGGCGTGGAGATACCCATTGCCTCGGATGTCAAAGTCCGGGTACATGGGTGTCTCTACCGAATCGCCTAGGTGGCAGACTCGGGGGAGTCTGCCTCCCAGCTCGAGAGGGAGACACCGCGTTGGGTGACATCAACGCGGCGTCTACGTAGAGGGAAGGCGTACATACGCCAGGGAGTTACTCCCAAGGTGGGCCCTATCAGAGCGGGTCGTGTCGGGGTCGCGGTGCGTACCTAACGGCGATCCCGTGACCCCGACAATACGCGGCGAAGAGGGTGTCACCGCAGGGTTTTTAGTCGGCACACATGGTCCATCAACAGCCGGGGCTACAGCCCAGAGTGTTGATGGATCAAGGACTCCGAAATAACCCCTCCGCGTCCCCCGAACGCGGACGGGTACCCATAAAGGGTTTTCCCTGTGATAAAAAAAAGGTTCTTTCCTTACACACCTCTCTGGCTTCCTCCACTCTCATAGTTCGTCATACACGCTCGCCGGTTACGGACTCTTGACTTGCCCTTCAGGTAAGACACGAAATTATTCCCAGTATATTGGTAATAAATAGGCCCACCATAATTCTGTCTTTTTATTTTTTTTTGTTCACATTGGAACCTGCTCCATATTTGAAATTGGGACCTTAAATCATCGGCAATGGGTGTACACAGTACTCCTCTGCCAGCTCCACTTAGGGAACAAAGGCGTGACGGTGTTTATTTAATCGTGTTTGTGGTTTATAAATCCGATCAATTGCGATTCAGTATCAGTAAATTTTTGCTCGCGCTGTCTCCATTCGAAGGTTCGATTCCCACTAATCGATTGGTTTTCTTTTAGCATTTCAAATAGTAACCGTGGAGTTTCTTTCCCTTCTTCTCCCCAGGAAAATAACATTCCAAAGTGGTGGTAGACTCTTTATTACTTTTCCGACGACTCATAAATACCAACTATAATGCTTTTCGTGAATAAAAAATATTTTGTACTTGTTAAGAATTTTGAATCACTAAAGGTTCCTTTTTTTGGCAGTGTCGTAAAAGTAATTTAGTGATGGAATATGAAATATTGTTTAGAACCCCACATTAAAATATGATTTCCCAAGCGACAAAATGACAGATGAAAGTAAAATTGATAAAAATAAATGCTCCCAAAATACGCTTCTATATTTGCGAGCATCAGAATTCCCAAAAATTATACATTTTAAGAAGTTGTTGATTATTTGCATTTTTTTGTTTTTTTTTCGTGTATATTTTCATCTCTAGTAGATATATCGGTCACATTTACCAGTACCTACTTCATAAATCACTCAGAACAAAGAACGCGAAGGGTAGTATACAAAACGGACAAGGAAAATATATCGTTTTCCTCCCACAATACTGCATTCAGGAAGTCAACGTCTATTTTATTGCATTTCTGATCATTTTTTGTTCACATATATAATTGATTATGTCACGGTCATTCAACCACATTTTCTTCAAAATAATCTTAAAGTAGCAGTCTTAAATAAACGAGCAAAGTACAGGTATTTATCTATCTATCTATATCATCACGCCAGTTCCCTTGCGGGACAGGCAGAGAGTACAGAGTTCTAACAGTTTCTTTAACAGGTATTTATAACTTCTGAATTACAATATAGAAGAGCGTAAAAAACTATCCTTTTAATATAGACCAAAAAGATGTGATAACTTATGTATCTGAAGTCGAAGGGCAAGTCAAGAATCCGTAACCAGCGAGCGTGTATGAGACGAATTATAAGAGTGGAGGACGCCAGAGAGGTACGTAAGGAAATAACCTGTTGGAACCCTGTACTCTCTGCCTACCCCGCAAGGGATCTGGCGTGATGATATAGATAGATGGATAAAACTTATGTATTTATTAAGCAGTAAGCTGTTGAAGATTACTTGGGTATAGCGATCGGATTAGGTACTTTCAAAATTTAAAACAAGTTATAAAAATCAGGATCCTTTGCGGGGAATTCAGAGAGTGCAGCGTTCCAACAGATTTTTTCCTTACATACCTCTCTTGCTTCCTCCACTCTGATAGTAATGACTCTGACGTCATGATATAGAGGGATGGATAGATAGAAATAATAAAAATATAAATAAAAACTTCCTCGTTATTCTAGTGGCAAAGCGCATCGTTTTGAGATCACGAGGTCCTGGGTTCAAATCCTAGATCGGATCGAAAATGTTTTTCTAACAAAAAAATCCCAGTATGAGTCCGGAGTCTGGAATTGTGTCCGGTATTTGGCAATAGGCTCGCCCCCTATGGGACCTAACATCGTCGGCTAAAAGTGGGGGTGTTCAGTACACCTGTTAAATATACGAGGTGCGTGAGTGTGTGCCTATACCAATATTGTACCTTGTAACTAGTATATACATATATAGCTACGTAGGTAGGATGCGCCCGCGCAGACATCCTTCGATTTGTCCGTTCATTAAGAAACTGTTTTGATTTTCTTGTCCCTGGTACCCTGCTAACACCGCCTCTGCCTCCCCGCTTGCGGCATCGGCGTGACGGTGTGTTTATTTTATAAATAAAATCTAAGCCCCTTTTTCTATTTTAATTTTCTATTCCAATAGTACCCAAAAGTCATAGGAAAAAGTCTACATTATTTTATTTTGACTACCTAAGTTTCTAGTAGTAGTGTATTGCATTGTTGTCCTAACAAAGTATTCGAACTTAGTCTCGCTTCTCCTCAAGATAGAACGAAACAAACGAATCCTAAGACGAATGTAGATACCGTTTATCTGTCCTGTATCTGCTAAGTGGGAGCTCAGAGCAATCCATGCAACGAACCGGTATGTTCCGTGAGATTTATATGTCCAAGAAAAATAAAGCTTTCCTTCATACAGACATAAGAAGCTTGGATGCTTATAAATCTAATTTGGAACCGTAAACCAAAATTATTGCCTTATTTCAAATCGTACTTCTATTTTTTTTAATATGGTATTTCTATTTTTTGTATAATAAGTATAGGACTCTTTATTCAGTGTCTGTATTTATCAATTTTTCATTTCTTTAATGATAATCTCTGTACTCTCTGCAGATCGTCCAAGGGATCTGGCACGTATTCATATAAGAAATTTAATGCAAATCTTTATAATATTGCACCTTTTAAGAAGCAAAATGTGCTCAGGGAAGGCTATAATACTAATAGGCTCTTGCCTATTACAAGATTCCATCAAAATTAATAATAAATTTATAGCTTAGCAGTTTAGAAATATTAAAATAGAAACTACTATCACAATTCGCAAGACATGTCAAAAGCTCTTGTAAAATTATCGGTATTGTATTTCAAAGATCTAGTATAGTACACTGATTTATTTACCATCAAATATCAAAGTAGAGCGAATATAACATAAACAGTATTAAAACGTCGTTCGCGACTTGATTACAAGATAACGCGAACAGCACGAACATAAGAGAGTTAAAGAAAATACAGCAAAGGAAACAAAATCGATAGAAAGTACAAATAACCGGTCTGAACATTACCAGACACGTGTTAAGAATCTAAACGGTGCTATCGGTAGACAGCGAGATGGTACTACACTTTATACGAACGAAGAATAGAATGTTGACGTTCAATTACGCAGACATTTGTTTTGGAACCGAACTAAAATTGTGAATGTTAGAGACCCGAAGCCTTGTTATTGAAGGTTTAATTATGAACAATAATGCTAATATTGTACATTTTTAAAGGCACGAAGCCCTTATATTGAATATTTTGCATGTAATTTTAAGTCTTATGTATATTTATAATAATACAAAGGACCTTGTCTAACGTCATTTTAAGTCATTATGTAGAAGTTTAAGTACTTTGTGATAGTAACGTCTGTATTAAAACTGGAGAGAGCTTAGCATGAAAAGACTGACGTTAGCGTAACGCCATCGATTTGATACGCCATCCTATTCACGCTTCAATTTACTAAATATAGATGAGCGCGAGAGCACGCTTCGACAATGTCATGCTAACGTTAATCAGTGCGTGCTCACGCTCTGATTGTTTGATGGTACCGATGTACTGTGACAAAATACTAAAATGCTTAGTTATATTATTTCTCGTGACTGTACGTAAGTTAAGCTTTTTGATTTAAATATTTTTAACTAGGGACCCGACCCGGTTTTGCACGGGTTAATCATACATTTACCTTCCTCTTGAATCACTCCGCCCATTGGTGAAAACCATATGAAAATCCGTTCGGTAGTTATGTGGTTTATTGCGTTCAGACAGACAGACGCAGCGGGGACTTTGTTTTATAATATATAGGGATAGTAATTTCTTCCTCACGGGTCTTGTCATTCACACTGTCAGTGGTGAGCACGAGGTCCCAGGTTGAATCTTAGGTCGAACAAAGTGTGTTTTTGTAACTTTTAAAGAGATCAACATTCTCACGATCGCTACGCAGCATATATACGCCAATATTTACCACATGGCAGATTTAATGTTAAAAATTCACTTATGAGTGAAGGATAATCTATTTTAAATGACAAAAATGTTTTTACACAAATTGCCTGATGTTTACAAGAATATTATGTCAAGTGCAGCGTGTCCTGCCTAGCGAGCGTCCAAATTAATATTAAATATTATTTTCGAACCAAGTCGATGGGTTCTTGGAGTGGTCATGCTCACTATAATGTCTTTGCAAGTGGCAGCTCTGTGGAGCAGGTTACTCTCCTCCCTCCAATATGGCCGGGTGCCGGTGGTGGAGACTGGTTCGTCCTCTATAACTTGACTGATTAAACCTGTAGCTTATATAGAGTTTATAGTAAGCCTTTTTTTATTATTATTGTGACATTTACACTTAAGCTGATCTTAAGCTTACTTCATTTATACTTAAGCTGATCTACTTAACTCGTTCTGCATTGTTTTACTATACCCCTTAAACGCAATGTATACAAAATAATGTAAACCATTCATTTTAAAAGAGTAACCGTGGAGTTTCTTGCGCTTCTTCTCCACAGGAATGACATTCCGAACAGGTGGTAGCCTAAAGTAATCACTAACTTTTTCTTTCTTGACTATTTATAAGTACTTATTTTTCTACATAAATAAAAAACTTTTGATTTTGATTTTACTGAAAAATTTCCAGTTGAAGTTCGAAGACTGGAACCTATTAAGTTGGAACCTAACATTGTTGGTGACTTAGTGGGGCCTCCACCATACGCACACACACACACCATTTGTATAAGAAGGCATTTGCCTAGCAATAGGTAATGGATCTAACATCATTGCTCACTTTTAACGTAGATGGAGGTGGTAATAATTAACTCTACACTATCTGCATAATTGTGTAGGTAGAATCATTAAAATTAATAGTATATTCAGTGTGCTCATACAATAAATAAAATACATGTGAAATAATAGATGCCCCTATAGTTAAGCCCGCTACATTACCATTTAGGGACAAATACTACATTTGGGTGTGTGTGAGTGAGTAAGCGCGCGTGCAAACGTGCGTGCGTGCGTGCGTGCGTGCGTGCGTACGTGCATGCGTCCATGCGTCCACGCGTCCATGCGTGCGTCTGTATGCATTATGTATTATCCGCGTGTGTATAACGGCTTAATGGATTTTACATTTGTATTTAATTGCTTAATATCACCATGGATAAAATTCAGTATAGTCCGTCTTCATTACAATTTTATTTATTTACGGGAGTGATATCGAGTAAACAGATTCGTAATACCAATCTATTGGAGCCGGTCCACTTGACATTTTTTATAAATTGGCAGCACTGATAAAAGTGTTCGGGTCTCGAACCCCCGATCAATATGGAACTTAATTGGAATGGATGAAACTTGAATTTGTAATTGAAAGATTACAGATTTGCTTCTCCTGTTCAAGTGCCATAGAAATATTGGCGAAATCGGATGGTTGATAAAAGTATTACTCCTGGAGAGTTTGATTGGTTTTTTTATTTGTTTGGTTAATAGATCAGCTTTTGAATGTACCCGTGTAAGTTTAAGTATATATACCTTAGAGCATTGGTTAAATGATCTCAGGTATATTCTATTCCGAAACCGTATACGCTGTTACGCGTACATTCGCCAGGTGTGTCTGGTGTGATGGTAGATGTGTGTCTGTATTTCAACAGACTCGTCCCCTATTTTATTGGAGCCTGATATTGCTGGCATAATGTAGCCCCAGTACACACTACACCTCTTTTTATATTTTGTTTATAAAAAATATGTACTTTGTCCAAATTATCGCATTAGACTTTTTTTTTATTTCTTAGATTTTTGCGATTATTACACATAAAATAAAACAATGTTACGGATTTTTATTTTTAAATTTTCGACGCCAAACCTAGAACTTCAAAACCGCGGTAGAATCCGAAAAATAGTTTTATTTCATATAATTTGTCTTGTTTTTGCTAAAAAATCTTAGATCTTAGTATTTTTTTCATAATATATTTATCATCCACATAATATGTACTAGATAAAATATTTTTATTAACTCTTCCTAACTACATAAAATAAATCACACAAGGTGCGGAAATGCTTCTCTAACAAACAAATGCCCCGTGACTCAAAGCAAACACCGGCTTTGATGTTAAAAAGCCACTTGAATGGCGTCTCTTAGCGCACAATTAACCCATTGGCCCATATTCGTATAACTTAACACGACGCGTTACCATTTCTTCGTGGAATGATCGTGTAACGGTAATCTATACGCAACTGGAGTACGATTAAAGGAACATTTCAGAAAGTTTTATTAACGCTCCGCGTTGCGGTTTTAATGGTCGTACGGAATGAGGACGCAGCTTTGCCTATCACCCTCGGTAAAGTAGGTGAAGTGTTCCCATTTTTTACTCATGGCTTAGGTATTTTTCCCGGTATTGTGTTTCGGTGGTTTATGTTCGTAAACTATTTCTGTGAACACTAAGGTTAGCTGATATACTTGTCGTGATTATATCACAATGTAAATTAATATATTTCAAATATAATAATAATAATATCAATCAGTCAATACTGTCCCACAACTGGGCAAAGGCCTTCTCTCATAAATAGAGTTGAGAGAGATTAGGTCATACTCCACCACGCAGACCCAGAGCGGACTGGTGGATGCAGATTTGTGGCCACCTGCTGGAACTTATCAAGCCGCCAATAAGGCTTCCAATTTGGCTTAACAACTATCACATTACGTGGTAGACGGGAACAACGTCTTAACTTGCTTTCGGAAGCACAGAGACGCTCGAATATGAAAATGCCACAAACAGACACCCATCTCAGGTCGACCGAGTCGAGCGTTGTTTAACCTTGGTGATCGCTTAGATCACCTGAGTGCGGTACGAGTGAATAATCAATTGGTACATCATAATCATCAGCTGAGAGTCCTGTGAACATGTGGTCTGACTACTTCGTCGAGTTGTCGTACATACCTGTATAGAAATAAAAGTTAGCAGTGATAGCCTAATGGTTAGACCGTTGGACTGCAAAGTCAGAAGTCTAGGGTTCTAACCCAGGCACGCACCTCTGTCTTTTCGAAAGCATGTGCGTATTAAATATTAACAATCACTTGCTTTAACGGTGTAGGAAAACATTGTGAGGAAACCTGCATGCCTACAGTTTTTTCGAAGGTTTGTGAAGTTCGCCAACCCGCACTGGGCCAGCGTGGTGGACAATGGATACACCCACTCAGTTTGAGAGGAGGCCCGTGCCCAACGGTGGGACAGTTTCTTAACAGGGCCAATATTGTTTTTTTATAACTGTATAAAAGAAAAGTTAAAAACTGCCTACTCCGTAAGAAATCTGGCGTGATATCATAGACAGATAGAAAATAAAAACTTAAATGCCTCGTTGGTCTTATGGTGTCGTGTTCCAGGCTGTCACGAGATCTTAAGTTCAAATCCTATGTCGAACAATGTCATTGGAGCTCTATCGGAAAATATCAGTAGCAGTCCCGTGTACGGAATTGCGTTCAACAAAGGTCAAGTTAGCATTATACCTAAAATAATGAACCTCATTCTGTTCGCAACCAAAAATTGTAGAATGAAGTTATAACAAACAAAAAAGTTCTGTAAGGAAAGAACCTGTTGAAACTCTGTACTCTCTGCCTACCCCGCACGGGAGCTGGCGTGATGATATAGATAGATAGAAATAAAGAGCTACCTAAATATGTCAAGCAGGCATTAAAAAGGTAACTTTTACAGGACTTATTATGGGATGAGACATAATTCCGCCTTCAAAAATTACAAAATACTAACTTTTCTATCAAATTTTCTTGTTCTTACTTAATTTAATAACCAAAGTTAAACATAACAAAATTCTAAAAAGAGAAATGAAAAATTGGTGGTCAAGATTAAATTTGAAACCTGGATAATATTTTGAGGTTTACAGTCAGTAACGCAAAGGCCGTTTTCGGACTGTCTCTTTTTGTTTAATTTAACCAACCTACTGAAAGAGGCGCCCCTGACGCGCGCACTCCGCACCCTCAACCTTGTGGCGAACGAAAGAGACATATTTTGTTTGGTTCTGAGTGAATTCACAAGATTAGCGCTATTTGTTATTGTTAATGTATAAGCTGAAGTGAAAATGTACTCTATTGCATTAGGGATTATCCTGTAATGATAGCAGTAAGTTGGAAATAAATAAATAACAATAAAATAAAATAAATTTTGACGGACAATTTAGCGCAGTAGTTAAGAGCTTAAGACGCTCCGCCCACCGTGTCTAATAGTCGCGGGTTCGATTCCCGCAGGAGACAAATCTTTGTGTGATCCACAATTTTTTGTTTCGTTCTGGGTATATGTGTGAAATTTCATGTTTGTAAACGCACCCTCGACACAGGAATAAATACTAGTGTTAGCCCCATAATTTAGTCTGTTTTTTTTTTTTAAATTATATATCGATGAGTGTGAAGATCCCGGAACTAGAGATGGTTATCTAGGCGAATCAACGCCAGAACTTCAAATTAAATAGTTACAAGACTTAAACAGGTGTTCACTAATTAAGGCTCAGAAGTCCTAACTTAACGTTTATCGAAGCAAGTCATGAGTTAAAATTAACCGTATGTGGAACACAGCACTACATTCCAAGACTGATATGGAAATAAATGGATGTGATCAAGATAATCAGATATTAAAAATAAACTGCGTTTCCGAAGCTATCATTGCGATTCAACTGGCTACAACAATAATTTGAGGCCACTACTACTTCTTCCAGAGAGGTATGTAAGGAAAGAACCTGTTGGAACTCTGTACTCTCTGCCTACCCCGCAAGGGATCTGGCGTGAGGTTATAGATAGATAGATAGATACTACTTCTTCGAAAAATATATTTTTTGGAAAAAACTCGAAATCGTAAACCATCACGTCAAGTGGCGGAGGTGTGTTGTGTACACTCACATATCGCCGTAGATGTTAGATCCATACGTAACAAAGGTGAGCAAATTGTCTTTAGTCCGGACACAATTCCAGACTACGGACTGCAACTAAGAAATTTGCGATAGAAAAACCACTCTGTCCGACCTAAGATTCATACCCTGGACCTGGTGATTGCCACATTTTGCGCCCCAAGACCAAGAAGGTAGAAAAATTAATATAAGACTATGTATGTAGCGGCACTCAATATTTAAGGTTTGGTCAAATAGCTGACGGAGCACGACGGAGGCTTTCGGCTGACGCTCGGTCGGCGATCGGCAGCGCCGCGCACGTCACACTGCAGGCGCGACGTCACGCCGGCCAAACGACCGCTCATCACTGGTGTTCCACTAGCACGCGTATTGGCGTCTCGCTCCCGCCGTGCTTGATTTGTAAGTGCGTCGGGCGCGACGGCGGAGGGTCATGACGTTTGACGTCGCGCCGAGCGTGACTGCGCTGTGTAGCGTCTCCCGTATATTACAGTAAATTACAACTCCTCAGGTCGCGCCACCGTCGCACTACGTCGGTTATGTGACAATACATTTAATGCTCTTCAAACATAATATAATAATAATAATCTATCTATCTATCTATCTATAACCTCACGCCAGATCCCTTGCGGGGTAGGCGGAGAGTACAGAGTTCTAACAGGTTCTTTCCTTACATACCTCTCTGGCTTCCTCGACTCTCATAGAATAATAATAATATTAGCCCTGTTAAGAAACTGTCCCACTGTTGGGCACGGGCCTCCTCTCAAACTGAGAGGGTTTAGGCCATAGTCCACCACGCTGGCCCAGTGCGGGTTGGCGAACTTCACACACCTTCGAGAAACTCTTAGGCATGCAGGTTTCCTCACGATGTTTTCCTGCACCGTTAAAGCAAGTGATAATTAATTTTTTAATACGCACATGTTTTCGAAAAGACAGAGGTGCGTGCCTGGGTTTGAACCCGAGACCTTTGACTTTGCAGTCCAACGGTCTAACCACTAGGCTATATACATAATATATGAGTTTGAATTTAATAAATAATGGTATAGGAAGCTGCAACAGCAACGCACGCAACCATATCTTAGTTTCGTTTTCTCCCAGTTATTTTCCACCCAATGTAGTTTAGTTCAAAGCCAAGAATAAAATAATTTACGACGCCAATTATATCAGCACGTTAACCCAATTTGAATTCCACCCAATTTTCCGGTAGTTTAGAAAATGGCCTCATAGTTGTTTTAATTTAGTGCGCACTCCTGCTGAGTTATGTGTGCCTAGTATAAATTATGGCTATCTAGATATTACTAGAAAACTTTTAGCTGTCTTAATAAAATTTAATATAACTTTATCCTTACTTGATAAGCATTAAAGTATTTTGGTCAGTAATAATTATAGTAAGTGGCTTGGTAATAATTTAATTTTAGCAAAAAATTAATCAATAAAATGTTGCTTTTTACACTTGTCGCCAACGATGTTTGGTCCAATGTAATATGTTTCCGGATTGGTACTGGGACATTTTCGATAGAAAACCTATACTTTTTCCGACCTAAGATTCAAACCCACGCCACTAGACCAACGATGCAGTCAAGTTCTTTAAATTAGTCATCTAACTATTTACTTTTTATTCTATGGCGATAGTAATTTTAATTTACCTCGCAAGAGATCTGACACAATGATATGGGTAGATAGAGATAAAAATATTGCAACATTTCCGGGAAAACTAAACTCTTATTTTTAGGCAGTGATTTTTTTCTATCTAAATTATCTGCTCTCCTTTGCTCATTCTTATTTCATTTAATTAAAAAAGCTTTATAATTTTCAAAATATTTATGTAAGCTCTTAAAAGTGCAATGAATTCATCAACAACAGCAAAAATAGAATGCCCTTCATTGTAGTTTAGCGGTACCTCACCTATAAGAGATTTTAATGCAAATCTTTATAATATTGCACCTTTTAAGGAACAATACGTGCTAAAGGAAGGGTATACGGCTAATAGGCTCTAGCTTATTGTAAGATTCCATCAAAATGAATCATAAATTAAGAGCTTGTCAGTTTGGAAATTTTAAAATAGAAAATACTATCGCAACTTGCAATTCGCAAGAAATGTCAAAACCTCTTATAAAATTAATGGTAACTTATTTCACAGATCTATTATAGTACCCCGATTTATTTACAATATATCAAAGTAGAGCAAATAGAACACAGCCAGTATTAAAACGTCGTTCGCGACTTCATTACAAGATTACACGAACATAAGAGAGTTAAAGAAAGTACAGCAAAGGAAACAAAATCGATAGAAAGTACAAATAACCCGTCTAAACTTTACCAGACACGTGTTAAGAATCTAAATGGTGCTATCGGTAGACAGCGAGATGGTACTATACTTTGTACGAACGAAGAATAGAATGTTTTCGTTCAATTTCGCAGACATTTGTTTTGGAACCGAACTGAAATTGTGAACGTTAGAGGCCTGAAGTTTTGTTATTAAACGTTCAATTATAAAAACAATGCTAATATTGTACATTTTTAAAGGAATGAAGCCCTGCAGCCATAGGTGCCATGCAGAGCCTGTGCAGACCACCAATAGAGCCAGGTTTGTAGCCATTTGCACACATCCAACTTGGCTTGATGATAACACCGTCATGCCTATATTCCCCAAGCGGGGATGGCAGAGATGTACTAAAGACACCCACTTTTCACCGACATTGTTAGGTCCCATGTAATAGGGGGTGAGCCTATTGCCATATATCGGACACAATCCCAAACTCATACTGGGAAGTTTTCGTTAGAAAAACTACATTTGTCCGACCTGGTATTTGAACCCAGGACCTCATGATCACGAAGCGATGCGTTTTGTCACTAGATCAACGAGGTAGTCAGGCTTGATGATAAATAAATATAAAATAAATATTCGTAAATTTGTATCAAATCAAACATATTAGTTAAGGCTTGTGATTTGTTTCGCTAGTGCTGAAATAACAATAATATTTTTATTGATCAAAGTCATCATCATCATCATCATCTCAGCGCATACTTGTCCACTGTTGAACATAGGCCTCCCCAATCGCTTTCCAGCGTAACCGGTCCGATGCCACCTGCATCCAACGACTTCCTGCGATTTTCACAAGATCGTCGGTCCATCTGGCAGGCGGTCGTCCCACGCTGCGCTTGCCAATACGTGGTCGCCACTCTAGAATCTTTCTGCCCCAACGCCCGTCCGATCAACGCGCTATGTGGCCCGCCCATTGCCACTTCAGCTTGCTAATCTTAAGGGCTATGTCGGTAACCTTGGTTCTTCTACGAATCTCCTCATTCCTGATTCGATCGCGTAGAGAAACGCCGAGCATAGCTCTCTCCATAGCTCGCTGAGCAACTCTGAGCTTTTTTATGAGACCTATTGTAAGAGACCACGTCTCTGATCCATATATCATCACTGGTAACACACATTGACTGAAAACTTTAGTCTTAAGGCACTGAGGTATTTTGGATGAGAAGATATTGCGCAGTTTCCCGAACGCTGCCCAGCCGAGTTGGATTTGTCGATTGACCTCTCTCTCAAAGTTGGACCTACCTAACCGGACTACCTGTCCCAGGTAAATGTATTCGTCAACAACTTCAAGAGTAGAGTTCCCAACGGTGAGTGCGGTGGGTACGACATGGACGTTACACATTACTTTCGTTTTGTCCATGTTCATTTTAAGACCCACTTGTTGAGATACTCTGTTGAGGTCACCGAGCATTCGTCCTAGATCTTCCAGCGACTCCGCCACGACCACAATGTCGTCGGCAAATCGAAGGTGAGTGATGTATTCGCCATTGATGTTGATGCCAAGTCCTTGCCATTCCAAGAGCTTGAAGGCGTCCTCTAAGGTGGCCGTAAACAGTTTCGGAGAAATGACGTCTCCCTGTCTTACTCCTCTTTTTATGGGGATTGCCTTCGTGCACTGCCCCTGTACTCGGACTGACATGGTCGCGTTATTATACAAGCACTTCAACACTTCGATGTACCGATAGTCAATGCGGCATCGCTGGAGAGATCTAAGAACCGCCCAAGTCTCGATCGAATCGAAGGCTTTCTCATAGTCCACAAACGCCAAGCATAGTGGCCGATTATACTCCTCGGTCTTCTGTATAATCTGCCGCAGCGTATGTATGTGGTCTATGGTACTAAAGCCTTTCCGGAAACCGGCTTCTTCGGGAGGCTGGAAGTCATCAAACCTGCGTTCGAGACGATTCGTAATGACTCTCGAAAACAACTTATAAACATGGCTCAGCAGTGTGATGGACCTATAATTCTTCAGTAAAGTGTTATCACCTTTCTTGAAAAACAGTACCACCACACCCCTGTTCCATGCTTCCGGCGTTTTCTCTTCGAGCAAGACGGAACTAAACAGCCTCTGAAGGACTTTAAGTACCGGCGTTCCGCCCGCTTTCAGAAGCTCTACGGTAATTCCGTCTTCGCCCGGCGCTTTGTTATTTTTGAGTTGTTTGAGAGCCATCCTAATCTCGTACAGGTTGATGTCCGGGATATCTTCAGTGTAGTGTCGGGTTAGCTTGGCTCTTGGGTCTTTTACCAAGTCAACAACAGGTTCAGCTACTGAGGTATACAACTGCCCATAGAACCTCTCTATCTCCCTGAGCACCTCCGACCTATTCGACGTTACGTTTCCGTCCTCCATCTTCAGCTTCGTCAACTGGCTTTGCCCAATAGACGCGTCTCTTGCGAACACTTTAAAGCCCTTGTTCTGTGCTATGGTCTCCTCAATACGCCTTGTATTGAAAGACCGTAAATCGTGCCGCAAGGACTTCAGTATCTGTCCATTGAGCTGCCTATAGGACTTAGCATCATCGGAGGTTTGGAGCGTCATGGAACGTCGCTCAGCCATGAGGTTTCGGGTGTAGTTGGATAGTTTTTGAGGTCTATTTTTACGGTGGGGCTTAAAATACTTGGACCCGACCGTATGGACAGTCTCTACCAGCCTGTTGTTGATTTCATCCACTGATGCGCTGCTGTCTAGCAATTCGAAGCGGTTTGCCAATTCGAGTTGAAAGTTCTCGGGGTTTTGGATATGTGCATTACAAGGTCGGAGCGTAGACTTCATCAGACGCGATCTTTCCATTTTGACATTAATATTTAATGTGCCTCTGACCATTCGGTGATCACTGCCGGTTTTTACCCTGTGGATCACGGAGACATCATTAAATATTTGTCGCTTGGTGCTCATTATGAAGTCTATTTCATTTTTGGTGGAACCATCAGGGCTCATCCAGGTCCATTTCCTATGAGGCGGCTTCTGGAAGAAAGAGTTCATCATAAAGAGTCCCTCCTTCTCCAGGAATTCGGCCAGCCTCTGACCCCTGGGGTTGCGCTGCCCATATCCAAATTGCCCCACTCTCAACTCATCATCGCCCCGTTTGCCCAGCCGCGCATTGAAGTCACCCATAACCACTGTAAAGTGTGTTTTGGAAGTATGTATGGCTCTACTAATGTCCTCATACATAACTTCGACGTCATCATCTGAGTATGTCAAGGTCGGTGCGTAGACCTGTATGACCTTCAGCGAATATCTTTTGGATATTCTGAGTATCAGGTACGCTACCCTGCTCGACACACTAGTGATGGACACAACGTTGTCTATGAGTGACTTGTGGACGATAAATCCGACACCACCTTGGGACTGCTGTTCGCCCTCCCGGTAGTAAAACAAGTTGCCGGATTTTAAGGTTATCGTGTCCTCGCCCTCTCTTCAAAGTCACCCTAATAGAATAAATGAAAAGATATGCTTCATAAAATTCTTGGATTCACTTCCTCGGTTATTCATTGCACCTCCTTTTCCCCACAGGAAACTATATTTCATAAGGGAAAGGATAAGAGGGTGACTGAAACGCTAAATTACTATATTACAGTACAATTTTTACCTCACTGAAATTTACTTTTTTTGTGTGTGGTGTGTGTCTACGCTGTTGGCCGCGGGGCCTTTACAGCCTTACCGGACAAGCTTCTGGGTCCTTCGTTGTGAAGAAACGCAGCACGTCAATCTTACTAAGATTTGGATGATTTGAACGAAATTTAGCACAGTTCATCTGGATTACCACAAAGGATACTTTTTATCACCAAAAAAATAACTACATGCAGTACATAGTGTATCTTGAGGTTCAAAACTTTAAATTACAATATTAAAAATTAGTTAGGTACAATAAGAAACGTATATATTTAACCTCAGCATTGTTCTCTCATACCCAACAGTAATATGAAGATGGAAAAAATGGCAAAATTATATTTAACAAAAATGTTTTAAAAGTGTAACCGTGGAGTTTCTTGCCCTTCTCCACAGGAATTGGGAATGCCATTCCGACTCAACTTTTTTTAAGTAAAGTGAATCAATCGTGTAGTCTTATCTTGTTCGCCACTGGACTACCACTAAACGAACATTTCACTTATCGTGACGCACCGCGTTTCGTGATACCGAATAAGGGCCTTAAGAGACATGCTCTGTTATCTGACGAGCTATATATTAGCAGATATATATTATATTAGCAGAGGGGATATTAAAAACAAATCTCTTAACAAACTCTATAAGAATCACATACTGCACTGTGATATTTTCTTATATCAAGTTTCTTAGAGAACTACTAAGAAAATTAAAGTAATCTAATCCAAAGGTTAGACATTCAACTGACTGGTTCGTTGGTCTAATGGCAAATAATGCGCGTTGCGATCACGATCGTGGTGTAAAGAAGGCCTATCTGGGTCGATCAATCGCCCGCCGGCCGGTTGGTCGTCCCAGGTATCGCTGGAAGGACGTGGTTGAGGTGTCTGAGTGAGCTCCAAGTCAAAGACTGGCAGGGAATCGCGCAGAACCGTGAGAAGTGGTGAATCTCGTCTCGGAGGCTAAGATTCAGTTTGGGTTGCTGAGCCAACGGAGTAAGTAAATGATCACGAGGTCCTAACAAAAAAATAGTTTTTCGATATAAAAAAAAATAATTGTCAGTCTGGATGCTGGCATTGTGCCCGATATGATGACAATAGGCCCCCATTAAATGACACCTTACACCGTCGGCGAGTAGTGTGCACAGTACACCTCTGCTACCCCCGCTTAGGGAATACGGGCGCAACAGTCTTTATTTTTTTATAATGTAAAGGTCTAGTGGCAAGCGTTATGTTAGTAATTTACGCAACTATTTCTTACCTACTTTCTTGACGCAGTCGCTAGCGCATTTTCCTGATCTCGTGACGTGGTAAAATGACATTCTGGTTCATTTTTTTCGTTTCTTAGTAGCGTAAACGACTTTAGAAAGTCCACTTGACTACGGCGGCTGCCGACCGTGTAGTTCGAATTTCGAATCCTGGGTAAGAAAAACATTTTTTTCTATCTATCTATCTACAAGGTGTAACATAATAAACGCAAGACATCAGACACCCCGATTAGAGAATTGCTTCATAAATTCAAAACGAAAACCAAATTTCCAAATTTAAAGGTTTTTACCCCTTTTTTAAGCACTTTTACACCCCAATTAACAATGAAACCTGTATGTGATGAGTGCATTTTGAGAAATACGGGTTAGGAATGCATTTGTAGTCTCCTTATTGCTATGAATCAAGAATAAATTTAGTTTTTTATAGCGCACTGAAGGAGAAAAACATTTTTTGCAAATTTAAAAAAAATTGTAACGTACATTAAAAATAGTTGGAATCAATTCAGTTATCGATTTAGAACAAACTACTTTCAGGTCTTGCGTTTATTAAGTTACAGCTTGTATATCATCTCACCAGTTCACTTTCGGGATAGTCAGAGAGTACATAGTACTCACATAGTTCGTCATACACGCTCGCCGGTTACGGAGACTCTTGACTTGCCATTCAGATAAGACAGAGTCTATTAGAATTTTTTCTATAGAAAAATTCTTAGTTGCAGTCCGGAGACTGAAATCTATCTATATCATCATGCCAGATCCTATCTGTATTGTCAGGTAGGCAGAGCACAGAGTTCCAACAGGTTCTTTCCTTACAGACCTCTCTGGCTTCCTCCACTCTCATAATTCGTCTCATACACGCTCGCCAGAGACTCTTGAGTTGCCCTTCAGGTAAGACACGAAATTATTCCAAGTATATTGGTAATAAATAGGCCCACCATAATTCACATTGAAACCTATTCCATATTTGAAATTGAGACCTTAAGTCGTCGGCGATGGGTGTACACAGTACACCTATGCCACCTCCACTTAGGGCACAAAGGCGTGACGGTGTTTATTTAACCGTGTTTGTGGTTTATAAATCCGATCAATTGCAATTGGTCTATTGATACTCAACAAGATTCCGTATCAATATTTTTTGCTCATTCCTTCTCAATCCGAAAGTTCGATTCCCACTCTAATCGGTAGGTTTTTCTTTCAGCCTTTGAGAGAGTAACCGTGGAGTTTCTTGCCCTTCTACTCCCCAGAAAAATAACACACAAGTGGTGGTAGACTCTTTATTACTTTTTCGACAACTCATAAATACCAACTATATATATAATGCTTTTCGTTAATAAAAAATATTCTGTATTTGAAATAAAACTATTTTTTTCGATTTTTATCGCGGTTTATTTTGATTTTTGAGTTCCCGTCGTTTCGAGTGCTTTGTAGCACCCATGGTCACGGGAAGGACTGAGGTGTTAGACGTCCGAAAGGCATAGTTGTTCTGGGGTACCCTCAAACTTCTTAATTATTTTTGTTGGTCCGATCTACGCAGAATGAGCTCACGGTGTCTTGAGGCCTTGCAGTGTTAAGTTTGGTTTTGGATTTGATTATATTAATTACCGAATCCCAAGTAAATGGAAGCACCCAGCCATCTTCTCTATTGATATTAGGATGTTTTTTAATTTCAATAGCCTCGTGAACCATCCTCTAGAGCGCGCCGTCGCTCCAGGACAGAGACCAGGCGTTCGCAATAGCGATTTGGAGCGCCTTAGTAGCCGCTCGATAGGGCTCATAGGCTCTGGCCTTCTCCTCCTCGGTGGCTCGCCTTCTTCGTCGGGCTCGGGTGTACCGTTGTCGCGCGCGCAAGCAGACCTCGCGCAACTGGACTATCTGCTGCGACCACCAGTACGACTATCGGGCCAAACCTCATCGGCGTTTACTAGCCACGCCGCGACGCTGGCTGCGGCCTCGAGAAGATCTCGATCTAGCCGCTTGAGGGACCAGCATCGCGGGGGGCTGCCTGCTCTGCGGCTGGGGCGGTCGGAGGGCCACATCGAAAAGGATGTGGCGGTGGTCGGATAGTGTGGCCACCTCCCCCGCTACGCGCCACCCCGACAGCATGCTAATGACAGCAGGAGTCGTCCACGTTAGGTCGACGATCGACTCCCCCTGCCTGCATCGGGGGTCCGTGAGCACGTGCGTGCTCACGGACCCCCGATGCAGGCAGGGACATTCACGAGTCGGAGGTCCAGCCCAGCCCCCCACTCTTGCGGCGTCTCTCCCTTAGGACTGTCTCTGGGGTTGCCCCACGCCCTGTGCCCACGCCACGCGTGGGCGTTAAAATCCCCCAGGACAATAAGCGGACGGTAGCGGAGTAGGTATCTGCGCACGCAGTTCGCCAGCCCGTCCAGGTACACCTCGTAGTCGGCGAGGGACCTATTGGGAGAGACGAAGCAGCCCACTATGGCCATCGCTCCCCACTGCACAGCCACGTACCCCTGCCCCTGTTCTATCAAGGAGCAGGGTCGGATAGGACCTCGCGCATCCACGCCGCAAGTTAGTCGGCCTGGTTCTGGCATTCTGGGCCCTCCAACTGCAGGAGAAGCATCCCAGTCAAAGCCCTCCTCTGGGCCACCGTCTCGATGCCGAGGTCGGCAAGGCGAATGCGACTTTTTGCGGCATTCATGACCTCGGCATACATGGTCTTCTCGTCGAGTACGGTGACCGTTACCGCTGCCGTCGTAGGAGCCTTTCGCGGTCTCCTTCCGCGCTTTTTGCGCGAGGGATTACGCGTCTCGGGCACCCGTTGCGACGGGCCCTCCTGGGCCTTTCTCAGCTTTTTGGCGACCGTCGCCCAGGACTCTCCCCTTTTAGTTGCAGGCAGATCCACTACCTGGACCTCCACAGAGGGAAGCTCAGGAACTGGCGGGTGCACCGAAATACCCGGCCTTCGCGCCTTTCGGGCTCTCTTATTAGCCGCAGGAGCCAACGACGCCGGTGGCTGCGCAAGCGACAGTCTCGGTGGTGAGGGCGCAGCCGGCGTTAGTGATGACCGCGACAGTCGCGAAGGGGCCCCGACCACCGCCGAGGCACTGGCGCTGTCTGAAGCCAGGGGTGGACGGAGGCGCCTTTCCGGCGGGAGTCTCGCCTCGATGGCGTCCAGCCGCACGTTGACCATTGTGCCAACTTCTATCATAATGGCGCGCGTCCTCCGCTCCCACTCCTCTTCTGATGTTTGTGGAGGAGGAACTACCGGCTGGCGCGTTCGAGCGAGCTCCTCTCGCAGCGCGACCACTTCGCCCCTCAACTCCGCCAGCTCAGATTGCAGGCGGGAGTTATCTGCATGTAGCTTGGCGGCCTCTACCGTTGAAGTTCTTGCCTGCAGCATTTCTGTGGCCGCCTTAATGAAGGCCGCCGCGTCCGTAAGATCACGTTGAACCGTGCTCTTAAGGTTTTCCGATTTGGCAGCGACCCTCTAGATGATGGTCACATCCTCCTGGACACGCTTTCCAAACGCTGCCGCAGTAGGGCCCTCCTGTGCTACGTCAATCCCCAGCGCGCTTCTTCTTACGCGGGCATCTTCCGACATTTGAGTCAGCTCTGCCTAGATCCCGTTCTTCGGTTTCTTTTTCCGGGTCGAGGTCAGGAGGTTACGTTGCGATGACTCCGTGGAGTCTGACTCAACCTCGCTTGCAGCGAAAAAGCGACCTCTTCTATCGCGCTTGGATCTAGCAGCGCTGGGGCTGACACCGCCTCGCCCTCTTTGCGCTTTCGACACCTCTTCTGGCGCCGGCATGAGTTTATAGCTAGACGCCGAGTTCAATGCTAAGCCACCTCCTTTCTCGTGCTTGCGATTGAGATCGCTGGTTTTTGAGAGCTCGGAGCAACGCTCTAAGCTGCCGCGGTCATCGTCAACATGCTTTGCACTCAAGCAGCCGGTTTCTACACTGCTCCTTTCCTCCTCCCTTCTTCAAAACTTCAAAATTGTTTTTATCTGGTTTCATTTTTAGTCCCACGAGTATGGGGGAAATAAATCGTCGACCCGGGTGGAGCCCCCTGCACCCGGGCAAGCCTATATACACCTAAGGGTTGGCCGGTGCCTCAGGTTGCCGCACTAGCGGCTGGTAATTTTTTAAAGTGGTTTTCTTCCACGCGGCCTAGCCGGCGAAGGCAAGGCTAGCGTAAAGCCGAAGCTCATCGTTGCCGGTTACGGGTTCGCCATTGGTGGTCCAAGACCGTGTCTGAAGGCGGGGTAATATAGAGAGATGGATAGATAGAAATAACAAAAATATGAATAAAATCTGCCTCGTTGGTCTAGTTACAGAGAGCATCGCTTTGAAATCACAAGATCGGATTTGGATTCAAATCCTAGACCGGTCAAATGTAGTTTTTTTAACGAAAAATTCCCAGCATGTCTCGCCCCCTATTACATTGGACCTAACATCGTCGGCTAAAAGTGGTGTGCTCAGTACACCTCCCACCACCCCCGCTTGCGAAATATAGGCGTGACGGTGTGTTTATTTTATAAATAAAATTTAAGCAAGCTTCTCCTATTTTAATTTTCTATTCTAAGCACCCAAAGGTCACAGCAAAAATCCTGCATTATTTTATTTTTGACTACCCAACTTGTCATGAACCAGTTACTAGTGAGAAGTTTGTTGCATTGTTGTCCTAACAAAGTATTCGAATTAAGTCTCGCTTCTCCTCAAGATAAAACGATACAAACGAATCCTAAGACGAATGTAGTTACCGTTTATCTGTCCTGTATCTGCTAAGTGGGATCTCAGAGCAATCTGTGCAACGAACCAATACGTCCTGCGAGATTTATATGTCCAAGGAAAAACAAAGCTGTCCTATGTCTGTAGAGAATTTAGATGCTAATTAATCTAATTTGGACACTTTAACCAAAATTATTGTCAAATTTCATGTTGAATTACAAATTATTTTAAAAATTCCGGTAATATTGTATAGGGCTCTTTATTCAGTGGTCTGTTTTTATAAATGTTTTATATCTTTAATGATAATCTCTGTGCTCTCTGCATATCGACCAAGGGATCTGGGGCGATGATAAGGTTTATAGTCTTTACAATATTTAATGCAAAATTATTAAAAATTTCCATAATGTTTATGTAAACTTTTAAAAGCGCAATGAATTCAAGAACAACCCCAATAACTTGCCCTTCATCATAGTTTAGCAGTACCTCACCTATAGGAGATTCTAATGCAAATCTTTATATTATTTCACCTTTTAAGGAGCAATACGTGCTCAGGGAAGGCTATAAGGCTAATACCCTCTAGCCTATTGCAAGATTCCATCAAAATGAATCATAAATTTAGAGCCTAGCAATTTAAAATAGAAAATACTATCCCAACTTGCAATCCGCAAGAAATGTCAAAAGCTCTTGTAAAATTAATAGTAATTTATTTCAAAGATCTAGTATAGTACCTTGATTTGTTTAGCATCAAATATCAAATGTTTGCATCAAATAGCGAAGGACAGCGAATAAAAAACAGTCAATATTAAAACGTCGTACGTAACTTGATTACAAGATTACACGAACAGCACGAACATAAGAGAGTTAAAGAAAGTACAGCAAAGGAAACAAAATCGATAGAGAGTACAAGTAACCCATCTGAACATTACCAGACACGTGTTAAGAATCTAAACGGTGCTATCGGTAGACAGCGAGATGGCACTACACTTTATACGAACGAAGAATAGAATGTTTTCGTTCAATTACGCAGACATTTGTTTTGGAACCGAACTGAAATTGTAAACGTTACAGACCCGAAGCTTTGTTATTGGACGTTTAATTATGAACAACAATACTAATATTATACATTTTTAAAGAAATGAAGCCCTTATATTAAATCTTTTGCATGTAATTTTAAGTCTTTTGTATGTTTATAATAATACAGAGGGCCTTGTCTAACATCATACAAAGTTTTAACGATGTACTTTGTGATAGTAATATCTGTGTTAAAACTACAGAGAGCTTAGCATGAAAAGACTGACTTTAGCGTAACGCTATCGATTTGATACGCCATCCTATTCACACTTCAATGTACTAAATATAGATGAGGGCGACAGCACGCTTTTTCGACGATGTCGTGTTAACGTCAATCTGTTCGTGCTAACGCTCTAATGTCTAAGCACAACTTGTTTGATGGTACCGATCTACTGTAGCAAAATACTAAAATGCTTAATTATATTCTTTGTCGTGACTATACGTAAATGAAGCTTTTTGATTCAAATATTTTTAACTAGCGACCAGCCCCGGTTTCGAACGGTTAAATCATACAATTATCTTCCTCTTGAATCACTCCGCCTATTGATAAAAACCGTATGAAATTCCGTTCGGTAGTTATGTACTCGTAGTTTATTGCGTTCAGACAGACAGACACAGCGGGGGGACTTTGTTTTATAATATGTAGGGATAGTAATTTCTTCCTCGCGGGTTTTGTCATACACACTGTCAGTGGTGAGCACGGGGTCCCAGGTTTGAATCCTAGGTCGAGCAAAGTGAGTTTTTGTACCTTTTAAAGAGAGATCAACATTCTAGTACGAGTGCTTTTTCATTTAGATCAACATTCTCACGATCGCTTCACAGTATATATACGCCAATATAAATGCCTTTACACAAATTGCCTCATGTTTACAAGAATATTATGTCAAGTGCAGCGTGTCCTGCCTAGCGAGCGTCCAAATTAATATTAAATATTATTTTCGAATCAAGATGGGTTCTTGGAGTGGTCATGCTTACTATAATGTCTTTGCTAGTGGCGGCTCTGTGGAGCGGGTTAATCTCTTCCCTCCAATATGGTCGAGGAGAGTGATAGCTGCTTCTCAAGTCATACTCGTGAACGGGTGCCGCTGGTGGAGGCTGTTTCGTCCTCTGTCACTTGACTGATAAAACCTATAGTTTATATAGATTTAATAGTAAGCAGTTTTTTTATTATTATTGTGACATTTTTGTTTTTACTATATACCTTTACAAAGACTTTATTTTGTAATTGAGAGGACTGTGTAGACACTTATTGATACCATGAGTGTTAGTACATTTAGGTATAATCTATACTTAAGCCCATCTACTTAACTCGTTCGGCATTCTCCAGGCCTCTCTACGTCAACATAAGGAACTTAATTTTGACCCCAAACATGACATACCCACACGCAGACTGAATCGTGTCTGCAAAACAATAACACATCATACCGCTTTTCTCAGGAGACACACATGTTTTCTAGGCCCATACTTGTATAACAAGATAAATAAAGCATTAAACATCTACAACAAAACGAAATACCAATGCAAGTCTCTCATACAAAAATGGCTTCTAAAATTAAATTATACGGACACAGAAGCACTAATATCAATAGTACAATGAATTTATGAACTATGTTTATATATATATGTTCCTTCCTTGGCTCAATACATTCACATTTCATGCAATACATGTACAATAGATGCACACACACGCACACATACACACACTCCTGCGTGTGTACACATACTCACACGCGCACATTCATCATTTCCCATTCCATTCATTGTACATAAATACAAACATCTCGCTGATTCCGTTGCTGGGACCTGGAGTCCTGAAATACAGGATTGCCCTAGATTAGGCTCCAGTTTCCACATCGCATAATAATGTACTCCCTATTGTTGTACACTTATTTTGTATACCCATGAATATTGAGTGTGTTAAGTAATATAGTTTTACTAGGAGGGATCAAAAAGTAGTGAGAACGACATACTCCTTGGTAAAAAAAAAAAATACTGGCAGGCATAGCTCAGATACATATTTGTACTATTAATAAAAAAAAATCTTCGATTCTCTTTTGTTTTTTTTTCTGAATTTAGTCATTTGTTTGCTTCGTATCGGAACGTGTTCTCGAAAATGGAGAAAAACAAAGTGCGAGCCGTTATTAAATACCTCTGTTTAAAAAGTTAACGACGCAAGTGATTCATTGCGATTTGGAGGCAACATTAGGAGAGTCTTCTCCACTGTCGCAAGGTGGGCTTTTTAATTTCGAGTAGGGAGAACGAGAACGGAAGACGAACATCGTTGCGGCCGTCCATCGACATCAGTGACCGAAGAGCGAAGAGTTACCATCCGATACTTAATTCAAGAAACGGGTATTTCATATGGAAGTATTCAATCCATATTGAAACAATCTTTGAATATGAGAAAAAACTCCGCAAGATGGGTGCCGAGAATCTTAACCGACAGTCAGAAACAAAAACGACTTGACATTTCGAAGATATTGTTGGACAAGTTTCAAGAAGATTCTGAAAACATTTTGTCTCGTTTCGTAACAATGGACGAAACATGGGTCCATCATTTTGATCCCGAGACAAAACAGCAATCTTCGCAATGGAAACGGCCATCATCACCGACCTCGAAGAAGTTTCGTGTCGTGGCATGGTTATGGCCTGAATATTTTGGGACTCAGAAGGAATATTGTTGATTGATTACCTAGAGCGTGGAACCACTATTAAAGGCCAATATTATGCAGCTTTAATTAAAGTTGAGGAATGCCATCAAAGAGAAAAGGAGAGGGAAACTTCGAAAGGGCGTGCTGTTTCATCACGACAACGCACCCGCGCAGGTCGGCAGTTGCGATGGCTGCCATTCAGCAAGCTGGCTTCGAATTGGTTGATTTTTATCTGTTCCCCAAATTGAAAAAATACTTAAGGGGAAACAGGTACGAAGACGATAACGAGGTGATGGATGCCGTGGAGGGCTTTTTGCAGGACCAAGACAAAACTTTTTTTGTGAAAGGGATTGAAGCCTTGGAAAAGGGCTGGACTCAGTGTATAGAGAGACTCGGAAAATATGTAGAAAAATAAATTATTAAGTTATCCATAGTCATTATATTCTATCTCATTCTCACTACTTTTTGATCCCTCCTCGTATTATTATTATTATTTACTCTTAAATTGTTTTTCTCGAAATTTTAAGAATTTCGGTGATTTAATGAAAACCTCGGGCCTAAACCAAGTGGGAATTTTGTTCGGTAGGTGTATATCATCTTGCATAAACTTTCGCACTATTCGGCACGTATTTAAAATAGCGGCTTTTTGGATTGTCATGAATAGATTAACGGGTAGTTCAATTTGTTGTAGATAGTGGAAGACATGCTTCGGTATTACGCCGGTGCTAGATAGGAGCAGATGCACAATTAGCACTTTGTTTATTTTCCAATTTCTGATGATTTCCTCTTTTAATTCTGTGTATTTATGTATTTTCTTAGTTATGGTCTTTTGTAGGTTGTGTGTATTAGGAACAGCTATATCTATTAGGTATGTACATTTATTTAGTTTATCTATAATGGTTATGTCCAGTCTATTATTATGGACTATTTTGTCTGTCAATATTGCTCCATCAAAATACATTTTGTACCTCTGATCCTCTAGCACTGGCCTTGGGGTGTACTGATAGTATGGGACAGGCTTAGATGGTAAAAGTTTATGTTTAATAGCTAACTTTTGGTGGATTATTTGGACTATTTGATTATGGCGGTGAGTGTATTCAGTTTGAGCTAGAGTCGGGCAGGCACCAGTAATATGTTGTATTGTCTCAGATGCGCGATGACATTTTCTACATTTGTCATTTTGAATGTTAGGATCTTTAAGGATACATTTTTTAAATTTTTTGTATTTGTAACTTGGTCCTGTACTGCAATTATAAAACCTTCTGTTTCTGGAAAAAGGGAACCTAATTTAAGCCAAGTATTCGATGCTAAAAGATATTGAAGCTAATGAACTTGCTCTAAATCATATATATGTCGACCATGAAGTTCCTTTGAACGCCATCTATTAATTTTTTCTTTTGTATGTATCTGTAATGTTTTAAATTGTATATCTTTGTAACTTAAATTTAATGGGGTATAATTTGTATCCAAATCTATTATTGCGGTATGTATAGCAGTAGTCGTTGATTTGTTATAAAAGAATTCTCTAAGTTTTTGTACCTGTCCTTCCCACATTATTTTAAGGTCTATAAGACCTCTTCCTCCATCTTGTATTTTTACTGAAACCCTTTCGATAGCTGACTTAGGATGTAAATAATGATGTTTTGTTAATGTAGTTCTAGTTTTGATTTATAAATTATTTATATCAAAGCGGGTCCATTATACTACTCCAAAAAAATACGTCAACACAGAAATGGCAAATGTATTGATTGCTTTAAATAGATTTTTAGAATGTAACTGTTTTTTTACAAATTAAATTTAATCGACTCGTGTACTCTACAGTAAGTTTCTTTTTAATCATGATATGATTTATAATATTAGACTGATGCATTCCAAGATATTTGTAAGATTCTTCTGGTTCCATATTTTTAAATATTTATATTTTCATTACCTACAATTTTTCCCTTACTAACATGAAGTATTCTACATTTGTCCAGACCAAACGTCATATTTATATCTTGGCTATATTTTTCAGTTATTTCAATCAAATTTATGAGGTCTTTATTAGTTTTTGCAAAAAGTTTAATGTCGTCTATGTACATTAGATGTGTAATAGCTGTATTGATATTTAATTTATATCCACTGGTGGTCTTATTAAGGAGATTAGACAATGGATTTAAAGCGAGGCAAAACCATAACGGACTCAAGGAATCTCCCTAAAAATTACCATTTCCGATACAGATTTCGTCAGTCGTGATTGTGTCTGTACCATTTGATAGGTATAATGTTGTTCTCCAATACGACATAGCATTTTTCAGGAAGTTGATTAATACTGGGCTAATTTTATATATATGTAGTACTCGAATTATCCATGAATGTGGGACACTATCAAAGGCTTTCTTATAATCAATGTATGATATGTGGAAGTTTCTTTTTGTGAATTGGCATGTTTTAAAATTGTGGAACAGCCTTTTTGTTCTTCGGATAAGATGTGATTGTGTCTATGTGTAATATTGTGCGTAATTAAAGAGGTTATAAGTTTATAAAGAGTTGGAAGACATGTTATGGGACGGTACTGTGAGGGATTAACTGTATCGCTACTTTTAGGCAACATGTAAGTGATGCCTTTTGTAACAAACTTTGGTAAAGTTTGGTTACCTTTAATAATTTCAGTTATGTCTTTTGCTAGGATGTGGAGGGTAAAAATTTTTTTATACCAATAATTTTGCACACTATCTATGCCTGCCGCTTTCCAATTTTTCATTCTTCTAGTTACTGACTCTATATCTAATCTAGTAAATTCTGTAAATTCCATAACTTCGATGTTTTCCATTCTTACTTCTGCTTCTCTTATCCAATGTGCATTGTCGTTGTGCTTCCTTCTGTTTTTTCCATAGTTCGGTTCAGTACTTTTTGAGTTCGTCTGTTTGTGGGATTCCGTTATTCCTATTATTTTGATTGCTATCGCTTTTGCAAGCTCTATAAAAACTCTTTTCACTTGTTGAAATCCTCTTTTCTTGTTATTAGTTTGTAATCCTCTTTTCTTTACAATGATTTTAAATACCTAGCTAAACGATTAAATTTCAAAGTTAATTTTTGCTTTAGTGTATCCGAATACTCTTCCGGCCTAATATTATCCCGTTCATGAGTACTATGTATTTTTGTTCTTTTAAAAATGCTCTCCACTGCTGTGACTACTTTTCTAGATCTATTATTATTTATGTACTGGGTTAAACTGCTCCTATATCAGCTCTAAGGCTATTAATGATTTTTTTCAATCCTAATTTGCCATGCAGGTTTTTGAGATTTCCGAGATGGCCTGACGTATGTGTCTGCATTATATTTTCTAATTTTGTACCCTAAGTTTTCGCATATTACAAGTGCACTACAATATATGAGCGTGTGAATTGAAATTATGTCTGAGTCTATTGAGAAAAATCTGATCAATATGTCTTTATTAAACATGTTAATATATCCATAGAGCTGTTTATTCTCTTAAAGTTTTGGTAGTCTAGGCCGAACTGTAGAATCCGTACCTGTATATTGGATTAAAGCTGATCCTAGTTGATTTATTAATTCTTGTGTTGATGTATCCGTTAGGGTTAAATTGTGATTTTGAGTGGTTTCGTTATCCTCTGTGATATACGTAATATTAGTTAAGACACTGGTCTGAGTGGAAGCATGGCATGACATTACTGCAGTGGATGCTGTGATAGATGATTTATGTGTAAATGGTGTGTCTATTTCAGACGGAAGCTGCAAAATATGTTCTTGTGTAGTGGGTGTGAGATCATATGATATGTGAGATAGTGCGTTTTCTTCTCTGCTAATTTGTTCCATTATTTCTTGTTTTAAGTTATTAATTAACTCATCAGACAGCATTTTATTTCTAATAATCACTCTTCTTTGGTCTGCTAATCTTTATGCCGATATTTGTAGATTTGGGTATTTTAATTGGAAATGATCGTGCAGCTTTTTGCAATAAATTGTCCTATCTGTCGCTAAATTTGTGATGTAAAGGTATGTTCGCATGATAAATAGGTTCATTTCATCATTCCATTTCATGCGCGCTCTAGGTTTGCCAGCTTTGGTAGTCACAGGTTGAGTGGCGAGTGCCGCCTGCAAAACATCCTCAGCTAGAGTAACTGCTCTACTATTACTACTCGTGCTGTGCTCATCATCTGTAAACTCGGCTGTAATCCCTGAGGACATTCCCCTATCCCCCGCGTCCCCGACTCCCGCCCAGCCGTCCAGCCGGGAGTCACTGGCTAGCATACTGTCACGCCGGTGGCCAGCTACAGACGTGCCCCGACGATCGCCCTCGGGCAGCGGCCCTATACGTAATCTCTTATTTCTCGTTTCCATATTAACGGGTTACCTTTGCCTTGTTAGCCGCGTAAGTTTTCAGTACATTAGCACAGTACGCGTGTCCGCCCCCCACGTGGCTAGATGTTCAGCACGGACGTAAGGTAGGATTTTAGGGGGGCTATTATTATTATTATGTATATTTATCAAGTATAATTTCTTATAAAATATATATATAAAAATACAAAATACAAATATTCTTATATAAATTATGTAAAAAATGTGCTCCACCGACAGCAAGGTTTACGACCCAAGCTACCGATGGTCAGGGCTCCAAAGAGAGGAACCTCCTCATAATGCGCGCCGTGTCCAACATTACTGCCTTCTGCGTCAGACTCTTCACCCAACTGCCTAACGAGAGCTTCTCAAGGTGTTTATCGAAGCTCTTCGCTATAAGGCCGTTGACTGAAACGACTATCGGAATAATGATAGTTAAATCAACATTCCACATGGCGGTAACCTCATGGGCCAGGTCCAAATATTAAGATAATTTTTCTTTTTCGGCCTTCACAAGGTTCTCATCATGCGGAATGGTGACATCAACTAGCATTACACAACGCATCGATCGATCTATTATTACGATATCAGGCTTATTGGCTACAATAGTCCTGTCCGTGATAATAGATCGATCCCAGTAGAACGTGATATGACCACTTTCGAGAACTGAACTTATTATTATTATTGTTCTCCCATACTCCATGAACGTAATATAAACAAAAAAATGTAAACCACTCATTTTAAAAGAGTAACCGTGGAGTAGAAAAGGAAAATTTGAAACAAACCGTATACCAACCCGTCTGGCCAGCGTGGTATAGTAGGCCAAAAACCTCTTAATATGTTAAGACACCAAACGCAAAGGCCCCCAGTTCCCGGTAGTCCCGCTGTCCGCTGCCACGGTAGCGGTCGCGGTAACAGCGGGGCAGGGGGTGCGAAGAATCTCCGGGCTACGACACAAGGCTACCAAAAACACCTGACCCTGGCTACGTACAATGGACGCTCTCTACGGCTGGACCAACACCTCGCTGAACTCGAGGTAGAACTAGGTCGCATAAACTGGCACATATTGGGGTTATCCGAAGTCCGAAGACAGGGCGAGGACACGATAACCCTTGAGTCAGGCCACCTGTTTTACTTTCGGGAAGGTGATCGGCCCTCTCAGGGCGGTGTCGGTTTCCTGGTCAACAAAGCTCTCACTAACAACGTTGTGGAAGTCAGCAGTGTGTCGACACGGGTAGCGTACCTCATAATTAAAATCACCAACAGGTACACCCTGAAGGTGGTACAGGTATATGCGCCGACCTCGACATACTGCGACGACATAGCGGAAGCCATGTATGAAGACATAGCCAAGGCATTACATGGCACCACCAAGGCTCACTACAACGTTGTTATGGGGGACTTCAATGCCAAAGTGGGAGTACAAGAACGCGGCGAAACGATAATCGGACCCCACGGCGTGGGGCGCCGAAACCACAGGGGGCAGATGCTGGTCAACTTTCTGGAGTCGCAGGGGCTCTTCTTGATGAATTCGTTCTTTAAGAAGAAGCCTCATAGAAAGTGGACATGGCGAAGCCCCGACACTGTGACGAGGAACGAGATAGACTTCATCATGACTGACAGGAAGTCTATATTTAGAGACGTCTCCGTGATCAACAGGTTTAATACCGGCAGCGATCACCGACTTGTCCGAGGCGCTCTAAATATAGACTTCAAGGCCGAAAGACGTCGCATGATGAGGTCTACTCTCAGACCTACTGCGCCTCAAATAGCTTTAGGGTCCGAAAAGTTCCAACTGGAGCTTCAAAATCGTTTCGACCTGCTGGAAACCGAAGGCAATGTTGACGAGAAAACCGACACAGTGGTCAAAACGCTACAGGATGTGTCTCGAAGGGTGTTTCCCGGCAAAAGCGGTAACAGAGAGTCTAAACTCTCGCTCGAGACTCTCGAACTTATGAGGCAGAGACGGGAAATGTCATCCACGCAGGCGTCTTCGCCGGATGGGAGGAACCTCAACCGGAAGATCCGGAAGCGGGTGCGACGTGACCTCCGATGTTCCAACACCCGCGCCATCGCGGCTGCGATTGAACAGAACAGAGGCACCAAAGTCTTCGCTCGCCAGCTAGGTAGATCCCATCTGACGAAACTTAATACAGCGGATGGCAAAACCGTGACCTCCAAGTTCGAGATACTCGAGGAAATTGAGAGTTTCTACAAAGACCTGTACGCATCACGGATGGCTAAACCCTCGAGACCCAGCGCTGACGACCACAGAGCCCCACTAGCACGCCACGATACGGAAGACATCCCTGATGTCAACCAGGACGAGGTCAGAGTGGCTCTCGAGCAGCTCAAAAACAACAAGTCGCCAGGCGATGACGGAATCACCACTGAGCTCCTAAAAGCAGGCGGGACTCCAATCCTGAAAAAGCTAGCGAGTCTCTTTAATTCCGTCATCCACCAGGGCTTAACACCTCAAGCGTGGAGCGGGAGTGCGGTGGTTCTGTTCTTCAAAAAAGGTGACAAAACGTTGCTGAAGAACTACAGACCCATCTCACTCCTGAGCCACGTCTACAAGTTGTTCTCGAGAGTACTCACAAACCGCCTCGCCAGAACACTTGACGAGTTCCAGCCACCGGAACAAGCCGGGTTTCGAAAAGGCTACAGCACCGTAGACCACATCCATACTGTTCGGCAGATTGTACAGAAGACCGAAGAGTACAATCAGCCGCTGTGTATGGCTTTCGTGGACTACGAGAAAGCCTTCGACTCCATCGAAACCTGGGCGGTTTTGGATGCTCTGCAGCGATGTGGCATCGATTGGCGCTATATCGAGGTGTTGAGATGTCTGTATGATACCGCCACAATGACCGTCCAGCTCCAGGACCAAAAGACCAACCCGATCGAGCTGCATCGAGGGGTAAGACAGGGGGATGTAATATCCCCCAAGCTCTTCACCAATGCACTCGAAGACGTCTTCAAGACGCTGGACTGGACTGGGCGGGGCATTAACATCAACGGCGAATACATCTCACACCTTCGGTTTGCCGATGATATCGTCATCGTGGCAGAGTCACTGGAACAGTTGAGCGGAATGCTGCATAGCCTAAATGGAGCCTCTCGAGGTGTCGGTCTCGGCATGAACTTGGATAAAACCAAGATCATGTTTAATGAGCATGTCACGCCGGGACCGATCTACGTCGATGGTTCGATGCTCGAAGTTGTTCGGGAGTATGTCTACCTTGGACAAGTTGTCCAATTTGGTAGGAACAACTTCGAGAAAGAAATCAACCGCAGGATCCAATTGGGTTGGGCAGCATTTGGCAAACTACGTCACGTTTTCGCTTCGCCTATACCGCAATGCCTGAAGACTAAAGTCTTTAACCAATGCGTTCTACCTGTTATGACTTACGGGGCCGAGACGTGGACACTCACAGTGGGACTAGTCCACAAACTCAAAGTCGCACAGCGGGCTATGGAGCGAGCTATGATCGGCGTCTCTTTGAAGGATAAAATTCGTAACGAGGTAATCCGACAAAGAACCAAAGTTACCGACATAGCTCGCAGACTCAGTAAGCTAAAGTGGCAATGGGCTGGTCACATCTGCAGAAGGACCGACGGCCGATGGAGCAAGCGTGTCCTAGAGTGGAGACCGCGACTTGGTAAGCGTAAGGTAGGACGGCCCCCAGCTAGATGGACCGACGACCTCAAGAAGGTCGCTGGGACGGACTGGATGCGGAAGGCGGGGGACCGTGTGCAATGGCGCGTGTTAGGAGAGGCCTATGTCCAGCAGTGGACTACGATAGGCTGATTGATTGAACCGTGGAGTTTCTTGCTGTTCTTCTCCACAGGCATGACATTCCGAACGGGTGGTAGTCTTAAGTAATCACATACTTTTTCTTTCTTGACCATTTATAAGTACTTCTTGTTCTACATGAATAAAAAGCTTTTGATTTTGATTTTACTGAAAAATTTCCAGTTGAAGTTCGGAGACTGGAACCTGTTACGATGGAAACTAACATTATTGGTGACTTATGTGGACCTCTACCACACGCACACACACACACAAGCCATTTGTATAAGAAGGCATTTGCCTAGCAATAGGATGGTATAGACTGATTAACTAATATTGATTTTTATTTAAAGCTATCATGGAATAAGGTAATCCAATAGACTTTTAATGCTCTTCAAACCAATTAAATTTCTTGAGACGTTGCTGGACTGATGGTATTTTATGTGGATTTAACTTCATAGGTCACTATTAACGTAGATGGAGGTGGTAATAATTAACTCTACACTATCTGAATAATTGTATAGGTAGAATCATTAATATTAATAGTATATACAGTGTGTGCATACAATAACTAAAATACATGTGAAGCCCGCTACTATAACATCTAGGGACAAATACTTCATGAAATGTTATGCACATGTGTGTGTGCAAGCGTGCGTGCAAATGTGCATACGTCCAAGCATGCGTGCGTACGTAAGTGCATGCATCCATGCGTGCGTGCGTGCGTGCATATTTAGGTGCGTCCTTGCGTGCGTGTGTATTTATTATGTATTATCGGGGAGAGTATAACGGCTGAATGGATTTTACATTTGTATTTAATTGTTTAATATCACTATGGATAAAATTCAATATGATCCGTCTTCATTACAATTTTATTTATTTACGGGAGTGATACCGAGTAAACAGCTTCGTAACACCAATCTATTGGAGCCGGTCCACTTGACGTTTTTTATAAATTGGCAGCACTGATAAAAGTGTTCAAGTCTCGAACCCCCGATCAATATAAAAGTTAATTGGAACGGATGAAACTTGAATCCGTAATTGAAAGATTACAGATTCGTTTCTCCTGTTCAAGTGTCATGGAAATATTGGCGAAATCGGATGATTGCTAAAACTATTTCTCTTGGAGAGTTTGATTGGTTTTTTTATTTGTTTGGGTAATAGATCCACTTTTGAATGTACCCGTGTAAATTTAAGTATATACCTTAGAGCATTGGTTACATGATCTCAGGTATATTCTATTCCAAAAACGTATACGCTGTTACGCGTACATTCGCCAGGTGAGTTCGGTGTAATGGGAGACGTGTGTCTGTATTTCAACAGACTCGTACCCTATTTTATTGGGGCCTGATATTGCCGGCTTAATGTAGCCCCAGTACACACTACACCTCTTTTATATTTTGTTAATAAAAGATATGTACTTTGTCCATATTATCGCACTAGATTTTTTTGAGTTCTTAGATTATAGCGATTATTACACATAAAATAAAACAATGTTACGGATTTTATCGTGGTTTCTTTTTTATTTTTAAGTTTCCGTCGCCAAACGTAGAACTGAAAAACCGCGGCAGAAACCAAAAATTAGTTTTAATTCATATAATTGGTTTTTACTTTGCTAAAAAATCTTCAAAACCTTAGATCTTAGTATTTTCTTTACAATATATTTATCATCCACATATCATCTACTAGATAAAATATTTTTAAATCCAAACCGAAAAACTTCCAAACTACATAAAAAAATCACACAAGGTGCGGAGATGTTTCTCTAACAAAAAAATGCCCCGTGACTCAAAGCAAACACCGGCTTTGATGTTAAAAAGCCACTTGAATGGCGTCTCTTAGCGCACAATGCGATATCTGCCGGCTTGTAGACATCGCACGTGGCCCATATTCGCATAACCAAACGCGACGCTTTATCATATCTTCGTGGAATCATCGTGTAACTGTATTCTGTACGCAACTGGAGTACGATTTAACGAACATTTCACAAAGATGTATTAACGCTCCGCGTTGCGGTTTTAATGGTCGTACGGAATAAGGACGCTGCTTTGCCTATCACCCTCGGTAAAGTAGGTGAAGTGTTCCCATTTTTTACTCATGGCGTAGGTATTTTTCCCGGTATTGTGTTTCGGCGGTTTTTGTTCGTGAACTATTTATGTGAACACTACGGTGAGCTGATATACTTGTCGTGATTATATCACAATGTAAATGAATATATTCCAAATATATTAATAATAATATTAATCAGTCAATACTGTCCCACAACTGGGCAAAGGCCTTCTCTCACAGAGAAGACAGAGAGAGACAAAGAAGACACTCTTTTCTCTAGAGTTGAGAGAGATTAGGTCATACTCCACCACGCAGGCCCAGTGCGGACTGGTGGATGCAGATTTGTGGCCACCTGCTGTTGGAACTTATCAAGCCGCCAATAAGGCTTCCAATTTGGCTTAACAACTATCACATTACGTGGTAGACGAGAGCAACGTATTAACGTGCTTTGGAAAGCACAGAGACGCTCAAATATGAAAATGCCACAAACGGTCACCCATCTCAGGCTGACCGAGTCGAACGTTGCTTAACCTTGGTGATCGCTAAGATCACCTGAGTGCGGTACGAGCAAATAATAAATTGGTTCATGATCATCATCAGCTGAGAGTCCTGTGACCATGTGGTCCAATTACTTAGTCGGACTTGTCAAGCATCCGACATCCATAGGACATTAAAAGTTTGTAATAATTACTGCACACCTGTATAAAAATAAAAGTTAGAAACTCTGCCTACCCCGCAAAGAATCTGCCGCGATAACATAGACAGAGGTACAATAAAACTTTAATGCCTCGTTGGTCTTATGGTGTCGTGTTTCAGGCAGTCACGAAGTCTTAACTTCGAATCCTATGTCAAACAGTGTCATTGGAGCTCTATCGAAAATATCAGTTCTACGTAGTCCCGACTACGGAATTGCGTTCAACAAAGGTCAAGTTAGCATTATACCTAAAATAATGCACCTCATTCTGTTCGCAACCAAAAAATGTAGGATGAAGTTTTACAAACAAAAAAGACCTACCCAGAAATGTCAAGCAGACGTTAAAAAGTAACTTTTACAGGACTTTTCATGGGATGAGACATAATTTCACCTTGAAAAATTGCGAAGTGCAAACTTTTCTATCAAATTTCTTGTCCTGTCATAATTTAATAATAAAAGTTAAACATAATAAAATTCTAAAAAGAGAAATGAGAAATTGGTCGTCAACATTATATTTGGAACCTGACTAACATGTTTCGGTTTACAGTCAGCAACGTGTTCTGTCTGTCTGTCTGACTGTCTCTTTTAATCTAACAGACATAATATATCGATGAGTTTGGAGATACCGAAACCGGAGTTGGTTACTTAGGCGAATCGACGCCAGAACTTTAAATTAAATAGTTACAAGACATAAATACAGTACGCAGGTGTACACTAATTGAGGCTCAGAAGTCCAAACTCAATGTTTGTCGAAGCAAGTCATGAGTTAAACTTGACCGTGTGTGGAACACGGCACTACATTCGAAGATTCGTATAATAAATGGATGTGAAAACTGTTAAGAGTTTTTAGATATTAAAAATCAACTGCATTTCCGAAGTTATCATTGGGCTTCAATTGGCTACAACGATAATTAGAGGCCACAATACCACTTCTTCGTAAAATGTATTTTTTGGAAAAAAAATCAAAGGATTAAATACACACCATGTTGATGTTAGATCCATATGTAATAGAAGGTAAGCAAATTGCCTTTAGTCCGGACACTATTCCAGACTACGGACTGCAACTAATAATTTTGCGATAGAAAAACCACTCTGTCCGACCTAAGACACTGGACCTGGTGATTGCCACATTATGCGCCACAAGACCAAGAAAGTTGAAAAATCAATATAAGACTATGTGTGTAGCGGTTCTCAATATTTAAGGTTTGGTCAGATAGCTGACGGAGCGTGACGGAGGCATTCGGCTGACGCTCGACCTGCGATCGGCAGCACGGCGCGCACGTCACACTGCAGGCGCGACGTCACGCCGGCCAAACGGCCGCTCAACATTAGTGTCCCGCTCGCACACGTATTGGCGTCTCGCTCCCGCCGTGCTTGATTTGTAAGCGCGTCGGGCGCGACAGGGAAGGGTCATAACGTTTGACGTCACGCCGAGCGTGACTGCGCTGGCGTGGCATGGCTGGTGGCGTCTCCCGTACATTTTAGTAAATAACCACTCCTCAGGTTGGGCCACCGTCGCGCTGCGTCGGCTATATGACAATACCTTTAATGCTCTTCAAACATTATATATGAGTTTCAATTTAATAAATAATGGTATAGGTACGTGCAATAGCAACGCACGCAACCATATCTTAGTTTCGTTTTCTCCTAATAATTTTCCACCCAATATATAGTTTAGTTCTAAACCAAGAATAAAATAATTTACGACCCCAATTATATCAGCACGTTAACCCAATTTGAATTCCAGCCAATTTTCCGGTAGTTTAGAAAATGGCCTAATATTTGTTTTAATTTAGTGCGCACTCCTGCTGAGTTATGTGTGCCTGGTATAAATTATGGCTATCTAGATATTACGAGGAAACTTATAGCTGTCTTGGTAAAATGTAATATAACTTTATCCTTACTGATAAGCATGAAAGTATTTTTGTCAGTAATTATATTGTAAGTGTGCTTGGAATTCATTTAGTTTTAGCAAAAATTTGTCAGTAAAATATGGCTTATAGACTTATCGCCAACAATGTTAGGTCCTACCATGTAATATAATATATCCGGACGAATACTGGGAGTTTTATCACAGAAAAACTATAATTTGTCCGACCTAAGATTCGGACCCACGCCACTAGACCAACGAGGCAGTCAAGTTCTTTGAATTCGTCATGTATTTACTTTTTATTCTATGGCGATAATAATTTCAACCTACCCCGCAAGGGATCCAGCATGATATAGGTAGATAGAGATAAAAATATTTCAACATTTCCGGGAAAACTGAAATCATATCTTTAGGCAATGATTCTTTTCTATTAAAATTATCTACCCTCCTTTTTCTCATTCTTATTTCATTAAATAAAAAGCCTCCAAAGAATTCATTCACCATTTCATAAATATAGTCGGATTTGTTCGGCGAAAAAACCACAAAGAATGGATTACATACATTCGACACTGAATCAAGATAACAGGATAACTGATTCTTAATCCTAACGATCCGTATTTTAATTAAGATGAGATTACAGTGCGCTCTTTACGTAGGAAACATCAGGGGTTCTGTGCTGCTGTGTACTTAGATAATTGTAGAAAAGGTTTTTGAATTTCTGTTAAAAGATAATATGGTTGAAGACTGAGACGTATTCAGGGTGCTTTACATATATCTACACTAAAGAGAACAATGTGAATGATGTATCCCTGCATCAAATTTTAAAAGATGTACCTGTTTTTCCGTCAACTTATTAAAAAAATATGTGTCTGTTTGTACATATCAATTTTATCTCCGTTTACTTTTTACTAAATTAATTTCAACGGGACTTTCATATTTGGACAGAGTGCGGGAAAGTTAAATGATGATTATGAGAAAAAGTGGGTAAATGTCTTTGTGAGATTAACGATCTATAAGCTTGTAAAGCTTATAGATATGTAAGTTCAATGTATCCGTGCGTATGATATAAATGAACGCAATATCTACATCTTAGATAAATCTAGGTATAAGCATGTATAAGTGAACCTCTAATTAGGAACCAGAAATTACCCTTCTTAATTACCCTTGCAACATCATACAATATTTTGACCAGCGCGTTGCCAAGCCAGAAAAAAAATGCCAAAGACTATCTTTAAAAATAAACCTTTGATGTTTTTGAGTGGCACTTCTCGAGTGCGTCTGACGGAGTCAACAGTCCTCCCCTCACGGCTTCAAGACATCAAACGCTCTGATTCGCTTTCACACCTTTGAGTAGGCAGTTACGCCGAGATCCAGACCGAGATTTCAGCTCTCCAGACAATGGAAAACGTTCTTTGATTTGGAGTCTCTAATTAAAATTCCGTCTTTATTGACGTTTCGTGGAAAAAACCTTAGTATAACTATCCGCGCTCGAAATGGGCGGTTTTCTTGACATTAGCCTTTTGTTTTGCCTACCACTGCGGGTAGTGAGGGAAGCCAGAAAGACTTAATGAGTTCAGAAGTAAGTAAGGACAGCTCTAGGGCTGTGCTGTTATATGAGTGTGAACAAGTTTGACCAAGCCTGACCAAGCCGTGCGGCTTGGTCCAGTGGTTAACTTACGTTCGACTGCTACATCAAGTGTCTCTACCGACTTACAAAAATCCTTGTATGACCCACAAACATTTTTTTTCAGTCTAAGTGTTTTATAAATTGGGTGAGATTTCAAGTTTGTAAACGCACCCACGAAACACGAGTAATGCCTAGTGTAATTATTTTTTAATAGAAAACAGAAAAAGTGGACGACTTAACTCTAGTAATGTTTTTTTGTTGATCTTTACCTCTACAAAAGACCTGAAAATAGTTTTTAGGAATCTGCAACTGTTTCCGGAAGAAAAAAAATCAAAAAATAAATTAGTTGATAATACCGTCACTCATTCCACTCATAATTTAAACCAATAAGCCGATTTCAATTGCACTTCTAAGCATTTTACCTCAATACTCCGGATAGTTAATTTGGATATCAACGTTCTTAAGTAATGGTCATTCACTCCAAAGTTGGAAGTTTGGTTTTCGTATCTACATGAACTAATCTAATTAAATCTTGCATTGTGTTCGTTACAAGTTGTATTGTGACAACAATTAGCTGTTCTAACCTTCCATTGCACGCTACCTTTAAAAGTGTTCGTGCCTGTATGTTTAAACTCGACCACAGTATTTACGGATATACTCGGATTATTCGTTGATGTGAGTATTATGTCAATTTATATCCTCCCGTAGACCTACATATCGTAGCCTCAGAGTGAAAACCGTTTTGAGGCCCTCGTACCATTGTGCAAGGTAAACCAGTGTTCATCAGGGTCGGTCTGAGAAGGGTTACCGTTGGTAGCATTTTCATATTTGACCTTCTCTGTGCTTCGGAAGCACGTGAAGGTCCCAGTTAAGCTGAGTTAAAAGCCTTATAAATGCTGAGATAAATTCCAACTGCAGGTGGCCAAAAACATGCCTCCACCAACCCGCACTGAGTCCACGTGGAATTATATCTTAATCCCACTTACCTTGATTTGTGGCAAGCCTTTGCCCAACAGTAGGACATTATAAGCTGGTTTATTTATACATCATCACCTTAGACTGAAAATCTTGAATGTGCGAAAGTATTAACTTTACAAGAGGAAAATAAAATGTTCCCTGTCTCCTTTAAATTTTTTATTACTAAAGCTTATTCAATTATTTGTCTTGTGCAATTAAGATGCATTTTAAAATGCATACATTTCAGGAATGGTACTAGATTATAACCAAGTTAAGGTTCATATTAGTCAGCCCAATAGCCTGGGACTTTATAATACGGACTAACTTGTGTCCCCTTTTTTTACGTGGGGAAATGGACTCATGGACTTTCGCCAGCCGCGGGGGAAGCTGGCGGGGCATGTCGGACACTTACCGACTAAAACCCCACCCACGGTGACCGACATCGACACTTCGGGGAAGGGCTCGGGGATCTCCGTTAGGAACGCACCGGTGCCCCTCTGTGTCGTGCTCCGAAGTGCCCGCCTTCGGGGGGGGAGGCCTTAGATCCGCTCCCCCTGCACCGTCCCGGTGCTCATGGTGGCATGGGCCACCCCACGCCGCCGTCCTCTACGGGTTCGCGCGTGAAGGACGCTTAGGACCCCCACCCCAACATCCCACGACCCCTGGGGATGTTGGTGCAGGGGGGTCCTGGCAGATGTTTCGGTGGGGGACACAAGTTAGCCCGTATTATAAAGCCCCGGGCTACTGGGCTGGGGGACCTGGGCGGGCTGCGCCTCCGCTTCGATGCCGTCGTATTCGTCGGGCGGGATCGACCCACTCCCGATCCCGCTCGGCCTCCTTCTTCTGGAACATCACAGTCTTACAGAAGGAGGATACGGCCCCTGACGCTGATTCCCTTGCCAACATAGCCGCTACTTCTGTCGGCAGGGAGAGGTCCGGTCCGATCCGGTTGACCAGGATCCGCCGCTCGGAGGCCCACGCTGTTCTGCGGAATTCCGGTCCCAACCGCAATGGTGGCAGGTCGCCGTCGCCTCGCGTCCGATCTTGCTCAGATAATCACCGAAACAGCCGTGACCGGTGATTATCTGAGTAAACCTGTAGGACATTCGCCCCCTCCTCCGCTGCTGCCAGGCTTCGAAGCACAACAGAATGGTTTTCAACCAAACCGAAACCAAACCGTCGTCGTTGCGCTCCCGCGCCACTTTTCTAGAGCGCGTCGTCGTTGCTGCCGTCTGATTTCGAGCGCGGGCACGCATTCGTCGCTTTGGCGGACGACGCGAGTCCGGTCGTAGATCCTCGCGTCCATGTCCGCCAGGATGTCGAACGGCGGAAAGCGTACCAAGAGGGTTGCCGCCTCGAAGGATACGGTCCGGTATCCTCGTGCGGATGGCCATCTTGCGCTGCAGGCTATAGATTTTTTTGACAGTCGGTGTGACCATACAGGCGCCCCATAGAGAGCCACCGATCGTACGGCCCCCCCGTAGAGGCGGCGTACCTCCTCAGACGGCCCCCCGAGTTTGGGTAGCAGTCTATGCATGGCACCTACTACCCTTTCGACTCGTGGGACAAGACGATCGAAATGCTTTTCGAAGCCCCAGCGACTGTCCAGGGTGAGGCCCAAGTACTTTAGGTATCGCCCCACCCGGACTGGCAAATCTATGACGCGAACCCACGACTCGGGCAGTTCCCTGCTCCTTTTTACGGAACCATATCGGTCTTATAAGGCGCTATCTGCAGGCCCAACTCGCGGATCATGGCAACGATGACCTGTGCCCCAAGCTCGGCGAACCCAACAGTCCTCTCGAAGGTATCCCCCTCGGCCACTATTAGAGTGTTTTCAGCGTAACAGACGACACTGACGCCGGGGGGAGATCGACACGCAGGACCGCATCGTAGGCGAGGTTCCATAAGAGGGGACCCAACTTCCGTGTTGGGCCCCCTCTTATGGAACCTGCGGGGGAACCCCGCAGAACACCTCCCTCCGGATTAGTGTACCATCCTGTCCAATGTTCTCGATGTACCTGTCACACAAGTAGTCCCCGACCACGGCTTGCAGGTATGGGGAGACGCAATGATGTTCTAGCGCCTCCCGGATCGCGTCCCAAGGCAGGTAGTTGAAGGCGTTGACGATGTCGAGACTTATCGCCAACGCCACCCTGCCCCGGGACACGGCCTGCACCGACAGGGAGCGGACGCGAAGGATCCCGTCCACCGTCGAGCGCCCCTGGTGGAAGCCGTACTGTCTATCAGCCAGGTCGGGACCGACGCGCGACAGATGCCCGCTAAGACGGCGGCAAGAATCCTCTCGAACAACTTGCCGTACTCGTCCAGCAGGCATAATGGACGGTACGCAGTGGGAGAGTCTGAACAACCGCCTCAGCCTGTCCCCCAGGGCAGCCAGAGCGATCACCCACACCCGCCCAGGTATACTGTCGGGGCCGGGCGCGGTGTTACGAGCGCGCAAGCGGCTGACGGCTCGGTCCAGCTCCTGTTCGGTCACCCCCAACTCGTCGATGTAAAGGGCCGTTGACTCCGTCGGGGGGACTGAGGGACTGTCCCGGACTGTTGGGAATAGTGCGTCGATAACCCGACGCAGCAGTCCGGGATCTAGGGTCTCCGTCAGGGGGGGCACCCATGGGCGAAGCTTGCCCAGCACCGCCCTATAGGGGCGCCCCCATGGAACCCTGTCTAGTCCCTCTAGGAGCTTGCTCCAGGACCTTGCTCCAGGAGCTTGTAGCCGCTCGATAGCGCTAGTATGCTCCGGCCTTCTCCTCCTCGGTGGCTCGTCTTCTCCTTCGGGCGCTGGTGTACGGGCGTCGCGCGCGCAAGCAGACTTCACGCAACTGCGCTATCTGCTGCGACAACCAGTACACTGCCGTTCGCTTAGGGCAGCTGGTCCGGGGCATGGTGGCGTCACATAACGCAGTCATCGTGCCCCGGAACCAGGTCGCCTCCCATTTCGGATAGGACCAGACCTCATCGGCGTTTTCAGGCCATGCCGCGACGCTGGCTGCGGCTTCGAGAAGATCTCGATTAAGCCGCTTGAGACACCAGCGTCGCGGAGGGCTGCCTGCTCGGCGGCTGGGGCGGTCGGGAGGGTGGAGGGCCACATCGAAGATGATGTGGCGATGGTCGGATAGTGTGACCACCTCCTCCGCCACGCGCCACCCCGACAGCGTGCTCATGGCAGAGGGAGTCGCCCACGTTAGGTGGACGACCGACTCCCCCTGTCATCGCACACATGTGCTGACGAATCCCCGGTTCACGAGCCGGTGGTCCAGCCCAGCCGCCCATTCTTGCAACGTCCCTCCCTTCGAATCGTCCCTGCGTTTGCCCCACGCCCTGTCCCTGAGGACAATCGATGGACGGGGCCGGCATCTAAGGAGGCAGTTGGCCCGCCCGTCCAGGTACACCTCGTAGTCGGCGAGGGACCTATTGGGAGATATGTAACAGCCCACTATGGCCATTCCTCCCCACTGCACAGCTAGATGGCCCTGCTCTCTTTCCAGTGGGGGGCAGGGTGGAACCCCTTTCCTCCGGTAGTACACGGCGACGGAGCCCGTTTCGTCCCCGAACCAGGGCGGATGGTCCGGGACGTTGTATGGCTCCGCGACGACGGCTAGGGCAATGGACCACTCCGCACTTACGCGTTGCAGCAGTGGTTCAAGTTGCCCTGCAGGATTTTGAGGGAGGGAGGGAATGTTAAGCCGTCCTAAGGGTCTCCTCTGGTGGGCTGCTTGCGCCCGCTACCGTGCCTGACGGCTCGGTTTCCTCCAATGTGCGTAGGGGTATAGGAAAACCTGCTTTTTCATGCCCTTTCCTTGCACCTTTGGGGGACACACTTTTTTGTGTTCAGCCGATGGTCAGCTGCACACCCTTTCGCCGAGTACAATGGGCACTTCTGCTCCTTTGCTGTGCATGCGCTGGCCCTGTGATCAGGTTCTGCGCATGCGTAGCATTGGGAGCTCCTGTTAACATTATTGGGCCATTAGGACCCCACGTGGCCTTTTTTCAGGCGCCGAAAGCAGAACAATGGTCTCTGCTCCAGCGTCTCGACTTTGGCTGTCCCCCAACCCACTTTTATAATTTTAGCCGCCACGATCTTGCGCATGGCGGCGAGTGGGCATTGGATCCATGCGTTACCCATGGCTGTTGGTGTTCGGCGAATTGGCCCGACACGGACGTCGTCTCTCTTACATTCGCCAGCCACGGCGACCGCCAAAGTCACCTTGCGGCCACCACGTTGCGGCATCGGCCAGGCCACGCAGACGTACTTCGCCTGTTTTTCTGAGCCGCGTTATGCTAACGTTGAGGTCCTTGAGGACCTCACGCAGCCGCGCTGCGAGGCTATCCGCTTTTGAGTCGCGGTCCGGATCTCCCAGCTCTAGCAGGAGCCCCCCAGTCAGTGCCCTCTTCTGGCCAACTTTCTCAATGCCGAGGTCAGAGAGACAAATCTGGCTTCGCGCCTTGCTCATGGCCTCAGCGTACGTTGCCTTCTCGTCGAGGACTGTGACCATTATGGCCGCCATTTTAGAGACCTAGGCGGTCCTCTCCGATTTCGCGGTCGCTCCGCTTTTGGCCCCCAGGTCGAGACTCGTATGAGGGCTGGGCAGCTCTCGCCGTTTTCGCCTTTTTAGGCTTTTTCGCTATGGTAGCCCACGTCTCAGGAGCCTCCGGTGGGGTCCCAGTTTGTTCAGGCGCTGATATTGGCGCCAGGGCTGCCGGAAGTTCCGGAACTGACGGATGCGCTGGTCTCTTCCGCCTTCTCGCCTAGCCTTTTTAGGGCTTATCGCGAGACACCGACAACGTTTCTTTTGTGATAGTTTCTCCATTCCTAGATGCGGGAACAGGCCTATGCTCTATTTCCCGATTAATTGAAGGGAGGCCTAAGCTAACTTGTGTCCCCTGCCGTAACATCTGGCGGGACGCACCCCCTGCATCAACATCCGCAGGGGGGCCCTTGGGGTTGTGGGATGCTGGGGCGGGGGCCCTAAGCGTCCTTCACGTGCTACTCCGAGGAGGACGACGGCGCGGTGTGGTTCATGCCACAGTGAGCACTGAGTGGGTCTATAGGCTCCCTCGCCGCACCGGTGTGTTCCTAACGTAGATCCCTGAGTCCCTCCCCGAAGTGTCGATGCCGTCCACCGTAGGGTTTTAGTCGTTATGAGTCCGACATGCCCCGCCAATTTTCCCCCGTTTACATTAGTCGACCCTAGAAGATGCCTTCTGGACATAAATATATTGTTTAATTTTGATTAAAGATGATAGTCCAAAAAACGGCCTGAACAATAGCACAAGTATGGATGCGGTCTTATTTCGAATTAGATCCGACATTCAAGAGTCTTCGTAACCGGCGAGCGTGTATGAGACGAACTATGAGAGTGGAGGAAGCCAGAGAGGTATGTAAGAAAAGAAGCTGTTGGAACTTTCTGCCTACCCCGCAAGGGATCTGGCCTGATGATATAGATATAAAAATAATAATATCATTTTATTAGCCCTGTTAAGAAACCGTTCCACTATTGGGCACGGGCCTCCTCTTAAACTAAGAGGGTTTGTGCGGGTGTGCGGGTGTGCAAACAGAGCGGGTTGGCGAACTTCACGCACCTTCGAGAAACTCTTAGGCATGCAGGTTTCTTCACGATGTTTTCCTTTACCGTTACAGCAAGTGATAATTAATTAATTTTTAATACGCACATACTTTCGATAAGACAGAGGTGCGTGCCTGGGTTTGAACCCGAGACCTCTGACTTTGCAGTCCAACGGTCAAACCACTAGGCTATCACTGCTTTGCTTAAATGATCTCAAAAAGTACGTACTACATAAGTATCAATATCGTAAATTGGTTGTCACCGTTTATTTATTAATATTTCATCCCCGACGACGAGGGGAGGTTAATAAAAAGCTGAATTTTCTCTTTGCGCAAATTCGGGAAGTATTTACGACATATTTTTTGTCTTCAAATACCTAATAACGTTGATAGCAAATGTCCTTTACAGCTTCAGTGGACGAGATGAAGAGCACTAAGTATTGAAGGTATGGGCAGCAGAGTAAAAGTCATTTTATATATAGCACAGTTGTAGTACAATCAGTGGTGTTTCAAGTAATTTCAAGTTTCCTATTTTTTTATTTTTTTTTAACACTCAAGTCAAAATCTTACAAGCGCACATCGAAGCCATTTTTATTGTCTATGATTATATGTATTGCTTTACTGCGGCGTTGTCATTGTTTTAAGGATATCATTATAATATTATATAGCCCATGTTTATTTGGTGTTATATTATATATTACGCCCAAAGCGACTACGTAAGCCGAGGCCGTTCCTTGTTGTTCTCTTGTCCGGTGCAGCTGTAAAAGCCCCGCGGCCAATAGCGTGCACGGGAAGAAACCAGAACGAATGCACGGGTTATGATTGGTAACGATGTACTGGAGCAAGTGAATGAATTTGCAGGCAACATCCCCCTTAACAAGAATATGTTGTCAGTATAACACTATTTGCAGCGGCTCAGAAAAAAACTTCTCTTTTGACATTTTCCTTGACACCATTAACAATTTAAAAAAAAACTTTATAAACTCTAAAACCTTTTTTCCTACTCAATAATTAATCGCGCTAATTATAATTAAACTAAATTCATGTAATATTCATTATTAATTATTAATTTCCTATTCGTAAATATGTAATTATCATTAATCTAGAATGTTCTTTCTCACCTTTAACAATATACTTACCTACATACTATTCTTGTAAATGCTGTGTACGTCTGTATATATATATATATGTATTTTGTTATGAATATTGGTATATATATATATATATGTATATTGGTATGAAAGTGTTTCAACACTTGTAACTGTACATAATTTTGGTTCTCTTCACATTCAAAATCAATTCTCGTATCTAATTATTGCGATTTCTATGGCTAGATCGAATAAATCTTTGATTGACCCACAAATGTTTTTCGGTCTCGGTTTTCGTATGATTTTCATATTTATAAACGCATCAAGTTCTTAATAGAGAAAGATCAACATTTTCAAAAGATATATTTGACTTAGTAATACCAAAAAGGTACAATTGCCGACATTATCTTTCGTCAGTGAATCGTTTTGTTATCGATTCCAATAAATGCCGCACTTTTATTGTAGTACGGCCAAAAAAAAGTAATTACAGGGAACAGCTGAAATTCTCATTACAATACCATTACGCCGCCGTCGACTTGAATATGGTTATAGATTTTGACGGCGGAATTACTTTTATAAACTGTGACGGCAGTAAACGCCTATTCCATTTTGGGTCACGTTTCGCTTAGATATATACAGCATTAGCCTATAAAAAGTTAAGCTACTCGTATAATCGTATTGTATTACGGTTTGGATATTAGATCAAAAATTACCATCGATCCTTGTAGTTAATGGGAGTCCTGAGGGCTTAGCACGATAAGTTTGAAGTTATCGTGACACGAGAGAGCAATTGTGCCATCACGTTCGTGTTAATTTAGTTAATTTTTCGTGTGACAAGGATGGCATATCGACTCGTTAGCGTCACCTCAACGTCAATATTTTTGTGAAAAGCTCTCTGTAGTTATGTTACCAAATTAATAATGCAATTTCATTTTCATGTCAGCCTGCTGACATTGCAGGCTAGTACATTCAGAAAGACTTTTCTTGCGCGGAATAAATTTAGACAGCCCGTGATTAGTTTGTGATTATTATTGATTGAGTGATTATATTGTGAGACCCCATTATAGCCTTAATTCAAAGTTTACGTGGCTTAGAAACAATCGATTGGTGTATACTTGTGTATTTCGAGTTTGAGGGCTTTTTAGGTAAAGGTGATTGGTAATTTGTGTCTATTAAACAAGGCGTATCGTAAATAATGCAAGACCTCAGACACCCCGATTAGATAATTGCTTCACACATTCAATACAAAATCCAAACTTCCGAATTTGAAGTTACCCCTTTTTAAGCACTTTTATACCCTAATTTACAATGAAACTTGTACGTGTACGTATTGAGAAATTTGTTTTAGAAATGCATTTGAAATCTCCTTTTTGCTTAGAATCAAGAGTAAATTTAGTTTGTTATAACACACTGAAGGAGTAACAGCATATTTTGCAAATTAAAACAGAAATGTGAAATTTATTAAATATTGTTGGAATCAATTCAGTTACCCATTACGAACAAACTACTTTCAGGTCTTGAGTTAATTATGTTACAGCTTGTTTACATAACTATAGTCGTCTGCCGCGTCTTCTCTATGTTAGCACGCGATTAACTCAGAAACTATTATATGGGTTTTCATTTGATTTTCACCAAAAAATAGGCGATTTGCGAGAAAAGTTTAGGTTTACAATTTATGAATATTTTATATTGAGTTCTTAGATTTACGCGAATGTTACACATGAAATAAAACTATTTTACGGATTTTATCGCGGTTTATTTTTGATTTTTAGTTCCGGACGTTTCGAGTGCCTTGCAGCACCCATGGTCACGGGAGGGACTGAGGTGTTAGACGTCCAAAAGGCATAGTTGTTACAGGGACCCTCAAACTTCTTAATTATTTCTGTTGTTGTTGGTCCGATCTACGCAGAATGAGCTCACGGTATCTTGAGGTCTTGCAGTGTTATGCTTGGTTTTGGATTTGATTATATTAATTACCGGATCTCAAGACGACGGAAGCAGTCTATCTACAAAACAATCTTCTCTATTGAAATTAGGATGTTTTCAATTCAATAGCCTCGCGAACCATCCTTGGTAAGAATCGGTGTTCTTTCACGAGGATAGAAGCTTGTATACTCCTGCATCTTGTAGAGGGATCTGACACTTGACAGATGGTAAAAATTGACTGATCTTCTTCGGCGGCTTATAAAATGTTTTAATCGAAGCACGCTTCAAGATGTAGCCAATCTTATCTGTGACTCCTCTTATGTAAGGTAGTACAGCAGGTTATGATATGATAGTTATGATACTTTCACAATAATACCATCTGACAAAATAAATGTATTACTAAATCATCTTAACTCCATTAACCCTAAAATTCAGTTTACAATGGAGTTGGAGACAAACAGTTCCCTAGCTTTCCTAGACGTCTCAGTAATCCGTAACCCCAACAACACCTTAAGCCATACGGTTTATAGAAAAAAGACCCATACTGATAGGTACTTAAACGGTGAATCTCACCACCATCCAACACAGTTAGCTACCGTGTGTAAATCTTTGTTCCAGAGAGCACAAGGGATCTGTGACAAGAAACATCTGGCTGCCGAGCTTCAACATGTCAAGCAAGTCCTGCACGACAATAAGCTTCGAGTGCCACGCCAACGTCACAGTGACCGAGTGAAACCAGCCATAGTTGAGCGTCTCCCTGCTGTACTACCTTTCATGAGAGGAGTGCTTCGATTAAAACATTTTATAAGCCGCCGAAGAAGATCAGTCGATTTTTACCATCTGTCAAGTGTCAGATCCCTCTACAAGATGCAGGTGTATACAAGCTTGATTGTGAATGTGGTCTATCTTATATAGGAAAAACAAAAAGACCGGTAAAAACTAGGGTTAAAGAACACACAGCTGACCTAAAATACCGTCGCTCAAAGAAGTCTGCAGTATGTGAACATGTCCTTGACCGCACCTGGCGGGTGCGGTCAAGGACATGTTCACATACTGCAGACATCAGATTTGATAGACCACAAATCTTCGTGAAAGAACATCGATTCCTACCAAGGATGGTTCGCGAGGCTATTAAAATTAAAAAACATCCTAATTTCAATAGAGATGATGGCTGGGTGCTTCCATCGTCTTGGGATCCGGTAATTAATATAGTCAAATCCAAAACCAAGCATAACACTGCAATACCTCAAGACAACGTGAGCTCATTCTGCATAGATCGGACCAACACCAACAAAAATAATTAAGGAGTTTGAGGGTATCCTGGAACAACTATACCTTTTGGACGTCTAACACCTCAGTCTCTCCCGTGACCATGGGTGCTGTAAAGCACTCGAAATGTCAGGAACTAAAAATCAAAAATAAACCGCGATAAAATCCGTAAAATAGTTTTATTTCGTATGAATATCTTGAATTGAGTCGGACAAAATCGTATTTCCTGAGAGCTCCCATGGTGTGGGCATAGATAATATGTCGGTAAAGATATATGAACACATTGAAGGCACTTATGGTGGACTCGTTATTTAAAAATGGTTAAAAGTTTCCCGTAGATTCTCAGAACCCATGCAAAGCCGGGGCGCATCGCTAGTTTTATATAAAACACAAGTATTATCCGAACATTTTCCAGCAACATTCGTATAGAAGCAAAAATAAAAATACGATAGATTGTGGATATGTTGATATGACGCAACAAAGAAACACAATCCACTTTATCATCCAAACGCAAAAAGAGGATCAAATTGTCAATGGAAAATGCGAACATAGACCGAAACTAATAAGACCGTTCCTTTATTTTGTACCAGCGGTATACCCCGGTCTTGTATAGTTCTTTTAGTAGAAGCTAAGATAAAGATAATATAAGTTTATATGCTCGAAATAAATTTTACAGTTGTATGTAAAAGTCACTTGTGGGGAGTTTTGCAGCGGGGCTATGTAATGCAGTGGACGTCTTTAGGCTCAATTAATTCCCCAAAAACATTAAAAATACAACCAGAGTAAATTACGAACTGACTACTTCTGCAATTGATCCGTCGGCAAATCGAAACCGCGAGAAAACTAAAAAAGAAGATTATTTTTTCGAATCGAATACGTGAGTAAAAACCGAAAAAAAAGGAATCACGGATTCGATTTGCCTACAAATTAATTGCAGAAGTTGTAAATTGTAATGTACTAAAATTGTAAATAAAAAAAAAATGTAGTATATATATTTTTTTTTAATTTCAAAGACGCAGTTTAAAGTTATTAAATAAAATAAAAGACTAAGCAATATGCTGGTTTAGTGCAATATAAAAATATAAAAAAGTGTGAGTTTCTTGCAAGAGAATGTCACGGAGCAAAACCGAACGTCTATGAACAAAATCCATAGACATTTCCAATGTATAGTAATGATACTTAAATAATAATAATAGTTTTAGCCCTGTTGAGAAACTGCCCCACCGTTGGGCACGGGCCTCCTCTTAAACTAAGAGGGTTTAGACTATAGTCCACCACGCTGGCCTAGTGCGGTTACGATATTGAAAATCGTAATACATCAAGTGTTTTGATAACTTTACGATTATCGACTTCAATATCGTTGCACCCCTAGAATTTTATTTTAAACAAGAGCTGAAATTACAAGGCTCGGTATTTGAACAGATTTTGTCCGAAATACGTGCCACATGAATAAAAAAAAATCCCACGTACACGACCAAATGAGATATTATCAATCATTTAGATTAATCTCTCTTCATTGGCGGTTACTACATGGTCTTACGTTTATGTAGAACAGCAGAGGTGTTTCAAACAAAATCTATTCAAATACCGGGCCTTGGAAGTTCGTCCCCTGTAATCAGGGTTCCGATCGAGCTTTGATTGACCTTTATGCAAATTTTTAATCTACCCAGTACCGAGTAGGCAGGTTGTTTAATTGAATAATTAACCTGTCTCGCACACGCCTTTATTATTTTCGATTCAGCTTCATGGTTTCACGATCACATTTCAACGTTAAAACTTTTAATTACTTACAATACAAGGGCTTCAACTTTCTAAGACGATTAAAAATAAGGGATTCATTATAAAGTTCATGGAACGTTTGCTCAGAAGGGTAATTTCGTACTAGATAACCGATTAAAAAAAATACAGTTTAACAATGGCCATGTTTAGATATACAGTCCCACAAGGATCTTTAGGCCCGCGGCCAAAATCGGAACTAACGCTGTCATCATGTGAAGTGTCACTTTACGACAGTCGCAGAGTTGCCGTTTGCTATGAAATTTACCCAAGTTCTTTTGAAGTGAAAACTTCTTTAGGCGCGTTAGGCATTTTTTGATATGGGATAAAACAATTGAACTTGCGACACTTACCATCACCGACACCTCTGTATTAAGGTATGTACATGTATTGTGTATGTACGTACATAGATACACATGCACGTTGGCATAATTTGTTATTGGAAAAAACCATTGAACTCGCGACACTGTTACCGTTACCGACACCTCTGTATATAAAAAAAATCAAATAATATTTCCTGACGGTTCAAAAAATACACACGTAATTTTTTTTTGTTTTATTAGTAACGGAATTCTTCATGGACTTTCGCCAGCCTCGGGAGAAGCTGGCGAGGCATGTCAGACCCTTACCAACTAAGACCCTACGGTGGCCAACATCGACACTTCGGGGAGGGACTCCGGGATCCCCGTTAGGAACGCACCGGCACGTATCGTGCTCCGAAGAGCTCGCCTTCGGCGAGGGAGCATATTGACCCACTCGGTGCTCACTGCGGCATGAACCACACCACGCCGTCGTCCTTTTCGGAGTCGTGCACGCTTTGGGCCCACGCCCCAGCGTCCCACGACCCCAAGGGCCCCCCTGCGGATGTTGGTACAGGGGGTGTGCCCCGTCAGAAGTTACGGCAGAGGACAGAAGTTAGTTCGTATTATAAAGTTAACTAGTTTATAATTTTGTACCATTCATGAAATTTGCCTTGTATGTATTTGAAAAGGCATATTAATTGCGCAAGTCAAATACTTGAATAAGCTCTAGTAATAAACGTTTTAAAGGAGACAGGGAACATTTTATTTTTCTCTTGTAAAGTTATTTCTTTCGCACATTCAAGATTTTTAGGCTGAAGTGATGATGTATATATAAATCAGCTCATACTGTGCTACTAATGAGCAAAGGCTTCTTACAAATTAACGTAGGACGGATTAAGACATAATTCCACGTGGACTGAGTGCGGGTTGGTGGAGGCAGGTTTTTGGCCACCTGCAGTTGGAATTTATCAAGCTGCCTATAAGGCTTAACCGCGACCAATTACCTTGACGTGACTTCCAAAGCACGAAGAAGGTCAATTATAAATGGTAACCCTTCTCAGACCGACCCAGATGCACACTGCTTAACCTTTGTGATTGCTAAGAACACCGCGGTTGCACAATACTACGAGGGCCTCAAAACGGTTTTCACTCTGTGGCCATGATATGTAGGTATATCGGGAGGGTATAAATTGACATAATACTCACATCAACGAATAATTCGTATACCTACATACTGTGGTCGTGTTTAGACACCCAGACATGAACACTTTTAAAGGTAGCGTACAATGGGAAGTTAGAACAGCTAATTGTTATTACAATACAACTTGTAAAGAAAACAATGCAAGACTCAATTAGATTATTGCATTTAGGTACGAAAACCAAACTTTTAACTTTGGAGTTAATGCCCATTACTTAAAAACGTTGATATCCAAATGAACTATTCGGAGTATTGAGGTAAAATGCTTAGAAGTGCAATTGAAATCGGCTTATTGGTTTAAATTATGAGTGGAATGAGTGACGGTATTATCAACTAATTTTGAATTTTTGGAAACAGTTGCAGATTCCTAATAACTACTTTCAGGTCTTTTGTAGAGATAAAAATCAAAAAAAGAACAGTACTAGAGTTAAGTCCTCCACTTTTTCTGTTTTCTATTTAAAATTACACTAAGCATTACTCGGGTCTCGTGGGTGCATTTACAAACTAAAAATTTCACCACTCATCCAATTTATAAAACACCCAGACCGAAAAAAAATATTTGTGTGTCATACAAGGATTTCTCCCAATCGAATAGCAGTCAAACGTAAGTTAACCACTAGACTAAGCCGCACGGCTTGGTCAGGCTTGGTCAAACTGGTTCACACTCATATAACAGCACAGCCCTAGAGCTGTCCTTACTTACTTCTGAATTCATTAAGTCTTTCTGGCTTCCCTAACTACCCGCAGTGGGACAAAAGGCTAATGTCAAGAAAACCGCTCCTTTCAAGCGCGAATAGTTATACTGAGGTTTTTTCAAGAAACTTCAATAAAAACGGAATTTTAATTAGAGACTAAAAATCAAAGAACGTTTTCCATTGTCTGGAGAGCTGAAATCTCGGTCTGGATCTCGGCGTAACTGCCTACTCAAAGGTGTGAAAGCGAATCAGAGCGTTTGATGTCTTGGAGCCGTGAGGGGAGGGTTGTTGACTCCGTCAGACGCATTTGAGAAGTGCCACTCAAAAACATCAAAGGTTTACTTTTAAAGATAGTCTTTGGCATTTTTTTTTGGCTTGGCAACGTGCTGATCAAAATATTGCACGATGTTGCGAGGGTAATTAAGAAGAGTAATTTCTGGTTCCTAATTAAAAGTTCACTTATATATGCCTATATACAAGGTGTAACATAATAAACGCAAGACCTCAGACACCCCGATTAGAGAATTGCTTCATAAATTCAAAACGAAAACCAAATTTCCAAAATTTAAGGTATTTACCCGATTTTTAAGCACTTTTATACTCCAATTAACAGTGAAACTTGTATGTGTATGTATACATTTTGAGAAATACGGGTTAGGAATGCATTCGTAATCTCCTTATTGCTATGAATCATAAATAAATTTAGTTTTTAATAGCGCATTGAAAAAGTAAAAGCATTTTTTACAAATTAAAAAAAAATGTAAATTACATTAAAAATTGTTGGAATCAATTCAGTTATCGATTTAGAACAAACTACTTTCAGGTCTTGCGTTTATTATGTTACAGCTTGTATAGACTTATCTGAGATGTAGATATTGCGTTCATTTATATTATACGCAAGGATACATTGAACTTATACATCTATAAGCTTCACAAGCTTATAGATCGTTAATCTCACAAAGACATGCACCCCCTTTTTCTCATAATCACCTTTTTGTCATTTAACTAGACTTTTCCGCAGCTCTCAGCAGCTCTGTACAAATATGAAAGTCCCGTTGAAATTAATTTAGTAAACAGATATAAAACTGACATGTACAAACAGACAAATATTTTTTTTAATAAACTGACAGAAGAACAGGTACATCTTTTAAAATTTGATGCAGGGATACATCATTCACATTGTTCTATTTAGTGTAGATATATGTAAAGCACACTGAATACGTCTCAGTCTTCAACCGTATTATCTTTTAACAGAAATTCAAAAACCTTTTCTACAATTATCTAAGTACACAGCAGCACAGAAACCCTGATGTTTCCTACGTAAAGAGCGCACTGTAATCTCATCTTAATTAAAATACGGATCGTTAGGATTAAGAATCAGTTATCCTGTTATCTTGATTCAGTGTCAGATGTATGTAATCCATTCTTTGTGGTTTTTCCGCCGAACAAATCCGACGATATTTATAAAATGGAGGCTTTTTATTTAATGAAATAAGAATGAGAAAATGGAGGGTAGATAATTTTAATTGAAAAGAATCATTGTGTAAAGATATGATTTTAGTTTTCCCGGAGATGTTGAAATATTTTTATCTCTATCTACCTATATCATCCTGCTCCCTTGCAGGGTCGGTAAATTATTATCGCCATACGAGGCATGCCTTTATAGTTTTGTCGTTTGAAGAAAAAGAGAAAACTAGAACCTTATAGTACTTTTTATTTTTGTTCAAAGTATTCACCATGGAAAAGTGTATTAAGCTTAATACACTTTTCCATTCGCTCAAACCAATTATTATAACATTTATTCCACTCTAAAGTGGGGGTGTTCAAAATGGCTGACTTGAAAGCGTCGACTGCTTCTTCACCGGACTGGAACCTTTGACCACGAACACTTTTCCTAATTTTAGGAAATGTAAAGAATTCGTTAGGGCTTAGGTCAGGACTGTATGGAGGATGGTCAAGAATTTCTACTTTTTTCTGCTTCAAATACTCAATCGTTTGACGAGCGCTGTGTGAGCTTGCGTTGATGAGTTAGATTTTCAAAGTTCGGCGATGACTTGTGGTAAACAAACTGTGATATACCACTCTGCGTTAACCGTTCTACGATCTTTAAGTGCAATAGTCGCAACATGGAATGTTTTTCCAACAAACGTGGCCACCATCTTCTTTGAAGTGCTTCGAGAACAAACAACTTTAGTCGGCTTTGGCTCGTCTTAAAAGACCCAGATTGTAGATTGTTGTTTGGAATCAGGATCGTAGGCTTAGATCCAAGATTTGTCACCACTGATGATGTCGTAGACGTGATTTGATTCTCCTCGGTTGAACCTTTGCAGAGTTTTCCTACACCATCTGACGCGGGCCGCCTTGTGATCGTCGGAAAGCAGATGCGGTATCCAACGGCGAACTAACTTTCTCACACCAAGCGCTTCATGCAAGATCTTCTGAATGGTTGTCCCTGAGATGCCTAATAGAGCCTCTATCTCTCGATCCGTCACATGACGATCTTCGAGAATTAGTTGTCTCACAGCAATGATGTTATCTTTAGTGAAGGCGGATTTTGGGCGTCCTTCGCGAGATTTGTCACTAACACTAGTACACTAACACTAACACTAACAGATAGTCCGCAGACATGGGGCTTCATTACTGAACACAGACGTTAGCTCTTCAAAACACTAAAGCCGTGTCAGGCCTCTTCTAAAGTTGCAGAAAATTATTGCACGAACATTTTTCTTAGAAAGATTCATTTTCGTACGTAACCTGACAGATTCCAATCGACGCTGCGATTAAACAATAGCATTAATCTTATACTTTCAACTGTTTTGAGATTCAAAATTTAAACACATTCGAATATAGAATAGTTCCAAATTCATAATTGCCGGGAAATATGGAAACGACAGAACTTAAAAGGCATGCCTAGTAGAATAAAAAGTAAATAGATGACGAATTCAAAAATCTTGACTGCCTCGTTGGTTCAGTTGCGTGAGTCGGACGATTTAGCGCAGTGGTTAAGAGCTTAAGCCGCTCTGCCCACTGCGTCTAATAGTCGCGGGTTCGAGTCCCGCACGGGACAAATCTTTGTGTGATCCACAATTATTTGTTCCGGTCTGGGTATTTGTGTATGTGAATTTTCATGTTTGTAAACGCACCCACGACACAGGAATAAATCCCAGTGTGGGGCTACGTTTTTTAAAAAAAAGAAAAAGAAAAGAGTCTGAATCTTAGGTCGGGCGGGTCAAAGCATAGTTTTACGATCAAAAAACGCCCAGTATTTGTTCGGATATATTATATTACATGTTAGGACCTAACATTGTTGGCGATAAGTCTAAAAACAATATTTTACTGACTAATTTTTTGCTAACACTAAATTATTACCAAGCCACTTACTATATTATTACTGATAAAAATAAAGTAAGGATGAAGTTATATTACATTTTACTGAGACAGCTATAAGTTTTCTCGTAATATCTAGATAGCCATAATTTATACTAGGCACACATAACTCAGCAGGAGTACGCACTAAATTAAAACAAGTATTAGGCCATTTTCTAAACTACCGGAAAATTGGCTGGAATTCAAATTGGGTTAACGTGCTAATATAATTGGGCTCGTAAATTATTTTATTCTTGGTTTTGAACTAAACTATATTGGGTGGAAAATTATTGGGAGAAAACGAAACTAAGATATGGTTGCGTGTGTTGCTATTGCACGTACCTATACCATTATTTATTAAATTGAAACTCATATATTATGTTTGAAGAGCATAAAAGGTATTGTCACATAGCCGACGCAGCGCGACCTGAGGAGTTGTAATTTACTGGAATGTACGGGAGACGCTACACAGCGCAGTCACGCTCGCCGCGACGCCAAACGTCATGACCCCCCGCTGTCGCTTCCCACGCGCTTACAAATCAAGCACGGCGGGATCGAGACGCCAATACGCGTGTGAACGGGACACTAATGTTGAGCGGCCGTTTGGCCGGCGTGACGTCGCGCCCGCAGTGTGACGTGCGCGCCGTGCTGCCGATCGCCGGCCGAGCGTCAGCCGAAAGCCTCCGTCACGCTCCGTCAGCTATCTGACCAAACGTTAAATATTGAGCCTATGTGTGTAGCAGTTCTCAATATTTAAGGTTTGGTCAGATAGCTGACGATAGATAGTCTTATATTAATTTTTCAACCTTCTCGGTCATGTGGCGCATAATGTGGCAATCACCAGGTCCAGTGTCTTAGGTCGGACAAAGTGGTTTTTCTATCGCAAAATTATTACTTGCAGTATGTACTCCAGACTAAAGGCAATTTGCTTACCTTCTGTTACATATGGATCTAACATCAACATGGTGTGTATTTAATCCTTCGATTTTTTCCAAAAAATATATTTTTTGAAGAAGTGGTGTTGTGGCCTCTAATTATCGTTGTAGCCAATTGAAGCCCAATGATAACTTCGGAAATGCAGTTGATTTGTGATATCTAAAAACTCTAACAGTTTTCACATCCATTTATTATACGAATCTTCGAATGTAGTGCCGTGTTCCACATACGGTTAAATTTAACTCATGACTTGCTTCGACAAACATTGAGTTTGGACTTCTGAGCCTCAATTAGTGTACACCTGCGTACTGTATTTATGTCTTGTAACTATTTAATTTAAAGTTCTGGCGTTGATCCGCCTAGATAACCAACTCCGGTTTCGGTATTTCCAAATTCATCGATATATTATGTCTATTAGATTAAAAGACACATTCAGACAGACAGACAGAACACGTTGCTGACTGTAAACCGAAAAATGTTCCAAATATAATATTAACCACCAATTTCTCATTTCTCCTTTTAGAATTTTATTATGTTTAACTTTCATTGTAAAATTACGAAAGGACAAAAAAATTGGATAGAAAAGTTTGCACTTTGCAATTTTTGTAGGCGGAATTATGTCTCATCCCATAAAAAGTCTTCTAAAAGTTACTTTTTAACGTCGACTTGATATTTCTAGGTAGGTCTTTTTTATTTAAAACTTCATCCTACATTTTTTGGTTGCGAACAGAATGAGGTGCATTATTTTGGGTATAATGCTAACTTGACCTTTGATGAAATCAATTCCATACTCGGGACTGCTACCGATATTTTTTTCGATAATGGCACTGTTCGACATAGGATTCGAACTTAAGACTTCGTGACTGCCTGACACACGACACCATAAGACCAACGAGGCATTAAAGTTTTTATTGTCTGCCTGTTTATGTTATCACGCCAGATTCCTTGCGGGGTAGGCAGAGTTTTTAACTTTTATTTTTATACAGGTGTGTAGCATATATTACAAACTTTTGTTGTTCTATGGACGTCTGTTGTCTGACAAGTCGGACTAAGTAATTGGACCACATGGTCACAGGACTCTCAGCTGATGATTATGATGTACCAATTTATTATTCGCTCGTACCGTTCTCAGGTGATCTTAGCGATCACCAAGGTTAAGCAACTTTCGACTCGGTCAGCCTGAGATGGGTGACCGTTTGTGGCATTTTCATATTCGAGCGTCTCTGTGCTTCCCAAAGCAAGTTAAGACGTTGTTCCCGTCTACCACGTAATGTGATAGTTGTTAAGCCAAATTGGAAGCCTTATTGGCGGCTTGATAAGTTCTAACAGCAGGTGGCCACAAATCTGCATCCACCAGTCCGCTCTGGGTCCGCGTGGTGGAGTATGACCTAATCTCTCTCAACTCTATTTGTGAGAGAAGGCCTTTGCCCAGTAGTGGGACAGTATTGACTGATTGATATTATTATTATTATATTTGGAATATATTCATTTACATTGTGATATAATCACGACAAGTATATCAGCTAACCTTAGTGATCACATAAATAGTTTACGAACAAAAACTGCCGAAACACAATACCGGGAAAAATACCTAAGCCATGAGTAAAAAATGGGAACACTTCACCTACTTTACCGAGGGTGATAGGCAAAGCTGCGTCCTTATTCCGTACGACCATTAAAACCGCAACGCGGAACGTTAATACAACTTTCTGAAATGTTCCTTTAATCGTACTCCAGTTGCGTACAGAATACCGTTACACGATGATTCCACGAAGAAATGGTAACGCGTCGCGTTTAGTTATGCGAATATGGGCCCTGTGCGATGTCTACAAGCCAGCAGATATCGCATTGTGCGCTAAGAGACGCCATTCAAGTGGCTTTTTAACATCAAAGCCGGTGTTTGCTTTGAGTCACGGGGCATTTGTTTGTTAGAGAAGCATTTCCGCACCTTGTGTGATTTATTTTATGTAGTTCGAAAGAGTTTTTCAGTTTGGATTTAAAAATATTTTATCTAGTAGATATTATGTGGATGATAAATATATTATGAAAAAAATACTAAGATCTAAGATTTTTTAGCAAAAACAAGACAAATTATATGAAATAAAACTATTTTTCGGATTCTACCACGGTTTTGAAGTTCTACGTTTGGCGTCGGGAACTTAAAAATAAAAAAGAAACAACGATAAAATCCGTAACATTGTTTTATTTTATGTGTAATAATCGCAAAAATATAAGAAATAAAAAAAAATCTAGTGCGATAATTTGGACAACGTACATATTTTTTATAAACAAAATATAAAAGAGGTGTGCACTGGGGCTACATTATGCCGGCAATATCAGGCCCCAATAAAATAGGGGACGAGTCTGTTGAAATACAGACACACATCTACCATCACACCGGACACACCTGGCGAATGTACGCGTAACAGCGTATACGGTTTTGGAATAGAATATACCTGAGATCATTTAACCAATGCTTTAAGGTATATACTTAAACTTACACGGGTACATTTAAAAGCTGATCTATTAACCAAACAAATAAAAAAACCAATCAAACTCTCCAGGAGTAATACTATTATCAACCATCCGATTTCGCCAATATTTCTATGACACTTGAACAGGAGAAGCGAATCTGTAATCTTTTAATTACGTATTCAAGTTTCATCCGTTCCAATTGAGTTCCATATTGATCGGGGGTTCGAGACCCGAACACTTTTATCAGTGCTGCCAATTTATAAAAAATGTCAAGTGGACCAATAGATTGGTATTACGAATCTGTTTACTCGATATCACTCCCGTAAATAAATAAAATTGTAATGAAGACGGACTATATTGATTTTTATCCATGGTGATATTAAGCAATTAAATACAAATGTAAAATCAATCAAGCCGTTATACACACGCGCATAATACATAATGCATACACACGCACGCATGGACGCATGGACGCATGCATGTAATGCACGTACGCACGCACGCACGTTTGCACGCGCGCTTACTCACTCACACAAACACACACACAAATGTATTATTTGTCCCTAAATGGTAATGTACCGGGCTTAAGTATAGGGGCATCTATTATTTCACATGTATTTTATTTATTGTATGCATTTTAATGATTCTACCTATACAATTATGCAGATAGTGTAGAGTTAATTATTACCACCTCCATCTACGTTAAAAGTGACCAATGATGTTAGATCCATTACCTATTGCTAGGCAAATGCCTTCTTATACAAATGGTGTGTGTGTGTGCGTATGGTGGAGGCCCCACTAAGTCACCAACAATGTTAGGTTCCAACTTAATAGGTTCCAGTCTTAGAACTTCAACTGGAAATTTTTCAGTAAAATCAAAATCAAAAGTTTTTTATTCATGTAGAACAATAAGTACTTATAAATAGTCAAGAAAGAAAAAGTTAGTGATTACTTTAGGCTACCACCTGTTCGGAATGTCATTCCTGTGGAGAAGAAGCGCAAGAAACTCCATGGTTACTCTTTTAAAATGAATGGTTTACATTATTTTGTATACATTGCGTTTAAGGGGTATAGTAGAACAATGCAGAACGAGTTAAGTAGATGAGCTTAAGTATAAATTAAACGTAAATCTACATACACTTATAGTATCAATCAGTGTCTACACGGTCCTCTCAATTACAAAATAAAGTCTTTGTAAAGGTATCGCAAGAGACGCGTCTATTGGGCAGAGCCAGTTGACGAAGCTGAAGACGGAGGACGGAAACGTAACGTCAAATAGGTCAGAGGTGCTCAGGGAGATAGAGAGGTTCTATGGACAGTTATATACCTCAGTAGCTAAACCTGTTGTTGACTTGGTAAAAGACCCAAGAGCCAAGCTAACCCGACACTGCACTGAAGATATCCCGGACATCAGCCTGTGCGAGATTAGGATGGCTCTCAAACAACTAAAAAACAACAAAGCGCCGGGTGAAGACGGAATTACTGCAGAACTTCTGAAGGCGGGCGGATCGCCGGTACTTAAAGTCCTTCAGAGGCTATTTAAGTCCGTCTTGCTTGAAGGGAAAACGCCGGAAGCATGGAACAGGGGTATGGTGGTGCTGTTTTTCAAGAAAGGTGATAACACCTTATTGAAGAACTATAGGCCCATCACACTGCTGAGCCATGTTTATAAGTTGTTTTCGAGAGTCATTACGAATCGTCTCGAACGAAGGCTTGATGACTTCCAGCCTCCCGAACAAGCCGGTTTCCGGAAAGGTTTTAGTACCATAGACCACATACATACGCTGCGGCAGGTTATACAGAAGACTGAGGAGTATAATCGGCCACTATGCTTGGCGTTTGTGGACTATGAGAAAGCCTTTGATTCGATCGAGACTTGGGCGGTTCTTAGATCTCTCCAGCGATGCCGCATTGACTATAGGTACATCGAAGTGTTGAAGTGCTTGTATAATAACGCCACCATGTCAGTCCGAGTACAGGGGCAGTGCACGAAGGTGATCCCCATAAAAAGAGGAGTAAGACAGGGAGACGTCATTTCTCCGAAACTGTTTACGGCCACCTTAGAGGACGCCTTCAAGCTCTTGGAATGGCAAGGACTTGGCATCAACATCAATGGCGAATACATCACTCACCTTCGATTTGCCGACGACATTGTGGTCATGGCGGAGTCGCTGGAAGATCTAGGACGAATGCTCGGTGACCTCAATAGAGTATCCCAACAAGTGGGTCTTAAAATGAATATGGACAAAACGAAAATAATGTCTAACGTCCATGTCGTACCCACCGCACTCACCGTTGGGAACTCTACTCTTGAAGTTGTCGACGAATACATTTACCTGGGACAGGCAGTCCGGTTAGGTAGGTCCAACTTTGAGAGAGAGGTCAATCGACGAATCCAACTCGGCTGGGCAGCGTTCGGGAAACTGCGCAACATCTTCTCATCCAAAATACCTCAGTGCCTAAAGACTAAAGTGTTTAGTCAATGTGTGTTACCAGTGATGACATATGGATCAGAGACGTGGTCTCTTACAATAGGTCTCATAAAAAAGCTCAAGGTTGCTCAGCGAGCTATGGAAAGAGCTATGCTCGGCGTTTCTCTACGTGATCGAATCAGGAATGAGGAGATTCGTAGAAGAACCAAGGTCACCGACATAGCCCTCAGGATTAGCATGCTGAAGTGGCAATGGGCTGGCCACATAGCGCGAAGATCGGACGGGCGTTGGGGCAGAAAGATTCTAGAGTGGAGACCACGTATTGGCAAGCGCAGCGTAGGACGACCGCCTGCCAGATGGACCGACGATCTTGTGAAAATCGCAGGAAATCGTTGGATGCAGGTGGCATCGGACCGGTTACGCTGGAAAGCGATTGGGGAGGCCTATGTTCAGCAGTGGACAAGTATAGGCTGAAATGATGATGATGAAAGGTATATAGTAAAAACAAAAATGTCACAATAATAATAAAAAAAAATTGCTTACTATAAAATCTATATAAGCTACAGGTTTAGTCAGTCAAGTGATAGAGGACGAACCAGTCTCCACCACCGGCACCCGGCGATATTGGAGGGAAGAGAGTAACCTGCTCCACAGAGCCGCCACTTGCAAAGACATTATAGTGAGCATGACCACTCCAAGAACCCATCGACTTGGTTCAAAATAATATTTAATATTAATTTGAACGCTCGCTAGGCTGGACACGCTACACTTGACATAATATTCTTGTAAACATCAGGCAATTCGTGTAAAAACATTTTTGTCATTTAAAATAGATTATCCTTCACTCATTAGTGAATTTTTAACAGTAAATCTGCCATGTGGTAAATATTGGCGTATATATGCTGCGTAGCGATCGTGAGAATGTTGATCTCTATAAAAAGTACTAGTATGTTGATCTCTTTAAAAGTTACAAAAACACACTTTGTTCGACCTAGGATTCAAACCTGGGGCCTCGTGCTCACCACTGACAGTGAGAATGACATGACCCGCGAGGAAGAAATTACTATCCCTACATATTATAAAACAAAGTCCCCCCGCTGTGTCTGTCTGTCTGAACGCAATAAACTACGAGTACATAACTACCGAACAGATTTTCATATGGTTTTTACCAATGGGCGGAGTGATTCAAGAGGAAGGTAAATGTATGATTAACCCGTGCGAAACCGGGTCGGGTCGCTAGTTAAAAATATTTGAATCAAAAAGCTTCATTTACGTATAGTCACGAGAAATAATATAATTAAGCATTTTAGTATTTTGCTACAGTAGATCGGTACCATCAAACAAGTTGTGCTTAGACATCAGAGCGTTAGCACGAACAGATTGACGTTAACATAACATTGTCGAAAAAGCGTGCTGTAGCCCTCATCTATATTTAGTACATTGAAGTGTGAATAGGATGGCGTATCAAATCGACGGCGTTACGCTAACGTCAGTCTTTTCATGCTAAGCCCTCTGTAGTTTTAACACAGATATTACTATCACAAAGTACATCATTAAAACTTTGTATGATGTTAGACAAGGCCCTCTGTATTATTATAAACATACAACTCACTTAAAATTACATGCAAGAGATTGAATATAAGGGCTTCATTTCTTTACAAATGTATAATATTAGTATTGTTGTTCATAATTAAACGTCCAATAACAAAGCTTCGGGTCTCTAACGTTCACAATTTCAGTTCGGTTCCAAAACAAATGTCTGCGTAATTGAACGAAAACATTCTATTCTTCGTTCGTATAAAGTGTAGTACCATCTCGCTGTCTACCGATAGCACCGTTTAGATTCCTAACACGTGCCTGGTAATGTTCAGACGGGTTATTTGTACTTTCTATCGATTTTGTTTCCTTAGCTGTACTATTTTTAACTCTCTTATGTTCGTGTAATCTTGTAATTAAGTTGCGAACGACGTTTTAATACTATGTTCTATTCGCTATACTTTGATATTTGATGGTTACTAAATCAGGGTGTTATACTAGATCTTTGAAATAAATTACCATTTATTTTACAAGAGGTTTTTCGCATTTCTTGCGTATTGCGATAGTTTTTCTATTTTAAAGAATTGCAAGTTGCGGTAGTATTTTCTATTTTAAACTGCTAAGCTCTACATTTATGATTCATTTTGATGGAATCTTGCAATAGACTAGAGCCTATTAGCATTAAAGCATTCTCTGAGCATATATTGCTCCTTAAAAGGTGCAATGTTATAAAGATTTGCATTAAATTTCTTATAGGTGAGGTACCGCTAAATTATGATGAAGGGCATTATATTTTAAATATTGTTGTTGAATTCATTGCGCTTTTAAATGTTTGCGTATATATATACCTTATTATCGCGCCAGATCTCTTGGACGATATGCAGAGAGTACAGAGATTATCATTGAAGATATGAAAAATTGATAAAAACAGATCACTGAATAAAAAGTCCTATACCTCATTACCCTTATTAAAAAAATTAGAAGTTCAATTTGAAATAAGACAGTAATTTTGGTTAAGGGGTCCAAATTGGATTTATTAGCATCCAAGCTTCGTATGTTTGTATGTAGAAAAGCTTTATTTTTCCTTGGACATATAAATCTCACGGAACATACCGGTTCGTTGCACAGATTGCTCTGAGATCCCACTTAGCAGATACAGGACAGATAAACGGTATCTACATTCGTCTTAGGATTCGTTTGTATCGTTCTATCTTGAGGAGAAGCGAACCTAAGTTCGAATACTTTGTTAGGACAACAGTGCAATAAACTTCTCACTCGAAACTTAGGGAGTCGAAATAAAATAATGTAGACTTTTTCCTGTGACTTTTGGGTACTTAGAATAGAAAATTAAAATAGAAGAAGGGGGCTTAGATTTTATTTATAAAATAAACACACCGTCACGCCCATATTCCCCAAACGGGGGTGGCAGAGGCGTTGTTAGCAGGGTACCAGGGACAAGGAAGTCAGAAAAGTTTCTTATTGAACGGACTTGCGTTTATTCGTCTAGCGGCTAGTACTACAACTGACAAATCGAAGGATGGCTGCGCGGGCGCATCTTACCTACGTAGCTATGTATGTATATACTGGTTACAAGGTACAATATTGGTACAGGCACACTCTCACGCACCTCGTATATTTAACAGGTGTACTGAACACACCCACTTTTAGCTGACGATGTTAGGTCCCATGTAATGGGGGGCGAGCCTTTTGTCAAATACCGGGCACAATTCCAGATCTGGACTCTTACTGGGAATTTTTCGTTAGAAAAACAACATTTGTCCGACCTAGGATTAAACCCAGGACCTCGTGGTCTCAAAGCGATGCGCTTTGATACTAGACCAACGAGGAAGATTTTATTTATATTTTTATTATTTCTATCTATCCATCTCTCTCTATATCATGACATCAGAGTGGAGGAAGCAAGAGAGGTATGTAAGGAAAGAACCTGTTGGAACTCTGTACTCTCTGACTTCCCCGCAAAGGATCTGTGTGGAGGATCGGTGTGATGAAATCTATTTCATCACACCAGATCTTGATTTTTGTAACTTGTTCAAAATTTTGAAAGTACCTAATAGATGGTTATACCCAAGCAATCTTCAACAGCTTACGTTTTATCCATCTATCCATATCATCACGCCAGATCCCTTGCGGGGTAGGCAGAGCACAGATTTACAACAGGTTCTTTCCTTACACACCTCTCTGGCTTCCTCGACTGTCATAGTTCGTCTCATACACGCTCGCCGGTTACGGAGACTCTTGAGTTGCCCTTTAGGTAAGACACGAAATTATTCCCAGTATATTGGTAATAAATAGGCCCACCATAATTCACATTGGAACCTACTCCATATTTGAAATTGGGACCTCAAAATCGTCGGCAATGGGTGTACACAGTACTCCTCTGCCACCTCCACTTAGGGAACAAAAGCGTGACGGTGTTTATTTAATCGTGTTTGTGGTTTATAAATCCGATCAATTGGGATTGGCCTATTGATACTCAACAAGATTCCGTATCAATAAATTTTTGCTCGTTCCGTCTCAATTCGAAGGTGCAATTACCACTAATCGGTTGGTTTTCTTTCAGCATTTGAAATAGTAACCGTGGAGTTTCTTGCCCTTCTTCTCCCCAGGAAAATAACATTACGAAGTTCGACTCTTTATTACTCTTCCGACGACTCATAAATAGCTACTATAATGCTTTTCGTGAATAAAAAATATTCTGTATTTGTTAAGAATTTAGAAACACTAGAGGTGGACAACCTTTTTTTGGAAGTGTCGTAAGTAATTAAGTGATGGAATGTGACGAATGGAATGTGAAGCCCACATTAAAATATAATTTCCCAAGCGACAAAATGACAGATGAAAGTAAAATTGATGGAAATAAATGCTCCCAAAATAAGCTTCTATATTTGCGATTTTTTTTTGTTTTTTTTTTCGTGCATTTTTTTATCTCAAGTAGATATTTCGGTCACATTTACCAGTACCTAATTCATAAATCACTCAGAACAAAGAACACGAAGGGTAGTATACAAAACTGACAAGGAAAATGTATCGTTTTCCTCCCACAATACTGCTTTCAGGAAGTCAACGTCAATTTTATTGCATTTCTGATCATTATTTGTCCACATATATAAAAAAATGAAACAGAATGTCATTTTACAACGTCATGTGGTCAGGAAAATGCGCTAGCGACTGCGTCAAGAAAGTAGGTAATAAATGGTTGCGTAAATTACTAACATAACGCTTGCCACTAGACCTTCAGATTATAAAAAAATAAAGACTGTTACGCCTACTCGTATATTCCCCAAGCAGGGATAGCAGGGGTGTACTGTGTACACTACTCGCCGACGGTGTAAGGTATCATTTAATGGGGGCCTATTGTTATCATATCGGGCACACTGCCAGCATCCGGACTGAGAATTTTTTTTTTATCGAATAACTCCATATATGTTAGGACCTCGTGATCACTTACTTACTCCGTTGGCTCAAAGACCCAAAGTGAATATTAGCCTCCGAAACGAGATTCCGCCACTTCTCACGGTTCTGCGCGATTCCCTGCCAGTCTTCGGCTTGGAGCTCACTCAGATCCACCTCAACCACATCCTTCCAGCGATACCTGCGACGACGAACCGGTCGGCGGCCGATTGATCGACTCAGATAGGCCTTCTTTACACCACGGTCGTGATCGCAACGCGCAATATTTGCCATTAGACCAACGAGCCGGTCAGCTGAATGTCTAACCTTTGGATTATATTACTTTAAATTTTTTAGTAGTTCTCTAAGAAACTTGCTATAGAAAAATTTCACAGTATAGTACGCGATTCTTATCGAGTTTGTTAAGAGATTTCTTTTTAATATCCCCTCTGCTAATATAATATATATCTGCTAATGTAATAGATCGTCGTCAGATAACAGAGCATGTCTCTCAAGGCCCTTATTCGGTATAATGAAACGCGGTGCCTTACGATAACTTCGTGAAATGTTCGTTTTGTGGTAGTCCAGTGGCGAAGAAGATACGACTACACGATTAATTCACTTTACTTATAAAAAGTTGAGTCGTTACCGCGGTTACACTTTTTAAACATTTTTGGTAAATATAATATTTGCCATTTTTTCCATCTTCATATAACTGTGGGGTATGAGAGAACAATGTTTAAGTTAAATATATACGTTTCGTATTGTACCTAACTAATTTTTAATATCGTAATTTAAAATCTTCAAGATACACTATGCACTGCATGTAGTTATATGATAAACTGTGTGCTAAATTTCGTCCAAATCATCCAAATATTAGTAGGATTGACGTGTTGCGTTTCTTCGCAACGAAGGACCCAGAAGTCTGGCTCGAGCGTAGCGGTTGCACGTTCGCCCTCTTGTCCGGTGAAGCTGTAAAGGCCCCGCGGCCAACAGCGTAGATCAATCAAACGCACACACAAACAAAAGTAAATTTGTGTGAGGTAAAAATTGTACTGTAATGTAGTAATTTAGCGTTTCAGTCACCCTCCTATTCCTTTCCCTTATGAAATATAGTTTCCTGTGGGGAAAACGAGGTGCAATGAATAACCGAGGAAGTTAATCCAAGAATTTTATGAAGCATATCTTTTCTTTTATTCTATTAGGGTTACTTTGATCAATAAAAATATTATTGTTATTTCAGCACTAGCGAAACAAATCACAAGGATTAACTAATATGTTTGATATATCTGTAGGAGATAGACTTCGGTAAGGAAAACATGTTCAGATGATACGTTCAACTGATCTCTGCAGACTAACAGACCATCTTGGGGTTCTTGTGCGGTGTAACCCAAGCGATGTTTATATCGTGCTATGCGTGCCCTCACACCGGCACGCAGCATGACTTGATGTCTGCTTCCGATAATGCAGTGAATGTGGCCTCATTTTAAAGCGCATTCATATAATTATAGCAGATTTACCAACGAAGCGCTGAGAAGAAGAAGTAGAAGATAAAAGACCGGTTGTAGCGGTTGTAACCTGAACGTTGGTCCTGTGGGGCTACCAAGATTTCTTTAGCAAAACTAATTTAATCTTATTTTGTTGTGAAAAAGAGATGGGGCTATAAACTATATATGTCCACATTTCTTTCTAACAGCAAAGCTAATAGCTTTGTTAAAGCAGTTGTAGTACGCGCTCTGCTTACTAATTTCCGTATATTTATATTAGGTATATTTATTTATCATCAAGCCTGACTACCTCGTTGGTCTAGTGGCAAAACGCATCGCTTCGACCAATGTAGTTTTTATCACGAATGTATTCAGTACACCTCTGCCATTCCCTCTTCGGGAATATAGGCGTGACGGTATTATCATCAAGATAAGTTGGATGTGTGGAAGTGGCTACCGACCTGATTTTATTGGTGGTCTGTACAAGCTCTGCATGGCCTATGTTTAATCATTTGTAAAAAAGCACAGTAAAACAGTCAAATATTAACAAAATTTTAATCATTTACAAAATGTAATAAACTCTTAACCGAATAGACCTTGTCTTATCGCTAGTATCAGTCAAAAGACTTCGTAGCTGGCGTGCGTGTATGAACCGAACTATGAGAGTGCAGGAAGCCAGAGAGGTCTGTAAGGAATAATTTTCATTTGAAAAGACCTTTTTAGAAGCAAGCTTTTGTAGCAAAAACACAACAAAGATACCTTGCTCAGTTGATAAGTTCCTATGGCTTTTTTTGGCTCCATCATCAGATCCTGGATACCATCCGGGTGTAAAGTACTCGTCAAGGGAAATCCAACGATCCCAAACACGGGGGGGGGGGGGTTATATTGAGAAGTTGAGTGGTTCCATTGGCCCCCTTTAGGGTTAACCATCAGACCCTGAACCTCTACATATATAGTACTTGTCAATACCAATCTAACAAACCTAAACACGAGGAGGTTATGTTCTATATTTCACATATTTCTGTGACCACTTTCGGACTCCAACATCAGACTCAGGTACATTGTGTTTTCACCGAACTTACATACGTATACCAAATTTGAGCTCAATCGGATATCGGTAAGTGCTTGAAAAATGGATCACAAAATTTGAACTGGAAAGACAGACAGACAAACATACGAACATTGCAAGTTAAATAAAAGCTTGTAAAAACCTGTTGGAACTCTGTACTCTTTCCCGCAAGAAATCTGGCGCGATGATATAGATAGAAAAAAAATTGTTAAAATAGCAACGCAATTACAAGTTTGAAACCGTGTTAATACTAATGAATAAACTAACTCTACATATTTATGTTTAACAACTTAATAAACGAGATCGTTAACTTAACAAAATCTAATCACTGAGTAAAATTAAGGAATTCCGATAACTAATCCCAAGGTAAGCCCGCTCATTTGGGTGACGGCTCCAATTTGTGTTTCATGAATATTAATAAAACCCACGATCAACCACCCGGGCCCGCTTGACCTAAACTGATGTTTTGTTGGTGTGAGTTTCTGAATGTCGATAGACTTTGAACACCAATAGCACTAAAACATAAATTATTTATCTTCTCAAGTATAAAGAAACATACTGTTAAGCTGCTTGATTGCTGTACAGTGATTTTTACAATTCATCATCATCATTGTGGCACTCACAGACAGTTATTTCGATTTGGATGATGTAATATTTATATATTGAGTTACTGCCACATACTTAAAAACTAAAAATAAACCGTTAAAACCTCCAAAAATAGTTTTATTTCATATGTAAAATTCATATTTGTCAACGGAACCACACACAACATAGGAATAATTCCTAGTGAGAGTCACAATATTTTTAATTCAAATATATATCTTATATATATGAGGTAGGTATTAAATTTGATAACATAGTTCAGTAATCGATATCTAAAGATTTATAAAGGTAGCCTAAGCTAAATCGTCGTCTGAATTCGAGACGTCTGTAAAGATGTCACCTTGGTTTTGTGGAGCACCGCAAGGGAACATTCAGTATCTTGGGTCCTTAGAGATTAGTATTAATCGTTGTAGTCAAAGATTCCACTCTATTTGATTTTGCGGTCTCACGTTGTTCTTTCTTATATTTATATTAGTATTTTTTGATACTCTGTCTGAATCACGGAAGAAATGATTATGTGAGGTTTCATCTAAACTCCCAGTTAAGGTTTTAAATGTTTAGACTGCTAAAAAAAGATTAAATCGAACCAAATAAAAACCCGTCACGGCTCAAGCGTGGGTTGCAAAGGTGTAGTGTGTATACCTACGATCGCCGTCGAAGTTAGGTCCCATGTAATAGGGGGCGAGTCTATTGCCATATACCGGGCACAATTCTAGGCTCTGGATTGATACTGGGAGATTTTCGATAAAAACAACTACTTTTCTCGAAGTAGAATTTGAACTTAGGACCTTGTGATCGCAAGGCGCATTATTCGCGACTAAACCAACGAGGTAGTATACCAGTTAACTAGATAAGTATTTTTATATCTACATGAGCAAATAAAATATAATTTATGTGTACTTCTTGTTACAGAAATAAAAAGTCTCTGCACTATGTAATCTTACTTAATATTATAAATTTGAAAGAAAATGTTTAGATGTTTGGATGATTGTTACTCAACCACGCGAAAACGGCTTAACGGATTTAGATGTAATTTGGCACACATAGTGTTTTACCTGGATGAACATATAGGATACTTTTTATCCCGGGAAAATGTTAGGTCCCTGTCTAAAGTCAACGCGGACGAAGTCGTAGGCAGAAACTAGTATTACATACAATTCAAAAACTACAACAGATGTTTTAAGAGTTTAGTAAAAAAATAATAAACAAATGTACAAAGTTAAATATATTTACTTTTTCCAATGAACAAACATTAATATATACTGTTTCTGTCTTTACACAACGCAAGGTCGAAATTTTATTGCCCAATTTCAACTTAGGTCATTTGTTAATTGACCATCCACCCTCGAGGCTTTAAGGTAAGGTTAGTTTGGACCTTTCACACCGAGGAAGACAGACACATAAAAAAAATATGTTTTTAATAAATATAAGTGCATTTATCGTGGAGGCCAAAGAGGTAACTAAGGAAAGAATTTGTTGAAACTCTGTATACTCTGCTTAATCTGCAAAGAATTCGGTGTATTCTAGGTCGGATAAATATAGTTTTTCTATTGAAAATCTCCACGTATCAGTACGGAGTCTGAAACTGTGCCCGGTGTATGGCAATAGGCTCGCCCCCTATTCTATGGGGTCTGCGTAAAGTGGGTATACACAGTATACACAGTCCTCCTCTGTCACCCCCGCTTAGGGAACATAGGTGTGAAGGTGTTTATTTTTATTATAATGGTGTAGTAATAACTTCGCCAACCTACACTGGGCCAGCGTGGTGGACTATGGCCTAAATACTCTCAGTTTGAGAGGAGGCCCGTGCCCAATAGTGGGACAGTTTCTTAACAGAGCTAATTAAAAAAATGCGGTGTAAAGATTATAATATATAGAAAGAGTGTGTGAGTGATAGTGATTACACATTAAGACCAATTCTCGTACTTAATTGACACTGAGACTCAATCTTGACTGAATAGAGATTTAATTATGAATTAACTTACATTTAGTATTCTTCTCCACTAAAGTATCGATCCAATATAAGTATCATCGCGGTCTAACTTCGATATAATGTTAAGTTGTTAAAATTAAAATATATTGTTAATCATTTGTTGATCACATGTTAATCTCAGCTCATCAAATCAAATCAGCCTATTGCAGTCCACTGCTGGACATAGGCCTCTCCCAATTTGCGCCACAATACACGGTCCTCCGCCTTCCGCATCCAGTCCCACCCTGCGACCTTCTTCAGGTCGTCGGTCCTCCTAGCTGGCGGGCGCCCTACCTTACGTTTGCCGAGTCGTGGTCTCCACTCTAAAACTCGTCTGCTCCATCGGCCATCGGTTCTTCGACAGACATGGCCAGCCCACTGCCACTTTAGCGAGCGAGCTCTGCGGGCTATGTCAACTACTTTGGTTCTTTGACGGATAACTTCGTTTCGGAGTTTATCCCTCAAAGAGACTCCGAGCATAGCCCGCTCCATAGCTCGCTGCGCGACTTTGAGCCTATGGACTAGTCCTACTGTAAGTGTCCACGTCTCGGCGCCGTATGTCATGACTGGTAGAACGCACTGGTTGTAGACTTTCGTCTTCAGGCATTGCGGTAAAGGCGAAGAGAAAACCCGACGTAGTTTGCTGAATGCCGCCCAGCCCAACTGGATCCTTCTGTCGACTTCTTTCTCGAAGTTGTTCCTACCAAGCTGGATAATCTGCCCAAGGTAGGTGTATTCTCGAACAACTTCGAGCATCGATTCTTCGACGTAGACTGGTCTCGGCGTGACATGTTATTGAACATGGTCTTGGTTTTATCCAAATTCATGCCGAGACCAACACGTCGAGAGGCTACATTTAGGTTGTGCAGCATCCCGCTTAACTGTTCCAGCGTCTCTGCTATTATGACGATGTCGTCGGCAAACCGAAGATGCGAGATGCACTCCCCGTCTATATTCACGCCCCGTCCCGCCCAGTTTAGCGTCTTAAAGACGTCTTCAAGCGCGTTGGTAAAAAGCTTAGGGGATATTACATCCCCCTGTCTCACCCCTCTGCGCACCTCAATGGGGTTGGTTTTTTGTTCCTGGAGCTGAACGGTCATAGTGGCGGTATCATATAAACATCTCAGCACTTCGATATAACGCCAATCAATACGACATCGTTGCAGAGCATCCAGAACTGCCCAGGTTTCGATGGAGTCGAAGGCTTTTTCGTAGTCCACGAAAGCCATACACAGCGGCTGATTGTACTCTTCAGTTTTCTGTACAATCTGCCGAACAGTATGGATGTGGTCTACGGTGCTGAAGCCTTTTCGAAACCCGGCTTGCTCTGGTGGCTGAAACTCGTCGAGTTTTCTGGCGAGGCGGTTTGTGACTACTCTCGAGAACAGCTTGTATACATGGCTCAGAAGTGAGATGGGTCTGTAGTTCTTCAGCAAGGCTTTATCGCCTTTTTTGAAGAACAAAGCCACCGCACTTCCGCTCCACGCTTTAGGTGTTAGGCCCTGGTGAATGATGGAATTGAAAAGGCTTGCCAGCTCTTTGAGAACCGGAGTCCCACCAGCTTTGAGGAGCTCGGTAGTAATTCCATCATCACCAAGAGATTTATTGTTCTTAAGTTGCTCGAGAGCCGCCTTGACCTCGCCCTGATCAACATCTGGGATGTCTTCCGTGTAATGGCGCGTAAGTGGGGCTCTGTGGTCATCATCGCTGGGTCTCGTAGGCTTACCTGTCCGTGATGCAAACAGTTCTCCATAGAAGCCCTCGATTTCCTCGAGAATCTCGAACTTAGAGGTCACTTATTTGTCATCCGCAGTTTTGAGTTTCGTCAGACGGGGACATCCGAGCTGTTGGGCGAAGACCTTAGTGCCCTTATTCTGCTCGATCGCAGCCTCGACGATACGGGTGTTGAAGCGTCTGAGGTCGCGCCGAATCAGCTTTCGGATTCTAAGGTTTAAGTTCTTCCGATCTGACGAAGATATCTGCGTAGGTGGCATTTCTCGTCCACCTCTCATAAGTTCGAGAGTCTCGGCCGAGAGCCTAGAGTCACTGTTTTTGCTTTTTCCGTACAGAAACTTTCGAGACACGTCCTGTAGCATTCTGACCACTGTGTCGGTTTTCTCGTCAATATCGCCAATGGTTTCCAGCAAGTCAAAACGGTTTTGAAGTTCCAATTGGAACTTTTCGGAACCCAAGGCTGTTTGGAGCGCGGTAGGTCGGAGAGTAGGCTTCACCATTCGGGCCCTTTCGGCTTGAAAGTCTATATTTAGGGTGCCTCGGACGAGTCGGTGATCGTGACCAGTATTGAACCTGTTGATCACAGAGACGTCCCTAAATATATACTTCTTATCCGTCATGATGAAGTCTATCTTGTTCTTTGTCACGTTGTCGGGGCTTCGCCAAGTCCACTTTCTATGGGGCTTCTTCTTAAAGAAGAAGTTCATTAAGAAGAGGCCCTGCGACTCGAGAAAGTGTACTAGCATTTGCCCCCTGTTATTTCTGCGCCCCACACCGAAGGGTCCGATTTTCGTTTCGCCGCGTTCTTGTACTCCCGCTTTGGCGTTGAAGTCCCCCGTAACAACGCTGTAGTGAGCCTTTGGAGTGCCGTGTAGTGCTTTCGCAATGTCTTCGTACACGGCTTCGGCTATTTCGTCAGCGTATGTCGAGGTCGGCGCATATACCTGTACCACCTTAAGGGAGTACCTATCGCTGAGCTTCAGTATAAGGTACGCTACCCGTGTCGACACACTGCTGACTTCCACAACGCTGCTAACGAGGTCCTTATTGACCAGAAAACCGACACCACCCTGGGAGAGCTGATCACCTTCTCGGAAGTAGAACAAGTTACCTGACTCAAGGGTTATCGCGTCCTCCCCCTTTCTTTGGACCTCACATAACCCCAAAATATGCCATTTTATGCGACCCAGTTCTACCTCGAGTTCGGTGAGGTGGTGGTCCAGCCGTAGTGTGCATCCATTATACGTCGCGAGGGTCAGTTCTTTATGGTAGCCTCTCGTAGCCCGGAGATTCTTAGCACCCCCTCTCCCGCTGTCGCCCCGACCGCTACCGTGATCGGTAACAGCGGGAGTACCGGGAAATGGGGGCCGGTTAAATTGTTGTGCTTTCATGGGAGGTAGATTAGCCTACTATACCACGCTGGCCAGACGGGTTGTTATAGGGTTTGATTTCAAGTTTTCCTTCTCTACGCACTGGGTCGTTTGCGCGAGTGTGTTCCCTTTGTCGGCTTTTACGACACCCACGGGATGATAGGGGGTGATGACACATGTATTCTTTCCCGTCACCACACGGTATAATCTCAGCTGCCACAGTCTAAATGAAAAAATATCTAACTGAAATCTTCAATTTGACGACGTTTTGTATATTTGTTGTTCATGTCAGTGAAAATTTTTATCGGAATACCGTTTACATTTTGTTCAACTTTCAGTCCGATCTCGATTCGGTCGATGTTGATATTTTACGAGAATACCATTTGTGAGTTTGAACACTTTTAATTACGAGAATTGGCTTCCTTGATGCTTTTCTTACTTCTGTAAAGTTGGCAAAGATGTGTTAAGTGCACCTACATTGTAACAATGTAAGGTCCCATTTACGTTGGGGGCGAGTACATTGTCATTAAACCATGCAAAATTTAGACTGCATCTGAGAAACTTACGAAAGAAAAATCCTAAATGTTTCTTACATAGTATTCGAGCCCAGGACCTGTGCCACGTAAGTTGTCTGTCTATATTTGGTACAAAGGCAGCCTAAGTGTGCGTACTAGCGTGTATTTGCGCAAGCTCTGATACATGACTGTTGACGGTAATATGTCCTATAGACGAAGTGAGTTTGAATGAAGATAACGAACAAAGGCAAAACACTCCATATAGACGACTTTGCCAACGTGAAACCCAACTGAATTTAGAGACATTCAATTTCATGTTTGTTCAATTATGGCATTCTGTATGCACAGGGGTGCATACAGAATGCCTTGAACGCAAGAATTGAACAAACATGAAATACAGAAGCACGTGACTACATCGTTGTTCTTGTAACAAGTCCTGGGTCCAATTTCTACGTCGGACAATGTTTAATTTTTCAATAGAAAAATTCTCAGGGCCAGTCCAGTCTGGTATTTCGCTCAGTAAAATAGAACATTGTCGACGAAAAGTGGGTGTACCGTACACCTCTGCCACCCTCACTTGGGGAATGAAGGCGTGACGGTGTTTATTTTATTTAAGCACGTCGGTACCATTTCAATTCGATATCATATGTTCCAGCTATGTAACGCTAGAGGTGAATAAAATATACATTTATCACAGACGAAAAACTTAATTTAGTAACAAACGTTATTGCGGCTTTTGTTTTATGCCGTACTGACCGCAATTACCCTATTAATTGACATTATTGGCCAAATTTAAACTTCTTCTTTGTTTGTGATCGATACACTCTGAAATCACTGAACCGATTTTGGTAATTATTTCACTATTACAAAGCTACATTATCCAGAAGTAACGTATACCCGGTAGGTGGCCCTTTTGTAGACCGGATGCGAAGCCGCGGGATACTGCTGATACATTATAAAAATGTACGAGGCATCTACGCTGTAATAATAAAAAAGGAAGAAAAACATTATTACACATTAAATTTTTCTAAAAAATATATTATTAATGACCACGTATTCTACTTGTCTCCAAATAAAATTATGAGATAGAACATCAAAATCTGTTAATTAAGACATAGCTCGAGGCGTCGAGTTGAGTAGGTACTCGGCAAAGAGGACGAAACATAAAGATAATTGTTTAAAATAGGGACCCATTAGGCTAGGGCCCTCTTTAAAATTGTGTGATTATACTTAGGTAATGTGAAATAATATAAATAAATAAATATAAAAATTATTTATTTATTCCCTAATAATCGTTTTAAACAATGCCTTTGATATATAATAGATTTCAATTTTTGGCGTGAGTGCCTGTGAGCGGTGGATTTTTATATTAGATGTCGTTGAAACCTTTAAAATTACGGCGAAGGTATATGAGACTAACTATGAGGATATAGGAAGCGAGATCGGCCCTAAAGAAAATAATAATACTTTAACCAGTGGCTAGTACACACAATTTGACGTTATAACGTATTATACTGTGTCCTTCGTTCTCGATATAAACATGCAGCTCTCTCTACTCGCTTGGCAGTCCACTAACTTTAGAAATGTCAACGCCTCCTCTATGGTATCTGTGGACATAACCTCTGCGACCATTCTCTCTTTTAGCGCGGCAGCCGATACCTTGTAATAAAGTTTTGGTCGACATGTAGTTTAATCATATAGTCGTAGCAGTGAAATTATATAACAAAAGGGTTTTATATACTCAAGTGATGTTGTGAAATAAATTTAAAACATCGTATAGGCAGATTCAGAAATATTTTACGTCTTGACAAAAAAGTACATTCTAAAAAGATCAACTGATAGTTGTTTATTTGTGGCGTTTCCAGCTTAACTTGTTTATGTATATAATATCGAATATTTGGAGACGTGAGTTTTGTCATATTAAGACTTGTAAAGTCTTCACTCGAAAAGTAAACTTACGAAGTCTCATGTCCCTCTTCGTGTAAAAACAGTTTAACACGCAATATACCTGCAAACAATTATTAACCGTCTATAAATTGGCAATGTAATACCTCTAATGAGAGAAATTAGGGGGGACATTAATCAATAATGATGATTGTTGAGGATCGATGCCAATTTGAAGACACGGGCGATGTACGAGATGCATCGACGTGGTCCGCAAGACTTAACGGTAATTCAAGGACACGAGTGGTGTACGAGATGCATCGGCGTGATCCGCAAGACTTGGGGCCCATACGAGATATGTGCTGAAGGTCATACTACTCATAGGTTGCACCCATGAGGTGCTCCTGTGCAGTTCACATTTCTACAATGGTAAGAATCTAAAATGTTACCCAACATATATACCTTAAACAGTAAATACAAAGACTATTTCTATAAACCATAAGCAATTTGTGATATTATATCTCCTAAAGGAGACTTTCTGAAAGGGTAATTAAAGGGACATTGTTTATGAATTTATGAATAACAATACATTATTAATAACATAAGCCACTCATTTGCAGAAACATAATGTTTTGCATTGATTTCATTATTAGACATACTTGTATAATAATCCTGAAATAGCACAAAGTGGAGCTTATTACACAAAGAATTGTGCAATATTATGAGCACTTGTATTAAAAAAGGTAAACCTTGCAATATTTATCCCTGAACAGGGTTTATAAACAGATGAGCCAAAGTAATCTCTACTTATAACAATGCCTGTTATAACTGACAAGCAACAGAATTGTGGAAATATTCCAAATATAATATTTCAGCCTACCGATGCTGAGACAGGCAAGTTGTGCAATAATTTGTGTTACACACATACATCCTTAAAATATAATATAGAATACCTGGTCTATCCAGTTAATATAAAACTAATAATTATCAATATTATCAGCCCAGGCCCCTTGCAGGGTAGCCAGGGAAGATGAGTCCTAACAATACAGTCATGAAACATTGATTGGGATAAGAACCTTTGTGGTCAGCAGTATATATTTTGTATTAAATGAGTTTTAATATAGTGGAGTACCAATATGGAATTATAACTATCTATTCATAAGCAGTAGTTTAAATTTCAAAAAACCACCAGTGTTGTAACCAATATAGAACAACAATCCTCATCCGGTGTGTAAAAATATTAACCCACAGTGTACCTATCAGCTCACCAAAAACAAAGCACAATGGACATTGGAAGACTCCTACCAGAGAATGTGAGGTAAGAAAAGCTTGCTAGGCTTTTTACATAAAGGCTGTTTTGTTTTTTAATGTTACTGAAATAATCAGTTAAACATTCAGGAATACAACATGGCTGGTAAAAATAAACCATAATATTGGAGGCTAAAGGTATTCACTGACTTTGGTATGTAACAATGTATCTATGACACTAATAAAAATGTGTGTCTGTCTGCCTTCAACGGCAAACATAACTTTATTGGTTTTGTGCAAATACTGCAAGTAATCCAGACAAGTGAAGGTTAAAAAATCTGGTCCTACATATATTTAACATTATGTATAGGAACATCATTATTAGAAACATAATTTTTTAATAATTGATATACAATTTATAGCCATTCTCATTAGAATTTAATTAAAGATAGATGATCACAACTGTGCTATAATCCTTATCCCACAAAGAAACTCAATGCTAATAATAGGCATTAGAGTCATATTAAATATACTAATAAAAATTTATTAGGAGCGATTCAGCTTTCTATTGGATAATGAGTCCAATGGTTTTGGTTTTGGTTTTTTGGTTACGTCCTGCATCATTTATAGTGTAATTAATACATTAGAAATTTGATTCACACAGAGGAAAGATTATACATCAATTCATGAATTGAAGAATTAGATGTTTTTATCGTACTTTTGTTTGATAATATGATATTTAATAAATAATATATAATCAAATAAAATTATATTCAAGAAATTAATAACTATAAAAAATAGGTTTGTGTTTAGTTCTGAATGTGTACATTTATATTGAGCACCAGTGATGTTTCTGGTACAGTTAGGATATCGGAGATATGACACAAACACAACCTGCTACCATTATGGAAACAGGTGGTTTTAGAGCACTATACATGCTGTAATTTATTTGAAGGTGGTTTAGTGTAAAAATATTGGATTGGAGATGTCATACAAAAATTTGCATTTTTCATATTGTTACATTTAAATTATTACATCCACATGTTACATGTATCTTATTAATGTATCTATATATATAAAAAAAAAGTCATGCAAATGACTTAATAATAATACCTATTTAAAAATTTAACGATATTAGGGCACATGCTGTAGTTGATGAAATATTGAGTTACAATATTTAAAAGTATAGATTATCTTAAACAAGAATAATCAAAAGTATATTTTTATCACAGGTATGATAAATATTATGTAGTATCAGCAATAACCTTAGTCTTAGGGAACTTGATTTTATTTATTTATTATTAATTATAAGACCACGCCAGATGCCAAGTGGGTAGGCGAGGGCGCAAAAAATATTATTATGATATCAAACAAAATATGAATGATACGTAGGTACTACATGTATAAGTTAAGTGACACTCAGTTCTCACGGTTGGACATCTAGAACTAACTAGAAAGTTACTCATTACAGTTGCTACTTATAAAAAACAGCCACATACAAAGAAGCAGAGGAAGTGTGGCATTTCAGGGTATGAAAAAGTTAAGTTATGAATAGGATTCCCAATATCATAAATTTATAGTACGTGGTTTGGTCTAGTAGCCTGTGACTTATTCGCTACTTAAGTCATTACTAAATTAGTAAATTAGAGTGTATTTTTCATCAGTAATATAATGGGTCAGGGGTGGCCCGATCGTATTGCCAAAATTGAATGTTCGCGGGCGTTATTGCGCAAGAACGAATCGTTAAGTGATACATAAATATTTATGTGGCCACTCAGGACATGGAAATGATTCCAGGATAGTTTTGAAATATATAATATTAGTAGTGGTATAGTTTAACAGTGGGGCAGGTTAAATTAGGTTACCACACATCAGCACTGCCCTTCGTTCCAAACCCAAAAATGGGGGAGGGGGGGGGGGGCGGAGCGAGATCATATAGTTAAAGTACATAGCCTTATGTGAGGAATAGCTCTAGATAAGGACATTAGTACAAAGGCCTCTAGTACAAAAATGTTAAATTTTGGTATATGTACATCTTTAAAGATTATAAATATAACTAACATTAAATATAACCGAACTTTGACATAAAGGAAAATACTTTATCATAAATTAAGTAAGTAATTATAGCAAAACATATAATTTGTAGCCTTTATCTGGTACTGTACTCAAAAAAGAGATCATCTGACAATAAAAAAAAAGCCCCACATACCACTTGGAAGACACTTTAGGGGGGAAACAGGTTTCCCTGTCTTATTTGTCTTATATTGTTATAGAATGGGTACTAACATACTTTGGTTCCAGACCTAGTACACAGTAAGAGTTTTCTATCTATCTCTATCTATATCGTCACGCCAGACCCCTTGCGGGGTGGGCGGGGGGTGCGGGGTTCCAACAGGTTGTTTATTTACTGGCTTCCTCCACTCTCATAGTTCGTTTCGGAAGGGTTTTCTATGATACAAGAATTATTATAAAGGGATTAATTTCATATAAATAAAGTTCTGGATCGGTAATTCCTCAACTCTCGTCATATAAAGAGACATCTATAAATTAAAAAAAAAAACTATATATAGAAGACATAACAGATGGAGAATGCACTGATATCTGATAAGTAATGATTGATTATTATTACCCGGTAGTAATGAGTTATGGACAACAAGTGTGCTATAACAGGTGCTTTAAAGATTTTTGTTGGGATGGATCTACGCTAGATAACATAACACGTTATAGAATTTGATTAAATAAATTTATTGGCCCGCGAGTCCTGGCAGTGCCTCTCGCGCGTTCGGTCGTGTCACTGCGCTGCCCGCCCGCTCGCTATTTTCGTGTTACGTAATTTTCGATTTCGACTTGCTTTGTTGGAAACGCCTGCGCTTGCGTGGAGTGGTAATCAGGTTAGCTCGTATACGTGTATACGTACGCATATACGGGCTGCGACGTTGCTTCTCCGCGTCTGGCTCGCGCGTAGCAACAAGGCGAGCCGTTAGGTAGACTCGCCGTTCTGACGGCGGTCGGCCTTCCCGCGCTTTTAGTAACGGTCGTTTTCCGCGACCTACGTGGTTCGTCGCGGCTGTGCTTGCGTGTGTTGTGCTTACGTGTTTACGTGTTTGCACTCGCTGTGCGTGTGCTTTTGCGTCCCGTGTAGGTACGGTTCGCGTATAGCCCGGCGTGACCAAGCACGTGGGTTGCTAGGCAGCCGCGTCGGCTAACGGCGCGGCCGGCCCTCCCGCGGTTTCTTCTCTAGGGTGAGTTTTTTTTTCCTAATTCGATTATCCATTCTCTTATATCTATTTCTATCCTATTCTCCGTGCGGCGGTTCTCTTCGCCCCGGAGCAGATAGGGTTTGGTGCCGCCCGTTCGCCCCTAAGGCGAAGGGGCACACCGCGTCTCCCCGGTAGTGCCACCCCCCCGCCGCTACCCGGTGGGGGGATCAGGGCAACGTTCACGCCCGGGTCTTAGGGCCCCTTGTTTTTTTTTGTTTTTTTTTAGTTCACTCGACCTGCCATTTCCCCTCTGGAAATGGCGGAAGACTTCCCTCCGGAGTTCGTCCGGGAGCTCGCGAAGTACATCGTCCTACGCTGCCCGGACATAGTCCGGGAATTCAAGGCGACGTACTCGCCCGACGCGTCGCCCGCGCGCGCGTCGGCCCCCGGCCCCGCGCACCCCGCGCCTTTTGCGCGCCCCGCGACTCCGTTCGCCGCGCCGCGAACTGATGTAGGGGCGCAGCCCCAGACCCCCGCCGACCGCCCCGTCTCGCCATGCGGGTCCGAGCCTCTCTCGGACTCGGATATGGAGGTCGAGCGCGCGTCCGCGCGACGCGCCGCCCCCGCCCGGTCCCCGTCCCCGTCGCTCTCGTCGGAGGACGACTTCGTTCCCATCGCGAATGGGAAGCGGGCGCGCAAACCGCGCGACTCGCCGCCGCCCAAAATCCAGAGGGCCGGAAACGACTCTGTTTCTCCCGGCCCCTCCGGCCCCCGGCCGTCTCCGTCTCCCAACGCGGCCGCGAGGGCCTCCCCCCTCGCGCGCCCCGCACGTCCGAACATCACTCCCCCGCCGCTTGTCATTCAGGACAAGAGCGCCTGGGAGCGTATATCCAAGGCGATTTACAATCGCCAAATTAGTTATACGCACGCGCGTTCCACCGCGCAAGGCATAGCCGTCAAGGTGGCGTCTTCGGACGACCACCGACGGCTATCCGCGTTCCTGCGATCTAATAAGATCGCATACCATACTTACACCCTGGAGGAGGAAAGGGAGCTCAGGGTGGTAATCCGCGGTGTCCCGAGAGAGCTGGACACCGCCGTCATCAAGGCCGACCTCCAGTCCCAGGACCTTCCTGTGCGCCAGGTGCACAGAATGGTGAATGGGCGCTCCAAGGAGGCGTACGACATGGTGCTGGTCGTCCTCGACCGCACCGAGTCCGGCCGTAGGGTCTTCGACCTGAAGGCCGTGTGCCATATCTCTGGCCTCTCCGTGGAGGCCCCGCACAAACGTGGCACGCCCGGGCAGTGCCACAACTGCCAGTTGTACGGGCACTCTGCCCGTAACTGTCACACGCGCCCTCGATGCGTTAAGTGCATCGGGGACCACGCGACGTCCCAGTGCGCCCGCTCGAAGGAGACGGCGGCCGAGCCCCCCAGCTGCGTCCTCTGCGGCACCAAGGGGCACACCGCGAACTATCGCGGTTGCCCCAAGGCCCCGAAGGGGAAGCGCGGCCGGGCGAGGCGCGGCGGCCGCCGCCGCCCCCGCGCGGTTGCCCCCCCCTCTGCGCCCTCAGCGCAACACCCCCCCGCGCCCTCAGCGCACCCTCGTCCGGTGCCTTCTGCGCCAGCGACCGCGGCTCCCCGCGCTCCCGCGACGCTGAAGCTGGCCCCCCCTCCCCCGCCGCTCAGGCCGTCCCTCGGCGCCAACGCATGGGTGAAGCCGCTGCCCTACACCGCGGCCTCCCACCCTGCGTCAGTGGGCCCCGCCTGCCCCCCGAAGCGCGCGCCGGCGATCCCGCCGGTGGCGGCTTGTCCCCCTCCGCCCACTAACGTCAGTCAGGACGTCGACCTCATAATGAGTGTCTCGGCGGTCATAAGCCCCGCTCTGTTTCCCAGAGTCCGCGAACTCGCCCTTCGTCTCCGCGCCGCCACCAACTTGGCGGACCAGGTTCTCCTGGCCGCGGAATACAGGGACGTCTATGACGTCCTGACGTCCCTCAGAACCCAACCCCCCCGCACCCGATAATGGATCTGCGACCTCCCCGCCATAAGCCCCACAACCTATCCCTGGCGTTCTTTAACGCCGATGGCCTTCGCTCCCAGCGAGATCAGGTTGCTGATTTCCTCCGAGATCACCAACTTGATATCCTCCTCGTGCAGGAAACCTTCCTGAAGCCCGCACAACGCGATCCTAGGATCGCAAACTACAACCTCGTGCGCAATGACAGAATCGGCTCCCGCGGAGGCGGTACTCTCATTTATTACAGGAGGTCCCTGCACTGCATCCCTCTCGATCCCCCCGCGCTCACCAACATCGAAGCCTCGGTCTGTCGCGTCTCTCTCACGGGGCACCAGCCCATCGTGATCGCCTCCGTTTACCTTTCCCCCACTAAATCCGTTCTCAGGAGTGACTTTGAAGCACTCCTCAATCTGGGAAGCGCCGTCATTCTGGCGGGCGACTTCAACAGCAAACACGTGGCCTGGAACGGTCTCACCTCTACCCCTAACGGTAGGAGCCTTGACGCCCTGGTCGACGTTCTCGACTTTGACGTCATCGCACCCATGCACCCTACCCACTATCCTAACAATCCCAATCACCGACCCGACGTCCTGGACATGGCGCTTCTGAAGGGTGTCACCCTACGGCTGCACTCCTTGGAAGTAGTCCAGGAACTCGACTCTGACCATCGACCTGTAGTCATGAGACTCGGTTCCCCCCCTTCCGCCCCTCAGCGACCCAAAAAGACGGTGGTGGATTGGCATGCGCTAAGCACGGCCTTGGCGGATGCCGACCCTCCCCCCCTGCCTCTCAGCTCGGACTCCATCCCGTCCCCTCAGGACACCGATCAGGCCGTAGATGCCTTCACCGAACACATCCGATCGGCGGTCAGTCGATCGTCCAAGCAAGTCGAAGCGGAAGATTTCTACCTCAACCGCTTTCGACTGCCGGACGATGTTAGGGATCTCATTCGTTCCAAGAATGCTTCCATCCGAGCGTACGACTCCTACCCCACCGAAGCCAACCGGGCCCGGATGCGCGCTTTACAACGAGAGGTAAAGCGTCGTGTCGCGGAGGTCCGGGAGGAACGGTGGGGTGTCCTCCTAGAGGGAATCGCGCCATCGCATCTGGCCTACTGGCAGCTGGCGCGTAGCCTCAAATCCGACTCCACGACTGACATGCCCCCGCTGTCCCGCCCTTCAGGCGCAGCGCCCCCAGCCTTCGACGACGACGAAAAGGCCGAGCTTCTCGCCGACTCCCTCGAGAGCCAGTGCGCCCCCAGCTCTCAGTCCGTCGACCAGTCCCACGTCGACGCGGTAGACAGGGAAGTCGAGCGCAGGGCATCCCTCCCCCCCGTCGATTCCTTGCCTCCTATCACGCAAACGGAGGTCGAAGATCTGATCATGGGTCTTAAAACTAAAAAAGCCCCCAGCCCTGACGGCATTTCGAATCGCGTTCTGAAATGCCTGCCCGCCCAACTCATCTGCCTCTTGGTGGCCATCTTGAACGCCGCCATGACGAACTGCACCTTCCCCGCTAAGTGGAAGGAGGCGGACGTCATTGGCATCCCCAAGCCCGGCAAACCTCGCAATCTCCCCGCGAGCTACCGTCCTATCAGTCTCCTCAACTCCCTGGCCAAGATATATGAGCGCCTCCTTCTGGCGAGGCTCAAGGACTTCATAACGTCCAGGGGTATCCTTATCGACGAGCAGTTCGGCTTTCGAGCCAAACACTCTTGTGTCCATCAGGTGCACCGCATCACGGAGCACATTCTCTCCGGTCTCAATGGGCCCGGAAGACCCGTCTACACGGGCGCCCTCTTCCTGGATGTCGCGAAGGCATTCGACAAAGTCTGGCACAACGGCTTGATCTACAAGCTCTACCGATTGGGTGTGCCGGACAGACTCGTGCTCATCTTACGAGACTTCTTGTCGAATCGCGCCTTTCGTTATCGCGTCGAAATGACGCGCTCCGCTTCACACTCCATCAGTGCTGGAGTCCCACAGGGCTCAGTGCTCTCTCCGCTCCTGTTTAGCCTCTACACGAACGACATTCCTCGTTCGAGTGATGTTAAACTAGCTTTATTCGCGGATGACACCGCTCTTTATTATTCCAATAGGAACAAGGCCCGCATCACGAGGAAACTCCAGACCGCCGTCAATACCCTAGGGGATTGGTTCAGGAAGTGGCGAATCGAGGTGAACCCGGACAAGAGCGCGGCGGTGCTCTTCTCCAGAGGTGCACCTTCGCACCACTCTCTGCGCCACCCCGGAAGGAACCGAGGTCAAGTGACCATGTTCGACCGACCCATTCCCTGGGTCAAAGAGGTCAAATATTTAGGGGTCACCCTGAACAGTACCATGACCTTCGGCCCGCACATCAAGCGGGTCCGTCACCGAGCATCCTTCGTGCTCGGTCGTCTCCATTCGTTAATCTGCAAGCGGAGTAAAATGTCCCTTAGAAATAAGGTGACGCTTTACAAAACTTGCGTTCGTCCCATCATGACTTATGCGTGTGCTGTGTTCGGGCATTCGGCCCCCTCTCACATCGACAGACTTCAAGCGGTTCAAAACCGCTTCCTCCGTAAAGCCGTAGGAGCCCCCTGGTTCGTACGGAACGTCGACCTCCACTCCGATCTAGGTCTCGAACCTATTCGCGCCTTTATTAAAAAGGCGTCAACACGTCACTTCGCGAACGCATCTTCCCATGCGAATCCGTTAATCGTAGCCACCGCCGACTACGACCTCCCTCGCGACCCCTGCCGCTACCGCCGGCCGAGACATGTTCTCACCGACCCCCCCGATGCTTTGTCATCCCTTCTTTCCGCTCAGAATACGAGCGACGCCGTAGACGCAGACGCAGTAGTAGATCCCCGCCCATAGCCGGCGGTCGACCGGTGCGCTTAGTAGTGCACCGGTCCCCCTACAGCGACTGTCCCAACCGAGGGCGCCTCTCCGAGGCGCCCTCGAGTATGTCGCCTCTTGCCCTTCTGGCTGGCTGGAGCGTAGTGGTTGCACGCTCGCCTTTAAAATCCGGTGAAGCTGTAGAGGCCTCGAGGCCAACAGCGTAGATCATTCACACACACACACACAATAAATTTATTTTGAATAAGTTAGACAGACTGGTTGTAAAAAACAATATCTGTGTGTATATATTCGTCTGTGTATATATATATATATGTTGTATAGCAATGCAAACAACGGGAATGTGTTAAACAAATGTACTCATGACATGTTATGTTATAGAGCTCACGCTTAAAAATGACATTCATGTGGTATACTTCAACTTTACCCTTATAACTCTAAACAGCTGCATGTTTATATCGAGAACGAAGGACACAGTATAATAAGTGATCAAACGAACTTACCTGAAGTGAAGTTCGATCATTATTATACGAAGTCCTTCGTTCGAAGATATAAGTACCCAACCCGCCCTGCCCGTTGGTAAAGTTGAAATGTACTACTTCTTAAAGGAATGGTCGCAGAGGTTATGTCCACAGATACCATAGAGGAGGCGTTGACATTTCTAAAGTTAGCGGACTGCCAAGCGAGTAGAGAGAGCTGCATGTTTATATCTTCGAACGAAGGACTTCGTATAATAATGATCGAACTTCACTTCAGGTAAGTTCGTTTGATCACTTATAATATAAGAAACGTTTTTGTGAAAGCATGCTGCCATTTTCTTCTTTGTTTAGTAAATGAGTAGTGTAAAAGGGATGGCATATCAACTCGATAGCATAACGAAAATGCCGCGTGGTTCCCGGCTTAGAATAGGACCAACCCATCTCATCCCATCGGGTGTCGTACAAGGCGACTAAGGGAAAACTAGGGAATGGGCAGCAGCGTTCCCTTAACACTTCTACCATCAAAAACTGCGCTCGCCAACCCGCCTGCCAAGCGTGGCGAGTATGGCAAACACCCCCAATTTATTAAAATGGAAGATAAGAATAAAACCAGGCCCCTAGTCCCCGGCGGTCCTGTTCGTCCTGGCCACGGTAGCAGCTATGGTAACGACAGGACAAGGGGTGCTAAGAATCTCCGGCAGAGATTCGGCTACCACCAACATCGAAAATTGGCCCTGGTGACATACAATGCACGCACGTTAAGGACAGATGAGAAGCTTGTTGAGCTGGAAGAAGAGATAAACAAGTTGCGGTGGAATATTGTTGGTTTATCGGAGGTCCGAAGAAAGGGCGAGGACACGATAACCTTAAAATCCGGCAACTTGTTTTACTACCGGGAGGGTGAACAGCAGTCCCAAGGTGGTGTCGGATTTATCGTCCACAAGTCACTCATAGACAACATTGTGTCCATCACTAGTGTGTCGAGCAGGGTAGCGTACCTGATACTCAGAATATCCAAAAGATATTCGCTGAAGGTCATACAGGTCTACGCACCGACCTCGGCATACTCAGATGATGACGTCGAAGTAATGTATGAGGACATTAGTAGAGCCATACATACTTCCAAAGCACACTTTACAGTGGTTATGGGTGACTTCAATGCGCGGCTGGGCCAACGGGGCGATGATGAGTTGAGAGTGGGGCAATTTGGATATGGGCAGCGCAACCCCAGGGGTCAGAGGCTGGCCGAATATCTGGAGAAGGAGGGACTCTTTATGATGAACTCTTTCTTCCGGAAGCCGCCTCATAGAAAATGGACCTGGATGAGCCCTGATGGTTCCACAAAAAATGAGATAGACTTCATCATGAGCACCAAGCGACAAATATTTAATGATGTCTCCGTGATTCACAGGGTAAAAACCGGCAGTGATCACCGAATGGTCAGAGGCACATTAAATATTAATGTCAAAATGGAAAGATCGCGTCTGATGAAGTCTACGCTCCGACCTTCTTATGCACACATCCAAAACCCCGAGAACTTTCAACTCGAATTGGCAAACCGCTTCGAATTGCTAGACAGCAGCGCATCAGTGGACGAAATCAACAACAGGCTGGTAGAGACTGTCCATACGGTCGGGTCCAAGTAGTATAAGCCCCACCGTAAAAATAGACCTCAAAAACTATCTAACTCCACCCGAAATCTCATGGCTGAGCGACGTTCCATGACGCTCCATACCTCCGATGATGCTAAGTCCTATAGGCAGCTCAATGGACAGATACTGAAGTCCTTGCGTCACGATTTACGGTCCTTCAATACAAGGCGTATTGAGGAGACCATAGCACAGAACAAGGGCTCCAAAGTGTTCGCAAGAGACACGTCTATTGGGCAAAGCCAGTTGACGAAGCTGAAGACGGAGGACGGAAACGTAACGTCGAATAGGTCAGAGGTGCTCAGGGAGATAGAGAGGTTCTATGGGCAGTTGTACACCTCAGTAGCTGAACCTGTTGTTGACTTGGTAAAAGACCCAAGAGCCAAGCTAACCCGACACTACACTGAAGATATCCCGGACATCAGCCTGTACGAGATTACGATGGCTCTCAAACAACTCAAAAATAACAAAGCACCAGGCGAAGACGGAATTACCGCAGAGCTTCTGAAAGTGGGCGGAACGCCGGTACTTAAAGTCCTTCAGAGGCTGTTTAATTCCGTCTTGCTCGAAGAGAAAACGCCGGAAGCATGGAACAGGGGTGTGGTGGTACTGTTTTTCAAGAAAGGTGATAACACTTTACTGAAGAATTATAGGCCCATCACACTGCTGAGCCATGTTTATAAGTTGTTTTCGAGAGTCATCACGAATCGTCTCGAACGCAGGCTTGATGACTTCCAGCCTCCCAAACAAGCCGGTTTCCGGAAAGGCTTTAGTACCATAGACCACATACATACGCTGCGGCAGATTATACAGAAGACCGAGGAGTATAATCGGCCACTATGCTTGGCGTTTGTGGACTATGAGAAAGCCTTCGATTCGATCGAGACTTGGGCGGTTCTTAGATCTCTCCAGCGATGCCGCATTGAATATCGGTACATTGAAGTGTTGAAGTGCTTGTATAATAACGCCACCATGTCAGTCCGAGTACAGGGGCATTGCACGAAGGCGATCCCCATAAAAAGAGGAGTAAGGCAGGGAGACGTCATTTCTCCGAAACTGTTTACGGCCACCTTAGAGGACGCCTTCAAGCTCTTGGAATGGCAAGGACTTGGCATCAACATCAATGGCGAATACATCACTCACCTTCGATTTGCCGACGACATCTACTCTTGAAGTTGTCGACGAATACATTTACCTGGGACAGGTAGTCCGGTTAGGTAGGTCCAACTTTGAGAGAGAGGTCAATCGACGAATCCAACTCGGCTGGGCAGCGTTCGGGAAACTGCGCAACATCTTCTCATCCAAAATACCTCAGTGCCTTAAGACTAAAGTTTTTAGTCAGTGTGTGTTACCAGTGATGATATATGGATCAGAGACGTGGTCTCTTACTATAGGTCTCATAAAAAAGCTCAGAGTTGCTCAGCGAGCTATGGAGAGAGCTATGCTCGGCGTTTCTCTACGCGATCGAATCAGGAATGAGGAGATTCGTAGAAGAACCAAGGTCACCGACATAGCCGTTAAGATTAGCAAGCTGAAGTGGTAATGGGCGGGCCACATAGCGCGTAGATCGGACGGACGTTGGGGCAGAAAGATTCTAGAGTGGCGACCACGTATTGGCAAGCGCAGTGTGGGACGACCGCCTGCCAGATGGACCGACGATCTTGTGAAAATCGCAGGAAGTCGTTGGATGCAGGTGGAATCGGACCGGTTACGCTGGAAAGCGATTGGGGAGGCCTATGTTCAGCAGTGGACAAGTATAGGCTGAGATGATGATGATGATGATGAACCTACGCAATGGCTGGAAAACAATGGAGAGTACTTTTACTAATTCAAGCTCCATTGATTTTATATGTATCTAGACAAGGATAATATAGGCAAAAGGACAGGACGCCTAGATATTTCTTGAATTTTTTTTAAGTTTATTTAAGCGTACAGATATGCAATGCGAAAGGACGTAGGTACCGGGGAAAACCTAGTCTATCTTACCACGACCAAATAGACCGAGTCTTATCTTAAGGACAATTTAAGAGTCTCCGTAACCGGCGAGCGTGTATAAGACGAAATATGAGAGTGGAGGAAGCCAGAGGCATGTAAGGAAAACACCTGTTGGAACGCTGTACTCTCTGTCTACCCCGCAAGGGGTCGGCAGATGCAGCAGTCTGGCGTGATGATATAGATAGATAGATTTAAACGAAAATTGTTATTCATGATAGACATTCATAGGATATACCCTAATATTTATAATTTAGACAACACGGTTTGGTCCAGTGGTTAAAAGTTTAATCCGATCCCAGCGAGTTCGATGCTCGCACGGGACGAATCTCTGTGTGACCGACAAATGTGTGTTTTCGTTTGTTTATTTCTAGCTTATGAATACATCCACGATACAGGAATCATTAGTATGGGGCTATGTTTTTTAACAAAGAAAAAAGATATAAAAAAACGGTGTTTTATGGACATTAATCAAATGATTCACTTTCTTTTCAGGTAGGTTATAATTACATAAGGTAAAAACAGACTTGAACCCAGCGCGACAGTAACAAGTTTTTGTTAGAATGCTTGAAGTTTTGCGAGCAAGATGCATGACTATAATAACAATGATAATGGTTTTGTAATAAATATTATTGTGCACTATTGTTGTTACGATTGGTAGAGAAATAAATGAACAGGGCTCATTAATTTTGAAGTATACATGTCTTTGAAAAACTTGATATTTGGTCTAGTGATCGTAGTCATCGTGGACTCGATTATTGTATGGGATATATTGTGTGTGATCTATTCAGATTTTGGTCATAAATGCATAAATTCGGTCAAGTAAAAATAATATTCAATTCAAATCAATTGTCAATAATAATTAGTTAACGTGGTTTACGCGAATATTACACACGAAATAAAACTAGTTTCCGTATTTTATCGCAGTTTATTTGCTGACGTATCGAGTACTTTACAGCATTCATAGTCATGGAATGGACTGAGACTAAAACAGCTATTGTAATTCTGAAGTCCGCAAAACCCCTATTAACCTGTTAAAAGAATAACAAAAATGAGACAATAATATAATTGTTTTATAGTATATAGGTAGCCTTGGATAAGAAAATGCATAGTAAATCTTTGACGTTTGAAGTCCATTCGTCTCTTCCCCAATGGAACCTTGGCGCTATTTGTTCTCTCGGCCGTCAATAACGACGTCAACCGTCACAGCGTTATGTGCTCTTTGAGGAACGAAGGAGGTCAGATGTGTCGTCCTATAAATCGGTCACCCACCCAGCTAACATGCATCTGACGATGCAAATATGAAAGAAATTAATTTATACTGTAAGTCCCAGCAGGTATGGATATGCAATAATATTTAATACCGAGACTGAAGGGTGGCAACACCACACGCCTGCAAGCAAATTTTAGTGTTGGAATATTTTTAATTACCAATACAAAAATCATCATCATCTCAGCCTATACTTGTCCACTGCTGAACATAGGCCTTCCCAATCGCTTTCCAGCGTAACCGGCGTACAAAAGTATATTGTTATAAGTTTAACGTGTGTATTGCAGGAAGTAATAAAACTTTCTACACTCTGAGGGTTGAGAAGCTGAACTTTTCTTCTTCTTTTTCTTTTTAAAAAACGTTGCCCCACACTAGGATTAATTCCTGTGTCGTGGGTGCGTTTACAAACATGAAAATTCACATACACAAATACCCAGACCGGAACAAATATTTGTGGATCACACAAAGATTTGTCCCGTGCGGGAATCGAACCCGCGACTATTAGACACGGTGGGCGGGGCGGGCTAAGCCCTTAACCACTGCGCTAAATCGTCCGTCAAACTCGCAAAACAATGCGGCATTAATTCCTTTATTGTGTAAGTTCCCGCCGCCAAGCTGTAGACCTTCATGAGCGAGGAGTTCTGGCCGTAGAGTGTCGTATTCAGAAGATTTTGTGGAAGACTTAGAGACGGGTGTCTCTGCAGAGCACAACTTTTCTATTTTTTTCCTTTGTTGTGTTGTTATTTTTTTTTTATGTTATTATAGAAAATGTTATATTTAATTGTAATATGCTGCTGTAATGTAAGATAGCTTTTATCTATTAGCCTGCGACACTGGTGTGCGGTAAAACTTGAATGAGTTTATGTCACACCTTTATAGCATATTTTCATATGACGTAATCTTTACGTTGAATTAAATAAAAAAAAAAAATATGTCGCCAGCGATACATGTTACTTAGTTTATAAGTTTTTTTTATATATAGTCTGTACGGTATATGTTCTATTGGCCTGTAAGTTGAGCGAAATTATTTTTAAAAATTTCTGTTGCTTGAAAATAAGTGACTCATTATCTATCTATCTATCTATAACCTCACGCCAGATCCCTTGCGGGGTAGGCAGAGAGTACAGAGTTCCAACAGGTTCTTGCTGTTGCTAATGCGGTCGGTCAGCTTCACTCCGCACATCTTCCGCAGAGCTCGCATTTTTACCGCATTTATCCTACTTTCATTCTCCTTCTTACATACCCAGCTCTCGCTACCATATAACAGCGTTGGGACAAGAACTCCGTTATGTATGGCCAGCTGCGCCTTATGGCTTAAGTGCCGGCTTCCGAGTAGCTTTCCCATCGCACCATTCACTCTGTTCCCTGCACTCACTCTTCTCTCTATGTCAGCGGTGTATTTCCCATCCTTACTGAAGGCGCATCCAAGATATACAAACTCATTCACTTGCTCCAGCACATCGTTACCAACCACAATCCTTACATTTAAGTTTTAAAGAAAGAATTTTTTAAAGGAATATAGCCGTAAGTACAATTCCCCTATTTAATGAATAAAATCTAATTCTCCAAGCCGTACAAAACCACCAGTAGAAAAACCTATTGTTATTCTATTGTGCTTGTTTTCCTATGGCTTGAGGTATTAATTGTAAATTATAATTTATTTTCCATAATTTTCTCAGTGTTGTGGGACCACGGTGTTATCGGTATTATATTATATATAATTTATTTTCCATAATTTGCTCAGTGTTGTTTGACCACGGTATTATCGACCACGGTATCGAATATTGAGGATAGCAGCTTCAGAGCTTGTGGTGCTGTAATTGGTGACTAATTGTGGTATTTTCTAATGTTTTGAAAGGTACGTTAAGCCGTTGGTGGTATGGTAGTAGTCCAAGCTGGAAGCTTTATAGGTGAGAGGCCTGATAACTAGTAACTGTAGATGATTATAAACCTGCGTCCATTGACGGGCAGCTTAGTGTAATGGTTAAGATCTTCACTCACTGGATCGACCAGTCGCGGGTTCGATTCCCGCACGAGACAAATATTTGTGAAACGTACAAATAGTTGCTTTGGTCCGGGCGTTTGTGTATATGAATATCATGTTTGTAAAGGCACCCACGATACTGGAATAATTACTAGTGTGGGGCTAGTTTTATTAAAAAAGAACCTCTCCCCCCCCTCTCTATGTCAATTTTATGAAAGGTTTTTGCGCAAAAGTAGTTCATCTAAGGCTGGCCTGATAACTATAGCACTTATAAGAAATTTCGTACCGCTAACTGATGCTCGTCAATTCTAGCAGTTTCATATATTAATGCTAAACAATTCCGATATACGATGCGTCGCTAGCGATGTATTTACGATCGTATTTTACTTCTGTGTTTGTGTGTGATTACCTTCCGGGCGTAAACCCTTATTTATTTTACCATAAACGTGTTCATACGAGGAGAGTTGTTTGATTTGTAACACAAATTATTACTTTTATGAAAAAAATGTTTGACGTCGACTTCGTATATATTTTTGTTCTTAATATTAAACAATTCCGAGCTATGTCTAAAGTCTAGCAAGCTAAGCTAAGATAGCTCAATTAAAGGATGAAATTTGTATCTAACAGATATACAACTAAACAGGGCCTATAGTCAAGGAGATTTCCTACATTTATGAATACCGAATAAATGTACAGAATTGAAATTTTACAAAGAAAAATCACAGGGCCAGAATAAAGTGCTTCCGATTGCGATAAGAGAATAGAAACAAAATACTTGAGCGAATTGATATAAACGTGGTTAAACCGAATTATTTTTCCAATACGAACTTAGTTCCAAGGTCTATGTTTTGTCTCCCATTGCTTAGGCATGAAATAGCTTAAGGCAAGCTTGTAGGTAGTAGAAAGTAACTGCTATCTATATGCCGACAGCTTTAAAATTACAAATTTTGCACATAATCTACTAAGAATTTGTGCAAAATTTGTAATTTACACTTATTTTTTTCTTTATTCAAATGATGACTACATCATTTGAATAAAGAAAATAATAAGTGTTTGAATAAACACAATGTTGTATAGCTATAATACCACTGCTTTAGGTGCGTTGAATTTAAATATCACTATTTATTGAAATTTTTATATTATTTTACACATACAAAAAGTATTTTTTTTAATTTCCCTTTGTCCACTTAAATTCATTGGATGGCTCTATTCATGAATCCAAGTGCACTTTGTTTCTACACTTGGATCAATCTAATCAGTTCCAGATAATGGATTCTAAGATACTCAAAAGTGCGCTTGGATTTTTTGAATGGCTCTATTGATGGATGAAATACACTTCTTCCTGTACTTCTTGTGGTTTTCATTATATCTTAATATGTAGTCTTGAAGACGGAAGGCATGGTGTAGGCAGGCCCCCTACAAAATAGACCGACGACCTGGTAAGGTTTGAGGTAAGATAAGATGTGTATAGCATAAAGCCGTTCGCCAGTGGTCTTCTTTCGAGTGAACATAGACAGGTAGATGAAAGCCTTTTCATACATCTACATGACCAAAGAATTAAATATTCCGCGCGGGGATTCCAAAAATTCAACCAACGCTTCGCACTCGCCACGCTTCCCACCCGCGTAATGGTAAGGTAAGGCCAAAATAACGCGTCCAGCCGCGTCCACGATGGTGTGCACGGTGGCGATCAGCTCCTGCAGTAATATTGGTATGATAATGTTCACACAAAGTCGTCCTACGTCCTGCACGAGCAATTATAGGGAAATACTGATCGCCGCGTGGTTCCCGGCTACGCCGCGTGGTTCCCGGCTTAGAATAGGACCAACCCATCTCATCCCATCGGGTGTCGTACAAGGCGACTAAGGGAAAACTAGGGAATGGGCAGCAGCGTTCCCTTAACACTTCGACGACCAATAACTGCGCTCGCCAACCCGCCTGCCAAGCGTGGCGAGTATGGCAAACACCCCCAATTATGGAAGAAAATAGGAAAACCAGGCCCCTAGTCCCCGGCGGTCCTATTCGTCCTGGCCACGGTAGCAGCCATGGTAACGACAGGACAAGGGGTGCTAAGAATCTCCGGCAGAGATTCGGCTACCACCAAAACCGAAAATTGGCCCTGGTGACATACAACGCACGCACATTGAGGACAGATGAGAAGCTAGTTGAGCTGGAAGAAGAGTTAAACAAGTTGCGGTGGAGTATTGTTGGTTTATCGGAGGTCCGAAGAGAGGGCGAGGACACGATAACCTTAAAATCCGGCAACTTGTTTTACTACCGGGAGGGCGAACAGCAGTCCCAAGGTGGTGTCGGATTTATCGTCCACAAGTCACTCATAAACAACGTTGTGTCCATCACTAGTGTGTCGAGCAGGGTAGCGTACCTGATACTCAGAATATCCAAAAGATATTCGCTGAAGGTCATACAGGTCTACGCACCGACCTCGGCATACTCAGATGATGAGGTCGAAGTTATGTATGAGGACATTAGTAGAGCCATACATACTTCCAAAGCACATTTTATAGTAGTTATGGGTGACTTCAATGCGCGGCTGGGCCAACGGGGCGATGATGAGCTAAGAGTGGGGCAATTTGGATATGGGCAGCGCAACCCCAGGGGTCAGAGGCTGGCCGAATTTCTGGAGAAAGAGGGACTCTTTATGATGAACTCTTTCTTCCAGAAGCCGCCTCATAGGAAATGGACCTGGATGAGCCCTGATGGTTCCACAAAAAATGAGATAGACTTCATCATGAGCACCAAGCGACAAATATTTAATGATGTCTCCGTGATTCATAGGGTAAAAACCGGCAGTGATCACCGAATGGTCAGAGGCACATTAAATATTAATGTCAAAATGGAAAGATCGCGTCTGATGAGGTCTACGCTCCGACCTACTCATGCATATATCCAAAACCCCGAGAACTTTCAACTCGAATTGTCAAACCGCTTCGAATTGCTAGACAGCAGCGCATCAGTGGACGAAATCAACAACAGGCTGGTAGAGACTGTCCATACGGTCGGGTCCAAGTATTTTAAGACCCACCGTAAAAATAGACCTCAAAAACTATCTGACTACACCCGAAACCTCATGGCTGAGCGACGTTCCATGACGCTCCAAACCTCCGATGATGCTAAGTCCTATAGGCAGCTTAATGGACAGATATTGAAGTCCTTGCGACACGACTTACGGTCCTTCAATGCAAGGCGTATTGAGGAGACCATAGAGCAGAACAAGGGCTCTAAAGTGTTCGCAAGAGACGCGTCTATTGGGCAGAGCCAGTTGACGAAGCTGAAGATGGAGGACGGAAACGTAACGTCGAATAGGTCAGAGGTGCTCAGGGAGATAGAGAGGTTCTATGGACAGTTATATACCTCAGTAGCTAAACCTGTTGTTGACTTGGTAAAAGACCCAAGAGCCAAGCTAACCCGACACTGCACTGAAGATATCCCGGACATCAGCCTGTGCGAAATTAGGATGGCTCTCAAACAACTAAAAAACAACAAAGCGCCGGGTGAAGACGGAATTACTGCAGAACTTCTGAAGGCGGGCGGATCGCCGGTACTTAAAGTCCTTCAGAGGCTATTTAATTCCGTCTTGCTTGAAGGGAAAACGCCGGAAGCATGGAACAGGGGTGTGGTGGTGCTGTTTTTCAAGAAAGGTGATAACACCTTATTGAAGAACTATAGGCCCATCACACTGCTGAGCCATGTTTATAAGTTGTTTTCGAGAGTCATTACGAATCGTCTCGAACGAAGGCTTGATGACTTCCAGCCTCCCGAACAAGCCGGTTTCCGGAAAGGTTTTAGTACCATAGACCACATACATACGCTGCGGCAGGTTATACAGAAGACTGAGGAGTATAATCGGCCACTATGCTTGGCGTTTGTGGACTATGAGAAAGCCTTTGATTCGATCGAGACTTGGGCGGTTCTTAGATCTCTCCAGCGATGCCGCATTGACTATCGGTACATCGAAGTGTTGAAGTGCTTGTATAATAACGCCACCATGTCAGTCCGAGTACAGGGGCAGTGCACGAAGGTGATCCCCATAAAAAGAGGAGTAAGACAGGGAGACGTCATTTCTCCGAAACTGTTTACGGCCACCTTAGAGGACGCCTTCAAGCTCTTGGAATGGCAAGGACTTGGCATCAACATCAATGGCGAATACATCACTCACCTTCGATTTGCCGACGACATTGTGGTCATGGCGGAGTCGCTGGAAGATCTAGGACGAATGCTCGGTGACCTCAATAGAGTATCCCAACAAGTGGGTCTTAATATGAATATGGACAAAACAAAAATAATGTTTAATGTCCATGTCGTACCCACCGCACTCACCGTTGGGAACTCTACTCTTGAAGTTGTCGACGAATACATTTACCTGGGACAGGCAGTCCGGTTAGGTAGGTCCAACTTTGAGAGAGAGGTCAATCGACGAATCCAACTCGGCTGGGCAGCGTTCGGGAAACTGCGCAACATCTTCTCATCCAAAATACCTCAGTGCCTAAAGACTAAAGTTTTTAGTCAATGTGTGTTACCAGTGATGACATATGGATCAGAGACGTGGTCTCTTACAATAGGTCTCATAAAAAAGCTCAAAGTTGCTCAGCGAGCTATGGAAAGAGCTATGCTCGGCGTTTCTCTACGTGATCGAATCAGGAATGAGGAGATTCGTAGAAGAACCAAGGTCACCGACATAGCCCTTAGGATTAGCATGCTGAAGTGGCAATGGGCTGGCCACATAGCGCGAAGATCGGACGGGCGTTGGGGCAGAAAGATTCTAGAGTGGAGACCACGTATTGGCAAGCGCAGCGTAGGACGACCGCCTGCCAGATGGACCGACGATCTTGTGAAAATCGCAGGAAATCGTTGGATGCAGGTGGCATCGGACCGGTTACGCTGGAAAGCGATTGGGGAGGCCTATGTTCAGCAGTGGACAAGTATAGGCTGAAATGATGACTGATCGCCACTGTGATTGCCGCCGGGGACACCACTGCGTACGCGGCTGAATGCGTTGGTCCGGCCGTACCTTAACATTACGCGAGTGGGAACCGTGGCGAATTCGGGGCGTTTGTTGAATTTTTGGCTTTTAGTCGCCCGGAAAGATTACCAGTTTGTGGGATGAATGTTGATGATATTGGAGTTACTGACAATAAAATCGTTATTGCGGTATCGTGTATTTTCATGCATATTAAACTTAGGAAATAGATATACTTGAACTTTTAAGGCTTATAGTAATTTAAAACAGGGAAAATATATTTTCATCATAGTAACTAAATATTAGAACCATGACGTAGTGGTTCACTAAATTAATAAGATTTTATACTAGAACTAAAGTCCTCAGCAAATAGAAGTAGGGAAAATAAAATTGCTATACTAGTAACGCTAACAAAATGAAGGCGTCTTTTACTATGACAATTACAGACGGAAGAAATAATTCGATATTTAAATAATACAGCACCGGATTGTGCTAGTTAGGCATTAAAAGTGATCCCATCATGTTTTTCTTTGAGCTCAACAGCATTTTTACAGGCAATAACGACACAAGACGGCACAATTTAATTTTATTTGACACGCGCAGAGCACGTTATTTCGCACGACAGTCACCGAGTGACTACTCGCGTAAATCTGTCGCTACTCCCATTGGAAATAGTAATTATTGCTTTAATTTAATGCGCGCTCGCGGCTTCTGGATTATTTTTCATTCTAAGATGAAGACGCATAAAAGATCATATTGATATTGCAAAATGTAAACAACTTTTTCAATTCCTTAATTTCACCTCTATTAAAATGCCTCTATTAAAATTAAATGCGGTCGAAATGTGAGTTCAGCGGAAGATGTGGGGAGTTAAGCTGACTGACCGTATTCGTAACGTAGTAAAAAAGCGTGTAGGTATGAAAGATTGTATCGGTGTAAAGATGAGAAGTAGTATGCTCCGTTGGTTTGGACGTATAGAAAGAATGTTGGAAGAAAGAATGAGAAAACAGATATTCAATGCGAAAATTGAAGGATTTAGGTACCGGGGAAGACCTAGTCTATCTTACCATGACCATTTGGCGTGATGATATACATTTACATAGATAGATAAAATTTATTCCTTTAGCTATTTATCACAGGAACTTTAATAACATGTCTTTACGAAACAAAATAGTTTTCAGTAATTCGCTTTAATACATTACTTTAGTTGAGTTTTATTAAGACCACCCGCCGTTATATTTGGAGTGTACCGTGTAAAATTCTCAGCAGGCTTATATAATTTATACGAGAAAGGCTTGAAGATTAGGCTCTTAATGGCGCCCATACATTACCCTCCTGGAGGCCATTCCCGCTTCGAACGTCTGGGATTAAGTCATACACTATGAGATACAACACTTGTTATGAAGTTATTTACTTTGGTAGTTTTTAAGACTAAAAAATGAACACACATTACGCAAATATTCCACAAGCGGGAGTGGCAGGGATGTATTGTGTACTCTTACATATGGCCGATAAAGTTAGGGCCCGATGTGATTGGAGGTAATAATTCCGAGCACAATTAGGCAATTCTAGAATTGCCGAAAATTTTGGGGCTAGACCCAAAATTTTCGACAGAAGGATAGCTGCGGGAAGACCACTACTGCAGCATAGGACTGCTTAAGTTGCATTAACTAAGGCAGGAATAATTCTGAACTCACACAATCACTGTCTTTCGTCTTTCGCTCCATGTTTTTTCTTCTTTATTTTTTCGAGTCTATCGACTTTAATTTTTATATGCTTTTATTTTACTTGCACTGTCTGTACACCCGTCTGTATGTCTGTCTTTCGGGTACAAATCTCGTGATCCATTTTTCAAGCGGGTTGCAACTTGTGCGTATCCAATTGAGAAGAAATTTTGCATACATATGTAATTTAGGTGAGAATGCAATAATATGATAGCCATAGGATCGGTAGCCATAAGAACATGTCAACTACACAACGTAATCCCCGAGTGTTTAGGCTTGTTACATTGGTATTAATAAGTACTATACAACTTGATTGTATTCGGAGTCTCATGATGGAACCAAATGCCATCATTTGGCTCCATCATGTGACCCTGAATACCTTTGGAACTATCTAACTACTCAAAGTAATCCTGCCGTGTTTGGACTCGTTGGATTTGTCTTGACAAGTAGGCACTGTAGACCCAGATGGGTTTCATGATGGAGCCGGATGTAGGTCATGGGAACTCCTAAATTAGGCAAGATATCTATTTCCGTTGTATATTTGTTGTCTTGTTTTAAAAAAAAGATCTTTTTAAATTAAAATTATTTGGGTGTATGAGCACAAAATGGTTTTTTTTTCTCTTCACATTTACAGTTTTAGGATTAGATTGTTTCCCACTAAACCAACGAGACAAGCTTAGACGAGGTACGAACAATAAGAATAATACTACCCCGTGTAGGTATATTTATTTTGATTAAATTGCAACATTTACATACGTTTACAAGTAAGAATTTCACATATACGCCGTTTGAAACAAATATTTGTCCGTCACGTTAAGATTTGTTTGGCGTAAGGATCAACTCCTTTTCTATTCGATTCGATGATCTGTACGGCCTGCGCCAAAACCACCAAAAATTACCAGACCAAGCCGTCGTCAGTATATTATATATCTTATGAAGATATACCTCTACCCTGAAACAGTAAAGAAGTGGTTACTTTACGGTTTAATGATGGAGACAATTGAAAAGTCATTTTAAAGCTTTGTGACAATGATCTGCACTTATGCTCACAAACGCGACTACATTTAATTATTGTTAAGCCATTGTTGTCCCACTGGTGGGCAAAGGCCTCCTTTTAGTTTTTTCAGTCCTCTGCTCGTTGCGATGTCAGGCAAGACATTCAAGAAGGTGTCCAGTTCATCTTGCCATCTCCATCTGGGTCTACCGCGTTACCTTTTTGTATTTCGTGGGAACCAGTCAGTTATTATTTTGACCCATTGGTAATTTTCCATGCGGCAGACATAGCCACACAAATACCCTGACTAAAACAAATAATTATGGGTCACATAAAGATTTGTCCCGTCCCTGGACTATTCCCGGTGGGCGGAGCGGCTTAAGCTCTTAACCACTGCGCCAAATCATCCGTCTATTTTATTAAAGGCATAGAAAGTAGACACACAAAATAAATAGACAGATTACCCAACCTTGACATGCGGTTGGAAAAAAGTTAAGTAAAAGTAGAAAGATTATACATCACTCAATGTCATAGTAGTTCTCGATAAAAAATCCATCTATGTATCTTTGTAAAAGTGGCCTTTTTGGCGGATGGTCCCAAAGGTGATATTAGTTTACGTGACAAATGCGATTTGACAAGCCATGAAAATACACTACGCATTTGATGTATCGGCGGGCCGGGTGTATAGATCTTCAGCGGTATATTTGAATTTCGTTTTATTATTTTTATGCTGGCCTCGTTGGTCTACTAGCGAATAAAGCGCGTTGCGATCACGATGTTCAAATCCTAGGTCGGACAAATATGATTTTCTATCGAAAAAAATCCCGGTATTACCCCGAAGTCTTATAACATAGGAGTTAACAACGTCGGCGTACACCTCTGCCATACCCCTGCTTCGGGAATATAGGCATGCCGGTGTTTATATTTTTTGACGTATAAAATAGATTACAATCATACTAAAATGAAAATTCAATGTTTCTTTGTTAATGCAATAAACCTTTTGCGGCATAAACTATCGTGTTAGCGCTTAAAGTGAGTACAAAATAAATGACAGAATAATATCTACATCATCACGCCAGATCCCTTGCGTGGTAGGCAGAGAGTACAGAGTCCCAACGGGTTCGTTCCTTACATACCTCTCTGGCTTCCTCCACCCTCATAGTTCGTCTCATACACGCTCGCCGGTTACAAAGACTTTCGACTCGTCCTTCAGACACTTTGTCCTTGACAGAATAATATAAATAAACTACGTATTATGTGCGCCAGCTTGTGGGCCATAAGATAGAACTATGTACTGGTGAAGGTCGTGGATAAAAGCTCCTGCAGTGACGTCTTTTGGCTGATAATGGCAATTAACTACGTGTGCTAGGTGTAAATTGTTTTGGTCATATAACTATTACGTTTGAAAAACATCAAATACTAATTATTGCTAACAAATAATTAACATCGGTTATGACTTTGTGTGCTGGCAACCCGAATCGAAAAACAAAGATGGCGATTCGAAGTTTATCTAACGGATAAAACATGTGGAGCGTAGCAGAGTTGGTTTTCGGTTGTCGTAGAGTTCGAACGTGTTTGGAATCGAGAGTTTAGCGCAGTGGTTAAGAGCTTAAGCCGCTCCGCTCACTATGTCTAATAGTCGCGGGTTCGATTCCCGCACGGGACAAATCTTTGTGTGATCCACAATTATTTGTTTCGGTCTGGGTATTTGTATATGTGAAATTTCATGTTTGTAAATGCACCCACGACACAGGAATAAATCCTAGTGTGGGGCTACGTTATAAAAAAAAAAAATAAGTTTAACAGTGGTGTAGTGTTATTATTTAAGTTAAACGGAGCGAAACGTGTTGATTCGCATGTAAGTTTCATTATATTTATTTGGAACCAATATGAGTTTTATTAACGAATTACCTTAGTATTTTAATAATATCTACTTATAAAGCCACTTCCCTGTCTGCCGGTAATAGGCGTTAAACAAACTATAAAGGAACAATGAATTCAGAATATCATTGTTTATTTTATTTATGTAACTGTTAATTTAATACAATTTCATTGTTTGCCTGTAGGCACGGGCAAGTTTTGCTGGACACGGCATGTCATGATTTAATTGCGACATCCCGTCTCGTCATTTGTACTATGCACGATGTTAGCCTCGGGGTGCATAATGCAATGCTTAATCTATTTGTCCCGTTACATCAGGTCCCTGTCGAGGTAGCCAAGAGTATATATATACTTCCATCAGGCTCATTCCTTACAAACGTTATGAACGTTTGAAATAAAGAGGGAAGGTAGACACGTCTCTACCACAGACTCTAGAACTCGTTCGCGGGAACATATTAGCATATAGATTCGTTCGGCGTAGTGTTGATGTTAAAATAACTCTATTTAGAGCGTTTTGTCAGAGTTTTTCACCAGCGGTCTGTAGTTCACGTTTACGCAAAAGGCTTAGAATGTCGTCAGGGTTAAATATAATATACTTAGGATTCTGCTGTGGCTTACCCGTTGCTGCAGTGCATCAGGTTTGCAGAAGAACATGTGACATGTGGAACAGGACTTCTACGCAATCATGCGTAAGAAGTCCGCATCTATTATATGTGCAGTGCGGGGGAGGAGCGACGGAATCCTGAAGATGATATCGGATAGATTGGACCCGGCCGTACTCAGTCGATTCATTAGTTTACATGTGAGAGATCTGATGTGAAGCTGATGGATTAATTACGTATGTTAATTTTATTTTATATTTACTAACATAGTTATAAAATACTTTTGTTACTAACACACTATACGTATTTGTATGTGCGTATGTGTATTTGCTTCATCCATACTCATAGTTTTTTTTTTTTTTTTTTAAACGTTGCCACACACTAGGATTAATTCCTGTGTCATGGTTGCGTTTACAAACATGAAAATTCACATACACAAATACCCAGACCGGAACAAATAATTGTGGATCACACAAAGATTTGTCCCGTGCGGGAATCGAACCCGCGACTATTAGACACAGTGGGCGGGGCGGGCTAAGCCCTTAACCACTACCGCTAAATCGTCCGTCAACGGTCTCAGTTCGTCTCATATACGGTCGCCTGTTATGAATTCTCTTGACCTGTCCATCAGATAGAACTTAAGTTGGTTATTTCGGTCGGTAATCTATTTGGTTATTTCGCATAAAGTAATAGTAGTCGTAAGCTTATGCAGGTATAGGTAAGAATCAAGCTCAAAATGATTTATTTTGTATGTACCCTGTAAGTGCCCCAAAAATAGTTCGTTTTTTTTTCTAATCCGACTACTAATCTACTACTGCATTGGCACGCGGCCTCTACTGAGAAGATCCAGCGAGAAAATTAGCGGGCTAGTGTTTTTTTATTTAATTCTCTTTCTCTTTTTCCATAGATATAGTATAAATAATATATCAACGCTTTTTTCCTTCTATATTTTATCATAATGAATGATCACAGGTACTTACTTTACGATCTAGCTCCAGCCTTATGACCGAGATATGAAAAAAAATATTCAACTCCCTTCCATCGACAGGTGTGTCCTTAATTATCTTGCTTGCTAGGTAGATATGCTTACGTACTTAATTAAGTCTACTTGAACTAAGACTTTCTTAATTTAAAAAGCGGTGCACCCTGGGAGTCTGTGAAATGCATTTACCTATTTTACTTTTTTAAAAGTGGCTACGATGCTATGGATTTTGCACTAGAGTAAATTATCGAGGGTCGCTTTACAAGGTGCCATTTGCTGATAGCGAATTTATTGCAAGGAAAAATATTATCGACAACCTACAAGTTATGTGGACACTGTATAATAATTATTGTAAATAAGTTTATTTTTCAGATTACAAAATCTGCTATTTTATTTTTCAATACATTAATAGTAGCGGAGTGAAGCTGACCGACCGCATTAGCAACAGCATAGTAAGACAGCGAGTAGGTATGAAAGATAGTATCGGTGTAAAGATGAGAAAGGGCATGCTCCGTTGGTTCGGGCATATAGAAAGAATGTCAGAAGAAAGAATGAAAAAAAACAGATATATTATGCAAAAGTGGAAGGATGCAGGTACCGGGGAAGACCTAGACTATCTTACCACGACCAAATAAAACGAGTCTTATCTGATGGAAAAGTCAAGAGTCTCCGTAACCGGCGAGCGTGTATGAGACGAACTATGAGAGTCGAGGAAGCCAGAGAGGTATGTAAGGAAAGAACCTGTTGGAACTCTAACCTCTCTGCCTACCCCGCAAGGGATCTGGCGTGAGGTTATAGATAGATAGATAGATAGATTAATAGTAGCAAAGAAAATAAAAACAAGCGTTTATGCAGTCAGGTCAATATGCAATTAAAACGAGCGGCCAAAATTAAATGTGTATTCAAAATTTTGTGACTAAACCGTTGGCCGTTAAGGAGTTCCTTCGCCTGGAGCCAATCCTGAGTGTAGAATCAGATATTGCTTATCATAAAAATGCATTGTCGTCGGAACTGAACCAACATGTAATAATGGTGGACGTCCTGGTCCAGTAGTTAAGAGTTTGTGTCGCTCCGTCCGCTCGGGACAAATCATTATGTGACTTACTAATATTTGTTTCGGTCTGTGTGTTTGTGCATGCGAATTTCATGCTGGTAAATGCAACTACGACACTGGAGTAATTCTTAGGGTGAGGCTGCTTTTATTTTTTTTAAGTCTATATTCTATTCCGTAAGATAAAAGAAAGTGTTCGTAATTCCGCTTGCATGTTTTGACCTCAACAAACTAACAAACATTGCAAGTTAAATAAAAATTTGTAAAAATGGCTAGGCTATATTCTGCGCTAGATTAAATTAACGAGCGTCGCTTCAGAAGGTACCATTTGCTGCTAGCGAATTTATTACGTGGAAGACTCTTGTTGACTATGCACCTATAAGTTATGTGGGGCTTTGATAATTGTAAATGAAATAATTAATGGTTTCTTTCAAAAGGATCAAGTGCGTAGCGCTCTTAATCGACGGGCGGGTGCATTCGCACGAGGAGATGTACGAACGTAAATGAAGCGAAAGAGGTGTGCCAGAATAGTAGTATGTGGCAAACTCCAGTGGGATAAAGGCGTGAGTTTATGTATGCATTCATTTTTTATTTATTAACCTAATGTGTCTCACTCCTGGGCAAAGGTTTCCCCCTCTTTTCTCCAACGACCCCTATCCTCTGTCAATAATGGTCATCCTTTTCGATACGCGTCGAGGTCATCGCGTCACCGCTTCCTGGGCCTTCCTCAGTGACGAAGATCTTTGTTGGGGGTCCCATTCGGTACACAGTTTGGCCCACCTATTTGTGTCCATTCGGTTCAGGTGACCCCGCCCAATTCCATTTTAATGTCGCGGTTTTAATGTCGTGTTCCGTACTCGATCTGTGCGTTTTCTGCCTAAGATGCTGCGCTCCATTGCTCGTTGGCAAACCTTGAGTTTTGACTTTTGAGCCTCGGTTAGTGACCACGTTTGAGCGCCGTAAGTGAGAACGGGCAAAATACACATGTCGATAAGTTTCCGTTTTAATGTTTAAGGCTGGTCGCCTTTCCTAAGCTGCCTCATGAACCAGTAGCTCTTCCAGGCTTTTTCGATGCGGCGATCGATTTCTTTGTTTTGCCTGTTTTCGAAGGAAACCGTCTGGCCCAGGTAGGTATATGTAATGTAGAGCTTGCCCATCTACCTCAATTTTGCTCTTGACACTATTAGTTATCACTTGTATTTTTGACCGGTTCATGATGATGAACCGGAGTCCAACCTTTGAGGTTAGACTGATGAGTCCAAGAGTCCTCAAAGCTCTTCCTGTTGAGTTCTTGGAGCATATCTTCCAGTTCACGAGCTCTGGAGGCAGATAGGGCAATGTCATCGGTAAAGCGCAGATTTGTTAATCTTTTGCCACAGATGACAATCCCCTTTGTCGCCCATGAAATTGCTAGGATCTTAAAAACTTCTTCTAGAGTATTATAAAAAGTTTTGGAGAGAGCGTGTGGACTTGCTTATCTCTTTTTTATTATCTCTAACGTGGAATCAGTGGTATTAAGTTGAACAGACGCTGCACTTTGATTTAAGATATTTTTTTATGAGATCTATGTATGCCCTTTCAATTTGCTGGTTTTCTAGAGCTGAAAATATGACCGTGTGATAAGTGTTATCAACATGCATAAAATTGAAGTTTATTTTAGGTTTTTAAGTTCCCAACTTTTTCCACTTTCACCACTAGCAAAGTGTCATATCCCTTTACAAGATTCAGCAGTACACCGACTTGATTGTGAATATAGTTTATCTTAAATCGCGTAAATAAAAAGTTCAGTAAAATCTCTGGTAAAAAACCAGCTAGCCTTAAACTCTGAAAAACATAGAGAAGATGGCTGAGTGTTTCTATGGACTTTAGATTCTGTAATTAATATAATTAAATCCTAAACTAAGAAAAACTGTAAGACCTCAGGACACCGTGAGCTCATTCTGTGCAGTTCGGACCAACACAAATAATTAAGAAGGTTGAGGGTACCCTGGAATAACAATGGCAGTTGGACGTAAAAATCTCAGTCCCTTTCGTCACCATAATTGCTGTAGAGTACTCGAAACGTCGGGAACTTAAAAATCAAAAAATAAACTGCGATGAAATTCAAAAATTGATTTTATCAAGTGTGTACGTTTTTATTCGTGTAAATCTAAGAAGTCTTTGGCTGCGTGAACTGAGTGCTGAATAGATAATATGTTTTGACTGGAAAGCTGCAATATTGTGCTGGAACATAACCAGATAACTTGACCTTTTTATAGTACCCTCCCTCTAGTAAGGGGCTGTATTCTAATCAACTTATTTTTGTCAAACATTTTTTAAATTAAACCATAACCAAGAGGTCTCTTCAAAATCGGTTTAATAGTTTTTACGTGATGTCCAAACTGACATACAAACCGTTTAAACCTATTTTGTGTTCAAAAGCTTTTAAACAATCAGTACCAAATTATGATTACGAAAATAAATAAATCATTAACACATATAGAGAAAGATACTAATTATATATCGAAGTCCACTCTACGTGGAATAGGTATTTACATAGGTATTACTATTTCTATACTTATTTTATTATTACTTTTACCGCATATTATAAAAAGGCAAGATTAATTTAAATTATGTCTTCATAAAAGTATAGAAGTGGACAAAGACAATTAACCTAAGTAGCTTTGCCCATTTAAAAAATATCTCTAGTAGAACATGATGTTTGAACAATATCATTTTTATAGTATAAAAATATTAGGTTTAAATTCATGCCTTACAATAAAAAATGAGGAGCATCTAATCAAATGGGGGTATTTTAATAACAATTAGGAGGCTATTACATTACATTGACTCATATGAATTGTGCCCGATATAATAGAAACAGGTTCGTACCCTATTACATTGGGACTTCACATCGTAAGCAAAATTTGGGTGTACATATTTCCCGCTTTGAGGATATCCATATCTGCACAACTAGTTGGTTAGTTCAGTTAGTGGGAATGGAACGACATATATAAACCTCACTGAAAATTAAAGATACTCGTATCTCCTATAGTGGTTGCTCTGCACTTTATGTCACTTCGTCTTATCTCTCAAGTGTCCTTAAAGCGATGCTTAGCTCTGCTACTTCCCTTGATAACTATCCTTCTTAGTGCTCTGAATAAACTTTGCTGCGTTATATTTCTTTCAGAATTTTAAATTGTATAATATTTTCACTTGAAGAATTTATCTGTAGCGTTTGGCATATACGGTATAGTGAAATCCACATTACACCTTGTATTGTGTATGTGGATATGGTCGAGCAATAAAACGAAGGATGTGTGATGTGAAACGGAATGTAAAGATTGTGAGTGAAATAAAACGTAATACGAGGAAACCGGGCCGATGTGGTCGGTGTTGAGAGAGAAAGAGAGAGAATAAAGAAGATGAGATTGATTACGGGATTACGATAGTAAAGTCATACAGTAAAAATAAAAGATTTAAAATTAAAAAAAGCGTGTTTAATTACGACATTTATTTCTTCAATTGTTTTGTTTGGATAACATTTTCAGAGTCTGTGTCTGTTTACCCCACCCATATATATAAAACTCAATTGTCGTGCGTTAGTCTCACAAAAGCTCAAAAATGGCTCGACCGATTTGATTTTTTTTTGCATTGTTCGGCTCACAGAACAGCCTAAAAATCGTAAATCAAAATTGGTAATTTTGTATAGGAATTGCCACTTCGGCTTACTTTCAATAGATGGCGTTCTTATAAAGAGTTACAATCAAGTCAATTTACGAAGTTTACCGGGTCATCTAGTAGAAATATTTAAGCCAGAAATTAATAGAGATGGACTAATAGAATGTTTTCCAATACAAAACTGTTTAAAAAATGATCGTTTCTTGTTTGTCTCTATGTTCGGGCATTTTGCTAATCCATCTATCTATCTATCTATAACCTCACGCCAGATCCCTTGCGGGGTAGGCAGAGAGTACAGAGTTCCAACAGGTTCTTTCCTTACATACCTCTCTGGCTTCCTCGACTCTCATAGTTCGTCTCATACACGCTCGCCGGTTACGGAGACTCTTGACTTTTCCATCAGATAAGACTCGGTTTATTTGGTCGTGGTAAGATAGTCTAGGTCTTCCCCGGTACCTGCATCCTTCCACTTTCACATTGTATATCTGTTTTGTCATTCTTTCCTCTGGCATTCTTTCTATATGCCCGAACCAACGGAGCATGCCCTTTCTCATCTTTACACCGATACTATCTTTCATACCTACTCGCTGTCTTACTATGCTGTTGCTAATGCGGTCGGTCAGCTTCACTCCGCACATCTTCCGCAGAGCTCGCATTTCTACCGCATTTATCCTACTTTCATTCTCCTTCTTACATACCCAGCTCTCGCTACCATATAACAGCGTTGGGACAAGAACTCCGTTATGTATGGCCAGCTGCGCCTTATGGCTTAAGTGCCGGCTCCCGAGTAGCTTTCCCATCGCACCATTCACTCTGTTCCCTGCACTCACTCTTCTCTCTATGTCAGCGGTGTATTTCCCATCCTTACTGAAGGCGCATCCAAGATATACAAACTCATTCACTTGCTCCAGCACATCGTTACCAACCACAATCCTTACATTCGTTCTGGTTTCTTCCCTTTCAAAAACCATAATCTTGGATTTCTTCACATTCAAGTGTAAGCCATTGATCATGCAGTCGTCTTTCATAACTGTGACTAGTGTTTGCAGATCAGTGGCTGTTGGCGCTATTAAAACCGCGTCATCTGCATAAAGTAGATGGTTTACCACTAAGTCACCCATTTGTACACCTTCATTCATCGCTTTCAGTCTTTGAAGACTTTTGTCCAGATATATTATAAACAGTCTAGCGGACAACACGCAACCCTGCTTGACGCCGATTTTAACGTCAAACCAGGGTGACCTGTTACCACTCACCCGTACGCATGCCTTGCAGTCCACATAAGTGGACTGGACGGCTCGCAACAGAGTGCCATCTATACCATACTCTGGCAAAATGTCCCAAAGTCTCTTTCGCACAACTCTGTCGAATGCCTTCTCCAGATCTACAAAACCGCAGCAAACCTTCCGGCCCACTGCCAGATGCTTCTCTACGATGTTGCGGAGTGAGAAGACTTGATCCGAACATCCTCTTCCAGACCTGAAACCCCCTTGTGCCTCGCACAACATTCCATCGGACTTCACGCGCATTCTCCGTTCAATAATTTTACCGTACACCTTGGCTGCCAAGCTGATCAAACTGATGGCTCTGTAATTGGCGCAGTCATATTGTGAACCCTTGCCTTTATACAAGGGTCCTATGACTTGCTAATCCACTAATCTGATTTTGAACCTTCTGGTTTGGATGGCACATAGTTCAACTTTAATAGTGCCTTATTCGATGAAAATCGGTTAGATGGATCTAGAAATATGTATAACTATACGAGGAAATGCTAGAGAGAGGGGGTAGGTCACCTGGTTTTGTTCCAGTATATCTATTGCAGTTTTCATGTCAGGTCCTATGTTTAAATGAACTAGGTTTATCAACACTTCTGACTATCACTTCAATTGCCGTGATACTCGTCGATATGTCAGTTTAAAATATACATTAAGGTCTCCTTGTACAACTATTCACTCAATACGATTTGCGTTAAACATTAGAGTAAGTACTAGGTAATGGTCAATTCAAATATCAGAATAAATAAAGGCGCGACAAACTTCGCCAATATGCAAATAAAACAATTTAATATGCAAAACTTAAATAAGGAAGACATACAATTACAATTCAATATTTGCAAAATTTCGCCGCGTAAAGCTTTAATCTGTCAGATGACGTCATTGTTATGCACAGACATGGATATATTACCCTAAATGGATTGAGCACTCTGCGAAAAAAACGCGAGGGCAAGGATACTCACTCAGAGCCCTACGTCTCTTTTTAAGTAGGTTGATCAAGCATTGGTACGATTATGGAATGTTGCCGTAATTCTTTCTTTCTACGCATATGCCACGTATTAAAGTAATAGTATGTAATAATAACTATTTTATTGTTATTGGTATTGGACTTTGAAGATACAAGAGGGAACTCCTTAACGGCGAAGAGCACGAATGTATAGATTCCGTTATTATAGTCATTACATTAATCCTGTAGGTACCTTACTTTACAACTTAGCAAAATAATATAATATCGGTATATAAATATTACTAAATAATTCACTCGTCACTTAAAATTGTAAAATAAAAATCTTTTAAAAAAAGGTAAACCGACTTCAAAAAGCAAAAAATAAATATTTGAAGTCGGTGCCAAGTAACCGACTGCACCAACCAGCACCGACTTCAAATATTTATTTTTTGCGTTTTGAAGTCGGTTTACCTTTTTTTTTTAAAAGATTTTTAAAGAATACGGACAGCGGCCATAATTAGTGACACACTGAGAATTCGGAAATTTATTATTATTATACATCTCTTGAAGAAGACGCGCACTTTTCCCGTTTATTGATGACTTGCTCGTTGGTCTAGTGGCAAAGCTCATCGCTTTGTAATCACGAGGTCCTGGGTTCTAATCCTAGGTCGAACAAATGTAGTTTTTCTTATGAAAAATTCCAATTACGAGTCCGGAGTCTGGAATTGTGCCCCGTATATGGCAATAGGCGCGTCCCAATCGTCGGCGAAATGTGAGTGTACTCAGTACACCTCTGCCACTCCCGCTTCGGGAATATAGGCGTGACGGTGTTTATTGATGAACTTGCGCGCGGACATGGTAGAGGCCTTTTGAGAAGATTTTATGTAGTTAGTCAGCTGTAATCAACGGCTGAAATATATGAACACCGAAAACTGGTCCTGGTTTATTATTAATATTTTTATTTTAAGCAGCATAAATATTACTTTATGGCCCAAAGACAGTAAGATCCAAAGAGAACAGACGAACGCGAAAGCATTTTACCACCACAACAAAGGTACCTACCCTACCAAAAATACTCGGTTGTTGTACTGATATAATGCCTTTTCATGTCATGGCCCATATTCGCTATGACCTAACGCAGCACGTTACGATAACTTCGTGGAATAATCGTTTAATCGTACTCCAATGGCATATAGCGTTACACGATCATTTGTGAAGCTATTATAACGCCCCGTGTTTGGCTATAGTGAATAAGGGCTCTAACTGTGAAGGCAAACTCGTAATAAATCCTTTAGATCATACAAAAGTGTCCTTTCAATCAATCAATCAATCAATCAGCCTATCGCAGTCCACTGCTGGACATAGGCCTCTCCTAACACGCGCCATTGCACACGGTCCTCCGCCTTCCGCATCCAGTCTGTCCCAGCGACCTTTTTGAGGTCGTCGGTCCATCTAGCTGGGGGCCGTCCTACCTTACGCTTACCAAGTCGCGGTCTCCACTCTAGGACACGTTTGCTCCATCGGTCGTCGGTCCTTCTGCAGATGTGACCAGCCCATTGCCACTTTAGCTTACTGAGTTTGCGAGCTATGTCGGTAACTTTGGTTCTTTGTCGGATTACCTCGTTACGAATTTTATCCTTCAAAGAGACGCCGAGCATAGCTCGCTCCATAGCCCGCTGTGCGACTTTAAATTTGTGGACCAGTCCCACTGTGAGTGTCCACGTCTCGGCCCCGTAGGTCATAACAGGTAGGACGCATTGGTTGTACACTTTAGTCTTCAGGCATTGCGGAATAGGCGAAGAGAAAACGTGACGTAGCTTGCCAAATGCTGCCCAACCCAATTGGATCCTGCGGTTGATTTCTTTCTCGAAGTTGTTTCTACCAAATTGGACAACTTGTCCAAGGTAGACATACTCCCGAACAACTTCGAGCATCGAACCATCGACGTAGATCGGTCCCGGCGTGACATGGTCATTAAACATGATCTTGGTTTTATCCAAGTTCATGCCGAGACCGACACCTCGAGAGGCTCCATTTAGGCTATGCAGCATTTCGCGTAGCTGTTCCAGTGACTCTGCCACGATGACGATATCATCGGCAAACCGAAGATGTGAGATGTATTCGCCGTTGATGTTAATGCCCCGCCCAGTCCAGTCCAGCGTCTTGAAGACGTCTTCGAGTGCATTGGTGAAGAGCTTGGGGGATATTACATCCCCCTGTCTTACACCTCGACGCAGCTCGATCGGGTTGGTCTTTTGGTCTTGGAGCTGGACGGTCATTGTGGCGGTATTATATAGACATCTCAGCACCTCGATATAGCGCCAATCGATGCCACATCGCTGCAGAGCATCCAGAACCGCCCAGGTTTCGATGGAGTCGAAGGCTTTCTCGTAGTCCACGAAAGCCATACACAGCGGCTGATTGTACTCTTCGGTCTTCTGTACAATCTGCCGAACAGTATGGATGTGGTCCACGGTGCTGTAGCCTTTTCGAAACCCAGCTTGTTCCGGTGGCTGGAACTCGTCAAGTCTTCTGGCGAGGCGGTTTGTGAGTACTCTCGAGAACAACTTGTAGACGTGGCTCAGGAGTGAGATGGGTCTGTAGTTCTTCAGCAAGGTTTTGTCACCTTTTTTGAAGAACAGAACCACCGCACTCCCGCTCCACGCTTGAGGTGTTAAGCCCTGGTGGATGACGGAATTAAAGAGGCTCGCTAACTTTTTCAGTATTGGAGTCCCGCCTGCTTTTAGGAGCTCAGTGGTGATTCCGTCATCGCCTGGCGACTTGTTGTTTTTGAGCTGCTCGAGAGCCACTCTGACCTCGTCCTGGTTGACATCAGGGATGTCTTCCGTGTTGTGGCGTGCGAGTGGGGCTCTGTGGTCGTCAGCGCTGGGTCTCGTGGGTTTAGTCATCCGTGATGCGTACAGGTCTTTGTAGAAACTCTCAATCTCCTCGAGTATCTCGAACTTGGAGGTCACGGTTTTGCCATCTGCAGTATTAAGTTTCGTCAGATGGGATTTACCTAGCTGGCGAGCGAAGACTTTGGTGCCTCTGTTCTGTTCAATCGCAGCCGCGATGGCGCGGGTGTTGGAACATCGGAGGTCACGTCGCACCAGCTTCCGGATCTTCCGGTTGAGGTTCCTCCCATCCGGCGAAGACGCCTGCGTGGATGACATTTCTCGTCTCTGCCTCATAAGTTCGAGAGTCTCGAGCGAGAGTTTAGACTCTCTGTTACCGCTTTTGCCGGGAAACACCCTTTGAGACACCTCCTGTAGCGTTTTGACCACTGTGTCGGTTTTTTCGTCAACATTGTCCTTTAGTACAGTTTATTAATCGGACGCTTCCGAGCCTTCATTTAATTAATATAGTCTATTTCTCTATTCTCATTATATAAAGCTTCTGATTAATTTGTATTCGATCAAGCGAATCATCAAATTGGGAGAAGAGCTTAATTTGTTAGTAAATTTATTAACGAGACATTTTTGTCGTACTATTTTCTGACAGATTTTAATAGAATTCGGCAAGGACGTAGATTTTAGCCAGGGGAAGGATATACGCTACAATTTGTCTAAAAAAACGTGAGTGTGTGAAACATTCGCTTAAAAATGACCCTAACGAAGTTGTGGGTACAGTGAGTATTATAATTGTGATAGTTTGTATGTGCCGGAAGACGTGGCAGGCCCCTCACAAGATGGACCGATGACCTGGTGAAGGTCGCTAGTAGGAGTTGGATGTGTATAGCACAAAGACGGTCGTTGTGGCGGTATTTAGAAGAGGCTGTTGTCCTGCAGTGGACGTCTTCCGGCTGAAGAAGAAGAAGAAGTTTGCATGTTTGGTTGTTTGTCATTCAATTACGCAAAAACGGCTGGAACGGATTTGGATGAAATTTGGCACACAGATAGTTTATTACCTGGACACGTAGGATATTTTTTATCCCGGAAAAAATAAAGTCAATGCGGACGAAGTCTCGGGCAGAAGCTAGTTTTTAATAAAACAATAAAAACAGTCACGCCTGTATTCTCCGAACGGGAGCGGCAAAGGTTCACTATGTACGCTCACATATCGCCGACGATGTTATAATGTAACTGGGGATGAGCTTATCGCCGTTATACGAGACATGCTACAATTCGAGACTTCGGCCTGTGATTGAGTATTTTTCGATAAGTTGGAAAAGAACACTTTCTGCCCTAAGATTTGAACGTGTGTGATATGCGTCACTAGACGAAGGAAGGAGACAAGGGAGGAGACGCGAAGGAAACAACAAACGAGATTTTTTTTTCAAGCTTTTATTTAACTTGCAATGTTCGTATGTCTATTTGTCTGTCTTTCTTACTATACAACTAGTTGATGTTTAGGGTCTGGTGATGAAGCGGAAAGGTGGCCAAGGGAACCACCCAACTGCTCAACATAACCCCACCGTGTTTGGGCTCGTTGGATTTGTTTTGACGAGTTCTGTACACCTGGATGATGTCCAGTATGTGATGATGGAATCGGTAGGAGGCTATGGGAACTCCTCAACTAACCAAGATATGTTAGTTGTGTTTTTGGTATAAAAGCTTGTTATCAAAAAGATCTTTTTATATTAAATTATACTAACTCCTTTTGAAGTTGTTCTGAGACTAAAATTCAAAATATAAATAATAGTTTAAAAACACGATTTAATATGAAGTATGACTGACGATTTAGCGCAGTGGTTAAGAGCTTGAGCCGGTTCGCCCACCGGGTTGAATAGTCTTGGGCAGACAAATCTTTGTGTATCCCATAATTATTTACTTCGGTTTGGGTATATGTGAATTTTCATGTTTGTAAACGCATCCACGACACATGAATAAATCCTAGTGTACTAATAAAAACGTAACCCTATTTATAATGAAAAAAAATTGTAAGCGGAACTAAAAAGGATAAGGTAAAAAAACAAGATGCTTTTTAGTTTACATTTATAAAAAGTCGACTATTATAACTAGATACCAATAAACTATTTATAACATTTGATGTCAAACACCTCACGCTTTTTCACAATCAAATTATTTAGTTATTATTTTCTTCTTTTTAGTTCGGCTCGCTATTAAAGCTTGTTTTAGTAATTATTTAAACTATATTTTTCTATTTACAACTAAATTGCACCGAAAGTAGTTGTTATTTAGTTTTAATTACACAATTGAGTATATTAGCCCTTATTTTTTATATTTTCCGCTAATGAAGTTTGAAAACCCAATGATACCTACTATTAATACCGAGCCATACTCTGGCAGCAAATATTTCCATTGCCCCAATTGATTGCGATCCGCACGGGCTCAGTTTAAAAGCTGGCATTTTCAGTTAAATCGCGTTTAATGGGCCGATGAAATAAATCAACGATCCCGCACAGATAAGGTATTTTATGGGAATACTACAGATATATTCGATTTATCGGAGATCGATTTGGAGTGTATTTATTATATTTGAACGTTTAAATTTCCGCGAGTGATTTTTGGGACCGTTAAAAGCACCATTCTGGTTCCGCATGCCAAAAAAATAATCGCCTTCACGCGTATATTCCCCTAAAGGAGGTGGCGCATGACAGAGGTGCATTGCCGATAACGTTATATACATCCCGATTCAATATGGAGCTAGCATATTAAGATAATACTGGGTGCAATTTTAGACTCCGGACCGATTCTGAACATTCTACCTATCTTAGACTAAAACTCGTGATCGCCAGCTGAGACATTCTTCACTAAACTAAAATAAAACTGACTAAAATTTATATATATATATATATATATATATATATATATATATATGCCTCGAGTATAAATTTTCCTTACATTAAAGCAGCTAATATCGCTGGATATGTTCATACCTTAACAACATAAGTCAGTTGGTAGCACTAAAGGGTTTTCTCTCGTTGCCGGTTGACGTAACATCAGGAGTGCCACTAGGGTCTCATCTAGGACCCCTCTTTTTTGTAATTTTTATTAATGATCTCGTTACCCAATTATCATGCCAATGTCTCTTATTTGCCGATGATATGAAGATCTTCAACTCCATATCTTCTGTTGAGGACTGTCTTGTTTTACAAAATGACTTATATACTCTGTCTGCCTGGTGCAATCTCAACCGTATGCATCTAAACGTTAATAAGTGTTCCATAATATCCTTCACAAATAAGTGCAATTAAATTAATAATAAGTATATTATAGATGGTAAGGAGCTAACCCGCTCTTACATTATCAAAGATTTAGGTGTTCTCTTTGATGATAAGCTCTCTTTTTGGTCGCACTATCAGTACATTACGTCTAAAGCTAATACTTCTGAGTCCTGTCCTGGAATATGCAAGTCCAATAGTCGCTCTAACACTACTTACGAAATGAGACTGACTCAATTCGGCATCCAATCACTCGAAACAAGACGAAAAGTTTCCGATTTCATTTATTTATACAAAATGTTACATGCAATGATCGATTCACCAAAGTTACTTTCACAAATAAGTTTAAATATAAAATTTAGGGCTCGCAGGTCTGATAAAGCTAATCTTTTCGCGATACAAATTCATAAAAATAATATTTCTTATTTCAATCCTCTAGTACGAATACTTCGGCTGAAAATCAAATCTGTAAATACATTAGAAGTATAAAAAATATCCTTCATCGAACACATAGTTAGTATTATATGTAATAGTATCTTCTCTACTTGCAATTTCGTACGTTTTCATTTTAAATCTTAGCACTCACACGATAAGTTTATTATCGCCCCTTCGCTAAATACTGTTTATGCTGAATGTACATATTATGGTTTGCAATCTAGATCTTTACTATAAATTGAATTGTTTAATATCCACCGATTGTTAAATGTGCTGTATATCAATAAAAATAATTAAATAAATAAGTGATATCGTAGTGGTTAGACCGTTGGACTGCAAAGTCAGAGGTCTCGTGTTCAAACCCAGACACGCACCTCTGTCTTTTCGAAAGCATTAAAAATTAATGATTACTTGTTTAACGGTAAATAAAAACATCGTGAGGAAACCTGTATGCCTAAGAGTTTCTTGAAGGTGTGTGAAGATCGCCAACCCGCACTGGGTCAGCGTGGTGGACTATGGCCTGAACGCTTCCTCCACCCTCATAGTTCGTCTCATACACGGTCTATTTATGAGTAAAAATATCAATATAACTGATTGTCATAACATGAATATAAGTACTAGAGAAAGATGATTACTAATGATGTAAAATAGGTCAATCTTCCCACTTCAGGGTTTGTTGCTTAGTCATAAGTCAGCTGGATGTAAATAGGATTGAAATTAGGTAAGCAAGGAAACAAAATAAATAAAGTTATACTAGACCCTGGCCATCTCATTATTACGTGATTAGGGAGAAGGGTAAGTTAGGTACTCCTCTACTTAGGCTAAGGGTAGAAGACTATTTGAAGAAGAGTACTGAAAAAGTTTCTTACAATATTTTTAAGATACAACATCAACCAAACTTAATTAGGCACTTTTCAAGTGATGCTTGACTTTTGAAGAAACTCATTGGGGTAATTAATATAGCGAAAGGTATATTTTAAATTGAGTTTTTACTTTGCACCTTGTATATAGGGCTGTGAAAGTTTTTTAAACAGGGACTATCAGATTTAGACATGTCTCCTAATTACTTTACAGAAATCATCCTAGAAATTTTTAATTACTTACGACGGACGATTTAGCGCAGTGGTTAAAAGCTTAAGCCGCTCCGCCCACTGTCTAATAGTCGCGGGTTCGATTCCCGCACGGGACTAATCTTTTTGTGATCTACAATTATTGGTTTCGGTCTGGGTATTTGTGTATGTGAATTTTCATGTTTGTAAACGCTTATAAATAAAAAAAAGCTTATAATATGAAATGAATAATTTCTTACTTTATCAGTCGATTGATCGCTTCTAAAATAGTAACTGACCAAAAGAAGTAAAATGAGAAACACTTCGACAAAACTATGTTACACCCATGAGCGATTAAAATGACATTAATTTTTTCATAACTTTATTGAGTAGCATAAATATTGTATATACATAATAATAAATACTGTATGATATTAATTGTAATAGATTTTCTCATGAAATAAAACTATTTTTTTCGGATTTAAAAAAAAATAGTTTTATTTCTATCTATCTATCTATCTATATCATCACGCCAGCTCCCTCGCGGGGTAGGCAGAGACTACAGAGTTCCAACAGGTTCTTTCCTTACATACCTCTCTGGCTTCCTCCACTCTCATAGTTTTATTTCATGTGTAATATTCGCGTAAATGTAAGGACTCAGTAGATTTTCTCAATTCTATGCAAGACTTCAGTTCCCTGGTTTCTAGGCGGGTTTTAAGTTAGAAATAGGTATCGCTTAAAATAAACTTTTTGGTCAAGTTGGATCTCTTGTACATCTAATTGTTGAAGCGTCTTATTTAAATATTGTTTTATATAAAACTTAGCCTCACTCTGGGAATTATTACTGTGTCGTGGATGCGTTTACAAACATGAAATCCACATGCAGAAAATACTCAGACCAAATATTTGTGGGTATCACAAAGATTTGTCTCGTGCGGGAATCGAACCCGTGACTACTTGATTCAGTGGACAGAGCGATTCAAGCTCTTAAATACTATACCAAGCCAGTCCATATTGCATACATAATAAATTAAAAAATAGTTTTGTATAAGGCACCACATGTAACGCAATTTCTTACTTACGACCCACTTCTTAATACTCTTGTCTCATTAAAATCCAAGCAAGACTCATTAAAATCCTCTCTTGTATAGAAAATTAAACCGCAACGTTAAAATTTTACTGAAGCATTATTTCCTTGCAGAGAACTTAATAGCGCGCTGTGATAAAGTTCATTTAAAGCGTAAAGTTTACGGTGTGTCATTACATAAAAATGAAATTTAAATTGTTGTAGTTGTGTGTTAAAAATATTTATTTTTATGCATACACTAAGTATAGCTTAGCTAGACTTCGCTCGGGGTTTTATTCTGTGTATTTTTGTAAGTCATCTATGAAGACTATCTTTAACTGTCTTTCAGTATGCGTGTTGAGAAAACATTTCGAATGGTATTAAGTGTGAATGTTGTCATAATTATTAATCAATAATTTTTCTATCTGTTCATATCATCACGCCAGATACCTTGCGGGGTAGGCAGAGGGTACAGAGTTCCAACCAGGTACTTTCCTTACATACCTCTCTGGCTTCCTCCACTCTCATAGTTCATCTCATACCCGATCGCCAGTTACGGGGACTCTTGACTCGTCCTTCAGATAAGACTCGGTCTATTAATCAACTATAACTCTGGAAATTATGTATAAATGACTAAAATAATTAAAGGGAATTACTACTGTTTTGTGTTTTTCTTGTATTGTAATCTGAATCAAAGTATAAATAAGTACATCCACCGTTTATCATAATATTATTATTTGTTATGAACAAGCAAAAATGTAAACACAATTTGGCCCGCGCAGGCAACATTGCGTTACATCTGTAAGCAGTGAGAGGACTTGTGTTCTTATTTATGATCGTTTATACTGTGCAATTACCTCAAATACTTACTTGCACCGTGCACTATCCCCATAAGTCATAATTTTTGTGCATACAAGGTAAAGGCCAAAGTATTATTTAAAAATAAATATTTTCTCGGTCTCGGCTTGAATTTCGGCTTTTGGATAAACGTCGTTGCGTTTTGATCTACCATAAGTGAAAGGAGGATACTGTGGACAAACATAATTTTCAAAAGAACCGCAGATTTTAGGAAAATTTTATAAAAATGTTGGCAATATGTGTTGCATCAGAAAGTTACCATATGGTTTTTGGGATCTGGGTAGTTATTTGAATTAGGTTGCGTTCACACGAGTGCACGAACGCGTTGAGGCGTTCGTGCGGTACTAAAATTTACATCGTCAGGCCAACATATATTCCACACACAGAGGCGGTATAGGTATATTGTGTACACTACTCGTCCACGATATTAAATCCTAATGTAATGGGGAGGGAGCCTATTGCCAATATACCGGGCACATTTTTGGGAGTGGTACTGGGAATTTTGAGATACCAACACTACAATTCATCCGATCTTGAGTTGGGACTCAGGACCTTGAGAACACTGCGCGCATTAAACGACCACTAAACTAATGAGGCAGTCAGACAAGAGGTCAAACAAGTAACATACCTTCTACAAGACCTCACTTTATCGTACGTGGGTGCGCGGTTTTCAGCGCATCGCCAATATGTATTTTATGTCAACATGCCCACCCAAAGATAGACACTAGTCGTATAACCGCATAAACTAGACTACACATGTAAGAAATTATAACAAAATGCTTCAATATTGCGTGGACTATTATACTGGCTAAAGTTGGTATTTTGCAGCATATCCAACTGCGAAATATCCTTTAAAAATTGTAACTGTAGTTATAAGTTTTATTACAATCCGTCGGAAAGTATTTTGTACAGCAATAATGTGAGTCTGTGTATTTGCTTTTTAAACTGTACAGTGCATGTTTGGCAAAGTGGTGACAGTGGTTTTGAACGACTACACATGTAAGAAATTATAAAACAATGCTTCAGTACTTCGTGGACTATTGTACTGGTTAAAGTTGGTATTTTGCAGCATATCCAATTGCGACATATCTTTTGACGGACGATTTAGCGCAGTGGTTAAGAGCTTAAGTCGCTCCGCCCACTGTGTCTAATAGTCGCGGGTTCGATTCCCGCACGGAACAAATCTTTGTGTGATCCACAATTATTTGTTTCGGTCTGGGTATTTGTGTGTGTGAACTTTCATGTTTGTAAACGCACCCACGACACAGGAATAAATCCTAGTGTGGGGCTACGTTTTTTTAAAACCCAAAAAGAAAAAAAAAAACTTATAACTGTATTTATAAAGTTCACTACAATTCGTGGGAAAGTATTTTTTACAGCAATAATGCAAGTCTGTGTATTTGCTTTTTAGACTAAACAGTTCATGTTTGGCAAAGTTTAGACAGTGGTTTTGAACGACTATACATGGAAGAAATTATAACACAATGCTTCAGTACTTAGTGGACTATTGTACTGGCTAAAGTTATTATTTTGCAGTATATCCAACTGCGAAATATCTTTGAAAACTTGTAACTATATTTATAAAGTTCACTACAATTCGTGGGAAAGTATTTTTTACAGCAATAATGCAAGTCTGTGTATTTACTTTTTAAACTGTACAGTGCATGTTTGGCAAAGTGGCGACAGTGGTTTGAACGAAATTGTGCGCTATTACACTTCTAGTCTTTTATTATTATGATTTCTCTGCCTTTACCGCGCGTCTCATCGTTACGTTGCGCCGCGCGTTTATCTGTACTTAGCCTTAGCGTGCCTGCCCTCTGTTTCTTTTTGTTATTGTAATATGTTAAAGCAATGTTTCGAGATAACGAATTCATCTTCTTCTTCCTCTTCCGATACTTGTCACCTACTAATCTGCAAAAGTAAGTAGTACATACTTATGTGATATTTTTCTAAGTGTTTAGAAGTGCATCATCGCTGCAGCTCGCCATACGCATCACAGCAGTAGCATAAAGTGGGCAGGTGTGGGCGAATAACTGAGCCGTCGCCGCAATGCGGTACGAACATCTTATATTCATACTATTGTTGCGATTTGGGACTGAGACTGACATCGATATTATTTTTACTTTGAATAGTTATGGTATTATTCGATTCACGCTTTTCCTGTTGACGTTTTACTGCTTCTACTGTCCAGGTAGTGTCTCTTGTTGAAAATCACAAGGTCCTGATATCGTAGGGTGTAGAGGTTAGTTTTTCTGTCTGAAAATTCTCTGTAACAGTTCGGAGTTGGTGTTGTGCCCGGTATAATGGTAATTAGTATGGGCCCTAAATATGAGGAGCTTACGTCCTTGGCGATATGTGAGTGTACAGACAGAAGTTGGTAAAATTAGGAATCACGTTTGTAAAGTATGCAATTGATTTTAGTATATTATTCCTTAAGGTAAAAGGAATCAAGGAAGATAATATTCATTACGAGGTCGCACGATTTAAGTCCGACATTAATTCTTACAGCTGGTTTGCTGAAGGTTCCGGTACGGGGTAACGTAATGGTAAACAGTAAGACAATGATGATATCACCACAGTCAAGGTTATGGTTGAGCAACTTATGCAGAAAAAGTAGGTATGTAGTGTACGACGATTGCTTCGAGATTACGTTATAATAGCATTTTAGCCACTGTCCATTATGTGATCTGCTATATATGTGATCGCAATGCATATATATTTCAGTAAATCCGTAGAAAAAACCTAGCACTACCGGCTATTTTGGGGGGAGTGTTGAAGCTTTGCATAAAAAAATGAGTCCTATAGTAAGTTTATGATAGAAGCGACATAATGGATAAAATAGTTTAAGACAATTTTACTGCTCCATTTACTCTGTTATAATCTTTATATATCCTGAAATTAACACATTTACGATTCATTATCATCAGAACCGTCCACTGTTGAGCGTAGGCCTCCCCAACCGCTCTAAAGCTCAACCGGTACGATTGCTCTTTAGGAGATGTATAGAACTTCTAGGAAATGACTGTATAAGTACAACAAGGTTCAGCCCAATAGCCCGTGTCTTAAGAAGATCTGGCGGGGGACCCCCTCCCCCCAGTACCAATACCAGCAGGGGGGCCTTCAGAGTCGCGGACGAAGTCGCGGGCAGAAACTAGTAATAAATAATACCAAAATATTATCTATATTTTTATTGCTCTACCGACGTAATTAAATAAATACTTTAATATCGCTACCACTGAAACACTAATAACGGTCGGTTTCAATATTACGGATAGAATTTTGACACATTTTGTATGGAAAATCTGTCAAAATTCTACTAACAGTAAGCAAAAATCTATCCTTGAGTTGAATATTGAAACCAGTCATAAGGCACTTAACAAAGGCAGTAAAATAATGGTGACAATGTCTACTTCGCAACAATTCACCGTATCTTGCCAGAATAGTTTTAATATTTTCCAACTGAACCGAAGGAAATGCGGCATTCTTCGCTTGAACAATACTCTCGGTTGGACTGAATGGGTATTTTGTTCGTGCCAAAAAACTTTATGCTTTACTGCGTATTCTCATCGGTTACTTGACTGAACCGAGCTGGGTACTTAAGTAATTGAGTAGGATTGCTTGGGTTTGGCTTTTATAGACTGTGCCTTTTTATTTAATTTGAGAATTGTCTGGGACTCTATTGATTTATCCATACTTTTGTAAATTCGGAATAACTTTGTTACTTTTTTACTTCTAAACTGCTGTAGAGATTTTAATAGCATTTAGCGAGGAGTTGAGAAGTTGGGAATTTCATTGGGAAGGATAAAGGTTATTTTTGTACGCAGACGAAGTCGCGGGTAGCGAGTATGTTATATTACGTATGTTAAAGGGTTGCCTTGTTGCGCATAGTACGGGTTCGGACAGTGTTTATGTATTTTTATCTACAAATTATAAGCAGCAGTTTAGAGAGGCTTCCCTCTTTTACATCATCCGTTATATGTCAATTTATAGCGTTGTTTACACACAATACAACTCTACCACTGAGTTTTGGGGAATTTAGGTGTGCATGTTTATTTTATATTTTAAAGGACCATTTAAGGACCCTCATCGATATCTCGTCCCATATTACATGGAACCTAACATCATTGGGGAAAAGTAGGTGTACAAAGTACATCTCTGCAACTCCAGCGTGGGGGCGTAAAGGCGTGTCCGTATCATATATATCAATGATCTAGTGTCTAAGGGACCATATTGTCGGTGGCGAACTCGCGCGATTTACATCTGCATTATTTTTTATTGTTAATACCGACTTAATTTTTAGCGGACGAAGCGACCGTCGAGTGACACGCACGATTATACCGGTTTATTTTATTTTTCAGTTTGCTAAAACTGTAATTCAATCAGCTATATAAGGGCTTGTTGGTGACTTCTTCAATCCTATCTGCAATCAACAACATCAGTGCTGGCCTGGATGACACAAGTTTATTTCGGACGGTTTTGGCGGACCATTTAGCGCAGTGGTTAAGAGCTTAAGCCGCTCCAACCACTGTGTATAATAGTCGCGGGTTCGATTCCCGCACGGGACAAATCTTTGTGTGATCCACAATTATTTTTTCCGGTCTGGGTATTTGTTTGTGAATTTTCATGTTTGTATACGCATCCACGACATAGAAATAAATGTAAGGGGGGGGGGGGGCTACGTTTTTAAAATAAGGAAAAAATAATCTTAAAAGCGCAATACTAAAACCCCGAAAATCGACAACACGTTTTGACGGTGAATTTAGCCTGGCGACATTTTATTTTAGATATTTCATCATCACGGTATTTACCGTGTGGCCAATCTAACGCTCTAAGCTCCAGCTTGTAACGTTGCACAACCGTTGTACGGTATCTCAAGTTAAGTCTATGGGTCATTCGTATTCGTATCGAGGAATTAAAATCGGAATATTTATAAAAATACGGTTAATCGCGAATTCAATCACTGCGAGAAACTACTTTTGGAATTAAACAAACGACCGGCATCTGGGAATTAGTTAAACTCCAATCCGGTAATTGTTTTTCTTCGCTAACACTTCAAAAGTTTCCAAAACTTTATTAACTCTTTTCCTTCAGCTTAGAAAGTTTCTTAGGTACCGAATGCCATTCCCAGTAAATTGATGGTGATTTTTTCCCGCTTTTAACACCCATTTTTCAAACGTTGGTTTTTCGTTATTTTCAGTTAGCATTGAGAGATTGGTACAAATCTTTTTAAATTGATTCCTTTTCTACTCAATTATTCATAATGATTGGGCGGTTCCTAGATCTCTCCAGCGATGCCGCATTGACTATAGGTACATCGAAGTGTTGAAGTGCTTGTATAATAACGCCACCATGTCAGTCCGAGTACAGGGGCAGTGCACGAAGGTGATCCCCATAAAAAGAGGAGTAAGACAGGGAGACGTCATTTCTCCGAAACTGTTTACGGCCACCTTAGAGGACGCCTTCAAGCTCTTGGAATGGCAAGGACTTGGCATCAACATCAATGGCGAATACATCACTCACCTTCGATTTGCCGACGACATTGTGGTCATGGCGGAGTCGCTGGAAGATCTAGGACGAATGCTCGGTGACCTCAATAGAGTATCCCAACAAGTGGGTCTTAAAATGAATATGGACAAAACAAAAATAATGTTTAATGTCCATGTCGTACCCACCGCACTCACCGTTGGGAACTCTACTCTTGAAGTTGTCGACGAATACATTTACCTGGGACATGCAGTCCGGTTAGGTAGGTCCAACTTTGAGAGAGAGGTCAATCGACGAATCCAACTCGGCTGGGCAGCCTTCGGGAAACTGCGCAACATCTTCTCATCCAAAATACCTCAGTGCCTAAAGACTAAAGTTTTTAGTCAATGTGTGTTACCAGTGATGACATATGGATCAGAGACGTGGTCTCTTACAATAGGTCTCATAAAAAAGCTCAAAGTTGCTCAGCGAGCTATGGAAAGAGCTATGCTCGGCGTTTCTCTACGTGATCGAATCAGGAATGAGGATTCGTAGATTCGTAGATTCGTAAAAGAACCAAGGTCACCGACATAGCCCTCAGGATTAGCATGCTGAAGTGGCAATGGGCTGGCCACATAGCGCGAAGATCGGACGGGCGTTGGGGCAGAAAGATTCTAGAGTGGAGACCACGTATTGGCAAGCGCAGCGTAGGACGACCGCCTGCCAGATGGACCGACGATCTTGTGAAAATCGCAGGAAATCGTTGGATGCAGGTGGCATCGGACCGGTTACGCTGGAAAGCGATTGGGGAGGCCTATGTTCAGCAGTGGACAAGTATAGGCTGAAATGATGATGATGATGATTCATAATGATTATTTTAGTCGTTAGAGATACACTTATTGTTGGATGAAAATCTCACGCAACGTCCCTAAAATAGTTTAAGAATTAATTTTTCGGAGAAGAACGGAACTTAGAAACAGCGTTGTTAGGAAATCAAAATTGCACCAATTCTCTGTTCCAAAAGTTTATATCCCATTAAGGTAGTGTATTCTATTTTGTTTTACGATTATGTTCGAATAGCAGAACATATTGGGTTATTTGTCCGCCTTGTTCTACTGTTAATTTAATAAAACACTACACTATGTTTTATAAGTTACTTTCATAGAAAATATTAATACAAAATTAACCCGTAAAATCAATTTACTAGTAGAATAAAATGAAGAAAAAAGCTTTATCTTCAATCTGTGGAACGAAATTGTAGAACATAGTAAAATTTTAATTCCAATTTGTTGTATTTAATTAACCAGCAGAACAACGTGGAAATGTATTCCTATATGATCTAATCTATCCATTTATCCAGTCACTTTGATAATTTACCAACGAGAAGACTTAGATCATGAATGATTTATAGCATTGTGCCTTAAATAGCTAGCGGGCTAAATTTAGGAGCTATTCGAACATCCCAATGCAGCCATATTTTCGGAATCTGGATTGTAATAACTGTTAATCATTTATTTGGTCTATTTGTTCCGATCGAGATCTGAAGCTAACTTCAGTTGTTTATAAACATACCCATCATACAAGAATATTTCACACAACAAACATAAAAGGAGGCTAATGTTTTATGCTAAACAATCAAAAGACTACCTCATTGATCGGACTGACGACTTGATCCAGTCGTTAAGTTAAGTAGCTTCGTCCATCGGATCGAATAGTCGCAGGTTCGATGCCCACATGGGACAAATCCTTGTGTGACCGATATATATTTTTGTTATTATAAAACATAGCTCCACCCTAGAAATTATTACTGTGTCGTAGGTGCGTTTACGAACATAAAATTCATATACACAAACACCTAGAATGAAACAAATATTTGTGGGATAAAACTATTTAACGAATTTTATCGCGGTTTATATTTGATTTTTTTTTTTTTTAAACGTAGCCCCACACTAGTATTTATTCCTGTGTCGTGGGTGCGTTTACAAACATGATAATTCACATACACAAACACCCAGACCAAAACAAATATTTGTGGGTCACATAAAGATTTGCCTCGTGCGGGAATCGAATCCACGAATACTCAATCCAGTGGGCGAAGCGACGCAAGCTATTAATCACTGGACCAAGCCGTCCATAAAACGAAAGTTTGTTTTGGAATGGTTGTATGTGAACGCACACAGGAATAATTCCAGTCCTGACGTTTGTGTTAAATCTAATGGTGGATAGGGCGGCTGATGAATACGAGATCCTGGATTTAAATATTAGACAAAGTGTGGTTTTTGTATGGCAAGATTGTTATTAACAGTGCGAGTCTGGAATTGTGGCCAGTATAATGGTTATAGTATTAGATCATATTGACGGACGATTTAGCGCAGTGGTTAAACTCAAATAATTTATTTTGTATAAGCCTTGCTTACAAATAATCAATTTACATTTTTTTTTAAATCTAACTACTAATCTACCAGCTCGGCCTCCTCTGAGAAAATCAGGCTCTTTCTCTTTTTTACTTTCTATTTTTTTTTAATCATATTGTGTGGATATGATACAATGCTTAGGTTACAATTCAATATTTTTCGATCTTGCTCAAGTGTGATGCCGTACGAACGAGATATGAGACTAATGATGTTATTTACAAGGCTAGATATGTGACGAATGAGCTAGATATGAGAATCAGCCGCTCCGCCCACTGTATCGAATAGTCGCGGATTCGATTTCCGCACGGGACAAATCTTTGTGGGACCCACAATTATATGTTTCGGTCTGGGTATTTATGGGTGTATGTGAATTTTCATGTTTGTAAACGCGAATGTATGTAAGTGTAGGGCTACTTTAAAAAAAAAGAAAAAGCGAGCGTCTTCTGCGAAATATACGTGTGTCATGAGTATACGTAGGTACACCTCTGCCGCCCTCTACTTGAGGATATATATTATTAACCTTTGAAAACCACGCCAGCAAGAAATATACCTACAGTAAGACGATATTATTTCAGCATAAGTTTCTGTAGTCACCCCACTATATCAAGAGTTAATGATGTGAAAATAAAATATATATTATGTCCTTCAGTCTTGTTTTCGTGGTTTACTTTGTGAGATGATTTGTACAAATAGTCTTATAGATTTATATCTCGGTTTAGGTCTGTACGGTCAGCGACATAAGTCGCTTAACACTCTCAGTTTTCAAATGGCTTGCACACTTTTATTTTGTATGTAATCAATTTTTTTTTTTTTTTTTTAAAGTTGTTGTGTAAATAAGTTTCGAGTGCTTTGCAGCACCCATGGTTACATGAAGGATTTAGGAATAAAGAGTATTATTGATTTCAAAATATGAGTATGTTAGGCGACTTTCGTTGATGAGTGTACGATCTGTTTGTATGAAATAAAATACATATCCACGGGCAGCGATTTTTTTATGTTACAATGCCACTGTAGAATAGTTATTCGGACAATTTTTATGGTAAAATGAAAGCGGTCGTCAATTTTGTGTCAAATGATTTTTAATTTTATGGTACTTTAGTTAGGTCGCTTGTAAGTATAAAACGAGCTAGCATTTTACCCGAGCAAAGAAATAATGTAATGTTGTTTATGTGTATGTAGGTCCATAAGTATGTATGAATTTCTTCTTCATGGGCACGACCTGCACCCTAAACGGCTTAATAGATTTTAGTTATGAGTTGTTAGATTCGGCATAGGTTCCATCCAAAATAGAATAACGATGCCATATTTTATATGCCATATACGAATCATAACGAAGGGAAGTAAAAAAATAGTTATTCCGGTCCGATCCCCCAGTTTTGATCCCCTATGGATTCAGTTTTATTTCAAATTATTTTCTATTCCGATCTGAATCACCTGTCAAAAATGTTATGGGATTCGCTTAGAGCGAAACATATTTAGTGGATCACCCAAAAAATAAATAATAATAATAAAAACAGGGTATCGGTTCTAGGGATCTGAGCCATATAAGTAAAAAAAATCTGGGTTATTATAAAATTATGGATATCAAATTAAAGCTGATAAATAGCCATATTTAAATATTTATACTTTTATACTATTTTGAAACAAAACTACATTTAATTAAATTACAAAGTCTTAAATGTAAATCCTACGTCGGACAAATGTAATTTTTCTATCGAAAAATTACGGAGTCCGGAGTGGAGCTGTGTCCGGTATATGGCAATACGCTCGCCTCCTATTACATGAAACTTACCTTCGTCGGCGAAAAGTGGGTGTACTCAGTATACCTCTGGCACGCTCGCTTGGGGAATATAGGTGTGACGGTGTGAGTGCTTAAATGTACTCTCGTCAATTAACTTATTATCTTAATTAAATATTATGTTTCACATATTGAGTTCACATATTCACGCGAATTAAATAAAAACTTTAGAATCTTATCATGGCTTATTTTTGTTGTTTAGGTTGTTGATATTTTGAGTGCCTTACTTTGCTTCAGTATCGCGCGTGCGCATTGTGCGAGCGGTTGTGTCATTGAAATCCGTCGAGAATAATGACTTCGAAAGTTTTAAAGTGGAATAATTGCAACATAGTAATATGTGAAGTTCTTGCTTTTGTACTGAGTTCTTAGATTTACGCGAATATTACACATGAAATAAAACTACTTTTTCGACTACTTTTACTTTTCCCATCGACTTGGGATCCAGTAATTAATATAATCAAATCCAAAACCAAGCATAACACTGCAAGACCTCAAGACACCGTGAGCTCATTCTGCGTAGATCGGACCGACAAAAATAATTAAGAAGTTTGAGGGTACCCCGGAACAACTATGCCTTTTGGACGTCTACCACCTCAGTCCTTCCCGTGACCATGGGTGCTGCAAAGCACTCGAAACGTCGGGAACTTAAAAATCAAAATAAACCGCGATAAATCCGAAAAAGTAGTTTTATTTCTTGCTTTTGCCCAAAATAAATTGGACGTGATGGACGAAGAAAGTTTAGTGCGCCTATGTGCTTCAGGATTCGCAGTGAAGGATATAGAAGATGCCAAAAAACTGCTTTTTGAGTTGGTTCCAGATAGGAGAAATTACAAGTAAACGGAATGGTAAAACGCAGCTGTTGTTAAAAGAGACAGATCCAGAAAAAGTCCCTTTATTTGTGGCAAGGGAATTGCATAAACTCCCGCCAGTTACCTTCGATCATATTGATGCCACAAAATTATTAAAAGACATATTAATTATGCAAAGTGAAATAAGTATCATAAAGAACTCATATGAAACAAGAAAAGTATGTTAGAAAAGATTTCATAAATCATAAACAAACATCGCCTAACAGCTGTTTGAATATAAATATGAAAAGAGGAGGTGGATTATTAAACAGTTACTGTTTGGACAGCGGACCGTTGGGCCTACCGCACTTAGTAGAAAAATCGGGGAACACGTCAGTTGCTGAGACGACCTTGCATGAAAGACTTCCGTCCTTGTCACCCTATAACAGTAAACCATGAAAAAAATCATGTGCGCAGGAGGCCGGTGAGTGCACTGAGGCCGACACTGAGATTTCGAAGCGGGCTACGGCGGGCCATGCAGCTGTCGAGTGCAAGCGAACTAATAGTCACAGCGGTATTCCTAAGCCGGCGCTTGACCAAGCGACCGTGCAACAAAGGGGCCATGTCTTAAAGGTTAACGACGCAAATGTTAACTACACGAATGAATGGACAATAGTTAACAAAAAGGAAAGTAAATACCGTTTTGCAGGATGCAGAGGTAAAGCAGTAATTGAGCAAAACGACAAATTTAATGCGGCAGATATTAAGGTTCCGCTTTTCATAACAAATGTCGATAAAAAGACGTCTGAATGCGATGTTATTGATTATATAAAAGCTAAGACAGGCGTGTCAATAACATTAAAAAAGATTAAGATGTCAAAACAAAGAGAGTTATCTGTATTTTTGGATGACACTATTTGGCCTGAGGGAATATCGTTCCGAAAATTTGTGTATTTAAAGAAAGACGCGTTTAAAGTCAGAAACGAGTAACGAAATTGAGCTGCACCAGACAAATACAAAGATTAGTATGAGCAACATAATTATTTTTAGCTGTCGGTCAATAACAAGATCTATTGACTACGTATCATCATTGTGTATAATGGCAAATGTAGTTGCACTTCAGGAAACGTGGCTCTTGCCTCACGACATACCATATTTGGGAACCATAGACACTGACTTCGCGAACACGGGAAAATCGGCTGTGAATACTTCTGCGGGGATCCTTCGTGGACGTCCTCACGGCGGAGTGGCGATACTGTGGCGAAAGAGTGCGTTCACTAAGACAGTGTGCAGCTGGCGGCAGTGAGAATGGATTTTAATGATAGTGCTATATTAGTTTTTTCGGTGTATACAAGCTGTAACATAATGAACGCAAGACCTGAAAGTAGTTTGTTCTAAATCGGTAACTGAATTGATTCCAACTATTTTTAATGCACCATAATTTTTTTTTTAAATTTCCAAAAAATTCTTACTCCTTCAGTGCGCTATAAAAAACGAAATTTATTCTTGATTCATAGCAATAAGGAAATTACGAATGCATTCCTAACCCGTATTTCTCAAAATGCACACATACACATACAAGTTTGATTGTTAATTGGGGTATAAAAGTGCTTAAAAAAGGGGAAAACCCTTTAAATTTGGAAATTTGGTTTTCGTTTTGAATTTATGAAGCAATTCTCTAATTGGGGTGTCTGAGGTCCTGCGCTTATTATGTTACACCTTGTATATGCCTACGGATGTCGCTGAAAATCTATATGAAATGTCTCAGTGTATGGGTGAAATAAGTGCCATAATTGAAGAGTCTAATGTGGAATCGGTTTTCATCTTAGGGGACTTCAATGCGCACCCAGGTCAGTTATTTGGAATACAGATGTTGAACTATTGTGTAGAACAAAAGTGACGATGTGCTGATATTGAACTTGGTATTAATTCCAACTCATATACGTACCTTAGTGATGTACACGGCACAACCAGCTGGTTAGATCATTCTTTAGTGCATGAGGCTGCATGGAATTCTGTTACAGCCGCTAGAATATTATACAATGTGTCATGATCAGACCACTTTTCACTTGTAACAGGGTGCAATTTAAATAATTTAAAGTCTAAATCAGCTTTGGCTTGGTATTAATTCCAACTCATATACGTACCTTAGTGATGTACACGGCACAACCAGCTGGTTAGATCATTCTTTAGTGTCTGAGGCTGCATGGAATTCTGTTACAGCCGCTAGAATATTATACAATGTGTCATGGTCAGACCACTTTTCACTTGTAATAGGGTGCAATTTAAATAATTTAAAGTCTAAATCAGCTTTGATGGTCGAAATTTTTTCGTGTAATAAGACTATATGGGGAGAAAGGGATGCCACTCAAATTAAAATGTACCACGATGTATGTAACAATAGCCTAAGAGAGGTCCATTTTCCGTCTGAATCCGAAAATTGTAGTGACAGAACACGTAAAAATTTATCACATAGACTAGCGTTAGACAAGATTTATCACACTATTGTAAATAGCTTGCGTCGGGCATCTGAAATTAGTTTCAAAGTAAATACATGTAAAAAGTACATCACAGGATGGAACAAGTGTGTTAAGGAAGCCCATACACAGGCGCGAGTTTGTTTCCAGAGTTGGATCCTAAGTGGAAAACCGACAAAAGGTCCAGTGTACGAGAGGATGCGTAGCAGTAAACAGATCTTTAAAAACCAACTTAAATATTGCCAGAATAACAAAGAGCAAATAAAGATGAATACTATCGCAGCGCATCACTCTTGAAAAGATTTTAACAACTTCTGGAAGCAAACTCGGAAGACGAGTCCTAAAGTGAGCCCCCCTCCCCCCACCATTCTTTTTTTTTTTTTAAAACGGAGCCCCACAGTAGGATTTATTCCTGTGTCGTGGGTGCGTTTACAAACATGAAAATTCACATGCACAAATACCCAGACCGAAACAAATAATTGTGGATCACACAAAGATTTGTCCGGTGCGGGAATCGAACCCGCGACTATTAGACACAGTAGGCGGAGCGGCTTAAGCTCTTAACCACTGCGCTAAATCGTCCGTCATTGTAGGGGGTTTAAATGATAGTGTGCAAATTGCAGAGCTATTTAAAAATAGTTTCACTGTGACGTCACCTCTGGGCCCGAACGTGCAGGTGCAGAGGTCGGAGGCAGAGGAGAGTATTCGAGAATTAACAGTGCGCTTTAGTGCGAGGGACGTCGCCAGGGCGGTGTCGGGCATGAAAAGAGGTAAGTCTCCAGTTCATGACTCATTGAGTGTGGAGCATTTGCGGCATGCTGGCATACACTTGCTTCGTGTGCTGTCAATGTTCTACACTCTGTGTGTCGGTCACTCTTATTTGCCTGAGGACTTAATGAGAACGTTAGTCGTGCCAATTATTAAAAATAAAACGGGAGATCCTTCTGATATAAGCAATTATATACCAATTTCTCTGGCCACAATGATGGCCAAAGTGTTGGACGGTCTGCTTGAAAGGCAGCTAAGCCAAAATTTATTAATACATGACGCTCAGTATGGCTTTAAGTAGGGCGTATCAACTGAGAGCGAAATATACTGTCTCAAGCAGACAGTTCAATACTACACGTTGAGAAATACCCCAGTTTTTCCTGCTTTTTCGACCTCTCCAAAGCCTTTGATCTCGTTGCTTATGAGTTACTGTGGCGTAAAATGGAGAATTACATTACTGTACCGAAAGAAGTAGTAGTAGTAGTGTTTTTAAATATTGGTACAGCAATCAAACCAACTCTGTAAAGTGGGCGGGATATCTTCAGAGTACAGGTTGCAATGCGGAGTGAGGCAGGGAGGTTTGTCGTCACCCAAGCTTTTCAACCTTTACGTAGACAAGATGATTGGTGAGCTCAGCGACACCATAGTGGGTTGTTCAGTTAACGGTATAGTTGTGAACAATATAAGTTACGCGGATGACATGGTCCTGCTGAGTCCATTGATTAGTGGCTTGCGTAAATTAGTTGCCATATGTGAGCGGTACGCCGGGGTCCATGGTCTCAAGTACAACTAATCGAAGGGTGAGTTGCTGGTTTTTAAGTCACGCAATAAGACATGCCAATTTGCCACCAGTTCTTTTAAACGGCCCTCCTCTAGCAAGAGTTCCGCGATTTAAGTACTTGGGGCACTGTGTCACGGAGTCTTTGCTTGACGATGAAGATTTGGAGAGGGAACGCGGACCGTTGACAGTCAGATGTAATATATTGGCCCGCAGGTTTGCACGCTGCACTAAAGAAGTAAAATTATCATTATTTATAGCCTATTGTCAAATCTTCTATACGTGCAGCCTGTGGGTCAACTATACAAAGGGGACACTCAATGCTCTGCGGATCCAATATAATAATGATCGGATCCAATCGGCGAATCCAATACCTAGTGTTGTCGAGTGATATACTCGTATAGAAGTTGCCAGATGTCACTAATAGTGCGATCCAGTAGCCGATCGCAACGCTCATGTTCGAGTGTGAAACATTTATCTGTTCCACAAGGCAATAGGCTGATGGAAAGTTTTGAGCGATTCTAACGGTAGCTGGAACGCACTATAAATAAAATAAAATGCCTCATTATACATTTTATTTTTTTTCTTTACAAGTTGTATAGTAGCTGATTTAGGTAATTACCTTTTTCTTTCTATTTTATTCATTTTTTTTACTCTATTATTTGTCTTTTGTGTGTGATGCCGTGACGTCAACGTTCCTGCAAAAAGGTACTAACGGAAGATCAGCGCTGGCTGTCCACAGGCAGCAAACCTGCTGAGTTAGGAACTATTTTGTAATGCACTTTAAAGTTGTTCCGCCTCTATTAATAGGTACTTACCACATTTACTTATACCATCATGTACTTGCACCGTGTAATATTTAATCTTATCTCTGCATAGTGCGTTGCAAAATAAACGTTTTTATTATTATTATAATGCGTTCAGGATTCTGTTGGGGTTGCCGCGATACTGCAGCGCGTCAGAGATGTTTGCGGCTGCGCGGATGGCTTTCACGCGATTTTGCGTAAAAGAGCAGCATCCATGATGATGAGGGTGCGTGACAGCTACAACAGATTTTTGTTAATTTTTGTGGACCGGTTTGACGAATTTATTATGAGGCATTGGATCAGTATGCATGGTTCATGCTGATCGAGTGCCAAATAGTGTTGTGTTTAAATAATTAATTGTTACTAACATAGAGTTTAAGGAAATTGTTACTAACACACTATGGATTGAATCCGAAATAAATAATAATTATTATTATTTACAGCACCCGTGGTCAACGGAAGTACTCTACTTTTCTTGACTATGGGCGCTCAAAAACCGCGTTAAATCGAAAATATTTTATTTCAAACAAAGTCATTCAATGTGAAATTGTGTTCAGCTTATTCCTGCATAGTCTGGATTATGGGTACTACAGGATAAAATCTAGCTTTATCGTGGAAGGCTTACCCGAAGTGGTTGAGCAATATCGGGTATTGCACTCAGCACTAACGAGTATCGACTAACCATCGACCGATAGCATAATGCCTGTGTATATTAGATAGTAGAAAACGAAGTTGGTATTGAGTGCTGAACTCTTTTACTGCTATTATAATTTTAATTTAGATTTAGAGAGATAGCGAATCAGTGTTACTCAGTGTAAGGCGAAGTGTAAAGTGTAGGCTAAGAGCGTATGGTTTGATTTATTGTAGACAAACAATTCAAGATTCATAATAATAAATCTTAATTTACGTTTTATCATATGTTTACGTAGATAGGTATTGCATATCGACGCTTGAATGGCAAAAAGGAATAAGCGACTCGACGGTTGAAAGGTGTAAGAGACATGTAATATTAGCCTTTCTATCATCATGCCAGATCCCTCGCGGGATAGGCAGAGAGTACAGAGATTTAACAAGTTCTTTCCTTACATGCCTCTCTGGCTTCCTCCACTCTCATAGTTTGTCTCATATTCGCTTGCCGGTTACGAAGACTCAATGAGCCGGCCTGTCTTAATTCTTTTTTTTTAAGTAGCCTTATATTTTTAAGAATTATTCCTGGGTCGTGTTCTTGAACATGATATTTATGTGGACAGATCCCAACTGAAACAAATATATGTGGGACACAAAAAGATTCGTCCCCTGCGGGGTTTGAACACGTGACTACTTGACCTAGTGGGTGGAGCACTTAAGCAGAACTTAAGCTCTTATCCACATTCCCAAGCCTTTGCCTTACAAGAATCAATAAAATAGAGAAAAGTGATATTAAGACAAAACAACAAAAATAAATAAGAAGTTTGAGGGTTCAGTAAGGATGGAAAATACACCGCTGACATAGAGAGAAGAGTGAGTGCAGGGAACAGAGTGAATGACGCGATGGGAAAGCTATTTGGGAGCCGGCACTTAAGCCGAAAGGCGCAGCTGGCCATACATAATGGAGTGCTTGTCCCAACGCTGTTATATGGCAGCGAGAGCTGGGTATGTAAGAAGGAAAATGAAAGTAGAATAAATGCGGTGGAAATGCGAGCTCTGCGGAAGATGTGCGGAGTGAAGCTGACCGACCGTATTCGCAATAGCGTAGTAAGTAAGCAAATAGGTATGAAAGAGAGTATCGGTGTGAAGATGAGAAAGGGTATGCTCCGTTGGTTCGGGCATATAGAAAGAGTGTCCGAAGAAAGAATGACAAAACTGATATACAATGCGAAAGTGGAAGGATGTAGATACCGAGGAAGACCTAGACTATCTTACCATGACCAAATAGACCAGGCCTTATCTGAAGGACAAGTCAGGAGTCACCGTAACCGGCGAGCGTGTATGAGATGAACTATGAGAGTAGAGGAAGCCAGAGAGGTATGTAAGGAAAGAGCCTGTTGGAACTCTGTACTCTGTGCCTACCCTGTAAGGGATCTGGCGTGATGATATAGATAGATAGAAGTTTGAGGGTACCCCGGAACAATTATGCCTTTTCGACGTGTACCACATCAGTCCTTCCCGTGACCATGGGTGCTGCAAAGCACTCGAAACGTCGGGAACTTAAAAATCAAAAATAAACCGGGATAAAATCCGAAAAAATAGTTTTATTTCATGTGTAATATTCGCGTATATCTAAGAACTCAGAAAGTGATATTGTTGAGTGCAATATCTAACCGACGCATTTTACTTACAGATCGGGTTATCAACATTTTATATCTTATACGAAAATCTTCATACAAGTTGTATCGTAAATAACGCAAGACCTCAGACACCATGAGAGATCAATAATTTACAAATTCAAAACGAAACCCAAATAAAAAAAAATGTACCCCTTTTTTAAGCTCTTTTATACCTCAATTAACAATGAAACTTGTATGTACGTCTATGTGTGCGTACTGCGAAATAAGCTTTAGAAATGCATTTAAAATCTCGGTATTGATCGGAATCAAAAATAAATTTAGTTTATTATAGCGCACGGAAGGAGTTACAGCATTGCAAAAATAAAAAAAAATGTAAGATACGAGTATATAAAAATTGTTGGAATCCATTCAGTTACCGATTTAGAACAAACTACTTATACGCCTTGCGTATATTGTGTTCCATCATGTATAGCTTTATATTAAAACATTCAATACTATTGTATAAAATAAAAATACCGTATTTTTCAAAGAAAAAAAATGAAGCAAAGCTGTGGTATAATAGTGGGTAGAACAGACATTCTAAGCTTGGATGTCTGTTTCTAAAATTGAAGTGCAACGGAGCCGGGAATCGTATTAGCTTAGAGCTGGATTTGTTTAGTGGTACTGAGTAAATGGAGCTTAAGTTCAACATAGTTTGGTTAACTATGGTCCAGCGTTTACTAAGTAGTGCTAACATAAAAGGGGGGATCAAGTTGAAACCACATTATATGTAAAAAATGTCGAAGAACCCGCTTGCATAAACTTTATTGTTTTATATCATATATGTATAGATGTAAAATAAATAATGCAAGACTTGAATGTAGTTTATTCTTAATTGGGATACAAAGTTTAATTGGATTACTTCACATTGTAGCTTAATACGTTAGGTTATGCTTTTAGAAAAACGGTAGTTAACTCTCCAAAACTGGAACTAAGACTTTTGTACTGAAATTGTAAAGCAAAAATTTAATTGTGTGCCTGAGATCTTGCATCTTTCAAGTTACACTTTATGTACCTTCACCTCTCCCTTATTTTTGTGTCTACGGTGGGGGAAAACTGTTCAAAAGATGCTCAGTCCTCTGTGGAGTAGCCAGCTCCTTACCATACTAAAAATCACCACGGCGGCCTCCTCACAACTTGGTATGGGACTTCTATGGTCCCCAAATGGAACACGCCGATGTTTAGCATGACCTCTGTATCTTGGGTCATCATCATCATCATCATTTCAGCCTATACTTGTCCACTGCTGAACATAGGCCTCCCCAATCGCTTTCCAGCGTAACCGGTCCGATGCCACCTGCATCCAACGATTTCCTGCGATTTTCAGAAGATCGTTGGTCCATCTGGCAGGCGGTCGTCCCACGCTGCGCTTGCCAATACGTGGTCTCCACTCTAGAATCTTTCTGCCCCAACGCCCGTCCGATCTTCGCGCTATGTGGCCAGCCCATTGCCACTTCAGCATGCTAATCCTGAGGGCTATGTCGGTGACCTTGGTTCTTCTACGAATCTCCTCATTCCTGATTCGATCACGTAGAGAAACGCCGAGCATAGCTCTTTCCATAGCTCGCTGAGCAACTTTGAGCTTTTTTATGAGACCTATTGTAAGAGACCACGTCTCTGATCCATATATCATCACTGGTAACACACATTGACTAAAAACTTTAGTCTTTAGGCACTGAGGTATTTTGGATGAGAAGATGTTGCGCAGTTTCCCGAACGCTGCCCAGCCGAGTTGGATTCGTCGATTGACCTCTCTCTCAAAGTTGGACCTACCTAACCGGACTGCCTGTCCCAGGTAAATGTATTTGTCGACAACTTCAAGAGTAGAGTTCCCAACGGTGAGTGCGGTGGGTACGACATGGACATTAAACATTATTTTTGTTTCGTCCATATTCATTTTAAGACCCACTTGTTGGGATACTCTATTGAGGTCACCGAGCATTCGTCCTAGATCTTCCAGCGACTCCGCCATGACCACAATGTCGTCGGCAAATCGAAGGTGAGTGATGTATTCGCCATTGATGTTGATGCCAAGTCCTTGCCATTCCAAGAGCTTAAAGGCGTCCTCTAAGGTGGCCGTAAACAGTTTCGGAGAAATGACGTCTCCCTGTCTTACTCCTCTTTTTATGGGGAGCACCTTCGTGCACTGCCCCTGTACTCGGACTGACATGGTGGCGTTATTATACAAGCACTTCAACACTTCGATGTACCTATAGTCAATGCGGCATCGCTGGAGAGATCTAAGAACCGCCCAAGTCTCGATCGAATCAAAGGCTTTCTCATAGTCCACAAACGCCAAGCATAGTGGCCGATTATACTCCTCAGTCTTCTGTATAACCTGCCACAGCGTATGTATGTGGTCTATGGTACTAAAACCTTTCCGGAAACCGGCTTGTTCGGGAGGCTGGAAGTCATCAAGCCTTCGTTCGAGACGATTCGTAATGACTCTCGAAAACAACTTATAAACATGGCTCAGCAGTGTGATGGGCCTATAGTTCTTCAATAAGGTTTTATCACCTTTCTTGAAAAACAGCACCACCACACCCCTGTTCCATGCTTCCGGCGTTTTCCCTTCAAGCAAGACGGAATTAAATAGCCTCTGAAGTACTTTAAGTACCGGCGATCCGCCCGCCTTCAGAAGTTCTGCAGTAATTCCGTCTTCACCCGGCGCTTTGTTGTTTTTTTGTTGTTTGAGAGCCATCCTAATTTCGCACAGGCTGATGTCCGGGATATCTTCAGTGCAGTGTCGGGTAAGCTTGGCTCTTGGGTCTTTTACCAAGTCAACAACAGGTTTAGCTACTGAGGTATATAACTGTCCATAGAACCTCTCTATCTCCCTGAGCACCTCTGACCTATTTGACGTTACGTTTCCGTCCTCCGTCTTCAGCTTCGTCAATTGGCTCTGCCCAATAGACGCGTCTCTGTCGAACACTTTAGAGCCCTTGTTCTGCTCTATGGTCTCCTCAATACGCCTTGCATTGAAGGACCGTAAGTCTTGTCACAAGGACTTCAATATCTGTCCATTAAGCTGCCTATAGGACTTAGCATCATCGGAGGTTTGGAGCGTCATGGAACGTCGCTCAGCCATGAGGTTTCGGGTGTAGTCAGATAGTTTTTGAGGCCTATTTTTACGGTGGGCCTTAAAATACTTGGACCCGACCGTATGAACAGTCTCTACCAGCCTGTTGTTGATTTCGTCCACTGATGCGCTGCTGTCTAGCAATTCGAAGCGGTTTGACAATTCGAGTTGAAAGTTCTCGGGGTTTTGGATATATGCATGAGTAGGTCGGAGCGTAGACTTCATCAGACGCGATCTTTCCATTTTGACATTAATATTTAATGTGCCTCTGACCATTCGGTGATCACTGCCGGTTTTTACCCTATGAATCACGGAGACATCATTAAATATTTGTCGCTTGGTGCTCATGATGAAGTCTATCTCATTTTTTGTGGAACCATCAGGGCTCATCCAGGTCCATTTCCTATGAGGCGGCTTCTGGAAGAAAGAGTTCATTATAAAGAGTCCCTCTTTCTCCAGAAATTCGGCCAGCCTCTGACCCCTGGGGTTGCGCTGCCCATATCCAAATTGCCCCACTCTCAGCTCATCATCGCCCCGTTGGCCCAGCCGCGCATTGAAGTCACCCATAACTACTGTAAAATGTGCTTTGGAAGTATGTATGGCTCTACTAATGTCCTCATACATAACTTCGACCTCATCATCTGAGTATGCCGAGGTCGGTGCGTAGACCTGTATGACCTTCAGCGAATATCTTTTGGATATTCTGAGTATCAGGTACGCTACCCTGCTCGACACACTAGTGATGGACACAACGTTGTTTATGAGTGACTTGTGGACGATAAATCCGACACCACCTTGGGACTGCTGTTCGCCCTCCCGGTAGTAAAACAAGTTGCCGGATTTTAAGGTTATCGTGTCCTCGCCCTCTCTTCGGACCTCCGATAAACCAACAATACTCCACCGCAACTTGTTTAACTCTTCTTCCAGCTCAACTAGCTTCTCATCTGTCCTCAATGTGCGTGCGTTGTATGTCACCAGGGCCAATTTTCGGTTTTGGTGGTAGCCGAATCTCTGCCGGAGATTCTTAGCACCCCTTGTCCTGTCGTTACCATGGCTGCTACCGTGGCCAGGACGAATAGGACCGCCGGGGACTAGGGGCCTGGTTTTCCTACTTTCTTCCATAATTGGGGGTGTTTGCCATACTCGCCACGCTTGGCAGGCGGGTTGGCGAGCGCAGTTATTGGTAGTCGAAGTGTTAAGGGAACGCTGCTGCCCATTCTCTAGTTTTCCCTTAGTCGTCTTGTACGACACCCGATGGGATGAGATGGGTTGGTCCTATTCTAAGCCGGGAACCACGCGGCTTGGGTCATACCCAGTAGAATTTTAAGGTAAGGTCAAACCAACGCGTTCGGCGATCAGTGATCGTATCTCCCTATGATTGCGTGTGCAGACGACGCCCAGATAGCGCGCGCAGGACGTAGGACGCTTTGGTGTGAATATTTTCATACAAAATAATACTGTACAAGGTGATCGCCACCGTACACACCACCGCGGCTGCGGCTGAACGCGTTGGTTTGGCTGTACCCTTAGTCAACTGTACACCTATCTGAAATAATATCAGTGATCATGTTGTACTTATCTGGTCATACTCGTATTCACATTAACACGAACAAATTGGCGTTTACAGTGTTATCAGAATTTGACACTTTTTAAATATTCACATACTAGCATTTACTTTACATACTAGTAATAACAAAAAATAATCTTATACAACTAAAACTCATTTTTATTTAGTTTTTAATGTTAATACAGATTTAAAGAAGACGTTGACATTTTTTTTTCACAGTTTGTATTACTTGAAAAATACATCGTCACGCCTATATTCCCCAAGCGCGGGTGGCAGACGTTTACTGAGTACACCCACGTTTCGCCAACGATGTTAGGTCCCATGTAATAGGGGCCGATTCTATTGCCATATATCGGGCACAATTCCAGACGCCGGACTCGTACTGGGACGGTTTCGTTAAAAAAACTACACTTGTCTGACCTAGGATTTGAACCCAGGACCTCGTGATCACAAAGCGATGCGCTTTGCCACTAGACCAACGAAGCAGTCAGTCAGTCAGTATTTGAAAAAGCTTAAGGCAAATCGGTATTTGTATCTAAAATAAATGTATTAACTACACACTTTATTGTTTTAATGCTGAGTAAAATTCGACCTTAATTTAATAAACCGTTTAATAAATAGTATGTACAGAGTATATACAAAAAATAAATTTGTGCCAAATCGCCGTCGCTTGGCAGGGTGCCTAGAAGACTGGCAGCATTGCTACGTTGAATGGCAATGTTTAACCTTTGTGGGAGGTATGAGCCAGCCCTCTGGTTACCTGTTACTTCGACCAGCAATTTGGTCACATCGCAAAATATGCGATGTGCTCCAGGACTCCTCGGACCCAGAGTCTCTACCCCAAACGGCTCAAATTTATAACCTCTATCGAGGTTGCTATACTTACACCGTTTGAGGGTTTCGGCAGATGCAACGGCAGCTCCAGCCCTAATGATTGATTTGGGAATAAGGGACGGCGCCTAAGTATAGACGCAAGTGGCGTCCCATACTAAAGTCCGTCCCATCTTCCAGGGAATAAGAGTCATGCCGTCCGGTCTCTTGCCATCGCTACGCGACAGGCCATTTGGTTCTAAAACGTATACAGTTTGAGAAATGTATTTTAGAAATGCATTTAAAATCTCCATACTGCTTTGAATTAATAATACATTTAGTTTGTTACAGCAGTAAGTAGTGATAGCCTAGTGGTTAGACCGTTGGACTGCAAAGTCAGAGGTCTCGGGTTCAAACCCAGGCACGCACCGCTGTCTTTTTGAAAGCATGTGCGTATTTAAAATTAATTATCACTTGCTTTAACGGTGAAGGGAAACATCGTGAGGAAACCTGCATACCTAAGAGTTTCTCGATTAATATTTTTATTTTAAGCAACAAATATTACTTTAAGCTCCAAAGACTGTAAGATCCAAAGAGAACAGACGAACACAAAAGCATCTTACCACGACAACCAAGGTACCTACCCTGCAAAAACACTCGGTTGTTGTCCTGATATAGTGCCTTTTCATGTCATGGCCCATATTCGCTATGACATAACGCGGCACGTTACGATAACTTCGTGAAATAATCGTTTAATAGTACTCTAATGGCATACAGAATACCATTACACGATCATTTCGTGAATCTATCATAACGCTCCGCGTTTGCTTATAGTGAATAACGGCTCTGACTGCGCAGGCAAACTCGTAATAAATCCTCTAGATCATACAAAAGAGTCCTTTGAGTTTATTAATCGGAGGCTTCCGAGTCTTCATTTAATTAATGAAGTCTTATATTCTCATCATACACAGCGTATGATTAATTTGTATTCGAACAATTGAAGCGTGAAATTAATTTGTTAATATTATTGGCACATTTTTGTTATCCCATTGTCTTACTTTTAAAAAAAATAAACACTGTCACGCATATTCCTCAAGCGATTCACAGTTTTATAAATCAGTAATACTTTATTCTACGATAGTTGGAGAACTTTGGCAAAACACACTTATTAGCAACATGGTAAAATATTATATTTAGATGAACAAAAATGATGGGTTTGACGCAAAATAAAGGTGTGCAAGCAATTTGAAAAACTGAGAATATTAAGCGACCTATATTTGTCACCGTACTGTGCACACCAACATATCGCCGACAATGTTAAAGTTTTCATCACATAGCCAACGCAGCGCGATGGGGGCGCGACGGTGGCGAGACCTAGGGAGCCGTGATGTATTGAAATGAGCGAAAGACGTTACACAGCTCCGCCTCTCTCGACGTGACGGCAAACGTCATGACCCACCGCTGTCCCACATGACGCGATTACAAACGAAGCATGGCATGAGAGAGACGCCAATACGCGTGCGAGCGGGACACTAGTATTAGGCGGCCGCCCGGCCGGCGCGACGTCGCTTCCGCATTTTGACGCGTGTGCCGCGCTGCCGACTGTCGGCTGAGCATCAGCCTTGCGTCTCCGTCACACTCCGTCGGCTATGTGACCAAACCTTAAGTCTTAATGTAATAGGGGCTGAGTCTATTACTATCAGACCGGGTACAGTTCTAGACTCCAGACTGCGAGTGAGATTTTTTTTCGTCTATATTTCGTATAGATAGATATCTATATCATCACCTTGCGGGTTAGGCAGAGGGTTTCACAGGTTCTTTCCTTACTGCCTCTCAGGCATCCACAATTCCCATAGTTCGCCGTATACATGCTCGCCGGTTACGGAGACTCTTAACTTTTTTTGGAATCACGAAAGCGACATGCATTAAATAATTCCAATAAGAACAATCAACTTTACAATCAATGTATTTTTCACTCTTTTTTTACTCGCTTCTTACAAACCTCTACAGAGAAGGATAGCGTTAAGGCAACCGCCGTTTTTTATTTACTTCTATAACCTATTCTTACAAAATTGCATCGAAAGAAGTTGTTATGTAGTTCTTATTATACAAATGAGTATAGTTTACTTATAGCCCATATTTTTAATTTTTTCCACTAATAAAGTATGAAAACTCAACGTTACTATTAATACTGAGCCGTACTCTGGCAGCAAATATTTCCATTGCCCCAATTGATTGCGATCCGCACGGGCTCAGTTTAAAAGCTGGCATTTTCAGTTAAATCGCGTTTAATGGGCCGATGAAATAAATCAACGATGCCGCACAGATAAAGTATTTCATGGGAATACTACAGATATATTCGATTCATCGGAGATCGGTTTGGAGTGTATTTACTGTATTTGAACGTTTAAATTTCCGCGAGTGATTTTTGGGACCGTTCAACGCACCATTTTGGTTCCATAGGAGCATGCTAAAAAATAATAACCTCCACATGTATAGTCTCCTAAAGGATGTGGCGCATGGCGGAGAAGTTTATTTATACCTACATTTTGCCGATAAGTTTATATACATCCGATTTAATATGGAGTTAGCATATTAAGATTATACTGGTCGCAATTCCAGACTCCGGACCGTTTCTGAAAATTCTACCTATCTTAGACTAAAACTCGTGATCGCCAGCCATAGAGACATTCTTCACTAAAGTAAAATAAAACTGACTAAAGGGCATTGTCAAAAATTGCCCCAGAACCAACAAAAATTTGACCCATACCATTATTATTTATCTATTTTATTAAAATAATGGCAATTATCTGTATCTAACGGACAATTTGCAACCTAAAACGAATATTTTAAAGGATTTTAGGTACTTATATCGAAGTCGCCGACATCTTTACTGAATGTCAACACACAATATAACCTCATATGTATTAATGTCTGTGAATTATAACCTCAAAATCTTATACTTTTAGTGCAATACTAAGATTCTCCCGCTTGTCCGTTTAATATTAAATTTCTTAAGAGAATTTATGGGTGATTGAAATCATACAAGTATTTTTCCATTGCTGTTGGTCCTGGGCCAAATCATGTATGGGCGCAGAACAATGTCCTTTATATATAGGCCGCGAGTATAAATTTTCAATAAGTTCTTTCTTTACATATCCTTACAGAGATTTTTTTTGATAGAAAGACCACACTTTCCTCACAGTCCATTCTCGCTTCCTCGACTCTCATAGTTCGTCTCATACACAGTCTATTTATGAGTAAGAATATCAATGTAATTGATTGTCACTCTTCACATCCAGCTGACTTGTTACTGATAGCCACAAGTCAGCTGGATGTGAATAGGGTTAAAATTAGGTAAGCAAGGAAACAAAATAATGAAATTAATACTAGACCCTGGCCATCTCATTATTACGTGATTAGGGAGAAGGGTAAGTTAGGTACTTCTCCAGTTAGGGTAAGGATAGAAGACTACTTTAAGAAGAGTACTTAAAAAGTTTCCTACAATATTTTTAAGATACAACATCAACCAAACTTATATAAGCACCTTCTAAATGACTTTCAAGTGACTTTTGAAGAAACTTATTGGAGTAATTAATATAGCGAAAAGTATATTTTAAATAGAGTTTTTACTTTGCGCCTTGTGTATAGGGCTGTAAAAGTTTTTTAAACAGGGACTATCAGATTTAGACATGTCTCCTAATTACTTTACAGAAAGCATCCTAGAAATTTTTTATTACTTACGACGGACGATTTAGCGCAGTGGTGAAAAACTTAAGCCGCTCCGCCCACTGTGTCTAATAATCGCGGGTTCGATTCCCGCACGGGACTAATCCTTGTGCGATCCACAATGATTGGTATTGTAAACGCTTATAAATTAATAAAAGCTTTAAATATGAAATGAATAATTTCTTCCTTTATCAGTCGATTGATCGCTTCTAAAATAGTAACTGACCAAAAGAAATAAAATGAGAATTGCAACAAACAACGCGACAAAAATGTGTTAGACCCATGAGCCCTTAAAATGCTATTAATTTTTTTATAATTTCTTTCAGTATATATATTATTATAATAAAAACTGTATGATATTAATTGTAATAGATTTTCTTAATTTTATGCAATCCTTTAGTTTTAAGGGCCTAAGTTTTGCGTCAGTTTCCTGGTTTCCAGGCTGCTTTTAAGTTAGAAATAGATATCGCATAAAATAAACTTTTTTGTCAAGTTGGATCTGTTGTACATCTTATTGTTGAAGCGTCTTATTTAAATATTGTTTCATATAAACCTTAGACTCACTCTAGGAATTATTACTGTGTCGTGGATAAACGCATCCACGAGACAAACTTGAAATCCACATGCACAAATACTAAGACCAAAACAAATATTTGTGGGTATCACAAAGATTTGTCTCGTGCGGGAATCGAACCCGTGACTACTCGATCCAGTGGACAGAGCGACTCAAGCTCTTAAATACTAGACCAAGCTAGTCCATATTGCATTATAAATTAATTAAAAAATAGTTTTGTATAAGGCACCACATGTAACGCAATTTCTTACTTACGACCCACTTCCTAATACTCTTGTCTCACAGCAAGACTCATTAAGATCCTCTTTTGTATAAAAAATGAAACCGCAACGTTAAAATTTTAATGAAGCATTATTTCCTTGCGGAGAACTTAATAGCGCGCTGTGATAAAGTTCATTTTAAGCGTAAAGTTTACGGTGTGTCATTACATAATCATGAAATTTAAATTGTTGTAGTTATGTGTGTCAAATATATTTATTTTTATAAATAAATACTTGGTGCTTAGCTAGACTTCGCTCGGGGTTTTATTCTGTGTAGTTTTGTAAGTCACCTATGAAGGTTATCTTCATCTGTGTTTAAGTATGCGCGTTGGGAAAACATTTTGAATGGTATCAAGTGTGAATGTTGTCATTATTATTAATCAAAAATCTTTCTATCTGTCTATATCATCACGCCAGGTCCCTTGCGGGGTAGGCAGAAAGTATAGAGTTCCAATTAGGTTCTTTCCTTACATACCTCTCTGGCTTCTTCCACTCTCATAGTTCGTCTCATACAAGCTCGCCGCTTATCTATATAGTTAAGCTATTGTTACGACCGCCTGACGGCGGGTACAAATAAAATACACAATTATAAAAAAAAAATACAATTGTTTATTGTTAACAGGAAAAAATATATGTAATTACGCAAACAATTAAAAATCGTAATAAGAAGAATCAAGAAAATTAAAATAAGTAATAATATTAAAATGGGGCGTGAATTCCCGGCACAGGGGAGTTTTCGGGTCACACAAAAAAACCTATGGGCGCTGGGGACTTATCTTTAGGCCGCTCGATCCCGTGACGCGTGGGGGTCTTCGGTAATCAGCCTTCACCGGCTAGGTGGAAAAACTTGGAGGTGCCCTGTAGAAGGCCCTCAGCCGCCGAGGTCAGCGGGAGTCGACGGGCGGAGGTGAGGCCTGCTGTCTCCCAAACCGTACTTTGGCAACCCGTACGGTGGACCCCCAGTTTTCTGGAACGCGCCGAATTGGACACATGTAGCGCGAAAGATCCGACCCCCAGGCACTAGGTGAGACCAGGAGTGGGCGTCGGCATCTTTCGCGAAGCAATTAAAAAGGCTCGACCCCTTTTAAATGAGACCAAACATCGTAGGCGAAAAGTGGGTGTACTTAGTACCCCTCTGCCTCCCCCGCTTGGGGAATATAGACGAGACGGTGTTGATTTGTTTTTTAGCCTGATGAGGCAGTCAGACAAGAGCTCAAACATACAAATAACATACCGTCTACAAGACCACGCTATTGTCGTACGTTGCCGCGCGGTTTTCAGCGCATCGCCAATATGTTTTTTATGTCAACACTTCTACCCAAAGAAAGCGTAATAATAGGACACTAGAATAGAAGTCGTATAGCCGCATTAACTAGACTAGACTACACATGTAAGAAATTATAACAAAATGCTTCAGTACTGCGTGGACTATTTTACTGGCTAAAGTTAGTATATTGCAGCATATCCAACTGAAAGAAAGAAAGAAAAACATTTATTTGACCAACACAATACAAAACAGAGTATACAGGCAGTTATATAAAGTAAGGCACAATTGTGTGGGGTCAAACAGGACTCTGCCTCAGCATATTGCTGCACTATGGTTATAATGCAGCGCTGGTATTCTGGCAGAACCTTTGTGAGTGGCGTCACGGGTAATAAAATAACCTATATGTATATAGGTTATTTTATTACCAGTCGCGCTCGAGTCGCTAAGCGGAGTGTGTGCGCATCTTTTACAATTACTACCGCGCAATTTTCCGTATTCTCACAACTTCGCCTGCGATACTTAATTAATGATTAGGAATAGCAATGGAGTGTCAAAAATGTAAAAAAGTGCTATCAAAAAAAGGATCGCATTTCACCTGCAGAGGACAATGCCAAGGAACATTCCATAAAGCGTGCGTCAAAGGACTTGCAGAAGATATAAAAGCGGGTAGACCGCGCTTATTCTGTAATAATTGTGAAGAAGATACTGATGTTGATACTGGTGATGAAGAGGAGGTTACTCCTTCAAAAACACTACAAGAGATCAACCAAAAGATTAATATTATACACGAGATAAAAAAACAATTGGATACCATTACGAAAAGCTGTGAGTTTTTATCAGAAAAATATGAACAACTGCGCGCTGATCATATCGAAACAAAAGACAAATTAAACAAAGTCGAGAAGAGTATAGCTTATTTGACTAATAAATGTATATATCTCGAAAAATATAACATGGCCTTGGAACAAAAAATTAACGACCTTGAACACAATGCGCGAAAGAATAACCTTCAAATTGTAGGTTTGGAGCAACTACCGAATGAAAACATTATGCAATTAGTGAAATGCCTGGGAGACAATATAAAGGCTAACACCAAAGAAATAGAATGGGCGAGAAGAATTCCATCTCACAAGCAAGGCAAATCCTCCGTCATTCTGGTGGGTTTCCATTCCTACGGGACCGCAGCAAGAGATTCCTGGCTGCAACAACGCCGCAAAGTATCACAGATTACCAGTGATACAATTACAGGCGGATCTTTACGTGACAAGGTCTACATAAATGAGGACCTCGCCAAAGATACGCGTGAGCTGTTGTGGAAGACCAAGACGGAGCTTCGTGGCATCTATAAATACATCTGGGTGTCAAATGGGAAAATACTAGTCAAAAAAGTGGATGGAGACAAACCGGTTCGAGTGAGAGTGTTAAGTGATATAAATGAACTCAAAAAGTGAAGTGCGTATTTCTAAGTGTCAAAGATAGTGCTTAAAATTTTTAATAAAATTCACGGATATCCAAGATGTCAGCATGATAACGGAATGTTGTAGTACCGTAAGCGTAAATAGTTTACAAACGTGGTTTTCGTTATTTAATGAGGTAAAAGATTTACACTTATTCCATGTAAATATCAGATCAATAAAGAAAAACTTCGACGAACTATTGGCAATACTCAGTAACCACTTAGATAAGTTAAATGTCATAGTATTAACGGAGCCTAATATACATTTTAATTTGTTAAGTATGTATCAAATTCCCGGTTTTGATCAACACAGCTACACTCGTGAAGGTAGACGGGGTGGCGGGGTTCTAGTGTACACTCATTGCAACCTACGAGCTTGTGTGTGTATACCTGCTATTCAAATGCAGGCCGCAGAATGTGTTATGATCAAGGTGTGTATAAATAATACTGATGTGTTTATCATTTCATTGTATAGACCGCCAAGATATAACAACCAAAATAAAATTAAAATGTTCTTAGAGGAGTTACATACATTACTTATAGGTTTGCCTATGCATTGTAATGTGATAATTTGTGGAGATATTAATATAAACCTTTTAGATAAACAAACAAATTATGTGCAAGATTATTTGAATCTTCTGGCTAGTAATGGCTTTCTGCAATGTATAAAAGGAGTCACTCGACGTGAAATTGTAAGGCTTAGCGTTAGCGAGTCATGTATAGACCATATTTTTGCACGAATGCCGTTCATGTCTATTGATTCCGCCATAATAGAACACAAAATATCTGATCACTACTGTATTGCGATTGCAATGACTAATACAAACGGGCGTTTGGCTATCTTTGCGCCAGACGACGGCGCAGCGCGACCACGACCGAGTGCGCCCGCACTCAGTCCCCACCGCCGACACAGCCGTCGAGTATTAGACAATAACATGATCCAATCAAAGCTGCAAATTACTGATTTTAGTTTTTTATTGCATATGAAATGTCCTTATGAATTATATACGAACTTGCAATTAATATTTAAAACAATTTATGAATCCAGTTATAAAGTAATAGAATATAAAGAAAGTATGAGAAACAATAAGGGGTGGGTTAACAATCACATCAAGAATATGATAGAGGAAAGGGATAGATTATTCATCATATGGTCAAACGATAGCAGAAATATGATAAAGAGGCTGGCGTATACCCGGTACAGGAATAAATGTACAAAACTTATAGCTAAAACAAAAAGCAATTATGATAAAAAATGTATTAGTGATTGTAAGGGCAATATTAGAAAGATATGGGAAAGAATCAACAGTTTGATAGGAAATATTAAACCTTCTCCAGATGAAGTAATTTTAAAATATATGAATAACATGTCAATACCTGATCTAACAGCTAAGTTCGCCTCTGAATTTATTAATGAGATTATAAAAATTAGACATAATTGTAATGATAAGTGGTTAGACAGGAATGAATATGTGAGTCAAGCTAGCGTGTCTGTGAGATGGAAGCCTGCTACTGCTGAAGACATTACACAAATCCTGAAAAACATGAGTAGCCGAAAATCTGCCGGCTCCGATCTCATACGCATGCGTGACTTGGTTTTGCTTAGTAAAGAAATCAGCCCAGTTATTGCCAAGCTTATTAATTTGTCAGTCTCTAGTGGAAAGTTTCCGCCAAAACTTAAGGATGCTGTGGTGCGTCCAATATACAAGAGGGGGGATCATAAACAATATTCAAATTACAGACCTATTACAATCCTATCTAGTATAGAAAAGATTGTTGAAAAATATATAGTAAACTTAATGAACAATTTTTTATCCAAGAATAACATATTGAATGATTGTCAACATGGTTTTCAACAAGGCAAAAGTACTAATACTTTGTTGTCAAAATTCACTGATGAAATTAACGGACACCTTAATGATAAGAAATTTGTTATAGCAATATTCTTTGATTTTAAGAAAGCGTTCGACACCCTTCAGCACGAGACCCTACTACAAGCCATGAGCGAGTGCGGGGTGAGAGGACCTCTGCACCACTGGTTTCGAGACTATCTTGACGAGCGTACACTAAGAGTAAAAATATGTGATATATACAGTGCCCCTCCGACTGAGGTCCCTTGCGGTGTAGCCCAGGGATCTGGGTGCGGGCCAGTCTGCTACTTGATGCATGTAAATAGTCTTCGTAATGTCATTAAGAACTGCTCAGTGTACATGTATGCAGACGACCTATGTGTGTTGCGAGCTGGGCGAGACACTGCTGAAGTTAGTCGGCTCGTGCAGGAGGATGTCGATCGCATTGTTAAATGGGCCCATGATAATGGTATCATATTAAATAATAATAAAACACAGTTAATCATGATAAAATCCCCTTACGCTTGTATGCCAGATTCGCCATGCAACGTCATAACCCATTCTTTGGAATGTTTTCATGATAACAATGCTAATTGTAATTGTAATATAATCCAAAAAACAAGTGTAGTGACTTATTTGGGCATGAAAGTTGACGAAAAGTTTGGTTGGACTGAACACATAGAATATATAGTAAATAAATTACGAATACTTTTATCCAAGTTTTACCAACTTCAATATAAAGTGCCAAAAAATGTGTTAAAAAATTTGTACATGGCTTTGGTTGAAAGTATTGTGAGCTATGCCTTGGACTGCTACGGTCTTACATTTAAAACACATATAGATAAAATAGAATCACTTCAAATACGATTTTTAAACTACTCGTAGATAACAAAACCAAAAGTAAATACAAAAGCAACTATAAAGAACTATTCAAAGTTTGTAAAATACTACCGGTTCGATTAAAACATAAATATCTATTAGCTGTCAACAACCATGGCAGTTTGGAGCATAGAACTCATATTCACCACAATATATGCACAAGAGGTGTAACACAAGGAAAATTCCAGACTACAAGTATTAATAATTATTTTGGGGGGAGAACGCTTAGCCGTAGACTTCCACTGTTGTATAACGAAATGCCTTCTAAACTACGATTAGAAAATAATAAAAAGAAATTTGCGAATATGTATAAAAAATATCTTTTTGAAACTTACGACACCAACACCTAACAAATGGGATTTATGTAATTAAGCTTTCTTAGATTTTAAATACCTGCAATTGTTTATTATGAATTTGTATTCATGTTCGAGTGTGACATCCTTCCACAGTCAAACCGATTAATCGGTTTTGTGGAACCTAGCAATTGTAAACTTTTGTTCTATGTAATAAAGTTTTTATTATTATTATTATATAAATATAAAATATAAAGATAGTAAAAAATAAGTATGCAGAAGAAACTGACATATATAAGACAGCACTCAGCTTAGAAGAAGGCAGAAACAATATTAAATAATGCAAGTAATACAATACAAAAAAAAATATGAATAAAATACAATTATATTTATAGTGAAGAAGTGAATCTATATTGTCTATGAGCACAAATCTATCTAACACAAATTAACATAACGATATTGACAATGACGTAAATAAAAATGTCAAATCAAAAACAAAAAATCACTCGGTATGTCAAACTTGTCAATTAATAAATTAAAAAAAACGCACGAAATAATTTATAAAACTTGTAACTGTACTTAAAAGGTTCACTACAATTCGTCGGAATGTATTTTGTACAGCAATAATGTGAGTCTGTGTATTTACTTTTTAAACTGTGCAGTGCATGTTTGGCAAAGTGGTGACAGTGGTTTTGAACGAAATTGTGCGCTATTACCCTTCTAGTCTTTTATAGTTATGATTTCTGTGCTTTTACTGCGCATCTCACCGTCGCCTTGCGCCACGCGTTTATCTGTCCTTAGCCTTATCGTCTGCCCTCTGTTTCTTTTTGTTATTGTAATATTTTAACGCAACGTTTCAAGATGACGAATTTATCTTCTTCTTCTTCCGATACTTGTTACCTTATAATCTGCAAAAGTAAGTAGTGATACTTATGGGATATTTTTCAATGTATTTCAAGTGCATCATCGCTGCAGCTCGCCACATGCATCACAGCATTAGCATAAAGTGGGCAGGTGTGGGCAAATAACTGAGCCGTCGCCGCAATGCGGTACGAACATCTTATATTCATATTATTGTTGCGATTTGGGACTGACACTTGGCTGTGACGATTTTTATATTCTGACATTGATATTATTTTTACTTTGAATGGTTATGGTATTATTCGACTAACGCTTGTCCTGTTGACGTTTTACTGCTTCTACTGTCCCGTTAGTGTCTAGTGGCATACTCTCTTGTTGAAAATCACAAGGTCCAGATATCGTAGGGTGTAGAGGTTAGTTTTTGTCTGAAAATTCTCTGTAACAGTTCGGAGTTGGTGTTGTGCCCGGTATAATGGTAATTAGTATGGGCCCTAAATATTAGGACCTTACGTCCTTGGCGATATGTGGGTGTACAGACAGATGTTGGTAATATTAGGAATCATGTTTGTAAATTATGCAAATGATTTTAGTATTTTATTCCTTAAGGTAAAAGAAATCGTGGAAGATTGTATTCATTACAAGGTCGCACGATTTAAGTCCGACATTAATTCTTACAGCTGGTTTGCTGAAGGTTCCGGTAATGTGATAACGTGGTGGTTTGCGAGGAACAGTAAACAGTAAGACATTGATGATATCGCCGCAGTCAAGGTTATGGTTGAGCAACTTATGCAGAAAAAGTAAGGTATGTAGTCTACGACAATTGCTTCGAGTTTACGTTATGATAGCATTCTAGCCACTGTCGTGGGCAGAAACTAGTAATAAATAATACCATAATATTCTCTATATTTTTTTTCTACCTATGTGATTAAATAAATACTTCAATATTGCTACTACTGAAACACTAACAATATTTAACTCAAGGATAGATTTTCCTACTACGGATAGAATTTTGACACATTTTGTATGGAAAATCTGTCAAAATTCTACTAACAGTAAGCAAATTTATCTATGAGTTGAATATCAAAACCGGCCATAAGGCACTTAACGAAGGCAGTAAAATAATGGTGGCAATGTCTACTTCGCAACAATTCACCGTGTTTTGCCAGAATAGTTTTAATATTTTCCAAATGAACCGAAGGAAATGCGGCATTCTTCGCTTGAACAATACTCTCGGTTGGACTGAATGGGCATTTTGTTCGTGCCAAAAAACTTTATGCTTTACTGCGTATTCTCATCGGTTACTTGACTGAACCGAGCTGGGTACTTAAGTAATTGAGTAGGATTGCTTGGGTTTGGCTTTTATAGACTGTGCCTTTTTATTTAATTTGAGAATTGTCTGGGAATCTATTGATTTATCCATACTTTTGTAAATTCGGAATAACTTTGTTACTTTTTTACGTCTAAACCGCTATACAGATTTTAATAGCATTTAGCAAGAAGTTGCTTCATTGGAAAAAACATAGGTTACCTTTTGTACGCAGACAAAGCTGCGGGTAGCGAATAGGTTATATTATGTTAAATGATTGCCTTGTTGCGCATAGTACGGATTAGGACAAAGTGTTAATTTTTTTGAACTACAAATTATAAGCAGCATCTGAGGGAGGCTTTCCCTCTTTTACATCGTCTGTGATATGTCAATTTATTGCGTTATACATACACAATACAACTCTACCAACTGAGCTTAGGGAATTTAGGCGTGACATGTTTATTTTTTATTTTATAGAACCATTTAAGGAACTTCATCGATATCATCTTGCCCATGTTACGTGAAACCTAACATCATCGGCGAAAAGAAGGAGTGCAAAGAACATCTCTGTAACCCCAGCTTGGGTAACAGATTTATTTTTATTTTTATTTTCTTTATTAGGTTCACCAACAATTGTTTACACTATTGGGACAGTAGAAAAAACATGTGTTGAATAAGAACTAAGTGTAACAATTACTTATAGGCAAACACCGCTTGCACAGCGAAACTAATAATAAATTAAACATAATAGGTACAGAAACTAACTAAACTCCAAAGTTTATATAACTAAATTAAAGATAAGAAGTAAGGAGAAAAACAAAAGCTATACATATAAATGAAAAAAATAACCAAGTAAGTTGTGACTAAACGTCAGACAAGCTATAATGCAAAGATTCACTCAATTTGCCTAGAGAGTCGAAATGTAAGTCAATTTGATCACTATTCGCGTTTAATACTTTACAGTATTTTGCATAAGGGGAGTTAGCTCCCAAAACCGTTCTCCTTAGTGGTGGGCAAAGTGGTGTAATTGGCCTGCGAGGAATTCTATAAGGAACCCGAAACTTAAAAAGCGCCAGCAATTGGGGACAATCAATTTTGTTATTTAAAATTTTACTTGCAAATTTTGCATCGTTAATGCTTCTGCGTTTGGATAAGGAATCCATGTTAAAATAAAGCAATCTTTCCCTGTAAGAACGTATCTTATTAGATTTTTCCAGGGAGAATAATAAGTGCCATAAAAAGCGTTTCTGTACGCGCTCCAGGCGCAATGAATGTGTAGCATAGTGTGGCCGCCAGACTACGCTGCAGTACTCTAAAATACTTCGGACTAAGCTGTTATAGAGCAAGATTTTTATTTTACTACTGCGAAATGGCTTACATGTTCTTATTACAAATCCTAACATTTTTGACCCTTTTTTAATAATGTGATCTAAATGTGACGTGAAAGTTAGTTTTTTGTCATAGATTACACCAAGATCTCTTATGTTATCTACTTCTGTAATTTTATCAATGCCAATACGGTACTCAAATTGGATTAAATTATGATTTCGTGAGAATTTCAGATGCATGTCTGTATCATATATATTACAGATCTAGTGTCTAAGGGACTATATTGTCGGTGGCGAACTCACGCGATATACGTCTGCATTATGTTGTATTGTTAATACCGACTTAACTATTAGCAGCTAAAGCGACCGTCGAGTAACACGCAAGATTATACAGTTTTATTTTATTTTTCATTTTGCTAAAACTGAGATTGAATCAGCTATATAAGGGCTTGTCGGTGACATATTAAATACTATCCACAATCAACATCATTAACATCTGGAGATAGTCCCAGCGTAATGACCACTTGCTAGCTGTTTCCGCTCATTTGGATGATACAAGTTTATTTCGAAAAAGCGCAATACTGAAATCACGAAAATCAACAACACTTTTTGACGGTGAATTTAGCCTGGCGACATTTCTATTTTAGCTTGGCTACACGGTAAATGCTCCAGCTTGTAACGTGGCACAACCGTTCTAAGGTATCTTACAAGTTAAGTCTATGAGTCATTCGTATTCGTATGTAAAAATACGGTTAGTCGCGAATTCAATCACAGCGAGAACCTGCTTTTAGAATTAAACAAACGACCGGCATCTGGGAATTAGTTAAACTCCAATCCGGTAATTGTTTTTCTTCGCTAACATTTCAAAAGTTACCCAAACTTTATTAACTCTTTTCTTTCAGCTTAGAAACTTTTTTAGGTACCGAATGCCATTCCCAGAAAATTGATGGTCAATTTTTCCCGCTTTTAACACCCATTTTCCAAACGTTGGTTTTTTGTTATTTTCAGTTAGTATTGAGAGTTTGGTACAACTCTTTTTGAATTGATTCCTATGCTACCTAATCATTCATCATGATTACTTTAGTTGTTGAAGGTACACTTATTGTTGGAGGAAAATCTCACGTAAGAACGGAACTTAGAAACAGAGTTGTTAGGATATCAAAATTGCACCAATCCTCTGTTTCAAAAGTTTTCATCCCATTAAGTTAGTGTATTCTATTTTGTTTTACGATTATGTTCGAATAGCAGAACATATTGAATTATTTGTCTGCCTTGTTCTAGCGGTTAATTTAATAGAACAAATTGGATTTTATATTCTATATTTACTATTCTCATGCTATTTTTTTCACTATGTTTTATTAGTTACAGTCATAGAAAATATTAATACAAAAAATAAAATTGATTTACTAGTAGAATAAAATGAAGAAAAAAAGCTGTATCTGCAATCTGTGGAACAATATTGTAGAAAATAGTAAAATTTTAATGCCAATACGTTGTATTAAATTAACCAGCAGAACAACGCGGAAATGTATTTCTATATGTTCTAATCTACGAGGCATGTTTCCATATTTCCCGGCAATTTTGAATTTGGAACTGTTCTATATTCGAATGTGTTTAAATTTTGAATCTCAAAACAGTTGAAAGTATTAGGATTAATGCTATTGTTTAGTCACAGCGTCGATTGGAATCTGTCAGGTTACGTACGAAAATGAATCTTTCTAAGGAAAATGTTCGTGCAATAATTTTCTACAACTTCAGAAGACCCCTGACACGGCTTCAGTGTTTTGAAGAGCTAACATCTGTGTTCAGTGACGAAGCCCCATGTCTGCGGATTGTCGAACGCTGGTATTTAGAATTCCAGCGTGGGCATACTAGTGTTAGTGACAAATCTCGCGAAGGACGCCCAAAATCCGCCTTCACTGAAGATAACATCATTGATGTGAGACAACTAATTCTCGAAGATCGTCAGGTGACGTATCGAGAGATAGAGGCTCTATTAGGCATCTCAGGGACAACCATTCAGAAGATCTTGCATACCGCATCTGCTTTCCGACGATCACAAGGCGGCCCGCGTCAGATGGTGTAAGAAAACTCTGCAAAGGTTCAACCGAGGAGAGTCAAATCACGTCTACGACATGATCAGTGGTGACGAATCTTGGATCTATGCCTACGATTCTGATTCCAAACAACAATCTAAAATCTGGGTCTTTCAAGACGAGCCAAAGCCGACTTAAGTTGTTCGTTCTCGAAGCACTTCAAAGATGATGGTGGCCACGTTCGTTGGAAAAACCGGCCATGTTGCGATTATTGCACTTGAAGATCGTAGAACGGTTAACGCAGAGTGGTATACCACAGTTTGTTTACAACAAGTCATCGCCGAACTTCGAAAATCTAACTCAAAGCGACGCATCATCCTGCACCACGACAACGCAAGCTCACACAGCGCTCGTCAAACGATTGAGTATTTGAAGCAGGAAAAAGTAGAAATTCTTGACCATCCTCCATACAGTCCTGACCTAAGTCCTAACGATTTCTTTACATCTCCTAAAATTAAGAAAAGTCTTCGTGGTCAAAGGTTCTAGTCCGGTGAAGAAGCAGTCGACGCTTTCAACCCTAAGTCCTAACGATTTCTATACATTTCCTAAAATTAAGAAAAGTCTTCGTGGTCAAAGTTTCCAGTCGGGTGAAGAAGCAGTCGACGCTTTCAAGTCACCCATTTTGAACACCCCCACTTTAGAGTGGAATAAATGTTATAATAACTGGTTTGAGCGAATGGAAAAGTGTATTAAGCTACGTGGTGAATACTTTGAAAAACAATGAAAAGTACTATAAGGTTCTAGTTGTGTTTTTTCTTCAAACGACAAAACTTAAAAGGCATGCCTCGTATCCATTTATCTTCAGCCGAAAGACGTCCACTGCAGGGCAAAGGCCCTTCCTAAAGATCGCCATAACGACCGGCTTTGTGCTGTACGCATTAAACTCCTACACGCGACCCTCACCAGGTCATCGGTCCATCTTGAAGGGGGCCTGCCCACTCCGTATTCCGGTACGTGGTCGCCACTCGAGAACCTTTCTGCCCCAACGGCCGTCAGTTCTACGAGCAATGTGCCCCGCCCACTGCCTCAGGAGGACCAAAATCACTGACATAGCACTCATAATTGCTAAACTTAAGTGGCAGATTGCCATGTTCTAATCATTGAACAAAATCGTAGAACAAATTGGAATACACCCATTAAGGTACAGTCGAGATCCAGTCACTTTGATAATTTACCAACCAGAAGACTTAGATCATGAATGATTTATAGCATTGTGCCTCGAATAGCTAGCGGGCTAAATTTAGGAGCTATTCAAACATCCCAATGCAGCCATATTTTCGGAATCTGGATTGTAATAACTGTTAATCATTTGTTTGGTCTAGTTGTTCCGATCGAGATCTGAAGTTAGTGTTTGTAAATACACCCATCATACAAGAATATTTTACGCAACAAACAGTAGAAGATTTACACAGTTGCCTATTCAATTTTTGCCGCCCTTACTAACCGCTGCATTTCAATGCCCTAGTTCACAATCATATTAATTACATTTACTTTGACAATGTCTGCCTCATTGGTCTGGTGGCAAAGCGCATCGCTTTGTGATCACGAGGTCCTGGGTTCAAATCTTAGGTCGGACAAATATAGTTTTTCTAACGAAAAATTCCTAGTATGAGTCCGGAGTCTTGAATTGTGCCCGATATATGGCAATAGGCTCGCCACCTACATGGGACCTAACATCGTCGGCGAAACGTGGGTGTACTCAGTACACCTCTGCCACCCCCTCTGGGGAATATAGGCGTGACGGTGTTTACTTTGACAATGAAATTGCAATTTTATGATTTGTGCTCTATCGTCATCATTACATCAGCTTTTTCCCGTTACTAGTATGATTGGGAACTAAGGGATCGTTGTGTCAGTTCCTAGATTATTCTTATAACACCCCGTTTAATGAAGTTTACAATAAAAAATAGTCTTTGGGTATATTTTGAGTTCAAAAAAGCTCAACCATGTACTACTTATAAAAAAAATTGAGCCATATTTGCCGCCCCTCTAAATTTTGCCATTCTAGGAGACTAATGTTTTATGCTAAACAATCAAAAGATTACCTCATTGATCGGATGGACGACTTGATCAAGAGGTTAGAGGTTAAGTAGCTTCGCCCACCGGATCGAATAGTCGCAGTTTCGATGCCCACATGGGACAAATCCTTTTGTCCCATATCCATTTAAAAAAAAACGTAGCTCCACCCTAGAAATTATTGCTGAATCGTAGGTGCGTTTACAAACATCAAATTCAGATACACAAACACCCAGACCAAAACAAATATTTGTGGGTCACATAAAGATTTGCCTCGTGCGGGAATCGAATCCACGAATACTCAATCCAGTGAGCGAAGCGACGCAAGCTATTAATCACTGGACCAAGCCGTCCATAAAACGAAAGTTTGTTTTGGATTGGTTGTATGTGAACGCACCCACGACACAGGAATAATTCCAGTCCTGACGTTTGTGTTAAATCTAATGGTGGATAGGGCGGCTGATGAATACGAGATCCTGGATTTAAATATTAGAAAAAGTGTGGTTTTTGTATGGCAAGATTGTTATTAACAGTGCGAGTCTGGAATTGTGGCCAGTATAATGGTTATAGTATTAGATCATATTGACGGACGATTTAGCGCAGTGGTTAAACTCAAATAATTTATTTTGTATAAGCCTTGCTTACAAATAATCAATTTCCATTTTTTTTTTAAATCTAACTACTAATCTACCAGCTCGGCCTCCACTGAGAAGATCCGGCTCTTTCTCTTTTATACTTTCTATTTTTTTTTAATCATATTGGGTGGATGCAATGCTTAGGTTACAATTAAATATTTTTCGATCTAGCTGCAGTGTGATGCCGTACGAACGAGATATGACACTAATGATGTTATTTACAAAGCTAGATATGAGACTAATGGTAGTTAAGCCGCTCCGCCCACTATCGATTAGTAGCGGATTCGATTCCCGCTCGGGATAAATCTTTGTGTGACCCCCAATTATATGTTTCGGTCTGGGTATTTGTGTATGTAAATTTTCATGTTTGTAAACGCGTCCATGACACAGAAATAAATCCTAGAGTGGGGCTAGTTGTTTAAAAAAGAATATGCGAGCATCGTCAGCGAAATATACGTGTGTCATGTGAATACGTAGGTACACCTCTGCCACCCTCTACTTGAGGATATATATTATTTAACTTTGAAAACCACGCCAGCAAGAAATATACCTACAGTAAGATAGTATTATTTCAGCATAAGTTTCTGTAGTCACCCCACTATATCAAGAGTTAATGATGTGAAAATAAAATATATATTATGTCCTTCAGTCTTGTTTTCGTAGTTTACTTTCTGCGATGATTTGTACAAATAGTCTTTCAGATTTTATCTCGGTTTGGGTCTGTACGGTCAGCGACGTAAGTCGCTTAACACTCTCAGTTTTCAAATGGCTTGCACACTTTTGTTTTGTATGGAATCTATTGTTTATGTTGTCTAAATAAATTTGAATAAGATTCTTATAATTTGGCTTCGACAATGTTTATTAGAATTTGAACAATAAAGAGAAATAAAATAAAATTATTTTTCGGATTTTATCGCGGTTTATTTTTGATTTTTAAGGTCCCGACGTTTTGAGTGCTTTGCAGTACCCATGGTCACAGTTAGGATATAGGAATAAAGAGTATTACTGATTTGAAAATTTGAGCATGTTAGGGGACTTTCGTTGATGAGTGTACGATCTGAGTCTATGAAATAAAATACATATCTACGGGCAACGTATTTTTTAATATCACAATGTCACTGTTAATTAGTTGTTTAGAAAATTTTATGGGAAAATGAAATCGGTCGTCAATTTTGTATCAAATGATTTTGTGTTAGGATTCAGCTATGTTACTTTAATTCGGTTGCTTGTAAATATAAAACGACCTAGCATTTTACCCGAGCAAAGAAATAATGTAATGTTTTTTATGTGTATGTATGTCCATAAGTATGTATGGATATCTATATCATGGGCACGACCTGCAGCCTAAACAGCTTAATATATTTGAGTTATTAGTTGTTAGATTCGGCATAGGTTCATGGACATCCAAAATGGAATAACGATGCCAATTTTTTATATGCCATCTACGAATCAAAAAGAAGGAAAGTGAAAAAATTGTTATTCCGGTCCGATCCCCCAGTTGTGATTCCCTATGGGTTCAGTTTTATTTTTAATTATTTTCAATTCGATCTGATTCACCTTCCAAAAATGTTAGGGTATCCGATCAGAGCAAAACGTTTAGTGGATCACCCAAGAATTAAATAATAATAATAATAGAAACAAGGGATCGGTTCTGGGGATCGGAACAGAATAAGTCAAAAAAATCTGGGTTATTATAAAACTATGGATATGAAATTGAAGCTGATAAATAGCCATATTTAAATATTTACACTTTTATGATACTATTTTGAAACAAAACTACATTTAATTAAATTACAAAGTCTTAAATGTAAATCTAGGTCCTACCCCTATCCTATGCTCGACCCCTATACTCTCGCCCACTATTTCATGAGACTTCGACATCGTCGGCGAAAAGTGGGTGTACCCAGTATACCTCTAGCACCCACGAACATAGGTGTGACGGTGTGTGTGTTTAAATGTACTCTTGTCAATTAACTTATTATCTTGATATCTTAATTAAAGATTATGTAATTCACATATTGAGTTCACATATTCACGCGAATTAAATAAAAACTTTTTAGTATTTTATCGTGGCTTATTTTTGTTGTTTAAGTTGTCAATATTTTGAGTGCTTTACAGGACCCGTGGTCAACGGAGGGACTCTACCTTTCTTGACTATGGGCGCACAAAAAACCGCGTTAAATCGAAAATAGTTTTATTTCAAAGAACATTATTTAATCTGAAATTGTGTTCAGCCTCTCTTACATAGTCTGGATTATAGGTTCTGCATGATAAAATCTAGCTCTATCGTGGAAGGCTTACCCGAAGTGGTCGAGCAATATCGGGTATTGCACTCAGCACTAACGAGTATCGACTAACCATCGACCGATAGCATAATGCCTCTATATTTGATAGTAGAAAGGGAAGTAGGTATTGAATGCTAATTTTTTTTACTGTTATTGTAGTTTCAATTCAGATTTAGAGAGATAAGGAGTCAGTGTTACTCAGTGTAAGGTGAAGTGTAAAGTGTAGGCTAAGAGAGAGTATAGTTTGATTAATTGTAGACTTCAAGATTCATAATAAAAAATCGTAAGTTACATTTTATCATATATTTACGTAGATAGGTACTGCATATCGACGCTTGAATGGCAAAAGGTAATAAGCGACTCGACGGTTGAAAGGTGTAAGAGACATGTAATATTAGCTTTTCTATATATCTATCTATCATCACGATTCCTTGCGGGGTAGGCAGAGAGTACAGAGTTCCAACAAGTTCTTTCCTTACAAGCCTCTCTGGCTTGCTCCACTCTCATAGTTCGTCTCATATTCGCTTGACAGTTACGAAGACTCAATGTGCCGGCCTTTCGATAGGTCTTAATTCTTTTTTTTTTAAAGTAGCCTTGCACTTTTAAGAATTATTCCTGGGTCGTGTTCTTAAACATGAAATTCATGAGGACGGACATCTGAACTGAAACAAATATATGTGGGACACAAAAAGATTCGTCCCCTGCGGGGTTTGAACACGTGACTACTCGACCTAGTGGGTGGAGCAGCTTAAGCTCTTTGCCTTACAAGCATCAATTTTATTAAAGTTCTTAAACAAACACAAGTGCTGTTGTGGAGTACAATATCTAACCGACGCATTTTACTAAGAGATCGGGTTGTCAACATTTTATATCTTATACTAAAATCTTTATACAAGGTGTATCGTAAATAACACAAGAGAGAGACCACGATTAGATAATTAACTCACAAATTCAAAACAAAAACAAAATATCCAAATTATTTTTTTTAACCCTTTTAAGGACGTTTATACCTCAATTAATAAGTAACTTGTGCGTCTGTGTATGCCTACTGAGAAATAAGTTTTAGAAATGCATTTAAAATCACGGTATTGCTCTGAATTAAGAATAATTAAGAATAAATTAAGTTTATTATAGCGCACTGAAGGAGTAACCGCATTGCAAATGTAAAAAAAAGTGTCAAATAGGTATGTTAAAAATTGTTGGAATCAATTCAGTTATCGATTTAGAACAAACTACTTTCAGGTCTTGCGTCTATTATGTTACACCTCGTATAGCTTTATATTAAAAGCCACAATGCTATTGTATGGAATAAAAATACCGTATTTTTCAAAGAAATAAAATGTAGCAAAGCTTATATATATAATGGTATAATAGTGGCTAGAACATACATTTTTTGATTGGATGTCTGTTTCTAAATTTGAAGGGCAACGCAGCCGGGGATCGTATTAGGTCAGAGCTGGATTTGGATTTAACGATGGTCCAGCGTTTACTAAGTAGTGCTTACATAAATTGGGAGATCAAGTCAAAACCACATTATATGTAAAAAATGACAAAGTACCTGCTTGCATAAACCTTTATTTTTATATCATATGTAAAATAAATAACGCAAGACTTGAATGTAGTTTATTCTAGATCGGGAACTGAATCGATTCCAACTAATTTTATAATTCCCTTTAAAAATTAAATTATCGAAAATTGCTATAACTCATTCCAAACATTCATCGATCCTCTGTATTCCATAGGATTAACTTTGAGTAAAAGGAATACACAGAGTTCAATTGGATTACTTCACATTGATCCCTAATACGTTAGGATATGCTCTTAGAAAAACGGTAGTTAACTCTCCAAAACTGGAACTAAGACTTTTGTACTGAAATTGTAAAGCAAAAATTTAATTGTGGGCCTGAGATCTTGCATCTTTCAAGTTACACTTTATGTACCTTCACCTCTCCCTTATTTTGGTGTCTACGGTGGGGGAAAACTGTTCAAAAGATGCTCAGTCCTCTGTGGAGTAGCCAGCCCCTTACCATACTAAAAATCACCACGGCGGCTTCCTCACAACTCGGTATGGGACTTCTATGGTCCCCAAATGGAACACGCCGATGTTTAGCATGACCTCTGTCTAGTGTGGCATGGTACGGATAGATAAAGTTGTATCTTGGGTCATACCCAGTAGAATTTTAAGATAAGGTCAAACCAACGCGTTCGGCCGCGGCCGCGGTGGCGTCCCCGGCGGCGATCACAGTGGCGATCAGTACTCGTATCTCTCTATGATTGCGTGTGCAGACGACGCACAGATAGCGCACGCAGGACGTAGGACGCTTTGGTGTGAATATTTTCATCAAAATAATACTGTACAAGGTGATCGCCACCGTGCACACCACCGCGGCTGCGGCTGAACGCGTTGGTTTGGCTGTACCCGTAGTCAACTGTACACCTATCTGAAATAATATCAGTGATCATGTTGTACTTATCTGGTCATACTCGTATTCACATTTACACGAACAAATTGGCGTTTACAGTGTTATCAGAATTCGACACTTTTTAAATATTCACATACTAGCATTTACTTTATTGTTGATACTAGAAATAACAAAAAATAATCGTATACAACTAAAACTCATTTTTATTTAGTTTTTAATGTTAATACAGATTTAAAGAAGACGTTGACAATTTTTTTTCACAGTTTGTATTACTTGAAAAATACATCGTCACGCCTATATTCCCCAAGCGCGGGTGGCAGACGTGTACTGAGTACACCCACGTTTCGCCAACTATGTTAGGTCCCATGTAATAGGGGCCGATTCTATTGCCATATACCGGGCACAATTCCAGACGCCGGACTCGTACTGGGACGGTTTCGTTAAAAAAACTACACTTGTCTGACCTAGGATTTGAACCCAGGACCTCGTGATCACAAAGCGATGCGCTTTGCCACTAGACCAACGAAGCAGTCAGTCAGTCAGTATTTGAAAAAGCTTAAGGCAAATCGGTATTTGTATCTAAAATAAATGTATTAACTACACAATTTATTGTTTTAATGCTGAGTAAAATTCGACCTTAATTTAATAAACCGTTTAATAAATAGTATGTACAGAGTATCTACAAAAAATAAATTTGTGCCAAATCGCTGTCGCTTGGCAGGGTGCCTAGAAGACTGGCAGCATTGCTACGTTGAATGGCAATGTTTAACCTTTGTGGGAGGTATGAGCCAGCCCTCTGGTTACCTGTTACTTCGACCAGCAATTTGGTCACATCGCAAAATATGCGATGTGCTCCAGGACTCCTCCGACCCAGAGTCTCTACCCCAAACGGCTCAAATTTATAACCTCTATCGAGGTTGCTATACTTGCACCGTTTGAGGGTTTCGGCAGATGCAACGGCAGCTCCAGCCCTAATGATTGATTCGGGAATAAGGGACGGCGCCTAAGTATAGACGCAAGTGGCGTCCCATACTAAAGTCCGTCCCATCTTCCAGGGAATAAGAGTCATGCCGTCCGGTCTCTTGCCATCGCTACGCGACAGGCCATTTGGTTCTAAAACGTATGCAGTTTGAGAAATGTATTTTAGAAATGCATTTAAAATCTCCATACTGCTTTGAATTAATAATACATTTAGTTTGTTACAGCAGTAAGTAGTGATAGCCTAGTGGTTAGACCGTTGGACTGCAAAGTCAGAGGTCTCGGGTTCAAACCCAGGCACGCATCTCTGTCTTTTTGAAAGCATGTGCGTATTTAAAATTAATTATCACTTGCTTTAACGGTGAAGGAAAACATCGTGAGGAAACCTGCATACCTAAGAGTTTCTCGAAGGTGTGTGAAGTTCGCCAACCCGCACTGGGCCAGCGTGGTGGAGAGGTTGGAGAGGAGGCCCGTGCCCAGCAGTGGGACAGTTTTTTAACAGGGCTGATATTATATATTATTGTTACAGCGCACTGAAGATGTAACAACATTTTTTGCAAATATTGAAAAAAATATAATAAAATTGTTAGAATGAATTGAGTTACCGATTTAGAACAAACTACTTTCAGGTCTTGCGTTTATTCTGTTACATCTTAGATATGAACACCGAAAACTAATCCTGGTTTATTATTAATATTTTTATTTTAAGCAACAAATATTACTTTAAGCCCCAAAGACTGTAAGATCAAAAGAGAACAGACGAACACAAAAGCATCTTAAATTTATGTTATTGTATGAATCTTTAGCGGTGGCAGATTGGACACCAATGTATGAATTAGGATTAGAGTCGAGTCTTAATTATTTTTATCTCACTATTAATTCTATTATTAATGACTGTGTTCCAAAGAAAAAGCGTAGTAGTGTAAGCTCAAGGTACACTTACCCTGAGTGGTACACTTATGAAATAATACGCGACATTAAGGCGAAAAGTCATCTTCACAGGAAATACAAACTGTCAGGCTCTGCTGTTGATTACGAAGCGTTTGCTCAGTGTAGGACAAGACTTAAGAAAATGATAGCATCAGCAGAGAACCAGTACCGGCACCGCATACAAAATCAACTCCTAAAGGACCCAAAGTCCTTTTGGAGATATGTAAGATCAAAAAGAGATAGTAAGAATTCACAAAAAATTTTAAAAAACGTTGAGGTCTTGTCTCCCGCACAGTGTGCTCAAGAGTTTGCTAGCTTTTTTCACTCAGTCTATAATATTGAGCGGGCACAGTTGTGTGTGGACAAAGCAATAGCGGAATCAGGCGGCGAGAATGGAGCGGCGCGCATAACCCTTGACAGATTGCGGTTAATCGACGTGCAAAGGGCACTTCAACAACTTAAGCCCAAGCAATCGGCGGGACCGGACAGTATCCCACCTTTCATCTTTAAGGACTGCCAATTGATTATGGCTGAACCGCTGCTCCACATATACAACTTAAGTCTAGAGACGGCTGTGTTCCCAGAGAGATGGAAATTAACTAGGGTCGTACCAGTACCCAAGAAAGAATCAGGCGACAAGGTACAGGGATATAGACCGGTAGCAATATTGTCTACACCAGCAAAAGTGTTCGAGGCTGCTATACATAAGAGCATATTCGCACAGGTCAGTGGACAACTCTCGGACGCTCAGCATGGGTTTAGACCAGCAAGAAGCACCACAAGTAACCTGCTTAACTATATGGCCGATGTGGTACCAACTGTTGACAATGGAGGGCAATACGATACTGTATACTTTGATTTTAAAAAAGCATTCGACCTAGTTCAAAATGACATATTGCTCAAAAAGTTAGCAGGGGTCGGTTTCACTCCGCATCTACTACAATTTTTCGCGAGTTATATGAAAGATAGACAGCAGTATGTGGAGTACGCAGGACACATGTCGGAACCGTATTACACACGATCTGGTGTAAGTCAGGGTAGCAATCTTGGTCCATTACAATTTATAATAATGGTAAACGATCTGCCAAAAGTTGTAAGAAATGCAAAGGCTTTGCTATTTGCTGACGATCTGAAGCTATCTCTTACTATCAATAGTGAAGACGACTGTCAGAAGCTGCAAAGGGATATAGACAGGGTATCGAGGTGGTGTAACCATAACCTATTGGAGTTTAACATCTCAAAGTGTGTAGCTATCAGTTTCTCCAGATCGCGCTCACCGATTCTTTGGAACTACACTATTGACGGAAAAACAGTGTTGAGAGTTACAGATGTCAGGGATTTAGGAGTAAAGCTTAACACTGAGCTTACGTTTCGCGATCACATTGTTCAAATATGCAAAAAAGCTTTTAGAAACCTAGGATTTTTGCTTCGCATGGTTCGGGGATTTACGGACATGAAAGCTATTGAAGCCTTGTACAACGGGATAGTTAGGAGCCATCTCGAATGTAACGCAGTCATTTGGGCTCCACATGAAACTAAGTATAGTCTTATGTTGGAGAAGGTACAAAATAAATTTGTTAGGTATATATATATGAGACAGTACGGGGTGTACCCGTTTTACCCACTGATGTATCCGACTCTATTTATTTTGGGTATGGTCGGGTACAATGAATTAAGTGTTAGGAGAGACCTCGCACTTGTCTCATATATTTTTAAAGTTTTAAGGGGTAAAATAGAAAATAGGGAAATATTAGTACGTATAGGAATAAGTGTTCCGAACAGGTTCGTGTGGCGGCGCCGCCGGCCGCCGCTGGTGGTGGTGCCGCGAGCTCGCACTAACTTACTAAAAGAGGCGCCGCTGACGCGCGCGCTCCGCACCATTAATCTTATTGACACCAAGATAGACTTATTCCACTGTGCTTTGAGTGAATTCACAAAGACAGCTAGCATGGTTATATGTTATAAATAAATATTTTTTTTTATAGTTGGTAACACTACTGTATTGGAGTATATACTCTGTAAAAGTAGATGTATATGTGGAAATAAATAAATAAATAAATAAATCTTACCACGACAACCAAGGTACCTACCCTGCAAAAACATTCGGTTGTTGTCCTGATATAGTGCCTTTTCATGTCATGGCCCATATTCGCTATGACATAACGTGGCACGTTACGATAACTTCGTGGAATAATCGTTTAATAGTACTCTAATGGCATACAGAATACCATTACACGATCATTTCGTGAATCTACTATAATAACGCTCCGCGTTTGCTTATAGTGAATAACGGCTCTGACTGCGCAGGCAAACTCGTAATAAATCCTCTAGATCATACAAAAGAGTCCTTTGAGTTTATTAATCGGAGGCTTCCGAGTCTTCATTTAATTAATAATGTCTTATATTCTCATCATACACAGCTTATGATTAATTTGTATTCGAACAATTGAAGCGTGAAATTAATTTGTTAATATTATTGGCACATTTTTGTTATCCCATTGTCTTACTTTTAAACAACTAATCACTGTACGCATTTTCCCCAAGCGATTCAGTTTTATAAATAAGTAATACTTTTTATTCTACGATAGTTGGAGAACTTTGGCAAAACAAACTTATTAGCAACATGGTAAAATATTATATTTAGATGAACAAAAATAATGGATTTGACGCAAAATAAAGGTGTGCAAGCAATTTGAAAAATTGAGATTATTAAGCGACCTATATTTGTCACCGTACTGTGCAAACCAACATATCGCCGACAATGTTAAAATTTTCACCACATAGCCAACGCAGCGCGATGGGGGCGCGACGGTGGCGAGACCTAGGGAGCCGTGATGTATTGAAATGAAACGAGAGACGTTACACAGCTCTGCCTCTCTCGATGTGACGGCAAACGTCATGACCCACCGCTGTCCCACATGACGCGATTACAAACGAAGCATGGCATGAGCGAGACGCTAATACGCGTGCGAGCGGGACACTAGTATTAGGCGGCCGCCCGGCCGGCGCGACGACGCTTCCGCATTTTGACGCGTGTGCCGCGCTGCCGACCGTCGGCCGATCATCAGTCTTGCGTCTCCGTCACACTCCGTCGGCTATGTGACCAAACCTTAAGTTTTAATGTAATAGGGGCTGGGTCTATTACTATCAGACCGGGTACAGTTCTAGACTCCGGACTGCGACTGAGATTTTTTTCGTCTATCTATATATATCATCACCTTGCGGGGTAGGCAGAGGGTTTCAACAGGTTCTTACTGACTCTCAGGCTTTCTCAATTCCCATAGTTCACCGCATACACGCTCGCCGGTTATGGAGACTCTTAACTTTTTTTGAATCACTAAAGCGACATGCATTAAACAATTCCAATAAGAACAATCAACTTTACAATCAATTAATTTTTCACTCTTTTCTTACTCGCTTCTTACAAACCTCTACAGCGAAGGATAGCGTTAAGGCAACCGCCGTTTTTGTTTACTTCTGTAATATATTCGTACAAGATTGCACCGAAAGAAGTTGTTATGTAGTTCTTATTACACAAATGAGTATACTAGCCCATATTTTTTTTATTTTTCCACTAATGAAGTATGAAAACTACTATTAATACTGAGCCGTACTCTGGCAGCAAATATTTCCATTGACCCAATTGATTGCGATCCGCACGGGCTCAGTTTAAAAGCTGGCATTTTCAGTTAAATCGCGTTTAATGGGCCGATGAAATAAATCAATGATCCCGCACAGATAAGGTATTTTATAGGAATACTACAAATATATTCGATTCATCGGAGATCGATTTGGTGTATTTATTGTATTTGAACGTTTAAATTTCCGCGATTGAAGTGATTTTTGGGACCGTTAAAAGCGCCATTTTGGTTCCGTAGAAGCATGCTAAAAATTAAGCACTTAAAGGAAGGAAAGGAACAATTAAAGGCGTGGCGAATGGCGGAGGCGCATTGCCGATAATGTTATATACATCACGTTTCAATATGGAGTTAGCACATTAAGATTATATTGGGCGCAAGTCTAGACTCCGGACCGATTCTGAGAATTCTACTTAACTTGGACTTATGATCGCCGGCTGAGACATTCTTCTAAACTAAACTAAAATAAAAGTGACTAAAATTTATATATGTGCCGTGAGTATAAATTTTCAACAAGTTCTTTCCTTACCTTACAGCAGTGATAGCCTAATGGCTAGACCGTTGGACTGCAAAGTCAGAGGTCTCGGGTTCAAACCCAGACACGCACCTCTGTCTTTTCGAAAGCATTAAAAATGAATGATTAATTGTTTAACGGTGAAGGAAAACATGGTGAGGAAATCTGTATGCCTAAGAGTTTTTAGAAGGTGTGTGACGTTCGCCAACCCGCACTGGGCCAGCGTGGTGGACTATGGCCTGAACCCTTTCAGTTTGAAAGGAGGTTCGTGCCCAACGGTGGGACAGTTTTTTAACAGGGCTAATATTATTATTATTACCTTTCCTTACAGATCTTTACATAGACTTTTTTGATAGAAAGACCACACTTTCCTCACAGTCCGTTCTCGCTTCCTCCACTCTCATAGTTCGTCTCATACACAGTCTATTTATGAGTAAGAATATCATCATCATCATCATCTCAGCCTATACTTGTCCACTGCTGAACATAGGCCTCCCCAATCGCTTTCCAGCGTAACCGGTCCGATGCCACCTGCATCCAACGACTTCCTGCGATTTTCACAAGATCGTCGGTCCATCTGGCAGGTGGTCGTCCCACGCTGCGCTTGCCAATACGTGGTCTCCACTCTAGAATCTTTCCGCCCCAACGCCCGTCCGATCTTCGCGCTATGTGGCCCGCCCATTGCCACTTCAGCTTGCTAATCTTAACGGCTATGTCGGTGACCTTGGTTCTTCTACGAATCTCTTCATTCCTGATTCGATCACGTAGAGAAACGCCGAGCATAGCTCTCTCCATAGCTCGCTGAGCAACTCTGAGCTTTTTTATGAGACCTATTGTAAGAGACCACGTCTCTGATCCATATATCATCACTGGTAACACACATTGACTAAAAACTTTAGTCTTTAGGCACTGAGGTATTTTGGATGAGAAGATGTTGCGCAGTTTCCCGAACGCTGCCCAGCCGAGTTGGATTCGCCGATTGACCTCTCTCTCAAAGTTGGACCTACCTAACCGGACTACCTGTCCCAGGTAAATGTATTCGTCGACAACTTCAAGAGTAGAGTTCCCAACGGTGAGTGCGGTGGGTACGACATGGACGTTACACATTATTTTCGTTTTGTCCATGTTCATTTTAAGACCCACTTGTTGAGATACTCTGTTGAGGTCGCCGAGCATTCGTCCTAGATCTTCCAGCGACTCCGCCATGACCACAATGTCGTCGGCAAATCGAAGGTGAGTGATGTATTCGCCATTGATGTTGATGCCAAGTCCTCGCCATTCCAAGAGCTTGAAGGCGTCCTCTATGGTGGTCGTAAACAGTTTCGGAGAAATGACGTCTCCCTGTCTTACTCCTCTTTTTATGGAGATCGCCTTCGTGCACTGCCCTTGTACTCGGACTGACATGGTGGCGTTATTATACAAGCACTTCAACACTTCGATGAACCGATAGTCAATGCGGCATCGCTGGAGAGATCTAAGAACCGCCCAAGTCTCGATCGAATCGAAGGCTTTCTCATAGTCCACAAACGCCAAGCATAGTGGCCGATTATACTCCTCGGTCTTCTGTATAATCTGCCGCAGCGTATGTATGTGGTCTATGGTACTAAAGCCTTTCCGGAAACCGGCTTGTTCGGGAGGCTGGAAATCATCAAGCCTGCGTTCGAGACGATTCGTGATGACTCTCGAAAACAACTTGTAAACATGGCTCAGTAAGAATATCAATATAACTAATTGTCATAACGTGAATATAGGTACTGTACTATACTACCGTAAGAAAGATGACTACTAATGATGTAAAACAGGTCTAGCGCATCTTCCCACTTCAGGGTTTGTTGTTTAGTCATAAGTCAGCTGAATGTGAATAGGATTGAAATTAGGTAAGCATGGAAACAAAATAAAGAAAGTTATACTAGACATTATTACACGATTAGTGAGAAGAAGGGTAAGTTAGGTACTCCTCTACTGAGGGTAAGGGTAGGTAGGTAGAAGACTATTTAAAGAAGAGTACTGAAAAAGTTTCCTACAATATTTTAAAGATACAACATTAACCAACCTTAATTAAGCACCTCCTAAATGAGTTTCAAGTGAAGCTTGACTTTTAAAGAAACTCATTGAGGTAATTAATATAGCGAAAGGTATATTTTAAAGAGAGTCTTATGTTAATACTTTTTAGATTCAAAATGTGGTATTTTCAACTTATTTTTCTATATTTTGTTACATTGCTAATAGAAGATTGCGCCTTGTAATATAGGGCTGTGAATGTTTTAAACAAGAACTATCAGATTTAGGAAACATGTCTCCCAATTGCGATACAGAAATTATTCTAGACATTGTTAATTACTTATAACATGACGGACGATTTTGTCAGTCAGTGGCAGTGGTTAAGAGCTGAAGCCGCTCCGCCCACTGTGTCTATTAGTCGCAGGTTCGATTCCCGCACGAGACTAATCTTTGTGTGTTCCACAATTATTGGTTTCGGTATTTGTGTATGTGAATTTCCATGTTTGTAAACGCACCCACGACACAAGAATAAATCTTAATGTGGGGCAACGTTTTAAAAAAAAGCTTATAATATGAAGTGAATAAGTTCTTACTTTATCAGTCGATTGATCGCTTCTGAAATAGTAACTGAACAAAATAAGTAAAATTAGTATTGCAATATACAACTCGACAAAACTATGATAGACCCATCAACGATTAAAATAAATTATTTTTTTTAAAACTTACTGAATAGAAGAACAGTCGAACATACAAAAATTTGGCAAATAGGTCTATTAGATGTTTATTTTAATAAATACGGTATCATGTTAATTTTAATAGATTTTCTCAATTTTATGCAAAAATTCAGTAGTACGTAAGTGCCATTGTTTCCGGGCGGGTTTTAATTTAGGATTAGGTGTCGCACAAAATAAGTTTTTTATTTAAGTTGGATCTCTCGTGCATCTAATTGATTAAGCGTTTTATTTATATATTGTTTTATTTAAAACGTAGCCCCACTCTAGGAATTATTACTGTGTCGTGGATGCGTTTACAAACATGTAATCCAAACACTCAGACCAAAACAAATATTTGTGGGTATCACAAAGATTTGTCCCGTGCGGGAATCGAACCCGGGACTACTCAATCCAGTGGACAGAGCGACTCAAGCTCTTAAACACTAGACCAGTCTATCCATATTGCATTAATAATATATAAAAAATAGTTTTGGATAAGGCACCACACGTAACGCAATTTCTTACTCACGACTCACTTCTAAATACTCTTATCTCACAGCAAGACTCATTAAAATCCTCTTTTGTATAGAAAATTAAACCGCGACGTTAAAATTTTGATGAAGCATTATTTCCTTGCGGAGAACTTAATAGCGCGCTGTGATAAAGTTCATTTTAAGGCTTAAGTTTACGGTATGTTATTACATAATCATGAAATTTAAATTTTTGTCATGTGTGTTAAATATATTTATTTGCCTCGTTGGTCTGGTGGCAAAGCGCATCGCTTTTGATCACGAGGTCCTGAAAAATTCCCAGTATGAGTCCGGAGTCTGGAATTGTGCCCTATATATGGCAATAGGCTCGCCCCCTATTACATGGAACCTAAAATCGTCGGCGAAACGCGGGTGTACTCACCTCTGCCACCCCCTCTGGGGAATATAGGCGTGACGGTGTTTCATACATACTTTGTGCTTAGCTAGATTTCGCTCGGGATTTTATTCTGTGTATTTTTATAAGTCACCTATCAAGGCTATCTTCAACTGTCTATAAGTATGTGTGTTGAGAAAACATTTTGAATGGTCTATCTTACCATGACCAAATAGACCGAGTCTTATCTGAAGGACAGGTCAAGAGTCTCCGTAATTCTATCTATCTATCTACCTATCTATAACCTCACGCCAGATCCCTTGCGGGGTAGGCAGAGAGTACAGAGTTCCAACAGGTTCTTTCCTTACATACCTCTCTGGCTTCCTCGACTCTCATAGTTCGTCTCATACACGCTCGCCGGTTACGGAGACTCTTGACTTTTCCATCAGATAAGACTCGGTTTATTTGGTCGTGGTAAGATAGTCTAGGTCTTCCCCGGTACCTGCATCCTTCCACTTTCACATTGTATATCTGTTTTGTCATTCTTTCCCCTGGCATTCTTTCTATATGCCCGAACCAACGGAGCATGCCCTTTCTCATATTTACACCGATACTATCTTTCATACCTACTCGCTGTCTTACTATGCTGTTGCTAATGCGGTCGGTCAGCTTCACTCCACACATCTTCCGCAGAGCTCACATTTCTACCGCATTTATCCTACTTTCATTCTCCTTCTTACATACCCAGCTCTCGCTACCATATAACAGCGTTGGGACAAGAACTCCGTTATGTATGGCCAGCTGCGCCTTATGGCTTAAGTGCCGGCTCCCGAGTAGCTTTCCCGTCGCACCATTCACTCTGTTCCCTGCACTCACTCTTCTCTCTATGTCAGCGGTGTATTTCCCATCCTTACTGAAGGCGCATCCAAGATATACAAACTCATTCACTTGCTCCAGCACATCGTTACCAACCACAATCCTTACATTCGTTCTGGTTTCTTCCCTTTGGTCCCTTTGGTCTCCGTAATTATAGGGATTTACTACTGTTTTGTACTTGTATTTGTAATCTGAATCATAGTATAAATGAGTACATCCACCGTTTATCATAATAATATTATTTGTTATGAACAAGCGAAAATGTAAACACAATTTGGCCCGCGCAGGCAACATTGCGTTACATCTGTAAGCAGTGAGAGGACTTGCGTTCTTATTTACGATCGTTTACAATGTGCCTCATCAATCAATTACCTCAACTACTTACTTGCATCGTGCACTATCGTCATACGTCATCATTTGTGTGCATACAAGGTAAAGGCCAAAGTGTTATTTAAAAATAAATATTTTCTCGGTCACGGCTTGAATGTCGGCTTTTGGTTAAACGGATTTTCTCCGAACGCCTCTGTCGGCGCGTCGTTGCGTTTTGATTTGCCATAAGTGAAAGGAGGATACTGTGGACAAACATAATTTTCAAAAGAACCGCAGATATTAGGAAAATTTTATAAAAATTTTGGCAATATGTGTTGCATCAGTAAGGTACCTCATGGTTTTTGGGATCTGGGTAGTTATTTGAATTAGGTTAAGTTCACATGAACGCACGATACCGCACGAACGCCTTAACGCACGGTACCAAAATTTATATCGTCACGCCTACATATATTCCACACACGGAGGTGTTCACTATTCGTCCACGATATTAAGTCCTAATGTAATAAGGAGTGAGCCTATTGCCAATATACCGGGCACATTTTTGGGAGTGGTACTGGGACTCTTGCGATACCAACACTACAATTCATCCGATCTTGAGTTGGGACTCAGGACCTTGAGAACACTACGCGCATTAAACGCCACTAAACTAAAGAGGCAGTCAGACTAGAGGTCAAACAAACAAATAAGATACCTTCTACAGGACCACGCTATATCGTACGGGGGTGCGCGGTTTTCAGCGCATCGCCAATATGTTATTATGACAACATGGGCATGTTGAGATAATATAGACCCAAAGATAGACACTAGTCGTATAACCGCATAAACTAGACTACATATGTAAGAAATTATAACAAAATGCTTCAGTATTGCGTGGACTATTGTACCGGCTAAAGTTGGTATTTTGCAGCATATCCAACTGCGAAATATCTTTTAAAACTTATATCTATCTATCTATCTATAACCTCACGCCAGATCCCTTGCGGGGTAGGCAGAGAGTACAGAGTTCCAACAGGTTTTTTCCTTACATACCTCTCTGGCTTCCTCGACTCTCATAGTTAACTTATAACTGTAGTTATAAGGTTTATTACAATCCGTCGGAAAGTATTTTGTACAGCAATAATGTAAGTCTGTGTATTTACTTTTTAAACTGTACAGTGCATGTTTGGCAAAGTGGCGACAGTGGTTTTGAACGAAATTGTGCGCTATTACACTTCTAGTCTTTTATTATTAAAATTTCTCTGCCCTTACCGCGCGTCTCATCGTCGCGTTGCTCCGCGCGTTTATCTGTACTTAGCCTTAGCGTCCCTGCCCTCTGTTTCTTTTTGTTATTGTAATATTTTAAAGCAACGTTTCGAGATAACAAATTCATCTTCTTCTTCTTCTTCCGATATTTGTTACCTTCTAATCTGCAAAAGTAAGTAGTACATACTTATGTGATATTTTTCTAAGTGTTTTGAAGTGCATCATCGCTGCAGCTCGCCACATGCATCACAGCATTAGCATAAAGTGGGCAGGTGTGGGCGAATAACTGAGCCGTCACCGCAATGCGGTACGAACATCTTATATTCATACTATTGTTGCGATTTGGGACTGAGACTGACATCGATATTATTTTTACTCTTAATGGTTATGGTATTATTCGACTAACGCTTGTCCTGTTGACATTTTACTGATTCTACTACCCCGTTAGTGTCTAATCACAAGGTCCTGATATCGTAGGGTGTAGAGGTGAGATTTTCTGTCTGAAAATTCTCTGTAACAGTTCGAAGTTGGTGTTGTGCCCGGTATAATGTTAATTAGTATGGGCCCTAAATATTAGGACCTTACGTCCTTGGCGATATGTGGGTATACAGACAGAAGTTGGTAAAAAAACTTAAAAAAATAAATAAACCGACTTTAAAAAGCAAAAAATTTATATTTGAAGTCGGTGCTGGTTGGTGCAGTCGGTTACTTAGCACCGACTTCAAATATTTATTTTTTGCTATTTGAAGTCGGTTTACCTTTTTTTATAAGTTTTATTTTACAATTTTAAGTGACGAGTAAATTATTTAGTAATATTTATATACCGATATTATATTATTTTGCTTAGTTGTACAGTAAGGTACCTACAGGATTAATAGAATGACTATAATAACAGAATCTATACATTCGTGCTGTTCGCCGTTAAGGAGTTCCCTCTTTTATCTTCAAAGTCCAAGGTCCAATACCAATAACATTAAAATAGGACCACCTCAAAACTATACTGAACCCAATGCAAAAAGAATCATCAAAATCGGTTCATAAGCAAAGGAGTTATAAAAAAGGACGAATTATGAACTTCGTTTTTTGAAGTTGGCTAATATACTGCTTAGTTCTATAGTAGGGCACCTATAAGAGTGACGTAATACGCATAATATCTCAATTTACACATGCCTATTGTTTGTCGTTAAGGAGTTCCCTAGTGTATCTTCTAAGTCCAAGGTCCAATGCCAATGAAATTAAAATGGGACCACTTTGGAGCTATACTGAACCCAATGCAAAACAAATCATCAAAATCGGTCCACAATTGACGGAAATATCGCTGAGCATACATAAAAAAAAGCATACATACAACCGAACATAAAACCTCCTCCTTTTTGAAGTCGGTTTTTTAGGAATCATGTTTGTTAAGTATGCAAATGATTTTAGTATATTATTCCTTAAGGTAAAAGGAATCATGGAAGATAGTATTCATTAAGAGGTCGCACGATTTAAGTCCGACATTAATTCTTACAGCTGGTTTGCTGAAGGTTCCGGTAATGGAGTAATGTAGTGGTTTAGAGGAACAGTAAACAGTAAGACACAGTCAAGGTTAGGTTGTATATAACTTCTAAGAAATGACTGTATAAGTACAACACGGTTCAGCCCAATAGCCCGGAGCTTAAGAATATCTGGACCCCCCCCCCTGTACCAATATCAGCAGGGGCCTTCAGAGTCGCGGACGCAAGGGCGAAGTCGCAGGCAGAAACTAGTAATAAATAATACCCAAATATTATCTATATTTTTATTACTCTACCTACGTAATTAGATAAATACTTCAATGTCGCTACCACTGAAACACTAATAGCGGTCGGTGTCAATATTTAACCCAAAGATACATTTGCCTATTACGGATAGAATTTTGACACATTTTGTACGCAAAATCCGTCTGTCAAAATTCTACAGACAGTAAGCAAATATATCCATGAGTTGAATATTAAAACCGGCCATAAGGCACTTAACAAAGGCAGTAAAATAATGGTGATAATGTCTACTTCGCTGCAATTCACCGTATCTTGCCAGAATAGTTTTAATATTTTCCAACTGAACCGAAGGAAATGCGGCATTCTTCGCTTGAACAATACTCTCGGTTGGACTGAATGGGCATTTTGTTCGTGCCAAAAAACTTTATGCTTTACTGCGTATTCTCATCGGTTACTTGGCTGAACCGAGCTGGGTACTTAAGTAATTGAGTAGGATTGCTTGGGTTTGGCTTTTATAGACTGTGCCTTTTTATTTAATTTGAGAATTTTCTGGGAATCTGTTGATTTATCCATACTTTTGTAAATTTGGAATAACTTTGTTACTTTTTTACGTCTAAACCGCTATACAGATTTTAATAGCATTTAGCAAGAAGTTGCTTCATTGGGAAGGATATAGGTCACCTTTTGTACGCAGATGAAGTTGCAGGTGGTGAGTAGATTATATTATGTTAAAAGGTTGCCTTGTTGCGCATAGTACGGGTTCAGACGAAGTGTTTATATATTTTTTATCTACAAATTATAAGCAGCAGTTGGGAGAGGCTTCCCTCTTTTACATCATCCGTGATATGTCAAATAATAACGCTATACATACACAATATAACTTTACCAACTGAGTTTTGGGGAATTTAGGTGTGACGTGTGATTTTTTTATTTTAAAGGACCATTTAAGGACCCTCATCGATATTATCTTGCCCTATATTACATGGCACCTAATATCATCGGGGAAAAGTAGGTGTACAAAGTACATCTCTGCAACCCCAGCTTGGGTAACATAGGCGTGTCGGTATCGTATATATTACAGATTCAGATCCAGATACAGTCTAAGCGACCATATTGTCGGCGGTGCACTCGCGCGGTTTACGTCTGCATTATTTTTTATTGTTAATACCGACTTAACTATTTTATGTTTATTTTTATTTTTCAGTTTGTTAAAACTGTAATTCAATCAGCTATATAAGGGCTTGTTGGTGACTTCTTCAATCCTATCCACAATCAACATTATTACGACTTTGAGATAGAGTCACAGCGTGCTGACCTGGATGACACAAGTTTATTTCGGGCTGTTTTGACGGACGATTTAGCGCAGTGGTTAAAAGCTTAAGCCACTCCAACCACTGTGTCTAATAGTTTCGGGTTCGATTCCCGCACGGAACAAATCTTTGTGTGATCCACAATTATTTGTTCCGGTCGCGGTATTTGTGTATGTGAATTTTCATGTTTGTAAACGCATCCACGACACAGGAATAATGTAATAATGAATGTTAGTGTGGGACTACGTTTTTAAAATATAAAAAACAAAGTCTTTAAATCGCAATACTAATATCACGAAAATCGACAACACGTTTTGACGGCAAATTTAGCCTGGCGACATTTTATTTTAGAGATTTCATCATTACGGTATTTACCACACGGTAAATACCGTGATGCCAATCTAACGCTCTAAGCTCCAGCTTGTAACGTTGCACAACCGTTGTAAGGTATCTCAAGTTAAGTCTATGGGTCATTCGTATTCGTATCGGGGAATTAAAATCGAAAACTTTATAAAAAAAAAACGGTTAGTCGCGAATTCAATCACAGCGAGAACCTGCTTTTGGATTTAAAAAAACGATCGGCATCTGGGAATTAGCTAAACTCCAATCCGGTAATTGTTTTTCTTCGCTAACACTTCAAAAGTTTCCAAAACTTTATTAACTCTTTTCTTTCAGCTTAGAAAGTTTCTTAGGTACCGAATGCCATTCCCAGAAAATTGATGGTGAATTTTTCCCGCTTTTAACACCCATTTTTCAAACGTTCGTTTTTTGTTATTTTCAGTTAGCAATGAGTTTGGTACAAATCTTTTTGAATTGATTTCTTTTCTACTTAATCATTCATAATGATTATTTTAGTCGTTAGGGGTACACTTATTGTTGGATGAAAATCTCACGCAACGTCCTTAAAATAGGTTACGAATTAATTTTATAGGGTATGCTCCGTCGGTTCGGGCATATAGAAAGAATGTCCGAAGAAAGAATGACAAAACTGATATACAATGCGAAAGTGGAAGGATGTAGGTACCGGGGAAGACCTAGACTATCTTACCATGACCAAATAGACCGGGTCTTATCTGAAGGACAAGTCAGGAGTCTCCGTAACCGGCGAACGTGTATGAGACGAACTATGAGAGTGTAGGAAGCCAGAGAGGTCTGTAAGGAAAGAGCCTGTTGGAACTCTGTACTCTCTGCCTACCCCGTAAGGGATCTGGCGTGATGATATAGATAGATAGATAGACGAATTAATTTTTCGGAGAAGAACGGAACTTAGAAACAGCGTTGTTAGGTAATCAAAATTGGACCAATCCTCTGTTCCAATAGTTTTCATCCCATTACGGTAGTGTATTCTATTTTGTTTTACGATTATGTTCGAATAGCAGAACATATTGGATTATTTGTCCGCCCTGTTCTACTGTTACTTTTATTTTGTTATTTACTATTGTTATGCTGTTTTTTTTCACTATAATTTATTAGTTACTTTCATACAAAATATTAATACAAAATTAAACCGAAAAATTAATTTACTAGTAGAATAAAATCAAGAAAAAAATCTGTATCTTCAACCTATGGAACAAAATCGTAGAACATAGTAAACTTTGAATTCCACTTTGTTGTATTAAATTAACCAGCAGAACTTTCCAGCAGAACATTTAGAAAATTAATTCTATATGTTCTTTTCGAAAGACGTCCACTGCAGGCCATAGGCCTCCCTAAAGATCGCCACAACGACCTGCTTTGTGCTGTACGCATCCAACTCCTACCCGCGAGCCTCACCAGGTCATCGGCCCATCTTGAAGGGGGCCTACCCACTCCACGTCTTCCGGTACGTGGTCACCACTCGAGAACCTTTCTGCCCCAATGGGCGTCAGTTCTACGAGCGATGTGCTCCGCCCACTGCCGCAGAAGGACCAAAGTCACTGACATAGCACTCAGAATTGCTAAACTTAAGTGGTAGATTGCCATGTTCGCGTAGAACAAATTGGAATACACTCATTGAGGTACAGTCGAGATCCAGTCACTTTGATAATTTACCAACCAGAAGGCTTAGATCTATCTATCTATCTATATCATCACGCCAGCTGCCTTGCGGGGTAGGCAGAGAGTACAGAGTTTCCACAGGTTCTTTCAGACCTCTTTGGCTTCCTCCACGCTCATAGAAAGACTTAGATCATGAATCATTTATGGCATTGTGCCTCAAATAGCTAGCGGGCTAAATTTAGGAGCTATTCAAACATCCCTATGCAGCCATATGATCGGAATCTGGATTGTAGTAACTGTTAATCATTTGTTTGGTCTAGTTGTTCCGATCGAGATCTGAAGTTAGTGTTCGTAAACACACCCATCATATAAGAATATTTTACACAACAAACCTAAAAGGAGGCTCATGTTTTACGCTAAACAATCAAAAAACTACCTCATTAATCGGACAGACGACTTGATCTAGTGGTTAAGAGGTTAAGTAGCTTCGTCCATCGGATCGAATAGTCGCAGGTTCGATGCCCACATCGGACTAATCCTTGTGTGATCCATATTTTTTTTTATAAATAAACGTAGCTTTACCCTAGAAACTATTCCTGTGTCGTAGGTGCGTTTACAAACATGAAATTCATATACACAAACACCCAGACCGAAACAAACATTTGTGGGTCACAAAGATTTGTCTCGTGCGAGAATCGAACCCACGACTACTCAATCCAGTTGGCGGAGCGACACTAGCTCTTAACGTCTTTTTTTACATGGGGAAGTCCTCATGGACTTCCGCCAGCCTCGAGGGAAGCTGGCGGAACATGTCGGACTCCGACTAAAACCCCACGGTAGCCGGCACTGGCACGTGTTAGAGGGGCTCCGGGATCTCCGAGTGGAACGCGCCGGTACCCCCCTTGTGCCGCGCTCCGAAGAGCCCTCCTCGGGAGGGGAAATTTGTAGCTTGCTTCCGCCCCCCCGCACCGTCGCCGTGGCTTGAGCCATACCTGGGGCCTGGGGGCCTTGGCGGGCAGTGCCTCCACCCCGGCGCCATCGCCTTCGGCGAGCGGGATTGGGAGAGGGCCTCCTCCTTCTGAGACATGACAGTCTCGCAGAAGGAGGATACAGCCCCCCACGCCGAATCCCCTGCCAGCATAGCTAGTACTGTCGGCAAGGAGAGGTCCGGTCCAATCCGGTTGGCCAGGATCCACCGTTCGGAGGCCCACGCTGGGCACTCGACGAGCGTGTACTCTGCGGAGTCCCGGTCCCCACCACAGTGGTGACCACACCTCCACGGTGCGTCGTCGTGCCGCCGCTTTGGCGGACGACGCAGATCCAGTAGTAGACCCTCGCGTCCATTTCCGCCAGGATGTCGAGCGGCGGAAAGCGTGCTGAGAGGGTTGCCACCTCGAATGATACGGTCCGGTATCCTCGTGCGATGCGGATGGCCATCCTGCGCTGCAGGCCATAGATAAGCTCTTAACCACTGGACCAAGCTGACCATTAAAGAAAAGTTTGCTTCGATTTGGGTGTATATGAGTGCACCCACGAAACAGGAATAATTCGTGTGTGTGTGTGTGTGAATGATCTACGCTGTTGGCCTCGAGGCCTCTACAGCTTCACCGGATTTTAAAGGCGAGCGTGCAACCACTACGCTCCAGCCAGCCAGAAGGGCAAGAGGCGACATACTCGAGGGCGCCTCGGAGAGGCGCCCTCGGTTGGGACAGTCGCTGTAGGGGGACCGGTGCACTACTAAGCGCACCGGTCGACCGCCGGCTATGGGAGGGGATCTACTACTGCGTCTGCGTCTACGGCGTCGCTCGTATTCTGAGCGGAAAGAAGGGATGACAAAGCATCGGGGGGGTCGGTGAGAACATGTCTCGGCCGGCGGTAGCGGCAGGGGTCGCGAGGGAGGTCGTAGTCGGCGGTGGCTACGATTAACGGATTCGCATGGGAAGATGCGTTCGCGAAGTAGGAATAATTCGTGGCCTAAAGTTTGTTTTAAATCTAATGGTGGACAGAGCGGTTGATGAATACGAGACTGGATTTAAATATCAGACAAAGTGTGGTTTTTTTATGGCAAGATTGTTATTAACAGTGCGAGTCTGGAATTGTGGCCAGTATATTGGGAATAATAGCCTTGCACAGTATGAGAGCATCGTCAGCGAAATGTACCTGTGTCATGTGTATACATAGGTACACCTCTGCCATCTCCTACATAAGAATATAGGCTTAGAATTATTGTTTTTGAATAAAAGGGAAAAATATCAACCTTTCAAAACCACGCCAGCAAGAAATATACCTACAGTAAGATAATATTATTTCAGCATAAGTTTCTGTAGTGACCCCACTATATCAAGAGTTAATGATGTGAAAATAAAATATATATTATGTCCTTCAGTCTTGTTTTCGTGGTTTACTTTGTAAGTTGATTTGTACAAATGGTTTTTTAGATTCATATTTTGGTTTCGGTCTGTACGATCTCGCCTATATTTTTTTATCTCTATGAAATAAAATACATATCTACAGGCGATATTTATTTTTGATATAATAATGTCACTGAATAAGTGATTAGTTATTCGGATCATTTTTACGGTAAAATGAAGAGCGGCTGTCTATTTTATCAAATGATTTGTCTCAGAATTCGGCTACTGTATTTTCATTAGATTGCTTGTAAATATAAAGCAACCTTACCTTTTACCCGAACACAGAAATAAGGTAATGTTTTTCTGTTTGTATGTATGTACATAAGTATGTATGTATATAAGTATGTATGTAGCCTACAAGGCTTGATGAATTTTAGTTATGAGTTGTTAAATTCGTCTTAACCATGGCTACCACTCTCAGGTGGCATAGGTTCATGGATTTCCATCCAAAATGGTATAACGATCAAAAAGATAGTATATAGGGAAGTATGAAAATGAGTCATTCCGGTCCGATCCCCCAGTTTTGATAGGATCAGTTTTACTTTAAATTATTTTCTATTCCAATCTGATTCACCTTCCAAAAACGTTGGGGATCTGATCTTAATTGCGAAAAATATTTAGTGGATCACCCAAGAATTAAATAATAATAATAAAAAGCGGGGTATGGGTTTTGAGAATCAGACCCGAATAACACAAAACGCTTAGGTATTATAAAATTATGGTTATAAATTTGTAGCTGTTAAATAGCCGTATTCTAAAATCCATACTATTATGATACTATTTTGAAACAAAACTACATTTAAAATTATGAAGAGTTTTTTAAATTATAAAGAGTTAAAGTAGTCTTGTCAATTAACTTATAATATTTTACGTAGTCGGGTTTCTTTGGTTCGTTTAGTATGTCTTGATATCTTAATTAAAGATTAAGTAATTCACATATTGAGTTCTTAGATTTACGCGAATTAAATAACTCTAAACTGTACGAAAATCAGAAGAAAGAATGACAAAACAGATATACAATGCGAAAGTGGAAGGATGTAGGTACCAGGGAAGACCTAGACTATCTTACTATGACCAAATAGACCGAGTCTTATCTGAAGGACAAGTCAAAATTCTCCGTGGCCGGCAAGCGTGTATGAGACGAACTATGAGAGTGGAGGAAACCAGAGAGATATTTGAGGAAAGAACCTGTTGGAACTCTGTACTTTCTCCCTGCCCCACAAGAAATCTGGCGTGATGATATAGATAGATAGAAATAAAACTTTTTTAGAATTTTATACTGGCTTATCTTTGTGCTTATTTTATGTTGTCGACGTTTTGAGTGCTTTACAGCACCCGTGGTAAACGTAGCGACTCTACCTTCCATGACTATGAGCGCTCAAAAAACCGCGTTAAATCGGCAAATAGTTTTATTTCAAAGAAAGTTATTCAATGTTCAATTGTGTTCAGCCTATTCCGGCATAGTCTGAATTATAGGTATTGCAGGATAAAATCTAGCTCTATCTTGGAAGGCTTACCCGAAGTGGTCGAGCAATATCGGGTATTGCACTCAGCACTAACGAGTATTGACTAACCATCGACCGATAGCATAATGCCTCTGTGTATTTAATAGTAGAATACGAAGTAATTATTGAATGCAGTTTGATTATTGTTTTTTAAGCACCACGCTAGGAAATATTTGTGTGTCATGGGTACCAAGGTACTTTTATAAACATATGTTTGTAAAAATCAATTTAATATGCACAGACATCCAGACTAAAACGTTTGTGGGGCACACAAAGATTCATCCCCTGCTGGATTCGAACACGTGACTACTCGACCTAGTGGGTGGAGCAGCTTATGCTCTTGCCCACTTTACCGAGCCTTGCCTTACAAGGATTAAAATGTTTAAACAAAGAATAGTGCTATTGTTCTGTACCATATCTAACCTACGCATTTTATTAACAGATCGGGTTGTCAAAATTTTGTATCTTATTTAAATATTTATACAGTTTTATATAGTACAATATTATTGTATAGGATGAAATACCGTAAATTTCAACGAAATAAAATGTAGCAACGCTGTGGTATAATAGTGACTAGAACAGACATTTTAAGCTTGGATGTCTGTTTCTTAAATTGATGTGCAACGGAGCCGGGATCCATATTATCTCAGAGCTGGATTTGTTTAGTGGTAATAAGCAAATGGAGCTTAAGTTCAACATAGTTTGGTTAAAGATAGTCCAGCGTTCACAAGTCGAAGTCAAATTAAAACATAGAAATCGCTTGCCTAAGAATAAAATTTACTTTATCGTTCTATAGCCTGATCTGTCCTCTTATTTATATGAATAAGCTTTTATTAGCTTTACCTGTAACTATGTATCTTTGTATGAAACGGAATGTTTCAACGTAATTTTCAGTAACTGTAAGGTGTCCCATAAACTTTAAAATTACAGGTACACATATCAAAGACCGATGACAATACAATAATTTTATAACTTTGGCCTTATGTCCTGACTGGGATCACGAGGATATGAATGTCTGTCTGTCTTTCGGTTCAAATCTCGCACTCCATTTTTAAGCACTTGCAGGTAAATTGATTGAAAATGAAATTTGGCATACGTATGTAAATTCGGTGACATTGCAATAATATGATACCATGGAGCTGGTCGGATGATGGAGTCGCAAGGTGGCCATAGAAATATGTGAACTGTACAACATAATCCCCTCGTGTTAAGATTAGTTAGATTGTGGCAACCAGATGGTGTTTAGGGTCTGATGGTGGAGCCGAAAGGTGGCCAATGGAACCACCTAACTACACAATATAAACCCGTTGTGTTTGAGCTCGTTGGATCTGTCTTAACGAGTACTATTAACCAGGACGGTGTCCAGGACTGATGATGGAACCGGAAGAAGGCCATAGGAACTCTTAAACTAAGCAAGATATCTTCGTTGGTTTTTTGCAAAGGAAGCTTCTTTTAAAGATCTTTTTAAATTAAAATTATTGTGTCTATCGTGGGGAAGAAATCTTAAAAAGATGGGGATCGTGGGGAAGAAATATAAAAAAAACTCTGCAATATCCTAACAATAAACCAGTGCTCAGCCTGACCTCTCCCTATAGTATCATGTCGCATTCTACGGATAGGTCAAGTTGTATCTTTAGTTATATCCAACAGATTTATAGTCAACTTTAAACATATTTAAAATGGTACAAGCGAACACGTAGGTAGTACTTACAGTTGATTGAAAATAGCATTAGATTGAATTCCTCCACCACTTCGCACTGAGTCCGCGTGAAGTACTCCCTAATCTAAAGAGAGAGAGAAGGCATAGGCTAGTTTATAAGTTGATTATTTGAAGCTATGTTATCGCCATCAAGTCTTCAGTATGTAGAATCATGACTTTAGAAACTCTAAATCATATTGCATTTTATTATTATTGAAATGTAGGCAAAATGTTGTATATTTTGTCTCGTTGTCCAAATAACGTATAATGCGTGTGGTCATCTATCAGTCAGCTATATCTATCTAAAAATTCCCAGTATTAGTCCGGATGTTAGAATTATAATAGTAATATTAGCCCTGTTAATAAACTGTCCCACCATTGGGCACGGGCCTTCTCTCAAACTGAGAGGGTTTAGGCCATAGTACACCACGCTGGCCCAGTGCGGGTTGGCGAACTTCACACGCCCTCAAGAAACTCTCAGGCATGCAGGTTTCCTCACGATGTTTTCCTTCACCGTTAAAGCAAGTGATAAATAATTTTTAATACGTACATTCTTTCGAAAAGACAGAGGTGCGTTGGGTTTGAACCCGAGACCTCTGATTTTGCAGTCCAACGGTCTAACCACTAGGCTATCACTGCTGTTGGAATTATGCCAGGTATAATAGCGATAGGGTCACCTCCTATTATATCGAGATTTAACATTTTCGGAAAAAGTGGGTATACAATGTACATGCCTCATCCGGGACGGTGCTAAGTGCTATAAAAAGTAGACAACAGTTTAGGTATCATATGAAAATAGGTATGTGTATTTAAATATAAATAATCACGTGCTTACAAAATTACTTCTAATTAAATTTATCTCTCTAATATAACCTTTTCCATAAGACAACAACAACAAAAGGTTAAATTTCTGCGTCAACTAATTCAACTTCCAATTGAAGAAACCTTGTCAACAGCTTCTTCAGTAGAAGTTTCTCGAATTTTCTGGAACGTAACACTCAGATTTAATGTAATTTATTTGCACTCGTGAAACTCTCATTTGAGGCGATTTGAGCGCGTGTACGTACTCGACTTGACGCCCCCATTCTTACGGGTAACTTCACACACAGTAATTTTGGTCTAAAATACCGACACTTTTTACCTAGCTTTATTTATACACAGTCTAAATTTATCATCGTAGACCGGCTCATAGTGATGTGCGACTGCGGTGTTCTTAGCGAACGATTTAATGGTTAAGCAGCGTTAAGCTAGGTCATCTTCAATCTTTGGAAGGCATACTAGCGTTTACAGCTTTATGACGTTAAAACAAGTTGGAAGCCCTCATAGGCGGTAAGCCATAGGCCTCGGCAGCCTAAACTTAATTTCCGAATTTGTTATTTAATATTTTGAACACACATCTAATTCATACCTGATCTAATACTGAATGTAACTTTAAGTTTCGGGGGCCTGGTAACACAGGTATTCTTAAACCTATCTCGGGCACCAGTCTCTCACAAATGTCCTATTATTTTTTTAGATTAAGCTTATACTGTACAAATGTTGCACATTTGAAATGAGAAAATAAATTTTTATATTATAATTTGTATCTCGCTGAAATTTACGGGCTTTACTCGGACCTTTTAAGGCTTGTGTGGAGACATGGGTCCAACACGTAGAGGCTCTTTGCGAAAAGTTAATGTTATGTAAGTCACCTGCTGGGATCACTTGCTGAAAATGAAGAAACTTAACCAGCGAACTGACCCCGGCAAGTGCAAAGACTATAGTAAATTATGGAAACAAAAAAAGGGGTATATAAATGAGGTTTGACTATGATGACAAAAACTAATCTATTTTTAAAGGGGACGGACACCGGCCATAACTAGTGATACCTAATTACTCGTAGCCGGCGGTGACTCGCCGCTTACTAGATGGGCCCTCAAATAGTCGTCCTAAGACAACTGAGGACAACACCGGTGCGAGCGGCTCAGGAGTGTAGAGAGGTGTTATGTGCTTTTTTGAAGTTACTCGCGGCGGTATGCCCTTTAAAACTTCCACCGCTGAAGTACATCGAGGTAGGAACGCATTTTCTTCCTATGTCCATATAGCTCTCAAGGCTCCTTTCTGGACAGCCAATTAAGGGAAGCCAGAGCCAAGAGTCCTTGGCACCCTTCGATTTCCACTCGACCGACGAAAACACGCCGAGTTGGGGGCCCTGGCCGACTCTCTGTAGCAATCGGGTCCGTGGTGTCGTTACTTACCAACAGTTCGCCACAAACTGCCCTGCGGGCTTATTTTTATTAATTTGGTAGTCACTAAGCCAAGTTAGAAAACGTAAAGACCTTACGTAAAGATAACCTAATAAATTCCATAAGCAGGTGGCCTACCTACATCAATTTTCACTGAGTTTGCATCGCTATGCGCCATACTCTACAAGTATGACAGTCGATTATAGTATCCGATGAGTGTGGCTACAATAAAAGTTGTTCGTATTGATGAGCACTATTATCTAAATCAGTTTCCGGTAAACTATCCGTTACATTCTATATTTATAAACTACCTACAAACTCGTCAAGAACACGGTTGTGGTTCTCGGCGAGATGCTTACCTAATTGTCTAGGAACCCGCAACAAACATAATAAGAAGGAAGCATGTGGAGCAGAAAACTTTCACTAGCCTCCCTTTGAAAGCGGAATTCAAACAAAATGGCTTAATCAAATGTATTGTATAGGATTTTACAACTGGTTAAAGTCTATTTCGTGAAGTACTATGGTTCTGTAGGTACTAGAGATCTGGCGTGATGATATAGATAGATAGACTTATGGGTCTACCTGTCTATTTCATCACGTCAGATCCCTTGTTGGGTAGGCAGAGAGTACAAAGTTCCAATAGGTTCTTTCCTTACAGCCTCTCTGGCTTCGTCCACTCTCATAGTTCGCCTCATACACTCTCACTGGTTACGGAGACTCTTGATTTGCCCTTCGGATAAGACACTAAGTCCGCCGTCGTTAGAAGTCTGCCATATTGTATTAAGAGTGTTGTCACTTTATTTTTCGAGTATTCTCACCAAGCCCTTTCATTTGATACCCATATTGTAGGAGTGCATTAAAAAATAACTAGTATCTTGGGTGTTCCGCCATGATGGATTTAGAATGACATCACACAGCTAACCATACATTGTTATCCAAACTAAACGTGTGTACAAAATTTTAGCTCAATCGTTTAGAGATATCTGCTTCAAAATTGAGTTGCAAGATTACGCCCGAACAAACATACATTGCAAGTTAAATAAAAGCATGTAAAAAAGGAAAATCGAGCTTTCTTGCATTGAAATTATAATGTTAATTTTACTAACAGAATTTTTAACTAGAGTAAATATATCGTGCTGCCAGTAAATTATGTACTTTCATTGATCATTTGAAAGACGTCCACTACAGGACAAACGACTCTCCAAAGATCACCAAGACCGACGACTGCCTTCGAAAGACCGTACGCAAGCAGCTTTTACGATATTCACCAGGTAATTGGTCCACCTTGTCACGAATTATACATTTTAGGTGAGTAAAATTACGATAGATACGTAGTATAGTTACACTACAGCACACAACACAATTAGATTATCAGTTTATTTTTTTTTTCATTATCATCATCATCTCAGCCTATACTTGTCCACTGCTGAACATAGGCCTCCCCAATCGTTTTCCAGCGTAACCGGTCCAATGCCACCTGCATCCAACGACTTTCTGCGATTTTTACAAGATCGCCGGTCCATCTGGTAGGCGGTCGTCCTACGCTGCGCTTGCCAATACGTGTTCTCCACTCTAGAGTCTTTCTGCCTCAACGCCCATCCGATCTTCGCGCTATGTGGCCCGCCCATTGCCGCTTCAGCTTGCTAATTCTTAGGGCTATGTGACTTTGGTTCTTTTATGAATCTCCTCATTCCTGATTGGGTCACGTAGAGAAACGCCGAGCGTAGGTATTTCCATAGCTCGCTGAGCAACTTTGAGCTTTTTTATGAGACCTATTGTAAGAGACCACGTCTCTGATCCGTATGTATCACTGGCAACACACATTGACTAATAACTCTAGTCTTGAGGCACTAAAGTATTTTGGATGTAAAGCTGTTTTCCAAACGCTGCCTAGCCGAGTTGGATGGGTCGATTGACCTCTTAATTCTTTTTAACATGTCTTTGAATAGACTACGGATTCGGGTCGGCCGGAGCAAGGAAAACATGTTCAGGTGAAGACTCACAGACAATACCAATCTGCGGTGTATGTGCGGTGTAATCCAAACGAAAGCCCACCTTACATCGTGTTCTACATGCATCAACAACTGCACGCAGGAGGACTTAATGAATCCCACTGACAATGCAATCGAAGTGGCCGCGTTCTGGGCCACTTACATATAAATCCAACATGTCTGCCGTCGAAACGATAAGAAGAAGAACATTACAGAGTATTGAGCGACGTCCATTGACGTCACACGACATCTTTGGCGACACGTGGCGCGGGACATTTTTGTCCCCTAAAGATACGAGCTTTTATTATTAAAGGGTGACGTGTCGCTTATTTTCTTTTCGTATAAAACATAATTCACGCCTTTATTCCTCAAGCAACCGAAATTTATGTGTATGTTAGCTCCTACAAGAATAGCAGGCAAGACTTTTGCTATTTTACTATTTGTATCACTATGAGAGTGGAGGAAGCCAGATATAAGGAAAGTACCTGTTGGAACTCTGTACTCTCTGCCTACCCTGCAAGGGTATCTGGCGTGATGTTATAGATAGATCACATTTATCATACATGTATAATTACTAATGTTGGGTAAAGTATTTGGAAAGATAAATTGATAAAAAACAAGATTCGTTCTACCAGGATTCGAACCCAGAATCTCGTGGTTGCAGACCTCCCCAGAATCTCGTGATTCATGTGCCACCAGTCTAACAATGCATTACGTACATATATATGTGTTTGTATATAATAACTAATACGGCAAATTTTATTCCTGCATCTATAAAATATATGACTAAACTACATTTTCAACGAGAAACGTTCTAGAAATATTCTCTTTAAGAAACAGAAATAGGAGCTTAAAGACTCAACAATTTTCCTTTACACACAAATAAGCCACAGGGTGGATCTGTTCCACACTGGCGACTTTTAGGATTGGTATTTATTTTTGTGGAGAAAATGTGTTTTCATTGTAATTTGCTCTGATTTGGATGCTGTGTTTGGATGTTATGAGAATGGCCTTATATGTTATTTTTTTTCTGGCCTTTATTTATGTTATTTTTTTTTGGGACGCAAAGCAAACATTTCATGTACACAAACAGAGACACACAATTTAGTTGCAGATTAAGAGAATTAAACTCTCTTAGCGCTGTTCGCCTCTAGTCCTATTGTCCCCCTAGTCAAAGTGCTCAGAGTGTTATGCTAATTAAATATCCATACATACACAAGTGTACAAATAAAAAATACGTATGAAATTGTAGTCAGGTTGGTTTAAGAACATGCAAAACCTAATCTTTCGCTTACACGTCTCCTTATATTAATTCAGTCACAGAAACGTATCATTTTCATTCTGCGACCGAACATGAGTAAGTAAGGTAAGTCACGAAATCGCGTCGCATCATCGAATACAGTTAGTCACGAAAGCGCGATGTCCTCAAGTCGCGCGCTTTAGTTACTGCGATCGAACGCAACAAGTCGCGTAAATGCAGTCACAAAATCGTCAATGGCCGATTCTAAGAGTAGCATGTGTGATGTGGCCCAATGCATCTTGTTTTGCCACGATTATTTGCCTATGAGTGTGTTAGAAATGGTAAAATTAAGATATCGGCTAAGTTAATGTTTTATGTTAAGTCACTAGTATTGTTATTTACTGATTATACTAAATTATGTTATAAGGAAATAAAAGAGACAGCAATTTAGAAGTTAAAGAAACCCAGATTATCGACATGAAACATATAGTTTATTACTCAAGTCAAATGGCACACACAATAAAATACAATATATACGGACATCATAGGATCAGATGCCAAGACGGGCATAATAACAATATATAACAGTAGTCACAATAAAAAGGTACTTAACTTGTCCGCTCTCGATTAAAAACTGAACTGTTTCTCAAAGTACGTGGCCTTTTGTACCCATCAGTTTTTAAAATATAGATGAGAACGTTAAAAGGTTATAATTTGAAAATAAGCCAATACAATTTCAATATAAGCCAATCAGAGCACAGTTACAATTTAGAGTCATTTTAACGAGAACTAAAAGAACGGCAATGAATATAGTGATACCAAAAATAGCTCTGTATTATTTAAATAATCATTAAATAAAACTCACAATAATTATTTACAATTCTAAAACATCTTATAAAATTATCAAGTTGTCAATACAATCATATTTAAATAAATTCAAAAACAACGGAAGTTTATAAATACTTTTTCTAATTATGTATTGGGTATTAAACCAAAATACATCATAAAGTCTTTAATCAATTTCAAACTTAATATTATGGTATTATCTTAGCAATCAATTCTAGTAAAATATTAAATATCTAACAAGTGCAACGTTTTAGCTATGCTCTTTATTAAATGGATTGTACAGTAACGAGAAATTATATTACGTAAATAGATGCCGTAGACGAGCCACGCTACTGCTTAAATAGTAATAAGAGTATTATTTAAAAATATTCTGTCTAAACCGATATACAATGCGAAAGTAGATGGATGTAGGTACCAAATATTCCGTGATCCGCATCCGCATGCATGAGATGAACTATAACGGTGGAGGAGGCCAGCGAGATCTGTAAGAAAAGAACCTAATGTAACTCGACAATATAGACAGATAGATGATAAAAGCTGTTAGATGAAAATTTTGATGTGAGAGAATGTTAATAAGGATTTCCATTCGATAGAATAGTAGGTATATCAGGTGAGCTTTTCGTGAATCAATCTAAACCACTTTTCTAAAATTATTTTATCTACCTATCTACATCACAACGCCAGATCTCTTGTAGGGTAGGTAGAGAGTAAGAGTTCTAACAGGTTCTTTCCTTACAGAATTCTCTGGCTTCCTCCATTCTCATAGTTCATCTCGTACACGCTCGCCGGTTACGGACACTTTTGATTTGCCGTTCAGATAAGAGTATATTTAGTCATAGTAAGAAAATAAAATGAAATGAAACTTATCATGATGCACTTAAAATAATTCCTCAGCCAGGCACGTCGAGCCCCAAAAAATATTTCACGCCCTGTAAGTCACCGCAGAGTACACAATTATAATTTTGTATGCGGCACGCCGTAACGCAATAATTTAAGCTTACGAATACAATTTGTACGTCAAGGGGAACGAATGAAGTGAGCCGAGTGAATAATTTTGTATACAAGCACTGTCGTTGTGTCGTTGACTTGGTTTTGGCATCGTAAATAAAGCTTTATTTTTCACCTTAAGAATTTTTTTTTTGGACTGATTCTTTTTTCTTAGATTACTTTCAGCTCACTATTATGGCAATGCGCAGGATAACAGGGAGGAAAATGCGCAGTGTCAGTATGTTAACTTTACACGCTTGTGCAACTTAGTCTGACCTCCACTTCTTTGCTATCTACAGTGATTCTCCATTCTCTCGCTAGCTAGTTTCATGTTCACTCCTGTAGTCGGCAAAAAAGCTGTATAAAATTTAAGAGGTGTTTGATAGTTTCATGAGCGTATTATGTGGTGGCATGTTATACTATGTTATCTCTCTGCACGGCTTCTATTTGACATACTTACATAGAATGACCAGGAGCCGGATGAAGTCCGCGAACTACATCTTTGTACTTGGCATTCTGCTGGTCCGGCTGCCTATTTAGCTCGGCTGTAAGACACAGCCTTAAACACATTTTGTTTTTCTTTTCTGGTTTTACCTAATGTTGTTTCTTCTATTGTTCCTTGGTAATTTGTCACTGTGCTTTGGCTAAATAGAGTCTATTCTTTCGTTCTTTCTTAGGCCCCTCGACGTACAAGATCACATAGTCCTAGTTAGAATTGATTATTATTATGTAAGAAGATTCATTTGCAAGATATTCATAAATATTTAAAGTTCCGCATTGTAAAATCTGTTCATTTAAGACTATGCAAACTGTGGCGCTTTTGAGTCCTTCTTTTTTCCTATTCCTATCTCCTATTCTCTCTTAGCAGCTTTAGTAGTTTTATTTTACTTGTAGTTAGTCTGATTATAATTCATTTCTACACTGTACTGACAAGCAATAGTTCAGTCATATTAGTCAGAATGCTTAATTGTTCCGAAAGTTTTTAAAATTTTTATGATGAATGAAGCTACCAAAAACTACTCGACTAAAAATGCTCTAATGTATTGTAATCTAATAGTTAATAATAATAAAGTCTATAAGGCTCACTTTGATAGCTACTGATTTTTTTCAGTAGAAAAACTTCCAATATCCTTACTTTGTCCGACCTAAGATTCGACGCCAAACCCTCGTGATCGTCCAACCATCAGACCAATGAGACGAAGTATCTGATAACGAAATCTATTTATTTTTGCTCCAGCATTGAGTCGGCGCGATCAATAATTTAGTGAAGTGATTCATTCGAGACTGGGCCAAGAGTGTTTGTTTATTAAAAGGTGAATACGGATTCAGCGGAGCTTACTAATTTGGTATTAATAAATAAACGAGTTCTGTCTACGTATAAATTTATTTTAAAGCTTTTAGAGAACATTTGGAAAACCTTGTTTTTTGGTCATGACTGGATCAAGTAGCTGAGACTCTGCTCCACGCACGCGACAAATGTTTGTGTTACCCACAAATGTCTGTTTCAGTATGGATGTTTGTGTACACAGAAATAATTCTGTTGAGTTTTGTGTCATTTGTATGAACAAAATAATGGACTAGTAAAAAAGAGAACTTTATATTATTCAGGTGCTGAATTTACTTATGCTTTAAAAATTAAAATAAGCTTTAGGGATACGTGCATTACAAAGAACCTTACCTGTATAAAATTACAAGGTTGTAATGAAACGTTTTGCAGTAAAACAGTGGTTCGTGAATGCCAGAAATAATCGCAAAAGCTTTTTATTTTTTGCGCACCGGAATCTTAACCATTAACACCGTCACGCCTATATTCCCCAAGCGGGGGTGGCAGAGATGTACTGAGTATACCTACGTTTCGCCGACGCTGTTAGGTCCCATGTAATAAGGGGCGAGCCATATAGCGGGCGCAATTTCAGACTCCGGACTCATACTGGGAATTTTTCGTTAGAAAAACTACATTTGTCCGACCTAGGATTTGAGCCCAAGACCTCATGATCACAAAGCGAAGTGATTTGCCACCAGACCACCGAGGCAGTACCATTTATTTCCGCACAATTAGCATGCAGTCGTTCAGATCATAAATCATTAATATGATATCAAATTTTACTCCAATTATGTCTTCCCAATGTGTAATTGTGTAGATTAACCGAAACATTAGTAACCATGAATGTCTTCAAATCATCATCAATATCAGATTGTTGTCAGACCCTATTTTGAGATGGGACCTTTGACATAAATGAGCAGTGGGCCAAAATGTCAAGAAACGATACTGCAATAACAGGATAGGCAATAAAAGTATACATACACAGTGATTTGTTTATTTATTTTAGGAAATTTTACAATAAAAGTCTTGACTGGATCTTATCCATAAACCACAATATGCACAGCAAATATATTACTAAATTATTTTACCTTAGTAAATAATGTAACATTTCTTCATAATGAATATTTACAATGGCATTTAATCTAAGAAGAACAAATAATAAAATTGAGTATTGTTTTATTAATTCGGCAACAATTTGACACTTAAAGGCACATCTGTCCGAATCGGCGAGTAATTAGAAACAAGTATTAGACGCGTTGCAAGTAAAACCGAGTTTTTCTAAGGTTTACGAGTTACTAGACGATGAAAAGGCAACACAGGAAAAGCGCACACATGATACCCAGACTCTTGATTATTGCGAACGAAAAACTGATTCTTTATTTTTGCAATGACTGCTTAGACGATCAATCAGACGATATTGTTTGCAACGTCAACATTTCAAATTGTCATAATGCGCTGTATCTAGGACATATATGAACTAAGTGTGTATTATAAAACGGGAAAAGTGGTTGGAATTGATTAGTTCTAGCGTACCGTGAAGTATGAATACCTAAGGTAGTTTTACACGATGCCAGTAAAGGTGTGAAGTACATGCACGAGTTGTCGCGGCGGGTAAAACTGCGTTACATACGTAAGCACTGCACTCGCTCGCACATTCATTTAGATGTTCGTTTATATGACGATACGATAAAGTCAAGCAAGAGCCTTAACTCGCACTAGTAACTTCCACCGTGTATGATGACATAAGTTGTAGAACTCAATTTTGCTAATCGTTAATGCTCTTTTTACATGAAATCATGATAAAAAAATGGTATTTCTGAAAAACAAAAGTACGTGGGATTTAAAAAGTCACTGGTCATATAAATATGTCTACTTTTTATATAATACTTTTCTTACCTTGCATTGATGTTGACCTTGCACTTATGTCCTGTGACATACTTAATTTGGAAATCAATATAATAGTCAAATAGTTACTCGCTGTATTCTGACAATTGCCTAAAGTTGCCCACACGCTAGTTATTATAGAGCGATATGTGTTGATAGAGGGATTGGTATCGCTTCATTTACTTCATACATTATCTATGGCACTAATCATACTAGACACGCCATAGCAAATTGCATGAATCTGATACAATCTCTCCCTACTACAAACACCTACACTGAATTACTATAAGTACGTAACTTTATAATACAAAAAATAAGTTATTATCGTCCAGGTATATGGCACCATATCTGCGGTGTAAAAGGCCTGTTAATATACGCGATATTCGCTGCTAGCGTAAGTGTTGAAACTGGTAAATTTTGCCTATCTAGTTAGTTAATTTTGTGCCGTTCAGTGCCTGTTTTTCAAAAAGATATGACCCGAATTATGATGATACGGCGCGTTCTGCATGCTTAGTTTGAAAAGATTGTTAACGTGACGCAAGCAAGTTGATATGCCATCCTTGTCAAACCACCAATTTACTAAATAAACATGAATGTGACAACACGATTACTTGCTTTCGTCCTAAGCGCTCTGGTTTTGGACTAGACTCAAAAGTTGAGATGCTTGCAACAGATTGCAATTTGGCTACTGACGCTACTCATAATGGTGACTGTCTGTATCTAAACATGCCCTTAAATGAATAAGGTACCTACCGCTGATGTTAGAAGTATGTAAAAAGTTCCGCCCATACATAACCTCGCATCAGGCTAATCACACAGGCGAGGTATTAAATATTTTGCTAAATTTTGTTTTAAAATAGACAATACACTACCCCAGGTGAATGTACAATACGGTCTACTAGTTCAGGTAGGTGATCTCATTATTGTAATTATGTTCAAACTCGTGTGCTTTTATTTTTGTACATATTTTAATTTTCATTACAGATTTGAGCTTATAAAGGTTATTCATAGTCTGTCCTAGAGCATGTCCGTGGGAGCTATACGCAAACAAAATAACTGCATATACACGCCAAGAATGTTTTCAACTTTTACAGAAAAATGCAAAAATATATTATAAGCACAAGAAATTATAGACCACACCTGAGGGATAAGGGGTAAAAGCATCTTAGAGATCACTCATCTCACTATTACGGTACCTATATTTCTCCGCGCTTACATTAAGTTTTGGTATCTTCAGACTGGTCTTGATTAACGAGTATAGTGGCAAGTCAGTATATTGTGCTAGGTGCTCGATTTGTATGAATACGTCACTGACTGCTAGATAACGCACCTCCACTCAAATAGTGTTACAATTGAAAATGTTTTTTTGTCGTATCAAGGCGGTTATAACAAGACTTTAACAAAGCTATTATAACCTTACTTTGCTGTAAAAAAAAGGGATGTGGATATACGCAGTTTATAGATCTGTCCCTTTTTTACGTTAAAGTAAAATTTAAGTAGTTTTGCTAAAGAGGTCGTGGCTACCTCCTAGGTTACTTGAAATGCCATTTCAAACAAACTTCAAAAACCAGAATCACTTATGAACTATCATAATATTTCGGCAATGATGTTAACTTTCGAAATAGGACCCAAATACTAAAAGAGTAGTTGCTATTTGTGACACTATTTGAGCGGAGGTACGATATGTCTCTCTATCTATCTATCTATATTATCACGCCAGATCCCTTGCGGGGTTGGCAGAGAGTACAGAGTTTCAACAAGTTCTTTCCTTACATACCTCTCTGGCTTCCTCCACTCTCATAGTTCGTCTCATACACGCTCGCCGTTTACGGAGACTCTTGACTTGTCCTTCAGATAAGACTCGGTCTATTTGGTCATGGTAAGATAGTCTAGGTCTTCCCGGTACTTACATCCTTCCACTTTTGTATTGTGTATCTGTTTTGTCATTGTTTCTTCTGACATTCTTTCTATATGCTCGAACCAACGGAGCATACCCTTTCTCGTCGTTACACCGATACTATCTTTCATGCCTACTAGCTTTCTTACTACGCTGTTGCGAATACGGTCGGTCAGCTTCACTCCGCACATCTTCCGCAGAGCTCGCATTTCCACCGCATTTATCCTACTTTCATTCACCTTCTTACATACCCAGCTCTCGCTGCCATTTAACAGCGTTAGGACAAGCACTCCGTTATGTATGGCCAGCTGCGCCTTTTGGCTTAAGTGCCGGCTCCCAGGTAGCTTTCCTATTGCACCATTCACTCTGTTCCCTGCACTTACTCTTCTCCCTATGACAGCGGTATATTTTACATCCTTTCTGAATGCGCATCCAATATATACAAACTCATTCCCTTGCTCCAGCACATCGTTACCAACCAAAATCCTTGCATTCGTTCTGGTTTCTTCCCGTTCAAAAACCATAATTTTGGTTTTCTTTACATCCAAATGTAAGCCATTTTTCATGCAGTCGTCTTTCATAACTGTGACTAGTGTTTGCAGATCATTGGCTGTTGGCGCTATTAAAACCGCGTCATCTGCATATAGTAGATGATTTACCACTAGATCACCCATTTGTACACCGTCATTCATCGCTTTCGGTCTTTGAAGACTTTTATCCGAATATATTATAAACAGTCTAGCGAACAACACGCAACCCTGCTTGACGCTGATTTCAACGTCAAACCAGAGTGACATGTTACCACCCACCCGTATGCATGCCTCGCTGTCCACATAAGTGGACTGGACGGCTCGCAACAGAGTGCCATTTATACCATAATCAGGTAAAATATCCCAATGTCTCTTTCGCACAACTCTATCAAACGCCTTCTCCAGATCCACAAAACCGCAGAAAATCTTCCGATCCACTGCCAGATGCTTCTCTACGATGTTGCGGAGTGAGAAAACTTGATCCGAACATCCTCTTTCGGGCCTGAAACCACCTTGTGCCTCGCACAACATATGTGCTGATGTTTTTCGTGTATGTAAATGATCGACACTATTGATGACCTTTACAGCTTCACCTGGCAATAGGGCGAGCGCTTGAGTCTGAAATCCAAAGGAAAAACTAGCTCAAGGGCGCATTAAGAAGGAAATACGTCGGCTTGGGCGTCGCTATCGTCGGGAGGGCATATGCCCTCCCCCATAGCGACGCCCAAGCCGACGTATTTCCTTCGGGGCAACACCTAGTATACGGGGCAACACCTAGTATATACTAGGTGTTGCCCCGTAATGCTCTGCACCGGCCAGCAGCAAGGGATTCTTCGACCTCGCCGGCGAGGTCCGTGTCTGATACTGTGTACAGTAACTGTTGTCGAAAGGACGAAGGTTAGGGCATCAAGAGGAATGTGCTAGTGTCTCGGACCAGTTTATCTTGACTCACTCGCCAATAGACTCGCCCGGTGGAGACAGAGCTTAACTTATTTATTGTACCTTTAACTCTGCAGATAGTGCCGTGATTTTTCCTAAAAAAAATTGGTTACATTAAAGTCAAAGATTAGCCTAATTATGGTTATTGTTTTCCTTCATAAAAAGTTTCAGTTAGAATTTAGATTGTTCTAAAGAGTGAGTAATTTTGTCTAAAGCGGGCTGATAGAAAAAGCTCCCGCTAATAATTCAAAATAATATTGTTACCCTGTTTTTGAAGGTTAAGTTACCCTTCCTTGAAATCAAATTAAATATATATTGTTTGAAAATGGATACCTAAGATGATTATTTATATTATAAAAATTCTAGACATGAGGGGTACGATATAAACTTAAACTACCTATTGAGACCAAATATTTTTTAGAAAATATTAACCGACTTCAAAACATGTTGTATATATATATATCCCTAAATGTATTTACATATTTGATACAAAAATTATTTCTGTTACCATTTTGGTTGTTATACTTTATATAATAAAAAGTGCATTATCCAAATCCATCAAGAAGTGATGAAAAAACAAGACTAATTCGCAAAAAAGTATAGATACTTAAAACTTTTCAAAAGAAAACCCCAATAACGATTCATCCGACTCGGATTCGAATACAGGACCTCGAGATCGGCAGCCGTGCCACGCTCAAACCATCAATGCAGTGTTATCAGTTTTGAAGTTGGTTAATAATTACTTATATGGCTTGGTCACGCATATAATATAAAATCCATTTTAATTTTTACTAACCAAACTCTTCCAACCAAATTCTTAACATACTCTTACGTACCCAATTATAGTCTTCAATATTGGAATGCATCTTTGGCCTATGACCATACACCTACAATCTTTCTCTGTACATTTTCTTTCCAAGAAATTTATTTACACAATTAAAAATCCATAGTCTACCTACTTAAGATATATAATAATTTTTCGACACCAGCAATATACAAGATGTATCGTAAATAACGGAAGAACTTAGACACCCCGATTAGATAATTGCTTCACAAATTCAATATGAAAACCAGTTTTCCAAATTTAACATTTTTACTATTTTGTTAAACACTTTTATACCCCAATTAACAATGAAACTTGTACGTGTATGTGTGTATATTGAGAAATACGATTTAGAAATGCATTTGACATCTCCGTATTGCTTTGAATCGAGAATAAATTTAGTTAATTATAGCGCGGTAAAGTAACAGCATTTTTGCAAAATAAAAAAAACTTAAGATACATTAAAAATTGTTGGAATCAATTCAGTTACCGATTTAGAACAGACTAGTTTCAGGTCCTGCGTTTATTATGTTACACCTTGTATATTTGTATGCTAACTTAAACTTTGGAACTTTATCCGTTATTGATGCCTAATTTTTTATTCTGTGATATATAAATTAGTTTAAAAATAACGAAGTTATAAATTAAATACAATGTTAGCTGAAAGAAATTTCTGCAACAGCTCCTTATTACAGCAATAAATTAGTTATCATATCTCTTTTTTTATATAACAAAGGCGTAAAATAAAGTTTTTCAAGTTAGCATAGTGTTCATTGCTGGTACCGTTTTGCTTGACAACACATATTCGCAGCTTAATATAATACACATAAAGCATTTTTGCATGACATTTTAAACTGGTGTTTCTAGATTGTCTTTGGAAATATTTAATTTGTTTTGGTATGATTACTTTGGATATGACTAGAACATACAGGATGTGTAACGCACTGTGCCTGCATAGCAACTTTGTTATTTTTCGCTACTAATAGCCATACATTATTTAATCAGTGAAGACGCGTCTACCTGTGTAGTGTTATGTGTGTTAGTTATGTTATTACACATCTTTATCTTAATGTACATTATCATTTCAAAAACGTTCAAACCAGGACAAAGGTCTCCCCCAAATATCGCCGCAACGAATGGGTTTCTGTTGTACGGATCCGGATTTCATCCATTACATTAACGTTATACACATTTTACGATAGAACTAACTCACTGACAGCTAATTATGTACTTATTTATGCACTGTAAGCGATTAAGGTAAAGGGACCACCTCTTTGAAGATTCAATGGAGTACCTATATCCTCTAGAAGTTTTCTACCAATGTTGAAATCGGTGTTTCGCACTGCTTGCAATGTTAAATAACCACTGTTGATAATGATTTTAATTAAAAGCTCTTCTTATGTATATACATAAATCGTGTGTCGTAAATATAATGTGTGGGATGATTATCTAAAGGAAAAAAAAATCTTAGTCAAAGACAGGTACTAAAACAAAGTTATCTGATCATTGTAATATCAAGAAAAGGCATAATTACGCTGACTCCAGTTAGGTGAAAAGATAAGGAAGATGATATAAAAATGAATATCTACTTTATGGATCCCAAGACGCTTGATATTCTGCCATCATACTGAGAAAGGTCATAAATCACATTTTTGCCAAAATATACATAATTTATGTATTTTTGTAAACTCTTAGGTGTAATGATAGAACTAAGCCATTAGCAGAATGTGTGTAACAATAAAACTAAAATACTCACATATTGCTTTGTAAATAATTAGTGGGACGCATCTTTGTAAATTAAAAAATCTATGGTATATACTTTATGATTGCCTTTGGTAATAAATGACCAAAAAGTTGCTATGTCTACACAGTACCTATTATTACTATTTATTATTAATAACATGACACAAAATATACTTATTAATAGCCTATTTCAATATTTAATCAAAGGATAGTTTTGCTTACTACCAATAGAATTTTGACATATTTCATAGGAAAAATCTGTCAGATGATTAAATTTTTATGTTATTTTTATCATTTGTTAATTTTTATGATACATTTACGTGTATTGTTTAATTTTTAGATTGCAAGCTATGATCCTTTTGTAAGTGAGGTGACACTTCCCTAAAATTGTATCATGCTTAACACATCGATTTGTGTTTATCTTTCAGTAAAGATCGATTGAATAAATTAAGCTCAATTGACAAAAAGAAACTCTATAAATAGTAAGCATTTCTGTCTAACCATTAGTTAAACATTGAAAATTGGCATACATTTTTTCCATTGTCACGTTTGAAGTGCTTCTATTGATTTTACTAATATGTAGATAACTACATGACGGGATTGGTTTGACCGGTATTTCTTAAAGATATTTTTTGTGTAAAGATGATTTTCATGCACACTATGAGACGAGAAGTCTTCCGAATATCAATAAAGTCGTACTGATTGCCGTGTAAATACAAGGACCTGAAATAAGATCAATTTCAATATTAATACTATAAGACGTGCAGTGATAAGGATTCTTTAATATTGTGAAGTGATAAGATTTATAAGAATATTGCGGGATAAATGTTTTTCGTAGTTGGAAAATAAGTTTTGCTATCGGTTATTTACGTAGAGAAAATAGAGAACAACATTCTGTATAAAGATAACCCTTATTTACATTAAAATGTAGATAGGCAAGGACATTTTGGACAGACGATTTAGCGCAGTAGTTAAGAGCTTAAGCCACTCCGCCCACTGCGTCTAATAGTCGCGGGTTCGATTCCCGCACGGGTCAAATCTTTGTGTGATTCACAGTTATTTGTTCCGGTCTGGGTATTTGTGTATGTGAATTTTCATATTTGTAAACGCACCCACGACACCACAGGAATAAATCCTAGTGTGGGGCTACGTTTTAAAGAAAAAAAAAATTTTACTCGGGTCAAAAGCACAAAGGATGTCAAACTCTTTGTCACACACATCACCTATATCTACGTAGGTCATCGATGCACTATTAACTTGTATTCAGTATACTTAATCTATCTATCCATATCATCACGCCAGATCCCTTCCGGGGTAGGCAAAGAGTACAGAGTTCCAACAGATTCTTTCCTTACATACCTCTCTGGCTTCCTCCACTCTCATAGTCCGCCATATCCTCCACTCTCATATATGCTCGCCGGTTACGGAGACTCTTGACTTGCCCTTCTGATAAGACAGATTGGTCATGGTAAAATAGTCTAGGTCTTTCCCGGTCAGCCCAACAGCCCGGGGCTTATATTTGGCGGGGGACCCCCCCTGCACCAACATCAGCAGGGGGGCCTTCGGGGTCGCGGGGCGGGGGTCTTGAGCGTCCTTCACTAGCGACCCCGAGTAGGACGGCGTAGTGTGGCCCACGTCGCCGTGAGCACCGCGTTGGTGCGTGTCATTAAGTCTCCCCTCGAAGGCGGACCCTTCAGAGCGCGGCACAAGAGGGCACCGGTGCGTTCCATACGGAGATACCGGAGCCCCTCCAAAGTACTGATGTCGGCCACCCTGGGGTTTTTAGTCGGTAGGAATCCGACACGCCCCACGAGCGTCCCCCGAGGCTCGCGGAAGTCGTATGCAGGATTTTACCCGGGTAAAAAAAAAGAAAGATCTTCCCCGGTATCTACATCCCTCCACTTTCGCATTGTGTATCTGTTTTGCCATTCTTTCTTCTGAAATTCTTTCTATATACCCGAACCAACGGAGCATACCTTTTCTCATCTTTACACCGATACTATATTTTATACCTACACGCTTTCTTACTGCGCTGTTGCGAATACGGTCGATCAGCTTGACTTCGCACATCTTCCGCAGAGTTCGCATTTCGACCGCATTTACCCTGCTTCTATTTTTATTTAATTTTATTTAATTACTATTTAATTTTTTTTTTTTTTTTTAAAACGTAGCACCACACTAGGATTTATTCCTGTGTCGAGGGTGCGTTTACAAACATGAAAATTCACAAACAAATACCCAGACCGGAACAAATAATTGTGGATCACACAAAGATTTGTCCCTTGCGGGAATCGAACCCGCGACTATTCGACACAGTGGGCGGAGCAGCTCAAGCTCTTAACCACTGCGCTAAATCGTCCGTCAATTAACATTATTTAATATTCTTTTGTGTTATTTTTATTCGTCTTGTTCTTATTCGTCTATGGACTAAAACCTCCATAAGTTTATAATTAATTTAGTCAATTGTAGATTTATTAAAAATATTTGGTCATAACATAAAAAATGAATGTAATAATATTGTTTTTAAAAAGAGGGGTCGTGTTTTCTTGTCGTTCTACATAGGAATAGCATACCGAAATGATGCTAGTTTTAGGTATATTCATATATTTTTCAATTCAGTGGTTTACCTTAAAAATATATTTATTTATCCATTCGATGATTTTTTACCTTTAACATCAGCTGCTGCTGCAAGTTGCATGTCGGCAGCCGTTGGCGTCTCAAGTGTGGTGCTTATTGGTCCTAATAACAAAGAGAACCGTCATGAATCACAATATTCAAAGAGCTCCAAACATAATTATGCATGGGTAAGCTTTAAGCAACATTTTTGTACGAAACCTTTGATCTCTCAATTCAGTACTTCCCCTTGTGGGGACATTTGCCACTACGCTGAGCAAACGCTATATTTTTCGCTTTGTCCCATTCGTGCTTACTGCTATATCATATTTTTAGCGGTAAATGTATATTAAGCTACTTCTATCTGACGGATCGTATTATTTGAGGATCGTAGTTTGTTTTTAACTTCTTAATGTAATGTTAACTAGTTATTATCATTTGAGTAACATTTAGGGAAAGGTGTGTAAGGAAAGAACCTGTTGGAACTCTGTACCTCTGCCTACCCCGCAAGGGATCTGGCGAGATGATGTGTTGTTAGTGTTATTGTAGTAACCTTAAATCTTGTGGATAGACATACTATATGGCCTATGCCTTTAATAATTGCTTCAGTGTGTTGGTGTGTTTAGTTGTAATGCGGTGACAGCTGTCCGATGACGATTGACCGAGGACAGATAGTCAATGTAAAATGGCGGACGACGCCGCATTGTCCTTTGATAGGCAACGGGGCGAGCGGTCGGACGTATCGCGAAGCAGCTAACCTCACTGCATTCCATGTGCCAAAATTAATATTACAATTATTGTGATCATCGTCTGATATTCTGTTACCGTCTGCTAAGTTAGGATACTTGTCCGGTACACTGATCTTCCTTCATGGAAGATCAGTGTACCGGACAAGAACCTAATATTATTTCAAGATTATGTTCGGGCACCATACGGACGACTATGAAAACGAAATAAGCCCAGCGTATACCGTTACCTGAACCAAAACGTGCCATCGCTAAAACCGAATCTCCCACCTATCTATATCATCACGCCGATGCCTTGCTGGTAAACAGAGGGTACAGAGCTTCAATAGGTTCTTTTCTTACAGACCTCTCTGCCTTCCTTTACTACCATAGTTCGTCTTATACACGCTCGCCGGTCAGGGCTCTCGATTCATCTTTTGGACTTTAGGTTACTTATTAATGCTTCAACTTAGACATGGGTTATTCAGCGAAATTCCTTGCGTTAACTCAGTAACTCAGGCGCAGTAAACTGCGCCAGCTCATCGCGTTAACTCTAAATTGCTCCATGGCGCAACAAAATGGAACGCGCCGGGTGAGCAGCGAAACGCGTGCCATCTGCACGCAGCACTCACAGGTTCTTAGCAGAAACAGCGCACTTTGAGTAAGAGAATTGATGAGATCGGGCATGGTGAGACCTGATAACTCAACACCTTAACACTTTCGAATTTCCCGGTCCTGCGCTGTGCGCCAACATATTTTGAAGTAGTGAGTTAACACATCCGGCGCAGTGAACTGTGTTGGCGCAATTGCGCGGCGCAGCGCAGTGTTACACATGTCTACTTCAACTGCGTCAACGGTAAAGTAAATGCCGGTATTAAAATGTGTGGCCTTAATAAGGTGTTAAAGATAATTGGAAGCCACATCTCAATTTACGCATTAAATATTGGTCAAATCTGTGTTATATCTTAGTTAACGGGTTAAATAGCAGCAGGAGTATAAAACACATTTCACATATACTTACGTCTCAGAATTAATAATGACGTGTATAAACAGAGTCATCGCTAAGACTATGAGTGCTTAGGGCAAAATTTGAATTTTGCGCCCCTAAAGCTTATTGTATAGAAAGAAGGTATTGTAGTTAGAAGGCTGCGGTTCTGCAAGTACGCCCATTTGAGGTTTGCGCCCCTAGCAGCAATCGCGTCCCTACCTATGACGCTAAATATTGTTCCTATCAGTATTTTAGGTGTATTCATTTTTAGGTTACTAAATAAAAAAAATATCAGTTATATCACTGTAGGAACGAAAAAGCCAAATAGGCACAACTAAAGAAACAAGACTAGGTGAAATAAAGCTTTATATTTTTGAAAAAAAAAATTGAAATAAGAGCGCTAATTCCAATTATCAAATTTTTGAGTTATGGCACTACTACATTAGATACTTAAAATGAACATGGACAAGACGAAAATCATGTCAAAAACCTATGTCGTCCCCTGTCCTGTGAAGGTTGGCGACTACACTCGAAGTTGTAGATCATTATCGGACAAACAACCCAATTAGGTAGGTCCAACTCCGAGAAAGAGATCAATCGTCGAATTCAACTCGCCTGGGTAGCGTTCGGGAAGCTACTTAATAATATCTTCTCGTTCCAAATACCGCAGTGTCTCAAGACAAAAAACCTTGACCATTGTGTATTGCCAGTGATGACTTATGGCACTGAGACATGGCCACTCAAGATGGGCCTCATAAGAAGGCGCGGTCACCCAAAAGTCACCCAAAGGCCAATGAGCTTTGCTCGAAGTTTCTTTGCGAGATCGAATCAGAAATGAGGAGATCCGCAGGTGAACCAAAGTCAGCTTTCAGAATTGCCAAACTTAGGTGGCAGTAGGCGGGGCATATCGCTCGAAGAAATGACGGCCGTTGGGGCAGAAAGGTTCTCGAGTGGCGACTTCGTACCGGAAGACGTGGAGTGGGCAGGCTACGTACAAGATGGACCGATGACCTGGTAAAGGTCGCGGGTAGAAGCTGGATGTGTACAGCACAAAGCCGGTCGGTAGACCTTTGTCCTACAGTGGACGGCTTTCGGTTGAAGATGATGATGACATTAGGTCATCGACATTTTGTTGTGTAAAGTCTCAGAATCACTAAATAGAAGTCATACTGTAAATACTGGGACAAAAAAGTAGTTTAATCGTCATTTTATTTTTCAAACTTTATATACAACTCCATATAAGTACAGTCTTTAATACTAAAATATTAACTTGAAATGTTAAAGAGATTGAAACTTTATAATATTTCAGAATGTTAGTAATTTAGCTTGAGAACTAAAGTTTGAAGTTAATACGAATTTGTTTTAAGCACTAGTTTTTGAGCTAACTTTTGTTTGAAATGGAATAGTTAGAGCTACTAACTCAAATGGACTGCTAACAAAGCTTTTTAGTCTATGATTAAGAAGATACAGTGAGCACCAAAAGTCGATGACTATATCCTAATTCTCGAAACTTCTATACAGCGAAGCATTCATAAGTTTCAACAAGAGTAGCGCCAAAATTAGATGAACATCGCTGAACGTCTATTTCATCACGCCAAATTCTTTGCGGGATAGGCAGAGACTACAGAGTTCGAATAGATGAATACTAATTCTTGAATTTATCAAGCCGTTTATAAGGTTCTTTACTTAATGATGACTAAATAATATAGGAGTTCCCGGTACTATAAAGTACTTTGCAATGTACGGAGACACTTGATATTGGAAATGCTGCAACAGTCACATATCTAAGACTGACCCTTTTTTTCCTCGGAGGGAAATGTCTAGCGCATACTGCCACATCGCGGAATTTGGTGATGTGGCAGTTATGTGGGGCTCGCACCCACTAAAGCTCCCCGGCGTCAGTCTCTTGCCCAAATGCCCTGCCGCAGGAATCGCCAGTGGCATAACATCTGTGGCGCGGGCGGCCCGGTCTGTTTCGCACAGAGTTCGTCTACATCCCGTCTCTTATTCGTGAGGGCGCGCAGGACGCAGCGGGCTTCCTTCACGGGCCTGTCACTGTTCAGGCGACCGGTTGCCCTTGCTCAGCGCCCGCAGGCCTATATTAATAGGGGGCGGAGGTCGTTTGCGGCGTATGCCCTTCGCCTTCGCCCGACGCGCCCACTGCGAGCAGGATCGGAGGTCTCCTCCCGCTCCCGGTTACCCTCCTCTTTTGCCGTCAACACGACCTGGCATCTAAGACTGACCGAACCCAACAATGCTTAACCTACAAGCGCCACGATACCATACGCTATGCGCGCTTTTTATTGTTTTAATAAGCATAATCATATATTTTCTTATCTTCTTTGACTAACGAAAAATAAAACGCTAGGCAAGTGGCTGCCCGATATTCCATTAAATGCGTTTGCCCTCCACAATGGAGTTAACGAAGCATACAATTATTCAAGGAGACTGCAGAGAGCCTTCCTCTAACATTTCACCAAGCTGTGTACACAAACTTCCCGCTGATAAAAAGCTTAAATGGCCCTCTTGCAAATTATTATGCGAAATTGTTATTTTCGAGGTTCCCATAACCGTGGCTTCCTCTTCGCTTTCAGTGTTTGCTATAATAATATTTTTTAATTTTTAAAAAAATTGCTAGATATTTTCGACTGGAATAAAAAGATAATAAAGGGGAATGGAGTATTCTTTGGGGATTTTATATAAGAATGCTGTGAAATTATGTTGATAAATAATTAGTGTAATATTATAATAATAAATCGGTCTATGCTGTCCCACAGCTGGGCAAAAGCCTTCTCTCACAAATCGTGGCAAGAAAGGTTAGAAGATACTCCATTACGAGGATCCAGTGTGGACCGGTCGAGGAAGATTTGTAGCTACCTGCAGTTGAAACATTTTAAGCAGGCCATAAGGCATCCAACTTGGCTTTACAATTACCATATTGGGTGGTACCATGAGACGAACTATGAGAGTGGAGGAAGCCAGAGAGGTACGTAAGGAACGAGCCCGTTGGAACTCTGCACTCCCTGCCTACCGCAAGGGATCTGACGTGATAATATAGATAGATAGATAGAGGTGGTAGTAGGGACCAACCGCTTAAGTACCTACTTTCTGAACCTCCGTGGCTTCCCTTGGTTTCCGTAGTGGTTACTTTCGAAAATAGAAATTATATTATAAACGGTCATCCATCGACTGATCAAGTAGAATGCTGCTGAAGAGGATCGCAGACTTGTGGGGTTACGAGCGCTTCAACGTATAAATACGAGTATTTACATTAATATCAGCTAAAAGAAGTCCACTGTCAAACAGAGATCGCCACAACGACCCCAATTGTGTATGCATCCAGACTTTACCTGACCTTCAAATAAAGTACCTATTTACCTATTTATTTATATCATCATGCCAGATTCCTTGTGGAGTAGGCAGAGAGTATAGAGTTAGTTACATAGATAAACTCTTTATTGTGCACCAGTTATGTATCAAATGCAAAATGGACATAAACAAAAAGTAACACAAAGGGCGGCCTTATCACTAATGAGCGATCCAGGCAACCTTAGGATCGGGAATTTGTAAGTAATATCCCCGTTCGGAGTGTACGGGGGTGCACTAAATAAGTAAGATAGTAACAAAAAATATAAATATTACTTAGATACAATAGCAGCTATAAGACGCTAAGTTAATAAATAAATAAATAGAAGAATGAAGTCATATAATAATATATATGAATAAGCAAACACATATTTTCATCATAAATAAATATTTTTATATGTTATATAAGCTCTCCAAAATTGTTAGCATTGCCACTGTTATGACAGCTTACCATGCCTATGTAGCGTCTATTTTAAAATACGCAATAATTTTTTGGGGTAACTCTGTCGAGTGGGAATCAGCATTTAAAGCCCAGAAGAAATGTATACGTGCAATATGTAACCTTAGGCCCATGAACAGTTGCAAAGCCCACTTTAAAAAGTTGAAAATTTTAACTCTGCCATGCATATACATATATGAAATAGCAAAATTTGTAAAAACCAATATTGAAATGTATGACAAATTAAGGAGCAGGAGACAAATGCGTAAGTTACAAGTTACTCCTAGCAGAACTTCATTAAAACATAAAAGTGTGTATTGCATGAGTCCTAGAGTATACAATAAACTACCAAACTGTATTGTTGAAATAGATACACTGGAAATATTTAAGCGGAGATTAAAGGACTTTTTCATAGATAATGCATTTTATAGTGTAAAAGAATATTTAGAATGTAATAATCCAAACAATTATAGACCCAAGAAATGAATTATTTATGAATTCGGACATTTATACTTTAAAATTGACATTGTAATTTAATTTTGACATTTTCAATTTAACAGTCATTACGCTCATACAATTTGACAATCTCATTATTATTGACATTTTTACTATTTTTGACCATAATTCATATGAATTTTTATTTATCTGCTATAACAATTGTTATTTTTAGTATATTGTGCGAATCTATTATAAGTAATGAGAAATGTAATGGAATGCCTAATATTGTAATGTCAAATTTAATATTTAATAAGACTGCCAAATTTTGCACGCTTTGTGGCAAAAAATGGAGTTCCATTTTATAATATACAAGACCTATTTGTTACCTACCTACACTTGCAAAATAAATGATTATGATTATGATATTTGAAACAATTACTATAGTAATGTTGCTAAACCACATCTGGTAAGCGGTCTGATAAGTAAAATTCCTTAACTTGTACTTTTAAGCGTTGTTAAGTCGACGCGCGACATATAATAATAGGCAAAGCATTCCAGAATCTGACTGCCTGGACAGCAAAAGACCTATCATAAAAACTGCTCCTATGCAAGGGCATCTTAAGACTAAGATTTTCGGAGGACCTTGGACATTGAGTACTAAAGTTCTCAAAACATTTTTTGAGATAAGATAGAGAGGATGTATTAAACAGTGTGTTGTATAGGAGGAATAGAATATGAGTATTCCGGCGTAATGGAATGGGCAGCCACTTGAGTTGAGTACGAAATGTAGTCCCATGGTCATATTTCCTCAAGCCGAATATGAACCTGATCACTATATTTTGTAGTCTCTCTAGTTCCAACAGGTTCTTTCCTTACAGACCTCTCCTACTTGATCCACTCGTATGCGTTGTACGAGTTGAGTATGAAATGTAGTAAAATGGCCATATTCCCGCAAGCTGAATATGAACCTGATCGCGATATTTTGTAGTCTCTTAAGTTCTAACAGGTTTATTACTGACAGATCTCTCTGACTTCAACTTTTCTCATAGTTTGTCTCATACACGCACGCCGAAGACTCCTGACTTGCCCGTCAAAAAATAAAGTATTTAGGTACATACTAATCCTTTTTTAATAATCTATCCCACTGCTGGGCAAATGTCTCCCCTTGACGTCTCCACATACATCGATTTTGGGCCAGTAGTACCCATGTCTTTCCCGCAAAGGTGGGCAAACATCGTCACAGTATGAATCCCTGAAGATGGTCACAGGTGTCGTGGTCGACCGAGACGAAGATGGCGTGACGAGTTGGACGCTTTTGCAGAAAAGACACACCAATACTATAAAGTATAAATACCTGGATAATAAATGGCTTCTTTTCTAACAACGTATTTTGCTTGTGGTATCCGTAATGTGCAGATGAATTCCGCCGGCGTTGGTAGGTCCGCGTCGTTGAGGGTGACGGACGCGACCACCGAATACCGTTTGTTGACTAGTGAAAGCCTGTGATCTACTCCTTGTAAGCGCCTGAATAAAAAAGGGTTTTAATTATCAAACGGACACACAAAGAAGAAAAATTAATGAAGAAATGAATAGATTCCCAATTTTTTTACAAGGATAAGGTTGTTTTAACCGACTTCAAAAAGGAGGAGGTTCTATGTTTGTATGGTTTTCTATGTATGTTCATCGATATTTCCGTCAATTCAGGGCCGATTTTAATGATTCTTATTGCCTTGGATTGAGTATAGCTTTAAGGTGGTCTGATTTTAATTTTATCGGTATTGAACACTGAACTTTGAAGATACACCAGGGGACTCTTTAACGGGAAACAGCACGAATGTATAGATAACGTTATTATGATATTATTGATAAATCCTGTAGGTACCTTATTATAGAACCAAGCAAAATAATATAATATAGGTATATAAATATTAATAATTGATTCGCTCATCACTTAAAATTGTAAAAAAATTAAAGGTTAACCGACTTCATAAATCAAAAAATAAATATTTGAAGTCGTTGCCAAGTAACCAACTGCACTAACCGACACCGACTTCTAATATTTATTATTTCCTTTTGAAGTCTGTTCACCTTTTTTTAAAAGTTATTTATTTTTAAAACTATACGAATCACTTTAAAACTGTTAATATAATGGTTAGATACTTGATAGATGCAACATCTGAATATTAAATATCTAACCAACGTGGTTATGTTCCACTAGGTTCAAATGGTCTCTGACCCATGCACTAGCCACCGACAATATGTGAATGAGTTCATACAGCATGTATACAAGCAATTTATTTCCTGGATACAGCCCGGAAGGCTTTAACTCAGATAAATACATGCATAGAAAGCTTACATAACTGCCACGACCATAATGCCACCGAAGCTAGTTACAGTTTCGAATGCAATATTGTATTTCGAAAATCAATATTTCACTAAAATCATCACAGCCCATGGAATAGACTGCTTTATCTATGAATATTTTTTTTTTTAAGTGAGCAGTGATAGCCTAGTGTTTAGACCGTTAGACTACAAAGTCAGAGGTCTCGGGTTCAATCTCAGGCACGCACCTCTGTCTTTTCGAAAGCATTTGCGTATTAAAAATTAACTGTCACTTGCTTAAAGGTGAAGGAAAACATCGTGAGGAAACCTGCAAGCCTGAGAGTTTCTCGAAGGTGTGTGAAGTTCGCCAACCCGCAATGGGCCAGCGTGGTGGACTATGGCCTAAACCCTCTCAGTCTGAGAGGAGGCCCGTGCCCAACGGTGGGACAGTTTCTTAACAGGGCTGATATTATTATTATTATTAAATTTTTACTCTCAATAAATGCTGCAAATAGTGATAGTTCGAGCAAGGTTGGGAAATGTGTGATCTACGCTTCTGGCCGAGTGTTTTTATGGCTTCAACTGGCATGATGGCGAGCGTTCGACTACCACAAACCAGCCGGCAGGGAAAGAAGGCAACCTGCTTGGCTTGGCTGCTAGAAATATGGTATTATATATGCTAGAAATTTACTTCGCTTGCTGGTATGGGGGAGGGCAATTATTAGGTGTCTCGCCGTGGTATTCTGCGACGGCCGGTAGGCAAAGGATTCTTCGACCTAACCGGCAAGGTCAGTGTCTAATCATGTGTGTGGATACCCGTATCCGAAAGAAGGAGGTATAGGCATCAGGAGAGTCGAGAATAAGCTGCGGGTGACGATAACGTCTGATTGGAAATACTTACGGCAGTACGGGATAGCACGAATACCCGTGCTTGCTCTAATCATGTATGGCGAACCTTCGTACTTTCACGTACCAATTTTATTTAAGAAATAAATAACGTAAATGTAATGTAAGCGAGCCAAATTTGTGCATTGAATATTTTTTGAAAATTAATTGGGGTACACATCCTCTTTCATAAAGAGGCCGAAACATTTTTTTTTGAATAATTGTTTGTTTGTCTCTTTGTGTTCCAATCACGAAAAAATACTGAACTGATTGCAATGAATTTTGGTATGGTAATAACACATACCTTAACTTAAAATATCAAATACTTTTTATCTCGGAAAAATTAAGCTATTCGGGATTATACGGTGATAATGACAATAATAAAGTTTTATTGTTTATACGGTTATAAACCATAAAACTTTAATATTTTTATTATTGTTAGTCACAAGCTGCAATGGTACGTTAAAATATGTAATTTTGCCTATACATGAATTCCTCCATCAGACTTGGGTTCGGCTCCTCATGAATAAACTCTTCAGTGGTTAATAGCACGCGCAGAAATTGTTTATACACATTTGATTTAGATACTCAGATATGATATCTTGTATGAACCGATGATGAAGTCAAGATTGTCCCTTTGAGAGTGAACTCTTTAACGATGAATGACCAGGACACGAAACTTTGAATATTCGTTTTTTTAAGGAAAAAATGCACGATTACTACGGGATAGTTTTTATTTATTCCATACTATCACGGCTGCACGGATTTTAAAGATACTTACTACGAAGGTGTCTTAGGTCAGTACAAGATCTGTGCCATCCCAGAAAAGCCGGTCTACCTATGTCAAATGACAAAATAAACGCGTGCGTAGCCGCGGGTAAGAACTAGTTACGAGATATTACTATTTTTGGACCTGTATGGTCGATAGTCTCCTTATTTAACCGTGCCCGTTGTTTTTGTTGCGTGCCTTTAGTTCACCATCCCTTTTCTATGCTATTGTAGCGACCCCTATACATCGCTACATAGTTGCGACTACCTACCAATAGATGGTGCTGACGACTTGCCATAGATGTATAGAACGCGATATTAGAGTGTGCACGCATATATACAAGCACCCGACAACATCTCTTGGGGAGAGTGGCAGGCCCCGCCAGACACACCACCCGTCTGGCTGGAAGATCTTCCCTTTGACAAATTCTGCCACATCGTTCCTGCCGCATTGGTGACCACCGACATGGACATCGAGCAAGCCTTTTGCAGAGTCATCGTCATCATCATCATACATCCCTCCACAACAGGTCGTTCAGATTTAAGAGCAGCAGTCACACAGCAAGCCATTCGTCATTCTCAACGGACCATTGGCAGCTTACTCACAGGCGACATGGTTCGGCGACTCTTGACACTCAACCGACTCAGTGGACTACAGTCATCACATGGACTTCGCCACCAACAGTCGACACTCCAAGCTCAGTCTCGAGTCACTGAAGACTTCGAGCATCTGCGCACTCGGTCTCGACTCACCGCAGACTACGCGCAACTCGGCACTTGCAAGCTCATCACTACGAGCACGACGCAGCGACTTCAAAGATTCACGATCTCCGGTCTCGGAGGGGAGCAATGTAGCGACCCCTACACATCGCTACATAGTTGCGACTACCTACCAATAGATGGTGCTGACTATTCGCCATCCATGTATAGAACGCGACATTAGAGTGCGCACGACGCGTAACATATATATAAGCCCCCGACAACAATTCTTGGGGAGAGTGGCAGGCCCCGCCTGCCGTACTATCATTCTGTTACTCCTGAGATGCCCTATATCGGTCGCCAAAGTTGAGTGCTTTTGTTTCAGTTGGCACTTCATTGTACCACTACCACGTACCACATACCGATGCCTTAGTTTATGCAGTCTCACGTAATAGAATCTACTACTAATATATTATAGTTTTGAGTGAAAAATAACTAAGAACGCGTGCCCACGCGGTGAGTTAGTGTGTATTAACATCATAACAATTCCTAAAGTTTTTGTTAAACTTTCAACTCAACTTTTTATAAAATGGAGTGCCATAGGTTTTAATGAAAATAGCTTCAGCTGTCTCAAGACTAGTCAAGTAGGGTATTTTTCTCTGCCAACCAAAATAATACCTCTGACGGGATTTTTTTTTATTGCAGTATATTATAGCAGCTGTATTCAGCCCAAGCGGGGGTAGCAGAGGTGTACTGAGTACACCCACTTTACGCCGACGATGTAAGGTTCAATATAATATAGTGGGCGAGCCTATTGCCATCCACCGAGCAGAATTTCAGACTCTGGACTCATATTAGGAAGTTTTCGTTAGAAAAACTACATTTGTCCAACCCAGGATTTGAACCCAGGACCTCGTGATCACAAAGCGATGCGCATTGCTACTAGACCAACGAGGCCATCATATTGAAATATAAATTAAAAGTTTGGTTTGACTTAGAAAAATTAAATTTCAAGTATCTATTCCCCACTTTTATGATGCACTACTCGCAGTAATTATACACACATGAGTCGTAATTTATTTCAAGACTAGATTCGTTCGTTGAAAAACTATAAAACAATGAATTGCCAACTAAAATGAAACCACTCAACTTTCTAATTTAACTTCGTGTAACCAACATTACTGGAGGCGACCACATATTTACGCTGAACAATGAAGTTTTGCTTTCCCGAGAGAAATATGTCTTTGAACAACAAAATTTAATCAAAAGAAAATGTTTTAAAACTGTAGACAGTGACTGCAAGTTTAAAATTATTCTTAGCTGTTTTGTGTGTATTTTCTTATGACTTGAAACGTGTTTTATTAAGCTATTATGTTTGTTTGTAAAGAGTCACGGATTTCGCCAGATTTTTGTAAGGCGTGGCGTGAGCGAAAGTTCAAACCGCTTCGAATCTTTTTGAAACCAAATTTTATACCAGTCGCAAAAAATAATAATAAAACTTCTAAGTGAGAATAATAATTCCGTTTCCAAAATTTTATGAGTTATAGTATTAGTAGAGAAAAATAATTCAGCTGACACTGTGTCAATGAATGAATAATTTTAATTTATAAATATCTTTTTAAAAACAAGCTTTAACAGCAAAAACAAGACTCAGATATCTTGCTTAGTTGAGTAGTTCCTTTCGGATCTATCATCTGACCTTGGACACCATCCGGGTCGAAAGTAGTCGACAAGACAAATCCAACGAGTCCAAGCACGGCGGGGCTATATTGAGTAGTTGGGTGGTTTCATTGGCCTCATTTTGATTTCATCATCAGACTCTGAACACTATCTATTTTATAGTACTTGTCAATACTAATCTAACAAACTTAATCCCGAGGGGGTTACATATAGTTCACATGATCTTATGGCCACCTTCCGACTCCATCATCAGACCAGCTGTATGGTACTATATTATAGTATTGTCACCGACTTTACAAATGCAAGTGCTTGAAAAATGGATCACAAGATATGAACCGGAAAAACAGACAGACAGACAAACGAACTATGCAAGTTAAATAAAAGTTTAAAAAAATATTGCTTTATCTATATCATCACACCAGATCCCTTGCGGGGTAGGGAGAGAGTACAAAGTTCCAACAAGTTCTTTCCTTACATACCTCTCTGGCTTCCTCCACTCTCATAGTTCGTCTTATACACGCTCGCCGCTTATGGAGACTCTTGATTTGACCTTCAGATAAGACTCGGTCTATTTGGTCATGATAAGATAGTCTAGGTGTTTCCCGGTACCTTCATCCTTCCACTTTCGCAATGTATTTCTGTTTTGTCATTCTTTCTTCTGACATTCTTTCTATATGCCTGAACCAACGGAGCATACCTTTTCTAATCTTTACACCGATACTATCTTTCATATGTACTCGCTTTCTTACTACGCTGTTGCGAATACGGTCGGTCAGCGTGACTCCGCACATCTTCCGCAGAGATCGCATTTCGACCGCATTTGTTGTGCTTTCGTTCTCCTTCTTACATACCCAACTCTCACTGCCATATAACAGCGTTAAGACAAGCACTCCGTTATGCATTGCCAGCTGCGCCTTTTGGTTTAAGTGCCGGCTCCCAAGTAGCTTTCCCATCGTACCATTTACTCTGTTCCCTGCACTCGCTCTTCTCTCTATATCAGCGGTGTATTTCCCATCCTTACTGAATGCGCATCCAAGATATACAAACTCATTCACTTGCTCCAGCACATCGTTACCAACCATAATCCTTGCATTCGTTCTGGTTTCTTCCTGTTCAAAAACCATAATCTTGGTTTTCTTTACATTCAAATGTAAAAATATCTATCTCTATCTATCTATATCATCACGCCAGATCCCTTACGGGGTAGGCAGAGAGTACAGAGTTCCAAAGTTCCAGAGTTCTGTAAAAATATTGCATACACAAATAATATTCAGATTCATCAGATCACAATATGATAATATTATTTGTACATTGTAGGATTTACAAGTGAAAATCCATCCATGGTCCCTACACTAGGCAATTCTATATAAACCTATTGCAGTCTTTCACAGAGCAGAGGTCTCTATTCTACTCTGTTTAATTATTATTTTATTACCAATCAAAATACTTGTCATTTTATTTTCTTATCCAAAAGTAACTAGGTGTCGTTCTTTCGAGGGTTGAAAGATTGTATTATACTTCTCTATAACTTAAATGCACAGAAACTCGGAAGAACAAACAAATGAGCTCGGAAAACAGAACCGAATGTAGGACATCACTCGTACCTACTTGAATAATTTGCTGCGCTAAGCTCACGGCCCTTATTCGCTATGAAAGATTTAATACGTAACGCGACGCGTCACGATAACTTCGTGAAATGATCGTACATTGTAGGTACCCCAGTGGCATATAGAATACCAGAATTAGAATATTTTTATTCATGGAAATCTTTGATGATTGATGATGATGATGATTGATCCGACCGATTTCGGCCATGGCGACCACTTTGACCCCTAGTCAGAGTAATGCCGCTGATGCGCTCGAAGATGGCTTATTTAGCCTATCTTCGCGGCGAAACTCCGTGCACATTGAGGGCACGTGAGTACGCCGTTCTCATAGTTGTATGATATGGCAGCAGGTGGGCGGGCCTTTAACTGATTGCGTTTGGCGTCAAGGTCAGCTTTACGCTGAGCCTCGAACTCGTGTACTTGGCTGTTCACCATCCTGCGCCATTCTGGCCGCTGTGCTGCCAAACGTTCCCAACGAGAGGGCTCTATGTTGCATCTCTTCATGTGTCGCTTTTGGACATCCTTGTACCGGAGGAGGGGACCGCCATGATTCCGCTTGCCCTTCTCCAGTTCAGAGTAGAAGATGCGCTTCGCCACTCTTTCCTTCGCCATACGAGATACGTGACCGCACCACCGAAGCTGTCGACGCATTAAATAGGCCTCAATGCCACCAACATTGGCTCGTCGCAGAACTTCGGTATTTCGCACTCTATCGGACCATCTGATCCTCATGATGGTACGGAGGCATTTAAGGTGGAAGCGATCCAGAGTGCGAATGTGGCGGCGGTATACACACCACGTCTCAGAGGAGTATAGGAGGTTTGGCAGCACGATTGCCATATACACCGATATCTTAGTGGGCAACTTAAGGTTATGCGAGCAGAAGACCTTGGTACATAGCTTGCATGGAAATCTTTATAGTATTTATGAATGGTCAGAAAAGTAACAAAGACTCTATCACCTGTCATTCAGAAATGTCATTCCTGTAGACATGAACGTATAAAAAGGGCGGACAGAATCTCGCTAAACAAAAACAGAAGCACTGCAATGGTGGCGGCGCAAGTTTGTGTGAGTGAATGAAAGGGCTGCCATGTGTAACAAAATTTACCCATTTTTTATGGGGATATTACACTACGTAATCTGATTCCAATTTCAAAGAAACCTATTTAGCATCCAAGTTAACGATTACACTATCTCGAATTGCATCCAATCTCGGACAAATATTGATGCAATTGTAATTATGCTAAATATCGATGTATCGAAACATCGATGTTTTTAAATGGCTCCATAGGCTTTCTGGCGGGAAATCAAGTCAAGTTGTTTTAATTTCCAAAACTTGTGTTATTTCTAATTATAATGTTTAATGTTGATGAAATATTAACAATTATGTATTCTTATATGTGCACGAGTGAAGTTAATTGTAACAAAGTGATGAAACGTGCCTTTTCGAATTCCCTCAAAATAACCGTCGCAATTGGTACGTAAAATATCTATCGCTTTACTATCCAGGGTGGAGCACTTCATCAATTTTATAATCATCTTTGTCATCAAGTTCATCGCGGAGTTGAATTAATTTAGAAATGAATATTCGTAATACTTGGCATTGGCATAATTCGCGTTGTCGTGATGCCATAAACATAAAAAAAGCATCCATATGAAACATCGTTTAAAATAACATTGACACATCGACAATTTGCAATTCAAATATTGATGTATGGTTTTCATCGCTAGTGTTGCATTGCACATCGCAGAAAAAAAAACAAGATTAACTTTTGAGTCGATTCAGGATCTAGAAATCGATTATTTTTATGAATAAAATCAATTAATAATTATCGATTTTTTATTTTTTTGCCATCGATTATTGATAGTTTTTTTTTTATATTAATCGATTTATTTATCATACCTTCTATTCTAGCTAAAAGTTAATTTTTGATAGCAAATAACATCGTCCGCAAATCCAAATTCCATTAACTTGATAAACATGTGTCAAACATACTCTTTTACATTTTTGGCCAGGAAATTCATGATATATATACGTTGCCCGAGCTTAAAGGTTAAATATTTATAGGCTATTCACATAAATGGAATAAAAAAGAATTGAAATTAAAGTTTCAATTTTTTTTTAAATTAAAGATGATTATGTTGTAATAAGTGTTGTTAAATTGTTTTAATTAAAATTAAGCAAAGAGGAATCATATTTCCTCATTTACTGCTACGAGAAACAAAAATATCAATTATTTAAAAAATAAATCGATTCCCAAAAATGGTTTTTTTAAACAATGTAAAAAAAATCGATATTTGATCCCTCCTGTCACGTCCCCAGTGATGCATACATTTATTAATGTTATAGAGTCACTTTTATACTTAGTATATGCTTTCCAATTCCTAGCTCCTTAATGGATGCATACAGTTAGGCGAAAAGAATCCTTGTCGATTTAAGTTCAATTTGAACACCTATATTCAATTAAAAATATCGGTTTCGTTTTACTTTATCATATTTGGTAATTTACTTTTTTTAGCACAAATAATTTGAATGAAATGGAAAAAGTATCAAACTCCCATATTATCGGGAACTTTTCCCTTTGGATAGTTGGCAACATTGTTCTTTTCGTCAAGGTTCTGTGTTCCAAACAGGACATAACACGGAAAATAAGTGATAAATTATTCACTTACTTATTACTTATTTTTTTCTAAAACTGACTATGTTTTCGACAGTATAATCACACAAGACGGCAAATTTTTATTTTTATTATCAGATTACGTAAACGACTTCTGTCAAACGAGATTTGTTGCGTAATTGCGGCCCATAGACTTACTATGGTGTGAGTGTGTGCGTTTCAGCTTATACGTACACACGAACTGACTTACTATTGAGCTTCACTTTTTGTTTAGCGAGATTCCGTCCACCTTTTTTATACGTGCCTGTAGAGAATAAGGGCAAGAAAGTCCATGGTTAGTTTTTCAAAATAAAAAGAATACATCTATATTTGTTTGTAGGGTATAGTAAAATAACGCACGCTAGTCATCAGTTGGGTATAGTTGATCATTTCACAAAGATATCGTAAGTTGCCGCGTTTGATCTTAGCGAATAAGCACCTGGGGTCTCATCGGCTTAAGTGTCCTACTTCCAGAGTAGAGGTAAAGCTAAGCACTCACTTTTCTGGCGTGGCGATAGTGAGGTTCGGAGCGGGGTACGCTCCGTCCGCCGCACATATCACGTTGACGGTATCATCATCAGTCTTGTTCTGGATCAGGCGAAAACTTGTCTCGGGCACTGTTACATGATGAAATAATTCAAAAATGAGATAGATACGGTCACGAGCAAAAATATCATTCATTCTTTTAAAACAATCATGCATTCTTTTTAGATTTATATGTTTAGTATATCAAGTCCTGTGTATCAATATGTATGTAGTAGTATCTTATAGTTTTTTATAGAATATATATCTTTATAGTGTACGCCACCAACTGCCTTCTATTTTTATCTGTTGCTTCTTCCAACGTACTGGTTGTCTGGAAGAAATTGCTCTTAGCAATAAGACCGCCAAATGTACCTCTATCTTAAGTTAATATCACATTGTATTTTTCTGTTCGCTGGTGTACAATAAAGAATACTCTATCTATCTATCTATCTATCTAAGTATTTTAGTAATTTGTCTTTATCAAAACCGCAGGCCTTTATAAACATGATATTACAGAATCAGAATATTTTTGAATCATGTAAGCTATTACAGTATTTATGAATCATGAGAAATGTAACAAAGACTCTACCACCAATTCGACATGTCATTCCTGTGGATAAGAAGGGCAAGAAACTCCGCGGTTACTTTTATAAATTCAGACATATTATTGTATGAGTACGTAATACGTCTGCCTGTATAGATATAAAGCGTAGGTCGCTCGGATCACTAGATCGAGTAGCCGCGACTTTCATCCTCAACAAAAAACTTTTGTATGCCTCACAGTGTTTTGGTTCAATCTGGGTGTTAATGTAAATTTCAAGTTTGTAAACTCACTCATGACCGCCGATAACACAAGAATAATTCTTATTGTGGGACAACTTTATCCATCCTTCGACCTTTATAATGTGGCTTTCTTAAACACATGATATTGTTCCCACAATTTAAGAGATATTTTAGACGTAAATAGAAATCAATAGCAGTTAAAAATATATTTGAGATTACTTAAGGTTATCACTCATTATAACCTCACTGTTTCGGCACCCCCCTTAGCACGAACAGATTGACGGTAGCGTAACATTGACGAGGCAGGGTGTTATCATATTTATCTTTATTTAGTTAAATTTGTAGTAGGAAAAGGATAGCATATCATCAGTTTGATAGCGGTACGCTGACGTCAAACTGTTCGTGTTAAGCCCTCTGCAGAGCGACAGGGGACAGCGAACTGTATACTTCCCAACGGCGTACAAACGCTTCGTTGCTGCGCAATAGATGCACATTAGTAAATTATTAGCGCGGGTTGTCGTGTAAGGCAGTAAGTAGGCCACTCGCTTTAAGCGTGCAGTCTGCAAAGTGACATGCAAGCGTGCTTGCCACGAGCCTTCATGTAAGTGTTATGAATTATAACTGCAGTTATTTAAAGCATAATTTCTGCGCTCTAAAATACAAATCACTGACGTAAGCCACTCAGCTGCAAGACGGAAATGGCGTTGGGTCGGACATATCTGCCGCATGTCGGATGCGTTTTGGGCTAAAACAACTACACAGTGGGTGCCACCAGGCAGAAATCGACAGCGTGGCAGGCCTAGAAAGAGGTGGCGAGACGAGCTGGACTCCTACGACAAGGACTGGCATCAGCTTGAACTGGACTAGGACAGGTGAAAAGGGGGAGCGGAGGCCTTCGCCTTGCAGTGAGACAGTATAGGTTTATAATAAAATAATAATAATTTAAATGACAAGTTGTATGATGGTATAGAGTGGTGTCGTTACAATGAGTGACGTTCTTAAAAATCATCAATTGTTATGAATTGTGGGCCTAAAATAAACACTGTGAGAGCTCACATAACCCGATACGTATTGCCTGCTATTATTACTAAACTGTTAAATTTGTATTGACTAGTTAGAAAGACTAACCTAGTTATGGCAAGGGACCATAACTTATATTTTCTAAAATACTAATAAGTAGGTTATAGTCCAACGCATTTATCTACTAATTATACAAACATACTCACCAAAAACAGTCATGTTTTTACTCTTATAGTCTTCGTCAATAAAACTTGAAACTACACAGATGTATTCACCGGACAAGTCCGTATCCAGCTTCACTATTCGTATTGATCTGTACATCTTCATGGGGTCCTCTGAGGCCTTATAGTTGAGGTCTACTCTACCTCGCAGTACCCCTACATCTTGCGGCTTCTGCGACATTATCCACTGGTACACGAGATTCGCTTTACTTTTAAAAAACCATTTTACCATGAAACCGGGCGTTCTATCGCCGTATGTGTAGTCACAGTCTAATATAACTGAATCTTGCACGCCATATTGTATTATTTCTGGCACTGATATTTTCACTATTTTTATGGAGTACAACCCTGAAACAAAAGAAATTTTATGCATTGTAGCTAAAAATCTTTGATGGCGAGCCTGGCGTAGGACAGTACTTAAAAAATAGAATAAATCAAACAAAAAATGTATTTAGATGCACAAGGAGGTGCAGAGTTCAAAACCCAACTCGCACTATTGAGTTGGTCTGTAGGCAATTGTTACTTGCCAAAAAAAGTCAAAGGAAAAAATTGTTGAAACCCACCTTTTCGGTATAGTTTAATAGCAATAAATTTACAGGACTAATATAGGCAATAGTTGTAGGCAGGTAGGTAGGCTGAGTCACTACATGTCAAACTGAGATCAAAATTATACTATTTGTTTTAATACAAATAGTATAATTTTGATCTCAGTTTGATTAAACGAGTGAGACATAGCACGACGGCTTTAGTATTCGCTATGTCTCCAATTTCAAACAGAAATGAACGCTAAGTCAATAAAATCTGTTAAATTTAAAGTGCAATTTCCCATTTCCGACATTAAGGATGTAACTAATAAATATTCATAGATCGACCAACAAACAATTCGTCGAAGACACGTTCGCGTCCCCTAGTCACTTTGAGAAAACTCAAGCTAATCCATATCCATCTGTCTTGCAGCCCACGAGCCATTAATATTTATGCAACACCCGACTCGACGTTGAAAGCACATTTAAATTCATCCTTGGTACTACTTAAAAGAAGGCACGATCTAAAAATTTGATTCGGACGCACTTAAATTTTCATCGGGGCTGAGACAGGCTTAAGCCCAGCTTACATGATACCAGTTCTGTACTTTCGGTCACGATTTGCATGAAGATAAAATACGCTTTAGAAGTTATGTAACGTAATTTTTAGATAAACTACTACGATGCTAGGATAAGTAAGAGGTATGTAAGGAAAGAACCTGTTGGAACTCTGTACTCTCTGCCTACCCCGCAGGAAATCTAGGGCGATGATATAGATCAGATAAATGTTAGGATAAGTTTAGTTATTCGGTTGAGGCGGATCTGGGTGAGCTCCAAGCAAAAAACTGGCATGGCAGGGAATCACGCAGAACTGAGAGAAGTGGCGGGATCTAGTTTCTGAGGCCAAGATTCACTTTGGGTTGCGGAGCCAACGGAGTAAGTAAGTATTCGATTACCACATGAAATGCTAAGCTAACGACCAAAAATAGCCAAAAACCAAGGACCAACGGCTGAACATACCTCATAAAGCACGGTGATGTTTAAAAAATGAAAATTCCGTAGTCAGGCCATAGACTGATGAAGATAAACTCTGATCAACCCTAGTGGTTGATACGAACTCTGCGACACCACAGCGCTACATGAGCTGTCATTTTTAATTATTTTCTTACATAAACAACAAGCTTTAAACCAAACGCAAACGCGGTGATAAAGTGAGAACAAAAGTGAGTTGATTTCTGATAAAACACTAACTGTGTTTTTATGTATTGTTTTAGAAATCGAGAGATGATATCTACGCTTCTTTTTGCTAATATTTATATATTATTAAATATGTCGTAGTACGATTTGGACTAAAAAAGTATTACATACAAATTAATTGCATTAAAATATCGTTACAGCTGAAAGAATCCATCACAAAGCAGAGGTTTGTTGCTACCATAATTTTTGTTGTATGATTGATTTTATGATACTCTAAAATAGTATTCACTGTAACACATGTATTCTGGAGACTCGCCCTTATCCTAGTCTTAAAATATTCAGTCTGATTTATTTCAGCTCGCAAACCGAAGCTAGGTGTGGTTAAAGAAACAAGTTGGGAAAGTATGTGTGAGGAACGTGGGTCCCTGAAATGATGACATTACATAAAAGTGTTGATATAATCAAATAAATAATTAAACACCATCACCCCTTTCTTATTCAAGTGACGGTTAAGTGATGTATCCCAACATTTTCCCGACGATGCTGTGTTAGATTTCTATAAAATTGGCAGGTGGAGTTAGCGGGATTTCGGCATTTTGTGGACGATGTTAGGTCTCATTGTACAGGCTTATTGTCATTATAGCGGGCACAATTCCAGATTCCGGACTTCTGATTTTATTTCCTAATAAAAAAACCTCAATAACATTTTGTCCGACCGACGATTTCGAAGTCCGGATGTCGTGATTGCCACCAACTACAGGCGCTAATAGAACGACAGTCGATATAATCAAAATACAAAAATGTATCAATAAATAGGTTTCCTAGCGTTTCCGACAAAGATGAAAAAGGGTATGCTCCGTTGGTTTGGGCATAAAGAAAGAATGTGGGTAGAAAGAATAACAAAACAGATACACAATGCGAAAGTGGAAGGATGCAGGTACCGGGAAAGACTTAGACTATCTTACCATGATCAAATAGACCGTGTCTTATTTGAAGGGTACGTTAAGAGTCTCCGTAACCGAGCGTGTATGAAATGAAAGATGAAAGTAGAGGAAGCCAGAGAGGTATGTAAGGAAATAACCTATTGGAACTCTATACTCTCTGCCTACCCCGTAAGGGATCTGCCGTAATGTTACAGATAGATACATAGTTTCCGAATTGAGGCAAATGTAGATTACAAGCGTCTTACCGACTAGCCTTACCGTAACTAAGTATGGTTGTAGCCTGAGCTTAAAATAAACCCAGATGTTGAATAACAAACTCAGGAATACGGAGAGCACTTAAAGTGAAAGGAACTTGGATTTTGGCATATTTAGTATATTTGCACAGGGTTACTGGGGTGAGAACAATCAATTTTACAACTTTGTGTGAAATTCACGTTTTAGACGGCAACCTGGCTTTTACTGGTAAAATAGGTTTTGTACTTTGTTTCCTATAATAGTTTTATGCTTGGAGCGTAATATTGAACAAGTAAAACAGAAAAAATGTAACGTCACAAACACTTTCTCCACGCGTGGGCGGCAGAGGTGTACTGTGTTTACCCACATTTTGCTGACGAAGTTGTCTTTATTGAATAGGCAGCGAGCTTATTGCCCATCGGAGTGGGCACCCCCCACCCCCATCCCCCTCTGAGGTAGTTCTATGACCTGGAAAAGGTCACAGGTAAAAAATAGAAGCTTACATCACAAAGCCGCTCGTTGTGGCGATCTTTAGGGGAGGTCGTTGTACTGATGTGGACGTCTTTGGTTGATGATGATGATTAGCTTAAAAATTAGATTAGCAGACTCCGGATTGCTAATGAGAAGTTTTCAATAAAAATCTTTTAAAACACTGGTCGACCTAAAATTCAAATTCAGGACATCTTGATGATTAGCTACACTGTACGTTATTCTAGTACCATAATAATAAATATAGTACCATAATAGTCACCGCCGGCCACAGGTAATTAGGTATCACTAATATATGGCCGGTGTCCGTCCCCTTTGAAATAATCCAGTTTTTGTCTATTAAACCTAATTTTACATAGCCCTTGTTTTCTTTCCATAATTTACAATAGTCCTTGCACCTGCCGGGGTCAGTTCGCTGGTTATGTTTCTTCATTTTCAGCAAGTGATCTCAGCAGGTGGCTTACATAACATTAACTTCCCGCAAAGGGCCTACGTGTTGGACCCATGTCCCCATGCAAGCCTTTCAAAGTTCCGGGTAATGCGCGTGAATCTCAGCGAGATACATATAAAAAATATAATATTAGTCCTGTTAAGAAATTATCCCACCGTTGGGCACCGGCCTCCTCTCAAACTGAGAAGGCCATAGCCCACCACGCTTGCCCAGTGCGGGTTGGCGAACTTCACACACCTTCGAGAAACTCTTAGGCATGCAGGTTTCCTCACGATGGTTTCCTTCATCGTTAAAGCAAGTGATAAATATGTTTTAATACGCACATGCTTTCGAAAAGAGGGATGCGTGCCTGGGTTTAAACCTGAGACCTCTGCCTTCGCAGTCCATCGGTCTAACCACTAGGCTATCACTGCTACTGACGAGACCATGACGAGGAAGTAACATATTAGAAGCTTAAACAGTAAAATCCAAAAATCGCCAATTTTTTCTACCATGATATAAATAATAATAATTGCCGTCAAGCCTGTATTCTTCGAGCAGAAGTGACAGACCTGTAACGTATACACTCACATTTTATACACAATGTTAGATCCCGATATGATAGGTGAGAACCTATTGCCATAATTCCTAGTTTGATACGTGATTTTATTTTGCTATTAAAACCCGAACACTTTGGCCAAACTAAGTTTTTAGAACAGGATATCGCAATAACTACAAAGCCAATGAGAAACTAACTAGCTTATACAAAAACTAGGTATATATTATAAGAATATCAACACCGAAATCCAAATAGAAAGGACCAATTCTTTCTACCGTGGTTACAAGGACCGGTCTTGTCACGTAGCTCAAGTACTCTTGCGGTTTCTATAGAACTTCAAAATTCACACTAACGAGGCGCCTATTTGTCCTATTTGAGCAAGCCGGGTGAGGTCAGCTGAAACTAGTTGCTGCCGGGAGGTTTTCTAGTGACCATTGTTGCGGTGCGATAACGTCAGGAATTCAGCATAATGGACCGGATTTTTAGTGATGCTATTATGAAATGGAAATTTCAATAGTGAAATAATAATATAAAGTCACGCTTATTTCTCAAGCAGGGGTTGCAGAAGTAAACTGAGTTACCCTGAATGTCGTCACCTGAATGTTGTCGTCGTCGTACAGGAGAGAATCTATTGCCATAGTTTCTGGTATTATTCCAGACCACGGGCTACTGGGATTTTTTAGTGGAAAAATAAGAAGAAGACGTTTTCCCACCTATGTTTCTAACAGAGGATATCGTGACTCTTAGTACTACTAAACCAATGAGACAACTAGGTAGGTAAGAAGTACTAGAATTTCAAACAGAACAAAATTCACATTAACTATAATAAACCTATTTGTCCTATTTGAGCGAGCCGGGTGAGGTCAGATGCAACTAGTCACTACCGGTTTTTCTAGTGAATACTGTGGCGATGAGATAACGTCAGGAATTCAGTATAATGCACCAGATTTTCACAAATGTTAGAAATGGAAACTTTAATACTCTCTCGTTGGTCTAGCGAATCATAATTTCCTATCTATCTATCTATATCATCACGCCAGATCCCTTGCGGGGTAGACAGGGAGTACAGAGTTCCAACAGGTTCTATCCTTACATACCTCTCTGGCTTCCTCCACTCTCATAGTTCGTCTCATACACGCTCGCCGGTTACGGAGACTCTTTACTTGTCCTTCAGATAAGACTCTGTCTATTTGGTCATAGTAAGATAGTCTAGGTCTTCCCCGGTATCCTTTCACTCGTATTTTATATCTGTTTTTTCATTCTTTCTTCTGACATTCTTTGTATATGCTCGAACCAACGGAGCATACTCTTTCTCATCTTTACACCGATACTATCTTTCATGCCTACTCGCTTTCTTACTACGCTGTTGCGAATGCGGTCGATCAGCTTCACTTCGCACATCTTCCGCAGAGCTCGCATTTCTACCGCATTTATCCTACTTTTATTCTTCTTCTTACATACCCAGCTCTCGCTTCCATATAACAGCGTTGGGACAAGCACTCCGTTATGTATTGCCAGCTGCGCCTTTTGGCTCCCAAGTAGCTTTCCCATCGCATCATTCACTCTGTTCCCTGCACTCACTCTTCTTTCTATGTCAGCGGTGTATTTTCTATCCTGACTGAATGCGCATCCAAGATATACAAACTCATTCACTTGCTCCAGCACATCGTTCACAACCACAATCCTTGCATTCGTTCGGGTTTCTTCCAGTTCAAAAAACATCATAATTTTGTCAAAGCATATAACGAATTTCTAGGTATCGGATCCTAAGTCGCATGAGGCGTGTTTCTATCTATCTATCTATAAAACGGCAGATTTCTTGCGGGGTTAGCAGAGACATAAAATTTCCAACAGGATATTTTCTTACAGACCTCTCACTTCTTCGTAACTGGTGAGCGTGGTTGGGACCAAACCATAGTTCTCGCTTCCTCCACCCTCAACCCTGAAGCCCGAAGTCTAGAATTATGACCAGTATATTGGCAATAGCATCGCGTCCTATATTGGGATACTAGTTTCTGCTCACGACTTTGTCCGCGTTGACTTTAGACAGGAACATTTTTCCGGGATCAAAATTATAAAAAAGTATCCTAAAATAACACATATGATAAATAAACTATATAGGTCGTCGTTGCCAAGATCCGCGAGTTGGGCCTGCAGACAGCGCCTCATAAGACCGAGGCGCCATGGTTCCATAAACTGCCTAGGAGCAGGGAACCGCCCGACTCGCGTCGACTTCCCGTCGGAGATTCGCGAGTCCGGATATGGCGGTACCTTAAGTACTTAGGCCTCACCCTGGACAGTCGCTGGGGCTTCGAATAGCATTTTGAGCGTCTTGTCCCCCGAGCCGAAAAGGTAGTGGGTGCCATGCATACACTGCTACCCAACCTCGGGGGGTAGGAGGAAGTGCGCTACCTGTACGGGTCGTGTGATCGGTGGCTCTCTATGGGGCGCCTGTATGGTCACACCAACTGTCGGGCGTCCGGCGCTGCAGGACCAAAATCTATAGCCTGCAGCGCAAGATGGTCATGCGCATCGCACGAGGGTACCGGACGGCATCTTTCGAGGCGGCAACCCTCTTGGCACGCTTTCCACCGTTTCACATCCTGGCGGACATGGACGCGGGGGTCTACGACCGGACTCGCGTCGTCCGCCAAAGCGACGAATGCGTGCCCGCGCTCGAAATCAGACGACAGGAACGAGGACGCACTCTAGAGAAGTGGCGCGCGAGTCTCAGCCAGGAGCACATCGCCCGCAAGCGCGTCGTCCAAGCCATCCTGCCGTCCTTCGAAGCCTAGCAACAGCGGAGGAGTGAGCGAATCTCCTACAGGCTTACTCAGATAAACACCGGTCACGGCTGTTTAGGTGATTATCAGAGCAAGATCGGACGCGAGGTGACGGCGACCAGTCACCATTGTGGTGGGGACCGGGATTCTACAGAACACATGCTCGTTGAGTGCCCAACGTGGGCTTCCGAGCGGCGGATCCTGGTCGACCGGATCGGACCGGACCTTTCCCTGCCGGCAGTAGTAACGGCTATGTTGGCAGGAGAATCGGCGTGGGGGGCCGTATCCTCCTTCTGTGAGACTGTAATGTCCCAAAAGGAGGAGGCCAAGCGGGATCTGGACCGATCCCACCCGGCGAAGGTGAGGGCGTCGGGGCGGAGGCATAGCTAGCTCAAGCCCCCTAGCCCAGTAGCTCGGGGTTTTATAATACGGGCTAACTTGTGCCCCTCGCCGCAACATCTGGCAGGGGACCTCCTCCTGCACTAAGCGTCCTTCACGCGTGACCCCGAGGAGAACGGCGGCGTGGTGTGGCCCATGCCGACTTGAGTACCGCGACGGTGCAGGGGGGGGGGGGGCGGATCCATAGCCCCCCCCCCCCCCAAGGGGGGCTCTTCGGAGCACGACACTAAATAAAAAAAATCCAAACATACAAACTTTCTCATTTATAATATTAGTAGGAAAACACTGTACACGCTTCTGGCATCCTCGCTTGAGGAATATAAGCGTAATGGAAATTTAATTGAAAGAAAGAATATAACATTTATTTTGAAACGAGTAGGTACAATACAAACGTTGGTAATTATAAATACGTTACATGACCTCGCTACAAAAAAAAAATGCAAATTATATCATCACATGCACTGTAAAAATATTATCCTCTATCTGAGGCAAATGCGTAAAAGCAAATTAAAATGGAAATCTTCAGAAACATTACTTACAGTTGAAATAATAATAATGGCGAACACCTATTGTTAGGATTTATTATTTTTTAATTCCATTCGGTGCTACTATCGGGACCTTCCATATTATTTATATTTAATTTCATCCTGAATACTGAAGGCACCCGATTTGTATTCTGTAAAATTAGATTGGGGACGCGCAGTGGGATGAGCGAACTTTATCAATTTTCAATATTAGCGTCTATTCAGTTGAAAGATAAAATCAAAATAAGAAATATTGTTATGTCCTAGATGTTATAAATAGTAGAATTTCTTTTGTGGCGGTCCATTGGATTTAATTTGAAAATAAATACCGAATTCGATTTAAAATGCTGAATTCAATTCAAATAATTTTGTAAAGAGGGTGTAATTGGGTTTAGTTACATAAAAGACCGTGTCTTGACCTTGTTTTGGATGTGAAGATGAGAAAATGTATCCTTCAGTGGTTCGAGTATTTAGAAAGAATTCCAGAAGAAAGAATGACAAAACCGTTACACAATGCGAAAGTGGAAGGATGTAGGTGCCGGGGAAGATCTAGACCATCTTACCATGACCAAATAGACCGTGTCTTATCTGACAGGCAAGTTAAGACTCCGTAACCGACGAGCGTGTTTGAGACGAACTATGAGATGAAGCCAAAGAGGTATATAAGGAAAAAAACCTGTTGGAAATCTGTACTTACTGTCTACCCCACAGGGGATCTGGTGTAATGATAAAGATTTGTAATTTAAACATTTACAATATTTTTGAAACAAGCTTTTATAGCAAAATCACAACGGAGGTATCACAACGGAGGTATACCTCCGTTGTGATTTTGCTATAAAAGCTTGTTTCAAAAATATTGTAAATGTTTAAATTACAAATCTTTATCATTACACCAGATCCCCTGTGGGGCATGATTGCTTAGTTGAGAAGTTCCTATGGCTTCCTCCTAGCTCCATTATCAGACCCTGGACATCATTCGGCTCTACAGTACTCGTAGAGACAAATCCAATGAGCCCAAATACGGCGGGTTTATAATGAGTAGTTGTGTTGTTCATTAGCCATAGTTGTAACGTGTAGTGTAGAAACATCACCTGGTTGTATAGTACATGTCAATACCAATCTAACAAGCCTACACACGAGAGGGTAATATTGTATATTTCACATGTTCCTATGGTCACCTTCCAACTCCATTATCAGACCAGTTCCTTGCCACCATATTTTTGCATTATCACTGAACCTATCACTGCTCATGGCGGATACCCTGGAAGACCTCAGTGCTATGCTCGACGACCTCAGTAGAGTCTCTCAACAAGTAGGTCTTAAAATGAACATGGACAAGACGAAGATCATGTCAAACGTCCATGTAGTACCAACTTCTATAAAGGTTGGAGACTCTACGCTCGAAGTTGTTGACGATTATATATACCTGGGACAAAGAATCCAATTAGGTAGGTCCAACTTCGAGAAAGAGGTCAATCGTCGAATCCAGCTCGGTTGGGCGGCGTTCGGGAAGCTACGTAACATCTTCTCGTCCAAAATTCCGCAGTGTCTCAAGACAAAAGTCTTTGACCAGTGTGTGTTGCCAGTGATGACTTACGGCACTGAGACATGGTCGCTTACGATGGGCCTCATAAGAAGGCTCAAGGTCACCCAAAGGGCGATGGAGAGAGCTATGCTCGGAGTTACCCTGCGGGATCGAATCAGAAACGAGGAGATCCGCAGGAGGACGAAAGTCACTGACATAGCACTCAGAATTGCTAAACTTAAGTGGCAGTGGGCGGGGCACATCGCTCGTAGAACTGACGGCCATTGGTGCAGAAAGGTTCTCGAATGGCGACCACGTACCGGAAGACGTGGAGTGGGTAGGCCCCCTACAAGATGGACCGATGACCTGGTGAAGGTCGCGGGTAGAAGTTGGATGCGTACAGCACAAAGCCGGTCGTTGTGGCGGTCTTTAGAGGAGGCCTTTGTCCTGCAGTGGATGTCTTTCGGCTGAAGAAGAAGAAGACTGAACTTAAGTATGCTATTTCATGGCAATCGGTTACCCAAAAGTGCTTGAAAAATAGATAACAAGATTTGAACCGGAAGGACAGACAGACATACAAACAGTGCAAGTTAAATAAGTAGGCAAATGAAGTTAAATAAAAGCTTGTAAAAATGCCTTGTTGTTTTGGTGGCTTATGGTGTAACTGTTAACGAGGTCCTGAATAAAAATCGTAAGTCAGAAAAAATGTAGAGGTTTTCAGTAGCAATTCGAAGTCTGGCATTGTGCCTGGTACAGCAATAGGCTTGCCTCTTCCTACGTTGGGGCCTAATATCATCGGTGAAACATAGGTGTACACACAATACCTCTGTCACTCTTCCTTGGGAAATATGCGCATTAGGGTGTCATTATTTCTTTTTTATCTCAAATAAATACAAGACAAAAATGAAATTAGAATCCTAATAAAATTCCAACTCTTTGTAAAACGCTTTCTAATTTAAAGTTAGGCAGATCATAGCGCCAATCTATTATTAAAATTGCATTTATACACTCGACAGTTTACGAAAATTGCAAAGTCAGAAAATGCCGTTTTAATTAATTAAATTTCGAAGTGGTTGTGCAAAACAAAGTGGATTTCTGCCGTAGAGAATTTATTGTTGCGTTTGGGTTTAAAACGACTCCAGAATGTAGGTCACGCTGTCAAAACGAAACATTCAGATATCTGAAAATAATTGTTTAGTTGGAGAGCGATAAGTATAATTGACTATAATGGACATAATTTGTTATTATACCACTCCTTTTACTCGAATTGTTTGAGATAATTTTGGGGAATATAGTAGAGTTTAGAATTAATGTTTTACGCTATAACTACTTTAAGGTATGATTAAATTTAATTGATTCAACTAATTCACATCGGGATTTTTAACCCCTTGTTTTACCTCCTAAGAAGATGAATTTAAAAAAAAATATTTCTTAGTTCTCCCCAACGTCATTTGTAAGAACTCTAACGCAAAATTTCATGCTACTAGATCTTCTAGTTTTAAGTTGTCAGTTGTCTCTCATTAAGTCCCTCAGTAAAAAAAACAAAAAAAAACAAAAAATATAGTCACACCTATGTTCCCCAAGCATAGTTGGCAGAGACGTGCTGTGTGTACATACATTGCAATGACGGTAAATCCTCTAAGGGCAAGTCTATTACCGTTATACCAGGCAAAACACCAGATTCTAAAGTACTACTGATTTATTTTCAATAAAAATACCGTAATAAAATAATAATGTGTTTGCCAACAGAACCATCCATGACTACACAAACGAAGCACTGTATTAATTAAAGTTTGACTTCAAAATCTGCATTTTATGTTGTTATCTATATTATTATAAAAAACAAAAGCGGGATTAAACAGCGATCATGCAAATTACTTCTGTGTCGATTGCAAATTGACTGAATCGGATTAACGAACAAAGCGAATTCATGAAATTGTCTGATCCTGATCGTCATCGCAATACGCCTAAATTAGATGAGTTTTTGCATTAATATCGGTTTGAGGTCGAACAAAGTGTTAATTACGTTTTCTATAGAAAAAATCCTAGTGGCAATCCGAAAATGGATTTGATGGTCGGGGAATGTGTTCGTTAAGGATTTTTTTTGAAAATTGTTTGAGATTTCGATAAAAAAACACTGCGTAGGAATGATTTTGAACCTCATTAAACTGTTAGTAATTCGTAGTCATTATGAGATTGTGGCGTGTTTATTTATCAAACTGCTCATAAGGTTTTACACTTGCCTCGACTACCACATAAAATTGTAACCCAATCCAATAGTTGAATGCACCCTCTAAAACCTGGGAACACATGAAAATAGAGATGAAAAATTGCTTGATCCGTATTTGGTTAGAAAAATGCGGTTTCGGAGCACTATGATTATTTTGAAAAATCTTTTATAAAAAACCAAGTAACCGTCTGCACCAACCAGCACCGACTTCAAATATTTATTTTTTTGCTTTTTGAAGTCGGTTTACCTTTTTTTATAAAAGATTTTTATTTTACAATTTTTAAGTGACCAGTGAATTATTCTATAGTAGGGTACCTATAGGATTGACGTAATACCCATAATATCTCAATTTACACATGCCTATTGTTTGTCGTTAAGGAGTTGCCTGGTGTATCTTCTAAGTCCAAGGCCCAATGTCAATAAAATTTATATGGGACCATCTTGGAGATATACTGAACCCAATGCAAAAAAGAAAATCAAAATCGGTCCACAATTGACGGAAATATCGCTGAACAAACATATAAAAAAAAAAGCTTACATACAACCGAACATAGAACCTCCTCCTTTTTGAAGTCGGTTAAAAATCAAAAGTTACGATATGAACTAAACTGCCTAACAATGATAAGGAAACAAATTTATTTATGTTCTAATCAAGGAAAGGTCAACTTGAGCTTTATCAAGTTGCCTTTCTTGCTACAAGACACGGTTGATAACTATTATCAGTATGTTTATAATTAATACCTCTTTTGTTAACACAATGAGCCAACAATATAATCACATCCTCTTGTTTATCAAGTAATAAATTTTATTACTGACAGCTTTATAAAAATATCTGAACTGTTGATTTGTGGGAACGAATATGAACCCCGTTGTGTAATAATAAAATAACACAAAGAGGGTAAGTTATTTTTGCCTAATAGAGTATGATATGATGACGAAGATACAAAAATATTTCGTCAAAATTTGCTTCCATTATTTTTTACTTAGATTCTTCTTATCTTGAAAATCAAATGTTTTATAAGAGAAATTCTTTACGGGTTATCAGCTTGTTACGGAGTATATAGTCTTTTTTATTTTTTACATATTCCCACCATTGTAACTCCTGTAAGCCAGGATCCACAATGGTCTCCGTAGATGACACCAAGGTTTGAACTTTGGGGTGCCTCGGGAAGCGCTTTAATTGTCTTGAAACCCGCAACAAATTTAATTAGAAAGAAAACACGAAGAGTTGTAAACATAAAATTCCACTGGCGAGAGTTATACCAAGTCTAACAAAATGGCGAACAAGATCCAGCTCATCGGGAATTAAGCATCAAGCGGAGTCCAGGAGCCATACAGGAACCCATGAGCAACCATCCGCGTCCCATCAGCGGACGTCCACTTTAATGGAAGTCCACTCATAGAGGAAATTGGAGTCGGCTATTCTGATAACTACATTTTTGCCTCGTTGGTCTAGTAGCAAAGCGCATCGCTTGGTTATCACGAGGTCCTGGGTTCAAATCCTAGGTCCGACAAATGAAGTTTTTCTAACAAAAACTTCCCAGTTTGAGTCCGGAGTCTGGAATTGTGCCCGGTATATGGCAATAGGCTCGCCCCCTATTACATGGGACCTAACATCGTCGGTGAAAAGTGTTTTGTACACCTCTGCCACCCCCCTGGGGCCCCCTATTATAGGCGTGACGGTATATTTTTTTTTTACATTTTAAAAGAAATAGAAAAAACGTTATAGAAAAAAGAACAGCTGTGACAAACAGACGCTCAAGTGATTAATTAAGTGGAGTAAAATGAAGCCATGTCGAAGATGTTACTAACTGGTAAAGTACCAGTCATAATGCATGCATTACAAAGTTTAGCTGGAATATATAAAAAATTAAAGTTCATTCATTTTTCACGTCACCGTTTGAAAGTTTTAATGGGGTTTGGGAGGTGCGCGGTGGGATAGCAGGTAACTAGATTGTTTTATAACTCACTATATTATATATTTATTTTATTTTTGTTTGTATTAGTCCGCGTGGTGAAGTATGACCTAATCTCTATCACCTCGATTTGTGAGACTGCCCAGCAGTGGGGCAATTTGGGCTGTATTTATTATAACTCTGCCTGTGTCTATGACATCGTAAACCTTGAATAAATTGACAGTAGGTACCTATTATATCCTTCGTTCGGACTGCAGGTTTATCACACACAACTTTTTCTTCTTCTTTTATAAAAACATAGCCCCACTCTAGGAATAATTCCTGTGTCCCGAAACAAACATTTGTGGGTCACAAAGATTTGCCCTGTCCGGGAATCGAACCCGCGACTACTCGATTCAGTCGGCTGAGCGACTTAAGCTCTTAACTATTGGACCACGTTGTCCACTAAACATTAGTAATAACAAACAAATTTTATTAAACGAACTTTGTACCATCCAGAAAAATCTTTGTAAAAAAAGGTAAACCGGCTTCAAAAAGAAAAAAATTAATATTTGAAGTCGGTGCTGGTTGGTGCAGACGGTTACTTGGCACCGACTTCAAATATTTATTTTTTGCTTTTTGAAGTCGGTTTACCTTTTTTTTTAAAGATTTTTATTTTACAATTTTTAGTGACGAGTGAATTATTTACTGATATTTAAATACCGATATTATATTATTTTGCTGAGTTGTACATTAAGGTACCAACAGGATTAATATATTAACTATAATAACCGAATCTACACATTCGTGCTGTTCGCCGTTAAGGATTTCCCTGGTGTATCTTCAAAGTCCAAGGTCCATTACCAATAACATTAAAATAGGACCACCTCAAAACTATACTGAACCCAATGCAAAAAGTATCATCAAAATCGGTTCAATAGTAGAGGAGTTATAAAAAAAAAGACGACTTATGAACCTCCTCCTTTTTTGAAGTCGGCTAATATACTGCTTAGTTCTATAGTGGGGCACCTATAGGATTTACGTAATACCCATAATATCGTCTTACGTCATACGTACCCATAATCGTTAAGGAGTTCCCTGGTGTATCTTCTAAGTCCAAGGTCCAATGCCAATGAAATTAACTACTACTTAAATTAGATTAGACGGACGATTTAGCGCAGTGGTTAAGAGCTTAAGCTGCTCCGCCCACTGTGTCGAATAGTCGCGGGTTCGATTCCCGCACGGGACAAATCTTTGTGTGCTCCACAATTATTTGTTCCGGTCTGGGTATTTGTTTGTGAATTTTCATGTTTGTAAACGCACCCACGACACAGGAATAAATCCTAGTGTGGGGGTACGTTTTTTTAAAAAAAAAAAAAATGGGACCACTTTGAATATGTACTGAACCTAATGCAAAAAAAATCATCAGAATCGGTCCACAATTGACGGAAATATCGCTGAACATACATAAAAAAGCATACATACAACCGAACATAGAACCTCCACCTTTTTGAAGTAGGTTAAAAATTGATTTTGTTATAAGCTACGAGTATAACAAAAACACAAATTAACCAATTTCAATTTTTTAAGATTTTTTGGCTGTGCCTTTGGGTTTTTTCTAATTTACTTTTTTCCTAAACCACGATAGTATTGAGGCAACAACACAAAAAAAAATATTCAAATTGGTTTGCAACATTCGAGTTTTTGCGAGGCTAACGTACAACAACTGATTTTTATATATATATGGAAGATAAAACAAAATAACTCATTTTAAATTCTTGTTATTTTTATCAAATGTACTGTTAAAATTCAAATGAACGGTTGGTATAATTATAGTAGGGTCCGTACCACGTCTTTCTTTTTTCTGTGGTCCGTACCCGAGTACGGACGTACACACCATAATAGCCCAGACTATACCGATATAGTCTGGGCTATTATTCCGTGACCGGGATTACAATAAAACGTTCATTTTGATACACAAGAAGGCGAATACAAAGATCACGCCGGGCAAAAGCTATTTTCAAATATAATAATATCAAAACGTCAGTGTTTATAAAAGACGTTTCTAGGTTCCTCGCTGGCGGCTATTTTGTCTTAGGCCGGATCTCATCCCAGCTGAGCATTTTATACCTTAGGATGACCGAGGTATGTTGGCAAGCCCACAAGTAAGGTTTTGTAAAAACATCCCGTGTTGTTTGTTACTTTAGAAATACAGAGCAACCGTACCGTCTCTGTTTTATCTAATAAGGCTTACGAGTTTTGTTGAAGTATTTTAAGTCAAATACTGAGTTCTTAGATTTAAGAGAATATTACACAAAAAATAAAACTATTTTTCGGATATTTAATTTTACTGCCTCGTTGGTCTAGTGGCAAAGCGCATCGCTTTGTGATCACGAGATTCTGAGTTCAAATCCTAGGTCGGACAAGTGTAGTTTTTCTAAAGAAAACTTCCCAGTACGAGTCCAGAGTCCGAGTCCGAGAATAGACTCGCCCCCTATTACATGGGACCTAACATCGTCGGCGAAACGTGGGTGTACTTAGTACACCGCTGCCACCCCCGTTTGGGGAATATAGGCGTGACGGTGTTTTTTTCGGATTTTATCGCGGTTTCGGATTTTACCGTCGGGAACTTAAAAATCAAAAATAACCCGCGATAAAATCTGAAAAATTCAAGGAAATAGATACGTTGGGTAAACTCATTTAAAATAGATTATATTAAAATATCTCCCGACCTGCGAATAAGACGGGAAAATAAACGGATGCGAATTAAACGTATTTCGTTTATATATGGAGAAGAGTGACCTCAGAAGAGGATTTATTGTTCAGTGTTTTGAGACATAACATATATGCAGAACGTACCATACATAAATGATACCTAGGTTGTACTATGTACAACCTATTGCTTTTCTCAGATCTGAATTGTGCAGTGTATATTGAGCAACTTTGAAGTCTCTTCTTGACATTTAATTCGCAGGATGCGAAAAATCTCACTAAAAAACATAATATTCTGTATCTGTGTATTTTTATGTCATACTAGCATTTTTTCCGCGGCGTCTCATCCGGTTGATAACAGAGGCACTTACTGAGTCTATGTTATTTTGAATAATGCAGCTTTATAATGGCGAAAGAATTATTAAATTCAAGTTCATTCATTCATTCATCATCATCAGCCCGTGTCAGTCCACTGCTGGACATAGGCCTCCCCACGGCACGCCACTGAGCTCGATCTTCAGCTCTCCTCCAATCCTTGCCCGCTGCATTACGAATATCGTCGCCCCACCTAGCTACAGAGCGCCCTACACTACGTTTGCCGACACGCGTTTAAAAGGTTATTGATTACAAAAAAAAAAACAAATAAATAAACTTTGCTCTTTATAATATTACTACAGAAAAATAGAATTAGAAAATTTTTCTTATTGTGATTCAGGATCCTATAGATACTGAAATCTGATTCTAGAATATTCTATCTATATCGACGGTCCCTTAAAAAGAAGTTACATATGCCAAAAAAAAATGGCATTTGCAATAAGCCTTCAATAAGGGTAAGATTTTGTTCGTTGGACAGGTCAATATATAATCTGATTCTAGATTCTATTTTATAACATTTAGTTACAATCCGGGATTAATAGCGATAGGATGTCCTAACCAATTGGGATCAAAATACCTCTGATAGACGTGGGTGTGCTACATACGGGGCAGGATAAGCTGTTTTTTCAATTAATAAAATCCCTTCGGGTTTGCTAGGATTTTTATAGCTATCGAGTAATAAAATAGCTCTCATTTATTTTTTGTATCTTTTATAGGTATATCGTAAAAATCGACTAAATCGATCAAAACCCCCACTTGTACAAGCTGTAACATAATTAACGCAAGACCTGAAAGTAGTTTGTTCTAAATCGGTAACTGAATTGATTCTAATAATTTTTAATGTATCTTACATTGTTTTTAATAATTTGAAATAAATGAACTCCTTCAGTGTGCTATATAAACTAAATTTATTCCTTATTCATCACAATAAGGAGATTTTAAATGAATTTCTAACACGCATTTTTCAATACGCACACATACACGTACTAGTTTCATCGTTAATTAGGGTATAAAAGTACTTAAAAAAGGGTAAAAACTCTTTAAATTTAGAAATTTGGTTTTCGTCTTCAATTCATGAAGCAATTATTTACGATCGTTACGATTACGACGTCTTGCGTTATTTACGATAGACCTTGTATAATAAATACCATTAATTATTCACTGATTTTTAAATCATCAGATAAAAATCCATGAAATAAATTATGTAAATTATTACCTGACAGATAAAAGTAACATAAGAATAATAATAATAAAACAGAATATACTGTCTCACTACTGGGAAAAGCCTTCTCCCACAAAGAGAGGTGAAAGAGATTAGATCATACTCCAACAGGCGGACCCCGTGCGGATTGTCAGTGGCAGGTTTGTGGCCACCCTGTGGCTGTGGGAACTTATCAAGCTGGCTACCACATTACGTGGTAACCAGTACCAACGGCTTAACGTGCCTTCCAAAGCACAGAGACGTTTGAATATGAAAAGGCCTCAAACGGTCACCTTTCTCAGTCCGACCGACTAGAACTTAACGCTGCAAAAACATAGCTAAAACACCGCATCGCACAAAACTTCGAGCGCCTCAACACTATTGTATGATGTTTATTATGTTCTTCATACATCTGTTTTGTTTTTGTTGCAATTGTAATTGGTTTATGTAGTAGTTTTCGCATATTTTATGGATAGGTGGAAGAAGAAAGGGGAAGCCTACGCCTTGAAGAGGGATAGCACAAGCCTATAAGAATAATAATAATTTCTCATCATCAGCCTATAGCAGTACACTTTTAGACATAGGCCTCTCCAGGTACACGCTACTGGGTACGATCTTCGGCTACTCTCATCCAATATCTGCCAGCCGCCCTACGAAGATCACCACGCCACCTAGCCTGCGAACGCCCTACATTACGTTTGCCAGTCCGTGGTCTCCACTCAAGAACTCATTGTCATAATAATTTCACATCATCCTTAGTTTTTCCCATAATTGATAATATTCCTTGTACCCGCTGGGGTCAGTTCGCTGCTTACGTTTCTTCCTTTTGCAGCAATTTATCTCTGCAGGTGACTTTAATATATATATATGATAACATCCCAAACGGCTACTATGTATTCAACCCGTGCCCCTATGCAAGCCTTTCAAACGTTCGGACGTTTACTCGGGTAAACCCCGTGAATCTCAGTCATCGTCATCATCACTTCCAGCTTATTCCACCCACTGCAGGGCTTAAGGCTTTTAAGCCCTTTCACGCCACATATTCCTATCCTGAGCAAATCTTAGCCAGGTCTTACCAATGCATTAAACCACATTATTTACCTATCTTTGTACTGGCCTTCCTCGATTTCGATATCCCTTCCGTGGACTCCATTTGGTCAGAGATCCAACTCCGTCGATCCAACGTCTTCCACTTTAGTTCGTTTACGAATCTCCGTATTTCTGACTTGGTCGCTCAATGTGGTGGCTAACCTGGCACGCTCCATGGCCCGTTTGTCAGAAGGATATAATATGATAAAAATCATAATTAATTTTATGCTTTTGTCTGATGATTAAAAAAATAGCTTAAATTCATTTCCCAACAACTTTTTCAGGAACATAGTCTCTATTAAACGCACAAAAAACTTTATCCCTAGTGTACGTTTTTAGGTTAATGAAACGCACAGCTTGTGTTCATTCCATTTTGCATGTAACTGAAAGTTTGGAATTTTATTCCATTTCCTGAAAATGTAAACGAGAAGTTGTTTAAAACATGATTGGCTTAAAAAGTAAACCCTTGTTTAATCCGATGCAAACCATTACTATGCTTGTGTAAAAAAATCGTTGTATTCGGGGTGATCCCAAGTCGATGGAAGCACCCAGCCATCTTCTCTATTGAAATTAGGATGTTTTCTAATTTCAATAGCCTCGCGAACCATCATTGGTAGGAATCGGTGTTCCAGTAATTAATATAATCAAATCTAAAACCAAGCATAACACTACAAGACCGTAAGACACCGTGAGTTCATTCTGCGTAGATCGGACCAACAAAAATAATTAAGAAGTTTGAGGGTACCCTGGAACAACTATGCCATTTGGACCTCAAACACCTCAGTCCTTCCCGTGACCATGGATGCTGCAAAGCACTCAAAACGTCGGTAACTTAAAAAAACAAAAATTAACCGCGATAAAATCCGAAAAATAGTTTTATTTCATAGCAAAGAACAATGTTATTGTTGTTACCTTGTTGGTCTAGTGGTGCATAGAATGGCGATCATGAGGTGTTAGGTACTAATCTTAGGTCATCAATGACTTATGGTCATCAATCAAATAAAAATAAAATCAGTTTAAATTTACCTGGGTAGTATTGAGTGTAGGCCTCTCCTCAATCACGCCATTCGATTCGGGTCTTATGCTGATCTATCCCACAGTTTGCCAGCTAGTTTCATCTAAGTTTAGACAAAGTATTATTGCGGTCACTGTATTGTGTCAATTTCTGCGTGGCATACTATTGTGGAAGTAGGTATTGAGGAGGACGTGTATACTTCAGACCATCTCCCGTTATATGTTAAGTGCGATCTGGATGCAGTAAAGCCGAAGCTGATAATGCAAACCATGCCACGTAATAAGGTCATATGAGGTGACAGGAAAGAATCTCAGATTGCCAGATATCATGATCTGTGCAGTAAGAGTTTGCGTGATACTGATTTTCCACAAGAGTTCACAAAGTGTGGCTTTGGCTCCTGCAACTTGGCTAATATAAGCGAGTTCTGGAAAAATTGTATGACAATATTGTGCATGTTTTATCTGAAGCCTCAGCAAGGACTAACGAGCAGGAGGAGACTGTATCCAAAAGTAGAAGAGTCTTATGTAGGTGGAACAAACATGTTGGTGACGCTTACAGAGGCCAGACTAAGGTTACAAATCTGGATACTTCATAACAGGCCCACCTCGTGATAAGTCTACCAGGACATGTATAATACACGGAAGAGCTGAGCTTCAAAGGTCGCTTGAAGTGGTGCCAGAACAACCAAGATCAAATAAGAATGGACATCATTGCGAAACAGAGGGCGAACAGAAACTTTGGTAAGTTATGGAAAGCCACATATAAGCTTGATTGTAGGCCTGAACTCCCTGTAAGCGTGGATGGGAAATGCGATCACGGAGATATCGCCAACATGTTCATGGAACATTTGCGAATGCGGTCTCCTCTTGGTCGGTCAAGAAGAATGGATGATGTTGAGCCTGTATGTGACGGAGAGGAACGTTCACTGTTTTTGTCGGCCAAAGAGGTCAAAGCTGTTATTAAAGACATGCGCAAAAGCAAATCTCCGGGACATGATGGGTTCAGCATTGAACATTTCAATCATGCGGGGGTACACCTGCCGAGACTCTTGTCCCTACTGTACACAATGTGCATTAGTCACTTGTATCTGCCGGAAAGGTTAATGCGAACAGTTGTTGTGCCCATAATAAAAAATTGGATATTGGGGACAGAGATAATTACCGGCCTATCTCCCTAGCGACGACGGCGGCGAAAATATTGGACAGAATGCTTTATTCTTATCTGAAAAAGCACACCAAGTTACGTGACGCGCAGTTTGGTTTTCAACCTAAGCTATCCACCGAAAGCACAATACTGGGTCTCATGCATACAGTCCGATATTATATAGACCGTAAAACGCCGGTATACGCCTGTTTTCTGTATCTCTCCAGAGCTTTTGACCTTGTTACGTACGATATGCTCTGGAAGAAGCTAAGCCCGGGGTACCGGCGGAGGTGGTGAGGATTTTACAGTATTGGTATTGCAAACAAACGAATTCTGTAAAATGGTCAAACACTTTCTGAGACGTATGGGCTGGAGTGCGGCGTGAGACAGGGAGGGCTGACCTCGCCGAGACTCTTTAGCCTCTACGTCAATGATCTATTGGTGGAGCTCAGCAGTATGCGTGTTGGTTGTCGAATAGGGGGTGTAAGCGTTAACGACATTAGTTACGCAGACGATATGGTACTGCTGGGCCCTAGTGCTAGATTGATCAAGGAGATGTTAAAAGTTTGTGAGAAATATATTCGTACGCATGGGCTTCGATTTGAATGTGAATGTGCAAAAATGTGAATATATGGTCTTTGAGGTCGTCGGTAAGCGTTTTACCCCTTCCTTCCCCATTATCCTCTTAAATGGAGTGAATATTAGACGTGTAAAAACTTTCAAATATCTGGGGCACATTCTTACCGACGACCCTAAAGACAATATGGATATTGAGAGGAAGCGCAGAGCACTATTGGTCAGAGGTAATATGCTGACCCGTAGATTTTACCGTTGCTCTGACGACGTTAAGATTACGCTCTGTAAGACGTACTGTCAAGGTTTTTACTCGGGAAATCTATAGGTCAGCCACACCAAAAGATCAATGGATGCCCTGCGTATCCAATATAACAATATCTTCAGAATGCTGCTGGGACTACCCCGGTTTTGCAGTGCCTCGGCGATGTTTGCACAGTACCAAACTGATGGTTTTTCAGTCATCATCAGGAAAAAAACGGCAACATTAGTGAGAACGGTGAGGCTCAATCCCAACAGCATACTAAAGGTTCTGGCGGAAGACAATGCCTCCCCTATGTGGCAATGTCTAATAAAAAGATGCATGGTTGTGAACCGATTTAATTTATTTTAATTTAATTTAAATTGATTAATTTCTACTAACATCTAGAATTTAAGCTTACTAACAAATAATGGATCGTAGTTGTCTAAGCAAATAAATTTATTATTATTATTAAAGTATACCCTAATCGACTTCTTTATGGACAATATTTTATAGGAGAACCCAGAGTCCTATCAAAGAAGGCCATCGCGGGGTATTTTTGTGTGGTCCTTCTTACGTTTTTTTCCATACGAAACCCAAAATAGATGATAATATACATATGATATAAAGAATCAACCTTTTTAATTAAAGGGGAATCTACTGCTTTACGCACAAAAGAACTTCCAAAAACATGTAACATCAGAAAACCAACACAAAAACTACTTAAAACGCCAGTACTCAGCACTTACATCACAAACGAGTCCACTTAAATCCCTTACCGTCAACGGGGACGGGCGTTAGCTGAAATGACAAGGCATGACGGTGCGCGACTCTAAGTAATTACATACACATCATATGGTAACGTGAAACATATTCTGCGCTGCGGTCGGGCGACCACGCGTTTGTGGTATTAGAATTATTCTGCATACATTTGTTGTTTATTTGAAAAATTATACACCGCCTATATTTTAAACGGGGTAGCGGATGTGTATTATGTAGTCACAATAATATCTAAGCATTTTAGTTCTTTTTCATAGTAACATCACGCTTATAAAGACCTTTGGTTTTAAAATAGCCGTTACTATAACGAAGTGCTTGTGATTCTACACTCACACTTTGATGACGACTCGTGACGATAACACGAACTATAATGGCCTTGAAATAAAACTATTTTTCGGATTTTATCGCAGTTTATTTTTGATTTTTATGTTCCCGACGTTTCGAGTGCTTTGCAGCACACATGGTCACGGGAAGGACTGAGGTGTTAGACGTCCAAAAGGCATAATTGTTTAAATTAACAACTAAATCAAATGTCAAGACCAAATCACTATGGTGCAACGAAACGCAACCGTGCACCATAGACAACGAATAACGCGCAGTCATCAATCTGTTAAAACAAACATTGGATGAAAACATCGTAAAAGTCCTATCTAGAGGTTTAAATTATGCTGTAACACCTCGAAGGATATCGTATGAAGAAATTATCAGCGCCGTTGACGACGTTCTATCCAACAATAGTATAGGGAGGGAAGAATCGGAGGCAATACGTCATGATATCTCATCCATGTTACGTCGAAGTTCAGTGCCCAAACTAAATTTTCCAAAAAAATCAATATTTAGAGTTGAAAACCTTACGTACTAGAAAGGATATAACTATTCTCCGCGCGGATAAAGGAAATGCTACGGTCATTATGGATACATCAGATTACAATGTCAAAATACAAGAACTTTTATCAGATGTACACACTTACAAAAATGTAAGGACAGACCTACCAATATATTAAAACAAACGAGTCATTTAATAAAGAAGTACTCCGAAACATTGAATCTGGACGTCAAATCGCTAATACCTTCGTGCGCAAAACCACCACAGTAGTATGGACTCCAAAAAATACATGAACCGAATGCTCCGTTAGGTCCAATTGTTAGCCAAATCGACACACCAACCTACAGATTGGCTCAGCACGTAGCGAAACTGCTCTCGCCACTCAGAGGACACAAGAGCACATGTTAAGGATTCATACCATTTTGTTAGTAAGATCAAAAATCTACATCTTACTGACAATGAAACTATGGTCAGCGATGTCCAGTCACTATAAGACAATTTCCAATTCCGAATTGCTATTCTCCAAAGTCACTTAATGTAGAAGTCGTTAAACCAAGTTGGAAGCCTTAGGAGCGGCTTGATAATTTACTGATAGTCGGTTACCTATTTCAGAATGACCGAGTCAACGCTGTGTACCCTCGGTGATTACTAAAAACACCGCTTTGTTATTTGTTGGAGATATTTAGCTTTTTATGCTAAAAATCTCCAACAAAACGTAACATTTTGGTTACCCTACAGTATTTCACACATTATTCAAGGGCTGCGAAAGCAAGAAGCTGACTTTTAAATGAATAATGTAATGAAAAGCGCTCTACATAACTGCCAGATTAATAATAAAATTATGAGTTTACTCCGAACTGCGGGGTCATCGTAAACATTGAATTTTAACTACATAATTAAGGAGGTAGGGGTTTTAACCAACCACTAAAAGCAAACTTCGCCTAAGTAACGTGCTTGAAATTGGATAAGTATGTACGTTACCGACCACATCTTGTAAGTTGTACAGAAAGTAAGTGCCTTATTATTGCAAAAGTTTGAAAGAGGCTAAAATATTATAACAGTGTACCATTGACTCGATAAAAAGAAAATTGGAAAACTCTGACACAACTTAATGTTGATAGAAAAAAGAACCTTTATTTTACAATAGTAGATTGCCTCGTTGGTCTAGTGGCAAAGCGCATCGCTTGGTGATCACGAGGTCCTAGGTTCAAATACTAGGTCGGACAGATGAAGTTTTTCTAACAAAAACTCCCCAGTATGAGTCCGGAGTCTGGAATTGTGCCCGATATATATCAATAGGCTCGCCCCCTATTATATGGGACCCAACACTTTTGGAAAGTGGGTGTACGCAGTATACCTTTGCCACCACTATTTGGGGAATCTATCTATCTATCTATCTATAACCTCACGCCAGATCCCTTGCGGGGTAGGCAGAGAGTACAGAGTTCCAACAGGTTCTTTCCTTACATACCTCTCTGGCTTCTGGCTGGGAATATAGGCGTTAAGGTGTTTAAAATAGTAACTGTGGAGTTTCTTGCCTTTCTTCTTAACGAGAGTGACCTACAGAAGTGGTGGTAGAGTCTTTGTTACTTTTCTGACGATTCATAATAACTATAATGGTTCATATAAATAAAATGATTCTGATTCTGAGTTGTGGTAGTTTTTCCAATATTTGAGAACATTATAGCTAGTTATCAAGTGCTTAGAGTACAATTATAAAAATAACAGACGATTAAAAATAATTTCATAAAAGTATATGTGTATGTATTGGACTTGCGGAAGATGTGGTCAACCCAGTTCTATAGTTTAGCGACTATGTGATCTAAATCAATTTCTTTTGTTATGGAGCGCAGTGCATATGTTTTATATAGTCTGTCTAAAATACTGAACTCCATGTGACGCTGAAAAACAGAGAGTGTGGTTCTGAAGTTTTGTCAAAGACCATGTCTGAGCACTAATAGCGAGGATGGGGAAACGGTACACACATATCCATGACTTTTAAGTAAATAAACCTTTCGCACAATTTGTTGTGTCCGACAGTGTTCAATTGTACGGATCTTTTTATGTATCCCATTTTTCTATACAGTAGAGTACAGAGTTCCAAAAGGCTCTTTCCTGATAGAACTCTCTAGATTCCTCCACTCTTATAGTTTGTCCTCATATAACCTCGCCGGTTAATAGGGACTTTTGATTTACCCTTCAGTTAAGACACGGTCTATTTGGTCATGGTAAGATAGTCTAGATCTTTCCCGTTACCTACACCCTTCCACTATTGTGTTTTATATCTATTTTGTCATACTTCCCATCGTTGTTGTGTAAAAAAATATGGAAGGCAACTATTGAATGTATGACGTTCCTTTCAACTCATTGTAGCAAGCGTTCTTTCAATTTCTGTACACCTGCGCCAATATGTACAAGTTACAGGCTGAATTGGCAACACGTGCCCGACAGAGTTTTGGTCGAACGATCTGAATGGAAACTCGATTGCCAATCGCCATTCCCATACTCCAAACTGACCAAGATGATTTCTGTTGGACTTTTATTGTCCAACCGTGTATTTAGGCCAACGTTCGACCACTTTCTATATGAAGAGTAGGGTTTAACGTTGGGAACGCTACTTAACCTAAATTTATGATAATAGGGCCCACTTTTATGATAAGTTTGCTGAAAAAGGGACATCGAAAGGAGAAATACAGGCATGTAAAACTTACATAACTACTCTGACATTTTTCATGTTCACTTTTCTGATTACTTTAGTGGTTCGTTACCTTGCTTAGGATAAAACTCATCAAAAAAAACCTCAAAACCGAACAAAAACGGTGTTTATTTGTTTTCATATACTACGCAGCTTTAACCAGTGGTTAATAAGAGCAAAGGTCGCATCGGTCACTGGATCTAAGATTGTAACTATGTTGTGGGGCTGCGTTTTAATTTAAAGAGAAGAGAAGACTACTAGAAATATGAGTGCAACGAACCGCTGTCGATAGGCGGCAGTTAAGATTCGAATTTTATGAAATTGTGTTACCTACCAGAATAGATATTTTGGTCAGTTTTATATTCCTTGCTCAGTTTACTATAACATAAGTGGACTGACCGTTGTTCAAGTGCATGCTTCAAACGTCTGCTATAATAACAACCAAAGTCTAGCATAAAATAGGCACTTCCGATCTACGACTGGGGAAGGTTAATTGTGCGTGGGGGCAGGTTATTGTACATACATTGTATACAAGGTGTAACTTAATAAACGCAAGACCTGAGAATAGTTTGTTCTAAATCGATAACTGAATTGATTCCGACAATTTTAATGTATATTACATTTGAAATAAAACTATATTTCAGATTTTATACCGGTTTATTTTTGATTTTTAGGTACCCGACGTTAAAAATCAAAAATTTACCGCGTTAAAATCCAAAAATTCGTTTTATTTCATTTGTAATATTCGCTTAAATCTAAGAACTCAGTATATAAATTTTATTTTTTAGTTTGCAAATGTTGCTGTTACTCCTTGTGCTCCTCCTAATGCGCCATAATAAACTAGTTTTATCAATCTATATCATCACGCCAGCTTCCTTCACGGGGTAGGCAGAGAGTACAGAGTTCCAACAGGCTCTTACCTTACATACCTCTCTGGCTTCCTCTACTCTCATCGTTCGTCTCATACACGCTCGCCAGTTACGGAGACTCCTGACTTGTCCTTCAGATAAGACCCGGTCTATTTGGTCATGGTAAGATAGTCTAGGTCTTCCCCGGTACCTACATCCTTCCACTTTCGCATTGTATATCAGTTTTGTCATTCTTTCTTCGGACATTCTTTCTATATGCCTGATCCAACGGAGCATACCCTTTCTCATCTTTACACCAATACTCTCTTTCATACCTATTTGCTTTCTTACTACGCTGTTGCGAATACGGTCGGTCAGCTTCACTCTGCACATCTTTTGCAGAGGTCGCATTTCCACCGCATTTATCCTACTTTTATTTCTCATACGCACACATACACGTTTAAGTTTCATTGTTAATTGGGGTATAAAATTGCTTAAAAAGGGGTTAGAAATTTCAAATTTGGAAAATCGGTTTTCGTTTTGAATTGGTGAAGCAACTCTTTCTTTAAAAAACAGCCCCAAAAAAAGTGGACGTGGCAAAGCCCCGATGGTAACATAAAAAATGAGATCGACTTTATCATGGCGGATAAGAGGCGCATATTCAGAGATGTCTCAGTGATCGCTAGGTTTAAAACCGGAAGCGACCTTCGGCTCGTACGGGGCACTGAATATACAATACAAGCGCGAAAGAGTCCGCAAATCCAGGCTCCGACCGAATTTGCTCCAAGCTGCTATGGGTTCCCAAGCTTTTCAGCTGAAATTAAAAAACCGATTCGCTGCTTTAGAACCCACTGACAGCGTGGACCAGAAATTCGACCAGGTGGTACAGATACTTAGGGAAGTGGACACTAAATTTTGTTAAACGAGGCGTACAGGCAGGAAATCCAAAGTTCCGTGGGAGACTCTGGAGCTTTAAGAGCGAACGATGCCAAAATGCTGCCTCAACTCGTCAGAACACCGGGCCTTAAATAAAAAGATCACAAAGTTGGTTCGATGCGACCTCCGAGCCTCCAACACGCTTGAGATTGAGAAAGCCATCGAGCAGAACCGGGGTCGAAAGTATTCGTCCAGCCACTCGGAAGGATCCATTTGACAAGGTTGACTGCTCAAGCGGGTAATGTGATCGCTTCTAGACCGGAAATCCTCTCGGAAGTCAGGAATTTTTATAGTCAGCTCTACGGCTCACACGCACTCCAACCCGAATCTCATAGAGGAAATCCCAAAGCCAGCCTTACACGACACTTCACACAAGACTTGCCCAAGATCAGCCTGGATAAGATCGAGTTGGCCATTAAACAGCTTAAAAATGGAAAAGCCCCGGGTGACGACGGCGTCACGACTGAGCTTCTGAAGGCAGGAGGTACCCCAGTACTAAAGGAGCTTCGGGAGTTATTTAACGCTGTCCTCTGCACTGGGAGAACTCCGCAGGCATGGAACAGAAGCGTGGTCGTCCTGTTTTTCAAGAAGGGTGACTATAACTTTGTGAAAAACTATTGTCCCATATCGCTTCTGAGCCATGTATACAAGCTGTTTTCAAGGGTCATCACGAACCGTCTTGCGCGAAGGCTCGTCGAGTTTCAACCCCAGGAGCAGGCCGGGTTTCAATGTGTGTGATAGACCATATCCACACAGTGCGGCAGATTGTGCAGAAGACTGCAGAATATAATTTGCCCCTATGTCTAGCCTTCGTGGACTATGAGAAGGCCTTTGACACTTTCGAAACCTGGTCAACAACAATGCCAAGTCGATTGGCGATACATCGAGGTGATGAGATGCCTTTATGAAGCCGCAACGATGACCGTCCAAGTACAGAACCAGCGTGATGGGTGATGTCATATCACCAAAACTGGTCACCAATGGATGGTCCAATGGCCACTGGAGGATATGTACAAGATGCTGGACTCGAAAGGTCGCGGCATCAATATAAATGGCGCATAGGTACATCTCACCTGCGATTTGCAGATGACATTGTCATCATGGCTGAAACGTTGCAAGACTTACAACAGATGCTGGACAGCCTTGCTAATTCGTTTTAGCAAACGGTATCCGAATGAACTTAGATAAAACCAAAGTTATGATCAACAAGCATTTTGACCCGGGACCGATCGCCGTAAACGGAGTCTCCCTCGAAGTTGTTTCCGAGTATGTATACCTAGGGCAGTTGCTCCAACTAGGTAAAAACAACTTCGACAAGGAAGTTAAGAGAGGGATACAGCTAGGCTGGGCAGTATTTGGAAAACTACGTCGAGTCTTCTTGTCGCCCATACCCCAATGCCTAAAAGCCAAAGTTTTTAATCAGTGCGTATGTCATTACAGTTAGCGAGCTATGGAAAGAACTATGCTCAGAGTTTCTCTTAGGGATCGAATCCGAAACTAAGTTGTTCGTCAGAGAACCAAGGTTACCGACATAGCTCATATGCCGCAGAACCGATGGCCGTTGGGGCACACTGGTTCTTGAGTGGAGACCGCGTGTCGGCAAACGTAGAGTAGGACGCCCTGTAACTAGATGGGGCGACGACATTCGTAAGGCAGCGGGCAGGGTTTGGAGGAGGAGAGCTGCGGATCGAGCTCAGTGGCGTGCCATGGGAGAGGCCTACATCCAGCAGTGGGCTGAAACGGGCTGATGATGATGATCAACGGTCCCAACGGGACAGTTTCTTAACAGAGCTAATAATATTATTATTTATTAAAATAAAATATCATAGATCTAAACGAAGCGCACATTTTTCACTCGCAGATAGATTGTACTCTATCTATCTATATTATTACGTTGGATCCTTTGCGCGGTAGGATAATTACACAGAATTTCAACAGACTAATTCCTTACAGACCTCTTTGACTCCCTCCACAACCTATCACGCCGAGCCAAAACTGGCGATTCATGGGGTTCAGAGTGCCGAAAAGGTACAAGGAAGATTGCATTGATTGTAAGATTGCACAAATACAAATAGAATACAGGCAGAATAAAATAAGTCTATTTTATATCAGTGTATCTATGGCAGCAGATCATACAAATGGCAATGAGCTGACCCAACAAACTCACGGGTTAATTTAGTATGAAACTAAATAAAAATGTATATGTGAAAATGTCACCATTATCCGAAAACGCAAAACAATACCATTTTAAAGGTACGTTTAAAATATCGATAGCAATAAAGGTGTCATATATTAATCGAAAATCGATGATTGGGGGCGCATTTTGTGTAATTTATCAGTGTGTGACACGTCAGCCGTGTGTTTGGTGATTAACCCCTAATGGCCATGCTTGAATATACAGTTACGTGTCTACATCATTGTTTAATCATGTTATTTTATGGAGTTTTCATGAATTGATCATAAAAATCCTTTTTGATTAAGTATCTTTTCGGTATTTGGAATTGTTGGACAAATTTTAATATCTAAAAATTTTTACATGAGCACTATATACATGTGTCGTTATTTGAGCGCCACATCATTAATTGCATAAAAATTATCTTTCAGTTAAGCAGTGATAGCCTAGTGGTTAGACCGTTGGACTGCAAAGTCAAAGGTCTCGGGTTCAAACCCAGGCACGCACCTCTGTCTTTTCGAAAAGCATGTGCGTCTTAAAATTAATTATTACTTGCTTTAACCGTGAAGGAAAAACATCGTGAGGAAGTTTCTCGAAGGTGTGTGAACTTCGCCAACCCGCACTAGGCCAGCGTGGTGGACTATGGCCTAAACCCTCTCAGTTTGAGAGAAGGCCCGTGCCCAACAGTGGGACAATTTCTTAACAGGGCTAATATTATTTTATTATTATATCTTTCAATGGTGGTAACCTAGTTGGTATTTCTTGAATTGTGCTGAACTACCGTACGTAAAGTCAACTATGTCTTAAATACCAAAGTCAAAGTCATAAATAATTTATTTGTATATACCAACAACGAAACACTTAGAAATGGTAAAATTATATATTTTTTACATCTACCACCGAATCGGAACGTGGCCTCCGCTAAGAAGATCTGGCGAGGAACACAGCGGACTCAATTAGTTTTCGACTGGCCTTTCTGTATAACATTTTTTGTTATATTTTGTATATGTTGTATTTTGTATATATCATATTGTGTTTAACAGCATGTGTGCTGGTATTGCTGATTAGCTGCTTAACCCGACGTCGAATCGACGTATTTAACTTTGAAACATCATGATATTTCCCTCGTGAATGTAAATACCGCACTCGCCGTCCTAACTAACTCTGTTTAATAGCATGAAAAACTGCTATCATAAGTACGGTACTTTCGTTAATACACAAACTCAAATCGTTTATTTTGCATAGACCCTGCGGCGGTGCATACAAAGTGTCATATTTACATTTTTTTTTAACTAACTAGTCTACCACTGGATCGGAACGCGGCCTCCACTGAGAAGATAAGATCCGGCGAGAAACTCAGCGGGCTTGTCTTTTTTGTTTAATTATCCATTAATTTTTTTTCATCATTTTTTGTATAGATACATACATTTTTATATTCTACAAATTCGGTAATGCGATCCAGCTCCAGTGTGATGCCTTTCGACTGAGATAGAGGACTATTTTTAAATATATGCTATTATTAAAAGCTAGAGGATTCTGGGTGGACCAGTCTCCACAAGCAGCACCCGTTCACGAGTACGACTACTTGAGCAGCCATCACCTCCCTCGACCATATTAGAGGAAAGGAAGTGACCCGCATGAAATAGACACTGCAAGATAGACTTTTTAGTGAGCATGGCCAATCTAGAGTGCAGTCAAAAAAAGTCTACGAAGGGAGCAGTACTTCGAGCTTGTTTGGCACGACACGCTACGCTTTGATATTTTTGTTTACATTAAAGACGTGCTTAATGACCAATAATCGTCAATAAAATAAATAGACACCCGAGCGGAGAAGGGCAAGAAACTCCACAGCCACTCCTTAAAAACAAAAGCTGTTCTGTATACACTGTCAATTGTGGGGTGTGGGAGACAAGGTGCATTACACTAGGTAGGACTAAAAATGAGAATACATGAAACATTATCATAGTACAGATTGAGAATATGACTACTTACTTCATTTGCATTAGCAGGGCCTTAATTGTTAATAGTACTAGTTTAATAGAAGGAAGAGAACATGAAAACAACATTTAGCCAAGGCTTAACAAGTCATTTGTGTTACAGCGGAGCCGGAGCACCTATCCAAGCATTTTTGTAGTTCAATCAATCAATCAATCAATATTTTATTTGTCTAGTATAGGTACAATACATTTTGTTGTTATATATATATATATATATATATATATATATATACTATAAAGATCTCTATACTTTGCCTGTGAGGCGTACAAATGTCAGTGGTTATATAATTAACTGTAGTTACAATTATAATGTCACAAATATTCCTTGTTAATCGGTGTTATGTCATCATCAATAATATATATTAATTACCTAATAGTTCACTTTATACATTTGTCATTTATAAAATCATCTACTGAGTAATAGCATTTATTGATTAATAGCAATGTCAAGGACTTTTTAAAATTATTTATATCCATGATCTTAATCCGATTTGGTAATTTATTATAAATAACTGCTGCCATGCCTAGAATACTCTTCCTTACCAATGCGGTTTTACATTTACGGGTACAGATATCATTTTTGTACTGATTTTGAATTGGGACTGTGCGCAAAGTAGACACGGTTTCAAATTGTTTAATGTTTTCTTTTACAAACAACGCAACTTGTAGAATATATAAGGACGGCACAGTTAGAATTCTAAGTTCTTTGAAAGCTGATACACAACTCTCTCGCATATTCAGACCACACATCGATCTTATACACCTTTTTTGGGATTTAAATATTGATTCTCGATCGGTCGAGTGACCCCAATACATTATACCGTATCTTAAAATTGATCCCACTAGACCATGGTATGCAATTAATAAAGAGTCTCTGTTAATTTTCTTTGAAAGTTGAAACAAGGCGTATGCCGATTTATTTAGTTTCTTGCATGTCTCTTCTATATGTGTTAACTTACTATCTATAAACAATCCTAAGAACTGTGTAGTATTTATCTGTTCTACATTAAATCCTTTGTGGTTAATATTACGGTCCGGATGAGTTATTCTTTGATAGAAATGCACCATTATTGTTTTATTTAGATTAATTAGTAAATTATTATTATTAAGCCAGTTTATAATGTCTGAAAGCATGTAATTAATGTCATTTACATATTCATCTGAATTGTCGCATTTTACAATAGCAGTGCTGTCATCTGCGAAGAGAATCATTTGTTGTTGTACCATTTTTGGAAGATCATTTATGTAAATCAAAAATAACAATGGACTTAGCACACCCCCTTGTGGTACACCGTATTTAATAGGCCTTGGTTCCGATAGATAGTAAGATTCCATTTTTGTATATTTACAAAATCTAGATATTTCTGTGTATTGAATTCTGTTGGCCAAGTAAGATTTAAGGAGTTTCAGCATTTGTCCTCTAATACCATACCCATGTAATTTATTTAATAATATATCGTGATTCACGAAGTCAAATGCTTTGGTCATGTCAGTAAAAATTGCACATATTGGAATTTTATTATCTACTGCGGTTAATATTTCATTTAGAAAATCAAATATGGCCATGTTAATTGAAGTATTGTGTCTAAATCCGTATTGTTCCCTACAAAGTAGATTAAATTTATTCATGTAAGCGTATATATTTTTATATATTATTTTTTCGAATATTTTAGATATAATAGAAATTTTAGCGATTGGTCTATAGTTTTTTATTTCTGCTTTGTCTTCTTTCTTGTGCAATGGCTTGATAATAACATTTTTCAAAGGTTCTGGGTATACCCCGTTTATAGTCATAAGATTGATCATATGTGTCAAGATAGGTGCTATGGTTTCATTAACATATTTTATTACTGTAGTTAACACTCCATCGCATCCTACGGTACCTGTGTTTTTTAGCGATTTTATCGTTAAAATTACGTCTTCTTTTAAGATAGGTGGCATAAACATGGAATGAGATGTCAAATTATCGAATTTGTACTATAATTCACTATCAGATTTAGTGTTATTTTCTATTTCGTCGATAAAGTAGTTATTAAATGCATTAGCTATGTCGGTAGGATCTGTCAATATAATGTCATTATTGTTAATTTTTATATTATATTATTTTATTAATTATTATTATTTTTAGTGTTAATTTTTAAAATTTGTTCGTTAGGTATACATACTTTAGATTTATTTATTACTTGCCAGACAGCTTTATGTTTGTTATTTGAAGTTCAAGTATTCATCTAAGGAGTAGTAAGCCTGCTCACAAAGTGTCCGTTGAATGCAGGCTTTAAATTTAGTTTCACTAAGATTAGTGACCGCAATTGGAAGTTTATTATAAAATTTAACACAATAGCCCATAAAAGATGTGTTCATCATCATCATCATCATCTCAGCCTATACTTGTCCACTGCTGAACATAGGCCTCCCCAATCGCTTTCCAGCGTAACCGGTCCGATGCCACCTGCATCCAACGACTTCCTGCGATTTTCACAAGATCGTCGGTCCATCTGGCAGGCGGTCGTCCCACGCTGCGCTTGCCAATACGTGGTCTCCATGAGTTAATTTTGGATAATCGAAACTGTGGTTGATCTAACTTATTATCTATTTCTAGTTTTATATCACACCTTTCGTTACTTATGTAATCACTGTTTAATTTGCATTTGTAATTTTTTTTATTTATAACCTTTTAAAATATCTTATCAATGGGATTATTTTAATTTGCTTACAAGCAAATGGTAATATACACAATAGTGTCACGAAACCGTTACCACGTTAACCACCCTTAGGAGATAAATTTTTGGAAATTCTTTCATATATACTAATATTGTAAATGTGAAAGTTTGTATGTTTGTTAGTCAATTGCGCAAAAACGACTGAACGTATTTGAATAAAATTTGGCACACAGAGACTTTATTACCTGGATTAATAAATAATAAAAATAAAATCTTTTTATTTCAGACTAGGAAGTCCATAATGTTAGTGTGTACAATAATAACTTAATAAACTAATGTTAGTAAAAAGAACAAAATAGGAAAAATAAGTAAATGGGAAGTGCCCGTCGTACTAGAGCACTGCACACTTAGCAACAGGCGCGTGCAGCTGTATCCAGTGCTCCAGTATCGGGCAGTCCCACCTATCGCATAATGCTTTCAGGATGCTGTTTGGGCTAGCACGCCATCTATGTAGGAGGGATGCACAGCTTTTTCGGATGATGGCATGGACGCCATAAAGTCCAGCCTCTGTGAACATCCCAGAGGCACTACAAAACCGTGGCAGCCCCAACAACACCCTAAAAGCATCATTGTACTGAACACGCAGGTCGCTGTGTGCCCTCTGCGTATAGCTAATCCACAAACTACACGTGTACTGTGACTGACAGTAAGCTAGAATACATAGAATACTTTTATTCCGGAAAAATGTAAGGTTCCTGTCTAAAGTCGACGCGGACGAAGAAACTAGTCCTACTAATATTATTATGTGACAGTTTGTATGTTTGGATTTGGATGAAATTTGGCACATAGATAGTTTATTTCCTGGATAACTCAGAATGCTTTTTATTCCGAAAAAAAGGTGAGGTTCCTGTCTAAAGTCAACTCGGACAGACTCGCAGGCAGAAGGTAGTACCTGATAAAAAATAGACCTGCATTCTTTTTGTGCTAGCACTCTTTGTGTTTATTAAATCAAAGTAAAATAGAACTAGAACTCTTTATATACGTAGCAAAAGTTTTCTATGAAACTAAATTCTCACAAATTAGGAATTCAAACGAAGTTGAACGTATACGTTCAACAAAAAGACAGGTATTGTCAACATGAAACTTCATGGAATTAAAGTTTATTTGGTAATGAATGGAAACTTTTTCATTTATCGTTGTTTAAAAGCTATAGAGCCATAAAATAATTACGTTAATCAGCTTTACCGTGGCTTCACGTGTTTGAAAATTGTATTTCATGAGTGGCAGCTGAAGGTTTTTATTTAAATACTTAATTTGTTTACGTTAATGCATTGTAAGCTTATGTTGGGTAGTCGATTTTGGAAATAAAAAATATGGAGGTCTAGCTTTATATGCTACTGAATTGTTATATCAGGGCCCTTATCGCTATGAACAAACGCGGTGCGTTATGGTAACTTTGCGGAATTATTGTGTAATTACACCTAGGCTAACTTACTACAACCAAATATACAAGGACAAGTTAAGAGTCTCTGTAACCGGCGAGCGTGTATGAGAAGAACTATGAGAGTGGAGGAAACCAGGCAGGTATGTGAGGAAAGAACCAGTTGGAACTCTGTACTCTATGCCTACCGCGCAATGTATCTGGCGTGATGATATAGGTAGATAGATTGTGTAATGGTGTTTTGTGGGTCACTCGATTAAAACAATAATTTCAAGAAGTTATTGAAATGCGGCGCGTTACCTGTTTAATTGGCCATGGCAAAACAAGGGCTCTGCCTAGTTAGGCCATTTACGAACTATAATACCAAATTTATACTATACCACTACCACCACTTCCCGCATAAAGCACTTGGATGACAGCGTCGATGGATATACACTACTTTTCGATTCCGGTTTCTGATGAAGAAGCATATCCTACAAATTCTAATAATAATCTATGTGGGCAGTACCAGTTTCTGTCCCTGATATTTAGTTTGAGTAAATCGCTCACTATCAAATTGGTGAGTGAATAATATTGTTACGAATATACATTATATTAGCAAAGACATATTGAGAAGCTACTTTGAATATTGAAAGCAGTTTTGGGGGAAACCTACCCTTAGTTTCCGTCAGAATGGTTGCAATTTATAAATAGCATGGACGGCTCTTTTTAGTTATATAAATACATTCGCCGCATCAACGGCATTTTCACCCACTAGGATACCATAGGAAATGTTGTGGAAGTAACTGAAGGAAACTAGTCTGGACGTATCACCATCCGTAGGCAATCGTACTTTGCAGACTGCATAAACAGCTGAACTAAGTTTACTCGGAAGACACGAGATGTGAGCTCCTTATTCAAGTTTGAGTAGGATAATACCCAAAAACTCTATAGAGTTCACAAGATCTAGTTTCTTAATGTTCTATCTATCTATCTCTATCTATATCATCACGCCAGATCCCTTGCAGGGTAGGCAGAGAGTACAGAGTTCCAACAGGTTCTTTCCTTACATACCTCTCTGGCTTCCTCCACTCTCATCAGAGACTCTTGACTTGTCCTTCAGATAACACTCGGTCTATTTGGTCATGGCAAGATAGTCTAGGTCTTCCCCGTTACCTACATCCTTCCACTTTCGCATTGTATATCAGTTTTGTCATTCTTTCTTCGGACATTCTTTCTATATACCCGAACCAACGGAGCATACCCTTTCTCATCTTTACACCGATACTCTCTTTCATACCTATTAGCTTTCTTACTACGCTTTTGCGAATACGGTCGGTCAGCTTCACTCCGCACATCTTCCGCAGAGCTCGCATTTCCACCGCATTTATCCTACTTTCATTCTCCTTCTTACATACCCAGCTCTCGCTGCCATATAACAGCGTTGGAGCAAGCACTCCATTATGTATGGCCAGCTGCGCCTTTCAGCTTAAGTGCCGGCTCCCAAGTAGCTTTCCCATCGCGCCATTCACTCTGTTCCCTGCACTCACTCTTCTCTCTATGTCAGCGGTGTATTTTAGTTAATGTTGATAATTATTTATTGCTTGGCAGTCCATTCGTTGGCGGGTTTTTAAGTGAAAGGCAAAAAAACTAACAGAGTGAGCATGGTCGAGCGTTTACATTGCTACATTGACTTTACTTGCTTAGTTAATGAAGCCAGTTTGGAGTCCAATAGATTTAAGATAACTAATCCTCGCTACTCCATTCCCTTTGCGGGAAGTGGCGACAGGATTATAATATCAAGTCTCTATAAGAACAGGTGGTGCAGCAGTTTTTTCATAATTAGTTTTTGTTTGAGTGATACTAGGACCACCCTTAGCCTCCTGTAGGTAGAAGCGGCGGTAAATAATGCACATCGGCTAAACAATGAGCTAGTCGGCTTCGTAAACCGTCGTCTCTGTCACTCAGTATATAGTATGTCGTTTTATCGCTTTCGTCAGTTGTTGTCGTTGTTGACACATAATGTTCTGAGTGACAGAGATGACGCTATAAGAAGCCGAAAGTAATCTTCCTCTCTAGCCGAAATGCATTTAACTTACTTTATTTACAAATTACATAAATACTTAGAAATTACACATCGTGTGACAGAAGTCATTCTGGACTTTCAATGTAATAATAATAAAAATATAATAAAATTGTATAGTGTTAAATAAAATGTTATTGCAGTGCCCTAATAGGGGCTCATGTCTGAACGTTGTTGTCACGTTGATTATATACGTTATTATATCTCTTAGGCACATGCAAGCAATAAATGATTGAAAGTTGAGTAACTAGTAGCCCTATTGCGCAAATTATTTTTTAGCTAAAGTATAATCAAAAATAATAAAAATGGAGCACATATAAAACCGGGCAAAGGCCAGAACAGTACCGGAGCGGAGTCACCGAGGCGTTAACGCCGGCACAACATGCCGGACGCGTGTGTATCCGGCGCGGCATTAAAAACGGTCGGTGTGTTATCTTTACTCCTTTTTTTGGGCACACAGTTTTTCTGCATGTTCCTGTTTTAGTTAGGGCAAAGCACTTTTAGAAGGATATCTGAGCTTTTTTAAAAACTATAAGTATTAAAGCCATGTCATTATGGTGACCGTACCGTCACGTGTACCGTACTAGTGCATTTTGTTTTTTTGAATTGTACCATCAATTTTAAAATGCAAAGTAATTTGGGAAGAACCTGTTAAAATTCTGTCCTTTGCCTACTCCGTAAGGATCTGGCGTGATGATATAGATAGATTTAATTTGGTATATAACCTGAAATGTTTCGTAATTCAATATTGATGAAGCACTCTACAATTAAAAATTGAGTTAGTCACTAATTCAACCCACAAATTTCGACCCACGCGGGTCAGTTGGCTAAACTTCATATTATTAAATTAATTCTTTTCTCAACTCGACCCACGAAGGTGTTTTTGTAAAAGCCTACGCGGGTCGAGATGGTGAAATTTAAAATAAATTATGTTTTGCTTCCATCAACTCATCTCACTCTTAGTTTTTGTTAAAAATGTACAGTCAGATTAAAACTTATAATATTTGAAACAGCGCGTCTAATTTTTGAATCTTCATCATCAGCATAGAAACTAAATTAAACCTTCATTTTGTAGAAATTATTTGATAATTATTAAGAATTTTACTGGAACTGTGCTAAACCGGTGGAGTGAATATTTTGGAGAAATGTATGGAGATGACCCGGATGCTGATGCCGCAGACGTGCCTAAAGGCGAGATTGCGGCACCAGAATCAACGGAGGACATCACTATGGAAGAAGTTGAATGGGCGATAGGAAGTATGAAAAACGGTAAAGCTGCGGGAGTAGACATGATATCTGCCGAGATGATCAAATATGGTGGAACTTGCGTCCGGGACGCTTTCCGGGCCCTTGCAAACCTTTGCTGGAGGACCGGTAGAGTCCCTACAGATTGGCGCCGCGCAGTCATAGTACCCTTGTATAAAGGCAAGGGTTCACAATATGACTGCGCCAATTACAGAGCCATCAGTTTGATCAGCTTGGCAGCCAAGGTGTACGGTAAAATTATTGAACGGAGAATGCGCGTGAAGTCCGATGGAATGTTGTGCGAGGCACAAGGGGGTTTCAGGTCTGGAAGAGGATGTTCGGATCAAGTCTTCTCACTCCGCAACATCGTAGAGAAGCATCTGGCAGTGGGCCGGAAGGTTTTCTGCGGTTTTGTAGATCTGGAGAAGGCATTTGACAGAGTTGTGCGAAAGAGACTTTGGGACATTTTGCCAGAGTATGGTATAGATGGCACTCTGTTGCGAGCCGTCCAGTCCACTTATGTGGACTGCAAGGCATGCGTACGGGTGGGTGGTAACAGGTCACCCTGGTTTGACGTTAAAATCGGCGTCAAGCAGGGTTGCGTGTTGTCCGCTAGACTGTTTATAATATATCTGGACAAAAGTCTTCAAAGACTGAAAGCGATGAATGAAGGTGTACAAATGGGTGACTTAGTGGTAAACCATCTACTTTATGCAGATGACGCGGTTTTAATAGCGCCAACAGCCACTGATCTGCAAACACTAGTCACAGTTATGAAAAACGACTGCATGATCAATGGCTTACACTTGAATGTGAAGAAAACCAAGATTATGGTTTTTGAAAGGGAAGAAACCAGAACGAATGTAAGGATTGTGGTTGGTAACGATGTGCTGGAGCAAGTGAATGAGTTTGTATATCTTGGATGCGCCTTCAGTAAGGATGGGAAATACACCGCTGACATAGAGAGAAGAGTGAGTGCAGGGAACAGAGTGAATGGTGCGATGGGAAAGCTACTCGGGAGCCGGCACTTAAGCCATAAGGCGCAGCTGGCCATACATAACGGAGTTCTTGTCCCAACGCTGTTATATGGTAGCGAGAGCTGGGTATGTAAGAAGGAGAATGAAAGTAGGATAAATGCGGTAGAAATGCGAGCTCTGCGGAAGATGTGCGGAGTGAAGCTGACCGACCGCATTAGCAACAGCATAGTAAGACAGCGAGTAGGTATGAAAGATAGTATCGGTGTAAAGATGAGAAAGGGCATGCTCCGTTGGTTCGGGCATATAGAAAGAATGCCAGAGGAAAGAATGACAAAACAGATATACAATGTGAAAGTGGAAGGATGCAGGTACCGGGGAAGACCTAGACTATCTTACCACGACCAAATAAACCGAGTCTTATCTGATGGAAAAGTCAAGAGTCTCCGTAACCGGTGAGCGTGTATGAGACGAACTATAAGAGTCGAGGAAGCCAGAGAGGTATGTAAGGAAAGAACCTGTTGGAACTCTGTACTCTCTGCCTACCCCGCAAGGGATCTGGCGTGAGGTTATAGATAGATAGAATTTTACTGGAATAATGAATGAAATGAAAACTTTGGCTTTTTATGGGTCGAGTTAGTGACTAACCCGAAAAATCAATTTTGTTTGGTTGCGTATCACAATTGTACTTGCTCCCTAATACATGGGATTTAATATCGTCGGCGAAAAGTAGGTGTACACTTTATCCCTTTGCCACCCCCGCGGCGTATTAAAAAAACCGATGTTTACCAATTTCAGAGTACGTCTCGTAAGAAAATTAACTTGATTTCTCACAATTCTGTTGTTGTATAAATATACCTATATAAATAAGGTAAAACAATTTAAATAGAAACTCTTTTAAATGAGAAGTTTTAGGAACAAAAAAATCAGAAAGTAAAAGAAAAACAATAGGTTACTTGGCTTCTTTGGCCGTTCGGTCAAAATAAGAATTCTATACAAAACATTTTTATTTTATTGGTTTGCTTGGTAAAGCTATTTTTTCTGGACAACAGTATGACGCACGTGCTTGAAAATAGGTTATTCATATTTAAGAAGAACGTTATTTTTTTTATGTTATTTCTTCATTTCATGGGCACGAAAATCCTAACCCCGTGCAGCTTTTTATCGACTTATGTGACTTTCCTATCCTTTGAAAGAATTTCAAGGGATTCAAAGGCATGTTTCGTTTATTTTTAATGATGGGGCTTAAGAACTAAAGTACAAAATGAAGAAAATAAAACGTGCTCTCTTGTTTTTCTAAGTTTTTAGTATAGTCATACCGTTTCCGCAATAAACGGCTGTGATAGATAGCTACGGAACTATATCTGTTTTTGTACGACGTACAAATTATTCCTGAACCGTGGTTGCGTTTAGAAACATGAAATTCAAATACATAAAATATGGACTAAAATAAACCCTAGTGGGTCACACAGTATTCTCCCGTGTGAGGATTGAACCCTCGACTACTCAAACCAGCAAGCGGAGCGGCCTACGCTCTAACTATCAGTTCAAGTCGTCGTCAAAAATTAATTTAAGCAAACACAATCATCATCATTATCATCATAAGCCGAAAAACGTCTTTTAGTTGATAATGACGTTATGGCGATATTTGGGGGAGGACTTTGTCGTGACAATGGCTTCCCAGAAGATGGCCACAACGACCGGCCTGGTGCTGTACGCATCCAGCTTTCACCTGCGACCTTCAGCAGGTCATCAGGTCAGCCAAAAAGAAAAGAAAGAAAATAAAATTAATTTAGCAACGAGTAGGTACAATGCAATCGTTGGTAATGATAAATACGTTACATGACCTCGCTACAAAAACGGCCCCAACTCAGCATAATGCTGGCTGCTTATGTAACCAGCGCTTGTCTTCCGTTGAGTCGTTTGGTGACGTCATGGACGTTAACAAAAAGTGAGAGAAAAAACAAAAATAAGTATCTGAAATTAAATAGGGTACATGAAAAATCATAAAAACAAAATCTTACAAAGTAACACTTAATAGGCGGAATACCATAATATAATTATCCAGTAGTGTTGACTATGCATACTTCCCCTCTATTCTCAGCGACGCTAGTTTCGATGGAGAAATTATTTCTAGTTATTATTGAAAACGAAAGAAAATCCAAAAGATAAGGCACTCAAAAATAAGACAGATAACCAATGTAACAGATGCAGTCCAGTACGCGCAAAAATAAAAATGGAAGTGGGCGGGCCACCTAGCACGACTTAAAGATCAGAGATGGACTCTAAGGGTAACATCATGGAAAGGACTACAGGGCAAGAGGTGCGTAGGAAGACCGTACACACGATGGGAAGACGATATTAGAATGGTGGCGGGGCGTAACTGGTTACAAGTAGCTCAAGACCGAGACGTATGGCTATCTCTGGAGGAGGCCTTCACCTGTAGAGGGGTTCTTGCTTAAACACTAATACTTTTCATAATGTTGTGTTTGTCTTTTTATAATGTGCGAGAAATATAAGGCTTTTTTATTTTATTTTTATTTTATTTATTTATTATTGAAAACATGTTTCAACAACAGAATTATTATCGTATGGCTTGGTCCAGTGGTTAAGAGCTTGAGTCGCTCTGCTCACTGCATCGAGGGGTCGCGGGTTCGATCCCGTACGGGACAAATCTCTGTGTGACCCATAAATATTTGTTTCGGTCTGTGTATTTGTGTATGTGAATTTTATGTTTGTAAGCTCACACGACACAGGAATAATTTGAAGTGTGGGGCTAGTGTTTTAACAAATAAATTATTCTTATTTGAGATTTCCAAATGGATTTTCACTAGTTTGGAAATTTGGTTTCAAATATGGGTGTAGCGTGCTCCTCGCTAAATTCTTTGTCCGTAGCATATGGGTCGTACATTGCAAATGTGCCTTAGCTTTATATTATAAAAGAGCTTTTTATTATTCAGTTGAAGCCTGTTTGCCACAGATGTCTGCGACTCAGATAGGAAGTCACGTGTTATTGCAGAATGTTCAATTTTAAATGTACGGGCTGTCTTTGGGAATATGTATTCAACCAGCTATTACCAGCGGCTGTGCACGCGGTTATTTTGTTATTTGAAATAGGAATGATAATAATAATAATATTAGCCGTGTTAAGAAACAGTCTCACCGTTGGGCACGAGCCTCCTCTCAAGCTGAAACCATTAGACCGAGAGGCTTAGACCATAGTCGACCACGCTGGCCCAGTGCGGGTTGGCGAACTTCACACACCTTCGAGAAACTGTAAGGCCTAGTATTAGCAGGATATATGTATAGTAGTGTTTTATCTCCTTGAGGGATGATTTTTCAGAAACGCTTAAACACGTAGTGTTTTATTTCTTACTAAAAGTCTATGTATGAATTATCATATGCCTAAATTGAATAATGATGGGTTCCCCATGCAAACTTTCAATCCCTAATTCACACTAAGTATATTTTAAGGTAAAAAGTATCCTCTGCCCTTCTACCGGATAAAATGTATCTCCATGCCAAATTTGATCAAAATCTATTTAGCGGTACAGGCGTGAACAGGTAATAGACAAACATACAGACAGTTACTTTCGAATTAATAATATTAGTACGAAGTACGGATAGTACGCATGACATTTTGTTACAGATAAAGAATACAAAGATATCAGGCTACCTGGTTCTTATCTTTGATCGAACAAAGCGCGGTTTACTAAAGATAAATTTTTACTAACAATCGTTTAATTAACAATTTAACTTCTAAATTTTACAGAATTACCTTTCGTTAATTTTTTGGTTAAGAAGACTTACCTTTTGTTAATTTAATTTTTTATTTAGCATTAAGGACTTGCCTTTTGTTAATTTAATTTTTAATTTAGTATTGAAGACTTGCCTTTTGTTAATTTCCTACTTAAGTATTGTATTCTATATTTAGTTTTAAAATTGTATGTCTGTAATTTCTTTTCTCAGTAAATAAACATTATTATTACATTCGGATTATAAAACTGTCCGGTATTATGGCAATAGGCCCACACTTTTTTACATAGGATCTGATATCTATCTATTCATATCATCAAGCCAGATCCCTTGCGGGGTAGGCAGAGAGTACAGAGTGCCAACAGGTTCTTTCCTTACGGACCTCTCTGGGTATCTCCACTCTCATAGTTCGTCATAACATCTAATATCGTCGGCAATATGTCGGTGGAAATCTTTGCAAATTCTGCTTAAGGAATATCGTGATGATGGTGTCTCATGTTATTTTTTAAATTTTTGCTTGACATTTTCACTCTGTAGCTATTTTACACAAACATTTGCAAGATTCAGTTTGTTTATGTGCATGGCCAATCTTGGCACCTTGACCAAGACTTTTCTAGACGGAGCATTGCTAATAAAAATGGCGCCTAAAAGCGGCCCAGTTACGCACAATATTTGCGTGATGTCAGGGTTCGATTTTTTGGAAATGTATTCAGAAGCTTTTAATGTGTGCGTGTCCGTGGGTGTGCGTACTATAATTTATCTATTTTATTTTCTTTTTTTTTGTATTCGGGAAACATACAGTGATTTATAAAATATGTTTTGCCTTAGTCAAATCTATACACCATTAACATGTTTTCACATATATTAACCAAAGTGCTTGTTAGTTAATGGAAAGATAAATGTATGGTTATACAATGAAATAAATGTTCAGCTAACAGTTTGAGGACCACTAAACCACGTTTTCAGTAATAATTGCTTAAAATGAAGCGGCTTTGAGTTAAAGATATTAAGTTCCGGGAAGATGACCAATTTATTTAACTCTTTGGCAGATCTCATAAAAAATGAGTTTTGTCTGTAGTTATGCACTTAAAGGAATATCCAAATATACAGGCAGTCTTACAGTTCTATTTGGGACCTTAAGAGTAACTTTTCCGAGAAGTTCCGGGGAATCGGTTAGATTTTGGGCAATTTTCACCATAAAGACAATGTCCGCTATCCTTCTTTTGTCTTGTAATGGAAGAATATGGTATCTAGAACACCGATCTATGTAATTCAGATCAGAGCCCCTACATCTATATTGCAAATATCATAAATCATACATCTACGCTAAATTGACTCAAGTCGATCCACATACATATTTTAATGATATAATGCTATCTAAGGGTAGATAATTCTTTGCCGTTTCCGCGAGCGCTATGCTCCATCTAGAAAAGTATTTTGTGTGTGAATGATCTACGCTGTTGGCTGCGGAGCCTTTACAGCTTTACCGGCAAGAGGGTGAGCGTGCAACCACTACGCTCGGGCCAGAAAGGCAAGGGGGCAACTAGCTCAAGGGCGCCTCAAGGAGGAACGGCCTCGGCTTGGGCAGTCGCTATATAGTATTAGGTGTCTCACCGTGGCGCTCTGCACCGGCATCTAGACAAGTTATTCATCTAAGGTTGGTACATAAATTAACAGGAAAACCTCAAACAGGGGATAGTACCTATCAATTCGAAACACCTATCAAATAATTATTACTCTGACGACACAAACACAAGAAATTAAATAAATTGAAGAATTCATCTTAGGCAAGAATAATCACCAACTGGACAAGCGGTTTCATCTAAGGCAAAATTAGTCAGCAATTGAATCACTTAGAATCGCCTTCGCACAAGTTACCGTGGCAGTTCTCCTAAATCGATTGACGTTTAAGACCCCCAAATACACTGAGACACTAACAGCTGAATATATTGTTACGACCCGAATATACCCCGATATCTTGAAAAGTCTTTATCGGGGGATGTCGATTCTAAAACGCATAACACACCCTTGGGCCCCCCGGTGATCTGGTTAGAAAGATCTAGAATCCGCGCTTAAGTGGTGAAACGCCTAGAAAGTTAGTAGTTACTAGGTAGTAGGTAGGTAGTAGGTAAAGTACGAGTAGCTTTCTAATGTGAAAGAATTTTTGAAATCGTTCCAGTAGTTTTTGAGTTTATACGTTACAAAAATACAAATCTTTTCTCTTTATAATATTAGTATAGATATAAATTTAAGATAAAAGTATAGTCTGACAAGGATCTTTTGGCCCATGGATGACATTGAGAGCGGGGTGTTGGAATGAGATTAGGAATATCATTTAGTAAAACTTTTCAACAGGTAGGGCCGCACGGTTACTAATTAAAAAAAACTTAGGTAAATATCATAGCAAACTGCAACTCTGCGAGTGTTAAGAACTGACATTTCACTTGATGACAGCGTTAGTTCTGATTCTGGCTGCGGGCCAAAAGATCCTCGTATGACTGTAATCGCATGTTTTCTCGACAACGTCCCTAAAATCAAATTATACGTGCCTCTTGTATAAAATATTTCACGATGCTACCTCGATATTAAAGAAAATAAATCCGATAGCAAATGCTAACATACTGCAAGCATCTTCATATTCCACTTAGGATCGCACATCATTAAAGATGACTAAATCGAACATAATTCAACCAAAGGGCCCGACCCGAAAATATCTAAATTATGATTCCCTCATTAGCCGTAACGTCTTTGAACCCAAAATACCTATCGTCGTAACGAGTATGTAAAGTGACCGCGCCTGATAGAAGTGGCCTTTGTAGGGCATTATAATAACATATTTTGTGGAACGGCCATCTTGCCTTTGACGTTAATGACTGTGCCGGTGAAATATTGCGCTTTTCAATTCTGTCGCAGTGTTTTAGTGAAAAATGCAGCTGTGGAGCGGCGGCGTTGTGGTGGGATATAGTTTGATATATGGCAGGTGGTATTAAATTGCCTGCCATATATCTAACTATATGAGAGACAGAGACAGAGAGAGAGGTATTAAATATTTTTGTAGCCTCACACTAGTAATTATTCCTGTGTCGTGGGTGTGTTTACAAACATTAAATTCATATGCACAAACATCCAGAAGGAAACAATTATTTGTGTGATGCGTAAAGATTTGTCCTGTGCGGGGATCGAACTCTTCACTACTGGATCAAGGCGTCCGTTTTTTTAAGTTATATATGTAACCGGAAATGTATAAACCTAATCCATTATATAAATAACCTAGGAAATATATAAAATGCCCTAGGAATTCTATACATTTCTTAAACAGCAACCAGAAATGTGTTAAATTCAAGATGTCGGTAGATTCCAGGAGGGTAAAGGAGTGTCGGGGCTATGCTAACCTAGTTTTTCTGTAGTGTAGCTGTTGTGGGCTTGGACCTTGGGCCGGCGAGCGCCAGGTGGTCGTGTTTTTATTTAGTTTAGATGATTATCACAAGTTTAATCTAACCCAACCTTCTTCTTTATTATTTACTTAGCTTATTTCACAAAGATTTGTGAAATAGAAGGGCACCCCTTATATGATGAATATTAATACATTTCCTAGCACCGTTTTGGAATTGTATACAGTGTCTAGGAAATATATACCCTTCCTAGGCAATTTATGAATTTATAAACCTTTGACAATTTATTTCACATATTTCCTAAATAAACTCGGCGTTCTTTACATTTCCTAGGAATTATATACAGTTTGTAAATGTAATACATTTCCGTTAACATATATAGAAGTTAGATGTGAGAGGTAGTATGTTACTTACATATTTTATTCAGTCTATTTATATCATCACGCCAGATCACACATTTAGTAATGTAATTATTTTAGAGAAATTTATTTTACTATAGATTTAGATTTTAGATGGATTGTCTGCCTCATTAATTAAGTGTGAAACTAGCGACCAAGTGGACCTGGCTTCGAATCTTAGGTCATAGCCTTCCCTGCTTGGGCAACAGAAGCGCGGAACGGTGCTTCTTTAATTCGTGACGCCATGTGTATAACTCTAAAGTAATTAAACTCTCAACCCTATACTCCATCAAAAAACTTCACAATATTATCAACTCCATGAATAACAAAAAGGTTTCAATTTGTGCCTTCACGTGCCAAAAAGTGATACCTACCACTTTTTGGCACGTGGCCGCGTAAGTTCACGCTAAATTTATTGATAGTTTCATGATGATCAATAATTAAGAAATGTGTAAATAATTTTGTAAGAGCTGTCCTAATTTAATATTATCTAAATTTAAAATTGCAAAATATGTAATGTCGCACCCGGGAAGGGGACGGTGGGGCTCCAAAAATCACCCTGGGGCAAGGGCGGGGGACGATGGGGCTCCAATAATCATGAAATACTTGTACCGTTATTTAAGGTCGCTCGTATTTTTTTATGTTATGCCGCGATTTATGTACGATTACAGAAGAAGAATCCAATTATAAATGACTCCAATAAATAGCTACGCGACGTGACTTAATCATACGGATGCCGACCCTAACCAATAAATTCCAAGCATTATTCCGTAATAAAGCGTTTACCTACTAGGTTTCTCTAACAACTACCGCGGCACTTCCTGCGCGGGGATATTTTGTTATAACAAAAAAAAAATAAAAAAACCGCTACGTCTACTTTCCCCAGGGGGTGTAGTAGAGGTGTGTTATGTACACAAATATTCCATTTTAGTGTAATTTTTAGCTTTTTACATATTTTTGGGCACAATTTTAGACTCAGGACTGTTATTGAGATTTTTTTGGTAGCAAAACCCAATGACACTGACCGAATCAAACCCAGGACTTTGTGATATAGCCAACCATAGTGCGTGGTCGCACTACTAAACCACCGATATATATCTTGTTGTGTTATATGATTATTCTACAATTATAATCCATAAAATCGGTGCAGAGTAAAGCTCCGTATTCCCAACAGCGTAGTAAGAAATCGAGTAGATATAAAAGATAGTATCGGTGTAAAGATGAGAAAGGGTATGCTCCGTTGGTTCGGGCATATATAAAGAATGTCAGAAGAAAGAATGTATTAAAAAATTTACTATGTGAAAGTGGAAGGATGTAAGGATGTAGGTACCGGGGAAGACCTAAACTATCTTACCATGACTAAACAAACTGAGTCTTATCTGAAGGACAAGTCAAGAGTCTCCGTAACTGGCGAGCGTGTATGAGATGAACTATGAGAGTGGAGGAAGCCAGAGAGGTATGTAAGGAAAGAACATGTTGGAACTCTGTACCGTAAGGGATCTGGCGTGATGATATAGATAGATAATCCATGAAATCATGAAGCATTTAAAAATCATTTGTTGCATACCTTATTCTGAATATGTTACTCGTGGCATGGGCAGGTGAAAAACATAGACCGATGACTTGGTGAAGCCGATTGTGCTAAAAACTGAATCCGCACAGAAAACCCAGTTGTCGTGGCCATCTTTCAGGAGGCCTTTATCCCACAGTGGTCGTCTTTCCGCTAACGATGATGCGACGAAAATATTCTTCTCCAACAGAAATCATTAACCCACATTGGTACGTTTTACACCGTCACGCCTTTATTCCCATAGCGGCGGTTGGTAGTTCACCCACTTTTGGCCGACGATGTTAAGTCCCATGTAAAAGGGAGCGAGCTTATAGCCATATACCGGGCACAATTCCAGACTCCGGACTGATGTTGGAAATGTTTCTGTAGAAGAACATCACTTGCCCTACCTAGGATCAGTGTTGGGCATTTTTCAAATGTAGAATCAATCAATTGAAATTCCATTTGCAATTAAATTCATTCCTCTACGGTACTCCGGAAAGACTATGACTTTTGGACGTCAAACCCCTCAGTTCCTCCCGTGCCGGTGCTGTTGAGCACACGAAACGTCGGGAACTTAAAAACTAATAATAAGCCGCGACAATATTCGAAATATTTTAATTGTAACTTAATCTTTTCACTGTTAATTTTTGCCTAACTCTGCCTAGGATTGAACTCAGGACCTCCTATCGCAAAGCGTGACTAGACCAACGCAGAAGTCACTATCACAGTAGGTATACCTCTGCCACCCCCGTTTGGGAAATAATAAACCTGACTGTTTATTTTTAGGGAAAGTACGAATAACGCAACCGCTTATAATATTGTGTCAGTAATACACGTCCACGGTACCCCAAAAACCGACGATCTCTCATCCTCAGTATTTGCTCAGATATCAGTGCTACCTGTTTCCACACTCGCAGTGATTTAACCGTTACAGTCTGTGGTACATTATAGATGAGATGTGATTTCTTTGATCGATGGGACCCGATTTGGGCTGCGGTCGTTTAGATCCCTCCGCGCCTAATATTTTATTCAGAAAATGGTTACATTGTACATATACCCATAAACTTGGAAGTCCAACTTTATAGGTGCGTCAATTATTCACGTTTTGTTTTACTGGGATTTTATTGATATATGAATTTTATTGGTGCACGTGTTGTTTCCGAGTTAGTAAAATGTCGCCAATATTTCAATGTCACGCCTATATTTTGCAAGCGGGGGTGGCAGAGGTGTATTATGTACTCCCACTTTTCGCCGACGATGTTAGGTCCCATGTAAAGGGGGGCAAGCCTTTTGCCATATACCGGGCACAATTCCAAACTCCAGATTCATACTGGGAAGTTTTCGTTAGAAAAACTACATTTGTCCGACCTAGGATTTTAACCGAGGACCTCGTGATTGCAAAGGACATTATTCGCCGCTAGAGTAACTAGCCAGTCTTTCCTGGGCCCTTATTAGCTACTAGCGGCCCGTCCCGGCTTCGCGCGGTTGGATATTGCGTTCGCTGCGTAGGAACGCGCGGTTACCTATTTCATACATATGCACGCCCTCTCCCGCACTTCGGTCGCCGCATTACCCGCTGCGCTGCTTGGGACCACACCGGCCACGGCACGTCGGCGTTTATTTTTCTATTAGTATTTTGTTTAGATTGACGTTTTAAAATTCGTAATATCTTTTGAATGAAATGTCCGATTTGAATAATTCAAAAAGTAATCTACCGGTATTGAAACAGTCTTGAATACGGTATAATTTATTTGGAGGATATATAAGGATTAATACAAAAGTATGGATAACATGTAAAATCGTTCCAGTAGTTTTTGAGTTTATTCGTACATTACGTACGTATTTACATACATACAAAAATATAAATCTTTCCTCTTTATAATATTAGTATAGATGACCAATAAAACACGTCACTTGGAGCTTTAAAATAACTTTAGTGCGCGTAACAGTTGTTAGCGTTTTGTTTATATTCTCTTTCCATAATTTATAGTACCTTGTTCTGATTACGTAGCTTTTCGTCGTAAAATGTTATATTTTAATGTTACCGTCAGCAAAAAATCAACTTCTCCATAGGCCCAGGCATTTACGTTTGCAGAAAGCATCAATCAAATATAGGTGATACACGCTCACCGCCCGAAAAATAGCGCTACCAGAAGGCAGGCAAATGTGGACAGTACTAAAAAAATTTACAGGCTTCCGTTTTTTTGCAAATACAATTTAAGTTGTACGAGTAAGATACAATATAACCTATTTTATGTTTTTATCATAACTATAACTTATCACGTGAAGAGGAAAGAATGACAAAACAGATATACAATGTGAAAGTGGAAGGATGCAGGTACCGGGGAAGACCTAGACTATCTTACCAAGACCAAATAAACCGAGTCTTATCTGATGGAAAAGTCAAGAGTCTCCGTAACCGGCGAGCGTGTATGAGACGAACTATGAGAGTCGAGGAAGCCAGAGCGGTATGTAAGGAAAGAACCTGTTGGAACTCTGTACTCTCTGCCTACCCTGCAAGGGATCTGGCGTGAGGTTATAGATAGATAGATAGATCATAACTATAACTTCTCACGTGAATTTGGGGACGTTTTAAAGTGTAGCTTTTAAACGGAACTCTGTATATTGTAACGATATATCGATGGCGAAAAGTACATAAGTATATGAAATGGTAAGGTGTACAATACAACATGGTTAGGTCTGCAGCATTGATTATTTTATCATAATCAACTGAAAGTCGTCAAGAAGAAGGGATTCCTCAAAAATTGCCACAAATACCGGATTGTTTAAATAAAATACCATTATAGTACGTTAAAGGTCTAATCAGTTTACGTATTAAATAAAAATAAAAAATTGTGATTTGAAATGAAGAACGTGAATATTTTATTTGTTATTTCTGCTAGTCTTAATAGTATATGATGTACTAATGCCATGCTACAAGACTTTTTTGTTACGTTTGTTATTTATCTATACTTCTATACTAATATTATAAAGAGGAAAGATTTGTATTTTTGTATGTATGTAACGAATAAACTCAACTACGGAACCAATTTCAAAAATTCTTCCACCATTAGAATGCTACATTATCCCTGAGTAACGTTCCTGAGAGAACCGAGACCTCCGAGAACCTCACTAAAACTTCAATAATGTAAACCAAGGTGTAAAAAAATAGCCTTAAAATGTCTTTCATCGCATGCGCTGTGGAAACTATTTATGTGAAAAATGTTCTACAATATTTAGGAACATATCAATATCTACAAAAAACTTCGTGATGCCATATGTCCAACTATACAATAGTACGGCACTATAACTAATTTATTAACTCAACAAAATCAGACCATGTTATCCATACCTTTGTATTAATCCTTATCCAAATAAATCATATCGTATTGAAGAATGTATCAATACCTGTAGATTACTTTTTGAATTATTCAAATCGAACTTTCCATTCAAAAGACATTACGAATTTAAAAATGTTAATCTAAACAAAATACTAATAGAAAAAAAATGCCGCCGCGCCGTGGCGGGTGTGGCCCCACGCAGCGCAGCGGGCAACGCGGTGAGTGAGGGGGGACCGAAGTGCGGGAGAGGGGCGTGCACATCTATGAAATAGGCAGCCGAGCGTTCCTACGCAGCGGAAGCAATATCCACCCGTGCGAAGCCAGGACGGGCCGCTAGTTATGTACAAAGATACAACACGAAAAAAAAAATTATTAGCTTCATCTCCACTTCCCTGTTTACTACCACACGATGTGCTGAATATAAATCAGTGTTGATTAATGATCCCTAGCATGATAAGCTCATTCCACAATGGAAATATCAATAGCAATAGAATTGCTATTATGTGAGCTATGTAAACTCTTTTGATGAAGCATGAATATTCGAAATACCTAATATATTCAGAAAGTTTCTTAACACGCCTCTGTGAATATCAAGAACCGCTTTTTTATAAAGACCCTTATGTCGTAAGGGTCGTTCGTCTTCTTGATAGGGCGTAGGGAAAGTCTTGCTAAGGAAATAGATTAATTGTGGTTTGAGTTCGGAGCCCATTTATTATTTATAGACTACTAGTTTCTGCCCACGACTTCGTCTGCGTTGACTTCAGACAGGAACCTTACATTTCTCTAGGATAAAAAGTACCCTATTTGTTAATCCAGGTAATAAAATATGTGTGTGCCAAATTTAATCCGAATCCATTCAGCCGTTTTCAGTGACTGAGTAACAAACATCTAAACATACAAACTTTCACATTTATTATATTAGTAGAATAATAATAGTATAAGTAGGATTTCTATATCCTCACGCCAGATCCCTTGCCCTCGCAAGGCAGAGAGTACAGAGTTCCAACAGGTTCTTTCCTTACATACCTCGCTGGCTTCCTCCACTCTCATAGTTCGTCTCATACACGCTCGCCGGTTACGGCAACTTTTGACTTGACCTTCAGATAAGACTCGGTCTATTTATTATTAATAGGATTTATTGTTATTATTTTTGTTAAAAAAACGGTGAGCTTACAAATATGCGATTCACAAACACTAATACCCAGATCGAAAAAAATATTTGAGAGTCACACAAAAATTTGTCCCGAGCGGCGACAGAACTTGCGACGATTTAATCCAATGGACAGAGCGGCTTAAGTTATTATCCACAGCACTAAGTGGTTTGTCGTTATTACCAATAATACAAGTACCTATGCAAAAGTATTCATTAGAATACTACGTTTTTACTTTTCTGTTCATTTGCTCGTCTATTAGGGTTCAAATTTAGCTATGGATTTCAAATTAAGTCAAAGTTATCCAAGTCAAGAGTCTCCGTAACCGGCGAGCGTGTTTGAGACAAGCTATGAGAGTAGAGAATACCAGAGCGGAACTCAGTACTTTCTTTGCCCTGCAAGGGATCTGACGTGATATGGATACCTACATAGATTTTAAAATATTTTTGGAACTTTACCCTCAGAACAAGACGCCAACGCAACATTAAGCGATAAAAACAAAATACTTAATTATTTACTGTACACAAAATGATGTTACAAATAAGTTTAGTACAAAGAAAATATAAGTACAAAGGCAAGCTTAAATCAAAATCGAGTTCTCTAACAGTAAACCTTTGAGTAATAGAAAAACAAATCATTAAAATGAAAGATTCCACACAAGACTAGAAAGCCTTAAAAAATTAAATTGAAAATACCTTTTTAAAAAAGGTAGCTTACCAAAACACGAAGAAGATCTCGGTTAGTTAAGGAGTTCCTATGGCTACCTTCCGGCTCTATCATCAGACCGACCTCATGGGAGGTACTATATGTTTTAAATGCCCAACACTAGGAATGATTCCTGTATCATAGGTGCGTATGTAAATACATGAAATTTACATACACAAACCCAGACCGACAAATATTTATGTGTTAAACAAAGATGTCCCGTGCGGGAATCGAACCCGCGACCCCTTGATCAAGTGGGCGGAGCGGCTCAAGCTAACCACTGGACTAATTCGTCCGTCATATTATTGCGTTGTGATCAAAGTTATACACGCATGCCAAAGGACATTGTCGAAAATTGCCCCATAACTAACAAACATTTGACTTATGCTATCATTATTTATGAATTTTATTAAAATAATGGCAAATATCCGTATCTAACGGACAATTTGTAATCTAAAATGAATATTTCAAAGTATTGTAAGTACTTATATCGAAGTCGCCGACATCTTTATTGAATGTCAACACACAATATAACCTCATGTATTATAATGGCTACTGAATTATAACCTCAAAATCTTATACTTTTTGTGCAATATAGCGATTCTCCCGCTTGTCCGTTTAATCATAAATGCCTTAAGAGAATTAATAGGTGATTTGAAATCATACAAGTATTTTTTCATTGCTGTTGGTTCTGGGGCAAATTATGTATGGGTGCAGAACAATGTCTTTGTAGATCGATCAGATCTCAAAACATCGCACCTTTAGAATAGTACTAGTAAAACTTGAAGGCCGATTCACCGCAGTGGTTAAGAGCTTAAGCCGCTCCGCCCACTGTATCTAATATTCGCGGGTTCGATTCCGGCACAGGACAAATCGTTGTGTGATCCACAATGATTTGTTACGGTCTGGGTATGGGTCTGAATTTTTCATAATTGTAAACGCACCTACGACACAGGAATAAATCCTAGTGTGGGGCTACGTATTTAAAAAAAAGTAGTGACTGATCTCGAAAAATTAAGTTTTTGGGAATCTAATTGCGTCCCTTCAGAACCGAGCGGCGCAGGTAGATGGAGGAAAAGTGAAAGAGACCGAAGTATCGTATTTTTAATTCCACCATAAAAATGCCGCTGTTTAAATATTCACTAGATAGAGCGTACCTTTTAATGGCCCTCTATGACCGTAACTCGATTTCTTCGATTTTTGTGTTAAGTCTATACCGTTCTGAAGGTGCGACATGACCGATGACTTCGTGGAGGTCACGAATAGAAGCCTAAGGTTTTTCTAGCAGTCTCTAGGGGAATCCTTTGTCGTGCAGTCAAGTTTTTTTAGCTGAATATATCTCAACAAGTGTTTAAAAATAAAATAAATATCTCCCTCGTTGGTCTAGTGGCGAATAATATGCTTTGCGATAACGAGGTGGAACGGATGAACCAATGCAAAATGATAGGATGTAGGTACCTGGGATAACCTAGACTATCTTACCACGACCATATAGACCGAGTCTTATCTGAAGGATAAATCAAGAGTCTCTGTAACCGGCGGGCGTGTATGAGACGAACTATGAGAGTGGAGAAAGCCAGAGAGGTATGTAAGGAAAGAACCTGTCTCTGTCTACCCCACAGTCCGGAGTCTAGAATTGTACAAAGTATATGGTAATAGGCTCGCCCCCTATTACATAGGACCTAACATCGTCGGCAAAAAGTGGGTGTACGCAGTACACCTCTGCCACCCCCACTTGAGGAATATAGGCGTGACGGTGTTAAAAAATTAATCACAAAATTTTACCTGGAAAGACAGACAGACACACATACGAACAAAGCAAGTTAAATAAAAGCTCATAAAAAGCAATTAAAATCGATATGCATGGGGCATGTGCAATACTAAATACCAGCCTATATCGTTGTTCGTGTCATTCACATCGTTGGGTACAGACCTGCTCTCAAAAATCGAGGTGAGCTCTCTCACAGAGATTAGGTCATACTCCACCACGCGGACCTAGTGCGGATTGGCGGCAGCAGGTTTGTGGTTACCTGCTGTTGAAACTTTTCAAACCTATAAGGCTTCTAACTCCACTTAGCGACTACCACATGAAGTAGTAACCTGGATCAACGGGTTAATATGCTTTCCGAATCACGGAGACGCTCGAATATGAAAATGCCACAAACGGTCACCCATCTCAGACCGACCGAGTCGAACGCTGCTTAACAATGATGATTGGCAAAAAGACCGCGGTCGCATAGGGCTACGAGCGCCACAATACTTACACAGTAACATACCATTATGTGACAATAGATACGATACACCGTCACGCCTATATTCCCCAAGCGGGGGTGTTCGGTCGACTTTTCGGTCGACGATGTTAGGTCTTATGTAATAGGGGGCGAGCCAATGCCATATACCGGGCACGATTCCCGACTCAGACTGGGAATTTTTCGTAAGAAAAACTACATTTGTCCGCCTTGGTTCTTTACCTAGGACCTCGTGATCTGAAAGAAATGCACTTTGCTGCCACCAAACCCACGGAGCAGAACAAATAATATTTTTTACTCGAAAGAACAACCTATTAACAATAAGGAAACCGTTATCAGACTTGGTTAAACCCGAATAAGCTACCAATATCTTTGTACGCCAACGTAATCTTAAAAAGCAATCTTTCCTTGGTTGATTCCTTGGGACAGATCGCAGACCCTGACCGCACTTGCGACCTTTGAAATCGTTTGTGATATCCTTAACCTTGCTCTTATTTTTTCGAACCATCAAATCCAATCGTAGAGTTCCGCTATAAAAATGGGGTTCGAAAAGGAATTTAATTCCACTGCACACGCATTAATTTATTTATTCTTTATTGTACACATATATACACAATTAATCATTACATAGGACTTTTTATGTCCAAAGGTGTGCTTAACTCAAAATTGAGTTTTCTTACAGCTAACCTGAGCGATAGAGAGATGAAAAGTAGAGAGAACAGTAACAAGTGTACAATGGAATAAAACTATACATAAATACACAACACATTACATACACATATAAATCAACAAAATAATATAAATTAATATACCTATTTATTCATATATAAAAATAATATTAGCCCTGTTAAGAAACTGTCGCACTGCTGGGCACGGGCCTCCTCTCCAACTGAGAGGGCTTAGGCCATAGTCCACCACGCCGGCCCAGTGCGGGTTGGCGAACTTCACACACCTTCGAGAAACTCTTAGGCATGCAGGTTTCCTCACGATATTTTCCTTCACCGTTAAAGCAAGTGATAATTAATTTCAAATACGCACATGCTTTCGAAAAGACAGAGGTGCTTGGGTTTGAACCCGAGACCTCTGACTTTGCGTCCAACTGTCTAACCACTAGGCTATCACTGCTTTATCCATATATAATATATATCAATAATTATATATAATAGTATATACATACATATATAAATATATGATTCATGATGAAAGGAAATGCTCTTTAATTTTCCTCTTGAATACGTCCAGTGAGACGCTATCGCGTATAGAGTGTGGAAGTGAATTCCACAGCTGCACTGCGCGAACAGTGAAAGAACCATTATAAAGGCTAGAAGTGTGACGAGGAGTACGGAGAAGAAGAGAAGAAGATGTGCGGCAGGGCTTACCACTGGGGACTAAATATTCAAAGCGGTCCCTTAGATAAGATGGGGAATTGGGATTGTAAAGAAGAGAATAGAGGCGTGAAAGAATATGTATGAAATGTGAAAGAATATTAATAATAAATTACTTAGCAAACAACTTTCACTATTAAATTTACAGGAAAATGTTTTGTTTTTAATGTATACAAATGATTTGATTTATTTATTGTACAAAGCAATATAAATTAGTAATGAGTACGTTAACACAAATTATGTTGGAAGGCGAAGTTAACTCAATTCGAGTTAACTACCAGTTAACCTTTGAATAGAGAGAGTATATTTGTGGAATGGCGGGCAATCGTGCTTCAAACTATCTAAGGTAAAAAGAAAAAAATACGAAATCACGATATACACATATTATTATATTTAATGTTATAATTATTATGGCAGTAACAAGTAATGACTATTTGACCAATATCTGTTGCCAGTGGTGATTTATGGCACTGAGACGAGGTCACTGAAAGAGCAATAGGGAGAGCTATGCTTTTCCTGAAAAATCGAATGAGAAACGTGGAGACCCGCATAATAACCAAAGTTATCAATATAGCACTAAGAATTGTAAAACTGAAGTAGCAGTGGGTATGTCTTTCGTAGAGCTAATTACCGCTGGGACAGAAAGAAAAACGTACCCGAAAATGTTAAATCAAATAAAATTAATAATTTGCTTAAAACATGGTTACAAGACATTTAATGTGTGTTGAAAAACCAGTATACAATTAGTTCAGCATGTTTCGTCACGTAAAGGACATGCAAACATTAAACAGTCATTAAAAATTAAAATACATTCATTACACTATTCACACTTTTCATTCCATTCGTCAGATACAAATTATTTATGTTCATCATTACATATTGTAAAACAAAGTCCCTCCGCCGCGTCTGACTGTCCGTTTGAACGCGATAAACTCTCTTTACCCGACGATCTGCAAGCGGAGTAAAATGTCCCTTAAGAATAAGGTGACACTTTACAAAACTTGTATACGGCCCATCATGACGTACACTTCTGAGGTGTTCGGGCACGTCGCCCGCTCTCACATCGATAGACTCCAAACGGTTCAATCCCGTTTTCTCCGCAAAGCCGTCAGAGCCCCGTGCTTCATATGAAATGTTGATCTCCATTCCGATCTCGGTCTCGAACCTACTCGCGCCTTTATTAAAAAGACGACAACCCGATATTTCGCGAACGCGTCCAATCATAGAAATCCGTTAATCGAAACCTAACTCCCCTCCTATCAGCCGCTACCGCCGTCCGCGGCATGTTCTCACCAACCCTCCCAATGCCCTTACATCCCTTCTTTCGGATACAGATACCGCACACAGGATCTGACACCGACCTCGCCAGCGAGGTCGAAGAATCCTTTGCCCGCCGGCCGGTGCGTGCACCACGGCGAGACACCTAGTATACGCCCTCCCCAATAGCGACTGCCTAAACCGAGGCCGTTCCTCCTTGAGGCGCCCTTGAGCTAGTTGCCCCCTTGCCCTTCCGGCTCGAGCGTAGTGGTTACACGCTCGCCCTCTTGTCCGGTGAAGCTGTAAAGGCCCCGCGGCCAACGGCGTAGATGATTCACACACACACACACACACACACACACACACACCCACACGCGATACACTCAATAACTACCGAACGGCTTTTCATACGGTTTTCACAAATGGGCGGAGTGATTCAAAAGGAAGGTTATTGTGTATAATTCACCTGTGTGAAGCCGGGGTGGGTCGCTAGTTTAATTTAGTTTAATGTTATCAGTTCCTATCTACTGTTTAACTAAGTAAAACTTGTTAACTATTAATTGAGTAGGCCGCCCAACAAGTTGGCCCAATGAACTGTAAAGGTCGCGGGTAAATAGCCGGATGCCTACAAAGCTGGTTGTCAGTGTGACGCCTCTCGCCTATGGCCTGCAGTGGACGTTCTTCAGCTGATGAGGAAAAAATTATGCCAGCGGAATGGGACACGGTATCGGCATCGAAATCGGCATGGCTACTGTACTAGCTAGAGCGACACGCCCGCGTAGGCAGTGGTTAAGAACGGAAAGACATTTAACATATCGGTAAGCCTGCACCACAGTAAACATTAGATATTTTGCTTGCACGGTAATAGGAAGCCGTACTGCCAGTATGATATTTTCGGCTTAAGCATCATTAAAATTATTTTATGCCGTGGAAAAACAAACCAAAATACTAGAATTTATATTCGAAATATGTTCATTGTGAATTTCATTAATATAATAAAATAATTTTAGTTAATTTTAAGGGTTTTATAATCGACTTCACGCCTTTAAGAAACGCTAATTTCTTAGTAACGTATAGAATATTTAAATTGTAAAGTAAAGATAATAAAAAAGGTGTAAACGTGAACTTATAAAGGGAGAGCAAATTTACAATTTGCTGGACAAGTCCAAAGTTAATTGCTTGAAAAAAAAGCACTTATATGATTCGTTGACCTTAGATTACTCAATTAATAATAATTACTATGAAGTAGAGATCAATGAACATTTTGAACACTCTCATGGGCTAGTGTAATACCAGAGCATGGTAGAGCTGAGCATACCGTCGCGGTAACGGTAACGTCGGGAATTGCAATAAAATGGTAGTTGAATATTACTCCCATTTCCTCTAATTATTATAAAAAATATACTAAAATAATTTGAAATGAACCGAGCAGTCATAGTAATAGGCTCATTGACTCTATATTACGTAGGCTACTTACAATAATTTCGATGGATTTTTGAAGTTATTAAAGTCACCCGAACGTTGCTGTGCTGTAGTTTTAATGAAGTATTTAGAAACCTGAAAGTTTAGCACAAAGAATCTGACGTAATAGTAACGTTATGCAGAAAATGTGCCGTCACGTTCAACCATATTGAGTAAAAAAAATGTGTGAAAAGGATCACATATGAAATCGATAGCGTGTCCCTAACATCGATCCGTTTGTAATACATTCATAATTATTAATAATCTTTGAATATTTTTTATAATATTTGTTTGATATGGAAGGCCTACTCGTGATTTAAAAAAGCCCATAGTTGCGAGCCGATATTTAAACCTTTCGTAAATACAAGTAGACCGTTATGCTGCTAGATAATTGCATCCCGCGTCTTCCGTTTTCAATTATTGTATACATTATAGGATTTTAAAAATTTCATATTAAATTAAGACATATTCTTATAATGAACAAGTTTCTGCCTGCGACTGAGTCCGCATTGACTCAAGACGGGAACCGTACATTTTTCGGGATAAAAAGTATCTTAAGTGTTATTCCAGGTAATAAACTATATGTGTGCCTAATTATTTTATATCATACAAATCCGTTTAGCCGTTTTTGCGTGATTGAGTAATAAACTTCCAAACACCGAAACATCTATACATACAAACTTTCACATTTATATATTAGTGGAAATAACATTCCTCATTGGTTTAGTGACGCGTAGTGCGGGTGGCGTTCGAGGTCTTCGGTACAAATGTTAGATTGGACAAAGTTCTTCAGATTGAAAAAAAAATTAATATCTAGTTGAGATTTTTCTATAAAACATTTTAGCTGTCATAATGATAATAGGATCGCGTCCTAACGGACTTAACATCGGAGACGATAAGTAGATCTACACAATACAGCTTTACCAACCTAAGTAGGGGAATGGAGGCCTGACTTTTTGTTTATTTATCTGTATAAGGCCCATTTGCACGAACCAGGCTTAGCGTTACCTATTAACTAACTCGAGGTTATAACATATAGTAGCCTTTAACTTAACAGTCAGTTGATCGGTAATGCTAACCCTGGTTTGTGAAAGTGGGCTTTAATTATTGCGCCAGATTTTGCGGGTCATACCGAAAATACAGAATCCTAACAAGTTCTTTCCTTGTTTTTTCCTGACCTTTATTACAGGTTTTTTTTTGTATTAATACAGAGAGTTCTGAATACAATGTCACTTGTATAATACGTAGTAGGTATTATATCTACTCATCCATAACAGATTTGGGATGAGCCGAAACCAATGATGTGTAATATCTGAACAGAGTAATCTTTATCGAAAGGCGGGATTGATCGTATTAACGTAAAGTTCATTCGAATGTAATCCTCTCACATAACGGCTAAGCAGGGGGGTATATTGTACGTTCATACTTCGCTTAAGTGTTTTAGTATAAGAATCAAGCCTGTCGCTATACTTCGGACACATCTATCTCTGTATATCTATGTTACGCAAAATCCCTTGCGAGGTAGATAGAGAGTATATTGTTTATGTACTATATGAATTTCACCACCGTCACGCCTATATTCCCCAGAGGGGGTGGCAGAGGTGTACTGAGTACACCCACGTTTCGCCGACGATGTTAGGTCCCATGTAATAGGGGCGGGCCTATTGCCATATACCGGGCACAATTCCAGACTCCGGACTCATACTGGGAATTTTTCGTTAGAAAAACTACATTTGTCCGACCAAGGATTTGAACCCGGGACCTCGTGATCACAAAGCGATGCGCTTTGCCACCAGACCAACGAGGCAGTCGTATATGAATTTCATTTGTGTATTAGCACAACACAATTAAGTCGTAATATTGACGGACGATTTAGCGCAGTGATTCAGAGCTTAAGCCGCTCCGCCAACTATGTCTAATAGTCGCGGGTTCGAATCCCGGACGGGACAAATCTTTGTGTGATCCACAATTATATGTGTCCGGGTATTTGTGTATGTTTTAACAACGACAACAACACATCATCACGCCAGATCCCTTGCGGGGTAGGCAGAGAGTACAGAGTTCCAACAGGTTCTTTCCTTACATACCTCCTTGTGTATGTTTTCATGTTTGTAAACGCACCTACAACACAGGAATAAATTATAGTGTGGTTACTACGTTTTTTAAAAGAGAAGAAAGAAGTCAGGATCTACCTTACATATTTCTCTGTCTTTCTCCACTCTTAACTTGGTCGTGGTAAATAGGCATAACGTGTCATGTTTTTGAATTTTAGGTTCTCTCGGATGTGAGAGGTGTGAGCCGAGACATGAATCCCGGGCCTCATGAATACAAAGTGAGGATTTTACTACTAATTTATTTATCTAGGATATATCCGATACATGCATTGTGAATCTGCCTACCCGGGCAGAGTATAAAAAGCTCCAACGGGTTTTTTCCTATCCTATATCTGGTTTCCTCCACTTTCATAGTTCGTATCATCCACACTAGCCGTTACAGAGACTTTTGGCATGCCCTTCATATAAGACACCGTTTATTTGGTCATAGTAAAAAGGCACATTGTGGCTACTTTTTTTTTTTGAAATGGAGTTCCAACAGGATTATTTCTTACAAATCTCTGTCTTCCTGCACTCTCATCTCATACACGCTTGCCGTTACATAGTCTTTAACCCTTCACAGGCACATCGTTTCATATTTTAGGATTATAGGGTCTCCTCTCGCATGTGAGAAATGTAAGTCGGGATTTAAACTTTGGCCCTCATGTATATAAAGTGAGATTTTGACCACAAGATTATAACTGCTTGTCCATTATCAAGTAACTACGTAATATTAAGTGTGTTTTAATGGTTTAATAACATTAAGCAGGCCGTTAGGAAAATATTTTAGTAAAGTAGTGCTGCTAAGTTGCTTGCTTGCGTTTACGCAGCAAGGGTCAAGATTCATAACCCGGCGTGCAGCACTGGGTTTTTCTATCTATCTATATAACGCCAGATCCCTTGCTAGTAGGCAGAGAGTACAGAGTTCTAACAGGTTCTTTCCTTACATACCTCTCTGTCTTTCTCCACTCTCATAGTTTGTCTTAAACACGCTCGCCGGTTACGAAGACTCTTGACTTGCCCTTCAGAAAAAACGCGGTCTATTCGTTCATGGTAAGATAGTCTAGGTCTTCCTCGGTACCTACATCCTTCCATTTCGCATGTTTTGATCATATTTAATGCCCGTCGTGTGTTATTATATTAAATAAAGTGGTGCGGATATGTATTCTTTATGTACGCTATGCCAGTCTTTTTAATTATTTTATTTTATATTTCAGCAATAACTTTAAGTAACTAGATTCCATTACAATATTTTAGTTATGAGATTCTTAATATATTGTATTTTATTTTCATACTTACTACAATTAGATAAATATGTATCGTAACTTTTGTCAGTATTGTGTAGAGTTGACTTTCAATTCAATCGTATTTAATCAATCAGTCACAAAATATTTAGAAAAAAAATAAGCTAGCGTAAAAAAAGCAATCATATCCACCGCTGAAAATTACACAATTGAAGTAACAAATAAACACAATAAAACATCTTATATATTAGAAAAAACGACGACAACAACCACAGAAATAAAACTAAAATAATGTAGCAAGGTCATAATTTCCCAACGGTCAAAACCACCGAACCGCATCAAATAACCCACAACCCCTTTTTGTGCAGTTTGACCCTTATGACACAAAACTTACCGTTAAAACAGGTAATCAACCATAAAAAAGTCGTGCATAAACGCATGTTGCTGGTAATGCCGCACTAGAATCACTGTATAAAATATAACGTGTTATAACACCCCCTAAAGTACACTTATCATCTGCTATCACGATTTCACCCTTAGGTCATACGTGTGACGTAACAGAAAGTTGGAAGGAGCTTTTAAGTTTTGTTAGAGGACGACCGCCCGGCTCGGAGCATCCCGTGCGACTGAACTCCATACGACATTAAAGCCATCAAGCTTGGTGGGAGGGTGAGGACCGATTTCAATGTTTTTGTATCCTCACACAGCTATTTTCCTCCAATATACCCCGTATTTTGGATAACTTTCGCTTAAACGACCGCCCTACTATTTGTATTCCTAATGTAGTCAGTTAAAGTATATTTTACTGGTCCTAATTTTGATATTCGTATTTAATTGTAAACTAATTAAAAGTGCTTAACTTTTTTGTTCATGTTTGTTGAATATATATAATCTGTACTTAAAATGGAATTTGTTTTTATAAGAGTTAGGTAAACGTTTTAAACAGTGTTGTTTTGTCTTTTTGTTAACAAACTTCATTACCCTTATTTAGGATGCTAAAGATTCCTGTGTGGTGAGTGCATTTACGAACATGAAATTTACATGCACAGACACACAGACCGAAACAGACATTTTAGGGTCTCACAAAGATTCATCCAGTGCAGATGGAATCCGCAGCTACTTAATCTAGTGAGTGGGGCGACCTACACTGTATGTTCAAGACTAAGTCCATCTGATAGACCCACCTGATAGACCAGGCTATATTTTTCTCCAATAACCCACAGCAAAAAGTAGATGGAAAATACCATAAATGGATATTTTATAACTAGATAGATATTTTAGAATTTCTTGCCCTTTACTCCAAAGAAAGGGCATTCCAAAATAGTGGTTGAGTTATAATTTTCTGACGATACATAAATACTATATAAACAGTGATATCCTAATGGTTAGACCGTTGGACTGTAAAGTCAGAGGTCTCGGGTTCAAACCCAGGCACACACCTCTGTCTTTTCGAAATCATGTGTGTATTAAAAAATAACTATCGCTTGCTTTAATGGTGAAGGAAAACATCGTGAGGTAACCTGCATGCCTAAGAGTTTCTCGAAGGTGTGTGAAGTTCACCAACTCGTAATGAGCCAGCGTGGTGGACTATGGCCTAAAACCTTCTCAGTTTGTGAGGAGGCCCGTGCCCAATGGTGGGACAGTTTCTTAACAGGGCTAATATTATAATTTATTATTCACATAAATAGTATAATGGTTTATATGAATAAAAATATTGTGATTCTGTTCTCAAGTCTATGCCATTCCTATCATTGGAATTCTTTCCAAATCGGCCATTGCCATTCTTAGGTCCTCTCTCACCCCTCTCGAGTAAACTGCTGGTTAGTAACGACTCGATTAGCGTTAAAAAATAATTAGCCCTGTTAAACTGTCCCACCGTTGGGCACGGGCCGCCTCTCAAACTGAGAGAGTTGAGGTCATAGTCCACCACGCTGGCCCAGTGCGGGTTGGCGATTAGCGTTACTCGGCTCTAAACTGGCTAACTTGACCGTCGAATAGGGATAATCAAAAAAAGGTAAATTTTTACATAGACTTACTTGTAACTTTAATTGTCGATTAGTCTAACTCAGACTTTACTCGAAGCTAGCGCAGGAGGCAGTCAACGTGTATTTAAAGTATTTAAATACACGTTGACTGATAGTAGTATTCCAAACGAAATCAATCAATTTTAGAGACGAGGAGCTCGAATTGTTGTGGCCACGACTTTCTTTGTTTTAATCAGCCTTCACCTCGGTTAGTCGGAGATGGGAGACCGTTTGTGGCACTTCTGGAATTTCAATATTGTATTTCCAGACTCTTCAATATTGAAGAGTCTCCGTACTTTGGAAGGCACGTTAAGCCCTCGGTCCCGATCGCCACTTAATCTGGTAGTTGTTACGCCAAGTTGAAAGGATTATAGGCGGTTTGATAAGTTCTAACAATACAACAAACCTGTCTCTACAAACCCTCACTGGATCTACGAGGTAGAGTATAACCTATTCTCTCTCACTTCGGTTCGTAAGAAAATCATTTTGCTCAGCCCAGGCCGGCTTATTTATTATAGAGAAAAAAGGTAGCGTCAGCATTAAGAATTTAAGACAATGTCATCCCCACATTGGGACAATCAGAGGTCTTAGCACGAACAGATTAACGCTAGCGAGTAAACTATATACTATCCTTTTTACACTACAAAATTGTTAAATACAGATGAACGTGACAGCACTCTTTTCGACAACGTTACGCTAAGCTCTGTATATTTCTGCTAAGCCCTCAGTTGATGGCATTTTGTACATAAATCGAAGCGGTCGAAGCTGCCATTAAGAAATACCAATAATTAACTTACGCCCGCGTATAATGAATGTGTAATTAATATTCTTAAAATAAATACGGTTTAGGACAATTATTTGACATTAAGTGGTAAAGTACGGAGAGCCTTAAATACCGATCTCGATTTGTTCATGACACTTTGATTAGTTAATCCACTTTTTAGATGTAGTGAGTAGTTGTAGTGCTAAAGAATCTATCTCTCTCTCTCTCCTCTCTCTATCTCAATCATCACGCCCGATCCTTTGCAGGGTAGGCAGAGAGTACAGAGTTCCAATAGGTACTTTCCTTAAAGACCTCTCTTGCTTCCTTCATTCTCATATTTCGTCTCTTACACGCTGGCTGGTATGTGACAAAAGGGCCCAGAAAAAATATGCATGATCGATCGGCCCAGAAAAAATATGCATATACTATTCATTTCTATTCTTGTCTAATTGTAAGCAGACAGACTTAATGCCCACTTCAGCGATTCTCATTTTATTCTATCTGCCAACCAAGCCTTAGCTATACCTTATCAAAAAGATTTGCCTAAGATAACGCCAATCATAGATTTACGTGGAAGATTATGGTGGAGACCTATTTTCCCAGTATTGAGACAATATAAGGAATCAAAAAAATTTGTAAGTAGGTAAGTACCTTCTACTAACTACCTACCTTCATCTAAGTGATTTCCTTAAGTTATTTTTCACATAAAGTTATAATTATTTCTGTCTTTTTTTCTTTCTAAGGTACTTAACTAAATTGCAGTAAATAAGGATTCTTTTAAAACCACCTGGAAAGGTCTTACCTAGCTATTATAAGTAGGTACCCGTCACAGACGGTCGCGGACGGGAGCAAATGTCGTTTATAAAGGTTACTAGGGCAGTACCTATTTCGAAACTATTAAAATCATAATTTACTTTACTTTTATCTATCTATCTATATCATTACACCAGATCCCTTGCGGGGTAGGTAGAGGGTACAGTGTTCCAACAGGTTCTTTCTTTACATACCTCTCTGGCTTCCTCTGCTCTCATAGTTCGTGTCATACACGCTCGCCGGTTACGGAGACTCTTGACTTGTCCTTCAGATAAGACACGATCTATTTGATCATGGTAAGATAGTCTAGGTCTTCCCCGGTATCTACATCCTTGCACTTTCACATTGTATATCGGTTTCGTCATTCTTTCATCCGACATTCATTAATTATTACTTTTATTTTTTGAAAAAACGTAGTCCCACACTAGGAATTATTCCTGTTTTGTGGGTGCGTTTACAAAAATTAAATTCACATGCAGGAACACTGAGACCGCGACAAATATTTTTGAGTCATCCAAGGATTTGTTCCATGCGGGAATCGAACCCACGACATCTCGATCCAGTGGGCGGAGTGACAACCATTTCCGTCCATAATATTTCAGAAACTGCTCAAAAATGAACAATATACTACACAGCTACTTTTCCCAAGCGGTTAATAATAATTTGAAATAGTCCAGTTTTTGTCCATCAAACCTCATTTACATAGCCCTAGTTTTCTTTGCATAATTTACAATAGTCCTTGCACCTGCCGGGGTCAGTTCGCTGGTTATGTTTCTTCATTTTCAGCAAGTGATCTCAGCAGGTGGCTTACATAACATTAAGTTCTTGTAAAGGGCCTCTACGTGTTGGACCCATTGCTCCACGCAAGCCTCTCAAAGGTCCGGGTAAAGCCCGTGAATCTCAGCGAGATAATAATTTATTTAATTCAGGCAACAGAAACTGACAAAAATATTTTTATACAACTTACTAGCTCATAAAATATACCTAACAGACTAACATACATATAATGATATATTTAACTTATAATAATAATGTTTATTTATTTCTCAAAAAATCTAGTACAGTTTTTACACAAATATATATCCTAAATTTAGGCGAATGTACACAAAAGTGTTAGCATTTGAGGCTGAACTAAGCATAGCATGTATTCCAGCCCTCAACGCCAATCCCCTTGAGTTACAAGAAAATAATGTAGGTTGCCTTATTAGTGGTCTCGCAAAATTCTACTAGTTAAAATTTAGACAGCAAATAAGTAAACAGAAAAAAAAATAATAATAAAAAAAATAGACAAAGTAAACAATACTAGTAATACACATGTTGGGTGTGTAGTCTGTCCTCTCTTTGTTTGTAATGAGGTGTGCATGAGTGAGTGTGAGAGGGTGTGTGAAGTTAGAGCGCATGTGTTACTGTTACATAATAAATTTTGTATATATGTATAATAATCAGATTTAAACAATTGATTACATAATAAAATAAATATAGTTTATATTTTAATCCGTAGCAATTCCTCTGTCTCCTCGTACGTCAGTTTTTGAAGGTATTCACTTACTTTAATTTTGCAGGATTTCTTATTCAATGGGAAAATGTTAAGAGATTTGTTTATCTTGTTGTATATGTAAGGGCCAATAAAAGGGAGAAATCTGGAACTGAATTTTGTTTTAAAAGGGGTTGGAGGCAAATCAAGTGTTTTCTGCGTCTGTTTAAAATACCAGGGTCGTAGATTAATTTCTTATGTTGCGTAATTATTACATTTTGAAGATAGAGCTGTCTTACGGTTAGGACTTCACAGAAGTCGTAAAATAATAATAATATAAGTCACATGTTATTTCGGCGACATGTTGCGCTGTGCTGGGGCGTCTTGCAGTTTTCTACGAAATCTCTTTAAGACACACCCTTCGGTCAGAACTCCTCGCTCATAAGGGTCTCTAGCTTGACAGTGGAAACTCGCACCACAAAGGAATTAAACGCGGCATTGTTTTGCGAGTTCAGCTTCTCGTCCCTCTGACCGTGACCCGTCCGACCGTGTACACTCTGTACACGGTCTTCTTACGGGCATACTGCACATTGTTATCTACTTTGGTGGTGTAATGTAACCGTGACACGTACAGCGTGTCGTTGGTACTGCTGAACGGAGAAGCATGCCATCATCGACCGGCGCAGTCCCACATCGGTTTTGTCGAGGAGGCTTCTTCTTCCTTTAAGGTTAAGGCAGAGGTATTTTATGTATATCCACATTTTGGCAACGATGTGAGAATTTAATCTAAAAGGTAAAGAGACTGTGTTGTTGATCTAGTGGCAGATAATGTGCTTTGCGATCACGAGGTCCTGGGTTTAAATCCTAGGTTGGACAAATGTTGTTTTTCTATGGAAAAATTCCTAATATAAGTCCGAAGTCTAAAATTGTGCCCGGTAGATGGCAATAAGCTTGCTCTCTATTACATGGGACCTAATATCGTCGGTGAAAAGTGGGTAGGTGGTACTCAATACACCTCTGCCACGCCCGCTTGAGGAGTATAGGTGCGACGGCGTTTATTTTTTTTTTCTAATAGGTGGCGATTGATCTTATTAACTTTTTAATAGAAAGAATGATAATTTTATTGAGACAGAATGCGAATTTAGGTCTCATGGTTGCCAACCACAGAATGAGTCAGTAGTTTAACTACTGAAATATTACACCCTCACCGTCATGCCTTAAGTGGGGGGGCAGAGGTGTACTGAGTACACTCACTTTTCGCCGACGATGTTAGGTCCCATGTAATAGAGAGTAAGCCTATTACCATATGCCGGCCACGATTCCAGACTCCAAACTCATACTGGGAAGTTTTCGATAGAAAAGCTCCATCTGTCCGACCTAGGATTTAAACCCAGGACCTCGTAAAGCATTGCGCTTTGCCACTAGACCAACGTATAACGTAACGTAACTATAAATAAACGTATTTCAATGTTGTTAGTGCCGGGAATATTGTAGGTGATAGCAGGTGGCGATGAATAGCACAATTTCTCCGTTCTGTGGATGTCATTATAGGCGATTATAATAATAACAACCACTTAAAATCGATCATCCACCTGCCTCGACAATAAAGGCCCATATTCGCTATGTCAAAACGCGGTGCGTTTACGTAAACGATAACTTCGTGACATGATCCAGTACTGGTATTCGGTATGCCACTTGAGTATAGTCATCAAGGTAAGTAGCTTGACACTCTCAGTTTTCTAAATCCATAATAGTCTATCTCTCTATATAATCACACCAGATCCTTTCGGGGTAGGCAGAGAGTACATAGTTCCAGCAGGTTCTTTCCTTACATACCTCTCTGGCTTCCTCCGCTCTCATAGTTCGTTTCATACACGCTCGTCGGTTACGAAAACTCTTGACTTGTCCTTTAGATAAGACTATTTGGTCATGGTAAGATAGTCTAGGTCTTCCCTGGTACCTGTATCCTTCCACTTTCGCATTGTGTATCTGTTTTGTCATTCTTTCTTCTGACATTCTTTCTGTATGCCCGAAAAAACAGAGCATACCCTTTCTCATCTTTACACCGATACTATCTTTTATACCTACTTGCTTTCTTACTACGCTGTTGCGAATACGGTCGGTCAGCTTCACTCCGCAAAGTTCGCATTTCCACCGCATTTATCCTACTCTCATCCTCTTCTTACATACCCAGCTCTCGCTTCCATATAATAGCGTTAGGACAAGACCTTTATGTATTAAGTGCTCAAGTAGCTTTCCCATCGCACTACTTACTCTGTTCCCTACACTTATTCTTCTCTCAATCCATAATAGTCTTGTTTAATATCGTCAGCGATGAGTAAAAACCTCGTAAGTGTCTAAAACGAAATGCACATCCCAACAGTCTTGCAGTCTCTCATTTCAAAATGACAGGCTTCATAGATAGATTGACGATTCAGGACAGTCATCAAAAGCCTAATGAACTATCATACTGAATTTGGGTATGTTCAAGTTATGCGATATGTACTTTTCTATGCGATATGTAAAAAATCGGTTTTCACGCATCGCCGGCGATACGCAAGATATTCATATATATTAAGATCAATAAAAATAATGGATTTGATTCGTAGCAATTGTATCCAAGCGATTTAAAAACTTAGAATATTAAGCTGAGACTACCTCGTTCGTCTAGTGGCAAAGCGTATCGCTTTGTGATCATGAGGTACTGGGTTCAAATCCTAGGTCGGGGAAATGTAGTTTTTCTAACGAAAAATTCCCAATAAGAGTCCGGAGGCTGGAATTGTGCCCAGTATATGGCAATAGTCTCACCCCCTATCACATGGGACCTAACATCGTCGGTGAAAAGTGGGTGTACTCAGTACACCTATGTTACCTCTTCTTCTTCAGCCGAAAGACGTCCACTGCAGGACAAAGGCCTCCCCTAAAGACCGCCACAACGACCGGCTTTGTGCTGTACGCATCCAACTTCTACCCGCAACCTTCACCAGGTCATCGGTCCATCTTGTAGGGGGCCTACCCACTCCACGTCTTCCGGTACGTGGTCGCCATTCGAGAACCTTTCTGCCCCAACGGCCGTCAGTTCTACGAGCGATGTGCCCCGCCCACTGCCACTTAAGTTTAGCAATTCTGAGTGCTATGTCAGTGACTTTCGTCCTCCTGCGTAATGTTACCTCTGCTTGGGGAATATAGGCATGACAGTGTTAATTTAATTTTTATAATGAGAATAATCATGATTCTTATACAACACTACCTTTTTTTAAACTTTAAAGGAACGTAGTTGCTTATTGTCTCGTTGGTATAATGACAAATAAAGAGCGTTACGATCAAGAGGTCATAGATCGGACAAAGTGTAATTGTTTGATGAAAAACACCCCCCGTATGATACTGAGTTATTAGATTCACGCGAATATTACACATGAAGTAACTATTTTTCGGATTTTATCGCGTATCCATCGATTTGGGATCCGGTAATTCAAATCAAATCAAATCATTTATTTGCGAATATGGGTGTTACAGATGTTACAAATTGGTGTTGTGACGCCATAATCTGCTGTTAGGCATGCAAATACATAGAATTTTTCATCATATATTTTAGTATCATAATATAATTAAATTACATTGAACCATCATTATAAACATATCGATTAAAATTAATTACTGGTCATGATATAATTTTTTTATACCATTTTGTGAAAAGAAATTTATGAATGTCATTAAGTTTGTCATTATTACATTATCCTTCATAAGTTATGAATTTTCCTCCAAATTATCTGATAAATATTCGGCGACACTATAGTAAGCCTTGTCTAATAATAAACATTTAAATTTAGTTTTAAATAGCTCATAACTTGTGACTTGCAATGCACTAGTAGGTAGATGGTTATACATTCGCGGTCCCATACAAAATATACTCTTATCAAACATTGCGGTTTTGTGTGGGGGACAATTAATTTTAAATTTATGGCATATACTTTTATAACTGACGTACATATTAAAATTTCTCTTTATAAAACAAATCGCTTCATATATGTAGATACATGGCACTGTTAATATTTTAAGACTTATAAAGAAAAATTTACAACTATCCGTTTGATGCAGTTTGCAGATACCACGTACACATTTTTTCTGCGATTTAAACACTCGTTCCTTGTCTGTCGAGTTACCCCAAAACATTATACCATATCTCAATATGGATCCCACATTACCATGATATGCTGTCAGTACTACTGATTGGTTTATCATTTTAGCGAGCATATAGAGAGCATAGGATTGCTGGTTTAATTTAATGCATAGACTTTCTACATGTGATTTCCAGTTAAGGCTTTTATCTATATTTAATCCTAAGAACTTCGTAATATTTACTTCTTGGATCATGGTCCCGTCGTAACTAATGCTAATATTGTCCAGTTGCGATTGTCTGTTTTTAAATGTCGTTATGTTTGTTTCATCTAGATTAATTTTTAAGTTTATTGTTGTCAACCATTGTATAACATTATATATGGTCTTGGTTATTTCAAACTCAAAAGAATTTTTTTTCTTTGCCGGTGAATATAATAGTGCTGTCGTCTGCAAATAAAATTGTGAGATGCTTTGTTACCTTAGGAAGATCATTTATGTAAATATTGAACAATAATGGACCTAGTACACTTCCTTGTGGAACACCAACTTTGACTTCCTTGTGAGTAGACACATAATGTATTTCTTGTTGTAATGTGATTAATGTAATCAAATCCAAAACCAAGCAAAACACTACAAGGCCTCAAGGCCTCATACTGCGTAGATCGGCCAACACAAATAATTAAGAAGTTGGAGGGTACCCTGGAACAATGCCTTTTGGACGCTAGACCTAAGTCCTCCCCGTGACCATGGGTGCTGCAAAGCACAAGAAACGTCGGGCGCTCGCCCCCTGTTACATTAAACCTTAAGTCATCGGCGAAAAGTAGGTGTACACCTCTGTCACCCCCGCTTAGAGAAAATAGGCGTGATTTCATTTTTTTAGCCCCACAGTAGGAAATATTTCTGTGTTCTGGGTGCCTTTAGTCGTAATATTATAAATGTAAATTTTTGTATATTTAGATGGTTGGATATTTGGATTTTTAGATGTTTGGATGTTTGTTACTAAATCACACAAAAACGGCTGAACGGATTTAGATGAAATTTGGCACACAGACAGTTTATTTCCTGGATTAACACATAAAATACTTTATGTCCCGGAAGAATATTAGGTTCCTGTCTAAAGTCAACGCGAAAGAAGTCGCGGGCAGAAACTAGTAATACGAGCAAAAACATGTATTTGTGGGTCATACAATGATTTATCTACTAACACAGGACAAGGTACTTTTTCTAGTGTGTCTATTAGTATTCTAGTACTCGATCTAGTGAGCGAAACGGCCTATGCACTGACCACTAGAACAAGCTGTTATCATCAATTTCATAATGAAGCTCCTCTAATCATGGGTTAAACACGGTAATGGACGCACAGCAAACATTTTATCTAATAATGAGGTATGGAGGGCGTCACCTGTTTAAAAAGTGGGTCAAAAGAAAAACACACCGTCGCTGTAATAACGACAAAATCACGAATACAACCAAACTCGTATTAAAGTCGTCTGAGAGGGCGAAGTTTTCTCGACTCCGTCGCGTATTTAGAATATATACTTTCACCCAACGTTCTAAGGTATTCAGCTCCTGTACATAATAGAAACATAGTCAACGAAGATCAGCACTTTAAAATCAACCATATTACTATTTAGAGTGACCATTAAAGTATCTAACTATGTACCTTTCTAGAGTACAATTTATATCATTCACGTAATTTTTTTAACGAATATTCCTATCTAAAACGCATCACTCCCTCAACAGAACGTTGTTACAACAAATAAGTCTTTGAGTTGATGGTCATTAGTCTAACCTAATCAATTTCTTAGATATTATTGTTTAAGTTAAGAAATTCGTGATTTACTTCATGTTACTTCTGTTCGTTATCACAAATCTCACCAAACCTATTCCTTTTCACTGTTACTTCGCTGTCGTTAGGTAGATAAAAATACCTTCGATAGTATACTTAAATGCAAGCGCAGGCAAGAATGTTTCAAATATTCGGTGAAGGTGGAGTTTAAAGACTAAAACTCAAATGCAGAAGCTCATAGTTTTTAAGGCCGGTTCCAAAGCAGATGTCAGTAACTATAGGCCTATCTCTGTCCTTTCTACATTGTCAAAGATCTTAGAGCGTCTATTAAGTAAAAGTCTTATAAGCTACCTTGATAGACACAAGCATATCGCCGAAAACCAATTTGGCTTCCGACCTGGGGTTAGCACCGAAAATGCTACACTGGCCTTGACTGATCATGTGGTTAAGACACTGGATGCAAAGCATAAATGCCTTGGAATCTTCCTTGATCTAAGTAAGGCTTTCGATACCGTCTCTGCCCCAATTTTACTTACTAAGATGGAGCACATAGGCATTCGAGGCATACCCTTAAAAATGTTTGCCGACTATCTTCAAGACCGTTCCCAGATGGTAAAGATTGGCAATCATATCAGTGATGAAATACCTATCTCCTACGGTGTTCCTCAAGGTAGCATACTAGGTCCAACGCTATTCTTACTCTATATCAACGACCTCTGTAGTCTCTCCATAGATAATTGTAAAATCTTTACCTACGCAGATGACACCGCACTACTAATTGATGGACCCGATTGGCGTCAAACCTATAATAACGCCGAAGTTGCATTATCTGGTGTCATGAAGTGGTTAGCCTATAATCTTCTCACCCTGAATCCTAATAAAACTGTCCATGTTCCTTTTAGCATTAGGTCCAATCTTTGCCCACCTAATTCCTACGTCTTAAAGGGCCATTCATGTACGTCATCTGCTCAATGTACCTGCCCAATAATTGAGAGAACAACTAGTGTCAAATACCTAGGGGTTAACATTGATCAGCACTTAAATTGGCATAAACATATTGACTCGCTAGTGGTTCGATTACGTAAAATTACCTACATATTCAAAAAATTACGTAAAGTAGCTGATCGCAAAACCTTAGATCTGGTTTACTGCTCTCTTTGCCAATCTTTATTGTCCTATTGCATTGCTGTCTGGGGCGGCGCGTCCAAAAGCGAATTCCTTAGACTAGAACGTGCTCAACGGGCGGTCCTGAAGGTAATGTCTTCGAAACCAATTAGGTACCCTACAGTTCAACTCTACTCGGAGTCCACTTTCTTGACAGTAAGGCAACTCTACATTCTATTAACTACTCTTCGCAAACATTCCACACGCCCTGCAGTCCAGCCTTCAGGTAGAATCAAATACAGGGTATTTCCCCTGAAGTCGCATCGTACAGCTTTCGCTAGGCGTCAGTATCCTATTTCCAGTCCACATCTATATAATACCCTAAATAAACATTTAAACATATTTAATGTCACAAACAAATTCCAACTTAAATTAAAATTAACAACTTATCTTAAATCACTCACTTATGACGAGACTGAGGACCTAGTTTCGCGTACTTTAGGCGCCTAGTGATCGCATAAATTGTGTATAAGGCTATCAAACACTTTCACTTACCCCCCCATACAACATACACCATAATAAACACATACTCTACACACATAACACATTCCCTACATATAATTACATGACTCACAGCCACTCACACCTCACTCTACAAATTACACATAATACATACATTTTTAATTATTATTTTTTATTTTTTATTTTTTTCTCTCTTTAATTGTCTATTTTAGCTCCAGGCTCTAAAGTGACATTGTAACGGTTGTTTCACTGACTCCTAAGATACAGGTTTATACACCTAGTTTAGGAGACAGGGTTCCAATTCCTATGCTTATAGCCTACTGTTTGTTTTTTTTATTTATTGTGTACATTTTACTGTAAACATTAGGTTTAACTTTTTTTTGGGTCAATAAATTATTATTATTATTATTATTATTATAGTTCACACTTTATAAAACGGAATTATTGAATTCATTATCACGGTATAAAATATGTCGTAAATTTGTCATGTGAAATGATGCAAAGATATATTAGCGACTAATGTAATCTTGAAAATTTAAAAATCACTTCTGTGACTGGGGGGCTGATATTAATATTCTAAAGGTAAAATTTACAGCTTCAAAATTCTATATTTGAAAAACATACTTGACACCAGCGCGATCACTGATAATATGAGCGTTTAATGGAGGCATATTTTCTAAATACGCGGCCTTTTGCGAAGTGTCGTTGATAGACAGAGAGAGTTCTGAAGCCTGGCGGCGGCGTTGAACACTTGTTCTTGATTTGCAGACACGTTTGTGCATTTATCAACTGAAAAGCGATCGTTTTTTACCTTATAAAGCTAATGCGCGTCGTTCAATAAAGTGTAGGAATCTTTAAATTTCTTGCCAATTTCTATTATTTGAGGTTAGGATAATATAACCATAGCATTAGTTGTTAGAACCTTTTGAAACACTGTACTCCCTGCCTACCTAGTAGAACCTAGTAGTAGATCTCAGTAGTAAGAAGTTAATGATTTGGCATTGTTTGTCTACAGTATTTTTCACATAGGATGGGTAGTGACAGTTCTAATTGCCAAACGAAATTATACTTTATTCAATGGCAATAAGAGGCATGACCCGTTTCTATACTTATGATTTTATGCCTTAACAGCATTGAATCAAATATTAATTTCGTTTGGCAATTAGAACTGTCACTACCCATCCTATGTGAAAATACTATACCAGACGTCAGCCCTCCACGGAATAACAGTAACTCAACTGATTAAGGCTATGAATGCCATAGATACGACTATACCGCCCTTCTAAAGATTTTTGTTCTACTTTGGAGGATAAACGTGCTCTAATACGAAGTAGATGGCTTTTGAAAATGCAAATACCATAAACGGTCACCTATCTCAAATTCACCAAGCTGTACGCTGTGTAAGTAATCTTGGCGATAGCTACAAACATCTCGGTTCTATAGCGATACTAGGGTCTAGTCCAGTCTACAGTGGAGAATCTATATTTTTACTCCTTCCACACACTCAGTTCCCACACGGAAAAGTAAGACATATTATACAATCTATCTATATAATCACACACAGATCCCTTGCGGAGTAAGCAAAGTACATAGTTCTAGCATAACATAACAGTGTATTAAACAATCAATTTTGTTATTAGGTATGTACCAACCTACGTTACACGTGTAATGAAAATAACAATTTCGTTATCAGACCATGTAGGAGTATCGACAAAGCACCTATGAAAATTGACGTCTATGAGAGGTTTTCCTGTGAGGTCCTCTCCCAAAAAAGTAGAATATGAATCTATAAATATATAAATTCACCTCGTTTTTTCGTTTTTTCCCCGGATTGATAGTGTATACCCTACATATATATATATATATATATATATATATATATATATATATATATATATATATATATATATATATATATATATATCTAATATTAGCCTTATTAAGAAACTGTCCCACCGTTGGGCACGGGCCTCCTCGCCAAAGTGAGAGGGTTTAGTTCATAGTCCACCACGCTGGCCCAGTGCGGGTTGGCGAACTTCACACTTATGTGTATAAGGTATGTAGAATTACCCTGAGCGGTGTAAGAGCTAGGTGCACAAAACCTGAAAGGGGTAATAGTACTGATGATACGAACTATTTTTACACACTTGTATCTATCTATCTATATCAACACACCAGATCCATTGCAGATAGTAACACTTATAAATAGAAAATATCAGCAGTTTTATTCATTTGATGATATGAGTATCAGTATTTGTATGAAATATCTGAATATTTTTTGGTTTCTAGTGAGTAACATTATAGTAAAACTTAGTCGTATTAACTGATACTATCACCTGTTAACCCAATATACTACACACAAGCCACAAATAATTTACATTTTAGCGTCATTGGATTTCTCAAGTACCGACCTACATTGCCACATTATTCATTCATCAGCCATCCATTTGTACCTACAGATAACTATTTATACCTGTAGATAGTTACATTGAAATGAAACTTTAATTTTTCACGCCAGATGGCTTGCGGGGTACCTAGTGTGTATAGAGTTTCAGCAGGTTCAACAGGGACTTCAATATCCAAAATAAAGTTGTCCTATTTATATATATCATTATGCCAAATCCCTTGCGGGGTAGGCAGAGAGTACCAAGTTACAGCCTCTTTCCTTACAGGATCTCTCCAGCTTCCTCCACTCTTATAGTTCGTCCCGTACACGCTCGCCAGTTATGGAGACTCTTGACTTGCCCTTCAGATAAAACACGGTATATTTGGTCATGGTAAGATAATCTAGGTCTTTCCCTACATCTTTCCACTTTCGTATTGTATAACTGTTTTGTCATTCTTTCTTCCGGAATACTTTCTATATGCTTAAACCACTGGAGCATACCCTTTCTCATCTTTCCAACCATACTATTTTTCATACATCTGCGCAATTCGGTCAGCTTAACTTCGCATTTCCTTCGCAGAGCTCGCATTTCAACTGCATTTATCCTGCTTTAATTCTATTTCTTACATATCTAAGCACTCTGTTACGTATGGTCAGCAGCGCCTTATGGCTCATGTGCCGGCTCCCAAGAAGCTTACTCATCGCACCCTTCACTCTATTCCCTGCATTTACTCTTCTCTTTATATCAGCGGTGTATGTGCCATCTATACTGAATCAAAGATATACAAAATCGTTCACTTGCTCCAGAACATCGTTACCACAATTCTTGCATTCGTTCTTAATTCTGCCCGTACAAAAACCATAAGCTTGGTTTTTTTTACATTTACATACAGTTTGAGTCACCGTAGGGTCTAACACAATTATATAATTATAACTAGCATTTTTTTTTAACTTACTAATCTGTTATCGGATTGGAACGCGGCCTCCACTGCGAAGATTCGGCGAGAAACGGCGGGCTTGTCTTTTTTGCCTAATTCTCCATTCATTTTTTTTTCATAATTTTATGTATAGATATATACATTTTCATATTATACAAAATCACTAATGCGATCCAGCTCCAGTGTGATGCCTTACGACTGCGATGACAATTTTAAGAGTATAAATATATGTCAGCTATAAAATTGTTTTCCACGCAAAACCAAAATTCGGCTCTACCTGTTTTTAATATTTATAACTGAAACTGCCGGAGAAAATGGGAGGGATGGACATTTATGTATTAGAATAAAATATGTCGGACCGGCCATTATGTAATAGCACCATAAAATGTTTCCGCGTAATATCACCGATATAATATCCTAGGGGGCCTTTTTTCGATGACTGCTGCTGGCGGAGTTAGGGTCTTTTCGATAGACTTGATAATTGGTTAAATAATATAATTGGATAAAATATTGTTAAAGATTAAAAATTTTTTCATTACATGAATGTATGTAACTTACACTCAGAATCTTAACTTATCTTTTCTTATTTGGCATTTTGTAGGGTTGATCTTCATCAAGCGCACTTCGACCCAATGGGATCTTATGTACTGCCCTTAGCCCTAGTGTCCCAAAACTCCCTGTAATAGGATGTGTATTCCGCCAGGGGGGAAGAGCCGGTATTCTCCTGGTGATGGATGCACACACACACTCAGAATAGTTATGTTTGATATTGTAGGTGGTAGGTACTCATTCTGTTGCTCATGTAGACTCTTCTCAATAATTGGAACTGATTGTATTGTAATCACTTCTATTAATATTAACATAGGTGAATTGAACAATGTCAACAGTTAGTTTGCAGTCGTGAAGTTTAGATCGATAGATAGTGATAGGGGCATGGATATAATACAATGTATTGAGCACTCTGCGAAACGGGATGACAAGGATACTCACAGAGAGCCTCACGTCTCTTTCTAAGTAGGATGACCAAACATAGGTACGATTATGGACTTGTTGACATATAATTAACGTATAATTCTCGGGCAATGTTTATTGTTCTAATTCTTTCTTTTTACGCATATGCCACATCTTAAATGAGTAGTAGTCAAAGTTTTTGTTTAAATTGTCCATTTTCTTGTTGAATGTACATTTTTTTCAGAATCTGTAGCTGTAGCTGTAATCTGTAGCTGCCCTTACTGCCCTACTGCCCCATCTTAATCCACTCTGAATACAAATACAAATTGAGAACCTTGTTCGTTTTGAACTCGGTAATAAATGGTTTACAGCGTATTTAAACCACATCATAAATAGGTATAGACCATATTAGTTCTACCTTATGGTCACCGTACTGCAACGTAATGGGTGCGAGCGTGACACCGGGCTTCTGCTTATTGCTGTCACTCATCATGGTTTCTCGAGTTGTTTAAATCATAGCAAATTCAATGTTGTGTCTGTGAGTAAGAGTTTAATTTTCTTTAGTAATTTTTTGACGGAACTAAATCCTTTGTTTTATATCTATGGATAGGGGAGATAAGTGTTGCCAACTTAAAATTACTGAAGACAAGCGTTAAACGTTTTAATACTTAACAAGTGGTAAGATTTGAGAACATCTATACGTGGCTCTTTATGATAGGTATATATTTTTATTTAAAGGAAATTATAGGCTGCACACATTATTGTACTTTTATACGAATCCCTAACAGAACCGCACTTTCTACTAAACTAAAATTTTTATGTTAGCTACTTTCGTAGTTAGCTACTTCTTTATTCCGTGTGCCGTTCTCCCGACCGCCATGTGAAAACCGACGCCTACCTACCTATACATACTTTCTGCAATATAAGTGCGTTCGATTTACACACAGTTTCACTTACAATAAGGGTGGTTTGTTTCACGAAAATATAAAGAGGGGTCGGCCTAAGGAACTGTGCACTGTGGCTTCCAACTAGGCCCTGACGTCATCGTGGTGTGATTTACGTCAGCCTGTCATTCTCAATTACACGGCAAACACAAAAGTGGGCAGGGTGTAATGTCCTCTACATCCCGCGCCGCCCTGCGCAGATACTCACACTCCCTTATTATATTATTTATCTGCTCTTTATATTTGCTTCTTGGTTCGCTTATATGAGTGACCGCTCTAAGTGCTCAGCCCCTTGCTAGTGACGCTGTAGAGGCCATCTGTGACCAACCCGATTCTGTTTCAAATGTAATATTTTCCGAGTCACCGTCTCAGCCGACCAAACCGATTTCGCGGTCGGCAAAAATGATTGTGCAACTGAAAGGAATATTAGAAATATTCGTGCATTTTAAAATGGGTTTTAAAGCAGTAATAATAATGTTTAATTTTGGTTATAGGATCTAAGGTGTGAGCAAGACCATTTCTGACTACTCAGCTAAAAAGTGTCGATTTTTGCATTTGGGAAACGTTTTTTAGTAGATAGTATTAAAATGCATTAATAGTTTCGCCTGGAGAAATTTAATTATTATCGATGAAAAAATGCCGGAAAACAGGATGAAGAAATAAATATAATACTACAGTGGAGGGCTGAAGAAAACCTATAGACCTTATCTGATAGACAAGTCAATAATATGTTTAACCTATGAGCGTATTTATGAGTCGAGCTATAAGAATGGAGGATGCGAGAGAGGTTTGAACTCTGTACACTCTGGCTTACCCTGTAAGAGAACTGACGTGATGATGTAAATAGACAAAAAAATTAACAAATTACAATCACAACATATGTCTTTACTAAACGTAGTTTTTAAGAAATAATACAAATTAACTTGACTGCCTCGTTGGTCTGATAGCAAAGCGCATCGCTTTGTGATCACGAGTCGGACAAATGTAGTTTTTCTAATGAAAAATTCCCAGTATGAGTCCGGAGTCTGGAATTGTGCCCGGTATATGGCAATAGGCTCGCACCCTATTACATGAGACCTCACATCGTCGGCGAAACGTGGGTATACTCAGTACACCTCTGCCATCCCCTCTGGGGAATATAGGCGTGACGGTGACGGTGTAATACAAATAAAAATAATTATTAGATCCGAAAACTATTTGCTGTTTCTTAGTATACCGTAATTACAACTTGGAATTTTAAATATTATCTCTAACAAGATTAACCTAAAATTAAACATATTAATTAACCTGGCATAAGCTACTAAGCGACTTTGATTGCTAAAGCGTGTCGAGAACTTTTAAGACTTGATTCACAACAAGTGGTTTGGAATACACAAAGTGATAGGAATAGGGGCTATACCTATATAAAAACACCATTTCTAATTAAAGTTCACTCACAAGGTCTTTTAAAAAAAAGCGTACTCCCGCACCAGGAATTATTCCCATATCGCGTTTATAAACACGAAATACACATACACAAACACACAGGCCGAAACAAATATTTGTGGGGTCACAGAAAGATTTGTCTCTGGCCGAGATTAAACCCGCTACGACTCGACACTAGACCAAACCGGCCGTCAAATATTTGTTACAGTGGTGGATAATTAAGCCCCGAATAACTTGAGACATGATATACAATGTGAAAGTGGAAAGATGTATGTACTGGGGAAGACCTAGACTATATTACCATGACCAAATAGACAGAGTTTTATCTGAAGGACAAGTCAAGAGAAAGAACCTGTTGGCACTCTGTACTCTCTGCCTACCCCACAAGGGATCTGGCGTGATGATATAGATAGAACTTGAGACAAAGTCCTATAGTAGGTACTCTACTGTGTCAAAGCGTAGCATACGGTAGCTCTGATGAAACTTTACTTTCTATTCGCGTAGTTAAGTCAGTTTGTCGTTGTTTAGGTTGGCGGTGTATTCTAATTTGTTCCCTTCCTCTTGAAGTATTTACTATTACTTCCAAAACGAAATGTGTGGCGTCCTTTTGTGTCTGTATAACTACGCTACTGGCTGAGAGGATATTGAAACTTCATCGGAGTAGCAGATATTACGTCTGAAGGGCAAGGACGCAACTAGCTCAAGGGCGCTTCAAGGAGGAAAGGCCTTAGCTCGAGAAGTTGCTAACGGGAAGGCATAAACGTAGTGCTCTGCGCTGGCCGGCAGTCAAGAGATTCTTTGACCGCTATCTTCAGCCGAAAGATGTCCACTGTAGAACAAAAGCCTCTCTCAGAGACCGCCGCGACGACCGCCTTTATATTGTTCGCATCCAACTTTTACCAGTGACCTTCAACAGGTCATCTGCACAACTTGGTGGCCTGCCCACTCCACGCGTCTTACGGTACGCAATCGCCAGTCGAGAAATTTGCTGGCGAGGAAATATTGAGTAATACAGATTCCGCAAACAGGTGCAGTATCTGTATATGAAAGGTGGTAAGTGAGAATTGTGTTTACCTTGTTGCGTAGACCCTTTTATATTAGAAGGTTATTTTTTATCAAATACTGGTCAGCGAATGACTCTTGTCCCAACTGATGGAAAATTAAGTAAGGGGCGAAGATGTGGCTCGCTGCGTCAGTGATATATTTTTTCACTTTAAAATACGAGTAGTCTAAAATGCGCTGAGGAGACGGAAGTTAGACTAAGGTCCGAATCGGTGTTATCGAGCTAGACCCGCGTCCTCGTCAGGCAACTCCGTGCATCAGGTAGCATCTTGAATGTCACAAAAGTCCAAATTCAATAAACAAAGTAGCCGGTGCGTTCGGGTATTGGTACGGTTATTGCTCGTCTACAGCGAACGTGCGTCAGCGATAAATAAAAAGAGGTGGAACCTTCTGGAAAGTAATTTTTACTCTTCGCGCGGATTCTAGATTTTCTTTTACTAATCGATGGAAGATCTAGAGACTAAGAATGCGTATATAATTCAAGATCCTACAGTAAAAGGTGTTTGAAAGGGAAGAAAACCGATGAAGGTCAGCTCGATTTGAGACTTTAAATACTTTGAATAAATAAGGGTATATTTTATTTAGCTCTGCTGATTCCTCCACAGTCATTAATTTAATGAAAATTATGTTATTTGTGTTAGATGGCACTAGGTAATCCAATAACAAACGTACCTACTCGGAATAAACGAATATAAATGTTATCTCTAAAATCAAAATCAAAATCAAAAGTTTTTTATTCATGTAGACCAAAAGGCACTTATGAATAGTCAAAAAGAGAAAATTATTAATTACTTAAGACTCTACCACCCGTTCGGAAAGTCATTCCTGTGGAGAAGAAGGGCAAGAAGCTCCACGGTTACTCTTTTTTAAAAATGAGGTTTACAATTCTTTTTGTATACATTGCATTTATGGAGTATGGGAGAACAATGCAGAACGAGCTAAATAGAAGTGCTTAAGTATAGATTAATCATAAGTGTACTTAGATTCATGATATTACTCTCTAAAAATAGAATCCTTTACAACTAATAAAAGGACGAAAGTATATTGTAAGGAGTGGTCCACAATTTATACCCTCGCCGTTGGTACAGCAATGAAGAGAGTCGTTCTAAAGATATATTAACTGAGAAAATGCAAGAGAATATAGAACCACATTCTGCATCATGATTTAACAGTTTTTATTACACTCGAAATTAATGGAGCACTGAAATTGCTGATGTCGACAGAACTATTTTCATGAACGTAATAGATTCGGAGTGTCCTAGAAACTTCGGTGAGTCCAATGGGAATGTTTCAGAGGCCGAAGCAAATAAATTAAATTGGGGTGAAATTTGCAAGTGAGACGCAAATTCTTCTGTTCAAAAATGTACGAATTTATCTTGTAACGGTGACGTTTATAAAAAGTATTGGAAACAAGCCAGGTCGGGCCGGATAAGCTAGAATACCGATGGTCTGCGAGCTATTTGTAGTTATTTGCAGCTAAATTCCATATATTTTCTGATATACAGGGCTTTTATTGTCGCTCTAAATTCCACTTTAATTAAAATCTTTATATTTTTGACGTATAATGACGGTGTGTTTGTAATTTTTCTCCTTAACGTCTTGACAAAGAACCATGAAAAGTGACGGAATCTCGTTTCGGGAGCCAAGATTCACTTTTGTACTTATCTGATCATCTGAATGGTTTTTAGCTATTATACCCGGTAGCTGGCGCTGTTGTCAACCATAAAATAAACGCGTGCAAAGCCACGGGATGCTGCTAGTATCGACATAAATTTAATATTTTTTCACACCGATATTCGCTTTTTTTTATTCAATTCGACTGCCTCGTTGGTCTAGTGGCAAAGCGCATCTCTTTGTGATAACGAGGTCCTGGGTTCAAATCCTAGGTCGGACAAGTGTAGTTTTTCTAACGAAAACTTCCCAGTGCGAGTCCGGAGTCTGGAATTGTGCCCGGTATATGACAATAGGCTCGCCCCCTATTACATGGGACCTAATATCGTCGGCAAAACGTACACCTTTGCCACCCCCTTGGGGAATATAGGCGTGACGGTGTTTTTTTTTTTTTTCATTTGATAAATACTATATTAGTTGACAATCGACTAACGGCCGGTTTCAGTATTTATATCAAGGATAAATTTGCCTACTACGGATCGAATTTTGATATATTTTGTATGGAAAATCCGTCAAAATTCTACTGATAGTAAGCAAATCTATCCCTGCTGATCTATAAATGAAGTTTATTGTTCTGGCCATACAACGACCAGAGTAGTGTTGTGTTCTCTACGACACTACTACTTTTCGGCAAGAATGTTAGGTCCTATTTAATCTATCTATCTATCTATATCATCACGCCAGATCCCTTACGGGGTAGGCAGAGAGTACAGAGTTCCAACAGGCTCTTTCCTTACATACCTCTCTGGCTTCCTCTACTCTCATAGTTCGTCTCATACACGCTCGCCGGTTACAAAGACTCCTGACTTGTCCTTCAGATAAGACCCGGTCTATCAGGTCATGGTAAGATAGTCTAGGTCTTCCCCGGTACCTACATCCTTCCACTTTCGCATTGTATATCAGTTTTGTCATTCTTTCTTCGGACATTCTTTCTATATGCCCGAACCAACGGAGCATACCCTTTCTCATCTTCACACCGATATTCTCTTTCATACCTATTTGCTTTCTTACTACGCTGTTGCAAATACGGTCGGTCAGCTTCACACCGCACATCTTCCGCAGAGCTTGCATTTTCACCGCATTTATCCCACTTTCATTCTCCTTCTTACATACCCAGCTCTCGCTGCCATATAACAGCCTTGGGACAAGCACTCCATTATGTATGACCAGCTGCGCCTTTCGGCTTAAGTGCCGGCTCCCAAGTAGCTTTCCCATCGCGCCATTCACTCTGTTCCCTGCACTCACTCTTCTCTCTATGGCAGCGGTGTATTTTCCATCCTTACTGAATGCGCATCCAAGATATACAAACTCATTCACTTGCTCCAGCACATCGTTCCCAACCACAATCCTTGATTGTGTCCTATTTAATAATAATATATTGAGGATTGCGGTCCTATTTAATAATTATGTTTTAGTATATTTATTAAATCAGCCCTAAACAGGACGAAATGAGAGTGTAGGGGTATATCCTATGTACTCCATATTGTCCATAACTCATCTTCAAAAATAATATCAAAACATCTATTCATCTATCTATATCATCACGCCAGTTCCCTTGTGAGGTACGCAGAGAGTACAGAGTTCCAACAGGTTCTTTTCTTACAGATCTCTCTGGCTACTTCCACTTTCATAGTTCGTCTCATACACGCTCGCCGGTTACGGAGACTCTTTACTTACCCTTCAGATAAGACATGGTCTATTTGGTCATGCTAAAATAGTCTGGGTCTTTCCCGGTACCTACATCGTTTCACATTCGCATTGTATATTTGTTTTTTTCATTCTTTCTTCTGACATTCTTTCTATATACCCGAATCAACGGAGCATACCCCTTTCTCATCTTAACACCGATACTATCTTTCACACCTACACGCTTTCTGCCTACACTGTTGCGAATACGGTCGGTCAGCTTGACTTCGCACATTTTCTGCAGAGCTCGCATTTCGACCGCATTTCCTTTTGCCTGCTTTCATTTTCCTTCTTACAAACCCAACTCTCACTGCCATATAACAGCATTGGGACATCAAACATCATCAATCAATAAAATATTTAATCATTTTAAATATTCAACGAGCGAGCGAGCAAAAAACCAAAAAAATAATAAGACACCGACAAGGTCTAGTACTAAAAACATATTTTGGCTCATCTTTATTATTATACACAAAAAATATTCAATTATTCAAAAAAGATAAATTATTTTTAGTGTTTTTGAGTTTACAAATAATAAACTGCTGGATGGAAAGTGTACGCCTACCAGAATTATATGCCAAGTCACGCGCCGTCTAAAATTTTACTGAGTTTATTTAAATATGCAAAGATAAAAATGTTGTTCCTCTGTTATTTTTTGACGTTTTATATGTTTTTATTTATACCAACATTTTGGCAACATCATTTATTTTTTTAAAACAGCTCTACACACACACACACACGCACACACACCCGCATACGCGCACGCAAACGCACATGCTTTCGCACACACATACACACACATACTCACATACATACACATACACACACATATACACACACACATAAACACACCCACACACATACACACATACTCACACATACACACACCCACACACTTACACACACACATACACATACACACACGCACACATACACATACACATACACAGATACACAGACGAAACAAATTTTTGTTGGTTTCACAAATATTAATCCCATGGGGATGAAACCCGTGACTACTCGATCTGTCGGCAACTGCACCCCCCAACCCCGTGCCGCGCCCCGCAGAGATGTAAAATAGTAGTTAGTAATTTCTTGTATTATTTCGAATATCAGTTTTTATCTCTGGTTATACCCAAGCGAAACATCATCATCATTAGGCAAAAAACATCGGAGGTAAGTCCTTCCCCAAAGATTGTCACAACGGCACTATTAGGTCAGAGCAAAATATAAGCTAATTAAATATACCATCATTATTTGTTTCTCTGTTACTGTTTCAGACCAAAACGGCTGCAATAGATAAACACATATAGGACTGATGTTAGAATCCGTTGTTTCCTTCGGAAAAACTCTAAATAAAAACTCTCAGGATCACAATATAATCTTAGTAAAATTCAATGTAACATCAAAAGCACTTTAACAAAATCTCTCATAATACCTCTAAAGGCTTTTTTCAAAAGTAACAAAGCGACCACAAACTCGCATGTTGTATGTTGGGTCACGACCTCCCTAAATCCGACGGATGTGTGGAAAGGCCACGACCCTGACTGATATCAGGGCGAACGAAATGTGCGAGGGATACAAAGTTTGAGGTCCGATGGCACTTTGTGACTAACTATTACTATTTTGATGGCCCGTCTCAGTGACCAAATCGATTCTAACAGATTTACCGATGGGAATAGTCATTTTGTAAGAATATTTCGGTTGTGCTTATTGACTGATTGATTTTTTGTCTAAGAAATTTAGTGGGATGTGACTGATGTTCACTTAGCATGATACAGCCAGCGACTAAGTTGTTGAACAACTTCACTTTTTAATACTGCTAATATTCTTAATTTTATAAACGTCGGCAAAACAGATATATTAGGAAGATATTTAAATATTATTTAAATAAAGAAGAATACAAATAGTTTTAATCGTAAATAAAGGTATGCAAAGTAAGTAGTATGTGTATGGGAAAACAAATCGCTTAATTCCAAAACTGAGAATTTTCGGCGACGTAAATCGCTGACAGTACACAACTACGAACTTAACAATATCAATTTATCAGATTCTACACGTGCTCTTTTGTCCTAGACTGAAGCATGCAATTAAACGAGGTTCTTTATTTTTTTAAGGTAGGGAATATGAAAACTCAATACAGGCATAATATGAATTCAACGTGCCTCTATTATTATTGTCAGGGCAAATTCCGCAAGCCGCAATCGCAAACGACGGCGTCCACCTAACTGGTGTTACGAACACTGAAACTTCGCGCCAGTTTGTCACTTGTAGTCAAAAGTTTGACCCTCGACTTGAAACGGTTCGACTGGGATCCAGAACAAAAGTTTTCCGTCACAACGCCTTTTTATTTTATGACGGGTGTCAATTACGGGATATCTTTTGTTCTTTTCCCGAAGTTTTGTTAATAAACTTTCGGTTCGCGCTGGCTGTTTTTATTTCCGTATTTGATATCACAATAAAGGGAGGGATCAAGTTCTTTCATTCGGTAACGCGCAACCAAGTTTCCGAATCGAAAGCGTATTTTTTTCTGTTTCAGACAAAAACAATATTGGATAGTGCAAACAAATTTGGAATCATGTGCTGAAACTTTCACATATTATACTGAGACGACAGTTTTTTTAACTTTGTTACTTGTAACAGAATTGTGTCCGTAGTACTTGAAGTTCAGTTGATAAAAGTGAACATTACAATAATCCAAATAGTGGATCTATTTGTATCGTTATTTGCAGCACAGTTTTTGTCAATTCTTGGCCTCGTTCAGGTGGTTTGCGTCGCGACTCCATCAGTGGGCTTGGAATATGAAGTGTGTATTGTGTCCAGTGGTTTTATTAGTCTAATATTACTTACTTACTCCGTTGGTTCAATAACCTTAAATGAATCTTTGCTCTATATCAGGAGCGACTAATCCATCGGCAACTGATTAGCATGCGCAGCAGGGCGTTCGTTGGTTGGTTGGATCTTTATTCATTCCCGTCATCAATTTAATAACGCTAAACAAAAATTTGGTAACTTCAACTAACATGAGTTGAAGTTACCAAATTTTTTTTTAGCAAATAGTCCATTTTTCACAGCACACCGTAACATATTCTCATAATAACATTAAGTGTGGTTCATTATTATTGTTTCGTATCAAAAGATTAAATAAAATAAAATTAAAATCAAAAGATGCTATAAACTAATTGACCTTGAAGCAAACAACCTGTTATCAAAACGTCTCTATAGCAAATCAGTATATAAGCAGAAAATCATATTTATATAGTACAGTGATTATAAAGTATTTTCTTTTGTGTCATGCATATTCATAAGTTACCGACATAGCTCGCAGACTCAGTAAGCTAAAGTGGCAATGGGCTGGTCACATCTGCAGAAGGACCGACGGCCGATGGAGCAAGCGTGTCCTAGAGTGGAGACCGCGACTTGGTAAGCGTAAGGTAGGACGGCCCCCAGCTAGATGGACCGACGACCTCAAGAAGGTCGCTGGGACGGACTGGATGCGGAAGGCGGGGGACCGTGTGCAATGGCGCGTGTTAGGAGAGGCCTATGTCCAGCAGTGGACTACGATAGGCTGATTGATTGATTGATTGATTGATATTCATACTGCAAATTTCAGCATCTCATACATTACTTCCAAAAGTTGCTTCCAAAACGCACAATTCCGATAATAAATCCATTAAAATAGGCGCACTTGGCGATGATTAAGCCAGCAACGCGATTCGGCCAACAGCGGCTAAAAACACGCGGTTCTAGGCCGACTCCGAATAATCCTTGCTAAGCCGCGGTAACTCCATTTTATTGTACATTTCCCAGCAAAGTGCCTTGAAAGGCTGAAAGCCGGGCGAACATTCATTTGCATAAAATGCTACAATATAATGTTGCTTTTAAGTCGCCATTGGTAGCAATACCTCATTTTGTTTGAAGCTACAATAGGTTTTTTCAACACAGTTGATTGATGGAGATGAAAATAGGATGAGGGGTGGACGGGATTTAATTTACTGCCTTTTGACCAACTTCAGAAAAAGAGGTTATGTATTTCGACTTTTTCGGATCTACATTCAAATCTCGAGCATTACATGATTTAAAAAAAATGTTATTTTTTATCTGGTCGCCCTGTTTCAATATATATTTTTGTACTAGCCTAATGAGTTAACTTCTGAACTAAAGTTGTTTTGAAGTTTTTATATTTATTTAAGGATTATTTTTCTTTTCGACTGTGAGAGTTTGACAAGTCAATGACTTTAAATAACTCACAATTTTCTATTACATTTTTTAACTTAGTATCTCTTCTGCTTGATAGACTAAGTCTAAGTATATTCTAACTTCTTGAACCCTCCTAGACTGTATCTTTTTCGAACTCTCGAAAATACTTGTCCCTTTCAGTGCTCATTAGTAGAAATAAACAGATTTTTCAAATTTCAAAAATTCCCCTACATACCCTAAGTATAGCAGAGGTATGTAGTGTTATAAAGATGACGCTTACTAGCGTTGAAGTACGTTAAAGACTCGACCGCTTTAGCGCCAGCTCGAGTGTTGTAACAGTAGTGTAGTGTGTACACTCCGACAATTATCAGGTCCCAATTTACAAGGAAACGAACCCATTACTACAATACCGGGCACAATTCCAAACGTGGACTTCTAATGTGATTATAGAGCTCCTCAGAAAACATCAGTAATACTCTCTCCGACATAGGATTCAAAACATTGACCTCGTGATCACTAGCCATAGCATGTGCCATTAAACCAAATACGCGGTAGCATAATATACAAGGTGTAACATAATAAACGCAAGACCTCAGACACCCCGATTAGAGAATTGCTTCAAGTCAATAAAGTCAAAACGAAAACCAAATTTTCAAATTTAAAGGTTGTTACCCTTTTTTAAATTTGAACTTTGAAACTTGTACGTGTATGTGTGCGTTTTGAGAAATACCTTTTAGGAATGCGTTTGGGATCTTCTTCTTGCTATGAATCAAGAATAAATTTAATTTTTTATAGCGCACTGAACGAGTAAAAGTATATTCCGCAAATTTAAAAAAAAATGTAATATACATTTATAATTGTTGGAATCGATTCAGTTACCGATTAAAAAAATACTACTTTCAGGTATTGCGTTTATTATGTTACAGCTTGTATATATGATTATCTTTTAAAGGACGCTGTCTTGATAGGCTTAAGCTACCTATATGCTAAAACAGTCTGTAGCTTTATGCTCCACATTAAATTGTCGGTAGTAAAAAGGCAGATTACGGTCTACCCTTTAAATAAAAGCTTTTTTTAGTCTCTGCGTGTCTGTCTGGCACAGTAAAGACAAACATGTTAAGTTACTTATTTCATTGCAGTATGTTGTATATTTTTGCATTACTGATTTATAATTTCGTAACATTTTTCACGTCTTTCACCTTGTACCTCCTAGGTGAGTGACAAATGCGACGGCAGGATGCAATTCGACGTCATAATCCGTCAAGATTGAAAGTCCGCTACTTTCAATAAAAAAAATTAGAGTAGTACTAATTAGTATTTTAACACAAAACAAATTACTGGTTTTATTATGTATACGTTTTGTTGTTCAAACATGTTTTTTTTTTTATTTATTATTGACAACAAACAATTGTATAATTGAACATAGTACAAGTACTGAGTTCAAATTGAACTAAATATAATTATTTAGTAGATAACCGTATTTAGAGCACCGTTATCCAATAAATAATATTAAATACTTATTATATGGCGACGAGTATAAACTCATTACATTTACAAACTCAAACTCCCATAATTTATTTTATATAAGCCCTGCGGGGGCGCTTGCAAATAGTCAATTAACTTTTTTTTTAAATCTAATTTAACTACTAATCTACCATCGGATCGGAACGCGGCCTCCACTAACAAGATCCGGCGAAGAAACTCAGCGGGCTTGTCTTTTTTAGTTGCTACTCTTTTTTTCTTTTTTTTTTCAATTGTTCATTTTTATTGTGTGGATTCAATGTTTAGGTTACAATTAAATAGTTTACTATCTAGCTCCAGTGTGATGCCTTACGATCGAGATATGAATATAATGATGGTATCTGTAAAGAGCGTCTAAAGGATTCCAGATGGACCAGTCCCCACAAGCAGCACCGGTTCACGAGTATGACTGCTGGAACAGCCATCACTCCCCTCGACTATATTGGAGGGAAGGGAGTGACCCGCGCCAGACATCCACCGCAAGACCAAACCGAAACCCCAAAGACGGTAGCCAGATTGTGTCTAGAAAGCAGCAATACCCCAAGCTCATCAGGCAGAACACACTACGCTTTAACATTGCCGTAGTAATAAGAGAACAATACATAGCATCACTATTCATAAAATGGCACTTAATTCCCACGCGGTCTTAACTTCTATGTAATCCGAGATTTGGTAATAAGCATTCTTACATAATTTAGCCTTGATTATAGTTTTAAATTAATTAATTGGTAAATCTCGAATATCGTGGGGTTTATTATAAAAGCGTACACTGGCCCTTAAACGAATTGCTAATTCTGTGGAGACGCGTGACTTGTACAGCAAGATTATTTTTACTTAGAGTATTTAAAGTGCGGATATCACTCAATTTTTCAAAATTTTCCATATTCTTTCTCGTATATAATAAATTTTCGTATATGAATTGGGAAATAACGGTTACAATGTTTATTTGCTTCAACTTATCTTTCTGAGATTCTTTAGGAGATATAGTGTAAATGGCTCTACTAGCCCTTTTTCTGGAGTATGAATATGGTATTAAGGTCTGCAGAGAACTCTCAAAGCAAGATTCCATAGGACATAATACTATGGAAATAACTGAAATAAACGATTCTAGCCGTTTCAACATTAGTTAGGAGTCTGATTCTTTTAACCACATAAACTGCCGAACTTAACTTTCCAAATAGTTTTTAAATATGTTCGCCCCATTGTAATTTGGCATCTATGGTAATACCTAAAAACGAAGTCGATTCAACAAGATCCAACTCGAAACACATTACATTAAAAGGGTTCTAACATTAATTTTAGAATAAAAAAAAGCAAATCTTAATCAAGTAACCAGCTTATATACTTGTAGCTCAAATACTTGTGTTTTGGGAAGAATTATGCCCATTTCAAATTTTTTGTCCAACAGACAAACAAAACGGACAGACAAAAAGCAAGAGAGAATAGCAACATGCTAATGAAAGATTTTCAGCTCATTTTCTTCCTATAAAAACATTCCAGAAACCACACCTGACCCGGTAGATATTATTATCTTACACGTAGTACAGTAAATTGCCAACACAAATACACCGCGGCCACTGTTGTGTAAACTGTGTTACTTTGAATTAGGGGCCGGACAAACAAACAGACGAGGTCGACGTAATTTGCCGCCGGTCTTATTTATTACGGGACCCTAAAATAATACGGTGGGAATGTTTAACAATCAATTGTCTTTTATTGAAGTAATCCGTGTTTAGTACTGCTAAGTTTCTTAGATTTCAATTACTGTTTCATGTAGGTTTGATGGATTAGGATAACCAAAAGTAAGTTTACTTTATTGGGTATCTGGCTACCAGCTTTGTTTTTGAGTTGAACATTTATTAAACCAGCCTATACTGAAGGCACACACATGCACACACACACACACACACACACACACAGAGAATGTAGATACACACAAGTGCAGAGGAAGTAGGTGATTCTCCTAAACACAACGTGCGTGGTGGAAGGAGGTTTGCGGCAAACTGCAACTGCAACTGAGCTGCCTGCAAAGGATTACGAACCTTATTCCCCTCCTATCAGCCGCTACCGCCGTCCGCGGCATATTCTCACCGACCCACCCGATGCCCGTACATCCCTTCTTTTGGATACAGATAACGCACACAGGATCAGATACCGACCTCGCCGCGAGGTCGCAAAGTCCCTTGCCCGCCGGCCGCTGCAGAGCACCACGGCGAGATACCTAGTATATGCCCTCCCCTATAGAGACTGCCCAAGCCGAGGGCGTTCCTCCTTGAGACGCCCTTAAGCTAGTTACCCCCTTGCCCTTCTGGCTCGAGCGTGGTGATTGCCGCTCGTCCTTTGGCCAGTGAAGCTGTAAAGTCCCAGCGGCCAACAGCGTAGATCATTGACACACACACTCACACAAAGCTTCCAATTCCTTTGCTTGACAATTACCACATTAATTGGTAACCGACACCAATAGTTTAAGTGCCCTTCGAAGCGCGGAGACGATTGAATATGAAAACACCACAAACGGTTACCCATCTCACACTGACCGAATCAAACACGGATGACCGTAATTTATTAATATACCAATGAATTGATCTGCTCAGTTTTCTTGTGTTAAAGACAGATTTAGCTGTAGTCAGAGAAAACGTAAAAATGTGTGGAAATGACATTTTACGACCAAAAGTCACATGGTCTGACTAATCGATTGCATAAAGAGAATAGATACAAATACTTACATCTTTGTAGTACAACACACAGGGTTTATAATGCTACAAGGATATTTTGACCCGTAGATGACATTGACTGAGGGCGCTGGTGTAAATTAAGGGGTTATCATTTACTAAAATGTTCCTACTTCCAGGGAAATATTTTAACATGTGGGTCCGCACGCTTACTAATTAAAAAAGAACTTAGGTCATTTGATGATAGCGTTAGTTCCGATTTTTCACCGCGGGCCGATATACCCTTGTATGACAGTATGTAGAAATTCAATATTATATATTTTATCTTTACTCCTCCGTGCTCACTTTTAAGGTTTCGCCACATAGCTGACGCAGCGTGACGGGAGCGCGACGGTGGCGCGGCTGGGAAGTTGCGCTGCGTTGCGTGTCCCGTATATTTTAGTACATTACTAAAATATACGGGACACGCAACGCAGCGCAGCCCCGCTCGGTGCGACGGCAAACGTCACAACGAACGTAGCCGACCGCATACGGCGCGCTCCCATCGCGCTCTGTCGGTTATTTCACCAAACCTTTAACAAATAAACATTCATTAATTCTATATTTGTGTAATTTATACAAATAACTCAAATATAGATCAATAACAATGCCAAATAGACTAAATTGTAAGATTGTATACGGTTATGTTTCAGGCACAAGTTGGTTCGCAGAATTCCTTAACAAAAAGGAAACAAAATATAGATACTATTTTTTTATTATTTCTTGTTCCTGTATTATATTCCGCAGTCGTCGGCTCACTTTATGCTTCATAAAAATTTAGTAGATACTTATATTTCTGCTTTCTAGTTACATCAGCATTGTGGTACTGTTTCTCCAATTTTTTTTTTCATTTTATACGAGTATTGCGCGTGCCTTGTAATTGTTAGAGGAAAAGGTTACAAAATAAAAGCGCTCTCTAATTGCACTATTGACAATATATATATAACTTTAACTATCAGGAGAAGTTTCTAAGAAAAACTAATTGACTTATATACTAGCAGTTTTCCGCGACTTAGTACCCGGTGCCAACAGCGCCACCAACCGGGTCTATGTTATAGTAAGCCTATTTAACTTTTGGATAAAATAGCTTTCCAATGGTGAAAGAATCATTAAAATCGGATGAGTAGTGACGTAGTTTAACCCGAACATCCAAACTCACAAACTTTACCTATTTTTAATATTAGTATAGATTATAATATTATTATAGATGGTGCAATTCTTATCATCCTAGAATGAAAGCCCAGCAAATGTATACAGTGCCTACTTTTTATTAATATTAATGAAAGTACAGAACAATAAGTATCATTTACATATTTTCCTATTTGAATTGCTAGGATAAAAGGCCGGTGCACCCCGAAGGTATCTATCGGTCAGCTGACGTGAACTGAATCGCCACGGAGTCATTCAATGTCGTTTTGCGATCGGCATAGGTGTTTGTGTTACTATTATTTCGATGATAATACTTATTAAAGTGTTGTATATTACTTATTTTCATTTTTTATTACAAATAAAGAGAAGCTTTGGATTCATAGTTGAGCTTTCGTTCTAGGACGATAATTGCACCATGTTTATAAGACAACAAACCAAATCCAAACTAGGCATCCAGAAGCCTAAAATCACCAGGGGCTTCTTTTAATAATGTAGGTAAAAAATGCTATTAAGAAATTCAATTCCTAAGGGGACGAAAAGGGTGAAATACTATGGCATGGAAATTGAAACCGTTTTCGTTTCACATAGCTTTAGTATACTGTTATAAAACCTTGGGCATGCGTTGATTTTATAACATATACATATTAGTATAATCAAACAAATTATGACGTATACATATTGGTATAATCGAAAGATTTTTAATAAATCTTATCAAACGAGCAAAAACATTGGAATACAACTAATATCGTAAAGAGAAAGTTTGTGAGTATGGAACGATGGATGTTTGTTCCTGTTTCACGTACAAAAATACTGAACGGTTTTGATGAAATTTTGCAATAATATATCTTTTACATCAGAATAACAAATCTATACTAATATTATAAAGAGGTAAAATTTGTGAGTTTGGATGTACGGGGTAACCTCCGGTACTACCGATCCGATTTTAATGATTCTTTCACTATTGGAAAGCTACCTTTTCCAGAAGTAATATAGGTTATACAAGGTGTAACATAACAAACGCAAGACCTCAGACACCCCGATTAGAGAATTGCTTCATAAAGTCAAAACGAATTTTCAAATTTAAAGGTTTTTACCCTTTTTTAAAGCACTTTTATACCCCAATTAACAATGAAACTTGTACGTGTATGTGTGCGTTTTAAGAAATACGTTTTAGGAATGCGTTTAGAATCTTCTTCTTGCTATGAATCAAGAATAAATTTAATTTTTTATAGCGCACTGAAGGAGTAAAAGCATTTTTTTGCAAATTAAAAAAAAATATTTGAATACATTAAAAATTGTTGGAATCGATTGGTTGGTCGTTGGCTACCGATTTAGAACAAACTACTTTCAGGTCTTGCGTTTATTATGTTACAGCTTGTATAACATAGACCCGGTAGGTGGCGCTGTTGTCGACCGGGTACGAAGTCGCGGAAAACTGCTAGTATATTTATTTTGTAATACATTTCTATTTATGCTTTATAGCATAAATAGAAAGGTATTACAAAATAAATGCGTGTGTCACCGCGGGTTACAGCTAGTCTAAAATACTTAAACTATATGGTTATATTTTGTATACCTATTTGGTACTTTTGGTGAAGAACTGACAAAAAGAATGTTTGCTTGGATTTAGACGAAGAAAGAATTTAAATTAATTCGCCTTGCTAAATTAAAATTTTACTGCAATTTTTATAAAGATGAACGAACAAAACCGGTTCGTATTTGTTCACTCAACTGCAAGTCGGTAAATTAAAATTTTTTGTCCACAGAATTTCTCGTTACTGCAAATTGCTTGAAATTTCTCATTTTGAAAAACATTTTGTGTATGAGACGCATTAAATTGCGCTAGCACGTACAGTTATAGTGGACATTCAATGGGTTTTTATTTTATTAGTTTGAAATTCATGATAAATTCGAGATAGAAAAATAGTTAATTCGAAACGAGTTACTTTTTTCAAAAATTAACTAAGATGGTACCCCTATTTTTTTTTTGAAGTTTATTAACATTCTGCTTCGGTAAATGGGCAAAGATATGGGCGAAACGATAACGAGGTCTTTCGATAGAAAAGTTTCCATATCAGTCCGGAGTCTGGCAATGTGCCCCGTATAATGGCAGTAGATTCGCCCCTATTACATGGAACCTAACATCGTCGGCGGAAAGTGGGTGTACATAGTACACGTCTGCCATCCCCGCTTGGAGAATATATTCGTGTCGGTGATTAATTTCATTTACAAAAGGTATACAAACATAACATTATAATATAAGCCCTGTTAAGAACCTGTCCCACCGTTGGGCACGGGCCTCCTCTCAAACTGAGAGGGCTTAGGTCATAGTCCACCACACTGGCCCAGTGCGGGTTAGCGAACTTCACACACCTTCGAGAAACTCTTAGGCATGCAGGTTTCCTCACAATGTTTTGCTTCACCGTTAAAGCAGAGGTGCGTGCCCGATACCTCTGACTTTGCAGTCCAAAGGTCTAACCACTAGGCTATCACTGCTTAATCATAACATTGCTTATATATAATTGACGTACATACTATAGTTCTTTCCACCAGTCATGGGTACGATGACGTTTAGAACTTGACGTTTCCAGAAATGTGGTGACTGTAAAATAGAACCGATTAAATATCGTATCGAGAAAATTTATAACGAAGAATGAATTGATATTAATAAAAATAATTTAGAAACAAAAAGAGAAAAAAATAAGATTATTTATTCTCATTATTTATTCACGAATCAAGCCATTGGTCAGAAAAATCGTCTGACAAATCGCTTGACTCGTCACTTACGTTTATTTTATTGAAAAATATATACAACTCTCTGTTTAATATGTCAAGATACCGCTATCTTGGCATATTAAAAATCCACGTTTATTTATTAATTTATTGACCATGAGAATATTAAATAATTCAGTCAGATACATAGAATATATATTTGTAAAAAATCCAATCGACTTTTTACATTTTAAAAAACAACGTATCTATTATAACGATTTCATTATGACAGTCCCTAAAATGGAAACCGTTACAATTTACATAATAGAGTAATAGAGTTTTATTAAGTTTTTAGTCTCTATCTCTATCTATTTTTTGGATTCTATATTTTCAATATACTTAAATACAATATGCGCGAAATGGAATATTATCAAACGTCACTATACCCATGTCTCGTGAAAAAGACTATAGTATAAATCGAGTTGAAACTCAAGGCTCGACAAAAAACGTCAATCAGATAATGTGTTCAGTTCTAGTTGGAGGACGTGAAAACTTAATGAAAGGTGCCTGAAACTGAATGCGTCTCTTGCACAATAAGTATCAGTAATGTGTAATGGTGAAATGGAAGTTGATGACTGTTTGGTCTATTGGTTAGAATAGTGACCGCTCCACCAAATATATTGAGTAAATAACATCATATAGAGGTAATATCGCATATTGCAATATTATAATATTAAGTTTGTATTTAGTATGTGATTCAATTGACTATGATTTAACATCGTGTATTATTTTGTTTTCTTACATAAATTCGGTGGCACTCTACAAAAATAAGTACACATGTTGTCATATAACTAAAGATATATCCAATTGTTAATAAATATGTTTCCTACCGTTATTTCATTAAATAAAAATTCAGCATTACCTAACGTAGAAAGGTGGTTCAAAGATTTAAAAAAAATATATTCCATTGGCATATAGAATAGACAGTGTCTTAACTGAAGAGCAAGTCAAGAGGCTCCGTAACAAGCGAACTATAAGAGAAGAGGAAGCCAGATAGGTCTGCTAGGAAAGAACTTGATGAAATTCTGTACTCTCCGCCTGCCCCGATTTGCGAGATAATTATTGGTCTTATGTCTGTTTTATTTTTAATTAGCGATATGATCGAGTAGCCGTTTGATCTATGATGTAGTATGGAGCCATATTTTCTAATAATAAAATTCCAAGCGTTTGACGTCAGATCTTTCGTTTGTAAATTGGGGAGCATTCCGCGACAACGCCCTTTGTGTTACTCGTACAAACGTGAAAATTTCAGTATAACGTGGGTGTCATTTAATTATCTCCGCTCGTGTCGGGCTGATGTTACTGGGCATTTTTTCCAAAGCTACCATTGGGCATCGGGGAAGCGTTAACTTTTATTTCAGTGTTTTGATGATTCTGTAGCCCTTATGTGCGAGGTTAAACCTTTTAGTATTATAGTATTCATTACTAATCGCTTGTTCAGATTTTTTCTTTGCTTCAGATTTTTTTATAAAATGATCATTGCTTATTGTTTTATATACAGGTTGGCCCAAAAAGTGACTTTTCTATCGATTTATATCATGATACCAGATCCTTTTCGGGGAGGTAGAGTTCGGAGTTTTAGCAAATTCTTTCGTTATAGATCTCTCTGGCTTACATTAATCTCAAAAACTCTAGATACCGTACTACAAAACTTATCCGAATCACCTTTATGTTGCCTCCCAACAGGATCCTCAGAGGATTTGCTAGTAGTTGCGAACACGAAGTTAAGAAGTACGGTTTCTAAAATATTCATGGTTTCTAATTTATATTAATTTTTCAGCCCGATACGTGTAGGTTCTCATAGTACTTTATTCTTTTAAGAGAAGAGAAATGTTTAGGCTTTGGTGTTTGTAAATTTGATTTTTTTGTTAACAAACGCACTCACGGCATAGAAATAATTTACGAATCGGGGCAACAGTTTAAAAAAAAATATTTTTCAGAGTGATCGCAATTTTATACTTCAGTAAAGGTACCATTCTATAGATAGAAAAAAAAAATTATCTCTATCACGTCCATATTCCCCAAGCAGGGGTGGCAGAGGTGTACTCAGTACACCCACTTATCGCCGCCGATGTTAACTCCCATGTAATAGGGGGCGAACCTATTGCCATATACTAGGCACAATTCTATTTCTATTTTGTTTAAGAAAACGAACCCCCACATTAGGATTTAGTCCTGTGTCGTGGGTGCGTTTACAAACATGAACATTCACATACACAAGTACCCAGACCGGAACAAATAATTGTGGATCACACAAAGATTTGACCCGTGCGGGAATCGAACCCGCGACTATGTGACACAGTGGGCGGAGCGGCCTAAGCTTTCAACCACTGCGCTAAATCGTCCAAATTCCAATTCCAGACTCCGGACTCATACTGGGAAGTTTACGATAGAAAAACTACATTTGTCCGTTCTAGGAATTGAACCCAGGACCTCGTGATTACAAAGTCATGGGCTTTGCCACTAGGCCGTAACTATAGGAAGGTAAAGTATAATCAGCCCGTATGAGGCCACTGCTGGACATAGACCTTCTCCAAGGCAGGTCTCTCAGCCAAGTCTTCGTCTCTTCTCTTACAATTGCTCCTGCATTCGATAACTAACAGCGTACTCGGAATGTTAAACCCTTACGCCTGAGTTGCAGACCGTCTTTACATTTTAAAAACAGCATTAATATCTATTAATCATATATTATAAAGATAGGCTTGGACAGTCGCAATGAGGAGGACATATACTAGGTGTCTTGCCGTGGTGCTCTGCACCGGCCGGCGGGCAAGGGATTCTTCGACCTCGCTAGCGAGGTCGGTGACTGATCCTGTATGTGGTGTCTGTATCCGAAGGAAGGTATGTAAGGGCATCGGGAAGGTCGGTGAAAACATGTCGCAGACGGCGGTAGGGGCTGATAGGAGGGGAGTTAGGTGCGTAGTCGGCGGCGGTTACAATTAGCGGATTCCTATGACTGGACGCGTTGGAATAGTTTCGAGACAATATAAAGATAGGTTAGCCTACCCCGCAAGGGATCTGGCCTGATGATACAGATATATAGAGTAGCGATAAATGCCATCTTTAAATTTAAAGGACGTGTCTTCAACTGGCCGTGAGATCATCAAAATATATTTGATTTTACTCTTCAACTCTTCAAGTTAGTTAACTAGTTGTTTACGTAAATTATTTGCTTCAACTTTAATGTGTCGATGGATCTGTTTATTACAACATAAAAGTATAAAACAAAGTTACAAGTTAATATGATCTGAAATGGAAACGGAGACTTATATGTTATACGTTTATATTTCTACCATTGGTCTTTAAAGCAAAGTACACCATATTTTCAACATTTCACAATAAGTCCAACATCCAATGCACTCGAAACGAGGCGTATATGCTTCGTGCACACATAAAGAAGTAGGTCAGCCTTACATCGAGGCACACTACAAGGCGGCGACACACGGACAAAGGGTGAGACACCATGTGGGTTTAATCCGTCTGCAAATGCAGAAAAAAGGGACAATAGACACATCAACTACTACGGAAGTGTCTTGCAAATGAAGAATTATTATAATACTTGTTTCTACCCGCAACTTCGTCCTCTTTGACTTTAAACAGCAATCTTACATTTTTACGGGATAAAAAGTGTGTGCTAATCCCGGTAATAAACTTTTTATGTACCAAATTCATCCAAATCTGTTCAACATCTGAACATCTGACCATCTGACCATCTGAACATCTGAACATCTGAACATCTGACCATCTGAACATCTGACCATTTGAACATCTGAACATCTGAACATCTAAACATCTGAACATCTGAACATCTGAACATCTGATAAAACTTGACAGTGAAGAGAATTAAGCTACAGAATCAATTGCAGTATATTTATGAATTACTAGTTGCAGAACGCGGCTTCGCATGTGTTATTTTGTAATAAGATAGAGTGTACAGCTGAAGCTACTGACCTCGATATTCGTAATTTTATTATTCTTTCTTTATTTTTTACTAGTTTCTCTCGGCGACTTCGTCCGGGGCCTTACACTTTTCCAGGATAAAAAGTATCCTATATGTTAATCCAGGTATCTATGTGCCAAATTTCATCCAAATTCATTCAGCCGTTTTTGCGTGATTCAGTAACAAACATAGAAAACTTGCACATTTATAATATTAGTAGGATTGGAAGAAAAATAACAGTTTAACTAAAATATGAGTTATCTTCCAGTGAACCTTTTAGTGTTGAGAGATGAATATTAGTTATACAATATAATGTCTTGAGAAAATAACAGTACAGTACAGAAAATAAAAGTTCAGAATTATGAAATAAATACTGCTTTTTCAAATAAACACGAGTACATACATTTCAAACTTACGTTAAAATATTAATACATAAAGTTATAATATAATCGTAGACATAAATACTTTTATAAAATCTAGTTGGGAAAATATACTCTGATTCTTCTGAAAACATCCAGAGAAGAGCTTGCACGAATGGAGTGCGGAAGTAAGTTCCACAGATGGGCAGCCCGTACAGTGAAGGAACAATCGTTATTAATACTAATAATTAAAAGTTACTTTTAAAAATTATTGAAAAGTGTAGTTAAATATTTTTATTAGATTACATGCAGCTATAACGTGCCTTTTGCCTAAACACTTGATGATAAAATATTAAATGTTTATCTCTATTTATACCATCACGCGAGATCCCTTGCGGGGTAGGCAGAAAGTACAAAGTTCCAACAGGTTCTTTCCTTACATACCTCTCTGGCTTCCTCCACTCTCATAGTTATGTTTGATTAGTCCATGTATATTTTTTTTTATATAATTTAATGCTGAAATTTTATGTTTTATATTTTTTATAAGAAAATGAGAAGCTATTTTGGAAATAAAGTCACGATCGAACGTACCCGAGAGCGTCCGTCGCGCTCCGTCGGCTATTAGACTAAACCTTTAAGCTTTTTTATAAAAAAAAAAGTTGCTTACATAAAATGAAAATCAGTTCGATAACTTTCGGTCCATGACTAAAGATTTTGTCAGTTGCCATAGTTTACCTTTATCCTTATTTCTATCGTACTATAAGTTACAAATTCTACTAAGTCACAATGTTTCATAAAAGGGAAAGCCAACGACGTTTGTGGTCGGACAGAAGCAAACAAACCAATAAACATAATATTTTATCAGTGGATATGCTCGTAGCTGACTAACAGATTCTTTATTACATCAAAGAAATCTGGAACGCATTTGGTCTCTCTATTTGGGATATAATACAATCAAGGATAGTAATATCAGTAGTCTATTGTAATAACTTTGGCTTTTTTCGTAGGCTCAAAATGGGACTGAGTCATGTAGGAAAAATAGTATAAAAAATATATCCAGAATTAACCTTATGCTATCTATCTATATCAGCGCGTTATATTCCTTGAGGCGCAGGAAGAGAGTGCAGAAGCCCAGCAGATTCTTTTTCTACAAACTCTATTCTTCTTTCTCTATTTTGATTGTTTGTCTCGTACCCGCTTGCTGGCTATGCATGCATCCTTATGATTTGTTCATCAGAAATACACGTTCTATAAGATAGTCTAGGTATCCTTTGATTAACTTTCGCACTGTAGGTATATCTGCTTTGTTATTCGTTCTTCCGAATAGTTTTAATATATCCGAAGGGAACCCTTTCTCATCATTAAATACATTATTTTATTTGTATAGGTTCCCTTAATATTTTAGTATGAACGCGGTCGGTTATCTAGCGTAACTACACTTCATATTTCCCGCTAGACTCGCGTATTGTCCTACGCGTTTATAGAACTAAGTATACCGGCCCAGTTGAACCAACCCTATAGCCAAAGTGTCAAAAAAAGTTCTTAATGGTTTAGCCAGTTTGTGGTGTACATATAAAAATACTAATTAATACATATCTTTTACCCGTATGATGCTTTCTACATTTCTATCATATTCTATTAAGTAATTGTCAAGTTCCGTGAAATATACATCCAAAGTAGTGTGGTATGATTTTTAATAACAATATTGGAAATAATTACTGACGGTAACAAAGCATCTAACAAAGCTGGCCAGTCACTGTCTGTTAATTAGTTTCCATTAATAATTGAAAGGCAGACGCCGTTGTTTTCCGGGCAATAGTAGTACATGTTCCCTATAGCAACCTTTATAGTACTAGATTAATATTCAGTATCTATAGATCCCGTTATTTAAAAATAAATAATACTAAAAGCACGATTAGCCGAAATACACAAATGGTTCCCATGGCGACAGGCTTTGATGACGCATACACCTTTTACACGATACCTTTACCAGGAAATCGGCCGATCCTTTAAAAGGCCTGCCCACTCCACATATTCCAGTACGTGTTTCGCTTAAGAACCTTTCTGCTTTAACAGCTGTCAATTCTACGCGTGATGTGTTATAATTATGCCACATAAGAATGGCAATTCTAAGCTGATATGTTGATAACTTTGGTTTTCCTGCAGACCACCTCGTTTTTAATTCGGTTTCGCTGGAAAACTCCGAATTGAGAGGGAAACTCTCATAATTGCTCTTTGGATTACCTTGAACGTTCTAATGAAAATGATATAGAATAGAAAGTCTTTGGATAAGAACGAAAAAACACGTTTTTATTCCTACGGTCCAGAGTTGACACTGAGTTGCCACAACCAATAGTTGAGGAGGTAACAATTTCTTTCCTGATTGACATTGTTCAAACACACAGTTGAAAAATACTTTTAATCTGGGATGTGCGAAATTTAATAGATTTAGCCTCTATAACATTGAGTACTTTGGGCAGAATTTAGGTGTATATAGTACACTATCAAGATAAGCGCAATAAAATAGGGGGCCAGCCGGACAATTTTGACACTCGAGACCACTACACAAGCGGGGAACCTGCTTGGGAAATATCGCTCTTTTTATTATTTTCCCACACCATTATCATATTTTATAGGCCATCGTGCATAATATATATAAAAGTGCCTACCGTGCCCATCTGTCCGCCTAGTTCCCCAATATTCGTGTGAATTTCGGAAGAGGCCGGCAAGGTGTCATCGTTATGGGCTAATCCGATCGATTCACACCGACTCCCTCTAATTATGGCTTCCCTATCGAATTACATTGGTTTGTGTCTAGCTAATAGTTGTATTTTAATTTGTCTTCTATTTAGTATTTACAAAATGTCTAAATACTGATCATGAGGTTATTTATTATAATGATTTATTTGTTAGTGGTAAGATAAATGTATGTAATTGTTGGATAATAGTTTTGCGTCAGAATTTTTTTCGGTCTTAAAATTGCTTATTTTTTGAACTCGAGAATGATCTGCATATTTATTTTAAAAGAAACACCATCAGGTCACTATCATATGCCATCTGTTTGTTTATTTTCATATCCAGATTCTTGCTACCTACCTTATGTTGGTAAGTAGCTTCAATTTTCGCGGTGGCTAGTTTGTTGTCCATATCTCTGTTACCTGTTATGTGAGCTAAATATTATATCCCCTATATTAGCGTGTATCGGAATCGTATAGATAGCGGCTTAACGCAAATGTTTTCAGTGTGCATTGCGAGTTCTGTTTGGGAATAAACCAATAGTTAATGAATTAGCACGAGAGATAACACAGCACACTTTCATTACCCACGCTTGAGGAATATATGTGTAAAGGTGTTTTCCTTTTTTCAGCTAGATCTCCGAAACCACACGGGAAATTTATTAGCAGTAATAACTAGTCCAGTTTTTAGCATACCAGACGATTTCTTATATTAAATGCTGTGATATAATGAATGATGGGTCGTTTAAGTCAACATTATGCGGCGCCACGCGCGGGTCAAGCCGAGTAATGATTGCGTACGCAGTCACGCCCGCCGGCAATTTGTTTGACAATATACGCTTTTAAGCTATGTTAATGTTGTTGTTTTATAACTAAGTCGCTTTAAATATAAATAAGTCAGTATCCGTAACCAATGAACGTGTATGAGGCGAACTATGTGACAAAATGCATGTAATTGACATTAACAGTTATGTTAATAACTCACACTATTTGACAAAAGATAATTTTTATCTTTCAAAATATTTTAAGAGACAGATAGCTGGTTCGCTATCATATTTTTTATATACATCAGCCATCAACTTGGCTAATAACAAACTTGCTTCTATTGAGCAATGTAATATTGACATTTGTAATTTAAATTCAGACATTTTTAATATTAAAACTTTTGACATTTCAAATAATTTAAATTACACGCATAGACAATAGAGGCATTATCTTGCTCTAATTTAAATAAAATATTTAACAATAAAATAAATTTAATTAACGTGGTGCATCAAAATATTCAATGTATAACAGGCAAAGATTTGGAAATTGAATTATTTATGAATGGTTGCAAGATAGATAATATCTGTCTTACTGAACATTGGCTGAAAATCACCAGGTTGCTAACTCTTTCAGCAGAGTTAACATGATACATGGTGGCTGTCTAATAATCTTAAACTAAATTATTAAATTTAAAGAACGTAAGAATATTGTAAGCCTATCTGTTGAAAGAGTTATAGAAGTTGCATGTATTGAGTCTGAGCAGTTTGTTGTTGTGTGCGTATACAGACCATCTTAACCTTATGATGATTTCGAGCGGTTAATGGAGGACATTTTATTTAAAACCTCCACTTCAAATAAAACAGTTGCTATCTGTGGAGACTTCAATATCAATTTATTAGAAAACAATATTCTTACTAGGAAGTTTATAACTCTTATGAAATCGTATAATATGTACAATGTTTTCTTGGAACCTACTAGAATAACTGCTACTAGTGCAACATGTATTGATTATATTTTTACAAATGTTAGACCTAGGTATTATTCTGTAATAAACAAACTAGAATCCGATTATAGCGGTCAGTTAGTTGTGTTTCCTAGGACTAGTAAGGTTCAAAAGAAAAAGGTTAGCTTTGTCCCAATGAATGTAGGCCGCTTAGAGCGTTTTAAATGCAATTTAATTGAGAAAGTACCTAGGTTGCCCTTTCGGGATGACCCAAACAATTTATATAACTCATTGTTCCACCTTATCAGTGATGAATTTAATAACATTTTTAAGCCCAAAAATGTCATAGTTGGTGATCGTGCCGGTTTTAGTGAATGGGCAACCTGTGGTATTTTTAAAAGTAGACTAAGGTTATATGAACTTTATGATGAAAAATCTTATAACCATAAATCAGAATTTATTGAATATGTTAAGAATTATTCTAAAATTTTTAAAAGAGCCTGTTCCTCTGCTAAGTCTATCTACTTAAGAAATAAAATTAAACAATCCGGTAATGTCATTAAAATGACTTGAAACGTTATTAATAGTGAAACCGGTAGGACAACAGTGCGAATTAAACACTTTAATTTGAGAGGAGCACTTTAAGCGGATCAGGAAGTAGCGTCGGAGTTTGAGACTTTTTTTACTAATATTCCTTTGTTAACTATTAAAACTCTAACGTCATCTTGTTCTTCGGCTGAGTTGCTTCTTAAACAAAGTGTATCAGAATGTAGCACATCTTTTAAATTTTCGGTTGTCAGTGGGAAAGATATAATAAATAATTTTAATAATCTTAATATTAAAAACACGGCGGATGTATGGGGGCTGTCTGTAAAGACAGTTAGTTCTGTAATCCATATTGTTGCCCCCCACTTGGCATCTGTGTTTAACGGTTGTGTTGCTAGTGGTGTATTTCCTGATCTTATGAAACTTAGTAGAGTGATTTCTTTGTTTAAATCGGGTAGTACATCGGATCCAAATAACTTTCGGCCTATTTCTGTGCTGCCCACGTTAAGTAAAATATTTGAAAAAATTATCCTAAATCAGTTGATAAGCCACTTTAGTAGTCATAAATTACTTCACAAAAACCAGTTTGGATTCACTAAGAATCGCTCTACTACTGATGCAGGTGTTGAATTAATGAGAAATATTTTTATGGTCTGGGAGAACTCGCAGGATGCTTTAGGTGTATTCTGCGACTTGTCTAAGGCGTTTGACTGTGTGCATCATGAAACTCTCCTCAGGAAATTACACCATTACGGAATTAGGAACAGGGCTCTCGACCTCTTGACATCTTATCTCTGTGATAGAATTCAAAAGTTTGATGTTAATGGGAAGCGATCTCCCGGTTCTAACGTGACAATGGGCGTGCCTCAGGGTTCAATTCTCGGTCCATTTCTATTCCTCATATATATAAATGATTTACCCTACTATGTAGGGGATAATCAGGACATTGTGCTGTTCGCGGATGATACATCTCTATTATTGAAAATTAAAAGACAGCTGCTTAATTATGACGATGTGAACAGTGCACTGTCAATGGTTGTTCATTGGTTCAACACGAATAATCTTCTCCTTAATGAGAAGAAAACAAAATGTATTCAATTCACAACGCCAAATGTAAGACAGGTTGCAACTAATGTACAAATAAATGGCGTGGATTTAGACCTTGTAGAGTCGACTGTATTTCTAGGTATCACTATTGATGCCAGATTACAATGGGGTCCCCATCAATCATATTGATCAATTATCTGGTAAATTAAGCTCAGCGGCATATGCGGTAAAGAAAATTTGATTACTAACTGATATTGAAACAGCTAGACTTGTTTATTTGCCTTATTTTCATAGTATTATGTCATATGGCATACTACTTTGGGGATGCTCTGCAGAACTTAATACCATCTTTTTTCTCCAGAAAAGGGCTGTTCGAGCAATTTACAATTTGGCCCCGAGAGCTTCTCGTAAGGAAAAGTTTAGAGAGATAAATATTCTAACTGTTGCATCACAATTTATATATGAAAATCTTCTATATGTTAAAAAAAAATATCAGTAATTTTGAAAAATATAGCGACATTCATCATGTAAATACACGGAACAAAGATGATCTTATTGTACATTCCACTCGTCTCCACAGAATTAGTAATTCTTTCATGGGGCAATGTATACGCTTCTACAACAAATTACCCATGGATATCCGAAATATGCCTATTAATAAGTTTAAGAAGGCAATTAAAACTAGACTCTGTAAGAAAGGGTATTATACATTTTCGGATTATCTTGACGATAAAACAGATTGGGTTTGAGCAGCTCCTCAATCAGCAACATTTATAAATGATGTATAATACATTTTTCTTTAAAAAACAAAAAAATGGTTATCGGAAAGGCCAAACAAATTTAATTAAAAGACTAGCCCGCTGAGTTTCTCGCCGGATCTTCTCAGTGGAGGCCGCGTTCCGATCCGGTGGTAGATGTAAAAAATGTAATAATAATTTTGACGTTTGTAAGTGCTTATGTATTGGCCTATACAAATAAATGATTTTTGACTTTGACTTTGACTTTGAACTATGTACTCTAGCTAAATAGCAAGGGATCTGTCCTGATGATATAAATAAAGTATACAACTGATGGACGATTTAGCGCAGTGGTTAAAAGCTTATGCCGCTCCGCTCGAATGGTCGCGGGTTTGGTTCCCGCACGGGACAAAGCTTTGTGTAACCTACAATTATTTGTTTCGGTCTGGGTATTTGTGTATGTGAATTTTCATATTTGTTAACGCACGCACGACATAGTAATAAATCAAAGGATGGGCTAGGATTTAAAAAAAAACTGGCTCACACATTTTATATTTGTCACAAAGTTATTCTTACTAGTGGTCGCCCTGTGGCCGAAATTCGACCACAATTAATTTAAATTATAAGTTTGAACATTATTAAGGTTCTATTGGCAAAGACTATACCTCTTTAATCAAAGATTTCGCCAAGGCTACATTGTTAATTAGCCTATTTTTTTCAATCAAATTATATGAAATTTAAATTAAAAAATCCAAAAATGATTAAAATAAAAAATACCGTTTTTTTAATTTTTTTTATTTAAAATGTTTTGCATGCAAAACCTGCATTCTAAATCCATTAATCCACAATCATAGCTATAAAAAACTTTTGGAATGACATTTCGTGCACATTTAAATGTATCTCTCAAATTAACTTTTTAATTCTGTATAATATTAACATTATTTGAATTTTTAACCGACTTCTAAAAAGGAGGAGGTTCTCAATTCGACTGTATGTTGTTGGTTTTTTTGCTCCAAGGTATACCCATTTCAATTTTATCGGTATTGGACCTTGGACTTGGAAGATACACCAGGGGACTCCTTAACGACAAACAATACGAATGCGTAGATTGTGATATTATGGGTATTATTTCAATCCTATAGGTACCCTGCTATAGAACTAATCAGAATATTAACCGACTTCAAAAAAGGAGTGGGTCGACAATTTGTCTGTGTTTTTTATAACGTCTTTATTTATGAACTGATTTTGATGATTCTTTTTGCATTGGGTTTAGTATAGTTTCGAGGTGGACCCATTTTAATGAAATCGGTATTGAGGTCCAGAGGTATATATATATATACAATGTGAAGGATGCAGGTACCGGGGAAGACCTAGACTATCTTACCACGACCAAATAAACCGAGTCTTATCTGATGGAAAAGTCAAGAGTCTCCGTAACCGGCGAGCGTGTATGAGACTAACTATGAGAGTGGAGGAAGCCAGCGAGGTATGTAAGGAAAGAACCTGATGGAACTCTGTACTCTCTGCCTACCCCGCAAGGGATCTGGCGTGAGGTTATAGATATATATATATATATATATATATATATATATATGTTTGACATTCAGTAAGACTATAGACAAATAATATTAAAGACCAACAACATTAATCTATTCTCCACTCCTCCATTTGACCACAGACTTTAACAATAAACAAAAGAGTATATATGCGTGTGGGTGTCAAATATATAGTAGCAAATAATGTTATTTTTTATTGATTTAATGTATTTTTATGCATATTTTTTTAAAAATATTAGAATTATGCACTTCTTTTCTATACTATAAACTATAAGTGTAGGAAATTTCATACTCCTCCGTCCGCGCAATTTTCGTAAAAAGGGGTACAAAGTTTTTGTAATATATAGGTAACAATTACAGTTGTAGCTTCATCGTTTTCCGTCGATTCTGTTAATATAAAATTCAAAAGATTTAATGAAAAGTTATGAATAAATAGATGAATGGGAGTGGTAGTAATGTTCGCCAAGCAATATAATTGTTCTCTGATGTTCACCTAGATTTTGCGAAGGTCTTAGATCTATTATAATAGTGGGTAAGCATATTGTTCTCTAGAATCTGGACTTTTACTCTAAGGCCCGTTTTACCAGAACCAAAATCGTGAATTTAGTTTTAAAACGAATGTTTTAGTGTATAAATCAGTCTTTAAACCTATATATACGACTGATTTACGTTCTGTTATACCGGCCCAAGATTTCGACGGTCCCACAGAACAAAATAATTGGCATTTGCAATTTTCGTACCCATCGATAAGGGTATTTATACCAAAATATAAGTATTTGATTACAGCACTTTGTTCATTGGACACCTTGATTTGGTTAATAAAAAAAAACATCAATCATCATTGATCAATGGACTAACTAGCAGTCAGTGAATTTATAGACATAAGAGAAAAAATGCAATGTAGATATTTTATGATAACTGATAACTATTGTATACACTAAAAATATTACAGAATTATTAAATTTTAACAGATCGGATGAATACGCAACTAGTAAACATTCGTAGTTGATTTAAAATAATAACTGCAAATATTTAACAACTAAAATATCAAAATCTTTTTCAGTAAAACAATAACTGTTATTGACGTTTGATTTTTGCCGTTACGGCGAGAACAAGTGAAATTTTACAATATTTTTAAAATGAAGGTATATGTATATATATATATATATATATATATATATATATATATATATATATATATAATCGATCTCTGGCTCTTATCAAGCTGGCTTTAAGGCTTCCAACTCGGCTTAACGAGTACCACATTAAGTGGTAACCGGGACCACCGGCTTAACGTGCCTTCCGAATCACGGAGACGCTGGAATCGTACTGATATAGGTATTATTACTTGACGTTGGTAAAGTACGCATACATACAACTCTTTCATTTCAACACACCGCATCGCCATCAGATCAAAGTTCAGCGATGATTCAGAAACGAGGTTTTATACCGAATTTAAGATTAAATATGAAAAGGTTATTTTGGCTTGTGCATGACATTGATAGGGGGGCGTCGATGTGAAATTAGGAATCAAAGAGAATATAATCTCTACGTTTTAATAGGCAGAACTTCATACTAGAGCACGAAATTGCAAATTGTATGGAACTTACACTCAAAGTTCCACCACCATAATACGATAAAATGTTATTGCTGCCAAAATAAAATTATGATATGATGCCTACATTAAAGAACAGTACTTCCAACATAAAATAAAGAACAGGGGTGTAGCCTTGACGTAACAATTTAATGAATCTATCGATATCGATTTGTAATTTTTTTAGGGTTCCGTAGCTTAGCAAGCGCAGCAGGTAATACTGGTGCGTACAATGAAATTTTCATCATCATCATCAGCCCGTATCAGTCCACTGCTGGACGTAGACCTCTCCCATGGTACGCCACTGAGCTCGATCTTCAGCTCTCCTCCTCCAATCCCTGCCCACTGCCTTACGAATGTCGTTGCCCCACCTAGCTACAGGGCGTCCTACACTACGTTTGCCGACACGCGGTCTTCACTCAAGAACCAGTCTGCCCCAACGGCATCGGTTCTGCGGCATATGTGACCTGCCCACTGCCACTTCAGCTTGCTTATTCGCTGAGCTATGTCGGTAACCTTGGTTCTCTGACGAACAACTTCGTTCCGGATTCGATCCCTAAGAGCAACTCCGAGCATAGCTCTTTCCATAGCTCGCTGAGCGACCTTGAACTGGTAGACAAGCTGCAATGAAATAAAAAATAGAATCATGATTTTATGTAATCACACTGAATTTCGAACGATGTGAATATACAGGAAGGAAAGTTACCATTTTAACTATCATACAAAAATTTAACATATTTTAATTTACTGAATTCTTAGATTTACGCGAATATTACACATGAAAAACAACTATTTTTTAGATTTCATCGCAGTTTATTTTTAATTTTTAAGTTCCCGACGTTTCGAATGCTTTACAGCACCCATGGTCACGGGAAGGGCTTAAGTTTTAGGTGTCCAAAAGGCATAGTTAGTCCGGGGTCCCCTAAAACTTCTTAATTATTTTTGTTGGTCCGAACTACGCAGAATGAGCTCACGGTGTCTTGAGGTCTTGCAGGGTTATGCTTGGTTTTGGATTCGATTATATTAATTATTGGATCCTAAGTCGATGAAAGCACCAAGCCATCTTCTTTATTGAAATTAGGATGTTTTTTTAAATACAATATCCTCGCGAACTATCCTTAGTAGGAATCGGCGTTATTTTACGCTTGTCTTATCAGGCTTGTATACTCCTGCAACGATACGTGTATAATAAACATAATAACAACGTATAATTAAATAACGAAGAGTGGACGCACATCGTAACATTTTAAGAAGTATTTTGCTCCAACTATGTACTAGTGCACAGGCACAAATGAATGAACATACTTGTGGATTAGTTATAGCAGCAGACACCAAAACCCGACCAAATTCATTGCCACACAGAATATTATCCCCGGATCGTAGAAGCGATTGTTGAACAATACTATCATTTTCATTACGGCCAGCCAAACGGCGGAGTTTGCAGCTCTAACGCGATAATTCCAATAGCAATGAAATATTGTATCCATTTCCAACAATCAGCCCAAAATTTGCGACGCAATTACGTTCCCAGGTGTTGGCAGGATATGACTGGCGGCAGTTGGCTTCGAGCCAGCTTCAGCCAATGGATAAACAATAATGGATCCAGAAGTACTCTTTAAATAGCGATATTAAGTAAAAGGAAATAGGCTTTAGCTACAGAAATACAGGGCGCAACACAAAATGACGTTAGGGTGATGCTGTCGAGTTGATATGCCATCCTTGTTATCCTATAAATTTACTCAATAAGCACAAACGCGATAGCACGCTTACTTGCTAGCGTCACGATAATGTCAATGTCTTCATGCTAAGTCCTTAGCACGAATAGATTGACGTTATAGTAACGTTGTCGAGAAGTCACGTCACGTTTATCATTATTTAGTAAATTTGAAGTGTGCAAAGGAAGGTATATCAACTCGATAGCTTTACGCTGTCAATCTGATTGTGCTAAGCCCTCAGATCACTGCCTCGATTAGGCCATTTAGTTGATAGGCTGCTATTAATCTAAGTCGACGACCAAAACGACAGATTAGTGTAGTGGTTACAGCGGAGTCCGTTATGTTCACTGGATCGAATAGTTGTGGGTTCGATCCTCGTACGAGACAAATATTTTTGTTAGTCACCAATGCTTGTTTTGATTTGGGTGTTGATGTATATTTTTAAAACGATGCGGCATTTTGTTTTCAAAACTAAATAAAAAATAAATTTATTTTGTATCGCGCAATAAGGCTCAGACCGGAACAAATATCTTTAGGTAGACAAAGATATGTACTATGCATATAAAAATCGATCTTATAACTATTTGATCCAATGAGGCAAGCGGTCTACGTTCAAACCACTATCCCACCAAAAACATTTTCATGTAAAATGTTGCCAAGACGAGACCACACCGCACTGTCAAAAAGTTATCAAATCTCATGTAGAGCTAAGGTTCTAACTCTAAACGCCCTAACTCTACAAGTCCTAACTTCACAAGTTCTACACCTTAGTCAAAATATGTGGCTTGCCCGTTCAATTATATATACATATTTATAAATATTCAATTTATTACTGTTCATTACTTTCTGTTATACAATAGTTCTTGCAGTAACGAAACTCATGGTCTCGTCTTGGCAACATTTTACATGAAAATGTTTTGGTGGGATTTCACTACTTTTTGTAAGTTGCTTATGACAATATTTTTCTATATTGCTATTTTTTTTTTGTATTTTATTATTATTTATAACATTTATATCAATTTTCAGACCTCTAGCATCAAAATTTGCGGAATTCTCATACAAACTTCCATTCCCTAGTTTAAGGGGTTGGGGGTAAAAGTTCCAAGCTTTATAATTTTTTTGTTGCATGTGTACTAATGCTTTCAGCTTTTTAGGACTTCAGGAAGTACTCTAAAAAATTTGATGATCATCAGTGAGTCAGTGACGAAATCGGGTTTTTTAGACATCAATAAAATCTAAAGTATAAGAGCTATGCAATTGAAACCTTATATGTTTAATAAGTTTACTATTGACATCATATTCCGAGATGTTGTTTATCTGGTATAATCTTAACCCAAGTTATGAGGGTTCAAAAAAACGACGAAGCGCTTTGAGACAAAGTAGTAGTGCCCTTGCGCTTCGCTTGGCTCGTCTTGGCGGGGGCATTACCGTATCCCCAGATACCAACCGTATATCAGACATAAAACGTATAAACACAACTAGATATTAAACTCATATTATAAAAAAAACCATTCGCAAACAACTTACGCAAACGGGTGAGCGTATTGATGTGATGATGTCTGCTAAAATGATCTTAAATAGTTTTTACATAATATACACCCTCACACCTATATTCCCCAAAACATGAGTGTACTGTGTACATCCGAAGATGTTAGGTCATAATAATTATACCATTACCACCGGGTACAACTCCAGATTGCGAAATACTACCAAAAATCTTTCAATAAAAAACTAACAGTTTGTCCAACAACGACCTCGTAATTGCCTGTCGTACCATACACAACCAAACTAATGAGGCAGCCATTAGTAACATGTACAGCCAAATACATCCGGTATTGGGTAAAGGCCTGTACTAAAATCATTGCGACAACCAGCTGTTGTACGAACCCGGCACATTTAGCTACATATAATATTAGCCCCGTTAAGAAACTGTCCCACCATTGGGCATGGGCCTACTCTCAATCTGAGAGGGTTTAGGCCATAGTCAACCACGCTGGCCCAGTGCAGGTTGGCGAACTTCACACACCTTTGAGAAACTCTCAGGCATGCAGGTTTCCTCAGAATGTTATCCTTCACCGTTAAAGTAAGAGATAGTTAATTTTTAATACGCACATGCTTTCGAAAAGACAGAGGATCGTGCCCCAGGCACGCACCTCTGTCTTTACGACCCGGAGACCTCTGACTTTGCAGTTAAACGGTCTAACCATTAGATTATCACAGCTATTATGGCTACATAAAGGCCAAAAACCATAATGCTATAAGACAGATCTTATTATCTACGATTTAACAAGAACGTTAGTTAATTCATTACGGTCACGGTATCACAACCTTATTCTCTTGCACAGTAGCACGGTATATTTTCTAAGGTGCGCAAATGTTTGGCTCAGTGCCAACCAGGCTCTGATTCCGGTACCTACCTCTTAGATTATTGCCTTTAACTGCTAAGTTTCGTGTGTTAAGCTCTCCAGTCGGTGCAATATCAGCAGTTTGAAAATGGGGACATCTGTTGTTATTTATGAATTTTTTTATTACTTTTGCAAGAGATTTTATGTTCTTTAGGAAGGTGATGTTATGTCGTGCCATTTTATTTTAATCTTTACTTTAAACCATACTACTGGATATTGCTCGCTCCAGAAAAAGGTATGAATACCATTTTAACCGGATAGATTCTTTTAGGACGAAATAAATTGAATCCAAAGAAAGGTAAGTAAAAATGAAGTGGTTGGAGCACTTTTAGGATGCCCTAAATTGTTAAAAATAATCGGATACAGTTAGACTTGGTAGTTAGACATAGTCCAGAATCAATCCTTTTTTATGGGTATAAAGCACTAACGAATTTTTTTATGAGCTTTCAAAATCTAGTACCTGTTATGAAGGTGTAATATTTTTATTGTAATACATAGGTTGCACAAGACAAAGATCATGTCAAACGTCCATGTAGTACCAACTTCTATAAGGGTTGGAGACTCTACGCTCGAAGTTGTTGACGATTATATATACCTGGGACAAACAATCCAATTAGGTAGGTCCAACTTCGAGAAAGAGGTCAATCGTCGAATCCAGCTCGGTTGGGCGGCGTTCGGGAAGCTACGTAACATCTTCTGGTCCAAAATTCCGCAGTGTCTCAAGACAAAAGTCTTTGACCAGTGTGTGTTGCTAGTGATGACTTACGGCACTAAGACATGGTCGCTTACGATGGGCCTCATAAGAAGGCTCAAGGTCACCCAAAGGGCGATGGAGAGAGCTATGCTCGGAGTAACCCTGCGGGATCGAATCAGAAACGAGAAAATCCGCAGGAGGACGAAAGTCACTGACATAGCACTCAGAATTGCTAAACTTAAGAGGCAGTGGGCGGGGCACATCGCTCGTAGAACTGACGGCCGTTGGGGCAGAAAGGTTCTCGAATGGCGACTACGTACCGGAAGACGTGGAGTGGGTAGTCCCCCTACAAGATGGACCGATGACCTGGTGAAGGTCGGGGGTAGAAGTTGGATGCGTACAGCACAAAGCCGGTCGTTATGCCGGTCTTTAGGGGAGGCCTTTGTCCTGCAGTGGACGTCTTTCGGCTGAAGAAGAATACATAGATTTAGAGTTTTTATATACTTTTGATTACTTAACCCCTGTCGTAATTACACGGCGATTTCGCGATTTTCCAAAACCTAGAAATTAATTAATATTAGAAACTATGTTCCTGATTTGAGCATGCTAAAACAAACGCAACTAGAATGCTTCACCAATATAGTCCATAATGTTTGCGGGCACCTTTTTCAAGTAGCATTAGATATCTAGACAGATAGACCGTCTACACTAAGCCAGTGCGAAGAATTATGGCCTGAATCTCCTTCGCCTTAATGAAGATCGTGTCCTAATGTCGGTTGTCTAATTTTAAGATAGAAATATGTACTATGTATGTATGTTTTTACCTGCGGAAATAGGTTATAACTAAATGGTGGTTAAAATTAAATGGTGTGTTGATGTGTCCACGTTGAGCTCGAATTTTACATCCAAATGGATACGTCAGTAATTGAAGAGCACACTAAAGAATACAGATCAACACACCGTCACGCCTATATTCCCCAGGCAGGGGTGGCAGAGGTGCGCTGAGTACACCCACTTTTCGCCGACGATGTGTAAGGTCCCATGTAAAAGGGGCGAGCTTATTGCCATATATCGGGCATAAAAAAGTCATTTACAGGTTTAAGACTTCACAATGAAGTCGTTGCATATGCTATCGCTGTTGCTGATATCGGCAGAATTAATTAATTAAGGTAATTGGCTTATTGGTTTGGTACTGCAAAGTGCAAGTGGATATTTTTATTTTATTTTATTCAGGCTATCGCAAGGTCCTGCGTTTAAATTCTAGGCCAGACAAAGTCAACTTTATCTATCGAATAGAGGAATCTAATATTATCTATATCATCACGCCAGATCCCTCGCGGGGTAGGTAGAGAGCACAGAGTTACAACAGGTTCTTTCCTTACATACCTCTCTAGCTTCCTCCACTCTCATAGTTCGTCTCCTACACGCTCACCGGTTACGGAGACTCTTGACTTGTTACTCTAGTATTGTTTCCCATATATTTTGTTTCTTGTTTTTTTTCTTTTCTTTAATTTTTTTGTGTAGGTGCTTTTACTAACATGAAATCCATACATGCAAATACCCATACCGCAACAATACCATTATGTGCAGTGAGCGGAGCTCCTTACACTCTAAGCACTACACTAAACTGACGTCAATCATCTATAGGCTTGCCCTCTATTAGAAAGGGATATAATACCGTCAGTGATATACACGGTACATCTACTATATGCTTCTATCAGCCCCAATTGGGGAATATAGGCATAACGTTGCTTAAAAATATGTCAGCGTGGTTATTATCTGTGGGAAATAGTACCCGAGTCGTCCTGTCGTCAGAAGGCCAATCAAACTAGCGCAAGAGCACAATCTTCAGACTCAGATATGGGCGGGGTTTGGTTTCCACCCAGCTAAACACATTGTCTGTCAGTTATTCATTCACAAAAACAATTAAAACTTATTGAAACGAAACACAACATCAACAATTGAACTATTAAAAACAAAGCAAGATGATCGGCAACAGCCAAAACCTATTCCACCATCATGACACCCGCATTGCATCGTTCTTTATTTTCTGTTCATCTTGCGTTCTATCAACACGCGGCCGAAGCGAACGACTCGCGTACTATTTGCCACAGATAATAATGACGCCGACAAATATATTAAATGTTGTATCCAGGTAGAAGTTGATACGAAATAGTTAGTGGACGACCTGAGAGCTTAGCATGAACAGGTGACGTTTGCGTAAAGCTGTCGAATTGATATGCCATCCTTGTCACTCTACAAATTTACTTAATAAACGTGAAAGTGACAGCACACTTTCTCTACGATGTTAATATACTTCGAACCATTTGTGCTAAGCTCTCTGATCAAGTTAACATAACACTATCGAGTTAATATGCATCCTTTTTACAGTGCACATTTTCTAAATAAAGGTATATAACGACAAATTGTTTGTGCCATGCCCTGAACGTATTTCTAGCGCCTACTCCCAAATGGTTACTGGAAATAGCCCACGTGTTGTTGCCAACGCCTAAAACGACAAATTAATTGGCCATAACCGAGGAAATATCGTTATTGGCGATACAACTTTCTATAGGCAAAAAGCCAAATAACAACCTTCCACAGTCGAGCAAAAAACTTGACAAAAACTCTGAATTGGGATGCAATGCGCCAGAAATGCTTAAATGGTTGGTTACGCGGGCTCATATATTTTAAAGGCCTTTATTTTGGAGTATGTCTACATGTTTTTATTATGTGTAAGACTTGTATCTATCTATATCATCACGCCAAATCTCTTGAAGGGTAGACAAAGATTACAGAGTTCCAACAGGATCTTTCCTTACATACCCCTCTGGCTTCTTCCACGCTCATAGACTTTGATTATAAAAATAAATCTAAGCGAAGTCTTTACAAGAGTGAAGGATGCCTGACAAATACTTTATAAAAATACCCTGTTATAGAGTTCTCCATAATCTCTACCTCCTCTTCAAGGTATCTATTGTTAATGTATAGATAGTAGTTATAAGTGATTTAAAGGAAAAACACTTTGATGGGTCATAAAATACATACTTTGTCTATCCAGGATTATATAAAAAGATATACTTCCTAACATCAATCAGCCACCACAACAATTTCCATCCAAAACATCTTGATCACTAGTCACTAATCATCTGAAATTAAAAACTGCACTAGCGCAATAGCGCACAGATATGCTAGCGAGCACACAAAGTCGCAAGTTTGAACTCTAAGTTTTTCTATAGGAAGATTCTCAGGAGTGTTATGGAATTAGGGGCCGGTATAGTTGGCAACAGGCTCACCACCTCCTGTATGTTTTATTAAGTTACCTAACATTTTCGGTGAATTGTGATTGTGTATAAAGAATAGTAACGGGCGATATTGCGTAAGAATTACGTACTGTACCATAATAAAAAAAAAAACACCTCGCCTATACTTCCGGGGGTGGGGGGGTGGCAGAGGTGTACTGAGTACACCCACGTTTCACCGACTTTGTTAGGTCCCATGTAATAGGGGGCGAGCCTATTGCCATATACCGGAACACAATTCCAGACTCCGGACTCATACTGGGAATTTTTCGTTAGAAAAACTACATTTGTCCGACCTAGGATTTGAACCCAGGACCTCGTGATCACAAAGCGAAGCGCTTTGCCACCAGACCAACGAGGCAGTCAAGACCAACTGTGCAGTCTGTATCATAACGTTTATAAAGACCAGCGTTTTCTAATAGAGGTACTATCACAATCATATCATGACTGCACATATGCGCCACTCCCATTAGAAGAATATAGGTATGACGGGGATATTTTTTTTATTAAAAACTTCAACCAATTAGTAACCTGTCAAATTCTATAAAATATAATGCAATAAGCCAACAAGTATTACTAACTGTTCCGTCACTAATCCGAAACGTATACTCCGACTCATTAAAACTTTAATTAAGTTTCGTCCCACCCGGCATGGAACGGATAATCCGCAGGCGCGAATTGCCCAAGATATAACGGGATGGCGCCAAATATCACACTCCATTACCGAGGCTATAGTTGCCATTAAAAGTTACGTTAATGGTCTATTTGTATGGGATTTTTCCAAGTTCCGCTAATGCTCAGCATTTAGCAATATATTTTACAAAGTGCAAAACTCTTTAGTGGGGATATAGCTGTTGGTGTTTTTATTGTTTATTTATTTATTTAAATATCACAAAGTCTTAAAACAAATTAACCAGGACGATTTCGCGCTGTGATTAAGAGCTTAAGCCGCTCCGCCCACTGTATCTAATAATCGCGGGTTCGATTCCCGCACGGGACGAATTTTTGTGTGATCCACAATTATTTGTTTCGGTCTGGGTATTTGTGTATGTGAATTTTCATATTTGTAAACGCACCCACGACACACGAATAAATCCTAGTGATATCCTAGGGAGACGTTTTTTTTTAAAAAAAAAACAAGAACCTTTTACAATAAGGGCTTGACTTGTATCGTAGAAATCTCAGTATTAAATAAAATTAAATCAAATTTGATTTTTGACAGACCCTGCGAAAACTCGGTGAAAAAATCCGTATGCGTTCAAGCGTTTTTGTCAAACCTTTATTCGCTTTAACGCAACGCAGTAAGATTTCACACAATCACAGAGTTATCTCTGTGATTGTGTGAAATCATCATGTAATGGTATGTATGTCACTTATCGATCATTTCACGAAGTTACCATAACACACCGCGTTACGTGGTAATAGCCCCCTTAATCAAACATGAAGTTCACAAATAGGCCCTATTAAGTTTTTTTCGTATCCGTTGTGCTTTACCACCTGGCCTATCCTTGTTTTCGTAACCTTTTCTATTGCTGATCTGCCAATTTTTGTATTCTGTCTCCCGTCTTACAAAAGAGTGATGTGGATTTTTTTTTTCTACTCCTCTTGCTTTCCTTTTCTTTATAATTATTTTCTTTCGCAGATTCTAAAACAATTAAAGCTCTTTGCGAGTAAGGAAAGAACATGTTGGAACTCTGTACTCTATGCCTACCCCGCAGGGATCTGGCGTGAATAAAAGACATTTGAGTTTTAATTTATGAGGTAATAATAATAAACCGAGGCTTAGTATATGTTTCAAAATTCAAATTATGGTGAAAATGTCTTGATGGTGGGATGGTTCTTCAAGTTAACTAAAATAACCTTGTTGAAAATGTAAACATGATTTTGGTACAAGTAAATGGTTACATAATTTTTAGTTATAAAACGTATAATATAGGTATTTTAATGTAGGTGATTGTACAAGCTATTGCCGTGAAGCCTTAAGAACAAACGCAAATTAATTTTTATTTGTTTTTGAAGCCTTGAAGCCCTGACTGTTCTAAATATCTTGATATTGCGAAGAATGAGCGTTTTTTAAAAGTTATGAAACCAAAAAATGTTAGGATAAATGTAAAAGAAAATACCGCCGTGCCTATTTTCTCCAAGCGGGGGTGGCAGAGGCATTTACACCCACATTTCGTAAACAATGTAAGGATCCAATGTAATACAACGGAAGATTTAGCGCAGCGGTTAAGAGCTTAAGTCGCTCCACCCACTGTGTCTAATAGTCGCGGGTTTGATTCCCGCACGGGACAAATCTTTGTGTGACCCACAATTATTTGTTTCGGTGTGGGTATTTGTGGATATGAAATTTCCACCCACGACACAGAATTAAATCGAAGTGGGACTACATATTTTTATAAAAAAAAATAGGGGAATGCCTATTGCCATTACATCAGGCACCAATTTTAAACTCCATACTGCTACTGATTGTACGATGGAATACCACTAATAACCGACCTAGGATTCGAATCTCAGTGAATATATTGTTATATAAAATATTCCTGTCCTTTTTCTTCGCTTTCCCTGTCGAAAAGGCGTGAGCGGGAGATGTAATATATACTAGGGTAATCGCCGTCTGTTGCGGGATTAGTCCAAAGTAACTCGAAATACTTTGCTTTGGAGTCAAAGAGACATAGAGAACCATTTTTCCCACTTTACAAGAAATAAGGCATATTTTCCCGTATTTTATTCAGATGCCAGATCGGAGGATAAAAACAAACCATTTGATGTTATCGAATCGTTAACGAAAAAGCATGCTGTCACTTTCACCCTCATTCTGTAAATTCCAGCGTGAAAAAGATAGCATAATAACTCGATAACGTCCCTAACGTAAATCTGTTCGTGCTAAGACCTCAGAATAATATAAATATGGAAATTTTAGTACCAAGCTATTGCTTGGTACTAATATACCAGACGAAAAACGATCTTGTTTGTTAAGACTTGTTATTGCCTAACTTGCTTTTTAATCCAATATTAAGCTCAATATAATCGGCTTTGAACTTCATAATAAGGTTGCGCCGATAATACGCCCACTTTTATGATTTGTAAAAACTGAACCTTTATTAATAATGGCCGCTATAAAATTATGTGTATTTTTAAGGGAATGCTCGAGTTAGTTCGCATGTTTATTATGCAATCCATCATACGTAAATATGGTTATATTTTTTATTGTTCATGTTTATGAAACATAGCAACATACTTTCACTTTCGGATTTGATTCGATAAAACAAATGCAGCGCATCATGCACACTCCAGTAAAAACTCGGGTTAAAGAACACATAGCTGACCTAAAACACCGTCGCTCAAAGAAGTCTGCAGTCTGTGAACATGTCCTTGACCGCACCCGCCATAACATCAGATTTGATAGACCACAAATCCTCGTGAAAGAACACCGATTCCTTCCAAGGATGGTTCGCGAGGCTATTGAAATTAAAAAACATTCTTATTTCAATAGAGAACATGGCTGGGTGCTTCCATCGACTTGGGATCCGGTAATTAATATAATCAAATCCAAAACCAATTATAACATTGCAAGACCTCAAGACACCGTGAGCTCATTCTGCGTAGCTCGGACCAACAAAAATAATTAAGAAGTTTAAGGGTACCCTGGAACAACTACGACTTTTGGAAGTCTAACACCTCAGTCCCTCCCATGATCATGGGTGCTGCAAAGCACTCGAAACGTCGGGAACTTAAAAATCAAAAATAAACCTGTAAATTTCATGTGTAACATTCTCGTAAATCTAAGAACTCAGTATTTAAACTATCTGCATACCAAGTTGCAGAAGCTATGTAAATACACTACAAATAATCTTACTTACGAATCTTATATATCTACTCTATGAACATAAATTGAAGTCGCCCCCCACACATTTCTATGTATATATGTACGCTCTAATCTATTACACAGATTCAGAAGGAAGGCTTGAGTATATGATTTATCAATATTTTATGCAAATTGATCAAACTATGGGGATGTTTCTCTTCGCTACCTATTCGAAAATTGGACGGGTGATTAGTATGATGTAAATTAGTATTTATTTTTTATGCCGCTCCTGAGCTTGATACATGACATACTATAATTTTACAAAAAAAAATGTTTTGTTTAGGAATCCACGGTGACGGCGATGCTTGATCCAACAAACTTTAACCGCTAGACCTGTACTTTATCTAATATTCAATGCTTGGAAATGGTATTTAACATAGCAATATTTATAAAAGTAGTCCATTAGAGTTAAAGGTAGTGAGTGCTACCAACAAAAGTAATTATTTATTAACAGGCCGACATTTACCATTTTTAGGGCTCTCAACGTCAGCAAGCTAATACTGTGTTTGTCAAAAACGTTTAGCGATTATTTAAATATTTAAAAAAAAAAATTGGCTAAGTCTTTTGAAGGGTCTATTTCATTCCACGAGAACGTTAGCTTTTATCCCGGAAAAATGTTAGGTTCCTGTTCGCGGTCAGAAACTAGTAGTCAATATTTACGGAAAATCTTGAGAGTGTAAATCTCCAAAGTGACATTCATGGGTATGCATTGTCTGATGCCAATTGGATATTTTAAACTGTTATATAGTACCGCTACTTAAATGCTTGTTAAGATTTATATTTTCAGCAAGAATATCTTTTCAGGAAGAAGTAGAGCTGCTACTATCATCACTTATCATGACATATTTTGAGTCAAGTTACACCATTTTATTTGAGTAAAATTCCATTCACGCATTTTTTAACTAACGCTGACGCTACCGCTCTTCACTTGGCACAGGCTTAGAGTGTAATGGTCACGCAACAACTCGCTTCTTTAGGCTCACCGATTATTTAACAATAAATTATTCGTGCCATAATAAATTTACATTCTACGAATTGCGCCCCGTTGAATAGCCGATAAATTATGTTCCGTTCAGTTGTCGCCGATGTAACGAAGAAGGTATTTTGATGTATGCTTTAAATAATTTCTCTGGAGTATGATTATTAAATAATGGACTATTAATTATCTGTACATTGTTGATGATTGTTGTGTAAAAACCTTATCTTCTTGTAAGTAAATAAAACCGTGTGTGTGCGTTAGAATGTGGGCAATAAAACCCACCTTTTTAACATAGGCGAGTCCCACCAATCATTAAAAATACTTAATATACTATTGGTACTGCCGCGCAAACGAGCCATCATGGAGAGATTCCTCATAATGGCTGCAAATCCATTAGTGTGTACCTCTGCAAACATTAGTGAGGCACTACATCGCCATGGCAGTCCCAACAGTAGCCTAAACGCATTATTATATTGTATACTTAGGTCAGTGTATGTCCGCCGAGTATAATTAACCCACAGGCTGCACGTGTAGAATGACTGACTAAAAGACTTAAAGGCTTCGTACAGCGTGCAAACCTGCGGGCTAGCATGTTACAACGAACAGCCAGCGACCTACGCCCCCTCTCTATATCAAGGTCATCCCTTAAGTCATCGGTAACCTGGTGACCCAAATACTTAAACTCAACTATAAAGACTATAAATTTTAAAAAGACATAGTCCGATCGATCGGACTAAGTGAACTTTTTATTCCTATTTGTCCGATTATAGAATCGGACCAGATCGTTCCTATTAGAAAACAGACGATGGCGACGTCCCATTACAAGAGTTTGAAACAGGTAATTAGATCGATAGAACGACGACTTCTTGATCATACAATTACTTGAAATATGGAATTTAGGTATTGGAAACGATTTTATTTTCAGGCCTTTTATCTTTTTTATTTATTCTTTGTCGGTCTGATCTTAAGTATTTACATCTACTCGTGGTTCGGTGAGTCGAACCATGAATATTCGCATTTTTCTGTAGTCCAATCAATCGGAATATGAAAATTCGTGTTTTCCTTTGACCCGATGAATCGGACTAATAGGAAAAAAGTTAACGTGGACCGATCAATCGGACTAAGCAGTCGTACCACGCGTTCACGGGGATCTTAATCTCACCATCCATAGCCGCACTCAGCTTTTCCCTGGTACCTGTACCTGTAATGGCACACAATGGACATACCAAACAGTTTGACGATTTAGCGCAGTGGTTAAGAGCTTAAGCCGCTCCGCCCACTGTGTCGGATAGTCGTGAGTTCGATTTCCGCACGGGACAAATCTTTGTGTGACCCACAATTATTGGTTACGGTCTGGGTATTTGTGTATTTAAATTTTTATGTTTGTAAACACACCCACGATACAGGAATAAATCCTAGTATCTTTAGAAGATTTTCAGTCCTTTGGGGGAAACACATGAGATCTAGTAAGAATAAGATCCGAATCCAGAACTGTTACAGCTTACAATGAAGCACCATTATCTCTTTTTTTGTGGTTAACTGTATTATGTAGTATAAATAACAACAAAAGGAATTTGCATTCGCGTGTTGTGGTTTCATGAATAAATTTTAACTTCAATGTTTTAAAGAAAATTACTCTATAAAATATACAGGGTCCTTATTCGCTGGGATTGTATAAAACCGTAACGCGGCGCGTTATGATATCTTCGTGAAATGATCGTTCAGGGATACTCCGGACTCGGTGGACTTGAGATGGGTGACCGTTGTGGCATTTTCATATTCGAGTGTCCCCGTGATTCGGAAGGCACGTTAAGACGTTGGTGCCGGTTACCACTTAATGTGGTATTCGTTAAGCCGAGTTGGAAGCTTTATAGGCGGCTTGATAAGTTCCAACAGCAGGTGGCCACAAACCTACCTTTACCATTCCGCACTGGGTCCGCATGGTGGAGTATGACCTAATCTCTTTTACCTTGATTTGTGCGAGAAAACCTTTGCCCAGGAGTGGACAGTATAGGCTGATATTATATACAGAATACATTACACAATCATTTCACTAAATTATAGTAAAGCACCGCGTTTTGTCAAATAAATAAGTGCCCTGGGTGACTGCTGAATAGCTATTTTAATAACGTCTAAGAAGATTAGCGATAATATTGCAAAGTAAACTGTTTTTTGATGAATATCTAAATTGAGATTGATTAACTATGAAATAAAAATACAAAAATAAATTGAAAGTGAATGATATCAAGATGAAGTTTAAGTGAAGTAGTTGACGCGTAGATCGAACCCTGAACCACTTACTAGTAGTATAAAGTGGTTGCTGGTTTCATCCCCGCAGGGGCAAAATAGTGTAAGCCAAAAAAGTTCACTTCGGTCTGGTGTTTGTGTCTATATCATCACGCCAGCCAGATTCCTTGCGGTGTAGGCGGGTGTATGTGTATGTAAGTTAAATGCGTTAAATGTTTATTAACACCCCCAAAACACAAGAATAATTACTAGTCTGGGGCTTCTTTTTACTACAAAATAAAGAAAAAAGTTTTGTTAAGACACACAAACAAGACCCAGGAATAATTGCGATTGTGGGGCTACATTTATCAAAAACAAGAAATAAAGAAGAAAGAAGCGAGAAATTCTCCTCCCAGTTATTACTACCACCACCGGATATTGTATCCACTCTAAAATCTGGCATTTCTTTTTGGATACCCAACTTGATTCCTTGATAAAAAATCTGCCATCCTTTCGATTCCCAAAGGAATAAAAGGAGTTTGTGTCGAATTTCTGTCGCTGAACTACGAGCCTCATGAGACAGCTTTTAACGGAAAGAGCATAAAAATGTAGCTTAAACCGAAAAGTACTTGTATGCGCCACTTCACATCTTTACCGCCAGCCGCAGGCGTTCCTACAGCTTTACCGAAGCCTAAGCACGAAACATTTAACATTATAGTTATCCTTTCAAGAAAGCGTACTGTTACTACATTATTATTTAGTAAATTTGTAGAGTGAATAGGACGGCACATCAAATCGTTACGTTAACGTCAATCGGTACGTACTAAGCCCTCAGGTTTCTTGTATGTAACAGAGTTATAATAAGTGGAGTTGGGGGATTTAGATGATGGTGGGAGGCCCGTGTTGCTCATTGTACCTAGTTTCCATGAGATACCTTGTAGGATAGGCCGGATTGTAGTTAGAGCTACATACAATACGAATGCGTGACTCACATCGAGCACGTCCTCACATCCATTGCAAGTCATTATCAAACGAAACAGGGCAATTGAAAATTAATAGGTAAAATATTTTTATTTAGCTTTCTTTGCCACTAAAGACGCGTAATTGTTCGAAGAAGCTAACCCTTCTAGCTAAGTTGCACAAACTGAATTTTCACATTTCAAGAAGTCATGAATCAATCAATCAATCAATCAGCCTATCGTAGTCCACTGCTGGACATAGGCCTCTCCTAACACGCGCCATTGCACACGGTACTCCGCCTTCCGCATACAGTCTGTCCCAGCGACCTTTTTGAGGTTGTCGGTCCATCTAGCTGGGGGCCGTCCTACCTTACGCTTACCAAGTCGCGGTCTCCACTCTAGGACACGCTTGCTCCATCGGCCGTCGGTCCTTCTGCAGATGTGACCAGCCCATTGCCACTTTAGCTTACTGAGTCTGCGAGCTAAACCAAGTCAAAGAAGTCATGAATATCTACATGAAACCATTAGTGGACGCATGACAATGTACGGTGACTACTTAGATTCATCCGCACACCACAAAACATTTAAATTTAAATATACGTATTTAATTCTATTGCTATTCTTCAAAGAACTAATTACTGAAATTAAATCAAGAAAAAAATGTGAATTCGCAAACAGATCAATCGATATATTAACTTATGTATGTGCTAAAGCAAATAAACTCAAAGAAAATTAAACTCTCACTAAAATGTAAGACGGATTAATATTAACACGAGCGAAAATATTCACCCCAAGACCACTCCACACACGTACGATCGCGTGACCACAAAAACTGGATCTAATACACTCCACTTAGCCAATTATCGTGGGGGTTGACGTGTCGGTGTGGCCTCTGATGGTTCAATTTAGTCAATAATTGGTTGCGCGACATTTCTATTGCATGAACGTAAGGGAAATATTTCATTGGTTGTAGAGTTAGGCATGGTTTAGCTAATAGAAGTACATTTAAACACACGTTCGCCCTAAGAGCATTTGAAACAAAGCATTCATAAGTGCATTTGTATGCTAAAAAACCCGTGAGCATTCGTTTGTGAACTTTCAGCTGAGGTGACGGTTTAATTTCATTTTAAATCAATGCTTGACTGTTATTGATTATTTGACCAGGTGATATCCTTAATAGCGTCTTTTGTTTCTTTTTCTGCTACATTTTATGTTAAAACTGTACTGAGTTCTTAGATTTACGCGAATATTACACATGAAATAAAACTATTTTTTCGGATTTTATCGCGGTTTATTTTGATTTTTAAGTTCCCGACGTTTCGAGTGCTTTGCAGCACCCATGGTCACGGGAAGGACTGAGGTGTTAGACGTCCAAAAGGCATAGTTGTTCCGGGGTACCCTCAAACTTCTTAATTATTTTTTGTTTTTGTTGGTCCGATCTACGCAAAATGAGCTCACGGTGTCTTGAGGTCTTGCAGTGTTGTGCTTGGTTTTAGATTTGATTATATTAATTACTGGATCCCAAGACGACGGAAGCACCCAGCCATCTTCTCTATTGAAATTAGGATGTTTTTTAATTTCAATAGCCTCGCGAAACATCCTTGGTAGGAAACCAATGAAATATTTCCCTTACGTTCATGCAATAGAAATATTTCCCTTACGTTCATGCACGAAAGATTTCTTTTGTATCTACTAGCAAACTCGTGTCTTTTTGACCCGGTGGTCCGCGCAATCTAGGCTAAACGGAACTATCGTCGACCTATGCGAGTCCTCGCGTTAACACGAACTGACTTTATTCAGTAAGTTGTCTGAATAAATCTATTTCTATCCATATCGTCACGCCCTTACGGGTTAGGTAGAAAGTACAGAGTTCTAACAGGTTCTTTCCTTACCGACCTCTCTAGCTATGGTTACGGAGATTTTTGCTGCCCTGCCCTTCAAATAAGACAAGTTGTGGTTGGTCATGGTATAATAGTCTAGATCTGTCCTGCTTCCACCTTCGCATTGGACATTGACATCGGATCTTTAAACGTGACCAATTGAATGCGTTTCGGAAGGATTGACCGAAGATGGCTGATAAGAGATCAGTCTGGAAGTTTATATCGGGAAGAGATTAGCTCAGCAGTGGGACGATATAGGTTATATAGCCAATTACAGAAATTTGTGACAAGAACTACATATTTGACTTTTAGGTCATTACTTATTATTGATACAATATGGAACCTTATATTTTCCCATTCGATTACAGAAAATCGGTTGATAAAGTTGCGCGTTTTTATATGCTATAACTTTAATTAGAGTGTTTACAAAAGTTTATAACTTCTTAGTTATTCTCCCAAGTGATCGATTTGTTATGTGATTATACTACAGGTGATATGCTTAAATAAAATCTATATCATTACGCCAGATCCCTTACGGGGTAGGCAGAGTACAGAGTTCCAACAGGCTCTTTCCTTACATACCTCTCTGGCTTCCTCTACTCTCATAGTTCGTCTCATACACGCTCGCCGGTTACGTAGACTCCTGACTTGTCCTTCAGATAATACCCGGTCTATTTGGTCATGGTTAGATAGTCTAGGTCTTCCCCGGTACCTACATCCTTCCACTTTCGCATTGTATATCTGTTTTGTCATTCATTCTTCGGACATTCTTTCTATATGCCCGAACCAACGGAGCATACCCTTTCTCATCTTTACACCAATACTTTCTTTCATACCTATTTGCTTTCTTAATACGCTGTTGCGAATAAGTCTTAAATAAAATAATAATAAATATCAGAGCTAAGTCGAATAGCAACCAATTTTAAAAGTTTTAATAATATAATTGTAAATACCCTCAACCGAACTTGAATAGGTTTGGGTTTCCTTTAATTTTAATTAGTTTTATTTCACGAATCCGTCCGACAGATCTTATAAAACGTTGCGGCTGAACAATTTTAATGAAAGGATTTACCGTCAATTCTGAAGAAAGTTGTTTAATTTTAAGTCAAAATTATGTTTTAACAAAGTGTTAAGCCTTAAGTAGTCGATTTCTGGATATAAATTGATAAAATCTTTACTTATATCTTTGTGGTGTTTTTATAGATTAAATATACATAAAAACAAATTATGAAACAATATTCGTCTTAAATTATGTTCTTTTTTTCATTATACAATATATACATGAAAAATACATTTAATATTTTGAATATATAATAAAAGGTATGCTCCACGAAAAGCAAGATCTACGACTCAAACTAGCAGTAGTTAAAGGACTCTAGCATGAGAAACATGTTGCGAGCCAAGTTCAGAACTATCAGGCACTTTACCTAATTGTCCAGCAATAACTTGTGTCTTACAGATCAATTAACATTATATGACTTACTTCTAAGCCAAACCCAAATATTTTGATGGTTATTCTTTTCCACTCTTTATGATTTTATATTTTTTGAACCTTTGGAAGCTTTGCACGAGAATATGGGTCCAATACGTGGAAGCTCTTTTTAAAAAAATAATTCCTGTTATTCACTTCTGAGATCAATTGCTAAAAATAAAGCTACATAAACGAAACAAATCGAGGTGAGCGAAAAGACTAATTTACCTTCCCATTGTGTCCATCCTTTTAAATAAGCTACCTTCATACAAAGGATCTCATTCATTTCCAGTAATCTATAAAACACTCTTTAATTTCAAATAAAAAGCACATGGCATGAACTCCTGTGATGACCCAACTTCTCACCCTAAATTTGTCGTGATCGAGATAAACAAAGCCTCTCTAACGATACAACGTGGAGTTGGCGCCATGAAAATCAGAAATTATAGTTACTTTACGTGTAAATCTTCGAGGACCACGCTTTCTTCTAGACTTTCGTAAGGCTTGCGGGAGGACATGGCTCCAACATGTAGAAGTTCTTGGCAAGAAATTAATACATGTTAGTCACTTCTGAGATCAACATAACAAAAATCAAAGTGTGAGAGAAAACAGATTTACCATCCATTAGTTCCATCTTTTTAAATAAGCTACCTTCTTATGAAGAATATACTTTAATAGGAGCTCATTTTACTCTAATAAGCTATAAAACACTCTGTAATTTTAAAATAAAAAGCACATGAAGCAATCCGCATGAACCCCTGTGATGGCCCAACTTTCCACCCCAAATTTGTCGTGAACGAGATAAACAAAGCCTCTCCAACGATACAACGTGGAGTTGGCGCCATGAATATAAACAGTTAAATTAGGAGCGGCCCGGACGGGCCTCCTAATATGATATACAACATATGCGGCTAATTTAATTTCGCTCGCCAAATTTACTGCGGTTCTTGCTATACCTAGTTTTGCAGGATATAGTTGGCAATTTTTAATGAGCTACTTCTCTACAGCAACATTTTGAATTGCCTCAAAGTATGTGAGCATGAGTAATTTTAGCCCCACAATACTTATAATCATGGTCAATATTCGGAAAATTTAAACTAGAATCTGTTGATTTCGAGTGATTATCTTTTATCTTATTGTGGTTAGCTGTAGCATATGGCATATGCTATATATATTTTCACTCAAGCTACAGGGGCAAAAGTTGAAATTTTATTTGACTTCTTGTTATACCTTCAGGCTGCTTTTCAATTTGGCTAAAAACCTGAAATTTATAATAGTCACCAAATAATAAAACAATAACAATTATTGCTTATACCGATTCAGGTATCCAGCCACTTGGTGAAACTGAAACGTGAAACTTCTCTTTTAAATAGAGATACATGGCCTTTCAGTATTTTGTTGATCCTTGCCGTGGGCCAGTATTTCTGATGGAAGACGGTAGTATGAATACCTTGGGGGTGTAGAAAAGCGAATTTGTTTCCCTTACATACGGCCATTTGGCATGGTACAAAAGAGGGCCACTAGTGCATTTCATTAAGAAATTCCATACCCTCCTTACCATACATCGAAGTACTACCGTAGGGGTTTTAGCATTATAATAGTCCTACATACCCCAGTCTTTCCCATAGAGGAGCTTAGTCCTTCAGCCACAGGGTCTTCTGATATTTTCCCGTGTGACAGTCAAGAATCAAATTTACTAATCTCAAATTTACTATTGCTTGTGTATAATTTTAATTAGGTAATTACGTATATGATGTAAGTTGCGCAAAAGAGCTGAGTTTAAACCGTGAGTAATATCCTGCCCAGTCCCTTGTGAGATGAAGGAGGAGAGAATGAAGCGCTGATAGGTTTTATCTACTACAATAATGTAATTTGTATTAATTTTGCTTCCACACTAAACTAATAATAACTGAGTGTAATTGTTTTAGATTTAATACAAAGGAAGTCAATGTCGCGATTTGTTCAGTAAATGAAACCCAACCGCGGGACAAAGAAGATAGATTTACGTGGAAATGTCCAAGTAATTGTGAAAAATGTGACTCGTTTCCGAACAAAAGTAAAAGGCTTAGAACGACACCTATTATTGAAATTTAATCTTTAACTGCACCGCAGTGAATTGAATTTCGATCAATATAAAACGAGGTCGCCTTTGAAAATGTTTATTTAGAAATCTGGATAAATCCTAAACGCTTTTGCTGGCGCGTTTGTTACTAAATCCGGCCGAATTATATCCCGCAGGAATAAATTATGAGGGCGGACCATTCCCTCTCAACAGTACGGCTAAACTTTAATTAAGCTGCATTTCGACTGAAATGGGTTCCCCTTTCAAACATTTAGAGGCAAGTTCGTATAGTCAAATGATGCCCAACTTTATATTAAAACTGGTGTTCAGGAATTCTAGACGCTTTGTCGGTCGTGGTCGTGCAAAAATGCAGGGTCGGCAGTGCTGAACGCTACATTCTTTATGAAAATGACTCAATTTTTCCTAGTACTTTCCAACTGTGGAAGAATTTAAATGAGCCCATTAAAACCTTTTCTTATTGCATGTTGAACGCATGCTAAATAACTTGCGAATAACAATGTTGTTAATGATGTGTGAATGAAGTTGCCTGTTTATGACGATTTTATTGTGTATTGTTAACTCCACGACATTGATAATACGCGTTCCAGAACAGAGGTCTTAGCACGTTCAGATTGACATTAACGTGACACTATTGAGGTGATATGCCATCTCGTTCACACTACAGGTTTTCCTAATAAAGCTGAACGTGATAGCACGTTTTCTCCATAATATTTCGATAGCGTTAAATGGTATGTATTTAGCTCTCTGAACATCGCTTTCTGGGTAATATGGCGGTAATAGACAGGTGTTAATTAAAAGGTAAACATGTTTTGGAACATTTTAATCATGCATGTCGTTGTTAACTGAATATTTGATATGATTTTGATTTTAGATTTAGATAAACAGGTTTAACTGTTTATATATTCTTCAGAGAAGAGTACTGTAGTGTTAGACTACATGACCTGTTCAGTATCACTTTTGCATTGCAAGGGGAGGCCCCCTTTGGGAATAAGAGTGCAAAAGTTATCTGAGACTACAAAATAATTGAAAATAATCAAAATTATTTGAACAAAATACATTTGCTAGTGTAATACGAGTATCGAACGACTGCCACTTTAGTCTAGTAGCGCAAGGAGATCACAAGGTTCTGGGTTCACAAAAATTCCATGTTCAGAATATCTTTTTATCTTTTATTCATGTAAACTAACCTAAACACTTATATTCCCCAAGCGGGGTGGCAGAGGTGTACCTACCAACATAGATTTTACAAATCGTCAGAAATGTTACAGGCTCTACTAACACTTCGTAATGTCACTCCTACTGAGAAGGGCGAGAAGCTACATGTGAAACGACATCGAAATGTTAAATAAAATTATTTTTTTTCCATCTACATTTTGTTGTGGTGTATGGGAGAATCTAAGGCTAAGTTAAATCAGCTCACTTATACTATTCTTAAGAATGGTACATAACACAAACACTCAGCCTGAAATAAACAGCTATAATAATAATAAATTTATTGGCAAAAATTAACAACCTTAACCTATCTAATTAATACAATAAAGTAAATAAATAAAATAAAGTAATGCTGAGTCCGGAGTCTAAAATTCTACCTGAAATAATGAATGGTAAGAACCTTGCCCCTTATTACATTGCTACATAACATCGTCAACGAAATGTGGGTGTACACAATACACCTCTGACTACGCTTAAAGAATATGGGCGTGATAGCGTGAAATGAATTAAATATTAATTTCGTTTGGCAATTAGCACTGTCAGTACCCATCCTATATGAAAAATACTTTAGTATATTTGTTTACTATAATAAAAGTAAATTTGGGCAGACATCATCAAAATGTCTAATGACAGCAATAAAATAATATTTTCATGAAAAGATCACAAGAGACACTCGAGTTCCTCGTTTTGCGCAAGAAACAGAGCTCAACGAAATTCCAGTAATACGCACAAAATTATTATTGCAACTACGTTAAAGAATAATCATCCTTATCTTAGTGTGTTAAGGGTGTTGATGGGTGTACAAATATTGAGGTATATAATGCACATTTGGCTAGCGCCCAGCCGAGATTCTGTACGTTTTGGAGACAAATCATTGAGAGAAAACAGATTCGGGCCGCCATTGCACCCGACTACTGTGGAAATGTCGTTTGTTATTGCTGTTTACTTTCCTCTATTTGTACGAAAGTGTCTTCATGAATTCACCGGAATCAGTTTTAAGATGGATCTAAACGATGTTTACTGCAAATAAGAAAGAAAGGAGGCACCCTAGATGTTCTTTTCCGTTATATTTTGTCTTTTTTTATTCTAGATAGCTTAGTTTTCAGTTATTTTTATGGCCATCTAGCTAAAATGTCTTATATAAAACGACACTACGAGAGATTATGTTATAATGAAGGCCGCTCGTTGGGTACAGGAAAAACGGGTCGTGGTGAATTATGAGGTATTTGTTTTGCAGTGAACTATTTAGACTCAATGAAGCAGTGTAGCTTAATTGGTAGAATAATTGACCTGAAACAAGATCCAGAGCTCAAATTAACCTATCACATTTTGAAAACCTAGCAGCGAAGGAAACAATAATGAAGAACCTTCAAAACTAAATAGACCTAAAAACAATTTCAAGGACATGTGAAATGTTGTGCCTCAAGATTAACGGCTAGCTCGCCCCTTGTACGCCGCCCAGAATGTAATTATAGAGTTTCTGACTCCGAAGCAATTATATACCGATACAGTAAAAAACTTTTTTAGATACCTAATATTTACTCATACTGATCGATAAATCCATTTGACGAGTGACTTTTTGAAAAGAATTAGGTATATCCTATCTATCTATATCATCACGCCAGCTCCCTCGCGGGGTAGGCAGAGAGTACAGAGTTCCAACAGGTAAGAACCTGTTGGGAAAGATCCTTACATACCTCTCTGGCTTCCTCCACTCTCATAGTTCGTCTCATACACACTCGCCGGTTACAGAGACTCTTGACTTGCCCTTCAGCTAAGACACGGTCTATTTGGTCATGGTAAGATAGTCTAGGTCTTCCCCGGCACCTACATCCTTCCACTTTCGCATTGTATATCTGTTTTGTCATTCTTTCTTCTGGCATTCTTTCTATATGCCCGAACCAACGGAGCATACCCTTTCTCATCTTTACACCGATACTATCTTTCATACCTACTCGCTTTCTTACTACGCTGTTGCGAATACGGTCGGTCAGCGTGACTCCGCACATCTTCCGCAGAGATCGCATTTCGACCGCATTTATCCTGCTTTCGTTCTCCTTCTTACATACCCAACTCTCACTGCCATATAACAGCGTTGGGAAAAGCACTCCGTTATGCATGGCCAGCTGCGCCTTTTGGCTTAAGTGCCGGCTCCCAAGTAGCCTTCCCATCGCACCATTCACTCTATTACCTGCATTCACTCTTCTCTCTATATCAGCGGTGTATTTCCCATCCATACTGAAGGCGCATCCAAGATATACAAACTCATTCACTTGCTCCAGCACATCGTTACCAACCACAATCCTTGCATTCGTTCTGGTTTCTTCCCGTTCAAAAATATATATATATAGGTATATCCTATTTTGGATATCATTATCCCATTTATTAGATATTAAAATAGGCATTAGCAAACTTATTAATCCGTAGCTTATCAGTATGATAATAAATTATTGAGACTCCAAATTTTTAGGATTCCCTACCTCAATTGGCAAAACGGAACCCTTACTTTTTTACCCTCTCTGACGCTTTTTCTCAGGAACCGGTAGAAGCACGAAGTTAAAATTTATGTCAAATACTAATCTACAAGCTCTTGGTGATCTAAAAAATTGCAAACTTTTAAATCAATTTAAAGTCAATCATTAAAACCTAAAGGGTACTTTCCGTTGGCCTAAAATCATGATATTAAACAAGAAGTAAGCTCAAATAACTCAAACTCAAATAATTTATTTTGTGTAAGCCCAGCGGGGGCGCTTACAAATGGTCAATTTACATTTTGTTTTAAATCTAATTTAACTACTAATCTACCACCGGATCGGAACGCGGCCTCCACTGAGAAAATCCGGCGAAGAAACTCAGCGGGCTTGACTTTTTTATTTACTTCTCTTTTTCTTTTTTCTTTTCTTATTTTTTATTATCATATTGTGTGGATACAATGTTTAGGTTACAATTAAATAGTTTACCATTAAGCTTCAGTGTGATGACTTACGATCGAGATATGAATCTAATGATGTTATCTGTAAAGAGTGTCTAAAGGATTTCAGATGGACCAGTCTCCACAAGCAGCACCCACTCACGAGTATGACTGCTGAAACAGCCATCACTCCCCTCGACTATATTGGAGGGAAGGGAGTGCCCCGCGCCAGACAACCACCGCAAGCAACGACAATTTAGTGAGCCAACCAAACCAGAACCCCAAAAACGGTAGCCAAATTGTGTCTACACAGCAGCAATACCCTAACCTCGTTAGGCAGAACACGCTACGCTTTAATAGTACAAGCTTTAATAGTACAAGTAACGGTAAAAATACAGAAATTGTAAATTATAGTTTTATTTCATAGACAAAATAAAACCTAGAAATCAATGGAAAATTAAAATAAGTCCACCTGAAATCTGTGTCCCTTATACGGAACTCTTAGAGCGAGAGTCCTACTCGCACTTTTCAAACAAATTAGCCTATACCTTTCCACTGCTGGGCCAAGCCCTTCACTCACAAATTGAGGAGAGAGAGATTAGCTTATATTACACCACGAAGACCCTGTGCGGATGGGTGGAGGTCACACTTACCGGATATTTAAATTTATCGTCAATAACAAATCCATGTTCCATACAATATTTATTCGAATACCGATGTCCTAATAATTGACACGTTCATTCGTCAAACCGGCACACATCTATCATTCCGTGACGTGTGAGTAAATTGTTGTATTGATAACAATCATTACTGATTTCCAATAATGAATCCGATGATTGATGATGTTTTAAATATTATGTCATAAATAATTCGGCAATATGTGAGTTTAATGTTTCCTTTGCTCACTCCATTAAAGAAACGGAGAGAATCTGATGAATGTCTTAGTCTAGTGCTTAAGAGCTTAAGTAGTCCGCCACTTGGTCAAGTAGTCCCGGGTTTGATACCCCGCACGGGACAAATCCTTGTTGCGGTACTATATTCTTGTTTGTGAATGCCATGTTTGTAAACGCATCCATAACAAAGGATGAATATGTAGTTTAAGGCAACATTTAACCAAAAACAAAATAAATTAATAGTTATTAAAAATTAAAACAAGCTTTTATGCAGCCATATGAAATGGTGCAATTTAAAACGACGAATCAAAATTTCGTGTATATGCTTTTAGGGGTTCGCCGTTGAGGGGTTCATGTGTCTTAAGTCAATCCCGGATATAGACTCAGGTCATGCTTACCACAAATATAAAGTGGTAGAACCACTTTCTTCATTCAGCTTGCAAAATTCGCCCTTAACAAACATTACAAGTCAAAAGAAAGCTTGTAAAAAAGTAGGTATGTTTCATTCAAACTCAAATAATTTATTCTGTATAAGCCCTGCGGAGGCGCTTACAAATAATCCATTAATATTTTTTTTAATCTAATTTAGCACTATTAATCTACCACCGGATCGGAACGCGGCCTCCACTGAGAAGATCCGGCGAAGAAACACAGCGGGTTTGTCTTTTTTATTCACTTCTCTTTCTCTTTTTTTTGTTAATTTTTTTTTTCAACCCTTTTGTGTAGATACAATGTTTAGGTTACAGTTAAATAGTTTACGATCTAGCTCCAGTGTGATGCCTTACGATCGACATATGAATCTAATGATGTTATCTGTAAATGACCGTCTAAAGAATTCCAGATGAACCAGTCCCCACAAGCAGCACCCGTTCACGAGTATGACTGCTGGAACAGTCATCACTCCCCTCGACCATACTGGAGGAAAGGGAGTGACTCGCGCCAGACAGCCATCGCACGCAAAGACATTATAGTAAGCATGACCAAACTAGAACCCCAAAGACGGTAGCCAGATTGTGTCTACAAAGCTCCAGCATTATACTATCATCAAACAATGTATCTACATTTATTTTTATACCCAAGTTTGTACATCGAAGACATTATTATACCGCCATGATTATTAACTCACCAAAGTAGGTCCATAATCCGCGCCAGTTTCGGACCAATATTAGCTATAAAACTAATTTAATACCCACAAGCTGTTGTTCTTTCAGAAATAACGGTTATTACATCGACGAGATTGGTGTAAACTTGTCGAAACGCGGCCCTCCAAATACCATCACGCAAAAATAAAATAAAAATGAATTCGTTAAAAACTTGTTAAATATATGGGGCGGGTATGCACCAAGTTTCTTTTGAAACCACTCCAAGTATACTATAATGGGGCTTATCGAAGAGGCGATCTGCTCCCTCCATCGAAATTTTCTTTTCGTTGGCACACAATTAGCTCTGATAGCTTTTTGTACTTCGTCATGCTTGCGTGGAGGGCCGAGATCGACTTGTTACGGTTACCGCAATTGATACCCATTAGTATTTTTATAGGCAAAATTCTAGAATAATAATAATAATATTGAATTATTGAACGGAGAATGCGCGTGAAGTCCGATGGAATGTTGTGCAAGGCACAAGTGGGTTTCAGGTCTGGAAGAGGATGTTCGGATTAAGTCTTCTCACTCCGCAACATCGTAGAGAAGCATCTGGCAGTGGGGCGGAAGGTTTTCTGCGGTTTTGTAGATCTGGAGAAGGCATTTGACAGAGTTGTGCGAAAGAGACTTTGGGACATTTTGCCAGAGTATGGTATAGATGGCACTCTGTTGCGAGCCGTCCAGTCCACTTATGTGGACTGCAAGGCATGCGTACCGGTGGGTGGTAACAGGTCACCCTGGTTTGACGTTAAAATCGGCGTTAAGCAGGGTTGCGTGTTGTCCACTAGACTGTTTATAATATATCTGGACAAAAGTCTTCAAAGACTGAAAGCGATGAATGAAGGTGTACAAATGGGTGACTTAGTGGTAAACCATCTACTTTATGCAGATGACGCGGTTTTAATAGCGCCAACAGCCACTGATCTGCAAACACTAGTCACAGTTATGAAAGACGACTGCATGATCAATGGCTTACACTTGAATGTGAAGAAAACCAAGATTATGGTTTTTGAGGGAAGAAACCAGAACGAATGCAAGAATTGTGGTTGGTAACGATGTGCTGGAGCAAGTGAATGGGTTTGTTTATCTTGGATGCTCCTTCAGTAAGGATCGGAAATACACCGCTGACATAGAGAGAAGAGTGTGTGCAGGGAACAGAGTGAATGGTGCGATGGGAAAGCTACTCGGGAGCCGGCACTTAAGCCATAAGGCGCAGCTGGCCATACATAACGCAGTTCTTATCCCAACGCTGTTATATGGTAGCGAGAGCTGAAAGACATGAAAATAACATTAAGGGCAGTTTTTGGGACTGACCCGCGTTATTATACTACAGCCAATTAGAGCAGTGGCTGGGACTGTCTCGACCGGCTAGAATTTAGCAACTTCAGGGCAGTTTTTTGGACTGACCCGCGCTAACTAAATATCTATAATCAAGCGACTCCCTCGTCGGTCTAGTGGCAAAGCACATCGCTTTGTGATCACGAGGTTCTGGGTTCAAATCCTAGGTCGGACAAATGTAGTTTTTCTAACGAAAACTCCTTAGCATTGAGTCTGGAATAGTGCCCGGTATATGGCAAGAGGCTCGCCCCCTATTGCATGGGACCTAACATCGTCTGCGAAAAGTGGATGTACTCAGCACACCTCTGCCACCCCCGCTTGGGGAATATAGCCGTTGCGGTGTATGTATATTCAATCGAAACAGTTTTTGAAACTATTTTAGCTGGATCAAACCAAACACGTTTGAGTATTGTTCCGGTCGTTAATATTAAATATCAAAACAAGTCTCGAGGTCTCAATTTAAAAATTTTTACTTCTGGGGGTAAACAACGCTAAAATTTACTCACAACTGATTACAATTGGGGACCCACTGGAATGTATGGGTCCTAAAATACTGGAACCTGAACAAATATCTGTAGAACAACCACATGATAAGACCCTTGACATACAAATATTTGCGACCGAGAGCCTCCCTGATGAAAAACCTTCGTCCACCGCTCTTCAAACAGAGACACAAACCCAAGAAAGCCAACTCCACTCAAACAGTACTGTAGACTTAAGACCATGGAAGTACTGGAGTTAGACCCCCCTCCACTACCAAATAATAGGCCAATAATATACATAATGAGCTAGAAACCAGACTCAAACACTTTGCCACTACCTGACTCACCAAAGAAGTCCGCAAATAATGAAACGAACGATGCCTTAATTCTGGCAAACTGTGTCAAATTCGGAGCACCATCGATGATATGCCGAGATCAAAGCTGCTGCAATATCTGGATGATCCTCTGTACTTGCAAAGACGACCACATTAAACTGGAGAAGCCCGGCGCCAGCGCGCAAGCAGCAAGTTCTGCAGAGAAACAAAGGGAATGCTCGAACAGAAGCGCCGGCTTTGGGTCCTCAGGTGCGATCTACTCGCATTCTCGTCGAAGACGTCGCAGCCTCAGCCCAAACAAACCCGAAGACAGTTAAATTGGTAAAGTACGCTGCACAGTTATCTAAATTCTACTATTAATGGTCACTTATTACTAATGATCATACGAGACTATATTGGATTCGTGGGCTTAAACTTGACTTCTCTAAGTCAATCATTCAAACTTACCTTTCAGAAGTAATGCAACATTTATAAATTGATCAAATTCATTGTCTAGAAGCTATTTAACCTCTTATTACAATAGGAGCATTATCAAAATGTGCCCTTTGTAAAGCATAGTTTATATCTAATATATTCTAGCGGCCCAAACCGAATAGAAAATGTGACTCACATTGAATTTAAAAATCTCAACAAATTTATTAAGACTAACCACTTCAAATTAGAAGAGTCGCATATAGCGATCAAATTTGTTTAAAAAGAAAAAAATATTTTATGGAGAATTTAGACCTAAAAGATGTTTATTTATTAAATTAAATACATAAAGATTCTGGGAAATATATAAGATTTATGTATATGAGAAGGTTCAACATGTAAATTTAATATTTTATTCAGCTTGAACACGGCACCATACATTTTCAAGGAAATAATAAAACCAATAGTGAAATTATTAAGAGCCTTTTGTTCTACTATTAATTCTATATATCTACTATTTATTTACATGATATATATCTTGTTGGATAGTCCTATAGGGAGTGTATAAATAATATTAAGACCACCGAAAAGCTATTAAAAACGCCTAGGATTTATCATCAATGAAGGAAAAGTGACCTTATACCGTCAATGTCGTGCTAATACCTGGGTTACATTATAGATTCAGAAAAAATTCAAACTAGGCTTCCCGATAGCAAAAGAGATGTTATTAAAAACGTTTTAAAATAATCTATTTAAACGATGCCAAATTCGGAAATTTGTACCACTTGATTTGATTTCTGCTTGCTGGGCATTTGAATATGGAATGTTTTACATGAAGAATTTGAACATTGCACATTTCTTGAACCTTAAAGACTATGACGAGTATGATAGATTTATGGACGTCCCTGACTCACTGCGTACTGATTTCGGGTAGTGGATACGGAAAATCAGTACTTCCGTAAGAACCATAAGAACTGACCACTATTGTACATTAATCTTTACTGACGCCTCAACTACGGGGTGGGGCGTTGCTTGCGGAAAGCACACGGCCAACGGGTTATGATCGCGAGAGGAATGTAAAGAATACATTAATTATCTAGAATTACTTGCCGCGTTTATAGGTCTTAAAACTTTTGCTAAAAACCTTCGTAACTGCCAAATTCTGATACGCATAGAAAATTTCCCATATAATACGCATGGGCGGGATTCAGTCCCCACACCTTACTAAAGTTACTAAAGATATTAGGCAGTCCAAATATCCCAATATTTGGAACATAATTCTATACACATCATATATAAATTCAGCAAATAACAGTATAGCAGATTCTGAGTTTCGACGTATACACTCAGATAATGAGTGGGAACTGCAGGATACCGCCTTCCAAAAATAATTATGAGGTACGGCCATCCTCAAATAGACCTCCTTGCCACTCGTATAAATACAAAATGTGACATGTATCTTGGCGCCGAGACTACGACGTTATCCCAATTAATGCGGTTCCATAAAGTTGTGAGCCACTACTTTTTCCGCTTTCCCCCTTTCGCGATCATACTTAAGACTAAGGCAAATCATATGAGACGAAGCCCAAAATGGTTGTCCATAGATGGCCAGCACAACGGTGCTCGATATTCTTAAGATCACTAAAATCAGAAATAGCAGTATTTAAATCCAACGAGAGTGTTCTCATTTCTCATTCCGGCAACCCAAACATAAATTACCCTGGTTGCGGGAGTATTGTGCGGACGACATTACTGCGACGCAGAATACCAACTTCCGCAATAGGAATCATGATGACATCGCTCCCGGATAATTCGATAAAACAGTACGATGTTGCATTTAGAAAATGGTTTGATTATTGTTGCCCACATAATTATAATATGTACAAGGTGTACATTCCCACTGTTTTATACTTTTCTACTCAATATTGTAACCAGGGTAGTCAATATAGTACAATTAATTCGAACAGATCTGCACTAGCCTTAATATTAGGCCCATATGTCTCAAAAGATGATAAACTCGCATGATTTTTCAAGGTTAGAACCCCCGAAACTGAAATACAATATTACGTGGGATCCTTCTTTAATGCAAAATCATTTAAGCAATCAATACCCCAATGAGGCCCTATCACTCGAAATACTTACTAAAAAGTGTGTCACATTGCTGGCCCCAGCCACTGCTCACCGAATCCAAACAGTTCCGAAAATGTTCATTACTAACACTGAAACCCTGACTTCTTCAATATGAAAATACCAGTCAGACCTTGTCAAAACTCCCCATATTGACTGCAAGCAACCAGTACCGAGTTTACCGTTTTGTATGAATAAGCAAGATGTATGCCCTGCAAAAACCATATTTTCATACTTGGAAAGAATCCGGGTTATTCGAAATAATAACATATATTTTTTTATTAGCTTCATAAAGCCACATAACCTCTTTATGAACACATAACTTCTCAATGTTTAAGTATATCAAAAGTACTTTGAAGGACAGTGGAATCGACTAATTCATCTTTAAAGCACAAAGCACGCGCCCTGCCTCCACCCTCAAATCATATAGATCTGGAGTGTTAGTCGATACCATCCGCATTACAGCCGGATGGAGCGGCATACAGGTACTCACAGGTATTCATTAAATTTTATATCAGGGTATTTTATTTTTAAATCACAATGAAACGGCGCTGACTACGGCTGTACTAATTGATGATAATATGTAGCATAGCTACTTGCATACACGTTCAAATCGGTACTCGAATGTGTCAATTACTTAATTATTATAAACTATCCTAAATAGTATGGACTAAACAGAATAAACTAAAGCAGAAATATGCTTTGGTTTATTCTGATCATAAACATGTTAAAAAGTTATACTCAGATTTGCATATACAATTAGTTACAGGTTAACTATTGCTTTATGCTGACCGTAACAAAACCCTCTTACTGAGTTTTTTCCCTTAAATCAGTTGTCATTTCTTACGCTTTACTCTAAAGGTCTACATGGATTTATATACTTACTATGTACAGGTTACTACTCTCGAGGACGAAGCACGAGTATAATTAATGATTAAACGAACTTACCTGTATGTGAAGTTCTATCATAATTATACGAAGTGCTTCGTCCGAAGAGATTAGTAACACCCGCCCATCCGTGCTACCCCTAATGAACTTCAGAAATGTCAACAAGAAATCCGTAACTCTAAACTTAATGACGGACGATTGTAGGACAGATTGGCAAGTTGCAAAAATACCCACCAATGAAAAAAAAACTCTAAATTATCTAGTGTATGAGTGTGTGTCACTTGCGTGTAACTAACTGCATGCATTTATATACTTACTATTTACAGGTTACTAATCTCTTCGGACGAAGCACTTCGTATAATTATGATAGAACTTCACATACAGGTAAGTTCGTTTAATCATTAATTATTTGATCATCTGAAATGAAATTGTATAATTAGTTTGGGCAGTTTACTGGCGTAATTTTAAAATTAAATCATCGTCATACAATTAATTAAACTAGGGAGGGATCTCATGTTCTTGACACGAGATCCGGGCGTGATGATATAAAGGGAAAAATAGGATTCGTTAAACTTTTTACTATGTAATGGCGTACCTAAATGGAAAGCCTTTCTTTAGCAATGGAAAATACTACCCGCTAATACGAAAATGAATACACAATACTAAAACTGTTTGGTGTCGATTCAAGGACCGTTAACGCGAAGGCTCGCATCAGACCGGGGTTTTCTAATTGGTTCAAGGAGCCATACTGTTAGTTTGTTGAAACCAATGTGAAAAGTAAATCAATAACAGTGCGTAGTAACAGTAGGTTTGTAAATAATCTAAATAGTTTTGGACTTAGTTCTTTCGTAACCATAGTTTTTATAGTTACCATAGTTTTAACTTGCTTTGTTCGTCTGCCTTTCTGGTTCAAAATTTGCAATCATTTTTTCAAGTACTTGCTGGTGTCCGATTGAACTCATTGGAATATTTATGCAGCCTCTGTAACAAGGCCTATGTTGCCTTTATACGACCTTAGGCCAACATGGTCTCGTTACCAGCTGATTAGATAAGGATGTCACAATAAAAACCATTTTATAAGCTTTTATTTAACTTTTTTTTGTTCCTTTGCCTTTCCGATTCAAAATCTCTATCACTTTTTAATTACTTGCTGCCTGCACATCCGATTAAGCTCATACCAATGTGACTTTGGTTATAAGGCTTATATTGTCAATCACAATATTTTAGTCTTTACTAAGTCCAATATGATATCGTTAGCAACTGATCAGATATGGGTGTCATAATGACGTCCATTTTTTAAAGACAAGGTCGTAGACTTGTTTTATACTTCTTTGTCGTGGACGCAATATTTTACAAATCGATATTAATGTAAGATTTTAGGTTGCCGACGCGATCTTGTTAAAGGTGTCATTGATGACTTTGACGTTGACTTTAACGTCGATTTTGATTTCTTTGAACTAGAACTTTGATATCCGCATCGCAGCTGCAACATTAATTTACACAACACCGTCACACCTTTACTCCCCAAATGCACCCCCATTCGATTTACACATATGTATTTAGTGTAAATCCACATTTTGCTTATAATGTTAGGCTCCCAAAGTAATAAAAGATGAGCCAAATTACCATCATACCATCATACTCGTATTACGTAACGTAAATCAGACGTGAATTTGGTTTAAAAACTGATTTTTGTACTAAAATGTTAGTTTTAAAACTAGATTCACGACTGATTTTCGTATTGTTACTACAAACGGGCCTCAGGCTATGGATTACTCATGAGATTTTTCCGAGAGGAAAACTACATATTGTCGATCCAAGGACCACGTGATCAGCAGCTGCACAAAGTACTAATCGAAGAAATGCGATGATGCGGAATATCTGCAATGATACGACACAAGAACTTAATGGAGATAAAATTAGCCCTTAAGTTTGGCTCAATACATTGCTTTGCAATAAAATAAAATAAAGATCACTCAATTATCCACTACTATTAGTACTTTAGGATGTCGTCGATGTTAGTAAACGTAATAAACAAGGAATGCCCATTATTCCAAAATATTATAACAGAAAAATCTTATTTCACCCTCAAGTCACTCGCAAATAAAATATCATACAAAGAACACACGAGGGGTTTTTCCATCCCCTTTTCTTAAGCTGGCTTTTGTGTGTTATTTATATATCCACATTGTTTACGAAGTGAAATTTCTAGAAAACTTTTCTACCAACAATAAAATGTGGGATGTACCGCCGCCGCTGGAGACAAATGGCGAAGTAAAGTCGTTATTTCTGAAACTTCACTGCCTTCCCGTCAAATTGCATTCTGCGAACAAATTAAAGGTTTTTTTTTACTTTCTGGTTTTCCGTTTTTAAGTTCAGGGAAATCTGCTATTATTGCTTAAGCTAAAAAGAGCAAACTGTTATGGTACTTACATAGGCACTAGGCATAGGGTTATATTAAGCACAACCTTCCAGCGTCGCCCGGACACGCACTTCTTTTAAGAAAGGAGAGATAAAACTTTATAAATTATTCGCAACAGCTTAGTAAGAAAGCAAGTAGGTATGAAAGATAGTTTTGGTGTAAAGATGAGAAAGGGTATGCTCGTTGGTTTGGGAATATAGAAAGAATGTCAGAAGAAAAAATGACGAAAGAGTGAATGCGAAAGTGGAAGGATGTAGGTACCGGGGAAGACCTAAATGATCTTACCATGACCAAAAAGACCGAGTCTTATCTGAAAGACAAATCAAGTCTCCGTAACCGGCCAGCGTGTATGAGACAAACTATGAGAGTGGAGGAATCCAGAGAGGTATGTAAGGAAAGAACCTGTTGGAACTCTGTACTCTCTGCCTACCCTGCAAAGGATAAGGGACGCCAGAGCTTGATGATATAGATAGATTCCAATTTTAAAAACTCGTTATTTGTTATATTATTTTTAACATATTTTAAGCATGAAAATTCCGTCAGAATGCTGCTTTAGTGGATCTATGGTGCCCTTTATTTATGTATCCGGAACCATTTTCGGAAAGTTCTATAGCATTTTCCTTTAATTTGTAGCCAATCACCCAATTTATGGATGATACAGTCAAAGTTACTGTGCCTAACTAAACTAACTTTCCCTGCCTAAAACTATAGGATTGCGCTAAATCCAAACATTTGCAGCAACTAACACTGGAACTGTCCCTATTTTAGCTTGGTAATTCAATGTTATATTGAGAATGTGATATCTGCACTAGTATAACTTTCGATTGAGGTCTTTCTGCTAGGTCATATTACATTTCAAGCATAATGCAGAACAAGTCCTAGACATGACGCAATGATTTTTTTCTGGTGTAATGGTAAACAAGAAAAGGAAAGTCTCAAGTTGTAACGTATAGCCAGAAGCGCAATGTCGAACGCTGAAATGCAATAGTTTGAAAGCGTCGCTTTCCTATAATGGCGATGCTATCAAGACCGATGGATTTTTGAAGTAAGAATTTCTGTAATTTTGTTTTACAGTTTATCACAAACTGTACCTAAAAGCAAACATCTTAGGGTACTCATTGCAATGATATAGTTTATATTATGAAAACTATCACAAAATAGTAAAAAGTGAATAAAACTTTAAATGTAAACTAAATCTCATCTTGTAAACACCACGCCCCATAATTTCCAATTTAACAGCTTAGAATGGTTTTTGGTAAAATGTATGAATTAACTTTGAATAAGATCGGAGAGCACTGTAAAGCAGTGGGTATATCATAAGTGAAATTCATTAAAAGAATATTATTGCAGATATTTTTTTTTCTCACCACAGTATTGTATCATATTGCCTAGAAACATAATAAAAAAGTGCAGGAGACTGGTGTTATGTGTAGCTAGGTACAACCTGCATTTCAGGTCATCAGATCCTTCACATATTTGTTATTCAAGTTATTATTCTAGAACAATGCAGTTCGACATTTTTAGTCACATGTCACTTGTGCGTGCGTGCGTGGTCTGTCAATCCGCGTGCCTCAGTAGCGCGGAGAAGAAAATTAATAATACGGTAGTTATTGGCTCATATAGTCATGAAAAAAGATTTAAATAATCGTACAAAAGATATGACATTTTTTTAACCTGCTTTCTTTTCCTTTTCCCTCTTCTCTTTTCTTTTCTTAAAACTATAATCTTTTATAGTTTTAAGATACACCGGAATTACAATGACATAATATTATGGATCTCAAACACCTCATTCTGTCTCAGTCCTTATGATGATAAGTGCAGTAAAGCGCTTCTGTTACCCTTCCCTATGGGTTGAAATATATAAAATAGCCTATTCTGCTCCACTATTGGCAAAATACCTTTATTTACCAACTTCACAGTGTCGATTGGTGAATTAATTAAAATATATTAATCGGCGCTTATGTTTTCGGGATGGCCGTTTCAATGCTGGTAACGGTAGGTAGTGAAAGGTAGGTTTATATTCGTTTTCATAGTAGTAATATATATAGAAATCTTGAAATACCACTAGGTCTGGCCCAGTACACTAATCTTCCTTGATATCCAGACTTCGGTAGCAAAATGTCAGAAGATGCTCGCAATAATTGAGGATTGATTATTGTCACATGTCGGTTATTATCTGGCATCTGTCATCGCATCACAACTTAACACACTCAGGCAATTATTAAAGGCATAGAGTTTGTCTATAGACAAGATTGGAAGTTACTAAAATGACAATAACTGCCTGACATTCTTTTAACAGTAATCGTGAAATATTGCTCAAATAATAGGCTCCGACATATTTAACGATAATATTTTCTATATTTTTACAATTATGGCGACAGATTTTCGGTGACTTATAGATGACCTCATTGATGTCATCTTATATAGATGACCTCTGTAGTAAATTAAGTAGTTTTTCATATGCACTCAATATGATGTCAAAAATTGTTAACAAAGGTGCCGTATTAACATCATATCACGCATATGTAACATCAATAATAAGATATGGTATTATATTTTGGGGAAACTCAACTGACAGGGAAAGTGTATTTAAGGCTCAAAAACGTTTAAGGGTCGTATGCAAATTGCAACAAACTGACTCATGTAAGCCACATTATATACAATTGAAAATTTTAACCATTGCCTGCATATATATGAGATAGTTTAACTTTGTTAAAATGAACAGTCGTCTTTTCACTAGCTACAACAGTACTCGTAATAGACATAAGATTGGTGTACCGGAACTCACAACAGCGATGTACAACAAAAGTATATTTTGTATGGCCCCGAGAATTTTTAACAAACTACCCAGGTATATTATTGACACATTTTTTAAAAGGAAGTTTAAGTACCTACTGGCCGCGTAGCCATATTATACACTAAATGATTATTTTAATGACACTAAACTGAAATGATACTTGATTTAAATTAACATTTCTATCTATCTATATCATCACGCCGGATCTCTTGCCGGGTAAGCAGAGAGTACAGATTTCCAACAGGTTCTTTCCTTACATACCTCTCTGGCTTCCTCTACTCTCATAGTTCGTCTCATACACGCTCGCCGATTATGGAGACTCCTGACTTGTCCTTCAGATTAGACCTGGTCTATTTGGTCATGGTAAGATAGTCTAGGTCTCCCCGGTATCTACATCCTTCCACTTTCGCATTGTATATCAGTTTTGTCATTCTTTCTTCGGACATTCTTTCTATATGCCTGAACCAACGGAGCATACCCTTTCTCATCTTTACACCGATACTATCTTTCATACCTACTCGCTTTCTTACTACGCTGTTGCGAATACGGTCGGTCAGCTTCACTCCGCACATCTTTCGCAGAGCTCGCATTTCGACCGCATTATCCTACTTTCATTCTCCTTCTTTCATACCCAGCTCTCGCTGCCATATAACAGCGTTGGGACAAGCACTCCTTTATGTATGGCCAGCTGCGCCTTTTGGCTTAAGTGCCGGCTCCCGAGTAGCTTTCCCATCGCACCATTCACTCTGTTCCCTTCATTCACTCTTTTCTCTATGTCACCGGTGTATGTCCCATCTTTACTGAATGCGCATCCAAGATATACAAACTCATTCAGTTGCTCCAGCAGATCGTTACAAACCACAATCCTTGCATTCACTCTGGTTAAAATTGACATTTCATAATTCAATATAAGGGACATTAAATCGTGGATACCCATTATAATTAATGATATCGGTTAACAGTGTTATTTATTCTTAAGACTTATGATTTATTATATCTATCTTAAATTAATAATGAAATAAATGTTATATATAGAAATGTTACATATTTTATAAAGAAATGTATAAAATGTAAGAAATAAAAAACACCTGTAATTTGCATGCCAAAAGGTGGAATACGGCTAGAACACTGTCATAACATAAAATCTTTGTACACCTGTATTGGCAAATAAATCAATTTGAATTTGGCTTTGTAGAACCACTAGGTTCCTAAAGACTAAGCAAGTTTAGACATTAATAGACTACCGGTTACGACATCTATGTTTAAACACTTGGTAACCAAGAAGCTCCTTGTATAATATTAATCCACTCCAGCCCAGACTAACTTGCCGGTAGCATGTGAAGTTTCATGCATGCTCATGCAAAATTTTGGAGTCACAATAGTAGTTTCAAAATTCAAAATTGGATGGCTGAGGAGTTTGTTAAAGCATAGATTTTAAAATTCAACTCAAGTTTATTGCTAATGGTGTAAGAGAATTGTAATATGTTCTTTTAAATATTTAAACACTATTTCAATTTCGAAATAAATGTAAAGAAAATAAACACTGTTACAACTATATTCTCCAAATGCAGCTGTGTACTGTGCCCATCGCTTTTCGTCGACGATGTTAGGTCCTACCTACATAATGCCAGACTGATACTGAACATTTTTGTATCCAAAAATTACATTATATCCGACCTAGTATTCAATTTCTGGACCTCGTGATTGCTGCGTGTATTTTTCGCCACTAGACCGACGAAGCAATATTTTATTAGTAGAATACACCTTTGAAAAAACAACACCATTATAAGTTATTGTGTCTGGCTGATAACGCGAAGACTTTTGCTGCGCATTTGTACATACTGCCTGATTCATATTATTTAAAAAATTATACCAAGTCAAGAGTCTCCGTAACCGGCGAGCGTGTATGAGACGAACTATGAGAGTGGAGGAAGCCAGAGAGGTATGTAAGGAAAGAACCTGTTGGAACTCTGTACTCTCTGCCTACCCCGCAAGGGATCTGGCGTGAGGTTATAGATAGATAGATAGATAGATACCTAGTATTCTTGTTGGCTTGGCTTAAACTTTGAGTTTTCAAGGCAACTACGTAAGTGCCGATCCACCAAAGAGCACTGTGTCCGCGTGATGGAGTATGGCTTCTTCTCTCTCACCTCCATTTAAGAGAAGGCCTTTGACTAGCAAGGGGATAGTCTAATTTATAAGGCAACCATAGTACGGTCAGCAACATAAATAGCTTAGCATACTCAGTTTTTTAAATGGCTTGCTCACTTTTGTTTCCCATCAAATTCATTATTTTTATTGATACAAAAATATTTAAACATCTATCTATCTCATCACGCCAAATCCCTTGCGGGGTAGGCAGAGAGTACAGATTTCCAACAGGTTCTTTCCTTACAGACCTCTCTGACTTCCTCCACTCTCATAGTTCGTCTCATACACGCTCGCCGGTATTAATATGAAAAACATATTTGAATATGTTGCTAATAATTTGGTTTTGACAATATCGAGATTTGTAAAATGAGGAGTATAAGTCAAGCCTTTATTTCCCCAAGCGGGGTGGTAGAAGTGTTTTGTTTTGTTTGTTTAAAAAAAAGACGTAGCCCCGCAATAGGATTTATTCCAGTATGTACGTTTACAACGGTACGTTTACAAACATGAAAAATCACATACACAAATACCCAGACCGAAACAAATAATTCTGGGTCACACAAAGATTTATTCCGTGACAAAACTGCAGAAGGAATTGAACCCGCGACTATTAGACACAGCGGGCGGAGTGGCTTAAGCTCTTAACCACTGCGCTAAATCATCCGTCATCGGTGTACTGAGTACACCCATGTTTCGCCAACAATGTTAGGTCCCATGGCAGGGCAAGCCTATTGCTATATACCGGGCACAATTCCAGACTCCGGACTCTTACTGGGAAGTTTTCGTTAGAAAAACTTTATTTGTCCGTTATCACCAAACGATGCGCGTTGCCACTAGACCAATGTAGTCTAAAATAAAGAGTATAAGTGATTTGAGAAACTGAGAATGTTAAACATACATTGTTGACTGTAAAAAGTTATACTTATTAGGAAGGAATCCTATAAAGAAAACAAAATGACAAAACCGATATACAATGCGAAAGTGGAAGGATGTAGGTACCGGGGAAGACCTAGACTATCTTACCATGACCAAATAGACCGGGTCTTATCTGAAGGACAAGTCAGGAGTCTCCGTAACCTGCGAGCGTGTATGAGACGAACTATGAGAGTGGAGGAAGCCAGAGAGGTATGAAAGGAAAGAACCTGTTGGAACTCTGTACTCTCTGCCTACCCCGTAAGGGATCTGGCGTGACAAATAGCTAGACATTTTAGTAGGCAGCCTTACACTGGTCATCAATTTCTGCAACGAATCGAACGGGTTTAACTCTAAAACAATTTGCAACGTGCATTAAAGAAAGCTTGTACCGTTGGCGTGTTTTTAAGCTAATGTCGAAACAGACATGCAAGGAATGCAAATTAATAAACTTTGCAATTTTATATCTATGGGCTATGTGGGGTAAGTATTTATGTAGCAGCAGCTAATGAAATACCCCAAAATGTTATGGCTGTGTAATTGCGAAGATTCTATCGGCTTAATTTATAACTTTAACAAGTTAACGACGCTATAAATAATGAATATTTAATGGTTCGCTTCAGAAAAATGGTGTGTGCGGGCTAACATGGAATTTATTTCTGTTGTTACACTGGTAGTTTTTATTATATTATTGAAAGTTTTATGTTTTATAAAACAAAAACTATTCGACGGATTTTGATGAAACAAACGGTCGGACAAATGTAGTTTTTCTAACGGACACTTCCCAGTATAAGTCGGGAGTCTAGAATTGTGCCTGGTATATACCAATAGGATCGCCCCCTATTACATGTGACCTAACGTCGTCGGCGAAAAGTGGGTATACTCAGTACACCTCTGCCACCCCCGTTTGGGGAATATAGGCGTGACGGTGTTTTAACTTTTAAGTTTCTATAATTGAATTCGGAGATTGTTTTTGGGGTGATTTCTATGTCATTGGTAATTTATTAGGCCTTTTATATTTTTGGTAAAACAAATTATATTATAAATTCGTTATATTTTATGTTGTTTTATGTATAGTGTTTATCTTATTGTTGGCTTACCGGACCGAGGAGACCTCAGACGCACTTAGACCCGATGGAATCTTTCAGGTACGTAAGAACGTACCTGAAAGATTAAATACTCCCTGTATCAGGCTGTAGATTCCAGCAGGGGGGCAGAGCCCTAGTTCCTCTAGGTTTGGATAGGCCAATCCCAGTACCTTTATTCGCCGCGCACAGTTCCTGCATACCACGTCGCTGTATAGTGTTAATTACTTCTCTTTTTAATTTTAAGCACTTTTAAAAAATAGGTTCCTAATTTGAAGTTTATTTTCCTGTAAAATGATATGGTTTAGAAATAAGAAGATTCGTAAACTAAAGTTGAAGGCTTCATCACATTCATTTCATCTCAAGTGAGCAGAACACGTCGCAAGATGTAGTGATGGCAGATGGAGGTCTCTAACCTAATGATGACGACGGAAGCAATATCGTAATCGTAGAAAGCTTGTACAAAGATGTGCCTACGATGTACCGCATACATAGGCAAGACACGACTTAGCCAAGATTGGCTCAAGATAGGGATTGGCGTAAAAGAGAGGAGGCTTATGCCCTGCATTGGGAAGATTGAGCTGGAATTTCAGCTCAATCCACCCAGTACAATCCACCCAGTATATCTATACAATAGATATAATAATACATTGTCAAATGTACACCAGATGAGGGGTCTCAGGGATGAGGGTCAATCTGGCATTTTGGTGTTAGACGCGGTGCGGGATGAAAGTGCGCAGTATGATAATTATGATATTGTGTAATAAAATACCATTCGGAATATGACAGGATATATTTTCAAATATTAATAATAACTAGTGGTCGCCCATAGGTCGATATTCGACCTACTCTTTCATCATTTGCTGGTTATGTTTGACATTCAGTAAGACTATAGACAAATAATATTAAAGACAAACATCAATTTGACGTGTATTGTGTCAAATACGTGGTTGTGTGTGTATGTTTTTTTTTATTGATTTAATGTACTTTTTATGCATAATTTTAAAAAAAATATTAGCATACCCTCCTTCTCTATATAAACTATAAGTGTAAGAAATTTCATACTCCTCCGTCCGCGCAATTTTCGTAAAAAGGGGTTCAAAGTTGTTGCTTCACGTATTAATATAATTTGTTTTCCGTCATTAGTCAAACTTAGTCGACAAAACAAAATAATTGTAAGCGCCAAATTACACATAATGCTTTCGCATACACCAACTACTATCTAAGTGCAAGTAGCACTGAATGGTCCAGTGAATAAAAGGATACATATGGAAAGTATGGGAAAATTAAAGCATAGGGTGGTTTAACGTTAGTTTCGCACGCTAGGGTGAAATGAGGTCAAACGTTGTTTAATTTTAAACTGTTGTTGTTTTATACATGTTTAAATTGTGATTTTGGAAATATTGTTTGATTTTTATCTGAAAATTATAAATAAATAAACACCGTCAGAACTATACTCCCAAGCGGGGGTGGCAAAGGTACACCAGGTAGGTGTACACAGTTGTACTTTTCGCCGACGATGTTAGGTCCCATGTGATAGGGGGTGGGCCTATTGCCATATACCGGGTACAATTCTGGACGCCGGGCTGATAATGGGAATTTATCTATAGAAAAACTACATTTGTCCGACCTGAGATTTGAACCCGGGACCACAGGATCTTAACGCGCATTATTCGCCCCTAGATCAACAAGGCAGTCGCTCGTCATTAAAATAGTGATTTTTGAAATATCGTTTATGTTTTCATGCTTCTAGGAATGATTCTGTGTAGTGGATTTATTTGGAATAGTGTTGTAAAAATGAGCGCCGAACGTCGAACGTTTATAGCTGGGTCGACGTTTGCGAGCGTTAAAGCATGCTTAAGAAAGACTCAAGCATTTAAGCGATGACTCGAGCGGTTTTACAACACTAATTTGCAAACCTAAAAATTCACGAAAGTATTTAAACAAACACCTAATGCGAAACAAACCTTTTCTGGTTTAAATAACGATTTGTCCTGTGCGAGTGTCGAACCCCAACTACTCGAACCAGTGATCGGAGCGGACCATGCTCTAATCACTAAACCAAGCCGTCGTTATGTTTGAATAATTGCTTAGTCTAGCCCTCTAGGCCTTTAAGTTCACTAGATCTGTAATTGGCTGTGGGTTCGAGCCTAACATGGGCTATTATATTTTTTGTGGTCCTTATGTATTTGTTTCGCTCTGCAATGTATGTTCGTAAATGTGATAATAAATAATTTTTTTGTTGAAGAATTTTTAAAAGCTTCCCAGTCCTCGCTGTAGAAGACTAGGGTATATAACTTTCAGCAAATGAAAAACTGCCCCGTGGCAAAGCGCATAGCTTGGTGGCTTGGCTCGGACAAATGACGTTTTTCTAATGAAATCTTCCCAGTATGAGTCCGGAGTCTGGAGTTGTGCCCGGTATATTGCAGTAGACTCGCCCCCTATTACATGAAAAAATAACATCGTCGGCGAAAAGTGGGTATACTCAGTACACCTCTGCCACCCGCTCTTGAGGAATATAGGCGTGACAGTGGGCAAACGAAAAAACCTCACTGTAGTGATCACTATCATGACAAGGAACTAACTATAGGTATCCGTTTTACTGTCTCACTACTAGGTATGTCGATTCATTCTGAGAAAAATCGATCTTTAGATCGATTCGTATCGAACGCGCAAAAATCGATCCTCGATTAATAATTTTAAGTCGATTCTTATTAATTTGCCGATTGAATAAAATTATTTTGTTTTTGGATCCCTTCTTTTTACAATTTCTTAATAATATCAGCCTATATTGCCCACTGCTGGACAAAGGCCTTCTCTCATTAATCGAAATGAGAGAGATTAGGTCATACTCCACCACGCGGACCCAGTGCGGATTGGTGGAGGCAGGTTTGTGGCCATCTGCTTTTGGAATTTTATCAAGCCGCCTTTAAGGCTTCCAACTCGGCTTAACGACTACCACATTAAGTGGTAGCCGGGACCAACGGCTTAACGTGTCTTTCGAAGCACGGAGACGCTCGAATATGAAAATGCCACAAATGGTCACCCATCTCGGGCCAACCGAGTCGAACGCTGCTTAACCTTGGTAATCAATAAGAACACCGCGGTTGCACAGCGCTCCGCTGAACGCCTCAATTTCATAAAATACAACTAATATCAAATACAAAGAATACAATTTCTTAATGCCTTTAAATTAGAGATTATCAATAAGACAACTAATTTAAAACACCAGGAGACTCCTTAACGGCGAACAGCACGAATGTATAGATTCCGTTATTATGGTTATTATATCAATCCTGTAGGTACCTTGCAGTACAACTTAGCGAAATAATATAATATAGGTATATAAATATTAGTAAATAACTAATTTGTCACTTAAAATTGTAAAATAAAAATCTTTTTAACAAAAAAAAACGACTTCAAAAAGCAAGAAATAAATATTTGAAGTCGGTGCCAACCGACTGCACTAACCGGTACCTACTTCAGATATTTATTTCTTGATTTTTGAAGTCAGTTTTTTTTTGTTAAAAAGATTTTTATTTATATATCTTTAACTAAATATTCTAAGTAGTAAAATTTGAAACTAAAATTACTTACAACGTTTGAAGAAAACTTATTTAAGCTCACATTGTCCGACTACAAGACTGTTGGTTCTATCCCTCTAACAAAGTTACTTGCTAAGTTGAAGTTACCTTGTACCTCCGGGCGTGAGTTATTTTCTCGTGTCAAAATACATGGCTGTAAAACCAAGCCCGGTCTTTGCATATTTTAGAGTATAAAACGCAATGGATACATTTATAGTTTACGATCTCAATGTCGCGAGAGATAATGGGTAGATAGGAGACAGAAAGATGCAAGGAAATAGTTTAAGAGCTCTGCTACGCGTTCAACTTAATATCACGTTAAAGCTTAATTGCCTAAGTACTGAGCATATGTGATTAATTTAACTACTCTCCGTTTGCCCCGACGGAAGGCGTCTGCAGATTTCATTTCGAGTCTTTTGTTAAACAGCAATTTGCTATTGTTTCTAGTGAAACGATCCATCTCTCGCCCAACAGCGAAATAACAAAGGTTTATAAACTGGTAATACAATACAGACGGTGGATCTAATTAGTTTGGCACTCTGCCTCGCGGCGTTGTCTGTTGTATTAAAATAGAAAATGAAAGGAATGTACCAATTAAATTGTTTAATTTGTGTTTCGGGGCATGTAAGAAGGTACATTTTTTATAATCTTATTTAAAAACCAACTGTAGATGTACGATTTTTTTACAAACTTGTTATTATTCTAAGGATAGTTACAGCATTGATGATCACACACTGAAACACCAGATTAGTGTACCGATATGAATCCACTATATTCACAAACTACAAGCGCTCAACGATTCTGTATCTGCTCAAATTGAGGTATTATTTGCAAACAAGATAATTTTGTTTTGTTGATTGCTTAACATTCAGATGAATAGATTTTCTTTTTTAAAAAAAGGAAGCTTCTACATTTGGAATTATTCCTGTTATGACTGCATTTACCAACATTAAATTCACAAAAACAAACACCCTGACTGATACAAATATTTGTGGGTCCACAAAGATTTGTCTCGCGGGGGATCGAGCCTGCGACTACTCGCTCCACTGAGTGGAGCGTATTAAGTTATTAAACACTGGACTAAGTAGTCTGATCACTTTAAGTTTGTTAAACCAATTACACTTATAAACGAACATACTAATTTTACATTTTATGTTAATGTGGTAATAGCGCTATGTGAAGGTTAAGCAGCGTTCGGCACGGTCGGTTTAAGATGGGTGACTTTTTGAGGAATTTTCATAATCGAGCATCTTCTTTCTTCGGAAGGCACGCTAAGCCGTTTGTCCCGGGTACCACGTAATGTGGTAGTCGTTAAGCCAAGTTGGAAGCCCTATAGGCGGCTTGATGAGTTCCAACAGCAGGTGGCCACAGACCTGCCTCCACCAATCCGCACTGGGTCTGCGTGGTGGAGTATGACCTAATCTTTCTCATCTGGATTTGTGAGGGAATGTCTTTGACAGTATAGGCTGATATTATTATAATTTTAATTTAACAGATTCACTATAACACTATTTTTATTAATTGACCAGTGTCACAAAAATACTTCTGATCGCTCCTTACAGATTAATCGTGTCACATTACTTCATATCATATAATGTACCAGATTCCGTTTTATGTACCCAGCCGTAATGCGATAAGAACACAACATTATTATTGGACACTACGTCTTTGAGATAGCGTCTCGCATTGAATTCGGACCTATTATTCTTTTATTCTATAAAAGTTTCTTTTGATGTCTGGCTCTGGCAAAAGAAAATAACTAACTAGGTATCTTGGTATGGTTTAGGTATGCTGAAGTACCTACTGGTTTATTTTTCTTTTGTTATTTTGAATTATTATGACTTGTTTACACGAAAAGAGTCAGCGAACCTGTATCAACGTATTCGGCCCATTGGCTAAGTTCTCGATTTGTAAAAGCACGTCGCTCCGAGTGTATAAACCATCCTCCTTCTCGTTGCGTCGTAGGTACTCGTCAGTGCTGAGGGTTGTGATCTTTATGAAGAAATTTAGCCTTGATAATGTCTCTCCATTCGGTCCTATCCTCTGCAACATGAATTGCGTCACTGGCACTTAAATCGAGCGTCGAACGAATGTGATCGAACCAATGCATGAGATTCCGACTTCTAGATCCCTTCTACTTTACCAGTGATCTTTCTAAGTTGTTGCTTGTTTTACTGGGAATGTGGCAGAAAATTTTCAGGATTGTGCACAGGCGCAGGATATTGTGGTGAGCCTGGTTTGTACCATTGTAGTAGTGGTCATAATAAAACTAGAATCTCTCGCCACACATGTAAGAAAATTATCACTGAATGCTTCAAGACTATGTGAATCAATGTGTTACAGTGCCATAAGTTGATATGAAAGTCTTCTAAAACGTATAACTGTAGTTACATATAAAGTAAAATTAATTGGAATATATTTTATACAGCAATAATGTAAGTGTATGTGACACTGTATCTCTGTTATATTACAATTTCTGTGGTATGCTCACTTCAGACATTACTATTACTATATTTGGGACGAGTTTAATTTAACCACAAATATATCTATTCATATCCGTGATCGTTCCATTACTCTTTCGCCACTATACTTGCATGGTGTACTCAGGGCGTTAGAAGAAGGGAAAATGTCGCTCTATTCCGTAATTATTGGTTTTTGTGGTGCTTATGGGCATAATCATTATGAGGTAGCTGTTGGTTGGCCGTAAGCTGGAATAAAATTTTTTGATGAGTTATCTTTGTTCGTTTTTTTGTGCTCTTTTATTGTGCATTTACCGTAGTTAACTAGTTCAAGTATGATCTTATAGATATATATTGAAAGCAATGCACATATTATAATGTGGAATGCAAACATATCTGCCACGTGGTAGTATATTCTTCGCTTCGGCTACTGATTTAGTGTCAATGACTTTTAAAAATATGGACTAATCCCAACAAAGGCCAGTTTTGCGTACTTTAGAATTATTCAGTACTTTTTTATCTATATCGTCATGTCAGATCCCTTGCAGGGTAGGCAGAGTAGTATGGAGTTTCCTTACATACCTCTCTGGCTTCCTCCACTTTTATTGTTCGTCTCAAATACGCTTGCCGGTTACGGAAACTCTTGACTTGCCATTCAGATAAGACACGGTCTATTTGGTTATGGTTCCCTGCCATAATATCTACCGCTATATACCACCAATTCCGCGAAAGTATAAAAGTTGGTTTACCGCTTTGTATTTTACTGATTTAACGAATATATGTTGATATATTCGCTAAACCAGACCTATTGCACAATATTTTGAATTTCAATTATGACTATAAACATTAATCTCTTGTTTTGCAAACAATATCTCGCGCCTATAAAACTGTCAAAAACGGCACTGAATTAAACACAGTTTTTGTGGCCCGAAATTTAATGTACTGTAAGATGACTTTGTGTGCAGAAGTATTTGTGTTAGCCGTTTTGTTTTGTTTACATTTTAGAGTAATTCCACAAGCGGTTACGCATCTTAAACTGGCCGACACAAACGCTGCTTAACCTTAGTAATCTGAACATCCGCTTTGGTATCACAGTAATTCGTGCGCCTCCTTGGATTTTAGAAATGGGACCAAACTCAAAGCATTTATTTTGTATAAACCCTACACGAGGCTCTTACAAATTGTCAAGTTTACATTTTTTTAACTTACTAATCTACTACCTGATCGGCACGCAGTCTCCACTGAGAAGATCTGGCAAAAAACACAGCGGGTTTGCCTTTTTTGTCTAAAAATTTCATTTTCTGTATAGATACAATGTTTTAACTTGCATGCTATCACTAAACGGCGAAACCTATCTCATGTATTTAAAAAAACCTACCAACCCTGTGCTCCACATTTTAAGCAAATAAATTATTATATGATTACAAATTTAAGTATACGATCTAGCTCTAATGCCTTACGACTAAGATATAAGATTTAATAGAAGATAAAAATCGACATTACCGAATTACTTTTAAACCAACTTAAGCGCTATTGAATGTTTTAAAACAATATCTTTTGTGCCATGAACTTAAAATAAGTGCACTTAAAATTTAAACGCAAAGTTGTTTACTTCTAAATAAAATACAAAATTTGACTCAAGAGACTGTACTATGTCAAAGTACAGCCCCAAAGCAATAGGGGAGTGCTACTAAATTTATAAATTTCTCTCTGGATGACACTAACAAAACTTCAGCTCCATCGCGTCTTGAAAGGAAACACACGAATTAAATTTATGTACAAATCGCTTACTAGGGTAAGATTGATTTGTAAGAGATTCGATTTGTAAAAGAAGCAGTGGGACGGATAGGTTGATTTATATATTTTATAAAAATATAGTCACCTATGTCTTTTCAAAAGCATGTGCGTATCAAAAATTAACTGTCACTTGCTTTAACGGTGAAGGAAAACTGGGCCAGCGTAGTGGACTATGGCCTAAACCCTCTCAGTTTGAGAGGAGGTCCGTGCCCAACGTTGGGACCTAATATTATTACTTATGACGCCGGAGAACTATGGTCCTTAATGTGAATGGCGGGATGACAGGGTTGTATTGTGTACATGTACTTTTTGATGGCAATGTTACGTTCTTTTGTAATAAAGGACAAACCTGTTGCCATTATACAAAATACTAAACCAAACAGACATGGACCTATTTCATACCAGCTTCAGCTCAAGCGCATGCTTAATAAAAAAATATTTTGCTAATTTACTTCTTAAAGTGTTGTTTCGTATAACTTTGCGTATTTTTGTTTGATTTCTGTACTGTCTTCATTTCTGCTGGCTTACTTTTCTATCTCTACTACTTATACTATCTGTGAAAATTGTAAAATGGCCTTTTTTTCTATGTAACATTATTATTACTACACTAACTGTAAGTTTTCTTAAAATAATAAAATAAAACGAATCGAAACAAAGAAATTGCTGCACTTTTATATGCTTCTAGGCCAACAAGGCAGTGGAAATAAGTACTTTTTTATAAATCACTCCTGAATTAATCCATCATCGTTCGTTCTGATATAATAAATACAGAGCTGGCGTGCCCGTTTCCATTTTAATCCCTCGTGTTTTTCCATTACAAAGGTTCAAGTTTCGCGGCTGACGTCTATACTACCACAAACAGATGCAAGTTTAATGTCTTTCCACACGATACTATTCCCAACGTGCTTCCGTGTACAATATGGGTAAGAAGTAGCGAAATATATTGATCTCCTTTTGAAAATACATTACGCGAATCCTTAACATGCTGATCCTTTAAATTGAAGTAATTTTGCGTTACATGTTTATCCTAAGAAGATTTAAATAAATACCGTCACGCCTTAATTACTCAAGCGGCGGTGGTAGAGGTTTGTACTCACACTTTTTTGCTCGATTTTAGGTCCCAATTCAATAGGGGGCGAGCCTATTTGCCTATTATCGGACACAAATCTAGACTCTGGATTGGTACGGGGATTTTTTCGGTATAAAATCTCCACGTTGTCCGACCTAGGATTTGAACCTCGTGATTGGTACGTTATACGCATCTAGACCAAAGATGTAATCCAAAACCTCTGTTATTAGGATGTGATTATAATCTCTCATAATCATTTTTACAAACTTTTATTTAACTTGCAATATTTGCATGTCTGTTTGTCCTTTCTTCAAATCTTGTGATCCATTTTTCAAGCACTTGCGCTTATCTAATTGCTGATCTAAAGCTGAAATATAGCATATGTATGTAAGTTCGGTGACAATTTAATAATATTGTACCACGGCGCTGGTCTGATGATGGAGTCGGAAGGTGGCCATAGAAATATGTGAACTACACAAATTAACCTCTTCGCATTTAGGTTTATTAGAGAGATATTGACAAATACTTTACAACCAGAAAAGGTTCAGGGTCTGATGATGAAGCTGGAAGGTGGCTAATGGAACCACCCAACTACTCAATCTAACCCCGCCGTGTTTGGGCTCGTTGGATTTGTCTCGACGAGTACTTTAGTCCCGGATGGCGTCCAAGTACTTTACATGCCCTTTACAACGAATACACTTCATACAAGATTTATCCACACGCATAAATTACTTAAAAACCTTTCACGCCACGTGGAATCGTTTCAGCAATATAAAATCACGATACACTTCAATTTATTAACTCATTCAACCTTGGTCATAAAAAGCGCCCCTAACACCGGTCCATTCGACCCGGCTCACAGACTAAATCATCCGTTAAGTTCCCGTTACGGCAATAGTAATTAACTTGATGCGAAGCAAGCATTGACCTACCATCAAAATGGACTTCGTGTCCGCGCTTAAAAATATCCGAACCAAAAGAGGTACAAAATGCCAATAGAGATACAATCGCGCGTCAGTTGTGAAAAGAAGAAGAACACACACGAAAGAAGTGGCTAACAGTATTTTTTAAACCGTTGTAGCATGTATTTTGAAAAAGCGTTCGTGCGAACCCTCTCTAACAGTATTTCTATAGTGCCGTACTCTTTTGTGATAACGTGTAAAGACTACTTAAATAAAGTGAAAATATGGTGTATCATATTTTCAGTAAGCAAACAATTTTTTATTATTTTCAAGTAACGGTTTGCTTAAAAATAACAAATTCATTCGATTTTCAAATAATAATATAAAAATTACGTTCAAGTTACCATACCCACTAAATGATGTAGCACAGCGTCTCGCACATGTCGCTCGAAGCTGTATAATGTATTTTATAGTACAAGCAAGAAAATGCATTAAGTTTGAAGCTGTCCTACGACTCAAATTAATTTAAAGATGCCATTTGCAATATATACGAATGTATACGCCAACCATTTATTTGTGAATTTTGTACTAGACCCGAAGTCTATTAGATGGTAAGTCAATGGGAGCACGCCAATGGAGAGTGAATCATTTATAAAAGCCCAACTCCTGACCGTTGAGGTAATGGACATCGATCTTGGCTAATACAAACTTGGTGTTGAATTGGCGATGCATTCCCTTTGAAGGTGTATTGGGTATAGAGTAGGACCTAATTCAATATGTTAGTCGGTGACAGCATGTAAATTGGTTTAGGTATAAATTATAAAATGCTTGCACGATCTAACGTCTGTTTCTACCCATGTGATTATATACAAAGTTATTAGCATAATGAAGGTTTCTTTTTCATGAAAGATATCTTATCCAATGGGACAGTCGAGTGTCGACCGGCGAGCGAGTACGATACGAACTACGAGGATAAAAAAGCGACAGAGATCTGCGAGTCAGAAAGCCTGTTGGAACTGTGCACTCCCTCCCTATCTTGCAAGGAATTTGGCGTGATCATATAAATAGATAGAAAGCCCGTGGTGATTTATTTTGGTTGAAAGGAACTGGTAACTAATTTCAAATGATAATTAAAATTCATAATAATTAACACTCATAATAAATTCATAGAATATACAGGAGATAAAGTTAATTAAGTTGCAAATTGATGGTTGCTAACAAAATGTTATTGAAAACGTACGTAATTCCATCATATTTAAAGATTATTTTAACGACCATTTTAATGACAAAACTGATATACAATGCGAAAGTGGAAGGATGTAGGTACCGGGAAAGACCTAGACTATCTTACCATGACCGAATAGACCGGTCTTATAAGAAGGGCAAATTAGGAGTCTCCGTAACCGGCGAGCGTGTATGAGACGAATTATGAGAGTAGAGGAAGCCAGAGAAGTATGTAAGGAAAGAACCTATTGGAACTCTGTACTCCCTGCCTACCCCGTAAGGGATCTGGCGTGATGATATAGATAGATAGATTTTATTAAACTGCCTTCGTTAAGTGGAGCTTAATGTGGTTGGGGATCATAAAGAACTTGTGGTTCTAAATTCGGACTCTAGGTCAAACAAAGTGTGTTCCGTCGGAAATTTTGGAATGAAAGTCCGGAGTCTGGAATTGTATCCTGATATTTTTTTATGCCGATGCATTTCACAAATTTCTTCGATAAATCCTTTACCATTCAAGCCGTCCGTCTGTGGAATGCATTGCCAGTGTCAGTTAGACGTGCAAAGTCGTTGGTTTCGTTCAAAAACATGGTTAAGAGTCACTATCTGTCAATAATATGGTTAAATAGCAATATTTATCCTTATCTGTGTTTAGCTATAATATGTGTGTAGTATGTAATAGTGTATGTTGTCATGTCTGTATATATATGACTAGGTTTATGTTATATATGTATGTATTGTAAATTATCATCAATAGTGTACGCCACCAACTGCCCTTTTTATTCTTATTTGTTTTCCTTCCAACGGTTGTCTGGGAGAAATTGCTGTAAGCGATAAGACCGCCATTTGTACTATTTTTGTATTAAATTTGTTTCTTGTATTGATTTTTTGGTGTACAATAAAGTGTATTATTATGTATACATTTATTGAAATACAATTTCTTATAAAATATATATAAAAATACAAAATACAAATATTCTTATATGTCGGCGTGGTTATTATCTGTGGCAAATAGTGCGCGGGTCGTCCGCTAGTCAGCGCTACGGCCGCGTGCTGGCGGAACGCGAGAGTCAACGGGATTTTGAATTAGGAAGATGAACAGAACATGGAGAACGATGCGATGACGACGTGTCAAAATGGTCGTCCTGCCCTTTTGATACTTAAATGGTTGATATTGTGTTTCATGTGGATAAGTTATGTGATTAAATAACTGATGGGCAATTATTGTGTTTAACTGTTTGGAAACCTAACCCCGCGCACGTCTGCGTCTAAAGATGATGAGCTCTTGTGCTAGTTGGTTTGGCCATCTGACGACATATATATATTGTATAAAAAATGTGCTCCACTGACAGGGAGATCTACGACCCAAGCTACCGGTGGTCAGGGCTCCAAAGAGAGAAATCTCCTCACGATGCGCGCCGTGTCCAATACTACCGCCTTCTGTATCAGGCCCTTCACCCAAGTGCCAAACGAGAGCTTCTCGAGGTGTTTATCGAAGCTCTTCGCTATTAGGCCGTTGACTGATACGACTATCGGAATAATGATAGTTGAATCAACATTCCACATGGCGGTAACCTCATGAGCCAGGTCCAAATATTTAGATATTTTTTTCTTTTTCGGCCTTCACAAGGTTCTCATCATGCGGAATGGTGACATCAACGAGCATTACACGATGCATCGATCGATCTATTATCACGATATCAGGCTTATTGGCTACAATAGTCCTGTCCGTGATAATAGATCGATCCCAGTAGAGCGTGATATGACCACTTTCGAGAACTGGAAGAGGCTGGTACTGGTAGTACGGTACTTCAGAATCCACAAGGCCATATTTAAGAGCAAGTTGCTGATGGATAATCTTAGCCACTTGGTTGTGTCTGTGCAAGTACTCTCCGTTAGCAAGACGAGAACAACCGGAAACAACATGTCTAATAGACTCACCGGGACGGTGGCATGCCCGACAAATGTCAACCGTGCCGTCCTTTAGGATGTGCTTCCGGTAGTTGTTCGTCATGATAACTTCGTCCATAATTGCAAATACAAACCCTTCAGTTTCCCCAAAAAGGTTGCTGAAGCGTAGCCAAGTCACGGAAGCGAGCTGGTCCACATCAGGCCCTGTAAGAGCCCGATAAAACCGTCCCTGTAGCTCCTTGCCCTTCCATATGGCTGTGCGGTCCGAAATACTTAATGCCTTGGGCCTTCGCCAGTTCTCGTTTGCCAAGGAAAGCGGAGTTAGGCCTCTATCGATTGCGGCAACATCTCGATACATCACCACGGACACACTCAAAAAGTACTGTCTGAGATTGCACACCTCGCGGTTGTGTAGTGTCTTAGCGTTTAAAAACCCACGACCACCGCACTTCCGCGGGATGTACAACCTCATAACAGACGACCGCGGGTGATGCATACGATACGCTGTCAGCAATCGACGGACCTTTCTATCCCGGGCATCCAGTTCAGACTGAGTCCACCTTAGTATGCCAAAAGAGTAAGTAAGAACAGGCATGACCCAACCATTGAAAGCTCGGACCTTATTTTTACCTGATAGAAGGCTTTTTAACACTTTTATCAGGCGGGCAAAGAACCGATCCCTCAATGATTCTTTCATATCCTGTTCAGCTATACTTAAGGCTTGTGACATACCAAGATACTTGTAGGAATCCATTTCAGAGAGAGACCTGAGGGATATATCTTCAGAGAGCTGTAAATTAAAAGAATCTTCAACTCTCCCTCTTTGCACATGGATGACCGCACACTTGTCTACTCCAAACTCTATTCCGATGTCGTTGCTAAAATTGCCGGTTATTTTGAGCAACTCCATCCATCAGGTCTGTTTTCTTCGAAGCGTACAACTTGAGGTCATCCATATACAGTAAATGAGATATAGGCTCACTTTCCCTCCGCAAATGGTAACCTAGCTTTGAATCCTTAAGTATAGCACTTAATGGATTCAAAGCCTGGCAGAACCACAATGGACTCAAACTGTCGCCCTGAAAGATACCCCTGCTTATCTTTATCAAGTCAGACGAGCCAAAAAAGCCTCCATATCCTGGATGACGAAGAACTGTGGTCCACTGCCCCATACACAAACCGAGGAAAGAGCATAGCGCCGGGTGTACTTTGTATAGCTCCAGCACCCTCCTCAGCCATATATGAGGCACCGAATCATAGGCCCTCTTATAGTCGATCTATGCCATGGAGACATTCTTTTTAGATCGTGGCACCTGTTGGCTAATGACCATATCAATAAGGAGCAAATCTTTTGTACCCCGGGACCCCCCCTTACACCCATTCTGAGTAGGCGATAGAATGTGCTGTGCCTTAAGGTGATTATTGATTTTTGTTCTCAGAATGGATGTAAGGAGTTTATAGACCGTAGGTAAACATGTAATTGGTCTATAATTTTTAGGTTCCAAAGTACTGCCAGATTTGTGAATCAAATGAGTGGCACCTGTTGTCAAAAGGCTAGGTAGCGATCCCAATTCAAGAGCTTCTTGGAATTGAGTTGCTAGACGAGCATGTGAACCCTGGAGCCTCTTTAGCCAGAATACGTGCAGTCCATCCGGCCCCGGACTTTTCCAGTTCGACGCCGCACAAACCGCACAGGCCACATCGTCACGGGTGATGACTACGGGCTCCATTTCCTGAATGGGTTCACATGATCGTCCAACAACATCAACCCACTCGCCCTCGGAGTGATTGACGGGCACTGACCAAATTTTACGCCAAAACGCAGCTATCGTGGCCGCATCTGGCAAGTGCCTGTCAGTCACTCTCTCTTGGGGGCGCTCCCAAGCCTGGTATACACTCTTTTGATTCACTTGGAACGTGCAGTTCACGTGGTATCGGTCTGCTCTTTCCCTATACCTGCGAATCCTGTTCGCCCATGCATAAACTTTTTGCTTCCAGTAGTCTATGCGTTCAGTGACCCCTGCCATATAGTCCACAGGAGCGACTCCTGTGCCTACAAAGGCTTGGACCACGAAACGCACAACTCTCGGACGGTTGTTTCCGGCCTGGAAGCACAACAATTTTGCTATGAGTGTCCTAGCCATATTTATACGCCGCTCTATTCTGCACCGCCAGAGCGGCTTAGCATTTATGGGCCGGGCGGCTCGATGTAGATTAGGAAATCTTACACCTGCCACCCGACACACCGCCACTGCTCCACAGTACAAAATAGAGTGGGTATCACATAAGTCCACACTGGTTTCCCAGTGTGACTTTAAAACATTGTCTAGGGCACCCACAAGCGAAATGTTACGTCTATGCATGGGCAAACGGCGTAGGCATGGTCTTAGAAAAATCGGTGCAGACCGATACTCCGCAAATGCATCCTTCAAAGCTCTCCTCACCTGCTCCTGTAGCTGGTCACTTACACTCACCTGCCCGCTATTTACCTCCTCCGATCGTGCGAAGTTATCCAAAGAGATAGGTTCTTCGAAACTTCGCAAGTCGGATTCAGTGCGGGCAGGGCGTGTTTTGCTGCGCAGTCGCTCAAGTACTGTGTCATCCAACAACTTGCATCGTTGGATGGCACGCACTTGATCCGATAGACGTTGTGCAGTCACGGCGACAGTCGGGTAAAGCTCCTGAAACAGAGACAGCAATTTCGGACGGTACGCGGTAAGGATGGTTTCTCCCTCCGTAGCACCATAGTAGGCCCTCATGACACTCATATTTAACTCTGCAGTCTATCCCATGCGGCGCACTATACCACCGGTAGCAGGGGCCGTGGGCGGAGCACAGTGTTCCGCTGGCCCTATGCATGCCGGCAGCGGTGGGCGTCCTCTTCTCACAGGTCTTGGCGGATTCGAGGACGCCGGTGGCTCGGTTTCATCGCTGAAGGCCCCAGACGACAGCGGCGTGAAGTAGATCTCATTTTCCGACGACTGAGGCGAGTTAGGCGAATCGCGCAAAGGTGACGGGCGTGCGCTATGTCCCTGGGCAATCCGCTGCCGACACCGTCGCACAGGGTTTCTTCGGGGGTAATTCATATACTGTTGGGTTTGGGGTATCGTTGAGCATCTTTTGAATATCTAATACGTAAATTTCCAGTTTTTGTTGAATAACATTTAAATATAAAAACGTAATGACAAATGTTGTTGACAGCGGTTGCCATGGTATTATTATTATTGTTATTTATCTGCCTAGACATTCTCGAGTTTTTTAACTCGGTATTTCATGAAGTACACGGGCTGTGTCATTCAACAACTTGCATCGTTGGATGGCACGCACTTGATCCGATAGACGTTGTGCAGTCACGGCGACAGTCGGGTGAAGCTCCTGAAACAGAGACAGCAATTTCGGACGGTACGCGGTGAGGATGGTTTCTCCCTCCGTAGCACCATAGTAGGCCCGCATGACACTCATATTTAACTCTGCAGTCTATCCCATGCGGCGCACTATACCACCGGTAGCAGGGGCCGTGGGTGGAGCACAGTGTTCCGCTGGCCCTATGCATGCCGGCAGCGGTGGGCGTCCTCTTCTCACAGGTCTTGGCGGATTCGAGGACGCCGGTGGCTCGGTTTCATCGCTGAAGGCCCCAGACGTCGGCGGCGTGAAGTAGATCTCATTTTCCGACGACTGCGGCGAGTTAGGCGAATCGCGCAAAGGTGACGGGCGTGCGCTATGTCCCTGGGCAATCCGCTGCCGACACCGTCGCACAGGGTTTCTTCGGGGGTAATTCATATACTGTTGGGTTTGGGGTATCGTTGAGCATCTTTTGAATATCTAATACGTAAATTTCCAGTTTTTGTTGAATAAAATTTAAATATAAAAACGTAATGACAAATGTTGTTGACAGCGGTTGCCATGGTATTATTATTATTGTTATTTATCTGCCTAGACATTCTCGAGTTTTTTAACTCGGTATTTCATGAAGTACACGGGCCTAAGCCAAGTGAACTCCATTTCCTATTATTGGTTGGATGTCGTCCTGAAGGAATTTCCGTACTATTCGGCAAGTGTTAAGGATTGCGGCTTTTTGCATAGTAATGTACGTGCTTGTAGGAAGGTCGATGATATTTAAACTTTGTAAAAGATTTTTTGGTATAACTCCTGTGCTAGAAAGTACTAGTGGTACTATAGTCGTTCTATTCATGTTCCATATTCTATTTATTTCTTCCTTTAATTCTGTATATTTTTGTATTTTTTCAGAAATAGGTATTATTATTATTGTTTTTTTTTTACCGGTGTCTTAAGTGCGCTTACAAACATGAAGTTTACATGCACAAACACCCAGACCGAAACAAATAGTTGTGGGTCACAAAAAGATTTGATCAAGTAGGTGGAGACGCTTAAGATCTTAATCACTGGACCATGCCGTCTATTAACGAATTCTGCCCGTCTGTCCGTTTGTATTCTGTAAATTAATATTTAATTTATTAATCAAAGAAAACCAGTGCAATTTCCAAATGACTCCGTAAATCAGGAAACCCACTTCCACTGTATCAATGCTATCCTCATTACCCGCAATAATCGGAAATTTATTTCTCTTCAAGTTAATGGAGGCTTACGATGACGTAAAAAAATGGCCGTGTTTTTAATGAAATGCCTCTGAGGGCTTAACTCGAAAAGATTGATCTTACCGTGACGCTACCGAGCAAGCGTGCTGTCATGATCATATTTATTTATTAAATGTGTAGTGTGACAAGAATAGCATATCAACTCGTTAGTATTAGGGTCACATCAAGTTGCTCATGCTAAGTCCCGCTCTCTGAATAAAGTTATTATAAAGTTGTTTGAAACATTATAGCGAGCTCTCAATTAGGTTACTGCTACCAATGGCATTTCAACTCTGTGACCAGGGATTGCAAGGTCAATGTTTCCTAAATAAACTAAACTATCATTGTTGTAATTAATTTAGAAATAAACGCAATCAAAATCGCTCAAACCAGAAACTAAACTATTCGATTGTTTAATCTACAAATTACTCCGCAGTTGTGCCTAAAACGGAATATTCACTGGCCTACTTCAATTAAATTTAATCTTCTAAATATTAAAAGCAAACAAGGTTCAGTTCTGAGCGTTGCGCTCAACGAAGAATTGTATAGAGTTGGAATTTATTAAATTTCGTCTAAGCTACGTGACCGCCGCGAGGCCGTGGGGTTTCAACCCCATTAACCTTGTCTCACAATGATTTAGGAGCGAAATACGAATTTCCCCGTACTCCCACGTTTTACCTTTTTGTGCGGAACAGATTTTTACTTCGGGTCTAATAATCTGACAGCTGTAATGAAGGGAGTTATCGGTGGTCTGTTCATTTTGAATTTGGAATTGCTTTATTAAATTTTCTTGGGATTTTGTTACAATTTTGTTATTTCCACTCGTTATGTCACTTGCACTGATTTCTATGCTTTTTATGGTATTCATATTTGTTATTTATCTCATTCATTAACCACCATAATTTAATGAATTACATGTTGGGGTTTTAATTGGTATTGTAAATCAAAATGGGTTTTATATAGTATTGTTTTTGGTATGTGTGTATGGGATAATTCCAGTTTTGGTATAGTATTATTATGTCTACTATTTTAGACTGCCTTGTTGGTCTAGTGGCAAAGCGCATCGCTTTGTGATCTCGAGGCCCTCGGTTCAAATCCTAGGTCGGACAAGTGTAGATTTCTAACGAAAAACTTTCCACTACGAGTCCGGAGTCTGGAATTGTACCCGGTATATGGCAATAGGCTCGCCCCCTATTACATGGGACCTTAAATCGTCGGCGAAACGTGGGTGTACTTAGTACACCTCTGCCATCCCAGCTTGGAGAATATAGGCGTGACGGTGTATAGATTTTAGTAACAGTGATATCCATAATATTTAGCATCGGGATCAATCACAATTAGAGTGTGAATACAAAGAAAGGGAGATGAAAGTTTATTCAGCGATACAAAGTACAGAGCAATAAATATAAAATAAAAATAAATAACAACTAATTACGGCGGTGAATACGATACTTATAAAAATCCATCATTTTCCAATTAATCGAATTACGCAGTCTATATCTCTATTGTTTTTCTTACATTCATCATCATCATCATCTCAGCCTATACTTGTCCACTGCTGAACATAGGCCTCCCCAATCGCTTTCCAGCGTAACCGGTCCGATGCCACCTGCATCCAACGACTTCCTGCCATTTTCACAAGATCGTCGGTCCATTTGGCAGGCGGTCGTCCCACGCTGCGCTTGCCAATACGTGGTCTCCACTCTAGAATCTTTCTGCCCCAACGCCCGTCCGATCTTCGCGCTATGTGGCCCGCCCATTGCCACTTCAGCTTGCTAATCTTAACGGCTATGTCGGTGACCTTGGTTCTTCTACGAATCTCCTCATTCCTGATTCGATCACGTAGAGAAACGCCGAGCATAGCTCTCTTCATAGCTCGCTGAGCAACTCTGAGCTTTTTTATGAGACCTATAGTAAGAGACCACGTCTCTGATCCATATATCATCACTGGTAACACACATTGACTAAAAACTTTAGTCTTTAGGCACTGAGGTATTTTGGATGAGAAGATGTTGCGCAGTTTCCCGAACGCTGCCCAGCCGAGTTGGATTCGTCGATTGACCTCTCTCTCAAAGTTGGACCTACCTAACCGGACTACCTGTCCCAGGTAAATGTATTCGTCGACAACTTCAAGAGTAGAACTCCCAACGGTGAGTGCGGTGGGTACGACATGGACGTTACACATTATTTTCGTTTTGTCCATGTTCATTTTAAGACCCACTTGTTGAGATACTCTGTTGAGGTCGCCGAGCATTCGTCCTTGATCTTCCAGCGACTCCGCCATGACCACAATGTCGTCGGCAAATCGAAGGTGAGTGATGTATTCGCCATTGATGTTGATGCCAAGTCCTTGCCATTTCAAGAGCTTGAAGGCGTCCTCTATGGTGGTCGTAAACAGTTTCGGAGAAATTACGTCTCCCTGTCTTACTCCTCTTTTTATGGAGATCGCCTTCGTGCACTGCCCTTGTACTCGGACTGACATGGTGGCGTTATCATACAAGCACTTCAACACTTCGATGTACCGATAGTCAATGCGGCATCGCTGGAGAGATCTAAGAACCGCCCAAGTCTCGATCGAATCGAAGGCTTTCTCATAGTCCACAAACGCCAAGCATAGTGGCTGATTATACTCCTCGGTCTTCTGTATAATCTGCCGCAGCGTATGTATGTGGTCTATGGTACTAAAGCCTTTCCGGAAACCGGCTTGTTCGGGAGGCTGAAAATCATCAAGCCTGCGTTCGAGACGATTCGTGATGACTCTCGAAAACAACTTGTAAACATGGCTCAGCAGTGTGACGGGCCTATAGTTCTTTATTAAAGTGTTATCACCTTTCTTGAAAAAGAGTACCACCACACCCCTGTTCCATGCTTCCGGCGTTTTTCTTTCGAGCAAGACGGAATTAAACAGCCTCTGAAGGACTTTAAGTAACGGCGAGCCACCCGCTTTCAGAAGGTCTGCAGTAATTCCGTCTTCATCCGGCGCTTTGTTGTTTTTAAGTTGTTTGAGAGCCATCCTAATCTCGTACAGGCTGATGTCCGGGATATCTTCAGTGTAGTGTCGGGTTAGCTTGGCTCTTGGGTCTATTACCAAGTCAACAACAGGTTCAGCTACTGAGGTATACAACTGCCCATAGAACCTCTCTATCTCCCTGAGCACCTCTGACCTATTCGACGTTACGTTTCCGTCCTCCGTCTTCAGCTTCGTCAACTGGCTTTGCCCAATAGACGCGTCTCTTGCGAACTTTGGAGCCCTTGTTCTGTGCTATGGTCTCCTCAATACGTCTTGTATTGAAGGACCGTAAATCGTGTCGCAAGGACTTCAATATCTGTCCATTGAGCTGCCTATAGGACTTAGCATCATCGGAGGTTTGGAGTGTCATGGTACGTCGCTCAGCCATAAGGTTTTGGGTGTAGTCAGATAGCTTTTGAGGCCTATTTTTACGGTGGGGCTTAAAATGCTTGGACTCGACCGTATGGACAGTCTCTACCAACCTATTGTTGATTTCGTCCACTGATGCGCTGCTGTCTAGCAATTCGAAGCGGTTTGACAATTCGAGTTGAAAGTTCTCGGGGTTTTGGATATGTGCATTACAAGGTCGAAGCGTAGACTTCATCAGACGCCATCTTTCCATTTTGACATTAATATTTAATGTGCCTCTGACCATTCGGTGATCACTGCCGGTTTTTACCCTGTAAATCACGGAGACATCATTAAATATTTGTCGCTTGGTGCTCATGATGAAGTCTATCTCATTTTTTGTGAAACCATCAGGGCTCATCCAGGTCCATTTCCTTTGAGACGGCTTCTGGAAGAAAGAGTTCATCATAAAGAGTCCCTCCTTCTCCAGAAATTCGGCCAGCCTCTGACCCCTGGGGTTGCGCTGCCCATATCCAAATTGCCCCACTCTCAACTCATCATCGCCCCGTTTGCCCAGTCGCGCATTGAAGTCACCCATAACTACTGTAAAGTGTGCTTTGGAAGTATGTATGGCTCTACTAATGTCCTCATACATAACTTCGACCTCATCATCTAAGTATGCCGAGGTCGGTGCGTAGACCTGTATGACCTTCAGCGAATATCTTTTGGATATTCTGAGTATCAGGTACGCTACCCTGCTCGACACACTAGTGATGGACACAACGTTGTTTATGAGTGACTTGTGGACGATAAATCCGACACCACCTTGGGACTGCTGTTCGCCCTCCCGGTAGTAAAACAAGTTGCCGGATTTTAAGGTTATCGTGTCCTCGCCCTCTCTTCGGACCTCCGATAAACCAACAATACTCCACCGCAACTTGTTTAACTCTTCTTCCAGCTCAACTAGCTTCTCATCTGTCCTCAATGTGCGTGCGTTGTATGTCACCAGGGCCAATTTTCGGTTTTGGTGGTAGCCGAATCTCTGCCGGAGATTCTTAGCACCCCTTGTCCTGTCGTTACCATGGCTGCTACCGTGGCCAGGACGAACACGACCGCCGGGGACGAGTGGGGCCTGGTTTTCCTATTTTCTTCCATAATTGGGGGTGTTTGCCATACTCGCCACGCTTGGCAGGCGGGTTGGCGAGCGCAGTTATTGGTCGTCGAAGTGTTAAGGGAACGCTGCTGCCCATTCCCTAGTTTTCCCTTAGTCGCCTTGTACGACACCCGATGGGATGAGATGGGTTGGTCCTACTCTAAGCCGGGAACCACGCGGCGGTTTCTGACATTAGTCGAATTAATTTTTAATGCCTCCTTACAAGCTTTTATTTAACTTGCAATGTTCGTATGTCGGTCTGTCTTTCCGGTTCAAATCTTGTGATCCATTTTTCAAGGACTTGCGGGTATCTGATTGAAATGAAATTTGGCAGATCATGGAACTGGTTTGACCATGGAACTGTACAACGTAACCCCCTTGTGTTTAGGCTGGTTAGTTTGGTATTGACAAGTACTATTCAACCAGATAGCGGTCAGGGTCTGATGATGGAGCCGGAAGAGAGCCATAGAAATACATCAACAAAGCAAAAATACTTAGTTGTGGTTTTGCTATAAAAGCTTGTTTTAAAAGTCTTTTTAAATTTAAATTATTATTTTACAGTTCTAAAGCGTTGCATGCAATGTTTACCCATTAAAATTGTACACTTAGATTAAGTAATTAAGTCATTATGTAGCCGTAAGAAACAAAAGTAAGTTTTAATGTAACAATTGTTGTTAGGTCCATAAAATAAAAGTAAATCCATATTTTTACGAGTAAATCAAGTACGGTAACTCTGTGTGCGAACGGAGTAAGAATACAATTTCCTCACCATAAGCATGACTAATAGTGGGTCGTAAAATGGGAGATGGAGACGAATATCATGAATAGCGAAGGTTTAAGCGATGCTACTATCACTGGTGTCACATTCAAGAAGAGCTAGTTGTAACTAGATATTGTCGACAGCAGGTTTTTGGAATGGTAACTAAGGCATCTAAAGAATTACCCAGTTGAACTACTTCTTTAATAATTATTTATTTATTTTTCAAGTAACAAGGACTCATTTTTTGTCAGTAATATTTTACTTATAAACTATATTAGTATTCTTATTACCTACATGTATGGTATGTGAACCACGCCTACAGAATCATCCTAGATGTTGAAATCCAGCAGCAGCGGTTCAGCGGTTAATCTGCTCTCTATACAGCTTAGGATGCTGTTTGGGCTGGCCCGCACACGGCGCACCAGGTAAGCGCATTTCTTACGCATCGTTGCAAAGAAATAAACGAAATGGCCAGCAGCAAACATAGATAGATAGATAAATAACTCTTTATTGTGCACCAATTATATAGAATTCAAAATACAAAAAAAAAAGAACTTAAAGTTATAAGTTATATAGCTTAAAGAATAAACGGGGGGTGCACTTATTACATAGAAGTTTTAACTTATAGCAATAAAATTTACCACATAATTAACTATCACGATACGACGGCGGGACCCGGTGAACATGTAGATTAGTAATACTTCCTCACCTGCCCCTTGCTCTCTAGCGACGATGCACGCCGTATACTGATAGGTATAGTATTCCACAGTGGTACTGCCTGGACAGTAAAAGACCTATCATAGAAGCTGCTATTGTGAAGGGGCATCCTTAGGCTAAGATTTTCTGAGGACCTGAGGCATTGGGTGCCGGTGCTTTTCAGGTGCACAAACATCCCCGACGCTTTGCAGAAGAATTGGACTTGTATGTAGTGGTGGAGTATGTACCCACGAAATTATGTTATTTAACTTCCATAGAACAGCGTGCGAACCTGTAAGCTATTAGCTTGCCAAAACAATGCCAAATCATTGATAAACCTCTAACCTCAAGAGCTCACCGCGTCTTGAGGTTGTACCTCAAAACACCGTGAGCTCATTATGTAGATCGGACCAACTAAAACAATTAAGAAGTTTGAGGGTACCCGGAATAACTATGCCATTTGGACGTCAAAAACCTTAGTCCCTCACGTGACCGTAAGTGTTACATATCACTCGTCACGTCGGTAACTTAAGAATAAAAAATAAACAGCTATGAAATCCCAAACATAGTTTTATTTCATATGTAATATTCGCTTTAATCTAAGAACTCACCATGCATGTTCCTACAAAAAACGCCTAATACCTACCGTCTTATGTATATTGCAATGCCCTACATTCCCCAAGCAGAGTTGGCCAACGGTGATGGGTGTACACATCTTGTAGACGATGCTCAATCCAAGGATTTTAATTGAATGGAGGTGTACACAGCACACCTCTGCTATCTCCACTTAGGAAATATAGTCGCGATGGTGTTAATTTTATTTTTGAGTAAAGAGTCTCCGTAACCGGCAAGCGCGTATGAGACGAACTATGTGAGTGGAGGAAGTCAGAGAGGTATGGAAGGAAAGAACTTGGTAGAACTCTGTAGTTTCCGCGTATCCCGCAAGGGATCTGGAGTGTCATATTCTACATCTATTAACAAGTTGGAACACGGTCATTAGGAAGATTAGGGGAGCGCAAATCCTTAAATTAAAACGCTCATAAACCAAGATATATTCCACGCAATGTATGTTAGTACACACACATAACCGTATCTAGTTCGTTATCATAACACACCACACATTGTCCGTCCCCGGAAGCACAGGCGAACGCTTTAGGATATTAACATCGAGATAAGAGGAAAACGACTGATTGTTGAGGAAATACAGTTGATGTATCATGTCCGCCTTAATACGAGAGACTGGCTATTCGATGCAACTTTAACTTTGATTATACCTACGGTCAGCAAAATACCTAGGTGTTTTTCAAATCACTTCCGTACATTTTTGGCTTTAGAATCAGATTGAAAATCCTGTGACTTAAGTGAGTGATTTTACAATATGTATTTTAATGACTCTCGACGTGAAAGCCATGAATTATATAGCACTGGCAAATGTGAGTCGAATTACCGTATAAAACCATAAAAAAGGTTTTGTAGGCTATTGAAACATCACTAGCGAAACCAAAAGAGCAGAAAATGTTAGTATTTAGGCTCTTTAGGAGGAATAAACAAATTCGTTAACGATTCGAATACGGTTACCTACAGACAATTTTGTTCTTCTTATTTTAATGAATTGCTCCACGCCTTAACAGTGTATTTCGCTAATGGCCAGTAATAATAGAATTTAACACTAACTTATAAAAATTGGGTTGTTGTCGCAATGACGGCAAAAAACCGACAATTTAGATAAATTTTAACACCTACTTATGTCAAATTACCACACTATATCACTCCCCGTGACTTCACTCGCGTTTGACAGCTAGTAAAAGTGTAAAACGGGTGACAATTATATCCAACAGTAGACCCCTTTTAAAGGGACAACAATAGATAAGAAGCATAATATCAAGTGCCTATAATAATCCTCCCCCATGGATACAACACGGAAAATATGCCCATCTATTACAGGTCATCGCGGCTAGGAGGTATGTATCAACATTTATCCCGGCCTCTCCCCCACTTCCTGCGGGCCAACGTTCCCCGAGATAAAAGTTAATGGTCCAACTTACCGCGAATTATTCCCCTGGCGTGGCATATTTTTTTTCGGTATCTCAACAGTGGAAATGTTTCAATAATTTAGACTGTTTTTTTAAACGACCCTCTTTTTATGGTAATATTATTTTTTTGGGTCGTACACTGCTAATTTTAATAAGGCGGGCTCTCTACTATCACTGTATACAAAAAAAAAACCTTTTTAAAAAAGGGAAAACGACTTGGGTCCCTACAGGATTGATATAACACTTATAATAACTGAATTTACACATTAGTGCTGTTTGCCATCAAGGAGTCCCCTGGTGTATTTTAAAAGTCTAAAGTCCAATAGCAATAATATTAAAATGGGACCACCTCGGAGCTATACTGCACCCAATGCAAAAGGATAATTAAAATCAGTTTATAAGCAAAGAAGTTATAAAAAACATAGATAAATTATGAACCTCCTCCTTTTTTTAATGATGGTTAATATTCTGCTTAGTTCTGTAGTAGGGTAGGTACAGTTAGGTACCTATAGGACGTAATACCCACAATATCTCAATTTGCACGTTTCTATTGTTTGTTATTAAGGAGATCCCTGATGTATCTTTAAAGTCCAAGGTCCAATACCAATGTAGTCAAAATCGGACCACTTTGGAGCTATACTGAACCCAATGCAAAAAGAATCATCAAAATTGGTCCACAATTGACGAAAATATCGGTGAACATAAAAAAATATAGAATATAGAGCGTCCTCCTTATTAAAAACGGATAAAAATACTCAGTTTCAAAAACTGTTGATGAAATACCTATCTTTTAAATTATGAGTTTGCAAGAAAAATGTTACACAAACTAATTTACGTCATTCCCTTTTCCAATGTCGTGTAGTTTAAGAAAATAGTAAAATCCATTTTGCATAAAATAGGCTACCAAGCACTTAGGTGGAAATCCGGCTTCTAAATAACTACGTAGACATTTCTATAAAAGTGCTCTAAGATGCACAAATGGAGCAAAGCATTAATGGAGCTACCAATGGATCCAAGTGATCTCCATTCCGATCTTGGTCTTAACCTATTCACACCTATATTAAAAATCTGACAATATATACTTCGCGAACGCGTTCATCCATCAGAACCACCTAATCGTAGCCGCCGTCGATTACGTCTGACTCCTCCCCTATGAGCCGCTACCGTCGCCCGCGGCATATTCACACCGACCGTCCCGATGCTCTTAATACCCTTCATTCGAATACAAATACCGCACACAGGATCAGACACCAAACTCGCCGGCGTGGTCAAAGAATCCCTTGCCCGCCGGCTGGCTGGTGCTGGGCACCACGGGAGGAACATAGTATATACCCGCCCCTATAGCGACTCCTCAAGCTGATACCGTTCCTCCTTGAGACGCCCTTGAGCTAGTTGCCCCCTTGTCTTTCTGGCTCAAGCGTAGTGGTTCCACGCTCGCCCTCGTAGAGGCGCCGCGGCCAACCGCGTAGATCACTCACACATACAAAAGGATCCAAGTAAACGGAGCGTATTCTGCTTTGTATAGGGAATATCATACCGAGTAAGACTTCAATTATTAATTTGCAGCTGTGTAAGCACTGCAATTATAAAACAATTATCGTGTCGCGTGCAGAGCAAGCTCGCTGGGAACCGGTGCAGTGCCCCTGCGGTTTAGTGGATCCAAATGCTATTAGCACGTCGACTTGTTTGCACAGTAGTCGGGTTAATCATAGTTTCAAAGTTGCATTATTTTGAAGTATCATACTTTCTTCAGTTTTAATGTATTTATTTTTATGATCACTACACGAAGCGCTCGTAGCAATGTAGGATTGTGGTGTGTTAGAAATCATGAGAGCATGCAGCGTTTGGTTCGGAAATCAAGTTAAGCCGTTGGTTCTGACAGCTGCTTAATGCGGTAGTCATCAAGCTTAGTTGCACGTCTGATGATGACTAAGACTAAGTAAGACTTTATATATGTTACCGACAATGCAGTCAATATGCCTGCGTTCTCAGCGGCATCCATATAATTATAAAATGTTTATATTCAAACCGCTAAGAAGATAAGTTCCAATATGGGGTAGCCACAAACCTGTCTCTATCAATCCGAATTGGATCCGCCTAATGGAGAATCACCTCATCACTCTTTCCTCGATTTATAATAAAAGACCTCTTTGTCCAGCAGTGACTCAACTAATTTAAAATCCCGGGTGGCATGCATTTGCAACACCATAATAAGTATGCCTAAAATATTTACAGGAATCCGGCGTGACGATTTAGATAGACAGAAAATATGTGCACCAATATCTTGAAAATATATGCACTAATGACAGGAGTTTTCAAAGTTAAACTAAACTGTTGAAGTCACCTTTTATGACATAAACAAGAAGAAGTGACAATATATGACTAACTTTTGCATACAAGTAAATATAGTTATCCTTTTTTATAATCAGGGAAATAATAGGTCAAAAAATCTCTGCAGCTAATTACTAGAACTCTTCAAAGCACTCGCACATGAAAATGTGGAACAGAACTTAGAATAACATTATATTTTATCTTATCTATTTAACCTAGTCGAGAAATCGACAAACTTATAAGATGTTTCTCAAAATGGAGTTTCAGAATCGTTTCAACGGCAAGCACGGTGTCAGAAGCGTTTAATCGTTCGGAACACTTTACGAGCCGCCGGGTCGTCCTATTCACACCGAGCTCTTTGCCGAATATTTCGAATTTTATAAGCTGCAAGCATCACGAAAATTAGATGCTGTTCTTCTTTAATCGATTAGATAATATCTTCAATAAAGAAACTATTGAAATCTGTTACTTAGTCGATTATCGACATTTAGACATGAAGATTCCAGTTGGTATATTGAAAAATTGTCTTGGAGCTTTAGTGAAGTTGTTGGCTATAATTTGCGAATATAAAGGTAATTTATTAATTTCAAATATTGTTCTTGTCTCAGAGCTTTTTTATGCTTGTGCAATGAGGGACAAAATTAGGATTAAATAGTATATATGTAATAACGGACAGTTGTGTGTTTTCAATTGGGGAATCCTATGGAAAGAGCTATGGTTTGTATACATGAGATTTGGCTTTTACCTATAACGGATGAGTAATTAGTAAATTAGTATTTCGTATATTCTTCTAGAATACAAAACATCAGTCTGTATTGTATAACCATATTTTCGAGTATATGAATGGAGCCGATCGAATTAAAACGCCATACCGAAAATCGTTTAAACAATGTTTCGTTATCTTGTTTTACGGTCCATAAAATGTTCGATTGTCATCGAAGTATAATCGCATTGATAGTATTTTCATGACAAAATGCCGTTAACATCTGTGACCTTCCTGCGATATTCGATTTGCTTAACTGCTTTCTGATTATTACTTACGTTTATTACACGACATTTTGTGTTTGAGGATTGTAATTTGCATTTTATATTTCGGGAGAATCGTACCCGAATGTATATTTGTGGATACAATAAAATTTTAACGAAGTCGTGTTAGTAGATGTGATAGTCATAAAACGACCTATATAATCCAAATTAAGATCAAAGGCTTTTTCTCCCCTGTGAAAGCGTGGTCCGCGTATACTTTTTTTTCTATAGGTCCGATTCATATCCGACTGCCTCGTTGGTCTAGTGGCAAAGCGCATCGCTTGGTCATCACGGTCATCACGCTGGGTTCAAATCCTAGGTCGGACAAATTAAGTTTCTCTAACGAAAATTTCCCAGTATGAGTCGGGAGTCTGGAATTGTGCCCGATATATGGCAATAGACTAGCCCCATATTACATGGGGCATAACATCGTCGGCGCAAAGTGAGTGTACTCAGTACATCTCTGCCACCCCCACTTGGGGAATATAGGCGTTACGGAGACGGTGTCCGATTTATCAGACCAAGAGGACTTACGAATTCTCGTAGTCTGTTGGATCCGACTACAGGGAAAATAGAGTATTAATGGTCTAACTCATCGGACCATGAGTAAATGCGGGTACTTAAAACCAGACCAAAAAATATAGTAACTAATAAGTTATGAAAATAAAATCGCTTCCAATATTGAATTTTATTGTATGAACAAGAAGTCTTCGTCCTATTGATTTGGAGACTTGTTCCAAATTGCTGTAATAGGACGTCGGCGTCACTTTCCTTATAGGACCCAAAAATAAATAAGTCTATAATAACGATAATCTTCAGTCAGATTCTTCAATAAGACCATCTAATTAATCGGACAACGCGTTCACAGGGTTTTTCTCATAATGTGAGTTGAAAGAGATCAGGTTATACTCCACCACGTTAAGCCAATTCAGATTGGTGCAGAAATATGTGAGGGATAACTATTTACTCAGGTATATTATATATCAGCGTCAAGGGGGTCTGCGATCACAATAACTTATGTGCTGAGCTTAAACCGCAACACTTTTTATAGCACATAGCCCTATACTAGGAAGTACTTTTGTGTCGTGAATGTGTTTACAACCATTATACCCAAATCGAAACAAATATTTGTGCGTCTCACGAAGATTTGCCACTTCAAGGATCATTCTAGTGGCTTAATCTCTTAACCACCGGACCAAACTTCAAGTCAAGAATTATTTAAAAATTTTGCCTGTCAGTATTTCTAATGATATGTTAAACTGTCACGCGAAAGACTAATAAATGGATTTTAAAAAACACAATTTAAATAACACAACTTAAAGACAATTTGACAAATGGTTTAGAAGTTCCTAAGGTATTAATTTTGCCGTCATATTATAACTACTTAAAACCCTGTATAAAAAAGACCGAAACAAACCACAAGTCATTAAACCTAAGTTCTTTCGAGATAGCTCTATATCTTCGTCGCAAGGTAGTTAGAATCGCGTGATGGTAAAGGCTCTACAATCAACGTGAATCAGTGCACGTGAAGGTTTGGTGTAAGTTGAGAAATATATAAATCCTTGCAGAAAACAGAGCGGTACTAAAGTTTTAAGAGATTGTCTCATCGACGGCGTGATGTGGTGCAAAAACATTACCAACTCATAAGAGAAAACACGTTGCGTTTTGTCTTCATGCCTTCATCAAATACTTCACAAACAAATGTGTATGTTTTTATTCATCATCATTCAGTATAACAAGAAGAGAATGAATGCTAGCTAGTAATTACAAAATACTTGAATAAATTAATAAGAAAAAGAAGTTCTTTAAATAATGCCACATAGCTTGAATTATTCCGATTTCTAAGCATAAATAGGCATTCAAGGGGACCAGGGGTTTGAACATCAAAAAATTTAAAATCGAACATTAACCGCCACCGATCAAACGGCGTTCACTGTTTTCGTATACAACCAGACTACTAAAGCAATGACCAGTGCTAGTTAAGACTTAGTTTTTAGTAGATTTTCTTACTAAAATTGCGGCTCATGCTAACCATAGACTTCTTGAACTGAAACATGAGAGAACATGAACAGATCTGCATAAACAGGATTATTGATTTTAATAATTTTGAGGAAATTCAACAGACGATGTCGAATTCTAGTGCTGTAGTTATTGCTCTCTTCTTTTTTACTCTCTTTTTTCTTCTTTTCTTTTTCTTTTTTCTCTATTTTTTTCTCTTTTTTACCTTCTTTCTTTTCTCTCTCATCTTTTCTCACTTGTCTTTTCTCTCTCTTCTTTTTTATTTTTTTTCACTTCTTTTTTTATAAGTCTGTCTGTCTGTGTGTCTTTATGGTTCAAATCTTGTGATTTAACACTTGCGGGTATTCCACTGAACCGAAATTTGGCATACGTATGTAAGTTCGGTGAGCTAGTGATAGCGTCAGATAGTATTCAGGATGTGATGATGAAGCCGAAAGGTAGCCTTGGAACTCCTCAACTAAGCAAGATATCTTCGTGGTTTCAAAAGGTCTACAAAAGGGTATTTTTGAATTAAAATTTAAATAAGATAAATATCTTAAAATTACAAAATGAACAAGATGGCACACCACCGACAAATACTGTTTCAAAAGGCCTCAGTAACTAACATTATTAAGGGTCAGATTAATTTATAAGTTTCCATTTAGCCCACGTCTTAACGTGCGGGTGGGTTTTATGAAAAGTTTGCGAGTCGGGTCGTAGATTCAATCCCTGCACCTCAAATCTTTGTGTGACCCATAAATATTTGTGTCAGTCTGGGTGTTTGTGTATGTGAATTTCATATTTATAAGCGCGCCTACGACAGAGTATAATTTTTAGTGGAGCTATGCTTTTTGAAAACATATAGAATAAAATTTTAGGGTCAGATAACTTTCTAAACTGACAATTAACGCTCAATCTTCCATTTAGCCCACGTCCTAACGTGCGATTGTGTTTTATGCAAAGCGACCGGCTAATTGTGCCAGCTCTCTAGAATTGTGACGATGGAGCGAACACGCCTTCTCGACCCGTCGCAACCCGACTTTACGGCCTCGTAAAATATGGGAATTTCAGGCGTAACGTATTAGCTTGTAGGCTTGAGAGAATGGAGTGGCTGCCCGAAATCGTGTATTGGATTCTACTAAGAGCATTTTATGGTGTGCTCCGGCATATGAAGATTTAGGTTTGAGCTAAGAAGTAGAAATTTTATGAGGGCAATGTGTAGCCGTAGAGAATTTTGAGCAGTAATAATAGTCACTATATTAGGCAATAAATTTTATGCTATGAAAAATGGACATTATACATTTCAATAATACGTTTTTTTATGTTTATGGCATCACGACGACACGTATTTTGCCAAAGTCAAGTATTACGAATATTCATTTCTAAATAAGTTCTACTCCCCAATGAACTTGATGACAAAGATTATTATAAAATTGATGAAGTGCCCCACCCTGGATAGTAAAGCGATGGATACTTTACATACCAATTGCTACGGCCGTTTTGAGGGAAACCGAAAAGGCACGTTTTATCACTTAGTTACAATTACACATTCCACCAACATTACACATTATAATTCGAAATAACAAAGGTTTTGGAAATTAAAACAAGGTGACAACATCATTCTTTGGTTTCCCGCCAAAACTTCTAATAATACATTAGAGGCTACTGTTTCATTTACTTTTCTTTCCAAAGATCGCCACGACAGCCTGTTTTGATTATTTCAATGTTCCCCAAGCGGGGGTGGCAGAGGTGTACACAGTACACCCACTTTTCGCCAACGGTGTTAGGTCCCATGTAATAGGGAGCGACGAATCCCAACTCCAGACTGATACTGGGAGGTTTTCGATAGAAAATCTACATTTGTTCGACCTAGGATTTGAACGCAGGACCTCGTGATCACAAAGCACATTATTCGTCACTAGACCGACGAGTCAGTCACTAGACCAACAAGGCAGAAAGGGCGGCAGGCGATGTTAAATAGACTAAAATAACTTACTAGAAGACATGTAACGTATTTAGAACGTCAGTTGACTATCGTCTAAAAGCTTATTAACAACCTTCGTATTATTATTTCGGTTCATTCCATGTTCAACTATTTAACGCGAAGCATCATATCCTACAATGTTACGTAAGAATAATTTCAAAATTTGATTGTAGAATGCGAATATGGTATTAATAAATCTATTTTATGTCTTAATAATAGTATAGTTAGTAGATAGGCAGAAACCAGAACGAATGTAAGGATTGTGGTTGGTAACGATGTGCTGGAGCAAGTGAATGAGTTTGTATATCTTGGATGCGCCTTCAGTAAGGATGGGAAATACACCGCTGACATAGAGAGAAGAGTGAGTGCAGAGAACAGAGTGAATGGTGCGATGGGAAAGCTACTCGGGAGCCGGCACTTAAGCCATAAGGCGCAGCTGGCCATACATAACGGAGTTCTTGTCCCAACGCTGTTATATGGTAGCGAGAGCTGGGTATGTAAGAAGGAGAATGAAAGTAGGATAAATGCGGTAGAAATGCGAGCTCTGCGGAAGATGTGCGGAGTGAAGCTGACCGACCGCATTAGCAACAGCATAGTAAGACAGCGAGTAGGTATGAAAGATAGTATCCGTGTAAATATGAGAAAGGGCATGCTCCGTTGGTTCGGGCATATAGAAAGAATGCCAGAGGAAAGAATGACAAAACAGATATACAATGTGAAAGTGGAAGGATGCAGGTACCGGGGAAGACCGAGACTATCTTACCACGACCAAATAAACCGAGTCTTATCTGATGGAAAAGTCAAGAGTCTCCGTAACCGGCGAGCGTGTATGAGACAAACTATGAGAGTCGAGGAAGCCAGAGAGGTATGTAAGGAAAGAACCTGTTGGAACTCTGTACTCTCTGCCTACCCCGCAAGGGATCTGGCGTGAGGGTATAGATAGATAGATAGATAGATAATAGTATAGTATAGTATAGGCGCTCGTAGCGCTGTGCGACCGCAGTGTTCTTACCGATTACCAAGGTTAAGCAGCGTTCGACTCGGTCAGCCTGAGATGGGTGGAAAAACAGCAGTCAGAAGCTTTTTCGCGATAACCAAACGTTGCGCGTTTCGATAACTTTTTGAAATTGTGTTAATTAATCATAGCGAATAAGGGCCATGAAAGTAAAGAACCTGATAGTACTATGTTCTCTCTGCCTACCCCACATGAGGTATGGCATACCGATATAGATAGATGAAATCATTTCAATTAAATATATCTCAATACTATTTTCACCAATGGGCTTAGCCAAAGTGGACTTTTATTGAATTTGGCAAGGAAATAATCTTCGAAAGATACTCCCTCAGTCCCCTAACATATGTGGGACTTTTATCATACCAAAAAATCCCCTACGGTAGTCTCCTGATGGGCTCTAGGGTTCCCTATTGCACCCTAGTGCGTGCGTAGGGCTGCAGTAGATTAAATGTGCATGATTTTGTAAGATATTGAAGGAAGCGTCGGATATTATCGCCACAATTTGGAGACATTATCACGATTTTAGATTTTATTTTCTAATAATATATTATCTTATTATAATATTTTGGCGAAAAGCGAGTGTTAACTGTACACATCTACCACGCTTACTTAAGGAATATAAACGTGACGGTGTTTAATTTATTTTTATTATTTTACTATTATTAAGAAATATTGGTCTCACACGGCTCGATAAAGGCCTCCTCTCTCTTTTAAAGAAGAGTGCCCCTCCGTTAGTTGCAACGTCAGGCCATTCTCCTAAAAAGGTGTCCAGTTTATCAGACAATCTTCGCCAGGGTCCACCGTTTTGCCCTTACCAGTAATGACGAGTAACTTGTAGCTCTGGTCCATGTGCCTTGCAAAAAACTCAGTATCTGGACTTGGGTACTCGTATTTAGATACAATGATCAATAGATTACTTTGTCCGCCACTACTCTCGACGAGAAATTGAGCAATGTAGATCTTATCTTATCTTGTCATTGCCTTATCGGACCGAGGAGACCTCAGGCGCACTTCGACCCGCTGGGATCTTTTGTGCTGTCCTTGCCCTAACGCTTTTACATACCTGTAGAATCGAATTCTCCCTGTACCAGGCTGTAGATTCCAGCAGGGGGGAAGAGCCGAAATTCCTCTGGGTTTGGATAGGTCACTCCCAGTAGCTTCATTCGCCGCGCCGCCAGAGCATCGCAGTGGCATAGGACGTGCTTCATGGTTTCAGTTTCTGTGCCACAGTTCCTGCATGCCACGTCGCTGCAGAGGTTCATCTTATGTAGAGTGGCCAGTATAAGCTCCGATTAGTTGCCTTAATTGTAGTCTACTATGTTTTAGCAGTCTCTCGCTGTCGCTGTCACACCATGTGGAAAGGAATTCCTTGGAGTGTCTCAGCCCTGTTTTAGTTTCCCATTCTCTCCCGTGTTGTTCTTGGGCATATTTGAACAGCGCTATGCCTATGAACGGTTCTGGACCAACAAATTTCTCCATTGCTCCCTTTTTGGCTAAGTCATCCGCACGCTCATTGCCATCAACCCCCGTGTGCCCAGGGACCCAGACTAATCTGATCGTGTTGCGCGCTCCACATCTGTCAAGAAGGTATGCGCACTCCACGGCCAGTGCCGAGCTTAGCTCATAGGAGCTGATGGCTTTGAGGGTAGCCTGAATGTCACTACAAATGTAGATTCTCTTGCCTGTAATTCGTCTGTCCAATATCTCTTTTGCACAAACATTTATCGCATAGGTCTCTGCTTGGAATATTGATGCAAATCTACCCATGCTTTGGCTTAGATTGTATCCTTCTGTATATACACCGGCTCCTGTTCCAGACTTGGTTTTGGATCCATCCGTATACCATATTATTTGTTCCTTACCTTGCTTGTTTAGACCACTTTTCCATTGTTCCCTGGTAGGGATGTGGGTGCTAAATCTTTTGTTGAACATGTGCGTGGTCAAGATCTTGTCACATCTCATGTTCCTAATATCATATAGTTCCTTGTGTGGCGCTAGCTTGGTGTGTTCAAGGCTTGGCGCTGTTATGCTCCATAGTCCAGTTTTCTCCAGTCTATAGAGCGCCTTCCTCGCCTCAGTCTCAATCACGATGTGTAATGGAGTGAGCTTAAGTAACCGCTCCATAGCTGCCGTCGGTGTTGTTTTGAATGCACCTGTGATGGCCAGGCAGGCTGTCCTTTGTAGTTTCATTAGATCGTCCCTGCAGGTTTGTATTTTAGTTCTGGGCCACCACACGATGCATCCATACATTAATATCGGTTTTACCATAATTTTGTATACCCATTCTACAGCAATGTAGATAAACACTCCATTATTCAAAATAGGTACTACCCTAAAGAATTTATTGTTATTAGCTCAATCCAAATAATTTGAATCCCGAAATTTATTACGACACGAAAACTATTTCAAAACGAAATCGCTACGCTATCGACAACAAGAAAATTGGCAAGCAAATTCAATTTAACGGCTGAGCCGGCCCTTCTGCAAGGGTCCATTAAGGGAGTAAGTGGAGAAAAACGCCGATAACAGATGTTAATTAACCGTATAAATCTATAAGAGAAACGTTATCGGCGGCGAAAAGCACCGTAATAGAATAATATCGCTCGTTAACCAATTAAACGATGTTTGCTTTGTTATTTTCATGCTATCATTTGTTGTTTATGAGGTGACATAATGGTTTATATTAAAAAAGGTAATTTTTATAGTTGATATAAATGTTTTTATCAAGTCAAGGGTCTCCGTAACAGATGAGCGTGTATGAGATGAGATGTGAAAGTGAAGAAAGCCAGAGATCAGTAAGGAAATAACCTGTTGGAACACTGTATTCTCTGCCTACCCCGCAAGGGATCTAGCGTGATAATCTATCTATATCATCACACCAGATCCCTTGCGAGGTAGGCAGAGAGTACAGAGTTCTAACAGGTTCTTTCCTTACATACCTCGCTGGCTTCCTCCACTCTCATAGTTAGTCTCATACACGCTCGCCGATTACGAAGACTCTTGACTTGTCCTTTAAATAAGACTCTGTCTATTTGGTCGTGATAGGATAGTCTAGGTCTTCCCCGGTACCTACATCCTTCCCTACAATGATTGTATTTCATAATTAATTGAAGTTTTCTGATCACTCTTTTCTGAAATTCTATTAGAGTGTATATCCCTATATAATACGTTTATAATACGTTTTATTAACATTAACTTGACTTGCATATCGTAAAATTATGATAGAAAAAAAAATATAATCCCTTAAATTGACCTTTATAAGATTTTACCAAATAATTTTATTCTCAAATCATCATCATCATCTCAGCCTATACTTGTCCACTGCTGAACGAAGGCCTCCCGAATCGCTCTCCAGTAAACAATTTGCTAAAATTATTCTAAACTTACTGAGAACTTATTTTTTTATTAATACACAACACCTTTCGTAAGTATTTTACGGCAGTAAAGCTAGCGTTCTCAAAAAAATAAATTGTATTAATTAATTTATTTGAAAGCTTACCTTTGCTCCGCCCTTCGCGGAGGCTTTTACTGATTTCCCATATATTTTCCACGCATATTAATTACGTACGCTTAACGTCTGACTGGTAAAAGCATTAGCTTAATTCGATGTCAGATACGGTATCGATTTTATTAATTTTTGAATTCGCATGGGAATAAAGATTATTAAGTTCTGGAAACGCCTTAATGTGTTGTATTTCTCTATCTATATCATCACGCTAGATCATATGCGGGGTGGGCAGAGAGTACAAAGTTCCAACAGGTTCTTTCCTTTCATACCTCGCTTGCTTCCGTCACTCTCATAGTTCGTCTCATACACGCTCGCCGGTTACGGAGACTCTTGACTTGTCCTTCATATAAGACCCGGTCTATTTGGTCATGATAAGATGGTCTAGGTCTTCCCCGGTACCAACAACCTTCCTTACAATAACTGTATTTCATAATTAATTAAAGTTTTCTGATCACTCTTTTCTGAAATTCTATTGAGTGTATATCCCTAACCAAGGTGCCTATAAAGCAAGTTCATTACTTTCTCTTCGATTCCGTACCCTTATTCATCGAGTTTTACTTAATTTAAGTAGTAGTATCCTGTAGTAGGAACTCTTGAGGTTGTCCAATAGAACGTTTTAAGGATCAAAGGAACAACAAATCGCAATAATAACTTGAAAAATGACTACATTTCTTCATTTAAAGAAAGTACATTGAACGAAGCGCGTTGACAAGCTATGCTCTTGCCGTACGTTCTTAAAATAAAAAAGTAAAACAATATTACAAAATCTCTGCCAACGGATCAGCCTGTCACAATACCTAGACTGATAACTTGCCTGTACTTACAACTTTATGGCATCATCTTTCCCAGTTTATTAGACAGCTTGTTCATTAGACCAAGTAGTCCAGTATGAGGAGCGGCCTATGTTCTCACCACTAAATTAGAGTTTACGCTGCTACTGGGTCGAGTCGTCGCAGGTTTGGCATCATCATCTCAGCCTATACTCGTCCACTGATGAACAATGAGGCCTCCCCTAATCGCTCACCAATGCCGGCTTGGTAATTACCGACTAAATATTTGCATGCCATTAAGGTGAATATGATATAATACTTTAAGCACTGAAAGATCTTTGTGTAATAGGTAGCCCTATTTCGCGAATATAGATAAGATTATGATCGGTCTTCGTAGATGACAAATCTTCGCGTGACCCACAAATATTTATTCCGGTCTGGGTGTTTGTGAAAGTGGATTTTTATTTTGTCAATCGTCAACACGCCCACAACACAGAATAAAAAATAATTCTTAAGCTACTCGTCTAAGTTCGACATTGACCGATTTTTTTGTCGACAAAAAATTAAGCATATAGCGTATACATAACGTATACATCCTGCAAAAGTCGTTTAGAAAACGATGATAAAATTTTGCGAAAAATGTCTAATTGTCGGGCCTGCAAAAATTTTGTCGGAGCAACCTCGATGTAGGGTTACGTTTCAAAAATAATAAAGAAAAGTAGGTAAGGAATACATGTTTTGCATAGCACCATCTGGCCACTTCCAGTAGCTCAACTCGTAGGCATCGAATCGGTCGCGTGGGAGACCCACATTACGGATTCGGTGAGGTGAAATACGGCATACGGTATCGGCGTGTCACAAAAATTGGACGACGTGTGGTTTTTATTGGCCCTTGGTCCCGGATGTTGCTGAGTCGACGAACCTACCTGAGGGTGGGGTTATATTTGTTTTTTTTATTTATCACGGATAATATAATTTAACTTTCGAATGTAAGCAAAGTATTGTTTACTTTACGGTGCGTGGAAATAAAAAATACTGCTTAGCTAAAGGGGTTAAGTCAGGGTTCGTAATTGTGTCGCAGGTGTTTGCCACTGGCGATTCCTGCGGCAGAACACTCAGGCAAGAGACGGATGCCGGGGAGTTTTAGTGGGTGCGAGCTCCACATAATTGCCACATCACCAAAGCCCGCGATGTGGCAGTACGCACTAGACATTTGCCCCGTTAAAAAAAGGGTTTGAATTTGTGATGGATTGTGTGATATTAATGGCTAATTATTTTAGTTTTATGATGAAAGACATCATCGTCACATCTTAGTAGGTACTAAATCTATAGTCTGTCTGATATTATTTCTCGTATATTCCATCATTATCAAAAAATACGAACGTGCCAATATTCTCCAAGCGGGTACACGCGGGTACTCCTAGCGGGTACACCATATTTGGTCAACATTTTTATAGCTCTAAATGTTATAGGGGGCGAACATGTTGCCATTACAACGACTGCTATTGAGAAATGTCGACAAAAAATAAACAATAACATTCTGTCCGGTCTAGAATTGGAAACCAGAACTCCGTGATCGGTTACTAGACTATCAAAGCAGATCTAAACTATTATTATTATGTAGAAGTTGGTTTTTTTTTGTAAATGCTCTGTACATTTTTTGGCTTATTTTATTTATATTTTGTTTTGTTTTATACCTAGCTTTTAAGTTGTAAATAATCGTTGTTAATTGTTTTTTTGTTGGTTAAACATCCTATCTTCTTTTAAATGTATAAGTTAACAAAGGCAAACAAAAGTTCATACTAATATTATAAATTTAAAAGTTATTATGTTTGTCTTTTACCTTCTCACGCCTAAATAGCTGAACAGATTTCGATAACATTTGTCAAAGCGATATATTGTATAAAAGATCATAGGCTACTTTTCCTTTCAAAAAAATAACGCAGACGAAATCGCGGGTAACAGGCTAGTTCATAAAATACAAATAAAGCTACAAAAAAGTGTTAAACGTTATGAAATAACTAATGCATATTTATAATATTCCATTCGTCGGTAGGAACTTATGCTTTTATGCAAAAACACTAATGAGAGTTGAGTGCTACTTAATTGAGAGAGTAATAGAAGAAAATACAGCACTTTAATATTTTAAAAGCTAAGGTAGTAGAAGGGTATTTATGAATATGCAAACGTGACACTTTAGGTGAAATATTAGTTAAATCACTTAAAATACAGGAGACTGGATAATTTGATAGAGAAACTTTCAGTAGCTAAAAGGCTTCGTGACACTTTCGTATATAAAGTGACAAGCGCTTGTAGAGCTCTAGTTAGTATTGCGGTCAATTTATTGATCTTGGTTAAGGATCGCACGCCTCGGTCAGTCTTAGATGAGTGACTATTTGTGGCACATCATTATCGGGAATCTCTATGTTCTTGTAGCCACATAACCGCAACCAAATGAGGGATGCATGGGTGTATAAATTACACCTATGCCACTTCGCCATTTCTGCTTGAATAATAGACGAGAGGGTTTTTCAGTCAATAAAATTTAGCCGAAGTTAGCCATTCTCTTCTTACGTATTGAGATCAGAGGGCTTTTTTTGTTATTGGTCCATAAACTAGACGTAGCACATATCAAACACAAAGAAAATAGTTCTAAATAATCATGGGAAGCGTCCGCCCTTCACTAATGGCAGGTTTGAATATTCAGCTCAAAGATTCGTATATAGTAACCCAATCTGGGTTACTGTCGGTAGAATTTTGACAGATTTTCAATACAAAGTATCAAAAATTCTATGCGTAGTAGGCAAATCTATCGTTGAGTTAAATATTGAAACCAGCCAAAGAAGTATGAAACAAAAACCAGCCGTAAGTGGACTCAACATGCTAAAAAATAATTTAGCACAAACTATTTACGTCACAAACTATTTACAGAACCGTCTGTCTAGAAATAGTGCTGTTACACTCATATTTATTTAGTAAATGTGTAGTATGTAAAGGATAAGCATATCAACTCGATAGCGTTATTCTACTGTCAATCTTTTTATACTAAGCCGACTGATACGGCTTCTAAAAATTCGAAAATATTACCTACATAATAAAAACATAGCAATTTACTGTTGAGGAGATAAAACATTCTCTCAGGTCATATATTCTGATCGTTTGTTTCGTTCGGCTCATGTATTTTATGTTCCTTTGTCAAGTACAACGCTAACTTACAACGGGCTTGTTTTGCGTTTTTGGAGTACTATACCATGTCTTGTACGTGCCAGGTTTATCAATATAGAAATAAGTTCTTCATTTCTGAAGGTCGTCTCCTTGAAAGGCCTTCATGACTCTGTGTACGATGTCTTATCACTTGATCCCGTTTTTGACCTTTCTTAGGTCCGTATTACAGAATGTAAATTAGTCGTGAATATGAGTTTAAAAACTGAATTTAGTACTAAAACGTTAGTTTTCAACTAGACCCACCTAGATTTTCATTCTGTAATACTAGCCTTAGAGCATTTGTAGGGCCAGTAAGTATCAATTTGATCATGCCAGCGGTCATCCTGTGCAGTTGATAGGATAAGTTGCCCTTATCTGCCCACCCTTCTATTAAAACCATAAGTTAGTTTCCAAATCATTTGGCTATTGGCAGGTTATTTGACCAAAATACCCAAAAATACAATAAACATAATATGATAATAAGCTTGTAAAAGATCGCTTAGTGTAGTTCTTTTGTGGATCAGCTCGGTAGTCTCGTTTGTATCAGGGCAATGAATGTTTGCAGCATATTTTGCCTACAATATATCTTGCCATAGGTAGGTAGGTGGCCGTTATTATCCAAACTTACCAAGCCGGTACAATGCCGGTACTTTTTACAAGCTTTTAATTAACTTCCAATGTAACTATGTTTGTTCGGTTGGAATCTTGCAACTCAATTTTGAAGCAGATATCTTCAACCGATTGAGCTGAAATTTTGTATACACGTTTAGTTTGGATGACAATGCATGGTTCGCTGTGTGACGTTATTCTAAATCCAACATGGCAGAACACCCAAGATGGCGGACTAGGTATTTTTTTATTACACTCCTACATATGGGTTTCAAATGAAAGGGCTTGCTGAGAATATCTCGAAAAATATAGTGACGTCACTCTAAATCCAATATAGTGGAATGACCTGTGTGTGTGTGTGTGTATGTGTGTGTGTGTCGCGAGATTTACTTGTGTAGATAAACAAGTAAATTAAATAACTTGATATGATTGATATTAATTTTTAAAGTTTTCAAACTAAGTTAATACGAGTACTTAAATCTCGCGACAAGCTTTTATATCATATAAATTGTGTAATGACGTTATAAGTTAATAGTAGTAGTATAAGTTAAAGAAAAAGTTTATTTTATTCTTTTTAGCGCATTATGCAAATATAAGCTTATTTAAAAATATTTTTTTTACTGTTTAAGAGTTCCTGGGTTTAAATCCTATGTCGGACAAATAACGTCCGGTGTCCGGAGGCTGGAATTGTGCCCGGTATATTTCAATAGGCTTGCCCCCTATTACATGGGACCTAACATCGTCGGCCAAACGTGGGTGAACTCACTACACCTCTGCCATCCCCGCTTGGGGAATATAGACATATGTGCTTTTTACTGTTCTTCATGTGGATTCAGTGAAACGCATCGATAAGTTATTACAGCTAAATTCTCGTATTACAGAATCCAAATTCTTTGTTAAAATATTCCTCCATCCATTGCCCACAACAAATAATTTGCAGAATTGAGTCCAAGAGTTACTATGCAAGCATATTGAACTAGAGAGGTAACTCCCAATTTTTATGCAAGAATTCGTCTGATTTTCTGTAGAGCAATTTTTATCTAAATAAAGAGCACAGTTTTTCAATGCAAATTTCAGAGAGAGCTTTATAAATGTAGATTACCAAAGAGCCTAACTACAAAGTGGAGGCAACAGTACAAGTTATACTAAGTATAAGTTAGAACGTACGCAAGCATTTGGAAGCACAGAGCGACTGTAATTCCGTTTGCAGTTGCTTGCCTTTATGCAACTGAGAAAAGGGTGGTCACTATTCCCACATATTTACGGACAAGGCATTATAGCGCTTAAGCCACATTATTGTTATTATTAGTTAGCCTACAGTGTCTCACTGATCGGCAAAGGCCTCCTCCATCTCCTCCACTCTACTCTATTTAGGGCTATTGAGCGCCAATCGTTTTTAAAGGAGTCCAGTTCGTCCCGCCATCTCGTTCTGGGCCTGCCGCGACGCTGTTTAAAATTGGGAGGAACCCAGTTGGTGATTATTTTTGCCCAAGATGCGTGAAGCATGCGACAGGCATGCCCAGTTCAATCCCATTTCAGCTTGGCAGCTTTTTAAGCCACATATATTTTTATTTATAAATGCCTGAAGGACAAGGGTAATCAAGATGTTAATTAAATTTCAGATATCGCACCGTTTTTAACAGCTAATACATATGAAACAGAAAGTCAAATAATTCAATATGACACGTTTTCAAAGAAAAAAGAGCTTCAATAGGATCTTTACCCAAAAACCTTTCTCAACTCCATCTCTCTTGTAGTTCTTTTCATACTAACTTCAGTTTTTAAGACTGGCCTGTACGGTTAAAGGATTAAATGAAAGATGACAAACTTTTTGCTAAAATCACGTTCATACATCACACCTTTTCACGCGGTAAGCTAATAACATCAGCGTCGTATGCAAGGTCCTCTATTAAATTAACTTTAAGCGCCACATTAACGATCCCTTTGTTATTTTAATTGTATCAACTATAACATCAAGTATCTCTTTGTTCTAGCCTTTATCAGCGACCTTTATTTTTGTACCTGCTATAATTTTATTTTATTGCTGTAACATCGGACGTAGTCGCACAGAGGCTTGGTATTTTACACGACTGCCTCAGAATTAGGGTAACTAATGTTTTATTTACATTTTTTTTATTTCTGTCAAATGTTAATTTACTAATATTAATGTTACCTTCGCTCTTTAATGCGCTCGTAGCGCTGTGCAACCGCGGTGTTCTTACCGATCACCAAGGTTAAGCAGCGTTCGACTCGGTCGGCCCGAGATGGGTGACCGTTTGTGGCATTTTCATATTAGAGCGTCTCCGTGCTTCAGAAGGCACGTAAAGCCGTTGGTCCCGGCTACCACTTAATGTGGTAGTCGTTAAGCCGAGTTGGAAGCCTTAAAGGCCGCTTGATAAGTTCCAACAGCAGGTGGCCATAAACCTGCCTCCATCAATCCGCACTGGGTCCGCGTGGTGGAGTATAACGTAATCTCTCTCACCTCGATGATACCTTCAATTCGATGTATCTAACTACGCTATCGGACCACGCTGCCAAGGAAACAAATTAGCAATGTACCAACTGAGTAAAAACCAATCTACAATACCAGTTTCTAAAGAAGTGTCCTAATTTTTAAGGCAAACTGGTTAAAGGTTATCACTATTAGATCGAAGATAGTGTAACGCTACCGAGTTAATTTGATATACTTTTCACACTACAAATTTACTAAATAAAGATGAATCTGACAGCACGCTTACACGCTAGCGTCACTTTTCTTTTAGATTTGTTCCATGCTGAATATTTGAATTAAATTAATTTCCTAACAACAGATACAGTCTTATTATTTATAAATTACTACTAGCAAAATCCCTCTGAACCCTGAAAAACAAATTTTGCGTGGCTACTCTACACGGAACGTAGCTTATTTAATAGTTTCTTAATTACTGCTAATCTCGCCCCGCTGTATCTGGCTTGTAATTTGCTCTATTTTACTCGCCTGACGAACTGAATGGGTGCTTTCAGCAAATTAGATACGAGATGAATCGACTACCACAGTGAGTTAATTTCGAAGATTTTTAAATTTATTTTGTGTACGTTTTCAGCGCTTCTGTAAAGAATTGGAAATGAATTCCAATTAACTAGTAACAACAAAATTGTTTGACGTAATTATTTGGTTCTTTAAATAAAATCTGAAATCTAGCAAAGCCCCATCATTCAGTGGATTTAATAATCCTAAACCCATTAGTGCTTTGGATACAGCTTTGCATATCACATTAGTGATTTTTAGCGGATGAATGTCTCTGCCATCTAACTATAACGCGTGGAATTAGGGGTTATTTTGACCAGCTATTACGTGTTTGATAATCGCATTAAAGCCGAAGTACCCGCTCATTTAAATTTATCATTAGCATCATCTACCTCTCTGCTTACATATCTATCCCAATTGTATAAGATAGTATTTATATGACGTTCTTCCATTAACTTACAATATCAGCCACATCCACGTTATTCTCGTTTTCTGAATCTCATTCTTCCCTTTCCTTAAAACTATATCTTGCAGATCACTTCTTTTGATAGCAAAAGCATACTTAGTCAGACCTAGGATTCGGACTCAGGACCACATGATCTCCAACTGCGCTATGGGCTTCCAAACCAACGAAAAAGGAAATATAATTCATTTGATAATTAAATAAACACACAACAAGAGGCAAATTTTGCAAAACACCACAAACGATTCATTGCTATCCTTACCAACGATTTAGAAATTTAAATGAAGGGACCAACCCACAATTTTAATATTTCACGTTTGCGTGGCTCTGTGTGTGCGACTGAATTAATTATGCAAATTAGTTTGCGGGCACATTGAAAATTAGCCGGCATTACACGGTTAATGATGCATCAGATACGAAATTCCGATTGCATTTCAAAGTTCAAATTGCCTGAAAATATTTTAGTGATATCAACACATTAAGTGGTCAAATATCGAAAGATTATGTTGGTATTATTTGCCGCACTTTAAAATCTATAGCCATATCAGTTTTACGATTCTAGACCTATAATTAAAGTAATTAATTTCAAATTATATAATGTTTTCTCTCTAGCCTAACAAACAGCACACGGTACAGCTAACGATCACAAGATGCCAGCTTTGGATTTAAATTCGAGCAACATGCTATTGGTAATAAATTTAGGCACTCGTAGCGCTGTGCGACCGCGGTGTTCTTACCGATTACCAAGGTTCGTTCGACTCGGTTGGCCTGAGATGGGTGACCGTTAGGGCATTTTCATATTCAAGCGTTTCCGTGCTTCGGAATGCACGTTAAGCCGTTGGTTCCGGTTACCACTTAATGTGGTAGTCGTTAAGCCGAGTTGGAAGCCTTAAAGGCGGCTTGATAAGTTCCAACAGCAGGTGGCCACAAACTTGTCTCCACCAATCCGCACTGTGTCCGCGTGGTGGAGTATGACCTAATCTCTCTTACCTCGATTTGTGAGAGAAGGCCTTTGCCCAACAGTGGGCAGTATAGGCTGATATTATTATTATTTTTATTAAATAAATAATTTTTCATCGGCAATTTCTCTGTAGATCTCGGGAGTTTAAATAGTTTCACCTCGTATCAAATCCCTAGGTCCGAATTTGACACCATTGGCAAAATGCGGGTGTAAACAGTAAACTTCTGCCAACATTTAAGTGTTTTCTGCATGATTTATCTGCGTTGCAATTTTAAGTTATAACAAGATACGAGTATTAATTATTTCTTCGTCAATTTCTATTATTATCAGGGGTCAGTGCAATATTTTTCAGTAAAGACAATCTACGGTGAAGATTATATTTATCCTCCGGTTAGTGACAATTAATTCGATTCGAATCAATTGTGAAGGCATCGTGTCGGTCCATGACGTGGAAATCCTGAAGTTCAGAAATATAACACTATGTAATATACTTAATATTACACATGGGTTGTTATTTTCGCTAGTACCCCTTTTCTGTAGCACCCATTGCTTGCCCATCATCATCGTTCGGTTTATGCAATGAACGAGTTTTGATTCATACCACAGTAACTCCGATAAGCTCCACATGATGTGAATGCAGTCCCACTAATATTATAATTGTGAAAGTTTGAGTGTATAGGATGAATGTATGAATGTTTGTTACTATACGCAAAAACTACTGAACGCATTTTGATGAAACGTTACAGTAATATAGCTTATACAGCAAAATAGTTTTAAAGCTATAAGTAATAAAGATAATTAATAAATAATAAGCCGATCGTCGTGGCGATCTTTGGGGGAGACCTCTGTCATCAGTGTCGTCTTTCGGATGATAAAATAATATTGAAATCAAAAACAAACAAACGCAATAGCTCCCGCAAAAGGTGCAACTATCTGTATCGCGGGAGACCTCGAAAGATTTTCAAATAAAGAAGGTATATTTTAAAGGTACATACGCAAACAAAATCACGGGCGGCCAGTGAGTTATAAATACTTAAAATACCGATACACTCTTTATTGTATTCCTAATTTTAATCAGCGTGGTAAGACCACGCTGATTTATACATATAAAAGCTAATCCACAAGCAGTGACCAGCGGCAACAACTCAGCGGGTCCTGCGCAGTAATGGCGGCGGTTTGTCTCCCGACATACGATGCGGCTGCACTTTGTCAACCCGCTTCAAAGCATTTTTTATTATGTATTTTATACTGCGATGTTTCCTTTTAGCGGGATTACTGTTATATTTTACTGCTAGAATTCTAGAGCTGTTTTAATGTATGATAGCTTCAATGTATTTTAACTAGACTTTGCCTGTAACTTTCCTCGCATGCATTTAGTGAGAATATATTTACTATTTAATATTATTTTTAATTTATGTATGTTGCTTTAATAATGGGGCAAGTCAAGAGTCTCCGTGACCGGCGAGCGAGTATGAGACGAACTATGAGCATTGAGTTATCTATGAGAGTGGAGGAAACAGGAGGGGTATGTAAGGAAAGTACCCGTTGGAACTCTATACCCCCGCCTATTCCGCAAGGGATCTGGCGTGATGACAAAGATTAATACTATAATAATTACAATTAATAAGCTTATATTTTCTCACTTCTCTTAGAAATGAAGGTGAGAGAGTTTAAATTATACTACACCACGCAGACCCAGTGCAGAATGGCGGAAGTAGGTTTGTGACCACCTACTTTTGGGACTTAACAACCGAAATCCTCCCAACTTGGCGTAAAGTATTAAATAAAAAAAAAAACGATTTCAAGTTACAAAAATAAATTTGAGATTCAGTGTTGCCAATTAAAACACCATTTGGTGTTCCCGTCTTTATAAGAAAATGTTGGATGCTTGTGTCACCTATAATTATGTACTATACGAATACCTATTTTATTAATTTTGTTTGATCCCAAAGGGTGCAATTTCTATCACGCCAGATCCCTTGCGGGGTAGACAGAAAGTACAGAGTTCCAAAAATTTCATTAGAATATTATGAAAATAAATAAGCTATTTGCTCAAAGCGAATATTGTACATAATTCTTTATTAGGTAATTGGCTAAAGGATCCGGTAAAGAATAGCTCCACCCCATTTGTTCTCACGCGTGTCGTAGAAAGCAACTGGAAGATTAACAAAGACTTTTTCACTCCTTTTTTTTTTAAAAGTCCCACACTGGTAGTTATTCAATGACGTGGGTTTACAAACATGAAAATTACACAAACAAATACCCAGACCTAAACAAAATGTGTGAGTCACACAAAGATTTGTACTATGTGGGAATCAAACCCGCGACAATTCAGTCTAGTAACCGAAGCGGCCTATCGCTCTTAACGTCTGGGCAAAGAAGTCGTCAGTGGAAACAGGAAATAGGTAACAACGTTTTCCTGAGTTTGTTGAAGATGTACGCATTTTGTAAATTTGTATTTATTTTACCCGCTCTAAATAGACTGCAACCATCAACTTGCATATTTTGAAAATAATCATTAGGTGCATTTTCTTTATTACTCATTTAATAATATTTTCATAGTTTGACCACATACCCTAATGGACACTATTAACTAATATCCAAATAATCTGTATTACAATTCTAATTTCATATAGAATAAAATGTATTAGGTGCTTTAATAATTTATTTTATTAATTCATTTATTGGATTCTACCTAAAATGAAACGAAGTTAATTAAAAAATATATATATAAAAAAATTATATTCATAACATCATTAAAAATTTATATTCATTGTGAATTTAAATTGTGGGAAAAAAACTTATAATAAGCAACACAGAGCCTCCTACTACTAGTAATATTGCTACCTCTATCGGATAGACCTAATGTCGGTATGGTGGGGAACAAGAGTAAAAGAGATGGATATATGTTTACTCCAAATTATTTATTGGATTCAAAACTACGTCGGCATACTTTTAAGTGGTTACACTTTGTTCGACGCGCCGAAGTGACGTTTGCTTCTCTATTTATTTACCACAATGCTTACAACTGTCACAGTACCCTTCCATCATGAAAAATACTATAATTTCAATGTCTTCGTGCTAAGCGTTCAGATTGATACCAATTCCCACGCAACACATTATAATACTATATTCATACACACATTAAAGGCCCCGCCGTGTGGTGCCGGCAGAGCAGAATAGCGCCACCCCATATCTTCCCGTGGGTATCGTAGAAGGCGATTAAGGGAGTGTGAGAAAATACTGACTCCTTGTATCTTTCTCACCGTGATACTGCTCCGTCTGTCTGAGTCCTTCTCCGGTCGTAACGGTCTCCGTTCCACTGGGCCCAGAAGGATAAGGATGAGTATGTGCACCTGTGTCTCGCGCGTATACTTGTGCACCTTAATATTTCCTGCGCATCTGACCGCTTCCGTTACTGGACTCCGAGTACGCAAAAGTCCTGTGGCGATGGGTAGAAGTAGAGAGGTCTAGCCTGATGCAAACTAGGCTTTGTCTGATATCTGCACGCAGGCGGTCCCGGGGGCGTGAGAACACGCCGTGGTCGTTTCCGAGCTGCACATTTGGGACGACAGCACGGGCTCGGCAGCACTTGGGATGTCAAAGCAGCCCTGTTTAGGGAGGCACTGCTTTCCCCGCTCAGCTGGGGAGGGGGCTAGAAAAGGTGCCCTAAAAAATGCTCGTCCCGACATGGCAGATGGTAGTAACCGCGGCTATCATCGCATCATTTAAATCGTGGTCGACGCCGCAAAGGAAATTTAAAAAGAACACCTGTTATGACATTCGGCGCGTGGAACGTGAGAACGCTTCTTGATCGAGATGTCAACGCCTGCCCCGAACGTAAGACCGCCATAGTAGCTCGGGAACTTCATCGCTATAACGTGGATGTGGCTGCTCTCAGCGAAACACATCTCCCCGATGAAGGAGAGCTGGTGGAAGCAGGTGGCGGCTACACTTTCTTCTGGAAAGGTACCGCTGCCTCCGAAACTCGACGATCAGGGGTAGGTTTTGCCATCAAGAATCACTTAGCAAAGCATTTAGAGGAGTACCCTGTACATATCTCAGACCGCGTAACCACACTGCGCCTTCACCTGGACAAAGACAACTACCTTAATGTCATCAGTGTCTATGCTCCAACGTTAGACAAGTCTGATGACATCAAGGAAAAGTTCTATGAGGAAGTGACACATTGCCTCGATAGCTTCAACGCCAGGGAGCAGGTTATATTGCTGGGCGATTTCAATGCCAGGGTTGGACGGGACTATGAGGCTTGGCCTGGAGTTCTGGGTAGACATGGAGTTGGCAACATGAACAGCAATGGTCAGTTGCTGCTCAGTCTTTGTGCTCAATACGGTCTGGCAATTACGAACACTATGTTTAGACTTGCCGCCAAGTACAAGACAACATGGATGCACCCAAGATCTAAGCATTGGCATTTGATTGACTATGCTATCGTGAGACAAAAAGATTTCAGCCAAGTACAGGTCACCCGCGTGATGCGTGGTGCGCACTGCTGGTCTGACCACCGACTTATTGTCACTAAGCTACGAATCCGCCTCCGTCGCCCGCGTAGATCTCTTATAAAAAAGCTTGCTTCTTTGAACTTGGATAAGCTAGAAGATATCGCGGTCAGGGAGAAATACGCTGAAGCCCTGTCTGAAAAGCTGATGCCAGCTAATGAGGTAGGTGATGTTGATGCTGCCTGGGGAACTATGTCATCTCATATCATGGATACCGCTTCAACTGTACTGGGTAAAAAAATCCGTCGCAACGAAGACTGGTTCGATGGAAATGATGAAACCCTGCGGGCAGCATTCGACAAACACCGAGATCTCCTGCGACAGCACAAAAGGCAGAGAGGAAGCGTTGCGGTTGTTAAAGCTAGTGACCTCGAATTGCGCAAGCTGTCTCGACATATGAAAGACAAGTGGTGGCAGGACAAAGCTAGTCACATGCAATGGCTCATTGACACAAACCAGCTGGGTGAGTTCTACAGTGAGGTACGTAAGCTGATTGGTTCATCCTACCAAGCTCGGGTGCCTTTAAGGTCTCTAGACGGTAGTCACATGTTGACAAGCAAGGAGGATATACTAAACCGCTGGGCGGAGCACTTCAACATTCTGCTAAATGTGGATCGATCAGCTGATCTGCAAAGTATCGGTTTAATGCCTCAGCTCCCTATCGCCTTTGAGCTGGACGAGACTCTATTGCGTGACGAGGTTGTTACTGCCATCAGACAGCAACAAAACAAACGGGCGGCTGGCATTGACCTTATACCAGGAGAGCTGATAAGATACGGCGGAGAGGAGTTGCACACGTTAGTGTGGGAACTATTTGTTCGTATGTGGGAGGAGGAGCGCGTTCCGGATACCTTTAAAGTATCGCGCATAAGTGCTCTTTACAAGCACAAGGGTGACCGATCTGACTGCAACTCCTACCGCGGTATTTCGCTCCTTTCAGCTTTCAGTCTTTGCTAGAGTTCTCTTAAACCGCCTAAAGAACTTGTCTGAAAAGATTCTGCCTGAAACCCAGTTTGGCTTCCGACCGGACCGAGGCACATGCGAAGCTATATTCTCTGTGCGTCAACTGCAAGAAAAGAGCAGGGAACAGGGCTGTCAGCTGTACCTTTGCTTTGTTGACCTGGAGAAGGCTTTCGATAGCGTGCCTCGGGAAGCTCTATGGTTGGTGCTAGGTAAGCTCGGGTGCACGGAAAAGTTTGTGAGACTTCTTAGACTCCTGCATGACGACATGCAATGCTGCGTTGCCGTAGACGGTGAACAGACAGACTTCTTCCCCGTTACCTGTGGGGCGAAGCAAGGATGTGTCTTAGCGCCTACTCTGTTCGCCTTATACTTTGCGGTGGTAGTTAGAGAGGTCTTACACACTGTTTCTCAGGGAGTCCGCATCCGTTTCCGCACAGACGGCAGCCTTTTCAACTTGGCTAGACTTAAGGCTCGCACTAAAGTCTCTTACGCACTGATCACTGAGATCATGTATGCTGATGACTTGTGCTTCCTATCAGAATCCCTAGACGGCCTGCAACAGCTGATGTCCGCATTCCACCAAGCCTGCCGTAAGTTTGGCTTAAAGATCAGTGTCAATAAGACGGAGGTGATGTCCCTGGACATGCACGGTCACGAGACACTGACCATAAAACTTGGTGAGGATGTGCTAAAGCAGGTGGATAGATTTCGCTATCTGGGGAACACTGTAACATCCAAGTGTGACCTTGATGCTGAGATCAATAGCAGGGTGGGTACCGCAGCTGCGGCATTCGGCAAGCTATGTACCAAGGTCTTCTGCTCGCATAACCTTAAGTTGCCCACTAAGATATCGGTGTATATGGCAATCGTGCTGCCAAACCTCCTATACTCCTCTGAGACGTGGTGTGTATACCGCCGCCACATTCGCACTCTGGATCGCTTCCACCTTAAATGCCTCCGTACCATCATGAGGATCAGATGGTCCGATAGAGTGCGAAATACCGAAGTTCTGCGACGAGCCAATGTTGGTGGCATTGAGGCCTATTTAATGCGTCGACAGCTTCGGTGGTGCGGTCACGTATCTCGTATGGCGGAGGAAAGAGTGGCGAAGCGCATCTTCTACTCTGAACTGGAGAAGGGCAAGCGGAATCATGGCGGTCCCCTCCTCCGGTACAAGGATGTCCAAAAGCGACATATGAAGAGATGCAACATAGAGCCCTCTCGTTGGGAACGTTTGGCAGCACAGCGGCCAGAATGGCGCAGGATGGTGAACAGCCAAGTACACGAGTTCGAGGCTCAGCGTAAAGCTGACCTTGACGCCAAACGCAATCAGTTAAAGGCCCGCCCACCTGCTGCCATATCATACAACTATGAGAACGGCGTACTTACGTGCCCTCAATGTGCACGGAGTTTCGCCGCGAAGATAGGCTACATAAGCCATCTTCGAGCGCATCAGCGGCATTACTCTGACTAGGGGTCTTTAAAGTGGTCGCCATGGCCGAAATCGGTCGGATCAATCAATCATCAAAGGCCTCACAGTAAAAGAGTTTAAAATTAAACTATTTAAATTTCTGAAAATGCTTTTATTCAATAGAAGAGTTCATGAAATTTCGATCTGCACCTAATCTGACATAGCTACGATTATAATATATTATTGATTTTAATTATAATTTTAATATCATTGAGTGACATAAATTTCATTTTAAGAACGTTACTACAATTTATTGACATGTTATCTTATTATTGTAATTATTGGTTGACATACATAATTAAGTATTGTTCAGTTGTCTTAACATTAGTAATAAAAGATTGTAGGTAGGCATACATTTAGGGTAAATTGTGTTTGAACCGCGGAATTAGACCATAAGACCTGGAATTGTTTTATTGGAATTTGCGAAATATTGCACTATATTAAAATACCATATTTCTGTAGTATGTACTGGAATGGGCGATTCAAATCACACCTTTGCTCCAATGTGATTCTGCGGAATGACCAAACGAAAGGCGTAACGATAACAATACAGAATACTGTGTACCATTAAACGATCATTTCACGAAGTTATCGTAAGCCACCGCGTTACGTGTTTAATTGGTCATAGCGAATAAGAAAGCATTCAATGTATTTAAGGGGTCACCACGAAAAAAATCGCATTTTAGTACTCCGTGCACTTCAAGAAATGGATTAGAGACTTAATATGGAAAAAATCTAAAGTCATCTCTATTGCTTTACATTATCTGATTCCAACGCGAAACGCTTAACACCTAATCAACAAAATTTACCTTAAAACACAGCGAATAAATGTTGCAAAGTTCTTATAAAGCAGTTTTTCATTTCATAGTCTAGTTTGCTCAGAAAATTATAAACTTTGTTTTTGCACATACATCGTTTATTTCCGAGCGCGCGCTTAATATATCCATCCCTTATTATTCTTTTGTAAAGTGTTTTCACCACTGTCACTCTCTTGGTCGATGGCGGTAGGCCCTTAAAGCTTTGGTCAAATAGTCGACGGGAGCACGACGGAATCCTTCGGCTAAGCTCGGTCGCCGGTCGGCAGCGCGGCGCACACGTCACACTGCGAGGTAGAGCCGGCCGGGCGGCCGCTCGACATTAGCGACCCGCTCGCACGCGTATTTGCGCCTCGCTCCCTCGTGGTTTGTTTGTAATTGCGTCAAGCGCGACGGCGGCGGGTCGTTTACTATTGCCGTTGCGCCGAGCGAGGCTGCGATGTCTGGCGTCGCCCGTACATGTCAGTACATTATAACTCCCCAAGCCGCGCCACCGTCGCGTTCCTGTTGCACTGCCAGGGCTATGTGACAAAACCTTAAAACTTGGGAAGTGTCAAAGATGACGCGTGCCTGACGTGCGTGCGTGACTTCAACTTGGTCTAGTAGTTTAAAGTAGTTAGTAGTCACGGGTATGAGCCCCGCATGCTACAAACACCTTTAAATTTTTGTATCAGTCAGGATGTATGTGTACGTAAATTTCATGTTTGCAAACACACCAACGACACAGGAGTTATTCCTACTGACAAAGAAACTTCTTTTAAAATGTGGCGCGAACGGCATTAAAAAAAACTCGGCATGAAAAGGACATTGTAAGAAAACCGTATTTTTTTATAATTCTGCAACAGCATATCAAATGAACCAGATGTATAATTTGATTCGTTTCGAACTAGAACATAACATAACTTTATCTCTTAGAGTCACCAGCGCGTCTGGTGAGTCTCTGGTATAAATCACATGACCTAGATTAAAAGCGTCTGCAATCTACTAATAGCAGGGGCTATTCCTTGGGAATACGCCATGAAACTTTAAACGTAGTGAATATTGGAGAAACGTAGTGAATCTTGCATCCAAAACAAATTGTGAATGATGGGATTGTTGCAATTAAAAAATAAACAGATTATACATTTTGCGATGTCAACACACTAAAAATGAATAAAGCTGTCCATTTTTTTTAAACCTTTTATTTAAATCCGGTTTAAAAACAATAAACAGCGTAACGCCTTTATTTCCGAAGCGGGGGTAACAGACGTGTATAATTTTCGCCAACAATGTTAGGTCCCATGTAATAGGGGGGAGCCTATTGATACCGGGCATAATGCCTTCGATCTGATACCTACTGGATTTCTTTCTAAAGTAAAATTTAACCCAGAACCCAGGAACTTGTGATTGCTATGCTCATTAATCGCCATCTGACCTTGTTGGTCATATAGCGATTAATGAGCATACGGTATAATGAGGCACCATATAGAAAAGTATAAAAAAAACAGGATTGTTTATAATCGAGGATTTTGAGAAATGGATATTGTGCATCTTTATGTAAATATTTAAGTATTTACCATGTTTATAAAAACTTACTGTGTAGAACATTTCCCATTATAATTCATTCTACTTAAAGAGGAAAGTCTTTTTACAATTAAAAAGAGGATTTCTTAACTTTTACTCTTCATCTAAATAAAAAATTCAAATAACGATTCGACGAAACCACTTCACGTTTAATTAAAATCAAGAAACAGATTTGCTGAGATTGTTAAAAAAATATTGGCACAAACACTGGTTGAACTTTAGTTATGAGATCTTAAGACTTTCTTATTATGATGTAACTAAGATCAATCAGAGATAAGCACAAACTACTTAACGTTATCGTAAGGTATGTCGAGAAATAGTGCTGTCACGTTTATCTTTATTTAAGAAATCTGTAGTTTAAAAAGAATAAGCATAGGGTAGCATAACGCTAACCTCCATCTGTTCTCAACACGTGAAAGGTGGTTAATCTTCGTTTTCATATTGAAATAACAGTAGGCTTTTGTCCGGTACACTAATCTTCCTTGATATACAGAATTTGGTACTAAAATATCAGAAGATGCTCGCTAACTAAGGATTAATATTGTCCGCTCACTTCGAAGCTAATCGAATAACAGCGCAGCACCGTCCGCTATCTTACATTGACAATCTCTTTTCGGTCAATCGTCATCTGACAGCTTTTATCTACCATAGCTTCACAACTAATCATACTCAACCATGCACGCAAAGCACTCAACACTAAAGTAATCATCAAAGGCATAGAGTATGTCTAAAGGCAAGATTAAAAAGTTACAACCATTAACTGAAATCTTCAAATAATAGGATACGACCTTAGAATAAATATATATTTACATGAATAGAAGCCAGAGATGTCTAGGGAAAGAAACTGTGTACTCTCTGAATGCTCCACAACGAATTTGATGTGATCGAAATGCTTTTACATTGAATACTATTTATGCATGATGCATATTCAAAAGCAGCCTTTATTTTAAATTCCTACAGTTTCTTCACTTCAACATATTAGTAACTTAGGTAAGTCTAAGCTTTTTGTTTTAATTTTGATTCTACTAGCCCTTATATAGCTCGCCCCAGTATCTGCTGTGACTTTTAACTGCTTATGACGTTATGATTACCGGCAAACATAAACTTCATTTACTATTGTATAGTAATAATGAATCAGCCTATCTCACGGACACACTTGTGTGCAAACGCTTACTCTTAAAAATCAAGGTGAGAAATCACGTGCCAAAATGTCTAAGGGCTTAACAGGAAAAGATTGACGTTATGGTGACGTTAACGAGTTAATATTGCTATCCTTGTCACATTACAAATTTACTAAATAAACAATAAACGTAACAGCATGCTTACTCGCTAGCGTCACGCTAACGATTTTTTTTCCGTGCTATAGCCTCTGATGCTTATGAACTCAAAAGCGTACACTAAAAATGCAGTATTCGTTCCAAACTGGACTCTGAATTTATTGTATGAATTTTAAATCGAGGATTCACTTTGCCTGGATTTATATTTAGGCCTTAGCACTGGTAAGTTAATGATATTAAAATAATCTATCTATCTATATCATCACGCCAGCTCCCTCGCGGGGTAGGCAGAGAGTACAGAGTTCCAACAGGTTCTTTCCTTACATACCTCTCTGGCTTCCTCCACTCTCATAGTTCGTCTCATACACACTCGCCGGTTACGGAGACTCTTGACTTGCCCTTCAGCCAAGACACGGTCTATTTGGTCATGGTAAGATAGTCTAGGTCTTCCCCGGCACCTACATCCTTCCACTTTCGCATTGTATATCTGTTTTGTCATTCTTTCTTCTGGCATCCTTTCTATATGCCCGAACCAACGGAGCATACCCTTTCTCATCTTTACACCGATACTATCTTTCATACCTACTCGCTTTCTTACTACGCTGTTGCGAATACGGTCGGTCAGCGTGACTCCGCACATCTTCCGCAGAGATCGCATTTCGACCGCATTTATCCTGCTTTCGTTCTCCTTCTTACATACCCAACTCTCACTGCCATATAACAGCGTTGGGACAAGCACTCCGTTATGCATGGCCAGCTGCGCCTTTTGGCTTAAGTGCCGGCTCCCAAGTAGCCTTCCCATCGCACCATTCACTCTATTACCTGCATTCACTCTTCTCTCTATATCAGCGGTGTATTTCCCATCCTTACTGAAGGCGCATCCAAGATATACAAAATTATACAGGTTTATTTTTATAATTACACTTATGTGGTCGAAAATAGGGTTTCATAAATATGTATAAGGTGACCCTTACGCCCCTAAATTTAATCTTGTTTCAGGCGTCACGTTAGTCGTACCTGAGTAATTAAATAACATAAAATTATACTAGAGTATACGGAAGTAAAATAATTTTATATTGACACCTATTTATAGTAACAGGATTTTTTCTGTATACCTGTAACCTATAATGACCTAAAAACATCACATTTCATGAAATTCTCACAAACTCTCTTTTCAATTTTTACCGATGTGCCCTTCATATTCCCTCTGCAGCGCAAAGACCATATCCCATAAATCGAGGTAAGAGATATTTGGTTATGCTCCAACACGCGGACCCAGTGCGGATTAGTAAAGGCAGATTTATGGATACCTTTATTTGGAACTTATCAATCTGACTGTAAGGCTTCCAACTCCACTTAACGACTACCACATTAAGTAGTTAATGTGTCTTTCGAAACACGTAGTCGCTCAAACATGAAAATGCCACAAACGGTCGCCCATCTCAGACCGACCTATCTGAAAGCACCTTAACCTTGATGATCCCTAAAAACACCGCGGTCGCAGAGCACTACGAGCGTCTCAACGAGCACTATGTATTATGTATATATATTGTTCTTAAACGTTTTCTTTAGTAAAATGTTAGTTATCTTGTCGTTTTCAGTAAAAATACAGTTTTGCCAAATTGTAGGAATATTGAAACATGCCTAAGTAAAACTCAAGCGGTAAGTCGAGACAACTTGGAACAAGCCGAAGTGTGGAGTATCCATTTACTTGCGGACGTGTGTCAGTCGCGTGTTGAAAGTGAAAAGTTTCCACGTGATAGAGTGAACGAGAATAGAAGCTGGATCTTGGGGAACGGTCATCGGTAGATACGGTGCAAAGTTGGTAACGTCTATATATAGACTTCAGGAAGAGCACGAAGATTTATTTATACTATAAGAAACAGAATTCCGATTAAAGTAATTCATCACATCTGCCACATACCCGTATAAAACTTGCTGAGACGACTATAAAATTAAAGAATGTTTGGTCTAGTTGTGTAAACGTAAACAGGTTTACTTATTTACATAAAAAATACAACAACGCACAATGCTATATGATATAATTGGACCGTGGAAAAGTCTCATACTAGATATAGAATGTATGGAAACTTAATATGAAAAGCGATGCTTACACGAAATATATCTTTGTATAACTCACGGATATTTTTGATTCGTTTCTTCTACAAAACAATAATAAAATGTCAGCATTCATCCAAGCACTGTGTAATCACGCCAAATTCTTTACGGGGTAGAGTTCAGAAGTCTACCAAAAAAATAATCATCTTAGTTTTTTTTTTTTACTTCCTAAATACACGCTACACAAAACGTTTCTCCCATATTTACATAGTGAAACTTTCGTCAAGATATTTCATTGTAAGAAACACCAAAGTTTCTCAACAGCAAGGTACCATATCCAACTTATATATTTATTTTTCTCTTTAACCATCGCAGCGGTATCACTTTTAACGTTCTGAATTTTTAAGAGGCTCAGTTCAGCAAAGCTTTCAACAAGTTTCGCTGGCTGAGACACCCGAAACTCATCCCGATTTGCATAGCATGCGTAATACGGAGTAAACTTTGGTTTACTTTCGCCATTGGAGTTCGTCACTTCGACTCTATCATAAATGTTACGATCTCCATTTGAAATTTGGAGCAGGATAATTTAAAAGCACTTTATGTAAAGTTGAAATTCAATTTCAATTTAAAATGTTTTTTTTTACATTTTTTTTGGGGTTTTGTATGGTGGTGCCTAGTTTGCTTTCTAAAATAAGCAATTAAAAGCTGTTAGAATGGCCAAAAATGATCACCTGGGACTGTTTCTGTCCCTTTTTTTATGTGGGTTTTGTAGGATTTTTGGAAAGATTTGTCCCATGCCGGTATTGAACCCATAACTAGTCAATTTGGTGAACCAATCAGCCTATGAACAAACTATTAGACGAAGCCGACGACCGTAAAATACTGAGTGAGTTGCAACTTTTAAAAAAGACTATTTTTCGAATTTTAACACCAATTTTTTCATACATTGAACTTACCGGCGTTTGTTTATGTATAATTATGGACACTTTATTGAAATATTAAAAATTCTCCTTAATATTTTTATAATTTAATCTTAAGATATTGTAACTAACTGATTGAGAGCTCAGTGGAGTATAACAATAGCGGTCAACTGGTAGCGTATCTCCATCCACTGAAAGTCCGGTGATAACAGCCAATGAACTGCGAGGAACGACGGCACATTGAGACCAAGTTTCTTTATATTAGAGCCAAACCATACCATATAAAATGATTTTCTTAGTAAATTGCCTAAAAAGATAGTGAATCTATATCATCAAGCCAAATCCCTTGCAGGCAGGCAGAGAGTACATACTTCCAATAGTTTCTTTTGTCACAGACCTCTCTGGCTTCCACTCTCATATTTCGTCTCATTCACGCTAACTGGTTACAGGAATCCAACATATAAAAAGAATATCCGAGGAAAGAATGTCGAAAGAGTTGATATACAATGCAAATATGGAAAGATGTCGGACTGAAGCATGGGACTTCCACAAAACATGGGGAAGCTCGGACGTTGGACTTCTACCGTCTAAAACCCGGTAGTCGGCATCAACCTCTGAACTACTCTCCTAAATGCCTTGGAGGGGAGACTAGACTTCTCCGTGTGCCGACACGGTGTTCTTCGTGATAGTTTTTAGGGACCGGGGTAGACCTAGACTGCACTGCACCAGCGTTTGAAACACACAACACAAACACAATTCCCAAAAAAAGAACCAACGAAAACAATAAAACATACCATAGGATTACTTTAAACCCTGTAGTACGCTCACTTGCGTAATTCCGCAGAGCGAACGTGTTGTGGTAATATAAAACAGGCTGTAATGGCCACTAAAACTTTTCTAATGACCACGATGTCCCGAAACTGTCTCCGGAGAGCGAACTTCCCTGTAAAATATTTATGATTTTTGCTCGTTCCCAGCGTGTTTTTGTAGGCGCAATTTATTTATATTACCTACATGCTTCTTGCGGTTTTGAAAACGAGGAATGTGGACAATATCCTGAGTGTAGTTTCCGATTTAGCAATATAAATAGGAGCCAATTCTTTTTGCGACGACATTATGTTATTACGGGAAATCGTTTCGTGACGAAAAGAAGATTAATTTTTAAAATGGCCGAGTTCTTATATCAAATATTATGAAATAATTTTTAATTAATTGCGTTAAATGAAAAACTGATATTAAGGTATACCATCGCTAATCATTGTTGTCTAGATTACCTAACATTGCATAATAAAATACTTCACTAATAGTTATTTATGCAAATCAATGTCCATTTCTTTAAAATCAATATCATTTATAGCAATATGCATATATTAAATTATATATTTATATCTATCTATCTACCTATATCATCACGCCAGATCTCTTGCGGGTTAGGTAGAGAATACAAAGATCCAATGGGTTCATATTTATATTATAATTGATTTATTTTGAATTTAATATTATTAACGATTTATACATTTTGAACAGTTCTGTTAGAAATTCCTTTATATGTAATATAATTTACGAAATTTGGTTAATTTCCTTAATAATCATACATCATACCCGTTCCTTACCCATTCAATTTTCTTATATTTACATATTTAAGGTTGAAATTTACACACCAGTTCTCTTAACAATTCAGGTATAAAGCAAAACATTTTATGGGGCATGAGAGAGCTACTACGGGTCGAACAACGTGACTTTTAGAGTAACTTCTAAGAATTTCTGGCTGTGTGCCTCCGGCTATTGTGTTGGACCTTAGAACAAACTATGCGGAAAAGCAAATAAAAGTTATATTACTTGGCTTTTAGCATTGATATTTTCAACTTGTTTTGTACAGAAAAAGCTTGTTAGCGAAAAAACTGATATACCTAGTTAAAAGTTTGTTTGGTAATACAAGGTCAGAAGAGTTTATATTATTTTATATATGTTTATACATACAAACTTAGACCTGTATTACAAAACGTAAATCAATCGTGAATCTAGTTTTGAAAACTGATTTTTGTACTAAAATGTTTGTTTTAGACTAGATTGACGACGGATTTACGTTCTGTAATACGGGCCTTAGTATATAACGAACGGAATGACGGACGATTTAGTGGTTCAGAGCTTAAGCCGCTCCGCCCACCGTGTCTGATAGTCGCGGGACCGATTCCCGCACGGGACAATCTTTGTGTGACCCACAATTTTTTTTTAAGGTCTGTGTATTTGTGTATGTGAAATTTCATGTTCGTGAATGCACCCACGTTACAAAAATCAATCCTGGTGTATTTTCTATAAATAAAAAAAGGAATTAGGTTATATACTGCGATCCATCACCATTCCACCAATCGACACCGAGTCCGCGTGGCGGAGTATGACTTATTCTCTATTTACCTCGATTTGTGACACTTGCTATTATTTACTTTTTTAAATGATTTACAGGTGACCGATAAAATATAATCGTAGTAGCGTTTACACAGTTATTATGTAGTTCTAGATATTATTTTTTTTATAAAAAAGCTGGGATAATAGTCATAAATTTATTCACTGTTGCCTCCGGTAAAGCAGTTATATACGTATTACAGTTGTATTCTATTCCAAATAAATTTTTGTACCTGCAAAAATTTAATTCCAGATTAAAAGAGTTAACCTGAGAGTTGAACTCGTATTTCGCTATAATTTTACCAAAAAATTTCAATCGGTTTAAATAAATATTTTGTGGCTGCAACAAAGTATTTAAAAACAGGCAAAAACCAGTAAATACTTAAATAATATTGATTGGGCTTATCATACAAGAAGATGTCAGAAAAGTTAGGTCCTATATATAAAAAAAGAAAGAAAAAAGGAAATAATGTATTCACTATCACAATAAAGGCATAGTGTATACAATTACAAGTTATTTATCTATCTATCTATATCATCAAGCCAGATCCCTTGCGGAGTAGGCAGATAGTACACAGTTCGTCTCATACATGCTCGCTGGTTGCGAAGACTCTTGACTTGTCCTATAGGTAAGACGCGGTCTATTTCGTCATGGTAAGATAGTCCGCGTGGTTCCAGGCTTAGAATAGGACCAACCCATCTCATCCCATCGGGTGTCGTACAAGGCGACTAAGGGAAAACTAGGAAATGGGCAGCAGCGCTCCCTTAACACTTCTACCATCAAAAACTGCGCTCGCCAATCCGCCTGCCAAGCGTGGCGAGTATGGCAAACCCCCTCAATTTATTAAAATGGAAAAAAGCACACTTTACAGTGGTTATGGGTGACTTCAATGCGCGGCTGGGCAAACGGGGCGATGATGAGTTAAAAGTGGGGCAATTTGGATATGGGCAGCGCAACCCCAGGGGTCAGAGGCTGGCCGAATATCTGGAGAAGGAGGGACTCTTTATGATGAACTCTTACTTCCAGAAGCCGCCTCATAGGAAATAGACCTGGATGAGCCCTGATGGTTCCACAAAAAATGAGATAGACTTCATCATAAGCACCAAGCGACAAATATTTAATGATGTCTCCGTGATTCACAGGATAAAAACCGGCAGTGATCACCGAATGGTCAGAGGCACATTAAATGTTAAGGTCAAAATGGAAAGATAAAACCCCGAGAACTTTCAACTCGAATTTGCAAACCGCTTCGAATTGCTAGACAGCAGCGCATCAGTGGACGAAATCAACCACAGGCTGGTAGAGACTGTCCATACGGTCGGGTCTAAGTATTTTAAACCCCACCGTAAAAATAGACCTCAAAAACTATCCAACTACACCCGAAACCTCATGGCTGAGCGACGTTCCATGACGCTCCAAACCTCCGATGATGCTAAGTCCTATAGGCAGCTCAATGGACAGATACTGAAGTCCTTGCGACACGATTTACGGTCCTTCAATACAAGGCGTATTGAGGAGACCATAGCACAGAACAAGGGCTCCAAAGTGTTCGCAAGAGACGCGTCTATTGGGCAAAGCCAGTTGACGAAGCTAAAGACGGAGGACGGAAACGTAACGTCGAATAGGTCAGAGGTGCTCAGGGTGATAGAGAGGTTCTATGGGCAGTTGTACACCTGAGTAGCTGAACCTGTTGTTGACTTAGTAAAAGACGCAAGAGCCAAGCTAACCCGACACTACACTGAAGATATCCCGGACATCAGCCTGTACGAGATTAGGATGACTCTCAAACAACTCAAAAATAACAAAGCGCCAGGCGAAGACGAAATTACCGCAGAGCTTCTGAAAGCGGGCGGAACGCCTGTACTTAAAGTCCTTCAGAGGCTGCTTAATTCCGTCTTGCTCGAAGAGAAAACGTCGGAAGCATGGAACAGGGGTGTGGTGGTACTGTTTTTCAAGAAAGGTGACAACACTTTACTGAAGAATTGTAGGCCCATCACACTGCTGAGCCATGTTTATAAGTTGTTTTCGGGAGTCATCACGAATCGTCTCGAACGCAGGCTTGATGACTTCCAGCCTCCCGAACAAGCCGGTTTCCGGAAAGGCTTTAGTACCATAGACCACATACATACGCTGCGGCAGATTATACAGAAGACCGAAGAGTATAATCGGCCACTATGCTTGGCGTTTGTGGACTATGAGAAAGCCTTCGATTCGATCGAGACTTGGGCGGTTCTTAGATCTCTCCAGCGATGCCGCATTGACTATCGGTACATTGAAGTGTTGAAGTGCTTGTATAATAATGCCACCATGTCAGTCCGAGTACAGGGGCAGTGCAAGAAGGCGATCCCCATAAAAAGAGGAGTAAGACAGGGAGACGTCATTTCTCAAAACTGTTTACGGCCACCTTAGAAGACGCCTTCAAGCTCTTGGAATGGCAAGGACTTGGCATCAACATCAATGGCAAATACATCACTCACCTTCGATTTGCCGACGACATTGTGGTCGTGGCGGAGTCGCACTCACCCACCGCACTCACCGTTTGGAACTCTACTCTTGAAATTGTCGACGAATACGTTTACCTGGTACAGGTAGTCCGGTTAGGTAGGTCCAACTTTGAGAGAGAGGTCAATCGACGAATCCAACTCGGCTGGGCAGCGTTCGGGAAACTGCGCAACATCTTCTCGTCCAAAATACCTCAGTGCCTTAAGACTAAAGTTTTTAGTCAATGTGTGTTACCAGTGATGATATATGGATCAGAGACGTAGTCTCTTACAATAGGTCTCATAAAAAAGCTCAAAGTTGCTCAGCGAGCTATGGAAAGAGCTATGCTCGGCGTTTCTCTACGCGATCGAATCAGGAATGAGGAGATTCGTAGAAGAACCAAGGTCACCGACATGGCCGTTAAGATTAGCAAGCTGAAGTGGCAATGGGCGGGCCACATAGCGCGTAGATCGGACGGGCGTTGGGGCAGAAAGATTCTAGAGTGGAAACCACGTATTAGCAAGCGCAGCGTGGGACGACCGTTTGCCAGATGGACCGACGATCTTGTGAAAATCGCAGGGAGTCGTTGGATGCAGGTGGCATCGGACCGGTTACGCTGGAAAGCGATTGGGGAGGCCTATGTTCAGCAGTGGACAAGTATAGGCTAAGATGATGAAGATAGTCTAGGTCTTCCCCGGTACCTACATCCTTCCACTTTTGCATCGTATATCTGTTTTATCATTCTTTTTTCTGACATTATAAGTTATAATGATTTGTTTGCTGCGACAGTGAAAAAGCTACAACTCAGCATAGATGCCTCGCTTGAAACAGCTTGGCGCTGATTTTCTGCACTCGTAAATAGTACTAGTCTATTGCCATTATACCGGCCATAATGCTAAACGCCGGACTGATGCTGGGAATTTTTCTGTCAAAAACTCATATTTTGTCTGGCCTAGGATTCCAACCAAGGAGTTTGTGGTCACTACGTGAATTATTCGGCATTAGACTAATGAGAAGATATTATCAGAAAAGTTAGGTCCCGTATAAAACAGAAAGAAAGAAAAAAAGAGTATAATTTATTCACTATCACAATAAAGGCACAGTGTATACAATTACATTATCTATCTATATCATCACGCCAGATCCCTTGCGGAGTAGGCAGAGAGTACAAAGTTCCAACAAGTTCTTTCCTTACAGACTTCTCTAGCTTCCTTCACTTTCATAGTTCGTCTCATACACTCTCGCCAGTTTTTTTTTATTTTATATTTAAGTAGTATAATACCAAAGTACCAATGATAACCCACAATAAAACCCATGACTTCCCTCACCTCAAGAACCCTCAGTTATAAGGCATCATATTGGAGCTGGATCGCATACTTAATTTTGTATAATGATGAAAAAAAAATGAATAAAGCATTAGATAAAAAAAAGTCCCGCAGAGTTTCTCGCCGGATCTTCTTAGTGGAGGTTCGCGTTCCGATCCGGTGGTAGATTAATAAGTTAAAAAACAACCACGTATAAGTGCCCCCACAGGGTTTATACAAAACCAAAAGTTTGAGTTTGAATAAAGCGGGATCTCAAGAATTAGCCACCAAATATTTCAGCGAAATTCACCCCATTCAACCAGCAAAACGCCAAATATTGCGCAACAGAAAGCGGTTAGCGCGCTAGCAGTACTGCTAATTCATTGAATATACTGCAAATAAGTTGTCGGATAGCTACAGCCAGCTCGAGAAATATGATATCTGGGGCGGGCCCCTGGGGATCGCATAAAGAAAACTTTAAGGCACCATTAAGGACCGTTTTATTTGCCGCGCGCCGGCTCCGCGAGATTTACGTACATAACGCCCGTAACGATTTAATGCAGTGCCGGCGATATTTTAAAATGAATTTCTAGGCTAAATAAATATTTTCCATTGTACTGTGTTTACCCGATAACATTGAATCTGTTGAGTCCTTTCAGGTTTGAATTTCAACAAATAAGGCTACGGTATGTTACTAATATGATTGGTGTATCTTTGAACAAACTTATGTATAAGTCTTAGCATGAGCTATAATGTAATGAGTCTTAACTTACTTACAAACAAAGCACAACTTAAATCTCCATTTATCTACGAATTCGATATACCTGCGAACTTATGAAAAATATTGGTAACCGGGCATTATGTATGGCGAAAACAACGATTTATTTATATCGATAGCAATTAGAAAAAAAAAGTTATACTGCCCCGTAGTTTAAGTGGCTAATTTACATAGCAATCATGAGGCCCTTGGTTCGAATCTTAGGTTGGACAAGGGTTATTTTTTCTATAGAAAAAATCCAATAAGTCCAGATTTTTGTTCCCCCTATTTCTTTGGTGAGAAATGGGCGTACAAAGTACCTGCCTACTCCGCTGGGTGAAGATAGGCGTGCAATTTTTTTTTTAAGTAGAAAAAAATAGTGTTTATTATATTGCCCTCCCAGAAGCTGCCGTATGAATTATTGAACCAAATAAAACAGGTCCTGGAAAATTGTAAAGAACTCCGACTCATTGACGAAGACACGGTTTCGGGTAGAGCCAGCAACGTACTTCCCTCAAAATTTTTCAAAGTACTAATACTATTTATTTTACAAACGTTGATGAACTGTATCAGAACAGTATTATTAGCAACATATTTAAATATATTTAGATCAACAAAATTATGAATTGGACGCAAATCGCAAACGTGTGAAAGCGTTATGTTGTTGACCGTACATATGTATTGCCTTCGTTTTTAATATTTTACTTACCTACTGCGACGTTTTGCAAAATCATCTTTGAATAACATTTCTCCAAACACCGTACGAAAGATGTGATTCTTTTCAACGGTTCCCAACTTAATATAATACGAATGAGTGCTTCTAGCGAAGAAAATTATAAGCGCGATCATTTCGATAAACCTCGAAAACAGGTCGGTTGTGTAAAAAAAAATGTAGTCACCACTCTATTTTTTTGCGTTAAAATATTGAATGTGTGTGAACAGTACACGGTACACCTTAGCCACACTCGCTGGGAAAATAGAGTCGTGACGGTATCTTTTTTTGTGAAATTTTTACTATCGATGCGAGGTCAGAGCTTAGCATGAAAATATTGACGGTAGCGTGTCGGTAGTTAGTTGATATACCATCCTGACGGACGGCTTGGTCCAGTGGTTAAGAGCCTCAGCCGCTCCGCCCACTGGACCGATTAATCGCAGGTTCTAATCCCGTACGGGACAAATCTTTGTGTGACCCACAAATATTTGTTTCGGTCTGAATGTTTTTGCATGTGAATTTCATGTTTATAAACGCACCCACGACACAGGAATTACTTCTAGTGTGGGTTTCCCCACACTAAAAAAAACTTGTCACGTTCCAAATTTCCTAAATAAAAATAGGAAAGGTTTGAACTCAAAACCCCGTGATCGCATACCACACTCAACAAGGCAGGCTATCAAAAAATACTATCTATCTATCTATCATCACGCCAGATCCTTCGAAAATAATTATTATAGAGATTAAAGTCAACAACCCACCCAAAAATATACGGACCATAACTGACTTTGTCAACTATGGGCCTTCTCATATTGTTAAACACCCCATTATGGGTACAAGTATTGTTGAAAGTGTATTATGTAACTACTATATGTTTAAATAAAGGGAGAACCTCTCACGACAGTCCATTTATCGTGGTTATGTTTACTAAATCCGCAACTAACAAAGCTTATCGCGGCTTATGCATAAATAAAGAGATGTAAGTCGTTCGGTATAAAGGACTGACCTGAATGTTTAACATTCGTAGAGCTAAGAAAGCAAATATAGTTGCGTTAATATTTTTTTGGACCTATGACCTGAGCTTAGTATGAAAATTATGACGTTGCCGTGATGCTATAGAGTTAATATGCTATCCTTTTCGCACAACAAATATGCTATGTATAGATGAACGTGACAGGGGGCTATTTTGATGACGTTACGATCACGTCAAATGGTTTGCGGTGAGCCTTCAGGCGAAGGTCGCGGACAAAATCATTCAGGTCCAAAAAGTTGAATTTGCAAAATGTTGAAACTCAAAATGTTGAATTCCCAAAATGTTGGATCCTCACACCTTCACGCCTATATTCCTCAAGCGGGGGTGGAATTGGTGTACTATGTACGTCCACTTTTTGCCGACGATGTTAGGTCCTATGTAATAGGGGGCGAGCGTATGGCCATATCCCGGGCACAATTCCAGACTCCGGACTGATATTTGAAAATTTTCCATAGTAAAACTACTTTTGTCCGACCTAGGATTTTAACCAGGACCTCGTGATCGGAAAGCACATTATTCGTCACTAGACCAAAGCGGCAGTCAATTGAGTTCTCATTATGTTGAATTTTAGAAATGTTGAATCCCATAGTTTTGGACTCTCATAATGTTGAATACCCAAAATGTTGAATTGTCATAATGTTGTTCCTAAGTAATTACCATCAACAGAAAAACAGCAAAAAAATATTTCACAAGTTACAAAGGGACATTGTATTTTTACCTAATTTAACGACAGTTAATTTAAGATATTGGTTAAAATGAAGACCATACGTATATGAAGAAGAAGATCAGTCGATTTTTACCAACTGTCAGGTGTCACATCCCTCTTCAAGATGCAGGAGTATACAAGCTTGATTGTAAATATGGTCTCTCTTATATAGGACAAACAAAAAGACCGGTAAAAATTCGGGTTAAAGAACACATAGCTGACCTAAAACACCGTCGCTCAAAGAAGTCTGCAGTCTGTGAACATGTCCTTGACCGCACCCGCCATAACATCAGATTTGATAGACCACAAATCCTCGTGAAATAACACCGATTCCTACCAAGGATGTTTTGCGAGGCTATTGAAATTAAAAAACATCCTAACTTCAATAGAGAAGATGGCTGGGTGCTTCCATCGACTTGGGATCCGGTAATAACATAATCAAATCCAAAACCAAGCATAACACTGCAAAGCCTCATTCTGCGTAGATTGGACCAACAAAAATAATTAAGAAGTCGAACGTCCGAACTAACGAACGTGACGTCTAACACCTCAGTCCTCAGTGCTGCAAAGCACTCGAAACGTCGGGAACTTAAAAATCAAAAATCCGAAAAATAGTTTTATTTCATATGTAATATTCGCGTAAATCTAAGAATTCAGTACCATGCATATATTATAATTACCAGATATTATTCGAAAACGAGCAATGAGTATACATTTCGCAGCTAAGCCAACAGAACGCGTATGAACCACAATCTCATTAACAAAGCTATTATAATCTTTCTTTGTCGTCAGAAAGAGATTGTCCACATCTCATACGCAGTTTATCTTTACAGTTTATAGTTGCGACTCTTTTTCACGGCATAATAAAAATAGTTTTGATAATTAACACCATCGAGTTAATAGGCCATCCTTTTTTTACTTTAAATTTATTCAAGAAAGATGAACTCTCTGGTAAAATAAAAAATTAAGTTCAGTATAATTATGTAGCTTAATACCTACTCTATTTCTATGTTTGTTTGTAGCTTAATGGGTTTATCTTAGAAATAAATCATACGTCCCTAGAGAACAAAGCATTGTGTAAAGGGAGGGGTATGGGCGCAATCTGAAAGTCCGTTTTGGATAATCCATTTATCCCTTGAAAAGCTAAAGAGCACTAGTATCAATTTCTTGGAAATATGTTTTAACTACAAAGAGCAGACGAAAATAAAATATTTTACGGACGCTTTCTAAGTAAGACCGAATTTAAGTAAGTTCGTCCATTATTTCGTTGGTTTTTCGCAGCGTTCGTTTTTATAAACAACACGATTCGGCTAGACCACGGTAACCCTAAGTCTTGTCAAAAAAATAATCGTTTCAAAAACAATGTTATTTATTTATACTACCCACGGAAAAATATAACCCAATAAATTTCTAGTGAAACTCCAGTTTAGAGATACATCAATCAACGTCTTAAACAAAACACTGAATACTTAAATTCAGTCCACGACACCACTAAATCATAGCGAAAAGAAATCTGTTAAAACAACTTCGAGGCAAGAAGTGCCCCCGAATAATATTCCACCTCAAGGACACGTTGTATCAAAGCACTTTTTTGTGAAAACTGACTTTTCCTCCAAGTGCGGCGATTTCGCAAAGTTTAAGTGGCCATTAGCAAAGTTGTTTACAGCTGTCCCAAGGCGATGGACCTAGGTTCCGGCCTAGTACGTTTTAGTACAGAAGCTTCTAAGGAAATCGACGAAATGGTAATACAAGTTTGTTACTAAACGGCGTTCAGTAGCTATTAACTTGAAAGTGGAAATTCTTTGGCGCGCTTAACTTATTATCAGCATCGAGCTAGATAACACCAGGCTCTATAAAGACGAAGTTTACCATTTTGGACCTAAAATTTGGTTAGGTCCTTAGATACATAGTTCTTTTGCCTAAATGATTTACTAGATGGAACATCGCGCGCGCAGATATGGCGTGTGTGTGTGTGAGTGAATGATCTACAAAGACGGATATGGCATAAAATGTATATATTCCTAGGGTAAACAAGGTGTATCGTAAATAACGACCTCAAACACCCAGATTGGACAATTGCTTAATAAATTCAATACGATTATCCATATAAGACAATTTTCCAAATTTAAAATTTTTAACCCCCTTTTTGAGCACTTTTATAGGCCAATTAACAATGAAACTTGTACGTGTATGTGTAAGTATTGAGATATACGTTTAAGAAATGCATTTTAAAAATCTCCGTATTGCCTTGAATCAAGAAAGTTTATTATAGCGCACCAAAGGAGTGACAGAATTTTTTGCGAATTTCAAATAATGTTAGTAATCATTAAAAATTGTTGGAATCGATTCAGTCATCGATTTAGAACAAACTACTTTCAGGTCATGCGTTTATTATGTTACACCTTGTATGAATTGGAGTACGCATACGCACACACACACCCGCACGCATACACTGCCAGCCGCTACGAATAAATCGAAAACTGGCATCACGCACACATAGTAAGTAAATGAGGCCGTTTCTGGCGCCATTTTTGTTAGCAATGCTCAGTCTAGAAAAGTCTTAATCTAGGTTCTTATGTTTGTATTGTAGTGCGGTATGTTGTGTAACCAAATCCCTAAGTATTTCGTTCGTTCCAAAATATGATATTACCTAACACGTTCACGTCCCGTAATAAAAAATAATAGAACTTGAGAACCACTCACCTTGATTTGTGAAAGAATGACTTTGCACAGCGGGACAGTAAGGTCAGATTTATTATATTTTGATTTGATTTTTGTTTGAATCAGAATTAATTCAAAAATGTTGTAAATAGTATTTACGCCTCTTTCCCTACATTATATAACACTTAAATTGTGAGTTTTAGATTGAATTCATAATAAAAAAATAAAACATCGAACGACTGAGAAAAATTTTACATTTAAAAATGCTAGCGATGGATTTTCAAATGTAGAATAGGTAAATTTAAATTTGATAATACCAAGCCAGTATCTTTAAGGAGCTAGCTAGTATAAGACTTTGAATTTAGAAAACCGTTATCTTAAAAAGATTAGCGTAAAAATTATACATTTTTCGTAGAAAATTTCGATGCTTCATTAAACGATAAATCGATAAGCCGCCACCTTCACCTGCGTACGTTTGCGCTAAATAGTGACAGAAACTGCGTCCGACAGTTCACGTCAAACTATCGTAGTTAAGTTCTAAAGCAAAGGTCAGATACACTAAAATATTAAATACATTTTTTGTTCAATTAGATGGAACTTCAGTGCGACGTTTCTAAGGTCATACTCACAAGATACGAATGAAAGATGCTCAAACGAACAATATTATCATCCTAGTACATCAAATATCTGTTTGGTCTCAGAGGGCTTAGCACGCAAATTGTCACGTTAGCGTGTCGCTAGCGAGTAATCGTACTATCGCGTTAATGTTTATATAGTATTTTTTAAATAAAACACCGTCACGCCTATATTCCCCAAGCGGGGTGGCAGAGGAGTACTGACTAACTAACTTTTCGCCGATGATGTTAGGTCCCATGTAATAGGAAGCGAGCCTATTGCCATATACCGGGAATAATTCCATACTGGGAATTTTCGATAGAAAACCTACATTTGGACCCAGGATCTTGTGATTGCAACGCGCTTTATTCGTCACAAGACCAACAAGATGGTCAATTTGTAAATTTTTTGCGTGAATCTTTTCGGGCTTAGCTCTTAGGATCTAAGCCATAGATTATACAAGCGGCAATAGGAGATCAAGAAGTCTTTTGCCCAGCAATGGGGCAAGAGAGGCTGATATTATATATCTAAATCTTTTCAATCCGTTGGTTCGGGCATACAGAAATAATGTCAGAAGAAATTATGACAAAACAGAAAGTGGAGGGATGTAGGTACCGGGGAAGACCTAGACTATCTTACCATGACCAAATAGACCGCGTCTTGTCTGAAGGACAAATCAAGAGTCTCCGTAACCGGTGAGCATGTATGAGACGAACTATGAGAGTGGAGGAACCCAGAGAGGTATGTAAGGAAAGAACCTTGTGGAACTCTGTACTCTCTGCCTTCCCCACAAGGGATCTTGCGTGATGATATAGATCAATACGTAGAAATCTTTTCAATAACATGTGCTGGTTCTTCTCTAATACTAATTAGTGTTGTCATAAAACAAGTTTAAATAATTTTTTCACAGGAAAATCTTATTCAAAATCATCTACCCTGAGCCCAATTGAAGTAGGTGCCAACGCTCACGGCGAGGAGGTGAAACGTCAACAATTGTGACGTGTCTGAAATGTTATTCTGGGGCGGATACCGTAAGTAACGTACTGTGTTTACCCGCACTCAGTGTATCTTCCCCCGTAGGGCTTAAAAGTCCAAAGTTTAAGTCAAATTAATAAGTTTGTATAAAGCCTTGTGTAAACCACTTACCTGCAAATTGTTGAATCCTGCGGGACATTTGGAAATTATTAAGCATATTTTTTTAAATAAACCTTCTAATCTACTACCGTTTCTGGACGTGGTATTCACTGGAAAGATGTAAGTGACATAGCGACTTAAGTCAATACACATTCTCAGTCCTTCAAATCGTTTGCACACCCTTAATTTCAATGAAATCCTTTTTTCAACTGAAACGTTCACCAATTTTTGGCCTAAGCATTATTTAAGTATGTTCTTATTATTTGGTTCTGAAAACGTTCACTGACATTTGTATCATAAAAAGTATCACCGATGTGAACAAGTGTGAATGTTCAGGCATTCTTGTCACTGACTGTACACTTCTTTACAAAACAAAGACACCTTGAAGTTTTCAAATAATTAGAAAATGTATACTATATCTGTTTATTAACTTAGCTAGTAGCATTTACTGTGCCATGGGTGCGTTTACAAACTTAAATTTCACATACAGAAATCTGGACAGACACAAAGATTTGGAGGATACAAAAATATTTGTCCTGTGCGGAGATCGAGTAGTTGACTACTCGATCCAGTGGGCAGAGCAGCTTAAGCTTTTAATCGCTGTACCATGGATATATTACAATGGATTGAGTACTGTCAAAATATTGCTAAAGAAAATTAAACTCTTACTCACGGACACAACATTGAATTTTCTTTGTTTTAAACTAATACGGACTATACCTATTTATGATATGCTTTAAATATGCTGTAAACCATTTATTACGGAGTTCAAAACGAACAAGGTTCTCAATTCGTCTTTGTATACAGGATGGATTAAGATGGCACAGTAAGGCCAGCTATTTCAACCGTTGCAGATACAGAAACACGGTCCTAGGAGACTATCCTTAATTTTTGCGATATGCGGAGCAAAATTTTCGGATTCTGAAAAAATGTACAGTCAGCAAGAAAATGAACAATTTAATCAAAAACTATGACTACTACTCATTTAAGATATGGCATATACGTAAAAAGAAAGAATTACGGCAATAAGCAGTGCTCGAGAATTATACGTTAATTATATGTCAACAAGTCCATAATCGTACCAATGTTTGGTCACCCTACGTAGAAAAAGGCGTAGGGCTCTAAGTGAGTATCCTTGTCATCACGTTTTTTTGGCAGAGTGTTTAATCCATTGTATATATCCATGCACTGTAGCAAGCCGTCCGTCAAAAATGTAACTTTAGAATCATTTAAAACAAACTCCATCGTATGAAATATCAGTATTTAATCCCGCTGCCCAAGAAAAAGGAATGTTATTTAACTGTAGGAACATCGCAATATGGCTTCAAAAATGTAATCGGTGCCGATTATAATCTGATATCGGAAATCTGTCACACGTGAGTCACTTCCGTAGCATGTGTTAAAAGACAAGGAATGGTATCGTTAAGGTTCGTGCACATGTTATAAATAATGCGAAAAATCTTTAGTATTACAATATGCAATAAAGCCGACTCAATTTGAAACATCGAAGTCAAACTGTTTCGTTGAAAAAAACAATGTTTTCAAGATTGTTATAGCTTTTTTTCCAGATAAAGATCCAAAATTACGAATTCTTAAAAACAAAGTACTTGAAAATGTTAATTTAAACCAACCGCGATAAGCTACGCGTTAAGACTACGCTAAATACTGTGATTCAAACAGCAGAATATACAAAAATATTATATTAATCTTTTATTTTTTCAATTTTGCATATTATTTGCGTTTAAATATTTATGTGGTTTTCAAGGTCTCACTATCGCATTGGGCAACTGTAAAGATTGATGTTAAGGATGGATACATAAATAAATAAATTATTAAAAACCCACAAAACTTAAAAATAAATAACTAAAAAAGATAAAAAACAAATTGTTGCATCAAAATAATCATGTCACTCCCCAGTTCAGACCAATCTGACGACATCCCATATGTTAACATCCATCAAACCGCATTGGTTGGTATTAGTATGTAGGTACAATTAATTGTTTTTGGTGCGCACTATGCATACCATAAAAATAGACACACCTACATACCAATACCAACATTCCAAAACAAACTCCTGTTGAGACAGTGTAATGAAAATATGATCATATTTCTATTGAACGTACTGCGAGATGTTACTGCACGTGACATTTTCGTACTCCCTAAAGTAATGTAGACGAATTATCAGAGATATTTCCTTCTTTTTCCAAGGTAAAGAATATCATCATATCGTCTCACTCATAACATACTCCTTTTTATCGGTACTATATGCAAACTCTCTTACACCACGCGCGTCCCCGCTCATACAATACATGGGTCTGATTAAATTTGAAGCCATAAAAAATCATGAAGGCCCAATGAGGAGTTCTTACGTGAACTCGCGTGCTTGGGCGTTGTTAAATATTTTTGCCCTTACTTTGTACAGAAAGGTAAACATTGGGCTTAAGCTTGCATGTCTCCAGATCGTACGGTTCAACTATTTCACTAATTCTAATAATTAAATATATTTTGTTGATTAGATTGAATAAACGATTAGATTTTTAAATTTGGAATTCTAATTAATAGCTAGGGCTAGTTATGAGAAGAGAAAAATTCTTATATTGTCTTTTTAATCTGCATATGAACACCTGGGTGATTTGCCTTTGGGTGATCGAAAAGGAAAGTAAAGACCATGAACAAGAAAATCAAGTCGCCATTGATCACCCAGGTGATCAAAGTGAAATAAACTATCATTATCACGCAAGTAAGCAGTGATAGTCTAGTGGCTAGACCGTTGGTCCAAAAGTCTCGGGTTCAAACCTAGGCACGCACCTCTGTCTTTTCGAAAGCATGTGCGTATTAAAAATACATGAACACTTGCTTTAACGGTGAAGGATGACATCATGAGGAAACCTGCATGCCTAAGAGTTTCTCGAAGGTGTGTGAAGTTCGCCAACCCGCACTGGGCCAGCGTGGTGGACTATATCCTAAACCCTCTTAGTTTGAGAGCAGGCTCGTGCCCAACGGTTGGACAGTTTCTTAACAGGGCTAATATTATATAGTATTATCACGCAAGTCGCCGACCGTGTAAGCTGTATGAGATCATTTGATGAAATATGATCAATCGCAATACTGTCTCACTTGAGTCTTTGAAAGGTAAGAACTGAGAGCTCGCTTTGAATGAACTTGTCCCAGAATACCAAGTTATAGACATGCTTCTGTCTCAAATTAATATATTTTGACTCTCCCCCATTATTAATTCTTATAAGCGAAATACGCCGTTCAAGTGTGTGGTCAACCAGTACAAAACCTCAATAAGATCTACTCCCATGTCTAAAAGTTGACATCGATATTGATTTTTTGGAGTTTAATATTTGACAGAGTTCAAGATTAAAGAGTCCCGCTGTAATATTTGTCGTCCAAAACCTGAGCTTAAAATTTATTTATCTTTTGCCCTGTACAACAACTTTGCATTTACTGCTGGCTTCGTACCGCCAACCCCAAGTCCGCATCTCTGAATTTCAAATAAACAACCCTATTCTAGCGGATATTATACCATTATTTGTGTTTTATGGACACCAAAAAAAATAAATACAATTACTAGTGCTTTCCTGCGTATCCCTTTAATCGAAACGGGAATTCCATTCTTATACAAATAGATCGGTCAAGAATCTTCGTAACCGGCGAGTGTGTATGATCAATGAGAGTGGGGGAAGCCTGAGATGTCTCTAAGGAAAGAACCTGTAGGAACTCTGCATTCTCTGCCCTCCCCGCAAGGGATGTAGCCTGTTGATATAGATAGATAGACAGATAATATAAGAAATTGTTCTGAAGACAATCCTAGTAATAGACTAGAAGACTAAATCAAATTACCAAAAAAATTGTGTTTTCACTAAAATTAAAACACTCTAAAATAAAATTTCTACTCTCAATATGCCAAAGGTCAGACCAAAATTCCTATTTCGTAGATACTACTAATATTTTAAATGTGAAAGTTTAGAGAATGGATGTGTGGATATTTGTTACACTTTCGCGTAAATTACTAAACAGATTTTGATGAAACATAACAGTAATGTAACTTATACATGAGAATAACACAAAGGCGATAATTAATAACGAGATTACAAAATAAACGTGTCCATGACCGCGGGTAATAATTATTGCTAAATAGATTATTAAGAACAGCAGAATAGGTTCGCCTACATCAGGGATGCAATAATAAAAATAAATAAATAATAAATTTATTTATTTCGCAAAGTTACAGATTTCTTATAACTAATACAGGGGTTTTAGTTATAGTGATATACGAGGTAGAAAAGTAAAACTGAGACAGTGCTGCAGAATTCTGTACACAATAATTTGCAAACTCTGCCTCTTAAACTAGGTAAAACCTGTGTTTTAAGCGGCAGTGTTCGGCTAAAGATTATTTACTCATAAAGAAATAGATTTATACAACATGTGGACTGTGTCGTTCTACCATTAAAAGCATGTAAAATTTTAATTAGTGTAATTATGATGGCGTACTCGCGATTGTGTGTGTGTGTGTGTGTGTGTTTGTGTGTGTGTGTGTGTGTGGGTATGTGTGTGTGTGTGTGAGTTTGTACTGCTGTGAATGTATATTAGTGTAACCGAATAGATAGGGATTTTTATGTTAGGCGATGTAAGTAAGTAGAGATTCTGTTTGGGAATAATCCTGTTGAAGGAGCCATTCTGTCAATTTAGATTTTAGTTGGTTTTTATTTAGGTCGATAATGTTAATTTTTTTGTGGATATTTTTGTAAATGTGTGTGCTCAGAATATAATATTGATGTTTAGCGAAAGTGGTTTTGTGACGAGTACCCAAGGGCAGATTAGTCCGTTTGTTAGGGTTTGTAGCAGGAACAGTAGTGTGTTTCCTAAGGATAGCCTGGAGCACGTAGAGCTGGCGGACTGTAAGAATCTTCCAGTTCAAGTAGAGCTGTGTAGTAGGATAGCGGAAGGGTTTGCGAGCCATAACTTTAAGTATTGCTCTTTGTGCTCTCTCAATTTTTAAGAAGTTGGTTTTAGTTGCGCCTCCCCAGACTGAAATACAATACCCAATAACTGATTGGCACAGCGCATAAAAAATCATCTTCAGGGTTTCCGTGCTTGCGGAATCTCTAAGGGACTTAAAAATATGAATTAATCTCATAGTTCTGGTAGTGAGGGTATCAAGGTGTTTTTCCCATCGTAATCCTGAGTCAATTTGTACTCCCAGATACCTTACATTATCAGCTCTTGTGATTTTCGGACAAAGACACGTAGTTGAAGGTTATGGGCAGGTGTGCGCAATCACTGAGAAGGAGCGGTCAGGTAACGTGTTTTTCCGCATAGCGAAAGGAATGTAGCAAGTTTTGTTGAGATTTAATGTAAGGAGATTTACATTTAGCCAATTTGTTATTATGATTAATGCTAATTCCGCACTATTTTTAACCCTTTCCCAATTAGGTCCCTGAACTATTATTGCGGTGTCATCAGCATAGGCGAAAATTTTGGTATTAGGTAGAGTCATATTGCACAGGTCGTTCACATAAATTTGAAACAGGATTGGACCTAGTATGCTTCCTTGGGGAACGCCGTAAGACACAGGTTCCTCGTCGCTAAGATATTCGTCAATTTTAACTCGTTGGGTACGATTGTGGAGATAACTTTTAAAAATTTCCAGGGCGATGCCGCGCACTCCAACGAGTTCTAACTTAGAAGTGAGTATGGGAACAGAAACTGTGTCAAATGCCTTAGATAGGTCCAAAAAGATACCGAGACATTTGATTTTATCGTCAAGATTTTTAGCAATCGACTGTGTCAGATCTAGTACTGCATCTTCAGTCGACATTCCTGTACGAAAGCCATATTGATTATTAGCAATAATCTTATGTTTATCCAAGAAGTTCTTAAGGCGATTGCCAAGAACTCTCTCAAAGATCTTAGAGAGTGCAGTCAAGACCGAGATAGGCCTATAGTTGCTAACACAGTTCCTGTTCCCTCCCTTATGAATTGGGTAAATGATTGCCCTTTTTAGTGCATCCGGAAAAATACCCTTTCGCAAACAACTATTGATAATATGTGTTAGTAGTGGTATTAAAGAATTACGGCACTGTTTTAGTACTATGGGTGAGATTCCATCCCAGCCTACAGCACAGTCGTTACGTAATTGAAGGATGAGAGACTCCACTTCCACGTCATCTACTTCCAGTAAGGCAAGAGAGTTGGAGGGAGGAAGATGGGGGTTATTTCCGCTAATCGTAATTGGACTGTGGGGCAGGGTTGAGGAGGGATGACATTGTGACAAGATCTTGTCTGCCAGACTTTTACCAACGTTACTGAAATAGTTACAGGTTACATTTGTAGAAGAATTAGGGCTGTTACATATGTTTAGTAATTCGACCGGGGTAGATTTTAATTTTTGAGTGTTTGTTATTTCTTTTATTGTTTTCCAAAGGGCTCTAGGGTTATTTTTCGCTTTTTCAAGCTCATTTTTTTCGTAGGTGATTTTTAGTTTCCGAAGTAGAGAATTACAAAAATTGCGATAGCGCGTGTAAGTGAGTTTAAGAATAGGGTTATCCGGTGCTTTTCTTGATCGTATGTGTAATTTATCTCGATTTTTAATGCATTTCAAGAGACCTGGGGTTATCCATGGTTTTATTATTTTTTGTTTTCTAGGGATTTTACTTCGCATAGTATGTTTTACTATTATGGTCGTTATTATTGTTATAAAAGTATTCATTAATCTGTTGGGTTCATCAGTATTGAACAGATTTGAGAAATCCGTGTTTTCTAACTCTAACCTTATCGCATCATAGTTAACTCGGGTAGAAAAATTACACGCCCTGCGTTCGGGATTGAAGTTACTTATAGCCAAGAGCAACGGTTTGTGGTCTGTGATATGAGAGTCCAGTATTAATGTAATAACAGGTAGGTTAGTTTTTATAAATGTGTGGTCTAAACAATTGGCAAGCCGTGTGGGGAAGAGGTGAGTTGGGAGAAGCCCGTGAGATATGTTAAGAGATAAATACTCAATACTCCGATCAGTTCTACGGTCCTGTTTTATATCTATGTTTAGGTCACCGGCCAGGACAATATTTTTCCAGGCGGAGAGTTTGTTATAAATGCTATTTAAACTATCTAAAAAATTGTCAAAACTTTCCCTGGAATTATAAGCCGGGAATCGGTATACTGTTACGATTGCAATTTTTTTGTTGTCTATCTGACAGACAAGACAATTGCCACCCATAAAATTAGGTTCCCACACTGATATTTGAAGACCCAATCTCGTGTATATGACGATACCATCGTTCTGGTTAGAGTTTATTTTGGTAGAATACGAGTTAAATCCCTGCAATATCGGAAGGTTATTAACTTTGCTGAGCCAACATTCGGTCAATATCACAAGATCGACGTTAATTTTCGTTGAGTGCAGCATCACCTGTAGTTGATTGAAATTTTTGTTTATACTGCGGATGTTTAAATGAAGAAATTTTATATCACTGTCAGCGGGGTTAATAAACTTCAGACAGTCGTCAGGACTACATGTAAAAGAGTTTCCTACGTTTAGCGAATCAAGTTCGCTGTTTATGTTATTAATTATAGCCATTGGAAATAACAAAAAATCACAAAATGGGGTTTAGGTATGGGATTTACATTTGTTGATAAATTATATTCGGTTAAACATTGCAATTTTGTAAGGATTCCGTGAAAGTAAGAAAATGGTGTATGATTTTGTGTTATGTAGTTGAATTGTTCTGTTGGATATGGTAGGATGTGTGTGAGTTGATCGGGTGTAGAGGTAAGCTTACATTTAAGAATAGGTACAAAATAGTAATTAAACAGAAAATTTAGCAAAAAATTAAAAACTAAATTTGAGATAAGTACTACTAGTCACTTATTTCTGTTTATCATATCATGCAGACATTTTTCGGTATTAATTAATATTTGTTTATCGCCCTCTAATTTCCGCAAGAAAATATTTCCATTCGAAATCCAGCAGAACTTGTAACCATTGTTTTTGGCAAACTCTCGTGCTTGGTAAAACAGCCTTTTGATATTTGAGGGGAGTTGCTCGGCGATGTAGACTGGTTGCTGTAGTCCAGGGATTCCGATGAGTGAAGTATTAATTTTGTTTTCCCTACTCTTGGATTTGTTATAGGATCGGACAGTAGATATAAGTGTCTGGACGCAACCTGTGAATAGGACTTGAGAACTGTTGTAAAGACGAACAGCTTTCCACTGGCGACGGTACACTGGCACGTGACGCCCTGGCCTATTGTAAGTGCAATCAGGGATGTAGTGGTACAACTGGCTATCCGGCTAAGACTTTTTCTATAAATACTTATGTATATAGACTATATCTACAAAGACATTGCAGACGATCTAGTTCAGGGATGGCGAACAAAAGGTACACACAAAAAACGGATACGGCTAAATTAAGACAGGTGGTTATTTTTTAGACAAAATAGTATGTAGACAATCGAGTATAGAGGTCCAAAATTCATAAGAATATCTGGTATATATATAATTGCAAAAAAAGGACTGATTTAATTATTGATGTATGAGTATTAAGGTTCATTTCTCACCCAATAAGTTAATATTGTTTGGTAGCACATTATAGTTACGATGAATATTTCTTAAAGAAAAAAAATGTGAATGTATCTAGTTTTGATAAAGCTTGACTAGTTCAGTCAGTCTTAGTGTTCCAGTCAATTGAATATCAAAAGAAACTGCCATTTATTGTAATTTGGCTGACCGGCTATAAATTAGATGGTGATATATTGAAATCCTAAAACTTGAATTTTGTTTTGAAAAAGTATCATTAACAGTTCGGAGTCTGAAAGTGTACTCTATATAATGCCAATAAGATGGCCCTTTAAATGAATTAAGTTAACCATATTCACGGCTTCACATAAGAAATTGACGCTAGTGTGGTGCTATAGAGTGGATAAGTATTCTCTTTCAAACCACTTATTTTTTAAATGAAGATGAACGTGATAGCACATATAGCTTGGTTGTTGCACTGAGTTGTGCTTAGCTTAATTCCAAGTATGAGCTAATATATAAGATATTAACAATTCTTTCTTACTAAAACACGTACTCTTAATTCAAAGCCTAAAATATACAAACTGAAACAGTTTATGCAAAGCGCAAAATAAAATGCCGGAACGTTAAAAAATAAGAAGTAAGCGCTGCTTGCTTGTCACGTCGAGTACAGGTGATGTGGGTAAAAAAGCAAAACGTGAGCACCACTATAATAATTCACGTGATAATTTTCTTGCCTTGTTGTTCATAGTATTTACGTTGCACGTTTCTTTTAACTTCGTGAAATACTGACGCTATTAATGTTTATGATGTCACTTTACTTGCTTTATTTTATTTTTTTTAATTTTCATGTCTTTAAATACATTGTTGCTTAATCTATCTATCTATCTATAACCTCACGCCAGATCCCTTGCGGGGTAGGCAGAGAGTACAGAGTTCCAACAGGTTCTTTCCTTACATACCTCTCTAGCTTCCTCGACTCTCATAGTTCGTCTCATACACGCTCGCCGGTTATAATTTACGTGATAAATTTCTTGCCTTGTTCATGGTATTTATCTTCCACATTTCTGTTTTAAAACTCGTTAAGGACACTCAGTGTTTTTTTGCGTCACTTCACTTGCTTTAAACTTTTATTTTTAACAAAACCTTTTTTCATGTTTTTTCATGAACACATTATTGTTACAAACAGACGAGCTCAAAAATGGTCAGAAAACAACATTTCATCATCAACTGTAAAAATTCACGTTATAATTTTCTTGCCTTGTTCATGGTATTTATCTTCCACATTTCTGTTATAAAACTCGTGAAAAATTGACACAATCAATTTATTTATTTATTCAGAAAACCAACAGCGTTATACAATTATTGCATACTAAGATTATGTATTCAAGTATAGCCAATAACAGGTTTTCCTTACTGTATATGCAAGTAATGGCATTGTTGGGTGAACAAAATGAATTTAAAAAGAAAAGATGACATTAAGATAATATCGCCATTGTTGATTTAAAACATACTGTTTAGTGAAATATGTTTATTACTTTAGTTTTAATTTATATTACTAGCTGCGATAGAGCCAACGACGTGCTTTTTAAATTTAAGTTTTGAGCAAGCAAAGAGATCGATGCGGCTAAATAAAGTGTTATAAGTGCGAGTAAGACGCGATAATATAGTGTTTTTAGCGTAGTTAGTACAATGGAAGGGTACGTCAAGTAAAGATGTGTGTCGTGTGCGATACAAAGGTACTCGAAAAGCAATTTTGGATAGGAGGTCGGAACAATATATATTACTATGAACTATGTCAAACAATAAGCACATATCCAAGATAATGCGCCTCTGCTCCAATGGGAACAGATCATGTATACGGCAACTTCTTTGGTAATTATTCAAACTGTTACGTTTACGGTAACTTAAATGGTTAATAAGGATTTTCTGAATTATCTCCAGATAGTCTTTATATATAATGTACTGAGGAGACTACACGGGGCTCGCATATTCGAGGATGCTTCTCACATACGCAAAGTAAACTATTTTTAGAACGGCTGTATCAGAGAATGGTTTACATACCCTCAGAACAAAGCCAAGGTTCCGATAAGCTTTATTAGCTACATAATACGTGTGTTCAGACATCAGCATTTTGCTATCGAGATATACTCCTAAGTCGCGTACGATTTTGACTCTGTTGATAGTTCGATTCTCGAAAGTGTAGTTATACGTAATTGGCTTTGTTTTGCGTGAAAAAGTAATACTTGCACATTTCTGTATGTTGACCGTTATCCTATTTTGCGCATAATATGTGTACAAGCAATCAAGATCTTTTTGCATTTGTAAACAATCATTTATACTATTAATTTTACAAAAGATTTTTGTATCATCAGCGTACATGAGATATTCCGAATGTTTAAAACAAGAACCTATGTCGTATAGATAAGCATTGTAAAAAAGGGGACCTAAATGTGACCCCTGTGGGACACCCGTGGGTATAACCACAAAGTTCGATCGATACCCGCCTATGACAACCGCCTGAGAGCGACATGTAAGGTATGATTGGACCCAACGGTACAAACCTCCGTGTATACCGAGTGATTGTAGTTTATTTAGTAAGATAATGTGATCCACACGGTCGAAAGCTTTTTCAAAATCCGTGTATATCACATCAACTTGACCACCATTATCCATATTCGAAAGGAGGTAATTCGTAAAACAACTTAGATTTGTAGTGGTAGAGCGTTTTTTCAAAAAACCGTTTTGTTCAGCGGGAATATGTTGGGAAATTAAAGGATAGATTTCTTTATAAACGAGCCGTTCAAGCACTTTAGCGATAGTGTTCAACATAGAAATCCCTCTGTAGTTCTCTATCTGAGTTCTAGAACCTTTCTTATAAATGGGGATGAATGTTTATTACGTCACTTTACTTGATTTAAAGTTACATTTTAACAAAATCTTTGTTTTTAAACACTTAACTACTTTGTACGTATACACACACATTACAACAGTAAAAATGCACTTACTAAATAAAGACGAGCTTAAAGTGGTAAGAAAGCTATGAAATAATCAACTGATAATTTTCGCATTGTTCATTGACAATGTGAAAATATTTTCCACATTCCTGTTATTAAACTTATAAAACACTGACACAATGTTTATTACGTCATTTTACTTGCTTCAGACTTAAATTTTTAACAAATCCTTCCTCCTGATAAATCTCTTGGCTGGTTCATGATCTTTATTTTTCACATTCCTGTCATTAAACTTAAGAAACGCTGCCACAATGTTTATTACGTCATTTTACTTGCTTAAAACTTATATTTTTAACAAATTCTTCCTCCTGATAAATTTCTTGCCTGGTTGATGATCTTTATTTTCCACATTCCTGTTATTAAACTTGTGAACAACTGACACAATGTTTATGACGTCATTTTACTTGCTTTAAACAAATCATTGTTTTTGACAAATCCTTTCAAGTGATAAAATTGTTGTCATGTTTATTTTCTTTACTTATCACCATTTCTGTTATTAAACTTGTGAAAAGCTGACACAATATTTATAACGTCATTTTACTTGCTTTATTTTTAACAAAACCGTTTTTCATGCCTTAAAACGCATTGTTACTTTGTATGTCCTAAAACAATAACGATGAACTTTCCAAAATAAAGCTGCGGTTTGGTGGACGAAATACGATATTGCATTCGAAGCATAAAACAAAAGCATCAGTCACGGTTGCAATAAAGAACAACATACACGAAAATGTATTTTGTTTAAATGTACAGCGATTTCATTGTCTTTATTTATATTCAGTAGGTAGCTACACTTAATAACTTATCTATTAAATCAAGCCAGATTACTTGCGGGGCAGACAGATCGTGTCTCTACACTTTATATTATTAAGTGTGGAGGAAGCCAGAGAGGTCTGTAAGGAAAGAATCTGTTGGAACTCTTTCCAACTTTTTTAATAATATTTTTAAACACAAACCAATAAAAAAATTAAAATAGGCTATAATTATCTAGATCTATCTATTCCACCCCTTACGAAGTAGGCAGAGAGTACAGGGTTCTAACAGGTTCTTTCCTTACGGACCTCTTTGACTTCCTCAACTCTAATAGCTGTACGCTATATGCGCTCGTCGCTTAAGGAGATTTTTGACTTGCCCTTTCGATAAGACATAGTATATTCGTGCATGGTAAGATATTCTAGGTCTTCTCCGGTACTCTCATTATACTAACATAAAGAGTGTATAGCGTAATTATATAAAAATAGTTATTTTAAATCGGGATTATAATGGAAAGAATGACAAAACAGATATACAATGTGAAAGTGGAAGGATGCAGGTACCGGGGAAGACCTAGACTATCTTACCACGACCAAATAAACCGAGTCTTATCTGATGGAAAAGTCAAGAGTCTCCGTAACCGGCGAGCGTGTATGAGACGAACTATAAGAGTCGAGGAAGCCAGAGAGGTATGTAAGGAAAGAACCTGTTGGAACTCTGTACTCTCTGCCTACCCCGCAAGCGATCTGGCGTGAGGTTATAGATAGATAGATAGATTATAATCAACTCCGATGTTTAATACTATGTCATTTATTTTAAATACTTTAAATTATTTCAATTCACTTTCACATATTCTAATCGTTCCAAGTACGCAATATTAAACAAAAATATATTAGAGTTCCATTTTTGTTAAATTGAAAATTAGCGTTCGTAAGAAAGCAGTAATTAACTTCTTAATACCTTTTGGGATGATTTTAAGTGTAACTGGGGTGTCTGAGGACGTTATTCAAGTAACACATTGTACAAATAAAATAAAAGTAGGTACCTACTTCAATGTTCTATCCAGGGCCAAAGTATTCGATGACAATACTGTACGATTGATTTGGCAAAATTTAGTGTCTGGTGAACGAAATAAAAAAAGAAACATTCGTTCAAGAAACAGTAAAGTAAAATAATCAATCAACGATCACCAAATCCAATAAACGGAGACGAAATAAAGGAATCGGTACTTTTAACGTTCAAGACGATAAATAACATGAGGGCGTTTAATTAATATTTATGGGTGTCACTTTGCGCCTCCGTGTTACGTTTTATTGAACCAAATCATTGTCTCTTCGAATAATAGGGTATACACACACTCTAATAAATCTTTTGTATGTGTGTTCAAACTGTAGCGAGCATCCTTTAAAAAAGATTGGTTTGCTATGTGTACAGTCAAACGCAATGCTCGATACTCCACTCTAAGTCAATGTCGGTATGTTGTTATAATAATGTAATAATAAAACAGCATAATATAGGTACTATTCACTGATGCGCAAAAGCCTTCCCTCATAAATCGATGTGTGAGAGAATAGATCCATACCCCACCACCACTTATTTTCACCAAACCACACGGAGTCCCGTGTGTATTGGTGGAAATAAGTGTGTGGCCACCTGCTATTGAAACTTCTCCAGTGATCCTTGGGCTTTCAAAATGGCTTAACGACTGGCACATGAACTAGTAGTAACTAGTACCTAGTAACCGGAACCAATGGTTTAACTTCTTTCTGAAGTAAAGTTTCAGTATTTTGTTACAACTAAATTTAAATAACCAACTAGATGTCCTTAGAAAAGCATACAATTTTAACAGTCTGACTCAAAATCTGCGATATGTTGAATTGAAATCTATTTGGTACAGCCGGAGATAGTGTGACCTTCCCCTAGTACCAGTGTGCGTATCACAGAATAGTCAAACTGTATCTCCAGTTCTTAATATATTTACAGAATTTGGTATTGTACCCGACCAATTTTTTGTTCCGCATGTGATTACCCTGTTGTTACTAAGTATTTCTTCCCCTTTCCTTCAAAAATGCAGAGTCGACACCATCGCGTCTCTCAGCAAGGCATATAGGCATACAAGAGAGTGTAGGAACGAGGGGGTGTTTTTATTGTTAATTCTCTAGAATTTTGCCCAGTTACAATACCATGCATGCGGAATTTAGACGTACCGATTTTTATTATTCTTACAGTATTTTTTATATGTATGGTATAAAAATTGCTGACGATTAAAAAGCTTGACACGACTTATTCACACCGTATCATACAACAAACAAATTATCATACATTACCCTATGTATTTTGTAAAATCCAGACGTGCGAAATATATTTACTCGACCGACCGACGTACAGACGTACAGTTAATACTTTTCGAGAGTATAGTAAGTAAGCAAGCATAGCAACGGACGGCTTGGTTCAGTAGTTAAGAACTTAAGCCGCTTAGCGCATTAGATCGAGTAGTCGCGGATTTGATCCCGGCAAGGGACAAATTTGTCACAAATGTTTGTCTCGGTCTGGGGGTTTGCATATGTAAATTTTCTTTGTTTGTAAACGCACCAACGGCACATAATACTTTCTAGTGTAGGGCTACGTTTTTTATATCAGAAAAAAATAGAATAATATTTAATAAATAGTTAATAAAACGTGTGTGTCACTTTCACCTTTATTTAGTATTAATAAAAGAGTGTGTAAATAGTATGATAAGCAGATATAGCCTAGTGCTTAGACCGTTGGACTGCAAAGTCAGAGTCTCGAGTTCGAACCCAGGCACGCACCTCTGTCTTTTCAAAAGCGTTTTATAAATTAACTATCACTTGCTTTAACGGTGAAGGAAAACAACGTGAGGAAACCTGCATGCTTAAGAGTTTCTCGAAGGTGTGTGAAGTTCGCCAACCCGCACTGGGCCAGCATGGTAGACTATAGCCTAAACCCTCTCTGTTTAAGAGAAAGCCCGTGCCCTACAGTAAGGTAGTTTCTTAACAGGGCTAATATTATATATTATAGTGTGAACAGGATGGCATATTAAATCGATAGCGTAATAACGTCAATCTTTCAGGGTGTGAGCCTATGGTCATCACAAGCAAATTGTGTTTACCTACATCTACATACGTGTGAAACTCAAGGAGCACAGGAATGCTCTTAATAATTGAATTTCGAATACCAAACACGGTTCAATCTTCGCACCGTGTGATGTGCTATTTCATCCATAAATGATAAATTTATGTCGTCGACGCTGAGAGTTTGGAAAATGTAATACTACCGTAATTTCACAGATTACGCGTACCTACATTCAGATAATGTGAAATCATTTCACAGTACCGTAGACATTACCGGAGGATCAGAATAATCGAAAGCATTTTTGTTAAAGATATATATGCATATGTGTATTTTCATTTCACATAACTTGAGGTAAAATTTGAAATCCGTAAGAGGAGAAGAGTGAAGGTACAGTCAACGGAATGAGTAGCTGAATATTCTCAATTTTTATTTAAGAATATTACTCTTTTATTTAACAAAAGTTAGTAAACATCGAAACCAACAATTAGCCGTATATTAAGATCAGGAAAAATAACGAATTGGATACTGTTACGTCTTCGCCTTCACTGCAGCCCGCGGGAGGCGGGGTTTAGCGACGTCATCGGCCCACTTGCACATTGCTTCCAAGTGGACCACACGCGCGCCTCGCACACCCTTTAATAATATTTAAACTAACACGTCTACGTAGTTGCCATTTCATTTTTACTCCAATATACAGTCCTCTTAGTCGAAGACCCAACAGATAAAAAAATTAACGTTTAGGCGATTTGAAAAACTGAAAACTTTTTGTTACTTTTTTTTGTTCAAAAAAGGTAGCCCCACACTAGGATTTATTCCTGTGTCGTGGTTGCGTTTTCAAACATAAAAATTCACATACACAAATACCCAGACTGAAACAAATAATTGCGGGAATCGAACCCACGACTATTAGACAGAGTAGGCGGAGCGACTCAAGCTCTTAACCACTGCGCTAGATCGTCCGTCTATCTTATTTCGCTGACCTGGTTTTAAGCGAGTTCATTATAATAATTCAAATTAACTAGCCTTCAAAAGCAAAGATAGCGGTTATGTAAATAGTGTTCCTTTTTGTTTTACTCATCTTACAGACTCCGGAACCAAAAATCCTAGTAATCAAACAATTTTACTAAAAGCTAAGGGATTAAGCAACCTTTCATTATTAAAAAAAAATCATCGTTCTTGTTTATTTAGTAAAGGTCATTGTCAAAAATTGCCCCAGAACCAACAAAAATTTAACCCATGCCATTATTATTTATTACGCCGCGTGGTTCCCGGCTTAGAATAGGACCAACCCATCTCATCCCATCGGGTGTCGTACAAGGCGACTAAGGGAAAACTAGGGAACGGGCAGCAGCGTTCCCTTAACACTTCTACCATCAAAAACTGCGCTCGCCAACCCGCCCGCCAAGCGTGGCGAGTATGGCAAACCCCCCCAATTTATTAAAATGGAAGAAAAAGATAAAACCAGGCCCCTAGTCCCCGGCGGTCCTGTTCGTCCTGGCCACGGTAGCAGCTATGGTAACGACAGGACAAGGGGTGCTAAGAATCTCCGGCAGAGATTCGGCTACCACCAACTACGAAAATTGGCCCTGGTGACATACAACGCACGCACGTTAAGGACAGATGAGAAGCTTGTTGAGCTGGAAGAAGAGATAAACAAGTTGCGGTGGAATATTGTTGGTTTATCGGAGGTCCGAAGAAAGGGCGAGGACACGATAACCTTAAAATCCGGCAACTTGTTTTACTACCGGGAGGGCGAACAGCAGTCCCAAGGTGGTGTCGGATTTATCGTCCACAAGTCACTCATAGACAACGTTGTGTCCATCACTAGTGTGTCGAGCAGGGTAGCGTACCTGATACTCAGAATATCCAAAAGATATTCGCTGAAGGTCATACAGGTCTACGCACCGACTCTCTCACCGGCTCTACTAATGTATGAGGACATTAGTAGAGCCATACATACTTCCAAAGCACACTTTACAGTGGTGACTTCAATGCGCGGCTGGGCAAACGGGGCGATGATGAATTGAGAGTGGGGCAATTTGGATATGGGTAGCGCAACCCCAGGGGTCAGAGGCTGGCCGAATATCTGGAGAAGGAGGGACTCTTTATGATGAACTCTTTCTTCCGGAAGCCGCCTCATAGGAAATGGACCTGGATGAGCCCTGATGGTTCCACAAAAAATGAGATAGACTTCATCATGAGCACCAAGCGACAAATATTTAATGATGTCTCCGTGATTCACAGGGTAAAAACCGGCAGTGATCACCGAATGGTCAAAGGCACATTAAATATTAATGTCAAAATGGAAAGATTGCGTCTGATGAAGTCTACGCTCCGACCTTCTTATGCACATATCCATAACCCCGAGAACTTTCAACTCGAATTGGCAAACCGCTTCGAATTGCTAGACAGCAGCGCATCAGTGGACGAAATCAACAACAGGCTGGTAGAGACTGTCCATACGGTCGGGTCCAAGTATTTTAAGCCCCACCGTAAAAATAGACCTCAAAAACTATCCAACTACACCCGAAACCTCATGGCTGAGCGACGTTCCATGACGCTCCAAACCTCCGATGATAATAAGTCCTATAGGCAGCTCAATGGACAGATACTGAAGTCCTTGCGACACGATTTACGGTCCTTCAATACAAGGCGTATTGAGGAGACCATAGCACAGAACAAGGGCTCCAAAGTGTTCGCAAGAGACGCGTCTATTGGGCAAAGCCAGTTGACGAAGCTGAAGACGGAGGACGGAAACGTAACGTCGAATAGGTCAGAGGTGCTCGGGGAGATAGAGAGGTTCTATGGGCAGTTGTACACCTCAGTAGCTGAACCTGTTGTTGACTTGGTAAAAGACCCAAGAGCCAAGCTAACCCGACACTACACTGAAGATATCCCGGACATCAGCCTGTACGAGATTAGGATGGCTCTCAAACAACTCAGAAATAACAAAGCGCCAGGCGAAGACGGAATTACCGCAGAGCTTCTGAAAGCGGGCGGAGCGCCGGTACTTAAAGTCCTTCAGAGGCTGTTTAATTCCGTCTTGCTCGAAGAGAAAACGCCGGAAGCATGGAACAGGGGTGTGGTGGTACTGTTTTTCAAGAAAGGTGATAACACTTTACTGAAGAATTATAGGCCCATCACACTGCTGAGCCATGTTTATAAGTTGTTTTCGAGAATCATCACGAATCGTCTTGAACGCAGGCTTGATGACTTCCAGCCTCCCGAACAAGCCGGTTTCCGGAAAGGCTCTAGTACCATAGACCACATACATACGCTGCGGCAGATTATACAGAAGACCGAGGAGTATAATCGGCCACTATGCTTGGCGTTTGTGGACTATGAGAAAGCCTTTGACTCGATCGAGACTTGGGCGGTTCTTAGATCTCTCCAGCGATGCCGCATTGACTATCGGTACATCGAAGTGTTGAAGTGCTTGTATAATAACGCCACCATGTCAGTCCGAGTACAGGGGCAGTGCACGAAGGCGATCCCCATAAAAAGAGGAGTAAGGCAGGGAGACGTCATTTCTCCGAAACTGTTTACGGCCACCTTAGAGGACGCCTTCAAGCTCTTGGAATGGCAAGGACTTGGCATCAACATCAATGGCGAATACATCACTCACCTTCGATTTGCCGACGACATTGTGGTCGTGGCAGAGTCGCTGAAAGATCTAGGACGAATGCTCGGTGACCTCAACAGAGTATCTCAACAAGTGGGTCTCAAAATGAACATGGACAAAACGAAAATAATGTGTAACGTCCATGTCGTACCCACCGCACTCACCGTTGGGAACTCTACTCTACGAATACATTTACCTGGGACAGGTAGTCCGGTTAGGTAGGTCCAACTTTGAGAGAGAGGTCAATCGACGAATCCAACTCGGCTGGGCAGCGTTCGGGAAACTGCGCAACATTTTCTCATCCAAAATACCTCAGTGCCTTAAGACTAAAGTTTTTAGTCAATGTGTGTTACCAGTGATGATATATGGATCAGAGACGTGGTCTCTTACAATAGGTCTCATAAAAAAGCTCAGAGTTGCTCAGCGAGCTATGGAGAGAGCTATGCTCGGCGTTTCTCTACGCGATCGAATCAGGAATGAGGAGATTCGTAGAAGAACCAAGGTCACCGACATAGCCGTTAAGATTAGCAAGCTGAAGTGGCAATGGGCGGGCCACATAGCGCGTAGATCGGACGGGCGTTGTGGCAGAAAGATTCTAGAGTGGAGACCACGTATTGGCAAGCGCAGCGTGGAACGACCGCCTGCCAGATGGACCGACGATCTTGTGAAAATCGCAGGAAGTCGTTGGATGCAGGTGGCATCGGACCGGTTACGCTGGAAAGCGATTGGGGAGGCCTATGTTCAGCAGTGGACAAGTATAGGCTGAGATGATGATGATGATGATGATTATTATTTACCTATTTTATTAAAATAATGGCAAATATCCGTATCTAACGAAAAATTTGCAATCCAAAACGAATATTTTAAAGTATTGTAAGTACTTATATCGTAGTCGCCGACATCTTTGCTGAACACACATTATAACCTCATATTTACTGAATTATAACCTCAAAATTTAAAACATTTTGTGCAATATTGCGGTTCACCCGCTTGTCCGTTTAATAATAAATGCCTTAAGATATTTTTTTGGATAATTTGAAATCATACAAGTATTTTTCATTGCTGATGGTGCTGGGGCAAATCATGTATGGGCGTACTACAATGTCCTTTGTAGTGTGACAAGGATAGTATATGAACTCGCTAGCGTCACTCTGATGTCAATCTTTTCGTGCTAAGTTCTTTGCGTACGCAAATACAACACGGTTTACCTGACTCTTAAATACCGTCATTAATTAACTCACTCGTTTAAATAGTATAATTACAATAAATCAGTCCTTACTGTCCTATTTCTAGGGATAGACCTTTTCTAACAATTCGAGTTGAGAAAGATTAGGTCATATTCCACAATGCTGATCCAGTACGGATTAGAAGGTGTGTGGCAACCTGCTGTTGGAACTTATCAAGCCGCTTCTAAAGCTTCCAACTTGGTTTAAGAAAGTTAACGTCCACCATATTAAGTGATGACCGGGACCAACGGCTTAGCGTGCTTTCTGAATTACGAAGGCTCTCGAATATGAAAATGCAACAAACGGTCACCCATCAGACCGACCGAGCTGAACGCTGCTTAACCTTAGAGATAGCTGAGAACACCGCAGTCGCAGAGTGCTACAAGGGTCTCAAATGAGTGACGTACCTAATATTTATTATTCTTATGATTTTTCCCATTTGTTGTAAACGGTCCTACAACGGTCCTATAAATCTACCTAACAAAACTAACGCCGACTGACTAACAGTCAAGTAATTTTGGAATAGAAATCTTTATATAAATTAGATGAATACTGTAGAATTTTTTTTGAAAATGAATTAAATAGTTCGTTACTCCAAATAGACTAACGCTTAAATTCTAAAAACTGCGTTCCAAAGTTTGGCGTCAGCTAATATGAAAACAAACGAGCCACAGAGAGAATTTAAAAAGTTTCACGGTTTACTAATGTATAAATGTCGTAATAAACTCCAACTAAACGTATCTAAATGCTTCCATCTTACTTTTACGCTGCAGAAATCTATAATTGAGTCAGTCTATACTCTTTTCAATCAAAACGTTGGAAAAGTCAACAATATAAGGGATCTAGGAATTATATATACAAGACAGTAAGCTCCTCTTTGCCCATTTCGATTTGTCGAGGGTATTGTCAAAAAAGCATCTAAAGCTCTAGGAATTATTATGAGAGCCACGGACTGTTTCCGATCGCTTAAGCCAATTAAGATCCTATATTGTTCATTCGTACTCAGCTACTTAGAGTATGCATCTCAAGTATGGAACCCTCAATATGAGATTTATAGGTCTCACATTGAAGGTGTCAGAAGAAGTTTTTAAAGTACCTCGATTTTAGGGCTCAGCAGTGCTCAGATGACTGCACACATCGTTGCAGGAGGTATCACTTCTTGCCACTTTATTGTAGACGTCAAATTAACGATATACCTATGCTTTTTAATGAAAACTGCCAAATAGATTCTGTAGAACTTGTGTCCAAATTAGTATTAAATACTAATCAAATTGGTTTTTGACAAAGGCCATTACTGAATGTACCTTTTGCTGGTGCTAATTACAGACGTTACGCGTTTTCCTACGAAGTGCAAGTAACGACAATAAGATACACCGGAACTTAAACATAGATTTATTCTGCTCCAATATTAGAACGGTGAAAAGGATATTAGCTAAACAGATGTTTTAATATCAGGGTGTATACGAGGAGGGATCAAAAAGTAGTGAGAATGAGATAGAATATAATTACTATTGATAACTTAATAATTTATTTTTACATAGTTTCCGAGTCTCTCTACACGCCGAGTCCAGCGCTTTTCCAAGGCTTCAATCCCTTTCACAAAAAAAGTTTTGTGTTGGTCCTGCAAAAAGCTCTCCACGGCATCCATCACCTCGTTATCGTCTTCGTACCTGTTTCCCCTTAAGTATTTTTTCAATTTGGGGAACAGATAAAAATCGCTAGCCACCAGATCTGGTGAACAAGGGGGGTGGTCAACCAATTCGAAGCCAGCTTGCTGAATGGCAGCCATCGCAACTGCCGACCTGTGCGCGGGTGCGTTGTCGTGATGAAACAGCACGCCCCTTCGAAGTTTCCCTCTCCTTTTCTCTTTGATGGCATTTCTCAACTTGGGAATTAAAGCTGCATAATATTGGCCTGTAATAGTGGTTCCACGCTCCAGGTAATCAATCAGCAATATTCCTTCTGAGTCCCAAAATATTAAGGCCATAATCTTGCCAGCCGATGCCACGACACGAAACTTCTTCGGGGTCGGTGATGATGGCCGTTTCTATTGCGAAGATTGCTGTTTTGTCTCGGGATCAAAATGATGGACCTATGTTTCGTCTATTGTTACGAAACGTTTTCATAATCTTCTTGAAACTTGTCCAACAATATCTTCGAAATGTCAAGTCGATTTTGTTTCTGACTGTCGGTTAACATTCTCGGCACCCATCTTGCGGAGAGTTTTCTCATATTCAAAGATTGTTTTAATATGGATTGAATACTTCCATATGAAATGCCCGTTTCTTGAATTAAGTATCGGATGGTAACGCTTCGATCGCTCAATACAATTTTCTCGACTTTCGAAACTTTTGCTTGGGTGACTGACGTCGATAGACGGCCGCAACGATGTTCGTCTTCCGTGCTTGTTCTCCCTACTCGAAATTGAGAAGCCCACCTTGCGAAAGTGGAATACGGCGGAGCAGACTCTCCTAATGTTGCCTCCAAATCGCAATGAATCTCTTGCGTCGTTAACTTTTTTAAACAGAGGTATTTAATAACGGCTCGCTTTTCGTTTTTCTCCATTTTCGAGAACACGTTCCGACACGAAGCAAACAAATGACTACATTCAGAAAAAAACAAAAGAGAATCGAAGATTTTTATTTTATTAATATTACAAATATGTATCTGAGCTATGCCTGCCAGTATTTTTTTTTTACCAAGGAGTATGTCGTTCTCACTACTTTTTGATCTTTCCTAGTATATACATTTTTTGTCCCTATTAAAAACTTTAGCCTAATTTACTTCTAGTTGCACCTATTTACTTATTTTTGTCTGCGGCACGCGGCTGTCAAAGTGTAGTATGTCTTAATAACTTAACTTTGCCTTAAAAAATATCTACACTTAACAATCATTTAGATATTTATGTGTGTTTGCCACTAGGTTGTCCTACTATGTTTTTTGTAAATAAATAGTTATCATTGATTTTAGATTTTTGACCACTAGTTTCTCGAACTATGTTCTGCAAATAGAACACAGCTTTATTTTACCTTATTATCTGTCTGTAGAAGCTTGGCAATTGGCAACTTGTCTAACATGGTACATTACTATAGATTGTTATTAGTCTGTAAGCTTCTCTAAAATTAATAAATGAAAAAAATAAATAAAATTATAAGTTTGTATTCGTTCTAAGTAACGTCTAAGTAGCGCCACTTTTACTTCTAGATGTCATGAAAAACGACTAAAAGGGCTTTAACGACTTACCGCGATCAACCACTTATCCACCAGAAGTGAAAGTGACAGTGATGCGATAATTTAAAAAAATAATAATTAGGGATGAATATATTGAGCGCACGCACGCAAGTAAAAACAAGTTTTATCATTTCCTAAAAAAAAACTACACTATGAAATAAAAAAATGCTCTACAGGAACATTTCTACCATTACTTTCTAAGTTTTCAAGTAAATTCTAATGACTGGTTTTTAAGCGTTTCGCGTTGGAATTAGAAAATGTAAAGCAATGGAGATGATTTTTGATTTTTCTTCTATCGAGAAAATTTTTTTTAATCGAATATTCCTTTTACCAGATTCCAAAATATGGAGTCAAAAATGATATTTCGAAATATTTAATCTCTTTTCTACTTGAAACTGTACTGTACTACTTGAAATACATGAAGTACTTGAAGCTTGAAGCTCGCCCCTTAACGGTAGGCAGTTTAGAACTGATTAACAATGTTCCATTGTTGCATGTGTGAACAACTATAGTCTTGCCCAAGGCAGGGGGCTAAGGCTAGTGATAGCCTAGTGGTTAGATCGTTGGACTGCAAAGTCAAAGGTCTCGGGTTCAAACCCAGGCACGCACCTCTGTCTTTTCGAAAGCATGTGCGTATTAAAAATTAATTATCACTTGCTTTAACGGTGAAGGAAAACACCGTGAGGAAACCTGCATGCCTAAGAGTTTCTCGAAGATGTGTGAAGTTCGCCAACCCGCACTACGCCAGCGTGGTGGACTATGGCCTAAACCCTCTCAGTTTGAGAGGAGGCCCGTGCCCAACAATGGGACAGTTTCTTAACAGGGCTAATATTATTTTTATTAGGGGGCTAAGGTGTCTTTCTTTACAGCTTTATCGGTCAAGCAGCGCTACAGTCGCATAGCAGAATATTTATACTTTTGTGTGTGCGGTCGTGGGTGTGGGTGTGGGTTTGTACGTGTGTGTGTGAGTGAATGGTCTACGCTGTCGGCCGCGGGGCCTTTACAGCTTCGCCGGATAAGAGCGCAAGCGTGCAACCACTACGCTCGAGCCAGAAGGGCAAGGGGGCAACTAGCTCAAGGGCGCCTCAAGGAAGAACGGCCTCGGCTCGGGCAGTCGCTATGGGGTCGGGCGTATACTAGGTGTCTCGCCGTGGTGCTCAGCAACGGCTGGCGGGCAAGGGATTCTTCGACCTCGCCGGCGAAGGGATGTATATGTATATTTATACTAATTAGCAGCGCTGTGATGATCTTTGTGTGACTCACAAATATTTGTTTTGGTCTTGGTTATGTACATATGAATTTCATGGTTGTAAACGCACCCACGCTGCAGGAATAATTCCTAATGATGGGATACGTTTAAAAAAAATCTCTACGGAGTTCATTTATTAACTGAATACTTTTACGTATTTATCAGATATTATTTGCAATGATTGAAGCAGTGGTAGCCTAGGGGTTAGACCGTTGGACTGCAAAGTCAGAGTCTCGAGTTCGAACTCAGGCACGCACCTCTGTCTTTACGAAAGCATGTGCGTTTTATAAATTAAATATCACTTGCTTTAACGGTGAAGGAAAACATAGTGAGGAAACCTGCATGCCTGAGGGTTTCTCGAATGTGTGTGAAGTTCGCTAAAACGCACTGGGCCAGCGTGGTAGACTATGGTCTAAATCCTCTCAGTTTGAAAGGAGGCCCGTTCCCAACGGTGGGACCGCTTCTTAACTGGGCTATTATTATTGTCTGATATTATACCAAAATAAAAAAATATGTGCTAGATAAAAAAAAGGAAGAACACAACTACAAAAAGGCGAAATCAGGTTAGGGGTCTGAAAGCTAGAGCACTCATTCAAATGATGTTTTTTTATTTATGTCCTTGTATCATTCCGCATTCATGAATACAAGTATCAAAGTTTTAAAATAATTACTTGTTAAAACTGATTAATGTAACCTGTTAATGCTCGTAGACATAATAGAACAGTACCGCAATTAATTATATCGAAAATCAATTTCCACAAAACAATTTTAATAATCCAGTTATTTTAATACACCCTTGTTTATAAATTTAAAGCATTAACCGTTTCCGATATTAACAATCCTGAAATATTTGACATAAAAATTGGAGAGGCTCAGAGGCGTCCTCGAAATTGATAGGAAACCACGAAACAATATTCCGGCGGATTTCTTCTCTGATAATATGATGTTTCCGGTAGAACGGACGCCTAATGCGTCCTCCGGCGCTCCCTCAATTTCGTGCCAGATTATTTTAGAAAAAAAATTGAAAAACCTTTTTCAAATTTTGACGAGGTGGTTTTGTACATGGACTTATTCAGGTGCTTTGCTGGTTTCATCTGATTGTATTTTCTTTTTCGCAATTCTTAAAGGTAGAAATTGGTCCACTCTTGCGTTTTGACGCTTTTACAAGTACTTTGTTGTACAAACTGGATCTGAGTATGTATGGAATTTTGACAAAAAAGATAAACACCTTCAACTGTGTTCCTCCAAATAGGCCTGCAATTCGATGCAGAGCAGCTTCTGCTAGCGACTGTCCAAACCAACGGTCCTTCTTTAGACCGTTAGATTTTCAATCCTTCTACCTTACGATGTCCTTAATGCTTCCGGTGCTGAAATTGAAATCACACCCATTTGCCTTGACAGATCTTCTCAGAAGATGAGCTAGTTGTTAACTAGTGTTTTGCTTTTCCAGCTGCAGCGTAATTGCTTTTCATCCTCTTATCTGGTGAAGCTGTAAAAGCCCCTGGATTCTTCTTCTTCATCGGAGCGTGTTCCTGATAGCATCCTCAGCTGCTGCTTCGGAGCCCAGGGTCCGCTTTCTTGCTTCTTCTTTTCCACTTCGCGCGGTCTTCGGCATCCTTTGTGGCAAGGTCATTGGCACATTTGTCATATCCCTGACGACTTCTAGCCCTTCTGCCGGGACCTGGCGGAGACGGCATAGGCAGGCACTTATTGCCCACGTAAGTTGCCGGTTTCCGTAACACGTAAAAGCCTCTCCATTACGAACCTTAAAATAAACATTCAAAGGCATATAATCAAAACACTATTGTCAAATTTTACACCACAATAGAAACAACCACATTCTTCTTCATGCAGTTTATTCTGTACAGCCACGAGTGAATATGGACGTTTCATTTTTACAAGCTTTCTGTATTGTGATCCATCCCGAAATTCGACACGCAATTTTTGTCATCCTGTTATTTGATTCGTCGTACGTTTAAAACTGATTTTTGGCATATTTTAGACTAGCTAAGCATTGTTCAAATCTTGTACCTTCATCGTCATCATCAGTCCGTAGACTGATCCGCTGGTAGACCATCAGTGGCCTGATCCACTGCTGAACATAGGCTTATTCCAACACATGCCCCTGGCTCTTGTCATCCTACTGCTATCAGCCATATAACATATATTGTCGTTCCACCTAGCTGTAGGACGTCTTACACTATATTTGCGGAGCTGCGGTATCCAATCAAGAACACTAGCCTCTCTACCCCAACGGTTATCGGTAGTTCGGCAAATATGGCCAGCTCACTGTCACTTCAGCTTGCTGATCCTGTGAGCTACGTCGATGACCATCGCTCTGTCTTTTACCTTGACAAACAATAACGACCACATGACCAGTAGAAAATAATGTCATTCCATTTCAGGCGTAAAGACGAAATAAAAGGATATTTCAAATTTTTCTCTGCCTGGAAATTAACTCCATAGCTATATTAGGCGCAGTGGAGTGCTACAGAGGGTTTAGCCCTCGGTCGTCGATATTAAACAAAAAGACCAATAAAAATATTGCGAGCTCATATGCACGATGTCCTACGCGCCGACACCGCTGCATGCAACGATTTATTTAGTGATGTCTATATTTTACCGTCTAATACTTGGGATATGCTATTTACTTTTTCAAGTATCTGCGAGTTTTAATTTATTTGAAAAGGTAGCTAAATGAAGTTGATTATCCGCTTTGATGCTAGACGCACAAGATAGATTATTCCTCATCGTATGGTGGTTTTTTACAAGCTTGGCCCTTAAGCGACTTAGCTAGCTTTAGTAGTTCTCGCACTTCGATTTCCGCATGGAAGAAATAGTGTGTCCGACAAAATGATTACTCCTTTCTGGGCGTGTATGCACCAATGTGCATTTCATATTTTTAAAGACATTCATGACTGCTAAGTTTTTTTTTATAAAAAAGGAAGCACCACGTAAGTAAGGTATATGTATTTTCTTATATTTGTGCCTTGCTGCTCCTTAAAAGAATGGTGCATCCTTTTTTTTATTTTATTAACCTGGCGACTTCAACAGCAATTTATAAGTTTCCATTCTATTTTTAAAATATGCGAGCGGAAATTACGCGGCTCGGCACACCACTAGCGGGATACGACAACTGATATTTTTTCACAAATCCAATCCTTTTGGACGCAATACACTCTCGTGTGAATTGGACGCCGGCCGGCACCTGCTACTCTTGATAGGTTTGCATCAATTCTGATGCTCTGCGTATACCTACGGCCGATATTTGAATTGGATTCAGCGGATTTTAACGTGCTGCTGCTAACTGTACCTAATCCGGGCGTTTATTTTGATAATGGTGTTTTGTTAATAGATAAATATAAAGTGATGACTATTTTTTTATCGATTATACTTACCGTATCAATTTTGTCTCTATTTCCTGCTAGTTTAGTAAAAATGTAAAAAAAGATAAACAGCTATTATTATTATATTCTCATTTTAAACCTTAAAACAAAAATGATCAAGAAGCCGCTGGTGTGCATCAAATTGAAGCAACAATTACTACGTGCGAAGCAGGTAGTTACACGATCACGCGAGTAGTCACTCGGTGACCGTCGTGTAGAATAACGTGTTCTACGTGCGTAACATTAAATTAAATTATGCCCTCTTTATAATTATAATTATTAAATTAAATTGTGTCGTTGCTGCCTGTAAAAGCTGATATAAAAACAAACATGATGGGATCATATTTCATACTTGACTAGCGCATTCTGGTGCGGATTATTTAAATATCGAATTAATTCTTCCGTCTGTAATTGTCATAGTAAAAGTCGCGTCCATTTTGTTAGTGCTACTAGTATAACAATTTTATTTTTCCCTACTTTTTTGCTGATGACTTTATTAGTTCTAGTATTAAATGGCATTAATATAGTTAAACTAAATATTAAAACCATCATGTAGTAGTACATGATGGTTTTAATATGTAGTTTAGATGTTGCAAATATATTTTTCCTACATTAAATTACTACAAACCTTAATAGTTCAAGTGTATCTCTTTTTTAAGTTCAATATGCATTAAAAATCACGTTACCGTAACAATGATTATTTTATCATCTACTCTAATGTCATCAATATTCACCCCAAAAATTGGTTATTTTTCTGGGATGTCAACATTACGCGGGTGGGTAGTGAGTGCGGGATGTTTGTTGAAGTTTTGGCTTCACCGCGCAGCGTGCAATTACGACTGGATACCGCTTCTGGATTATTTTTATTCTAAGTTTTAAACCATTTTAATGTTAAATGATGGAAGTATAAACGCCTGCGCGATTTAGCTCTTTATAATTTGCAACATGTTCTTAAACGTTTTGCGTTAGGAACTCTATCTCCACACTCTCATGCCGTGTGTATAGTTATTTATTTGTTTATTACAAATAAATAGTCAAAAGTCGAGTTTTTGCACTTTTTTTATTTCTATATTAAAAATGTCAGTTTAAAAAGTTCTTATTTTATTTTATATCCTAATTTTTAAAGATTTCAATTAGAAAATATATTGTGTCCACAAACTAAATCATGGTATTTATTGCTATACATTTTTCTAAAGTGGAATTCATCTAATAACATGTACATCAAAATATCCATGCTTAGTTAAAAGCATAGTTATAAAAACACTAATCATAACATATCACTTTTAGACAATACCAATTCAATTTACTTACGTCAATAAATTCACCATGAAAATAAACGTTGTATTTTATAATAACGTAAGCAATAGACGGACTAGAGTTTGATGAAAACATAAGACGAGATCATTCTGTAGCCAATATCACAACCGTAAGGGACCCTGACGACGGCTTAGCATCACCGCAAATAAATTTCCCACGAGGCGCGTATTTTACAACGGCTGCGACAACCCAGTCGCAAGATGATCCGAAATATTTTATAAAAGCACTCGTTTGGAGACCCACAAGTTATTAAAATTTTTATCAAAGTAAATTTAAAAAGATAGAAAAAGTATTCATTTTTGAATTTGAAATCGAAGCAACGGCCATGGCTTACTGCAAACATACACCTGCACAACTTGACGTTATAGTGACGTTAATGTTTTATATTTAGTTAATTTTTAAGTAGTGTGAAAACAAATGGCACATCTTAGCACTATAATATTTTTCACATAAAAAGGGTAGCTACAGTTCTAAGTGCCAAACGAAATTAATATTTCATTCAATGGTAATAAGGCATAAAACCATAAGTATAGAAACGGGTCATGTCTCTTATTGCAATTGAATAAAGTAAAATTTTCTTTGACACTTACAACTGTCACAGTAACTATCTCACATGAAAAATACTATAAAAGATTAAAATCAGCGTGAGTATGACTTAATATGCCATCCTTATCAAACTATAAATTTACTAAATAAAAATGAACGTGACAGCAGGATTACTCGCTACTAGTCTAGTCACTAGTCAAAGTTTTCGTGCTAAGCCCTCAGCTCAATAGCTTTACGCTTACGTCAATCTCTTCACGCTAAGCCCTAAATTGCTTCAAATTTGGCACTATCAGTATGATGTAAGTATAGGTTACTGCAGAATTTGTATTATAAACTTTATTTCTTGAGAATGAGTGGGTATCTTATACTACGTTGCAATTCGTTATTCCAAAGCCAGCCATATAATATTTCAAACACCTTACGAGTGATATAATTTCGTATGGAACCCCAAATATTTTGAAGCATTTTTCCGTTATTCTGCTTTTTTGTTTTCACATATTCTTAAGTCTTTGTAATTAAATTTACAAACTGCAATTTTTCTTTGCTAAACTTATCCTATTGACTAACTAATCTGATAGTTTGATTTTTATTACGCATTGTATGACAATCAAACACTGTAACGCCTGTATTCCCCAAGCAGGTGTGGCAGAGGTGTACTGTGTACACCAACTTTTCGCCGACGATGTTAGCTCACATGTATGACAATGCTAATAATTATTCAAAAATGAATTAGTTCTATTGTTTCTTTTTGTAATGCAATAGAATCTGAATTGATATGCAAAGAACTGCTTCAAAATTTCTTCCAACATTAGCAACTCCAATAAAACACAAAATAAGCATACCGTTTGCTACAACAGACGATATAGGTACTTTAAAGCATAGAGACTTTCTTATTACTTGGTGATTTATTTTAAAAGAGCTCTCAGTTATATTGGAAGGGTTGGAATCTTCCACTTGCAAAGTTTTCTTATAAGCTTTGTAGCGGACTTGAACAAACAATTAATGACCGTCGGGGGTAATAAGGGCGTTATAAACGTTTCTAATTATTTATCTTTTCAATTATTGCTTACTTTTCGAGCAAAATTAATTCCAAGTACTTCATCCAGTAGCAGTTATAGCCTAGTGGTTAGACCATTGGACTGCAAAGTCAGAGGTCTCGGGTTCAAACCCAGGCACGCACCTCTGTCTTTTCGAAAGCAAGTGTATCATCATCATCATCAGCCCAAATCAGTCCACTGCCTGGATATAGGCCATTTCCAATGTGCGCCACAGGGACCTCGGGTTTATGCATCCAGTTCCTGCCGGCTATCCGACGTATATTGTCACTCCATCTCGTGGGCGTCCTACACTGCGTTTGCCAGTTCTTGGTCTCAACTCCAAAACTCCAACGGTTGTTCATTCTGCGGCAAATGTGACCAGTCTATTGCCACTTTAGCTTGCTGATTTTCAGAGCTAAGTCGGTGACTTTGGTTCTTTTTATTTTTTTAAAAAAAACGTAGCCCCACACTAGTATTTATTCCTGTGTCGTGGGTGCGTTTACAAACATGAAAATTCACATACACAAATACCCAGACCGGAACAAATAATTGTGGATCACACAAAGATTTGTCTCGTGCGGGACTCGAACCCGCGACTATTAGACGCAGTGGGCAGAGCGGCTTAAGCTCTTAACCACTGCGCTAAATCGTCCGTCAATTCTGAGAGTTTCCTGAGAGTTTGTCGAATGTGTGTGAAGTTCGCCAACATGCACTGGGCCAGCGTGGTGGACTATGGTCTAAATCCTCTCAGTTTGAGAGGAGGTTCTATGCCGCATAGTCTTATTTCTGATTCTATCTAGCATAGAAACTCTAACCATAGCCCTCTCCATAGCTCGCTGAGCGACTCTTAGCTTACGGACCAGTCCCATCGTGAGAGTCCACGTCTCAGCTCCGTAGGTCATGACCGGCAAGACGCACTGGTCAAAGAATTTCGTCTTTAGATTTTGCGGGATGGGTGACGAGAAGACATGACGGAGCTTCGATATTAAAAATCAATTATCACTTGCTTTAACGGTGAAGGAAAACATCGTGAGGAAATTTGCATGCCTAAGAGTTTCTTGAAGGTGTGTGAAGTTCGCCAACCCACACTGGGCCAGCGTGATGGACTATGGTCTAAGCCCTCTAAGTTTGAGACGAGGCCCGTGCCCAAGGGTGGGACAGTTTCTTAACAGGGCTAATATTAAATACTTCATCCGGAAATAATATAAAAAAAAATGAACACCGTCATGCCTACATTCTTCAAGTGGGGATAACAGAAATGTACTGTGTACACTCAATTTTCGCTGACGATTTTACGTTCCATGTAATAGGGGGCGCCTATTGTCATTGAGTCAGACAGCGGACTTCAAAATTTTCTATCGAAAAAAAAAACGTTTGTCCGACCTAGGATTTGGACAAAACCTCGTGTTCGTTGAGTACATTATTTGCCAATAAACCAACGAGGCAGTCCCGCTTCATGTAGAAGCTTTGAATGATCTTTTGACAAGGTTTGTCAATGAAAGCATACCTTCGAGCGGAGTGGTTGCACGCTCGCCCTCTGGTCCGGTGAAGCTGTAAAGGCGGCTAGCAGTGGAGATCACTCACACACACACACAAAGGAAGCATACCATTTTAGCCAGTCACGCCTGAGACTTCCTAGATAGTAACATTTTGAAATGCCGTTATGGCAAAATTTTGTAACGCCGGAACGATTCCAATTGAATATGACGGCTATCCATCAGTTTACACGGGCGACTTGCGCTCACACAGTAACAATGAGAGGAAGTCACAACAGCAGTAATGTATGTAGGTATATTCCGAGCATTTCGATGTACGGCACAGTCGGGGGCGTGCTCTAAATCAAAATAAATTGAGATATACGATCCTGTCACATGGAGCTAACTGACTAACTTAGGAGTTTGCTGGCCGGGCTAGCTGGATACTAATTAACTGTTATATTCAGATATATGGGCGGGTATAGATTCAGAAAAAATACAGATATGTTATCTATACTCATCACATATTACCAGGGTTCATAATTATTTTAAAGAAATCAGCTTTTGCGAGTCTGGGAAAATATATAATATTATAATAATATTGGCCATGTTAAGAAACTGTCCCACCGTAAGGCATGGGCCTCCTCTCAATCTGAAAAGGTTTAGGCCATAGTCCACCACGCTGGCCCGGTGCGGGTTGACAAACTTCACACACCTTCGAGAAACTCTTAAAGCATGCAGGTTTCCTCGCGATGTTTGCCTTCACCGTTAAAGCAAATGATAGTTAATTTTTAATGCGCACACTTTTTCGAAAAGACAGAGGAGTTTGCCTGGTTTTGAACCCGTGACCTCTGACTTTGCAGTCCAATGGTCTAACCACTTGGCTTTCAATCATCATCATCAATTAGCCTGTATTTACCCACTGCTGAGTGTAGGCCTCTCCTCTATCATGCCATTCGTTCCGATCCTGTGCTAATCTATTCCACCATTTGCCAGCCACTCTTACGATGTCATCGCTCCATCGAGCCGATGGTCTGCCTATGGGTCGGCGTCATATTCTGGGCCACCAGTCTGTTACGGCCTTGGTCCACCTGCCATCTTCACGCCTCATCAAGTGTCCTGCCCATCTCCACTTTAACATTGTGATCCGTTTACCAACATCTTCAACTTTAGTCCGCCTTCGGATTTCTATGTTTGGTATTCGGTCGACAAGGGTGATGCCCAACATGGCTCACTCCATCGCTCTCTGTGCCACTTTGATTGTATAAAGGCTTCCTTTTGTAAGCGACCAGGTCTCGGCACCGTAAGTAAGGATGGGCAAGACACATTGATTGAATCCCTTGGCTTTCAATGCTTAGGTAAATATATTTTTTAAAAAACCTAGCCCCACGCTATGCATTATTCCTGTGTTGTGGTTCGGCTTACAAACATACACAAGCACCCAGCCCGAAACAAATATTTGTGCATCACACAAAGAATTGTCCTGTGCAGGAATCGAATCTGCGACTACTCGATCCTGTGAGCGGAGCGGCTTAAGCTCAACCACTGGCCCAAGCGATCCCTCAAATATACATATGAATAGGAACTATTTAATGAATATGATAATGAATAACAAGAATCATGTACTAAAATGTCTCTTTAAAATTCTTAATTATTTTAAAATTTTCCGTAAGAGCAGTTTTAATCCCTATTTTTAGGTATAAAGATGTATCAGTAGATCTTAGTCCAAATAGTAGTAGGTATCAAATATATTTTCGTATATTTTTAAACTACATACAAACGAAACCCGACGTATGTATAAGTAATGACACAATTACTTTCGTTACTTAACCACCAGTCTTGTCGCATAAACGACGCCAAAAAAACTGTTCGGTAAAGGCACAAGAGATAATATGAGATAAGGTTGCTTTGTCACAGAGAAATCAATATTTAATAACATAAGTCTTACAAACAATACGTTAATATGACAAAGTTCTTAAGAACTTACATAGTAATAATAGATCTCAAATTCGTAAAGTTTTATCAAATATTAAACCATCATCGAGTAAAAATACTATAATAATTTTCAGAAACGGCTATCAAAACTTTTATTTTACACAGTACATATAACTATAAGATTTCATTAAATATTCCCAGACGCATTGTTCTCGCGACGGCAATCAAACAAATATTAATTTAATTTTCAGCTATAATCACAGGATCCTGAGGGAGTGTGCGCTGCTGTTGATCTAATTTATATACTACGGTGTGACACGCCGAGGAACGTGTCGTTACCTACAATGTATGTATATATGTGCCCAACCAGTAACGTGTGAAAAATTGATTCTAAATTAAATTTGATGTATATTCAATAACATAAGATTCATACACGTCGATAAATGACTTTTATTATAATGTAAGGTGATGTGCCCCTTTCTTAGCAATCTCCAAGGCTAAGTAGATTGAGGCTGAGACGGGTGACCGAGATGTGATCGTTTGTGGCATTTTCATATTTCAGCGTCTCCATGCTTCAACTGACTGCCTCGTTGGTCTAGTGGTAAAGCGTAACGCTTTGAGCGTGATCTTAAAGGGATACGCTTTGCCATTAGGTCCTGGGTTCAAATCCTAGGACAGACAAATGTACTCGTATTTATCGCCCCCTATTACATGGGCCCTAACATCGTCAGCGAAAAGTGGGTGTACTCAGTACACCTCTGCCACCCAGTCTTGGGGAATATAGGTGTGACGGTGTTACCATACTTCAAAGCCACATTCAGTCATTGGTCCCAGTTCGCACTTAATTAGGTAGTCATTAAGCCACATTATAAGCCTTATAAGAGGCTTGATAAGTTCCAACAGCAGGTCACAAACCCACCTTCATCAATCTGCACTGGGTCTGCGTATGGAATATGACCTAAACTCTCTCTCACCTCGATTTGTGAGAGAAAATCTTTGCCCAGCAGTATAGTCTGATTTACGAATCACTAGTTTCTGCCCGCGACTTCGTCTGCGTTAACTTAAGATAGGAACCTAACATATTTCCGGGATAAATATTATCCTTTGTATTAATTTATATAAAATAAACTATCTGAGTGCCAAATTTTATCCTTCAATCAGCAATTCTTGCGTGACTTAGTTACAAATATACAAATTTCACATTTATAATATTAGTAGTAGTATATTGCAATTGATCTATTTCGATCTGAAGCAGAGAATATGTTACAAAGCATACTATGAATGCCGCGAAGGTAAAGGACGTCTTTTTGTACGGATAAAGCTTCCCGGGGATCTAATCTCCTTACGTATCTTGCGAAGGATCTGGTATAATGATGTATAATCATGGCATCTAGAACAACTGCATTTTGTTGTTATTAGCAACGAATAGGAATTCCACTTATTTGATAATAACCAACGAACTTATCTTGAAGCAGAACAGATGTAGAAAAAAAAGAATTTCACAACATAATTGACTGCCTTGTTGATCTAGTGGCGAATAATGTGCTTTGCAATCACGAGGTCCTGGTCCTAATCCTAAGTTGGACATATTTAGTTTTTCTATCAGAAAACTCCTAGTATCATTCCGGAGTCTGTAGTTGTGTCCGGTATATGGCAAAAGGCTCGCCACTTAATACATGGGACCTTACATCGTCGGCGAAAAGTGCGTGTACACAGTACACCTCTGCCACCCACGCTTGGGGAATATAGGCGTAACCGTATTTTTTAAAACAATATTTATATTAAAATTAAAGGTATAAAAACGAATATTTAAAATTTATTAAAAAATAACTTGTGGCACATCACTATTGCTTATGTATTCAAAAACTACCAAAATTGCCATGTTGTACGGTAATACTACTGTAATCGCCCGCGTGTTGGAATAAGACCTATCCCTCTCACCTCTATTTGTGAGAAAAGGCCTTCGCCCAGCAGTAGGACAGCTCCGGTTGATTTATTATGCTAATGCTTTTCTGTGTGAGACATGATCCAGCTTTCTGGTCACCTGTTACTTCAACCAGCAATTTGGTCACAGCGCAAAGTACGCAAGGTGCACTGAGACTCTACTTCTCTACCCCCACAAATAACTAGAGGTATGATGTGAGGATCTAGTAACGTCCACGCTGCCCCTTTTTTAAACAAAGGATATTGCGACCAAGCATTCAACAAATCTATTGAGCTATAACTCTCTATGAAATCGATACAGTTCTCTTGTACCATAGATAAATCCTTTTAACTTGAGTAAATCCATTCCATTTAATCGTGATACACAATCCAGTTCAGAAATTTCATATCTAGAAATCCGATTTTTACGATTTTATTACTATAAATTCAAAAGCAACAAGATTATAGAGTAACACAAACGAAAAATATAGTATGAATGAATTCTGGATCAGTGTTGCGACATCACGTTATACGAATTTATAAAATGCATATTGGATTATTCCAGGAGAGTTAACAAAATCTACTGCGCTCTTTCAACTAAAACAAAATTGAACCTTACCATTTAGTTGTAAAAACGTAATAATATTATTATTATAAGCCCACACTGTCCCACTGCAAGGCAAAAGCCTCCCCTCCCTTCTTCCATTGATCTCGGTTTAGTGCAAGCTGGTGCCAATCCTTGTTATAGGAGTCCAGCTCGCCTCGCCACCTCTTTCTGGGCCTGCCGCGCCTTCGTTTCCTGACAAGTGGGACCCACACTAATCACATATTAATGTTCGTAGAAATCACATTCTACATAAAATACTTCGTTGTTATAAGTAGTAGTTACTTAATACACTGACGATATGTAAAAAGTGTGCAAAGAATGACATGACAATTCGATAACATTACTATATCTACAAATTATTAGATTTTGCAAGCTTTTATTGAACCTGCAATGTTCGTATGTTTGGTTCTGTGTCTTTTCTGTTCAAATCTTGTGATCTATTTTTAAAGCACTTGCGGGTATCCGATTGAACTAAAATTTAACGTAACTTGTAAACTCCTTTAGAGTTTAGAGTAGTTCCCTTTATAATATACGATGACGTAGTTTATAAATTTTATTTATAAGCAGCGCTCGGCTCGCTCCAACGGTCGGACACAGAATGAACCCTGTCAATCGATTACATTCCTTTTTACACTGTCAAACAAACAATACCGAAAAACCACGTGTTTACATTGTAATGATGTTATATTGTCTAAATTATTACAAAGGTAATCAAAAATCTTAAAAGGATTTTTACTACATAACTATTAAACTGTTGCCGTAAAACACGTAACGCACGTAAATTAAACATAAACTATAATTGTATCTTATAACTCTAAATGTAAATATATTTAAAACTTTTAGTATATTTACATTTAGAGGGCAGACCACGCGAGATACCTAATTTAATGTATATTAACGTATCTTGGCACAGCAAACAAATAAATTCACAAATATTTTCATAGAATCTATCAAGCTCGTGGGATTTGTCTTGACGAGTACTTTAGACCCGAATGGTATCTAAAGCCTGGTAATGGAGCCAGAAAAAAGCCATCAGAACTCCTCAACTAAGCAAGACATCTTTGTCGTGTTTTTTCTATAAAAGCTTTTTCTAAAAAGCCTTTTATTAATAAAATTATAAGACTACTGCAATACAGGGTATTAAGAAACACTTTGATAAATATATGCTGTACACATGACATTCCTAACCTAATTATACAAAGGCATCCACGCCAAATAGTAGACAGGGATAATAGTTTCCCAACCTGCTAAATTTCTGACACACCCATTTTATTTGAACTACGTTCGTATTTTCAAGTCCTTGGAATATTCTATTAGTTTTTTTAAGATCTTTACTATGGCTATGGTAGGTTGTCCTTGGTCGTCCTCTTTCTACCTCATCATCATTATCATATTAGCCTATATTTGTCCACTGCTGAACATAGACCTCCCCAATCGCTCTCCAGCGCAGCCGGTCCGATGCCACCTGCATCCAACGACTTCCTGCGATCCTCACAAGATCGTCGGTCCATCTGGTAGGTGGCCGTCCCACGTTGCGCTTGCCAATACGTGGTCTCCACTCTAGAATCTTTCTACCTATTATTTACAATTTATAAATATATATCATTGTATGCATTACCAACTATAGACTTCAAACTATTCTTCTTTTATTGGACTTGTTTCCATTTTTGCAAAACATAAAACTTTTATTGCTATTTCATGGGATCGCAATGTTTCAAAAATCTTCTATGCTAAATATTTTACAGCTGATACAAAAACTCAATCTTGAAAAAATTACTAGTTTTGTGCACCATTATTTTGGGTATCGTTGCAAACCAGCAAAACCAACTCTAAAATTAATATTAAAAAATCTCTCACGAAGCTCCTCAACGTATCTAGTATCAAATAAACGTTAAACATCCGTTCGTTTCAATTTGTATCGGATATCGAGCCCCATGCCGATCTACATGCGTACAAAGTGGTACTCGGCTATATTTGCTTTACTCCGATAACCCATGCCACCGGTTTTAACCTTTAGATGTAAATTTTAAGAACTTTGACAATATCATAATATATGAAGATGGATTTAATAAGAGGGCAGACCTAATACGTATCAAACTATCAATACGGGCGATTTAGCGCAGTGGTTAAGAGCTTAAGCCGCTCCGCCCACTGTGTCTAATAGTCGCGGGTTCGATTCCCGCACGGGCCAAATCTTTGTGTGACCCAAAATTATTTGTTTCGGTCTGGGTGTTTGTAAGTGAATTTTCATATTTGTAAACGCACCCACGACACAGGAATACATCCTAGGTACGGCTACGTTTTTGTAGAAAAAACAATAACATCTCAGCATGTCCTTGGAACCTGTACTTTCTAGAACAGAGTTACAACAAGTTCTCTCGTTACGAAACTGGCTTGCAGAGGTGTACTAAGTACACCCACGTTTCGCCGTCGATGTTAGATTCCATGTAATAGGGGGCGAGCCTATTGCCATATACTGGGCATAATTCTAGACTCCGGACTCATACTGAGAATTTTTTGTTACAAAATCTACATTTGTCCGACCTAGGATTTGAACCCAGGACCTCGTGATCACAAAGCGATATGCTTTTGCCGACAGACCAACGAGGCAGTAAATTTATGTAAGTGAAATATTAAGATCAACAGACTATAACTAAAATTCCCGCTGATAATGGGAGACTTTTGTGAACATCAATGCGCTTGATATAAATTAATCCCCAGCTTTCAGTGGACTATTGTTTTGTCAGTATGTAATACCTTTGTGTTATACTTTTATGTATATACCCTGGGATAAGAGATATATTTGAAGTCATCTTAAGGCAAAAAATAATTTGATTATTATATAATAATTATTTCAGATCATTCCTCCCAATTTGACGGACGATTTAGCGCAGTGGTTAAGAGCTTAAGCCGCTCCACCCAGTGTGTTTAATAGTCGCGGGTTCGATTCCCGCACGGGACAAATATTTGTGTGACCCACAATTATTTGTTTCGGTCTGGGTATTTGTGCGTGTGAATTTTCATGTTTGTAAACGCACCCACGACACAGAAATTAGTACTAGTGTGGGGCTACGTTTAAAAAAAAAAAAAAAACTAAAATGCAGAGCTTCGACCCCTTCCTTATACTACATATACCTATCCTGACCATCTTGGCCAAGTCTTGCCTAGCGATCTTATTTACTATCAATCAATCAATCAATCAATCAGCCTATCGCAGTCCACTGCTGGACATAGGCCTCTCCTAACACGCGCCATTGCACACGGTCCTCCGCCTTCCGCATCCAGTCTGTCCCAGCGACCTTTTTGAGGTCGTCGGTCCATCTAGCTGGGGGCCGTCCTACCTTACGCTTACCAAGTCGCGGTATCCACTCTAGGACACGCTTGCTCCATCGGCCGTCGGTCCTTCTACAGATGTGACCAGCCCATTGCCACTTTAGCTTACTGAGTCTGCGAGCTATGTCGGTAACTTTGGTTCTTTGTCGGATTACCTCGTTACGAATTTTATCCTTCAAAGAGACGCCGAGCATAGCTCGCTCCATAGCCCGCTGTGCGACTTTGAATTTGTGGACTAGTCCCACTGTGAGTGGCCACGTCTCAGCCCCGTAAGTCATAACAGGTAGGACGCATTGGTTATAGGCTTTAGTCTTCAGGCATTGCGGTATAGGCGAAGAGAAAACGTGACGTAGTTTGCCAAATGCTGCCCAACCTAATTGGATCCTGCGGTTGATTTCTTTCTTTATTTACTATACCTGCTTCAAATTCCAAACTCCATTTTAGTCTTAATTTTAAATTTTGTATCTATGAATGCATAAGTTGCTTAACCATAATCTTGCACCGATATCATTAATGACTTATTGTTTACTGTTCCTCGCAAACCACCACGTTATCCCATTACCAGAACTTTCAGCATACCAGCTGTGAGAACTAATGTCGGACTAAATTCACCCATCGTGCGAGCTTGTAGTGAATACCATGAAAGAAGGGATGACAAAGCATCGGGGGGGTCGGTGAGAACATGTCGCGGCCGGCGGTGGCGGCAGGGGTCGGGGGGAAGATCGTAGTCGGCGGTGGCTACGATTAACGGATTCGCATGGGTAGATGCGTTCGCGGAGTGACGTGTTGACGCCTTTTTAATAAAGGCGCGAATAGGTTCGAGACCTAGATCGGAGTGGAGGTCGACGTTCCGTACGAACCAGGGGGCTCCTATGGCTTTACGGCGGAAGCGGTTTTGAACCACTTGGAGTTTATCGATGTGAGAGGGGGCCGAATGCCCGAATTCAGCACCCGCATAAGTCATGATGGGTCGAACGCAAGTTTTGTAAAGTGTCACCTTATTTCTAAGGGACATTTTACTCCGCTTGCAGATTAACGAATGGAGACGACCGAGCACAAAGGATGCTCGGTGACGAATCCGCTTGATGTGCGAGCCGAAGGACATGGTACTGTTTAGGGTGACCCCTAGATATTTGACCTCTTTGACCCAGGGAATGGGTCGGTCGAACATGGTCACTTGGCCGATATTACTTCTAGGGCGGCGCAGGGAGTGGCGCGGAGTGGCACCTCTGGACAAGAACACCGCAGCGCTCTTGTCCGGGTTCACCTCAATACGCCACTTCCTGAACCAATTCCCTAGGGAATTGGCGGATGCCTGAAGGTTTGTGGTAATGAAACCCTTATTCCTATGCGAGACGTAGAGAGCGGTATCATCCGCGAATAGGACTAAATGCGCCTTACTCGAACGAGGAATGTCGTTCGTGTAAAGGCTAAACAGGAGCGGAGAGAGAACTGAGCCCTGTGGGACTCCAGCACTGATGGAGTGGGAAGTGGAGCGCGTCATTTCGACGCGATAACGGGAGGCGCGATTCGACAAGAAGACTCGTAAGATGAGCACGAGTCTGTCCGGCACACCCTCCTTACATACCTCTCTGGCTTCCTCCACTCTCATAGAGACTTTTGATTTGCCCTTCAGATAAGACACGGTCTATTTGGTCATGGTAAGATAGTCTAGATCTTCCCCGGTACCTACATCCTTCCACTTTCGCATTGTATATCGTTTTGTCATTCTTTCTTCTGGCATTCTTTCTATTTGCCCGAACCAACGGAGCATACCCTTTCTCATCTTTACACCGATACTATCTTTCATAGCTACTCGCTTTCTTACTACGCTGTTGCGAATACGGTCGGTCAGCGTGACTCCGCGCATCTTCCGCAGAGATCGCATTTCGACCGGATTTATCCTGCTTTCGTTCTCCTTCTTACATACCCAACTCTCACTGCCATATAACAGCGTTGGGACAAGCACTCCGTTATGCATGGCCAGCTGCACCTTTTAGCTTAAGTGCTGGCTCCCAAGTAGCCTTCCCATCGCACCATTCACTCTATTACCTGCATTCACTCTTCTCTCTATATCAGCGGTGTATTTCCCATCCTTACTGAAGGCGCATCCCACCTGCTTAATTACTTAATTATTATATTTCCTAATTTTACCAACTTCTGTCTGTGTTTCTGTTGATTTGTGAGTGCTGTACATGCCTGTTACAGGTATACATATAAGAACTGCACCAGTATGTTATATCTACCTCATGCAATATATGTATACTGTTGGCTTGTCTCTGAATGAATAAATAAATAAATAAATGAGTATCAGCAGTACACAGTATATGACACCAAAAAGTACATTGTTTACCTCCGCAATTACGTAAAACGTCCATTTAAAATACAAGTTTCTTGTACAATGTTTATTTCAAACGAAACAACTCACGCAGTGTCAACAGCCCGCATAGCCTCATTATGATCCGCTTGTTCCCATCCCGCTCAGTTTGCGATGATTTCCTTTGATACTCCTTTAAATTATCTAGCAGATAATACCCTGATATAAATCGGAGTTTATACTTAGCACCCTCATCACAATTATTTTTTTAGTATTTGGGGAAGATCGCGGAAGCGCAAAATGGATGCGTACTGTTTAGGACTTTGTGGGTACTAGAGCTGGTCGATTAGGATTCGTCTCTGTCCTGCAATGGACATGTTTTGGGTAAAAATGATATGCACACCAATTTTGCATTCATATTGTTAATGGTCATCGGGATCCCTTTAGTTTTCGATAGCAACTTTTTCATCCTATGCATGCTATAAAAACTAATCAGACGTTTCGATTAATTTTATTCTTCTAGTGTCACCAGTACCGCATGGGCTGTACAAAATGTTTTTGTGGAATATAATAAATATACATAAATATAATAAATATTTCTCAAATGAGGGTACAGAGGTGTACTGAGTACACCAATTTTTCGCCGACGATGTTAGGTCCCATGTAATAGGGGGCGAGCCTTTTGCCAAATACCGGGCACAATTCCAGACTCCATTGTGGAATATGGATAGAAAAATACTTCAGTAGTCTAAATATTCCTCTAGTCTAAGTCTAAAATATAATATGTCGCTGTAATGATCAGTTAAATAAATTTAAGTTCTCCCATTATAAAGTGGGTACGTAGGTTGAATGGTATCAAAATATATTTCACAAGTATAATAAGTGATCACACGAACTTACCTGAAGTGAAGTTCGATCATTATTATACGAAGTCCTTCGTTCGAATATATAAACCATATGCAGCTATCTCGACTCACTCTCCCGCCGTGCGCATCTTTTAGAGACTTGAAACGTCAACCCCTCGTCTATGCTATCTGTGGACATAAACTCTGCGACCATTCCTTTTAGAACTAGTACATTTCAACTTTACCAACTAGCAAGGCGGGTTGGGTACTTATATCTTCGAACAAAGGACTTCGTATAATAATGATCGAACTTCACTTCAGGTAAGTTCGTTTGATCACTTATTATACTGTGTCCTTCGTTCTCGATATAAACGATATGCAGCTGTTTAGAGCGATAAGGGTAAAGTTGACGTATACCACATAAATGTTTTCTATTCGTAAACGTGATTTCTAAAAAGTAACTTGTTATAAGTACTTTTGTAGTGTAACACATTCCCGTTCTTTGTATTGCCATACAACACAAATACAATGTATATATATATATTCGAGAGTCCTTAGTTATAAAAAATAAGGTAGCCTGTCCACTTGTAATAGTCACTCAGCTGATGGTTATGGCTGACATAGTTCTACTACTAAGAGTTCCTTATCACAGATGTTGTTCTCTTCTCTGAGGTACTGATATGATTGCAGTTGATGTTCTCGATGCTGTGTGACTTGTGGTGCTAAAGCTTTTATATTTGCTGCACTGGGCCTTTCCAGTTAAACTGTTGAGTGTACCTTGGTTTTTGTGGAATTTTCAGTTACATGTACATGTATGTTACTAAATTATAAATCAAATATTTTTCATACGAAAAAACATCTCTGAACAAATATTTGTCAGGATTTTTCCCAATAATACACTGCTTGTTTCCTTGTGTTAACTTGAAGTAAATAAATTAGTTCTAGTTTTATTTTCATTAAAATATCAATAACAATTTAGTAATATTTAAATATTCTAATAGCCTTAGTTTAAAAACTTAAGGCTACAGCCTTTAAAACTCTAAGAGCTGCACCTCCGGTATTATTTTGTCAGTGGCCCATGCAATTCCAGTAACACCCTAGCTTTGTATCTTTTGCCAGTATATTATGAAATAACATCTTTTAATATTAATTTCTATGCACATTGTCATACCACATTTCTGTGGACATAAGGGCAAATATCTTTTAGGAGTCATTCTATTTGAGTTAATTGTCAGTACTATATGAACTCCATTGTCCAATACCGTTCACATTGAGGCAGGGCCTCCGGTTAAGGTTGAGGCTCATTTTCAGGTAGAGACTGAGGGTTTTACTGTGTGAGCTTAAGTTTAATATAATGTTAGAGTTTGGTACTAGCTCCAAATAGGAATCCAGCTTCGGCCTCTCCTTCTATGATACATCTAAGACAAAGAAAATAATTTTACCTGTTCACCTGTTATGAAAAGTAATGTTCTACATATATAGCACTCCTCCAAGTACTCAGTTGGCCTCTTATCTCACCCCCTCCTTGTTTAAAGCTGGTAGAACCAGTAGAATACGCCATTGAAAGGTCCCCTAGTACCAATCCTAGGCGATAACGTCATTGAATGACCCCACAGTATCAATCCTAGAGGTGGTTTCTGCCATTAAACGACCCCCCAGTGTCGATCTTAGGCATTTCATCCTTTATTGCTAATAATCGCCCCCCGATCTAAAGCAAATATATAACCGATCTCGTGACGGTTTGCGTCTTAAATTTATTTTTTCAAGTAGGGTGAATTTTTTGTATGGCAACATTCTGTCTTGAATAAAAACGAAAAAACGACGCGCTACGGTTAAATACGCATTTTTATTTAAATAATCTCCTAAGTCGACAAAGCGCTTCATAATCGACAATAATACAATAGACTAGCGGTAAGACAAACATTGCAAACACAAACACATCATAAACATAGCTGGTCCTTCGAGCCGGATACAGCGGCAGCGAGCGAATACGAATTACAAGACAGACGCCATTACATGACGCCGTGACGCTAAGGACCCGTGAGCAGATTGTGCGCGTGGGCACGTTACAAAAGAAACCAACAAGAGAAGACGCGCTTAAAAAGGTACGGCCAGCCAAGCATCCTATCCCAAACCTCTCCCCTTCGCTTGTTAACGCCATGTTGACTGTTTTTCAGTGGGTTTGGTGAATGTGAGTGGTGCTTGCTTGCGTGACTGGTGGGATAGCGAGAGCAGCTTTGTGCCGGTTACTAGCATCGGCTGATTTCAAAACCGTAAGTACCCTTGCTTCTCTTTATACGCCAAAATGGAAACCGAATGCGCCAATGATGCGCTGATTGTGACAACCACGAGCTTCGCGATTTAACTAAAAAAAGAGGCACGCTTAAAGGCAGGCTTACTAAGCTAATATCTTACGTTAACAATTTAAAATATATAGAATTAAATTGTTAAAAAAAGATAGACTTAAAGTTAAGATTAGAGGGTGCATATGCAATATTTTCGGAATTTAACAGTATTCAAAGCAAAATAGAAGATATAATTAGTGAAAATGACATAGATTATGAGTTGAACCAAAGGGAATTGTTTGAAGAAAGCTATTACAATATAGTTGCACTCGCCAAGTGCATACCTAACAAAGGAGAGGTTACTGAAGTCTCAATATCCATACCCATCTTTGATGGGATGTATGAGCATTGGCTTGAATTTAGAGACACATTTTTATCATTAATCCATATTTCATTAATTCCATTACCTTAAATCCTCTCTAAAGGGGATTGCAGAGTTAGTTATAGATTCATTAGAGTTTAGATCAAATAACTATGTTGTAGCATGGGATCTGCTTCTTAATCGGTACAACAATACAAGACTTTTAGTTCACAATCATGTAAAGGCCTTTTTTACAATTCAAAAAATAGGAAAAGAGTCACCACATCTTATTAGGAAACTCATTGATACAATTCTTCAGACTCTTCGCGCTTTAAAAATATTAGGTGAGCCCACTGAGTATTGGGGCATACTGATAATTTATATAATTACTAATAAATTGGATGAGACCACTGAAAGAGAGTGGGAGCAGTACAAAGGTTCTACATTAAGAAATAATAATTCTAACCAAATAAAGATAGATGATTTATTAGGTACCTGATATATTAGAAACATTGATGGTGTCTCACAATAATTAGTTTTCTCAGGATATTAAAAGACACTCACATACTCCTCATAACAGTCACAAAGTACACTGTGATGTCTCCTCCAATAAGATGTCACATAAGTTTAATAATTTTCAAAAATCTTGTTTAATGTGTTCGGGAAGTCATCCATTATTCGCTTGTCAAAAATTTTTAGATTGTAGTTTAGAGTTTTAGATTCAAAATTGCAATTTATATCGGCTCATAAGTTATGTAAAAATTGTCTACGTTGTAAATGTAAAAATTGTCCATGCCGCAGATGTAATAAAAACATAATTCTTTAATACATAGCGAACCATCACATAATATGATCCCAAGTGTAGAACCCAATATTCATACAAGTAATTCTGCTAATAATCAGGTGATTCCTACACATTCCTTATATACAATGCAAGTGAATAATGCACAAGTCTCGAACCAATCTCGGCACATTAGGAAATAAACACGCGCTAGGAAAATAAAGTTTATTTATAGATAATAATAAGATTATTCGAGTAGGCGGCCGTATTATCAATACGGCCGCCTACTCGAATAATACTATCTACTAAAATCAGCCGAATTGTATTATCAATACAATTCGGCTGATTTTAAATTCGATAAAAAACACCCTATACTTATTTCTGCCAAACATCATTTCACAATTTTACTTTTTCGCTATGAGCACAAACAACTATTAAATGCTGCTCCTCAGGCATTCTTATTTAAGGTAGGAATCTTGCACGACAAATAGTTCATAGTTGGGTTGTTTGTGTCCGATTGAGAGGCAGGACCTTTCATCCAATAATGGGTAACCTCCCCAAGGAACGCATTACACAAAGTTTTCCATTTTTGAGGTGTGGCGTTGATTATCCCGGCCCAATGTTCATACTCAATCGCAAGGGTAGGGGTGCAAAGGTAACAAAATGTTACATTTGTGTGTTTTGTAACACGAGCAGTGCATCTAGAGCTAGTCAGCGACCTCTCCACTGATGCATATTTGTTAGCATTAAAGCGCTTTACATGGCGCAGAGGTAAACCTTAAGAAATCTATTCTGATAATGGAAGGAATTTCGTCGGTTTAATGAATGATTTTTCAAATTTTTAATCTAAATGTTCATCAGAAATTATAGAATATGCTACGAATCAAAATATTAGGTTTTCGTTTATACCACCGTATGCGCCTCATTTTGGCTGGGTATGTAAAACCGGGGTAAAATCATGCAAGCACCATTTACGTCGCGTGGTTGGGAATGCGCACTTGACATACGAAGAGCTTAGCACGGTGTTAACTCAAGTAGAAGCAGGCCTTAATTCCCGCCCGTTAACTCCAATGTCCACAGATCCAAACGACTTCACACCACTTAGTCCTGCAAATTTCCTGGTTGGCCGGCCGCTGTCTGCGCCTGCTTGTGATGACTTCACGGAGACTCCTTCTCATTGTCTCACTCGCTATCAACAAGTGGAGCAGATTCAACAGCATTTTTGGTCACGCTGGGCAAAAGAATATGTCTCCGAAATGCAAACGAGAGCGAAGTGGAAAATTGAAACATGACATGTTATTCATTATCAAAGATGACCATCTACCTCCGCTGAAGTGGCACCTTGGACGCATCATTGACGTGGTGCCGGGCAAGGATGGCGTTTCAAGAGTGGCGGGTAAATTTGCCAGCTGTTACACCAGTGATCATCCGGAGTCTTTATCGAAAGCCGGTGCTTTCAAGGCCGGGGGCATGTTCGTGCAAATACGCTTGTATTAATTTTTATAAAAGTTCGTTACGGTATCTAGTTTAAAATTTTTTGTATGGCAACATTCTGTCTTGAATAAAAACGAAAAAACGACGCGCTACGGTTAAATACGCATTTTTATTTAAAAAATCTCCTAAGTCGAGAAAGCGTCCATAATCGACAACAGAACCAGCGGTAAGACAAACATCGCAATCACAAACACATCATAAACAACGACTTACCGCCATCTTCGGATAAAACATTATGTCCTTGCCGAATCTTTCATTTTAGTCTCTTTAATTTTCTGCTCAGATGTTCATCTGAGTGTTTCCTTATAGGCAAGCTACAATAATAACTTACAACTCCTTGAATTCCACTTTAAAAACACTTTATGTAAACAAAAAACGTCCCGTGCACCGGCACACGAAAAAAAGAATGAAGTTGACAGATGACAGCATATTCAGGGGGAAACCAACGAGTGCGTTCCGTTACAAGCATTTTTTAATGTTTTGTAAATCGTGGCACCGGGACCAGGAAAAGAGGACACTCCACTAGTGATCATCGAAAGACGTCTGATATGTAATGCTTAAGACCTAATCAATTAAATTTACCTTAAAACACAGCGAATAATTGTTACAAAGTTCTTGTAAAGCACTTGTAGAAACCAACTGTGTGAAACAGAATCGAAGGCTTTCCTATAATCAATAAATATGCTGTAGATACTATGTTACTTTCTGTATGCTTCGTTCATTCTGATTGCATCTATTATAAGTTGTTCTTAGCAACCTTTGCTATTTTTCCGGCACCCCTTCTGTTTTTCTGCAAGTATATGATTTTCGGAAAAAATATTAATTAATAAATTATCTCACTTATGCATGCTGTAAGTATTTTATTTATTATTGAAAGCAAGTATTTAGATGGATATAATATATTTAGATGCATCCTCAATATTAGTATCTTAAGGTACTATAAAAGTTATTCCATGTGTATGATGTACTCTGGCATTGTATGTGGTGTCTGAATAAACGTGTTTAAATGCTTATGCAGTTATAAGTGAGTGGGTGTAAATTTCTTATATCAGAAAGTATGGTTATCAGATACAGGAGATTTCCAGCTGTGTGCGTTTGAGAACTTATGTGAACGTTTCTATTGGAATATGTTCGAAATGCATATTTGAAATGTGCGCTGTGTTTTCCTTAGCAGTGATTATCTACTCTGCATTCGCATTATGTTAAACCGGATTTTCCCATATCCCAGCCCAAAACTACCCGAGTACTTCAGGTGAAGGTGTTCTCTGATTTGGTGCGTTATTAATACTATTTTTATTATGATGAGTTTTAAGGCCTCTGTGAAAACATTTGTCCAAAAAATCAACTTTATTATTAAATGATTTTGGGAAACTACCTGTATTAAAATGATCTTAAGTGAATTTGCTGGCGAAATTTTTACACGGAGGAGTCGTAAGAGTATTCAATCTTAATAAGATTTCAAGAAAACAATTGAAATATACATGATCAAGCAATAATGCACAATTACATTTAATGAACAATACATTTTGTTCATATTGTAATCGTACAAGTTGTTGCTCCTTCATTTTATATTGTATTTAGAAAAATAATTGATGGAACAATTAATTTGTTGGATGGCCGAACGTGTTGGTTAGAATAGATTTAATCGAAAATGGAATAAAACCGAAGGTTGCCTTTGGTTACTAAAAATAGTATGTATTTATAAATTCAATTTGATTAGAATCAGTATTTGAACAGAGAACAAGAAATGTTGTCTTTTGGCTTGGAAAAATATTTTTTTTTTTTTATTTCTATTTGTTAAGAAATGGTGCCGACGTCATTCTGATTTATTCTTTTTAGTTTCTTTAAGGCATCTTCGGAGTTTGGTACAGTCTAAAAATTGTTACACCTATGTTCAAAAGTATTTTGTTGCTTGAATGTGTCAATAAAAAGGTTGTTTTAATGTGTCAAGACATTACGAGAGGACTCTGTTATTTCAGAATGGCCGACTGTAAACATTTTATTAATTATATAACTTATTTTTATTATCTGTGGTGCTTCTGGCATAATAAACAATTGAGTCATTGGCAGCACGGGAGTGCATAAAAAAGGTTGGCTCCTCTGGAGTGACGATTGGATTATGGCGGAATTTGAATAATAGCGTAATTACTAATATTTAATATTGTTAAGAGTAACTGGAATGTTTTTGCGTGCTGCTTTACATTTACACTTCTGAACTAGTTTTATTTTATTTAGTTATGAGATCTTAAGACTTTCTAATTATGACTTAACTAAGGTTAATCAGAGATAAGCACAAATTACTTGACTTTATCGTAAGGTACCTACGTCGAGAAAAGTGCTGTCGCGTTTATCTTTATTTAGTAAATCTGTAGTTTGAAAAGAATAAGCATACGGTAGCATAACGCTAACGTCCATCTGTTCTGAACACGTGAAAGGTGGTTAATCTTCGTTTTCATCTTGAAATAACAGTAGGCTCTTGTCTTGTCCGGTACACTGATCTTCCTTGATATACACACTTTGGTACTAAAATATCAGAAGATGCTCGCAATAATTGAGGATTAGTATTGTCACATAATATGCAGTGAGGTTAGCTGCTCCGCAGTATGTCCGACCGCTCACCCCGAAGCTAATCGAATAACAACGCAGCGCCGTCCGCCATCTTCCATCGACAATCTGTTTTCGGTCAATGGTCATCTGACAGCTGTCATCTATCATAGCTTCACAACTAATCATACTGATACAGTTTTGGCGGGAAATCGAACAGTGATGTCGTCATTTTGTTTTAATTCCTAAAAATTGTGTTATTTTGAATTATAATGTGTAATGTTGGTGGAATATTAACCATTATGTATTCTTATATGTGCACGAGTGAAGGTAATTGTAACAAAGTGATAAAACGTGCTTTTTCGATTTCCCTCAAAACGGCCGTCGCAATTGGTATGTAAAGTATCCATCGCTTTACTATTCAGGGTGGGACACTTCATCAATTTCATAATCATCCTTGTCATCAAGTTCATCGGAGAGTGGAATTAATTTTGAAATGAATATTCGTAATACTTGACATTGGCAAAATACGCGTCGTCGTGATGCCATAAACATAAAAAAAAACTAATCATACTCAACCATGCACTCAATACTAAAGTAATTATCAAAGGCATAGAGTATGACTATAGGCAAGTTTAAAAAGTTACCACCATTAACTGAAATCTTCAAATAATAGAATACGACCTTATAAATAAATATTTTTTTTTATAGTTGGTAACACTACTGTATTGGAGTATATACTCTGTAAAAGTAGATGTATATGTGGAAATAAAAAAATAAATAAATATTTAGAAGAATGGAAGCCAAAGAGGTCTAGAGAAAGAAACTCTCTGCCTGCTCCACAAGGAATCTGGTATGATAGAGATACTTTTACAATGAATACTATTAATGCATACAGAGAGATATTCAAAAACTTCCTACAACAAAAATTCCTACACTTTCTCAAAATAATAGTAACTTAGGTAAGTTTAAGCTTTTTGCTTTAATTCTACTAGCCCTGACGATATCTGCTGTGACTTAACTACGGATGGCGTTATGAATACTGGCAATACTTAAACGTGTTGTACTTTTGTATAGTAATAATGAATCAGCCTATCTCACGGACACACTTCTGGGCAACGCAACACACTTACTCTTAAAAATCGAGGTGAGAATCCACGCGCTATAATATCTGAGGGCTTAACAGGAAAAGATTGAAGTTAGCGTAACACTAGCGAGTTGATATGCTATCCTTGTCATACTACAAATATACGAATAGCCGGTTTCAATAGTCAACTTAAGGATAGATTTACTTACTGTCAGTAGAATTTTGACAGATTTCCCATACAAAATATGTCAAAATTATATCCGTAGTAGGCAAACCAATCTAACCTTGACCTAATTATTAAAACCGGCCGTAAATAAACATAACAGCACGATTACTCGCTAGCGTCACGCTAAAGACAATCTTTTTTTTCTTGCTTTGCCTTCTGATGCTTCTGAACTCAAAAGCGTACACTAAAAATGCAGTATTCGTTCCAAACTGGACTCGAAACTCGGACTTGAAAGTTTGTCTGGATTGTATATTTATGCCTTAGAAATTGATTAGAAGTAAATGATATCAAAATACAGGTTTAATTTTATAATCACACCGATTTGGTCTAAAATAGAGATTCATAAATATGTATGAGGTGACCCTCACGCCCCTAAATTTAATCTTGTTTCAGGCGTCACGTTAGTCGTACCTAAGTAATTAAATAATATAAAATTATACAAGAGTTTACGGAAATAAAATAATTTTATATTGACACCTTTTTGTAGTATTATATTTAAAGTATAACAGGTTTTTTTTCTGTATACATAACAGTACATAATGACTAAATAAAAAAATGTGCGAACGGGATCGGCAGATCCTGACGTTATTTTTTCAACTCTGAACATGATTTAATATGTAGATTTCTATTGATTTCATTAGTGTATTTTTGTCACGCCAAAATCATGCTCTCTCTCTCTCTCTCTCAGTCTCTCTCTCCCTTTCTCTCTCTCTATTATTTTATTATTTATCATTTTATCAAAGCAAAAATGTAAAGTAAGGATTTAAATCAATAAATATTCATTCATTTAATAAAAAAATATATAAAATAGTGAATTATAAATTATATATTCAAAAAATTCTAAATAAGAAATCATGTTTTATTAACTTAGTTTTCTAAATTTTCATTATTTAGACTTGCTGCTGTTCCTTTCTCCACTTTCCATTATAAAATTGAAATAATGACACAATATAAATCCCGTGTGAATTAAAAATAAGTTTAAATAATATTCACACGTGTGTAGAATTGAGGTTATACAGCTGGCCGCACACAATGCTTGCTGCTCGAATCTCGATACTGGCACGCACACACACATAAATCGTATATAAGGCACAGAGAGAAAGACAAAGAGAGGGAAGGATCTCCTGAAGGGGGCATAACACTTTTTCCTTACATGACTCACTCTACTGTAAGCCGCGTAAAAGAATTTCGTTCCAAAAAAAATCACTTTTCATTAAATTCTCAAACGGTATTCACCTCTTTGACTCATGTTCCCTCTATATTCTCTCTGCTGTGCGAAGATCCTCTCCCACAAATCGAGATAAGAGATATTGGGTTATTCTCCAACACGCGGACCCAGTGGGGATAAGTGAAGGCAGATTTATGGCTACCTTCATTTGGAACTTATCAATCTGCCTATAAGGCTTGCAACTCGACTTAACGATTACCACATTAAGTGGTTAACGTGTCTTCCGAAACACGTAGTTGCTCGAATTTAAAAATGCCACAAGCGGTCACCCATTTCAGACCGACCGTACCAAAATCTACTTAACCTTGATGATCGCTAAAACACCGCGGTCGCACAGCGCTACGAGTAGTGTTGTAAAAATGAGCGCTGAAGTCGAGCGTTTAGCGCTGAGTCGACGCTCACGAGCGTTGAAACACGGAGAAGACTCCAGCGTTTTAAGCGCCGACTCGAGCGTTTTTATAACACTAGCTACGAGCGCCTCAACGAGTACGTATGTATTGTCCATCTTTTTCTTTCTTTTTTTTTTTTTTTTCCTTTTTTTAAAAAACGTAGCCCCACACTAGGATTTATTCCTGTGTCGTGGGTGCGTTTACAAACATGAAAATTCACAAACAAATACCCAGACCGGAACAAATAATTGTGGATCACACAAAGATTTGTCCCGTGCGGGAATCGAACCCGCGACTATTCGACACAGTGGGCGGAGCCGCTCAAGCTCTTAACCACTGCGCTAAATCGTCCGTCGAACGTTTTCTTTAGTATAATGTTAGTTATCTTGCCATTTTCAGCAAAAAGTTCAATTTTGCTACACTGTAGAAATATTTAAACATGCCCAAGTAAAACTCAAGCGGTAAGTCGAGACAACTTGGAACAAGCCGAAGTGTGGAGTATCCATTTACTTGCGGACGTGTGTCAGTCGCGTGTTGAAAGTGAAAAGTTTCCACGTGATAGAGTGAACGAGAATAGAAGCTGGATCTTGGGGAATGGTCATCGGTAGATACGGTATAAAGTTGGTAACGTCTATACATAGACTTCAGGAAGAGCACAAAGATTTCTTTATACTAGAAGAAACAGAAGTATTTCATCACATCTGCCACATACCCGTGTAAAACTTGCTGAGACTACTATAAAATTGATGAGTATTTGGTAAAGTGGCGTAAGCGTAAACAGGTTTAATTATTGATTTAGAAAAACAACAATGCACAATGCTAGATGATAGCCCTAAAAACAGTGCAACCATTTTGACTGTAGAGTCAGTTGAGTCTCATACTAGATATAAACCTAATATGAAAAACAATGCTTGCACGCGATGTATCTTTGTATAACTCACAGATATTTGTGACGTTTATGCCGGTAAACGCATCAACGTCACGCGAATAATTTTTAGCTATGCAATTGATTTCTTCTAAAAAACAATAATAAAAGGTATAAAAGGTCAGCATTCATCCAAGCACTGTGTTATCACGCCAAGTCCATTATGGGAAGTTCAGAAGTTTAACAAAAAGGAAAATCATCTAATTGCATTTTTTTACTTCTTAAATACAAGCTACAAAAAAACGTTTCTCCCATGTTTACATAGTGAAACTTTCGTCAAGATACTTCGTTGTAAGATACACCAAAGTTGTTCAACAGCAAAGTATCATATCCTACTTATTATATATTTTCTTTTTAACCGTCGCAGCGGATTCACTTTTAACGTTTTGAATTTTTAAGACGCTCGGTTCGCAAAGCTTTCAATAAGTTTCACTGGCTGAAACACCCGATTTGGATAGCATGCGTAATTCGGAGTAAACTTTGGTTTACTTTCGCCATTGGAGTTCGTCACTCTATCATAAATGTTACGATCTCCATTTGAAATTTGGAGCAGGATGTTTTAAAAGCACTTTATGTAAAGTTGAAATTCAATTCAAAATGTTTTATTTTACATTTTTATGTTGGGGTCTGTGTGGTAGTGCTTAGTTTGCCTTCTAAAATAAGCAATTAAAAGCTGTTAGAATGGCTACCATAAATGATCACTTGGGACTATTTCTGCCTATTTTATGTGGGATTTGTAGAATATTTGGAAAGATTTGTCAGATGCCGGTATTGAACCCATAACTAGTCGATTTGGTTAACCAATCAGCCTATGTACAAACCATTAGACGAAGCCGACGTGCGTAAAATACTGAGTTAGTTTTAACTTTTAAGAAGACTATTTTTTGAATTTCAACACCATTTTCTTTCATGAATTAAATTTACCGGCGTTTATTTATGTATAAGTAAGGATACTTAATTGAAATATTAAAAACTCCCCTGAATATTTTTCATATTTTATCTTAAGATATTGTAACTAACTGATGGAGAGCTCAGTGGAGTATAACAATAGCGGTCAACTGCGTATCTCTATCCACTGAAAGTCCGGTGATAACAGCCAATGAACTGTGAGAAACGACGGCACGACGAGACCAAGTTACTTTATATTAAAGCCACACCATACTATATAAAATGATTTTCTTAGTAAATTGCCTAAAAAGTTACTGAATCTATAGCATCAAGCCAAATCCCTTGCAGGCAGGCAGAGAGTACATACTTCCAACAGGTTCTTTCCTCATAGACCTCTCTGCCTTTCTCCACTTTCATACTTCGTCTCATTCACACTCACCGGTTACAGAAATTCAACATATAAAAAAATATCAGAGGAAAGAATGTCAAAAGAGTTGCTATACAATGCAAAAATGGAAGGATGTCGAACTGAGTCATGGGACTTCCGCAAAACATGGGGAAGATCGGACGTCGGACTTTTACCGACTAAAACCGGTAGTCGGCATCAATCTCTGAACTACCCTCCTAAGTGCCTTGGAGATGAGACTAGACACTCCTTCGTGTGCCGACGCGGTGTTTTTCGAGAAAGTATTGAGGGACCGGGGTAGACCTAGACTGCACTGCGCCAACGTTTACTAGAACCTGCAAATAAAACAACAAAGTAAAACACAATTCCCAAAAAAACCCACCGAAAACAATAAAACATACCATAGGATTACTTTAAACCCTGTAGGACGCTCACTTGCGTAATTCAGCAGAACGAACGTGTTGTGGTAATATAAAACAGGCTGTAATGGCCACTAAAACTTTTCTAATGACCACGATGCCCCAAAACTGTCTCCGGAGAGCGAATTTCCCTGTAAAATATTTATGATTTTTGCTCCTTCCAAGCGTATTTTTGTAGACGCAATTTATTTATATTACCTACATACTTCTTGCGGTTTCGAAAACGAGGTATGTGTACAATATCCTGAGTGTAGTTTCCGGTTTGCTGATATAAATAGAGCCAATTCTTTTTGCGGCGACATTATGTTAGAAAAGTAGATTATTTTTTAAAATGGATGAGCAATTTATGTAACATATTATTAAATAATGGGAATTGGCCACTTTTAATAAATAGCGTTAAATGAAAAACTATTATTAACACCCGTAAATAGTACTGTCTGTCCATTAGTATAATAATAATAATAATATTAGCCCTGTTAAGAAATTGTTTCACCGTTGGGAACGGGCCTCCTCTCAAACTGAGAGGGCTTAGGCAATAGTCCACCACGCTGGCCCAGTGTGGGTTGGCGAACTTCATACACCTTCGAGAAAACCTTAGGCATGCAGGTTTCTTCAATATGTTTTCCTTCACCGTTAAAGCAAGTGATAATTAATTTTTAATACGCGCATCTAAAGACAGAGGTGCGTGCCTGGGTTGGTTTGCCATTAGTTTAAAATTAATATAATTTAAAGAAATATGTTTATATTAAACTATATTGTTAGCTTACATCTGGCAACACCAACAGCGCCATCTTTATTCATAGGTCAAACTAAACTTATGTCAAACTAAACTTATATAAGATCACACCGAATGACATTTGGCATTCTAGCTCAAGACGACAACAGGCTAACATCGTTTATCGTTTACATATAATTATTGAGTGTTTGTTTGGTGATAAGTGATTTGTTTTTGTGATAAGCAGTAATACAGTGTTAGTAATTCTAAACGTTATCTTTTGATTTTATTAAAATACAGTGATATTTCTTGTTTGTGTGATTCGAGGGTAATAATTAAATTGAACTATTATATAAAATTACTGATTTTATTTAACGAATTCCCCATTCTGGACTGGTGGCCTCTACCTATATCATCACGCAAGATTTCTTGCGGGTTAGGCACAGAATACAGAGTTCCAACGGGTTCATATTTATGTTATAATTGATTATTTCTAAATTCTATATATCATTAAGATTTATATATTTTGAACTGTTCTGTCAGAAATTCTTTCAAACGTAATATCATTTAAATCTATACGTTATTTATTGCAGAAAACAACTAAACAAAAACAAACGTAATTTGCTTAATTTTCTAAAATATTATACATCATACCCGTTCCTTACCCATTCCTTACCCATTAAATTTTCTTACATTTACATATTTAAGGTTGAAATTTAATATTACTACACACAAGTTCTCTTAACAATTCAGGTATAAAGCAAAACATTTTATGGGGCATGAGAGAGCTACTACGGACTTTTATAGTAACTTCTAAGAATTTCTGGTTGTGTGCCTCCGGCTATTGTGATGGACCTTAGAACAAACTGTGCGGAAAAGCTAATAAAAGTTATATTACTTGGCTTTTAGCATTGATATTTTCAACTTGTTTTGTACAGAAAGAGCTTGTTAGCGAAATAACTGGTATACCTGGTTAAAAGTTTGTTTGGTAATACAAGGTCCAAAGAGTTTATCTGATTTTATTTATAGATTTTATACATGTTTTTCAATACAAAGTTAGTGTATGACGGACGGAGTGACGGACGATTTAGCGCAGTGGTTAAGATTGTAAGGTAAGCAAATAATAATTGAATTGTAGGTAGTTACAAATGATTGTCTATTCCACTGTCTGTGATTAAATGCGTTAAGTGAACATTGTGTCTACGTTATTTTTCCGCTGAATATATCTCAAAGAGCTTCACCTGATCCGCCCACTGTGTCTAATAGCCGCGGGACCGATCCCGCACGGGAAAAATCTGTGTGTGACTCACAATTATTTGGTTTGATTTGGGTATTTGTGTATGTCTGATAATTTTCATGTTTGTAAACGCACCCACGACACATGAATCCTTCCTCCACTCTCATGGTTCGTCTCATACACGCTCGCTGGTTACGAAGACTCTTGACATGTTCTTCAGATAAGACTCTGTCTTTGGTCATGGTAACACAGTCTAGGTCTTCCCCGGTACCTACATCCTTCCACTTTCGCATCGTATATCTATTTTATCATTCTTGCTTCTGGCATTACAAGTTATAATGATTTGTTTGCTGGGACAGTGAAAAAGCTACAACTCAGCATAGATGCCTCGCTTGAAACAGCTTGGCGCTGATTTTCTGCACCCATAAATAGTACTAGTCTATCGCCATTATACCGGCCATAATGCTAAACGCCGGACTGATGCTGGGAATTATTCTGTCGAAACCTCATATTTTGTCTGGCCTAGGATTCTCTACTAGGTCACTACGCGAATTATTCGGCATTAGACAAACGAAAAGATATTAACAGAAAAGTTAGGTCCAGAAAAAAGGTCCAGTAAAACAGAAAGAAAGAAAAAAGAAAATAATTTATTCACTATCACAATAGAGGCACAGTGTATACAATTACTAATAATTAATTAATTAAATATTAAATAATTAATATTATTATCTATCTATCAATGTATATCATCACGCCAGATCCCTTGCGGGGTAGGCAGAGAGTACAGAGTTCCAACAGGTTTCTTTCCTTATAGACCTATCTAGCTTCCTCCACTTTCATAGTCTCACACACGTTCGCTGGTTTTTTTTTTATATTTAAGTAGCATAATACCAAAGTACCAATGATGACCCATAATTAAACCCAAAGACTTCCCTCACCCCAAGAAGAACCCTCAGTCATAAGGCATCATATTGGAGCTGGATTGGATACGTAATTTAGTATAATAATGAAAAAAAATGAATAAAGCATTAGACAAAAAAAAAAACCCGCAGTTTCTCGCCGGATCTTCTTAGTGGAGCTTCGCGTTCCGATCCGGTGGTAGATTAATAAGTTAAAAAATAACAATTTATAAGTACCCCCACAGGGTTTATACAAAATCAATAGTTTGAGTTTGAATAAAGCGGGATCTCAAGAATTAGCCACCAAACATTTCAGCGAAACTCACCCCATTCAACCAGCAAAACGCCACTAATATTGCGCAACAGAAAGCGGTTAGCGCACTAGCAGTACTGCTAATTCATTGAATATACTGCAAATAAGTTGTCGGATAGCTACAGCCAGCTCGAGAAATATGATATCTGGGGTGGGCCCCTTGGGATCGCATAAAGAAAACTTTAAGGCACCATTAAGGACTGTTTTATTTGCCGCGCGCCGGCTCCGCGAGATTTACGTACATAACGCCCGTAACGATTTAATGCAGTGCCGGCGATATTTTAAAATGGATTTCTAGGCTAAATAAATATTTTCCATTGTACTGTATTTACCCGATAAAATTCAATCTGTTGAGTGATTTCAGGTTTGGATTTCAACAAATAAGGTTACGGTATAACGCTAGTAATATACTTGGTGTATCTTTGAACAAACTTGCATATACTTTAATTTTGGGCTATAATTTGATGAGTCTTAACTTACTTAACACTAACAAACAAAGCATAGCTTAAATTAGTGGGGTTAGAAGAATTAAATTAAGCACAAAAGTTTCTATTTATCTGCGAATTCCATATACCTACACGAAAACAACGATTTATATCGATAGCAATTAGAAAAAAAAAGTTAGACTGCCCCGTTGTTTAAGTGGCTAATTTACATAGCAATCATGAGGCCCTTGATTCGAATCTTAGGTTGGACAAAGTTTATTTTTTCTATAGAAAAAATCCAATAAGTCCAGATTTTTGTTCCCCCTATTCCTTTGGTAAGAAATGGGCGTACAAAGTTCCTGCCCACTCCGCTGGGTGAAGATAGGCGTGACATTTTTTTTTATATTAGAAAAGAAATAGTCTATCTATCTATCTATAACCTCACGCCAGATCCCTTGCGGGGTAGGCAGAGAGTACAGAGTTCCAACAGGTTCTTTCCTTACATACCTCTCTGGCTTCCTCGACTCTCATAGTTCGTCTCATACACGCTCGCCGGTTACGGAGACTCTTGACTTTTCCATCAGATAAGACTCGGTTTATTTGGTTGTGGTAAGATAGTCTAGGTCTTCCCCGGTACCTGCATCCTTCCACTTTCACATTGTTCCACGACCAAATAAACCGAAAAGAAATAGTGTTTATTATATTGCCCTCCAAGAAGCTGCAGTATGAATTATTGAACCAAATAAATCAGGTCCTGGAAAATTGTAAAGAACTCCGACTCATTGACGAAGAAACGACTTCGGGTAGAGCCAGCAACGTACGTCGCTCAACATTTTTCAAAGTACTAAAACTATTTATTTTACAAACGTTGATGAACTGTATCAGAACAGTATTATTAGCAACATATTTAAATATACTTAGATCAACATAATTATGAATTTGATGCAAATCGCAAAAGTGTGAAAGCGTTATGTTGTTGACCGTACATATTTATTGCTTTCGTATTTAATGTTTTACTTACGTACTGTGACGTTTTGCAAAAGAAGCTTTGAATATTTCTCCAAACACCGTACGAAAGATGTGATTCTTTTCAACAGTTCCCAACTTAATATAATTTGAATGAGTGCTTCCAGCAAAGAAAATTATAAGCGCGATTATTTCGATAGACATCAAAAACAGGTTGGTTGTTTAAAAAAATGTAGTCATCACTCTATTTTTTATTCGTTACATTTATTAAATGTGTGTGAACAGTACACGGTACACCTTAACCACACTCGCTGGGAAAATAGAGTCGTGACGGTATCTTTTTTTGTAAAATTTTTACCATCGATGCGAGGTCATGTTTAATGAACATGTCACGCCGGGAGCGACCTACGTCGATGGTTTGATGCTCGAAGTTGTTCGGGAGTATGTCTACCTTGGACAAGTTGTCCAATTTAATAGAAACAACTTCGTGAAAGAAATCAACCGCAAGATCCAATTGGGTTGGGCAGCATTTGGCAAACTACGTCACGTTTTCTCTTCGCCTATACCGCAATGCCTGAAGACTTAAGTCTATAACCAATGCGTCCTACCTGTTATGACTTACGGGCCGAGACGTGGCCACTCACAGAGGGACTAGTCCACAAATTTAAAGTCGCACAGCGCGCTATGGAGCGAGCTATGCTCGGCGTCTCTTTGAAGAATAAAATTCGTAACGAGGTAAGCCGACAAAGAACCAAAGTTACAGACATAGCTCGCAGACTCAGTAAGCTAAAGTGGTAATGGGCTGGTCACATCTACATAAGGACCGACGGCCGATGGAGCAAACGTGTCCTAGAGTGGAGACCGCGACTTGGTAAGCGTAAGGTAGGACGGCCCCCAGCTAGATGGACCGACGACCTCAAAAATGTCGCTAGGACAGACTGACCGTGGACCGGAGGACCGTGTGCAATGGCGCGTGTTAGGAGAGGCCTATGCCCAGCAGTGGACTGATTGATTGATTGCGAGGTCAGAAAGCTTAGCACGAAAATATTGACGGTAGCGTGTCGATAGTTAGTTGATATACCATCCTGACGGACGGCTTGGTCCAGTGGTTAAGAGCCTCAGCCACTCCGCCCACTGGATCGATTAATCGCGGGTTTTAATCCCGTACGGGACAAATTTTTGTGTGACCCACAAATATTCGTTTCGGTCTGAATGTTTTTGCATGTGAATTTCATGTATGTAAAAGCACCCACGACACAGGAATTATTTCTAGTGTAGGGAAACGTTTATTAAAAAAAAAAACTAGTCACGTTGCAAATTTCCTAAATAAAAATAGGTTGAAACTCAAAACCCCGTGATCGCATACCACACTCAACAAGGCAGGCTATCAAAAAATAATATCTATCTATCTATCATCACGCCAGATCCTTCAAAAGTAATTATTATACAGATTGAAGTCAACAGCCCTCCCAAAAATATACGGACCATAACTGACTTTGTCAACTATGGGCCTTCTCATATTGTTAAACACCCCATTATGGGTACAAGTATTGTTGAAAGTGTATTATGTAACTACTATATGTTTAAATAAAGGGAGAACCTCTCACGACAGTCCATTTATCGTGGTTATGTTTACTAAATCCGCAACTAACAAAGCTTATCGCGGCTTATGCATAAATAAAGAGATGTAAGTCGTTCGGTATAAAGGACTGACCTGAATGTTTAACATTCGTAGAGCTAAGAAAGCAAATATAGTTGCGTTAATTATTTTTTGGACCGATGACCTGAGCTTAGTATGAAAAGAATAACGTTGCCGTAATGCTATAGAGTTAATATGCTATCCTTTTTGCACAACAAATATGCTAAGTATAGATGAACGTGACAGGGGGCTATTTTGATGACGTTACGATCACGTCAAATGGTTTGCGCTGAGCCTTCCGGTGAAGGTCGCGGGCAAAATCACTTCAGGTCCAAAAAGTTGAATTTGCAGAATGTTGAAACTCAAAATGTTGATTTCCCAAAATGTTGAATTCTCACCTTCACGCCTATATTCCTCAAGCGGGGGTGGCAGAGGTGTACCATGCACGTCTACTTTTCGCCGACAATGTTAGGTCCTATGTAATAGGGGGCGAGCGTATTGCCATATCCCGGGCACAATTCCAGACTCCGGACTGATACTTGAAAATGTTCGATAGTAAAACTACTTTTGTCCGACCTAGGATTTTAACCAGGACCTCGTGATCGGAAAGCACATTATTCGTCACTAGACCAAAGCGGCAGTCAATTGAATTTTCATTATGTTGAATTTTAGAAATTTTGAATCCCATAGTTTTGGACTCTCATAATGTTGAATACCCAAAATGTTGAATTGCCATAATGTTGAATTCCTAAGTAATTACCATCAACAGAAAAACAGAAAAAAAAAATGTTTGACAAGTTACAAAGGGACATTGTATTATTATCTAATTTAACGACAGTTAATTTAAGATATTGGCAAGCGCAGTGTGGGACGACCGCCTGCCAGATGGACCGACGATCTTGTGAAAATCGCAGGAAGTCGTTGGATGCAGGTGGCATCGGACCGGTTACGCTGGAAAGCGATTGGGGAGGCCTATGTTCAGCAGTGGACAAGTATAGGCTGAGATGATGATGATGATGATTGGTTAAAAATGAAGACCATACGTATACGAAGAAGATTAGTCGATTTTTACCAACTGTCAGGTGTCACATCCCTCTACAAGATGCAGGAGTATACAAGCTTGATTGTGAATATGGTCTCTCTTATATAGGACAAACATAAAGACCGGTAAAAATTCGGGTTAAAGAACACATAGCTGACCTAAACCACCGTCGCTCAAAGAAGTCTGCAGTCTGTGAACATGTCCTTGACCGCACCCGCCATAACATCAGATTTGATAGACCACAAATCCTCGTAAAATAACACCGATTCCTACCAAGGATGGTTTGCGAGGCTATTGAAATTAAAAACCATGCTAATTTCAATAGAGAAGATGGCTGGGTGCTTCCATCGACTTGGGATCCGGTAATAACATAATCAAATCCAAAACCAAGCATAACACTGCAAGGCCTCATTCTGCGTAGATTGGACCAACAAAAATAATTAAGAAGTCGAACGTCCGAACGAACGAACGTGACGTCTAACACCTCAGTCCTCAATGCTGCAAAGCACTCGAAACGTCGGGAACTTAAAAATCAAAAATCCGAAAAATAGTTTTATTTCTATCTATCTATCTATAACCTCACGCCAGATCCCTTGCGGGGTAGGCAGAGAGTACAGAGTTCCAACAGGTTCTTTCCTTACATACCTCTCTGGCTTCCTCGACTCTCATAGTTCGTCTTATACACGCTCTCATAGTTTTATTTCATATGTATTTTTCGCGTAAATCTAAGAATTCAGTACCATGCATATATTATAATTACCAGATATTATTCGAAAACGAGCATTGAGTATACGTTTCGCAGCTAAGCCAACAGAACGCGTATGAACCACAATCTCATTAACAAAGCTATTATAATCTTTCTTTGTCGTCAGAAAGAGATTGTCCACATCTCATACGCTGTTTATCTTTACAGTTTATAGTTGCGACTCTTTTTCACGGCATAATAAAAATAGTTTTGATAATTAACACCATCGAGTTAATAGGCCATCCTTTTTTTACTTTAAATTTATTCAAGAAAGATGAACTCTTTGGTAAAATAAAAAATTAAGTTCAGTATAATGTAGCTTAATACCTACTCTATTTCTATGTTTGTTTGTAGCTTAATGGGTTTATCTTAGAAATAATTCATACGTCCCTAGAGAACAAAGCATTGTGTAAAGGGAGGGGTATGGGCGCAATCTGAAAGTCCGTTTTGGATAATCCATTTATCCCTTGAAAAGCTAAAGAGCACTAGTATCAATTTCTTGGAAATATGTTTTAACTACAAAGAGAAGACGAGAATAAAATATTTTACGGCCACTTTCTAAGTAAGACTCACTTTCTAAGATTTCGTTGGTTTTTCGCAGCTTTCGTTTTTATAAACAAAACGATACGGCTAGACGACGGTAACCCTAATTCTAGTCAAAAAAATAATCGTTTCAAAAACAATGTTATTTATTTATACTACCTACAGAAAAATATAACCCAATAAATTTCTAGCGAAACTCCAGTTTAGAGATACATCAATCAACGTCTTAAACAAAACACTGGATACTAAAATTCAGTCCACGACACCACTAAATCATAGCGAAAAGAAATCTGTTAAAACAACTTCGTGGCAAGAAGTGCCCCCGAATAAAATTCCTCCTCAAGAACATGTTGTATCAAAGCACTTTTTTTGTGAAAACTGACTTTTCCTCCAAGTGTGGCGATTTCACAAAGTTTAAGTGGCCATTAGCAAAGTTGTTTACAGCTGTCCCAAGGCGATGGACCCAGGTTCCGGCCTAGTACGTTTTAGTACAGAAGCTTATAAGGAAATCGACGTAATGGTAATACAAGTTTGTTACTAAACGGCGTTCAGTAGCTATTAAGTTGAAACTGGAAATTCTTTGGCGCGCTTAACTTGTTATTAGCATCGAGCTAAATAACACCAAGCTTTATAAAGACGAAGTTTACCATTTTGGACCTAAACTTTGTTTAGATCCTTAGAAACATAGTTCTTTTGCCTAAATGAATTACTTGATGGATCATCATGCGCGCGGTTATGGCGTGTGTGTGTGAATGATCTACAAAGACGGATATGGCATAAAATGTATATATTCCTAGGGTATACAAGGTGTATCGTAAATAACGCAAGACCTCAGACACCCCGATTAGACAATGGCTTCATAAATTCAATAGGATAAACAATTTTCCAGATTTAAAATTTTGAACCCCTTTTTTGAGCACTTTTATAGCCCAATTAACAATGAAACTTGTACGTGTATGTGTGAGTATTGAGATATACGTTTTAGAAATACATTTGAAAACTCCGTATTACTTTGAATCAAATAAGTTTATTATTTATTAGGCCGCTTCTAGCGCCATTTTTGTTAGTAATGCTCAGTCTAGACAAGTATTACTCTAAGTTCTTATGTTTGTATTGTAGTTCGGTATGAGGTGTAACCAAATCCCTAAGTATTTCGTTCGTTCCAAAATGTGATATTACCTAACATGTTCACGTCCCATAATAAAAAAATAATGAAACCTGAGAACCACTCATCTTGATTTGTGAAAGAATGACTTTGCACAGCGGGACAGTTAAGTCAGACTTATATTTTGATTTTGATTTTTGTTTGAATCAGAATTGATTCAAAAATGTTGTCAATAGTATTTACGCCTGTTTCCCTACATTATATAACACTTAAATAGTGAGTTTTAGATCAAATTTATAATAAAAAAATAAAACATTGAACGACTGAGTAAAATTTTACATTTAAAAATGCTAGCGATGGATTTTCAAATGTAGAATAGGTAAATTTAAATTTGATAAAACCAAGCCAGCATCTTTAAGTAGCTATAAGACTTTGAATTTAGAAAACCGTTATCTTAAAAAGATTAGCGTTAAAAATATACATTTTTTGTAGAATATTTCGATGCTTCAGTAAACGATAAATCGATAAAGCCGCCACCTTCACCTGCGTACGTTTGCGCTAAATAGCGACACAAACTGCGTCCGGCAGTTCACGTCAAACTATCGTAGGTAAGTGCTGAAGCAAAGGTCAGATACACTAAATATATTAAATACATTTTTTGTTCAATTAGATGGAACTTCTGTGCGACGTTTTTAAGGTCATACTCACAAGATACGAATGAAAGATGCTCAAACGAACAATATTATCATCCTAGTACATCAAATATCTGTTTGGTCACAGAGGGCTCAGCACGAAAATTTTCACTTTAGCGTGACGCTAGCGAATAATCGTGCTATCACGTTCATGTTTATATAGTTCAATATTTTTTTATTTTTTTCAAATAAAACACCGTCACACCTATATTCCCCAAGCGGGGGTGGCAGAGGTGTACTGACCAACTAACTTTTCGCCGATGATGTTAGGTCCCATGCAATAGGAAGCGAGCTATTGTCATATACCGGGCACAATTCTATACTCCGGACTCATACTGGGAATTCTTCGATAGAAAATCTACTTTGGACCCAGGATCTTGTGATCTCAACGCGCATTGTTCGTCACAAGTCCAACGAATTAGTCAATTTTTATTATGAATCTTTTTGTGCTGAGCTAGGATTCGATTTGATTCTGATTCGGAGCTCGATTTCGGATCTAAGCCATAGATTATATAATTGATCTTAGCGGTGAGAGAAGATCGAGAAGTCTTTTGCCCAGCAATCGGACAATACAGGCCGATTTATTATTATATTTCTAAATTTAAATATGTTCAATTGGTCGTGCTGGATCTTATCTAAAACTAATTAGTGTTGTCATAAAACAAGTTTAAATATTGTTTTCATAGGAAAATCTTATTAAAAATCTCTCGGCTCAATTCAATCTTATTAAAAATCTCTCGGCTCAACTCTCGGCCCAATTGAAGTAGGTGCCAACGCTCACGGCTAGGAGGTGAAACGTCAACAATTGTGGCGTGTCTGAAATGTTATTCTGGGGCGGATACCGTAAGTAACGTACTGTGTTTACCCACACTCAGTGTATCTTCCCCCGTAGGGCTTAAAAGTCCAAAGTTTAAGTCAAATTATTTACTTTGTATAAAGCCTTGTGTAAACCACTTACCTACAAATTGTTGAACCCTGCGGGACATTTAGAAATTATTCAGGATATTAAGTCATTGCACATTCTCAGTTCTTCAAATCGTTTGCACACTCTTGCTTTCCATGATCCTTTGTATTCTATTATTTAGTTCTGAAAACGTTCACCAACTTTTGGACTTAATATTGTTTAAATATGTTCTGATTATTTGGTTCTGAAAACGTTCACCGACACTTGTATTGTAAAAAGTATTACTGATTTGAACAAAGAGAATGTTCAGTAACTTATGCACTGTACTGACTATACACTTCTTATCAAAAAAAGGTACCTTGTACTTTTATAATAATAACAAAATGTATGCTGTATTTGTTTGTAAACGTAGTTGGTAGTTCTTACTGTGCCATAGATGCGTTTACAAACTTAAATTTCACATCCAGAAACAACTAGACAGACACACAGATTAGGAGGTCATACAAACATTTGTTCTGTGCAGGGACCGAATTCATGAATGCTCAAACGAAGCGACTTCGTTGGTCTAATGGTGTATAATTCCGCTGGAGATCACGATTACAATAGTTCGGACGAAGTAGAAGTATTACAAGGTCCCCACAAGGTGGATCGTTGACCTGGTGAAGGTTGCAGGTAAACGTTGCATGCATTAACCACGGAGCCGATCGTCGTGGTGACCTTCCGGCGAGGCCTTTGTCATGCCTTGGACATCTTTCGCCAGATCATGATGATGATAGATTAACGTCGAAAAACTATCAGTAGCCGATGTCGGTAGACTAGAATGTTGCCCAATCAATCAATCAATCAATCGGCCTATCGCAGTCCACTGCTGGACATAGGCCTCTCCTAACACGCGCCATTGCACACGGTCCTTCGCCTTCCGCATCCAGCCTGTCCCAGCGACCTATTTGAGGTTGTCGGTCCATCTAGCTGGGGGCCGTCCTACCTTACGCTTACCAAGTCGCGGTCTCCACTCTAGGACACGCTTGCTCCATCGGCCGTCGGTCCTTCTGCACATGTGACCAGCCCATTGCCATTTTAGCTTACTGAGTCTGCGAGCTATGTCGGTAACTTTGGTTCTTTGTCGGATTACCTCGTTACGAATTTTATCCTTCAAAGAGACGCCGAACATAGCTCGCTCCATAGCCCGCTGTGCGACTTTAAATTTGTGGACTAGTCCCACTGTGAGTGGCCACGTCTCAGCCCCGTAAGTCATAACAGGTAGGACGCATTGGTTATAGGCTTTAGTCTTCAGGCATTGCGGTATAGGCGAAGAGAAAACGTGACGTAGTTTGCCAAAGGCTGCCCAACCTAATTGGATCCTGCGGTTGATTTCTTTCTCGAAGATGTTTCTGCCAAATTGGACAACTTGTCCAAGGTAGGCATATTCCCGAACAACTTCGAGCATCGAACCATCGACGTAAATCGGTCCCGGCGTGACATGTTCATTAAACATAATCTTGGTTTTATCCAAGTTCATGCCGAGACCGACACCTCGAGAGGCCCCATTAAGGCTATGCAGCATTTCGCTTAACTGTTCCAGTGACTCTGCCGATGCCGTTCCGATGACGATATCATCGGCAAACCGAAGGTGTGACATGTATTCGCCGTTGATGTTAATGCCCCGCCCAGTCCAGTCCAGCGTCTTGAAGACGTCTTCGAGTGCATTGGTGAAAAGCTTGGGGGATATTACATCCCCCTGTCTTACCCCTCGACGCAGCTCGATCGGGTTGGTCTTTTGGTCCTGGAGCTGGACGGTCATTTTGGCGGTATCATACAGACATCTCAACACCTCGATATAGCGCCAATCGATGCCACATCGCTGCAGAGCATCCAAAACCGCCCAGGTTTCGATGGAGTCGAAGGCTTTCTCGTAGTCCACGAAAGCCATACACAGCGGCTGATTGTACTCTTCGGTCTTCTGTACAATCTGCCGAACAGTATGGATGTGGTCTACGGTGCTGTAGCCTTTTCGAAACCCGGCTTGTTCCGGTGGCTGGAACTCGTCAAGTCTTCTGGCGAGGCGGTTTGTGAGTACTCTCGAGAACAACTTGTAGACGTGGCTCAGGAGTGAGATGGGTCTGTAGTTCTTCAGCAAGGTTTTGTCACCTTTTTTGAAGAACAGAACCACCGCACTCCCGCTCCACGCTTGAGGTGTTAAGCCCTGGTGGATGACGGAATTAAAGAGACTCGCTAGCTTTTTCAGGATTGGAGTCCCGCCTGCTTTTAGGAGCTCAGTGGTGATTCCGTCATCGCCTGGCGACTTGTTGTTTTTGAGCTGCTCGAGAGCCACTCTGACCTCGTCCTGGTTGACATCAGGGATGTATTTCGTGTGGTGGCGTGTGAGTGGGGCTCTGTGGTCGTCAGCGCTGGGTCTCGTGGGTTTAGTCATCCGTGATGCGTACAGGTCTTTGTAGAAACTCTCAATTTCCTTGAGTATCTCGAACTTCGAGGTTACGGTTTTGCCACCCGCAGTTTTAAGTTTCGTCAGATGGGATCTACCTAGCTGGCGAGCGAAGACTTTGGTGCCTCTGTTCTGTTCAATCGCAGCCGCGATGGCGCGGGTGTTGGAACATCGGAGGTCACGTCGCACCCGCTTCCGGATCTTCCGGGTGAGGTTCCTCCCATCCGGCGAAGACGCCTGCGTGGATGACATTTCCCGTCTCTGCCTCATAAGTTCAAGAGTCTCGAGCGAGAGTTTAGACTCTCTGTTACCGCTTTTGCTGGGAAACACCCTTCGAGACACATCCTGTAGCGTTTTGACCACTGTGTCGGTTTTCTCGGCAACATTGCCTTCGGTTTCCAGCAGGTCGAAACGATTTTGAAGCTCCAGTTGGAACTTTTCGGACCCTAAAGCTATTTGAGGCGCAGTAGGTCTGAGAGTAGACCTCATCATACGACGCCTTTCGGCCCTGAAGTTTATATTTAGAGCGCCTCGGACAAGTCGGTGATCGCTGCCGGTATTAAACCTGTTGATCACGGAGACGTCTCTAAACATAGACTTCCTGTCAGTCATGATGAAGTCTATCTCGTTCCTCGTCACAGTGTCGGGGCTTCGCCATGTCCACTTTCTATGAGGATTCTTCTTAAAGAACGAATTCATCAAGAAGAGCCCCTGCGACTCCAGAAAGTTGACCAGCATCTGCCCCCTGTGGTTTCGGCGCCCCACGCCGTGGGGTCCGATTATCGTCTCGCCGCGTTCTTGTACTCCCACTTTGGCATTGAAGTCCCCCATAACAACGTTGTAGTGAGCCTTGGTGGTGCCATGTAATGCCTTGGCGATGTCTTCATACATGGCTTCGGCTATGTCGTCGCAGTATGTCCAAGTCGGCGCATATACCTGTACCACCTTCAGGGTGTATCTGTCGGTGATTTTAATTATGAGGTACGCTACCCGTGTCGACATACTGCTGACTTCCACAACGTTGTTAGTGAGAGCTTTGTTGACCAGGAAACTGACACCGCCCTGAGAGGGCCGATCACCTTCCCGAAAGTAGAACAGGTGGCCTGACTCAAGGGTTATCGTGTCCTCGCCTTGTCTTCGGACTTCGGATAACCCCAATATGTGCCAGTTTATGCGACCTAGTTCTACCTCGAGTTCAGTGAGGTGTTGGTCCAGCCGTAGAGAGCGTCCATTGTACGTAGCCAGGGTCAGGTGTTTTTGGTAGCCTGGTGTCGTAGCCCGGAGATTCTTCGCACCCCCTGCCCCGCTGTTACCGCGACCGCTACCGTGGCAGCGGACAGCGGGAGGTTTTTGGCCTACTATACCACGCTGGCCAGACGGGTTGGTATAGGGTTTATTCCGAATTTTCCTTTTCTAGTCCTTGATCGGACGACGTTACTGCCTTTGGTGGACTCTTACCACCAGCCTAGCAAAAGTAAGGCTACTGGGGCATTCTAAATTTTTCTTTCGCTTCCAGCCCAGTAAGGAAGGAAAGAAGGAAGAATTTTGCCCAGTATAACGAAATAATTGAAAATTTAAAAGACCTTTTTAAGCGTGTATGAGGCAAACTATGAGAGTAGAGGAAGCCAGAGAGGTCTGTAAGGAAAGAACCTGTTGGAACTCTGTACTTACTGCCTACCCTGCAAGGGAGCTGACGTGATGATATAGATAAACCTTTTAAACACACGCTTTTATAGCAAAAACACAACGAATATATCTTTCTTCGTTGAGGAGTTCCTGTGGTTTCCTTCCAGCTTCATCATCAGACCCTGGACACCATCTAGGTCTAAAGTACTCGCCAAGACAAATCAAATGAGCCCAAAAACGGTGGAGTTATATTGAGTACTTGTGTGGTTCCAGTGGCCACCCTTCATGTCATCATCAGACCCTGAACACCATCTGGTTGTATAGTACTTATCAATACCAATTTAACAAGCTAAGCACCAGGGGGTTACGTATAGTTCACACGTTCCCATGGCCAACTTTCGACTTTATCATCAAACAATCTCCATGGTACCATATTATTAAATTGTCATCGTACTTACATACGAATGCCAAATTTCAGCTCAATCGAATACCGGCAAGTGCTTGAAAAATGGATCACAAGATTTGAACCGGTAAGACAGACCGATGATCGAACCCGCAACTACTCGAACTAGTGGGCACAGCGGCTTAAGCTTTTACCCACTGTATCAAGCCATCTGTCAAAAATGTAACTTTAGGATAATTTAAAACAAGCTATGATGTATATCAGTATTTAACCGGGCTGCCCAAGATAGAGGGCAATGTTATACAACGATAGGAACATCGTAATATGGCTTCAAAAATGTAATCGGTGCCGATTATAACCTGATATCGGAAATCTGTCACACGCGAGTCACTTCCGTAGCATGTGTTAGAAGACAAGGAATAGTATCATAAAGGTTCATGCACACGTTATAAATAATGCGAAAAATCTTTACTGTGAAATTTTGCGAAAAATCCAGCTCAATTCGAAACATCGATCTGAATCCTTTACGTAGAAAAAAAAAACATAATTACAAGATTGTTTCAGTTTTTCTCAGCTATGGAACCAAAATTCCGAGTTCTTACTTAAACTTGAAGATCACCTACATTGGTGAATAGTACAACTGGGGTTTCTAACAACGTACTTAAAAATGTTATTTTGAATCAACCGCGATAAGCTACGCGTAAAAACTACGCCAAATAGATAATGTGATTCAAACAACAGAATGTGTTCTGTTAAAAATATATTTTTTTACTCTTTTTATTTTTATAATTTGTATATTATTTGCGCTTAAATATTTAAGATGTAGTTTTTGTATGGCCTCACCATCGCATTGAGCAATAAAGAGAGATGTTAGGATGAATAAATAAATTATTCAAAACCCACAAAGAAACCTAGTGCTTAAAAAAAAAATATATATATATATATAACCTCACGCCAGATCCCTTGCGGGAGAGTACAGAGTTCCAACAGGTTCTTTCCTTACATACCTCTCTGGCTTCCTCGACTCTCATAGTTCGTCTCATACACGCTCGCCGGTTACGGAGACTCTTGACTTTTCCATCAGATAAAACTCGGTTTAAAAAATAATCAACTAAAAAAGATAAAAACAAATCATTGCATCAAAATAATATACCATGGGGTATTACTCCCCAGTTGAGACGGATCTAACGACATCTACACTCTATGCATACCAAAACATTGACCATACCAACAGTCCAAAAAAAACCCCTGTTGGGGCAGTGTAACGAAAATATGATCATATTTCTATTTAACGTATTGCGAGATGTTACTGCACGTGACATTTTCGCACTCCCTAAAGTAATATAGACGAATCTTTAGAAATATTTTCTTCATTTTCCAAGGTGAAGAATATTATCATATCGTCTCACTCATAACATACCCCTGTTTTATCGGTACTATATGCAAACTCTCTTACACCAAGCGCGTCCCCGCTCATACAATACATGGGTCTGATTAAATTTGAAGCCATAAAAAATCATGAAGGCCCAATGAGGAGTTCTTACGTGAACTCGCGTGCTTAGGCGTTGTTAAATATTTTTGCCCTTACTTTGTACAGAAAGGTAAACATTGGGCTTAAGTTTGCATGTCTCCAGATCGTACGGTTCAACGATTTCACTAATTCTATTAATTAAATATATTTTGTTGATTAGATTGAATAAACGATTAGATTCTTAAATTTGAAATTCTAATTAAGTGCTAGGGCTAGTTATGAGAAGAGAAAAATTCTTATATTGTTTTTTTTTTAATCTGCATATAATCGGATGACGGACGATTTAGCGCAGTGGTTAAGAGCTTAAGCCGCTCCGCCCACTGTGTCTAATAGTCGCGGGTTCGATTCCCGCACGGGACAAATCTTTGTGTGATCCACAATTATTTGTTCCGGTCTGGGTATTTGTGTATGTGAATTTAAAAGTTTGTATTCCTGTATCGTGGGTGCCCACAATATAGGAATAAATCCTAGTGTGGGGCTAAATTTTTTTTTTTTTTTTTTAAATCACCTAGGTGATTTGCCTTTGTGTAATCGTTGGAAAGTAAAGACCATGAACAAGAAAATTCTGATCAATAACAATACTGTCTTACTTGAGTTAAGCCCCTTGAAAGGTAAGAACTGAGAACTCGGGTTGAATGAACTTGTCGCAGAGTGCCAAGTTATAGACATGCTTCTGTGTCAAACTAATATCTTTTGACTCTCCCGCATTATTAACTCGCATAAGCGAAATACGCCAAGTGTGTGGTCATATATAAAAAAGATGTAAAACCGCATATATATAAACCAGTACAAAACCTCAATAAAATCTACTCCCATGTCTATAAGTTGACATAGGTATTGATTTTTTTGTGAATAATATTTGAAAGAGTTCAAGATTAAAGAGTCTCGCTGTAATATTTGTCGTCCAAAACCTGAGCTTAAAATTTATTTATCTTTTGCCCTGTACAACAACTTTGCATTTACTGCTGGCTTCGTACCGCCAACCCCAAGTCCGTATCACTGAATTTCAAAGTAACAACCCTATTCTAGCAGATATTATACCATTATTTGTGTTTTGTGGACACCAAAAAAATAAATACAATTACTAGTGCTTTCCTTCGTATGGCTTTAATCGAAACGGGAATTCCATAAGGAAAGAACCTGTAGGAACTCTGCATTCTCTGCCCTTCCCGCAAGGGATGTAGCCTGATGATATATATAGATAGATAATATAAGAAATTGTTCTGAAGACAATCCCAGTAATAGACTAAATCAAATTACCAAAAAAAAATGTGTTTTCACTAAAATTAAAACACTCTCTACAATAAAATTTCTACTCTCAATATGCCAAAGGTCAGACCAAAAACTCCTATTTTGTAGATACTACTAATCTTTTAAATGTGAAGGTCTAGAGAATGGATGTGTGATATTTGTTACACTTTCGCAGATTTTGATGAAACATAACAGTAATGTAATGAGTATACATGAGAATAACACAAAGGATAATAAATAAAGATATTACAAAATAAACGTGTGCATGACCGCAGGTAATAATTATTGCTAAATAGATTATTACCCGCGGTCACCGACATAGCCCTCAGGATTAGCATGCTGAAGTGGCAATGGGCTGGCCACATAGCGCGAAGATCGGACGGGCGTTGGGGCAGAAAGATTCTAGAGTGGAGACCACGTATTGGCAAGCGCAGCGTAGGACGACCGCCTGCCAGATGGACCGACGATCTTGTGAAAATCGCAGGAAATCGTTGGATGCAGGTGGCATCGGACCGGTTACGCTGGAAAGCGATTGGGGAGGCCTATGTTCAGCAGTGGACAAGTATAGGCTGAAATGATGATGATGATGATGAAATAGATTATTAAGAACAGCAGAATAGGTCCGCCTACATCAGGGATGCAATGGACGCAACCTGTGAATAGGACTTGAGAACTGTTGTAAAGACGAACAGCTTTCCACTGGCGACGGTACACTGGCACGTGACGCCCTGGCCTATTGTAAGTGCAATCAGGGATTTAGTGGCACAACTGGGTATCCGACTAAGACTTTGCCTATAATTACTTATGTATATAGACTATATCTACAAAGACATTTCAGACGATCTAGTTCAGGGATGGCGAACAAAAAGTACACACACAAAAAACTGATACGGCTAAATTAAGACTCAGTTGGTTATTTTTTAGAGAAAATAGTATGTAGTCAATCGAGTATATAGGTCCAAAATTCATTAGAATACCTGGTATATATAGTTGCAAAAAAAGACTGATGTAATTATTGATGTATGAGTATTAAGGTTCATTTCTCACCCTATAAGTTATTTTTTTTATTTTTTAATATCTTTACTTAGGAGCTTAGTCACTGAAGACTATGTCGCTCCATAGGAACTTATCTTACGGTAGGTACAGCTTAATGACAAAAAAATACATTCAAAATCACCGTGGACGCCGTCGCACACCGACTTCAACAACCCTGTATAATAATTTTGACAATTCAGACAAAGGAAACGCCAAAATAATGTTGCAACTTCCAGTGGACTTAATATTGCATTCGTCAGCCAATCGTGACACTTCACATCTGACGTCCTCATTCCGGACACACTCCACCAGAATATGAAGGACATCCTCTACCATCTCGCACTCTGAACAGAGCGGGGATGGCACCTGTTAAGTAGGCAAATTTATTAAGTGGAATGTGTCCCGAACGAAGTCTAAATGCTGTAACTAAAATATTTCGGTTTAGGGTGGAGCTCTCAAACCATGGAGACTTCCAAGGTTCATTTTGTAGTGTCCTATACCATATGCCTATACCATATCTCCACCGATCTCTCATCGAAATGCACTTTCCACATTTCATAACTGTGCATTTTAGCTAAGTAAATACAATCAGAAAAGAATGGCAAAACATGAATAGATACTCCATCGCAAGAAGCTTCTTTTGCTAATCTATCCACTCTTTCGTTCCCTTCCAAACCTATATGTGAAGGGATCCATTGAAGGATGACTTCTTTTGAATTGGCTATTAGCTTAAAAATTGTTTTAATAATATTGTATGCTATCGGTGTGCCTCTCAAGCAAGAGGTGCAAAGAATCACGTGTTGAAGGAAACTTTTCGAGTCGGTTAGAATAACGAATATATTATAATTAACTGATTTAATGTACGACAGTGCTTCGGAGATAGCAATTAATTCTAAACACATTATTGAAACATTATTACTAATTTTAAATTTTATAAACTGGTCTACCTGAGGATCGAAAAGTGCAGCACCCATTGACCCACAATGTATATTGAATGTTCTATCTTTAGACCCGTCAGTAAAAATTCTGTAATGGGTTGAATATTGATTTTCTAGATATAAAGAACAAGATTCCCTAAGATTAGTATAATTATATTTTCTTTTAGCCTGATTAATGCCCTCAATTTGATGTTTAACAATATTACTTAAATCATACCAGTTCATCCAATAATCTAACCAAATAATCCGTAGAGTGTAAATTAATATTTTTGAATTTTAAATATATTTGAATTAGGATCGGAATACTCTTTCGCCTCCAGTATCCACGCGAGGTAAGGTTACTCAAGTCATTTACAACATCCTTTGTAGCATTGTTAGATGTTGACATTGCTTTCAGTAAAAATTTACCAGCAAGAAATGATCGACGAATTGGTAAAGGCTGTAAACAAAGCTCACTTTCCATCACGTGTATAGGAGTGGCTTGATTTTGTAATTTATCTAATTTAAATTGATTTGTGTGACAAGTACTATCATATAAAATACTACCAAAATCCATTCGGCTTCTGATAACCAAAATGTAAAGTCTCCTTAAGTGTTTAGGGTGTACACCCCAACCTGATCCGGCCAATACTTTGAAAATATTTAGAAACTTATGTATTTTTTCGGACAATTCATTAATGTGGTTGGTCCATCTCAACGACCGATCAAACCACATGCCCAAATATTTTACATTAGCTACTTGTTGCAACGGCATACCATCAATCGAAATACAGATATCATTTCTATTAGTGCCCTTTTTAAATATACACATTTTACTTTTAGTAGGAGATACACTGAGGCCTAAATTTTCTAATAACCTTACTAAAACATCTAATGAACATTGTAGAGTACATCGAGCATTTTCCAATTTTTTGTCAGACACATATAAAGCAAAATCGTCGGCATACTGAGATATAAAAACATTCCGTATTACATTGCATATATTATGGGTTGCAACATTAAATAATAAGGGTGATAAGGGATCCCCTTGAGCTAGCCTTTGATTGGTACATCGACTGATGAAAGTATGCTCGTGCCGGATTTTTAAAATTCTTAGACTAAAAAAAATCATTAGGTAATTGCATATTTTCAGGCCGATGCCTGCATTATCTAGGATTTCAAGTAGAGAACATATATTAATATTATTATATGCGTTATCAATATCTAGAAAACATGCTAAAGTAACCAAATCTTTGGAGAAACCTGATTGGATTCTTGTAACCAGTCTAGCCAAACTATCTAAACAAGATTAAGATTTTCAAAACCCACGGTCTCAGTTGAGAAGTATTTTTTATTTTCAAAATACCACTCTAGCCTTTTGTTAATAATGAAATGGAAAATTTTACACACGCACGACATTAAACTAATAGGACAGAGAGATGAAACTAGCAGAGGGTCACGACCAGGTTTAGGAATTGGAACTATATAAATGTCTCGCCATTGTGTTGGTATAAACCCATTTGATAAAAAAAAAATTAAATAATAAGACTAAAATACTTTTACCATTTTCTGGTAAAAGTTTAATCATCGAAAATGATATGTTGTCACATCCTGGGGCGGTATCGCTAGCTTTAATACACGTTTCCAATTCATGTGCAGTAATTAATGATTCTAATTTAGAGTTATGAGAGTTGAAATTTGGCTTAGGAGGGCAGACGTATGCGGGGCATAAATTATTTAATAACGATTCACATTTATTTTTATCTAAGCAAGAATGATGTACTTTATTTCCTTTTAACCATTTCATCTTTCGCCACATTTCACCAGGAGACGATACCTCACCTAGAGATTTACAAAATATGCGCCAATTATCTGAGGGGCATCCTCAGATAATTGGCGCAAATTTTGCGCATTTCCTTATAAGCTTTTGGGACTCTTTTATACGATCTTTAAGGGTTATCAAATTTGAGGGGGTAGGGTTTTTCCTGAATTGTGATAGCGCTAGTCTTCTTTCAGCAACTGACTGAGACAGGTTGGGATTCCAATAGTTTAAATTAATCTTTATTTAAGGGATGTAGTCATCTGCAGCTTTGCTAATTTTATTGATAAAATCATCGTAGAGAGTTAGTAGTTCTCTATTTAGATCAAAATTTGTAAAGGCATATTTGAGATCAGTTTCATAAGCGCTCCAGTCAGCTAACTTGAAGTTGCGTTTCCTTAAGAAATTAGGACTATATGAAATATTGGAGGATATCTTAATTACGAGATGATCGCTTCCTAGGCATTCATTTGTCACCTGTCAATTAAAAAAGCATGCTATATCGGAAGTTGAGAAAGAGACATCGGGAAAACTTTGTTGTAATCTACCTGCAACTAATTTAATACGGGTATGGCTACCATCATTTAGAGAGATTAAATTACTATCCGTTATAGAATCGTATATTTCACTTCCTCTAACGTCGGTTTTATACGACCATGTAAAATGATGCGCATTAAAATCTCCCAAAAATAGGGTATTATTATTAAAGTGAGAAAACATGAAGTCCCAGTCAGTTCGACGAGTATGCACCCATTGTGGACAGTAAACAGCAACACCATTTCCAATATGTCTGCAATTAAGCACCTTTACATGCAATATTTGTATGTCCTCATTAGAAATCGATATAACACAACGCGTATATGCCGCGTGGTTCCCGGCTTAGAATAGGACCAACCCATCTCATCCCATCGGGTGTCGTACAAGGCGACTAAGGGAAAACTAGGGAATGGGCAGCAGCGTTCCCTTAACACTTCTACCATCAAAAACTGCGCTCGCCAACCCGCCTGCCAAGCGTGGCGAGTATGGCAAACACCCCCAATTTATTAAAATGGAAGATAAGAATAAAACCAGGCCCCTAGTTCCCGGCGGTCCTGTTCGTCCTGGCCACGGTAGCAGCTATGGTAACGACAGGACAAGGGGTGCTAAGAATCTCCGGCAGAGATTCGGCTACCACCAACATCGAAAATTGGCCCTGGTGACATACAATGCACGCACGTTAAGGACAGATGAGAAGCTTGTTGAGCTGGAAGAAGAGATAAACAAGTTGCGGTGGAATATTGTTGGTTTATCGGAGGTCCGAAGAAAGGGCGAGGACACGATAACCTTAAAATCCGGCAACTTGTTTTACTACCGGGAGGGTGAACAGCAGTCCCAAGGTGGTGTCGGATTTATCGTCCACAAGTCACTCATAGACAACATTGTGTCCATCACTAGTGTGTCGAGCAGGGTAGCGTACCTGATACTCAGAATATCCAAAAGATATTCGCTGAAGGTCATACAGGTCTACGCACCGACCTCGGCATACTCAGATGATGACGTCGAAGTAATGTATGAGGACATTAGTAGAGCCATACATACTTCCAAAGCACACTTTACAGTGGTTATGGGTGACTTCAATGCGCGGCTGGGCAAACGGGGCGATGATGAGTTGAGAGTGGGGCAATTTGGATATGGGCAGCGCAACCCCAGGGGTCAGAGGCTGGCCGAATATCTGGAGAAGGAGGGACTCTTTATGATGAACTCTTTCTTCCGGAAGCCGCCTCATAGAAAATGGACCTGGATGAGCCCTGATGGTTCCACAAAAAATGAGATAGACTTCATCATGAGCACCAAGCGACAAATATTTAATGATGTCTCCGTGATTCACAGGGTAAAAACCGGCAGTGATCACCGAATGGTCAGAGGCACATTAAATATTAATGTCAAAATGGAAAGATCGCGTCTGATGAAGTCTACGCTCCGACCTTCTTATGCACACATCCAAAACCCCGAGAACTTTCAACTCGAATTGGCAAACCGCTTCGAATTGCTAGACAGCAGCGCATCAGTGGACGAAATCAACAACAGGCTGGTAGAGACTGTCCATACGGTCGGGTCCAAGTATTATAAGCCCCACCGTAAAAATAGACCTCAAAAACTATCTAACTCCACCCGAAATCTCATGGCTGAGCGACGTTCTATGACGCTCCAAACCTCCGATGATGCTAAGTCCTATAGGCAGCTCAATGGACAGATACTGAAGTCCTTGCGTCACGATTTACGGTCCTTCAATACAAAGCGTATTGAGGAGACCATAGCACAGAACAAGGGCTCCAAAGTGTTCGCAAGAGACGCGTCTATTGGGCAAAGCCAGTTGACGAAGCTGAAGACGGAGGACGGAAACGTAACGTCGAATAGGTCAGAGGTGCTCAGGGAGATAGAGAGGTTCTATGGGCAGTTGTACACCTCAGTAGCTGAACCTGTTGTTGACTTGGTAAAAGACCCAAGAGCCAAGCTAACCCGACACTACACTGAAGATATCCCGGACATCAGCCTGTACGAGATTAGGATGGCTCTCAAACAACTCAAAAATAACAAGGCACCAGGCGAAGACGGAATTACCGCAGAGCTTCTGAAAGCGGGCGGAACGCCGGTACTTAAAGTCCTTCAGAGGCTGTTTAATTCCGTCTTGCTCGAAGAGAAAACGCCGGAAGCATGGAACAGGGGAGTGGTGGTACTGTTTTTCAAGAAAGGTGATAACACTTTACTGAAGAATTATAGGCCCATCACACTGCTGAGCCATGTTTATAAGTTGTTTTCGAGAGTCATCACGAATCGTCTCGAACGCAGGCTTGATGACTTCCAGCCTCCCGAACAAGCCGGTTTCCGGAAAGGCTTTAGTACCATAGACCACATACATACGCTGCGGCAGATTATACAGAAGACCGAGGAGTATAATCGGCCACTATGCTTGGCGTTTGTGGACTATGAGAAAGCCTTCGATTCGATCGAGACTTGGGCGGTTCTTAGATCTCTCCAGCGATGCCGCATTGACTATCGGTACATTGAAGTGTTGAAGTGCTTGTATAATAACGCCACCATGTCAGTCCGAGTACAGGGGCATTGCACGAAGGCGATCCCCATAAAAAGAGGAGTAAGGCAGGGAGACGTCATTTCTCCGAAACTGTTTACGGCCACCTTAGAGGACGCCTTCAAGCTCTTGGAATGGCAAGGACTTGGCATCAACATCAATGGCGAATACATCACTCACCTTCGATTTGCCGACGACATTGTGGTCATGGCGGAGTCGCTGGAAGATCTAGGACGAATGCTCGGTGACCTCAACAGAGTATCTCAACAAGTGGGTCTTAAAATGAACATGGACAAAACGAAAATAATGTGTAACGTCCATGTCGTACCCACCGCACTCACCGTTGGGAACTCTACTCTTGAAGTTGTCGACGAATACATTTACCTGGGACAGGTAGCCCGGTTAGGTAGGTCCAACTTTGAGAGAGAGGTCAATCGACGAATCCAACTTGGCTGGGCAGCGTTCGGGAAACTGCGCAACATCTTCTCATCCAAAATACCTCAGTGCCTTAAGACTAAAGTTTTTAGTCAGTGTGTGTTACCAGTGATGATATATGGATCAGAGACGTGGTCTCTTACTATAGGTCTCATAAAAAAGCTTAGAGTTGCTCAGCGAGCTATGGAGAGAGCTATGCTCGGCGTTTCTCTACGCGATCGAATCAGGAATGAGGAGATTCGTAGAAGAACCAAGGTCACCGACATAGCCGTTAAGATTAGCAAGCTGAAGTGGCAATGGGCGGGCCACATAGCGCGTAGATCGGACGGGCGTTGGGGCAGAAAGATTCTAGAGTGGAGACCACGTATTGGCAAGCGCAGCGTGGGACGACCGCCTGCCAGATGGACCGACGATCTTGTGAAAATCGCAGGAAGTCGTTGGATGCAGGTGGCATCGGACCGGTTACGCTGGAAAGCGATTGGGGAGGCCTATGTTCAGCAGTGGACAAGTATAGGCTGAGATGATGATGATGATGATGATAACACAACGCTGAGCTTTAATAGATTTATGCGTTAAAATACAAACACCTCCATAATTATCTTCTCGATCGTTCCTAAATATGTTATAATCTTTTATTTTAAGTTGATTATTGGGATCCAACCAGGTCTCACTTACCGCCGCTATGTGGATTTTATTTTGATTTAATAATTGCTGAAATTCTAATAGTTTTGGTTTTATACTTTGCGCATTCCATTGTAATATGTTAATCCTTATAGAAACATTATTATTGCTATCCATTTTGTAAATTAAAGGTTATATCAAATATCTTCTTAAGTATGGACAGATCAGAAATATTCTCCATTATTGCAGACACACACCATTCTATAATTACACTAATAATATTTCTGATTTTTTGAGAAAAACTACATCTTTGTGATAATATTACTTGCTTAATTTTGCTAATAAGCGATTCAAAGGATTTATTCCTATACAGAGCCTCTGCGTCTGTGGGTTGTTTGTTGCAATCATCTATTTTATTTGTATAAGCTGTATCTTTATCTACATCTATAGTACCAACTCCCCGACGGCGGCTGCGGCGGCGGCGACGACTGCCCTCGTCCTCAGTATCTGCGTGCACGCTGGCGAGCGTACACCCCTCCTTAGTCGCGATGTATGGCTCCGACGACGATGACATAGTATCTTCATCTGTTAATAATTGTTCCGATGAACTCCGGTGTTTACGTTATTAGCTTCTTGTTTGGATTTATTAATCAAATTTTTAGTATGCGTATTTGTTTGGCTAGTTTCTTTTACCCCTTCTACTGCGTGTGGAAGTTTTGGCGAGTCATTTCGCAAATACATAGGCATGTTTATAGGATTGCTAGTAATAGGTAAATTCTCGACGCGTCGCGGTGAAAATGGCGGTACATACATGGTCATTGCTCGGCGATATGTGCAATTAAATTCAGACATGAGGGATCTTATTTTATTTGCTTTTAAGAACAATGGACACGATTTCGCTAATGCCATGTGGTTTCCTCTGCAATTCACACACTTAAATGTGGAAGATTCACAGTTGGGGTGATTTCTACCGTATTTAGGGCAAATTATTTTAAGAGATGGGCATAGTTTTATTGTGTGTCCGAAGCGCCAACACCGGGAACATTGTGTAACCGGAAAAACGTACGGCTCCACAACAACTCTTAAATTAAATAGTTTGATGAATGGTGGGAGGTAGCTTCCTTTGAAACATATACCTAACTTTCTCGCTTTGTTGCCAGCCTAAATCAGGGTTTCTACGCTGTAGTCTCTTCACTGCTACAATCTCCGCTTCATTAGACGTTTTAATGCACTCCAATATCTCAGCCTCAGACAAATCCATATCTATATCTCTTATAATACCATAAGATGAATTAACTTCCCATGTTCTTTGAACTCTCCACTCTTTTTCCTTAAAACTCTGGCAAGATATTAACTTTTCTGCACTGGTTTCATCATTAAAACTGACAATAACTTTAAAAGCGTTAATATATTTCACGCGATTAATACCTAATATATTTTCCATGTTAAGTAGTTTGGCCAGTGCAAACTGTTTTGGTAACTTCTGCGTGCTGGTTACACTGATGTCTATTTTTTCCGTTCTTCTTCTTTTGTCTCTTCCGACTACTGTCCAATTTTCATCCTCAATCCGCCCGCGTCCTTTTCTATTATGTAAGTTCTCATCATTATTCAATTGTTGTAAATCACCCCCGGTAACGTCTTCATACTTATGTTATCATGAATATCCCTGTCATCCTCAATAGCACTTTCACTCATGGTGGATATGATTCAAAATCTAACGGCATAGCATCGACTGAGATCGCGCGCACTCGTAGATGATAACCGGTTTTTATGTAGTAAACAACTAACACAACTAGTTAAAAAGGTGCAAACACGTCCGAATCGCTTAAACAGAGAAAGGACACTCGCCCTATAAGTTAAGATTGTTTGCTATCACATTATAGTTACGTCGAATTTTTCTTTAAAAAAATATGTGAATGTATCTAGTTTTGCTATAGCTTGACTAGTTCAGTCAGTCTTAGTGTTAGTTGAATATCAAAAGAAACTGCCATTTATTGTAATTTGGCTTAAGATGTTGCTCGTGAACCGGCTATCAATTAGATGGTGATATATTGAAATCCTAAAACTGCAATTATGTTCTGAAAAATTATCATTAACAGTGCAGAGTCTGGAAGTGTACTCAATATAATGCCAATAAGATGGCCCTTTATTATACTGGGACCTAACATCAGCGGTAAAATGTGAAGAATGAATAAAGTTAACCATATTCACGGCTTAACATAAGAAATTGACGATAGTGTAGCGCTATAGAGTGGATAAGTATTCTCTTTCACACCACTTATTTACTAAATGGAGATGAACGTGATAGCACATATAGCTTGGTTGTTACAATGGTTTGTGCTCAGCTTAACTCCCAGTATGGGCTAACGTTTATTGAAACATACTTTCTTACTAAAACATAAACTCTTAAATTCAAAGCCTAAAATATACAAACTGAAATTTTTCGTTGCAACAGTTTATGCAAAGCGCAAAATAAAATGGCGGAACGTTGAAAAAAAGGAGTAAGCGCCGCTTGCTTGTCACGTCGAGTACAGGTGATGTGGGTATAAAAGCAAATCGTGAGCAACCACTATAATAATTCACGTGATAATTTTCTTGCCTTGTTGTTCATAGTCTTAACGTTGCACGTTTCTTTTAACTTCGTGAAATACTGGCGCAATTAATGTTCATTACGTGACTATACTTGCTTTGAACTTTAATTTTAACACAAACTTTTTTCGTCTATAAATACATTGTTGCCTAATAGGTTTTAAAACAGTACTTCTTTAATAAAGACGAGCTGAAAAACGGTCAGCAACAACATTTGATCATCAACTGTAATAATTCACGTGATAATTTTCTTGCCTTGTTCATGGTATTTATCTTCCACATTTCTGTTATAAAACTCGTGAAAAGTTGACACAATCAATGTTTATTACATCACTTTACTTGATTTAAAGTTACATTTTAACAAAATCTTTATTTTTAAACACTTAACTACTTTGTACGTATACACACATATAAAAAACAGTAAAAATGCACTTACTAAATAAAGACGAGCTGAAATAATCAACTGATATGTTTTGCATTGTTCATTGACAATGCGAAAATATTTTCCACATTCCTGTTATTTAACTTATAAAACACTGACACAATATTTATTACGTCATTTTACTTGCATCAAACTTAAATGTTTAACAAATCCTTCCTCCTAAAAAATCTCTTGGCTGATTTATGATCTTTATTTTTCACATTCCTGTCATTAAACTTATGAAACGCTGCCACAATGTTTATTACGTCATTTTACTTGCTTTTAACTTACATTTTTAGCAAATTCTTCCGCGTAATAAATTTCTTGCCTGGTTCATGATCTTTATTTTTCACATTCCTGTAATTAAAGTTGTGAAAAACTGACAAAATGTTTATGACGTCATTTTACTTGCTTTAAACAAATCATTGTTTTTGACAAATCCTTTTAAGTGATAAAATTGTTGTTATGTTTATTTTCGCTACTTTTCACCATTTCTGTTATTAAACTTGTGAAAAACTGACACAATATTTATAACGTCATTTTATGTGCTTTATTTTTATAAAACCGATTTTCATGCCTTAAAACGCATTGTTACTTTGTTTGTCCTAAAATAATAACGATGAACTTTCCAAAATAACGCGGTTTCATGGACGAAATATGATATTGCATTCGAAGCATGAAACAATAGCATCAGTCACGGTTGCAATAAAGAACAACATACACGAAAATGTATTCTGTTTAAATGTACAGCGATTTCAATATCTTTATTTATATTCAGTAGGTAGCTACACTTAATCACCTATCTATTACATCACGCCAGATTCCTTGCGGGGTAGACAGAAAGTGTAGAGACCAACAGATTCTTTCCTTACAGACCTCTTTGGCTTCCTCCACACATAATAATATTTTTAAACCAAACTAAATAAAAAAAATAAAATAGGCTTTTATTATCTAGATCTACGATACCACCCCTTACGAAGTAGGCAGAGAGTACAGAGTTCTAACCGGTTCTTTCCTTACAGACCTCTTTGGGTTCCTCAACTCTAATCTAACTCTAGCTATACGCTATATACGCTCGCCGATTAAGGAGATTTTTGACTTGCCCCTTCGATATAAGACATGGTATATTAGGTCATGGTAAGATATTCTAGGTCTTACGATACCTTCATTATACTAACATAAATAGTGTATAGCGTAATTATATAAAAGTAGTTATTTTAAATCGGGATTATAATCAACTCTGACTATGTTTAATAACGTCATTTATTTTAAATACTTAAAATTAGCTCAAATTGCTTTCACATATTCTAATCGTTCCAAGTACGCAATATTAAACAAAAAATATTTCAATTCCATTTTTGTTAATTTGAAGATTAGCGTTTGTAAGAAAACAGTAATTAACTTCTTAATACCGTTTGGGATGATTTTTAAGTATAACTGGAATGTCTGAGGATGTTATTCAAGTAACACATTGTACAAATACAATAAAAGTAGGTACCTACTTCAATTTTCTATCCAGGGCCAAAGTATTCGATGACAATACTGTACGATTGATTTGGCAAAATTTAGTGTCTAGTGAACGAAATAAAAAAGAAACATTTGTTCAAGAGATAGCAAAGTAAAATAATCAATCAATGATTACCAAATCCAATAAACGGAGACGAAATAATGGAATCGGTACATTCAACGTTCAAGACGATAAATAACATGAGGGCGTTTAATTAATATTTATGGGTGTCACTTTGCGCCTCCGTGTTACGTATTATTGAACCAAATCATTGTCTCTTCGAATAATAGGATATAAACACACTCTAATAAATCTTTTGAATGAGTGTTCAAATTGTAGCGAGCATCCTTTAAAAAAGATTGGTCTGCTGTGTACAGTCAAACGCAATGCTCGATACTTCACTCTAAGTCAATGTCAGTATGTTGTTATAATAATGTAATAATAAAACAGCATAATATAGGTACTATTCACTGATGCGCAAAAGCCTTCCCTCATAAATCGATGTGTGAGAGAATAGGTCCATACCCCACCACCTCTTATTTTCACCAAACCACACGGAGTCCCGTGTGGATTGGTGGAGAAATAATTGTATGGCCACCAGCTATTGAAACTTCTCCAGTGATCCTTGGGCTTTCAAAATGGCTTAACGACTGGCACATGAACTAGTAGTAACTAGTACCTAGTAACCGGAACCAATGGCTTCACTTCTTTCTGAAGTAAAGTTTCAGTATTTTGTTACAACTTAATTTAAATAACCAACTAGATTTTTTTATAAAAGCATAAGCTTTAACAGTCTGACTCAAAGTCTGCGATATGTTGAATCAAAATCTATTTGGTAAAGCCGGAAATAGCGTGACGTTCCCCTAGTACCCGTGTGCGTATCACAGATTGGTCAATCTGTATCTCCGGTTCTTAATATATTTACAGAATTAAGTATTGTACCCGACCAATGTTTGTTCCGCATGTGATTACCCTGTTGTTACTAAGTATTACTGTGTTCCTTCCCCTTTCCTTCAAAAATGCAGAGTATACACCATCGCATCTCTCAGCAAGGCTGGCAGAGGAGCACTGTGTATAGGCATTCAAGAGATTGTAGGAACGAGGGGGTGATTTAATTGTTAATTCTCTGGAAATTTGCCCAGTTACAATACCATGCATGCGGAATTTAGACGTGCTGATTGTTATTTTTCTTACGGTATATTTTATATGTATGGTAAAAAAATTAAATATTCACACCTTATCACAAACAACAAACAAATACAACAAACAAATTATCATACATTACCCTATGTATTTTGTAAAATGTAGACGAACGAAATATATTTACTCGAACCTCGTACAGTTAATACTTTTCGAGAGTATAGTAAGTAAGCAAGCATAGCAACGGACGGCTTGGTCCAGTAGTTAAGAGATTAAGCCGTTTAGGGCACTAGATCGAGTAGTCGCGGATTTGATCCTGGCACTGGACAAATTTTTGCGTGGCCCACAAATGTTTGTTTCGGTCTGGGGGCTTGCATATGTAAATTTCATTTGTTGTAAACGCATCAACATCACATAATAATTTCTAGTGCCTACACTACGTGCAACGTTTTTTTTTTCAGAAACGAAATGCATAATTCATAAGACGAATGTGTCACTTTCACCTTTATTAAGTACTATCAGTTTCCCGCGATTTCGTACCCTGTCGACAACAGCGCCACCTACCGGGTCTATGTTATATACCGGCCTATGTTACTTCTGGATAAGGTAGCTTTCTAATGGTGAAAAGATCATTAAAATCGGATCAGCAGTACCGGAGATTACCCCGAACATCCAAACTCACAAACTTTACCTCTTTTTAATATTAGTATAAATAAGTAATGTGAGCAGGATGGCATATTAAATCGATAGCACTATAACGTCAATCTATCAGTGCTTGAGCCTATGTTCTCGCTATGGTCATCACAACCAAATTGTGTTTACCTACATCCAGAGATTGGCAAAATGTAATCAGATTAATGATTAACCACCCCCCGCCGTGATAGTGTATTAATGATTAACGATTACAATTACATTTTGTAACCTTCAACGATTACGATTACAATTTTAATCTTGAATCATGATTGAATATTGCAAAATGCAATTAATCATTAAATCGATTACATCTTGCCTCCGATTGATCTCTGCCTACATCTACATACGTGTGAAACTCAAGGAGCACAGGAATGCTCTCAATAATTGAATTTCGAATACCAAAGACGGTTCAATCTTCGCACCGTGTGATGTGCTATTTCATCCATAAATGATAAATTTATGTCGTCGACGTTGAGTTTGGAAAATGTAATCCTAACGTAATTTCACAGATTACGCGTACCTACATTCAGATAATGTGAAATCATTTCACAGTACCGTAGACATTACCAGAGGATCAGAATAATCGAAAGCATTTTTGTTAAGAATTTGAGGTAAAATATGAAATTCGTAAGCTAAGAGGACAAGAGTGAAGGTACAGACAACGGAATGAGTAGCTGAATATTTTCAATTCTTATTTAAGAATATAACTCTGTTATATGCTGGTGCCACAGACGAGCCCAGAGGCGAGTTTGCGGCACCAGAATCCACAGAGGACATCACTATGGAAGAAGTTGAATGGGCGATACGAAGTATGAAAAATGGTAAAGCTGCGGGAATAGACATGATATCTGCCGAGATGATTAAATATGGTGGAACTTGCGTCCGGGACGCTTTTTGGGTCCTCGCAAATCTTTGCTGGAAGACCGGTAGAGTCCCTACAGATTGGCGCCGCGCAGTCATAGTACCCTTGTATAAAGGCAAGGGCTCACAATATGACTGCGCCAATTACAGGGCCATCAGTTTGATCAGCTTGGCAGCTAAGGTGTATGGTAAAATTATTGAACCGAGAATGCGCGAGAAGTCCGATGGAGTGTTGTGTGAGGCACAGGGAGGTTTCAGGTCTGGAAGAGGATGTTCGGATCAAGTTTTCTCCCTTCGCAACATCGTAGAAAAGCATCTGGCAGTAGGCCGGAAGGTTTTCTGCGGTTTTGTGGACCTGGAGAAGGCGTATGATAGAGTCGTGCGAAAGAGACTTTGGGACATTTTGCCAGAGTATGGTATAAACGGCACCCTGTTGCGAGCCGTCCAGTCCACCTACGTGGACAGCAAGGCATGCGTACGGGTGGGTGGTAACATGTCACCTTGGTTTGACGTTAAAATCGGCGTCAAGCAGGGTTGCGTGTTGTCCGCTAGACTGTTTATAGTGTATCTGGATAAAAGTCTTCAAAGACTGAATTCGATGACTGAAGGGGTAAAAATGGGTGATCTAGTAATAAACCACCTATTCTATGCAGATGACGCGGTTTTGATAGCGCCAACAGTCACTGATCTGCAAACACTAGTCACAGTTATGAGAGACGACTGCATGAACAATGGCTTACATTTGAATGTGAAGAAAACCAAAATTATGGTTTTTGAACGGGAAGAAACCAGAACGAATGCAAGGATTGTGGTTGGTAACGATGTGCTGGAGCAAGTGAATGAGTTTGTATATCTTGGATGCGCCTTCAGTAAGGATGGGAAATACACCGCTGATATAGAGAGAAGAGTGAATGCAGGTAATAGAGTGAATGGTGCGATGGGAAGGCTACTTGGGAGCCGGCACTTAAGCCAAAAGGCGCAGCTGGCCATGCATAACGGAGTGCTTGTCCCAACGCTGTTATATGGCAGTGAGAGTTGGGTATGTAAGAAGGAGAACGAAAGCAGGATAAATGCGGTCGAAATGCGATCTCTGCGGAAGATGTGCGGAGTCACGCTGACCGACCGTATTCGCAAAGCGTAGTAAGAAAGCGAGTAGGTATGAAAGATAGTATCGGTGTAAAGATGAGAAAGGGTATGCTCCGTTGGTTCGGGCATATAGAAAGAATGCCAGAAGAAAGAATGACAAAACAGATATACAATGCGAAAGTGGAAGGATGTAGGTGCCGGGGGAGACCTAGACTATCTTACCATGACCAAATAGACCGTGTCTTAGCTGAAGGGCAAGTCAAGAGTCTCCGTAACCGGCGAGTGTGTATGAGTCGAACTATGAGAGTGGAGGAAGCCAGAAAGGTATGTAAGGAAAGAACCTGTTGGAACTCTGTACTCTCTGCCTACCCCGCGAGGGAGCTGGCGTGATGATATAGATAGAACTCTGTTATTTAACAATAGTGTAAACATTGAAACCAACTATTAGCCGCATATTAAGATCAGAAAAAATAACGAATTTGATACTGTCTTCGCCTTCACCGCAGCCACGTACCCACCCACTTGCAAATTGCTTCCAAGTGGACCACACGCGCGCCTCGCACACCCTTTAATAATATGAAAACTAACACTTCTACGTAGTTTTCATTTCATTTTTACGTCAATATACAGTCTTCTTAGTCGAAGACGCACAGATAAAAAAAAATAACGTTTAAGCGATTTAAAAAAATGAAAACTTAGTTACTTTTTTTTGTTTAAAAATAAACGTAGCCCCATACAAAGAATCGTTCCTGTGTCGTGGGTGCTTACAAACATAAAAATTATACACAAATACCCAGACCGAAACAAATATTTATGGGTCACACAAAGGTTAGTCCTGTGCGGGAATCGAACCCACGACTATTAGACGCAGTGGGCGGAACGACTCAAGCTCTTAACAACTGCGCTAAATCGTCCGTCTATCTTATTTCGCTGACCTGGTTTTAGACGAGTTTATAATAATAATTCAAATTAACTAGACTTCAAAAGCAAAGATAACGGTTATGTAAATAGTGTTCCTTTTTTGCTAAACTCATCCTACAGGCTCCGGGCCCCAAACTCCTAGTATTCAAACAATTTTACTAAAAGTAAAGGGATTATTAAAAAACCTTTATCATTTAAAAATTCTTTCATTAATGCCGTCTGTTGGCTCCAAACAATTTTAGAGCAAAAGTTAGTACGAAATTAAATTATTACAGTGCCTATTGTAGCCGACATACAAGTTAAATGAACTTCTGTTTAACATTAATGGAGTTTTACACGAACGTGGTGTCGCGACAGATGCCTTGAGCTCCGTCGTAATACGCTCCAGTGCATCCAGAGGGCTTAGTACATAAACTTTGACGTTAGCCTAACGGTAGCAGGTAATCGAGCTGTCACGTTCATGTTTATTTAGTAAATTTATAGTATGACAAGGATGGTATATGAACTCGCGTCACACTGACGTCAATCTTTTTGTCCTAAGTTCTATGCGTACGAAAATACAACACGGTTTACCTGACCCTTAAATACCGTCATTAATTAACTCACTCGTTTAAATGTAGAAGGTATAGTTATAATAAATCAGTCCTTACTGTCCAATTGCTAGGGATAGGCCTTTTCTCACAATTCAAGTTGAGAAAGATTAAGTCATATTCCACAATGCTGATCCAGTGCATATGAGAGGCAACGGAAATGTGGCAACCCGCTGTTGGAACTTATCAAGCCGTCTATTAAGCTTCCAACTTGGCGTAACGAAGTTAAGGACCACCATGTTAAGTGGTGACCGGGACCAATAGCTTTGCGTGATATTTGAATTACGAAGGCACTCAAATATGGAAATGCAACACGGTCACCCATCTCAGACCGACCGAGCTGAACGCTGCTTAACCTCAGATATCGCTGAGAACACCGCAGCCGTGCTACAAGGGCGTCAAATAAGTGACGTACCTAATATTCCTTATTCTTATGATTTTTTCGCATTTGTTGTAAACGGTGCTACAGCGAAGTTTTAGCAATTGGTATGTGTGTATGGCATATAATATAAGTATTATATATTGTATATATTATTGTTTTTTGAAGAAATACTGGCTAATTTAACAAATCTACTTAACAAAGCTAACGCTGACTGACTGACAGTCAAGTAATTTTGGACATTTTGGACTGGAAATCTTTATATACATTAGATGAATAGTGTGAAAGGTTTTTGAAAATTCATTAAAAAGTTCGTTACTCCAAATAGACTAACGCTAAAAACTACGTTTCAAAGTTGAGCGTAAACTAATACGAAAACAAAATAACCACAGGGAGAATTTTAAAAGTTTCACGGGATACTAATGTATAAAAGTTTGCACTCGTTCTAAGTAACACCATGTTGTACCAAGACTTATGGTTATGTGGTAGTTGCGCCTTTTACTTCTTAAAGACGTCATAAAAAACGACTAAAATGGCTTTAAGGACTTACCGCGATAAACCACTTATCCACAGCAAGAGTGACAGTAATACAATAACTTTAAAAAATAATAATAAAGGATGGACATATTGAGCGCGCGTTTGAAAGTAAACGACGTGTATGCAAAAACAAGTTATATCATATTATAAACTAAAAAAAACTACACTATGAAATAAAAAAAATGCTCTACAAGAACTTTGCTACCATTACTCTCTAAGTTTACAAGTAAATTCTATTGCCTGGTTTTTAAGCGTTTCGCGTTGGAATTAAAAAATGTAAAGCAATGGATATGATATTTTATTTTTTTTCTATCTAGAAAATTTGAGGTCGTCGGTCCATCTAGCTGGGGGCTGCCCTACCTTACGCTTACCAAGTCGCGATCTCACGCTTCATCACTCTAGGACACGCTTGCTCCATCGGCCGTCGGTCCTTCTGCAGACCTCAAAAAGGTCGCTGGGATAGACTGGATGCGGAAGGCGGAGGACCGTGTGCAATGGCGCGTGTTAGGAGAGGCCTATGTCCAGCAAGGACTGCGATAGGCTGATTGATTGATTGAGAAAATTTTGTTTAATAGTGCATTCCTTTTACCAGATCATAAAATATAGAGTCAAAAATCATATTTCGAAATATTAAGTCTCTAATCTATAGACTACTTAAATGCATGGAGTGCAAAACCACCTTTTTATCGCGGGAGAGGCTCCGGCCTTAACGGTAGGCAGTTTATCAATGTTCCATTTTTGTATGTGTGAATAGTCATTCACGTAGTCACGTTTTTAGCCAAGGCAAAGGGTCTTTCCAGTGGCGGATTTACACATTTGCCGCTTGTAGGCTTAATTTTTGCCTTTAACCTCTGCAATTCAATACCATAGTTCACAATCTCGCTACCCATCATATTAATTACATTTTCAATGAAATTGCAATTTTATGATCTGTACTCTATCGTCATCTTTACATCAGCTTTTCCCCGTTATTAGTATGATTGTGAACTAAGAGATCGTTTTGTCAGTTCCTAGACTATTATTACAACTCACGATTTAGTGAAGTTTACACAAGAAAAAGTCTATGGGTATATTTTTGAGCTAAGAAAATCTCAATCATGTTACTTATAAGGTATGCCTTAAAACTACTTACTATCTATATCATCACGCCAGATCCCTTGCGGGGTAGGCAGGGAGTACAGAGTTCCAACAGGTTCTTTCCTTACCTACGTCTGTGGGTTCCTCCACTCTCATAGTACGTCTCATACACGCTCGCTGATTACGGCGACTCTTGGCTTGACCTTCAGATAAGACTCTGCCTATTTGGTCATGGTACTACTTACAAACTACTTACAAGTGTATATAATAGCATAGTAAGACAGCGAGTAGGTATGAAAGATAGTATCGGTGTAAAGATGAGAAAGGGCATGCTCCGTTGGTTCGGGCATATAGAAAGAATGCCAGAGGAAAGAATGACAAAACAGACATACAATGTGAAAGTGGAAGGATGCAGGTACCGGGGAAGACCTAGACTATCTTACCACGACCAAATAAACCGAGTCTTATCTGATGGAAAAGTCAAGAGTCTCCGTAACCGGCGAGCGTGTATGAGACGAACTATGAGAGTCGAGGAAGCCAGAGAGGTATGTAAGGAAAGAACCTGTTGGAACTCTGTACTCTCTGCCTACCCCGCAAGGGATCTGGCGTGAGGTTATAGATAGATAGATAGATAGATAGATATAAACCAAAAAAAATTGATCCTAATTTGCTATCCTAAGCACCACCCTACTCAGCCTGCTGGTAAATGCGCCACTGGGTCTTTACAGCATAATCGGTCAAGCAGCACTACAGTCGCGTGGCAAAATATTTATACTTATTAGCAGCGCAGTGATGATCTTTGTGAGACCCAAATATTTGTTTCGGTCTGGGTGTTAGTGCATATGAATTTCATGTTTGTAAACGCACCCACGACGCAGGAACGATTCCTAGTATAGGACTACGTTTAAAAAAAGTTCCACGGAGGTAATTTATTAATTGAATACTGTTACGTAATTATATGATATTATTTCCATTGATTGAAGCAGTGGTAGCTTAGTGGTTAGACCGTTGGACTGCAGAGGTCTAGAGTTCAAACCCAGGCAAGCAACTCTGTCTTTTCAAAAGCGTGTGCGTTTTATAAATTAACAATCACTTGCTTTAACGGTGAAGGAAAACATCTTCAGGAAGGTGTGTGAAGTTTGTGCGTGATAGACTATGGCCTAAATCCTCTGAATTTGAGAGGAGAGTCTCTTAACAGGGCTATTATTATTATCTGATATTATACCAAAATAAAAAAATATGCTGGATAAAAAAAAAACTAGAAATGGAAAACTAGAGCACTCATTCAAATGATATATTTTTTTATTCATGTCCTTTGTACATTCTGCGTCTATGAATACCAAAATGTTATAATATTTACTCGTTAAAACTGATTAATGTAACCTGTTAATGCTCTTAGACATAATACTACAGTACCGCAATTCATTAAATCGAAAATCAATTTCCACAAAACAATTTTAATAATCCAGTTATTTTAATACACCCTTGTTTATAAATTTAAAGCATTAACGGTTTCCGATATTAACAATCCTGAAATATTTGACGTAAAAATTGGAGAGGCTCAGAGGCGGACGCCTCGAAATTGATAGGAAACCACGAAACAATATTCCGGCGGATTTCTTCTCTGATAATATGATGTTTCCGGTAGAACGGACGCCTAATGCGTCCTCCGGCGCTCCCTCAATTTCGTGCCAGATTATTTTAGAAAAAATGATATTTTTTTTCACATTTTGACGAGGTGGTTTTGTACATGGACTTATTCAGGTGCTTTGCTGCTTTCATCTGATTGTATTTTCTGTTTTGTAATTCTTGAAGGTAGAAATTGGTCCACTCTTGCGTCTTGTCGCTTTTACGAGCACTTTGTTGTACAAACTGGATCTGAGTATTTATGGAATTTTGGCATAAAAATAAACACCTCCACCTATGTTCCTCCAAATATGGAGATGTCTGCGATTCGATGCAGAGCAGCTTCTGCTAGCGACTATCCAAACTAACCGTCCTTCTTTAGACCGTTAGACTTTCAACCCTGCTACCTTACGATGTCCTTAATGATTCCGGTGCGGTAATTGAAATCACACCCATTTTTCTTGACAGATCATCTCAAAAGATGAGCTAGTTGTTAACTAGTGTTTTGCTTTTTCAGCTGCAGTGTAGTTGTTGCAAACCCTGATCTGGTGAATCTGTAGAACCCCTCCATTACAGCCCTTAAAATAAACAGTCGAAAATATATAACGAAAACACTATTGCCGAATTTTACACCTCAATAGAATCAGCCACATTCTTTCTCATGCAGTTTATTCTATACAGCTACGAGTGAATATGGACGTTTTATTTTTACAAGCTTTCTGTATTGTGATCCATCCCGGAATTCGACAAGCATTTTTTGTCATCCTGTTATTTGGTTCAACGTACGCTCAAAACTGTATTTTAGATTAGCTAAACGGTGTTCAAATCTCGTTTCATCGTCATCAGCAGCACGTTGGATGATCCACTGCTGGACCATCAGTGGACTGACCCGCTGCTGAACATAGGCTTCTTCCAACACATGCCACTGGCCCTTGTTTTCCAACTGCTGTCAGCCATATAACATAAATCCTCGTTCCACCTAGCTGTAGAACGTCTTACACTGTATTTGCCGACTTGCGGTGTCCAATCAAGAACACTTTTACCCCTACGGCTATCGGTCGTTCGGCAAACATGGCCAGCTCACTGTCGCTTCAGCTTGCCGATCCTTTGAGCTACGTCGATGACCATGGTTCTCTGTCTTTTACCTTGACAAATAATAACGACAACATGACCAGTACAAAATAATGCCATTCCATTTCAGTCATAAAGACGAAATAAAAGGATATCTCAAAGTTTCTCTGCCTGGAAATTAACTCAATAGCTTTATTAGGTGCAGTAAAGTGCTACAGAGGGTTCAGCAATTGGCCGTCGATATTAAAGAAATAGACCAATACAAATATTGCGAGCTCATATGCACGTTGTCCAATGCGCCGACAGCGCTGCATGCAACGATTCATTTAGTGATGTCTTTGTTTTACCGGCTCATATTTCAGATATGTTCTTTACTTTTTAAGTATCTGCGAGTATTCATTTATTTGAAAAGGTAGCTAAATCTAGGTTATCATCCGCTTTGTTGCTGGACGCACGAGATACCATCATTTTATTCTTGCAAAGTTGTAAGGTATGACGTAGCTTAATTTAGTAGTCCACTCCATTTTCTAGATTGCGTAATCGCAGTTCGATACCGCACGGGAGAAATTGTGACTAACAAAAGGCTTACTCCACTCTGGGTGTTTATGCATCTACGTACATTTCATATTTTTAACGCATTTTTGACGCAGAAATAATTCCTATTCTAGTGCTAAGTTTTTTATAAAAAAGTAAGCATCACACAAGAAAGGTATAGGTATTAACTTATATTTGTTTCTTGCCGCTCCTAAAAGGAATTGTACCTCCTTTTTTATTGTATTAACCTGGCAACTTCAAGAGCAATTTATAAGTTTCCTCCATTCTATTTTTAAAATATGCGAACGGAAATTACGCGGCTCGGCACACCACTAGCGGGGTACGACAACTGATATTTTTTCACAAATCCAATCCTTTTGGACGCAATACACTCTCGTGTGAATTGGACGCCGGCCGGCACCTGCTACTCTTGATAGGTTTGCGTCAATTCTGATGCTCTGCGTATACCTACGGCCGATATTTGAATTGGATTCAGCGGATTTTAACGTGCTGCTGCTAACTTTACCTAATCCGGGCGTTCATTTTGATATTGGTGTTTCGTTAATATAAAGTAATAAATAAATTTTTATCAATTAACCCTAACCTTATCTCAATTTTGTCTCTATTACCTACTAGTTTATTAAAATGTAAGGTATAGATTTTTATAAAAAAATCTAATCATAAATTATAATTAGGAACATTTTGCAAATTATTATAAAAACAATTTGCAACATGTTCCTAAACGTTTTTGGTTAGGAACTCTGTTTGACACTCTCATGTCGTGTGTGCAGTTATATTTTGTTAATTACAAATAAAGTGTTAATTATAAGTCAAGTTTTTGCCCTTGGTTTTATTTCTAAATTTTAAGTATACCTAATTTTAAAAGATTCTATTTGTAAAAGATTCTAATCATAAAATATATACTCACCACAAACCAAAACATAGTATTTATTGCTATACATTATTCTAAAGTGAAATTTAACTAATAACGTGTACATCAAAAGATCCTTTGCGCAGTTGGAAGCAAAGTTATAAAAACACTAATCACGTACCACCTATCACTGTTAAACGATCCCAATTCAATTTACTTACTTCAATAAATTCACCACTCTAGAAAATAAACGTTGTATTTTTATAATAACGTAAGCAACAGACGGACTAGAGTTTGATGAAAACGTAAGACGAGATCATTCTGTAGCCAATATCACATCCGTAAGGGACCCTGACGACGGCTTAGCATCACCGCAAATAAATTTCCCACGAGGCGCGTATTTTACAACGGCTGCGACAACCCAGTCGCAAGATGATCCGAAATATTTTATAAAAGCGCTCGTTTGGAGACTCACTAGTTATTACATTTTTTTTTCATCATAGAAAATTCAAATAGATAGAAAAGTATTTTTGTTTGGATTTAGAATCGAGGCAATGGCCATGGCTTAACAACTGAACCATTTGAAGTTATAGTAAAGTTAATGTTTTTTATTCGTTTACTTATTTTAATGAATGACCTCACACTGTAACAGTGCATTTCGCCAATATCAAGTAATAATAAAATGTAACAGTAAATTATACAAAATGGCTTGTTGTCGCCAGGACGGCAAAAAACAAAAGCCCATGTTTTTAGTAAATTTGTAAGTAGTGTGAAAAGGAATGGCATATCTTAGCAGTAAAAGATTAAAGTGGTCGTGACGCTAGCAAGTTGATATGCCGTCCTTATCACACAATAAAATTACTAAATAAAAATGAACGTGACAGCACGATTACTCGCTGGCGTCACGGGAACGTCAAAGTTTTCGTGCTAAGCCCTCAGCTCCATAGCTTTACGCTTACGTCAATCTCTTCACGCTAAGCCCTCAATTTCATCAAATTTGGCACTATCAGTATGATGTGAGTATAGGTTAGTGCAGGATTTGTATTATAAGCTTTATTTCTTGAGAATGAGTGGGTATCTTATACTGCGTTGCAATTCGTTATTATCAAAGCCAGCTATATAACATTTCAAACACCTTACGAGTGATATAATTTCGTATGGAAATTCGATTATTTTCAAGCATTTTACGTTATTCTGCTTTTTTCTTTTCACATATTGTTAAAGTATAATTATTTGCAATTAAATTAACAAACTGCATTTTTTTGCTGATATGATAGAAAGGTAATCGCAAACACAATTTTAAAAGTTGTTTTTTTTTCTCGTTAAAATGATTGTCTTTCATTATCAATTAAGCCGGACGCGCTAATATGTGTTATGCAAATGTCAGGCACCAGCTGAAAATCAATGTTATGCATATATGCACAGCGAACACTGAGCTAGCTACCTTGCCACACTTTATCGACTTCAGCTCATATTCTTATGTGTACTTTTTTATTTTTTATTTATTTGAATTCTAATGTGTGTGGGGCAAAATAAATGGTTTCAATTCCCCAAGCAGAGGTGGCAGAGGTGTACTGTACACCAACGTTTCGCAGAAAATCTTAGCTCACATGTATGACAATGCTAATAATTATTCAAAAATGAATTAGTTCTATTGTTTCCTTTTGTAATGCAATAGAATCTGAATTGATACGCAAAGAACTGCTTCAAAATTTCTTCCAACACAAGGACCTCAAATAAAACACAAATAAGCATACCGTTTGCTACAACAGACGATATAGGTACTTTAAAGCATAGAGACTTTCTTATTACTTGGTGATTTATTTTAAAGGAGCTCTCAGTTATATTGGAAGGGTTGGAATCTTCTACTTGCAAAGTTTTCTTATAAGCTTTGTTGCGGACTTGAACAAACAATTAATGACCGTCGGGGGCAATAAGGGCGTTTTAAACGTTTCTAATTATTTATCTTTTCAATTATTGTTTACTTTTCGGGCAAAATTAATTTCAGCTACTTCATCCGGAAATAATATAAAAAATAAAATAAATACCGTCGTAAATAAATAATCGCCGAAGATGTTACGTTCTATGTAAAAGGGCGCGCCTTTTGTCATTGGGTCAGACTCCAGACTGGAAAATTATCTATAAAAAACACATTTTTGACCGACCTAGGATTTGAACAGAAACTCGTTATCGTTAAATACATTATTTGCCAATAAACCAACGAGGCAGTCCCGCTTCATGTAGAAGTTTTGAATTATCCTTTGAAAAGGTTTGTCAATGGAAGCATACCTTCGAGCGGAGTGGTTGCACGCTCGCTCTCTTGTCCGGTGAAGCTGTAAAGGCCCCGCGGCCAACAGCGGAGATCATTCACACACACAAAAACAAAGGAAGTATACCTGTAGGAACTATAGTTATGAACAGCCTCGTGTTTTTGGAGTCCCTGTATTGTGTTGATCCGTCATAGGCGGCATTACGTAAGCACATTAACGCTGCGTCGCTGCTGCAGCAGCTAATTGACGAACCTGCCATTTGAGTCGGTGCAAATTTAAGGTGGTTTTCAAATTTGAAAAAGTGAAATAACCTTGTATTAAAGTTGTAATATAACAAACGCAAGACCTGAAAGTAGTTTGTTCTAAATCGATAACTGAATTGACTCCAACTATTTTATTGTCTTGACTGCCTCGTTGGCCTGGTGGCAAAGCGCATCGCTTTGTGATCACGAAGTCCTGGGTTCAAATCCTAGGTCGGACAAATGTAGTTTTTCTAGTGAGTCCGGAGTCTGGAATTGTGCCCGATATATGGAAATAGGCTCGCCCCCTATTACATGGGACCTAACATCGTCGGCGAAACGTGGGTGTACTCAGTACACCTCTGCCACCCCCTCTGGGGAATATAGGCGACGGTATTTTAATGTATACTTTTTTTAATTTGCAAAAATTGCTGTTACGCAATTAGTGTGCTACAACAAACTAAATTTATTCTTAATTCAAAGCAATACGGAGATTTCAAATGCATTTCTAAACATATTTCTCAATTCACACACATACATGTACAAGTTTTATTGTTAATTGGGGGTATAAAAGTGCTTAAAAGGGGTTTACAATTTTAAATTTGGAAAATTGGTTTTCGTTTGGAATTTGTGAAGCAATTTTCTAATCGGGATGTCTGAGGTCTTGCGTTTATGATACATATTGTATAAACGTTTAATTTAAGCCAGGCATTTTAGCCAGTCACGCCTGCCGTGGAGTCTTCCTCGATAGTAAAGTTTTGAAATGCCGGTACGACAAAATTTTGTAACGCCAAAATTTTCCTGTTAGGGAAGGTTTAAATATTACTTAAAACTTACACAGTTTGTAACTGTTGTAACTATAGAAAAGCGGTCCGTGGAGAATATCCTTAACTCATGAGACATTAGACTGCAATTTCTGATTTTGAAAAAATATGCAGACAGCAAGAAAATAGATTATTTGCTCAAAAAGCATTTTATTGATACTAATCAATCCTGTTTTTTATAACAATCAAAAATCTAGTTTGGGTCAACTGAGATTAGAGCACTAAGAAAGTAGGTAAGTTTGAAATCGCAAAAAACATTTTCTACACGTTTTTTTTTTTTTTAAAAAACGTAGCCCCACACTAGGATTTATTCCTGTGTCGTGGGTGCATTTACAAACATGAAAATTCACAAACATATACCCAGACCGGACCAAATAATTGTGGATCACACAAAGATTTGTCCCGTGCGGGAATCGAACCCGCGACTATTCGACACAGTGGGCGGAGCAGCTCAAGCTCTTAACCACTGCGCTAAATCGTCAGTCAAACGTTTCATTACGTTAGGAGGTCATGGTGGCTTCGATCTATCTATCTCTATCTATATCATCACGCCAGATCCCTTGCGGTTCTTTCTTTACATACCTCTCTGGCTTCCTCCACTCTCATAGTTCGTCTCATACACGCTCGCCGGTTACGGAGACTCTTGACTTGTCCTTTAGATAAGACTCTGTCTGACCAGCTTCGATGACCTTCAATAATCTAAGTAGGTACTAAAATGAACAAAGAAAAACAACTTAAACATACTGATAGTTAACTTTGTAATTGCACTTCAAAAAATTACAAATTTTAACACCTATAGACCCAAATAATTTTATGGTTCAGAGACGACATATTATCTCAGGAGAGGAACGATTTCAATTAAATATGACGGCTATCCATCAGTTTACACGGGCGAGTTGCGCTCACACTGTAACAATCAAAGGAAGTCACAACAGGAGTAATACATGTATGTAGGTATATTTCGAGCATTTCGATGTACGGCACAGTCGGGGGTAGCTCTAAATCAAAATAAATTGAGATATACGATCCTGTCACATGGAGCCAACTGACTAACTTAGGAGTTTACTGGCCGGGCTAGCTGGATACTAATTAACTGTTATATTCAGATATATGGGCGGGTATAGATTCAGAAAAAAAAATACAGATATGTTATCTATACTCATCACATATTTTAGAGAGAGTTCTTTAAAACTTTGTCCTTGTCAGACATATTTTAAGAGATCCTATAGATCTCAAATTCGTAAAATTTTATCAAATCTTATGCCATCAACGAGTATAAATACTATTATAAGTTTCAGAAACTGCTTTCTAACACTTTTATTGTACACAGTACATAGAAATATGAGATTTCATTGAATATTTCCCAGACGCATTGTTCTCGCGACGGCAATCAAACCAATATTAATTTAATTTGCAGCTATGATCACAGGATCCTGAGGGAGTGTGCGCTGCTGTTGATCTAATTTATATACTACGGTGTGACACGCCGGGGAACGTGCCATTAAGTACAACACATGTATGTAGGTATATGCCCAACCAGTAACGTGTAAAAAATTGTTTCTAAATTAAATGTATTTTATGTTGAATATCATAAGATCCATACACGTCGATAAATGTATTTTATTAAAATGTAAGGCGCTGTGCGGTTTGCTTAGCAATCCTCAAGCCTAAGTAGATTTAGGCTAAGATGGGTATCCGAGATAGTTGGTTGTTTGTGGCATTTTCATATTTGAGCATCTCTATGCTTCAAAGCCACGTTGGAAGCCTTATGAGAGGCTTGATAAGTTCCAACAGCAGGTCACAAACCTACCTTCACCAATCCGCACGGTGTGTGCGTATGGAATATGACCTACACTCTCTCTCACCTCGATTTGTTAGAGAAGATCTTTGCCCAGCAGTATAGGCTGATTGTTGTATTACAAGTTTCTGCCGGCGACTTCGCCTGCGTTAACTTTAGACAGAAACCAAACATTTTTCCGGGATAAAAATTATCCCTTGTCTTAATCCAGGTTCTAAACTATCTGGTTGCCAAATTTAATCTAATCTATTCAGCAGTTTTTGCGTGATTGTGTAACAAAAATCCAAACATACAAACTCACATTTATAATATTAGTAGGATATTTAAATTTATCTATTTCTATTTGAAGCAGAGAATATGTTACAAAGCAAACTATGAATACCGCGGAGGTAAAGGACGTGTGTTTGTACGGATAAAGCTTCCGGGGGATTTAATCTCCTTACGTATCTTGCGAAGGATGTGGTATAATGATGCATAATCATGGCATCTAGAACAACTGCATTTTGATGTTATTAGCAACGAATAGGAATTACATTTATTTTGATAATAACCAAAGAGCTTATCTTGGAGCAGAAAAGTTATAGATATAGAAAAAAAAAATTAAAACAAAATTGACTGCCTTGTTGGTCTAGTGGCGAATAATGTGCTTTGTGATCACGAGGTCCTTGGTTCGTATCCTAGGTCAGACATATGTAGTTTTTCTATCGAAAAACTTCCAGTATCAGTCTGGAGTCTGAAATTGTGCCTGGTATATGGCAAAAGGCGCGCCCCTTAATACATGGAACCTAACGTCGTCGGCGAAAAGTGGGTATACATACACCTCTGCCACTCCCGCTTGGGGAATATAGGCGTAACAGTGTTTTTAAAGCAATATTTATAATAAAAAAGGTATAAAAACAAATACTTATTTAAAAACAATTGTGCTACATCACTGTTGCTTTGACAGTGTATTCAAAAACCTACTAGAATTGCCACGTGGTTTGGTAATACTACTGTAAACGCCCACGTGTAGGAATAAGACCTTATACCTCTCTCACCTCGATTTGTAAGAAATCGCCCAGCACTAGGACTGCACCGGTTGATTTATTATGCTAATGCTTTTCTGTGTGAGCCATAATCCAGCTTTCTGGTCAACTGTTACTTCGACCAGCAATTTAGCCACAGCGCAAAGTACGCACGGTGCACTAAGACTCTACGTACTTCTCCACCCCCATAAATAACAAGAGGTGTGATGATCCAGTATCGTTCACGCTGCCCCTTTTTTATACAAAGGATATTGCGACCAAGCATTCAACAAATCTATTGAGCTATAACTCTGTATGAAATCGATACAGTTCTCTTGCAATGGTCTCTTTGTGCTATAGATAAGTCCTTTTAACTTAGGTAAATCCATTCCATTTAATCTTGATATACAATCCTGTTCAGAAATTTCATATCTAGAAATCCGATTTTTACGATTTTATTACTATAAACTCAAAAGCAACAAGATTATAGAGTAACACAGACGAAAAATATAGTATGAATGAATGGACCAGTGTTGCGAAATCACGTTATACGAATTTATAAAATGCATATTGGATTATTCCAAGAGAGTTAACAAAATCTCCAGCGCTCTTTTTTAAATAAAATAAAATTGAACTTTACCGTTTAGTTGTAAAAGCATAATATTATTTATGTTATTACTGTTCGTACAAATCACATTCTAAACAAAATACTTCGTTGTTATAAGTAGTAGTTACTTAATACGCTGACGATATGTCATCTTAATTTATTTAATTTGTAGTGTGAAAGGAATGACATGACAATTCAATAACGTTACTATATTAACAAATTACCCGTGTTTACAAGCTTTTATTTAACTTGCAATGTTCGTATGTCTGTCTGTCTGTCTTTTCGGTTCGAATCTTGTGATCCATTTTAAATCACTTGCGGGTATCCGACTGAGCTCATATCTAGCACCATGGAGCTGGTCTGATTATGGAGTCGGGGATGGCCATAGGAACATGTGAAATATGCAACATAAGCCTCTCAAGTTTAAGCTTTTTTTTTAAAAAAAGCCTTTTTAATAATTAAAATCATAAGACTTCTGCAATAAAGGGTATTTAGCAAAACTTCGATAAATATATGCCGCACACATGACGTTCCTTACCTAACTATACAAAGGCATCTACTCCAAGAAGTAGACAGGGATAATAGTTTCTCAACCTGCTAAATTTCTGACACACCCATTTTATTTCAACTACATTCGCATTTTCATGTCTTTGGAATATTCCATTAGTTTTTAAAGATCTTTACTATGGGTATGGTATGGTGTCCTTGGTCGTCATCTTTCTACCTCATCATCATCATCATATCAGCCTATATTTGTCCACTGCTGAACATAAGCCTCCCCAATCGCTCTCCAGCGCAGCCGGTCCGATGCCACCGGCATCCAACGACTTCCTGCGATCCTCACAATATCGTCGGTCCATCTGGTAGGTGGCCGTCCCACGCTGCGTTGCCAATACGTGGTCTCTACTCTAAAATCGTTCTACCTATTATTTACAATTTATAAATGGAACTCTGTACTCTCTGCCTACCCCGTAAGGGATCTGGCGTGATGATATAGATAGATAGATAGATATAAATGGAACTGTTGGAACTCTGTACTCTCTGCCTACCCCGCAAGGGATCTGGCGTGGTGATATAGATAGATAGATATAAATATATACCATTGTATGCATTACCAACTTTAGACTTCGAACTATTCTTCTTTTATTGGACTTCTGTTTCCATTTTTGCAAAACATAAAACGTTTATTGCTATTTCATGGGATCGCAATGTTTCAACAATCTTCTATGCAAAATATTTTAGGGCTATACAAAAGCTCAATCTTGAAAATAATAACTTGTTTTGTGCACCATTATTTTGGGTATCGTTGCAGACCAGCAAAACGGACTTTAAAATTAATGTAAAAAAAACTCACGAAGCTCAACGTATCTAGTATCAAATAAATGTTAAACGTCCGTTCGTTTCAATTTGTATCGGATATTGAGCCCCATGGCGATCTACATGCATACAGAGTGGTACTCGGCTATATTTGCTTTACTCCGACCCATGCCACCAGTTTTAACCTTTAGATGTGCATTTTGATAACTTTTATCATATTATTATATGCAAGATGGATTTAATAAGAGGGTAGACCTAATAAGTAAAATGATTAAATAAAAATTTGTTTAACTATCAATAACATCTTACCATAGTTTTGGAACCTGTACTCTCTAGAACAGAGTTCCAACAAGTCCTTTAGTTACGAAACTGGCTTGCTACCTCCACTCTGAAGAAAGTTAATGGTAGCACAATATTAAGGTCAACAGACTATAAAAAAATGTCCGCTGATAATGGGAAACATTTGTGAACATCAATGCGCTTGATATAAATTAATCCGCAGCTTTCAGCGGACTATTGGTTTGTCAGTAATACCTACTTTTATATATCTAACCCGGGATAAGAGATATATTTAAAGTTAGCTATAGGCAAAAATGATTACAATATTTACTATAATTACTTCAGCTCATTCCACCCGCTGCAGGGCATTAACCCCTCCTTACGCTATATATCCCTATCCTGACAATCTTGGCCCAGTCTTGCCTAGCGATCTTATTTACTGTACCTTCTTCAAATTCCAAACTCCATTTCAGTTTTAATTTTAAATTATGTATCCATGACTGAGTAAAGGCACCTACACAGTATATGACACCAGAAAGTACATTGTTTACCTCCGCAATTAAGTAAAACGTCCATTTAAAATCGTTCCTTGTACAATGTTTATTTGCACCGAAACAACTCACGCTGTGTCAACAGCCCGCATAGCCTCTTTATGATCCGCTTGTTCCCATCCCGCTCAGTTTGCGATGATTTCCTTTGAAACTCCTTTAAATTATCTAGCAAATAATACCCTGATGTAAATCGGAGTTTATACTTAGCACCCTCATCACAATATTTTTTTTAGTTTTTGAGGATGATCGCGGATGCGCAAAACTGGATACGCACTGTTCTGTACTTTGTGGTACCTCACTAGAGCTGGTCGATTCGGTGATTTTGGAGGTCTGTGTCCTGCAATGGACATGTTTAGGGTAATGATGTTTGCACACTAATTTTGCATTCATATTGTTAATGGTCATCGGGATCCCTTTAGTTTTCGATAGCAAGTTTTTCATCCTATGCATGCTATAACAACTAATCACAGGCTTTGATCAATTTGATTCTTCTAGTGTCCCGAGCACTGCATGATCTGTACAAAATACTTTTGCGGAATATGGAGGGTAAAATGCTTGAGTTATCTGAATATTCCTCTAGTCTAAGTCTAAAATATAATATGTCGCTCTAATGATTAGTTAAATAACTTTAAGCTGCAGTCTGCCCCAACTATAAAAGAAAACTAATAATACCTCATTATAAAATGGGCACGTAGTTTGAATGGTATCAAAATATTTTAAGTATAATTAATAATATTAGCCATGTTAAAAAACTGACCTACCGTTGGGCACGGGCCTCTCAAACTGAGAGGGCTTAGGCCATAGTCCATCACGCTGGCCCAGTGCGGGTTGGCGAACTTCACACACCTTCAAGGAACTCTTAGGCAGGTTTTCCCACGATGTTTTCCTTAACCGTTAAAGCAAGTGATAGTTAATTTTTAATATGCACATGCATTCGTAAAGGCACAGGTGCGTGCCTGGGTTTGAACCCGAGACCTCTGAATTTGCAGTCTAACGGTCTAACCACTAGGCTTTCACTGCTCTAGTATAATTATGTAAATGGTTTTGCCAAAGATTTTACGATTATTTTTGGGCCCGAAGTAAAGGAAAGGTTAAAAACGCCTGGCAACGTTGTAGTATAATTAAACTGATAAACAAATATTGCAAATGAGTATATTTTTAAAGCATCATACACTTTTACCAGAAGATCTACTCCCTGACTCCTCAACTTCTTGGCAACAGAATTCATACTTCACACAAATACTTTTACTGATTAAAAACGTATCCCCAATCTTATTTGAAAACTAACCAATCAAACTTTGATAGTATGTAGAACTAATTTAGCTGTCTAACCGAATGTACGCACGCTAAATTTCATTAGAGAACTGAACTACTCGAATGCTTGATCCTGTGCTCAGCTAATTGGGACTCGGTTAAATAGGTGAGTGGGTTAACGGGTGAGTGCTCTTCTGTGTAAGGCCGCTAACACACTACCGTGTGATGTTAATAGGGCGCGGTTAGACTAACGAGCTATTAACTGCTGGATAAATAGCTAAGAAACTATCATCAAATGGCATCATTGCTAAGCTTTTAAGGAATCAAAATCAATAACATTTTCTTTTTCCTGTAAACTAAACAGTTCTTGTACTCAAGAAAAAAAGCCTAGTAATTACTGAAGACTTCCATCCGTTACTCCACGGTTACTCTTTTAAAACTAAGAGTTTTACAATTCTTTACGGGTACATTGCAAAAAAGCACTGATAGCCTAGTGGTTAGATCTTAGTGGTTAAAGGTCTCGGTTTCTAATCCAGAAACGCACATCTAACTTTACGAAAGCTAGTGCGTATTTTAATACGCACTAATTTACGCATAATTAACTATCACTTGCTTTAACGGTGAAGGAAAACATCGTGGGTAAACCTGCATGCCTAAGAGTTTCTTGAAGGTGTGTGAAGTTCGCCGACCTGCACTGGGTCAGCGTGGTGGAGTATGGCCTAAACCCCCAGTTTGAGAGGAGGCCCTACGCAACGGTGGGACAGTTTCTTAACAGGGCTAATATTATATATAATTATATTGTGTTTATGAAGAACAATTGCGTTTATGAAGAACAATTGCGTTTATGAAGAACAATTGCGTTTATGTAGAACAATGCAGAACGAGCCAAATAGACAGGGTTAACTAGATGAGACGTAAGCGTACGTACTCTAATCGTATTGGTGTCTACAATTTTTTATTTTTTTTCTTTTTATAAAAAACGTAGCCCCACACTAGGATTTATTCTTGAGTCATGGATGCGTTTACAAATATGAAAATTCACATACACAAATACCCAGACCGGAAGAAATAATTTTGGATCACACAAAGATTTGTCCCGTGCGGGAATCGAACCCGCGACTTTTAGATACAGTGGCCAGAGCGGCTTAAGCTCTTAACTACTGCGCTACATCGTCCGTCATGTCTACATAGTCCTCATATTTATAAAAGATAGTGAGCTAGCACACAAACGTATGGAACGTACGACGTATTTGAACTAGCTGAGCTGGAATTTCAATATTGAACCAACAATTACATTGCCATTTCGGCCTATTAACGTAGATAATCAAATGGCAGTTAGTCTTCTTAAATTATTAAAAAACTTCTAGTTATACATTAATGGATCTCAATTTGACCGCGCCCTAAGACAATAAATTGCCCACATCCAGACTTTTATTACCTATGCATATATGCACCCCTAGTTTTTATTATTATTTTACACCACATAGCTAATCACAAATCAATTTGGAAAGTAATGGATAAGAATTCTGCCCAGCATTAAGACGAGGTAAATAAAAATAAATACATTATCACGCGTACATTTCGCCAACATTTTTACGTTCCAATGTAATAGGAATTGCACACAATTCAATGGGCACAATCCCACAATATTGACTGCTATTAAGAAATTTCTATCTCTAGCTTATCACGCCAATTCCCTTGCGGGATAGGCAAAGTGTCCAGAGTTCCAATAGGTTCTTTTCTTAAATACCTCTCTGGCTTCCTCCACTCTCATAGTTCATCTTATACACGCTTGCAGGTTACGGAAACTCTTGACTTGCCCTTAAGATAAGACACGGTCTTTTTGGTTATGTTAAGATAGCCTAGAGTCCTAGTTTACTTAAGCAATTTACGTTAGAAAATCCCCAATCTACGAAATATAGGCATAGCCAAGACACCTTTGCCAATATAAACTTGACGTCATTTATTGATTTACAAACTAATTTAAGAAATCCATTCCATTTGGATCCAAATCCATTTGGATATAATAACTTAGAAATCAATACTTAAAACTGTTACAATCGGGAAACACAAAATCTAAATAAAAATTTATTCATTGCAGAATATTGTTTCTATAAACGCTGCGTATCATTGTCTAACATCATAAATTAACCGAATTATATATTGTACTCACCCAGGTCTATGAAATTAGCTATGGTAAATTTCCCTTATTAGAACCTTGTCACAAATACTTTAGGTAAGCATGTTTACTAGCTCTAAGTCAATTGTACTAAGCATCATTAGCTTCAGTTATGATACCCATGTCATTGGTAAACCTTCCGACTATAACCGAATAGCTAGTACTAGATTCAACAGTCTTTTACAATTAGAGGCGAGAGAAACGCTAGCAAAACGAAATAACTATCGGTAAATCATCATGTCTATTCGCAGCACTTCATGTTGTTGACGACATATGTTGTTAACGACCACCAAGGTAAGCAGCATTCGGCTTTGTCTGAGATGGGTCACTGTTTATGGTATTTCCATATTTAAAGTATCTCCGTGCTTCAGAAGGGACAAAAGTCGTTGGTACCAATTACCATATATCGTGATGGTCAAGCCAAGCTGAAAGCCTTATAGGCATCTCTATAAATTCTAACAGAAGATGGCCACAAACCTGCCACCACCTGTCTGTTCTAGGACCATGAGGTGGAGTATGATCTATCTCTTGCAATTCGATTTGTGGGAGTATCTTCATGGAGCGGGGCAATAAGTTTAGGCAGATTTATTATTATTATTCTAGCAGTTTCTCGCGGGTCCCATTATAGTTAGAAACTATCCAGGTGACCCAAAAAGCTCTAAAAAATCATGAAAATCGGTCACGCCGTTTGGAAGGAGAAGAATTACGAACACACTCTCACTGGAATTTTATATGTAAAGATAGTCATCTTGTTAGACACACTTTCCCATTTCATTTCAATTTGCGAACATAATCCCCCAACTTCGATGAAAGTTAAATTTGCATAACCGTATCATCGAAACCTCTAATCCATCGCTTCATTACCCCGCAGCCAATAGCCACGGATCTGAACAAACAGAACTGTGAGGGTGGTACATCCGCGGGCAAAGTGTCTAAACTATTCTATGCATTTATGATTGATCCAATAACCGAAGTCGGGACCCTTCGTATCTTATTTAACAGAAATTGGAAATGATTGGTGCTATCCCCCGGGAAACGTTTATGTGATTGATAGTCCCTGAATTCTTACCTGTTTTGTCGACAAAATCTTTTTATTGGAGGCGAATGGTCCAATATTTGATTACTTTTTACCTCGAAGTAGGCCATGCGTTTTCGTCAAGGGATTATCAATACATCATATTCTTTTACTTTTTGTGTGGGCTTGTACTAAATAGATATAATAATATCAGCCCTTGCGGTCCCACTGCTGGGCAAAGGCCATCTCTCAGAAATCGAGGTGAGAATGAAATGAGATTAGGTCATACTCCACCATGCGGATCCAGTGCGGATTGGTAAAGGCTACCTAGATGATACATCGTCACGCCTATATTCCCCAAATGGGGCTGGCCGAGGTGTACTGAGCACAACCACGTTTCGCTGACGATGTTAGGTCCCATGTAGTAGGGGGCGAGCCTATTGTCATATACACGATTCCAGACTCCGGACTCATACTGGAAAGTTTTCGTTAGAAAAACTACATAGTTTAAATATGATAACAGTATAAATTGTAGACTGCCACGATGCCGTTGTTTTTGTAACACATAGTGCAGCTGGCAATTCTTGGTGGAATCTTAGGTAGGACAAAGTGTTGTCGATATCTTACTTAAGGAAAAATGCCGCTGACTCTTTACCTACCCCTCAATGGATCTGGGCTGATGATATAAATAGATGTATAGAAAAAATGCTTAATAGTAGTCCGGAGACTGAAACTGTGTCTGGCATAATGGCCATTGGATCGCTCCCTATAACATCGGACATTACATCGTCTGCAAAATGTAGGTATACACAGAACATACACATACTGTGCGGACATACACATAGGATATAGGCATACTCGAAACAAAAATACCTACGTCACCTCCCCTCTTGTGGAATGTAGTCGTGAGGGTGATTCATTTATAATTTTTTTTTTTAATTTGGTATAATAGGCTCGACTGGCCTGGACTGTCGACGCTGATACAAGGTTGATAAAACAGCCTTGTATAAATTACGCAATTCCCACTAATATTATAAATGTGAAAGTATGTATGTTTAAATGTTAGGATGTTTGTTATACTCAATCACGCAAAAATAGCTGAACGGATTTGGATTGGCACTCAGATAGTTTTTTACCCGCATTAACACATAAGATACTATTTATGTAAGGTATGGAGGAGATATGTAAGGAAAGAACCTGTTGGAACTCTGTACTCTCTGTTTACCCCGTAAGGGATCTGGCGTGATGATATAGATCTATGGATAGATACTTTTTATCCCTAGCTTCCTGTCTAAACACAGCGCGGATGATGTCGCGGACAGAATCTAGTCAATTATAAAACTAGCATCCTTTCCTTGTTTTAACTTTTCATATCTACTTGCGAATAAGTCATTATAAAATCGTTAAGAACAAATTGAATCTGACTAACCCATGTAATGACGACGCCCCTCCAATGTTGGTACTGAGAAATGTAAGTAATTAACAACGCTGGCAAATGAAATTTCGTATGCTAATTGACTAAATACAATTATGAGCGCGAATCTTAGATTGTGAATATATTCGGGGAGCTAACGGAGGAGCGTGCTACCTTCATTACTGTTTAAATTATTATTAAGTGGGTATATAGTGTATTAGGTAGTAATGTTAATAAATATGTTAACATAGTCTCCTTTGAGGTTTCGCCACATAGGCGACGCAGCGCGACGAGAGCGCGACGGTGGCGCGGCTTGCGAACTTGTAATGTACACAAATGTACGGGAGACGCCACACAGCGCAGACCCGCTCCGTGCGACGGCAAACGTTACGACCCGCCGCCGTCGCGCTTGATACAATTACAAACGAAGCACGGGGGAAGCAAGACGCCAATACGCGTGCGAGCAGGTGAAGTGCACGCTGTGCTGCCGGCTGCCGAACGAGCTTAGCCGAGCGATTCCGTAACGGTCCCGTCGCGCTCCGACGTCTATTTAACCAAACCTTTATCTAGTGGTGCATAGTACGGTTGAACATCATTAAATCCTGAGTTCAAATTCTAGGGCAGACCAAGTGTTTTCGTAAGGACTTTGTATAGGAAAAATCGTGGTAATAATCCGGAGTTTTTGTACGTTGCATAATATAAATAGACTGACCCCTATTACATTATCTATTATCGTCAGCCAAATGTGGGCGTTTATAGCAGACTTCTGCCAGTCCCGGTCCAATATATTTTAAGGTCGAAGTATTTCGAGAGAAAACCCAAAGTTAATAACATTGTATACCAGTTGCTGATGTTAATTAAGTATAGTCCTGCCTACATTGTTTTTCCAACAATTAAAATAGTAACTACGCAAAATATTTTATTTTAAAAGTTAACCTAATAATAACGTTTCTGACCCTGTTTCTTTCTCCATGTCTAATCGCAGTATTTTTTGCTATCGATTCATATGTTATCTACAATCTACATTAAGTAAAAAATATACTGATTCCCGATGAAAAACTAAAGCTTAGAATATTTATTTCTAGTAAGTACTTATTTCTCACAAGGGAATGTGAAACCTTTCTATCCTTCGCCTTACTGATCTTACTACCTACATAAAAGAGAGTACTTATACTAAGTAGTATATCACCTAATCCCAAATTCGTATGAAATTTTCATGGCAAGGAATGAAATGTTGAAGAGAGAAAGAAATCCTTGAGAATTCTATTCGACGATTGCTATTCGACCCGGGTTACGCTCACTATGTACTAATCGTAAATAAATCTTGAGAAAGTGGCGAGGCAGTAAATTGAACGCGTGACTCGGACGGTTAAGATCGGGCGCGCACTGTACAACTGGGAGGCAACTTGCTTATTGCGAGTGCACTTATAAAGTCAAACAAAATTATTAAAAGTTTGTTTTTGAACGCGGTTCTGGCACAAAAGTAAGTTTATAGTGTGAACTAAGAATAATAATAATTCATTGTTAACAAATGAAACAATAATTACGTAACATTCGTCTATTTTGGATTTTTGTAAAATTAAACTGTAGATAAACTTATAATAGTTTACTAAGTCGAAACAGAAGTATTCCGAAAATTTTATATTAAAAACACTAAAAACGAATATATTAATGTAGTGCAGGACCACCCTCAGGCTAGGTGTAGCGATGATCTCGGTAGGACAGCTGGCAGAAATTGGATGAGAGTAGCCGGGGACCGAACTTAGTGGCATGCAATTGGAGAGGACTATGTCTAGAAATGGACTCACATACGCTGATGATGACAATGATAATGAAGACTAATTATAGTAAGACGATTGAAAACAAAAAAAATATTATTTCGTATTATTATCTCGAAAATACTTTTGTTTCTCTTAATATAATCTGCTATCTCCTTAGTGTAGTCAGAAAGGCAACATATTTGTAGCCACGCGTGTGCCTTCACCATCGCAAACATAAATAATCAGGTGAATAGCTAAGGGTTTTATGCTTCACAGTATGAATGAACCCTTATCTAATTTAACCTGAATGCCTACTGGTCGGTTTAGTGTACCTCGTTTGTTAAATAAAAAAGTAAATTGCTTACAATATCAAAGCAACGAAGGTTATATATTAATACCGTTAAAACCAAGCTAAAAGTAGATATTTTAATTACTTATAAACACATGTTACAAGTATGTTTTTAAATATGAAGAAAACATCACACCTTTATTTCCTAATCGAATGTGGCAGAGGTGTACTGTATATAGTCTCATATCGCTGAACGAATATACTAGAATCCAATGTAATAGAAGGAAAATCGAATGCCCTTATACCGGACGCAATCTCAGACTGGACTGCAACTAAACATTTTTCTATAGAAAAAACTCACGCTCTTGAACGCAAGACCGTGCCGCGTTGATCTAGTGGCAGATTGTAATCATAAAGTTTAAATAATAAAACCAACATAAATGAGTTACGTAAAAAATATAATAATAGGTACTCCTTACAAAACACAACTAATACACGAATAATTCTAATTTTTAAGTAAAAATATACAATGGAAAATTTTAAAACTCCAGTTACCTTCACTTTTTATTCATTGATATACAGAACATTTATTTACCTCAATGGTGTTATTATATTGGTAATTTGATATACCCTCAAAATGTTATAATATTTTAATTTCCATAAACTTTCTTCTCCACATGACATAACAACAACTCTCCCCGCTAGGAATCTGGCATTAGTATATAGACATTTAAATAGATAATAAAAAAATAAGTCGCAAAATGCGTATCTACCTAACATATAATAATTATTTCTTACAAAACACAACTAAAGCACGATCAATGTACAACATTTTCCTTGAAAATATCCGACGGGAAATTTTTAAAACTCGAGTTCCGTCCGCTGTTTTATTGTATTGCACATTTCATATATCTCCGGAATGGCAACGTAATATTAGCCACTTGCTTTGCTCAGCGGAATGAAAGAATTCCGTATGGGGGTCTCGTCCGCAGCGTTTGCCTCACTTGATGACTTGATGCTGGCTCTAATCGCTCGACTAAACAATCTTTGCGCGCGCATTATGGAGATCATAAGTATAGGATTTTTATACAAGGTGTAACCTAATTAACGCAAGACCTAAAAGTAGTTTGTTCTAAAAGGCAACGGAATCGATTCCAACTATTTATAAAGTTATTATTATATAGGTATATTATATAAAGGTATTTTTTTTTATTTTTTTTACATGCTGCTACTCGTTCTTTTCGCTGTATCAAACAAAATTTAATAATTATTCTTAACATTGCGGCTATTTGAATGTATTTCTATTACACACACTTCAACACACATACAAATGTTAAATAATGATTAAATTTTATGGCTAATTAAAAGCTTGTAGAAAACTAAATTGTAGAAAACTCCTTAAAATTGGAAGTTTAATTTTCGTATTGAATTCGTACGGCAATAATATTTTATTTATTTTATTTTGTTATTTTAGGTAAGCTTACAGACTCATAACGAAAATAATATGTCGAAACAAACAAATAACAATATTGCTAATTACAAGCTCACACAGATAAAATAAAAATAAAGGAAAACATAATGAAAATTACAGAAATTATGATAGTGAAATAATAATAAAAAATAGAAAAACTAGAAGAAAACAAAAAATAAATAAAACGTCAGTGAGAAAAAAAAAAAAATTAAAAACATAATATAAACCAAAAAGCACTTAAAGAACAGTACAGTCTGAGTAATGCCTGCTTCAGTTATTTTCTAACTAAAGAAGAATTTTGTATTCATGCGGTTTCTTATTGTTTTGGAGCTAGTATTGAATAGATCGATATCCATGTCCGTCGGTAGGTTATTAAAACATATGGCACTACGTAAGAAGAATGCATTCTGTCTATAATTTGTCCTAGCAAATGGCACATCTAAGATAGGTCGCGGCCTGAAACCAATAAGATTAGTGCGGCGAGATATATTGGCCAGAATCTCAGGGCAGTCAATAGAACCATTCGCAATATTAACTAGAAGACAAACATCATTAATACGTCGCCGTTCCTGCAAAGGTAGGAAATGATATCGCCTACAACGATCATCATAGTCCACTGAAACAGTCTGTGATTTGTAGTCCAGATGCCGTAGAAACATTTTTTGTATGCCTTCTATTCGTGAGATATAAACTTGATATTGCGGATTCCACACTTGAGACGCATACTCTAGGATGCTTCGAACATATGAACAGTATAGGATTTTTACTGGCTTAAGAGAGCAAAAGCATGTCGTGGCTCTGATGATGAAACCGAGTGTTTTAGATGCTTTATTCACCATAATATCAATATGTTTATCAAACAATAGTTTACTATTTAGTTTTACACCGAGGTCTCTTATATGATTCACTTTACAAATGCTTTGATTATTGAGTGTGTAACCAGAACCTATGATTGATTTTTGTCTAGTAAAGAACATGAAAGAACATTTAGAGATATTGAGTTGGAGCTTGTTATCCGAACAGTATGAAACGAATCTGTTAAGATCCGCATCTGCCTCAGAAGGAACAGCACTCTGGCATCAAAAACTTCCCCAAGAGATACAAACACAGCCACCAACAACACTTACACACCAACACAAAACCCTACGTCACCTCTGGCAGTCGCCATTCCCAAAAGCATACATTTTCTTGGGAGAGGCGAACGTGGGAAGCCGGGTATTCAAATAAAATCAGTCGCCCTGTTTATGGACAATAATTCCGAGCGCATTGGCATCGGCTACTGCAACGCAAGCGGCCCCAAACGGGTAACAATTTCGCCCGGGCTTGCCTCCCTTCTTCATGGCAGCTCGTTTAAGAACACAATGAAGCGTAAGAAGTTCAAAGAGCTGCAGAACGCGGGGATCGGAAACACAGCGTGCAGAATAGTGCAAACCAAGAACAAGACCGTGGCACTATTCCAAGCGGGCGAAAACACCTCCCAATTCGCCCAAGCATGCAGTTTTCTGATCAGCCTAGCGGGGAAGGGTGACAAGCCAACAAAAGTAAGCGTAGACGCTATGGTGGTGGAATTTGAGGAAGGTGAGGCCGCCGACCACATCGGGATAGTAGAAGCCTCAAAACACCACGAGGTAGTGGTCTATGAGGATAGAGGACAAAACCTCGACTTCCTACGGCCACGACAGCCAGAAAACCTCATCACAAAAACCCCAACTGACATCTGGGGACACCCCACAGCGACTCAAGACGGGCTCAGCGGGTCTGAACGCCTACAAATGAGGGCAGCTCTCGAGGAGAGCACAGCGAAGCAGAAGCCAAAGGACACTACAGGTGCCAAAAAACTCGCGTCTTTCACAACGGCGCTCGGGAAGGCGGTCCTCGGCATACCAAGTGTGCTGGGGAAAAAAATCAGGGGGAACCAACGGGCGGAGGGGGTGGCAGTCGCCGCCGAAGTGTTCTTGAGGGAGCCCCCTCCCAAAAGTCATAAGCAGCCGGAAAAGGCTCGAACAAGAGCCCAGATTGGGCTTGTCGATCCGCCGGAGCTCAGCGAGGCGACGGAGCCGCTGCAACACACAAAAAACGCGTTCCTCGAGTTCAAAGCAATCACCAAAGCAACAAGAAGGGTCAATAGTGAGACCTGTAGATCCATCCTGCAAACCTATCACCTGGGCAATGAAGGATTGCTAGAGGTGAAGCTCGAGGAGGCAGAAGCGGCGGTGTACGACAACGACAACTCCACCACGTTAAGAGGAGAAATGTCGGGGAGGTACATGGCGGCCTATAGTGGAACCAGCGGTTTCGTCGAATACGATGAGGAGGGGTCCCGGCGGACCGGCAAACACAAGTTCAGAACCCCCCCTAACGACCCAATAGTGATTGCGGCGAAGTGCACGAGGGTGGTGCTCGACGACCGGATACTTGAGATGGCAGAAACTGTCTCAAGTGGCCGGGGTCGGGGGCCTGCAATCGAGCACTGGACCGTACCCAAAATAACATGGGTCAACGGGGTTCCTGGATGCGGAAAAACAACATGGATAATCGCAAATTACAACATCGAAAGCGATATCCTAATAACATCTACAACCGAGGCAGCGAATGACTTAAGGGAGAGACTCGCGCAAAAAGTTAAAACAAACACCAAGAGGAGGGTCCGCACTATGGCTTCAATGCTGGTCAACGGATTGAAAGAAGGTGAAGAGTGCACACGTATTATCATCGACGAGGCACTCATGAACCACTTTGGAGCCGTAGTGATGGCCATCAAGATAACTGGCGCGAGAGAGGCTCTTCTCGTCGGCGACTGCAACCAACTGCCGTTCATTGATAGGGAGAACCTGTTTCGACTGCGTTACAACCGCCCAGACTCCGTGGCGCGTGTCAACAGGGAGCTGCTCTGCACTCACAGAAACCCAATGGACGTAGCGTATGCCCTCAACGAGATATATGGGGGCATATACTCGTCCAAATCCCTCGTGAGGTCCTTGAGCCTCAGTAAGTACACGGGAGCGCAAATTCCGAAACACCAGGAGAACACCCTGTTTCTGGTGCACACCCAGGCCGAGAAGGAAATCCTCCTCGGCCAGGGCTATGCGTCGGGAAACGGGTCGCGCATCCTCACCGTGCATGAGTCTCAGGGACTAACGAGTGAAAAGGTGGTGATAGTGCGAGCGGTCCCCAAGAGACTAAAGCTCCACGGAAGCTATCCACACGCGGTCGTAGCTATATCTCGCCACACTGGAAGTTGCGTCTACTACACAGACAGCTGTGAAGGGGACGCAACGGCTACACTAATAAGCAGGGCGAGGGCAGCTGCGACCAAAAAAATAAAAGAATACAACATAAAGATGGCTATTCGCAGTCGAGACATGGTAGTTGTTAAAAAGCTGCTGGAGGCGGAGGCCTAAAGGAAACCCTCACAAGCAGCCAAACACCTACACAACTGAGGCATTCTCGCTCAAAGGCAAGCCAAAACAGAAAGCCTCATCACTTACAAAATCATTAATATAAATTAAAAAAAAAAAAAAAAAAAAAAAACCTCTACTGAAGTACCGCTACAAACAAATACCAAGCACTGTAACAATAAGCTAATAATAAGCGGCATGTACCATACAAGTGCAAATACTAACAACACATAAATTACACAAAAAAAGGTGCGGGACAAACCGGGCCCGCAGTGTCTAATTACAAATAAAAAAAAAAAAAAAAAAAAAAAAAAAAAGATCATCCTGTAATTGTAAAGAGTCGGATAAGCAGCGGACTACTTTAAGAACTTTCATGTCATCTGCATATAATAAAATTTTAGAGTTTTTAAAGCATAATTTAACATCCGCGATAAATATGGTAAACAAAAGTGGACCTAATAACGAACCTTGAGGCACTCCGGATGGGATTGAGCACCAGCTTGATGTATACCCTTGTAGCACCACAGCCTGCGATCGATTTTTTATATAAGAGCAGAACCAGCGGTATAAATCACCCAGCCAGCCCACAGCAGCTTAAACCAGCCCACAGCAGCTTACGCAACAGCACATGATGATCAATGCGATCGAAGCATTTGCTGTAGTCAGTAAATATTACATCTACCTGTGCTTTCTGTTCCATACCTTTCAGAATGATGTCATTAATTAAGATTAAATTTGTTGTTGTTGACCGTCTACGAATGAAACCGTGTTGCTCCTCACCCAAGCCATTACCGAGAGCTGAATAGACTTCACTGTAGACGATTCGTTCAAAAACTTTGGCAAATAAACACAGTTTGGAGATGGGACGATAATTCTCGACATTGCACTTGTCACCATTTTTAAAAACTGGCGTAATAAACGCTGACTTCCAAATCACAGGGACTACACCTTCATCAAGAGAACGTCTGTAAAGTATAGAGATCGGTATCACTAGGCTCCCAGCGCATTTTACTATAAATATCGGTGGTATAAAATCAGGGCCACCGGACTTAGATAGGTCCAACTTTTTCAAAAGATCTAGTACCCATTCTTCAGATATTGTTATGGAGCTAATGTTGTTTACACTATTATTAGTATCTCTGACTACAATAGAAAAAGTATCGTCCGAGTCCGGTTCCTGAAAGGTAGACCGAAAGTAGTTGGCAAATAGATTACTGATTTCCACACCCATAGTCATAGATTTATCCCTATAACGCATCGTTTCGGGGACAGCATTATTATTTTTTTTACTTTTGATGAACGACCAAAACGCTTTAGGATTATTAGTAATTGATAACTCTATATTGTTAATATAAGCATTAAAACAGTCATGTTCAAGTGAGACAGCCCTAGCACGCAAAATGGAAAAGGATTGATAGTCAGATAAATTTCCGTACAGTTTGTATTTATGGTGAAACTAATGTTTTTCTTTTAAAATTTTAATTAGGGCAGAGGTATACCAAGGGGGGTGCGATGAATGACGAATTGTTTTGAATGGTACATACTTATTTCTAAGTTCATACAATTTATTGTAGAATGAAGTAATAGCGTCCTCAAGATTCTTTGTATATAGCAACTCCTGCCAATTGACTCGATCGAGCTCAGATTGGATGGAGATATAATCGCCGTTGTAAAACATAAACTTTGCAGAGATTTTATCTTCAAGTTGATGTATTTCAACACAATCAGCCTGGATAATTAGAGGTTTTAGGTGATCGTCTACGGGCAGAGCTAATGGTTCACTACATTCAGTTACGATTACGGGACTATTAGAGAAAACCAAATCCAGTAATTTATTATTAACGTTACGTATGTGATTATATTGGGATAGGTTGCAGGCACATGCCGTGTCAAAGAAGTTAGTAAGAATTTGTGATGAATAGTTAATAGGCGATAAATCGCCACCATCAGAATCGTATAACCAATTTACCTGATTTCCGAAATTACCAATAACAATAAACTTATCTGACATATGTGACATGGCTAAATTATTAAGATTACTAGAGAAGTTTGATATGATTGGTGTGTCTGAGGTCTTGTGTTATATATGTTACACCTTATATAATACTTCCAGTTTCGGAAAGAATTATTATAATCGGTTATGTCTGAGTTAAATCAGATATGTCTGCAAAGTCAGAGGTCTCGGGTTCAAACCCAGGCACCTCTGTCTTTTCGAAAGCATGTGCGTAATAAAAATTAACTATCACTTGCTTTAACGGTAAAGGAAAACATCGTGAGGGAACACAGGTTTCCTCACGATGTTTTCCTTGATGCCTAAGAGTTTCTCGAAGGGGTGTGAAATTCGCCAACCCACACTGAACCAGAGTGGTGGACTATGGCCTAAATCCTCTCAATTTGAGAGGAGACCAGCCCAACGGTGGGACAGTTTCTTAACAGGGCTAATATTATTATTATTATGTCTGAGTTTATTAGTTACAAACAAACAAATCGTTCCTCTTTACAATATTAGCATAGACTAGTAGGTTCGTGCAGTTTCGTTTACCACATACAATAGAAACCAGGAGCAATGGCTTATCATTTTTTTTAAGCATAAATTTTTAGTACATTTTTGCTATTTTTTAATAAACTACTTGATTTTGAATGAAATCATGCATATTTAGAGTACATAATATTCTAATAACGCCACCTACCGTTCAATTATAGCTAAGAACTATTCAGATAACCCCATAAGTATAAAAAAGAACATCAAACCATTTAAGGAAAGAAGAATAACTTGATAGCACACCAGAATTTTATGTAAGTATACAGATTTTTGACGGCCTCGTTAGTCTTATAGCGAATAATGCCCGTAGCGACCAGGAAGCCGGGTTCGAATTGGTCGGAAATAGTGCAATTTTTTAAATTACATTCCTAAGCCTGGCTTTATGCCCGATATAATGGTAAAGAGCTCGTCTTCTGTTACATTGGGAATTAGCATTGTCAGCGAAAAGTGGGCGCACACAGTACACCTGTACCATCCCCGTTCAGGGATTATATGTGTTACATGGTTTATTTTTAACCGATTTCTAAAAAGGAGGAGGTTCTTAATTCGACTGTATGTTTTTTTGTATGTATCGTACGCGATCATTCCGCCAATTATGAATCGATTTTGATGATTCTTTTTGCTTTGGGTTCAGTATAGCTCTAAGGTGGTCCCATTTTAATTTCATTGATATTGGACCTTGGACTTGGAAGATACACCAGGGAACTCCTTAACGACAAACAACACGAATGCGTATTACGCCAATCCTATAGGTACTCTGCCATAGAACTAATCAGATTATTAACCGACTTCAAAAAAGGAGGAGGTCGACAATTCGTCTGTATTTTTTTAAAACGCGTTTATTTATGAACTGATTTAAATGTTTTTTTTTGCGTTGGTTTTAGTTTAGTTTCGAGGTGGTCCCATTTTAATGAAATCGGTATTGAACTTTGGACTTTGAAGATACATCAGGGGACTCCTTAACGGCGAACAGCACGAATGTATATCTATCTCTCTATCTATATCATCACGCCAGATCCCTTACGGGGTAAGCAGAGAGTACAGAGTTCCAACAGGCTCTTTCCTTACATACCTCTCTGGCTTCCTCAACTCTCATAGTCCGTCTCATACACGCTCGCCGGTTACGGAGACTCCTGACTTGTCCTTCAGATAAGACCCGGTCTATTTGGTCATGGTAAGATAGTCTAAGTCTTCCCCGGTACCTACATCCCTCCACTTTCGCATTGTATATCTGTTTTGTCATTCTTTCTTCAGACATTATTTCTATATGCCCGAACCAACGGAGCATACCCTTTCTCATCTTTACACCGATACTCTCTTTCATACCTATTTGCTTTCTTACTACGCTGTTGCGAATACGGTCGGTCAGCTTCACTCCGCAGAGCTCGCATTTCCACCGCATTTATCCTACTTTCATTCTCCTTCTTACATACCCAGCTCTCGCTGCAATATAACAGCGTTGGGACAAGCACTCCATTATGTATGGCCAGCTGCGCCTTTCGGCTTAAGTGCTGGCTCCCAAGTAGCTTTCCCATCGCGCCATTCACTATGTTCCCTGCACTCACTCTTCTCTCTATGTCAGCGGTGTATTTTCCATCCTTACTGAATGCGCATCCAAGATATACAAACTCATTCACTTGCTCCAGCACATCGTTACCAACCACAATCCTTGCATTCGTTCTGGTTTCTTCCCGTTCAAAAACCATAATTTTGGTTTTCTTCACATTCAAATGTAAGCCATTTTTCATGCAGTCGTCTTTCATAACTGTGACTAGTGATTGCAGATCAGTGGCTGTTGGCGCTATCAAAACCGTGTATAGATTCCGTTATTATGGTTATTATATCAATCCTGTAGGTACCTTGCTGTACAACTCAGCAAAATAATATAATATAGGTATATAAATATTAGTAAATAGTTCACTTGTCACTTAAAATTGTTAAATACAAATCTTTTTAAAAAAAACGACTTCAAAAAGCAAAAAATAAATATTTGAATACCGCCTACAGACATTTATTTTTTGCTTTTTGAAGTCGTTTTTTTTTTAAAAAGACATTTATTTTTAATATCTTTTTTTTTTTTTAATCTTATTTATTTAGAGGCTTTTACCCTACAAGGTATGTCAGCCCCATCGTACCCTAATCTAATATATATAACACTATTACACAAACAACTGAAGTTATTGTGATGGAGAAAGAGGTAGTTCTGCGTATCGTACCATATCATAAAGATATTTTGCTGCATCGGATATAGGCTTAGACAAAACCCTTATAAAAGCTCCTACGTCGTATTTACTAACTTGTAGTTTCTGCATCACTACTTCTCTTTCTGTCTGGTTCTTTTCACATTCTATCAGCAAGTATTGGACATCTTCAATTTTACCACATACTTCGCAATCAGGCGATTCGACTTTTTTCATCAGGTATCCAAACTTTCTAGATGGAAAGTGACCAGAACGTAATCTATGTGCCATAACAACGCATGATCTGCTTATTTTACCAATAAACCATGGGACCCGCAGAGGCTCACATTGAATGGTTTTATACCATATGCCTTTTTCTTTACTCCTCTCGTCGAAATATTCCTTAAAACGATAAAAACATTTTTCCTTAAAGTGATTTAGTAGTTCTGTATAATAAGGGGCAATATTTAATTCTATGCCCTCTTATATAGCCGCCTTTGCGAATTTGTCAGCCTCCTCGTTTCCCCTTACACCTATATGAGATGGAACCCATTGCAACCTCAAGTTAATGTTATATATATTTTTTTGTATTTTCATAAATAATTGTAGCCCCACACTGGGAATTATTCCTGTGTCGTGGGTGCCTTAACAAACATGATATTCACGTTAATAAACACCCAGACCGAAACAAACTGCAATTTTGCAGCTGACGTGCAGTTCAAATTCAACTCGTCTGTTCAGACGCTTACACGGACCTACTTACTTAATATGTGTGCTGTTAACCCATTTAGAAGCATTTTGCATATGTTTTGCAAGAATTTCGCATAAAAATTCCTTGTACAAGATGTACCATATATAACACAAGACCTCAGACGCCCCAATTTAATTATCGCTTTACGAATTCAACACGAAAATCAAATTTCCAATTTTAGGGACTTTTCTACCATTTTTTTAAGCACTTTGATACCCAAATTAACCACGAAATTTAATAAATAATTAACTTTAGTGTGCATATTGATGTGTGTGTAATAAGAATGTATTTAAAATGGCCGTATTGCTTTGAATTATTATTAAATTTTGTTTAATACATCGGACTGGCCGAATAACAGCAATATTTGATAAATAAATAAAAAAATAACATACTTCAAAATAGTTGGAATCAGTTCAATCAATTCAGTGGCCGATTTAGAACAAACTACTTTCAGGTCTAAGCGCTTAAAAAGGATTTTAAAAACATTTATCACTGAAATTTGACCGACGGCTTGAAGAACCTACTGGATTGATTACTCACCGGTCCGATGCCTGCACGCGATAAATCTTTGTGTCACCCACAAATATTTGATTCGGTCTGGGTGTTTGTGAAGGCAATTTCATGTTTGTAAATGCACTCATGGGCCTACAAGACAGACCGATGACCCGGTGAAGGTCCCGGGTGCAGTCATACTCGTGAACGGGTGCTGTTTGTGCGGACTGGTCCATCTGGAATTCTTTAGACACTCTTTACAGCAACATCATTAGATTCATATCTTGATCGTTAGGCATCACACTGAAGCTAGATCGTAAACTATAAATAGCTTTTTTTGTAACCTAAACATTGTATCCACACAATATGATTGTAAAAAAAGAAAAAAGTCAAAGAGAAGTAAATAAAAAAGACAAACCCGCCGAGTTTCTTCGCCGGATCTTCTCAGTGGAGGCCGCGTTCCGATCCGGTGGTAGATTAGTAGTTAAATTAGATTTAAAAAAAAATGTAAATTTACTATTTGTAAGCGTCCCCGCAGGACATATACAAAAAAGATTATTTGAGTTTGAGTAGGAGATGTATACGTACAGTACAAAGCAGGTCGTCGTGGCCGTCTATGGGGGAGGCCTTTGCCCACCAATAGGCATCTTTCGGCTGAAAGAGATAGCTACACTCCCATGACGCAGAAATAATTCCTAGTGAGGGCTATGTTTTAAACAAACAAGCCTCGTTGGTCTAGTGGCAAGTCATGGGGTCTTAAGGTCAAATCTTAGGTCAGAAAATGTAGTTTTTCTAATGAAAACCCCCCAGAATGAGTCCGGAGTCTAAAATTGTGACTAGTGTATGGCAATAGGCTCGCCCCTTATTACATGGGACCTAACATCGTTGACAAAAAGTGGATGTACTCAATACACCTCTGCCGCCCCCACTTGGAGAATATAGGCGTGACGGTGTTAATAAAATAGTTCAAGTAGGTATTCAAATATTGAACATTTATTTACCTAGTTAGTGAAATGATAAAGTTACCGATGGTTAATCCCATCGAGCCGACAGCTAGTCATAAAATAAATTACAACAACGTTTAAGATAAAATCGATGCCCACCCACTTGTTAGGTAGTCCGATAGAACAGCTTAAAATCTGTTTACCTACTTGTACTTTAATCTCTTCCAGAGCAGCTGATAGCTTTTTCATTTTCACCAAAGTAGGGCTTCGTTTCAAACAAGTAATAATGACTAAGTGGAATTTTATGAGTTTTATACGCTTTCCTTTGTGCCTGCTTGTTATTCTCACAGTCTAGATTTAATCTTATGGCATAGAAGCTTAACATTATATTACTGAGCGACGGCATGGTGTAGTGGTTAAAGTGTAGGCCGCTCACTGGATGTAGTAGTAGTTGCGGGTTTGATCCTCACACTGAACAAATCAGCATGCGACCTACAATGTTTGTTTAGATCTGGGTTTAGGTTAAGGTTTGTGAAATTCAGGTTTGTAAATGCACCTACGGAACAGGCATAATTTATAATTCGGGGCTACGTTGCTGTAATAAAGTAAGAAGGAATATTACGATGACCGTTCGTACGATGACCGATCTATATGACCGTCCGTGGAGGAAGCCAGAAAGGTATGTAAGGAAAGAACCTGTTGGAACTCTGTACTCTCTGCCTTCCCGCAGCGAGAGATCGGGCGTGATGATATAGATAAATAGGTGACCGTTCGTATATCTGTACTAATATTATAAGGAGGAAAGATTTCTTTGTTTATTTGTAATCAATAATCTTTGAAACTACTAAACCAATTTGAATAATTTTTGTACCACTAGAAATCTACAAATCTATAAGTAACATAGACCCGGTAGGTGGCGCTGTTGTTGACCAGGTCAGAAGCCCCAGGAAACTGAGAGTGTATTTATATAATTATATCACTATGAGAGTGGAGGAAACCAGAGAGGTATGTAACGGAACAACCTGTTGGAACTCTGTACTCTCTGCCTACCCCGCAAAGAATCTGGCGTGATACATAGATGTTCACTTACAAAGCAATGGAAAGGATCTAAGGTTTCCTAATTTTTAATAAAAATACGTCGGTGAGGTGTAAATATAAGAATTCTAATAGTAACTGCAAAAGAAATAACAAACTGAATAAAAGCATTCGGTTGTTTTTTCTTTTTCAGTTTTACTATACGGACATAAGTAGGTATATATATGGATATTCCACACACAATGATGATTGACCATCTCGTTCTGTGTGTAAAACAAATCTCACATAATTCCCGTTCAAATCCTATACTAAATAAATGATGACCGAATAAGCAATCGAAATATTTCATTCCAGTTCACAACTCGGAATTAAGTCTAATTCATGTTTGTACTGTGCGAAGCTTAATCTGAACCCAGTAACAAGGCAAGCATTCAACCCAATTTAGCGCAATCGATTTAGCGCAGTGGTTAAGAGCTTAAGGCGCTCTGCCCACTGCGTCTTATAGTCGCGGGTTCGAGTCCCGCACGGGACAAATCTTTGTGTGATCCACAATTATTTGTTCCGGTCTGGGTATTTGTGTATGTGAATTTTCATGTTTATAAACGCACCCACGACACAGGAATAAATCCTAGTATGGGGCTATGTTTGAAAATTGGCTGCCGCAACTGAGTGGGGGTTCTTCCATGGCTATCGAAAGGGCCTGTCCTTTATTGCTGTAAATAACTCTTATTTTATTTATTTTTAGAACTTTTAATTTAAATAGAAACATGAAACCCATATATAAAGAATGCCTATTCGCAAAAGTTTTCAAAAATATATATAATTTATTTTTTTATAATTAGACTTACTACCTTTTAAATGCCCTCGTATAGTTTTAGTATAATGTCAAGTTTATATTCTGCCGCAAAAAATGAGGAGAATTTTCATTACACTGTATGTCGTGTGTATGTCGTCATTCTACACATATTACATGGGTAAATATAGTTCAGCCTTCAAATAGAATACATTCTGACTCACCTTAGCATTAGTATTTTGAATTTTGCATTCTTCTATTCATCAGATATTTATAGATACTGTGAAGTACACCGAAAATTTATAGTATTTGAAGAATCGTTGCAGGTCAAAAAACACATAAATCGGAACAGTGTCAACAAGGGTGCGAACAAACAAATAAATTAAACGGCGTAAAGGCTAACTTTGCATGGATCTCGACATGTCGCCTTCCGTGAATGGCGACTGATTGTGAGTGAGGATTTTTGTAAGCGCCACGAATTTGTGCGATTCAAGCTTGCTCTGCTGTTGGCCTGTAATTCAGGCATTCGGATGCAAGAGCAAGTAAGGTGGTGTACATAGAGCGGACTACATCTTATTACAGCAGCAAAATTATTACGCTCTCGCAACGCATCTATAAAATAAAACGTGGGCTCAGCACAAAAAAAAATGTCGTTATCGTTGTACACCACGTAAAGCGGAGTCGACCTTATCACAACAGCAAATATTACTGTATTCTCTCTTAAAAATACACAGATTGTTTATTTGTTACTGACTACCTCGTTGGTCTAGTGGCAAAGCGCATCGCTTTGTGATCACGAGGTCCAAATCCTAAATCGGACAAATTTAGTTTTTCAAACGGAATGAGTCCGGAGTCGGGAATTGTGCCCATAATGGCAATAGGCTCGCCCCCTATTACTGAGAACTAACATCGTTGGCGAAAAGTGGGTGTACTTCTCTCCCCAAGTGGGGGTATATAGGCGTGACGGTGTGCATTTATTTAGTTTATTTGTATCCTCACAGAATTTATAAATTAGCCGCGTTAATAATGTTTAATCTCAATTTATCATTTTTTCTATAAGGGGCTTTTGCCACCACTGTAATTCCTGTAAGCCAAGCTCCTAATTTTCAGCCAAAAGTCGTCCTCAATATGGGGGCGGCCAAATCCTGTAAAGGACATATTTCAGCTGAAGATGATGATAAGGTACCTGAAATGTCAAATAACCAAATCATACAAATGAGCTTTACGGGAAACGGTGCTGCTTGTGTGCTGGTCCATCTGGAATACTTTATACACTCTTTAAAAATAACATCATTAGTCCCATATCTCGGTCGTAAGGCATCACACTAGACCTAGATCGTCATTTATTTAATTGTTACTTAAATTTTATACCCACACAATATGATTGAAAAAAAAAATAGAAAGGAATTAAATAAAAAATACCGCTAAGTTTCTTCGCCGGATCTTCTCAGTGAAGGCCTGTTCCGATCCGGTGGTAGATTAGTAGTCGAATTAGATATAAAAAAATGTAAACTGACTATTTGTAACCCAAAGGGTTTATACAAAATAAATTGTTTGAGTTTGAGTAATGTGAGAGGCCCCCATTTTTCCACGCGAGTTACTAATGAGGGACCCCTTGTTTCAAATGAAGTACATCGGAGAGCGTAATACCTCACGAAAATGTAAGCAAAAAGTAAAATAAGGAGTCGCTATGAGCAAATGAATTTTTCGCTCCCTCGCCACTCATGACCATGGTTCGTAATTTTCGCTTGTTACATAGATTATTATGAGCTATTCCGAAAAACTCTCTCCCTTTTCATATTGAGAAACTTCTAACGAGGCAACCAACTCGTGAGTGAGAGAGTCATCGTTATTAAATACCTTATTATCTCTCCCAAAACTAAATGCTATCTGTAAAACTATCTATCTATATCATGACGCCAGATCCAGTGAGTACAAATTTGCAACAGAATTTTTCATCAGCAATTATCTCATATACGCTCGCCAGTTACGGAGACTCTTTACTTGCCCTTTAGATAAGACACGGTCTGTAAAACTAGCTAAAATAATTATATAATCAGTCTGTATTCATAAAATCAACTTGAAATGTATATGTTATATATAACATGTTATGGTCCTTATTTGTACTTTATGCACGTACTATGTGAAAGCGTCCCTAGTATGATGGAGTCACGTTTTGAAACGTGCAGACGTGGTTAAAAATTCTCGCCCCGCGAAGACACCGCTGCAAAGTTAAAAATTCAATGTTTTCACCTCGAAACCCCCGCGTTCACACGTCACTCAGATTGTAATAAAATCACATTTTTACAACTAGATATGGTCTGAAAAAAGACTTAGAACTTTTTATATATCTCAGGTCTAGAAAAATAAAATGGGATTTATTAAGTATTAGGTAAAAATAAATGAATACAAGGTCTCCTTGATTACATTTGATTGCTCTAAAGGTTGATTCAATAGTAAAAAATTATAGGGGTCATAACTGAAGGACACACGTTTACACAAATTTTTGAATTTATATATTTTTACATTAAATAAAGGGCAGTAATTAAAAATAAGATAAAATATTAACTCCGTAATCGGCAAGCGTGTATGAGACGAACTATGAAAGTGGAGCAAGCCAAAGAGTTATGTATGGAAAGGACCTGTTGAAACTGCTCTCTCTGCCTTCCCTGCAAGTGGTCTGGCGTGATGATATAGACATAAAATAACGTCACAGTGTACTTTCCTATTTCCTCGCTAAGTAATAGTCCTTGGTGATAAATGATAATATAGGCATCTTAACGTGAGTAGAAATAAGAACGATTCACATGTGATGCTCTCATACTAGTAGATCCAAAAATACATAAATCTGAAAACAAATAGAGCAGATTTGCGACCTTCCTTAATTTGGTGTATTTGCTTGTATGACCTTTTAAAAAATATGTTACAACATAAGGTTTAATTATAACAGCTCATTTAGCTTATAATTATGATAACAGGATTCTATAAGCATAATACAGGCAACTGCGCAGGAAGCAGTGATAGCCTAGTGGTTAGAGGCACCTCTGTCATTTCAAAAGCATACGGATATAAAAACTTAAATATCACTTGCTTTAACGGTGAGGAAACCTGCATGCCTAAGAGTTTTATTTATTATAATACAGGCAACCGTATTAAAATACCACATTGCAAGATTATTTTATATAACATTTTATTTCTATAAAACTAGTGGTGCGATGTATAAAGCCCTCACTTCTGAACTAGGTTTATATATCTTAAAATTAAGTATACGCTATATATATATATATATATATATATATATATCATCACGCCAGATCACTTAGGGGTAGGCAGAGAGTACAGAGTTCCAACAGCTTCTTCCTTACATACCTGTTTGGCTTCCTAGACTCTCTTAGTTCGTCTCATATACGCTCGCCGGTTAAGGAGACTCTTATCTTGTCCTTGATAAGACACGGTCTATTTGGTCATAGTAAGATAGTCGGAGTCTTCCCTGGTACGTACATCCTTCCACTTTAGCATTGAATATATGTTATGTCACTCTTTCTTCTGACATAATACTACTTCTTTAATAATATACTATTTATTATCTACTACCAGTGTTTTACAGAACAAAAAGTGCACTTAAAACAATTCTAGCATTACAAATTAAGATCCCCAATTAATACCACTGCGTTCTGTTAAAATGATAATTAGCTAAAGATGCCAGAGTTCGCAAATTGCAAACCAAATCTTTTATTTATACGCAACCTAGCGGGATTTCTCTCAGCGAATTTTAATTTTGTAATGCAGAAAAGGAGTATTATAATTTTAAGTACGATTCTATTCTATACATCACTCGAAATGGTGAGCGACAATTATCCGCCGTGACTCTGCGTGTGTAAATTGTTTACTTCCTAACAAATATGCAAGCACGTTTCCTTAGGCTTAGGGACTAAGTATAAAAATTCTTGCTAGGATGACGTTGTGGTACATAATTATAGTGCAATTGAAACATACTATTATGCAAAACACCAAAAAAAGCTTCACAGTTTAAGAGATTTTGTGAACAGACACATTTTAAGTGTATTATTATCCGTTCATGTAAAATTACTATTTCATTTGTATTTGAAAACATAACCAACTCTTATTTATAGTGCAAACATTTCATAAACGCCTGTGGAAATTTCTAATTTAAACTTTTGATGTAAATTAGTAATTACCGACAAATATAGATAAGATGATTGATAATAAAATAAGGGGCTTTATTTTTAAGTAGATATATTTTTAAAGAATTGTTGTAAGTATTGTCATCGCTATACTTGATACAGCAATAATCTCGCCTGCAATTAGCGGAAGTCGAATGATAGGAATGAAAAAGATTATAAGAATAGTTCGCCTGGTACAATTATGAGAAGTCGGGCATAGCTCAAAAGTGGTATGCTTCTGCAAGATAACCGTGATCTTTACATTTCATAACCTAATGGAACTTTTCTCATTTGAACTTATTTTATCTGTGTCAAAACGTGGGCGTCGAGTTTAACTTTTTATAATTCGGGTTTATTTCCCATTTTAAAAATATTGTACAGTTATATAAGGATCTTGTGGCCGGCGGCCAAAATCGGAACTAATGCTGTCATCAAGTGAAATGCCACTTCATGACAGGCGCAGAGTTGCCGTTTGCTATGAAATTTCCCCAAATTCTTTTTTTAATTAGTAACCATAGGTGGATCCACGTATTAAAATATCTCCCTGGTCATAGGACCAGGGAGAAAATTTTGATAGCAAAATTTTACTAAATGATAACCCCAATTTCACACTAACCCCCCTGTCAATACGGACAGTGAAATTAAAGGACGATTTAACGCAGTGGTTATGAGCTTAAGCCGCTCCGCCCACTGTGTCTAAGAGTCGCGGGTTCGATTCCCGCACGGGACAAATCTTTGTGTGATCCGCAACTATTTGTTTTTCGGTCTGGGTATTTGTGTATGTGAATTTTCATGTTTGTAAACGCAGCCACGACACAGGAATAAATCCTAGCGTGCGGCTACGTTTTGAAAAAAAAAAAATATCATCCACGGGCCAAAATATCCTTCTATCTATATCATCACGCCAGATCCCTTGCAGGGTAGGCAGAGAATACAGAGTTCCAACAGGTTCTTTCCTTACATACCTCTCTGGCTTCCACTCTCATAGTCCGTCCAACCAAAATGTTCTTGTCGCACAATAATATTTTTGACCATAATGGAAGCAAGATATTATATTTTACTATAGTGTGAGCATGTACCGAAGCGCTGGATGTAAGTATGGTTACGTTAACGGAGTCAGTTCGCTGTTTATGTTTCTTCATTTTCAGCAACTGACTCACATGACTTTAACCCCTCGCAAAGAGCCTCCAACATATAAAACACACAACGAAGGGTCCGGTAATATCCGTGTATCTCAAAATTATATTTTATAGTTCATTTGTGTTAAATAGTTTTACTTGAATGTTTTTTGTTTGGTACAGTTTTACGCACGAATATACTATTAATATAGAAGCAGTGATAGCCTAGTGGTTAGACCGTTGGACTGCAAAGTCAGGGATCTTGGGTTCAAACCCAGGCACGCACCTCTGTCTTTTAGAAAACATGTGCGTATTAAAAATTAACTATCTCTTGCTTTAACAGTGACGGAAAACATCGTGAGGAGACCTGCATGCCTAAGAGATTTTCGAAGGTGTGTGAAGTTAGCCAACCCGCACTGGGCCAGCGTGGTGAACTATGGCCTAAAGCCTCTCAGTTTGAAAGGAGGCCCGTGCCCAACAGTGGGACAGTTTCTCAACAGGTCTAGTATAACATTTATATAATTTAGGTTATGAAGGAACAAACATGCATCAATAGTATTCAGAGTATTCATGCTGCGTCTCAAATACCTCAAATAGCATAAATTGGCGACTTAGGTGATCCATTCTAAATAGGTTTTCACATAATGACTCAAATGCATGAAATAAAAAATAACAATCTTTATTCCCGAAGCACTTTGTAGTACGTAAATCTACATTTCGCGAATGATTTTAGGTCCCAGCATAATAGATCTAAATTTGTGGCTACAACGGAAATGATAAACAAGGAAATTGTAAAAAAATGTCTAATCTGTCAATAATCAATCCTTCCCGCGTCAGGTGAGTCCTCCCTCACGACACTGTGTGATGGATGATTCAATTACACCATGACATAAACTGCTTACTCATCTTGTGTGTCATCATAACTCTTATGCGCTACGTAATAAAGTTTAATTTTAAACTATTTAGTATCGGAGCCAGGAGAATTATTTATCAATACATGCTTTATTATGTTTTTTTTTGCCAAAACGATGTAAATAATGCAGTATATTTTGGAATTCTAGTTAAGGAATTCCATATATCTACATCACCACGCCAGATCCCTTGCGGGGTAGGCAGAGAGTACAGCGTTCCAACAGGTTTTGTCCTTACAGACCTCTCAGGACCTAAGGAAGGAAGGAAGATCTCAGTTAATTCAGGAATATCTTCTTATCGTACAGGTTCTTTTCTTATAGACATCTCCGGTTTCCTCCACTCTCATAGTTCATCTCATCCTGTAATATCTTAGTAAATGAATTATATTTTAACTAATGTAGAGATGAATGTTAGTGTTCGTTATCTGGGTCTTAGGTTTATATTCGTAGTCACATATTAAGTGTTAGTCCAGTGGCGTATAGTGCGAGTAGCGATCAGAGGTTTTGGATTAAAATTTTAAGTCAGATTTTAAGTGCTTTTCGCTTCGAAAAATTTTCGGTCATACTCTGGAGTATGGTATTCCCATTGCATTAGAGCCTAACATCGACGATGATTTTGTAGGCCTATACGATACAATTCTGTCACCTCACTTGAAGTTATAGTCGTAAAGGTTTTAATTTTATAATTTTTAAACAAGTTCTTAAGTTCCGTTAAAACATTCAAACGGGCAAAGGATTATTTTAGTTATGAAAAATATACCAACAATCCTAACAGCAATGAGAACGTAGATGTACACAAGGAAATTCCCAAAACCACTCAATGGATTTGGTTAGAAATGTTGAGGTTTCCCAACGTATTTCAAACATAATAATACTTTATAGCCAAAAGCCAAAGTGGTTTGGGTGGGAAAAACAAAAGTTGGTACGGCGCACCGCAAGGGGTAAAATTTTAGTTGAAAATCGCAGCGGATATCAGAAATTCTTGCGGCTTATGTGTTTTTAGGGAAATATAGGTGGAAAACAAGGGTACATATATTTAGAGAAATGCAACTTATTTATCGTGTGATGCCAACTCTGTAAAAACAATTCGAAGTTTAATCGTTATCTAGAATCCGACAAAATGTCCCGTATGTTTCCATTTTATTACAAAGGCAGAAAGATGATGTCTTAAAAAAACATACCTAAAGACTTTTCTATACTAATATTATAAAATTCGTGGGGTGCAGAGTGCCGAATAGGCACCTGGAATGTAAGAGGTGGTATGGAAGATAAGATGCATGAGGTGATTGATGTAATGAAAGAGAGACGCCTGGATGCTCTGTGTGTAACAGAGACTAAGCGAAGGGGCAGTGAAGCCTGTGATCACCCTGACGGCATGATGGCTCTGTGGTCTGGAGTGCCACAGAGCGATCGTGCCAGCATGGGGGTGGGTATCTTGTTGTCCCGTCGCCTGGCCTCTGGAGTGAGAGATAATGGCCTGCATGATGCGAGACTTCTCTGGGTCCGCTTGAAACTGGGTGTCACTAGAGTGTTTTTGGTTGGAGCATACGCTCCTGTAAGCTCGTCGACACCCCCGGACCTGGAGAAGTTTTGGGATAATGTCAGGGAAGTTCTGGATCTGGCTGATGCGAATGAAAAGGTGATTTTGTGTGGCGACCTGAACGGATGGGTGGGAACCAGGCGGCAAACTTGCGACGCTGCTCTGGGTCCTTATGGTGATAAGAGAGTGAATGATGCATGCTTATTGTAGATGTGTGTTTGGAAAGAGGTCTCCTTGTGTCCAATACAATATTCCAACACAAGGATATTCATATGTATACGTGGAGAAGAAATGAACAGAAAAGCATGATAGATTTGATCCTGGTAGATAACCGTCTCCGAAGTAAACTTCAAGATACCGGTGCATACAGAGGCCCCACTCTTGAATCGGACCACTATCTCGTAATTGCGCGGTTCAGTGGTTTGTTCAGGAAGTGGAGGCACTGGCGAGAGCGTATCCCTTTCGGAGGCCTTGAAAGAATCAAGGTTGAAAGGTTGCAAGATGAGAGTGTGAGGAGAACGTATGAAGACAGAGTCCGGGACAAGCTTTTGACAGCTGGTTCTTCGGACTCAAACATAGATGAATGCTGGAATTGTCTGAAAGAGAGTTTGGTAGAATCAGCGAAAGAAGTATGTGGCTACTCAAAGAAGCATAGCACAGCAAAAGGGGATGCATGGTGGGACACAGAGTTAAAAAGCTCTGTAGAAAGTAAGAAGAAAGCGTGGCAGGACTATGTCTCTTCTTTGAATCTAAATGACAGTATGACGGAGATGAAGAAAGAAATATACCGGCAATGCAAGAATGCCACCAAAACCTTAGTGAAAGAAAAGCGTGAAAGAGCTAGTGTGATTGAGGAGGAGAGGCTGACGAAGAACTTCGAGAATAACACCAAACTCTTTTGGAGCAAGGTGAGAAAGGCTCGAGGTGATTCGTCAGGCTCCAGAATGGAAAAGATAAAATCTAAGGATGGTGACATTCTTGCAGACACACAAGCTGTGCTAAACCGGTGGAGTGAATACTTTGGAGAAATGTATGAGAATGCCCCGGATCCTGGTGCCACAGACGAGCTCAGAGGCGAGTTTGCGGCACCAGAATCCACAGAGGACATCACTATGGAAGAAGTTGAATGGGCGATACGAAGTATGAAAAATGGTAAAGCTGCGGGAATAGACATGATATCTGCCGAGATGATTAAATATGGTGGAACTTGCGTCCGGGACGCTTTTTGGGTCCTCGCAAATCTTTGCTTTGGTAGAGTCCCTACAGATTGGCACCGCGCAGTCATAGTACCCTTGTATAAAGGCAAGGGCTCACAATATGACTGCGCCAATTACAGGGCCATCAGTTTGATCAGCTTGGCAGCTAAGGTGTATGGTAAAATTATTGAACGGAGAATGCGCGAGAAGTCCGATGGAGTGTTGTGTGAGGCACAGGGAGGTTTCAGGTCTGGAAGAGGATGTTCGGATCAAGTTTTCTCCCTCCGCAACATCGTAGAAAAGCATCTCGCAGTAGGCCGGAAGGTTTTCTGCGGTTTTGTGGACCTGGAGAAGGCGTTTGATAGAGTCGTGCGAAAGAGACTTTGGGACATTTTGCCAGAGTATGGTATAAACGGCACCCTGTTGCGAGCCGTCCAGCCCACCTACGTGGACAGCAAGGCATGCGTACGGGTGGGTGGTAACATGTCACCTTGGTTTGACGTTAAAATCGGCGTCAAGCAGGGTTGCGTGTTGTCCGCTAGACTGTTTATAGTGTATCTGGATAAAAGTCTTCAAAGACTGTGTGCGATGACTGAAGGGGTAAAAATGGGTGATCTAGTGATAAACCGCCTATTGTATGCAGATGACGCGGTTTTGATAGCGCCAACAGCCACTGATCTGCAAACACTAGTCACAGTTATGAGAGACGACTGCATGAACAATGGCTTACATTTGAATGTGAAGAAAACCAAAATTATGGTTTTTGAACGGGAAGAAACCAGAACGAATGCAAGGATTGTGGTTGGTAACGATGTGCTGGAGCAAGTGAATGAGTTTGTATATCTTGGATGCGCCTTCAGTAAGGATGGGAAATACACCGCTGATATAGAGAAAATAGATACCGCTGATATAGAGCCAAAAGGCGCAGCTGGCCATGCATAACGGAGTGCTTGTCCCAACGCTGTTATATGGCAGTGAGAGTTGGGTATGTAAGAAGGAGAACGAAAGCAGGATAAATGCGGTCGAAATGCGATCTCTGCGGAAGATGTGCGGAGTCACGCTGACCGACCGTATTCGCAACAGCATAGTAAGAAAGCGAGTAGGTATGAAAGATAGTATCGGTGTAAAGATGAGAAAGATGAGATGGTTCCGCGTGGTTCCCGGCTTAGAATAGGACCAACCCATCTCATCCCATCGGGTGTCGTACAAGGCGACTAAGGGAAAACTAGGGAATGGGCAGCAGCGTTCCCTTAACACTTTTACAACCAAAAACTGCGCTCGCCAACCCGCCTGCCAAGCGTGGCGAGTATGGCAAACACCCCCAACCAATATGGAAGAAAGCAAGAAAACCAGGCCCCTAGTCCCCGGCGGTCCTGTTCGTCCTGGCCACGGTAGCAGCCATGGTAACGACAGGACAAGGGGTGCTAAGAATCTCCGGCAGAGATTCGGCTACCACCAAAACCGAAAATTGGCCCTGGTGACATACAACGCACGCACATTGAGGACAGATGAGAAGCTAGTTGAGCTGGAAGAAGAGTTAAACAAGTTGCGGTGGAGTATTGTTGGTTTATCGGAGGTCCGAAGAGAGGGCGAGGACACGATAACCTTAAAATCCGGCAACTTGTTTTACTACCGGGAGGGCGAATAGCAGTCCCAAGGTGGTGTCGGATTTATCGTCCACAAGTCACTCATAAACAACGTTGTGTCCATCACTAGTGTGTCGAGCAGGGTAGCGTACCTGATACTCAGAATATCCAAAAGATATTCGCTGAAGGTCATACAGGTCTACGCACCGACCTCGGCATACTCAGATGATGAGGTCGAAGTTATGTATGAGGACATTAGTAGAGCCATACATACTTCCAAAGCACACTTTACAGTAATTATGGGTGACTTCAATGCGCGACTGGGCAAACGGGGCGATGATGAGTTGAGAGTGGGGCAATTTGGATATGGGCAGCGCAACCCCAGGGGTCAGAGGCTGGCCGATTTTCTGGAGAAGGAGGGACTCTTTATGATGAACTCTTTCTTCCAGAAGCCGTCTCATAGGAAATGGACCTGGATGAGCCCTGATGGTTTCACAAAAAATGAGATAGACTTCATCATGAGCACCAAGCGACAAATATTTATTGATGTCTCCGTGATTCACAGGGTAAAAACCGGCAGTGATCACCGAATGGTCAGAGGCACATTAAATATTAATGTCAAAATGGAAAGATAGCGTCTGATGAAGTCTACGCTCCGACCTTCTAATACACATATCCAAAACCCCGAGAACTTTCAACTCGAATTGTCAAACCGCTTCGAATTGCTAGACAGCAGCGCATCAGTGGACGAAATCAACAATGGGTTGGTAGAGACTGTCCATACGGTCGGGTCTAAGCATTTTAAGCCCCACCGTAAAAATAGGCCTCAAAAGCTATCCGACTACACCCGAAACCTTATGGCTGAGCGACGTACCATGAGACTCCAAACCTCCGATGATGCTAAGTCCTATAGGCAGCTCAATGGACAGATATTGAAGTCCTTGCGACACGATCTACGGTCCTTCAACACAAGACGTATTGAGGAGACCATAAAGCAGAACAAGGGCTCCAAAGTGTTCGCAAGAGCCGCGTCGATTGGGCAAAGCCAGTTGACGAAGCTGAAGACGGAGGACGGAAACGTAACGTCGAATAGGTCAGAGGTGCTCAGGGAGATAGAGAGGTTCTATGGACAGTTGTATACCTCAGTAGCTGAACCTATTGTTGACTTGGTAAAAGACCCAAGAGCCAAGCTAACCCGACACTACACTGAAGATATCCCGGACATCAGCCTGTACGAGATTAGGATGGCTCTCAACCAACTTAAAAACAACAAAGCGCCGGGTGAAGACGGAATTACTGCAGAGCTTCTGAAAGCGGGCGGATCGCCGGTACTTAAAGTCCTTCAGAGGCTGTTTAATTCCGTCTTGCTCGAAGGAAAAATGCCGGAAGCATGGAACAGGGGTGTGGTGGTACTCTTTTTCAAGAAAGGTGATAACACTTTATTAAAGAACTATAGGCCCATCACACTGCTGAGCCATGTTTACAAGTTGTTTTCGAGAGTCATCACGAATCGTCTCGAACGCAGGCTTGATGATTTCCAGCCTCCCGAACAAGCCGGTTTCCGGAAAGGTACTAAACCATAGACCACATACATACGCTGCGGCAGATTATACAGAAGACCGAGGAGTATAATCGGCCACTATGCTTGGCGTTTGTGGACTATGAGAAAGCCTTCGATTCGATCGAGACTTGGGCGGTTCTTAGATCTCTCCAGCGATGCTGCATTGACTATCGGTACATCGAAGTGTTGAAGTGCTTGTATAATAACGCCACCATGTCAGTCCGAGTACAAGGGCAGTGCACGAAGGCGATCTCCATAAAAAGAGGAGTAAGACAGGGAGACGTCATTTCTCCGAAACTGTTTACGACCACCATAGAGGACGCCTTCAAGCTCTTGGAATGGCGAGGACTTGGCATCAACATCAATGGCGAATACATCACTCACCTTCGATTTGCCGACGACATTGTGGTCATGGCGGAGTCGCTGGAAGATCTAGGACGAATGCTCGGCGACCTCAACAGAGTATCTCAACAAGTGGGTCTTAAAATGAACATGGACAAAACGAAAATAATGTGTAACGTCCATGTCGTACCCACCGCACTCACCGTTGGGAACTCTACTCTTGAAGTTGTCCACGAATACATTTACCTGGGACAGGTAGTCCGGTTAGGTAGGTCCAACTTTGAGAGAGAGGTCAATCGACGAATCCAACTCGGCTGGGCAGCGTTCGGGAAACTGCGCAACATCTTCTCATCCAAAATACCTCAGTGCCTGAAGACTAAAGTTTTTAGTCAATGTGTGTTACCAGTGATGATATATGGATCAGAGACGTGGTCTCTTACAATAGGTCTCATAAAAAAGCTCAGAGTTGCTCAGCGAGCTATGGAGAGAGCAATGCTCGGCGTTTCTCTACGTGATCGAATCAGGAATGAAGAGATTCGTAAAAGAACCAAGGTCACCGACATAGCCGTTAAGATTAGCAAGCTGAAGTGGCAATGGGCGGGCCACATAGCGCGAAGATCGGACGGGCGTTGGGGCAGAAAAATTCTAGAGTGGAGACCACGTATTGGCAAGCGCAGCGTGGGACGACCACCTGCCAGATGGACCGACGATCTTGTGAAAATCGCAGGAAGTCGTTGGATGCAGGTGGCATCGGACCGGTTACGCTGGAAAGCGATTGGGGAGGCCTATGTTCAGCAGTGGACAAGTATAGGCTGAGATGATGATGATGATGATGAAAGATGAGAAAGGGTATGCTCCGTTGGTTCGGGCATATAGAAAGGATGCCAGAAGAAAGAATGACAAAACAGATATACAATGCGAAAGTGGAAGGATGTAGGTGCCGGGGAAGACCTAGACTATCTTACCATGACCAAATAGACCGTATCTTAGCTGAAGGGCAAGTCAAGAGTCTCCGTAACCGGCGAGTGTGTATGAGACGAACTATGAGAGTGGCGGAAGCCAGAGAGGTATGTAAGGAAAGAACCTGTTGGAACTCTGTACTCTCTGCCTACCCCGCGAGGGAGCTGGCGTGATGATATAGATAGATAGATAGAATATTATAAAAGTCATTAGAAACGCACGTGCGTGCCTGCGTATGTGCGTTGTGCGTGCGTGCGTGCGTGCGTGCGTGCGTGCAGCGTGCGTGCGTGCGTGCAGGCGTGCGTGCGTGCGTGCGTGCATGCGGGGAAGGGTGCAGGCGTGCGGGCGTGCGTGCGTACGTGCAAGCGTGCAACGATTACGCTCGAACCAGAAGGGCAAGGGAGCAACTAGCACAAGGGCGCCTCAAGGAGGAACGACCTCGGCATGGGCAGTCGCTATGGGGGAGGGCATATACTCGCCACATTCGGGACGTCGTCACATTCGGGAACCTGGTATTGTCGGGTACATTGGGGTATATAAGTGTTGGTGTTTATTTTATTATTTTTATTTTTATGTTAATCTATTTATATCATCACGCCACATCCCTTTCGGGATAGCCGGAGAGTACAGAGTTCCAACAGGTTCCTCTCTGCCTTTTTCCGCTCTCATAGTTCGTCTCATACACGCTCGCCGGTTATGGTTTATATTAACATCTAGAAACTTCCTAATTATATTCAATTTACCTGTCTTCAACCTTTTGTTGCTTGATATATTTTATTTTATACTCCATACTCACAAACCTACCTACACGAGATGCCAGGAAAGGTCAAAATGACAAAAACACTATTTGCACTGTCTGAGGAAATGACTCGGCTGAATTCCTTCCTTACATCCCACACTAAGCATTAGCTACCCGATATCGCGTTACAAGGGTCAATCTTTTGAGGGCGGGCCCTGCATTAGCCTTATGACCGGACTCAAAGGAATTTTTTGGGAATCCGACACCCTCATTGAGGCGAAAAACGGGAAACATAATATCTTAAGTGTAAATATTTCTGTTTTTCTCTTAAAAGAAGATACCGTGTATTCCTTTTTGAGAAAATCTTATTTATATAAAAATAGCTGTACCCACAACTTCGTTCGCGTTAGTTCCAGGCAAACGCCTGAAAACCTTTTCCTTCCCCTGGATAAACTCTATTTGCTTACTGAATTTAATAAAAATCGGTTCAGCGGTTTGGACACGAAAAGGTAGCGGACAAACAGACAGACATACGGACAGACCGAGTTACTTTCCAATTTATAATATTAGTATGGATTATTATGAATATCTCTCTATCTATAAAACCGACAATTTCTTAATAACATTCATTGTTATTCTTTATTTATTATATTGAAACGAACTATGAGATTGGAGGAAGCCAGAGAGGTCCGCAAGGAAAGAACCTCATGGAACTCTATAGTTTCTTCCTCCTCCGCAAGAAATCTGGCGTGATGATATAGATAGATAAATAGATAGAAAACTAAAGCAAGATATTACATAACAAATCATTCTTTAACTAAATAATTTTCACCGCATACCTTTAACCATCAATTGCCTATTCAAAACCTTCGCACCAGATATACCAGACGGTATACACAACGTGTTTGATCACTTTGATGACTCCATCGTCAAGGGAGGCGCACCAATTAGGCCGCAGTTGACTCAGCGACCGCCGTGATTAATTCACCATAGGACTCCCGGAGCACCTGCCCCGGCCAGCAGTTTGCTAAGCACGGTAATTATTTAAGCTCTGTTTGTGTCTGAATGGCGTGCCGATTCAATACTATAGATATAGTCGACGAACTATACTCAATCATTAAACTAAAAGTACTCTTAAGGTAATAAATACTAAAAAAACGCATTTTCACATTGTTCTACAATGAACATGTAGGGCTAAGGTAATAAATATAAATAAGGCACCCGCATTTTTGAACTAGAAGCCTGTAGGTTTAAAAATAAGTTACATAAACAAACTCATTTAACTCTGTTGCACCAGGAGCATGTAGATACAAAATACCTAATAAATACAAACAAACGTATTCTCACAGTGTCTTACTAAGAGCGTCTAAGGTAATAAATACAAAGAAACGCACTTTCGCACTTTTGTCCCAGGAATCTGTAGGTTTAAGTTAATAAATACAAATAAACGCATTTTCACATCATTTTACTAGAAGCGTGTAGGTCTAAGGTAATAAATACAAACACGCATATTCACCGAAAGTACGAGTTAGTATGTAGGTAGGTATACCCACAATATTGTATCCCGGCCGAGATAATGGATGTTCCGTGTTACGGTTACGATTTAAATCGTTCCGCTGTGGGATTTTATGCACCGATATTCATGGTTATTATGGACTTTAACGGTTAATTGGGAAAGTTTGTCCGGCTCATTGACGACTGCCGTTCATTTTTTATAACATTACATTAATTTTTTGGAACGCAAAACGCTTTTGATGTTCTGAAACTTTTTCATTCGTTTTTAATATTTAATATCTTTTTTTAATATTGGTTATGGTTATGCCTCAGGTTTGTTACAAATTGCTACTTTATTATCTCTATAAATTGCTAATATGAATATTATATGCTTTCCTACTGCATTCTTTGGAGACAATAGAATCTTCGGTCATCTTCGTATCAAAGCCAGTCGTCGTGGCAATCTTTGGGAAAGGCCTTTGTCCTGTTGACAGAGAAGAGAAGACAGAATAGAATCTTAATAAATTCTGTACACACTTTTATACGTGCGTATGTGCGTAAAACTTAAACCTTATAATTAAGAGCTTCTTTGTCTTTACTAATATTATACGATTTAGCGCAGTGGTTAAGAGCTTGAGCTGCTCCGCCCACTGTGTCGAATAGTCGCGGGTTCGATTCCCGCACGGGACAAATCTTTGTGTGATCCACAATTATTTGTTCCGGTCTGGGTATTTGTTTGTGAATTTACATGTTTGTAAACGCACCCACGACACAGGAATAAATCCTAGTGTGGGGCTACGTTTAAAAAAAAAAAAAAAAAAAAAAAAAAAAAACGAATAAACTCAAAAATTACTGAACCGATTTCAAAAATTCTTTCACCATTAGAAAGCTACCTTATCCAGAAGTAACATAGACCCGGTAGGTGGCGCTGTTGTCGACCGGGTACGAAGTCACGGGAAACTGCTAGTTTATTATAAAAAAACACCACGAAGTTCGAGTTGATAGTATGCGTACCTTCATATTATAATGTTCTTTATACTATAAAAAAACTACTTAATCTTTATACAATGCCCATTTACCATTATAATACATCTTATTTACCGAGTCGTTGCTATATTTTCTTTTTGATTACCTAGAAATTGCTATCCTCTATCATTTGTATAAGCACACCACATTGTATTTTGTATGTAAACATCAATAGAATATTCAAGTACCATCCTCTACCCAGAATCACGAGGCGAACCTAAACAAATGCTAATAACTGGAGCAATCATGCTAATATAATATGGTTGTTTGTTGATGGTACAAGTGCAGGAATTTCGTTACAAACTTCAAATTTTGTTTGCTCACTGACAAAAAACGCGTGGGATAAAAATAGTTTTATGTGATCACAGAATAGACAACATTTGACTTTATACTTGCTATCTCTATCTATCTATATCATAACGCCAGCTCCCTCGCGGGGTAGGCAGAGAGTAGAGTTCCAACAGGTTCTTTCCTTACATACCTCTCTGGCTTCCTCCACTCTCATAGTTCGTCTCATACACACTCGCCGGTTACGGAGACTCTTGACTTGCCCTTCAGCTAAGACACGGTCTATTTGGTCATGGTAAGATAGTCTAGGTCTTCCCCGGCACCTACATCCTTCCACTTTCGCATTGTATATCTGTTTTGTCATTCTTTCTTCTGGCATTCTTTCTATATGCCCGAACCAACGGAGCATACCCTTTCTCATCTTTACACCGATACTATCTTTCATACCTACTCGCTTTCTTACTACGCTGTTGCGAATACGGTCGGTCAGCGTGACTCCGCACATCTTCCGCAGAGATCGCATTTCGACCGCATTTATCCTGCTTTCGTTCTCCTTCTTACATACCCAAGTCTCACTGCCATATAACAGCGTTGGGACAAGCACTCCGTTATGCATGGCCAGCTGCGCCTTTTGGCTTAAGTGCCGGCTCCCAAGTAGCCTTCCCATCGCACCATTCACTCTATTACCTGCATTCACTCTTCTCTCTATATCAGCGGTGTATTTCCCATCCTTACTGAAGGCGCATCCAAGATATACAAACTCATTCACTTGCTCCAGCACATCGTTACCAACCGCAATCCTTGCATTCGTTCTGGTTTCTTCTTCTTTATACTTGCTTTATCCTTTAATACACATTATAGCCATTTTTGGGATGATCCAATAACGTTCTACTACGTATTATTATTCTAGGACTTAACTTTGACGACATTCGCCGTTAAAGATGAGAAAAGGTATACTCCGTTGGTTCGGGAATATAGAAAGAATGTCAGAAGAATGAATGACAAATGAGATATACAATGCGAAAGTGGAAATATGTAGGTACCGGGGAAGACCTAGACTATCTTACCATGACCAAATAGAAAGTGTCTAATCTAAACGGCAAGTCTCCGTAACCGGCGAGCGTGTATGAGACGAACTATGAGAGTGGAGGAAGCCAGAGAGGTCTGTAAGGAAAGATCCTGTTGGAACTCTGTACTCTCTGCCTACCCCGCGAGGGAGCTGGCTTGATGATATAGATAGAGAGAGATAGACATTACACATCAGCCAGCTGGCTTCGGAAATGCAATGTGTTCTTTTTTAAACCAAAATTTTAAACCATTGTATTTATTATTCAATAACAAAATAATAGGAACCTGCTATGCACTACTATGTTAGCTATATCGCTTATGTATTAGTCCACTGGCTCTCAGTGCAAATAAACAGAGTTATGTAAATTAAGTTCTGCCAAGATACATATTATTATCTCTCGATCAAGATTTCAGCCTCAAGAGGCTGAAACCCGGTTCATTGCAATTATTGAAGATGATGAAATCCACAGAATTATTGAAAACTGGAAAACCTTTCTAGATGTAAATAATACACATTTCAATAATTTTGTTACCAATTGTTTTAGGTGGTAAGTAAATATTTAATTTGTTTAGTTTTTTTGTATAAAAATTAATATTAATATTAGCCCTGTTAAGAAACTGTCCCACTGTTGGGCACGGGCCTCCTCTCAAACTGAGAGGGTTTAGGCCATAGTCCACCACGCTGGCCCAGTGCGGGTTGGCGAACTTCACACACCTTCGAGAAACTCTTAGGCATGCAGGTTTCCTCACGATGTTTTCCTTCACCGTTAAAGCAAGTGATAATTAATTTTTAATACGCACATGCTTTCGAAAAGACAGAGGTGCGTGCCTGGGTTTGAACCCGAGACCTTTGACTTTGCAGTCCAACGGTCTAACCACTAGGCTATCACTGCTTTTTTGTATAATTTCACTGCAATTAGTATACAACTCACACACGTTTTACCGCAAAAGGGTAGGTAGATATGAACAAACGACGCCCATATTTCGCGGATGTGATTTTAGCTATCGAAGGTTGCTACAAATCCATACTTATGAGCTAAAAATCGATTTCTGAGACTCGAAAATGTGTTCTACAAATTGTCGGTTTCAATATTGAAGTCAAGAATAAATTTGCCCAGTCACTGGAAGTTTGATATATTTTATACGGAAAATCTGTAAAATTACTACCGACTGTAGGCAACCATATTAGTTAAATAGTTGAGACCGGTCATATATAGGAAATATCATAGAATTTACTTGGCAATGACAGACGATTTCAGTGGTCAAGAGCTTAAGCCGCTGCGCCCACTGAGTGGAATAGTCGCGGGTTCAATTCTCGCACGGGACAAATGTTTGTAACCCACAATTATTTGTTTCGGTCTGGGTATGAATTTTCATGTGTAAACGCACCCACGACACAGGAATAACTCCTAGTGTAAGGTTACGTTTTTATATAAAAAATATATATTTAGCATAGTGTGACTAATGACATAATGAGTTCAAATCAGTCAGTCGCAGTGCTTTTAATGTTATCCTATTCAAAAAATTTCAGTAGCAACCCCAGTGTGAAATTTTGCTAAGCCTACCTCCTATCTACGTAGGGACCGGACAATGTCAGAGAATTGTGGGTATACATAGTACACCTCTGTTAACTCCACTTGACAAAATATTTTCCTTAAACCTCTATGCATCCTCTATGTATATCATAACATAATCGCTCCATTAAAAGTTGACATTTGAAGCCTAAGCATGTGTAGAAAAAATGTGCTGTCACGTTTATTCATATTTAGCAAAGGAGCGTGAAAAAAATAGCATATCAACTCCATAGCGTTACAGTAAGAAAGAAAAAAAGAAAATACATTTATTCAACCACACTCACATAGTAATTGAGATACTAAAATTAATAACGAAAATAATAACTTTAAATAATAACAAAGAAAGAGAAAAAAATAGCTAGCCAAAACATTTACAGACACCAGATGTTGTGTGGGGTTGAATAGGATACTGCCTATATATATATATATATATATATATATATATATATATATATGTACACATACGTAAAAGTAACTAATCAATGAATGCAAGATGTGAACCTCAAATGGCTAGAACCCAAAGTCGTCGTTTGATAGTTACTGCGTTGACAGTGACAGATGATTTTTTATCAGACTAAAATGGCGGTGCCACGTCATTGCCTTTGTTATAGAATAAAACAAAAGTTTTATTTTATGGAAAACGTAATAAAATACCCAGTGTTTATAATTACACTTTTGCCAATTTTGTGTAGTAAGCCCAGTGAATTAATTAATATTATAACGGGGTAACACAAACCTTATAGTGTGCTATTATATTTAATTATTTACTGTTATTGGTGTAATACAAATATTGTATAGCCGTATAGACAGAAGGGAAAGACTAAATTAGAATATATTACATTACAATATGGACAGTTAAACTAAACTACCTCCTCATAAGATACGTCCATAGCAAAGCGTGCAAATACTTGTAGTGAGTAAAGCTGCTATTCTTTTTGCGCAATCAGCAGTTTTTTAAGCTTTGTTTTAAAATCACTTAACGTTTTAAGGGCACGAACAGGCGGGGGCAGATCATTCCAGCATCGACAGGCAGCAAATCTGAAGGAACCACGAAATGCCATAGACCTGTGTCTCGGTGTGTGAAATACGAACATACTGTAACGTCAATTTGTACATGTCGCTGTTCATCGTCACACACGCCATGTATTAAATTCGTGATGAAACACACAGATGCAAATTAGGAAGGGATTTACATACGAGTATACCCTGCATCGCAGCTCGCGACCGTCACGAGGCAAAGCTTTGACGGGACTTTCAGGATTATGCCGGCAATAAGTTAAAAGGCAGGCTAAAGCTGTATATTATTGGGGTAGATACGTAAATGTTGTCATTTGTATAAATTTTAAGCTGAATTTAATTACACGGTATTTGAATTACTCGGTTAATAACAAGCGGTTATAATAATAATATTAGCCCTGTTAAGAAACTGTCCCACTGTTGGGCACGGGCCTCCTCTCAAACTGTGAGGGTTTAGGCCATAGTCCACCACGCTGGCCTAGTGCGGGTTGGCGAACTTCACACACCTTCGAGAAATTTTTTAGGCATGCAGGTTTCCTCACGATGTTTTTCCTTCACCGTTAAAGCAAGTGATAATTAATTTTTAATACGCACATGTATTTCGAAAAGACAGAGGTGCGTGCCTGGGTTTGAACCCAAGACCTTTGAATTTGCAGTCCAACGGGCTAACCACTAGACTTTTTTTTTTTTTTTAGCCACCCACCTTAAATTAACTTTGTAAGCCCTAAGTAGATTCTCCAAATATTAGGATGATTATTTTTTGACTACGACTTAGTCTAGTTGCGTATGTTTATGTCTCCCAGCTTACTGAAACAAGCAGTCGCAAGTTCGATTCGAACACGGGAAAATTGCAGTATTAACAAATGTTCGTTACGATCTGGGCATTTGAGCATGTTACACACGTGGCATAGGAATGAAGGAACAGCAGTTTTTGTTTAGCAATTTAAATGTCTTTAATTCCAGCTAATAACTTAGATTTATTTTAGGCCATGGATTATAATTATGATTTTCACAAAATACCTTGCCTACCTACATCAATGACCACAAATAGAAACACAACTATTGCAGGTAGATAAAATCGATAAACATACTCCTTTTATAAAATTCATAAGGTTGAGTAGCATTATTTTGTGAAGTGCGAGTTGTGCACTAGGCAGTAATCAAATAATACTTAGTTTAATTATAAATAAATTCTGTTACAATAAATCATTAAACAATATTTCCTCGGGGGTTCCTTAATAAAATCATGAAATCCAATTGTGGATTCTAGGAATTAATCACTTCCAGATATTATGAGAGACAGGAAATTATTATAATGCTTCAGTGAATCGAGTATTGATAAAATACAGATAACTTTCTCTCTTACCTCTCAGGGAACGGAAAATAAATAAAAATATTCTACCAGTCGCATATTCGTAGAAAAGTATTAATAAAATTACTTAACCTATTAAAATTACTTTATTTACTTAACGGCCTTATTTAATAAATAGAAAATACGACACATTTGTCATAAAATGAAAAAGAAATCACATTGTCACGATAGATATTTGTTTATAAAGAAATATTCTGGTATAACCTTGACCTTGAACCTATGACCTATGGTACCGTAGGAGCTTAGGAGTAATTGTATGAGAGCAGCCGAGGATCGTAGCACTGGAGCAATTATAGTTTTCTATATCTTTAAGAAAATGAATATAATTCATATTATTATAATGATTTTGAATTATTAGTATATACTGCCAAATCGTTATAATGTTATATATCATAATAAGTGATCAAACGAACTTACCTGAAGTGAAGTTCGATCATTATTATACGAAGTCCTTCGTTCGAAGATATAAACATGCAGCTCTCTCTACTCGCTTGGCAAGCCGCTAAGTTTTTTAGAAACGTCAACGCCTCCTCTATGGTATCTGTGGACATAACCTCTGCGACCATTCCTTTTAGAAGTAGTACATTTCAACTTTACCAACGGGCAGGGCGGGTTGGGTACTTATATCTTCGAACGAAGGACTTCGTATAATAATGATCGAACTTCACTTCAGGTAAGTTCGTTTGATCACTTATTATACTGTGTCCTTCGTTCTTGATATAAACATGCAGCTGTTTAGAGCTATAAGGGTAAAGTTGAAGTATACCACATGAATGTCATTTTTAAGCGTGAGCTCTAAAACATAATATGTCATGAGTACATTTGTATAACACATTCCTGTTGTTTGCATTGCTACACAACACAAATACAACATATATTGTTTCTTACAACCAGTCTGTCTAACTTATTCAAAATAAATTTATTTAATCAAATTCTATAACATGTTATGTTATATAGCGTAGATCCATCCCAACAAAATTCTTTAAAGCACCTGTTATAGCACACCTGTTGTCCATAACTCATTACTACCGGGTAATAATAATCAATCATTACTTATCAGATATCAGTGCATTCTCCATCTGTTATGTCTTCTATAGATTTTTTTTTTTTTTTTTTTATAGTAGTCTCTTTATATAACGAGAGTTGAGGAATTACCGATCCAGAACTTTGTTTATATGAAATTAATCCCTTTATAATAATTCTTGTATCATAGAAAACCCTTCCGAAACGAACTATGAGAGTGGAGGAAGCCAGTAAGTAAAGAACCTGTTGGAACCCCGCACCCCCCTGCCTACCCCGCAAGGGGTCTGGCGTGACGATATAGATAGAGATAGATAGAAAACTCTTACTAGATCTGGAAACAAAGTATGTTAGTACCCAATCTATAACAATATAAGACAAATAAGACAGGGAAACCTGTTTCCCCACTAAAGTGTCTTCCAAGTGGGGCTTTTTTTTTTTTTTTTTTTTTATTATCAAATGATCTCGTTTTTGAGTACAGTACCAGACAAAGGCTACAAATTATATTGGTGATTATAAGGATGCTTTGCTATAATTACTTATTTAATTTATGATAAAGTATTTTCCTTTATGTCAAAGTTCGGTTATATTTAATGTTAGTTATATTTATAGTCTTTAAAGATGTACATATACCAAAATTTAACATTTTTGTACTAGAGGCCTTTGTACTAATGTCCTTATCTAGAGCTATTCCTCACATAAGGCTATGTACATTAACTATATGATCTCGCCCCCCCACCCCTCCCCCATTTTTGGGTTTGGAACGAAGGGCAGTGCTGATGTGTGGTAACCTAATTTAACCTGCCCCACTGTTAAACTATACTACTACTATTATTATATATTTCGAAACTATCCCGGAATCATTTCCATGTCCTGAGTGGCCACCTAAATATTTATGTATCACTTAACAATTCGTTCTTGCGCAATAACGCCCGCGAACATTCATTTTTGGCAATACGATCGGGCCACCCCTGACCCGTTATATTACTGATGAAAATTACACTCAAATTTACTAATTTAGTAATGACTTAAGTAGCGAATAAGTCACAGGCAACTAGACCAAACCACGGACTATAACTTTATGATATTGGGAATCCTATTCATAACTTAACTTTTTCATACCCTTAATTGCCACACTTCCTCTGCTTCTTTGTATGTGGCTGTTTTTTATAAGTAGCAACTGTAATGAGTAACTTTCTAGTAAGTTCTAGATTTCCAACTGTGAGAATTGAGTGTCACTTAACTTATACATGTAGTACCTACGTATCATTCATATTTCATTTAATATCATAATATTTTTTGCGCCCTAGCCTACCCACTTGGGATCTGGCGTGGTCTTATAATTAATAATAAATAAATAATACCAAGTTCCCTAAGGCTAAGGTTATTGCAGATACTACCTAATATTTATCATACCTGTGATAAAAATATACTTTTGATTATTCTTGTTTAAGATAATCTATACTTTTAAATATTGTAACTCAATATTTCATCAACTATATCATGTCAACCTAATATCGATAAATTTTTAAATAGGTATTATTATTAAGTCATTTGCATGACTTTATTTTCTTTTTATATATAGATACATTAATAAGATACATGTAACATGTGGATGTAATAATTTAAATGTAACAATATGAAAAATGCAAATTTTTTGTATGACATTTCCAATTCAATATTTTTACACTGAACCACCTTCAAATAAATTACAGCATGTATAGTGCTCTAAAACCACCTGTTTCCATAATAGTAGCAGGTTGTGTTTGTGTCATATCTCCGATATCCTAACTGTACCAGAACCATCACTGGTGCTCAATATAAATGTGCACATTCAAAACTAAACACAAACCTATTTTTTATAGTTATTAATTACTTGAATAATTTTATTTGATTATATATTATTTATTGATTATCATATTATCAAACAAAAGTACAATAAAAACATCTAATTCTTCAATTCATGAATTGATGTATAATCTTTCCTCTGTGTGTCTCAAATTTCTAATGTATTAATTACACTATAAATGATGCAGGACGTAACCAAAAACCAAAACCATTGGACTCGTTACCCAATAGAAAGCTGAATAGCTCCTAATAAATTTTTATTAGTATATTTAATATGACTCTAAAGTCTATTATTAGCATTGAGTTTCTTTGTGGGATAAGGATTATAGCACCGTTGTGATCATCTATCTTTAATTAAATTCTAATGAGAATGGCTATAAATTGTATATCAATTATTAAAAATTATGTTTCTAATAATAATGTTTCTATACATAATGTTAAATATATGTAGGACCAGATTTTTTAACCTTCACTTGTCTGGATTACTTGCAGTATTTGCACCAAACCCATAAAGTTATGTTTGCCGTTGAAGGCAGACAGACACACATTTTTATTAGTGTCATAGATACATTGTTACATACCAAAGTCAATGAATACCTTTAGCCTCCAATATTATGGTTTATTTGTAACAGCCATGTTGTATTCCTGAATGTTTAACTGATTTTTTCAGTAACATAAAAAAAAACAAAACAAGCCTTTATGTAAAAAGCCTAGCAAGCTTTTCTTACCTCACATTCTCTGGTAGGAGACTTCCAATGTCCATTGTGATTCGTTTTTGGTGGGCTGATAGGTACGCTGTGGGTACATTTATACATACATTTGTGGATAGGGGTACATTTTTACACACCGGATGAGGATTGTTGTTCTATATTGGTTACAACACTGGTGGTTTCTTGAAATTTAAACTACTGCTTATGAATAGATAGTTATAATTCCATCTTGGTACTCCACTATATTAACCTTATTTAATACCAAATATATACTGCTGACCACAAAGGTTCTTATCCCTTATCAATGTTTCATGACTGTATTGTTAGGACTCATCTTCCCTGGCTACCCTGCAAGGGGTCTGGGCTGATAATATTGATAATTATTAGTTTTATGTTAACTGGATAGACCAGGTATTTTATATTATATTTTAAGGATGTATGTGTGTAACACAAATTATTGTACAACTTGCCTGTCTCAGCATTGGTAGGCTGCGATATTATATTTGGAATATTTCCACTATTCTGTTGCTTGTCAGTTATAACAGGCATTGTTATAAGTAGAGACTACTTTGGCTCATCTGTTTATAAACCCTGTTCAGGGATAAATATTGCAAGGTTTACCTTTTTAATACAAGTGCTCATAATATTGCACAATTCTTTGCGTAATAAGCTCCACTTTGGGCTATTTTAGGATTATTATACAAGTATGTCTAATAATGAAATCAATGCAAAACATTACGTTTCTGCAAAGGGGTGGTTTATGTTATTAATAATGTATTGTTATTCATAAATTCATAAACAATGTCCCTTTAGTTACCCTTTCAGAAAGTCTCCTTTAGGAGATATAATATCACAAATTGCTTATAGTTTATAGCAATAGTCTTTGTATTTACTGTTTAAGGTATGTATGTTGGGTAACATTTAAGTTTCTTACCATTGTAGAAATGTGAACTGCACAGGAGCACCTCATGGGTGAAACCTATGAGTAGTATGACCTTCAGCACATATCTCGTATGGGCCCCAAGTCTTGCGGATCACGCCGATGCATCTCGTACACCGCTCGTGTCCTTGAATTACCGTTAAGTCTTGCGGACCACGTCGATGCATCTCGTACATCGCCCGTGTCCTTAAATTGGCATCGATCCTTAACAATCATTATTGATTAATGTCCCCGCTAATTTCTCTCATTAGAGGTATTACATTGCCAATTTATAGACGGTTAATAATTGTTTGCAGGTATATTGCGTGTTAAACTGTTTTTACACGAAGAGGGACATGAGACTTCGTAAGTTTACTTTTCGAGTGAAGACTTTACAAGTCTTAATATAATAAAACTCACGTCTCCAAATATTCGATATTATATACATAAACAAGTTAAGCTGAAAACGCCATAAATAAACAACTATCAGTTGATCTTTTTTGAATGTACTCTTTTGTCAAGACGTAAAATATTTCTGAATTTGCCTATACGATGTTTTAAATTTATTTCACAACATCACTTGAGTATATAAAAACCTTTTGTTATATAATTTCACTGCTACGATTATTTGATTAAATTAAATGTCGACCAAAACTTTATTACAAGGCATCGGCTGCCACGCTAAAAGAAAGAATGGTCGCAGAGGTTATGTCCACAGATACCATAGAGGAGGCGTTGACGTTTCTAAAAAACTTAGCGGCTTGCCAAGCGAGTAGAGAGAGCTGCATGTTTATATCGAGAACGAAGGACACAGTATAATACATATATCATAATAATGCTAAATACTAATCATCTTGACATTATTAGGATTTAGCATTATTATAGTTTGACATTATTCTGGGTTAAGTCGAGTAAATAAAAGCTAACAAATAGAGCCAGGAATTAAGAAACAAATCAAATACACTGTAACTGTTTTATTTCGGGGTGACAGATACGAAATTGAAATTCAGTTTACTTTTTACACACGGGCGTAGAAATCGTGTTGTCACGTTCATTTTCTTTTAATAAAATTTGTAGTGTGAACAGGATAACATATCAACGCGGTAGCGTTGCGCTTATCTTAATCGGTTCGTGCTAAGCCTTCTGTTCAGTCTCATCTTGTGTACGGACACGCACATTATTATTTTATATCTATCTATCTATAACATCACGCCAGATCCCTTAGATCTTCGTTTATGAGACTAACTATGAGAGTCGAGGAAGCCAGAGAGGTATGTAAGGAAAGAACCTGTTGGAACTCTGTACTTTCTGCCTACCCCGCAAGGGATCTGGCGTGATTATTTTATATGGTAAATTTTAATGCATTTATGTTGCAGTCAAGGTTCTCCGTAACCGGCGAGCGTGTATAAAACGAACTATGACAGTAGAGGAAGCTAAAGAGGTATGTAAGGGAAGAACCCGTTGGAACGCTGTACTCTCTGCCTACCCCGCAAGGGATCTGGCGTGATGATATAGATAGATAGATTAATTTGCAATCCGGATATCCTCCAGTAAACCTGCGATTCTTTAGAACAGTGGAATCGTATTACATTTAACATTTCAGTAGCAATTACGCACTCATACTCGTACAACAAACATGATTTCATTGTAAAATCTAAATGCAACCATTTCAAGTAACAAAAAATCTTTATTTCCACAAACGGGCCACAACTCATCTGTAGGATAAGGAATCAACCACCTTACCCCTACATCTGGATTTGTGAGAGAAGATCTGCTTCTTCTTCTTCTTCAAGTTATGGCTTCACACTAATTATAAGTGTATTTTGCCAGTGTCCAGTGAGATCTATAATCGTGTTTTAATTTATTCGACTCCCCGACGAATTTGATGACAACGATGATAATGAAATTATTGAAGTACCCCACCCTAGATAGTAAAGCGGTGGATACTTTACATACCAATTGCAACGGCCGTTTTGAGGGTAGTCGAAAAGGCACGTTTTATCACTTTGTTACAATTACCTTCACTCATGCACATATAAGAACACATTATGGTTAATATTCCACCAACATTACACATTATTAGTAGAAATAACACAAGTTTTGGAAATTAAAACTAATTGACAACATCACTCTTCGACTTCCCGCCAAAAACCCCAAGAGAAGATCTTTACGACAGATTCATTTTAAGCTTCACATACATTTACTTAACCTACATCATATGATCGCACCCTAAACAAAACAAATTGGTATCAGGTAATTTACCAGCCCGTGAGACGATATAAGGACAAACATTACAGCCACTAACTAACAGCAAAGTAAACTCGCACACGTCTCCTGTCTGCTTAAAGTAAATACACCGCTCGCGTGAAGCAAATTTCATGCATAAAATTATTGAAGGCGCCTGCACGAGACACACCGCTACCTGTCAAAGTGGCGATACAATTTGTGAGCTGACGCGATTTTAAACGAAATTGTATCGGAGGCACAGTGGAACAATTGCAACTAAATAATTATAAACTTAAAATACCTTTTTTAATAACAAACTTGCACATGTCAGCTATCTACTTAAAGTAAATACACCTCCCGCGAGAAACAAATTTCAACACGAAACACCTGTCAAAGTGGCAATACAATTTGTGAGCTAGCGCGATTATAAACGAAACCATATCGGTAACTCAATAGAATAGTGACAGCTAAATAATTATACACTTAAAAAGTCTTTTTATAACTGCAATGTAAACTGGCACTCTTCTCCTGCCTACTTAAACTTCCATGCATAAAATTATTGAAGGCACCTACACGATACATATAGCTACCTGTTAAAGTGACGATACAATTTGCAAACTGGCGCGATTTAAAACGAAATTAATCGTGGCTTAATAAAAAAATTCTCAATAGAAATTTGAAGTATGGATTTAGGTCCAGTATTACGGCAACAAACTCACCCCCTTTTGCTTTGCGGCCTACATTGCCGATGAAATGTGAGAGTTTACACCTATGCCATCATAATTTGGGAATATAGGGTACAACGGTGCCTTAATTTAATTTATAGGGTAAAAATCTTTTACATTTGCAGTGCTTTGCATTAATTGAAAAATTCTATTTTTCGAAAATATAAAAACTATCACAAATATAAAAAAATCCTAAACCTACTACATCCTAAATGACTTTGCTGTAATGACATAAACATCTGACCTTGTATAGACTATGTACAGTTTTGGTATAAGCTCATAACTTAAGCAGCGTCATAAATTCAGAAACTTATAGGGGCAGGCCACCGCGCGAATGAGCCCATTCACCCGTTCGACACCGCTTGTTGGTATTGAAATGAAGTCGCAAATTAATATGTATGCCGCGACGTGGCACAATCAGCCGCCGACTGTGTGCTCAGTTTCAATAACTCTACATCACTTGCGAACGATACGCGTGATGAGAAATTCAACGGAACACGGTTACGGCAGGTTTGTATTAAACACGTGTAAATTGAGCTAGGTTTGAAATAGAGTTACTAATATTTGCATGTATTTACACGGTTTCCTTTTCTGTGCGGGCTTAAAGCAGAATTTGAGAGCTAATATCTTAGCTCTCAAATTCTGCTATATAATAAGTATCCGATATAATAAGTTTTCCTAGAAATCATGTTCAGAATCAGAATCACAATATTTTTTATTCATGTGAACCATTATGTATTTATATTCATAAATTCGTCTGAAAAGTAACAAAGACTCTACCACCACTTCGGAATGTCATTCCTGTGGAAAAGAAGGGCAAGAAACTCCACGGTTACTCTTTTAAATACTATTTTACGTTTTCTTTTTCCATCTACATTTTGTTGTGGGATATGGGAGAACGATGTAGGCTGGTCTATAAGGTAGGTCTAAGTTAAATTATACAAATTATACTATTCATGTGAATGGCTATATGGTTCCCTCATTTACAGAGAAAGAAATGAGAAAAAAAAGAAACATTTTACTAAATTAATAGAAGGAAGAGAGGGAATATTAAATAATAATAGCTAAACAAGTTGTCCCTATTTAATCAAGTGGAGCTGGAACAGCCCCTATCCAAGTATTTTTGTCTTTTAAATAATCATCTACCGTATAATAAGCTTGTTTACTAAGCGTGTTGTCATGTTTATCTTTATATAGTAAATTTTTCGTGTGGGAAAGATGTCATGTTAACTCTATATCGTCACGCTACCGTAAATGTGTTCGTGCTAAGCCATCAGGTCCTAGATTTACAAACAAAACTCCACTAAAAGCGAATCTTAACAGTTACCCATCAACGACGTTTAGCAGTTTTGATTTATAGGTTTAAACTCAGTGTTCGCGAATTTGGGCGCAATTCATCTTCCTTGTGGATTATTATTATTATTGATCTCAATGCGAGCAATATAATGCGCAAATTTCAACTGGGATAAAAAAGAAACGCATGCGCGAGTCTTTTTAGTCTCTGTTTTTCTATAAAATAACAGCTTGGTAGAAAGAGTCCATTTGCAGGAATTTAACTAGCACGAACCTTAAAAAAATAATACTTTTCTAGTAGTCTTTAAGAATGCGTAAGTTTAAGAGTCTGAAATCGTGTCCGCTATAATGGCAATATACTCGCTCCTTAATACATTGGTATCTAACATCGTCGTCGAAATATGGGTGTACACCTCTGCCACCCCCGTTGAGGCATCTGGGTTGGGGTGTATAGGTGTGCCCATATCAAAAGAAATGAACATAGAACTGTGAGGTCAGACCTGATTCACACATATTGTGTATTCTCAACAAAGACAACAAATGAAAATAATATCACCAGAACACTTCACAGAATGAAATTGAAACGCTGTCAAGTTCTCGGCAATTCGATATAGTCTGTTGTCAATCGTTAATACACAAAAATGAATCTTAAAGCCATTGATACAAAACACTTAGTGCGATGCATAAGTAAGAATGCAGCAGTATTTGCAGAGGACTTTGTTTTTGACTTGTAAGTTGATTGAAACGCCCGGCAACTGATAATTGCTAATAGTTTTCTTGTTAGCCTCGAAGTGGCAAGTTGGCAGACTACTTGATTTCTTTTCAAAGTTCCATTTCCTGTCTGTTCCGTGCTTAGTGTTTGATTGCCGGCGGCTTATTTCTCGTTTGCTATGGAATAGCTATTCGTTCGTAGCTACGATTGAAATCGTTCAGTCAAATTAAGATCGATATCTCGATAGAAGTTTTAAATTATCTTTTACAAGTTGGTTTCCAAAGGGTACACAAAGGTGCATATATATATATATATATGTACTAGGGTCTCGTCCGGCACACTGTTCTTCCTTGATATTATATTAAAGGCATAGAGTATGTCTAGGACAAGATTAAAAGGTTACTAAAATGCAAATAATTTCTCGTCATTCCATTAACTGTAATTTTTAAAAGATAGGATATGACATATAATATTAAAATCTTTTATAAAAAAAGGTAAACCGACTTGAAAAAGCAAAAAAAATATTTGAAGTCGGTGCTGGTTGGTGCAGTCGGTTACTTGGCATTTTTATTTTACAATTTTAAGTGACCAGTGAATTATTCTATAGTAGGGTACCTATAGGATTGACGTAACACCCATAATATCTCAATTTACACATGCCTATTGTTTGTCGTTAAGGAGTTCCCTGGTGTATCTTCTAAGTCCAAGGTCCAATGTCAATAAAATTAATATGGGACCACCTTGGAGATATACTGAACTCAATGCAAAAAAAATTATCAAAATCGGTCCACAATTGACGGAAATATCGCTGAACATACATAAAAAAAAAAAAAAGCATACATACAACCGAACATAGAACCTCCTCCTTTTTGAAGTCGTTTAAAAAAGGATAAAAAATGTTTGGGGCACGCGTGTTGTCTGCAAGAAAGCAATTTGCAAGTGGGCCGATGACGTCGCTAAGGCCCGCCGCCCGCGGGCTGCGGAAGGCGAAGACGTAACAGGTGCAGCTGGTGATCACAAAGTCCTGAGTTTGACTCTTGGATCGTATTATGTCATTGGAGTGATCTCAGTTCGGTACCTAGAATTTTGCTTGCTCACCTCTTATTAAAATTGAATCTAACAGCGAGACAGTATAACATTTTTGTTCATTACCTACTTCTCCCTTAATATTGAATATTAATACTATTTTTATAACATTTATCTATTTAAGCTGAAGGTAATCAAATGGCAAACCAAGCGGCGTACTCACAGGTGTATCATAAATCGCGGCCATAAGGGCAGGCCCACATACTTCACCGCACTCCACGTGGTCTATAAGCTCTATAGATCCCCGCTTATCTGGCGCTATACCGGCTCTTATTTATGGGTCTCGGCAGACTATTCATTCGGCAAGACGTTATGGAGTTGTTTGGTTCATCCCCTATTTTTATGGGTTCGTGCAAGATGAAGTACGTATTGTTCGTGCCAGTTTTTCAATGGCCCACCTCCCACGAGACGCTTGTGGGATATAAAAATAGTTGGAAAAATATATCCAAAATAAACAAGCGTTTACGGCATCCTTTTCAATTCTTGTGTTATAGTAGGGGTTCTGTTTCAATTAGTTTTATTCCTATACTTATATTATAAAGAAGAAATGTTTTTTTTTTGTGTGTAATTGATGATAATCTCTGAAACTACTCAACCGCTTTTAATAATTCTTTCACCAATAAAAAAATAATATATGAAGACTCGACGGACGATTTAGCGCAGTGGTTAAGAGCTTAAGCCTCTGCCCACTGCGCCTAATAGTCGCGGGTTCGTGTCACGCACGGGACAAATCTTTGTGTGATCCACAATTATTTGTTCCGGTCTGGGTATTTCTGTATGTGAATGTTCATGTTTGTAAACGCACCCACGACACAGGAATAAATCCTAGTGTAGCCCCACACTTAAAAAAATATATATATATATATATATTCTTTTTTGCTTCTGTGGTGTTTTACAACTGGGCTTATCCTAGTTGTAGTCTCCTTCTTAATGGCTCATCTGCCAATTTTTTATGTCTCCTGTTTTGAAAAGAAGGGTAGTGGAATTGTATTTATCCAAATCCTCCGCTTTTCTTTCTAATTAAATTTGTTGCAAGTTCCAAGACAATTAAAGCGCTTCCCAGGACACCCCAAGGTTCAAACCGTGGTGTCATCTAAGGAGACCATTGTGGATCCTGGCTTACAGGAGTTACAATGGTGGAAATGTGTGGCGGGCTTAGTCCCAAAACTAAATATAAAGATATTACAAAACAAACCCGTGCACAGCCACGTATGACAGATAGTATTAAATAAAGAAACGAGTGTGTGAAGTATATTTAATTTTCATTACGGGTTTATCGAGTAGAGAGTGCTCATGACCCTACCGCAAAATTGCCCTGCCGGGAAACCAGCGCCACAGGATAGTACTTGGGCAGCATTAGCTCAGGGCTGGGACCAATTTTGACCTCACATTACCTACTAGTTGGTCTAATGGTAATAATGCGATTAGCGATCAAGAGGTCCCGAAATCCTAGATCGGACAAATGTAGTTTTTCTATCTTAAAATTCCCAGTTTTGGTCCGGAGTCTAAAATTGTGACCGGTATATGGCAATAGCCACGCCCCCTATTACATTTGACCTAACAGTGTCGGCGAAAAGCGGGTGCACGTACGGAGTACATCTCTGCTATCCCCGCTTGGAGAATACAGGGGTGACGGTGTAAGTAAGTAACATTAACTATTGTCTTTCGTTTCTGCTCTTCATTACTTTTGTCATGCTTATAGATATTTTTATGCTTTTTTTGGTGTGTGAATACCAAATAAACATTTTTTTTCTGTGTATAATTTTTTACAAAATATATTTACAAATTTTAAGACGTTGCCCCAAAATAAAAATAATTCTTGCGTTATAAATGCATTTACAAACGATATTAGAGGGTTAAAACCCTCCATAAGGGCGCTTTTTTCATTTCACGACATTATTGTGGATAAAGACATAGTAAATATACACAGATACGTCGCCTGCTCTATTGTACACCTGCCTACTATAAAATAGGTTTTAATTTAGTTTAGTCGCATACAGGCAATAGATACGTAATACTTAAATGTAACATCATCGAGAACCATAATAAAGAGCCATCTGGTATGGTTTGTAAATGGAAATATCCATTTACAAAACACACGAGACGGTACAGTCAGCAACGTAAATCGCTTGACAGTTGCAGTATTTCAAATCACAATAATCTTTCTTTAACAAACGTTTAATTCAGCAACATATTCAATTTTTCTAAACTATTGTGTCCCGCCGCTCAGCAAAGGTCTCCCCCTTCTCCTTCTAAAGAGTTCTATCCTTGGGCCAATGATGGCCATTCAGGCTGATATGCAACGAGATCATCGCGCAACCGCTTTTTAGGTCTACCACGACGACGATGTCCGTGTTCGGAGACATCTCCCATTCAGTACTTATTTTAGCCCACCTGTCAGCGTTCATTCAGGTCATGTGACCAGCCCAATCCCACTTGAATCTAGCGGTTTTTACGCCGACATCTGTTACACGGGTCGTGGAACGCAGCACAGAGTTACGCACTCGATCCATACGCTTAACATCCAAGGCGCTGCGTTCCATTGCTCTTTGACAAACCTTGAGTTTGGACTTTTGAGCCTCGGTTAGTGACCATGTCTGCGCACCGTACCTGAGAACTGGCAAAATATACACGTCGATTAGTTTGCGCTTTAATATCAAGGGATGGTCGCCCTTCATATAGTGCCCCATGGACCAGTAGCTCTTCCAGGCATTCGATACTGCGATCGATTTCTTTTCTTTGTCTGTTTTCGAAGGAGACTAACTGGCCCAGGTATATGTACTCATCAATAGTGTAGGATTCACCCATTCACTTCTACGTTGTGTTTGGTGCTGTTAGTCATGATTTGAGTTTATGACCGATCTGTTATAAGCCCAACCTCGAGGCTTGTCTTGCTCAGTTCTCCGAGCACTTCTTATATTTCGTGGGCTGTTTGAGCAAAAAGGACAATTTCGTCAGCAAAACGCAAATTCGTAAGTTTCTTAAATATCGTAAGGTTCTTAAATATCTCCTCAAGAGCAAACCTAATTTTTGTGAGATCGGGTCACACTAACACCTTTTTCTATTTTAAAGGATGGACCGGTATAAGAATTTGTTTTGATTGAAACTGTGATTTGATTGTAAATAATTTTAATTAAATCTATGTAGGTTCTGTCAATGTGTTAATTTTTCAGAACTGAAAATATGGCAATGATCTGATGCAAAACAAAAGTGTGCAAGCGATTTGAAAAATTAAGAATTTTAACTGATATACGTTGCTGATGCACTGTCACTAGATGTTGTGAAGCACTTCAAACCTCGGAAGCTTTATATATATATATATATATATATATCTTTGCCTTCCCTACTAAGAGCTACCTCTCTCCTTCTACGAACTCCTCGTCATACTTCCAGCCTTTCCCGTCCCCCTACAGCGACTGTCCCAACCGTGGGCGCCCTCGAGTATGTCGCCTCTTGCCCTACTGGCTGGCTAGAGCGTAGTGGTTGCACACTCGCCTTTAAGTCCAGTGAAGCTGTAAAGGCCTCGCGGCCAACAGCGTACATCATTCACACACACACACACACACACACTTCCAGCCTTTATGATGGCTCCTTCACTGCGTGCGATACATATATAGTTTGTTGTACAATTGCCTTCACTTATACGCTAAATATTCTCTTTGCACTCTAAGGTTTACTGGTAGACAACTCAAATTGAGTTAAGTTCGCGTTTGTACATCATATCTGTAAATGTACTTAGTAATTTATGTTATTTTGTACAATAAAGAATAAAATAAAAAAAGGAATCTGGTGAGATAATAAATATATGTAGATAGATGGAAACTGGGATAAAATTCGAAAAAATGTGTTCTTTCATCTATACTAATATTATAAAGAGGAAAAATTTGTTTGTTTGTTTGTCGATTAACTTTGAAACTACTGAACCAATTTTAATAGTTATTACACTATTAGGTAGGGCACTTTATCTAGAAGTAACATAGGCTATATAACAAAGACCCGGTAGATGGCGCTGTCGTTAACCGGGTGTGAAGCCGCGGAAAATTGCTAGAGTGTTTGCTATATTCGCGTAAATATAAGAAATGATTACCATAATCGTTAATGTTTCTGTACTGCGCTATATTTTTCCGGCTCTATCATACCATCAACTGTTTTTCTTAAGCAAGAGGCGGAATTATTTTAGCTATAAGTTAATTGCATAACGTACGAGTTTAACGTATCTATACACTAGTCATCAATGACGGTCATGCCCGATAAATCGTGTCGTGTCGTCCAAGTAGTCCATTTTTATGACGTTTGCATATGGCGAATAAGAAATACACTGAAAAGTACCATCACATCGAAACTCAAAACGCCATCTATCTATCTATCTATATCATCACGCCAGCTCCCTCGCGGGGTAGGCAGAGAGTACAGAGTTCCAACAGGTTCTTTCCTTACTTACCTCTCTGGCTTCCTCCACTCTCATAGTTCGTCTCATACACACTCGCCGGTTACGGAGACTCTTGACTTGCCCTTCAGCTAAGACACGGTCTATTTGGTCATGGTAAGATAGTCTAGGTCTTCCCCGGCACCTACATCCTTCCACTTTCGCATTGTATATCTGTTTTGTCATTCTTTCTTCTGGCATTCTTTCTATATGCCCGAACCAACGGAGCATACCCTTTCTCATCTTTACACCGATACTATCTTTCATACCTACTCGCTTTCTTACTACGCTGTTGCGAATACGGTCGGTCAGCGTGACTCCGCACATCTTCCGCAGAGATCGCATTTCGACCGCATTTATTCTGCTTTCGTTCTCCTTCTTACATACCCAACTCTCACTGCCATATAACAGCGTTGGGACAAGCACTCCGTTATGCATGGCCGGCTGCGCCTTTTGGCTTAAGTGCCGGCTCCCAAGTAGCCTTCCCATCGCACCATTCACTCTATTACCTGCATTCACTCTTCTCTCTATATCAGCGGTGTATTTCCCATCCTTACTGAAGGCGCATCCAAGATATACAAACTCATTCACTTGCTCCAGCACATCGTTACCAACCACAATCCTTGCATTCGTTCTGGTTTCTTCCCGTTCAAAAACCATAATTTTGGTTTTCTTCACATTCAAATGTAAGCCATTGTTCATTCAGTCAAAACGCCATAACATATTATATTGCCCATAAAAAAATGTATCACTTGAAAATGAGCAGATGTTTCCCCGTAGCACCTAATGCCGGGTTCATATTTAATTTACACGGGCATTATGAATCTGTGGGCAGGATTTGAGGTGAGACCGTAACTGCTGTTTTACAACACCCGAAGGGGCAGTTGGATTGTGACTAGGGTACTACACTGTATCATTTATGTCTAATTTGCTGCGATGGGACATTTGATATTAATGCTTTGAGATTTCTATTTTCTTTTATTGTTAATTAAAGCCTAAAGAAAAAAAACGGTGCTTGAATGGAGACCGCGAACTGGCTATCGAAAGCTAGCGTGACTACGAAGACAAATCGCAAGATGTAATGATAAAAAACACAAAATCGGATAGAATGAAGTGACATGGAAGAGACCTGAACTCAACATTGGATGGCTACAGGTTACAAATACTGATGATGATGAACACAGTGTTTCTAGCGACCACCGAGGTTAAGTGCATTCGGATCGGACAGTCTGAGAACGGTAATGGTGGATGGGTTCTTTGATTTGGAATGCACGCTTAGCCATTGGTTCTGGTAACTCCATAATGTGGTAGGTAATAGTCACCACAGTAATATCCTACTGGCTATAAAATTGATTTTCGAAATATTTTAATGAAGTCTCAGAATTCTGGACTAGATATCTAAACGTTGAAACGTCGAATGAAGGAACCTTTTGATACTCTGTTCTCTCCGCCCGCAACAAGGTGTCATCTGGCATCATGAGAGGGATATAGAAAAGGACAGGGAAAGGGGTAGAGAGGCAGGAAGAAAGAGAGAGATTTTTGTAACTCGTTACCAACCCAAAATATTTAATGATCCTTCTTCTTGAGTGCAGTTATGTGTTTTAAGCCACTGCCGATCAAAAATTGATTTATTGAAGCTTCAACTCTCAACATTAATTTTCGAAATGAAGGGGTGTCCACCGGCGCGTGGCAAAAATTTAATTCAATTAATTAAAATACTTCAACGGAGAGCTCTCTACGGGGGCTGAATCCATTCGGTTTTTCCTCGACGTTATTTTGTTAATACGTTTATTGAAAAATAAAATCAAGTGGCTTTAATGAAAAAAGGTATTTCAGGGAGGTATATTATTTAAATTAAACATTTTTAATTTAAAAAGACCTTTTTAAAAACCATCTTTTACGGCAAAAACACATCGAAGATATCTTGCTTAATTGAGGAGTTCCTATAACTTCCTTCCGGCTTCATCATCAGACTTTGGACACCATCCGGGTCTAAAATACTAAGACAAATCCAACAAGCCCAAACAATTTAGTAGTTGAGTGGTTCCATTGGCCTCCTTTTGCCTTCATCATCAGACCCTGAATACTATCTGATTGTATAGTACTCGTCAGTACCAATCTAACAAGCCTAAACATAAAGGGGTTACGTTGTTTATTTCACATGCTCCTATTTCCACCTTCCGTCTCTATCATCAGACCAGCTCCATGACACCATATTATTGCATTGTCACTGACTTTACACACGTATGCCAAATTTCAGCCAATCAGATACCCGCCAAGATCCGAAATGGATCACGCATTTTAACCGGAAAGACAGACAGACGGACAAACTTACGAACATTGCAAGTTAAATAAAAGCTTGTTAAAAGATTATATACGTTAAAAAGTATAAAATAAACACCATCACATCTATATTCCTTAGTGGGTGTAACAGGGGTGTGTACGCCCACATATCGCCGATTATGCTAGGTCCCAATATAATATAAGTCAGCTATTGCTATATACTGGTGTTTTTTGAAAAAAAAAACAGCACTCGGTCCAACCCATGATTCCAACTCAGGATCGAATGCCGCACTAAAATCTGGTATTCAATGTTAAACACAAAACCGATTAAAAAATTACATTACATGAGCTACGTATATATAGAGTAAGTTATAGTAGTGAGAACCATTGCTTCTACATAGAACTCGTATGGTAACTGCGCTTTTACATATCTTTAGGCAAATCGAATAATAACAACTAAAACAGCAAGAAGAAAAGAAATTCAACCTTGTCACATATATAATTAGATTTTTGATTCGAAAATTTAAATGTTTAATTGTGTCATTATATTCCAGCAAGATGCTTTCGTCCAATTTGACACTAATTGCTCTTTCTTTTATAGTCGAAAATTAAACCTCAAACAAATAAATTTGTACTAATTGTTTAACATGTAATCGCCAGGGGGCTACATGTACCATCGTTGGAAATGAACTACATGAAAATGTTATTTCGACAACAAATAAAAATATAAGTAATAAATATTTAATAAAAAATTTTGAAGTATATTTTTATTTGTTGTACAATCGAATTAGGCTCAAAAGGCTGTTTTTGAGCCTAATTCGATTGTATATATGTGTCTATTTGTAGTACCTACTATCGATAAAGAAATTATTAATGGTTTTTTTATAACTGGTACCCTTTACAAAAATAATTTGTTATACACCACAGCCTACCCAAACAGTGTTCATTAGCGTGATACAACTGTATATTAAATATGATTTTATTTTTACAAACCGTATCACCTATATTTAAAAATAAAAAAATTACATCGTCATGCCCGTATTTCTCAAGCGAGGTTGGCAGAGGTGTAAAATTTTACTTCTTTATAAAAATATAGTGTAGCTAGATAATAATGACTTCGTCGGCGAAATATTGGTGTACACAGTACATTTATACTGAGGAGACTAATATTTCCTCATTACGAATTTGTATGAATTAGCCTAGAGGGTATTTTTAATTATTAGACTTAGGTTATATTTATAAAACATTAAGAAAATAACAATTATATAAATAAAATAGTTCAATTGTTCAATATTTTTTTTTTTATTTTTATTCTTTATATTCAGTCAGGTTATAATATTGTTTAAGCATCTCCTCAATCAGCAAAATTAAACAATGCTGTAATTATACAATTTTGAAAAAAAAAGGTTATCAGAAAGGCCAAACAAATTAAGTTAAAAGACTAGCCCGTTGAGTTTCTCGCCGGATCTTCTCAGTGGACGCCCCGTTCTAATACCGTGGTAGATGTAAAAATGTAATAATTTTGACGTTTGTAAGTGTTTTGTATTGGCCTAAACAAATAAATAATTTTTGACTTGGACGGTTAACTTTTATCTGATGATTAAAAGATCAACACTAAGAAAGCTGATAACCATAACTTCGGTAACGACATTGCTCGCTATATATGAAATATTTATATGTTCACTTTATTTTATGTGAGCTTTTCTCATCTAGAGCGTGTGCCAGCGATCGATTTACGATTCGAGATAGTATTGCAATCGCTTCTGCTATCTGCACTCGCCACTTGTATCTGATTTGTTGAGCTTTCCAATATAGTTTCAAAGTTACAGCATTTTCTTCGTATGAACTTTGGATAGAAGGTAGTCTCGGTCAATAACGTGTAAACTCTTAAGAGAACCAAACCATTATTACATTCCCTTAAGGATATTTTGACCCGCGGCCAAAATCGAAACTAACTCTGTCATCAAGTGAAATGTCACTTCATGACAGTCAGAGTGGCCATTTGAAATGAAATATACCCAGAATGTTTTTTTAATTAGTAACCGTGCGGACTCACCTATCGAAATATTTCCCTGGAAGTAGGAAAATTTTACTAAATAATAACCCTCATTTCACACCAATGCCCCCCTGTCAATGTCATCCACAGGCCAAAATATCCTTGTCGGACTGTATGTGCTACTTACAAGGGATGTCATGTCAAACAAAACACGGCGCCAAACTTGTTGACCGCAGGGTTATTAGAGATTGATTTATTGATTTATTTAACATACCATAGATAAGACACACAAGTTTAAACAAATTATACAGATACAATATTTTTGTTTTACAATATATAGGAACACCTGCATTCGAACTAGGTGAGAACCTGTATCTCGAAATGCAGCTCTTCCCTCAGTAAAATTGGGCGGTCTATTTGCCATTTTACAATATCAAAGAGGTACAAACATTGGACTGTGTGTGTAAGTAGTGTGTGTGTGTGCGTGTGCGTGTGTGCATGTATGTGTGTGTGTATGTGTGTGTGTATGTATGCGTGTGTGTGTACGTGTGTGTGTGGTGAGGTGTACATTTGGTTATGGTATAGCTAGTTTGACCTAGTGTTCTAGTTCTCTTTATTAATTAACTTCTCAGTATCTTCATATGAAATACCAACCAAATAGTCCTGAATTTTTCTCTTGCAGCAGTACTTATTTAAGGGAAATATGTTAATTATTTTGTTAATTTTATTATATATATAAGGGCCAATAAATGTATAAAATCTTCTGACAAATGAAGTTCTTGGTGTACATACAGTATATTTTCTGCGTTTTGATAGAACGTTTGTATCAAATGAGATGTCGCAATGTTGCTTTAGTAGGATACTCTGAATAAATAGCTGACGTACAGTAAGCACGTTACAGGCCTGGTATAATTGTAAAGACGGAAATAATATGGGTCTAAAGGTCATTATTTTGAGGACTGCACGTTGGGCTACCTCAATATTTTTCATATACGTTTTTGGAGCGCCCCCCCAGCTTGTAATGCAATATGTTAGTACTGACTGACATAATGCGAAATAAATTTGTTTCAAAAGATGAGGATCAACGACATGTCGAAGGGTCTTAAAAACATAAATAAATTTACGTACACGGGAGCACAGGTTTTTTATATGTTCCTTAAAATTAAGGTGACTGTCAATTGTAACTCCCAGGTATTTGATATGATCTACTCGTTCCAAGGACATACATGAGCATACTGACTTAATATCCGCAGGACATTCATGAGAGACAATACTGTAGTTGTTAGGAGGTGGATGTCGTACACTAAATGCGATATACTTAGTCTTTTTAGTGTTTAATGTTAGAAAATTATCACCCAGCCATTTTCTAACCACATTGAAACCTTCTTGTGCAGAACAGTATACGTCGTCCCAAGTATTGGCGGAAAATAGAAGAGCAGTGTGCTTTCATAAATAATTCTATCTATCTATCTATATCATCACGCCAGATCCCTTCGGGATAGGCAGAGAGTACAAAGTTCCAACAGGTTCTTTCCATACATACCTCTCTGGCTTCCTTCACTCTCATAGTTCGTCTCATACACGCTCGCCGGTTACGGAGACCCTTGACTTGTCCTTCATATAAAACTCAGTCTATTTGGTCATGGTAAGATAGCCTAGTTCTTCCCCGGTACCTAAATCCTTCCACTATCGCATTGTATATCTGTTTTGTCATTCTTTCTTTTGACATTCTGCCTATATGCCCGAACCAACGGAGCATACAACTACTCACTTTCTTACTACGCTGTTGCGAATACGGTCGGTCAGCTTCACTCCACGTCTTCCGCAGAGCTCGCATTTCCACCGCATTTGTCCTACTTTCATTCTCCTTCTTAAATACCCAGCTCTCGCTGCCATATAACAGCGTTCATAAATAATTAATTCTTACATTTCTGGAATTATTTAAATAGTATCTCAGAACTCATGAAGGCATATTTTTGTAGTAAAATTTGGTCACGTTGCGGAAAGCAACTTGTAAAAAGTGAGCTAAAGTGTATGGAATCTAACTTTTGGTACAAAAAGGCTGTTGAGACTGTTGTTTGTTGAATTGTTCTCTAGTCCACAGTACATAGTAAAGTAATGGGTTAAGCACAAACATTTTACGTTATGATAAGGCTATTAATAAAGTGTGATGCCACTTTCGTGTTTACTTAGTAAATTTTTAGTGGAAAAGGATGGCATATCGACTCATCAATCTTTTCGTGCTAAGTTCTTTGTACTTTGGCGTAGTATGTCACAGTACTAAAGTGTTTACATACTATTGCACGAGATTCTGTTATTTATTACAATATATTTTCTTCACTTATTTTTCTTAGTTGGATATGGTGGTTACTGGAAGTAATAACAATTTAGTTATAATTTTTCTTACAGTTGATGGCGTGGCGTGATGGACTGCCTCCTTGGTCTGGTGGCAAAGCGCATCGATTTGTGATCACGAGGTCCTGGGTTCAAATTCTAGGTCGGACAAGTGTAGTTTTTCTAACGAAAACTTCCCAGTATGAGTCCGGAGTCTGGAATTGTGCCCGGTATATGGCAATAGGCTCGCCCCCTATTACATGGGACCTAACATCGTCGGTGAAACGTGGGTGTACTCAGTACACCACTGCCACCCCCTCTGGGGAGTATAGGCGTGACGGTGTTTTTTTTTATAAGAAAAAATTAAAGGGAACCAAATACATTAAGCGGTAACAGAAAACAACGGTTAAAGGTGCTCCGCACTCAGGTAGGTCTATGCAGGCAAAATCTCTGTACATGGGGATTCAGAGGTCCAAATTTAACAGCCTGCTATTGTGGTCCTCACAGACTATAGAGCACCTGCTAGTCTGCCCTTTACGCCCCACCACCTGTGCAAGGGAAGGGCTGAGCGCAGCCACAGACAGCGCTATCGAACTAGCTACTCACTTAGCGGGACAAATATGAACCATTGACACGAAAAGAAGAACCTCATGACGTTTGCGAGTAGAAGGTGGTTACGTACAACACAAAACCGCGACAACCGGTTTCTAATCTCTAAAGAAGACCTTTGGCCTGCAGTGGAAGTCTCTCTGATGAAAATATATAGATAGGTACCTGTTATAATTATTTAAATAGTATTTTCTATGCAATGGAAACTGTATTTCTCAAATAAATCAAACATGACATAGAACACTAAATCTCTTGTTTTCCCACTCGCAATAGTACTAGTAACATTTACCTGCGTTAAATATGTGAAATTACAAAACGTTTGTTTGAAGGTGAATGACGGAACAAAGGCGTTTTGGTTCAATACCAACCTTGAGAGCATAACACAAGCAATTTTGGTCCTCTTGAATACGGCGTATTTGGAGAGATGTGATTCATAATTAATATATCAACCTTAGGGTCTCCGAATACACAGACCCCTTATTCTGGTGCTGGTAGTTATTCATGCACTGCTCTTATAAAGTTAGTTATCACTGCTTGTGCTCTTACAAAAATAAAATAACAAGCAGAGAGCTGTTTAGCAGGCAACGTTACTAGTAATTCAACTTTTAAACAACGATATATGCTTTTTTTAAAAAAAAAAACGTAGCCCCACTCTAGGATTTATTCCTGCGTCGTGGGTGCGTTTACAAACATGAAAATTCACTTACACAAATACCCAGACCGAAACAAATAATTGTGGATCACACAAAGATTTGTTCCGTGCGGGAATCAAACCCGTGGGCGGAGCGGCTTAAGCTCTTAACCACTGCGCTAAATCGTCAGTCGTCGTCGTTTATATTCAATGAATATATCGCCAGTGAAATTTCTATACGAACGCTGTGTTCACCCGTGATTGGGGATCACTTAGACATAAATTATGTAAAACGACTATAATATTAGTGCGAATCAATAAATAAATTATCATCTAATATCACTAGCCAAAAGAAATGACGACACAACTAAATTAGCAAGACCAGCGGTAATTAAACGTCGGAGTTAATTTAATTTTTAAACAACGTAGCCCCGCCGTAAGAATTATTCATGTGCGTGGTTTTACAGAACAAAACAAATAATCGTGGCTCACACCAAATAACTTTAATAAGATCAAAGTTCTGGAATAAGTGTAAAATCAAATAATCATATTTTTACTTACGCCATTATTACATTCAGACAAATACATGTAAAAATATATAAAGTGCATTAAAGTGGTATTCGTGTATTACCGCGAAGCGACGACCAGCTGAGAAAATCAGTGCCACGTGGAGAATTCAATACAAAGGTACCGGGCTCCCAAACTCTTTATTTCACTATAATTTTACAAGAACTTACCAAGGGGTTAACCACAATAGCACCAGTATTATTATTGTAATATTACTTTGCCATTAGCAAATCTCAGATACAAGCAATTTAGAGCTCCGTATGGCTCTCAGCTCTTTTTTACGGCATTGTAAGTTTACAATATTAATGCTCAAGGTTGTGGTAACCCTCCTGCACTTAAAAGCTGGATTTCGTGAAGTGAACAAGATTGCTCATGAATAAAATTTACTTGTTGTGTTACAAGGCAGATGCCATTGACGTCTCTCGCTACCATATTATCAATAATGTAAGCTAAAACCATGGAGTTTGCTCTGGATTTCAAGACGAATTAAATTCGAACAGACGCTAATTGGAGCTAATCACGTGCCACCACGTAATTAGAGAGATCAGATGGATTAAAATTTACTATAGAAATTTTTAATTTCTTAATATCAACTCGATTTTAAATTTATTTTTTAAAATACTTTGGATAATCGGGCAGAATTCGAGATACCAGAATACTGTGGGAGTAAGAACTGATACTCTACAAATATTGGTATGGGAGTGAATTCCCTAATTCTGCACATGGAACCGTAGCGTCCATTGGCAAAATCATTTAACGACAAACACATAATACACTTTGCAACATGTGTATAAACAACGTTGTTATAATATTGTGTATGCCTACCATACATCAATAGGCTGATATTTCAGTTACGTATATCAAATATGCCGATGCTTGCTCTAAATCTCCCTTGGGACTTTAGCAAACCACTTAGTTTCAGTGGACAATTAGACCAAACCTAAGACGTTCTAGCAAGCGCTAAATGCGTTCTCATGACATACAGTGTCTCATGGGTAGTTACATGAAAAGAGTTAATGGCACCCATTTCTCTTTCGTGCTCCCCTGGTCTTCGGCGTGGTGTAGACATTTGGAACTGCATGCTTATATCTGCTGTTTCCCATGTAGTGCCAGAACCTAAATTTATGTGGAGAAAAGCACCATTTTTTCTATAAATCACGCAAAAGATGACTATATTATAATATTATTCCTGTTCAGAAACTATTTCACCGTTGGGCACGGGCTTCCTCTCAAACTGAGAGGGTTTTAGGCCATAGTCCACCACGATGGCCCAGTGCGGATTGGCAAACTTCACACACCATCGGAAACTCTTAGGATCTGCATCCTAAGAGTTTTCCACACGATGTTTCCCTTCACCGTTAAAGCAAGTGACAGTTAACTTTTTAATACGAACATGCTTTCGAAAATAGAGAGGTGCATGCGTGGGTTTTTTAAAAGACGACTAAAGGACGAAATGTCTTTTAACATCATCAAGATTGTGGAAATCTGTTGTTGGAATTCACCAAGCAGCCAATGACACTTTCAACTTGACTTGACGACTACTACATTAAGTGGCAGCCTGGACTAAGTTCGCGTGTTTCTAATTCTATAAATACTGTAAGCTTATACGAACGGCAGAATACATTTATCGTTATACAGGTAGTTCATAAATCAGTCGGGCCATTATCTTAGGATACGGTGCTTCAATATCCACTATTCCTAGTGATCTATCATTAGATATCCCTTCTGATCTGTACGTGCACAGCATAGAATATTCTTGGCGGCAATGGTCAGCCAAATAAATTATTTAGTGCGCTCGGTGAAGTTGCCCAAGTAATGGCACTTCTGTGTTGCAACAGTGTTTTAATGAATTCACTGAGAGAAATATGGCGTCGGAAAATGTGAAGCGAATTTTAATTCTAGGTTATTTTTAAACGTACTCTCGTACATTACGTGTGAAACCATTTATCATGGTAAACATTTTAATAGTTTTGTTGACTTGCTGTTTTAATTGGCAGTCATCATCTCAAATTAGTCCTCTCTATACTAAACTGTGAATACAATATGTTGTAGTTTCTATTATTTTTCGTTATACCTGTACACTTTGATAGACATTTATTATTTATGAAAATAAGTAATGTGACACTGAAATAAGGTTTTTATAAATTGCCCTAATGCAACGATCTTTTTTTTGGTATGAGTCACTGAACTAACCGATATATGTTAACGATCATATACGGTTTTGGTTAATGATATGTTGTAGTAACTTGATATATGAAAACAGACGAGATATTAACGTGGATATGGATCCATTCAACAATATTCTGCATTACACAATATGATTTAGTATTAATGGAGCGGAGTAGGCAGGGCTCCCACAAAGTGGACCGATAGCCTAGTAAATGTCGGGGGTATCTTATCTTATTGTTAGCTTACCGGACCAAGGAGACCTCAGGCGCACTTCGACCCGATGGGATCTTTTGTGCTGTCCTTGCCCTAATGCTCTTACGTACCTGAATGATCAAATACTCCCTGTATCAGGCTGTAGATTCCAGTAGGGGGGCAGAGCCGTAGTTCCTCTGGGTTTGGATAGGCCAATCCCAGTAGCTTCATTCGCCGCTCAGCCAGAGTGTCGCAGTGGCAGAGGACCACAGTTTCTGCATACCACGTCGCTGCATAGGTTCATCTTGTGTAGATGTTCTTTCGTGCCATAGTGGCCTGTGAATGTTCCAGTTAGTTGCCTTAGTTGTAGTCAACTGTGTTTTAGTAGCCTCTTGCTGTCGCTCTTACACCATGCGGAGAGAAATTCTTGGGGTGTCTGAGCCCTGTGTTTGTTTCCCATTCTTTCCTGTGTTGTTCTTGGGCATATTTGAAGAGCGCGCCTCTGTAAGCACCGTCTGGTATGCCTATGAACGGTTCTAGACCAACAGGTTTCTCCTTTGCTCCCTTGCTGGCTAAGTCATCCACACGCTCATTGCCATCAACCCCCGTGTGCCCAGGGACCCAGACTAACCTGACTGTATTGTCAAGAAGGTATGCGCACTCCGCAACCAGTGCTGAGTTTAGCTCATAGCAGCTGACGGCTTTCAGGCCACCAGACTGTCACTACAGATGTAGATTATTTTGCCTGTAATTCGTTTGTCCAATATCTCTCTTGCACAAATATTTATCGCATAAGTCTCTGCTTGGAATATTGATATAAAACTGGTCATGCTTTGACTAAGGTTGTATCCTTCCGTGTATACACCGGCTCCCGTTCCAGACTTGGTTTTGGATCCGCCAGTGTACCATATCAATTGTTCCTTTCCTTGTTTATTTAGACCACTTTTCCATTGTTCCCTGGTAGGGATGTGGGTGCTAAATCTTTTTTTGAACATATACGTGGTCAAGGTCTTGTCACTTCTCATGTCCCTTATGTTATCTAGTTCCTTGTCTGGCTCTAGCTTAGTGTGTTCAAGGCTTGACGCTGTTATGCTCCATAGTCCAGCTTTCTCTAGCCTATAGAGTGCCTTCTTTGCCTCAGTCTCAATGACGATATCTAATGGAGTCAGATTAAGTAACCTCTCCATAGCTGCCGTCGGTGTTGATTTGAATGCACCTGTGATGGCCAGGCAGGCCGTCCTCTGCAGTTTTCTTAGGGTATCCCTGCAGGTTTGTATTTAAGTTCTTGGCCACCACACGACGCATCCATATGTTAATATCGGTTTTACCATAATTTTATATACCCAGTGCATTATTGTGGGCTGTAATCCCCATGCCTTTCCATATGCTGACCTACACATGTTCAGCACTCTCAATGCTTTAGCAATGGTAATATCGGGGGTAAAAGCTGAATATGTATAACACAGTGGTGTTCATTGCGTATAGGCAATTAAGCAGTTCATGCCCCATAAGAAAGCAATTAAGCAATTCTTAAAAACTGCTCAATATATTTCATACTTTTTCAGTCAAATGTCATATTTACATGTTTGTATGAAGTTGGTATGAAGACTTTCCGAAGGCTTTTGTTTTTTGCCGTAATGAGGGCAACAAGCCAATTATTATAATTCCCTGTTATATTCTATTATTACTTGACTTTGGCGAAATACACGTTAAAGTGTGGGGCCATTCATTAAAAGAAGAAAAAGAAGACTTTCCCAAACATCAAAATAGCACATAACGTCAAGTTTAACTGAAAAAATATAACAAGTACAATGGGAGGTGCGAATTCGCAAAATTACTTCTGAATACCAATTCGTTGGCGCAACCAAGTTTCAAACAATTTCCACTCTGAGAGGCTTGATCAAAGAAATGAAACTAAAAAACAGGCCTTTCTCAGCCACCCAACGAAAATGAGAGTAAATTTAACCAACAGTAATTCGCCTTTGAAGGGCTCAAGGGAACTCGGCTGAAAGGAAAATTGCAAAAGTTAGTGTTCCCTTATGAGAGGGCGAGTTATAGCTAGTAGATATTTTAAGGTCGCAAATGGCCCGCCCTTTTATTGCAACAACTCTAGTTTAAACACCAATTATATCAAAACTTCTGCCTTTGTGAATTATGTAGGGTTATTTGGGAAGTTCAAGAATTATAACGGTCCATTTTGGAGTGTAAACGATATAAATTTTGCACATTTTATCATGTCGCTTATTTGAATAAACAATTGCGTTCCTAGTAACTTAATTAAGTATATTTAGATTTAGGATTTAAGTTTCTAGCCAGCTGTGTTTTATTCGGCATCTCCTATTTTAATCATACCTATCTCATATCAGATCCTTATATATTAATTATCTTCTAGCCAGAGCAGTCTGTAAGGAAATAACCTTGTTGGAACTGTGTACTCACTGCCGCAAGGGGTCCGGTGTGATGATATAGTATATAGAATGATCTTCTATATCATAAAATTGTAATAGAACTATGGTGAATGCTGAATCTTTGAAATATAAAATTATTGTGTCCGACTATTTAGGTACCTATAGGGGTAGCCCCTATAGGTAGAACAAAACAAATTTGAATATACGTTTTTTCTGTATGTTCCGACGTTACACGAAACTACTGAACCGATTTTGATGTGAGGTTTGACTTAAATAGTGCAATGATCGATCAAATTTATTTAATAATAATAATACACTTTATTGTACACCAGCAAAACAGTAAATTACAAACAATTTGTAAACAGTAAATAAGTACAAATGGCGGTCTTATTGCTGAAAGCAATTTCTTTCATATAACCGTTGGAAAGATAACAAATAACGATAGAAAGGGGCAGTTAGTGGCGTACATTATTAATGATATACGATACATAGATATATATACATACCTAATTATACATACATACATAACAATACATACACAATTATATACATGATAATGTAAACATACACACATTTTATAATTTAATCTATTACATATTATAGCTAAACACTGGTAAAGATTATATAAAAAATGCAAACAGTTAAATTATTGATAAATAGTGATTGTTAACCATTGTTTTAAATGAAACCAACGACTTTACACGTCTAACTGACATGGGCAATGCATTTCACAAACGAACAGCTTGAATCGTAAAGGATTTGTCGAAGAAATTTGTGACATCGGCATTTTCAGCTTCAAATTCTCCGATGATCTTAGGAACCTTGGATGTGTCTCATTAAGAAATTGAAAACGATCTTTGAGGTAAGCTGGGGTTATCGGATTAAACAGAACACTGTATAGAAGCGATAATATATGAAAATTCCGGTGAAGGCGAATTGGTAGCCACTTAAGCTTTGTACGAAATTTTTAAACCTGGTCATATTTGCGCAAGCCAAATATGAACCAAATACAAAAATTTTGAAGTCACTTAAGTTTATTAAGTTGCTGCTCTGTGAGGTTACGATAGCTGGCGTCTGCATAATCGATAATAGGGAGTAGAAGGGATTGTGCGAGTGTAATTTTAGTGACTGTTGGGAGAAAATTGCGCAACCTTCTTAAAGAGCCTGCGGAAGCAAAAACCTTGCGGCTGAGTTCTTGCACCTGTGGTCCCCAAGTGAGATTGGTATCGATGTAGATCCCCAAATCTTTTACACTTTTACTTATCGGTATAGTGACACCATTAAACATGGTTTGGGGGAGTTACGACTAATCAAGACGTGCAGTGAGTCTGGGACTACCAACAATAATGGCTTGTGTCTAAGTTGGGTTGACATTAACCCTTGCGCCCACTCGATTCACATACCTTAGATAGATTCATTGTGTTCACAGCCTCCGCGAATTTGGCCAATGGTGCTTGGGTGTAAATTTGGAGATCATCTGCACAAAGGTGGTATGACGAACGTAGTTGATTGGGAATAGAGTTAAACAAAACAGCGAACAGTAAAAAAGATAGAACGCCACCCTGTGGTACGCCGGCACTAGTGTTACAACAAGAAGAGTAAGTTTCTTTGATGCGAATGCGTTGCCGGCGACCAAACAGGTAGTTACGAAACCAGTCAATTGCCGTTGGAGATATGTTAATAGAGCATAGGACTCCAAGCAAAATGTCAAGATCTAAAGTGTTAAAAGCATTGCTGAAGTCGAGCAGTGCTAATATAGTCAAATTGCTATTTTCCATACCTAATCTTATATCGTCTGTGATTTACACCAATGCAGTAACGGTACTGTGACCAGGACGAAAGCCGGAGGATTAAGGAGAGAGTTATTATTTAGAAATCAGCTGAATTGGTCATGGACAAGGCGCTCAAAAACTTTAGATAGGAACGGCAATATTGATATAGGACGATATTCGGAGACAGATTTAGGATTGGATTTTTTAGGCAAGGGCATTATATGGGCTATTTACATACTAACACAGCAGGTACACCATTTACGTTAGTATAAAGGAAAATATAACGAAAAGAGAATAAATAAAAATATGGAAGTGCAATATACAAGCTCATTCATTTCAGTCCCTCATACACTCAGACAAAATATTACTCCATGCATCCGCAAACAGATCGCAACTATAATAACAAACATACTTTCGGAATAAATAAAATTTTTCATATAGGTACAGTTACATGACCCATTATCCATTTTCCACGAAGGGATAATCAAATGTACACCATTCCATATCGAGATAATATTTTCTTTGTCCTATTGAAATAGACGGTCAGGTAACCGCCATTCTTCTAAAGGTAATTTTGAAAAAATATCCTCTATTACGTATGTACATATATATCTCAACCGATAGTGCCGCTATAGTGTCACTTATCAAATTTAGGAATAAAATATCAAACGGCCACCTTTTTGGGGTCCTATATTCACTGCACTGGAGGTCCTTTGATGATGACAATATTGATCGTGGCAGATCCCTGTGAAAAATTAATATAAACATTTTCAGATATCAAACGCAAACAAACACACATTTATATAAACACACACGTAACACCACACACACTAGTAACACTACACACATTTCACACCACCACACATAAAAAACTATGTAAGTACAAGTAAAAAAATGATTCATTACCGTAACTTCAATTAGTGTTATGTAATCTGCGAAGGAAGATTGACTCCCAAAACACAGGTTACCTAGTGGGGAAGACAGAGGTTTCCATTGTTGTGTGCCATTAATTACCAGTCAGTATTCAGCCGCTAGGAATCGTTGTATGTACATTGTAAACCCTTATTACTGGTAATAAAATAAATTATTATTAAAACATTTGGTTTAGAATAATTACGATTCAAAATCCTTAAAAAACCAACAGCAAACAGAATGCATGTGTGCGTAACAAACATGAGGTATATTGACTTGGTCCGGACTCATGTTTGTGTAACAATGATATAAATATGTACATATTTGTTTGTGTAACCCAGGCATGCGCGTCATGTAATTGCACGTTGTCTACTCTGTAGGTGAACTTTTTTAATATTAGTTACAATGCTGTTGTTTATTTACGTACTCATCGATATATTAAGAGTATAGTCAAGAGTCTCCATAACCGGTGAGCGTGTATGAGACGAACTATGAGAGTAGAAGAAGCCAGAGAGGTATGTAAGGAAAGGATCTGTTGGAACTCTGTACTCTCTGCCTACCTTGCAAGGGATCTGGCGTGATGATATAGATAGATAGATCGATATATAATCCGTACTAGAAGACGGATCACGAACAAAATGACGGCTAATCGTAAAAATTACTTATAAATTATATTTCACCTCATATGTCTTTATTATGGTAGTTTAGCATAAAGCATTTTAACGCGTCCTCATGTTATCTATGGTTGGATCAAATTAGTTTGAAATAAGACCACACCCAAAGCTGTGCTTTATTTTTCGGCCAATTTTCCAGACTGTTACTTTTAATCTACAAATAATATATAGATGCTATAGGTAACTACATAAATTAAAGTCAATCGGCACATCATTTCAATGTAGGTACGGGCTTATCTCCGAAAGTACTGCACTGTTAATTATCCGGTTTCCACGAATTATAAACTGATTTAAGAGGCAGGTTTAGGTAAGTATACAACGGATAAATACATAGTTTTTGCGAAAAGGTCTAACCATGATGACATTTGTAGATTGGATTGGAAAAAATCACGCCTCCTGAGAGCTTCCATGGCACGCACTACAGTAATCGATAAAGTTATACGAATGACTAGTGGCCACCCGCGACTTCTGGTTAGATTTTCATAACCAGCTACCAAGAAAAGATATTTTCCGTAATTTTGTTGGGCCATAAATACGTAATCGCCTTTGTATATCACCTGTGAAATTACAACTGTAAATGTACAGTATACAATAAAGGATTAAATAAATAATAAATAAATAATGCAACTCGTGCAAAGCCGAGGCTAGACTAAATAAAACTGACATAGTTATCAATCAGCCTATCGCAGTCCACTGCTGGACATAGGCCTCTCCTAACACGCGCCATTGCACACGGTCCTCCGCCTTCCGCATCCGCATTTGAGGTCGTCGGTCCATCTAGCTGGGGGCCGTCCTACCTTACGCTTACCAAGTCGCGGTCTCCACTCTAGGACACGCTTGCTCCATCGGCCGTCGGTCCTTCTGCAGATGTGACCAGCCCATTGCTACTTTAGCTTACTGAGTCTGCGGGCTATGTCGGTAACTTTGGTTCTTTGTCGGATTACCTCGTTACGAATTTTATCCTTCAAAGAGACGCCGAGCATAGCTCGCTCCATAGCCCGCTGTGCGACTTTGAATTTGTGGACTAGTCCCACTGTGAGTGGCCACGTCTCAGCCCCGTAAGTCATAACAGGTAGGACGCATTGGTTATACTTTAGTCTTCAGGCATTGCGGTATAGGCGAAGAGAAAACGTGACGTAGTTTGCCAAATGCTGCCCAACCTAATTGGATCCTGCGGTTGATTTCTTTCTTGAAGATGTTTCTACCAAATTGGACAACTTGTCCAAGGTAGGCATATTCCCGAACAACTTCGAGCATCGAACCATCGACGTAGATCGGTCCCGGCGTGACATGTTCATTAAACATGATCTTGGTTTTATCCAAGTTCATGCCGAGACCGACACCTCGAGAGGCTCCATTTAGGCTATGCAGCATTTCGCTTAACTGTTCCAGTGACTCTGCCACGATGACGATATCATCGGCAAACCGAAGGTGTGAGATGTATTCGCCGTTGATGTTAATGCCCCGCCCAGTCCAGTCCAGCGTCTTGAAGACGTCTTCGAGTGCATTGGTGAAGAGCTTGGGGGATATTACATCCCCCTGTCTTACCCCTCGACGCAGCTCGATCGGGTTGGTCTTTTGGTCCTGGAGCTAGACGGTCATTGTGGCGGTATCATACAGACATCTCAACACCTCGATATAGCGCCAATCGATGCCACATCGCTGCAGAGCATCCAAAACCGCCCAGGTTTCGATGGAGTCGAAGGCTTTCTCGTAGTCCACGAAAGCCATACACAGCGGCTGATTGTACTCTTCGGTCTTATGTACAATCTGCCGAACAGTATGGATGTGGTCTACGGTGCTGTGGCCTTTTCGAAACCCGGCTTGTTCCGGTGGCTGGAACTCGTCAAGTCTTCTGGCGAGGCGGTTTGTGAGTACTCTCGAGAACAACTTGTAGACGTGGCTCAGGAGTGAGATGGGTCTGTAGTTCTTCAGCAAGGTTTTGTCACCTTTTTTGAAGAACAGAACCACCGCACTCCCGCTCCACGCTTAAGGTTTTAAGCCCTGGTGGATGACGGAATTAAAGAGGCTCGCTAGCTTTTTCAGGATTGGAGTCCCGCCTGCTTTTAGGAGCTCAGTGGTGATTCCGTCATCGCCTGGCGACTTGTTGTTTTTGAGCTGCTCGAGAGCCACTCTGACCTCGTCCTGGTTGATATCAGGGATGTCTTCCGTGTGGTGGCGTGTGAGTGGGGCTCTGTGGTCGTCAGCGCTGGGTCTCGTGGGTTTAGTCATCCGTGATGCGTACAGGTCTATGTAGAAACTCTCAATTTCCTTGAGTATCTTGAACTTGGAGGTTACGGTTTTGCCACCCGCAGTTTTAAGTTTCGTCAGATGGAATCTACCTAGCTGGCGAGCGAAGACTTTGGTGCCTCTGTTCTGTTCAATCGCAGCCACGATGGCGCGGGTGTTGGAACATCGGAGGTCACGTCGCACCCGCTTCCGGATCTTCCGGTTGAGGTTCCTCCCATCCGGCGAAGACGCCTGCGTGGATGATATTTCCCGTCTCTGCCTCATAAGTTCAAGAGTCTCGAGCGAGAGTTTAGACTCTCTGTTACCGCTTTTGCCGGGAAACACCCTTCGAGACACATCCTGTAGCGTTTTCACCACTGTGTCGGTTTTCTCGTCAACATTGCCTTCGGTTTCCAGCAGGTCGAAACGATTTTGAAGCTCCAGTTCGAACTTTTCGGACCCTAAAGCTATTTGAGGCGCAGTAGGTCTGAGAGTAGACCTCATCATACGACGCCTTTCGGCCCTGAAGTTTATATTTAGAGCGCCTCGGACAAGTCGGTGATCGCTGCCGGTATTAAACCTGTTGATCACGGAGACGTCTCTAAACATAGACTTCCTGTCAGTCATGATGAAGTCTATCTCGTTCCTCGTCACAGTGTCGGGGCTTCGCCATGTCCACTTTCTATGAGGCTTCTTCTTAAAGAACGAATTCATCAAGAAGAGCCCCTGCGACTCCAGAAAGTTGACCAGCATCTGCCCCCTGTGGTTTCGGCGCGTTCTTGTACTCCCACTTTGGCATTGAAGTCCCCCATAACAACGTTGTAGTGAGCCTTGGTGGTGCCATGTAATGCCTTGGCGATGTCTTCATACATGGCTTCGGCTATGTCGTCGCAGTATGTCGAAGTCGGCGCATATACCTGTACCACCTTCAGGGTGTATCTGTCGGTGATTTTAATTATGAGGTACGCTACCCGTGTCGACACACTGCTGACTTCCACAACGTTGTTAGTGAGAGCTTTATTGACCAGGAAACCGACACCGCCCTGAGAGGGCCGATCACCTTCCCGAAAGTAGAACAGGTGGCCTGACTCAAGGGTTATCGTGTCCTCGCCCTGTCTTCAGACTTCGGATAACCCCAATATGTGCCAGTTTATGCGACCTAGTTCTACCTCGAGTTCAGTGAGGTGTTGGTCCAGCCGTAGAGAGCGTCCATTGTACGTAGCCAGGGTCAGGTGTTTTTGGTAGCCTTGTGTCGTAGCCCGGAGATTCTTCGCACCCCCTGCCCCGCTGCTACCGCGACCGCTACCGTGGCAGCGGACAGCGGGACTACCGGGAACTGGGGGCCTTTGGTTTAGGTACCTTATCATGTTAGGAGGTTTTTTGGCCTACTATACCACGCTGGCCAGACGGGTTGGTAAAGGGTTTATTCCGAATTTTTCTTTTCTGGTCCTTGATCGGACGACGTTACTGCCTTTGGTGGACTCTTACCACCAGCCTAGTAAAAGTAAGGCTACTGGGGCATTCTAAGTTTTTCTTTCGCTTCCAGCCCAGTAAGGAAGGAGAACATAATGTAAACAGTCAAGTATATTAGTACTTGCGACGAGAAGCCACCAAGAGCGCGCGTGTGTGCGTGACTCTGATTCGGACCGCTAGTACTAAGGTGCTTAAATGTGTTACGTTTGTGACTCTTAGGTAGGCTGACAACAACTAGCTACCTGGTGGGTCTAGAAGCGTGTAATTTTGCGCGGAAATTCTTTATATCTATGACGTAGGTGAGCACTTAGACAGAATTTTTAAAATTTCATTCCCTAAGGGAATAAAATATTATCCTCCTGCTTCACCTGCGTCATCGCTTATCTTAACGCTCGCATCTAATTGCGCTTTAAATATTGCGTTCAAAAAAAAACACGCACCTACATCTCAGTGAAAGCATAAAACTATTGGCGACATCTGCGTAGTTTCCTAGTTAACGTGTCAATTAACGCAACAATAACGAAGGTGGGGCCGTTCAGGGCCGTAACATCACAGATACTAGATTGTAAGCCCAAATACCTTTAAAGTCTACTACATTTAAACAAACAACACATATCATTTTAAAAATTAAATGGAACTTCACAAAACCGCAAACAATTTAATTTATATGCACAATTTGAAATAGCTAGTACAAAACCACAGACTGAAAAGTTTTAGCTGTTTGTAGGGAATGCTTAAAATGCGTGAACAGAGCTTACTCCTCGTTTAATAAAACACGTTTCTGAAAGCCATATGTTCGCCTTCTAATATTGAACGGGCCGTGTTTACATAATGAATACGTAATACACCCTGCGCTCACCCTACGCCTGTCGCGTTCTGTAGTATTATTAAACTACCGTGCCTACTTGAAGTTATTGTTCGAAATTATTTGAATAACCCATTGTTTGTGTGAAGGCATTATATGCCTTGAAGAAGGCGCCCGTAGCGTTGTGAGGATATGGTGTTCTTAATAATCAGTAAAGTTAACTAACGTTTAACTTGGTCAGCCCGAGACGGAAGACCATTTATGACATATCCATTTTCTAGCATCTCCATGCTTCGTAGGGTACGTTAAGCCATCACTTTATATGGCAATTGTTGAGCTGAGCTTATGACCGTTTTTGTGGTATTCGCCACAGTTTCGGTTCCCCTCCTATGAGGCTTTTCGCGGCATCCCTCGACACTGTTCATGCCGTCAATTGACCTGAATCTAGTGTTCTTAAGCTTGTTGTATCAACAATTCCCAGTACCTAGGAGTCAGAAACCTGGAAATGAGCTCGGTATAGTGACAATAGCTCGTTCTTTTTTTAATTGGAACGTACTACATTAGTAAAATGTCAAACACAGTATTCAGAGACACATAGTATGTATATAGTAATATGCAATAAACGCCAGTCGAATGGTACTGCTGTTTTCAGTGAAATTAAACATTATATTATTTTCTCGGCAATAAAATTGCACTATGACATTATGTTTACCAGTTCTGTACAATGTAGATTTGATTAAGATATATTTTTGTTAAATCTCGACTATATTTTGTTTCGATTTTCTTCACTACTCCTTTCGCGAGCACATATCCTTGAATATATGTCTCGGTTTATATATCACACCCACATGTACATAGCGAAATGTACAAAGTGCTAACACAATACAATCTGCTACATAGTCAAGTGTACGCCGCCCTATATTAGCATATACGCGTACGCGAGTCCTTTACCAAAGCCGTTCGTGACTAGGGTTGCAAGACCCTAAAGGTACGGCCAAACCGACGCATCCAGCCGCGTCCGCGGTGGCGTCCACAGTGGCGATCAGTGTCACCTTATGATCGCGATTGCAGACGCCACACAGATCGCGCTTGCAGGACGCAGGTTGCGTTGGTGTGAACATGTGTAAATACTACTGCTGGAACTACTCGCCACCGTGCACGCCACGTCGACGACAGTAGGACATAGGCCTCCCCTCAGGACCGGCACAACCACAGACTTTGTACTGTATGCATCCACGACATTCACTAGGTCATTGATCCAACTTGTAGGGGGACTGCCCATTCTACGTCTTCCGATACGTGTTCGCCACTTCAAAACCTTTCTGCCCCAATGGCCGTCAGCTCTAGGAGCAATGTGCCCCGCCCACTGCCACTTAAGTTTAGCAATATGCTATGTATGTGTTATCCTGTGGATATTCTCGTTTCTCTTTTGATCTCACAGGGTGACAACGAGAACAGCTCTCTCCATCGCAATTTTGTCCATACTGGTCAAACACTTTCGACTTGAGATACTCCGGTATATAACCCATTGACACTTGTCCCGCTCAGTGGTCGCGCTCAGCTTATATTTAGACTGGATATATTGGCCTAAAAGCGTTACATATTTTTTATAACCACACTTTTTTTAACCGGACAAATGGTCTTAAAGCGGGGCATAATTTTGAGTCATGACAAAGTGAACAATATGTGGTTACTGATAATGATAATTAATATAGATAATGATATACACACTAAGCAGACAAGCAAAACTACGTTCATTAATTTCAACTATAGATCTATTATGAGGTCAGTTGATTTTGTAAGACAACTTTGTAAATCATCGGACGTGATAGCATTACAGGAAACTTGGCTATTTCCATATGGCCTGTCATATCTCTGTAATTTTCACGAAGATCTGGCGGCAAGATGCAGTATGCACGCTCGGAGGTTTGCACGTTGTACAGATAAAGTAAAGATCACTCTCTTTAGAGCGTTCTGTCAGAGTTTTTACACATGCAGGCTGTGGGTTCGGTATACGCAGAAGGCTTACAGCACTCTGCGAATACAGTAAAGTAATGCTATGAGAGTGTTATTGGGATTGCCTCGCTACTGCAGTGCGTCAGGTATGTTCGCGAATGTAGGTGTTGATGATTTTTGATGCCGTTATGCGTATGCGAATTGCCTCCACGTGGCAGAGATATTAGGGTTCTGCCAATAACATTCTTCAAACATTAGCAGATAAGTTCGATGGACCTTTTGTGAGACAGTGGTCACGCGTGAATATGTCTAGAGGTATTTATATACCCAATTGTTTTAAGTTTAATATAATGAACTAACATTAGTTTAAGTTTCTACTTATACACTATGGATCATTGGTCTGAAATAAATTATTCATTATTATTATACCTATTATAAGAAGAAAACGACACTTTTAGTATTATTTATATTATTTAATTCAGCTTTATTAGAAATTTAAACAGGTTTAACTTATAATTGGTATTTACCCTATGCAACTAGTTCAAAAAGGTGGACACTTACGTAAGTATTTTGTCGGACACGACAAAAAACCAAACATATTGTCCGACTGAAGCCGGACGCCTGGCAACCCTACCCGTGACCCCTAATGCCACGAACATACCATGAATATCAATTCGTAAAACTTGTCTCATAACATCTATACATTTACAGTACTAATCATTAATGTCTTTAAAATGGTTGGGTTAAAACAAAATAGGTACCAAATTACATTTTTATTCTGCATCAACCAAAAATCGACACAAAAAGTTGAATTTAAGGCTGATTTTACAATAATCTGAGGAAATTATTCAAAAGATACAAAGTTAACAAATTAAAAATTACCCTAGCATGAATTAAATAGTTCTGTTGGTACACTTTTATATTCAGTCAGGTAATAATTTATTTGGTGGATTACTTTTACATATAATATAATAATATTAGCCCTGTTAAGAAACTGTCCCACTGCTGGGCACGGGCCTCCTCTCAAACTGAGAGGGTTTAGGCCATAGTCCACCACGCTGGCCCAGTGCGGGTTGGCGAACTTCACACACCTTCGAGAAACTCTTAGGCATGCAGGTTTCCTCACGATGTTTTCCTTCACCGTTAAAGCAAGTGATGATTAATTTTAACTTTTACATGATGATTGAAAAATCAGCTCTTAGTGGAATAAAGACAAATTCATGCCAATTTCACCCTAATTTCCAACGACTCTGTAGTTGTTAACGAACTAGATGTATTATACTCAATTATGTAGGGCGACGTGCGAAACCTGTTACATATATTTCTGTTACTTTAATCTTAGTTAAAATGTGACATTTAAGTATTGTAATTATACTCTTATATCAGAGTTCAATGGTACACTAATATTGTATACCCTAAAAAAAGGAAATATGATATAATGCCTGATTTATAATCCCCTATTTAACCCCAATGTTGATTCTGTATTTTTTCACCAACGGGTAAATTTTGCGTTGTCTGTTATTCAGTCAGAGTGTGTATTAGAGTTTTATTAACCTGAAAATTTAAGGAGCTGAAACTTTCAAAAGCATCAGTATAACGTAATCATACATTAGAGTGAAGCTGACTGACCGTATTCGCAATAGCGTAGTAAGAAAGCGAGTAGGTATAAAAGATAGTATCGGTGTAAAGATGAGAAAGGGTATGCTTCGTTGGTTCGGGCATATAGAAAGAATGTCAGAAGAAAGAATGAAAAAACAGATATATTATGCAAAAGTGGAAGGATGTAGGTACAGGGGAAGACCTAGACTATCTACCACGACCAAATAGACCTAATCTTATCTGAAGGACAAGTCAAGAGTCTCCGTAACCGGCGAGCGTGTATGAGGCGAACTATGAGAGTGGAGGAAGCCAGAGAGCTATGTAAGGAAAGAACCTGTTAGAAGTCTGTACTCTCTGCCTACCCCGCAAGGGATCTGGCGTGATGATATAGATAGATACATTAGAGATAAAAAAAATTGTTTAGGTTTTCTCCAATTATCTCCTCCTGGATCTGCACCGCTTCTTTCTGGGGAGATGCTTATTAACTTTTTTTAACCACTGCTGGGCAAAAGTGTCCATAACTTTCCAAACCTGTTATCAGCCATTTCCGGCCAATCCTTTTAAAACGCATTCCACCCAACGTTAACATTATTAACACCAAATGTGGTGGAAACAACTATCCACGTCTTATCTGTATCCATGAGGATTATAGATACGAAATTGTTACATAGTTCTAGAGTATTAAGACCATTGCCTAGGAATGTAGCAGCTAATGTGGCCATAACAGTTCCGTCGTGCGATAGCGCGCTTGCACCATGTCTTAATGTTCTATTATATTTTATGATTACTTTATACCCTATCTTACTGAGAATTAGGGTCATGTCTGCATAGTGAAAGAGGTGTGTCAGAATAGAGGCATGTGGACAACTGTAGGCAGAGTGTACGTGAGCTTAAAAGCACTATTTCATTAATATTTGATTTGTTTCATAGTTTTGAACATAATCCGACTTCCTGCTAATATTATAAATGTAAAAGTTTGTATGTTTAGATGTTTGGATGTTTTGATACTCTATCACGCAAAAACGGCTGCCCGGATTTGAATAAAATTTGGCACACAGATCATATCCCGGAAAAATGTAAGGTTTCTGTGAAAAGTCAACACGGACGAAACAAGCTATACTTTTTCTTGAAAGTTTTTAAACGTAGCCCCACATTAGGATTTATTCCTGTGTTGTGGGTGCGTTTACAAACATGAAAATTCACATACACAAATACCCAGACCGGAACAAATAATTGTGGATCACACAAAGATTTGTCCGTCGTCCGTTAACAGTAGGTAGAACCAAATGGAAATAGTGGAGGCCTTTGGCCAACGGTAGGACGATAATGGCGGAATAAAAAACGTACATATTATCCTGGCTCATTGATCTAGCGGCGAATAATGCGCTTGACAATCACGAGTTCTTGGGTTCAAATACTAAACTAAATTAATTTTTCGTCACATAATTTTCCAGTATGAGTTCGGAGTCTGGCACTGTGCCCGGTATAATGGCAATAGACTCGCCCCTATTACATGAGACGAACATCGTCGCCGAAAAGTAGGTGTACACAGAATATCTGTGCCATCCTCACTTGGGGAATGTAGGCGTTTATTTTATTGTTTATATACTAGTTTCTGCCCGCGACGTACGTTGCCTTAAGACAGGAACTTAACATTTTTCCGGGTTAAAAAGCATCCTATGTGTTTATCCAGGTAATAAACTATCTGTGTGCCAAATTCCATCAACATCTATTCTATATCATCAATATCATCACGCCAGCTCCCACGCGGGGTAGGCAGAGAGTACAGAGTTTCAACAGGTTCTTTCCTTAGATACCTTTCTGGCTTCCTCCACTCTCATAGTCCGTCTCATACACACTCGCCAGTTACAGAGACTCTTAACTTGCCCTTCAGATAAGACACGGTCTATTTGGTCATGGTAAGATAGTCTAGGTCTTCCCCGGTACCTACATCCTTCCACTTTCGCATTGTATATGTTTTGTCATTCTTTCTTCTGACATTCTTTCTATATGCCCGAACCAACGGAGCATACCCTTTCTCATCTTTACACCGATACTATCTTTCTTATTACTACTACTTTCTTTCTTACTATACTAACATCTATTCCGCAGTTTTTACGTAATTGAGTAACAAACATCCAAACATCTATTGATATTAGTAGGTTTATCCGTTCATGAAATTTATTAAGGACAAATTAAATTAGTCTGAGTTTCCATTGGGTCCCGAACTAGGAGAAACATCAAATTAATCTTCACCAAGTTTATAAAAAATAATAATAATATCAGCCTATACTACCCACTGCTGGGCAAAGGCCTTCTCTTACAAATCGAGGTAAGAGAGATTAGGTCATACTCCACCACGCGGACCCAGTGCGGATTGGTGGAGGCAGGTTTTGTGGCCACCTGCTGTTGGAACTTATCAAGCCGCCTTTAAGGCTTCCAACTCGACTTAACGACTACCACATTAAGTGGTAACCGGGACCAACGGCTTAACGTGCCTTCCGAAGCACGGAAACGCTCGAATATGAAAATGCCACAAACGGTCACCCATCTCGGGCCAACCGAGTCGAACGCTGCTTAACCTTGGTAATCGGTAAGAATACCGCGGCCGCACAGCGCTACGAGCTCCTATGTGTTAATCCAGTTAATAAACTATCTGTGTGCCAAATTCCATCAACATCTATTCCGCAGTTTTTACGTGCTTGAGTAATAAACATCCGAACATCTATTGATATAAGTAGGATTATCTGTTCATGAAATTTATTAAGGACTGATTAAATTAGTCTCAGTTTCATTGTTCATTGGGTCCCGAACTAGGAGAAACATCGAATTAATCTTAACCAAGTTTATTTGTTCCTTTCTATTTCAATTAAAATAGAAACGTAATTTTCAACTTTCCTTAGTCCTGTCAAGTAGTCACAACTAGCTATCTATCTATATATTAATACGTGAAGGAAAAACTTTGTACCCATTTTTACGAAAATTGCGCGGACGGAGGAGTTTGAAATTTCCCACACTTATAGTTTATATCGAGAAGGAGTGCAGAATGCTGATATTTTTTTTTAATTTTGCATAAAACATACATTAAATCAATGAAAAAACCATTACACACACTACCATGTATTTGACACAATACACTTCAAATTATTTGTCTATAGTCTGAATGTCAAATATAAACAGCAAACGATGAAAGAGTTTTTACAAAAAACATCGCTTACAAAGAAGTTTTGTATCATTAATTAAAGTATCGAAATATGTATGTCAAGTTCAATGGACAGCATTTTCTTCATCGCATACACTGTTAATTTGCCTATTTTTTTGAAAAAAATAGGCAAATTAACAGTGTACCCTTGGCGAAATCTGTGATTATAGTATAGTCTTTGACAATAGAACCTTAATAATGTTCAAACTTATAATTTAAATTAATTATGGTCGAATTTCGACCAATGGGCGACCACTAGTTATTTTAAATTTACTCCAAACATAAACTAATTGAACCAAACTACAAATTAATGTTTTGTCCTAACTTTACTGAAACAAATAGAAATAAAAAGTTAAGTATTAAAATTACGGGAATTATATGGGAAACTAGTTGATTCCCGCGGTTAGCCACGCGTTTGGTTTATGTTTGTATTTTGTGTAATTTATATATTCATATCACAATAAATAGCCTATAATATTCAGAAATAATGTAGTTTCCTGTCAATAGAAGAATTTTCAACTATGAAAGTATTCCTTTAAAAAAAATGACTGCCTCGTTGGTCTAGTGGCAAAGCGCATCGCTTGGTGATCACGAGATCCTGGGTTCAAATCCTAGGTCGGACAAATGAAGTTTTTCTAACGAATAAACTTCCCAGTATGAGTTCAGAGTCTGGAATTGTGCCCGGTAAATGTCAATAGGCTCGCCCCCTATTACATGGGACCTCACATCGTCGGCGAAACGTAGGCGTACTCAGTACACCTCTGCCACCCCCGCTTGGGGAATATAGGCGTGACGGTGTGTGTGTGTAATTAATCATTATTATCTTTATAATGAATATAGAGTTATTATTTTAATTTAAAAACAAGCAAACCTCTTAACAGACATGCTTTTATAACAAAAATACAACAAAGATCTTGCTTATTTCAGGAATTCCTATGGCTTCCACCCGGCTCTATCATCAGACCTTGGACACCATCCGGGTCTAAAGTACTCATCAAGACAAACCCAACGAGACCAAACACGGCTGGGTTATAATATTTGGATGAATCCAGTGGCCACCTTTAAGCTTCATCATCAGACCCTGAACACTATCTGGTTTTATAGTACTTTCCAATACTAATCTAAAAAGCCTAAACACAAGGGGGTATGTTGTTGTTCACACGTTCCTATGACCACCTTCCGACTCCATCATCAAACGAGCTTCATGGTGCCCAATGATTGCATTGCCACCGACTATAGATACGTATGCCAAATTTCTCACAAGATTTAAACCGGAAAGACAGACAAACAGGCATACGAACGTTGCAAGTTAAATAAGAGCTCGTAAAAAGAAAAATGAAAACGCAAAATATTGTATCCTGTAACAGATACATACATATAAATAACAATATCATATTATGATTTTAAGCTGACACACATACAACACTTACATTTAGGTGCCTCTGGATTGATGGAGTTTGTATAACTACTTTTTCCTAGCATATTAGTTATATAATATATAATATAATATCAGCCTATACTGCCCACTGCTGGGCAAAGGCCTTCTCTCACTAATCGAGGTGAGAGAGATTAGGTCATACTCCACCACGCGGACCCAGAGCGGATTGGTGGAAGCAGGTTTGTGGCCACCTGCTGTTGGAAATTGTCAAGCCGCCTATGAGGCTTCCAACTCGGCTTAACGACTACCACAGCAAGTGGTAACCGGGCCCAACGGCTTAACGTGCCTTCCGAAGCACGGAGACGCTCGAATATGAAAATGCCACAAACGGTCACCCATCTCAGGCCGACCGTGTTGAACGCTGCTTAACCTTGGTGATTAGTTAGAACACCGCGGTCGCACAGCGCTACGAGCGCATATTAGTTAAAAGAGCATATTAGTTAAAATTCGGCAAAATTTACATATAGTTGAATGGTAATTACTTGGATAAACCAAATGTTTTACTAAGATACTACAGTTAACATTAACCATAGTTAACAATCTACTGGTTTATTCTTGAATAATAATAAAAAGACATAAAATTCTGAATACATTGAATGTGGGCGCGCGTGTGTGCGAGCATGTGTATGTGCTTGCGTGTGCATGCTTGTGTTCTAAATATGTACAAAATTAGTAATTTCCGACTACCTTGTTGGTCTGGTGGCAAAGCGCATCGCTTTGCGATCACGAGGTCCTAGGTTTAAATCCTAGGTCGGACAAATGTAGTTTTTCTAACGAAAAATTCTCAGTATGAGTCCGAAGTCTGGAATTGTGCCCGGTATTTGGCAATAGGCTCGCCCCCTATTACATGGGACCTAACATCGTCGGCGAAACGTGGGTGTACTCAGTACACCTCTGCCACCCCCTCTGGGGAACATAGGCGTGACGGTGTTAGTAATTATAAGAAGCCAAATTAAATAATTATGTTATTAAGTCATTGGTTCCGGTTACTACATAATGCGGTAGTCGTTAAACCTAGTTAGAAGTCTTATAGGCGGCTTGATAAGTTCCAGAATAAGTGGCCACAAACCTGCCTCCACTAATCCAAACTGATGGTGTATGACTTATCTCTCACCTCGATTTGTGAGAGAAGGTCCTTGTCCCGCAGTGTGACATGGGCTGATATTATTATATTATTATTTACCCTAAAAATTACATTTAAACTTTCTAAAGTATTTAGATCGCAGCTAGCTGTACGTAGGTACCAGGTAATGACAATACTTTAGTATGAGGTACTAGACCGTGTCTTATCTGATAGACAAATAATAGCCTCTGTAATCGCCAGCTTGTATGAGACGAATTGCAAGAGTGGAACACGCAAGAGAGGTGCGTAGAGAAAGAACCTGTTGGACCTCTATACTATCTGCCTTCTCCACCCTTCTTCCTACTTATATTATAAATGTGAAAGTTATTAAGTTTAGTTGTTTGGATGTTTGTTACACAATTACGCAAATACGGCTGAACGGATTTAAATGAAATTTGGCACAGATAGTTTATTACCTAAATTGTTCAACCGTTTTTGCGTTATTAAGTCACAAACATCCAAACATTTAAACATTCAACATCCCAACATACAAATTTTTATATTTATTAAATAAGTTGGATGATATTGACACAGATATTGGAAACAGCGTAACGCTCGTATTCTGTGGCTGACCGTTAGTAATTGGTACTTGTGGTGAGAAACACTCCAAAAGGATACCATAAATTAAATTCTTAGAACAAGCATGGGCATAGTAATATCCGCCCTTTTGCTATGTTTTACATTCCCCCCATGTCTCTAGAGAGCGTTCCAACACAGAGCGGGTTATTTCTTCCATGCTGTACTAAATTCACAGTTAGGAAATTGAATTTTTCGAATTCCACGTCTTACACACCCACGGCCACTTTACCAAGAACCCCCCACGCTTTTTGCGGTACTTCCTTTTAAGGGTGAAGAGGAATTTTCGCAGATAGTATCGATGGTTCGACCAAACTGGATTATAGTTTCTCTCGATTTGTAAGCAAAAATGTCCGTCCAAAAATTGTACGAAATAACTTCTGCTCGCGTAGCTTTACAAGAAATAGATATTATAGAAAAAATAAGCATGGTCCTATCTTCATTTAAGTGGGGATGGCAGAAGTGTACTGTGCACACTTACATTTCGTGATGACAGTGCTAGATTCAGATTAGGGAGATATTTTTTCAATTCATGATAATAAGTTCATATTTCATATTTAAGTAAATTCATCCAAAATCCTAAAGATGACAAAATAGTCATCCCAGATACTATTGATAACGATAGTCTAATTTTGCCATTAATATGAACGATCACACAGACTATGCTATTTTTCTTTTACTGAAACAAAAATACTGGGGTAGCTTGCATATCACAGTTAATATAAATTATAACATTGAGATAGGACAGCATTTCATAAACATTAAACTTTATTCAGAATAGTCCCGGTTAATAGTCAGCCATAATCCTAACTTTTAAAAACTTTTTTCTTTTATCGAAATGCGCAACTTTTCCATGGAGAAATTGGCAACAGGGGCTCTACTCTGCTGAAAAATGTATTATAGATCGTTGACATTATAGTTGTTGATTTTTAATAGATTTGGTAATCCTATAACTAAATGGTGTTGCTATGGCTTTCCATAGGCAACCCCCTTAAAAATAATAGTTGTTATTTGGTAATCTAGTAAACAATGACAAGTTAATTGTTTGTTATTCGGTACTCTGTTATTATTTTTAGGTTTTATGGACACCTTAAATGCAATGATCGTCTTTTTCCCACAATCAAATCGTCATTGTTTATGATTACTGTAGATAATATAATAGAGTACTAATTTTTGACACAATATCAATTGAATAGTTATTGCAGCCTGTCATAATGACAAATTACATAACAATAGCAAAGTTGAGGCCCTGCATGTTTGATAAATTGTTAGCGACTCAATATTACTCTGGAATCTAGAGTACGACATTTATTTAAAGATGATATTTTTATGCATTCGCAGCCTAAATGAAGTACTTGTAGACGCTCTATTTACAAACCTAATTTCATTTTAAGTTGGAGTGCGACGTAGCGGTTTGAATAATGTAACGGCTGCATACGTAACGAAGACATTCGTGGAATTCTTAGAGTACGGGACATATCGGACTTGGACCAAAGGTTTCTATACTGCAGTAAACAGAGAAACAAATAGAGAAACACATGTTTTTATTTGTACCAGTACCGTTAAAGTTACAGGCAAAGTAGATTAGTACCTACTACTAGATTCGGTTGCGAAAGTAATGTTGCTAATAGCTATGCTCTGCAAGCTTTGGGACTGTGTTTTAATTATTGTTTTCTATCAAAAAAATTCTCCGGATAGCCTTTGGAGACTGAATTTGTGTTTAGTGATGGTAACAGGCTTTTCACTAACACTTTCTCTTACATACTCAGTTCACCTCTGACACCTCTGCTAGAGAAAACCTGAGATAGTGTGATTTTGTTTTTTTTATTCATGTGCTTAACTTTAAGTTACTACACTTTAGTTTCATCTAGAAATATATTGTCGAACTGGCAAAATCTTGTATTTTGCCAGTTCTTCTTCAGTTATATTTAAAATACAGTATAATATTGTTTTAGGATCCTGCCCCTAAAAAATAAATTAACGCTTTTTTAAATATCTTGCAGTATCTCAGCTGTTAGATTTTTTAATTACGTAAATAGCGCACTATTATTTTTATAATTAAAATTAAATTGAGTTTCTGTTGTTCTTTCATAAACGGCATCATGTCTCCAGTTTAATATCTGTAACATTTTTGATTATATCTCATCAGACTAATCAGATTTCACGTGACACTGTAACACTAAATTAGAACAACCACTGATTAAATAATCTCGGATGACGTTGATTACAAGACACAGTTAACTGTAACTGAATCACACTTTCAAAGTCAACATACTAACGAAAATAGCATTAGAGTTCACAAATTAAAGCAATGCCGACAAGGACAAACATAAATAAAACAGTACCACAAAAGTCAAATCTGTCCTAGCCTTAAGGCCAGATGTTTTGAAATTGTCGTTAAAGATTTAATTAAACAAACTTTGGGAGCCAACAAAGTTGTGTTTAAATATTGCGTTTCGTTATGCAAGACACGCTGTAAACGTGATTTGAATGACAGATTAATTTTAATAGAAAAGTCGAAGTGTCAAAGTTGAAATATTTATACATTAAATTAAATTTTGTTAAACCAAAATTATCCTCTGTTTACTTTGAGTTTCTAAGCGATATAATGGGCCTTAAATAGACCAATCCGCTCTAGGTTGGTGTGGTGGAGTTATGATCCACAGATAGAGGTTTCTCACTAACCCGAGTTTCTAGCTTATAGAGGTACAGAAATGGAATGGCCATTTTTGTACTTCTATAAGCTAGAAACTCATCATTGATAGCGGTTAAATTAATGATACAGTAAATATGCAGGAAAAAAATATCGACTCCTCTTAATATTTCCGTGTTCTTCAGAGCACTGAGTCTTTTGATTTGATAGTTTTATAATAGGTGGATTATGGTAGACCAAAGTCACTCTGAATTTCATTATGCGATTTTCCACACTCAAACGCATTCACGATTTTAAGTTTTTCAGTTGGAGTTTTCTTTTAAACAAGACATAGAAACGAACCTTTCTTCGCTATTCATATTAGTCAATTGCAGTAAGGTAGTAACATTGATAAAAGTAAGGGCCAAATGTGCAATGTAAGTACCTAAGTTCCCCGAAAACGTGAACAGTACGGCTGCTATTTATGACTCACTGTGAAATTCACAGAAATTTAACAATGTGTCATAAACATAAATAAATAACATCCGCAAGTGTGCAAATGTGCGTACATGCTCGACTGTCGCTTATAGAGTAGTATCTATCTATCTATAACCTCACGCCAGATCCCTTGCGGGGTAGGCAGAGAGTACAAAGTTCCAACAGGTTCTTTCCTTACATACCTCTCTGGCTTCCTCGACTCTCATAGTTCGTCTCATACACGCTCGCCGGTTACGGAGGCTCTTGACTGTTCCATCAGATAAGACTCGGTTTATTTGGTCGTGGTAAGATAGTCTAGGTCTTCCCCGATACCTGCATCCTTCCACTTTCACATTGTATATCTGTTTTGTCATTCTTTCCTCTGGCATTCTTTCTATATGCCCGAACTAACGGAGCATGCCCTTTCTCTCTAGAGTAGTAGATAGCTGTTATTGCATTTTTCTGTATTTTTAGAGTAAATTCGCCACAAATGTAGCAAAAATAGTCTGTAGAATTACACCAGGTTCGCGGTATTCTACAACCTTAAAATAAATTAAATTTATTTTGGAACAATATTGAAACTTCTATTATATATGTCGGCGTGGTGATTATCTGTGGCAAATAGTGCGCGGGTCGTCCGCTAGTCAGCGCTACGGCCGCGTGCTGACGGAACGCGAGAGTCAACGGGATTTTAAATTAGGAAGATGAACAGAACATGGAGAACGATGCGATGACGACATGTCAAAATGGTCGTCCTGCCCTTTTGATAATTAAATAGTTGATATTGTGTTTCATGTGGATAAGTTATGTGATTAAATAACTGATGGGCAATTATTGTGTTTAGCTGTTTGGAAACCTAACCCCGCGCATGTCTGACTCTAAAGATTGAGCTCTTGTGCTAGTTGGTTTGGCCATCTGACGACATCAGAAGTGGGATCTGAACCACGATGTCGATGGGGATAGTTTCCCAAACGCTCAGTGATTCGTTGTATGTTGAAAATACAAACGCGACGGAAATATGAATGTTTGCTACCGCTGGCCAGCGGCCCCAAAAACAAATGCCACCGATGTTCATCGAGTTCGATCCCCATGGTGATACAAACGGTTTGTGCAAAGGATCGAGGTGATCCTTGATCTTATTATGCAAGGATCTTGAGGTACTGCTTTTTTTTCTTGTAGTCTTTACGAAAGATGTTGGTAGACAAATATAAACTCAATAAGCTGAGATAGTATCTTACAAAGATTAGTATTGAAACTACAAAACTATGTTCATGAGGTATATTTCTATGGCTATAATGAACGAAAATGATCGGTTATTAGGAATTCTTCGACCGGTGTCTGTACTATGAGATGTATTACGCAAGATGTGTATTTATTGGAATTTTTATCACGTAATCACGATTTGTCGTTCGAGGTATCGTATCATGAATGAACTTTGTAGCACATAGTAATGGAACGAAAGGGACTGAATATTTTACTGCGTATTGTTATTAATGCGGTCTTTTCTTTCAGTGACAATTTTTCAATGGCTAGTTCAAATGACTAGACCGGCCGCGCCGTCCGTAGCGGCGCTGGGCTCGTTCCTTGTAGGTGCTGGGCCACAAACGGCGGACCGGCAAGTGCGACTTGGCCTGTGAAGTGACGCTACAATCGCGGGTTATTAAATTTGGATCTTTGAGTCTTCATATGCACGGATTTTGGCTGCCTCTACCAATCTGAGTGCGTAGCTGATTTTATGATTTCCACTCTACACCGGCCTTGGTAGTTGGGGCCTCCGCGTAGATTGGCCTTGACATGGGGCAAACAGGGGCGGTAGGTATTTCTTACTCTCCATTGCCTCACTGTTGGAAAGTGAGATTTGGTGGCCATAGGAAATATGTCGGTTGTCAGACTCTTGTTTTAACTTTTCTACGGAGTAGGCCATATCTCGCCGAACTTCGGGTGGCGCTATGCCTGCTAAGGGTAAGCCATGATTAGTGGAGTCAGCTTTGGATATCCGGTGATGTTGCGACAGATGTCGTTTACTGCGACATCCACGAGTCTAGCGTTAGATACGGTGAACAAGGTTGTAAGATTAGGAACTGTTTATAAACTGAATTTGGAAGTTTCAGATGCAGTGTTTCATGAAAGACGCTGGGTTTTTACGTGCTTCGTCTGCAAAAACCTAGATCCCTGTATCTGCCCCATAGAATTTGAAGCTTCGGATAACAAAGTTGTGTGGGAAGCAGGTGGTGATCGGTAATTTACATACTACGGGTATGACAATTAATTTTTTCTTGACTCAAATGTAAAAAGGATAGCAAGCGTAAGCATTTCTAAACTGATTACGAATGGAAAGCTAAAGGTGGTGAGTGTGTAATAGCCTGCGAGAGAGGCAAACGGTAAAATAATGAATTCTAGAATAGTGATTGATCGGAAGTGTGGTTAAAAAAACTATTGAAATCTATGTTTTCTGTTGACCCTGCGAGGTGCACGACCTTTCATATGTATGAAATCTTATCTGCACTGTATCTGTAGTGGATAGTGATGATCAAATGTCGTAGATACCTCACCCGAGATTCATTAGTATAGCTAGAACAGTGTACTTGACGCGCCTACATTTGGAATAGTTACAGAGTATAGGTCAAACGTCCACAAGATATTTAAGTGTGATATTGTTGAATAACGATCTAATAACGCCTTCTCTGCGTCGGGTGTGCTATAAATATGTAATGGCAGTTATGCATTTCGTTTCCCAAGTTCCAATTATAATCTATGGCTCCATCGCTTACCGATGATTCTGTCAATGTCAAGTTTGGCAAGTTAATTTAAAAGAAAAATGAAATAACAAATGTCAATTTGTCAAAGTCAATTGCATGAGTCATGTATACTTTTTGTGGGCACTTGGTACCTAAACGGTAACTAATTTAAAAATCTTTGTTCCTACATGGTTCGTTATTCCTTTTTATTCAAAATATTATGGCTTGTCATTTAGACATAGGCTCCACGCAAATTTATCGGTTAATATTTGTTTGTCTAGTGACTGTGTTTTCGGAGGTTTTTATTTGTTGTCAAGTAGTAAAAATAAGTAAAAAAACGTGCTTTATATTGGAAGGCAAATTTTATCGATCTAGGAAAGCAGCTGAAGCTAAGCTAACTTCGTCCGGTGCTTGGTTTTTGTTGATCATGTATGCCTACAGATATTGCGGGTTAAATGAATAGCGGTTTTATACAATAGCTAGAGCACATTAGAATTGATAACAGTATAGCCGCATCTTTTCAAAACATATTACAAAACAGTGCTTCGATTTTGAACACAAATAGCGAAGAACGAAACCAGTAGCAGTTTCAACGTAAAATGAACTTTAAATTGTTCTCTTTTAGTTAATTATTTTTATTTTGGCAATAGGTGTAGTAATTTTTTTTTGGGGAACATAATGTACTAATGGTCCTTTTTTGAATGGATTATTAAAATGTTGGGTTACAATACATAGAGCAACTATTAAAAGTCCGTGCTTGTATGGTATTTGGTACAAAGTAATTATTTTGAGATCATTTAAAATAACCTAGCTTGATTATTCCTGGACCTGATTTTATTTTCATTGAGTATGAAGGATAATTTGGTGCTTCTATAGATAGGCGTGTCATCTAGTTGGGTAACTGTATCGTGGTATGTGAAATAAGACCTACTATTCTGAAAATACCAGGTTCTAGCAAATAATATCATTCTTTATAGGTAGAATCAGAACGTTCATCAGGCACGGATATGGATTGCTATGCTGATGTCAGCTTGTACATCTATGTAGCGATTTATTTTAGTGGTATAAATAAGGTCCCCAACTAAAGTTCAGTTCTGAAGTGAAGTCGCGCTATAATTCATATAAACTCAAAAGATATTAGTGGGCGCAGTGGAGCATGTGTACATCATGTATGCTAGGGCAGCTCTGTATGTTCATAACTGAGTTTATTTGTTTACAGTACGTGGGTATAAGAAACTATGAACATAATTGTTGCACTGACTGACAGGCTTGTGTAGTGCATGCATGGGTAATGCATAGTCTAAAACAGAATTAACGCTTTTGTAATCAATTATTGTTCAATTAGTAAATTTATTTGAATCTGGAGATTGAAGTCATTCAAAAAAACACAGAACAGAATGATATGGTTCCGTAGTCTTCTATCTGTCTAGTTATCTTTTTCGCTAGATGACTTACTGCTATCGGGAACAAAACTGAACCGAGTCGTATAATATAACATTCGTTTAAGGTTTATTTGAGTTTATTAACTGTATACGTTATTCATGCATAATTAAGAATGAAGAAAGGAATTTGATGTTTAGCGCCGATAATTATTATGCCCTACGTCTTTTTCGTTAAGTAATGATCCTAACTGCGAAATTATGAAATTTGTCTCGACTATATTGCCCCTGAAAATGTAGCTAGGGTGTAAGACTAAAGTACTGGACGCCAAACTATTCTTAGTTTTCTTAGTTTACGATAGCATTGGATCGGAGTGCTTTTTTTTATACCGCGTAAGCACTATTCTATGGACTGATTTACATCGTGTTTACTGGGAACCATATCTTTTGGAGTACAAGGTACTATCTGTACCTCTGGGTACGGGCACTTTTTGTTAAATACAGTTGTTTGTATGTGTGAATGCGTATGTTGTTGTCTGTGAGGCCAGTGCAGATATTTCTCTCTCTCACCCTTTTTTGCCGCAGCCAAGAGGTAAAGAGGGTATAACCAACTCCAGGCGCCACTAGGAGAAACGGGGTCGTTTTCAGAGGTTGAGGGCGTGCTTAGACAATCGTCATGGGAGAGGGTATGAACTAAGTGTGTGTATTCGCAGTGGTGTTCGGCATCAGCTGGCTAGTAAAGAATTCTTTGGTCTTTAAAGCGATTGTCATGCCTGAGAATGACGAGAATGCTTAAAGTAATATGAAGATGATAGAAAAAATCAGCCAACGGGAACAAATTCAGAGCTTTAAAATCTTCACATTTATGATGTCATTTTTTGAAGGAGGATTTCGTTGCAGGCCAGTGTTATTTGAGTTAGAGTTTCTGAAAGCTACCCGGACTATGGGCTACTGGACAAATGAAGCTGTCAATCAATTTGTTTATTCCATATAATTTACGCAAGTCGGTCTCCCTGCAATCAATGTCGTTTGGGCAATCATCCCTCATACGGGTTTGCTCAATAAACCGCAATTAGTATAATGCAAGAAGGACCCAAGTATATAAGAATTAGCGAATTTTTTGCAATACCGACTGTATTTTAAGTTAGATAGAGTATTAAATAGACTGTATTGAACACGTTTTCACATATGATATGTATCATGTTGACTGCCTCGTGGGTATAATTGCGAATAATGCGCTTAGCAATCACGAGATTCTACGCTCGAATCCTATGTCAAATGGATTTTTTTGATAGAAAATTCCAGTTAGGCGTCTGGCATTTTGTCTGGCTCGCCCCACATTGCATGGGACTTTTCGGCGAAATGTGGGTGAACAAAGTACACCTCTGCCACCCCCACTGTGTCACCATCATCATCATAATTTACCGTCACGCCTATATTCCCCAAGCGGGGGTGGCAGAGGTGTACTGAGTATACCCACTTTTCGTCGACGATGTTAGGTCCCATGTAATACAGGGCCGAGCCTATTGCCTTATACCGGGCACAATTCCAGGTTTCGGACTCATACTGGGAATTTTTCGTTAGAATAACTACATTTTTTCGACCTAGGATTTGAACCCAGGACCTCGTGATCATAAATCGCTGCGCTTTGCCACAAGACCAACGAGGCAGTCTAATAATCATCTTCCTGTCTTTTGTAATAATATCTATCTATTATCATCAGCTACAGGACGTCCACTGCAAGACGAAACCTTCCCCTTAAGATCCACACAACATTCTTGTGCTATACGCATCCAGCTTTTAAAAAGTTTTCAAGACGGTTTAAAATTAAATTAAAAAGTGTGTCTCGGTTTCTTTTTGGTTGTGTTCTATTAAAGTTATAATGAGTAGGCTTATGTGTACGCTTCCACAAAATCATGTTTTTGGACTGATAATATTGAATTGTGCCTATTGTTGTATAGTCCTTTTGTATAATACAAAAGTGATCTCTATATCACGCTAGATCCCGTGCAGGGTTACGCAGAATGTACAGAGTTCCAACAGGTTCTATTTTCGCAGATCTCTCTCGATTCCTCCTCTCTTCTACTTAGATTCATACACGCTCGTAGGTTACGGAGATTTTATATGTCTGTAGTAATATCTACCTGTAAACAAAACAAGAAATAAAAAATGAAATTTATATATTTGACCATAAGTAATTACAGATTCATAGATCACAAGGATAAATTAGTAAGTTGTAGGTTATCGGAGGGGTAGCGCTCTCGCAGCCGGCTGTGATAGCAACCATGGTCGAGAGCTCTCTCTCGACCACGGTTGCTATCGCCGGTAGCCGCCCACCGTGGCCTTTCGCGAGGCCGTTTTGACGCAATAAGAGGAGGCTGAGTGAGAGCGGGAGGAGGCCTACTCCAAACCTGCTCGCAGAAGACGCGTCGGGTGAAGGCGTAGGGCATACACTGCAAATGACCTCTGCCCTCCATGAAAATAGGCCTGCGGGCGCCGGACAAGGGCAACTCGTTGCCCGAACAGTGTCAGGCCCGTGAAGGAAGCGCGCTGCGTCCTACGCGGCCTAACAAAGGAGAGCACAGGATTAAGACGAGGTCTGTGCAAAACAGACCAGGCCCATACGCGCCGCAGATGTTATGCCACTCGTGAATGCAGCGGGGCCCTCGGGCAAGAGACGAAAGCCGGGGGTTATATTGGATGGGAGCCCCACATAACTGTCACATGACCAAAGCCCGCGATGTGGCAGTATGCGATAGGCATTTCGCCACGAAAAAAAGAAAAGTATGATTCTATACTTTAAACTTTGAGTTTAAAGTATACAAATGTTAAAAAAATAAATTATTTTTATTATAAGCCTATACTGTCCCACTGCAAGGCAAAGGCCTCCCCTCTCTTTTACTACTTATCATACAAGTGGACTCCTATGATAGGGACTGGCTGAAATGTAAAAAACACGTTGTTATTATTTTACTGTTTATTTCTCATTTATCTATGTATATAATCACGGCAGATCCCTTGCGGGGTGAGCAGAGTGTACAGAGTTCCAACAGGTTCTATCTCTCATCATACAATAAAAAGATTAGAGTAATTTTAAGCTTTAATAAAAAAAACTCCCGAGATTAAATCATTCCATTAAAAAGTTCTGATAAAAATTGACCCACCATATGAAGCTATCATAAAAATTACTGTTATTTATTCGCAGCCATTAAATAACAATGGCATTCAAACCTCTTTCAGCTGATGACTTCAGCTGCCCATCAGAATACAGTGACAAAGACGCCTTAGGTTACGGAAGCGATCCTTTATTAAGGGACAGAGGTCAATTGGACCCCGGGGACGCCGCCGCGGGCCTCTGATTAAACCCGAATCAAGATCCTTAGCCCCTTTTTTGTTGTTCTCTAATCATTTTGTGTGTCCATAATAGAATTTGAATGAGTTTGTTACAGTTATTTAATACAATTTTGCATGTCCGCCCATATTAGAATTTGCAAGAGTTTTTGGATTTGGCGATATGTATTTTATTTGCGGAAAGTTAATAAAGGGTTACATTTGTGTAAGTACCTAACTTAAACATTAACCTCATGATTTTACCTTTAAATAAATAGTTATTCATTGTTCATATAAATATTACTCTTGATGTTTTGAGAAAGTCGTGACGTCATTATTTAAACTAAAAATCTTTACACACAATTGGATACCGGAATTTAATCATCTGACTGGCACAATTGTTCAACTCATAATATATCAGGTAACTTTTCTTATTAGAAGGATTTTTTACTAACTTTTTGTATCCCACTGCTGGGCGAAGCTCTCCTATTCCTTCTCCTAACGATATCTGTTCCCTTCCAATATTTTTTTTGTATTTGGTTTACGACACAAACAACACTGTTATTTTTTATATTAGAAACATAGGCCTGCACCAGAAAATATTCTAGTGTCGTCAATTTGTTTACAAACAGGTAAACAGGTTCCACACTTCCACAAATTCCCAGGTGGCTTGATAAGTTCCAACAGCAGGTGGCCACAAACCTGCCTCCACCAATCCGCACTGGGTCCGCGTCCGCTGATATATATATATATATAAACTAGAAATGTCTAGTAGTGGTATATAATTCCATGGTTTAGGTCTCACCTCAGGTAATTTTTGTAGCAAATGTTAGAGAGCATACTCTCTAGTTCCCTTTGTTTGAGGTGCTTTCTTTAACGTGATACGTTTGAGTGCTAAGTTTTATTTAAAAAAATATGTCTTCATATACATGGAGATACTGTTTAAATATTTTTAGTAGGAAATTGAAGAGTGATACCGTCAATTTGTTTTAATTTCCAAAACTTGTGTTATTTCGAATAATAATGTGTAATGTGTGTGGTTAATATTCCACCAGGAATATTAACCATTATGTATTCTTATATGTGCATTAGTGAAGGTAACAAAGTGATAAAACGTACTTTTTCGATTTTCCTCAAAAAAGCCGTCGCAATTGGTATGTAAAGTATCAATCGCTGTTCTATCTAGGATGGGATACTTCACCAATTCCATTATCACCGTTCTCATCAAGTTAATCGGGGAGCGGAATTAATTTAGAAAAACACGATTTTGCATCGCATTGGACATTTTTTTTAAACAGTAGGATTGATTCCCGTGTCTTGGGTGCGTTTACAAGCATGAAAATTCACATACACAAATACCCAGAACGAAACAAATAAAATCACACAAAAATTTGTGCCGTGCGGTAATCGAACCTGCGACTATTAGACTCAGTGGGCGGAGCAGGTAAAGCTCTTTCGATGTGGTAAATCGTCCGTCAATTACATTGGCAAAATGTACTTAAATAAGGTGTAATATACTAAACGCAAGACCTGAAAGTAGTTTGTTCTAAATCGATAACTGAATTGATTCTAACTATTTTTTCTTTTTATTTATTTTTTAATAAACTAAAGGACATTTTTCTGCATCTATACATGATTTGCCCCAGAACCAATAGGACAGGCAAACATGCTATGGTTATAAATAAATGTAAAAATGCTTGCATGATTTCAAATCACCTATAAATTATCTTCATGTATTTATTATTAAACAGACAAGCGGGAGAATGGCATTAGATAGATAGATAGATAGAGTATTCTTTATTGTACACCAGCGAACAGAAAAATACAATGTGATATTAACTTAAGATAGAGGCACAATTGGCGGTCTTATTGCTAAGAGCAATTTCTTCCAGACAACCAGTACGTTGGAAGAAGCAACAGATAAAAATAGAGGGCAGTTGGTGGCGTACACTATAAAGATATATATTCTATAAAATACTACTACATACAAATTGATACACAGGACTTGATATACTAAACATATAAATCTAATTCAATCCAATTATGACAGCAATTATTACATTATCCAACCAGGAAAAAGTGATCTTTAACCATTGTTTTAAAAGAATGCAACGTCTTTGCACGTCGGACCGTAACAGGCAATGCATTCCACAAGCGTACAGCTTGATTAGTGAAGGATTTATGAAAGTAGTTTGTGGAATGCATTGGTGTTTTCAGCCTCAGATTCTCTGATGACCTTAGGAACCTCGAATGCGTTTCATGAAGGAATTCAAACCGTTTTATACTTACTTTTGCATTATTGCAAAAGTAAGTATAATACATCCGTAAAATCGTTATGTAAAAATATATTAGTAATAATCGACTCAATTAAGGTTGAATGTAATCGATTGAATATAACCGATTGATAGGATTGAAATCTCCAACTGTAATTTAATAACAACGTTGACATTCGTTAAAGATGTCGGCAACTTCGATTTAAGTACTTACAATACTTTGAAATACTTGTTTTGGGTTGCAAATTGTCCATTAGATATAGATATTTGCTACTACTAGAATAAAATAGATGAATAATTAATTATAGTATAGGTCACATTTTTGTTGGTTCTGGGGCCGTTTTCGACGATGTCCTGTATTCTTGATTCAATGCAATACGGAGATTTCGAATGCATTTCTAAAACGTATTTCTCAATTCGCACATATACACGTACAAATTTCATTGTTAATTGGGGTATAAAAGTGAGTAAAAAAGGGGTTAAGATTATTTCTATCTATCTATATCATCACGCCAGCTCCCTCGCGGGATAGGCAGAGAGTTCAGAGTTCCAACAGGTTCTTTCCTTACATACCTCTCTGGCTAGGAAGCCAGAGAGGTATGTAAGGAAATAACCAGAGAGTGGAGGACCACTCTCATAGTTCGTCTCATACACACTTGTCAGTTACGGAGCCTCTTGACTTGCCCTTTAGATTTTTTTAATTTGGAAAATTGGTTTTTCGTATAGAATTTGTAAAGCAATTACCTAATCGGGTAACTCGCGTTATTTATGTTATACACCATGTATAATAACTCAATGACCGAAACAAGTATTTGCGGGTCACAAAGATTTGTCCCGGAATCAGTGGGTGGAGCGGCGTATGGAAGAAGTCGTTCGTTAAAATGTAAAAACAGTACTTAATTACTTCTTCTTAGAGTTTCGACGGCAAACATGCTTGGTTACAAGGAAGTAGCCCAGAATGCGGCCACATTGACTGTATTGGCGGTGGCAGCCATCAAGTCCTGCTGCGTACTGGTGAACGTAATTGAATATTTAGTCTAATCCACTGTAAAACTTTCATTCCAGATAATTATTTCAAAATGAATTTCAAATAGTTTTCAAAGTATCTTCATAGTTTTTTTTAAATGAAGCTGTCATCTTTGCAAAGTTCGTTGAACTCCAAGAGATCAGTGTCAGGTCTCGCGAAGCTGAAGTAGAGGTAGTTCTTGGACACTCAGTTTCCAACTCTGTACTCTCTTCCTACCCCGTAAGGGATCTGGCGTGATGATATGGATAGATAGAAGTTTCCAATAATGCGTCTAATATGCTTCGTCCTAATTGAAACACTTTATTTTTAATAAATGATCCTTAACTGAAGTAAACTTAAAAAGCCATCTGACATCTTTAATACGCGATATCCGCTCAACACTCGAAATACATCTGAATTAAGTAGAGATTCACCGCACGCTCGGTATAGCAGCAGTTTCAAGGAATTAATATTCCCTTCGCGCACCGCTATCATAATTCCGAAACATGGGTATCAAGACGCGCCGCAGTTCTTGAGCTTACGGTATGCAAACTAGTGCACGAAACGTACAATTAAATAGCTATTCATGTACTCTTTAAACATGTAATTTTAAAACGAAAAAAAGTTCAAGGCAATAAAACTTAAAAATCTAAGTCTAAAAATATAAAAATTATAAATCTAAGTCTACTCCGCGTGGTATTGTGAGCGCTGGCTGCGCTCCGTTGCTATGCTAGTTTTCTGAGTGAGGAATAAGCCAGGCCTCTTGTCATCTGTAGAGGCAATCAATCTGGATGTTAATTTTGTTTTGCGCAAACAGCACAAGAACTTAATCTCTACTAATAGATACATAGTATTCGTGTCTCATGCCAAGATCCACTTTTCAGCCGCAGCTTAACTTTACCTTTAATCTCATAATCAGACTCTCAGATGGACCACGTAGTCCAGTGGTCAATAGCCTATATCGCTCCGCCCACTGGATCGAATAGTCTCTGGTGCGATCCCCGTACGGTAAACAATCTTTATGTGACCCACAAACATTTATTTCATTCCAGGTGTTTGTGTATATAAATTTCGTGTTAGTAAACACCCGGGATACAGAAATAATTCCTAGCGCGGGAGCTACTTTTTAAAATAAGTAGGTAGCCATTTCCGCCAAATTGGTCTTAGTTGGCGGACAGTCAGATGTACTCAATTCCAACACTGCAGTAAACAATAATATTAAGACCGTGAGGTACTGGAGCTAAATATATTGAGATAGATAGCGTAAACTTACTTAGCGTGGTAAAACCACTTTATTTATCTATCTATAACATCACGACAGATCCCTTGCGGGGTAGGCAGAGCCTACAGAGTTCCAACAGGTTCTTCCCTTACATATGTCTCTGGCTTCCTCCACTCTCATAGTTCGTCCCATACACGCTCGCCGGTTACCGAGACTCTTGATTTGTCCTTCAGATAAGACTCGGTCTATTTGGTCGTGGTAAGATAGTCTAGGTCTTCCCCGGTACCTACATCCTTCCATTTTCGCATTATATATCTATTCTTACTATTTATAACCCAAATAGATTACGCAATGTGAAAATATGAAAAGAAAATACAGAGGAGTAAATGATAAAAAAACACCGCTGGTTTCTCGCCGGATCTACTCAGAGGCCGTGTTTCCTGTAATATGGAAGATTAGTAGGGAGAGTTTTAACCATAATATCCTACGATAATTTTATTGAATATCTACTTTCGATGTTAAGATTTTAGTCCAATGTAAAACTGAATTATCCCCGAAATTAGCTACGAGGTTAGCGACTAGCTAGGAGCATCTGAAAATGAATATTTCAACTTCTAAATATTATTAAAACAAGCAACATTTATATTTTAGCTAATGATTTTTTTTTTGTCAGCTTCCCCGAATCTGCTTAAATTACAGTTATATTTTTATTTCTTGAGAAATCCCCAGAATAGAATTTCTGCAAGGTTCCGGGTAAGCTCCCGCGGTACGGCGGGCCCCTACCATCTCATGACCTCACGGTAGTCGGCATCGGTATTTGACCCCTCCTGAATCTCCACTAGGAACACACCGCTGCGTACACCTAGCCTAACCTAGCTACACCATAATTTAAATGTATTTATTAGAAGGGTTAGTATTATTTCCGTTGCTCAGTGATTCATTTAGATAATTTGTAGTCAACTGGCTATACCCGCGACTTCGTCTACTTTATATTTTTGAGGAAAATAGTAACCCAGTCCTTCCTCGGGATACAATCTATCTCTTTGCTAAATTTTATCAGCAAGTAAACAGGTAACCAGTTTTTTTCACATTTATAACATTAGTATGCAATTATAAAATTCTTAATGCTTGTTTCATGATCCCCCTTTTTAACTTTGTATGAATATTTCTTGACGTCTCTCCTCTTTATCTATTCCTTGATTTGGCTTTCAACCTTGTACTAGATTGTGTTCTATGTAACATTATTTAAAGGCAAAACATAGTACCCGGAGGCAAACCGGGACACTTTTAACCCCAATTAATAAGCAAACTTCCTACCCGGCGGCAAGCTACCAACTTAGATAAAACCATTTATTGTTTAGTTTATCTTTGGGATGCTGTAAAATTAGGTGTAGAACTATAATTTAGAAGATACCTACGCGTACATATATAGATATAACTTTAGGATGTGAGAGGTAAAGATCTTTGCTCATAAAGACCCACCCCATTGGGATTTTATTTAATTCAATTCTTGTGTTTTCAAAAAGAATATCGCATTTGGTTCTCTCACGATTGTACATGATGATATTTTAATGTTGTTTTTTGAAGGGCGATACAGTACTCGAAACTATATTCTTATTACTACTACTACTACACACACACATACACGCACGCACGCACGCACGCACGCTCGCACGCACCTTCACGCCTTAATTCCCCAAGCGGGGGTGGCAGAGGTGTACTGAGTAAACCCACTTTTCGCCGACGATGTTAGGTCTCATGTAATAGGGGGCGAGCATATTGCCATATACCGGGCTCAATTCCAGACTCCGGACTCATACTGGGAATTTTTCGTTAGAAAAACTACATTTGTCCGACCTAGGATTTGAACCCAGGTCCTCGTGATCACGAAGCGATGCATTTTGGTACCAGATTAACGAGTCAGCCTTATCTTATTTTTATCTTACCTTTGTATTAGTTTAATGGAAAACACTTTCCGATAAATTGGAATACCTACCCTTATAAGTAAAGTAACCTTTAAAAGTAAAACTTTTGGAAGACTTTCTGCAGTTGGATTTGCTGCAACATACATAATGCGCATTTGTAATATTTTTCATAAGGTCCCGGGCATATACGACTTTAAGTGACTTATAATTACGATTTCAAATAACGAGGCAGTGGAAACATGTGGATATTATCAATTACCTATCAGGTATATCTTTAGGTGTATACCTACCTGTACAATAGATTCGACGAAGTTTACCGTAAATGCTTGTTAAGGTATTGTTACGTCTTCGTCTTCACCGCAGCCTGCGGGAGGCGGGGTTTAGCGTCGTCATCGGCCCACTTGTAAATTGCTCCCTTGCGGACCACACGCGCGGTATGTATTTTTTATACCTTTAAAAATTATACAATTTAACTTCTACTGCAGAAGCAGTGATAGCCTAGTGGTTAGACCGTTGGACTGCAAAGTCAAAGGTCTCGGGTTCAAACCCAGGCACGCACCTCTGTCTTTTCGAAAGCATGTGCGTATTAAAAATTAATTATCACTTGCTTTAACGGTGAAGGAAAACATCGTGAGGAAACCTGCATGCCTAAGAGCTTCTCAAAGGTGTGTGAAGTTCGCCAACCCGCACTGGGCCAGCGTGGTGGACTATGGCCTAAACCCTCTCAGTTTGAGAGGAGGCCCGTGCCCAACAGTGGGACAGTTTCTTAACAGGGCTATTATTATTATATTTTATTAACTTCTACTTAGTTTTCATTTCAGATACAGTCCTCTTAGTTGAAGAACCAACAGTATACACCTTAACATGCATGTACGGTAAACGACGTCGAATTTGGTCAGTGATCGATCGACGTCACGTGTGTCCGCCGTTTCAGTCTGGCTCTAAGGTAATTAGCTGCCATAATTTGTCACTATATGAAGTCTAGATTTGGCTTTAATCCAAAATATACGTATGTACCTACTTTTATCACACATAATAATATAAGCCCTGTTAAGACACTGTCCCAAAGTTGGGCACAGTCCTCTTCTCAAACTTCATCATACAGGGTTATTGTTAATAAGAAATTCGTGCATTTGGTTCAGCAATTTAACAGCCTGTGATTGTAACCCCCCAGTCTATGTCGCACCTCTTGGTCTGCCCCTTGTGCTGGTGCAGCACAAGGGGCCGACCAGGAAGTGGACTTAGCTTTTTTTAACCGACTTCAAAAAAGAGGAGGTTCTATGTTCGGTTGTATGTATGCTTTTCTTTTTTTATGTATGTTCACCGATATTTCCGTCAATTGTGGACCGATTTTGATAATTTTTTTTGCATTGGGTTTAGTATAGCTCCAAAGTGGTCCCATTTTAATTTCATTGGCATTGGACCTTGGCCTTAGAAGATACACCAGGGAACTCCTTAACGACAAACAATAGGCATGTGTAAATTGAGATATTATGGGTATTACGTCAATCCTATAGGTACCCTACTATAGAACTAAGCAGTATATTAGCCAACTTCAAAAAAGTAGGTTCATAATTCGTCCTTTTTTATAACTTCTTTGCTTATGAACCGATTTTGCATTAAGTTCAGTATAGTTTTGAGGTGGTCCTATTTTAATGGTATTGGACCTTGGACTTTGAAGATACAAGAGGGAACTCCTTAACGGCGAACAGCACGAATGTATAGATTCCGTTATTATAGTCATTATATTGATCCTGTGGTTACCTTACTGTACAACTCAGCAAAATAATATAATATCGGTATATTAATATTACTAAATTATTCACTCGTCACTTTAAATTGTAATATAAAAATCTTTTAAATAAAAGGTAAACCGACTTCAAAAAGCAAAAAATAAATATTTGAAGTCGGTGCCAAGTAACCGACTGCACCAACCAGCACCGACTTCAAATATTTATTTTTTGCTTTTTGGAGTCGGTTTACCTCTTTTTTAAAAGATTTTCTTATATAGGTGGTGACCTATACAAGAAAAAAGCTGAGACAAATTGAGTTACCTAAAACAAATACGAACGATGAAAGCAACCTAACCTAATGCCTATTGTGATAAGCCAGAAGTCTGTAAAGAAAGAACCTGTTGGAACTCTGTACTCTATGCCTACCCCGCAAGGTATCTGGCGTGATAATATAGCTAGAAATAATAACCTTTTGAAGACACCATCTGTATATAATGTGAAACGACGTTTATTCTAAGATTTTTGTAATTTTAGCAAATAAATATTAGTTGTTTCAAAAAACAAATTTCTTGTTCACACAACAAAATGTATGGAACTGCTGTTCTTTTTAACAAAATTTTAAACATCACAGATAAATTGTTATTTGTCACGATAAACAAAAGTTGCCCTTAAGAGGTTATTAATTGATTATCAGTAACCCTGTATACTACTAACGAAATGCAAAAGTTTGGGTGAGAGTTCGATTCTCTATTAGGTCGTTAATATTTTAATGATTCCGTTTAATGGCAGCATTCCAAAAGTAAAGTACTTAGGTTGATCGAACTTCCAATTTGAAGTACATTATTTTTAAATAATATCAGCAGCAGAGTTGACAGACATTTTATTGATAATATTATGTCCCTATATAATAGGAGGGAACCTATTGTAAATTTTTACAATATATCGTGATCGCGGGATCGCAGGATCGCGGATCCTGGTGATTTCGTGTTATGCCGAATATTTATTTGATTTATGTTCGAAGACAGATCTAGTCCTGGCTTGTTAGTCTAGTGGCGTATAATGCGTGTAGCGATCACGAGGTCCTGGCTTCGATGCCTAGGTCGGACGAAATACAGTTTCCTATTTAAAAACCCCAAAAACCTCATCCAATACCAGACTGGCAATTCCAGAGTCTTTTTTGGGTAGTGCTGCAATTGCAATACGCTGGCCATATATTACATTAAGATCTTACATTGTCGGCAAAAAGTGAGTGTACATGATACACCTTCGTTACTCCCGTTTGAAGACATTTAGGAATGACATTTCACTATTTTTATTTATAAACCCAGCGTGTTAAAACGTTTATGTCCTATTATAAAGTTTTATACAAACAACTACGGCACGATTTTAAAGTTCCTTCAGCAATCTTTTTTAAAGAAATCTGTTGCAGGATATTCAATGAAGGCGGGCGGGGCCGAGCGACGAGCTATGTCTGCGGGCGACACTCTTTCAATTGAATTTATTACAGTCTTTTATGCGCCGCTTTGGGAGCGTTCTTGTCGGGAACATACATAATAATAAACGGTTTATATGAATCAGTTGGAAATTTAAAAAAAAATCTCACAAACACTACATAAATCGTAATTTTGTGCTGGTCGTAACATTACCTGAATAAACTTACTCAGAAACATTTGTTCGTAACAAATACATAAGTGGTACTGTTTGTGGTCTATTTTAAAACCTCCCTATAAGTTCCTTATTTGTAAATTTATGGATCAGAATGCGGACTACAATATCTTTACCAAAGCTTATATATTCTTACTTTATTGGTAGCAAGCTTTTATGCAGACAGGCAATGCGCAATTTGAGGGACCATTTGGCGCAATGGTTAAGAGCTATGTCGCTCAACCCACTGGGTCGAATAGTCGCGGGTTCGATTCCCGCACGGGATAAATCTTTGTGTGACTCACAATCAATTATTTTGGTCTGTTCATTTGTATATGTAAATTCATATTTTTGTAAACGCACCCACGTCACAGGAATAAATCCTAGTGTGAAAAAAGAAACAAACTAAATTATGTGTATACAAAATTTCGTTTCCATGCTGTTGGCCGTTGAAGAGTTCCTTCATCTGGGCCTAATCCTGGCTGTAAAATTAGGCCATGTTAACCATAAATATACATTATCATCGAAGCTGAACCGACATGTGGAATTTGGACTCCGTAGGCAGAGATGGGCACCATGTAATCAGATTAATGATTAACCACCCCCGCTTGGGCAATATAGGCGTTTACGATTACACTTTTAATCTTGAATCATACTTGAATATTACAAAATGCAATTGTAATCATTAATCTGATTACATTTTGACCATCTCTGTTCGTAGGATAGGAGGAAGTAAACAACTCAGCTTGCATAATTTGACCTAAACAAACATTTTGCAAATTAAATGAAAGCTTGTTAAATAAATGTGACATTTGGTACTGCTGGCGAGGTTCTGAGTTCATTTTCTAGGTCGAAAAAGTGTATTAAGATTTTCTATAGAAATATTCAGACAGGACTCTAGTATTGCCCGACATGGTGATGATGTTAAGTCTCCTCTAATCCAAATATTCACACAATTGGACTCCGAGCTGCTATTTAGAACTTTTGATAGAGAAACCACAATTTTCTGACCTTGGATTGAAACAGAAGATTTTTAGGCCACACCATATGCTACAGGAGCCAACGCCTGAAATGCCTGAAAGGGCAACTCGCGTCGGAGCCGTGCGAAGAATGATTCGTCCTCGCAGCCTCGACTTAAGCGCACGAGGTGGTGTCACCGCAGGGTTTTTAGTCTGTATACTTAGTGCATCGACGTCCGGGTCACACTGACCGTCGATGCACCAAAGACTTTGACATAACTCCCCCGTTTTCCTCCGAACATGGATGGGTACCCATAAAGAGTTTTCACTGCGTCCAAAGAATGGTTAGATTATCGATATTTTATCGACTCAGGATTTGGGCCGACGACCTCGTGACACCAATGCCACTACATCAACTTGGCAGTCAAACAAATTTTAAACGGTAAATAACTACATTGTCAGCCTTAAACGTCATAAATACTCCAATCCGATTGCATTATGCTTACAACAAAAGGACCTGGGTAAAGCGCAATTCGTCGCTCATTCATAGTGAATGCAGTCAAACAATGGGCTCGCGAACAACGCGGCTGTCAGAGCCCGTCACAGGACCCTTATTCGTTATGACCAATTAAACACTTAACACAGCACGATACGATATTTTAGTAAATTAATTTATTGACAGTTAGATATGTAAACAGTTGAGCAACTGAGTACTAGTAGTCCTTATAAGATTTACACACATAGATGCGCGGTCTACGCCTAGTACCCTAGCACCCGCGTAATACCCTCTGAAACCAGAGGGCTTAAGATGAACGGATTGACGTTAGCGTGATCCTAGCGAATTGATATGCCATCCTTGTCACACTACAAATTTACTAATTAAACCTGAACATGACAACACGATTTCTCGCTAGCGTTACGTTAACATCAACGTTTTCTAGCTAAGGCCTTAGAGGACTTAGCTAAGTGGCAAGCGTTTTGTTTTAATTCTCTTGCCGCAATCAATAGCGGATTGCTGTGCGACTAGCTTGTCGAGAACCTAGACTTCATGCGCGCACGTCACTTGGAGTAACACTTAAATCAGTGCTATGTTGTAGTTCACGCTGCAACACAGATTTACGCTGAGTGTTACCCCGCTCGTGCGGCTACGTAATATGGCACTACATGTCATTTTTGTTTTTTTTTGTGTTATAATTATAACTTACAATCTGTAGTGTATTTAACTGTTAGCTGTACTAATAATTATACTTTTCTTCCTTTCTTCTTTTAAAGTGAAACTTTTATTAGATCGTTACAAACTTTTTGGTCTGTGTGTTGCATGTCGCGTGACAGTCGGCCACCGACCGTCACGCGATATGCAACGCGCTCGCCAGAGCAGCCAAGGCCAATATGTTTCACTTTTACCGTGGTTTCATAAAACCACACAAGGATTTTTTCATGGTTCTGACCAGTTGACTATTTATTGCAAAATATTCCCGTACATCTTTTTGTGTTTTATTAGCGTTAACTACTTTAAAAAATCCACCTCGCTATACTCCCTGCAAAAAGCCAAATAGAACGCACGTCTGTGAGTGTAATTATTATTCGGGCCGCTAGTACTAAGACGCTCAACTGCTTAGATATTATGTTAACTGTGGTTTAGTGGTACTCCAGTACCACCATGATTATTCCACGAAGTTATCTTAACGCACCACGTTTAGTCGTAACGAATAAGGGCACAGTATGATACAAACCGACGAGCAATTTACACAGAGTTATTGCATATATCCGCGCCAATGGACACTTCTTTATGGGACTCTGAGCATCATTAACGTATTATTGATACAAGAGTGTGTTTTAGTTGGAAAAGAAGTCCGGGTTCAATGGCATCTCTCGCGGGTTTAGTGGCATCGCTTTGGGGAGGCCTATGTCCTGCAGTGGGCCGATACTGGCTGATGATGATGATAAGTTTGGTTTTCAGGGTTCTGTACCTCAATGGGTAAAATTGTCCGTCTTTCTGTCTGTCCGCTGATTATAGCCCTATTTTTAAGAACAGGTAAAGATATAAGTTGAAATTGATGGCAAATATGGTCTACAATCCATAGATGGTGCAAAAAGCTATTAAGTCAATGCACTTAAAAGTTATGGCCATTTAAAGTCAATCATCAAAATGTATAGGGTACCTCCCGTTGACCTATAATTATGAAATCAGATAAGAAGCAAGCTTATAAGTAAAGGAATAAAACCAAAATCATGAATTTGTAATCTAATCTCGAAATTTAAAAACTATAATTCCCATCTAGAGGCCTGTATACGAGACCCTTAGAGCACGAGTCCTACTCATACTTGTTTGTTAGTTATGGTGCAGTGGTACGGTTGGTCTTTGTCCCAGGTATATATAATCGTCAACAACTTCGAGCGTAGAGTCTCCAATCTTTATAGAAGTTGGTACTACATGGACGTTTGACATGATCTTCGTCTCGTCCATGTTCATTTTAAGACCTACTTGTTCAGAGACTCTACTGAGGTCGTCGAGCATGGCACTGAGGTCTTCCAGGGTATCCGCCATGAGCACGATATCATCGGCAAATCGAAGGTGAGAGATGTACTCGCCGTTGATGTTGATACCTAGTCCTCTCCAGTCCAGAAGCTTAAAGACATCTTCCAGCGCGGCGGAGAACAGTTTCGGGGATATAACGTCTCCCTGTCTCACACCACGCCGCAGTTGAATAGGTTACGAGCTCTAGTCCTGAAGGCGGACTGACATAGTAGCGTTTTCGTACAAACTCTTCAGCACCTCGATATACCGGTAGTCAACTTGGCACCGCTGGAGAGACTGTAGTACAGCCCAAGTCTCGATCGAATCGAAGGCCTTCTCATAATCCACAAACGCTAAGCATAGTGGCAGGTTATACTCTTCAGTCTTCTGTATGACCTGTCGCAGCGTATGAATGTGGTCTATGGTGCTGAAGCCTTTTCGGAAACCGGCTTGTTCGGGAGGCTGGAAGTCATCTAGTCTGCGCGCGAGACGATTCGTGATGACTCTCGAAGACAGTTTATAGACGTGGCTCAGAAGTGAGATGGGTCTATAATTCTTCTAGCTATATAGTACTAGTCAATACCAATCTAACAAGCCTAACAAGAGGGGGTCACGTTGTATAGTTCACATGTTCCAATGGCCACCTTGCGACTCCATCATCAGACCAGCTCCATGGTACCATATTATTGTATTGTTACCAAACTGGCATACATATGCCTAATTTCAGCTCAATCGGATACCCGCAAGTGCTTGAAAAATGCATCAAAAGATTTGAAGACACACAAACGAACTGTGCATGTTAAATAAAAGCTTATAAAAATGAGACAGGTATACGTAAAAGTAGATGAATTATTAATATTCTTTCATATAGATTAAAGTATAAAACTAATATTGTGCAAAACTGTCTAGTTACAGCACAAAGTTAAGGGGCCCGAGCGAGCGACGAAGTTGGCCGACGCGAGATTTTTAAACTTTAGTCATAAAGGATTTCGTAACGCTTTATGAATATGAAAATGTTATCCGTTAAATTTATTGATCGTTATCAAGCGTCTTGCACAGACTCGCCCTGTCTCTACTGATATTAAAAAGAGGTAAAGTTGTATGTACCTAAGTATGTATCAACTTCAACATATGTGATTGTAGTTGATACATATCTCTGTAATATAGTAATCTCTGTAACTACTAATCCGAGGCCTAAGCACAAACCATTTGATGTCATCGAGCAAGCGTCCTGTCACGTTCATATTTATTTATTATATTTCTAGTTTGAAAAGTATGGCATATTCACTCCGATAGCGTCACGATTACGTCAACGTTTTCATGCTAAGCTCTCTATCTGAAAGAAACCCACATTATTCCTGAGTGCTATAGGCTATTTTACTGTTAAAAATACAAAATTACAACAAAACCGCGTGTGTGCGTGCGTGTTTTATAAGAGCGACCTTATATTGTGGCACAACTTACAATGATACACAAAATCACGTCTTGAGATACTCAATGAGGCAGTAATAGTTTACGTTTAATTTCTTACGGAAATATTTGTTATTTTCATTCTAAATCTTTTTTTAAAGATTATGATCAACAACATAACAGATTATGTGTTTAGAAATATGCTGATTTACTTCGCAAAACTTCCTATCTAGTCCTAAATGACAGAAAGCAAATACTTGGGAAAATGTAGTGAACTCATGTATCGGTTGTAAGGTACGCTCTAGTTAGATTATAAACGAATCTACCGTAACATTATATTTGCACAATAATAATAAAAATAGCAAGAAAAAACAGTCAAAAAAGACTAGACCTCTGAGATTCTCGGCAGATCTTTTCTTCTAGATTAGTAGTTAACTAACATAAAAAATGTAAACTAGTAACAAATTGACAAGTTATAAAGGGTATGTATGTGTAATGGCTATACAAAATAAATTATCTGAGTTTGAGTTTATACTCAAAGAAGAGTTTGAATTACTACACAGGAAATTCCACATAAAAGATTGTCCTTAACTTTACACTTAAGTCACGGTAACTAGTCACCCGCCGAGTGACATCTAACGTGCTTCGACTGCAACATGAATTTTATTTCAAAAAGCATCGTTTAAGTTGTCGAGAGACAAAATGATCCATGAAATTTTTTTGTACCATTTATACCTTCAGAAGCACTCGTAGCTCAGTGCGATCGCAGTATTCTTATCAATCACGAAGGTAAGACAGTGCACGGCTCCGTCGATCTGAGATGGTTTAACTTTTGTGGCATATCATATCAGGGCGCTCCCATGCTTTAGAAGTGACGCTAAGCCATCTATCCCGGGTATCATTTAATACGGTAATCCTTAAGCCAAGTTAGAAGCTTAAAAGATTCAATAGCAGGTGGGAACAAATCTGTCTCCACCAATTCGCACTGAGTCCGCGTAGTGCAGTATGACCTATTCTCTCCCCTCGATTTGTGAGAGAAGGCCTTTGCTCAGCTGTGGGACAGTATAGCTGATATTAAAGAAAGAAGTTTAAGCTCACATGTTAATTGTATTATAAAATTAAGAGATATCATAAGTAATGATACGTTTTTTCTACCATGAGAACTCAAATTATTTGACTTTCAATTATGAAACTGATTGAGTAATTTCTTAGATAACGTTACGAAATTTTCTTTGAACATTATTAACACTGTTTACCTCCTTAACCTTTACTTCATAAGCCCTTCGGGTCAAATTCGAGAAATTGAGACGATGTAAAAAAAACTTGAAAAAAATTCACTTCAAATATTTGTACAAGTTTGATTCCGGAAAACCTTTTTCCCCAAAGAGTGGAGGCACAAATTCATAAAGAATGAAACATTTGCAAGTGAAATGAAAGCCGGGAGACGAGAAAAATAAAGGATCCCCGGTTGGAAGAAAAATTCCCATTGTTACAACATTCCCGAATGAGGTCCATTTATGCATACGAAAACTTATTACAATTTTGCTAAAAAAAAAGGGAGATAATAATATTATTTTTATCATACTCTACAATCTTGAGAAATATTCTTTAACACGACATTGACGTCTGTATAAACGTACCTATATAATATCTTACAGCTTAAAGCCTAATTATTTTTATCCTGACGTGTGTGTCTGGAATGGATTCTGACTGGAGTCTGACTACTATGTGCCTCAATTTACCTGGTAGCTTAGCAGCTTTAAGAGTGCACTATTTTCCTTCAATTTAGTACTTACATCGGTCAGTCAATGTACCTTAAATTGACTAACGTATAACGTTCTTTTTACGAGATTGACTAATAAACACACGTTTTTTTTGGGAGTGCAGCCTTGGCACAACTTAGTTAAGTTATTATACATCATGGAGGAAGCCAGAGGGGTCTGTAAGGAAGGAATCTGTTGGAACTCTGTACTCTTTGCCTACCCCGCAAGGGAACTGGCGTGATGATATAGATTGATAGATAAATAGATATATAGATAGATTATACATTTTGGGGATAACACAAGCCATATTTGGGTTTTTGTGTGTGTGTGTGTGTGTATGTGTATGAATGATCTACGCTGTTGGCCGCGGGGCCTTTACAGCTTCACCGGAGAAGAGTTCGAGCGTGCAACCACTACGCTCGAGCCAGAAGGGCAAGGGTGTCTCGCCGTGGTGCTCTACACCGGCCGGCGGTCAAGGGATTCTTCGACCTCGCCGGCGGGGTCGGTGTCTGAAAGTATCCGAAAGAAGGGACGTAAGGGCATCGGGAGGGTTGGTGAGAACATGCCGTGGACGGCGGTAGCGGCTGATAGGAGGGGAGTTAGGTTCGTACTCGACGGCGGCTACGATTAGCGGATTACTATGGACGCGTTCGAAAAATATCGGGTTGTCGCCTTTTTAATAAAGGCGCGAATAGGTTCGAGACCGAGATTGGAATGGAGATCGACATTCCATATGAACCACGGGGCTCCGACGGCTTCACGGAGGAAACGGGATTGAAGCGTTTGGAGTCTATCGATGTGAGAGCGGGTGGCGTGCCCGAACACCTCACAAGCGTACGTCATGATGGGCCGTATACAAGTTTTGTAAAGGCTGCTCGGTGACGGACTCGCTCGATGTGCAGTCCGAAGGTCATGGTATTGTATAGGGTGACCCCTAGGTATTTGACCTGTTTGACCCAGGGCATAGGTAGGTCGAACATGGGACACATTTGTGATAACATGTACGTACCATGTAATAATGTTGTGTTGTTAAAGCTGTGTAAAATTTCCTCGCTTTCAAGTGTAAGTTTTTACCGTATCTATTACTAGATAAAAACATGAGGCTTACCTCAATCTATCACCGAATTACAATATACAAACAAGGATAACCAAAATTCCTAAGAGAACGCATTGTACAAGATAGGACAGAATTTAATACGAAATGAGAGAAAATATCGTGTGTGTGTGTGTGTGTGAATGACCTACGCTGTTGGCCTCGAGGCCTCTACAGCTTCACCGGAGAAAATATCGCGGGACGATGTATTAAGGTAAACATATTTATGTATACATTGGTATGATATCTACTTCTCGTTAAACGAGATATTCAACTACGTCAGACGTAAACAAATTTCCCATGTGGTATCTATATCAACACTGGTATCAAAAATGAAATGAATATAAAAGACTTATATCAACATATCCCAAGTATATTGTAACATCCTTCTAATATTATAAATGTGAAAGTTTGTTTGCTTAGATGTTTGGATGTTTGTTACTCAATCACGCAAAAACGGCTTAAAGGAATTCTATGAAATTTGGCACACCGTTAGTTTATTACCTGGATTACCAAGTAGAATACTTTTTATCCCAGAAAAATATTAGGTTTTTGTCTGAAATCAATGCAGGTAAAGTTGCGGACAGAAATTGGTGTTTAATATTATACAAAACACTTTACAAGTGGTCCAATACTCGCCTGGATGTAAGTGTAAGTAACGTAAGTAGTTATTAGCTTAATAATAAACTGCTGCGCCATCTATTCTATAAACGAAAGAGTAACCGAAAGAGTGTGAAAGTTTGTATGTTTGGATTTTTGTGAAAGCTGAATGGATTTGGATGGAATTTGGCACACATAGTTTATTTCCTGAATTAACACATAGGACACACTTTTTGACCCGGAAAAATGTTAGGTTCCTGATTTAGGTCAACGCGGACGAGGGCGCGGGCAGAAGCTAGCAATTCATAAACCTATTAAAATTGACGAACCTGCTGGCACTCTATACTCTCCACCTATCCCACGTGACATGATAATATAAATATATAACATTCCACGTCACGGAGATTACCATAAAACTTTCAAAACTACCCGCCATGGCAACCACTCAACAAAAATCTGTTATTTCAATGGCACAGAGTTAAGCAGCAATCTTTTCGGTCAATTTGAGATGGGTGGCTGTGTGATATTTTCATATTCTATCTAAGCACGGAGACGGAAGGAACATTAACCCAATGTCTCCTGTTACCATTACATGTGGTTGCATATTGGGGTTCGGTTTGAACCAAGACATAAATATTCTTATATTAATATTCTTGAATCTAAAACCAGTCCCTTATTTATGTGTATGCAGACTTATATACACACGTGTTATCTTTAACATAAGAGGTGCCCATTATCATACCAAATAAACTATTCACACACTCATCGCAACACCGAGAACAACGAGCTTCATTAATACAACTGGAATATTCAGGAATGGAAATTATAATATATTCTGTTTTGGAATATTTCTGTCTAAAAAGTTTGATCACCGAAGCACTGGTAACATTAGATGGTAAAAACCGAGTAAGGAGCTTCTAAAAAAACGTAGCCCCAGTCTAGGTTGAGTGGGGCTACGTTTTTTTAGAAGAAAGAAAGAAAAGAAAGAAAAAATATTTATTCAGCACAGCACACATAGGAAATATATAAAAGGTAACAAAAGAAAGTAAAAAACGAGGAAAGACAAATAAACTACTGCTGCTTCTTTTGACGTATGCCTCGGTGTGAGCTGTGCCGAAAGGCATTGGGCTCAGCATTTGTTGGAGGGGGACAAAGTCTCCCCCAACGCTGGTTATCAGCCAAAGCCTCCTCAGCTACTATTTATTGTACATAAATTTTTTTACCCTTAATACTGACGCAGTCGCCTATACTGCGTATTACAAATACAGTAAATACATAATTATGTAATATAAATGTGTAAATAAAGGACATAAATATTGTATACATATATAATGAAAGAAAAGGTTATAATTTACTATAAGATAAAAAGTTTCTTTATATAGTCACAATACAAAAAATAGTACGTTGTGCTACCACAGGTGATATGTGGTTTAAGTTTATTTAATAACTATTGTTATGTCGCGTTGAGCGAGTGAGAATCGTTTCGAAGAAGCTACATGGACCCAAGATACAGGAATAATACCTATTATTCCTGTATCGACATATACAAACACAAACCATGCAGACCGAAACAAATATTTGTGGGTCACACTAAGATTTGTCCCGTGCGGAGATCAAACCCGCGGCTACTCGACCCGGTGGACGAATTATGGATGTACTTTAAACCAATACTTAAGGCGAGATTTTAACGATTACGCTAGCGACAGCAATAGCAAGTAATTTAGTACCTTAACTACTCAGTTTAAAGCTCAGATCCCAACTTCAGCTTTAGAATTGATCGATATTTATGTACGGCTTATCCTTTTTGCAGTGATTGCCACTCGCTAATGTTAAAGGAAATCATTGTGCGGAAATATTGATAAGGATAATATAGGATATTTTTCCCTCTAAAGATACTCGTGGTCAAAGTAAGGAGCTCTAGGGTGATGGGTTCACTTACTTGCATTAGCACGAAGAGATATTTATTTGGGTTCCCTCACCTCGATTTGTGAATGAAGGCTTTTGCCCAGCGGTGGGACAGACTGATTTAAATATTTTTTTTTTTTAGAAAACGTAGCCCCACACTAGGATTTATTCCTGTGTCGTGGGTGCGTTTACAAACATGAAAATTCACAAACAAATACCCAGACCGGAACAAATAATTGTGGATCACAAAGATTTGTCCCGTGCGGGAATCGAACCCGCGACTATTCGTCTAAATGCGCTAAATCGTCCGTCGGCTAATATTTGGATATTGTGGTACTACCCTCCATGGCTACCCGGAGTATGATACGTGAGATTCAAGTGTAATCCCAGTCTAAGATTTTGAAACGGGGTATCTTGGAACTATCTAACTTGGATCGAAATGCATCACTAAATTTTTAATCTGCATGGATGTTTTTAACTTTTATGATCGCTGGCATCACAACGAAACTGTCGTGTAATTGATGTAGCAGCCCACCTAATCTAGTAGGTTCATATCTCAAATTCCACGCGTGTACGAGTGTTATGTTTAGGCCTCTTGTAAAGCTCCTGCTAATTAATGATTCTCTCAAATATATGTGCCTGGAACAATTTTACTGCCTCTCTCTAAAGAAATGTATTACACCAATTTGTAATAATCCAAAATAGACTCTGTACAAGAAATATAATTAATTATTTTGTATATTCTTAGCGAAACACCCATTAATTAGGTTTTTATTAGATTTTTACTGCCATCAAGGCTAGTCATTGTGTACCGTATTCCATAGTAAATACATCGAGCCGCAATTAGGTAGGAGTTTGTAAATATCTTAATCCGATAAATGAAATAGACAAAAATCTACCACGTAAATATTTTATGGACGCGTAAATATTCCCAAAGGCGTTAATGGCAAATCGAACCTGATATATCTTTCCAAAGCATGTTTCTAGTCACAAAAGCCGACGCTATCTTTTATTTTATAGTTATCTAATTAACACCGTGGTTATAACGCTATGGGATTACATTGTTATAAGCAACCAAGGTCAAGCAGCGAGCATTCAGCATAATTATTCTAAGATCGGTGACCGTTTACGGTACATCGAGCACCTCATTTATCCATTTCTTAAAAAAAAATCCCCCGCTCTAGTATATATTTCTGTGGCGTGGGTGCGTTTACAAACATGAAAATTCACATACACAAATACCCAGACCGTAACAATTAATTGTGGATCACTTTGAAAGACTTGTCTCGGGAATCGAACCCGCGACTATAAGACACAGTGGCGGGAGCGGTTTAAGCACTTAACCACTGCGCTAAATCGCTTCGTAAACGCCTTCGTAATCTTCGTACTTCGTGAGGCACGCTAAGCTAGCCGGGACCTAGGTTGGAAGCTTTATATGTAGGTGGCTTGATATATTCCAACAACAGGTTGCCACAAACATACCTTAACGAATCTCATAGTTCTGCGTTATCGATAATAATAAACCTATATTTATGGACAACCCTATTTCCTCTTACCTCAATTGGGAGAGATGGTCTTTGCTTAACTTCTAACTTTTCCGACGTTATTAAAGTTACATTAGTCTGCGTTAAATAACAATAATAATATAAGCACTGTAGAGACATTGTCCCACCGTTGAGCACGGGCCTCCTCTCAAACTAAGAGAGCTTAGGCCATAGTCCAGCACGCTGGCTCAGTGCTGGTTGGCGAACTTTACACACCTTCGAGAAACTCTTAGGCATGCAGGTTTCCTCACGATGGTTTCCTTCACGTGCGTGCCTAGGTCTGAACCCGAGACCCCTGACTTTACAGTCCAACGGTCAAACCACTAGGCTATCACTGCTTCAGTCTGCGTTAATCAACATTATTGCTCGATTCAAAGGAACATGACGCTGATATGCCGACGTTAATACGAAATATCTCCGCGAGACAAACCGCATTAGTTTTCATGAGGCAAACTTGATATCTATGAATAAGAATTGGCATAAACCGCGTTCATTTCGCCAAGTGCAGACATCGGTGCGTGCCTTTGATCTCCGGAAATATATCGCGGCCAAATATTGAATACGTGATAGTAATACTTAATACCCAAAATACTTGGAGAAAAAACATTAATGTCGAACAATAGCGTGATGAGAGTTTTTTGGCTATATTACTTGTAATGAACAATTTTAGGAGAAGGGTTTTATACTTTACGTAGGTACATACGAAGGGTTACACAGGTTTTTGTTTTGAAAGTGCCCTCGAGAGCCCGAGTAATAGATTTTAAGTTTTTTTTTAATAAATTTCAAAAGAATGTAAAGCAAGGTTACCTGAACAATAATCTCGTGCTTACTCCAATCATACGTAGCTTCATAAGAAATTATTAATCAATTTAAATTGATTATTAGAATAAGTTTTACAAATTTTACAATGCATTGCCTCGTTGATCTAGTGACCTGTAGAGTGGTTAGAAATCACTATCACAAAATCCTAGGTTATAAAAAGTGTGATTGTGGCTTTTTCCGTCAAAAAATTCTCGATATCAATCCTTAGTGTGGAATTGTTTCAAGTCTATTTATTTATTTATTTTTATTTATTTATTTATTTCCAACTTACTACTATCATTACAGGGTAATCCCTAATGCAATAGAGTACATTTTCACTTCAGCTTATAACATATAACAAATAGCGCTTATCTTGTGAATTCACTCAGAACCAAACAAAATATGTCTCCTTCGTTCGCCACAAGGTTGAGGGTGCGGAGTGCGCGCGTCAGGGGCGCCTCTTTCAGTAGGTTGGTGCGCGCGCTCGGCACCTGCAGCAGCTGCGGCCGCCGGCGCCGGTATACGTACCTGTCTGGGACGCATAGACCTATCCGTGCTAGCATATTTGGATTGTGCACTTTCCCTCTGAGTATTTTGAATAGGTACAATGCGAGTGCGAGTGCCCTCCGAACCCTCAATTCAGTATAGCCTACCATGCCTAAGACAAATAAAGTTGGATACATCAACGGGTATAGCGGATAGACCCCATAGTACTTCATATACAAGTACCGAACAAATTTATTCTGAACTCGCTCCAACATTAGATTATATTTAATTTCATGTGGGCTCCAGATGATTGCGTTGCATTCTAATTGACTACGAACCAGTGCATTGTATAATGTTATAATTGCCTTAATGTTTGTAAAGCCTCGAACCGTACGGAGTAAAAAGCCTAAATTAAAGTAAAAAGTCTAAAAGCATTATATTAGGACCTACTATCGCCGGTGAAATATAGATGTATACGATACACCTCTGCCAATCCAGCTTAGGGAATGCAGGTGCTACGGTTATATGTAGACCCTAGCTTAAAAGTGAAAAAAAGACAAATTTTTGTTTAGTTCCTATTGGCGTAGGATAAAATAATTTTCTTGAAAGAACAAAGCAAGTACCCCTCGCTACAGCTTGAAACGAAGCACCGGGAAGCAGAGACACAAAGTGAGAAATATCTTCGCAATAAATCACTCACTGAAGTGAGCTTAGTTCAGAAACAATCTTGGTAGAAAGTTTCCTAAGCTGTTTACTGATATCATGGGAGTATTCTTATAAGCATTTCTTAAATATATCATACGTTTTGTTTAGTATTAGCAGTACGGCAACACAGCATCGTAATTAATAACCCATATGAATGAATTACCACATAACTCATTGAATGGTGTGTGCTTGTAGGAACGGAGTAAAAATATAGGTTTTCTGCCTAAAGCTGGGATAACAGCGAGCTAACACAAACTATGGAGCTGTCTTTGTAATACTTTATAGCTTCGTTTTTTTTATGGTATATCTATCTATCTATCTATAACCTCACGCCAGATCCCTTGCGGGGTAGGCAGAGAGTACAGAGTTCCAACAGGTTCTTTCCTTACATACCTCTCTGGCTTCCTCGACTCTCATAGTTCGTCTCATACACGCTCGCCGGTTACGGAGACTCTTGACTTTTCCATCAGATAAGACTCGGTTTATTTGGTCGTGGTAAGATAGTCTAGGTCTTCCCCGGTACCTGCATCCTTCCACTTTCACATTGTATATCTGTTTTGTCATTCTTTCCTCTGGCATTCTTTCTATATGCCCGAACCAACGGAGCATGCCCTTTCTCATCTTTACACCGATACTATTTTTATGGTACATTTTATTATTATTGTTGTTGTATCCCTTGAATCTACCGCAGCTCATCTTTTATTATGTCAAAAAATACCACCACAAGACAGGCTCTGCCTAGTGTGGTGTGTTTTGCCTTTTCTGTACGTTTTTGGAAATCAATTATTATTATTACTGTATTGAGCCGACCGTATATAAACGAACTTAACGCAAAAACGTAAAAAAGTATTTTCGCCCACTTCTTTTTAGCGTTTCGACGGCAAACATGATACAATTTTATACGGCCCAGAAAGCGGCCACGCTATCTGCATTTTTGGAAGCAGACATGAATTCTTGCTGCGTGCTGGTGTTAGAGTACGCAGGACACGACACAAGTGAGACAGCGTTTGGGTTGCATCACATAAACACTCCAGATTGTGCTATCAGTGAGTTTCCACCTGACCTCCAACCGACCTGGGTTCGAAGTCCATTTAAAGACTTCCAGACTCACCATGGTATTTTATGTCCAGGTAAAAGGCTCTTAGCAGGTAAAGCAAAAGCATTTGGTAGCGATCTTCATCGCTGAGCTTCTTTCCTCCAAAGATTGGACCTGCCACCCACTGTATTTCAGGAACAAATCTTTGTGTATAATATCAGCCTATACTGCCCACTGCTGGGCAAAGGCCTCCTCTCACAAATCAAGGTGAGAGAGATTGGGTCATACTCCACCACGCAGACCCAGCGCGGATTGGTGGAGGCAGGTTTGCGGCCACCTGCTGTTGGAACTTATCAAGCCGCCTTTAAGGCTTCCAACTCGGCTTAACGACTACCACATTAAGTGGTAACCGGGACCAACGGCTTAACGTGCCTTCCAAAGCACGGAGACGCTCGAATATAAAAATGCCACAAACGGTCACCCATCTCAGGCCGACCGAGTCCAACGCTGATTAACCTTGGTGATCGGTAAGAGCACCGCGGTCGCCCAGCGCTACGAGCGCCTTTCTCTCGCGCTACGAGCGAATCTTTGTGTGACCCACCAATATTAGTTTCGGTCTGGATGTTCTGCGTCCTCCATGTTTAAAAAAACACTAACATTTATTTCTTTATTGTGAGTTAACAATCATGAGCGCACACAAAATTCCGGACAAACAAAAACATTTTATGTCACACAAATAATTGTTCCGTAAGGAAATTGAACTCAAGTGAATCTAATGATCGGAGCAGCCTACGCTCTAACTTACCACTAGGCCGAGCGGTCATCAACTGGTGTTTAGACAAATTGCTTAAAAGGAAATTTTACACGATTTCCGTACTTGTTAACACTGAAATAAGCGGTACTTGTATAATACAATAGCCTATATTCTACCAATGCTGGGCAAGGGCCTACTCTTACTAATCGAGGAGAAAGAAATTAGGTTATACTCCACTACACGATTAAGTGCGGATAGAGGCAGGTTTGTGGCCACCTGCTATTGGTACTTATCAAGCTGCCTATAAGACTCCCAACCTGCTTAACCAGTTGACGCTTAAAAAGTGACCGAGACTTACAACCCCACGTTCCTTATGAAACACGGAAATACTTCAATATGAAAACGCCACAAAGGGTCACCCATCTTAGCCGAGCACTGCTAATCTTGGTGATCGCTAACGCGCGTCTTACTTTAATTATATAACTACCTATGCCATATTGAGTTAAGTTAATCTTATCAACGGATTTGACGTGATGATAAAGATAGTTAATCCTATAGTTTCCGTCTCAATCTTGTTAAAAAGGTATCACTATCTTCAGCACGGTTCTACTTCGAATGAGAGCCAACCTTCCCAATTATCCCGGGCGTTTGCGCAGGAGGGTAACTGCGGGTCAGTGGCAGACAGGAGGTCGTTAATTCAATAGGGGACACAACATAATTTGCTCGGCAGGTAAAAGTATTATCCCCTAAACAATATTAGCTACGTGACGAGAATCTTCTGTAATACTGTGTGTATTGTTGTATTAGAATTTATCCGTACACTTCTCTGTAGATGTTTATACCTAGTGTTACATACCTACAGTTGTATATACGTAAGACATCGCTTTGGAGAAACGATTTTATGGTGACAAATAGAAGTCAAGAAAAAAGGATAGTAATTCATCAAAATAGTGCATGAATCAAACCCGCAATTATTTGATGCAGTGATCCGACTTACACTGAACCCCTAAACCACGACATCGTCTTTCTCTTACATATGTATAATTATACTAGCAGTTTCCCGCGACTTCGTACCCGGTCGACAACAACGCCACCTACCGGGTACATGTTATATATATCCTATGATACTTCTAGAGAAGTAGCTTTCCAATGGTGAAAGAATCATTAAAATCGGATCAGTAGTACCGGAGATTACCCCGAACATCCAAACTCACGAACTTTACCTCTTTATAATATTAGTATAGATTAAATATCAGAACATATTCCGTTTTGTTGTTTTTTAAAAAAACGTAGCTCCACACTAGTATACATTCCTGTGTCGTGGATGCGTTTACAAACATGAAAATTCACATACACAAATACCGACCGAAAAAAAGCATTCACTCAATCATCACTGAATGGGATATCAACTTTATTCCCACCAATAAAGTCGATATCCCATTCAGTCGAGTTACTTTTATAGTACATGCAATATTGTACAATTTGGCGAGAAAGTCCTTTGTTTCGTTCCAGTCTCGCTTCCAGGCTCGCAAGCCTGCCTTTTATCTCAATGCTCTCGTACCCCTTTACCGGCAAGTCACGAAGAATTTCAATATTGTGTGTAGTCTCTCTATTTGAGAGCTAATATTTTTACGTACGTGAGTGACAGTAACCATTTAGTTGGTACCTACTAGAACAACCCCAGCTTAAGATACGGTACAAAATCAGCTGACAATTAGTTTGATATTTATGTCAAAATTTACTGTATTTGAATCATGTGTATATTTAAACACCGTCACGCCTATATTCCCCAAGCAAGGGTTGCAGATCTGTACTGAGTACACCCACTTGTCACCTTTTATATTAGAGGACGAGCCTATTGCCATATAACGGGCACAATTCCAGACTCCGGACTCATACTGGGAATATAGAAAAACTACATTTGTCCGACCTAGGATTTGAATTTAATGCATGGGACCTAACATCGTCGGCGAAAGTGGGTGTACAGAATACACGTCTGCCACCCCCGCTTGGGAAATATAGGCGTAACAGGGTTTATTTTAATTAAATGTAACAGCTTGTAAATGAATATAACTTATAACGTAAATACTAAATATAAAAAAAATAAGTCTACAAGTACAAAATTGTATCTGTAACAAAACATTTTGTCAATTTTATCTCAAACTCAATATAAAATAAACACCGTCAAGCCTATACTGGCAAATGGTGGAGAAGGTCAATAAACTCCACGGTTACTATTTTAAAATAATCATTTTACAATGTGTTTCATCGACATTATTCCGTGGGGTATGGGAGAATAATATAGGCTGGTATATCAGGTAGTCTGGGATGGTTGCATTTAGGGGTGTCGAAAAGTGATTTGTCAATAGCCTCAGGCACAGGAAAGGAAGTTAATTGCCGACGCCTAGGTCTCGAAAATCCGACCAATGGGGACGGCTGCCAAATATTGGATCAACTCGCCATTAGTAATTTTAGTAATTGCCGTTTGTAGCTAGGTCTAACTTTAGAGTAGCAAATACCGTATGAGCATACCACCGTATATTTAAACATGTCTAGACGCTCTGCTGTGGTACTGTGATGTTTGTAAGGATTGTCAAAATTAAGCCACGTACGACTCTGTCTGACATGGGTAACGGATTCTGACATTACCATTTTCGAGGGTCTGTGCTTTGAAAGACATAAGCCCTTGGCCATGCTTAACACTCGCCAAGTTAAAAGTCTTAACGGCATGATATGTTTTATTAACAGCAGGCGCCCAAAGTCCGCACTGTCCAATACTTTCTAACTTCGTATTGTGAGAGGTGGGAGAACATTGGAAAAATATATGTTAAGAAAGAAAATCATAAATTACTCAGTTCTCCAATACAAACGACTTTTGTAAGTCTATCTTTTTTCATTTCCACATTCTTCATGGAATTTATTTTAAATTATAACAAGACTTTTTAGAGTTTTTTAGAAGAGGACTGGTGGTTTTATGTTGATGGGCAAGGTGAACGGAAAAAGACAACGGGGCCGATCACCTAGCCGTTGGCGGGATCAAATCACTGTTCTTACTGGTCTCTCTGCAACAAATGCTTTAAGAGAAGCCCAAAACCGTAGCAAATGGAAGGAAGTAGTACACAAAGCTATGAATGCCTTTAAGGACACGACCTTTACTAATGCAGAGTAGGAAGAAGAAGAAGAGATAAGAGTGCTGTCGTCCAAAAGCTATTTAAGAATATTAGGTAATAATAGATATATTTTTCTGTAAATTAAGACAGAAAATTAATTGCAGTAGAAAAAATTAAAACGCCAGGATTCATACAGATATAGACTTTTAGATCTTAGGTAATATTTTACTTGCGAGCGCCGTACCCTGTATGCCATGCTCACAAAACACTTAAATACCTTCCCATCAGTTCCCGTTAAAGTTCAACAAAGATTCGCATTCAATAAATTACATTACGCATTCCTTCCCGAGTCGAAACAATTAACTAAACTATCAAAATATGTACATACAAACAAATCACCGACGGCCGTACTGTGTTTACTATATACAAACAAACATACAGACGGGGAGTGTCGGAAACCGCAACAATTTGGGGCCGGAGTAAATGTTAGCTTAGATAACTACAAATTTCACTGTGCTAGGGACATATTCTTTATGTCTATGCATATAAAAGTCATATTTGATATAGCCTTCATTTAAGCAACTTGGTCCGAATTATAGGCGACCCGAATTTACAACTGGCGGGTACAATCGAACAAGTTTAGGCTTTTCGAGATACAATCTTTTTTGTTAGGATTGCGATAGAAGAATAAATTACTAAAAATAGTACTAACATTTAAATTGTTTTTAAGTAAGTATCTACTTACAATGTATGGTTCCACAATTAAAGCTATATATTACTAGCTTCTGGCTGCGACTTCGTCCGCATTGAATTTAAACAGGAACCTAACCTAGATGTTAATCCAGATAATAAAATACCTGTTTGCCAAATTTCATATAAATCCGTTCAGGCGTTTTTGCGTAATTGAGTAATAAACATCAAAACTTTCACATTTATAATATTAATAGGATTAGTACGATAAACGAAACCACTATCATTGTAAGCTATATCGATATACACCATTTACAGATGATATTATCGCAATGGTGGCAAATTCTGAAAATAGCCTCTTTAATTTTGTTTAGTCTATCATCGTCAGTCTATAGCAGTCTACTGCTAGACATAGTCCTCTCCAATTGCATACCATTGAGTACTGGCCATTTCAGCCAGCCGCCCTACGAAGATCATCCACCTAGCCTGAGGGTCGGGCGTCCCGCACTACGTTTACTGATCCGGGGTCACTCAAGAACTATGTATTGTTATATATACTGCTGCTACCTGCGGCTTAGTACGCGTTTTTTTGTTATTAGGCATAGGTAGGTAGGACTTTTTGGGATAGCATTATTCCAAAACTTAAACGACACCTCCATGTTAAGTATCTTTTTAATGCGCTCAGCCGTGTTCATATGGAGAAATAAAAACAACTATCCCCAAGAATCTTGCATTTCCAGAGCTAAAAAGTAGTCTTAAACAATCTCTGAAAAATACTTCATTTTTCAGTGATAGTCTATTTAAAATCGATTCTGCCGTGTTGGATATTAACACGGACAAACAGGCCTTTATATCGTGCCCGTATGCACTTAAAATATCTTGTTTACTTCAAAATCACAAATCCCAAATCAATATCCCCGTGCGCTGTGCGGGTATCGTACCTGAGACTATTTGACAAAGTAAGTTAAGCAGTCTACGTTTTATTGCTTAAGCATGATCTAGTGTGTAAACAAAGTATTATTATTATTTCACGACTTAAGATACTTTAATACTATCTATAACATCACGTTAGATCCTTTGCGGGGTAGTCAGAGAGTACAGAGTTCCAACAGGTTCTTTCCTTACAGATCTTTCTGGCGTCTTCTCCACTCTCATAGTTCATCTTATACACGCTTGTATTGAATTTCGAATAAGACACGGTATATTTGGTCATGGTAAGATAGTCTAGGTCTTCCCCGATATCCACGTCCTTCCAGTTTCGCATTCTATATCTGTGTGGTTTCTTTCATATTAAGTTTCTTTATAATCCGTTCAGTTGATCAAATCTACCCTGCAGGCTAGGCGGAGAGTACAGAGTTCCTACAGGTCGTCCTTTCCTAGAGACCTTTCTGGCTTTCTCCACTCTTATTGTTCGTCTTTTAGACGCTCGCTGGTTACGGAGACTCTTGATTTACCCTTCGGATAAGACGCAATCTATTTGGCCATTGTAAGAATGTCTAGGTCTTCCCCGATATCTACGTCCTTCCACTTTCGCATTCTATATCTGTGTGGTTTCTTTCATATTAAGTTACTATATAATGCGTTTAGCCGTTTTAGTATGAAGAAATAATAGATATTCCGCAGAAATCGTGCTATTTTTCGAGATAAAAAGTGTTCTGTTTTATTTTACGATATAAGACACCTTCATATAAAAATTTAAATAAATTCATTTAGCCATTTTAACATGAATTAATACCAGCTATGTCGTAAGAGTCGTGCTTCTTTCCAGAATAAAAAGTATCTCTAATATTATCTCAAGACCTAAAACACCTTGAAAGTGTTAGTAAGATCCATTCTGCCGAGAAATAAGAGCTATCCCAGATGAACCGGGTAGTGAATATATTGTATATTTTGTCAACTTCCACCAGACTTATTTCTCTATCAAATATTTCTATCACCGGGTTCTATCTTAGCCCCACTTAGCCCGCACAGGTGGTATTTGTAAAGTATGTACTAACCTATAGCGGGATCTTATTCAACAAAAACTCTAACGCCGTATCATAAAAAAAAATACAATACCTTCCTTTCTAAGAAGGATTATCTGTTATTAGTTTATCTATTTATGATAGAATTATCGGAAAATATTTCTGATTTAAACCCTGTCTAAAAATGGTACATTGCCAGCTAAGTATGTTGCAAAGTTTTGTCAGCACATTTTGTGTTAAGTCTAACACAAAATGTGCTGACAAAACTTAACATCTTACGAGAAGACTCTAGTAAGATATTAATCGTCGTTAAAGTTTCGTATCCGGCCCATTCATCGTAAAAGTTCTCTCCAAAAGCTACAATCCTGAATGCATCATCGGTTCATGCTCGAAACTATATTTGAGTGTTTAAATCAAACGTATTAACAATTTCGAGTGAGTGCTTGTAACCACTGTAATGTTTTTCGTGATGAGACGAATCTGAGTCCAATATCAATTCATGGAGGAATTCATGTGTAGGCAAAATCACATATTTTGTGTCGTAACATTGCAGTTCGGGACAAACAGTTATAAAGCTTTATGGTTTATTCCGCGACAATCAGGTTGTTCTGGAACAATGAATGATTAATTAAATCGACTTTTTTCTTTCCTCAGAAACTGATAGATTTTTTTTCATGTTTTTTCTATTAGATTTGTACACACAATTCTGATCTTTTGTACAGGCTACAATTACACAAAATTTCATTAAAATCCATCCAACAGGTTTGGAGTAAAGTGTCTAGTTAGAAATTCAATGGTTTTCTTATTTTCGTCTTTTCTGGAAAAACGTTTTCATTTTCCGGAATAAATACTATACAGTATGTTAGCCAATATTAAGGTATTCGCATGCAAAGTTTCATCAAAATCCGCTTGGTAGTTTTTGCATGATGATGTTTCATACCCTTGGCAGACAGACAAACAAACAGACACGGAAGCCAAAAATTGTAGAATTGACTTTTACATCGATAGTATGATATTGTGGGTTATTCCCTAAAAATATTCCATGCACAGACACGACTTCCTTACAGTTTTCTTATATGTATAGATTATTACAAAGAGCAAAGTTTTGTTTGTTATCGATAAACTCTGAAACTACTGAACTAATTTCAATAATTCTTACAGCATTAGAAAACTACATTATCCAGAAGTAACATAGACTCGGTAGGTGGCGCTGTTATTGACCGGGTGCGAAGCCGCGGAAAACTGCTAAGGAGATTATAATCTGGTCTATTCAGTAGGTTTCTTTTGGCCTCTGGTAATATTGCTAAGGTACGTTAACAATTCTATCGATAAAAAAACGCCAAAGAGTTTATTGTCTACGTATATATCTCTTACTATAATAACTTTTACCGGACTCCAAACTACTGATAGTTGATGGTAAAGGTGAAGGTTGACATGTGACTTTGATAATTTAGGCAATTTAATCATATTTACCTAAATTTAAACCCATAATTTTTCGTTGCCTTCCTCTAAGGTCCACACTTTCTTGAAAAAAATAACTTTTTCCTTCCATCATTATTTTTTAAATCCTCGTTCCTTTCAACAGTAACGCCGAAAAGACCTTTCCTAATTTCATTAGGCGGTCCCTTAGCATCTGTTGCTTTGAAACTTGATGCTGTTGTTTCAACTTTCCCCCACAACTGATTTCCTTGTTCCAACTGGACTTTTTAACTCCACAATATTGGAATACAACCTTATTTTAACAATGCCAGAGTTTCATATTGAACAAAAAGTGGTTTGATAGCAGCAACCAAAACAAATTCTAATTTGACAGTTCGCAATACATTTCCTTCGAACTTTTGGTTATAATACAAAATTTTGAAGGCTATAAATAATATTATTCTGTTGTAACTGATGAAGATCGATAAACAAAATATTTTCCCAGAATACCTTTTGTGAACCTACGGTATTTTCATTAAAATTTAACAATGATTGAGTACCTTCAACCTTAATAAAAACATCTCATAACAACAATCTGTTTTGATTTTTCCGATCCAGTACTGCTATTAGCGACTGCAAACATAATGGAAATGAAAAGATTATATTTTCATTGTTTGGTGGTGATTCAACTTATGAAAAATGTTATTTTTAACAATAAATAACCTGGATTAAGATATGTAAAACTAACTGCAAAATATGTCGATATCTTTAGATGGAAACAACAACAGGATTCGTTTGGCATACTTTCACCAAAATTATTTTACTAAATAATTTAATGCATCAAAGGTCTCGTCCTAAGTTCCTGAAAAGATTAACGTGTGGTAGAAATAATTATCGTTATAAAATGCGAATAAAAATATATACTTAGAGATTTTTGATTATGTGAGCCAGATCTGTTTAAGAACAATTTTTACTTTGCTCAAGTTTACCATTGTAAATACATCCAGTCCGTATTCTCTCAGTGCGATATGTGGGTCTTTTAGCGGCATTTATTTTTTAGGGGTCCTCGTTATTTATAGTCGTGAGTTGTCGTCAGCACCTGCCCTCAGAGGCGGGTAAACTTGCCGGCAGTGAGCATGCGACGCCGCTGATCAATGACCCAAGGTTTTATTTATAAAATTCTTTATATAAGAGTTCAGTGACTTTATCTAAAATGCTTATTTGAGTGACTTAATGAACTTCTTTCAGCCACAAAATTAATACTTTTGTTTATTAGCAGAGGCTAAAAATTGGAAATAATACACTTATCAAACATATACGGTACTCCTCAAAGAAGTGTGCTGGGACCACTTCTTTTCTTCATTTATGTAAATTTCCTTTTTAAAACTTTACGACGGTTTAGTTGTCTCAAGTCTAGTCCTTTTGCTGATGAATATAATTATAATAATTGGTAATAATACATTTATGGACAAAATAAAGTGGATAAATATTAACGATCTGCAACTAATACAAATAAGACTAGAATAAAATATTTTCATCAAAGAACAGTAACAGTTGTTCATATATATAAAATATTTACATAAAAAAATAAATAAACCGAAAGCCAAAATACACTCGAAAACAAAACGTATCTAATAAAAGCGTTTGTACCACGATACTAATAAAAACAACCCCTCTACTTTTATTGCTGGTTGTTTTTCTAACAAGAAGCGGTTATGCCCGAGGAAATATATTTACGACTGCATACCGCTGACAAGGTAGAGCTCACGCGACGATTAATATGTCCTACGTATTTTACTCGAAAAGTATTCGAATCAGTGAAATATTAGCATAAACAAAGAAGCTATAAACTGATAACGCCTACTTTTAGGGCCTAGGGCGTGTCGCCACTTGGTACGGGAACATTCGGATCCCAGACAATTTTACGTGCTCTCTTTTTGTCATTACTGTAATGCGAATATTGCTCTTTGATGTTATTAACAACGGATTCTTTTTAATTAAAATCATTTGCTACGAAATAAATGCATTTCATTAATTGCAGCGCAGTTTTATCTCTTTATTTTACAAAAAAAGAAATTACATGTGCGGTGTGTTTTATCAGACATAAATTTCACATGACTCATCATCATCATCAGTCCACTGCTGGACATAGGCCTCTCTCTTCAGCTCTCCTCCTCCAATCCTTGCCCGCTGCCCTACGAATATCGTCGCCCCACCTAGCTACAGGGCGCCCTATACTACGTTTGCCGACACAAAGTCTCCACTCCAGTGTACCCCAACGGCTATCGGTTCTGCGGCAAATGTCACCTGCCCACTGCCACTTCAGCTTGCTAATTCGCTGAGCTATGTCGGTAACCTTGATTCTCTGACGAATAACTTCGATCCGGATTCGATCGTTAAGAGAAACTCCGAGCATAACTCTCTCCATAACTCGCTGAGCGACCTTTAACTGGTGGACAAGCCGCACTGTGGGTGGCCACGTTTCGGCTCTGTATGTCATTATTATTCACATGACTAAACACCTGAAATAAATAGTTATGAGTCAAAGATCTGAGCGGATTTCGCTTATATATGTATTTTTGGCATCGTTAAATATACATTATCATTAACCACACATTACACTAATTGATGGTAAACTTGGTTGATCACGACTTTACTAAAACTCTGTGTAGTTTACTCACCGGAATAACCTGGGTCTTTTTCCAAATCACTCCGAATATTTAAAATGAATTTTACTCATATACATTGCACTCTCCATCGTAAAATTTCTATAAGTGGCATAAAAAAATATTTAGTCCATCCTGTCGTGATTTTTGAAACATCCAAAACTTGCGCCCCAAGGGCAATAAAATAGCGCACGTTGTTTTTGCTTAAGGCCTTCTCACACCGTACGCGACAAGACGCAGTATTGGTGCGATATAATATTGATTACCGAATCAATAGCACATTTAATAATTTGAGATTAATTAATTAAGACTAAGAGAGATTATTTAAGACGGACGCAATGGTTAAGAGCTTAAGCCGCTCAGCCCACTGAGTCTAATAGTTCGATTCCTGCACAAGACAAATCTTTGTGTGACCCACAATTATTTGTTTCGATCTGGGTATTTGTGTGTGAATTTTCATGTTTGTAAATGCACCGACGATACATACTAGTGTGGGGCTAAGTTATGTAAATAAAAAAAATCAAGCTCTGCTATATGATTACTGAATAGAATAATAGACCAATAAATAATATTAAATCAGTATATACTGCCTCACTGCAGGGTAAAGACCTTCGAAACAAATCAAGGGGAGAGAGATTGGGTTATACTCCACCACGCGGACTCTGTGTGAAACGGTGGAGACGCGCTTTGTGGGCCACCTACAGTTAAAACTTATTAGGTCGAGTATACGGTTACAACTTGGTTTACAGACTACCACATTAAGTGGTAACAGGACCAACGGCTTAGCGCGCCTTCTGAAGTCCGGAGACTCTTATTTTTGTAAATGTCACATCTCAGACCAACATAGCCAAACGCTGCTTACTCTTGGTGATCGCTAAGATCACTGTGGTTGAACAGAACTTCGAACTTAGTCAAAGACTTATTTTATGGCGTTATAATCGTAGATACTTGGGCAGTTTGATGACAACAACACTAAAGCAATTAAAATTTTGCAGGACACCCTATGGCAATGGAGAAGCAAAACGTACAAGACAGTTTTTTATAAAACATATATTTGCGCCGATTTGAGGACAGCAAACCTTAAGCCTTTAAAATTCCGCAGAGCACGCCACGACATCATTTAAGGACCGGTGTTACAATAGCAAGACAAAGATATTCGATAGCATAAATATTTGCGCCGTTCTGAGGAGGGCAATTCTGAAGCATTCAGAGTTTCGTAGAGCACGCTACGTCCTAATTTGTGGAGCGATATCATTATTGCAATGGAAAAGCAAGACGGACATATTTTACCCTGTATTGAGGAAGGCAATCCTTAAACATTCAGGATTCTGCAGAGCACGCCACGACCTGATTTGAAGACCGGTGCTACAATAGCAAGATGGGACTTTTTTTATAGCACAGATATTTGCACCGATTTGAAAAGAGCGATCCTTAAGCATTCAGAATCCTGCAAAGTATTGCACGACCTAATTTGAAGACTGGTGCTGCTATTGCAATGTAGAAGCAAGACGGAGTTATTTTATAGCACAGATATTTGCACCTATTTGAGGGGTGCAATCCTTAAGCATTCGGAATTCCGCAGAGCATCGCACGGCCTAGCCGGCACAGTGCGCAGAGCATACTGTTCCGTTTTACGATAACTGTAATAGCGATCCCTTGGCACTCGGCATATTAACTTTTATTGCGTCGCGTATTTTGCTCGAGGCAATACCGACTATATCGAAATTAAAGAAATAACATATTTGGATTACCTGGTTTCAATAGACTGCCTCGTTGGTCTAGTGGATCACGAGGTCTAAGTTCGAATCGGTTGGTCGTGGTAAGACAAAGTGTAGTTATCCATTCGGAAAATTTCCGGTGCCCTTTATAATGGCAATATGCTCGCCTCCTATTACATTGATAATTGATATGGTCGGATAAAAATTAGTGTATGCAATTCACTTGGAGTATATAGGTGTGACGTTGATCTTTTTTTGTAGTAAAAGCTTATAACCAACTTATAACTTTATAAACATAACCTTTGTAATTTGACTTATGAAATACCATAGGTGTATTCGAAGTCCGTATTTTTATTCAACGAACAAAATAATCTTAGTTACTACCTCACGTAGCAGACTTATGGCCATTCCACAACTTTACGACTCGACGCCAACTCAACATTAATTCAACTCATTCTAAAGTATTATAATTTGTTCTTTATATCGTGATAAAAGTTAAATTCTAAAAATTTTAATAAATGTAATAAATGGCACGAACCAAACATAGAAATCCAAAGGCGAATTAAAGTTGATGATGTTGGTAAACGGATCACAAGGATGAAGAGGAGATGGGCAGCACACTTGATGAGGCGGGACGATGGCAGATGGACTAAGCCCGAAACAGTGCTGGCCTAAAACTGGACGGAGCGATGATACCATGAAAGTGGTCGGCAAATGGTGGAAAAGATTTGCTAGTCTCTGGAGTGGAATAAATGGCGTGATCGTTTAGAGGTAGGCCACTCATTAACCACGCAAACAGTGAATAGATACAGAGTGATTGATGGTGATGATGATTAGGCGTGAATTAAAAACGCGTGGCTTAAATGCCATATGCCGTAGACTTCGAACCACTTACAGATTGTTCAACCTAGGATTTGAACCTAAGACTACGTCATCGCCTGTCGCATCATGCGTCAGAGAACCGTTGAGACAATCAAACATCTGTGTGAGAAATTGGATAGAAATTAATGACACTCTTTGTCTACTTGGCGTATCTAAAGTTACGGATATTAATTATCAGTAAATATTACAAATTTCGCGGTCGAACAAACAAAGTCGATCGAATCAGGAAAGAGGAGATTCGTAAAAATCAAGGTCACCGATATAGCTTATAGAATTAGTAAGCTTAAATGATAATGAGCGGGCCACATCAAGCGAAGATGGGACGGGCGTTGGGGCAGAAATATTCTAAAGTGGAGGCCATATATTGGCAAGCGCAGCGTCGGACGGCCGCCTACCAGATGGACCGACGATCTTGTGAAGATCGCAGGAATTTGTTGGATGTAGGTGGCATCGGAATGCTGGAAAATGATTGGGAAGACCTATGTCTAGCAGTGGATAAGTATAGGCTGAAATGACGATGATTACAAATTTTGAAAATATAGATAGTACAATCCTGGTAGAGTCCTTCCTCCTAATTGTCTTCCGAGCAAGTATTCAATATTCTGCCAGTGTGTTAGTTCTACTACTACTGTAACAATATGTGTAACAATAGCACTAACACACTAGTAGAACATCGCACGAAGACGTCCCCACCCTTTCTCCTAAACGTTCTCAATGCAAGTGTACAATGTTATACCACTGTATAGTTCTACTCGTGTAACACTATGTATAACCATAGAACAGACTAACAGATCATGCACATTGCACGAAGACGCCCCCACATTGTCTCGTAATTGCTTTCAGTGCAAATGCATTTACTACTCGTGTGTTAGTTTAGGCTAAACGACTACTAATGTCCCGTAATAAAACTAATTTTTTTGGATTTTATTCCGATCTCTATCTAACTATATCATCACACGAGGTCTCTTGAGGAGTAGGCAGAGAGTACAGAGTTCCAACAGGTTCTTTCCTTAGATATCCCGATTTAACTTTAGCTTTTAAGTTCCCGACGTTTCGGGTGCTCTACGGCACTCATGGCCGCAGAAAAAACTGTGCCTGGTCGGTCTATTGGCGCATGGAAACCGAATATTCATGTAAATCTAAGAACTCAATATGTGATTCTATCTATATCAGTGTTTTTCAACGTGTAGGTCCAGCAACCCTCAGGTCAAGCACGCTAAAGAGAGAGAGCGAAAGAGAGCTCGGAGATCTTTGTTTCAGAGAGCACAAGGGGTCTGTGACAAGAAAAATCTGGCTGCCGACCTTCAAGCAAGTTCTGCATGAGAATAAGCTTCGAGTCCCACGCCAACGTCACAGTGACCCAGTGAAACCAGCCACAGTCGAGCGTCTCCCCGCTGTACTACCTTACTTAAGAGGAGTCACAGACACGATTGGCTACATCTTGAAGCGTGCTTCAATTAAAAAATTTTATAAGCCGCCGAAGAAGATTAGTCAATTTTTACCATCAAGTAGTAGGAGTATATAAGCTTGATTGTGAATGTATCTCTTATATAGGACAAACAAAAAGGCCGGTAAAAACTCGGGTTAAAGAACACATAGCCGACCTAAAACACCGTAGAAGTCTGCAGTCTGTGAACATGTCCTTGACCGCACCCGCCATAACATCAGAATTGATAAACCGCAAATCCTCGTGAAAAAACACCGATTCCTACTAAGGAAGGTTCGCGAGGCTATTGAAATTAAAAAACATCCTCATTTCAATACAGAAGATGGCTGGGTACTTCCATCAACTTAGGGTCCAATAATTAATATAATCAAATCCAAAACCAAGCATAACACTGCAAGACCTCAAGACACCGTGAGCTCATTCTGCCTAAATCGGACCAACAAAAATAATTAAGAAGTTGGAGGGTACCCCGTAACAACAACATGGGTGCTGCAAAGCACTCGAAATATAAGGAACTTCGAATCAAAAATAAACCGCGATAAAATCCGAAAAATAGTTTTATTTCATGTGTAATATTCGCGTAAATCTAAGAACTCAGTATTTAATTATGTATTTAGCCGATACCTAATTATATAAATTAATAAAAATGTTGTGCGTATTTGATATTTGTAACATAATAAAACACAGGTTACAAACAGCGAAGGGTAGGGGGTCGCGAAAATATTTTTCATTCTAAGGGGGTTGCATCATGGAAAAGGTTGAAAACCACTGATATATATTATCTCGTCAGATCCCTTGCGGGGTAAGCAGAGAGTACAAAGTTCTAACAATTTCCTTACATCGCTCTCATCTGGCTTCCTCCACTCTCGTGATTTTAGTGTCTTATTAAGATCTCTGTGGACCTAACACAATAGAAGATCTGTAGTCTAAGCGATTAGTAGGAAGGGTGGGTGCGTCTTCGTAGATTCACCGATCTATATCTTGCATGTACATTAAGCCCGATTGTCCATTGTACCGTAAACCCTGTCCGAACGCCGGAGTAATCTGTGTTTAGTGTCGCCTTACTAATCCACTCGTATCGAGTTATCTCTTATCTGTCTTCGTTCGGGCTAATCCCGCTACACAAGCACCGACTTACCAAAATACGCTTAAGAGAATTAATTAATCCTTAATAATGTTCAATTAAACAGAACGTTATTTCGTTAAATCATAATTTATTGCTTAATACCCGACATTGAACTTTAATTATTATACTGAGTTAGGTAATTAATTATACCATTAAGGTCTGAAGGGAATTTTGTTTGACAGTAATTAACGGTAGATTTGATTATTTTTTTTAGCTTTAGCCTCATTGTCCTAGTGTTACAATCACAAGGATCAGCGGGACGAAATGCATAATAGCTTTCAATTATTCTCATTTCGATTACATTCATTGATTTATTTTGGATCATAATTAATAGTCGATGATGTAATATTTGGAGATTAGTTAATGTTTAATTTATAATATAAATGTTAGCATCACTGATTTTAAAATTGTATGAATTACGAGTAACGGATATTTTGAGCCCTTCTTGGCTGGAACAGCGAATAAAGAACATCTGGAATGAGCGTGTCTTTTCACTCTATCACTGCGGACAACGCTTCGCAGCTGCTGTGCTAAAACCACGAGTAAGCAACACCATCACGCATAATCTTCGTAATACCAGCGCATGGAGTGGTTGGCGATCACGAGGTCCTAAAATCTAATTCTAAATCAGACAATAAGTTGATGCAGTTTCTAATACAAAAAAAAATATCAAGTCTAAAGGCAACAGATATACAATGCGAAAGTGGAAGGATATAGGTACCGGTGAAGACCTAGACTATTTTACCATGGCCAAATAGACCGAGTCTTATCTGAAGGACAAGTCAAGAGTCTACGTAACCGGCGAGCGTGTATGAGACGAACTATGAGAGTGAAGTAAGCCAGAGGGGTATGTAAGGGAATAACCTGTTGGAACTTTGTACTCCCTGCCTACCCCGCAAGGGATCTGTCGTGATGATATAGATAGATAGAGTCTAGAGGCAGCCTACCTTCTACGTGCACCACCCCTATATTCCCGAGGTGGGTGTGGCAGAGGTGTCCATAGTACACCCATTTTTCACCGATGATGTTAGGTCCCATGGAATAGGGGTAGCGTAATGCCATATATCGGGCACAGTTCCAGACCCCGGACACATACTGGGATTTTTTCGTTAGAAAAACTACATTTGTCCGACCTGGACGATGCATTTCTCCACTAAACCAACGAAGCAGTCAGTCAACAGTAAAAAAAATATACATATATTTTAAAAGACGAATACCAGATATTCATGCGCGTTCCGACGCTCCATTGCTTTCGCAAATGTCTGACTTCTACATCTTAATGTTTTCGAGAAAAACGACGTGGCATTTAGAAATTCAAATAGACAGCAATCTTAACTTGCACTTGACCCATTATTTAGTAAAATATTCACCCCTGCCACGTCGGTCTAGTGTTTTGGTTTTGAGGAGGTTTCAAATTCTAGGTCGGATGAAATGTAATGTTGTAATGTTAATTTCAATACAACCCAGAAGCTTGCATTATGGCCGATATAATGACAATAAGCTCGCTTATTGTTACATGGCATCGAATTGGCAAAAAATGGGTATATACTACTGTATATACCTATCTCTGCCGCTTGAGTAAAGTGGAGAAAGAGGAAGAGGAAAACGAAACTAAACCAAACCTGCGCTTGCAGTGTAAACAACACGGAACAAGATCCACCGGGACGAACTGAAACAAAATTTTAAACTGTTACTGCGTTTTTCGCGAGTTCACATTGCATTTGGCAAACAGTCCAGAACTTTTCCCTGAAGTGTAAACGTATTCCGCTATTGAAATAAATGCAGTATCAAATTAACTGTTATTACTATTGCTATGCTAAACAGTGTGTGTCTATGCTAATAGTCTAGCCGTCTGGAAAACTAATTTCCAAAATGTTTTCGTAAATAGCGCTGGTATATTTGCGTTGCTACACCTGAGCAGGGGTACACATTTAATTGACTAACAAATCATTACTTGAGAAAATATTGCCTTTATTATTATGCATTATATTACCTTTTCTTAAAACTGAAACCTCATTAAGCAATCTTGACTCACTTGACCGATTATTCAGTAAAATATTTAATAGGGGTATTGGAAAAAAAAACTACTTTTGCAGTAAAAACAGAGTAAAAACGGCGGTACAAGATTTACTAGGACGTACTGAAACAACATTTTAAACTGTTGTTTCAGTATGTATGATGTACGTTTTTTTAAGTTTTACATTACAATGGGCAAACAGTCCAGAACTTTGCGCTGGAGTATAAACGTATTTGGCTATTGCAATAAATGCAGTATCAAATTAACTGTAATTATGAGTGCCATGCTAAATAGTATAGCAGTCTTAAAACAAGCCGGGATATCAAGCAACGCCAATGCCTAGGAATTGTGATCTATACTTTTCAATATTGGCCATTCAAGTCAAATGATAAATAAACAATAAAAAGATTTAACCACAATAAAAAGTATAGCGAAAAGTAGTTTATTATAGTAAAATATAGTCTATCTATATCATCACGCGAGATCCCTTGCGGGGTAGGCAGAGAGTACAGAGTTCCAACAGGTTCTTTCCTTACATAACTCTCTGGCTTCCTCGACTCTCATAGTTCGTCTCATACACGCTCGCCGGTTAGGGAGACTCTTGACTTGTCCTTCATATAAGACTCGGTCTATTTGGTCGTGGTAAGATAGTCTTGGTCTTCCCCGGTACCTACATCCTTCCACTTTCGCACTGTATATGTGTTTTGTCATTCTTTCTTCTGAAATTCTTTCTATATGCCCGTACCAACAGAGCATACCCTTTCTCATTTTTACACCGATACTATCTTTCATAACTACTCGCTTTCTTACTACTCTGTTGCGAATACGGTCGGTCATCTTCACTCCGCACATCTTTCGCAGAGCTCGCATTTCTACCGCATTTATCCTACTTTCATTCTTCTTCTTACATACCCAGCTCTCGCTGCCATATAACAGCGTTGGGACAAGAACTCCGTTATGTATGGCCAGCTGTCCTGTTGGCTTAAGTGCCGGCTCCCAAGTAGTTATCCCTTCGCACCATTTATTCTGTTCCCTGCACTTTCACTTGCTCCAGCACATCGTTACCAACCACAATCCTTGCATTCGTTCTGGTTTCTTCTCGTTCAAAAACCATAATCTTGGTTTTCCTTACATTCAAATGTAAGCCATTGTTCATGCAGTCGTCTTTCATAACTGTGACTAGTGTTTACAGATCAGTGGCTATTGGCGCTATCAAAACCGCATCATCTGCATAAAGTAGATGGTTTACCACTAAGTCACCCATTTGTACACCTTCATTCATTGCTTCCAGTCTTTGAAGACTTATCCAGATATATTATAAACAGTCTAGCAGACAACACGCAAACCTGCTTGACGCCGATTTCGACGTCAAACCAGGGTGACCTGTTACCACTCACCCGTACGCATGCCTTGCAGTCCACATAAGTGGACTGGACGGCTCGCAACAGAGTGCCATCTATACCGTACTCAGGCGAAATGTCCCAAAGTGTCTTTCGCACAACTCTGTCAAATGTCTGCTCCAGATCCACAAAACCGCAGAAAACCTTCCGGCCCACTGCCAGATGCTTCTCTACGATGTTTACGATGTTGCGGAGGGAGACAGCTTAATCCGAACATCCTCATCCAGATCTGAAACCCCCCTGTGCCTCGTACAATATTCCATCGCACTTCTTGCGCATTTTCCGTTCAATAATTTTACCGTACACCTTGGCTGCCAAGCTGATCAAACTGATGGCTCTGCAATTGGTGCAGTCATATTGTGAGCCCTTACCTTTATACAAGGGTACTATGACTGCGCGGCGCCAATCTGTAGGGACTCTACCGGTCTTCCAGCAAAGGTTTGCAAGGACCCGGAAGGCGTCCCGGACGCAAGTTCCACCATATTTGATCATCTCCGCAGATATCATGTCTACTCACGCAGGTTTACCATTTTACATACTTCCTATCACCCATTCAACTTCTTCCAGAGTGATGTCCTCTGTTGATTCTGGTGCCGCAAACTTGCCTCTGGGCTCGTCTCCGGCACCAGTATTCGGGGCATCTCCATACATTTCTCCAAAATATTCATGTCTACAAGAATGTCCCCATCTTTAGATTTTATCCTTTCCATTCTGGAGCCTGACGAATCACCTCGAGCCTTTCTTACCTTGCTCTAAAAGAGTTTGGTGTTGGTCTCGAAGTTCTTCGCCAGCCTCTCCTCCTCTATCGCATTTGCTCTTTCACGCTTTTCTTTTACTAAAGTTTTAGTGGCATTCTTGCAGTGCCGGTATATTTCTTTCCTCATTTCTGTTATACCGGCATTCAGGTTCAAAGAAAAAAACATAGTCCTGCCACGCTTTCTTCTTACTTTCTACGGAGCTTTGCAACTCCGCATCCCACAATGCATCACCTTTTGCTGTACTATGCTTCTTTGAGCAACCACACTTACTACTACTACTTCTTTCGCGGATTCCACCAAACTCTCTTTCAGGCTATTCCAGCATTCATCTACATTAGAGTCCAAAGAACCAGCTGTCAAAAGCTTGTCCTGCACTCTTTCTTCATACATTCTCCTCACGCTCTCTTCTTGCAGTACTTCAACCTTTATTCTTTCAAGGTCTCCGAAGGAAATACGCTCTCGCCAGTGCCTCCACTTCCTGAACAGACCACTAAACCGCGCAACTACGTACCAGGATCAAATCTATCATGCATTTTTGTTCATTCCTTCTCCACGTATAAATATGTATGTCCTTTTGCTGAAATATCGAATTAGACACAAGAAGGCCCCTTTCCAAACATGCACCTATAATGAGCTAACCTGCATCGTTCACTCTCTTATCACCATAAGGATCCAGAGCAGCGTCGCAAGTTTGCCGCCTTGTACCTACCCATCCGTTCAGGTCGCCGCACATAATCACATTTGCGTTAGCCTCAGCCAGATCCAGAACTTCCCTGACATTGTCCCAAAACTTCTCAAGGTCCTGCGGTGTCGACGAGCTTACGGAGCATATGCTGCGACCAAAAATACTCTAGTAACACCCAGTTTTAAACGGACCCAAAGTAGTCTCGCATCGAACAGGCTCTCTCCAACTCCAGAGGCCAGGCGACGGGACAGCAAGATACCCACCCCCATGCTGGCACGACTGCTCTGCGATACTGCAGACCACAGAGCCATCGTGCCTCTCCAACTCCAGAGGCCAGGCGACGGGACAGCAAGATACCCACCCCCATGCTGGCACGACTGCTCTGCGATACTGCAGACCACAGAGCCATCGTGCCATCAGGAAGATCACAGGTTTCACTGCCTTAGTCGCCGCTTAGTCTCTGTTACGCACAGAACATCGTGGCGGTGTCGCCATGTATTTGGGAAGTGACTTGCCTTACAAGGTATTAGCTACTTCGCCCCCTAACTACTCTGCCTCTGCAGAGTATATTTTCATCGAAGTCTCCCTGAAAGGGTCGAAAATTGTTGTAGGTGTGGTTTACTGTCCTCCTAACACTGATTATTTCACCGATTTCGAATTGGTACTAGAATCTTTGGGTTCGGAGTATGCTCACCACGTCATCATGGGCGATTTTAATACTAACCTCCTTTCGCTCAAATCTCCTCGCTCCCTTAAACTCCTGCAAATTATCGAGTCAAGTAGTCTACATGTCTTGCCTCTACAAGCTACCCACCACAATACCTCAGGTGATAATACTTGGCTTGACCTAATCCTCACCTCCAACCCATCCTTGGTCTCCTCGCATGGTCAATGGGAGGCTCCAGGATTCTCACACCACGACCTTATTTTCCTTTCATACATCCTGAAACCTCCTAAACCTAAACCGAAAGTAATGCACGTGCGGTCTTTTGCAAAAATGGACGTGCTCAACGTCCTTATCCAAGGATGCGTCTCAAGTGTGTTGGGAGTCACTGATGGAAGCCAGTACCATCGACGATAAGGTTGGCCTTCTGAATGAAACAATCACTAGACTGTATGACCTTCATGCACCGGTCAAAAAAGTTAAATTGAAACGCCCACCAGCGCCTTGGATGACTAGGGGTATTCGTATGGTGATGAGGCGAAGAGATCGCGCATTTCGGAGATACAAAAAAGACCGATGTGATGAAAATTGGACTAACTTTAAGGTTGCTAGATATCGGTGTAACCAGATGGTACGTAATGCTAAACGCCGTCATATTCTCGAAAATATCTCCTTGTCTACATCTGCAGGTGTCTGGAAATTCCTCGGAACCCTCGGTGTGGGCAAGCCGCGACATTTGGACCTCCCTAGCTCGGTTGGATTAGATGATCTTAATCAACATTTCACCACCACTTCCACTATGGATCATCTGACTAAAACCCAAACTATTCTCTTTTTGAATGGTCTAACGCGCTCCAATATTATTCCCTTTCACCTTTCTCCAGTGGATTCTTCTGAGATCAAAAAGATCATCCTTGCCATAAAATCCAATGCCGTTGGTTGTGATAACATTAGCCGACGTATGATCACAACAATACTGGATCATCTCCTTCCGGCGATTTCACATGTAATAAACTTTTCCTTAGATACTGGATCCTTCCCCACTCTGTGGCGTAAAGCCTTCGTAAGGCCCCTTCCCAAGATCTCAAATCCTTCTCTTCCCGTACATTACCGTCCTATCTCTATCCTTCCATTTCTATCTAAAGTACTGGAGTCCTGCGTCCAAAAACAAGTGTCCCGTTTTGTACTTGCAAACGGATTAATCAGCTCACTACAATCTGGATTTAGACCAGGGCATAGTACTACAACTGCACTCCTTAAAGTGACTGGCGATATTAGGGCTGGCATGGAGGAATCTAAAGTCACACTTATAGTTTTGGTAGACTTTTCGAATGCGTTTAATACTGTCAGTCACGATGTCCTCATATCCATTCTTTCTCATCTTATGGTCTCGGACGAAGCACTACAGTGGTTTTCCTCATATCTTCGGGGGCGCCAGCAGTCTGTACAGGTCGGTGATTGTTCATCAAGTTGGGCTAACCTAGACTCTGGTGTTCCTCAAGGCGGTATACTCTCCCCTCTATTGTTTTCTGCTTTTATAAATCTCTTAACCTATGAACTTCAGTGTGAGTATCATCTTTACGCCGATGATTTGCAGCTGTATGCTCAGGCTGAAACTAACAGCGTCCAAGGTGCAATCATAAAACTTAATCATGATTTGGACACGCTTAAGAACTGGTCTGATAAGTTTGGTCTCACTGTCAACCCTCTTAAATGCCAAGCTATTATTGTAGGCAGTCCACGTATGGTGAGCCGAGTGGTTATTGATACTTTACCACCAATTATTTTTAATAATTCGCCCATTCCATTCAGTCAAAACGTGAAAAATCTTGGCCTCCTTATTGACAACTCACTTAGCTGGCGGAATCTGATTGGTAGCGTAAGCCAGAAGGTAACGGGTATCCTGCGGATGCTCTATCGACTGAAACACTTTCTTCCATCCAAAACTAAGGCACTGCTCGTGCAAGCTTTAATCTTTCCAATAATCGACTATGGTGATGTGTGCTACTTTGACCTGAATGCAGATCTACTCAATAAATTGGACCGACTTCTGAATAACTGCATTCGATTTGTATTCAATCTTCGCAAGTATGACCATGTTTCCATGTATCGCGCGGAACTAAAGTGGCTTCCGATTCGACAGCGTAGGAACTTGAGAGCACTTACAACCTTGTATTCTCTTCTTGAGTCTCCTTCTTCCCCGTCTTACCTATCATCTCAGTTTCAATATTTAAGTTCCAACCACTGTAAAAATCTACGCTCTTCTCATAATCGGCTTCTTCAATGCCCACTCCACCGCACTAACTTTATTCACTCTTCTTTCCTCGTGCAATCCATTCTTCTTTGGAACTCTCTTCCTCCTAATGTGAGGATGGCAGAGAGCCGGTACTCCTTCAGAAAAGAACTCGCGAACACATAACTAAAAAACTGTTAGCAGAATCATCTCGTTAGTATGTTTAATTATATTTATTGTATTTATTTATCTAATGTTACATTCATTTAATTTTATGTGTTCTATGTATATATACATATTAAAAATTTATATATATTAGTTTATTATATATGCGTATCTGTGTATTATATTTAAAATATTTGTCCTCCCGCTAATTCTTTATATTGTAGTCCAAGTGCACCTACCTTGTTTTCTCTGCATCACCCTAAGGTTGACTGGGAGAGAATGCCTTTGGCATTAAGTCCGCCTCTGTACAATTTTGTGCAAAAGTATTAATAAATAAATAAATAACATCCAGGCGTCTCCCTTTTATCGCATCAATCACCTCATGCATCTTATCTTCCATACCACTCCTTACATTCCACGACTCGCCAGTACAGGCCCGGCGTGATGTATGGCGGCCTCCATCGCCGCTTCCAACTATATTCATAGCGACGGAGGCGGGCTGGTACGCGTCGCCTTGGGGGGACGCTCTAGCCCGCACTGCGGTACGTCTTTGGTCCAAGATTGCAGCCATAATGACTGGCAGGGGTCGCGACGAGCACGCTCTTGGACGGACCCCCACCTAAAGGACTTAAGTACCACCTGTCATTAAGATAAATTTAGTATGTAATTGAAAATTTTATGAGACCAATTCGTAAGGCCAAAAATAGAAAGACTTCAAACTTTTATATCTGGGTATGAACAATTATCAGTATAATACTGGGAATGCTCTGCCGTATAAGCCCGGGCTTATACAGCAGAAAATGGACAAGATTGAGCTCGCAAATTATTAGCTCAGTTGCCCACCTTAAGGAGATATGGAAAGACAAAATGGAGCTACCCTCAACAAGTTCATCAAAAACAAATACGCGTGATTTCAAAACGAACTTCACTCACCCCGAAGAAAAAGACAGAATCCGCGACAATGTTCCACATAAAAGCTAGAACGAAATATCATGTGAAACAAACCGAGTTAAGTTTAATTATGCAACCGCACGTAGCATTAGTTAATTTGTGTGACTAACTCGTATCTACAGTAATGTGATATTACTCGTTGCACTTAGGGAAAAACAACCACACAGGTCGGGAACAGTAGTTAAAGTAAGATTATTCTGATGAATATACGATGGTGGAACATATACAAAGTGAAGGATCAGAGGTGCGCAATACCTTAAACAGGGTATCACCCTTATGTGTGCGTGTGAATGATCTACACTATCGACCGCGGGGTCTTACACCGTTACCAGACAAGAGAGTGAACGTGCAACAACTTCGCTCCTCACTATTAATGGGACGACGCTCACTATAAAAAAAATCAATAATGAAAGTAACTCCAAATTATTTTTAAGTTTTTCCTTTTGTTAAATTTTGAAGATTATATGAAACATGTTATATTTAATTGCAACATTGTATTGTAATGTAAGATAGCTTTTATTCATGAGCCGGGGACTGGTGAGCGGTAAAACTCGATTTTTATTGTATATTTTCCTATGGTGTAAGCTGTATGTTTAATTAAATAAATCAGTGGTTTCAAACAAAATGTTGATACTTATTCTATCAAAAAGTATGAAACTTATGATGTTTTGTTTTATTTGCGGCGAGTGTTGCCACAGTAAAAGTTATTACTATTATAATATATGATAAGTACTATCACCTGTTTTGGGTTTCGATTTCCTATTATTTACCCCCTGTATATAATGCGAAAGTGGCAGCATGTACCGAGGAAGCCTCCATTTTCGAGGCTTTCCCGGTATCGGTGGGGCGTTTAATTGGTAATACTAGTCTACTAGAATAATCCTTCACACGTCTATAAGTAAAGTGACACAGAATCACCTCAGTTAAGTCCTCTCTCTCTTTGTATTATAACGCTAGATACACGGTAGGCAGAGAGTACAGATCTCCTCGTGGGCTTTTTACAACTAAAATAACATCACTTTGCATTTCTGTACAAAATTAAACTACGTTTTATTCATTTGCTCGTGACTCATGTACCGTCGACTTCGTACGAACCCAACAATAAATAATTTCAAATTATGGTGCGCCAGAGTGTTGTTGGGAATATTAAAAGGCGCTGTGAAGCAAATTGTAATTTGTTTGCTTATATTATAGTTTCAAATGAATAAACTGCTATGATTTATTTGAACCTCCAAAAGAATGCAGTAATAGGTATAGTGCTACAAGGGGGGGAGGGGGAAAAACATTTAGTAAAATTTTCATACTACCAGGGAGATATTTCAACAGTTGGGTCTGCACTATTTACTAATTACTTTACGAATCAAAGAATGAACTTGGGTAAATTTCATAGCAAACGGCAAGTCTCCGACTTGCATGCAGTGACTTTACTTGATAACAGCGTTAGTTCCGATTTTTTCCACGGGCCAAAAGAGCATATCTGTACTAGCTAATTTCGAGTGTCTGTATTATTTCATTGTCTATTATGACTAGATTTGACTACAGCTTGGTCGTGTCAAGAGAGCATTGGACACTACAATCACTAGTTCGAGATCGGGACAAGGAACAAATCTTTTTGTGACTTTAACTGCTCGTCAAGAGTCACCGAAACCGGCGAGCGTGTATGAGACGAACTATGAGAGCGGAGGAAGCCAGAGAAGTCTGTAAGGTTAGAACTCTGTCTGCCTATCCCGAAAGGGATCTGGCGTGATGGTAAAGATAGGTAACTGCTTGTTTCAATGTGTGTTTTTCTTGTTTGTAAACAGGTAAATTCTTAGTGTAAGGTTATTTTTTTTTAAAGTATAAAGTTACTCTAGTTCACGAACTGCGATGACTTATCATTATTAGTGTATAATTTTTCAGTTTTAGTAGTCTCTTGAGTCTCGTTCAGCTTACTAATTGTTCCACCACATTTGGTCGTGCATCATAATGATAAAATGTAACGTATGAAACCGCGTATTTTACAAAGTTTTTTACTAAATTCGGTGCATTCTTGCATACGCCTTTTTCTCTTCATCTATAACAAATATGGCTTTCATAGAATTTCACTGAACAATTGTAATGTTGAAATTATATAGCGATGTATCTATAAACACGCACTTTTACAAATTCATATACTCTCCTAATTTTTCTGCGTCATTGGTCTAGTGGATTCTGGGTTCAAATCCTAAGTCGGGTATAATAAAAAAAGGTTTTCTATAAAAGACTGCCTCGTTGGTCTAGTGGCAAAGCGCATCGCTTTGTGATTACGAGGTCCTGGATTCAAGTGTAGTTTTTCTAACGAAAACTTCCCAGTACGAGTCCGGAGTCTGGAATTGTGCCCGGTATACATAAGCTCGCCCCTTATTACATGGGACCTAACATCGTCGGCGAATACACCTCTGCCACCCCCGCTTGGGGAATATAGGCGTGACGGTGCTTCCTATAAAAATTATCTCAGTACCTGTTTGGAGTCTGGAATTGTTCTCGATATAATGAAAATAAATTCGAACCTAACAACGTTAACAAAATGGGCACACAACACCTCTTATAACTGCAATATTAAAGTGCCAGTGTTTCTATTTTATTTTTTCAGCATATGCCCTCGTAAACTGACTGGCAGAAAATGCCTCAGGCATTAAGTCCGCCCATGTACATACGTGCATAAAGAATAAAATAAATAAATAAACTACAACAAAACTTATTTTTAGCTTACCTAACTTACTCGCCAGCCAAGCACGCAAAGCATCAAAAATATTTTAAAATTAAAACATATAACAAACAGAAATATTTTTTAATTTGCTCATGTAAGCGAGAGTAGAGGGTGTCAGAATTTTATTCCGGGCAAAACCTTATTCCGTCAAAAACGGCGGAGCGGCATTTTGGATACATAGCACCGTGAAAGCTATTTTCCTTCCACGAACTAATTATACTGGGTCGGTATTTCGGTATATTTTTACCTTTAAATTAAAAAATAACATCACTTAAAAAAACAACTATATTACGTGTAGCTTAGTTCTCAAATTTGTATAAAAACATGATGTTGCTCGGTCCAGCTTTCTGTGAAAAAAAAACTTCATTGTTGCTTTTGACAGAAATACTCTCATGCCAACATACCCCAAGCGCGGGTAGCAAAGGTGTAGTGTGTAAACCCATATGTCGCCTAAAACGTCAACTCCCAATTTGTTCAATTTGAAGTAAGGTTCCCGTGTGTGTGTGTGTGTGTGTGTGTGAATGATCTACGCTGTTGGCCGCGGGACCTTTACAGCTTTACCGCACAAGAGGGCGAGCGTGCATCCACTACGCTCGAGCCAGAAGGGCAAGTGGGCAACTAGCTCAAGGGCGCCTCAAGGAGAACCGGCCTCGGCTTGGGCAGTCGCTATGGGGGAGGGCGTATACTAGGTATCTCACCGTGGTGCTCTGCACCGGCCGGTGTGCAAGGAATTCTTCGACCTCGCCGTCGAGGTCGGTATCTGAGCGGTATCTGTATCCGAAAGAAGGGATGTAAGGGCATCGGGAGGGTCGGTGAGAACATGCCGCGGACGGCGGTAGCGGCTGATAGGAGGGCAGTTAGGTTCGTTGTCGGCGGCGGCTACGATTAGCGGATTTCTATGAATGGTCGCGTTCGCGAAATATCGGGTTGTCGCATCTTTAATAAAGGCGCGAATAGGTTCGAGAGCGAGATCGGAATGGTACATTATGAAATGGAATGTGACATTGTCCTAAATTATAACACATTAGCTTTTAATCAATTATTTTCTGTCATGATCCACTCCGAATTTATTAGCCTATTGTCATTTAATATTCAAACTTAGAGTCCGTTCACATAAACCGGCTTGAAGAGCATCGGAGAGGTCACGCTCAGCCAGTACACTGCTTTTAATGTTTCAGACTGAGCCCATTAGGACGTCTCTTGAGGGATGCTCTTGTCATAAAAGATGTGAAATATAACAAAGAGCGTGTTAATAAATGTTATTTCAATGTTGCCAATGTCTATTTTAAGTACTATGTGTCTTATAGTCGCGGGTTCGATTCCCGCACGGGACAAATCTTTGTGTGATCCACAATTATTTGTTCCGGTCTGGGTATTTGTGTTTGTGAATTTTCATGTTTGTAAACGCACCCACGACACAGGAATTAATCCTAGTGTGGGGCTACGTTTACAAAAAAAAAATTAACAAAATTAACATTAACTATCAAAATTTAAATACCTCGTTGCTCTAGTGGCGATTAATATGGTAGCGATCTAGTGATCCTGGGCTCGAATCTTAAGTTGCAAAAAGTGTAATTTTTTCATAGCAAAATTCCTAGTATCAGTCCGCAGTCTGACATTATGCTCGGTATAGTGGCAATCGAGTGTATTCCTCCCTCCCTATTCCATTGGGAACTAACATCGTTGGAAAAAGTGGGTGTACACAGGTCACCTCTGCCACCCCTGCTTAAGGAATATAGGCGTGACAGTGTTTATTGTTTTATTAAAATGCACTATGCTCTTTGAGCCGGTCCATGTGAACGGTAACGATACGGTAAATACGAAAATGTTGTCTAAGTTATCAGCCACATTAATAGAATCGCTTTCAATATACCTGAGTAGTTTTTATGTAACTTACACAATGTAAGCTATGTTTATATTTAAGCTAATTGGTCAAGGTAAAAAGATATTTTTGACCAGGTCTAGTGTTTAGTGTTTTATTTCATATTTAAAAATATTACAAATCTTTCGGTGTAAAGATGAGAAAGGGTATGCTCCGTTGGTTCGGGCATATAGAAAGAATGTCGGAAGAAAGAATGACAAAACTGATATACAATGCGAAAGTGGAAGGATGTAGGTACCAGGGAAGACCTAGACTATCTTACCATGACCAAATAGACCGGGTCTTATCTGAAGGACAAGTCAGGAGTCTCCGTAACCGGCGAGCGTGTATGAGACGAACTATGAAAGTAGAGGAAGCCAGAGAGGTATGTAAGGAAAGAGCTTGTTGGAACTCTGTACTTTCTGCCTACCCCGTAAGGGATCTGGCGTGATGATATAGATAGATACAAATCTTTCTTTTTTCTCTTTTAAAAAAAAAACCTAGCTCTACACTACGATTTATTCCTGTATCGTGGGTGCGTTAACAAACATCAAAATTCACATACACAAATACCCAGACGGGAACAAATAATTGTGGATTATTTGTTCCCGTCTGGGATTTATCCCGTGCGGGAATCCACCCGCGATTATTAGACACCACTGCGCTAAACCTAATCAATAATACCTTAACTTCCCCTCCGGTCGTTACAGCAACCATGGTTTTCTTTTAGTTACACAAACATACATTTTTCAGATTTCTATTATTTAGTCAAATATGTTATGAAAATCAAGAACAATTTAATTTACATTTTCACCATTAAGAATGGTGTTTTTGGAAGCTTGTAATTACAAAAATGTGATAAGTACAAAATCAACTTTGATAAGCGCCGTGTTGTTAGTCACACGAAAGCTCTCATGTTTTTTTTCCAAATGTAATAACTACTGGTTCACGATTGTGTTTTGTCATATTTATTTACTTTCATGAAATAAATCAAATGTAATACATGAATACATAATTTAATTGTAATCATTACACACAATAACAATAAATTTGACTATTACGGAATAATAATAATAAATGTTTACAAAACCATCCGGATTGCCGATTTAATTGAGGAATTTATTTTATTTAATTTTATTTTTTAAAGAACGTAGCCCCTCACTAGGATTTATTCCTGTGTCGTGGGTGCGTTTACAAACATGAAAATTCACATACACAAATACCCAGACCGGAACAAATAGTTGTGGATCACACAAAGATTTGTCTCGTGCGGGAATCGAACCCGCGACTATTAGACACAGTGGGCGGAGCGGCTTAAGCTCTTAACCACTGCGCTAAATTGTCCGTCATTTTCCTAGCATTACCTAAACAAAAAAGGCATATAATTTATTTTTTTGTGCCTAGTTGATGTAGTGACGCAGGATTCGATCCTATGTCCGGAGTTTGGAATCGTAAGCAGTATAATGATAGTAGGTGGCGAACCTATTACATAGGGACATTGTTGCCTATATGTATAGGCTTTCTCTCTTCCACCCTCGTTCATGAAGTGCAGGCGTGGCGCGGGTTGTTCTTTTTTACATGAATAATTGCCCTAGGTACATCATATATATTTACTTTGACATTTTTCTATATAGTCATCTCTATATATAGCATCACCCAGATCCGTTCCAGTGCAGGAAAAGAACACGGCATCATTCTGGCTTTATACATTGCAGTCAAAGCCAAAAGTCAAAGTCTTTTTATTGAAACCAAAACGAACAGTACATGCGTATTTTAATAGCAAACCACGACTTTTAGGAAAAATTGGGATATATTTAAAAAAATGCAAAGTGATAAAGATCCACGTAACTATAGTAGGGTGAAAACTCGCTGAGTCATCAGTTTAAATATGTGGCTGTACTGTGTAAAACGCGTGGAATGAATTCACTCGCGTTTATTACAACAAATCATGCGACGTCATTTAATTACGAACAGTTTCGAGCAAGTTATTTTTAATAATACAGTTGTCGTAGGCCGTGGGCATGCGTGATTGTTCAGTATACATTTAACTTATGTACACATTGAACATTTTTAAATTCTCAAATCGGTTTTGTTTTTTTTGTTTTTATAAGTGTTTGGGTGCATGTAAACCAAATATTAGAAAGAAAGAAAGAAGAAAGAAAAGACATTTATTTGACCAACACACTACAATACAGAGTAAACGGCCAGTTATGTAAAGTAAGGCACAATTGTGTGGGGCACAACAGGACTCTGCCTCAGCATATTGCTGCACTATGGTTGTAATACTGGTATTCTGGCAAAACCTTTGTAAGTGGCGTTACGGGTATCTTTATATTATATATATATATATATATATATATATATATATATATATATATATATATATATATATATATATATATATATATATATATATATATATATATATATATATATAACATTGATCAGCTTGAAAGCTAGGTAACAATCATGGACCCTGTCGGGCACAGCAAAGTGTTTAGGAGAGAGGAAGACTAGTAGGAATGTTATTAAATTTTTATATTGAAATACTTAGCTACCAACTGTTATTGTTGGTAGGAAGTCAGTAGTGATAGATTTTTTAATAGATATATTATGTAATTTATATTAGTTTTTTTTTTATAAATATAAAGATATAATATAAAGATAGTAAAAAAATAAGTATACAGAAAAAATTGGCATACATAAGACAGCACTCAGCTCAGAAGTAGCAACATATTTAAACTGAGTACAGCCACTTTTCGTCAAGGATGTTAGGTCCCATGTAATAGGGGGCAAGCCTATTGCCATATAGCGGTCAAAATTCTAGACACCAGGCTCATATGGGGGATGTTTTCCATAGACCTAGGAGTTGAACACAGGATCTCGTGATCAGAAAGCGATGCGCTTTGCCACTACACCAACGAGGCAGTCTAGAATAGATTTCAAGCAACACCAAAGTGTGCAAGTGACATCGATATATTTGATCGAAGGCAAGCGATTTGTAAACTGGAAAGATTTGGTAACTGATATCGCCGACCGCACTTACTTCTAACACGCTTACACTTACACTTTTGGTGTAAAATTTGTTTACATATTTTATTCTTTCTTACATTTTTACCTTTAAACCCTTATCCTAGAGTAGACAGCAGCAGTGCTAGTATTCTAAACATCACATTGCTCGCTGCATTATTTCCGTGCTGCAACCATGTGTGTGATTGTGCGCACGGACGCGCACGTTTGTGTTTGTGTGTGTATACATGTATGGCCGAGGAACCTTTATAGCTTTACCAGATTCTTGTCTCTTGACAAGCATGCAACTACGCTTCAACTGGAACCTCAGATACGCAAACACATGCTAACAGATTTATACAGTAACAGAATTCAAAATAACCCAAATGCGGGCTACAACGACCACCCTTGCTCTCACGCACTTGATTTTAACATGAAAACATGAATTTTAAACACACGACTCGATAATAAATCGCACGCCCACTAAACCGCACAAAACAAATGCTTGGTCATCAGCAATGATTCTCTGAATGCGGTCGTTGGGCTGATATACAAGGGCTCGCTGCTAAGATACAACTAGCGAGTGACCACAGAGGGCGGTTTGATATACGGTTATTGGCTCCCGGACCTCTGACTGTATGAACAGAGCGGGTCTAGATATGACAAATGGCTGTGGTGACGGCCAACTGCGATTCTCTATGAAGTTTGATGGTAAATAAACAATTACTTGGTCCAGTCGTTTGAGTGTGGACCGAATAACAGGATCGAAATACATCGATCACAAGGAATTTTAATATGTATGTGTATCATCACGCCAAATCCTAGCGGTGTAAGCAGGGAGCACAGAGTCCCGACAGATTCTTTCCTTACAGATATCTCTGGCTTCCTACAATCTCATAGTTTTTCTCATACACTCTCGCCTATTACGGAAACATTTGACTTGCCCTTCCGATAAGATAGTCTATTTAATACCATATCATAATATATATGGGTCTGGGATTGGTCATGCCCACTAAAAAGTCTATGCTTGCAGTGTATATTTAGTGCGGGTCACTTCCTTCCGTCTAATATGGTCGAGAGAGGTAATGGCTGCTCAAGTAGTCGTACTCGTGGACGGGAGCTTCTTGTGGAGACTGGTCCACCCAGAATCCTCTAGCTTTTCATTATTACATACATTTAAAAATAGTCTTATATCTCAGTCGTAAGGCATCAACACTGGAGCTGGATCGTATTAATGATTTTGTATAATATAAAAATGTATGTATCTATACATAAATTGATGAAAAAAAATGAATTAAGAATTATACAAAAAAAGACAAGCTCGCTGAGTTTCTCGCCAGTAAGTTAAAAAAAAATTAAATATGACACTTTGTAAACACCTCCGCAGGGTTTATGCAAAATAAACGGTTTGATTTTATAAATCAGCTTATACTGTCCCATAGGTAATGGTCATTTCTTACAAATCAAGGTGATAGATTAGGTTACACTCCACCACGCGGACCCAGTGCGTGGCCATTTACTCTAGGAACTTATTACACCTCTTATAAGGCTTCCAACTTGGGTAAACGATAATGACTACCAACCAACAGCTTACCTTGTCTTCCGAAGCATGGACATGATTGAAAATGAAAATGCCACAAACGGTCACCCACTTTAGTCCGACGGAGCCGAACGCTGCTTTTACCTTGCTGATCGCTAAGAACACCGCGAGCGCACAGCGCTACGAGTGTCTCAGAAATTTAAATGTCGTTGCCTACATTTTCCATTAAAACATAAGTATTCTCTTACGGTTACCGCTTTACTCCATCGCGGCGGCTGCAAAATATAATTGCATCGTTTAACCAAAGCTTACTATTCCACTAATCCACTTTTTTCGCATCGAAAACATTTTCAAATTTCTCGCTTTCACATTATTTCACCTCACAAATTACCTCCATCTTTAGTACAGCCGACTCGCTCCAAAAATAAACATTTTATCCGTCTGGAATGTACTCCGAAGCGCTGGAACTTTCAAACTTTACAAGTTACTTTGAAATTCCGAGAAGCTTACGTGCTGCTAAGTGATATGTACTTTTAACTTTTTGCAACTTCACAGCTCGCTTCATCAGACAACTGAGTACAAAAAGATTGACGTTAGCATGACCCTAGCGAGTTGAAACGCCATCCTTGTCACACTACAAATTTACTTAATATACATGAACGTGACAGCACGATCAGTCGCTAGAGCCTCGCTATAGTCAAAGTTTTCGTGCTAAGCCCTCAGACTACTCGGCGACAGGTGCTGCTAAAGCGAGAATGCAGTAAGTCTGTAATGAGAAATGGACTGAGCTAACTTAATTGACGGAAGGCTGACTCGTGGAATTATTTAAATCTAAGTTTGTGAAACCTGAAAGGCCATGACTTCACAATGAATTTGCTACGTGTACAATTAAGATTCGCTTTGTTATTTTTAAAACTGCTGTTATTTCTTAGCCAACCGTATTGTTCTCTGATATGACGATGCAAGGCAACGCTAAGTTTTCATGTAATTATAACTACAGGAGAAATCAGAATCAATAAAAAAAACACCGGCAAACGCATGCTAAATTTCATCGCGGTATATTTTTCATTTTAAGTTTTGTTCGAGTGCATTTCAAGGTTATGGGGAGGATACGGAACAGTCAGTTGTCGTCGATGCTCGTATATTCCTAACATAAACTCAATATTTTTTTGCCACGAATAAATAATATGGTCTTCTTTTTTTTCATTTTTTATAAACAATTTTTGGATTCATATATGTAAAGCTGCACGAGTTTCTCGCGTAAATTTCATGGCTGCAGCTGAAAATCAGCAATTTGCTCCTCGAGCAAATGCCGCTGAGCTGTGGCCCTTTTGTACCACTGTGACACACGTAATACAATAAAATTATAATTTAAACTGTACTGCTTGATTTCTTTGTATTTTAGAAAAATATTTTAAACTGTGTGTCTTTTTGTTGCAAATAAACTTCTGATCTATCTATCTATCCCTTCCATGGCCTTAGGTATTGTAGAATACTGGAAACGTCGGGACCCTTAAATGAAAAATATACTGCCACAAAAGATAAATAAAAAATAAACACCGTCACGCCAAAAGGGGTGGCAGAGATGTGTACACCCACTGTCTGCCGATAGTGTTAGGTTCAATGTAATAGTGGGCGAGCCTATAACCAGTACACCAGGTACAATGCCAGACTCTGGACGTATACTGGATTTTTTATCGAAAAATTACATTATATCTGACCTAGGATTTGAACTCAAGACCTCGTGATAGCTAAGCAGGCCATTTGCCATTAGAACCGCTATAAAATAAAAAAGAAACGGTTTAGTCTATCTATTTATTTATATCATCACGCCAGATCCCTAAATATTATTCCCAAATAGTTTTACGTCATCAGTTAAACGATGATAGAACTTTTCCTCAATAATAGTTTTAATACCCCACATTAAGCGTAGTAGTACGTAGGCACAATAATTTGTGTGTTACGCTAAATGATCTCGGCCGGCCCGAGGCGAGCCAACGGGGCGTCCAACGTAATCTATCTATCTATCTATAACCTCACGCCAGATCCCTTGCGGGGTAGGCAGAGAGTACAGAGTTCCAACAGGTTCTTTCCTTACATACCTCTCTGGCTTCCTCCACTCTCATAGTTCGTCTCATACATGCTCGCCGGTTACGGAGACTCTTGACGTTTCCTTCAGATAAGACTCGGTTTATTTGGTCGTGGTAAGATAGTCTGGGTCTTCTCCGGGTTTCACATTGTAGATCTGTTTTTTCATTCTTTCCTCTGGCATTCTTTGTATATGCCCGAACCAACGGAGCATGCCCTTTCTCATTTTTCCACCGATACTATCTTTCATACCTACTCGCTTTCTTACTACGCTGTTGCTAATGCGGTCGGTCAGCTTCACTCCGCACATCTTCCGCAGAGCTCGCATTTCTACCGCATTTATCCTACTTTCATTCTCCTTCTTACATACCCAGCTCTCGCTACCATATAACAGCGTTGGGACAAGAACTCCGTTATGTATGGCCAGCTGCGCCTTATGGCTTAAGTGCCGGCTCCCAAGTAGCTTTCCCATCGCACCATTCACTCTGTTCCCTGCACTCACTCTTCTCTCTATGTCAGCGGTGTATTTCCCATCCTTACTAAAGGCGCATCCAAGATATACAAACTCAATTACTTGCTCCAGCACATCGTTACCAAACACAATCCTTACATTCGTTCTGGTTTCTTCCCTTTCAAAAACCATAATCTTGGTTTTCTTTACATTTAAGTGTAAGCCATTGATCATGCAGTCGTCTTTCATAACTGTGACTAGTGTTTGCAGATCAGTGGCTGTTGGCGCTATTAAAACCGCGTCATCTGCGTAAAGTAGGTTTACCACTAAGTCACCCATTTGTACACTTTCATTCATCGCTTTCAGTCTTTAAAGACTTTTATCCAGATATATTATAAACAGTCTAGCGGACAACACGCAACCCTGTTTGACGCCGATTTTAACGTCAAACCAGGGTGACCTGTTACCACCCACCCGTACGCATGCCTTGCAGTCCACATAAGTGGACTAGTTATAAAGTTTTGTCTATCTATTTATTTATATCATCACGCCAGATCCCTAAATATTATTCCCGAATAGTTTTACGTCATCAGTTAAACGATGATAGAACTTTTCCTCAATAATAGTTTTAATACCCCACATTAAGCGTAGTAGTACGTAGGCACAATAATTTGTGTGTTACGCTAAATGATCTCGGCCGGCCCGAGGCGAGCCAACGGGGCGTCCAACGTAATAATTTCCAAATGACGTTTAGGCACCGAAAACGATGGAAATCGTCGGTAATTGCCCTCTCGTGATATAAATTGGCTGAGTGTGTAACCGGCAGTAGGAGGAGAGGCTCGTACTATGAAGTTTTGAATGTTTTTTTTTTACCTTATTTTTCTTTTTATCCTGGACTTGATGACTACTTGGAATAGTAATGGGAACGTAGATCTATGACCTTGTTTAATAAAGTAGTCACCGCTCAAAATATTTGTGTGAGACCACAAAAATGTTTGAGTCTGGATGCCTGTGTAGGTGACATTCAAGTTTGTGAACGCACCTACCTGCCAGCTAAAATGTACCAAGAGCAAATTAAAATCTATCTTCGCGCCAAATCCCTTGAAGCATAACCACAAACTACAATGTATGTAAAATTACCAACTTGACCTAATGGTCATGTAATAGACTAATGTCTATTACAATTCTAATTGTTTCGATTCGAGTCATAATTATCAGAGCTTCGGGTTTCGTTGGTCTAGTATCACATGGTGTGGTTGACTATCATGAGATTTGAATCTTGAGGTCCAACTCAAATGCAAACCAATATTATTGGGATATTGCTATCGAAAAATTCTCAGAAACAATCCGAAGTCTGTAATTGTGCCCAGTATAAATAAACTGTACCAAATGATGAGAAAGGGTATGCTCCGTTGGGTTGGGCATATAAAAAGAATGTCAGAGGAAAGAATGACAATACAGATATACAATGCGAAAGTAGAAGGATGTAGGTACCGGGGACGACCTAGACTATCTTACCACGACCAAATAGACCGAGTCTTATGTGAAAGACAAGTCAAGAGTCTCCGTAACCGGCGAGCGTGTATGAGACGAACTATGAGAGTGGAGGAAGCCAGAGATGTATGTAAGGAACCTGTTGGAACTATGTACTCTCTGCCTGGGGTAGGCAGAGAGTACATAGTTCAGGCAAGGGATCTGGCGTAATGATATAGATAGATAAATAAACTCGCCCAAATTACATTAGAACCTACGGCGAAATGTGTATTTTTTTCTGAGCTTTGTCGGATATGTTGTTTAGGAAACATTGCTGAAGGCTTCTTATTTTAAATGTAAACTATTTACCGCAGTCCGTCAATCTATACATACTCACACTATACTCGCTATTCTATACACATATTCGACTACTAATAGTTTGTATATTTAGCAGCACTTATATAATTGTAAGATCTCACCTGTAACCTATGTTTTACAAATAAACTTTACTTACTTACTTACACTTCTGCAAATGAGATTTGACGATGATTCCAGGGGTCCGCCCTTTCACCGCGCTTCACGCACCGGCGCGGCGGGGCGTCGGTCGCACTTGATCGCTGCAAAGGAATTTATTGGAGGCATGAGCTTTAGGCGTTTTTAATTTTTTTTAAAATAAATACACAGTAAATATTTCAGCTTACGAAGCGTACTCACAACAAACTCGCAAGCCTTTCACTTTTCGAGTAACAATAGTTGGTATATTTAGCAGCACTCCTGCAAATGAGATTTGGCGATGAATCCAGGGGCCCGCCCTTTCGCCGCGCAATTACCACGCACCGGCGGGGCGTCGCTCTCGATAGCTGCACAGGAATTTATTGGACGCAAGTGCTTTAGGCGTTTTAAGACTCGCGATTAGTGAGCCGCACTTTAACTCCCTTGTCATACGACATTTACGAGTAGGAATGCCTACGAAAACCCGGTTCTGTACGCAGTATCTATGTAAACTTATGGATTATCAATGATTCAGTCGTGTGAGAACTCACTTACACTCCCGGTGAGAGTAAGTCGCATTAACCGCTTTGAGTTTACAACATATGAGTTATGTAGAAGCCAAACCAGCAAGGATGTTGTTGGTTTTCTTACACCTCTGCCATGCCCCTTGGGGAATATAGACGTGACGGTGTTACTTTAAGAGACTAGCATCTCTAAAAATCTTGTGGTAATGTACCGACGCCTATAAACTAGAAAGGCAAATTGCCCTGCCGAAGCAAAACCAGCAACATCGATATCGTATGATATGGATGCTGCTGGTTTTGCTTCTACAAGACTCATATAACATAAATAACACAAGACCTGAAAGTAGTTCATTCGAAATCGGGAACTGAATGGATTCCAATTTTTTAATATATGTTGCAACTTTTTAAAATACTTAAATTAGCTAATAACCGGATGCACATAGTAGACCTCTGCCACCGCTTGGGGAATATAACGGTGTGTGTAAATTAGGTAACATTGCTATTGAAATTGTAAAACAAAAAAAATAATTAGAGTGTCTGAGATCTTGTGTCATTCAAATCAAATCAAATCAAATCAAAAGTTTTTTATTCATGTAGACCAAAAGGCACTTATGAATAGTCAAAAAGAGTAAATTATTAATTACTTAAGACTCTACCACCCGTTCGGAAAGTCATTCCTGTGGAGAAGAAGGGCAAGAAACTCCACGGTTACTCTTTTTTTAAAAATGAGGTTTACAATTCTTTTTGTATACATTGCATTTATGGAGTATGGGAGAACAATGCAGAACGAGCTAAATAGATGTGCTTAAGTATAGATTAATCATAAGTGTACTTAGATTCATGATATTGGTCAGTGTCTACATAGTCCTCTCATTTACAAAATAGAGATGTTGTAGAGGTATATAATAAAAAGCATAATAAGTGATCAAACGAACTTACCTGAAGTGAAGTTCGATCATTATTATACGAAGTCCTTCGTTCGAAGATATAAACTATATTAGCAGCTCTCTCGAGTCGCTTGGCAACCGCGCGTCATTTAGAAACTTCAAAAACCTCTATGGTATCTGTGGACATAACCTCTGGAACCATTCCTTTTAGAAGTAGTACATTTCAACTTTACCAACGGGCAGGGCGGGTTGGGTACTTATATCTTCGAACGAAGGACTTCGTATAATAATGATCGAACTTCACTTCAGGTAAGTTCGTTTGATCACTTATTATACTGTGTCCTTCGTTCTCGATATAAACTATATTAGCAGCTGTTTAGAGCTATAAGGGTAAAGTTGAAGTATACCACGTAAAGGCTTTTTTTTCTTTTTTTTTTTTTTGAGCGTGACCTCTAAAATGTAACATATCATGAGTATATTTGTACTATAACACATTCCCGTTCTTTGTATTGCCATACAACACAAACCCAACAAATATATACACCTATATTGTTTCTTACAACCAGTCTGTCTATAATATAAACTTATTTAAAATAAATTTATATAATCAAATTCTATAACATGTTATGTTTTGTAGTGTAGATCCATCCCAACAGAACCTTTAAAGCACCTGTTATGTACCTTTATACCACACCTGTTGTCCAAAATTCATTAATACCGGGAAATATTAATCAATAATTACTTATCAGATATCAGTGCAGTCTCCATCTGTTATGTCTTCTATAGAGATCTTTCTTCTATAGATATCTTCTATATAACAAGAGTTGAAGAATTGCCCATCTAGAGTTTTGTTTATATAAAATTAAATCCTTTATAATAATTCTTGTATCATTGACAACCATTATGAGACGAACTATGAGAGTGAAGAAAGCCAGGCAGGCATGCAAGGAAAAAACCCGTCGGAACCTTGCACTCTCTGCCCACCCCGCAAGAAATCTGGCGTCATAATATGGATAGAGATAGATAGATAGCTAGAAACCCTTACTGTGTACTAGACCTGAAAACAAAGTCTGTTAGTACCCAATCTATAACAATATGATACAAATATAACAGGGAAACCTATTTCCCCACTAATGTGTTTTCCAACAGGCATGTGGTTCTTTTTTTTTTTTTTTTGTCAAATGATCTCTTTTTGAGTACAGTACCAAACAACGGCTACGAATTAATTTGGTGATTATAAGAATGTTTTTGCTATCATTACATATTTAATTTATGTTTTTTTTTTTTTTTTTTTATATCAACATTCTGCTATATTAGTTGTCAGTTATATTTTTAATCTTTAAAGATGTACATATATCAAAATTTAACATTTTTTGTACTAGAGGCCTTTGTACTAATGAGCTTATATGGAATTAAGTCCGGTGAAGCTGTAAAGGCCTCGCGGCCATCCGCGTACATCACTCACACACACACATCTTATCTGGAGATATTCCTCACATAAGGCTATGTGCTTTACCTATATAATCTCGCCCCCCCCCCCCCAATTTTAGAGTCTGGAACGATGGGCAGTATTAATGCGTGGTAAACAAACATAACCTACCCCAGTGTTATTACTATACCACTATTATTAATTCAATTTAAATTTCGAAACTATCCCGGAATCATTTCCATGTTCTGAGTGTGCGCCGACAAATAAATCCTTGGCTACATAAATCTTTATGTATTACTTAACGATTCGTTCCTGCGCAATAACGCCCGCGAACATTCGTTTTGGCAATACGATCGGGCCACACCTGAACCAATTACATTACTGATGAAAAAATACACTCCTAATTTAGTAATAACTTGAGAAGCGAATAAGTTACAGTCTGCTAAACCGAACCACGGGTTACAACTGTATCATATTGGGAATCCTATTCATAACTGAATTATTTCATACCATGAAATTTTCATTTCATACCACACTTCCTTTGCTTCTTTGTATGTGACTGTATTTATAAGTAAAAAAAAATTGCAATGCGTAACTTTCTAGTTAGTTCTAGATGTCCAACCGTGAGAATTGAGTGTTACTCAACTTATTATTATGTATCCCCCATTAATAATAAATAAATAATATCAAGTTCCTTAGGACTTAGATTATTGCTGATACTACATAATATTTATCATACCTGTAATAAGCATATGCTTTTGATTATTCTTGTTTAAGATAATCCATACTTTCAAATAATGTAACTCAATATTTCATCCACCGTAGCATGTCAACATAATATCATTAAATTTTCAAATGGATATTATTATCAAGTCATTTGCATGACTTTATGTTCTTTTATATATAGATACCTATTTATAAGATACATGTAACATGTGGATGTAATAATTTAAATATAACAATACCAAAATTGCAAATTTTTGTATGATATCTCAATCCAATATTTTTTACTGAAACACCTTTAAATAAATTACAACATATATAGTGCTCTAAAACCAACTTGTTATTTTAATGGTAGCCGTTTGTGCTTGTGTTATCATAACTATACCAGAAACATCACTAGTTATTAAATTAAATGTCGACCAAAAACTTTATTACAAAGCGTCGGCTGCCGCGCTTTCAAAAGAATGGTTCCAGAGGTTATGTCCACAGATACCATAGAGGTTTTTGAAGTTTCTAAATGACGCGCGGTTGCCAAGCGACTCGAGAGAGCTGCTAATATAGTTTATATCGAGAACGAAGGACACAGTATAATAATAATAGTAAGAGAAAGTGTTACTATAAAATATGTAAAGAGCGCGTACAAAACAACTGGTCATAGCTCCAGTGTGATGCCGAACGAGACAAAATTCAACAGCATTATGGTACACGTTCAGACAAAGGGCAGGGGACGGACCAGTCCCCACCAGCAGCACCCGTTTACGAGTATGACCTGAGAAGCAGCCATCACTCTCCTCAACCATTTTAGAGGGAAAAGAATGACCCGCTCCACAGAGCCGCCACTAGCAAAGACATTTTAGTGAGCATGACCAATCCACGACATCGATTTATATTACACGTTGTAATAGGAGCGGGCCAATTGCCATTTCCATGCAATGTCTACATTGTTCGTTGTATTTAACCCATGGTTCACATTCAGCTCACTCATGCGGCAATATTCAGGAAAGTAAGTATAAAAATAAGCAGTGCGTGTATGTAAAAGTATGTAAGGATAGCAACATAAGTAAATTAACATTTTCGGTTTTTCAAATCACTTGCACCCTCTTGTTTCACAACAAATCCATTACTTTTATATTATTCAATATGTTTCCTTTTTTTGTGTGCTTCACAAAGTATACCTAACATTTATAAAAGGGTACCTCTTACTGATTTAAAAAAAAATGCTTATCGACTTATGTTACTTGATGTAATCTCATATTGGCCAGTCCATTTCTTTGCTCACTGCCATGCAAAAGTATTAATTGTACCTGCACAATCCAAGGGTGATATACAAGATGAGTGCAATGTAGACGAGATGACTACAATAATTTTAATGTTGTGTACCTACTTTTGTCACGCTTTCCAATCACCGATTAAATCGTGTTTACAGTCAAACTCGATAAACACATCACTAGGTGCGCTAAACAGCAATCTGACATTCAATCTCTCGAACAGGTTATAATCAAGCGAAGGATAATATAATCGGATGGAACGTACGCAACGGGTGCGGATTCAATATGCTAATTCAATGTTTACCAAATGTACTGAATCGATTCGATTTCACTCGCCGAACGAGCACACCAACTTCGGCACGTTCGTTGTGTTTGCCGAACTGTGATGCGAGTAGCGACAAACATCGATATCGTTTTATCGGTGTTTAGTCAATGCGTTTGATTTAGTTGTTTATAATGATTTCTGATGAGTTGGTCGTATGAAAGATTTATTAAGCAATCGACCTTATTGTACACTAAAACACATTGCAATAATAAAAAATAAACACCATCACGCCTATATTTCCCTAGCTGGGGCACCAGAGTTGTACTATGCAGGTACACCCACATTTCGGCGATCATAATCCCAGATATCAATTGCCATTACTCAATCCAGATTGCTACTGAGTGTATTATTAGGAAAAGTCAAATAGGTACCACTTTATCCATCCTAGGATTTCAAACCTATAATTGCCACCCAAGCAGCGAGATAGAAAAAAAATCTCAATTTTCACTCTCCGTGCGAATCATTGCAATATTTTTTTTTAAGTATACTAGGCATTCCAGGTCGGACAAGTTAAAGAAAAATTCTTAGCCGCTATCCGGAGTCCGGAATTGTGGCCGGTATAATAAAAATAGACTCGCCCCCTATCACATCGGGGCCTAACATCGTCAACGGTATGTGGATGTCTACGGTATACCTCTGCCAACTGCACTCGGGAAACATAGACCGTGTTTATTAGTACCGACCGTCTTGCGCGAAGGCTCGACGAGTTTCAACCCCCGGAGCAGGCCGGGTTTCGAAGTGGTTATGGCACCATAGACCACATCCACACAGTGCGGCAGATTATACAGAAGACTGCAGAGTATAATCTGCCCCTATGTCTAGCCTTCGTGGACTATGAGAAGGCCTTTGACACTGTCGAGACCTGGTCAGTTCTGGACTCCTTGCAACGATGCCAAGTTGATTGGCGATACATCGAAGTGATGAGATGCCTTTTTGAAGCTGCAACGATGACCGTCCAAGTACAGAACCAGCGGACTGAACATATCCACCTGCGCCGCGGAGTGCGCCAAGGTGATGCCATATCACCAAAACTGTTCACCAATGTACTGGAGGATATGTTCAAGACGCTGGACTGGAAAGGTCGCGGCATCAATATAAATGGCGTATACATCTCTCACCTGCGATTTGCAGACGACATCGTCATCATGGCTGACACGTTGCAAGACCTACAACAGATGCTGGACAGCCTTGCTAATTCGTCTCAGCGAATCGGTCTCCGGATGAACTTAGATAAAACTAAAGTTATGATCAACAAGCATGTTGACCCGGGACCGATCGCCGTAAACGGAGCCCCCCTCGAAGTTGTTTCTGAGTACGTATACCTAGGGCAGGTGCTCCAACTGGGTAAAAACAACTTCGACAAGGAAGTTAAGAGACGGATACAGCTGGGCTGGGCAGCATTTGGGAAACTCCGTCGAGTCTTCTTATCGCCCATACCCCAATGCTTAAAAACGAAAGTTTTTAATCAGTGCGTCCTACCTGTAATGACATACGGAGCCGAAACGTGGCCACTCACTGTGCGGCTTGTCCACCAGTTCAAGGTCGCTCAACGAGCTATGGAAAGAGCTATGCTCGGAGTTTCTCTTAGGGATCGAATCCGGAACGAAGTTATTCGTCAGAGAACCAAGGTTACCGACATAGCTCAGCGAATTAGCAAGCTGAAGTGGCAGTGGGCAGGTCACATATGCCGCAGAACCGATGGCCGTTGGGGCAGACTGGTTCTTGAGTGGAGACCGCGTGTCGGCAAACGTAGTGTAGGGCGCCCTGTAGCTAGGTGGGGCGACGATATTCGTAAGGCAGCGGGCAGGGATTGGAGAAGGAGAGCTGAAGATCGAGCTCAGTGGCGTGCCATGGGAGAGGCCTACGTCCAGCAGTGGACTGACTCGGGCTGATGATGATGATGATGTTTATTAGTAGTCTTATCCGAAGTGCAACTCAAGAGTCTCCATACCCGGCGAGCGTGTATGAGACGAACTATAATAGTGGACGAAGCCAGAGATGTCTTTAAGGAAAAAACCTATTGGAACCCTGTGCTCTCTGCCTAATCCCAAAAGAGATCTAGCGTGACGATATAGATAGAGATTAGTATGTATTAAGTTTATATTCATACCAGACGTATAATAGCGAATTGTGTCATGTGTAAATAATAACATAATTCCCATACAATCCATATATCACTATCAGAGTTAACATATTAACTGTGAAACATAATTTTGTTTACCCCAGTCGGCTGGATGTTGTTTGATTAAAATTTATCGACCGAAACACTCATTTGTTTCGGCCTTTGTTTGGCTGTGGACCCGACAATGAAGTAGACAAATTATTTGCTACTCAATCTTCGTTATTATACGGGATAATCTAATCTTCTCTGCATTTAAGTGAATTGTGTCGTGTTTGCCTCCAAATTCTTGGTGAAGAGTTTAAAGTTTGCTTAACTTAGCCTAGCGCTTGCCAGGTGGGTACATCGATGGATTAATTGATGACTTCGTCAGGTTTGTACAAGAATAGATTTTTTAATCTTTAGCAGACTTATTAAACCTTTATCACACCGTCACGCCTATATTCCCCAGAGGGGGTGGCAGAGGTGTACTGAGTACACCCACATTTCGCCGACGACGTTAGGTCCCATGTAATAGGGGGCGAGCCTATTGCCATATATCGGGCACATTCGGACTCATAATGGGAATTTTTCGTTAGAAAAACTACATTTGTCCAACCTAGGGTTTGAACCCAGGACCTCGTGATCACAAAGCGATGCGCTTTGCCACCAGACCAACGAGGCAGTTTTTTCCACCATCCCACCTGATGACCAACAAAAACATAGCCCTACTCTAAGAATTCCTATTGTATTGCGTTTAAACATGAAATCCACATACACAATCACTCAGACCAAAAAAAATATTTGTGGGATCACACAAAGATTTGTCTCATACAGAGATCGGACACGCCATTACTCAATTCACTCTTAACTGGTAAGCTTTCCGTCCACATCCATCATGTATTTCTAAGAATATACGACTTATGAAAACTAGGCGATAGTACAAAAGAACATTGTGAAAAGGGAAAACAAAGCGTAGAAAGCAAACACTATTCGTATGTGCCAACACACCCTGAGCAGCTAGAAAGGTCTAAACCATTCATAGAATAAACTTCCCGAGTGCAAACTCACTAACCCTTCCCAACATTCGTGTTTGTCACATACCACACACCTTTAGACGTCGCATTTTTGAGCGCCCCCACACTCTTACACAGAGATGGTCAAAATGTAATCAGATTAATCATTACAATTGCATTTTGTAATATTCAACCATGATTAAAGATTAAAAGTGTAATCATAATTGTTGAAGATTACAAAATGTAATTGTAATCGTTACTTATTAATACACCGTCACGCCCATATTCCCCACGCGGGAATGATTAATCAATAATCAGATTACATTTTGCTCATCTCTGCTCTTACATTATGCAGTATTAAGCGGAACAGCTCCTGTAATGAAGCTTACATTGCTCATAGAAAACAGAAAAACTGAACTATGTTGTTTAAATAAATAACGTGGTTATAATCATACAAAGATGGATGGATGAATACAAAATGCTTGCAAGTTAGATAAGCCTAAATAACAATGCATAATATGCGTTATATAGAACACGCCTATATTCCCCAAGCGGGGTAGGCAGAGGTGTACTCTATACACCCACTTTTCGCCGCCGATGATAGGTCACTTGTAATAGAGGGCGAGCCTATAGCCATATATCGGGCACAAATCCAGACTCCTGACTGATACTGGAAATTTTGAATAAAAAATACGGTTCTGCATTAAAAAATGTTAGTTATCTTTGTCTGTCCTTCTGCTCCCTGCCTGTCAGCTATTTTTAACGGAAACGATGAGACCTAGAATTATTTATTAAATTTGGTATAGTATACATTTGGTCATCACGTTTTTTTTAAAATAGGCATTTTTTTAAAGTAGTAAATGGGGCATCTATTTCTTTTCTTTATTCGCATATTTAAAGTGGCTTAAGCTCAAAACTAGTACTATTTTATACTCGAATAAAACTGCTTAAACGCTATTATTTCAGGATTCTACATTTCTGTTTCTGAGAAAACCGTCTGTACTACCATACGCACGAAAGATCTTGAAACGATTCCGGATTCTATTAGCGTATGAAACCCTTGAAAATGCAATAGCCGCCACTTTTCTATCATATTATGAATTGCTAGAGCCAATTTGAAATGGTCGTATTCCCATACACCCTGCTAACTTTAGATAGGTACTTGCGTTCCAACACAATAATTGAACAAAGTGACGTCTTCAAGTTAAATCGCCTGTGATGTTTGACGTACCATCGTACTAGATTTGTCAAAGAAAACTCGAGTTGTCCAAATAAGGCTTGTACGGAGGCAAATCAACATTAAATAAATAGAAAGCATTGTTTTATACATACCTACGCACAAAGTGGCCTGAAACGAAAATGCTATGATATATTTCGTTTGTTTCGTTAAGAAAATTAGCCACGTCACGTCTATAATGGGGGGTAGCCCTCGCTTGGGGATTATCGACGTGCGTGACAAAACCTAGACGTGGTGTACTGTATTCTCCTACTTATACCCGACGATGTTAGATCCAAACGTTAAAGGGCCTATTGCCATTATACCGGGCACAATTCCTGATTCCGGGCTGATATTGGGATTTTTTCTCCGTCCTAGGATTCAAACCCAAGGTCGTCTCGTGATCGCTACGCATATTATACGCTACTAGACCATCGAGGCGGCCCATTCCTAAAAAGTTTAAGACAACAAGAAGAGAAAATATTATTTCGTATTTTTTGGGGTATTTATCATAAAATTTATTAATAAATTATAATATAAAAGCTGTGATTCATATCCCTACTTATCGAGTGAATGATGAAAAGGCGGATTAATCGGCGACTAGGTAAGTCAGTGTGATAAGCATAAAATATATAGTCACTATGCACATACTCTCTTTGCACTTCGCAATTTTTATACTGAATTTTCTTTTGTTTTTCCGATACACCACCTACACATATTTTATAGTCCTTAAGTTTTATTCCAAAATTTATTTTTTCTCCATACCTCAAATAAAATTTCTGTGCCAGCCACTGTGTGTCCTGTCAGTCTTTTGACTCCTGCTCAAATAACCGCTAAGGAAGGAACCACCCAACAGTGATAGTGTGGGAAGGGAAGTAGACCGTAAGTGGCGCGTTTATACAACGTACCTTCCCTCACTTCACGCGGAAATCGGCAGTGTGTAATTTGGGTATACATAGAACCGACGTAGTGAAAGTTTTTCAATATATACATATAACGTTGTCATCATCGATATATTACTTGTACTACTCACGAATAAAATGACCGCCAAAAACGGCCTTGTTTGGATACACTAACGCATCTATACTAGTGTTGTGAAAACGCTCGAGTCGGCGCTTAAACGCGACGCTCGCGTCTTTTAATCTATACCCCGTCGTAGTTAACAAGCATTTAAACGCGTGCTCACGTTGGCTAGGGTTGGACCAAACAGTAACTTATCTATACTAGTTTAAAAAGAAGAATGATTTGTTTGTTTGTAATCGATGAACTGCGAAACTACTGAACCGATTTTAATAATTCACCATAAGAAAGATACATCCAGAAATAACATAGCCTACATTTTATTTCAGCAATAATACGATTTCAGCATAAAATAACGGTATTATTCTTAAAGATATTACAAAATTAGGCGTTCGCAGCCGCGGTGTAACGGTTAGTTCAAAATAAGACTACACCCATACTTATGTTCTTATTTTTAAGGCAGGTCGGCCTTAAAAATGTAAGTCGCAAAAAATATGCATCTTTTTTGAACTAACTTTTCGTTATGTCGAACTGGAACCGCCGAAACAAATCATGGCTAGTTCGTCACCGAGCGGGCCCGAGTGTGCCCACAATGCTCGCTCGTCCACAAACGCTATCTCGCCAACTTTTCTCGTTTAAACTTATTTTCTTTTATCTACGAGGAGCTCACCGCAAGGGAGTGCCCGCTGCCTCGACTTATCGCCAGCTTTATTAAATTACTTGATAATTTCAATCCCTGATGTCTAGCGTGTCGGCTTGTTTATTTTTATCAACTTTCCCCACCCGAAAACTTAGTTTGTCAGGATTAAATTTCATATTTTTCTCGGCTTAGCTTTCATAAGAAGTTTATTCAAAATAAGCGGCTGCTTATTTAAGAAATGAATTATAGATTTCTTTTTAATTTCTTTTAAGTTAGGTGAGGGCTATCTCGTTAGTCTGGTGGTGTATAGTGCCGTTGGTGATCAGTAGCGGATTGGGGTTAATATACTAGATAAAAAATTCGGTAGGAATCAAAAGTTTGAAATAGTGCCCGGTATAATGGCTGGACCCCAAAGAAAGTATTATTTAGGGCCTAATATCATAGGCGATCGGTGGATGCGCACAGTACTTTTTTGCCCTTGTTTGAAGAATGCAGGTGGGACTGTGTCATTCTTTTTTAACCCACATAAATGTTAACATTACATACCTTCTTACGATTAGTTTATGACTCATAGAAAATGATTTTAGGTTTATGGTGATTGGCTTACGGCCTTTTTTTAGTCAATTCTATCCTACGTTTTATTGACTAACGACCGGTTTCAATATTCAACTGATGGATAGATGTGCCGGATAGAATTTTGTATGGATTTTCTACTAGTTAGAAATTCTACTGCAAAGCAAATGAATCGATAAGTGAAATATTGGAACCGGCTATCCACTAAAATTACAGTTGTATCTCCAGATTTCAATTTTTAAAGACTTATTAAAGAACCGTCAAGAACTAATTGAACTAATATCATACCGATGCTAGAATTATACTTTAAGTAACTTTAGAACATTGGACGATGGTAACTATTAAAACTATTAGAAGGCTTAACACGAATTGATTAACATTATCTTAACGCTGTCGAGAAAGCGTACTGTTACGTTCATCTTTATTTACTTAAATTGTAGTGTGAAAAGCATGGCACATCAGCTCTATAGCGTTACGTCAACGTCAATCCGTTTGTGCTTGCCCCGCCGTTCATAGCTTTTTCTTTATTCTAGGTTATCTTCAATGATAATTTAACTACGAACTGTTTGTAAACAAATGGACCTTATCTCATATCTAATTACCTATCCTAGTGCAGTACCACTCTCTCACAAATGGTTCGTAGAATTTATATCTGTGTATTTCTAATTAGAGTATAGGTAAATTCCTTTTGTGAAGAGAAAATAAATGAAAAAACTTAAGTTAATTTTCATAACTAAAAAGCTTGATTTTTCTTCTATCTATCTATCGATGACATCACGCCAGATCCCTTGTGGAGTAGCAAAAACTTAGCTTCATTTTTCTTCTATCTATCTATCGATGACATCACGCCAGATCCCTTGTGGAGGAGCAAAAACTTAGCTTCATTTTTCTTCTATCTATCAATCGATGACATTACGCCAGATCCCTTATGGAGTAGCAAAAACTTAGCTTCATTTTTCTTCTATCTATCTATCGATGACATCACGCTAGATCTCTTGTGGAGTAGCAAAATTTTGCTTCATTTTTCTTCTTTAGATGACATCACGCCAGATCCCTTGTGGAGTAGCAAAAACTTAGCTTCATTTTTCTTCTATCTATCTATCGATGACATCACGCTAGATCTCTTGTGGAGTAACAAAATTTTGCTTCATTTTTCTTCTATCTATCTATCGATGACATCACGCCAGATTACTTGTGGAGTAGCAAAAACTTAGCTTCATTTTTCTAATATCTATCTATCGATGACATCACGCCGAATCCCTTGTGGAGTAGCAAAAACTTAGCTTCATTTTTCTTCTATCTATCTATCGATGACATCACGCCAGATCCCTTGTAGAGTAGCAAAAACTTAGCTTCATTTTTCTTCTATCTATCTATCGATGACATCACGCCAGATCCCTTGTAGAGTAGCAAAAACTTAGCTTCATTTTTCTTCCTTCTATCTATCGATGACATCACGCCAGATCCCTTGTGAAGTAGCAAAAACTTAGCTTCATTTTTCTTCTATCTATCTATCGATGACATCACGCCAGATCCCTTGTGGAGTAGCAAAAACTTAGCTTAATTTTTCTTCTATCTATCTATCGATGACATCACGCCAGATCCCTTGTGGAGTAGCAAAAACTTAGCTTCATTTTTCCTTATCTTGTTTTTTAGTTTAGTTTTTCTAACCTGGCAACATTGCACAATCCAGTAAGGTCTCCTACAAATCGAATCACATTTTTTCAAAGGCAATTCTTTTTTATTGGGACTGGCAGGGGCGTCAGATAGTAAAATTAGAGCGTGCCTCGTAATTGTTTGAAGCGACGTACTTGTGACCAAGATTCCAATGCGTTCGCGATAGATAAATTAAGACTCTATCTTATTGGAATAAAGGTTATTGTGAATAACTGTATTAAAATGGTGCTGATGCCCGGAATTAGAACAAAGGGTTGTCACTGGTAGAACGTTGCTCAATAAAGTTTAATCAAGCCCGACAACAAAATGTAACTTACTTTCTACCTCATGTACCTTCCGTTTTAACGGAATAAGTTAATTATCTTGTACGTGTCTACTTATAAGCATTTAAGCGTCATATTTACGTGTGTTTAATTATTATTAAATGAATCCTTATCAGTCTTAGGAAATCTTTTGTTACGCTCGAGTGAAGTGCTCGTGTGTGTGAGTGATCTATGCTGTGGGCCGCGGGGCCTTTACAGCTTCACCGGACAAGGTAAAGTGCTGGTTAGTTACCTCTCAATTAGCGTTACTCAGCAATTAAAACTCGCTAGTTCAACGGACGGATATAGCTACACAGATATGATGAAATACTTTGATAGACTTACTTGCAACTTTAATTGTAGAGTTTATTTCAAACAATTTATTTATTTTTAACGAGGGTGGTGAAAAAGGGCCTTAGATTATTAAATACAAATACTGTCGCGCCTATATTCCCTAAGCGGGGAAAACAGAGTTTGATTTTTTTTCATCGATTTTAGGTCTCAATATGATAGGTGGCGATCGTATTGTCATTAGTCCGATCACAATTCCTACATTCGGTTCGCTATAAAAAATTTTTAGAAAAAAAAAATTACAACCTTTCCGGCTTCAGATTTAAACCTTAGACCAAGTCATCGCCAGCCGCATTATGTTCCATTAAACCAACGAGGCATAATAATATAAATTGATATCTATACCCATTCCTGGGAGAAAGGGACAAATTAAGGGAGTTAAATTCGGACAAACAAATTAACAACAAAGTGATCCTATAAGGACTCCGTCTTTACCGATTAAGGCAGGAAACCTAAAAATCTATCTATAACATCAAGCCAGATCCCTTGCATAGGCCTACAGAGTACCTACATAGGGATATGCTCTATGCCGAGTTACAGAGTATACAGAGTTTCAACAGGTTCTTTTCTTATATACCTCTCTGGTTTCCTCCATTCTCATAGTTAATAGAAGATAATATACTTGTACTTTCCTAATGGCAGTGAATCGTCCGTAATTCGTTTGGACTAAGTACCAACTTCACAGACAAAGCCTACTTAGAATGTCGTTTCAGTAGACACGCTGTTTAGTTTTGCAACTCCCCGGAGTTAACTCGGGATCGTGTCGCGAGGAATCTGCTTAAATGGATAAGAGGTAAGCACTTTGAAAATCTTAATTTATTTTTAAGAGAGCTAAACAGCTGTTATACCAAAAATTTCCAAACTTAGCAGCAAGAGAAATGTAACACTACTAAGTTGCCTACACTGTGAATGTTAGTCTAAGATGATTAGATGATGCATATAGGTGCTCCGCTCCCACAAAAATCCAAGAAATAAAAAAGCGCCATGTTTTTTTACTGCTTCTCAATTATTTTAATTTATCATCAAAGCATGTGGCACAATATTATGTAAAATGAGCTGAGAACAAACTCTTTAGTCTATAAAGTATACAACAAAATGATTTAATAATTTCAACTTCGTTGTTTCAGTATGGCAAACATTTGATGTTACGGCGAGTGCACGGTTCGGCAGATTGAATAATTAACTTACACCCGCGTTTGGAAACTAGCATGTGTACCTACAAAAAAAAACTCTTTATAGCAAGCATTTACGAATATGAGTCAGTGCGCAGTCAAATACACAGCAGTACTTCTTAAACGGTTCAGATTAGGTTTGACAAAAATAGAACAGGGAAGAAGCCACTTAGCTGCAGAATATTCCAATATCCAAAGCAAAACGCAATTAATGAAACATTATTAGTAAACATTAAAAACAACATTTACATAAAAAAATATTTAGTAAGTTGAAATTCAATACCAGTTCCTAGAAATGGATCATCTTGAAATGACATTTTTTCACTAAAAATGCAGATCTGTTTTTTGACTAAAAACTAGCATTGTCTTAAAACAATGTTACTAACGATAGCAAAATATGTAACAATTACCAAGATTAATATAGTAAATTTTATTTAAAGTTCTTAGTTGTTTTAGGATCAAATGCAACTGGCAACATACAAACAGACGAATACCGAAGTGATTCTTTATAAGTAGGTGCCCAGGCGACATACAAACAGGCGAAAACCGGATTCTGATGTCCACTTTTCAAAGCTTTTACCGAACGGTGAAAGTTAAATTTCTGATATTTCTGCCATGCTGGTACAGTGCAAGCATGCGTGTAACGGCCTACAGTTGTTTTGAATAATATACATCAATATTGTGAATAGGGCTGAAGGCAAGCGCGTAATGCCAATATAGAGGGATTTCCATTTATTTTTTACTCAAATTACTTTTAGACCACGACTTTGAGAGGCATTCATGTTTTTATGTGATGTTAGTTTTATATTAAAACAGCTTTTGCAACGTGTTTAGTTTGCATGAAAGAACATCAAGTAATGTAGTCGTCTGCATGCAGGTAATTTGAAAGGCTAACATGAAATTGTAGTAATGGCTACGTCGGGAATTATTTATTGAAGTATTTCTTTTTTGGACTAAGCCCGCTACACATTCCCATCATTGTAACTCCTGTAAGCCAGAATCCACAATAGTCTCCTTAGATGACACCAAGGTTTGAAGCGCTTTAATTGTCTTGTAACCCGCAACAAATTTTATTAAAATTGAAAACAGGAGAGGGAAAATAAATTCCACTTCCCTTCCTTCCCTCCTTTATTGAAGTATATTGAATTCCAGCAACCCTTTTGTTATATCGGGTTTTTAACAAAAATGTGAACATACAGAAATAAAAAAATCACTTTTTCTCCTACCTACTTCGATTCCCCAGTGAACAGTGGTTAATGTGGTTGCCCTGATGCGGTAGGTTACGTTGGTTCGACTCTTACCCGATGCGATGATACTTTTTATGATACAGTTACGTATCTTTACGCTGTTTCACGGCTGGCCAAAAGCCTTCTCTAACAAATCAAAGTGAGAGAAGTTCATACGTCATCACGAGGACCCATTGCGAATTGAAGTCAGGCTTGTGGCCACTTCCTGTTGGAACTTATCAAGTCAAAAATGGCCCTAGTTTTAGAAAACCTGAGTTTTTGAGTAGTCTACTTTTACTAACATTAGGACAAGGTCCCTACGGACCTACACCATGTTATTTATAGTTATATATATATTTATATTAGTTATACGGAAGCAGCCCAGAATGGGGCCACATTGACTGCATTGTCGGAGCCAGCCATCAAATCCTGCTGCGTACTGCGTTAGGGGATGCGGAGCACGTTATAAGGTGGGGCATCGCCGCACAAACACCCTAAATTGGTACCGTCCGTGAATCCCCATCAGACCATGTTTTCCTTGGTGCGGCCGACCTGGGTCCGAAGTCTATTTAAGGATTTCCAGACCGGCCATGGTAATTTATGTCCAGGAGGGAGACTCTCAGCAGGTAAGACAAAGGGATTTGGTAGGGATATTTCTTGCTTCCAGAGATTGCACCTCGCTTTTACTGGCTCTGGGGTTAATGGTAAACATTATGTAAAAATACGAGAGAAAATACGAATAAGAGTGACGCACTAATGGCCGGTTTCAATATTCAACTCGAAAATAGATTTGCTTACTGTCAGTAGAATTTTGACAGATTTTCCATATAAAATATATCAAAATTCTATCCGTAGTACGCAAATCGGCGGTTGGTGTCAGTGGGTAGATTATTCTGACAGCTAGTGCTGAGATGCTGTATTGTTAACATATATGTTTACCGTGGTTAGACTGAAGCCTTAGTGTAATTTCAGTAAACATGTAAAAATGTACCCACATAAGGTCGCGGTTGGGAGGCGAAACTAAATATTGTGAAGTGGCTATATCACACTTTAAGCTACGCCCTAAGTTAGGATTCTTGCAGCTACACGAGACCCACTAACATTTAGTAGTACTCGTACGAGTGAAATTCGCTTACTAATTTCATTTCGCATAATAAATAGCTTCCACTGACTTGTTAATAATACGAATTTGCCAGTGATACTCAATAATTGCTTATATTTATCACAAGTCGCGCAGTTAAATCAGCTTTATGAAGTTAATCGCTTCTAATTTAGCGACGGACGATTTAGCGCAGTGGTTACGAGCTTAAGCCGCTCCTCCCGCTGTGTCTAATAGTCGCGGGTTCGATTCCCGCACGAGAAAAATCTTTGTGTGACCCACAATTATTTGTTTCGGTCTGGGTATTTGTGTATGTGAATTTTCAAGTTTGTAAACGCACCCACGACACAGGAACAAATCCTAGTGTGAGGCTACGCTTAAAAAAAAATTGATCAAGCATGCAATCTATCTGCTATTTATGCTATTACCGCCAAATAAAGTCTATTTTAGCGCACATCTGAAACGTTCCTATAAACTGAAAAATTACCACTTAAATAACAATATCACGGCCAAAACATAAACTGATTTAAAATTCATCTCCTGCTATTGCCTTCCGGATATCATTCCTTAACTATACTCTAACAGCCTTCTAATCATGCGGTTAGGGAGGGCTTCCTCGAAAAGTGCCTTTTTAAACATCAAAGGCGACGCTTCTGTTTATCACTCGAGATATAGGGGGCGCAAAAATTACTTATTAGGTGCGAAAAAGGGAGTTTGGCGCTCTCCAATATTATATTTTTCCGGTGGAGAAATATCTTCCAAAGATCTTTTGAATAACTAAAAAGTAGTCATAAAAGAGATTGTTACTTCTAAATCATTTTCATGTGATGTCATTATATTTTAGTTGACAGTGATTTCAGACGTGATGTGTTCGGAGCGAAGTGGAAGAAAAAAATTAAGAAGGCAGACCCCACCATCAGATGGGAATAATAATTGCCAAGGAGGGAGAGAGAGGGAGAGAGAGAGAGAGAGTGATTTCAGTCGTGAAATTTCATATACAAAGATTTTTAATTTATGATTAATTGAAATTACTTAGAAAGCAGTAGCCTTAGCCTATGGTTAGACCGTTGGACTGCAAAGTCAGAGGTCTCGGGTTCAAACCCAGGCACGCACCTCTGTCTATTCGAAAGCATATGCGTATTAAAAATTAATTATCACTTGCTTTAACGGTGACGGAAAACATCGTGAGGAAACCTGCACGCCTTAGAGTTTCTCGAAGGTGTGTGAAGTTCACTAACCCCTAGGTCCCCTAGGTGGTGGACTATGGCCTAAGCCCTCTCAGTTTGAAAGGAGGCCCTTGATCAACGGTGGGACAGTTTCTTAACAGGGCTAATATTATTAATATATATGAACTTACTTGAATAAAAAAAATATATACAATTATTGTATCCGTAAAGATTTTAAGATAATGCAGTACAACAGGACACGAACTATGTGGTTTATTAAACCTCAATAAATTCAGCAATGAAATATAATTCACAAAAGAGTATGGTCGGCAATAGAAATTGCTTATTATTCTCAGTTTTTCACTTGCACACTATGGTTTTGCATCAAATCCGTTATTTTTGTAGATCTAAATATATTTAAATACGTTGCTAATCATTTGGTTTTGACAATGGTACCGACGTTTGTAAATTAAAGAGTATTCCATTTTAAAGAATTACAAAACAGATATACAATGCGAAAGTGTAAGGATGTAGGTACCGGGGAATACCTAGACTATCTTACCACGACCAAATAGACCGAGTCTTATTTAAAGGACAAGTCAAGAATCTCTGTAACCGGCGAGCGTGTATGAGACGAACTATGAGAGTGGCGGAAGCCAGAGAGGTATGTAAGGGAAGAACCTGTTGGAACTTTATACTCCCTGCTAACCCCGCAAGGGATCTAGCATGATGATGAGATAGATTGATAGATTCCGATTTGAAAAATTGAGAATGTTTATCGACTTACGCTGCTGCCTGTACAACAATCACTTCTTAACTAGTGTTAAGTACTACTGTTGATATTAGTGCTACTATTGCTAGTGAAGCGAAGTATGAACTTATGATTGATGTGCTACTAATTACTGCAGAGAAAACAAAACCTTAGGATACTTGATTTAAAGCATATAGTACGTAATTGAAGTACCTTAAGTAACCAAATGAAGGTCAAATGAAATACGATTCATATCAATCGTGATTTTAACAGCCATTGTTTTTCATATGATACATAAAGTTACGTATACCTATTTGACGGACGATTAAGCGCAGTGGTTAAGAGCCATTCCACCCACTGTGTTTAATAGTCGAGGGTTCGTTTCCTGCACGGTACAAATCTTTGTGTGATCCACAATTATTTCTTTCAGTATTTGTGTATTTTCATGTTTGTAAACGCACCCACGGCGCAGGAATAAATCCTAGTGCAGGCCAACGTAGTAAAAAAAAACTTGCCTTGCCTTGCCTACCAACAAGGCGTTGAGATTTCCTTTATGAAAGTTGCCAAGAAGTTCTTAGATAAACGTTTTAAGTAAAAAAGTGTAATCTGTTATGTTTTGACGCTATTTCACACCTAAGGGTAATTAAAACTATGGAACGGGTTCATTAACGGAAAGATTTCAATCTAAGTAGAGTATACACGATTCCAATTAATGCATTCATCCTGACTCATTTACTATGGCTTAGTTGACTCTTGCAAGCTTTACTTACAAAACATAGTTCCTATGTAGAGGATTGAAATCAGCTCGCTTACCTCGTTATTTCTCATCTCATCCATAAAGTGGAGCGAGAAGGGAATTGGTAGACGAAAAATACGTGGGTATAGGTAAAATTAGAAATAAAATCCGCTTCCCAAGAATATTATTATAACATATATTCACGCCTTAATTACCCAAGCGGTGTGTAAACACGCAAAATATGTATATATATAGTTCGTGGGGTCTCAATGTTTTTTTTGTTTGCCTTTAAATAACTGAAAAGACTGTTTAATGATATTTATATGTATCCGTTGAATCAGTCCAATATATTATTAATATATTAATAAATAATATTTCATTCTTTCTTTGAATAAAACCTGGTTTAATACAACATTATTTTTAAGCTTCAGATCACTGGACCAAAGGTCTATCCCTTTCATTTTAAGTGGACCCTTCTTTGGTTACCTGAATAAGATTAAATTCCCCATTAGGAAACCAGGATTTAACCAAATAGATACGACCATATGCATGTATATAATTTAGATACATTATTTATTTAAGTAAGGGAACAAAACAAGAGAAATAACAATTATTGTTGGTAAATAACAATTATATAGGAATTGTTAATCGGAATCATTATTATTTACAACTTAAAGATCTAGATATAAAAAAATTAAATTTTATGTACATATATATGTTATGTATTTGCAAAAAAAAAATACCAAAATTCTTTCGAATGCGATGGGCACCAGAACCCCACAGACCCAGAGACTCTACCCCAAACAGCTCAAATATTTGTATATATAGAATATAGATACATCCTACTAATCTTATAAACCCTAAAATTCGTTTCTCTTTGACGTAAAAACTACAGAACGGATTTTAATGAATATTTACAGTAATATAGCTTATACATTAGAATAACATATAGACTCAAATTTATAAAGATACATAGGCAGACGAAGCCACGGGCGGCCACTGGTAATATAAACGGCAGAGTTGAGGATGGATGTATGGATATTTGTTACTCTTTGACGCAATAACTTCCGGAAAGATTTTGATGAATCTTTACTTAGAGTTTACTATACATCTGAATAAAACATAGGCTATAATTAAAAAGATTTTACAAAACGAAATACAAAAGAACGCGTGCGCAACAGCGGGTAACATCTAATACATAACATTTTATTTCCTCATTATTAGAATAGGCATTAGTCGCTATTTATTTGTTATATGCGCATAACCTAAAGGTTTGGTCAAATAGCCGACGGAGCCCGACGGGAGCGTGACAGAAGCGCTCGTCGTGACGATTGCCGTCGCGCCGAGTAGGGCTGCGCTGGTGTGGCGTCTCCCGTACATTTTAATACATTACAGCCAAGCCGCGCCACCGTCGCGCTCCCGTAGCGCTGCGTCAGCTATGTGGCGATATCTTAAGAATGGAGATCACAACAGGATAGTGGTTATATTGATTACATCATCCGTCTCAAGCGAGTTAGTTTAGTTCCCAGCCTAATCCTATGTGGGTGATTGTTCACAAAACGACGACAATGAAACTGATTCTTTTTTAAAACAGATCTATCGATTTATATTCACAATCGAAGGTTTTTAAAGTTCTTGGAAAACTACAATTCCGGGACATCAATAAAGTTACAAATCTTCGTATGTTTTTCGAAAATTCCCTAGCGTATGGTACGTTATAATCGACATTTATTGGTGGCCTTGCTATATATTTCACTAAATATTAGCATTGAGCAATCGAGTTACTCTCAAACGACGCAGTCGCGCAATATTAGTTCATCTATATATATAATCCTATGTAGGTATGTACAAATACAATACTTTTGTGGGTATATGCATAGATGCAATGTGTCTAATTTAAGGAAATCAAATCAATCTTACGTTCTATTCAGTTACCATTTGATAGCTTTAAGCAAAACATCAAACCATCTATACATTTCGCAACAAAGTAATACTATGGTCAAAGATCGCGAAGATCCAACTCAGTGGAACAGAGGTGTAGTTTCCATCGCTCTGTTCTAGTTCTAGTTCTACATAGTACTAATACCGCTCAGCAGACACCAATACGCGCTAATGTGCATACCCATGCGTGCGATTGCACTTGACTAGCTGACGCGGGATAGACATCCCTTGTCAATCGTGAAGACTAAATTCAACGAGAACCACGAGAAGACCTCGTTAAAGTTATAAGTGGGGATTTAAAAAAATATGCGTATGTAATTGTGCGTGCTTGTCTTCACTGGTCCTCCTACTGAGGCAGCTAAAAGGTACTACGTTTTAGATTACGCAAATGAAATTATGGTTATCTGTCCGTCCGTTTAAAAAAATGCAAAGTAACAATGATAAACCTGATGTTCTCGAAGATCGAACCCAATGATACAGAGGTGTGGTTCCCATCGCTAAGTTCGAATATGTAGTACTTGTTCAACGTTTAGAATTATGTAACGAACGAAACGTAATCCTACTAGCTGCAAACTCCAGAAGTAGTGCACGCTGACTCGAACAAAGTCTAGCCCCTCACGAGCTCAAACTTCGCTCCGTGTAATCTTATATCGGATATAAGACAGGTTCGAAGCTATTTAAACTTGTGTGCTAACTGCTAAAACTCGATACACGGATCTGTTCAAACCGGTACTAAAATGGATAAATCTATTCAAAATACCAAGGTGTCGTGTCGTTGTAGTTACAGTTTGTATTAAGGCGCAACTCCTCAATAGTGTTGTTGAAATATCGATTTTCGAAGTTGCCTAACAACTTGCCTTTAGAAGCATTTTGCGATAATGACTAAAATATGTAACTAATGTAGTCGTCCTTTGTGATAAAAAAGATTTTAATTTCTGTATATGTCTCGTCAAAATCCGTACAGTGTAGTTTTATCATTTTAGATTTTTTGTCTGTGAGACAAAATTGATGATAAAAAAAATACTTTCTAATCAAAGTATTTGCATCTCCCAAAAATTTTGTTTTTAATTTATATCTTTGTATTAGGTGTGTAAGGAAAGAACCTGTTGGGACTCTGTAGTCTCGGCCTAGCCCGCAAGAGATCTGGCGTGATGATATAGATCGATAGGTATTAGGTACGAATACTTAAGTGCACAATGTTGGTTGTTGGTTAGTTCAATCTTAGTTTTTGTCTATAAGTGTGTTGGATGTACTGTGTGCAACCATTTCGTTGATAATTTTTGGTTCCAACGTTATAAAGGACAAGTATTTTGCCATTACACATGTAGCAATTCCAGACTCTGGACAACGAGAATTTTTCGATAGTAAACCTTCATAATACTTTGTCCGACCCAGGATTAGAAACCAGGACCTCGTGATCGCCAGCTGTATTATGCGTCATTGGACCGACGGTGGAACTGAACGAATGGCGTGATAAAAGGCCTACACTCAGCAGTGGGTAAATACAGACTGATTGATGATGAAACCGATGGTAAAGGTCAAGGGTAAAAAGTAGTTCATCATCATCATCATCAGCATCATCATCATCAGCCTATAGCAGTCCACTGCTGGGCATAGGCCTCTCCAAGTGCATGCCACTGGGTACGATCCTCGGCTACTCGCATCCAGTTTCTGCCAGCCGCCCTACGAAGGTCATCGCTCCACCTAGCCTGAGGGCGTCCTGCATTACGATTGCCAGTCCGTGGTCTCCACTCAAGAACTCGTAAAAGTAGTTGCCTAAGCACAAAGCCGGTCATCGTGACGATCCTCCCTTCTATCCAACATGGTCGAGGAGAGTCTTACTCGTGAACTGGTGCTGCTTGTGGAGACTGGTCCATCTTGAATCCTTAAGACACTCTTCACAGATAACATCATTAGATTCATATCTCGATCGTAAGGCATCAGACTGGAGCTAGATCGTACACTACACACACCGTCACGCGGTATATTCCCCAAGCGGGGGTGGCAGAGGTGTACTGAGTACACCCACTTTTCGCTGACGATGTTAAGTCCCATGTAATAGGGAGCGAGCCTATTGCCATATACCGGGCACGATACCAGACTCCGGACTCATACTGGGACGTTTTCGTTAGAAAAACTTCATTTGTCCGACCTAGGATTTGAACCCAGGACCTCGTGATCACAAAGCGATGAGCTTTACCACTAGACCAACAAGGCAGTCGTAAACTATTTAATTGTAATCTAAACATTGTACCCCCACACAATATGATTGAAAAAAAAGAGAAAGAGAAGTAAATAAAAAAAACAAGCCCGCTGAGTTTCTTCGCCGGATCTTCTCAGTGGAGACCGTGTTCCGATCCAGTGGTAGATTAGTAGTTAAATTAGTTAAAAAAAAATGTTAATTGGCTATTTGTAAGCGCCCCCGCAGGGCTTATACATAATAAAAAACTTGAGTTTTAATCGTTTTTAAAAAAAAAGTAGTGCCACACTAGGATTGCTTCCTGCGTCGTGGGTGCGTTTACAAGCATGAAAATTCACATACACAAATACCCAGACCGAAACGAATTGTGGCTCACACAAAGACTTGCCCCGTACGGGAATCGAACCGCGACTATTAGACGCAGTTGGCGGAGCGAGTTAAGCTCATAACCGCTGCGCAAAATCGTCGACTTTGGAGGAGACCACAGTGCACATCTTTCGACTTAAATAATCCAACCAAGCAAAACAAAACATCAATGTGATTGTTTGATTAACATTGTTTGTTTCGATCTGGCTATACCTGTTTCATGTGACTGCACAGATCATAGTTTCGAAAGCAATATTATTGTTTGACTCCAGCGTATTGTTCGTCGCACGATAACCAGAATGCCGAGTACCAATTGCCTATAAATACAAAAACACTATCATCATCATCATCTCAGCCTATACTTGTCCACTGCTGAACATAGGCCTCCCCAATCGCTTTCCAGCGTAACCGGTCCGATGCCACCTGCATCCAACGACTTCCTGCGATTTTCACAAGATCGTCGGTCCATCTGGCAGGCGGTCGTCCCACGCTGCGCTTGCCAATACGTGGTCTCCACTCTAGAATCTTTCTGCCCCAACGCCCGTCCGATCTACGCGCTATGTGGCCCGCCCATTGCCACTTCAGCTTGCTAATCTTAACGGCTATGTCGGTGACCTTGGTTCTTCTACGAATCTCCTCATTCCTGATTCGATCGCGTAGAGAAACGCCGAGCATAGCTCTCTCCATAGCTCGCTGAGCAACTCTGAGCTTTTTTATGAGACCTATTGTAAGAGACCACGTCTCTGATCCATATATCATCACTGGTAACACACATTGACTAAAAACTTTAGTCTTAAGGCACTGAGGTATTTTGGATGAGAAGATGTTGCGCAGTTTCCCGAACGCTGCCCAGCCGAGTTGGATTCGTCGATTGACCTCTCTCTCAAAGTTGGACCTACCTAACCGGACTACCTGTCCCAGGTAAATGTATTCGTCGACAACTTCAAGAGTAGAGTTCCCAACGGTGAGTGCGGTGGGTACGACATGGACTTTAGACATTATTTTCGTTTTGTCCATGTTCATTTTAAGACCCACTTGTTGAGATACTCTGTTGAGGTCACCGAGCATTCGTCCTAGATCTTCCAGCGACTCCGCCACGACCACAATGTCGTCGGCAAATCGAAGGTGAGTGATGTATTCGCCATTGATGTTGATGCCAAGTCCTTGCCATTCCAAGAGCTTGAAGGCGTCCTCTAAGGTGGCCGTAAACAGTTTCGGAGAAATGACGTCTCCCTGCCTTACTCCTCTTTTTATGGGGATCGCTTTCGTGCACTGCCCCTGTACTCGGACTGACATGGTGGCGTTATTATACAAGCACCTCAACACCTCAATGTACCGATAGTCAATGCGGCATCGCTGGAGAGATCTAAGAACCGCCCAAGTCTCGATCGAATCGAAGGCTTTCTCATAGTCCACAAACGCCAAGCATAGTGGCCGATTATACTCCTCGGTCTTCTGTATAATCTGCCGCAGCGTATGTATGTGGTCTATGGTACTAAAGCCTTTCCGGAAACCGGCTTGTTCGGGAGGCTGGAAGTCATCAAGCCTGCGTTCGAGACGATTCGTGATGACTCTCGAAAACAACTTATAAACATGGCTCAGCAGTGTGATGGGCCTATAATTCTTCAGTAAAGTGTTATCACCTTTCTTGAAAAAGAGTACCACCACACCCCTGTTCCACGCTTCCGGCGTTTTTCCTTCGAGCAAGACGGAATTAAACAGCCTCTGAAGGACTTTAAGTACCGGCGATCCGCCCGCTTTCAGAAGCTCTGCGGTAATTCCGTCTTCACCCGGCGCTTTGTTGTTTTTAAGGTGTTTGAGAGCCATCCCAATCTCGTACAGGCTGATGTCTGGGATATCTTCTGTGTAGTGTCGGGTTAGCTTGGCTCTTGGGTCTTTTACCAAGTCAACAACAGGTTCAGCTACTGAGGTATACAACTGCCCATAGAACCTCTCTATCTCCCTGAGCACCTCTGACCTATTCGACGTTACGTTTCCGTCCTCCGTCTTCAGCTTCGTCAACTGGCTTTGCCCAATAGACGCGTCTCTTGCAAACTGCTCCAAAGTGTTTGCAAGAAAACACTAACATAAAGATATTGTTGACATTTGCCTGGTCGATTCTAACTCAGAATTTCGCGAACGCCAGCCAAACCATGGGGCACGTTTCTTTTTTTTTTTGTACGTGGGGAAATCCTCATGGACTTCCACCAGCCTCGGGGGCCAGCTGGCGGGGCATGTCGGACTCTTACCGACTAAAACCCCGGTGGCCGGCACTGGCACGTGTCAGAGAGGCTCTGGGATTTCCGTGTGGAACGAGAACGCCGTGTGCCCCCCTTGTGCCGCGCTCCAAAGAGCCCGCCTTGGGAGGGGAAACTTGTAGCTTGCTTCCCCACTTGCACCGTCGCGGTGCTCACGGCGGCGTGGGCTACACCACGCCGCCATCCTCCTCGAGGTCGTGCGTGAAGGACGCTTAGGGCCCCCGCCCCAGCGTCCCACGACCCCATAGGCCCCCTGCGGTCTTAGTGCAGGAGGGGGGTCCCCCACCAGTTGTTGCAGCAGGGGACACAAGTTAGCCCGTATTATAAAGCCCCTGGCTATTGGGCGGGGGGGCCTGGGCGGGCTGTGCCTCCACCCCAGCGCCGTCGCCTTCGGCGAGCGGGATCGGGAGAGGACCGAGGCCTCCTCCTTCTGAGACATTACAGTCTCGCAGAAGGGGATACGGCCCCCCACGCCGATTCCCCTGCCAGCATAGCCGCTACTATTGCCAGCAAGGAGAGGTCCGGTCTGATCCGGTCGACCAGGATCCGCCGCTCGGAGGCCCACGCTGGGCACTCGACAAGCGTGTGCTCTGCGGAATCCCGGTCCCCACCACAGTGGTGACAGGTCGAAACCATGGGGCACTAGACCAACTAAACAGTCAAAACATAACATGATCAACTTAAGTCCAGTCATATTTTATCTGTTTCATATAACTTTGCGGATCACAATTTCAAAAGCAATATTATCGTTTGATTCCAGCGTATTGTATTGTTCGTCGCACGATAACCAGAATGCCGTTAGTGCTGAGTGCGTTCGTTCATCTGATTTGCATTCCAAACGCGCCGCTGTGAAAGCATCGCCCGTCGAAAGGACAAAACTACCGTTTTAGTTCTGCATAAATAAAGCTTCAAACGATTTTATTATTGGAAAAGGGTAAACATTTGTTTAGTACCTAGCTTTTATTAAAATGCTCAATAGCCTGCTGTTGGAAAACGTTTTCTGATTTTGTGACATTAATAATTCAGTATACCCAGCAATCCTGTGTATGTTCTATCAATGTGCACCCAATAAGTACACTTCTAAAGGAGTAACGGCATATCCGAACAATATTCTAAAAAACGTAGCCCTACACTAAAAATATTTCTGTGTCGTGAGTAGATACGTTTAGCTATCAACCTATATCATCACGACAGATCCCTTGCGGGGTAGGCAGAGAGTACAGAGTTCCAACAGGTAACAGGTTTTTTCCTTACATATCTCTCTGGCTTCCTCCACTCGCATAGTTCATCTCACAGCTTGGTACTTTACTAACACGAAATTAAAAAACACCCAGATTGAAATAAATACTGTCCCGTGAGGGTTTGAACCCGTGACTACCTACTTGATCTAGTGAACAGGGCAGGCAAAATTCTAAAGGCTAGACAAAGCCGTCATCAAACATTCAATCAAACAACCATTTAAAACAGTTCTAACTCTATCAAAGATGCAATACCGTATTTTTAAATATTTAATTAAAGTTTTTCGAATGAGAAGGCTCATATTGTCCGCAGGCTTCTATTTTTGTCTGGATTTTGACGTAAAAGTTCGTAGACTAACTATAGGGCCACAACTAATAGAAAAAAACCGCTTTGAATAGAAAACTAAGTATATGGAAATAGTGTGACTTTTCTATAGAGCGATAAATAATGTGACCTATCGCAACTAATAGCTATTATCGCCCATACTACAATATCCAATTATTTTTTATTACCTAAATAAAAGTTATTAACAACTTGGTTAATTAAAGACCCTTACGAGGACAAAACACATGACGACCCTACCTAGTAGACTATGCTTATAATCAGACCATTAAACCTCAATGACGTCAAGTACTAAAATATTATTAAAAAACTTTCTTGTTGGTGCCTCGCATAGTGTGTCTGGCAATCATGAGGTTATAGATTTAAATTTTAAGTCGGGCAGACTGCTATTGGAGTTTTTCTATCAAAACATTCTAACACCCGAATCTGTTGACAAATAAATAATAATAATGAACTATATTGTACATCAGTGCGATCTCTGCGGAAGATGTGCGGAGTGAAGTTGACCGACCGTATTCGCAACAGCCTAGTAAGAAAGCGAGTAGGTATGAAAGATAGTATCGGTGTAAAGATAAGATAGGGTATGCTCCATTGGTTCGGGCAAATAGAAAGAATGTTAGAAGAAAGAATGACAAAACAGATATATAATGCGAATGTGGAAGGATGTAGGTACCGGAGAAGACCCATGCTATCTTAACATGACCAAATAGACCGAGTCTTATCTGAAGGACAAGTCAAGAGTCTCCGTTACCGGCAAGCGTGTATGAAACGAACTTTGAAATTGGAGGATGGCAGAGGGGTATGTAAGGAAAGAACCTGTTGGAACTGTGTACTCTCTGCCTACCCTGCAAGGGATCTGGCGTGATGATATAGATAGATGGCACACCAGCTATAAATAATACTTAGTCTTAAGAATTTATTTAGCTGAGTAAAGTCATGTTTTAAGAATTTTATCAGCCGAATAATCTAATATAATAATAATAAATAGTCAAGTAATGGCCTTAACTTGAACAAAAGCAAGCATGACTCACTTCTGACTCTTTTGGAACTGGCAATATTACATCTTACGTTTTTTTTTACTATTGAAAAAATAGAAAATTTGCACAGATACTATAGAATTATGCATCGTTATAAGTAATGCTCCTCGCTTAAGTTAAGAAAGTGGTGACTATTACTCCACCAAGAAAGATAACTCTGGACTTTTCTTACTTTTGAGTTTCTCAAAAGTAGAGATCTTGATCAGATAAATCCGACAACCCTTATCCTAATATTGGATCCTAAATTGGGCAATGTTTAGGATGTTTCAATGATTTGATACCGTATATTGGGACCTACCATGGTCAGCTAAATAAAGAAAAAAAAATTATAAAAAGGAGAATTCTTCACACAATTTCGTGGCCCATCCATAAGGCGTAAAAGCGAATCAAAGCGTTTGATGTCTTGCAGTCGCGAGGGGAGGGCTGTTGACTCCGACAGACGCACTTGCCGAGTGCCACTCACACACATCAAAGGGACGTTTTATAACGCGCAAAGACAGGTACGTAGTTAGCCCATCCTTATTTCTACACTCGTGATTGTTGAAAAAATTTAGGTCTAAGTATTTTTTGTGGCGCTTAAAAGGAACAAAAGCCGATGAATTAGTAGGTAGTAAAAGTTATATTACCTGCTAAGTGAATAGCTATCAATTAATGATTCCAGTTTCTCGTTAATAGTGTCGCAACTCAAAATTTTTGAACTGTTGTTGTTTTTGGGTTCCTCAATTTGTCCTTTTGTAGAACTTCAAAAACATTTAACCGCTTAAACATACATATTTTTTAGTGAACTTTACTAGTTTTAGAGTTATAACCAAAGTATTGAAAGACTAGAGATTATTTTTATTTTTTTATGGCCTATTCTGTATCCCACTGCTGGGAAATCGATCCTGGGCCTGTAATATCCATGTCTTTCCCGCATAAGTGTCCAAGTCGTCACGCCATCTTCGTCTCGGCCGACCACGGCGTCTGTGACCGTCCTCAGGGTTCCATACCGTGGCGATGTTTGCCCACCTTTGCGGGTCGATACGCACGACATGTCCTGCCCAATCCCACATCAGCTTTGCCGACTTAAAACCTACATCCGTAACTTGCGCCATGGAACGCAGCGTGGTATTCCTGACGCGGTCCGTCCATTTAACACCTAAAATGGTGCGTTCCATTGCTCTTTGGCAAACCTTAAGTCTGGATTTCTGTTGTTCAGTCAGCGACCAAGTTTGAGCACCGTAGGTTAGGACAGGCAGAATGCACATATCGACGAGTCTACGCTTGAGGGATAAGGGAAGGTCACCCTTCATCATATCCCTCATGGACCAGAAGCTCTTCCAGGCGTTCTCTATCCGTCTACTTACTTCTTTGTCTTGCCGGTTTTGAAACGAGACAATGTGGCCCAAATAAGTATACTCGTCAACATATTGCATGATCTGCCCATCTACCGCTACCCTACATTGCGTGCTGATGGTCATGAGCTAAATTTTTTGATCTGTTCATCGATAATCCAGCCCCAAGGCTTGCTATACTCAGGTCTTGGAGCATTTGTTGCAGTTGTGATGGTGTGGATGCAATGAGTACAATGTCATCAGCAAACCGGAGGTTAGTCAATCTTGTGTTGTTGATGTTAATTCCCGAAGATTGCCAAGAAGTATAGATTTTCTGGACTTTCCTCCAGAGCGCTTGAAAACAATTGCGGTGACAATAGACCTCCTTGCTTGACTCCTCGCTCTATTTTAAACTTTGGACCTGTTCCTTGGGGTAATTTAATGGATTATAATATATACCAATATTTTTTATCTCTATCGGTAAGTAGTTGTATTGTCTGACTTATGATAGTATTTGTATTGTATTGTATTACTACTCCATATACGTAACCAAAAAGTATCCATTCATATAATATAATAACTGCTCCAATGCGGGGCACATACCTTCCGTTACAAAAGGAGGAGGGAAAATAATTGATTAGTGGAAGCAGGTTTGGAGCCGTCTACTATTGGAACTTATCGAGCCACCCGTAAAGCTTTTAACTTGCCTAAACGTAATCATGTGCCATAATGGTAACCTGGACTAACTGCTTAACGTGCCGTGTAAATACCACATATGGTCACCAAAAAATCTTTTTAAAAAAGGTAAACCGGCTTCAAAAAGCAAAAAATAAATATTTGAAGTTGGTGCCGGTTAGTGCAGTCGGTTACTTGGCACCGACTTCAAATATTTATTTTAAGTGACGAGTTAATTGTTTACTAATATTTCTACATCGATATAATATAAAATTTTGCTGAGTTGTACAGTAAGGTACCTACTGGATTCATATAATAACCATATTAACGAAATCTATACATTCGTGCTGTTCGCCGTTAAGGAAGTCCCTGGTGTTTCTTCAAAGTCCAATACCAATAAAATTAAAATAGGACCACCTCAGAGCTTTTCTGAACGCAATGCAAAAAGAATCATCAAAATCGGTTCAAAAGCAAAGGAGTTATAAAAAAACACAGATGAATTATGAACCTCCTCCTGTTTTGAAGTCGGCTAACATACTGCTTAGTTCTATAGTGAGGTACCTATAGGATTGACGTAATACCCATAATATCTCAATTTACACATTCTTAAGTCCAAAGTCCGATACCATTGTAATTAAAATGGGACCACTTTGGAGCTATACTGAACCCAATGCAAAAAGAATCATCAAAATCGGTCCACAATTAACGAAAATATCGCTGAACGTACATAAAAAAGCATACATACAGACGAACATTGAACCTCCACCTTTTTGAAGTCGATTAAAAACAGACTGACCGAGTTCAATTCTACTAGTCAATAATAGTGTTTTAGCGTTTTTGTATTGTATCCTATAAATAATTGTTGTCTGATGATTGAAAAATAATTACATATTAACCAGCGTTTAAATTATGAACTTCCTATGCATCCAAGGAGACCCTCATTCGATACGGGCTCACAAATTACATTTACGACGTAAAGAATCGCCATAGAATAGAGATTGAAAATTAAAACCGCATTATTGTTTCGTATAAAAAGTTTTTGCTTGGGAAAGTTACGCCGCGAGCGTTGTTTGGATTAATGTCGTTTGTTTTTGTACTTTCACACATTATTACTTGAAGTTCCCTTTTTTATTTGATTGTTCTTGCTCTCGTGTGACTTTCGGGATTTATTGAGCCTACTTTAGGTTAAATACATCATCATTTTACGTTATATTTTGTTTAATGATTCTTATAATGGATTAAAATCAACGTGCTCGTAGCGATTACCGAAGTTAAGTAGACCGCTCTAAGATGAGAACTAAGATGATGAACTCGAGGGTAGTTTGGGATTAAAGGATCAAAATTTTACATCTGTTTGTTTATTTAGTTTAAAAATATATAAACAACATATTTAATGTTTATTATCTGCTAAATTTAAGTACAAGCGCCTAGTGCACCGATCTATTTAATAACTTCTCCTCTACCTATCTTACTCCTCTCTATTTCACTACATCTTCACTCTTCACTTCAATTTTCTGCTTGCTGCGCAGAGAATCTACTCTGTACCATGGATCTGTATGCGAGGTTGGCCAACACCATGGAAGATCTGGCAGCAATGTTTACCTCGAGGATGAATAGTTACGAGGAAGACCTCAAGAACGCTGCCAGCACTGAGACATCAGCTGTGCATAAAACCTTAGCCAGCCTGTCTCAAGAATTCACCGACTTCAAGTGCCTCATCTGGAAGACGTTGGGGGCAATAAAATCACAGATGGAGCTTCTCTTGCTGGGATTGGATCGGCACGAGATGGCATCACGCAGAAAGGTACTTCTTTTCCATGGAGTTTCTGACGTTTCGGATTGCCATTCCAAAGTGATCAACATCTTGAAGGACAAGTTGAATGTGATAAATGCTACTGCTGCTGATGTGGCTCTGTGTCATCCCTTGGGAGTAAACCCTAACAAGTCTCGACCCATTTTGGTACGATTCCAGAGCCATTCTTTGCGAAGCCAGGTATGGAGCAACAAGGCTGCCTTGAAGGGAACCAGGCTAACTCTCTCTGAATTTCTGACTAAGCCCCGGCATGAGGTATTTATGGACGCTCGTAGAAGATACGGCATAAAGAAGTGTTAGACCTCCGATGGTAAGATCGTCATCCAGCTGCCAGACAAATCGCGGAGAAAAATTGAGTCGGTAACAGAACTACGAAAAGTGCTAGTCCAATTTCCCCCTTCTGGTAAAGCGGGGAGCTCCAAAGCCACAGCCAAGCGGGTCTACATCTTCGTTGTCTGTTCCAGAAAAGAGAACTCGAAGGCCTCCGAAGTGAGCGGGTGTGGCGATACTTATGTTCGCCAAACACTTTCTGCCTTGGTCTTTATTTTTATAGAGATCACATTTCTTTTTCTTTGTAAATTACTTTTAATTTGTATTCAATGTTACTTGTTTGTGATTGTTTTTTCACCATTTTTTATTTTCCATTCTACAGATTATTAATATTGTGTTTCTGACATTTGGTGAGATCATCTAGAAATCCGAATTTTTTTTTTTGTGTTTGGTACACAGCATTTTCATCCATTTTCCACAACCGGCGGGTGCACGAGGGTATGATTATTTCAAACATTTATATACTTAGTACTTAAGTTTTAATTTACTTGGTACTACTTTTATTTATTTATTTATATTTATATGGATATATTTGATATCAGTGATGATAGCTTTGTTTCTTGTTCTTCTTCTGAGATATTTGATGAACGGTATTCCAGTGTATTTAGTGATGATGACGGTGACGACTCTTACTTACGTGACCACCTTCAGTCTGTTTTCTCAAACCACCGACAATTTTTCAATGTTGTCCATATTAACGCTCAAAGTGTTCCTTCTCACTACTCTGACCTTTTAGCATCCTTTGACTCTGAACTTATTCATGCGGTTCTAGTATCTGAAACCTTCCTTAAACCCACTCTTCCTTCTGTGCAGTTTGCGTTACCTGGGTATAAGCTGTTACGCAATGACAGAACAGGCAAGGGATGTGGAGGGGTTGCCATTTATCTCCGAGGTGATAGCTCCTGTAAGGTGGTTGATCAGTCGCCAAGCGAGTATTCTAAGTTTTCTGAACACCTCTTTCTTGAACTTAACTTTAGGCATATAACGTTTCTTTTAGGAGTTTACTACAGCCCATCCTGTCACATTGATTTCTTCGCCTCTTTTGAATCAAAATTAGAATACTTCTCAACTTTATATGATAACATTATTATTCTTGGTGACTTCAACACCTGTTTGTTAAAGGGGGATAGTCGTAGCAACAAGCTTCGGTCTCTTGTCTCTTCTGTCAACATGCATATTCTACCGCTGACAGCTACTTATCATGCTCCTCATTGTTCTCCTTCACTTTTAGATCTCATCTTAGTTTCCGATCCTAGTAAAGTAGCTACACATGGGCAAATCCCTGCATCTTTTTCTTATCATGATCTGATATTTCTCTCCTATAAACTTCGCTCACCAAAACGCTCTTCTAAATTTCTTTCTCTTCGTAGCTTCAAAAATATTAATGCTGAGCAGCTTAAAATGGATGCGAGTAGTAAAGACTGGACTTCTGTTTACAACTGCACAGACGTTGATGCCAAAGTATCAGTTCTTAATAAACGAATAATTGATTTATACGATACTCATGCACCATTGAAAAAAGTGAGGGTGAAACATAGACCGGCGCCATGGTTTTCCGATACTATAAAAAAGATTATGGCTAAACGGGACAGAGCGAAAAGGAGATAGAAGGTTCCCTACGGAAGAAAATTGGTGTCTCTATAAAAAGCTTAGAAACCGCTGCAGTCGTATGTGTAGGGATGCGAAGAGACGCCACATACACACCTGCATTCAAAACTTCAACACAGCATAGGTTTGGCAATTCCTTAAGACCTTTGGTATTGGCAAAACGTCCTTTGAAAATACCAGTAACTTGGATCTTAATGCACTTAATGCTCATTTCTCTAACCCTCCTGCTTCTTTAAAAGATGATATTAAGTCTTTTACTCTTAAGCTTCTTTCAGATCTTCCTTTGCCAGTATGTGCTTCGTTCTCTTTCAGCCCGCTTAAGGAGCAAGACATAAAGAAATCAATCCTATCAATATCCATGAAAGCCGTGGGTGACGATGGTATACAAATACAAATGATCGTACCAATACTTGACGAACTTTCGCCAGTTATCACCCACATAATGAATTGTTCCTTGGAAACTTCCTCCTTTCCAACTGCTTGGAAAAAGGCATATATTCTTCCTTTACCCAAAATACCAAATCCTCTTTTAATATCGCATTTTAGACCCATATCCATTCTTCCCGTTCTATCCAAGGTGCTTGAGAGTGCAGTTCAAAATCAATTGTCACAACATTTCTCCTCTAATAGCCTGCTGAGTCCTTTTCAATCTGGATTTCGGCCAGGTCATAGCACAGTTACGGCTTTGGTCAAAATAACTGACGATATTCGATTGGCCATTGAGAATAGACTACTGACAGTACTAGTCCTACTGGACTTCAGCAGTGCTTTTAATTCAGTTGATTTTGACATCCTCTTAGGTACTTTGTCCTCTCTCAATGTCTCTGCTCCTGTATGTGGTTCAACTCTTACCTTCGGGGCCGCTCGCAGTCGGTTCGCTCTGAAGATAATTCCTCTGACTGGTGTGACCTTACTGCGGGTGTGCCTCAAGGTGGCGTCCTTTCTCCTCTTCTCTTCTGTTTTTATAAACTCTGTTACTAAAGTGATTACTTCTCATTATCATCTTTATGCAGACGACTTGCAGCTGTATCGTCACTTTAAGGTTGGGGAAATCAATCACGCGATCGATTCCATCAATGATGATCTTGAAAACATCAGCAAGTGGGCAAAATCGTTCGGTCTCTTGGTTAATCCTGCTAAAACTCAAGCTCTCATCATTGGTGGCAAACACTACATGAACGCTCTCAATAGCAATCTGCTGACACTCTCTCCAGTTGTCCTCGATTCTGTCCCTATACCTTACAGTAACCAAGTTAAGAATCTAGGCGTTCTTATAAACTCCAATCTTAATTGGAGCTCTCACATAGCAGAAGTAAGCAGAAGGGTCTACTGCTCCTTTCAATCTCTCAAGCGTCTGCAAAAGTTTTTGCCTTATCAAACAAAAATAAGTCTTGCTCAATCTCTCCTTCTACCAATTCTTGACTATGGTGATGTTTGCTTTCTTGATGCTACTGAAGATCTTGTCTATAAGCTCGAACGCTTGCAGAATCTGTGTATTCGTTTCATTTTCGGATTACGTAAATTTGATCATGTATCAGAGTATCGGGCGAAATTAAAATGGCTACCTATTCGACAACGACGGGACTTGCACATTCTCTCGTTACTCTACTCCATTTTACATAATCCTAAATCCCCTGTTTACCTCAGGGAGCGTTTTGACTTTCTTGTTCCAAGAGATAAGCCCTGCCGTGCAGCTAAATCTCTCCTTCTTTGTGCTCCTCTTCATTCTTCTAGTCGTTACGATGGATCCTTCACTGTTCGTGCTGTGCGTCTGTGGAACTTACTTCCACAGTCCATTCGTGCGAGCTCATCTTTGGATTTTTTCAGAAGAAGAATCAAAAAACATTTTCTATTCTGATTTATTTAGGTATCTATGTTTATGTATGTATTATAATTATATGTATTTAATATTTGTATAGTATTTATTTCATATTACATATTGCTATTTTCTATTAACATTATATTGTATAACTGCCCTCTTATTTCACTTTCTCATCTCTCAACACTCTATGGTTAGCTGGAAGATAACTCATATTTGAGTTAAGCTCGCCTTCTGTATACTTTTAAATTGTAAAATTATTTCCATCCCAGTGTATACAATAAAGAATAAAGAATGAAGAATGAGTGACCGTTTGTGGCGTTCCATTTTCAAGCACCAACATGCTTTGAAGGGCACGTTAAGCGGTAGGGCCTGGCTGAAAATTTATGTGGCAATCGTTTAGCCGAGTTGGAGTTGGGCTTATAAGCAGTTAGATAAATACCAACAGCAGGTGGCCACAAACCTTCCTTCGACAATCGCATTGGGTCTTCGTCGTGGAGTATCCCCTAATCTGTCTCCTCGATTTTGATAGAAGGTTGTTGCCCGCCGGACGAAATCGACTGTTTTATTATTATTTTCATTTATCAAGAACGGATGTAGGTACCGGGGAAGACCTACACTATTTTACCAAGACCAAATAGACCGAGTCTTATCTGAAGGACAAGTCAGGAGTCTCCGTAACCGGCGAGCGTGTATGAGACGAACTATGAGAGTGGAGGAAGCCAGAGAGGTATGTAAGGAAACAACGTGTTGGAACCCTGTACTCATCTGTACTCTGCCTACCCCGCAAGGAATCTGGCGTGGTGATATAGATTTATCAAAGTAACGGTACATACTATAGTCCCAGAAAGACACATTCCCCTTGTAATTGAATTTAAATTGTTTTAGTTCGCATTCTTGTGAATAAGCAAATGGAATCCCATGTTCCCCGGTCGTATTTGACAGCCACGCGCCTTCCCTTGGGCCTGAGGTTGTGCGTGACAAGTGGCCCACGGAATTCCTTCACTTTACCACAGAATATTTCAGATTTTAGTTTTATTGAAATAAAATAAATCAATATTTCTTACGCCCGTTTTCCCTGAAGGAGAGGATAGAGGGGATGTATTTTAGTGCACATACAGCATTGGGGCATTTGGTTTTTGTTCGTTCAATTAATTTGAAATATAGCATGAGGTGTACGGGGCAGGTGCGCTAAGAACAAGTGATAGTTATAGCTTTTTGTTATGGACACACTTTCCTGAAAACAAAAATAGTTTCTCATAGGTCTACATTTTGATGGAATAAATAGCACCTTCTGTAAGAAACCGCTTAGCTTCTTATTCCCGATAAGTGTCGCAATTGTATTATGGTTAAGTGCTAACTATCACCTATTTTAGGTAAGAACCCAACAGTCCTTTACACCCTGTATGTCTTTGGGCATCTACATGTCAAAGCTGTGTCCCTGGGCCCCAATACTATTAGCATAACACCGGTAAAATTGTAGCTTAACCATCACTAAACCACGGTGTTGGGCCGTTTACATACACTACTGTAATACGAATATATTTATCGGCAGCAGTTAGGCACTTTAGCGCAGGTTTGTTAATACAATCACAGACCAGTTGTTACAGCCCAATAAATTTGAAAATCCATTCTTCTTCTGAGAAGATATAGTCACACAATAAATCGTGATCCACAAGTTTTGTATTATGAATAGATAGTGCTAACTCGTAACAGGCATAGAAACCAAAAAGTTTAAAGAATTTTTCAGTAAAATCCACAAAATATTACCTCTCCACTTTTTGACATACTTTTATTGAACTTGCAATGTTTGTTAGTTAAGAAAATCTTGGAAACTGTTCTACCACCTATGATCTTAGGAGTTGAAAGTATACACATTTAATTCGGCCGTTGCAAATTGCACTATTACCTGACTGCAAAAAAGTTTTTTACTATTCATTTATGTAGAATATGTATTTTATTTGTAAAAATATAAAATCCTATGGATATTATTTGGCGTCATAAATTACCACCTTTCTGTGTTCCTCAGCAGATAGCGTAGTGAAAACGAGTCACCAACTTTTATAGGAATTGCTAGTATTCACTTATTGTACTTATCTATGGTAGAATTGAGACTCCAGTCAGAGTATCAACCTTGCCACCAATATTGGCACGCCAGCTAATTAGTCACACCGTGAAGCTTCCCAACCCCTTTATTACGCACAATCCATTCCTCACTTCAATCGCAACGTCAAAATTGAATTCGTCTCCCTCTGTGTGAAATGATAATTAGGGTTTGCAATCCTGTACATGGAAGGGGTGACATGAGGGTTTGAGTTGTCAACACTATCACCATAAATATAATTAGTTCCCCAAATGGAATAGTGACGTAAGTAAATCAGAAACAGGCGAAATCAACTTTTATGATTTTTGAATTAGACTAATTATTCTAATGATCCATTTATTTAAGTTATATCATTGTTATATTCGACCAGCCAATTGATTCATTTAGTTTTTGTCGCAATGGTGTCGTATTTTCATATGCCTACATAGAAAATAAATTAAACACGGACACTATTTTTACTCACTTTTTATCAAAGATTTTGGTGTCTATGTACCTAAAATGACGGACGATTTAGCGCAGTGGTTAAGAGCTTAAGCCGCTCTGCCCACTGCGTCTAATAGTCGCGGGTTCGAGTCCCGCACGGGACAAATCTTTGTGTGATCCACAATTATTTGTTCCGGTCTGGGTATTTGTGTATGTGAATTTTCATGTTTGTAAACGCACCCACGACACAGGAATAAATCCTAGTGTGGGGCTACGTATATAAAAAAAAAACTAAAACTAAACTAAAAACGTCGCGAGCCTATATGCCATCACACTGGCCATAATCCCAGACTACGGACAGCTACGAATTTTCTGATAAAAGACCCGCCAAAAACGCTTTGCTCACCCTAACATTCCAACCTACCAATCTGCCATTCCCGGAATGCGTCTGTGTGAGGTCATTTAAATAAAAAGAAGAATACATGTTAACATTAAACAACCCAAAAAGTTAATAAAATTAATGGTATGTCGTCTTTAATTTTTTTTAAATAATTTCTTTATCAATATTGTTTATAATTCTTATTTTAATAAGATATTTCCACGGTTGTTACCTCTTTTCGTAGGTACATTTAATTTAATTGGTGCGCAATTCCTTTTGAGATCTTCTGCCGAATTTCTTTGAAGCATTCCTGATTACCCGCGTGGAATAAATTCTTACCCAGTACACCGTGGATAACATATAATCCCATTATACGGAACTATTCCCAGCACAAAGAGATCATGGAAGGAATTTTGATTAAAAATAATCCTAAGTGCAATGTTGCGTAAAAGATTACGCGAAAGTATCTACGTTAGATAAATATCCGGCAGAGTGAAAAAGTGTTAGACACAAGAAAAACCATCACGCCAGTGTTTCCCAAAGCGAGAGCGGCAGAGGTGTACTGTGTACACCCACTTTTCGCTGATGACATTAGGGCCAAATTTAATAAGGGACGGGCCTTTTACCTAATCATCATCATCAAAATCAATCAAAATCAAAAGTTTTTTATTCATGTAGACCAAAAGGCACAAAGGCAAAAGGAGAAAATTATTGATTTCTTAAGATTCTACCACCTGTTCGGAAAGCCATGCCTGAGGAAAATAAGGGCAAGACACTCCACGGTTACTCTTTTTAAAAATGAGAGTTTTACAATTCTTTTTGTATACATTGCATTCATGGTATTCATGGTATTAGAGAACAATGCAGAACGAGCTAAATAGATGTGCTTGAGTATAGATGAATCATAAGTGTACTTGGATTCATGGTATCGGTCAGTGTGTACATAGTCCTCTCATTTACAAAATAGAGATTTTGTAAAAGTATATAATAAAAAGTATAATAAAAGAAAAAAAAGGTTACTATAAAATATGTAAAGCATTTTTAGCCTATAGCGGTCCAGTACTGGACAAAGGCCTCTCCAATTGGCGAATACTAAACAAAAATAAACACCGTCGCGCCTATATTCCCCAAGCGGGGTGGCAGAGATGTACTGTGTTCACCTTTTTTTATCAACGAGTTTAGGTCCCAATTTAATATAGGGTGAACCTATTCAATTTCAGACTGTCTGACACAGAGATTTTGTCTATAGAAAAACTATAATTGTGCCACCCTGGATTGGAACCCGCGAGCGATCACATTATACGGTACTAGATTAACGAGGCTATTATCAGAGTTAAGCAAAAATTAATTGTGAATAAATTAAGTGATAGCCTAGTGGTTAGACCGTTGGACTGCAAAGTCAGAGGTCTCGGGTTCAAACCCAGGCACGCACCTCTGTCTTTTCGAAAGCATGTGCGTATTTAAAATTAATTATCACTTGCTTAACGGTGACGGAAAACATCGAGAGGAGACCTGCATACCTAAGAGTTTCTCGAAGGTGTGTGAAGTTCGCCAACCCGCACTGGGCCAGCGTGGTGGACTATGGCCTAAACCCTCTCAGTTGGAGAGGAGGCCCGTGCCCAGCAGTGGGACAGTTTCTTAACAGGGCTAATATTATTATTATTTATTTAAATTAAGTTGCAATTATTATATTCCGGATTTCGTCGAGGCTTATTTGTGGCTATGAAGTGCCCGACGTTTAGAGTGGTCAACAGTACCCATGATCTCGGGAGGGACTGCGGCGTTTGACGTCCAATGTCATTGTTATTTCGGAGTACCTTCGGAGGATCAATTTAATTGCAAAAGAAATTTCAATTAACTGATCCTACGATTGCTAAATGCCCAACACTGGCTATCATACTATACCAGTATTATATATCACACCGCTATAATAAAACTATATCACTTTTTGAGTAAGTTCTAATCAAAGACCTCGATTTACTTTTATATTTAGATAATAATAATAATAACAATATCAGCCTATATTGTCCCAATACTGGGCAAAGGCCTTCTCTCACAAACCGAGGGGATAGAGATTAAGTCATACTCCACCACGTGGAGCCAGTGCGATGCGGTGGAGGCAGGTTTGTGGCCACCTGCTGTTGGAACTTATCACGCCGCCTATAAGGCTTCCAACATGGCTTAACGACTACCACATTACGTGGAAACCGGGAACAACGGCTTAACGTGCCTTCCGAAGCACGGAGACACTCGAGTATGAAAATGCCACAAACTGTCACCCATCTCAGGCCGACCGAGTCGAACGCTGCTTAACCTTGGTGATCGCTAAGAACACCGCGGTCGCACAGCGCTACGAGCGCTCCAAAAGAGAATAAGAAAAATACAATATCAAATCACTTTTCTGTTTAATATAAGCATAATATAAAGTCTTGATAAATAGCTACGGAGCGCTTATACATTTTGAGAAGCAATCAAATACCAATTTTGTTCAAACAATGACAGAAAATTAGAAATTAAGTCATGCGTTAAATGTCAGCCATTTCCAATGAGTTTTGGGAGAACGATCGATGGCAATAAAACTAAATGGCTTGATAATCGCCCGGCGGGCAGGGGTCTTATTCATTATGACCAATGAAATACCTAACGTGGTGCGTTACGACAACTTCGTGAAATTATCGTTTATGGTTTTCCACTGGCACACAGGTCGCTTGGCACGAAAAGGTTAACTTTAGCGTAACGCTCGTGAGTTGGTAGGGTTGTTATCCTTGGGAGCGGGTCTATAGGCTTCCGCCGAAGGCGGGCTCTTCAGAGCACGACACAGAGGGGTACGTTCCTAACGGAGATCTTCAAGCCCTTCTCGAAGTGACCGTGCTAACCACCGCGAGGTTTTAGTCAGTAAGAGTTCGACATTCCCCACCAGCTTTCCCCAAGACTGAACGGAAGTGCATGACGATATCCCCACGTAAAAAAGGTATGTCATCCTTGTCACACTACACATGTACGAAAGAAACATGACCGTGACAGCACGCTAAGGTTATGCCAAAGTCAATCATTTTGTGCTAAGCCCTCTGAATACTAATAGACGATTATTTCACGGAGATATCGCAACACTCCACATTTTGTAATATCGAATAAGGACACTGAAGGGAAAGATTTTTCTCATTGTTTCCTTCCTTTGAATTGGCTTTTTAATATTGAATTGACATTACTGACTTTCAGGAAAGTAATTTCGATCGGCCAGCTAGGGAATTATTTGTATAATAATAATTATTATAAGAGTAGTGTTATGATATAAAGTAATAAACTCAAGTATGGGTATTTAAAAAGAAAATGGGTGTTAATCTATTCTATATACATATAATAAAACTGTAAAGAAGTCGTACATGGAATATTTTTAGAAAATAACACCTCAGGGGTATCATACTATCGAGATAGTAACAAATTCCACAATTTTTGGCTTTCGTGTTTGTTTGTCTGTCTGTCTGTCGAGGGGTATGAACCATCATCATTCAAAAACTACCAAGCGAATTTTGATGAAACATTGCATGCGGATACCGTAAAATGTTTGCTAACATATTGTATAGTATTTATCTCGGAAAATCAAAATGTTTTTCCAGAAAAGGCGAAATAGCGAAACATTGAATTTCTAAAAAGACACTTCTCCAAGCCTATTTGATGGACTTAAATGAAATTTCGTGTAATTGTAGTCTGTAGTAAAGATCTCTCGAAACTCTGTATACTTATACTTTCGAAAAATGTTACAGTTTCTGAGGAAAGAAAAAAAGTCTATTTTGATAAATCATTCATTGTTCTAAAACTACTCTTAGGATGTCAGTGAAACTTAGCATGGAGATATTTCATATGACAGACAATATAGTTGATATTTATGTTTTCAGGAAATCAAACAGTTTGCAGGGAAAAGTAAAGCATATCTATACATACTATTTTTTCCTATAATAAAATTGTATGAAAGTCGAGTCTGTACATGGAATATTTTTAGGAAATAATAACCTAGGGATATAATTCTCTTGATGTAGAAGCCAATTCTACAGTTTTTGGCTTTCGTGTCTGTTTCTTTTATTGCCTGTCCAAGTTTATGATCATCATCACGCAAAAACTACTAAGCGGATTTCGATGAAACTTTGCATGCGGATACCTTAAAATGTTGGCCAACATACTGTATCATATTTATCCCGGAAAAAATTAAGAGGTTCCACCAGAAAAGACAAAAATAAATGAAACTGTTTGATGGATTTCAATGAAATTTTGCATATTCGTAGCCTGTAGTAAAAATCATAACTCTGGGTACTTATGTTTAAAAAATCTAACAGTTTCTGAGAAAAGAAAAAGCAAGTCGATTTTGATTAATCATTCATTGTTTCAAAACAATTTAGCTACTAGATTGTCGCGGGATAAACCATAAAACTTTATTACTGTTTGTTTCAAACTGCAATGTTATAACGTAAAATATGCGATTTTGCCTACACATGAATTCATCCATGAATTGATATTGGACTCAGGTTCGTCTCCTCACAAAAAAACTTTTCAGTGGTTAAAAGCACTAACTCGAAATTGTTCATACACGTTTGATTCAAACACTCAAACATGGTTTCGTGCATGAACCGATGATGAATTCAGGATAAGAAACTTTAACGATGAATGTGCCGGATAAGAAACTTTAACGATGATTAATATCCTACTAGGAGACTAACGCAAAATGTTCTGACCAAACTTTGCTACATACTTAGCTGGCAATATACCGTTTTTAGATGTTATTAAGCTAGATTATAATCTTTGGCCGGGTAGGTAAAGAAGATTTAAATCAGAATTATTCTACCGATAATTTTAAAATAAATAGATGAACTGATAATCCTTCTTGAAAAGAAAGGTATATGTTTTATAATGAGACGGCGTTAGTATTGTGTTTTTAATTAGATCGCGCTATAGTTTAGTTTATATTTTACAAACACCACCTGTGCGGGCTAAGTGGGGCTAAGACTGAAACTGGTAATAGAGATAGTTTATAGAGAAATAAGTCTGGCGGAAGTTGACAATATATACAATTTAGTCACTACACAGTTCTCCCGGGATATCAGGCTGTTATTTCTTCATACGAAAATGACAAAATGGATCTTACTAACACTTTCAAGGTGGTTTACGTCTCGAAATAATATTCGAGTTACTTTTTATCCCGTAAAGAATCACGGCTTTTGCGACATGGCCGGTATTTATTCATATTTAAATGGCTAAACGACTTAAATTGAAATTTTAAATAAACGTGTCTCACATCGTTATATAAATAGAACACTTTTTACCCCAAAAAATAGTTCTCAGAATGTCAGAAAAGCAAAATGACAAAATAGTAAAAACGTTAGAAATCATGCTTTGGTGCTTTAATATTACAAGGAGGGATCAAAAAGTAGTGAGAATGAGATAGAATATAATGACTATTGATAACTTAATAATTTACTTTTACATAGTTTCCGAGTCTCGCTACACACCGAGTCCAGCGCTTTTCCAAGGCTTCAATCCCTTTCACAAATAAAGTTTTGTGTTGGTCCTGCAAAAAGCTCTCCACGGCATCCATCACCTCGTTATCGTCTTCGTACCTGTTTCCCTTAAGTATTTTTTCAATTTGGGGAGCAGATAAAAATCGCTAGCCGCCAGATCTGGTGAATAAGGGGGGTGGTCAACCAATTCGAAGCCAGCTTGCTGAATGGCAGCCATCGCAACTGCCGACCTGTGCGCGGGTGCGTTGTCGTGATGAAACAGCACGCCCCTTCGAAGTTTCCCTCTCCTTTTCTCTTTGATTTTGCAACTTGGGAATTAAAGCTGCATAATATTGGCCTGTAATAGTGGTTCCACGCTCCAGGTAATCAATCAACAATATTCCTTCTGAGTCCCAAAATATTGAGGCCATAACCTTGCCAGCCGATGCCACGACACGAAACTTCTTCGGGGTCGGTGATGATTGCCGTTTCCATTGCGAAGATTGCTGTTTTGTCTCGGGATCAAAATGATGGGCCCATGTTTCGTCCATTGTTACGAAACGAGACAAAAAGTTTTCAGAATCTTCTTGAAACTTGTCCAACAATATCTTCGAAAGACATTTCGAAGATATTGTTGGACAAGGCTTGACAAGGTCGATTTTGTTTCTGACTGTCGGTTAACATTCTCGGCACCCATCTTGCGGAGACTTTTCTCATATTCAAAGATTGTTTCAATATGGATTGAATACTTCCATATGAAATGCCCGTTTCTTGAATTAAGTATCGGATGGTAACTCTTCGATCGCTCAATACAATTTTCTCGACTTTCGCAACATTTTCTTGGGTGACTGACGTCGATGGACGGCCGCAACGATGTTCGTCTTCCGTGCTCGTTCTCCCTACTCGAAATTGAGAAGCCCACCTTGCGACAGTGGAATACGGCGGAGCAGACTCTCCTAATGTTGCCTCCAAATCGCAATGAATCTCTTGCGTCGTTAACTTTTTTAAACAGAGGTATTTAATAACGGCTCGCACTTCGTTTTTCTCCATTTTCGAGAACACGTTCCGACACGAAGCAAACAAATGACTACATTCAGAAAAAAACAAAAGAGAATCGAAGATTTTTTTTTATTCATATTACAAATATGTATCTGAGCTATGCCTGCCAGTATTTTTTTTTACCAAGGAGTATGTCGTTCTCACTACTTTTTAAAAGCTAGCTAAAAAGAAGCTAAAAATAATATTATTTATATATTGATGTCATGTTAACAAAATCAATCATAATATTTTTGTGATCTAACTAAATCATTCTGTAGATGTTCATTAATATCATACATAACATTTTAAAATGATAGTTTTGCGTAAATCATCTTATTAAGACACTGAATGGAAGATATTTCTCCTTTTCGTAATTTTGTTGTAACTAAGTAAGATGTAACATTTAATAAAACTCATTTATAAATAAAGAGTTCTATTAAATGTTACATCTGAGTTACGCCTATTCTTTTTTACTGAAAAAAAAGGCAGTTCCTTAATTTGAAATAAAATTAATCAGTTTCCTTTCTCAATAAGTGCAAAAAAGGAAAAATAGTCGTAGGCCGATGCTTCTATTCTGAACAACTCAATAAGTTTAGCAAAAATTTTGCCGGCCGCTTCTCAAAAAAATTTTTGAATATGTTTTATACTTTTCTCCAATAAAGAAAACTAACATAATCCTATATGTTAAAAAGTTTTTTCTGTTAAAAAAGTTACTTGCAAATAACTTAGAAAAACTGTACTGTGAATCTGACATTATGCGAATCTGTTTTCTGAGAATTTGTCATTATGCGAATCTGTAATATTAGATTTCTGAAATTGCATCTGTCATTTTGCGTTTTCTCTTGCTCTCTCACTTCGACTTCTGAGAAGTAGCTATTGTAATACAGTGGGAAAGTATCAGCTCTTTTTCCTAGGGTTCTTTTATATAATAATTCTAAAAAATTATAATAAATAATCGTAATACCCAACATTTGACGGCGTCCTCCTTAATAATATTTGCTTAAAGAATCTCACAGCTTAAATGTAGCACTTGTTAACACAAACAATTTCTCCCAAAAGGACAATAATATTTAATACAATATTTGGGTAAAACAGTAAAACAACGTACAAAGCTGCGTAGCGTGACCTGCAACGTGGCTTACATTTGTTTGGCTAGTCTGATTAAACTTTATGAGGCGACGTGCCACCAGTGACAACCCTTTGTTCTAAATTCTGTTCAACTTAAAGCAACTGTCAAAACACTTCTTGCCACCTCCCATTTAGAGTTGAAAGTCGTTTAAATGACAGGTAAAAAGATGCCTCCAATGATTACGAGGCACGTCCTAATTTCATGTTATTTGTCGCCTGCTCAATCTAAAAATTTCTCTCTTGGAAAAAATCTAAATCGATTTTTACATATGACCCTTTTTCTATTGGATTCTGTTAGTTACGTGAGCTAATTTATTAGTAAGTCTTCTTTGCTCAGCGACCCACTAACGTAATTAAGCATCGTTTTATTTCTGTTAATTATTTAAAGTTGATAGAGACAGAGTGATATTTTAATTATATGTAAGGCTGAGAGTATTTATTCAGTTGTTCTGCAAAGAGGCTTAAGTCCGGGAGTTAAGGTAAACATGTTTTAAGCCGACTACTCGTAGTCAATATAAAAATTTATTATACAGTTATTTTTAAGTTATAAATTCCCATTCCACGTCTAAGTAATACTTGCAACGTGTTTAGAAATCTTCATCACTATCAAAAAAATAAAAAGTTGACATTAAACGCATTCCGAGCATCTCTCTCATCTGTATTTCACTTCGTGTAGTTACCGCAAAATGGTGGTACTAAGGGAAAAAATTTTTCTTTTTCCATCCTTTTATTTAACTTGCACTGTTCGTGTACCGTCTGTCTGTATTTTGTTCTGGTTCAAATTTTTTGATCCATTTTTGTCATGTTTGGCCCCGTTGGATTTGTTTTGATAAGTTATATGGACCCGGTTGATGTCTAGGGTTTGATGATGAAGCCGGGAAGCGGTCAATGAAACTTTACAACTATGTCTCCGTATTTATGCTATAAAAGCTTGTTTTTAAAAAGATCTTCTTAAATTAATATTATTTTCTGTCTATATTATTTTAATCACTGTAGGTTAATTTTAATTAAATAAAAAATACAATAAAATGTAGAAAAATATAATACACTATTTACAACTGTGCCAAATCGCTGGCGTTCGGCAGGGTGCCCAGAAGGCTGGCAGCGTTCCCGCGCTGGATAGCAATGCTAATCCTTTGCGCGAGATACGTGCCAGCCCCTCTGGTCATGTGTAGTGTCGACCAGTCATCTAGACAGTTCCCCAAAGATGTGATGGGCACTTGAACCCCATGGACCCAAAAAAAAAAACCTTTTTTTTCAAAACGTAGCCCTCACTAAGATATATTCCTGTGTTGGTGCGTTTACACACATGAAAATTTACATACACAAATACCCAGACCGAAACAAATAATTGTGGATCACACAAAGATTTGGCCTCCTGCTCCTGCGGCTTAAGCTCTTAACCACTGCGCTAAATCGTCCGTCTATGTATGAATGATGAATTTGATGTGAATTTACAGCTCTGAATTCAGCTATAATTAATTTCTTAAATATTATTCGATTTCTGCGGTGACAAGAGTCCTTAATCTATAATCACGAGAACAATTTGTCTATGCCACATACCATTAAAAATAAAACTGTCAAAATTTACCCCGGTAAATTACAAATACTATTAAATACCGCGTAAAATAAAGAAAAAGATAATTTGATACTTGAAAGCTCACAATATCACAAAGTTTTCTCATATTTTAATGATTGCGTCGGAACGGCACTTGTTTAATTAGTTTGCGAATGTCGATAGGGCATAAAGTCCTCTGTCCGACGGAGGATAAAGTTATCACGAGTCCCCATTATAAAGTATTTCATGAAATGGGAGTCGAAGATATTTCAATGCCTCTTATCTTACACTGAAGAGATTTACCCACTTGATGATCATTCAACGGGATTCATTATGCAAATCGTGGATTAATTGGGTGTGTCGATTTTATATTAAAATATTCTGAGATAAGTATGAGTAAAGGCCATACAAACATTGCTTTGAAATTCTCCTCTTAATTCTGCATTAAGTTTTTTGCCGACGATGTTAGCAGTTATTTTAATTTAACAAGACCTTTTATAAACAAGCTTTTATAGCAATAATTTTCGGCTTCATCATCAGACGCTGAATACTATCTGATTGTATAGTACTTGTCAATACCAATCTAAGGAGCCTAATCACAAGGGAGTTACGTTGTATAATTCACATGTTCCTATGGCTACCTTCTGACTTCATCATCAGACCAGCTACATAGCACCAAATTATTTCATTGTCATCAAGGCAAGTGGCTGAAAAATGGATCACAAGATTTGAACCGGAAAAGTAGACAGACAGACTAACGAACATTGCAAGTTAAATAAAACCTTGTAAAAATAAGGACGTAACAGCTGAAACAATATCTGTTTTACACCTTTTTTGAAGCTCGCGCTCTCATAATTTACCTCCGTATGGACACGTTATAGTTTTTACAACCTTTTATTTAACTTAATATATATAATATCAGCCTATACTGCCCACTGCTGGACAAAAGCCTTCTCACACAAATCGGGGTGAGAGAGATTAGGTCATACTCCACCACGCGGACCCAGTGCGGATTGATGAAAGCAGGCCACCTGCTGTTGGAACTTATCAAGCCGCCTTTAAGGCTTCCAACTCGGCTTAACGACTACCACATTAAGTGGTAGCCGGGACCAACGGCTTAACGTGCCTTCCGAAGCACGGTGACGCTCGAATATGAAAATGCCACAAACGGTCACCTATCTCGGGCCGACCGAGTCGAACGCTTCTTAACCTTGGTAATCGGTATGAACACCGCAGTCGCACAGCGCTACGAGCGCCTTATTTAACTGGTAATGTTCGTATGTCTGTCTGTCTTTTCGGTTCACCTCTTGTGATTCAAATGGAACCACTACTCAATATAACCTTACCGTGTTTGGGCTCGTTTGATTTGTCTTTACGAGTACTTTAGACCCGTATGGTTCCCATGGCCTGATGAGGAAGCCATAAGAACTCCTCATGTAAGCAAGATATTTTCGTTGGACTTTTCTTATAAAAGCTTGTTCTTAAAAAGGCTTTTTAAGTTAAAATTATTAACATATCGTTTTGAAACTCAAATAAAAAAATGAATGATAAAAATTAAAGTGAGTGTACAGACACCCACTTCAATTTTGACCACGCTGAAAAAATCATGATGTGTCAAAGAAAATGTTTTTCAATTTCTTTGTGTGTACAAAAATAAGCATCAATTAATTTCCATCGTCGATATGAAATAGAACATTGTGTTTTGACAAGGATATACATACTCTTCAACATAATATACACAACGTGTAACTTTAATTACACAAGACCTCAGACACCCCAATTAGCTTTTTACTTTACAAATTCAATACGTAAATCATAGTTCCATTTTTGAAGTTATTTACCATTTTCTTAAGAACTTACATATCCAAAATTAGTTGGAATCGATATCGTTACCGATTTAAAACAAACTGCTTGAAGTTTTGCGTTATTTATGTTACATATTTTATAGTTAACTAGGAAGTTTACTTTATGACAGGTAAAAAGAGAACTAACTGATCAGGCAGAAATTACCATTTTGCGGATATTAATTACTTTTATTAATTATTTATTTTGAAGAATTATAAATATCTCTGCTCTTCATTTCAGAAATTACCATTAAGATGTAGATACGAATACGTATCTAACTTTGAGTCGCGGACAAGATTGGCTATATCTTGAAGCATGCTTCAATTAAAACATTTTATAACCCGCCGGGGAAGATCAGTCAGTTTTTACCATCTATCAAGTGCCACACCCCTATACAAGATGCAGGAGTATACAAGCTTGATTGTGAAGGTGGTCTCTCTTATATAGGACAAACAAAAAAAACGGTAAAAACTCGGGTTAAAGAACACATAGCTGACATAAAACACCGTCGCTCAAAGAAGTTTCCAGTCTGTGATCATGTCCTTGACCCTTAATATAATTAAATCCAAAACCAAGCATAACACGGCAAGGCGTTAAGACACCGTGTGCTCATTCTACGTAGATCGGACCAACAAAAATGATTAAGAAGTTTGAGAGGACCCTGAAACAACTATGCCTTTTGAACGTCTAACACCTCAGTCCTTCCCGTGACTGGGTGCTGCAAAGCACTCGAAACCTCAGGAACTTAAAAATCAAAAATAAACCTCGATAAAATGTGAAAAATAGTTTTATTTAACGTATCTAACTTTTGGCACAGTTACATCGAACCCACATGTCAACATTCCGATTCCATCTGGAAAGTCAGCGGGTGTGTCGGCCCGACTAACTTAGTTTGACACCTCAAGTTTCCCCTGCAACGCTTCTGTATTCCTCATGCCCTGAGTACAGAGAGAATCCGAGTTTCTTTGTAACTAGTAATGTGAACCTATTGCAGACGGATTGTGCGCTCTAGAAGTTAGCTATAACTAAGTTATTTAATATGTTACATATCTTTTTTTTCTACCATCTTTTACCATAGTATATTTTTATTTGGTCGTTACTTTGAAAGCTGGATGCAGCGGCCTCACGTTTTACTCTGCATAAAATTCTAATCGCTATCTAACGCAAAATGTCACTAAAATGTGAATCAGCAATAATGCAATCGTAAAATTGATAATCGTCATTATTAAAAGTTGCAGGTGTGCTTAACCCCTAAAAAGCTAGTATTTATAAAAGACATTCTCAGCACCGCGCACAACAGAAATGATAACTTTGAATGGTACGACTCTACATCTACTTGGAATTAAGCACAATATACGGCGGCGAATTGAAGAGGCTTCATTTTGTACAATACGTATACTGATAGAGGAACATTAATCCCGACACATCGCTCTGTGGCGCGGTTGATAAGCGGTCAGCGAGCGAGCAACTGTTTTAATAAATGACAAGTGATTTTTCAAAAGGATTATTTTGGCTTTAACACTTTTACCACACATAACTACATAACTGGGCTATATAAGAAATTGCGTTCATAGTACATTTGTTCACCATGTTAAATAAAATAAACAAATTATCGTTATATAAATCGACTTAAAGTGGTGGTAAAGACTGCCTGGTCTAGTGGCAAAGCGCATCGCTTTGTGATCACGAGGTCCTGGGTTCAAATCCTAGATCGGACGAGTGTAGTTTTTCTAACGAAAACTTCCCAATACGAGTCCGAAATCTGGAATTGTGCCCGGTATATGGCAATAGGCTCACCCCCTATTACATGGGACCTAACATTGTCGGCGAAACGTGGGTGTACTCAGTACACCTCTGCCACCCCCGTTTGGGGAATAGAGGTGTAACGGTGTGTCTCTCGCATCGATTAGTGTACTCTAATGGCGTTTTCACACGAAGCAAGTGCCTAGCACGGGCTAAGGCACTTGCTTGAGTTCATTGTATCGTGAAAATTACCACCTAATTGCGCGAATCCACAGCGTACGAATGTGGCCCACGCCAGTAGTCCACGGACGTATACTGACACTGTTTATAAATCAGCTTATACCTACTGACCCACTGCTGGGCAAGGACCTTCTCTCACAAATCGAGGTGTGAGGGGAACTTACCAAGCCTCGCATAAAGCTTACAACTTAGCTAAACGTCTACTACATAAAAAGGTAACTGGGTCCAACACCTTAACGTACCATCTGAAGCATGGAGACGCTCGAAAATAGAAATTCCACAAATGGTCACCCATCTGAAACTGACCTAGCCGAACGTTGCACAATTTTTATTGCTATAAACACTACGGTGCTGCAGCCCTACGAAGGTCTCACCGGCTGGCAGCCGGCACCTTTTACAAGTACAGTATGTGTGCATGTTCGCTATCGCTTATGGTATACGCCCAAAACATGCAGGAGAAAGCGTATTAATTAAGCAAAATGTTGCTAAGAGGATGATCTGCGGTAATTAGAGCCCCGCATTCAGAGCAGACTTGGTGTCAGATCTGTTACAGCGAAATATGGTTATCTAAATTACGGGGGCATTGCGACTTTCAATTTCATTCTACTTAAAAGCTATCACTCCTTTAGCACATTTTGAACATTATGCGCAGTTATAGAATTGACCATTTACGTTTAAATGGTTCTGATATAGCCCACGAATACCTAAAATATTGCAACTGACTTTTTTCGATGTCAATTCAATCTCCTTGAATTAATTGATTTCATTGATATCGATAAAATGGATGTGGCATAAATGTGTGCGGGAATTCTATTTTGAAAATACGCCCATAGGACAGCTCTCTAGTCTAGGCTATCGTTTATTTGCGACTTTCCCCAGACTTATTATGTCCATCTTGGTAGACCATGGACAAATATTTTTTTCCACGGTTCCCCAAGGTGTACAAAATTGGTGGCAAAGACGCGGTTTTTTTTAATAAAATAAATCATAGAGGCGGTGCTCTTTACTGACTTGGTCACTAACCAGATTTCGACGACCGCATTGTAAATGAAATCATTTTTAAAAAGGCTCGCAACCCGAACCCGTTTCACGTTAAAAGTTCGTTTAAAATTAATTCCAAATCAATGGTCACAAATTAAAGATAGGAAACAATCGTTTCTCCATTTTCCAAGCTCCAATTACACAGAGTTTAATTAAGAAATTAAGACGTAGACCTGAAATCGTATTTTAATTACGAGAACGGTGAATAACGATTGTTCTTATTGTAGACTTTAAATATCATCTGGTATTGCTGTGTTAAATTAAATTAAGGTACTTAAAATATATACCAAAATCACAGAGAAGACTGGTATTTAAATTATTTAGTGAGAAATATGTCCCGTTCTATCGCAAAATTACAAGAATTATTGAAAGTCTTCTTTATACTAACTACAGCCCGCGGTTTTGTTCGTTAACGCGAATAGCTGGTCTGGTTTCCAACTCTCGCCCCCTAATATGGGTTGGCTCTTAGGAGAGCGGTATGGAGGAGCACTCTTGGAGATCCCAAAGCAACCGTAGTTTCGATGACGTCCGAAGTCAGTAGAAGTCCGAAACCGAGCCGCAGAAGTCTATACAGGATGTTCTCCACCCAAAAAGTTCCGTAATTATCCAAGAACAAAATTAATAGGGCAATCAAAACTTCAAGTAAGCATTTAACGGGAAAAGGAAATGAAAGTTTTAGGAAGAAGTTAACAAGTCTGCAAACTTCGTACTCCGGCGCAAGAAAACTATCAGCAATTATCAGTTTCCGATCGGTTCAATCAATTTACAAGTTGGATGGAAGCAAATCCGTGTTGTTTATTTACTCTGTTTAGTTTTATTTTGGCTTATTCTAGCGTCGTTCTTCATTAATTTGATACGGTTAACAACTGGAGCAAGCTATATATATGTAATCGTCGTCATCAGCTGAAAAAAGTACGCTGTAAGTTCCTTCTTTAAAAAAACTGCCCCAATGACGAACCTCGTATGTACTGTTCTATGCATCCAGCACCTGTTCCCTTCAGCATTCATTAAAACTATCACTCATACTACCTAGTGTAGATACACTACTAACTAGTGTAGATACACTAAGCCGAATAGTAAATTACTCAAATTTTATTATGTAGTGTTTTGTAACATGTGTCTGACTATGAAACCTTTGAACACTAATAAGGCTCTTACACATGCCGGCAGTCGTGTCTATAAATTATGTGCTGTATAGGTTCGCTGGCATATTCAATATTTATAAATATCTATTAAGCCGTGCTTCGTTTTTTACTCCATGAAGGTAGAACACGATAAGATATTTAAATATTTTTAAAAATATATTATAGTTTGTCACTGCCTCGTTGGTCTAGTGGCAAAGCGCATCGCTTTGTGATCACGAGGTCCTGGGTTCAAATCCTAGGTCGGAGAAGTGTAGTTTTTGTAACGAAAACTTTCCAGTACGTGTCCGGAGTCTAGAATTGTGCCCGGTATATGGGAATAGGCTCGCGCCCTATTACATGGGACCTAACATCGTCGGCGAAACGTGGGTGTACTCAGTACACCTCTGTCACCCCCGGTTGGGGAATATAGGCGTGATGGTGTCTTATTATAGTTTATAACATGTATATTCTGATCTCAAATATCATCACATAGCAACTTCGGAATAACCCAGTAACAAAATCTTGTTTTTCATTTGAGGAATTTTCTGAGAAAACTAGATGATTACCAAAAATTTCGTTACCGCCGTACTTTTCGGAGTTGGTATTCGATTACCCCGACGTTCCCTAAACAGGGGTCTTCTCCCTGTTTTCCTGTCGGTTGGAGCGATGATTGGGCTGTCACCAAGAATCGATGTTGCCACAACTTCATGATGGACGAATGATGGAATGCCCCTGTCCTTGGTAGACGAGCGTTTTAGGTACTTATTAAAAAAAAAATTACAAACATATTTATGTTTTGTTTAGTACGTAGCCGCACACTAGCATTTATTCCTGTTTCGTAGGTGCGTTTACAAACATGAAAATTCACAAACACAAATACCCAGACCGAAACAAATAATTGTGGGTTACACAAAGATTTGTCCCGTGCGGGAATAGAACCCGTGACTATTAGACACAATAGGCGGTGCGGCTTTAGAAATTACTCTTAACCTCTGCGCTAAATCGTCCGTCACCATACACATCTTGTCACCGGTACATGTGGCATGTGACGTAAGACAAGAAACCAATGACGTATAAAGGACATCGTCGAAAAATGCCCCAGAACCAACAAACATGTGACCTAAACCGTATTTATATATGTATATTATCCTAGTAGTGGCAAATATTCGTATCTGACGGACAATTTGCAATCGAAAACAAATATTTCAAAGTATTGTAAGTACTTAAATAGAAGTCGCCGACATATTCACCGAATGTTACTAGTAACGTTGTTATCGAATTACGGTTGGAGATGCCAATCATATCAATAGGTTATATTCAATCGACTATATTCAACCATAAACGATTTTATTTATCTATATCATCACCCCAGATCCCTTGCGGGGTAGGCAGAGAGTACAGAGTTCCAACAGGCTCTTTCCTTACATACCTCTCTGGCTTCCTCTACTCTCATAGTTCGTCTCATACACGCTCGCCGGTTACGAAGACTCCTGAATTGTCCTTCAGATAAGACCCGGTCTATTTGGTCATGGTAAGATAGTCTAGGTCTTCCCCGGTACCTACATCCTTCTACTTTCGCTTTATCATTCTTTCTTCTGGCATTCTTTCTATATGCCCGAACCAACGGAGTATACCCTTTCTCATCTTTACACCGATACTCTCTTTCATACCTATTTGCTTTCTTACTACGCTGTTGCGAATACGGTCGGTCAGCTTCACTCCGCACATCTTCCGCAGAGCTCGCATTTCCACCGCATTTATCCTACTTTCATTCTCCTTCTTACATACCCAGCTCTCGCTGCCATATAACAGCGTTCCAATATATATGGCCAGCTGCGCCTTTCGGCTTAAGTGCCGGCTCCCAAGTAGCTTTTCCATCGCGCCATTCACTCTGTTCCCTGCACTCACTCTTCTCTTTTTGCCAGCGGTGTATTTTCTATCCTTACTGAATGCGCATCCAAGATATATACACTCATTCACTTGCTACACTACAACATTATAACCTAAAAATCTAATACTTTTTTGTATTAATGCGATTCCCCCGCTTGTCCGTTTAATAATAAATGCATAAAGGTGATTTATAGATGATTTCAAATTGCACAAGCATTTTTTTCATTGCTGTTGCTTCTGGGGCGAATATTGTATGGACGCAGATCAATGTCTTTTTACAGACATTGCACGACACGGAAAGAATAATAAGGGATTACCTAGAAAATACCGCTGCGCTAACGAATTTGAAATTGCCGTGAATAAGATTTTATACATTAATAGGTAAACAAAAGACAAATCCTGTTTAATGTATGTTATTTTGGTATTACATTTGGTTGATAATGTAAACGCGCCTTGATAGCTAAGGAATAATATAAACACAACAATCGTATGGACGTTAATGTGTGCCAAATTTCATCTAAATCCGTTCAGCCATTTTTGCGTGGTTGAGTAACATACATCCAAACATACAAACTTTCACATTTATAATATTAGTAGGATAGTAGGATTTGATTATTGGAGATACCAGTATACAAATAATTATTTTGAGTTTGGAAATGTTGAAATGTCTATATTTTAAATTTTATAATTGAACATTGTCCCAGTTACTAACTTCTTTAAATACTTTTATATATGGTTACCAAACAATTATTTGGCCCAGCATTATAACTCGTCTGCAACCTTCACGAGCAGGATTCGATAGAGGATTCAATTCACACTCGGATATTGAGGAGGAGACAGATTTTGAGGGAAAGGAAATCATTTTTATGGGGTTAAAGTTACTTGATACGTGTAAAAGCTTATCATATAATAGGAAATAGCGAACAAATCGTTATGTTCGTATAAACTGATTTACTTTATGACCCAAAAGACTAACAATGCAGAAGGAATTAAATTTAGTAAAAATCGTTCGTTTGTATTTGAGTAAATAGATATTACTTGTCATAGTTTTGATAAAAAAGTCTTGATCTTTCATCACATGATGATTTATTAATGATAATCGTACTAGATGTTGATAAGTATTACCTACCTCTCACCAAGATTTCTAAGAGAGGCGTTTGCCCAGCAGTGGGAGAACCAAAGCTGGTTAATTATCATATAGTTTTCATTTATCATACCATACTAACGTAAATACCATACTGTTACTGTACCAAAGTTACCAATATCCACAAAAAGAATTGATAATTGCCCCATACCGGCTTATAAGAGTTTACTTGCAAGAAGAAATTATAACTACTTTGCTCCTCGTTTATACAATAAAATTGGACTGAAAAACGTAAGGAATTATAATATTCCACAATTTAAGAGATATATATCCGAATGGCTGTGTGCATACGACTATGACGCCACAGAAAAGTTATTGCAAATCCCGTTGTAAACAGAATATTGCTTGATCTCAAAACACCCATCAATACTCCATCACACACACACACACACGCACATGCACTTTAACGCGAACACATAGTACTATTTTTGTTTTTTTCTTGTTTTCTATTTTTCTTTATATTTACATTAAACGCCTATATTCCCCAGAGGTGTTGGCAGAGGTGTACTGGGTACATCCACGTTTCGCCGACGATGTTAGGTCCCATGTAATAGGGGGCGAGCCTATTGCCATACACCGGGCACAATTTCAAACTACGGACTTATACTGGGAATTTTTCGTTAGAAAAACTACATTTGCCCGACCTTGGATTTATAGGATTACATTAGTTACGAAATGTCAAATTGTGTAATCCAGATTAGGGAAGACACTGTCTCCGGTAACATAGTTTATTATTACAGGAGGTAGAGTTATTACTAACCTGAACCCACTGTATTACGTTAGCAATAAATTGATTTTGATTTTTTTTTTATTATTATAGAAATACTTAAAAAAGCAGATTCTAAATAATTTCAAAACAAAAATATATATGTATAAATCCCTATTCAAGTATTGATTAATGGCTAAGTACTGAACTTGCGTAAAAATGAATTCCACAGACGACCTAATATCTACTGTGTCTGGAAATCAAGGAGCAAATAGGTAGATCTGTTCCGGGGTTTCAACTCCGTACGCGCGTTTGGCGGAAATGGAAAAACTCAGTGGGAAATGATTTCGCTTTGCAATGTAAGATTATTAAGAAACCGTTATGAGAAACTGTTTTATGCAAGTTTATATAACCTGTAAAAAATCAGCCCCGTCATGCCTATATTCCCCAAGCGAGGGTGGCAGAGGTGTACTAAGCCCGCCACACATTCCCACCATTGTAACTTCTGTAAGCCAGGATCCACAATGGTCTCCTTAGATGACACCACGGTTTGAACCTTGGGGTGGAACCCGCAACAAATTTAACTAGAAAGAAAAACATGAGGAGTAGGAAAAATAAAATTCCACCAGGATAGGCAGAGGTGTACTGTGCATACCCACTTTTCGCCAAATATGTTAGGCCACATGCGCGGTGGCGAGCCTATTGCCATTATACCGGACTTAATACCAGACTCCGGACTGATACTAAAAAATGTTCTATAGAAATTTTACATTTTTGCCCGACTTTCTTATTTTTTCTTTTTTTTAAACGTAGCTCCACTATGATTCATTCCTGTGTCATGGGTGCGTTTACAAACATGAAAATTCACACACACATGCCCAGACTGAAACAAATAATTGTGGATCACACAAAGATTTTTCCTGTCCGGGAATCGATCCCGCGACTATTAGACACAGTGGGCGGAGCTGCTTAAGCTTTTAACCACTACGCTAAATCGTCCGTCAAAACCCAGGACCTCGTGATCGCTACGCGTATTATTCGCCACTAAACCAACGAGGCAGTCCACAACCTATCTACACAAATAACGGGTCCAAAAAAAACAACTCTTCGAGAATATTATTACTTAATCTATGATATTACTCTGTGTACCTATGAATATTATCTTACCTACTATAAATTGATCACCGCGTTTGTTCTATGCATGTACGGACCTATCGCAGAAACTATTACTCGCGTACCATACCTTTTCCATTAATAGATAGACTGATTCACAAGGAAGGCTTAGGCATATAATTTATGAATAATTCTTCAAATTGGTAGAACTATGAAGTTATTTGTTGGTTAGATCAGAAAAGCTTGCCTTTACAGAGTTTTAATGTGGTGTACTGCATATTTTTTTTATTACAGCGTTACAACTTTTTTCTGCGCTACGCATAAGAAGGTATACCACTAGGTCTGATCCACAGATCACCAAGGACCCCCGCTCGTAGTTAGTACTAGCCGTGCGAAAACGGAGCAGGTCGCTAGTAAGTACTATCATACATTTTCTTCTTCCTTTTTCTCTAAAAACGTAGCCCCGCACTCGCAATCATTTCTGTGTCATAGGTGCGTTTAAAAACTCCAAATTCGCATACACTGGCATTCTTGACCGGAACAAATATTTTAGGTCACAGAAAGTTTGTTCCGTGCGGAGATCCAACCCGCGTCTGCTCGAAACAAAAGGCGGAGTAGCTTAAGCTTTTAACATGCTTTTATATTATGTAAACAATTTTTGATCCCAAAAGATGCAAGTTACGAAATAACATACATTCAATTTTCAATCAGAGCCATTTTCTCGGAATCGTTCTAATGGTTTCTGTAGAGTAATTTTCAACCTCCCGCCATTGTTCGCCGAAGTGCCGACACATCGCATCCACCTGTAATCAAAAGACAAAAAGGTTATACCGGTGATGTCTTTCAAATAGAACAAAAGAAAGGGTTCCTTTGTGCACTAACGAGGGTCAAGGGGCTTGAGAAGACGGTAGCATATCTGAAATGTATACCTACTATTTTTATTTCCCAACCAATCTATCAAATTAAAGGAGTTACAGGGTTGCAAACTTTTTACGTCGGACATGGATTTCGAAAATGAAAATAGCTAGTATTTCGGAAACAAAAAGAGGTACTTTTTGATTCTGTACAAAAAGAAATGTATAGTTTTTGTTTGTTTAATTTTTTGGAGTCCTGGCGTATCAGTAGCATCATCGGTGATTAAAATTAAAATAAATATGGATCTAAATTTTTATTAAATTTCATTTGGATTAAGGGCTTTAGGGGCATATGGTTGCCAACATTTTAATTACGTATGAAGTTAGATACGTAGTTTACTTTTATTGAACCATAAGTACACAGTTACCGCCTTGTTCCTCTAGCGGCACGTGGATAGCCACTAACTAGGTCCTGAAGTAACATACTATGTAGCACACAGTATTAGTTAGGTCTCTCTAAAGAAAACATTTCAATAACAGTCCTGAGTCAGAGATTGTTGCCATTCGTAGTCTAAGGATACAAACTCCATATTTCTCTAAATGTAAAAACAAATTTTTGTAGTAAAATCCATTTCCTATTTCGTACATTTTCACTCTGTGCAACCAAAACGTCATACAGTCAGATTTTTTAACACACAATCTTATTTATAACATTTGTTTTACTTACCAATTTTGAAAATATATTTCAGTCGGTTCCATCCAGAAACAAAATTTGCGTGTGAATTATTAAATTCTATCCGGAATTATCTCCGTACGACTTGTTACTCGCAAATTTAGATTCGCTTGAGTAATTATATTTAGTCAATTAGCGCGTAATTCCATTTAGGAGCGCCATTAATTACTTATGTTGTGTAGTAGAACTCACGTTCTATCCTATACCGCCTACGTTTTAACTTTGACTTCGATTCGATATGATAAGATATAAGGTGAATGAATACAATTGAAACAAAACTAATTATTGTAATAAAATAATAAATAATGTTATTTTGAAGGTCTGAAAGGAAAGACCTTTGTAATCTTTGCCTACCTCGCAATGGAACTGGCGTGATGATATTAATAGATGCTTTTATCATAATTTCAGCCCTATACTACTATTAAATTTTTTGCTATGAAAAAAATACTTCTTAGATAAATATAAAACACCGTCACGCCTACATATTCTCCAAGGGAAACCCTTTCTTTTCCTTATTAAGGCTCTATTAAACTTGATATAAAAAAATTGGTTTTATCTTTTAACTGAGAAAAATATTTCTTTTTATATTTTATTAATTTTACGTGAACTAACAGCTAACAAAGAACAAGTATGGCTTAAGTAGTAAATGCTGAAAGCCAATTATAAGTTTCCACAAATAATTACAACATGAATAGAGTACGGTAGAACATAAAGTGACAATAAAAAATGCAGGTAAATAACATAAAAAGAAAAAAGAGACCATTTAACATATTTTTAAACTGAGAGAATCAGATGTTAAATAAATCAATATCGATTACAACATTATATTATTTAGATGCCCTTACTAGAAATGAGTTTTGCCTGTAAATGCACCTACTGTATGGAATATATAATAAGCCTGTTTTCCTTAAAAATGCAGAGGGAACGCGTAAACCGATCTTTTCGAGAAAATAGGGGCAGTCAATAGAACTATTTACTAACTTTAAAACAAAAATTAGATCCGCTGCTCGCCTTCTTTCGTACAACGAAAGCCATGCACCAACCAGAGTTGAGCAAAAAGTATTGTTTTATATAAATATTCAACCATATGAACCTTTTTCAAAAGCAAAAAAAAATTGTTTTGAACAATATAGCAGTAATTCATGGCACTAACTAGAAATCACTCTAATTGTATAAAATTATTTAACTTTGAATTAAAACCAATTCCGGATAAATAGATTCATCATAAATTGGGGTTCGGCACGATCCAGTGGATTGATTACAAATGCATGGAATAATGAAATATTGCCCAAGGGACCCATTTATTTGACTTTGAGCATATTTAATAGCCAATAGTTTTAACTTTACAGTGCCCTTATTCGGTGCAGTACGATCTCTTCGTGAAATAAACGTGTGTGTGTGTGTTTGTGTGTGAATGATCTACGCTGTTGGCCTTTACAGCTTCACCGGGTAAAAGGGCGAGTGTGCTACCACTACGCTCGAGCCAGAAGGGCAAGGGGGCAACTAGCTCAAGGGCGCCTCAAGAAGGAACGGCCTCGGCTTGGGCAGACGCTATGGGGGAGGGCGTATACTAGGTGTCTCGCCGTGGTGCTCATGGAATATTTTTTAATTGTACTCTATTGAGGCGCTTGTAGCGCTGTGCCACTGCGGTGTACTTACCGATCGCCAAGGTTAAGCAGCGTTCGACTCGGTCGGCCTGAGATGGGTGATCGTTGAGGCGTTTACATATGTGCCTCCGAGTGCCTCCGTGTTTCGTAAGGTACGTCAAGCCGTTGGTCCCGGCTACCACTTAATGTGGTAGTCGATAAGCCTAGTTGGAAGCCTTATAGGCGGCTTGATAAGTTCCAACAGCAGGTGGCCACAAATCTGCTTCCACCAATCTGCATTAGGTCCGCTTGGTGGAGTATGACCTAATCTCTCTCACCTCGATTTGTGAGAGAACGCCTTTGCCCAGCAGTGGGCAGTGATGACTGATATAATTATTACTACATTCAAAGTCAATGTCAAAAACCATTTATTTATATGAGTCAACAAAAAAGCACTTCATCATAATTATCATCATCATCACCAGCTGAAAGACATCCACTGCAGAACACCTTACCAAAGATACGTCAAAATTTATATTTATCACCGGATCGGAACGCGACCCTCACTGATAAAATCCGGCGCGAAACTCAGCGGATCTTTTAACTTAATTTGTGTTATTTGGCCTCTCTGAAAATCATTTTTGTTTTTCGTTTCACAAAATTGTATTCTATATTGGTTAGCAATTGCTGATTGAGGAGCTGTTCAAACCCAAGCTGTTTTATCATCAACATAATCCGAAATTTTGTAAAACCCTTTCTTACACAGTCTTGTTTTGATTGCCTTTTAAGCTTATTAATTGACGGACGATTTAGCGCAATGGTTAAGAGCTTAAGACACTCCGCATACTGTGTCTAATAGTCGCAGGTTCGATTCCCGCACGGGACGAATCTCTGTGTGACCCACAATTATTTGTATCGGTCTGGGTATTTATGTATGTGAATTTTCATGTTTGTAAACGCACCCACGACACAGGAATATATCCTAGCGTTATTTGTAAAAAAAGAATAACTTCTTAATAGGTATCCATCGGTAATTTCTTGTAAGAGTGATATACAGGATACCTGTACTCGATCATTTCACAAAATTATCGTAACGCGCCGCGTTTAGTCATAGTAAGTAGGGCTTCTGCATTTGACTGCGCTTGAATATGATAATACGTCATAATTAAAAAAAAAACACCGTCACGCCTATATTCCCCAAGCGGGGGTGGCAGAGGTGTACTGAGTACACCCACGTTTCGCCGACGATGTTAGGTCCCATGTAATAGGGGGCGAGCCTATTGCCATATACCGGGCACAATTCCAGACTCCGGACTCGTCGTAATTAACTGTGATAAATGCCTAATATTTTCACGACAGGGGATTGATCGTTCTTCTAAAGTACGGCTAAACTAACGCGTTCAGCCGCGTCCGCGGTGGCGTCCCCGACGGCGATCACGGTGGCGATCATTACCTCCCTATGATTGAGCGTGCAGACGCCACCCAGACGTAGGATGCGTTGGTGTGAACATTTCCATACAATAATTACTGCAGGATCTGATCGGTACCGTGCACCGCCATCGCAGACGCGGCTGGACGCGTTGGTTTTGCCGTACTATGAGGGAAATTAGGGCTGCAAATATGTATTTTGAATTGACTGTATGTGACATAATGTACCAACGGTTTGGTTTAGAGGTTAGGTGGTTTATTCCGCTCAGCTCACTAGATCGAGAAGTCGCGGCTTCGATCCTCGCATTCGCGGAAAAATCTTGATGTGACCCACAAATATTAGTGCCTTTTTTAGATTTTTGTGATCGAGTTTCTGACCTTCATTCGTCTATGCAACTAACCTAAGAAGGAGGAGGAGTAAGGAAGGAAAGGAAGGAACCTATGTAAGGAAAGAACCTGTTGGAACTCTGTACTCTCTGCCTACCCCGCAAGGGATCTGGCGTGAGGTTATAGATAGATAGATAGATAGAACTAACCTAAGAAAAAAAAGCGACACCTATAAGTGACAAGTATGTCAGCTATAATTATCCCTGTCAGAGCTCAGTCAGACCCAATAACATTGTGTTACACCCATTTATACATAATTTACCTCGATCGTTACACGTGTGGCTCAATTTCAGTGGTATATAGGTAATATGGTAATATTTTTAAAAATAGTTATCAAGATTTTTCCCGTGCGAGTAACAATATTTGAAATCATAGAAAAAAGGAAAATATTGGTTGACTTCAAAAAAATTCCAACAGTTAAACGGTATTTTCATTGCTAAGCGTGCAAGACTGAAATAAAATTATTCGAGTAGGTAGATCCACAAATTTTTGCCACTTCTATGACCCTTTTATTTTAAATTAGGGTTGGTAACACTGTTTACAACTCAAAGTGCGCTAGCAAAGGCCGCATCCCCACTGCATGTGATGGAGATACTGGCATAAAGCAAATAAAGCAGGGATCACTCTATATGCATGTAAATCGGTAGTGCTTCGACACGTAACAGAGATTGGATCGGATAGTGGCTTAACATTTTATTCCGTACAGAGTGCATTCGATAGCTTTGAATGATTTTCTTTTTAATATAACGTGTGTTTCAACACACGTTGTTTTTGTATATTGTTTTTTTAACTAGAGAAAATCTTACATAGAATTGCCGCGAGCTTCGGGAAAGATTCGGTATTAAAACACCAGGACAGCCATCGATACTGCGGAGGGGTCCTGGGATCTCCGCGAGGAACGCGCAGATGTCCCTCTTGCTGTGCTTTAAAGATGTCTTCGCCATCAGTAGGGTAATCGAACTGGCTTCTCATTAGTAGTCAAGTCTCAAGTAATTTTTAGTCGTTCTCGTAACAAAGGTTAGGTATTTCTAATTTTCTTTTTTTAGTGAATTTTAAATTACTACAATTCAGAACCTCTAGGTACAAAATATGTGACGGGTAATCACGAATTTGATATACTGGACACAGAGTAAGTATTTGTGTCTTCCACAGAATTTTTTTTTCTATTTACTCTCACAAACTTGATATGTTTTTACATGGTTTTTACATTTGAAATTATGTTTGTATGTAAATGCACCCTCGACACAAAAACAATTCCAAATGTCAAAAATAAAATAAACACCGTCACACCCACATTCCCCAAGCCGACCCGGTGTGGCAGAGGCATTGATATAAATCCTCAATGGGCAGAGGTGTATTGTGTACTCTGACACATATTTCGCTTACCGCCGCTTTTCACTGACTACGCTAAGTCCCAAGTTCTAGGGAACGAGCCTATTGCCATTCACCAGGCACAATTCCAGACTCCGGCCTGATACTGGAAAATTTTCGATAGAAAAACTACATTGGCCGACCTAGGATTTGAACCCAGCACCTTGTAATCGCAAAGCGCATTATTCGTAACAAGACCCATGAGGCAATTCCCTATTCTACTTGTCCATGTTGTCTTTGAAGTTAAGGGAATAGCAGTAGAAAATATAACCTTATTTGCAGTGTATGAAATCCAAGCGTCCCAAGCGAGCCGCCATCTCCCGCTCGCGGTCATTGCATCATATTATATTAATGTCTGTTTGATTGCCTAGTCACGGAGCTGGGTGGCTGGAGCTCGACACGAGAGGGTTCTACAGTTCACACGATGCTTGGGAATTACCGCCATTAGTTACTCGGTTATTTGCAATATCTTAGTAGCTACACTAATAAACTACAATATACAACATAGTACTTAATGACTACGAAATACCATAATAATAAATACCATATAATAGAAATAGTGACTGCCTCGTTGGTCTAGTGGCAAAGCGCATCGCTTTGTGATCACGAGGTCCTGGGTTCAAATCCTAGGTCGGACATGTGTAGTTTTTCTAACGAAAAACTTCCCAGTACGAGCCCGGAGTCTGGAATTGTGCCCGGTATATGGCAATAGGCTCGCTCCCTATTACATGGGACCTAACATCGTAGGCGAAACGTGGGTGTACTCAGTACACCTCTGCCACCCCCGCTTGGGGAATATAGGCGTGACGGTGTAAAATAAATACCTCCCTCTCCTAGTACTCTTAACTTGTTTAACTTACAAAGTTTGTTTATTTGTTTAGGTCAAATCTTGCAAGCTGAATTAAAAACACTTCCTCTTATCCTACGAAACTGAAATTTGACATGGTGGCTCAGTTCCCAAGGCAATGCATTTCATGGAGAAAAAATAATGACATTTCGTGGTAAGTCTTCCTTTTGCTTTTCTAAGGATTCATAAATATTATACTGTGTCCTTCGTTCTCTATATAAACCATATTGCAGCTCTCTCGACTCGTTCAGCAGCCGCGCATCCTTGAGAGACTTGAAACGTCAACGCATCTTCTATGGTATCTATGGACATAACCGCTGCGACCATTCTTTCGACAGCGCGGCAGCCGATGCCCAGGCTGGCGAAAGTCTTGTAGACAACGATTTATATTGGATTTGCTGTCTTTTTAAACCCGTTGAAAGCAAAAGCCGTGTATCCTCAATACTTAGGTACTATATAACTGTCTGCTTTTCAATTAAGGTGCATTATACTATTCTGCCATATTTAATCTGATATGTCAATTCAAATTGTCATTTCGAGTTGACAAATTGAAGAATTGTATCTATAATACATATAAAATTAATGTTCTTAATTTAAAACAAGCGTTAATTTAATATCCCTTTAAAAGGTGTATAACTAAATAAAATTAGCGTTATTTTCTCTGTGGCGTTGTATATTCCAAAAAGTGCAAAATAATATTTGAAATATGCCAAAACAAGTCGGGTAGGTGACCAGAAAATAATATTTATGGCTAAACATGCACTGGATAAAAATCGGTAAGTATGTTTCTGTTATAATACTATATTTTACATTCATTTACAGGCATTTTAGTTTTAGCAGTTAAGATAAATAAAAATATTAAAAACAATAGTGACGTAAGTAACAATAGTCATGTTATGGATACCTTTCATTCTTAATTTGAACGAAGGTCCAAGGAACCTCCGTATGTACTAAGGAGTAAACTCAACTGTTCCACTGTGCCAAGGTTCACGGTACACCGAAACTGACCGGTAGTCATTAATCGGTTGAAAATCTCGAAACCGCGGGCTAACTTTTTCCATTAAACATTCATTTTCGGTGCAGCGCCATCTATTGGAGTATGTTGTAAACAACTTAATTATTGAACATGATTGTTCACAGTGAAATTGCGATAATTGTTCCAACATACCGCCCACCAAGGACAATTTAAATATTTTATTTTGTCCTTAACCTACTGTGCCGCCCACCATGAGAATATTACAATACAAAGGCTGACACATTACAATGTAAATTTCTTAAAATTAACTTATGTTTCAACAATTAAACAACATTATAACATAAACAACATTTACCACTAATCAACTGCCTCTTCTTTCATTTGAAATTTAAAGGTTTTATTCTGGTTCTTTTCCTAATCCTATTTTCACCTTCAGTTACCTGCCTGTCTCCCAAATTCTTATGGACAGATTTAGGTACTTTATTATGATCGACTATCCCAGATAAAATCCAACCTAGACTTGTATTTTCTGCTACTGGGCCACCACTAGGCCACTTTTTAAAGCCTGCTCTAAGAAGATCACAATATACTTCTGCTCCCAGTAGCAAGTCTATGTTACTTGGTTCACTGTAAGTAGGATCAGCTAATTTTAATTTATTTAATTCTTCCCACTCTAAATTTTCTACCTTATTAAGGGGAAGGGGGCTGTTAATTGTGTCTAATACGTAAGCTTTCACATTTACGACCGTATTTGGTTCCACTAACGACTTTAATTCTATTTGGACCATAGATTTTGAGTTTAACAACTGGTCTCCGCCTAAACCAGATATCTGTCCGTAAGCAGGTATCTATTTTAACCTTAAATATTGCACAGCTGCTATTGTTACGAAAGACGACTGTGACCCTTGGCCCAACAAAGTCCGAATAATTTTGTAATCTTCGCTGTTTTCAGACCGAGCCCTGACTAACGCCGTTGGTAGCAAGACCTGATTAATATTTCCTGTCGAAAAACAAGCGACTATTGGTTCCTCACTTTTTAAACTGTTAGTGTCAGTTGCACAAGTTTCTTTGCATTTATTTTCCCTACTACTACTACTACTATTGACATTTAAATTATGAGTACTCCCTAAACCATTGGGATGTAGTAGTAAGTAGTGTTTATGTTTACATTTTGCGCATCTAATTTTAACATTACATTTATTAGCCGAATGGTTACTACTAAAACAATTATAACATAACCTTTTACGTTTTACAAAGTTACGTCTTGAATCGAGTTTTTTTTTTTTTACACATACTCAACTTGTGAGTTTCGGAACAAAATTGACACGTTACATTGTTAGCATTATTTGTTACGTGTAATGCTTTTATTTTTACCATATTATTATTATTTACATTCTTATCCTTATTATGATTCTTGTAATTTGAATTGGATCTAGTCTCCAGAAATTCAATAGATTTGTATCGCTTGGTTAGAAATTGTTCCATTTCACTATAAGTAGCTAACTCATCAATTGAATTGTTATGAAATTCCCATTGCCTCCTGGTCTCTGGATCCAATTTCAGAGATAAAATATGTACTACAATAGCATCCCAGGTTTTTACATTAATTTCAAGATTTGACAAAGCAGATAAACAATAGTTTGTAGTATTAATTAAAGCCTTTAAACTACTTGCAGATTCTCTCGCAGTCAATATAACTTATAGTATGCGGTGATTTTAATATAAATACAATAATTAAAACAAACATCTCTAAAGATTTCTTGCGGATGTTATCATCTCACAACCTTAAATTGGAATTTAACGAACCTACACGCTTAATAAGCGGCACATGTATCGATAATTTTATGTACAACTTCGGAGGCTGTACAGGTCAAATAATTGAATTTGCACTTTCTGATCATTCACCGGTCCTCGATTCGTCCTGCGGTGTATTTACCACGCACCTTCCTAGATAGCGACCAGAGGCCAGCTCCTGGTCTTATAACGGAGGCTCGGGCCGCGAAGCCGTTGACCTGCCGTCCTGCGGCGTCGATACCGCCCTACCAAGGTAGCGGCCAGAGGCCAGCTCCTGGTCAATAACGGAGGCGTTAGCCACCCGTCCGTCCTTGGCAGCGGCCGAAGCCAGCTCCAGGAATATAACGGAGGTGTCAGCTGTGAGGCCGTCGACCAACCGTCCTACCAAGGTAGCGGCCAGAGGCCAGCTCCTAGTCTATAACGAAGGCGTTAGCCACCCGTCCGTCCTAGGCAGCGGCCGAAGCCAGCTCCAGGAATATAACGAAGGTGTCAACCGTGAAGCAGTCTACCAACCGTCCTGCGGTATCAATACCGCCCTACCAAGGTAGCGGCCAGAGGCCAGCTCCTGGTCTATAACGGAGGCGTTAGCCACCCGTCCGTCCTAGGTAGCGGCCGAAGCCAGCTCCAGGATTATAACGGAGGCGTTAGCCACCCGTCCGTCCTAGGCAGCGGCCGAAGCCAGCGCCAGGATTAATAGCGGAAGCGTTCTCGACAGCTTAAAGCCATCCGCTAACCGCCCAGCCGGAATCCGGCTCTCGAAGGACCATGAACGAAGGTCCAAAGAACCTCCGTATGTACTAAGGAGTAAACTCAACTGTTCCACTGTGCCAAGGTTCACGGTACACCGAAACTGACCGGTAGTCATTAATCGGTTGAAAATCTCGAAACCGCGGGCTAACTTTTTCCATTAAACATTCATTTTCGGTGCAGCGCCATCTATCGGAGTATGTTGTAAACAACTTAATTATTGAACATGATTGTTCACAGTGAAATTGCGATAATTGTTCCAACACTCGTAATATAAATTTATGTTACTAAAGCTTCTAGTACCTACTATGCGTTTTTCAATTTTTTTGAAACGTATACTTTTTTTACAGATGTAAACAATGAGTGGCGGTACGTGGAATATGAAGAATTGTGTATATTTCTATAAAAAAACTATCAATTAAATAAATTAATTATATCTATTAAATTTTTGTATGGTACTTAAAATGGTAAATTTATCTTTTAGTATATTCACATCATTGGAAATTAAGTGTGATCACGTAAAATCATTATTCCATTTTTTATTTCGTTGTAAGCGGCAGTACTACCTGCTGAAACTAGTAAGCTACGGAACCCTAAAAATGTTACATACCGTTATCGATAGATCCATTAAATTTAACGTCAAGGCTACATCCCTATGCTTTTTTTATGTTGGCAGTATTGTTTTATTAGGTTGGCAGCATATCATAATTTTATGTTGGCAGCAATAACATTTAATCCTATCATGGTGGTAGAACTTTGCGTGTAAATCCCATACAATTTGCAATTAGTAATATGCCCCTTAAATGTAGTGATTATATTCTCTTTGCCGATGCCTTGTAATAAAGTTTTGGTCGACATTTAATTTGATAATCTTGAAATATCTGTGAAATTGCATAATAAAAAGGTTTAATATACTCAAGTGACCTTGTGAAATAAATTTAAAACATCGTATAGGCAAATTCAGACAAATTTTACGTCCTGGCTAAAAAGTACATTCTAAAAAGATGAACTGATAATTGTTTATTTTTGGCGTTTTCAGCTTAACTTGGTTAATAATATAATATCGAGCATTTGGAGACGTGAGTTTCGTCATATTAAGACTTGTGAAAGCTTCCTCACCCGCAAATTAAACTTATGAAGTCTATGTCCCTGTGTAGAAACAGTTTTACACGCAATAAACCTGCAAACAATTACTAACCGTCTATAAATTGGCGATGTAATTTTTTTTTTTTTTAAACGTAGCTCCACACTAGGATTTATTCCTGTATCGTGGGTGCGTTTACAAACATGAAAATTCACATACATAAATACCCAGACCGGGACAAATAATTGTGGATCACACAAAGATTTGTCCCGTGCGGGAATCGAACCCGCGACTATTAGACACAGTGGGCGGAGTGGCTTAAGCTCTTAACCACTGCGCTAAATCGTCCGTAATACCTCCAATGACAGAAATTAGGGGGACATTCATCAATAATAATGATTGTTAAGGATCAATGGTAATTCAAGGACACGGGTGGTGTACGGGATGCATCGACGTGATCCGCAAGACTTGATGGTAATTCAAGGACACGAGTGGTGTACGAGATGCCTCGGCGTGAACCGGAAGACTTGAGGCCCATACGAGATATGTGCTGAAGGTCATATTACTCATAGGTTTCACCCATGAGGTGTTCCTGTGCAGTTCACATTTCTACAATGGTAAGAATCAAAAATGTTACCTAACATACATACCTTAAACAGTAAATACAAAGACTATTGCTACAAACTTCAAGCAATTTGTGATATTATATCTCCAAAAAGAGACTTTCTGAATGGGTAATTAAAGTGACATTGTTTATGTATAACAATACATTATTAATAACATAAGACATTCCCTTGCAAAAACAGTGTTTTTTATTGATTTCGTTATTAGACATACTTGTATAATAATCCTGAAATAGCCCAAAGTGGAGCTTATTACACAAAGAATTGTGCAAAATTATGAGCACTCGTATTAACAAGGGAAAACCAGCAATATTTATCCCTGAACAGGGTTATAAACAGATGAGCCAAAGTAATTTCTACTTATGGCAATGCCTGTCGAAGTATTCCATATCTCACCCTACCGATGCTGAGGCAGGCAGGTTGTGAGAAAATTGGTTTTACACACATACACCCTTAAAATATAATATAAAATACCTGGTCTATCCAGTTAACATAAAACTAATAATTTATCTATCAATATTATCAGCCCAGACCCCTTGCAGGGTAGCCAGAAAAGAAGAGTCCTAACAATACAGTCATGAAACATTTATTACGATAAGTACCTTTATGGTCAGCAGTATATATTTTGTATTAAAAGAGTTTTAATATTGTGGAGTACTAATATGGAATTATTAACTGCTGTCTAATCATAACCATTAGTTAAAATTTCAAAAAACCACCAGTGTTGTAACCAACATAAAACAACAGTCCTTATCTTAGTGTGAAAATTTTAACCCACAGTGTACCTATCAGCCCGCTAAAAACAAAGCACGATGGACATTGGAAGTCTCCTACCAGAGAATGTGAGGTAAGAAAAGCATGCTTGGCATTTTACACAGACTTGTTTTTTAAGTTACTGTAAAATTCAGTAAAACATTCAGGAATACAACATGGGTTTTACAAAGAAACCATAATATTGGATGCTAAAGGTATTCATTTACTTTGGTATGTAACTATTTAACTATGACACTAATAAAAATGTGTCTCTCTGCCTTCGGCAAACATTATTTTATTGATTTTGTGCAAGTACTTGCAATCCAGACAAGTGAAGGTTAAAAAATCTGGTCGTAAGTACATATGTTTAACATTATGTATAGAAACATATTTTTTTAATAATTAATATACAATTTATAGCCATTCTTAAAGATAGATGATGTGATCCTTATCCCACAAAGAAACTAAAAAACAACCGACTGGTTGTTTTTCCAGGCCAGTGTTCCAGTCTGACTAGACTGGTTGTAAGAAACAATACATGTGTTGGTGTGTATATATATATAGTATATATACACCAACACATAATTATGGCCATATTATTGCATTATCATCAAACTTACATATGTATACCAAATTTCAGCTCAATCGGATACCAGTAAGTGCTTGAAACATTGATCTCAAGATTTGAATCGGAAAGACAGACACAGACATACGAACATTGCAAGTTAAATAAAAGCTTGTAATCACATTACGCTGGCAGCATGAGCTTGCTGTATAAAAAGAGCATTACACATTTATCTTATACTAGTGGTCGCCCATTGGTCGAAATTCGACCAATGGGCGACAATGGATAATTAATTTAAATTATAAGTTTGTACATTATTAAGGTTCTATTGTCAAAGACTATCCTTCTATAATCACAGATTTCGCCAAGGCTACACTGTTAATTTGCCTACTTTTTCAAACAAATTATATGAAATTTAAATAAAAAAAAAATCAAAACATGATTAAAATAAAGAATACCTTTTTTATGTAAGAAAAGAACCTGTTGGAACTCTGTACTCTTTGCCTACCCCGCAAGGGATCTGGCGTGATGATATAGATAGATAGATAAATAGAATACTTTTTTTTTCTTTCTTATTGTAACAAAAAACCATGCGAACTTGACATACATATTTCGATACTTTAATTAATGATACAAAACTTGTTTGTAAGCGATGTTTTTTGTAAAAACTCTTTCATCGTTTGCTGGTTATGTTTGACATTCAGTAAGACTATAGAAAAATAATTTGAAGTGTATTATATCAAATACATGGTAGTGTGCCAAGAGAATATAATCACTACGGTAGGTGTGTAAAGTGTTTTTTATTGATTTAATGTATTTTTTATGCATAATTTAAAAAAAATATCAGCATTCTGCACTCCTTCTCGATATAAACTATAAGTGTGGGAAATTTCAAACTCCTCCGTCCGCGCAATTTTCGTAAAAATGGGTACAAAGTTTTTGCTTCACGTATTAATATATAGATACTCGTATATACTTTTGCTAGTTAACTTCAGCAAACTACAATAGGCATTAGTAATCAAACATCTTGTTCTTATTCCCACTACATTTCATTAGCAACCCGAGGAGCTCAATTTGTATACGTGCCGTCATGACGAACTTGTGAGGTAACTTCGACGGAGCGTTCGAATAATTCAGTCTGCGGATTTAAAGTAATGGACTCACGACCGAAAATGTCGTACGTTTTTTATGTCATATATAAAACTACAAACTCCTGTGGTATTACTTTTTCATACATAAAATTCGGGTATTTGTGTTCGTAATTCTGCGGCTCCTAAACGGCTTGACTGATTTTTTTTGTACTTATGGGTATCATCTAGATGGTTCTTAGCTGTTTGGGCCCAGTAGGTGGCATATTGTCGAAACTGCTAGTTTGTTTATAAAATGAATGGGCATCTAATATCCCACAGCAGAGCAAAGAGATTTACTCGCTTAATTTAATGTGAGAGATTACCTCGTATTCTGCCACACGAATAAAGTCCAGATTGGTGGAGGCAGGCTTATCGCCACCTGCTATTGGAACTTGTCAAAAAGCATGGAGACGCTCGACAACGACAAATAACTAATTTTGTACAACGATCACGACCAAAGTTCTAGACCTTATGTTTTCAGATTAAGGTTGTTCAATTGACCGTAGGCAAGATTAGATGCGAACTAACTTGAAAGCTGGTAGACGAAAACCTGCAACAGCATATTTACAACAAATAACCAGCCCCCTGGGAACCCTGTCAAACGCCAGAAATTTCGCTCCATTATATATATATACGTAATAGACCGAGTCTTATCTGAAGGGTAAGTCAAGAGTCTCCGTAGCCGGTGAGCGTGTATGAGACGAACTATGAGAGTGGAGGAAACCAGATAGGTCTGTAACCTGTTCTAACTATATATATATATCCCTTGCAGGGTAGGGTATTCGTGTGCAAGTAACCCACGAATACGGCTCCCTGGTTTCAAGACTACGTAACCAATTAAAAATTTCCGCCATCATAACATTGGACAAAGTATTCCGTTGAAAAATTGGATTCGTGTTTTCACCCAATATTTGGGAGTACATTTTAGGTGCGTGTTATAAAAACCAATCTATCATAACAACGACCAGTCCCGAACATAATTACTGAGCGGCATCCGTTTGGTTAAATTCCAGTGAGGACGAGGGACGTTAAAAATTAAAAACATTTCCATGGTCAGTGGGAAAATCAATAAAAACGACATTATTTTTTGTCGCTTCGCCCCGGGGAATTTAATGGTTTAGTGCCAGTGACGGTTAGTGGGCAACCCCGATTAATTTTATGAATGCTGCTTGCTCTTTATCCCTTACAAACTTTGCAATATTATCATAAATGTAAAAGATACTCTGATTGTCTCTGAAATAAATCTCTCAAATTTTAAAAGCAGATATATTGCACCCGGGGCAAGGATCGCACCCTTTTGTTGGTACTTTAAACTGATATTTTCCCTCCATCTTGTCAAGTTACTTACGCAATTATACATCAACTCTTTTTCATATCTGTTACCCTTGTCCTACTTTATCATTATAAAGGCCGACATTCTTATTTTCACAATCACGAGCTCTGCTATCAAAATATTTCTAACATAAAAAATAATCATAAAATAAACACCGTCCCGCCTATATTCTCCAAGCGGGGGTAGATGTACTGCGTACACCCACACATATTTCGCCGACTATGTATGGTCCCAATATAATAAGGGAAGAACTTATTACCGTAATGGCAAGCATAATTTCTGATTTCAGACTCTTTCTAAAAGTTTTATCGATAAAATTGCTTCAATAATTATATTTCCAACTTTATCGAACCCAGGATTTTGTGATAGCCAGCTGCATTGCACCAATAAAACGAGTTAATTTTTTCATGAAACTAAGCCTGCCACACTTTCACATCACTGTCATTTCTATAAGCCAGGATCCAAATGACCTCCATCGATGTCACCGAGGTTTAATCGTGTTGGAGAAACCTTTAAACGTCTTGGAATCCACAATAAACATGTAACAACCCCTACACATCGCTACAAAGCTGTGACTACCAACCCACAGATGGCGCCGAATATAGAATAGATAACCATTCTCCCTACATGTCTAGAACGCAATATGTGAGTACGCACGCATATATACAAGGTGTAACATAATAAACGCAAGACCTCAGACACCCCAATCAGAGAATCGATTCATAAATTCAAAACGAAAACCAAATGTTAAAATTTAAAGGTTTTTACCCTTTTTAAAGCACTTTTATACCCTAATTAACAATGAAACTTGTACGCGTATGTGTGCGTTTCGAGCAATACGTTTTAGGAATGCATTTGGTATCTTCTTCTAGTTATGAATCAAGAATAAATCTATTTTTTTGTAGCACACTGAAGGAGTAAAAGCATTTTTATGTAAATTTAATAAAAATGTAAGATACATAAAAAATTGTTGGGATCAATTCAGTTACCGATTTAGAACAAACTACTTTCAGGTCTTGCGTTTATTATACGTTACCTCCTTTACAAAACGGCAGAAAAGAATTTGTTACATAGTTTTTCGTAATTTATCCTATTCGTCCATAAAATATTACATTAAACGAGTACATAGACAAATACGATTGCGTAGCTCGCAGAGTCGTTTAAATTCACGACGACCGCTATGTGTGTAATATAAAACAGCCTGTAAGTGCCACTAAAACTTTTCTAATGACCACAATGTCCCGAAACTGTCTCCAGAGAGAAGTTTCTTAGGAAAATATCACGTACTTCTAGACGTACAGGGTATATACATTTATTGCCAATTTGTTTTATATTATTTGCTCATTTGAAGGTACTACTGTGGCTAGTAATGTAATACTGCTTCGTTGGTCTAATGCCGCATGCCACGGCAATAATAGCAGCCTATACTGCCCACTGCTGGACAAAGGCCTTCTCTCACAAATCGAGGTGAGAGAGATTAGGTCTTACTCCCTAAGACGCACTGGGTCCCCGCGGACCCAGTGCGAATTGGCGGAGGCATGTTTGTGGTCACCTGCTATTGGAACTTATCAAGCCGCCTTTTAAGGTTTCCAACTCAGTTCAACGACTACCACATTAAGTGGTAGCCGAGACCAACGGCTTCACGTGCCTTCCGAAGCACGGAGACGCTCGAATATGAAAATGCCACAAACGGTCACCCATCTCGGGCCGACCGAGTCGAACGCTGCTTAACCTCGGTAATCGGTAAGAACACCGCGGTCGCACAGCGCTACGAGCGCCTCTATGGTGCGCCACGGCAAACACAAGGATTATTATTGATTGAAAAAAAATTGTTTAGAAAAAAAAGAAACAAATTTTATATGTCACAGCATGAGAGACACAATATTTAGCTATACATATCAACAATTCAACCATTCAATTACAGAATGTTCGAACGATTAACATTGTCCGAAAATATATAGGAACACATGAGTAAGTGTCTTACACTGATAAAATGAAATAGGTATCCAGATCAGCTTTTATTGGGAATTTTCTATCAAAAATCTGACCGGAGTCTAAAATAAGCCTGGTAGTACCTTTTACACTGACACCTATTATCACTGGTGAAATGATTGTGTACGCCGTAAGGAATAGTATACAATCCCTGTTTGTAAACGAACTCTAAATCCGAAAACGGGAATACCACAACGGGTTATCCATCTCCGATTGATCCAACCTAACGTTGCTTAACCTTAGTAATCATTATTAACACCCCGGTAGCTCTACAAGCACCTGCCAACCTATATCACTTGAAAGTAAATCTGTTTCATACTTTTTCATTTTTCACATAGGCATAAAACAGCTCAAAAATGCAATCTACTACATTCAAGTAACATAAAAGACGTGTTGTATCACTGCAGACACGTGTCTCCGGAACTTCTTGTGAGATAAATGTTTGTACCTACCGTAAAGTAAAACGTTTTATGGACGTTCAGAGAACCACTCCGGGTTGCCTCGACGGGAATTATACAGATTTACTCGATACTATTTCTAAGAATTGCTTTCAAGTACCTTTGGGTCCCGTTCATTGAAAGTGTTCGTGCAGTCCAGTGACTAGACAAGAAGTAAGGGTCAATTGTACTGACAAAATTCCGCTTAAACCGATTCTCAACCGTTGTCAAACTACGAAGTTCAACAGTTTTTATATTCACTAATGACCAGAACAATTTTAAAGTAAATCTTTAAAATTGTACTGGTCATTTTAAAGATTTAGTGTACTTAGTCATCATACATCACTTCGCTTGGGTAATTCAAGCCGTTTTTTTTTAACATAAATACAATCATTTTAACTTAAAAAGCTTATTTTAATAACAAGATTTTTAGCAAACACACAACGAAAATATCTTGCTTAGTTGAGCCGTACCGGCTCCATCATCAGACCTTGGACACCATGCGGGTCTACAGTACCCGTCAAGACAAATCCAACGAGCCCAAACATGGTAAGGTTTTATTGAGTAGTCGGGTGATTCCATTGGCCACCTTTCGACTTTATCATTCGACCCTAAACACTATCTGGCTGTAAAGTACTCGTCTATACCAATCTAACAAGCCTAAACACGAGGTTGTTACGTTATAAAGTTCACATGTTCTTATGGTCACATTCTGACTACATCATCAGACCAGCTCCATGCATATTATTGCATTGTCATCGACTTTACATACGTATGCCACATTTCATCTGCTGAACTAGAAAGACAGACATACCAACATTGCAAGTTAAATAAATGCTTGTAATAATTAAAGGTGGCATCGAATAGTTCTGTGCTACACTTAGTGTTGTAAAAACGCTCGAGTAGGCGCTCAAAACGCTCGCGTCTTCTACGTGTTTCAACGCTCGTGAGAGTCGACTCAGCGCTAAACGCTTGACTTCAGCGCTTATTTTTACAACACTAGCTACACTACACTAAGCCAAAATCAAGTGTAAAATGATGCATGACAACCGTCATCAATATTCGAATCAGTTCAGTAGAGATAGAGAAAGATTTTTTAAAAACTGAAGTAGTTTTTTCCAATAATAAGATTTACGAGTTGTATCACCTTTTACTGAAGGTACAGAATTTTGGTAGGTAGTAAATGGATTGCTAAAACAATGAGAGCTGACTTTATCTGCAGTACCTAGCAATTAACAGAGCTCAATTATTATTTTTGCTCGGGCTCCAATTCTAATAACATTAAATATTAATTTCGTTTGCCAATTAGAACTGTCAATACCCATCCTATGTGAGAAATACTATAGTTATGCTTATGACACAAATGAAATTACCGATACTTACATAATATAGGCAAACGGCTTGGTTCAGAAGCTAAGAACTTAACCGGCTCAGCGCACGGCGGTGTTTGTATAAGTGAATTTCTATCTATCTCTATTTATATCCTCACACCAGATCCCTTGCGGGGTAGGCAGAGAGTACAGAGTTCTAACAGATTCTTTCCTTACATACCTCTCTGGCTTTCTCCACTCTCATAGTTCGTCTCATACAGAAAGTGAATTTTATGGTTATAAACGCACCCACGACACAGGAATAATTCGTAGCGTGGGGCTACGTATTTTTTTTAAAGAAATCATAATAAATACAATAAGTCATGCAATAAAAAAATATATAGAAAATAGCTGCTACTATTTTTTTTATGAATTTGTGTTCAAATTTTTTTTTTGTTTTGGACTTAGGCCGACATATATTCCCACCATTGTAACTCCTGTAAGCCAAGATCCACAATGGTCTCCTTAGATGACAACCAAGGTATGAACCTTGGGATGTCCGGGGCAGCGCTTTAATTGTCTTGGAACAATATTTGTAAATACTGAGCACAGCTCGTGCTGCATTCCACGACCCGTGTAATAATATATGTGGCTTTAAAAACCGCTAACTATACTTGGGCTGGTCACATGACCCGAATGAACACCAATAGTTGAGCTAAATTATGTACCAAATGGATCCCAGAACAGTCGTCCTGGTAGAATTCAATCGGTGACGGCCAAAAGTGGTGGCGCAATGACCTCGATGCATATCCCTAGATGGCCATCATTGGCCAAGGATAAGACTGTAGGAAGGAGGAGACCTTTACCCAGCAATGGAATCTATACCATTACACCAGGTCTCTTGCAGAGTAGGCAGAGAGTACAGACTTCCAACAGCTTCTTTCCTTACAAACCTCTCTAGCTAGAGAACTTTATAAAGAATAGGCTAATTGAAAATAATAGTAGTGCAGCTACTGCTATCAATTTCGCAAGGATACAATCCAACAGTCTGTAATAATGAACTCTACTGTACCTGTAATGGACTATTCTATTGTATGCCGTTTGAGATTCGACCAGGTGTCAATATTTCAGTAGCACACGAGCAAATAACGCACTTGTGCGCAAGCCCATTGAGCTTTGAGGGTGTTCTGCGATCAGATAACGGCTATTGGACGCCGATACGAGCTGAATTGCGGATTCAATACCTACAGAACCGTTCGCTACTGATCCCGGCCACTTCAATGTGTTCGTCCTTTAGCACGTTCGCATCTAAGTACTTTACTCCGCTACAGTTACAGACGTGATGTTACATACTATTGAATGACGTTCCTTTTATTGAATATCTTTGAAATGATTCAAATGTGTTCTATGAAGAACACATAGCCGTACTTATAGTCAAAGCAAATATCGTAGACAAAATGTGCATATACACAATACACTGCAAATTTTAGTTTTTGTGTTATAACTGTTTTAAATTTTTCTTTTGCAATATGTATACTTGAGTTTAACGAAATAATCTACTGGATAAATTTATACAGCTAACACATAACTGAATCGTAAAATTGTTCTTGTTCTTCTTGGGGTGCCTCTCTAACTAGTAAAGGTTGGCAATCAGCTCTGCATATTTTTTCCTGTCCCTTGCGAGGCGGAACAGGCGGCACTGGCAATGCTTGTCTACTCTCGGATGTTACGGAGCCAGGACTTTTTTCTACGGCCAACTTTCCTTTTTATGAGCCGCAGCAGTTCGTATCTATCGTGCCGTAATACATGCCCTAGATATTGAACTGTAAAATTGTTCAAAAAGTAATAATGCCTCTAGAAATACAGTACAAGATAAACTCCACGCTTGGACAACTTCGTAGACGATCTTCAATAATATTATTGTTGAGAAAATACAAACTATCCCTAACTTTGAATGTCAATATTTTGTAACTCGTTAATAAACTAAGATAACCGTGGCGAATAACAATTCTGTTCCGGAATTCTGCAAGTAAATTACACCATATATACAATAAATGCACCATACAGACGGTGTTAGGTCTTAAGGTGATATAGAAAGAGTCTATTGCCATTATATCGGCCATAAGCTGTGGAGGCAAGGTACTACTACCCTTGCAGGATAGGCAGGAGTACAAAATTCCAACTGGTTCTTTCCTTACAGACCCCTCTGGCTTCCTCCACTCTTATAGTTCGCCGACATAATTACCCTAATAAGAGCAATAACACAATCGCTATGCGATGGTTATACCTAAAATAAAACATGGATATTAAATAAGTACGCACACTTGCTATTAAACTTGCAATTACCAAGGGATTTGTGGATAATTTCATTATTTGCGTCGGCACGCAATTTTGGATCAACGCGACAATTGCATTGGAATCATTTACTAATATAAATTATACTTGGGCTGGTCACATGACCCGAATGAACACCAATAGTTGAGCTAAATTATGTACCAAATGGATCCCAGAACAGTCGTCCTGGTAGAACTCAATCGGTGACGGCCAAAAGCGGTGGCGCAATGACCTCGATGCATATCCCTAGATGGCCATCATTGGCCATGGATAAGACTGTAGGAAGGAGGAGACCTTTACCCAGCAATGGAATCTATACCATTACACCAGGTCTCTTGTAGAGTAGGCAGAGAGTACAGACTTCCAACAGCTTCTTTCCTTACAAACCTCTCTAGCTAGAGAACTTTATAAAGAATAGGCTAATTGAAAATAATAGTAGTGCAGCTACTGCTATCAATTTCGCAAGGATACAATCCAACAGTCTGTAATAATGAACTCTACTGTACCTGTAATGGACTATTCTATTGTATGCCGTTTGACATTCGACCAGGTGTCAATATTTCAGTAGCACACGAGCAAATAACGCACTTGTGCGCAAGTCCATTGAGCTTTGAGGGTGTTCTGCGATCAGATAACGGCTATTGGACGCCGATACGAGCTGAATTGCGGATTCAATACCTACAGAACCATTCGCTACTGATCCCGGCCACTTCAATGTGTTCGTCCTTTAGCACGTTCGCATCTAAGTACTTTACTCCGCTACAGTTACAGACGTGATGTTACATACTATTGAATAACGTTCCTTTTATTGAATATCTTTGAATCATAGAACACATAGCCGTACTTATAGTCAAAGCAAATATCGAAGCCAAAATGTGCATATACACAATACACGGCGAATTTTAGTTGGTTCTTTTGTGTGTTATAACTGTTTTAAATTTTCCTTTTGCAATATGTATACTTGATTTTAACGAAATAATCTACTGGATAAATTTATACAGCTAACACATATAACAGAATCCTAAAATTGTTCTTCTACTTCTTGGGGTGCCTCTCTAACTAGTAAAGGTTGGCAATCAGCTCTGCATATTTTTTCCTGTCCCTTGCGAGGCGGAACAGGCGGCACTGGCAATGCTTGTCTACTCTCGGATGTTACGGAGCCAGGACTTTTTTCTACGGCCAACTTTCCTTTTTATGAGCCGCAGCAGTTCGTATCTATCGTGCCGTAATACATGCCCTAGATATTGAACTGTAAAATTGTTCAAAAAGTAATAATGCCTCTAGAAATACAGTACAAGATAAACTCCACGCTTGGACAACTTCGTAGACGATCTTCAATAATATTATTGTTGAGAAAATACAAACTATCCCTAACTTTGAATGTCAATATTTTGTAACTCGTTAATAAACTAAGATAACCGTGGCGAATAACAATTCTGTTCCGGAATTCTGCAAGTAAATTACACCATATATACAATAAATGCACCATACAGACGGTGTTAGGTCTTAAGGTGATATAGAAAGAGTCTATTGCCATTATATCGGCCATAAGCTGTGGAGGCAAGGTACTACTACCCTTGCAGGATAGGCAGGAGTACAAAATTCCAACTGGTTCTTTCCTTACAGACCTCTCTGGCTTCCTCCACTCTTATAGTTCGCCGACATAAATACCCTAATAAGAGCAATAACACAATCGCTATGCGATGGTTATACCTAAAATAAAACATGGATATTAAATAAGTACGCACACTTGCTATTAAACTTGCAATTACCAAGGGATTTGTGGATAATTTCATTATTTGCGTCGGCACGCAATTTTGGATCAACGCGACAATTGCATTGGATTCATTTACTAATATAAATTATACATTCTTAATGTATGTAGCACGGGGTCGGTTGTCGCCGTCATTGCAATCTTTGAGGGGAGGTCTTATTCCCAAATGGACATGTTTCGACTGATAACAGATAGATAGATTACGCGCATATTGCGCGATAATTGCATGCAACAAACAGTACCAAAAAGTATTTGTTTGAGGTGGAGACCAAGTATTCGGTGTACCTTTAATGGTCATTCATCATCATCATCATTCATCATCAGCCGAAAGATGGCCACTAAACGATAAAGGCCTCCCCCGAAGACCGTCACTTTGTCCCACGTGGAGTGGGCAGGCCCCCCTCAAGGACCGATGATCTGGTAATGGTCGCAGGTAAAAGACGGTTGCAGAACAATAATTACACAATGAGTAAGTTTGTTCTTCCTCTAACAGATTGTCAGGCCCAGCATTAGTACCTCGTGTGGCGATCACGACCAGCATCAGGCAAAAATAATTTCAAAGGCAACTAAAATGCAATTGTTATCAGAAATCCATTACCACCTACTTTAATCATTCGTGTACACGAATTATTATTGTTTGTAATATTTGTCTATGGAAAATTGAACACCAACACACTGCGATGTTGTCTTTAATTTTCTAAAACAAATGGAATTTTCACCACAAACCACGAAATCGAATATAAATACTTATAGTTAGATGATTTTTAATTTCTGTACGCTAATGTGATAGGTGTAGTTATTGGTTAGATTAAGAAAAGAGAGAGAGATTTTTTTAGGTAAATAACTATGTATGCAGGTTTAGTTGTGTTTTATATTTCAATCACGTTAGTCCACGACGCGGTTGGTAGTAGCGAAGTGTGGGAGTTTGGCCGCCATGCTCCCGATAGTGAGGTAATAGCGGATAACCGTGGCACCATAGAGGAATCACAGAAGATAATTAATTTACGTGTTTTGGTAAGCTCGCTCACTCTATGTCGGTTTGTTTTCTATCTCTGTCTAACTGCCTCGTTGTGGCCGTGCCGTGTCGTGTGTGCCGTATTGTGGCAAAGCGCATCGCTTTGTGATCAGAACCCAGAACGTTCAAATCCTAGGGCGGACAAATGTAGTTTTTCTAACCTTCCCAGTATGAGTCCGGAGTCTGGAATTGTGCCCGGTATATGGCAATAGGCTCACCCCCTATTACATCGTCGGCGAAAAGTGGGTGTGCTTAGTACACCTCTGCCACCCCCGCTTGGGGAATACAGGCGTGACGGTGTTTATTTTTTTTATTATCTATCTATCACACAGAATCTTTTGTTTATTTTTAAGACATCGTTTGTTGTTGGTGTTTGTTTGAATCATTTGTTTTTTTAACGACACAATAAGCAGAAATATTCTGTAGCAATACCTATCCTTTACTTCCTCTTTCCTCAACCTCTTCTTTATTTTGTATTCTATCCTATGGAATATAAAAAGTTGACAATATACAAGATAGCTCGCGTTTTGGAACTTAACTCAGATATGATTTATCTTTAGCAAAAGAGATGTGTCAGAATCTCAGTATGTGGCTAACTGTAATATCTGCCAACCCCAGTGAGATAAAGGCGTAAGTGTATGTATGATTTATCTATTTGCGAACCTTTGATTGTTAGGAAAGTGAATATTAGGACTATCCTGTGAGGTCCAAAAACTTCCACACACAGAACACTACCCCACCTTTTCCATTACTTATCTCTTAAACGCGATTGGTTCCATTTTAATGTTGAAAACCAAAGTAATAGGGGTCGAATTCTAAAGATAGAAAAAACCGCTTTGAAATCAAAAACTCGTGATCGCTAACCACACCATTCGCCACTAGGCAAACGAAGTCGAAACATCCTGAAGGATATATTAACTTTATAGACCTACGCGACCATTTCACATTAAATAAAACTATTTTTCGGATTTTATTGCCATTAATTTTAATTAATATACTCCTGACGTTTCAAATGCTTTATGTTTTAAAACAGCTGCTGCAGCACTCATGGTTCATTTCATAGCAAAAGATGTTTTTTTATTGTTTAGGAAACATAAGGATTTTATATGTGCATAGTAATAATATGTAAGCATTTTAGTACCTCTGTAAGGAAAGAACCTGTTGGAACTATGTACTCTCTGCCAACCCTGCAAGGGATCTGATAGATAGATTTTAGTACTTTGTCAAAGTAACGTTTCTTTTAATATAGGAAATCTTTATAAACATGACTTTACTGTGACAGAGTACTAACATGTTTGCATATAATGACTCATGACTATAATTCATGTTTCCTGTGCCAGGTGCCTCCCTGTTACAAGACGCGGTACGTACGGGTGGAAGTGGACAATCCAAACTCAATACCGTCTGTGCAGTACAAGGCGAGGGCTAAAAGTATCGTTATCACTTATGGACCTGACCAGAACAGCACATCAACCTTCCATATCTTCGCTGAAGCTACACCCACTGGAAGATGTACCGGATAAGGCTATGAATTGAGTTCGCATTATACTTTCGAAAATCTAACGTTTGTTTAATTTCAAAACAACAGCATATGGATTATTTTTTATCGAATTTTTATTCACATAAAGTGACAAAGGTGACAGGGTGACAGGGTAAAAGGTGACACATAAAGTGACAGGCGTAAAAATATATTTGTTTATTGAATTTAAATACATAACTTTACAGAAGGAACGCGTCAATTTGCATTTAATCACATTACTTTTTGTAATAGGTATGTATAATTTATATAATTATAATGGTCATTGATGTTAACACATGGTAGGTTGCTAATAAGCTGTATTTTTTTTCAAATTTTAATTTAGTTCTTATATTTTTATTGTTTTTGTCCTGTTTTATTACGTTTATTTTTTAAGTCTTGTTTCATCGGTATCCCAAGATACAGACTGAGCCTAGCTTGGGTAACGTTGGTAACGTTTTTTGTACTTCCTATCTAAAAACTATGTATCTTAATAAACAATTATTATTATTATACGTTACTATTAAATTGAATGTATAATTTCAAACTTAAATATATACGGTGTGTGACAAAGACTATTGAACGGTATCAATTTTTCAAATCGCTATAAACTCTAGTTCTGCATCAAATACGTTCTGTGTCAACGGGAATTACTGTAAAGTTTTTGATTATTGAACTTAAATGGCCGCATATTTTGATCCAAAAACTTTAATTTTTTACACCGCCAAGAATGTAGATCTTAGTATTTGACAAAAATTACAACTTGCTACCTCGGGCATCTCTATGTATCTATATCATCACGCCAGATCCCTTGCGGGGAAGGCAGAGAGTACAGAGTTCCAAAAGGCTTCTTACCTTACATACCTCTGGCTTCCTCCACTCTCATAGTTCATTTCATACACGCTCGCCGGTTACGGAGAATCTTGACTTGTCCTTCAGATAAGACTCGGTCTATTTGGTCGTGGTAGGATAGTCTAGGTCTTCCCCGGTACCTACATCCTTCCACTATCGCATTGTATATCTGTTTTGTCATTCTTTCTTCTGACATTCTTTCTATATGCCCAAACCAACGGAGCATACCCTTTCTCATCTTTACACCGATACTATCTTTCATACCTACTGTCTTTCTTACTACGCTGTTGCGAATACGGTCGGTCAGCTTCACTCCGCACATCTTTCGTAGAGTTCGTATTTCCACCGCATTTATCCTACTTTCATTCTTCTTCTTACATACCCAGCTCTCGCTACCATAAAACTACGTTGGGACAAGAACTCCGCTATGTATAGTCACCTATATACCTCGTATACCTCGGGCCCTTCCTGAGAATAAGGTTCTTAGCCATTGGACAGACAGGCAGACAGACAAAAAAGTGATCCTATAAAGGTTCTATTTTTATCGATTGTGGCACGGAACACTAAATATTAAAAATTTCCAGCTACTTTGTCGCTGATCACACCAATTATTATACCAGCAATATAAATATTCATGGTAAATTAAAACAAAGTGTACCAGTCGCCATGGGGGTAAAAGTAATACTTACAGTTTGTGTAATCCTGACTTGGGTTCAAGCTCAAGTCAGAGTCCTGGCCGAACTCCCAGACTCAATGTCTGAGAGTTCGGCCAGGACACCCCCGACGGTACTGTGATAGCAGGTGTACAATCAATCAATCAGCCTATCGTAGTCCACTGCTGGACATAGGCCTCTCCTAACACGCGCCATTGCACACGGTCCCCCGCCTTCCGCATCCAGTCCGTCCCAGCGACCTTCTTGAGGTCGTCGGTCCATCTAGCTGGGGGCCGTCCTACCTTACGCTTACCAAGTCGCGGTCTCCACTCTAGGACACGCTTGCTCCATCGGCCGTCGGTCCTTCTGCAGATGTGACCAGCCCATTGCCACTTTAGCTTACTGAGTCTGCGAGCTATGTCGGTAACTTTGGTTCTTTGTCGGATTACCTCGTTACGAATTTTATCCTTCAAAGAGACGCCGATCATAGCTCGCTCCATAGCCCGCTGTGCGACTTTGAGTTTGTGGACTAGTCCCACTGTGAGTGTCCACGTCTCGGCCCCGTAAGTCATAACAGGTAGAACGCATTGGTTAAAGACTTTAGTCTTCAGGCATTGCGGTATAGGCGAAGCGAAAACGTGACGTAGTTTGCCAAATGCTGCCCAACCCAATTGGATCCTGCGGTTGATTTCTTTCTCGAAGTTGTTCCTACCAAATTGGACAACTTGTCCAAGGTAGACATACTCCCGAACAACTTCGAGCATCGAACCATCGACGTAGATCGGTCCCGGCGTGACATGCTCATTAAACATGATCTTGGTTTTATCCAAGTTCATGCCGAGACCGACACCTCGAGAGGCTCCATTTAGGCTATGCAGCATTCCGCTCAACTGTTCCAGTGACTCTGCCACGATGACGATATCATCGGCAAACCGAAGGTGTGAGATGTATTCGCCGTTGATGTTAATGCCCCGCCCAGTCCAGTCCAGCGTCTTGAAGACGTCTTCGAGTGCATTGGTGAAGAGCTTGGGGGATATTACATCCCCCTGTCTTACCCCTCGATGCAGCTCGATCGGGTTGGTCTTTTGGTCCTGGAGCTGGACGGTCATTGTGGCGGTATCATACAGACATCTCAACACCTCGATATAGCGCCAATCGATGCCACATCGCTGCAGAGCATCCAAAACCGCCCAGGTTTCGATGGAGTCGAAGGCTTTCTCGTAGTCCACGAAAGCCATACACAGCGGCTGATTGTACTCTTCGGTCTTCTGTACAATCTGCCGAACAGTATGGATGTGGTCTACGGTGCTGTAGCCTTTTCGAAACCCGGCTTGTTCCGGTGGCTGGAACTCGTCAAGTCTTCTGGCGAGGCGGTTTGTGAGTACTCTCGAGAACAACTTGTAGACGTGGCTCAGGAGTGAGATGGGTCTGTAGTTCTTCAGCAAGGTTTTGTCACCTTTTTTGAAGAACAGAACCACCGCACTCCCGCTCCACGCTTGAGGTGTTAAGCCCTGGTGGATGACGGAATTAAAGAGACTCGCTAGCTTTTTCAGGATTGGAGTCCCGCCTGCTTTTAGGAGCTCAGTGGTGATTCCGTCATCGCCTGGCGACTTGTTGTTTTTGAGCTGCTCGAGAGCCACTCTGACCTCGTCCTGGTTGACATCAGGGATGTCTTCCGTATCGTGGCGTGCTAGTGGGGCTCTGTGGTCGTCAGCGCTGGGTCTCGAGGGTTTAGCCATCCGTGATGCGTACAGGTCTTTGTAGAAACTCTCAATTTTCTCGAGTATCTCGAACTTGGAGGTCACGGTTTTGCCATCCGCTGTATTAAGTTTCGTCAGATGGGATCTACCTAGCTGGCGAGCGAAGACTTTGGTGCCTCTGTTCTGTTCAATCGCAGCCGCGATGGCGCGGGTGTTGGAACATCGGAGGTCACGTCGCACCCGCTTCCGGATCTTCCGGTTGAGGTTCCTCCCATCCGGCGAAGACGTCTGCGTGGATGACATTTCCCGTCTCTGCCTCATAAGTTCGAGAGTCTCGAGCGAGAGTTTAGACTCTCTGTTACCGCTTTTGCCGGGAAACACCCTTCGAGACACATCCTGTAGCGTTTTGACCACTGTGTCGGTTTTCTCGTCAACATTGCCTTCGGTTTCCAGCAGGTCGAAACGATTTTGAAGCTCCAGTTGGAACTTTTCGGACCCTAAAGCTATTTGAGGCGCAGTAGGTCTGAGAGTAGACCTCATCATGCGACGTCTTTCGGCCTTGAAGTCTATATTTAGAGCGCCTCGGACAAGTCGGTGATCGCTGCCGGTATTAAACCTGTTGATCACGGAGACGTCTCTAAATATAGACTTCCTGTCAGTCATGATGAAGTCTATCTCGTTCCTCGTCACAGTGTCGGGGCTTCGCCATGTCCACTTTCTATGAGGCTTCTTCTTAAAGAACGAATTCATCAAGAAGAGCCCCTGCGACTCCAGAAAGTTGACCAGCATCTGCCCCCTGTGGTTTCGGCGCCCCACGCCGTGGGGTCCGATTATCGTTTCGCCGCGTTCTTGTACTCCCACTTTGGCATTGAAGTCCCCCATAACAACGTTGTAGTGAGCCTTGGTGGTGCCATGTAATGCCTTGGCTATGTCTTCATACATGGCTTCCGCTATGTCGTCGCAGTATGTCGAGGTCGGCGCATATACCTGTACCACCTTCAGGGTGTACCTGTTGGTGATTTTAATTATGAGGTACGCTACCCGTGTCGACACACTGCTGACTTCCACAACGTTGTTAGTGAGAGCTTTGTTGACCAGGAAACCGACACCGCCCTGAGAGGGCCGATCACCTTCCCGAAAGTAAAACAGGTGGCCTGACTCAAGGGTTATCGTGTCCTCGCCCTGTCTTCGGACTTCGGATAACCCCAATATGTGCCAGTTTATGCGACCTAGTTCTACCTCGAGTTCAGCGAGGTGTTGGTCCAGCCGTAGAGAGCGTCCATTGTACGTAGCCAGGGTCAGGTGTTTTTGGTAGCCTTGTGTCGTAGCCCGGAGATTCTTCGCACCCCCTGCCCCGCTGTTACCGCGACCGCTACCGTGGCAGCGGACAGCGGGACTACCGGGAACTGGGGGCCTTTGCGTTTGGTGTCTTAACATATTAAGAGGTTTTTGGCCTACTATACCACGCTGGCCAGACGGGTTGGTATAGGGTTTGTTTCAAATTTTCCTTTTCTGGTCGTTGATCGGATGACGTTACTACCTTTGGTGGACTCTTACCACCAGCCAAGCAAAAGTATGGCTACTGGGGCATTCTAAGTTTTTCTTTCGCTTCCAGCCCAGTAAGGAAGGTGTACAAGGTTTAATATAATTCTTAGAAAAAGTTAAAGAAGTAAAACTATGTTTTCTTTTCAGATTTTATCGCGGTTTATTATGATTTTTAAGTTCGCGACGTTTCGAGTGCTTTGCAGCACCCATGGTCACGGGAAAGACTGAGGTGTTAGACGTCCAAAAGACATAGTTGTTCCGGGAGGGTATGTGCGTAGATCGGACCAACAAAAATAATTAAGAAGTTTAAGGGTACCCCGGAAACCGCGATAAAATCCGGAAAAAATATAGTTTTATTTCATGTGTAATATTTGCGTAAATCTAAGAACTCAGTAAAAGTTAAAGAAGTTTACTTCAGTGTAAGTTATAGTTTTATCATACCGAGTTATTTATATAAAAATATACTTTTAAAAATATACACATTATTTGTAAGTACAGCTTTGTTCCACGCAGCAGACTCAATAGGATCTACTCTCGAACGGGATCTGCTTTGTGCTCGAGCCCATCATAAGCCACATTCATGTGTTACCAAATCAAATAATGAGATCTGACAATGTTCTTGTCTTCCAAAATTTTATCTAAATTCTATAACTTAATTAATAATTCACTTATTTTTTAGGGATTGGTTCTTTTATTTTTGTTACCAAAATGTTTAATAGTTTTAAATTATATAGTAGTAGTAGTAAAAAAATATGTAGTATACATACAGTCATACAAGAATCTTTTGGCCCGCGGCCAAAATCGGAACTAACGCTGTCATTCGGCTGTCATCAAGTGAGATGTCACTTCATGACAGTCGTTGCCGTTTGCTATGAAATTTACCCAAGTTCTTTTTTAATTATTAACCGTGCGGACCTACCTGTTGAAATATTTCCCTGGAAGTAGAAAAATTTTACTAAATGATAACCAATCCGCACTGGGTCCGCGTGGTGGAGTATGACCTAATCTCTCTCACCTCGATTTGTGAGAGAAGGCCTTTGCCCAGCAGTGGGCAGTATAGGCTGAAATTATTAATATTATAAATGAATAATGATAATGAAATAATTTATTAAAGAAAATAGCATAGTCATATTTGTCTACTTATACGTATATATCTATATTTTGATTTAAAATATATAGACCCTCCATAACTAGTTTTAATTACACACACATACACACACACGAGCGCGCACACACACACAAACACACACACATACCCACACACACACATAAACATATGCATGCTTTTATATTAGATAAATTTAATGTTCTTAATATAATATAATTTTATTTTAATCTATGTGCAAACACGGGATGGAAAAGCGGTGGCTTCCTGCTACAGGTATTTCATACTTACTAGGAAAGTCACCACAATATCATTGTTAGATTTAATTAAATAAATATTTTTGATTTTTTTTGATAACCCTTATATCACACCAACCCCTGTTCAACTTCATTTAAACATTCCAACAAACTGTTCAAACGAAGATAGTGTTATCGTTTTCTGGGTATGTTTGACAGGAATTTTCCTAACATGACTGACATGTGGATCGTCTTTTAGGGGAAACAAAGAAAAATTCTAACTGTCAGGATTTCTTGAAATTAAAAGAGAAATATACTGACTGTCTTTGTCATTTGACATTTTGGTCCGTGGATGACATTTACAGGTGGGCGTTGGTGTGAAATCAGGGTTATCATTTAGGATTTTTTTGCTACGTCCTGTAAAATATTTATAAATGTTGTCATTTTTTTTTGTTGTTAACACGCCCCGTTAGCAATCTTGCCAAAGACCCAAACGCCAGATTGACCCGACATTACACCGAAGATATCCCGGACGTCAATCTGTACGAGATTAGTACAGCTCTCAAACAGCTCAAAAACAATAGGGCGCCAGGCGATGACGGTATGACTACTGAGCTTCTCAAGGCTGGTGGGAAGCCGATACTAAAGGCTCTCCAGAAGCTTTTTAATTTCGTCATTGTCGAGGGCAAAACGCCAAAGTCATGGCACAGAAATGTGGTGGTTCTCTTCTTCAAAAAGGGCGACAAAACCCTATTGAAGAACCATAGACCCATATCACTTCTGAGCCATGTCTATAAGCTGTTTTCGAGAGTCAATACAAATCGTCTCACACGCAGACTCGATGACTTCCAGCCTCCCGAACAAGCCGGTTTCCGAAAAGGCTTTAGCACTATAGATCAATGTATTTTCATAGTATCACCACATACTCTAATGGACACTATTAATTAATGTCTAAATAATCTATATTACAATTCTATTCCGTGACCGGCGAGCGAGTATGAGATGAATTATGAGAGTGGAGGAAGGCAGAGAGGTATGTAAGGAAAGAAACTGTTGGAACTCTGTACTCTGTGCCTACCCTGCAAGGGATCTGGCGTGATGATGTAGATTCTATCTATACAGTTCTAGTTTCATATTGAATAAAATAAATTACTATAATGATTGAGTTCTTAGATTTACGCGAATATTACACATGAAATAAAACTATTTCACGGATTTTATCGCGGTTTATTTTAGAGAAATATACTAATACCGCGATAAAATCCGTAAAATAGTTTTATTTAATACTATAATAATTCATTTTATTCATTCATATATTAGATTCTAATTGAAATGTAACAAAGGGAATTAAAAATTTATAATTGTTATTCATAGTGAATGTAATTTATATTGTGGGAAAAAATCATATACGTAGTAAGCAACACCGAGCCTAACAAAACTAGTCATATTGGTACCCCTATCGGATCGACATAATGTCGGTACGGTGGGGAACAAGAGTAAACGATATAGTTATATGTTTACTCCAAATTATTTATCGGGTTCAAAGCTACGGCAGCATATTTTTTTTAGTGGTTACACTATTTTCTACACGGTGAAGTGACGTTTTCTTCTCTATTTATTTGCCTCAATGACGTATACTATTAGAGCCAATCCCTCTGCTGAGGAGTGATTGAGGGATGACTTTTTAAAAGGACTCATTTCCACTCCGACGGTTTTATAAGAAAATACAAAAAACTCATGTTCCTTTAGGGAAATAAGTCAATTTGAACTGAGTGTTTTGGATGGCAAATTGCAATAAGATCTAAGCCTATTTAAACAGTCCTGACTTTTTAATATGCCGAAATAAGATGTTAGGATCAAATGCCATTGAAACATTATTTTTTTCCAAAAAGTCCTTTTAAAAAGCCACAGCTCATTACTATGAATTCCTTTTCTTAACCATCAACCCTTTCCCTGACATATAATTCCTTACATCGAAGTATCTTGATGTTATGACCTACACTCATGGACATAAAACAAAGGATTGACTGTCAAAAATTGCCAAAGAAAATTAAACTCTTACTCACAAACACAACATTGAATTTTCTATGATTTAAACAACTCGAGAAACCATGATGAGTGAGAGCAATAACCAGAAGCCCGGTATCACGCTCGAACCCATTACGTTGCAGTACGGTGTAGAACTAATACGGACTATACCTATTTATGACGTGGTTTAAATATGCTGTAAACCATTTATTACCGAGTTCAAAACGAACAAGGTTCTCAATACGTCTTCATACACAGAATGAATTAAGATGGGGCAGTAAGGGCAGCTATCTCAACCCTTCTAGATACAGAAAAATGGCTCTAGGCGACTATCCTAAATTTTTGCGATATTTGGAGCTGAATTCACAGATTCTGAAAAAAATGTAGTCAGCAAGAAAATGGACAATTTAATCAACTACCATTACTCATTTAAGATGTGGCATATTTTTTTTTTAACACGTATCCCCACACTAGGATTTATTCCTGTGTCGTGGGTGCGTTTACAAACATGAAAATTCACATACACAAATATGCGTAGTAAGAAAGAATTACTGCAATAAACAGTGCCCGAGAATTATACGTCCATAATCGTACCTATGTTTGGTCACCCTACTTAGAAAGAGACCGTAGAACTCTCAGTGAGTATCCTTTTCATCCCGTTTTTTTCGCAGAGTGCTCAATCCATTGTATTATATCCATGCCTACACCCAAAAATCTTACATTGCATATATGTCCTCTTTTTCCTAAGACATTTAGGCAAATGCGGCCGCCAGAGGAATCAACGATATGTCACAGAACACAAAATCCACGAAGTGTTTTTATCAAAACTGTAGTTCTTAAACTTCTTGATTAATATTTGTTTCATCAAAGCGTGTACAACAAAATTGTTATAAGTATACAAACTAAAAGACTTACGGCTAATATATGTAGAGAAAATAATAATCTATTCTTAATCTATTATTGCTGATAAAAGCGTAAGTTACCATAAAAATTGTCTACAGCACATGAGTGAATACTCTATAATGGTCTATCCATCTCTATATCATCACGCCAGATCCCTCGTGGGGTAGGCAGAGAGTACAGAGTTCCAACAGTTTCTTTCCTTACATGCCTCGCTGGCTTCCTCCACTCTCATAGTTCGTCTCATACACGCTTGCCGGTTACGGAGACTCTTTACTTGTCCTTCAGATAAGACTCGGTCTATTTGGTCATGGTAAGATAGTCTAGGTCTTCCCGGATATCTACATCCTTTCACTGTCGCATTGTATATGTTTTTTCATGCTTTCTTTTGGCATTCTCTCTATCTTTCATATCTACTCGCTTTCTTACTACGCTGTTGCGAATACGGTCGGCCACCTTCACTCCGCACATCTTCCATAGATCTCGCATTTTGACCGCATTTATCATACTTTCATTCTCCTTCTTACTTACCTAGCTCTGGCTGCTATATAACAGCGTTAGGACAAGCACTCCGTTATATATGGCCAGCAGCGCCTTATGGCGTAAGTATCAGATCCCAAGTAGCTTTCCCATCGCACCATTCACTCTGTTCCCTGCACTCCCTCTTCTCTCTATGTCAGCGGTGTATTTCCCATCCACTTGCTATTTATAGCTTGCTAGCATATTGTTACTAACCACAAGCCTTGGATTCGTTCTGGTTTCTTCCCTTTCAAAAACTATAATCTTGGTCTTCTTTTCATTCAAATGTAAGCCATTGTTCATGCAGTCGTATTTCATAACTGTGACTAGTGTTTGCAGATCAGTGGCTGTTGGCGCTATTAAAACCGCGTCATCTCTATATAATAGGTGGTTTACCACTAGGTTACCCATTTGTACACCTTCATTCTTCGCGTTTAGTCTTCGAAGACTTTTATCCAAATATATTATAAACATTCTAGCGGACAAAACGCAAACTTACTCGACGCCGATTTGAACGTCAAACCGAGTGACATGTTACCACCCACCCGTACGCATGCTTTGCTGTCCACATAGGTGGACTAGACGGCAACAGAGTGCCATTTATACCATACTCTGGTAAAATGTCCCAAAGTCTCTTTCGCACAACTCTGTCAAACGGCTTCTCCAGATCCACAAAATCACAGAAAACCTTCCTAGGCCCACTGCCAGATGCTTCTCTACGATGTTGCGGACGGAGAAAACTTGATCCGAACGTCCTCTTCCGGACCTGAACCTGACCTCTTTAATAGTCTCTTGTGTAATTTATAAGTTGTTTACATGACATCCCATAGATATGTCCAAATAAACGCCATTACGTCTATATTCTTAAATATAGGGTCGCATGGGTGTACTGTGTACACCTACATATTGCCGACGATGCTAGGTCCCAATGGAGGCAATCTTATTGCCACTATACCGGACTCATGACTTCCAGATGAACTGTCGTTGAACATTTTTTGAATAAATACCACCACAGTTAACATTTTTCTCTCGATAGGTCGTAGTTATACCTGATAAACACTTCCGAGTAGCCGCGTTAAGAGCGTCTGTGTGTGTGATTTGTTTGGGACCGCTAGTACTAAGATGCTTAACTGTTGCCACAGTGGATATCATGACGCTTTATTACGATACGTAGCAAGGTCTTTCCGTTCCCAGGGTACAGAGCTCAGTAATGCATCCTCTGCGCGAACGCGCTTGCGACTCGTTGTTGAATAACCCGGCGCTGCGCACGCCGCCGCCCGAGCCCGAGCGCCCGCGCCCTCCGCGCGTGCGCAAGCCACGAGTATTTAAACTTGTTAGTAACCAATTAACTAGAATAGAATTCGCTTTTTGACGGCGTTTATTGCTCGATATAACGTTAAACGTTAATAGAAAAAGAAGAAATTTCGATTATTGTACAACTGCAAGGGGACCTTAGAGTCGGCGCGGGATTAGTTTGTGCGGCCAAACTTGGAACGAATACCCAATACAATATTAATAAAATCATGACTCCGTTGTGATTACATATATCATGACAGCCTTACATGATTGGGTATCACATCTTAGACCCAGATCAGTCCCTAAAAGCGGGCAAGTAGTCTTGCCAACATGCATTTAAATTAAAACATCTGGCAGCTCACATTCTTCTCTGGCGCACATTCTAGGTGCAAGAGTGAATTTTGTGTCTGTAACAATTGATATTTATGATATTGTCTGTAATAATGGCAAATCAATTCTAACCCAAAACCTAACACGGCATATTTCAATGTTATACTTCCTTGTATGTTTCAGCCGCCCAGATTTCCTTTGCTCTCTAAAGAATTCTATGCATGTTGGTGTAACCACCGGAAAGAGGTACATATAAAAACTATTATACCCATTCTCATCCACAGAACTGCATCCATTTCCATGAATTCACAGCTGTTTTCATACTAAACGCTGTTTATAATATAATTAGTTACCTTATGGGGACAACGAGGTATATAGCACCTACGCATTTTATATCAAAAAACGCAGAGAGATAACGTCAATAAAACAAAAATAGAATAAGATTTTTGTCCTCTAGTAGACGAAGTAGAAAAATCTTTGGTTTTCAATATGCATACCAAAATTATGTATACTTGCTCGTACGTCTATCATATTCAGGCAAGAACAAAAAGCAAGCATTTAAAACTCTATTATACCTATTAGTTGCAAATGTCGAAGCACAAGGTGGACGACAGCCCGCCGGGGCTGTTTCCAGAGCTGTACCTAAAGCCTCGCAGACTTGACTACTACGCTAGGCAATTGGAAGAAAATATGAACGTTAACAAAGAGTTACTCAAACGGATCAATATTATACAAAGAACTGGGGTAAGTGCAGACACCAAGTATTTTAAGTTACGGTGCTACAGATTAAGTTTTCTAACTTTGAGGCCTCTTTCTAAGGGAAAATAAGTTTCCTAGCCTCGGACCTCACGATCCTATTAGGTATGTACCTTTGGCAGGTCATGTGAGAACAGTACACAACAGCGACTTGTGGTAAAGTGTAGCCCTAATTTCTAATTAACATTGAAACTGAATGATGCAATAGGCTATAGTATGATATAGAAAGTATTCGCAACACTATGTACCTATTCGCAATAGCAAATACATTTCATTGTCTTTAAACTAATGATAATATATTGGCTACAGGGTTTTGTCGACTGCTGGAACGCCGAGCCAAGCAATAACTACAACAGGCTCCTGTGCCAACAGCGCCAGCGCCAACTCAACACGATCCGGAAACAGAACTTGTACATCTACTCCAGACTGCTCATTGCTGTTAGATTATGATTTTATAATAAGGAGTGACTTTCATCTCTAATAATTTTGTCAGAAGATCCAAAAATACTCCAACCGTTGGCAAAAGCATTTATAGCGAGATAGAACGACTTTTTTAAAGGAGGCCACGTTTTGATGTTGATTTTTTATGAGACTTAAATTTTTTACAGACTTTTGACAGGGCTAAGCGGAAATAACAATTGGGAATAGAATTGCATAATAATAATATAATAATAATAGCCCTATTAAGAAATTGTCCCACCGTTGGGCATGGGCCTTCTCTCAGACTGAGAGGGTTTAGGCCATAGTCCACCACGCTGGCCCAGTGCGTGTTGGAGAACTTTACACACCTTCGAGAAACTCTTAGGCATGCAGGTTTCCTCACGATGTTTTCCTTCACCGTTAAAGCAAGTGATAGTTAATTTTTAATACGCACATGCTTTCTAAAAGACAGAGGTGCGTGCCTGGGTTTGAACCCGAGACCTCTGACTTTGCAGTCCAACGGTCTAACCACTAGGCTTCTATCACTGCTTGAATTGCATATAATTACTTTTTTCCAAAATAGGAAATGGTCCTTTTGAAAAGTCTTTTGTCATATTATCCACACATATTAATTAAGTACATAGAAACTATCTAACTATAACCTCACGCCAGATCCCTTGTTACATAGAAACTACATTATAATTTTATAAGACATTTGGAATAATTTATTACAGAGATCAGAGCAACTGCTGACCAAAGAACTCGATGCATTGTGGAGGGATACGAAACACAAGCTGATTCTAGGCGCTTCGTGAGTATAGCTTTCTTGACGAAATCTCACGTTACTGCTACTTTAACCACGACCCTAGATCACAGTTTATTTGAAATAGCTTGCTTACTTTCCGTATATACATATAAATAAGTATATGAAGCTGTCGCACCTCTCATGCTGAGGTGTTCTGAGACGCTACGTGAAGCTTCGTCAGTGTAAGATGGGTTAACATTTGTTGCGTTTCGGTTTTTCGGTAGTTCTGGTTACCACTTTCCACTTCCACTGCGGCTTGATAAGTTTTTTTTGGTTATGGCTACACTCCGGCCTCCATCAATCCTCATTGGGTCAGCGTGATTGAGTATGACATAATTTCTGTAACTTCGATTGTGAGCCGTAGGACAGTATAACTAACTTATTACTCTTAGGTTATTTATATTGAAATTATTTAGTAAAGAGCACCTATTCATTTTGGTACCTATTTCAGCACTGTATATCCACTCACGGCTAATATTTTCTTATAATTATTTTCAGATTGCCTTTCATTTTATTTAAGACAGGAAAGATCGATCGTGACATAAGAGATCCTGCGTTTGACAAGCCACCGAATGTTCACCGAACTAAGTAAGCGTTTCATGAGATCTTCTATCAGTGGGAAAATCATCATTTGCATCCTGTCATTTTTATCATCTGTAGCAAACGGTGCTCTGAGTAGAAATTTCACTGGAGTGTCTATTTTTCCATAAGAAAAGCACACTTAGACCGACCTAGCATTGGACCTTACCAATTGAAAAACTTTGCGGTTGGTTAAGTGAGTAAAGTACAACAATGTTACTTCCTACTAAAATGTCAGTCATTCTTATAACAAGTTGGTGCACGTAACACAACTTATACAGTATCTTGAAATTTCAAATAATAATTTATATTAATTAATAGGGGTCGATGGTTAGACCTCGTCCACCGCCGAATATGTCGACCCCTGGGAAACCAATATCGACTCCAAGGGGTCGATATCGAACACTTTGGGAATCCCTGTATTAGACCAATGTTGATATCTTATGTTGATATCTAAATGTAGAGTAATACCACACACTCATTTAGATGTTCTCTTTCATTAATATTGTATGTCCTTCGCAGGATTTCGATGGAAATATGGGTGTCGGGTGGTGCGAAGATAGGCAAAGTTATCATTGAACTGTTCACCGACCTGGTGCCGAAGACTTGCCAGCTTTTTTTAAACCTTATCAAGGGTGATACGCATGGACACGCCTACTGTGGCACTAGATTTTTCAGGTTCGTTCAGCATCTGAAGCTATTTACTCGCTAGGTTTTACCTTTTTCACTGTGACAAGTTGATTTATAAATCAGCCTGTCAGGGTATCGCCTCCTCTCTGGCTAGAATTAAATATCACGACCAATAATTAATTATAGTTAATTCGGCCGCGTGGTTCCCGGCTTAGAATAGGACCAACCCATCTCATCCCATCGGGTGTCGTACAAGGCGACTAAGGGAAAACTAGGGAATGGGCAGCAGCGTTCCTTTAACACTTCGACGACCAATAACTGCGCTCGCCAACCCGCCTGCCAAGCGTGGCGAGTATGGCAAACACCCCCAATTATGGAAGAAAGTAGAAAAACCAGGCCCCTAGTCCCCGGCGGTCCTGTTCGTCCTGGCCACGGTAGCAGCCATGGTAACGACAGGACAAGGGGTGCTAAGAATCTCCGGCAGAGATTCGGCTACCACCAAAACCGAAAATTGGCCCTGGTGACATACAACGCACGCACATTGAGGACAGATGAGAAGCTAGTTGAGCTGGAAGAAGAGTTAAACAAGTTGCGGTGGAGTATTGTTGGTTTATCGGAGGTCCGAAGAGAGGGCGAGGACACGATAACCTTAAAATCCGGCAACTTGTTTTACTACCGGGAGGGCGAACAGCAGTCCCAAGGTGGTGTCGGATTTATCGTCCACAAGTCACTCATAAACAACGTTGTGTCCATCACTAGTGTGTCGAGCAGGGTAGCGTACCTGATACTCAGAATATCCAAAAGATATTCGCTGAAGGTCATACAGGTCTACGCACCGACCTCGGCATACTCAGATGATGACGTCGAAGTTATGTATGAGGACATTAGTAGAGCCATACATACTTCCAAAACACACTTTACAGTGGTTATGGGTGACTTCAATGCGCGGCTGGGCAAACGGGGCGATGATGAGTTGAGAGTGGGGCAATTTGGATATGGGCAGCGCAACCCCAGGGGTCAGAGGCTGGCCGAATTTCTGGAGAAAGAGGGACTCTTTATGATGAACTCTTTCTTCCAGAAGCCGCCTCATAGGAAATGGACCTGGATGAGCCCTGATGGATCCACAAAAAATGAGATAGACTTCATCATGAGCACCAAGCGACAAATATTTAATGATGTCTCCGTGATTCATAGGGTAAAAACCGGCAGTGATCACCGAATGGTCAGAGGCACATTAAATATTAATGTCAAAATGGAAAGATCGCGTCTGATGAAGTCTACGCTCCGACCTACTCATGCATATATCCAAAACCCCGAGAACTTTCAACTCGAATTGTCAAACCGCTTCGAATTGCTAGACAGCAGCGCATCAGTGGACGAAATCAACAACAGGCTGGTAGAGACTGTTCATACGGTCGGGTCCAAGTATTTTAAGACCCACCGTAAAAATAGGCCTCAAAAACTATCTGACTACACCCGAAACCTCATGGCTGAGCGACGTTCCATGACGCTCCAAACCTCCGATGATGCTAAGTCCTATAGGCAGCTTAATGGACAGATATTGAAGTCCTTGCGACACGACTTACGGTCCTTCAATGCAAGGCGTATTGAGGAGACCATAGAGCAGAACAAGGGCTCTAAAGTGTTCGCAAGAGACGCGTCTATTGGGCAGAGCCAGTTGACGAAGCTGAAGACGGAGGACGGAAACGTAACGTCAAATAGGTCAGAGGTGCTCAGGGAGATAGAGAGGTTCTATGGACAGTTATATACCTCAGTAGCTAAACCTGTTGTTGACTTGGTAAAAGACCCAAGAGCCAAGCTAACCCGACACTACACTGAAGATATCCCGGACATCAGCCTGTGCGAGATTAGGATGGCTCTCAAACAACTAAAAAACAACAAAGCGCCGGGTGAAGACGGAATTACTGCAGAACTTCTGAAGGCGGGCGGATCGCCGGTACTTAAAGTCCTTCAGAGGCTATTTAAGTCCGTCTTGCTTGAAGGGAAAACGCCGGAAGCATGGAACAGGGGTGTGGTGGTGCTGTTTTTCAAGAAAGGTGATAACACCTTATTGAAGAACTATAGGCCCATCACACTGCTGAGCCATATGTTGTTTTCGAGAGTCATTACGAATCGTCTCGAACGAAGGCTTGATGACTTCCAGCCTCCCGAACAAGCCGGTTTCCGGAAAGGTTTTAGTACCATAGACCACATACATACGCTGCGGCAGGTTATACAGAAGACTGAGGAGTATAATCGGCCACTATGCTTGGCGTTTGTGGACTATGAGAAAGCCTTTGATTCGATCGAGACTTGGGCGGTTCTTAGATCTCTCCAGCGATGCCGCATTGACTATAGGTACATCGAAGTGTTGAAGTGCTTGTATAATAACGCCACCATGTCAGTCCGAGTACAGGGGCAGTGCACGAAGGTGATCCCCATAAAAAGAGGAGTAAGACAGGGAGACGTCATTTCTCCGAAACTGTTTACGGCCACCTTAGAGGACGCCTTCAAGCTCTTGGAATGGCAAGGACTTGGCATCAACATCAATGGCGAATACATCACTCACCTTCGATTTGCCGACGACATTGTGGTCATGGCGGAGTCGCTGGAAGATCTAGGACGAATGCTCGGTGACCTCAATAGAGTATCCCAACAAGTGGGTCTTAAAATGAATATGGACAAAACAAAAATAATGTCTAACGTCCATGTCGTACCCACCGCACTCACCGTTGGGAACTCTACTCTTGAAGTTGTCGACGAATACATTTACCTGGGACAGGCAGTCCGGTTAGGTAGGTCCAACTTTGAGAGAGAGGTCAATCGACGAATCCAACTCGGCTGGGCAGCGTTCGGGAAACTGCGCAACATCTTCTCATCCAAAATACTTCAGTGCCTAAAGACTAAAGTGTTTAGTCAATGTGTGTTACCAGTGATGACATATGGATCAGAGACGTGGTCTCTTACAATAGGTCTCATAAAAAAGCTCAAGGTTGCTCAGCGAGCTATGGAAAGAGCTATGCTCGGCGTTTCTCTACGTGATCGAATCAGGAATGAGGAGATTCGTAGAAGAACCAAGGTCACCGACATAGCCCTCAGGATTAGCATGCTGAAGTGGCAATGGGCTGGCCACATAGCGCGAAGATCGGACGGGCGTTGGGGCAGAAAGATTCTAGAGTGGAGACCACGTATTGGCAAGCGCAGCGTAGGACGACCGCCTGCCAGATGGACCGACGATCTTGTGAAAATCGCAGGAAATCGTTGGATGCAGGTGGCATCGGACCGGTTACGCTGGAAAGCGATTGGGGAGGCCTATGTTCAGCAGTGGACAAGTATAGGCTGAAATGATGATGATGATGAATTCAGAAATAGAATTCCAACGAGACTGCGCTTTTTCTAATTCAAAAAGTCTGGTGTATATTTTAATGAAAATATTTTCACCAGCTTTATAATATCTGCATAGGATCGTACCGGATTTATACTGCTGTGGTGGAGACGTGACGAAAGACAACGGTTTTGGATGCTACTTACCCGAAGGACAAAAAGAACCCATGGGTGCTGAGAGTTATGAGCTCAATCATACTGTACCAGGTGAATTAATATCATCGTTTCCAGTACCTATATAATATTTAAATGTGGATTTTTAAGATTGAGAGATAAAAAAATGTAGCCTCTGAAGTAGGACTCGATCTAGCAGACTTTTCAACTCACCACACATCCGCCGTTCTTAAAACCAAATTTTGAATCCACGCTTATAAATATAAGGAACCTGGTTTCCAAATAAAAGCAAAAATGTTATAAAAAATTATTCCTCCTTTGAAACCAGTTTCGATCGTTGTGAGTAATTTGATAAACATTTTTTTTTTATTTGTTCAACTTAGCTCTAGTAACAATAACCACGTTTTTCTATGATACTTACCTTATATCTCCGGTATTTCGTGACTGATTTGCATTTAAGTTACTTTGCCCGTCTTATGATTCGAACCCAGGACCTCGGAATCGCCAACCACACTAGGAGCAAATAAAGCGGGTAAATTTTATAAAAAATAAAACTATAATTAATTATTCAGGTGTTCTGTCCATGGTAGTAACTCCAGACAACGAAGTGTGCGGCCAGTTCAATATAATATTCAAACCATTGCCACAATTTGACGGGAAGCATGTGGTTTTTGGCAGAGTAAGTAATAAACAATACGTAACGGATTATAGTTAGCTGTACTGAACTCTGAATTACATGTCATACCCTTAATTCAGTCGCTGGCATTTCAGCATATACTCTTAGCAAACTTGACCGTCTTCTTAATAACTGCATTCGATTTATCTATAACTTGCGTAAATTTGACCATGTGTCTGTGTACCGATCTCTCTTAAATTGGTTGCCTATTCGCCAACGCCGAACTCAGAGGGCATTGACAATATTGTTTTCCATTCTTAACTCTCCCACTTCACCTGATTATCTTTCATCTCATTTTCAATATTTATGTTCCAATCATAATAAATATCTTCGATCCCTAAATAATCGTCTTCTTCAATGTTCTTCTCACCGTTCGGACTTTGTTCACTCTTCTTTCGTTACTCAGTCCATCTTGCTATGAAATGCGCTACCACTGGATGTCAGGATGGCAAACGATCGTTTTTGTTTCAGAACAAAAGTGCAGGATTATCTGCACAAAACATTGGTAGAATTATCTCAACGTTAACAAAGTATAAGTATTGTATTTTTATTTTATTTTTTATATATTATATATATGTATATATAGCTATTCGTATATATTTTATGTTTATATAATTATGGATATGTATGTATGTATATTATAGATCCATATATATTTTAATTGAGTTAGTAAGATTTAATATTTATTTTTTTGCTACTTCTATTTTTCTTTCTCACCCAACTCGGATTTGCACCTGCTTTCACTAGTTTCTGCATCACCCAAAGGTAGACTGGCAGAAAATGCCTAAGGCATTAAGTCCGCCAATGTACCAACTGTGCATAAAGGATAAATAAATAAATATTCTTAAGTTTGTATAATGTTCATTTAACCTAGACCTTTTCTAGTTTCTTGCCCATTTTCTCAACAGGAATGACATTCCGAAATATTGGTAAATACTTTGTTACTTTCTTGACTATTCATAAATATTATAGTTTTTTATCAATCTATCTATATCATCATACCAGATCCCTTGCGGGGTAAGCAGAGAGTACAAAGTTCCAACAGGTTCTTCTCATACACGCTCGCCGGTTACGGAGACTCTTGACTTGCCCTTCAGATAAGACACGTTCTATTTTAATTTATAATTTATTATCTATATATTAATACGTGAAGCAAAAACTTTGTACACATTTTTACGAAAATTGCTCGGACGGAGGTGTATGAAATTTCCCACACTTATAGTTTATATAGAGAAGGAGTGCAGAATGATAATATTCTTTGTCTATAGTCTTACTAAATGTCAAACATAACCAACAAACGATGAAAGAGTAGGTCGAATATCGACCTATGGGCGACCACTAGTAACTTTTAATTTAAAAAAACATTTCCTCTCCCTAGCTAGTATTCCGATGCCGTGAGTGCCTTTAGAAACATAGAATTTCACATAGACATACCCTAAATATTTGCCCCGTACGGGGATCGAACTACTTGATCCAGTGAGTTTTTCAAGAATAAATAATAATAATAAGTCATTTAATCCAGGCAACTGAAATTTTACAAAACTATTTTGTTAAACTTATGGGCCCATAGAATATATACCTTACAGAGTAACATACATATAATATATAAACTTATAAATTAAGTAACATGTGTTGCCGGCGACATTTTGCGCTGTAAGGGGGTATCTCTCAGTCTCCCACGAAATCTTCTAAAAACGACACCCCTCGGCCAGAAGTCCTCGCTCATGAAGGTCTCCAATTTGGCAGTGGGAACTCGCACAACAAAGGAATTAAAAGCCGCATTGTGTTGCGAGTTCAGCTTCTCGACCCTCAGAGAATACAAGGACTTCTTGCGGGCATGCTCCTCAATGTCATCGGCTTTGGTGGTGTAGTGTAGCCGTGACACGTACAGCAGCGTCGTCGGTACTGCTGAACGCAGGAGTGTGCCATCGTCGACCGGAGCAGACCCACACCGGTTTCTTCGAAGAGGCTTCTTCTTCTTCTTTTCCACCTTGATGAAGCCTTCCTCATCAACTTGACCCTTCGTGGTGGTCCGAGGCACCTTACGTGCCTTCCCAGTTGTCCTCTCCGGTGCGCGGGCGGCAGCGGCGGCGTAATCACGACGAGAAGAAGCCGTGTTTACGTTTGACGTCACCGGCGGGGCCGTGGAGCAGGTGGCGGGACGCGGTGTACTGCGAACGGCGGGGTGCGGTGTGCTGCGGGCGGCGGGGCGCGGTGTATCGCGCAGGGCCGTAGCAACAGCTGGCGAGGCATCGGCTGACTCGAAACTGCCGACGGATGCATTTTGCGTCCCGCGACAAACGTTCACATTACAGGCCTCGTGCGACCTACTTTCCGGGCTGGCGCCACGCAATGACGCCACCTCTTTTCGTAGTTCGCGGATGGTAGTTTCTGAATGTTTATGAATTGCACCTCGGTCAGGCTGGACTTTAGGGTGGTTATATCCTTCAGCAGCTTGGTGACATCGACGTGGTCGAATGTGACAGGGGGCAGCCTATGCAGCTGCTTCGCCACAAAAGCGGGCACGTCGTCGGGATCGGTCGCCTTTAGCAATCCGATTATGTCTCGGAGACTTCTCTCGCCCTTTTCGTCCCTCCTGCGAGACGGCATCTGATCGCTCTTACCAAGCGATTCATACAACAGCACCTTAGCATTGCAGATCTCTTCCTGTTTGAAGTTAGACTTGCATATCTGCTCGATCCTAACTTCATCCATGGTGTCGATGACGTGCTGTAAAAACGCCAACACTTCGTTGGCTTTGAGTTTTTCGGAACTCATAGCGGAAATGACGTGCAGCGGCTATAGCCGCGCAAATCGCGAATTGCAATAATTCGTATATGCAGTGTGGCACGTCCGAATCCGAGCGCGCACTGCACTGCACTGCAATAAAGACCGCTACTAGCGCTACTAACCTAAAAAAAACTCTATTATATATACTATTATATACTAAATAATTTTACAAGAATAAAGAATATTCTGATTCCGATTCATGTTTGACAGATAATTGGTGGTCCAGCGCTGGCATTGGAGCGTATAAGTGCTCTGGGATTGCCACTGGGTACCACCACCTCGGACTGCATAATTCGCTACTGCGGGTGGATCACGCGCAACGGACAGTATCGCGAGGGTGACGCCAACACTATCAAATTTCCGCCCAGGCGAAAACAAAAATCATAAAGTCACATGAAATTATTGGACGGTATATTTGCTCGAAATAATATTCAAACCTCTGCCACAATTTGACAGGAAGCAGCAAGCTTTGAAGCTAAACGTCTTTAAAATTTAAAAATATTTAGACCACGCATCTATACCCCTTTCAGGAAAGGATAAAACTGGACTCAATGGGTATTGTCGTCACATCTACCTCAAACATTGTAAAACATTCTCGTAATTTGAATTTGTTATGTTTTTTTTTCGACTTATTTTTTTTTCATTTTTTGTCTACACAATAAAGTCGTGAAACGATATTTTTCTCATTTCTTTTTTTTTATTTTGCTGCTGGACATTAAACTATCTCAATATCGCTTTCGATCGAAATCCAGTGGAATGCAGGCATCACTCAGATATTTTTTTTAGCACCGATATGGGTAAATAGTGTAATATTATGTTTTTCTATCTATCTATCTATATCATCACGCCAGATCCCTTGCGGGGTAGGCAGAGAGTACAGAGTTCCAACAGGTTCTTTCCTTACATACCTCGCTGGCTTCCTCCTCTCGCATAGTTCGTCTAATACACGCTCGCCGGTTACGGAGACCCTTGACTCGTCCTTTAGATAAGACTCGGTCTATTTGGCCATGGTACCTACATCCTTCCACTTTCGCATTGTATATCTGTTTGTTATGACATGTTTTTGTATCATTAAATATAGTAGATGTATAGACAGTCGTGTCCAGATTATCGTATCGTGTATTTTCCGTTTCCGTGTGTAAATATCCTAAGGGTTATAGGCACATTTTCTAAAAAAATATAATATTCTTGATTCGTCATAAGCTTACTATTAAATAAGCCGAAGCCGATTAATCGGCCATTGCCAAAAGCTTCGACCGAAGCAGAAGCAGAAGGTTTATTAACCCTAAGAAATTTGACTTGACAAAATTTTTAGAAAGTTATGTTGACTGTTAATTTAACGTGATGATTAAAATCACCTACAACAGGTTAAAAATAAAAATATTAATAACATTAAATAACTTATTTAATTTATTTAGTCTTTTTTATAACACTAAATAAATTATTTGTAATATTTATTTACTTAAAATCCTAACTCTATCACTCAAAAGCATTCGTACGTCGTAAATCGTAACAGATCGTTCAGTTACGGTGCAAAACTTTGGCCGATTTTGGCCAAAGCCGAAGGATTAGCCGAAGGTAGTATTTTTGGCCGAAGTTGGCCGAAGCTTAAGCCGAAGCTTCGGTCGGACACTACTTATGATTAAAAGGAGAATGTTATTTGGATTGAATTTGCAAGTAGAAAACGTAATAAAAATGTGTTCTGAGACACTATTTATTCGAATATTTTGCATATCTATTCAAAGTTTTCGACAAAAAATATTTTATACAAAAAAAATCTTATTCAAAATCTTGCAACAGTAAATTAAAATCAGTTTTTTTATCACGTATTTTTATTTAAGAAACATTAAAAAAATAAATTACGTAGAAAAGTCCGAATAGGTACACGATCGTACACTCGCCAATAAATCACATTCAGTTCACTAATTAACAGTTTAAATTTGATTGCGTCACGTGTGGGTCTCTTTGTCGCGTCGTTTCATTTTCGTCATTCTATCTTAACGAACAAACCGCACGATAATATCAGAGCCAACATCTGAAAACAAGAAAAAAACATCAATCTAAGAGTGAGGCGAACACTTTTAAGCACCTCTCATAAATCAGCTTATCCTGCCTTGTTGTTAGCCAAAGGCATTTTCTTACAAATCGAGGTGAGAAAAAAGGTTTAGGTCATACTCCATTAAGCGGACCCCGTGCGGATCCGATCGAGGCAGGTTTGTGACCATCTGAATTTGGAAGTTATCAAGCTACAAGGCATCCAACACAGCTTATTGACTACCAGATTAAGTTGTATCCGAAACCTGCAGTAGATTGAGATTAGAACTGCCAAAACCGGTCACCCATCTTAGACTGACCAAATCGAATACAACTTATTCTATCTACACATTTTCAATTAAAATCCTATAAGCATGATCATCCGTACAATAATTTGTCTATTTATTTACACCATACACGACGCTATCTCTAAAGGTATGGTCAAATCAACCTGTTTAAACTCTGTACTCTCTGCCTACCCCGCAAGGGATCTGGCTTTGTGATATAGGTAAAATTGTTTCAGGTTGAATATGTCTTATTACAGGGGCATCCAATCGGTCGATTGTATACTGTTCTTCCAGCGTCCATTTCTGCGATCGTCTATTTCTTTGAGCGTCCAGTTTCTGGGCTGTCTTACCATAACAATAGCAATTAGAATTGCTGTGACCCCGACGTACACGGCGTTTTCTCGCAGGAAATCAGTGACCTTGGAGAGGCATCCTTGCATATACATGTTGGTAGGATTGGGCGACGTCTTGCACTCCCTTCTCTGTAATATTGTTTCAACACGATATGATAAGAATACTATCACTGCTGTTATCAAAGTAAATAAAAACTCTCAAAGTAAATTCAAATTAGACTTGCACTTTACGAGGCATGCGCCGATCTTGCAGTGCAGCGTATGCCTCGTAAAGTGAAAAATCCTACTAATATCAGAAACGCAAAGTTTCGATTTACGTGTGGTTGTTTGTTACTATTCCACACAAAAACTATTGAACAGATGAAACTTTAATATAGTAGATATAAACACCGTCACGCCTATATTCCCCAGAGGGGGTGGCAGAGGTGTACTGAGTACACCCACGTTTCGCCGACGATGTAAGGTCCCACGTAATAGGGGGCGAGCCGATTGCCATATACCGGGCACAATTCCAGACTCCGGACTCATACTGGGAATTTTTCGTTAGAAAAACTACATTTGTCCGACCTAGGATTTGAACCCAGGACCAAGTGATATGGTAGATATATTATAATAACACATTGTTTATAATTTATAAAGGTCCCTACACAGACGAAATCGCGGGCGGTCACATTATACAGACTTAAGATAGAAATAGTTTTAGATCAAAAAGTGCTTTGTGTGTTTCGATCCAGATGTTTTGAATATGAATTTCATTTTGTAAACGCAACTACGACACACTAATAATTTTTAGTGTAGGGCCAAGTTTCATAAAGGTGTGTTTGTATTCTACTGCCCGATACCGACATGGCTCCTGGCTACACAGATAACATAACATTACAGTCTCATTCTTTTTCTAATGACAAAACGCCGCCACATATCAATCATCTGCGTATGCATTAGTGGTAAACAACTTTACTTTGCCACGTTGACGCTTCTGATATACTCTACCCATGGCTCTAACAATCCATCTACAGAATTCACACTCACCTTTCCAGGATACACTTCCTGGCAGCAGCTCTCAGGCACATTGTAGTTCCAGTCCTTATAGTCCCTGACTCCGCAGCACTGCAGGTAAGTCTGTGTGTCGTCCCACGCCCGCGTGTACTCATGCTTCACGCCGTAAAACGGGATGGAGGCGTACATCTCCCTGTCGAGGGTAGTGAGCACTTTCTCCCGAAATACGAATTGGAGGATGCCACCAACCAGCATCACCACGAATATTATAAACACGAGGATGTAGTACTGGAATGGAAGTGTTATCGGAATAATTAGGTTTCTTGATCTAATAACTTTATACTATCTACCTATGTCAATGGATCTGGCGTTATGATTTAGATAGATATATAATCGCTCCCATTACTGCAGAGATAAACCAGAAGAAGTATGCTTTGCACACGAAGAATTTTGACACTTGGGAACCCCAGGTTTCATAATACTCGTAACATAACTAAAGTCTGAGAATGTTTGTTTTGAAAATTCCCTATAAGTATACGTACTTACTAAACTAAACTGAATAATAATTGGTGTCATTATTATGCTATGCTGTAAGGAAAGACTATAAAAAAATCACAAACGCCTTTTTTTTAAACTGCCATTTCCTAAGTATTAAATTCGGTATTAAAAGGGTTTATAGATCTTGGGCGATTTGTTTTAAAAATCAGCAGGCTAACCGGCTCGTTTCTTCTTCTCGTCAATACGTGATAAAAATAATGTATATCCGAAAATCAAGGAATCATGAGTACGTACCGTAAGCAACATGCACTTAACCTCCTTAGCGGCGCCGCAGCAGCCCAGCAGTGACAGCAGCATGATGGCGGCACCCATGCAGACCACCACCGCCACCGACGCGATGAACATATTGTTGCTCAACAGCGTGCTGGAGAACGACCGCGTCGTCCACACCCACAGCCCTATAGCGAGTGCCATGGCACCGCCCAACTGGAAAATAAATAAGACATTCATTAGGAGTATTCTATAAACACATCAATAACGAAATCTTAATACTTACAAATGTGAGCATATTGATGCATATCAGAGAGAACTTCATACATCTTCCACAGCTATCCATTGCACCTCCCGTCCCCATTATAAATCTGTAAAGACACAAGGACAAATATAAGTGTTTTGAATGGGCAAGTTCATCCAAAAACAAATCAAATAATTCAATTTACCTTACATTGAATACACGTCAAATACAGATACGTGTTAAGCAGCAAGTTATACTACTTGTATCAATCTAGGTATATTTAAAAAAAAAATGGGTCAAACAGACAAAGTAAATCGTACACTGTCAGTACTTTATTTCATTAACGATCACGGATAAAAATACGACAAAATGTCCACAAGTTATTCTTAGTCTTCTACTAGGTAGGTACTCATCTCAGCAGCGTTAATTTTTTTGGAAGAAAATAACACTACTAGTGATTCAAGCAAGCACCATTAAGGGGAGAGCGCTAGCAACATAAAATAGGACCTTCTAGTCTCGTTGGTGCCCTATCAGGTAGGTACAAAGTGTAGGCATTAGAGATACTAAATGACATAAACTATATGCATACGTCAACGCAAATATTAAAATCCAGTAGGTAAGGTGCCTTTGCTTTTAATTTTATACTTTTTAATCTAGATACAGATTGTCCTTTACCGTCAATCCTAACCTTAACCTAACATACCTACCTACCTTTTATTAGGCTCTTCAAGCAACAATCGTTAACTCTCACAATGTCATGATCGCTATAAAGTTAATCTATTTAAATGTATAAAAAAATCTAATAACATTCACAATAACATCCATCCGGTAATTTATTTTGTAATAAAAACACCTTATTTCCACTTACATATCACGGATGATTTAAAATTCCAATTAATCGTTCGCCCTGATACATACCTATGTACTTACTTTAAAACCCACGACGACCGGTTGACATTGCTTGTGCTAGGCCAACTAGATCGTCGAGATATAGACCTATAGGTCAAATGAATGCTGTACATGTATACACACTGACATGTAATTATGAAATTCACATTCAAATTTTTATCTTAGGCCCTTACGATTTCACCGGGAAAACTATCAAGTATTAGTACCTACGCTCTAAACGATTCATTAGTTAAAGGGTAGCAACTGTCTCAAGAGGACGGACGGACGGACGGACACCTTGACGGAGATAAAAGCCTTCGCTAGGCAAGTTGGCCAGAAAAGTCTGTAAGGAAAGAACCTATTCGAACTCTTTACTCTCTAGCTACACCGCAAGAGATCTGGCGTTATGATACAGATTGCTAGATAGACTTGGTTAATTGCTGAGTGGGAATTGATAGAAGAAGACGTCACAGCACAGAATATTAGTACGAATACATCATGGCTGAGACAAGATTTTATCAGCATCTGCAGCAGGGTCAATGTCTATTTCTTCGACACGTAGCCCAATACCATTAGGAAATCTTTAAAAATCAACCATAATATGGCATCCCTACCTATATTTATTACAATTTCGTTTACATATTTTTAGCCGCAAGCAAGGTTTTGACAGTACTCTTCTTTTCTATTCGTATTAACTTGAAATCATCTTGCACCGTAACATTACATGCCTTTTCCGTGAAGAGGTAGACAGTGGCGGACAAAATGATCAATTTGTGCAAAGGTATTTTTGGTCCGATGTATCACACACACACTTCACATGCCCTTCGAATATTTTTTAGGTTCTCGCGGACATAGAGGTTTCCTCATGATTTTGAAAATCCCAGAGACTCATACTTACCCTGGACCTTGAGAGTACAAGTTTATCACTACTTATGTTGCATCTTAGTTTATCGAATATATTGTCTCTGATTACATATTTGTGTACAATCTTCTTGAAGATAATTATGTTGTGATTCTTTCCTCATAAATCTTATCAAACAAAACATAATATAAAACATTAATTTCATATTTTTGTTTACTACCCTCGAGGGATTATATTTTTAACGATTTAACTGAGTGGGTAATATCGATCTTACAAGAAAAAATAAGATAATTGGTTCCAAAAAATGTAGGTTTTATATTAAGTTCGTAAGTGGGTTACGTAGGTATTTTCACGTTTTTATATTTTTTATGTGTCTAATTAGGCAGGTACTATGCCTTGAAGCCTAATAACAAGACTTGTATTTGACGTTAGTACCTTAAAGAACCTATGTTGTGTTACAAAGGTATTTGTGTCACGCGTGCATTGTAAGTAGGTAACACTCGTAAGTACATAGAAAGAAGTTACCCAGACGCAACTTGACTCAAGGTAACTTGACGGCTAACCCAAGGTCCATCTATAATCCATTCTCTTACTGATGAACTATGATAACAAGTGAAAGTAATCTTACAACTTACTTTTAAATAAATCAAAGGGCGATTATTAATGCCAGCTATTTTTGTAATTTCATTTGTCATCAACTTTTTGTACCTTTATCGATGCGATTACCTCGCAGTTTGGCGCGAACCCGATATGGTTAGTCGCTAACAAAACAGTTTCACTTTACCATCACTACCTACTACAGTCACGTCGCGAGTATTACGTAAAGTAAACAGTTCATTCACTACTTTTTGTATGCACTCGCGAATTTAAAAAGCGAGTGCGCTGTGCGACGCAGTCGGTGGGACGAGTACAACTGGTTTGAGCAGTGCGCGGGCGACGCCCCACCAACGAAAGCATGGGGGAATGTGACAACACACGAAGGATCGAGTACATATTTGAATATTGTTTATTTTAATACTTGATACGATTATGGTAATCTAATATTGCCGAAGTGTACTGCAGCTGTAGGTACCTATACCATGACGAACCACATAACATCAACCTAGATTATGAAGCGTGGTTTATCGTTAACTAAGTAGATACCCACGGTACCGTATGGACAATTTAAATGCTTGAAAATAAGTTGGTAGATTTGACTTGGGTTGTTATTCAATGTAGCAGACACATTTTATTTTTCAACTTTCAGAAAGCAATTTTAAGTTTTACTACTCCATAAGCGACCCCACTTGCAACTTTATCAGGTAAGATAAGGATCCATCCAAATAGATTTTACAGGGTCTTTCTTCTATTTAGATTCCATCACGTGTCTACAATGTTTAAGTATTTAGGTATTTATAGTCTCTTTTAACTTAAAACATACTTAAATTACTGTACTGTAATCAGTTAATAAATTAGTGCAAAAGTTAAAATGATGAATAGTATTACTTATAACATAGTATTCTTAGAATCGTATGTATGAAAAGTGACAATTTCATACAAAAAGAAAATATTTTTAATTTCATTATTAAAGTACGTATAATAAGTTGGGAAATCAAATAAATGAAAACAACAGTGTATTATACTTTGTTTTATTAGCTCTTTTGTTAATAAACAGTCACCTCAATACTACAAAAACCTGGTGGTACAAATATAATCAATGCAGTGTATCAATAAAATATGAAGTAGTTGTAATTGAGCTTTGGTTCACACAAAATATAAATCAGTTCAGTGGGTACTTTCCTCGTAAAGCGTAAAGTAACAATTAAAATAACAATTCTTGCGCAGGCATTCTAATATAAATTTTGTTTCAAGCTTTTAGCTAAGGAACATAATGCTCTTGATTTTACAAATTGTGATTTTTATTGATACAAGCATTTGATTTTAATTACTGAAACGGCTAACGAAATGCCACATGCCTGTTCGAGGGGATGACACGTTTGCTCGAAAGGGATGCAAGTTTGCTTTAGATGGTGAGGCGTTTGCAAGTGAGGATGACACGTTGGCTCGAGAGGATGACACGTTTGCTCGAGGGAACGACTTTTCTGATCAAAAGGATGATACGTTATCCTGACCTCTATGAAACAAGTACGTTGAACTATCTGAAATTTTAAAAATGGCAATAATTTCTTATGCTCATTTGAAACTGATAAAGGGTTAAATAGTATATATTATAACTTATTACACGAGTGACAACGTAAGTAGCTATATTATGAGTACATTAGTTTAGTGCACCCTCACAACTGCTATCAGCGCGAAAATGGTGAGGAGCAATCGCCCTATTTGTTATAGCATATGCACATTTAGTCCTGCGGAACGTACTTCTACTATGTCAGATTCGATTTATGCTCGAGAGAGAACTTTATGTTGCGTCACACGACAGCAGGTATTTGTCTCGGTCTTGGTATTCGTGCATGTGAAAATTATATCTATAAACACACCCGAGATAGAAATTACTAATGTGTCAAGAGGTCAGCAAACTAAGCATGTTATTAGCGTCAGATTTAGTTCAGTCGTACTTTAGGTGCAACAAATATAGCGACTTAGCTATTCCATCCTCTTACTGGTTAGAATTAGAATACGGCGTTTATGTCAAAACTATAATAAGTATTCAAAGAGTTTTTGCCAAATAACAATTTCTTAAGCGGCCACTCTGCATTGCCGCCTCGCTTGCTGGCAGTGCCACCCTCATGTTATATACATTTGCCATGCCGGCAAACAGATATCGTTAGAGACCAGCCAATACCTCCTGCATGATCACAGTTGTACAAAAATGAATTTTAGCACAGTACGATTAAAGTATAAAATTGACAATATTAACAATGTTAAGAGGTATTGGAAGGTCACGGTCGATATGGAGAACGATCGGTGCCCTCGATGGTGACCGCCGGTACTTATGTGTATAAAGTATTGCATGCACGTCAGAAAATAGAGATGATTGCATAGCTAATTAGATATCAATACAAACAAAACAAAAACGATGTTATGGATAGATACATCTCAATTGTTATAACTAAACTTATCATATAAAATACAAAGCACTAAACCATTGGTGATATCTTACAATTATTTTAATGTATCTGTTTATTTATACATGAATTAAAATGAAACACGTTTCAAACGATGTTTCAACTGAAGACAGTAGTAAGTATATTACACATTTTGCGCTAAGAATCAACAAAATACACTTATACAAATTACTAGCTACCGTAGTTGGTTATATAGGGACTGACAATAAATTAACACCAAAGTTAGAAGTATGTTCTCATTTTAATAATTTTACATTTCCTAATTTTTAAACATTTATATCGCATCAAATAGATCTATCAGGAGACACGACCCGCACAGCCTCCTCTTGATGGACTGTACACGGAAATATTTATAAAGCCTATAATATAAAAATTTCGGACCTTCGCTCAAATAGTGTTACAACTGAAAACTTATATGTTATAACACCAAAGTTTAAGGAAACCTTATATTCCATTTTGTAGAACTTCAAAAATTTTAACGCCTTACGGAAAATAGTACATAGTTACATGGGCAGTTTTACTATTTTTTTAGATAAGATCAGAGTACTAAAAAACATATAAATTATAAGTTTTTCTTGATAGATGCCTTGTTCGACTTATGACACTAATTGAGCGAAAGTGCGATTTCTAAACCAGAAAAGTTTCTGAAACGAGAGGGCGATTGTTGCAGTCCATTATGTTCGTGCAGTGTAAGTGCAACGAAAATCGCACGAAACTGGCGCACGTTACTTATACCGATACTATTTTTAATCCAACAACATTCGAGAAACTGTTCTTGAAATGAGGGACTTAAGAGTAAACCTTAAAATTAAATTGAGGTCGAAGACTTTAGGATGAATTCGTTACGTTTACAACCTACAGTGATAAATTATAATGTTGCGTAAATTCTATATTGTATGGCAAGTCAGAAACTGAAAATACGATATGATAAAATGGTGTAGTGAATTAAAACAATTTATCAATTTTAATTTTAGTTGCTCACATGGTCATTATTCAAAAACCCTCACTTCGAGCGGCAGGTACCTAAACGGTGAAAAAACTCCCGTTTTTATGGGTTCGTATCAAATATTATAAGTACTATATTGCTCTTGAGACTTGAACACATGGGCACAACGGATGCCAGTGGCGGCGGAGCCCTCCGAGAAACAAATATACGAGGATCGTCCTCTGTGGAAAATACGTAAATTGTTGCCTTTGCCCCACAATGGACAACCCGGTGGTGGGTTGTAATACAATGACTCGTAATACTTATAATAAACTTGATTTCACTTTCTTATCTGAAGTGCAACTCAAGAAACTTCGTTACCCGCGAGCGTGTATGAGGTAAACTATGAGTGGAGAACGCCAGAGAGGTCTGTAAAGTAAGAACCTGTTGGAACTCTGTACTCTCTCCCTACCCCGCAAGGTATTTAGCGGAATGAGATAGTTAGATTTATTGTTATAAGTAATAGCTAAGGATTTAATAAACAGTTTTCAATGTGAACTTTTGTCTACTCGAGTCGTTGCGCGAAACCCCTGCAAGAACCGAGCCCTGGGCGATTGATCTGCTCGCCACCCCCTAACGCCGTCACCGACGGTTACCTAAACACCGAGCCGTGCGTAATGACACCGATTATATAGTAGACATCAGGTTCCGTCCGTTTCACGTTCAGAGCGCGTCATGTCCCGTCGGTGTCGCGTCGCCGTCCCTACCCGTTGAGTATATGCCCAAACCTTTAGCTCGGGCGCAATTTCAATTACTTGCGACATTTATAGATACAAAACGGACATTATACGAACTCTTGTACTGCTAGTCACATTTCAGAATCTACCACTATCCAGGGCAGTGTTAATACACAACCTTTCGCTATGAATAATTGAACACGTAACATACAAGTATTGCCTTTATTCACTCTGGCGGCGCGTTAAGATAAATAATGCTGTATATAATCTTTATTGCTGTAAACAGTAGACCTGTGTCGATCTTTGCTGAAACAATTCAGTGATATGAAACATGAACGAGAACGACAAGATACGACACAGTCGTACCAACACAAATGCCTCATTTGTATCTGTATCTCCATAGTACATTCACCAGCCAGTATACCTAATATTGAAACAAAATGCTTCATTTCAATCTGAATCTCGATCTTACATTATACTAACCGTCTCACATAATGAACGATGTGATGCGATTTCGGTCGTTGGGCCGACTGTGCCCGAATATAGGTAGCTGATACAAATGTTCCAAATGAGGCATATTAGTATTCGAATCTTTGCAGTGAGATATAAATTGATTGATTTCATTTTTCAATTTTTTAATTGATCGAATCCGAAGTGATTTTTTACAGGCACTTTTGCCATATCTACTCTACAGAATTCCATTACACGATCATTTCACCAAGTTATCGTAATGCGCCTGATTGTAGTAAATAAAGGGTCTCCTTGTATTTTGCAGTGGACATTCACGAGGAATCAATCAATCAATCAATCAATCAGCCTATCGCAGTCCACTGCTGGGCATAGGCCTCTCCTAACACGCGCCATTGCACACGGTCCTCCGCCTTCCGCATCCAGTCTGTCCCAGCGACCTTTTTGAGGTCGTCGGTCCATCTAGCTGGGGGCCGTCCTACCTTACGCTTACGAGGAATAATATTATGTAAAAATTTAAAGATTGGACAAATAGTCGACGAAGCGCGACGGAGATGTTCGGCTGACGCTCGGCCGGCGGTAGGCGTGACGTCACACCGTAGGCGCGACGTCACGCAGACCAAGCGGCCGCTTAACACTAGCGTCCCGCTCGCACGCGTAATAGCGTCTCGCTCCAACCGTGCTTCGTTTGTAAGCGCGTCGGGCGCGACGGCGAGTGTGACTGCGCTGTGTGGCGTCTCTCGTACATTTCAGTACATTACCTCCCCAGATCGCGCCACCGTCGCCCTCCCGTCACGCTGCGTCGGCTATGTGGTGAAACCTCCGTATTAAAAAAGGAAGTCTTTGTACACATGGCGTTACTGTCACTTAAATGTTAAAGAAAGAAAACGTTGATAGACACAGACTACACACAGAAGTAGTCTATCCACTCAGCATAGTGCCGAGCAGAGATCGGTAAAATGTAATCAGATTAATGATTATAATTAAATTTTCTAATATTCAATCATGATTCAAGATAAAAAGTGTAATCGTAAACGGTGAAGATTACAAAATTTATTTGTAATCGTTGATCATTAATACACCATCACGCCTATATTCCCCAAGCGGAAGTGGTTAATTAATCTGATTACATTTTGCCCATCTCTGGTGCCGAGGCACCAGAAGCGTGTCACGACGCTGGTCTTCCGCGAATACCAGAACATTACTGTGCGCAATAACAACGTAAAGAGATATATCGTCGGGGATAGTGTAAAACTGCGGAACTAACAACAGACAATACGGCTCAAATTACGGAGACGGACAATTTAGCGCAGTGGTTAAGAGCTTAAGCCGCTCTGCCCACTGCGTCTAATAGTCGCGGGTTCGAGTCCCGAACGGGACAAATCTTTGTGTGATCCACAATTATTTGTTCCCGTCTGGGTATTTGTGTATATGAATTTTCATGTTTGTAAACGCACCCACGACAAGAATAAATCCTAGTGCGGGGCTACGTTTCTTTAAAATTAAAAAAAAATAAAAAAAATTAGTCATGGCAAACTTTACAGGAAAACCAAAATCCTAAATATTTACTCTTCTACTCATCTAATATGTGTCTGAATTCTTAGATATTTAAAAATGTGCATTGTTTACAAGCTTTTATTTAACTTGCAATGTTTGTATGTCTGACTGCCTGTCTGTCTTTCCAGTTCAAATAAAAAATTTGGCACACGTAAATCGGTGATAATGCAATAATATTGCAATACCATGGAGCTCGACTGATGACGGAGTCGGAAGGTGGCCTTAGGAAGATGGGTACTATACAACGTAACCCCCTCGTGTTTTGGCTTGTTAGATCGGTATGGACGAGTGCTATACCACCAAATAGTGTTCAGGGTCTAATGATGAATCCGAAAAGCACACACCCGGACATTTACACCCAGATTGTGTCAAAGGTCGGATGATGGAGCCGGAAGAAAGCCCTTGGAACTCCCTCAACTAAGCAAGATATCTGCGTTATGTTTTTGCTATAAAAGTACTTTTTGAAAAAGGTATTTTTAAATTCATCATCATCATCTCAGCCTATACTTGTCCACTGCTGATCATAGGCCTCCCCAATCGCTTTCCAGCGTAACCGGTCCGATGCCACCTGCATCCAACGACTTCCTGCGATTTTCACAAGATCGTCGGTCCATCTGGCAGGCGGTCGTCCCACGCTGCGCTTGCCAATACGTGGTATCCACTCTAGAATCTTTCTGCCCCAACGCCCGTCCGATCTACGCGCTATGTGGCCCGCCCATTGCCACATCAGCTTGCTAATCTTAAGGGCTATGTCGGTGACCTTGGTTCTTCTACGAATCTCCTCATTCCTGATTCGTTCGCGTAGAGAAACGCCGAGCATAGCTCTCTCCATAGCTCGCTGAGCAACTCTGAGCTTTTTTATGAGACCTATTGTAAGAGACCACGTCTCTGATCCATATATCATCACTGGTAACACACATTGACTAAAAAAATTATTAATAATTTTTAAATTAAAATTATTAATATCTAAAAGATAAGAAAAACACACAACAGATGGTTAAAAGAGAAAATACCTCGTTTTTTGGCTCCACTCTAAAGTTTTGCCACACCTAATTTACGCCGTATTGTCTGTTGTTATAGTATTCTTCATGTAAGATGGGTACTGTGATAAAGAAAATTATATTTTATTCCATGGCAATAAGAGGCATGACCCTCTTTTATACTTATGGTTTTATGCCTTAATTTCGTTTGGCACTTGGAACTGGCACTACCCATCCTATGTGTAAAAAATTATAGTTAGGCAGTTTTGCACTAATCCCGATATAGGAGTAGTTTTCGAATACTAATAAATAGAGTGGTATAATATCATAATTAGTTTAAGTAAAAAAAAACAGTAAAAGCTTACATATTATTGCTCGTGACTATAATTACTGTTGATCGTCCAATCCACGAAGAAATGCCTCACTCTTGTTTCTTATCACTTTGATTGCATACGCAATGTTCTATTGTAAGTTCTATCGTTACACTCGCTTAACAATAATATCATGTTGTTATTATAGAACTAACGCACTTGTAGAATATCGCTAACTTAAACTTAAAAGCTATTAGGAAACAGGGTGAGATGCGTTTTAGCCATATGATCCTATACTCCATAAAACACAAATTGATTAAAATGACACAATATTTATTTTTTAAAATAAGGGACAAAAAGCAGTTACATGTTCTGTGTTACATAAAAAACGGGTAGATTGATATTGGATAAACATATAACCCACAGCTTTGTGCACGAAATAAACTAAAATGCTGTTAAAAAGAATAGTCATGTGCGCTGGCCGACCAGCATGTATAAGTATGAAAAAAAAAATCAACAACTAAAGATTGCTACAGAAGTAGATCGTCTAGAAAGACGAGCTAAGTTTATTAATGATCATCTTTTTAAATTGATACTCCGAGTGGGCAAAGATGTCAACATCAGGAAAGTGCGTGTTGCAATTGACCTGGCATGACCAAATAACGGAACGTAATAAACGTGACATCAAGAATTATACTACAAGTTAACTATTTATCTATATCATCACGCCAGATCCCTTGCGGGGTAGGCATAGAGTACAGAGTTCCAACAGGCTGTTTCCTTACATACCTCTCTGGCTTTCTCTATTCTCTCATAGTTCGTCTCATACACGCTCGCCGGTTACGGAGACTCCTGACTTGTCCTTCAGATAAGACCCGGTCTATTTGGTCATGGTAAGGTAGTCTAGTTAACAAGTTAACTAAATATCCAAAACTGTATCGAACAATCAATATTTTGATCACAATAATGTGTATTGTAACGCCTCAGCTGTATGTTTGCAAATAATTAGCAATTGTTAGAATATTTATGATTACCTGAAATTACTACTATACTGGCTATAGATAACTGTAAAAATATTTACGTAGTGACAAAAAAAAATTAATAAAAGTTTACCCATATTCTGCTTCGTTGGTCTAATGGCGATTAATGTACCTTGTGATCACGAAGTCCTGGGTTCAAATCTTAGGTCGGACAAATGTAGTTTTTCTATCGCAAAACTCCCATCAATCCGGAGTCTGGAATAATGGCCGATGTATGGCAATAAGCTCGCCCCATATTTCATGGGATTAGAAATCGTCGGCGAAAAGTGGATGTGGACACAGTATAACTCTGCCACCCTAGCTTGGAGAATATAGGCGTGGCGGTGATTTACCCATATTATAAGTAATTTATAAGACCTGTCATTTTAATCAGTTGATATTCTAGGGGGTATACAAGGTAAGTGAGGTAATAACAAAAAACACTGTATTCAACTAGGGTCCCGGATTTCGTGATATCTTATAACCGTAGCCACTGTCGTGGCAATCGCGTCATTAAAAACCATCAACCAGTGAGGCCTATAACACGCCCGGCGCGGCATATTCAAAATTTAACCAAATCTACAGACTGAAAATATTTTAAATAAAGTAAATTGATATGCAAAAGATCTTTACAGACACCCAAGGACGCTACAGACTTAAAATATTAAAAAAAGTTACTCGATATGCAGAAAAACCTCAGGAGAGTCAATGATACGCCTATCAATTGTTTGTAGTCTGCATAAAGTATTTATATTACTGAAGGTGGCAATGAATCGATTCACGACTCCCAATAAAATCGAGGACACGCAAGTTAGCATATCATCCATAAAACGCCAGGTTATAATGTTTCTTCGAAGAGTAAAGTTCAAAACCGCCTCAGTTCAAATAAGGTGATATTTAACAAAAAAAATATTAATTTGTAAGTAGTTAGGCCAATTTCTTACATCGAGTCGAAGGGTCTATAATAAAATTACAACAGTAAATAAATGATGTAGTAACCATTAAAATAATGAATGCAGGTCAATGTGGTGCCACAGTCAGGATACGTTATGTTCAAAGAATAGCACAGTGTATGAATTTGAATGAATGAATGTCTATACAACTCAAATGAGTGAATGTCTATACAGGGACGGTCAGTTACAAACATGCTGAACATTTTCAGTTTTACAATAATTTCATCAAATCCTTGATCAAATCAAATCTATCCTTGATCTAAATTATATTTGTGTTGTTATTATTTCTTCTTTATAATATTCACCAATGTTGGTAAAATAAAGAGTATTAATAATAATAATATTAGCCCTGTTAAGAAACTGTCCCACCGTTGGGTACGGGCCTCCTCTCAAACTGAGAGGGCTTAGGCCATAGTCCCCCACGCTGGCCCAGTGCGGGTTGGCGAACTTCACACACCTTCGAGAAACTCTTAGGCATGCAGGCTTTCTAACGATGTTTTTTTTTCACTGTCAAAACAAGAGATAATTGTTTTTTTTTAATACGTTCATGCTTTCGAACAGACAGAAATGCGTGCCTGGGTGTAAAACCAAGATCTCTGACTTTGCAGTCCAACGGTCTAACCACTAGGCTATCACTGCTATCAAGAGTACTACCGATTTGAAAAAAATTGAATGTTCAACGTCTTTGTCGCTGACCGTACCTATAAAGGCATTCGCTTTTTGTTATTGTACATATAATAAGCCAAAGTTCACGCTGGTACGGTCGAATTAAAGGCGTTGGATAGAGATGCAGTATTCACAACTAAGCGAAGGCATCCCTTCCAAGCTGCAAGCGACTCGCGCACTTATAAGAATATTCTGCAAATCCAATCTCAGCCAACTTCATAGCTGCAATTATGAGGTGCATATAGTTAGTTGCGTATAGACGTATCACTATCTCCTGCTTCGAAAAAATTTTCTAATCAGAACTGGTGACGCCATAATTTTGTAGAGAACACACAACTAAGTCCGCAAATATTACCAGCCTGGAAATTTATGTAAAATAAAGAATCATAAATCCCGTGCAGTGCCTTCTTCGAAGATAACATACAAACATTAAATTATTTTTACAAATTTATTCAAGTTCGTTAGCGAGGAAACATTAGCGATCATCATGTCCGAGCGATCGATGTTTACACGAGGCGGTCAAAATGCGACCGGCAGTAGTACTGTGTTCGGGAAACTATTGCAATGTACAGTGAGGCTGCGGGGCGGGGCGCGCGTGGCGGGCACGCGGCCGGCGCGCGGCACTAAGGCCTCCGCGCGCCGAACACGCCGCGCTGCGAGACGTAGCCGCCGTTGCTGTGCGCCGACGCTGCACACGAACACACTACTATACAAGATGTAACATGACTTGGAGTTTTGGCGGGAAGTCAAAGAGTGATGTTGTCAATTTGTTTTAATTTCCAAAACTTCGACCAACTGTTATTTCGACTAATAATGTGTAATGTTGGTGGAATATTCACCATTGTGTTCTTATATGTGCATGAGTGAAGGTAATTGTAAGTGATAAAACGTGCCTTTTCGACTTCCCTCAAAACGGTCGTCGCAATGGGTATGTAAAGTATCCACCGCTTTACTATCCAGGGTGAGGTACTTCAATAATTTCATTATGATCGTTGTCATCAAGTTCATCGGGGAGTCGAATTAATTTAAACAAACACGATTACATATCTCACTGGACACTGGCAAAATACACTTAAAATTAGTGTGAAGCCATAACTTCAAGAAGAAGAAGAAGATGTAACATAATAAACGCAAGGCCCGAAAGTAGTTTGCTCTAAATCGATAGCTGAATTGATTCCAACAATTTTTACAGTATCTTACATTTTTTAAATTTGCAAAAAATGCTGTTACTCCTTTAACGCGGTATAAAAAACTAAATTTATCCTTGATTCATACCAACATGGAGACTTCAAATGCATTTCTAAAACATATTTCTCAATACGCACTCATACACGTACAAGTTTCATTGTTAATTGGGGTAATTAATTGGGATTAAAGTGCTAAAAAGGAGGAAAAATGGTTTTAATATTGAATTTGTGTAGCAATTATCTAATCAGGGTGACTGAGGTTTTGCGTTATATACGATACAGCTTGTATATCTCTCCCCGAATAAAATAGGGGCGCAATTAAAAAAAAGAATCATAGAAATTAAGTGTCATGGTGTTGAATTTAGAATGCTAACCATATTTTTGAGTTGTACCCATAGATATATTACAATGGATTGAATACTGTCAAAATATTGCTAAAATAAACTCTTACTCACATACACAAAATCAAATTTTCTATGATTTAAACAACTCGAGAAATCATGATGAGTGAGAGCAATAACCTGGAGCCTAATGTCACGCTCGCACCCATTACGATGCAGTACGGTAAAAAATGTACAGTCAGCAAGAAAATGAGCAATTTAATCAAAATCTTTGACTACCACTCATTTAAGAGATGGCATATGCGTAGAAAGAAAGAATTACGGCAATAGACAGTGCCCGAGAATTATACGTTAATTATATGTCAACAAGTCCATAATCGTACCAATGTTTGGTCAGCCTATTTAGAAAGAGACGTAGGGCTCTAAGTAAGTATCCTTGTCATCACGTTTTTTTCGCAGAGTGCTCAATCCATTGTAATATATCCATGATTGTACCTACTATAGAATTTTTCACATAGTAGTGACAGTTCTAATTGATAAACGAAATTAAACTTTATTCAATGGCAATTAGAGGCATGACCCGTTTGTATACTCATGGTTTTATGCCTTAACACCATTGAATTAAATATTAATTTCGTTTGGCAATTAAAACAGTCACTTCCCGCCCTATGTGAAAATACTTTACTATTATATTAAGAAAGCCATATATAGTTTGATATTGTCAGTTTTTCCTTAGCTGATATAATGGGTAAAACGTAATTTCTTTCATTTGCTCCTGTCTCACCTACGTTAACGTTAGAGCTGACGCCTGTCAATATGCGCTTTAAACAAGGCGCTAAAATTGCCGCTTCTTAATTAACGCATTAAACGGTGTTTATTAGCGTTGTTTGTGTTATTTAGTGGGGCAGGAGCATTAAAATATGAAAATGAAAATTTCTTTAAAGAAATGTTCAAGGTATTATGCCTTTATGCCTAAATCATAATATGCAGTTTCAAGTATTATTTCACTAGTAATTCATGTGATTGTTTACCAAATTTATCAGCTTAGAAAAACCGAACTATAGGCAGAGATGGGCAAAATGAAATTAGAAGGCCAATTCTTGTATTTAATTGACACCGAGACTGAAACTTGACTGAATTGAGATTTAATAATGAATTGACTTACATTTTATATTCTGCTTCACTAAAATAGCGATCCGATGTCAGTATCATCTCGGTCTTATTACGATATAATGTGAAGTTGTATAATTTGTAATATATTGTTAATCATTTGTTGATTACATGTAATTGCAGCTGCAACAGTCTAAATAAAAAACATCTAACTGAAATCTTCAATTTGACGATGTTTAGTATATTTGTTGTTCATGTGAGTACATAATTTTATCGGAATACCGTTTACATTTTATTCAACTTTCGGTCCGATTTCGATTCGGTCGATGTCGATATTTTACGAGAATACCAATTGAGATTAATGACATTGAGATTAGATCTAGACTGCATTTTGTACACCTTTAATTAAGAGAATTGGTCCCCAGATTAATGACTGGTTACATTTTGCCCATCTCTGACTATAGATATACCGTAAGAACCATTAGGACCGGAAACGAAAAAAAAGTAGTATAATCAGAGATTGTCAAATAAATTAATAACCTGTTTCAATCTTTTTCGTCCCGAGATCACATTAAGAAAACTACATAAAAAAAAAAAAATTACTCACCTTGACCAGGGAATGGCAAGCAGTTTGTCTTTAGAATCTCTTCATGGTTACCGTAGGCGCAAAACTTAACTACAACAGTGTTTGCCGATATACCAGTGATCTCGGCTTCATAAAACTGTAATTGCAAAAGATATTTTTTTAACTAATGATCAAAGTAATACTTATTTAGCACTGTAATTTAGTTTATAATTTATTTTCACTGTTTGTATAATATAGTGTTGTAAACCCAAAGATTAAAGTATTGTAAATTCAAGGAGGTAGATACGTTATTTAAAATGAACCCATGCGACCTAGCGAAGCGACCTTCACGCACGTATTTCCACACTGCTAATAAATTACTTAAAAACTCATATTTAAAGCTAGCTACCGTACACAAGGATTTTTTGTCCCGCGGCCAACATCGGAACTAACGCTGTCATCAAGGGAAATGCCACTTTGTGACAGTCGCAGAGTTGCCGTTTGCTATGAAATTTACCAAAGTTCTTTTTTTAATTAGTATTTGTGTGGACCCGCATGTCGAAATGTTTCCCTGGAAGTAGGAAAATTTTACTAAATGATAACCCTAATTTATCACCAAACCCCTGCTCTCCATTTCATATACGGGCCAAAGTATCCTTCTAGCACTATCCTATCTACTATTCTATCCTACATGCGGTCCTACAGCCTACTTGTACATCCTTATTTTGCATCTCACTTCTTGACTCTCAAATACATAAAATTTTGCACAATTTCTCCCAATATTCAACTTATTTAGTTAATTCTGATTGTGTCAACTCCGTCAGATTCATTTATTTTGGACCACATAAATAAGACATCTGATTGATGATATCATCAATAGATCATCCCTAAGATTTCTAAACATTTCCATAACAACTCGAAATTTCATGTGTACTATTATAACTTTCCAACAGATGAAATTGTACAATGCATGAACTCACATTATTATCCTCCCAGTAGAGAGCAAGGCAGCGGTCGCCAACCTTCCAGTTGATGTCTGCGACGCCGAGCATAGCCCGTGCCTGCTCGTTCACCGCCGCGTTTTGGAAACCGAGGAGTGACCCGGCCAGGAACGGGGCTCCTCGCACGCCGCCATAGTCTTGCGGCCGCGCGCCGTACCCGTACTGACGACCGCCGAAACCACCCGCCGGCCCACCTATATACCCCATATTAGCATACAACTGGTTCTGCTGGGTCTCAACATATCCATTCGGTTGCTGCCGTCGCTGATAAGGCTGCTCCTGGTACTTTGGCGCATCATTGTTTCTTCTGAACGGTGGTATTTCTGGTACATTCTGATTAGGAACATATGCCTGTTTCGGTGGATACTGTTGCTCACTGTGGTGTTGATAATTCTGTTGCTGCTGCGCTTCATCTCCTGCTCTTGGCTGATTGGGCAACAAGTTCATGTTGGCTGTAGCATCGACTAAGCAATCTATGGCAGCAGGATTTCTGTAACTCTGTTGGTTCATTTTACTATCGCCCATATTCCTATCATTTCTAATATTTCTATCGTTGTAGTGAACCTGAGATTGATTTTGATATGCGTTATTGTACTGCAGATTCATACTTGCATTGCTGTTCCCTGCATGCTGAAGCTGTTGTTTGTTTTTCTCTTCCAATTTCTTTTGGAATCTCGGCGGCTTTTCATTTTGTGTCTGGTATTTCCTATCTTCTCTATGGGAAGAATGGTGGTTGTCATGTGAATAATGGCCCCGATCAGACTTATGTCTGTTGGAACTATCGTACCTAGGTCCCTGTGAGCGAGGATTGACTTTGGCACTATTTTTGTCTCTATTCCCATAGTTTCTTTCATTCCTATCGTCCTGAGCTGAATTACTCTGGCGGCTGTTTTTATCTTTATCAGGCACATTAGGCAACTTGTCCTCGAGAAAATCAAACAATGATACCTTTCCTGATGGTTTGACAGGGACATCTTCATCATTTAATTCCTTATTGCGTCCCTTGCGTTTAGGTTGTTCAGGTTCTTTTGGTTGCTTCTCTTTGCTTCTGTTCTCTGAGTTGTCACGCTTTTGTAGTATTTTGAGAGCCCTGTCAACATTATTCTTAGTATATTTCAGAGCATTTTCAGCTTGTTCCTCGGAAAATCCAGCATCTACAATTTTCTGTACATTTGCGTCTAAAAGAGGTTTTGTACCGCCACCAAACACCTATAATATAAAAAATAAATTGTTCATACCACTAGCCATGTTTGTTGCATTATATATACCACTAACCATGTTTTATGTGAACTTACTTTCTTTACACCTGATAACCTCTGTGCTTCAGCAATTGCACCTTTTCTTTGAGCTTCAAACTCAGCATTGTCTTGCTTAGCTGCTTCTTGCAAGCTTTTAAATTGCTTATCCACATTGAGAGCTTCTAGTCTCTGTCCGAATGGTATCCATGGGGGAGGGCCACCATCTACACCTATACCACCTAAAGAATGAAAAATATATATTATTTGGAATGATGTGTGTTTAGAATTTTGAAGGGCTTGCCTTATATTAATAATATCCAAAATCAATGCAGTCAGGTATATATTTTCCAAAAGCTGGTTGTCAGATAGATCCACCAATCCACTCTGGGACTGAAAAATGGAGAATGACCTAATCTCTCTCACAAATTGAGAGAAGGCTTTCGCAGAGGAAAACATAGGCAGTCTTATTATCATTGTCCATGGTAAAATCTATATTTGGAAAACTAAATAACTGGTATAAACTTACCCCTAGTGTGTTTAGCTAGACTTCTATTAAGTTCCCATTTTTCAATCATATGAGACACTTTTCCTCCCAAAATTGAAAAAATGTTTGGCACCAACCACACAACACCATGACACACCTCAAGGCCTTCATTTTTCAGTAGCAACTTTGTGCCTGGAGGTGTGTTTATACTTAGACTGGATATTGGGCTGGTCTCTAAACCTGTACATGTTGTTTTCCCGTCGTGTAGCGTAAGCTTTAGCATTCGCGGAGCCGAAGTAGACTCCTCATTTGCTTTAGGAGCTGATACATTTCTGATCTTCTGAATTTGCACTACTACGGGCTTTTCAAGCCTAGATGGGTCCTTAGTGAAGTCTTCGGGAAGCGCAGCCTCCCCAATGTCTCTTAAATCGTACTGGAATACAATAAGATAATGTAACACCTACTAGGACATGATCACGGCTTAGTGAAGCAAATATTACTTTGTTCTTGTACTCACATCTAACGCCTTCTTGGTAAGAATTTCTACATCCTGTATCTGTCCATTTTCGCTAATAATATCAATACCTTCTGGACTCAAATACCTGAAAACACAATTTAGTTTTCAGTGTGTAGGTGGCCCCTGAAGTGAAGAAATTGATGTCAGAGTAAAATCTATATTTACCATCCTAGATCCCTAAGATTTTCCTGGAGAGACATGTTTTTATTTGTTGATAAACTATCATATCTTCCAGCAAATGTGAAATTATAAATAATAGATCCCACAGACACACGACACCATGACAGCCACGATAAATACCACAGACTAGATAGATACGGACGTATCAGATATTACCACAAACTAGGCACTCACTTTTACTCTGTTTTGTATGGACATCCCTGCACCAGGGATGTCCATACAAAACAGATTGAGCACTAAGCGAAAAAAACGTGATTAGAGGATACTCTCTTTCTAAGTAGGGTGACCATACATTGGTAGGATAAGGGACTTAATAATAAATTTATGTTACAATTATTGTAAACGCACTCACGACACAAGAATAATTAGGAGTGTGGAGCCATATCGGTAATAGTTGGAACTAAAAAATTAATAGGGCAAAACTATTTTGATTGACAATTGCTATGCTATTGCTATCTATTCCGATCTCGGTGCTAGTAGTTTCTGTGTTATCGAGCTTTATTCCTAACTAATTTTCGTGTTTTATTACAATTCAAAGATTTATCGACCACTTGTGGCTTGCCTATTCATTCAAAATGAATAAGCCTCTTAGTAGTTGTGATAAAAAAGTGATGTCAGGAGTCTCCGTAACCGGCGAGCGTGTATGAGACAAACTATGAGAGTCGAGGAAGCCAGAGAGGTATGTAAGGAAAGAACCTGTTGGAACTCTGTACTCTCTGCCTACCCCGCAAGGGATCTGGCGTGAGGTTATAGATAGATAGATTAATAAAGCGACAACCCGATATTTTGCCTACGCGTCCAATCATAGAAATCCACTAATCGTAGCCGTCGCCGACTACGAACCTAACTCCCCTCCTACAAGCCGTTACCGCCGTCCCCGGCATGTTCTCACCGGCCCGCCCAATGCCCTTATCAATATGGATGCGCTGTTTTTACTTTGTAATTTAGTGCTGCGGGTAGTCTGTGAGACTACCACTTTACTATAATTAACGTACTTAAAAGTGGTGATGCGGGAATTCTCTGGGCATGACTGAAGTGACCTTCATTGCTAATGTTGACGTGTATGAAACACCTTCAATAAATTATTAATGTCTATTCACAAAAGTATTAATTTGGGAATGCGGGCAGCCTCTATCTATATCACCAGCTCTCTCGCCACGTAGGCAGAGAGTACAGAGTTCCAACAGGTTCTTTCCTTACAAACCTCTCTGGCTTCCTCAACTCTCATAGTTCGTCTCATACACGCTCGCCAATTACGGAGAGTCTTGACTCTGGGGCTGTCACTTAACCAAAATATATATGGGCCAATGCAACAATTTGAGCATTTTAACGTTTTTGTGTTAAATGCTTCCTTTTACTCTAGTTGAAAACGCGCAGTAAAAACTACACATTATATAGGTGAAATACTATTTTTGCTGCAGTAAAAGGGCTTATGTGGCACAATTTTAAACGTATAAAGGCCAAACGGTTATTTGACATTTGACACTTGACACGGGGGAGATCCCTCGTCTTTGTTTATTTCAAAGACCAATCAGTCAGTTTAGCACTTCTACGTCACACGTTAATGAATGATTGATTGATTGATCCGACCGTTTTCGGCCATGGCGACCACTTTGACCCCTAGTCGGAGTAATGGCGCTGATGCGCTCGAAGATGGCTTATGTAGCCTATCTTCGCGGCGAAACTCCGTGCACACTGAGGGCACGTGGGTACGCCGTTCTCATAATTGTATGTTATGGCAGCAGGTGGGCGAGCCTTTAACTGATCACGTTTGACATGAAGGTCAGCTTTACGCTGAGCCTCGAACTCGCGTACTTGGCTGTTTACCATCCTGCGCCATTCTGGCCGCTGAACTGCCAAACGTTCCCAACGAGAGGGCTCTATGTTGCATCTCTTCATGTGTCGCTTTTGGGCATCCTTGTACCGGAGGAGGGGACTACCATGATTCCACTTGCCCTTCTCCAGTTCAGAGTAGAAGATGCGCTCGGCCACTCATTCCTCCGCCATACGAGATACGTGACCGCACCACCGAAGCTGTCGACGCATTAAATATGCCTCAATGCCACCAACATTGGCTCGTCGTAGAACTTCGGAATTTTGCACTCTATCGGACCATCTGGTCTTCATGATGGTACGGAGGCATCATTTAGTGAATATTATGATTGTTACTAGATGTAACTTAGTAAAACATAACGTCCAAATATCATTCTAAGTTTAGTAGAAATTTCGAATTTAGTCAATTCAGCAATTGGTAACGTAAATAATAGTGACTCGAGTCGAGTAATGTAAGTAATAGAGACTAGGTTATAAAAACGACGAAAATACACACATCGAGCTTTGTCAGTATGAAATTGCTTTACAATATGTTAATAACATTGTTTTTTTACGTAATTTATAGTCAATATAGAACCTATATTTTTTCTCAAAATTAGCTTTTGCCTTATTATATTTTTTTCAGAATAATTAAAATAAAAAAATCACGTGTATCTACATTAATTACAAAACTAATATATATATACAAATAAATCGATGTAGCTAAAAAAACGAACACGTGTGTCATAGTAACTATGCAAAGTTTCACAAACATCAGTGGAAGCATGTAAGAAATATATCAAATTAAAACTTTCAGAGCCTCTATTGAAAAGTTGTCAATTTGCACATTGGCCCTTATACATAGGACACATCGATATGCTACTTAAACATTGATTTGGGACCTTGATCCCAGGTGTGCCAATACCGTCGACCAGCGCCGCCGCCGCTGCAACCGCTGCCACTGAAACCAACACCGCCGCACCCACTGCTGCCACAGGCACTGTCGCCACGCCCTTACCTTCCACCAGTGCTGCTTCCGCCGCCATATCGCCATCAACCAGCGTTGCCTCACCTCCGGACACAACACCGGATGTCAACGCGGGAATCGATGTGTAACCGACACGCGTGGTCCCTAAACCGACTCTTGAAAACGAACTCTTATTAATACTTGGAGATGATCCCACTCAGATAAAGTCACATGGCGAACAGATACAACCAGATCTGGCTATTGGCATATTTGCCGTAATTTTAAAAACATTGTGAAAAATAATTAACGATAAGGCTAAGGGAATCATGGTAGTCCCATTTTAGCCCACACAACCGTGGTACCCTTTATATAAGAATCTCCTAATTTCAGAACCATTGGTCTTTAAGCCCTCTGACTCATTAATTATCTCCCATTCCAGCAATCGAGATGTACATCGGAAGATTACCCTGGTTGATGGGGTGTTGTCAGGACGTCTCTCTTGCAAAGAGATATACCCTCTGCTTCTATACCAATAATGTTGGCATCACTTTCCGAAAACTCGGTAAAGCAGTAGGACATATGCCTTAAAAAGTGGTTCACATTTTGTAAATCCAATAATATTAATTCTTACGCGGGGTCTGTACAAGACATTATAATTTATTTAACAGCTATTCGAGTCTGATGCCCAATACGGAGCTTTGAATAGCTGTAGGTCAGCATTTTTCATTAATTCTCGGCCAAGAAATAGTAAATGATGATCATATAAAACGTTTCTTTAAGGGCCTTTTTAGATTACGTCCACCGTTACCCAAATATAACACCACATGGGACACATCTATTGTACTCTCTCAACTCCTTAGCAAGCTGGTATCCCAACGAAACATTAAATTTGAGAAATTTATCAAATAAATTAGCGGCCTTGCCCGCGCTAACAACAGCACATAGAGTTCAGTCGATCACTATGATTAACATAAAAAATATAGAATTTCTATCAAATGAGGTAAACATTAAAATCCCAGACTTGGTAAAATCTTCGCGTTTTGGAACATTTCAGCCGATCGTCAGCATTGGCCTTCTTTTAACGAACATCCAGAAATATGCCCTGTCGTTAAATTGTTATGTAAATATAGCAAAAATATTGCGTACTACTGATAATATTTTCATAAGTATTAGAACATTTTATAAGCCTATCACATCTCAGACTTTAAGCAGATGGATAAAATCAACTCTAGGTATCTTTACTGCACATAGCACAAGACATGCTGCCACTTCTAAGGCTCATAAGCTGGGTGTTAATTTAGATCATATTAGAAAATCTGTAGGCTGGAGCGCTAGCTCCCATACATTTGCCAGATTTTATAATAGAAGCATAATTCACAATCATGATGATACTTTCGCAAGAAATATTATGAGTGATTCACTTAATGATTAAAAACATTTCAATCACTAAATGTTTATTTAGAATATAATTATGTTATACTTAATGCTGTATATATGTTATATATGATAAATAAATAATATACTGTTTCTTTAAAAGTCGATATTTTTACTCTCAACATCTACATGTAAACTCAATGCTAATCTCGAGGACAAAGCATGAGTACAATTAATGATTAAACAAACTTACCTGTACGTGAAGTTCTATCATAATTATACGAGGGCTTTGTCCGAAGGGATTAGCATCCCAATCGCCCTATTTAACAATTCCCAAATAATGGGCTACTATTTACATACATATAGGGTTTACTTACCTAACATATTATACATTCACATATCAACATTACAAAGAATAACGGCATATGCTCTGAACTAAATGAAGGTTGCAGGTACATACCGCCAAAAAAAATCTCAAATACAATGCAGATTGGCGACACCGTGTGTCTATATGTAAACTCAATGCTAATCTCTTCGGACAAGCCCTCGTATAATTATGATAGAACTTCACGTACAGGTAAGTTCGTTTAATCATTAAGTATTATTGACAATCAAACCCTTGTTATCGTATCGTAAGCGTGTTAAATAAGGATATCAAAACCAAGGGGAAAAAAATATTGAAGTGAAAACTTCTTTAGGCGCGTTGAGCATTTTTTGAGATGGGGAAAAAACAAATGAACTCGCGACTCTGTTACAGTAACCGACACCTCTGTATATAAGTATTAACATATATTTTGTATGTACGCACATAGATACACATACCCATTGGCATTTTTTGAGATGGGAAATAACCATTGAACTCGCCACACTGTTGCCGTTACCGACACCTCTGTATATATGTATGTTTTCACTTCTGTCGGCACTCCCGGAGTGCCACTGTTGATTTATTATATTTTTCAACAGTATGTATGCGTAAGTCTTTTATACAATTAATCTATGTATCATCGCGTCACGTCCCTTACAGGGTAGGAAAAGTACAGAGTTCCAGCACATTCGTTTCTTGCAGCCAGTTCGTCAGTTACGGATACTCTTGTGACCTACCCTTCCAATAAAACACGGTCTATCATCATGGTAATACTCGTATTATATGGTATTTTTAGCGTAACTTTTGGACTGGACTGTTTATCTAGGCAATAATATATCGTATATATCTGCCGAATTAACACAAAAATTTAGTTTTAATTCTTATTTACAACTCTTACAAATCATTTATAGCGTTTGTCAAAACTTGCTGTTTTTTCGATTTGGCTAAACCAGCATTAGGCGATAATTGTGAGTGTAGTGTGAAGGCAGAGATGGGCAAAATGTAATTAGATTACTGATTAACGATTACGATTACATTTTGTAATCTTCAATCACGATTACAGATTACCGAAAGTAATCTTAAAAAGTAATCATATTCGGTGATTGATGATTATTAGTTTGTAATTCTAATCACTACTTTTTGATTTATATCATTATTTTTTTTAAAGACGGTGCGATTCTTACTCATAAAATGAAATTTGAATGTAATGTACCTCGCATAGCTTGGACGACGGGCTTGCGCGCGATGTGCTCTTGACTGAGCCTCGCGCGCCACTCCTCTACTCTCACTTCTTCGAGCGCAGGCACGCCCTCGCCGCTTTGGCGGACGCCGCGAGTCTGGTCGTAGACCCTCGCGTCCATGTCCGCCAGAATGTCGAGCGGCGGAAAGCGCGCCAACGGAGCATACTCTTTCTCATCTTTACACCGATACTACCTCTCATACCTACTCGCTTTCTTACTACGCTGTTGCGAATACGGTTGGTTAGCTTAACTCCGCAGAGCTCGCATTCTCCTTCTTATATACCCAGCTCTCGCTGCCATATAACAGCGTTGGGACAAGCACAACGTTATGAATGGCATGCTGCGCCTTTTGGTTTAAGTGCCGGCTCCCAAGTAGCTTTCCCATCGCACCATTCACTCTGTTCCCTGCACTCACTCCTCTCTATGTCAGCGGTGTATTTCCCATCCTTACTGAATGCGCATCCAAGATATACAAACTCATTCACTTGCTCCAGCACATCGTTACCAACCACAATCCTTGCATTCGTTCTGGTTTCTTCCCGTTCAAAAACCATAATCTTGGTTTTCTTTGCATTCAAATGTAAGCCATTGTTCATGCAGTCGTCTTTCATAACTGTGACTAGTGTTTGCAGATCAGTGGCTGTTGGCGCTATTAAAACCGCATCATCTATATAAAGTAGATGGTTTACCACTAGGTCACCCATTTGTACACCTTCATTCATCGCATTCAGTCTTTGAAGACTATTATCCAGATATATTATAAACAGACTAGCGGACAACACGCAACCCTGCTTGACGCCGATTTCAACGTCAAACCAGGGTGTCATGTTACCAACCACCCGTACGCAAGCCTTGCTATCCACATAGGTGGACTGGACGGCTCGCAACAGAGTGCTATTTATACCATATTCTGGTAAAATTTCCCAAAGTCTCGCACAATTCTATCAAATGCCTTCTCCAGATCCACAAAACCGCAGAAAACCTTCCGGCCCACTGCCAGATGCTTCTCTACGATGTTGCGGAGAGGGAAAACTTGATCCGAACATCCTCTTCCGGAGCTGAAACCCCCTTGTGCCTCGCACAACATTCCATCGGACATTCTCCGTTCAATAATTTTACCGTACACCTTGGCTGCCAAGCTAATCAAACTGATGGCTCTGTAATTGGCGCAGTCATACTGGGAGTCCTTCCCTTTATACAAGGGTACTATGACTGCGCGGCGCCAATCTGCGGGGACCCTACCGGTCGTCCAGCAAAGGTTTGCAAGGACCCGAAAGGCGTCCCGGACGAGTTACGAAGTTCCACCATATTTGGTCATCTCGGCAGATATCAAGTCATTCCCGCAGCCACAAACTCACCTTTGGGCTCGTCTGTGGCACCAGCATCCGGAGCATCCCCAAAAATTTCTCCAAAATATTCACTTCATCTGTTAAAACAGCTTGTGTGTCTGCAAGAATGGCACCATCCTTAGATTTTATCCTTTCCATTCTGGAGTCTGTCGAATCACCTCGAGCTTTTCTCACCTTGCTACAAAATAGTTTAGTGTTGTTCTCGAAGTTCTTCGCCAGCCTCTCCTCCTCAATCACACTGACTCTTTCACGCTTTTCTTTCTCTAAAGTTTTAGTGGCATTCTTGCATTGCCGGTATCTTTTTTCTTCATTTCTGTCATACTGGCATTCAAGTTCAAAGAAGAAATATAGCCCCGCCACGCTTTCTTCTTACTTTCTACGGAGCTTTGTTACTCCGCATCCTACCATGTGTCACCTTTTGCTGTACTATGCTTCTTTGAGCAACCACATACATCTTTTGCGGATTCTACCAAACTCTCTTTCAGGCTATTCCAGCATTCATCTAGTCCGAAAGGAGTCCGAAGAACGTGATGTCAAAAGCTTGTCTCGGACTCTGTCTACATACATTCTCCTCTCGTTCTCATCTTGCAACTTTTCAACCTTTATTCTTTCAAGGTCTCCGAAGGGGATACACTCTCGCCAGTGCCTCCACTTCCTGAACAGAACACTAAACCGCGCAACTACGAGATGGTGGTCCGATTCAAGAGTGGGGCCTCTATACGCACACGTATCTTAAAGTTTGCGTCGGAGACGGTTATCAACTAGAATCAAATCTATCATGCTTTTTTGTTCATTCCTTCTCCACATATACATGTGATTGTCCTTATGTTGGAATATCGTATTAGTCACAAGGAGGACTTTTTCAAACATACATCTACAATGAGCTTACCTGCATCATTCACTCTCTTACTGCTCTGGGCCCTTATGGTACCATAAGGGCCCAGAGCAGCGTCGCAAGTTTGCCGCCTGGTTCCCATCTAACCGTTCAGGTCGCCAGACAAAATCACCTTTTCGTTAGCCTCAGCCAGATACAGAACTTCCCTGACACTATCCCAAAACTCCTCAAGGTCCTGGGGTGCCGACGAGCTTACGGGAGCATATGCTGCTACCAAAAATACTCGCGTGACACCCAGTTTTAAACGGACCCAGAGAAGTCTCGCATCCTACAGGCCATAATATCTCACTCCAGGGGATGCTGATAACAAATATGACGTTAATTATAACATCTAATATGGCGGATGCAACTATTGAAGTTAAATCAATATGGGTATCATTTTCAGGTTTAAGGGGATGCTGATAGCGAACAAGACGTTAATTTTGTCAAAACCTAAGATGGCGGACGCGACTTTTGATGTTAAATCAATATGGATATCATTTTGGGGGTTTTACAGGATGCTGATAACGAATATGATACCCTAAAAATGATACCCATATTGATTTTATATAAAGAGTCGCATCCGTCATCTTGGATTTCAAATTTGCCGCTATATTCAATATTAGCATCTTCTAAAACCCCAAAAGTGATACCCATACTGATTTTACATAATAACTCGTGTCCGCCATCTTGGATCTAACAATTAACGACATATTCGTAATTAGCATCCCCTAAAATCCTAAAAAGACACCCATATTGATTTAATATCAAAAGTCGCATCCACCATCTTGGATATTAATATTGAAGCCATATTCGTAATCAGCACCTTCTGAAACCCCAAAAGTATGCATAATAATATCGATTTTACTTAAAATTCCCGTTACCCATTTTCTATACGACACGATAACGTCAGTCGGTTTGTAGTAAGCCCTCAGGTCCCCCGGAATATTCGTTTGAGCACACACAAATCCTTTATCAGATTTACTAACTATAAAACAGTTAGTGTAAGTCTGAGTGTTCTTTATGTCCTTTGTTTTATTAAACAAATTAAAGTAACAATAAACTTAATTATAACTCATGATGTAATTTCGATTACTGATTACTGTTTTTTTTATTCTTTATTGTACACATATATACACAATGAATCATTACATAGGATATTTTATGTACAAAGGTGTGCTTAACTCAAAATTGAGTTTTCTTACAGCTAACCTGAGCGAGAGAGAGAAGAAAAGTAGAGAGGACAGTAACAAGTGTACAATGGAATAAAAGTATACATAAATACACAACACATTACATACACATATAAGTCAACAAAATAATATAAATTAATATACCTATTTATCCCTACATAATATATATAAATAATTACATATAATAGTATATACCTACATATATAAATATATGATTCATGATGATTACATGTAATCTTGATTGAATGTAACCAAGATTAAAAGTAATCAAGATTAATGTAATCATGATTACTTTCAATCAGATTATTAATCTGATTACAAAAGTAATTGATTACGCCCAACTCTGTGTGAAGGGATGCAATAGCGAAAGCTATGCTAATTGTGGAATATACGCTTTCATAAGCCTCTACTATTACTATATACAAGGTGTAACGTAATTAACGCAAGACCTGAAACTAGTTTGGTCTAAATCGACAGCTGAATCGATTCCAAATATAAAAAAAAAAAATACTCAAATTAGCTAAAATTATGGTCACTCGTAGCCATTGAAATACATGCTAACACCTCAGTCAGCTTACTAAATAAAATTAAACCATAACTCACAGCAATACGGCGATTTCCATCGCACTACAAAAACATTCTCTGAACTGCACACACACATACAGACATTCGTTTGTCAATCAGCTGTATTAATGCACACATTCTTAAAATTGAATGAATCTTACGATTTACTATGCGCACGCTAGTTTAAGGTAATTGCATCCTTGTTCGAAAAAAGTCAAGGATCACAAACATTATTATAAGATCAGACACCATTCGGTAACTATCAGACTGTAAATGAATGAAGTTGAAAATCCGTCGATATTGTTCCTAACAGAAAATAACTGGACAAGTGCAAGTAGGACTCGCGCTTTTCGCGAGTTTTAAAAATATAAAAAAAAACTTTACATACAAACAAACAAAATAACTAGTTGTTACATCGAATGGAAACCGCGCGCCTTAACTAGTGATAGCATCATAATGACCATATAAGGTATTCGTTGGCACCGGAAATCAAATTCCTTCTAGAACATCTAATAAGAAACGCCCACAACATAGAAAGATCTAGAAATAATACAATAGCGAACAACGGGACAATGATCCTATCTCGCTCGGTTCGATTATTGCTATCTTAGTCCCACAAGAATTTTATAAAAAACAGACAATAGTTTAGGGCGTGCCTTGCTTCGGTTGAGCCGTTCTTTCCATATCTCTGTCCTCGTCTCAGACGAAGGATCAAGAGATCTGGGGAGTGTGACTGTTGCCTCGGGCAGGAAGTAGGCCGTCCTGAGACAGTATATAAAAACGAATTCGCGCAGGAACAAAGCCTTTTTCGACGCCAGAGCTCGCACGACAACTACTCCTAAGTAATAGTGATAGTACCAGTGCTTTATTAAAATAAAAATAGAAAGTTTTAGATTAGCAACATTTTTCAACCCCCTTGAAAACTGGGGGTCCACCGTACGGGTTGCAAAAGTACGGTTTGGGAGACAGCAGGCCACACTTCTGCCCGTCGACTCCAGCTGACCTCGGCGGCTGAGGGCCTTCTATAGAGCACCTCCAAGTTCCCCACCTAGCCGGTGGAAGCTGATCACCGAAGACCCCCACGCGTCACGGGATCGCCGCCGAAAGTTAAGTCCCCAGCGCCCATAGGTTTTTTTTTGTGTGACCAGAAAACTCCCCTGTGCCGAGAATTCACACCCCGGGTGTAGAAAATTATTTACTTATTTTAATTTTTTTGTTTTCTTCTTTTTGCGATTTTTATTTGTTTTTATTTATTTAAATATTTTTTTTTTCAATAAACAATTGTTTTTTTTTTATAATTGTGTTTTTATTTGTACCCCGCCATCAGGCAGTCGTAACAACCGGGTTCAGTTTCGGCCAGTTTCAACGCCAAATTGTAGTTTCGTCGGGTCTAGAGAACTCGTCAAGACAAATCCAATGAGCTCAAACACGGCGGGGTTATGTTGAGTCGTTGGGTAGTTCCTTTGGCCACCCTCCGATTCCATCATCTGAACCTGAATTGCATCAGAGTCTATAGAACTCGTCAAGGCAAATCCAACGAGCCCAAACACGGCGGGGCTATATTAAGTAGTTGGGTAGTTCCGTTGGCCACCTCCCGGCTCCATCATCAGACCCTGGACAGCGTCCGGATCTATAAACTCGTCAAAACAAATCCAACTAGCCCAAACACTGCAAGATTATGTTCAGTAATTGAGAAGTTCTATTGGCTACCCTCCAGTTCCATTATCAGACCCTCGACATCATCCGGGTCTACAGAACTCGTCAAGACAAATCCAACGAACCCAAACACGGTGGGATTATGTTGAGTAGTTGGGTAGTTCCTTTGCCCACTCTTCAGTTCCATCATCAGATCCTGGACACCATCAGGGTCTACAGATTTCGTGAAGACAAATCCAACGAGCTCAAACCCGGTGGGGGTATGTTTAGTATTTAGGTAGTTCCGTTGGTCACCTTGCCACTTTATCATCAGGCCCTAAACATCATCTGGTTGTATAGTACCTGCCAATACCAATCTAACAAGCCTAAACATGAGGTGGTTATATTGTGTAGTTGACATGTTCCCATGGCCACCTTTCGACCCCATCAAAAGACTTTTCTGGAGCTGAGTCCATGGTATGTATTATATTATTGCATTGTCACCGAACTTACATACGTATGCTACATTTCAGCTCAGTCGGATATCTTAATAAAATAAAATAAAACTAATAAATAAAGTATCCGAAGTGCTTAAAAATGGATTACAAGATTTGAACCAGAAAGACAGATAGATATACGAACACAAAAGCTTACAAAAGTTACCTATACCTCGTTAGTCTATTGGCGAATAATGTGCGTAGCGATCACGAGGTCCTGAGTTCGAATCCCAGGTCAGAACAAATTAAATTTTTCGATAGAAATATTTCCAGTGTCAACTGGAATTGTGCCCGATATAATGGCATTAGGCTTGCCCCCTATTCCAAGAGACCTAACATCCAACCTCGGGGAATACAGGTGTGATGATGTTTATTTTTATATATTTTACAATTTAAATTTAAACAACGTTGATATTCAATTATTTCCGAATAAAAAAATCACACACCTGTGACTCCTACATTCCCCAAGCGGGAGTGGCTAAGAGGTGGACTATGTGCGCACACCATCTTATTGCTGAGAATGTAAGGTGCCAATGTAATATGGGCGAGGCTATTGCTATTATACCGGGCACAACTTCGGACTCCGGACTGATACTGGGAAATTTTCTAGAAAATGTAGAAAAACTACATTTTGCTCGCCCTACAATTTGTACGAGATCCTCCGCGATCTCCAAGCGCATTATACGGTACCTACTTCTTCAACGAGGCAGTCCATAAAAGTACTATGGCGCCATCTCTGTGTGTGTGTGAATAAATATTTATTCACGACAAATCAAAATAATTCCACAAAATGTCACTGATAGCACATAGACAAAGAAGTATTGTTGTAGTGTGTAAAGTAGTCACTAGACAGCGCTATTTTAATTTTTCATCAGATTTGGAGGGAAAATAATATTTTTTTTATATGTTATAGTTATAAATTGACAAATATCGGATTTCTTCCTTTACTTGTACTTTAAAACCATACTTCTTGCCAAACACCACGATTCTAGGTCAATGGGAAGTGCCATATAATTTCTAATGAGTGACTTTAAATGGGCATATCTTTTGTTTGGGTTTACTTAAAACCTTCATTTTTTTACGCTAGTAGGAGACCGTAAACCTTCGTATTTGGTATAAATTTCAAATTAATACCTTAAGCGGTTCCTGAGAACCAAAAACCCCTAAAAAAGGTGATAACCGTCGGACAGACGAACAACGAAGTGATCCTATAAGGGTTTCGTTTTAGGTACTAAACCTTAAAAATAAGGCAAATAAATGATAATGTGAGTATGTAAATAAAAAATCCAGTGAAATAAAACTATTTTTTCGGATTTTATCGCGGTTTATTTTTGTTTTTTTTTTTTAAAGTTCCCGACCTTTCGACATAGGACAAACAAAAAGACCAGTAAAAACAAAAATGGTAATTAACTTTTTGAAAGTCGAAGTTTTGTTTTCATATATAATTTCTAAAGCAATTATCTCTTGCTTTAGAAATTATATCTCTGTCTTGCGTTATTTACGTTACTCTATCTATATCATCACGCCAGCTCCCTCGCGGGGTAGGCAGAGAGTACAGAGTTCCAACAGGTTCTTTCCTTACATACCTCTCTGGCTTCCTCCACTCTCATAGTTCGTCTCATACACACTCGCCGGTTACGGAACCTCTTGACTTGCCCCTCAGCTAAGACACGGTCTATTTGGTCATGGTAAGATAGTCTAGGTCTTCCCCGGCACCTACATCCTTCCACTTTCGCATTGTATATCTGTTTTGTCATTCTTTCTTCTGGCATTCTTTCTATATGCCCGAACCAACGGAGCATACCCTTTCTCATCTTTACACCGATACTATCTTTCATACCTACTCGCTTTCTTACTACGCTGTTGCGAATAATAATGTTAATGTTACAGTATTAATTTATTAATATCGACAGTAGGCGATAGGCGCTGTAGGACATCACTAGTGGAGAAGCGTAAAATAATGTATATTTAAAATACAAATTAAAGCTTTAAACTCACAGTTAATTAGCACCGTATTTTAATTATATGACGTCAATGATGTATATCTTTAATGTTAAATCCATAATTTTGCTGTGAAACTTCCCTATAATTTAATAAGAGGCAATAAATACATACGTGTGAAATGATAATTCAGGATTTTTCACTCCCCCTTTGGTTGTCATTGATTGACAAAATATAGCACAACACGACATAATTTCACTGTATTAAAGTTTATTCAGTTATCACAATGATTTTCATTTATATTTTAACCGTTGAAACGGTCGGGGTGCATTTGTTTTGGCCTAAGCATAGGTCACAACATTAGACCAAGTACACGTACAGGGCGACGTTGCCAACCTTACAATAGCTTTCTCATTCACATAAAATGGTGACCCGTGTAATTGAGAGAGAAAAAAGACATTGTATTGAACGATGACCGGCGGAGCGGCAACGTCGTATGTCTCCCTTCAGGTCACTCTTCGATTTCCCGCTAAAAATTCAATGACATACTTTTTTTTAATCTTTTTATTGGTTATTTTTGGATACGTTCAATTTGTTAATTATTAAAAAGACAACTGACATTAAAGAACCCTGTTGAAGTTTTGGAGGACATAGGCAAAAAATGTGACGTCGTGATACCATAAACATAAAAAAAAACCTTGTTTGGCACGTACTATTTTTAACGATTAATATGATTGTTTTGCTATTATTTAAATATGATTTAAATCCTTGATTACTACTTGAATAAATCTTATTGTCAATAATCATTTTTTTATTATCGAATTGTTTCAGATCAATCTAAGAAATCAGTTTTTTGCAAAGTTTTTATGCTTGTTTTTGATTGAAAAAAATCCTGCCTACTTGACGTGACAACAGCCATAGCGCCGCTGACGCCCTCTGCGTTTAGCTTTGCCCTTTGATGATTTAGTTTATCTATGATTTATTAGGATTTAGAGTCGCGGAACCATCGATAGTTTGACCATCGATAGCTGACCTCGAAAATATCATAATATCGATATTACCATCGATTGTATTAGCGATGCGCTACTGCGAATGATTTCATTCGAATTATTCGAATAATTCACGAAAATTAGTTACTAACTGCTCCCATTCGACTTGCTATCGAAAGTATCGATTGTTTATACATACATCGATAGTTTAAGGCTAACGATAGTCCTCAAGTTTTCGATACTATTGTTCCTAAATATAAGGTAATGTAGGTCGTCAATAGAAAGGGACATTGAATTCTTATGCTTCGTTTTTGTACATATGTTGTACTATATAACAAAAGGTTGTATATTTCGTTTGTTCTATATTTCGCCCTAATTTATGTTATAGTATGGACTTCTAAATACCTAAATGCGCTTACTTATTAACTCCGCAGCCTCACCCCATTGCCTCGCTCGCAAGGTGTTCGTATGTGGAGCACTTGATAACAGTACACTGCTTGCTCGCTTTTCGTGGGTGAGACCGCGCGTAGCCAGGGCGCTGGTCCTAAAAGGACCCCATGCACGCGCCGCCTGTAAGTTGCTTAATAGTCAAGGACACATTAATGAATCGTTTGAATACAAGTAGAACTGTTGGGAATCGTTGACCGACTACTGAAATTTGTTGAGCATGCGCGATTGACTATTTGACCATGCGGCGTTCACCTGTAGACCGAGGGGCGTCCACTCACTGCCCGCCTGGCCGGCCTACATTTTTTTGAGATTGGCACCCTAAGACAATATTTAACGATGGCATAAAGTCCTAATCGAGCGCTATTCACGAATTTCCATCTCATGACTTAATTTAGCTTTTGTGTGTTTGTGTGTGTCTGTGTGTTTGTCTGTATGAATGATCTACAATGTTGGCCAGGAAGCCTTCACAGCTTTACTCGGCAAGAGGGCGAGAGTGCAACAAATACACTCCAGCCAGAAGAGAAAAGTTAACTCAAGGGCGTCTCAAGGACGAACGGCTTTGGCTAAAGTTGTTGCTGTGGGCATATTCTAAGTGTCCCGTCGTGAAGCGCTGCATCGGCCGGTGGAAAAGGGATTCATCGACTGCGAAATTAGTGGTTGGTCCTGCGTGCATCTGTATCCGAAAGACGGAATTGCTTAATTTATATGTTTGTTGACATAGTTACAAACAACATGTAATTCACTATTTTTTTCGAAAAATAACCACAATAGAGATTTCCTCTGCTTGGCAATATCCATCATAATGTAAATATCAAAATATTTGAGTACTAAACTAAGTGAAACGAGGATTTTAATAACAGAGAGCAGAATTTGAATAATCAAATAACCTATATTGCTTTACAAAAAGGAGCAATAGTACAGTATTGTACATAATACTATCAATACTAGCGATAGTATCACCGTTTATCAATAGTATTGCTCATTTTGTAAATTGTTTTTTTTTTATTTGAATTGATAAAACAACCGATTTTATGAATAGTTTTCGAGGTCACGATTCTATCGATAGACTATCACTGTCGCCGCAACACTAGTAGGATTCCCATTGTGACGTAAATAAATATTTGATAACGTAGCGCGGTATCATCAGATTTGTTACCTGGGAATGGGAAGTACCTACTATACTGATTCAATAGTGATACACACGTTAGAACCGATACCCTGTATAAATTAATAAGAGTATAAATTAATAAGTTTGACCGGTAATTTCTAACGAGCACAGCTGTAAATTTTCGTAAAATGTCATCAGTAAGTCTTTATCTAGTCTGTCTACTATGTAAATACATTTAGCATCCATCTGTATTTTATAATTTCTTTCAGACATACATATTCAACGTCGAAATGACTTGTGAAGGCTGCTCTGGTGCAGTAGAACGAGTACTCAACAGGCTAAAGGGACAAGGTGTGGACAGTTTATCAATAAGTTTACCGGAACAAAAGGTATCTGTCACATCGTCACTCAGCGCCGAGCAACTGTTGGATGTAATAAAAAAAACTGGCAAGAAAACAACTTTTGTGGGCACTCAGTAGTTGTAAATAAGTAACGAAATCAGTATACATAAAATTTTTATATATATTTATTGCTGTCTGTTGTTATATTATCTCTCTGCATCCCAATATGTTTAAAATTATTTGATGTGCAGAGAGATAAAACTCAAATGCTAGCTGAAAACTCTTCTTTAAAGTGTAAAGAATGCAACAATAATTATACTTCTTGTCTTCTCAGTATGAGCTTACTACAACTTTTTTTTATTGTAATCTTACTTTGCCTTTGTCTTACAGTAAGTTTACAGTTATACTACAGCGAAGGTGGTAATCCTTTGATTATTTTAAAGCAGCTATTAATTTAATCTTATAAGTTCTAAAAGTTTGGTACAATTTTATCTGTGAACTTTATGCCTTAATTTAATCCATTCATTGTCCATAAAACCATGATATTATTATAACTAGAAAACAATGTGTCAGATACAATGACTGAAAACCACATAAATGTGTACAGGAAAAAAATATCTGACTGACTTAATAATTAATAATCAACTTCCCCCTGTCTCACTATACCCATTTGCACTCCTAAATATATGTTGAGAAACAAAGTTTCAGAATCATGTTGATTTTGTTTTTAAAGCAGATGTTACAAGTACAACTAAAGTACTTACACCTAGTCATTTGCAGATTGACTTATCATGGGCATTAATAGGTACACGTTTTCAGGAAAATACTATTATTAATTTCAGCAACAGTATCATAATTATTGTATAACTACAAAATATATGCATATATTACTAAGAAAAATCTTGAGACTGTATTCTTAAAAGTTGTTTTATCTTTTTTTTTTATAAACCCAAATATTCTTTTTTATTAAAATTATTTTTATATATTGTGAGATTCGTGGCTCTAAAATTAACTGCAAACATTCTTATAACTGCATCTTGAAAAGTGCAAGGAGCTTGAAGCCACAGTATGATAACTGTATTCAGTATGTCTTACCAACACATTTAGTTGCATTAGAAACACAGCTTGAGGCTAATTTCAGAGCTGCAAACTTATGTGACCTGTTTTGTAAAGATATATTATCTAAATTATCTTAATAAAATATTTTTCGAAAAAATGCTGAGTTACTAATTACCTATTAAATTAACATCACTATTTTTTTAACCTTTTATTAGTTAGAACATTTATAAAATTCTATCTACTCCTCATATCTTACTTAGATTGGCTTCCAGTGTGTTCAACCTGAGATCTACAAGATCTACAGCTTCATGCAGAGCATTTAAATGGTCTACAATGGCATTTACTGTTGGCAAAACATCGGCACAGTTACAGTCCTTCAACTTATCAACTTCACAAGTAAAACTATTTTTAAATTTCCTCATTTTTTTCATAGCTGGCTCATGATGGTTAGTTTCTTTAATTATTTTAAAACCACTGTTTATGGCGAAACTTCTCTTTCGACCAACCCATTCTATGGTCCCACTTGTATAGCACACATCATTGTTTTTCAATTTTATCATACCAAACAGGTCTTCATTGTCACATATAGTTAAAGTAGACTTATTTATCACAGAGGGTATTGTGTAGGTGGTGGGACAGGGTGGAGTCCGAGGAATATGACTTAAGTGACCAACATCATAAGAACATTCACCAGATGGACATGGAGACTGTACTGTAAGCCTGGATGTTGAATTCTCAGTAGAATTAACTTGTGGAGAATCATCATGAATAGATGTATATCTTAAACATGGATCTGTTTGGCAATGTAATCTTGATCCAATCATTGTACTATTTGCATTTGGCTCCTTACAAAAACTTGAAACATTCACATTTTTATGTGATTCATTTACATCATCCAAGTGAACAAATGTGGTAACTGGATACCTGGTACTGTGATAGCATAGGTACCAAGCCTTTGTGCCCTGAGTTATAGACAATTGGTTAATACTAAGTTCGTATTTAGGACTTGCAACTAAGTTAATATGAAGAGGAACGTTTTAACATAAATGTGGTATTGCAACTGTCCCTGAATTCATGTTTCTGAAGGGTTACCAAATAATTGGTTGAAATATTTTTCAATGCATAATCCTGAATGAAAAAAGGAATGACTTTAGAATTTTGTTACATACAAAAATATATTCATGTATACAATTACTATATTTACACATAAATTACTAGGAATATTATCTTTTTTGAATAACCTGAGTTCTTCCTCTTGCTGTGCTTGTAAGTTTTGAAGATTCTGATCTAGGATGTGATGAAATATTTTGGGCTCTATTTTCTTGCATGTTTGCCAACTCAGTGAAATTTGTTTTCCATATGAAAACCTGTAATACAATGGAATATACACAATAAGATTTTAAGGATTAAGTTCCCGAAACCCAATAAACCAAGGCGCTCGTAGCCCTGTGCGACCGCGGTGTTCTTGCTGATTACCAAGGTTAAGCAGCGTTCGACTCGGTCGGGCTGAGATGGGTGAACGTTTGTGGCATTTTCATATTCGAGCGTCTCCGTTCTTCGGAAGGCACGTTAAGCCGTTGGTCCCGGCTACAACTTAATGTGGTATTCGTTAAGCCGAGTTGGAAGCCCTAAAGGCGGCTTGATAAGTTCCAACAGCAGGTGGCCACAAACCTGCTTCCACCAATTCGCACTGGGTCCGCATGGTGGAGTATGACCTGATCTCTCTCACCTCGATTTGTGAGAGAAGGCCTTTGCCCAGCAGTGTGCAGTATATGCTGCAATTATAAGTGCCTTCTCTCAAACTACTAGATCGTCAGAACTTTATATTAGATGTAAATATTAACCAGCTTATCCTCTCCGGCTGAAGAGAAGGTGTCGCCACTGGACGAGAAATTGACAGCATTAACGGCACCTGTATGTCCACTTAAAGTAAATATTGGATGACCCTCCAGTAGATCGAGTATCTGAAAAGAAAAATGATATTCACATGTAATACACACATTTTTATACATGGATGTACGAATAGTGTTGTAAAAACGCTCGAGTCGGCGCTTAAACCGCTTTCGTCTTTTTCGTGTTCGCTCGTGAGCATCGACTCAGCGCTAGACGCTCTACTTCAGCACTCATTTTTACAACACTATGTACCAGTCCATATATAAAATGTATGATTGAAGTCACCTCTAGAATGAGGCTAATATCATTTAAACTTTATTATTCTATAAACAAGGGTAGTAAGAAGGGAATTTGGCCAAGAATGAAATACAATTCTATGTACCTTCATTTTTCCATCTTTGCTTGCAGTTAATATATAGCTACCACTAGGGTGGAAGGCTAGTTGAGTTACTGCATCATTGTGAATACTGAAATTAATATTTTCAAATATTAACATAGTTAATGGCTATGACACAGATAGTACTGAACCACCATGAATTGGAGCAATAGGGGGACAGTACAATGCCAGACTAGTAACTCCAATCAATGCTTACATTTTTTCTCAGATTTGTCCTAGTTCAGAGAATGCCTGCAGGTTTTTGAAAATATAACCAACCCAACTAATAAGTTGGGTAAAATATAAGTATTGATTCAAGTGATACATGATACTATTGTATCATCATAGTTCTCACAATGATTTTTATGGCAAGTGACCAATCAAATGTAGTTTAATGTATATAAAAATCTCATGATATGATCTCGGAACCAAGTGGTTACCAGACCACTGTTAAATAGGCTAACATCGCTTAAAAACAGTTAATAAACACAAAATTAATTTACCTATAATACTGAACAAGGTTGTGTGTTCTCACATCATAAAGCTTCACATTACCATGTGAAGTACCAACAGCAATATAACAACCAGAAGGATGCCATGCCAAGTAAAGCCCATGGCCTTTCTGATCCTTGTATGTGTGGACACATTCCCCTGAATCAGGACTCCACAGCCTGGTTGTCTTGTCATCAGAACAGGAGGCAATGATGGAGCCATCACTGGACATTCGAGCACATCGCACCCAGTTTGTGTGGCCTACATAGGAGGCTAAAAATTTATGTTTATCTGTTGACCATAGCTTAACTATTTTATCATCTGAAGCAGTAATAATCTGAAAAAAAGGATTATTGTTATTTTTAACAAACACAGCCCCACATTAGTTTATTCGTGTCGTGGGCGAGTTTACAAACACAAAATTCACATGCACAAACACCTAGACTGCTACAAATATTTGTGGGTCACACAAAGATTTGTCCTGTGTAGGAATTGAACCCGCGACTACTCAATCCAGTGGTCAAGCTTTTAACCAATGGACTAAGCCGTCAGTCAGACAAGTGAAACAACTAATTAGTAATAAAGACATTTTTCCTACATAGGTAGACCATGAAATGAAAATTTGTGTAAAATTTGAATAACAAAGAGTTTTACCATTAACTAAATTTTTACAGACAAAGATAATTAACTCTGTAATCTCTGCCTAACCCACACGGGTTCTGAAGTGACAAGATAGATAATTAATATTACAATTGAGAGTCCCACAAATATGTACAGTTGTACATACACACGTCTCGTGTCCACTCTTCACAAAAACATCAGCATATAGTAGTCCACAGCTGGGCAAAGGCAATTGCATCCCACTGAGAAAAATTCACGACTCTTCACACAAATTAAAAATAAGTCTTATTACTTTACCTTAGTCCCATCTGAACTGAACTGTACTGAACGCACGGTTTGTGAATGAGCTTTGAACATGCCTGTACTGCCAGTGACAGTCGGCACCCACAACCTGACAGTTTTGTCGCGCGAAGCGGATGCCATATACTTCCCTGATGGGGAAAATGTTACGTCCATAACAGCTTCATCATGACCTTGGAACCTATAGCTTCTCGTTGTACCACGAAGATCCCATAGCTGTGAAGGAATAATTAAAGATCATATAACTTTCGAGATTCAGTTAGCAATTTAACATAACCACCGGTACTACTGTAACTGTCGCTATACAAATTAGTACTCTTATTTCCTCACCAAAACACTATTATCCAAAGAACTCGTAGCTATTTGCTGTTCATTTGGGTTGAAGAAAACTGCTGTAATACCATTCTTGTGCCCCTTTAGTTGCTTTTCTAGAGACGGTTCTAAGTATGTGAAATTGTTTTCCATTTCCTTATCCATTTCAAAGTTTACCAAATCACTTCATATAAGTAAAATTAATTAATTTTATTTATTATTAAAATATCCAACCAGTAAATTCAAACAGAATTGGTGTTTTATAATTCGCGTGTTTACAGTTTGTTTATTTTAAAATTTGAATTTGTCAATTTATAAGCAATCCATAGAGCAGTTCCTAGCAGATCATAGTAGGCTTGTGAAAAAAAAAACGATTCTAAAACGTCGATTATATTTTTACGATTTCTACGATAAATAATAATGTTTTTTTTATAATAGACTTGCAGTCATGAAGGTAAAATTACCTGGAGGGAGTCATACGACATTGCCGCTCTGCCGGTCATCGTTCAACTTTCTGTCTTTTTTCTCTCTCAATTACACGGATCACCATGTTGAGTGAATGAGAAAGCTATTGTAAGGTTGGCAACGTCGCCCTGTACGTGTGCTTCGTAGCCTGTTGTGACCTATGTTTGGGCCATAAGAAATGCGCCCCGTCCGTTTCAGCGGTTAAAATATAAATGAAAATTATTGTGATAAGTAAATATACTTTAATACCGTAAAATTATGTCGTATTGTGATGTATTTTGTAAATCAAGGGCAACCAAAGGAGGAGTAAAAAATCCTGAATTATCACTTTACACGTATGTATTTATTGCCTCTTATTATATTATAGGGAAGTTTCACAGCAATATTATGGATTTAATATTAAATATGAGATTATTTAATATGTGAGTCGAGGAAGCCAGAGAGGTATGTAAGGAAAGATCCTGTTGGAACTCTGTACTCTCTGCCTACCCCGCAAGGGATCTGGCGTGAGGTTATAGATGGATAGATAGAATATTAAATATATACGTTATTGACGTCATATAATTAATATACGGTGATAATTAACTGTGAGTTTAAAGCTTTAATTTGTATTTTAAATATACATTATTTTACGCTTCTCCACTAGTGATGTCCTACAGCGCCTATCGCCTACTATCGATATTAATAAATTAATACTAAAACATTAACAATTCCTATTTCACGTCATAGTGACTAAACGAATTGGGATGAAATTTAGTAAGGATAGAATATCTAGATAAACACTGTCACGTCTATATTCCCCAATCGGGGGTGGGATATTCCCCAACCGGGGGTGGGACCTATTTATGATTATTTCATCTTTATAGTGTTTTCCCTGAAATAAAACTACTTACCTCACTGGAAGCTTTATATTGAGATGGCATATAGAGCCTCGGTTGCGAAATGAAGTTTTGCCCTTTGGGTAGTACTGCTTTTACTGAAGATTAGAGGTTTGACCTCTATATGAGTTGGCATTGTGCCCTCCACCCCGCGAGGGTGCGTTGTATGCCATGCCCGTATATAGATAAATCTGAACCCTGAAAAGCATGTTAATATCCGTGTGTAGGAACTACCGATTTTAGTGATTTAGAATCCGCGTTTGAGTGCGAAAACGTTTAGAAGGTGAAAACCTCCAAGTGAAAAAGTTTTGCGGAAATCTTTGTTAAGTGTCTATTACAGTAAATTTAACACGAAGGACGTATTTACAATATTTTGCGACGTAATATTGCAAGTTCTACGTTCAACAAATTATGAAAATGTTTTTCAAGTTTTAAATGAACACCAGGTTCATTATGGTTTTTTTGAAGACCACAAATATTTATAATGATATATAAGAATTCATTATATAATGAAGAATGCAGTAGTAGAAACTAGTGTCAGAAATTTTTATAATAAGCTAATATTATTTAAAGGATGGTTCGTGAGGCTATTGAACTTAAAAAACATCTTAATTTCAATAGAGAAGATGGCTGGGTGCTTACATCGACTTGGGATACGGTAATTAATATAATCAAATCCAAAACCAAGCCTAACACTGCAAGACCTCAAGACACCGTGAGCTCATTCTGCGTAGATCGGACCAACAAAAATAATTAAGAAGTTTGAGGGTACCCTGGAACAACTATGCCCTTTGGACGTCTAACACCTCAGTTCTTTTCGTGACTATGGGTGCTGCAAAGCATTCGAAACGTCGGAAAATTAAAATCAAAAAATAAACCGTGATAAAATCCGAAAAATAGTTTTATTTCATGTGTAATATTCGCGTATATCTAAGAACTCAGTATTAAAAAATCTTATTTAAGTGCCATATTGGTCTAGTAGTAAATCTGTACCTCCAGGTGATACAACTCGAGTTATAGGACTTTTGATATATTTACACATTATGCAGCAGAAGAAATCTGCTACTTTTCAATCTGATGCCCATGTCTCTTAAAATGAGGAAGCTTTTTTTTGTACATATTAATATAACTAAGGATTTTTCAAAATTAACAAAGTGTAAGATAATATATCTTCAATTATCATAAATTGAACTGAATTGATTGCTTCAATTTTTTTTCTGTCTTACTGATTCAACTTATACACAATCAGCAGGGGTAGATTAAAAATGGTGTGAATTTATATAATTACACATGTGTCAGTGTACACTAAGGTTATTCAATGAATGAACATATTTACTATAGATTCTCAGGTAACTCAAGGTTTTCTGTTCGGTTCGGATAAATATATTTTTTAATCATCACTTGTCTTTTACGTTGATAAGGCGTCTCCTAGTAATCACTACTCTATTAAAGTTCACTTACGCAGATCCATAAGCTCTCACATAAAATTGCCACGCTACCTCAGCGATATGCGCTGACAATACATCCTAGTTTTATGACTAACGTGCATTGAAAAAGCGCACGTGCAAACGTAGGGTAAATGTGATGTAAAAATTGAAACCACCGCTACGCCTATATTCCCCAAGCGGGAGTGGGAGTGGTGTACTGTGTACACTCACTTGTCGTTCAACAATGTAAGGTCTCATGTAGTAGAGGATGAGTCTATTGATATTATACCGAGCACAGTGCCAGACTCCGGACTAGACTTTTTTATCGAATAATTACTATTTTCCGACATAGGATTCGAACCGACGACCTTGCGATCGCTATGCGCATTACCAATGAGGCTTTGCTATTGTATTAAATTATACATACTAATATCGATGTTTACAGATTCGTTTTTAAGATTTGTATTATGATACGTATGTGTGAACTTATATAAATTACTCGTAGTAATTCGAAATCATAAAATCACTTGCCTAATCACGCACACTAACGCAGATTCACAAACTCACAACGACATACAACTGACACGCTACCGCGGCGATATGCGGTGTCTAGGCATTCTTAGTCTATGCTTGCAGTTTTCGTAACTTCGTACCCGGTCGACAACAGCGCCACCTACCGGGTCTATGTTTTATAGCCTATGTTATTTCTGGATAAGGTAGCTTTCCAATGGTGAAAGAATTTTTGAAATCGGTCCAGTAGTTTTTGAGTTTATTCGTTACAAACATACATAAAAAACAAATCTTTCCTCTTTATAATAGTATTAGTATTGATTATTTTTTTTATAATAATCGATTTATTTATCCATCTGCTGCAGCCGAAAGGTTCTTTTCGATAGCAGTAAACTTTGTAAGCAAAGTGGTTTGCTATTAGGTTTTAGTTTTATTTTTATAATCTCATTACTGCGTTATTTCTGGCACACGTGACAGATGGTTTAAATTTGAATTTTCACAGAATTAATAAGTCAACAAGAATGTTCAGAACATTCTTGTTGACTTATGACCGAGCTTTGCGGTAAGCTGAGCAGTGTAGTATTAAAAGTGTGTTCGTCTGAAATGGTGTAAATAATTTTAAGGCGTTATTTGACTAACACGTTTTACGTCGATGCAAATACACACTGAGACATTATTGTCAGTACTGTCTCAACAAAGATATATTAGCTGTTTTTATCTCGCTTCTAACAAGAAATTCTCTTAAACATAGTAAGCGACCACTGCTCATTATTGATTAAACAGAGTGTTCAAGCTCTAACATGATACGCAAATCCATATAGGTAGCAGCAGCAGAGCAGTTATTTACATTTTAGTAACATTGTAATCTTGTCATAGACATACTCTATGATCGCTCGAGGGTGTTTAGTTGTGAAGCGATGACAGATGACATCTGTCAGTGGTTGATGGTTTATTAGTAACTAAATTAACTCAGCAGGCTTGTCTTTTTTATTTAATTTTCTTTTTTTCCTTGCATTTTTTTTTTCAATCATATTGTGTATATATAATTAAATAGTTTATGAACTAGCTCGAGTGTAAGCCTTATAACCGAGATATAAGACTTAGCGAGCGTTCGCACGAGCGCTTTTTTTAAGCACCGGAATTAAACGCCGTAAGCGATATTAAATCCCTGCAAAATCACTTGAAAATGTTCTTCTTCTTCTTTAAGTTATGGCTTTATACTAATTTTAAGTGTATTTTGCCAATGCCCAGAGAAGTGCTTTATCATGTTTGTAAGATTTCTAAAATAATTCAACTCCCCGATGAACAATAATTACAAAAGATCGACTTCTTAAATTATAAATAGGATGCGTTTGACGAGGTTGTACGGTTTGGCGGACAGGCGAGGTTACCAGGAAAGTAGGCAATATATAAAAAAAATGAATTTAATGGAAATATTATGATGTACATTAAACTTTATAATAGCTTTAATATATAAATTGTAAGATAATTGTCATCATCTATTCTGTCGAATAGTTGATAAATTATAAGGAAGAGGATCTTTACATTCAATAAGGAAATCGTGTAAAGATGGAAAGCTATAAGGAGGACAGGAAAATAAAACGTGGGTGAGGTCGCCAAATACTTGCCATACCACTCGCACAACGGCGAGTTTCTTATATTCAAATTATAAAGATATAAAGCACTGCAACAATGATTACATCTAAGACGGAAAAGGATAGAAGTCGTTTTCTTAGTCAATTTTAATTTGGAGAACCAGGGTTTGGTTGCGACTACGTATTAATTTGACCGATAAAATTTGGCCTTGTGTTTGGCATTTGCTGTCGCCCAATCACGATTCCAAATACCTGTATACGTGAAGAATGAAGTAATGAGATATAGAATGTCATTACAATAAACAGTACTATCTAAACCTGTGATCTAAACGGCCTTGGGGGCTTGCTAGTTTTCCCAGGCCATCCACAGTTTTAGTAACATTTGAACTTAAAACAAATGTTACTGGATTCATGTTTGCTAAATGGATTTGCATGCAGAGATTGCAAGCAACTAAGAGAAACAGTAAATATAATGGAGTTGTAAACAACTCCTAAGAAAGTAATATTTATATTTACAGTATAAATACTGTTACGTGGCAGGGTAATTAAATACCGAATAACTTGTTTTGTGCGTACAACGCCCAATACTTTATTAGGTGCTGTACGCACAAAACAATTCGTCAAACACTATTGCACACAAGCACTAAACACACACTAGTACTACTCTCGTTAGTACTCAAATACTGCTTCCAAGTCGCTGAGTCACTCGTAGTATCCTTATATTGTTGCTAAGGTCGCCGGTGTAAGCGGAAGGATTGGAATCGGAGGTTCTCCGATTTGACTGTCGCTGTCGCTTCCGAAAAGAGACTGTGACCCGCCTGTGACATCGTAGTCGGCGGCGGCTACGATTAACGGATTCGCATGGGTAGATGCGTTCGCGAAGTGTCGTGTTGTCGCCTTTTTAATATAGGCGCGAATAGGTTCGAGACCTAGATCGGAGTGGAGATCGACATTCCGTACGAACCAGGGGGCTCCTACGGCTTTACGGAGGAAGTTTTTGAACCACTTGGAGTTTATCGATGTGAGAGGGGGCCGAATGCCCGAACACAACACACGCATAAGTCATGATGGGTCGAACGCAAGTTTTGTAAAGCGTCACCTTATTTCTAAGGGACATTTTACTCCCCTTGCAGATTAACGAATGGAGACGACCGAGCACAAAGGATGCTCGGTGACGGACCCGCTTGATGTGCGGGCCGAAGGACATGGTACTGTTTAGGGTGACCCCTAGATATTTGACCAGGGAATGGGTCGGTCGAACATGGTCACTTGACCGCGATTACTTCTAGGGCGGCGCAGGGAGTGACGCGGGGTGGCACCTCTGGAGAAGAACACCGCAGCGCTCTTGTCCGGGTTCACCTCAATACGCCACTTCCTGAACCAATTCCCTAGGGAATTGGCGGTTGCCTGAAGGTTTCTGGTAATAAAACCCTTATTCTTATGCGATACGTAGAGAGCGATATCATCCGCGAATAAGGCTAGATGCACCTTACTCGAACGAGGAATGTCGTTCGTGTAAAGGCTAAACAGGAGGGGCGAGAGAGCTGAGCCCTGCGGGACTCAAGCTCGGGTGGAGTGGGGGGTGGAGCGCGTCATTTCGACGTGATATCGGAAGGCGCGATTTGACAAGAAGTCTCGTATGATGAGCACGAGTCTGTCCGGCACACCCATTTGGTAGAGCTTGTAGATCAAGCCGTTGTTTTAGACTTTGTCGAATGCCTTCGCGACGTCGAAGAAGAGGGCGCCCGTGTAGACGGGTTTGGGTCTGTTAAGACCGGAGAGGATGTGCTCCGTGATGCGGTGCACTTGGTGGACGAAGGAGTGTTTGGCTCGAAAGCCGATCTGCTCGTCGATAAGGATACCCCTGGACACTACAAAGTCTTTGAGCCGCGCCAGAAGTAGGCGTGCGAAAACCTAAGCCAGGGAGTTGAGAAGACTGATAGGGCGGTAGCTCGCGGGGAGATTACGAGGTTGGCCGGGCTTGGGAATGCCTATGACGTCTGCTTCCTTCCACTTAGCGGGGAAGGTGCAGTTCGTCATGGCCACTAAGAGGCAGATGAGTTGGGCGGGCAGGCATTTCTGAACGCGATTCGAAATGCCGTCAGAGCCGGGGTTTTTTTAGTTTTGAGACCCCTAATGAGATCTTCGACCTCCGTTTGGGTGATAGGAGGTAAGGAATCGGCGGGGGGGGGAGGGATGCCCTACGTTCGACTTCCCTGTCGACCGCGTCGACGTGGGACTGGTCGACGAATAGAGAGCTGGGGGTGCATTGGCTCTCGAGGGAGTCGGCGAGAAGCTCGGCCTTTTCATCGTCGTCGAAGGCTGGGGGTGCGCCTGAAGGACGGGACAGCGGGGGCATGCCAGTCGTGGAGTCGGTTTTGAGGCTACGCGCCAGCTGCCAGTAGGCCAGGTGTGATAGCGCGAGGCCCTCTAGGAAGTCACCCCACCGTTCCTCCCGGACCTCCGCGACACGACGCTTTACCTCACGTTGTAAAGCGCGCATCCGGGCCCGATTGGCTTCGGTGGGGTAAGAGTCTTGCGCTCGGATTGAGGCATTCTTGGAACGAATGACATCTCTATCATCGTCCGGCAGTCGAAAACGGTTGAGATCTTCCGCCTCGACTTGCTTGGACGATCGAATGACAGCCGATTGGATGTGGTCGGTGAAGGCATCTACGGCCTGATCGGTGTCCTGAGCGGACGGGATGGAGTCCGAGCTGAGGGGGAGGGGGGGAGGGTCGGCATCCGCCAAGGCCGTGCTTAGCGCATGCCAATTCACCACCGTCTTTTTAGGTCGCTGAGGGGCGGAAGGGGGGGAACCGAGTCTCATGACTACAGGTCGATGGTCAGAGTCGAGCTCCTGGACTACATCTAAGGAGTGCAGCCGTAAGGTAACACCCTTCAGAAGCGCCATGTCCAGGACGTCGGGTCGGTGGTTGCGATTGCCGGGATAGTGGGTAGGGTGCATAGGTGCGATGACGTCAAAGTCGAGAAGGTCGACCAGGGCGTCAAGGCTCCTACGGGGCCAAGGCGTTGGGGAAAGTCACCCGTCAGAATGACGGCGCTTCCCAGATTGAAGAGTGCCTCTAAGTCACTTCTGAGGACGGGCTTAGTGGGGGGGAGGTAAACGGAGGTGATCACGATGGGATGGTGCCCAGTGAGAGAGATGCGACAGACCGAGGCTTCAATGTTGGTGAGCGCAGGGGGATCGAGATAGAATTTGATTTGATAGATTTGCTTCCTCGCCCGGTTGTAGGAATTTACATCTTCTTTTGCCTACAATAAATCAAACTTTAGGAAGGAATTAGTATCAAAAAGATGTTGTCGTCGCTGTTTAGACATTTCGTTCGCGAACAAAGATACTAATTTCTCGTAACACAACACTACACCGCTCTAGCGCCGAGCGGTCTGCCCGCTGGCTTCGAGACCGGGTACAGCGTTGCCGCGCCGCTCTCCGCGCCGCCGCCGCCGCCGCCCCGCTCCCGCTGACTTCGTGACCGAGGCCTTAAAGGGGAGGAACCTTCTAGACGTTTTAGCACTTAAGCGCAGAGTTTAGATCTATCTTGACTAATCGATAGGGGACCTAAGGGTGTATAATGCGTTTTTAAAATTAACATCCTCCGATAAAGGGTTCACATGATATCGAGGTGTATTGAAGTCGTAACAATAGTATGTAGAATAATGTAATTCAGACATTCCAAAACAGCCATGCATTCCGCAGTATAATTACTAGACACAGAGGGATATTTAACCAATTTAAAATTTAAATCCAGTGGAATATCTCCCTCTCCTGCCGATTTTGACGCATGCGTAAAGAAGATTTCCATTGTGCCGGCATTTTGTTCAATGTACTCGTGCAGCTCATCATTAGTATTATTATGCAAAATCAATATGGGTGTCAGTTTTAGGCTTTTAGGAGATGCTGATTACGTATATAGTGTTAATTTTGATTTAACATCAAAAGTCGCGTCCGCCATCTTGGATTTCAAAATTAACGTCATATTCGTTATCAGCATCCCCTGAAACCCTAAAAATAATACCCATATTGATTTTACATCAAAAGTCACGTCCGCCAACATGGGTTTGAAAATTAACGTCATATTCGTTATCAGCATCCCCTAAAACCACAAAAAAGATACCCATATTGATTTTACACAAAAAGTTGCGTCCGCTATCTGGATTTCGAAGTGAGCCCTATATTCTTTATAAGTTTCCCATAAACCCCCGAAAACGATACTGATATTGATTTTACACAAAAAGTCGCGTCCACCACCTTCTTAATCCCATATTCTTAATCAGCATCCCCTAAAACCCTAAAAATGATACCGATGTTGATTTTACTCAAAAAGGCGCTTCCGCCATCTTAGATTTCAATTTTTTTTAATATTATTTTTTACACGACAACAGTATCATTATATATAGATACATTGATGTTTATCATAACGATGACTGTACCACTAAACATTCTTGGTAGGTGTCGGGGTCGGGTAGAAGTTGAATCCACATCTGACTCCGACCAGACGGCCTTGTAATGGCGTCTCAAGGTTATCAGGACGGAGTCGTGGTCGCCAAGTGTGATCACGGCTTGAACGCCGAGCGTTGAAAGTAGAACTAGCGCGATTAAAATCAGTCGCGATGAAAAAGCGGTTACGTGTAAACGCATGTACTGTTTTCCATTTGTTTCATCTTAGCGCTTTATTTCAGTGCTGCAAAAAAGCGCTCGCGCGAACGCTCGATTAAGGATAATGGATTCCAGATGGACCAACGACAAGCACCACCCGTTCACAAGTATGATTGTTGGAATAGCAATCCCCTCGACCATATTGGAGGGATGAGAGTGACCGGCGCCAGATAGCCACCGCAAGCAAAGACATTATAGTAAGCATGACTCTAACAATTTTTAGCTCTAACATATTAGAGTGCTACAATCTAACTTTTGCTACATAAACATTACTTGAGGTGTCTTTTCTAGTTCGTAGTACATAATAACTCAATGCTCTTGACCAGGAAATTAATAGTAAATAACTCGATTTTTTTTTAGGAAAAATATTTTTGAAGTAAAAACTTCTTGGGGCGCGTTGGGCATTTTTTGAGATGGGAAAATACAATTGAACTCGCGACCCTGTTACCGTTACCGACACCTCTGTATATAAAAAAACCAAAAAATATTTCCTGACGTTTCCAAAAATACACACGAAATTGTTCAAGTTTTTACTACTGTCGGCACTCCCAGAGTGCCATTGTTAGTTTTTTTTTATGGCCCACCTACTTACGTGGGCACCTAAAAAATATTTTTAATAAAATCTTTTATTTTTTAAACTGATGCAATTGACACTATGTTAGAATAGCAAAGGACAAAAAAAACAATCGATATTTAATAAAATCTATTGTTATTCTTTAATAATCGATTTTATTAAATTATTTTGGAGCCAATTTCTTCAGCGCCTTGGAATGCTTGGAATACTGTCTTTTTGGAAAATCTATCTATCTATCTATCTATATCATCACGCCAGCTCCCTCGCGGGGTAGGCAGAGAGTACAGAGTTCCAACAGGTTCTTTCCTTACATACCTCTCTGGCTTCCTCCACTCTTATAGTTCATCTCATACACACTCGCCGGTTACGGAGACTCTTGACTTGCCCTTCAGCTAAGACACGGTCTATTTGGTCATGGTAAGATAGTCTAGGTCTTCCCCGGCACCTACATCCTTCCACTTTCGCATTGTATATCTGTTTTGTCATTCTTTCTTCTGGCATTCTTTCTATATGCCCGAACCAACGGAGCATACCCTTTCTCATCTTTACACCGACACTATCTTTCATACCTACTCGCTTTCTTACTACGCTGTTGCGAATACGGTCGGTCAGCGTGACTCCGCACATCTTCCGCAGAGATCGCATTTCGACCGCATTTATCCTGCTTTCGTTCTCCTTCTTACATACCCAACTCTCACTGCCATATAACAGCGTTGGGACAAGCACTCCGTTATGCATGGCCAGCTGCGCCTTTTGGCTTAAGTGCCGGCTCCCAAGTAGCCTTCCCATCGCACCATTCACTCTATTACCCGCATTCACTCTTCTCTCTATATCAGCGGTGTATTTCCCATCCTTACTGAAGGCGCATCCAAGAAATACAAACTCATTCACTTGCTCCAGCACATTGTTACCAACCACAATCCTTGCATTTGTTCTGGTTTCTTTCCGTTCAAAAACCATAATTTTGGTTTTCTTCACATTCAAATGTAAGCCATTGTTCATGCAGTCGTCTCTCATAACTGTGACTAGTTTTTGGAAAACATAATTATATAGTTTGAAAATCATCATTCGCTTGTGCATTGCTCGGAACGATGTGCCCCACCCACTGCTACTTCAGGGCCTACCGCGATCGACCATTAATGAACCGAAAGCGTGACAGTGATGCAATTACTTTAAAAAAATAATAGTAAAAGACGGATATATTGAGCGTCAAGAGTAGTGATAGCCTAGTGGTTAGACCGTTGGACTGCAATGTCAGAGGTCTCGGGTTCAAACCCAGGCACGCGCCCCTGTTTTTTTGGAAACATGTGCATATTAAACATTAATTATTACTTGCTTTAACGGCGAAGAAAAACATCGTGAAGAAACCTGCATGCCTAAGAGTTTCTCGAAGTTGTGTGAAGTTCGCCAACTCGCAATGGGCCAGCGTGGTGGACTATGGCCTAAGCCCTCTCAGTTTGAGAGGAGGCCCGTGCCCTACGGTGGGACTGTTTAATAACAGGGGTAATATTATTATATTGAGCGCGCGCTCTGAAATAAACGACCTATGTGCACAAACTAGTTTTATCATTTTCTAAAAACTTACACTATGTAATAAAAAATTGCTTTACTTTGTTACAATTATTTGCTGTGTTTTTAAGTATATTCTATTGGTTAGGTCTTAAGCATTTCGCTTTGGAATCATAAAATATAAACCAAAGATGACTTTTCGTTTTACTGTGTTTTCCTCTTACGAGATTCTAAAATATAGAGTCAAAAATCATATTTCGAAATATTAAGTCTCTAATCCATATACTTCCTGAAGTGCATGGAGTATACAAACACGTTTTTTCGCGGTAGCCCCTTAAATTTAGCAACTGTGATTGCTATGTCAGTTACTTTGGTCCTTCTGCGGACCCCCTCGTTGATTCCGAGCATTGCTCGCTCCGTCGGCTTTTGGGTGATCTTGTGCCTTCTTATGAGGTCAATCATAAGCGACTATGTCTCAGTGCCGTGGGTCATCACTGGCAACACTATGGGTCAACAACACGATCGTCAAAGACTTTTGTCTTGCGGCACTGCAGTATTTGGTACGAGAAGATGTTACGTAGCTTCCCGACAGCTGCCCAGCCGAGCAGGCTTCGACGATCGCCCTTTTTCTCGAAGCTGGACCTACCTAATTGGATTTTTGTCCCAGGTATATACAACAGTCAATAATAAATACGAGCGTCGAGTCTCCAACCTTTACAGAAATGGGTACTACATGAAAGTTTGACATGATTTTCGTCTTATCCATATTCATTTTAAGACCAACTTTTTAAGAGAATCTACTGAGGTCATCGAGCATAGTAGTGAAGTCTTGCAGGTTCTCAGCCATAAACACAATATCACAAATCGAAGGTGAGAGATATACTAGCAATTGATGTTGATGCCTAGTCTTCTCCAATCCAAAAGGTTGGAGACGTCTTCTAGAACGGCGGAGAACAGTTTAGGAGATATAACATCTCCCTGTCTCACACCACGCTGCAGTTGTATAGGCTATGAGCTCTGATCCTGAAAACGGACTGATACTGTAGCGTTTTCGTACAAACTGGCATCACTAAAAATACTGTGATACTCTTCAGTCCTCTGTACGACCTGTCGCAGCGTGTGTATATGGTCCATGGTACTGAAGCCTTTTCGGAAACAGGTTTGTTCGGGAGGCTGGAAATCATCGAAAGCCCTCAATATCGGTTTTCCACCAGCCTTGAGAAGTTCGGCTGTTAGACTCCTTGCTGTTCTTGAGTTGTTTGAGAGCCATACTAATCTTCTACAGACCGACGATAGTGTCTAGTCAATCAGACTCATGGGTCTTTGGCCGGATTGCAAATAAGTGGTTGTACTGATGTGTATAGCTGGCCGTAGAAATTCTCGACTTCTCTCAGGAGTTCCGGTGTAGAGGATACAATCCTGCCGTCTCCGGTCTTCAACTTAGTTAACCGGCTCTGTCCGATAGGCTCTGTCTGATCTCTTGCGAACACTTGAGAGCCATTGTCGCGCTCGATAGCCTCTTTTATTTTGTAGATATTGTACACGGGTACATCGTGAGTCAGAGATCTGCCTATTGAGCCGCCAGCATCCTGCGCCTTTATAAGCTTGAGGGTAACGCTTGAGAGCTTATTGGTTATTTTTATATGGTGGATTTTTAAGAACTTATGCCCGACCGTATTGACAGTTTCCAGTACCCTAGTGCTATAATCGTCCACGTCTATGCCACCTAGACCTTTGAAGTGATTCTGCAGTTCGAGCTCAAAGCTATCGGGATCAAAAATCATCGTTGGTCTAATGATAAGACCAACGATGCAGTACAAAAAATACAAGAGAAGGAATTGGTCGGTTATTCCGATTACAATTGGCATTTATAATTGATAGGATAGCTATTAATTTCACGTTACTTGCACACATAGATTAGTATTTATGGGCTTTGTTTGCATTTCTAAATTAAGTTACTTAATATAAATGAAATTAAAAACGGTAAATAAAATATTATTTTGTGTAAAAACAATTGATGCGCGTGAAGTCCGATGGAATGTTGTGCGAGGCACAAGGGGGTTTCAGGTCTGGAAGAGGATGTTCGGATCAAGTCTTCTCACTCCGCAACATCGTAGAGAAGCATCTGGCAGTGGGCCGGAAGGTTTTCTGCGGTTTTGTAGATCTGGAGAAGGCATTTGACAGAGTTGTGCGAAAGAGACTTTGGGACATTTTGCCAGAGTATGGTATAGATGGCACTCTGTTGCGAGCCGTCCAGTCCACTTATGTGGACTGCAAGGCATGCGTATGGGTGGGTGGTAACAGGTCAGGAGTTCTTGTCCCAACGCTGTTATATGGTAGCGAAAGCTGGGTATGTAAGAAGGAGAATGAAAGTAGGATAACTGCGGTAGAAATGCGAGCTCTACGGAAGATGTGCGGAGTGAAGCTGACCGACCGCATTAGCAACAGCATAGTAAGACAGCGAGTAGGTATGAAAGATAGTATCGGTGTAAAGATGAGAAAGGGCATGCTCCGCTGGTTCGGGCATATAGAAAGAATGCCAGAGGAACGAATGACAAAACAGATATGCAATGTGAAAGTGGAAGGATGCAGGTACCGGGGAAGACCTAGACTATCTTACCACGACCAAATAAACCGAGTCTTATCTGATGGAAAAGTCAAGAGTCTCCGTAACCGGCGTGCGTGTATGAGACGAACTATGAGAGTCGAGGAAGCCAGAGAGGTATGTAAGGAAAGAACCTGTTGGAACTCTGTACTCTCTGCCTACCCCGCAAGGGATCTGGCGTGAGGTTATAGATAGATAGATAGATATATAGAAAAACAATTGATTTACATTTTTTTTTCGCAATTTTAACATTTGGATGTAAGTTTAATTTTGCTGTTTAAGAGTGAGATGTGGGTATATATAGGTACCTACCGATCCCCGGCCCGGATACCCAGACTCTAAATACATAATCTAAAAGACTGCGCTTTTGGTCGATGTCGTCTAAGGTGTGGGGCGCTGACTTTCTGCTGAAGAATGTGGTAACCTGAATCAACTTTCTTCCCATCATACTACTATGCTGGCGCTGGAAGGAGCGACGTATTGCTTCTCTTAGCGATTACTCTGGAAGCAAACGCACGCGTCCATAGGCTTGACGAGGTCATTACCGATACCGATTTCAATTTTGCTAACTTTCGTGGAAAGTGACGGCAGGTTAGTCTTAGCGGATCCACCAGGTGGTCAACGCGGTTATTTGGTTGGTAATAGATGGCATATATAGGCGTGCCTCGTGCTATTATTCCGTTTCCTTACTATCACGGCCCGGCGATACCTTTATTGGTGGTTATTAATCGGGAACGATTGAAAATAAAATAATTTTGGAAAAAGTTGAGGATAAGAATCTAAAGATATACCTACATATGTATATTAAATACAAACACATCTAAGAATAACGCATCAAAAAAGGCAAGGGAAGCTAGTAGGTATAAAAATTGGTATGGGGATATTATTCGTCATTTAGGGTAAAAAAATAATTTGATATGAGGAGTTTTCATACAAACATAAAGAGAAGAGAATAATACAGAGCGAAGCTTAAAGTACGAAGTACTTTTTTCAATAATCGGCACTGTCACGAAACTGCTCAGTGTTCTCTAGGAGTAGTGGCGGCAACAGTAGGATAATTTTTATTCGGTATTACGTCGCTATGATAAGCGGCCATAAACGGTATGCACGTTCTTTTCCCTTGGGATCCGGTTTCATCAACACCAAATGTAGCTGCTTTACTCTTTATCCCGGCAACTGTAGGAGCATCCTAATAGCACAATTCCTCGGACAATTCCCTAGCTTATATTTTGTTTTAGTGTGTATCCTGGACACAAGCGCGAGAAGAAATAAATTCAGGCATAATTTACAACGGGTTGAAAAATGTTCACTGGCCAGCGGGTACTTGATACATGCAATTTGGAACGGCCCATGCAGATCGCGGAGGTTTCCCAATGACATAGAGTATGTATACAAATAAACACAACTTAATAGGTACTTGAAAAAGAGTCCCACCAAAACAAGTCATACTCCACAGGCAGGTTTGTGGCCACCTGCTGTTGGAACTTGTCAAGCCGTCCATTAGGCCAACGGAGATTAACAACTACCTCATGAAGTGGGAACCAGGGCCAAAAGCTTGTCTCTTATATCTATCTATATCATCACGTCAGATCCCTTGCGGGGTAGGCAGAGAGTACAGAGTTCCAACAGGTTCTTTCCTTACATACCTCTCTGGCTTCCTTCACTCTCATAGTTCCTCTCATACACGCTCGTCGGTTACGGAGACTCTTGACTTGTCCTTCAGATAAGACTCGGTCTATTTGGTCATGGTAAGATAGTCTAGGTCTCTTATATAATTATCATAAAAAGATTATGCGGTTTATTTACGTATTTGTACCTCTACTTGTGCTTAATCAGTTTTGGCTTATTAAAAATCACACTTAAGTGTAAGTAAAATAACAGTTAAAAGTCTATGATCTACATGTTAAGATTTTTTGATTAAGTTAGTAATGCTTGTACTACTTCGTAGTGGTGCATGGTGCGGCCCGTGATCACGACGTCCTGGTTTTATATCCTAGGTCAGATGATGTGTTGTTATTGGTTTTTTTTTATTATAAAATACTCAGGTGTCTAGAGGCTGGAATTTTGTTCAGTATAAAACAATAGGCTCGCTTCATAGTACATTGACACCTAACATCCTCGGCGGAACGTGGGAGTTCACAGTACTCCCTGCCAACCCTGCTTGATGATTAAAAACCGTGTTTTTTTGTAATAAAATCGTAGCATACTTTCGCGAGGACCGTTTTATGATTAACGATGAGCACCTGATTATTTAACTTGCAATGTTCGTATGATTGTCTGTCTTTCCCGTGAAAATGTTGAGAACCATTTTTTAAGCACTTGTGGGGATTCGATTGAGCTGAATTTTGGCATACTTGTGTAAGTTCGGCGACAATGCAATAATATGGTACCATGGAGCTGGTTTAATGACGGAGTCGGAAAGTGTCCATAGGAACATGTTAAATATACAACGTAACTCCCTTGTGTTTAGGCTTTTTGGATTGGTATTGACATGTACTATACAACGAGATAGTGCTCAGGGTCTGATGATAAAGCCGAAAGGTGATCAATGGAACCACCCAAGGTGGCGCCCATTAATAACGTGAGGTGATAATAGAGATTTTTTGACCCTCCCTCCCCTCTGATGAGATTTCGTGAGATTTGGCTCAACCCTCCTCCCCCAACCCCCAATCTCACGTAAGATCCCATGCTGAACACGCTGTACCAAGTCTTCCTTTTTCGGGAATTTTTGCTTCGCTGCGTTCCATAACTTTATCACATGGACTTGGCAAGATTTTTTAGTCTTATAAACGTGTCTTTTGACGTATGCATTATAATAATTTTGTTAACTCATTTTAAATGAGTGAAAGCATTGACAGAGTCGTCGACTACCGAAACAATTACGAGTATAAACAAAGCAGGTAGGAACCTTTACGTGAGTCGCTGTCACTCAGTTTGTAGGTACGCTGCAACGTTGGTCGAGTCGCGCGTTCGGCTGACAGTGGCGTGTAAACAAACGACGGGCTACTGTGCATTTTTGCGGCGGTCGAAAAATCTCATTAAGTATTATTGAATATGATTTGGCCATATTTTAGTAAATCTTTTTATTATTTAAATACTAATTTTACTCTGTTTCTTGCGAAAAAAAATTACATGATATTTGCCGAGACCCCGCTCTCCCCAAAATAAGATTAGATGAGATTCGACTCGACCCCCTCCCCCCCTTGAACGCCGTAATTAATGGACGCCCCCCAACTACTCAATATAATCCCGCCGTGTTTGGGCTCGTTGGATTTGTCTTGACGAGTACTGTCGACCCGTGTGTCCAGGGTCTGATGATGGAGCCGGAAGGAAGCCATAGGAACTCCTCAACTAAGCAAGATATCTTCGGCGTATTTTGCTATAATAGCTTGTTTTTAAAAAGGTATTTTTTAAATAAAATTATTCAGTGTAATTGGTGAGGATGACATTAGAAGCAGAGAGCGCGGTCCACCTCGAAACGTTAACTACAACCCCACTTACGGTTACGAACCCACTGGGAGTTCGGCGACTGGGTGTTTGCAAACATAAAGGAACCCAAGAACAAAGATGATGTGTACATGTGTGGCAACAAGTGCCCTATGGTATTCGTAATGTATGAAACTTTATAATATCTGCTACTGCATATTGGTGGTAGCAGATGCTACTGCATTTTCTTTTGAGTACGAATGAATTAATTTCCTTTCTTTCTCGCTGCCCCACTGCTCTAAAAAGGCCTCTTTTACAAACTGAGGTGAGAGTGATTAGGTTACCTACCCCACCAAGCGGACCTAGTGCAAATTGCTGGAGGCAGGTTTATGGTCACCTGCTGTTGGAACTTATCAAGCCTATACTATAAGGCTTCCAAACTTACTATATTACGGGCAAAATACGCGGTTCTAATCACACACGATGGCCCACGTAGTCTTCCAAAGATGTTAAGTGAAGGTTTGAGCTGATTTAAATTTACATGTTAACAGATTCTGTAGACTATGCGCTATAGACAAGCATGGATTCAGTAATAATTTTGAAAATATTTGCAAAATGAAAGATAGTGACTGTAACAACTCCAAAGGTATACTAACAAATTCTCTGTATACGTCTTCAGTGATCTCTTAAAAAAGCTTAAAAATTATCATTGTTTGGGCATAATGAATCTATTTTGACAATACCGGTTTTACAAATTCTTTGAGACCACAATCTCTTCAATAACGTTACAATAATCTTCTTTACCTGTAAGAAATAGATGTGGATTTACCCAAGGGCGTCGCCAGCTCATGGTGGGGGGGGGGGGGGGGGGAGAAAGTTGATATATGGACGATGGGAAAAGTATGAATTGTAAGTACACTCAAAAGCATATGAAGCCCGCATTTATGTGCACACTCATCATGGCCATACCATTGAGGCGATTTTCCCCCATGGTGCTTCTAAGCCGGGTTTTTCATCTCCAGAGACTGCTAAACGATCGCTGCACCGTATACGTTGATCAAAATTTTCCGCGTTTTTCCCGATTCGGGAATTACATTAAAAATAGAACGAACTTGCGAACGTAATACTTGGAATACCTCATTCAAATTTCAACAAAGTCAAATAAGAGGATTTTGGTGTTTTGCATTAGCTATGTTTTTTATCTCTAGGGGACGATCTATTTTAATATTTTGGCGGTCCCCTTGGATATACCCACTTTTTAGCTCCGTCTCTCTTTCATGGCAAAGTAAGATTAAAATAGTTTTGATAAGCGGTTGTGGTAACCCCAGTTCTTACCCAAGTGTATTAACTTTACTTTACACAAATTGACTTTGAATACCACTAATGCTGACGCACTTTACAGGTTACAAAATGAAGCACAGAGGAATTTGTATGATTTATCGTACATATCCGACAGCATATAATCCAAATGAAGTTGATTCCCAAATTAAAGCATTTGCTGCCAAGTTTTCTACCAAAATCTCTTAGTTTGTCGTTGTTTTTTTCAACAATAGCAACAGGTTAGTCAAACAGTTTACCTATACAACACCGAATTTAAAATATTAAAAGTATTACACAAAAATAAAGTAGGTACTTAGAAGTTGTGTTTTTTTAGGGTTTCGTTAGTTTTAGTACCTAAAACGAAACCCTTATAGCATCACTTCGTTGTCCGTTTAGTTTTTTAGTTTCTTTTTCTCAGGAATGGCTAAAGGTATTAAGTTGAAATTTATACAAATACGAAAGTCCACGGTCCCCTACTAGTGTAAAAAAATGAAGGTTCTAAGTAAACCCAAACAAAAGATATGGCCATTTAAAGTCACTCATTAGAAATTATATGGCACTTTCCGTGGACCTAGAATCGTGGAATTTGGCAAGAAGCAAGGTTTTAAAGTACAAATAAAGGAAGAACTCCGATAATTGTTAATTTATAATTGTGTCATATAAAAATTTATTTATTTCCCTCAATGCCGATGATTTAAAATAGCGCGGTCTGTCTAGTGACTTTATGTAGAACTATTTTGATTTGTGGTGAATAAATATTTTATCCGCGACTGGCGCCATCTTCAAGCCAAGCGGACGTTATTTTGATAAGATTGTCGATTTCTAGATTAATGTTTATATGGTTAGAATGAAAATTAAATTTAGTTTGTTAGATTACCTATTTAATTATTAAAATCACAACTGGGTACAACATTTAGATGGATAAATAGATGATCATTTTGATTTTATAAATTTAAATTTGGAAGAGCTGATGTCTGCAATATAGGTTTCAAACCTAGTGCAGACTCAGTTTGCTCAAAATGTAATGCTATATATAAAAGCCATACCTATTTTTGTGACTTTTTATTTTGTAATGTTTTTCATTAAATAAATAAATATTATTATGTATGCATTTATTGAGATACTATTTGTTATAAAATATAATTAAAAAATCAAATATTCTTATATATATATTATATAAGAAATGTGCTCCACTGACAGCGAGGTCTACGACCCAAGCTACCGGTGGTCAGGGCTCCAAAGAGAGAAATCTCCTCACGATGCGCACCGTGTCCAATAATACCGCCTTCTGTATCAGGCCCTTCACCCAACTGCTAATCGAGAGCTTCTCGAGGTGTTTATCGAAGCTCTTCGCTATTAGGCCATTAACTGATACGAGGCATGCCTTTTAAGTTTTGTCGTTTGAAGAAAAAAACACAACTAGAACTTTATAGTACTTTTTATTGTTTTTCAAAGTATTCACCACGTAGCTTAATATACTTTTCCATTCGCTCAAACCAGTTATTATAACATTTATTCCACTCTAAAGTGGGGGGTGTTCAAAATGGCTGACTTGAAAGCGTCGACTGCTTCTTCACCGGACTGGAACCTTTGACCACGAAGACTTTTCTTAATTTTAGGAAATGTAAAGAAATCGTTAGGGCTTAGGTCAGGACTGTATGGAGGATGGTCAAGAATTTTGGTCAAGAATAATAATAATAATAATAGTACACTTTATTGTACACCATAAAAACAAATGACAAACAGATTTATACAAAACATAAGTACAAATGGCGGCCTTATTGCTGATAGCAATTTCTTCCAAACAACCGTTGTAAAGAAAATTAATAACGATAGAAAGAAAGGGGCAGTTGGTGGCGTACAATATAAATGATCAATTTAAATTACAAACCAATATGATATATACCTAATTATAAATACATACAAGACAATACATACTCACATACTAATACATATTATAGCTATAACACTGGTAAGGTTACGACAGCATCTTTCCTCATACAAGTGGCAAACAGTTATATTATGGACAAGTAGTGATTCTTGACCATTGTTTTAAATACAACCAACGACTTTCCACGTCTAACTGACATAGGCAATGCATTCCACAGACGAACAGCTTGTATTGTAAAGGATTTGTCGTAGAAATTTGTGGAATGCACCGGCATTTTCAGCTTCAAATTCTCCGATGATCTCAGGAACCTTGAATGTGTCTCATGAAGAAACTCAAAGCGATCTTTGAGGTAAGAGGGGGTTATCGGATTAAACAGAACACTGTATAGGAGCGACAATATATGAGAATTCCGGCGAAAGCGAATTGGTAGCCACTTGAGCTTTGTACGAAATTCAGAAACATGGTCATATTTGCGCAAACCAAATATGAACCTTATACAAAAATTTTGAAGTCGCTCAAATTTATTAAGTTGCTGCTCTGTAAGGTCAAGATAGCTGGCGTCTGCATAATCGATAATAGGGAGTAGCAGGGATTGTGCGAGTGCAATTTTAGTGGCAGTCGGGAGAAAATTTTGCAACCTTCTTAAAGAGCCTGCGGAAGCAAAAACCTTGCGGCTAAGCTCCTGCAACTGTGGGCCCCAAGTTAGATTGGTATCGATGTAAATCCCCAAATTTTTCACACTTTTACTTATCGGTATAGTGACACCATTAAATATTATTTGGGGAAGTTGCGACCAATCGAGGCGTGCAGTAAGTCTGGGACTACCAACAAAAATGACTTGTGTCTTAGTAGGATTGACATTAAGACCGTAGCACCTACTCCATTCACGTCAATCAACAAGAATCTACTTTTTCCTGCTTCAAATACTCAATCGTTTGACGAGCGCTGTGTGAGCTTGCGTAGTCGTGGTGCAGGATGATGCGTCGCTTTGAGTTCGATTTTGAAAGTTCGGCGATGACTTGTGGTAAACAAACTGTGGTATACCACTCTGCGTTAACCGTTCTACGATCTTCAAGTGCAATAGTCGCACCATCTTCTTTGAAATGCTTCGAGAACGTACTTCAGAGTCCACAAGGCCATATTTAAGAGCAAGTTGCTGATGGATAATCTTAGCCACTTGGTTGTGTCTGTGCAAGTACTCTCCGTTAGCAAGACGAGAACAACCGGAACTACATGTCTAATAGTCTCACCGGGACGGTGGCATGCCCGACAAATGTCAACCGTGCCGTCCTTTATGATGTGTTTCCGGTAGTTGTTCGTCATGATAACTTCCTCCATAATTGCAAAGACAAACCCTTCAGTATCCCCAAAAAGGATGCTGAAGCGTAGCCAAGTCACGGAAGCGAGATGGTCCACATCAGGTCCTGTAAGAGCCCGATAGGACCGTCCGTGTAGCTCCTTACCGTTCCATATGGCTGTGCGGTCCGAAATACTTAATACCTGGGGCCTTTGCCAGTTCTCGTTTGGCAAGGAAAGCGGAGTTAGGCCTCTATCGATTGCGGCAACATTTCGATACATCACCACGGACACACTCAAAAAGTACTGTCTGAGATTGCACATCTCGCGGTTGTGCAGTGTCTTAGCATTTAAAAACCCACGACCACCGCACTTCCGCGGGATGTACAACCTTATAACAGACGACCGCGGGTGATGCATACGATACGTTATCAGCAATCGACGGACCTTTCTATCCAGGGCATCCAGTTCTGACTTAGTCCACCTTAGTATGCCAAAAGAGTAAGTAAGAACAGGCATGACCCAACCATTGAAAGCTCGGACCTTATTTCCACCTAATAGAAGGCTTTTTAACACTTTTAACAGGCGGCCAAAGAACCGATCTTTCAATGATTTTTTCATATCCTGTTCAGCTATACTTAAGGCTTGTGACATACCAAGATACTTGTAGGAATCCATTTCAGAGAGAGACCTGAGGGATATATCTTCAGAGAGCTGTAGATTAAAAGAATCTTCAACTCTCCCTCTTTGTACATGGATGACCGCACACTTGTCTACTCCAAACTCCATTCCGATGTCGTTGCTAAAATTGCCGGTTATTTTGAGCAACTCCATCAGGTCTGTTTTCTTTGAAGCGGTAAACTTGAGGTCATCCATGTACAGTAGATGAGATATAGGCTCACTCTCCCTCCGCAAATGGTAACCTAGCTTTGAATCCTTAAGTATATCACTTAATGGATTCAAAGCCAAGCAGAACCGTAAAGTGTACCATGTATGAGGCACCGAATCATAGGCCTTCTTATAGTCAATCCAGGCCATGAAGACATTCTTTCTAGATCGTCGCACCTGTTGGCAAATGGCCATATCAATGAGGAGCAAATCCTTTGTACACCCCCAAATTCCGAGTAGATAGAATGTGCTGTGCCCTAAGGTGATTATTGATTTTTATTCTCAGAATGGATGTAAGGAGTTTATAGACCGTAGGTAAACATCTAATCGGTCTATAATTTAGAGGTTCCAAAGTACTGCCTTTACTGTACTGTCCTGTACTTATTATTATTTATAAAGTACTGCCAGATTTGTGAATCAAATGAGTGACACCCGTTGTCAAAAAGCTAGGTAGCGATCCCAATTCAAGAGCTTCTTGGAATTGAGTTGCTAGACGAGCATGTGAACCCTGGAGCCACTTTAGCCAGAATGCGTGCAGTCCATCCGGCCCCGGACTTTTCCAGTTCGTCGCCGCACGGACCGCACAGGCCACATCGTCACGGGTGATACTACGTGCCCATTTCCTGAATGGGCCCACAAGATCGTCCAACAACATCATATCATTCGCCCTCGGAGTGACTGACGAGCACTGACCAAAGTTTACGCCAAAACGCAGCCATCGTGGCCGCATCTGGCAAGTACACTTCAGTCATGTTCTCTTGGGGGCGCTCCCGAGCTTGGTATACACTCTTTTGATTCACCTGGAAGGTGCAATTCACGTGGTATCGGTCTGCTCTTTCCCTATACCTGCCAATTCTCTTTGCCCATGCATAAACTTTTTGCTCCAGAAGTCTATGCGTTCAGCGACCCCTGCCATATAGTCCACAGGAGCGACTCCTGTGCCTGCAAAGGCTTGGGCCACGAAACGCACAACTCTCGGGCGGTTGTTTCCAGCCTGGAAGCACAATAATTTCGCTATGAGTGTCCTAGCCATATTTATACGCCGCTCTATTCTGCACTGCCAGAGCGGTTTAGCATTTATGGGTCGGGCGGCTCGATGTCGATTAGAAAACCCTACACCTACCACCCGACATACCGCCACCGCTCCACAGTACAAAATAGAGTGGGTATCACATAAGTCCACACTGGTTTCGCAGTGTGGCTTTAAAACATTGTCTAGGGCACCCACAAGCGAAATGTTATGTCTATGCATGGGCAAACGGGGTAGGCATGGTCTTAGAGAAATCGGTGCAGACCGATACTCCGCGAAGGCATCCTCTAATGCTCTCCTCACCTGCTCCTGTAGCTGGTCACACACTCACCTGCCCGCTATTTACCTCCTCCGATCGGGCGAAGTTATCCATAGAGATAGGTTCTTCGAAACTTCGCAGGTCGGATCGAGCGGGCAGGGCGTGTTTCGCTGCGCAGTCGCTCAAGTACTGTGTCATCCAACAACTTGCATCGCTGGATGGCACGCACTTGATCCGATAGACGCTGTGCAATCACGGCGACATATTATTATTATTATAATCATCCACGTCTATGCCACCTAGATGTTCGAACTGATTCTGCAATACAGGCTGAAAACTATCGGGATCAAGAATCATCGTTGGTCTAATGATTAGACCAACGATGCCATAACTATGCAGTACAAGTAATACCAGAGAAGAAATTAGTCGGTTGTTCCGATTATTACAATTAGCGTTTATAATTGATAGGACGCTATTAATTTCACGTTACATGCACGCATAGATTGTTTTAATTAATGCGTATTTACGGAAACAATTCCATTCCTAAATCAAGTTACTTCATATAAATGGAATTAAAATCAGTAATTAAAATATTTTTTTATGTAAGAAAAATTGATTTACAATTCTTTTTCGCAATTTTAATATTTGGATGTAAGTTTCACTCTGCTGATGTTTTAGAGTGAGATGTGAGTATATTAAGGTAACTACCGATCCTTGGCCCGGATACCCAGACTCTGAATATATAACCTAAAAGACTGTGCTTATGGTCGTTGTCGTCTAGGATGTGAGACACTGACTTTCTACAGGTGTTACGATAAGACCCTGAAGAATATAGAAACCCGAATCAAGTTTCTTCCCGTTATATTACTATGCTAGCGCTGAAAGGAGCGACGTATTGCTCACTTTAGGGATTACACAGGGAGTATACAAACGCGACCATAAGCCTGATGAGGTCATTAGAGACACCGATTTAAATTATGCCAACTCGTTTGGAAAGTGACGGCTTAGTCAGCTAAGTTTTAACTGATCCGAGATTATTTGGTTGGTAATAAACGGTATATATAAGCGTCCCTTGTGCTGTTATTCCGTTTCCTTACTATCACGGCCCGGGGTTACCTTTATTGGCGTTTTTTCTAAGCGGAAATCAAACGAATTTGCAGTTATAGGAAACAAAATAATCTTGGAAAAGTACATATGTATATTAATTACGCAGAATAACGCATCAGAAAAGGCAAGGGAAAGCGTGTAAAAGAAAAGGGTATAAAAATTGTCTTCTTTATTTAGGGAAAAAATAATCTGATATGACGAGTTTTTTTAAACATAAAGAGAAATACAGAGCGATGCTTGAAGTACGAAGTGAGTATGTGAATAATCAGCAATGACACGGAACTGCTCAATACTCTCTACGAGTAGTGGCTGCAGCAGTATCATAATTTCAATTAGGTAAAATGTCGCCATAAGCGGTATGCATTTTCTTTACCCTTGAGATTTGGTTTCATCCATAGGAAATATAGCTTCGTTGCTCTTTATCCCGGCAACTGTAGGAGCATATTACTACCACAATTCCTCGGACAATTCCCTAGCTTATATTTTGTTTTAGTGTGTATCCTAGACACAAGCGCGAAAAGAAATATATTCAGGCATAATTTACAACGGGATGAAAAATGTGCGCTGGTCGGCGGGTACTTGATAAATGCTATTTGGAACGGGCCATGCAGATCGCGGAGGTTTCCCAACGACGTAGAGTATGTATACAAATAAACACAACTTAATACTACTTAATACTTGGAAAATAGTCCTACCAAAACAAAAACTTATAAATCAGCTTAGACAGTCCCACTGCTGGACAAAGGCTTTCTCATAAGGTCATACTCCACAGGCAGTTTTGTGGCCAACTGCTGTTGGGACTTGTCAAGCCGCCCATAAGGCCAACGTAGATTAACAGCTACATCATAAAGTGGTAACCAGGGTCAAAACTTGTCTTTTATATAATTATCATAAAACGTTTATCCCGTTGAGACGGTGTTTGTGACGAGTATGCCACGATTTTATTACAAAAATGTAATAAAATCGTGGCATACTTTCGCGAGGACCATTTTATTATTAACGATGAGCACCTGATTATTAAGCACGTTAAGCCGTTGGTCCCGGTTACCACCCAATGTGATAGTCGTTAAGCCGAGTTGGAAGCCTCATAGGCGGCTTGATAAGTTCCAACAGCAGGTGGCCACAACGTGGTGAAGTATGACTTAATCTCTCTCACCTCGATTTGTGAGAGAAGGCCTTTGCCCAGCAGTGGGCAGTATAGGCTGATATTATACATTTTATACCTGATTATTTAACTTGCAATATTCGTATGTATGTCTGTTCGTCATTCCGGTGAGAATTTGGTGAACCATTTTTCAAGTACTTGCGGTACGGGTATTCGATTGAGCTGAATTTTGGCATACTTGTGTAAGTTCGGCGACAATGCAATAATATGGTACCATGGAGCTGGTTTGATGACGGAGTCGGAAAGTGTCCATAGGAACATGTTATATATACAACGTAACTCCCTTGTGTTTAGGCTTGTTGGATTGGTATTGACGTGTACTATACAACCAGATAGTGCTCAGGGTCTGATGATTAAGGCGAAAGGTGATCAATGGAACCACCCAACTGCTCAATATAATCCAGCCGTGTTTGGGCTCGTTGGATTTGTTTTAACGAGAACTGTAGACCCGTGTGTCCAGGGTCTGATGATGGAGCCGGAAGGAATCCATAGGAACTCCTCAACTAAGCAAGATATCTTCGTCGTGTTTTTCCTATAAAAGCTTGTTATTAAAAAGGTATTTTTAAAATAAAATTATTCAGTATACTTGGTGAGGATGACATTGGAAGCAGAGAGCGCGGTCCACCCCGAAACGTTAACTACAACCCCACTTACGGTTACGAACCCTACTGGGAGTTCGGCGACTGGGTGTTTGCAAACATAAAGAAACCCAAGAACAAAGATGATGTGTACATGTGTGGCAACAAGTGCCCTATGGTATTCGTAATGTATGAAACTTTATAATATCGGTTACTGCATTTTCTATTGATTACGAATGAATTCGAATCCGGATCGAGGTTATTCGTCAGAGAACCAAGGTTACCGATATAGCTCAGCGAATTAGCAAGCTGAAGTGGCAGTGGGCAGGTCACATATGCCGCAGAACCGATGGCCGTTGGGGCAGACTGGTTCTTGAATGGAGACCGCGCGTCGGCAAACGTAGTGTAGGGCGCCCTGTAGCTAGGTGGGCCGACGATATTCGTAAGGCAGCGAGCAGGGATTGGAGGAGGAGAGCTGAAGATCGAGCTCAATGGCGTGCCATGGGAGAGGCCTACGCCCATCAGTGGACTGACACGGGCTGATGATGATGATGACGAATGAATTTATTTCCTTTCTTTCTTACTGTCCCACTGATCTGATAAGGTCTTTTTCACAAACTGAGGTCAGAGTGTCCTAGTCAAGTGAAGGGTTTGAGCTGATTTTAATTTAAATGTTAACAGGTAAAAAGCAGTGATAGCCTAGTGATTAGACCGTTGGACTGCAAAGTCAGAGGTCTCGGGTTTAAGCCCGGGCACGCACCTCTGTCTTTTCAAAAACATGTGCGTATTAAAAATTGCTTGCATGCTTTAAAGGTGAAGGAAAAAATCGTGAGGAAACCTGCATGTCTAAGAGCTTCTCGAAGGTGTGTGAAGTTCGCCAACCCGCACTGGGCCAGCGTGGTGGGACAACAGTGGGACAGTTTCTTAACAGGGCTAATATTATTATTATTATATAACAGGTTCGGTAGACTATGCGCTGTAGACAAGAATGGACACAGTTTGATTTTTGATAATATTTGCAAAATGAAAGATAGTGACTGTAACAACTCCAAAGGTATAGTAACAAAGTCTCTGTATACGTTTACTATTAAGTATAGAATTGTATGTACATTGAAGATATCTCTTAAAAAAGTTTAAAAATTATCATTGTTTGGTCATAATGAATCGATTTTTACCGGTTTTCAAATTCTTTGAGACCACAAAATCGGTAACAAAGTTACTAAAAGTTTCTTTTACTATAACAAATAGATGTGGATATACCCAGTTTATAGCTCTATCTCTCATCTTTATGGCAAAGTAAGATTAAAATAGTTTTGACAAGTGGTTGTGGTAACTCCAGTTCTTCCCCAAGTGTATAAACTTTTTAATTGGAAGTTAGTCACAATGGTTCCGTGATTACAATAATTGACTTTGAATATTAATAATGCTAACGCACTTTACAGGTTACAAAATAAAGTACAGAGGAACTTGTATTATGTTACTTACATATCCGACAGCTTATAGTCCAAATGATGCTGAATCTAAAATTAAAGCATTTAATTCCAAGTTTACTACCAAAATCTCTTAGTTTGTCGTTGTTTTTGTCAACAACAGGTTAGTTAAAAAGTTTACTTATACACCGAATTTAAAATATTAAAAGTATTACACTTAAATAGTGTGTTTTTTTGTATAAAACTTCCATCATATTATAATACCTACTTCCATATAAGTAGGCGATTGCGATTGCAGTCAGTTTCTAAAGATATTAGTATTAACACCATTTAGCTGTTTTGAAAATAACAGAAGGTAGTATCAGTGTAAAGATGAGAAACGGTACCTAACCGGAACTCTAGTGATTCGCGTATATAGAAAGAATGTCGAAAGAAAAAAATTACACAGCTAATATACAATACGAAATTGCAAGGTTGTAGGTATCGGGGAAGATCAACTCCGGACTTGTACTGGGAAGTATTTCTTTAGAAAAAGTACACTTGTCCGACCTAGGATTTGAACCCAGGACCTTATGATCACAAAGCGATGCGCTTTGCCACTAGACCAACGATTTTTAGTTCAAAATTATATTCCAATCACGAGGTTCTGGGTTAGTCCAAAGTCTGGAATTGTGCCCGGTATTACATAGGCTTTGATAGTTTTTAGGATGACACAGACCATAGTGACCGTTGCTCTTTGTTTGACACAGAAATATTGCTGCATATTTCTCCTGTGTGTCATGGATTTCCATATATAGACCATGGTAGGTTATCGATGGTGTGTTTTTTTTTTCATATCCCAAGGAAGTTGTAGCATCCTTAGAGCTCTAAACTTCAACTGGAAAGTGGAAACGAAAATAAAAAATAATCCATTTTCAAATTTCATTCAAATTGAAAGGGTGACATAAATATTGTCAGAACTAAATATCCGATTTTTCAATTGAAATAACATAATAATTAATTTTTATTATAATTGTTTTTAAAAAAACTTAAAAAAATATTTCGCAAAATGAGAAGCAGTGGCTTGGTTTTATTCTCATGTGCCGGACTCCTACTCGTAAGTGAGAATTTTATGTTAAATAAGCGAAAAAATGTTATTATTGACTCATTTAAGATGTTTGGTGTCTATTTAAGAATTTCACCTCTACATTGCCTTTACATAAGTTCTCTGGGTACATTCTGCTTCTACGATGCAAGTTTCAACATTGTACATGAAGTATCATACATGTGCCATGTGCGTGTAAAAGAGTCTTAGTGATATCGAGTATTGTATACTCGGATTTGTTACATTTTATATTATGACAAAACCGGGCATAATACTCGGCGTAACTAATACGGTTTTATTGATAAAATGGCCGATTTTGTGGTACATACCTAGGTATGATTCATATCTAAAATACTCCACCAATCCGCACTGGGTCTGAGTGGTGGAGTGCCTATTATCTTATATGTTTTGCTATAAAATTATTGCAATTCGGAAACGTGATACTAGGTGATTTCCCAGAGCAAGATTAACCATTTCGATTGTAAATTGATGAATGCTACCAAATTGATTTTTGTATCAATCAACTAATCGTGATGGAGTGAGTGATTAGTGTTGCTAATCGTGAAAATGGTAAGTAGGTACCATTATTTCATCAGGCGCGATCCCTTGTGGGTCAAACCGATGGTTCAAACAGATTGTTTGTCTACAAATTTATATTTATTTTTATATATTACGTAATGTAAATTAAAGACTTAATAACTTAGCCACAGAGGTATGTTTGTTAGAACTCTGTACGCTATGCCTACCCCGCATGGGATCTAGCGTGATGATATAATTAGATAACTTAGGTAATCTTTTTTTACAATTGTAACAAACAACAAGGGATAACTAGGATCAACGGCTTCTTAGAAAAAAATATTATCATGTAACCTAAGCTTACGTACCAATTAAATGCAATATATTTGTGAATTGATGTAGAGCGGTGGTGCGATTCTTGGCGGGTCTGCAGCATGGAGCCTGCTCCGTATGTCCTATTATTTCTGGACCTCTGACCTGGGCGTCGAGCTGAGTTCCAGCGTACTGTTTATGGCGGGCTCTTTACTCTGTCTGCCGGCATGCTGGCTCTCTACAATCGTGCCCTACCACACCCGGTCACTATCGTTGAACGCTACGGTTAGTACTTTATTAAAATTCAGGTTATACATACAAAGCTTAAATTATTCTCTAAGAAAAATTGAGACATAATCGGCGGAAGACGCGAAGGTATGCCAATCAGACTTTTATCAAAATGTCGGTCAACAAGTTACTCTATCGGTCGATGGTATATATTATAATTAACTTGCAATGTTTGTTTGTTTAGGTCAAATTTTGGGAGCTGAGAACCACTTCCTCTTATCCTACGAAATTGAAATTTCGTGACAATGCATTTTTATGATAAACATGACCCGAATCTGCACCCAGGATTAGTTCCAGACGAAGGAACTCCTCAATCGCTAGCATAGACACAACATTTTGACTGGCCGTTTTAAATTGCATCACTACCTGGCTGAATTTTTATGTACCCACCTTTTGTATGTATGTATCCCACCTATGTAACAAGCTTTTGCTTGTTTTTAAAAATGTTCTATACTACTAATTTATTTTTACAAGCTTTTATTTAACTTGCAATGCTCGTATGTCTGTCTGTCTTGCCGGTTCAAATCATGTGATCCATTTTTCAAGTACTTGCGGGTATCCGATTGAGCTGTAAGTTAGCATACGTATGTAAAGTTAGTGATAATGCAATAATATGGTACTATGGATCTAGTCTGATGATAGAGTCGGAAGGTGGCTATAGGAACATGTGAAGTATACAACGTAACCCCCTTGTGTTTAGGCTTGTTGGATCGGTAATAAGTACTATTTAACCAGATGGTATTCAGGGTCTGATGATGAACCCAAAAGGTGCCCGATGGAACCACCAAACAACTCAGTATAACCCTGCCGTGTTTGGGCTCGTTGGATTTGTCTTGGCGAGTACTTTAGACCCGGATGGTGTCCAGGGTCTGATAATGGAGCCCGAAGGAAGCCATAGGAACTCCTCAACTAAGAAATATATCTTTGTTGTGTTATGCTATAAAGCTAATTTTTTAAATCGTCTTTTTGAATTAAAATTATTACTTCTCTTATGGCCGTGCAGAGGTCCGCCTTAGGAGTGCTTGTGCTATTCTGCCATTTTATATTCTGCATTAACAAAATGCGTTAAAATTATTATTAGAATGAAGCGCTATGAATGATGAAATATCTTAATTATCTGATAAAATTTATCATTCAGCTTATAGGTCTGGTGAGCGTCGGAATGCTGATGCTGTCATTGGGTTTATCATCAATAACGAACCTGTCGCGTGCAGTTCGCGAGCCAGCCGCCCTTAACGCAAGCATGCTTCGTGCCATGACCATCGACGCCTTCGATCCGGCTGTTAGAAGCTCCTTTGCAGCTATGCAGATTGAGGTATATGACCCTACATATTTTTACATAACAATTTGCTATTGCTATATGCAGCATCTTCCCCTGTACGCTACGGTCATGGCTCATCACAGCAATGTCATGCCCACAAGCGACCCAGTCCTGTTTTGGCAACATGCCGTTCTGGGTAACACTGGGTAGTGTTGCCTTACGAATCATACCAGAACTCGTTGTAACTGTCGTCTCCTAGACCTATTTACTCTCAACAAGTTATAAATTAAGGGAAAACATGTTGTTACTGAGTCGACGAGCCTCATCTTTGACCCCCTTCCACAAAAAAACACCAATGCTGAATGCGTGGTGGCTTTTTTCAACTGCATAAATCCTTTGGAGAACTCTCAGCATACAAACAATGACTATATGTGAGCAAGTGCTATTTCACGTTGTGCTGTCAGAGGAGTTGTATTTTTCGTACATCACAATAATAATGAGATGTGATATGATCTGTCATAACTGCCTCGTTGGTCTAATGGTGCAAAGCGCTGGTGGCGAACACCAGGTCCTGGGCTAAATCCTAGCTCGTAAAAAGTGCGCTTTTTTAACCGACTTCAAAAAGGAGGAGGTTCTATGTTCGGTTGTATGTATGCTTTTTTTTATGTATGTTCAGCGATATTACCGTCAATTGTGGACCGATTTTGATGATTTTTTTTGCATTGAGTTCAGTATAGCTCCGCGGTGGTCCCATTTTAATTTCATTGGCATTGGACCTTGGACTTAAAAGATACACCAGGGAACTCCTTAACGACAAACAATAGGCATGTGTAAATTGAGATATTATGGGTATTACGTCAATCCTATAGGTACTTTTCTATAGAACTAAGCAGTATATTAGCCAACTTCAAAAAAGGAGGTTCATAATTCGTCCTTTTTTTATAACTCCTTTGCTTATGAACCGATTTTTATGATTCTTTTTGCATTTGGTTCAGTATAGTTTTGAGGTGGTCCTATTTTATTGTCATTGGTATTGGACCTTGGACTTTGAAGATACAAGAGGGAACTCCTTAACGGCGAACAGCACGAATGTATAGATTCCGTTATTATAGTCATTATATTAATCCTGTAGGTACCTTACTTTACAACTTAGCAAAATAATATAATATCGGTATATAAATATGACTAAATAATTAACTCGTCACTTAAAATTGTAAAATAAAAATCTTTAAAAAAAAAGGTAAACCGACTTCTAAAAGCAAAAAATAAATATTTGAAGTCGGTGCCAAGTAACCGACTGCACCAACCAGCACCGACTTCAAATATTTATTTTTTGCTTTTTGAAGTCAGTTGACCTTTTTTTTTTAAAAGATTTTTTCTATATAAAAAATTCTCAGTCACAGTGCGGATCCTAAAATTGCCCCGGAATAATGGCATTGGATTCACCGTCTACTAGCCCGCATTCTCACTGGCGCTTTTTTTAACATGCGCATTTAAGCGCTTACGGCGCATTTTATAAAATGTACCGATAGCAATTTGTTTTGTTCCAGCGCTTTACTAACGCTCGTTGATAAAGCGTATTATATAGGGTTATGTTATGTAGGTAAAGTGGTTATATAGGGATTTACCATCATCGGCGATATAAGGGTGCATACGGCACACCTTTGCCTTCCCCGTTTGGAGAATATAGACACGTCGTTACAATAAAGATGTAGTTAAGTCCTTATAATTTGACCAGCTGAGATGTTGTGGCGTCCAATCCTACATGGACTGGTACCAGCATCGTCGTACCCTGCCGCCCGCCTGCTGTGGACGTGTGTGGAACGGGAAGGCAAGTGTTAAAACTTAGCTGTTTCTTTTCTATTTTAAGATTTTTTTGCCTATATCGATTACCGCAGAATTTGACGAAGTTCGCATTTCCACAACCTATAGGTGGTGCCTTGATGATGACTTGCAGTTATTAGGATCGGGTATAGATTCTACGCTACCACTATATAACTATGAATCATGCTAAGGGTTATCTAGCTCGCCGGCGAGGTCGAAGGATCCTTTGCCCGCCGGCTGGTGCAGAGCACCACGGCGAGACACCAAGTATATTCCCTCCCCCATAGTGACTGCCCAAGCTGAGGCCGTTCCTTCTTGAGGCGCCCTTTAGCTAGTTGTCCCCTTGCCCTTCTGGTTCGAACGTAGTGGTTGCACGCTCGCCCTTTGTCCGGTAAAGCTATAAAAGCCCCGCGGCTAACAACATAGATCATTCACACACACACACACAGACACACGCAAACACACACACGGTAACTCAAATGATAATAATCACTTCCCTACATGCAAAAATAAGAGATAATAGGTGCATACCTACTACATATGCGTATGGCTACTTAGATATACGTGTAAACACGCTGCAAAAGTGTGCAAGCAATTTGAAAACTTTAGAATGTTATTTGACTTATGTGGCTGACCGTACGTGCAGCGCGGCGATCAGTGCGAGGTGCCGTTGTTCAGTTCAGGCTGCCTGGGCCCCGCCCTCATCGAGCTCCGCTACTACGCCAACTCGCTCTCCGCACTCGCTTCTGCCATCATCATCGTTATGGTAACTTTAATGAACTTTTCTATCCGTGCTATTGATCATTTAATCCATGAAGACGCGGCCGACCCTTTCTTCTAATCGCTTGCAGTGCAAGATTACAATGTTCTGCTAATGTTGTTAGTTCTATAGTTACACATATGATTTGTAAATTAATATTATTGTAAATGTACAAATTATATAATACTGAAGCGTCATCGCGCTAACACTTTCTGAGCCTGCCATGGTGATGATTTTCCTGTTTTGGGTCCCATTCTGTACTCATTGTGGTCCTCCTATTTTAAAAAGGTCGGTCAAACCAAACTGAGTTAGGGTAAAAATAGGTATAGTAAGGTAAGTTAGGGACGGAGATCATTGGAGAAAAGAAATACTTGAGGGCTTAGCACGGAAACGTTAGCGTTACCCTAACGAGTTATCTTGATGTCACGTTCATTTTTATTCAGTAAATTTGTCGTGTGACAAGGATGGCATATCAACTCGCTAGCGTCACGCTAACGACGATTTTTTCGTGCTAATCACCCTGAGCCCAGTAGTTGGACAGATCAGAGAAAAAAAATAGATATACAAGAGTTGTTTTCTTTAGGCAGTGACGGTGTTCACGGCCGTGTACACGCTGGTTAGTGGCGTGATGGAGCGCAACGAAGCCCGCGCGTTTAAGCTGCCACCGCAGCCGCTACGTATCGCTTGTTTGACGCACGCCCCACCGTACGCCCCGCCGCACGCGCCCCTCGTGGCGCTTACCTCTCCCGCGGCACACCCTAGCGGTGACGCTGCCATATAGCTGCGATGCTTGATACCTCCTATGTCTAAAGCAGACTTTTTTAGCATCAGTGATCGGCAATTCATTCGCTTTTTAGTAACTCGATGCCGCGTCCCAACCCTTCCTCATACAAACTCCAGTCGCGGCGATAACGTCGCTATTTGAACGTCTCGTACAGCGACTGAACGCTTTAATCCGCACACATTTGGATGCCTGTCGTAACGACTAAATGCTATTTTGAAACCGCGAAAGTATCATCAAAACGCAATGCAGCAACGATGCAGTCACTATAAGACGCGCGAATTTGATACAGCGATCGAACGCGGCAAGTTGCCAACGTTCGCAAAATCGCCGATCGCCATTGCTAAAAGTATCATGTGTTCTATGGCCCTTATGGGATATTTATTCAAAATTGTTAGCTTAATTTTTAAAACCTAATATTTTGTTTGATTGTGGCATTTGTGATTAGTTTTCAATGATTGTAATGCATGTTTGGCGGGTAGGTCAATCACAAGTATTATCATAGTAAAGTTATATTTTTGTTTGAAAAACTCAACATCTTTACATGAAATTATTTGAAGAAGTTATCCACCTCCAGGTTACATGTTAGTATGTCTGTGTACAATAAAGTATGTTAAATTAAATATTGTTTATTTTTTCGAAGAAGTTAACTCATTTAGAGAGCGTTCAGCTTAGGCGGTTTAGCTTCGCAGGTCGGCAGTTGTCGTCACAATGCTGCGTTTACTGTTTAGTCGTGAAGCTACCTACGAAACGGCTACTGCTAGACTACTTTCTTTATTAAAATATATTGTAAGAGCGCTTTGTCTTGGATGATAAATAAAATCAAAATCGAGGATATCTTTTTAATTGTAATTTTTTGAACACAATACAACATGCAAGCATTAAAATGCTTTATGAAAATTAGGAAACAATCATAAAGTTTTCTATATTTGGTACCTATTTTTGGTTACTTTCAAATTATTCATGAAAACGATCTCTATATAAAGACAAACAAAAACTAGAATATATTATGAAAAATTTGTTACAACAGGGCGGCGGGCGGGCGCGCCCCGCCCGCGGCGCCGCCCGGCACTCGCGCTCTCAACATTAGCTAAATAGTACCGTTACGAGTCTAGGATAATGATTCAAGCGATCGAATTACTGTTAAAGTTTAGGATTCGAAGACGAGGAGCGCGAGCGCGGCGAGCTCGGCGGGTCGCGCGTGCCGGGCGGCGCAATTGGTTAACGTTAGAGCTATCTAGAATAAATATGGTGGTGCGCGGCGGCACGGCTCAGGGCGGCTCTAGCGCCGCGCGCCGCGGTGCTTGCGGTGCGCCGCGCGGCCCCGCGCCCGTCCCCACCACAGCGCCGCCAGCGCCAGCGCCGCCGTCACCCAGCGCCGCGCTCTGCGCAACACACACACATGTGGCGCCACTCGCCGAGCGACTACATTGCTCTGCCACTAGCGCTACGCCGTACGTGTATCATACAGGCGCCATTTACACTTTAGAATTAAGATACGGTCATATAGCCGACGGAGCGCGACCCAAGCGCTCGGCTACGTTTGGTCATGACGTTTGCCACCGCGCCGAGCGGGGCTGCGCTGAGTGGCGTCTCCCGTACATTTCAGTACATTACAACTACCCAAGCCACGCCACCGTCGCGCTCCCGTCTCGCTGCGTCGGCTATGTGGTGAAACCTTTAATTACACGTGACGGGTTGCGAGCTTCTAACTAACCTACTAAATAATACTACATACTTCCTAAGGACTATGTGGTAGTATTTGTGATACTTAACCGTAAGGACGATTTGAAATTACTTTCGATCCAAAAGATAGTTAGCATGCCAGAAAAGAGTTAACACTAAATGATATTAAAACGTTATGAGATTTTGCTATTTTGATGAGTAAACGATAAAACATGCAACATAAAAAATATCTAATAAGTCCCCGATTTAACTCGTAGTGGTGTAACGAGATCATACTCGTTAAATCGAAGAGTCAAGCGTTCAAAATAAACACATGTTAATAGAGCGGATGTATGAATGAATAAGAAGAGTGGGAATGGTTACCGATGCACACAACACGCGAGATTGCTCACCAAAGTAGCACACTGCCCGCCCTGCAACAAGCGGAAACGATGCTTTCACACACCAGCCACTGAGTAAGCGACTCGGTCACTCAGCTAAGCTCAGGTTAACGCGAGAGGTTAAAGGTTATGGGGCTAAGCTTAGTAAATGAATTAAAGCAGTCACAGCATATCACAATAAACGCATCAAACGGCCGACCTCGATGAGTGAGCCGAAGACTCTACCATCGGAGTTGACCCGCCTGATTTTTCACGAAGACTTCACATGAGTACAAGGCCAGACACGTAAATACTTTCCGATTTCCATTCTATCCCTTAAAAATCGTCTATTGGAATCGTTTAGTTAACTCTTACTGCAGATTAATATTACCTACATACCTATAAGGGTGGATGTTTTCACTGAAGCCGAGACGAGGGGTAGAGTCATATGCAGGAGTTTACTAAAGACTAAAAGACTTAAGCGTAGCATGTGCGAGCCCCAAATTAGCACCGAAATTTGAAAAACCAAAGTTTAGTTTTGTCCCGTTGATGAACATATCGGCCGATAGTCATATGACTTTGCTATCGAATCACCGCTTCGCGCTATCGTGCCTCCTTTCCTTCCGGTCTAGGCAAGCGTTTTGTTCTTTTTCTCTTACCACAGACGTTATCGCCTTGTTCTGACTACCTTTCGTTGTAAAATGACATTCCTGTACATTAAAAACTAGTCTACAGGCCCTGCTTCGCGATACTATACGACACTCGGTTTGGTCTACACATTACTCCGCCCCGCTTCAATGGTAACAAGCCCATTTCTTTTGAGCTATGTTTTTCTGTATTTATCAACTGATTCCTGTTAAATATTTTACGAGAAATCATAATTATTATCACCTTCATTCTGACTTTCTAACCGACATGCGATCTCGGTAGTTTGTGCTCGTTCACGTCAATGAACGCTCAAGGCTCAATTCATACCGAGATGGCAGCGAAGCCGCGAGCAGTTCGTGTAAAAATTTTCGCAGCATATCCTTATTGATTGCGATGGATCGCGCGGTCACCCACGGCGCCGTGATCGGTTTAGCAATCATTCGACATCTTACACAAGCGTCGCACGAATTTTGCGGTGATCACGAGCGGTTGCCTCGTTATCTTGTTGAATAAAAAACGTAAACTGAATAAATATGGGCCGGCCAAAGGCACAGTGCGCGACGCATCTGTGTGTAGCCTCGCACCGGAACAGGCCCGCTCTTAGCGGCACTTCTTAGCTACCATCTCGGTATGGAATGAGGCTAAAAGATTAGTATAGTTCGCTCGGTCCGGTGAGCGAGTTCAGAGGGGGTGACGGGTGGTGGCGGGCAGGCAGGCGGACGCACCGTGCAGGCGGCGCAGTGCGGCGGCGCGCAGCCGGCCAGCGCCAGGCGGGGCGGCGCCGCGCCCGCGCCCGCGCAGCACCCCGCGCCCGCGCCCTCCTCGCACTCCGGCTCCCAGCAGTCCACCTCGCCCAGCTGCGACCAACCATTTACCTTTTATTATGCCAAAACCTCTTTATGAGAAGTCTTCATTTTCAGTCCCCATAGTGCCTCTAAAGGAAATTACCGCGTCGAATACCGACTAACTTAAATTCCCCCATAGTGACTGCCCAGGCCGAGGCCGTTCCTCCTTAAGGTGCCCTTGAGCTAGTTGCCCCCTTGCCCTTCTGGCTCGAGCGTAGTGTTTGCACGCTCACCCTCTTGTCCGGTAAAGCTGTAAAGGCCCCGCAGTCAATAGCGTAGATCATTCACCCACACAAAAATACTAACTTAAATCTGAAGATTACGTAAAAGCACGATGACTGTGGCGGAACAGTCTGGTAGCAGTTGAGTAAAACTCTTTTTTAAAATCCCAGAGTATTACATGACTTTTATGCAGAGTGTCGCTCGTAATTCATAATCAACACTGTATGTAAGTAGCGTAAAAATCAAGTAAAAGATATTTCGAAAATATCATCATGAGAACGAAGAAAAAATTCATCGTGGAGGTTTTTTAGCTATTTTCGATTTCAGAGAGCAGAGGACCTTTTTTTAGATTTTATCTCAGAATCTGGCGTCTGTATCAATAGATAAATAGATGGATGACAAAAAAATGATTCGAAGTATGGGTAATATGGCTTGATATTCAAAATATCATTACTCACGAGGCACTCGCAGATCTGGCACTGGTAGAGCCAGCGCTCGCCGCTGCGGAACGTGACGTGGTGCATCTCTTGGTGCCGGCAGTGGTAGCGTGGCTCGCAGTGCGGGCAGCACTCCAGCGGCGCCACGCTCGAGGACACGCTGCTCTGTAACTGTTTTGACACCATGAGAAGACTTCACTCTTAAGTTGCAGAAACGAGCGTAATCGTGCCAAATGGCCGTGATAAGCAGTCCGAGAGGTTAACCTGTTGAGTGAATCTCTTTTTTCCCTCTTATATGGTAAGGCTGCCTCCCAATACATACCCGTGAACAGTGCCGCTCACGGGGACTAGGCTCTTATTTCTCGACGGTTGTCTTGCATATTCTAGTCACCATAACTAACAAATGAATAGAAAGATACCAGTATATTGGAACTACGGTGTTTTTTTCTGCCCTTCCACTCCGATTTAAATGTTCAGAGATTTGCTAAAATTTAAAACAATTTGTTTAATAAATAAGAGGTTATTACCGTAGCAGTATGGTTATCGTGTAAATCGCAGGCGCAGACGGCGCGCACGCACGCGGCTACGCCCGCGTCGCACGCGCAGCTGCGGCAGCCGCCCCCCTCTGACCATTGCGCGCCGTCCGACATTATACGCCCCTGCCACGAACAACCTGGCAAACAATACGTTACTTTTGCGAATTACATTATAATGAATATTTGAAATAATGCTATTTTTCGGATTTTATCGCGGTTTATTTTTGATTTTTAGTTCCCGACGTTTCGAGTGCTTTGCAGCACCCATGGTCACGGGAGGGACTGAGGTGTTAGACGTCCAAAAGGCATAGTTGTTCCGGGGTACCCTCAAACTTCTTAATTATTTTTGTTGGTCCGATCTACGCAGAATGAGCTCACGGTGTCTTGAGGTCTTGCAGTGTTATGCTTGGTCTTGGATTTGATTATATTAATTACCGGATCCCAAGTCGACGGAAGCACCCAGCCATCTTCTCTATTGAAATTAGGATGTTTTTTAATTTCAATAGCCTCGCGAACCATCCTTGGTAGGAATCGGTGTTCTTTCACGAGAATTTGTGGTCTATCAAATCTGATGTTATGGCTGGTGCGGTCAAGGACATGTTCACAGACTGCAGACTTCTTTGAGCGACGGTGTTTTAGGTCAGCTATGTGTTCTTTAACTCGAGTTTTTACCGGTCTTTTTGTTTGTCCTATATAAGAGAGACCACATTCCAATTCGACCAATTCGCTAGCTTTCTTAGATGTCTTAATAATCCGTAACCCCAACAACACCTTAAGCCATACGGTTTATAGAAAAAAGACCCATAGTGATAGGTACTTAAACGGTGAATCTCACCACCATCCAACACAGTTAGCTACTGTGGGTAAATCTTTGTTTCAGAGAGCACAAGGAACTGTGACAAGAAACATCTGGCTGCCGAGCTTCAACATGTCAAGCAAGTCCTGCACGACAATAAGCTTCGAGTCCCACGCCAACGTCACAGTGACCGAGTGAAACCAGCCACAGTCGAGCGTCTTCCTGCAGTACTACCTTACATGAGAGGAGTCACGGACAAGATTGGCTATATCTTGAAGCGTGCTTCAATTAAAACATTTTATAAGCCGCCGAAGAAGATCAGTCAATTTTTACCATCTGTCAAGTGTCAGATCCCTCTACAAGATGCAGGAGTATACAAGCTTGATTGTGAATGTGGTCTCTCTTATATAGGACAAACAAAAAGACCGGTAATAAGTCGGGTTAAAGAACACATAGCTGACCTAAAACACCGTCGCTCAACGAAGTCTGCAGTCTGTGAACATGTCCTTGACCGCACCCGCCATAACATCAGATTTGATAGACCACAAATTCTCGTGAAAGAACACCGATGCCTACCAAGGATGGTTCGCGAGGCTATTGAAATTAAAAAACATCCTAATTTCAATAGAGAAGATGGCTGGGTGCTTCCGTCGACTTGGGATCCGATAATTAATATAATCAAATCCAAGACCAAGCATAACACTGCAAGACCTCAAGACACCGTGAGCTCATTCTGCGTAGATCGGACCAACAAAAATAAATAAGAAGTTTGAGGGTACCCCGGAACAACTATGCCTTTTGGATGTCTAACACCTCAGTCCCTCCCGTGACCATGGGTGCTGCAAAGCACTCGAAACGTCCGGAACTAAAAATCAAAAATAAACCGCGATAAAATCCGAAAAATAGTTTTATTTCATGTGTAATATTCGCGTAAATCTAAGATCTCAGTAAAATGAATATTAAAAAAAATACATTTTGATTACGACATCAGCAACAAAACAAAAATGCAAAAAAGACATGGTATTATGAAATTTCTCATTTATTAGATGGCTAGAGGTTTTCAAGGAACTAGTTAATGTTTAATAACCACCCGCTTTCTATAAAATCCATTGAAAACGCTAATTCTTTCGTCAAAAACTTAATCGAATTCAAAGTTATCCGAAGTACTTACCAATGTCCATAAATTACTGTGTGAATGCAATAATGTGTAATATGTTCTGTAATACGTTAAATTAATGTCAAATTGTTTAAATTACAGAAAATCCTACGGTTTATAATGTTTAGTGTGTACTCGATAGCCTAATGGCTTTCGAGAACCAAGAAGGCAAAAAAAAATAACCTTAAAAATGGCAAGTTCGATCAAGTCTTATGTAAATAAGACGTCCCCATCAGGTATGAATGTTTGCATACCTAGTCTATAATAACCTAATATAGTAAATACCCTTTTGTACTCACTCAATTCGCAGTGTTCGTTTGAATCACATTCACAACGGAAACTGCCGTCAATATTAACGCAGCGCGCACTTGGGTGGCATGTGTGGAAACCCTCTGCACACTCGTCCACATCTGTAAAATAAATTAATTTTGGTAACTGACCAACTAATTATTAAAAAACAAAAGAACTATTGAGTTAACAAATAAAGAACATCCCAAAAAGAAGAGGTTAATCTTGGAATGCTCTTAATTTTTTTTAAATAGAATCAATTGTTTTGTTGGAGCATGTTGTAAAGACTGAAGGCTCCGGATTAATCTTTTAACGCAGCAGCTTTATTTAATTCTCTCATAGTAAGCACTAAATGGAGTATTCAATCGTATGGAAATCGAATCGGATTGAATAGAAACAAAATTCAGCCGAAGGACCCCGATGGATGGAATAAGACCAACTCACCAGTCCATAAAACTAACGTATTAGAGAAACTGATTTGAAGACATTGTCTCCATTAATTCCCTTGTCCCTATAGATTCAGAAGCCACTTTTGATATTAAATTACTACCTTTATTTAGTAGCAAATTAAAAACTTTTGTAGGCCCAGTAAAATACTTTAAAGTTACAAGACGTTTCAAGTGGCTCCTCAGTTTGAACTTTTGAATTGAAAAGCCACCCTAGAACTTGAAATGTAGCCGATGGATGGTCTTGATAATTTCCCAGGCGTTGCCACCGGGTTTTTGGTGGTGGTTTATGGTGACAGCCGAGGAGAAAGGCGGTGAAGGGCGGTACCTTGGCAGCGGTCGAGCAGCGGGTCGCGGCGGTAGCCGGCGGCGCACACGCAGTAGTAGGAGCCGGGCGTGTTGACGCACAGCGCGCGCGCCGGGCACGCGGCGCGCGCGCGGCACTCGTCATGGTCGCGCTCGCAGCGCGCGCCGCCGAACCCCGCCGCGCACGCGCAGCGCTCCGCGCCCACGCACTCGCCGCCGTTCAGGCACCCGCCCGTGCAGATTGCTGTTCGACACACAATCGTACGTTCCAGGTCAATCGCATGCCGACTGGCCGAGCAGAGTCGTGCGCGGGCGAATGAGCACCTCTTCGTCTACTAGAATCTCTTACCTCTCTGCTGATCATTGAAGACAATAATCCAAATAAATTCCCCTCTTTACGTGCATACTGAGGGAACGATTTGGATTTTTCATTTACAGTGATTCACCGGAGAATTTAGTCATATTTTTAGCACACTCATCCACTGTGGGATTAATGTGAATTTTTTTGCACACAACCTCGGATTCCAATTATTATTTCAAATTATTGGCATATATGTTCAGAACAACAGATCTGATACAGTAGAGTTCGTCTGACAAGACCGTTCGACCAATGAGTTACCTATGCGAGTATTAGGCCCACTTTTACGAACCAGGGTTAGCGTTACCTATTGACTAACTCGAAGTTATAACGTTAAGTTAAAGGCAATTTAACGTTATAACCTCGAGTTAGCCAATAGGTATAGCTAGCCCTGGTTCGTGCAAGTGGGCCTTAATCTATCAAATTTAAATCCTGTCCATAGTGACATGAATAATGTATTCCTTGAGCATCACTATCATCCATAGTACATACGTGAGCAGTTGTATCCATCCCCTGTGTAACCCTCTCGGCAGCGACACGTGTAGGAGCCTGGCGTGTTCGTGCACACGGCGTACGCGTGGCAGCCATGCGTGGCGCCCGCGCATTCATCTACCTGAAAAACCATCGAGATAAATGTTTAAAGTTTTTCTACATCTAAATACGTCCCTGATCTAAACAACCAGCTCTGTAGAAAACTATATATACTGCGATATACACGTTAGTATACTAAAGAAGAGTGATGCATTTAGTTATGTACATACGACAGTAATCGGTTAAGAATATAGTTGTTTTTAAAGACTAGGGTCGGCTTGACGATTCTAACAACAAATAAATTATCACAGATTTATCCATGATCATTTTTTGTGCAATACTTAAGATTAATCAACAAATTCAAACAACGTACATCGTCTTTATTATTTATTTATTTTATTTTATTTGGGAGGCTTACAGCTAATATAACAAAGTAGGTATAGATAAATAAAGTCAGAGAGCCATTAACAAGCCTCCGCATCTAGAAATGAGGTATATATATGATGCTGAAGTAGGTAAGTTGACAGTATTTCTAAATAGCAAAGAACTGTTAGAGAGATGTGAAGTTTATTATCATCAGCTGAAAGACGTTCACTGCGATTATGGCAATATTCTTTTCAATGATCGATAGTTTCTTCATTACAACGTAATTCATCGTCCTAATACGTAACGTAATTGTTTCATTATATATCCATTATAACTAAGCCTGTAATTGACTTGGCTAATTTGTCGTTACCTCAACGCAATTGAACTTGTCTCTTCTCGTGTATCCAGGTAAACACTGGCATACGTAGCTGCCGACAACATTGACGCATCTCGTGTTGGAGTGGCAGTGGTGGCCATCTAGCCCACCCGCTCTCTGACATTCATCCACATCTGAAAACGATGATAGCCCAAGTAGAATAAGAGCATGAAAAGTCGCATAAAATGAGGACAATTACGAGTACTAACGACACTTTTCTGAAATAAGACCCGTGTCGTTATTTGAATTTCTCAAAATGTGTGATACACTTAAGCCCAGTGGCTAAGGTGTACTATATACCTACCTAAGTTGACAATGCCCTGCACCCACAGTTCAGTTATAGGGTGATCTTTTCTAGGAACCACCGTTTCAGTGACTACTGTACTCTGCCTAAATGGGACAGGAAAGGGGTAGAATAAAAAGAGATAGAGAGAAAGAGAGTACCATGAAGAAAACAAATAGATCATGCAAAGTAAACTAAAAAATGCAACAAAAATTTTACCTTGACAGGTGAGGCCGTCACCCTGGAAGCCCTGGTTGCACTTGCACGTGTATTTGGTGTTAAGATTCATGCAGGTAGCATTCTCGTCGCACGAGTGGCCCATGCTGCAGTAGTCCACACCTATTCACACATATACCATTAATAAATTTTCTAAAAATTACAACACAATAGATGACAACCAAAAGAATGCAACGGAATAAAATACCGGAAAGAGATTTTTTTCGGTTTTTGTCTACCCCTGATGAAGTGAGGTGGACCTAGACAAGAAAATGTATCCTAGATTTATCTCAGCTGAACTGAGGTGGGCCACTAACAAGAAAAAGTGCATATGGTCTACCTAGGACAACAGGGCCTGCAGTTTTAGTTGGCAAGTCCTAAGGAGTTCAGTTTCACTCGCCTGTTCACCTGAGGGGCCTTGGCCTCGGGTAGATTTTATCACATTCGCTGGTACAATTTCTGGAGTATCCAAGTGGAGGTTAGAGGGACTGACCAGGACAGAACTTGCAGCACTCCCCGGGCACTGTGAACTGGTCGGCGGGGTCGCACGGCAGCGGCGGGCACGCCACGTCGGGGTCGACGCGCGTGCACTGCATGTTGCCGTCGTGGCAAACGCACTCCGCGCACTCCTTCGGCGCGAACCGCTCGCCGTGCTCGTATAGCGTGCCCTTCAGCAGGCATTGTCCTGTTACACAATAACACAGAACTAGTGTCATTATCTAGATTCATCACGGTTTTAGACCACAGGAACGGACTGCCTTGTTTGTCTAGTAGAGTATGGTACAACTGGCAATCACGAGAGGGTTAGAAAAAATGTTGCTGAGATTTTTTTTTTCAAGTATTTCTCGTCCGAGAATCGAAGCATGGAATTGTGTCCGATAAAACTTTTGCCCCCTATTACATTAGGAATTAACATTGCCGGCAAAATGTGAGTGGCCACATGTTACCACATCGCTTAGGGACTAAGATCTCTTGCAGGGTCGGCAGCAAGAACAGAGTTCTAACTGTTTATTTCCTTCCGAAATTTGATTTAATTTCTTATATACTCACTCAAACATGTTGGACAGCATTCGCCCGGATGCAGCACCGGATTCTTGCACTCGGCTCTATCGCACTCAACTGGCCTGCACGTTATCTCTCCGTGCTAGAATTTTAAGGCAGTAGAGACATGATCACAAGGCACGACTAAACTTAAACTTGGTTACCATGCAGTGTCTAAATCGCTGACGTTGGGATGTTATCAGGGGTCTGTATTAAGTCCGTATCTCTGGAATTTGGGTTCGATGATTTTCTAGAGATACCTCTGCCGCGTGGTTGCACGTTAATTGGTTACGCTGACGACAGACTTCTACTCATAGAATCTAACACTAGGGACGGGCTAGAAAAATTAGCGGGCATATGTCTGTATCTAATTCTAAAATGGAGTGAAAGAAACCGCCTTACATTCGATTCTTAAAAAAACATACCAACTCTTATTAAAAGGGAATATACAATCAGCGCCGCGTATTAAATTCAACAGTTAAAAGAAAAGAATCGGTTTTTATCTCGGTTTAGTTCTGGAGAGAAATTTATCATTTATTGAACATATTACAACTGTAGGCGAAAAAGCTAAACGAAGCTTTTATGCACTCACCAGAATATCAAGGTCAACTTGGGACCTTCGTTTTAATACTCTTAAAATCATCTACGGAGCAACATACTTAGGCTGTATGTGTTACGGTGCACCTGTATGGGACGACAGGGCCACGATAGGTGGCGGCACGAAGAAAACTGCTTCAGAGTCAACGCTTGGCACTGATATTTTTGTGTAAAGCATACAGGACGATCAGTACAGAAGCCCTACCGGTACTTGCGGGTGTGCTTCCAGTTGATCTTGAGGTTCAGAGACGCGCGTCAATGTACTATTCCACTCGAGAAAACTTGAACACCGAGTTTCTATTACCTCGAGGCTGTTGTAAAATCACTAGATTATTTAAACCGCAATCAATCGCCTATGAAGATCTTCTGAGCGAATGGCAGGAAAGATGGGATACAACAACAAAGGGCCGTCACCTCTACCTGTTCTTTCCATCCGCACGTGAGCGTTTGGCGAGAACATGGCTGGAGGTGGACCACTGTGTGGCTCAATTTCTCACCGGACATGGCAACTTTAAGAGTAAATTATTATTTTTTAAATATGAAATATGAACAATCAGCACACCACGTTCTTTGGGAGTGCAGTCTCTGGCACAACGAGGGTACCATTATGTTAAACAGTCTGCGAAATACATCTGGGGTAATCTACTACACGGATCTTGTAGAAACTCGGGATAATTTTCGTGCGTTCAAGTATTTTTGCCATACCTATTACTGGAATCAAACATGAGGCTCACAAATAGGCCCTGTTGTTTTATTTTTGTTACGTATCCATGGTACTTTACAACTGGGATTATCCTAGTTGTAGTCTCCTTCTCTATGGCTGATTGGCCAATTTTTTTTTTGTGTCTCCCGCTTTACAAAAGAGGGAAATGGAATTTTTATTTTTCCTACTCCTCCTGTTTCTTACATTAAAGTGCTTCCGGCGACACCCCAAGGTTCAAACCTTGGCGTCATCTAAGAAGACTATTGTGGATCCTGGCTTACAGGAGTTACAATGGTGGAATTGTGTGTGCCGGGCTTAGAAGAGACATGATAGAGACGAGGGAATATCGGCATATATAAATTGCTTAACAAACTCGATCTAATAATTTACCCGAAAAATAAAACTTCAAATTGCTATTTTATTTCAATTTTAAAATGCAACGGACCGAGTAAGCCCTGCCGAATAAAGTAAATATAGTGTTACACCACAGATTTCTGGGTGTTTTACATATATTTTAGGCTATACACAACCAAAATAGGTCGATACATACCACGCAGGAGCAGCGATTGCAATCTCGCTGCCAGGTGGCGCCGTCGGCGTGCACCGTTCCGTTCGAGTAGCACGACTTCTGGCAGTCGCACTGCTCAAGCCGGGCCAGCCTCGCTTCGGTGCCAACCAGCTGAACAAATAATCGAATCAGTCTATATTGTCCCACTACTGGACAAAGTACTGGGCATACTCCATCACACAGACCAAGTGCGGATTGATGGAGACAGGTGTGTGACCACTAGCGGACTCCAGCACGAGCGGCAAGACTCTTCTCGCGCAGGACAATATATTGTCAACCCGTGATTCGACTCTTGAAGCCAATCCCAAATAGTTCTGTCTATAAGAGTTTCCTTGTGTCAAACTTTTATCACGGTACGATATGCTAGCGCGTATGACAAAACGGTTCTCTCACGCCTAAGTTGACAAAATTCGTGATATGTATTGTTGCGTCTCCAGTGTTAGACCTGCAGTTGTTGATACTTATCAAACTGCCCATAAGGCCTCCAACTTGGCTAAACGACTATCACATAAGTGGCAGCCGGGACCAAGGCGAAACATGGACACGCTCGAATATGAAAATGCCACATACCCATCTCATATAGACCGAGCGGAACGCTTGTAAGTCTTGGTGATAGCTAAGAACACCACGGCCACGCAGCGCTACGAGTGCTTCAAACAAATAATACAGTTATAATTCTCTTTGGTAGATCACTTAATAAATAGACAGGCTCGTAGTGAAATATCGCCGCTTTATAATCTTTTATTCACAGAGCCCTGAGCCATTCAAATCCGGCTCTTTGACTATTTCGAGGGAGTCATAACTTACAAATTGAGTTTTAATACTTACAAGTGTAATAAAATATTCAAATTTGTGCAAAACAAAGCATTAGATTCGTTCTCTTTACTTGTTTTAAAGCCACTTTAGTGCATATAATGATAGTCCATTTTTCCTATTGGGGAGCTGGCATGTGTGTACCTTGAGTGATAGGTCATGGATATGTGTCGTGAGCTCCTGCACCGTAGCTTGCAGCAGAGCGAACTGCCCACACGTGGGACATTCCGAGTCGAGCCCCGGGCATTGAGCCAGGTAGCCATGTGGCCCACTCACTAATCTTACTTCTTGAAGTGTACCCTGGAATCAAATGTACCCCCTTGAAAATGCAAAATCTTGTTGCTAAAAAGCATACGAAACATTGTATAGTATTAGTGGTCACAATAATAAGCATAGTGTTAAAGTCTTACCTTAAATAATGAATGTTTACTATTCCTCTGCCCGACCCAGAGGGCGAGCTGCGGCTGCGTGAAGTTGCGGTCAGGCGGCGGGATGAGCCGGCGGTAGAGCGGGTGGCAGTCGACGAGCAGAGTGGCCTGCGCGCCGGACACGGCCAGCGCCAGGCGGTGCCACGCGCCGTCCGCCAGCCGGAACGGGAACGTCTCCACGCGCGGCGCGCTGCCGCCTGCCGCCACGTAGTGCAGCCGCACCTCATCGCGCCGCCCGCTCGACTGCACCTCCAGGTACCTGGGCACCACAACGATGCACTATACATCGCACACCAACGTGACGTCGCGCTCCCGGAATGACTCCGCCGGGCCCTCGCGAACTGTTCCGAGGTACACATAAACAAAGCAAACAACACATATATTCGACAGGCGACGCGACGGGACCGGCTTCGAGCGGACTTCGGCTCGCTCTACATCTCAATATCGCTCCGCCAAGATAGGGGACCATGTACCTCGGAACGGATCGCGTTCGGTGTCAACGGAGATGCTAGCGTCTGGTGAGTCGCCAGAGACATGACGCGCGCCGAGCGCGTCACGCGATGTTCGCTTTCGCAGAATTTTAAGGGAGAAGCTTGACCGGGCGTTTTTGGCCGACACCATGCGCGGCGCGGTGTCAACGGGAGCGCCGAGCGAGGCGTCAGACGCGTGACGAGACGAAACGGATTCCCATGTCGCTTGGAATGTGAGTGCGGACGAGCTCGGCGGTGTCCCCTCGATGAGCGCAGTGCTGCGGTGCGGTCGGCCGCACGGTAAACGACAACATCCAGGTGATAACATCGAAAGACGAATCGTGAGGAGAGACGGTCGGACATACATATACAGAACACAGAACGTCAAGACACAGAACACAAGACGGACGGCGACGGACGAGGCGCGGGGAGCGCATGCAAGCCGGCCCGCCCGCGTACACATACATCCATGCAGAGGTAACAGTGAGCGCAATCAGGTCAACGGATGGATCGAGGAGGACATTCCGAGGCACAGGACATTCCAAGATACATGATTCTCCCCTGGGCGCGCGCACGCATGTAGCCGGCTAGCAGCGAGATGCGTGCGCGCGCAGCGATGTTGAGATCTAGAACTCACCGTGCCGAGCGCAGCCGCGCCGCGCCGCGCCGCCGCCGCACCGCTCCAGCGTCGCCGCGATCGGAGCTTTGCCCAGTGGCTCATGTCGGCCGACTACTCGATATCAGATCAAAATTAGTAACAGAAACAAAGTGTTGGCTCCATGCGTTCCCAATGAAAGGCAATGCTGCATAGCTGTTACTACGCTAGCTTATGGAGCAACAAGATCTTATTAATTAAACATTTTATCGATAGTGTCATAAGTCACTATTCCATACAACAACTTACTAAAATTTTGTTGTTTGTAAATAATTCAAAAAATAATTTTACTTCAACTAAAGCGAGATCGTGCTGCAAACTTAAAATACTTGTAACCGAAATTAAACATGAATATATATTTGTATTATGTTTAGATACCTGTTGTATCCATGTGAGAAGGAAATAATAGTTCCAGAGTTGGCGGGCTCCTGCTTAAGGGCAGCCAACACGGTGAACTCCGGCGAACGGCGCAGGAGTTCGGCGGCGCGCTCAAATGCGGCGCCTTCTACTTGTAACGAACGAGATTCTCCTGAAACCAGATGTATGACTGATAAATGAATATGCATTGGTAATGCACAACAGCACTATTGATGTTTGCAAGCTTATAAAATTCGAAAAATATTAACTATTCGAAGCTGCCAAAACTGCCATCGTATGGTACCACTTGTTTATAATAATTGTAACTAGAATGCGTTATGTACTAAGCACAGAATATTACCATGTAAGCGAACGTACGTTACGTTGTTGGAATAAAAAAACGCTGGTACCTAATTAGAAAATTAGATAGCAGCAGCGTTTTTTGTCCTAATCAAGTTAAACAATTATTTATAATATCAATATTTTTTAATTTATTTATGTAACTGGTGAAAAATTACTGCATTAAGTACGAAAAAGAAACCTTGATTTATTGAACTCTTCTTCATTTCCATTTTTACAAACTTTGTGTAAACAGGTTCTATTAAATTAATTCTATCCCAGTTCCTTTATTAGTATAATAAATAATGAAATAAAATAAATAAATTAGGTATTTATTTTTAGAGCAGTTGTTAACATAACTAACCGATTTTATTTTGAGATCGAAACAATTAGACTTATTTTTTACTCCTGTACGTATTGCAGGGCCATAAATCTGATAACGATCAGCTGGTAGAGTGAAGGCTCGAAGCGTTGTCGTGATCTCTAGGGCTGTGCTCTCGGGCTGTAACGATCGTGCGCTCTGGCGACTTGCCAATTCCACTGGCAATATCTTAACTCTATCATTTCCTTATGCTGTTAAAGCTAATAGATGTCATGCATCACATAATGTTATGTCTTCTAGTTACAATTGATATTTTACGTATTTCTAGATGTTCATTCTGGTCTTGTAAGTCCTAGCTGGACCGGACAAAATTTCAGTCATGTTCCTTACTTGTAAGGTAACTTGATAGATGGTTTTTTTCTTAATATATTTACAATATTTATAAAAGAAGTTAAAGTTTCCTAAAGCTCGAAATCCAAAATCGAAGTCTCTTTCTAAACTTCGTGACCCAATTTCAATGCTTTATTTTAAATTGAGCAACGGTCTCTGCCAAATAAATAGATTGAATAATAATGTAAACTGCATTGCCTGCAATCATCCTGCAATGCAGATAGACAGTTATACGACAAGAAATTTCAAGACAAAGCTTTTTCATGCAATATTAAACCCGCATCGGAAAGACCAACCATACTAAGAGTACTGTTATACTCACAGATAAACAAGATATTTTTGAGCCACTCTGTCAGATTTCTTGAAAACTTGAATTTCCACTGCCTAAAATCTATTAACAAGTTTACAGAACAACCCCTAAAAAACCACATCAAAATTTAAAAAAATAAAGAGGGCAATAGATTTAATTTAAGAAAGATCGACAAGATGACGAAATAATATTTCGAATGAATAATGCGCTAACCCATCACTAACTCATATATTTACTGTGGCAATACTTCAACAAGACATTTCAAGGGAAATCCATTTCACGAAGAATTGTACCAGCATAGGAAAGATAGGCCACACTCAGTATACTATAACATTTAGGGTGATCAATGAGATATTTTCCATTTGACTCTGATAAATTCCTTTGCAACATGAATGCCCATCGTTTAAAAGCTATTCCCAAAATTCTATTCACAAGTTTAAAGCAGAACCCCAAAAGCCACATCTAAATGATAGATATATAAAGTGTGCAATAGTCAGATTTAATTCAAGAAGGGTCGGCAAGATGACGAAATAATATTTCGCATGAATGACGCGCCAACCCCGGTGGCTAGGGTGAACCGAGCGGAAGGGGAGCAGGATGTCGGCACGCGACCAAGAACTAGGAAGAAAATATAATTTTATTTCAAAAAAGAGATTTTGTCTGCGTCTCTGCCTACGTCAACCATTATTTGTATTGTAAAGTACAGAGTGTTACTTAAAAACTAAGATATTTTATATACGATTTGGTACGGTAAAACGGGAAATACATTTCTCCTTTGCGTAGTCCTCGACTGCGTGTTTTGGGGAGGTCAGGCTCTTTTTTATGTAGAATAGAAGGGAATGTTCCGACAGAAACAGAACCAATTTTTTTTAACCGCACTTATTAAATCAGACTGTTAGCTTTCGTGATGCGCGAACAGAAAAAGTAATAAAAAATGTTTTCCTCCAGAGACCGCCAACAATGAGTCTAATATTTTTTCAATATATATCTTTAATGTAAATATAGGCGGATAAATAAACATGCCCTAATGAATTAGTAATGACTTAAAATACGACCCGTAATCCCAAAAATCATGTATTAATGAAACAGTGTAGATTGCATTTTCTTATATATATTTATAACCGAAAAATATAGTATCGTTAGGTTAAGAATAATACAAGTATCACTAAACTCTTTTCACATTATGTATTCGTAACCTTCTGACAAATGGTATTCTGTTACGGAGCACGGAACGCGGCTGGGGTCGCGACGTCATCGCCCGGTCACGTGACCGGCTGGCTCCTCACGAAACACGAAATAGCCTGGGGCTGGAACACCAAGAATGTAACTATAACACTCAGCTTAACTTAATGCGTGAATATTTTACCCCTACAGTTCTTATCAGAAGAAAGTGTATTTTTTTGTTTCTACGGGTTATAAGACGCTCGTCACACTGCAGGACACGTATTCGCTATAACCAAACGCGACGCGTTACGATAACTTCGAGAAATGATCGTGTAATAATGAACTATTCAACGATAATTTTACGAAATTATCGTACCGCCACTTTACTTGTTTGATTGGTCATAGCTAGTGAGGGCCCAGGATTGCATAGTTTTGAGTGATCAACGATATTATAATAAAAAGGAATTAAAGCAGTTCAGTTAGCGTTCACGTTTGGCTCAGTCATTCTGATGTTGGTGATCGTTTGTGACATTTCCATTTCCGAAAGTCTCCGTATTTGACAGACGGCCTCGTAGTGGGCCTTATTACTAATATACTGATTTATTACATTGTAATTAATTTTCAAGGGGAAAAATTTTACAATGGAACCGACTCAAAAACACATGACATAAATTATAGCCTATGTGTTATTTTGATGTATAAGCTATATTACTGTACAGTTTCGTCCAAATCGGTTCGGTAGTTTTCACATAAAAGTGTGACAAATATGCATACATCCGCCCTCAAAAACATTTGCGTTTATAATATGAACAGAAGTAAACATATCATTTTTTAAACGTAGCCCCGCACTAGGATTTATTTCTGTATCGTGGGTGCGTTTACAAACATATAAATGCACATACACAGATACACAGACCGAAACAAATAATTGTGGGTCACCCAAAGAATTGTCTCGTGCGGGAATCGAACCCGCGGCTATTAGACACAGTGGGCGGAGCGGCTTAAGCTCGACGACGATTTAGCGCAGTGGTTAAGCGCTAAATCGTCCGTCAATCATTGATCCTCTTATTCGAATGTAGAGTTAAATATGTTTTTGCTAAATCTCTACCGTAAGCATTTGAACGTAATGAATATTCCGTAATATAAATTCGGCTAACGAGTACGTCAAACCGAGTCTTTAACGAAGTTCGAAAGCGTCACGTCTTTTGAGGAGTACGTTCCAACAAACTCCGCCCAATGCTAGAATCTCGATGGAATAAAATGACGTAACCACGTGAAAACTTTCGAAAAAATGTTTATTTATTTATTTAACTCGTGTCTTATCTGAAGGGCAAGTCAAGAGTCTCCGTAACCGGCGAGCGTGTATGAGACGAACTATGAGAGTGGAGGAAGCCAGAGAGGTCTGTAAGGAAAGAACCTTTTGGAGCTCTGTACTCTCTGCCTACCCCGCGAGGGAGCTGGCGTGATGATATAGATAGATAGATAGAACTCAAGGAAAATAAACAGAATTATTATTACATAAAAAGTACATAACTGAAATACCTAAAACCAATTAAGTTTCCACTAATGTGTTTACATGGAGTGAATCTACATATTGATGTTACTAAAATAAATTAAATAAAATGAAAAACATAATAAAACTAATACTGAAAAAAAGGAAATTTGGTTGATCTATGACGGAGAGTTAAGATTTAAAGAACCGGTGAACCCTTTTTATGTTAGGTAGGATACTCGCGAATGAAGGGTACCTTAGGGAAAAAATATCAACAGCTAATAAATTAGATGCAAGCCACTTACTCATATTAGACAAAAAAGAAAAATGAAAGCTTTCAGAGAAAACTTAAATTTTCTTTCAGGGATAGACTTAGATCATTCCGTCTGATATTCAAATGCAGCAGTTATGAAAGGACATATGTAAATATTCAGCAGAACAAACAAATTTTCCATTAAGTTGTCCACAGTTGAGAGCTAAACGAGAATGTTTCAACTACCCTAAGAGTTCGACGCCTCCACCTCGTCGGCGTAGTCGCCCACACATGTAGGGTTGTATATCTCACAACTTGGAATATAATACTTTACTGACTCGTTGGTCTATTGGTGTGGTTGTTGATCGCGAGGTCCTTGAATTCTAGGTCGGACAAAGTTATATTGGAGTTTTTTCCTATTGAAAAGCTATCAGTAGCAAACAGGAGTCTGGAAATGTTACTAACGAATACGCGCACAACAGAAACTGTATTCTGATTGGCTGTTTACTATGGATTATGAAATCAAAAACCGTGCGTAAATACATAGGTACGTATGGTAAAACTATAGATGTAAATCATGTGAATATACCATGATAAAAAATCAACACAAACATTTGCAATATTATAGCAAACTTCTAAAACATAAGACCAGGAATTTCTTAAAAAAATCTCCGAAGTTCAGTATCAGTAGAATTGAACCAGAATTCACGGGTCGCCCGTGAAATATACCATTTACAGAATTGGTAACCCTACCAGCCAAAGACTGTTTATCCATTTAACTAATACGCTCGTATTATTGCAGTAGATTGGATGAAAACAATAAATAAGACATACTATTCTCCGAATTCCGAAGAGACTGATTACGTAACCCACACAGACATGACAAAATGGATTAACTACGGATTACTCATACCCGAACTGAATCTTATTTCTAATATTGCGCTGTTTCTACTTACTTTAAATTTCCAATTTCTTTTTTAAAAATACGTAAACAACAAAATACCTAAACAAATACAGTACATATTTTTTTATTATTTAGGATTTTATTATTTGTCCTTAAAAATCTGATGTCAGTGTGAAAAACAATTTCATAAAGATTTAAGCGTCTCCTTTACCCTCGAGTGAAGTGTTGCTTAGCGTTACTCGACAAATAAAACTGGCTAGTTTAACCGTCAGATAAGGCTACTCAAAGATGATAAAATTCGTACATAGCCTTACTTGCAACTTTAACTGTCGATTAGTCCACTTCAGACTTTACTTGAGAGTGGTGATTATTATTTTGATAAAATACGTTTATCTGATTCCAAAACTTGAATCACGGTCGCTTAGTTAAATAAAACAAAATTGAAAATTGCCAAGACAATGAACTTATAACAACCATCATATATGCTAAAGCTATGCAAAACAAGCGTGGAAAACATCTGTTTAAATTGAACTTGCTTTCCACGAAAATGATGAATAATGCATAGCCTCCACTTCTGACCCCGTCTGTATCTCCCCATGGCGAAATTATTATTTAATATCAATTAGTTCACTCCGCTCGCAAGTCGTGTAGTTGAAAAATCAACCATTTTTTCACGACCTCTCTATATTACGCATGGTAGAGGATTTTCAATGAAAATGGGGTCTACATAAATTGGGAGATCGAACCCTAGTTTGGTGCATTGAGGGGTTCGTGAATCTTATAAAACTGATTCATATTTCATTTGTCTGTTGCTGAAATACCAAAAGAGATTCCAAGTATGTGTGGTGATTTCAATACTCTTGTTTTTAAATGATCATCAGCTTTGGACATACATCCATAGTTTTTTATTTCTATAATAACAGTTATGCAAGCTTTCAAGGGGTCTTTTTTTCTATGTTTCCTGCTGCTGTTATATTATGTTTCTTTCGTTTTACTATGGCACAACGTTATCTAAGCCGCGATTTGAACTTAGCTGTAGGTATGTATCATATCCAATTCAAAAAATAAATGTAAAAGGGAGCCAAATTTACTACGAAAGTAAAGTAAACAACGTTTACGACATATGTTTGTTTCGGTCGAGGTGTTTGTGGATACGAATTTCATCTTAGTCATCGCATCCTCGACCTAATTGCTTATGTCTAGTAGGATAAATAGTCATGTAGTGATAGATAGTGAGGCATAGTTTATTATATGACTTCAAGTTAGGAAATTTAATAAAAAAAATTATTTTTTAAAACAAATGATCCAAATGTGAAAGATACGAGTAGTATCGGTGTAAAGATGAGAAATGGTATGCTCCGTTGGTTCGGGCATATAGAAAGAATGTCAGAAGAAAGAATGACAAAACAGATATACAATGTGAAAGTAGAAGGATGTCGGTACCGAGAAAGACCTGGACTATCAAACCATGACCAAATAGACTGTGTCTTATCTGAAGGGCAAGTCAAGAGTATCCGTAACCGGCGATCGTGTATGAGACGAACTATGTAAGTGGAGGTAGCCAGAGAGGTCTGCAAGCAAGTCTCCTTCTGCCTACCCCACAAGGGAGCTGGTGAATGACATAGACAGATAGAAAACAAATGATTTAAAAATGTTATAACGTTATACAAAAATGTCTAATATGAAATGTTCCGTTCGCAAAACAACAGTTATTTTTGAAGTACCAAATACATAGATGCTGATTTGCATGTTATGCTTAAGATTTGCTATCCTTTTAAAGAAATCCTTATAGATAGCCTCCGGACATCTCTTACCAGATGCCTGTAAATATGACCATAAAGTAATCTCAGAATTTTCATTACAATTATGAATAAGGTTACATGAAAGCAATTATTTTTCCTGCATTGTAAACAGAACAACAATTGAAATATACCATATTGAAAGCGGCTAATTCCGCGGCACGTGCGGGGAAGTGACAAACGATTGGCAATAAAATAAAATATATCCAACGAGCGCTCGGGGGAGCCGCGGAGCGACACAAAGCTGTGTTTACACAAAGCTCCGCAAATATTTGTATGTCACCGGATTTATATGAGCGGACGTTTAATTAAAAACGAACCGCCCCGGGCTTAACACTTTAACACACAGCCATTTGTAAAAGTTAAGAGATATGTATAAAAAAACACTGCCACGCCCATATTCCCCAAGCGGGGATAACAGAGACGTACTGAGTACACCCACTTTTCGACAAAGATGTTATGTTCTATGTAATATGGGTCGACCCTATTTCCATATACCGGGCACAATTCCAGACTCCGGACACATACTGGGAAGTTTTCGTTAGAAAAACTACATTTGTAGTTTACCTAGGATTTGAAGCCAGGACCTCGTGATCTCAAAGCCATGCGCTTTGCCATTAAACCAACGAGGCAGTCGAGTAGGTATATATAAAAAGTATCTCTCTCATCATCAGCAGTCCACTACAGGATAAACATCTTCAAAGATCGCTACAATGACCCGCTGTACGCATCCAGCTCAACCCGTCATCACCAACATTCATCAAGTCATCAGTAAATCTTGTAGGGGGCTTGCTTACAATCTCTATCATTACCTACACATAAATAATATCATAGGATATGCACATGTCTAAAACGTGTAACATATATAGCAAGACCTTAGAACTTAGATACCCCAATTTTATTCATCATCATCAGTTTTCTACAACACACTGCAACATAAGGCTGAGGAGACTTACGTTGCAGTGTTATGTTTTAGTGTTACCGCGAAGAATGGCACAAGAGGCCTCTTGTGCCATTCTTCGCGGTCCTGTGCCATTGCATCACACCTACCCCAAGTTCTTCCACCAACTCTGGATATATCATCTTGATTGATTTTGATTACTATATAATGTACTCAATATGAAAACGAAACATCTAGTGACTTAATCACCATGTTATTAAGAACTTCGAAACTGACAGTGGAATGATGAACGATTCGAATGAGTACCAGGAATTTTAGCTAAATGAGTATTAATATAGAGTTAATAATATTAAAAATTGTTGGTATTAATTTATTTGCCAATACACATGCAAATAGCATGATAAATATGTTAACACTAGTTTCAACCCGCGGCTTCGTTCGTGTTAACTTCAGACGGGAAACTTACATTTTTCTGGGATAAGAAGTATCCTATGTGTTACTCCAGGTAATAAACTAAATATCATCCAAATCCATTCAGCCATTTTTGCTGATTGGGTAGCTAATATCCAAGCATACAAACTTTCACATTTATAATATTAGTACAGGACAAAATCCAATATTTTCTATTTTATTCTGTTATGATCTCTGCTATCACTCTAATATGATTATTAGTTTTATCCAGCTGATTAAGCCGTAAAGCGCTTCGTAAAGTTTCCGCCAGATTAAGCTTCTGTCACAGAATCAGCCGCGGCTCGTTGGGCTAATGAAAATCAGTTCACATCAGTGACGGGAGTGAACCATAATATTTTGAGCATAGACGAACGATTTAGCGCAGTGGTTAAGAGCTTGAGTCGCTCCGCCCACTGTGTCTAATAGTTGCGGTTTCGATTCCCGCACGGGACAAATCTTTGTGTGACCCACAATTATTTGTTCCGGTCTGGGTATTTGTGTTTGTGAAATTTCATGTTTGTAAACGCACCCACGATACAGGAATAAATCCTAGTGTGGGGCTACGTTTCTTTAAACAAAAGAAAAAAAAAAATACAGTATCCGCTCGCACGGTGCACGTAATTGTAACACGAACACTTGATTTAAACTACATTATAATTTAGACTATATAATCTTACCAAGACCAAATAGACCGAGGCTTACGTAAAGGACAAGTGGAGAGTCTCCGTAACTGGCGAGCGTGTATGAGACGAACTGTTAGAGTGGAGGAAGCCAGAGAGGTATGTAAGGAAAGTATCTGTTGGAACTCTGTACTCTCTGCCTACCCCGCAAGGGATCTGGCGTGATAATATAGATATAATTTAGCCGTCTGTAGACACACAAATAAAAACAATATATTAATTTTCCGTATATGATTAAATGTAAATTTGATTATACGGGGTATGAACGTATATTTTTTTTTAATATTTTATTTGGTTGAATTTTTCTATAATATTTAAGGAGGTGAAAATATTAAATATAAATTAAATAAATAAATTCTTTATTTCGGTACACATCGTAGTAAGCATGGTTGAGATCTTCTATTAAGTATATAAAATTCTTGTGCCAGAAGGTCCCGCACTTCTATATGTATAGTAACATGAATATTTAAGTACAGCTTAAGAATAGAAAGAAAAAGAAAAATAGTTACTCAAAGAATCCAGTTCTCTACAAAATAATTGCGTAATAATTTCTTTTTTTCTATCTATATATCCATATCATCACGCCAGATCCCTTGCCGGGTAGGCAGATAGTAGATAGTTCAAACAGCGTCTTTCCTAACAGACCTCTCTAGCTTCCTCCACTCTTATAGTTCATCTCATACGCGCTCGCAGGTTTCGTTATTTCCTTATTTAAACTTGACTTACTGACAATTTCTGATCTAAAAATCCCAATAACACTTTCGCTTGTTCTAGCATTTGAATGCAAGATTTCGCTGTAGCTAACGTCACGATGCACCGTTAATTCTTTCATTTCATTATCACAAAAACATCAAATCAATAAAATATTGTAACCGTGTATTTTCAGTGCAGCGACGCATTGGACCAGTTTCTTAGCCCAGGCACTGCAATCTCAACATATGTAGATAATAATCGTAGACTATTTCAGCAATTTCGGTCGATATTACAAACGAATAAGTTTTAACGACCTCTTTTGCTTTTGTTAGTATTTACTGTCAAAGCTATCGATTTTTATCGGTATCATAAATCTTTGGCTGTAGATACTACTAACACAGCATATTATATTATTTAGACTGTGATACTACTCAATATAGTCGTAAGAAATTAAATAGGACTTATCTAATGATATCGGTAAGATAACGTTCGTTATTTATGTCGGGACTGCAGGCCCCAAAGAACCTGTCAGTACGCTTGACATGCACATCGCTCCACCACCAATGGCATGGATGTAATTGGAAACTCTGCTATAAGCCACTCAGTTAATCTCTGTATAGATCATTCAATTTTCCCACCCACTCCGCTAATTGCATACAATCCAAGTGTGCAAATCTGCTTGTGTGTTAATTCAATACTTTCACGTAGAACTGACACACTGGAAAATTAATTATTTATATTTTATTAAGATGACAGATACTAAACTTTTGAAGTATCGCTTCGATAAAGTTTTTGATAGTTCTCTTAGTAATGCCAGTTGGATTAGTATTACTATAAAGACTTTTAAATATAAAGTTTTTAAAATGTAAGTCAAGTATTTTTAACTTTTGCGCTTATATAAATATATATTTAGGTCTATTTTATATTTCATAATCATTAAGTAGGTATGAAAGATAGTATCGGTGTAAAGATGAGAAAGGGCATGCTCCGTTGGTTCGGGCATATAGAAAGAATGCCAGAGGAAAGAATGACAAAACAGATATACAATGTGAAAGTGGAAGGATGCAGGTACCGGGGAAGACCTAGACTATCTTACCACGACCAAATAAACCGAGTCTTATCTGATGGAAAAGTCAAGAGTCTCCGTAACCGGCGAGCGTGTATGAGACGAACAATGAGAGTCGAGGAAGCCAGAGAGGTATGTAAGGAAAGAACCTGTTGGAACTCTGTACTCTCTGCCTACCCCGCAAGGGATCTGGCGTGAGGTTATAGATAGATAGATAGATTAAGGGACCGCCAAAAAAGTAGACCACGATTCTAACCCAATGATTTTAGCAGTTTAAACGAATGTGTGGCTGAAAAAAAGATGATTTCTCAGTATATAGGTTGCTGGCAAGCTGGCCATATAGAAATAGGAAGTAACCCGGTATAAACGCTTGCCTATTTTGGACGAATGGAAAAGAGGCCGCATATTATAGTCCTTATCACTCTTATCCATATTCACAAAATACTGTACGTACGTACATGTGTACAAAAAACATAAACACCGTCACGCCCAAATTCCAAACGCGGGGGTAGTAGAGGCTTACTATGTACAGCCATTTTTCGCCGAAGATGTTGTAATAGGGAGCGAGCCTATTGCCGTTATTCCGGACAAAATTCTTGACTCCGGGCTGATACTGGGATTTTAACACCACTTTTTCCGATTTAGGTCCTCGTGATTTCTAGAAGCATGATTCGCCACTTCTTTTTTATAATGAAAATCGTAGCCCCACACTAGGATTTAGTCCTGTGTCGTGGGTACTTTTACAAACATCAAAATTCACATACACAAATACCCAGACCGGAACAAATATTTGTGGATCACACAAAGAGTTGTCCCGTGCGGGAATCGAACCCGCGACCTTTAGACACAGCCGCTCCGGCTTAAGCTCTTAACCATTGCGCTAAATCATCTGCCACTAGACCAACTAAGCAATCTATGTCATCATATACAAAGATCGCCACCCATGTAAACTATGTGGTATATACCTAGTTCATAAGTTACAGTTACAAATGATCTTACTCTCCCTTTCTTATTCAATGAGCCGACAAAGTGTAAGTTCATATATTGTGACAGATAATGTATTCAGTTCCCTACTCCCAGCGCTTTTGGCGTTTGACACTTGAACCAGCCGAGACAATATGGCCCGCCAGCGATCCCCACAAATTAGGGTGAACACCCTTCGACAATTACGACAGTACACGCAACTAGCTTAATGGCGAGGATTAGGTTACGCGTAAGTGAAATGCGAAAAGTTCCATGAATTTATAGGGTTGCCTTCTTATCGAAGTTTGTATTATGCAGCCTAACTATAGTATCGTAAGCTAATGTTTTTTTACTAGTAACCGTTCAAAAACGTTTAGACATGAGCAAGGAGATTTTCGTATCTATTTTTTTTTCTGTGACTGTCACACTTAATTAAAAAAAAAAAACTAAACAGAACGTGTAAAAGCCTGAAATCGAAATGATTGTCTCATCCATTTAAAAAAAAATATCGAATCATGTAGAATCCTGAAATTTGTCGGAATGATGTACCTTAATGACTAGACAGACTTCCAATAGGAAGTCTAAAGAATATATGATTTCTAATGAATAATACACTTTTATAGCAGCAATAACGAACGATTACTCAATAAATTGTAAAATGAGAAATTGGGAAAAACTATATTCTATTTCGCTTCTTCTTCAAATTAATGCGCAAGTCAAGTCTGGAGTGGTGGAAGCGAAAGACGTCTAAAAGGAAAGAGCCTACTGCAACTCTGCACTTGTCCTCGTCTGCCTTTATCCCAAGGTAACTAAGTTAAGTAAACCAAATAAACATAAAATTGGGACAAAGAGAGCTGGAAAAAAGTTAAGCAAAAACGCACGACATGTGACATACCAAATGAAGCAGGTGTTTCCCCAGTTTTTGTACAAATTGACAGCCCTACATTATTGTGACAGTGTTCTGGGCGATTTAGAGGCGAGTTAATCACTGGCCAGCGCGAGGGATGTCGGCTATTTACCGGCTGGATTAATGTTCGCACCGCCAATAATGGACTCGACCCCTGGAACGCTGGGTAAAAGGGATTACAATCAATTTGTGGAACAATCTGACATACCACTAATATGACTAACGTATATTCCAATAAATCTGTTTTGATCGTCGTGTTTTGTATAGTAGTGGACAACCCTGAGATCCCGAACTCAAAAATTAACTATTGTGATTGATTTGAAAATACCATACTTGCCCGACCAAATTTGTATTGTCCATCTTCCATCTCCCCTGATACCCAGTGAACCGTCAGTCGAAGGTTAATCTACATTTCTGCCAAATACATTTAATCTTAAGAGACACCAAGGGGTGATTTACCAACAAACAGCCAACCTATCTTATTTATTACAACACCGACACGCTTACGTTTGTCAACTCCAATATCATCCCAGACACAATTCCAGCCCCCGAACTGCGACCAAGACATTTTCAATACAAGAACCACAGTATCAATTAGTCTAATCTAGAATTCAGACCTGCAACTTCATGAGCGGCATAGAGCGTCACTAGACCAACAAGACATTTCTTAAATGACGTAAATAAGACACTACTTAACTAAAAATGCTTATGCAGGTTTGTACTAAATGAGTAGACTGACCGATCACCCTAATACAATGTAAGCCGCAATAATCAAATTAAAATCTCCAGTTTGATATCGTATGTGACACAAAGACATTAGGTAGGCGAGAAGTTAAAATGTAAAGAGGTGCGGCACGGCTTCCGCTAATGGATGGCCAGATTCTAAGCTAAATGGAATTGCAGCAAGACTTATTGCGCCCCCACGACTTATCGATGTTTGTAATCCATTAACGTGCAACTATATCTCGCTTGTAAGGCTTAGCTTATTTTACAACTGTGTCTAGTCTGAACAGACAGTAGTGGCTAGATTTTTAGTGTTTCGGGACTTCAAAATAATGTAATTTAGTGAGTATGGTTATATGAAGGATATGTATTGAAGTGACGGACGGCTTGGTCCAGTCGTTAAGAGCTTGAGTCGCTCCGCCCACTGGATGAAGAAGTCGCGGATTCAATACCTGTACGGGATCAAATCTTTGTGTAAATAAATATTTGTTTCAGTGTGGGTGTTTTTGCATGTGAATTTCACGATTGTAAGTGCGTGCACCCACGACACAGGAATAATTCCAAGTGAGAGGCAACGGTTTTTTTTAACATTGATTGTAATCGTGTATTTTTTTCTTTTAAATTCTGCGCAACCAAAATATAGATACGGGAAAAACGATTTTTTAAATTGCCTTATTTTTATATATTTAGCTTCGAATAATGAAATAACCGAATACGGAAACACCCACCTTAGATAAAATAGAATGAATGGAATCTCATCCCAACCCTTCTGCTTTGACAAAGGTATTCGCCAGGGTTGCATCCTTATCCCCTATCTTGTTCAACTCCTATGGGGGGTATATTATGCGGCATACGTTTGAAGACTGGTATGGAGGCGTACGGATTGGCAGAGTAAAGATTACAAACCTCCGATACGCCGATGACAAGACGTTATTCGCTGTAAGTGAAGCTGAAATGTCGTTGCTGTTGAATTAGATGGAGGGGGTTAGCAAAAGCTTGGTCCTCTCCATTAAAAGGTCTAAGACCAAAATCAACGTAGTGGACCGCGCCATAAAACTGAACTTCTCTGGTGTACTGGACTTACAGACTGTCGAAAATTTTGTTTACCTTGGATCCACCATTAGCAACGATGGCACCTACGTAATTGAAGTGCGAAGACGCTTCGGAATAGCTAAAGGTGCTATGACTCGGCTTCAAAAGATTTGGAAGAATAGAGGAATCGGCCTTAAAACGAAAATCAGGCTAGTGCGGACCCTCGTCTCTTCTATATTTCTCTATGAAGCTGAGACATGGACCCTTAAAGCAGCAGACCGGGGGCGTATCGATGCGTTCGAAATGTGGTGCTGGAGGAGAATGTTAAAGGTATCTTGGACTGCTCATCGAACTAACGTATCGATATTGAAACAGCTCAGAGTCACGACAAGACTCTCTACCATCTGTCCCAAGCGTATCTTAGAGTTCTTTGGCCACATTGCCAGAAAAGACGGTGACAACTTAGAGAAGCTCATGGTCACTGGGAAGGTCGATGGACAAAGATATCGAGGCCGCAGCCCAACACGTTGGTCTGACCAGATCCGCACCACTCTGGGCACTACAGTCTACAACGCGATACATGTCGCCGAGGACAGGGGAAAATGGAAAAACATCACAAGAGCAAGACTCCTGAGAGGTGGAGGTCACGACCCTCAGAGATGAGGAATACGACTCGAGAAGAAGGAGATATAATTTACGAATAAGAATTCGTGATATCAATTTCCACTAGTACCTACCAAAAATAGGATTAATTATTTGGAAAAAAATGCCACGTAAAACTTTCATACATTTATGTCGTATTTTTTGTTTATTTGTAGAGGTCAAACACATTTCATATATGTACAATGCATTCACTGTTAAACTACCTATAACGTAGATTATTTGGGAGTTTGGACCCAAATGTAGACATGAGGAATACGTCTTATCCGTTATATAAGTTCCCTAATCGCAATTCCAGGTATGTGTTCGTCATACAGGGGTATTACCGCGAAAGAACAAAAATGAAGTAAGTGCCCTTAAGCTACCTCAGTTATGGAACTGGTAAAGACAAACTCACACAATAAAAACTAAATAATAAATTAAATTTTATTTATTTCAAATATTTATTTAGAAAATATAAAGAAATAAAAATTAACACCGTCACACCTAAATTCCCCAAGTGAGTGTGGCAGAGGTGTACTATGTACAGCCTTCGTTACACATCGTTTTTGTCTTCTTATATGGTGACTCATAATTCCATTTTTCCAAACTTTCATTTAACTTACAATGTTCGTATGTCTGTCTTTCCGGTTCAAATCTTATGACTCATTATTCAAGCACTCGCGGGTATCCGATTGAGCTAAAATTTTGCTTACGTATGTAAGTTCGATGACAATGTAAAATAATAATATGGAGCTGGTCTGATGATGGAGTCGGAAGGTGGCCACAGGAACATGTGAAATATACAACGTAACCCCCTCATGTTTGGGCTTGTTACATTGGTATTAACAAGTATTATACAACTATATAGTAGATAGATAGTATTCAGGGTCTGATAAATGAAGCCAAAAGGTGGCCAATGGAACTACCTAAACTACACAATATGACCCCGCCGTGTTTGTGGTCGATGGTTTGTCTTGACAAGTACTTAGGAACTTACATAGGAACGCCTAAACTAAGCAAGATATCTTCGTCGTGATTTTACCTTAAAAGCTTGTGTTTAAAAAGGTTTTGTTAATGCACATTTTGATATTTTCCTGCAGACTTTACTGGAGTGGGTAAGAAAAAGCGACTGTGCCCGGCTAAGGGGCGGGTATGCGCATCAGCGCGCATTAACTTCTGCCGTACGGTAGCTGCATAGCTGCTTCCTCTAGTTTTATTACTTTCGTTGAATTACGATTAGCTTACCTTGTAACGTGTATGCGGTACGCTGCGGCTGCATGCCCGGCGCGACGGCGACGCCGACGCGCGACGTGTTGTGCAGGGACAGCGCGCCCAGCAGGTCTAGCTCGGTGGCTGCAACAACACACCACGAACATTTACAACATATTAACTGAAGTGTTATATCGTTAAATAAATAAATTTAGATATTTCCATGGTTACAGAAACAGCGTTATCAAAGAAAATTTAACGGCCAAAAATCCTGTTGGGACTCTGCACTCTTTGCATACCTCGCAAGTGATCTTAATTTTTTTTTTTTTTTTTTTAAACGTAGCCCCACGCTAGGATTAATTCTTGTGTCGTGGGTGCGTTTTCAAACATGAAATTTCACAAACACAAATACCCAGACCGGAACAAGATAATTGTGGATCACACAAAGATTTGTCCCGTGCGGGAATCGAACCCGCGACTATTAGACACAGTGGCCGGAGCGACTTAAGTTCTTTACCACTGCGCTAAATCGTCTATATTGTCATCTAGCGTGACAATATAGACAGATAGGTGTTATTTATGTTCATTTTCTTAAACTTGTATAATTTCGCACCGACCACACTTGTCCCCACACATCCCTAAGATATACTGGCAGAAAATGCCTCAGGTATTAAGACGGCATAAGTACACAAGTGCATAAAGAATAAATAACTAAATATTTAAACGAGCTTTATTAAAAAAAAGGTATTTTATAAAAAAAATACCATCATCACTTGTTGAAGATGATGTTTTTTTTTTATAAAAACTAACTAACAGTGGGCTGCTGTAAGCTGATAATGATTTATCAGCTTACAACAGTCCCTTGTTAGACATAGGCCTCTTCAAATCCACGCCACTGAGTACGATCCTCGGCTACTTTCATTCAATATCTGCCTTGCCTTACAAAAACATCGCTCCACCTATCCAAAGGGCATCCTGCACTACCTTTGCCAATCCGTGGTCTCTACTCGAGAACTCGTTTACTTCATTCATCAGTTCTTTGGCTATTGTGGCCAGCCCACTGCCACTTCAGCAAAAATAACACAATACCTCCATCCTAACCTATCCCAGGTCGTCAAACTCCTCAGTTCTCCCCTTCGACGATGGGTGCGGTAGAGCACTTAAAACGTCAGGAAATTAAAATCAAAATATAAACCGCAATAAAATGTAAAAACTCAATAATCTAACACGTTTGTCTTCTGAAATAATTATTACTGCTTTTAGTGTATATGTTATTTTTATGATCAGTATTTATAACTTATCTAAATAGAGTTTACGTTACAAATCAGATCTCTCATAATAAAACAAATGTCTTATAAATGGAATGGAAAATTTATAACGAAATCCATAAAATCTATCGCAGCCAATAATAGATCACTCACGTTCCGGTATTGTTTCCTATAATGAATATTTATGACTTAATAAAACAGTATTGGCCTATCTATCTATCTATCTATAACCTCACGCCAGATCCCAGTATTGGCCTAGATTCAAAATATCGACACGATAGGAGTAAATCCAAAAGCAATTGGAGAATGCAGCTTTGGCTACCTAGGTGTGGCTTGGGCCAGTCGATAAGTGTGCAGATTTTCAATGCTGAATTGTGAAATGCTCTTTCTATATATTATTATATACTATTGTCTATATTTTATTTTTATATTTCAAATATTTATTTATATAATATAAATAAATAAAAATTAACACCGTCACGCCTATATTCCCCAAGTGAGGGTGGCAGAGGTGTACTATGTACACTCACTTTTCGCCGACGATGTTAGCCATATACCGACCAGAATTACATACTCCAGACTGATACCGGTTTCTTTTTCTATAGAAAAACTACACTTGTCCGACGGGTTTATTCGCCACTAGACCAACGAGGCAATCATATATTAAAAATTAAAACTGTATTTTACATAAATAATAAAAGAAAGCGCAGCGCAAGCGCAGCGTGGGACGACCGCCTGCCAGATGGACCGACGATCTTGTGAAAATCGCAGGAAGTCGTTGGATGCAGGTGGCATCGGACCGGTTACGCTGGAAAGCGATTGGGGAGGCCTATGTTCAGCAGTGGACAAGTATAGGCTGAGATGATGATGATGATGATAAAAGAAATATTTTTTATTCTAAATACAACTTAAGGTAAGCAGTAGGTTTAACCGACACAATCTACCAACTACCCCCGTTAAACTGTGTAAAATAGAACCGACTTCAAAAAGCAAAAAATAAATATCGAAGTCGGTACCGGTTAGTGCAGTCGGTTACTTGGCACCGACTTCAAATATTTATTTTATGAAGTCGGTTTTTTTTAAAAAAAAAGCTTTTATTTTACAATGTTAAGTGACAAGAGGCGCTCGTAGCGCTGTGCGACCACTTAATGGGGTAGTCGTTAAGCCGAGTTGGAAGCCTTAAAAGGCGGCTTGATAAGAACCAACAGCAGGTGGCCACAAACCTGCGTCCAATGCCAAAATTAAAATGGGACCACCTTGGAGCTATACTGAACCCAATGCAAAAAGAATCATCAAAATCGATTCATAATTGGCGGAATGATAGCGTAACATACATACAAAAAAAACATACAGTCGAATTGAGAATCTCCTCCTTTTTAGAAGTCGGTTAAAAATAATGTTGCCAGCTTAAGACGACTAGTGTATAACTAACAACTAACGGCCTATTTCAATATTTAACTCAAGTATAGGTTTGCCTACTACGGATAGAATTGCGCCTTTATTAAAAAGGCGACAACCCGATATTTTGCGAACGCGTCCAATCATAGTAATCCGCTAATCGTAGCCGCCGCCGACTACAAACCTAACTCCCCTCCTATCAACCGCTACCGCCGTCCGCGGCATGTTCTCACCGACCCTCCCGATGCCGTTACATCCCTTCTTTCGGATACAGATACCGCACACAGGATCAGACACCGACCTCGCCAGCGAGGTCGAAGAATCCCTTGCCCGCCGGCCGGTGCAGAGCTCCACGGCGAGCCACCTAGTATACGCCCTCCCCCATAGCGACTGCCCAAGCCGAGGCCGTTCCTCCTTGACGCGTCCTTGAGCTAGTTACCCCCTTGCCCTTCTGGCTCGAGCGTAGTGGTAGCACGCTCGCCCTCTTGTCCGGTGAAGCTGTAAAGGCCCCGCGACCAACAGCGAAGATCATTCACACACACACACGCACAAATACGAATAGCATTTTAACACATTTTGTATGGAAAAACTGTCAAAATTCCACTGAAAATAAGCAAATCTATCCTAGAGTTGACTATTGAAACCGGCTAGAAATCAATCGACATACATTTTATACATATTTAAAAATATTTATTGAATTTATTAAATGAAGGTTGAATTTTAAACAGTGTGTATTTAAACTATAAATTGTGTAGTTATGAGTTTATTTTGGATATACATACCGATTTTACTTAATATTTTTAAGTAATGCAAATAGTACATAAAATATTATCGACGACTTTTTTACATCGGTCTTAACATTTAAACTAAATAAAAATAAGTTTCACATAAGATAAGATTTATATAAGATCATTTTTTTTTTATTATCAACTTAAAAGTAAATTGTGGTAAAAAGAAAACCCTGTAAACGTCAATTTGTCCGTGAAAATGTGAACACGACTATAAATACATAGACTGCTAAAAATATAATCCTAAAGAAATATAATTGGCTTTGTCGAGTAAAAAGGGGAAAATGTTCGTGTAATATTAACCATTTAAAAGGCAGAACTGTTTGTTGGGTCTATATTGAGTACCTATTGTATATTTTTCTATACTTATTTTATGAGACTGTATGTTGCTACACAATATTGCCGGTAGACTTGAGTCGAACCTATCAACCCAAGGGCAAATATTATTTTGATTGATATGAATTACCTGAATATTTTATGAGACGGTAAGTACTGACTGTAGTAATAAATATTCTAATGCCAGGATTTAAATTACATTGTATAATAATGAGGAGGAATAAAATTGTTGCAGTTTTCTAGACCTTAAGACTTAGAATTTTGGGGACATATGACACGGTATGTTACCATTTTAAACCGACTTCTAAAAAGGAGGAGGTTCTCAATTCGACTGTATGTTTTTTTTGTATGTATGTTACGCGATCATTCCGCCAATTATGAATCGATTTTGATGATTCTTTTTGCATTGGGTTAGCTGTAGCTGCAAGGTGGTGCCATTTTAATTTCATCGGTATTGGACCTTGGACTTGGAAGATACACCAGGAAACTCCTTAACGACAAACAATACGAATGCGTGGATTGAGTTATTATGGGTATTACGTCAATCCTATAGGTACCCTGCCATAGAAGTAATCAGAATATTAACCGACTTCGAAAAAGGAGGAGGTCGACAATTCATCTGTGTTTTTTTTTATAACGTCTTTATTTATGAACTGATTTTGATGATCCTTTTAGCGTTGTGTTTAGTATACTTTCGAGGTGGTCGACATTTTAATGAAATCGGTACTGAACTTTGAAGATGGGGACATCAGGGGACTCCTTAACGGCGAACAGCACAAATGTATAGATTCCGTTATTATGGTTGTTTTATCAATCCTGTAGGTACCTTGCTGTGAAACTCAGCCAAATAATATAATATAGGTATATAAATATTAGTAAATAATTCACTTGTCACTAAACATTGTAAAATAAAAATGTTTTTTTTTTAAATAAAACCAACTTCAAAAAGCAAAAAATAAATATTTGAAATTGGTGCCAAGTAACCGACTGCACTAACCGGTACCGACTTCAAATATTTATATTTTTCTTTTTGAAGTCGGTTTTATTTCTATAAAAAGAGATTTTTTTTGTTTTGAAATTTGCATCTGCCAAAGGTGTAAACATATGTTCCACCCATGTTCCACCGTGGAGCCTGTACTACTCATCCGATGTTGATGAATGAGGTGTTAATCGATTTGTTATTATTTACTGTTTTTAATCCTATAGCCCGAGTGACATAGGCTGTAACCTCTTTCACATTATAATAACGACCAATTTTTTCACCAACAAAATCAATATGACGGATGTTACAACGAAAAGGAGGACCTCTGACCTTTTTTTTCTATCGAAATGAAAGTGAAGAAAGTTCTGAATTCATAAATATAGTTATAGTACCTACAATATTAAATATACCAACTGACAGAAATTCAATTGTTCTTACCGATCACCAAGGTTAAGCAGCGTTCGACTCGGTCGGCCTGATATGAGTGACCATTTGTGGCATTTTCATATTCGAGCATCTCCGTGCTTCGTCAGGCACGTAAGCCGTCGGTCCCGGCCTTATAGCACCACTTACCTTATACCACCTTATAGGCGGCTTGATAAGTTTCAATAGCAGATGGCCACAAACCTGCCTCCACCAATTCGCACTGGATCCGCGTGGTGGAGTATGACCTAATTTCTGTCACCTCGATTTGTGAGAAAAAGCCTTTGCCCAGCAGTGGGACATTTTTGGCTGATTTTATATTATATTATTATTCCGTAGTCAGGTTACGGTAGGTTTTTCTTGTTATATACAGTGTTCTGGGGGATTACTACCACCTCTTTGACAGTATTATTATAAGCTTTCCTTACCATGAATAAGTGATAGCGCTAATAACTGCGTATATCCACATCTCTTCCTCGTGGAAAGTTAAGATTGCAATAATGTTACTGAAGTCATTTTGGTTTCAATTTAGCCAAAAGCAGACGTTTAGAATATTTATTAAGGAGACGATCACGAAAACACATGATTATGTAACTACCTACTATACATACACAAAAAAAATAATACGATTTTATCAGTATCCCCCTACGCAAGTCAGCGTGCAAAAAGACAATATGCGAATGGCTGAAGACGCTTGACTATAAAACAACCGAGAGTCTTCTTACTACAACATTGTGACAATTACTATAATAGCTATTTCAATAATAACCACGTACACACTTGTTTACATCATAATTTCATTTTATTTAACTACATTTTTATTATTAATTTTTTTTTTCTTTTTTATTAACTTTGTTATCGCTATTTAGTACCTTCACGGCTAATATTTTAAACACTGTAATCTAATTTAATATTTGTGTAAAACTGAAACTGAACATAGGGTGTGGGATCCTGGTGACCTGTAACACAGGTATTTTATACTTACATCAGGCACCAGTATCTCACAAATGCTTGTATTAGATTTAACTTAGATTTAACTATATTTTTTCCTATTTCAACATTTGTGAAGAGAAAATAAATTCTTTATCATTATTATTTATGTATCTCACTGAGATTCACGGGTTTTACCCGGACCTTTAAAAGGCTTGCATGGGAATTATTATTATTATTATGTAATATTGCCGACACGACTACACATGAGGCAGAACAACGTGCTAGGTATTCAGTATTATTATAAGAAGCTCGACGGAAAAATATATTACACAAAACCGAAACCCATCCATCACCGGTGATCCGAGTAGGTACGTGACCTAGTACTAGAATCGCGCGTAACGAGTTAATCACATCGCGACATAATCGGTTTGGGCTCCGAAAACATTTACAATTATTTTATAAAGCTCTATTCAATTTTATTACATTTATATAATGCATGTGGCGACCAAATTTTTTAAACAAATATAGAAATTCACCCTACAGTTTATTAAAGTAGACGACAATGTGTCAAAGAAATCTTTTATAATAAATATGAAGTTAATACTTTAATTTTACGTTCTCTATCAAAACATCAGAAAAGACTAGTGTTGAATTGCAAATTAGATGAAAGTCGCCTTTCAACCACGCACAGCAAACACTGTTTTTAGAATTCATAGATGCGAATTTTAATTAGCATATAATTGTGAAACATACCTTTAGGGTGAAAAAAAACTTTGAGACTTAAAATGTATGAAGTCACGCATTCAAAGTCCTTCCCGGGAAAACCTAACTAACCTTTAAAAAAGCTCCATCATAGTTTATATTGGAACCGAAATATATGAATGCAAAGTGAACGCACTATATGTTCCCTTTTTGCCTACCATTTTAAAGGTAAGGGCGTAAAATTTATTTAGAAAAGAAAAACGGAAGTTCTCTCAAGTAAACGAATCTTATATTTTCACGGCTTAACCCCTGCTTCAATTAAGAAGCCTCACGGATTGTGTCAAGAGCTCTTGTGTCCAAGACACAATTTGCGACGCCTATGACACACAAAGCTTTCGCTAAGGATGAATGCAATTGCACTTCATAAAATGATATTTGTAATAAATGAAAATGGCAATTTGTTAAGAAATCATCTTGTCATATAATTTGGTAGGTTTACGTTCCTAAAAATGTAAGAAATTATTTATAGGTTTCTCTCTTCTACTTTATTATCACGCCTGACCTCTTGCGGGGTAGGCAGAGAGTACAGAGTTCCAACAGGTTCTTTCCCGACCTCTCTGGTTTCCTTCACTCTCATAGTTTTCTTCTTCATTGCTAGATAAGATCAAGAGATCAAGATAAGATAGATTATTTTAATACACATATTATTCATACTCTTTCGTCAAGGAAAATAAAATTAAATCAACAACCCTAGCTCCGAGCCATCGGAAAAGCTGAGTAGGCGCCGGCGGGCCGCGCCGCCGCCGCCGCGTCTGCCTGCCTCCCTCCCGTCACTACTGCAAACCTGATAAAATAAAAGAGATGCCCCAGATTGCCTCGTAAACTGCCTTCCTCGGGCCGTCTTGTGTTTTCACTACACTACAGTACAATTTTATACCCGCCTCGAGATTTGTTCCGTTTCCCGTACTGCGCGGTAGCAGAGCGCTTCAACTAATTCATTTTTAATATTTAATATTATCTTCGGTTGCAGCATATAGAATTTACGTCTTCAGGAATTTTAATATTATAACATAATATTTATAAGCTTCGGTTATAACATATGATTTTGTAGTCGTGAATCACATCGTTTTCGTTTCAAATGATATTTAGTATATTTTATAAAAAGAAATCTTGAAAATGAACCAATTTTATTAGTCCTTATTTAATATCACAAAATCTGCTTTTCAATCTTTTAATTGCACATTCACATTAGTCGTTCCTGAAAATTCTAATAGTTAACTATTTATAATTGAAGGTAAATCTTAACCCTAAATTATTTCTCATTCGAGTAATATTATTGTGTTTGTCTTTGTGCATAAGCATTAATTATAAAAGCTATAATTAAAAAAATCGAACCGATTATGACATTATTTTATAACACTCTACAACCTTTACTTATAGGTATACCATACATTGTAACGTGTATATTCGGCAGTTCACGGAACTTCTATCAGATTATAGCTCTACTTGGTTACTGCCTGAAGACCATAAAACGTATTTTCCACGCGATCGTAAACACTTTACTCCCACACGACCCAAGCTTAATAGTACATCACTACTATAATAGCCAGATAATGTTGCATCACTGCAGAAGCAATCCTATCCGCCAAGGAATAATCACTCTTATATTACACCGATAAGGGCGGATTTATGAAATGTAATGCACTTTGTTGCCTCGAATAGGATTTATAGCTCTGCAATTGCAATAGACATTAGGATAGCTAACGATAATATTTTTAATGCAGTTTTATTTTTAAAGACTAGGCAACTAAGTCTAGGCAACTGACTAATCGAAAAATAAAACAATATATCGGGTTGGTAGTTCTACGGAAGCAATAATAGAGGAGCCAATTACGAGCGCGCCATGCAGGGGAAACAGGTTCTATTAATCCAAAGTAATTACTCAGGCAATCTATCAAACAATGAAAGACCGGTGGAAAATTTGAGTTACATTAACGCGTGGAATCCTGAAAGTGTAAAGTCAAACTGGGCGTAACAATTTCATTGTGCCGCACATGACCCGTCGGATGCGACGAATAATTAATTAACGAAGTTTAACGAAAAGAGCCCTCGCGTGGTAACAACGTTCGGTATGCAGACAACATCTATTATATTTTAATAATCGAGTTAGCTCGTTATTACGTCGCATCACGAACAATCGTTTAAGACTTTGACTACGTAAAGTGTTTAATTAGCACAGGAGTTGTGGTGTATAAATTTTATGAGAATATGGTATCAGCTGTGCGGTACAGTAAAAGGGTACGAATGTCCAGTGGAACAATAAAGGCCAATTTATGAAGCAATACAAAGATCTAAGGATGGATAAGTGAAGGCTTCTCCACTCATGAACTACGCTGCTTGTAAATACAAGCAGCACGAACTCATCAGTTGACATTTAGAGCAGCCATCTCTGCCCTCAGACATATAAGAGTAAAGAGAATGACCTGCCACTTGAGCAGATATGTTTAACGGCGTACAGCGAGCATAACTACAACCACATACTAGGATACAAGTACATACTAGGATTTATTCCTGAGTTGTGGGTGACAATTATAAAATTCACATACACAAACTCAGTCCAAAACATAGATTTGTCGAACCCGTGACAACTCGATCTAGTGAGTAGAGCCTACGCTCTAATAACTAGACAAACTCATCGTCCAATATATATATTGAAAATTGATATATGGAATAAAGGTGGCTTACTAGGTAAAAATAATAAATAATATTAGCCCTGTTAAGAAACTGTCCCACTGCTGGGCACGGGCCTCCTCTCCAACTGAGAGGGTTTAGGCCATAGTCCACCACGCTGGCCCAGTGCGGGTTGGCGAACTTCACACACCTTCGAGAAACTCTTAGACATGCAGGTTTCCTCACGATGTTTTCCTTCACCGTGGCTTACTAGGTATCTAATAATAATATAATATTACATTTAGATAGATAGATAGCCACTTTTTGGACCATTAAACTTAAGTGCTGCAATCCACGGGGTTGTTTGTTTGCTTTATATAATATCAAAATACGGAAACCAAACACCTTGCTCATTAACTGGCAATGTGGCAATATTCATTTAACAGGGGCAATGTCATCGTCGAAGGGTTACAATTAATTAATCCATCGTAACCTGAGACGGCACGTGGAAGGAGCCGGCCGATGTGGCTAAATTGACCATATGGACGACCACTTAATGACGATAATTTTATGTAAAACCTCAAGGGTGTCCGACAAGTAGCGGGTTAGATTCGATTATTATATGATAGCGTGTGAACATTCGCCTGTCCACGTCACAGTTCATAAAACACAATTGGTTAAGTAAATGCACAGAGCTTAAAAACCATTTATTATTATTAATCTTTATTTAGCAAATTTATAATGTTAAAAGTATGGGACATTAATTCGGTGGCATTACGCTAACGTCAATTTGTTCGCACTAAACCCCCTGGTATCACTATTGTGTCATTATGATTCGAACTCGAAGAGTTCGAATCTCCTCTTAACTACAATTAAAAAAAGAAACAGTCAAACCAAAAATGTTTGTGGCTCACTCAAAAATTTTTCCCGTTGCGGCAATCGAATTAGTGAATACTTGATCCAATGGCCTACACTTTAACCTCCTTTTTATCCAAATTTATCATAAGGGTACGTTGAGCATATAAGAAAAACCTTTATTAGGTTCCAAATCTATACCAATAATCTATAAACAATAATAAAACATTACCTACATATAGACGGGTATTTCTTTCTTTGCTCCCTTCTTAAATTGTGCTAATAAAAGTACCGGTGTTCAGTGAAGTAAAAGAACCGCCGGCTGGGCCGCAGCCCGCAAGGGTTGATGCGTGACATATGTCGGTTGGCGCGTGCCTTCGACTTACTGCGTTATTAATTAAGGAAAAAAACACTATTCGTCGTTATATCCAGATAACAAAAGCTTGTAAAACTAATAGGTGTGATTAAGGAGACACTTCCATTAATTAAAGGTTTATTTTCTCGTATGCCGGTCACCTTGTATTTTTTTAAAGCGGGACCCACACTATTAATTATTCCTCTGCGTGGGTGCGTTTACAAACATGTAATTCACATACACTTACATTCAGACCTATACAAGTATTTGTAACACACGGCACTTAAGTCGCGGGCTCGATCACCGCACGGGATAAATCTTTATTTGTCCTGTGCGGGTATCGAACCGCGGCTACTCGATGTAGTGGGCATAGCTTAAATTTTTAGCCACAGCGCCATCGTCCATCTAAATTTTAAATTACCGTAATTATAGCGATGATTGAATTGAACTTTTTAAGATTGGTCATACAATCGGCAATAAGTTTAACATTTCATAATATCAGCTTTTTCAGATCATGCTGATGAAATATGGATTCGGAAAACGTTCTCTTCCAAATGAACAAGAATTTTAATCTGAAGCATTAAATGATTCATCATCAAAATGTTGGGAAAGTATGTTACTATAATCGAAGGTTGCAAATTCATAGCACTCGACATAAATATGGACTTATGCACAAACGTAGCATTCAAAGATATGTTGATATTAAAGTAAGCGACTCATTACGTATACTGTACATAGCATGGTTGCCCTAAATAAACTGACATTAATCTTTAATAAGACCGAGGCGGACGGCCTTGACATTTGGTTCATATCGACTTAACTTAACCCTATCACATTAAAACGAATTATCTACATTTCATGCAATTGCTGAACGTAATCTAGGTAATCCAATTAAAATATGCTAATTTACTAAGTTACGAACGCGAATATTATGTGTGGAGCTAAGATTTAAATAAAAAATTTGCTTAGGAATGTATGAGTAATATTTAAAAATATATTTAATTAAGTTACATATTTTTTCTTAGGATATTTACAAATAGCATACATAGATAATCATTATAAGACACAGGAAATTAATCAATATTAAAGCGCTTTTAAAATTACCGACTGAATAATTTGTTAGGATGATTCTGTTAATCATTTTCATCAATCAATTATACATATTTTATCACTAAATCTCAGCTTATTAGAAATTCTATTATAATGATGTATCAACAACTTCACACACTATTATGATTATGCCAATTGCCATAATTTGACATAATGCAATTCTAAGAATACATAGACTTAGACGTACCAGTTAAAATTAACGGTTACAGTAAACAGTTAAAGTTAACTTTATATATAAAAAACTACTATAACTATAATTTCTATCTATATCATCACGCCAGGTCCCTTGCGGGATAGGCAAAGAGTGCAGAGTTCCAACAGGTTCCCTCCTTACCTACAGAACTAAAATTTAATTAACATAACGAAATATTTGACGTCGACGGGGCATTTCAGCTGCCTTTTGATTAGGCTTCACTCACTATTACATAATATCATATTATTACAAATAGAGTACATGTAAAAAAATCACGCGATAAGTTACGAAAGCTTGTGTAAATCTCGTGTGGTAAACATGAGCACAAAACATCGTATGATGGCGCGTGGCGTGGTCCGACGGGGAACGCTGACCAATCAGGAACCTGACACTAAACTAAGACAGTAAACACCTGGATTTATTTTATTGTTGCCTAATTTACAAGCTCAGACCCTCGGCTAATACTGCGGATTACGCAAACATTTGGTATAAATATTATATGTTAAGGTGTCCATATTGTTAGACATAGTTCGGGGTTGAATATCGAAGTGTGGATATACTTTGTTTCTGAAATAAATGACCACAAGAAATATATACCTATTAAACTGTATTACAATCTTATTATTACAATTAGAAATGCGTCATCCAGATCCAAAACTATGCTTAATTCCAGGCTTTCTGAGAAATATAGTTTTGACTGAGAGACGTACGAGTGATCGTGTAAGAAATTTTCTCCTCGTTTGCAAGTACGGACCCCTAAAAATGATATAAGTGACTTAAGCCATATTTTCTATATCAATTCCAAAGATAATATAAGATCTTTTTTTTATTTCTTTACACATGTAAAGAAGGCGAGATTATTGTATTACAGTAGACACTACCCCACAAGGGAACTGGCATCATGTTATTAATACAATAGGCACTCAAATGTATAAAAAATGAAGGCAATTTTCCGAAGAAAAAGCCTGCATAATTTACAAACAACCTGTCAACGACGAAAAATAACAATATTCAAATTGTATCACCGCTACTTTATTTAAAATTCAAAGTAGGTGCCGTGGAAAGAGAATCTTTTAAGCTAATTCCAGGTATTATGTATGCTGGATTTTTGAATATGACGCGTGTTGTGGGACGGCGCGTGGATACCGTGGGGTGTCAGGGTGGACCGGTGCAGGACAGGTGGCGGTCACGCGTCGCCGACCGCTCCCCGCGTCCCTACTCCCCATGTGCCCCATACACCGTGTGCGATATCGTTAGCCAACGTGATACTGAGACCTATTGAGTAGCAACCACTTTGTATTAATACCGAACGCACATTATATTTGGGTATGAGGTGTGAGAAGATTATAAATGAGTGTAGGTCAAATTCTCCTTCATTTCGTGTCCTTAAGATTTTTGTGTCAAAGTTGATAAAGACTCGAAATTGTTTTTTTTTACAATTATGGTCTTATATCATCCAATGCATATAAATATACATTCAGTGCTCAGACTTTAAGAGCGTAAAACTGATACTAATAAAAGGGTAATATTGATTCGGACATGGCTCACTTAGATCTCGTCTCGTTCGGCATCACACTGGAGCTAGAACCAATTATTTTGTACGCACTTTTTACATATTTTATAGTAAACCTTTTTTATCTTACTATTATTATTATACTTTTTATTTTATACCTTTACGGTCTCTATTTTGTAAATGAGAGGACTATGTAGACACTGACTGATACCATGAATCTAACTACACTTAAGTTTAATCTATACCCCATGAATGCAATGAACACAAAAAAATTGTAAAACTATCATTTTTATAAAGAGTAACCTTGGAGTTTCTTGCCCTTCTTCTCCACAGGAATGACTTTCCGAACAGGTGGTTGACTCTTAAGTAATCAATAGTTTTCTCTCTTTGACTTTTTATAATTAACTTTTTGGTCTACATAAATTTTTGATTTAGAGAAGTAACTTAGACTACGTTAGACGTTGTATACACACTGTTGCTGGAGTAGAACTAGTTTCAGGACCTTCATTAATCATAATGCAAGTCCTGAAACTAGTTCTACTTCGGCAACTATGTGTTTCCAACTATTTTTCATATATATATAATATATAGTATATAAAATTACTCCTAAAATAGGGTGCCCATAATTCAACCTGTTTTACTAGCTACTTCCATAAATTATACGGAACATTAGATATCGCACAGTAAGATCATTTAAATTAGACCGCCGTACACCTAGCCTACGGAATCTAGGACAGCGTTGCCATATTTCTGCAGAAGGCATGTTTAACATAAAGTTGAAAATCAATCGTGTTATATTATTCATCTTATATTGATACATTGTTTATTATTTTCCGAAAGTATTGAAAAATCGTTCTGCGACATTTGTTCTTATATGTTTTTATCTTTGTTATTTTACTGCAATTTATCTGAATAGAAATTCAGCTATAAGCCAGTATGCTTACTACTACTTCAGCCACTATCGTCCCATTGTTGGGCAAAGGCCTCCCTCCACTGAGTCCATTCGGTTCTGTTTTCGGCTTTTAAATGCCAGTCTTCCAGGAATGAGTCCAGCTCGTCCCGCCATCTTCATCTGGGCCTGCCGCGATGTCGTTTGTAGTTTAGTGGGACCCAGTTGGTAATTATTTTTGCCCAAGCTGTATTAGACATGCGGCAGATGTTTCCAGCCCAGTTCCATTTTAACGTGGAGGCTTTATGACCCACATCAGAAATTTTTGTCATGGAGCGCAGGGCACTGTCCCTAATATGGTCTGTTAGTTTAATTCCCAAAATGCTGCGCTCTATGTTACGCTGGCAAACCACGAGTGTGGACTTCTGAAGTTTTGTCAGAGACCAAGTCTGTGCACCATATGTGAGGATAGGGAGAATGCACATGTCCATGAGTTTTCGCTTCAAGTACAATGAAAGCTTTAGTATGCTTACATGTATTCTTACTGCTGTAAGGATTTATAAATTTACTAACTTCTGCCCGCGACTTCGTCCGCGGTGGGTTAATACACAGAGCTAACCTTTTTCCGAAATAAAAAGACTATGTGTTAATTCAGGTAATAAAGTGTCCCAAATTTCATAAAAGTTAGTCAGCCGTTTTTGCGACTTTCACATTTATAATATTAGTTGGAAGTGGTTTTCAGAATACTATCAAAGGACGATTTGGTTACGGTGACGCAGTGGTTGGGTTGATAGTCGCGCACGGAACAAATCTTTTTGTGACCCACAATTATTTGTTTCGGTCTGGGTACTTGTGTAGGTATATAAATTTTCATGTTTGTAAATTCACACACGGCGCAAGAATAAACCCTAGTGTGGAGCTACGTTTTGTTTAATAAAAAAAAATAAACGAAATTGAATTTTCATGTTTGAAAACGCACCCACCTAAATAAATCCTAGTGTGGGGCTACGTTTTTTTAAACAAAAGAAAAAATAAAAAAAATTGCATTTTCATATTTGTAAATGCACTCACGGCGCAGGAATAAATCCTAGTATTGTGATACGCTTTTTTTTTTAAAAAACGTGTCTGGCTGACAACCCAACAGTTGGTAACCTCATTGACGGACATAGAGTTGTTTAACCAGTGCAATGCGTCTTTCATGAGGTTTCTAACGCGTTCTTTGAAATTCTGATATCATTTGTCCTTCGTTCACCCTCTGCTGTGTGCCCACCATAAACAGATTGCAAACAACATCCGGTGGATTAGATTATCCTTTGAATAAATGTATTTTTCGATATGGCAACTGCATCTGGCGCCACATAATATTCACATAGCTTGTACATATTTTAATATTGATTTACCTACTATACACCTAACTATACGCAATAAATATAACGTTCTCCTTGTGAATATGCTATCCAAACATCAATAAAGAGAGTGACGTCATAACCATAAAATTATAGAGTCAATACGTAAAATACAACGATAAATTAATAACTATATGCCTAGGTAGTTAGTCCACGAGAAAAGACAAATAAAAGGTTTTTATTTACAGAAAAGCAACGAGGCATTTATTTTGATTGTGCCCGATATTTTGATTTGGTGAGTAGCTTCACTGGTATTATGCATAATATAAACTAGAATTATTTACATAACTTAGTGCAGTATTCTATGAACGTAATATTAATAGGATCGCGTAGTCGCATGTGTATGAGTGGATGACACCGGCTGAACGCCTAGTTTCAACACAAATGTAAAGGATAATCATTGTTTTGACGAAATAGTGAGTTTTTATAAATACCCCATGCCTTATTATTAAAGTAAGAAAGTTTAAGTAGTAGAAGTAATTAAACACAAAGTAGAAACATTTATAATAAGAAATTCGAGCGCCTTATTCAGCAATAATATAATAAAAAATAAATCCTATTCTAAAAACAAAAAAAAATATTTATCTTTCTGCATCACTAATAATCTTTGGACTTACCCAAAAAGAAAACAATATAATTTGTGCAATAATGTTATTCCCCCTTTTCTATTGAATCGTCCCTGCCTCAGACAGTAGAGTCATACCGAGTTGCCGTGAGAATATAGACATCTGTCTCATCAAGATCTGCTCGCGGCTATATATTGTTGATTGAAGCAAGACAACGCACTAGTGAAAGTTTACTCTAGACTTGGGGGTGGTTAAAGAAAAAGCCGTTTTAATCGAACCATTATAAAAACGCGTCCGTATATACAAAATCACTCTATATTCATTTCTACAGTAGACTAAATGATATTGCATCTACACCGCATACACTAGATAATTAATAAATATGGCCCAATAAAATTTCATCTTTCTAATTTTGTTAGTAAACAATCGTCAATAATAATTCAATACAGCCCCAAAACAGTCTATAATAATATTGTAATTATGGAAATTGCTGCCTACACCGCACGGGTTCTGGCACCATGATATACAAGGTGTAACATATATAACGCAAGACCTTAGACACCCCAAAAAAAGATTATTGCCTTAAAAATTCAATCCGAAAATCAATTTTCCAATTTTAAGGAGTTTTCTACCATTTTTAAGCTTTTTGGCACACAAATTAACCGCGAAATCTGTAATTTTTCGTGCGTATTACGTACGTACATTTAAAATAGCCGCATTGCTTTGAATAATAATAAAATTATGTTTAAACCAGCGGCACATGAGTTACGGCAATTTTTGATAATTAAATAAATGTAAGTCAAGAGTCTCCGTAACCGGCGAGCGTGTATGAGACGAACTATGAGAGTGGAGGAAGCCAGAGAGGTATGTAAGGAAAGAACCTGTTGGAACTCTGTACTCTCTGCCTACCCCGCGAGGGAGCTGGCGTGATGATATAGATAGATAGATAGAAAAAAAAATGTAACATACTTAAAAAATAGTTGGAATCGTTTCAGTTGTCAATTTAAAACAGATCTTACGTTATTTATATTACACCTTGTATATAGATAGTTACATATAAAATTGCAATTTATTATGTCTATGGCTCGCCTAACTCTGTAAATGTTGATACAGCCCTAACAACATTTAATTTTAGCGCGACGAGCATTTACTATGAATTAATGCTAAAGTTAACCTTCAATCGCCGGCTGTCTTTGACATTTTAAACTTGACAGTGAGCCACACTACGGTTTACTAGCGTGCGCTTAATCCTGACCAAACAGCACGAGAGATAAGACGGTATCGCACGTGTGATATGATTGTGGGCACGTTTGTAAGCGTCGCTTCCTGCACCTTGAGACGAGGCATGGGACACTCCATTGATAAAATACGTCATAGAGACGGACACTTCGGTTACCAATAAATGCGAAAAAAAGTTAAATATTATATGGATGATGGTCAGCCAATCATGCACGTGATCATCGTCGTGGCATGGCGTAGTGGTGGCCAGCCGACTAAGGATGATAATGATAGGCCAATGTGACATGACTAAATTGACTACATCAATAATGGATAAAGGCTTCATAAATTTACTAAGCACCGATGTACTAACTTAAAAGCAAACTAGATAGTGGCAATAGTTATTAATCCTGAGGACATGGGAAAAATCTAAAATAGAATTTCAACTTGGGATTTATCCCTAGAGTCTAAATCCTAACACCCTTGAGCCAGTTTAACCGTCAAAAATAAAGTAGTTCCCTACTGTTATTCTACATTAGTAGGAAGAATCAATGAAAAAACCGCGGCTGTCACTTATGTACCGACACTATAAACGAGCGGCACAATTTTTAATGTGCCTAAAAACCGCCTCAAACATACGATCAATAAACCATTATCAACAAAACTTATATATTTTTCATTCTAGGAAATCTTTCTTGAAATAATTAATATATAAGTTATATTTTATCGGTGAGAAAATATTCAACAAAGTCGTCGTAGTAAAAAGATTGTAAGAAACAATATATTGATCATTTAATCAAAGTATTCCGAGTATCGGTTTACATTTAAATACATTTTTATTTCCCCAACACATTAAATCATGAGACGGCTTTATTGACCGACGATTTATTGCTTCGCATAGAACGGTTGTTGCGTATTGAGCAAACAACATTATATCCGCGTTGTTATACCTATACCACGTTGTCGGTAATGTCGCGGCGGCAAGCATGGGGTGGCGACAACCTGTCGGTTTCTGTGCAACCCTCCACACATCCACTGCACCCTTACCGGCCAAACTCATTGTTAGTTTCGTTACAGAAAATTTACACAAGTGTGATAAATCATGGTCTTCGTACTTACGGTCATTAAAAGATATAAATAAACGTTTTTATAACGATCCTATGGTTGGGAACGTAACATAATTTTTCATTTAATAAATAATTATAAAAAACTAATTCTCGTCTCTTGATTATTTTATAAATTCGTGTTCAGAATCACCAGTACAGTTTATCCTGTAATTCCTGCGAGGATAAAAACCACTGTATGTATATGTGATAGGTAAACGCATCTTTAAGTAGTTTGCTGTCCAACGACGCCGTGACTGGCGCAGAATTTTTGGTTATGTAGGTATTATTGTGTCTTATAGAAACCAGCATAATCGTAGTTCGTCATAACCCAGATTTTCCCATCGCGGCGCCTTTATCCCATCTGGTTAACTCATGATTGATTGTTATGACAAAAAATACGGGTAAAATCTCTGCTCTATCCAAGAAATAAATATTCATATACATGGATAAATTTTCTAAATATGCGACAGTACGTTTGCGTATGTGTTATTTTTTTGACCACAATATATATTTAATTAAGTCTGAGGTGTTGGCAACTTTTAAGTAATGGTCAGTGATATATGTCACTAAACATTCCCTTCATTTCAAATCGTTTGTACACTGCTTCAAATCCATTTTTTTTATCTAGATATTATTTAAATATGTTGCTAATATTTGGTTACTAGCGTCCGCTCGCGACTTGGTCTGTGTATGTATCCTTATAAATTATAGCCTATGTTTTACCCTGATGTATAAACTATATTATTGTTAAGTTTCGCTACAATATGTTCAACAGTTTTTGCGTGTAAGCGTACCAATTATCCAAACATCTATCATTACAAACTTTTTCGTTTGTAATAGTAGGATGACAATGTTCACCAATGTTTGTAAAAAAGAGAGTATTACCGGTTTGAATAATTCGGAACGTTAGGTGAATAATGTAGTTAATTATACATACCCTATCAAGTGTCACATCTCTCTAGCAAGTGTCACATCCATCTCTCAAGCGATTTGAAGTTCCTTTGTTATGTGTTTACTTTATATGGGACAAATGAATATATAATAGTATGAATAGTCTAAGAAAAGAACAAAAACATGGTCCCTCCAAAAAATCTTCGGTTTTTGAACTTTTCCTAGAGTGCACCTACCATCTACAAAACAATTTTGTAGACCAAAAATCTTCAAATCTATCACTCAAAACGTTGAGAGAATGAAATTGGTATATACCGCATGATAATCCATAAATTTTGTCAAGAATCCCTCAGAATATTTCAATTTCTATTATCCAGCCGATAGACTTCTTCTTTGGAAATATTGCATGATTAAACTTATCAAAAGACAAGACATCGAAAAGAAATTGATTTCATATTTAAATTTTAGTTTCGAGTTTTAAGCAATGCAAGTTCAAAAGAACAACTAACCATTGCCAACAATAATCTAGAATAGCTAGACTATCCACCAATAATCAAAGAAAATAAACCCACAGTAATTTACTCTCTAGGCGAAACGTTAATGGTAATAAACACATCAGGGACTGAGGAACCCGACCTTGAACCCTCAGGGGAGTAGAATTAGTCCAACATAGTGGGACACCCGTCGACAGCCGGTTCAGTTGTGTTTAACAAACTCCTCACAGACTGCTATCGATCGATATTACGCCACTGTAGATAACATAGGCTTTTGGCGAGCTTTGCCCCAAATTCATTATAGATAACAAATGGGAGGAGCCTTTATAACAAAAATGCTCTATGTTAATCAAGCGAGTATTGAGGCCAGCATATGAATTAATAAACAGTAACACAAACACCCCAAAACCTATCAGTGATTCCCCTTTTGCATGTCACTGCAAAAATATTCAGTGATAACTCTAATCTAAATCTAAAGGTACATGTACCTTTTTTGTTAATATGTTTTATTTCAGCAGTGATAGCCTAGTGGTTAGACCGTTGGACTGCAAAGTCAGAGGTCTCGGGTTCAAACCTAGGCACGCACCTCTGTCTTTTCTAAAGCATGTGCGTATTAAAAATTAATGATCACTTGCTTTAACGGTGAAGGAAAACAAAGTAAGGAAATCTGCATGCCTAAGAGTTTCTCGAAGGTGTGTGAAGTTCGCCGACCCGCACTGGGCCAGCGTGGTGGACTATGGCCTAAACCCTCTCAGTTTGAGAGGAGGCCCGTGCCCAACGGTGGGATTGTTTCTTAACAGGGCTAATATTATTTATAATTATGTATTATTTCAGATTATTCTCTGCAGCTTCACCGTTTCCTAGATTATCAACAAATTGTATGCTAGTGTACAGATAGCAAAAACTTAGAATTCAGTAATTTATAAACTGAAAAACGTGTATAATTGCGGCAAGTACTCATGTACTCGGTGGCATCACCGATCAAGTAAATTGTCGATCGTCATGTCAATAATCGTCTTTTGATATTATTAAGTGTAGAGTCCCAGAATATAGTTTAATGTATGATTTATCTGCTACAGTAGGTTTATAGCACACATGACTAAAGCATGTACATCAAATAAGGTTACATTAGTAAACAAGCGAGGCGCGAGGCCGGCAAAGACGACCTAATTACGACCCGTAGCCGTCCATTATTCAATGTGGACGTTCTACGGCTCGTAGTTCATACCTACATTAGGTGTACCTCCAGTTGTATTGCTCAACATGGGTGGTTAATCGATAATGCACATACAGTTTTGGGTAACAAACACCACTGTCTCTTGGTAACGGAACCGCCCATAACCTACAATGCACTTGTTTCCAAATAAATAAATTCAGGCTTGGCTGTGTGATATTATTATATTTCAAGACAAAAGATTCCAAGAGATTTCCAGATTTTTAGCAACTCGAACTTGTTTGTCCAAAAATCGAATGCAAGAGACAAACAGAAAGAAGCATTAGTGATGTTCCAGGTCAAGATGGTTTCTAGTGCCAGAAAGTGTTTAAGAGTCTATGTGCTTAGGAGATTCATTATTAATTCAATCCTAGGATTCTTCCATGAACTGAAAACTAAAAAAATACTTTCACAATTTACGAAAACTTACTTAAGACTTAGTACAAACACCCTAGTTGAACAAATAACAAAGATTCAATTCTTTACTCATGGCGCATCTAAAGATCACGAGTGCTGAGATCAAACACTAACTGAGGTCAAACAGTGTTTCTAGTATTTTTAATTGGAAAATGCTCAGTAGCAATCTGGAGTTTGGAATTGTGCATGGTTTAATAGCAATATGGTCGCTGTCTAACGTCGATATGTACACAGTATACACCTCTGCCATCCCCGGTTAGGAAATATAGGCGTGGCGATGCTTATGAATTATATAGCTATCTATATTATCACGCCAGATCCCTGGCGGGGTAGGCGAAGAGTAGTAGGTTTCAAACAGGTTCTTATGGATTATATATAATTTGGATCTCATTCTAACTCTAAAGGGACCGAGACCGAGGGATCGACTAGACCGAGGTGGGCCTCGTCTAAGGGCATTAATTAGGGATGGTCAAAGATGAATAATAGCCAGTTTCAATTATTAACTAGTCGACAGATTTTCTCACTGTTCATTTTCCATATAAGGTATGTCAAAATCGTACTGATAGTACTATCCTTAAGCTAAACATTGTAAACGGCCATAAATGGTATTACCGTTATAGATAGATAACAGCAATATTGTAAATTTAGATAATAGTATCACATCCAGTTTACGGACTAGGGGTGGGTTATATTTAATATTTGCATAATAAATTGCTGAGCGTTCTCAAAAGTTAAAACTTATATAGTGGCCGTGAACCGAGGCCAAACTAGATGTAGTGCGAGCGCCGCATTGCGCTCGATGCGACACCTGCAACCTCCCGCTACGTTATCTGAGAGACGTCTTTGATACCAGAGCCTCTTGCAAGTGCTTAACGTAGATAACGTTATTAAACCATAACTAAAGTCGTCCCTTGCGTTGCGCTCAATACCTACAACCTCCCGTTACGTTATCTGAAAGACGTCTTTGATACCAGAGCCTCTTGCAAGTGCTTAACGTAAATAACGTTATTAAACCATAACTTAAGTCGTCCCTTGCATTGCGCTTACAACCTCCCTCTACGTTATCTTTTGATTCTAGAGCCTCATATGTATAACGATTCAATTAGTAAACGTTATCAGAAATTGATTAAATTATTCCCTTATATAGCGCTTAATGCGACACCTGCAACCTCCCGCTACATTATCTGAGAGATGTCTTTGATTGTAGAGCCTCATGTAAAGACTCAATTAGTTAACGTAAGTAAATTATGCCTAAATTCGTTTCTTGCATTGTGCTCACTACGATACCTGCAACCTCTCGCTTGTTATTTGAAAGTCGTACTTGCTTCTAGAGCCGCATATTAGAACTCAATTAGATAACGTTATTAAGCTTTGGATGAAGCCAAATAAAAAAAAAACTAACCGGCCAGGGTAGTAATATGCTATAAATAAAATTATTATAATAGTTGGTAGCACTACTGTATTGGAGTATATATTCTATAAATGTAGCTATATGTGTGAAAATAAATAAATAAACCGTGAGAATTTCATGTCCCTCTTGATTCCTCATTGGCCTTGCCACAGGACAAGATTCGGAACGGGTGGTACATTTCTTGCATGTAACGTACTTTTTTGATCTACATGTTTTGAAATTCATATTTTTTACAATAAATTAAAAAAAACTTTGAACGACCATGAAGTGGAAATAGCCCCTTTTAAACAAACGCTTTTCATATATACATGCAATAAATAAAAGGGCTAAAGCGACATGTCAGTATACAAGGTGTAACGTAAATAACGCAAGACCTTAGACACCCTGATTAGAGAACTGCTTCATAAATTCAAAACGAAAACCAAATTTCCAAATATAAATGGTTCTCCCCTTTTTTAAGCACTTTTATACCGCAATTATCAATGAATTTGATATATGCATTTGAATATATAATATATATATATATATATATATATATATATATATATATATATATATATATATATATATATATATCATCACGCCAGATCCCTTACGGGGTAGGCAGAGAGTACAGAGTTCCAACAGGCTCTTTCCTTACATACCTCTCTGGCTTCCTTAATATATTATATATATATATATATATATATATATATATATATATATATATATATATATATATATATATATATATATATATGTGTGTGTAATAAATTGCTATGAATCAAAATTAATTTTAGTTTTTTATTGCGCACCGAAGTAGTAAAAGAAATTGTTTTTTCAAATTAAAGAAAAATAAGATATATTACAAATTGTTGGAATCAATTCAGTTACCGGTTTAGAAAAAACTACTTTCAGATCTTGCGTTTATTGTTACACCTTGTATAAAACTGCGAAAGCGCAAGTGAAGCATTCAATAATGCAAGTAAATTACAGTTGTCAGTTAACCATTATTGATAAGTGGCTAGGGTTGCCGGAGGGTTATAGCGCACCTGTGTCCTGAAATAGACCGCCTATACGTCAAACCTACGATTTTCATTGAAAATATATTCAGAATATAGATAGATAGATAGATTACTCTTTATTGTACACCAATACATTTACATAGAGAAAAAAAATTAAACAAAGGCACAATTGGCGGTCTTATCGCTAATAGCGATCTCTTCCAGACAACCAAAACTGAAAGAATAAGAAAAAAAGATATACAAAAAATAGAGAGCAGTACGTGGCGTACATTTATTAGTGAAGTTTTACTTTAATAGGTATAGGTTCATATGCTTATAAATATATATGATACATAACAAAAAAAAAAACACCTTGACGCCTATATTCCCCAGAGGGGGTGGCAGAGGTGTACTAAGTACACCCACGTTTCGCCGACGATGTTAGGTCCCATGTAATAAGGGGCGAGCCTATTGCCATATACCGGGCACAATTCCAGACTCCGGACTCATACTGGGAAGTTTTCGTTAGAAAAACTACACTTGTCCGACCTAGGAATTGAACCCAGGACCTCGTGATCACAAAGCGATGCGCTTTGCCACCAGACCAACGAGGCAGTCAAACAATAACAATATATAAATATAATAAAGATAGGAATAAAGAAATGGCATGATAGTAGGTGACTTATTACAGAATAAAAGTTGTGCTTAATGAAAAAAAGTGGTCCTTAACCAGTCTTTTAAAAATGGCCAATGACTCTGCGCGTCTTATTGATACAAGCAATGCATTCCATAGACGAACAGCTTGGACTGAGAAGGATTTATCAAGAAATATCTTGGAATGCATTGGTGTTTTCAGTCTGAGATTTTCCGACGACGTTAAGAACCTAGAATGTGACTCACGGAGAAACTCGAATCGTTTTTTGAGGTATAAAGGAGTATTAGGATCAAACAGAATGCTGTATAGAAGTGATAATATGTGAGCATTCCGGCGAAAGCGAATTGGTAGCCACTTGAGCTTAGCACGAAATTCAGATACATGATCATATTTCCGCAAACCAAATATGAATCTTATACAGAAATTTTGAAGTCGCTCAAGTTTATTAGGTTGACTCTCAGTTATATTAAGATAGCTGGCGTCTGCATAATCGAGGATAGGAAGTAGAAGGAATATATTCTCATGGAAATATGTAAAATGGACTAGAAACACCAGTCTGACGTGAATGTATAATTAAAAAGTTTTACTAGGTACTAGTGCCAGTGTCAATGCCAAGAATTAGCATAAAAAATACTTTTTTTACTGCAGCAAAGTTCTCTATCTGTCTTCACTATCTTACCACATCCCTTGCAGCGTAGGCAGAGATTACAGATCTCCAACGGGTTCTTTCCTTATAGAAGTCTCTTGCTTCCTCCACTCTCATAGTTCATGTCATACACACTCGCCGGTTACGGAGACTCTTGTCTGACCTTTTAGATAAGACACGGTAAAAGTAAATCGAAGAGAGAACAGTTTTCTTAATTCTTTATTGTGCACACAAATTGTTACAGATAATAAAATTAAAATTACAAGATAAATAAATGTACAAAGCGAGCTGAACTTAAAGTCGAGTTCTCTACCAGCAAACCTTCGAGTGATAGAGAAACAAATCATCAAAATGAGGATAGGAATAAGTGTACAACACAAAAAATAGTACGGGTATATACTACAGATCCATAAATATACTAAATTCTATACAATACCATAAATTACTACTACTACATAAATACGTACATCGTACGTACTTACATAGATAGGAAATGTTCTCTAATTCTCTTCTTGAAAATCTTTAGAGTAGGGCTATCACGTAAAGAGCGAGGGAGAGAGTTCCGTAGACGTTCATCATGCACAGTAAATGAGCCATCATATAGCCTCGAAGTAGGTAATTAAAATTTTAAGAATATGCCAACTGATAGGTAACCAATTAAAAAAATACAAAATATATTTTTATCAATACGTTATTTTTTCTCCACATAGACTCATAAATAATACGAATAGGTACTCACCAACATTCTAAATTAAGACATACCAGTCAAAAAATAAAATTTTCAGGGGAATGGTATAATTACGACCAAAATACCACTTTCATTTTCACTTTGATTGACTGACATGCACAATACCGACTTACCATTGCGTGACCCATATAAATAACTACGAAGCGTGTCAATCATAACTTTGTACGTAAATATCTACCGAACAAATCTAAAAATTATCGTAAAAGAGCGAACAAAACGTTGTCTACTGTAAAAAAGTTACCAAAATACATGAATCGCCTAGCACATCAAATTATTTGAAGAAAATATTAATGCATGAATTAAAACTACTTTTCGGATTTTATCGCGGTTTATTTTTTGATTTTTAAGTTCCCGATATTTCGAGTGCTTTGCAGCACCCATGGTCACGGGAAGGTCGGAGATGTTAGACGTCCGGGACGTGTAAGACGTCTAACACCTCAATCCTTTCATTTCATGTATAATATTCTCTTAGATCTAAGAACTCAGTATGTGAAATATTAATCCATGTTTTTGACCCTATCGCACTTTGAAAATTCCTCCCCGTATAAATTTAGGAGTCAAGTTTTATTTAAAAAGCAGACAAGAATGTACAAATACATACAAAAATGTGTGAATAAAAGGAAAAAAGCTTACCAAAATTTACCGAACCGATCCATACTTCCCTGACGTTTTTACATTTCGACAAAATCATTCATTCATATTTTAATATAGAAGACCTGTGTTGTGACAATTCACGAAACAAGGTTTATTTTATTTCATGCCACAGTTGTCTTATTCCCAAGTCGAGCTGCTGAGCTCCAAAAGTTGTGTAACAAGTGTGAAATTTTTACGACAACAACGTATTCAGTGTGTGCCAGACCCGCCCTCATGAATATTTTATTAATCTCATTCCGCCATGTAAGTGCTACGAACTACGAAGCCCGCGCCTCAAAAAAGATACACTATCGAATAACGGGACTGTAACATAATGCTGAATCATTTACCAATGCGCTTCTTTGCATTTTGATTCCTAGCGGTGATTGCCAAGTTGGCCGTTGCCAAACTATTGTTCCAGGCCAGCTGGTTATGCAAAAATAAGCTCCAGATTTCAAAGCCATTATGATATACATAAAACCCAATCTAAAATTTATGTATAATAATAATAACAATAATAACCCTGTTAAGAAAATGTCCCACTGTTGGGCACGGACCTCCTTTCAAACTGAGAGGGCTTAGGCCATAGTCCACCACGCTGGCCTAGACGGGTTGGCGAACTTCACACACCTTTGAGAAACTCTTATGCATGCAGGTTTCCTGACGATGTTTTACTTCACCGTTAAAGCAAGTTATAATACGCACATGCTTTCGAAAAGACAGAGGTGCGTGCCTGGGTTTGAATCAGAGACCTCTGACTTTGCAGTCCAACGGTCTAACCACTAGGCTATCACTGCTTATACTAGGCTATCACTGCTTACACAATTTATATGAAAAGTATAATTTCGAGACCACTGCGCGGTAAGCGAAAAATGGACGTGCACGCTCTACGGGGTAAATAACAAGTCGTAGAAAATTTACAACGCAAGAACTGAGAACTGATTTACTGTTAGGAATACAAAGTCATAGAAGCTGGCGCTGATAAACTTATATTCTTCAATTGGTATAATAAAGCAATGTTGCTGTAGCCAGTTGTTTGAATAAATTGTTGTCGAAGAACTTTCTAGGCCAAGTCGACAACAACTGCGATACAATGAAGTATTGAGACACGATATACATAAGGTCATGCTAGTTAAATTTTGTTTAGGTACCTACCTATTTATTTATGTATCCCTCACGTACTTAAGTACAGGGGCGAATTTAATTTCTGCCGCATATTCCGCCTTACAGTGAGGTGTTGTGAGCACAACTGTGCTGACTGAGAAACTACATATCTATCAATTTATATTATCACGCCAGATCCCTTGCGGGGTAGGCAGAGAGTACAGAGTTCCAACAGGTTCTTTCCTTACATATCTCTCTGGCTTCCTCCACTCTCATAGTGCCTCTCATATACGCTTGCCGGTTACGGAGACTCTTGACTTGACCTTCAGATAAGACTCGGTCTATGTGGTCATGGTAAGATAGTCCTAGACTATCTTCCCCGGTACCTACATCCTTCCACTTTCGCATGGTATATCTGTTTTGTCATTCTTTCTTCTGACATTCTTTCTATATGCCCGAACCAACGGAGCATACCCTTTCTCTTCTTTACACAGATACTATCTTTCATACCTATTCGCTTTCTTACTGCGCTGTTGCGAATACGTTTGGTCAGCTTCACTCCGCACATCTTCCGCAGAGCTCGCATTTCCACCGCATTTATCCTGCTTTCATTCTCCTTCTTACATACCCAGCTCTCGCTGCCATAAAACAGCGTTGGGACAAGAACTCTATTATGTATGGCCAGCTGCGCCTTTTGGCTTAAGTGCCGGCTCCCAAGCAGCTTTCCCATCGCCCCATTCACTCTGTTCCCTGCACTCACTCTTCTCTCTATGTCAGCGGTGTATTTCCTATCCTTACTGAATGCGTATCCAAGATATACAAACTCATTAACTTGCTCCAGCACATCGTTACCAACCACAATCCTTGCATTCGTTCTGGTTTCTTTACATTCAAATGTAAGCCCATTGTTCATGCAGTCGTCTTTCATAACTGACTAGTGTTTGCAGATCAGTGTCTGTTGGTGCTATTAAAACCGCATCATCTGCATAAAGTAGATGGTTTACCACTAGGTTACCCATTTGTACACCTTCATTCATCGCATTCAGTCTTTGAAGAAACTAAATAAATACATATTTATATTCCATAATAAAATATTTATTTTATATTTATAATACATAATATGGAGAGAATAATGTGTAGCTCATTTAATTCATTAAGTCACAAATTGCGCACAGTATGTTATCAAATCTTAGAGTGATTCAATAAACTATCCCTATAGTCAATTTATAATAAAATTTAATTTTTTAAACACTCCACTAAATCAACCAACCTCTGAAATGTGTAGCGCAACATGAAGGTTCCCAGACGGCACCGCAACGCCCGTCACCGCCGGACGAGGGCGGGCGGCACGCGATGTCTTTTATTATTCTTATTATTCTGCCATATCACCAGCACAAACGAACGATGAACTTTACAGATTTCACCTTCTTTAACATATTTATGATCACTTTTCTTTTTGATTGAAAAATGGTTATTAATATCTTTTTAACATCCAAATGATAAATGGGAATGATAAAAATGACTTTTATATTCACCATTCTTGTAAAAACACATACAAAATAAACCAAACATACATATGCCTACATATATACCTACTGCGAATACTCTACGTTTTATAGCCGCAATAAAACACATGGCGACTCCGAATTTACTACCGACCGATACTTTCGTATCGATTATGTTTGTTTTAGTGTTTTATTACAACAATAAACGATTATTATTATGAAAAAAACATCTCAATGTATTTTATAGACTTTAATATTTTTAGACATGTTACTAACACGACAAGAGCTCGTGGTAGTTGGAGAAATAAAATACATACGCTACTGTGTTTCTATAAACGCTAAAGCACCATGGTCATTTCCTTACGTAGATAAATGTGAAATAATACGGTTAAGTCAAAGCAGATGAGCAGGCTGCATGCCACATAGGTATACCTACAAGTTAAGGTTCCGTTGGGCCACTCGCGGTCAGCACCAGGACCTAGTGAACTAGAATCTCTTTTCACTTCGTTCTCATAATATATTCTCAAATTACTAAATAAAAAATATATTCTCAATACATTTCAAAGAAGCTCGCCGCACACATGTAGCCGATTTTTTCGAGCCGACGATCGATTAATTCAAACAATTAATATTTTTTTTATTTGAGAAAACTATACGTATACTAATTACCTAATTGTACTTTATACGTCGTTGAGTTCTTTAATCATAGTAGTTTAGCGTATACTGAAGAAAATTAATTTCAATAGAGAAGATGGATGGGTGCTTCCATCGTCTTGGGATCCGGTAATTAATATAATCAAATCCAAAACCTAGCATAACACTGCAAGACCTCAAGACACCGTGAGCTCATTCTGCGTAGATCAGACCAACAACAACAAAAATAATTAAGAAGTTTTAGGGTACCCCGGAACAACTATGCCTTTTGGACGTCTAACACCTCAGTCCCTCCCGTGACCATGGGTGCTGCAAAGCACTCGAAACGTCGGGAACTAAAAATCAAAAATAAACCGCGATAAAATCCGTAAAGTGGTTTTATTTCATGTGTAATATTCGCGTAAATCTAAGAACTCAATATAAATATGCATTCATGCAAATTTGATAACAGGACTGTCTTTTGGTCCAATATTCAGTAGCTTTATCTGTTATTAATTATGAGTACTGTGTCGAAGTCCTGCATCATAAAAGTAAGAGGAAATTTCCATTTTAGTAAATGGTGTTTCGTCAATAGTTCAATAGCCGTAGGTATATGCATAGTTTTTAAACAAACCGTTCCCACGCCAAGGGGATTCCGGGAAAACTTTATCTGGGAGACAATATTACCCAATCCGACAATTGTAAGGTCTTTCACTTCTTTATCGCTGTAGTGAACTAATAACCTATCGATTTCGTGTTCTCGAACTGATCGCAACATAATCTAGAACTTTGTCTTTGCTCTGTGAATAATACACGATAGACAAATCGACCAAAAGATTTAAAAACACCGTTCCAATGACATGTTTCAGTTACCCTCTTAAAAAAGTTGTACCGCAGTAGAAATTATTTTTTCGTCAATTAACTAAGAATCTCAAAAACATTAACACCTAGATTGAATTAAATGTTTGTGGATCTCATAAAGATATGTCCTATATGATCACTTCACGACTGTGAGCGCAAGGGCGCGAGAATCTAACGAATGGACCAAGCCTTCAATAAGCAAATGAATATTCGTATTAAATCACGTGTCGTCACGAAAGTGTCTTTGATCCCGATTTTACCGCTTTTTTCATTCAAAGATCGCAATTTGTGTTCGCAAATAACTATTCTCCGGTTAGAGCTATTTTCCGAACACAAATTACAATCTTTGAAACGATAGCGTTTGGGCCCCGAAAAAGTAGATACACAAAACGGGCGCATATTATATTCCCATGTTTCACCCAAGTTTTATTGGTTAAGTTTGACTAACAGTAAGCTCGTTGATGTTTTCATGGACATTAATGAAGCCTTCTTACCAGAATAGAGCGTAGGCTGCTCCAAGTCGTCATCAATGCTCCAAGTGGACTTCACTCACTGGACCGAGTAGTCGCGGGTTCGATCCCCACACGAACCAAATCATTGAGAGACTTCAAATATTTGTTTTGGTCTAGGTATTTATTAGTTTGTGAATATCATGTTCGTAAACGCACTAAAAATTTTCTCTGTCTATACAGTTCACAAGTATTCCGAGAACTGTCTCGTTGGTCAGGACGTTCTGGGTTTAAATCCTAGGTTCAAAAACCTTACTGAAGAGTTTCCATCAAAAATTCTCAAGGACTGCTAAATCCGGAGTGTGATTCACTTGAACTACCGCTATCAGCGGTATTTGTTTCTGGATTCAGTTGCCTCTTATAACCAGCTGTGAGACCGTTTAACGGATTGGGAAAATCACATCATTAATTAGTATACAAGTATCCTCTAAGATAAATATATATCGGTGGTATATGACGTTTTCAAAGTTTTCCTTATGATAACACTTGGATTAGGTACAAAAAAAACCTACGTCATCTTTTATCAGACATTCGTAATGGTTGGTTAACCCAGTTATTATATATTTTCGGGTTAACCCAATTCCCTTGCCGACACCGCTAACCTGAATACATTTGTAGTATTTTCCTTAAAAATATTGATTTAGATGATTTTTTTTCTAATAGTGATTAAAATAAGTCTGCACTTACAGTAAAACTAGGAATACTGAATCTGATCACGAATTTTATGTACAGACATATATGCTACTATTTATTTGGTTATCTTACGATCGCGATACTCATAACACCGTAGTTACATTATGCCACTACCGCCACTAACCGCATAAAAATATGCCCAATTTTATGTTAGACTTCCCATTCTTCTTCCCAGACTTGTTTTTCCTCCCTAAAATTACAAAAAAGACTCCAGACTACAAATACTAACTGAGCAGGTAAGTTCAAAAAAATCGCTTGACTTTACTTACGATGTAAATCCGACTAAACCAACCAACTAATAAATAAGTTAGATGTATGTACCAAAGAATTAGAATATATCAAATGTAGGTATGATATAGATACTCAACAATTACGAAATGAGTTGTTAGTGAGGAAAATAACTTTAAAGGATATTTTTACTAAATATGAAGCCGCTCAGATACAATTATGTGACTGCATGCGGGAAGCTAGTGAGTTGATGGATTTAGTAAAATATAATGCAAAGATATATGAGTCTCTGACCAACAATCTCTCATGTACCTGTACCCCCTAAACATTCTCTTCTGGGTCCAGGCATGTAACGCCCGTACAAGAATTCCCTCAACGTGATGTGGACTACAAAACATTAGTTTTCTCGGACCAACTTGGGGCAGGGTTTTGTTCACTTTTACACAGTCAACTAAATCATAATGTAACCAACTGTTGTTATAATAATCTGCCTTATAACTTATTGATAAATAAGATTACGTAGACAAAAATAGATAGTACAACTACAGTTATTTTGTTATTTGGAAACAGCCTAGGTATACTTGTCAGTAAAACAAAATAAATTTATTCATTATTTGATATATATATATATCAAGTCATAAACCATATAACCAACATTGTCAAAAAATAAAACATTGTCTTGACAATATGGTCAAGACAATGTTTTATTTTTTGACATTAACAAGTTTGTTAGAGGGTTTAAATTAACTCAGGAATCAATGTTCCTTCCTAAAAAATGTAAATTAAAAATTGCTTATTTATTAGCTTATAATATTAACTCCGTTATAAGTAATATAACGAAATCTAAGATAAGAGACGAGCCAGTATTACATAGTTTTTCTAGTAATACTGTGATAAACACATGGTCACTAGGTCACACGAAAGCCCTTTTTCGAAGGACCAAAAAAGGTGATGTCGGTCCGCACAACCTTTTTATGATAGATTGATAATTATGTGTAGAGTCCGAAATGAAATTCTTTTGATATAATGATGTACGAGTATGAGCACGACTACGGAACCCGAACTGACTGGAAAATGTGCAAGTAAAGTAAAAATGCTTATTCGATAAATTGTACGCGCTTGTCCGTACACTGTTCAAACGACAGAGGTTGACAACAGCGGCACATTATAGTACCTCTAGCAAATTACATCTTTTAACTAAGGAGGAACAGAGGCCTGGTAGTTTGAAACTATTCCATCAGAATATGCAAGGATTCTCTTTAAAATCATTAGAGATTGATTTATCACGCGAAAAAACGAAATATGATGGATAACGAAATAAATTTTGACGGACGATTTAGCGCAGTGGTTAAGAGCTTAAGCCGCTCTGCCCACTGCGTCTAATAATCGCGGGTTCGAGTCCCGCACGGGACAAATCTTTGTGTGATCCACAATTATTTGTTCCGGTCTGGGTATTTGTGTATGTGAATTTTCATGTTTGTAAACGCACCCACGACACAGGAATATAATATAATCCTAGTGTGGGGCTACGTTTTTAAAAAAAAAAAAAAAAAAATTATATTGTTTGTATTTGTGAACATTGGCTTAAATCACATGAAATATTATTCAATAATGCCAATTATTCGGTTTTAAGTTACTATAGTCGTAAGTCCAGGCTTCATGGGGGTACATTAATTTTGGTAAAGAAAAATATAAAGTCGAGAGAACATTGTGATATAGATGGGCTTTCAGTTGAACAGTATGTTGAAATTTCTTGTGTTGAGCTGGATAAGCATATTATTGTGTGTGTATACAGACCCCCGAATAGTCAGAATTTTAGAAAATTTGAACTTGTAATGGAAGATGTGCTGAATAAGTTTGCGGTGACTTCAACATAAATATTTTAGGACAAACATGGTACAGTGACAGACTCTTAAGCTTATTTAATTCTTTTTAATTTACTAACGTTTTTCTCGAACCGACTCGAATAACTTTAACTTCTGCTACATGCATTGACAATATTTCTTGTAATTGCGATTATTTATATCAAGCAGTAGTTAACTATCTCCCATCGAATCACATAGGACAATCAGTCACCTTTCATTATATTACACCAGAAGGTATTACGATTAAATGTAGACATAACACTTATGAGTTTTCAAAAATTTAATAGTATTTTTAAGAATATATTAGATGTTCCCGTATGTAATTCAAACCCTGGTAGATTCTATGCTCTTTTTTTTCAATATTACATAGAGAATTTACTAGTTAATTTCTCGTTAAAGTCAGAAATATTAAACCCAAGTTTACCTTCTGTGATTGGGCTACTACTGGAATTCGTAGAAGTAGGGAAAGGCTATTTGAATTGTATGATCTCAAATCCCAAACTAATAATGAAAGTTTTGCAAGGTACGTTACAAATGACTCTAAAACGTTTAGAAGAGTGTATAAGGCAGCTAAAGCGCTTCATATAAGTAAAAAAAAATCTGCAGATGATGAAATAAAGGCTACCTGGAAAATTATTAATAATGAAACTGGGAGGTTTAAACAACGCAGTACAGACTTGACTCTTGAGACTCCGCGCGGTCGCTTTAACACAGATAGAGAAGTAGCTCAAGAATTTGAAAGATATTTTACTAATATTCCACTAGAGACGACTAAATCTTTGACTTTCTCTTCAACTCTTGTAATTTCATTTGTTAAAACAAACACTGCTGCTTGTCCTGTCCAGTTTAGGTTCAAACATATTAATCCACGGTCGGGTATTAAAGTCTTTAATGATTTAAAAATAAAATTAACTTAAGACCTATGTGGTATGTCTGTAAAAGTGTGTAAATCTATTATTCATACAATCGCGCCTCATTTAGCTTTATTTTTTTATGTGTGTAGATCAGGCAGTATTCCCGGAATTAATGAAGTTTAGTAAAATAATACCACTGTTCAAATCCAGCGATAGTAATGATCCGAACAACTATAGGCCAGTGTCTGTCTTGCCAATGCTGAGCAAAGTGTTTAAAAAGGTAATGCTTATTCAAATTTTAGATAATTTTAGCACTAATAACATTCTTCACGACCAGCGTGTTACCCTAATAAAGCATATATTTGATGCGTGAACGAGCGAGAACTCACAAGACGCCATTGGCATCTTTTGCAACCTGTCGAAAGCATTTGATTGCGTGGAGTTGCTATGGAGTCCAAGGTAGAGCGCTGAATCTTTTAAAATCTTACCTAGGAGACAGACAGCAGTGTATTCAAATAAACGAAATTAAATCTCTAGGAGCTCTAGTTAAAATGGGCGTTTCTCAGGGATCGATACTGGGTCCGTTTCTATTTTTGGTATATATTAACGTATATATCAAGTAACAGAAAAACAAGCGGTAGTGTTATTGCTGATGACACCTCTTTAATTTTTAAAGTAGATAGACATGTAAATAACGTTGATGAGATAAATGACGACATCCTTCAAGTACATAATTGGTTCACAAACAATAACTTAGTGCTTAATAACAAAAAAAACTAAATGTATAAGTTTTTCTTTACCAAATGTAAAAAGTGCTGCATGTGATATTATATTAAACAACGAGAAACTTGAGTTTATCAATGATACATCTTTCTTAGAGATTACGCTTGATTCTATGTTACAATGGGGCCCTCATATTAAGACTTTAGGTAAACGGCTCGGTGCCGCTGCCTATGCCGTAAGAAAGATTAGACAACTTACTGATGTGGGCACAGCGCGGATGGTCTACTTCAGTTACTTTCAAAGTATCATGTCTTACGGTATATTGTTGTGGGGTATTTTTATCTTACAAAATAGGACTATAAGATCCATCTATAACTTAGTAGTCGCGACTTTCTCAGAGAATTGTTTAAAGAAGCCAATATTATGACGGTCCCATGTCAGTATATATGTATAAAAACATAATGTATACAAGAAAAAATATAGATCTATTTAATCAGCTAGGCCATATGCATTGCTATAATACGCGACAGAAATAAATTAGATCAACCGCAATTTCGTCTGTCACAAATTCACATTACTTTCATGGGGCACTGTGTTAGATTTTATAATAAAATTAGTCTTGACGTTACTAAACTCATTGACAATAAATTAAAAAAGCTCGTATTAAACGTACGCTTAGTAAGCAAGCTTATTATACGCTAGATGATTATTTAAAAGACAAAAATACTTGGATAGAGCTGTTCCAGCTTCACTTGATTGAATATGAATAGCTATTATTATTTAATATTCCCTCTCTTCCTTCTATTAATTTAGTAAAATGTATCTTTTTTTCTCATTTCTTTTTCTGTAACATGAATAGTATAATTTGTATAATTTAACTTAGACCCACCTGATAGCCCAGCCTACATCTTTCTCCCATATCCCACAACGAAATGTAGATGGAAAAAGAAAATGTAAAAATACAATTTTAAAAGAGTAACCGTGGAGTTTCTTGCCCTTCTTCTCCACAGGAATGACATTCCGAAGTGGTGGTAGAGTCTTTGTTACTTTTCTGACGATTCATAAATACTGTAATGGAGACTGAATAAGACTTACTTGCAACTTTAAGTGTCGATAAGTTTACTTCAGACTTTATTCGAGAGAGGTGAAAAAGGCTCTTCCGACTTCCTACTAATATTACACTTGTGAAAGGTTGTATGTTTAGATGTTTGGATGTTTGTTACTCAGTTACGCATAAACGGCTGAACAGATTATGATGAATTTTGGCGCACAGATATTTTATCACCTGGATTAACACATAGGATATATTTGTATCCCGAAAAAATGTTAGGTTCCGGTCTTAAGCCCACGCAAACGAAATCGCGGGCAGAAACTAGTACTATTATAATAATAATCCTTTCTTCGTTATTAGTATGTACCTGCCGTTTATTGTACACAATAAATGTACCATTATAAATATTTGTATGTCATCTGTTTTGCGGCGAAGTACAATACTGTTATCTACAAATGGATTATTCTGAACAAACAGATTTACATGATAAGCTATACAATTATAACATCATTCCAAAGCATGCTATTGCTGTAAGAAAGTGTACATAAATGGAATAGCAAAACCAAACAATATTTTTCAATAAGCAAAATTATGTTCAAATACTCTTTCTTTATTCCCGGCTTTACTATACTTTCAAGGTCGCCAGTATCAGCCAAATGGCAATGATATCCACAACATCTACTTTGAACTTTAATCTTAAATTTCAACCAAATTCGTCCTGCCGAAACTATTTTTGTGGAGATGTAGATATGGACACAAATGCAACATTACTTAAATGATTTTTTATCGATGTCTATCATATTTTACTTGCCTATGTTTTACTATAACCATTATTAAACATGACATCATACTCCGCTACGAAGGAAATTTTCCGGTAACATTTTCCAATACAAAAGCGATATCGCAGGCAATACTGTATAAAAGATGAATGGGACGTGAAAGGGCGATAATAAAATTTCAATGAGCCTCTTGCGTAACTCCCGAATATATACCGGCTAGGACAAGCAGAATAAAAGGTATCTTAAATATTTATGCAATTGTGTTTTTTTCATGTATAAGCGTTTCGCACGTATTCAAATGCCATGAAAATTTCATAGCATGAGGCACTATCTGTAAATGTAACGGGTCCCTCCATCTCATTCATATTAATGGATCCGCTCAGAGTAATAATAACACCTATTCAAATCACGCTTTTAATACTTTTATGTAAGTAATTCATTCTATTCATCCTGATATGTGCTTTATATACTAAACTAGCTATCTTATACTCCCGCTGTTTGTTGGAATCGAGTTGTCATGAAAGGTCACTATTCCATTACTAGGTACTAGGTTTTTCAATTTAAAACATAAAGAATTTATAAGACAACTTGACAAATGCGCAAAGGAAATGACAGTTGTTTCATCCCTCACAGCAGACAGATGTTCCACTTTGATATTGCAGGGTAATACTGTTATTTCACGTGACAAAGCTATTTGTGTTTTTTATTTAGAACTTTTAAAATTGCTTAAACAGACTTTTTATAGCTCTAAGCTTAGACATGTCCTGAGTTTAAAATGAAAATGAAAAAATATTTATAGAACATTAAAATAAACAAAAAAGCAGTGATGGCCTAGTAGTTAGACCGTTGGACTGCAAACTCAGAGGTCTCGGGTTCAAACCCAGGCACGCACCTCTGTCTTTTCGAAAGCATGTGCGTATTAAAAATTAATTATCACTTGCTTTAACTGTGACGGAAAACATCGTGAGGAAACCTGCATACCTAAGAGTTTCTCGAAAGTGTGTGAAGTTCGCCAACCCGCACTGGGCCAGCGTGGTAGACTATGGCCTAAACCCTCTCAGTTTGAGAGGAGACCCGTGCCCAACAGTGGGATAGTTTCTTAACAGGGCTTAGATTATTATTATATTATAAAATAAACAACTTATCTATGCCATGGTACAAACTATGTATCTAAGGAGAAACGAACATGACATCACTCGATTTGACAGCGTTATTTTTAGTATCGTGTCCAAAATGATTAAGGGAGATACGATACTAACCAATCTTACACATACCATCGCGACAGAATAAAAGTGAAGAAAAAACGATAGTCAAGAGACAGGAACCGTACCGTTTACCGACCGTATTCTAACTGTCCACTTTTCACCAATTTGATCTCAAATAAAACACGTACAAAAGAAGGAGTCTGACAGTCAACCTTAATGCAAGCTCTTTGAGCAATATATTTTTACTTTCATGCATTAATTTATAGGGAAGAGAATAAGAAATATAATTTCTTGCCAGCTGTACTCAATGACTTCTAACATAACATCAGGATTATGAATAATTAAAGCATCGAAAATTTTATTCCAATTAGTACGTTATGCTTACGCTTGCTTGCATGAATTACTACAAATTAAAACAAAATTTAGAGGGAATCGAGAACTTAGCCTAAGTATAAGCTAGTAAACATTTATTAACTTTTGAAAACTGTTTAAACATAGTTTTTCACAACATTTTGAAATAAATAGTTATTATTACAGCCTCTATTTAACAGAATCTCCATGAATAGTATAAAAATAGGCAACTTAAGTGTAATCTTACGATGTTACTAAATTCACGGGATTAAATTGAGCGCGTTGAAGTCTTTTAAAGGGGATTAAAATTTAAAAAATTATTTTACTTTCGAATACACAAATATATACGTATATTTACTAAAATAAGTAATTTACAAAGCAATTTATCGAAAGTTTAGACTTAATAAAATAATAAATGACAAGCATATATTAATATGTATATATGTATATGCACGTACGTGAAAAGACCGTGAACCACGGCACTCATTTTCGGTGATGAGTTATGTATGCATGTAAAAACGTCCGATAGGTGTGTCTGGTCAAGAAACGCGTGCGGCAGGTGTAGCCGATGTTCTGCACGCCTGCACCGTAGTCCTGGCTTCCTCGATCCACGGTGGCGTGATTATGATCAATATTTACGCAGATGTGTCACATCACCGCCATCGTATTACGTAATATCAACGTTTGTTTAGCTAGTGCTCGAGGCAAGGACGACCTAAAGCCTGCTGAATTGTGCCGCTTGGTGACAACCCCAAGCGCACTGCATGCCGCATTCGCCTCGTAGAATTATATAATACACTTTATTATATTTGTCTCAATTTAAAAAAAAATCCTTCGATTTTCTTAACCATGTACGTATCAACTTAAATTTTGATATCATAAAAAGAAACATCGACGAACAACACTTAAACACAAATAAAGTTAAATTTTTAATTAAGAGTACGCAAACCGGAAGCGTATCTATGAGAATGCTACGACAAACACATAACGTGCGTAAGGCGACGGAAAAATCGTGAAAAGTCATGTGTCGGCGAAATCAGCCGTTGTGGAGGTCATGGCGGGCGAAACAGCTGATCGGGTCGACACGTGTTCGGAATCAAATCGAGATAACTTGATGTGAGGGTACTCACCGGCTGCAGAAGTCAGCCACCACCAGCTAAAGCAGGCGGCCACGAGCGCCCGAGCGCCGGCCATCTCAGCGGCAGCGCATGATACGCGCGCTCTCGCCGGCCGCCCCGGCGGACTGAGCGCCGCCCCGCGCGATCGATGCTCGCTCGCGCCTCTCGAACACGCACCCTCCCGAGCTACCGCCCGCGCCCCGCACCGCTCCCGCTACCATTTTCCGTGTTTCCTTGGAGAGCGCGCGCGCTGGCCTCTTTTCTGGCGGATCGCTGACCGCCCCTAATTGATTGGGCCCGCTCACTTGCCGAACACGTTTTAGGTCAGCACCGCCGCAGAGGCTGCACAGGCACAACTTCCAAGTTTACCAAACTTTATCTTTAAACTTATTAACTATTATGATGACGAGGAAAATATTTTAACATAGATTGGGATATCAAAAATCATTAATGAGAAATACTAAAAAAGTAGTGATCGATACGAACGACAGAGGTGTGATATAATTTTAAATGAAACGGTAAGGCAACTTTCGTGTAGTTAAGTAATTAAAATAATGCCTTTATTACTGTCTACAGGAAAACTAGCTAATAAACTTGCAGAATTTATAATGCATTACTCGACTCGTTTCTATTCTAATTGTACATATGTAATCATACCTATAAAATAGACTACTGTAATAGGACTTATTTAAGGTATTACGAAAATTTTCAATTTATTTGAATAACATAATAACATATCGTATTTACACCTTTAGGTGTCTGTTAAAAAAAATCTTGTTTACAAAATAATTCATATTTCTATTCAAAAGTTTGAAGAATTTACCTAATCACAAATTACAAAAAAAAAATATATTTCTCGATACGATTTATTACTTTAAAGAAATCTTTATCAAGTTAGTTGTGTATAAATAACAAATATAATACTGTCTTATCATTTCTTTGCTACGTAACATTGCACGATAACTACACACTTTGGCTACGGCGTAGCCTACTGCTACTGCTCCGTGTTTAGTATAACCACGTGTAACGCAGAATATCAGCGTATATTTGACGCTTCTGTGCAATTTCATTTAGATTGCATATAAAAGATAACCCACGTTCCACTTAAATTTAAGGTAGATTATAATAACAGTAGGTGCAAATTATACTTTACCCCTTCTTGACGCACTCCAATTGAGCATTCTAATTTGAAACCCCAATAAACTAGAGTTTTATAACCTAAACGTAGGAACGTACGACATTCAATCAAGTTTGGTTTCCGTGCAGAGTAAATTTTGAAAGTTGGCTTTTCGTAAGTAGTCTGGATTCTGTAATTTCGGATTCGCTTAATTGAGGAACATATCTACGGTTAATATAAAATAAAACATGACTTATTAATCAAATGAAATATTGCGTTGAAATATGGCGTACGGTATTCGATTCAGAAAATAAAAATAGTATCCTTACCTTTTTAATAAAACGACCACGACTTGGTCTATTGGTTAGAGTGAAGGTCACTCCGTTCACTATATCATGTAGTCGCGGGATCAAAAGGATAAATCGTTATGCGGTCCATCAATGTTTGTGTTGGTCTATATGTGTTACTTTCATGTTTGTAAATGCGCCCACGACACATGCATAATTCACTAATGTGAGGCTAACTTTTTTTTCTATAGAAAGTCTGAGCTACGAACAAGCTGCAAAATATATGGGACAATCAATCAGCCTATCGCAGTCCACTGCTGGACATAGGCCTCTCCTAACACGCGCCATTGCACACGGTCCTCCGCCTTCCGCATCCAGTCTGTCCCAGCGACCTTTTTGAGGTCGTCGGTCCATCTAGCTGGGGGCCGTCTATATGGGACAGTTATTTTTTTATTGCTACGGTCTTATTTTTACACTAGCTGTTACTCGCGGCTACGCACGCCTTTATTTTGTAATTTGACGGAGATAGGTTGGTCTTTCTTGAATAGCACACATTCTGTATATTATTCCAAGACCTAAGTTTCTTATATCCATATTCTTTAAATTCCGTTCAGCCGTGTTAGTATGGAGAAATAAAAACTATCCCTAAATAAAATAGTCTCTGAATAATCCTCCATCTTCTATTTAAAATCGGTTAGGTCGTTAGAGAGATCAGCACATACTAACAAACAGACAAAATGGCTGCTTGGTAAAATGGCTGAATTAAACCTTTTCTACTTACCCTGCCAAAAGTTTTAATAATAATTATCTATACATATCTATACATATCATTATTATTATTAGTTAGCCTACAGTGTCCCACTGCTGGGCAAAGGCCTCCCTCCATCTCCTCCACTCTACTCTATATAGGGCTATTGCGCGCCAATCGTTTTTAAAGGAGTCCAGTTCGTCCCACCATCTCCTCCATATAATATCATATAATATCTTAAATAAATTAATATACAAAGTTTCAACTCCAGGCTATTCATAGTTAAAGAGTTCTCTCCAGAAGAGATAATCCTGAATGCATCACCAGTTCATGCACAAAATCATGTTTGAGTGTTTCAATCAAATGCGTATGCACAATTTCAGTCGAGTGCTTTTACCCCGAAGAGATTTTCGTGAGGAGACGAACCTGAGTCCAATATCAGTTTATGGAGGAATTCATGTATAGGTAAAATCACACATTTTAACGTAACATTGCAGCGCGAGGCTAGCAATAATAAAAATAATAAACTCTTATGGTTATTACCGCGATTATCCCGGATTGGCTCTTATTTCCGGGATAAAAAGTATTTATTATTTTAAGTTAGGGTATAAGTTATTAGCATACCAAAGTTCACTGAAATTGACACACAAAGAGACAGACAGATATGAAGACATACAGACAATAATTCAAAAAAAAAATGTTTCGGCCTCTGTATCAATAAGGAAATGTACCAATTAATTAAAATTTTCAATAAATATTGAATGTACAGACTAGGCTCGGTTACAGTAGATAGATGATATAGATATCAGGATGCGAATATTTATTACTCATGTAAACCATTACAATATTTATAAATCGTCAGAAACGCAAAAAACTCTATCATCGCAACATAATTTATTTATTTAAGAAACTTCACAGCTTACAATGAATAAGGTACAATCATATACATAAAAAGAAACGCCAATGACGAAGTTTGCAAATTAGCAATAAATTACAAAGGTAGACATTAATCCTCAGACAAAGAATAAGAATTGAATAGCATAGATGTGCACGCGTGTGTGTATGTTTGTGTGCGTGTTTGTGTGTGTGTGTGTGGGTGTGTGTGTGTGTGTGTGTGTGTGGGTGTGTGTGTGTGTGTGTGTGTGGGTGTGTGTGTGTGTGTGTGTGTGTGTGTGTCTGTGTGTGTGTGTGAGGGTATGTGTGTGAGAGAGTGTGTGTGTGTGTGTGTGTGTGTGTGTGTAACTGTCCTTTCTACCTCTAAAGGACTCGGTTGGCATTATTGGCATGATGATGGTGAAAAATTATTTATTATCTGATAATATTCTTATGATGTTTGTTTTAAAAGTGGTGCGAGAAGAATTAAATAGATCAAGTGATGAAAATTTATTGTTGTACAATGCTGGTAATTTATTAAAAGGTGAGAATTTTGTACAATTATTTGATGCTTGGGGGGTTGCAAGCAGTGGAGTATTCCTGGTTCTTTTAAGGGGAGTATTGAGATTAATTTTATCTAGCAATTGTGGACAGTCAAATTTAATAATATGAACATTCAAATAATGACCTACTAACCTATAGTAATATGTCACTTGTGCTAGGCGATGGCTGATGGGGGTCCGAAATATCAAATAATAGGACTAGGAGAATACTAGGGGAAAAGAAACGAACCCTGCAAGTACAAACGGTGAATTCAATTGATAATATTCGTGGCCACACAGACCTAGGTAACAAATGATGCACGCATCTATTCGATCGGGTTAGTTTTACTTTTGCTATCAAATCCGTCGAAACTGCAACCGAAACTACATTCGTAAAAGGAGAACATGTGGAGAATGTCTTCGGCTTCACTCCCTCCGCGCCTATTCGAATTGATGTGTGCTACTTGTTTCGAGGCATGAATTTATAATACTTAGGTACGATCTGATTAAACATACGGGCCGCATCTAGCCACTCGCGCGGACAACTCATGGGCACTTGAACGAGAAGTACGTGAAATAAGTATAATCACAAGATGTAAATAGCCTCGCGAATACTTCGAATCGCGCCGCATTCGACATTAATTAGAAGTAATTTTATTACGTTTTTTTAATAGGTTTTGTATTCTATAAACAAACAATTTAATTTCCTTGTTGTATTTTTTTATCTATTACCAATTACGTTAAATCGAAGCAAAATATTTCTTAAAAATAATGGTAATTACGTAATTATACAGCCGACACGTAATCCACATTAATGTTTTGATGGTACAGAGTATGGCATTTTGGTGTAGCGGGTAATGCAAATTGTAAATTTCCTTACACGGAGATTTATTCATGTGTCATGGATGTGTTAGAAACACTAAATTTTACATGGTCAAACACCCAGGCATCGAACCCATGGTTATTCGATCCAGTGAAACCGGGCAGTCCATTGAACAAAGCAATCGTGTCGGTTTGAACCTAAAAAACAAACAATTCATAGTTTGAATCTAGATCTATCTTAACTGGCAGAAAGGAATGTTTTTCGTTCGTTTCCGCCGTAACTGAAACTACACTGAAACATAAACCAAAAATCAGTTTAGTTTAAAAATTTTAATTATAGTTGAAAAATTTTAATGTTTTAAGGTCGAAGTTGTTTTGCTGTAACTTGTGAGACTATAACTAGCTGCCGTTAAAGTAAGCAAAGTAGGCACCCTACTTACGTTGGCAACATCAAATTTACCCTTTACTTTTTATGACTGAGGAAAATCCGTCAGAGGATTATGCGAGCCTCAAGTATAGCCCACCGGGCGTGTCGAACTCCTAACGACTAAAAACCCCAGTGGTATCGCCACTTCGAATGGGTCCGGAATCACAAGACACCACGACGAACGCACTTGTGTCCCTTTGAGTAATGCACAAACGAGGCTGCCTTTAGGGGCAAAGGGGACTCGCTCGCGATGAAAAATACATGAATGTTGTAAGTATGCTCAATTTTAGACTCAATAAAACACCAGCAAGTACCTAGAAACACAGACATGTAAAAAATAAGACACTAAGAGCTCCCAAACTACAAAGACTCATAGTCACGGCCGTAAATAAAACACATCGAAAAAATGTTCATAAATGTCAAAGTGACATTCAACTATTTTCATAAACATTGGCTATTATTTTTAACCTTGTCGTTTAAGGTATCCTTCTTTTTTTTCAAAAATGATATTCTTAGCCAAGTAATTACTATGCTGTAAACTATTAGTGGTACACCTAAGGAATTGGATAATCTATGAAATCTTTTGCGGACGATAAAACTGTTCAACTAATGTTTTATAGCCATTGGAGTAATGCGCGGTTATTACGATACTTTTATAAAAACATGTGGTAAATATCCCTCTAGAGTCGCTGTGAGGCAATATGATGATGGAATATATAAAACCTATACGTACTCTGAGCTGTACGGAGTGTGTGAATACATATCCCAAAACCTTCAGCAACTCAAATGTAATAAAGGCATAATCGGACTAGTATCAGATAGAAATATAGTAATCCCATGCGTTATAGCTGCGTAAGTATATAAGATGAACTATTAATTCATCAGCCTCCTTACTTAGGTTTGACAATTAGCAGAAATTATTCTATAAGTATATGTATGAAGTCATGTGTCATGTTTTCATTTTGTGGATAAAATTTTAAACAACTCGGGGTATATACTTGAGATTTCCGTATGTAGCACACTATATTATAAAAGCTATTTAACTTGTCAAAAAGTTCCTGACATCAAGGCACTAACACAAGGACCTGATAAGCAACCGGAATAAAAAAAACTAGGTGTCAGCACTGAGAATTAAATAAAGATTCATTGGTTAATAAGTAAATTGTATTTCAAATTGGTTCAGTTGTAGGTGTAAAGTACTATTGTAAATAACTTATATATAGACTTGGTGATGCAGTAAATCTTGACTCTCGACCATATAAAGAACTCCTAGTGATAACTTACATACATTTTGTTTTCAGGTCACACAAATGTTGTACTACTTTCATGTTCTTGGATCCATCGCAAGACATTGAGGCTACAGTTACTGCTCTTGATTTCACAATCATCATAACTATAAACAATAAAAACAAACCTTTTGTCTCAGAATTGTTTGGAAAAAAACCTGACAGGACAGCATTAGTGTTTGATTTAACTATAAACTTTTATGCTTGTGAAACTCAAAGTAATATAAATAACAGACATGTCGCCCAACATTCCTTCATAGCAATGACTTCAGGCAGCACAGGAGAACCCAAGCACATACAAGTTCCCATCCAGTGCATACAACCTAATATAGATGATCTTACTAAAATTTTTAAAATTTCTGTAGATGACATAATATATTTCTCCACACCTCTTACTTTCGACCCTTCCATGATTGAAATAATGTTAGCATGCATAAATGGTGCATCACTTCTTATTGCACCGGATAAAGCAGATATATTGTTTCCTGAAAATAAAGAAAACTCTATTACTTTCTGGCAGACAACACCATCAAAGTTTTTCCAGCACTCAAATGCTGATATTAAAAACAAGATACTAAGTAGTAATTCAACTCTTAAGGTATTAGCACTTGGAGGAGAACCACTAAATGGTATAAAAAGGTTAAAAGAATTGAAAAACTGGGATAATAAAACTAAGATATTTGTGTTGTATGGAGTCACTGAGATGTCATGCTGGGCATGTGTTGTAGAACTTGATATGAACAAAATGGTTTGCGACAGAGAAGTGCCACTGGGAAACTGCCTTTCTGAAACCCAACTCATTGTGGATCCAGTTAAAGAAAATAATAATTCTGGAAAAATAATACTAGGTAAGTAACAAATAGATAAACATTTTTGGTTAAAAGCGCCTTTACATTTGCAGTTAAGTTGTTATATTAAGTAATCATCGTGTTCCAGTTAGCAAAACCAGACAATGTATAATTCTGAACAGGTCCAATGGCAATGATGAAGTGAATTCATTAAAGTTTGTGGACACTGGTGATCTTGGTGAAGTGAGAAATGGCACTATATACTACAGGGGGCGGAATGATGATATAATAAAGCGCTTTGGTCATAAGATAAACCTACAATTGATAGAGTCCACTATTATGCTATGTCCAAGGGTAAAGACCTGCTCTTGTGTGTGGTTACCAAAACCAATGCTCCTTGTTGTATATTTTTCGTCTGAAACACTAAACAGTCAAGAATTATATGACTTTTTAAAGTGTAAACTTGAAGACAAGTATTGGCCTGACAAAGTGGTAAGAGTAGATAATTTACCTACAAATGCCCATGGAAAAATATCCAGGCAAATACTATCCAAGATGTATGGAAACGATGCTGGAGTACCACACACACTGGATTCTTTGAAAGCAAACTTCTTACAAGAACTTAAGTTGATATTAAGTAAAAACTTTACATATGACCAAATTAAGAACAAAGATTTCTTCTCACTTGGTGGCACTTCTTTCCTCGCAATTTCAATGTGCAATAAAATATCTTTATCATTTCCACAATTTGCTCAATTAATTTTGCCTTGTTTAATTTCACAAAGGAATACCATAGATGAAATTATGGAATTAGTTCATAAAGAATTACGTGTAGAAGAAAAATGTAAAAGACAAGTAAAGCGATCTAGATCAGAGACAGAAAGTCACATAGAACATTTGTCTAATAAAAAAGCCAGCACAGCAGCATCTTACAACCCTTTAGAATTTATCATCCTGTGGACTTATGACACTGGAAAATGTGTTGATGCTTCACCAACTCTGTTCCAAACTGGATTGTAAGTGGTTCTATTCCTTTCTAGCATTTTATTTCCTTACTAGCAATAGTAGTACTAGTAGTAGTATACATTTGCATTCTGAGCATTACCATATGCAACAATCCATGCTAACTTGTTCAAACTAGCTCAAACGATAGGTAAATGCCGGCCATCGGGCAACCAGTCCAACCTTTTTTGAACTTATAAAATCTGATCTATAGTATGGTTGTTAATGCCACCAGAGGGTGCACTCCTATCAGTAGGTAACCGCAGCAAATGAAGCAGGTCAAGAATAGAGAAGCCATTTAAAAGTTATACCTACCTACCTAGATCTTGTTTGATACCCACCATTTTTTCAGTATGCCACATTTCATTTAATTTATATGTTTATATTTTTCAGTGACTTATATGTAGCTGTTGGAAGTCATTCCGGTAAAATTGTGATTGCGGATGCTCTAAGTGGCAATTTACGAGGAACAATATCTATAAAATCCCGAATAGAAGCATCCGTCTTTTGTTATCAAGAGCAAGAGGGAAGTCCATCTTACGGTGTAGTAGGCACATATGACGGTACAATCTTATGCTTCACTATGGAGAAATGTGAGGAAGTATGGAGGGTAAACATAAACTCAACTATAAAAAGCAAAGCTACTTGTTGTAATGGACATTTGTATATAGCCTCGTATGATGGAAAAGTCCGATGTATAGATATTAAGGTAAAATTTTATCTTCCTATTTGTCCCTCCTCTTCTTATTTCTTCCTTTGACTCTTTCGTTAGTCTAGTGGCGAATAATGTGCTTTGCGATCACGAGCTCCTGGGTTCAAATCCTAGGTTGAACAAATGAAGTTTTTCTATCTATAAACTCTCAGGATCAGTTTGGAGTCTAGAATTGTGCCCGGTATGTAGCGATATATAATCGCCGATGGCGCCGATGCCGATGTTATCATCGCCGGCGAAAAGTGGGTGTACACAGTATACCTCTGCCATCCCCGCTTGGAGAATATAGGCGTGACGGTTTTTTTCTCCTTATTTTGTATATTTCTATATACACTTATTATTATCACTATATCTAGCCACAGTAATACACATGATAGGAATAAGCTATTAAAATATTACGAAAAAATTGTACGCGATCAAGTGGAACTCACGCACTGAGGTTTCCGTAAAAGTGCCACTAGATGACGCATTTAATTTATCATTGAATTAAAGAATTTTTTTATTATGTGATATGGTCACAAATTAGGGCATTTTTAGTATGTAATATGGTTACAAATAACCAATTATCGCATTGTTTTCTTTGCTTGTACTGTGAAACGTTGCTTCTTGCCAAATTTCATGTAGGCTAAACAGGAAGTACCTTGTAGGTTTTTATAAACTAATTTAAATGGCAGTTCCTATGACAAAGGCTATCAACAGTTGGACAAGCAGACAGTCATAACCAACAACAAAATGATTCATAAGGGATCTGGTATTGCTAATTGTGATAATCAATACTGAAAAGTATCAATAAATCTGACCTATATCTTTTTATATCATAAATAAGGGATAAACTTAAAATTCTGTTTGGAATTTTTTTTTAATTTTTATGCATATCGCATGCGTCACAGCTCATCGGTTAGAGCAGTCACCTCGGCATGGTGGATTACTTGGGTTCGAATCTCACATGAAGTTTTGATTTTATTTCTATTTAAATTCACTGTTCTTCTCTGATTGTTGATTTTATTTTGAAGCAACAGCTCACATTCGTTTTTTTTTTTGTACTGCGGTATATTTACAGTCAAGTGTACTTTATTTCTTGCAGACGGGTTTCATCAAAGAGGTAATAAAAGTTGCAGACCAAGCTATTTCTGCTGACCTTGTTAATGCTAAAAACGAACATGTTCTGGTGGGCTCGTTATCGGGTATATGCGCCAGTATTCATAGTGGCACGAATACAATGGGCTGGTGCGGAATGCTTGGAAGCCCAATATTTGCTAGCCCAGTTCTTTATGACGACGATAAATATGTTGTGTTTGCTGAGGTCAACGGCGATGTGCACTGTAGAACCGTCCAGAAAGGTATAAAGGTAAGAAAACAAATTGTGAACTTATTGTAAAACAATTACTGATCGGAATTAATACAAAGGCCACATTTTTTTTTTTAAACGTGGCCCCACACGGGTTTATTCCTGTGTCGTGGTGTCCACAAATACCCAGACCGGAACAAATAATTATGCATCACACAAAGATTTGTCTCGTGCGGGAATCGAACCCACGACTATTAGACACAGTGGCTTAAGCTCTTAACCACTGCGCTAAATCGTCCGTCTTAATTTGCAGAGTTAAAAGAGAGTGAATGTAAAGTATGGCGGCCTAGTTAGTTACTGCGTATATAATTAACTGACCGCATCAAACGAGTAACTGTCATGTGCAAGCCTGTCAGTACCTCATCTCCAAGTTGCTACAGGATTTCTTTCTTTAACTCTCCTATCTCGCCTCTTCACAAGTACACTGGAACATTCCCCTTTGTACCTACACAATCACACTTGACTGCAGCCTAGAGTGTATTTACCTGTTTCATGGACGCTACTCTCGTCGTATGACCAGGCCAAACGAGTCTAACTACTGATATGCACGTGGCTGTAGCTATTTATTGTCATGTCGGCAGTTCACACTGTGTACTTAGGTCATAAGGCATGCCTACGTTCTCTAGAGCCCCTCCGTCAACGCAGGTCGGCTGGTATTGGCAGTAAACATAAAATAGAATTAATGGAACTTTGCTACCTGTTAAACAAACCATGTCCTGTAATCCAGTATTTATATTTGGCATAAATAACCTTAGGGACGGGCATGAAAGTTGCAAATGCCATTTATTTTGTTTCGCATATGTAACTTTGTTCTATGGGACCGTCGATAGGTATTCCACAACATTATCCTGTGTATTGTAGGTACTTCATTATGTTACCCGTCTAGATTGCGAGACCCGTGTATTAAAACCTTGATAGGATGGCTTAAACGCTTGCCAATAAGGTAAAATATACTTAAAACCTTTGCACATGAATCAATTAACTAATCATCGCAGCAATAGGCGCCTCCCTGTTAAAATACAAAAAAGGATGAGATACAATTCGATTAAGAAATACATCAGAAGTCTACATACGAAAGTCTCTCTAAAGAGAGATTAGCAATTTAGTCTAGTTACATTATCGTTAGTCTACCATTTAACTATAAAATAAGTATTATCATATCAGACGACATTCGTTGCATATTACGATATGCTGATATTTGATATCAGCAACATACATACATACCTACACTTGGTATCGAAACGAGACATCACAAATATTTTGCCTACGCAATTTAATTGCTTTATCATTATAATATGAGTTGGCTTAGTCGCGGTCAGACCAAACCCTGTGAATCAGATATTAGATGTTGGTGTCCTGCATTTGATAACCGGAGACATACCGACTTGAGAGATTTTTATTTTTAAATAAAAATCTTAATTACAGCCTGACATCGTCTGGAGAATACTTTACAGTAATCTTGGTCAAGTGACCATGTTCGACCGTTTTTTCCTGGGTCAAACAGGTCAAATATCTAGGGGTAAACAATACCATGTCCTTCGGACTGCACATTAAGTCGGTAACCGAGCCGCAGAAACTGGATGCGAGTAGCCGAGGATCGTACCCAGTGGCGTGCACTTGAAGAGGCCTATGTCCAGCAGTGGACTGCTATAGGCTGATGATGATGATGATGAACCGAGCCGCTTTTGTGCTCGGCCCGATGACCTGCAAGCGGAGTAAAATGTCCCTTAGGAATATGGTGACACTTTACAAAACTGGTGTACCTACGGCCCATCATGACGTACGCTTGTACGTTGTCGCATCGATAAACTCCGAACTGTCCAGTCCCGATTCCTCTGCGAAGCCGTCGGAGCCCCGTGGTTCATAAGGAACGTCGATCTCCATTCCGATTTCGGTATCGAACCTATTCGCGCCTTTATTTAAAAGGCGACAAACCGATATTTCGCGAACGCGTCCAATCATTGGAACCCCCTAATCGTAGCCGCCGCCGATTACGAACCTAACTCCCCTCCTAACAGCTGCTACCGCCGTCCACGGCATATTCTCACCGATCCTCCTATAGCCGAATCAGTCCACTGGAGCGGACCGATCCTCCCGAGGCCTTTCTTTCCCTTCTTTCGGATACAGATACCCCACACAAGATCAGACACTGACACCTCGCCGTCGAGATCGAAGAATCCCTTTCCCGGCGGCAGATGCACACACACACACGCACGCACGCACGCGCACACACACACACACGCACACACGCACGCGCACACACGCACGCGCACACACACACACACGCACACACACACACACGCACACAGACACACGCACACAGACACACGCACACACAGACACACGTACACACACACACACACACACACACACACACACTGGAGAATATAGATTAGCTTTATCTAAGACTATCTAAATGAAGCGTGGGTTATGTAGCTTTTCTGCTTATCATTTTATTTAACTATCTTCGAATAAACTTATTAAGATGAGAAGAATAATATATTTTTTTAATTATTGCAGATTTGGAAATATCAAGGTGCCAAAGGAAATATATTTTCATCATTGTACATAAAACAAGTCGATAAACTTAAGTGGCAAATGGTATTTGGATGCCATGACAGCAAAGTGTACAGTATCAACATAAAGAATTTCCAACCAAGCTTGCAATGGAAAACGCAACTAACTTCGCCCGTTTACTCTACTCCTTGTGGTATACACAATAATCAAATTTTAGCTGCATCAAATAATGGGATATTATCCATAATAAATTCAGAAAATGGTATCATAATAGCAGAGTATCACTTACCGAATGAAACCTTTTCATCACCAGCAGTGTACAGTGACTATATTTTTATTGGTTGTAGAAATGATCACCTGATTTCATTAAAGTATGTTTTTAATTCTTGACTTGTGCTATACCTAACTAGTCTAATGGGTCTTTGTTTTTGATTTATATCATGAGGGAAAATTCTAATAAGTTATTACCATACAAATAAAACCATTTTTTTTAATATGTAATTTTTATTCATGATCATACACAACATATAGGTATAATGAGCATTCAACAATTTTGTGTCATTACAAGTATGATATGATTACAAAATCAAATTACCTGATCGGAATGCATATTTGCATAGAACCTACCACTTGTGAAGATCATACAGCTTTGTATACTTAAAAATAAAAGCAGCCTTAAATGAAATACATAATAATTTCTTTGAATAATTATTTCACTTTTTTTGGCAATAAAATGCATAAAAATTAGTGGAACCATTGGGAGCATTGTACATTAATGCTGAAACTACTGCTGATACATCTAAGCTCTTACATATCATTATCCCATAATCCCTAAGAATACCATGAGAAAGTTTCTTAAACAAATATAAAATTAACAAGCAATGTACATAAATGTGATATAGTTAATTATAATTCACTGTTCTTCTTCACCTAGTTCGACTTTCACTTTAGAAAAGTCGAAATCTTCCCCTGTCCCACGTTTGTATACCTTAATCACATCTAAACAGGTAGTCTCGAAGTGAGTGGTAGCATCATATGATTCAGAGATAAATATTTGACTCTGGCTACCATCATCAGTCGGCTCATAGTAATCTGTCACACAGACAAATTTCTGTCTAACTGGTCCAAGGAGATCTAATCCAGGCTTAATCTCCGATTCAGGGTCCTTGGTTTCCACAGTTGTAGACACCATTGCAATGAACCAGCCTTTAGCGGCAACTTGATGTGTGTAGGACACAACAGAGATATAGATATCAGACTGCCTACCCACTTGCTTCTGAGGGATGATAATCTGAGTGGACAAAGCATCCTTAGTATTTGGAATAGGATGATCTAACAAACAAATGCAGCGAATCACCTGGCCTTTTTTGTGGACACGTTCTGGTACATAGCTGGGGTCGCAGTATACCTGCTTGCATTTAGCCACTTCATTGCCAGATCGGACTCCTACAACTCTGCCACCTTCTCCCAAAACTATTTCATCTATGGGCTTGTCAAGCATATATGTGCCACCGTAGATAGCAGACAGACGAGCAAAGCCTTGAGGCAATTCTCCCAGACCATACATGGGATACAAGTAAGGTGATTTACCATATCGAGCAAGGGAATCCGAATACAGCTTAATTCGACGGATTGTTTGAATAGCAGGCTGCTGGAGGTAGTTATCATTAAGGTAAAGCGCCAAAGCATGGCCAGTGAAATCCTGAGTGTTCTTATCAAGGCCAAACTTGTCATATAAAGACTGCATGTTGGCAGTACTCGGATCCAAATCTTTCCATGTTTTAGAGTCCTCTTCTTGGAAATCTTGAACATAAATCAAGAAATTACGAAAGCGTCTCTTTTCAAACATTCCCATAAGATCGGAAGCTAACGCTTCTTTTTGATCGACGGGCACTTTGGAGATCTTGCCGCCCTTGTAGACATAACTGCCCTCCACAGACTTGAATTCCAGGTATCGGGTCACGCCCGTGTGGATGAGTAGCTTTACCAAAAGCCCATTCGCCATCAAAAGCTTAGGAATCAAGTCTACGTTCCAGTCGCGACCTCGACCGTATGTTTCATCGGGCGCTGGAGCGTTGAACTTTGCGAACAATTCTTCTAACGGGGTAATTGACGCAGATTCTCCACCGTAGTACTTGTTACGATCAATGTGCAATACCTTTTTTCCTGATACCGAGAGCATTCCGCTCAAAATGCACTCCTTCAAGCCGGTGCCCAAAACAATTGCGTCGTATTCTTCATCCATGTTGAAATATACAAAATTATATTTTTCCAATACGAAATCAGCCCGGAATGTAAATGTCAAAATGTCGGAAAGAATATGGCCGACAACCGGTGACGTTGCCTTGGGGTTACCATCCGAATACTTTTTTCACTATGGTTACTATTTCATTACACGTCACTTACAGTACGACAAAGATCTATTGGCACGTGGCCAAAATCGGAACTAAAGTGTGTTTTTATGTCAGAACTCAGATTTCCCTTCGGCGTTAGGTCGGTACGACTGAATTTAGTGATGCCAATGAATATAAAAGCAAATTACCCAGAATGAAGGAAAAATACATTAAACATAGAAAAACTCATCTATTACACAAATCCATTCAAGGTGTCTACAGCAACAGAGTAATCTATATCATGACGCCAAATCCCTTGCGGGACAGGCAGAGAGTACAGGATCTTATAAAAGATCTTAGGGAATTAAAGTAAATTTGTGTTTTTGGATCTATACAAGTTAATTTTCATACTACAATATAATTGATTTTGATACTACAATATATTATCGATTAAAACTTGTATCTGAAACATAGACCTTGGTAACATTATTTTAGCTACCTATCATGGCGGCAACCGTACTACCTACTCGTAAGATAATTAATAGCTCACGCTCACGATTTTTGAAGTGAAAACTTCTTTAGGCGCGTTGGGCATTTTTTGAGATGGGAAAAAACAATTGAACTCGCGACACTCGCGCGTTACCGTTACTGACACCTCTGTATATAAGTATGTACATATATTGTGTATAAATAGATAGAATACACTTTATTGTACACCAACATAAGCAAGAACAACAAACAAAGAAAATAAAATATACACATACAAATGGTAGCACAATTGGCGGCCTTATTACTAACAGCAATCTCTTCCAGGCAACCACACACATACATAGATACACATGCTCGTTGGCATTTTTGAGATGGGAAAAACCATTGAACTCGCGACACTGTAACCGTTACCGACACCTCTGTATATAAAAAAAAATCAAAAAATATTATCTGACGATTCAAAAAATTCACACGTAATTGTTCAAGTTATCACTTCTGTCGGCACTCACGGAGTGCTACTGTTTGTATTTTTTCTATTCTAAAAACGATTTATGTTTACCACCTCTCAAAGTCTAATTATTATTAAGGAAAAAAACAAAAGCACTGACACTACCGATCTACACTGATAAACACTTCTACCAACCTAAGGGCATACTTATGAGAAATACACTATAACACTGTCATCAACTGAAATATCGCTTCATGACAGTTGTCCGAGCTGCCGTTTGCTATGAAATTTTCCTGTCCTTTTTTTAATTATGAGAAATGTTTTAAAATACATTGTTTCTAATCTATCTATATCATCACGGCAGATTCATAGCGCGATCCTTGTTTTTTTAATTTTGTGTATAATTTCATACCTTACCCCCCCCTGACATTGTCATCTAAGTGCAAAAAGATCCTTGTCTCACTATATGTAAATTTCGAGCAAAATATAACACAACTATGGCCTGACAAGGATCTTTTAACACGTGGTTAAAATCGGCACTAACACTGTCATCAAGTTAAATGTGGCTTTATGACAGGTCGCGAGAGTTGCCGTTTGCAATGAAATTTACCCAAGTTCTTTTTTTAATTAGCAGATATGTTTTAAGACTTTTTTATTGTGTTTTATGCTATAATTCAATTTAGTTCAGATCATGTTCAGATATATTGTGCAGCTTCATTAAGTTTGTTAAACACATAGAATTAGGACTTAAAGCATTGTACTCTAGGGTTGAACAAGAGCGTCAACTCACTCGAGTTATGGTGAGTATCATGTAACAGTTCCCTTCAGTGTTACGTTAATACAACTTAATTTTGGGGTGCATGAGAAGAGCCTCCCCCAGTGGTGTTCCATAATTACTTTGCGAAAACGCCCGGCGCACCCTGGTGACGGCTGGCACTCGGTAAAGTAGAGTCCAGCCGACCAATCTTCTCACAACAATGGTTCCTAAAAGTCCCCAGGACGTAAGGTCCTGGGGACTTATAGGGCAACAACAGCCCTTTTGTAGGGCAACCACAAACTCGACACTGTCCTATTTCAGCACTTTCGAAACCCGCCCTGAAAGTGATCTCGATTAATATAGAGGGGTTTCTGCAGCCAAAGTAGATCTTCTTTCTAAGCTGTGTCTTACAATATTATGCGTTTAGGAGGCTCATCGCGGAAATAACCACCTTAGGCCGCAAATATCTGGACTGACTCTCACTGCCAAAATTGCACACGAAAAATACGGCAGTGCTGTCTTTACCGACCCTAGCTTAAAGATCTATTCTTTATGTTGAAAATTTAATCGAAGTAATAACAATAGATATAGGCACTATCGCCATAATATCTATTTACAAGCCCCCAAAACAGCCATTTGAATTTAGCCAGACGGATAACTTTAACGTCCCAGTTTCGATAATAATTATTAGAGATTTTAATAGTCATAAGCCTGGGGGTACAGAGAGACCAATTCTGATGGAATTGCTGCAGAAGAATGAGCGGAATCCTGCGACTACAGTTTGCCCCACCACCCAAAACTCTCTCCATCATTTAACAGCCGTCGATAGAAAAAAGGTTATAACACCGACTTAATTTTCACTAGTTCTAAAATTGCCTTCCTTTGCACTAAGCTTGTCTGTCCTCCATTCCCCAAAACACACAAATATTGTTTGTCGAATCCAAGCTGCCTTTCACCGACCAAAGTTCCATTCAGACGTCGGTTTAAATTATCCATGGCAAACTGGAACTACTTCTCACAACTTGTCGACTCCAAATCAAGCGAATTTGATCCAATACCTACCAACTATGAGAGATTCATTAATACCATAAAATTGGTGTCTAGACAAACCATACCGCAGGGATGTCATACCTCATACATCCCAGGTCTGAGTAAGACGTCAGCCGAACTCCTAGCTAATTGTCAGAGACTTTACACTAATGATCCATTCTCTGAGGAAACGCTAATAGCCGATAGAAGCTCACTGGGGATCCACTTACTATTAATTGAGGACAAGTAACCGCTAACCATGAAGCACACCAACTTCTATTTAATAGTAAAACACCTAAACGATTACCAAAACTCATAAAACCAGCTGCACCAAATAGTTACACTAATAACGATATAAGCAAACCTTCCGCACGTGAAGAAATAGTTCTGGCAATCAAAGCATTAGAAAATGGAAAGGCAACAGGAGTGGATGACATAATGGTCGAACAGATTAAATATCTTGGGCCCGTCGCAGTAACCTGGATCTTAAAATGTTTTAATAATTGCCCAGAAACAAAAAGATCTCAAAATTGTGGCGAAAACCAAAGGTTGTGGTACTTTTAAAACCTGGTAAATCTCCTGACGATCCTAAATATGCCATTATAAACTTTTTGAGAGGCTTTTCCTCAACCGTCTGCAGACAATAATACATCCGAAACCAATTAGTGAACAGGCGGGCTATAGACCGGGAAAGAGCTGCTGCTATACTCAAACTTACTCAGCATATCGAAAACTGTTTCGAAACCAATAACATAACGGGTCTGCTTTTGCTGAACCTATCCGCCGCATATGACACCATCAACATTGGTAGACTCCTGCAAAAAGTCGAAGACCTAACCAATGACTACAGGTTCATCCAAATTTAAGGTGAACTTCTACGTAACCGCCGCTTCCAAGTTCATATTTTCACAGAGAAAAGCAGGTGGCTCTCATTGAAAAACGGTCTGCCACAAGGAAGCGTCTTCGCACCAACTCTCTTTAACATTTTCACGAACGACCAACCGAGCAGCCCATTCATATATGCGGACGACCTGGCGTGGACAACCCAAACATCTACCTTCGAAGAAGCTAAGGAATGTTGACTACGGCTCTGGATGAACTTTGGGGCATACTACTGAGGTCTACTGAGGCATAGTACTGGGTCTGAGGCCATCTAAAACTCAGACCTGTACGTTCTGCCTTCGCAACCGACTAGCTAACCGGGCTCTTAATATCACCTGGCGGAGAGAGGCTATCGAGCACTGCGACCATCCGAAATACCTGGGTGTCACATTAGATAGGTCGCTTACATTTAAACATCACTGCCACAAAACTAAAATGAAGGTTGGGGCACGAAATAACCTACTGTGCCGACTGACAAGAACTGTATGGGGTGCATCACCTGACGTCCACCGAACAACAGGTATGGCGCTCTGCTTCACTCCTGGAGAATACGCATGTCCATTGTGGCATAGGACAGCGCACGCTAGATTCGTGGATGTCGCACTAAACGACACCTGCCGCATCATCACCAGATGTCTAAAGCCGACTCCACTAGCCATCATCTACTCCCTAGCAGGCATAGTGCCACCTGAAGTTCGGCAAGATGTGGCCTGCTCTACTCGAAGTCAAAAAAGGCGAAACAAAAGTCTGATACCCGCACCGCTTGCAAAGCCATCAAATCCCCCAAGTCCGTCTCAAAATCCGCAAAAGTTTTTTAAAGTCCACTTAGACCGTGCAGGATCACCCAACAGCTGCCAGACCTAAAAAATGGAGAGAAAAGAAACCCCCAGCGTCTTACTTTGTCCTATGTCAAAAGCAACTACCGCCAGGGCACCAACTACCATGGCCGGTGTGGAAATCTTTAAATCGGCTCCGCATTTAGGTAGGTACATGCAGAAATAATCTGTGCACATGGGGGTTTAGAGACCCAAATTTAACAGCCCGTAATTGTGGTGCGCCCTCACAGACTATGTCGCACTTGCTGGTCTGCCCTTTGTGCCTGTACAAGGGAAGAGCTGTGCGGGACAGATATGAACCATTGACACGTAAAGTAGAAGTGCTGCCAATGAATATAGAAGCATATACCCCGATTAAATGTTATATAAGTTATTTTATGTAAGGATCTTAGGGTAATAGAGTCTGTCTAACGAATGCCGTGAGTGCAAAAGGGCGACAAATTTAAATAAATTGGATCGTACAACCCCGGATGAACTGGGAATAAATGGATTTGATACTTGAATACTTTAGTAAAAAATAATCTGTAACTAAGTTTCATGCTTTTAAGGAACATAACATATACACACAGGAGAGTTAAGGATTGAGGGAGAATAAGGAGTAACGAGGGAGTTACATAGAAATTATAACATTCTAATTTATTACATTCTTTGGTATCAATTGTTTATAGGTTTTCCGCTATGAGAACCTGATATTTATTTACTTTCTGATGTTAAATCAATTTCATATTAGTCTTTCAATTTTATAATTAAAATACAGATTGTTTGAAGACTCGATGCAACATCTATGTATTCCACCGAAGCAATGCTATGGAATTTAATAAGATTTCACATTTAGAAGTGTTAAATTTAATTTGGGTGGCATTTTATAGATAGATAACACAACACTAAACAAATCTAGCTAGTATCAAAACCAGTTCGTCTATGTCTATGATTCACTACACACAACAGTAGGTGATATTAATTACGATGTTGCCAGTTTATAAAAACGTTAAAATATCACTCTCAGCTTTCATTAGATAGACTCTAAGCGGGCGTTCGCAAGGACGTTTTTTTAACGCACGTTAGTAAAGCGCTGGAATGAAATAAATGGGTGATAGTACGTGCGAGTGCCCGCTAACAGTACATTTTAAGAAAAAAATCTAAAGCTCTGACACTAGTGATCTATACTGACTGCTTTAAATCCTACTTCTAAGATACTGAGAAACAGTACTACCAACATAACGCCGAAGGGAACTGTTATGTAAACGCACTTTAACACAGTACATAAGTATTTAGTATGGATGAGCAAATGAAAGAAATTGATAAAATATTTAAATCTATCTATCTATCTATCTATAACCTCACACCAGATCCCTTGCGGGGTAGGCAGAGAGTACAGAGTTCCAACAGAGATCCAAATATTTAAATGATATTTTTAATCTGTATCATCGCGCACCGAGTATCAAAAACAAAATATAATGGACATTTCTTTAAACTTTTGAATTTAAGTGACAAAATTGTAATGAACAAACACTATTCCTCAAAAAAATCTTTTTACCAAATAGAATAACCATTCCAACTTTGATGCGTATAACAAAGCAAGATCCTTCTATCTATGAACAAATTGGCTTCGGAAATAAATCGTAATTAAAACTAAATTTGATACCTGAAAAATAATCGATTATTAATTAATCATAAATTATAAAATTTGAATTAATATCGATTATACTCTTACAACCCTATTGATTACGTCAAACAAGCTACTGTCACTGTTATTTGCTGTCAAAGTCAATCAAATTATTCAATTCAGTCAGTCGCTCGCTTCGTATTTTGTGCTGTTTTTATGTTTGATTATTGATATATATGTACGGCTGATAGTGAAATACTACTAACTCTCTTTCAAAAGTTGCAAAAACTAATATCTAATCGTGACTTTCAAAATTCTTCATTGCAATCTTGTGGGATTTTGGAGGAAAAATGTTATGGACGTGTGAATCAGTGAACAGATGATTTCTTACCATATGTTTCAACTCGAACAACACGTTCTTCACATATCTTCGCGATTACAACAGAATCAGGTTTGGTGATAAAGATATTGTGATTTTAAATGAAAGGAGAAAGTGAAGTGTATACCGTTCAGATGAATAAAAATGTCAACAGAAGGAAGCGGAGAGACACCTTCTATTGTGCCATGTTTACCCGGAGCACCAGAGCAAACTTACTTATTTCCGAAAGCGAAAGGGCACTCGAGGTCTATAAGTCATGGGGGGACACCGATGCTCGCCGGGAACCCTACAGTCCCGCGGCCGCCGCTCAAGTCCGCGCTGCGCGGACACCAGCGCGCGCTGTCGCACGGGCAGATCGGCGAGGGCTCGCGGCCCGCCACTGGGCCGGGCCACAGCCGAACTGGGAGCCGCACCGACTTCATCCTGCCTCCCGGACACCGCGACCCGCCCGTCACCAGCGCACAGCCGCGACACAGCTCCGTGCGCATACATTCGAGACAGGCTTCTCGTTCAGATTCCATCTACACGATTCGACGCGGCTCCGTCGTCGGCCCCTGGAGGCGCGCCGCTTTCTGGCTGCTGCGCCGCCAGCAACCGGCTGTCGATAACCGCCATTTAATAGTCACTCCCAATCACCTGGTGCCTGATAAAACTCCACCTAAAGATCATCCAAATGGACATAGATGTAATAATAAAATCAGGACTACAAAGTATACATTATTATCGTTTTTGCCGAAGAACTTGTTTGAACAGTTTCACAGGATTGCAAATGTGTATTTTATATTTATAGTGTTATTGAATTGGGTGCCCCCTATAAATGCGTTTGGAAAAGAGGTGGCCATGCTGCCAGTGTTGTTTGTGCTCGCTGTAACGGCTATAAAGGACTTGTTTGAAGATCGAAGACGAAATATGTCAGACAAACGAATCAACAACTCATTTTGCAGAGTATACAAAAAGTAAGTAGATATGCTTTTTATAAATATTACTTAAACTTTTGTATGCAACACTATGTCAGGGTCCTGCCATTCTTCCCCCACCTTTTTATACCCGAAGCACTTGCAAAATTTTCACATTGAACATAACAATGCTATATATGTCTCCAAGTACCTGGAGGGATTAACATTGCATTTCTATGCAATAATTGAACTAAGTGTTTTAATATTATTGTAATTGAATAAGTGGTCTTTGAGTCTCTCTTAACTACAACAAATTTAGTAATTTTGTTGAATGTAATCAGTCAAAAGTTGTAATATAATTTGACATATAATTTATTCACAAACATTGGCTGCATTCCTGCTTGGTTGTATAGAAGTAGGTAGATAGGTAGGGGTAGGTTACTTTCAATCCCACATACCTATATGGGATAGAGAATAAAAAAACTGAAATGTAAATATTGTACTGCTAACTCTGCAGAGAATCTTTGATCAGACCCACTTTCAAAGAATTTATCACTAAATTAGTATGTCTATTTCTAAATTATTGAACGGAGAATGCGCGCGAAGTCCGATGGAATGTTGTGCGAGGCACAAGGGGGTTTCAGGTCTGGAAGAGGATGTTCGGATCAAGTCTTCTCACTCCGCAACATCGTAGAGAAGCATCTGGCAGTGGGCCGGAAGGTTTTCTGCGGTTTTGTAGATCTGGAGAAGGCATTTGACAGAGTTGTGCGAAAGAGACTTTGGGACATTTTGCCAGAGTATGGTATAGATGGCACTCTGTTGCGAGCCGTCCAGTCCACTTATGTGGACTGCAAGGCATGCGTACGGGTGGGTGGTAACAGGTCACCCTGGTTTGACGTTAAAATCGGCGTCAAGCAGGGTTGCGTGTTGTCCGCTAGACTGTTTATAATATATCTGGACAAAAGTCTTCAAAGACTGAAAGCGATGAATGAAGGTGTACAAATGGGTGACTTAGTGGTAAACCATCTACTTTATGCAGATGACGCGGTTTTAATAGCGCCAACAGCCACTGATCTGCAAACACTAGTCACAGTTATGAAAAACGACTGCATGATCAATGGCTTACACTTGAATGTGAAGAAAACCAATATTATGGTTTTTTAAAGGGAAGAAACCAGAACGAATGTAAGGATTGTGGTTGGTAACAATGTGCTGGAGCAATTGAATGAGTTTGTATATCTTGGATGCGCCTTCAGTAAGGATGGGAAATACACCGCTGACATAGAGAGAAGAGTGAGTGCAGGGAACAGAGTGAATGGTGCGATGGGAAAGCTACTCGGGAGCCGGCACTTAAGCCCTAAGGCGCAGCTGGCCATACATAACGGAGTTCTTGTCCCAACGCTGTTATATGGTAGCGAGAGCTGGGTATGTAAGAAGGAGAATGAAAGTAGGATAAATGCGGTAGAAATGCGAGCTCTGCGGAAGATGTGCGGAGTGAAGCTGACCGACCGCATTAGCAACAGCATAGTAAGACAGCGAGTAGGTATGAAAGATAGTATCGGTGTAAAGATGAGAAAGGGCATGCTCCGTTGGTTCGGGCATATAGAAAGAATGCCAGAGGAAAGAATGACAAAACAGATATACAATGTGAAAGTGGAAGGATGCAGGTACCGGGGAAGACCTAGACTATCTTACCACGACCAAATAAACCGAGTCTTATCTGATGGAAAAGTCAAGAGTCTCCGTAACCGGCGAGCGTGTATGAGACGAACTATGAGAGTCGAGGAAGCCAGAGAGGTATGTAAGGAAAGAACCTGTTGGAACTCTGTACTCTCTGCCTACCCCGCAAGGGATCTGGCGTGAGGTTATAGATAGATAGATAGATAGATATTTCTATATAAGATAAACTATATAATTTGTAATAATACTAAACTAATAGTAATAGATGAGAGAAGAAAAGTGACAGAGAGACAAAAAATAAGAAATACTCTAACGAAGCCTTGGAAAGGCAGATGCTAGTTAATTACTATCTCATACACTAGATCATGACCATGTAAGCATTGAAATCAATCTATCTATCTATATCATCATGCCAGCTCCCTCGCGGGGTAGGCAGAGAGTACAGAGTTCTAACAGGTTCTTTCCTTACATACCTCTCTGGCTTCCTCCACTCTCATAGTTTGTCTCATACACACTCGCCGGTTACGGAGACTCATGACTTGCCCTTCAGATAAGACACTGCCTATTTGGTCATGGTAAGATAGTCTAGGTCTTCCCCGGTACCTACATCCTTCTACTTTCGCATTGTATGTCTGTTTTGTCATTCTTTCTTCTGGCATTCTTTCTATATTCCCGAACTAACGGAGCATACCCTTTCTCATCTTTACACTGATACTATCTTTCATACATACTCGCTTTCTTACTACGCTGTTGCGAATACGGTCGGTCAGCGTGACTCCGCACATATTCCGGTGAGATCGCATTTCGACCGCATTTATCCTGCTTTCGTTCTCCTTCTTACATACCCAACTCTCACTGCCATATAACAGCGTAGAAATCAATAATTTAAAAAAATATTTCTCTCACAAGAGGCGTGAGAGAAATATTTTTTATCTATCTATCTATATCATCACGCCAGCTCCCTCGCGGGGTAGGCAGAGAGTACAGAGTTCCAACAGGATCTTTCCTTACATACCTCTCTGGCTTCCTCCACTCTCATAGTTCGTCTCATACACACTCGCCGGTTACGGAGACTCTTGACTTGCCCTTCAGCTAAGACACGGTCTATTTGGTCATGGTAAGATAGTCTAGGTCTTCCCCGGCACCTACATCCTTCCACTATTTTATATAGCATATTTTTTATTATCTACTAAAAACTTGCTCCCCAGCACAAAGACTGAGATGATGTGTTTGCTTCATTTAAAGTGATTTTAATTACGGATAATATGTTAATGTTATGAGAAAGTCCACTACTGCATTTAGAGGTGATAAATATATGTAACAAAAGGGATAAATCCATTAATATTATGAGGAAGTTGAATTGTTGCATTTTCAACTACTACTACTACACAATCAAAAAGTCTGTGATGTTTGTGCAGTAGTGCCTGTTAGTACAGGCCTACCTAGCGAATGACACATGCACTACTCCTGATGGTCATGCCAAGCAGTAAGGATCATTTGAATTTACCCTGCAAATTTAGACCTAGGAGTGTCATATGTTCGACGCGCTTCACTTCACTGTGGACACAACTGGGGGGATTTCATAGGTTAGATATTTTGCATCTGCAATCGCTACTGGTAAGGCTACATGGTAAGGTTTTCACTTACTTATCAATCCAGCACCTGACCAGTATAACCTTGCCTCGTCCGTTTGAACTTTTTATATGAAGCTCCATAATATATAGGATAGATTTTTGGATTGGGCAGTAAGGGCAAAAAACAGTCTTACAAGACTATCGTTAACTTATTGAGACATTTTGAGAAACATCCTTAGATTATGAAAAGAAGGACAGTTAGCAAGAAAATGGGCAATTTACACAAACTATTTTAATGCCAATCAATTTGGTCTCCTATAAGGATCAAAAATCTCTATTAGATTCACTGAGATTGGATTACTAAAAATGTCAGATTTCGCATTAAACTTCTCATACATTTCTTAGGAGATAATCATGGCTTCGATCTTGAACAATATAGGAATTAAAATGAAAAAAATAATAAAAACAATTTAATAAATAACATTCAGTAGTATCAGAGTTTTTATTATCGACTGAATTCATTTATTCGATACCCATATATAGCAAGTATTGTATTGAATATACTTACTGTTTACTAATTTGAAGCCAAAATTATATGGCCTTAGGAACTCCTCATGAGGAGACGATCCTGATTGCAAGATCAGGGTTATATTTACAAATGAACACTTGTCATGGACTCTCAATGACATACACACCTGAACCTGACATGAAACTCGTTTTAAAACTGACATTTTAGTTAAAAAATGGGGCTTATTTATTTTGGTAGTCCCTAACTAACTTTAAGAATGATGGGATATTTTCATCCCTAATTTCACACCCTTAAGTATTTTTTGACTCAAGTGGTAGCTTATGTCCTTTTCCCGGATGTCCATGCCAAATTGGATCAAATCTGTCCAGCGATTTAGATGTGAAAAGGTAACAGACGAACAGACAGAGTTAGTTTCGAATTTATAATATTAGTATGGATGTACCTATATTGTATTTATTTATGTATATTTTAATTAGAATTAGGAGAATTACGAAGAATAGGCGCTCGTAGCGCTGTGCGACCGCGGTGTTCTTACCGATTACCAAGGTTAAGCAGCGTCCGACTCGGTCGGCCCCAAATTGGGTGACCGTTTGTGGCATTTTCATATTCGAGCGTCTCCGTGCTTCGGAAGGCATGTGAAGCCGTTGGTCCCGGCTACCACTTCATGTGGTAGTCGTTAAGCCGAGTGAAAGCCTTAAAAAGCGGCTTGATAAGTTCCAACAGCAGGTGGCCACAAACCTGCCTCCGCCAATCAGCACTGGAACCGCGTGGTGGAGTATGACCTAATCTCTCTCACCTCCATTTGTGAGAGTCCAGCAGTGGGCAGTATAGGCTGATATTACGAAGAACTTACTTGTTTACTTTAGTTAATAATTAAGTTTATTTTCATAAAGATGCTAATAAATATTGAACTAATAATTCTTGATTCTACTAAAAAATAAATGTTGAACAATAGCCAATGACCTTAGAACTTTCGTACCCGATTGGCGAGGCCGATTAGAGACAATTTATGATTTTATCGAGTCTGTCTGTCAGTCCGGAAATACAATAACAAATAACTTTTTCCGGTAATAGAACAGATGTAAAAATAACATTCTGTATTTAAACGTCGTGTCGGACGGGTTGGTCGTGTGGTTGAGGGTCGCTTTGCCCACAGGATCAAAAAGTGCGATGCGAAGGTGCGATTCCCGCACGGGATAAATCTTTGGGAGCCACTATATTTGTTCCGGTCTGGGTGATTGTGCGTGTGAATTTCAATTTTTAAACGCAACCACGACACTGGAATAATACCGCGCGTGGAGCTACGTCTTTTAAAAAAAAACTAAATCCGTAACAAAAGACAGTATGCTTAAATTTTAGAAATATGAATTTGAAAAATGATTTTTGTCATACCTTTAGCCATATTATAATACGAGTAGGTTCAAGTTCGTTTTTGGGTATTACTCAAGCATAAAATATTCAGCTTACATACACCCTATAATCCACAATGGTTGAAATCAGTGCACGTGCAATGCAACATGATCGATATTCGTGAAATATTTTATAGTTGCAACGACAAACATCGCTGCCCTCGAACTTTAAAGTAACTTTCACGCCACGCTCAGTTCGTTAACTGTAGTCTCAATTGATTGGGCTGAGATTGGTTGAGTGACGAACTCAAGGTCTCAAAACAAACCATGCAACGATTAAAATGGTTGCACGTTGATTAAACGGATGTTTAAGACTATCTTGCAAAATTCCCAACAAACTAAATGCCCCATTCTGTCAGTTAAAACGAAGCAGACCCTTAATGCTACCATGAGTAGTTGTATTTGCAGTAATTTTTTATATATCAAAAATATAAAAGCCAATCAAAATAGTCTCTTACACAGAAGATTTTTCTTCCGCAGTTCCTTGCTGATTAGCTAGATATGCTGTACATTTTTTATACATAATTGACAACATTATAAACGATATTGATAAGTTGGTGAGAGGTGTGACTCATGGTAGAGCTACTGAGCAAATATTAAGACTTCTGGTTTCAATTCTATTTACCTTGAATCCATTTTATTAAAGCTAAACTATGTAATAAAACAGACTTAATTCCACTCACCTCTTATGCCAGTCTAGATTTTAACATGAAAATCAAGCTATTTTGATGGCATCGAAACAAATTCCCGCTATGCGGCACTAACGCCGATACATTTACAACTCACCGAACCCCCCGATGCTTTGAAATCGCTTCTTTCCGCTTCGGATACGGACGACGACGACGAAGTCGTAGGTCCCCTAGCCCGCCGACCGGTGCACTAATTACACCCCCTCCCCCCGTAGCGACTGTCCAAACCGAAGCCGTTCCTCCTTGAGGCGCCCTCGAGTATGTCGCCCCTTGCCCTTCTGGCTCGAGCGTAGTGGTTGCACGCTCGCCCTTAAGTCCGGTGAAGCTGTAAAGGCCTCACGGCCAACAGCATATATCACTCAAACACACACGATACATTTACAAGTTTATCTCTGCTCGCCGATAAGTTAGGGAAAATGAATGCATATTATATTCAACAATACATTGTGAGGTTTTCAATGTGAATAGAACACATTCTGAAATACTATGTAGGCGCACGACAGAATTGTGTCAAGCCAAGTTCCACGGAGACGTACGCGTGTTTTATATTACTAATTACTATAGGCCGAAATTAGCTCGAAATGGTTCGCGTAATAATTACACGAACCATTTGTAGAACTGTGAACGATTATTGACATATTGATGTTCGAAAACAGCCATTGTTATTACCGACTGACTCATTAAAAACCCAGCCCATAATCAGTCTTGACAGCAGCAGTTCAGACAAAATTAATGATGTGGTTGCATTTTAACACTATGTTTGAATCTATAGTATCTATTATGTTATTTTATATTTCATAAAAATACCTCTCTAATACATTTTGCCAAGTCTTCTTGTTAGTCCCAGATCTTTCCGAAGCTAATTCTCTTGTTAGGAAAGAGATTAAATTGTTTCAGTCGAGTGGATTAGGAGGTAAACACCTTCGATTCGCCAACAAATCCACACGGTTACAGCCATCAGTGACAAAGCACATCTTTTCCGCTGTTGGTTGCCTGCAGACGTTTTACTGATGATATCATTATCATTAGTACTTAATTTTTGTGTAGCTTAAATGTTCGAAAAAACAATTCCTACCATTTTTAAACGATTGGTTTTAAAAGTTTTATGTCTAGGTAGATACAGCGACAGATTGTTCTAATTGTTTGAGGGGGTAGGCTACTCGTTTCGCAGTTTCGAGTATTCGCTGGTTTGTTCCCCGCACGTAAGAAATCTTTGTGTGACTCACAGAATAAATATTTGTTTGTCCAGGTGTTTGTGAATGTGAAATTCTTGTTTATAAACGCATCTACAACACTTACGACGACAAGGTATGCAACGTTTTTTTTAAAAAAAATAGAAAGTTAATAAAGATATTTAATTATTATTGTTTTTTGTTTTGGTTCATAAATAATATATTATTTTTTTATATTTTAAACACTGGGTTTTCTGGCAACATAGACCACAGCATCCCAAATACCCGGATCCCGTAGGACAATTCTTCCATATCAAATACCGGGTTTAAAATGTATATTGGGCAGTTGGAGGAGTTGCGAAATCATCAATGTTCCTAATGTCACATATACGTAACTGCTATAATTTCAAGTGACGCTGAGCCTTATAGACGCGTTGCCATTTCGTACATGCTGCAATTCGTGCATGTTGCAACTATGTAATTCCTGTGCACATAACGAGATAGGTACGGCTTGTTTGCCTATGTGGCTAGTCTTTTCGAGGTCCCCATTCTAAGAAAAGTTTATATTTCTGATCTCCGTTTTCAGTTCTAAAGTTTCTTGCTTCCGCTTCCGTACCACGACCACGTTCCGTCACATGCTTAAAAAAACGTTATATACACCCTTTTAAAAAGCACCTCTGTCAAATGTACACCCTTTTAAAAAGCACCGCTGTCAAATCTTAATGATTAAATGATCTTATTTTATTTTATAAAGTGTTCAATAAGTGAGCACAGGCTTTCTATCATAACCATACTCTACCACACTGCTGCGGATTCTGCTTGACTCATATCCGTCCTTTTAAAAAACCTCTCTTCATCAAATCTTAATGATTAAATGATCCTATCATTTTCTATAACGTACTAAATTAGGGGGCACAGGCTTCCTATCATAACAATACTGTACCACGCTGCTACGGAATCTGCTTGTTAATGATGGCCGTCATATCAAATTTATAGGCAAAATATGATATAAAATTATAGCCGATACCCTACTTTGTGTTGGTACCTAACCGTACTGTATTTCCACGTTGTAGAGATCTACACTTGTGCAAACTTCATTAACGCACTACGTCATCCGTGGCCCGTTTCAGCAACAAAATACATTTATACATACAGTTGACTACATATTCCATATTATTTCCTAACAATGTACAACAGTTTTGATACAGGTAAATTATGTATTAACTACTATATCGATAACGTGTCCATGCATTATTTATTAATACAAAATAAAAAGACATACCGTCATGCCTATATTCCACAAGCGGGGTGGCTGAGGTGTACGGTGTACATCCACTATTCGCCGACAAGGTTCGGTCCCGTGTAATAGGGGGCTAGCTTATTGCCATATACCGGGCACAATTCCAGACTCGGGACTGATACTAGGAACTTTTCGTTAGGAAACTAAATTTGTCCGAATAAGGATTTGAACCCAGGACCTCGTGATCACAAAGCGCATTGTTCGCCACTAGACGAAAATTGGTGAAATTATATGCCCGAAGAATGGTGACAGGTTCCCCCCTCCCCCTCCCCTTTTTACATTAGGACCTAAAATACGTCGGCAAAATTTCGGTCTACTATGTGCACCTCTGCCTACCGCTTCGGGGAGTACGGGTTTGAGAGTTATGTTATTATGTATCTATCTATGTATCTGTATCATAACGCCAAATCCCTTGCGGGGTAGACAGAGAGTACAGAGTTCCAACAGGTTCTTTCCTTCCCTCTCGGGCTTCCTCCACTCTCTTAGTTCGTCTCACACACGCTCGCCTGTATGTATCCTACAAATTAAAGTACTTATGTAGCTTTCGCGACGTAAAGGTCGTTTCATAATGTTTGTGTCATATGTATGACGCGTGTGTCGTCAATATGTGTAAGTATAGAGTAGCCATAAGGAGGTCTCGCGTCCGGATTTCCCCAAAATGAATAGCGAGAGAGTGTTAACTACACAAGTTTCACTGCGCTGAGGTTAATGCCTTTTTACAAATTCAATAGTTAGACAAGTTTCTAACCGTATTTAAAAGAACCAAAGATTTTATACATAGAGAAGTCAATCATGATGGAGGATACCTCTCTCTCTCTCTCCTTGGTAATTATTATTCCCATCTGATGGTCTGCCTTCTTAAATTTCTTCTTCCACTTCGCTCTGTAGGACGTGTCGTGTTCGGAGGCATTGCAGATACACAGGTCTTTCTTGACCACATCTGCTTATCTTGTTTTTGGCCGCCCTCTGGGTCTGGGCCCTGATAGGTTTAGATTCGCCGTAATATTACCCACATAATCGGGATTCTCTCGGGTCTTCTCTTTATGTGGCCATACCAACGGAGTCTAGTTCTTGTAGTTTATCAGCGATGTCGCGAACACAGAGACTCCTGCGAACGTACTCGTTGCGAATTTTATCAAGTCTCGACACCCCGCACATCCACCGAAGCATCTTCATCATCATGATGGAGGATACCGTAACGGAAAACTGGGCCTGTGTGACTCGCAGCCGTTCTTCTCAGTGACTGTAGCGCTTAGAAGCTTTATTATTTTTTTTAATATTATTTTAAAGCATTAAATTTTTCAGTGTTGGGTGAGAGGCATTGATATTAAAGTTAGGATTTTGTCTTTTCATATTTTTAGATAAGACAAGTTTAGAACCAACGCGTCTCTTTCGGGTGATGTGGGCTTCGTTTAATTAGCTACTTTTATAGATCATATAACCACTTTTAAAAGGAGAGGTATGTAAGGAAAGAACCTGTTGGAACTCTGTACTCTCTGCCTACCCCGCGAGGGAGCTGGCGTGATGATATAGATAGATAGATAGATATAACCACTTTCTTATATATCTTTAATAAATTATTTAAAGTTAAGAGAAAAGAGCGTCTACCCTCTATTACTAGATTAAGCAGCTGTAGAATCACAAATCATAGAAAATCTGCATAAGTTTTCGCCAGTCTAAGAGTTCCCGAAGGTAAGGTTTTTTACTACTAAAAAAACACTGATTTCCGGCTGGCATTTGACCAATGAAAATTTACGCAATTTTTCTGCGGATTCCTAGCGGCATGGGAAGACGCTGCTTCTACATTTTGAACAATTCATTCCATTAAACAATTAAAATAATACTTTTGAGCTCTTTCAAGCAGCACTGTGATAAGACACACTAAACTCTTTAAGAGGAAAAGAAATAAGGTACCTAACATTCCCCTTTTAAAAAATAATTTTAAAATATTCTTTATTTGTACTATTGGAATCGGTGTTGCTCACCTGCATCCATTACTTTACCAAATTTCAAGCTCTAATGCCCTATTATTTACGAAAAAGAGGATAAAAGTTATGGAACTCTAAAAAATATAACAAGAAAATCTACATTACCACTAATGGGAACAATTTACTGTTAGTAAAGTGGTATTCTAAACGTTAGTTTTGTTCACGTTCCATTGTACGTGCCTATTTGTTTGCTGAAAGAATGATTGGAATGGGTAAACGGGTGTTAAAATGAAGCCTAACTAATGAAACCACAAATTGCGTGCTACACGGGTAGCCTTGGCTTTGTAACCTTACACGGCCTACGGCGTAAGGACATTGGCATTTTTAACATGCAAAACTACATAATTACTACAATACCGGAGACTATATATTTCTGTCTAACATCTCGCGAGATCACTTGCGAGTAAGGAGACTACAGCGTTCCGACAGGTTCTTTTTTTGCAGACCTCTCTTGGCTTCCTCCACTCTCATAGTTCGTCTCAAGTACGTGCGCTGGTTACGGAGACTCTTGAGTTACCCTTCAGATAGAGATACAGAGATTCCACTTTCGGATTGTATATCTGTTTTGTTTTAGTGCCACTAGTTGATATAAAAGTTTTAATAAAATTTTACTCATTAATTATTATTTGTAACTCAAAGTGATAGGTAAAAAATACGGAATTATTTAGACTGGAAAATATTTCGACAACACCTCGCGATGTTAAATGGAAAGCATACTTTCATCTTGATATCTAAAACACTTGCATTACAGTCAAACTAAAATATAATAATACTTTAAGTTTTTTTTAAGTAAATGTATGATCTCAGTAATTTCTTTAACGGGTTTAACGTATTTGCTAATTTCTGCCATCAACGACTTTGACTATAGCTCACTGTGCCCACGACCACTCTGTCAATAGTGAAGCGAATAATAAGAAAGAATTTCAAGTAACCGTCTCTAACTTTTTGCAGGCTTTAGCCATAATCTCAATATACTTTACTTTAGCCGCAATAATAATAGCCAATATGTAAGAAACTCGTCGGTTCGGCATTCGAATTCTGAGTCTTTGTATGTGGCAGGAATTTTGGTGTTTTTCTATCCTAACATTTCCAGTGCACTCCGGAGTTTAGAATTGAGCCTTGTATAGGTAATAAGCTTGCCCCCTATTACATTGGGAACTGACATTGTAGGCAGTACATATCTGCAACCTCTTTTTAAAACTATAGGCGTGTCGATGTGTTTTAAAAATAAGAAGACACGGATGTTTACTTGATAAAACCATTTTTGTACAGTTAAGTACAGCTTATTTCTTTGTTTTAAATGAAAAATGAACGATATCTATTAAGCCCGTAGAAACTTCTAATGATCAAAATTCCACGTTTGTTAGACTAGTACCGGCACTTCCCTGTGGCGTAATAGCATGATATTTTTACCCACCGCTAATTGCGCTTTGAACGAAGCGATAATTGTTTCTACTAGCTCTTTTCTGCTAATCACTTAACATTCCCATAATACTCTTACGTTAAAACACTAACGTTCCACTTTGTCATAACAACATATACCTCTTGTAAAGGATTCAAAAGATTTTACACTGCCTATATTCAGCGCCGGCTCTAGCCCCTTGATCAGGGTAGAGCGAGTAGTCTTTCAGTGCCCTTTGGTCGACGCTTTCACTTTAGGTAAATTGTATTCGGTTTTATGTTAAATTTAAGTTAAATAATAATTTCCAAATTTTCAAAAGTCAGCGTTTGTTGCTAAGCCCGCGCCCATGTAATTTTATAAGGAATGCGGTCTATGGACCAGGTTCAGGGCTAGTCTAGCCGCCCTAAACAGTTATATTTAGATTTTAAAAAAGTCAGATTTAGCTTTAAAAAGGTCTGAAGATGTACGGATTTATCTAGAGGCAATCTGTGGAAATTTACGGATTTTTATAAATCAGATTTGGTAACACTGCCCCCGCGCCTCTCAAAAGGTGCATTCAACATTTTATTTTTCGCTGGATATTGTCTTTCGCATTTGGCTTTTTTGGTGCGCCTTGCCACCTGGCGCCTAGAGCGACCGCTGCTCTCGCTCTACCCCAGGGCCGGCGCTACCAATAGTTTTTAGATGTTAAGACACTGGCCTCATCATGTCGGTTGTATACGTATTGGTTATATCCGCACCTAGGGGCACGGTATCGAATAGAAAGTATCGATACTGTACTCATGAGTAGTATCGAAAAAATAGTATCGTACTCATAAAAGTATTGAAACAAAAGTATCGATACTTCAAAGTATCGAGTACTTTTCTTAGGGCCTAATGCGCATACGTCAAGACGACAATGTCAGTCAGTAAGTAACGTCAGTTTAGCTTCAGAAGAACAAAACAAAAAAAAAATGGTATTGGTACATAAATTTAATACATTAATATTGTAGCTTCTAGCATTCTTCTAACGACTCAAATATTACATACGATACACAGCACAGAATAATAGTGAGTAGTATTAAATTACACTTTAATAAATCAAATAATAGTCAAGCATATTATGATCAACCGCATTAATAAAGCAAAAAGACTTAAACAAATCCCGAAACGAACACGATGAATGAAACAATAATGAAATTGCGAACGATTGAGCGATTAATTAGTGAAATGAATAAAAAAAAGGATAGGAACTGAACGTCTATGAACAGAAGGAACGATTTCGAGCTCAATGTTATGTTTTAGAAGGTTCAGTACAATTGAACTAGATGGCGTTGCCATAAACATGAGCCGTAAGGTCAAGTTTAAAATAGGTAATTTCCATAATTTATTCGATACGATAACTGTCAAAAAGTATTTATTGAGTAAAAGTATTGAAATAAAACTATTTTACGGATTTTATCGCGGTTTATTTTTTTATTTTTAGTTCCCGACGTTTCGAGTGCTTTGCAGCACCCATGGTCACGGGAGGGACTGACCATGGGTGCTGCAAAGCACTCGAAACGTCGGGAACTAAAAATAAAAAAATAAACCGCGATAAAATCCGTAAAATAGTTTTATTTCATGTGTAATATTCGCGTAAATCTAAGAACTCAATAAAAGTATTGAATACAAAGTATCGAGTACAAAAGTATCGGTATCGAAAGGAAACGTACTCGATACCACAAAGTATCGATACTTTGTCCGTGTCCCTATCCGCACCTAGTTCAACCAGTATTATAGACGCATTTTTCCCTATTTAGTTATTCACGACTATAGTTTGTAAAACAGCTTTTTCACTCTTAAGTTGGGCCATTTATCTATGCACGTAACTGTTCATGGTCCATAGAGAGCCGGAATGGTGCAGGTGTACAATCAACACGATCAACTATTACAATGACCACACTCATCGAAAATAAAAAATATAAGCGGTTTAATACTAAACGTGGGTACCTATTTTAAATGAATGGAATTCTTGTTTTGCGTTTTCTGATAAGTATCGCCAGCAGTGGTCGTAGACGACGAGGTAGACCTAGGAAAATGGCGCGCCGATTTGAACGCTTTTGCGAGTATTTAGTTCCTGACCTGAAATATCACTGGATCGACAGTTATCGACATATAAAGAAGAAACCTTTGCTCAGTAGTGACACAAAAATATGGTTATAATAATTATTACTTTAGTAAAAGTTGTTCGTATTAATAATTAATATCACCTGATTTTGGATTTACGCACCGGTTTTTTTTATATTCTGTACAATAACAACAGCAGTAAATAAAAGCAGTGATAGCCTAGTGGTTAGACCGTTGGACTGCAAAGTCAAAGGTCTCGGGTTCAAACCCAGGCACGCACCTCTGTCTTTTCGAAAGCATGTGCGTATTAAAAATTAATTATCACTTGCTTTAACGGTGAAGGAAAACATCGTGAGGAAACCTGCATGCCTAAGAGTTTCACGAAGGTGTGTGAAGTTCGCCAACCCGCACTGGGCCAGCGTGGTGGACTATGGCCTAAACCCTCTCAGTTTGAGAGGAGGCCCGTGCCCAACAGTGGGACAGTTTCTTAACAGGGCTAATATTATTTATTTATTATAACAATAACAACAGTTTTTATCAGCCCAAATACATCTCCTGGAGGACATAGACCTCACCAAATATTGCCACAAAGAGGATTAAACTAGTTAAATATAAAGAAACCGTAAAAACCGTAACCGGCGAGCGTGTATGAGACGAAGTATGAGAGTCGAGGAAGCCAGAGAGGTATGTAAGGAAAGAACCTGTTGGAACTCTGTACTCTCTGCCTACCCCGCAAGGGATCTGGCGTGAGGTTATAGATAGATAGAAACCGTAAAAAACATATCACCGCAGCGGTCTTCATTACGCCCCATTTGTACTGCTAAAATATTCATGTAACACTAATCGCATGCGGTCAAGAGAATGGTGGCCGCGAGTTACGGTGCATGGTCAATGCCAATCGATGCAGCCGTCTCGTCCACCGCTGCTTAGTGCCATGTCCGGGACACCTACATACCCATTATTTACAATTTTACTGTTGACCAATCACAACATAGGAAACTACTAATGTGGCGCTAACCGTAACTAATAATGGCAATTGGCGAGTTGGTATTATAAAGCAACCTTGATCTTGTATCTGGTTCTGCAATGTTTTTGCTATTTCGTCATTCAGAAGTACACGCCTAGTGTTCCACTTTCGCTTGCCGTTCATAAATAACGGTTCCTCAAGAATATCCATAATATAAATGCATTATTTAAGCTGGAAAAATTGCTTCGATTTATAGCTTACACGACTTACTGATTTTTGGTGATCAAATTGCCTAGGTTGTAGGAAGATATTTCTCCCCACAATCTATGACATACTGTTTACTGTTTATTATTCTAGTAATATTTAAATTTTAACTAGGTATACAACGATACCAATGACAAATTGTTTACTGAGCTTTGACCTTACATAAAAAATATGTCATTATTATTTGGTGACAATAAATTTAATATGATTATTAACCATTAATATAGGAATACCAGCGAATATTTTGATATAATAACAAATACCCAATTAATATACTAATTTAATTCAAGCATTTTTATTGTTATATCCGATCCCTATCTATATTTAATGTAAATGTATCATGGGCGTGTAACTCCAGATTGTTCATACCTATAATTACTAACTCATGTACTTATTAATTCAAATCAGAAATAATTTATTTGTGTAATATAAGCACTTGCAAACATTTTTTTAATCTGCAAGTAATTCATACTATATTATTTCGATGAAACAAATTTAACCATGTTTAAATAACCTCTGCATTTGTTTCAATTCATTGCTCCAATTGTCAAAATTGATCTGTAATTGAGACGGGCACGATATTAACAAGCTGAATCATCGATGAAGGTCTCTCGAGTCCATGGCGACGACATTGGAACAAACCAATAAAACTCATATTGGCGCACGTGTTTACGAGCTTCGGAGCATTAGCAGGAACTGATTTTGTTGGTATCGTATGACCTTGAAAGTGTAGATTGACTAGAATCAGAATTTGAAAATAAATAAATAAAAAAATGCATATTTATGCGTCAAGAAAAAAAAACGTTGCATTGGCGCCATTCCAATATCGGACACAAATATTGGCCTGCACGTATGCAAATTTATCATTCTTAGAACTGGAATGGATACAAACTACAGAACCATTGTTTGTACTGCTAAAAACAAGTTTATTGCTATTCATTCAAGTAGTTCCATTAGTAAGTTCCAGGACTGTGGAAGTAGTATATACTAATACTAATTACGGGTATTTTAATTGTTGGGAAGGTATAAAATGCAACATTGATAATAACTATCTGAGCTAGAGTTCGCACTGAGATATCTTCAAAACTTCCTTATTCCAATAATTCTTACATAAGAAACCTGTCTTAAAACTCGCATTGTTATATTTATAGTATAATCTATATTGTGATAGTCGGAACTAGTTTAGAATCTCTGAGGCGTATGAAGGTTACCTTCCATCCGGTTTATGTAAGGCACAATAAGTCTCTTGAGGCGCTAGCTTGCCTCTGTTTTTGCCCGCGGGTATGACAGTATCGATCTGAGGCCAGCCTCCATCTCGGGCGATTATCATTTCCTGGTGTGTACTATGTTCAGGGTTGGTCGATAAAAAGAATACCGGATGCTTGCCAGTTCTGGTACCGATGCATGTTTGATTATTTTTTGGACACTCAATAGCTTCTTAACAAAATTTCACGTAATTTAACTGTCATTTGTCAAGAGTGATTGGTATAAAGGTCTTGGTTGGTCTCATAATTGGTATAAAGTTAATTTTCTATCTATCTATCTATCTATATCATCACGCCAGCTCCCTCGCGGGGTAGGCAGAGAGTACAGAGTTCCAACAGGATCTTTCCTTACATACCTCTCTGGCTTCTTCCACTCTCATAGTTCGTCTCATACACACTCGCCGGTTACGGAGACTCTTGACTTGCCCTTCAGCTAAGCCACGGTCTATTTGGTCATGGTAAGATAGTCTAGGTCTTCCCCGGCACCTACATCCTTCCACTTTCGCATTGTATATCTGTTTTGTCATTCTTTCTTCTGGCATAAGTTAATTTTCTACTTATAATCGATCCATCGAAACTATATACTCGATAGGTACAGATTTCGTCAACCACAAATAACTCACTGTGGAGCATTGACCCTATACTCACATGGATATTTAAATCTGTTTGGAAGTCTGCGACCTGTCAAAATGATCAGCTCAGCACTGACATTCAAGAAACTGACCCGGCATAACATTGGAGCATGGCCAGCGTGATAATTATAGGTCTAATTCAATCATCTCAATGACTGCAGTGTCTGCAGTACTTCTTATGTACGATGCGTGAATAATATTGTGTGTAAAAATCACCTATATGAACAGATATTAACTGCGTTATTTTATAAGTTAATTGTTTAGAATGAGAATTTAGTCATTTTAATTCCTACTTTTCTATCATATATTTTATTTGTGACTGCCTCGTTGGTCTAGTGGCAAAACGCAACGCTTAGTGATCACGAGGTCCTGGGTTCAAATCCTAGGTCGGACAAATGTAGTTTTTCTAACGCAAATTTCCCAGTACGAGTCCGGAGTCTGAAATTGTGCCCGGTATATGGCAATAGACTCGCCTCCTATTACATGGGACTTAACATCGTCGGCAAAACGTAGGTGTTTTCAGTACTCCTCTGGCACCCCCGCTTGGGGAATATAGGCGTGACGGTGTATTTTTTTTTATTTGTATATCAAAAATCCGGTCGTCTCGTCGTGGCGGTCTTTGGGGAGGATTTTGTCAAAATCCTTCGAGTGATACACACAAAAAGAAGTAAAAAATATCAAAAGCTTCTTATAAAACCAGCTATCTATCTATATATACGTGAAGCAAAAACTTAGTACACCTTTTTACGAAAATTGCGCGGACGGAGGAGTATGAAATTTCTCACACTTATAGTTTATATAGAGAAGGAGTGCAGAATGCTAATATTTTTTTTAATTATGCATAAAACATACATTAAATAAATAAAAAAAAACCTTACACACACTACCATGTATTTGACACAATACACGTCAAATTGATGTTTGTCTTTAATATTATTTGTCTATAGTCTTACTGAATGTCAAACATAACCAGCAAACGATGAAAGAGTAGGTCGAATATCGACCTATGGGCGACCACTAGTTTTAATAAATCTAAGGCGTCTCAACTAAGCCTGTGTGTATCATGTATGGTTGTCCTCCTGATATAAATCACACTGATCCTGTTCTAAATTATACTAGATGCTTTTTAGTTACCAGTGGTGTCAACACATTCAACTAACATCAATTGAGCGCATTGATTCACGGTACGTAGGTACCTAATGGCTTCAAGTCGGAATATTATTCGATGTACTTTATAATACCTTATTGTTTTAAAACAGAAGTTGCTTTCTGCAAACAATACCATTCACTCTATCAATAATTTCGTCACTGCGGAATAGCTAACTTTCGAATTTATATCGACTATTGTTTGAATATCTCACTTCCAGGACTTGCTGGAACTGTAGTAACATTTTGAGTGTAGCTTCAATTATAAAGCGAAACACTAATATTTAAAGCTTATTGAACCTTATACCAAATTTTACATTATAGACTATCACTTAATAAAATTAAAAATCGGCACCAATTTCTAGAAGCAAATCATATGAAGGCCGAGGACCAATTTAGTTTGCAAATGTGTAACCTTTTATATAATGTACCGATTTACGCCTTCGTAGAGAACTTAGTTATAACATTTATTTATTTTCCTTTAATAGGAAGCCTAGTACTTGGGACTCTGTACTCTCTGCCTACCCCGCAAGGGATCTGGCGTGAGGTTATAGATAGATAGATAGGAAGCCTAGTTTCTTTTTTGGCTAGATCATAACGGCTACGCGGACGATACGCTTCACTTCACATAACTATACATTGCATGTTTCTTAAAGACGGAAATAATTGATAATGGGTATTCAACTATTTACATTTTTCCCTTTATTCTATGTGTTGATCTTCCGCGAAATCGTTGCGCATACGATTGGATCATGAATTTCTCCCGGCCAAGAACGCGCTCCGGCACTCGACAGAAAAGAAAGCGAATAGGTAACGGTACTGCGCGACTCAGCATAATTACTTGAATTTTGTTTAGCCGCAAGTCGATAGCTGCATTATTATAATTACTTTCTTTACCTGCTTACTCCTTGTCTTTATATCTCATATTATTTATTGTGTGTGTGCCGCAATTTGTGTCATATCATAATGACTGGTATCGATCTAACGTTTTCCATAACTTGTCGATGACATTCAAAAGCGTTTAACGACATAATCTTACTTACTTGTAACATTTCAAGGTGTATCGGCCTGTCAGACGTCATCGTCTGTGGGTGTAGTATAAAGGGCGAATATTTTAGCGATTTAATTAAAACACATTTTATTTTGCCTTGCCTGCCGACCACATATCTAAAATAATAATAGATTTACAACATGCTATTTCTGGGATTTAAAACATATTTATTTATTTATCATAAGTAGGTAATCAACAAAATTAAAACCTATGATATTTACAGTGGGAACAACGAGTCAGCGGACCCAGGTACAGATTTTTTCATCTTTATTAAATCAACAGAAAATGGCAATTTGTGAGTAACTTAAGTATCATACAAAATACACCGCTCTCTCCTGACCGTAAACAGTGTCCGTAAAATGACTTGCCCTCAAGGTAAAGTAATACCCGGTTTAGACGCTGTTACTGCTGCCACTTTCCGTTAAAGTAACCAGCAGTACCGCGGCAGCATCGACTGTTCACATATTCCTTTCGTACTTCAAGCATTCCCCTGTGTTGAATATTAATTCCAATTCATTTGTTTCTTTGTAAACATAGGTAGTTATTATAGTTCTTGTCAAATTAAAATAATAGGTTCTCTATGTTTTGCCTTTTAAGGCATACAAAGTCATGCTTGTTCAGTTATTATAATTATTGTGACTAATAAACATTATTGTGGTTAAAAATTGCAATATTAACATTTCAGTATTGTAATAGTAATGTTTGCCAAGAAACACCCGACATCAAATTTTGTTTTCCCCGAAACGATATTGTTTTCATAAAAATATCACCAAGGCAATTTTTATACAGCTTTCCCATGGTTTTCTGATGCAACACCCTCATACTTTTTTGTCTATCTATCTCTCTATATCATCACGCCAGATTCCTTGCGGGCAGAGGGGATTTTTTTTTTGTTTTTTATATATTTCTTTAGTTTTTATCCTTAAGTTTTTTCAAAAATATATTTTCCCCGTCATTTCAAAAAGATTTTTTAACCGGCCACATTGAGTGGGCGTGTCCTGTCAATCGTTTGACTCCCGCTTATAAAACCGCCAATGAAGGGAGCGCCCGGCAGTGTTAGTGTGGGAAGGGAAGTAGAGCACGAGTGGCGCGTTTATACGACTAACCTTCCCTCACTTCACGCGCAAGTGAGTAGTGTGTAAATTCGTTGCTTACAACGAAATGGTTTTTATATAGTGGTCCTATGTAGGGTTTTGACCCTAAATAGGTATCTGCGTTGCGGCATGTTTTAGCCAAACCGCCTCAAAAGCTAATTTGTGTACACTAGCTTTTAAAGCAATAGTAAAATAATACATGAATGCCATCATATTTTCCTAAAAATCTGGTATACTCAATTTCCGTAAACAACAATCGATACAGATGCAATATAAATGAACAATCAATCAGACTCACAGTTCATGAAGTTGATTTCCCCAACAGTAGGACGGCACGAAACGGTCGTTAAAAATCCATTACAGTGGAATCGACATGGACTCAACCACTGGGCGTTCTGTGGGCCTACGTTTACCACAACCACCTACATAATTGATTCAACATCCAAGGTTATGGGTTCAGCTTTTCGCCGTGTTCTGTTAATATTGTAGGCATTACTTTGTTGTATATTTACTGGGGCGTTTCTTGTTAACAGTGAGTAAGAACAAATATAATAATACTAGCGACCCGTTTCCCTGCTTCACCTACGCAGGTGGTAAGACCATTCCAATATATTTTATTTATTTTATATAAACCAAATGAAAATGCATTGAGTAGTTTCAGAGGTGAACGCGTACATACATAGAGGAGACGTCGGGCGAGTTTCATTTATATATACTTCTATACTAATATTATAAAGAGGTAAAGTTTGGGAGTTTGGATTTTCGGAGTAATCTCTGGTACTACTGATCGGATTTTAATTATACTTTCACCATTAGAAAGCTACCTTATCCAGAAGTATATATTAAAATAATAATATCAGCCTATACTGCCCACTGCTTCTCGGGCAAAGGCCTTCTCTCCCAAATCGTGGTGAGAGAGATTAGGTTATACTCCACCACGCGGACCCAGTGCGGATTGGCAGGTTTGTGGCCAGCTGCTGTTGGAACTTATCAAGCCGCCTTTAAGGCTTCCAACTGGGCTTCGCCTCGCGCTTGCGCCTCGCGCTAGAGATCCAGAAGTAATATAGGCTATATAACATAGACCCGGTAGGTGGCGCTGTTGTCGACCGGGTACGAAGTCGCGGGAAAATGCTAGTTTGTCATATAGATAATAATAATATTTGTCACTATAGGAAGCTATTGTAATACATAAACGCAAGACCTCAGACACCCCAATTAGAGAATTGCTTCATATATTCAAAACGAAAACCAAATTTTCAAATTTAAAGGTTCTCATCCCTATTTTAAGCACTTTTATACCCTAATTAACAATAAAATTGTATGTGTATGTGTGCGTTTTGAGAAATACGTTTTAGGGATGCATTTAGAATCTTTCTCTTGCTATGAATCAAGAATAAATTTAATGTTTTATAGCGCACTGAAGGAGTAAAAGGATTTTTTGCAAATTTAAAAAAAATATAAAATACATTAAAAATTGTTGGAATCGATTCAGTTACCGATTTAGAACAAACTACTTTCAGGTCTTGCGTTAATTATGTTACAGCTTGTATACTTCTATACAGAACGCAAAAAAGTAAAGTAGGCAAGCCACATGCTAAATCCAAGGCCACATAACCTTGTCTACAAGGCAAACTATAGTTTTAATTTGTAAATGGGCCATATGAATGTTTCCACGGAAATATGTATTATCCTGTATAATATTGTTAGCTTTTTAACAACTGTTAAATGCAGTGTTCAGGTTTTACTTTGTATAATATCTCGATTAAACTGTTTGTAAATAACAAATCTATCTTGAATAATATATAATTTAACTTCCTTTTTCCTATGTGACTGGTCTCTAGCTCATTAACTTCTGACATGTATTCATATGCATCGGATCTATTTACAGTCAGCTGCAATTAGATGTTAACACTTTGCAAAATTCAAATATGATTTTTAGGCTAAATAGTTTATTTATATTTATTAAAAAAAAACGTACCACACTAGAATTTATTCCTGTGTCGTGGGTGCGTTTACAAACATGAAAATTCACATACACAAATACCCATACTGAAACAAATAATTGTGGGTCACACAAAGATTTGTCCCGTGCGGGAATCGAACCCGCGACTAGTCGACCCTGTGGGCGGAGCGGCTTAAGCTCTTAACCACTGCGCCATATCGTCCGTCATAAAGAATAGTAATTAGAATTTGTTAATATTCCACACTAGTTTCTGCCCACGACTTCGTCCGCGTTGACTTTAGACAGGAACCTTACATTTTTCCGGGATAAAAAGTATCATATGTGTTAATCCAGGTTTAATCTATAATAATATAATAACTATCTGTGTGCCAAATTTCATCAAAATCCGTTTAAGCGTTTTGCGTGATTGAATAACAAACATCTAAACATACGAACTTTCACATTTATAATATTAGTAGGATGAAGGATTTACGTATTTATTCTTAAAACACTTGATTTATGAAAGTAAAAGGTATTAATCACTATTTACCCTACAAAGTACATTTGAAATTAGCGAAGTGTTTACATCTTTTTCCAGCTGATTGTACATAAAATCGAAGTAAATATTGCGTTCGCATTCCAATAAAAAGAAACCTTTACAATATTCTTATTTGATAAGTGGTATATTTGATTACTAGTTTCTTTACATGGTCCGTTGTAACGATCCCCACAGGAACACGCACACGTTGCTCACCGCACGCACACACGCACACCTTTATGAAAATAAAATACAACACATTAAATGTTAGACAATATGTTTTTGTTTCATAATATACGTATAAGCATATAATATATAATATAATAAGTCTTCAACAGTCTTTAAGTATGACCAAATAGACCGGGTCTTATCTGAAGGACAAGTCAGGAGTCTCCGTAACCGGCGAGCGTGAGAGACGAACTATGAGAGTAGAGGAAGCCAGAGAGGTATGTGAGGATAGAGCCTGTTGGAACTCTGTACTCTCTGCCTACCCCGTAAGGGATCTGGCGTGATGATATAGATAGATAGATAATAAGTCTTCCGTTTGGTCGTACTAAGTATGTATGTAATCGTAAAACAAAAACGTTATTATTTATTAATTAGATGTTATAGGAATAAAAACAGTAAGGATACAACGACAAAATTAGTTTACTATGGTTAAGTGTAATTCTTTTTCTGCATCAAGTACGTATTTTTACTATCAAGTACTGTACATACGTAAGTAACTATAGTGGTTCACTAAACATTTATATTTCATCGTCGTCATTATAAACAATAAGTATGTGATTTTTATTTCCTTTTATATTGAATAATTACTTCATAGTTATGTGAACGCAAAAGCCTAATATTTAAGTCTAAAGGAATATAGGCAATGTTTTATCGTAGCGTTGTTTTTACGAAATAAGTGGTTATTTCAACTGATAAGGCACGGCTTTTAAAATTTATTGGTCGTTACAAATTATGCTAAGGTTACACGATGAAATTATTTTTCGCACTATGTCCTGCCTTAAATTTTATAATTTAAAAATTTTAGCGGGAAGAGATTTTTATTCACCCAAAAAGAAGAGGGACTTCTGGTGGAATTTGCTTGGAGATCCGAAAGAACTAATTGTGTCGTAGGCGTCCACTTCGAGGACAAGTCCAACGACTTTTGCCTGATGATGATGATCTCTATCCATCTATCTAGATAATCACGTCAGATCCCTTGATCTAATAATGAAATTTAAAACAATGTATTTTTAGGAATCCGTGGCAGAAATAACTAAAAACAATACACGGTTGCCATTATGGCAACTGCTCCAAATGGCTTTTTACCAAAAGAAATACTTTAATCGTAAAACGAAACCAGTAACTCGATAATACTATTTGATTAATTTAAAACAAAAGAAAAATAATATTTCAGAGTAGCCAAATTGACAATCAAACGGACAGAGGTTCCTCTTAGCGAGTAATAGTGTGATGGACTGAAAGTTCTCGGGTTTTCGCGGGTTATTCTCGAGTTTGGGCAGCATGATGACGTGCCCGATCTTCCAGAGGTCTGGGAACTTTCCGGTGCGGACGATCCCTGTGAAGAGGCGAGCTACCGCCGCCACTGTATGGTGGATTAGGTGCTTCAGCGCTCTATTGATAATGCCGTCCGCCCCGGGGGCTTTCTTCGGCTAGGTCTTTGTGGTCATCTTGCTAACCTTACCCGGGGAAAAGAAGATGGTGTCTTCTTCGTGGGCTATCGGCGTATCCAGGAACTTTCTAATAATATTAGACTGTTGACGCGTGGGCCTGGTGTGAGGTCGGATTCGGTAGGAATTGGCATTCGAAATGGTCGATGAGAGAGATCTCAGCACAGTCTGCTGCTACGCAGCGAAGTGAAAAGCGTAAGCGTTCGTCGTGAAATAACCGAACGGGAGCTGGGGTTTTAGAGTACTGGCGGCAAAGGCGGTGAATAGCCGGCCAGTCATCTTCGATGTTCTCTAGGTGGCTCTCCCGGTTCGCGGCGGCGTGATGTTGCATCTCGGCCTTCACCTTCTCCGTCAGACGGTTGAGCTGGGTCTTGAGGGTTGGACAGCGACTAGTCTGCCATCTACGGCGCAACTGCTTTTTCCTGGCTAGGAGACCGTGTATGTGTGCCGGAAGGTCCGGTTTCCTCGCGCTTTGCTCGTGGTCTCGCCTGACAGTTGCGAGGGCATCTAGGATAGTCGTTGTCAGCTCGATCACGGCTGCGGGGACGTCTCCGGGGGTCTTGATTGGCCGAGATGTGGTGGTGGTCTCCAGGGCTTCTCTGACGCTCATCCAGTCCGTGTAGTAACTTGGCACTGCCCAGGTTCTGGTGACAGGACGGGAGGCAATGGTGATGAACACGGGGACGTGGTCGGACAAAAGGTGCACGTCCAGCGTCTCCTGCGTGATCTGGCAGTCCATACCGCGGTGGATGGTGATGTCGAGGACATTGGATCCTTTAAAGCTTCAACGGATAAGAGGGCGAGCGTGCAACTACTACGCTCGAAATGTCCCCGCCATTTTTCATCCCCGTTCCTTATCACGCATCTTCTCGTTTTCCTAACAGTATGTAAAATAGAAAGGGAAACATTATCCTTAAAATCTGCATGGCAGGTGAATGGTCAATATCGCAATACTTATAACTTACTACAACATAACGTGCTAATAAGATGTTAACTATTGTTATATAAATCCACGTGTAAATCCTTAACCTACATAATAGTTACAACAATTATTGTGATGTATATTTCTTTTGCAAACTTAATTAAAATAAAATATTTCTCACGTAACTCCTTTCAAATTAGTTGAATATGCGTGGTTAGTCCACGTTTTAAAATGATTTGACATTTTGTTCTTCCTTGTTATAAGTTATTGATATCAAATAAAACCGAAACGCACTATGTTCTAATTTTATCATATTTACAACACACTCATCACCAAAGTGATGAAAAATCGATTGTTCTTATCCTCGGTAGATGTTCTTTAGCCATCGGAATTTCTCCTTTCACTTGTCCGGTTCTGAACTAAAGCCAACTGTGATCCTGATCAGTTTAGCAATAGATTAAGTTGTTGTTTAAATAGTCTAGCTATTTTCGGAGTCTTGTCGACTTGTGTCATACCTTGCTAATTAATTTGCGAAGCTGCAACATTAGCAGTGCGTTCCGGTAGCCGACCAAATCGCTCACGCTCCGAATGTGACATTCGTTGTTCCAAAGTACAAGCTTCTCAACGTTACAATCGTACAGCTAAAGTGGAATGGCTTATTTAAAACGCATTTTAATATTGCCCATGTCGACCTATCTCTTACATAGGTACTGTAGACGTATCGTATTGTAAAACGCAATTGTTGCGGTCATTGATGACCAACAAGTGGTACGACTGAAGGGGCGCTACTATGAGCAATAATACTATGAGTTTTGTTAGATAAATACCAGGAATTACAGCTGTGCAGGTAGCATACCATAATATATTTTCATGAAACTTTTATTGTTTATTTTCCTATAAATACAGACGATGAAACCAACTAACTAAACACGCGATAGTGTGTCAGGCCAAGTTCCAAAAGAAAGGGCTACGCACCTGCAGGTGGCCGGTTTATTATGAGTATTTATAATACATGAGCCATTTCGAACTACTAGTAATTATAACCCTTCATCGAAAACCTTAGGTAACGTGATATTTGGAATAGATTTTTGGAAATAGGAAGGAAAAAATCACGAAACAGTAATAATAGTACGAGCAGATTGCTCGATTTAAATTCATTCTGAGATAGTAAAATAATTCCGACCAAGTAATTGGTGCGATTGCTTTCAAACTTTGCTTTGACCGACGATTTAGCGCATTGGTTAAGAGCTTAACCCGCTCCGCCCACTGTGTCTAATAGTCGCGGGTTCGATTCCCGCACGGGACAAATCTTTGTGTGATCCACAATTATTTGTTCCGGTCTGGGTATTTGTGTATGTGAATTTTCATGTTTCTAAACGTACCCACGACACAGGAATTAATCCTAGAGTGGGGATTCGTTTTTTAAAAAAAAAAAAACACTAAGTATTAAAATAGGTGCATATTCAACTTTGTATTATTAATTATATTAAAAAGATAAATACGTGTGGTGGAGGTGAAGTTTTATTGATATTATGTATTTTGGTGCAGTGACAATAACAGTCATAATCATTTAACCTATCATATTACTGTATACACAACAATGATATCCCAGCAAAAACATAAAGGTGAAAAAAGTCAAGTTTTTGCCGATACTAGTATTGATATTTAGATGGGTGCTGAGTTCTATACCAATTAATACACGTGCATTAAGCTTCCATAGCATTAACTTGGCATGTCATCATTTTATACTATAAATGAACTTGTACGTAAAAATCCAATTGTTTTTAGAATTATTAGACTTCTCCAGATTTAAATATTCAATGTAAACGTACTTGTAGACATTGCATCAGATCTTTTCGTGCACCTTAAAAACATTGATATATATTTTGATAACACAACCACAACCCAAATCGATGGTTATCAGATTATAAAATAAGATAGTTTCTGCTTTGAGGACAATTGAGGCGAATAATAATAACTTCATGGAAATGTTTTTATATAAAAAAGAATAACAAATTAATATGAACAACTAAAAGACTAACAAAAAAGTTAGTTCTTAATGGATTAATATCAGAAAATAAAATACATGTAATTTTCCTTGGAACAGTGTGGTTCGACAGCGTAAAAATGTATTGAACCAGGCTTACTTAAAAATGAAAGTTCGGATAGTCCGACCTCTAGTAGGACTATGAAATGCAACAAGAAGGATTAAAAATTTCGATCAATCGAACAAAACTTGCCTGTTAAATGTGTGATTTGATGGTTCGATTTCACAATCGCACCAAAGGGATTTATAAATCCTCATCGTTCGATGTATCGAACCGCACTGCCTCAGGGGTAAATTTGTGGATTAGGCCATTTTTTCACTCAACGCCTGTGTTTATTCATATACTGAATCTAATATTTAGACTACTATTTTTAATTGATATGTTACATGCGAATGGCTAATTTCAGTTGTCTGTGACTCAAACCGGCGTTAATCCATAGTATCCAATAGTCTTCACACTATTAGACATTATAGACTAAATAATATTGCTAATCATTGAAAGTCGCTGTCACCTCCCGATCAAAACTCTTTGCTTTCTATCGTGAAATGCACGTAATTGAGAGCAGCCTACGCATGACGTAGGCTTGTTAGGTGTTCGAGCACGCCGCCCTATCTCACACTGAATGTCTCCAATTTATCCAGTCCCGATTCATCCGCATAGCCGTCGGAGCCCTGTGGTTCATACGGAACGTCGATCTCCATTCCGATTTCGATCTCGAACCTATTTGGGTCTATATTAAAAAAGTGACAATCCGATACTTCGCGAACGCGTCCAATCATCGGAACCCCCTTATCGTAGCCGCCGCCGACTACGAACCTAACTTCCTTCCTATGAGCCGCTACCGCCGTGCGCGGCGGTGGTATTGAAGATAAATGCATGAGGTAATCGATGTAATGAAAGAGAGGCGCCTGGATCCTCTGTGTGTAACAGAGACTAAGCGAAGGGGCAGTGAAACCTGTGATCTTCCTGATGGCACGATGGCTTTGTGGTCTGGGGTACCGCAGAGCAGTCGTACCAGCATGGGAGTGGGTATCTTGCTGTCTCGTCGCCTGACCTCTGGAGTGAGACATTATAGCCTGTACGATGCGTGACTTCTCTGGATCCGTTCAAAACTGGGTGTCATTAGAGTATTTTTGGTCGCAGCATATGCTTCCGTAAGCTCTTCGACACCCCAGGACCTTGAGAAGTTTTGGGATAATGTCAGAGAAGTTCTGGATCTGGCTGAGGCTAACGAAAAGGTAATTTTGTGTGGCGACCTCAACGGATGGGCGATAAACTTGCGACGCTGCTCTGGGTCCTTATAGTGATAAGAGAGTGAACGACGCAGGTAAGCTCATTGTTGAAGGATGTTTGGAATGGGGCCTCCTTGTGTCTAATACGGTATTCCAACATAAAGACATTCATATGTACACTTGGAGAAGGAATGAAAAAAAGCATGATAGATTTTATCCTGGTAGATAACCGTCTCCAATGCAAACCCCAAAATACGCGTGGGCATAGAGGCCCTGCTTTTGAATCAGACTACTATCGCGTATTTGCGCGGTGTAGTTGTCTATTCAGGAAGTGTAGGCACTGGCGGGAGCATATCCCCTTTGGAGAACTTGAAAGAATAAAAGTTAAAAAGTTTCAATATGAGAGCGTGAGGAGAATGTATGAAGAAGAGTCCGGGACAAGCTTTTGAGAGCAGGTTCTTCAGACTCAAATATAGATGAAGTAGAATCTGTTTGGTAGAATCCGCAAAAGAAGTATGTGGTTGCTCAAAGAAGGATAGTACAGCAAAAGGTGATGCATGGTGGGATGCGCAGTTACAAAGCTCCGTAGAAAGTAGGAAGAAAGTGGGACTATGTTTCTTCTTTGAACTTGAATGCCAGTATGACAGAGATGAAGAAATAAATATACCGGCAATGTAAGAATGCCACCAAAACTTTAGTGAAAAAAAAAACGTGAAAGAGCCAGTGCGATTGAGTAGGAGAGGCTGGCGAAGAACTTCGAAAACAACTCTAAACTCTTTTGGAGCAAAGTGAGAAAGTCTCTAGGTGGTTCGTCAGGCTCCAGAATGGAAAGGATGGTGACATTCTTGCAAATACACACGCTGTGCTAAACCGGTGGAGTAAATATTTTGGAGAAATGTATGAGGATGCCCCGAATACTGGTGCCACAGACGAGCCCAGATGCGAGTTTGGGGCACAGGAATCAACAGAGGACATCACTATGGAAGAAGTTGAATGGGCGACCGCAGCTTTACCATTCTTCATACTTACTAGTATGAAGAATGGTAAAGCTGCGGTAATTAACATAATATCTGCCGAGATGATCAAATATGGTGGAACTTGCGTCCAAGACGCCTTTCGGGTCCCTTGCAAACCTTTGTTGGAGGACCGGTAGGGTCCCTACAGATTGGCGTAGCGCAGTCATAGTACCCTTGTATAAAGGCAAGGGCTCACAATATGTCTACGCCAATTACAGAGCCATCAGCTTGGCAGCCAATGTGTACACCTTATTACGTTAAAATTATTGAATGGAGAATGCGCGAAGTCAGATGGAATGTTGTGCGAGGCACAAGGGGGTTTCAGGTCCGGAAGAGGATGTTCGGGTCAAGGTTTCTCCCTCCGCAACATCGTAGAGAAGCATCTAGCAGTGGGCCGGAAGGTTTTCTGCGGTTATGTGATTCTGGAGAAGGCCTTTGATAGAGTTGTGCGAAAGAGACTTTGGGACATTTTACCAGAGTATGGCACTCTGTTGCGATCCGTCCAGTCAACCTATGTGGTTAGCAAGGGTGGTAACATGTCACCCTGATTTGACGTTGAAATCGGAGTCAAGCAGGGTTGCGTGTTATCCGCTAGACTGTTTATAATATATTTGGATAAAAGTCTTCACAGACTAAAAGCGATGAATGAAGGTGTACAAATGGGTGATCTAGTGGTAAATCATCTGCTATATGCAGATGACGCGGTTTTAATAGCACCAACAGCCACTGATCTGTAAACACTAGTCACAGTTATGTAAGACGACTACATGAAAAATGGCTTACATTTGATTGAAAAAAAAAAACTAAGAATATGGTTTTTTAACGGGACATAAACCAGAACGAATGCAATGATTGTGGTTGGTAACGATGTGCTGAAGCAAGTAAATTAGTTTGTAAATCTTGGATGCGCATTTAGTAAATACACCGCTGACATAGAACAGTGAGTGCAGGTAACAGAGTGAATGGTGCGATGGGAAAGCTACTTGGGAGCCGGCACTTAAGCCAAAAGGCGCAGCTGGTCATACATAACGGAGTGCTTGTCCCAACGCTGTTATATAGCAGCGAGAGCTGGGTATGTAAGAAGGAATAAAAAGTAGGATAATTGCAGTGGAAATGCGAGCTCTGCGGAAGATGTGCGGATTGAAGCTGACCGACCGTATTCGCAACAGCGTAGTACGAAAGCGAGTATGTATGAAATATAGTATCTGTGTAAAGATGAGAAACGGCATATAGAAAGAATGTCAGAAGAAAGAATGACAAAAGAGATATACAATGCGAAAGTGGAAGGATGTAGGTACCGGGGAAGACCTAGACTATCTTACCATGACCAAATAGACCGAGTCTTATCTGAAGGACAAGTCAAGAGTCTCTGATGAGAGTGGAGGAAGCCAGAGAGGTATGTAAGGAAAGAACCTGTTGGAACTCTGTACTCTCTGCCTACCCCGCAAGGGATCTGGCGTGATGATATAGTAGTAGTATAGTACCAAGCAAGGGATCTGGTGTGATGATATAGATAAAGAGAGACAGTCTTAGGTAATGGCTTCATGTGTTTCCTGTTAAATGTGCTGTGTGTTATTGTTGTTTGTTTATCCTGTTAAACATTTTTTTTTTAAATCTGTTTATTCAGTGGCTATAAATAATATTCGAGGTAATAAAGATTAGTTGAAAAATAATATTTAATGTCTATCTATCTATCTATCTATAACCTCACGCCAGATCCCTTGCGGGGTAGGCAGAGAGTACAGAGTTCCAACAGGTTCTTTCCTTACATACCTCTCTGGCTTCCTCGACTCTCATAGTTCGTCTCATACACGCTCGCCGGTTACGGAGACTCTTGACTTTTCCATCAGATAATATTTAATGTAGTAAATATTATTGTTATTATAAATCAAATTATAATTTAATGTTATTAATCGAATTTAAAAAGTAAATCATAGTATCGCCTGGCGCTGCCTGTCAATAATACTTTAATATTAAATAGTTTCGTTTGAGTAACAGTCTACTCGTTTATCTAATAGTTCAGGACAAAAGCTGACTTGTGGACAGTAGGAAGAATGCGAGTCATCCGCTCGACTAAGAGACCCGCGGGAATTCCAACCATGTGCAATACATTTGGAATTAATTTTATATCCTTGGAAATACCGAGTTCACACATTTACTACGAACAGCCACATTTTCAAAGAAATTATAATGTATTTTTATTACTACTTTAATATTTCAGTTAGCCTAGTAATTGCAATAAAAAAACTGTTTGAAATTCCTAAGAATTTAAGTGTAAAGAATTGATTGGTTGTATTTGAATACGTAAACGTATTTATCGTATTGTGATTAAGCATAAAATAAAAGTCATCAAAGATCAATTATTTAAGTTAAATTATTCCAAACATTAACTTAGATATCGTAATGAGAGTTCTTAAAATATAATTTTAAGGGCGCATTTATATCAATATACATTCGTTTATCATCAACACATCATGTGTCGAAAGACGTCCACTGCAGGACAAAGGCCTCCCCCAAAGATCGCCACAACCACCGGGTTTGTGCTGTACGCATCTAGCTTCTACCTGCGACCTTCACCAGGTCATCGCTCCAGCTTGTGGGGGCCCTGCCCACTTAATATATATAGGTATCGAGAATAAATTGTGCGACTCATGATGAACACCACAGGATGTGTCTTAGCTAGCACTTGCCTGACAACAGTAGAGTAGTTACTGTCAATATAAGTCTGAATAGTGTGCTATCTGTAACAATCAGTACCACTATTTTCGAACCATGCACATTCCGCGGGTATATTCTTATTTTAGCTGACCTGACCGGCAAAACAGTTAGCCTGACCGGCAAAGCAGTTAGCATAAAAACTATATTTTATTCCCCAGTTCATATTTTGATCGGCACTTCCCGTTTACTATTATTTATATTATGGCTCAACGGCAGTCTGTCGGCAAACAACCGATACTTTTTCTCTAGCGGGGGCATGGCCTTAATCTCGTATTGCATACAAATTTTAAATGTTGTCTCTATGTGCTGAGATGAACATAAATGCCAAGTGGAGCTTGTTTTTTCACGGCAATATCATTTCCCAATAATAAGTGTACGTAATACGTACTCGAGTTTATAATTACACTGTATTGGCGGCAGGTTGCTAAGGCCAATAGTGAACGTTTCGACCTTCACATTGCCTCCACTGGTCAGATCCAAGATGACGCAGTACGGCATTCATAGTTGGAGATTTAACCGGCTTTAAGGTGATATCTTACATTTCAATTGCACTTGTTCGCTGTTTACTTACTCTATTTCGATCAGTCCAAACTAAGTACGAGCTTAGAAAGGTTGATATGTAGACCCGTGTAATGATAATACGAAGTATCTTAAAATATTAGTATTGTGACGTAATACAGCGTGGGTACAAAATGAACATTGAGGCTTATTCAACTAGATTTATTTATGTCTATTCTCAAATTATAAACATAATAACAAAAGTCGCATTCCTTGTTTAATTAGTGTCGAACCAATGATGATTGCTTCTATGAGTGACGCCTAATTAGCGTTATATAAACTGTGTATAGTGCGACAAGGATATTTTGGCCCGTGGATGACATTGACAGGGGGCGCTGGTATGAAATTAGGGTTATCACTTAGTAAAATATTCTTCCAGGGAAATATTTCAACAGGTAACTGCGACTGTCGTGAAGTGACATTTCACTTGATGACAGCGTTAGTTCCGATTTTAGACGCGGACCACAAGATCCTTATATGACTGTACTAGTTGCTAGCTAGTGAGTTGCCAGTAACTCGTTGTCTTGCTCTAAACATTTATATAGGTATTAAAAAGGTATAATGACAGAAGTGGAACAGGGCTTATGTATCGAGAAATTGTGAGTGAAATTGCAGGAAAACACATGGAAATGCATAGAAAATATGTGATTTTTTATTTTGTTTTAAGTATATTTGGACAACATACAGAACAATAGTACTAAATCTAATTATAATATTAAATAGAGAAATAATCCAGTCAACTAATAAATAAAAATAAGTCCGTGAAAAGGTGAACTAGAAACGTAACATGGTTCAAATTAAGTCTTGGTCTACCCCCGTGGAATACAGACGATATATAACCAATCACCTTTTCTTAAAATTAAGTATCCGTAAAAAGGCGTACAATTAAGTGTTTTTTTTTGTATAGTTAATTAAAACTTGCGGGGTACGCCTTCTATTGTCGCTTCCCTCCAGGTAATCGTTCGATACATAATTGTTGTAATAGGTTTGTAAATGTACTTACACCCCCAATGCTAATGCTATATGATACGAACAACGTATAATAATGTATTGGTAGTTGTTTATTTGACCCAGCTCTGCTACAAAATGACACTCGTGTTGTACACCCATGAATTTGTGTGTGTGTGTGAATGATCCACGCTGTTGGCCGGGGCCTTTACAGCTTCACCGGACAAGAGGGCGAGCGTGCTACCACTACGCTCTAGCCAGAAGAGCAAGGGGGCAATCGCTATGGTATCGGGGGTATACTAGGTGCCTCGCCGTGGTGCTCTGCACCGGCCGGCGGGCAATAGATTCTTCGACCTCGTCTGCGAGGTCGGTGTCTGATCCTGTGTGCGGTGTCCGTATCCGAAAGAGGGATGTAAGGGCATCGGGAGGGTCGGTGAGAACATGCCGCGGACGACGGTAGCGACTGATAGGAGGGAAGTTAGGCTCGTAGTCGGCGGCGGCTACGATTAGCGGATTTCTAAGATTGGACGCGTTTGCGAAATATCGGATTGTCGCCTTTTGAATTGAGGTATACGATGATCACAATAGCTGTGCTTCAGTAGCGAGCCATACTAACTCGCACGCTACCTCGCTTCAAACTGTGTTAATTTGTAATTGAAAAATAACAATAAAAATAATTGACGCTTATTATTATTTTATTTGCATTTAATATGGACTAATTGGCAAAATGTCAAGGCAATTACAAGTTATTATCTTACATAATAATATTATCCCTCTTAAGAAACTGTCCCACCGTTGGGCACGGGCCTCCTCTCATATAGACGGACGATTTAGCGCAGTGGGTAAGAGCTTAAGCCGCTCCGCCCACTGTGTCAAATAGTCGCGGGTTCGATTCCCGCACGGGACAAATCTTTGTGTGATCCGCAATTATTTGTTCTGGTCTGGGTATTTGTTTGTGAATTTTCATGTTTGTAAACGCATACACGATACAAGAATAAATCCTAGTGTTGGGCTACTTTTTAAAAAAATACTGAGAGAGGTTAGGCCCTAGTCAACCACGCTGGCCCAGTGCAGGTTGGCGAACTTCACACACCTTCGAGAAACTCTCAGGCATGCAGGTTTCCTCGCGATGTTTTCCTTCACCGTTAAAGCAAGTGATAATTAATTTTTAATACGCATATGCTTTCGAAAAGACAGAGGTGCGTGCCTGGGTTTGAACCCGAGACCTCTGACTGCAGTCCAACGGTCTAAACACTAAGCTATTACTGCTTGTTATCTTACATAATAGAGGTCGTATTCTAATGAACACAATTTACCTGCATTCAGCCAGAATATCTAATAGGAAAATCAAGGAACACGTCATCAAATGCCCTCCGGCCATAACCTCACAATTATTATACCCGACAAATTAATCATTAATTAATTAAGCGTTATTATCATGTAAGACAACTAAAATCCTTGACGCTCAAAGATTTTTGTATTTTGACGGAATCATATCGCATGGTATGCTTTTTATTAAGAGGTTTCGACTTTGATTAACTGCTAAAAACGTGAAATGTGGCAAAGCACAATACATATGTATATATAGCTTGATCTACAAGCTCTACCAATTGGGTGTGCCGGACAGACTCGTGCTCATCTTACGAGACTTCTTGTCGAATCGCGCCTTCCGTTATCGCGTCGAAATGACGCGCTCCACTTCCCACTCCATCAGTGCTGGAGTCCCACAGGGCTCGGTTCTCTCTCCGCTCCTGTTTAGCCTTTACACGAACGACATTCCTCGTTCGGGTAAGGCGCATCTAGCCCTATTCGCGGATGATACCGCTCTCTACGTCTCGCATAGGAATAAGGGTTTCATTACCAGAAACCTTCAGGCATCCGCAAATTCCCTAGGGAATTGATTCAGGAAGTGGCGTATTGAGGTGAACCCGGACAAGAGCGCTGTGGTGTTCTTCTCCAGAGGTGCCACCCCGCGCCACTCCCTGCGCCGGCCTAAAAGTAATCTCGGTCAAGTGACTATGTTCGACCGACCCAATCCCTGGGTCAAAGAGGTCAAATATCTAGAGGTCACCCTAAACAGCACCATGTCCTTCGGCCCGCACATCAAGCGGGTCCGTCACCGAGTATCCTTTGTGCTCGGTCGTGTCCATTCGTTAATCTGCAAGCGGAGTAAAATGTCCCTTAGAAATAAGGTGACTTGTGTCGACCCATCATGACTTATGCGTGTGTTGTGTTCGGGCATTCGGCCCCCATCGTGTGTTGTGTTCGGGCATTCGGCTCACATCGATAAACTCCAAGTGGTTCAAAACCGCTTTCTCCGTAAAGCCGTAGGAGCCCCCTGGTTCGTACGGAACGTCGACCTCCACTCCGATCTAGGTCTCGAACCTATTCGCGCCTTTATTAAAAAGGCGTCAACACGTCACTTCGCGAACGCATCTACCCATGCGAATCCGTTAATCGTAGCCACCGCCGACTACGATCACCCCCCGACCCCTACCGCCACCGCCGGCCGCGACATGTTCTCACCGACCCCCCCGATGCTTTGTCATCCCTTCTTTCTGCTCAGAATACGGGCGACGACGACGACGTAGTAGTAGATCCCCTCCCATAGCCGGCGGTTGACCGGTGCACTTAGTAGTGCACCCGTCCCCCTACAGCGACTGCCCCAACCGAGGTAACCGAGTATGTCGCCTCTTGCCCTTCTGGCTGGCTAGAGCATAGTGGTTGCACGCTCGCCTTTAAGTCCGGTGAAGCTGTAAAGGCCTCGCGGCCAACAGAGTACATCATTCACACACACACACACACACATGTATATTAAACAAACAAAGAGTACTTCTCATTATATGATCAGCAGGTGATGGATCAGCGGGGTTGCTGATTGTCATTTTAAAATACAAGTTGGCGAACATGTATCTAAATAAATATGATGCAGACGAAGCCGCGTGTGACATACGTATATTTTAGTACATATAATTATAAAAATACATATATAAGTCGCAAATGCAGTTCCATCTTGTGGTATGTGATTAAAATACTGTTAATATTTTATGAGATATAACGGCTCCTTATTAGTTGCAGTTACAGTTGTGTTTGGTACTTCAGAGAATTTTCACCCAACGTCCAACTCCGATGAAAAAAATATTTAGGTAGTATAAATTGGAAACGTTCACTGAGGTTTCCGCCCGTACTATAGAAAATCCAAAAATATGATCATGCGATTCAATCCAAAAAGTGTTTTACGTGTCAAACTTTATAAGTCAAAAAAGTTATAAACTGTATTCGGCTTTAAATTGCACACTATCTTTAAAATTATGGGAACTTAGCCCTAATTTTAAATTAGACGAAGTATTAAGTAAGGGGGGCTTTTGTTTTTTGCCGTAATGGCGACAAGAAGCTAATTTTTATAATTTACTGTTATACTCTATTACTACTTGACATTGGCGAAATACACTGTTAAAGTGTGCGGCCATTAATTAAAATAAGAAGAAGTAAGGGGATCTGCTCTTACCAAAACTTACCACCATTGCTTTGCAGGATTTTTTTTTATCAGTAACCAAATCAACATCGATGGATAAAACTGATGAACCATCCCTTCGCGTGGTTGCGCACCGTTTTCGTCTACGGCTCCAAAACATCAACAATCGCTTAAAATCCTGAACACGGCAAGCCTAAGGTCTAGATTATCTATATATAGGTTTAAAATAACAACTCATGGGAAACAGCTCAAAAGGAGGAGGCTTGAGGAAGTTAGGCAGATTATATATTATCTGGACAAATAGCCTCGTGTCAATACTGACAAGACAAAGAGGGCGCGAACATTAATACCACCTGTACATGTTTCTTTCTGGTCTTTGGAATATTATGATAGAGTGATACTCTAATATCACTCAAGCTTTATTACGTGTGTATTCTATTTGACCTAATCTATGGTATTCAGACCGGATAGAAGACTGACCAATAGAAATTCAGACTCAAGGTTTGCCAACAAGTAATTCTTGGATCGCGGTAAAAACACGATGCTAGCTTTATTGCTCGGTTTACAGCATGGCCCGAAATAACTTTGGCAACTGCCTTATGAGTAAATTAAATAAGTTTTTAAATTAAAACGGACCCCTTACTTTGATAAAGAATTTATCTTTGTGCGATGCGGATATATACTAGAGACAAATATTTGTAGCGTTTAGTTTATGAACTGTTATATACAGGGTAACAGAGAATTGGTGGCTTCTGAGTTAATAGTAATTTCTTGATTTATTTTGATATCCTTATTTAAACAAAAAGTTTTTGCTATTGTCGCAAAATGGATCCCAAACCACAACTGTTTTTGGCATTATGCAACATCTAAAAGATGAGAATGTTTAATTGTAAGCACTTTTTAGTCGATGTATACCATCTATATTCCACTTTGATGTTGTAAACGCGATACATTTCAAAATGTTTTTTATGTGCTAGCCCGTATGCAATGTATGCATTTTTGAGTAGGCATACTATAGAATATACTATTTTATTTGTCGATCATACTTCAATATACGCTGCATGGTGGAGCGTCTAATCCCTTAGCCTTGCGATAATGTTACCTTGGCCTTTAGATTGCGGACTAATATATTTGATTGTGTGTCGGTTCCAAGAATTTCTAACAGTCCTCGCACTTCCATTTTTAGGACGGTTTCCGTTGCCAAGCTCATTTTAGCATTTAATTAGCGAAGAACCTACTTGATGAGCAACACCACGCCATTTTTACTATCTATATCGATGATCTTACACTACCTTCTTCCACGCTCATGTAATAAAATTATGCCTCCATGTTGCATTGACATAGCGGAACAAATATATTTTAACATTTTTAGCCAATGAATCAATGACCCTCTATCTATATCATCACCCCAGATCCATTGCGGGGTAGGTAAAGAGTTCCAACAGGTTCTTTCTTTACATACCTCTCTGGCTTCCTCCACTCTCATAGTTCGTCTCTTGACTTGTCCTTCTGATAAGACTCGGTCTATTTGGTCGTGGTAAGATAGTCTAGGTCTTCCCCGGTACCTACATCCTTCCACTTTCGCATTGTATATCTGTTTTGTCATTGTTTCTTCTGACATTCTTTTGTATATGCCCGAACCAACGGAGCGTATACCCTTTCTCATCTTTACACCGATACTATCTTTCATATCTATTTGCTTTGAGCTTCTGGGAAAGAAGAAGGACTGTGTTATAATTACACTAAATTTTTTTTGGTAACATTATTTTTATACAATTAATAAGACAGTGGATTCTTGATTGATTAGCAGAAAATTTACTATACAATCATGCATCAGTCTTCCAATAAAAACAAAGTAGTTTTATCACAATATTGTTTGAAGTTGAAGTTTGAAACTGTTCGACGGTTAGACAAATATTTACTATGATTCATGAACCTTTTAGTAGTTTACAAATTCGATTGACGACTATCTTACATCATCGATCGATAAAACAATATCTAATAAACTCTGAAACTCGCCAGTTCCGTGTACGCAGTATTGCTTATTAAGGCCGCGTCCGTATCGCAGGTACAGTTAACTTAGTTGCCAAGTTAGCAAGCTCAAAGTCACCACATGTTTTGTAAATTAGCAACTATCTCACTGTTGGGCATTCTCTTAGAAATCAAGAGAAAATATGTCGACAGTCGTACTACTTCACCACACGGATGATCACCAGAGTGATATGACTGACTTGGCCAGCTACCTATAATTTGGCTTAGGTAACAAATATTACTACATGAAATGGTATCTGGGGCCAACTTTTATTTAAATTGGTGGTACAGATTTTAGCAAGTTACTCTGAGAAATTATTCGTTACGGTACAAACTTTGCACACGTGCAAAAAGTTTATTTGTAAGTGTTTCAAAGAATACCGTCGTTTAGTAGTTGCGAATAGCTTGCACTCGAGTATGTTCCTGAAACTATTACCCTTTATTCGATTTTGATTTATAAATCTGGACACCAAGAGTGTCTTGCTCACCATGACTTTGCTTGCGGTGGCTGTCTGGCGCGGGTCACATCCTACTCTCCAATATGGTCGAGGAGAGTGATGGCTGTTCCAGTCTTCATACTCGTGAACGGGTGCTGCTTGTGGGGGCTCGTCAATTTTGAATCCTTTAGACATTACATTGGAGCTAGACCGGAAACTATTTAATTGTGACCTAAACATTGTGTCCACATAATATTATTGAAATAAAGAAAGAAAAACAGGAAGAAAATTAAATAAAAAAGACAAGCCCGCTGAGTTTCTTCGCCGGTTCTTCTCAGTGGAGGCCGCGTTTGGATCCGGTGGTAGTTTAGTAGTTAAATAAGATTTAAAAGAAAATGTAAATTGACTATTTGTAAGCGCACCCGCAGGGCTTATACGAAATAAATTATTTGAGTTTGATTTCTTAATCTTTAAATAGGCATACCGCACAGCGACACTTACGACCTCCCTTATTAAAATTTTCAAGAAAAGTAAAGGCTCTCGTGAGATTGCCTGCCTCGCGCAATGGAGTTTTCATAATTAAGTTCTTCAGAGAAATCACAATTCCTATTTAGTTTCATTAATAGGTGCTTACGCAAGAGAAATCGATCCGATTTGGTTTAAATACTTATTAAGTGTAGAATATCGAAATTAAAAAAAATCTATCTATCTATCTATAACCTCACGCCAGATCCCTTGCGGGGTAGGCAGAGAGTACAGAATTCCAACAGGTTCTTTCCTTACATACCTCTCTGGCTTCCTCGACTCTCATAGTTCGTCTCATACACGCTCGCCGGTTACGGAGACTCTTGACTTTTCCATCAGATAAGACTCGGTTTATTTGGTCGTGGCACCTCTGGCATTCTTTCTATATGCCCGAACCAACGGAGCATGCCCTTTCTCATCTTTTGAAATTAAAAAAAATCTTGTGAAAATCATCGGACCTTGTTATGATACGACTAAATGTGTTTGATCATAAGCGGATCAAGTCCTTCAATAAGTCCGGTGAAGCTGTAAAGGCCTCGCGGCCAACAGCGTACATCATTCACACACACACACACACCTTCAATATGTACTAATACTTCGAGCTATACATAGAATTTTTTTCTCAGTACAGGCCAGAACAATAGCACTCAAGATAAATAGACCCGATTTGATTTGCTTTAGTAGATATAATATACAAAGCGTCATTTGTTTTTACAGGTAGTGTAAATAATACATTGACATCGTTTACACGTCACCAAAAATCCTCTTAAAATTGAACTTTATCACTTTAATGTTAAAGTTTTATTTGTATTGTCAAGGTTATATGTAATTATTGAAGTAGGTACATAGTTCTCGCTTTGTGTCGATGGCACAGATTCCCAGGCGTCATTTATAATTCATCTGAGTCGGACCACAAAGGCAGCCTTAAAATCATTGTTTAACTTTCAGTGGATTATTTTAACACCAAACATTCACAAGTACCTACATAATAAATTACAATGAATGAACAACTATTCAGCTAGTACTTGAACGTTAGTATGTAAATATTAGGGAGTCCCTGGCACTACTTACAATACAATTACTAAGAAGGAATTCGAATGAGTAGTCATTTGGATACTTTAATAATTCGACACCGGCCTACTTACTTCGTTTTGTTTCTTTTTTTTTTAAATAAAATGTTGCCTAACATCACTTTTCTGTGCCGTGAGAATGTTTAACATAAAATTTACATTCGATAAAATCCAAACTTAAGCTAATATCCGTTGGTTACACAGATTATTTATATAGTTTTGCAATGTACAATGACACCGTCACGCCTATATTCCCCAGAGGGGGTGGCAGAGGTGTACTGAGTACACCCACGTTTCGCCGACGATGTTAGGTCCCATGTAATAGGTGGCGAGCCTATTGCCATATACCGGGCACAATTCCAGACTCCGGACTCTTTTGTTTTTGATTTGTCCGACCTAGGATAAGTTAACGCAACTTATAATTTGCACCTTAGATTTATTTATATTCTAAGCTTTGCTCCTTGCTTTTATCCCATTTCCGATAGGAAGTTTGAGTTACGTACACAAAGCGTGCTATTTCATTTCCCATACACGATAAAATAGGTACCTTAACGAAAACTATATAGTATGCGCTTCGTTAACCAAAAAATTACACTACGGCAGGGGTACTGCTGACAATAGAAGGCGTACTTTCTCACCTGTTTTAAAAAATGTGTGTTAAATTTTTATCTCCAAATCGAAAAGTAAAACCAAATTCTTATTCAAAATATATAATTTTTTAAACAAGCTTCTACAGCAAAAACTCGACGAAGATATCGTGTTTAGTTGAGGAGTTCCTATGGCCTTTCTTCCGGCTCCATCATCAGACCCTGGACAAATTACAGGTCTACAGTACTCGTCAAGACAAATCTTACGAGCCCAGACATAGTGGGGTCATATTGAGTAGTTGGGTGGTTCCAATGGCCACCTTTCAGCTTCATAATCAGAACCTGAACATCATGTGGTTATGTAGTACTTGTAAATACCAGTCCAACAAGCCTAAATACGAGGGGGCTATGTTGTATAATTCACATGTTTTTATGGCCACCTTCCGACTCCATCATCAGATCAGCTCCATGGTACCATATTATTGCATTTTCACCGAACATACGTATGCCAAATTTTAGCCCATTAGGATACCCAAGCAAGTGCTTAAAATTGGATCACAAGATTTGAACCGGAAAGACAGACCTACGAACAGTGCAAGTTTATTTAACTTGAAAAGCTTGTAAAAAGGTGTAAAGAAAAATGAAAACCCAAACATGCTAAACGTAAAATACAGATATAGAGAACCTTATTTTTCTTGAGCATTGCCATTATTACTCATTGCATTTACGAAATAATACGTTCCGTCACATTATCCTGTTTTCCTACTAAGCCAGTATTTACACATTATTATAAAAATATAGCCGACCATTTAGGTCATAAAAAGCATTAAACAGATTTCCTTATAGTTTTTTTAAGATTAAGATTTCGTTGGTTATATAACAGAGTCGGCAAATCGGAATTGATCAACCAGCCTGACCGCAATTTGACTGATTATTATATGTCTTTCAATTATATTGACATTATGTTTATATATTTTGTTGATGTTTGGACGTGCTAGAATGGTTTTAATTATTTTTCCATGTAGGAACTAATTGTAATTACCTAGAAGTTTACTTTGTGTTATTGACTTAGAACACTAATGAAACAGTTTAGTATGTCACCTTTTATCACAGAATTGTGGCTGCGTAAACACCAGCTAATTATCTCTTATCTCTTTACAGCTGTAAATCCCTAATTATGGTAATAATTGTATGTCTTTAAATTCTACGAGTCAATTGAAACCAGTAGATATTTCACGTAATGTAGTCTAATAGACTCCTCGCCCCTACTACTTTGGGACTCAACATCGTCAGCGATTTGGTAAACACTGTACACCTTTGTTCCGGAAAGTAGACGTATTGGAGCGGCAGTTTTTTTTTTTATATTCCCTGAAACATAGGCCTCATCTTCCATACTGGGCTGGAAGCGAAAGAAAAACTTAGAATGCCCCAGTAGCCATACTTTTGCTTGGCTGGTGGTAAGAGTCCACCAAAGGTAGTAACGTCATCCGATCAACGACCAGAAAAGGAAAATTTGAAACAAACCCTATACCAACCCGTCTGGCCAGCGTGGTATAGTAGGCCAAAAACCTCTTAATATGTTAAGACACCAAACGCAAAGGCCCCCAGTTCCCGGTAGTCCCGCTGTCCGCTGCCACGGTAGCGGTCGCGGTAACAGCGGGGCAGGGGGTGCGAAGAATCTCCGGGCTACGACACAAGGCTACCAAAAACACCTGAACCTGGCTACGTACAATGGACGCTCTCTACGGCTGGACCAACACCTCGCTGAACTCGAGGTAGAACTAGGTCGCATAAACTGGCACATATTGGGGTTATCCGAAGTCCGAAGACAGGGCGAGGACACGATAACCCTTGAGTCAGGCCACCTGTTTTACTTTCGGGAAGGTGATCGGCCCTCTCAGGGCGGTGTCGGTTTCCTGGTCAACAAAGCTCTCACTAACAACGTTGTGGAAGTCAGCAGTGTGTCGACACGGGTAGCGTACCTCATAATTAAAATCACCAACAGGTACACCCTGAAGGTGGTACAGGTATATGCGCCGACCTCGACATACTGCGACGACATAGCCGAAGCCATGTATGAAGACATAGCCAAGGCATTACATGGCACCACCAAGGCTCACTACAACGTTGTTATGGGGGACTTCAATGCCAAAGTGGGAGTACAAGAACGCGGCGAAACGATAATCGGACCCCACGGCGTGGGGCGCCGAAACCACAGGGGGCAGATGCTGGTCAACTTTCTGGAGTCGCAGGGGCTCTTCTTGATGAATTCGTTCTTTAAGAAGAAGCCTCATAGAAAGTGGACATGGCGAAGCCCCGACACTGTGACGAGGAACGAGATAGACTTCATCATGACTGACAGGAAGTCTATATTTAGAGACGTCTCCGTGATCAACAGGTTTAATACCGGCAGCGATCACCGACTTGTCCGAGGCGCTCTAAATATAGACTTCAAGGCCGAAAGACGTCGCATGATGAGGTCTACTCTCAGACCTACTGCGCCTCAAATAGCTTTAGGGTCCGAAAAGTTCCAACTGGAGCTTCAAAATCGTTTCGACCTGCTGGAAACCGAAGGCAATGTTGACGAGAAAACCGACACAGTGGTCAAAACGCTACAGGATGTGTCTCGAAGGGTGTTTCCCGGCAAAAGCGGTAACAGAGAGTCTAAACTCTCGCTCGAGACTCTCGAACTTATGAGGCAGAGACGGGAAATGTCATCCACGCAGGCGTCTTCGCCGGATGGGAGGAACCTCAACCGGAAGATCCGGAAGCGGGTGCGACGTGACCTCCGATGTTCCAACACCCGCGCCATCGCGGCTGCGATTGAACAGAACAGAGGCACCAATGTCTTCGCTCGCCAGCTAGGTAGATCCCATCTGACGAAACTTAATACAGCGGATGGCAAAACCGTGACCTCCAAGTTCGAGATACTCGAGAAAATTGAGAGTTTCTACAAAGACCTGTACGCATCACGGATGGCTAAACCCTCGAGACCCAGCGCTGACGACCACAGAGCCCCACTAGCACGCCACGATACGGAAGACATCCCTGATGTCAACCAGGACGAGGTCAGAGTGGCTCTCGAGCAGCTCAAAAACAACAAGTCGCCAGGCGATGACGGAATCACCACTGAGCTCCTAAAAGCAGGCGGGACTCCAATCCTGAAAAAGCTAGCGAGTCTCTTTAATTCCGTCATCCACCAGGGCTTAACACCTCAAGCGTGGAGCGGGAGTGCGGTGGTTCTGTTCTTCAAAAAAGGTGACAAAACCTTGCTGAAGAACTACAGACCCATCTCACTCCTGAGCCACGTCTACAAGTTGTTCTCGAGAGTACTCACAAACCGCCTCGCCAGAAGACTTGACGAGTTCCAGCCACCGGAACAAGCCGGGTTTCGAAAAGGCTACAGCACCGTAGACCACATCCATACTGTTCGGCAGATTGTACAGAAGACCGAAGAGTACAATCAGCCGCTGTGTATGGCTTTCGTGGACTACGAGAAAGCCTTCGACTCCATCGAAACCTGGACGGTTTTGGATGCTCTGCAGCGATGTGGCATCGATTGGCGCTATATCGAGGTGTTGAGATGTCTGTATGATACCGCCACAATGACCGTCCAGCTCCAGGACCAAAAGACCAACCCGATCGAGCTGCATCGAGGGGTAAGACAGGGGGATGTAATATCCCCCAAGCTCTTCACCAATGCACTCGAAGACGTCTTCAAGACGCTGGACTGGACTGGGCGGGGCATTAACATCAACGGCGAATACATCTCACACCTTCGGTTTGCCGATGATATCGTCATCGTGGCAGAGTCACTGGAACAGTTGAGCGGAATGCTGCATAGCCTAAATGGAGCCTCTCGAGGTGTCGGTCTCGGCATGAACTTGGATAAAACCAAGATCATGTTTAATGAGCATGTCACGCCGGGACCGATCTACGTCGATGGTTCGATGCTCGAAGTTGTTCGGGAGTATGTCTACCTTGGACAAGTTGTCCAATTTGGTAGGAACAACTTCGAGAAAGAAATCAACCGCAGGATCCAATTGGGTTGGGCAGCATTTGGCAAACTACGTCACGTTTTCGCTTCGCCTATACCGCAATGCCTGAAGACTAAAGTCTTTAACCAATGCGTTCTACCTGTTATGACTTACGGGGCCGAGACGTGGACACTCACAGTGGGACTAGTCCACAAACTCAAAGTCGCACAGCGGGCTATGGAGCGAGCTATGATCGGCGTTTCTTTGAAGGATAAAATTCGTAACGAGGTAATCCGACAAAGAACCAAAGTTACCGACATAGCTCGCAGACTCAGTAAGCTAAAGTGGCAATGGGCTGGTCACATCTGCAGAAGGACTGACGGCCGATGGAGCAAGCGTGTCCTAGAGTGGAGACCGCGACTTGGTAAGCGTAAGGTAGGACGGCCCCCAGCTAGATGGACCGACGACCTCAAGAAGGTCGCTGGGACGGACTGGATGCGGAAGGCGGGGGACCGTGTGCAATGGCGCGTGTTAGGAGAGGCCTATGTCCAGCAGTGGACTACGATAGGCTGATTGATTGATAGGCCTCACTTCCCTAGTTAGGAGACCAAACTACTGAACTACTCCTGGCACTGCGGAGTGCGAGAATGTAAACCGTGGCAATGAGAAGAGAAGTAAATATGAAAATCAGCTCTGGTTCTGTACACTTTACATGCCCGCATTGCTCATTTTCATTTCCACCTCCCGCACACTTGTGTACAGCGTGCTTGTGAACTGAATGTAAAGCACAAAAGACCCCGCTAACACTATTGGTTGATATTATGTTTTATTTTTCTCCCGCAGATCAATGGAGCGATATGTAAGAGTGAAATGGCGAGACGTGCGCGTTGGAGATCTAGTCCATCTGTCGAACAACGAGGCAGTGCCCGCAGACATGGTGCTGCTGCACTCCTCCAGTGCTCAGGGTGTATGCTATCTAGACACTTGTAATTTGGACGGAGAGACTAATTTGAAGCAGAGGATGGTCGCGCCGGGATTCAAAGAAAAGGTACGATCAAATAAATCTTATTGGAAAAGCACAGTTCAGTAGGTATATAGGACATGTGCAGGATATTTAAGGGATATTTTAAATTATTTTCGTTTTTATAAACGTTCGCTGTTGCTTTTCCTGTATTTAGATAACCTTAATATTATAGCAAAAGTCATTTTCGGCTTGAGTTTTATTTACTGAGTACATAACAGCACCTGCATGACATTGCATTTTAATTTCACATTCGTTTGAGTAACTTTTTTAGATGTCGGTTATTTTTCTTATTGACTTCAAATGTAATTCACAAGTTATATTATTTTTCAGCAACTAGAATTTAACCCTCTAAAATTTAGAAGTTCGGTAGAAGTAGAACGACCATCGACTAAAATATATAGGTTCACAGGGTGTATATCGCATCCTAATGGAGCGCGAGTGCCTTTAAACTCCGAGAACCTCCTTTTGAGGGATTGCAGGATCAAAAATACTGATTTCGTAGAAGGAATTGTTGTCTACGCAGGGCACGAAACTAAAGCAATGCTTAACAATGGTGGACCAAGATATAAATGCTCTAGTCTAGAGAAGAAAATGAACACGGATGTGATATGGTGTGTCTTAGTATTACTATTTCTTTGTTGCGCTGGAGCCGTAGGCTGTAAGGTCTGGTTGGACCAGTATTACGTCGAATCATCATACAAACATACACCTTTCATTACGAACATGATAAGACCGGCCTATGAAGGTTTGCTCATATTCTGGACCTACATAATCGCACTTCAAGTCATGATACCTGTGTCTCTTTACGTCACTATAGAAATGACAAAACTATTACAAGTGTACCACATACACCAAGACATCGAAATGTATGATCCTCAAACGAACAAACGAACGGAATGTCGAGCGTTGAACATAACCGAGGAATTGGGTCAGATTAGTTATTTGTTCAGCGATAAGACGGGGACCCTCACGGAGAACAAAATGGTGTTTAGGCGGTGTACCGTTAGCGGCGTGGATTACGATCACCCGCCGGGCCCGCCCGCCGAACCGTCCGCAGAATTGCCACCAATTGTAACTCCTATAACTAATGTATCACCAAACAGAAGACTGCTGCAACATATGCTAGATAATAATGACGCCCAACATACGCAAAGGGTAAGTTTCCCAATAAATTAATAATACTTATCTAAAAAAAAATATTACAAAAATGTTCATGCTTTTGTTTTACATTTCAGGTTCGTGAATTCCTACTTATTCTTGCCGTGTGTAACACAGTTGTCGTAAGCCAGCCCCACGTGGATAGTATGCAAGTTAGTGGATCCAATTCGGGTGAACAATTCACGCCTGAGAAACAAACTCGCTCGAATGGCACACTGAGATCTAATGACAAGTCAGTATTTGAACGATAACCTTATAATCGCAACCGGGATAATGTTATTTATTTATATTCGAGACGGAAAAATTTGTCAAAGAAAACTTTCATCCATTTGAAACTCTCCTTTCTAAAAGGCGTCTAATGAAATTCTAATGTCTGCTTATTCAACAGCTCTCTATTCCAATAGCATTTTGTGTATGGCACCGAAAACTTATATAAAAATCCCTGGATACATTAGAAACAACACTGGTTTTAATGTATTGAAAAATAGCCTACTCTAACTTTTAAATAAAAAGGCATACTATTCTGTGTGTAAATTTCTGATACAATAACATCCTATTGCAAAAAAGGGTGCTGACATTGGTTTTGTTTTGAATAATGAATTATTATCAATGAATTTAAATATTATTTCTTTTAACATTAAATTTGTATGTTGTATTAACTATTATTTTAATATATGGAGATTATTATTATTTGTATAATTAATATTTCGTACGCCATTTGCATGGCCAGACATAGCGCTCATAAATTACTCTTTAAAAATACTACCTCTTTTATGAATGTTCCACAAATAAAAAAAACAGGATTTAGTCGTGTAGTTGCCGGGATCCGTGTTTTTAGAGTTAGGATGAACTGGACCCATCCCATTCTGTGGATGTTCATAAAGACAAAATAAATTAGTAATGGTATGATAACATATACTCGTAAATTATAGGAACATTACTGCAATAGGCCTTCTTTTGCAAAAGCAATTAAGAATAATTCATAATCCGGCACTGGGTCGTGATTTATTGTAGGTTAAATATTGAGATGTTTATTATGTATTTTACTGTTACTACACCGATTTGAACCACCCCTTGGTACATTTATTTAATTATTTTATTTAAAGTTTACGGTACCTATTACTTAAAATTGGTAAAGTTATATTTTTAATATATTACTAGAATTGCTATTTACAGGTACGCTCGCCTCACAGAGTCACGGTCCACGACGCCGTCGCCACCGCCTTCGACCGCCTCACCTCTCAGAATACGATTACCAAAACTACAATTCGGCAGTCGAGATGAAAGCTCTAGTGAACGGAGCACATCCAATGAACAACAGGTAAAAATTTCGAGTAAATTACCCTTATAATTGTTCTGGGTGATTCAATAATATGTGTTCAAAATAAGTCTCATTAGACCTGTCTAGTTGCTGACGGATAAGAACGACGCCACTACGCCAAAGAATGAGACGAGAATGGACACTAATATTTCCTTCAGGATTTCTGAAATCGATCGAATTGAAAAGCAGAAAGGATTATCTTAAGATTAACGTATTGTCACTCAGTGGTTGACGGCAGTGTTGGGCACTAATTGTTTAATTGTTCAATTGTAGGATCAAACAATTGAAATTTCAATCGCAGAAAAAATCAATTGCAATTGACGATTGAAAAATTATTTGTTAATTGTAGGTTTTCACAATTAACAATTGATCAATGGTAATTGTAAAACGTTGCAATTACCATTGATCAATTGTTAATCGTTTTTTGCATGTTTACGATTAAACAATTAACAATTAAACACACGACAGAAAATATTTTAAACACATCCAAGTTGGCGGACGTGACCTTTGAAGTAACATGGGTGTCACTTTTGGGGTTTCGGGAATAATGATTGCGAATATGGCGTGAATTTTTGGAGTGAAGTAAAATCAATATGGGTGTCACATTTGGGATATTAGGGCATGCTGATTACGAATATGATATTAATTTCTGGATCTAAGATGGCGGACGTGACTTTTCTAACAAAATCAATATGCGTGTCACTTTTATGGTTTTGAGGGATGTTGATAACGAAAATAGTGTTAATTTTAAAATCCAAGATGGCGGCCGCGACTTTTTATGAAAATCAATATGAGTATGGATTTTGGGGTGTTAGGGGATGCTGATAACAAATATAAAGTTAATTTTAAAGGCCAAGATGGCGGACGCGACTTTTTATGTAAATCAATATGGGTATCGATTTCGGGGTTTTTGGGGATGCTGATTACGAATAGGGCATTAGTTTCTGGATCCAAGATGGCGGACGCGACTTTTTATGAAAATCTATGTAGGTATCGATTTCAGGGTTTAGGGAATGCATGTAACAAATATACCGATAATTTTAAAATCTGAGATGGCGGACGCGACTTTTGGAGTTAAATCGATATGGGTTTCATTTTTGGGGTTTATAGTTTATCATATTTTGTGCAAATTTTTCTTGTGTATATGGCTGGACCTCTTCAACTTTTCTTAAGCCCCTTGTCGGAATTTTTTTTCGAATTTTTGCACCTTTTTTATTATTTTTCTTTGTATTTATGTACCATTTATGTGCCACCAGACCAACGACTGCCTCGTTGGTCTGGTGGCAAAGCGCATCGCTTTGTGATCACGAGGTCCTGGGTTCAAATCCTAGGTCGGACAAATGTAGTTTTTCTAACGAAAAATTCCCAGTATGAGTCCGGAGTCTGGAATTGTGCATACCGGGCACAATTATGCACAATGGCAATAGGCTCACCCCCTATTATATGGGACGCGGGGGTGAAGATATTGACGTGATTTGGCTCGGCCTGAAGACTGCCCATCTCGATCTACCTGTTCATTGATGTCCGTATCCGACGTGTTATCTGACATATAACTATATTCCTTTTCATCCATAATGACTATAATATGAAATGTGTAATATTCGCGTAAATCTAAGAACTCAGTATGACTATAATATTCAAAAGTGTGTGGAAATATTCGTTGAAATATGCGAATATACTTTATAAAAATTAATTCAAGTCCCTACAATCCCAGTCCTACAATCAAGTCCCTCCTGTGTGCGCACGATTCACACTCACTCTCTATGTTTGTGAAAACTCGTAAGTTTAAATACCTACAACTATAAGTACACACACAAAAGTACCCTGAAGTGTGATCGTGTCGAAATATAGGCGATACTTTGCACTCCGAAAAAAAGTATATTATTTTTCTTTTGAAAAAACCTTGCCCCACACTAGGATTAATTCCTGTATCGTAGGTGTGTTTACAAACATGAAAATTCACATACACAAATACCCAGACCGTTATGACAATATTTTCGTCCTAAACGATCGAACAGAGACACGCGGGGTCACAGTGCGCGGGGTATGTGGGGTGCCTTACCACAGAGTACTATAATACAGTAAAACATCTTAGTAGTTACGGTCCGAATCAAACCCACGCACACAGACGCGCGCTCTACGCGCCTTCTCGATAGTTTTCCGCATGTAATAAGCCGCGGTGGCATGCACGTCCGAGACGGACACTTTTTTAACAACTAACATTAGAACGTTCTGTGAAAAAATAACCTGTTCGAACTCTTTACTCTCTGCCTACCCCACAAGGGATCTGGCGTGACAATATAGATAGATAGAAAATTAATACAAATTTAAATATTTTGTCTTTTTGTGCTATTAGGCCTTAATATTTAGAATAAAAAGACCACTTTAAACTTATTAGTTACTTGTATGGTTTCTCAATATGTATCTATTATTAGAATTAAAATAATCGCCACTCGAATCGCCAAATTGATATCTAGTAACTCATGTGGTTTTTAACATGTATACTTATATACAATTTCCGAGTAATCTATCATAAAAACTCTCAATAAGAATGAGATTCGAGAATACTTATATACAATTAGAATTCTTATTCGTAAAAGGAGAAAACGTGTTTCTAGAAACAATTTGCAATTTTCATTATGCTGTTATTACACAATGTATATGTTAAATTGTATTACGCTGCACTCATATCGAAAAAATACAGGCTTATAACCACAGCAGTAGATTAATTTTAATAAATGACAAAAAAAAAATCCAAAAAAACAGGTGCTAAACTTAACAACGTTCTGACGGGAGTGTAGGTAATTATGCCACTAAAACGGCTTAGATGAGTTACTGAATAGATAGATACTGTGGCACTACCGACCGACTTTACCTACCTACGCACGTGCACTTTGTCGGCTCGTGTCGGTGCCGAAAGGCGACGAGTAACTAGGGTTGCCACCCATAGTTTATTATAAAGTACTTTATGAGAACTGTAAAGTACGCGAAATTTGATTTTTTAAGATTCATTTAAATCATTAAAAAGAAAATAATTGTTCGCATTAAAAGCAAAGTAGATGATGTCTGGTGTTAGAATCCGAATATATGGTAAGCTAGATTTAAGAAAAAAACATTGTTACATGTACAACTTCTCTAACTTAAAGAAAATATTAAATACTATAAGCACTTTTAAATTCTTTCTCCAATCTATTTAAGTTATCATAGACTGTCAACATGCTGTGAAGGTGTTTAGCTATGATAATAGTGATTGAAAAGATCTAAAAGTAATAAAACATATGTTTTTAAAGAAAATAGTAAAGTGAAATAAATAATACTTTATTTAGATACAACGTACTTTTTTACCTTCCTTTAAAAACCAATGTACTTTATTGCTCAAATAAAAGGTGGCAACCCTACTACTGACGCGCGCGCACTTGTCGGTTCGTGCCGCTGCCGAAAGGCGACAAGTGCGCGCGCGTTTCTTTAAAGTTTAGGTACTTATTTATAAACAAACATTTTGATAGCACGGGGGGTTGGCAGAGGGGTGCAGTGTATTGAACGAATTTCGAATGCTTTTATATGGAACTGGAACTTGTAAAATATTCAATTCTTATAGGGACACAATAGAAATACTTAATTTTTTACAAGCTTTTATTTAACTTGCACTGTTCGTATGTCTGTCTGTCTTTCCGGTTCAACTCTTCTGAACCTTTTTCAAGCACTTACGGTATCCGAATCAGCTGAAATTGACGTATACGTATGTAAGTTCGGTAACAATACAATAATATGGTACCATTGGGTTCGTCTGATGATAAAGTTCGAAGGTGGCCATAGAAACATGTGAACTGGACGAAACCCCTCGTGTTTAGACTGGTTAGATTGATACTGACAAGTACAAGTAGATTGATATTGGTGTTAAATTAATTTGGTTATCATTTTTGGGGTTTTAGGGGATGCTGATAACGAATATAGTGTTTAATTTGTTCGTAATCAACCCATATTCGTAATCAGCATACTCTTAAACCCCAAAAGCGATGCCCATATTGATTATTCATAAGATGTCGCGACCGCCATCTTTGATCCAAAAATTAACGCCATTTTAGTTATTGTTTTGTCTTGAGTCTTTTTAGAAGGCAAGCTTTCACTCAATCATCGTACTCCCGATTCAAGCCTTACAACACCAGACAGAAGTGTACATTGTACACTCCCACATTGCGCCAACGTTAAGGGTGCTTTTAACACCTACATTGCGCCGACGGTTTTTTGATAATTAATTGTTAATTGTTTAATCGTAAATGTGCATAAAACGATTAACAATTGATCAATTGTAATTGCAATGTTTTGCAATTACAATTGATCAATTGTTAATTGCAAAATATTGCAATTACAATTGATCAATTGTTAATTGCATAACACTGCAATTACAATTGATCAATTGTTAATTGTCAATTGTTTAATCAATTGATTTTTGCCCAACACTGGTTGACGGTCATTTCAGTCATATAATATCAGCCTAGACTACCCACTGCTGGACAAAGACCTTCTCTCACAAATCGAAGTGAGAGAGATTAGGTCATACTCCACCACGCGGACCCAGTGCGGATTGATGGAGGCAGGTTTGTGGTCACCTGCTGTTGGAAGTTATCAAGCCGCCTTTAAGGCTTCCAACTCGGCTTAACGACTACCACATTAAGGGGTAGCCAACGGCCTAACGTGCCTTCCGAAGCACGGAGACGCTCGAATATGAAAATGCCACAAACGGACAGCCATCTCGGGCCGACCGAATCGAACGCTGCTTAACCTTGGTAATCGGTAAGAACACCGCGGTCGCACAGCGCTACGAGCGCCTCATTTTTAGTCATATCAAACGGCAATTCTGTGCCGTTTGATATGTATAGAAAAAATAAAATGAACCATTTAAAAAAAAAACAAAAACGTTTTGTGATATTTTCCTTATAGGATTGTTATCAATTTCAGAACATGACGATTAATCGTTATTGTATTCCTGAAAACCATACTAATGTTATAAATTCGGAGGTTACTCTGTTTGTTACATTTTAACGATTAATACGCTAAACATTTTGACAAAATTTGGTCAATAAAATAGATTGCATCCTGGTGCAAATAGGCTGTTTTTCATCTTAAATAAAATTAATGCATATTAGGGTGTGCCAAAAAAAACTTAATTTTTTTTTATTATGTACCATTGTTATTTTTATATTGTTTAGATTTTTAATGCATTAAAACGAATAATCTTTTAGTGGAAACAAATACTTATTTTTGTAGGAAATTTAACGATCTACAAAAAAGGTCTGATATGATTTTTTGCTAAGTCGACTCCTCTCAAAGTTATTCGAGGTTAAAGTCTGACTTTCCGAAGAAAATGTTGAAAAATTAGTAAGAGCGATAAGTATTAAACTTTGATCATAAATATCTTTCAAACGCTTATTCTAATCGACTAAGCATAAGAGACCTTTTTTGTAGAGCATTTAATTTCCTGCAAAAATATGTATTGCGCATTTCATAACGTTCATTTGTCAACGACTTACAAAATTCAGAAGCAAAAAAGAAATGTACCTTAAAATCTTTAAATTTCAATCTTGAATATCTTTAAAATGGCGAGGCGTGCGAAAAAAATGTAAGAAACCTTTTTTGTAGAACGTTTAATTTCCTACAAAAAACTCTTGAAAAATTTTGATGTACGAACAACGAATAGTGTGATATGAATTTTTTTGTATGGGACTAAAGAAAAAAAGAAAAACTCTAATGCGCCACCTCTTAATATTAATATTAAGAGCTGAAACTTTAACACAATTTTTTTTTCGTCATCTCAGACGATAATTTCATGGTACATAATAAAAAAAAAATTAAAAGTTTTTTATGGCACACCCTAATGCATATGATGTCGCGGTTAACAGCTAATATACGGTAAAAATGTGTAAACGTGTTTTCCTTTCAAAAGGCTCGCTTTGAGGCGGAGAGTCCTGACGAGTTGGCGCTTGCGGAGGCAGCTCTAGCGTACGGGTACGAGTTGCGTTGCCGGTCTCCGGAGGAAGTTGAGGTCGGCATACGCGGCGAACTGACTAAGCTCAAGGTCTTACGAGTGCAGCAGTTCGACTCCAACCGCAAATGCATGTCGATTGCTTTGCGAACACCGAATGGACAGGTATAAAATATGCGATGATATCCTTCCTCTTTGGTCTAGTAGCGCATAGTGTGGGTAGAAGTCGTGAGGACAGGATTGGACAGGACTCTTAGGACACTGTGCTTTTCTCAATCTATTTATATCATCGCACCAGATTCCTTGCGGGGTGGGCAGAGAGTATTGAATTCCAACAGGTTCTTTCCTTTCATACCTCTCGGGCTTCCTCCACTCTCATACACGCTTACCGGTTACAGAGACTTGACTTGCCCTTCAGATAAGACACGGTCTTTTTGGTCATGGTAAGATAGTCTAGGACTTCCCCGGCACCTATATCGTTCCACTTTCGCATTGTACATCTGTTATGTTATTCTTTCTTCTGGGATACAGAGCCTGTTCGCGATTTATTAGAAATTGGTTCGCCCCCTTTTACTTTGGGATCTAACATCGTTGGCGACCTGTGAGTGTACATGGCACATCTCTGCCTCCACTTGGAGAATATGATTGAGACGGAGTAACAATGAACTCCGTAAATATCTTCCGCATGTAATGGTTTAACGTGAAAGGTTTGGCAGATGTGTATAGCACTCCCACATTTCACCGAGATATTTTGGGCGCATTGTGACGTACAGTGAAGCCGTCGCTATTCTACAGGCACATTGCAATATCCCTTCCGAAAAGTTAAGTCTGTTCCAACAAAATTAGTCAGAAACAGTTAACGAACATATCCCGAAATTATGAGGGTGAAATATACCGAGCAGATGAGAATTTTTTGGCCATTGCTAGGTTAGAGAATAATATATCGATTTTAGAAATGATATGGATGGTGCGTTAATATGGAATATACCGGCTGTTACATTGAAAAGGGTCAATATGGGGATTTCGAAAACTAGAAGTGATGGAAAAATATGTTTTATGGAACCATGTCGTTGATTTTAGAGATAAGAAAAACTGCATCATTTACACTATTCGCAGAGCGAACCCGGTCATTTTGAGTATTCTTAATGAACACATGGGTTCATATAGAACACACATTATTTCATAATTCTTATTTTATTTAGGTAGTGTTATACGTGAAAGGCGCTGACAGTACAGTTCTAGGCGCACTAGCGCCAATGCGGGCCGGATCAGCCGAATTGGCCGCTTTCGAGAGGACTCGCTCGCTGATAACCGAGTACTCACGCGCGGGTCTTCGAACTCTGGTCATGGCCAAGCGGACGATGCAACCAGCGTTATGGGAAGAGTGGCTTGCAGGACACGCGAGGGCCTCTGAAATTGGAGAAGGTATGGTTTATTTTGTATATTTAGATGTGGGATGCATCGCTTTGTTAGTAGAAATTATAATTATTCCAACATACTATTTACTCATTTTTTATTTCGCGATGGAAATTTACGAGACTTGGACACTATCGTCATAATTTTAATTCATTTAAATATTTTCGTACGTCAACAACGTGACAAGTATGAATGTGTTATTTATGCCAGCGATCGCGCTAAAGGTGTTGATACGTTTTGCACTATGTAGTCCCAAATTTATATTTCGCGGCGGGTGCAGCTCAGTCACGCTGTCATTTCCTTCTGTCACCATTACTACATTTATAACTAAATCAGCCTGGGGGAATCCTACACAGGATACCTGCTTGCTAGGGGGAAGCGAGGGGTTATACCGAGATTCCGACCGGCTAAAACCCCCACCATGCTCCAACTTGTCGCTATGGCTGGGGCGGGTTACGGAAACGCGTAAGCAACTATCCGCGACCCGCCAGCGGCCGTCCACCTTTGTGGACATCCACTTATAGCGGATTCAGTTTCCGCACACTACTTTTGAGGCGCGTGTCGGGAGCACATGACACGCACTATCCTCTCGAGGGCCGGCTGTTGTGCGCAGGCAACGGGTAGTCCCCCTTCCCATTGCCTGCAGACTCTTATCAAGGTGTAATAAGGTTGTAGACACGCTGTCGCCGCCTTGGTCTACGGCGTCGGAGCGGATCAGCTAGAGGGTCAGTCAGCCTCCCTCATTCGCTCCGCCGCCTCTTTCAGAGTGATGACCTCCTCACAGAAGAACACTGCCGCTTCCCACGACCTGTCACTGTTGACCATAGCTTGGACTTCGGCCGGCAGCGATAACTAAATCAGCCTGTACTGGCCCACTGCTTGGCAAAGGCCTTTTCTCACAAATCGAGCGATTCGGGCGATTAGACCTCAATAAAATGATTGGTATTTCGTAACTTCAGAATTTTTAGGCGTTGAGACGACAAATATTCCTCTCATAAGTTTACCAAAATGATCTCAAATATCCTAAGTAATGGAGGGTTAAAATATCACCGCAATACACTTTTGGCGGGGAGCATGTAGAGGCACAAAATAAACAGGTACCTAGAGGAAGGTCTTCTCCATTAAACGAGCGCTAACAGTGCGTGCGTGCGTACGCACACGTAAACTCGTCCTTACGACGGTTCAGCCAATTATATCTAAGAGAGATCGTATCGATCGTATTGGTAAACGATGTTACGGTGCAGGTCGGGAGCGTCGTCTGCGAGAGTCGCTGGCGAGGCTAGAGAGTGCGTTGTCGCTGGTGGGCGCCACGGGCGTGGAAGATCGTCTGCAGGAGGCCGTGCCACGGACAGTACGCGCGCTGCTGGACGCCGGCATCGTGGTATGGGTGCTCACCGGCGACAAACCCGAGACCGCCATCAACATCGCGTACTCCGCCGCGCTCTTCTCGCAGAGCGATCGTCTACTGCACCTCATGTCTCGCGATAAGGTATGCGAATACTTTATTTTGATCTGTTATAACCTAACCTTATTCCTAGAATTGATGATTACCATGAACAAATACAACGTGCCCTTTGCGAAGGGCAAGTCAAGAGTCTCTGTAACCGGTGAGCGTGTTCATACACGCTGACGGACTATGAGAGTCGAGGATGCCAGAGAGGAACGGAATGAAAGGAACCTGTTGGTACTCTGCACTCTCTGCGTACCCCGCAATACTAATTTCGTTTAAATTGGCGTATTTATGTTGGTATTAAATTGGCGTATGGATGTCTGTAGACTCACATACACATCATAGCCATCAACGCCGACTGCCATCCGGGCGTCGTCATAGTGATCGCTAGTGGTTTATTACAGGAGCGTCCCCGTGCTTTTAAATTAAATCACGGATTATGATTCTCATCAACGCTATAATACCATACATTAGTAGCTAAATAGAGTATAGGTGGTCTTCAAGTGCTTCGAAATATATCAGCTCTGGCTCGAAAGGAAAAAGCGGCTACTCAAGCGGCGCTTATCACGAATTTTGAGACCGGTCTCCAATTAGCATTCGAGATAAGCGCCGATTAAGTACACACGCTATAAGCAACAATTGCATCGGTCACACACACCGTCACGCCTATATTCCCCAGAGGGGGTGGCAGAGATGTACTGAGTACACCCACGTTTCGCGGACGATGTTAGGTCCCATGTAATAGGGGGCGAGCCTATTGCCATATACCGGACACAATTCCAGACTCCGGACTCATACTGGGAATTTTTCGTTAGAAAATCTACATTTGTCCGACCTAGGATTTGAACCCAGGACCTCGTGATCACAAAGCGATGCGCTTTGCCATCGGTCACAATTTAGGAAATATGACAGTGGGAGGTATAATCAATAACAATCTGGTTTTTTGTGTGTATGCTATGATCTAAGTTGTTGGCCGAAGGGCCTTTACATCTTCACTGGCAAGAGGGTTAGCGTGCAACAACTAAGAAAGGTCCAAGGACCAGGTCAAAGCTCCAACCGGAAGGGCAAAGGATGGCAACTAGCTTAAGGGTGCCTCAAGGAAGAATGGCCTCAGCTTGCGTTATCGCTATGGGAGCGCTCATATACTAGGTGCCCCGCTGTGGTGAACTGTACCAACCGGCGAACAAGGGATTCTTTGACCACGCCAACGATTTCGTTGTCTGATGCTGTGCGCGATATCTGTATCCAAAAGGGGGATGTCAGGGGGGTTCAAGCCTGAGATTCATAGTCGTGTTCACGACATTGAAAAGTTTAAGTATATAGTGCTGTCAAGATTTGGTTCTATTTTTTGTTTAGTCAGTTCCGAACTGTCATATTGTCTGTGGATTTGTTAATGCGACTTTAGGTGTCACACCGTTAGTCCTCTCCACCGGCCGCTAGCGGGCAAAACATTTTTTTGATCTCGCTGTCGTTATTTCATCCTGCGTGCAGTAACTATCTAATGGGTGTACGGCAGTGTTTGGCATTATTTGCCAATCAAATTAATCCCCCTAAGATACTCTGGAATAACAAGAACTTTTGTACATCAAACGCCTTAGTTCCTCCCGTGACCGTGGGTGCTGTACAGGACTTCATCATCATCATCATCAGCCCGTCGTCACCCACTGCTGATTGTAGTCTCATCATTAGCACGCCATTCTGTTGGTAGCTTGCCTTATCCAGTGATTTCCTATCGCTCTGACGATATTATCGGACCATATGCAATCACCATCAATTATTACCCAACTCTGGTGTACGGTAAAGGTCAGTAGGTTTCAAGAGCGAGATCGAATAAAGGTTTGGTCAAAAGCCGACGAAGCGCGACGTCAGTACAACGCAAGCGCTCGGCTACGATCGGTCGTGACGTTTACCGTCGCACCGATCGGGACTGCACTGTGTGGCGTGACCCGTGACATTTCAGTACATTACAACTCCCCAAACCGCGTCACCGACGCTCTGCGACGGATGTGTGGCGAAACCTTTAAGGTTTGGAATAACAGCCGACGGGAACGCGACTCTAGCGCTCGGCTACGCTCGGTCGGTGGTCGGCAGCGCGGCACATATGTCACACTGCAGAAGTGACGTCGCGCCGGCCGGGCGGTCGCCTAATACTAGCGTCCCGCTCGCACTCGTATTGGCGTCTCACTCCCCTGTACTTCGTTTGTGATTGCGTCGCGAGCGACAGCGGCAGGTCATGACGTTGTTGGCGCCAAGCGTGGTGCGCTTTGTGTCGTCTCCCATACATTTCAATACATTACAACTCTGCATGTCGCGCCACCGTCGCGCTGCGTCGGCTATGTAGCGAATCCTTGAATGTGCTGTGCAGGAGCACGCGGAGTCCACGATCAAGAGCTACCTGGAGCAGGGCGCGGGCGGCGGCGCGGAGGGCCGTGCGCTGGTGGTGGACGGGCGCACGCTCACGTACATCCTGGACCGGCGCTCCGGCCTCGTCACGCCCTTCCTGTCGCTGGCGCGCCGCTGCTCGGCTGTGCTGTGCTGCCGCGCCACGCCGCTGCAGAAGGCTTACATCGTCAAGGTAATACCGCCATTATCGTCAATCCAAAAACCATTAATTTATTATTAATGTCCGACCGGAGCGTAAAACTCGGTCCATTTTTGCCGAAGCCGAAGGTTTCCAGCGAGCAATGATGAATTGTACGATCAATTACGATGTACGACTTACGAATGCTTTTAAGTAAATAAATATTATAAATAAAAATATCATAGTATTATTATTTGTAACCAATTGTAGGTAATTTTCATCATCTCGTTAAATTAATACAGTCAACATAATTTTTTTAAAACTTACCCAATCTTGATCCATATTTCTCATTAAACCTTCGACTTCGGCCCAAGGTTTTGACGATGGCCTATTAATCAAGTTCGACCTAAAATCGACCTCTGGTCGGACACTAGTTATTATGTACTATAGCAGTGGAGAAGATACCTCAAGTAAATTTTTTGTAGCAAAAGTGCATACATCGTCCACTTTATTCTAGTTTATTATATTATTTTCGCCAAACACCTGAGTACTGTCTTCGTACCTTTCCAAGACGAAAACATGAGACATACCTCGGAAGTAATGAACGTCCTAAAAAAAGCACAACAAACGAGTGCTTTATTAAAATTCAGCAAGGTACTAAACGAAATAAAATCCCTGGAATAAGGTAATTCCGCAGGTTACGATCAGATTGATACAATTCTTCTGAAAAAGCTACCAAAAAAAGGTTTAATGGCAATTGTCAACATTTTTAATGCCTGTCTCAGACTATCACACTTCCTTGGCCATTGGAAGATTGCCCAAATGGTAATGATACCCAAGCCAGGAAAACCACCACAAGATGCAGCCCCCTACAGACCAATCAGTCTACTATCAGTCACTGGGAAACTATTTGAAAAAATCCTATTAACAGAATGAGAAAACACCTTAGGGAAATAATACCCAACCACCAATTTGGGTTCAAGCCACATCACTACCATCGAATAAGTCTACCGAATCGTAGATGTCATAAGCCGGGCATAACTCCAGAAACAAGAATATTATCTATGAAAACACAAACATTACGAACTCCACGGTCATTAAGATGCGCCATTTTACATTTGACATAGCTTCTCTAGGACATAGTGCATAATAACTCAATGCTAAAAACCCCCACTACAGAACAAAGTCGTCCCCAAAAGATATACATGCTATCAGCCACGTCGGCTGCCAGACAAAGCTGGATCGCATAAATGATTTTGTATAAAAGAATAGTCTGGCCTTCTATTACATGGGACCTAACATCGTCGGCGAAAAGTGGGTGTACTCAGTTCACCTCTATCACTCCCGCTTGAGGAATATATACGTGACGGTGTGTAAATTGAGAAATAGACAAAAAAGACAAGCCCGCTGAGTTTCTCGCCAGATCTTCTCAGGCGTTCCGATCCGGTGGTAGATTGCTAAAACAACAATGTAAATATGATTTGTAAAAAAGTTTTTAATTTTAGTTTCAAAGGCCCCTAAAAGATCTATATGATATATGTATATGTTTCGCTTCTATTACCGTTAACGACTGCAGAAAGTCCACTTGGCTATAGGAACAGGTCGCCTCCCCATTTTATGCGGAGACACATTAATAGCATGTTTTCTATGTTGCAGGCGGTGAAGGAGGAGCTCGGTGTGACCACACTTGCCATCGGCGACGGCGCCAACGACGTTTCAATGATACAAACCGCTGATGTTGGTGTCGGTAAGTGTATTTTTCTTATCAGTGATTGCTTTTAAGCAAAGGTCAGACTTTTCTTATTTGAGGCTGTTAGAACTAGAGCGGCCTAAATGTTAAAGAAACGTGTTTTGGCTAAACGCGTTATTGTGGTGTATTTTTTAAACTTTAGGCTGTAAGGAATTGGTGCCATTTAGGTAGTTATAATGCCCGAGTAAAGGTCGAGGCGCTCGTAGCGCTGTGCGACCGCGGTGGTCTTACCGATTACCAAGGTTAAGCAGCGTTCGACTCGGTTGGCCTGAGATGGGTGACCGTTAGCGGCATGTTCATGTTCGAGAGTCTCCGTGCTTCGAAAGGCACGTTAAGCCGTTGGTCCCGGCTACCACTTAATGTGGTAGTCGTTAAGCCGAGTTGGAAGCCTTAAAGGCGGCTTGATAAGTTCCAACAGCGGGTGGCCAAAAACCTGCCCCCACCAATCCGCACTGTGTCCGCGTGGTGGAGTTTGACCTAATATCTCTCCCCTCGATTAGTGAGAGAAAGCCTTTGTCCAGCAGTGGGCAATATAGGCTGATATTATTATAATAGTCTGATTTCTCCCCAGGTCTGTCCGGGCAGGAAGGCATGCAAGCTGTGATGGCGTCGGATTTCGCCCTGTCGCGGTTCAAGTTCATAGAGAGGCTGCTACTAGTGCATGGCCACTGGTGCTACGACCGTCTTGCCAGAATGATCCTCTATTTTTTCCTTAAAAATGCCGTAAGTTTATTAAGTGTTTAATAATTAATTATATAAGTGCGTTAATTTTTCCAAGCAGGGTTGGCGGAAGTGTGCTGTGTACGCCCAAATATCGCTGACGATGTTAGGTCCCAAAGTTTTGAAAGTACAGCTTGGTCCAGCGGTTAGGAGCTTGAGTCGCTCCCAAAGTTTTGATAGGACAGCTTGGTCCAGCGGTTAGGAGTTTGAGTCGCTCCGCCTACTGGATTAGGAAGTCGCGGGTTCGATCCCCGCACAGGAGAAATCTTTGTGTGACCCACAAATATTTGTTTCGGTCTGAGTATTTGTGTATGTGAAATTTAATGTTTGTAAACGCACCCACGACACAGGAATAAATCCTAGCGTGGGCCTACGTTTCTATATTAAAAAAAGTAATATTCAATAGCTATGCGAAGTCAAGCGGACGAGTAATTGGAGCGAGTAGCGAAACTGTGGTAAGCTATGCCCACCACGATGACGTCAAGGCTTTTAGGAATTCAAAAGGCTAGCTAGCTTAGGACATCTCCTCTTCGTATTTTCTTCGTGGTCGTGGTATCTTTGGGGGAGGTCTTTATCCTGCAGTAGACGTCTTTCGAATGATGATAATGATATTTATTTTTTCCACAGACGTTCGTGTTCCTAGTTTTCTGGTACCAGTTGTACTGCGGTTTCTCTGCCATGGTGATGATCGACCAAATACACCTTATGGCGTACAATCTGATGTTTACTGCCTTGCCGCCCATTGTCATCGGTAAGTTTTATTTACTGCTTGTGTGTGTGTATGATCTACTAGAGGGCCAGCGTGCAACCACTTCGCTCGAGCTAGAAGGATAAAGGGCAACTAGCTCAAGGGCGCCTCAAGGAGGAACGGTCTCGGCTAAGGCAGTCGCTATGGGGAAGGGCGTATACTAGTTGTCTCGCCGTGGTGCTCTGCACCGGCCGGCGGGCAAGGGATTCTTCGAGCTCGCCGGCGAGGCCGGTGTCCAGAGACATGGGACCGAACATCGTCGGCGAAAAGTGGGTGTACACAGTGCACCTCTGCCATCGCCGCTTGGGGAATATAGATGTGACGGTGTAAATTTTAGCATCTGGTAAAAGCAATATACGAGAAAAACTAAATTATTTAGAAAAAAAATCTACTGTCACGCTCCTGGTCTATAAATGGTCGAGTGTGTGTGTGTGTGTGTTTGAGTGATATACGCTGTTGGCCGTGAGGCCTTTACAGCTTCACCGGACATAAGGGCGAGCGTGGAACCACTACGCTCGAGCCAGAAGGGCAAGGAAGCGACATACACGAGGGCGCCTCAAAGAGGAACGCCTCGGTTTGGCCAGTCGCTACAGGGGAAGGGGGTGTACTGAAAGCGCCGGTCGGCGGGCCCCTTAAGGAAGTGACCTCCAAGAAGCCGTCTGTTGATGCAAGCGGTGTGTGTGCGGCAGGCGCGTACGACCGCGCGGCGCCGGCGGCGCTGCTGACGGAGCGCGCGGGGCTGTACGGCGCGGCGCGGCGCGGGCTGGCGTACCGCGCGCACTCGTACTGGGCCGTGCTGGCCGAGTCCGTCTACATCAGCCTCGTCATCTTCTTCCCCGCCGCCCTCGCCTACTGGGACACCGCCGTGGACATGTGGGCCTTCGGCACCTGCTGCATGACCTGCTGCCTGCTCACCATGCTGCTCTACGTGGCCATCGAGACCCGCAGCTGGGTGAGTACACATCTGCATATCTGCGCTGGTACCTACTATCGGAATATAGAGACTGTTGTCTTGTTCGCGGTATTTACTGAAATAACTACACTCGTCATACAAATCAACAGTCCGTATTATTGAACGCTCGCCTCCTCATCGCCTGGGTTCCCGGTTCGGATCCGAACCGCGCTTCTGATATTTTCAAAAGATTATTACCCACAGACATCCATTTCCAGGAATGATGAATCAGAATGAAAATTATGAATAATACATCAGCACTTGTCACTTTCACATTAAGGACTAAAAATACATCGAAACGTAAGTGTGGCAGTCCAGTGTGAAATCGTGCGCAATAAAATGGATAGATAGACTCGCTCTTTATTACGTTGCGCATATAGGCATAACGGTATTGACTATGTTTTATGTCACATAATAATATACCCATACTATAATTAAATGACGGGCAATTTAGCGCAGTGGTTAAGAGCTTAAGCCGCTCCGCCCACTGTGTCTAATAGTCGCGGGTTCGATTCCCGCACGGGACAAATCTCTGTGTGATCCACAACTATTGGTTCCGATTTGGGTATTTGTGTATTTGAATTTTCATGTTTGTAAACGCACCCACGACACAGGAATAAATCCTAGTGAGGGGATACATTTTTTGAAAAAAAAAAATGATTTTTAACCTTTTCCGCAGCATTGTATGCATGCATGCAAATAATTGATACAATTTTAATCAATTATTTGCGCCCAGTTAATTTATATTACAACTAACTTGCTCGCGGCTCCACCCGCATTAACCTTATAATATATTTTTCACATAAGACCCGGAGATACCGAATAACCTAGTACCCGGGTCAAGATGTAATGTTTCGGCCAGATTCACTGGTGTATTTTGATCCCATGTGTGGTTAGTTTTAATTCATGTTTGCATCAATACGGCAAAAAATAAAACCATCCAGCCCACTTTGTGTTCATTCATTCATGTTATCTTACATATCGATAATTCTGATTCTGTCACTAGTCATACAAAAATCTCTGACACAGAACACGGGGATGACATTTAAAAAATATATCTTTTTATGCATGTGTAAATCATAACATGCTATACCCTTTCACTTATGGTACAGAATTATTAGACCAAGGTGAATGCCGAATGATCTCACAGTTCCTGCGTAATTTGCCGTAAAGACAGACTGCTAGATTCACGTTAAACTGTTTCTTGTCATCTTTAACAATAAATTAATATGCTTTTATATTTTATTATAATTAATTAACAATGGTCTACATGCAGCGTTTCTTTAAGAAACTTGTAAGTGCTTGCAGTAGAGAATACAACCAGCACGGTTTGGTGTGATTGCACTATCGTTTTTGTAGAACGTTAATTGACCGTAGTTATGCAATAATATTTTAATAAAAATAGAACTAAAATAAAACAGCCTCGTTGGTCTGGTGGCAAAGCGCATTGCTTTGTGATCACGAGGTCCTGGGTTCAAATCCTAGGTCGGACAAGTGTAGTTTTTCTAACGAAAACTTCCCAGTATGAGTCCGGAGTCTGGAATTGTTCCCGGTATATGGCAATAGGCTCGTCCCCTATTACATGGGACCAAACACCGTCGGCGAAACGTGGGTGTACTCAGTACACCTCTGCCACCCCCTCTGGGGAATATAGGCGTGACGGTGTTTTTTTTTTTTTTTTAAATATTGGATATTTTAGGGTAATTGAACTTAAACTAACACATAAAAACATTTTTGTTTTGAAATATCAACCGTATTAAAACATTATTGCATAAATGCGGTCAACTAACACAGGCTTAGTTGCCGGTGGCGAGCGGAGCATTAACGCGATGCATTATAATATTTTTACATAAGATGGGTAGTGACAGTTCTAAGTGCCAAACGATATTAATCTATCTATATCATCACGCCAGATCACTTGCGGGGTAGGCAGAGAGTACAGAGTTCCAAACGGTTCTTTCCCTACATACCTCTCTGGCTTTCTCCACTCTCATAGTTCGTCTCATACACGCTCTCCTCTTGACTTTTCCTTCAGATAAGACTCGGTTTAATTCGATATTAATATTTCATTTAATAGTATTAATGGCATAGAACCATAATTATAGAAACGGGACATGGCTCTTATTGCCTTTGAATAAAGTATAATTTTCTGTGACACACAACTGTCACAGTGTTACGACCGCCTGACGGCGGGTACAAATAAAACAAACAATTACAAAAAAATACAAATGTTTATTGTTATCAAGAAAAATATATTTAATTACGCAAACAATCCAGAAGGTTAGAATAAGTATCAATATTAAAATGGGGCGTGAATTCCCGGCACAGGGGAGTTTTCGGGTCCACAAAAAAACCTATGGGCGCTGGGGACTTATCTTTAGGCCGCTCGATCCCGTGACGCGTGGGGGGTCTTCGGTAACAGCCTCCACCGGCTAGGTGAGGAATCTGGAGGTGCCCTGTAGAAGGCCCTCAGCCGCCGAGGTCAGCGGGAGTCGACGGGCAGAAATGAGGCCTGCTGTCTCCCAAACCGTACTTGTCAACCCGTACGGTGGACCCCCAGTTTTCTGGAACGCGCCGAATTGGACACATGTCGCGCGAAAGATCCGACCCCCAGGCACTAGGTGAGACCAGGAGTGGGCGTCGGCATCTTTCGCGAAGCAATTAAAATATTCACGAAATGGAGTGGTGATATATACGTCCGGTTTAAATATAAGGAAAAACAAATATATAAAAAAAACTTATTACCCAACCCAGAATCAAACCCCAACATTATATTTAGGACTATCACCACTCCACTACGCTATGAGGTACATAAATTTTAATTCTTACACATGACGGTAGGTCTATAAAAACGTCGAAACAATGACCATTGATATTTTTTTTTTTGTCGGGTATATTGAGAAAACACCCTCTTTCGTGACATCAATCCAGCGAATAATTTTGTGTTTACATTATACAATTTGCGGTGGCAATTTCTAATAGGTTAACAAAACAAAAAGCTCATTATTTTAATGTATGAAGTTAGAAATTTAGTGATTACGAAATTTGTGACAACAAATATTTAGAAAAATAGATATTCACAAGCCACCGATGTTCAACAACACACGCGTGGAATGCACAGTGGGAATTAATTATCGCGGCCATATCTCTCCTGGTTTCTTGTGGAGGCTGGATCAATTTGGACGAAATTAATATGATAATAAAAATGAAGAAAAATACCGCGGTGAAACATATTCAAAACTTATCGAATGATTAAATAGAAAAGGTTATATTTACAATTTTTAAGATACTAGCTGTCACATTTGGTTACGTTGTTACCCACTATTAAGAAATATATTTAGCCACAGAAAAATACACTATTAAAAGGTAGAACAAATCACTTGTTGAATAGTAATCGAATTAATCCAGACACGAAAAATTAGTTAACAGCAATCAGAACTATTGGAATAATTATATTAAACTTACCAAGGGGGTTGAAGAATGTTGCTAATTTAAACTTTACTTTTTTTTATTTTAATAAAGCACTGTTCGAACTGAACTGATTTGTTGTCGTGCGAGCTCTGGCGTCGGAAAAGGGTTGTTCATGCGCGAACTCGTTTTTATATACTGCCCCCCAGAACGGCCTACTTCCTGCCTGGCAACAGTGCGCGCTCCCCAGATCTCTTGATCCTTCGTCTGAGACGAGGACAGAGATATAGAAGGAACGGCTCAACCGAAGCAAGGCACGCCCTAAACTATTGTCTGTTTTTTATAAAATTCTTGTGGGACTAAGTTAGCAATAACCGAACCGAGTGAGATAGGATCATTGTCCCGTTGTTCGCTATTGTATTATTTCTAGATCCTTCTATGTGGTGGGCGTTTCTTATTAGGTGTACTGGAAGGAATTTGATTTCCGGTGCCAACGAATACCTTATATGGTCATTATGATGCTATCACTAGTTAAGGCGCGCGGTTTCCATTCGATGTAACAACTAGTTATTTTGTTTGTCTGTGTGTAAAGATTTTTTATTTTTATTTTATATTTTTAAAACTATGTTACGACGTAACAATACCCCCTCTCCCAGAGAAAGGATTTTACGTAGTAAAATCCGCTGCGGTAAGCGTCCATGAAGGACAGAACTGCCCAGTAACTGTCTCACTTTCATACTTCCACTACCAAATACCTACCATGCGACCTAGCATACGACCTGTCATAGTTGTCTGAGGAAATTTATAATCAACAGACTGCCATACAAACAGAGTACAACCCTATTAAAAGATTGGACTCGAGAACAGTACTGCTTGACAAGAAGCGTCTAAGAGGAAGAATACTGAAACGTGAAACATTCGGACGAATAGGCACTGTGAAATACATTTGGTCTTTGATGAATTTGTTACAGTCACGACCCGCTGTAACGAGGAAATTAGTGTAGGCTTACTTAAAGAGTCACTACCCGCTCTATACGCGCAGAACGCAAAACAATAAGACGAATCAGACCCATACAAGAGGTCGCAACCCGCCATAAATGCGCAAAACGCAAAACAATAAACGAATAAGGCCCATATAAGGCTCATAATCCGCTATATCGCGCAAAACGCAAAAAAAAAACAATCTCCCAACTAAACGTCAACTTTCGTGTAGGCTTATTTTAATTCATCAAAGACAACGTAGACAGAGACCGAAACGCAACAACTTTTTAATTTAAAATTATTGTAGACGAGAGAAAGAAAAAAAAAATTAACCAATATTCCGAAACACTATGTATCAAGGAAAACAAGAATCGAACCGTGGACGGTGACGACTATGATTAATATACGAACAATTGATTAAAACAAAATTAACTAAACTAAGCGGCATTGCGAGTATGTCTAGTCTTTAGCGAATTTGTTACAGTCACGACCCGCTGTAACGAAAAGAAAGCAGCAGACGAGTAGACCTATACCAAGAAACTGTCATACTCCGCTAAAAATTTGCAAAACGCAAATAAAACAAAACGTGTGTAGACCTATAAAGGAATCATACACACTAAAACAAAACTCCCAATCAAAACATCAAATTCGTGTAGGCTTGTTTTAATCCGCTAAAGACAAACATAATTAATTACTGAACGAAATAATGTTGAATTTAATATTTGCCGATACATGATAAAATAAAACGAATGCTAATATATCATAATAATGATTAGCAACCCTAAAAAAGGAAAAAACATTTTATGAGTCGAACCCACGAAACAGAACGAAAATGATAAGGTAAATTCAACGTGTTTAACCCACGTGAATATAACAACATAATAAGTGACTTGATATGAGGATCAGAGACACTATAAAAGTATGAAATAATAATATTATTATAACAAACACCTTGTATAAAACCATGTTTCAAGCAATAAATGATTTATCCATCTATCTATTCATGACAACATACTACCAAAAAAAAAAAATTACGAAGGAGAGGAATGTAGTTTAAAATCCTTGATGTGCCAGTTTCCTAAATTATTTCCAGACATGTCTTCGACGGTGTAGACTAATGGGGAGCGCTTGGCTATTATTTTGCATTTCAAGAATTTCGGAGCTAGTTTTTTCGCGAAGTGAGCATCCTTATCGCTTTGGAAATAGCACCGTTTCCACACAATGTCTCCTACGTTAAAATCTACGGGTTTTCTGCGTAGGTTATAATGTCGCGAGCTTTTGACATGGCTGTTATACAGAGATAGTTGGACTTTGTCGAATATTTTTGCCAAACAGCCGAGGTTTTCCGCGTATTCATCGCGTGGCGAGAGCACCAGATCAATTGGGTCTACATCTGTAGAATAATGCGACCCGCATGGTACAAGTTCTCTACCGTACACTAGAAACGCCGGCGTGTATTTGGTTACCTCGTTAACGGCACTATTCATAGCAAACTGTATCTTTGTTAAGTTTACATCCCAAGTTCTGTGGTCACCTTCTACAAAAGTTGATATGGAGGTGATCAATGTTCTATTATAACGTTCCACAGTGTTTACTTGGGGCGTATATTTAGGCGTGAATTGCACTTTTGGAATTTTATAATATTCGTATAGTTTAGCTAATTCACGACTAATGAATTGCACTCCATTGTCCTGCAAAACCACCTGTGGGATGCCATGCACAAGGAAAACACCTTCCTCTAAACATTTGGCGACATTTGCTGCCGTAGCTCTCCTTAGAGGGAATAGTAAACAATACTTGGAAAAACAACAACAAACTACCAATATGTAAGCATTCTGCTTACGGGAAACTGGTAGAGGGCCTACTAGATCTATGGAGATCATTTGAAATGGCCTGCTACACTCCTTAGGCCTACCTAGTGGACCAAGGGTAGTATGGGTAGGAGATTTATATGCAGTACATGTATCACAAGCTGTCACAAATTTAGCAGTATCGCCGTACATACCTGGCCAATAATAGCGTAACTTAAGTCTTTGGTAAGTTTTAAAAATTCCCATATGTCCCGCAGTGGGGTCCGAATGGTTGTTTTTTAGTATCGTTTCACGATGTTCCTTAGGAACAACTTCCTTCCATTCGAATTCGGATGTAAGTGGGCTGTTACCCTTCGAGAAACGATACAATTTCCCATTCGTCACCACGTAGTTCGGAAAACTAGTAGGCGAACTTACGCAACCGTTGAAGATGTTAAGATACCAGTCGTCTTTAGTAATGTAACTGCGATCACTTGTGGCACTAATTTCTGCTACTGGTACTGCTCTAGATAATGCATCTGGAATTACATTATCTTTACCTTTACGGTGTTTAATAATAAAATTAAAGGCAGAGAGCCTCAGACCCCAGCGGGCGAGACGACCCGTAGGGTTGGACAAGGTTAAAAACCATTTTAAAGCTGAATGGTCGGTGTAAACCGTAAAACACTTACCATTCTCTAAATAACAGCGCCAGTGTTCGAGAGCGTCCAGCACAGCCAGAGTTTCTCTCTCTGTAACGCTATAGTTGCGTTCAGGACCCGTTAAAGAGCGGCTCCTGAATGCTATGGGGCGGTCAACGCCATCTATATTTTGGGTGAGCATAGCACCTAGCCCGAAATTACTGGCGTCTGTGTGAACTTCGAAAGGAAGGTCGTAATTAGGGCAGCATAATACCGGTGCTGTGACCAAACATGATTTAAGTGTCGTGAAGGCCGCTTCCGCTTCCGCTGGCCATCTGAAGGGTGGAGCACACTTCTTTGTTGATGTTAGAGAGTTCAGAGGGCCCGCAATGGTGCTGAAATTTGGTATAAAACGTCTGTACCAAGACGCGGTTCCTAGGAATCTCTTCACATCTTTTTTCGTGGTTGGTGTTGGGAAGTTGAGTATAGCTTCCACCTTCAGCGGGTCTGTGCGGAGACCCTCAGCGTCAACCACATAGCCCAAATACTTTAAGCTATCCCTAAAAAGTTGACATTTTTCGAAGTTAACTGATAAGTTAGCTATTTTAAGTTTTTCCAATACGCGCAGCAGCAGGGACACGTGATCCTGGAACGATTCGCTAATTACTATAACGTCGTCTAAATAACAGAAGACTTTGTGCTCGAACTCCGGTCCAAATAAGGTATCCACTAATCTTTGTTGTGTAGCTGGCGCATTGGTCAACCCAAAAGGCATTACATTAAAAACGAAAGTTCCGCGACCCGGAACGTAAAAACTAGTCTTCTCTCTGTCCTTTTTATCCAATGGAATCTGCCAAAAGGATTTTGACAGGTCAATTGATGACAGGAAACGAGCGTCCCTAAGGTTGTCTAAGATCTCTGATATATACGGTAGGCTATAGGCGTCTTTTTTGGTGACCGAGTTAAGCTTCCTACTGTCTAGGCATACCCGAGGTTTACCCTCTTTTTTCTCTACTACTATGACAGGGGAAGACCACGGACTTTCGCCTGGCGAAATTACGCCGAGTTTCAACATTTCGTCTACCTGCTCTGATACGATTCTTTGTTTTTCCGGCGACAACCTATACGAGCGCTGCCTAATAGGAAGTGCATCTCCTGTATCGATCCTATGGGTAATTAGGGATGTTCTACCTAAACCTATACGTTCAAAAGAGATATTTTTAAATTGCTCAATTACGCTATTCGCGATTATTTTTTCTGATGGCTCTAACGTGTCATAGGAATGAAGGCCTAGTGAGGAAGTAGAAGACGTTGTAATATTATAAACTTTAGGGTCTGTGTTACTGATAAAATCTAAGTTAGGTAAATATTTAGGACAAATATTAAATTTTTTCCAAAAATCAATGCCAAGAATTAAATGTGAATCTATTTCTTGTATTACATGAACGTTTAATATTTTAATTATATTTTCGAAAACTATAGGTAACAGAATATTGCCAATAGAATGATAAGACTGACCGCCTGCAGTCGTAACTGTTAATATATCAGCAGTGTTCAATATGAACCCTGCTTTTAAAAGTTGTAAATGGGAATTATTCCCTAAAATGGTAATAGCTGAACCCGAATCTAATAGACCTAAATATTTTAAGTTAGGATAATTAGCAATTGAAACCGTAACATAAGGACGAGGATCGTTATGAGGTAATTTATTAAAAATAGTAGCGACCTTGAAAGTGCGAAAGAAATTTTTTATAGTTGTCAGCCAGTTGGCCCAGTCTTCCTGGTCGAAGTTAGACTGACTGCAACTTTCCTGAGCTAGTTTTTTGTATGATTATTATTGTTATCTTTAATGTTTGTTTGTAGGACTTTAGAAGGCGGGCTATATTTGTCCTTACATTTAGGGCAATCTGTAACTTTATAACCGCGTTCGCCGCATCTGTAACACTGGAAAGGACTCACGAACGGTTTTTTTTTTTTGGAATTGCACCTAGGGCAAGTAAAAGTAGTGTGGTCCCGAAGGCCACATTTAAAACAATATTTTTTATTTAAGTTTAACGAGGCTAACCTATTTGAATTATATTTATTTTTGTTTGTTTTGATAGATAGATAATTAAATTCTGGTGCTAATGAGCAACCAGGGTTACACGAAGGTTCTTTGAAATTGGAATACCGAGCGTTAATTCTTTCATAGTTTCTGCAGACTTCTCGTAATTCAGAAATGCTAGAAATATTTGGATTCGTAGCCAAAACTCCCGCGTAACACGGCCTAATATTGTGAAGAATTATTTCTAATTTATCCGCCTCTGGCACCGATCCGGAAAGTCGCGAAAACATACCGTGCATAATCGCTAGATAGATAGTTATGCTTTCTTCTTCGCCTTGGCTTCGCGAACGGATCTCGTACATCATTTTGTAGTCAAAGTCAAAAGTGTCGAAGTCCGTTCTTAGCGAAGATAGTAGTTCGTGCCACGAACCTATGCCATCCCTTACGCTCCTGAGCCAATGCAAGGCTTCCCCGGTGAAAATTTCTGGCGCTAAACGCATCATTCTTTCGTCCGAAATATTTCGTGCCAACTTAAGCTCTTCTAAGCGAGCGATAAAAGCGCGTACGCAGGATTTGCCGTCATATTTTGTCTTTAGAATTTCTGAAAGCGAAGTCCTATCGCAACCTACTTCCGTATTTGTGTATGTTGTTTCCTTCCTCTCGTACGGACTATTTGGTACATTTAAACTATCCTGTACTGAAGTTTTTCCCACTAACGGTTTGTTTTTGTTTGTGAAATTATTAAACCTAGTCTGGAGGTCATTGAATTGTTCAACGATATCATCAAAAACCGTTAATAAAATTTCATTTGTAGGTTTTTCTATTCTTTTTAAACGGAAGTAAATGTGATTAATTAAAGAGCGAGTACGATCTAAAACTGGTTTGTTATCCGGATTATTGTCTAATGTATCTAAGTTTATAATTATTCTGCTAAAGGTTGCGTTAACTTCTTTCATGTCTGTCTCTATGTCATAGCATGAGTCATAAATCGCGTCCGCAGGATATTCCGAAACAATTTTATTTATTTGCACTCTAAGATCCTCAACCCTGTCTTTAGGTTCTAAACCGCGTATGGCTACTTCATACGTGAGTTCCGGTTTAGTTAAATGTAAATATTTAATGGTACGGTCCATTTTTAAACAAAATTATTTTTAAAGAATTGTTTAAGTTCAAGCTAATTCAAGTAAATATTTTTATTAAACACCTCAATTGAAGCTAAAATGGCTCAATATATTAAATAATATTTTGTGAGACAAATAATTGAAATTAAAATAGTGAACTGAAATACGCGACGGAATGTGACACGATTGTGGGCAATGTTAAAAAAAAAAAATTACAACGATTTAAAATAATGTACGTAACCGCAATTATCTTTTCAGAGTTAAAAAAAAATAAAATTGCAAAACAATAAATGATTGCAACAATAAAAAAATGAATGCAATAAATGCACCAATAAAAAATAAAATCTCTGAAAGGAAATGTCAATTACGCACAAACACAAATGCAAAATACAAATGCTAAAAAAAACATGAAAGGTAATGCAATGTTATAACAAAATAAAAAAACGAAACAAAAATGTAGTAGAAAAAAAATTATTGCCCACTGTGCAGTTCACGCATATGTGGGTAATCAGAGATGGTATTTGATTACCCGGCGGAGCCAGATGACAATAATCGGCTACTCGTTCCTCTTTAATGAGAAACGGGTCGGTGGTACCACCCCGTTCAGCCTCGTCCGCAAAGGCTTACCACCTGGAATTGAAAAATACCGACACCACAATAGTACGAAAACTTCTCTGTGCTTTGCCCTTCAAACGTTGGCGCCACTTTGTTACGACCGCCTGACGGCGGGTACAAATAAAACAAACAATTACAAAAAAATACAAATGTTTATTGTTATCAAGAAAAATATATTTAATTACGCAAACAATCCAGAAGGTTAGAATAAGTATCAATATTAAAATGGGGCGTGAATTCCCGGCACAGGGGAGTTTTCGGGTCCACAAAAAAACCTATGGGCGCTGGGGACTTATCTTTAGGCCGCTCGATCCCGTGACGCGTGGGGGGTCTTCGGTAACAGCCTCCACCGGCTAGGTGAGGAATCTGGAGGTGCCCTGTAGAAGGCCCTCAGCCGCCGAGGTCAGCGGGAGTCGACGGGCAGAAATGAGGCCTGCTGTCTCCCAAACCGTACTTGTCAACCCGTACGGTGGACCCCCAGTTTTCTGGAACGCGCCGAATTGGACACATGTAGCGCGAAAGATCCGACCCCCAGGCACTAGGTGAGACCAGGAGTGGGCGTCGGCATCTTTCGCGAAGCAATTAAAATATTCACGAAATGGAGTGGTGATATATACGTCCGGTTTAAATATAAGGAAAAACAAATATATAAAAAAAACTTATTACCCAACCCAGAATCAAACCCCAACATTATATTTAGGACTATCACCACTCCACTACGCTATGAGGTACATAAATTTTAATTCTTACACATGACGGTAGGTCTATAAAAACGTCGAAACAATGACCATTGATATTTTTTTTTTTGTCGGGTATATTGAGAAAACACCCTCTTTCGTGACATCAATCCAGCGAATAATTTTGTGTTTACATTATACAATTTGCGGTGGCAATTTCTAATAGGTTAACAAAACAAAAAGCTCATTATTTTAATGTATGAAGTTAGAAATTTAGTGATTACGAAATTTGTGACAACAAATATTTAGAAAAATAGATATTCACAAGCCACCGATGTTCAACAACACACGCGTGGAATGCACAGTGGGAATTAATTATCGCGGCCATATCTCTCCTGGTTTCTTGTGGAGGCTGGATCAATTTGGACGAAATTAATATGATAATAAAAATGAAGAAAAATACCGCGGTGAAACATATTCAAAACTTATCGAATGATTAAATAGAAAAGGTTATATTTACAATTTTTAAGATACTAGCTGTCACATTTGGTTACGTTGTTACCCACTATTAAGAAATATATTTAGCCACAGAAAAATACACTATTAAAAGGTAGAACAAATCACTTGTTGAATAGTAATCGAATTAATCCAGACACGAAAAATTAGTTAACAGCAATCAGAACTATTGGAATAATTATATTAAACTTACCAAGGGGGTTGAAGAATGTTGCTAATTTAAACTTTACTTTTTTTTATTTTAATAAAGCACTGTTCGAACTGAACTGATTTGTTGTCGTGCGAGCTCTGGCGTCGGAAAAGGGTTGTTCATGCGCGAACTCGTTTTTATATACTGCCCCCCAGAACGGCCTACTTCCTGCCTGGCAACAGTGCGCGCTCCCCAGATCTCTTGATCCTTCGTCTGAGACGAGGACAGAGATATAGAAGGAACGGCTCAACCGAAGCAAGGCACGCCCTAAACTATTGTCTGTTTTTTATAAAATTCTTGTGGGACTAAGTTAGCAATAACCGAACCGAGTGAGATAGGATCATTGTCCCGTTGTTCGCTATTGTATTATTTCTAGATCCTTCTATGTGGTGGGCGTTTCTTATTAGGTGTACTGGAAGGAATTTGATTTCCGGTGCCAACGAATACCTTATATGGTCATTATGATGCTATCACTAGTTAAGGCGCGCGGTTTCCATTCGATGTAACAACTAGTTATTTTGTTTGTCTGTGTGTAAAGATTTTTTATTTTTATTTTATATTTTTAAAACTATGTTACGACGTAACAACAGTACCCATCTTACATGAAAAATACTATAGAGGGTATACGCTCAAGAACATGCACCGCAGACCAAACTGAAGCCGTCCCCTCGCTGAGGCATATAGTAATTTAATTTACTAAGGACAAATGCGATATGTTAATCTCTTTCCGCAGTCCAAGAAAGTAAGCGACAGGTCTCGATGTAAAAGTCCGACACGCTTATCGCATTATTCCAAATATACTGTATGATTAAATATAGCTTTTTTGTTTATTACCTACATACAATATATATAGCAATTCATAAATAACATTGCACGCCATAAGTACTCGGTACTTCCATCACAAATTATGTGGTTTAAATGTAGATAATCCAGCCTAGAAGATGAATAATGATTGTGACGTCCATTTGTTTTACTGCTTCTAACATATGTAATGTGTGTACAAGCCGCTCTAGAGTATAATTTCGCAAAGTAATAGTAGATATATGAGTGAGTATTTTGTATCTCTTCGACCTTTATATATAGCCTTAAAAGGCGGCTTGATAAGTTCCAACAGCGGGTGGCCACAAACCTGCCTCCACCAATCCGCACTGGGTCCGCGTGGTGGAGTATGACCTAATCTCTCACCTCGATTTGCGAGGTAAGGCCTTTGCCCAGCAGTGGGCAATACAGGCTGATATTTTATCATAGAAGGAACCTAGAGAAGAATAGATATTGTAAGTGACTCTTTGTTTCCTCACAGACGATAATCCATCTGATGGCGTTGGCCGGTTCGCTGTTAGCGTTCTTCGTATTGACGCTGGTATACCAGTCGATATGCGTTATGTGCTTCAATCTGCCGTCGACGTACCACGTGATGCTGTACGCCATCGCCGACCCCGTTTATTGGCTGGTCGTCATCCTTACTACGGTCACCGCACTCGTGCCCAGGTGAGTCGACAATCGATTGTAAACTTTCGCCTGTAGTTATTATACTTTTGGATCGGATGCATTAATCAATTTCAAATCGTTCTTGTGTAGGTATATCTGGTAGACTTAAAATCACTGTTTTGAAAATAAAGATAAACAGAAGTATAGTTTTGTTGGTATTTGTAATACAAACGTTTCGTAAACCTATAAGGGAACCGTCCAATTAACAAATATTTGGTCTAGGATTCGCAACCAGGAAGGTGGCGTATCCTAGACTAAAGGAAAACTTCTTGTTTTTATTCTCAAATCACTTTTTACAACATTCTCAGGAAGAGGAACAGATCTCATTAGCAGACAGTCGAAGCGAAGCTTCCTCAATATGTATTTACACTCAATGGTATTTTGAACTGTATCCCCAGTAAGGAACGTACAAATTTCTGTTTAGCAAAGATAAAGTCTCGTGGCGAAGTTTGACGGACGGCAGGGTTCAGCGGTTATAAGCTTGAGTCACTCTGTCCACTGGATCGAGAATTCGCGGGTTCGATTCCCGTACGGGACATGTCTTTGTATGACCCACAAATATTTGTTTCGGTCTGGGTATTTGTGCATGTAATTTGCATGTTTGTTAACGCACTCACGACACAAGAATAATTCGAGGATGTCATTTCTAAAAAAAGATGTCCTCCTTAGACCGTCGGCTAGTTGGCTAGCTGTTAAACATTTAAATGACGGTTTGCATCGCTTCGATTCTACGACGATGAATTGTGACTAGGAGGCCTCTTGAAATGTCTTAAATGAAAGTCGTAGTAATAGCAGGCGATGCGAAGGACTGCCCGTTGCCTACGCACAACTGTTGGTCTTTAAAAGGGATTTGAATGTCATATGCTTCCGAAACACTGTTCAAAAAGTAGTGTGCGGAGACTGATTATAAGTGGATGTCCACAAAAGTAGACGGTTGCTAGCGGGTTGCGGATGGTTGTTAACGCGTTCCCGTAACCTGCCCCACTCAAGAACAAGCTGGAGCACAGTTGGAGTTGTAGCCATTAGGAATCTCGGCATAACCCGTCGCTCCCATGTATCCTATGTAGCATTTGCACCAAACAAAAAATAAAAAAATGTTCAGTACCACTCAAGAACAAGCTGGAGCACAGTTGGAGTTGTAGCCATTAGGAATCTCGGCATAACCCGTCGCTCCCATGTATCCTATGTGGCATTTGCACCAAACAAAAAATAAAAAAATGTTCAGTACCACTCAAGAACAAGCTGGAGCACAGTTGGAGTTGTAGCCATTAGGAATCTCGGCATAACCCGTCGCTCCCATGTATCCTATGTGGCATTTGCACCAAACAAAAAATAAAAAAATGTTCAGTTCTATTTGAACCGCGTACCTGGGTGTTTGTACGCAGGCTGGCTTACCACGCGGTGCGAAACTCTGTGCACCCCGGCACGCTGCGGCGCGCGGTGGCCGCTCGGCGCCGCGCGCGCCCGTACTCCGCGCACTACCGTGCCGCGCCGCCGGAGGCCTGCGTCTACAGGTATGCACTATACGAACACGCACCGAGGGGAGCGTAACTCGGTATAGTTCGGTATTATCACACCGTGTCGCCTGAATGCTCCATCTACAGTACAGGTGTGTACAGCACATTTCACCAGATACCAAGGGGTGTGCAACTCGGTGTAACCTAGCATTACCGCGCCATACCGTCGGCTGCATTTACAGGTATTTACCACACTACTTCTCGTTCCACACAAATCTGCGGTTATTTTACCGCCTTTAGGATGCGTTTTCACAGAACTCAGCACTGGAGCAGACCGGTTTGCAGATGAGACATGCTAATAATAACTTTTTCAAAATAGGGAAACCGATTTCAAAAAGCAATTAATAATTATTTGAAGTTGGTGCCGGTTGGTGCAGCCGTTACTTGGCACCGAGTTCAAATATTTATTTTTTGCTTTTTGAAATAGGATTCCTTTTCTTTAAAAGTTATTGGTTTTACAATTTTAAGTGATGAGTAAATTAATTATTAATATTTATATACCGATATTATATTATTCTGCTTAGTACTACAGGATTGATATAATACTCATAATACCTGAATTTACATTTTCGTGCTGTTTGCCGTCAAGGAGTCCGTGGTGAATCTTCAAATCCAAGGTCCAATACCGATAAAATTAAAATGGAACTACCTCGGAGCTATACTAAAGCCAATTCAAAAAGAATCATCAAAATCAGTTAATAAGCAAAGAAGTCATAAAAAAACACAAAGGAATTATGAACCTCCTCCTTATTTGAAGTTGTCTATTATTCTGCTTAGTTCTATAGTAGGGTACCTATAGAACTGTCGTGTAATAAGCATAATGGCTCAATCTACACATTCGTATTGTTTGTCGTTGAGGAGTTCCCTGGTGTATCTTCCAAGTCCAAGGTCCAATACCAATAAAAATAAAATGGAACCACCTTGGAGCTATATTGAACCCAATGCAAAAAGAATCATTAGAATCTGTTTATAAGCAAAGAAGTTATAAAAAAACACAGACGAATTATGAACCTCCTCCTTTTTTGAAGTCAGATAAGATTCTGCTTAGTTCTATAGTAGGGTACCTATAGGATTAACGTAATACCCATAATATCTCAATCTACACATTCGTATTGATCATCGTGTCGATGAACATACATAAAAAATCATGCATACAGACGAACATAGAACCTCCTCCTTTTTGAAGTTCGTTAAAAATAAACCAATCCATCGTCTACGCTTCAATGGAATCAGATAGGTATATTCTCTGCACCGTTCCTCTCCACATCTTTGGCAAGCCACCCCTCCGCTCAGACTACTAGAGCAAGCATATTAACGTTTCGACGTAACCCAGGTCGACGGACGAGGACGGAGCGCAGAAGCCGGTGGAGGTGGCGGCGATAACTTGACGCTGCCGCGGGGTAGCGGCCGGAGTCACGCGGGTGCTGGCGTGTGTCAACCGATCGCCGAAGATGATTACCTCGTTCGTTTAATTGAACCTAGGCTGTGATCTGTCGTTAGAGCTATTTTAATATACTAATAGAGTAATATATTGTGCTTATACACTGCAAGCTACAAAGCGGGACCAACGCGTCCAGAGCGGCGCACGGAGGACGCAGCTCGTGGTGGGCGGGCCTCGCGCTCAGCCGGCGCACTCCACGGAACTTGTGCATTTAGTAGACGAACATAAATAGTAATTTACGACAGTGAAGTAAGTAAATATTTCGCATCTCTCATTGTACCGTGTTGATTTATTAGTAATGTACTTACAATTTAGATAAAAGAATTCAAATATATATAAGTACCTATATTAGGATACATAGAGCCCTATAAATTAATTTTAACATATTTATGCTACAGGTCATTCAAAGTATTTCTTAGTCGTACGATAAAAGTAATTTTACATAAATATTTAAATTGGATTTATGAAGGCGTAGAAAACAATTTATGATTAAGTAATTCATAGAAAAATACATTTCCTTCTCATAAAATCGACATATCACCACGAGATTTAGGTTCCGAAATCCGGTTGCCAGTTACCATATCTATTATAGATATTTACAACTCGTTTATTTATATCTAGTCTATTTTAGTACATAGACAACTGATAGGCGCGCCCACCACGAGACATGTCGTGCGATTTGCCAATTCGGTTATTGATGTTACTTATAGTTTGTTAATTTTAATCAGTATTCTGCATGTGTGTATCCTTCGCCCATGGTTTAGAAATTAAATTAGAAATCAAAAGACACCATTACCTAACATGTACTTAATACAAGTATGTTATTTCTCGTCACGATAATACTGGAAAGTATTGTTTTTTCTATTAAATGTGTTTAATATTGGAGCTTCTTCGATCCCAGTTCTCATTTTGGAAAATCCAGTATATTGGTCAGTTATATACGTTACTCTAATCTTTTGTATAAATTTAGCTAACGAATGAACACAACCGTTAAAGAGAGACCTGTCCGCTGGCTTTCAAACAGTGCGGACAACATTGGAGAACCGCTGTGTTAGCATTTGTTCGCTTGGACAGACATGTGCTAGAATCGAAATCATTATTTTTCACCAACATTCATTCTTTTTTATTTGGGTTACCAACAGATGACACACATACAAAGACAGTTATCTATTACTAAAAATGATACCGCGTGCTCACCACACATTAAAGATATACCATGCACTTCAGAATTTCGAAGGTCTGAAAACTGGTCTGAGAACCTAGCCAAGAGCGAAGCGTTCTGTTTCTATTATCTTGTCGTAATCGATAGTGCTTTGTTCTAATGTATAAAACGTGGTTTAGTTGTAAACTGTCATTCCCGTATATTGTGCGACAAGGATCTTTTAGCACTTGGATAACGTTGACAGGGTAACCCTAATTTCAGCAACGCCTATAGGTGAATGTAGGGTTACCATTTCCTAAAATTGTCCTACATCCAGGGAAATATTTTACCTGCACGGTGTAACTAACTCGAGCGAGTTGACGCGCTTGCTCAACGAAATTAATCAAGTTGCCCCTTGTGGACTGTGGACGCAGTAAACCAAATGGAATTATAGAACAAAATTAAAAAAATTTAATTTTAAAACATTCCTACTAATTAAAAAAATGACTTGGGTATATTTTATACCAAACGGCAACTCCAGCGAACTGTCATGAAGTGACATTTAACTTGATGACAGCGTTAGTTCCGATTTTGACTACGGGCCAAAATATCCTTGTCGAACTATACTGCTATTAGCATTGACGGCCTTAGATACTTGGCTACAGGCACAGGTACATTTCACCGTCGTTTTGTATGTACCATCTTGCATTTCATAGAAAAAGCAAAGTTAAATTAATTAATTCTATTTACACTTTTATATTTAAATAAATTATACCTAAATATCTAAATCTGGTAATACGGTATATATGGTCGGTATATATGTATTCCAACTATTACTTACGGTTATTTTAACATCTTACAACGGCGGCCCCTTTGTTCCATCAGACCTAAAGTATATTCAAAATGTGGTTCAATTTACAAATTAATATTATTATTTTAATTATACAAACATTAAATAATCATTTTATGCTATTTCGTAAAATTTATTTATGTTTACGTTTCAAGAATAAATAAATAAATTTTTCGGATTTTTCATCTTGGTCAGTTTTGACTATCCCAAAAATTATTTCATAAGTTCTTAATTTATATTTTATATAATGAATAGTAGGGATTGGATACAATAAATGAATCGCCTTTGTAAGACGCTAAATGACACCTTGTATCATTTAAAAGCATGTTTAACATCTGTCAAAAATTTTATGAATGGCTTAAAGACTGCACACAATATTTTCCTGCGCAGCAGCCATGCCACATCCATTTTCAAGAACGCGCATCGCTAGCGCTGTAAATGATCCTTGTGACCGTGAATGCTCGTTTCGTGCGCGCGAGGCGTCCATAAATGTAAGCATTGCATTTAAGCGTGCGCTGTGCATATGTGGACACGCCTTAAATTAGACGATATTGCAATAAGCTTGGTTTACATAGGTGCGATGTAAGTGCGAGTTGTAATCGTCAGTTACTGTCACTGACCTCTGTTTTACAAGTACACTGGTTATAACTTGAAAAATCACAGCTATACCATTACTTGTGCCTATTTTTTGTTTTTCTTAAACAACCTAGCCCCACTAGGATTCATTCCTGTGTCGTGGGTGCATTTACAAACATGCAAATTCACATACTAAACCCCGACCGAACCCGAATTAACCCGAATTAACCCAGACCGAAACAAATAATTATGGATCACACACAGATTTGTCCCGTGCGGGGATCGAACCCGCGACTATTAGACTCACTACTCTAAATTGTATTCGAAGCGCCACCGCAGAATTGTCGGGAACTAAATTCAACATTGCAATGTAATACATTACACGTGTACACACATAGACACGTGTGTGACACATTACTTCTGTGTCTTCTCACGACTGATATCACTGCCTTATATGAAGAGAATGAAATCGACTTATTTGGTCATTCCATATAACCAGACAACCGTACGCGTTTAATAGATATCAGTGCTAAGTGTAATGCGAATCGATGAGTTATTTATTTCTTACTTTAAAACAAGCTTCTGTCAATTCGCTTATCAGTAGCTCCTAGTGTGTTAACCAGGCGTTAAGCCCGGCGCAGGTAGCAAGCTTTTTACTGTATTAAAAATGCTTTTGGATAAACCATATCTACAGCACACGAAACAGCGTATGTCGAATTTGTCGTGTATTTCAAAATTGTTTGTAATTATTTATTTCTTACTATAGTATTTTTCATGTGTGTCAAAGAAAATTATACTTTATTCAATGGCAATAAGAGGCATGACCTGTTTTAATACTTATGGTTTTATGCCTTGAATAAAATATTAATTTCATTTGGCAATTAGAACTGTCACTACCCATCCTATGTGAAAAATATTATAGGCCTAATTGCACGAACCAGGGTTAGCCTTACCTATTGACTAACTCGAGGTTTAAACCCACTATTGACTAACTAGAGGTTATAAGGTTAAGTTGAAGGCAATTTAACGTTATAACCTCGAGGTAGTCTATAGGTAACGCTAATCCTGGTTCCTGCAAGTGGGCCTTAGTAAGACGGAGAGATGCTTCGTTATGAAAAAATGTTTAACGCTATAGATATGGTTTTTCCCTATGAATGTATGTGAATATCTCATGGAAACAGTAGCTCAAGATTAAAGAGTATTTATATACAATTACACGTTACTGTTTATGTATGCTAAAGTGTTCATTCACAGACTCAGTATAAACCTGGTGTACTGTGTCAGGGCGCAGTAAGAAGTGTTAAAGTGAAGCGTGATTATCGATTAGATCGTGTATTTTTATAGGTAGCTGTGTGTGATAACGGTTGGCTTCCTTCTGATGATAAAGTATATATACTTATATTCAAAGCGAGAACCGATGCCTTGCCTGAGACTGCACCCGATGTTGGGGCATCACTGCATGTCCTCGCAAGATATACACTCGCTATACAAATGCTGTAGGTATTTTCTTAGTCTTATTTAAGCTCATATTGTAAAACAACACTATCAATCCAACGGATCCCCGTGGTGGGGTATGACCTATTTTCTCTTACCTCTACAGTATAGGCTGGTTTATATCATAAAACAGAATGGCAAGGTCTTCTTGCGTAAAAAATAATCATCACTTGCTTTAACGGTGAAGGAAAACATCGTGAAACCTACATGCCTAAGAGTTTCTCGAAGGTGTGTGAAGTTCGCCAACCCGCAGTGGCCCAGCGTGGTGGACCGGGTCTTAGCCCTCTCAGTTTGAGAGCAGGCCCGTGCCCAACAGTGGGACAGTTTCTTAACAGGGCTAATATTATTAAGGTCTTCTTTCGATGTGACATTGATAATTTCTTCCAATGTAACGTTAATTCAAATTATGATGTGTGATGATTGAAGTTATAAGGCACGCCAATCAACGCGACGCTACCTACACCCTTTGACCCTTTGTTACATTTTGCTTACTTTTGTACGAAATGTATGAAGATATCTATTTAGGTGTCACCGTACCTTTATCGGACTTCGATCAGACATGACAAACATGCTTATAGTCCGACAAGGATCCTTTGGCTCGTAGATGACATTGACAGGGAGGCCAAGGGGAGGGACAATTGGTCTGAAATTAGTGTTGCTGTTTAGTAAAATGTTCCTACTTCCAAGGAGATATTTCAAGAAGTGGGTCCCGCACGGTTTCTAATTAAAAAAAGAACTTGGGTATATTTCATAGCAAACGGCAATTCTGCGACTGTCGTGAAGACATTTCATTTCACTTAATTACAGCGTTAGTTTCGATTTTGGTCGCGGGCCAAAAGATTCTTGTCGGGCTGTATATGATTTATATATACTATACAGTCAATTTATATTCCAATTTATTTCATTATTACAAGTGCCTTTGAACGCTGCGAGCGAGTGTGTGTGTACCTCTTGCCGGACTCCTTGTGAATGAATGATTCCTAAAAGTTTTAAACTATTTTTACTAGCGTTTCTAGTATTGTACGTAGAAACAAAATATATATTTCTATACGAATGATTGTTACGTGTACAGTAGGATATTTTTATATGAAACAAAAATCTTTGTGTAAATAACTTGTATGTTCTAAGACTGTTGTTTATTTTAGAGGTTTTAATTTGTTCAGTTAAATTAAACTATGTAATAGGTATTGTGATGACACATGTATTTTCCAGTCATTTTATTGATACGCTGATGGTCTATTCATATGCTTATATGTGCTTAACTGAAGTTCATTCTTGCCATATAAATAATATATCTTAGCGAGTTTTCACACACATTTGGCGTAAGAACAATCCTAATGTACTTATCAGTCTTCGTTTCACAGTTTTAATAGTTGTTACAATTGATATTTACATGTGCACTTGAAAAAAAATTAATAACGAGCCTTGCCTGAGCTAGATTTGTTTTCGCCAACAATCCACTGTTATAGTATTTTTCATGTAAGATGTACTGTGACAGTTGTGTCAAAGAATATTATACTTTATTCAATGGCAATAAGAGGCATGACCCGTTTCTATAATTATGGTTTTATGCCTTAATACCATTGAATGAAATATTAATTTCGTTTGGCACAGAACTGTCACTTCTTATGTGAAAAATATAATAATGCCTTTTTTACTATGACTAGTCTCTCCAACGAATCACAATGCTTTTAAATCATGTTTAGTATTATTAAAAAAATCTTCCATTATTATATTAAGGTTTCAATCTACGCGACTATTTTAATTCATCATCCAATATCTTATACTATTTAAATCATGCTAAAATTTTGTATTAATAGTATGCATTTATTTTGTGATAATTTTAAAAATAAATGGAAGCCATGTAGTGGCTGTTCTGCAATGACTAGAAAATACATAACAGATGTGTTGTTTTATGATAATAACAAATTATTTAATTTCATTATACAAGTGTTTTATTTTAGTCCGTGATTTGTTGCGAAGAGTTTGTTGTAGTGAGTAATGCTGTGTGTGCCATGCGTTACTCAGTGACAATCTCTACAACATACGCCTTACTAACAACATTGTTGTTTTTGTCAGAAAATATACTCGTATCAAAATTACCATCAGTGTTGAATCGTAAACGAGTTGATACCTAATGCCCTTCAATTCTCAATGGCCTATTGTTCTATTATATCTACACCATACATTATAAAGGTATTAAGGTAAAACAATACTATAATTGAAGCTGAAGTTCCGCGACAGGTGAGCTTGAATAATATACCTCGGCAAAAATATCATGGCGAATTATAGGTGAATTTACTTATATCAACCCGTTTGTGGAGAATAAAGAGCGCGAGAAGTATTTATTTATATTTCTATATCATCACGCCAGATCCCTTGCGGGGTAGGCAGAGAGTACAGAGATCCAACAGGTTCTTTCCTTACAGACTTCTCTGGTTTTCTCCAATCTCATACGCGTTCGCGGGCTCCGGAGAATTGATAAGTCCTTCGGATAAGACACGGTCTATTTAATCATGGCAAGATAGTCTAGGTCTTCCCCGGTACGTACATCCTCATCCACTTTTGCATATAATACAGACCTCCTGGCTTCCTCCACTCTCATAGTTTGTGTCATACACGCTCGCCAGTTACGGAAAGTCTTGACTTCAGATAAGACATGGTCTATTTAATTAATATAAAAACATTTTGAAACTGGTAAGCGTCACGACACATTCGATTCCAATAAAAAGCATGCTCAAAATACTATTCCCAGAGGTATGTTATGACATTGTATATGTATACACATGTTTACTTGTTTTTGGCCTCCCCTCGAAGAAAATCGTGACTACATGTTTGATGAGAAAAGAAAACACATACATGTAACTCAACATATTATTTATGTAGAAAAAGGAACCATAAAATATACATAGATAAACGGATATAGCAAAATGTACAGTGTTGTATAATATTCTCCCACAAGTATGTATACAGTCGTAAAAAGAATTGAGCATGTAGGCGGTTGTCTTAACTTGTTATTGTTAGTTTGTCGCAAAAAAAAAACAGTTTTCATGTAACAATTACACAATAAAATTTATATCATAACATCGATATCGGCTTGGTTGTCGGTACGCACGCATTTTCTCGCACGCATCGTGCGAATCCTCACCCTTAAAAAATAATGTTTTAGTAACCGATTCGCACGAAGACGTTTTTAGGTGCGAATCGACACTTTAAAAAATATGTAAGTAGGCCATTCGCACACATTCAATAAAAATCAAAGTACGGTCGAGCACACACGAATAAAACAATGTTAATAAATAAGGAAGCAAATGTATTTATTAACATGAAAATGAGATTTTTTTTATAGCGTCACAAACAAAAACGACGAGAATTACCAACAGCGTATTAACGCTGAACATGATATAATAATGTACATCGGATTTTGGTATTTTTAAAACTTATCTGACTTCGTTTATTTAATGTAATTTGTATTTGAATGATTTTTTCAAGCACTTGCTTGCATCCGTTTTAGCTCAAATTTGGCAAATTCCAATGACAATGTAATATTATTTATCAAAAAGTACCCAGAATCCTGGAGAAGAAAATCTGTACTGTTGAAGTAGAACATCTGTACTGTTACGATATCATGGTACTTTAAAAATGGATCTCGTTTTTACGCATCCATATTTTTCGATCTAATACCCTATAGTCTGTTACGATGTCCTGGTACTTTGATTTTGAATGGCATAGAAATATAATAATGACACAGTAAAAAAAATCATTTTTTTTAAATCCCTAAATAGGGGAATGAAGAGATGGAAAACATATCCATGGAACAACATATGGATCGTATGAATAGGTTCATTTAAAAGATTGAATTCTGGTGATTTACAATAATACAATTAACCTGCAGTTCTATGTGCAACATAAGCTGCATGGCCATCTTGTTGGACTAGCCAGAATAACAAATTAGTTTTTTTTTGTTCTACTTGAACAAAAAATTAGTTGATTCAGTTTAGTAGATAAATTAAATATTTACTTTCCTCATTAAATAATTATAAAACTGTGATTTATACTATATTAGTAATAATGCAGCTTATGTTGAGGCGCTCGTAGCGCTGTGCGACCGCGGTGTGCTTACCGATTACCAAGGTTAAGCAGCGTTCGACTCGGTCGGCTTGAGATGGGTGACCGTTTGTGGCATTTTCATATTCGAGCGTCTCCGTGATTCGGAAGACACGTTAAGCCGTTAGTCCCGGTTACCACTTAATGTGGTAAGTAGTCGTTAATCCGAGTTGGAAGACTTAAAGGCGGCTTGATAAGTTCCAACAGCAAGTGGCCACAAACCTGCCTCCACCAATCCGCACTGGGTCCGCATGGTGGAGTATGACCTAATCTCTCTCACCTCGATTTGTGAGAGAAGGCCTTTGCCGAGCAGTGGACAGTATAGGTTGATATTATATTAGTAAAATGTACCGAATCTGGCAACTGTATACATCTTGACTAAAAATTTTAATAAATTTACGTTCCTAACTGTTTTCCTATTTTATTTGCCTAAAATATAAAGTGTGCGAATAGCCTACTTACATATTTTTGAAGATGAAGATTCGCACCAAAAAAAAAAATTCGTGCTAATCGTCTAAAATACAAGTTTTACAATTCGCACAATTCGTGCGAGTAAAATGAGTGCGAATCGACAACTAACCCTCCATATCGATACAAATGCCAAATGACCACTTAACACAGGTAAGAAACACATTGTTGTGTCAAAATTTACGTATTTAGTTACAGTAATACTATCGTTACTGCTGCTTCCGTGTAACAGAGGAGCCTCTGGTAAACTGCTACGCTCCCAGCTAGTGTACAAAAATGAAGTAAGTATAGCATATAAACACTAACTTAAATCTCAGTATAGAAAAAGAACAAAACAATATGACTCATAACTCTAAAATTATAGTGTCTTTGACTTTATACAAACATCTTACCATCAAATATATACCGAATTAATACTTAAAAATTTAATAAATTCATCAACATCTTTACTTTTAATTAATAAACGATTATAAAGATCTACTATTGTAACAATAATATGAAATAGAATAACGAAAGGATAATGACTTCTTAGATTTACGCGAATATTACACATGAAATAAAACTATTTTACGGATTTTAAGGTCCCTCCCGTAACCATTGGTGCTGCAAAGCATTTGAAACGTCGGGAACTTAAAAATCAAAAATAAACCACGATAAAATCCGTAAAATAGTTTTTTATTTCATGTAACGGAAGGATGTATAAAAAGGCGGATGGAATTTCGCTAAACAAAAAGTTAAGCCCAACAGTGAGTCAGTTCGCGTGTCGATACGAACTGAAACGCACACACTCGCAAAACAACAACAATAAATCTCGTTTCGTAATAAGAGTCGTACATACACGCGAACTGCTTAAGAGAAAATTCGTCCTCCTTTTTATACGTCCATTAAATAATGAATAATAAGATTCTGTCCGCGGTTTCGCCTGCCTAAATTACCTCGGCAAATTATAGGCGTGCTATGTACACCGCTGCCTACCCCTAAGAATACAGGCGTCATTTATTATTATTTTCTATTTCTACTCCCGCGAGATCTTAATATATGAGGCCTCCCACCGCTTGACCTTTTGTTAAGTTGTATTTCAGGTTCTACTTTTCTACCCAACCGATTTCATCGATCGTCCTTTTTGAAACACCGACACGCCTATATTCCCTAAGCGGGGGTGGCAAAGGTGTACTGAGTACACCCACGTTTTGCCAACGATGTTAGGTCCCATGTAATAGGGGGCGAGCCTATTGTCATATACCGGGCATAATTCCAGACTCCGGACTCGTCCTGGGAAGTTTTAGTTAGAAAAACTACACTTCGGTCGGCCTATGATTTGAACGCAAGACCTCGTGATCACAAAGCGATGCGCTTTGCCACTAGACCAACGAGGCAGTCCTCTTTGAATCAGAATATTTATATGCTATTCAAACGTGAAGGACACGACAAAATCAATCTAGTAGTTTACGAATGATGTCCATAATAACAGCGCCGAACACACATTCTTTAGTTATAGTTTTACAATATTATAATATAATGGACAAAACTATAACAGTAAGTTTGATTTCAATTTAATAAATTATTGTATCAACTTCACGATTGCATTGACTACATTTATAGAATGTTCATTAACTAATACAATGTCAAATTTGTTGAGGTAGTTCTGGAGGTTACCCTCTACATTTTGACCGAGGAAGCCTATTTTGATGACAGCCTCACAGTGCTCCATGCCATCTGCCATCCCCGCGTCGCCGATATTGTCACCCATCAGTATAACATTGGACCGGTCTTTCACCATCTCATAGTATTCTGTATTCTTAATGGCAGTTTCATTCTTGTTGAAAGTGTGAATGACATTCCCTTTCATACCCACGACTATGCCATCTTCATCTATTGCGAGAAAGTTAGATACAACCTTAAAAAAACATATATTATTATATCACTTGTCTCAATGTCTCAGGACTAACATAGCGACAATGGAGAGCCCAAACTAGATAATTTGATTTTTTTTTTGTATGTATGCCAGATTATATGTAGTCAAGAGTCTCCGTAACCGGCGAGCGCGTATGAAACGAATTATGAGAGTGGAGGAAGCCAGAAAAGTGTGTAAGGGAGAACCAGTTGGAACTCTGTACTCTCTGCCTACCCCGCAAGGGATCTGGCGTGATGAAGAAAGAATAGAGAATTAGACAAAAAAGACAAGCCGACTGAGTTTCTCGCCGGATCTTCTCAGTGAAGGCCGCGATCCGATCCAAAAGTTGATTAGTAAGTTATAAAAAGTAATGTAAATATTCGGAAGTTATTTAACACTGTCCTCTACACTGGGAGAACTCCGCAGGCATGGAACAGAAGCGTGGTCGTCCTGTTTTTCAAAAAGGGTGACAAAACCCTTTTGAAAAACTATCGACCCATATCGCTTCTGAGCCATGTATACAAGCTGTTTTCAAGGGTCATCACGAACCGTCTTGCGCGAAGGCTCGACGAGTTTCAACCCCCGGAGCAGGCCGGGTTTCGAAGTGGTTACGGCACCATAGACCACATCCACACAGTGCGGCAGATTATACAGAAGACTGCAGAGTATAATCTGCCCCTATGTCTAGCCTTCGTGGACTATGAGAAGGCCTTTGACACTGTCGAGACCTGGTCAGTTCTGGACTCCTTGCAACGATGCCAAGTTTATTGGCGATACATCGAGGTGATGAGATGCCTTTTTGAAGCTGCAACGATGACCGTCCAAGTACAGAACCAGCGGACTGAACATATCCACCTGCGCCGCGGAGTGCGCCAAGGTGATGTAATATCACCAAAACTGTTCACCATTGCACTGGAGGATATGTTCAAGACGCTGGACTGGAAAGGTCGCGGCATCAATATAAATGGCGCATACATCTCTCACCTGCGATTTGCAGACGACATCGTCATCATGGCTGAAACGTTGCAAGACCTACAACAGATGCTGGACAGCCTTGCTAATTCGTCTCAGCGAATCGGTCTCCGGATGAACTTAGATAAAACTAAAGTTATGATCAACAAGCATGTTGACCCGGGACCGATCGCCGTAAACGGAGCCCCCCTCGAAGTTGTTTCTGAGTACGTATACCTAGGGCAGGTGCTCCAACTAGGTAAAAACAACTTCGACAAGGAAGTTAAGAGACGGATACAGCTGGGCTGGGCAGCATTTGGAAAACTCCGTCGAGTCTTCTTATCGCCCATACCCCAATGCCTAAAAACGAAAGTTTTTAATCAGTGCGTCCAACCTGTAATGACATACGGAGCCGAAACGTGGCCACTCACTGTGCGGCTTGTCCACCAGTTCAAGATCGCTCAACGAGCTATGGAAAGAGCTATGCTCGGAGTTTCTCTTAGGGATCGAATCCGGAACGAAGTAGTAGAAGACGAACGAATACGTCAGAGAACCAAGGTTACCGACATAGCTCAGCGAATTAGCAAGCTGAAGTGGCAGTGGGCAGGTCACATATGCCGCAGAACCGATGGCCGTTGGGGCAGACCAGTCTGCCCCAACGGCCTTGCCAACTTGAGTGGAGACCGCGTGTCGGCAAACGTAGTGTAGGGCGCCCTGTAGCTAGGTGGGGCGACGATATTCGTAAGGCAGCGGGCAGGGATTGGAGAAGGAGAGCTGAAGATCGAGCTCAGTGGCGTGGCATGGGAGAGGCGTACGTCCAGCAGTGGACTGACACGGGCTGATGATGATGAAATATGACCATTTGTAAGTACCCCTGCAGGGTTTATACAATATAAATGGAAACAGCTCATAACTGAACATGGTTCAGCTTTCATAGTAGGTACTTACCTTTACATGTGGCAGTAAGAACTTGGCAGCCTTCAAAGCAGCTACAACTGCTTCCCCAAGCCCAGCAGAGAAGACCAGAACTGGCACTTGGCGAGTTTCACACCATGATAATAAGTCATTTACTCCTATCCTGAATTAAATAGAAACATGAACAAAACTTTCAAAAACCAATTAAGGGATAATCATAATAATATAATTTAAATTACATACCGAAAAACATCTGCCATTTTGGTTGCTATCTCTGCTAGCTCATCTTGAGGAAATTTAACACCTCTGCAAGAGAAAACCTTGTTTTTTATCTATCTATCTATATCATCACAACAGCCTGACGTCGGCCTCCTTCCACTGAGTGGGGATGGTGCAGTTCGTCATGGCGGTGTTAAGGATGGCCACTAAGAGGCAGATGAGTTGGGCGAGCAAGCATTTGAGTACGCGATTAGAAATTCCGTCAGAGTCGGGGGCCTTTTTCAGTTTAAGACCTTTAATCAGGTCCTCGAACTCGGTCTAGGTAATAGGGGGTAAGGAATCGGTGGGAGGCCGCAGATTGAGTGTAGCTGAAGCAGAGATGGGCAAAATGTAATCAGATCAATCAATACAATAACATTTTGTAAATTTCAAAATCTTATGAGATAACGTGTATGAGTCGAACTATGAGAGTGGAGGAAGCCAGAGAGGTCTGTAAGGAAAGAACCTGTTGGAACTCTGTACTTTCTGCCTAACCCGTAAGGGAACTGGTGTGATGATTTGAATAGAGATGATTGAAGATTCAATATTAATAAAAAAAATGAACAGTAATAATTAATAAATAGTTATTTAATCAATAATCTGATAACATTTTGCCCATCTCCGAACTGAAGTAGATCTTGACTTTTCTTATACCACCTCCACACAATATAACTATTGTTCTCACAAAGAAACTTACTTCAACAGTTCATTAACAGCCACGTACCAGTCCACCATGTGTTTTGTTTTATCTTCAATACTCATGATGTGACAGCTCTCAATGGGCTTGTATTTATTTGCCAAATCCTTTTCTTTATCTTTATAGGCTTGCGGAATAGATGGGCATTCTTTGAACATACCTGGAATTCAAAAAAAATTATATAGAAATTATATGAAGATGAAATTGACACAACTAAACTTTCACACCAGACCAAAATGTTTGCAGGTCACATATAAGATTAGTAAAGTGTGGAGATCAAACCCACAATTCAGCAATACTACTAATATTATAAATGTTTAGATGTTTGTTAATCACACAAAAACAGCTGAATGGATTTGGATAGAATTTGGCATACAGATAGTCTATTACCTGGACTAACACAAAGGATACTTTTTATCCCAGAAAAATGTTAGGTTCCTGTCTAAACTTATGGGCAGAAACTAGTCCTATATAAAAACTGGACCCAAGCTGAGAGGCCGACAATGGGACCACTAGACCAAATCATCTATCCATATCATCACGCCAGATCCCTTGCGGGATAGGCAGAGAGTCCAGAATTCCAACAGGTCCTTTCCTTACAGACCTTTCTGGCTTCTTCTAATCTCAAAGTTCGTCACATACACGATTACCGCTTACAAAGACTCTTGACTTGCCCTTTAAATAAGAACATAGCCCCACATTAGGATTTATCCCTGTGTCGTGGGTGAATTTACAAACATGAAAATTCACATACACAAATACCCAGACCACAACAAATAATTGGGGGTAACCCGACTACAACTATTCAACACAGTGCGCAGAGTGGCTAAAGCTGCGCCACTGCGCTAAATCGTCCATTAAATACAGGCGTACGTATGAGGGTCAAATTATAAAACAACATCACACACGAAAACACCTAACAATACCTTTTTTCTTTTAGTTTATTTTTAGAGTTTGACATTATTAAGTTTAAAGTTAGGTTACATGTTATACATTTGTACAATTATGTACTGTTTTTTTCCTGTTAAAAATACCTATTAAATGATCAAGTAAATAATAACAACGATAAATTATTGTTATCAACTTGTAGTAGGTAGAAACGTTTAATAAATAGAACTTACCGAAACTCGTGAGGACACTTTTCCCATCCTCCGTAGTGTGCCTGGTAAGAGTATGATCAAAATCTGTGACTAGCTGGAAGTTCTCGTGTCCGTCTTGAATTATTTTATTTATTTTTTCTATTAATTCTTGTTCGTTTCTGATGTAAACATTGTCTTTCTTCAATTCAGGAATGTCCGATAGATTCATGACTTTATAAAATTATTATTTATCTGCGTGTTACGGTATTTCTCATCAAGGTACGAAATAAATGATGAAATTGATCAATATGCAAACAAGAAATCAGACAGGTTTCACAACACAACCTTGAATATTTAAAACTCGCGTTCCTATTCCTACACAAATCCAAAGAGAATATAATCACTACGCACAAATCTACGGACAATATCAAAGAGTACTACCTTATATAATCACTACTAGGGATGATCGATATTCATCGATGTTCGATAAACACCGATGTTTTGTGAAAAAATATCGATGTTAAGGTCCCTAAAACATCGACACATCGATGTTACAAGAATAATATTGGAACATCTATATTTCCCTACTCAACTAGTTCACTTAATATTAGTTTGGTATACTCTAGGATACCAAGCCACAAAATCTATACGAACTTAGTTTACTCAGTTTATACTAGATTTCGCTGACTACATTTTGACATTAATAATTCACTCAATCCACATCTAGATATCGCTGATCAATGTTATCTGTGGAGGTTTACACACACACAAACAACATCGATATTTTTGAACATCGATGTTTTCCTTTTGATATTTATCGTACATCGATATTTTTGAATCGATGTTAACATCGATGTCAATATCGATGTTTTTCTAATATCGAGCATCCCTAATCACTACGTTTTGACAATATCACAGACCAGTTAGAGAGCAGACACAGAGCAGTCAATATGAATATAATAGCAAACATCCAATACAAGACGTATTGAGGAGACCATAGAGCAGAACAAGGGCTCCAAAGTGTTTGCAAGAGACGCGTCTATTGGGCAAATCCAGTTGACGAAGCTGAAGACGGAGGACGGAAACGTAACGTCGAATAGGTCAGAGGTGCTCAGGGAGATAGAGAGGTTCTATGGGCAGTTGTATACCTCAATAGCTGAACCTGTTGTTGACTTGGTAAAAGACCGAAGAGCCAAGCTAACCCGACACTACACTGAAGATATCCCGGACATCAGCCTGTACGAGATTAGGATGGCTCTCAAACAACTTAAAAACAACAAAGCGCCGGGTGAAGACGGAATTACCGCAGAGCTTCTGAAAGCGGGCGGATCGCCGGTACTTAAAGTCCTTCAGAGGCTGTTTAATTCCGTCTTGTTCGAAGGAAAAACGCCGGAAGCGTGGAACAGGGTTGTGGTGGTACTCTTTTTCAAGAAAGGTGATAACACTTTACTGAAGAATTATAGGCCCATCACACTGCTGAGCCATGTTTATAAGTTGTTTTCGAGAGTCATCACGAATTGTCTCGAACGCAGGCTTGATGACTTCCAGCCTCCCGAACAAGCCGGTTTCCGGAAAGGCTTTAGTACCATAGACCACATACATACGCTGCGTCAGATTATACAGAAGACCGAGGAGTATAATCGGCCACTATGCTTGGCGTTTGTGGACTATGAGAAAGTCTTCGATTCGATCGAGACTTGGGCGGTTCTTAGATCTCTCCAGCGATGCCGCATTGACTATCGGTACATTGAAGTGTTGTAGTGCTTGTATAATAACGCCATCATGTCAGTCCGAGTACAGGGGCAGTGCACGAAGGCGATCCCCATAAAAAGAGGAGTAAGGCAGGGAGACGTCATTTCTCCGAAACTGTTTACGGCCACCTTAGAAGATGCCTTCAAGCTCTTGGAATGGCAAGGACTTGGCATCAACATCAATGGCGAATACATCACTCACCTTCGATTTGCCGACGACATTGTGGTCGTGGCGGAGTCGCTGGAAGATCTAGGACGAATGCTCGGTGACCTCAACAGAGTATCTCAACAAGTGGGTCTTAAAATGAACATGGACAAAACCAAAATAATGTCTAACGTCCATGTCGTACCCACCGCACTCACCGTTGGGAACTCTACTCTTGAAGTTGTCGACGAATACATTTACCTGGGACAGGTAGTCCGGGTAGGTAGGTCCAACTTTGAGACAGAGGTCAATCGACGAATCCAACTCGGCTGGGCAGCGTTCGGGAAACTGCGCAACATCTTCTCATCCAAAATACCTCAGTGCCTAAAGACTAAAGTTTTTAGTCAATGTGTGTTACCAGTGATGATATATGGATCAGAGACGTGGTCTCTTACAATAGGTCTCATAAAAAAGCTCAGAGTTGCTCAGCGAGCTATGGAGAGAGCTATGCTCGGCGTTTCTCTACGCGATCGAATCAGGAATGAGGAGATTCGTAGAAGAACCAAGGTCACCGACATAGCCGTTAAGATTAGCAAGCTGAAGTGGCAATGAGCGGGCCACATAGCGCGTAGATCGGACGGGCGTTGGGGCGGGGCAGAAAGATTCTAGAGTGGAGACCACGTATTGGCAAGCGCAGCGTGGGACGACCGCCTGCCAGATGGACCGACGATCTTGTGAAAATCGCAGGAAGTCGTTGGATGCAGGTGGCATCGGACCGGTTACGCTGGAAAGCGATTGGGGAGGCCTATGTTCAGCAGTGGACAAGTATAGGCTGAGATGATGATGATGATGATGATGATCCAATACATACGCACTTGTTGACATTTGTATTGTAGACTTTGACGTCATATTCGATCTGACCAATAGCGTGGCGTTCCAGCTACTTTGAATTTCCCACTCATTTTTTGTACTATCAATAATTATTTTCTTAATAAAAAAGTATTGTTATTAAAAAAATATTGGTATAGACATTATTCTAATGCGATAAAGTTTGTAAAAAAAATATTTGACCCTTATTTGATTTTCACGCATATTCCCTATTAAAAGCAGGTTCCCAGGTTTTTCACTTTCCGGAGTTTTGCTATCCCTAAAGTGGGTGACAGACGTACGAGCTTTAAATTCACGGGTTTAAAAGAACGCGTACTTACTCGGCTCGACGTCGGCGACACACGGCCGACGTGCTCATACTATACCGCGATGTCGAACACCGAAAAGTTTTGTGTTATTTAATTATAATATCATGTTATGTTATGAAAAACTACAAAAGTAGATGTAATCGGAGAGTCTATGTGAAGGAGTGATTAACTAAAAGAGAGACTGAAAATTCGTAAGCGCGTCCCATGTGCAACCGACTCGAATTTTTAAACAAAATTGTGGCTTGACGCTGGCAGTGCTGCCACACGTACGAGCCGAGACGAGTTACGAGCAAAATTTCAAATCGGTTGGATCGCCGACGAGCTTGCTCGGCGATTTTAAAGTACAGGTACTCAAGGTGACACACACGCGATAAAGGTCGTCAAACCACAAGTACGCGTACTTCTTCTTATTTAAGTACACGTACTTAATCGAACGTCTGTCAACCGCTTAACACCATTTTTGTTTACCTCCCCTCGAAGTCTTGGACATGATTACATCGTAATAATTATTATTCAGGAATAAAACAAAACCACTGACCCGATCGAACTTAACGCCTAAGGGAGTTTCACCGCTACCCACCCAATACCCTATACGTTCCCAAATGTTGCATGCCAGAAATATAATTTTATTGTTAATTATATTGACAATAAAATCGCATTTCTGGCATGCAATCACATTCATCAATAGTACTGGACGTATTTTCGTCAATTTAATAATGGCTTTTTGTTTTGTCTATGAATAATTAAAAGTATTCGGAATCCGCCATAGACTTATATTGTATATTGCAATTCGCATTCGATTTTCATTTTCTAGTGGACACGAGGTATTTTTGTTGTTTTGAAATAAATTAAACGGCTTGTGATGATATTTCTGATTTGAATTCAATATAGAAATGTCCAACATATAAAAAAATAATATATAACATAGTTAATATGAAAAACTATAATGTTATTAATTCCAAATCTATATGTTTTCGTTTGAAAATCGCATCGTCCGCCGGGTCTATTTACAAAGGACTAAGTAGATTTGTAGGAATACCGTGCTTATAAATTCCATGTCTTTCGTTTCTCTTTACAGGTTTAAATTTTAGAATATGAAGTGAGACATTTTTTAAATAAATAACTTCTTGAATTGTAATTGGTAAGTTAGTCAAAGCACTATTTTTTCATCATATTGTATCCTATTTATAATATTAATATATCATTCATCATATACTTTAGTGTATTTAGCCTAAAATTGTAGCTAAATCATGCTAAAGGGACAGTTTAAAAATGATTGATTGCTTTTGTTTTTGTAGCTAGAAATTCAGTTTGAACTGTATTAACTAGTGCCCATGTGATGTTGATAAATATATGTATTTCTTAGTGTCATACAGATTGCCATGAATATTGGTGTGGGGGGTGAGGTTACTGGGGAGGTAGCCCTCATAGCAGAGGAGCTCAGCCGGGCTGTGGAGCTGACACTCAACCCCGCTGTCTCTCATGAAGCCCGCAATCAAGCTTATAATGCCTGTGAGAGGTATGTTGTTGGGAAATAAATTCTATCTATCTATCTATCTATAACCTCACGCCAGATCCCTTGCGGGGTAGGCAGAGAGTACAGAGTTCCAACAGGTTCTTTCCTTACATACCTCTCTGGCTTCCTCGACTCTCATAGTTCGTCTCATACACGCTCGCCGGTTACGGAAATAAATTCTCATATATTAATACAAGTTTTTAATAGACTGCACACATTCTACAGTAACATATAATAAATAAATATTATTTAAATATAAATCAATCTCTTTAAATAGTGATTCCATGTTTATTTTAAATCCCAAAGCCCCGAAAACTCTATGGCTCAGTGATGTTTGCCATCTATGTAAAGGTAACATAAGTAAATGTATGTGTGATAGGAGGCTGACTTCAGATCCCTAATACTTATTGAAGTAAGCCATATTTTGCTCGCTTACCATATTTCACATCTCTTGTTTATTCAATCAAATACAGATGCTTCATTCATATTTTAATTTCTCATGAAAGGAATGAATTTGCATGCAATTGACATTCCCACAGTCAATGTATTTGTAAAAAGAATGCCTCTTCCTCCTCCTGCAGAGTGCATCCTTTCATGATCAGAAGGTACTGGGTTCAAATCCTAGGTCAGACAAATGTAGTTTTTCTGATGAAAAAACCCCAGTATGAGTCTGGAATTGTGGTCATGGGACCTAACATGTCAGAGAAAAGTGGGTGTATGCAGTACACCTCTGCCACCCTCACTTGGGGAATATATGCGTGACTGTGTATTGTTTTGAATTAAAGAAAAATATAGTTTGTATTTAAATACTAACAGTCCTGTCCTGTCAATGGTTTAAAGTTTGTTAATTTGCAGCTTCAAAGAGAATTCACCATGGTGTGCTCAAGCTGGACTTCTACTGGCTAGTGGGGCTCAGTACTCTGCTGTAGTCAAGCACTTTGGTCTTCAACTTATGGAACACACTGTCAAGTATCGTTGGACTCAGATTACTCAAGCTGAGAAAATATTTATCAAGGTAATATAAGGTCATAGAATTCCATGTTTGTTTTACTTAACTGCTACCTTTATTTAGGGAAATCTATTTATCCTTCCAATATAACTATGGAAAGATATAATTGGTTATTCACATGTAAATGAAATGAATGTATTTGCATTGTAGGCATTATGCCTTGTTTTAACAAAGGTTATATACCAAGAATGTTCTGTCATAAATTGAAGATTAGCTGACTCATGAAGATGCTGGACAGGTAACCTTTAAACCTAATGGAGCAGTCACTGCAGTTAACCAGTCAGAGCGATGATTTTGCACACTAATCTGTCTATGGGTTGTCTCACTGATGTGATAGGTATCTCTTGTCTATCTGTCCTGTCTCGGTTTTAGCTGAAATGAAATACCTTTCACACCTGTTATCTTTTTAGTGGTTGAAAAATAAAAATAGTGTGTTTAAAGTAAGTTTCAATTTCAACCGAAAATGACACAAGGTTTCTCAATTGCATCAATGTAACAAAATCTATAAGTATTATTGTAAATTAATCAATATTTTTTTCAAATGTCATGTTTTTGTCTTCAGGAGAATGCCATGAAACTACTGTACATGGGTGGTTGGGAGACAGGCCATCTAAATGATGCTTTGGCCCGAGTAATCGTGGAGATGATAAAGCGGGAATGGCCGCAGCAGTGGCCCACTTTGCTTTCTGAACTAAGTGATGCATGCTCACAAGGACATCTCCACACTCAAATTGTGTTGCATGTATTCCTCAGATTAGTGGAAGATGTCGCCACATTACAGGTTAGTGAGTTCACCAACATGTTAAGATGCATAGTTATCAGAGTGTGATCAAACACATAATCAGGGTTCAACATTAGCCTGAAACCACAGATCACTCACCCCAAAAGGAATATTGCCCTGCACCTCTGGCGCCTGGTTTATGCAGAATTGGTTAGCTGAATAATTATACATTATTTTATATCTTTGTGGAATCTATAGGAATAGCTGGTTTTGGTGATACTGAACACAAACCCATAAAAAATAAACAATTTTTTTTTTACAAATATGTATAAATTAAGAAAAAATAACTTATCTTATTGGCCAACATGTGTGGTAACATGCCCGTGCAGTCAGGCCGAAGAAAGCATTAAATTCTATGCATACCTATCATGTCGTAGGATATCCTTTACTTCAATTCCTTAATTGAAGTGAAGGATACATGTTTTACTGTATTAGTTAAAATATTGGTTAATAATTATAAGCAAGCTCTAAGTAGTGGGCAATAATTAAGTACTTCTGTATGTCATATAAATCATGAGAACATAAAACAACAACATGTATAATTTTAACATTTTAACCAATTAGAAATATCACAGCCTGAGTTACGATACGGCTGATTCCTACCGCATGCTATTTTTATCCCCTTCCTCCTACCCATGGTTTGTGCTATTCAAATGACCTTGCATGGTGGCATCTATGGGGAATGTTCAAGAGATTTTCGGCTGTTATATAATAGGTATCATTCTTATTATAAGAGGCAAAAAAGTAGATACCTACTAAAGTGTCATGTCACGACACAGGCGACCTTGGTGGATATTTGAATCATTGCTATTCTGGTTCACGAAATTGTGTGTGCAATATAATTGCATTGATGATGTCACTGCCTTTACTTTTTTATAAACTGACGGTGCTGTCGTGCGTTAAGGTTTCGCCACATAGCCGACGCAGCGCGACAGAAGCGCGACGGTGGTGCGGCTTGGGGAGTTGTAATGTACTTAAATGTACGGGAGACGCCACGCAGCGCAGCCCCGCTCGGCGCGACGGCAAACGTCACAACCGAACGTAGACGAGCGCTTCTGTCACGCTCCCGTCGCGCGACGTCGGCTATTTGGCTAAACTTTTAGGGATATTTAAAAGGAAATGATTAGGATCTTCCACAGAAATCGTAATAATGATATAATAATTTAATAGTAGCCCTGTTAAGAAACTGTCCCACTGCTGGGCACGGGCCCCCTCTCCAACTGAGAGGGTTTAGGCCATAGTCCACCACGCTGGCCCAGTGCGGGTTGGCGAACTTCACACACCTTCGAGAAACTCTTAGGCATGCAGGTTTCCTCACGATGTTTTCCTTCACCGTTAAAGCAAGTGATAATTAATTTTAAATACGCACATGCTTTCGAAAAGACAGAGGTGCGTGCCTGGGTTTGAACCCGAGACCTCTGACTTTGCAGTCCAACGGTCTAACCACTAGGCTATCACTGTTTTTTCAAAAAGCAGTGATAATGATATACTAAGGCGTAATACCTGCCTCGTTGGTCTGGTGGCAAAGCGCATCGCTTTGTGATCACGAGGTCCTGGGTTCAAATCATAGGTTGGACAAGTGTAGTTTTTCTAAAGAAAAACTTCCCAGTACAAGTCCGGAGTCTGGTATTGTGCCCGGAATATGGCAATAGGCTCGCTCCCTATTACATGGGACCTAACATCGTCGGCGAAACGTGGGTGTACTCAGTACACCTCTGCCACCCCCCTCTGGGGAATATAGGCGTGACTAAGGCGTAATACCTGAAGGCCAATTCTCGTAATTAAAAGTGTTCAAAATGCAGTCTCGATCTAATTTCAATATCATAAATGTCACAAATGCTATTCTCGTAAAATATCGAGATCGAATTGAAAGTTAAACAAAACGGACGATTTAGCGCAGACGTTAATAGCTTAAGCCGCTCCGCACACTGTGTCTAATAGTCGCGGGTTCGATTCCCGCACGGGACAAATCTTTGTGTGATCCACAATTATTTGTTCCGGTCTGGGTATTTGTACGTTACAGGAATAAATCCTAGTGTGGGGCTAAAAAAAATGTTAAACGGTATTCCAATACAATTTTGATCTGACATGAACAATAATTATACAAAACAAACTCTGTAGTACTCAAACCTTATTTATTAGAGTGGGTAGCTACGTGAATAATGGCGTGGACATTTGTTTTAAAAATATAAATGTATCGAAAAGCCTTCAAGTACTAATCAGATTATGCAATGCCTTAATCGATCAAATATATATCTATGCAATATATTGAATGCGTACTTCAATCGTATTCTTTATTAATTAACGATATGTTATTGTCTATGTTGATAGACACAGGTAATCTAGAGGCGAACCTTGTTATTTTAGAGTCTAAAATAATAAAAGTCGGGAGAGGTGTCTAAAATTTAGACAGCTGTAGGTGTTCAGTAATACTTTACAATTTTCTAATTATTTATACCCCATACATAATTTAGATTAGTGTTCTTAAATTTGCGTTATATGTATAATGTTTGTAATCATGTTTAAATATGTTAGACGCTGGAACAGCATCAACGACGGAAGGACATTTACCAAGCGCTGACGGGCAACATGTCGGAGATATTTGCGTTCTTCATGCGCCTTATAGAACTACATGTGCAAGAGTTCAGGGAGAAAACTGCAGCGGGGGACTACGCTGCCGCCGCCAGTAATGGACGTGTGGTCCAGGTATTACTCGTATAGACTTTATTGTTTAGAGTTAATTTAGTCATCATCATAGGATGGTGATGTATTATCAGTAATGCGACCAACGATCAAAATTTAATGTCACGAGTGGATGAGCTATTGTTTAATCTCCGGTGTCTGCTAGTGTAGCCCCCTCGAATCCGCTGCTGAATTTCTTAGCAGGGCAGTCCTCCACGATATGCTAGACAGTAGTCGGTAATGCGATCTATAGTTTAATGGCACGTCAAGCCTGCCTCTACCAGTCCGCACTGGGTCCGCGTGGTAGAGTATGACCTAATCTTTCTCACCTCGATTTGAGAGAGAAGGCCTCTGCCCAGCAGTGGGACAGTAGGTGCTGATATTATTATCATTATAAAGTGCCAAGATCTTCCCTGCCCTGTCTTAAATACTTATGTTTCAGGTTGTACTTCTGACATTGACTGGTTTTGTGGAGTGGGTGTCCACCAATCACGTGGTAGCTAACAACGGGCGTTTGCTTCAAATCCTCTGCATACTGCTGCAAGATGACGTATTCCAATTGCCCGCAGCGGAATGTCTGCTACAAGTTGTTAACAGAAAAGGATCTGTAAGTATAAAGGATAATTATTGTAACTAATGCCGCGCACAAAATGCTAATTTTGCTATGCCATATATCATAATTTTATATTGAAGCCAAATTCTATTTAAATTTATATTATAAGCAATGATGTTATGAATCAAATATATATACAATACGAAAGTGGAAGGATGTAGGTACCGGGAAAGACCTAGACTATCTTACCATGACCAAATAGACCGAGTCATATCTGAAGGACAAGTCAAGAGTCTCCGTAACCGGCGAGCGTGTATGAGAAGAACTATGAGTGGAGGAAGCCAGAGAGGTATGTAAGGAAAGAACCTGTTGGGACTCTGTACTCTCTGCCTACCCCGCAAGGGATCTGGCGTGATGATATAAAATAGAATAGAATGTTATGAGTCTCCGTAACCGGCGAGAGTTTGAGGCGAACTATGAGAGTGGAGGAAGCCAGAGAGACCTGTTCAAACTGATGTATCATGGTATAGATAGAAATGTTATTAAAAAAGAAGATGTGACACATGCTTCATGTCTTTCTTTATATTACCATCATCAATAGTAACCCTAGTGGTTAATATTGATGATGGTAATATAATATCACAAGCGTGTTATCTAGCTCGGGAGAGATCAGCATCCCTTAGTATAACTATTTTATAACCGGTTTTGGTTGATGCTTAGTTGGAAGTTTTGTTTCTATACATTTAAATAGATTAATAATTCGAAAATTATGGGGAAGACCCTTTTCCCAGCAGTGGGGCAATATAGGCTAAGAAAAAATTGATCAATAACTATAAGTTAAAAAATCTTCTCAATAATTACCAACAAGTTTGGCAAAACAGAATTAATTTTTACAGTATGTTATTACTTTAAACATGTCTCGGAAAACATTACTGAAGCAATCAGGTCAGTGCTAATGGCATACTTTGTATTGTGGTCCTACAACTGAATAAACATTGTAATTATGTAATTCTTACAAACCTTGTTCTTTGCAGACAAAAGAAAGGAAGCCATTAATTATTTTATTTAGCGAAGATGCCATCTCATGTATCCACCGCGCCGCCCTCGCTAGCATCAATGTGGTTGACGAAACACATTATTTGTTCCTAAAGAAGCTATCGCAGGTAACAATTATTTACTTATACAAGCTGTAATAAACGCAAGATCTGAAAGTAGTTTGTTCTAAATCGGTAACTGAATCGATTCCAACAATTTTTAATGTATTTTACATTTTTTTTAAATTTGCAAAAAATTCTTTTACTCCTTCAGTGCGCTAAAAAATAATTAAATTTATTCTTGATTCATAGCAAAAAGGAGATTCCAAACGTATTTCTCAAAACGCACACATACACGTTTCATTGTTAATTGGGGTATAAAAGTGCTTTAATAAAGGGTAAAAACCTTTAAATTTGAAAATTTGGTTTTTGTTTTGACTTTATGATGCAATTCTCTAATCGCGGTGTCTGAGGTCTTGCGTTTATTACGTTACACCGTGTATAAAACAGTGACCATTACAGATCCAGACAATATTTATACAGCAACAAGCCTTTGGCAAATGTACAAACATGAATACAATAAATAGACATTATGCTACAATCTAAAATTTATGTAGTTTGAATACACGTGCACATTAGGCCTGTGGATTCGGTTACTTAATGTGGTAGTCTTATATATTTTACAATTTAAATGAACATCTTTGATATTATTTCCGTATAAAAATATCACATTCCCCAAGCAGGAGTGGCTAAGTAGTAGTAAGGGAGTACTATGTGCGCTCACCAACTTATTGCTGAGAATGTAAGGTGCCAATGTAATAGGGTCGATGCTATTGCTATTATACCGGGCACAACTTCGGACTCCGGACTGATACTTGGAAATTTTCTATAGAAAAACTACATTTTGCTCGCTCTACAACTTCTACGAGATCTTCCGCGATCTCTAAACGCATTATACGGTACCTACTTGTACAACTGACTAAAAACTCAACTACTAAAAAAGTGCTCTTTCTTTATAAAATTTTGCTGTAATTAAATTAATAACATTTAATTTTCATTCAAACTATGTAAAAATAAAAGAATAAATCGGCAATCTGATCCAATTTACGTTCTATACCGTACACAGATGGCGCCATCTCTGTGTGTGAGTGAATAAATATTTATTCACCACAAATCAAAATATTTCCACAAAATGTCACTGATAGCACATAGACAAAGTAGTATTGTTGTAGTGTGTGAGGTAGTCACTAGACAGCGCTATTTTAATTTTTCATCAGATTTGAGGGAAAATAATTATTTTTCATATGTTATAGTTATAAATTGACAAATATCGGATTTCTTCCTTTACTTGTACTTCCAAACCTTGCTTCTTGCCAAATTCCACGATTCTAGGTCAACGGGGAGTGCTATATAATTTCTAATGAGCGACTTTTAATGGCCATATCTTTTGTTTGGGTTTACTTAGAACCTTCATTTTTTATACTAGTAGGGGACTGTAGACCTTCGTATTTGGTATAAATTTCAACTTAATACCTCTAGCCGTTCCTGAGAAAAAAACTCTAAAGAAGGTGATAACCGTCGGACAGGCGGACAGCGAAGTGATCCTATAATTGTTTGGTTTTACGTACTAAACCCTAATTAACTGTCAGTTGCTTTAACATTGAAGGAAAACATCGTGAGGAAACTGCATGCCTAAGAGTTTCTCGAAGGTGTGTGAAGTTCGCCAACCCGCACTGGTCCAGGGTGGTGGACTATGGCCTAAACCCTCTCAGTTTGAGAGGAGGCCGTGCCCAACGGTGGCGCAGTTTCTTAACAGAGCTAATATTATTAATTTTTAGATCTTGCCCTGTTACATCTATTACATGTTGGGTAACACAGAACTACAATAGCAGAATCCACGCCTATATATTGCCATGGAGCTGGATCTGAGGAAGAAAATCTAAAAATCGGCCATGAACTATGTCCAGGTGTTGGCAGGCTTGGCCCAGCAGCTAACTTCACTGTGGAGTTGTGCATCTAACGTGGACTCGTGGCTGTCGCTTCTACTGGAGACCACGTTGCTGCTAACTTCGCACCCGTCACTGACGCTGGCGCACACAGCCAATTCCGTATGGTTGGCGTTCTTGAAGCACGATCAGATATCGAAGCTACCATTGGTCTTGGCGGCGGTGCCGAGGTGGCTTCAGGTGGCTGCACCCAAAGTGCTCAAGGTAATATTTCATAGAAGTTGTTAACTGCGGCTGCACACGCATAAATTTTGTAATATCTTTATAAATTATAGCTACTAGCGACCCGCCACGGCTTCGCACGGGTGAATTATACACATAAACCTTCCTCTTGAATCTCTCCGTCCATTGGTGAAAACCATATGAAAGTTCGTTCGGTAGTTATTGAGTTTATCGCGTTCAGACAGACAGACGCGGCGGGGGGCTTTATTTTATAATTATAGCCTATGTATTATTGTGATGTCTAAGCTATATTACGGTGAAATGTCATCAATATCCGGTCAGTAGTTTTTGCTTGAAAGAGTAACGAACATCGGTGCATCCATTCTCGCAAACTATCGCGTTTATAATATTAATAGGATTTTACTGTTTCTATGGTATATCTAGCATGAAATTAATTTGTATAACAATGTTTCTAATCTTCCAATAAATTTCAAACAGTAATTTTAACCTAGATCCAGTTGTTGCCCTAAATTGCTTATCTGATATGATTGAACTGAGTTCTTTAGCTCACACGAACTGTTGATGAGCCCAATGAATTTGAATAGTTAATTGGGATATGGACAAACATATTAACTTTTTAGTCCATTGATTTAATAACTTGCTGTTCCCCTGGTGCCTGCTTAATAAATCGGAAAAGTAATACAAATAGGTGTAATGTTTTGTAAACGTTTATTGGCTATTATATTTATTATATTAACTGTGTTTTCAAATAGGGAATACGCGTGTATTTTTTTATATTTTTATACGATAGATTACATCAATATATAAGTGCAAAAAAAAATGTAAGCGTCAAAAACAGAATGTAAAGGGCAGAAAAAAATGCTGAAGATAGCAAACAGATAAGAGCGTTTTAAACGCCCGCCATTTTGGCGCGCTTGGCGTGACGTCAAAGTCAATTAGTGAACAGCTGTAGAAGTATTTTATTCTGTAATTTATTTTTATTTTGTATTTTGCGACTATTATACAATGGAACAACACTGTGTTGTGCCTAGGTGTAAAAATACAATAAGAAATGCATCCGATAAGTGCGGACATACGGAGAAAGTGGTGTAAAATCAGAAAAAGAGACATGGTATCTCCATCAACTTGTTTATATTGCTGTGAAGATCACTTTAACGTAAGAATTAACTTAAATAATTTAAACTAAAATTTTGTCTTTGTGTAAATCGATGGATGTAAGGGAGTCAAATACCACCATATGGCTCCAAGTCATCCTCACCTGCTCGTGGTGCATCCTGCTAATCAACGAACGAGGCTCTGACGACCGAAAAATTGTTGTATAACCATAACAAAAAAACTGCGTGACTAAATACCGCAGATCGGTGACGGGCAGCAGCGGCACCGATGCGAAGAGTTACGCACTGCGATCGCCAACCCGCCTGCCCAGCGTGGCGATTATGGGCAAACCCTCCAAATGGCAAGCCAAAACAAACCACGGCCCCCAGTTCCCGGCCGCCCTGCTATTCCGGATCACGGCGGCGGTCACGGTAACGGCAGGGTAGGGGGTGCGAAGAATCCCCGGGCTACGAGAGGCCGCCAAAATCAACAGACCTTGGTGACGTTTAATGGACGCACGTTACGGCTTGACGAGCACATGGCGCAATTAGAATCCGAACTCGAAGGGATAAGGTGGCACGTTCTGGGACTGTGAAGTCCGAAGAAAGGGAGAGGACACCGTTACCCTAGAATCAGGCCACCTTTTGTACTTCCGAGAGGGCGATCAGCTATCCCAGGGCGGCGTAGGGTTCTTGGTCAATAAAACCCTCTCTGACAACGTTGTAGAAATGTCTAGTGTGTCGAACAGGGTAGCGTATCTTATTATTAAGTTAACCGATAGGTATAACCTAAAGGTTGTGCAGGTTTACGCACCGACTTCGGCACACTCTGACAATGAAGTTGAAGATATGGACGAGGACATATCGAAGGCCTTACACTCCACCACTAAGGCCTACTACAACGTTGTCATGGGGGACTTCAACGCTAAAGTGGGAGTAGAAATTTGCAGCGAATCGGTAGTAGGATCTCACGGTTACGGTAGCAGGAATCATAGGGGGCAAATGCTTGTCAACTTTCTTGAGAAAGAGGGGCTTTTCTTGATGAACTATTTCTTTAAGAAACGGCCCCAAAGAAAGTGGACATGGCAAAGCCCCGACACTAGGACTAAAAATGAGATTGACTTCATCATAACGGACAAGACGCAGATATTCAGAGATGTCTCAGTGATCAACAGGTTTAATACCGGAAGCGATCACCGACTTGTCAGAGGCTCACTGAATATCAACTTTAAGCTCGAGCGAGTCCGTTTGATGAAGGCCAGGCTCCGGCCCAATCTCCTCCAAACAGTAGTAGGATCTGAAGCGTTCCAGTCAAATCTGGAGAACCGATTCGTTACCATGGAAACCACAAATGACGTAGACCAGGCCCTCACAAATGTAGTTAAAATCATCAGGGAGGAAGGTACGAGATTTTGTGAAACGCGACGTATAAGTAAGAAAACGAAGCTTTCGGAGGAGACACTGCAGCTTATGAAGGAACGACGTGTAAACCCACCCAACACTTCGTTAGAGCAACGGGCACTCAACAAACGAATTAACAAACTGGTACGACATGACTTCCGATGCGCTAATACACGCGCTATTGAAAAAGCAATCGAGCAAAATCAGGGGTCGAAAGTTTTCGTTCAGTCTTTGGGGAGGAGCCATCTGACGAAGTTGTCCAAAGCCAGTGGGGACGTCATCACTTCTAAGCCGGAGATTCTTTTGGAAGTAGAAGACTTCTACAGCCGACTATACGCCTCGCATACATCTCGTCCTGATCCCGGAAATGAGGATCCTAGAGCTACATTAAGCCGCCACTTTACGGAAGACCTGCCCGAAATCAGCCTAGACGAAATCGTGATGGCTCTTGAGCAGCTAAGGAATGGAAAAGCCCCTGAAGAGGACGGAGTTACAACTGAACTATTAAAAGCAGGAGGTAAACCCGTGCTAAAGGAGCTCCAAAATATCTTTAACTCTGTCCTCTTTAATGGGAGAACTCCAGAGGCTTGGGGTAGGAGCGTGGTCGTATTGTTTTTCAAAAAGGGTGATAAGACCCAACTGAAGAACTACCGCCCTATTTCGCTCCTGAGCCACATTTATAAGCTGTTTTCATCAACTCCCGGAACAGGCCGGGTTTCGAAGAGGGTATGGAACCATAGACCACATCCACACTATACGGCAGATTATACAGAAGACCGAAGAGTATAATCGGCCCCTGTGCTTAGCATTCGTGGACTATGAGAAGGCCTTTGACTCGATCGAGACCTGGTCAGTTCTGATATCCTTGCAACGATGCCAAGTCGACTGGCGATACATCTAAGTGTTAAGAAGTCTCTATAACGCCGCGACCATGACCATCCAGTTACAAAACCAGCAGACCAACCCTATCTCAATGCATCGAGGAGTGAGACAAGGGGACGTTATCTCCCCCAAATTGTTCACAAATGCATTGGAGGATATGTTTAAGACGCTGGACTGGGAAGGTCATGGCATAAACATAAATGGCAGTCATATCTCACACTTGAGATTTGCAGACGACATCGTCATTATGGCCGAAACGTTGCAGGATTTACAACAGATGCTGACCAGCCTAGCCGATTCTTCCAAACAAATAAGTCTCCGCATGAACTTGGACAAGACCAAGGTAATGTTTAACCGACATGTAGTACCGGAACCTGTTGCAATACATGGCGCTATTCTCGAGGTTGTTCAAGAATATGTTTACCTAGGGCAAACTCTGCAGTTGGGGAAAAACAACTTCGAGAAAGAGGTCAACAGAAGAATACGGCTGGGCTGGGCGGCATTTGGGAAATTACGTCGAGTATTTACATCGCCCATTCCACAAAGCCTAAAGACAAAAGTCTTTAATCAGTGCGTCCTGCCCGTTATGACATATGGAGCCGAGACGTGGACACTCACGGTTGGAATGGTTCATAAATTTAAAGTCACTCAGCGAGCTATGGAAAGGGCTATGCTCGGAGTTTCTCTGAAGGATAGAATCCGGAACGAAGTCACAGAGAACCAAAGTTATCGACATAGCCCACCGGATTAGTAACCTGAAGTGGCAATGGGCCGGTCACATTAGCTGAACAACCGATAACCGCTGGGACAAACGAGTTCTTGAGTGGAGACCGCGGACTGGCAAACGTAATGCAGGACGCCCTCAGGCTAGGTGGAGCGATGACCTTCGTAGGGCAGCTGGCAGAAACTGGATGCGAGTAGCCGAGGATCGTACCCAGTGGCGTGCACTTGGAGAGGCCTATGTCCAGCAGTGGACTGCTATAGGCTGATGATGATGATGATGTAAATCGACAACAAAAAATAACAATAAAACTAACTCAATAGCAAACATCCAACAAATATGCCCTTGTTGACATTTGTATTGTAGACTTTGACGTCATATTCGATCTGACCAATAGCGTGGCGTTCCCGCTACTTTGAATTTCCCACTCATTTATTGTACTTTCAATAATTATTTTCTTAATAAAAAAGGAATGTTATTAAAAAAATATTAGTATAGACATTATTCTAATGCGATAAAGTTTGTAAAAAAAATATTTGACCCTTATTTGAATTACACGCATATTCCCTATTTTGAATTTGCTACAATTTTGGAATGAATCGTCTTAATAGTAACAGTCATACCAGGATCTCTGGGCCCGCCAGCACTAATGATGTCATCAAAAAGGTCACTTTGGACAGTTGCCGTTTGCCGTTTGCTACGAAATTTACCCAAGTTCTTTTTTTAATTAGTAACCGTGCGAACCCCCCTGTTGAAATATTTCCCAGGAAGAATAAAAATTTTACTAAATGATACCCTTATATCACAACGCTCCACCGTCAATGTCATTCACGCGCCAAAAGATCCTTGTAGCACTTTACGATTGTGCATACTCGCTAGCTTCAAACCGGGCCTATGAAGCGCTTGTTCAATAAATATACCATACCATTTGTTACATCCCAGCACTTTATTAACGCGCGTTGAAAAAGCACTGGTGCGAATGAGGATGTAATGTAACTTTAGTTACTGCCTCTTTCGTTCATCATCATCATCGTATATCATCATACGATTAAAATTTTATGTCAGAGTGAAGGATCCATTGCTTAATCTCTGGTGTCAGCTGGTGCAGCCCCTCGAATCCTTAATTTCCTAGTAGGGCAGTCCTCCACGATGTGCTAGATAGTTTGTACTGAGTCTCCACAGTCACAGTAAGGAGATTCAGTGACGCCCCACCTGTGCAGATGAAAATTGCACCTTGCGATTCCGCTTCTGATTCGGTTGATGGAGGACCACACCAGACGTTGCTCCTTGAAGCCCCGCACAACAGTCAAGGAGTCGGCTATGCTGATGTAACCGTGGGAGGCGTCCGAACTCTCCCATTGCTTTATCCACTCTGGCCAGATGTTGACCACTCCTCTTTCGTTTACCAGGTGACATACCCGTCTTCCCGGGTGAGCAACACACACGACGCCGTGGCATACGCCTGCTTAGATTACGACAGTGAACAAGAATTTGCTATATTCTTTTCTCGGTGCCGCACGGAAATGTTAGAGAGTTTCAAGTAAGTATAATTAGTATAAGATTTCACAATTTAAGTTTCAGAAGGCGAATCTATAAGTTTGCTTAGGCATAGTAGTAGTAGCAAGTACTGTATTTAGTCCCTATTAGAATGTAAGTACCTTTGTGTAGAGAAAATAAAAATTATTATTATTATTATAATGAAAATGTTAGTGTATGGAAACGTAATGTAATACCTGTCTAGTTGTACAAGCATTTGGGTCTTACCTAGTGTAACTGTTATTATATATATATTATAAACGAAACGTGGGTGTACTCAGTACACCTCTGCCACCCCCTCTGGGGAATATAGGCGTGACGGTGTGTGTGGTGTGTTTATATATATATATATATATATATATATATATATATATATATATATATATATATATATATATATATATATATATATATATATATATACAGAACGTAAATCAGTCGTAAATCTAGATTTAAAACTAACATTTTAGTACAAAGTTTTTAAAACTAGATTTACGAGTGATTAACGTTCTTTAATACGTAGTCTGGTAGATTAGTTCTCCCATGTAGGAGTTGCACCAGCGACCCAAAGCACAGTAACTTAACTACTCCACTGTTCAGGTTTTTAAGCTGTGTTTAACTTCTTGAGGTGCAGTAATTAAATCTTTTGTCACACTTCATGTTTCATAACCCTCTAATTTACATTCTTCCTACTCGCGCGGTAGTACGCCGGAAATTAATGAAAATGTGTGGTGCGAGCAAAGCACTGCCGTACCATTCTCATTATATCCATGCCCATTTTCTCTGTTCACCGTCGCGCAAGTAGGCTAAATGTTATTACTAAATCCAGAAATTGTAATTTCTCTGGCACGTAACACACGGTTCGGCACGCAGATACTGCATGTCCGCGGCGCCGCTGGTGACGTGGGGCTTCGTGGAGCAGTGGACGTGCTCAGCGCTGGACAAGGCGGACTGCTGCCCGCCGCACCTCGACCAGCTGCACCCGCTCTACGTCGAGTGGGAGGCGCTCTCACAGGTGCCTGCACCTTTTGAAGATCTTGATTCATTTATTCGAGGTGTAACATAATAAACGCAAGACCTGAAAGTAGTTTGTTTGAAATCCGTAACTGACTGGATTCCAACAATTTTTAAAGTAATTTTTTTTTTTTTAATTTGCAAAGTAGATGTTACTCATTTGTCGCGTTATAATATACTAAATTTATTCTTGATTTAAAACAATACGGATATTCAAATGCATTTCTGAAACGTATTTCTCAATATGCACACATACAAGTTTCATTGTTAATTGTGATATAAAAGTGGTTTAAAATGGGTAAAAATGTTAAATTTGGAAAACTGGTTTTCGTATTGAATTTGTGAAGCAATTATCTAATCGGGGTGTCTGAGGTCTTTCGTTAATTACGATGCACCTTTTATATCGACCTGCCTCTAATTTTCCGAATGTCTAGGAATTTCATCACGGAAACCCGAAGAGTAATCCCGCATAAAATTCACCGTTAACAATATTTAACTCGTTGGTGGGGTAACTGTTATTCGAGTAGCATTCCAGTTCAGCGATCGAATTCAGCCGTGGATTGCAACTGGAATAATGTAAACAGGCACGGGTATGCACTGGATCCAATGAGAGATGCAGTCCTATAACTGATCGTCGATCTATGTCGGTGTTTAACCCAACGCGTTCATTCTAGCATCACTTGAATAGTGTAAACAGCCAATCCGATGCCATTCCAGTGCTAGCTGTTACATTTTCCTAACTGTATTCTTTTTAGGATCATTGTCATTAAAGTATTATCAATTTAAGTAGTAGATGATTTACATGTGTGATGAATCATAATCGTGTGGACCGGCCCACGGGATTGATTTACATGTGTGATGAATCATAATCGCGTGGACGGGCCCACGGGATTGATTTACATGTGTGATGAATCATAATCGCGTGGACCGGCCCACGGGATTGATTTACATGTGTGATGAATCATAATCGCGTGGACCGGCCCACGGGATTGATTTACATGTGTGATGAATCATAATCGCGTGGACCGGCCCACGGGATTGATTTACATGTGTGATATCTAATATGGATTGGTTACATGATGATCCCAATTACCTATACTGATTTCATGGTATCAAAACCTTTTTGATACCATGAAATCAGAATTCGATAATATATTTAAAATAAAATCATTTTCAACGGCCAAGAAAGCAAAGTTTAGTGATTGGGCCACTGTAGAAATTAATAAAAGTAGAGCTAAGATGTATGAAATGTATGATACGAAAACATATAATCAAAACCCAGCTTTCTTGGAATATGTTAAAAACTACTCGAAGACTTTTAGGAAGGTGTGTACTGCAGCAAAGTCTTTATATTATAGCAATATGATCAAAAGGTCATCAAATAAGATCAAAACCACATGGGGTATAATTAACAGTGTATCTGGGAGAACTCAACCACGCGATGATCTTATTGAACTTGTAATTAATGATAACATCTTAACAGATGATTTCGATATTGCGCAGGCTTTTAATAAATTTTTTAGTGAAATTCCAGTTCATACTACTGGCTCTTTGAACTCCTCTTCCCGAAAAGCTGAACTAATATTAAAAAGCAGTGTAAAAGAATGCAATGTCTTGTTTGAATTTAAATATGTGACCCCGACAGACATAATCTTAACCTTTAAGTCGTTAAACATTAAAAACACTGTCGACTTCTGGGGTATATCATTATAAATACTAGATAGCATAGTAATGGCTATAGCACCTGCGCTGGCGACGACATTTAATAAATGTGTAGAGAAGGGTAGGTTCCCCGACTTAATGAAACTTAGTAAAGTTGTACCGATTTTTAAATCAGGGATAAAAAGCGAGCCTTCCAATTTTAGACCGATTTCCATCTTTTGCTAGCCTTGAGTAAAATTTATGAAAAGATGCTACTCAATCAATTGCTTGACCACTTTAATGAGAATAAGCTGCTACACCGTGATCAATATGGTTTTACTAAGGGACGTTCAACCATAGACGCGGGAGTAGGTCTGCTTCAGCAAATTTACGGTGCCTGGGAGGCATCGCAGAATGCAATTGGTGTATTCTGTGATCTCTCTAAGGCATTCGACTGTGTTGAGCATGCAACCCTTATTAAAAAGCTAAGGCATAACGGTATTAAAAACACTGCCCTTAATTTATTAGCTTCATACTTAGGTGAAAGATCTCAATGTGTTGAGATTAACGGGGTCAAGTCTCAGGAAGTTAATATTTCAATTGGTGTTCCACAGGGCTCGATCTTAGGACCCTTTCTTTTTTTAGTATATATTAATGACCTGCCGAGCTTTGTCCGTGATGTCTGTGACATTGTACTATTCGCAGATGATACCTCCTTGATCTTCAAATTTGACAGAGCTAAGCTTAATTTTGACGATGTGAATGGTGCTCTTTCACGGATATCAAATTAGTTCGAAATAAACAATCTATTGCTTAATTCACTCAAGACAAAGTGTATTAAATTTACTATGCCCAATGTAAAAGTTAATGCTACGAATATTCTTAATAATGGCACAAAGCTGGACCTCGTGAACTCCACTGTCTTTCTAGGCATTACCCTAGACTCCAAACTCCAATGGGGGGCCCATATCTCATCACTTGCGGGTAAAAATGTCTTTGCTAGTGGCGGCTCTGTGGAGCGGGTCATTCTTTTCCCTCTAAAATGGTTGAGGAGAGTGATGGCTGCTTCTCAGGTCATACTCGTGAACGGGTGCTGCTTGTGGGGACTGGTCCGTCCCCTGCCCTTTGTCTGACTGAACGTGTACCATAATGCTGTTGAATTTTGTCTCGTTCGGCATCACACTGGAGCTATAACCAGTTGTTTTGTACGCGCTCTTTACCTATTTTATAGTAACACTTTCTCTTACTATTATTATTATGCTTTTTATTATAATAAAAAGCATAATAATAACCTCTACAACATCTCTATTTTGTAAATGAAAGGACTATGTAGACACTGACCAATATCATGAATCTAAGTACACTTATGATTAATCTATACTTAAGCACATCTATTTAGCTCGTTCTGCATTGTTCTCCCATACTCCATAAATGCAATGTATACAAAAAGAATTGTCAAACTCATTTTTAAAAAAGAGTCACCGTGGAGTTTCTTGCCCTTCTTCTCCACAGGAATGACTTTCCGAACGGGTGGTAGAGTCTTAAGTAATTAATAATTTTCTCTTTTTGACTATTCATAAGTGCCTTTTGGTCTACATGAATAAAAAACTTTTGATTGATTTTGATTTTGATGAATCATAATCGCGTGGACCGGCCCACGGGATTGATTTACATGTGTGATGAATCATAATCGCGTGGACCAGTCCACGGGATTGATTTACATGTGTAATAAATCATAATCCCGTGGACTGGTCGGACTGGATTTGGACCCAGGTGCTCGTGATCGCAACGCGCATCCGCCACGAGGTAGTCACTTCCTGACATTGCAGCATCGAGGATTTTTTATGCTATACAGCATGTAAGGGTCAGTTGCCTAAAACGACAGAACGAAAACAGGATACGGTACCCATCAATACGATCAACCAGTATTATGACGACACGAGAAATAAGAATGCACCTGTATTCAGTATAGATATTAATCCTAGGATTTAAACGCAGGACCGTTGTGTTCGTGCAAAGGACATTATTCACCACTAGACCAACAAGGCAGTCAGACTGAGTAGTTTCTTTTTTTTTTTATTATTTAATAACGTAGCCCCAGTAGGATTTATACCTGTATCGTGGGTGCGTTTACAAACATGAAAATTCACATACACAAATACCCATACCAGAACAAATGATTATGGATCACACAAAGATTTTTCCCGTGCGGGAATCGAACCCGCGACTATTAGACACAGTGGGCGGAGCGGCTTAAGCTCTTAACCACTGCGCTAAATCGTCCGTCAAGTTAGAATGGGTAATTATGGATGAATGTTGTCTATGTAAACCGAGCATGACGCGTGGCGGGGCCCAGGTGCTGGACACGGTGCTGTCGCGGCTGCTGCAGGCGGAGCCGCGGCCGGACGTGGGCGCGGGGCTGCAGCTGCTGCAGCGCTGCGTGGCCAGCGCGCCGCCCGCGCCGCTCATTCTGTCGCTGCTGCTCTCCTTCATCTCCGCGCTCTTCGTGTTCCTCAGCTGCGCCTCCAGTCAGCTCGCCGGTCACATTTTTGCACTATACTCTGAGATTTACGCGATTTTTCAAAATATGGCACCGCGACACTGGAGCGCCGTGAAAGCTATCTTATACAGTGTGTCAAGCACCAGTTACAACCTGACGTATATACGTCAAATATTACGGAAATAACCGTTTCATACAAAATGTTTTTACAGTCATACAAGGATCTTTTGGCCCGCGGCCTAAATCTGAACTGACGCTGTCATCGAGTGAAATGTCACTTAATGCCGGTCGCAGAGTTGCTATTTCCTATGAAATTTACCCAAGTTCTTATTTTAATTAGTGACCGTGCAGACCCACCCTTGGAATTATTTCCCCGAACATAGAAATTTTTTACTAAATGGTTAATTTCATCCACGGGCCAAAACATCCTTGTCTCACTATATTTACCTGTAACGTTAATATATGTAGAACTGTTGATTTTTTTCAATTCCGGAAAGCTTCGCCCTACCAAATTTTTAATATCAACTGGTACTTATCAATTGTTTCAAGTTTTGCGCATCTGCCCCTTACATTCTGTATAATCTCCCGTTCCTTGTCTACCTATAATTTACATTTATCTCTGAATAACACGTTACATCAACCGATACGTCAAGTCCACTACGTGTAACAGTCATAGGGAATATGCGTGTAATTCAAATAAGGGTCAAATATGTTTTTTTACAATCTTTATCGCATTAGAATAATGTCTATACCAATATTTTATTAATAACATTACTTTTATATTAAGAAAATAATTATTGAAAGTACAAAAAATGAGTGGAAAATTCAAAGTAACTGGAACGCCACGCTATTGGTCAGATCGAATATGACGTCAAAGTCTACAATACAAATGTCAACAAGTGCATATTTGTTGGATGTTTGCTATTGAGTTAGTTTTATTGTTATTTTTTGTTGTCGATTTACACAAAGACAACATTTTAGTTTAAATTATTTAAGTTATTTCTTAGTTTAAAGTGATCTTCACAGCAATATAAACAAGTTGAAGGAGATATCATGTCTCTTTTTCTGATTTTACACAACTTTCTCCTTATGTCCGCACCTATCGGGTGCATTTCTTATTGCATTTTTACACCTAGGCACAACAGAGTGTTGTTCCATTTTATAATAGTCGCAAAATACAAAATAAAAAAATTACTTCTACAGCTGTTCACTAGTTGATTGTTATTATAGACTTTGAAGTCACGCCAAGCGCGCCAAAATGGCGGGCGTTTAAAGTGCTCTTATCTGCTTGCTATCTTCAAAATTTTTTTTTGCCCTTTACATTTGGTTTTGACGCTTAATTTTTTTTGCAATTATATATTGATGTATCCTATCGTATAAAAATATAAAAAAAAAATACACGCATATTCCCTATTGTTATTATAATGTTACGTATTCATAAATAAAAATAATCCCTATATTACGAATTTCACCGCTCAAAGTGTTTGCTTATATTTTTGTTACATTAGGTCCAGGTGTAGGCGTGGCGGGCGCAGACTTACTACCTCGCGTTTTGGACAAAATCTTCGCCGCGCTCGTGTATGAGGGCGTTCCGCCCGAGGATCGGCGCTCGCGCTCTGTTAAGAACGTTCGGCGTCATGCCGCCGGACTGCTAGTCAAACTCGGATCAAAGGTAAATTTTTTTAAAACGCTCTACCACACGAATTATTTCTTTGTTGTGGCTACGTTTACACAAACTAGACCGAAATGAATATGTCGCCTACACAATGATTCGTCCCGTGCGGGGATCATACCCCCATATCCGATCCAGGAAATAGGCGGAGCGGTTTAAGCTCGTAATCATAAAGAAATTGTACCATATAGAATTATATTAACCATAGGAATGTTTGATGGTCGTATCTACATTCAGTTTGTGTGCGTGATAGCAATTGTTATTCGACAGTACCCGTTGCTGCTGCTGCCGGTGTTCGGGCGGCTGCACGAGATGTGCCGCGCGGCGCTGGCGCGGCCCGACCTCAGCGCCGTGGAGAGCGTCACGCTGCAGGAGGCTCTGCTGCTCGTGTCTAATCACTTCTGCTGCTACGAGCGACAGAGCGCGCTGGTGGCTCAGGTACAATTAAGAAATGGTGCCTATATAATTATTATATTTTAGGAAGCAGGATATATACATTAAGCCATATAATTACATTGTTATTATCTGCTGGTACGGATAAATTTCTTTGTACTATAGGGGTCGCCCATAGGTAGATATTCGACCTACTCTTTCATCGTTTGCTGGTTATGTTTGACATTCAGTAAGACTATAGACAAATAATATTAAAGACAAACATCACTTTGACGTGTATTGTGTCAAATACATGGTAGTGTGTGTTATGTTTTTTTTCATTGATTTAATGTATGATTCATGCATAATTAAAAAAATATATATTAGCATTCTGTACTCCTTCTCTATATAGACTATGTGTGGGAAATTTCATACTCCGTCCGCGCAATTTTCGTAAAAAGGTGTACTAAGTTTTTGCTTCACGTATTAATATTTACATAAATAATTAAAAAAACTGAATGATTAGTACACCTCGTGGGGAATGATAAGATTGTAAAAAAAATATATATACTTGTAACGTGTCGTAATGTTTCTTAAGCGTGCATTTTTTCAATGTACTTTAAAAAAATCGTTGTTATTAAACAAACGGGCAACGGTACATTGTTGAGAAATCTCTTGGAGCGCTTGAAAAACGCGCATTGAAAAAGTGTTCGATCGAAGCAGAGCCAATAGACTTTAGTTTGGTCGATCAGGTGCTGGGTGACTGCAGCACTCGGTGGGCTCGCTTAGCGCCGCACGTGGGTACCGCGGAGGGGCTGGCGCGGCTGGTGGGGCTGGACGTGGCGCCCAGCGAGGCGGAGGACGAGCGCGGGCGCGCGCGCCGCACGCTGCTGCACGCGCTCACGCTGCTGCTGGGCGTGGTGAAGCGCACGCGCGTGCCCGCCGACCCCGAGCGCGCCGCGCGCGGCGGCTTCGGCGCGGGCGCCACCGCGGCCGGCCACCCCGCGTGGCGCAACCCGTGCGCCGCGCACGCGCTGCCGCTGCTGCCGGCCGCGCTGGCGCTGGCGCGCGCGCTGCACGAGCTGCACGCGCCGCGCGCCGCGCAGCTGCGCCACGCCGCGCACGCGCGCGCGCTGCAGCCGCCGCACGCCGAGCTGCGCAACCTGCTGGGCGCGCGCGACCACGACGCGCCGCCGCCCCGCCCGCAGGACCGCATGCAGGCGTTCCTGCACACGCTGCACGAGAACGTGAGTCACATACGGTACCACCGCGCCGCAGCCGCCGCACGCCGAGCTGCGCAACCTGCTGGGCGCGCGCGACCACGACGCGCCGCCGCCCCGCCCGCAGGACCGCATGCAGGCGTTCCTGCACACGCTGCACGAGAACGTGAGTCACATACGGTACCACCGCGCCGCAGCCGCCGCACGCCGAGCTGCGCAACCTGCTGGGCGCGCGCGACCACGACGCGCCGCCGCCCCGCCCGCAGGACCGCATGCAGGCGTTCCTGCACACGCTGCACGAGAACGTGAGTCACATACGGTACCACCGCGCCGCAGCCGCCGCACGCCGAGCTGCGCAACCTGCTGGGCGCGCGCGACCACGACGCGCCGCCGCCCCGCCCGCAGGACCGCATGCAGGCGTTCCTGCACACGCTGCACGAGAACGTGAGTCACATACGGTACCACCGCGCCGCAGCCGCCGCACGCCGAGCTGCGCAACCTGCTGGGCGCGCGCGACCACGACGCGCCGCCGCCCCGCCCGCAGGACCGCATGCAGGCGTTCCTGCACACGCTGCACGAGAACGTGAGTCACATACGGTACCACCGCGCCGCAGCCGCCGCACGCCGAGCTGCGCAACCTGCTGGGCGCGCGCGACCACGACGCGCCGCCGCCCCGCCCGCAGGACCGCATGCAGGCGTTCCTGCACACGCTGCACGAGAACGTGAGTCACATACGGTACCACCGCGCCGCAGCCGCCGCACGCCGAGCTGCGCAACCTGCTGGGCGCGCGCGACCACGACGCGCCGCCGCCCCGCCCGCAGGACCGCATGCAGGCGTTCCTGCACACGCTGCACGAGAACGTGAGTCACATACGGTACCACCGCGCCGCAGCCGCCGCACGCCGAGCTGCGCAACCTGCTGGGCGCGCGCGACCACGACGCGCCGCCGCCCCGCCCGCAGGACCGCATGCAGGCGTTCCTGCACACGCTGCACGAGAACGTGAGTCACATACGGTACCACCGCGCCGCAGCCGCCGCACGCCGAGCTGCGCAACCTGCTGGGCGCGCGCGACCACGACGCGCCGCCGCCCCGCCCGCAGGACCGCATGCAGGCGTTCCTGCACACGCTGCACGAGAACGTGAGTCACATACGGTACCACCGCGCCGCAGCCGCCGCACGCCGAGCTGCGCAACCTGCTGGGCGCGCGCGACCACGACGCGCCGCCGCCCCGCCCGCAGGACCGCATGCAGGCGTTCCTGCACACGCTGCACGAGAACGTGAGTCACATACGGTACCACCGCGCCGCAGCCGCCGCACGCCGAGCTGCGCAACCTGCTGGGCGCGCGCGACCACGACGCGCCGCCGCCCCGCCCGCAGGACCGCATGCAGGCGTTCCTGCACACGCTGCACGAGAACGTGAGTCACATACGGTACCACCGCGCCGCAGCCGCCGCACGCCGAGCTGCGCAACCTGCAGCACGAGAACGGTGATCCCTTCTCCTTTCGGATTCTGTTATTGTCTATTGCAATGTATTTATGCATTTAAGAAAACATTTTTGTGGTAAAAACGCTTTAATACATTGCTAAAGAGCGTTATGCTTGACCTTTTTTTATCATTTTTCTTTGAATTACATAGTAACCAATTAATTTGTCGATTTCTTAAAAAATGTATAGAAAAAGATTGTTGCGATTTCTGACCTTTCTAGTTGTCCAACCTCAATCGGTCCAATAGAAGATTTTGATTCCTATAATAAACGGAATCGATTGGCAGCAAAAGAGTTTTGTATAATTTGCTATGGTGATCTCCCACAAAATGTATGGGATTTTTTGCGATATCTGTCTTTTCCAGTACTGCAACCTCAGTTGGTCCAATAGAAGAAATCATTCTTGTATATACGAATAAGACAGAATTGAAAAAAAAAGAAAATACATTTATTCAATCACACTCACATAGTAATTGAGATACTAAAATTAATAACGAAAATAATAACTAAAAATAATTAAAAACAGAAAAAAAGGTAGCCAAAACATTTACATCTGTGGGGTTGAATAGGATACTGCCTCAGCATATTGCTACACCATAACGATAGATCATGGTGCAGCGCTGGTATTCTGGCAGCGCCAATTGAATTGAGAATCGGAATATGTGTTATCGATTAGCGGTCCAAATAAGAATCACGCATACAAACGCGCGCTCCACACAGCTTCTCTGCAGGTCACCGACGATAGTACCCCCTAATTACATCCGTCTGTACGGAATTCCGCAAATTCTGATTCGGATCGCTAGTGCTAGGATGGTCGAGTGCGTACGTGTACGCTAAGGGTAACGTGGGCGCGGCAGGTGTGCCACCTGGTGGGCGCGGCGGCCACGACGCTGGGGCGCGAGCTGTACGCGGCGCCGGGGCTGGCGCGGTTCCTGGCGGGCTCGCTGCTGCACGGGCTGGAGCAGCTGCCCGAGCACTGGCTGCGGCCGGTGGTGCGCAACGCGCTCAAGCCGCTGCTGCACCGCTGCCCGCCCGCGCACTACGCCGACGTCGCGCTGCCGCTGCTCGAGCACGTCGCGCCGATCAGTCAGTACACACTACCAGCCTTATTATTTTTTTTGTTTAGCCTGTCCCACTCCTAAGCAAAGACCTCCCCTTTCTTCATCTCCTTTTTAAATTATGGCTTCACGCCACGCTTGTATTTTGCCAATGTCCAGTGAGATGCAATAATCGTGTTTTTAAATGAATTCAACTCCCCGATGAACTTGATGCCAACGATGATAATGAAATTGATGAAATACCCCACCCTGGTTAGTAAAGCGGTGGATACTTTACATACCGATTGCGACGGCTATTTTGAGGGAAATCGAAAAGACACTCATGCACGTATAAGTTAGTTAGTTAATACATAATGGTTAATATTCCACCCACATTACACATTATAATTCGAAATAACACAAGTTTTAGAAATTAAGACAAATTGACAACATCACTCATCGACTTCCCGCCAAAACTCCGACCTCGCCTTTATGTCTTCACGACTGTCGATCTATTGCCATTTCTGGCCATCCAGTTGGGTATCAAGTTGATAACGACGTTTGCCCACCTCCGCGAGTACATACATGCTACGTGGCCAGCCCGCTCCCACTTCAGCTTTGCTGCTTTTTTACCTATGTCCGTAATACGAGTAATGGATTTTAATTTCGACACAAAATAAATAATAAAAAACAACAACTGCGTGTTATAAAACAAAGTTCCCCCGCCGCGTCTGTCTATCTGTCTGAACGCGATAAACTCAGTAACTACCCAACAGATTTTCATACGGGTTTCGCCAATGAACGGAGTGATTCAAGAGAAAGGTTTTAGTGTATAATTCGCCCGTGCGAAGCCGAAGCGTGTCGCTAGTATAAAATAAAGCAAAGGTCTTCTCTCACATATCGAGGTGAGAAAAATCAGGTCATACTTCACCGCGCCAACCCAGTGCGGTACTGCCATATTAAATGGTAACCGGGAGTCGCTCGAACATCAAAATGCCTCAAAGGGTCACCTATCTCGCACTGACCAAGCCTAACGGTCCTTAACCTTGATGATCGCTAAGAACACCACGGTTGCATAGCGCTACGAACAACTCCGCTATACTTGGCCTTATATCGCAGCCTTCTACTCCGTTAAACCACTGCCGCTACTTACCACATAGAGCAGTACCGCGGCAACGTCGACTGTTTCCATACTCATTTCCTTCTTTAACTATCTTTCTGTATTTCTCTTTATGTTTGTGAAAACTTCTTACATGAGATTATTTCTTACATTTATTATTTACTCCATATAGATATTATCTATATAGAGCAGATGGTTTTTTGTGCCAACACTCTTGTTGAAAATTGCGACACACCTAAATACTACACGGTCTATGAGAAATGTCGGATGTTGCCTCCCATAGTCTAATAAATGATCTATCTATATCTGTATCATCACGCCAGATCCCTTGCAGGGTAGGCAGAGAGTACAGAGTGCCAACAGGTTCTTTCCTTACATACCTTACATACTATGAGAGTGGAGGAAGCCAGAGATGGCTTCCTCCACTCTCATAGTTCGTCTCATACACGCTCGCCGGTTACGGAGACTGATAAATGATTCTTTATTATAATTTGTTAACTGCCTCACTAATGAGTACATGTTCCATTGCAGTGTTGACCCACCTGTCTCAGCGATGGGATTACATCACGTCGCTTTACGAATCCGGTAAATTAGAAGAGGAGGGCGGCAGTGAGTCTCAAGAAGTCCTCGAAGATATTCTTGTTCGAAATCTCACAAGGGAATATCTCGAAGTTCTTAAGGTGAGTAACTGAAAATTCGTGTATTCTGAGCACTTAGCTGTTGTAAACTATATGGTTTTTAAGTAAAATAATGGAGAAGGTATTTTGCGTCCATACATCAATCAATCAATCAATCAGCCTATCGCAGTCCACTGCAGGACATAGCCCTCTCCTAACACGCGCCATTGCACACGGTCCTCCGCCTTCCGCATCCAGTCTGTCCCAGCGACCTTTTTGAGGTCGTCGGTCCATCTAGCTGGGGGCCGTCCTACCTTACGCTTACCAATAATACCATACATAATAATCATTAAAGATACATATGCATGCTTCTAAATCGAACTTTATGTTCGTGACACTCTTTCTCCGGGACCCATACATAACATAATTTTATAATATTTGGTCTCTCTCCATTCTTGTCACAGGTCATATGTGACGTCACGAATCTTTTTTTTTTAATATATTTATTCATTTTATGAAATCCACATTTAAATATACATTATAATCTGCCAAACTTATTACTCGTCCCCCCCTTATCACATGATGTGACACTTTGTTGCCCCCTCCCTCCCCTTTAACGTGTGACCCTGCGAGAACTCTAAGACTGGTTGGCTCGCGGCTCCGGCTTGGTTGGGGCTGAGCTTACGGCTAATGAAGTCTTATTAAAAGAGGCCCCGCACAGGTGTCTCTGGTGGACGGCGGGCTGAGTCCGGAGTGCGGAGCTGACGATATGGAAGAGGACACGGGCGGCGGCGTGGTGCGGGCGCCCGACCACGTCTCGGAGCTGGGCGCGCTCGTGCTGGCCGCGCCTGTAGCCGGACCCGTTGTGCTACATACTGTGAGTAGTCCGCTAGCTGCGCACAACACATACATTACATGAAAACTGCCACGGAAGAACTGATACTAGTATTAGTCCGAATAAGAATTACGCATACAGTCGTACGCTTTACGCAGCTTCTCGGGACGTCATAGGCTCGGTGATGGCACAGTACTACTTCGAGAAGCCGTGTAAATTGCGCGCCTGATAACTCGTACGTTATTAATTCGGACCGCTAGTAGTAGATGCTCAATTGTTGATATAAATTAAAAGTTTAGCGACATTGCCGACAGCAAACGTCACAACCCGCCACCGTCGCGCCCGACGCGATTACAAGCGAAGCATGGCGCAAGCGAGACGCCAGTACGCGTGTGAGCAGGACGCTAGTGTTGTTGTTTAAATTTTATTGTGACGCACGCGCCGCGCAGGTGTCTGCCGGTCGAGCGCTAGAGTCGCGCCTTCGTGGGCAATGTGGTGAAAAATTAACTTTGGTATAATGCTCTGTTTATACACTACTAGTGCCGTTATTTCCCGCCGAGAGTAACAAGCAATACCGCGGTGGCGTCGACTGTTCACATATTGCTTTCGTACTTCAAGCACCGCTCTGTGTTTCTCTTATATTTGCAAAAAAATCCCGACATTCGGTTTTTTTCCCCAAAACGGTATTGTTTTCATAAAAATATCCTCGAGGCAATTTTTATACTAGCTTTCCTATGATCTTTTCGATGCATCACCTTCACATTTTCTTTCGTATTTTATATATTTCTTTAGTTTTTATTCTTAAGTTACATTTCCAAATTTATTTTGTCCTTATCATTCCAAAAAGATTTCTAAGCCGGCCACACCGAGCGGGCGTGACCTGTCAGTCTCGACTGCGTCAGCCCTGCAATGATAATTTGGAAAGGAAAGTAGAGCATTATAGGTGTGTTTATACGACTAAGCTTCCCTCACTTGACGCGGACGTGAGCAGTGTGTAAATTGGGTGTTAGACGCTGCGACGTTTCACCCGCAGTGTGACGTACGCGGCGCGCAGCCGTCTGCCGGTCGAGCGCCAGAGTCGCGCCTCCGTCGCCCTCCGTGGGCAATGTGACGAAAGCTTAACTATGGTATAACCTTTTAGGTCAGAATATGGGAAAAGTATTGTTTCAAATGATATCGGGGAGAATGAAATATAAAGTAAACGATTTTGTGATGATGACGTGTTTTATTTGAGCTTAATTCAATACAAGTTATCACTTAATACCATTAAAATCCTTAGCTTAAGCATACACACCCGGAAAATGTAAAATATACCCATACTTTTACGTAAACAAATATTTTTAGGAATATTTTCAGAAATAATAGACAAATGATTTATTGTTTTTTCTAATCGTAAATAATCAGTTTATAAACCTGCATTTCTAATTTTATGTCATCTAGATAATAAAACAGCTAAAACCGACCAAAAAATAACCTAATTTCGACCATAGGTATGGTTACTTTTCCGTTGAGAATCCACACAATCACTTATTATCACACACTCGTTTTAATTCAGGATAACATTCATGTATACAAACGTTTAATTAAGCTATTATTATAACAACACTTACTTATACTATTCATTCACGATTCATAACAAACCACTTTCTTGTTTACACTCATGGCACTCGAAATCCACTTAGCGAGCACGCGCGCTTATCGGATGTTTACGATATCTATTCTCAATAGCACAAATACTGACTGCAAAGTATTATACATCAACAGAACGACAATATTACCTCTACATTTTATTAAAACATTATCTATGGCTATTATTTAGTGGCAAAACTGCCACAAAAATCGATAAACAAATCGATACCGCAACGTACATATATGTACTTTCCCAGAGCGTAATGAAGATAACATATGACGTACTGATATGTATGTCCCCCTAGCCTAAGAGATAAGTTGGTTGCGTGTGCAGGTGCTGCGCGCGCTGACGTGGGGCGACTCGGCGGCTTCCCTGCGCGCCACGGCGCTGGCGGCGCCCGCGCTGCGCGCCGCGCTGGCGGCGGGCCGCGTGGGCGCGGCCGACGCCAGCGGCGCGCTGGCGGCGGCGCTCCAGGCGCTGCGCCTGCACGGCCAGCACGACGCCAACCAGGCCGCGCTGCTCGCGCTCGCCGTACAGGTACCGTGCGACACCCGCTACGATCTTATTTTCTTTCGAAGATTTCTTTTTATCCCTTTCAATATTGCGAATAATAAATAAGTCGTGACTACGATGACTTACGACTCTGAAACGTGGACGAGGATTCTGTATACAAAATCGTCATCATCCGCATCACTGCTGAACGTAAGCCTCCCCGATCGCTTTCCAGCGTAACCGGTCCGATGCCACCTGCATCCGACGACTTCCTGCGATCTTCACAAGATCGTCGGTCCATCTGGCAGGCGATCGTCCCACGCTGCGCTTGCCAATAGGATCTCCACTCTAGGATCTTTCTGCCCCCACGCCCGTCCGATCTTCGCTGTGTGACCCGCTTATTACCACTTCAGCTTGGTAATCCCATGGGCTATGTCGATGACCTTGGTTCTTCTACGAATCTCCTCATTCCTGATTCGATCACGTGGAGAAACGCCGAGCATAGCCCTTTCCATAGCTCTCTGAGCAACTCTAAGCTTTTTTATGAGAGACATCTCTGATCCGTATGTTATCACTGGCAACACCCATTGACTAAAAACTTTAGTCTTGAGACACTTGGACGAGAAGGCGTTGCGCAGTTTTCCGAACGCTGCCCAGCCGAGTTGGATTCATCGATTGACCTCTCTCTCAAAGTTGAACCTGCCTAACCGGACTGCCTGTCCCAGGTAAATGTATTCGTCGACAGCTTCAAGAGTAGAGTTCCGAACAGTGAGTGCGGTGGGTACGACATGGGCATTAAACATTATTTTCGTTTTGTCCATGTTCACTGTACTTGTTGGGATACTCTATTGAGGTCAACGAGCATTTGTCCTAGATCTTCCATCGATTCTGCCATGACCACAATGTCGTCGGCATATCAAAGGTGAGTGATGTATTCATGTATTCGCCTTTGATGTTGATGCCAAGTCCTCGCCATCCCAAGAGCTTGAAGGCGTCCTCCAAGGTAGTGAACAGTTTCGAAGAAATAACATATCCCTATCTTACACCTCTTTTATGGGGATAGCCTTTGTACACTGCCCCTGTACTCGGACTGACATGTTGGCGTTATTATACGAGCACTACAACACTTCGATGTACCAATAGTAAATACGGCATCGCTGGATAGATCTAAGAACCGCCCAAGTCTCAATCGACTCGAAGGCTTTCTCATAGTCCACCAACGCCAAGAATAGTGGCTGATTATACTCCCCACATACATACGTTGCCGCAGATTATATAGTCTTCTGTATAATCTGCGGCAACGTATGTATGTGGTCTATGGTACTAAAGGCTTTTCGGAAACCGGCTTGTTCGGAAGGCTGGCAGTCATCAAGCCTGCGCTCGAGACGATTCGTGATGACTCTCGAAAACAACTTATAAACATGGCTCAGTAATTTTTCAATGAGGTGTTATCACCTTTTTGGAAAAAACACTACAACCACACCCCTGTTCCATGCTTCCGGCGTTTTCCCTTCAAGCAAGACGGAATTAAATAGCCGGTAATTCCGTCTTCGCCCGGCGCTTAGTTGTTTTTTTAAGTTGTTTGAGAGCCATCCTTATCTCGTACAGGCTGATGTCCGGGATATCTTCGGTAAAGTGTCTGGTTAGCTTTGCTCTTGGGTCTTTTAGCAAGTCAACAACAGGTTCAGCTACTGAGGTATATAACTGCCCATAGAACCTTTCAATCTCCCTGAGCACCTCTGACCTATACTACGTTACGATTCTGTCCTCCTGGCTGGCTAAGATTGCCCGGGGTAGGAATATTTAGATTCTGTGGCTTATGTTCTGCAGTAGGTGATATGAGCTGGTAGTGATAATAATGATAATTGTAAACAAAATTTAACTCATGTCAAGGATTATGCATACTGTTTAAGAACAGCAGCCCCACTGTGTAACACTTCACGCGTACGACGACACGATGGCGTAAAGTCACTCGCACCGCCTTCTTCTATCTCGCCCGGGGTCGTCACGCGGATAGAATACCAAGGTTCTAAAGATAATCGAGTTGTCACGTAATGTGCCCACTTAGTATATCGATCATCCGGCACATCCAAGAAGAGCACCAGCAACTTTGTTTAGCTTAATAGGAACCGCAATTGTAATTTTATTATAGACATATGAGATACTGCGGCCGCGGTTCCCCGGCATAGTGTCGGTGCTGCGCGCCATCCCGGACGTGGACGCGCATGACCTGCAGCGCCTCGACGAGAAGCTCGCCGCGCAGCCCACTAAGCCCGCCAAGATCGACAAGAGCAAGCGGGACTTATTCAAGAAGATCACATCTAGGGTAAGTCTTTTTTGCCACAACACGATATATAAGAACCAATTATCTGTATCATCCGCTATATCCCTTGTTAGACCTGATTCGTGTGGGCGTGAATGTTTAGCCGTAAATAAGTATTAGCCCCAGAAGCATCGCCGCAAGTTTATCGCCATAATGGGACGTGTGGACGGGTCGTACTACCAAGCCGGCTCTAGGAGGCTTAGCTATGCAGCTAAGCCAACTGGAACTTATGTTGGGAAATCGCATTCATTCCATTACATAATCTTGTGTTATGAAAACCCTCATTATATATGTTCAACCCGCACTTATCTGGGTTTTTTTTTAAGGTTATACAACTTGTGTTTATTATTTCAGTTAATCGGACGAAATGTGGGACAATTATTTAAAAAGGAGGTGTACATCCTAGACCTTCCGACGATGCACGTGGCCAAGGAGAAGCCGCGCAGTGCCATCGACGCGCCCGAGGGCGCAGCTTTAGAAAATTTATTCGCGCCCAGTGCGCCCACATAGCGCACCCGCCTGATATCTTTAAAATAGCTAGCCATGTCTTTCGCTGTTAAATATTTTATTGTGAATAATCATTTACACCTATGTAATTATATTTATACTGATGATATTTTCTTTTATTATTTCACAGTAAATCATTCAAAATTCAAGTCCAATTTTCATCAAGTCATAATAGAATATAATTCTATCCACGTGTGAATTTGGCAATGTGTGTCACGATGTACGGGTTTGTCTGTAGTTTTGTTTCATCATATTCAGTTTAAGTCTAATTCAGAGTATATAATAATTAGGATTTACTACGTAACTTGGGGCCGGCACGCTCACATTATAGCCCAAAATACCCCTAAAATGTATATGTAATTCTTTTCCTAAAAAAACTAGTATTGTCTTTATTCCGTGGGAATAACAGAACGCTCGAAAAAAGCCGAAAGCTCAATCGTATTAATCCGATTTATGTGCAGGCTATGATATCGTTGTTAATAAATTAAACAAAGTTATTAAGAATAAATTATATTGTATAAAATGAAAATAATTTACATATTACACAAAAACATTTACTTATCATATGTATAAACCAGTTGAGTACCTAAGTTAACATTTTTCCCGTTGACGATGAGTGCTACAGAGGAAGAGGCTACGTCGACTTTTAACAAACCAGTGTTGTCTAAAACTTCGCACTTGCTTTTGTACTCTCCAGGAACAGGAATAATTCTAGGACCCAAAACAGGATCTTTGTATCGCCAAACAAATAATGCCCCCAAATCTGTAAATTGGAAAAACATATAAAAATGTGTCTATGAGTGTGCTTTTAGATTAATAGGAAGGGCGCCCTAGAACAGTTTTGCATTGACTTAATAATTCCTCAATGCATTTAATGGGATTTCTTATCTCTGCTGTTTGCATGGAATGGAAGGATACTATTTGGCCCAATTTATTTCCGCATTCTCTACCTTAATTTTCGTTGGAAGCAGTTTATTTTTTCCCTTGACATATTCACGCCAAGGCCGACCTTACTATACCTAACACGCGAAAAGGTTACGAGCCCAATTTTTCTACATCAGAGACAGATAGAACCTTTTTTTTGAATTTGTTGTCCCACTGCTTGGAAAAGGTCTCCCCATACCTTCCAGACTGATCTGCTATTAGCCATCTTCGGCCTATACTTCCGAAAAGTATCCAATTCGTCACGCCAACGCTTTCTGGGATAGCCTCGAAGTCAGACAGCAACATATATAATAATAATAATATCAGCCTATACTGCAACCACAAGGAAAAGGCCTCTCACAAATCGAGGTGAGAGAGATTAGGGTGATACTCCTCCACGCGGATTGGTGGAGACAGCAGTATATGAAGGAAAAAGTATGTCATTGGCGAAATGGATTTTAGTTACTCCGAGATCCCCGAGAATTAATGGCCTTCTTTTCCGGGCAAATTAATAACCTGTTTTGAAAGTCATTTGATTGGGTATGATTCTCTTTTCAAAGCGATGTTGAGACAGAATCATAATCGGTTAAATAAATAAAAAAGTTACCTTTAATTGCTTTAACTTCTTTAGCAATCTTTGCCTTCACTTTCTCAATTGTATCACCATCAACCAGGGTGGTTGACACCGTGAACAGTCCATTCAAAGCACATGGATTTATGAAAGTCACATCGACGCCTGCTTCGACGCTGAAATTGATGTGCGGTTGGCCAGGTGCGCAGTCCTCACGCGTTTTCTCTGACGTATCGGGGCTGTCCGTGAACTTAACTTCCAGAGAATCCAACTGTAAAGTAAAAATATATAATTATTTTTATTACACTGCTTTAATGATTTTTGGAGCCCTCCTAGTGTTTGTGACACATTTGTTAGACGACTCCTAAATAGCCTGCCCGATATTGATGACATTTCTTTTGCACTTATGGGTTACCTGGATGGTTCTTAGCTATAGTTGGCCCGGTAGGTGGCCTGTTATCAAGCGGACGCGAAGCCGCAGGAAATTGCTTGTTACTTATACAAGGTGTAACATATATAACGCAAGACCTCCGACACCCCAATTAGAATATTTCCTTATGAATTCAATACGAAATTCAAACTTCCAATTTTAACGAGTTTCCTACCATTTTTTGGGGCTCTTTGGTACCTAAATCAACCATGAAACCTGTACTTTTTATGCATATTTATTTATTTATCGTACAAGGACATCCAACAGTTTAATGACGGGCGTTGGGGCAGAAAGAGTCTAGAGTAGAGACCAAGCTTTGGCGAGCGCAGCGTAGGACGACCGCCTGCCAGATTTGCGAATCCGTTAATCATAGGCACCGCCGACTACGATCTCTCCCCCGACCCCTGCCGCCACCGCCGGCCGCGACATGTTCTCACCGACCCCCCCGATGCTTTATCATCCCTTCTTTCCGCTCAGAATACGGGCGACGACGACGACGTAGTAGTAGATCCCCTCCCATAGCCGGCGGTTGACCGGTGCACTTAGTAGTGCACCCGTCCCCCTACAGCGACTGTCCCAACCGAGTATGTCGCCTCTTGCCCTTCTGGCTGGCTAGAGCGTAGTGGTTGCACGCTCGCCTTTAAGCCCGGTGAAGCTGTAAAGGCCTCGCGGCCAACAGCGTACATCATTCACACACACACACACACGCCTGCCAGAGGAACCGACGATCTTGTGAAAATCGCAGGAAGTCGTTGGATGCAGGTGGCATCGGACCGGTTATACTGGAAAGCGATTAGAGAGGCCTATGTTCAGCAGTGGACAAGTATAGGCCGAGGGCCGATGATGATGATATGTATAAAGTGTTAAAGAAATCGTAAATAAATATTAAGTTAGGTACGTAAACTACTTGGATACTCGGCATAAATATGTAATTTTACAATGTTCACTGCCTATCCTAATAAATGGAAAGATCGCGTCTGATGAAGTCTACGCTCCGACCTACTCATGCATATATCCAAAACCCCGAGAACTTTCAACTCGAATTGTCAAACCGCTTCGAATTGCTAGACAGCAGCGCATCAGTGGACGAAATCAACAACAGGCTGGTAGAGACTGTTCATACGGTCGGGTCCAAGTATTTTAAGACCCACCGTAAAAATAGGCCTCAAAAACTATCTGACTACACCCGAAACCTCATGGCTGAGCGACGTTCCATGACGCTCCAAACCTCCGATGATGCTAAGTCCTATAGGCAGCTTAATGGACAGATATTGAAGTCCTTGCGACACGACTTACGGTCCTTCAATGCAAGGCGTATTGAGGAGACCATAGAGCAGAACAAGGGCTCTAAAGTGTTCGCAAGAGACGCGTCTATTGGGCAGAGCCAGTTGACGAAGCTGAAGACGGAGGACGGAAACGTAACGTCAAATAGGTCAGAGGTGCTCAGGGAGATAGAGAGGTTCTATGGACAGTTATATACCTCAGTAGCTAAACCTGTTGTTGACTTGGTAAAAGACCCAAGAGCCAAGCTAACCCGACACTGCACTGAAGATATCCCGGACATCAGCCTGTGCGAGATTAGGATGGCTCTCAAACAACTAAAAAACAACAAAGCGCCGGGTGAAGACGGAATTACTGCAGAACTTCTGAAGGCGGGCGGATCGCCGGTACTTAAAGTCCTTCAGAGGCTATTTAAGTCCGTCTTGCTTGAAGGGAAAACGCCGGAAGCATGGAACAGGGGTGTGGTGGTGCTGTTTTTCAAGAAAGGTGATAACACCTTATTGAAGAACTATAGGCCCATCACACTGCTGAGCCATGTTTATAAGTTGTTTTCGAGAGTCATTACGAATCGTCTCGAACGAAGGCTTGATGACTTCCAGCCTCCCGAACAAGCCGGTTTCCGGAAAGGTTTTAGTACCATAGACCACATACATACGCTGCGGCAGGTTATACAGAAGACTGAGGAGTATAATCGGCCACTATGCTTGGCGTTTGTGGACTATGAGAAAGCCTTTGATTCGATCGAGACTTGGGCGGTTCTTAGATCTCTCCAGCGATGCCGCATTGACTATAGGTACATCGAAGTGTTGAAGTGCTTGTATAATAACGCCACCATGTCAGTCCGAGTACAGGGGCAGTGCACGAAGGTGATCCCCATAAAAAGAGGAGTAAGACAGGGAGACGTCATTTCTCCGAAACTGTTTACGGCCACCTTAGAGGACGCCTTCAAGCTCTTGGAATGGCAAGGACTTGGCATCAACATCAATGGCGAATACATCACTCACCTTCGATTTGCCGACGACATTGTGGTCATGGCGGAGTCGCTGGAAGATCTAGGACGAATGCTCGGTGACCTCAATAGAGTATCCCAACAAGTGGGTCTTAAAATGAATATGGACAAAACAAAAATAATGTCTAACGTCCATGTCGTACCCACCGCACTCACCGTTGGGAACTCTACTCTTGAAGTTGTCGACGAATACATTTACCTGGGACAGGCAGTCCGGTTAGGTAGGTCCAACTTTGAGAGAGAGGTCAATCGACGAATCCAACTCGGCTGGGCAGCGTTCGGGAAACTGCGCAACATCTTCTCATCCAAAATACCTCAGTGCCTAAAGACTAAAGTGTTTAGTCAATGTGTGTTACCAGTGATGACATATGGATCAGAGACGTGGTCTCTTACAATAGGTCTCATAAAAAAGCTCAAGGTTGCTCAGCGAGCTATGGAAAGAGCTATGCTCGGCGTTTCTCTACGTGATCGAATCAGGAATGAGGAGATTCGTAGAAGAACCAAGGTCACCGACATAGCCCTCAGGATTAGCATGCTGAAGTGGCAATGGGCTGGCCACATAGCGCGAAGATCGGACGGGCGTTGGGGCAGAAAGATTCTAGAGTGGAGACCACGTATTGGCAAGCGCAGCGTAGGACGACCGCCTGCCAGATGGACCGACGATCTTGTGAAAATCGCAGGAAATCGTTGGATGCAGGTGGCATCGGACCGGTTACGCTGGAAAGCGATTGGGGAGGCCTATGTTCAGCAGTGGACAAGTATAGGCTGAAATGATGATGATGATGATGATCCTAATAAAAATCTTCGCTCCTTAAATAATCGTCTTCATTAATGCCCTTCCATCAATCAGACTTCATTCACTCTTCTTTCTTTGTTCAGTCTATCATACTATGGAATGCATTACCCCAGGATCTCAGGATGGCAAGTAATCGCTCTTGTTTCAGAGTAAAGTACAGGATTATCTGCACAAAATGTTGGCAGAATCATCTCAACCTTATGTATGATTATGATGAGTATATATTTATTTATTCGTAGGTTTGCTTTATATGACTTATGTTATCATGAATATGTATATGTGCGAAGTTAATGATTTGAATATATTTATTTTCCGCAACCTCCCTTTTTTTTCCTCTCCACCTTGTGGATTTTGCACCTACTTCACTTGTTTCTGCATCACCCTAAGGTAGACTGGTAGAAAAATGCCTAAGGCATTAATGCCGCCCATGTACCTACAGTGCATAAGGTATTAACTAAATAAATAAATAAATATCCCGCAAGGAACTCGGTGTGATGATATAGATAGATACACAGAATTATATATACACAAAGTTTATTAAATAAATATAACTGTCAAGTGTCTTTTGGTGTCATTGGTTTATCTACTAATTATTTTTAAAGGGTTGTTTGGTGTTAACGCAGATATCAAAATTTCTTAACAGTTTATTGTAGGTTGTGGTAAGATGAGCTACTAGTTCATTCTGACCACAATTTGTTCTGCTCATTGGGACTTCGAATAATGTATGTTGAATTTTGCGTGGTTTATAATGTGGTACAGCGAGTGAAAACAAGGATGTAAGAGTGGGCAGACAAAATGGGAGTGGTACTGTCTCCTGGTGAAGAGGCTCATGATCTTGTGCTGGCAGGCATCTTCGTATGAGTCAAAAACATTTTACTCATAATTTAAGTGTTTAATAAAGTTCTTTTGAATCTGTTCGAGTTGGTTTATACAGATAGCATAATGGGGAGACCAAATAATGCTGCCAAACTCTAAGATGCTGCGGATATATGCAAAGTATTCAACCTTTAAGCATGTAACATCGGTAAAAGATTGGCATACGCGTTTTATAAATCCGTGGCATTTGTAATCTTTGTCAGCTGCTGCGTTAATATGTCTGTCAAATGTCCTTTTACTGTCTAAGATTACACTAAGATCTCATCACCAAGACCTATGTCACCTTCTTGAGTTTATTGCCATTAATAGTATACTATCTATGTTTACTGGGATTCTATTGAGGGCATAATAGTACGAGAGCTTATTTAGATCCTTCTGGAGATGTCATCGATAGAGTCAACTTTGACAAACACTTTTTTGTCATCAGCGTACAGGAGGTACTTGGAATTTGTTAGACAAGTGTCAATGTCATACAAAACAGGAATTATAAAACAACAGTCCCAGATGTGAGTCTGTCACGCCTGAAGATATTGAAACAAATCCTGACCTGCTACCGCCCACAACTACAGCCTGACGCCTGTTGGTAATAAAAGACTTGACCCACCTATGCAAATCGCCGTGAATTCCTAATTTATACAGTTTATTCAACAAGATGACGTGAAAAACTTTTTCGAAATCAGTGTAGACCACATCAACCTAGGATCCATGGCCCATAGAACATACTAAGTGAATTCGTCCAAATTGGTTGCTACAGAGCGACACCTAAGAAAACCATGTTGGTTGATTGAAATATTATTAGCAATCGTAGGGTAGAACACATCATAAAAATTACCTTTTCACACAATTTAGAAATGGTATTTAAAATAGATATTGAACGATAGTTTTATACATTCAGTTTGGATCCTTTCTTATGAATCGGTACTATATCAGAGTCTTTCCAGATTTGCGGAAATTTTTCTTCCTTGACTGATCGAGTAAAGAGTATTGACAAAGGAACAGAGTGTTTTTGAGCTTTATTGAGGTATATGTATTAAAAATGCATTTAAAATAGCCGCGTTGTATTCAATAATTATTAAATTTTATTTTATACATAGAACTGAACGAGTAACAGTAGTTTTTGATAATTAAGAAAAAAATGTAACATAGGTACTTTAAAAATAGTTGGAATCGATTCAGTTGCCGGTTTAGAACAAACTTCTTTTAGGTATTGCGTTATTATTGTTAAAACTTGTATATTTCTAAAGTTTCGTTAGATTTCGTTAGTGTTGAAGTTTTAATATTTAAGATTTATACATATAACGTCGCGTGGTTCCCGGCTTAGAACAGGACCAACCCATCTCATCCCATCGGGTGTCGTACAAGGCGACTAAGGGAAAACTAGGGAATGGGCAGCAGCGTTCCCTTAACACTTCTACGACCAAAAACTGCGTTCGCCAACCCGCCTGCCAAGCGTGGCGAGTATGGAAAACACCCCCAACCAATATTATGGAAGAAAGCAAGAAAACTAGGCCCCTTAGTCCCCGGCGGTCCTGTTCGTCCTGGCCACGGTAGCAGCCATGGTAACGACAGGACAAGGGGTGCTAAGAATCTCCGGCACAGATTCGGCTACCACCAAAACCGAAAATTGGCCCTGGTGACATACAACGCACGCACATTGAGGACAGATGAGAAGCTAGTTGAGCTGGAAGAAGAGGTAAACAAGTTACGGTGGAGTATTGCTGGTTTATCCGAGGTCCGAAGAGAGGGCGAGGACACGATAACCTTAAAATCCGGCAACTTGTTTTACTACCGGGAGGGCGAACAGCAGTCCCAAGGTGGTGTCGGATTTATCGTCCACAAGTCACTCATAAACAACGTTGTGTCCATCACTAGTGTGTCGAGCAGGGTAGCGTACCTGATACTCAGAATATCCAAAAGATATTCGCTGAAGGTCATACAGGTCTACGCACCGACCTCGGCATACTCAGATGATGAGGTCGAAGTTATGTATGAGGACATTAGTAGAGCCATACATACTTCCAAAGCACACTTTACAGTAGTTATGGGTGATTTCAATGCGCGACTGGGCAAACGGGGCGATGATGAGTTGAGAGTGGGGCAATTTGGATATGGGCAGCGTAACCCTAATGGTCAGAGGCTGGCCGAATTTCTGGAGAAGGAGGGACTCTTTATGATGAACTCTTTCTTCCAGAAGCCGTCTCATAGGAAATGGACCTGGATGAGCCCTGATGGTTTCACAAAAAATTAGATAGACTTCATCATGAGCACCAAGCGACAAATATTTAATGATGTCTCCGTGATTCACAGGGTAAAAACCGGCAGTGATCACCGAATGGTCAGAGGCACATTAAATATTAATGTCAAAATGGAAAGATCGCGTCTGATGAAGTCTACGCTCCGACCTTCTAATGCACATATCCAAAACCCCGAGAACTTTCAACTCGAATTGTCAAACCGCTGCTAGACAGCAGCGCATCAGTGGACGAAATCAACAATAGGTTGGTAGAGGCTGTCCATACGGTCGGGTCCAAGCATTTTAAGCCCCACCGTAAAAATAGGCCTCAAAAGCTATCTGACTACACCCGAAACCTTATGGCTGAGCGACGTACCATGACACTCCAAACCTCCGATGATGCTAAGTCCTATAGGCAGCTCAATGGACAGATATTGAAGTCCTTGCGACACGATTTACGGTCCTTCAATACAAGACGTATTGAGGAGACCATAGAGCAGAACAAGGGCTCCAAAGTGTTTGCAAGAGACGCGTCTATTGGGCAAAGCCAGTTGACGAAGCTGAAGACGGAGGACGGAAACGTAACGTCGAATAGGTCAGAGGTGCTCAGCTGAACCTGTTGTTGACTTGGTAAAAGACCCAAGAGTCAAGCTAACCCGACACTACACTGAAGATATACCGGACATCAGCCTGTACGAGATTAGGATGGCTCTCAAACAACTTAAAAACAACAAAGCGCCGGGTGAAGACGGAATTACCGCAGAGCTTCTGAAAGCGGGCGGATCGCCGGTACTTAAAGTCCTTCAGAGGCTGTTTAATTCCGTCTTGCTCGAAGGAAAAACGCCGGAAGTATGGAACAGGGGTGTGGTGGTACTCTTTTTCAAGAAAGGTGATAACACTTTATTAAATAACTATAGGCCCATCACACTGCTGAGCCATGTTTACAAGTTGTTTTCGAGAGTCATCACGAATCGTCTCGAACGCAGGCTTGATGATTTCCAGCCTCCCGAACAAGCCGGTTTCCGGAAAGGCTTTAGTACCATAGACCACATACATACGCTGCGGCAGATTATACAGAAGACCGAGGAGTATAATCGGCCACTATGCTTGGCGTTTGTGGACTATGAGAAAGCCTTCGATTCTTGGGCGGTTCTTAGATCTCTCCAGCGATGCCGCATTGACTATCGGTACATCGAAGTGTTGAAGTGCTTGTATAATAACGCCACCATGTCAGTTCGAGTACAAGGGCAGTGCACGAAGGCGATCTCCATAAAAAGAGGAGTAAGACAGGGAGACGTCATTTCTTCGAAACTGTTTACGACCACCATAGAGGACGCCTTCAAGCTCTTGGAATGGCGAGGACTTGGCATCAAAATCAATGGCGAATACATCACTCACCTTCGATTTGCCGACGACATTGTGGTCATGGCGGAGTCGCTGGAAGATCTAGGACGAATGCTCGGCGACCTCAACAGAGTATCTCAACAAGTGGGTCTTAAAATGAACATGGACAAAACAAAAATAATGTTTAACGTCCATGTCGTACCCACCGCACTCACCGTTGGGAACTCTACTCTTGAAGTTGTCAACGAATACATTTACCTGGGACAGGTAGTCCGGTTAGGTAGGTCCAACTTTGAGAGAGAGGTCAATCCACGAATCCAACTCGGCTGGGAGCGTTCGGGAAACTGCGCAACATCTTCTCATCCAAAATACCTCAGTGCCTAAAGACTAAAGTTTTTAGTCAATGTGTGTTACCAGTGATGATATATGGATCAGAGACGTGGTCTCTTACTATAGGTCTCATAAAAAAGCTCGGAGTTGCTCAGCGAGCTATGGAGAGAGCTATGCTCGGCGTTTCTCTACGTGATCGAATCAGGAATGAGGAGATTCGTAGAAGAACCAAGGTCACCGACATAGCCCTTAAGATTAGCAAGCTGAAGTGGCAATGGGCGGGCCACATAGCGCGAAGATCGGACGGGCGTTGGGGCAGAAAGATTCTAGAGTGGAGACCACGTATTGGCAAGCGCAGCGTGGGACGACCACCTGCCAGATGGACCGACGATCTTGTGAAAATCGCAGGAAGTCGTTGGATGCAGGTGGCATCGGACCGGTTACGCTGGAAAGCGATTGGGGAGGCCTATGTTCAGCAGTGGACAAGTATAGGCTGAGATGATGATGATTACATATAACGTTACAACGCTTATAACTCACATGTTGTTACATTCATAGTATTGTAAAAATGAGCGCTAAATCGACGCTTACGAGCGTTGAAACAAGTAGAAGACGCAAGAATTTTTAACGCCGACTCGAACGTTTTTACAACACTACACATTCATCCCCCATAACGTGTGACATATTTCCTGGATGGCTCCAAAAACCAATGTTTTATGTTATGTATAACTTAAAAGTGATACTCACATCCAAAGTGTTCATTAGATACTGTTTGTTCTCCAGCAGTACGGCTGCCTCATCAAAAGGCAAGCCGACGGAGAGTGCTTCAGCGCCGACGCGCTCCATGTTCTCCCTCGTCATTTGAACGAACGGCATCACGCGTTTCATATATTTCTTCAATTCAGGTATCGCACCTAGCTTGGTAGATATCTGCTTGTTATCTGGAAGGCCGGAGGGCTGAAAGTGAGAGTTGAATATCTTACTTTAATATTTTAAATGCAAAATTTTGTATGTTTGGATGTTTGTTACTCATTCACGCTAAAACCGCTGAACGGATTTAGATAAAATTTGGCACGTTTATTACCTGGATTATCGCATAGGATACTTTTTATTCCGGAAAAAATGTTAAGTTTCTCGCTAATGTCAACGCGAACAAAGTTGCGGGCAGAAAATAGTGTTTATATAAAGAATTAGCAACATAGCAGACTTCACACACTACTTACTAATTTTTTTAAGCCAAACTAGACTCACGTATGAACGTTAACGTTCTCACAAGCGCTTTTTTAATGCACGTAAATCAAGCGCTAGAATAAATCAAATGTCTAACAATACACTTCAGTACAACGCGAAAAAGCGCTCGTGTGAATGAAGGGCAAGGGTCAACAAGTGGTTCAAAACCGCTTCCTCCGTAAAGCCGTAGGAGCCCCCTGGTTCGTACGGAATGTCGATCTCCACTCCGATCTAAGTCTCGAACCTATTTGCGCCTATATTAAAAAGGCGACAACACGACACTTCGCGAACTCATCTACCCATGCGAATCCGTTAATCGTAGCCGCCGCCGACTACGATGCAAAAGACCTCTCCCCCCGACCCTTGCCGCCACCGCCGGCCGCGACATGTTCTCTCCGATCCACCCGATGCTTTGTCATCCATTCTTTCCGCTCAGAATACGGGCGACGACGACGTAGTCGTAGATCCCCTCCCCTAGCCGGCGGTTGACCGGTGCACTTAGTAGTGCACCCCGCCCCCCACAGCGACTGTCCCAACCCTGTCGCCCCTTGCCCTTCTGACTCGAGCGTAGTGGTTGCACGCTCGCCCTTAAGTCCGGTGAAGCTGTAAAGGCCTCGCGGCCAACAGCGTACATCACTCACACACACTGAACTTTTTTTATAGTATGAAGATACTTACTCCGTTGAGTTCTTTCAGAGTAGTCAATATAATGTGCTGCCACTTCGGATATTCCTTGGCAACCCAAATGACAGCCTTGTTCGGTTTCTTCTCTGGTTTTGGTGCTTCGCCTTTCTTCGGCTTCTTAACGGTGCAGTGATTTTTGAGATAAATGCGGAACGAATGCGCAGCGTCCATTAAATAATTGCTGGCTTTGACCGCTACTTCGTCGATCTTCCCGGCGACAGGCCAGCGCGCGTGGAGGATACTAGTTTTCTGTAAAAGACAATTAAGTGAACCATGATTAGAAATAGTGTTTCTGTTAGTTCTAGTAAAAGAATACGCGTGAGGTCTATTCAAAGAAGTATATGGAATGTGTATGTTAAGTCTGTAAATATCATCATGATATATGTTTTATGTATATTATTAATATTATGAAGAGGTAAGATTTGTTTGTTTGCAATCGATAAACTCTGAAACTACTTAACCGATTTTAATAATTCACTATGGTGATAGGAAAGCTACATTATATTTCAGTAGTAATAAAATATTAAGCATAATAAACGTGTGCGCAGGCAGCCACATATGACAGCTACTTACTACATTTATAAGACAGCCATGCTACAGTTCTATTAAAGACTTACATTGCCGAGCAACTCCCACACATGCTCCGCGACGTGAGGGCAGATTGGCGACATCAACAGCGCCTGCGTCTCGATGTAGCGCGCGACCAGGTCAGCGTGCCCGCCGCCCTCCGCGCACAGCTCCCTGTACTTGTCCCTCGCCGCCTGCAGCTCGAAGAAACCAGTCTTGAGAGCCTCCTTGAACAGCATCTTGTTGTAATTTTCATCGGTTTCCATTATTTTCTTGTTCATCTCGCTGACAAATACGTTGTCGTGGAAATTGTACTCTCCTGTATAAACGAAAAAAATCTGCTAAATCTTAACTTACGATGCGTTTTAAAGTAGGCTTTGGAGCATTGATTTAGGCTGCGGTCTAAATCACGCTACAATATTAGCGCTTATAAATACGTTCCAAAAGGGCGTAACCGTGGTGTTGGCGCACCTACGCCAACACAACGTTTCTGCATGCACATATAAGCCCTAATATTGATATAAATGCCATTCAGACCACAGCCCTATAGAGTAACTCCAGCACTGTAGTGCTTCCAGATTTAAAGGATACCACCCTGTCTATTTCAATATTAATATTTTTATTACCAGTTCGCAGAGATGATTTGGAGGCCATCATTTCCTTCACCCACTCAATAAAAGTGAACAATCTTAATATCGCCGCATCCGCTGTAATTTCAACGAAGTTTGCATCTTCCACTGAATCACCAGCGTCGGCCAGGGTCAGCCGCATGCTGTCAGCGCTAAACTTGTCAATGGTTTCCGACAGTGTTAGGAAGTTTCCGTCAGATTTGGACATTTTGGCAGAATTTAACATAAGATGACCATTAGCCCTGACGGCTTTCGGCCATTTATCTTCTTCTTTCGGCCAAATAGCGCAGTGGTTGTAAATGAAGAATGTCAAATGATTTTGAATCAAATCTTTTCCTGATGTTCGCAGATCGACAGGATACCTAAAAATACCTAATTATTGTATGTGATCCTTGCCTATTTCCGAAATAAATACTACTTAGATTGAAAAGAAGAGAATGTATGAAATAAAACTATTTTACGGATTTTATTGCGGTCTACTTTTAATTTTTAGTTCCCGACTTATATAGGACAAACAAAAAGACCGGAAAAAACTCGGGTAAATAACACATAGCTGACCTAAAACACCGTCGCTCAAAGCAGTTTGCAGTCTGTGAACTTGTCCTTGACCGCCCCCGCCATAACATCAGATTTGATAGACCACAAATTCTCGTGAAAGAATACCGATTCCTACCAAGGATGGTTCGCGAGGCTATTGAAATTAAAAAACATCCTAATTTCAATAGAGAAGATGGCTGGGTGCTTCCATCGACTTGGGATCTGCTAATTAATATAATCAAATCCAAAACCAAGCATAACACTGCAAGACCTCAAGACACCGTGAGCTCATTCTGCATAGATCGGACCAACAAAAATAATTAAGAAGTTTGAGGGTACCCCGGAACAACTATGCCCTTTGGATGTCTAACACCTCAGTCCCTCCCGTGACCATAGGTGCTGCAAAGCACTCGAGACGTCGGGAACTAAAAATCAAAAATAAACCGCGATAAAATCCGTAAAATAGTTTTATTTCATGTGTAATATTCGCGTAAATCTAAGAACTCAGTAGAAGAGAATGTAGTTAAAAATATAAAATGATTGAATAATTAATGTTTAAACCATGTTAAATGCAATATCACGAAAAACTAGTCAAACTGATGAGGTCTGTTAAGATGAAATTTCATACTTACCAAAATTGGAAAGATTGCCTCATGAGATCTAACGATTTTTTGGCAATTTTAGTATTTTTAGGGAATGAAGCGTCTTTGAAGAAAATGTAATTCCAGACCTCACTAGTCATCTCCTCAGGTTTGATTTTGAGAGCATTTTCCTTGTTCCCCCTGTAAGTGTCGCCTTGTAGGAAATGAGATATTGTGTAATATGCATTGTATATTGTGGAGTCGGACAAAGACTCAATCAGCCATTGCTGATCCCAGGGTAGTTTAGTTCCTGAAAATAAACAGTAGTGTTGTACGTCAACGTAAATAATAATATTTCGCCTGTTAAGAAACTGTCCCACCATTGGGCACAGGCCTCCTCTCAAACGTAGAGGGTTAGGGCATAGTCCACCACGTTGGCCCAGTCCGGGTTGGCGAACTTCACACACCTTCGAGAAACTCTCAGGCATGCAGGTTTCCTCACGATGTTTTTCTTCACCGTTAAAGCAAGGTATAGTAAATTTATATATGCACATGCTTTCAAAAAGAGAGAGATGCATGCCTGGGTTTGTACCCGAGACCCCTGACTTTGCAGTCCAGCGGGCTAACCACTAGGCTATTACTACTTTCATATAGTGTATGACAAAAATTACGTACCTAATCCATAAGTCCTGGAGCATGCATATTCATGCAGCCATTTCAGAGTAGCTTGGAAATTCTTCCTCACCTCATCGTGGTATGTATTCATCCCCGCAAGAGCTTCCTCAGCTTGGCTCTTCCATTCTTTGTTACCGTAATCCAAGTACCACTGATTGCAAAGTGCGACTACGCACTCATCTCCAGACCTTGATATAATTGTTTTCTCCGGCTCATAGTAAATAACAGCATCATTATCCTTAATAAGTTTCTCTTGGAGCAATTTTTTGACATCCTGAATCTTCTTTCCTTTATATTCACCGACTAACAAAACACCATCATAGAATCCCTTGAGATAAACCATCTCTTTCGCCTGTGTCAATTTCTCTCTGTCATTTTGACTCTGTATTTTAAGTGAATCATACAAAAAGACTGCAGAGAGATTACCATATTCTGGAATTTCGAGTATGGGAATAGGTTTAAATGGCATAATCATATCATCTTTGATGCCATATTTTTCTCGAAAAGCGGGTTTCTTTTGCAAATCAACAAGCGCGGCGTAATCATCAGGCGAGTCAGAAGGTACACTAGTAACAATACCAGTTCCCTTATCTTCTTTAATAGTGAGCATTGGAAGTGTATAAATCTTTGGATAACTAGTCAATGGAGATCTCAGAACAATGCCTAGAAGGTCTTGCCCAGTTACTTCTAGTAGTATATTAAACTCTCCATCTTTTTCGGTAAAGCCTTGATAAGCCATGTTCCTGGCTGCTCTCTTTGTGCAAACAAAAATACCATCCTTTACCGTTTCAAATGCAATGTATTTAATTTCAGGGTGAATCCAACAATTTGTTTGTCCATACATTGTTTCAGGTCTCAAAGTTGCAGCGACTAGATTTACTTTTTTGCCCTTAAATTGTCTAAAATTTAAAACTGTGCTTATTAAATGTATGTACTGTATCCCAGATTACAGTTATTTAATTAAGATTTAAGATTTAGTATAAGTAAGCAACTTACTTGATGATTTCAGGGAATGGTTGAAGCACTTCCATCTTGATGAGGGTGTACTCCTGAGGACCGGCACCCTCACCAGTGCTTCTGTCATGATCCATGCATGGTTGCTTGTCTAGAGGCGAGAATATAGTATAGCGCTTGCCGTACATGATCTTATTGCGATCCTTCAGATGGTTGAACTGCCATCTTATAAATGAGTCATAGAATGGATTAGCATCAGTAGTTATGAATTTGCGACGCCAATCCACCTGTAAGAGGGAATTAATACTCATTAGTGTATTTGTGCTTACTGGTTATTGTTTTTTAAACACAATAGTTGTTATGCAAATACAATAGAATCTGCTTATAATGACATGAGGGAAATAAAAAATACTTCATTCTAAACGACCATCATACAACGTGTAATCTTATGACATTAAAAACTTTGTTAGTAAAAGAGAAATAAATTACGACAAAATGTTTTTAACTTAGACAAATACAGGAACATGACCTGGCTAGACAAATTAATTTTTTTTTTTTTTTAAAAACGTAGCCCCACCCTAGGATATATTCCTGTGTCGTGGGTGCGTTTACAAACATGAAAATTCACAAACAAATACCCAGACCGGAACAAATAATTGTGGATCACACAAAGATTTGTCCCGTGCGAGAATCGAACCCGCGACTATTCGACACAGTGAGCGGAGCAGCTCAAGCTCTTAACCACTGCGCTAAATCGTCCGTCAAATTTATTGTACGATTGTCAAATTTATTGACAATCGTACACCCGTCCCCTGTAGGGGGACGGGTGCACTACTAAGTGCACCGGTCAACCGCCGGCTATGGGAGGGGATCTACTACTACGTCGTCGTCGTTGCCCGTATTCTGAGCGGAAAGAAGGGATGACAAAGCATCGGGGGGGTCGGTGAGAACATGTCGCGGCCGGCGGTGGCGGCAGGGGTCGGGGGTGAGATCGATCGTGTTATTGTAATATACTTGTACTATTTACATAACAAATAAACGCAATTTCTTAAAAATAGGTCATAATAAGATCAATAAGCGAAGTCTTTATATCCAAACTTTGTTACATAGAAGTTTATATGGATCCAAACTTACACTGTAATTATGTCATATTAGGCAGTTGGTTAACATACCCGGAGTCATAATAAACAGATTCTGCTGTATGTGCAAAAAACATTTATTACTGATCAAAAATTACTGCAAATTGGACAGTGTGTGAATGATGTACGCTGTTGGCCGCGAGGCCTTTACAGCTTCACCGGACTTAAAGGCGAGCGTGCAACCACTACGCTCTAGCCAGCCAGAAGGGCAAGAGGCGACATACATACCGACGGCGCCTCGAAGAGGCGCCCTCGGTTGGGACAATCGCTGTAGGGGGACGGGTGCACTACTAAGTGCACCGGTCAACCGCCGGCTATGGGAGGGGATCTACTACTACGTCGTCGTCGTTGCCCGTATTCTGAGCGGAAAGAAGGGATGACAAAGCATCGGGGGGGTCGGTGAGAACATGTCGCGGCCGGCGGTGGCGGCATGGGTCGGGGGTGAGATCTTAGTCGGCGGTGGCTACGATTAACGGATTCGCATGGGTAGATGCGTTCGCGAAGTGACGTGTTGACGCCTTTTTAATAAAGGCGCGAATAGGTTCGAGACCTAGATCGGAGTGGAGGTCGACGTTCTGTACGAACCAGGGGGCTCCTACGGCTTTACGGAGGAAGCGGTTTTGAACCACTTGGAGTTTATCGATGTGAGAGAGGGCCGAATGCCCGAACACAACACACGCATAAGTCATGATGGGTCGAACGCAAGTTTTGTAAAGTGTCACCTTATTTCTAAGGGACATTTTACTCCGCTTGCAGATTAACGAATGGAGACGACCGAGTACAAATGATGCTCGGTGACGGACCCGCTTGATGTGCAAATTGGACAGTTTGTATGTGTAAAGCAGAAGTGATCATCTATGACTGCCAGTTACACTGTGCATCCCGTCATATTATCACCATAAAAAGAACATTATACAATTATAGTGGATGCCATAGACCAAATTAGTCCCAAATGTATGTTCCAGTCTGAAATTTGTGAATTGTTTTTTTGTGATTCTGTTACGATTTTATATTTGCTGCATATTGTTAATGTGAAACCATTATCAGCTATGTGCAAAAAGGATAACTTTAAGATGTTTAATACAAACATTCTCCCGTAAAAAAATTTAAATAAAGCATATTTTTAGTGACCACAGTCTACCATATAATGCTTAGAGTCACAAAGTAATCTTTTTACATGAAAATTTGGTTGGTAAACTAATCATAATAATTAAAATCTCTAAAGAGTGCACATAACAGATATTGGTTTAACAATGGTGAAATGTATATTTTCAAATAAATAAATGTTATACTAACATGAATACCCATTCTCTTTAGATCCTCAACAGCAAGTGGTGGAAAGTACTCCAGCCAGTGGCTTTCATCAGCAAAAAACTTTATTTCCTCTTCGGGAACTCCAAGACTCCTCATAATCTGCCACTGGTACTTTGCCCCACCAGTTTTGGCCACAGCTTTACTCTTCTTACCCTTACTTTTATCTTTAGGAACTACATCACCCTCCTCTTTAGCGGCCACCTCTTCCTCTTCTGGAAACACCGGTGGACAACCATATGTGGCCATTTCCCTTTTCAATTTGTCAGCACAGGCCTTTATAGGCATGCCTGTGCAGTGAAAACCAAAAGGAAACAGCACCATCTTTCCCTTTAACCTGTTATATCTTGTTGCAAACTAGAATAACAAAAAATATTCTAATGATTATTACATTACATCTATAAGCTTGGATGGAGAATAAAGGAATTAATATTTTTAAGCCCCTGGTTGGTCTGGTGGCAAAGCGCATCGCTTTGTGATCATGACGTCCTGGGTTCAAATCCTAGGTCGGACAAATGTAGTTTTTCTAACCAAAAATTCCCAGTACGAGTCCAGAGTCTGGAATTGTGCCCAGTATATGGCAATAGGCTCGCCCCCTATTACATGGGACCTTACATCGTCGGCGAAACGTGTATGTACTCAGTACACCTCTGCCACCCCCTCTGGGGAATATAGGCGTGACGGTGTGTTTTTAAGCCCCTTATTATCATTTAAGTAACATATTCTTTAGGAATATGTTTAATGAAAAACATTTGCCACATTGTGGTGACATAGTAAGTCAATCATATTCAAACATTTATATTGCAGCCAACAAATTTGCTTAATATTAATTGAGTTTACTTTTTAGACAACTTTTTGACAAATAATATATGGATATGAAGGATTTTATGTATGAAAGTAAAAGTATTTTTATATAATATGGAACCTCTTACCTCACATTTTGATAGAGAAAATGTATGACCTATATGCAATCGTCCATTCATGTATGGATAGGGAAACGTGCACATAAATTTCTCATGAGGCTTTCCATCAGCCGGTGCCTCCATCTCAAATATTTTCTCATTTTCCCACTTTAACTGGACTTTCTTCTCAATATCCTGAAGATATTCTACTTTAAATGTACCTTTTCGATCTAAATTGGCCTGAAAAGATATACAAACAGGTTATGAATCATTTCTTAAATGGAATGCAGTGACATATGTGGCGTAAAATAATACCATTTTGGAGATCTTCTATTATTGTAACTGTTGTTCACTTATAACACACAAATTGGATATTCAATTTCTAAAACTGATTTCGATATACACGTTGCAATTCGCCGGAATGACAAGTGTTGACAGTTGACATTTGTTGGACATACCTTCCTTTCTTTGATACCTTCCTTTTGGCATTAAAATCGTTCACAACACGCTGCCAGTCATTTTAATAATTTATTGCGGTCGCTGTGAGCGTAGGGAGTATGACATAAATGACATTGTCGTTTCATCTAAATTCACGACGATCGACGTCAGGAGGAGCATCGAAATAACCTTTTGTAGAATGTGGTTGTATTTTTGACGGATAACTGGTTTACTTACGATCATTCGCCCAAGATTGAACGGTCAGCGGGGGCATAGTAAATGGATAATATGATTATATAGCGTGAAACAAGGTGAATAGAAATTGCGGCGTGAATTGAAACAAAACCAGGAGTTTTAAAAGGTTGTCTTCGGCTCGATTTACAGCCCGTTAACGTGCCTTAATTTCTACTATTTATTAAACAGCAACATTTTCTCTTTATATCTCTATATACTCAGTCATTAATGTCAAGTTTGACGCAATTTGACAAAAGCAGCTAAACTCGACAAGTTGTACAAGCGATACTTATCGATGTAAAACTTTTTGTTTATATTTGGGGTTTTAAGTATTTTTTTGATTACATTTGTTTATTTGGACAAAAAAAACCCTCGTCTATTTGTGATTATAATGGTAAAGTAGACTATTCAATGATTTTTTCTTATTTTTAGTAAAATGAGAATACATGTATTTTTTCTCTAATTTCAGTTAAATAGATACTAGTGAAGAGTTAATAGATACGAATGAGAGCTTAATAGTAACATTTTTTAAGGACATCAAAAAGTATTGTTAAAAACAAAATTTAAAATTTGTTATTCTATCTATCTATCTATATCATCACGCCAGCTCCCTCGCGGGGTAGGCAGAGAGTACAGAGTTCCAACAGGTTCTTTCCTTACATACCTCTCTGGCTTCCTCCACTCTCATAGTTCGTCTCATACACACTCGCCGGTTACGGAGACTCTTGACTTGCCCTTCAGCTAAGACACGGTCTATTTGTTATTATTACTAATAAATCTTCTTCTTAGTGTTTCGACGGCAAACATGATTATAATTATATGGATGCTACCCAGGAGGTGGCCACACTGATTACATTGTCAGAAGCAGACATCAAATCTCGCTGCGTGCAATTGTTAGGGCACGCAGAGCATGATATAAGATAGGACATTATGAGTTGATCCGCACAATAACCTCAGATTAGTACTGTCTGTAAGTCCCCACCTGATCATGTTTTCCTTCCTTTGGCCGACCTGGGTCCGAAGTCTATTTAAAGACTTCCAGACTGGCCATGGTAATTTATGTCCAGGTAGGGGACTCTCAGCAGGTGGAACAAAGGTATTTGGTAACGATACTCCTTCCCTCCAAAGGTTGGGTCTTGCTTTTATTAGTTCTTGAGTTAATGGGTTGACACACTTATATAATTAATGAAATTTGATAATTACAATTTTAATTTAATAAGAAAAGTTTTCTTTCATTTGACCCGCGCACACACACAACTCCTACACAAAGGTACCTACCATAACAGATGGAGTCAGTGGCAGCCCTAGCCTTTTTTCTATCCACCCCTGAGTCGTATCTTTGTGTTTTTACTTCAGTTTCAGGGAAATAGAAAGGGCCTGATTTTCCATTAATTTATGAAGAATTTATGTTTTTATATACGTTTTGAGTATTAGAATTTGGTAAGTTACAACAAGACTCATAATATTAAAATGCTTAGATGACAGCACACACCCATACACCGTCACCCCTATATTCCCCAGAGGAGGTGGCAGAGGTGTACTGAGTACACCCACGTTTCGCCGACGATGTTAGGTCCCATGTAATAAGGGGTGAGCCTATTGCCATATACCGGGCACAATTCCAGACTCCGGACTCATACTGGGAATTTTTCGTAAGAAAAACTACATTTGTCCGACCTAGGATTTGAACCCAGGACCTCGTGATCACAAAGCGATGCGCTTTGCCACCAGACCAACGAGGCAGTCAATGATGACAGCTCACCTACTAAATATATAAGAAAATCAGCGTAGAAGTTTTACAGTAAATACATTCTACGGTTAAAGCAGCTGGAGTGTTTAGAGGCACAGACTACTCTCACTGGATGGTTCGATCCTCTCGTAGGAATATTTTTAGTGTGACACACAAATTGTATTTAAAAAAGCAGATGGTGAGTTTTAATAACAAAGGTGTTTTTTTTAAATTCAAGTATATATTAGACCTTACTTGCATATCTGACATATGCAAAGCTATACGAAAATATCGTATTTAGAGTAATATGATGTGTTACAGCTGTTTGTTTATGTTTCCCATTTTAAAGTACTTGATTTGCCCACATTGATCGCGTTTGATAAGTGGAACGCACCGGTAGAGTGCATTTTGACCACAACACTATTCATCGCCGCCATTTTTAAACAAAGACGACAAAAAAATTGGCGGCATCGGCGGTGTACACTCTACTGATTGTATCTGTCATTTTGCCGGAAACTTCGCCCGCCACCCCTGCAAAAGACGCATTTTCTTTCGTGAAACGCAGTTATAAATCTTTGTAATTACTGTGAATTTTGTGATATTACATCCAAGAATTACATCGTGATAATGGCACCCAGATCTATGAAAGCTAAGGTATAGCTTTTTCTTATTAAAACTGAAACTAAAATTTAAGTGTTCGCGTTCACTTACGAACTGGTTTTTTGCATTGTTATCAAGGAACATTTACATTTTGGTTACGTTATGCATAAATGATGCTTCAAATCTGTAATTCGCGGCCATGGCAATATGATTCGCATTATTTTATTCATAACTGCATGAATTGTTCACGTTATTTTAGTAGCCCGGTACGAACATCATGGAGCTTTCAGCAACTGCAATTATGTTGAAGTCACTTGGCGGGCTTATTGTGTTAGTTGCCGTACAAAGAGTGTTATTAATTGCAGGCGTAGACCATAGTCTAATTTTAGGTTAAACGAAAAGATAACGTGTTCTTGTTAGATAGATTCTAGGTAGTACGTAATAAAAGATTAAGTGGTATCAATTCTTTCATTGTGTCAAAATTTCTATTGTCCAGTAGACATGTGTCGGTCTTTACTAATTTGATACTGTGATATGAAACATGTATGTGAACTACAAGATTCGAAGAAGTTGTACTTAAAAAATGCCTCATTTGTATCTGAATCTTGATCTTACGTTCACCAGTCAGTATAGAAAGGCGCTACCTACCTAATCTTACAGAACAAACAAAATCTTTATAGTTCTTCCAATCTGAAACTGAATCTTGATCTTTCATTCTCTAAACTTGCTGTGGCACAGAACAAACGAATACTCCAATGAGATGTTGGTTGGTTTGTTAGCTGATTCAAACATACACATTGGGATTTAAATCTTTGTACTGTTTCAGATACAAATGATTGAATCTGAACAGTAAGACACTTTTGCCATGTCTATTGTACAGTATCTAGGTATTGTGTTCAGTCAAAAAAAATAGATGCTTTCTAATGGATATCACAATTCATTTCCCAGCGGCATGGTCTCAAACTAAGAGGGTTTAGGCCGTAGTCCACCACACTAGCCCTGGCCCAGTGTCGGTTGGTGAACTTCACACACTTTTGAGAAACTCTTAGGCATGCAGGTCGCCTCATGATGTTTTCCTTCACTGTTAAAGCAAATGACAGTTAATTTTAAATACGCACATGCTTTCAAAAAGACAGGTGCGTGCCTGGGTTTAGACCTCTGACTTTGTAGTTCAACGGTCTAACCACTAGGCTATCACTACTCTTTACTTTGATATCTCAGTAGCCAATTATATTTTACAGAAACCTGCAGATGTTAAAGTAACAGAAACTGAAGTACCTAAAAAAGGACGGGGGAAGGGAAAAAATGTTGAAGCAGAGGTTGAGGAACCAGACACTGAAGTAATTGAGAAGGCATCTGTCATTGAAAAAAAAAGTAAGCGTGGCAAAAGAGCTGCAAATGATGGTGAACAAGCAAGCATTAAATCCGAGGAATCTGCTCCACCGGCCAAGAAGGGGAGAAAGAAAAATGTTCCAGATGCAGAGGAAAAGGCAGTGTCTAACGGCGATCAATCAGCAGATGAAATGTCCGTTCAAGCTGAAGATGAACAAAACGATGAGAACATAGAAGCAAATGGTCACAATGAAGAAGCACAGAGTTCCGCAAGCAGGGGAAAAAAGAAACAAGGAAAAAAAGAAGTAGTGCCAGAAAAAACTGAAATTAAATCTGGTAGGGGCAGAAAAAATAAGCAAGAAATTGTTGAAAATGATGAGTCTCCAAAAGAAGAGAATAAACCAAAAGCAACTGGAAAAGGTAGAGGTCGTCCAAAAGCTCAGCTCAAGGTTGAAGATGAACCAGAAGATAAGGCTGAGAATGTTGAAGATGACTTAAAAGATAAAGCTCCAAAGAAAGGTAGGAAGAAAGGTGTCAGCAAACCAAAAGTAGACAAGGCAGAAGAGAGTGAAAAAGAAGAGCCAGAAGAAGATGAAAATGAACCAGAAGAGAAGCCAGTTGAGGAGCCTAAAAAGAAAGAGCCCAGGGGCAGGAAGAACCAACCGAAGAAAGCAACAGCAGTGGAAGAAGAAGAAGACGATAAAGAGGAAGTGACCTCGAAAAAAAGAAAGGTTACAAAAAAAGAAGACAAATCCAAAGGTATGCATTTTAATCTTTACCTAGTTGAGAAGAAAGTGTGACAGTTCGAATTATAATTTAATTTTTAGATAATGTAGCTCGTAGCATAATATGGTTGCATTTACAAACATGAAATTCGTATACACAAACAACCAAAGCGAAAAAAATGTTTGTGGGTCACATGGGCAGAGCAATTTAAGCTCCTATCCACTGGACCAGGTCTGCTGTCAGTGGCTGCCTAATGATTGTACATGGAATAATGAGGTGAACATAATTTTTTTTAGGTGCAATCCTAATATGGATCAACTAAAATTTGTTTTACTTGACCCCATTAGAATATTTATAATACTAAACACATATTGGTTAAACTTGTTTAGTTTCATCTTCATAATGGGATTCCAATATCTTGATTCAGCCAAATTGAAAGGATCCCATCAAAACTGTTTCAGTGATTTTTACATTATGCTACTGGATGAAGTTATAATTTAAAAATTAGTGTCCGACCGAAACTAGTGTTTACAGCCGAAACCGAATATCGGCCTCTGTTCCGGTTTCTGTTTCGGCCGAAACTTCCTTTTAGAGATATTATATTTTACGCTATTTTAAGTTCATTTTAGATTGTTGTTAGGTTCTAATATGTTTGTGTTCATAGAAGCAATTTTTTGTTAAATTGCTCAAAAAAAAAACTTTTTGATGAGGTTAGGTGGGTATGTGTTCACTCGGAACAATAAACTTTATAGAAATCAGTAATCGCTAAACTGTTGACTGCAAACTACAAAACCAACTTCGCACGACAGTTGGCACGGGCCCGGGAGAAATGAGTGGATATGAGCGTAAAAGGCATGTTCATTTAAAATCGGAAACCCTGAATCAATTCAGTGAATAGGTTGTAAAACCCCTTGAATCTAGCCGATTCACGTTACAATAATGAATAATCCTTAAAAATGTATTTTTAAAAACAAGCAAGTATCTATAACTGGGGAGTTCCAATGGCCATATTCTGGGGTTATCATCGGGTCCTGGATACCATCTGAATGTAAAGTACTTGTTAAAACCAATCCAACAAATCTAAACATGGGGGAGTTATATCGTTTTTGGAATTTGTTTCTTTTTTTAAAAAAACGTTGCCCCACACTAGGATTTATTCCTGTGTCGTGGGTGCGTTTTACACACATGAAAATTCACATACACAATATAACCCCATTGTCTTTAGGCTTTGAACCGAAATTTGGAATACGTATGTACCGTCGAAAAACTTGAACGATGACCACCATAAGGCTGTGTGTGCATGCAGGCAATACAAACGTCGGATAATGCGCCACATGCAAATAAAAACAGACAATTACAAAAGTCATAAAAGCAGTTAAAACAAAAACTTTTACAAAAAAAGGGCTTTTGTTTAAACAAATGGTTTTCGTCTTATTGCATTTGATCCATTTTTTGCTTTGATTGAGCTGATGGCTCAATCAAGTGCTTGAAAAATGGATCACAAAATTTAAACCTAAAGAGCGACAGACAAACAAAGCAGCTTGCTTTATTTATTACTAGCTGTTACTCGCGACTACGCACGTGTTTATTTTATAATTTGACATTGGTTACATTTAATTCGCTAAATCTTTAGCGTGATTCATCGCTAACGCAGTCTCAAAAAAAAAGCACAATTCTGGGTTATTTGTTTTTGAAAAGGATCCACACCAGTTTATCTATTTACTATAATTTTTTTGGTAAATGGCTGATTTAAACCTAGTCAGGTAGACAAAGATCCTAATCTGGCGAAATAATATTTAAAAAAAGTACATTGCGAGCTAAGTATGTAACAGTTTTGTTAGTACATTTCATGCCAGTCTTCTCGCAAAAATATACAGTTTATTTTCATGATCAAAATCATGTTAAGGTATCTTAAATAAATGAATATACAAAGTTTCGTGTCCAGGCCATTCATCATTAAAGAGTTCTCTCCAGGAGAGACAATCCTTAATGCATCATCGGTTCATGCACGAAATCATGTTTAAGTGTTTAAATCAAACGTGTATGCACAATTTCAGGTGAGTGGTTTTAACCACCGAAGAATCTCGTGAGGAGACGAATGCAATATCAGTTTATGGAGGAATTCATGTATAGGCAAAATCAGACATTTTAACATGACATTGCAGCTCAAGACTAACAATAATAAAGTCTTATGGTTTATCCCGCGACTATCCCGGATTATATTTATTATTTTAAGTTAGGGTATAAATGATTACCATACCGAATTTCATTGAAATCCGTTTGGTAGTTTTTGCGTGATTGAAACACAAAGAGATAAACAGACAGACAATAATCAAAAAAAAAATTGTTTCGGCGTAAAGAGGCCGATTGATGAGGAAATGTAACCCATTAATTTTTTTTATAATATTCAATGTGCAGATTTGGCCCGATTACAGTTATTTTTATTATGTATAAGATAAAAGCCTGTAAAGTGGTAATCGACAATATGGCTTATTGATGTTGTGTACGTCAAGTATTTAAATAATAACAAAACACTTGATTTGGGTAATTTTTATTTTTTGGACGGCATCCAAAAATTTTGCAAAGGGAGGGATTCAGAAAATTAATTTAAAATCAACCTCAATTCGATTAATCTACAATTATTTTTAAAGTCTCGAATTGATTCTAGTGATCAATTAAAAGATTTTTTATTTTATGTAATTTTATTATTTTTTAGAATCACCTTGCCTAGAGCGTAATTCAGTCACTTTGACAGTCGTCGATCGCTCCCGAAGGACTCCCGAAAGTTTACAAACGTAGTTTCGGTTTCGATCCTTGTTTCGGCTGGTTTTCAGCCGAAACTGAAAACCGAACTCTTAATTTTGCGCCGAAATTGGCCGAAACCGAAATTTCGGTCGGACACTATAATACCCTTGGTGACCCACTGTAACGCAAAGGCCTTCCTCCCTTTATTGTTCCTTAACATTTTTTTTTCCTTTTAGCTGAATCAAAGGATGATGATGCCGAAGATGAAGAAGCCTCAGAAACAAAACCTAAAGGTAGGAGGGGACAAAAAAAAGCAGTTGAGGCCTCCACTGAGACGGACGAGGAACCGCAAGACACCGGTGAACCAACTACAAAACGACGACGCAAGGTGGCCGAGGAAAAGGGTAATTAGTCTATTGGTTACTAATAATATAGACATTATTGACAATTAATTAATGTGGTCCGTTTATTATGATTAAGTGTGTTTTTATGGATATTTTTTCAAAATAAATCTTTTCTCAGTATATATTTGGAATGCTTTATTTTAAACCTCATCTCATAAATATCAAATACATTTCGAATCTGAAATCTATAAGCGCTATGGGAAAGAAGCTTGAGAATTGATACATTTTAGTACTAATTGGGTATAAACTATACATGTAAGTGACTAACAAAGGGTGTAATAATCATACAAAAAGTGGCTTCCAGATTGATTCTTTAAACTGACTGCCAATATTAGAGTCATAGTTTCAAGGCTTTATATTTTAATAGTAGAATTTGTTATGGTGATGGTATATTTGACTTGAATGGACTGGAATAGCCTTCAATAAAAGCTCATTATGCATGACCAATAGGATTCCTTTTTAAGTCTTCAAATCGTATTTTTGTAAAGCTGCAATGAGTTAGTGAAAGCAGGCAGCAATGAGTTACTGCATGTAGCCAAGTGGACTTCCTACAGTCGTTAATAGAAAACGAAAAAGTACGGGATGACATTTTACTATTAAAATTACATGGTGAGAACAATGTGCTGTCGAAAAGAGAAAGTCTGCGGGAAGAATAAGTCAAAAATCATTTATTTGTATAGGCCAATAGAATGGCGCTTACAAACGTCAAAATTATTACATTTTTTACATCTACGACCGGATCGGAACGCGGCCCCCACTGAGAAGATCCGGCGAGAAACTCGACGGGCTAGTCTTTTAACTTAATTTGTTTGGCCTTAGAGATAACCATCTTTTTTTTATCAAAATTGTATTATACTGCATTATTTAATGTTGCTAATTGATATCGTCAAGATATCCGAAATTTTTTAATACTCTTTCTTACATCGTCTAGATTTCTTTGTCTTAAACTTATTGATAGGCATGTTTTGGTTATCACCAAAACGCTTGTCACATGGGTCTGCAAAAACTGATATACATTTATTTACCTCAATGGCTGTAATTATATGGCTCAGTCAAAAAACTTAGGGAGACAATTGAATTGGAGTATTCATTCAAGACTAATTGGGAAATAATGAATAATATTCATTCAAGGTTTGTATCTTGAGAGTAGTTGACAATCCTTCTTGCACAACAATATTATGTGCTTTTTGCTAATGACTACCCACTAAAATTATTAAGACTATAGTCGAAAAGACTGACAAATGGTAATTAATGTTGGCTGTCAGAAGTATACCTAGAATAATGAGAAGACTTAAGAAATAATAGCATATAAGTATTTTTTATTTCTAGAAATACACGTCGTTCTAAATATAAGCGTTGCAACTCTTAAATTACACAAATTATTTTAACACCCAGATCCTTTGCGGGGTATGCAAATAGTACAGAGTTCTAACACGTCTACATGCCGCATAGGGATTGTCCATAAATCACGTGAAGTTTGAAAGAGGGTTCGAAAATAGCACTAAATATTCAAGTGGAGGGGAGTTAAGTGATTTATCACTTGTATTTATTTCTTCGTTGAACGTGCGATTTTTAAACCAAAAAGCGGCACGTGACCTTGACTGGCCTTCAAAATTTTTAAGATACTTTGTAGCACAAAACTGCGTTATTTTGGGTAGGACGGAGGGGTAGTCTAAATCCTCTTCACGTAAACAAGGGGGGAGGGTAAAAGTAGCTAAAACATCACGTAATTAATGGACAACCCCATACTGGCATGGCAGAGGTATACGATGACCACCTACATTTTGCCGACGATGTTAGATTCCAAAGTAATAGGGCACGAACCTATTGCCAGTATATGAGGCACAAGTTTGGACTGAAAGGCTACTAAGAATTTTTCAATAGGAAAGCCTCAATATCTCTATCCGACGTCGGATTCAAACGCTTTGTAAGCCGCACCATGCGCCACTAGATCAACGAGTATTATACAAAAAAATTATAAGTTTTATACAATAATAATTTCCAAAACTTCTAGTCCCCGACATGGAAAGGTACTCGTAGCACTTCTACAAGATCTTTTGGCCTTGATGCCATGGTAAGCCTTTCATTATTCTCCAGGCGTTCTTTCTTAGCCCCATAGTAAGAATCATTCCTCTTGTTCTCTCTCTTTCTTCTATATGAATAATTCCTCTCAATAACTCCTCTTTTCATTTCCATTTACGACAGCGGAATTATTCTTACTATGAAATACGACAGACAGACCAAAATAAACAGTGGATCACACAAAGATTTATGTTACGGGGATCGAACTCACGACCCGGGTAGTTGTGATCTGACTGGATTACGGAGCGGCCTACGCTCTAACCACTAAGTCCAAGTGTTGTTCCATGATAAGTCAATTTCATGTGTGTTATCTTATTGGCCAATTATTTGCGCTGAGTTGCTTCATTCTGCACCTGTTGGAACTCTGTACTCTCTGTCTACCCCGCAAGGGATCTGGCGTGAGATTATAGATAGATAGAGTTGCTTCATGCGCACTTCGAACCTATCAGTCTTGTATTTCTTCAGAAAACTTGCTTTACTTTCCATCGGGCATGTAGGTCTCTTCGCGTTTCATTCACCAGTCGAACGAACGCCGATAGTAAAAGTCCAAAAGAACATCCAAATATGAATCCTGGACCTGCTAATTACAATTCTACCAACAACGCTGTTACTGCTTTTTTAAATAAATAAAGTTACATTTCAGCTCCCATAGAAGACAGTAAAAAGAAAGCGCCTCCTAAAAACAAATCGGTAACCAATTACGAAGAATTGGACTTTTCGAATTCTTCCAAAAATAGTAATGGGAAAGAATGGAATTTCAAAATATCGAGTTGGAACGTTGATGGGATTAGAGCGTGGACGAGTAAAGGTGGCCTTGATTATTTGAAGTACGAGAAACCTGATATATTATGTTTGCAAGAGACAAAGTGCTCTCAAGACAAGTTGCCCGATGAAGTAGCGAACCTCCCAGGCTACCATGCATATTGGTTGGCCGGCGAGAAGGATGGGTACGCAGGTGTAGGCATTTACACAACCAAACTCGCCATGAACGTACAGTATGGACTCCAAAATGAGGAACTGGACACCGAAGGCCGTATTATAACTGCTGAATATGAACACTTTTATTTAGTATGCACGTATGTGCCGAATTCTGGTCGCAAATTAGTGACGCTCCCGAAAAGACTCCAGTGGAATGAAGAATTTCGCAAGTATGTCAAAGAATTAGATAAGAAGAAACCTGTCATAATATGTGGCGATATGAACGTCTCACACAACGAAATAGGTATACAACTTTACTATTATGAGATTGTATGTTTTTTTTCCTTAAGAAAACGTAGGCCCACAAGGATTTATTCCTGTGTCGTAAGTGCTTTTACAAACATGAAAACTCACATACACAAATATCCAGACCGAAACAAATAATTGTGGATCACACAGATTTGTCCCGTGCGGGAATCGAACCCGCGACTATTAGACACAGTGGGCGGAGCGGCTTAAGCTCTACCACCACGCTAAATAGTCAGTCTTTTTATTTATATTATTATCAGTGGTTACTAAGTCCCTGGCCAGTACAGAGATAATGATAGTCCTGGGGTTTTACTACAACGTCTGTCAGTATTAATTTACTCTTACTTAGCCATGAGAAAGAGGAGGCTATAAACTGCGTGTATCCACGTCTCTTTCTCACGGAAAATAAGATTAAAATAATACTGCTATAGAGATTGCGGTAAGCCCCCTGAAGTCATGCTTACATTTAGATTCGTATTTATAAATTATACAGAAAGCTAATTACATGACACATACCTGTTTACAGATTTAGCGAACCCCAAAACAAATAGGAAAAACGCTGGATTTACGGATGAAGAACGTTCTGGATTGACGGAGTTACTCGGTGATGGATTTGTCGATACATTCCGACATCTAAATCCAGACAAGACCGGGGCGTACACATTCTGGACCTACATGAATAATAGCCGGGCCAAAAATGTGGGATGGTTAGTAAAATTATATTATTTAAATCGCCAACTCTACAAGGTGATCGTAACGCAAGACTTCAGACATCCCGATTAGATAATTGCTTCACAAATTCCATACGAAAACCAAATATTCAAATTTAGCAATGAAAATTGTACGTGTCTGTGTGCGTATTGAGAAATAAGTTTTAGAAATGCACTTGAAATCTCTGTATTGCTTTGAATCAAGAATAAATTTAGTTTATTATAGCGCACTAAAGCAGTAACATTTTTTTGCAAATAAAAAAAAAGTGAAATATATTAAAAATTGTTGGAATCAACGAGTTATCGATTTAGAACAAACTACTTTTAGGTAGGTCTTGCGTTTATTAAGTTAATTTTTTTATATGTTGTTTGTCTTAGCCTGAGATGGGTGGCCGTATGCAGATTATTTTCTTTCCTGAGTGACTTCGTGCTTGGAAAGATATTTTAGGCCGTGGGTTGGAGCCCTCAATAATCCGCATTGGATCCGCGTATTGGAGTAGGACCCCTCTTATCTGAATTGTCGCAATCAACCGTGCACCTTACACACTAAAATGTAGCCACTTGCCTTAACTTGTTTGTGCGTTTTTTAATTGTGGTTTTGTGGTATATTATTAAGCAAACAAGAATTATAATGTATGGAATTCGCCCACAAAATATGCTTGCCCTAATCAATCCCTAGAAATTACGTTTACAAACATGAAATTTACAACGCAGAACGAAACGAATGATTTGTGGATCACACAAAGATTCGTCCCGCGAGGGACTCGAACCGCGACTGTTCTCTCCATTGGGTGAAGCGGCTGAAGCTCTTTACCACTGTACCAAGCCGATCGTTCCATTAGTGAAAATTTATGTTGTGAATAAACTACTTCACACAATATTTCACACCGTCACTGTTTATAATTTAATATAAGCTACGTTGTAAATTTACTACTACTATATCATCACGGCAGATCCCTTTCTGGGTAGGCAGAGAGTACAGAGTTCCAACAGGTTCTTTCCTTACATACCTCTCTGGCTTCCTCCACTCACATAGTTCGTCTCATACACGCTCGCCGGTTACGGAGACTCTTGACGTGTCCTTCAGATAAGGAATTGAAATTTAATACAATAATTATCTTTCTCTCTGTACCATCACGCCAGATCACGAATAATAATAAAGCTTAAATGAGTGTTTTTTTGTTTCAGGCGTTTGGATTATTTCATTGTATCTGAAAGACTGTTACCCTGTCTGTGCGACAGTTCGATCAGAGACCAAGTGTATGGCAGTGATCATTGCCCCCTAACACTCTTTTTGCGCTTGAGCACTGCTGACAAACCAAAAGAATAACTTACTGGTTGAAAATCATTATCGAGAGTCACTGCGGACCTGCCCTGCTTGGCAAAGGCGTCCCTCTACTTCCTCTCTCCCATATTTGCTGTTATGGGCACTTTAAAGGTGTCCAATTCATCACAATCTCAATTCCTGTATGATAGGATATGACTATGATTTACAGAAGAATCTCAAGATTTCAAGATTTCTAATGGTATTTTTTTGTAATATTTTGTTAAGGACTTTTAATTTCTAGAAAATAAAGACATGGTTACAATTTCGATGATGGCTCTTGAATTTATTTCCTGTATATAACACAACAATAAAAATGAAGAACAATTAAATAAAAATAATGATAGTAAACAGTTTTATAAAATGAAATTCAACTTAACCAATATTAATTAATTATTTAAATTTAACAATGACACCTGTGAGCCTTTTCGACGGTTCTTCAGATGAGTCTGTAAACAAAAAAAGCCTTATGAATATTTAAACAAAACACAGAATTCCGGTTATTTTTATGGTGTGTATTACTTAAATTATGTACATTAATTATTATTATCAACACAATAACAGTATTGAAATAAAAATATTTAAATCATCACCTGAATAACCCTGATGAATGGTTTTCTGTTCAACAAATTATAAGCTGTAGATAGACTACTCAAGGCATTTGGTTCTAGTTCTTTTAAACCAGAGCAAAATAGATCAATGCCAACTTCGAGCCCTGTTCCAAAGTCACACTCATCTACAGCTATACTTGCATAAGTTATTACTGGTTGTAAGTCTGATAGAATTTTATCCTTTTCTTCTTGAGATGTAGCATTCTGCAGATTTGCAAAAAGTTTTTTTAAGTTTGCTGTAGAAAAAAAAATTATAATTTTGAAACAATAATTTATGAGATGCGAGTCAAAAGTTGTGGTGTTTTTAGAAGGTAATAAGAGCAATGGTAGGTGGATGTGTTTACCAAATCTAGGGCATATTCTTTATTATATACACTGGGATGGAAAAATAAGTTTATAATTTAAAAAAATACAGAATGTGAGCTTAACTCAAAGATGAGTTATCTTTCAGCAAACCTTAGAGTGTTGAGAGATGAGGAAGTGATTAAGAGGGCAGTTATACAATAGAATGTTAATAGAAATAAATGCTATATTTTCATATATATACCTAGTTATGTACTATAAAAATATTAAATACATATACTTATAATACATACCTAAATAAATCAGGATAGGAAATGTTCTCTGATTCTTCTTCTGAAAAGTGAAGCTCATCTCAATGAAAATGAGCTTGCATGGATGGACTGGGGAAGTTAGTTCCATAGATGCACAGCACAAACAGTGAAGGACTCATCCTAACAACTGTGCCCTATTTGGGTCTGTGCATATCTTTACCAATGTGTACAGATTACAAGCAATGTGAAGAATGACTTTGAAATATTGTTTACTTACCATCAGTTTCAACTAAACGCCTATAGCCTAACTGCGTTTTCTTATCATAAGGCACAACAATTCCTGCACCATGGAATGTTTTTGTAACTATTTGTGATAATCTTTTCTTCATAGTGTATTCTTCTAGAGAAATATTATTTTCCTCTGCATATGTCTTGATTTTACTCATTAGTTTCTGACATGATACAGCTGTAAAGGGTGAACATTTTTTCTCATTTTGCAAATACAAGCTGAAAGAATACAAGTCATAAAATAAATTAAGTGCAGACCCATTATCTGCATAAATTTGTGTGAAAATTAATAATGAAGGAATATAATCAACAACAAATTTTGGTAGTAACAAATATTGGATATTGCCACTGATTGCAGTTTTGCTATGGCAAACCTAGTGCACTAAAAATTACAGGATCTTAATTAAAAATTGCCATTTAGCCAACATGACAAAAACTATAAAGAAAGAAGAAGCATTTATTGAACAATGACAACACAAGGACAATGGGATAACAGCAATAATAACAAACGCATCAACAGTCACCAGAAGTTGTGTGGGGTCGAACAGGATGCTGCCTCACTATGTTACTACAATATAATGTTTTATGATGGTGCAGTGCTGGTATTCTGGCAGCACCTTTTTAGACAAGGGTTTTAAAAGCTCTACTTTGCAATCCTACTAATCCTATATGCTACTAATATTAATGTGAAAGTTTGTATGTTGAGATGTTTGCTACTCAATCATGCAAAAACTGAACAGATCTGAATGAAATTTAGCATACAAATAGTTTACTGTCTGGATTAACACACAGGATACTTTTAATCACAGAAAAATGTTAGGTTCTTGTCTAAAGTCAATGCGGACGAAGTTGTGGGCAGAAGCTTATAATATTATATATGTCATTAAACAAAGAAAAGAAAAATACATAGATAGACAAACTCACTAAACTGCTCCAAATATATTGGATGCCATGGGTGTTATTTGACAATTTTTAGAACTGTCATTACTGGCTAAAAACACAGGTTTTGCTTCTGGATCATCCCTGAAGTAGCCAATGTGGTATTCACTGTTTTTCTTCTTCAAAACAGCCTGCAAATATAAATTTGAGAACATGGCTAACAGTATTGATATAACTACATTCTACATATTGTTGCGTTTGCGGGGTAATTAAATGCCGAATAACGTGCGAAGTACTTTATTAGGCGCTGTACACACAAAACAGTACGTCATATGCAAATACACACGCGAACTAATCACATACTAGTACTACTCTCGTTAGTACCCAAATACTGCTTCCAAGTCGCTGAGTCACTCGTAGTATCCATATATCTGTTATAAATGAAATGCTAAAGTCGCCGGTGTATTCCACTTAGATCGCTTGTTCTCCGATTTGGTCACTATTGCTTCCGAGAAGAGACTGTGTCGTCCCTGCGCTCTGTTCCTTTTATACTCCTATGAAAGTTCTAGAACGGACGTGAACCTTCTAAGTACATCGAACAATAACTGGCGCGGCCCACAAAGCGGTATTATTATTACATACCTATTTGTGTGTGAACAAATAGGTACTTGTATACCGTGACCGCGCGCCGGTGATAATTAAAGGGATGGAACCTTCTAGACCTTTCACCACTTGAGCGCGGATTCTAGATCTTTCTAGTCAGATCAACAGGGAACCTAAGGGTGTGTTATGCGTTTAAGAATCGACATCCCCCATAAAGACTTTTCAAGATATGGGGATATGTTCGGGTCGTAACAATATTACGCAGTTAATATTTGTTATTCTGAATATTAACAATGGCCAAGCCATTCAGTGATTTGTGAGTAGGTTGATAAGTTCACTGAATTGAGTAGTTGTAGGTTCGATTCCCATGGCAGATAAACTTGTATGTAATGATCAATCTGCTCTAGATCTAAATAATAATAATAATAATAATAATAATAAAGCGTTTATTTCTCCTCACATTGTGTATGTACAGGGTAATAATATAAGTAAGGTAAGAATTTTTATAATATCATAAATCATAAATGGCAGAGCCGGACCTAATTTTTATCTGCTTGATTTGTGAGAGATGGCCTTTAGCCAGCACTGTGACAGAATAAGCTTGACATGACAGGCTGCTTGATCACTTGGATGCCCTAAAACCTCATACAATAAGAATTATGTAGATGATGATGTGTAAGGGTATGCTCCATTGGTTGGGGCATATAGAAAGAATGTCAGAAGAAAGACTGACAAAACAGATATACATTGCAAAAGTGGAAGGATGTAGGTACAGGGAAGACCTAGACTCTTACCATGACCAAATAGACCGAGGCTTATTTAAAGGACAAATCAAGTCTCCGTAACCAACGAACTATGAGAGTGGATGAAGCCAGAGAGGTATGTAAAGAAAGAACCTGTTGGAACTCTGTACTCTCTGCCTACCTTGCAATGGATCTGGCGTGATGATGTAAATAGACGACGTATAATTGCAAGGCATAAGCTTAATCACTCCAAAAAATATAATAGATTAAATAATATAGTACACTTACCTGAAATTCTGGTGGATCATAAAAGAACCTCCAATGAATCAAGTATAATTCTTTATCATCTAACATAGGCAGTTTTCCCAATAACAAATCGAATGGGCCAATAAGCTCTAAGTTAACAGAGCCAAGAATTTTTTCTATTGCTTGATCATGTTCAGTGAAACACTCATAAAATTTAAAAAAGTCATCTGTCATTTCTACTAAAAACAATTCCTTAAATATTTTGTGATCTGTACTTTTGTCATAGAATGATACATTTTCCGGCAGTCTAATACACCTGTCGACATGTACTGATGTGGTGGTATGCTCATCACAGTTTGATGGTTTGCTAACTACTTCAGTTACAGGTTCATCTTTCGGTTTATCTCTTAACTGGTTTATCTTTTTCCCTTCGGTGTGTTTCGAATATGGTTCACACTTTCGTTTAATACGGTTTTGGTGGACGTTGTTTTTTTGAGGTGGATGTTTGAATTTTTTATGGTGATCTGGGTTCTTTTGGTAGCATTTAGAACCATATTTGCAAATAGCCCTGGGATCAGTGACGTATTCATCCCATTTGTCTGCCATTATAATCAATCACTTAACAATAAACTTACAATACAATAAGCAATACAAGTTAACGAATAATTTCTCACTACAGAAATTAAGACGACCGAGATGACATTTCCTATTTGACATTGACAATTATTGACACTGACACAGAAAAAACAAAACCCTTTTCCTATCATGCAATTCTGCATCACTTAAACCAATCATGGTAATTTTTAATACAATAACATTTTTATAATTTGCAGTATTTATAATTCCTATCATCTATTCGTAATTAAATTACAACTACAAGTTTTCGTGATAGTATAATATGAATGTAGTTAAATTTTCAGAGCGTAAACGTACCAGAATATAAAAAAATCAAGTGTAGTAGATTAAAAATAAACCGAATTATTTTTATATTTATTTTACAAAAATCGTCTTATCAATAAAAAAGAGAAAAAATATTTAATAGGATAATTTAATTCCAAATGTGGCGACATTAAAAATATATACTATGAAACGACTGTCCGTATGAAAAAGTGCAATGGCATTTTTTCGCACATTTTTTTAAGTTTTTTTTGTGTCAAGCGTATGGTTCGCGGTGGACATTGAAGCGGATTCTTTTTATAAAAATGTGTTATAAATAATTTGTTTGTCTTAACGTTTCATCTTAATTTATATGACATGCAATAATTTATTAATTTTAAATAACTGTTGGCGAGATACGTAATTTACTGGAGTAATGATTAAATTTATTCATGCGGTAAATTAGACGTGAATTCTTCTTCAAATTGGTGCACAATGTAGTTATTGGTATCTCAAAGTGTTTTCAATGAATAGGTGTTTACGTTTTTACAATAATTTGCCAAGGACATGTACATAATAAATCATCGTTACTCACGACATTCTTCAGTTTCTGCGGACGACGGATCATGTTATACTTCTGGTAAATGCATGTATTTTTATATTACATGGTTATTTTCAAGATTTATAAATTGCTATTTGAATACTGTTGTATGGTATATAAGTATCTTAATCGTTGGCATAATGTTCAAAATGCACCCTTTGAGTACATGAAGGTAATGAAATTTCCATTGGAGGCTATAAGTGTATATAATATAACATTTATTAATAAATTGAATTCTTTCAGTAAAGCATAAAACAAAAGAAATATAGAAAGGTCCCTTAATTAGGGGTTAATGAAATTGTTTTTGGTGTCCATTATTGTTTGGTGCAATCCCTGTCTGACAAAAAAGGACCAAGCTTTTACACATATTTTATGTGGGTTAAATAGTGTAGTTGTTGTTATTTGGTAGGTGTTAGCAAGTTAAATAGGTAAGAATGCAAATGTAAAATAATTGCTATCTGGTGTCAGTGGTCCTGCATGGGTATATGTTAGCACTTCACTTCATAGTTATTACCATATCCTTGTCACCCTCTCATAAATCAGCAAATTAATGCAAATCATTATTTTCAATGTTTTACCTGACAAGTCATTCTAATGTATTGTAAAAGTTTGTTGGATATTTGAATCCCTATTAACTACATATTCATATTAACTGTTTTAGTATTCAACATACCTGAATATATAACAGAAACATAAAATACCAATCAAAAAAACTTAATATTCTAATAGATAAATAACAACACCACACTGTCACATCCATATCTCCTAAGCAGGTGTGGCAGAGGGGTACTGAGTACACCCACTTTTCGCCGACAATTTTAGGTCCCATGTAATAGGGGGCCAGCCTATTGCCATATACCTGGCACAATTCCAGACTCCAGACTTACACTGGGAAGTTTAAGTTAGAAAAACTACATTTGTCCAACCTTGGATTTAAACCCAGGACCTCATAATCACAAAGCGATGTGCTTCGCCACTAGACCAACGAGGCAGTAAATACAACAGGCTTGAAAAAAATTGTTTGATAAATCCAACTGAGGCAGTTTGAGGGTTTAAGGTACATAGTAAGTAAAATAGGCAGGCATACATTTTCATTGATACATTTACCCCAAATATTCGCAACAGGTGTCATAATATGGATCCAGGGTAAAATTTTAATTGTTGTTTATAGACTTAAGGGATTTTATTTTTTCAACATTAATATTGCTGCTTCATTTCAGCTCTTAGAAACATTGCATGCATTGTTTTTGTTTACAGTATACTTGCTACTTTTACCATTAATATCGTCTATTTTCACAACCGTATAGATCTTGAAAGAACATTTTGGAACTCTGTACTCTTAAGTCTACCATGCAAGGCACCTGCAGCAGATATTTGAAAACTACTATATTTATATTTTATATCTTCTCACTTAATCTAAACTATCTGGATTTTGTGGTCTGGAAGCAATTGCTTTCAGCAATAGGACCACCAATTGAACCTAGCTCTTTTTAATATTTTTCTATGTAATTAATTATAATATCACTTGTGTACAATAAAGAGTACTTTATCTATCTATAGATGATTTAAATACAACTCATGAGATATAAGTACCTCTTATGCTAGTTTTTACCCAGAGAAAATGGCATGGATGTGTAGTACACCAACAATTCACTAAAGCATTTTATTCTTAATATGATAGGAGTCACCATTGTTAAGCCACACCCTACTTCTTACTAATATTATAAATGTGAAAGTTTGTATGTTTGTTACTCAATCATATAAAAACGGCTATGGATGAACGGATTTGGATGAAATTTGACACATAGTTAATTACATTGATTAATACGTAGGATACTTTTTATCCCATAAAAATGTTAGGTTCCTTTCTAAAGTCAATGGATGAAGTTGTGCGAAGAAACTAGTTATTTTTATATTAATAGAAGAGCCTATACTGTCCCACTACTAGGCCAAGGCCTTCACGAATAGAGATGAGAGAGATTAAGTTATACTCTATGACCTGGATCCAGTGCATATTAGTAAAGAGGATAATTTATTTTGCACTCTGTAATTCACAAATAAGTGACATTGCACTTTTATTTTTTGCAACATATTTCATCCCACTATTAGGGAATAGTCTCTCCCATGTCTCTCTCACTTTACACACTTTTTACATGCTTGGCCATTTCACAGCACATCTTTTCAAAATGTCTTAACTTTTCACTGACATAAGGGTTTCCTCCTGATGCATTCCTTTATCATCAGCAAGTTACTATTGCATAAGTTTGAGCTCAGGTCTTAAATCTGGACCTCATGGTTACAAGATGAGAATTTTACCAACTACACTGAAGTTGATATTCTATTATACAATAAATGGGTCTGTAGATTCTATATATACTAAATATATTTAAAAAAAAAGTTTAATAAAAGGCTCATGCAAAAGCCACTGATTAGATTTTGAAGGAACCACACATTTCTATAGATTATAGTCAGACTTTAAAGGTGTTATAATATGTTCTATCAAAATTGGTCTGGTGGAATATATAGCTTGTCAAAAGTTAAGCTGGATCAGCCAGCCATAGTACTCGTCTTCACATCAAGTTCACGCGATCGGAAAAATATTTAGGTACTTAGAGATTAATTTAGTCAGTCTATGGTACTTAAATAAAAATAATACCTGTAATGCCTATTCTTTTAAGGTGTCCTCAGAGATGTACCTACATACGTATGTACATACGCCTGTATTTCACTGAAGTATTTGAGCAGGCGGGTGGAGCTGCGGGTGAAATCTATATATGCTGTCTACATTTTTCTGAGAGGCACGATGTTAAAACATGCATGAGTATCCCTAACCTTGACAGAGCGCGTCGTCGGTGCGTTCAAAATTCTGTTATTCTGGATATAAAAAATGTAGCACCAATTAATTATAGTGATCTTAGCGTAGGCCGCCGTAGTCAGTAAATCGGGTGCACGAGAGTTTGATTTATCCGAAATAGAAAATGCCCAAGCAGCCTGTTTCAAGGCGGGCGTTCACCAACGGAAAAGAAAAGAGAGGCATTTGTTTACTCAGTAAAACAGCTACGACAGTTAGGCAGGTATATAAATAATCATTGTGCCACTGGAATTCGAAGGCCTCCCGTACCTTCTTCCACTTTTCTCGGCTTAGTACAGGCTGACGGTAGTTCTTTCGATAAGCCCTTAGTCCATCCAGCTCGTCTCACCACTTTCTAGGCCTGCCGCTCTGTCGTGTCTCGATATGTGGGATCCACGGTGTAGCTGCTTTTGCCCAAAGCGCATCCGGCATACAATAGATATTTCCGACCCAGCTCCACTTTAGTTTTGCAGTTGAGTGACCTACATCAGTAATGTGTGTTGGAGCGCAAAATCCAGTTTCTAACACTCAAAACCAAAATCTCTTCACACGGAGCTTTTCTTGGGCAAGTTATTTTCGATAATGGCGGTTATTTTGTGTTTTAATCTAATCACTATAAAATTATCGAGACTAAAACGGACGGACGGACGATTTAGCGCAGTAGTTAAGAGCTTAAGCCGCTCCGCCCACTGTGTATAATAGTCGCGGGTTCGATTCCCGCACGGGACAAATCTTTGTGTGATCCACAATTGTTTGTTCCGTTCTAGGTATTTGTGTCTGTGAATTTTTATTTTTGTAAACGCACCCAAGACACAGGAATAAATCCTAGTGTAGGGCTACGTTTTTAAAGAAAACGTTCACGCAGTTTTTCGATTTCCTTAAATGACGCCCATGTTACGCCTACCTAATTGATACACACTAATATGCCCGGTGAAGTTGTAAAGGCCTCACGGCCAACAGCCTATATCACTCAAAAATACACACATGATACACACTAAACTTTCGTATTTGTCATATTATACCGTACCGTACGGTTTCGCAACTTTTGCAACTGACGGTTTCAAACCTTATATAGTTATCCTTGCGAAGGAACCGGGATTTGTATAAAAATTAGGCATACTAGATCTCAGCCCTCATGACTCATGTTTGTGATTTCTTCGACATACCTATGCACGGCATGCACTATGTTAATATTTTCTTGTATGCTTGCCAAGTCTCGCTTGATTTTACTTTGGTACAATCACCAACAAAATAACAACCATACGAGTATTCTCTAAAATCAAACAAACATTTGAGATAGTTCAATCATTACGATTTTATCTAATGTACAATGAGATTTTATCTATAGACACCTTATACCTACCTAACCTACTCATAAAGTGACGCACTCGGGCTAAAACGCATCCGTAACAATGCACGCTTTCCTTTCTGTCATCAGTAACGTAATTATTTTTGTATTTCCGAACGTGGGAGACGAAATGGTAGGCAGTCTATTGGCCGGCTTTTAAAGTGCAATATCGGTGCGCAGTTAAATTATCAAAGTTCGGATATGTTCATATATAGACGTCTGTATTAAGGATGTATACTTAAATTGCAATAATAACATTAAATTTTATGAAGATATAGGTATTGAGGAGACCATAGAGCAGAACAAGGGCTCTAAAGTGTTCGCAAGAGACGCGTCTATTGGGCAGAGCCAGTTGACGAAGCTGAAGACGGAGGACGGAAACGTAACGTCAAATAGGTCAGAGGTGCTCAGGGAGATAGAGAGGTTCTATGGACAGTTATATACCTCAGTAGCTAAACCTGTTGTTGACTTGGTAAAAGACCCAAGAGCCAAGCTAACCCGACACTGCACTGAAGATATCCCGGACATCAGCCTGTGCGAAATTAGGATGGCTCTCAAACAACTAAAAAACAACAAAGCGCCGGGTGAAGACGGAATTACTGCAGAACTTCTGAAGGCGGGCGGATCGCCGGTACTTAAAGTCCTTCAGAGGCTATTTGATTCCGTCTTGCTTGAAGGGAAAACGCCGGAAGCATGGAACAGGGGTGTGGTGGTGCTGTTTTTCAAGAAAGGTGATAACACCTTATTGAAGAACTATAGGCCCATCACACTGCTGAGCCATGTTTATAAGTTGTTTTCGAGAGTCATTACGAATCGTCTCGAACGAAGGCTTGATGACTTCCAGCCTCCCGAACAAGCCGGTTTCCGGAAAGGTTTTAGTACCATAGACCACATACATACGCTGCGGCAGGTTATACAGAAGACTGAGGAGTATAATCGGCCACTATGCTTGGCGTTTGTGGACTATGAGAAAGCCTTTGATTCGATCGAGACTTGGGCGGTTCTTAGATCTCTCCAGCGATGCCGCATTGACTATAGGTACATCGAAGTGTTGAAGTGCTTGTATAATAACGCCACCATGTCAGTCCGAGTACAGGGGCAGTGCACGAAGGTGATCCCCATAAAAAGAGGAGTAAGACAGGGAGACGTTATTTCTCCGAAACTGTTTACGGCCACCTTAGAGGACGCCTTCAAGCTCTTGGAATGGCAAGGACTTGGCATCAACATCAATGGCGAATACATCACTCACCTTCGATTTGCCGACGACATTGTGGTCATGGCGGAGTCGCTGGAAGATCTAGGACGAATGCTCGGTGACCTCAATAGAGTATCCCAACAAGTGGGTCTTAAAATGAATATGGACAAAACAAAAGTAATGTTTAATGTCCATGTCGTACCCACCGCACTCACCGTTGGGAACTCTACTCTTGAAGTTGTCGACGAATACATTTACCTGGGACAGGCAGTCCGGTTAGGTAGGTCCAACTTTGAGAGAGAGGTCAATCGACGAATCCAACTCGGCTGGGCAGCGTTCGGGAAACTGCGCAACATCTTCTCATCCAAAATACCTCAGTGCCTAAAGACTAAAGTTTTTAGTCAATGTGTGTTACCAGTGATGACATATGGATCAGAGACGTGGTCTCTTACAATAGGTCTCATAAAAAAGCTCAAAGTTGCTCAGCGAGCTATGGAAAGAGCTATGCTCGGCGTTTCTCTACGTGATCGAATCAGGAATGAGGAGATTCGTAGAAGAACCAAGGTCACCGACATAGCCCTCAGGATTAGCATGCTGAAGTGGCAATGGGCTGGCCACATAGCGCGAAGATCGGACGGGCGTTGGGGCAGAAAGATTCTAGAGTGGAGACCACGTATTGGCAAGCGCAGCGTAGGACGACCGCCTGCCAGATGGACCGACGATCTTGTGAAAATCGCAGGAAATCGTTGGATGCAGGTGGCATCGGACCGGTTACGCTGGAAAGCGATTGGGGAGGCCTATGTTCAGCAGTGGACAAGTATAGGCTGAAATGATGATGATGATGATGATAGGTACACAGCACTTAAACCGTCATCTAATGCGTAATTACGTTGCCGTACGTTTAGTTCTGTGTTTCGAGCATAAGCAGGCTCAAAGACTTCGTAACGTCCAGGGGTATCCTTATCGACGAGCAGTTTGGCTTTCGAGCCAAACACTCTTGCGTCCACCAAGTGCACCGCATCACGGAGCACATCCTCTCCGGTCTCAATAGACCCAAACCCATCTACACGGGCGCCCTCTTCCTAGATGTCGCGAAGGCATTCGACAAAGTCTGGCACAACGGCTTGATCTACAAGCTCTACCAATTGGGTGTGCCGGACAGACTCGTACTCATCTTACGAGACTTCTTGTCGAATCGCGCCTTCCGTTATCCCTCCCTATCAGCTCCACTTCCCACTCCATCAGTGCTGGAGTCCCACAGGGCTCAGTTCTCTCTCCGCTCCTGTTTAGCCTTTACACGAACGACATTCCTCGTTCGAGTAAGGCGCATCTAGCCCTATTCGCGGATGATACCGCTCTCTACGTCTCGCATAGGAATAAGGGTTTCATTACCAGACACCTTCAGGCATCCGCCAATTCCCTAGGGAATTGGTTCAGGAAGTGGCGTATTGAGGTGAACCCGGACAAGAGCGCTGCGGTGTTCTTCTCCAGAGGTGCCACCCCGCGCCACTCCCTGCGCCGCCCTAGAAGTAATCTCGGCCAAGTGACCATGTTCGACCGACCCATTCCCTGGGTCAAAGAGGTCAAATATCTAGGGGTCACCCTAAACAGTACCATGTCCTTCGGCCCGCACATCGAGCGGGTCCGTCACCGAGCATCATTTGTGCTCGGTCGTCTCCATTCGTTAATCTGCAAGCGGAGTAAAATGTCCCTTAGAAATAAGGTGACACTTTACAAAACTTGCGTTCGACCCATCATGACTTATGCGTGTGTTGTGTTCGGGCATTCGGCCCCCTCTCACATCGATAAACTCCAAGTGGTTCAAAACCGCTTCCTCCGTAAAGCCGTAGGAGCCCCCTGGTTCGTACGGAACGTCGACCTCCACTCCGATCTAGGTCTCGAACCTATTCGCGCCTTTATTAAAAAGGCGTCAACACGTCACTTCGCGAACGCATCTACCCATGCGAATCCGTTAATCGTAGCCACCGCCGACTACGATCTCCCCCCCGACCCCTGCCGCCACCGCCGGCCGCGACATGTTCTCACCGACCCCCCCGATGCTTTGTCATCCCTTCTTTCCGCTCAGAATACGGGCGACGACGACGACGTAGTAGTAGATCCCCTCCCATAGCCGGCGGTTGACCGGTGCACTTAGTAGTGCACCCGTCCCCCTACAGCGACTGTCCCAACCGAGGGCACCTCTTCGAGGCGCCCTCGAGTATGTCGCCTCTTGCCCTTCTGGCTGGCTAGAGCGTAGTGGTTGCACGCTCGCCTTTAAGTCCGGTGAAGCTGTAAAGGCCTCGCGGCCAACAGCGTACATCATTCACACACACACAAGCGACTTGACATACATGGACGTTGACATACTGGTTCAAGTGTGAAAATTCTTTTATAACAATTATTAATTTTATGACCAATCAAGTATTTGACTAGAATCTGCGCTATCCTAGTAGGTAGTGTGTGGTAATTTTTAGAAAAAGTAAACTCTTTACATTTCTAACAGCATTGTTTTAACTCTTTGATGTTAAGAATAAATCAATCAATGTATATACAAGGTGTAACATAATAAACGCAAGACCTCAGACACCCCGATTAGAGAATTGCTTCATAAAGTCAAAACAAAAACCAAATTTTCAAATTAAAAGGTTTAACCCTTTTTTAAAGCACTTTTATACCCCAATTAACAATTAAACTTGTACGTGTATGTGTGCGTTTTGAGAAATTCGTTTTAGGAATGCATTTAGAATCTTCTTCTTGCTATGAATCAAGAATAAATTTAATTTTTTATTGCGCACTGAAGGAGTAAAAGCATTTTTTGCAAATTTAAAAAAAATGTAAGATACATTAAGGATTGTTGGAATCGATTCAGTTACCGATTTAGAACAAACTACTTTCAGGTTTGCGTTTATTATGTTACAGCTTGTATATGATTATGACACAAGTAGATGCCTGCATATTTCTTTCTGTTTTTGCTGTGTACATTGTTCATCATCTTAAAAATATGCTTAGAAGGTGGACATCTTCGTACAAGCGTTTACCTACTTTAAAGTGTTGTGCTAATCTATATAGTTTAACACTTTTTTAATATTTTCAGTATATTATTAAAACGATGATTGTGTGTTGTGTTATTTATAAAAAAAAATATCTCATCTATCAATCCTGTGGTGGCAGACGTTACCTTCTCGTCTTTGTAATTTTGGTTTTATCCAAGACCTACGAGGCGTTGTCTTAAACAAACAACGGCCGTGGCTCGCTGACGATTTGTGTTGTACTTCTTCGTCGGCGACCGAGTGCTCCACCTGCGTCGCTATATTTAGTTTCATTGTGTGTTGGGTATAATACATCGATGAGCTCTGCACTTCAACATTGGATATTTACACATCTCTCTAGTGAAATATGTATTAAAATTACTTATTTCACTGTTATTATCGCAGTTGACCTATTTTTACTGTCTGTGTTTGTCGTATCATTTTATCACATATTATTAACACGGCCATTCTGAATACAAGTGGTGAAATTTCGCGGCTTGAGGGTTTTTGATAGGACGAGCTTTTATTTATTTTATCAAGCCCGAGCTAATGAGAGGTAGATAAGTTCTGTTAGTGCGATATCGAATGTAGTATTTGAATGATAAAAATTTCATACAAATGCAGGATTTGATTTACTTTTTGGGCCTAGTAATTAGAAGAATGCAAATATTTTAAGAATAAAAAGTCGAAATTGTTGGTCAAGTTTGTAGTATCTTCTATCTATCTATTTATATCATCATGCTAGATCATTTGCGGAGTAGGCAGACAGTACAGAAATCCAACAGTTCTTTCCTTACAAACGTTACATCCAACAATTCTTTCCTTACAAACGTCTCGGGGTTCCTCCACTCTCATAGTTTGTACAGTATCCTGATTTCTTTATTCCTGTACTTGTACCCATTTACGCAAATAAATGATTTGTTTTGATTCATTTGTAATTTGTTGCCTAAAGTTAATGAAATACTTAACAAACATGTAACCTGTAGGACGTAGACAGAAAGAAGACGAAAATTGAATAATTATATATTCGTTATAAGCATTAATCCAGTTACTTTATAAACTGTTCTCTATATCGTTAAAACTCTTTTCATAAACGATGACGCGATACGTACATTTTAATGTGCTCTTTGTTTTTGTTCCTCATAAATTTCAGTACCTTGTAATATTGGGGGATAAAATAATCACGTGCCGTGGGTAACCTAAAAATATCTAAAATTTGAAAATGAACCATCATCGTTCCCAGTAACATGCTATCCGTGCCCTAGATACGTCGGGACTGGAGTCCGATGCAAATGGCGAACGGAAATCGCCTAGCGACAACATTGTTGTGCGGTCTCTCTTGTTGGACTTGGTATATTAAGTGCCTACTTATAAATCCGCCTATGTGATACGAACATAATTTACCTTTCTATTATACTCAGCAAAATTATAGATTGATCTACGAAGACGCTTAAGTTTGTCCTTCTTACGTTACACACACCGTTACATTATCGTTACATGTGAGAACCTTTAGACCTAACACTTTTGTGTGTGTGTGTGTGTGAATGATCTACGCTGTTGGCCGCGGGGCCTTTACAGCTTCACCGGACAAGAGGGCGAGCGTGCAACCACTACCCTCGAGCCAGAAGCGCAAGGGGGAACTAGCTCAAGGGCGCCTCAAGGAGGAACGGCCTCTGCTTGGGCAGTCGCTATGGGGAAGGGCGTACATTAAGTGTCTCGCCGTGGTGCTATGCACCGGCCGGCGGGCAAGGGATTCTTCGACCTCACCGGCGAGGTCGGTGTCTGATCCTGTGTGCGGTATCTGTATCCGAAAGAAGGGATGTAAGGGCATCGGGAGGGTCGAGAACATAGACCTAACACACTAGCAGAACATAGTAACTCTTTCACTGTAAGCAATTGGGGGTAAGGATAGGGTTTCGTGCATCCCAAAAACTATATCCATAACCTTTCTCTGAGAAATCTCCGTTATGTTTTTACCACGGTGTGGGTATACACAATGGTGTTTTATGGTAAATATACTTTATACTCGTTCATTGCTCACTATAAAAATAGCTGAATTATTACAGTAGCAAATGATGTTCAAGCTGTTACATATGAATAAAAAATGTACGTTATGTAATAGTTTTTAAATGATGTGTAATACACATAGATTAAATCAATGGCAATAAGGAAAACCCGTTCGATAAAATGAGATGGTTAGGAGTCGTAACCATCTGGTAGCTATATTATTACCCTCTTTATGACTCATATACTAAACAACATGTCTTCCTTGACAATAAAATAAACCTAAATAAACGTTTACGTACGTATGTACGGTATTTACCAGTAAAATATATTTCTCGACTTCGGTGGTGGTATGATATTCCCATTTCCGAAACATACATATTTTCAATGAATCCCGAATATGATGCCGATCCCGGTGATTTCGATAATGATGATCTGGTTTGATTGATTTTTTTTCTTCTCTATGTTGTTTATATTTTAAATCCAGTAAAATGCATTTGATTCACATTTGTAACTAGATTTTTAAAACTAACTACGAAAGCAGAATTTTATTTCTTAATTTCGTAACTGGTTATCTACCAATCCAGATTTTTTTAGAAATACAACTACGTGTCGTGATTGACTATGAAAGAGGAATTTTTATTTTGTTTTTGTAACTGGTTACTAATCATGTAATCTCGGTTCATTATCGGCTATATATGTGAAAGGAAATTTCACATAGACATTTCATAAGATTGTATAAAATACTAGAGTTTTTTTACGCGTTCGTCCTGCCTACTACTACATACACCTCTGCAACCTGAAAGAAGTCAACAGGCATGAGATTATAAAGATTGAGGATAACGAAACTTTTCAAAACTCCTTTCTTAGTACTCACTTATGTAAAAAATCTTAAGCTTTTAGATGTGCCGATTATAGGCTGTGCATTGTCTGTGAGTCTGTGGGTGTTAGTATTATTAAGTAGATAGAAGTCTGTCTCTTTTAATTTCAAGTCTATGTTTCCTTTGTTCACAGGCGATGAACGTTTAAACGCGCGATGGAGCAGCGAGATGGATGGAGCGGCGGAGAGTCGGTGGCGGTCGAGAACACTACTGAGAGCTCCCGGGCCGAACGTGACCGGGTGCGAATCGAATTCTACGCCACTTATGACGTCATGACGGGCATACGTATAGCCGCCACACTCGGCGGCTTTTTTGCATTGATGGTTTTTCTGATTGTTTACAAAAGTCGGAGCAAATCAGTGAAGGCTTTGAATGATCCCAAAATTGTAGAAATGGCCGAAGCCGTGGTAGCCGAAGAACAGGCGGTCGAAGAGGAGCGTCAGCTCACTGCGGCTTTAGAAGAAGCTCTCTCTGAACGGGCGCGTTCTCGTCCGGCGATAAGCGAGGAGCCTCCTTGGCCCCGTACATCGCGTTTCGCGTCATACGGAGGAGGCTATGGAAGTTTATTGACGCCACCCCGGCGTTTATCTACTATTCGGGGCGACTCACTTCCCGGTTCCGCGTTCCGTTTTGCGGAGCGTCGGGCTTCAGCCGGTCCGCGTGACCGACGATTGAGCTCGGCAACCTGTTCGAGCTCGGGAAGTTCTTATTTAGAGCGACGCGGTTCGTCAGTAGTTTGTGCTCTCCCGGAACGTCGTCTATCGCCTTGTCCTAGCGAGAGACTTGCACCTTTAGCATCAGTAGGTAGCGTAGGCCCGTCTTACGCAGTTGAATGCGAGATAGCATCAGTCGGTGCGGATTCGGTGTTTGTAGAAGACGAGGCTGACTCCACTGATGACGAGGTTGAGCAGTTCTCAACGGATAGTGGCGGTGGTGAAGCCACGATAGTGGGCGAGTGCACGGAGCTGGCGAGCAGGCCCACGCAGCTGCCCTTAAGCCTGGACCGCGCGTCACACTCGCGGGAAACGTTGTTCTAGTCGCTGACGGCACAGAATGCCCTTGGCAAAAATTGTATCTTAGTTAACACATTAAAATATCGACATTTTTCTTTTTATACATTTCCACAACTTATTGGCTATTTTATTACATATCATAAAGTTTTATGAATTCTACATATCATTTTATTTTAAAAGAAATAGTATACCTAGGCAAATTTTAACCTTTATTCAAATATACAAAATTCTAAAAACGTCATGATGACGACTTAACTTAATTTATTATTCGATCAAAATTATTGCATCCATGGAGATAAATAAAAACGCTTGAAGCTATTTATTTAGATAAAATGAAGGAATCGAAAGCGTCGATATTTTAATATGAAATAATTATTAATGTATATATAGATTGTTTTTGTTAATAAATTGATGTCTCATAATGTTGATGTTCACAACCTGCAGTGAAATTACATACTGTAGATTAAACAATGGACCTGTGCGTTCGCTGATAAGGATGCGTAAACTTTAATGTGTACACCACCGTAGATACGCAGGTAGCTGTCTATCATATTTATTGATTTTCCCGACACTAAAGTAAAAGGTAAATCGTATAACCATTTCCAGACTTATAAAATTGCTGGCATTCACCATAGTGTTCGAAGTAATAATAACAAAATTTGCCGAATTAGTCATTTGTAGTACATGAATGTAAAATAATAATCTTAAAATAATAGTTTTTGAGGATTTTTTTTATTTCTGTAAATCGCCGTTCTATTTATAGCATTACTTAAACTCGATACCGACCGGGCTGGGGGGCTAGCCCTAGCCACCGACCAGGCGCGACCGCACCGTGAAGTTTATCGATTTCACTTCGTTGCCGATTCACACGTGTTTGTATAGGTAATTTAGATAACGTGTTAGGGTAGGTAGTCGTCAGTGAAGTCAATTGAGATTGTGTATTTGTATTATAATTAGATCCTTTTGTACAATCAATTACACTTTCACCACAGGTATTAAAATCTATATCTGTGACTGTCACATAGTAAAGCGTACACAAGATCAATACGACCTTCGAACAATAAAAATTACCAGCTGGAAGAGGCCTAAAATTTTGGTCGTTGGTACCAATGTCACAGCAAAGTAAACTGCCACAGTAATTGTTTATTAACGATATTACTCGGACACCGGGGTTTTATTGATTCTGGGTGTTTGGATTCCGCCAAAACCGCACGCGGGCCCAGTAAATTGATTACGCATAAGTCGTTTTTATTACAATTTAGATTTACGTGTTAGTTTATGTAATGTTCGTTGCTCGAATTAAAAAGAGCTCCCTGTAGTCTGTAAAATGTTGAAATGTATGTAAAAAAAATGTAAATATAAAACGCAATTCATTTCGTTGTTTCATTTTTCATGATCACACTGTCGGTTTTTCGTGTAAACATTAGCCGTTTTATTAAACGTTATAAAATTAAAGACATTAATAGTGACCAAACATAATAAATTAGTTTTTAATTAACCATAACGTCGTAACAGTTTACGTCACATCTTAATTTCTGATGTGAATTTTCCGATCCTAAGCGAAACGCCGTTCGTGGGATTTTAAACCTTCGTCATCGAGGCTACGTTACATTTGATCATTTGATGAAGTCTTGGCACCCCGCTACAACTGATTCGATGCACTGAGACCATACTACGCTTAAGTCGGTGCTAGATCGCACGGTTAGGCTAGATCAATATTTCAATTAGGTAATATAGTGGGAACCATTTAACCATCGATCAAATTACATACAGTACGTTAAACTAAGAAATACGACATCATTTTGTTGCAAGGCCTAGGTTTCGGCCGTTGTGTGGTCAACGAAAACTGTTCTCAATTTATACCTATATTTTTTTTGGTAATATATTAGTAGTAAAGATTAGGCGCAGTGGTTAAGAGCTTAAGCCGCTCCGCTCAATGGGTCGAAGTCGCGGGTTCGATTCCCGCACGGGACAAGTTTTTGTGAGACCCTCAATTATTTGTTTCGGTCTGGGTAGTTGTAAACGCACCCACGTCACATGAATAAATCCTAGAGTGGGGCTGGTTTTTTTTTTAATACTAGATACGTAATTAAAGAAGAAAGTGGTGGAGGCGGGAACTAGAAATGGGCAATATGGTAGGCGAAACCAAGGCCGTAACAAAGTATGGGACCCAAACTCAAATAATTTATTTTGTATTAACCCTGCGGGGGCATTTACAAATTGCCGACTTTTTTTTAACTAATCTACTATATCGGAAAGCGACCTCCACTGAGAAGAGAAAGAAACTTAGCGGGCAGACCATGAGCCAAATGGAATGATAATATCGGGAGGATGGACCGCAGACCTCACCTCCCAAAGGAGGTGACCGAAAAAGTCAAGAAAAAGGATAAATAGAAATAAAAAAGACGAGCCCTCAGAGTTTCTCGCCAGATCTTTTCAGTGGAGGCTGCGTTTCGATCAGGAGGTAGAATAGTATTTAGAATAGATGGATGGCGTGATTAGAAGAGAGGCCCACACTCAGCAGTGGGTGGATGGAGGGTGATTAAAGATAATAAAACGTAGTTTATTTATATTATATGTCCCTATATCCTACTACTATTATAAATGTGAAAGTTTGGATGTTTGATACTCAATCCCGCAAAAACAGCTGAACGGCTTTGGATGAAATTTGGCACACAGTTTATTACCTGGAAAAATTTTAGGTTCCCTTCTAAAGTCAACGCGGATGAAGTAGCGGGCAGAAAATAGTGTTCTTATTTTTAGAGGTTAACAGAATTTGAATAAATAGTTCTTTTTTAAAACAGTTAAAGACGTCCACCGTCAAAAACTTCGCGCATTGCATTTATAATTCAATAAAATCACTCGTAAAATCAAATCACCAAAACTTAACAAAGTATAACGGTAACAATAATAGATGGGTACTTAACTAACAAACTATGATGATAGCAGATGATAGGATCAGACACCGACCTCGCCGGCGAGGTCGAAGAATCCCTTGCCCGCCGGCCGGTGCAGAGCACCACGGCGAGACACCTAGTATACGCCCTCCCCCATAGCGACTGCCCAAGCCGAGGCCGTTCCTCCTTGAGACGCCCTTGAGCTAGTTGCCACCTTGCCCTTCTGGCTCGAGCGTAGTGGTTGCACGCTTGCCCTTTTGTCCGGTGAAGCAGTAAAGGCCCCGCGGCCAACAGCGTAGATCATTCACACACACAAAAGATAGCAGATTAAGTTTATTGCAGCTTTGGGCCCTGACTGGTGGCTGAGGAAAAGACGAAGGCCCAAACTACTTATCCATCTGTAGGAGCGATATTTGGAAGGTGGCCAATAAATGGTGGAATGATCTAGCACAGGATCGGAACAAATGGCCTTTACTTGCCAATGACTAGATACAGGCTGATTTATGGTGATGGGCATCACTAGACTGCACTTTTTCAAAATTTACAGGAAAGCTTTACTGACTGCCTCGTTGGTCTAAAGGCGAAGGATGCACACAGCGATCACGAGGTCTTGGGTTCGAATACGAGACCAACAAAATGTAATTTTTCGGTAGAAAAATTTCCAGTATCACTTAGGTAGTTTGACTTTGCGACCGGTCCCTTATTACTCGGGGCCTAACATTTATGGCGAAATGTAGGTGTACACATCTCTGCCACGATAAGAATACATAATTTTAATATCCCACCAACGTTACACATTATTATTCAAAATAACACGACATTTGGTAATGTTTGGAAATTTAATTAAAATAAATTTTATTTCACCTTCCCACCAAAAACAAAACCGCCTCTGTCAAAGATTGTGGGGTGTGGAACTTGTTTCAAATTTCTTCGTGTGGAACCATCATGGATATATTACAACGGATTGAGCACTCTGCGAAAAAAACGTGATGTCAAGGATACTCACTTAGAGCCCTACGCCTCTTTCTTAGTAGGGTGACCAAACATTGGTACGTTTATGGACTTGTTGACATATAGTTAACGTATAATTATCGGGCACTGTTTATTGCTCTAATTTTTTCTTTCTACACATGTGCTACATCTGAAATGAGTAGTAGTCAAAGTTTTTGATTAAAATGCCCATTTTCTCGCTGACTGTATATATTTTAAAAATCTGTAAACTCAGTTCCAAATGTCGCAAAAATTAAGGATAGTCTTCTAGGGACGTTTTTCTATATTTACAACGGTTGAGATAGCTGCCCTTACTGTCCCATCTTAATCCATCCTGTACATAAAGACGAATTGAGAACCTTGTTCATTTCGAACTCGGTAATAAATGGTTTACAGCGTATTTAAACTATATCATAAATAGGTATAGTCCGTATTAGATCTACCTTATGGTCACCATACTGCATCGTAATGGGTGCGAGCGTGACACCGGGCTCCAGGTTATTGCTCTTACTCATTATGGTTTCTCGAGTTGTTTAAACCATAGAAAATTCAATGTTGTGTCTGTGAGTAAGAGTTTAATTTTCTTTAGCAATATATATATAGTCTGACAGTACTTAATCCGTTTAGGGTTATAAATTCATGGAAAAACCTTAAGAGCGTATTTTATTACTATACAAGGAGAAACCTCATCACTATATTGACGACCAATAAAAAATCATTAATAATATGGCGTTCGAATATTGACGTTTATGTCTACTTCAAATGTTCGGATTTTTCGTCAATATTGATTTTCACAATAAGAAATATTGACAATGTTGTACGTATTACCGAGCGTATGAGTTAACTGAGTCCAAACGTAAACTAAAACTATCTGTAGACCGATTCAACGTGTAAATCGAGCCAAATAAAACGCGCGATGCTCATCACCAAGAATACAACCATCTCAACCATTCCTGAAGAAAATTCTGTAAATCTAAATTTTATCAAAGTGCTCAAATTACCCTACATTCGCAGGAGCCCTTTTTATTGAAAGCGCTTGAGCAACGCGCGTTAATAAAGCTTCCTTGCGATCGCCCGCTTAAATGTACTATTTGCATGAATTTATTCCCCAAAACGGATTGAATAATGTTTAAATAGAAATCTAGAGAAAATTAAACTCTTACTCGCAAACAGAGAACTCGTTTTTTTATGATTTCACCAACTCGAGAAACCATGATGAGTGTGAGCAAAAAACTGTAGCCCGGTGTCTCGCTAGCACCCATTACGATGCAGTATAGTGACCATAAGGTAGAACTAATGGAGACTATAACTATTTATGAAATGGTTTAAATACGCTGTGAACAATTTATAACCGAGTTCAAAACGAACAAGGTTCTCAATTCGTCTGTATATACAGAATAAAACGGCGTCGCGACGCTCATAATATAAAGCGTCGTGTCGCCCATAATAATAAGGTATCGCGACGCTCATAACAATAAGGTGTCGCGACGCTCATAATATAAGGCGTCGCGCGCTCATAACAATGAGGCGTCGCGACTATTATTACTAGCGTCGCCATGCTTTTTTATTATGAGCGCCGCGACGCATTACTATGCTAAGCGTCGCGACGCAATACTATTCCAAGCGTCACGCCGCGTTACTTTGGTGAACGACACGTTGCCTTATTATTATAGCGGCGCGACGCCTTGTAATTGTGAGCGTTGCGATGCCTTATTATTATGAGCATCGCGACGCCTTATTAGCAATGCGTCGCGACTCTCATAATAATAAGGTGTCGTGGCTTCTAAGCGCTCACAATTATAAGTATAATTACAGTAATACCTACATACATTTACATACATACATTGAGATAAATCTGCAATAGTAAAACTCGGAAATTTGTAAGGTTTTCAGTAACGTACAAGGAGTAAAGTGTAAAAAGATATTTTTTTTTTATCGTGAATGTTTCAATTAATAACCCTAATATATTTATTTATCATTTGATAGCCATAGCGTAAAAAAGCTAATGGCAAAAGTAAAATATTGACGTTTACAAGCATTCACTATTACTATATATATCATCATAATAGTGGCAGAAACATAGACGAAGAATATACCTAGACACCGCATATCGCCACGGTAGCGTGTCAATTTTATGTCGGTGTGAGTTTGTGAATCTGCGTTAGTGTGCGTGATTAGGCAAGTACAGGATTTATCGATAATTTATGATTAACAAATATTTACTTCATGCAAAATCGTAATTGACTCATCTTAATTATGATTTCGAATTACTACGAGTAATTTATATAAGTTCAAACATACGTATTATAATACAAATCTTAAAGACGAATCTGTAAACATCGATATTAGTATGTACAATTTAATACAATAGTAAAGCCTCATTGGTAATGCGCATGACGATCACAAGGTCATCGGTTCGAATCCTATGTCGTAAAATACGAATTATTCGATAAAAAAAATCTAGTCCGGAGTCTGGCACTGTGCTCGGTATAATATCAATAGACTCATCCTCTACTACATGAGACCTTACATTGTTGAACGACAAGTGAGTGAACACAGTACACCACTCCCACTCCCGCTTGGGGAATATAGGCGTAGTGGTGGTAACAATTTTTACATCACATTTATCCTACGCTTGCACGTGCGCTTTTTCAATGCACGTTAGTCATGAAACTAGGATGTATGGTCAGCGCTAGAGATGGGTTGTATTAGGTAAATCAGGTACTAAGTACACCTGTTCTTAGTCTGCATAATTACCTAATCCAAATACCTATTCCACCTAATCCACCTAATCTCAATTATCTCATACACATACCGTTACTTAGTGATCTCAATCCGCCTATTCTATATCAAATCCTGATATCGAATTATCGATATTTGAATTAATTTAATGTTAAATTGGTTTTTTATATTGAGTCATAATTACACTTTTAAGAAAATGGAAGTTTTAAAATGGAATCAAATTTTTTTTTTTGATTAGTTTAGATATTTCTTCACGAAATTGGTTGAATAAACTAATACTTGTTTTTTATTTTATCATTTAATGATATATTAGTGATGAATTGGTATCATCCCTTCATACTTTTTACAGGCTTAGGACTGTTAACTTACGAATGTATGAAGTTTTGAGTCTTGCTATATTAAATATTCCGCAAAAGTTTAGCGTTTGCAAGATGGCGTATTTAAAAGATTTCAATTCATTATATTTACATTTATTTTATATCAATACGCGTTGTATAGCGCTGTCTCGCTCCCTTACACGTAAGCGGGATAGCGAAGCGATAAGCATATGAGTGAGTGAGAGAGCACGGGAACAGGTGTGAGTGAGCGCGCTAAACGGCTAAACATTAGATTATATTGAATATGAATATTAGGTGGATTAGGTATTGCCAGAATTGGATTAGGTGCCGCCTATTCTCGTAAAATACCTGTTCTTTGGATCTGTTCTAATAAATACGACTCATCTCTAGTCAGCGCATATCGCTGAGGTAGCGTGTCAATTTCATGTGGGAGTTTGTGGATCTGCATTAGTGTACTTTAATAGGGAAGTGATTACTAGGACAGGCCATATCAACGTAAAAGACAATAGATGATTAAAAAACATATTTATTTCACCGAACCGAATGACGGACGATTTATCGCAGTGGGTAAGAGCTTAAGTCGCTCCGCCCACTGTGTGTGTGACTATTAAGTCGCGGGTTCGATTCCCGCACGGGACAAATCTTTGTGTGATCCACAATTATTTGTTCCGGTCTGGGTATTTGTGTATGTGAATTTTCATGTTTGTAAACGCACCCAAGATACAGGAATATATCCTAGTGTGGGGCTACGTTTTTAAAAAAGATAAAAAAAAAACTTAAGTTATCTGAGAATCTATTCTAAATATGTTCATTTATAAAATAACATTAGTGTACACTGACACACGTGGAATTATATCAATTTACACCATTTTTAATCTACCACTGCTGATTGTGTATAAGGGGTTAATTAAAGTTGAATCATTAATACAGAAAAAAACATTGGAGCAATCAGTTCAGTTCAATTTGTGATAATTGAAGATATATCATCTTACACTTTGTTAATTCTGAAAAATCCTTAGTTATCCTTAGTTAGTATCCACAAAAAGAACTTCTTCATTTTAAGAGACATCAGATTGCAAAATAGCACATTTTTTATGTTGCATAATGTGTAAATATATCAAAAGTAATAACTAAAATAACTCGAGTTGTATCACCTGGAGGTACAGATTTGCTACTAGACCAATAAGGTACTTAAATAAGATTATTTAATACTGAGTTCTTAGATTCACGCGAATATTACACATGAAATAAAACTATTTTTCGGATTTTATAGCGGTTTATTTTTTATTTTAAGTTCCCGACGTTTTGAATGCTTTGCAGCACCCATGGTCACTGGAAGGACTGAGGTGTTAGATGTCCAAAAGGCATAGTTGTTCTGGGGTACCCTCAAACTTTTTAATTATTTGTTTGGTACGATCTACGCAAAATGAGCTCACGGTGTCTTGAGGTCTCGCAGTGCTGTGCTTGGTTTTGGATTTTCTACTTGCTAACCGCAACCGCGTGCCGGCGATAATGAAAGGGGAAGTACCTTTTAAACGTTTTAGCACTCAAACGCGGATTCTAAATCATGATAATCTATAGTTCCATCACACGGATATCAACATGCTTTTCAGGGTTCAGATATATCTACATATGGGCATGGCATACAACGCACCCTCACGGGGTAGAGGTCACAATGCCAACTCACATAGACTTCAAACCTCTTAATCTTCAGTAAAAGCAGTACTACCCAAAAGGCAAAACTTCATTTCGCAACCGAGGGTCTATATGCCATCTCAATATAAAGCTTCCAGTGGTAAGTAGTTTAAAAAGTGTTTTATTTCAGGGAAAACGCTATAAAGATGAAATAATCATAAATAGGTCCTACCCCCGATTGGGGAATATCCTACCCCCGATTAGGGAATACAGACGTGACAGTGTTTATCTAGATATTCTATCCTTACTAAATTTCATCCAAATTCGTTTAGTCATTATGACGTGAATAGGAATTGTTAATGTTTCAGTATTAATTTATTAATATCGACAGCAAGCGATAGGCGCTGTAGGACATCACTATTGGAGAAGCGTAAAATAATGCATATTTAAAATACAAATTAAAGCTTTAAACTCACAGTTAATTATCACCGTATATTAATTATATGACGTCAATAACGTATATATTTCATGTAAAATCCATAATTTTGCTGTGAAACTTCCCTATAATATAATAAGAGGCAATAAATACATACGTGTGAAATGATTATTTAGGATATTTACTCCTCCTTTGGTTGTCCTTGATTTACAAAATACAGCACAACACGACATATTTTCACTGTATTAAAGTATATTTACTTAACACAATTATTATCTTTAAAATTTAACCGCTGACACGGACGGGGCGCATTTGTTATGGCCCAAACATCGGACACAACAGGCTACGAAGCACACGTACAGTGCGACGTTGCCAAACTTACAATAGCTTTTTCATTCACTCAAAATGGTGATCCGTGTAATTGAGAGAGAAAAAAGACAATGTGTTGAACGATGACCGGCAGAGCGACAACGTCGTATGACTCCCTCCAGGTAATTTTACCTTCATGGGCAGAAACATTATTTTTTTTTAGTAAAGATATAACATTAGGTCATTTCAGATGTGGCATATGCGTGGAAACAAACCAATTACGGCGATAAACAGTGCCTGAGAATTATACGTTAGTTAGATGACAGCAAGTCCATAATTGTACTAATGTTTAGTCGCCTTACTCAGAAAGCGACGTAGGGCTGTAAGGGAGTATAGTAGTTGTCGTCACGTTTTTTCGCGGAGTGCTCAATCCGTTTGGGTTAAGAATCCATGCTTATTTGTTTGTGAATTTTTGAACGAAATGTGCTTAGTTGTACAACATGTTGTCAATAAACTTTCACGACTGACAGCTGACAGTCAGCTTATTTGACGCTGTCAAAAAGTGTCAAGTGGCAAAGGAGGAAAGGAAATTTGTTCGATTTTTATTCATATTAAATTCTTTGATATTTCTGTGAAAGAAGTAAGAAGAAAACATGGACGACGATTTACCGACCGACTTTCAGGTCATTGTTGTCGGAACGGGTGAGTCATAGTTTCCTCATAAAACGACACCGGTCATGATGGCGATAGCAGTCTACATATCGATCTTTTTTTCAGCACTGTCTAGTCATCAATTTTACAACTAGGAACACCTGGATTTAACCAGGTTAATGGATTTCGTTCATCTCGACTTTAATGTTTTCAGCTTTATGAGGAAACATTTAAAGCCAGGCCGTAAATTATTTCAACGAATTGCGCAGATTAGTCACTAATTAAATATTTGCGAAGTTCAGTTGCTGTCATTGTCTGTTGCTTATGTCGAAATTACAATTATCTTTAGACCTTGAATTTTTATGAAACAGCAATGATTTGATTAGTCAATGAACTTTTAGGTGGGTCAAAAACCCTATGATATGATTTTTTTGGAATGTTTATATTAAACCAAGATTTTTAATGTAGATTTTCAGAGGGCATAAAATAAATATAGTAGGTACAGAACTATAAAAACTAGCCACATATATTTTAAAATATTGTTTTATTTTTAAGATTAAACATCTTTCTAATTTGCTTGCTTTGAATTTAATATATATCAAAAATATTTATTATGCTCATGTAGTACTCAAGCTGTTCCAAACAGTTCTTTCAGATATTTTTTCACTGTGACATTAACTGCAACATAGTAGGTAAATTATGTCTGGGACTCACAAAGGATATATGATGGGAAACCTTTATGTCCATTTATTTTAACAAAAATACAACATCACAAAATATTAACTAGGAAAATGGTTGTGAGCCATAAAATAATAAAAATGGTGGTTCTAAAAGTTACGATTAAAAAATACATCCCAAAATATCAATAGTAGTTTCAGTGCAATCAAGTTTCACAAAAGGGCCCATTCATAAAAAACTCACGCAATTTCATGTTTTTGGCGCTCTCTTGTGAACTTGCAACAGGTGGTCACATTAGTGTGACTTACGTGACACCTTCCTTTAATGTGGTGTGACATATTTTGCAATTGGGAAAAATTAAATTTAAAAAATAATTACATATTTCTATATTTTTTATTAGAGTGTAGTTATAATACTTCAGATTTATATATGTGACATCATTAAGCTTACTGCTCACCTCTCCCTGTCACACGATGTCACACTTTGTTCACCCCCTCCCTACACCTAACCATTTAATTATTACACCATAATTCACGGAGGGTCCCAAAGTAGACTAGAATGCTTTATTTCCATTTAGCATGATGATACTTTTGTTAAATGGGGTGATGATATACAGGCTCTATCCAAACACGAATTTGGATAGTGTTGTGCTTTTTGAAATATTAAGGCAAATTTTCGTGAATGTCCTAAGAAGGTATCCATGGGCATGTCAATTCTTCCTATCCTCAATTACAGTGCAGACTAAGTCTTTGACAAAGCCACAAAAGTTCTAGACTTGCAGTGTATCAGTGCAACTTGGAGCATTAAGCTCTTCTTAGTATTCAATTTACCAACCATGTCAAGGGTAAGCCCTCCATGACTTGGATCCGGCTGTGGGTCAAAAACCTTCCGAGCCAAAGAAGACTGGACTGCTTCTGTAGCCAAGTAGACTTTCTACAATAGTTTAATGTTAATTGAAAACGAAAAATTGTATGGGTATGACATTTTACTACATGTCTAGTCTAGTCAGGTGGTCAAAACCACAAAGCAAATACGAAGAGGAGATGGCGTAATAAGATGCACCTATACAATTTAAGCGTGGCTCTGCGCGGGGTGGCACAGGGCGAGAGGGACGTTACGCCCAACCCAAATTTGTATTTGCCATCTGGCGGAGACTGGTAAAAACTAAACGGTTTGCCCATGTCAATGTTACTTGTAAAATATAATAAGTATATATATAACTAGCAGTTTCCCGCGACTTCGTACCCGGTCGACAACAGCGCCACCTACCGGGTCTATATAACATTAGCCTATGTTACTTCTGGATAAGGTAGCTATCTAATGGTGAAAGAATTTTTGAAATCGGTGAAGTCGTTTTTGAGTTTATTCATTACAAACATACAAAAATACAAATCTTGCCTCTTTAATATTAGTATAGATAAGTAATAGCTATGTGAGCTCGAGTGGACGTGTGAATGGAGTGAGTAGCGAAGACAAACTGAGGTAAGCCACACCTACCACAATGACATCAAGGCCTTGAGGAATTCAAAAGGCTCGCTAGCCTAGGCCATCTCCTCTTTGTATTTGCTTCGTGGTCAGAACAATACGCTATTTATTGTAACAAGAGAATAAAAACAAAACACTTGCCCCTATTCTGGCTGTATTGATCATATGTCTAATATAGTTTGTACCTAAACAACCACCAACTGGGTATCTTCATGATGAAGTCATGCCGTTTCAATGAGGAACTTCTGAATGTTTAACAATATTGTCATCATGTTTGGAGTAGTCCAGAGAGAAAGATTATGATTATGCTGTTGAGCTCTATATGACAGAACTTTTGAATGGCTAACATTATTGTCTTGAGATTTTATGTTTAGTTTGGATTACCATCCAAACCCACTGAAAATGGGCTTATTTCCCCAATCTAAGAAACTTTATTGTATGCACGGACATCAATAGGTTAAGATGTTCTAGGGGTTACTAAAAGGGCAAAATTACAAAAGAACTCTTCCAAAAGCAAGCTTCTAATGAAAATCAGAAGTAAAAAGCATTTTGAGACTTTATAGAAGTTACCGGCTGCTCTCAATTTTACAAAAACCATCTATTATATGCATATATTTGCGAATAATTATCGGTTATGAGTTTAGATTACTTTATAGTGTTCATATTATTTAGGTATGGTGGAGTCCATTGTGGCTGCTGCCTGCAGTAGGATAGGCAAGAATGTCTTGCACCTGGACTCCAGTGACCACTATGGAGGTCTCTGGGCATCTTACAACTTTGATGGTCTGCAAAAGTTCATTAAAGATGTGAAGTCTGATCCGAAGAGGCAACTACAAGTTTACAATTTATCTGAAAAATGGTATATTGAAAAGTAAGTATGTTCGCCATGTTATTATTGCTAGTGTAACATTTCTTTGTTTTAATTCGGCTGAAACCCCACTAAATCATGATTTCAACACGTATTGGAGGCCACGAAGTATTGTAATTTATACAGTTAACATTTTATTAAAAAAATAGTTTTAAGCTTTAATATCTCTTCTTTATTTTAAATAGGAAATCTCCCCAACATGAAGAAAAAAGTAATGAGGGAGAAGAGAATAAAGCTGAAGATGCCAAGCCAGACCCAGTTAAGAAAGTGTGGAGCCAGGACAACTTTGCTGCAGAGTATAGGAAGTTCAATATTGACATGACTCCTAAGGTACCTATATTATTATTTTGTAGCCAAATCCTTTGCATCCAAAAAGACTTGAACTGTGGTATTTACGTTTTTGCGACTCGAATTACATATTATTAGTCTTTTAAATCAACTTTACAAATTGTGTCTATATGCATAAAAAGCTAATAAAATTTACTTATTCTGTAAATGTGGTTAAAATATATCTACTCCATAATAAAAAGTGGTGGGATCAGGTATACCCAAGCCTCCATGAGGCGCAAGGATGATTATAATGACGATTTTATTCATGTTTTCTATTAGCTGTTGTTCTCTCGCGGTCCTCTCGTGGAGCTGTTGATCTCGTCAAACATCGCTCGGTATGCGGAGTTCCGCTGCGTGACGCGCGTGCTGACGTGGCTCAACGACCGCCTGACGCCGGTGCCGTGCTCGCGTGCCGACGTGTTCGCCACCGAGGCGGTCAGCATCGTCGAGAAACGCATGCTTATGAAGATGCTCACTTCCATAGTCGGTTACAACGAAGACGAGATGAACAATGAATTCAAAGGTAGAACCCCAAGTGCACTACACAGCTCTTAACTCGTAAATTGACAACTAGAAATACGTTAAAATAATATTTTGCTATTGGCCACATAGCATCTGGCACGTGAATAACGGAATCATAATGAGCCACAATTTTTCATCACCACCAATGTACAATATTCTTTTTATCTTTTTCTGATTAGATTGGAATGACAAGACCTTCAAGGAGTACCTTACACATAAAGGTTTGACTCCTAACCTGATCCACTACGTGTTGTTTGCGATCGCCGGAGGCACTAACAACATGCCGTGCTTGGAGGGAGTTAAAGAGTGCAAGAAGTTCCTTATGAGCTTGGGCCGTTACGGGAACACGCCGTTCTTATGGCCCATGTACGGCAGTGGAGAATTGCCTCAATGCTTCTGCAGGTGCGTATTTTATAAATGATTCACAGACTGTAGCATGTTATTTTTTTAGGTATTTTTTATGACAACGAAACGACAGTACAGGACGACTATTAAAGGATTTTACGATTTAATTAAGATTAACTTTCCCACATTACGCACCAGCCTAGTATGATCAAGATTGACTCTGGTACATAATTGGTTGCCCATTTGGTTAGTAGCAATTGCGCGTCCCAGAAAGACTCCTAGTCACAGGGAAGATCGAAGGAAAGATACCTTGGGGCCGCAGTCCAACACGTTGGACCGACCAGATCCGCTCAACACTTAAACCCAAGAAAATGTAGCTGAATACACTGCCGGAAATCGCACATGATGGAAAGGCGTCGTGCAAAACGGATGATTTAGCGCAGTGGTTAAGAGCTTGAGCCGCTCAGCCCACTGTGTCTAATAGTCGCGGGTTCGATTCCCGCACGGGACAAATCTTTGTGTGATCCTATCTATCTATCTATCTATAACCTCACGCCAGATCCCTTGCGGGGTAGGCAGAGAGTACAGAGTTCCAACAGGTTCTTTCCTTACATACCTCTCTGGCTTCCTCGACTCTCATAGTTCGTCTCATACACGCTCGCCGGTTACGGAGACTCTTGACTTTTCCATCAGATAAAACTCGGTTTATTTGGTCATGGTAAGATAGTCTAGGTCTTCCCCGGTACCTGCATCCTTCCACTTTCACATTGTATATCTGTTTTGTCATTCTTTCCTCTGGCATTCTTTCTATATGCCCGAACCAACGGAGCATGCCCTTTCTCATCTTTACACCGATACTATCTTTCATACCTACTCGCTGTCTTACTACGCTGTTGCTAATGCGGTCGGTCAGCTTCACTCCGCACATCTTCCGCAGAGCTCGCATTTCTACCGCATTTATCCTACTTTCATTCTCCTTCTTACATACCCAGCTCTCGCTACCATATAACAGCGTTGGGACAAGAACTCCGTTATGTATGGCCAGCTGCGCCTTATGGCTTAAGTGCCGGCTCCCGAGTAGCTTTCCCATCGCACCATTCACTCTGTTCCCTGCACTCACTCTTCTCTCTATGTCAGCGGTGTATTTCCCATCCTTACTGAAGGCGCATCCAAGATATACAAACTCATTCACTTTCTCCAGCACATCGTTACCAACCACAATCCTTACATTCGTTCTGGTTTCTTCCCTTTGTGTGATCCACAATTATTTATTCCGGTCTGGGTATTTGTGTATGTGATTTTTCATGTTTGTAAACGATACAGGAATAAATCCTAGTGTGGGGCTACGTTAAAAAAAAAAGGGAATACTGTCTGCATCCCGCATCGGAGATCACGACCTTCAGCATTGAGGAAACGACGCAAGGAGAAGCAATTGCGCGTAAGATACCGCGCAGGATTTGACTTTGTGTGAATCCAGTTTTGACATAAAATCATTTCTTTTTGTATACCTAGTACTAAAAACATGTATGTGTTGTGACGTGGCCGGAGCCTACACACGCGACGCGTTCTTGTATCGTTTAAATGTTGTAAAGGGCTACAAATATAGCAAAACTAACATTTATGAAGTTCCTGTAACAAGCCACAGCAGTAGGTATAGTCGCCATCCAGTATCATTTGGGCTGTTTGTGCATTCAAACGTCTCTGGCCCTGCTATGATGATCGTGACTATATTGTGTTGGATGCATTCAATGTTTATACAACAAAGTGTACTTCCCGTAACGTTTTGGTTGCATACAAAGGTTGTTTTACTTTACAAACAACTTTTCCGATCATAATCAAATGTTATAGATTCTTGCTGACATATCGTCATTGCCAAACCAATATCTGCTATGTGCAAAAACGTTGAGATTTTGAATAGAAACGTTCTCTTGTAAAATTTTATATAAAGCAGATTTATGAAGCATTTTTTCAGCGACCCCTCTTCAACTTATAATGCTTAGTCACATAGCAGTCATTTTATACGAATATTTGATTAGTAAACTAGTCATAGTCATAAGCAGTGATAGCTTAGAGATTAGACCGTTGGACTGCGAAGTCAGAGATCTCAAGTTCAAACGGTAGCACGCACCTCTGTCTTTTCGAAAGCATGTGCGTATTCAAAATTAATTATCACTTGCTTTAACGGTAAAGGAAAACACCGTGAGGAAACCTGCATGCCTAAGAATTTCTCGAAGGTGTGTGAAGTTCGCCAACCCGCACTGGTGGTCTATGCCCTCTCAGTTTGAGAGGTGACCCGTGCCCAACGGTGGGACAGTTTCTTAACATAGCTAATAATATTAAATTAGTCATAATAGTCAAAATGTCGAAATTTTCCAAAAAGCACACATAACAGGTATTCATTTGATAAAGACGGTAACCAGGTTTTAAAAAAAACAAACAAATAGAGGCGTACTTTGTGACTGTTTCAAGTAAGCTGATTGTTTAAAGTCGAGTTAATTCATTGTACCAGAAATTACAGCCGTCTCTAAAATTGATCCGCTTCCGGATTGCAAGGAATTTAGGAATGACGCCATTTTTTCATCCGCCATGCATCACCTACTAGCGGATCTTGACAGTAATACATGGGGATACGGACTAGGATAAGTATGTAGACGATTAAATCCGAAGAACGTCAGGCAGACGACGGAATATGCAACATTACGAGTTGTTAATGCAAAAAATGCACCATGAAAGTGTTGGCTGACGGACGCTGGTTCAATGACCCTGATGTGCACCAACTCGACAACGCAAACAAAAATGAAGCAACTTTCTAATGTTGCATGCGGCACGATTTAAGATATCGTAATTTTAAGAATATACCTATTTTGTTGAATTTACAATTAAATCTTCTTAGTAAATTAAATATTTAGAAGCGAAAACAATGAAATTTTTATAAATAAATTGATATGATTGTGTTCACTACAGGAGCTCCTAAAATCAGGTAGACAGGTCCAATAACCTAAGTTCGCTTCCTGAATGTTTAATACAATAAAACTACTTAGCATGCTAAACAACGTAGTAGGTGTTTACTTTCCTTTTTAATTATCATTCTCCAATTGTTGTAATAAAAATGTACATAAAATTCTTAAATGTGATTATGACGTATGTTTCACTTACATACATCCACGGGTGTATTCCTGAAGGGGTTATCAATGGTATTCAGTATAGACGTATGCCGTGTGTTTACATTTCCATAAAATAATATCAACAGCTCACATTTGCTTATTTTTATTTGTTATATTGTAGACTTATAAATATTTTTTCTCGTTATTTTGTATTCTGACATCCTAATATTTTCATTGTCTTAGCATTTCTAAACCATTCGCTGTTTATAATCTTTACTTTTTCTTTGTCATGTTGTGCATGTCTATAATGTATGTAAACATTAGTTATTTCCTCTTCAATGAAATGTAGTAAAGACATGTTTGTGTTTGCATTGTTGATATGCCTAATAAATAAATAAATTAAGAAACCCTTGATCCTGCTGCCAAGATTTCGATTTTTAATAGTTTTTACATCATTCGTTCGTTACACTTATCCACGAGAAAAAGTAGTTTCCGTAATATTGTAAAGGTTCTATCTATATCATCTCGCCAGGCTCCCTGCGGGGTAGGCAGAGAGTACAGAGTTCCAACAGGTTATTTCCTTACAGACCACTCTGATTTCCTCCACTCTCATAGTTCGTCTCATACACGCTCGCCGGTTACGCAGACTAACTGTATAAGGAAAAGGTGTGCAAAACCTGAAACAGGTTAAGTACCTATAACGACACTTACCAAAAACCGAAAAAAATCCGATAAAAAAGTATAAGCGGTTTCACACAAAATGTCGACACTTATTGTACCAAAATGTATGAGACTTATTTTTTTTTTTATTCCGGTAAGTGCCGCCATAGAAACAAAATGCTTGGTTTCAAGGTTTGCGCACCTGAAGGTTAATTTTATTACAACCTATATTCATTTTATCGTTAAACTATTCCGGCATCCACAATGGCCTCTGGCCTGGGCACTAATTAAACCAACGTTTCGTTATAGATTGTGTGCAGTTTTTGGGGGCGTGTACTGCCTCAACCGGCCTATCGACAAGGTCCAAACGAAGGTCCTCGACGAGGGAAAGACGGTGGTGACCATCGACAGCAAGTCAAAGACGCTCAACTGTGACCACCTCGTGATCGGCATTAACGAGTGTCCCAAGGACTTTATTTCCCCGGAGCCGACAGAAAGCTGCGACATATCGAAGGCGGTGTTCATAACTAATGGGACCATTATGCCTAGTGAGAAGGAACCGCTGAGTTTGCTCCGTTTCCCTCCACTCACTGAGGATGACAACTCCGTCACTGTGTTGGAAGTCGGTCCGGCTACTGGATCCTGCCCTAAAGGATTGTGTGAGTATACATCATTCAAGTGTAGAGGCTATCAATATATTATTTGTAGTAGAGTAAGGCGCTCGTAGCGCTGTGCGACCGCGGTGTTTTAGGCGATCACCAAGGTTAAGCAGTGTTCGACTTGGTGGGCCTGAGATGGGTGACCCGTTTGTGCCATTTCATATTCGAGCGTCTCCGTGCTTCGGGAGGCACGTTTAGCCGTCGGTCCCGATTACTACTTAAACTAAACACTTATGGTGGTTGTTAATCCGAGTTGGAAGCCTTATAGGCGGCTTGATAAGTTCCAACAGCAGGTGGCCACAAACCTGCCTCCGCCAATCAGCACTGGGTCCGCGTGGTGGAGTATGACCTAATCTCTTTATGGGTGGCAGTCCGATAAAGGGCTCAAAATTAGACCATAACTATGCGTCTGGCCTTGTGAGTTTGTCTAACTAAAACTACCATCATAAAAAGATACGAGTTTATTAATAATTTAAAACTATTTTGTACAGTTCTTAGCTACAATACGAGGCATGCCTTTTAAGTTCTGTCGTTTCCATATTTCCCGGCAATTTTGAATTTGGAACTGTTCTATATTCGAATGTGTTTAAATTTTGAATCTCAAAACAGCTGAAAGAATTAGGATTAATGCTATTGTTTAGTCACAGCGTCGATTGGAATCTGTCAGGTTACGTACGAAAATGAATCTTTCTAAGGAAAATGTTCGTGCAATAATTTTCTACAACTTTAGAAAAGGCCTGACACGGCTGCAGTGTTTTGAAGAGCCAACATCTGTGTTCAGTGATGAAGCCCCATGTCTGCGGACTGTCAAACGCTGGTATTTAGAATTCCAGCGTGGACATACTAGTGTTAGTGACAAATCTAGCGAAGGACGCCCAAAATCCGCCTTCACTGAAGATAACATCATTGCTGTGAGACAACTAATTATCGAAGATCGTCATGTGACGTATCGAGAGATAGAGGATCTATTAGGCATCTCAGGGACAACCATTCAGAAGATCTTGCATGAAGCGCTTGGTGTGAGAAAGCTAGTTTGCCGTTGGATACCGCATCTGCTTTCCGACGATCACAAGGCGGCCCGCGTCAAATGGTGTAAGAAAACTGCAAAGGTTCAACCGAGGATAGTCAAATCACGTCTACGACATCATCAGTGGTGACGAATCTTGGATCTATGCCTACGATCCTGATTCCAAACAACAATCTACAATCTGGGTCTTTCAAGACGAGCCAAAGCCGACTAAAGTTGTTCGTTCTCGAAGCACTTCAAAGAAGATGGTGGCCACGTTCGTTGGAAAAACCGGCCATGTTGCGACTATTGCACTTGAAGATCGTAGAACGGTTAACGCAGAGTGGTATACCACAGTTTGTTTACCACAAGTCATCGCCGAACTTCGAAAATCCATCTCAAAGCGACGCATCATTCTGCACCACGACAACGCAACCTCACACAGGGCTCGTTAAACGATTGAGTATTTGAAGCAGGAAAAAGTAGAAATTCTTGACCATCCTCCATACAGTCCTGACCTAAACCCTAACGATTTCTTTACATTTCGTAAAATTAAGAAAAGTCTTCGTGGTCAATGGTTCCAGTCCGGTGAAGAAGCAGTCGACGCTTTCAAGTCAGCCATTTTGATCACCCCCACTTTAGAGTGGAATAAATGTTATAATAACTGGTTTGAGCGAATGGAAAAGTTTATTAAGCTACGTGGTGAATACTTTGAAAAACAATAAAAAGTACTATAAGGTTCTAGTTGTGTTTTTTTCTTCAAACGACAAAACTTAAAAGGCATGCCTCGTAACGTAAGTATATCCGAACGCGATCGATTTTTGGTTGTCATTTTAGATAGGCTGAGATGATGATGATGAATCTATTACCAACAATATATCGCTGGTTGAAGCGCTTATAGCGTTGTCGTACCGCGTTGTTCTTAGCACTAATTTTAAATACCGTTCGGCTTTGAGTAAATAGTCACCTTTTCAGACTGAGCAGTCTTAAATAGGTGAATGTTTACGGCATTTCCATTTTCAAACCTACCCGTACATCGGCGAGTTAAGCTGTTAATCCCGGTTGTCACTTAATGCTTATCATTAAACGAATTTGGAAATCCGACTTCATAAGTTCGCTTTACGTTAAGCTCACTAAACACTAAATATATTTTTAAATTCACATTTTAATTTAATTTTGACTTTTCAATTAAACAGTCATTACACTCGCTGATTTGACAATCTCATTATTATTGACTTTTTTACTATTTTTACCATACTTATTATGAATTTTATTTATATAATTATTAATTTTAGTATATTGTGCAAATCTTTTATAATTGATGAGATCGAATGAGAAATGTAATGGAATGGCTAATATTGTAATGTTAAACTTAATATTTAGTAAGACTGACAAATTTTGCATGTTTTGTGGCAAAGTGTGGAGTTCCATTTTATTATATGCAAGACCTAGTTGTTACCTACCTACACTTGCAAAATAAATTATTATGATTATGAATCTGCCTCCACCACGCGCTGAGTCTCCTTGTTTGACGGCCCCTATCTTCCCAAATTTATGAAAGAAGACTTACCTTCCACTGGGATAGTATAGGCAAAAAAAAACTGTATACCTACCATATTAATGTCACTCTAATTGTACTTTTGTGCTACCGAGCATACTGATGGGTATATAGTGTCACGCTAAGTACATAGTGGCTAATCAGCCTCACTAATTAGCGTAACGGGGAAGTAATTGGTTTCTGCGCTAGTTGTCGTGGGTTAGATTCTCCCTAGTGTGGGGCATTTTATTTAAAGTTTAAATAAATAGGATACGATCAAACCTTACCTGTTAGTATTTTAAGGGTGAAAGTTGAGAATTAAAACAGAAATGCTACGGTTTAGAATGATATAGTCTAAATTGTTTTATGTGTTACATTTTTCTCCCATACCCCCCACAGCAAAATGTAAATGGAAAAATTGTAATAACTTTATTTTAAAAGAGTAACCGTGGAGTTTCTTGCCCTTCTTCTCCACAGGAAAGACATTCCGAAGTGGTGGTAGAGTCTTTGTTACTTTTCTGACGATTCGTCAATACTGTAATGGTTTACATGTATAAAAAACTATTCTGATTCTGATAGCCAGTTACAGCATTTGAAAATTATTTTATAATAATGGATACCTAGTTAAAAAGATGTTTAGTTTTAAATATTGTATATCTTCTAATCACATTTATAGACACTTTAGAAGGATGTCCAACATCAAATAAAAGTATTCGGATAATAAAATTGCATTTTCGGTTTGGGACAAATCGCTATTATGAGAGCGTAGGTTCGAATCCTACGGCCCACAAATAAATATCATTAGGGTACTTCTATAAATAGGTCTGCCGTCTGGAATTGTGTTCGGTATAATGACAATAGACTTGCCGCCTACCACACTTGGCCCTAATATTGCCGGCATATTCATCTGTTAAAAATGGTGTAAAATGTAGGTGTTTAAAAAGTTTAAATAAATAAATGCCATAACGTTCCAAACATGTCGTATTTTAAAGAAAGTCCCTGCCTACCCCGCAAGGGATCTCGCGTGTAGATGTAGATAAATAATAATTGTATCTAGGCGCTTGAAAACTCCGAACAAAGTAGTACGTTCCAGCTCACGAAAATCGTCCAGGGTCACGAGCTCATTTAACTTTTTACACACTTTTTTGTGATATTGCGCCACTCACGTCTCATTGGAGGTCTGAAGTCTTTTGTTGTGTAATATGTGAGTCATTCAAAACCATTCTGTTGCAGATAGTTAGGTTCCTATTGAAACAAGTTAATTACATTTCTATCATCATTATCGTATGCTTACTTAATTAACGATTTGTGTGGCGTGCTCTATTTTGGAGCCATTATAGTAATAAGGTATAGGAAATGAACTAATTTCTGATTTATTTATAAACTAGCTTCTGCCCGCGATTTTAATTTTTTAGAAACGTAGCCCCACACTTGGATTTATTCCTGTGTCGTGGGTGCGTTTATAAACATGAAAGTTCACATACACAAATACCCAGACCGGAACAAATAATTGTGGATCACACAAAGATTGACTATTCAACACAGTGGGCGGAGCGGCTTTAGCTCTTAACCACTGCGCTAAATCGCCCGTCAATCCCGTCAATTTGGTCTGCGTTGACTTTTTCCGGGATAAAAAGTATCCTATGTGTTAATCCAGGTAATAAACTATCTGTGTGCCAAATTTCATCTAAATCCGTTCAGGTGTTTTTTGCATGATTGAGTAACAAACATCCAAATATACAAACTTGCACATTTATGATATTAGTAGGAATTAAGTATTTAAGTAATGTGTGTGTATCGTGTCCGGAGTTTGGAATTGTGCCCGGTATATGGTAATATGGAGATCAGTGAAAGCCTAGTGGTTAGTCCGTTGGACTGCAAAGTCAACCCCAGGCATGCACCTCTGTCTTTTCGAAAGCATGTGCGTATTAAAAATTAATTATCACTTGCTTTAACGGTGAAGGAAAACATCGTGAGGAAACCTGCATGCCTACGAGTTTCTCGAAGGTGTGTGAAGTTCGCCAACCCGCACTGGGCCAGCGTCGAGGACTATGGGTTAAACCCTCTCAGTTTGAGAGAAGGCCCGTGCCCAATGGTGGGACAGTTTCTTAACTGGGCTAATATTATTATATGGCAATAGGCTCGCCACCTATTACATGGGACCAAACATCGTTGGCGAAAAGTGGGTGTACTCAGCACACCACTGCCACAACCCACTTTATTTATTTTATTTTATTTTTTAGTATGGATAAAAAAGTAGTGATAGTCTAGTGGTTAGACTGTTGGACTGCAAAGTCAAGTCAAAAGTCACCGGTTCAAATCAAGGCACGCTCGTGACTTTTCGGAGGCATGTGCGTATTAAAAATTAGCTATCACTTGCTTTGATGGTGAAGGAAAACATCGTGAGGAAACCTGCATGCCTAAGAGTTTCTCGAAGGTGTGTCTGCCACCCCCGCTTGGGGAATATAGGCGTGACGGTGTGTAGTACTGTATGTCAATTCTTAAGAGCTTGATTAAGTTCGATAAAATATTTTGTATCTATGTAGATATACTTATTTCCTGCTAAAATAATTACAATTGATTATTGGATACTGCTTGACAGGGGAAATAATAATTCTGCACATCACGCCTTTGTACTTACATGGGTAAGCATTTTTTTATACATATCTAAGAGTTTTACTTAGCAACATTAAGTTTACAGTTTTGAAACTTTGGTAATGTAAAAAAGTATTTGTCCAGTAACCATTAATTAAACATCGTCACGCCTATATTCCCCAGAGGGGGTGGCAGAGGTGTACTGAGTACACCCACGTTTCGCCGACGATGTTAGGTCCCATGTAATAGGGGGCGAGAGCCTATTGCCAAATACCGGGCACAATTCCAGACTCCGGACTCATACTGGGAATTTTTCGTTAGAAAAACAACATTTGTCCGACCTAGGATTTGAACCCAGGACCTCGTGATCACAAAGCGATGCGCTTTGCCACCAGACCAACGAGGCAGGCACCAACCATTAATTAGTTGGTTTAAATTTAAATACTTTGAGTATACATCAATACGCTAGATCCTTTGCGAGATAGGCTGAAATTAAAGTTCCAACAGGTTCAGGTTATACATCAATGTTCATAGTTATGAAGTCAGTATGAAATAGGCATGTCGATTTAAAATCGATTAATCGAAATATTTTATGAGACAAATAAATCGTTTTTTTAGGTCGATCTGAATCACTTAATCGATTCAGTGGATCAATTCCGAAAACCGTTGATTCGGATCCATTTACCATCCAATTATAAAAATTGGATAGTGAATCGATTAAATCCTTAAACGAATGGATTAAGTCCATAAGATGGACCTAATCCATTCGATTAAGCCTACTTTTTACTAAGTCAAAAATTCATCAAAAATATGACTTTTTGACTAAGTAATCAAAAAGTCATATTTTTGATTACTATTATTAAAGTAGTAATAAAAAATATAACTTATTTAAGTTGTGTAAAATAAAGTTTAAATAATATTAAAACGCGTTTATTGTTAAAACTTCTATGTACCTACCATAAATAAGGTTTTTTAAAGTCACTTGTCTATATGACAATTTATAAAGTGATAGCAGCCAGAAATGACACGAATAGATAGATTCAATAAAATAATAACCATTCACTCGATGCATTAATAAAAATTGAATTAGAATCGATTAATCGAGAATTGATCTTTTAATCCTCGATTTAATCGAGAATCGCTCTTTTAATCCTCGATTTAACCGAGAATCGATTCTTATTCGTTTAATTCGAATCGATACGAAGATCGTTTTTTTTAAGAATGAATCAATCTGCCTATATTATGAAACATTTTTATGACGGATGTAGAGGAACAGAATAAACAAACTGAAAAGTATTGGTCTGCATATTCATTGTACGTTGAACTCATTTGTTTGAGATTGTTTTGATAAATTGGAAGTAGGAGCGGTATTAAACTCGTCTGATACCTTTCCAGAAATTAATGAAATTACAATATTTTCCTTTCCATAAATCATCTTGGAGTTGAAGTTATTAAAACGAAATAACAAAAACCTATCATATTCGGACTAAAATAGATATTTGGTTCTCCACTGTGTACTTCTGTGAAACCTTTTAGAGGTTACGGGCGTGAGAGCTATGTATTTTTTTAGAAGAAGACCACTGACCATGCATTTGTATCTCGTTTCATTTTATAAGGCAGTACTGTCGTTATGTGAGAGCATGTTTTTATTAAATAATGAATTGACCTCTTGATAAAAATACTATAGTTGATATGTTTGTTGCAGTTGTCGTATACTTTATAACCAACAAAGTAAATGATGCCGAGAGCGACCTCATGCCTATTGCTGAAAAGATTTTCGACATGTCCGGAGGCGATCAAACTGCTCCATCGGAGAAACCAAAGGTGGGTGAGAAACCAACGAACTATAGTGATGTGTTCACCAAAGCAGTCTATTAGAACGGCGGAACGATCAAACTTTCGGTAACGGCCATTTCCAGCGCATAATTAGAGTTTCGGTTTAGTTTTGTTTGCGGCAGAAAACCAGCCGACAACAAGGGCCGAAACCGAACCTATCCTACAAGTAAAAAAATGATTGAATAATTGATTGCCCAACACTATCTTCCGAGTTAAAATTTTGTGATCTATTTTTCAAGCACCTGATTGAACTGAAATTTGGTATACGCAATGTGTCGAAAACCATTTGGTTAAACATAATCCCTGTTTTGTAAAAACATTTGTTTTAGGTGGTTTTATGACTTGTCAATTCTCTAATTGTTGCGTCATCACTCAGTTCTATGCATGTGGTGCATTATCCGCGACGTTGGTACCGTAGGTAGCCGCGGGTCAGTGCACACAAAATGCAGCCTTATGGTGGTCATCTTTCAAGTTTTTTGACGATACGCGGACTGATATTAGTATGTTGATGCAATACTAATGATGTTGTTAATGATGTATATAAATTATTTAGCAACATAGGTCGCCACAATCTCAGTTTTTCACAATGTTTGTTTGAACACTTATCATGCATCAAATCTATTGATTTTGTTGATATAAAAAATTTCGAATATGTTGCTAATCATTTGGTTTTGACAATGTTCACCAAGAATTGGAAAATAAAGAGTATTACTGATTAGCGATTGGGGAGGCCTATATAGCGATTGGGAAGGCCTATGTTCAGCAGTGGACAAGTATAGGCTGAGATGATGATGATGATAACTGATTTAAAAACCCGAGAATGTTAAGCAACTTATACACACCGTCACGCCTATATTCCCCAAGCGGGGGTGGCAGAAATGTACTGAGTACACCCACGTTTCACCGAAGATGTTAGGTCCCATGTAATAGGGGGCGAGCCTATTGCCATATACCGAGCACAATTCCAGACTCCAGAGTCGTACTGGGAAGTTTTCGTTAAAAAAAAGTACACTTGTCCGACCTAGGATTTGAACCCAGGACCTCGTGATCGCAAAGCGATGCGCTTCGCCACTAGACCAACGAGGCAGCAACTTATGTTGCTAACTTTACCATAATTTAGGTCGTTATATTCAGTCTACATTGACGCAATATGCTTTACAGTCCATGCTGGAAATCATATTCAGCAGGCTGTTTGAGCTGCTCCACGCCCTGCGCAACAGAGATGCACACCTCTTCCGCATTGTGGTGTAGAAGCAATCTACATTGGCGTTTGCGAACATCTCTGACGCGCTACAGAATCGGGGCATTCCAACTAGTATTCTGGACGCATTATTGTACTGAACTCTGAGGGCGCTGTATGATTGTCGAGTAAATCTAGCCCACAGGCTGCAAGTGTAGAAGTTCGTACAATACGCTCGGAAGAGTGTAATTTTAACCTTGAGTCAGCAACGTGCGAACCTGCGTGCCAGCATATTAGCTCTTATTGACAGCGCCCTTCGTTCTCGTTCAATGTCGTCATCGTCTTTTAGTCCGGGAGTCAGCAGATGACCCAGATATTTGGATATTGTTTAAAGGTAGAATATCTACGTTTGTTTCAGTGTTTGTGGTCGCTGTTCTACAACGTGAAGGACTCAAGTGCAACCGTGTCGAGCGCGGCAGAGTGCGTACACGTGTGCTCGGGGCCCGACGCCGGCCTGGACTTCGACCGCGCCGTCGAACAGGTCAGCTGCTCACATTTGCTCTCCCTTATACCCAATCTACACACTGCCCACTTCCGCGTGAAGTGACGGAAGGTTAGTCGTATAAAAGCGCCCCTTACGCTCTAAAGGGAATCAAAGGACTGATAGACCATGCCCACTCAGAGTTGACGGGTTAGAAATCTTTTTGCAATTATGGGGCAAAATATTTTTTGGAAACACTTGAAAATTAAAATCGAAACAAATATATCCAACGTAAATCCGGATGGCGCATTAGGAGAAACCAGTATTTAAATTGCTTTAGGGATATTTTGAGGAGAAATAAATCTGATGCTGGGAGTTTTTACAAATATAAAGAGAAACGCAGAGCAATGCCTGAAGCAGGAAGTAAGCATGTCAGGAGGCGACGCTGTCACGGTACTGTTCAATTTTCTTAGCGGGTGGCATAATTTGAACCGGGTATTAAACTTTATGTGGAAGCCTGATACAGTGTTGCCTTCCCGTATACCCTAGTTGTCGCTATAATAGTTTGGTATTAAAATAAACATTTCATATATAGTTTTCATTTTAACATTGATTCACAATTACCACATAATTTGATAAATTATCCCACTTCTTAATTGGCAACACCGGCCAATTTTACCAACCAACAAAATATCAAAATTAATATTGGTGTTCTAGTAAAAATTCAGAAGAAAATCGTAAAACTAACCGATGAAAAGTATTCTTCGTGTTATTATTATACTTTTTCTGCACGATTGTGACACGATTTTATAGTACAAACCGGCATGTTTGATTATTTTTAGTCGCTCGTCAATGTGTGTATGTTCAAGTGACACTGACGTAGTGTTATAAAAACGCTCGAGTCGGCGGTTAAAACGCTTGCGTCTTCTACGTGTTTCAACGCTCGTCGACTTAGTGCTAAACGCTAGACTTCAGCGCTCATTTTTACAACACTACACTGACGAAAAGGGAGAATATATCTACCATACTGGTATATAAATTTTCTACCGTTTTCGCGCACGGTCCCCATCTATTCAAGTAATTCATCTAAGACTTTAATGATTAAATGTTTTTTATTACTGTTAGTTCCCTTAAACATGTTTTATACACATTTGAAGTAAGAATTTGTGGCTAAATGGTCTGGCATCTCGAGGGTAAAAACTCACGACGTCAATGAGTTTACATATATGAACATACATTTTGTATGAAATATTTAAATTAGCAACTTTCTATTTGCTAGCTTACTTAATAGATATAGTTTGATTAGGAGTTTTTAATTATTTAATTGTTCTGCCTGTCAGGGTTCATATTTTTACGATGTCATTAGGGGCATACATTAATTTTGAACTGGAAGTTTAAATCTGATCCATAATTGAATAGAATAAGAAATCCATAATTGAAAATCTAACATCCACTTTTGAAAAACATAAATTATTAATATATACACATAAAAGTATATTTCATTTTGTTTTTACTTTTCTTAATATCCCATTTTGTACTCTAAAAAAATCTCGTGGCTGTTAAAACATTTACTTCGAGAATTTAGTATTTTAACAATTAGAGCGTAAACACGTAAGGGGGATGGGGGTCCCACCAAATCTCACCAAGGGGGAGGGAGGGGTCCAAATTAAACAAAAACAGCTGACGATAAGTGCTTAATGGATCGAATGAATTGTTGTTTTCTATAATATTACTTATCGAAATGTTCTAGATTTGCATTTTTAACAAGTCGCCATCGTAATAATTAAATAACCCAGAAAGTTGTAGAAATGTGAGGAGCTGGGGGTCGTGGGAGTCGTCAGAGGAAATGCACAATACGTGTCCAACGAACAAAGTCTTATTACCAGTATTTATATTTGGCATAAATAACCTTATCCACGGGCATGAAAGTTGCAAATGCCTTTTATTTTGTTTGGAATATGTAACTTTGATCTATGGGACCGTCGAATAGTCTTCTTGCTTTATGCTACAATTTTAATATTAGTCATGTGGGTGTATGCAATACACCTCTGCTACCCCTGGTCGGAGAATATAGGCGCAAGACGAGTTTTGTACGCTCGTTATGTTTCTGCTTCACCTGCCCATTCCGATCTCGGTCTCGAATTTATTCGCGCCTTTATTAAAAAGGCGACAACCAGATATTTCGCGAACGGGTCTAAACATAGAAATCCGCTAATCGTAGCCGCCGCCGACTACGAACCTAACTCCCCTCCTATTAGCCGCTACCGCCGTCCGCGGCATGTTCTGACCGACCCTCCCGATGCCCTTACATCCCTTCCTTCAGATACAGATACCGCACACAGGTTTAGACACCGACCTCGCCGGCGAGGTCGAAGAATCCCTTGCCAGCCGGCGATGCAGAGCACTACGGCGAGACACCTATTATAGTTGCCACCTTGCCCTTTTGGCTCGAGCGTAGTGGTTGCACGCTCGCCCTCTTGTCCGGTGAAGCTGTAAAGGCCCCGCGGCCAACAGCGTAGATCATTCTTACACACACACACACACACACACACACACACACACACACACACACGCGCACACGCACACACAAAAGCTTCACCTGTGTTTACGTCAACGCTTGCTTTGAAATGCGATTTAATTAAAAAATAAGACATTGTCACAAGCCGATTATTGCATTCAAATTTTGTTTACTTGTTGTCTTAGTTAACGTGTTAATTACCGCATTACGACACACGTAGAGCAGGAGCGTTAGGTAAATTGGTCTATAATTTTGTTTTATACGTAACCATAAGTAATTATTGCCATAGACGTGAGACAATTTTAATTAATGTGATGCGTATACGGCCTTTATTTGTTAAATGGGTGTCTAATCTTCGGTTTCTGATGGAGATAAGTATATAAAGTTATGTAATACTTATTATGTAACGTATTCTCAAATAATCCTTACAAATAAATCGACTGTAAAGTCCACGAATTCTCATTAATAAATAATATTAGCCCTGTTAAGAAAGTGTCCTACCGTTGGACCCTGGGCTCCTCTCAAACTGAGAGGGTTTGGCTATAATCCACCACGCCGGCCCAGTGCGGGTTGGCGGTTGCGGGTAGGCCTAGGATTTGATATGATTATTTGCAACTAGACCAACGAGGCATACATATGTACATTCTAAATATATATTATTACTTTTTACACAGAAAGGATACTTCAAATTTTTTTTGTTCTACACAAAAAAAAAGATCAATGACAAAGACGGAATGAACGAAACGGGCCAAGCCCTGTTGGTGTCTTTCTTCAAAGACTTTTGAACAGTGACTTTGGACAATCATCTGGCGTGTAGCTTGAATTCTTTAATCAGAAGCTGGTCGTTAGTGCCACGCCCATGTTCTTTAATCGTTAACCCAAAGACCTTAAATCTAAACAGTGTTAGGAAAAAAAGACTTGCTAAGAAAAAAACAATAAACACTTGTCACGCTAAGTCACTACCGTGTCAGCTAACTATACTCACTAAGCCGGAATGGCGGTGGTGAACTGCGAGCGAAGTCAAAGCAAAGTCAAAGCGAGTCTTCATACCGCGTATATAAGTTATATAAGTTATATATATGTATATATATATATATATATATACCGCGGAAAATTCCAAACTCTGGACCTTTACTGAGAATTTTCGATAGAAAGACCGCAATAATACTTTCCCTCCGCGGCGTACTTTAACTAACGCTTTTGATGCCCTTCTCTCTCTTCAATCGTTCCCTCATGACTGAGGATCGTGACTCCGTTGCTGGACTCTTTTTATAATTTCTCTCCATCTGTTGCGATCACTTGCCAGGTGGAGCGCCGCACTGACTGGCATCTCGAGTTGTTTTGAAATCTGATCCGACCATCTCTTAGGGCTGCGTCCCCTTGGTCTCTTCCCCTCTATTTTGCCTGTCACCAGTAACCTCTCCATGTTATTACTATTTCTTCGAGCTATGTGACCAAAGTACTGTAGGGTTCGGTGATGGAATGTGTGAGTGCCGCACACAGGATCAGACACCGACCTCGCGAGGTCAAAGAATCCCTTGCCCGCCGGCCGGTGCAGAGCACCGCAGCGAGACACTTAGTATACGCCCTCCCCCATAGCGACTGCCTAAGCCGTGGCCGTACTTCCTTGATGCGCCCTTGAGCTAATTGCCCCTTTGTTCTTCTGACTGGAGCGTAGTGGTTGCACGCTAGACCTTGATCAGGATAGAGAGAGATTGTCATTCAGCGCCCTTTGGTCAATGCTTTCATTTCACGTAAATTATACTTCGGTTTTATGTTAAATACGTTCCAAATTTTCAAAAATCAACTCGTATTGTTGAGCTGTCACCCATATAAGTTCACAAGAAATGCCGTTTATGGACTAGGTGCAAGCTAGACTCCAAACTGTAAAATGTAGCTTTTAAAAAAATCTGTAGATGTACGGATTTATCTGGAGGCAATCTACGGAAATCTGCAGATTTCTTTGCGTCACGCTACGTATTTTTAAAAATCAGATCCTACATCAATGTTCCGCGACTTTTAAAAGGCGCCATGAAAATTTCATTTGTCGCTAGAAATTGCATTTGGCATTTTGGCGCCCATTGCCACCTGCCGCCTAGGGCGACCGCTCCCCTCGCTCTACCCGAGGGTCGGCACTGCTCGCTCGGCCACGCGGTCAACAGCGTGATTATTCACACACCGCCAAAAATCTTTGTCTGACCTGGAATTCGAATCCAGGACCTCGGGATTATCAAACTTATTAAAAATGCTTTATTAAATAATCTATGTTTATATTGCCCGTAATATTATAGATAAAATTAAGTTGCGTACCAGTTTAACTAAGAATCAGGGTCGCGATAAATAACTTATGATTTTAATATGATATGAGATTGTAACAGGTTCTAGTGGCATCTTAAAATTACGTATCTATACTAATATTATAAAGAAAAAAGATTTGTATTTTTGTATGTTTGTAAAGAATAAACACAAACATACTGGACCGATTTTAAAAAATTACCATTAGATAGCTACCTCATCCAGAAGTAACATAGGCTATATAACATAGACCCGGTAGGTGGCGCTGTTGTCGACCGGGTACGAAGTTGCGGGAAGCTGCTAGTACATTAAGTAAGTAAGTAGGTAGTCCATTTTGTTTGTCAATCGGCAAGAGGGTGAGTGGCGGGTTTTTAATTTTGTGTACTTTGATCACAGTGGTTGGCTATATCAGCCAAAATACGTTGTCTGCGAGATAACAGCCACCCAAAGATTGTTACGACGGCCGGTTTTATGATTGCTTGTTCTTCTAGTGTTATGGCCAAGGCCATTACAAACGAGTGTAGTTAAACCGGTCGCGGTCATAAAAGCAGATGTTGATATATTTTAATAAACGATAACCCTAAAGACGTTTAAATAGTGCATAGTAACTCATGTACCTAAAGTTAACGGGGTGCGGAGGAGACGCCTTATTTTTGATAACTACCACTTGATAATCATATGACATTTTAACTTTTGGAAATCGCAGACCTTCTACTATGATAAATGCGGAAGTTTAAATATTTGGATATTTATTATTCAACAGCGTCTAAACGGCTGAACAGGTTTAGATATCTGTATATAATTATGCATTTATTAAAGCGCTCGTGGTGCGGTGCGATCACGGTGTTCCGAGCGATCTCCAAGGTTAAACCGGGTTCGACTCTGTAGGTCTGACATGAGAGACCGTTTGTGACATTCATATTTTGAGCGACTCCGTGTTTCGGAAGCCCCCTTAAGCCGTTTGTCCCAGTTACTACTGAATGTCGTAGTTGTTAAGCCACGTTGGAAAGCTTATTGCTTGACAAGTTCCAACAGCAGGTGACCGCTATACCCGCCTTCACCAATCTGTACTGGATCCGGGTGGTGAAGAATGACCTGGGAGGTTACCATTTCCTCTTTAGCAAAATTACTTTTTATCTTCCTTTCCTATAAAAGTAGACAGAGCTAGGAACTGCGTATATCCATATTCCTTTCTTACATCGAAGTAAGATACATAGAGTTTGTCTAATGAAAGCTGTGAGTGATTTTTTAACGTTTCCATATGCTGGCGATACTGTGACTAATGTTCTTGTGAACCAAGATGAACTGGTTTTGATACACGCTAGATTTATTTATATATATATAATATTAGCTCTGTTAAGAAACTGTCGCACCGTTGGGCACGGGCCTCCTCTCAAACTGAGAGGGTTTAGGCCATAGTCCACCACGCTGGCCCAGTGCGGGTTGGCAAACTTCACACACCTTCGAGAAACTCGTAGGCATGCAGGTTTCCTCACGATGTTTTCCTTTAGCGTTACAGCAAGTGATCATTTATTTTTAATACGCACATGCTTTCGAAAAGACAGAGATGCGTGTCTGGGTTGGCGACCTCTGACTTTGCAGTCCAACGGTCTAACCACGAGGCTATCACTGCTTATAGATTTATTTAATGTTATGTTATCATTACATAAAATGTAACATGATATCAATTTAACACCAAATGTGAAATCTTATTAAATTCCGTGGCGTAGCATTGATGGATTGCATAGATGATATTTGAAGTTTTTAGACAATTCGTGTTTTAGATTAAAAAATTTAAAGATTTACAAGAAATTGATTTAATATCTAAAAGCCGATAAGTATTAGGTTCCCATTGTAGAAAACCAAGGATGTATAAACCAATAACACAAAAGAATATAATGTTAGAATGCAATAATTTCTATGTAACTACCTCCCTGCTCCTTCTCCTTTGTTAATCCACTCTCCTGTGTGTATAGATGGTTTCCATAAACTCATTTACACTTTTTTTTTTGCTTATCCTCTACTATTTTTTAGTCATGAAAGTATTCAAGTACTAAATACATTTATTCCCAGTTCATCCGGGGTTGCACGACCTAATTTATTTAAATTTGGCGCTATTTTACACTCAGCTTACGTAATCTGTTGTACGCGTCCTGATCTCTCTCAATTCGATTTGTGAGAGGAGGCCTGCTCAGCAGTGGGGCAGTAGGTATAGGCTGACTTATTTTGTATGTATTTATAATGGAATCATATTATTGTTGCTCAGGCCGAGCAGATCTTCAAGAAGATCTGTCCGGGCGAGGAGTTCCTGCCGCGCGCCCCTGACCCAGAAGAGATCGTGTTCGAGGATGACGTCACGCACGGGCCCGAGTTCCAGCGCGAGCAGGACGAGGACGCCGAAGGCGACGCACCCAAGGAGTAGTCGCCTCGCACCAACTCTAGCGTTACACAATATATTGTCAGCACGTTTAAGCGCGTCCTGTGCTCCCGTGGGCTTAGAAAACGGGATGGACCCATTTATACTCTCATATCTAAAATATTGATTACGCAATAACTTAGTCTATGGCACCGCTTCCATTAAAGCTTTTTACAGTATAAAAATTACATTAATTGATTTCTAAGTCCACGTGTATTTGATATAACTAGTTTAAGTCATATCTCGATTTCAAGAATTAAATAATTTTACACACGCTTAAACGTACTGAGTACAGCTAAGATGTAATCTCATAAGATTTATACGCTTTAGTCGCTTGACTTCGTGCATTCCGACTGGTGCGTTTGGTTTGAAGTTATTATGATATCGGCGACGTCAGTGCGTGCGCTCGCTCGCGTGGTGCGAGTTCACTTAGCGACATTAGAGGCCTGCTAACTAACTGCTTGGAGACCTTTTTATTGATAACCGCACTTATCAGTGTGCGTTTGAACTTATTGAGAAATCATTACGGATGTTTTTAATAGATTTTGTAATCGCATTTAGCAGGTCGTTACATCTGTCTTGGATTTGACAGGGTAGACTATTATCAGCTGGGTTGTCTTGATAGAGTCAGCAAGATCAACTTGTAGCTTTTTTAATATCGATCACTACAGTTTAAAGATAAATTACACGCGATCTCGTTGGCAAATAGTGTAATTTTTATTGTATTTTTTAATTTAATACACGGTTGGAGATATGCTCTCTAGAGTCTAATTTGAATAATCACTGTTACCCTACTAAAGGTTATAAACCAAAGTATTACGCAATAAAATTGAAAACATGTGCAATTGCTACAGTACAGGAGTAGTGAGGATGCTGTTTTAAAATGTTAACATAACATTTTGGTCGCACCAGTCCAAATCATAGATTATAGCACATCCAATTTTATAATTTAAGTTATTTAGCACTTTTATGATATTTATTGTCAAATTAAAATAATCATGCCTATGCAGCTTGTGCATTTATAATTCCATTAAAATGTGATTATTAGAAAATACAATATATTTTTTTATTTCAACATACCTACTATTCCTTACGTTCGTGTCTGGTGTTGACTTAAGATTTTTCGTATCTTGATCGATACACCAGTGTACAGTCTTGTGTGTGTGTGTGTGTGTGAATGATGTACACTGTTGGCCGCGAGGCCTTTACAGCTTCACCGGACTAAAAGGCGAGCGTGCAACCACTACGCTCTAGCCAGCCAGAAGGGCAAGAGGCGACATACTCGAGGGCGCCTCGGAGAGGCGCCCTCGGTTGGGACAGTCGCTGTAGGGGGACGGGTGCACTACTAAGTGCACCGGTCAACCGCCGGCTATGGGAGGGGATCTACTACTACGTCGTCGTCGTCGCCCGTATTCTGAGCGGAAAGAAGGGATGACAAAGCATCGGGGGGGTCGGTGAGAACATGTCGCGGCCGGCGGTGGCGGCAGGGGTCGGGGGGGAGATCGTAGTCTGTGGTGGCTACGATTAACGGATTCGCATGGGTAGATGCGTTCGCGAAGTGACGTGTTGACGCCTTTTTAATAAAGGCGCGAATAGGTTCGAGACCTAGATCGGAGTGGAGGTCGACGTTCCGTACGAACCAGGGGGCTCCTACGGCTTTACGGAGGAAGCGGTTTTGAACCACTTGGAGTTTATCGATGTGAAAGGGGGCCGGGGGCCGAATGCCCGAACACAACACACGCATACAGTGTACAGTCGCAAACAGTATCTATTATAATCTTTGCAGTATCTTAAAAGTCGTTGACACGTTACTTGCGCTATTGTACCTATGTCATCGTCGAGAAATTCATGAAAGGTTGCGGAAATCATATCCATCATTGTAATAAAGAAGGTTTTATTTGTACATATTGTCAGCATTTGTTAATATGCAGAAGGCATGCTATATGAGAATATACGTGCTCTGTCCGAGAATGGTGAGAATCAATGAAAGGGCAACAATATGGCTTCCGCATAGCGCGGGACGTAGCAATCTTTTTGTCTCAATACATTTTCTGTTCCAATATCATTTCTCCAACATTTTTCATAAGCCGGAGGAATGTTAGTTACTATGGAATTATTTTAGCTATTTTAAAACCGCTAGTAATGTACGAATATGTATGTGTATACACTGGTCATCAATGACTGGTCGACTGTAAATCTTGTTTTGTGTCGTCCAATGAAAAAGGTACTTCTTATACATTATGACCAAGGTTACGAAGCCCAACAGTTAACATGATACATAATCTTGTTATTGCTATAGTATATACATAGTTGGTATTGTGAGATATAAAGATATGAAAGTTTTTATTTAATTATAGTCAGTTTTTAATTATTTTATCATCTGTTATTTGTTAGGGCTGTGTTTTACAAAATTCTATATTACTAGAGATGCTTTAGTTAATTAGAACTGATTAGGGCATAATAACAAGACAATTTTGTTTTAACTCACACTTTATTAAAAAGATATCTGTATCTGGTATTTAGCAAAAGCAACAATTCCTTAACTCCTCCTTAATTCCTTAACTAAACAAAAACAAACATTAAAATATTAAAGTGGAATACTTGTGTTGCAATGGATAACATGTTTGACTTTTAAATCTTAGTCATATTCAATCTCTTACTTAGAATAAATTGATCACCATCAAAAATTAATTATCTTCTTAAATTCATACATATACATACACATTTGAATCTTAGTGTGATTTCATTACACAGTTTAAAATAATCTTTTTTCATATGAAAACAAACTGTGCACATTGCCTTCCAGCTGTGCAGAATATGTTCTCTTCATAAATCTCAGATCTCCAGAATGGCTCATTTCACGTAAAATTGTCACAGATCGTGCTCCAATGTCTTGGCAACTGTGCTGCATACCGGCCTGCAGGTATGGCAAGAAGCGCAATACTGAACCTTTATCTACAATGCTTCCGCTCACTCCCTGTGCAACCCTGTGTTTGTCAGATTCCTTATGATAATATCTGCTCATCGCGGATCCCTTCCCATCTTTGTTTTCCATAGCTTCCAAGCTGCCCATTCCTCTGTACTTCTTTAACCTCACTCCATCAGAAAAGAAGTATTCTCCAGGAGCCTCTGATGTTCCAGCCAGAAGAGATCCCATCATTACTGTAGAAGCACCCAAGGCCAAGGACTTAACAATATGACCTACAGACTGTATCCCACCGTCAGCTATGACAGGCACATTGAATTGACGGGCATATGAAGATACCTGGTATACTGCAGTGGCCTGTGGGCATCCACAAGCCATCACTTCTTGTGTTATACAGATGGAACCACTGCCCATTCCTACTCTTAAAGCATCAGCACCAGCATCAATAAGGTTTTTTGCTTGCATTCTAGTGACAACATTGCCACCAATGACTTGAATGCCTGGATAGTTTATTTTGATGAATTGGATCATTTCAATTTGATATTTAGAGTTTCCTTGTGAAGAGTCGAGGACAATCACATCAACTCCACTGTTGACCAGCAATTTCAGGCGCTCCTTGTCTGTATCTCGGGTACCAATGGCTGCTCCAACTAATAACTGTTTGTTGGAATCTTTGGAGGCGTTGGGGTAACTTCTAGCCTTTTTCAAATCTGTTCTAGCAATCAAAGCCACCAATTCGCCGGAACCATTGATGATTGGTAATTTACCTTTTTTGCTCTTTTCCAATATGTAATTAGCATCCTGTAGTGTAACACCAGATTGAGCAGTTATCATATCTTCAATAGGTGTCATCACTTCTTTGAGACTCAGTTGAGGATCACCTTCCCTGAAGTCAATATCTCTGGATGTGACTATACCAATGAGACGCCCACCAAGTTTCCCATTCTCTGTGATGGGGTAACCAGTAAACCCATTTTTTCTTTTAGCTTCTATCACATCGGCGACAGTGTTTTCGGGGCCCATGCACATGGGATCTCGAATGAATCCATGTTTGTATTTTTTCACCTTGTGAACTTCATTGGCTTGATATTCAGGGGTACAATTATGATGAATGATACCGATACCCCCGCACAGAGCCATCGATATTGCCATATCCGCTTCGGTCACAGTGTCCATAGGAGCAGACACTAGTGGAGATTTCAGGTTAATTTTTTTGGTGAGGGCTGATGTCAGGTCTACTTCCTCTGCAGTGAAGTCGATGTATCCGGGCAGCAAAAGAAAGTCATTGTAAGTGAGGCCCTCCCTATTAGCGAAGATTTGTTCGGCTGAGAGCCCGTCGCGAAGATCACCTTCAGCTTTAGTCGACATCTTTACGAAGTCGTGGACACGTGGATGTGGTTGTGCGACGCTCGCGATCTCGGAGCCGATATACGTTTCTATATTTTACGTATATACTTTACATGGAATAATCTTGAAAGTCCGTGTAATATTCAAGGTTTATGTGGAAAAATTAAATCGTACACGTGGTGTTTTTGTAAGTCTTCCAAAATATGTTTGGCGAATATTTGTTGGCAATAACGAATATTTGATGATCTTCCGGTATGTTTAGGGCAGTAAACTGTATAATCTCAAAAATAGATTTTCGATTTTGGCTAACAATATTTTTTTACAAAAAGTATAAATACCGGCTCCTCCACATTGGAGTAAAATGACACTGACAAATCGGTGTTACTACATGATATAAATATACCGTGCGTGTGTTCCCCTTGGGGCTGTACCCCTCACACTACTCGTTGTATTGCTCGCTACCACTGACCACTTATTGTTCAATAATTAGCTCGGGCAGCCAAGATTGACCAATGACTGACCGATGACTGTCACTCACTATCAAAATGATTGCGCTCAATATTTCCGTTCCGTTAGTTTGAGAGCGTTATACCAAATTTGCGGGGAAGCGAGAGTAGCCCCGTGACGTATGAAGTCGATATTTGTGCTATACAAAAAAAAAAATACAAAAATTTTATTTGTTTAACTTAAAATCTTATTACAAATTAGCCGTATTTAGAGACTCCTTTTAAGTAACATACATTACTTGTATACTATGATTGTTAACATTTCACACATCACAACAATTTTCGTGTTATATTACAATTCAAAGATTTATCGACCACAGGTGGCTCGCCTATTTATTCAAAATATAAAAACTTAGTACTTGTGGTAAAAAAGTAATGTATTAAGTTTTTCTGTGATGTTCGGCTGAATTTGAAGCGGGATGAATTTTGTCCCAAATCGTAAATGTTTACGAAACAAGTGTAGAATGACAGGTATTTATCAATTGTATTTAGCTTATCCAAGTCATTGACACCTTCATATTGCTTTTTGAATACCCAGTATTATCGATAATATTGGGTTTGTTGTCTTGCTTACAAATTAATATTAGAGGTTATATTTTGATCGACATATCGTGTATACCGTTACTCAGTATTTTTGATACTTGATAGATGCAGGAATTAATGATGAGTTTTTGTATTTATCAGAAAAATTGTTGAAAACGGTGAAAAAATGTTATCACGCCTGACATAAGCCGAACAAACATCGTCGTCCGTTATTTCTTAATTAATATTATGTTTATTTATAAATTAATATAATTTTCTTTCAGCAGAAGGCAGCCGAGCAAGATTTCCAAAGTATAATAGATATTGACTGGAAAGGTTCATGTGAGCATAGTAATGAAAAAAGAAGAATATGAGAGAAGACTATGCAAGGAGTATATACTATAATTAATTCGTTATCAGTCTTAAAGACGACATTCGCACCAATGAGACCTTAGATTCAGAAGATTAGATACTATGATGTTGCGGGGAGCCAAGACAATTTATAGACTTTTGGATGAGAACTTTTTGACTCCTAATACCTGTTTTACTTTTTAAAAAAGAAAGAAACCTAATGTATACGCGTTATTTTTTTCCCCTATTGCTATACACTTATTATCATACACAACCTAGATATATGAAATGAAGTATGGTAGTGGAGGAAGCAATAAAGTTCTGTAAGAATAGGGAATATGCGTGTAATTCAAATAAGGCACAAATATTTTTTTTACAAACTTTATCGCATTAAAATAATGTCTATGCCAATATTTTTTTAATAACATTACTTTTTTATTAAGAAAATAATTATTGAAAGTACAAAAAATGAGTGGGAAATTTAAAGTAGCTGGAACGCCACGCTATTGGTCAGATCGAATATGACGTCAAAGTCTACAATACAAATGTCAACAAGTGCATATTTGTTGGATGTTTGCTATTGAGTTAGTTTTATTGCTATTTTTTGTTGTCGATTTACACAAAGACCAAATTTTAGTTTAAATTATTTTAGTTAATTCTTACGTTAAAGTGATCTTCACAGCAATATAAACAAGTTGATGAGGATACCATGTCTCTTTTTCTGATTTAACACCACTTTCTCCTTATGTCCACGCCTATCGGGTGCATTTCTTATTGTATTTTTACACCTAGGCACAACACAGTGTTGTTCCATTGTATAATAGTCGCAAAATACAAAATAAAAATAAATTTAAGAATAAAATACTTCTACAACTGTTCACTAATTGATTGTTGTTGTTTTGTTTTTTATTGTTTTTTTAAAAACGTAGCCCCACACTAGGACTTTATTCCTGTGTCGTGGGTGCGTTTACAAACATGAAAATACACATACACAAATACCCAGACCGGAACAAATAATTGTGGATCACACAAAGATTTGTCCCGTGCGGGACTCGTACCCGCGATTTTTAGACGCAGTGGGCAGAGCGGCTTAAGCTCTTAACCACTGCGCTAAATCGCCCGTCATGTTATTATAGACTTTGACGTCACGCCAAGCGCGCCAAAATGGCGGGCGTTTAAAGTGCTCTTATCTGTTTGCGATCTTCAACATTTTTTTTTGCCTTTTACTTTTTGTTTTTGACGCTCAAATTTTTTTTGCAGTTATATATTGATGTAATCTATCGTATAAAAATATAAAAAAATACACGGATATTCCCTATTGTTGATATTCTAGTTTGCCTACCTCGCAAAAGATCTGACGTAATTATATTTGTGCATAGAACAGTCCATAACTGCCCCACTGCGAGACTAGTCTTCTCAATTACAAGGGTTAAAAATTAATGACATTAAGGAGTATTAATAATACAATTTTAGGCTTCGATTTTGTAAACGGGGGTCGGAGTGGAGACTGATTTCGCTAAGTAACATATCCTATGATTAATTATTTTGTGTACTATTCGTTATTTAACGACTCAGAAAGGTTATGAATACTACATTCATAACCTTTCTGAGTCGTTAAATAACTGACTTCGCTTCACTGTAACACAATTAAAAGGTACGGGAAAAGTCTAAAAATAAGAAATATCTTAACGCTTTGAGTCGTAGTACTCGTATATAGGGTGGTCATATGCGTGATAAAGGCGCCCCCAATTTTTTTTTACAGTTTTTTGCCAAGCTGTACTTTATTCAATAATTATAATATTTTTAGGGTGAAATAGGCAAAGAAGACATTAACACTAGATGAAAGGACAAGGTAAGTCATCATTCAAATTTACATAATTTCTTCTATTTATAGAGGGTACTAATAATCGATTATTCAATGAAGGCAAAGTCAATTAATCAATAGGGAATATGCGTGTAATTCAAATAAGTGTCAAATATTTTATTTTACAAACTTTATAGCATTAGAATAATGTCTATACCAATATTTTTTTAATAACATAAATTTTTATTACGAAAATGATTATTGAAAGTACAAAAAATGAGTGGGAATTTCAAAGTAACTGGAACGCCACGGTATTGGTCAGATCGAATATGACGTCAAAGTCTACAATACAAATGTCAACAAGTGCATATTTGTTGGATGTTTGCTATTGAGTTAGTTTTATTGTTATTTTTTGTTGTCGAGTTACACAAAGACAAAATTTTAGTTTAAATTATTTAAGTTAATTCTTACGTTAAAGTGATCTTCACAGCTATATATACGAGTTGAGAGATACCATGTCTCTTTTTCTGATTTTACACCATTTTCTCCTTATGTCCGCACCTATCTGGTGCATTTCTTATTGTATTTTTACACCTAAGCACAACACAGTGTTGTTCCATTGTATAATAGTCGCAAAATACAAAACAAAAATAAATTACAGAATAAAATACTTCTACAGCTGTTCACTAATTGATTGTTAGTATAGACTTTGACGTCACGCCAAGCGCGCCAAAATGGCGGACGTTTAAAGTGCTCTTATCTGTTTGCTATCATCAAATTTTTTGTTTTGCCACGTACGTTTTGTTTTTGAAGCTTAATTTTTTTTTGCAATTATATATTGATGTAATCTATCGTATAAAATATAATAAAATACACTCATATATCTTATTACCATAAAAATCGAAGCGACACATCACTATTTGTGTGGTTTAGGTTTCATAATGTCCCCCTCCCAAGGAACTCCTCCCAGTCATACAAGGATTCTTTGGCCCGCGGCAAGCAAAATCGGAACTAATGCTGACATTAAGTGAAATGTCACTTCATGACAATCGCAAAGATGCCGTTTGCTATGAAATTTACCCAAGTACTTTTTTTTATTAGTAACCGTGCGGAATTACTTGTTAAAATATTTCCCTAGAAGTAGGGAAATTTTAGGTCACCAAGCCTCATTGTCATCCACGGGCCAAAATATGCTTGTCGCACTGTAGTTAGTTTATAAGTTCCTTGCCTCTTCCTCACTTACTACATCAGTGTTGCCAGTTTAGATACCTTATTAGAATTGTAATTTTGGTGCCTCGTTGGTCTAGTGGCAAAGCGCATCGCTTTGTGATCACGTGGTCCTGGGTTCAAATCCTAGGTCGGACAAGTGTAGTTTTTCTAACAAAAACTTCCCAGTACAAGTCCGGAGTCTGGAATGTGCCCAGTATATGGCAATAGGCTCGTCCCCTATTACATGGGACCTAACATCGTCGGGGAAACGTGGATGTACTCAGTACACCTCTGTCACCCCCGCTTGGGGAATATAGGCGTGACGGAATTTTGGGGTTGCGTGTGGGCGTACCGTATTAATAAAAATGGCGGAATTTTTAAATATTAGTTTTTTTTTTATTTTAATTAACTATAGTCATATTTATTTATTTTATAAATAATGCACTGTTGAACAAAACGGGGACTTGTTTATTTTAAATTTATTCGCACGAGTGCTTTTTAACGCCCGTTAATAAACTGCTAGAATGAAACAAACGGATTTTTCCGTACATAATAATCTTTTTTAAAAAAAATAAAACCGACTTCAAAAAGCAAAAAGGTTACTTGGCACCGACTTCAAATATTTATTTTTTGTTATTGAAGTTGGTTTTATTTTTTTTAAAAGAGATTTATTTTCAATTTTAAGTGAGAAGTGAATTATTTACTAATATTTATATACCTATATTATATTATTTTGCTGAGCTGTATAGCAAGGTACCTACAGGATTGATATAATAATCATAATAACGGAATTTATACATTCGCGCTGTTCGCCGTTAAGGATTCCCCTGATGTATCTTCAAAGTCCGAAGTTCAATACCGATTTCATTAAAATAGGACCACCTCGAAACTATACTAAACCCAACGCAAAAAGAATCATCAAAATCAGTTCTAAAAAACTATTCTGATTAGTTCTATGGCAGGGTACCTATAGGATTGACGTAACACCCATAATATCTCAATCTATGCATTCGTATTGTTTGTCGTTTGCCTTCAAATATTATTTTTTGCTTTTTGATTATTTTTAACCGACTTCTAAAAAGGAGGAGGTTCTCAATTCTACTGTATGTTTTTTTTGCATGTATGTTACGCGATCATTCCGCCAATTATGAATCGATTTTGATGATTCTTTTTGCATTGGGTTCTTCAGTATAGCTCCAAGGTGGACCCATTTTAATTTCATTGGTATTGAAACTTGGACTTTGAAGAAACACCAGGGGCCTCCTTAACGACAATCGGCACAAGTGTGTAGTTTGAGTTATTGTGGGTATTATGTCAGTCTTGTAGGTACTAAGCAGAATAATATAAAATAGGTAGATAACTATTAATAATTAATTTACTCAGCACTTTAAATTGTTACATAAATAACATTTAAAAAAAAATCGAATCAATCAAAAAGCAAAAAATAATATTTGAAGTCAGTGCAAGTCGTTCGGTGCAGCCGGTTTCACGGCACCGACTTCAAATATTTATTTTTTGTTTTTGAAGTCTTATTTTTAATTAAGTCTGTGTATGTTTTACCCTACGTCGCAAGAACGCTATTTCAACGCGCGTTAGTAAAGCGCTGGAATGAAATGAATGGCGGTGCCGAAGCGCAGTACATTCCACGCGTTGAAAGAGCGTCCGTGCAAACGAGGGGTTATTGTTTGACAATATATTCCAACATGCCCTTGAGGCAACCTTTAGCTAGTTGCCCCCTTGCCCTTCTGGCTGGAGCGTAGTGGTTGCACGCTCCTCTTGACCGGTGAAACTGGTAAGGCCTCGCAGTCAACATAGTAGATAATTCACACACATACCCAAAAAATATTCTTACATGCTGATCGTACACTGTACACGAATAAAAAAGCGTCATCGTTATTTACGAGGTATAGGGGTTTGGAAGGGCCGATATATTCGCGAAGAGGGGGTCCTACGCTTTTTTCTTAAAGGTACCTACCGGTTGGGTTCGGGATCAAGCTTAATGTTAATGCCTGGAGGTCCGCATTCCACATAAAAGGAGGCTATGAGAACTTGAAGGACTTATGCAAGGTTTGTATAACGTCACTTTATTTCTAAAGAACATTTTATGACACTTGCAAATTATGCGGTAGCTACCTACCTAGTAACTCAATAAGGTCGAGAACTGGGATCGTTCTAGGTCGAGAACGAAGGCGGCTGGATTACAAACGCGCCTGATTAGTGCGAAGTATATTGAGGGGTCTAGGGTAACTCTTACATACCTACTTGTCCTATCTCATTCAAGGATAAGACGGTTAAACTCAGTAATTTAGCCTATTCTATTCCTAGGGCTACGCCAAGACAAGCACGAGTTGGAAGATGAAGAAAGGAACATCGCAGCAATCTTGTCCTAACTCACCTCAATTCGCCACTTTCAAAACCATTCCTCTAAAGAGTAGGCGGCGATCTGAAAAGCCTCTTGATAAATCCCTTACTTATTCAATGGGAGTGATTGCGGAGTGTGGACTCTTTCACGAAGGGGGCAAATGGAACCTTATCCAGAATAGGTATATTGTATATGTCTGTATACCTGCTGTATAGAAGGTGCGAGAACGTAGAGCCTCGAGCGACTCCGGCTTTTATGTGGTGGGGAGTAGATAGGAAGAAATCAGACTTTGTCAATAGCCTCCCGCTTCATCATAGAATAAACATCGCACCCCAAAACATCTGCGACCCCGGGGCGGTTTGACGCCCTTAGTCTGATGAACGTAAGTCTTTAGTTGTCCAAGATCATGTATGTATGTAGTATAAATCATGACAGCTTGGCCAAGCACCGAATGAAGAGCAGAGGCTCCGGTCACTGGATCGAGTAGTCGCGAGATCGATTCCCGCACGGGACAAATCTTGACCCACAAATTTTTGTTTCGATCTGGGCATTTGTTTATGTGAATTCAATGTTTACAACCGCACCCATGACACAAGAACAATTTCAAATGTGGGGCTACGTTTATTTTAAAAACAAAACGATTAGCACCACCTTATACTTTAGTATGTTGCTAATTGTGGAACGGACTATTTCTAGCACTAAATGAAGAATAGTTATTTATCGGAATTACGAATCGTCAATTTTTGCATCGAAACAATTCTGATTCCAGTTCCAGTTAATAATCATTGCTCTTAAGGAAAATTCAGCTCCGTGTAATAGACCTTAAAACAACTCACGTACAAAAAAAACATAATGAATTTATTCAAATGAGTCAACGTTCATTAATTAGATAAATATCTACATCTTGTTTTGTGTTTTCCAGTGAGGTAAATATTATCTACGTATTTTTAACTTACCTAATTATGAATAGTGTATTAAGTGCTCGTAAGTATGTATTAAATTTTTTCTAAAATTAGCTTCTCTAAAAATCGGTGGAAGTGCGAGGTTACTTTACCTTCTTCATGGTTTTACACGGTCATTGATAATAAATTTTACGTAAGTTAACTCCTACACTAAAAATATGATCAAAATTGTACATAGGTACACATTATGTAAACAATCCGTTCAAAAAGGTACTTATCTCTATTCACAATATCTGTCACAAGTTCACAGTTTTCATTCCTCTGGTACACACTTGCCGTTTAACTTAATTAAACCTTTTGGACATTCGTCACCATCGAAAGAGGACCGCTCGTCTAAGGTCACTTTTATTGGAATATCATTTGAATTTGGTTTTGTTGTCGTCAGATTTACTGTGCCATTCCTTGCTTTTTCTATTCCAACGGTACTTGATGTCCTTGGTGAAAAGGCTTTATTCTGTTTCTCATCAACAACTATAGTAGTGTCCGGTTTATTGGTATATAATATTATTCCTTTATTCTCGTTCAAAGGTCGATTCATTTTGCTTGGAATTTTAACCGACAAATAAAGTCTCCGTTTGGGTTCGTTTGTTCTAGGCAATGGCGTTCGGTTAAAGTCACTTCTGCTCGATACTTGCGAGTCGTTGCGATCGACAGGCCGGTTTGTATTGACGTATAGCCTCGGCAGCGGGCGTGAGGCTTGCGATCCGTCAGGTTCCGAGAATTCAGTCCGTCCGCGATTATAAGACTGTGTTGGTAACGTTGGCAATGACGTGAAACTAATTACACGCGGCATAATAACATCTTGTCCGTGTATTTTTCCCACTACTAAAACAAATACTATGAGTAATTCAGTCATAATAATAGGAACTATATGTAATGTCATTTGCCGATACAAAACTATCAATGTTATGAATAAATTATTTTAATTTCTCACTGCAACTATAATCGCACTGAGATGATCTGTGTACGTTGAGAAACAACTGGAGACGTAGTAATTGCCTGTTGTTTGTTCGACTTCACGCTTTTTGCACTTAAGGCCAAGGCTCGAGCTATTATGGTACGGTACGTTTTTAAGAACGTCGTTTGACACATACTAATATATACGGAAAACCAGTATATAAAAAGATTAGTGATGGTGGTTTGCTTGGGTTAAGTGTATAATAAGACTTAGTAAAGATTGGCTCATGATTGGGTATTCGCTTCATCATAGTTCTATACTTTTGCCAACATTCTATCTTGAGAGAATCCTATACTATTTCCATCGAGCTGTGATCTGGTAAAACTATAAAATTAGGACCGATGAAAGGACCGAAGGACCGAAGACGATGAAAGGAGCTAAAATTTTTGAAAAAACCTTTATTTGATATATCAGGTAAGCAGATTCTTCACATTCTGCCAGTAAAGCCGGTTTTCCAGCATATCCGAGTACACCTTAGGGAATTTAATTTAATGGTCATCTTATTTACTAATTTTTCTATTATCCTCAATCTCTCGATCAATTTTAAAAATAACATCAGCTGAAAACTTCTAAATCAAATAAAAATAAAGAGGAATTAGGGTTACTTTATATATTAAAGTCAACGAGTCAAACCGTATCATACATCGTAACATTCTTCTCCTTAAAAGTAATTATCTATATACTATACTATGGGGAAACCAAGTTAATCTAGCTTGTAATTCTGTACGACTCGTAAAGTGAGGATCCGCAGCTGTTGCGTTGCGGATATATAGTTACCATAATGGTAATACCATTGAATACCATACCACAGGTAAAAAAATAAAAACATTGTTTAGCTGCTCCCCAAGCTAGGGTGGTAATGTTAGTAATGTAATAAGGTGCGAACCTATTGCCATTATACAGGGCACAATTCCAGACACCGGACTGATACTAGAATTTTTTCGGTAAAAAAATACATTTTGACTGATCTAGGTTCGAACCCCGAACCTCATGATAGCTACGCGCAGTATGCGCCAATAGACCAACGAAGCAGTATTGCAGTTATTTTTCTGAATAGGTTTTTCCGGTGCCTTAATGAAATGTGACAATCAAACTTAAAAAAAATTAGTATTTTAAAAACCCAGGGGGTTTACACCACAGAAATTGTAATAATAGTGTCTTATTGTGGTTTGAACATTGATATATATATACATATATATATATATATATATATATATATATATATATATATATATATATATATATATATATATATATATATATATATATATATATATATATATATATATATATATATATATATATATTGCCTGTTACAACTTGTATATATATATATATATATATATATATATATATACAAGCTGTAACATAATAAACGCAAGACCTGAAAGTAGTTTGTTCCAAATCAGTGCGCTATAAAAAAATAAATTTCTTCTTGATTCATAGCAAGAAGAAGATTCCAAACGCATTCCTAAAACGTATTTCTCAAAACGCACACATACACGTACAAGTTTCATTGTTAATTGGGGTATAAAAGTGCTTTAAATCTATCTATCTATTTATAACCTCACGCCAGATCCCTTGCGGGGTAGGCAGAGAGTACAGAGTTCCAACAGGTTCTTTCCTTACATACCTCTCTGGCTTCCTCGACTCTCATAGTTCGTCTCATACACGCTCGCCGGTTACGGAGACTCTTGACTTTTCCATCTGACAAGACTCGGTTTATTTGGTCGTGGTAAGATAGTCTAGGTCTTCCCCGGTACCTGCATCCTTCCACTTTCACATTGTATATCTGTTTTGTCATTCTTTCCTCTGGCATTCTTTCTATATGCCCGAACCAACGGAGCATGCCCTTTCTCATCTTTACACCGATACTATCTTTCATACCTACTCGCTGTCTTACTATGCTGTTGCTAATGCGGTCGGTCAGCTTCACTCCGCACATCTTCCGCAGAGCTCGCATTTCTACCGCATTTATCCTACTTTCATTCTCCTTCTTACATACCCAGCTCTCGCTACCATATAACAGCGTTGGGACAAGAACTCCGTTATGTATGGCCAGCTGCGCCTTATGGCTTAAGTGCCGGCTCCCGAGTAGCTTTCCCATCGCACCATTCACTCTGTTCCCTGCACTCACTCTTCTCTCTATGTCAGCGGTGTATTTCCCATCCTTACTGAAGGCGCATCCAAGATATACAAACTCATTCACTTTCTCCAGCACATCGTTACCAACCACAATCCTTACATTCGTTCTGGTTTCTTTCCTTTCAAAAACCATAATCTTGGTTTTCTTCACATTCAAGTGTAAGCCATTGATCATGCAGTCGTCTTTCATAACTGTGACTAGTGTTTGCAGATCAGAACTTACAACTGTCACAGTACCCACGTTACATGAAAAAGACTATAACAACCTCAATGGGTTTGAACTCTGGATGTCGTGATTGCAACATGAGCAACAAATATGTCATCACATTACTGCTCTAGAATTATTTCAAGAGGAGCACTAATTTTCTTAAAAATTTACTCTTTTAAGAAAATCCGTGGGGAGAATACAACTCCAATACGAGGGCGTTGATGCGTTATTTTTTTTTGAAGCTAGATACTTAATTTGTACTAGTGAAGGTTCAAGTAAAACAAAAACAACACACTTAAGGTATAATAGTAATATAAAAAATAAATGAGTACAAAAAATATATTCAAAATTTATCTACCTAAAATGCTCGTCCTCTTATGATAAGTTAAAGTAGAGCTTTAGGACATACGTGTTTGTGAGTCTAGTAGGTATGACTGCGTGCGCTCACATTAATCATTCGGCGAGAGTATAGTAGGTCTATATTATATCTAATCACTGATCCTTATGTCTATTGGGAGGTCTTCGTCCTCGCTGTCAGGTGTACCGTTATTTGCGTCTGTTTTTGGCGTGTTCACATGTATTTTATTACCACCATATACATAATCATTAGGTTGAAGCGGAACGAACGATCCATACTCATTATTTGGATTTTTTGTTGTTTTTTCATGTTTATTTATATTCTGCACACCAGTTTTGTGGTCGTCGATATTAGGTTTACCACTACTGATTTCAGCTGGTTTGTACGTGGCCACGTTATGCGAAGTATGTTTTTCTGGTTTGTTGAAAATTTGTTCCGTAGTATGCTCTGGATATGGTCGGTTCTGATTTGGTTTGTAAGAAGTTTGATGATAGCCATTATTGTTATCTTCAGGATACTCTTGTGGATTGTTGCTAGTAAAACTGCCACCTTCGTTAGGATAGTTGCCTTGGTTAGGATAGTCGCCTTGGTTACCTTGGGTAGTCACCGTGGTGCCGTGATCGGGTCTGTCCGGCTTGTCTTTCACGACGACTACAATTGTTTCCTGTGGTCTTCCCGGTCCGTCTTGGTGATATTGCTGAGGTCCTTGTGCCCCGCTATTGAAACCAACTTGGCCCTTAATATTTAAATTGAACCCGTGTGATATTCCGCCTAAAAATGCACCTGCCGCATCATGTGCACCATCCAACAAGCCGGTTATTAAGCCACCACTGCATTCGTACGTCACTACTATCACTATAAAAAATATGTGCTTGGGAGCCATATTAGATAGATAAAACAATGTAAATAAATGATGCACTCGTCCTTGCTGGACTACGTGCGATGTACGTGTGTCTGAGCAACAGGTCGCGTCGTCTTCACTATTTAACATTCTCCTACAGAACCAGTTTTTTTGGAAGTCAGAAAAATAATTAAAATGTTCACTACAAAATTTCCTACAAATCTTTACTTTGTGGGTATGTCCCACGAACATAATTTGTCTACAGATACACTGTCACTTTTTCTAGATATTATGCGCGGGGAGATCACAACTTGCGGTATTTCAAAAGTTAGCAAAAATAAAAAATACAGGAAGACAAAATCTATGACCACGTTACGTATCTAATGCCATAACAAATGGTGCACCACGAGATCCTATTATCGGGTATTATTTGGTACTGTATAATAAGATCGCTAGTCTTAGTATCTACCTTCAAGTAACTACCTAAAATTAAGGATGTCATTACTGAAAGTCGCAGAGTATGGTTTCATTGTACGTATATATGTACCGACATGTGCACACGTACAAAGTCCGGAACAAGGAAAAACATAGCTTCGACCTATAATAAGTATGGTAGGTAAGCAGTGATAGCCTAGTGGTTACACCGTTGGACTTCAAAGTCAGGGGTCTCGGGTTCAAACCCAGGCACGCACCTCTGTCTTTTCAAAAGCATGTGCGTATTAAAAATTAACTATCACTTGCTTTAACGGTGAAGGAAAACATTGTAAGGAAACCTGCGTGCCTAAGACCTAACCCACACTGGGCCGGCATGGTGCCGTGGACTATGGCCTAAACCCTTTCAGGTTGAGAGGAGGCCCGTGCCCAACGGTGGGACAGTTACTTCACAGAGCTAATATTGTTATTGTGTAAGAGCATTGTGTCTGGGATACAGATAGTATTATGTTATCTAGCCCAGAGACACAGATCTATCCGCAAATTTGAAAATTTGAAAAATACCTTATATACTGCATATTATAACTGTTTATTGTCCTAAATTAATAAATAAATACCGGGCGCGCTCTAACTTGTTGTAATTATTTGTATTTTCCTGTTACTACTAAATCAATAAGACGAGATTTATCGTCGAATAAATGTTGTTACTAAGATATGTACCAGCAATAGATCAAATAATAAAATCCATAATTCAAGGAAAGGACCTGTTAGAACTCTGTAGTCTCTGCCTACCCCGTGAGAAATCTGGTGTGATAATGTTGATAGATAGAACTACATAATATTTAGAGCTAAGGTCATAATACTTCGCTAGGCGATGACGATCGATCCCCATATTGTAAAGGGATTTCGCTGAACATACGAAGAAGAGGCTCGAAGGTATGGAATTTCCACCAGGGGATCCTGTACATTGGATCAGACCAGAATTTCTCCTGTCGACCCGTAGTGATTGTATGCTCTTTGCTGTCGACAGTAGTTTTGGTTATAATGGTACGAGGCATGCCTTTTAAGTTTTGTCGTTTGTAGAAAAAAACACAACTAGAACCTTATAGTACTTTTGATTGTTTTTCAAATTATTCACCACGTAGTATAATAGTAGTATTAATGCACGTTTCCATTCGCTCAAACCAGATATTATAACATTTATTCCACTCTAAAGTGGGGGTGTTCAAAATGGCTGACTTGAAAGCGTCGACTGCTTCTTCACCGGACTGGAACCATTGACCACGAAGACTTTTCTTAATTTTACGAAATGTAAAGAAATCGTTAGGGCTTAGGTCAGGACTGTATGGAGGATGGTCAAGAATTTCTAAATTTTCCTGCTTCAAATACTCAATCGTTTGACGAACGCTGTGTGAGCTTGCGTTGTCGTGGTGCAGGATGATGCGTCGCTTTGAGTTAGATTTTCGAAGTTCGGCGATGACTTGTGGTATACAAACTGTGGTATACCACTCTGCGTTAACCGTTCTACGATCTTCAAGTGCAATAGTCGCAACATGGTCGGTTTTTCTAACGAACGTGGCCACCATCTTCTTTGAAGTGCTTCGAGAACGAACAACTTTATTCGGCTTTGGCTCGTCTTGAAAGACCCAGATTGTAGATTGTTGTTTGGAATCAGGATCGTAGGCATAGATCGAAGATTCGTCACCACTGATGATGTCGTAGACGTGATTTGACTATCCTCGGTTGAACCTTTGCAGAGTTTTCTTACACCATCTGACGCGGGCCGCCTTGTGATCGTCGGAAAGCAGATGCGGTATCCAACGGCAAACTAGCTTTCTCACACCAAGCGCTTCATGCAAGATCTTCTGAATGGTTGTCCCTGAGATGCCTAATAGAGCCTCTATCTCTCGATACGTCACATGACGATCTTCGATAATTAGTTGTCTCACAGCAATGATGTTATCTTCAGTGAAGGCGGATTTTGGGCGTCCTTCGCGAGATTTGTCACTAACACTAGTATGTCCACGCTGGAATTCTAAATACCAGCGTTCGACAGTCCGCAGACACGGGGCTTCATCACTGAACACAGATGTGAGCTCTTCAAAACACTGAAGCCGTGTCAGGCCTCTTCTAAAGTTGTAGAAAATTATTGCACGAACATTTACCTTAGAAAGATTCATTTTCGTACGTAACCTGACAGATTCCAATCGACGCTGTGACTAAACAATAGCATTAATCCTAATACTTTCAACTGTTTTGAGATTCAAAATTTAAACAAATTCGAATATAGAACAGTTCCAAATTCAAAATTGCCGGGAAATATGGAAACGACAGAACTTAAAAGGCATGCCTCGTATATGGGCGTGAGTGACGTAGAGCCTCCTTTTGCAAGACAACAGGGGAATACTTGAGTCTTTGACATACAGGTTGATATTTTATTTTATTTTTATTACACTTATCCTCATAAATAGGTTGGTCAATACAAATTAAGTTGATAGATACATACTTCGATATAAATTATACTCGTTTGTGTAAAGTCACACGGGACAAATATTGAGAAGCATTTTTCAAAATTAACCATTTGTAAAATTATATATTTCCAATTGTCACGAAATAAACTAAATTGATTATTCCATTTATAAATTAGAATTAGCCAAAAATACTAAATAATTTAGCCTCCATTGCACGCTTAGCAGGAATAGATTAAAAATGGTGCAAATTACACCTGTATCAGTGTACACCATTGTCTATAGATGAACCCGTCTTTAAATAGCGTTTCACATGTCAAATACTTTTATCATTCGGTCCCACTTCGATACTAAACCAAAACCATGTGTGTAATGCTTCATGTAAATAAACATTAATTTACACCAAAAGAAGTATGAAAATACGTCATAGTGTCAAAAAAAGTGTACATTTTAAGTAAGTCTCTATCAATAACTGTAATAAACATTCAATTAAGTGCAGTAGAAAAAGTGAGAGAAACATTTAAAAAATCGGTTTTATCAGAACTATGATTTTCGACTTGTAACACCTTTCAGCATCAGAATCAGAAATCATTTATTGCTTGAAATATGGTAACAGAGATATCTCAAACTTACTACAGATAATATTTCAACATGTTTCGCCATATAATTGGCATGCAATATGTAATAAATAATAAGAATACGTTAGCTAAATTTTCACTGATGTTACAGATTTATGTATGTGAATTTTTATAAACGCACCTGCGATACAGGAATAATTATCCAGAGTGGGGCCATGTTTATTTTAAAAAACAAAATAAATGATAAATAAATGATAAAATACCTTAATACTTTAACATGTTTTTGATTGTGGAACTTCTAGCACGAGATCAAGATTAGTTATTTATGGGAATTACGAAATATTAATTTTTCCATCGTAACATTATGATTCCAGTAAATAACTGTGTTTTATATCAATCATTGCTTTTAAGGAAAATAAGTCTGACCAAAAAAGAACAATAAATTTATTCAAATTAATTAATTTAATTAATTAATTTCGTGATTTCCACTGGTAAAATATTATATGATGATATCTACAAGATGTAACATAATACACGCAAGACCTGAAAGTAGTTTGTTCTAAATCGGTAACTGAATCGATTACAACAATTTTTATTGTACCTTACATTTTTTTTTAAATTTTCAATATTTCTTTTACGCCTTCAGTGCTCTATAACAAACTAAATTTATTCTTGATTCCTAGCAATAAGTAGATTTCAAATGCATTCCTAAAACGTATTTCTCGAAACGCAATCATGCACGTACAAGTGTCATTGTTAATTGGGGTATAAAAGTCCTTAAAACAGGGTAATAACCTTTAAATTTGGTAATTTGGTTTTCGCTTTGAATTTATGAAGTAATTCTCTAATCGGGGTGTCTGAGGTCTTGCTTTTATTATGTTACAACTTGTATATATGTCTATTAAGTACTTGTAAGTATGTAATATATAGTATTAATTTTTCTAATCATTAGCTTCTATAAAAATCGGTGGTAGTGCTAGGTGGCTTTACCTTCTTCATGGTTTTACACGGTCGTTGATAATCTTGTACATTTTACGTAAGTTAAACCTAATTATTTTTTATACGTAGGTATAACAAATAATTAGGTGATAAGTACGTATTTGAACTATGTACCATTTTTATCTTTTTTTTTGGCGTAGACCAAAAAATATGATAAAAATGGTACATAGTTCAAATAGGTACTTATCACTATTCACAATTCGACACTAGTTCTCAGTTTTTATTCCTCTCGTACACAATTGCCGTTTAACTTAACTGAACCTTGTGGACATTCGTCACCATCGAAAGAGGACCGCTCCTCTAAGGTCACTTTTATTGGTATATCATTTGAATTTGGTTTTGTTGTCGTCAGATTTACTGTGCAATTCCTTGTTTTTTCTATTCCATCGGTACTTGATGTCCTTGGTGAAGAGGCTTTATTCTGTTTCTCATTAACAACTTTAGTAGTGTCCGGTTTATTGGTGTTTAATATTATTCCCTTATTCTCATTCAAAGGTCGGTTCATTTTGCTTGGAATTTTAACCGACAAATAAAGTCTCCGTTTGGCTTCGTTTGTTCTAGGCAATGGCGTTCGGTTAAAGTCACTTCTGCTGGATACTTGCGAGTCGTTGCGATCGGCAGGCCGGTTTGTATTGACGTATAGCCTCGGCAGCGGGCGTGAGGCTTGCGATCCGTCAGGTTCCGAGAATTCAGTCCGTCCGCGATTATAAGACTGTGTTGGTAACGTTGGCAATGACGTGAAACTAATTACACGAGGCATAATAACATATTGTCCGTGTATTTTTCCCGCTACTAAAACAAATACTATGAGTAATTCAATCATAATAATAGGAACTATTTGTTGATACAAAACTATCAATGTTGTCAATAAATTATTTTAATTTCTCACTGCAACTATAATCGCACTGAGATGATCTGTGTACGTTGAGAAACAACTGGAGACGTAGTAATTGCTTGTTGTTTGTTCGACTTCACGCTTTTTGCACTTAAGGCCAAGGCTTGAGCTGTTATGGTACGGTACGTAATTTAAGAACGTCGTCTTACACATACCAATATATATAAAAAACCAGTAGCTAAAAAGATTATTAATGGTGGTTTGTTTTGGTTAAGTGTATAATAAGACTTGATGAAGATTGGCCCCTGATTGGGTATTCGCTTCATCACAGTTCTATACTTTTCTTAATTATTCCAACATTCTAGCTTGAAAGAATCCTATACTATTTCCGCCAAGCTGCGATCTAGAAAAACTACGAATTAGGTCCATTAGAAGACGGTGAAAGATGTTAAAATTTTTGAAAGAACCCTTGTTTGGTATATCAGGTCATCAGATTTATCACATTCTGCCAGTAAAGCCAGTTTTCCAGCATATCCGAGAACACCTTAGCGAATTTAATGTATGGTCATCTTATTTACTATTATTTTTATTATCCTCAATCTCTCGATCAATTTTAAAAATAACATCAGCTGAAAACTTCTAAATCAAATAAAAATAAAGTAGACTTAGGGATTCTTTATACATTAAAGTCAACGAGTCAAATCGTATCATAGATCGTAACATTCTTCTCCTTAAAAGTAATTTATCTATATTCTATACTATGGGGAAACCAAGTTAATCTAGCTTGTAATTCTGTACGGCTTAAAAGTAAGGATCCGCAGCTGTTGCGTTGCGGATATATAGTTACCATAATGGTAATACCATTGAATACCATACCGCAGGTAATAAAAATAAAAACTTGTCTTGCTGCTCCCCAAGCTAGGGTAGTAATGTTATAAGGTGCGAGCCTATTGCCAGTATACAGGGCACAATTCCAGACACCGGACTGATACTAGATTTTCTTCGGTAAAAAAATACATTTTGACTGGTCTAGGTTCGAACCCCGAACCTCATGATAGCTACGCGCACTATGCGCCAATAGACCAACGAAGCAGTATTGCAGTTATTTTCCTGAATAGGTTTTTCCGGTGCCTCAATAAAATGTGAAAAACACACTTAACAAATTAAGTATTTTAAAAATCCAGGGGGTTTCGACCACAGAAATTGTAATAATAGTGTCTTATTGTGGTTTGAACATATATATATATATATTTTATAATATTTCACATGGGATGGGTAGTGACAGTTCTAAGTGCCAAACGAAGGTAATATTTAATTCAATGGTGTTAATGCATAAAACCATGAGTATAGAAACGGATCATGCCTCTTATTGCCATTGAATAAAGTATAATCTTCTTTGACACTTTCAACTGTCTCAGTACCCACCTTACATGAAAAAGACTATAACAATCTCAATGGGTTTGAACTCTGGATGTCGTGATTGCAACATGAGCAACAAATATGTCATCACATTACTGCCCTAGAATTATTTTGAGAGGAGCACGAATTTTCTTGAAAAAATACTCTTTTAAGAAAATTCGTGGGGAGAATACAACTCCAATACGAGGGCGCTGATGCGTTATTTTTATTGAAGCTATTTATTTAATTTGTACTCGTAAGCTCGTCCTCTTACGATAAGTTCAAGTAGAGCTTTAGAACATACCTACCTACTTGTTTTGTGAGTCTAGTAGGTATGATTGCGTGCGCGCAAGTTAATCATTCGGCGAGAGTATTGTAGGTATATAGTATATTTAATCACTGATCCTTGTATCTATTGGGAGGTCTTCGTCCTCGCTGTCAGGTGTACTATTTTATCACCACCATATACATAATCATTAGGTTGAAGCAGCACGAACGACCCATACTCATTATTTGGATTTTGTGTTGTTTTTTCAGGTTTATTTATATGCTGCTACCGGGTTTGTGGTCGTCGATATTAGGTTTACCACTACTGCTTTCGGTTGGCTTGAACGTGTCCACGTTGTGCGAAGTATGTCTTTCCGGTTTGTTGAAAATTTGTTCCGTAGTATGCTCTGGATATGGTCGGCTCTGATTTGGTTTGTAAGAAGTTTGATGATAGTCATTATCGTTATCTTCAGGGTACCCTTGTGGATTGTTGCTAGTCCAATGGGCACCTTTGTTAGGATAGTTGCCTTGGTTAGGATAGTCGCCTTGGTTATATTGGGTTGTCACCGTGGTGCCGTGATCGGGTCTGTCCGGCTTGTCTTTCACGACGACTACAATTGTTTCCTGTGGTCTTCCTGGTCCGTCTTGATGATATTGCTGAGGTCCTTGTGCACCGCTATTGAAACCAACTTGGCCCTGAATATTTAGATTGAACCCATGTGATATTCCGCCTAAAAATGCACCCGCCGCTTCATGTGCACCATCCAACAAACCGGTTCGTATGTCACTACTGTAGGCTGTAAAAAATTAAAATATTTGAACTTATGAATATATGTAACGATCAACAGTGGAAATAAACATCACCTGTATGCCCCAAGGTCGGATGTTAGGTCTCATGCAAGTGGGGGCAAGCCTAATGCCATTATATCAGGCGCAATGCCAGTTGACAATGGAAATATTTCTATGAAAAAATTACATTTGTTCTGATCTAGTATTCGAACTCAGGACCCCGTGATCGCTACGCGCATTATTCGCCAACAGACTAGCGAGGTATAGGTAACTTTTAGAAGATTTTGTGTTCGTCTCTTGATCTGTCTTTCTGGTTGAAATCTTGTAATCCATTTTCAAGCACTCCGCTTATTAGTTAGCGTTTGACAATAGAAAGCATGCATCCGACTGAGGTGAAATTTAGCATACGTATGTAAGTTCGGTGACAATGCAATAATAAACATACCATGGACTCAGCTCCAGAACAGTCTTTTGATGGGGTCGAAAGGTGGCCATGGGAACATGTCAGCCACAAAACATAACCACCTCGTGTTTAGGCTTGTTAGAATGGTATTGAAAAGTACTATACAACCAGATGATGTTTAGGGTCTGATGATGAAGTGGCAAGGTGACCAACGGAACTACACAAATACTAAACATACCCCCACCGCGTTTGAGCTCGTTGGATTTGTCTTCACGAGTTCTGTAGGCCCTGATGGTGTCCAGGATCTACCCAACTACTCAACATAATCCCACCGTGTTTGGGTTCGATGGATTCGTCTTGACGAGTTCTATAGACCTGGATGATGTCGAGGGTCTGATAATGGAGCTAGAGGGTGGCCAATAGAACTTCCCAAGTACTGAACATAATCCTGCAGTGTTTGGGCTCGTTGGATTTGTCTTGACGAGTTTTATAAATCTGGACGCTGTCCAGGGTCTGATGATGGAGCCGGTGGCCAATGGAAATACCCAACTACTCAACATAACCCCGCCGTGTTTGGGCTCATTGGATTTGTCTGGACAAGTTCTTTAGACCCGATGAAACTACAATTTGGCGCTGAAAGTGACTGAAACTGAACTCTGTACGAAACCCTCAGAGCGCGAGTCCTACTTGCACTGGTGCAGTTATTAAATAGCGTTTCACATGTCAAATACTTATATCATTCGGCCTCACTTCGATACTAAACCAATACTATGTGTGTAATGATTTATGTAGATTAACATCAATTTACACAAAAATTATGAAAAAACATCATAGTGTCAAACAATATAACAAGTGTAGATTTTGAGTCAGTATCTATCAATAACCATAATCAACATTCAATTGAGTGCAGTAGAAAATGTGAGAGAAATGTTTAAACCTTTAAAATCGGTTTTATCTAAACTATGATTTTCGACTTGTAACACCTTTCAGCATCAGAATCAGAAATCATTTGTTGCATTTTTATAAACGCACCTGCGATACAGGAATAATTTCCAGGGTGGTGCTATGTTTATTTTAAAAAACAAAACATATAATAAATAAATACCTCTTTACTTTAGCATGTTGATTGTAGAACGGGCTACTTCTAGCACGAGATCAAGATTGGTAGTAATTACGAAGTGTTAATTTTTTCATCCTAACATTATGATTCCAGTAAATAACTGTGTTTTATATCAATCATTGCTTTTAAGGAAAACAAGTCTACACACAAACAAAAAAAAAAACCAAATAAATTTATTCAAATGAATCGACATTCATTAGTTAGATACATATTAATAATATTATAATTAATATCTACCTTGTTTTTAAACTGATTATGAATTACGTATTGAGTGTTTGTAAGTATGTAGTATCTACGATAATTTATTTCTATAAAAAGCGGTGGTAGTGGGAGGTGGCTTTACCTTCTTCATGGTTTTACACGATCGTTGATAATCTTGTACATTTTACTTAAGTTATATCTAATTATTTTTATACCTACACCACAAAATATGACGAAAATGGTACATAATTAGGTACACATTATTTACACAATTTGACACAAGTTCTCAGTTTTTATTCCTCTCGTACACACTTGCCGTTTAACTTAACTGAACCTAGTGGACATTCGCCTCCATCGAGAGAGGACACCTGTACTACGGCCCCTGTTATTGGAATATCATTTGAATTTGGTATTGTTGTCGTCAGATTTACTATGTCATTCCTTGTTTTTTCTATTCCAACGGTACCTGATGTCCTTGGTGAAGGGGATTTGTTCCGTTTCTCATCAACAGCTACAGTAGTGTCCGTTTTATTGGTATATAATATTGTTTCGTTCTTCTCGCTCAAAGGTCGGTTCATTTTGCTAGGAATTTTAACGGACAAATAAAGTCTCCGTTTTTGTTGGTTTGTTCTAGTCAATGGCGTTTGGTTAAGGGTACTTCTGCTGGATTGTCTGCTGGATTCTGTGTCGTTGCGATGGACAGGCCGGTTCGTATGAACGTATAGCCTCGGCAGCGGGCGTGGGGCTTGTGAGCCGTCGGGCTACGAGAATTTAGTCGGTCCGCGATTATAAGACTGTGTTTATTATGTTGGCAATGACTTGAAACTAGTTATTTGCGGCATAATAACATCTTGTAAATTTTCCACTACTAAAACAAATACGATAAGTAATTCAGTCATAATAATAGGAACTATTTGCAGTAATTTGCCGATACAAAATATCATTGTTATGAATGAATAATTTTAATTTCTCACTGCAACTATAATTGTAATGAGATGATCTGTGTACGTTGAGAAAGAACTGGTGAACAAGTTAAACAGACGTAATTATTGCTTGTTGTTTGTTCGACTTCATGCCTTTTGCACTTAAGGCCAAGGCTCGAGCTCTTATGGTCATTTAATAACTCCATTTTACACATACCAATGTATTGATATCATATTATATTAGATTGGTTGGGTTAGGTAAGTGTATAGGTAAGACCGGCGAAGAATGGCTTATGATTAAGTATTCACGTCATCACAATTTTATATTTTTGCCAGAATCCTCCCTTAAAAGAATCCAATATTATTTCGGATAACAGTTAATGGAGCTAAAAGTTAAGAAAGAAATGGTTTGCCCCTCGTTTGGTATACCAGGTAGGCCGAGGTCCAGTTTTCCAGCATACCCATCATCTAGTTATGTGCCCGATGAGAAACCCAGCGACTCCACATACAAGCCTGACGTTGGCGAAGTTAACTTAAAGGCATTCTTTTTTAATACCTCAATCCTTAAGCACTGCTAATTTAATAACTTTAGCTGAAAACCTCTATCCTCTATCTAATTAAATAAAAATAAAGAAGAATATTAATTTAACACTGCATTAATATGTAAGTACCTACTTTTGTGTGATTCTTCATACATTATAATCAATAAGTCTATCTATCTATCTATCTATAACCTCACGCCAGATCCCTTGCGGGGTAGGCAGAGAGTACAGAGTTCCAACAGGTTCTTGCCTTACATACCTCTCTGGCTTCCTCGACTCTCATAGTTCGTCTCATACACGCTCGCCGGTTACGGAGACTCTTGACTTTTCCATCAGATAAGACTCGGTTTATTTAGTCGTGGTAAGATAGTCTAGGTCTTCCCCGGTACCTGCATCCTTCCACTTTCACATTGTATATCTGTTTTGTAATTCTTTCCTCTGGCATTCTTTCTATATGCCCGAACCAACGGAGCATACCCTTTCTCATCTTTACACCGATACTATCTTTCATACCTACTCGCTGTCTTACTATGCTGTTGCTAATGCGGTCGGTTAGCTTCACTCCGCACATCTTCTTCATCTTCTTAAGTCAACGTATCATAAATTGTTACTTTCTTCTCCTTTCTAAAAGTAATGTATCTATATATATATATAGCTGGTAATTCTGGACACGACTTGTAACGTAAGCATCCGCGGTATACCATAATGGTAATACCCAGAGATGGGCAAAAAGTAATCAGATTTGTAGCGACCCCTATACATCGCTACATAGTTGCGACTACATACCAATAGATGGTGCTGACAATTCGCCATACATGTCTAGAACGCGATATTAGATTGCGCACGAAGCGTAACATATATACAAGCCCCCGACTCCACTCCGATCTAGGTCTCGAATCTATTCGCGCCTTTATAAAAAAGGCGTCAACACGTCACTTCGCGAACGCATCTACCCATGCGAATCCGTTAATCGTAGCCACCGCCGACTACGACCTCCCTCACGACCCCTGCCGCTACCGCCGGCCGCGGCATGTTCTCACCGACCCCCCCGATGCTTTGTCATCCCTTCTTTCCGCTCAGAATACGAGCGACGACGAAGTAGACATAGACGTAGTAGTAGATCCCCTCCCATAGCCGGCGGTTGACCGGTGCGCTTAGTAGTGCACCCGTCCCTCTACAGCGACTGTCCCAACCGAGGGCGCCTCTTCGAGGCGCCCTCGAGTATGTCGCCTCTTGCCCTTCTGGCTGGCTGGAGCGTAGTGGTTGCACGCTCGCCTTTAAAATCCGGTGAAGCTGTAGAGGCCTCGAGGCCAACAGCGTAGGTCATTCACACACACACACACACACACACACACACACACACACACACACACACACACACACACACACACACACACACACACACACACACACACACACACACACACACACAACAACTCTGGGGGAGAGTGGCAGGCCCCGCCAGACACACCACCCGTCTAGCTGGAAGATCTTCCCTTTGACAAATCCTGCCACAACGTTCCTGCCACAGATTAATGATTAAAATTGCATTTTGTAATATTCAATCATGATTTAAGATTAAAAGTGTAAATGTATTCGTTGAAGATTACAAAATGTAATTGTTATCGTTAATCATTAATATAGCATCACGCCTATATTTCCCAAGCGGGGTGGTTAATCATTAATCTGATTACATTTTTCCGATCTTTGGTTATACTATTGAATAATACCGTACCGCAGGTAAAAAAAGAACAAACTCGGTCTCGCTTACTCCCCAAGCTGGAGTGGGGATGTTAGGTCCCAATGTAATAATGTGCGAGCCTATTACTATTCTACTGGGCTCCAGACACCGGACTGTTACTGGGATTTTTTTGATAGGAAAGCTTCCTTTTGGCTGACCTAGGTTCGAACCCCGCACCATGCTCTACTAGACCAAAGAAGCAATATACTGTTGTTTTCCTGGATAGGTTTTTTCCGGTGCCTTAATAAAATGTGACTAACACACATACATGACGGACGATTTAGCGCAGTGGTTAAGAGCTTAAGCCGCTCTGCCCACTGTGTCTAATAGTCGCGGGTTCGAGTCCCGCACGGGCCAAATCTTTGTGTGATCCACAATTATTTGTTCCGGTCTGGGTATTTGTGAATATGAATTTTCATGTTTGTAAACGCACCCACGACACAGGAATAAATCCTAGTGGGGCTACGTTTTTTTTTAAAAATAAAAAAAATACCAATTTGAGTATTTTAAAAATCCAGGGGGTTTCCACCACAGAAACATTGATAAATATGTTAGCACCCTCAAAAGGTTTGAACTCTAGATGTCGTGATTGCAACATGAGCGTTCAAATATGTCATCACATCACTGCTCTATAAGTAGTATTCTAAGGAAATTCGTTGGAAGTTTACAACATTAATGCGTTATTTTTTTTGAAGCTGCTTACTTATTTGTACTAGTAAAGGTTCAAGTAAAACAAAAACAATACACCTAAGGTTATATAGAATATATCTAAAACATTACAATAGGAATATAAAAAAATAAATAAGTACAAAAAAAAATATTCAAAATTTATCTACCTAAAATGCTCGTCCTCTTATGATAAGTTAAAGTAGAGCTTTAGAACATACGTGTTTGTGAGTCTAGTAAGTATGATTGCGTGCGCGCAAATTAATCATTCGGCGAGAGTATTGTAGGTATATATTATATTTAATCACTGATTCTTATGTCTATTGGGAGGTCTTCGTCCTCGCTGTCCGGTGTACCGTTACTTGTGTCTGTTTTTGGCGTGTTCACATCTATTTTATCACCACCATATACATAATCATTAGGTTTAAGCGGCACGAACAAATCATACTCATCACTTGGATTTTGTGTTGTTTTTTCATGTTTATTTATATTCTGCGCACCGGTTTTGTGGTCGTCGATATTAGGTTTACCACTACTGGTTTCGGTTGGTTTGTACGTGGCCACGTTGTGCGAAGTATGTTTATCTGGTTTGTTGAAAATTTGTTCCGTAGTATGCTCTGGATATGGTCGGCTCTGATTTGGTTTGTATGAAGTTTGATGATAGCCATTATTGTTATTTTCAGGATACCCTTGTGGATTGTTGCCAGTCCAGTGGCCACCTTCGTTAGGATAGATCCCTTGATTAGGATAGTCGCCTTGGTAAGGATAGGCGTTATGGTTGGGGTTTCCCTCCGAGTTAGTGTTGGGATTTCCATGTGGATTGTACTCATTCCTGTGGCCGTTCGGAGCTGGATTTACATTCCAATTGCCGTCCTGTCCGGGATAGCTGTTCGAATTGCTGTGGGGATGTCCATTTGGTTTGTTGTCATACTGGTTGTAATGTCCACCATCTGGATTGTAATCGTAGCCAGGTCTATGGTGGGGTTTGTAATGGTAATCGTTACCACCGTGTGGTCGCTCATTGTGATTCGGCGGCCCGTGGTGGTGTCCACCGGTGCCGTGATCGTGTCTGTCTGGCTTATCTTCCACGACGACCACAATAGTTTCCTCTGGTCTTCCCGGTCTATGTCCTCCATGGTGATGTTGCTGAGGTCCTTGTGCCTCGCTATTAAAACCAGCTTGACCTTTAATATTTAAATTGAACCCGTGCGATATTCCGCCTAAAAATGCACCCGCCGCATCATGTGCACCATCCAACAAGCCGGTTATTAAGCCACCACTGCATTCGTATGTCACTATCACTAGTATAAAAAATATTAGCTTGGAAGCCATTTTACATAGATAAAAAAATATAAATAAAGGATGCGCTCGTCCTTGCTGGACTAAGTGCGATGTACGTGTGTCTGAGCAACAGGTCGCGTCATCTTCACTATTTTACATTCTTCTACAGAACCAGTTTTTTTTTATGCAAGGCTGTTGTCAGATAAATAATTAAAACGTTCATTTGAAAATTTTCTACAAATCTATATTATCTATAGAATTATAATCTATAGAATATCCGCCGAACAAAATTTGTCTGCAGATAGGTACACCGTCACTTTTTCTGGGTATTATGTCCGGGGAGATCAAAACTTGCGGTTTTTCAAAAGGTTAAAAAAATAAGTACAGTAAGTAATCTTTACTAAATTTCTGACTACGTTACGTACCGTACCTAATACTATATCAAATGGTGAACCACCAGGTATCGGATATTATTTAGTATTGTATATAAAGACATATTGTATATAGTATGTCTTAATACCTATTTATAAGTAGGCATCTACCTTATAATAAGATTGTCATGACTGAGTCGCAGAATATGGTTCCATTGTACGTATGTATGTACCGACAAGTACATACTTAAGGTACGGACAAACCAACGCGTTCAGCCGCGTCCGCGATGGCGTGCACGGTGGCGATCAGTTCCTGCAGTAGTATTTGTATTGACGTGGTCACACCAACGCGTCCTGCGTCCTGCATGCGCTACCTGTGCGGCCTCTGCACGTGCAATTATAGGGAGACACTGATCCCCACGGCGGACGTAACCGAGGACGCGGCTGGACGCGTTTGTTTGGCCGTACCTTTTTGCCGGAACAAGGAAAAACTTAGCATCGACCTATAATAAGTACGGTATATGATCCTAGTATACCTGTCATATAGTAAATAACACCAGGTGCGCAAACCTTGTCGTAATTATTTGTATAATTCATGTTACTAGCTACACGAATAAAACGAGATTTATCGTTGAATAAATGTTGTTTTTTAAGTAGGTACCAGCAGTAATAGGTCAAATAATACAATCCATATACTATAAAGAACACATAATTACTTTGCTAGAAAAGAAACGGTTGGAACTCTGTATTCCCTGCCCCTACCCCGCAATGCATCTGGTGTGATAATGATAGATAGAACTAGCTACACAGTGGTGGCCTTATCCAATGCGAAGTCTCGGGCGACAGATGTGTCCAAGGCCACTGTCCTCTGTGCAAAGTAGGTATGAGCAGAATACGCTTTTTCCCTGCAGTGGGACAAATATATATACAAAATACAAATATAATAATAACCTTTATTACACTTTCTTGTCTGAAGCGCAACTACGCAGTCTCCGTCACCTACGAGAGAGTATGAGACGAAATGAGAGTGGTGAAAGCCAGAGAGGTCGGTAAGGGAAGTACCTGTTAGAATTCTGTACTCTGCCAACTCCGCAAGGAATACGGCGTAATATAAGATAGATTTATTGTTATAACTAATAATTAAGTGAAAAATAAATAGTTTTAAATATTACCTTTTTTCTATTGGGGTCGTTGCGCGAGGCCTCTGCAAGAGCGAGGCCCCGGAGATTGCCCTGCTCGCCATCCCCTAAGGCTGCCACTGGAACTACATAATATTGAGAGCTAAGGTAATAATAATTCGCTAGGCGATGACGATCGATCACCATATTGTGGAGGGGACTGGGATTTCACCGAATACACGCTCGATGTATGGGATTTCCACCAACGGATCCAATACATTGGATCAGAGCAAACAGTTTTCTGTCGCCCCGTAGTGATTATATGCTTTTTGCTGTCGACAGAAGTATTGGCTATAATGCCAAGACTTGTCTGTGACATACTGTTACTTGATATTTTATTATATAACTTATCCTCACAAATAGGTTCGTCTATTAAAATAAAGCAGATAGGTAAGTAGAGAAGTAGATACATACTTCGATATAAGTTTATCACCAAATAAACTCGTTTTTCCGAAATCAGGTTCACCTTGAGGCTTAAAATATTCAAAAGGTCATCGCGCTTCAAGCCGGTAGGTACATCTTTTAGCTGGGATGTAAATAAAATACTAAAAAATAGTAGGTAGTGGTGGATCATTATCTTCTAAATGGCAAAATTGTGCAAACAATTATATTTTAATACTTCTTACATAATGCCTGAGGTATTTTCCGCCAGTCTATTTTGGAAATACCTAGCAAGGTTTTTTAAAAAAAAAAACGTAGCCCCACACTAGGAATACTTCCCGGGTCGTGGGTCCGTTTCCAAACACGAAATTCACATAGACAAATGCCCAGGCCGAAAAAAGTATTTATCCCGTGCGGGAATCAACCCGCGACTCCTTGATCCAGTGGGCTAAGCTCTTAAACACTGGACCAGGCCGTCCGCAATTTTTTTTTTAAGTTTTTTACTTTTTTATTTACGATTTTATTTGTATTTGTAAAGTTGCGAATAAGAAACATGTGTTTCGTAAATAAATAGGTACGGTATTAGATGTATGATTCAATTTTATGATCACTGACATTGACTTGGTCTTAGTAGGCCAACAATAAAACAAACATTATTTTTTTAACTGTATTTAATTAACATGAATTAAAAATATCATGATAATGTTGACAGCAAGGTCACATTGTTATCAACAAATTCTCGTATTCATCATTCAAATAATATTAAAATATTTAAATAATGTAAAGACACTAAATAAATAGTTAGGTAGGCCTAAACGCACGTATTAAAATCGTATCCCATGTATAATCAGAGAAATAAATCGCTGAAGATTATTATTTATTTATATCGGTATTTGACATTGTTTGATAAACAATGTCAAAACCAATTATTAGCAGAATTCATTTAAATATGATGAGAAAAATAACGGATTTGATGCAAAATAAAAGTGTGCAAACGATTTGACGAACTGGGAATGTTCGTCGACTTATATTGCTGATCGTAGATAACATAACAGTCGCAATGCAAATTCGACTAGGATGCAATTATGTTTTAAATTAATAGAGAAGGTAGAATGAAGATAAAGGAGAGAAGGGTAGAAAGAAGATAGAATGGTCGCAATGGAACTAAAATTACTAATGAGATTTCAATGAGTAAACATATCTAAACATATATTTTTACTGGATGTTAGGTTTGTTGAAAATCAAATCACAAATCACAATACAATCATATAGACACATTTTTTACTTAACAATTGGACGTAGTTAAAACTTAATAGATCCAATGCACAAAACGCCAACTACGAAAAATTAACTCTATGTTTATGTATTTAGAATTTATTTTTGTTCTCTGGTATGATGTCGGTTGGATCCTTTTGATTTAACTGCGTTGAATTGTATTAATCTACATTAATATAATAAAGAGGAAAGATATGTATTTTTGTATGTTTGTAACGATTAAACTCAAAAACTACTGGACCGATTTTAATAATTCTTTCACCATTAGAAAGCTACATTATCCAGAAGTAACATAGGCTATAAAACATAGACCCGGTAGGTGGCGCTGTTGTCGACCGGGTATGAAGTCGCGGGAAACTGCTAGTGATTAATAAATTAGTAATAATATCATTCATTAGGCTAAAATTGTATTACTACAAAACTAGTTTAACTGTTTTCATTTACTTTTTTTAATATAAACGTTTCTAACGACTGAACACAGAGAATTTGCTAACAACAATAATAATTTATCCTTAAGCGAAAACATACATAAATGTGCGGTGTTAGTAATATATTATGTACTTATAAGATGCAAACAGAAATTATATACCCGTAAATATAATGACTTACACTAGCATTTGGTTTTATTTATAGTATTAAGCTAAAACAAACATTTCATGTTGCAATTACTACAGCCGAAGACACAAATAGATGAAAATGTTGGTAATGGTTTGGTATAAAAATTGGTTATAGAATATGTGTAAAATTTGTAAAGCAAATTATCCTAAGATAATAGATTGAGAGTTGTCACAAAATGGGTGCCTGCAGGTGGGCATCGTCGTCGGGGCAGGCCAGGAAACGTTGGCGCGACGACTTAGATGCGTTTCGGATGGACTGCCTGGAGATGGCTAATAACAGATCGGTCTCTATCGGATCGGTTATGGGGAGACCTTTGGCCAGCAGTGCGACAATACGGGGTAAAAAAATAGATTGAGTTTAAATTGTATAGGTAAGGGAAAGACTGGCAAAACGGGCCTTACAGGTACGAATGTCGTAGAAATTCAGTTTTGAGACTTTTTACCTTCTATAAAGTTCTTTTTGAATAAGCAACGCCAAATGATAGTTGTACCTGTTGATACAAAATTAACGATTTTCAATTAGCATACAGTTTTTTTTGATTAATAATAATGACTTTTCGAGGTGCGGGTATCTATGCAAGTGTTATGATTGATCTCATACCTATGAAAATGTTAACTAGTGACATCGAGAATATGGATGGCGCTGATATATTTGACGATGATGATACATTGTTCGTTATGGAATACGCACAAACAGATATTTGGTTCGAGTGCGTTTTGGGTACATATTATATAAATATATACTACTAATATTCAAGGTGTATCATAATCAACGCAAGACCTGAAAGGAGTTAATTCTAAATTAGCAACTAAATCAGTTCAAGTATTTTTAAAGTATGTTTAATTTTTGTTTTAATTATCAAAAATTGCTGCCAATCGTTCAGTTCGCTGTATTAAACAAAATTTATGTGAGATTCAAAGCAATACAGCGATCATAAACGCATAGCTAATACATATACCTTTATATTTCCACAAAAGTACAGGTTTTGTAGTTAATTTGGGTACAAAAGTGCTTAAAAATTGGTATATAACTGCTCAAATTTGTAAAGCACTACGCTAATTGGGGTGTCTGAATTCTTGTGTTATATATGTTACACATTGTATACATAATACATATGTGTATTCTGCTGATTTTGGAAATCATATGATATCTTAATTTTGACTTTAAAAATTTTAAATGACACCAATATATTTATATAGCGCTCGTAGCGCTGTGCGACCGCGGTGTTCTTACCGATCACCAAGGTTAAGCAGCGTTCAACTCGGTCGGCCTGAGATGGGTGACCGTTTGTGGCATTTCATATTCGAGCGTCTCCGTGCTTCGGAAGGCACGTTAAGCCGTTGGTCCCGGTTACCACTTAATGTGGTAGTCGTTAAGCCGAGTTGGAAGCCTTAAAGGTGGCTTGATAAGTTCCAACAGCAGGTGGCCACAAACCTGCCTCCACCAATCCGCACTGGGTCCGCGTGGTGGAGTATGACCCAATCTCTCTCACTCGATTTGTGAGAGAAGGCCTTTGCCCAGCAGTGGGCAGTATAGGCTGATATTATTATTATTATTTATTATTATGGGGTTTTTCATGAGTGGTCCATTCTGCCTTCGTTCCCCATAACTGGTGTAATACAATTTGACGATAGTTGTCAATCTTGCAGTAAGTACAAAACCATTTAAATCACTCTCATCCATTCATCCTTCAAAACAAAAGTATACTTAACTTTGGACTTAGATTTACAAAATTATAGTTTAGGATTAAAAACTTAAAATGAATAAGTACATTATAGATCTTTTTTTCCTTTAATATTATACGCATAACTGTTTTTAGATTTTATTCTCATATAAATATTATGTACAATCTTAAACATTATTAAGGCACTGTTTCTGATTAAAATGTATTTGGTTAAACATGGAATAGCGATCTAAGTATTCTATTACATGATGTGTTAATGTATAAACCAACCATTTCGAAATATTTTATCACATACTAAACAATTTCCGGACTAATATCGCATAATTAGTGCAAGGTTCCCATCATCCTACATGAAGTACCTACCATATTATTTCCTTTTTATAACTCGATTTGTCCGACGTCATAAATATGCCCTCACCAGACGCTCAAGCACTAACAATGTCACCACTAAATAAAGAAGAGTCGGTGGCTTCTGTATGCCAGCAGGTCTGACATGGGACATTCGTATAGCCACCTGCACTGAAATAAAACACCGTCACGCCTATATTCCCCAGAGGGGGTGGCAGAGGTGTACTGAGTACACCCACGTTTCGCCGACGATGTTAGGTCCCATGTAATAGGGGGGAACCTATTATATACCGGGCATATACCGGGCACAATTCCAGACTCCGGACTCATACTGGGAATTTTTCGTTAAAAATACTACATTTGTCCGACCTAGGATTTGAACCCAGGACCTCGTGATGGCAAAGCGAAGCGCTTTGCCACCAGACCAACGAGGCAGTCTAAAATAAAACGTTTTTTTCAGGTATTAAAATAAAACGTTTCATAATTTAAGAATTTTCGCCCTAATGACCAGCAATTTACAGTGATATTATTTTAGAAAAAAAAATAGATGATTATGGCTTAAGTTGATAGTTACAACTTTTTAAAGTAATGGTACATATAGGTCCGAATAGACAGTTTAATATAAAGGGCGAGTCAACAGTCTTCGTAACCGGCGAGCGTGTAGGTATGATATGCTAACTATAAGAGTGGCGGAAGCTAGAAAGGTATGCAATAGAGAGGTATGTAGGCAGTAACTACAGAGTTGCAGCAGGAAAGAACCTTATACATCTTAGTGCAAGCGGCTTGTACCGACATCTAATGCGAATTTTAAACTTCTCTGATGCCATTGAATTCGAATACACAACCACACTATTCTTTGACTTCAAACAGGATGATACGGAATTTGAGTATGATGCCGAAAGTTGTTGCATTTATACGCCAGTCTAACCAACTTTTTAATACAAGCTTACTAGGTTAACATACCAATTTGTATTGAAAACTAAAAAAAACCATACGCGAAAAATTTTAGAAGAATAATTGTTTAGACTGACGTACAACCAACTACTGTCTGTTATTTTTTTACATTGAATTATGACATGCTACAAAAAACTTTCAATTGCAAATTGTGCAAAAGTCAACAATGGTTGAAACTAGTAACTACGACTATGTAAAATCATAAGAATTATGAATAGGAATTGAATTAGTAGATTGAAAACTGTCAAAACTAATAATTATGATGTCAATGATCTACAATTTTATGAAAATTGCCATTACAGAGTTGGAGCCCAGGTCACCTGTGGAGAACGAATGACAATGCACAGAAGCATGTAATACAATTACGTATGCTTGCCGCGCGGACGATGCGCCGTTTTGTGAAAAACCTAATGCTTTTGTGTTTAGCGCATTAGTACTCTTGTTGCATTCCGGAGATATCCGCACGTTGACATGTACACACTATGAGCATGCGAATGTGTTCTGAGTGATCAATGATATCATTATTTATATGGCATTTACTGTCATACTAGAACTTTTGGCCCGCGGCCAAAATCGAAACTAACGCTGTCACTACGTGAAAGTTGCAGAGTTGCGGTTTGCTATAAAATTTACCCCAAGTTCTTTTTTTAATTAGTCAAATTGTTGTCAATCTACCTGTTGAAATATATCCCTGGAAGTAGGAAAATGTTACTAACTGATAACCCTAATTTCACACCAACGCCTCCCTGTTAATGTCGTCCACGGGTCAAAATATAATATCGCACTATATTTTGTGTATGGCTCTCCTACCCTTATCTAAGCCCTGGATTATAATCATAATCGTAATTTTTCGGGAGTGAGCAGAAAAATGGCCATGACACAGTGAGAAGAACGTGACTATGAGCAGAGAAATGGCCATGACACAGTGAGGAACGTGACTATGAGCAGAGAAATAGCCATGACACAGTGAGAAGAACGTGACTATGAGCAGAGAAATGGCCATGACACACTGAGAAGAACATGACTATGAGCAGAGAAATGGCCATGACACAGTGAGAAGAACGTGGCTATGAGCAGAGAAATGGCCATGAAACTCTGTAAAAGCCGTTTTTCGCCAAAGTCCTCTGAAGGCGTGCTATTGTATAAGTGTACTATAGTACTGCGGTTGTATTGAGCTTTTGTCTCCGTTATGATATTTACATGTATCCGAACGGCTAACGGTGCATAAGAAGTGCAATAACTTTCAAAGTGTTTTGACTTTTCTTATAAATTTGTGACATAAAAATGATGTGTTTAATAAATTTTACGTGTCCAATTCCAAATGGCTGGTTGTATAATACGGAATAAAATTACTTATTTATTTATTTCAATTACAATCCCCATATCACCGATGTGTGATGTATCAACTAGACCCGCAATCCCGTTAACAAAATATTATAGCACCATCTTATTCTATATTATTCAGCTTATCATGTTCGAACGATTCAGATACCTTCTTGCATAAATTCGGTAACGTTTTACTTAGTCCATTAAAAACTAGACATGATTAGATTCTATAAGTATAATTATGTAACATCCGTTGAACACATGAAACTAATTCTACAGCACGGACGAAATAACGCTTCCCAAATAGGATAAATTCCGACCTTAATTATTTAAGCGGTATGTCGTAATCTTTGAAATGTTCAAATTAAATAATGTTCTATACAATCTTGGTTTTCAATATATAGCGCGAGTTTCAGCGCTATTAAATATCTCCTTTGTAAGCGAGAGTTTTGTCAGTGTTTTGTCATTTGGTTCATATGTCTGCTATGTACTTATTTTAGGCGACAACATTAAGGTTCACGTGTGACTCGAATGTTCCTACTTAAGACAGCGTTTTCAGTAATAACGGAGAGCAGTTCTGCAGCGAAGCGGAGAGCGGAAATAGGGGTCTTCTCGAAATTACAGCATCTTATGGATATGTGCGACAGTGACAAAACTTGACGATATTCTAGCCGTCACGTCGACGGTGCACGATAAAGGCTTAATACAAATGTTTACTGTGCCTCTCTCTCCATCACTCCTGTCGCTCTTCGCCATCGTCGAGAACACGATCAATAGGTTTACCTTTATATACTAACATTATCGCTAATTGTTGATATTCGTCCATCGGCGGACTTCCTAAGGCCAGGATGTACGGGACAGGGCGGGCGCGTGCGTGAGTTTGCGTGCGTGCGCGCAGTAGTCCGGGCAGTCGGTGCGAGCGGCGCGGCCTTATCGGACACTTTGCGGTTTTTGGGAGTCGATGGTTTCGCCCGACGTCAGTCGATCACGTGTTTTATCTTCGCATAAAGCACACACGAGAACAGGAATCCGAATATCGGTATTACGGACATCCCGACGCCGACGGCGGCCAGTATTATCAGGTGGTCTCGTATGTGATTCGTGAATTGGCGGATGCAACCCTGAAAGTAAAGGTTTTATTTAATGAAATATGTAATGTTTACATGTTAAGGAACTATTGTGAGTTTTACATTCTAGTCAAAATTTAATATAAATTGTTGTATGACCCTTTGAAGTTGTGATAATGGGAATCTAAATATGAAAGAATGGTTACATGGTTTTATCTTAGAATAACAATAATCCAGAAGCCGCGTCCAGTCGTAATGCACGCCGGGCGGTGAAGCCAATAAATCAACAAACGTCCCGCACTCACCGCACTTTCCACCCGCATAATGTTGCTAGCTAAAAATGATTTAGAAAGAAAGAAACATTTATTAGATAGGCTAAAAGTAAAGTACACTACACAAAATGATAACTATAAAATAAAATAAAACAAGTTATATGTACATACTATGTAGCCGCACTCATGGGGTACCACTCAGCATAAAGCTGTGCTGCAGCGTGGACTACAACACAGCGCTGTGTTGTAGTCCGTGGACTACCACTTTTTGGGGTAAATGTTCAGTAAAAGATTATAACATTATTATTATTTCCAGCGGTAACATGTATATTTACTGCTTTTTTTTAGCAGTAAGTTAATAATGTTTATTTCTTTATAAGTTAATAATATATTTTTTATTTGTGTCGTTCCCTGCCTCATTCGTTTGGTGGAGATTACTCGTAATAACTTCTGGTTGTGGGATCGATTCTTAGGACGGAAAAAGTGTAACATTAATTTTAATATCTATCTATCTATATCATCACGCCAGATCCCTTACGGGGTAGGCAGAGAGTACAGAGTTCCAACAGGCTCTTTCCTTACATACTTCTCTGGCTTCCTCTACTCTCATAGTTCGTCTCATACACGCTCGCCGGTTACGGTTATTTTAATATCCCTTTTGTTAAACCATTTTTTTTAAATATTGCCTGAAATGTGGGTGTACGCTGTACATATCTGCCACCGCCACGAAATATGCTTTTAGTATCTAACATCGTCGGCCAAATGTAGGCCTACTATTCATCCGGCATATAATTATACTACTAAGAATAACATTATATCCTGGCTGTAACTATCTTACTGCGCCATACATATAAAAGCGCCATTTTATACAGCTCTTAGTAATTAAAAGTGGAAAAAGTACTTTCGCCATCGTAACTAAGTTATTAAATCATTATGTAATAAGTAACTAAATTAAAAATATTTAGTAATATAATATTCTTATATTACTATATAATATATATTATATAGTAATATAAGAACTAAGGTCCATAGTAAATAAAAGTAGGGGAACATTACTCTGTGGTATTGGCAACACAGGCAAAACGGATGCATCATTTTTGGTGACAATTATAAACTGAACATTTAATTCAACATTTAAATAATGCGATATCCGATTGCGTTACTTACACATGAAATGTAATTCCATCCTGTTTATATTTGAGCTTGACAGAATTGTTACAGGTAGGAACGCCGCAAGACGCCATAATTCAAGTTAATTTGACACGCGTAGAGCACGTTATTTCGCGCGACGGTCACCGAGTGACTACTCGCGTAAACGTGTGACTACTTGATTTGCAGGTAGTAAATATTGCTTCAAATCGATGCACGCCCGCGGCTTCTAGATTATTGTTATTCTAAGGGTTTTGTTTATCGATTCAGATATCGGCACGGCTCGATTATCGTCACTCAGCTGCATATATAATCATAATTGTGTAATGGACATTGTACCTTAAATTCTACATTCACGTGGAGAGCATGCGAAGCGTAGTTTAGGCATTTTAAATCAATTTTGAAGCCAAGCACACAGACGCGTTTTACACTGCTTCTCGGAAGTGTCAGTGGGTACCCTCTGACAGCTGCCGAGAAGCCCCGTAGAGCACGCGTCTGTGTGCGTGATTTTTTTTTGGACCGCTATTTCTAAGATGCTTAACTGTATGTTAACATGTTAACTGTGGTTATAATACGGCAGTGTCGCTAGATGTCCAATAATGCGGTGGTAGGCGGTAGTTGTGGTCACGTGTGGGTATATGTTGGAGGGGTGGTCGCGTGCGCCGCAGCGCGCGTCCGGAGACTTGCAGCAGGAGCCAGGCTCGTGGACCGCGCCGCAGCCCTTGAACTACACGTGCAACAAGGCGGTGGTTGTGCTCACGTGTATGTATATGTTGGAGGGGTGGTCGCGTGCGCCGCAGGGCGCGGCCGGAGACTTGTAGCAGGAGCCAGGCTCGTGGACCGCGCCGCAGCCCTTGAACTACACGTGCAACAAGGCGGTGGTTGTGCTCACGTGTGTGTATATGTTGGAGGGGTGGTCGCGTGCGCCGCAGCGCGCGGCCGGAGACTTGCAGCAGGAGCCAGGCTCGTGGACCGCGCCGCAGCCCTTGAACTACACGTGCAACAAGGCGGTGGTTGTGCTCACGTGTGTGTATATGTTGGAGGGGTGGTCGCGTGCGCCGCAGCGCGCGGCCGGAGACTTGCAGCAGGAGCCAGGCTCGTGGACCGCGCCGCAGCCCTTGAACTACACGAGCAACAAGGCGGTGGTTGTGCTCACGTGTATGTATATGTTGGAGGGGTGGTCGCGTGCGCCGCAGGGCGCGGCCGGAGACTTGTAGCAGGAGCCAGGCTCGTGGACCGCGCCGCAGCCCTTGAACTACACGTGCAACAAGGCGGTGGTTGTGCTCACGTGTGTGTATATGTTGGAGGGGTGGTCGCGTGCGCCGCAGCGCGCGGCCGGAGACTTGCAGCAGGAGCCAGGCTCGTGGACCGCGCCGCAGCCCTTGAACTACACGTGCAACAAGGCGGTGGTTGTGCTCACGTGTGTGTATATGTTGGAGGGGTGGTTGCGTGCGCCGCAGCGCGCGGCCGGAGACTTGCAGCAGGAGCCAGGCTCGTGGACCGCGCCGCAGCCCTTGAACTACACGTGCAACAAGGCGGTGGTTGTGCTCACGTGTGTGTATATGTTGGAGGGGTGGTCGCGTGCGCCGCAGCGCGCATCCGGAGACTAGCAGCAGGAGCCAGGCTCGTGGACCGCGCCGTAGCCCTTGAACTACACGAGCAACAAGGCGGTGGTTGTGCTCACGTGTATGTATATGTTGGAGGGGTGGTCGCGTGCGCCGCAGGGCGCGGCCGGAGACTTGCAGCAGGAGCCAGGCTCGTGGACCGCGCCGCAGCCCTTGAACTACACGTGCAACAAGGCGGTGGTTGTGCTCACGTGTGTGTATATGTTGGAGGGGTGGTCGCGTGCGCCGCAGGGCGCGGCCGGAGACTTGTAGCAGGAGCCAGGCTCGTGGACCGCGCCGCAGCCCTTGAACTACACGTGCAACAAGGCGGTGGTTGTGCTCACGTGTGTGTATATGTTGGAGGGGTGGTCGCGTGCACCACAGGGCGCGGCCGGAGACTTGCAGCAGGAGCCAGGCTCGTGGACCGCGCCGCAGCCCTTGAACTACACGTGCAACAAGGCGGTGGTTGTGCTCACGTGTGTGTATATGTTGGAGGGGTGGTCGCGTGCGCCGCAGCGCGCGTCCGGAGACTTGCAGCAGGAGCCAGGCTCGTGGACCGCGCCGTAGCCCTTGAACTACACGTGCAACAAGGCGGTGGTTGTGCTCACGTGTGTGTATATGTTGGAGGGGTGGTCGCGTGCGCCGCAGCGCGCGGCCGGAGACTTGCAGCAGGAGCCAGGCTCGTGGACCGCGCCGTAGCCCTTGAACTACACGAGCAACAAGGCGGTGGTTGTGCTCACGTGTATGTATATGTTGGAGGGGTGGTCGCGTGCGCCGCAGGGCGCGGCCGGAGACTTGTAGCAGGAGCCAGGCTCGTGGACCGCGCCGCAGCCCTTGAACTACACGTGCAACAAGGCGGTGGTTGTGCTCACGTGTGTGTATATGTTGGAGGGGTGGTCGCGTGCGCCGCAGCGCGCGGCCGGATACTTGCAGCAGGAGCCAGGATCGTGGACCGCGCCGCAGCCCTTGAACTACACGTGCAACAAGGCGGTGGTTGTGCTCACGTGTGTGTATATGTTGGAGGGGTGGTCGCGTGCGCCGCAGCGCGCGGCCGGAGACTTGCAGCAGGAGCCAGGCTCGTGGACCGCGCCGCAGCCCTTGAACTACACGTGCAACAAGGCGGTGGTTGTGCTCACGTGTGTGTATATGTTGGAAGGGTGGTCGCGTGCGCCGCAGCGCGCGTCCGGAGACTTGCAGCAGGAGCCAGGCTCGTGGACCGCGCCGCAGCCCTTGAACTACACGTGCAACAAGGCGGTGGTTGTGCTCACGTGTGTGTATATGTTGGAGGGGTGGTCGCGTGCGCCGCAGCGCGCGGCCGGAGACTTGCAGCAGGAGCCAGGCTCGTGGACCGCGCCGCAGCCCTTGAACTACACGTGCAACAAGGCGGTGGTTGTGCTCACGTGTGTGTATATGTTGGAGGGGTGGTCGCGTGCGCCGCAGCGCGCGTCCGGAGACTTGCAGCAGGAGCCAGGCTCGTGGACCGCGCCGCAGCCCTTGAACTACACGTGCAACAAGGCGGTGGTTGTGCTCACGTGTGTGTATATGTTGGAGGGGTGGTCGCGTGCGCCGCAGCGCGCGGCCGGAGACTTGCAGCAGGAGCCAGGCTCGTGGACCGCGCCGCAGCCCTTGAACTACACGTGCAACAAGGCGGTGGTTGTGCTCACGTGTGTGTATATGTTGGAGGGGTGGTCGCGTGCGCCGCAGCGCGCGGCCGGAGACTTGCAGCAGGAGCCAGGCTCGTGGACCGCGCCGCAGCCCTTGAACTACACGTGCAACAAGGCGGTGGTTGTGCTCACGTGTGTGTATATGTTGGAGGGGTGGTCGCGTGCGCCGCAGCGCGCGGCCGGAGACTTGCAGCAGGAGCCAGGCTCGTGGACCGCGCCGCAGCCCTTGAACTACACGTGCAACAAGGCGGTGGTTGTGCTCACGTGTGTGTATATGTTGGAGGGGTGGTCGCGTGCGCCGCAGCGCGCGGCCGGAGACTTGCAGCAGGAGCCAGGCTCGTGGACCGCGCCGCAGCCCTTGAACTACACGTGCAACAAGGCGGTGGTTGTGCTCACGTGTGTGTATATGTTGGAGGGGTGGTCGCGTGCGCCGCAGCGCGCGGCCGGAGACTTGCAGCAGGAGCCAGGCTCGTGGACCGCGCCGCAGCCCTTGAACTACACGTGCAACAAGGCGGTGGTTGTGCTCACGTGTGTGTATATGTTGGAGGGGTGGTCGCGTGCGCCGCAGCGCGCGGCCGGAGACTTGCAGCAGGAGCCAGGCTCGTGGACCGCGCCGCAGCCCTTGAACTACACGTGCAACAAGGCGGTGGTTGTGCTCACGTGTGTGTATATGTTGGAGGGGTGGTCGCGTGCGCCGCAGCGCGCGGCCGGAGACTTGCAGCAGGAGCCAGGCTCGTGGACCGCGCCGCAGCCCTTGAACTACACGTGCAACAAGGCGGTGGTTGTGCTCACGTGTGTGTATATGTTGGAGGGGTGGTCGCGTGCGCCGCAGCGCGCGGCCGGCGACTTGCAGCAGGAGTCGGGCACGCGCAGCCGCGGGTCGTGCTCGTGCCACGCGCTGTGTCGCCAGTCCCCCGCGCGAATTGCGCCGCAGCACTTGAACTGAAGGGGTTACTAACATGAATGACCTTGAGAATTTTTGTTTGATAATTTTCCTGCCTGCTGACCCCTTGACAACAGTGAAAAGTGTACCCGGAGCAGTTTCGCCAACCCTTTTTTTTATTTTTGAAAGTTAAAGCTTTATTTTACAATTACACACACTCTGCAGACTTCTTTGAACGACGGTGTTTTAGGTCAGCTATGTGTTCTTTAACCCGAGTTTTTACAGGTCTTTTTGTTTGTCCTATATATAAGAGAGACCACAGTCACAATCAAGCTTGTATACTTTTGCCTCTTGTAGAGGGATTGTCGCTTAAAGAAGTCTGCAGTCTGTGAACATGACCTTGACCGCACCCGCCATAACATCAGATTTGATAGACCACAAATCCTCGTAAAAGAACACCGATTCCTACCAAGGATGGTACGCGAGTTATTTAAATTAAAAAACCTCCTAGTACAATAGAGAAGATGGCTGGGTGCTTCCATCGACTGGCTGGATGAATCCAAAACTTAGCATAACACTGCAAGACCTCAAGATACCGTGAACTCAATCTGCGTAGATCGGACCAACAAAAAGAAATTTGAGGGTACCCCGGAACAACTATGCCTTTTGGACGTCTAACACCGCAGTCCCACCCGTGACCATGGGTGTTGCAAAGCACCCGAAACGTCGGGAACTTAAAAATCAAAAATAAACCGCGATAAAATCCGTAAAATAGTTTCATTTCATGTGTAATATTTGCGTAAATCTAAGAACTCAGTATCTTTTATATTGTGTAAGTAGGTGCATACATATGCAGTACATACTAACACAATTAATTTAAAGTTAATAATTTTTTCTTTCTTTTAAAACTTCTACGTGCGCGCCCCTTTGTATGCTCGCGCCCGTAGGCATGTACCTAGATTTCCTTAGGGATAATCCGCCCCTGTGTCATTCTCTTTATATATTCTAACATACTTTGGAAATTAAATCGTTCGAAGTTATATCCTTTTATATTAGAATGACGCTAAATATGACTTGACCAATCTTAATACATGATGATATTTTACTTTTATTAAATTAATGTTTTGTTTTAGGTAAATTGGAAAGCACTGTGATAAGGATCGTTCTAGAGGTATTAAATAAAAGGAAAATTGCAACGCCTAGCCAACATCGGAAAGTTAGTCCAAGGATTTTGACGATTTCAATGTTTCATTATTTCCTATAGATCATTCTAAATGGGAGACGGTTATTCATGACTTAAATGTTTTAATAGTGAATAATAAATATATTTCTTTTTATACTCAGACTGTTGTATTATTGTTTTATTTCATAACAAACTATAGACTGTCTAATGAAAGCTGAGAGATTTTTTAACGTTTTCATAAGCTGGCAATGCTGAGACTAATGGCACCTATTGTTCTAGTGAACCATAGGTCTATACCTATGGTTCACTAGAACAATATGTTTTGATACACACTAGATTTATTTGATGTTATGTTATCATTTCATAAAATTTTATATTGTTTAAATTTATCACCTTTGAATCTTATTAAATTCCGTAGCATTGCATAAATGATAGGTACTTTCGAGTCTTTAGACAATCCGTATTATAATAAAAAAGAAATTAAAGAATTACAAGTGTAATATAATATAATATTATACTTGCAAGTTTTTATATTTTTTATTATTATAATACGGAATGTCTGAAAACACACAAGTAATTTACTTAATATCTGAAACGCAATAACTATCAGGTTCCCATTAAATAAAACCAAGGACTGATAAATCATTGACATGAAAGGATGTAATAAATTAACTTTTATGTCATTCCCTGTCTACTCCTTCTACTCCCTCGTTCCTCTGTCATGTGTATTCCTTAAGTTAGCTTATTTACATGTTGTTTTTTGCTAAAGTATTCAACTGTCAAACCCATTTATTCCCTGTTCATCCGGGGTTGCACGACCTAATTTATTTAAATTTGCCGCCACTTTCCATTCTCAGCTTTCATTAGACAGACTCTATTTCCCCATATTTTAATTACTTATAATAGCACATTAATAGCCTATTATCACACTTTGAGCTTGCTTTAAGAGGTTCTTAGTTCACCTGTAACAATCAAGTATTAAAACATTTTAGTCGAAGTAGTCAATGTGGCCCGTTAAACGATAGTGGGGCCCTCATGTATTTTCTACTCTAAAAAGAGGCTGAGAACGTTTGTTACCTCTGTCTGCATTTGGTCGACGGCATCAGTGATGGTGGTATCTAAGGCATAGTTGGAAAGGAAGGTGTTGTTCAGTTCTGCTCGGAGCTCGTCCTCCACTGCAACTTCGTAATAGTACGCTAGTCCGCCGGCACCCACTTCCAATATAAATGTGATCAGCAGGAAATATGTGTACTGCGGAATAAAAAAATCATTATCACGTATTTTATTTAATTAGGCATATTCCACAAGCGTGGGTAATAAGGGGAAAGTATTAAGGTAACTACACCCACATTTCGCCAACGATGTTTCGTTCCAATGCCTTTGTTTGGCAAAGTTGTAAAAGCCTCCCGGCTAATAGCGTAAATCATCACACACAAAATTTTCCAATGTGGGCGAGCGTTTATTCAAATAGGGGATTCCGGGCATATTTTCAGATTTTGAACTGGTTTACTACTGAGGCATTTTTCTATAAAAATATTTTATTAAAATATTACATGTGTGTAACGAAAGAAATAATACACAAGCAAAACATTGCATTTACACTGTAAGCGATTAGAAGAATCAACCTTGGATTGAACGATTTCCTCTCGGCGCATAATGTCACGTTCGCAAAACGTTCTACATTTGATACAGCCGCTTACCGAAAATTATATGTTTGCGGAATGTTAGGTGTTTTATAGCGGGCTCTTGATTTCTTAAGTATAATAAGACACTGTTATCACTATATAACATTTTAGAAAATTAATCGCTGTGACGCATGTTGTTTATGTGCACCAATTTTTGAGAGATATCAAGTGGGGGCATGTGTTGCCACTTTAATACTTATCATAGAGAATAATATATATAAAATCGACTGTTGTATGTGGGATTCCTACAGAGAGCGGTCATAAATATAAAAGCGAGCTGTAACGTGCATTACTTACACACAATAAACTGGTTCTGTTCTCAGTTTTGAGGCCGCAGCAGCCGAGGGCGCACAGCGGAACGCCCATGGCGCCGGCGATGACCAGCAGGTACGCGATGGCAGGGAACGTGGGCGTGGGCAGCAGCGACACGTACCGGTGCCGGTAGGCTATCGTCCATGCGCCCACGGCCAGCACTCCCGCACCTGCAAACTGAACGTCATGCACTAAATTAAATTGGTTCCTAATGACGTCGACACCGTCACGCCTATATTCCCCAAACGGGGCTGGCAGAGGTGTACTGTGTACACTCATTTTTCACCGACGATGTCAGGTCCCATGTCCCCATAGGCACAATTCCAGACCTTGGACTGATACAGGGAATTTTTACGACAGAAAAACTACATTTGTCCGATCTAGGATTTGATCACGACCTCTTGATCGCAACGCGCGTTATTCGCCACTAGACCAACGTGGCATTTACTAAATTAAATTGGGACCTAATGTCGTCGGCAAAATGTGAAGAAGTCTTACCCAGTGTTCGCACGAGCGTTTTTTTAACGCGCGTTAATGAAACAAACGGCTAATAGATTTTTTGAAAAGCGCGTTCAGTGCTTCAGCATAATGCGATGAAAAAGCTCCCGTGCAAACGAGGAGTTATATGGTAACTTTGTTCACCGTTTGTCCCACAATTAAAACCTTTTTTCTCAGGAGTGTTTGAAATTTATGCCAAATATAAGGCCGTGCCTCTTGTCCGTGTAAAAATGAACCTTTTAAGTCAATGTTACCAAAAGATACAACCATTTAAACAGAGGTGGAGCTTTAAACTGCATAATGTATATACTTCTCTTTCTCGCGGAAAATTAAAATAATACTGCTAAGAACATCTGCAAAAGATTCCCTCACGGGAGAAATCTTTTTGTGACACAAATATTCGTAAACGCATCCACAACATAGGAACTATTCTATAGTGTAGGGATATGTTTTTTAAAAGATGTATTGACCTACTACAATTAAAGTATATTTATATTTGGATAGTTACAATAATTAAGCTTACCAGGAATATTACATTGAAGATATGGAGGACGCATTTAAGGAAATTGACGCTACAGCAGTCTGCATCTCTCGATTTCCGTGGCTTTACTTTTTTCTTTTTCGCTAATAGCGCGCTTCCATCTTTCTTTTTCTCTTCAGCCATGATTGCGAATGTGTATCAGTTTTATTTCCAACTTCACCTGAACTTCTTTAGGTGCATATTCGTTATCGGTGAGAGCACCTGAAAAAATGAAAGAATTCTCTTTAAAATCGATGTTCATATAAAAAGATTATGCATTCAGGAGTAACATGCATAATACTTACACGGTCATACAATAAAATTGTGGAAAATATTTTAGTCAAGGAAATAATAAAAACATAACAACGAATTACATTTTTTATTTCATTAAATTCCTAAAATAGCTTATAAAAGTGGAATATATTACAACACTTATTATAAATAATTATACAACAAAATGTCTCAAAATAATCGATCCACAGTTAGTATATCTAATAAAATAATACGATGTATACATAAAAACCGTTTATCATGAAGATTTGTAAGATTGCAAAAAATATATACATAAAATTTCAGTTTACAAGCAATAATGTACATTGCCATGATTACCGATTTCCTTCAGTCCTTAGTTTCATCACAATATTAATTTAACACCAATACCTACTGCCTAACTAATCCCTTGGATTACACAGTTACATTATAGGTAAATATTATAATAGGATGACACATCATTTAATTATATTTTAAAATAAATGTATGTATATAGTATAGCAACCAAATTGACTCAACATCTGCAAGTGTGTATACAGAGACAGTTTTTATCAGAAAAGGTCTAGATGATTACGATGCCATTCTATCTATATCATCACGCTAGATCCCTCGCGAGGCAGGCAGAGAGTAGATAGTTCCAAAAGGTTCTTTCCTTACATACCTCTCTGGCTTCCTCCACTCTCTCTCATAGTTCGTCTCATTCAGGCTCGCCAGTTACGGAGACTCTCGACATGTCCTGCTGATAAGAATTGGTCTATTTGGTCATAGTTAGATAGTCTAGGTCTTCCCTACATGATGCTATTCACATATCTTTTAAGTCCTACATTTCAGGATACTATTTTGTTTTAATAATCAATACAAACATGATCACCTAGATATAGGTACAAGCTTCACAAGACAATATAAAACTCATGCAATCAGTATTTCTTATACTTATCAGAAAGTAGTTTCATCAATTTTGCCAGCAAGCATTGATATGGAGCAGCAAGTGTTGCATTGTATCAATGGTTCATTGTACCATTGTAATCAAGCTGGAATATCGACTTTAACGATATATCATTCATGGCTCACATGGCTAATCACTTATGAGCCATTTTTAGATAAAAGTGAGATACTTTGTATGCATATTTGCAGTTTAAGTTGTTTTGGTTACTCGCGAGTGTAGTTTCTTGGTATAGGCAGTTTCTATCAAGGTTGACAGATAAATGCAAATTTCTCTTTTGCAATATGCCAAGATTTTGTTTTGAAATGTAGATTATCTATACTGTACATATTTGTTAATAAGTTTCGAGAGCTTGGCAATATAAAAATTTAAGCAAAATTTATTGACCTCAATAAAGAATTCTATTTTATGCTTGTAATTGTAACAACTTGTAAATCTTACTGACATAATATTACTAAATATTTCCTAATCATCGTAGTATCTCATAGTCGATTCTAACTTATCAACAACTTTTTTGTAGAAATTTATTTGCTGCCTCAAAAATGTTCGCATTGTTGCATTGATGTCCCTAGTTCTCTCAGATTTGAAATGATTAATTTCGGCAAGAAGCGCATACGATATAACATCGGTTCTTCGTAATACTTCATTCAATTGCGCTATTTCCATTTTGTTTTCAGCAGTTAATCTTTCACATTCGCGTTTTTTCTGAACTGCACTTTTATGAGTGCCCAGTACATCAGGTAAACTACCCACGATGCCTTTATACAAATGGAATTTATCTCCCAGAGGTTCCCAATCGTATTTTGGTTGTTCATCATACATCCTGCCAATGTCAATGTATGCGCTACCGGTCATTTTCACAGCTGTGGTTAATTTGGAAGTTACCGCTAGTGACCCTTCATCTAAACTTAATGAAGCTGCTAAGCTGCAAAAAGCTTCACCAACTTTTTGGCAATCAGCTTTGTATGGACCCTGAAGTTTCTTTGTTTGGGCTAAGCACATGCTGGAGACAGACTTGACAGATGTGTCCATACTGTTGATGAACATGTGGCATTGGTCTGTGATGTGATCTACTTGTGATTGCAGTAAAGCTTTCTCAGGCACTACAATTGATATGCAATAATTTAGACCTAACAATGCATCTCGTTCTGCTTGACGTTTACCAGCCTTCCATCTCTTTTCATCAGTGCAGGTCAAGAAATGTTGCCATACTTCACACTTTGATAGCACTGGGTGCCTGCACATCCAATCCACGAACTCCTGAAGTTGAACTCGTCGGCGTTCAATAAGTTGCTCATCATATCTGCCTGAAATTTGCTTGTCTGGCAGCGGTGGGATAGGGATAAGTGTGAATTTCTCCTGTAGTCTTTCATGGAGCCAATCAAAATGTTTGTATCTTCTCGAAACTTGAATGTTGTTAAATGAAGGTGTCAATTGATATGCAATAAAGCTTTTGATACCTTTAAACTTTGACTCTTTCTTGGGTGAGGCCACAGTTACAGTGTATGGCTGTGTTATAGGCCACCACTCATATCTGTCATCTTCTTGAACAATGTAAACTTTTTCAGAATCTGGTACTTCGATGTTCAGTGTGGCAAGCAGATAACTTTCTCCGCTAACTTTTGACGAAGGAGCAAATTTATTTTTTCGAACAGTTCCTACTGATGATCCGTAGCTGGAGGTGGCATCTTCAACATGTTGCTGATTATACTCAGTAATAGGCATGCCGGGAAGTGGTGTGAGTTGCTGATTGTATTGGGCTTTATTCTGCTGTTGCGCAGGTCCTATTTCTGAATAAGTGTCGTCATCCCAATCATCATCCCAGCCATCTTCTTGTGAAGTGCCTCGTTGGAAGTTGCTGTCCCCTGCACTGAACTGTTGATCACCCCAGTCATCGGCAGCTTGGTCATATCTAGGTGCAGCAGGTGCAGCAGGTGCCGCCTTTGTTTGGACTGATTCATCTGGGGAAAGTTTTCTAACATACGCAGCAGGAAATAGACCTGTTTCTCCTTTAGCATTTCTGCCTTCCCACCAACCTTCTCCAATTTCAGTATTCACCAACGTCAGTATTTCTCCGCAAGTGATTGACATCTCAGTAGTGTTGGGCTCACCCGTGAAGTCATATAAGGCCTGTACTTGGGTCGTCATGTTGGGACCCTTTACCTAAAACAATTTTAATACAATATTATTACTATTATGTCTGATTAATGTTTACACGGCATAGGATTGTAACACCAAGTAACAACACACTATCTTATCACTGTTATCTACAAAGGTAGGGACTATATACAGAGCAGATAATCAGCAATGTTCGAACAAATACTGATTCTTACATTAATAATCGCAATATTTAGCTTTTATGAATTGGGGCGTCACGCAGAGCAAGGCGATGACACATGTTCCTAATAGCCCCTAATTAAGCATAGTTGGTAATTGTCAAATGTATGAACAAACTCATTGTTTTATGGTTATTTTTAAAATACAATAACAAAGTACCCCTTAGACTGACCTGTAGTCTCACAATACGATAACAATAGAGTTTTGATTCTTAGTTTCGACTCTGCTATTGCGAAAGAGATATTTACTTAAAATTGTTACTCCAGTCCTGTGACACGGTAAATGGTTTCTTTGCGAAATATGCGATAATTTAAATTTTATTGCAAGTAGAAATATGTACGGAAATTTTGAAACGAAATTTATTTAATTTTTGATTGAAATACGTCAATGACGTCAAAATTGCGAAGCGTGTTTAAGTACTGTCTGGTCAAGAAAACAACATTTACTATTTATATTCCAAAATTTTGAGTAGTTCCAATTAAAGACACTTTTCATTTAAAATAATAGAAAGGATTTACTTACTTGAATAACGATAAAACAATAATTTCAAGGCGGATACACCGATTGAACAGTCATCTGTTTGACAGTTACAAAGAATTTGTTTTCGTTGTAGCTTGTTCTCGTTTACGTGGCAGCGCGGCGCGAATCGGCTACATTCATTGGATAGCGGTGAGCTGAGCGTAATAATGTCCAATAGAATTTTAGGGTAGCAGCGAAAATTACATGAAAACAATGATCGAATGAACGAATGATAACTGAATGAGTAATTTTAGAGAACAAAAAAACAACAATACAGAATAAAATTGCATAAAGCTCTTCGTTCCATGTACATACAAGATGGCGCTAATAAGAACTAATAATGATTTTTCGTCCTATTCAATAAAATAGGAAAGGATAATACCTAATAATTTGCTTGTGTATGATATAAGATATGAATAAGAATTTTTGAAAACACAGTGGTATTATTTATGTTTATGTTTGAAAGGAAATAAATAGTGCCGATGACTGGTTATGTCGAATTCATAGATGGCGTTGTAATAATTGCGCATGAAAATCCATAGCCGTAGCCAGAGTGTGCTTATAATATACTTATTAATCGTTTTAATATTATTATATGGATATTCAGATATTTACGTACTAGTAGTTATACTTTTTAGTTGTTTCACCTGTGTGTGTTTGAGTGATATACGCTGTTGGCCGTGAGGCCTTTACAGCTTCACCAGACTTAAGGGCGAGCGTGCAACCACTACGCTCGAGCCAGAAGGGCAAGGGGCGACATACTCGAGGGCGCCTCAAGGAGAAACGGCCTTGGTTTGGACAGTCGCTACGGGGGGAGGGGGTGTAATTAGTGCACCGGTCGGCGGGCTAGGGGATCTACGACTTCGTCGTCGTCGTCCGTATCCGGAGCGGAAAGAAGCGATGTCAAAGCATCGGGGGGATCGGTGAGAACATGTCGCGGCCGGCAGTAGCGGCAGGGGTCGGGTTCGTAGTCGGCGGCGGCTACGATTAGCGGATTCGCATGGGAAGATGCGTTCGCGAAGTGTCGAGTTGTCGCCTTTTTAATATAGGCGCGAATAGATTCGAGACCGAGATCGGAGTGGAGCTGTTTCACCTTTTGTTGACTCCAGGTATGAGCGTAGCCTTAGGTCAAAATAAACTAAATGTAATAATGACGTGACCTACGTTTTATAAAAAATTAACCTTCGAACCTTGCTAAAAGAACTAAAAACGTCTACAATTTTGATGTTAGCCTTGTGTAGGAGCCGCCGAAATTATTGTTTTGGTCTAAAGGCGGCGTAAATGAGAAAGTGGAAGGATGTACGTATCGGGGAAAACTATAGTCCTGCCCGGTACGACTTTTAGCTTGACGACATAAAGCTGAGCTTAGCGACATAAAGACTCTTAGCCTGCCCTTCAGATAAGACACCGTCATAGTAAGATAGCTATCTTACTATGACCAAATAGACGGTGTCTTATCTGAAGGGCAGGCTAAGAGTCTCTGTAACCGGGGAGCATGTATGATACGAACTATGATAGTGAAGGAAGCCAGAAAGTGCTGTGAGGAAAGATCTTTACAGCACTGTCTGGCTTCCTCCACTGAACTTTCTTTCTGGCTTGTGGAACTCTGTAATTTCTGCCTAGCCCCCCAAGGGATTTGGCGTGATGGTATAGATAGAGATAGATAGACTAAGGGTGTAGCATTTTTTTTGGGGTGGGAATGCCTCATCATTAAGGACAAAACTTAACTTTTTTTGAGGAACTCTGGTAGCTCTGCGGAAACTTGGTAGTCAGATAGAGAGCGTTTGTGGCATTACCATTTTCGTGAGTCTCCTACCAATGTTTGTGGAACAATGTTCAAATGTTTTCTTTTTAAAAAATGTATGTAATTAAGAAAGAAAGGCAAAACAGACCCTGCAGGTTCAACCTTCGTAATTTAAACTTCTTTTTTACACTTCCTTTTGACTATATACATATTTATTATAGCTCTACTTTTATAAATGGCTACAAACTATTTATAACATTTGGTGTCAAGCACCACACGCATTTCACAATAAAAATAATTTAACAAACTCTTCATACTTAAAAACTAAGTTGGGCAAAATTTTATTGTGAAAACGTTATATAGAAATTAAATTACTTCTGATGTTATCGCGGTTTATTTTTGCTGTTTAATTTCCCGACGTTACTCAATCTTTTATTGCAATCCACAATGTTTACATATTAAATGTGTTATAAATATTAATGGTAAAATCATGGTCCCCGTAGGGCACAGCAATATGTGAAAGGTTTATCTAATTAAACTTAATTAAAATATAATTTCTAGTGCTCTGCAGCAACCATGGTCATGGAAGGGACTGGAGGCGTTTGACGTCCAAAAGTCTTATTTCGGAGTACTTTGGCGGGATTAATTTAATTGCAATTGAAATTTTAATAGATTGATTCTACAATTAAAACTGAATTGAATAATGCCCAACACTGCTTAAAAATTATATGAAGATAGGTGTTAGATACACCTATCTTGTTAATCGACGGAAAGGCACAAATAACTACAAAACTGGTTCTTATAACGTAGTCACCTTAGAAAGCACGGTGCAGTGATGATGATGACTTACGAAAATATACTTACACCTACATACCTACACCTAGTAAAACAAAAACACTATTTTGTTACTCATTGCTTAGCATTCTAAAACTGTTCTAAACTTGCGAATGGGGCAGCAAAGTCAATTAAAGTAAAAGAACTTTACTATTTACAGTGAAGTGTAGTGAAGTTTTTCTTTAATGTGACGAAGTTTTAATGGAATTCTAACATCGCAAAGAATTGTGTAGTGTAGAAAAAAAGACATCACGACCCCTGTGTCCTCCAGTGCGATTTCAAGGATAAACAAAATTTATAAAATAAACATATTTATTTGGAATACAATACATGCGACTGCTACAACTTTATTACTGCAATATATCGCAATATTATCTACAGGTAAAACCAGTATTGAAGATCAACATCGCCATAAATTATACGAACATTTATGTACATAACCATCTCTATTCAAAAATTCAAGTTCAGGTACGTTTTTTTCCTCAACGATTCATTAGTGCGTATTCGAAAAAAAACCTATAAAGGGAGCCCAGCTTATCAAGCGATGTAAGTTAGAACGTATAGACATACGTTCTAACTGGACATTAAGTTTCATTATGAGTAGACACTCATAAAGAAACTTAATGTCCACGTATTAGTTTTCAACTGTTGAACGGCGCACCCACTGCCGAAATACTCGTACCTACCTGAATAGTCATTAAGCGCGAATGCTTTGACGTCCGGTGAAGCCGTAAAGTTCCCTCGGCCAACAGTATACTCATTCACATTTGCTATAAACTCACAAAGTAACAGACCGAGCAACGTAGGTCCCATGAAGCTTTGTATTAGCTTCATGGTAGGCTCATCTATACATATAATGAAACTGTAACCGACCCGAATCTGTACATAGAATATCTTTTGAAAATTTTAATTGAGGTCTGTCTTTCTTTCTGCCTGTCTGTCTGTCTGTCTCTTTGTGTTTCAATCACGCAAAAACTACCTAACGGATTTAAATGAAACTTGGTATGGTAATAACATATACCCTAACTTAAAATCTAGGATACTTTTTATCCCGGAACAATCAAGCAATCCCGGATTATCGCGGGATAAACCATAAAAGTTATTATTGTAATTATTATGATTAGTCGCGAGCTGCAATGTTACGTTAAAATCTTTGATTTCGCCTACAGATACTACACTCGGGTTCGTCTCCTTACGAAGAAAGTCTTGATCTTCTATATATCTTCTATACATATATGTTACGACGGACGGACGATTTAGCGCAGTGGTCAAGAGCTCAAGCCGCTCCGTCCACTGTCTAATAGTCGCGGGTTCGATTCCCGCACGGGACAAATCTTTGTGTAACGCACAATTATTTGTTTCGGTCTGGGTATTTGTGTGTGTGAATTTTTGCGACACAGGAATTAATCCTAGAGTGGGGCTACGTATTTTTAAAAATAAAAAAAAAACTGTAACCTCCTCGAATCTGTACATTGAATATTTTTTGAAATTTTAATTGAGGTACACTTCCTTATCCATATAGAGGCCGAAACAAATTTTTTTTTTTTAGAATAATTTTCTGTCTGCCTGTCGGTCTGTCTCTTTGTGTTTCAATCACGCAAAAACTACCGAACGGATTTCAATGAAACTCGGTATGGTAATAACTTATACCTTAACTTAAAATCTAGGATACTTTTTATCGCGGTAAAGTCAAATTAATTCGTTTTAATTCAAAAGAAGAATCTCATCAGTTCTTGCTTTCATTTTTTCTTATACTGAATTTATATTCTGCGGACTCGCACGGAAAGCGAGGGTAGCTCAGTCCTGCACGCTGACATTCTCTTTTCTCATCAACACTGCCCGGAGCTCTCTTCGTTGGTGGTTTAGTCTGTTTAGCGGGAGGCAAAGGATTAATAGGGTCCTTACTTGGTTGCTCAATGTGCCAGTTTGAAGTCCGGCGAAAAGAAAAAAAAACGAAAAAATACCGCCTACCTAGATGGTATATTGTGCCAGCTATGTAAAAGGAACAGCGAGGCGTTTGCTAGGTATTTTGGTTTTACGCTGGAAGTTCATACAAATACCTTATAGTCGAAATAATATTTGATATTTTATACTACGAGTACTTACAGCGGTAGCGAATATCATATTTTATATGTGAATAGCCCTTAATTCTCGTTAACTCTAATTTCAATTAAGAATTTCAATCATCACGTAATGTATCCATTTACTTGAACATATATTTTTATTGTGGTAATATTTTTGTTTACTAAAATGGTAATGAAACCCACGATTTTTGTGAATTTTAGATGCATGCGGTAGCATGCATTTTTCCTTTAACATCTCGTAAATCCTCATCGTGGAAATTTTATTCCACTGCCGCGCTTCGATGTCAGTATTATGGTTTCCAAATTAGTCACAAAAATATGGACACAATTGAGGATTAGGTAATTAGTATATCGTCCATAATCGTAGGCGTCACACATTATGGCCACAATTTATGACTCGGTACAATAATGTACGTTGCCTTAAATTTTGTGACAAAAATGAAGGTTATAAATTTTTAACGTGATTTTATAATCGGTACATAGGTACTTATTGAGTCATTACGTGTGAATTTTTCTTACAGTTTTTTATAAGATTTTATGTAAAGTTGAAATCTACAGGTCTTACACATCGTTGGACTAGTAGCGCAAAGTGTGGCTGGCGAAAACAAGGTCCTAGGTACCTAGGAATGCTAGCTCGGACAATGTGTGGTTTTTCTATCGAAACGTTTTTAGTAGCAATACGAAGTCTAGATTCGGGTCCGATATCATGGTAATAGGCTCGCATCCTACTACATTGAGATGTAAAATTATGGGCGATAATTATAAGTATGTAAGTGTACCTACACAGTAGGTATAGTACCTCTGCCTCCTGCACTTGGTTCCTTAGGTTATAGGCGTGACAGAGTTAATTTTTACATAAACACGGTTATTGATGATTAATATCTGTAAATCGTGCAAACTAAAAACTAACGATATCAAAAAAATCGCTAGCAACAACAGAACTTTCTTGTATGAAAAGTCCAATTTTTTGGTGTACAGAAGTTGTTTTCAAGAGGTTATTCATTGCTCAATAAATCTATATGGGGCCCAAGCTGCTCGCGCTGTAGGATTTATTCTCGATTCCCTACATATAGTCTCTGGACAGTGCTTAACGAGCAGAACCTTGACTTCCCAGTAAATTCATGTCGTCAAGCGACCCAGTCGTGTTCGCTACGCGGTTATGATACGCGGAGTTTACGAGGAGGCGTATGCCACCCGATCTTACCAATTCGGAATTCGGACTAAGTTCTGTCTCCTCAATCTATTTAAAAGTGGCTATTACTGAGTAACCGAGCGACATCTTTGGTGCCATCGGCTCTTTCCCTCAGATCGCTGAACAGTCCTTAACGAAACAAAACTATTTAAACAGGACTATCCCGACGAATTGAAGGGATGTTATGGCAGCATTAGTCAAGAGCGAGAGCCATCGTTGTAAAAGTTTATTACGTCACCGTGATGCTCTACATATATCCACGCGCTTTGAGATTTTTATTTTACGGTCACTTGGCTCACAAGAATTGACGATGGCTGGAATACAAAAAAAAAATGGTAACATTAATAAAATAGAGTTGAGGAAAAGAACTACAAATCGAAAAACTGTAACTTACCGAAGAGGTAAAAATATTAGAATTACGTATTATAATACCGGGTAAGTATTTGTGATCATAAATTGAATATTTTTTATTAATGTAAACTATTACAGTATTTATGAATCGTCAGAAAAGTAAGTGCTAATTGAGGAAAGAATCTTCTGGATCTCTGTTCTCTGTGCCTCCAGCGCAAGAGACTTAACGATGATATAGAAAAATAAAGAGAGACCGGACGGCGTATCTGGAGCTAAATGTTCGTTCAAAATAGGTTCATAAGAAGATCTTTACTAAAGGTATGCTGTTTTAAGCTTTGTATCTTTCCCATAAAGAAGCTCTTTGAGTACGCCCAAGTTTTAAGTGTTCGTCAACTTTTCGTTCTGGCTACTGTGTTCAAACAACACTCCTTAACTCAGTATGCCCCTAATTTCGCTCGCCGTAACCATCTCGTTGCTTTATCGATTCCTCTTAACACTGCTTTTAGTCACAGGTTTTTTTGTATTCCTGGGGCCCTCCTTCCTGTATAACAAACTTCACAGGATATTTACACTTTTTTCTAAAAATTGCCATACCTCAAAAGTATACCTTCAAGAATGGCTACTCAAACAATCTTACACTGAAGATCTCTTAAATATTGTAATGTAATTAATTATCATTGTGAATGTCTGTATATATACCTGTATTTTTCATAAACCTGTATTTAACAAACATATATTTTTAACTTGCACTTTGCAGTAAGTGTACATACATAATTTTCTCAAGTTGTCGAGCGGTGGGGACCTGGTGACCTGTTTCACAGGTTCTTTTTACCTACCTTAGGCACCAGTGACCCACAGCCAGAATGTTTTACAATTTAAGTAGGTACTATTTTGCGGAAATTTTCATTTATATGTTCTGTCTGTGGTGATCAATAAATTACCAGAAACCTTCAGGCATCCGCCAATTCCCTAGGGAATTGGTTCAGGAAGTGGCGTATTGAGGTGAACCCGGACAAGAGCGCTGCGGTGTTCTTCTCCAGAGGTGCCACCCCGCGCCACTCCCTGCGCCGCCCTAGAAGTAATCTCGGCCAAGTGACCATGTTCGACCGACCCATTCCCTGGGTTAAAGAGGTCAAATATCTAGGGGTCACCCTAAACAGCACCATGTCCTTCGGCCCGCACATCAAGCGGGTCCGTCACCGAGCATCCTTTGTACTCGGTCGTCTCCATTCGTTAATCTGCAAGCGGAGTAAAATGTCCCTTAGAAATAAGGTGACACTTTACAAAACTTGCGTTCGACCCATCATGACTTATGCGTGTGTTGTGTTCGGGCATTCGGCCCCCTCTCACATCGATAAACTCCAAGTGGTTCAAAACCGCTTCCTCCGTAAAGCCGTAGGAGCCCCCTGGTTCGTACGGAACGTCGACCTCCACTCCGATCTAGGCCTCGAACCTATTCGCGCCTTTATTAAAAAGGCGTCAACACGTCACTTCGCGAACGCATCTACCCATGCGAATCCGTTAATCGTAGCCACCGCCGACTACGACCTCCCCCCGACCCCTGCCGCCACCGCCGGCCGCGACATGTTCTCACCGACCCCCCCGATGCTTTGTCATCCCTTCTTTCCGCTCAGAATACGGGCGACGACGACGACGTAGTAGTAGATCCCCTCCCATAGCCGGCGGTTGACCGGTGCACTTAGTAGTGCACCCGTCCCCCTACAGCGACTGTCCCAACCGAGGGCGCCTCGAAGAGTATGTCGCCTCTTGCCCTTCTGGCTGGCTAAAGCGTAGTGGTTGCATGCTCGCCTTTAAGTCCGGTGAAGCTGTAAAGGACGGACGATTTAGCGCAGTGGTTAAGAGCTTAAGCCGCTCCGCCCACTGTGTCTAATAGTTGCGGGTTCGATTCCCGCACGGGACAAATCTTTGTGTGATCCACAATTATTTGTTCCGGTCTGGGTATTTGTGTATGTGAATTTTCATGTTTGTAAACGCACCCACGACACAGGAATAAATCCTAGTGCGGGGCTACGTTTTAAAAAAAAAAAAAAAGGCCTCGCGGCCAACAGCGTACATCATTCATTCACACTAAACGATTACATAGTATCTAGTCCACAACGAAAACGGTAAATAGGTTAGTAGTTATAAACGTATCTAAATACAAATTTTACGTTTGTTATCCCGAAAGAAGACGTGTAAATACCTATTACACTTTTAAAAATAGATAGGTATCATCGCCTTAGAGTAAAAATCTTGGCGGAAAAGGTAATTTTACGGGGCGAAGGAAAACTGCGCCCTTCAACCTGCAAATATTCATTGTGCAGTATATAATAGATGAGTTTTTAAATGCATAAGACACATATTTCAATAATGTCCTCAAGTTTAGGTACCATAAATGATATAAAAAATCGTTAGAATTGCATTCCCGTAGTTGTCATTATATCAGGAGACGCTATGCATGGCTTTAAATTTCGAAAAAATTGATTTTAAAGTATAAACTTAAGTATACCATATACCTACTTCAAATGAGCCGAAGCACCGAGGACCAGCTGCCGGCGACAGGGACAGATTGCGCTGGGCTCAAGCTGCGCTGTTTTATCTGTGACATGTGTCATGACGAAATGAGGAAGGGTGCTTGTCGCCACTTATTGCTAACTAAGCTTTTAGGTACGTATTTCGTGATCCTTTCTGTCAAAGTTTTGCTTTAATATGTAAAACATATAGGGTGTGATAGGAGTAACATTATTGCCTGGTTCATTGGTAATGTGAAAAAAAATATTTATAGAGTCTGTCTAATGAAAGCTGAGAGTGATTATTTAACGTTTTCATTAGCTGGCAATACTGCAGCTAATGTAACTTATTGTTCTAATGAACCACAGACAGAGACGAACTGGTTCTGATATACGCTACATTTGTTTATTGTTACCATCCCATAAAATTCTACCTTTACCTTACCCCTTTCCATATTATTGCATTGATGGATTGCGTAGATGATACTTTGAGTTCCCAGACAATCCGTATTTTAATTTAATAAATACAATATCATACTTACATAATAATAATATAAACCCTGTTAAGGAACTGTCCCATCGTTGGGCACGGGTCTCCTCTCACACTGAGCGGGTGTAAGGCATAGTTTAGGCAATACGTACATGAAATTGATTTATTATCTGAAAGCCGACAAGTATTAGGTTCCCATAGCCAAAAACCAAGGCCTTATATACACATTTACACGAAAAAATGTAAAAATAACTCACTCCCTATTCCTTCTCCTTCCTTGTTCCTTCACTCTCCTGTGTGTATAAATAAATGTGTTCCATAAAATCATAAACTAATTACACAATTTTTTTCTAATGCTCTACTTTTTTTTGTCATAAAAGTATTCAAGTCCATTTATTTTCAGTTCATCCGGGGTTGCACGACCTAATGTATTTAAATTTGCCACCATTTTCTGCTCTCAGCTTTTATTACACAGACTCCATTGCAATAACTACAATCATAGGTTCGTACCTTCGTGCATAGATGTATATAGACATATATGTATATAGATAATAATATAGAGCTATAACAGGGCCGTGTCTGTCGGACGAATAAATATTTTTGTATGAGATTAATGTTGCCAGTGTTTTTACACTGCCAACATTATTTTTGTCTTTTGACCTTACCGAAGTAATCTTTGCTATATATTGAGAATAACCGAATACTCCAAAAACCGTACATGCAACCTATATTCCACAGAGACAAATAGATACTGCAGAAATAGATACTCGCCACAGCTCGTAATGATTTCGACACACCTATTTCGATTCGTAAACATTCAAACACATACATACCCTCATCTTGACCTATTTCGAAAACACTTTTAATTTTCCTAAAATATGCAACTACTAAATTCTTTAAAAATATCAATGTGCAGTGCATATCGTAGCCCAAAAGAGTTGTTTGGTGATTGACGGAATACCAGGGGATGCCTTTTGCTAGTTTTTGTTTTACAAATCTGTCTTAGAATGTCAAATTTAACTTAGTCCAGATTCTCCGTAACTGACTAGCGTATATGAGAGTGGAGGAAGCCAGAGAGGTCTGTAAGGAAAGAACCTGTTGAACTCCCTAGTAGGGTAGGTAGAAGCCCGCAAGGGATCTGATGTAATAATACAGACGGATATTAGAAAATCCTCGTGGTAGGTATCTATGTCGGGGGTTCGAGTATGAAGTTTGAAAACTGGGATGACAATCAAAAAACACGCTTAATTAAAAAAAAATAAACATCGCCACGCTTCTATTCCCAAGACACAATACTAGACATCGTTCCGACTTCCAACTTGCTACTTTCTGAGCGTTTCGACGGCAAACATGCTATAGTTGGAAGCGGCCCCAGAATACGGCAACATTATCTGCATTGTCGGAGGCAGCCATCAAGTCCTGCTGCGTGTAAGGGGATACGCAGCACGATATAAAGTCCAACTTGCTTGATTTCGGCCGAATAGTCCTAACGAATCTAATTTAACGACATTTATTTGTTCTTACTATTAAAGCTATCGATTTAAAATACCTACATAAATCGATAGCTTTGACAGTAAAAACTACGAAACGCACCCAATTTCATTATAATAAGTGATCGTTATTTACATATGTCAAGGCTGCAGGTGTAGGACCTTGTGATCTCTAGCGCTCTCCATTACTAGCCCAAAGAGACAGTTTTAAAATCAGCCTGAAAATACAAGCTTTACCGCACTATTCCTCTAAGGGCCTCTTTCACCAGCCTCGAGTAAAATCTGAAGTAGAATCGATAATTATATTTGCAAGTAAGTCTATGTACGAATTTCACCATCTTTTAGTAGCCTTATCCGATGGTTAAATTTGCCAGTTGGAATCGTCGAGTAACGCCAATCAATAAGTAACTAACCAGCACTTTGCTTGTGGTGGCTCTCTGGTGCGGGTCACTCGAGGGAGAGAGTGGAGAGGAGGTCCTTCAATATGGTCGAAGGGAGAGATAGTTGTTCCAGTAGTCATACTCGTGACCCGGTGCTGCTTGTGGGGACTGGTCCATTTGGAATACTTTAGACACTCCTTATAAATAACATCATTAGTCTCATATCTCGATTGTAAGTCATCACACTGGAGCTAGATCGTAAACTATTTAATTGTAACCTAAACATCCTGTGTGGACACAACACAAAATGATTTAAAAAAAGAAAGGAAAAAAGATAAAGAGAATTATTAAAACTGTAAATCGACTATTAGTAAGCGCCTACACAGCGTTTATACAAAATATATTATTTGAGTTTGAGTTTGAGCTTTATTCGCGGGTAGTAAAAAAGGCCCCAAGCGTTTTATAATAGTAATAATTGGCTTTCAACAGGATAGCTGTGTGTAAAAGTGAAATTAGGATAAGTATACGAAGCCGTAAATTAAAACGTAGAGATACATTTTTGCCTGTTTAATGAAGATTACTTATTCGCTATGACCAATTACACAAATTGTTTGTCTAATAGGGGCATACAGAATCGTTACACGATTATTTCACGAAGTTATCGTAACGCGCCACGTTTGGTCACAACGACAGAAATCGCAATATTTTTCTTTAATATTTTTTTTAAACGTAGCCCCACATTAATACTTATTTCTGTGTCGTGGGTGCGTTTGAAAATATGAAAATTCACATACACAAATACCCAGATTTGTACCGTGCGGGAATCGAGCCCGCGACTATTTGACTCAGTGGGTGGAGCGGCTTTAGCTCTTAACCACTGCGCCCAATCGTAACATACACTAGAAGTGAAATAATACACGATTTTATTCGAAACCCTGGCGCCGCTTGTCATACAAGCACAGTTTGAAAAAAAGACTCATACTCACAAACACTTACATTTAAAAAAAAATATTTTCCAATGTATTGTATTACTTTATAAGTACAGTCATTAGTTCATACCAAGTTTAGTCACTGTACCACATACATTGATTCACGCAGTCCTGAAGCATTTTTTAATATTTTTTTAACATATGTGACCCAAAGTTGACGCTGCTATACTAACGATATCTATGGTCATAGCGAATAAGAGCCGTGTGGGTATAAATATACCTACCTACTATAATCTAGGTTCTTACCCATTTGTGGATTACCATAATATAAATTAGTGCTTTCGCGAGAACGCTAAGATTGATTAGGGCGGATGATGATTACACTATTGTCTCTGAAAAAAAAGCGGTACCGTCAAGCTCGGTAATTAGTTTGCTAATAATTATTACCTCAGACGATCGCTTTTTCTTGCTCTAACGCCGTTTGTGAAAGGTTCCCTTATCTCGTACTACAAAATTAAATACAGGAAAAATATTTTTCTACAGCTATTACCTGCGATTTCAACTGCGTGATTTTTAAAGATAAAGCCTTATGTCCTTCTCTAGGATGTATCCTTATGGAATAATGACGAAATTAGTTCAGCGGTTTAGTCGTCAAAATGTAACAGACAATCAGTAACTTTTAGTTTTATGATAATAGTCTGGATTTTTTGAATGATATTGTGGAGTAACATAAAACCTTTTAGACGAACTTTTAGTAAGAATTCTCTTTTAATAGTAAATAACACTCACTTAGTAATCACAGTATCCTATAAACTTAAATATTGGTAATAATTGGTTTGATATATGGGACTTTGTCACGAATACATTTTTAAAAAATGACAAACAATATCTATCTGTGTGTATCTACGTTTCGCGCTGTAAATATCGGTACAATCCTTTTCATATTTATACTTGAGCTGCGGTACGTACCTTGAATTGCGATATGAAAATATTGCGGAAAGTTAATTTATATCAAACGGTGCCGTAAAATATTCTCGGTTCGTGGCAAAGGAGCATTTGTAAAACTTAGTATTCCCAACGCGCGTTCACACTGTTACGGGAATCGTTTCTTTTTATTGCTAATTACTGTGCGTTAGGTATATCCCCAAATAAGACCTCGAGTTTTATAGCCTCTTGTCAACTGGCACTGTATATAATTGAATCGATTAAGAATTTAATTGCGTAAAATGTGGATACATCAGTTTGGTATAGTTAACGAGTAGTCGAATAGCACCAGTTATTTTTATGTATTCTAGGCCCTGCAGTCTCGACATAGATTATAATATCAGACTTTACTGTCCTACTGCTGGGCAAAGGCTTTCTCTCACGAATCGAGGTGAGAGAGATTAGGTACTCCATCACGCGGACCAAGTGCGGATTGGTAAAGGCAGGTTTGTGGCCACCTGCTGTTGGAACCTATTAAGCCTATAAGGCTTCCAAGTTAGCTTAACGTGCCTTCCGCGCTTTGGAAGGCATCCGAAGCGCGGAGTCGCTCAAATATGAAAATACTACAAGCCGAACATTTCTTAACCTTGGTACTCGCTATGAACACCGCGGTCGCACACCGCTAAGAGCGCCTGCGACATAAGTAAGTTCTAAATAATTTATTTTAACGACATTAAGTAGTCTCTACTGACAAAGCTATCGATTTATGATACCGACAAAAACGATAGCTTTGACTGTAAAGGTCCAAATGTACCAAATTTCATAAAAATATATTCGTAAGGACTTATCGACCCAAATCGGTAAGATAGCGATCGTTATCTAAATCGAGATTGCAGGCACAGGACCTCAATTTAATAAACGAAATTTCGCTTAAACCGAATGCTATGAAGAAATTCGGGTTTAAAAATCATAACAGACAGAAATGCCGAATTGATAAGGCGCCTTAACTTTATGATTTACCTAAACTTGTTTGTTGATAAAACTGCCGTGAGAGTCGAAAGATACAGAAGTTGAAATGGTAATTTTTCGTAAATGGAAAAAAGGATTAGAGCAGAGAGAAAGAAAAAGGGAAGAGACAAAGAAAAAAGAGTAAAGAGTAACAGATAAATAAGAAAGACAAGCCCGCCGAGTTTCTCGCCGAATCTTCTCAGTGAAGGCCGCGTTCCGATCCGGTTGTAGATTAGTAGTTAGGTAACATAAAAAAATGTGAATTGACAATTTATTTTTATTTATTTTTTTTATTTTATTTTATTTATTTGGATTTCCAACAACAAGTACACAGTTAAAAATAAAGATACATGTAAATAAAAGTTAAGCTAAGTGTCTTGTCACTTACAGGAAATCACAGCATGCAATAATACCTAAATAAAAACGGGAATTACTACCACCACCAAGCTAAAACTAAGGCTAAGGTTCACTCGCAACACAATACTCAAGAGAGCTTGTCTATCGCTGTGCACTTTAAGCCTTATATTACGAGTGGACACTACAGACTAAAAAATAAATTAAACAAGATCTTTTTTAACTAAACTAAGAATGCTAAGTACTGTAAGAGCTCTGAGTACTAAAAATAATTAAATAAATAAATAAATAACCTACCCAATAAGAAAATAAAATAAATATTATAGAAATCTAAGTCCTAAGTATAATCGTTTTTAACTTATTGGTTGCAAATAAATCTAAGACATTCTGATACACATCGCACAATGTATACATACGTGACAATGGACTGAATTTTCTTAAATTAGTGCGAGAGACAGGACGAGAAAACAGCATCCTCCTACACGATCTTGGATTTATATGTGACCCGTAGGGTTCGTTCCCGAAATCGTTCCCTCATTCAAATTCAAATTTAAATTCAAATTCTTTATTTTGCGAATATGGGTTTATTTAATGCATTATGGTAACATTTACCATTACTGAGGGTCGTGACTCCGTTGCTGGACTTTTTTTAATTTCCCTTCGAATATTTGATCCGACCATCTCTTCAGGACCCCTTCAACTCTTACCCTCTATTTTTTTTTTTTGTGTTTATGGCGTCACGACGACGCGTATGTTGCCAATGTCAAGTATTACGAATTTTTATTTCAAAATTAATTCAACACCCCCGATGAACTTGATGACAAGGATGATTATGAAATTGATGAAGTGCCCCACCCTGGATAGTAAAGCGATGGATACTTTACATACCAAATGCGACGGTCGTTTTGAGGGAAATCGAAAAGGCACGTTTAATCACTTTGTTACAATTACCTTCACTCGTCCACATATGTATAAGAATACATAATGGTTAATATTCCACCAACATTACACATTATAATTCGAAATAACACAAGATTTGGAAATTAAAACAAATTGACAACATCACTCTTCGATTTTCCGCCAAAAAGTCCTCTTACCCTCTATTTAGTAGGATTTATGCTTATTTTTTTTGGGTTTGAAACTCCAACTTATGACAGACAATCCAAGAAGTATTCGTTCGAGTCAGCAGGTAATAATAAATTTTTACTATAGTCACTTATTCGACACAACCAAACGTGGTGCGTTATTATAGCTTGTTGAAATTAACGTATAATGGTATTCTGTATATAGCTGGAGTACAATTAAACGATCATTTCACGAAGTTAACCTAACGCGCTACGTTACGTGTTAGTCATAGCGAATGAGGATCCTGATTCGATACCATTTATAGATAAGTTAAATACTATGACAGTAATCTCCTACACCATTAATTAATATCGCTGCTATAATTCTCTATCTTAAACGTTACTAAATATAATATAAACTATATTAATGCTAACAAAGCACAGTAATGCGATACAATTTGACTACAAACTAATGAATTGTTAATGAGAATCATAGGTATTAAAAATGGGGTCGCAGGCATCTAGGGTATGGATACCCGGTGTCCACTACGAATTTTGATTCTGATACGATGCACATACAGACCTACGGATTACACTCTTTTTTTGCGTCGGGGGTTAAAAATACAATCTATTCTTGCTTGCTATTCGATATGAGTGATGTGATTTCACGGTATGATTGAGGGTTTTATTACTGTTTGTAGCTACGTACGTATTTTATTATTCTGATATACCGTCGTGGCATACGAATTGCGCTCTACGCACTTGAATCCACCGACAACAAGCATACACTACGAATCTATTGTACGCGTTACGGAAGCCAGCGCCCCATGTCGGTGGTTTTGATGTGTAGATCGCTTTATGTATAATGCGGGTAGCCGCTTTCCATATACATATACACCATTTATAGTATTTTAGTACACCAATAGACTTACTACATTCCCATTATATTAAAAATTCTAGTCGGTACTACAAAATGTTATAACAACATTTAAATAGTATAGAGTATACGACTCAGATCGTTCAGATATTTCTCGGAGCAAAATTTTCTGTTTTGCTGAAAATGGTAAAACTCACTGTGACTCAGCTGGTAAAGAATTAAATCAGTCAATTTGTACGGAGTCGTCTTCAAACAAGAAGTTTCTGTGTAGCTGACAGACTAAGTCCCTTGACATACGAGATAGCCAGTGTTTCCGTAGAAGCTCAAACGCAAACTCAAACGACACGGCGTCTAAGCGACTGCCGCTTCAGGAATATTTAAATTAGACTTGGTTGTTTTTGCTTTAATACTATATATTTATGCATAAGACAGTAAGTCTGGGAAATGTACAGTCAAGTTCATTATACAAACACGGACGGGATGAACCAGAATTGAATTTCTCCGACCTCTCCTGATTACTTTTACTTTTATACTAATTTGTTGCAAGTTCCAAGACCATTTAAGCGCCCATACTGACTATTATGAATCCTAGCTTACTGAAATTACAGTTTTGGAAATGTGGTATGCTTTCCAGTGACTAACGTATCCAATTTTGACTAGAAAAGTACGATCGCAGCGTGGACACGGCAGCACACCATTTAATTAGATGTTTCATGTTTTTGGATAAGGTTGGATTTCCTTTGAACCTTAAATTCATTAACTTCACGGTCAATGTTGATTCTCCATTTCAGTCGAAGCACTGCTTTGAACTCCAATTGCGAAGGTTCTATGTTATATTGTTTCATGAGATGTTTTAAGACATCCAAGTATATTCGAAATATACTCTAACACTACTACTAGTCTACGTAAGTATGATAATAGGATGTCAGTATGGTATATTATTACAAGTACACAGTTGGTATAGTGTATTACAGGATCGTATAGAAACAGTTTATATAACCTTTAAAAGTAAAACGAGAAAAAAATGTCATACTATTTAGTTATAGGATGTCTATGGAACTCCATTAAAAATGTGAAAAACAATGTAATAAACTTTCAATGATAGCGACGCCCAAGTATCTACCCCAACAGATAATTTTTGGACACTTGAATCAAATTAAAAAAGTTTTCCTTTTCAAGCCAAGCTTGGGAACAAAAAATAAATTACTGGCGCAAATTTTATCATAAAATGATTCTGAAAAGTTGAACATTGTCGAGTCATGTTTAATACAATGACGGCGACTTTTCGCCGGCGCGGGCGCGGCAGCTTAATCGAAAAATTCCTTCAGACGGGCCTTGACGAGTACAGCTCATGTGTCATTATTTATATGTTTTCTGGAATATTCATAGAATTTTAAAGGTACCTGTATTATAATATATATAAGTATTGTACGTACAATATTATGTAGGTATATGATATGTACAATAATGAACTTAAAGCTAAGTCCGAAAAGATTGGTGTTAGCGTGACGCTGGCAACTAAGCGTCACGTTTATGTTTAATTAGTAAATTTGTAGTGTGAAAGGGATGGCATATCAGCTAGCGTCACGCTAACCTCAACCTTTTTGTGCTAAGCTCTCTGGTTATTCTCATCTAAATGACTGCGTGCATTGATCTTTGCGCGTTACTATTACCTACTTGGTAGTAAATTAGAAAATATATTTTCAATACCTGCTGTCTTCGTGGACGGAAGATAAACAATAATACTCCACTTGATGACATAATACTTAGATTTTTTTAAAGATATTTTTGTAATATGAGTGACTTTGTATGCGTATATGGCGAGACTTAGAGATCTATAACACAATTATTACACTAACACTCATTTGTACCTATTGTCTACAAATAAAGACACTGATTTCAATTCGTTCCCTGTTACTACGTTGTGTACTACAAATGTGAGTGTATACCTGTCAACCCCTTATAGGCAAACTGGTGTAAATGAATTTAGTCCTATTCGTGATGTAATGATTAAATAAATAACAGTTGTAACTTTTAAATTTGTTCAAATGGTTTACATCAAGCAGATTTCACCATATGCTGATAAAATCTGATATTGCGGCAAAAGTAAAACTATTGAGAGTTTAAATTATGTAGTTGCTATTTGCCAGTGAAGTTTGATCGATAATCCCTATCCCCTAAAACCTCAAAATGATACCCATATGAATTTTTTACAAAAAGTCACATTTGCCGTCTTGGATTTCAAATTTGCTTCCATAGTCTTTATTAGTATCCCCTAAAACCCAAAAACTGATACCCATACTGATTTTACATAAAAAGTCACAGCTGCCTTCTTGGGTCCAGCATTTAATGTCATATAAATTTAATAACAAAATTCGCGTGGGCTATCGTGCAATTCAAAATTAGCGCCATATTTGTAATCAGCACCTTCAAAAACCCAAAAAAAATAATATCAATATTGATTTTAATTTAACAGTCGCGTTCCCAATTTTCTGCCAACTCAAACAAAATCCATAAAAAATTGAAAGTGCATGCGAATTTCGACAAATTCAAATCGCATCTTTTCTAATAAAGTCATGATATAAATGAAAAAGTAATCATGATTACGATTACAAACTAATAATTATCAATCACTTTTTATTATGTTTACTTTTTATGATTCCTTTCGGTAATCTGTAATCATGATTGAAGATGATAAAATGTAATCGTAATCATCATCATCATCATCAGCCTATAGCAGTCCACTGCTGGACGTAATCGTTAATCAGTAATCCGATTATCTCTTGGACATCTCTGATGACAACAATCGTTAAACTTTTATCTTTCTTTTTTTAACAAACGTCCCCCCACATTATAAATTATTCCTGTAACGTGGGTGTGTTTAAAACACGAAATTAACATATACTAACACCCAGACTGCAACAAATATTTGCGGGTCACCCAAATATTGGTCCCGTGCCGGGATCGAACCCGCGACTACTCGATCCAGCGGGTGAAGCAGCTTAAGTCTTAACCATTAGACCAAGGACCATCAATCTTAAAAAAATATTTTGTTCACATACCTACTTCGGATTTGGTAGCAACACAGACTGTTGTTTTGTTTTATCACGCAATTTATAGGATACGTACGTGCCAGAATCCTGGTATGGTCGACATATAAGGGCGAGTATAGTTAAAAGTCAGTTTCTCGTATTATACTGTTCTTTATTCCATAACTAGTTTCTGTCCGCGAATTCGTCCGCGTGGAATTTTGGACAGGAACCTTACATTTTTCCGGGACAAAAAGTATTCTATGTGTTAATCCAGGCAATAAACAATCTGTGTACCAAATATCATCCAAATCCATTCAGCTATTTTTTCGTGATTGAGTAATAAACATCTAAACATCCAAACCAAATCCGATACCAATCGGTTATTTACTTATGCTACCAATTATACACAGGTACCTATTTAACACATACATACACACACACACCACATGACACTGAACAAATTCGCGAGAATGCAAAACAACAACTGTACAATGTAAGTCGTTGCATTTCGCCGGCCGTTTGACTAATGAGTGTCCATGCACGATGGCAATGTGCCATAGAGGACCGGAGCTAGAAATTAATCACATCGCTTTGAGAGAGACCCTGCCCACTTATTTTACACGACCACTACGGAACCAGATACGGGCGAGTTGGTTTGTAACAGACCTATACATAAGTACGAGCAATATTACGTATTAGTACTTTGACTTAGTAATGTATGTATTAAAAACGCAGGTATTCTGGTTTCCTCCACTCTGATAGTTCGTCTCACACGCTCGCCGGTAATGGAGAATCTTGAATTGCCCTTCACATAAGACACGGTCTTTTTGGTCTTGGTAGGGTAGTCTAGATCATTCCCGGTACCTACGTCCTTCCACTTTAGCATTGTATATCGGTTTAGTCATTCTTTCTACAAGCTGTATCGTAAATAACGCAAGACCTCTGACACCCCAATTAGATTATTGCTTTGCAAATTCAAATATGACATTCAAATTTCCACTTTGAAGGAGTTTTCTGCTATTTTTTTAAGATCTTTGGTACCATGCAATTCGGCAATTAATTAACTTTTGTATGCATATTAAGGGGTGTGTGTAATAGTATTGCATTTAAAATGGCTATATTGCTTTGAATAATGATTAAATTTTGTTGAATACAGAATAAATTAATGAGTATGGCATTTTTTGATAATTAAAAAAAATGTATATGTATAAAAATTGTATAATTATGCTTTTAAAATAATTGACTCGGTTGCCCATTTAGAACTAACTACTTTTAGGTCTTGCGTTACCTATGTTACACATTGTATATATTATGCCCAGACTAACGGAGCATACCTTTTCAGATCTTTACACCCCTCTCATCGTTACTATGACAAAGTACTCAAATGTTTACATTACTGCTCGTGACTGTACCTAAATGTAATGCTCCGTGTCTCTGTACATATCGTTGGCCGAATGGAACAGTGATGGAACACAAGAATTCGAGCTTTTTAGCTGTTGAATTTAGAATGCTTAATTTTTAACCGACTTCTAAAAAAGAGGAGGTTCTCAATTCGACTGTTTTTTTTGTATGTATGTTACGCGATTATTCCGCCAATTACGAAAAGATTTTGAAAATTATTTTTGCATTGGGTTCAGTATAGCTCCAAGGTGGTCCTTTTTTAATTTTATCGGTATTGGACCTTGGATTTGGAAGATACACCAGGGAACTCCTTAACGACAAACAATACGAATGCGTAGATTGAGATATTATGGGTATTACGTCAATTCCGTCAATCCATAGAACTAATCAGAATATTAAGAGACTTCAAAAAAGGAGAGGTTGACAATTCGTCTGTGTTTTTATAACGTGTTTATCTATGAACTGATTTTGATGATTCTTTTTGCGTTGGGTTTAGTATAGTTTCGAGGTGGTCCCATTTTAATGAAATCGGTGTTGAACTTTGGACTTTGAAGATACAACAGGGGACTTAACGGTGAACAGCACGAATGTATTCATTTAAATTATCCATTATTATGGTTATTATATCAATCCTGTAGGTGCCTTACTGTACAACTAAGCAAAATAATACATATAGGTATATTGATATTAGTAAATAATTCAGTCATCACTTAAAGTTGTAAAATAAAAATATATTTTAAAACAATGGTAAACCGACTTCAAAAAGCAAAAAATAAATATTTGAAGTCGGTGCCAAGTAACCGACTGCACTAACCGGTACCGACTTCAAATATTTATTTTTTGCTTTTGGAACTCTGTTTACCTTTTTATTTAAAAAGATTTTTATTTACACGCATTTTGATTATATATTATTTTTAACCAGTTGCAGGTAATTTTAATTATCTCTTTAAGTTTATACAGTCAAAATAACTTTTTCTTTAATTTAGCCAATCATGAACCAAATTTCTTAGAATTATTAGACCTTCGGCTTCGGCAGACGTTTTGGCGATGGCCTATTAATCGGCTACAGCTTCGGCCAAAAAGCGATCTTCGATCGGACACTACCATTAAGTGATCATTTCACAAAGTTGTCGTTACGCGCTGTATTACGTATTTAATTAAGCATTATATCCATTATGTTTTTATTCCAACGCGTTAACATGGGGTCTGCCTGGTATGACGCGTACGACCTAACTTCTCTCACCTCCATTTGTGAGAGAAGGCCTTTAGACTAGCAGTGGGGCTATGGGAATATACGAGGCATGCCTTTTAAGTTCTGTCGTTTCCATATTTCCCGGCAATTTTGAATTTGGAACTGTTCTATATTCGAATGTGTTTGAATTTTGAATCTCAAAACAGTTGAAAGTGTTAGGATTAATGCTATTGTTAAGTCACAGCGTCGATTGGAATCTGTCAGGTTACGTACGAAAATGAATCTTTCTAAGGAAAATGTTCGTGCAATAATTTTCTACAACTTTAGAAGAGGCCTGACACGGCTTCAGTGTTTTGAAGAGCTAACATCTGTGTTCAGTGATGAAGCCCCATGTCTGCGGACTGTCGAACGCTGGTATTTAGAATTCCAGCGTGGACATACTAGTGTTAGTGACAAATCTCGCGAAGGACGCCCAAAATCCGCCTTCACTGAAGATAACATCATTGCTGTGAGACATCTAATTCTCGAAGATCGTCATGTGACATATCGAGAGATAGAGGCTCAATTAGGCATCTCAGGGACAACCATTCAGAAGATCTTGCATGAAGCGCTTGGTGTGAGAAAGCTAGTTTGCCGTTGGATATCGCATCTGCTTTCCGACGATCACAAGGCGGCCCGCGTCAGATGGTGTAAGAAAACTCTGCAAAGGTTCAACCGAGGAGAGTCAAATCACGTCTACGACATCATCAGTGGTGACGAATCTTGGATCTATGCCTACGATCCTGATTCCAAACATCAATCTACAATCTGGGTCTTTCAAGATGAGCCAAAGCCAACTAAAGTTGTTCGTTCTCGAAGCACTTCAAAGAAGATGGTGGCCACGTTCGTTGGAAAAACCGGCCATGTTGCGACTATTGCACTTTAAGATCGTAGAAAGGTTAACGCAGAGTGGTATACCACAGTTTGTTTATCACAAGTCATCGCCGAACTTCGAAAATCTAACTCAAAGCGACGCATCATCCTGCACCACGACAACGCAAGCTCACACAGCGCTCGTCAAACGATTGAGTATTTGAAGCAGGAAAAAGTAGAAATTCTTGACCGTCCTCCATACAGTCCCGACCTAAGCCCTAACGATTTCTTTACATTTCCTAAAATTAAGAAAAGTCTTCGTGGTCAAAGGTTCCAGTCCAGTGAAGAAGCAGTCGACGCTTTCAAGTCAGCCATTTTGGACACCCCCACTTTAGAGTGGAATAAATGTTATTATAACTGGTTTGAGCGAATGGAAAAGTGTATTAAGCTCCGTGGTGAATACTTTGAAAAACAATAAAAAATACTATAAGGTTGTAGTTGTGTTTTTTTCTTCAAACGACAAAACTTAAAAGGCATGCCTCGTAGGCTAATATTATTACTGTAGTTAATAGAATAGGGAGTGCATAAATTAACGATAGTGGTTAATGATTGAATTAATTTTACAGAAGTTCCCGTGTCGGTTACGAGCGTGGTATAGAGCATTCTCTAGTCCGCGGTCGACAGAGAAATTATTCGCTAAGATCAAATGCGACGCGTTTCGATAACGTCGTAAAATGGTCGTGCTATGGTGTTCTGTATGTTACTGGAGTACTATCAAAGGATTTCACGAAGTTACCGTAACGAACCGCGTTACGTGTTTAACTGTTCTTAGCGAGTAAGGGCCCGGGGCGAGAGAAGTTGGTTACAGTACGGAATTGTACACTGATATTGAATAACGTTCGAGTTGGACATGTGTAAATAATGGTCGATATAATGTTACATCATAATCTAAAAAAAAAACAAAACACCGTCACGCCTATATTCCCCAGAGGGGGTGGCAGAGGTGTACTGAGTACATCCACGTTTCGCCGACGATGTTAGGTCCCATGTAATAGGGGGCGATTGCCATATACCGTGCACAATTCCAGACTCCGGACTCGTACTGGGAATTTTTCGTTAGAAAAACTACATTTGTTCGACTTACGATTTGAACCCAGGACCTCGTGATCACAAAGCGATGCGCTTTGACACCAGACCAACGAGGCAGTCAAGTCATAATCTAAAACTAACCGGATATATCAAAACTCGATTTGCCTGGTGCAAATTAACGAGGGGGATTTAATTCATTATGATTTTGTAGGAGTAAGCGGAAATAAAAATAATTATAAAAAAATGGCAGCTTTATATTTTTTTTGTAAAGTCATAATCGTTTAAATTTTCTTTGTTAATCTAATACTTGTAAGTATTTAACGCAACATTAAAAATAAACAGTAATTCAGATTTCAAGTTTTGCAGTCGCTGTATAATTCCAAAGTAGGTTTAATATACCTAGATAATGTTTATCATTTTTAGGGCAAAATTCCCCGGGTATGGAAGAGGCTAGAAATTTAACATCTTTATTGGAGACTGTACAGTGTCCGATAAAGATATGTAGCAGAATTGAGTAGATTAGGTCCCGCTATTAATGAGCAGAATTTCTTTATCGTTGCTTAAACCGGGTCACTGGGTTTTATAAATCAGTAAGTACTTTTCATATCAAATACTCTATTTATTTTATACGAGGGACATCAATCTATATCTACATTATTAATAATGCCGCTTATCATGTGCTTCGATTAAAACATTTTGATAAGGTTATTGTTATCTCTGAATCGATAAAATATGGACTTTGCTGTGGCTACACTTTGGCGATTGGTACCTATTCATTAATTAAAAACGAAATTTTACATGAGATATTCATAGTGCTGTGGGGTCACGGCGTTATTAGCAAGTTTAAGTAGCTTTCAACTCGGTCAGTCTGAGATGAACGGACGACGGACTTAGTCCAGTGGTTAAGGGTTTAGTTTGCTCCCCTGTCTGGTTCAAGTAGGAGCGGGTTTGAACCCTCAAGGACAAATGTTTGTGGGACCCACAAATATTTCTTTCGGTCTGGATATTTGTGGCTGCGAATTGTATGTATTGTATTGTTAATGCGTCCACGACTCAGGAGCTTTTCCAATCCCGGATGTATGTTTTTTTAAAACAAAATATTGATATGTTGACCAATTGTGGCATTCCATTGTTATTTCTAGTATTTTCGTGATCCGGAAGGCATGTTTGTTGTTAGTTGATAACAGACCTTATAATATGATATTCTTAAAATATATTATTTAATCTGTCTGCCCCAATCTGCATTGGGTTCGCGTGGTTAAAGGGAATGGGTCATACTTGGTGTTGTAAAAACGCTTGAGTCACCGCTTAAGACGCTCGCGTCTTCTCGCGTTTCAACGCTCGTGAGCGTCGACTCAGCGCTCATTTTTACATCACTAGTCACACTCTCACCAAAGCTTGTGAGATAAGGCATCTGCTTGGCAGTGGCATATAGGCTGATTTAAATTATTCTTAGATGAGAAAGTAACATCAACATCGACTCGGAGGATCCCACCATTCTCTAAAGTTTTTGTATATTGTAGTCCTCTTGATCATCTCCTCGTTATTCAGTGTAGTGCAGAATAAACAGTACGGATCCGTCTCCACGCTTTCACCTTGTCTGTGGTATGAGTAATGGTTTTGCCATTTGAAGAACTGCGAATATTTCTCAGGGTCGTTGATCAACTCGTTCATTTTAGCCGCCAAACCACTTGCTCCTAATTCTCTGGCGTTTAAATAAGTACCATCTGGCATGAATCTGTAATGTAATAATGTTTCAGACAAAATTATTTTATCATTTTAACATCTGCTTTCATACACTTTAAGTACAATTATGCAGGGACAGAATGAAAATAAATAAATTGGGGACCAAATGTAAGAGAGTCACATGGCAAAACTTTGATGAGTTGAGTTAGCACAACGCTAACTCAAGACATGCTTGATTTCTCCAGTTCTTGTTTTTTAGTTATGTACAAAATTTCTGTTTAAAGTACCAGGATGTCATAGCCCTACAGAGGTATTTAGCTACTCACGTGGTGGCAGACAATCCCACCCACCCATCTTTTTTGAGTAAATCGTTCATGAGTTAAGGCCAGCAGGTCTTAATCTCTTACACATATACCTTAATGTCCCATCATACAGGGTGGATCTCCAGCTAATTCATCATCATCATCATTATTTGTTTCGGTCTGGGTATTTGTGTGTGAATTTTCATGTTTGTAAACGCACCCACGACACAGGAATAAAACCTAGTGTGAGGATACGTTTAAAAAAAAAAAAAAATCTTTCCATTGCTGAACATAGGCCTCCCCAATCGCTTTCCAGCGTAACCGGTGCCGGAGATTCTTAGCACCCCTTATCCTGTCGTTGCCATGGCTGCTACCGTGGCCAGGACGAACAGGACCGCCGGGGACTAGGGGCCTTGTTTTCTTTTTTTCTTCCATAGTATTGATTGGGGGATTTGCCATACTCGCCACGCTTGGCAGACGGGTTGGCGAGCGCAGTTTTTGATTGCAGAAGTGTTAAGGGAACGCTGCTGCCCATTCCCTAGTTTTCCCTCAGTCGCCTTGTACGACACCCGATGGGATGAGATGGGTTGGTCCTATTCTAAGCCGGAAACCACACGGATAACTACCACACTAATTTTCGCCGACGATGTTAGGTCCCATGTATAATAGGTGACGAGCCAATTGCCATATACCGGGCACGATTCCAAACTCTGGACTGATACCGGGAATTTTTCAATACAAAAACTACATTTCGTCGGGCCTGGGATAAGGGAAAAATAAATTAATAAAATATTTATTCCTATGCAACCAAATAGTGGTAACGTGATTTGTTTCATTTGGTCTTGGTAGAAAGACAGCCCTATTTCACTCGGCCAGCCATATACAAGCTGTAACATACAAAACGAAAGACCTCAGACATCCCAATTAGATTATTGCTTTGCCAATTCAATACGAACATCAAACTTCACATTTTAAGGAGATTACCATTATTTTATTCTTTCTGACACCTTAATTAACCACAATATCTTTTATAAATTGATATACTTTTGTGTATATATTGAGATGTGTGTAATAGAAACACATTTGAAATAGTAGTATTGCTTTAAATAATGATAAGATTAAGTTTAATACAGCGAACTGAACGAGCTGCAGCATTTTTTTGATAATTGAAAGAAAATTTAACATACTTTCAGAATAGTTGGCATCGATTCAGTTGCCGATTTAAAACAAACTACTTTCAGGTCTTGCGTTGATTATGTTACACCTCGTATAACTGTAAATATAAGTATGTTCAGGTCCTAAAGTTATCTATTAGCTTGGGAATTATAATTCAGCATATCAGGGACAGGTACGCAAACCTGGAAACGAGTGACAGTTGAATACGGAGATACTTTTCGGAAATGAAAAAAAAACCCAACAGTTTGATACATCTTGGTGAAATAAGTATGAACGTTTTATGTAAAACCGCATATTTTTAAATTTAGTTGATTTCCAATTTTGCACACCTCTCTCTTACACTTTATAAATACTTGATAAAATATTTTTTTATTTACCTGGAATAATTGGCAGCCCCGTACACAACCGGTACTGCAGTATTTTCTAGAGCATGTAAAAGTTTTTCAGTTGCATAATCTTCGCTAAAAGAATTTTCGAATGATAGATAAAAGTAATAACTTTCCTTAATTAATTTACCACATGCTTCTTCATTGTCACGAGGACATAAAAGAGTTCCGCAGTGGCCATATATATCAACATCCATATCATATTGTTTTAGTTCTTTTCGAAGATCGTTTACGAAGTTCTCCCTACTACTTCTGGAATGACAGTTTGATACGAACCAAGCCGCCGCTTTCGTTTTGGCCTTTAATTGTTGTTTTAACTCATCACTTACAGGTTTCATGTCTTCCCATTTCATCCAATGCATTATCTTGTTGGGCCCTACAAGTTTGTTGTATTCATCCCTTACAGTCAAATAGCCCCACCGCACTTCCGAATCTAGTCTGAAAGTCCACGTCCAATTAAAAAAATCATCGAACCGATTTGAGCACACAGGATAGTTGTCTGAAGACTCTATAGACGCGAAGGCATATTTCTGATGTGGAGATCGTTTTCCTGGCAACATATTCAGTCTTTTCACTTCAGGCCCAGCAAAAGCTATGACATCAAATTCGGTAAGATCTTTGAGGTAATTTCTATCAGCTGTAACCACGCAGTTTGTGTATGGACAATTTCTGTCAATGAAGCCTTCTTGACCCTGTCCCATATAAGCGAAAGGAACACTTCTTGGTGACGTCCACTGTAAGATATACTTCATCTTCATTGGAGTTATATTAGAAGAAGTATTAGTATTACTATTTGAATTATCTATAGTTGTTATCATATATGTGTTATAACACCACACAACCGTTAGTAACAATAATGTCCACAGTAAAAATATTATTCTCTTCTTTCGTAACACACTCATATTTTTTACGTAAGCTTTATATTAAGTAAAGCATGCACCGGCACTGACCGAAAACTGTAGACTATGGCATTTGTCATACTGCTAGGCGCGACTGTTGTTATCGCTAATTGTATCCAGAGTGGTTCATTTACACATCGAACTTATCATGACTAATGCTTGACGTAACAGTTGATTGCGATTTCTTTATTTCTTGATTAAGCCATGTTCTCAAAATATCTTTTAAGTAGGTAAAATAAAAGAAAATACAAAAAGGAAGAAAATATTTGTTTAGTAAGTGACGTAAATATTTTCGATTTCCGCATTAATACATGCTTCTGGCATAAGTCATTGGTTGATCTAATTTTCATTAAAAATGCACACGTAGCATAATCTATTTGTTCCACACCTTGATACTGCTACAGATAGATGCTAGTACCAGTCGTGAGCATAAATGTTAATGGTAATAATAATAATTAAAAAAAGTTTAAAACCCAAACCCACCCTCTTCAGCCTCCATCATCTCACCTATAAAAACAGATCTAACGAGTCTAGGTGTTACATCTAGCTCCATCATCGGACTCATGTCATTAATTATACTACTGCAGAAATTCCTTATTTGGTAGTCTGATTACATTTGGTTAATATATCTAGGTGCAGCGGTCCCTATGTAAACAATTTGTGTTTAAGTCAGAGGTATTAGTTCTGACTTGACGTGAAAGCCTGCGATCAGAATGCAAACGAGGAGTCCATGAATTATTCAATAACGCGAGAAAGGTTTTTGCGACTCATCGATATTCACTCGAGATGGAATGCTTATCAAATATGGATTTGTGAGCAATCAATCTAACAATCTTCACTTATATTCATTTCTTGCGACAATTTCATTTGGTTTATGATATGAATCTCTAGGTTGTTTACTATTAAAGGAAAATTTGACACAATAATAGCAAAAATACCGATGATAGGAATATGATAATGCAAGACACGTTCCTAAATGATAAAGTTTAATAAACCATGGTTTTAAGGTTTTATAACTTGATAAAAGTATCCATTTTAAAGTGGATACTTTTTAAACTAAGGAAGCAATATATTGATTTTTTACTATCGGTAGCATGTTGTCACTCTTTTCATGCATTACTACAACATGATAAACTAATGTAAAATATCAGTATAGGATATTGAACAGTGTTCTGTTCTACGATCCGAATGGAAGCCTATTTGATAGCAAAGTTTTATTACTTCTAACAAAGGGTTTAAACTATAAATTTTACAGTGCAAAACTTTCACAAAGGATCTAATTTACTAGCACTGTCCTGCGGTTTCGCAACTGTTCGACAACAGCGCCCACCTTCCGGGTCTATGCTACTTCTGCTAGGATTATAAAATTGGTTGAATACGTTTAGAGTTTATCGATTACAAACAAAAAAATCTTTCATTTGATAATAAATAGAAAAGACGTATCGATAAATGACCAAATAGACCGTGTTTTATCTAAAGGGCATGTCAAGAGTCTCCGTAACCGGCGAGCGTGTATAACACGAACTATAAGAGTGGAGGAAGCCAGAAAGATCTGTAAGGAAATAACCTATTCGCACTCTGTACTCTCTACCTACCCCTCAAGGGATCTGGCATGATGAGATAGAGATAGATAGATAAATGAATACGCACTAATCTCAGGAAAGGATTTTATTGTATTTTTACCAATAGATAGCATATTACGTATTTCGATATCAATGAGGATGGTATATGTATATGTTTTTCTGAATATTTTGCATAAATTAACCGTGTTATTCCTGGGAAGCCGAGGCAGGTTGCTAGATTAATTAGTTTATACCATTTTAATTACCTGGGTGATCAAAGGTGACTAATCAGTGTCCAATGATCACCCAGCGCCTAATCACCCAAGTGATTATATTCCAATATTTTTTTTTTCTTGTAAACTTAAGTCAACGCGTTATTTCTTTGTATGTACGTGGTAATATGGAAAAGTATGATGCGACGTACGATTGATAAGGAAGGTTTAGATATAATCTATAAATATTTTGGGCCAATTTTGCAAAAGTAATATTACCAATAGTAATTGAATTACCAATAGGATTATTAATATTTATGCATTACGATCGCGATATCGTCTTTGGGTTTACCCTTTGAGTTATTACTATTATTAGTTGCTGGCAATGAGATACCTCAGCTGTACACTCTGCGGCTTTAAGTAAGGCTTCGGAGTAACAATTTCATCGTCTATAATATTATTGTTACGACAGTCAAACTGAAATCGAATTCGTGTTAAGTGTGTTTTGTGGTGATTACTTTTATACTACAGTACACGTTTATTCTGACGTCGTATTTCCTTTCTTTTATTCTTGACGAATATCGGGGCAGTCATATTTACAGTCAAAATGGGGCACGACTGTTACTGGAGAGCACACCAAAGGGCAAACAAGGCATTGCCCAAATTGAAAGGATTGAGTACATAAAAACCGTTTTGTGAATTCATACTACAAACTGTTTAGGCAACAACAATATAAATGAATGAATGAACGTCTTCATAATTATAAATACCTTTTTTCTAACTACAAGAAAAAGGTAAGTATTAAATTAAATTGTTTTAAATTTCATTCAAAATGAATAGACGGAATAAGGGTCCATTATATGTCAGGGTTAAGAATTCGAGGCACTCGAAGCCTCGAATCACTTAGAATCGTGCTCATTCTTGTTTCCGACAAGGGTCGTAAGGTTATTTATCTTTGAGAGGAAAGGAACAACAATTAATTGCGAAATTCAGGAAACGGAAAATGTCACTGGAAGATTTTACCTAGACACTTTATTTGCAGTTATGCAGTTTGCATAGTTCATTTTAATACAAACCTATTTTGAGCCTCCGTGCTAAATCAATGTTGGTTTCATTACTGAGATCAGCTTGGAGAGAGTGTAAATAGTCTTAAAATTCTACCTAACATCTTAGCTGTAATTGGAGTCCCGCATGAACTATTCATGAATAAATAGTTCATACGTAGTTGTTTTTTACAGCAGTGTTAGCTTATGTTTAGACCTTTGGACTGCAAAGTCGGGTTCAAATCTAGGCACGCACCTCTGTCTTAACGGTGAAGGAAACCATCGTCAGTAAACCTGCATGCCTAAGAGTTTCTCGAAGGTGTGTGAAGTTCGCCGACCCGCACTCGGCCAGCGTGATGGACTATGGCCTAAACCCTCTCAGATTGCGAGGAGGCCCGTGCACAACAGTGTGACAGTTTCTTAACAGGATTATAATATTTATATTTATATTATTAATAATATTTATATTTATATTATTTACGTAGTTGTTTTGCATGATTTCTGCCACCACACAGTATATGAAAGAAGGGCTATAATTAAGTTGTATGAGAATTTTTTCTCGCGAGTAGCCCTGAAGAAACCCTCGTTTAAATGAGTAAGCATCGGATAGTGTAATTCCCTCACGAAGAGGCGAGAGTGGGGATGAAAATCCCGAGCATAGATATAGGTACTAGGCACTATATCTTGAGTCACTCGAAGCGAATGAGTTATATTGAATTTGGCATTTAAAAGCATAACTGGAATGAATGAGCGAGTTGTTTTAAAGTTAATAATTCGGGTTACCTAGACCCTCCTTTTTCATATTAATGATCTCAAAGGTGGTAACTCATGATTAATTGACGCAGCATCGCTACTACGAGTATAATGTGGCAGCAGAAGGATTGTGAGTATGTGGGATATGTACTGCGGGAAATCTACGTGATGTTACGGTTATTAAATATAATGTTTCTTGTAGGAGAAGTGCGACTATAACACATATAACACATTTATCTCTTAAATCTAATCAACTGTGTATGATGATGATGAATGACAAATGTCTAGGAACATAACTTGTTACTACTTTATTTGTTTGCCTTGAAATACTATCATAACTTTAATAGATGTGTGTTATTTCTTTGTTGGGTATGTCTTTATATCATACAATTTCGGTTAATAGTGAAAAGATCAATCAATTGACCTTTTAAGTACCAATACCACTATAGCTAATAACAATGTACATATACTAACCACAAGAAATACCCCACATCTCACGACACCGACATTCTTTGTTACAGTTTATCAAGTTATTAAAAGATGTAGTCATGGAAATTTTGGTGTATATAGGTCTTTATCGGTCTGGAGTCCTTCCTAGTCAGTCTGGAGGATTCCCTGCAATTTTTGATGATTATTATGGTGTATTAATAATAGAGCAGTGATAGCCTAGTGGTTAGTCCGTTGGACTGCAAGGTCAGGGGTCTCGGGTTCAAATCTAGGCACGCGCCTCTGTCCTTTCGAAAGCATGTAGGTATTAAAAAGAAACTATCATTTGTTTTAACGGTAAAGGAAAATATCGTGAGGCAACCTGCATGCCTAAGAGGTTCTGGAAGATATCTGAGGTTAATTGGCCCCGCATTGGGCCAGTGTGGTGGTAATTCACCACACTGGCCCGTGACCTAACAGTGGGACAGGGCCATGGGCCCTCCCATTATGGCCTAAGCCCTCTCAGTTTGAAAAGAGGCCCGTACCCAACAGTGGGACAGTTTCTTAACAGGGCTAATATTGTTATTTATTCTTAATGATACAGAGAGTGTCTCTTTGCAAGAGAATGTGCGATACGTAAATGGCTTATAAACTTATTTATGTTTATAAACTAGCTCATTCCGTTTGATCTTCGCGAGTGACGTTGGGTTTCCTCAAAGATCCATCACACGAGATAATTGTATTACTAATTAATTAAGGTGGCGTGTTGTGACGTGAAGCCGTCTGCAATCTGTTCATCTGCTCATAAAAAAAATAAAGTAAGTAGCTTTGTCAAGTTTTATAAAATGTTTAAAAATTTAAAAAAAATTACGCGCGTATTCGTAAGCGCATATGAGTTTTACGGTACGGATACCATTCTTCACTATTTAATATATCCGTAAAATCGTACGATTTAAAAGTAGTGGGAGTGAATATAACTGTGACTGAGAACAGAAGTAAATGAAAGGAAAGGATATTAAGTAGGTGATCTAACATCAAAATAATAAAAATAGGTACTTACAACATGCTTTTCGGGGTAGCATTAGAAAATCAAAAGTTGTTTATTGTGTTATAAACTATTTTTTTTCAAGTTAATACATACGTCTCTTAATAAAGGGAAGTGAAGTTGAAGTGATTGAAGGTTTAAATACACTTATGACACGGGTTTGATTATTTCGTCGATAGTTGACAATACTCGTAATCCTCGTAATTAACGATTAATGAAAAATATTATTGGCGAAAATAGCGCAGTATACGATTGGTCTTATTCCGCATTATTATAATAATAATAATAATAAAATGTTTTATTGTTCATAAATTTACATGAAATGCAGGTACACTGTTTCTAGCAACAAATCACTATATTTAATTTATTGTACTGCTAGTACTTAAAAAAGGGAAGTACCCTGAGCTATAAGTACTAGCATCCTTCCATGACACAGGTATAGCGATTCAGTACACTTTAACATCTTTAAGATATAAAGTAACATGTAACATTAATCTACATTCATAAGCGTGTGCGTGTACGTGTGCTTGCGTGTGTGTGTGTGTGTGCGCATGAGTACGTGAGTGTTTGTGCGCGCGTGTGTGCGTGTGTGTGCGAGTGTGCGTGCATGTGAGTGAGTTTGTGTGTGTATGTTCGTGTGTTGTGATTGCGTATGTATGACTATGCGTGAGTGACTATGTATGGGCATGCTCGTTATACTAATGGATGGAGAAGATTTTCTGTTTGTTCGTAGTTGAGTTTTTGTAGCCAATTAGTTACAATTCTTTTACATTCGTATTTACTTTTGCTATCGATGGTTAAATCTTTATTGATATTTTTATAAATAAAGCTCCCAAGAAAGTAAAAGAATCTTTGGCTGAAAGTGGTTCTCGATGTGGTTGACTGGGGGACTCTAAACCTACGAGCCAGTTGCCTCGAAGCAGAATAAGGAAGACCGGACTTGGAGTTTGTGGAATGTTGTCTTAACATAACTTGAAGTATGAAATATTGTCGAACTGTTAGGACCTCACAATACTCATAAAGATCCCTTGTTGGGAATCGAAAGGGCTTGAATGTGCATACTTTCAATACTGCTCTCTGAGCACGTTCAAGTCCTATAAGATTACTTTTACAAACACCACCCCATGAAGAAATACAATATCCAATCAGCGATTGGCATAAAGCATAATATACCATTTTTAGTATGCTAGGTTCCGCAATGCATCTTAAATGTTTGAATACGTAAACTAATTTGCGAATTCTCACGGTCAGAAGTTCGATATGTGGCCTAAAACTCAATTTCTCATCTATAATTACACCTAGATATTTCACGGTGGTAGCATTATCAACTTTAGGGCATAAGCAATTTAACAACGAATTGCACGGATGTTTATGGGCGATTATAGTGTATCTGTTAATGTCGACTGCCTTTGGTTTTTTAATGCTGAATCTTATGTATTTAGTTTTATCCACGTTAAGTGACAACGTGTTATCAGAAAGCCATCGTGTTACTTCATTCAATCCAATTTGAGCGGAGCGAAAAACTTCTTCCCAAGCATTACCTGTAAATAATAGTGCTGTATCATCCGCAAATGCAAATAACTTGCCATTAATTATGTTTAATTGGCACATATCATTCACATATATTAGGAAGAGAGTAGGACCAAGAATACTACCCTGCGGAACACCATGCTCAATCGGAAGGTCACCACTAACATTCTCACCTATTTTTACGCATTGAGTGCGGTTTGAAAGGTAGCTACTAAACAACTTCAGTTGTTTGTCCCTAATTCCGAGTTTTTCTAATTTGGAGAGTAAAGTAGGGATGCAGACCGTGTCAAATGCCTTGGCTAAATCAAGGAAGACAGCAACAGTTTTTTTGCCTTTATCCAGTGACTCGACCACATAATTGGTCAAGTCATGTACGGCATCATTTGTACATAAGTTATTGCGAAAACCGTACTGTCTATTTGATAGAAATTTGTTAGTTTCCAAGTATCTCTTTAGGTGCTTATTCATAATTCTTTCCAAAACTTTTGACAATGCAGGTAATATTGAGATAGGTCTGTAATTACTGACACAATCTGCATCCCCAGATTTATGGATAGGATAAATTAAAGCTTTTTTAAGTGACTCCGGGAATACTCCATCATGTATGCATAAGTTGATTATATGAGTAATGGGTGGTATCAAGATTTCTTTAAACTGCTTTAGAACATTGGATGAAATGCCATCAACACCAATAGCACAGTCAGTTCGCAACGCTAGTATCATTTGCTCCACTTCCTGTTCATCCGTATTTAAGAAAACCATTGATTTACTCGAAGGTATCGTAAGCTGGTTTTTATGTGGGATATGTCTAGCTATAGAATCTCTTTTGACTGAATTGGCTAATTCTTTTCCAACATTAACAAAAAAATTATTAACTACATTGACTGACTCATTGGCAGAATTACTTATTGTAAGTAAAGCGGAAGCAGTGGAATTATTTGTTTTAGTTTGTGTAACTTCTTTTATAACGTTCCAGAGTTTTTTAGGATGAGCTTTAGCTTTGTTTAATTTGTCCCTTTCGTATTGTTTTTTAAGGTTTTTCAGTAAATTATTACAAAAATTGCGGTATCTTCTAAAGGTAATTGTAAGGGTTTCATTAAGAGGTGAACGTTTCATTTTTTTGTACATTCTGTCCCTATTTCTCATACATCTGAGTACTCCCGGCGTAATCCACGGTTTAATTATCCTTAAGCGATGAGGTACGTTATAGGCTTTTGAACTTATTTTTAGGGCTCTGGTCAATGAATTAAAAAAGAATTCAAGAGCAATATTTGCGTCCGTGGCTTCATATATTAAAAAAAAATTTGTACTTCTCAAATGCTTATCCAATTTTAAATAATCGATTTTTATTTTTTTAATACACGTATAGTTGGGAATATCTTTACCTAGTGCAAGGATAACTGCATTATGATCAGTGACAACAGAATCAACGACTACGGTAGTAGCTGCAAGCTTGGTTTTAAGTAGAACGTGATCAAGAACTGTGTTACCATGCGTTTGTAGAGAGTGAGCTGGCATGAGACCATGACTAGCAATCAAATTCAAATATTCCTGAGTTTTACTATCTGTATTACTATCAGAAATGTCTATGTTGATATCTCCAATCACTACAATATTTTTAAATGCAGAATTGATAGACAACAACTGGTCAATAGAGGATAAGAAATTTGTAATGTCTTTGAACGATGGAGATCTATATATTGCCAGAATGCATGTATCCTTACCAATATTTATTTGTATGCAAGTGGCATCCATGAAATCAGGTTCAACTATTTTGAAGTTCGTAATATTATTTCTAATATAAACAACTACGCCATCGTTTTTGTTTAGCCTATTATTAGTCAGATAAAATGTATAACCATCTAGTAGTGGAATATTGGGATTGCAGTATAACCAGCACTCAGTGAGTATAATAATGTCCTGTGGTATAGATATTCTCGTCAATAGCGTTATAAGGCTCGATATATTTGCAGAAATACTGCGAATATTTTGGGTCATTATTTTTAGAGACTTGACGGCAATATAACGTTCACAATCTTCCGGTTCCGATCTATGACAATCTGAGACTCTTAGGTCATCAATATCATTAATATTATTATCCAGGATATCGAATTTTAATACATAATATATATTTGTACATTAAGGATGTTCGTAGTTTATAATAGACTTTATCCCATTTAGGTTTTGGCATTACTCTAGACCACAGGGCATTCAGTGTATTATGTAATTCAGTAAGATGAAAAATATGTGCTGTAGTTGTATTTTTGTTGTCCAAGTGTAATAAAATGTATGAATGAATGTGTGTGAGTGATGATGATTGCTTGTATATGGTATTTGATGGGATAATTCGGAATTCTGCGAAATACTCTAAATACAATATTAGGAAAATAGTGAGTAAAAGAAGTAACAAAGGTAAGTTTGACACAATATGTATACACATAATATGATTAATAGACGTAAATGAAGGCAAGCTGCAGAATAACACACAAAATAGTCAATTTTTCTTGCTAAGCTTTGTGATATCACTTTCGCTTTCAATACGAGTTAAAGGTGTGCCGTCGTCTTTACGCAGGTACACTATTCCTCTTGCAGTCCAGCAATATTTATATCCATTTTCTCTTGCAAATTGGCGAGCTAAGTAAAAGAGCTGTTGGGCTTTAAATGTTAATGCCTCAGAAACATATACTGGTCTAGCGGGCCCCTCTATTTTAAGATGGAGACTGTTCAGTTTATCTCCATTTACCTTCAACTTATTAAAATTCTTAACAGCTTGGGTTATTTTTTCCTTTTTGATGACACTATTCAACTCTGCGATGATTGGTTTTATGTTTTCTTTGTTAGAGGTGACTCTGTACACATCTTTAATGTCACAATCCTGTAACTCAATTTCCACTGCTTCGGCCAAAGACTTTACAATTTCACTAACATCTTCTTTAGTTTCGATTCTTTTTACAGCAGATAATTTACTAGGTACATTGCGTATTTCTATGGCCGTAGATCGAGTTTTACGTTCCAACATTTCTATTTTTTCTTCCAACTTTATTATCATCTTTTTGTCCTTTGCTTTTTCTTCCTCTAGATTTATGAGTGACTTGAGGATAGTATCGTATTTATCAGACATGAAATTCAAGCTTGTTTGTAATTCAGCATTTTGCTGTTTAATTTCAGCAAATCGCTGCTCAATGGAAGTTGACAGCGTTGTTATCATGCCAGATATTTCAGCTTGGAGTTCATTAACATCATCATCCACCTCGCGTCTGCGCTTAGGTCGCATGCTAATATTGCCACTACCACTTCGTTCTGAGGGCGTATCCGAATCATATGTCTGCGATGGTCCCGCAACTCCAGCAGTGGCTGTGGTGGCAGCGACATTGCGCTCCTTACTGCGTATAGAGGAGGGCGGTGATCGATGAAATGGCATACTAAACGGTGAATAATTACCGAACGCTCAAAAACGGTTTTGCGCCTCTAAGGCGAACACAAGACTATAAAAATTCCAATATTTAGTATATTGCACTATAGTAACATGCACTATTTAAGTTATAAAGAAAGTCACCTTTTTATTTTTTTCACTTGGACCACACTCTCATCCACCCGCTAATCGCTGACGCCTTTGGCTTGTGGCAAGCAAAGTACTCGCAGTAGTGTGGTAGGGGCGACAGACAGGGGGTGTGTCGCGTGCGCAGAGTAGCTCAGCTGTTGACTTCTGTCAGCGGTGTTGTTGTCCTGTACTTTCACTGACTACGTGCTTGTCTATTATGGCCTCCTGGTACTTTATAAAATATTTTAATTTTAATTTTTAAAACAATTATATTTAAATAGATTGAAAAAACTGGCACGGGAGCACACGACTATTCGCTTTCGCGGTCCGGGGGGAAGGGGACAGGCAGGAAAGGGCCAAAGCCCGGGGGATATTTCTGAACAAGGAAATCATTTAGCTTCCAACTTCAATTGTTTTGGATTCTCGGAATAAAATGTATAATATTTGCTCTTAAAATATCCTTTTGAATAAAATGAGAGTACGAAGCAACTTCCCACGGGGAATTGGGTTTTCATGTAATGTGTTCACAGTGTCTCTTATTTATTTAACCGACTCAGTAGAAACCTTATTTGCTATGAAAAAACGGGGCGCGTTATGATAACTTTGTGAAATGATGGTTTTCTTTATACAGGATTCTTTATACATATCATTAAAGTATAATTTTACGAAATTATCGTAACGCGTCGCGTTACGTGTTTAATTGATTATAGCGAAAAAGGCCAGTATTTCACGTTGTATTAAGGTCTTGTTATTTTTACACATTTTTACATACCCGCTGCTGCAATGCCGGCATTGCAACAGTTAATGACATATGTACATTATTTAACGCGGACGAGATGAGCAAGTTGTCACGGTGCTCTTTAAACATAGTCCTCAGAGAAAGGTAATTTTTATTTTAGTTTTTGTGGATATATGATATGATCTATGATTCTAGCTCACACTTCTGAACTCTTCGAAAACTATGTGCAATTGTTATACGCTGACCGGGAAATCAAACTTGGTGAGACTGAAGTGAACGAAAAAAAATAGAAGTGTGAAATAATATGGCCAAAGAATGGCGACAAGCTTGTCCTCCGACGTCTAGTTGACGGAGCGATCCGTGACGTAACTGGTTCTACGACGCCGTGAGTACCCTGAGGGCGTGGGGAAGCGATTCTAATTCCCCAAGATGTGCTTAATCGGCAAAATGTGGAAGTACAGATGATATAGTATGAGTGCACATAATGTATGAGGTATTTGTACATAGGTAATATCTTTCTTTATTTGTGGGTACTATGCGTTATATGCTCAGTAAATCTATATATTTACAGTGTGTGTCGAGTACGGTAATAGTAATAGTGAAAAATACTATACGTGAAATAAAATTTTCCATTTGCACAAAGGTGTTATTATCGTGTAGCATCGCTAGCTGAGTGGAACAGTGATCCAAGTTAAAACGGAAAAGAGGGAAAATTAAGCTTTTGGATTTAAAACTAGAGTGCTAAAAATTCAATTAACCTCTTAATAATCCAATTTTATTTTTAAATCGTAACATATTCCTTAGGATTTCCCATCATCTGGGATAGACGTAATTATAAGAGTTCTTAAGGCTAAGCAATAGGTCAATAGACTAGGGTTTTAGTGTTGCAGATGCTGCTATTTCAAAGAGTGTGTTGCTTTTGATGACACTATGCTTAAACGATCTCTCCTTTCATATGGCACCTGTTCTATAGTGCTTGAATTATCGCTGTATATCTTAATTATAAACGACATCCTGGCAGGCCCACGAGGAGATTACGGGACGAACTGGGCACCTTTATGAGCAATTGGTCCTCAATAGCCCTAAAAAAAGTGGAGTGGAAAATATAAAGGGAGGTCTTTACGCAAACAGTGGCATACTAACGGCTAGATAATAATAAACAATGGTATTTGCTGCTGGACTGAGTTGCCCCTCACGACCCGTATTCAGTCCAGCTTGCGATGGAGAAATAATATTCTCACTCCTTTCCCACACGGAACAGAGTAGGTAAATTATATAAAAGAGCGTTATATTTTAAGCGTATCTTACAAGACACAAATAAGCATATTTTACAAATATCCCATTTGTTATTGCCACTTAGCGATGCGATCGACGCGACGCCCCGGGCGGTAGTGTGAAGCCGGGTGCCTTTACGGCACTAGGACTTCAAAGAGTTAAGAGTGAAACAGTTCCAAATACTGACCTGCGATTTCTCGTCGGTTATCTGAAAAATAAAAATGATCAAATAAGCTAATGATTCTTAACCACAAATTGTTGATATATATTTTTGCGAAATTTACAAGAGCAGCTGCACTGCTATTATTGAACACAAATTCATACGAAAACAAGAAAATAAAATTAGTTATTTCGTTTTATTAAAATTGAAAAAGAAACATTTCTATGTTGCCCCGCGTGTGTAGTGGAGTGAAAAATGTATACAATACTATTTACATACTCGGCCCATGGTATTCTTTATTTTAACACAGGTTATTCTGATTTAAAGTCAAATGTCTATAAATTACTTAATTAGTAAAATATGGCAAAAATCGAACATAGTAACGTAAAATAACTAAGTACTATCTACATTAGGTATTACAAAAAATCAGTGAAAATACGAATCTATAGCACCATCAACAACTTTAGCTAAGCTGTTTTAAATCATTTGTGTTGATGCATTTGAAATACTCTTAATGTACGGATTGCGACGGAGCCGCTGCAACACACAAAAAACGCGTTCCTCGAGTTCAAAGCAATCACCAAAGCAACAAGAAGGGTCAATAGTGAGACCTGTAGATCCATCCTGCAAACCTATCACCTGGGCAATGAAGGATTGCTAGAGGTGAAGCTCGAAGAGGCAGAAGGGGCGGTGTACGACAACGACAACTCCACCACGTTAAGAGGAGAAATGTCGGCCTAAAAAAAACATGGCGGCCTATAGTGGAACCAGCGGTTTCGTCGAATACGATGAGGAGGGGTCCCGGCGGACCGGCAAACACAAGTTCAGAACCCCCCCTAACGACCCAATAGTGGTTGCGGCGAAGTGCACGAGGGTGGTGCTCGACGACCGGATACTTGAGATGGCAGAAACTGTCTCAAGTGGCCGGGGTCGGGGGCCTGCAATCGAGCACTGGACCGTACCCAAAATAACATGGGTCAACGGGGTTCCTGGATGCGGAAAAACAACATGGATAATCGCAAATTACAACATCGAAAGCGATATCCTAATAACATCTACAACCGAGGCAGCGAATGATTTAAGGGAGAGACTCGCGCAAAAAGTTAAAACAAACACCAAGAGGAGGGTCCGCACTATGGCTTCAATGCTGGTCAACGGATTGAAAGAAGGTGAAGAGTGCACACGTATTATCATCGACGAGGCACTCATGAACCACTTTGGAGCCGTAGTGATGGCCATCAAGATAACTGGCGCGAGAGAGGCTCTTCTCGTCGGCGACTGCAACCAACTGCCGTTCATTGATAGGGAGAACCTGTTTCGACTGCGTTACAACCGCCCAAACTCCGTGGCGCGTGTCAACAGGGAGCTGCTCTGCACTCACAGAAATCCAATGGACGTAGCGTATGCCCTCAACGAGATATATGGGGGCATATACTCGTCCAAATCCCTCGTGAGGTCCTTGAGCCTAAGTAAGTAAACGGGAGCGCAAATTCCAAAACACCAGGAGAACACCCTGTTTCTGGTGCACACCCAGGCCGATAAGGAAATCCTCCTCGGCCAGGGCTATGCGTCGGGAAACGGGTCGTGCATCCTCACCGTGCATGAGTCTCAGGGACTAACGAGTGAAAACGTGGTAATAGTGCGAGCGGTCCCCAAGAGACTGAAGCTCCACGGAAGCTATCCACACGCGGTCGTAGCTATATCTCGCCACACTGGAAGTTGCGTCTACTACACAGACAGCTGTGAAGGGGACGCAACGGCTACACTAATAAGCAGGGCGAGGGCAGCTGCGACCAAAAAAATAAAAGAATACCACATAAAGATGGCTATTCGCAGTCGAGACATGGTAGTTGTTAAAAAGCTGCTGGAGGCGGAGGCCTAAAGGAAACCCTCACAAGCAGCCAAACACCTACACAACTGAGGCATTCTCGCTCAAAGACAAGCCAAAACAGAAAGCCTCATTACTTACAAAATCATTAATATATATTAAAAAAAAAAAGTTATAGGAAAAAAAAACCTCTACTGAAGTACCGCTACAAACAAATACCAAGCACTGTAACAACAAAACCAAAAAAATTAATAAAAAATAAGCGGCATGTATCATACAAGTGCATATAAAAGCAACTATTAACAACACATAAATTACACAAAAAAGGTGCGGGACAAACCGGGCCCGCAGTGTCTAATTATAAATAAAAAAAATAAAAAAATGTACGGATTATTTCTTAAACGATACATTACAAAAATTTTTAAGTTTTAAAAATTGCACGAAGCTCTGCTTTAGTAGAATTCAAATTTCTAGAATAATGTGAAAAACACCAATTTCAACTTACAATGGCTAAAATGAGCTTCGTATGTCAAAGGCTCACGCTGTAATGTATTTCTCTACACAAACTTTTCCCGTATAGCGGGACATTTATTTTCGTTTCCATTCCAAGCAGTCAATTCTCGAACAATACTGGGAACAAATTAAACCAGTATTCAGAGTTTGATGTGAAATTCGAATTTATGTTGCTGATATACCATGCTTTGGCAGATAGATTGGGTTTCTATCCAATAGTTCGCTTGAAGTGATTGACGGACGATTTAGCGCAGTGGTTAAGGGCTTAGCCCGCCCCGCCCACTGTGTCAAATAGTCGCGGGTTCGATTCCCGCACGGGACAAATATTTGTGTGATCCACAATTATTTGTTCCGGTCTGGGTATTTGTGTATGTGAATTTTCATGTTTGTAAACGCACCCACGACACAGGAATTCATCCTAGTGTGGGGCAACGTTTATATGAAACCTAACCTAAAAACCTAAAGTTTGTGGCGTGCATTGCATATAGGCTATTGATCAGTACCTTTCTCAATGTATATAATAATAAAATTTATTTATTTACAATGGGGAGAGTATATGTACAGTTTCAAAGGAGAAATAAAACCAAAACCATATACAAAAACTAGTAGCTAGTTGCAATGGACCCAAAAGCTCCGCCTCCGTCTCAGTATACTATACTGAATGTAGGTAAACGTTATTTATCAACATACATAGGTAATTATAATGATTGACATCATTTTTCTTATGTAGTAATATTTAAAGGTTGTATAATTGAATTCTTATAAGGCAGATACTGTCTACATGCAATACACGCCACTGCTTGATGTTCAAGTACACAAGTATTAAGATAGTATAACGGCGGCGTGTGAACAGGTATAACTAATACATAAACAGAAAGTCAATACTTGCATTCCGCGTGATAAAAGAAAGAGTGAGGTAAGATTTTGTGGATTAACCCTTCTGCTCCACCCGCGACGAAAGACGTTACGAGTATGCTCAATGAGGTCGCGGCCGCGCGGTCATAAATTTGCCGAGGTTTATAAAAACGACGATAATTCAAAAACTACCTAATGTTTTGACTTGAAATAAAAAGTATTTTCATCTATGATGCTACTGTGTCTTACTTGTATATATATTTATTTGATACATTACCCTATACAATTACATTTTCAGTCTAAAAAATACATTCGATAAAAATACATACGAAATCTAAAAAACTAGTGTTCACGCAACTATTTTTTTTAGAAAATATTACTCTACTTTGGAATAACAAGTTATGCTTTTTGTACTCTAGGATAAGTAGTTATAAAAATCTGCATATCTAGTTTTATGTCTTTTAACGCCGTTTGAGACGTGCGTCCTCTCTCACGAGTTTTAGAATATGAATGCTCACAGACAATCTATGACAAGTATTATACACCAAAATAAAGAACGTAAACTCCGCCTTCTTTCATCCGAACAAACCGTTTGTCTACAAGGTCACTAGTTCATACTAGAATGGACTTTTTAAATCAGTAATATAAGGAGTATAAGGCATGATTTTGCACGAGACAAATTTGTCGCTTAGTGAGTTAAAAGGTTAAATGATCTACAATATTTATTTTGGTATTCAACGTGTAGACGGTAAAATTCAGTAACTGCGTACACGGACTAACAGTCCACTGCTTATCATTTTGCTTATATAATAGGGCACGATCGTAAACAAGCCAACAAGCCAAATCAGGTCAATAAATATTTTCTACTTAACGCTAATACAAATATATTCGACAACCGGATTGTGTCTAAAGTAGCCTGCTTATCTTCAGGTCACAAGTAGAAATTATTTACTCAGTCTGCTCATACATCTATATGCTGAGATTACCAAACTACTAATCGAATTTACATTGGCCACAACGTTGCTTGTTTAAGAAATCTAGCAGACCTTTAGAGTTCGTTTTATTTAGCGTAGAATACAGTAGTAAAGATATTTCAGTGCTGAATGGATTTTAACTTAGATCACTAAAATAAAGTTCAAACTTAAGAAACAATGTGCACACGTTATTTCCTTTACTGTCAATTGCAGTTACACCCCACCCTTGTGGTTGGAGAGCGTTACGTCATTGTTGGTAAATTTAAATTAAAAGGGTAGTTGAATATTCAATTTGTACTGTCCTGGCCATAACAGAACTTCCTGCCCCCAATGTATTCTGTATATGTATTCTGTGTTTTTTTAAATGTTGTAATATGTAAATCATATGAAATAATTTAAAATTATCCATAACTTAAATGGATCATATAATGCAATGAATAGGGCGCGGTTTGGATTGACTTATTAAGTACACAGAAAGTGGATATTTTATTCTATTTATTCAAGAAACTTTTTTAAATATTATACGATTAGATTACTTTTTTGTAAATTAGATATAATTAAATAGTCGCGGGTTCGAGTCCCGCACGGGACAGATCTTTGTGTGATCCACAATTATTTGTTCCGGTCTGGGTATTTGTGTATGTGAATTTTCATGTTTGTAAACGCACCCACGACACAGGAATAAATCCTAGTGTGGGGCTACGTTTTTTATAAAAAAAAAAAAAAAAAAAATAATTTTTTTTAACGTTACTATTCTCTTAACTAAATATTTTGTATAGTTTTTATATCAATAGCTTTGAGTTTTTGTTGGTTAAAATTCTCATAAATGAATTGTGGAAAGTTTTACATGTATAAAATATAATAGAAAAGACACACCTAAAGATCTAAAGTACAATAGAAGATTGTTCCATATGATGATGTTCTTAAGGATTGGAATTTCTTAGTAGCCTTAGCTAATACACAAACGCTGCAAAAGTTTTCTTACTAACCTCGTTCTGAAAAAAAATCACCTGAAAGAGTCGTCATATCGGTGTATTCGGGTATTCAGTTCAGCTATCTAGTGTAGCACACGTGCCGACCCAAATAGTCACCAAAGGCTAATCAGAGCGGGATTGTGAAGCTTCAATAATGAGTCGACATGGTAACACAATCCGCAATATTATTCCGTGATGTTCCGGATAATACTGCTACCGCGGCGTAAGTGGTCGATCACACTTATAGTAATTAATTGAAAAAAATATATATATGGTTATAAAAATAAAAAGTCATGATATCCTTCTGTCCGTTCTCTCCTATCGTATGTGCCCAAGAGAGTCGCTGGATTGGTTTTCTTCTTATCTTCGAGAACGTCAGCAGGCTGTTTTGAGTGACGAGCTAACATCGTCTTGTCATCGCTTAGAAACTGGCGTTCCCCAAGGCGGTACACTTTCTCCTCTTCTATTTTCTCTTTTCATCGATCTGATAACCTATGAATTTCAGTGCGCGTATCATCTTTATTTGCCGCGTGGTTCCCGGCTTAGAATAGGACCAACCCATCTCGGGGTGCTTGGTCAGACAACCTCCCCGTGGTGCACCCTGGGCGTTGCCAGCAGCCCTCTCGTTTTCCGGAGGGACTGCTGACAGCGGCGAATAGTCTGGCGCGTGGTGGAAGACGTCTCGCTGCCCCTCGCACTCTCCAGCTTTTGGAGAGGGTGGGGCGCAGAGGAGGTGATGGAGATGCATACCCCAAGGGGCTCTAGGTGCCTCTCTGGATATCAGAGAGGACTAGTGAGACCCTTCAGGTGACGAACTGGGGGGAGAGGCCGCAAGGCCCAGGCACACTGCACATGCACAAAATACCCACACACAAACACACACTTACGTACATGCACATCAACTCACACACACTCACCTTCATTGCACAACTAGCCGGGATGAGAGGTCCACCGGCTCTAAGGGAGCACACCCATTCAAAGCCAAAGCTGTGGATCAGCACCCAAAAACAAAATATGATGTCGCACAGTCAAGATAAATTACCCCAGGGAGGTACCGGACGGCCCGGAGAATCCTCCCCGGAGCCCTTGGGCTCCGGCTGCCCCTCGTATTCTGGGGGGGGGGGGCAACTTGTTACATCATTCCAACGACCAAGACGCATCCATAACGGACACCCGAACCCGCAACAAAACGATCGACCACGGCTTACCCAAACCGGACACCCGTCCATGCTGCGTTTTAATAAAAGACGCAGTCGAGGGGCACAAGCGCCCCCGTAGAGAACGGCGTTCCTCATCCGCGAGCGACGGAAGCCTGCCGCCACCAAAGGTGACGACTGCAAGACGGGGCCGTACCTGCCCCTCACTGAGGGGAGCGGCCCGCAAGAAGAACGGGCGGTTTGCCAAGCGTGCTGACACGCCCGTACAGTCGTCAGCGGCATGTGATAGCGAGGAATCACATGGCTCCTGGAAGTCGAAGGATTTGGGAGCGCCACAGAAGGCGGCGCATGAAATGAATCGCCTTGAAGCTGCAAACACCCAAGGGTCGGACGACGATGATATATTTAACTCGTCGTGTCGTCCAACCATGACCAGGGCCAAAAAGACCCTACCCGGACCGGAGGAGTTGGCCCAAGAGATGGTGGCGCGACCGAGCGCGGACCTTGGCAACTGCATAACCGAGGGTCTGGCGGTCATAGAAAAGGTTGCGGACAGGTCGCGCAATCTTAAGGGCAGTTTCGTCCGCGGCCTAAGAATGGCCATACGGTTGGTAAAGGCGGCCGTTGACGAGCTGTCCCGTCGCGCTCCAATAGACCCCCACGTGGACAAACTGGAGCGCGAAAATGCGGAGCTGCGTTCGCAGCTGGCCGGCCTGTCAGCAGAAGTGCGGAGCCTGATGGAGGAGGTCAAACTTCTCCGAGGTGCAAACCCGCAGGTTGGTGAACGCCGGCTGGAGCCGCAGAGTTTACAACCTCCGGCTTCTCAGGGACCGACCTCCCGGCCTGCGGCTCTTCAGTCGCCTGCTGCATCTTCTGGCGCTCCACCGGTTCGTCCCCGGGCCTCGGAGCCGACGACGAGCGAGTCACTGGCGGCCGCAATAATCCGGCAGGTCGGCAACATGCTGGACGCCCGGTTCGCTGGAATCGAGGACCGACTCCTGCCGCCGTCCATAGTCCGACCGACGTTGGCTGCGGACCTGCGCAGATCCTTGGCTGCGCCTACCTCTGTCGCTTCGGGGTCTGTGGCTTCAGTGCGGGCCACCAAGCCCAAGCCTAAAAAGGCTAAGAACAGGGGAGCCCCCGCGCATGCACCGGTACTGGAGTTGCCAGCAGTACCCGCCCCTGTTCTTGGGGGCGCTGAATCAACGGTGGCAGACGCGGGGACTTGGGTGGCAGTCGCCAAAAAGCCCAGGAAGACCCCACAGCCAAAACCCACCCAACCGGGGGCAACTGGCCGGCCCTTCGCGACAAACAAAAAAAAGATGTCGCAAAGGAAAGGCAGAAAGAGACCGCCGAAAGTCCCAAAGACGGCAGCGGTCACCGTCACAGTTCTCGAGGGGACAACGAATGCCGAGGTCATGGGCAGAGCTCGGAAAGAAATTAACCTTGCTGACCTTGGCATTCAGGCGACTGACCTCGGGACACGGAGGACGATGACGGGGGGTCTGCTTCTGACAGTTAATGACCCCGACTGTCGGGAGAAGGCTGATCGCTTGGCCGGACGCATGCGAGAGGTCTTGAGTGACTTCAAAGTCCGCGTCGCCCGGCCAAGCAAGACAGGCGAGGTAAGGCTGCGAGGCCTCGACGACGCTGTCACTGCCGAGGAGGTCGCATCTGCCGTTGCTGCAGCAGGTGGGTGTTCGGAGGCTGACATCAAAGTCGGTCCAATTAACCGAGCACCCACAGCCCTTGGGACCGTAAGAGTCAAGTGCCCACTTGCCGCCATGAATAAACTCGTGGCGGCAAAGAAGATCCATGTGGGCTGGGGGGCTATAAAGGTCGAGGCATTGGAGGCAAGAGCTTTATACTGCTTCCGATGCCTCGAAAAGGGACATGTTGGGGCTATGTGCCCCAACAACGTTGACCGGGGCGCCCGATGCTTTCGGTGCGCTGACCCTAATCATAGGGCCAGCGAATGCCGTGCGCAAGCGCTACGATGTCCCTTATGTGTGGACAAGGGATGTGCATCGAACCATCGGCTGCACGCCAAGAAGTGTAGCCCCCCTAAGGGAAAGAGGAAGCAGGCCTCTTCCCATGCCGGCACCCAGGAGGCCACCATGGCACCAAATGCCATGGCTGCGGGCACTAGCAGCCCGTCGGCCGAAATGGGGACGGTATAAAATTCTCTCCCCAAAGAGTTCTCCAGGGTAACTTGAACCACTGCCGCAACGCTCAGGACCTGTTACTGCAGTGCGTGGCGGAGTGGTCGGTTGCCTTGGTGGTAGTGGCGGAGCCCTACCGTGTCCCGGACAATCCTCGCTGGTTCGGGGATGATGTGGGCGCCGTCGCCGTGTACTGGGGAGGAGGGGAGGGCGCTCTGCCCTGCTCCCTACTGGAAAGGGGGCAGGGATATGTAGCTGTGCAGTGGGGAAGAATGGCCATAGTGGGCTGCTACGTCTCTCCCAATAGGTCCCTCGCCGACTACGAGGTGTACCTGGACGGGCTGGCTAACTGCATTCGCAGATGCCGGCCTCGTCCATCGATCGTCCTCGGGGACTTTAATGCCCACGCCAGGGCGTGGGGCAACCCTAGGGACGATCCGAAGGGAGGGACGTTGCAAGAGTGGGCGGCTGGGCTAGACCTCCGGCTCGTGAACCGGGGGTCCGTTAGCACATGCGTGCGGTGGCAGGGGGAGTCGGTCGTCGACCTAACGTGGGCGACTCCCTCGGCCATGAGCGCGCTGTCGGGGTGGCGCGTGGCGGAGGAGGTGGTCACATTATCCGACCACCGCCACATTGTCTTCGATGTGGCCCTCCGCCCCCCCGACCGCCCCAGCGGCCGTGCAGGCAGCCCCTCGCGACGCTGGTCTCTCAAGCGGCTTAACCGAGATCTTCTCGAGGCCGCAGCCAGCGTCGCGGCAAGGCCAGAAATCGCCGATGAGGTCTGGTCCGATCCGGAAAGCGAGGCGGCCTGGTTCCGGGGCACGATGACGGCGATATGTGACGCCGCCATGCCCCGGGCCAGCTGTCCCAAGCGAACGGCAGTGTACTGGTGGTCGCAGCAGATAGCGCAGTTGCGCGAAGTCTGCTTACGCGCACGACGTCAGTACACTAGAGCCCGAAGGAGAAGGCGAGCCACCGAGGAGGAAAAGGCCGGAGCATACGAGCGCTATCGAGCGGCTACAAAGGCGCTCCAAATTGCCATCGCGAAGGCCAGGTCTCGGTCTTGGAGCGAGCTCCTAGAGGGACTCGACAGGGATCCATGGGGACGCCCCTACAGGGCAGTGCTGGGTAAGTTTCAACCCTGGGTGCCCCCCCTGACGGAGACCCTAGACCCCGGACTGCTGCGTCGGGTCATCGACGCACTATTCCCGACAGTCCGGGACGGTCCCTCTGTCCCCCCGACGATTTCGTCGGCCTTTTACACCGACGAGTTGGGGGTGACCGAACAGGAGCTGGACCGAGCCATCAGCCGCTTGCGCGCTCGTAATACTGCGCCCGGCCCCGACGGTATACCGGGGCGGGCGTGGGTGATCGCTCTGGCCACCCTGGGGGACAGGCTGAGGCGGCTGTTCAGCAGCTGCCTCCGACATGCCAAGTTCCCCACGGCCTGGAAGGAGGCTCGCCTGGTCCTCTTGGAGAAGGAAGGCAGGACCGCAGACTCTCCCTCTGCGTACCGTCCGATATGCCTGCTGGACGAGTGCGGCAAGTTGTTCGAGAGGATTCTTGCCGCCCGTCTCAGCGGGCATCTGTCGCGCGTCGGTCCCGACCTGGCTGATAGCCAGTACGGCTTCCGCCAGGGGCGCTCGACGGTGGACGCGATCATTCGCGTCCGCTCCCTGTCGGCGCAGGCCGTGTCCCGGGGCGGGGTGGCGTTGGCGATAAGTCTCGACATCGTCAACGCCTTCAACTCCCTGCCTTGGGACGCGATCCGGGGGGCGCTAGAACATCATCGCGTTCCTCCGTACCTGCAAGCCGTAGTCGGGGACTACTTGCGTGACAGGTACATCCAGTACATCGGACAGGGCGGTACAGCGGAGGAGTGGGCGAATCTCCTACAGGCTTGCTCAGATAATCACCGGTCACGGCTGTTTCGGTGATTATCTGAGCAAGATCGGACGCGAGGCGACGGCGATCTGTCACCACTGTGGTGGGGACCGGGATTCCGCAGAGCACACGCTTGTCGAGTGCCCAGCGTGGGCCTCCGAGCGGCGGATCCTGGTCGACCGGATTGGACCGGACCTCTCCTTGCCGGCAATAGTAGCGGCTATGCTGGCAGGGGATTCGGCGTGGGGGGCCGTATCCTCCTTCTGCGAGACTGTGATGTCACAGAAGGAGGACGCCGAGCGGGATCGGGAGAGGGCCGATCCCGCTCGCCGAAGGCGAAGGCGCCGGGGCGGAGGCACAGCCCGCCCAGGCCCCCCAGCCCAATAGCCCGGGGCTCTATAATACGGGCTAACTTGTGTCCCCTGCCGCAAAATCTGGTGGGGGACCCCCCCTGCATCAACATCCGCAGGGGGGCCTTTGGGGTTGTGGGACGCTGGAGCGGGGGCCATAAGCGTCCTTCACGCGCGACCCCGAGGAGGATGGCGGCGTGGTGTGGCCCACGCCGCCGTGAGCACCGCGACGGTGCAGGGGGGGAAGCAAGCTACAAGTTTCCCCTCCCGAGGCGGGCTCTTCGGAGCGCGGCACAAGGCGGGCACCGGCGTGTTCCACTCGGAGATCCCGGAGCCCCTCTGACACGTGCCAGTGCCGGCCACCGTGGGGTTTTAGTCGGTACGAGTCCGACATGCCCCGCCAGCTTCCCCCGAGGTTGGCGGAAGTCCATGAGGATTTCCCCAAGACAAAAAAAAAAAAAAAAAAGGTCCAACCCATCTCATCCCATCGGGTGACGTACAAGGCGACTAAGGGAAAACTAGGGAATGGGCAGCAGCGTTCCCTTAACACTTCTACCATCAAAAACTGCGCTCGCCAACCCGCCTGCCAAGCGTGGCGACTATGGCAAACCCCCCCAATTTATTAAAATGGAAGAAAAGAATAAAACCAGGCCCCTAGTCCCCGGCGGTCCTGTTCGTCCTGGCCACGGTAGCAGCTATGGTAACGACAGGACTAGGGGTGCTAAGAATCTCCGGCAGAGATTCGGCTACCACCAACAATGAAAATTGGCCCTGGTGACATACAACGCACGCACGTTAAGGACAGATGAGAAGCTTGTTGAGCTGGAAGAAGAGATAAACAAGTTGCGGTGGAATATTGTTGGTTCCGTTGGTTGGTTGGACCTCCGATAGGAGGTCCGAAGAAAGGGTGAGGACACGATAACCTTAAAATCCGGCAACTTGTTTTAGTACCGGGAGGGCGAACAGCAGTCCCAAGGTGGTGTCGGATTTATCATCCACAAGTCACTCATAGACGACGTTGTGTCCATCACAAGTGTGTCGAGCAGGGTAGCGTACCTGATACTCAGAATATCCAAAAGATATTCGCTGAAGGTCATACAGGTCTACGCACCGACCTCGGCATACTCAGATGATGACGTCGAAGTAATGTATGAGGACATTAGTAGAGCCATACATACTTCCAAAGCACACTTTACAGTGGTTATGGGTGACTTCAATGCGCGGCTGGGCAAACGGGGCGATGAAAAGTTGAGAGTAGGGCAATTTGGATATGGGCAGCGCAACCCCAGGGGTCAGAGGCTGGCCGAATATCTGGAGAAGGAGGGACTCTTTATGATGAACTCTTTCTTCCGGAAGCCGCCTCATAGGAAATGGACCTGGATGAGCCCTGATGGTTCCACAAAAAATGAGATAGACTTCATCATGAGCACCAAGCGACAAATATTTAATGATGTCTCCGTGATTCACAGGGTAAAAACCGGCAGTGATCACCGAATGGTCAGAGGCACATTAAATATTAATGTGGAATATTAAAATGGAAAGATCGCGTCTGATGAAGTCTACGCTCCGACCTTCTTATGCACATATCCAAAACCCCGAGAACTTTCAACTCGAATTGGCAAACCGCTCCGAATTGCTAGACAGCAGCGCATCAGTGGACGAAATCAACAACAGGCTGGTAGAGACTGTCCATACGGTTGGGTCCAAGTAGTTTAAGCCCCACCGTAAAAATAGACCTCAAAAACTATCCAACTACACCCGAAACCTCATGGCTGAGCGACGTTCCGTGACGCTCCAAACCTCCGATGATGCTAAGTCCTATAGGCAGCTCAATGGACAGATACTGAAGTCCTTGCGGCACGATTTACGGTCCTTCAATACAAGGCGTATTGAGGAGACCATAGCACAGAACAAGGGCTCCAAAGTGTTCGCAAGAGACGCGTTTATTGGGCAAAGCCAGTTGACGAAGCTGAAGACGGAGGACGGAAACGTAACGTCGAATAGGTCAGAGGTGCTCAGGAAGATAGAGAGGTTCTATGGGCAGTTGTACACCTCAGTAGCTGAACCTGTTTTGACTTGGTAAAAGACCCAAGAGCCAAGCTAACCCGACACTACACTGAAGATATCCCGGACATCAGCCTGTACGAGATTAGGATGGCTCTCAAACAACTCAAAACTAACAAAGCGCCAGGCGAAGGCGGAATTACCGCAGAGCTTCTGAAATTGGGCGGAACGCCGGTACTTAAAGTCCTTCAGAGGCTGTTTAATTCCGTCTTGCTCGAAGAGAAAACGCTGGAAGCATGGAACAGGGGTGTGGTGGTACTGTTTTTCAAGAAAGGTGATAACACTTTACTGAAGAATTATAGGCCCATCACACTGCTGAGCCATGTTTATAAGTTGTTTTCGAGAGTCATCACATATCGTCTCGAACGCAGGCTTGATGACTTCCAGCCTCCCGAACAAGCCGGTTTCCGGAAAGTACTAAAGTACCATAGACCACATACATAGGCTGCGGCAGATTATACAGAAGACCGAGGAGTATAATCGGCCACTATGCTTGGCGTTTGTGGACTATGAGAAAGCCTTCGATTCGATCGAGACTTGGGCGGTTCTTAGATCTCTCCAGCGATGCCGCATTGACTATCGGTACATTGAAGTGTTGAAGTGCTTGTATAATAACGCCACCATGTCAGTCCGAGTACAGGGGCAGTGCACGAAGGCGATCCCCATAAAAAGAGGAGTAAGGCAGGGAGACGTCATTTCTCCGAAACTGTTTACGGCCACCTTAGAGGACGCCTTCAAGCTCTTGGAATGGCAAGGACTTGGCATCAACATCAATGGCGAATACATCACTCACCTTCGATTTGCCGACGACATTGTGGTCGTGGCGGAGTCGCTGGAAGATCTAGGACGAATGCTCGGTGACCTCAACAGAGTATCTCAACAAGTGGGTCTTAAAATGAACATGGACAAAACCAAAATAATGTCTAACGTCCATGTCGTACCCACCGCACTCACCGTTGGGAACTCTACTCTTGAAGTTGTCGACGAATACATTTACCTGGGACAGGTAGTCCGGTTAGGTAGGTCCAACTTTGAGAGAGAGGTCAATCGACGAATCCAACTCGGCTGGGCAGCCTTCGGGAAACTGCGCAACATCTTCTCATCCAAAATACCTCAGTGCCTTAAGACTAAAGTTTTTAGTCAATGTGTGTTACCAGTGATGATATATGAATCAGAGACGTGGTCTTTTACAATAGGTCTCATAAAAAAGCTCAGAGTTGCTCAGCGAGCTATGCAGAGAGCTATGCTCGGCGTTTCTCTACGCGATCGAATCAGGAATGAGGAGATTCGTAGAAGAACCAAAGTCACCGACATAGCCGTTAAGATTAGCAAGCTGAAGTGGCAATGGGCGGGCCACATAGCGCGTAGCTCGGACGGGCGTTGGGGCAGAAAGATTCTAGAGTGGAGACCACGTATTGGCAAGCGCAGCGTGGGACGACCGCCTGCCAGATGGACCGACGATCTTGTGAGAATCGCAGGAAGTCGTTGGATGCAGGTGGCATCGGACCGGTTACGCTGGAAAGCGATTGGGGAGGCCTATGTTCAGCAGTGGACAAGTATAGGCTGAGATGATGATCATCTTTATTCCGATGACTTGCAACTTTACTCGCAAGATAGTGCCGATCGAATATCTGACACTAACTGTAAATTAAACAAAGATTTCGCGTCAATAAAAAATTGGTCTGACCGATTCGGAGTGGCAGTTAACCCAGCTAAGTGTCAAGCTATAATTTTGGGGAGTACTAGGACTATCAACAAGCTGAATATTACAATTCTACCATCAATTATGTTCAATAGTTCAGCTGTCCCTTATAATTCCAGTGTTAAAGATCTTGGGTTAAACATTAACACTACGCTTAGTTGGCAATCCCAGATAACAGCTGTCAGTCAAAAAGTCACCAGTACCTTGCGATACCTCTATCGGTTTAAAAACTTACTCCCCTCTCACACAAAGGCAATGCTCGTGCAGTCCATGATCCTTCCTATATTCGACTATGGTTCTGTGTGCTACTACGACCTGAATGCGGATCATCTTAACAAACTGGACCGCCTTCCAAATAACAGCATTCGATTTATCTTTAATTTGCGTAAGTATGATCATGCGTCTGAGCATCGAACTCTTTGAAAGTGGTTGCCTATTCGCCAGCACAGAGCTCTGAGGGCACTGACAATGCTGTTTTCTTTTCTTGACACTCATGCTTTGCCTGAATATCTTTGATCCCATTTTAAATTTCTATGCTCTAATCATAATAAATATCTTCGAACCTCAAATAATCGACTTCTTCAAAGCCCTTCTCACCGTACCAATTTTATTTACTCCTCTTTCTTCATTCAATCCATCTTGCTATGGAATGCTCTGCCTCAGAAAATAAGGATGGCTAACAATCGTTTATCATATATCATCTTTATAAAACTTTGGCAGTATCATCTCAACATTTGTAAGGTTACTCAAGTTTCATATCTATTTATATAAATCTAATATATATATTCCACAGGGTGGCGTTTTATCTCCTTTACTTTTCGCTGTTTTATTAATTCTATTTCCAATCAATTAAGCTCCATTGGCCAAGGTGTCGGAGGCAGTTAATACCATCAATAATGACTTGACTAAAATATGTGAGTGGAGTAAAAGTTACGGTCTCCAAGTTAACCCATCTAAAACGCAAGTCATTGTTGTAGGTAGCTCCAGACTTAGTTCTCGTCTTGATTGGTCACAGCTTCCGCAAATTATGTTCGATGGTGTCACAATACCCATAAGCAAAATTGTAAAAAATCTAGGGATCTATATAGACTCCAATCTTACTTGGGCCCCACAACTGCAGGAACTGAGTCGCAAGATTTTTGCATCGGCAGGATCTTTAAGAAGGCTACGCAATTTTCTGCCAAAGGCCACTAAAATTGCACTTGCATAATCCCTTCTCCTTCCTATATTAGATTATGCAGACGCCAGCTATCTTGATCTTACTGCGAGCCAACTTGATAAACTTAAGCGCCTTCAAAATTTTTCTATAAGGTTCATATTTGGTTTACGCAAATATGACCATGTTTCTGAATTTCGTGTAAGACTCAAGTGGCTGCCAATCCGCCATCGCCGGAATGCTAACATACTATTGCTTTTATTCTATATAATACTATATAATCCGACAACTCCCTCTTACCTCAAAAAACGCTTTGAATTCCTTCATGAAACGCATTCGAGGTTCCTAAGGTCGTCAGAGAATTTGAGGCTAAAAACACCAATGCATTCCACAAACTTCTTTCATAAATCCTTCACTAATCAAGCTGTACGCTTGTGGAATGCATTGCCTGTTACGGTCCGACGTGCAAAGACGTTGCATTCTTTTAAAAGAATGGTTAAAATCACTTTTCCTGGTTGGATACTGTAATAATTGCTGTCATAATTGGATTGAATTAGATTTATATGTTTGGTATATCAAGTGCTGTGTATCAATATGTATGTGGTAGTATTGTGTAATGTACGCCACCAACTGCCCTCTATTTTTATCTGTTGCTTCTTCCAACGTACTGGTTGTCTGGAAGAAATTGCTCTTAGCAAAAAAGGTCGCCAATTGTGCCTCTATCTTAAGATAATATCACATTGTATTTCTCTGTTCGCTGGTGTACAATAAAGAATACTCTATCTATCTATATATAGTATTTAATTATTGATATATGTATGGGATTGTATATGTATATATATTTGGCTACATAATATAAATATTTATTTATCTTATTCCTTTTTTCTGACCTTCATGTGGCTTTGCACCTGCCTTAATTGTTTCTACATCACCCTAAGGTAGACTTCGTATGTCTGTCTGTCTTTCCGATTCAAATCTTGTGATCCATTTTTCAAGTACTTGTGGGTATCCGATGCCAAAAAAACGTTTGCCAAAGTTTTCGTAGTGGCAATATATTAATATGGTACCATGGAGCTGGTCTGATGATGGAGTCGGCCATAGGAACATGTAAACTATACAACGTAAACTCCTCGTGTTTAGGCTTGTTAGATTGGTATTGACGAGTACTTTACAACCAGATAGTATTTAGGGTCTAATGATGAAGCAGAGGGGTGGCCATTGGAACCACCCGACTACTCAATATAACATCACCGTGTTTGGGCTCGTTGGATTTGTAATGACGAGTTATTTAGACCCGTATGGTGTCCAAGGTCTAATGATGGAGCCAGAAGGAAGCCATAGGAACTCCTCAACCAAGTAAGATATTTTCATTGTGTGTTTGCTATAAAAGCGTGTTTTTTAAATTAAAATAATTCCGATTTAGGATGCACACCTTGTGCTTGCTACGCACTTTATTAACCACTATACTAACAAGGCAGTGATTGGTCAAGCTCACTTTGCAATTAACTATATACATAAGTATCGGAGCGCTATTTTTATTAGTTTACCTAAACGTAAATATATATTTCTTAAAAAAGGAACGTAGCGTCACATTCAATCAATCAATCAATCAGCCTATCGTAGTCCACTGCTGGACATAGGCCTCTCCTAACACGCGCCATTGCAAACGGTCCTCCGCCTTCCGCATCCAGTCTGTCCCAGCGACCTTTTTGAGGTCGTCGGTCCATCTAGCTGGGGGCCGTCCTACCTTACGCTTACCAAGTCGCGGTCTCCACTCTAGGACACGCTTGCTCCATCGGCCGTCGGTCCTTCTGCAGATGTGACCAGCCCATTGCCACTTTAGCTTACTAAGTCTGCGAGCTATGTCGGTAACTTTGGTTCTTTGTCGGATTACCTCGTTACGAATTTTATCCTTCAAAGAGACGCCGAGCATAGCTCGCTCCATAGCCCGCTGTGCGACTTTGAATTTGTGGACTAGTCCCACTGTGAGTGTCCACGTCTCGGCCCCGTAAGTCAAGCGTCACATTAGATTTACTAGAAATTATTCCTGTATCGTGGGTGATGATTAAAAAATAAAAGAAACGACTAAGCACACAAACATGAAACTCACACAAACACCCAGACCGAAACAAACAGTGGTGGGTCACGAATATTTTTATCCCGTGCGAGGATCGAATCTTACCACTAAACCGAGCCATGGTCTAAAAAAGTATATTTGAGTATAACAATCCCTTGCCACATTTGGTGATTCTCAAAATTGATTAACCCGAGATAATACGGCGGTTAACCTAGAGGATAAAAGATGTTTCGGGAGTAAAATTGGAAGAAAATTTAACGGTATATACAGCTTCTGAGAATAATAACAGTGGAGTCAGCCTTGCCAATTTGAGTGAATCTTATCCTAAACAAGCTTTGGTTTGTTTAACAAGCACTTTGTGTATAATTTTACATGTAATACATGTTTTGGGAGATCCAATTTACTACACTTAGCTTACTATAGTTAGCTATGACAGACAAACGGTTTTAGGCCCGTATTACAGCACGTAAATCAGTCGTGAATCTAGTTTTGAAGCTTACATTTTAGTACAACAGTCAGTTTTTGAAATTAGATTCACGTTTCATTTATATTCTGTAATACAGGCCTTAGTCCGGTAACCTAAGATATTTAAACTTCATTTGTGTATTACATATAGTATATATACAAATATATCAACTTATTTAAATATATTATTATGTTGAAATGGCCCACAATTTATCAGCGTATTTCGCGAAAGTCAATTTATTGTAGAGTATCTATCTTATCATCAAGCCAGATCTCTTGCGAGGTAGGCTGAGAGTACAGAGTTCCAACAGTAGAGTATAATGACAAATTTTAGAAGTTTAGAAGATTGTTGTCGACATTATGGTAAAAAACAATAGCCATTAATTGACTTATCTTAATAACAGGCGAACTGTCAGACAAAGCACAGCTTAAAGCAGTAGGCATAAATAAATCTAGAAGCTCAAAATTTTGTAGCATGGAGAAAGAATTTACGAAAAGGGGTTAAATAGGGAGTAAAAATATTTAGATACGTATTATATCGGTCACAGAACTAAATATAAAATTTAACGCTTTTTAAACAGTTGATTTAGACTACTGCCTAGTCACCATGTTTAGCGCTCCTTGTTTTAGTGTGTTATTACATGTGTAGTACTACTTAATGACACCGACACACCCGTAATTATGTGAATGTAATTTATAGTATTGAAATTGAAAGAAAAATATTTCTTTTAGTCTTGGTGCTTGTGTCGTGAATTATATGTTATAAACGCACCTACGAAACAGGAAGAATTCCTAGCGAGGGGCAACGTTAAAAAAAGTAGTTATTGTAGCCATTTTAATATGGACGACAGAACTGCAGTTTCTATCATAAATGCAATCATTGCTAACTGTAGATAGTATACGCGTAAATTATTCGCGACAAACATAATGAAATGGCCCTACCCAGTTTTAAATTAAAGATGTAAGTATAACTGTTGCTTCTACAGGTGGTCGGTAGGGTGTCACATTATCTAACCAAGGTCGCTATCCATTTGGTGTTGACGACTAATTGTGTACCTTCGCGTGTCGCTACAGCGGGGCTCGGTTACACGGCCCCTCCGTGTAACCGAGCCCCGCTGTAGCGACAGGCTTAGCGAGGCCAAGAGATTCATTTTATTTTTTTATAACTTAGTTGGGACTAGGATTTATTCCGGTATCGTGGATGCGTTTAGTGATTCACCAGTCGTCGTCATATCGTAGGGCATAAAAGTAAACTCATATAATAGTGTCATGTTCTAATGCTATTATTCATTGTAAACATTTTCAGTGAATCGCTATAAATATGAAGCCAGTAATTTGTTGCATTCAATAAGCATTAGGGGGGTGAGAACAATAATGATGAAATCATCTTTTCTACTAACATATGTATATTTGGTATATAAAATTTTATTCTACCAGAACAACTCTATATAAAAACATACATAGCTTAAACTTATAGACTCGTATATATTATACTTATTTAATACGTTCTGATTTATCGAGCTCGACCACGAGGTCATGGCTTCAAATTCTACGTCGGAAAAAGAGTTGAAACTGTTTTTCGATTGAACTATTGTATTATCAAGTCTGAAATTGTGCCCGGTGTATAGACAAAAGGCACGCATCCTATTACATTTTGACCTAACATCGTCAGCAAAATATGGGTGTGAACAGTACACCTCTGCTACACCTGCTTCGGGAATATAGGCTTGATGGTATTTTTTACATAAATCTAAGCTAAGGCTAAATTAGCTCACACAAAAAATACACCACCCAATTCGGGCTGAGTTAATTTGTCAATGTGGTCCTTGTCAAACAAAAAAGGGAGACAGCTTTTCGAGGTTAATATAAAAACTGTAGGTAGCGTGGTAAACAGCGAGTCGTTACCTACCCGGTCAAAGACAAATTGTGACCCTTTTCAATCTTGTCGGGATTTGTAAAACATTACATACTTGAAAGGACTTCATTTTATTTTATACGTGCTCCATAATGTATTTGAATTACAGAAGAATTATAAATTTGAAGAGTCCCGAAAAGTCAAGTTTTCATGCAAAAGTAGTTTCACTTAAATTTCAAAGCGGCTTGAAATCAAATTTGGCAATCGTAATGGGGTGAGTAATATTAAGTTATGAAATTGAATTCGCGTATAAAAACGAAAAATAGCAATAAGATAAGATTTTTGAAACGCAAATTGAATTCTTTGTAGGTAAATAATACAAAACAAATACTGTCAGCTCTATATTTACGTAGTACTGGCAGAGGTGTATTACTTATACCCATTTATCAGCGACAATGTTTGGTCCCAATAATAGGAAGCGAGCCTCTTGCCGCATACTGGCCACAATTCCAGATTCTGGGTTGTTAACGAAAAGTTTTCGATACACGAAGAACACAGTGTCCGATATAGGATTCGAACTCAAAACCGATAAGAGAAATATATTTGTGTAGTATAAGACGGACTAATTAATTTTCCAATTACTATATTGACACCTTTTATTTCATACTCATTGTTACAGCGCGTTCCGTCACAAATAGATAATTATACCCTTCAACGACCATACAATCTCTATTGTATATGTATATATTAAATACGTAGGAACGTACGTATTTAACCTTATTTAAAATTAATTTCACTAAAAGGTCGAGCCTCTTGGGAAATCATGACAAAGGCGAACGACGCCGCGAGATATTTTTATCGATATTTTGAGACTCTTACACATATTTAAATAACTAGAGAAAACACAGATGTACCTACTATAAATGTTGGTTTACTATTTCTATGTACCTGCATATATATGTACACTTGGCAGTGGAAAAACAAAATTGCTAAAGTGTCATTATAGTCATCATTATCTCAGGATATACTTGTCCACTGCTGAACATAGGCCTCCCCAATCGCTCTCCAGCCATGCCATAAGATGCCACCTGCATCCAACGACTTCCTGCGATCTTCACAAGATCGGATCTTCATTATAGTAATTTAACATAATTCATCTTTATAAAATATCCTACTTTTTCTACCGAGATATTTGTTCATAGAATTTTAAAGAAGAAATTAAAAAAGAAGGTTTCGGACTAGGTCGTCCCATATGTTTCGCCCCTCATGGCATAAATGAACCCATTTGCCCCTTGAAAGTGAAAATGCTCCCGTTCGCCACTCATTAAATACTTTTTTCAAAATACAGTTTTTTCAAAGTTTTAAAGCCAAGTTGAAATAAATTTTAGGCACAATGCAACAAAATTCAGATTATAATTTGCTTTTGCTTATATTGAACGAAGAGCAAGTCGGTGGATCATAAATATTAAATATAAGTTCGCCCCGTGTTGAGCCCGCCCAAAACATCGCCCCGAATTCAAACAGCCGTTATGAAATTGTAAAATGTCAAACATCGTTACCCGCTGGAGCTATCTCTATCGTAACTATCTATATTTATAAATTCGATTTAATTATCAATGAGAAGCATGCTTCAATAGTTCTCCGTCTAAGCTGCGCTGATCTTGACGTAACATTTGTGGTAGCCACATAAAGGTAAGGTTTGGTAAAGAATATACGTTAATTTATTGCAAGACTGCTAAAACTACAAATAAATTTAATCTATTTTTAAATCTCAATTATCCCACTAATATTATAAATGTGAAAGTTTGTTTATTTAGATGTTTCGATGTTTGTTACTCAATCATTATTATTTGGATTAACATATAGGATACTTTTTATCCCGGAAAAATGTAAGGTTGCTGTCTAAAGTCAGCGCGGATAAAGTCGCGGGCAGAAATTAGTAATAATATATTAATAAAACTAATGAATACCGTAGAGTACCTGGTGCTCCAGAAAGGACTGAAGGCCCAAAGTCCGACCACCAGCCAGATACACTTAGCACTGGGTTTACACACGCTAATTGGTAATGATCTATTATAAATAAACCTACTCAATGAGTACTGCATAAAAAGTCTGTATTTAATTAATATCCAAATTATAAGATGCTACATATATATGGGTAAGTCTGACCGTAAGTTCAAACAAGATAACTCAATTTGGTATTAGGGTTTGGTTTGTTTTTGTAATTATTGCCAATCGTGGTCAAACGTACCGCTTTAAGTTGCCATTGTGGTATTGTACTTCCATAAATTGGAATGTGAAATGGAATACATAAATGTGGAGGAATAATAATTGGTTGGTATGAATAAAACCATCAGCATAAAAGGTCAAATAAACACATAATAGGGCGTAGACTTCTTGTACTATTTGAGAGGAGCTCAGAATCAGAATATTTTTATACAGGTGGGTCTAAGTTAATTCAACAAAATTAACTGTACAGAGAATGGTTATGACAATTTTCATATTCGAGCGTCTCCGTATATCTAAAAGCACGTGAAGCACACGTATTGATAAGTTAAGTACTGTAGTTAATAACTCCCAAAAGCAAGTGGCCACACACCTACCTCCACCAATCCGCACTACGCACCGGGTCGCCGTGATGTAGTATGAACTGATCTCTCTAGATTTGTAAGAAAAGGCCTTTGCCAAGCAGTGAACAGTATATATTATTATTTATACTATTTGAGGGACTTGGTTTACGTCAGTTCAAAATAAAACATATCTTAGCCACACTTTACTTACGCCAAAGACTTCCCCAGAACGCTGATTTTTGTGTGGCGAACTCTTACAACAATATAATGTAGGCGACAACACACACAAAGCGAGTTTAGCATTCCTCACAGTAGCGCTCGAAACGCTTCATAAAGTTAATTGAGTTCTAAAAGTTACTTGTGTATCGTACGCTTATGTTTCTAAAACGTTGTAGCCTCGTGCTGGGTCCTTATTCGATATAAACAAACGCGGCGCGATAAGATCACTTCGTGAAATGACCATGTAATAGTATTCTGTACGGCACTGGAGTACCAGTAAACGATGATTTCATGATATTATCTTAACGTGCAGCATTTCGTTTTTAATTCATAGCAAATAAGGGCCCTAGGCGCGTGGAATTTTATACGTGTAAGCAGCTATAATGCCAGATGTAATCGTTGAAAATTGTTAAGATTTTTAAGATAAATAAATATTTAATTGATATATAGCAGCCTTGTTCATTCCCACTGCTGGGTAAAGGCTTTCTCTCACAAATCGAGACGAGATACAATAGGTCATACGCGGATATAAAAGCCAAATTGGTGGAGGCAGGTTATGGCTACCTCCTGTTGGAACGCTGCGAGCCGCTTACAAGGTTATCAATTTTATTTAATAGCTATTACATGAAGGAGTGTTTCCGAAGTACGGAGACACTCAAAAATGGAAATGCCACCCACACACGGTTACTCATCTCAGACTGACCGAGTCGAACCCTGCCTAGACTCGGTGGTCGCTACTAACACTACAGCGCTGCGAGCACCTCCATTCTTATTACTAGACTTTATTTTTACGCACCACACGGAATGTCGCTATAAAAAGAAGATACACAAATGTTGTCTCTGTGTTCAGCTGATCCAATACTGTCCATTATTATTTATATCAAACCAAGTAGAGCCATTGCATGAGCTGAATGCTCTCTCAGGATCTGTCTTAACGGACAACTTTGCGCGGCCTTACTTTATAATCCACGAAATAGATCCTTTGGGATTGCTTATGGTCGTCATTTACTTAGGAAATAATAGTGTATAGACGGGATAATGGTGTTAAAAATAGGGATTTTTGTATAAATTAGATCAAATGATGGTCTGATAACATATGCGATGAATTGGACTGACATACCTAGTACGTTAGTGACACCATAACTTGATTGAAAAAAAACAGACTAAATACGCACGAATAAATGTTTCATAGAACATTTAATACCTATTTGGTATTCCTTTGAATGTAAAATAAAAAAAATATCTATTGTTTTGTAATTCAGTAGTCCGTATAATAGACCAATTTGCCAAACGCCCTATATCAGTAGAAAAAGTACACTTACCTAGCCATTAAACTGTCAGTTCTTTACATAAAAATATTGGGAAAAAAGGCGTTCCAGTGTTATAAGATAACGCGTAACAAATAGTGGCTCGTGTCACCCACAACTTTACAAATAGAGAATGTGCTTGTTTTTGCCTCGCCGCCATCATAAATATTCAGGGCAAGGTAATTTTCAGTAGGTTATGTCACGAATAAATCTGAAGTGGCAGCATTATTCAATAATTTATGCTTTTACTATTATAACTGTGGTGGAGATACTGAACCATCAACCGCTTGGTCAGATGTACGATATGTTAAAGAATTATGGTATGTTGTTATATATCTGAGTAATGAAAGCGAATTTATGAGAATAGACATGAAGGAACAGTGAATGTCACTAATGACGTAAAAAGAAATATGCTACTCAGCTCTAAATAATTATCTGTAAAATTTACTTTTCGTTACGTCTGTCACGATTAGTCACTGTTAAATATATATTTATTTAGGTTTGATACAGATGATATACAAGGTGTAACATAATAAACGCAAGACCTCAGACACCCCGATTAGAGAATTGCTTTATAAATTCAAAACGAAAACCAAATTTCCAAATTTAAAGGCTTTTACCCCTTTTTTAAGCACTTTTATACCCCAATTAACAATTAAATTTGTGTGTGTATGTGTGCATTTTGAAAAATACGGGTTAGGAATGCATTTGTAATTTCCTTATTGTTATGAATCTAGAATATATGTAGTTTTTTATAGCGCACTGAAGGAGTAAAAGCATTTTCTGCAAATTTAAAAAAAATTAAGATACATTTAAAATAGTTGGAATCAATGCAGTTATCGATTTAGAACCAACTACTTTCAGGTCTTGCATTTATTATGTTACACCTTGTATAAAACAACATAATATTAATATGTGAAATTAAACTGAATTTTTGGACGGAGGGGAATACCTTTGACGGGCAGTGAGACTGGTGTAGAATTATCAAATAAATCAATCGACATAATTTATCGACATGTGTAAAAATATTTATTAAATTAAGTTTGATTTTACTTAGTTTCCATTCAAATGAAGTTATTTTGGAAATTATTACCGATTTCACTAAGTAAATTGTGGTACATTCAAAAAGTGTAAAAGTAGGACTATTCAAATACTGAAAATATATGTCAATTTGTCGTTGGATTTGTGAACACGACTATAGGTAGGTTTTATAATTGCCTTTGAAGTAAGAAAGGACTTAAGAGCCTTATATGAAATCGAGGCTCGTACTAAGTATATGTTCAACTGATTTCGCCGTCATAATAACCTAGCTTGAGGTGAATATGACTATATGGTTATGAAAGATTACTACAACCCTGATAGGAAAATACAAAAATCGCGAATAATATTTTTGTGTTTCATGAATTCCGAATATTGAGAACAATTTATGGTTGTTTTGCTTATGCTCAAATATGAGGCGACTTGTTTCCATCTGCCAGCTTTTATTAAAGGATTCCCTTGGATCATAACTCTGGATAAACAAGAGGTAATGTTCGTCGACACCAATTACGAATTATATATTTGAATATATTTTCCTGTTTTCCTTTTCTCCCTTGGCATTTTAAGAGAAAACGTCAAGGGTATTATTACATACAAAATGTGCGAGTATTAACAATTGCCGAGGTGAGAAAACATCTCTAGGAAGGTTGTGTTGCGAAATAGTTATGAATTTTCTATATTGTTGCCGAGTCCTCAACTGCATTTGATCAAACAAGATTCTGTGATGAGCTTCTGCTAGAATAAAGTCATTGCTATAGAAGGTATTGAAGGCAGTTGATCAAGAATGAGACCTTGGAACTTAATTTTACTAGAAGAACCTGTTACTTAGGACTAAAAAAAATACAGCTATTATACGTTTAAAAACGAATACGCACTATTAAGTCTCTTATTAATTATCATACTTATCTATCTATCTATCTATATCATCACGTCAGATCCCTTGCAGGGTAGGTTGATAGTACAGAGTTCCAACAGGTTATTTCCTTACATACCTCTCAGGCTTCCTCCACTCTCTTGTTCGTCTCATGCTCGCCTGTTACGAAGACTCTTGACTTGTCCTTTATATAAGACTGGGTTTATTTGGTCATGGTAAGATAGACTAGGTCTTCCCCGGTACCTAAATCCTTCCCCTTTGGCATTGTATATCTGTTTTGTCATTCTTTCTTCCGACATTCTTTCTTATGTCCGAACCAACGAAGCACACCGTTTCTCATCGTTACACCGATACTATTTTTCATACCTACTCGCTTCCTTACTACGCTATTGCGAATACGGTCGGTAAACTTCACTTCGGACATCTTTAACTTAATTTGCCATTAATGCTAAATAAAACTTTAAATTTTTGTTAAATTTGTGTTTTATTTTTTAATATCTGTGATACCTAATTTCGAAGCCTGCGGATACAGTTATTTTAAAGGCAATTTTATTATTCGCCGATTATGTGAAATAGAAGATTTTTGTGGTTACTGGTAAAGATCAAGTACTTTTATTGTAAAAAGTAGTCTACCTCGCAAGGCTCGTCTTATGCTATAAATATTTTTATTCAGATGCAGGAAACTTGAATAAACAGAAAACAGATACGTGCCTACATCAACTACGAGCTTGATTTGTAGTTGCTGTAACCGAAATTTATACGACATACGAATGTTTTGAGTGAGCATAAAATTTAACTATCGCCAGCCGATATAAATACATATTACGTGAGTGTTGGCGGAGCACGAAGGCACTGGCAATGAAAATGTTGTGATCAAGCAGGCGGTCACCGAGGACGTGGCCGTGTGGTGTCCGAATACCGCGTTTTACGGCCTGTCTCGACCTAACAAGATCTCCGTCACTCGTTATATTACTTTATTACGTCCTCAGAAGAGATTTATACTTTTTGTATCACTTATGTACGTTGAACTGCGTTATCTTGGATGAGCGCTTTTTGTAGAGCGCAGATGTTGTAGATGGCTCTACAACGACTACAATTTCAGTCGTAATAGCTTTAGAAGTTTGTCCACGGCTCAGTCCAAATAAAGTAGGGAAACGAAGGCGTACTATATACACCTCTGGCTATCTGTAAGAAGACGATAAGAGCAAGGGCTAGGTATTATTGTTTATCATTATCACTACATCATCACGTATTATAAAACAAGGGCCCCCGCTGCGTCTGTCTGTCTCCCTGAACGCAATAAACTCAATAACTACCTAATAGATTTTCATATTGTTTTCAACAATTCACCCGTGCAAAGCCAGGGCGGGTTGCTATTTCATATAATTATTACTCCGACCGAGAGTGAATGATACTGTTTAACAATAGGCAAACTGTATCTCTAACTAATTATCCCTTTTGAACAAATATAGTGTGCTCTTCAAATGTGAAGATCCTGTCAGAATCACGTCTGATCCTTTGCAGGCAGAGAGTACGAGAGTAAGAATCTCTGTGATCGCCGAGCGTGTTAAGGTCGAACTATGAGAGTGGAGGAAGCCAGAGATGTCTGCAAGGAGACCCAAACCAAGAACCTATTTTTATTTTATCCGAATAAAAATATAGCAAAATTCTTAACGTTGTTATGTATCTAAATAATGCAACACAATATAATTGAAGAAAAATATTGGCCCTAATTCCAGCAATCTCAATATATACAGAGAGGCATATATATTTTTTTTATGTGTAGTATATGAAGAAGAATACCCCACAAAACCATTTTTCATTTACTTTTGAATAGCTGCTTCAATTCATTTGGCAGTCTTTTGTTTTCATAACTTTTTCTTTTCCCATTTATTTTTTCAACCCTAATTAGCGACGTCTCTCTTAAATGACTTTTATGTGGAGTTTGTGCGAAATGGAGCTTGTACTATGGGAAAACATCATTAATATTTCCTTGAATTAATTTCATAACGCTTTTCTTTGGTTTTTTCCCCTATAGTTTTTAGTGGGTTTATTTCTTGATAAGTCTACTAAAAATGGGATTTTTCCCATTTTTAGTAGACTTATCGATGAGAAAGAGTTAACTTTCGGCGTAGAACTTCCTGCCAGAAGTTTTTTTATTGCGTTTTTAAAATAACCTAACATTTGGTCTAATGAGAAAAGTTAAATTTAGTTTTCAGGGTATAAAGTATGCCTAAACCATGAAATGGGAATAGTTTGGTGTTGAGTATATAGAACCTATACCTAAACCACTCATGGTTTGTTAGTTTAACAGCAAGTTTCTCAGTCAGACAAAGGCCGTTAAAACTAACCCTAACTGACAACTTTAGCAAGGAAGTACTTACAATAAACCTCAGAAGCGGAATGGGTAAAAGAAAAGTTGTAAGGATAGCAGCAACGTCCATTTTAAACGATCTCATACAGGGAACCGACAAGAACAGCCACTGAGGCAAATAAATGTATATCAAAGGAAACAGCAAACAATTGCCTATTGACATAACATTTTTAAAATACTTCTTCCATATTTAAACCAACAATAAAGAGTTTATAGTATACGGCAAATAGTATTCTTCCATCTATTTTGTATTGTAACGTGTACGTGTACCATTACAATTATCTTAACAAAGATTTTATAATATATCAATCAATCAAATCAGCCTATTGCAGTCCACTGCTGGACATAGGCCTCTCCCAATTTGCGCCACAATACACGGTCCTCTGCCTTCCGCATCCAGTCCCACCCTGTGACCTTCTTCAGGTCGTCGGTCCACCTAGCTGGGGGGCGCCCTACCTTACGTTTGCCGAGTCGTGGTCTCCACTCTAAAACTCGTCTGCTCCATCGGCCATCGGTTCTTCGACAGACATGGCCAGCCCACTGCCACTTTAGCGAGCTCACTCTGCGGGCTATGTCAACTACTTTGGTTCTTTGACGGATTCATTTCGGAGTTTATCCCTCAAAGAGACTCCGAGCATAGCCCGCTCCATAGCTCGCTGCGCAACTTTGAGCCTATGGACTAGCCCTACTCTAAGTGTCCACGTCACGGCACCGTATGTCATGACTGGTAGAACGCACTGGTTGTAGACTTTCGTCTTTAGGCATTGCGGTAAAGGCGAAGAGAAAACCCGACGTAGTTTGCTGAATGCCGCCCAGCCCAACTGGATCCTTCTGTCGACTTCTTTCTCGAAGTTGTTCCTACCAAGCCGGATAATCTGCCCAAGGTAGGTGTATTCTCGATCGCATCGATTCTTCGACGTAGACTGGTCTCGGCGTGACATGTTCATTGAACATGATCTTGGTTTTATCCAAATTCATGCCGAGACCAACACGTCGAGAGGCTACATTTAGGCTGTGCAGCATCTCGCTTAACTGTTCCAGCGTCTCTGCTATTATGACGATGTCGTCGGCAAACCGAAGATGCGAGATGCACTCACCGTCTATATTCACGCCCCGTCCCGCCCAGTTTAGCGTCTTAAAGACTTCTTCAAGCGCGTTGGTGAAAAGCTTAGGGGATATTACATCCCCCTGTCTCACCCCTCTGCGCAGCTCAATGGGGTTGGTTTTTTGTTCCTGGAGCTGAACGGTCATAGTGGCGGTATCATATAAACATCTCAGCACTTCGATATAACGCCAGTCAATACGACATCGTTGCAGAGCATCCAGAACTGCCCAGGTTTAGATGGAGTCGAAGGCTTTTTCGTAGTCCACGAAAGCCATACACAGCGGCTGATTGTATTATTCAGTTTCCTGTACAATCTGCCGAACAGTATGGATGTGGTCCACGGTGCTGAAGCCTTTTCGAAACCCGGCTTGCTCTGGTGGCTGAAACTCGTCGAGTTTTCTGGCGAGGCGGTTTGTGACTACTCTCGAGAACAGCTTGTATACATGGCTCAGAAGTGAGATGGGTCTGTAGTTCTTCAGCAAGGCTTTATCGCCTTTTTTGAAGAACAGAGCCACCGCACTCCCGCTCCACGCTTTAGGTGTTAGGCCCTGGTGAATGATGGAATTGAAAAGACTTGCCAGCTCTTTGAGAACCGGAGTCCCACCAGCTTTGAGGAGCTCGGTAGTAATTCCATCATCACCAGGAGATTTATTGTTCTTAAGTTGCTCGAGAGCCGCCTTGACCTCGCCCTGATCAACATCTGGGATGTCTTCCGTGTAATGGCGCGTAAGTGGGGCTCTGTGGTCATCATCGCTGGGTCTCGTAGGCTTACCTGTCCGTGATGCAAACAGTTCTCCATAGAAGCCTTCGATTTCCTCGAGAATCTCGAACTTAGAGGTCACGGTTTTGCCATCCGCAGTTTTGAGTTTCGTCAGACGGGGACGTCCGAGCTGTTGGGCGAAGACTTTAGTGCCCTTATTCTGCTCGATCGCAGCCTCGACGATACGGGTGTTGAAGCGTCTGAGGTCGCGCCGAACCAGCTTTCGGATTCTAAGGTTTAAGTTCTTCCGATCTGATGAAGATATCTGCGTAGGTGGCATTTCTCGTCTACCTCTCTTAAGTTCGAGAGTCTCGACCGAGAGCTTAGAGTCCCTGTTTTTGCTTTTTCCGTACAGAAACTTTCGAGACACGTCCTGTAGCATTCTGACCACTGTGTCGGTTTTCTCGTCAATATCGCCAATGGTTTCCAGCAAGTCAAAACGGTTTTGAAGTTCCAATTGGAACTTTTCGGAATCCAAGGCTGTTTGGAGCGCGGTAGGTTGGAGAGTAGGCTTCACCATTCGGGCTCTTTCGGCTTGAAAGTCTATATTTAGGGTGCCTCGGACGAGTCGGTGATCGTGGCCAGTATTGAACCTGTTGATCACAGAGACGTCCCCAAATATATACTTCTTATCCGTCATGATGAAGTCTATCTCGTTCTTTGTCACGTTGTCGGGGCTTCGCCAAGTCCACTTTCTATGGGGCTTCTTCTTAAAGAAGGAGTTCATTAAGAAGAGCCCCTGCGACTCGAGAAAGTTTACTAGCATTTGCCCCCTGTTATTTCTGCGCCCTACACCGAAGGGTCCGATTTTCGTTTCGCCGCGTTCTTGTACTCCCACTTTGGCGTTAAAGTCCCCCATAACAACGCTGTAGTGAGCCTTTGGAGTGCCGTGTAGTGCTTTCGCAATGTCTTCGTACACGGCTTCGGCTATTTCGTCAGCGTATGTCGAGGTCGGCGCATATACCTGTACCACCTTAAGGGAGTACCTATCGCTGAGCTTCAGTATAAGGTACGCTACCCGTGTCGACACACTGCTGACTTCCACAACGCTGCTAACGAGGTCCTTATTGACCAGAAAACCGACACCACCCTGGGAGAGCTGATCACCTTCTCGGAAGTAGAACAAGTTACCTGACTCAAGGGTTATCGCGTCCTCCCCCTTTCTTCGGACCTCACATAACCCCAAAATATGCCATTTTATGCGACCCAGTTCTACCTCGAGTTCGGTGAGGTGGTGGTCCAGCCGTAGTGTGCATCCATTATACGTCGCGGGGGTCAGTTCTTTATGTTAGCCTCTCGTAGCCCGGAGATTCTTAGCACCCCCTCTCCCGCTGTCGCCCCGACCGCTACCGTGATCGGGAACAGCGGGAGTACCGGGAACTGGGGGCCGGTTAAATTGTTGTGCTTTCATGAGAGGTAGATTAGCCTACTATACCACGCTGGCCAGACGGGTTGGTATAGGGTTTGATTTCAAGTTTTCCTTCTCTACGCACTGGGTCGTTTGCGCGAGTGTGTTCCCTTTGTCGGCTTTTACGACACCCACGGGATGATAGGGGACGATGACACATGTATTCTTTCCCGTCACCACACGGTGACGGGAAAGATATAATATAACTTTACTGTAAAAAAAGGATGTGTATATACAGACTTTACAGCTTAGTCTCTCCACGGCAAAGTGCGATTTAAATAGTTTTGTTAAATAGGTAAACACCGTCACGCCTATATTTCCCAAGAGGGGGCGGCAGAGGTGTACAAAGTACACTCACTTTTTGCCGATGATGTTAGGTCCGATGTAAAAGGGGGGCGAGCCTATTGCCAGATACCGGGCATAATTTCAGACTCCGGACTCATACTGGGAATTTTTCGTTAGAAAAACTACATTTGTCCGACCTAGGATTTGAAACCAGGACCTCGTGATCACAGAGCGCTTTGCCACTAGACCAACGAGGTAGTTAAATAGGTGATGGTATTAAAATAGTTCTGTTAAACAGTACAAGAGTTAGCAGGAACTTGCAGAAGATAAAAGCAATAGTTATTTACTTGGGAATATATAGGGTGAAGATTGCAGGTCAAAATTGGATGCGTATAACACAGAGCTGATCGTCGTGGCGATCTTTGGGGAGGCTTTAGTCAGGCAGTGGACGTCTTTTCGCAGAAGTCAGATAATAGATTTTTTTAATAACTATCAAAGTGTTACATGATAGTTTCCTTTTTAGTCCTACTGGCCATTCGTAAAAATCTTATCTATTAACATTACACATCTGTCACCAAGATATATTTCATGTTTCTGAATGTCCGAGAGGACCGGCGTAAATCCCTTTCAGAGATCTCATCATTGGAGTATTTCGAAGAGGGATTGGAATTGGGAAGTTGAAATGGTAGGTTAGCAAAAATCTTGTTTAATAAGTCACAAGAAACTGATCTTTAATGTTCTATGTATAGATTTTCAGTTAAAGCTATTGAAGAGCACGAGTAAAGAATATCTCGTATTGAGTTCTGGTGTGACTATTAACTTATTATTATGATATACTATGCTCGATATTTGATAGGTATTCCATCCAGAGTCTGCCATCTAGGCATAGATAACGATCGCTTACGGATCTTAGTCGATAAGTACTTTTACAAAATTTTTAAGAATAGCGATAAAAATCAATAGTTGTGAGAGTACAGACTACATAATGCAATATATTTAAAATGGATTCGTAAGTACTTATCGACTGAAATCAGTAAGACAGCGATTGTTATCCATGTTAAGACTGTAAGGCCAGTAGCGGATATTGAACCAAGGGATGGGCTCAGTACACTTTCTGGCAAGCGTATCGGCTGTGCTCCCTTAGGATACGCCGTGGAGGAATCCTTCTGCGAGACCGCTACTCTTATGTTTCAGAAGGAGGCCGTTGACACGTGAGCCTATCCTGCACGTTGGCAAAGATACCGCACTGTGTCTCCAGAACGCCCTTGAGCCTGAGCCTTGCTGCCCGGTGTTTGAAATAATGGGCTACTCCATCCATCGATCGCAGTGGTTCAGTATGTAGGCCCTTGACGTCCATTTGACGTAAGAAGGTACGTAAGAAGGGCAGCGGTGCATTCCACTTAGAGATTCCGGAACCCGTCTGCGTCGAAGGTGACCATCGCGCGGGTTTCTTACTCTGATCCAACACAATCCCTCAGTCTTCCCTCAAAGGGCTAAAAGTGTGTCGCTGTTTACGTCCCTACAAAATGTATTTACATATATAGTATTTTAGAAAAGTATCAATTATATCATTGAGTCATATGAATAATGCTTTAAAAACAAGAAATAAAAGTACAACAAAAAAATAAGGCACTCTGTGAAAATGTAACTAACAATTATTTAAAAATGAATTATTCGTAGTTGTCCAGCAATCGTCAACTCGAATGCAGTAATTTATGATTTAAATTAAATATTAAGGCCTTTTCCCAGCTTAATGTTATTTTAACACTCCCGAGCCATTTTAGTAAAATAAACAACATCCACAAAGGAGAGTTACTTTGTAGGGGTTTTCTGTTGACGACCAACTTAATAAAATAAACTTGGGATATCGCGGAGATTTTTATTGATAGCATTTATAATGGCCCAGGATACAAGAAAGGAAGAGAAATAATGTACTTGTGGGCACAAGAGTCTTACTTGTACACTCGGAAAGAAAAATAATTTCCATTATTTCGCTTTCAAAGTGTACAATCAAAGTAAAAAGTGTACCTATTTTCAGCAACTATTCAAGTAAGAGTCTAACATTAGTATATTACAAAATGGACACTCATTATAGCACATGGAACTGTAACAACGAAAAATGTGTCGTGTGAATTTTTATCTATCTATGTCATCACGCCAGATCTTTTGCGGGGTAGGCAGAGAGTACAGAGTTCCATTAGGTGAGACGAACTATGAGACTAGGGGTCTGTTAGGCTAGAGAGGTCTGTAAGGAAAGAACCTGTTGGAACTCTGTACTCTCTGCCTAACCGTCCGCCCGTAAAAAAATCCGTAGGAATTTTCAGAATTCCAAATTTACAAAAAAAAAAACTATTTTCAACAAATTTCTCCCGAACTCTTTAAAAAAACCGAACTTATATGATGATTTGTGAGTCTGTCTACAAAAGCTTTTTACTTGGAAAATTTAACGATTAGATGCAAAATATCGTGTTTTTTTATGTGTAGCATCTGTTCTCTCAGTTGCTGGATATTTTTTGTGGGAGTGATTTCGGAAAAGGGACGGAAATGTGTAACAGGAAACCGGGGAGGCGCGCGCTATTTGATTTGACCAATGAGCGCGCGCGGTGGCGGAGAGATGGCTGTGAGATGGTACCAACAGAAAACCGGGGTAGCGCGCGCTATTTGATTTGATGCGGATCTTTTTCATAGTAGGATAACATGGCAGATGTTACACATCATATGCGACTACTGTAAGGCAAACTGATTGTTATTTATATCGCTATGCTCCTATGATACATGAATACTTTATAAGGTGCACATACATTTTTTACAGTACATTTTTTTGATCGTCCTTTGGTTAGGCTTATCTCGCAGTGGACCGTGAGTTTGATAGTAGATCACGGGCCTGCTATGAAAACGTCATGCTGCATCTATAGCATGTTAGCGGGGTTAGCACAACTTTTTTAGCAAAACTATTTGTAATCTTACTTTACCTAAAAAGGGAGTCAGAAATATAAACTGCGTATATCCACATATTTTTCTAACGTCAAAGTAAGATTATGATAGCTTTGTAAAAGAAATTATAGTATGCGTCCAAGTCACTTAATCAGCCGATGTGAATAGAATCTAAACCCTTGCCCTGCACAGGAGAAGCGCTTGTATTTTATTTGGAAGTATTCGTCAAAATTCTCACGTGCCACGTACTTGCATCGTGAAAGGGAATCGTTAATTTTCAGTCCCGTTGCCTTTTCGTGCGAAATACTCCGAAATTTTTACTTGCTTCCGCACACAGGTTCTCTTTTTTATATCCTCCTTGTTAAATGTTGATTTCGCCGTAAGTGTCTGTATGATAAGTAAGTAATCTATAAATAACACGCACCCCTTTATCGTGGAATTCGCGCGGGTTTATCAGCTTATGATGTCTCCGTTGATTGGGTGCAATAATGAGGTTCCTAATGGTTGTTATAAAAGATTCTGAACCTCATTAGCGAGAATGTTGCTCGTTTCTGTGTCATTCACAACTATATGTTCGGAGTTGGAAGTAATGGTAATATATCTTTATCATCACGCTAGATCCATTGCACGGTAGGCAGAGAGTACAGAGTTTCAATAGGTTCTTTCCTTACAGCTTCCACTCTCATACTTCGTCTCATATTTCTTTTGTTTTCAATAAGTGATTAGTTTAAGAAAGACATTGAAGTATGAAAAAAATATATCATTACTAGGCAAAATCAATAAGTTCTTAGATAAAGCAAAATCCATATAACTAAGTTGGTGCCTGAAATCAGAAAATATGTGTGTTACCGCATATGGCTATTTTTCTACATAAGTATTATTTTTACCTGCGACTTCGTCTTTGTATTTCATAGTTGTATGGGCAATAATAGAGTAGTTAACTCCCAAGTCCGATAAAAGTTTTAGCGCAAGCACAGGTCGACTTATCAACAATAATGAAAATAACATTTTTTTGCAATGTACCGACATAATGATTTTAATGTAATGATAAGAACAGACAACACGTTATTGTCCTATCGCATGTACAAAATTACGTAGTTAAGAGTATAATTCAAACATTGCTTAATATATTCAATGGTGCTAACGCTACTGATGTATTCAAAAAGTTTTATTCGGTCCTTTGAGCGCAAATTCTGTTAATTTGCATATAAAAGAAAGAAGTTAATGTAAGTACAGAGGAGTTAAGTAAGATAACTTTGGCTAACATTTTTACTAAGCCATTATCTATGGAGCTGATTTTTTTTCTGAAATACTGCATAATAGTGTAGTAGTTACTTTTCAAATCCTGTGGCATAACTACAGCGACAACTATATTGTATTGATAACTTAGATTTCAGTGTTATAACTTACCCATCACTGTACATAGTATTGTAAAATGAAGTTCATTGTTATAAAAAAAATAAAGTAAATTTCGTTATATTAAAATAACAAATAAAAAAGAACACTCAAAATCCTTGATTCCTTTTTAAATGCACAAAAGTTCTATGATAATTTAAAGATATATATTTTTTAACCATTTTTTGTCGAGTTTGTTTTTCTACGTGGAAGTGATCGTCGGCATTCTGTAGGTACTGAAAATTTGGAAAACAATTTTCTTCCTCTCTTTAGGCCGACAATTTATCAACTTCGTGTGTCACGAGCTTCAAGCGCAATTTATGCAATACAGGGGCATTTCAATCATCGGGTCGGTCAGGCTAAACTTTTTACGATTGTAATAAATGGCATTGAACACGTAAGTTAGGTAATGACCATTTGATCATTTATTTAAAAAATAAAGCCCGACGCGCCTACATTCCCCAAGCGGGGGGTGGCAGAGGTGTATTGTGTACACCTATTTTCGGATACGATCGTTAGGTTAGGTCCTATGCAAGGGGGGTGAGCCTATTATTATACCAGGCACAATGTTGGAGTCCGGACTGGGACTGATCGACTATCGAAAGAATTACATACATTTTATTGAGTTCTTAGATTTACGCGAATATTACACATGAAATAAACCTGGTCACGGGAGGGTCATGGGTGCTGCAAAGCACTCGAATCGTCGGGAACTAAAAATCAAAAATAAACCGCGATAAAATCCGTAAAATAGTTTTATTTCATACATACATTTTATCCGACCCAGGATTTGAATTTAAAACCTCGTGATCGCTACACGCATTATTTGACACTGGACCATCGTAGCAGTCAGCAATAGTCCTCAGAGTTGTTTTTATTTTTTAGCTAACTTAAATCGTGGGAGGTTTTTTTGGCTGATTATGAATTCAAAGTTCCATTACGCAAGGAAAAATCTTAGATTGCGTAAAACTTTAGTATTACTTAAATAAAATTTTATGTAACAGCATAGTCTTTCAAATTGTCTGCTACATTTCAGCTTGATTGGGCGTTCTCGTAAATTTTGTTAATTTGCAGATTATTTTGCCCTTCCCCAGTCTTCCGCAGTTTGACAATTTCCAATTTTCACAAATTAATTTTGAATGAATTATAAAGTTCTTGCTTTTTCGGCTTCAATTTCAAAAGTTATAATCATAAGAAAGATGTCCGCAGTGTTCATAGCGATCACCAAGGTTAAGCAACGTTCGGCGCGGTCGGTCTGAGATTGGTGATCGTTTTTGTCTTTATCATATTCGAGCGTCTCCGTGTTTCGGAAGGCACGCTAAGGTGTTGGTCCATGTTACCACAACATGTTAGTGGTGGTCAAAATCCTGCCTCTAAAATCTACCAATCCGCACTGGATCCGCGTGGTAGAGTATGAATCATTTCGATTTTCAAAACCTTCTGTCTTTACCCAGAAGTAGAAGTTTATAGGCTGTTATATTAATTAATCATAAGGGTTCAAACAAATTCAATTTTATTTAATTTTCGATTGCATTAACTTAGAAGCTTCCATTTTTATCGGTACACCATCAAGTTCAAATCGATTTCAAATTTGTGTCTACCATAGACACTTAATACCTCTACAAGTTCCTGAGGAAAAATGGTTTTAACTGTCGATCACTTAAGCCGCTGGGCAACAATTGGCGCTGGACGATTTACCGCAGTGGTTAAGAGCTTAAGCCGCTCCGCCCACTGTGTCTAAGTTGCGGGTTCGATTCCCGCACGGGACAAATGTTTGTGCGATCCACAAGTATTTGTTCCGGTCTGGGTATTTGTGTATGAGAATTTTCATGTTTGTAAACGCACCCACGACACAGGAATTAATCCTAGTGTGGAGCTACGTTTTTTATAAAAAAAAACAAGATGATTCTATAAGGGTTCTATTTTTACAAACTGAGGCACAGAACCGTAAAAATGAACAAAAACTCATAAATGATATATCACTTGTTCTGATATGATTCACGATATGACTCTATCGTGAATATGATTCATATGACATACATACATCAGAATGTGTTTTAATACTATAAAAATCCTTCATAAAACCGAGTAATACTGAGATAAATAAGTGTCGACGACTCGACTTGAGAACCTTAACCCATCCATCGGAAGTGAAAGAAAGGAAGGAACTTTTTAGTTACCACCGGTTCATCGTAATTGCGGTTGGAATTTCCTCCCTCCTAGTTGGGTACGTGCCAAAAACGAAATCACCGCATATGGATACTCGAATAGGTAAATTTCCTATTCGGTCCTATAAAGATCATCTTGTAATACTGAACTAGATTGCTTTTTTCTGCGTATTTTAGGCCAACCTCCAGTAATGGAGACACTGACGTTTCAGAATTGGAAGAAGGGTTCTATATTGCACGTTTTTGTTTTGGAAATTAAATAATTTGGTTTATTCTTCCTTCCGTCCATCTTTCGATCTTATGATGCGGATTGTTTAATTGTAAAACCTACCCTAAAAACACCGAAATATAGGGGACAATTTTCTTTATAAGCGTTTAAAATGGTGGTCCAAAATAGGAAAAGGACAGTATCATCGATAGAAGTTAATACGGGAACAAATTCTTATTGGAACGAGTTCCATTACAACAATATTGCCCAAATAACTGAACCCATAGAATATTTTAAGAAACAGCAATATTATGCAGGTTTAATTTCTGTGAACTATATATACATCTAAGGAAACTTTGATCATACAAAAATAATAAACGTCTTTTTCATATTATAAACCCGTAGATGGGATCTTTATTTTGCTGGGAGTTTTGCGACGCTGATTTGAATATCCTTGTGTATAATATTGTGTTGATTGGGATCTACTATGACTTATATCAATATATTTTTATTATTATCCTTAAGCTTATATTACCAAATTATTTAAGGTTCTAGTTAGTTCCTCTTATTATAAAATGAATAAACACCGTCACGCCTATTGTCCAAGGGGTTATGGCAGACGTGTACTGTGTACACCGACTTTTCGTCGATGATGTTAAGTCCATTTTATAATATAAATCTGACTTAGTATGAACATTATCCCACATAATAAACTTCCTCTACTACAGCTTAGATAATTTTATAATAATTTTGAAATATCTTGCTCTACAAATTTGTTTTGGCTTCAGTAGGTAGATATCTCTCTGAGGATTTCGGCGCGGAGACCCACACTGGGGATAATCCGACAAGTACTAGAGGACTACCTGTCGATTAATTACCGACATAACTCGACACTAACCGCGGATAGCAGGCACTCCGACAAGACTTGGAATAGTCTATGATATTATACGCATATTTGAGCTTCGCTGAATTTGAAATCTGTTCTGCATAGGTAGAACTAGTCAGTCATTTAGTCGGTCTTCTTGTGTAATATGCGAAGCGTCCCTTAACCGTATCACACGTTAAGTGTCTCTATATTTTCATACATAATTTCATCAAATATTTGAATCCACATGATTAAAAAATGATCTGACTTCTCTATCCATCTATCTATATCATCACGCCAGATCCCTCGCGGGGGAGGGAGAGAATACAGAGTTCCAACAGATTCTTTATCTCAACAGGTATGTAAATACCTCTCTGGCTTCCCACTTTCATAGTTCATCTCATACACGCTCGCCGGTTACGGAGACTTTTGACTTGTCCTTTAGATCAAAAGACACGGTCGTTTTTGGCCATGATAAGATAGTCTAGGTCTTCCTCGGTACCTACATCCTTCTACTTTCGCATTATATATCTGTTTTGACATCCTTTTTACTGGCATTCATTCTATATGCCCAAACCAACGGAGCATACCCTTTCTCATCTTTACACCGACACTATCTTTCATATCTGTTCGCTTTCTTACTACGCCGTTGCTTGCATTTCGATCGCATTTATTATCTGATATAATGCGCAATATGTGAGAAGCACTGCGCAAAAGTCAAGTTATGTAAACTTGACCTTTGCCTAATACCTGGTGGAGAACTATAGAGTGGACAACCTGTATATTTGAAAGAAACGATATTCATCTAGGTTTTTTAGGTTGCCCCGTTGGTCTAGTGGCAAAGCGCGTCGCTTTGTGATCACGAGGTCCTGGGTTTAAATCCTAGGTCGGACAAATGTAGTTTTTGTAATGAAAATTTCCCAGTATCAGTCTGGAGCCTAAAATTGTGCCCAGTACATGGCAATAAGCTCGCCCCCTATTACCTACCAAATATCGCGGTGAAAAGTGGGTGTACTCAGCACACCTCTGCCACCCCCGCTTGGGGAATATAGGCGTGACGGTGTTTTTTTTTTTTAGTCAGACTAGTACGTTTAAGTACGCTTCCCAAAATAAGAAAGACCCATTAAAATCTGTATGTCCGAACAAACTAACAAAAAATAGCACGCTAAAATTTTGTGATCAAACACATCTAAATCTTACTTTTCATGTGTAGTGGACACAGTCCTATATAAGATATTTAAAGGCAACGAATTAGAGAGGCTAAATGTAGTCACAGATCATCACCAGTGAAAGGGAAAAAATAAGGCTTATAATTAGGTCTCTCCCGATGGGGACAGTAATGATTGAAATCAAAACCTATGGTAATGAAGTGTCGCCGGCTTTTCAATAGCAAATAAAAACTAATTAATAGATTGATTTCTTATGTGAATAAATATTGGGTGGGATTGAGCATGTTTACTATGGCTAAAAGTCTTAAAAAGTCTTCTTACTTTTATTTTTCAAAATCAAACGCAACCCGACACTAGGAGTTATTTCTGTATCGTGGGTGCGTTTACAGACATGAAAATTCACATACACAAATATTAAGACCGAAACAAATAATTGCGGGTCACACAAAGATTTGTCCTGTGCCGGAATCGAACCCCCGACTATTAGACACAGTTGGCGGAGCGGCTTAAGCTTTTAACCACTGTGCTAAATCGTCCGTGTCTGATCCTTACTGATGTTATTGATGTATTTTGAAAATATACGGCTAGATTATTGCCAGTGTAGAGCTTTGATGTAACATGAAAACTCGCTCTAAAGGTTGTGCTTTCAATGAGATGAATACGTTTTATCCGGATAAGACTTTCAGGCTTGTGCCACGCCGAACGCTTTTTTGCTTATACTTGCGAACACCCTTTTGTATTTTCTATAAAGGGTTTTATGAAGGGTTTATGAAGATATTAAAGTGTAATTGAGTGAATAATCATGGAGGACAATATTGCCTGTTCTCTTTAGTGTGGCGGGAATCCTCACTTTGTTTACTTAAGGGCATTAGCGGTAGGTACTTTTTTTTATATTTTTGTCATTATTGCACTAACGCAATTTTTTAGTCTGACTGTCGCTTATGTCTGTGTAGTACTTATGCATGTTAAAGTTCGTTCGTTTAAGCAACACACATATATATATATATATATATATATATATATATATATATATATATATATATATATATATATATACATACTTAAAGCCCCCTTCCCAAGTTATAAATAAGAGATAAATACATTATTGTGTCCTTTTCTCGCTCGTCAAAGGTCTCGAAGAGATTTTTACGAGCGTGTCTTGTTCATATATCAAGTTTAACGATTACATCTGTGATTACATCTGTGTGTGGGCTGCACTTTGTAGCAAATGTTGCTTTCGCCCTGAAACTTTCATCTGTACCCGATGCTTTGCACTTTGAAAAGCGAATTCGATAGCTAAACAATTTATGCCGTTACAGGAACATTTGTGTTAACTGGAGTAAAGTAGCTCGCGATGACGGGTTTGGAACATTTTGTTTGGTTATAAATCATTCTATACTATCATATTGTTGCGCCTTCACTCGTTGAGGTGAGAAATAGATCATACTTAGCCACGCAGGTCCAGTGCGGAATATGAAACATTCATTTTCATATTCGAGCATTGTCGTGCTTCAGATTGTTTGAGGTAGGTTTGTGACCATCCGCTTCTAACTTGGCTTAACGACTACCACATTAAGTGGTAACCGGGACTAACGACCGGTGCCTTTCGAAGCACGGGGACGATCGAATATGAAAATGCCGCAAACGCGGACCCATGTCAGACTGGCCGGACCGAAATCTGCTTAATTTTGGTAATTGCTACAAATATCGCCGAACTAATTTTTTTAAGGAATATCTTGCACAGTGCTACGAGCGTACTCGTTATAATGTATATTGGGTTGTAGGTCGCTATTTTCCCTTGCACGAAAGTAATATGAAAATGTGTTTCTTCACAGTGACAGCTAAACCTAATGGAGCGGCGCTAGTTAATTACTATCTGTCTACCCGTTTGCATCTTGCGTACGACATTCTGTTGTTTGAAAGGTATAATTTGATGAGCGCTATCACTCGTCTGTAGTGAATTTTCTGAATTATACCTTGTGTTTATAAATAAAGGTTCTCGTACCTCTGCGGGTCCCCGGTGCTTTTAGCTATTGCTAAGGTCAGAGACCTCAATAATTGTTATTTAAAATGGACTGTACCCAGGTTACGCATCGTTTGTCTTGATTACTCTGAGATGCATAATCGTTTGTGACAATACCATTTTCAAGTTTCGGAAAGTATTTCAAGCCGTTGGGTCCTCACTTAATGCTAAGTTTTGAGTTTTATAAATTATGTTAAGAGTTTGATACTTTATCATCATCATACTCTCAGTAATGTAATCCATGTCCAATAATGGATGCCTTATAGGAAGGTTTGATCAATTTTGGCAGCAAGTCTCACCAAATATGCCTCCAACAATCCGCACAGGGTCTACGTCGAGGATTATGATCTATTCTGATGAGGCGATCTATGGATCCTTAAATTCCAAATGGTGGCCGGAGACGTTCAAACATAAACAGACATTAAAAATGATGAGACAATGGTTTGGTTCAGTTATTAGGAGCTTAAGTCGCACCGCCAACTGGATCAAGTAGTCGCGCGTTCGATCATCACATTTGTGTGACCCACAAATATTAGTTTCGGTCTGGATGTTTTTGTATGTAAAGTTAGTTTGCACCTGCGACACAGGAATATTGTCCAGTGTAAGATACTAGCCTAGGCAAAGTATTTTAAAAAAACACATGACTCATTGACAAATTATTAGTACAACGTCATGTCAAACGGATTTATCACAATTTCTTGTATGTTGGTCCACAAATTTCCCCATGATCCGTCCCTTGTTCTCAACTTACGTCAAACAATAATGATAAAACGATCCCATTATGTGCAGTAGTTAGTATAGGATAAAGATCAAATATCTTTGATTCTATATTGTCCTGCCATTTAAAGGGTTATGAAGATCTTTTGTTTCCTAATAATTAAAATCTTTCTTTCTTTCTTTCTTTCTTTCTAAGGTACATTCTTAGCATTAAGTGCATTATTTTGTGAGCAGAAGGCATAACTAGAAACAAATATTGAATTGCTATAAAAGTTCCAGTAGTTACGGATTTCATCCCCGAATACATTTTTGTTTCCACTTAAGGTGCTTTGCTTGTAGATATCATGTTTGTAAACTTTTCGGTTATTTTTTTATAAATATAAGAACGTAACCTGACACTAGGCATTATTCCTGTGTCGTGGATGCGTTTACAAATATGAAATTTACGTACATGTATACCCACACTGAAACAAATATTTGTGAGTAACAGAAGGATTTGTCCCAAGCTCGGGACTACTCCGTCCAGTGGGCGGTGCGGCTTAAGCTCTTAACCACTGGGCTATGTTGTCCATCAAATGTACCAATGACAAGGGAATAATTTCTAGTCTGGAACAATCGTTTTTATAAATTAAAATTGATGAATCTAACACGTAACCAAGATGTTTAATTCTCTTCAGTTTATAAAGCCTTCAGAAGGTTCAACATTTTTTGCTGTAATTCTGTTCAATCTGGGAGCGCTGTACGTAGCATATTTTCATAAATAATGACGTGAGTTAGTCTTATTTCCATCGAGTATGCACGAGAAGGAAGATTTAAGGAGGCTAATGTGCTACCTATAATTTCATTTCCCTTATCATATAGGTTGCTAGTAGCGCTGTGTGGCCCCGGTGTTAAAGCGGTAAGCGATATCTAAGCTTAATCCACGTTTGATCAGTCTGAAATCGGTGATTGTCGCATTCCTACATTCCGGCCTCTCTGAGATTTGAATCCACGTTCCGATTACCACTTAATGTGCTAGTTGTCAAGCCATGGCCAAGGCTTGGTAAGTTCCAACAGCAGGCAGGCACAAACCTGCCTCCATCAATCCGCACTGTGCCCGCGTCTTGGAGTTTGACATATTTCCTCACAATTACAATTACTCGAGAAGGCTCTTGCCCGGCAGTGGGATGGTAAAATTGTTGGGTAATTTATAAATAGCTTTTAGTAGTAAGTCCCGTAATTATATATAATTATGTTAACAACTTCTATGCGCACTCAATGTGGCTTAACTTTATAACAGAAGCAGTTAAAGTTTATCAAAGAATGCAAAAATAAAATATTTGTGATTGGAGCGTGAAGTCTGTGTGTGTCGCTTTTTACAGAATATATTTATTGTAACCGCGAATAACTTCGACGCATTCTTTTTTCCTTGTGTCTGACATACGGTACTATCACGGAAGATGTCGCTGCGTGCTTAGTGTCGGTCTCATCCCACGCTTTACGGCCATTGGCAACCGGCACGACGGCTAGTGCTCGTTACATCAGTTTATTGCGCCCTCGGAGGGAATTCACACTTTCTGCGGCACTTTTACACGGTAGAGCTTTCCTTAGCTTGTAACCGGCAACAGGGAGTCTCCATATAAGTGTAAGACATACATGGTAGTTTGTTACTTCAGAGGCGTTAACACGCAGGTTGAAGTTAGCAAAATGTTATAGGGTTGACATGCCATCCTTTTTAACCGACTTCAAAAAGGAGGAGGTTCATAATTCGTCCTTTTTTATAACTCCTCTGCTAGGTTTAGTATAGTTTTGAGGTGGTCCAATTTTAATGTTATTGGTATTGGACAGGGAACTCCTTAACGGCGAACAGCACGAATGTATAGATTCCGTTATTATAGTTGACATATTAATCATGTAGGTACCTTACTGTACAACTCAGCAAAATAATATAATATAGGTATTTAAATATTAGTAAATGATCACTTGTCACTTAAAATTGTAAAATAAAAATCTTTTAAAGAAAAAGGTAAACCGGCTTCAAAAAGCAAGAAATAAATATTTGAAGTCGGTGCCAAGTAACCGATTGCACCAACCAGCACCGACTTCAAATATTTATTTCTTGCTTTTTGAAGTCGGTTTACCTTTTTTTTAAAGATTTTTCATATTAGAGATTTACAAAATGAAGATCAATGTGATAGCACGTTTTCTCGATAGCATTACGTTAACCTCAACTTATTCATCATAAGCCATTCAGAGGGGTTAGCAAGAACGGATAACCGTTAGCTCAACGTTATCGAGAAAGCGAGCGTTTATCTTTTTTAGTAAATCTGTTACATGAAAGGGATGGCATATTAACTCGAAAGCATAACGCTAACGTTAATCTGTCCGTGCTAAGCCCTCTGATCAGTTATTTCCCTGATTTGAGGTAGTAACTTCCTTTTATTTACAATGGTCCACAAAAGTGGATGTATATTTATTTTTTCTGTGTGTTCTTAGTTCCAATAAAAAGTGTGTAGTTACAAACGTTTAAGTATTTAAATATTTTTTCAAAGTGTATCCGTTTAAAGAATCTACACTTTTAGTTTGGTACGCTTTTGTTTGCAGTCCGTTTCCTTGGTATGCTGCAAACAATTTGGTGTGTATTACGAGTATATTTAGGAAGGGTTGTGATGGGACAAATATTGTATATTTGTCAAGAAAATGGTTTTATGTAATTTATTGGTTTACGATATACCCCGATAGATGGCGATGCACCGAAAATGAATAATTGATGAGGAAATCTAGCCCGCGGTTTTGGTTTCTCTGATGATCCATAACTGCCAGTCAGTTTCGGTGTAGCGGCACAGTGGAACAGTTGAGTTTACTCCTTAATACGCGGAACATCCGTGAACATTCAGGTTGACTTATGGAAAAAATACAATTGAGGTAAATTTTGTGGTTATAAGCCTTCGTTCTCATTATAGGTATATTGTCCTCAATTTATTTGAGATTTTAAAGTGAATGTTTTTATTAAACTGGAGGACATTTATTTACTGTCCAAAATTATATTACACCTAAAATATCTATATTAATTACAGTGAATATGTTATTGGCTAGGGATAAAATAATTAATGTCATCGTCAGGCCATATTTTAGAAGGACTTTTACCAGCCGAGTGTAAGCTTCGAAGATAATTTAAACACCTTGATTCATTTTCACGCTTTAATCACTTTGACATATAAATCTCTCACTTTATAATACACTTGAACTTTTAAATACATTCGACATGAAGTTGTCAGTACGACTTCTTACAAGGAACTGAACACTTAATTGAATTTTCAAGCCTTTTTATACAGTTCGTTGCACAAATTAAAATAAGGGTAGCTCGAAATAAATTCAACAAAAATCAATAATCAAATACGTTCCGAAATTATAAATTGCATATAAATTAATTATCAAAAATGCCTAATACAGTATAAATTATATATATATTCATATGTTAATGTAAGAAAAGGGATTTTAAAATAACAAAATATTCTTATATGAAGGTAACAATAAATGTCATCATAACAGCTCGGCCATCCGACAAATAGTAACGAGTCCACTCGTTAAATCAAAATAAGTGTAAACCAAATACATTTTACACAGAGACATCTTACGTAATAAATTAGCTTGTATACTTAACAAAATAAGCACAACCACACGGAAGACGGTCATGACATTACCACCTCCAATGTGGATGTACCGTGACATAACTTTCATATGTAGCTCCAAGGGCGCAAGGCCGGCCATGACAGTACCCAGAGTGGCCATGACAGTACCATCTCTGCATTGGAGTACAACTTGAACTTGACACAAAACTTAACATTCATTTTCTAGAGAGGCCATGACAGTACCACTCTAAAAATTAAATCACTTAACATTGAGCGCCATCATCAATCCTCATCATTACTAGTAGAGGAAACATCATATGCATTACCAAAACTTAGCCAAGGAAATAACTTATCAATAGCTACGATAGCTTCATACACTTTGCCCTTCTTGGTCAAGGGGGTGTCTTCCATCACGAACCTGTCATGTGGGAGTATCTTTTTGATTCTGTAAGGCCCGCGACATTTAGCCTCTAATTTCCTTGACTGGCCATCATGACTAGGGATATTTCTCATTACTCTGACTAGGTCACCTACTGCAAAACTTTTACCTTTGTGTTTATGGGAGTCATAACGTTCTTTATCTTTGGTTTGTTGTACTTCAATCAAATTTTTAGCATTTTTCCGTAAGTTATCTAAGCTATGAACCTCATTGCCTACGTCATCTATAATTTCATTTAAGGTACCCATGGACGGGTGGGTGGCCTTATAACCGAATAATAGTTCTGTTGGGGTTTTTTGAGTCGTAGCATGAACGGTTGTGTTTATGCCCAGTTGAATGTCAGTCATATATTGGTCCCAATCTCCCTTAGGTTTCTCGTGAGACATAGAGCTCAGGGCAGCCAATATTGTACGGTTATACCGCTCTACCTGGCCATTTGCTCTAGGGGTGGCTACAGCATTATATATGTGTCTAATACCTAAGGATTTGACGTAATCTTTAAATTTCTTTCCTGTGAAACTTGTACCTTGGTCAGTTATTAGTCTGACTGGTGTGCCAAAGTAGCTAATATGTTCTTTTAGTACACGAACACTTGTAATAGATTTTGTATTTCGCACAGCTGTAATGTTAATATACTTGGTAAAGGCATCAATAATAACGAGTATATAGCAGTTTCCTTTCCTACTTCTATTGAATGGACCTAAGTGATCTGCATGGATGGTATGAAATGGGATATCTACTATAGGTATCGGGTGAAGTAAACCAGACTTAACGCCGGGAGGTATTTTATGATGAGCGCATTCAAGACATGCGTTTACGTATTTCTTGATAAACCGGCGCATCTTTGGGAACCAAAATGTTGATTTGATTCTTGCAAGAGTTTTCTCGAAACCAAAATGTCCTACTTCGTCGTGATTGGCTCTAAGAATCTGCCAACGCACCCCTTTGGGCACTACCCATCTCAGTACGTTTGGCTCTATAATTCGATATACGCGGCCACTTTTGATTATATAATTTTGGATAATATTTACAACATCATTTGACTGTGGATCAGTTAATATATCCTTAAGACGTTTTATTTCATCGTCACTATCTTGAACAGTCGCGATCCAGTCTAGGGAACCTACGTTTAATATGTCAAGAACACGTGTTTCATTGTTTTCGTCAGGTATTGGACATCTACTCAGAGCATCAGCATGTGCCATCCTGTCACCAGATCTGTATTCTATGGAGCAATCAAACTCCTGAAATTGTATCCACCATCTTGCAATTCTCGGTATCAAATCACGTTTAGTAAGAGTTGTTCGCAAAGAATTGCAATCAGTTACTATAGTGAATTTTATGCCTAATAAATAGACACGGAACTTATTTAAAGATGCTATAACAGCTAATGTTTCAAGTTCGTATGAATTAAATTTTTGTTCGTCGATGGTGGTCTGGCGGCTATAATAGGCAATTGGTTGAAATACACCTGCATTCCCCTTTTGCATGAGGATGCCAGCGATGCCTACTTTGCTTGCGTCTGTATGCAATTGGGTTTCAGCATTTGGGTTATACAGAGCTAGAATAGGCCTTTGCACCAGATTTTCTTTTAAACTTGCAAAGGCAATTTGCTCAACTTCTGTCCAACGCCAGCCAACATCCTTCCTCAAGAGCTCCGTCAAAGGCCTCGCCTTTGCTGCGAATCCCTTGACAAATCTCCTGAAGAAACTCGCCAGGCCAATAAAACGCCGCACGTCATGCTGATTTTTAGGAATGGGAAATTTTGAGACTGCTTCAGTTTTTATAGAACCGGGCCTGACGCCATCCGCCCTTATTTCGAAACCTAAGTAGTTTATACTTTCAAAACAGAACCTACACTTATCGAGTTTTAAGGTAAGCCCGCTATTTTTAAGAAGTGTTAATACCTCCTCAAGGGCACTAAGACACTCCTCAAATGAACGCCCAGGAATCAAAATGTCATCCATATATACTAGCGCGCGTTTATTCCTAACTTTGCTCAAAATCCTATTTACTGCTCTTTGGAAGACCGAAGGGGCATTAACCAACCCAAAAGGCATACGATTATACTCGTATTGCCCGTCAGGCGTGACAAAAGCAGTTTTAGCCCGAGATTCTTCAGATATTGGGATCTGGTAGTATCCAGATGCCAAATCTAGCACTATAAACATTGTATTGCCAGCTAAGAGGTTAATCTGGTCCTCTATGAGAGGAAGGGGATAGTGTTCTTTAATAGTTTTGGCATTCAGAGCTCTGTAGTCAACACAGAGTCTTTTTTCGCCAGTTTTCTTTTGCACAAGTACTATAGGGCTGGCATAAGGTGAGCACGATTCTCGAATTATCCTGCTATCTAACATTTCCTGAACCATTGATTGGACCAATTGTCTATCAGAATATGAGAGACGGTATGGTCTATACACGACAGGTTCAGAGTCCTTCAAATGAATCTCCATTTCTGTTTCGATTGTGTATCCTAGCTCTTGTAAATTAGAGGAGAAGCATTGTTGGTATTTCTTTAATAAGTTAATCAGTGTTGTTTTTTGTGGGGGAGATAAATTACCGCATTGAACATTATCTGTTGTTAACGTTACGTCTAATATAAAATAAGAGTTTTGTTTATTCCCACCTTCAGCTACACGAGCGCGAGTCATTAATGTCTCAGTCGGTATATGTATGTCATTGCTACTTATGTTTTGTATTATTAATTTGCAGTATCCATTCCTTAAATCGTATTCACCGGGAAAAAGAAAGTATTCATTACCTACGGACCCTCTTATCGTTCCATGCACGTAAATCCCTCCAGAGTAATCAGAATCGCATTTGACACCTACAGCGCTGGTACTATGTGGTTGTAGATTATAAGGCTGGGTAGTTTTTAATATAAATTTAAAATTCTGAACTTCACAGCGCTTTACTATTATATCTGTAGCGGTTTTTATAATTCGTATCAACGGACGTTCAGTGTAAGTATGTCCAAGCAATACGGGGTCATTAATAATATCATTTGTTACGATTAGTACTTCAACATTTTTCTCGACAACATTTTGCACATCTATGTCAGCAAATGCACGGCCAATTGGCCGATAAGGAATATTACCAAGGCCCCTCAATATGGGTAGTGAATTTATTTCCCAGTGAATACCTAGTTCTATAGCATTACTCAATCTAATCAAAGTACATTCGCTTCCCAGATCGACATGACTCATGAGCGTTTTACCATTGATTTTAATCGGCATTTTGTATTTCGCGTTCGCATCATGGGCAGAATGTACTTCCATTATTGATTGAGATGCAGCTTTTGGCACAGAGACAGAGCTATTTGGGCAGCTGTTATTCAAGTGTCCTCTTAAATTACAATTTGAACATTTAACTATGGGCTTGGGACAGCGATAATATGGATGCCCAACTTCGTTACAATTATAACACTTAAAATTTAGTGACTTTGATGACTTGTTCTCTTGATCTGATTCGCTGCTTAGACGGGGTCCTGGTCCGCAATTGTCTCATCACATGGTCCTCCTGATGTCGCGATTCAGCCTCGTTGGTTCGTCGGGATCGTTTTTCATGAGATCTCCGTTTATGGTTTGGCATCTTATGTATAGACTTGATGTTTTTATTTGGTAGGCGTGGTAAGTAGAACTTCACGTTCTACTTACATTCCTGCTTCTGAGTTGTAAGCTTCGAAGATAATTTAAACACCTTGATTCATTTTCACGCTTTAATCACTTTGACATATAAATCTCTCACTTTATAATACACTTGAACTTTTAAATACATTCGACATGAAGTTGTCAGTACGACTTCTTACAAGGAACTGAACACTTAATTGAATTTTCAAGCCTTTTTATACAGTTCGTTGCACAAATTAAAATAAGGGTAGCTCGAAATAAATTCAACAAAAATCAATAATCAAATACGTTCCGGAATTATAAATTGCATATAAATTAATTATCAAAAATGCCTAATACAGTATAAATTATATATATATTCATATGTTAATGTAAGAAAAGGGATTTTAAAATAACAAAATATTCTTATATGAAGGTAACAATAAATGTCATCATAACACGAGTATAATAAAATTCATTATTTTTTCTGTTTGCTACTAAAATCGCCCTAGAACGTTTTTCAAACGTTATGTAAGAAAAACGTGATAGCTCATACTCTATCTATCTGTCTATATCATCACGCCAGCTACCTCGCGGGTAGGCAGAGAGTACAGAGTTCCAACAGGTTCTTTCCTTACATACCTCTCTGGCTTCCTCCACTCTCATAGTTCGTCTCATACACACTCGCCCGTTATAGAGAATCTTGACTTGCCCTTCAGATAAGACACGGTCTATTTGGTCACGGTAAGATAGTCTAGGTCCTCCCCGGTACCTACATCCTTCCACTTTCGGATTGTATATCTGTTTTGTTATTCTTTTTATTGACATTCTTTCTATATGCCCGAAACAAGGAAGCATACCCTTTCTCATCTTTACACCGATACTATATTTCATACCTACTCGCTTTTTTACTACGCTGTTGCGATTACGGTCGGTCAGCGTGACTCCGCACATCTTGCGCAGACATCGCATTTTGACCGCATTTATCCTGCTTTCATTCTCCTTCTTACATACCCAACTCTCACTGCCATATAACAGCGTTAGGACAAGCACTTCGTTATGCATGGCCAGCTGCACCTTTTGGTTTAAGTGCCGGCTCCCAAGTAGCCTTCCCATCGCACCATTCACTCTATTCCCTGCATTCTCTCTATATCAGCGGTGTATTTTCCATTCTTACTGCAGGCGCATCCAAGATGTACAAACTCATTCACTTGCTCTAGCATATCGTTACCAACCACAATCCTTGCATTCTTTAATTATACTTGCTTCATTAATTATAGTTTTCTTTACATTCAAATGTTAGCCATTTTCATGCAGTCGTCTCTTATAACTGTGACTAGTGTTTGCAAATCAGTAGCTATTGGCGCTATCACAACCGCGTCATCTGCATACAATAGGTGGTTTACCACTAGATCACACATTTTTACCCCTTTATTCATCGCATTCAGTCTTTAAAGACTTTTATCCAGATATATTATAAACAGTCTAGAGGACAATACGCATCCCTCCATGACACCGATTTGAACGTCAAATCACGGTGACATGTTACCACCCACCCGTACGCATGCCTTGCTGTCCACATAGGTGGACTGGACGGCTCGCAACAAAGTGCCGTTTATACCATACTCAGGCAAAATGTCCCAAAGTCTCTTTCGCACGACTCTATCAAACGCCTTCTCCGGATCCACAAAACCGCAGAAAATCTTCCGGCCTACTGCCAGATGCTTCTTTACGAAGTTGCGGAGGGAGAAAACTTGATCCGAACATGCTCTTCCAGACCTGAAACCTCCCTGTGCTTCGCACAACATTCCATCGGACTTCTCACGCATTAGCTCATATTCAATTCTAAAAAATTTGTTTCCAATAACGGAAAGGTCAATTCTTCAGGCATTTTTATCGTGGTGAAAATTAAAAAAAGGAGAGGTATGAGAATGGAGAAAGATTCTGTAAAACTCTGTTCTATCTACCTACCTTGCAAGGACTCTAGCGTGATGATATAGATAGGAACCCGTCCTAGGATTCATTAAATTGATTCCAAGTAACCCTTAGTTTTCTCCAAGAATCACCGTTAGTTATTATAATGAAAGCCTTTGAGGATTTTGACGCACAAGAGTTATTCTAAAAATTTACCGTTTAAGTTGTGGTGTTTACATTTAGGCATTGCTTACATTTCCTTAAGATTTAGGTAAGCGCATTATACACGAAGTAGGGAATAGAAGCATTATTCATATAAATTATACAGATGAGGTGAGTATACGAAGTCAAGGATACCGTAGGTGCTACCTATACAGATATTTCTCACCTCCGACCCAAAAAGGGGTGTTGTAAGTTTGTGTACCTGTGTGTCTATTTATGACATATTCTGGTTTTAATTTAGTGTTTTTTTTTTGTTTGAAAGGTGACTTGATCGATAGTGCTCTTAGCTATAATTAAGTTGTTGCTTTTTTTTTAATTATTAATTTTGACTAGGTGTAAGTTAAAAAAAATAGTGAATATGACCATTTGTAAGTACTCCCACAGGATTTATATAAAATTAATCATTTGAGTTTGAGTACCCAACTACTCAATATAACTTAAACTTAAGGCTTGTTGGATTTGACTTGACGAGTTCTGTGGTCCTAGATGGTATCCAGGGTCTGTGATAAAGCCGGAGGGTGGGCAACGGAACTACCCAACTACTCAACATAACCCCGACGTGTTGAGACTCGTTGGATTGTCATGTACCATAGGACTTGTTAGTCTCCGTTATGTTTATGCTATAAAAGCTTGTTTTTAAAAACATTTTTTATTGTTCTTGTATATACTACATATAAACATATTATTTATACGATATAACTGTGTAAAATGGATAGATAGGCAATGTATGTACACACAAGCGTCGCTCAATTTTAATTTTGACTAATGTTAATTAAAATCTTTGCTTACATTATAACCCGTATCCACTACCCGAACCCTTTTTAATAAAACATGTTTTCTCTCATACTGGGATGGCGATCAAAATATAATATTATCCTTTACTTGGCCCGCCTACTTTACGACACATAGGAGTGTAAGCGACAAATGAAATACGCCTGTGGTGCCTAGAGTGAAAATAATTATAATAAACCACGAAAAGTAAATAAAAAAATTAAACTTTACAAATTTAAGGTTATTTGTGTTCTTCCATCTATCTATCTATATCATCACGCCACTTTCCTTGCGGGTTAGGCAGAGAACACAGAGTTCCAAGAGGTTTTTTCCTTACAGACCTCTTAAACTTTCTCCACTCTCATAGTTTTGTCTCATACCCGCTCGCCGGTTACGGAGACTGCACCGAGACCGAACTGTTTGTGTTCTTAATAATGTGAAACAAAATATAATTATAAAAGTACAAGAAACTTATCTATCTTCAGCCGAAAGTCGTACGCTGCGGGACAAAGTCCTCCCCCAAAGACCGCCACGACGACCTGTCTTGCTGTACACATCTACCTTCTACACGCGACTTTCACCAGGTCATCGGTCCATCTTGTGGGGGGTCTGCCCACTCCACAAGGAACTTTAAACTACATAAATTGTAGATGTTTTTACCATATCAGCGACTGGGCAGATTATGTTCAAGGAGCTTAGTACGAAAAGATTGATATTAGCGGGACGCTAGTAAGTTGATATGCCATCCTTGTCATACAATATATTATTTTTAAATAACCATGAACGTGACAGCACGCCTACTCTCTTTTTGTGCTAAGCTCTCTGTTGTATTTGTAGGTTGCGGAGTATATAAATATACAATAGCTACGTAAGGGGTGGACAACTCGCTCACTCGAAGGGTCTGAGTAGACTTATTAACGAGGCTTGGACTAACAAAGCCCTGTTTGCTATCTAGTCGTATGACAATGAACTTGTCTGCGAACAAGTTCCAAGTATATGTACTTACATTATGAACTTCAAAGAACATGTACGAAAATTGCTTCAAGTTTCATGTAAATACAATTAATGGTTTGCTTGTTGAAGTCTATATGGTGATTTTGAAGCTTCAATTAATTGGTAGAAGTGTTAATTTGTTCTTAACGATTGTAGATAGGTAGGTATTCCAGACATAACTTTGGTTCGGATTCTCTCTGGCTTTTTAATTATTTATATAAGCGAGAATCAGAATTCGACGTTTCTTAATTAACTAGTCATGTGCCACGGGAATCTCCATAGTTAATTTTAACCCCATTTAACCCTTTTAAGGGATGAGAATTCTCTGTGCTCACCATAAGGTGAGTGAGAATATAGAACTCCTGTGTGAAAATTCATATTTCTAGATCTAACGGTATAATAAGTGCGTTTTAGTGCTTACTCAGTAAGTATTAAGTTTTGTTAAGTAGACTAGCAGTTTCACGCGACTTCTCAGCCGGTCGACAACAGCGCCACTACAGCGGTCTAACTATAGTTAAGAATCATCCGGGCGTCTCTTTAAGTATAAAAAAATCATGAAAATTATGAAGCCGTGTAGTAGAAAAAAAATTACGAGCGGGCACCGAAATTTTTTATTTGAACAGAAATATAATATCGTATTTTCAGCTAAGTATAGTTAGTTACATGACCTATAAAAAGATTGCATGAAATATCGTACGGTGAAAAAGGCACTGACAACTGAACTTCAAGATGCTTACGTGAGGAGAGGAGAGATTTTAGTCAAGAGTGCTTGAACTTATCCAAAACGTTGCTAAGCCAAGACTTTTCATATTTGTGTATAAAAATGTTAAAAAATTTGTTGAAAATCAGTATATTTTATTGTAAGTGTATTTTGTTTTCATTGAATATGGCGTGATTATATAGATTGTTTTCACTGAAATGAAAATAAAACATAATTCACAAGTTCGTATCACCTGAAACACGTAGGTAATAGTACCCATTGATACGATGCGGATATGATCAACTATTACTATGATAATACTGATGTAACGTTCATTCCTAATAGGATTACCAGGTATAGGAATGTCGAAAGACGTATCCACCCGTGTCGATAGACGTACGGGTATTATATAAATATGTCATGAGCCAATTGTACGATATCAAATTAGATGCAGTCGAATGAATTGTGAAAATATGTTGTGTCCTCATCCGCAAATTATTCTCGGGGAATGGGAGCAAAGTATATTCCTTATTCAACATCACGCTGCTTAATTGCTTCATTCCTCATAATACCGGGAGTATTGCTTGCTTTTGTAATAGGTTCACGCTGAACTTGTTTTCCGCGCTTACCAAATGTTTTTTCGATTAAATTGTTTGTATTATTCGAGACAATACGCCAGATTTCCCTCGAGGTTGACTTAGCTTTATTGCTTACTCGATATTTACAAAAAATTAAAAATAACAACGATAGTAGTAGGTAAACAGTAATGCATTATATTTTGAAACTGAAATGTACATGTTAACCATTATTGGTTTAGCTAATAATGAATTTTAATTTTGTATCTTTATCCAAGGCTTCGCACTGAACGCTATTCAGTCTTGTTTACTCAAGAAATTATTAAAGATACCCATTGAATATGAAATGGTATGCTAAGATATTTATAAACTGTTCTCAGACCTTAGAGCTAGCCTTGATATATTAGGTACATCCGCTTATAGCGCGCAAATGAGTTTTTTCCGGCATGTCATTTCTAGTTTGCGTCTAAAGAGGGATGGAATCGCGCAATTGTATTTAAAGGATCGTTTCTTTCTGGTATAGCGGCGGTGTATACTTTTGTAGACTTCTTTGTTAGTGTTTTTGTGATGGATATATCGAACCTTGAAAAAAAAAGATATGGTTCACACAATAGCATTAATGTAATAGAACTCTCAAATGATGTAATTTTTGGTATAAATAAATAAAAACTGAGCAGTTCCATAAGAGTTCATAACTTCCAACAATAATTTTTAAGTCAAACAAAAAAACACGGATGCTGGTTCTCGAGTTACTTTTTTAACTTTTATCTTAAAAAAGAAATTGATCCTTTTACTTAGAAGCTGTCCCGGGTAACCCCAATATCAAGAACTGGAAGTTAGATTTCTGTTAAAGATAATCGCTCAATTGCGACCAAATTTTTCAGTTCTTGCCAAGGTGTTCGAGCCTATCCTACACAAATATATTCACTTTCTAGTTGAGCTGTTTTATGTAATTTACACGAAATCTGAATATAACATGCAATCTGGTGAATGATATTTTTATCCATTGTAACCGCAGAGGTTTTGCTATGACCATTGTGACCAATTGTGATATTTTCTTATAAAAAAATTTGAAATAATTTACAATAATTTTGATTTTTTTATTGAACCCAGAGATTTTCCGCAGTCTACTCAGCCTTTTAGCTGTTTACCTTCGCGATCGCCAGCAGTTAGCTAGATTTGGCTTGGAGAAGTCAGCGCCCTACCACATGCGTTACGAAATGTTAAGAAATTGCCATCTGTAGTAACAATAAAACAGCCTCTACTATCCTATTGCTGGAACAAGGCCTTTTCTTACAAATTAAAATAAGAAAGAACAGATCATACTCCACCACATAGATCCAGTGCGGATTGTCAGAGACTAGACATTATGGCCACCTGCTGTTGAAATTTATCAAGTTGCCCACATTTATCAAGTTGGCCAGTGAATCCAAGTTGGTTTAACGACTACCATATGAAGTGATAACCAGGACCAAAGGCTTAGCATGTATTCTAAAGCATAGAAACGCTCGAATATGTAAATGCCACAAGCGGTTACCAATCTGGGTTTGACCGAGCCGATTGTTGCTTAACTTGGATGGTCGCTAAGAATACTGTAGCCACGAGCGACTGTAGTGCTACGAGCTTCTCGCTTCATTATCATTATTACCTTATTATCATTATGATTTTTAGGTTTTATACAAAATGCCTTTTATACGCCAACGACCTTACTCGACGACCTTTTTTTTTTTTTTTTTCTTTAAAAAAATAAAAGCCCCACACTAGGATTATTCCTGTGTCGTGGGTGCGTTTACAAACATGAAAATTTACAAACAAATACCCAGACCGGAACAGTTAATTGTGGATCACACAAAGATTTGTCCCGTGCGGGAATCGAACCCGCGACTTTTCGACACAGTGGGCGGAGCAGCTTAAGCTCTTAACCACTGCGCTAACTCGTCCGTCGAAATAAAACCCACACAGAATTATTTGATGCTTCAGTATGACAAAGATAAATGAATAGAGTATCAAGAACCAAGTGAAGTTCGCGCTAGTAAATGGTATGAATTGACTTTTGGCCGAATGCGGCACTCAATCAGATTTTATTATAAGTCAGGGATGATATAAGATATGCAATAGATGATGATGATGATGATTGATCCGACCGATTTCGGCCATGGCGACCACTTTAAAGACCCCTAGTCAGAGTAATGCCGCTGATGCGCTCGAAGATGGCTTATGTAGCCTATCTTCGCGGCGAAACTCCGTGCACATTGAGGGCACGTAAGTACGCCGTTCTCATAGTTGTATGATATGGCAGCAGGTGGGCGGGCCTTTAACTGATTGCGTTTGGCGTCAAGGTCAGCTTTACGCTGAGCCTCGAACTCGTGTACTTGGCTGTTCACCATCCTGCGCCATTCTGGCCGCTGTGCTGCCAAACGTTCCCAACGAGAGGGCTCTATGTTGCATCTCTTCATATGTCGCTTTTGGACATCCTTGTACCGGAGGAGGGGACCGCCATGATTCCGCTTGCCCTTCTCCAGTTCAGAGTAGAAGATGCGCTTCGCCACTCTTTCCTCCGCCATACGAGATACGTGACCGCACCACCGAAGCTGTCGACGCATTAAATAGGCCTCAATGCCACCAACATTGGCTCGTCGCAGAACTTCGGTATTTCGCACTCTATCGGACCATCTGATCCTCATGATGGTACGGAGGCATTTAAGGTGGAAGCGATCCAGAGTGCGAATGTGGCGGCGGTATACACACCACGTCTCAGAGGAGTATAGGAGGTTTGGCAGCACGATTGCCATATACACCGATATCTTAGTGGGCAACTTAAGGTTATGCGAGCAGAAGACCTTGGTACATAGCTTGCCGAATGCCGCAGCTGCGGTACCCACCCTGCTATTGATCTCAGCATCAAGGTCACACTTGGATGTTACAGTGTTCCCCAGATAGCGAAATCTATCCACCTGCTTTAGCACATCCTCACCAAGTTTTATGGTCAGTGTCTCGTGACCGTGCATGTCCAGGGACATCACCTCCGTCTTATTGACACTGATCTTTAAGCCAAACTTACGGCAGGCTTGGTGGAATGCGGACATCAGCTATTGCAGGCCGTCTAGGGATTCTGATAGGAAGCACAAGTCATCAGCATACAAGATCTCAGTGATCAGTGCGTAAGAGACTTTAGTGCGAGCCTTAAGTCTAGCCAAGTTGAAAAGGCTGCCATCTGTGCGGAAACGGATGCGGACTCCCTGAGAAACAGTGTGTAAGACCTCTCTAACTACCACCGCAAAGTATAAGGCGAACAGAGTAGGCGCTAAGACACATCCTTGCTTCACCCCACAGGTAACGGGGAAGAAGTCTGTCTGTTCACCGTCTACGGCAACGCAGCATTGCATGTCGTCATGCAGGAGTCTAAGAAGTCTCACAAACTTTTCCGTGCACCCGAGCTTACCTAGCACCAACCATAGAGCTTCCCGAGGCACGCTATCGAAAGCCTTCTCCAGGTCAACAAAGCAAAGGTACAGCTGACAGCCCTGTTCCCTGCTCTTTTCTTGCAGTTGACGCACAGAGAATATAGCTTCGCATGTGCCTCGGTCCGGTCGGAAGCCAAACTGGGTCTCAGGCAGAATCTTTTCAGACAAGTTCTTTAGGCGGTTTAAGAGAACTCTAGCAAAGACCTTTCCGGGGGCTGAAAGGAGCGAAATACCGCGGTAGGAGTTGCAGTCAGATCGGTCACCCTTGTGCTTGTAAAGAGCACTTATGCGCGATACTTTAAAGGTATCCGGAACGCGCTCCTCCTCCCACATGCGAACAAATAGTTCCCACACTAACGTGTGCAACTCCTCTCCGCCGTATCTTATCAGCTCTCCCGGTATAAGGTCAATGCCAGCCGCCCGTTTGTTTTGTTGCTGTCTGATGGCAGTAACAACCTCGTCACGCAATAGAGTCTCGTCCAGCTCAAAGGCGATAGGGAGCTGAGGCATTAAACCGATACTTTGCAGATCAGCTGATCGATCCACATTTAGCAGAATGTTGAAGTGCTCCGCCCAGCGGTTTAGTATATCCTCCTTGCTTGTCAACATGTGACTACCGTCTAGAGACCTTAAAGGCACCCGAGCTTGGTAGGATGAACCAATCAGCTTACGTACCTCACTGTAGAACTCACCCAGCTGGTTTGTGTCAATGAGCCATTGCATGTGACTAGCTTTGTCCTGCCACCACTTGTCTTTCATATGTCGAGACAGCTTGCGCAATTCGAGGTCACTAGCTTTAACAACCGCAACGCTTCCTCTCTGCCTTTTGTGCTGTCGCAGGAGATCTCGGTGTTTGTCGAATGCTGCCCGCAGGGTTTCATCATTTCCATCAAACCAGTCTTCGTTGCGACGGATTTTTTTACCCAGTACAGTTGAAGCGGTATCCATGATATGAGATGACATAGTTCCCCAGGCAGCATCAACATCACCTACCTCATTAGCTGGCATCAGCTTTTCAGACAGGGCTTCAGCGTATTTCTCCCTGACCGCGATATCTTCTAGCTTATCCAAGTTCAAAGAAGCAAGCTTTTTTATAAGAGATCTACGCGGGCGACGGAGGCGGATTCGTAGCTTAGTGACAATAAGTCGGTGGTCAGACCAGCAGTGCGCACCACGCATCACGCGGGTGACCTGTACTTGGCTGAAATCTTTTTGTCTCACGATAGCATAGTCAATCAAATGCCAATGCTTAGATCTTGGGTGCATCCATGTTGTCTTGTACTTGGCGGCAAGTCTAAACATAGTGTTCGTAATTGCCAGACCGTATTGAGCACATAGACTGAGCAGCAACTGACCATTGCTGTTCATGTTGCCAACTCCATGTCTACCCAGAACTCCAGGCCAAGCCTCATAGTCCCGTCCAACCCTGGCATTGAAATCGCCCAGCAATAAAACCTGCTCCCTGGCGTTGAAGCTATCGAGGCAATGTGTCACTTCCTCATAGAACTTTTCCTTGATGTCATCAGACTTGTCTAACGTTGGAGCATAGACACTGATGACATTAAGGTAGTTGTCTTTGTCCAGGTGAAGGCGCAGTGTGGTTACGCGGTCTGAGATATGTACAGGGTACTCCTCTAAATGCTTTGCTAAGTGATTCTTGATGGCAAAACCTACCCCTGATCGTCGAGTTTCGGAGGCAGCGGTACCTTTCCAGAAGAAAGTGTAGCCGCCACCTGCTTCCACCAGCTCTCCTTCATCGGGGAGATGTGTTTCGCTGAGAGCAGCCACATCCACGCTATAGCGATGAAGTTCCCGAGCTACTATGGCGGTCTTACGTTCGGGGCAGGCGTTGACATCTCGATCAAGAAGCGTTCTCACGTTCCACGCGCCGAATGTCATAACAGGTGTTCTTTTTAAATTTCCTTTGCGGCGTCGACCACGATTTAAATGATGCGATGATAGCCGCGGTTACTACCATCTGCCATGTCGGGACGAGCATTTTTTAGGGCACCTTTTCTAGCCCCCTCCCCAGCTGAGCGGGGAAAGCAGTGCCTCCCTAAACAGGGCTGCTTTGACATCCCAAGTGCTGCCGAGCCCGTGCTGTCGTCCCAAATGTGCAGCTCGGAAACGACCACGGCGTGTTCTCACGCCCCCGGGACCGCCTGCGTGCAGATATCAGACAAAGCCTAGTTTGCATCAGGCTAGACCTCTCTACTTCTACCCATCGCCACAGGACTTTTGCGTACTCGGAGTCCAGTAACGGAAGCGGTCAGATGCGCAGGAAATATTAAGGTGCACAAGTATACGCGCGAGACACAGGTGCACATACTCATCCTTATCCTTCTGGGCCCAGTGGAACGGAGACCGTTACGACCGGAGAAGGACTCAGACAGACGGAGCAGTATCACGGTGAGAAAGATACAAGGAGTCAGTATTTTCTCACACTCCCTTAATCGCCTTCTACGATACCCACGGGAAGATATGGGGTGGCGCTATTCTGCTCTGCCGGCACCACACGGCGGGATAAGATGCAATAGATAGTAGGATTGATAAGGAAGGTTTAGATATAATTTATGAATAGTTTGGGCAAATTTTGCAAAAGTATTCGATGATGCGCTTGCATATCAGTCTCGCCTGTAATTGAATTACTAATAGGATTATTAACATTTATGCATTGCGATCGACATTGTCGTCCTTGGGTTTACCCTTTATGTTATTCTATTATTAGTTGCTGACAATGCGACAACTCACCTGTATACTCTGCGGCGTGATAATTATTTTCACACTACACACTAACACATTTTTTTTCTGACATCTTATTTCCTTCCTTTTATTCTTGACGAATATCGTCACAGTCATATTTACAGATATTCCGCATTGCCGAATTTGGAAGGATTGAGTACATAGAAAACGTATTAAATAAACACATACTACAAAATGTTTAGGCAACAACAACGACCGAATGAACGTCTTCATAATTATGAATTCATATTTTCTTACTACAAAAAAGAAGGTAAGTATAGAATTAAATTGTTTTAAATTTCATTCAGAACTAATAGACGGAATAAGGGTCCATTATATGTCAGGGTTAAGAATTCGAGGCTCTCAAAGCTTCGAATCACTTACAATCGTGCGCATTCTTGCTTCCGACAAGGGTTATAAGGTTGTTCATCTTTGAGAGGAAGTGAACAATTAATTGCGAAATTCAGCAAACGGAAAATTTCACTGCAAGATTTTACCTAGACACTTTATTTGCAGATCATTTTAATACAACCCTATTTTGAGCTTCCGTGCTAAATCACTGTTGGTTGATTACTGAGATCAGCTTGGAGAGAGTGTAAATAGTCATACAAAATCTACATAACATCTTAGCTGTAATTGGTGTCTCGCAGCAACTATTCATGAATAAAAAGTTCATACATAGTTGTTTTACTTGATTTGTGCCACCACACAGTATAAGTAAGAAGGACTATGATTAAGTTGTATAAGTGTTTTCTCGCGAGTAGTCTTGAAGAAATCCTAGTTTAAATGAAGAAGCATCGGATAGTGTAATGGCCTTACGACCAGGCGAGAGTGGGATGAAAATCACAAACATAGATATAGGCACTATACTATATCTATGATCTTGAGTCACTCGAAGCGAATGATTTATATTAAACTTGACATTTAAAAGTATAACTGGAATGAATGAGCGAGTTGTTTTAAAGTTGAAATTCGGGTTACCTCTGAGGGTAACCTAGATTCTCCTTTTTCATATTAATGATCGCAAAGGAGGTAACTTATAATTAATTGAGGCAGACATCGCTACTAACAGTCTAATGTGGCAGCGGAAGGATTGAGAGTGTGTAGGATATGTACCGCGGGTAATCTACGTGATGTCACGGTTATTAAACAGAATGTTTCTTGAAGGAGAAGTGCGACTATAGCACATTCATCTCTTAAATTTAATCTATTGTGTACGAGGATGAGGAATGAGAAATGTCTAGGAACATAACTTGTTACTACTTTATTCGTTTGCCTTGAAAGACTAGCATAACTTTAATAGGTGTGTGTTATTTCTGTGTCGAGTATGTCTTTATATCATACGATTTCGGTTAATAGTGACAACAACAATCAACTGAGCTTTTGAGCACCAATACCACTATAGCTAATCACAATGTACATATACTAACCACAAGGAATACCCCACATCTTACGACACCGACATTCTGCGTTACAGTTTATCAAGATATTAAAAGATACAATCATGGAAATTTTGGTGTATATCTTTATCGATCTGGCGTCCTAGTCAATCTGTAGAATTCCTTATAATCTGAAATGATTATTATAGTGTATTCTAAGTATAAACGGAGTGTCTCTTTGCAGGAGAATGTGCAATACGTAGATGGCTTATAAACTTATTTATGCTTATAAACTAGCTCATTCCCTTTGATCTTTGCGAGTGACGGTGGGTTTCCTCAAAGATCTAACACACGACAAAGTTGTATTAATAATTAATTAAGGCGGGGCGTAGCTAATGGTGAAGCCGTCTGCAGTCTGTTCATCTGCTTATAAAAATTTAAAGTAAGTACCTTTATCATGTTTTATCAAAAGATTGAAATGTTTTAATGGTGTCGTCGTATTTGATTCAGTACTAAGTTATACTGTGCCATTGTAAACGAAGTCTATGTTGAAGATTGGTATCGTATGACCACGGAATAAAGCAGTTACCAGTCCTCATTATATGATTCTAAAAACAAATTTGTAAAAAACGATTCTTGTATTTTATGAAGTTTGCGTTGTCAAATTTTAAAAAATTTACGATCCTATTTCGTAAGAGCATGTGAATCTTACGGACTGGATACCATTCTTCACTAGTTTTTATATGTCTAAAATAGTACCGTTTAAAAGCAGTGAGAGTGAACGTAAGTGTGACTGAGAAAAGAAGTAAATGAAAGGAAAGGATATTAAGTAGGTGAACTAACGTCAAAATAATGAAAACAGGTACTTACAACATGCAGAAGTACTTTTCGGGGTTGCATTAGAAAACCAAAAGTTATTTATTATGTTTTAAACTATTTTTGCATATTAAGCGGTCTCGTCATGTTAAGAAGTTGAATTAAAGTGATCCAAGGTTTAAATAAACTTATTACATTTGGTGTGTGGGTGGGTGTGATTATTTTGTTGATATCCACGGGCAATACTCGTAGTCCGCGGTTTTAGATCTCGTATCCTAAAAATGATTAACGACTAATGATAAATATTACTGGCGAAAATATCGCAGTATACGATTGCCCTTTTCCGCATTATTTCAGACAGGAAAGGTTTGGCCCGGGGGATATTTTTGAACAAGGAAATCATTTAGCTTCCAACCTTAATTGTTTTGGATTCTCGGAATAAAATGAATAAAATATTTGCTTTTAAAATGTCCTTTTGAATGAAATGAGAGTACGAAGCAACTTCCTACGGGGAATTGGGTTTTCATGTAATGTATTATGCCTTGTTTAAACAGTGCGAGTTGCTGACTATTGAGTTGACAGTGTCTTTTGTTTATTTATTTAACTGGCACATGTACATTATTTAACGCGAATGAGATAATCAAGTTGTCACGGTGATATTTAAACAAAGGGGGGTCCTTAAAGAAAGGGGATATTAATATTTGTTTTTGTGGATCACTCACACTTCTGAACTCTTCGAAACCTATGTGGGATTGTTACACGCTGACCGGAAAACTAAACTTTGTGAGACTGACGTGTTCAAAAAGAAATAGAAAATTTTCAAAACACATGTAAAATAATATGGCCAAAGCATGGAGACAAGCTTGTCCTCCAGCGTCTAGTTGATGGAGCGATCCCAATGGGGACGGTGACGTAACTGGTTCTACAACGCCGTGAGTACCTTGAGAGAGTGGGGAAGCGACTCTGATTCTAATCGGCAAAATGTGGAAGTACAGATCATATAGTATGAGTGCACATAATATATTGGGTATTTGTACATAGGTAATATCTTTCTTCATTTTATGGGTAGTACTGTGCGTTATAGCCCAGTATATCTATATATTTACAGTGTGTGTCAAGTGCGGTAACAGTAACAGTGAAAAATATTATACCTTGAAATAGAATTTTTCATTGGCACATAGGTGTTATTATCGTGTAGTCGCATCGCTAGCTGAGTGGAACAGTGACACTAGTAAGAGGAAGCCAGAGAGGTATGTAAGGATAGAACCCGTTGGCACTCTGTACACTCTGCCTACGCCGCAAGGGATCTAGCGTGATGATATAGATAGATAGATAGATTTGGAATTAGAGTGCTAATTGGACTGACCTCATTTGTGACTTCTGCCATTGTTACATTCAACCAGCGTATATATATTATAAGAAAATTCAATTAACCTCTTGATAATTATCCAATTTCATTTTTAAATCGTACATACTTCTTATGGTTTTCTATCTTTTAGGATAGACTTAATTATAAGACATCTTGACGCTAAATTATAGTCTTAAGCTAAGTAGTACTCAATAGACTAGGGTTTTGGTGTCGTAGATACTGCCATTTCAAAGAGTATTACGTTGCTTTTGATAACACTATAAGCTTAAACAAACTCTCCTTCCATATGGCTCCCGTTATATCGTGCTTGGATTATCGCTGTATACCTTAATTTTAAACGACATCGTGGTAGGCCCACAAAGAGTTGGCGGGATGAACTGGACACCTTTATGAGCGATTGGTCCTCAATAAAAGCCCTAAAAAAAGAGTGGAGTGAAAAATATAAAGGGAGGTATTTACTTAAGCAGTGGCACACTAATGGGTAGATAATAATAAATAATGGTATTTGCTGCTGGACTTAGTCGCCTCTTACGACCCGCTTTTAGTTCACCTTGCGATGAAGATATTACATTCTCACTCCTTTCGCACACGGAACAGAGTATGTATGTTATATAAAAGAGCGTTATGTAAGCGTACCTTGCATTTACAAGGCGCAAATAAGCATATTTTAAAAATATCCCATTTGTTATTGCCACTTAGCGATACGATCGACGCGACGCTCCGGGCGGTAGTGTGAAGCCGGGTGCACGGAAAGCACTGGGACTTCAAAGAGTGAAGAGTGAAACAGTTTCAAATACTGACCTGCGATTTCTCGTCGGTTATCTGAAAAAGAAAAATGATCAAATAAGTTTAATGATTCTTAATCAAAAATTGTTATTACTAAATTGCTAATAATAAACACAAATTCGTAAAAAAACAAGAAAATAAAATTTAATTAAAATTCTTTCGTTTTATTAAAATTGTAAAAAAAAAACATTTCTGTGTGGCCCCGTGCGCGACCGGCCGTACGAGCCAAAGATACAATGCTATTAACGTACTCGCTCCGTGGTAATCTTTACTTTAACACAGATTATTCTGATTTAAAGTCAAATGACTATAAATTAGTAAAATATGGCCCAAAATCAAACATAGTAACGTAAAATAATGAAGTACTACCTACATCAGGTATTACATAAAAATTCAGTGAAAATACAAATCAATAGCATCATCAACAACTTTAAGTTGTTTAGATACAAGTAAAGCTAAGCTGTTTGAAATCATTTGATGAAATGTGTAGATACATGATCTAAGATTTGGTACATTACAAACATTTTTATATTTTGAAAATCCCACGCAATTCTGCTTAGTAGAATACAAATTTCTGGAATTATGTGAAAACACCAATTTCAACTTACAATGGCTTCCATAAAGACACCGTAAATATATTGAAGTCAATATCAAATGTCACGCTATGATGTATTTCTCTACACAAACTTTTCTCGTATAGCGGGACATTTATTTTCTTTTCCATTGCAAGCAGTCAATTCTCGAACAATACTCGGAACAAATTAAACCAGTTTTCAGAGTTTGATGTCAAATTGGAATTTATGTTGCTGACAGATACCATGCTTTAGTGGAAAGATTGGGTTTCTGTCTAATAGTTCGCTTGAAGTCAGTGGTGTGCATTGCATATAGGCAGTTGAGCAGTGCCTATCTTAGTATATATAATAATAAAATTTATTTATTTATTATAAAGAAGAGTTTATGTACAGTTCATATTTACAAAGGAGGAAAAATTGCAGAAAAAGGACAAAAGCACACAAAAACTAGTATTAATAATAGACCGAAAGGCTTCACCTCCATCTCAGTATATTATACTGAATGTAGATATACGTTACTAATCACCATACTTAGGTAAGTATGATGATTGAATTTATTTTATTTATGTAGTTATATTTAAAGGTAGTGTAATTGAATTCTTACATCGTCACGCCTATAGTCCCCAAGCGGGGGTGGTAGAGGTGTACTGAGTACACCCACGTTTCGCCGACGATGTTAGGTCCCATGTAATAGGGGGCGAGCCTATTGCCATATGCCGGGCACAATTGCAGACTCCGGACTCATACTGGTATTTTTTCTTTAGAAAAACTATATTTGTCCGACTTATGGTTTGAACCAAGGACCACGATGTGATCACGAGATCACAAAGCGGTGTGCTTTGCTATTAGACTAACGAGGCAGTCGCTTTGAATTCTTATGAGGCAGATACTGCTTAATTGCCTATATGCAATCCACGCCACTGCTTGATGTGCAAGTACACAATGTGTGTATTAAGATAGTGTAACGGCGGCGTGTGGAACGATATGACTAATACACAAACAGAACTTCGACACTTGCATCCCACGTGATTAAAGAAAGGGGGACGTAAGATTTTGTGGATTAAATGATCTACAATATTTATTTAGGTAAGCAACGTGTAGACAGTAAAATTCGGTAACTGCGTACACGCACTAACAATCCACTGCTTTATAGTTTTGCTTATAAAACACGGCACGATCGTAAACAAGCCACATCAGGTGAATAAACATTTTCTACTTAACGCTAATACGAAGATGTCCGACAACCTGATTATGTCTAAAGTAGCCTGCTTATCTTCGGGTCACAGGTAGGAATTTATGTACTCAAGCCGCTCTTCCAATTATATGCTGGGGTTACCAAACTACTAATCGAATTTACATTATGGAAACCACACGGCCACAACGTTGTTAAGAAACTTAACAGACAATTTTTATATTCACTGTAAAATATGTTCGTTCTATTCACTGTAAAATACAGTACTAACTAAGTTTAAGTGCTACATGACTTTATTACTTAGATCCCTAAAATAAAGTTCAAACTTGAGAAATAGTGTGCACGAGTTATTTCCTTTTCTGTCAATTGCAGTTACACCCCACCCTTGCGGTTGGAGAACGTTTCGTCATTGTTAGTAAATTTAAATATAAATTACAAAGGTAGTTGAATATTCCATTTGTACTGTCCTGGCCATAAAAGAACTTCCTGCCTCCAATGTATTCTTTATATGTATTCTGTGTATTCGGTATTTTTTATGTTGTAATATGTAATGAGCAATCATTTACAATTATCCATAACTTATATGAATCATATAATGCAATGAATAGGACGCAGTTTGGGTTGACTTATTAAGAACACACGAAGTGGATATTTTTTTTGTTTATTTAAGAAACTTTATCAAATATTATACAATTAGATTTTTTTTTTGAAAATAAGATTTAATTATTTTTTAACGTAAATATTCTCTTATTAACTAAATATGTTGTATATATTTTTATCAATAGCTTTGAGTTTTTGTTGGTTAAAATTCACCATAAATTAATTGCGGAAATAGTTTAACATGTTTACAATTTCATAGAAAAGATACACTTAAAGATCTAAAGTACGCATTGGAATTTCTTATTAGCCTTGCCTAATACATAACCGCTGCAAAAGTTTTCTTACTAACCTCGTTGTAAAAAAGAATCACTTAAATAAGTCGCAATATCGGTGTATTCGGGTATTCAGTTCAGCAATCGAGTGTTGCACACGTGCCGTCCCAAATAGTCACTAAAGGCCAATCAGTGCGGGATTGTGAAGCTTCAATAATGAGTCGACATGGTAACCACATTGCTCATTATTATTCAGTATGTTCTGGATTATACTGCGACCGCGGCGTAAGGGATTGATCACACTTATCGTAATTAATTGAAAAAACAATGTATATTTATAAAAAAATAAATACCCATATACAGCCACTTTTATGACGGTATTTTATAAGTTCCCAATAATAGGGGCCGAGCTTATTGCCAGAATGCCTACCGGGCGCAATAGAAAATAAAATAAATAATAAAAATATTTTGTTTTCAGGTGTAGTGGCACATAGCATGTTAGTACTACAACTTATTTTATGTTAGTAAAATACATTAAGTCACCTACATAATAAAACATAATTCATCTGAGGAAGATTTATCAAGCCCCGCGTCTGCCATGTAGGTTGAGAAATCTACCTACAGTAGGTCCATCTAACCTCTCTAATACAATCTCCAATGCAACGCTAGACTCCGGACCCAAACTGGGAATTTTACTATCGATAACTTACGCACTTTATTTACCATTACATGAATAGGGCAGTCATCGGTCAGGCTCTCTTTGCAAATAATGGTATACATGAGTATCGGAGCGCTATTTTTATTAGTTTACCTAAACGTAAATATATATTTCTTACAAAGGAACGTAGCGCCACACTAGATTTACTAGAAATTATACATGTATCTTCACGATGTTTTCCTTCACCGTTAAAGCAAGTGATAATTAATGTTTAGGAGTAAGTAAGTAATTAATTTTTATCGTAAGGAAATCTGCATGCCTAAGAGTTTCTCAAAGGTGTGTGAAGTTCGCCAACCCGCACTAGGCCAGCGTGGTGGACTATGGCCTAAACCCTCTCAGTTTTAGAGGAGGCCCGTGCCCAACAGTGGGACAGTTTCTTAACAGGGCTAATATTATATTATATTATTATACATGTATCGTGTGTGATGACAAACAAATATGTAACAACAAGACACACAAACATGAAACCCACACAAACACCCCGACCGAAACAAACAGTGGTGGGGCACGAAAATTTTTATCCCGTGCGAGGATCGAATCTTACCACTAAACCGAGCCATCGTCCAAAATCGTGGTGAATCCCAAAATTGATTAACCCGAGATAATACGGCGGTTAACCTAGAACATAAAAGATATTTCGGGAGTAAAATTGGAAGGAAATTTAACGGTATATACAGCTCCTGAGAATAATAACAGTGGAGTCGGCCTTGCCAATTTGAGTGAATCTTATCCTTAACAAGATTTGTTTTGTTTAACAAGCACTTTGTGAATAATTTTACATTTAATACTTAATGATTGATTACGGACACGCCCGTAATTATTTGAATGTAAGCTATATTAATGAAAGTGAAAGAAAATATTTCTTTCAGCCTGGGTGTTTGTGTACCTTAATTTCACGTTTATAAACACACCTACGATACAGGAATAATTCCTAGCGAAGGGTAACATTAAAAAAAGTTGTTATTTTCACCCATTTTAAAATGGGTGACAGAACTGTAGTTTCTATCATAAATGCGATCATTGCTAACTGTAGGAAAACATGAATTTTACGTGACAAACATAATGAAATGACCCTACCCAGTTTTAAATTAAACCTGTTAGTATAACTGTTGCTCCTACAGGTGGCCGGTAGGGTGTCACATTATCTAACCAAGGTCGCAATCCATTTGGTAATGATGACTAATTGTGTACCTTCGCGTGTTGCTACATCGAGGCTCGGTTACACAGAGGGGTGAGACTTAGCGAGGCCATGAGATTAAATTGTTTACACGGCACGATTTTACGGACGGTTCAAAGGGAAAGTGTTGTTATTTTTTTCCCTTAAAATGGTATATTTTCCTTCCTTCTGAAAATTTGTTGGCCAAATACACGTACACGATAACTTTGATGTATATATCAAGAAATAGTTACGCAAGTTATAGTTATAGAAATAGAATCTCAAGGGAAAACATTTTTAGTCAATACTATTTTTTTTGAATACCTAACTGTTAACTTAGTCAGATTTTCTTCAACATAAATTAAATCATATATTTCCATAAAATCATCCAATATTTTGAAAATGAAGTGACTGAAATTGATACTGTAAGACTGCTAAAATATGCATAGGATCTGAAAAACAGTAATATATAAATTAACTGGCATGTTTTGTGATTCTCCAGTCGTCGTCATATCGTAGGGCATAAATGTAAACTCATCTAATAGTGTCATGTTCTCATACTATTATGCATTGTAAACATTAGTGCATAAGTGAATCGCTATAAATTTGAAGAGAGTAATTTGTTCCATTCAATAAGCATTAGGGGGGGTGAGAAAAATTATGATGAAATCATCTTTTCTACTAACATATGTATATTTGATACATGAGATTATATTCCACCAGAACAACTCTATATAACTACATACATAGCTTGAACTAACAGACTCGTATATATTATACCTATTTAATACGTTCTGACTTATCGAGCACGACCACGAGGTCATGGCTTCGAATTCAACGTCGGAAAAAGAGTTAAATCTGTTTTTCGATTGAACTATTGCATTCTCAAGTCTGGAATTTTGCCCGGTGTATAGACAATAGGCACGCATCCTATTACACTTTGACCAAACACCTCTGCTACACCCGCTTCGGGAATATAGGCTCGATGGTATTTTTTACATAAATCTTTAGCCTTAGCTCACACAATAAATACACCATCCAATTCGGGCTGAGTTAATTTGTCAATGTGGTCCTTGTCAAACAAAAAGGGTGACAGCTTTTCGAGGTTAATTTAAAAACTGTAGGTAGTGTGGTAAACAGCGAGTCGTTACCTACCCGGTCAAAGACAAATTGTGACCCTTTTCAAACTTGTCGGGGTTTGTAAACCATTTCATACTTGAAAGGACTTCATTTTATTTTATACGTGCTCCAAAATGTATTTGAATTACAGAAGAATTATGAATTTCAAGAGTCCCGTAAGGTCAAGTTTTCATACAAAAGTAGTTTCACTTGAATTTCAAAGCGGCTTGAAATCAAATTTAGCAATCGTAATGGAGCGAGTAATATTAAGTTATGAAATTGGATTCGCGTATAAGAACGAAACATAGCAATAAAATAAGATTCTTGAAACGTAAATTAAATTTTTTTGTAGGTAAATAATACACAAAAAATACCGTCAACTTATGTAGGACTAGCAGAGGTGTATTAATTTAACCCATTTATCGGCGACAATGTTTAGTCCCAATAATAGGAAGCGAGCCTCTAGCCGCATACCGGCCACAATTCCGGATTCTGGGTTGTTAACGAAAATTTTTCGATACACGAAGAACACATTGTCCGATATAGGATTCGAACTCAAATTTTTTTTGTAGTATAAAACGGATTAATTAATTTTCCAATTACTCTATTGACACCTTTTATTTCATACTCATTGTTATAGCGCGTTCCATCACAAACAGATAATTATTCCCTTCAACGACCATACAATCTCTATTGTATATGTTTGTATTAAATACGTAGGAATATACGTATTTGACTTGATTTAAAATTAATTTCGCTAAAAGGTCGAGCCTCTTGGGAAATCATGACAAAGGCGGACGACGCCGCGAGATATTTTTATCGATATTTTGAGACTCTTACACATATTTAAATAACTAGAGAAAACACAGATGTACCTACTCTAAATGTTGGTTTACTATTTCTATGTACCATGCATATATATGTACCCTTGGCAGTGGAAAAGTAAAATTGCTAAAGCGTCATTATATACTATCTCAGGATATACTTCTTCTTCTTCTTCAAGTTATGGCTTCACACTAATTATAAGTGTATATTTCCAGTGTCCAGTGAGATACATAATCGTGTTTGTTTAAATTAATTCGACTCCCCGATGAATTTGATGACAACGATGATAATGAAATTAATGAAGTACCCCACCCTGGATAGTAAAGCGGTGGATACTTCACATACCAATTGCAACGGCCGTTTTGAGGGAAGTCGAAAAGGCACGTTTTATCACTTTGTTACAATTACCTTCAATCATGCACATATAAGAACACATAATGGTTAATATTCTACCAACATAACACATTATTAGTCGAAATAACACAAGTTTTGGAAATTAAAACAGATTGACAGCATCACTCTTCGACTCCCCACCAAAACTCGAATCTAGGATATACTTGTCCACTGCTGAACATAGGCCTCCCCAATCGCTCACCAGCACAACCGGTCCGATGCCACCTGCATCTAACGACTTCCTGCGATCTTAACAAGATCGGATCGTCATTATAGTAATTTTTACATAATACTTCACCTACAAATAATAATTCACCTTTATAAAATATCGTACTTTTTCTACCGAGATATTTGTTCATAGATTTCTCAAGAAGAAATTAAATAAGGAGGATTCGGACTAGGTCGTCCCAGGTGTTTCGCCCCTCATGGCATAAATGAACCTATTTGCCCCTTGAAAGTGAAAATGCTCCCGTTCGCCCCTCATTCAATACTTTTCACAAAACAGTTTTTTCAAAGTTTTAAAGCCAAGTCGAAATAAATTTTAGGCACAATGCAGTAAAATTCAGATTATAATTTGCTTTTGCTTATATTGAAGGAGGAGCAAGTCGGTGGATCATAAATATTAAATATAAGTTCGCTCCGTGTTGAGGGGCGTAAACAGGGGGGGGGGGGGGGGGTGAAAGGTTAAACGACCAATATAGTGAAACATCGCCCCCAATTCAAACAGCCGTTATTAAATTGTAAAAAGTCAAATATCATTACCCGCTGGAGCTATCTCTATCGTTACTCTATGTATATTTATTATGTCGATTTAATTATCAATGAGAAGCACGCTTCAATAGTTATGCGTATAAGCTGCGCTGATCTTGACGTAACATTTGTAGTAGTCACATAAAGGTAAGGTTTGGCAAAGAATATACGCTAATTTATTGCAAGACTGCTAAAACTACAAATAAATTTTATCTATTTTTAAATCTCAAATATTATCCCACTAATATTATAAATGTGAAAGTTTGTTTGTTTAGATGTTTTGATGTTTTTTACTCAATCACTATTATTTGGATTAACACATAGAATACTTCTTATACTGGAAAAATGTAAGGTTGCTGTTTAAAAGTCAGCGCGGATGAAGTCGCGGGCAGAATTTAGTAATAATATATTAATAATACTCATGAAGACCGTATAGTACCTGGTGCTCCAGAAAGGATGGAAGGCCCAAAGTCCGACCACCAGCCAGATACACTTAGCACCGGGTTTATACAGGCTAATTGGTGATGCTATATTATATATAAACCTATCAGAATCAGAATCATAATATTTTTTATTATATATACGATTAACGGATTCGCATGGGTAGATGCGTTCGCGAAGTGTCGTGTTGTCGCATTTTTTAATATAAGCGCGAATAGGTTCGACACCTAGATCGGAGTGGAGATCGACATTCCGTATGAACCAGGGGGCTCCTACGGCTTTACATTGCATTTCCATAAATTGGATTGCGAATTGGAACACACAAATGTGGAAGAAAATAATTCATCATCATCTCAGCCTATACATGTCCACTGCTGAATATAGGCCTCCCCAATTGCTTTCCAGCGTAACCGGTCCGATGCCACCTGCATCCAACGACTTCCTGCGATTTCCACAAGATCGTCGGTCCATCTGGCAGGCGGCCGTCCTATGCTGCGCTTGCCAATACGTCGTGGTCTCCACTCTAGCATCTTTCTGCCCCAACGCCCGTCCGATCTTCGCGATATGTAGCCCGCCCATTGCCACTTCAGCTTGCTAATCCTGAGGGCTATGTCGGTGACTTTGGTTCTTCTACGTATCTCCTCATTCCTGATTCGATCACGTAGAGAAACGTCGAGCATAGCGTAGTAGAGTAACACGTAGAGCTCTTTCCATAGCTCGCTGAGCAACTCTAAGCTTTTTTATGAGACCTATTGTAAGAGACCACGTCTCTGATCCGTATGTCATCACACACACTGACTAAAAACTTTAGTCTTTAGTCGAAGGAAGATAATAATTGGTTGGTATGAATCATAACATCAGCCATCATAGCAAGTTCAAATAGAACACATAATAGGGAGTAGATTTCTTGCACTATTTGAGAGGAGCTCGTAGCGCTGTTACTAGCGATCGCGTGTTATAAGCGATCACTAAGGTTAAGCAGCGTTCTGCTTGGTTAGTCCGAGATGGGTGACCGTTTGTGACCAAATCACAATATTTTTTATACAGGTGGGTCTAAGTTAAATCAACAAAATTAACTGTACAGAGAATTCTTACATGGCATTTTTATATTCGATTCTCCGTATATCTGAAAGCACGTTAAGCTGTATTCATAAGATAAGTACTGTAGTTAATACCTCCCAAAAGCAAGTGGCCACAAACCTACCTCCGCCAATCCGCACTACGCACTGCGTCGGCGTGATGTAGTATGAACTGATCTCTCTAGATTTGTGAGAAAAGGCCTTTGCCAAGTAGTGGAACAGTATTTATTATTATTTATACTATTTGAGGGACTTGGTTTATGCCAGTTCAAAATACAACATATCTAGGCTACACTTTACGTACGAAACACACTTCCCCCAGAACGCAGATTTTTGTGTGGCGAACTCATAACAATAATATTATGTAGGCGATGGATCAACGACCCACACAGAGCGAGTTTAGCATTCCTCACATAAAGTAGTGACTTCTGAAGTACGGAGACACTCGCAAATGGAAATGCCACACACGGTTACACATCTCAGACTGACCGAGTCGAACTCTGCTTAGACTCGGTGGTCGCTACAAACACTACAGCGCTGCGAGCACCTCCATTTTTACTTCTAGACTTTATTTTTACCGAGCACACGGAATGTCGCCGTAAAGAAGATACACAAATGTTGTATCTGTGTTGAGTTGATCCGATACTGTCGATTATTTTTTATAGCAAACCGAGTAGAGCCATTGTAAAAAAAACAGACTTAAAAAAACCAAAAATATAAGTTAACTAAAAAGCAAGAATAAATGTTTTGTATAACGATTTAATACTTATTTGGTTTGGTATTTGTTTTGTTATAATAGATAGATAGATAACACTTTATTGTTCCACCAGAGATACAAAAAGGAGATAAAAGAAGCAAGTTTACAAATTGAAAGTTAGTGTAACAATGGGCGGCCTTATCACTAAAAGTGATCTCTTCCAGGCAACCTTTGGATGGAGAGAATCTGAAGAAAACGTAAGATTTAGGGGTGTACTTAACAAATCAGTAAAAGAGTATACTTACCTAGCCATTTGACTGTCAGTTCTTTACATAAAAATATTGTGAAAAAAAGCGTTCCAGGTTTAGTAAAATTAATGTCACGAATAAATCTGAAGTGGCAGCATAATTCAATGGTTTATACACCGTCACGTCTATATTCCCCAAGCGGTGGTGGCAGAGGTGTACTGAGTACACCCACGTTTCGCCGATGATGTTAGGTCCCATGTAATAGGGGACGAGCCTTTTGCCATATACGGGCACAATTCCAGACTCCTGACTCATACTAGGAATTTTTCGTTAGGAAAACTACATTTGTCCGACCTAGGATTTGAACCCAGGACCTCGTGATCACAAAGCGATGTGCTTTGCCACCAAACCAACAAGGCAGTCAATGGTTTATGCTTATACTATTAGGGCTGTGGTGGAGATACTGTACGATCAACGGACTGGTATGTTGTATAATATGTTGAAGAATTATGGTATGTTGTAATATATCTGGGTAATGGAAGCACATTTATAAGAATAGACATGACGGAACAGTGCATGTCACTAATGACGTAAGAATTGGTATATGCTACTCAGCTCTCGCAGCAGCAAATAGTTATCTGCAAAATTTACTTTTCGTTATGTCTGCCGCGACTAGTCACTTTTCAACACAAATTTGTTTACGTTTAATACAGCGGATGTGTGAAAAAAAAACAATATATGATATGAAACTGATTTTCTGGACGGACGGGAAACACGGGTATTGAGACTGGTGTGGAATTAAAAACTAAATCAATCCACATAATCTATCGACATATGTAAAAATAATTAAAATAATATTAGCCCTGTTAAGAAACTGTCCCACCGTTGGGCACGGGCCTCTTCCTAAACTGAGAGGGTTTAGGCCCTATGTAAAAAGATTTATTAAATTTAGTTTGATTTTACTCAGTGTGCATCTATAAACATATACATATAATAAAACAGAAAGTAAATCGTGTCTGTACATGGAATACTTTTAGGAAATAACAACCCAGGGGTATCATACTATCGATGTAGAATCCAATTCTACAATATTTAGCTTTCGTGTCTGTCTGTCTGTCGGAGGGTATGAACCGGCATCACGAAAAAACTACCAGGCGGATTTTGATGAAAATTTGCACGGAGATACCTTAAAATAACGGCTTACGTATTGTATAGTATATATCTCGGAAAATTAAAAGGTTTTTCCAGAAAAGACGAAAATAAGCAAAACATTGGATTTCTAAAAAGAAACTTTACTCCAAATCTGTTTGATGGATTTCAATGAAATTTTGTGTAATTGTAGTGTGTACAAAACTCTGTATACTTATGTTTTCGAAAAATTTAACAGTTCCTGAGGAAAGTACAAAAAAGTCGATTTTGATAAATCATTCATTGTGCCAAAACTACTTTTTAGAAGTCAGTGAAACTTAGCACGGAGATATTTCATATGACAGATAATATAGTTTATATTTATGTTTTTAGGAAATAAACGGTTCGTAGGGAAAAGTAAAGAATCTCTAGCTATACATGCTACATATAATAAACTGTAAGGAAGTCGTGTCTGTATATCGACTATTTTGGGAAATAATAACCTAGGGATATCATTCTATCAATTTAGAAGGCCATTCCACAATTTTGGGCTTTTGTGTCTGTTTGTCTGCCTGTCCAAGAATATGAACCATCATCACGTAAAAACTACCGAGTGGATTTTGATGAAACTTTGCATACGGATACCTTAAAATGTTGGTTAACACGTTATATACCTATATAACATGTGAGCCAATATTGTAAGGTATCCTGTATTATCATAATACCTTTATCCCGAAAATGGTTTTTCTAGAAAAGACGGAAATAAGCGAAACATTGGATTTCTAAAAACACACTTTACTCCAAACCTGTTTAATGGATGTCACTGAAATGTTGTGTAATTGTAGCCTGTACTAAAGATCACAACACTGCATACTTATATTTTCGAAAAATCTAACAGTTTTTGAGGAAAGAAAAAGAAAGTCGATTTTGATAAATCATTCATTGTTTTTAAATCAACTTACTAGATTTCCGCGGGATAACCCATAAAACTTTATTTCTGTTTGTCCCGAACTACAATGTTACAATGTAAAATATGTGATTTTGCCTACATATGATTTCGTCCATGTACTGATATAGGACTCAGGTTCGTTTCCTCACGAAAAACTTTCCAGTGGTTAAGAGCACTCACTCGAAATTGTTCATACGTTTGATTTCAACACTCAAACACCATTTTGTGTATGAACTGATGATGCATTCGGGATTGTTTCTACTGGAAAGAACTCTAACGATGAATGGGCCGGATACGAAACTGTAACGACGGTTAATATCTTACGAAAAGACTAAGACAAAATGTACTGACAACACTTTGCCACATACTTAGCTGGCAATGTACCGTTAGATACTATTACGATAGATTATCTTCTATCTCTATATTATAATCTTTGACAGGGTAGGTAGAGAAGATTTAAATCAGAAATATTTTACCGATCATTTAAAAATAAATAGATAAACTGATAATGATTCTTGAATAGGAAGATATTGTATTCGATTTATTAATGAGACGGCGTTAGTGTTGTGTGTTGAATAGGATCGTGCTATAGTTTAGTTTATAATTTACAAAGACCACCTGTGCGGGCTAAGTGGGGCTACAGATGAACGCGCGGATAGAGTTAATTGATAGAGAAATAAGTCTGGTGGAAGTTGACAAAGTATATAATAAATTCACTATACGGTTCTCCCGGAATAGTTAGTCTCCCTGTTAGTTTTTCATATTAAAATAGCTGAACGAATTTAATTTAAACTTGATATGAATGTGTCTTACATAGTAAAATAAAACAGAACACTTTTTATCTTGAAATACTGCTGTGGAATATCTATTATTTCTTCATACTAAAACGGCTATACAGATTATAAAAAAACTTAATATGAAAAAATCACAGGTATACAATGCTAAAGTGGAAGGACGTAGAAAAACAACTATTTATAGTTTCACAAATTATATACAATATTTATAATTATATATAGCAACAGCAAAGAATTAATAATAAAAAAACGGAGCATAAAATTTGCGAAATTTATTACTAACATAGTTATTAAGACAGATTGTTACTAACAAACTGGATGTAAATATTGATCCGAAATAAATCATTATTATTATTATCGCTGAGATTCACGGGATTTTCCTCGACCCTTTGAAAGGCTTGCATGGGGACATGGGTCCAACACGCAGAGACCCTTTGCGAGAAGTTAATGTCATGTAAGTCACCTGCTGAGATCACCTGCTGAAAATGATGAAACATAATCAGCGAACTGACCCCAGGACAGGTGCAAGGACTATTGTAAATTATGGAAAGGAAACAAGGGCTATATAAATGTGGTTTGATGGACAAAAACTGAACTATTTCAAAGGGGATGGACACCGGCCCTAATTAGTGATACCTAATTACCCGTGGCCGGCGGTGACACGCCGCTAACTATATAGGCCGTCAAACGGTCGTCCTAGGACAACTGAGGGCAACACCGGTGTGAGCGGCTCAGGAGTGTAGAGAAGTGTGCTGCGCTTTCTCCGAAGTTACTCGCGGCGTTATGCCCTTTAACACTTGGAAGTGCCAAAGGGCATAATGGAGAGTACATTGTACATTGACGTAAGACGGCATTATCTTCCTATGTCGATATAGCTCTCACGGCTCCTCTCTGGACGGCCAATTAAGGCAAGCCAGAGCCGAGAGTCCTGCGGGCACCCTTCGGTTTGCACTCGACCGACGAAGACACGCCGAGTTGGGGGTTGACCGACTTTCTTAAGCACTCGGGTCCGTGGTGTCGTTACGCACCAAAAGCTCGCCACAAGCTGCCCTGCGGGCTTATTATTATTATTATAAAAGAAATATACATATTTACATAGGGTCAAACGGTTCCACGCCGCTGTAAGATGTTAGTGTACCTAGAACAGATCAAAGATATCGGGGACTAGACTATCTTACCATGACCAATACACCATGTCTTATCCGAAGGGCAAGTCAAGAGTCTATGTAACCGGCGAGCGTGTATAAGACAAACTATGAAAGTGGAAAGAGACAGAAAGGTCCGTAGGGAAAGAACCTGTTGGAACTCTGTACCCTCTGCCTACCCCGCAAGAGATCTGACATGATGATATGTTATTGATATAGATTATTCGATAGTATTAAAGTATCTTAAGTCGTGAAATAGTAATTTGAAATAGGTAACTTTTTTTTGCACACTAGATTATGCCGATATTATCTATCTAAGTGTATATACCAATCACACCAATATGCATTTAGTGGGTTTTACCGGCCTGCATAAAGGCCCGAAGATATTAATCATATTTTGGCTAAAGAAAAGCCTGGCAATCTTTCGATTTCCCTCTTCTTCTTCTTCACAGGTGACTGGAAGCCGTGAGGGCTCCTGCTGAAATTGTTCTACAACGAAAATTTAGTAATATTTAATTTAACTGTTACTGTTAGTTGTATACTTTTGCAAAACAAAGACGACTTAATTTAAGCGAAAAAAGGTAGACTGCTTAACTTACTTTGTCAAATAGTCGCAGGTATGATCCCCGCACAGCGCACGGGAATATTCATATTGAATTTGTGATTTTAATATAAAAAGATATTTTATGCGCATATGGGCAAAATAAAAAAAGTCTTTGTCCGTGTTAATTTTCAGAACGTCGGAACCGATTTAATACGCTATCACTGTAAAATGGAGGATTTTCAGAGGTTGGTTAAGACTACTTTTTAGCTCGCGAAATGCAAGATCCATGGGGAATAGTTGTTTTTATTTCTCCATATTAACACGGCTGAAAGGATTTAAAAGAAACTTAATATGAGGGTGTCTCTTAAGTCTTGGAATAATGCTATCGCAAAAAGTCCTACCTACCTATGTCAAATTACAAAATAAACGCGTGCGAAGCCGCGGGAAACAGCTAGTTTAAACAATAAATATTACAATATTTGATAAATGAATTGATTTTAGACATAACTACCGGTTTTACTAAGTAAAATTGTAGTACATAACTATTTAAAAAGTGCAAAAGTAAAACTATTCAAATCCTGAAACGCTGTAAACATCAATTTGTCGTTGGATTTGTGAACACGACTATACGTAGATTTTATAATTGCCTTTGAAGAAAGAAAGGATTTAATAGCATCATATAAAATTAGTGGCTCGTACTTAGTAAATGTTCAACTGATTTCGCCGTCATAATAACCTAGCTCGAGGTGAATATGACCATATGGTTATGAAAGATAATTACAGCCCCGTTAGGAAAATACCAAATTCGCGAATAATATTCTTGTGTTTCATAAATTCCGAATATTGAAAACAATTTATGGTTGTTTTGCTTTTGCTCAAATATAAGGCAACTTGTTTCCATCTGCCAGCTTTTATTTAAAATATTTCCTTGGAGTATACATCTGGATAAACAAGAGGTAATGTTCGTCTACATCAATTACGAATGATATATTATAATATATTTGACTATCTTCCTTTCCTCCCTTGGCATTCCAAGGGAAAAAGTCAAGGGAATTATTACTTACAAAGTGTTGTTGTGAGTATTAACAATTCCCGAGGTTGTGTTGCAAAATAGCTATAAATTTTTTATATTTTTGCTGAGTCCTTAACTCTATTTGATGAAACAAGATTCTGTGATGAGCTTTTGGTATAAGAAAATCATATTTCTATAGAAGGCATTTCTTCCTTACTGGGCTGGAAGCGAAAGAAAAACTTAGAATGCCCCAGTAGCCTTACTTTTGCTTGGCTGGTGGTAAGAGTCCACCAAAGGCAGTAACGTCGTCCGATCAAGGACCAGAAAAGGAAAATTCGAAATAAACCCTATACCAACCCGTCTGGCCAGCGTGGTATAGTAGGCCAAAAAACCTCCTAACATGATAAGGCACCTAAACCAAAGGCCCCCAGTTCCCAGTAGTCCCGCTGTCCGCTGCCACGGTAGCGGTCGCGGTAACAGCGGGGCAGGGGGTGCGAAGAATCTCCGGGCTACGACACAAGGCTACCAAAAACACCTGACCCTGGCTACGTACAATGGACGCTCTCTACGGCTGGACCAACACCTCACTGAACTCGAGGTAGAACTAGGTCGCATAAACTGGCACATATTGGGGTTATCCGAAGTCCGAAGACAGGGCGAGGACACGATGACCCTTGAGTCAGGCCACCTGTTCTACTTTCGGGAAGGTGATCGGCCCTCTCAGGGCGGTGTCGGTTTCCTGGTCAACAAAGCTCTCACTAACAACGTTGTGGAAGTCAGCAGTGTGTCGACACGGGTAGCGTACCTCATAATTAAAATCACCGACAGATACACCCTGAAGGTGGTACAGGTATATGCGCCGACTTCGACATACTGCGACCACATAGCCGAAGCCATGTATGAAGACATCGCCAAGGCATTACATGGCACCACCAAGGCTTACTACAACGTTGTTATGGGGGACTTCAATGCCAAAGTGGGAGTACAAGAACGCGGCGAAACGATAATCGGACCCCACGGCGTGGGGCGCCGAAACCACAGGGGGCAGATGCTGGTCAAATTTCTGGAATCGCAGGGGCTCTTCCTGATGAATTCGTTCTTTAAGAAGAAGCCTCATAGAAAGTGGACATGGCGAAGCCCCGACACTGTGACGAGGAACGAGATAGACTTCATCATGACTGACAGGAAGTCTATGTTTAGAGACGTCTCCGTGATCAACAGGTTTAATACCGGCAGCGATCACCGACTTGTCCGAGGCGCTCTAAATATAAACTTCAGGGCCGAAAGGCGTCGTATGATGAGATCTACTCTCAGATCTACTGCGCCTCAAATAGCTTTAGGGTCCGAAAAGTTCCAACTGGAGCTTCAAAATCGTTTCGACCTGCTGGAAACCGAAGGCAATGTTGACGAGAAAACCGACACAGTGGTCAAAACGCTACAGGATGTGTCTCGAAGGGTGTTTCCCGGCAAAAGCGGTAACAGAGAGTCTAAACTCGCGCTCGAGACTCTTGAACTTATGAGGCAGAGACGAGAAATGTCATCCACGCAGGCGTCTTCGCCGGATGGGAGGAACCTCAACCGGAAGATCCGGAAGCGGGTGCGATGTGACCTCCGATGTTCCAACACCCGCGCCATCGCGGCTGCGATTGAGCAGAACAGAGGCACCAAAGTCTTCGCTCGCCAGCTAGGTAGTTCCCTTCTGACGAAACTTAAAACTGCGGGTGGCAAAACCGTAACCTCCAAGTTCGAGATACTCAAGGAAATTGAGAGTTTCTACAAAGACCTGTACGCATCACGGATGACTAAACCCACGAGACCCAGCGCTGACGACCACAGAGCCCCACTCACACGCCACCACACGGAAGACATCCCTGATGTCAACCAGGACGAGGTCAGAGTGGCTCTCGAGCAGCTCAAAAACAACAAGTCGCCAGGCGATGACGGAATCACCACTGAGCTCCTAAAAGCAGGCGGGACTCCAATCCTGAAAAAGCTAGCGAGCCTCTTTAATTCCGTCATCCACCAGGGCTTAACACCTTAAGCGTGGAGCGGGAGTGCGGTGGTTCTGTTCTTCAAAAAAGGTGACAAAACCTTGCTGAAGAACTACAGACCCATTTCACTCCTGAGTCACGTCTACAAGTTGTTCCCGAGAGTACTCACAAACCGCCTCGCTAGAAGACTTGACGAGTTCCAGCCACCGGAACAAGACGGGTTTCGAAAAGGCTACAGCACCGTAGACCACATCCATACTGTTCGGCAGATTGTACAGAAGACCGAAGAGTACAATCAGCCGCTGTGTATGGCTTTCGTGGACTACGAAAAAGCCTTCGACTCCATCGAAACCTGGGCGGTTTTGGATGCTCTGCAGCGATGTGGCATCGATTGGCGCTATATCGAGGTGTTGAGATGTCTGTATGATACCGCCACAATAACCGCCCAGCTCGAGGACCAAAAGACCAACCCGATCGAGCTGCGTCGTGGGGTAAGACAGGGGGATGTAATATCCCCCAAGATCTTCACCAATGCACTCGAAGACGTCTTCAAGACGCTGGACTGGACTGGGCGGGGCATTAACATCAACGGCGAATACATCTCACACCTTCGGTTTGCCGATGATATCGTCATCGTGGCAGAGTCACTGGAACAGTTAAGCGAAATGCTACATAGCCTAAATGGAGCCTCTCGAGGTGTCGGTCTCGGCATGAACTTGGATAAAACCAAGATCATGTTTAATGAACATGTCACGCCGGGACCGATCTACGTCGATGGTTCGATGCTCGAAGTTGTTCGGGAATATGCCTACCTTGGACAAGTTGTCTAATTTGGTAGAAACATCTTCGAGAAAGAAATCAACCGCAGGATCCAATTAGGTTGGGCAGCATTTGGCAAACTACGTCACGTTTTCTCTTCGCCTATACCGCAATGCCTGAAGACTAAAGTCTATAACCAATGCGTCCTACCTGTTATGACTTACGGGGCTGAGACGTGGCCACTCACAGTGGAACTAGTCCACAAATTCAAAGTCGCACAGCGGGCTATGGAGCGAGCTATGCTCGGCGTCTCTTTGAAGGATAAAATTCGTAACGAGGTAATCCGACAAAAAAACCAAAGTTACCGACATAGCTCGCAGACTCAGTAAGCTAAAGTGGCAATGGGCTGGTCACATCTGAAGAAGGACCGACGGCCGATGGAGCAAGCGTGTCCTAGAGTGGAGACCGCGACTTGGTAAGCGTAAGGTAGGACGGCCCCCAGCTAGATGGACCGACGACCTCAAAAAGGTCGCTGGGACAGACTGGATGAGGAAGGCGGAGGACCGTGTGCAATGGCGCGTGTTAGGAGAGGCCTATGTCCAGCAGTGGACTGCGATAGGCTGATTGGTTGATTGATTGATTGATAGAAGGCATTAAAGGCAATCGATCCAGAATGAGACCTTGGAACTAAATTTTACCAGAAGAAGTAAAAGTGTACACTGAAATAACGTATACAACCATTATATGTTTAAAAACGAATGCGCACTTTTGATGCTCTTATTAATAAACATATTTTCTAAACTAACTCATAATATATGTTCATTTCTCATTGAAGCTAAATAAATCTTTAATTTTTTGTTTAATTTGTGCTTTGTTTTTCAATTTCTGGGATATTTAATTTAGAAGCCTGCGAATAGATATACTTTAAAAGCAAATTTATTATTTGCCGATTGTGTTGTTGTATAATAGAACATTTTTGATTTCGGGGTAAAGATTAATTAGGGGGAAATAGGTAGGCTATTTTTTATACTTCATAGTATAAAAAAATAGCCTACCTCGGAAGGGATCTGGCGTGATAATATATATAGACAGAAGAATAGGTTTATATAGAAGCAAGAAACTTGAAGAAATAGGAAACAGATACGCGCCTACATCAACTACGAGCTTGATTTGTAGTTGCTGTAACCGAAATTTATACGACGTACGTATGTTTTGAGTGCGCATAAAATGTTACTATCGCCAGCCGATATAAATATGTATTACGTGAGTGTTGGCCGAGCACGAAGGCTCTCGCGTTGAAACCTTTGTGACCAAGCAGGCGGTCTCCGAGGACGTGGCCGTGTGGTGTCCGGATACCGCGTTTTACGGCCTGTCTCGACCTAACAAGATCCCCGTCGCTCGTTCATTTTATTACGTCCTCGGAAGGGATTTATACTTTTTGTGATGCTTATGTACGTTGAACTGCGTTATATTGGAGCAGTTCATTTTGTAGAGCGCAGATGTTGCTGATGGTTCTTGTATAATAGCCAGGAGTCCAGATGAGTGTATTTGAAATAATAACTTCTTAAATACTGTTCGTGTGATTGCTGTAATCACTGTCTCATTATATTATAATGAGAATTTTCTTGGAGGTGTAATAATATTTAGGGAAGTTTGTAATAGATAATATCTCGAAATATATAAATAACTATATCTCGAAAGTCAATATGTCACCAAAACTTTGTAACGTCGTTTAAAACTCCATAGCGGATCGCATCGCCAACGACTACAATTTCAGTCAACTCTTTGAATGTGAAGGTCCGATCAGAATCACGCTTGATCCTTTGCAGGTAGGAAGGGAGTACAGAATTCCAATAGGTTCTTTATTTCTGAACGCCAAGTCAAGAGTCTCCGCAACGCCCAGCGTGTGAACTATAATAGTAAAGGCAGCCAGAGATGTCTGCGAGGAGAATCAAACCAAGAACCTGTATTTTTGTGATACCTGAATAAAAAGATAGCAAATTTATGTATCTGTTATGTCTCTAAATAATCAAACACAAAATTTTTTAGAAAATATTGACTTAATTCCAGCATTCCCAATATACACAGAGATGCCAATATATTATTGTAATGTATAGTATATAAAGAAGAATACCCAAAACAACCGTTTTCATTATCTTTTAAATAGCTGCTTCAATTCATTTGGAAGTCTTTTGTTTTCATTGCTTTTTCTTTTTCCATTTAATTTTTCAGTCCTAATTAGCGACATCTCTTTGAAATGACTTTTATGTTGAGTTAGTGCGAAATGAGGCTTGTACGATAGGACAAACATCATTAATATTTCGTTGAATTAATTTCATAACGGTTTTCTTTTTTTTTCCGTAGTACTTATATCTTAATAAGCTCACTAAAAATGGGGGAAAAGGATGACAAAGAGTTAACTTGGCGTAGAACTTCCTACCTGAAGTTGTTTTTAGTGCGGTTTAATAATAACCTAACATGTAGGCTAATGGGACCAGTTTGATGTAGTTTTCAGGGTGTAAAGTATACCTAAACCATGAAATGGGAATAGTTTGATGTAGGGTATATAGAACCTATACCCAAACCACTCATGATTTGTTACTTTGGCGAGCAAGTTACTTAGTCAGACAAAGGCCGTTAAAAGTAATCCTAACTGTCAACTTTAGCATGGAGGTACGTATATTAAACAGCAGAAGCGGAATGGGTAAAAAGAAACTTGTAAGGAAAGCAGCAACGCCCATTTTAAACGATCTCACACAGTGAACCGTCAGGAACAGCAAACAATGGCCTAATGATGTACCAATTTTAAAATACTTCTTCCATATTTAAACCAACAAAGATAGTATTCATCCATCCATTTTGTAGTGTCACACTTATCACAAAATGTTCAACTTTTCACCAAACAGGGCGTATACCACAATTTTCTTAACAAAGATTCTATAATCTTATTTTAATGTGAGAAAGGATGTGGATATAAAAGACTTTACAGCTTCGTCTCTTCATGGCAAAGTGAGATTTAAATAGTTTTGTTAAATAGGTAAACACCGTCACGCCTATATACCCCAAGCGGGGGTGGCAGATGTGTACAGAGTACACACACGCCGACGATGTTAGGTTCGATGTAATAAGGGGCGAGTCTATTGCCATATACCGGGCACAATTCCAGACTCCGGACTTATACTGGGAATTGTTCGTTACAAAAACTACATTTTTCCGACCTAGGATTTGAACCCAGGACCTCGTGATCACAAAGCCATGCGCTTTGCCACTAGACCAACGAAGCAGTTAAATAGATGATAGTGTTACAATAGTTTTGTTAGTAAACAGTCGGTCGTAACATCTTTAGGCATTTTTTCAATTCATGAATTAACAGGAAATCGTAGAAGATAAAAACAATAGTTCTTTACTTGTGAATATATAGAGTGAAGGTTGCAGGTAAAAATTGTATGGGTACAGCACAGAGATGATGGTCGTGGCGATCTTTGGGAAGTCTTTGTCGTGCAGAGAACGTCTTATGAATATACATGATTGTCTATTTAGTCCTTCCGGCTATTCGTTAAAATCTTATCAATTAACATTACACATCTGTCATCAAGATATATTTTATGTTTCTGAATGTCCGAGAAGACCGGCGTAAATACCTTTCAGAAATCATATTTATTCATTTAAATATTTCGAAGAGGGATTAGAATTGGGAAGTAGAAATGGTTGGTAAGAAAAATCTTGTTTAATGTTATTTTGACCTATTTTGATCTACGATTTCCTATCAAAGTTCCTATCAAAGGAAATTTTGAGGCCTATTTCCAGCTACATGTTATTTTACCACTGGGACAGCGAGCCATTTCTGTAAAATAAACAATATCAACAAAGGGTTACTTTGTAGGGTTTTTCTGTTGACGACCAACTTAATCCCGTAATAAAATAAACTTGGGATAACGCGGAGAGTTTTATTGATGGCATTTATAATGGTCCAGGATAGAAAGAAAGGAAGAGAAATAATGGAAATTGAAGTCTCTTGTAGGCACAAGAGGCCTACACTTGTACACTCGGAAAGAAAAGTAATTTCCATCATTTCTTTTTCCGAGTGTACAATCTAAGTAAAAATAATACCTATCTAAGTTAAAAGAATTTGTCAGCAACTAATCAAGTAGTCTAACATTAGTACAAAATGGACACTTTTTATAACTTTTATGCCCATATCGGCAAGAGCACATGGAACGGTAACAACGAAAAATTAATCGTGTGAAATTTAGTCTATCTATATCATCACGCTAGATCTCTTGCGGAGTAGACAGAGAGTACAGAGTTTCATTAGGTTCTTTTCTTACTCTCAGTTTGAAAGGAGGCCCGTGCCCAACGGTGGGACAGTTTCTTAACAGAGCTAATATTATCATTATTAAACTCGGTGTTGATCACTTGATTCGTGCAAAATCGCGGGCAACAGGCAGTACTGAATACACTGATATCAGCTCCACAATATCCGGACATTTAGTGCATGAAAATGTTGGCGAGGTTAATTTAGTGCTGCGCTGGGCACTTCTGTACTTGTTACACGTAATGAAACGGCCCAATTTAACAATGTTTACCTCGTTATAACCGTTAGCATTTTGACTGGCATAAAGCCGAATATGCTCCCAGAATAAATATGTACAATGCGTTTGCCGAGGCAGCAACATTAGGAATATGTTTTATATATTGTAATATATATCACTAGCGACACGCCCCGGCTTCGCACGGGTGAATTATACACAAAAACCTTCCTCTTGAATCACTCCGTCCATTGAGTAGTAAGAGCAGAGCTGGACGCGTACAGCACAAAGCCGATCGTTGTGGTGATCTTTGCAGGCCTTTGTCCTGCAGAGGAGGTCTTTCTGCGGGTAATGATTATGATAGGTATTTCATATTTTGTAGGTTAATTAATTAATGCTGCCCCGTTGGTTTATTGGCAAACGTTGCTCGCTTTGTGATCACGAGATCCTGGGTTCCAATCCTAGATTGGAAAAATGTAGTTTTTCTAACGAAAAATTCCCAGTATGAGTCCGGAGTCTGGAATTGTGTCCGGTAGATGGCAATAGGCTCGCCTCCTATTACATATAACCTAACATCGTCGGCGAAATGTTGGTGTACTCAGTACACCTCGACCACCCCCGCCACCCTCGCTTGGGGAATATAGGCGTGACGGTGTTTCTTTATTTTTTTATTTTATAATTAACTAGTGAATATAGTATTTTTGGCAACAAACTGCCTGTCCCAGAGAGTATGAGACATCGTCGTTTTGATATACCAAACTTCGGACTGACACATATTGGGAATTATTCTATTAAAAATTGCATTTTGCCTTACCTAGGACTTGAAGCCAGGGCCTCGTAAACTCTATGCACATTATGAGCCACTAGACTAACACGACAGTGGCAATAAATTATAATAAACATGAAAACTTTGTTGTCAAAACTTAACTCTAGCCGGATTAACCAATGTGCTTTGAATGACAAATTCTCTAATCCCTGCAACTTTAGTATAGTCACAACCCAGGCCGAAAGTTCAGGGGCAGAAACCTAGTGAACGACCGGCACAAACGTAACTTTCACAACTCAATTAACTCTAAGTATTGCTTCGGGCGCCCGTGTGGGGAATGTTTAAAACGAATTCGTAGTGCTTTGTTCAAGGCATCCATTTGTAGCGCTGCATAAAGAATGCTTGAAGTCAACTTAGAATTATATTATTTGTACTGGTTTAAGTTTCCCTATATTTTCATACATAATTTCATCAAATATTTGACTATGCATGTGGATTAAAAAATTATTTGACTTCTCTATCTATATCATCACGTCATCATCAGATCCCTCGCGGGGTAGGCAGAGAGTACAGAGTTCCAACAGGTTCTTTCCTTACATACCTCTCTGGTTTCCCACTTTCATAGTTCATCTCATACACGCTCGGCGGTTACGGAGACTTTTGACTTGTGCTTTAGATCAGAAGACACGGTCTTTTTGGTCATGATAAGATAGTCTAGGTCTTCCCCGGTACCTACATCCTTCCACTTTCGCATTGTGTATCTGTTTTGTCATTCTTTTTACTGATATTCATTCTGTATGCCCGAACCAACGGAGCATACCCTTTCTCATCTTTACACCGATACTATTTTTCATATCAGTTCGCTTTCTTACTACGCTGTTGCTTGCATTTTGACGGCATTTATTATCTGATTTAATGCGCAATATGTGAGAAGCTCTGCGCAAAAGTCAAGTTATGTAAACTTGACTTTTGCCTAGTACCTGGTGGAGAACTATAGAGTGGACAACCTGTATTTGAAACAAACGATGTTGATCTAGGTTTTTTAGGTTGCCACGTGGGTCTAAAGGCAAAGCGCGTCGCTTTGTGATCACGAGGTCCTGGGATCAAATCCTAGGTCGGACAAATGTAGTTTTTTAATGAAAAATTCCCAGGATCAGTCTGGAGTCTATAATTGTGCCCAGTACATGGCAATAGGCTCGCCAGCTACTCGTATTACGTGGAACCTAATATCGTGGGCGAAAAGTGGGTGTACTCAGCACACCTCTGCCACCCCCGCTTGGGCGATATAGGCGTGAGGGTGTTTATTTTTTTTTTACTAGTACGTTTAAGTACGTTTCCCAAAATAAGAAAGACCCATTAAAATCTGTATGCCCGAACAAACTAACGAAAAATAACACTTACGCTAAAGTTTTGAGTTCAGACACATCTAAATCTTACTTTTCATGTGTAGTGAACGCAGTCTATATAAGATATTTAAAGGCAAAGAATTATAGAGGCTAAATGTAGTCACAGATCATCACCAGTGAAAGGGAAAAAATAAGGCTAATAATTAGGTCTCTCCCGATGGGGACAGTAATGATTGAAATCAAAACCTATGGTAATGACGTGTCGCCGGCTTTTCAATAGCAAATAAAAACTATTTAATAGATTCAGGCCATACATTTTAATTACTAAACATAACGAAGTTATGGAAAATGGTAGCAGGAATTAATTGGGAATTTAGATGTAATTTAAAATTAAACAAAATAAAACCTTTCATCGGAGAAATGCAGTTGATTTCTTATGTGAATAAATATTGGGTGGGATTTAGCATGTTTACTGTGGCTAAAAGTCTTCTTACGTATAATTTTTCAAAAAAAAGCGCAGCCCCACACTTGGATTTATTTCTGTATCGTGGGTGCGTTTACAAACATGAAAATCCATATACACAAATACTAAGACCGAAACAAATATATGCGGGTCACACAAAGATTTATCCCGTGCCGGAATCAAACCCCCGACTATTAGACACAGCGGAGCGGCTTACGCTTTTAACCACTGTGCTAAATCGTCCGTGTCTGATCCTTACTGATGTTAACTCATATTGATATCAACAAGCGTATTTTGAAAATATACGGCAAGATTATTGCCAGTGTACAGCTTTGAAGTAACACGAAAACTCGCTCTAAAGGTTGTGCTTTCAATGAGATGAATACGTTTTATCCGGATAAGACTTTCAGGCTTGTGCCACGCCAAACGCTTTTTTTGCTTAAACTTGCGAACACTCTTTTGTATTTTTCTATAAAGACTTTCATGATGATATTCAAGTGTAATTGAGTGAATAATGATGGAGAACAATATTGCCTGTTCTCTTTAGTGTGGCGGAAACCCTAACTTTGTCTTCTTAAGAGCATTAGCAGTTGGTAGTAGAAGTTTCTGTATAGTATCGCTAGTGACGTGACGGTGTTTTTTTTTTATTAAATAATCGAGTCTTTAGTGCATTCTCTACTAGGAAGAGGGAAATAAATTTCCTTTCAAATAATTTCTTATTTTTGTCACGATTGCCCTAACGTAACTTTAAAGTAAGTTTTGTAGTCACTTGTGAACAAATAGTTATTAGTTGTGTGTTCTTAAAATGTGTATAAGTTACTAGAACACATTTTAGGAACCCAACTTAGTTTTATTCATGTTATTTACTTTAATAACAATGTTAACATGCTAAACAGATAATTACCCCAAATGGGTCTGACTGTCACTTATGTCTGTGTAGTACTTATGCGTGTTAAAGTTATAAATAAGAGATAATAATAACCTTTAACGAATAAAAACATTTCTGTGCCCTTTTCTCGCTCTTTAAAGCCATCCTCTAGGGCGCAGTGAAGAGATTTCAATGAGCGTGTCTTGCTCCCGACATTCATCAAGTTTAACGATGCCATCTTCGTCGGCGTTTGTCCGGGCCTCAAACACCCTTGGTGGGCTGTCTGCGGTGCGATAAACTTTAAAGTGCACTTTGTAGCAAATGTTGCTTCCGCACTGAAACTTTCATCGGTACCCGATGCTCTGCAATTTGAAAATCGAACTCGATAGCTAAACAATTTATGTCGTTGCAGGAACATTTGTGTTAACTGGAGTAAAGTAGCTCGCGATGACGGGTTTGGAGAAATAGGTCATACTTAGCCACCCAGGTCCAGTGCGGATTAGTGACGATAGGTTTGTTGCTACGTGCTATTGGAAGTTATCAAGCCGTCTGTAATGCTTCCAACTTGGCTTAACGACTACCATATTAAGTGGTAACCGAGACCACCGGTTTGATGTGCCTTCTGAAGCACGAAGACTCTCGAATATAAAAAAATCATTTTCATATTCGAGCATCGTCTTGCTTCAGATTGGTAGAGGTAGATTTGTGACCATCCGCTGTTGTCATCATCATCATCATTTCAGCCTATACTTGTCCACTGCTGAACATAGGCCTCCCCAATCGCTTTCCAGCGTAACCGGTCCGATGCCACCTGCATCCAACGATTTCCTGCGATTTTCACAAGATCGTCGGTCCATCTGGCAGGCGGTCGTCCTACGCTGCGCTTGCCAATACGTGGTCTCCACTCTAGAATCTTTCTGCCCCAACGCCCGTCCGATCTTCGCGCTATGTGGCCAGCCCATTGCCACTTCAGCATGCTAATCCTGAGGGCTATGTCGGTGACCTTGGTTCTTCTACGAATCTCCTCATTCCTGATTCGATCACGTAGAGAAACGCCGAGCATAGCTCTTTCCATAGCTCGCTGAGCAACCTTGAGCTTTTTTATGAGACCTATTGTAAGAGACCACGTCTCTGATCCATATGTCATCACTGGTAACACACATTGACTAAACACTTTAGTCTTTAGGCACTGAGGTATTTTGGATGAGAAGATGTTGCGCAGTTTCCCGAACGCTGCCCAGCCGAGTTGGATTCGTCGATTGACCTCTCTCTCAAAGTTGGACCTACCTAACCGGACTGCCTGTCCCAGGTAAATGTATTCGTCGACAACTTCAAGAGTAGAGTTCCCAACGGTGAGTGCGGTGGGTACGACATGGACGTTAGACATTATTTTTGTTTTGTCCATATTCATTTTAAGACCCACTTGTTGGGATACTCTATTGAGGTCACCGAGCATTCGTCCTAGATCTTCCAGCGACTCCGCCATGACCACAATGTCGTCGGCAAATCGAAGGTGAGTGATGTATTCGCCATTGATGTTGATGCCAAGTCCTTGCCATTCCAAGAGCTTGAAGGCGTCCTCTAAGGTGGCCGTAAACAGTTTCGGAGAAATGACGTCTCCCTGTCTTACTCCTCTTTTTATAGGGATCACCTTCGTGCACTGCCCCTGTACTCGGACTGACATGGTGGCGTTATTATACAAGCACTTCAACACTTCGATGTACCTATAGTCAATGCGGCATCGCTGGAGAGATCTAAGAACCGCCCAAGTCTCGATCGAATCAAAGGCTTTCTCATAGTCCACAAACGCCAAGCATAGTGGCCGATTATACTCCTCAGTCTTCTGTATAACCTGCCGCAGCGTATGTATGTGGTCTATGGTACTAAAACCTTTCCGGAAACCGGCTTGTTCGGGAGGCTGGAAGTCATCAAGCCTTCGTTCGAGACGATTCGTAATGACTCTCGAAAACAACTTATAAACATGGCTCAGCAGTGTGATGGGCCTATAGTTCTTCAATAAGGTGTTATCACCTTTCTTGAAAAACAGCACCACCACACCCCTGTTCCATGCTTCCGGCGTTTTCCCTTCAAGCAAGACGGACTTAAATAGCCTGTTGTATCAAGCCAAAAATAAGGCTTCTAACTTGGCTTAACGACTACCAAATTAAGTAGTAACCGGGACTAACGACCGGTGCTTTTCAAAGAACGGGGACGATCGAATATGAAAATGCCGCAAACGCGAACCCATATCAGACTAGCCGTACCGAAAGCTGCTTAACTTTGGTATTTGCTACAAATATCGCCGAACTAAAATTTTAGGAATATCTTGCACAGTGCGTATTCGCTATAATGTATATTGGGTTGTAGGTCGCTATTTCTGCTTGCACGAAAGTAATATGAAAATGTGTATCTTCACAGCGACAGCTGAGCCTAATGGAGCGGCGCTAGTTAATTACTATCTGTCTACCCGTACCGGTATATACAGAATATACAGTTTGTGACAATACCATTTTATTTATTTATTTATTTATTTAAGGCTCACCATTGGTTACACAACAATACATTTACATAAATTTACAGTTTGTGACAATACCATTTTATTTATTTATTTATTTATTTATTTATTTATTTATTTATTTATTTATTTATTTATTTATTTATTTATTTATTTATTTATTTATTTATTTATTTATTTATTTATTTATTTATTTATTTATTTAAGGCTCACCATTGGTTACACAACAATACATTTACATAAATTTGCAATACAGTGTGTTTAGGTACTTATACTAGGAATGTAACCTATTAAGGTGAACACAGCATGCATAATTTGTAACAGCCTATACAAATATTAGGTTAGGTTTGATGACAGTGTACATAATATTATAGTGTGGGTGTCTACAATCAGTGTGTGCCTTCTCGACTGACCAACGCAGCATTGATACACTTTCGAAATCTGTCAATTGAGTCATGGTGTACATCGCTTGAGGAACTGACTCTGTTGTACAACCTACACATTCTAGGAATTGGCGAGTTGAATCCCAGCACTGTACGACCTTTCTGACGACTGAATTTTCAAGTGCTTCCATGCTTCAGAAGGTATTTTAAGCCGTTGGGTATTACAGAACGTAAATCAGTCTGATTTTTGTACTAAAATGTTAGTTTTAAAACTAGATTCACGACTGATTTCCACGTCGTGGATTATGATCTATTTTGATGAGCCGATTCATGGATCCTTCTGGATAGTGGCTGGAGACGTTAAGACATAAACAGACATTAAAAAATGACGAAACAATGGTTTATTTAATAGTTATTAAGAGCTTAAGACCGCCAACTGGGTCAAGTAGTCGCGCGTTCGATACCCGCATAGAAGAAATCTTTGTGTGACCCACAAATATTTTTTTCGGTCTAGGTGTTTTTTTGCGTGTAATTTGCATGTTTGCACGTACGCACAGGAATATTGCCGAGAATGCGATACTAACTTAGGCAAAGTACTTAAAAACAACACATGACTAATTGACAAATGATTGGTAGAACGTCATGTCAAACGGCTTTATCACAATTTCTTGTATGTTGGTCCACAAATTTTCCTCATGATCCGTTGCTTGTTCTCAACTTACGGCCAACAATAAAGATAAAGCGATTCTATTATGTGAAGTAGTATAGGATAAAGATCAAATATCTTTGAGGTTTACTGATTTTGGTTTTGAGTGATATTTGCAGGAGAAATTGATTCTCTATTGTCTTGCCATTTAAAGTGAATTTAAGGGTTATAAAGATCTATTGTTTCCGAATAGTGCAACGATATTTTGTGTGCAGAAGACAACTAGAAACAAATATTCAATTGCTATTAAAGGGTGAAAAAATAAAATTGTGACGGCTTTATCTAATGATTAGAGCATGGCCTGCCGTGGATTGGTTCGAGTAGTTACGGATTTCATCTCCGCACGGAACAAATCTTTCTGTGATCTACAAATGTTTGTTTCCACTTAAGGTGCTATGTTTGTAGATATCATGTTTGTAAACATTTCTGTTAAGTTTTTAAAAATAAAAGATTGTAACCTGACGCTAGGAATTGTTTCTGTGTCGTGGATGCGTTTACAAACATGAAATTCACATGCACAAACACTCAGACTGAAACATATATTTGTGAGTAACAGAAAGATTTATCCCAGGCTCGGGACTACTCCGTCCAGTGGGCGGTGCGGCTTAAGGTCTTACCCACTGGACTAAGTCGTCGATCGAACGAACCAATGACAAGGGAATAATTCCTAGTGTGGAACAATGGTTTTCATAAACAAAAATTGATGAGCGAGTAGGTATGAAAGATAGGATCGGTATAAAGATGAGAAAAGGTATACTCCGTTGGTTTGGGCATATAAAAAGGATATCAGAAGAAAGAATGACAAAGCATACATACTATGCGAAAGTAGAAGTATGTAGCTACCGGGGAAGACCACTTTCTTTTTTTTTTCGTGGGGAAATCCTCATGGACTTCCGCCAACCTCGGGGGAAGCTGGCGGGGCATGTCGGACTCTTACCGACTAAAATGCCACGGTGGCCGGCACTGGCACGTGTCAGAGGAGCTCCGGGATCTCCGAGTGGAACACGCCGGGCCCCCCTTGTGCCGCGCTCCGACGAGCCCGCCTCGGGAGGGGAAACTCGTAGCTTGCTTCCCCCCCTGCACCGTCGCGGTGCTCACGGCGGCGTGGGCCACACCAGGCTGCCATCCTCCTCGGGGTCGCGCGTGAAGGACGTTTAGGGCCCCCGCCCCAGCGTCCCACGACTCCAAGGCCCCCCTGCGGATGTTGGTGCAGGGGGCGGGGACCGGGGAAACCTAGACTATCTTACCACCACCAAATAGACCGAGTCTTATCTGAAGGACAAGTCAAGAGTGTCCGTAACCGGCGAGTGTGTATGAGACGAACTATGAAAGTGGAGGAAGCCAGATAGGTATGTAAGGAAAGAACCTGTTAGAACTCTGTACTCTCTGCCTACCTCTGGTGTGATGATATAGGTAGATAGATACATAGAAAATTGATGAATCTAACAAGTAACCAAGCTGTTTAATTCTCTTTAGTTTATAAAGCCCTTAGAAGATTCAACATTTTTTGCGGTAATTTTGTTCTGTCTGGGAACTCTTTGCTAAGGATATGTAGTGCATAAATAATGACGTCGGTTAGTGGTTCATTTCCATCCAGTCTGCACGAGAAGGAAGATTTAAGAAGGCTAATGTGCTACGTAATATTTCATTTCCCTTATCATATAGGTTGCTAGTAGCGCTGTGTAGCCCCGGTGTTACAGCGGTAAGCGATCACAAATCTTAAACCAAGATCAGTCTAAAATCGGTGATTGTGGCATTCCTACATTCGAGCGTCACCGTGTTTTGAATTCACGTTCCGATTGCCACTCAATATGGTAGTTGTCAAGCCATGTTAAGTGTTACGACCGCCTGACGGCGGGTACAAATAAAACAAACAATTACAAAAAAATACAAATGTTTATTGTTATCAAGAAAAATATATTTAATTACGCAAACAATCCAGAAGGTTAGAATAAGTATCAATATTAAAATGGGGCGTGAATTCCCGGCACAGGGGAGTTTTCGGGTCCACAAAAAAACCTATGGGCGCTGGGGACTTATCTTTAGGCCGCTCGATCCCGTGACGCGTGGGGGGTCTTCGGTAACAGCCTCCACCGGCTAGGTGAGGAATCTGGAGGTGCCCTGTAGAAGGCCCTCAGCCGCCGAGGTCAGCGGGAGTCGACGGGCAGAAATGAGGCCTGCTGTCTCCCAAACCGTACTTGTCAACCCGTACGGTGGACCCCCAGTTTTCAAGGGGGTTGAAGAATGTTGCTAATTTAAACTTTACTTTTTTTATTTTAATAAAGCACTGTTCGAACTGAACTGATTTGTTGTCGTGCGAGCTCTGGCGTCGGAAAAGGGTTGTTCATGCGCGAACTCGTTTTTATGTACTGCCCCCCAGAACGGCCTACTTCCTGCCTGGCAACAGTGCGCGCTCCCCAGATCTCTTGATCCTTCGTCTGAGACGAGGACAGAGATATAGAAAGAACGGCTCAACCGAAGCAAGGCACGCCCTAAACTATTGTCTGTTTTTTATAAAATTCTTGTGGGACTAAGTTAGCAATAACCGAACCGAGTGAGATAGGATCATTGTCCCGTTGTTCGCTATTGTATTATTTCTAGATCCTTCTATGTGGTGGGCGTTTCTTATTAGGTGTACTGGAAGGAATTTGATTTCCGGTGCCAACGAATACCTTATATGGTCATTATGATGCTATCACTAGTTAAGGCGCGCGGTTTCCATTCGATGTAACAACTAGTTATTTTGTTTGTCTGTGTGTAAAGATTTTTTATTTTTATTTTATATTTTTAAAACTATGTTACGACGTAACAATACCCCCTCTCCCAGAGAAAGGATTTTACGTAGTAAAATCCGCTGCGGTAAGCGTCCATGTAGGACAGAACTGCCCAGTAACTGTCTCACTTTCATACTTCCACTACCAAATACCTACCATGCGACCTAGCATACGACCTGTCATAGTTGTCTGAGGAAATTTATAATCAACAGACTGCCATACAAACAGAGTACAACCCTATTAAAAGATTGGACTCGAGAACAGTACTGCTTGACAAGAAGCGTCTAAGAGGAAGAATACTGAAACGTGAAACATTCGGACGAATCGGCACTGTGAAATACATTTGGTCTTTGATGAATTTGTTACAGTCACGACCCGCTGTAACGAGAAAATTAGTGTAGGCTTACTTAAAGAGTCACTACCCGCTCTATACGCGCAGAACGCAAAACAATAAGACGAATCAGACCCATACAAGAGGTCGCAACCCGCCATAAATGCGCAAAACGCAAAACAATAAACGAATAAGGCCCATACAAGGCTCATAATCCGCTATATCGCGCAAAACGCAAAAAAAAAAACAATCTCCCAACTAAACGTCAACTTTCGTGTAGGCTTATTTTAATTCATCAAAGACAACGTAGACAGAGACCGAAACGCAACAACTTTTTAATTTAAAATTATTGTAGACGAGAGAAAGAAAAAAAAAATTAACCAATATTCCGAAACACTATGTATCAAGGAAAACAAGAATCGAACCGTGGACGGTGACGACTATGATTAATATACGAACAATTGATTAAAACAAAATTAACTAAACTAAGCGGCATTGCGAGTATGTCTAGTCTTTAGCGAATTTGTTACAGTCACGACCCGCTGTAACGAAAAGAAAGCAGCAGACGAGTAGACCTATACCAAGAAACTGTCATACTCCGCTAAAAATTTGCAAAACGCAAATAAAACAAAACGTGTGTAGACCTATAAAGGAATCATACACACTAAAACAAAACTCCCAATCAAAACATCAAATTCGTGTAGGCTTGTTTTAATCCGCTAAAGACAAACATAATTAATTACTGAACGAAATAATGTTGAATTTAATATTTGCCGATACACGATAAAATAAAACGAATGCTAATATATCATAATAATGATTAGCAACCCTAAAAAAAGGAAAAAACATTTTATGAGTCGAACCCACGAAACAGAACGAAAATGATAAGGTAAATTCAACGTGTTTAACCCACGTGAATATAACAACATAATAAGTGACTTGATATGAGGATCAGAGACACTATAAAAGTATGACAACATACTACCAAAAAAAAAAAAAAACACGGAGAGGAAACCGCGTTTGGCTACTTCATACGTGAGCTCCGGTTAAGTTAAATGTAAATCTTTAATGGTACGGTCCATTTTTAAACAAAATTATTTTTAAAGAATTGACTAAGTTCAAGCTAATTCAAGTAAATATTTTTATTAAACACCTCAATTGAAGCTAAAATGGCTCAATATATTAAATAATATTTTGTGAGACAAATAATTGAAATTAAAATAGTGAACTGAAATACGCGACGGAATGTGACACGATTGTGGGCAATGTTAAAAAAAAAATTACAACGATTTAAAATAATGTACGTAACCGCAATTATCTTTTCAGAGTTAAAAAAAAATAAAATTGCAAAACAATAAATGATTGCAACAATAAAAAAATGAATGCAATAAATGCACCAATAAAAAATAAAATCTCTGAAAGGAAATGTCAATTACGCACAAACACAAATGCAAAATACAAATGCTAAAAAAACATGAAATGTAATGCAATGTTATAAAAAAATAAAAAAACGAAACAAAAATGTAGTAGACAAAATTATTGCCCACTGTGCAGTTCACGCATATGTGGGTAATCAGAGATGGTATTTGATTACCCGGCGGAGCCAGATGACAATAATCGGCTACTCGTTCCTCTTTAAAGAGAAACGGGTCGGTGGTACCACCCCGTTCAGCCTCGTCCGCAAAGGCTTACCACCTGGAATTGAAAAATACCGACACCACAATAGTACGAAAACTTCTCTGTGCTTTGCCCCACGTTGGGCGCCACTTTGTTACGACCGCCTGACGGCGGGTACAAATAAAACAAACAATTACAAAAAAATACAAATGTTTATTGTTATCAAGAAAAATATATTTAATTACGCAAACAATCCAGAAGGTTAGAATAAGTATCAATATTAAAATGGGGCGTGAATTCCCGGCACAGGGGAGTTTTCGGGTCCACAAAAAAACCTATGGGCGCTGGGGACTTATCTTTAGGCCGCTCGATCCCGTGACGCGTGGGGGGTCTTCGGTAACAGCCTCCACCGGCTAGGTGAGGAATCTGGAGGTGCCCTGTAGAAGGCCCTCAGCCGCCGAGGTCAGCGGGAGTCGACGGGCAGAAATGAGGCCTGCTGTCTCCCAAACCGTACTTGTCAACCCGTACGGTGGACCCCCAGTTTTCAAGGGGGTTGAAGAATGTTGCTAATTTAAACTTTACTTTTTTTATTTTAATAAAGCACTGTTCGAACTGAACTGATTTGTTGTCGTGCGAGCTCTGGCGTCGGAAAAGGGTTGTTCATGCGCGAACTCGTTTTTATGTACTGCCCCCCAGAACGGCCTACTTCCTGCCTGGCAACAGTGCGCGCTCCCCAGATCTCTTGATCCTTCGTCTGAGACGAGGACAGAGATATAGAAAGAACGGCTCAACCGAAGCAAGGCACGCCCTAAACTATTGTCTGTTTTTTATAAAATTCTTGTGGGACTAAGTTAGCAATAACCGAACCGAGTGAGATAGGATCATTGTCCCGTTGTTCGCTATTGTATTATTTCTAGATCCTTCTATGTGGTGGGCGTTTCTTATTAGGTGTACTGGAAGGAATTTGATTTCCGGTGCCAACGAATACCTTATATGGTCATTATGATGCTATCACTAGTTAAGGCGCGCGGTTTCCATTCGATGTAACAACTAGTTATTTTGTTTGTCTGTGTGTAAAGATTTTTTATTTTTATTTTATATTTTTAAAACTATGTTACGACGTAACATAAGGCTTGGTAAGTTTCAACAGCAGGTAGTCACAAACCTGCCTCCATCAATCCGCACTGTGTCCGTGTCTTGGAGTTTGACCTATTTCCTCACAATTACAATTATGAGAGAAGGCTCTTGCCCAGCAGCGGGATAGTAAAATTGTTCGGTAGTTCATAAATAGCTTTTACAACTGCTATGGGCACTCAATGTGGCTTGACTTTATAACAGAAGCTGTCAAAATTTTCAAAGAATTCAAAAACAAAATATTTGGGATTGGAGCGTGAACATAGATGTGTGTTGCTTTTCACAGAATATATTTTGTACTTACAAAAACATAACTTCAACGCATTCTTTTTTCTCAAATACTATGAAAGCCGTTACATGTTTCTGGCATACGGTACTATCACGGAAGATGTCGCTACGTGCTTAGTGTCGGTCTCATCTCACGCTTTACGGCCGCTCGCAACCTGATACGACGGCCAGTGCTCGTTACATCAATTTATTGCCCTCTCGGAGGGAATTCACACTTTTTGCGTCAATTTTATACGGTAGAGCTTTCTTTAGCTTGTAACCGGCAACAGCGAGTCCTCATATAAGTATAAGATATACATGGTAGTTTGTTACTTCAGAGGCGTTAACACGCAGGTTGACGTTAGCAAAATATTATGGGGTTGACATGCCATGCTTTTCACATTAGAGATTTACTAAATGAAGATGAATGTGACAGCACGTTTTCTCGATAGCATTACGCTAACGTCAACTTATTCATAACGAGCCATTCAGAGGTGTTAGCAAGAACGGATTTACGTTAGCTCAACGTTATCGAGAAAGCGAGCGATTATCTTTTTTTAGTAAATGTGTTACATGAAAGGGATGGCATATTAACTCGAAAGCATCACGCTAACGTTAATCTGTCCGTGCTAAGCCCTCAGTTCAGTTATTTCCCTGATCTGAGGTAGTAACTGCTTTTTATTTACAATGGTCCACAAAAGTTGATGTATATTGGTTTTTTGTGTGTGTTTTTAGTTCCAATAAAAAGTGTGTGGTTACAAAGGTTTGAGTATTTAAATATTTTTTCACAGTGACATATTTATCAAAACCTACGTTTTTAAGACAGACATTACTATTACAAAGTAATAATATGCTTACATATTAATACTCGTGACGAAAAAATTATATTCTTATATCAATTATAATTCCCACATGTTACTATTTAAAATTGATTTTGCGGATTATTCCGACTACAGGAAATCGATATAGGCCCACATTTTGTTGATAGTAAAATTGAATTAGCGGATTATGTTGATTTTGTTAAATTGAAATAGACTGCCACCATTTCGATCTAAAGTACTTTACGTGTGTACTAATAATTGTAGACTAATAATCTGGGGACTTATTAGTCCCTTTAACAAGTTTATGAATGGAGACTCTTAGATTACGTAAATAATTTTAAATTAATTCTTAGGTGCACTGATACCAGTAAGAATTAATTTTAAATTATTTAAAGAGTTTTTTTGAACTCAATTATTATTATTTCAACGGCTTTTTTGACGATAATGTTAACTGGTGCAATTCGCCCTTAGCGCCTCGAGAGTCTATGTATAAGGGGCATGTGTCAAGGAGAAGAGAAGATTTGAAAGTTGAAAGAAATTATAGATTTATTAACAATGAAGACAAAAATCAAGATCGAGATCTTGATTTAGGACTAATATCCGTGATTCCCGAATTAAGCAAATGCTTGTGGTTTGGAAGCCAGAGATGTATTGGCAAGTTATAACTGAATATTCGTATGAAAGATTCGGATTCGGTGTTAAGATGAAAAGGGTATCCATTGGTTTGGGCATATAGAAAGAAAATCGGAAGAAAGAATGACAAAGCAGATATACAATGTGAATGTTGGAGGATGCATGTACTGGGGAAGACCTAGACTCTTATCATGAGCAAATAGACCGTGACCAAACAGATCTGAAGTGCAAGTCAAGAGTCTCCGTAAGCAGCGAGCGTGTATGACATGAACTATGAGAGTGGAGGAAGCCAGAGAGGTCTGTAAAAAAAGAACCTGTTGCCTACCCCGCAAGAGCACTGGCGTGTCGATATAGATAGATAGTCGTAATAACGAATTATTTCAAAATATATGACAGTTTGAGACGCTAGTAGCGGTATCCGACCGCGGTGTTCTTGCCGATCGCCAAGGTTAAGCGGCGTTTGGCTCACTTTTTTGAGATGGGTGATTGTTTGTGTAATTTGCAAATCGATCTCCGTTCTTCAGATGGTACGTTAACCGTTAGTCCCTGTTACTACTTAATGTGCTAGTAGTTAAGTCAAGTTGGAAGCCTAATATGTGGCCAGCCACATATCAAGATAAGTACCAAAAGCAGGTGGCATCGAATCAGTCTACATCAATCCGCACTGGATCTGCGAGGTGAAGTATGCCCTAATTTCTCTCACCTCAGTTTGTGAGATACCTTTGCTTAGCAGTCAAATAGATAAGGTGTAATTATAATTACATTATATATTTAACAGCTTTGCCAGTAGCTGGATAGTAATTAGGGTGTTCGAGCCATGTCTAAGGTGCAGCTGCAAGGCAATAATTGCTGAAACTAAAGCTATTCATTCTTTGTGGCTAGGAACCACGGCTATGGTCAGAACAATAAAGCTCAGCTTTCTATTGTCGGCTATCAAAACCCAAGCATCCGTTTAAAGACTCTACACTTTTTGTTTTGTACGCTTTTGTTTGCAGTCCATTCCCTTTGTACGCTGCAAGTAATTTGGTGTGTATTATATTTAGAAAGGGTTGAGTTGGGACAAATATTGTGTATTGTGTCAAGAAAATAGTTTCATATAATTTAATGGTTAACGACATACCCCGATAGGTGGTGATGCACCGAAAATGAAGAATTAATGAGGAAATCTAGCGCGCGGTTTTCAGTTATTCAGATGATTCATAAATGCCAGTCAGTTTCGTTGTAGTATCAACCTTTCCACAGTGGAACATTTGAATTTACTCTTTAGTACACGGAGCCCCCTTGAACTTTCGTTTATTCTCCTTCAAGGAACTGGATTCTGGCAGAATTCTAGGTGGTGGTTGAGGACGGTTAGCGGATGGCTTTAAGCTGTTGAGAACGCTTCTGCCTACCCCGCAAGGGATCTGGCGTGAGGTTATAGATAGATAGATAGATAGAACGCTTCCGCTATTAATTCGGGCGCTGGCTTCTGCTGCTGCCTAGAAAGAGAAGGGTGGCTAACGCCTCCATTATGCACAAGAAGCTGACCTCTGACCGCTGGCTAGGTAGGGCGATAATTACAACACAGGACAGCACCAGGAGCTGGTGAGCTCTGGCCGCTGCCTTGGTAGGTACCGTATATAACAACACCGCAAGATGAAAGGCTATTAACCTATTGACATTATCCGGTACGTCATCTTTGGTGTTACCCAACAATAAGTATTATTTGTTTAATTTTGAAATGGAAGCTAATTTTAACATTCTCATGGTGGGTGCCGCCCACCATGAGAATGTTAAAATTAGCTTCCATATTTACTTTTTAAAGTGAATAATTTTATTAAACTTAACGACATTTATTTACTGACCAAAACTATAAAAAGTCTAGTCAGATGCTACAAAAAAGTCTTCAAAGACTGAATGCGATGAATGAAGGTGTTAAAATGGGTGACTTAGTGGTAAACCATCTACTTTATGCAGATGATGCGGTTTTAATAGCGCCAACGGCCACTGATCTGCAAACACTAGTCACAGTTATGAAAGACGACTGCATGAACAATGGCTTACATTTGAATGTGAAGAAAACCAAAATTAGGGTTTTGAACGGGAAGAAACCAGAACGAATGCAAAGATTATGGTTGGTAACGATGTGCTGGAGCAAGTGAATAAGTTTATATATCTTGGATGCGCCTTCTGTAAGGATGGGAAATACACCGTTGATAGAGAGAGAAGAGTCAATGTAGGGAATAGAGTGAATGGTGCGATGGGAAAGCTAATTGGGAGCCGGCACTTAAGCTAAAAGGCGCAACTGGCCATGCATAACGGAGTGCTTGTCCCAACGCTGTTATATGGCAGTGAAAGTTGGGTATGTAAGAAGGAGAAAGAAAGCAGGATAAATGAGGTCGAAATACGAGCTCTGCGGAAGATGTGCGGAGTCACGCTGACCGACAGTATTCGCAGTAAGAAAGCGAGTAGGTATAAAATATAGAATCGGTGTAAAGATGAGAAAGGGTATGCTCCGTTGGTTCGGGCATATAGAAAGAATGTCAGAAGAAAGAATGACAAAACAGATGTACAATGCGAAAGTGGAAGGATTCAGGTACCGGGGAAGACCTAGACTATCTTACCATGACCAAATAGACCGTGTCTTATTTGAAGGACAAGTTAAAAGTCTCCGTAAACTATGAGAGTGGAGAAAGCTAGAGAGGTCTGTAAGGAAAGACCCTGTTGGAATTTTGTACTCTCTGCCTACCCCGCGAGGGAGCTGGCGGGTTGATATAGATGGTTAGAAAATTATATTACACCTAAAATATCTATTACTTACAGTGAATATGATATTTTCTAGGGATAAAAAAATTAATGTCACCATCAGGCCATATATATTAGAAGGACTTTTAGCAGCCGAGTATAGAAAAAAACATTTTTTTATTTTTACTACTAAAATGGTCGTGGATCGTTTTCCAAACGTTATGTTAGAAAAACGTGATGAAAAAAAATTGATAGAAAGGTCAATTCATTCAGGCATTTTTATGGTGTTAAAAATGAAAAAAAAGAGGTTTGAGAATGGAGAAAGATCCTGTAAAACTCTGTTCTATCTACCTGACTTGCAAGGAATCTAGCGTGATGACATAGAAAGAAACCCGTTTTAGAATACCCCCTAGCCCTTACCTTTTTCAAGAATTACCGATGGTTATTATAATGAAAGTCTTTGTGGATTTTGACGCACAAGAGTTATTCAAAGAATTTCCTGTTTAAGTTGTGGTATTTACATTTAGAGATTGCTTACATTTCCTTAAGATTTAGTTAAGAGCATTATCTAGGAAGTTGGGAATAGAAGCATTATTGATATCAATTATACAGATGAGGTGAGTACACGAAGTCAAGGATACCGTAAGTACTACCTATACAGATATTTCTAACCCCCGACGCAAAAAGGGGTGTTATAAGTTTGTGTACCTGTGTGTCTGTTTATGACATCGTCTGATTTTAACTTAGTTTTTTTTGGTAAGTCAACAAAAAAAACTAAGATCGATAGTGTTCTTAGCTATAATTAATTTGATTCGTTTTTTTTATTATTCATTCAAGTTTACTTATGTGAAACCGGGAGCGAGCCTATTCACATCAGAACGGGCACATTTCCAGACTAAGTAATGCTTATTAGATTTGTTTCAATATGAAAGTCCCAGTACCTAACACTTCGTCCAGCAAAAAGATTTAAACCCTAGATGTCATCATCGCTAGCTGCACTACGTGTCACTAGACCATTAAAACAATATTGCTTCATTTTTAGCTTTTATTTAACTTGCACTGTTCGTATCTCTGACTGTCTGTCTTTCCGGTTCAAATCTTGTGATCAATTTTTCAAGCACTTGTGGCTATTCGATTGAACTGAAATTTGGCAAACGTATGTCAGTTCGGTGACAATGCAATAATATGGTACCATGGAGCTGGTCTGATGATGGACTCGGAAGGTGACCAAGAAAGCATGTCAACTACACAACATAACCACCTTGTGTTTAGGTTTGTTAGATTAGCATTTAAAAGTGCTGTACAACCAGATGATGTTCAGGGTCTGATGATGAATCGGAAAGATGGTCAAGAGAGCTCCCAAATTCAACATAGCCCCGTCGTATTTGGGCTCGTTGGATTTGTCTTGACGAGTTCTGTAGACTCAAATAATATCCGGGGTCTGGTAATGAAGCCGAAAGGCGGCCAGCGGAACTGCCCAACTACTCAACATAACCCCGCCGTGTTTAGGCTCGTTGGCTTTGTCTTGATAAGTTCTGTATACCCGGATGGTATCCAGGTCTACAGAATATCAGACATATTGGAGCCTGAGGGTGGGCAACGGAACTACCTTCTACCTACTGGAGCTGGATCGCATAATTGATTTTGTACAATATAATAATGTATGTATCTACACAGAAAACGATGAAAAAAGAAAATGAATAGAGATTTAAACAAAAAAGACAAGTCCGCTGAGATTCTCACCGGATCTTTAGACCTTCTCAGTGGAGTCCGCGTTCTAATATAAGTAAGTTAAAAAAATGTTAATATGACCATTTGTAAGTACTCCTTTATACAAAATCAATCATGAGTAACTACTCAATATAACCCCGATATATTGAGACTCCTTGGCTTTGTCTTGACATGTACCATAGTACTTGTTAGTCTCCGTTATGTTTTTGCTATAAAAGCTTGTTTTTAAAAAGATCTTTTTTTAAATTATTGTTTTAGCATACACTATATATAAATATATTATCTATACGACATAACTGTGTAAAATGGATAGATAGGCAATGTATGCACATGTGTCGTTCAATTTTCATTTTGACTAAGTTTAATTAAAATCTTTGCTTACATTATAAAGCGTAATCTACTACCCGAACCCTTTTTAATAGAACATGTTTACTCTCATTCTGGAAACACGATCAAAATATAAAATTATCCTTTACTTGGCCCGCCTACTTTACGTACCATACGAGTATAAGCGACAAATGAAATATGTCTGTGGTGCCTAAAGTGAAAATAATTGTAATAAACCATGGAAAGTAAATAAAAAAACTAAAGTTTATTAATTTACAATTGTTTGTGTTCTTTTATTATCTATATCATCACGCCAGTTCCCTTGCGGGGTACAGAGTACAGAGTTCCAACAGGTTCTTTCTTTACAGACTTCTCTGGCTTTCCCCACTCTCATAGTTTGTCTTGTACACGCTCGCCAGTTACGGAGAATCTGGACCGAGACTGTTTGTGTTCTTAATAATGTGAAATAAAATATAATACTAAACGTACAAGAAACTTATCCAAACTTATCTTCAGCCAAAAGACGTACGCTGCAGGACAAAGTCCTCCTCAAAGACCGCCTCGACGAACTGCCTTACTGTACATATCCACCTTCTACACGCGACCTTCATCAGGTCGTCGGTTCATTTTGTAGGGGGCCTGCTCACTTCACAAGAAACTACATAAATTGCAGATGTTTTTACCATATAAGCGATTGCGTAGATTATGTTCAAGAAGCTTAGCACGAAAAGGTTGACATTAGCGGGACGCAAGTAACTTGCTATACCATCCTTGTAACACTATATTTTTTTAAATAATCACGAATGTGACAACACGCCTACTTGCAAGCGTCGCGGTTACGTCAATCTTTTTGTGCTAAGCTTATTTGTATTCGTACATTGCGGAGTATACAAATATACAATCGCTACGTAAGGGTTTATCCTTCGCTTACTCCAAAGGTCTGAGTAGACTTAATAACGAGGCTTGGACCAACAAAGCCCTGTTTGCTATCTAGTCGTATGACAATGAACTTGTCTGCGAACAAGTTCCAAGTATATGTACTTATAATATCAACTTCAAAGAACTTGAACCAATTTTCGTACATGTTCGAAAATTACTTCAAGTTGTATGTAAATACCATTTATTGTTGGCTTGTTGAAGTCTACATTGTGACTTTGAAGTTCAAATAATTTGGTAGAAGTGTTAATTTGTTCTTAACAATTGTAGATAGGTAGGTACTCCAGACATAACCTTGGTTCGGTTGTTCTCTGGCTTTTTAATTACTTATATAAGCAAGGAACTGAATTCGACGTTTCTTAATTAACTGGTCGTGAGCCACGGGAATCCCCATCGTTAATTTTACCCCCGTTTAACCCCTTTCAAGGATGATAATGCTCTGTGCTCACCATAAGGTGAGTGAGAATATATAATTCCTGTGAAGTTTCATGTTTCTAGACCCAGTGTTCTGTTGTTTACTCAGTAAGTATTAAGTTTTGTTAAGTAGACTAGTAGTTTCACGCGACTTTGTAGCCGGTCGACAACAGCGTCACTTCACGTCACGTCACGTCACTTTCTGGGTCCAACTATAGAATTATCCGGGCGTCCCTATAGTATAAAAAATCATGAAAATTATGAAGCCCTTTAGTAGAAAAAAAATTGCGAACACACACCGGAATTTTACATTTAAACAGAAATACAATTTCGTATTTGCAGCTAAGTATAGTCACACGACCTAAAAATAGATTGCATGAAATATCGTACGGTAAAAAACGCACTGACGACTGAACTTCAAGATGTTTATGTCAGGTCATAATATTCACTCGAGACGATCGATGTAGCCCTGATTTTAGTCAAGAGTGCTTGAACTTATCCGAAGCGTTGCTGATGTACGACTTTTCATATTTTTGTATAAAAATGTTAATAATCGTATTTAAAGAATATGGCGTAATGATATAGATAGACTGTTTTCACTGGTTCTCACTGAGAGACTAACCGCAAACATGCGCATGACGTAAAGAAACATTTGAACATTTGCTTTGATTTTGTAGCAAATTGTATATAGTTGTATATTTTGATACGCTGAACTAAAAATAAAACATAATTCACAAGTGCGTATCACCTGAAACAGGTAGGTTATATACAATAGAACCTATTGATACGATGTGGATATAATCAACAATTACTATGATTATAGTAATATAACATCCATCGGAAATTAAAAAAATAGTCTTTTCATATAAAATGGAGTAGTATCAAACTCTAAAAGTACAAAACTGTAATATGAAAGTTGGTTTTTATATTGTGTATTTGATGAGTGTGATTAAATGGTTTCATTTATTCCTATATTAATTTGAAACTCGTAACGAGCGGTTGTAGTTCACTCATCATGTCCAATGTACTTAAACTTTTATTTGCATATCCACTACTCACGATTTGTTACGAAATATATGTGTTGTTGGATGTAGACGACTAGACCGCTGCACGGACAAACCTAAATCTGGTGTTTGATGCACCCCTCATGTAATAATTTGAATGTTAACACCTTTTAATTAATAAAAAAAAATCTAACAGGATCTCTACGAGGTATAGGAATATCGAAAGACGTATCCACCCGTGTCGATATACGTACGAACCTCATCATCAATTGCACGATATCAAATTAGATACAGTCGAATAAATTGTGGCAATATGTTGTGTCCTCATACGCAAATTACTCTCGGGGAATGGTGGCAAAGTATACCTTATACAACATCACGCTGTTAAATTGCTTCATTCCTGATAATACCGGAAGTATTCTTGTTTCTGTAATAGGTTCACGCTGAACTTGTTTTCCGCGCTTACTTAATGATGTTTCGATTAAATTGTTTGTATTATTCGAGACAATACGCCAGATTTCCCACGGGGTTGACCCAGCTTTAATGCTTACTCGATATTTTACCTCAGTGAAAAAAAAATGATAGTAGTAGGTAAACAGTAATGCATTCATTATAATGTTGGAATTTAGAACTGAAATATACATGTTAAATATTATTGGTTTAGCTAATAAAGAATTTTAATTTTGTATCTTTATCCTAATCCGAGGCTTTCGCACTGAACGCTGTTCAGTCTTGTTTACTCAAGAATTAATTAAAGATACCCATTCAATATGACATTGTATGCTAAGATATGTAAAAACTCTTCTCAGACCTTAGAGCTAGCCTTGAGATATTGGTACGTCCACTTATAGTGCGTATTTTTTCCGGCATGTCATTTTCTAATTTGCGTTTAAAGAGGGAGGAAATCGCGCAATTCTATTTAAAGGATTGTTTCTTTCTGGTATAGTGGCGGTGGATACTTTTGAAGACTTCGAAGCTGTTCCAGGTAACCTCAATATCAAGAACTGGAAGGTAGATTGCTGTCAAAGATAATCGCCCAATTGCGAACAAATTTACTGTCGATGCTTGCCAAGGTACTCGAGGCTATCTTACACAAATATATTAACTTTCTAGTTGAGCTGCTTTTTATGTAATGAACACGAAATCTGAATATAACATGGAATCTGGTGAATGATATTTTAATCCATTGTAACCGCAGAGGTTTGGAGATGACCATTGTGACCAATTGTGACTTAGTTTTATGAAAAATTTGAAAGAATTTACAATGACATTTTGTGCTCGTTAAACTCTTAACCTTAAAGATTTCCCGGAGCCTACTCAGTCTTTTAGCTGTTTACCGTCGCGTTCGTCAGCAGTTAGCTAGACTTGGCTTAGAGAACTCAGCGCCCTACCACATGCGTTACGAAATGTTAAGAAATTTAAAATTACTATCTGTAGTAACAATAAAACACCCTCTACTATCCTATTGCTGGACCAAGGCCTTGTCACACAAATTTAAATTAGAAAGAACAGATCATACTCCACCACATAGATCCAGTGTGGATTGACAGAGACTAGACATTATGGCCACCTGCTGTTGAAACTTATTAAGGTGCCCGTACTTAATCCAAGTTGGTTAAACGACTACCATATGAAGTGATAACCAGGACCAAAGGCTTAGCACGCATTCTAAAGCATAGAAACGCTCGAATATGTAAATGCTACGAGCGGTTACCAATCTGGAATTGATAGAGCCGAATGTTGCTTAACTTGGATGGTCGCTAAGAACACTGTAGCCACGAGCGACTGTAGTGCTACGAGCTTCTCGCTTCATTGTCATTATTACCTTATTATCATTATGATTTGTAGGTGCTTTATACAAAATGCCTTCTATACGCCAATGACCTTACTCTACCTATATGGAAATAAAATCCATACAGAATTGTTTGATGCTTCAGTATGATTCAGTATGGCAAAGATAAATGAATAGAGTATCAAGAACCAAATGAAGTTCGCGCTAGTAAATGGTATGAATTGACTTTTGGCCGAATGCGGCACTCAATCAGATTTTATTATAAGTCCGGGATGGAAGGGTATAATAAAAGATTTACGTGTCATATTCATCAATATATTCACATTTGGACAATGATATGATCACAATTTTCCTAGGTCAGATACAAAACTAAACTCGAAGCAACCTTTTGCAATCGCAATACAAAGAATTCAGAACATCTCTAGAACTGACTTGCAGCAAATACTTTAAAGGGGAGTTTACAGAGAGTTCTATTATGGAAAAAAAATTATCAAGTAGTTGCGGAGCAGTTCTGGGTATTAAGAAGGCAATGCCGGCGGTACGTGGGCGGAACGCGACTACTGCACAATGGTTTAATGTAAACTGCGAGCCTTTATATTTATAAGACGTTGATAAATTTTTCTTTCTACAGAAATTGCTTTGTTTGACGGCTAATAGGGCGCGAGCTTATTGCCACATAACGGGTGCAATCCAGGCTCCGGACTGGTATGTTCCGATAGAAAAACTATGTTTGTCCATTTCAGGACAACAACGCGACCAATCGCGGCGCGTTCGTAGTCACATGATTCTTTTGAAAACCGTATGAAAATCCGGTCAGGAGTTATTGAGTTTATCGCGTTCAGACCGACAGACACGGCGGGGGAACTTTGTTTTATAATATGTAGAGATGATGAGACGACCTAAGATAAAAAAAATGGTCACATTTTCATATAAGTGATATCAAAAAGCTTTTCTATACGATGAAGTAAACAAACGTGTAATTTTAACGATAAAGAAAATTTGATATAATTAAATGAAATTAAGAAAATTTAACGAATCAACAATTACATTATAAAAATAATGTCAGATATGAGGAAAAACAATACTACAATAATATGCGGACGCCTTATTTTATACATAACCACAAGTTATTAATGATTAATTAGCAGCACTCATGTTTGACTAAATATTCATCAACGACACTTGAAATGTTTAAACCAGTAATGTTAATTTTTAATTACATGATAACCTACCAAGTGTCTGGTAGAGATTAAACTATAAGTCATACAAGGATCCTTTGGTCCGTGGACAAATTTGGAACTAACTCAAGTGAAATGTCACTTCATGATAGTCGCAGAGTTGTAGTTTGCTGTGAAATTTATTTTTTAATTAGTAAACGTGCGGACTCACCTGTTGAAATATTTCCCTAGAAGTAGGAAAATTTTACTTAATGACAACCCTAATTTCCGACCAACGCCCCACGGGCCAACAGATCCTTGTAGCACTTGTAACTTTGTTTTTATTGTCTTTCCGCAATCGATAGAGTCTTGTTCTGACGACGTGACTTTTAGTTGTAAAATGTTAAGTCCCGTAGGTGCAGTCCTTAACATAGGTCGATTAACATTCGCAATTTATCAAATCGCTTGCACATTTTGGTTCTACATTACATTTTGTTTGAATATGCTGCTATTAATATGGTTTTGACAATGTTCATCAATGTTTGTAAAATAAAAAGTATTATTTTATATTCACGGAGTACTCCGCGGTATTATTGATTTGAATAACTTATAATGTTAAGTGACTTACATTTATTCACGTTTCGGCAACAGGCCGAGGAATATTTTGAATAAGTGAACTACATCTGTCTTATGTCTTTAGAAAAAATATCACCTTCCTTTAAAAAAGTGACAACTTTTTTAACTTTTTGTTTTCGATACTGCGGTTCCCGTGTCCGTGGTCTACCTTATATTTAGTACATTACACTAGTTAAGTTGCCGGCTTTGTAACGGAATGTATGTTGAACGGACCGCGTCGCTTGCTACGTAACTGATTATGTAAACAGTATGTATTACGTAATAAATAAACAAGATCCTTTTATTTCACCACTTTAATTACCGTGTTTAAGGCGTGTAATTATTAAGTTTGTTCCGGATCACGAAGTAGGGTACTCCGTGTCCGGATACTTAGAAGATTTATTTTGGAGATCTTCCATCTATTTTAAAATGATAACATAGATGACTAACTTTATAATAGTCATCCAACCAATTTGAAACAACTTTTTGACACCACCTAGATGACTATGTAAGGAGATTGTTCTGGCTCCATATATTATTCGCCCCAAAACCAACAGCAATGAAAAAATGCTAGTATTATTTCAGGTCACTTGTAAATTATTTTAATTAATTTACTATTAAACGCACAAGCGTCGGAATCGCATTATTGCAAAAAAGTATTTTGAAGTTATAATTTAATAGCCAGAAAATACATCTGTAAAATGGTTACATAAAAATATATTAGCATAATCAAATCGATTATGGTTGAATGTAATCGATTAAATCCTTTCAAGGATTGACATCTTCAACCGTTATTCGATAACAACGTTAACAGTCAGAAAGTCGGCGATATCGACTGCAGTGGGTACTTACAGTACTTTGAAATATTCGTTTTGGATTGCAAATTGTGCGTTATATATAGATATTTGCACCTACTAGAATGAAATAGATAAATAATTATGGTACAGGTCACGTGTTCGTTCTGGGGCCATTTTAGACTATGTCCTTTCTGGTCAAAACATGTGAGAGTGTTGGCCTTACATAAAACAAGTTAAAACTTACTTTAGGTACCAAAATTCAAATTAATTTTTTATTTTTTTTAAATAACCTAGCCCCACACTAGGACTTATTCCTGTATCGTGGGTGCGTTTACAAACTTGAAAATTCACATACACAAATACCCAGACGGAGACAAATAATTGTTGGTCACACAAAGATTTATCCCGTACGGGAATCGAACCCGCGACTATTAGACACAGTGGGCGGAGCGGCTTAAGCTCTTAACCACTGCGCTAAATCGTCCGTATCTACTTGCGGTTATATAATTAGCAACTAAATGTTATGTAAGTGGTTACTGTTTAAAATTACTTGGAAAGAAACTGTTTTTTATTTGTTATTGATATTTTTATAAAGGAAAGACGAATGCGATATAAAGGTACTGCATATTTTTAATTTAGGAACGGTGAAAACTACCTGTTTAGGTGCCTGACCACAATCTCTTCAGCACTATTATTGTAATGTTACTTTGTAATGAAGAATAGACGTTGATATACCGTCAGTCAATAGCTCCGTCTTTTTACGCCAAAGTAAGATAAAGATAAAAATAGTCCCGCTGAAGTCACTCTGGTAACTCCCCAGCCATAAAACGTTACCCTGCATTTCCTTACCCTGAGTTGTGTTCAAACATAACTGTAACTAGTAGATCTATTTGTGCAAATTAACTTTAGGCAGCCTTACATTGCGTTCCTTTTTTTTGTAAAATTATTATATTAGGCGGTTAAATTGGGCCTCAAAGCAAAAAAGTTTTCACAAAATAACCCTCTTTTATGTACGATGTTTATTTCGAATGGATAGCCCTCTATCCCACGGTAATAACATTCGCTAGGAATGGGAACTTGATTTAATTTCAAATATACGACCTTTATGTGAAAGGAAGGTAAAATTGAGATGGGGTGATAGTTTATCAAAATTTTAGGGCCTGAATGTCGTTAAGGTATTTGATATAAAAAGATTCAAGAAAAAGTTTCATTTATAAATTAATGTCCTTTAATCTATATATCTAAATCGTCACACCATATTCCTTGCGGGGTAGGTAGAGAGAAGAGCGTTTCAACAAGTTCTTTACTTACAGACCTCTCTGGATTCCTTCACCCTCATCATTTGTTACATACACCCGCGCCGGTTACGGAGACTCTTGACTTCGGTCTATTTGTCCTTTAAAACATGTTTAATTTCTTTTTTTCTTTTTGATGTTTAAAGTTTAATTTATAAAGTGAACATAAAGCCGTCATTTACATAAAGTAATGTTTATTTTGAAAGCAAATAGAAATAACATGGAACTTCGTTTCGAAATAGTCGAAGACTGCGGAAACTGTACGATTTGTGTATTATTAAAATAAAAGGTTTAGTTTTCGTTTAATAGAGTTTAATTTTATATAAATTAAAAATGATGTATTTAAAAAATAACTAAGGATAATGCCGTCTAATGCATGGTGCTTCATACCAAATCTTAAGTCGTTATGTTAAAATCAAATGTCGTTTATTTTGAGGAGAATTTTATGTATTTATTTCATCACTTAGTATTTTTGAGATCTATTTTCGCAATTTGTAGTTTTTATCGTTCAAATATTTTAAGGTTAGGTTTAAAAAATTACCATGTTATTATTGTTTGTCTTTATTGAGTATACTTACTACTATAATCCATAGCTTCAAATTAGGCACCTTTTGAGATTTTAATTCAGAGTGAAAAGGCTGAGTCAGAACCACAATTTGGCCTCTTTTTTTACTTTCCACCGGTCAGTCAGACCACTCCCCTATAAAAACAAATATCAAACATTGATCCGTAGCGGTTACTGATTAGTGTCAGCAGAAGCAAGTATTTAAAGCAACAGACAAATTCAAAACACTCATCATCATCATCATCATCATCTCAGCCTATACTTGTCCACTGCTGAACATAGGCCTCCCCAATCGCTTTCCAGCGTAACCGGTCCGATGCCACCTGCATCCAACGACTTCCTGCGATTTTTACAAGATCGTCGGTCCATCTGGCAGGCGGTCGTCCCACGCTGCGCTTGCCAATACGTGGTCTCCACTCTAGAATCTTTCTGCCCCAACGCCCGTCCGATCTACGCGCTATGTGGCCCGCCCATTGCCACTTCAGCTTGCTAATCTTAACGGCTATGTCGGTGACCTTGGTTCTTCTACGAATCTCCTCATTCCCGAGTCGATCGCGTAGAGAAACGCCGAGCATAGCTCTCTCCATAGCTCGCTGAGCAACTCTGAGCTTTTTTATGAGACCTATTGTAAGAGACCACGTCTCTGATCCATATATCATCACTGGTAACACACATTGACTAAAAACTTTAGTCTTTAGGCACTGAGGTATTTTGGATGAGAAGATGTTGCGCAGTTTCCCGAACGCTGCCCAGCCGAGTTGGATTCGTCGATTGACCTCTCTCTCAAAGTTGGACCTACCTAACCGGACTGCCTGTCCCAGGTAAATGTATTCGTCGACAACTTCAAGAGTGGAGTTCCCAACGGTGAGTGCGGTGGGTACGACATGGACATTAAACATTATTTTTGTTTTGTCCATATTCATTTTAAGACCCACTTGTTGGGATACTCTATTTAGGTCACCGAGCATTCGTCCTAGATCTTCCAGCGACTCCGCCATGACCACAATGTCGTCGGCAAATCGAAGGTGAGTGATGTATTCGCCATTGATGTTGATGCCAAGTCCTTGCCATTCCAAGAGCTTGAAGGCGTCCTCTAAGGTGGCCGTAAACAGTTTCGGAGAAATGACGTCTCCCTGTCTTACTCCTCTTTTTATGGGGATCACCTTCGTGCACTGCCCCTGTACTCGGACTGACATGGTGGCGTTATTATACAAGCACTTCAACACTTCGATGTACCGATAGTCAATGCGGCATCGCTGGAGAGATCTAAGAACCGCCCAAGTCTCGATCGAATCGAAGGCTTTCTCATAGTCCACAAACGCCAAGCATAGTGGCCGATTATACTCCTCGGTCTTCTGTATAATCTGCCGCAGCGTATGTATGTGGTCTATGGTACTAAAGCCTTTCCGGAAACCGGCTTGTGTCCACTCGTATATTGCAAAACTTATTGTTTTCGTCGGATTTTTGCGAAACTTGTTGGATCGTCAACTATATTTCTAAAAATAGATCCATAAATCAATAGGTAAAATAACTACAATCGTCACAAAACAACAAAATAACTAAGGAGTAACGAAAGTGACATTTGTAGTGGAAACCGTGATGGAAACTCGGTAAAGAATGGCCGCCACTTGGACATAAATCTTTAGCACGGGAGATAACATGAAACAAATAGTGGGCGATAACTTGTTACTTTTGAATTATTTCTTGTTTATATTTAAATTTTTGGGGCCTTAGACTAACACCCGTATACAGATATAAAATACTTAGTCTTAAGATTTTACTTAGCCGAGTAATTTCATGTGTTTAAAAGTCTATACTTGGCTAAGAAAACTAACTTTTGATATTTTACTTTTGACAGTCTCTCAACTATAAAATAAAAGTAGCTTACTATGTAAATACTTGAGTAAAAGTATCTACTTAGACACGTTTATAGATACGAGTAAGATTTGTCTAGACTGAGCATTGCTAACAAAAATGGCGTGCGCGACGCCAGTGTTCGATTCGTTCAAAAGCTGTCAATATTTGCGTACGCGTGCATATGCGTGCAATAGTTTATGTACTTTATGGGTAGGTAAGTTTTATGCCGTTTGACAAATATTTCATCTAAGATATTGACATTAGCGTAACCGTATCGAGAAAGCGTGCTGTCACTTACGTCTCTTTGAGCAGTTTGGCCCCAGTCAGCATTTAGTAGAGAGGCTGTGTGTGTGAATGATCTACGCTGTTAGCCGCCGGGCCTTTATAGCTTCACCGGACAGGAGGGCGAGCGTGCAACCACTACGCTCGACCCAAAAGGGCAGGGGGCCAACTAGCTCAAGGGCGCCTCAAGGAGGAATAGCCTCGGCTTGGGCAGTCGCTATGGGGGAGGGCATATACTAGGTATCTTGCCGTAGTGCTCTGCACCGGGCAAGGCATTCTTCGTCCTCGCCGGCGAGGTCGGTGTCTGATCCTGTGTGCGATATATGTATCCGAAAGAATTGTAAGGGCATTGGGATGGTCGGTGAGAACATGCCGCGGACGGCGGTAGCGGGTGATAGGAGGTAACTTAGGATCGTAGCCGGCGGCGGCTACGATTAGCGGATTCCTATGATAGAACACGTTCGCGAAATATCGGGTTGTCGCCTTTTTAATAAACATACTTCACTACTAAATACAGAGCATATAGTAGTCATTGCCTTTAACATCTGCTTTGTGGGTCTATGAGTAAATAATTTATAAATACTTTGCGAACACGAGGTTTTTCTATTGGAGAATTCTCAGTACCAGTCCGGAGTCTGTAATTGTACCCGGCGTAGGGCAATAGCTCGTCCCCTATCACATGAACTTTATATCGACGGTGAAAAGTGGGTCCACAGTACACCTCTGTAACCCCATCTTGAGGAATATAAGCGTGACGATAATTATTAATTTTTGTATTTGCAGTGTAAAATTCTTTTCATATCAGCTTGAAAGCGTCACGCTAACATCAATGTTTTCATGCTAAGACCTCAGATACGTGACGGACGGTTTGGTTCAGTGGTTAAGAGCTTAAGCCGTTCTGTTCGATGGATTGAGTAGTCGCGGATTCGACGTCTACATGCGACAAATCTGTGTGTGACCCACAAATGTTTGTTTCGGTCTGGATGTTTGTGTTTATGAATTTCAAATTTGTAAACAAACCCAGGACACAGGAATAAATATTTTGTGTTTGTGTATGAGTTATCTACGCTGTTTTTCAAGGGGCATTTACAGCTTCACCACCACCAAATAGGCCCTAGTTTGAGCCTATATTAAAAAATAAATCATATCAGATATAAAATTTAATCTTTTTTGACAAGTTAAGGATTTGGAATTTCATAATTTGATAAACCAAGTATTTAACTAGTGTGCAGTAGCGCTTGCCATTACTAACGATACCTTAAAAGGGGCGGTTCGTTCAAAGGCGTTTCCATATTCCAACCACGTAATAGGAGCAAATAGAACATGTAATCAAAAGGGGGTGAGCTTATTGGCGTGACAGGCGGCTCGATTGATGATAAATGAGTTTCATTCTTTCAGTAGCGTGTAAGTATGAAAGAAAATATCGGTGATATGAGAAAGGGCATGCCCCGATAGTTCAAGAATATCCCTGCCTATAGTAAGATTGCCGAAGAATGATTGATGAAACCAATACGCAATACAAAAGTGGAAGGGTATCGGTACCGGGGAACACTTCGACTAACTTACCAAGATTAGATAGACTGTCTCTTACTCGGGCCTTTAGTCGCAATAATCAAACGCGGTGTGTTTCAATATCTTCGTAAAATAATCGCCTATCGTATTCTATATACCGTTAAACGATCAATTCATGATGTTATCCTAACGCGCCGTGTTACGTAGCGTATGATGAACCCTGATAGACTAATCCAGAGTCTCCGTAACCGGCGAGCGAGCATAAGACGAACTATGAGTGAAGGAAGCCAGAGAGGTTTGTATAAACTGTTGCAATTCTGTACTCTCTGCCAATTTGCAAAGTATCTAATACCCGGTTTATTCCCCTCCCATAGCCGGCGGTTGACCGGTGCACTTAGTAGTGCACCCGTCCCCCTACAGCGACTGTCCCAACCGAGGGCGCCTCGAGTATGTCGCCTCTTGCCCTTCTGGCTGGCTAGAGCGTAGTGGTTGCACGCTCGCCTTTAAGTCCGGTGAAGCTGTAAAGGCCTCGCGGCCAACAGCGTACATCATTCAAACACACACACACACTGCTGCTGCCACTACTTCCCGCCTAGAGCAAAGAGCAGTACCGCGGCAGCGTCGACTGTTCACAAACTACCTTCGTACTTTAAGTATCGTTTTGTGATTCTCTTATGTTTGCGAAAACTCCTAACAGCAGTTTTTAAATTCATCGTAAAAATATAAGGAATTTTTTATACTAGCTTTCCCATGGTATTCTGATGTATCACCATTACGTTTTATTTGTATTTTATATATTTCTTTAGATTTTCCCCTAATTCAAAAAAGATTTCTAAACCGTTCACATTTTGATTTGATTCCCGCTCAGAAAACTGCCAAAGAAGGGAGCGCCAGGAATGTGGAAAGGGAAGTAGAGCGTAAGTGGCGGGTTTATACTACTTACCTTCTCTCACTTCAAGCGGAAGTGGGCAGTGTGTAAATTGGATATAAGGCTATTTACGATAATTTATAGAATATAGATATACCTACTGTCGTTTTACTCTCACGTAACCACGATTTCTTCCTTTTATGTTTGTGCTCTCAAATCTCATAAAATAATACAGTGAAGTCATCGGTTTGCACTTATAGATCGACTATGATTTATTATTTTTTTTTTTAAATCGTATCCCTGCTCTAGGATTTATTTCTGTGTAATCAGTGCGTTTACAAACATGAAAGTTGACCTACACAAATACCCAGACCAAAACAAATAATTGTGGGTCTCACAAAGATTTGTCCCGTGCGGGAATCGAACCCGCGATTATGAGACACAGTGGGCGGAGCGACTTAAACTCTTAACCACTGCCCTAAATCGTCCGTGAATGATGATGTTTTGTCTATCCTAACCGCGCAATAACAGAGCGGGTTACACCCACAGCATTAAATAAACACACACACACACACACTCACCATCACACCTATTTCCTCCAAGCGGGAGTAGAAGAGGTTGTAATATGTACATACAGTTTTCGTTGACGATGTTAGTTTTCAATGCAAGTCTATTGCCATTATACTGAGCACAATCATTCTTCGAACTGATATTGGGATTTTTCTATAGAAAAATACCTCATCCGCCCAAAGGATTAAACCCATCGTGATCAATATGCGCATTTTTCCTGTATTGGTACAAAATTTAATCACGACTTAGTAAGAAATAAAATGTATTACCAAACCCACATAAAAGCTTACTGAGAAGGTTTAGTTTGATCTACGCCAGATACCGAATTAATAACCTCTATCGAAATGACTATACAAAATAACTTTCCGGCGAAGACACGAAATATCGCTCACAAAGCGAACTGCTGATATTGTTACACCGGAAATTAGGAGCCAGTTACTGCGGATCCCACAGCGATAAGGAGTAAGAGGTTGCCGTGACTTGAATCGAATGAGCTTCTTTGCTGGTTACAAATGGGGTTATATTCTTGCAGGTTAGGTAGACAGTACAGAATTCCAATAGGTCCTTTCCTTACAGACCTTTCTGGCTTCCTCCACTCTCATAGTTCGTCTCATACACGCTCGCCGGTTAGGGAGACTCTTGACTTTTCCCTTCAGATAAGACACGGTCTATTTTATACTTTCTGCCTACCCCGCAAGCGATCTGGGGTGATGATATAGATAGATAGATTATATTCTTTCTTCGTAACCGATGAGATGAGACGCTCATAGCGTTATAGCACCACGGTGCTCTTCGCGATCGTCAATATTTATCAGCGTTTAGCTCTGTCGATCTAAGATGGGTCGAACCACTATTAAGTCCTGAACTTTAGTAAAACACCAACTCAATGTAAATCATGTATTTTGCTAGGTAGCCATTGTACAAAAGTGGCATTTTAATATTCTAGCGTCTCCTTGCTTCGGAAGGCATTTTGAGCCATTGGTCCCGTTTACCACTTAATGTGGTAGTCGTTAAGGCCTGTTGGAAGCCTTATAGGCGGCTTGATAAGTTCCAATATCAGATGGCCACAAAACAGCGTCCACCAATCCACGCTGGGTATTCGTGGTAAAGTATAACCTTATCTCTCTCACCTCGATTTTGTAATAGAAGGCCTTTGCCCAGCAGTCGGATACTGTAGGCTGATTTATTATTATTTTTATAATTAGCTAATGTTTTTGTAGTTTTCAATGGAAAAATAAACCCCATATTATTTTAGGATAGGCTACCTTTATTTATTTACATATGCGCATAAACTGTTACACAAGAGATCCCATTGTGGGTCAGGCTTTTTGATATTCATATGCCCAATTTATTTGATGGATATGCGTTTGACTAGAACGTAACACGAAACATGGGCGAAGAGAGACACTATCTCTGATTAAAGTGATATGTTACTATTTACCACTGAAGTTCCAACAAATATACATGTACATAAGTTGAGTAAGTTCTTTTGCATATTTCGTTTGGTATTCAAATTTCTAATGGTTTTATACGCAGTATATTTCTAACTGTGTCATAAAATAGACCTACTTTTATTATCAGCCTAAACTTTACCATTGCTGGGCAAATACCTTCTCTCACAAATCGAGGCGAGAGAGATTTGCCCACATTTAGCCAACGTTCTTAAGTCCCGATTTAGGAGGGAGCGCGTCTCCCTCCGGTCGTACCGGCCACAATTTCACACTCTAGACTACTACTGACATTTTTTTGATAGGAAATCTTAACAACATTATTGTCGGACTTAAGATTCGAGTCCAGGTCCTCATGATTACCACCCGCATCATGCATCGCTAGAGCAACCATTGTTAGTTCTTATATGTTATTTATAACGTAAAAATTACTCATATTATTTTGTTAATGTAACATTTTCGATTCATATTAGGTTTGTAACATTGGGTTAAGGATAACTTAGGTTATATTCTAACATGCCCCCCAGCCCAATAGCCCGGGGTTCAAGAATACGGGCTAACTCGTATCCCCCGCCATAATACTTGGCGGGGGACCCACATCCGGACGGTGGGCTTGGGACCCCCCTGCACTAACATCAGCAGAGGGGAAGCAAGGGGCGGGGGCCCTGAGCGTCCTTCACGCGCGAACCCGAGGAGGACGGTGGCGTGGTGTGGCCTACGTCGTCGTGAGTACCGCGTCGGTGCGGGGGGAAGCGTGCTATTAAGTCGCCCCCAGATGGCGGACTCTTCAGGGCGCGGCACAAGAGGGGCACCGGTGCGTTCCATACTCGGTGCGCTCCGAAATGATGATGTCGGCCACCCTGTGGTTTTTAGTCGGTAGGAACCCAACACGCCCCGCGAGCTTCGCCCGAGGCTCGCGGAAGTCCTATGCAGGATTATCCCCAGGTAAAAAAAAGGTTAACCTATTTGTTCACGTACAAATAGGTATGTAATAATAATACCGCTTTGTGGGCCGCGCCGGCTATAATTCGATATACTGATGTGCTTCTATCGATGTACTTAGAGGGTTTGCGTCCGTTCTAGAACTTTCATACGCGTATAAAAGGAGCACAGAGCGCGGGGACGAACACAGCCTCTTCGCGGAAGCGATAGTGATCAAATCGGAGAACAAGCGATCTAAGTGGAATACACCGGCGACTTTAGCAACGATATACGGATACTACGAGTGACTCAGCGACTTGGAAGCAGTATTTGGGTACTAACGAGAGTAGTACTAGTGTGTGATTAGTTCGCGTGTGTATTTGCATACGACGTACTGTTTTGTGTGTACAGCGCCTAATAAAGTACTTCGCACGTTATTCGGCATTTAATTACCACGCAAACGTAACAATATGGTGAAAATATATGACCGATATTAGTTACACCAATAAAGTAGGGGTCTCTGGATTTTTTTTTGTTGTCATATCGAGTGAAATGTCAAATAAAAGAAGAGAATAATTTTATTTTATGAATTTAGTATAATTTAAAATACATCTAGTGGAAGGAAAACAATTTGGCTATATACTGAGCTCTTAGATTTACGCGAATATTACACATGAAATAAAACTACTTTTTCGGATTTTATCGCGGTTTATTTTAATTTTTAAGTTTCCGACGTTTCGAGTGCTTTGCAGCACCCATGGTCACGGGAAGGACTGAGGTGTTAGACGTCCAAAAGGCATAGTTGTTCCGGGGTACCCTCAAACTTCTTAATTATTTTTGTTTTTGTTTGTCCGATCTACGCAGAATGAGCTCACGGTGTCTTGAGGTCTTGCAGTGTTATGCTTGGTTTTGGATTTGATTATATTAATTACTGGATCCCAAGTCGATGGAAGCATCCAGCCATCTTCTCTATTGAAATTAGGATGTTTTTTAATTTCAATAGCCTCGCGAACCATCCTTGGTAGGAATCGGTGTTCTTTCACGAGGATTTGTGGTCTATCAAATCTGATGTTATGGCGGGTGCAGTCAAGGACATGTTCACAGACTGCAGACCGTCGCTCAAAGAAGTCTGCAGTCTGTGAACATGTCCTTGACCAGTACAATAAAGAGTACTCTATCTATCTATCTATCTATAGTATGTAATAGTATATATTGTCATGCCTGTATATTTATGACTAGGTTTATATTATATATGTATGTATTGTAAATTAATCATCAATAGTGTACGCCACCAACTGTCCTTTTTATTCTTATTTGTTTTCCTTCCAACGGTTGTCTGGAAAAAAATGCTGTTAGCAATAAGACCACTATAAGATTTGTACTATTTTAGTATAAAATTTGTTGCTTGTATTGCTTTTTCTGGTGTTCAATAAAGTGTATTATTATTGAAAGGGTAAAACCTTTAAATTTGGAAATTTGGATTTTCTATTAAATTGGTGAAGCAATTATCTAATCAGGGTGTCCGTGGTGTTGCGTAATTTACGATACATCTTGTATATTAGAAAGCGAATATAAAAGTAAAAAAAAGTTGATTTTTCTTCTTCTATGACATCTGAACTGACACACTGACATATGATGACACAATCTTAATTTGAAATATTCCTTCGCCCACGGCATTATAACTATATTCTAAACTAGATTTAGCAAAACGCCGACAGAAATATATAAATATATAAGTACATATTTCAATTAAAACTACGTAAGTACTTAAATACTTTAATTAAAAGTACGTTTTAGATAACACAGTCTCTAATGCCGTTCTACTACTTATTGGTCTGGCTCACATTAGTCGCAAGCTATAAAGGCAATTACTTGGCGGCCAAAACCCAGGGCTAATCAAATTACTCACGGTGCTGGTAGACTTGCACAGATCTTATCCCCGGGGAGCTCCTTATTTGGATGCTCCGAGCTCACACTGCGTCTGGGATTTGTAGTTGAGACCGCGCGCCGCGAGTTACGTCGGGTATTTTATATAGTAGCTAAGGTCAACAGTGTGGAGAACTGCTATTAATAAATAAAATAAACCACGGTCGGTCCTCCGTACTTTGTAAGGCACGTCAAGCCGTGCACCGGTTGTTAGTGAATGTAGTAGTAATTAGGACACATTGGAAGTCTTATAGGCGGCTGGATAATTCCAACAGCAGGTGGCCACAAACCTGCCTCCACCAATATACGCTGGGTGCGCGAGGTGGAGTATGACCTAATCTCTCTCACCTCGATTTGTGGAATAAGGCTTTTGCCAAGCAGTGGGACGGTATCTGCTGATATTATAATTTAGTTGCATGGACAACTTACAGCAACTAAAAATACACTACAGAACTAGTATAGATAAAGTCAATGACAAGTCTTCACTTCCAGTACGATTTAAGGACCCAAATAAAAAAATCGAATTTTAAAACTATCAAATTAACTACAGAATTATTTCTAGCTAAATCAGGTCTATTGTAGAACATGGGCCGCTCCAAAGAATGCCATGAAAACTGAATTTGTGCGACCTTTACCGAGTCATCAATATATAAAGGGGACCACGTGCCCACTCCACGTCTTCATTTGAAAATTGCTTTGAATTAAGTTGACATCGGTGGTCAGTAAGATCTAGACAAAAATAAAATAATAGAAGGATAAATAAGAATAGACATAAATTAGTTTAAGCTACTCCACCCACTGGGTCGAATAGTCGCGGGTTTGATATCCGCACGGGACAAATCTTTGAGAGACCTGTATAAGTGAATTTTCCTGTTCATAAAGGCAGCGACGATACTGGAATAAATCCAAGTTTGAGGCTACGTTTTAAAAGCATTTAAAAGCAAATATAATAAGGGGTATTTTGTTTTTAACGACGACATTAAACTTATTAAACATATCTATTATTATATAATAGAAAACAAATAACCGAAGTAACGAGAGTATGTCACAATACCAGGAGGGAAAAAACATTTAAATCCTGTGAGCGAATAATTAAATATGGAGTGCCACAAGGGAGTGTGTTGGGTCCATTATTATTTTTAATTTATATTAATTATCTACCCCAAAATGTGATGTGTCCAATGGCTTTGTTCGCAGACGATTGTACAATTTTAGTAAGTAGTGATAACGTTAGTGAATACGAAAAAAGCATTTAGGCATCGGTATTTGACCTAATAAATTGGCTAGATAGAAATAACTTAAAGATTAACCTAACCAAAACAAATTTAATGCATTTCTCAAAAGAAACACTTACATCATTTATGACCATAAAATATAAAAAAGCTGAAGTTAAGCAAATAGAAACGTCAATATTCTTAGGCCTACACATTGATAACAAGTTAACATGGAAACCACAAATAGAGCATGTTTGCAAAAGATTGAATAAATGTGCATACGCATTGTATAATTTGTCAAAACTTGTAAATAGAGAAGCAGTACTTGTTGCTTATCATGGTTTAGTTGGCTCTATCTTAAGGTATGGTATTATATTTTGGGGTAACGCACCCAATAGAGAAACCGTGTTTAAAGCACAGAAGCGGTGTGTGAGGGCAATTTGTGGTTTGAAAATGACAGATAGTTGCGTACCCTTCTTTAAAAAATTAAAAATTCTAACAATGTCATCACTATATTGGAAATGGCAATTTTCGTAAAACAGAACATGAAATTATTTAACAATATAGCAAATGTGAGGAAACTACCAATCAGAAAGCAATATGAATACCAAATCACAAATAAAGCTGGTTGTAAGAGTGCGGCTGCCAGAAAAATCGTATTAGGTATGGCCGTCCATATATTTAATAAGGTTCCGAATGAATTCAAAAGCTTGCAAATAAAGGAATTCAAATCTGAATTGTCAATGTTCTTAGTAGAAAAATGTTATTATAGCATAAGCGACTTCTTAAATGACCATGACATTTAAACGGTGTTTGAGTTACATATTAATTAATGTCAAATTATTACAATATATATACAATGACTTGTACAGTATGACATTTAGTATAATTTGCTGTTGTTGACATAATATTTTATTATTGCATTATTTTCATTTCTTTTTAACCAAGTATTAATTTCATTTATTATTACAATGCATTTCTGTATACTCTTAGCATGCACTTTGTATACCTGTGTTACTTGATTGTTTTTAACCGAATAATGTTTCCACTTTATTATTAACATGAACCTTTGTATACCCTTAGGGTGAAACATAGTGAGACTGTTCATAGTATTAAGATCTAATTCCATACCTATGTTATGACAAAAAAATAATTCATTCATTCATTCATTCATATATAGATTACAGGTTATTTCAAGATAGAAATCAGGCACATAAAAACAATAAACGACATCGTTTAATTTTGCTTTAATTCTCGGGTCATTTTTATCAGAGTCGCTCCCTTTATTACTAATTAGTGCGCCCTTTAAAAGAGCTTTCAGTGTGCGTTGTTTTATTCGTTATTTATTGCTTGATCATTTTATCAGAAAAGAAAAAGTAGCATCGAGTGGCCATTTTATTTGAAAAGCAATAAGTTCGCCAATGACCTCAAGGACGAGAGGGGACAAGTTTGGGAAAGCCTTCCAACTCAATTGCAAGATTTACAAGTGACAAATGTTCGTAGTGAATGTGATATATTTCCCAACATAAAGTGCCCCATATCTCGGGAAAGGGCAATACGTCATTCTTACGGCATAGCGCTTGTGAGATGGGGAGGGAAGCGAATCAGTCGATTCGTTAGAATCGATATTAAACAAGAAGTGTCTCCGTGGCTGACAGACGCACTCGCTTTTGGAGTGATTATAAAACGGTGAAGCGAAGAAGCCGATGCCATCCTAAAGATCTTTTTTGCTTTGACTGGGAAAGTAAAGTAAATTGTTAGCAATTCGTTCTTTCACTGTTTCTTTTTTGTCGAATTAACTTAACAAATCGGTCTGTATCAGATTGTCAATTATTTATTATATACATATATTTAATGGGATGAATATGGGCTTCATACAGGGGTTGAGTCTAAAAAGCAAAGATATTATAAGTAAAAATATATTGCAGTCGACTATTTAAGGTATTAAAAATAAAACAAGATTTTGGTCGGTGTAAACTACTAAATCGGTTTCGTCGAGATTTCACATTTAGAAAGCTTTTAGTTTGACTTGAAGAGTGCAAATGGTTGATCGAAATCGTTTGAGTAAACCTGAGATACAGGATGCCCTTTCCATAGTACATGGGCAAGTATCGACTAGGCATAGGTCAAGCGGAATGGTTGGTTTAGACCTGACGTATTACATGTTTGAAGCCAGATCGTGTTTTTTCATTGGGAAAAAATATTATCTTAAAAGTGTGTGTATAAAATTTGTTTATAATGCGATAGATTCATAGGACGGAGTTGACGCTGAGGTTGAATCAAATGACAGTTAACCCAGGAAACTTTCTGATTTAGGAAGTTATTATGAAGCATGTTGTTTTAAAAGTTTTAAACAGCTAAGGGCTTAGCACGAAAAGATTGACGCTAGCGAGTAAGCGAGCTGTCACGTTCATGTTTACTTTTTAAATTTGTAGTGTGACAAGTATGACATGTCAACTCGCTAGCACCACAATCTTTTGGTCCTAAGCTCTCTAACAGTCCTTGTCCTATAGAATGTTAGGTACAAGATTGGTATTCTTTACTAAAATAATATTTAGTTAAGAATACTTCTCCGCCTACCCCGCAGGGGATCTGGCGTGTTGATATTGATTGAACATATAGGCGCTTGCGGTAAATTGTTTTATAGCTAGTTAGTTCTACAATAGACCGTGTCTTATCCGAAGGGAAAATCAAGAGTCTCCGTAACCAGCGAGAGTGGAGGTAGCCAGAGCGGTCTGTAAGGAAAATACCTGTTGGAACTCTGTACTCTCTGCCTACCCCGCAAGGGATCTGGCGTGATGATATAGGTACATAGATAGTTCTACAATCATATGAGAAACAGAAGATAGGGTAATACTGAAAAGAAATATATAATATGTACTCGTGGACATGTATGTGGTGGCGGCTTGATGGAAAAATTCCTTCAGGCGCTCCGTGAATACTTGCATGATTGAATGGCGCCCACCCGTTATTGTAGGTACCTACTTAACTGACAATTGTATAACAAATAGCCAATAAACATGCTTCGAGATTTAGAAAAACAATTTTGTTATTTTATAGCATCGGTTTCTGAAAATGTTGCATACAACATAGATTATTTGTCGCAGTTTTGTGCCCTATAATATATTTCGACATGTCTAATGAACAAAGTTCCAGTATTCCAGTATTTAAATTTTTCCATAAGTAACTTTATCGACGGGCACGAAAGTTGCAAATGCCATTAATTTGTTTGGAATATGTGATTTTATTCTATGGGACCGTCGATTACATTGAAAAGTTATTTTTATGTAACCTCCAGAGTCAATGTCAATCTCACTTTTGCTACCAAATTAAAAAATTAATTTCTTTACTCTTCAAAAACAAATCTCTGCTTACCCTGCAAGGGATCTGGCGTGATGATATAGACAAATAGATTTAAAAAAACCTAGGTTGAACAATTGTGGATTCTAAGTTCAAAATTCCAAGTATCAGTCCGGAATCTGGCATTGTGCTCGGTATATGGCGATAGGGCGATATTACATGGGTCTAAACATGGCTCCTGGCATACAGAAGTTATGGTGGCGGGAATGTGTGGCGGGCTTAGTCTCATAAAAAGCCTTATCTTTTATAATATACGGGGTACTGGATATCAGGGAACTCCTTATTTATTGTATTGAGTAATAGTATTCTAAGTGAATTGGAATCATTCGTAGATAATTTGTGGTCTGATGCATTTCAAATTCTATTAAAATTGGTTAAGTCGTCTGGTCTATATCATGTCTTGTACTGTTTTCATGTAGGTAACCTGCTTGCTCTGATTTCTTAATAGTTACGTTTACTAACTTTTTTCTTTTTTTTTTCTTTTTCAAAAACGTAGCCCCACACTAGGATTTATTCCTGTGTCGTGGGTGCGTTTACAAACATGAAAATTCACATGTACAAATACCCAGACCGGAACAAATAATTGTGGATCACACAAAGATTTGTCCCGTGCGGGAATCGAACCCGCGACTATTAGACACAGTGGGCGCAGCGGCTTAAGCTCTTAATCACTGCGCTAAATCGTCCGTCAACTGCTTAAGATATCTAGTTGGTTGAGTATATACTAAGAATGGAAACCACATGGCCACGATACTTTTTGTGTAAAAACTGAATAAGATCCGTTTAATCCAATCTATTGCAGCCTTTTGGAGAACTACATTTGATATTGTTGCAACATTTGTTTGTGTGTCATGTGTTTCATTTAACAGTGAGTTTTTCACACTGTGGTTTAACTCAACTTACGTATCTGGCACTTTGTATGTAGTAGTATACCTACCGATATAGAGGTCTAAGTATTTTAATTTGGTCACTAGGTATTTCTCATGCTTCAGCTCCACCTGTATCGTAATGCGTTTATTAGCAAGCTAACTTAAATATTACGCAGATCCAGCCTATAATTAATGCATTAATTGAGATATTGCATCATGATGTGTAATTCACTTTCTTTAATAAAAACCATCATCATCAACACGCTCATATTCACTTTTTATGTTCTCCAAGTATTGCGTTGTTCATCTATATTTCGCCGAAGATGTTAGATAATAGGTGATCAGGAGGGACGCCACAAGCCTATTATCATTATACCGGGCGCTATTTCAGACTCCGGAACGATACCGAAAATTTTTCGATGAACAATTTCAATAACTAACTCTTTGTTCGATTAAGGATTCAAACACATGACCTTGTGATCACCAGCTTCACCATGCCCCACTAGACTCGTATGTAGCAACAGTTTAACAGTTATTTCTTACCCACATCGTACATACTTATGTTTCAATGCTTCAATACAATTGTATCAACGCATTCTGTGCCTACAGTCTCTACATAAATAAATAACGATCGCTCTATTTGCAAATTCGGTCGATAAGAAGTAACGATTTTTTTTAACGACGCTTAACAGTCTTTACTGTCAATGCTATCGATAACACAGGAAAAAAAACTATTTTATCGCGGTTTATTTATATATCAAAATAATTAAGAAGTCCAAGTTACCCTGGAATAATACGTAATGGCTTTTGAACATCTAACACCTCAGTCCTTTCCGTAACCATGGCTGCTCTGAAGTACCGAACCGAAAGATCGGGAACTTAATAAACCGCGATAAAATCCGAAAAAAATAGTGTATTTCATAAATTTGTAGGATTATTATGTATCTTGAAAACGACCAGTATCTACACTATGTTAGCTAAAGCAGCGAGAAAATCTCGTATCTACTACGCTACAGTACCTTGCTTACGCAAACAACTTGCAACTTGAAAGATAATACTGCAGGCAAACAAGCTCTCTTGCGAGTCACAAGAAACATAATTAGGTTTATAGTGCACTTGTAAGAGCTATTTCAAAAATATGTTATTCTCAAAAGACTTTTGGAAGTACATAAGTAACAAGAAAGTTAACATCACACAAATTCAGAATCTAAAGTTTTTAATTTATGTAGATCAAAAAGTATAGTATAGGCTATGGGCTGTATAAGGTTGTCAGGTTGATTAAATTAGAAGACCAATAGAATTTTGTCCAATAGTTTATAATGTGTTTATAATGAAGATAGAAGAAGGTACAGTGTAGAATAAGTTTAAGAGAACACAAAAGCACTTAAGTTTAAGAAAGATAGATAGACTACGGAGAATTACAAATTGAATATTATTTATGAAACCGTAAGAGCGTGTATGACTTAAAAAATTGCGCGTGCGTTTGCCGCGGAATAATTTTCCCGATTGGCATGAACAGTCACAAAAAGAAAAGCTTAGCTCGTTCGGAATGTCATTCCTGTGAAGAAGACGGGCAAGAAATTTCAAGGTTATTATTTTAAAAATTCGGCGTTTAATATTGAGGGTGGTATGAGAGAACAATGCAGAACGAGCTAAATAGATAAGTTAAAGTATAGATTAGACGTTGAGAGTTAGAATGTACGAGCAAAACTAAAACTTAACCTCTGGCAATTAACGGCATTTACTTGAGGGCTTAGCACGAAGAGTTTGATGTTAGCGTAACGCTATTGTGTTAATACTTCATCATTTACGCACTAAAAATGTACTAAATAAAGATAATGATCGATATCGGTCGGTCTAAATAAAGATAATGATCGATATCGGTCGGTCTAAATAAAGATGAACCGTTACTACAAATGGTCAAATGATTTGAGCTTAGTCCTCTGAGGGCTTAATGTAAACAGATTGACGTTAGTATAACTCTCTTGAGTTGATATGCCACCCTTTTTACACTGCAAATGTAAGGAATAAAGAGGAACGCGATAGTACTTGGACAGTACACTTTCTCGATAACGTTACGATAACGTCAATCTGTGCTAAAACGTCTGTTTTCGTATTCAAAAAACCACAAACGACTGGTTCTTATATTTAACTCAAGGATAGATTGGTCTACTACCAATACAATTTTGACAAATTTATACAAAAAATATGTCAAAATTCTACTGGCTGAAAGCGCATCTATTAATTGATAAGTGCATCTATCAATTGATAATGACGAAATAACTAATTATTTAAAGGAACGGGCCATAAACGCCGTTGATCGGCGTCGATTAAGATTCGGTTTTTGTGGATTTTTGTTAGTTGAATTCGCCCCCTCAGGAGAGAACAAAATGCAGTTTCTAGATTTAACGAGTTTAGCGGGGTTCTATAAAGGGACGGTATGCGCCGTGCCGGAAGTTGAGAGTCCTCATACTATTATTCCGAACCAAGAAAGTTGCTCTCGCAAAATCCATTTTGTTACCGGGCGCGTGACCGCGGAAGACTGCTAGTATATTATAAAGATAGATAGCGATTAAAGTCATCCTTAAATCTAAAGAATGACTTTGCAACTGATAGATAAATTTGCTTACTGTCGGTGGTATTTTCCATTTCAGAAACGTCGAAATTTTACTGGTATGGGACAAATCTATCTTTAAGTTGAATATTGATACTGCGTAAGGTAACTTATTAATTAACATATTACGAAGTATGTAAAGTTCCAGCATAACGGCTAAAATGGACGGAATTCATTACAGAAGAATCAATCATGAAGGATCAAATCATACTGGGTTATTTTATAGTACAATTTGTATCCATCCGCAATGGATATGTAATATTCCGGGTGTATTAGCATTAACACGTGTTAAAAGTCTGCACGTAACACGAAAGTTTTCGCAAAGAATACCCTCGTGTGAATCAGACTGATAAAGCGGTAGGTGGTTTATCTACGGATTGTGGCTTATCTCGCAGCTACGCGGGACCGTGCCAGACCCGCCGCGGTCGCTTAACTACCACACGAGAAATACTAAACTGTAAACAAAGAACGTTAACTTTTTGTGGGATCATAAGCAAACTTATGTTTCGTTATGTTTTTCTTTTTTACCACGCCGACAAAGAAGGTAGGCTTTTCAGGGATCGCGAGAGAACCGAAATTTCGTTTTATTTTTCCGCTCTAGTTTTGAGTTTACCTAGAGTTTTGAAAAAACCATATCAGGTATTGGACTGATAAACCCCTTGTTAGTATTCCCCGGCGGACTATGGAGAGATCAACCTGCATATGCCGTTCTAAACCAAATAAATTCGAGTAAACAATTGGTAGCATTAGCTTATAAGCTAAAATCAGTTTAATAGGTTTTGCGTGATACTCGAACAATAATCAGACAATCATGATTAAAGAAAATGACGTCAGGTGGGCTAAACAGTTAAACCCTGTAATGTCTATTTATATTAATATAAGATAGGATATCTTATATTTATATTTCTAGTCTTACTTATCAACTTAGCCCAACAAATAATGCTTAGTCAGTTTATTTATATTTGTAAAATACTTTGTGTAAAAGAACATGTACTGCGCGTTTAAATACGAGGTAAAAGGGGTTGCAAAATAAGTACGAGAATTTTGTCTCTTCGAAAGAATTAACTTTTAAGTCTCCTAATGTACTGTGAAGACTTTTTTATTGTTTCTTTTTGGTACTTAATCAGCGTTCGCAAAAATTGTAGAGATTTTAAAAATATAAAGATTTATTTTAAGTTAATACTTTACAATTTGAATTTTCCGCAGGGAATACTTTCTACTGTTGCGCAGTGAGTGTGTACTTGTATTTCGGAGTCATGACGCTATTGAAGGGTATATCAGCATAAGCATAACTGTTGTATGAACTTACTTATATTGTGGTTGGCGATCACAAGGCGCTGAGTTCAATTCCTAGGATAAAAAATTGTCTTTTTTCTTTCGAAACATTCGTAATCCAGAGTCCGAAATTGCTCCCGGTATAATGCCACAGGTCATAATGTAATGAGGGGAGACCCTCATTATATTGTGACCTAACATCGTCGGAGATATGTAGTATACACCTCTGCACATCAGCTTGTGAAACATAGAAAGCAAAGTGCGTGAGTCTCTGTATTAATTTCCTTCCAAAAACAATTACGAAGGAAACGAAATGAAAATGGCATCTCGAGTCCTCAAAAAGTCACTTTTGAACCATAATTTCCCCTGTTTACGAAGAGGGTCCGCTGCGTAGTCATTTATTCAAAAAGTGCCTAATCCGTTAGAATATTCATTCACGTCTTATACAATTAGTTCCCGCTGTAGGTTGAGGTGTTTTAACTTTTCTATTCTGAGAAGTTTCACTGTTTATCATTTAAAGCATTTATGTGTTTATAGCCAAGTCGACCCAAAAGTGACCTGCAATATTAAATTGTGCCTAGAGGTTTGTAGGTTGTGCATGTGATAGTGCTTTTCTTACAACTACGATTTTTATTTATAACTGGATGTTTTAAAATCACTCTCACGGTATGACTCTCATTTAATTTTTGATAAACTAAAAAAAAAACTATTTAATACTAAGACTCGTTTACATCTATTTGTGAGAGAAGGCCTTTGACTAGATTTATTACTACCAGTCAGACAATATTTAATTGTATTTTAACACATATAGTATCAATTTTGGCCATTTTATTGCGCTTTAGTCATTCATTCATTTTATTCACTATAAGAAATGATGTCTATAATAAATTATCATTCAAGAATCATACTACTATCCAACTTTAGATCATATGATGAAAATAGAAAAGGGAGCGAAGCTCTATTTATTATTGGTACAGACCACAGGTGCCTGATTATCTGAGAGGGAAACCATTTTGTAGTTATGATAGATTGTGCACTCGTATTCGCTTAGAACTTCTCTCAACCTTCGTCACAGAAGCTTAGCGGAGCTTTAAGATTCAGGTATTTATACTTCACGACATTTTTTGAATATTATAAAAGAATAGTGGCTTTTGCGAGAAATGTTTGGAACGTAACGTAGACGTATGTAAATGTATAGTGTTTGAACTGCTTATAAAAATACTGTCGTAGTGAAGATATTACGCTAGCGGAGTCATTACATATCATGATTTTTACAAGTTTTTATTTAACTTACAATGTTCGTATGTCTATCTGTCTTTCTGTTTCAAATCTTGCTATCCATTTTTAAAGCACTTGCGGGTATCCAATTGATCTGAAATTTGGCACACGTATGTACAGTTGGTGACGATGCAATAATATGGTACCATGGAGTTGGTCTGATGATGGAATCGGAAGGTGGCCATGGGAACATGTAAAATATACAAAGTAACCCCCTCGTGTTTAGGATTGTTAGATTGGTATTGGCAAGTATATACAACCAGATAATGTTCAGGGTCTGATGATGAAGCCAAAAAGTGGCCAATAAAATTACCCTACTACTCAATATAACCCTGCCGTGTTTGGGCTCGTTGGATTTGTCTTGACGAGACTGTCTGATGATGGAGTCTGAAAGAAGCCGTAGGAACTCCTCAACTAATTATGATATTTTCGTTGTGTTTAAACAGTTTTTTTTTTGCTTTAAAAGCTTGTTCTTAAAAAGGACTTTTTAATTTAATCGTTATTTGAAAAATTCTGTGTAGTAGTAGTATATTTTCTTGTCAAAGCATTCATTTGAAAAGAATCATCTCCGACAAACATGGTTTGGTATTCACAGTTAATAGGTATCTTCTTTTTTCATATCTTTGCTAAAGAAATGACATTCCGAAGTGTGTAAGATTCTTTGTTACTTTTCTGACGATTCAGGAAAATTATTGTGATTTTAATTCTGGTACGGTTACACGGCTCAATCAAATAAGTATATATATATATATATACTTATTTGATTTATGATAAAATGTTATCGCGTCGTAGGTTATAAAATATTTCCTGGTCCGTGAATTCATCTAATAATGTCATGTTACCATTCCATTCCTCATTGCAAACATTTCAGCGCAGTGCTGAAAATACGAAGCAGGTAATTTATATAATTTTATAGCAGTCATCATTTAGTTTAAATTAGGAAGATAATTTTTTTTTGGTTAATTGATTATTTTGTTAAGTCAATCAAAGCATCAAGAAGGACAGCTGATTAGGGTTATAGCGATCTAGGATTAAATATTTTAGACACCATTATTTGGAAGTGATTCGTATAATGGTTTTAAGTATTATATATGTGTATATAATAATAAAACAGATAGACATTACTATATGTATGAGACACAACACGTAATGACCTACATCAACTAAGCCTTCCACTATCTGATGTAGGCTAATATAAATAAAATATATGTTATATGACATGAGTTATCCTGCAGTACAAGGACATTGCCTTTGTTCCATATTTCGTAATGTAAGTAAAACAAAGTTTCCTTTCCGTTTCTTGAACTACTTTCAATGACCCCAATAAAATCCTGTGCAATATCCAAACTTGATTTTATGATCAAATTGTCGTCAACAAAAATATAACCTTCCCAAAGTAATATCTTTTTTTATAGATCTTGTTTAGTTTGGAGGCGCTCGTAGCGCTGTGCGACCGCGGTGTTCTTACCGATCACCAAGGTTAAGCAGCGTTCGACTCGGTCGGCCTGAGATGGGTGACCGTTTGTGGCATTTTCGGAACGCACGGTAAGCCATTGGTCCCGATTACCACACAATGTGTTAGTCGTTTAGTCAAGTTGCAAGCCTTGGTAAGGTTGATAAGATCCAACATTAGGTGGCACCAAATCTGCCTCCACCATTCCGCACTAGGTTCGCATGGTGAATGTCATAATTAATCTCTTTCACCTCGATTTGTAAGAGGAGGCCTTTGCCCAGCAGTGGGACAGTTTAGGCGATATCATGATCACTAGGTCAAAAAAGATTTAACAGGAAATGATAATTTTATTTTACGCAAAAGAGTTAACTGGAACAATCCCTAACCTAACCTGCTAAAAACACCAACATATTTTACTACGCTTACAAAGGTCTAAAATCTATTATTAAACGAACAATGGGTTGAGTTGAATGATTAAACTCATATTTTCACTCGTCCCAGAGACGAGTAACAATTAGGGCTACATGGATACCGGTCCCTGCTGTAAAACATTAATTAACAGTAGACTACGATGTAGAGTACGATGAGTACTATGCTCATAAATTAAGTTTAAACCGTGTCACCACCTACCTAAGTTTCCCACGATGACCGATACTCAAATTCAAGACATTCATTTTGTATAAAAAGTGTAAAACTGGCAATTCTTAAGTGCCCAAAAATTAAAAACAGTGATCCTAAGTAGAAATAATCGGTCGGTTCCCGCCCGAAGCGATGATTTTTCTTTCTAATTAGAATCAATATTCTATTATCAATATTATATTAGCAAACACGGCATTCATTAACATAATTATCGACAAGTTTATAAATAAATTTACATTTTTTAATCTAATCTTCTTACTAATCTAACGCCGGATTCGATTGCGGTCTCCACTGAGAAGATCCGACGAGAAAATTAGCGGGCTTGACTTTTTTGTTTAATTCTCTTTTCCATTCTTTTCAATCATCAAAAATTCGGAATGCGTCGAACTGTGGCAGCAAATACAGTCGTACAAGGATCTTTTGGCCCGCCGCCAACATCGGAAATAACGCTGTCATCTAGTGAAATGTCACTTCATGACAGTTGCAGAATTGCCATTAGCTATGAAATTTACATTTATAAATTTAGTAACTGCGCGGACCCACCTGTTGTAATATTTCCTCTGAAGCAGGAATGAGGAATGAAAGAAAAGAAGAATTTTATAGCCACAATTCTAGGTGCCATATGTGCGGTGATTTAGAATTCAATTAACATAAATAGCTTAACTCTTACTTACGCTGGATAGTTTGTGTCTTGTGGATCAGTACGGACCAACACCGCGAACTTACCTGAAAAATAAAATCAAACTGTTACAAATTGTTTATAGCAGTTAACTTTTTTACACATAGCTATTAAATTTTATAGCTGTGAGCAATACTTCACAACATGGACTGTGTGCGGATTGGCGGAGGTAGGTTTGTAGCCACTTTCTATTGAAATTTATCAAGCCACCTGTAAGGCCTCCAACTTGACTTAACGACCACATGAAATCATAACGGGTATCAACAGCTTAGCGCGCCTTAGATGCATGGAGGCGCTTGAATATGGAATGGTCGCAATTGGCCATCCATTTCAAACCGACTGACTTAACCCTGGTGATCGCGATGAATATCACAGTCCCGCAGCGCTACGAATGCTTCGTACTATTAGTTATTTAATATAGAAAAAGCAAAAATAGCCCGTCAGCACCTCGCAGTAACTGAGAATTTCATCAAAATTCGATAAAAGCGTGCATAAAAGATTGGATTTTGTGATGTGAACGGATGTGGCTCTCGCGGAAGCCTCCGCCGGCGCCGTACATGTTTTATGACAGTATCTTCAGCTCAGATTACCACGCAGTGGTTCCATACGCACTTTGTGCTCTTGCTGTTTTTATCAACGCTTTCACAGTATATTGGGCAAATGCGTTTTACTTATTTATGAGGTGTAAATCGTTTATTGTCTGAGCATTTTTGTACCGTTTAAACCTATTGCGGCGGTTATGATTGTAGACTAAAACTTTATCGTATTCGAGTAGATAGCTTGATTAATTGGCCCAAGAAATATTAGCTTAACCCGATGATACCTATCAAAAAGATTGATCAGAGATAGCCACATACAGATTGGCTTGAAAAGTTATTGGGGAAACTCATCGCAATGTGATGCGGAAACCCTTACACAGCAGGGAACAAGGGTCAAGAATAAAGTGGTGAATTATATAATTTATGAAAATGATTACAGCCTTAATACTTATTCCAGAAGAAATTTAGCTTGACGATATAGACAGTTTCACCTATATTTCCTAAGCGGGGGTGGTAAGGGTGTGCCGCGTGCACCGACGATGTTAGGTCCAACTCAAAAGAGAGAGATTATATAGGGCGCAACTTTAGACTACGGACTGCTACAAAGAATTTTTAGGATAGAAAATTCGAAATAATGCTTCGTGCGAAGTAGGATATTCGAATCCTGAGGGCATACCACGAAAGAAATGATATTAGCGTAAAGCTAGCGAGTTGATATGCCATCCTTGTCACACTACAAATTTACTAAGTAAACATGAACGTGACCTCTAACACGGTTCACGGTTACACCTTAGGACCTAAAATGTTAGCCGTACCTAGGGTCACTGGACTGGCTGGGCAGCTAGATAATGTGATTATGGGTCAATAAAATCGTCTTTATTTAGTGTGGGAACGATTGCGAGCAATTGCAAAATTGTTTAAAGTTTATAAAAAATAAAATTACCCCCGTCACGTCTATGTTCCCCAAGCGGAGATGGCAGAGGTGTGTGCACTCAATTTTCGCCGACAATGTCAGGTCCAGAGTGTCCGTAACCGGCGTGTGTGTATGATACAAATATGAGAGTAGTGGAAGCAGATACGTCTGAAAATAAAGAACCTATTGGAACTCTGTACTCTCTGTCTTCTCCTACCAGGGATGTGGTGTTGTGATAAGATAGATGTTCGGTCCTCATATAATAAGAGGCTAGCCTATTGATTTACTGGGCACAATGTTAGATTCTGTACTAGTACCAAATAATTACACTTTATCGGACCTAGAATTCAAATCCTGGACTTCGTGATCGCTACGCACATTATTTGCCAATGATGTCCGTATCGAATTTGGAAACATGATGTAATTTCTGTATTATTAAAACTCACAAATTGTTACTGTAGGTACAAGAGTTTAAAACTAGAACTAATTTTCTTACAGAAAATAAATTGAATTTTTCTTCAATTTCGCCTGTCCACATAAACCCATTCGAAGTTTTAGTTCACAACGCAGCAAAGTCGAGCTAGTAGCAAATTCAACACAATGTGAAAAATCTAATAAAATGAAGCTCGATATAAAGAAAACTAATAACATTGAGCGAATCGTGTGTCATATCACTCGCACTCGTTGCTGACTTTTACTTGCAGTGTTTATTTATTAATCATAGTGTAAAAAGTCATGCCTTGAGTCTGATGAGATTATTTCGGGACCTTACACCGTTGAGGAAATATATGTGTACATAGAACACCACTACCACCCTATTTTGGTGTGCCCGTTCATTATTATTTTTCAATACAATCATTATTTCGTGTGAGATCAGGTGGATAGCTAGTTTAGGTGAAGCAGTAAAGTCGCCATTTTACGGCCAAGTTATCTTTGGCACGATGCCAGATATTACGTCAAATTACGTTGACGTCATGCCTGCCTATTTATTAACCCATTGATTTATCGGTATATTTGCGCCGAACAAATGTAATATATATTAGTTAAAGTAACATGTTTTGTGTGTTGGGAACTGCGCAGTTTTTTATTTTAGGTTGTTTACTATTTCGTTACTACCATTTAAATATCACCCTAAAAATAAACATTGCCACGTTTATATTCCCCAGGCAGAAGTGACAGTGATGTAAAATAGGGGCGGGCCTAGTGCCATATACCGGTCACGATTTCAGACACCGGACTGATACGGGGCTGTTTCGAAAGAAAAAACTACATTTGTCCGACCTAGAATTTGAACCCAGGAGCTCGTGATCGCGAAGCACAAAATGCGTGACTAGACGTAGGAGGCATTTATTTTATTTAGTTATTCTTAATGCACTTATGTATGTAGGCGGACTAAATGCCTGAAGCCTTTTCTCCCAGCCTACCTTAGAATGGTGTATATATTCACACCCACCTAGGGTGCGAATATATACGAGCTTAAAATGTAAGCAAATAAATATATAGATTAAATAATATTATACATATTCGTCCTAGATTGTGAGGCATTATGAAATGAAAATAACTTTGAGAGGGCTTCGCTAACATTTCGGATATTCAAAATAATTTGAATATGATATATCAAAGCGAAGTTTTATTTCCCAAATTACCTGAGTGTTCGAAATTTCGGATTAGGTGTTGATTCGCATGTTGTACTCCCACGAATCCCCAAATTTATTTATTTAAAGTAGTCGATTCGCACGAATATTTTTTTTCATACGAATCGTCACCTCTAACTAATGTAAGTAGGCTATTCGCACACTTTATATATTAGGCAAATAAAATAGGGAAAAGTTCTGTACGGTACGAAAATTTATTAAAATTATTAAGGACAATGTATACAGTTTCCAGATTTGGTGCATTTCACTAATGTATAATTTCACCATTAATTAATTAGGAAAGTAAATATTTAATTTATCTACTAAACATTTCGTCACAATTTGTAACCTAGATTCGTCTCTAGATTATAAAATTCCAGGTCTATAGTATACAAGATGTATCGTAAATAAAGCAAGACCTCAGACACCCCGATTACATAACTGCTTCACAAATTCGATACGAAAACCAGTTTTCGAAATTTAACATTTTTTACCCCTTTTCAAAGCACTTTTATACCTTAAATAACAAAGAAACTAGTACGTGTATGTGTGCGTATTAAGAAATATGTTTTAGTAATGAATTTGAAATCTCCGTATTGCTATGAATCAAGAATAAATTTTGTTTATTATAGCGCGCTAAAGAAGGAACAGCATTTTTTGAAAATTTAAAAAAAAATTAAGATACATTACAAATTGTTGAAATCAATTCAGTTACCGGTTTAGAACAAACTACCTTCAGGTCTTGCGTTTATTGTTACACCTTGTAGAGCTGTAATCAAAAGTCACGTATACAATATTCGTACGACAAAAAAAGTCACGAAATTATTTTTTCAGTGACCTACCTGTTATATTTGTACCGTCGGCGAATTGAACTGAAAAAGTAATCTCAGTTTTCCTATGAATAGATATTCATTTCTTAGATACACGCTCAGAACTGAATCACAATATTATTTTCTTCCAAATAGGGATACCAGTACAGATCTAATACAAATTACACGCGAAAACCAACAGTGCAGTCATACAAGGATCTGGTGGCTCGCGGCCAACATTATTCATGTCAGTCGCAGAGTTGCCGTTTGCTATGAAATTTACCCAAGTTCTTTTTTAATTAGTAACCGTGCGGGTGGGTACCCGTTGAAATTTTTCCTTGGAAGAAGGAAAATTTTACTAAATGATAACCCTACTTTTACACCAACGCCCTGTCAATGTTATCTACGGGTCAAAATATCCTTGTCTCACTATACACCATTTCATAATATACTGCCACTTTTCGCGCATAGTATGGGTACCAACTTCGTCCTGGGTTTGAATCCTAAGTTGAATAAATCGTGATCTTTCTACGAAATCCTAAATAGCAGTTTGTATTTTGTAGTCATGACCAGTATAATGGTAAACAGGTTCGCCCTGGTTTATACTGGAGCCTGCAGCAGCGGCGACATGCGGGTGTACAAAATGCACCTCTATCACCCCTGCTTGAAGAATACAGGCGTGATGGTGTTTATTTTATTATTTTACCGTCAAGAACTTTCAATATCGTCAAAGTGATTATAATAACGTAACGTATGCGGTCATGGGTATATATATCCTACTAATATTATAAATGTGAAAGTTTGTATGTTTGCTAATCACGCGCGAACGAAGTCACGGGCAGAAACTGGTTACCCATAAATTCTGTTCCACGTTACTATAAACAATATAACCCTGTATTTGTATAGTGTATTCAAATATGCATGAAATAAAAGGCCTTTTTTATTTTTATTTATTTATTTACTTTAAACAATAAGGTTATTAATTTTATTTGTAAATTAATTGTTGTTGTTTCGCGAGAAAAACAATGTATTGGTGGTTTTGAAAAATGATAATTTTATACTTCTGAAATCGCTTATTTATAAGTACGATGCTTATTGACGATTTCATTAAATACACGAATATTGCTTTAAGTGCCCCACTGTTTATAAGAATAATTCAAAAAGAAAATCTGTATATTCGCCTTGGAACAGACTACAGAGACGCTTATCCCTCGAACCTATACTTATGAGGGTAGGCTATTAATTAGGCTATATACAGATTCATAGAAGCGTGTGTACAAACGCGCATTTGCAAACAAAAATAACCGTTTTTAGCTGCCCTTTGAAATCCCTTTACAGCTCTTACTGACAAGAAGTGTGTTCTCTACGTAAGCGGTTATTTTTATAACCCACTATAGTTTCCACAAACTGTTATTGTTCTCAAAGGCTCTATAATAAAAGCGAATACAAAAAAATTATAATCATGTACCACACCAACTTAGCAGTATGGAAAAGTGCAGATCGTAAATAGTAAAGACTGTTTGGGGACTCGTACGCATTTTGTTACGACGATAAATATTGATGTGTACCAAACCTTAGATACCGAGTGGCGTGGGGTGTATGTATTCACCGATTTAAGGAATTTTGTTCATCGAGTCGTTTCAATTGTAAATTGGGACTAGACAAAAGGCGAGTCAGTAAAAACGAGGTAAAGTTGTTTTGTCTCTTAGGTATGAATTTTGAAATCGATTTCAAACTATCTGTTCAATTGGGAAGAAACTTGAACTTTAATATAGCTCAGAACTGAATCACAATACAATATTAACTATTTTTTTTAAATGTAGCACAATCCTAGCAATTATTTACTCATGTATTACAAATATTACATTCACATACACAAACATCCAAACCCAAATAAATGTTTGTGAATCACACAAAGATTTGACCAACCTCGATACAGTGAACGGAGTGGTTTAAGCTCTCAACCAATGAACCGAGCCGTTGTTGTAAGTTTAGTTTAACTTAATTACCTGATTAGCTGCATAAGACAGAAGACCCTCTAAGCTAAAATGTATGCCTGGGTATATTCAAATATACAATGCATCCATATTGGCCGAGCTCAAGATCGCCATGAGACTCTCCACCATCTGCACTCGAAGGATTTTCGAGTTTTTCGGCCACATAGCCAGTAAAAAGGGCGACAACCTCGAAAAGCTACTGCCCACTAGCAAAGTAGAAGTACAGAGACCAAGAGGTCGTAGCCTTATGCGCTGGTCCGATCAGATCCGATCCGCCCTGGTACCACAATTTCTGATGAAATACACACGGCTGAAAACCGAGCTGGTTGGCGGAACATAATCCGTGATATCGTTGTTCCTGGAGGTCACGACCCTCAACATTGATGATATCGACGTAAGGAGGAGGAGGATATTGAAATCTGTAAATAAATCTTTCTGGTTTTTGCAATATATTAAAAACTACTTCGTCGTAAAATAATATATTAAGTGAGCCAACCCTTATTGTGGGTGCTATCGGTGTTGTACATACCTAATTAATAGGAAACAAGATATTCCGTATAAATTCAACAATGCAAAGTTCGTTGCTAGGCTTCGAAGATCGGGCTACCGACCCGTCCCGGCTTCGCACGGGCGAATTGTACATACCGTCGTTGTCAAATGAATATCTGCTGTGTGCAAAAAGTATAACTTTAAGTTATTGGATAAAAACATTCTCCTGAAAAATTTTATATGAAAAAGATTTTTGAAGCATATTTTTTAGTGATTACAGTTCACCGTATCATGCTCAGAGTCACATAGCAGTCTTTTTATTTGAAAATTTGATTAGTGAATAATAATAATAGTCAAAATGTCGAAATCTCCAAAAAGTGCACATAGCAGATTTTCATTTGACAACGATGAACACATAAACCTTACTTGAATCACTCCGTCCATTGGTGAAAACCGTATGAAAATCCGTTCTGTAGTTATTGAATTTATCGCGTCCCGACAGACAGACAGACGCGGCGAGGGGGACTTTGCTTAATAATATGTAGTGATAGTGATGATACAAACTAGATGGCAACAACAACAGGCTACATACGATTAATCAGAGCTGGTATTTTGAAACGTAATAATCTCTAATCTCTATCTATATAATTATGCTAGATCCCTTGCCGGGTAGGTTCTTTCCTTTCAGACTTCGCTGGTTTCCTCCATTCCCATAGTTTGTTTGACTTGCCCTTTCGATAAAACACTGTCTATTTGGCCATAGTTAGATAATCCAGGTCTTCCCCGCTGCCTACATTCTTCTACTTTCGCATTGTGTTGTAGTGTTTTACTTATCTGTGGTTTGGTTTATAGTTGATCGTCTATGTTGTCATTCTTGATTGTGTGTCAAATGTAATATAAAAGAATAATGTCAGTCTAGTGTCAACAATCATGTTGAGTAGAATGGCAACTTGTTTTGTGTTATTACATTAGTACTACGCATCGTTAGCGTAATACGGGTGTACACAGTACGCCGCTGCCATTCCCGCTTGTGAAATATAGGCATGACGATATTTCAGTGAAAAATGTGAGACTAATCTATTGTATTAGTGTCACGTTTCTTATCAAGGGATTGGAGGTGTGCACATACCTCACTACGTTTCACCAAAATACTTTTGGTTTATAGATGGTGGTCTACGGCACATCATATTTTTTTTTTCAAAAACAAAAATGACATTAAGATAAGCAGAAGCCCATGCGTTTTATAAAGCCAGCTATTAATAGTAAAAAACACCGTCAGGCCTTTATTCCGCTATTTGGGCACGGTAGCTATGTAAACTCATACTTGCTGACGAAGTTAGGTCCCGGTCGGTTTGGTCCAGTGGCTAAGAGCTTCAGTCGCTCCGCCCACTGCATCGAGTAGTCGCGGGTTTGATTAACACAAATATTTGTCTGGGCGTTTGTGCATGGTAATTTCATGGTTGTAAATGCACCCACGTCTCAGGAATAATACCTAGTGTGGGGGCTACATATTAAAAAAAATGTACGGGGACGAGCCAGTTGTCATTATACGGGACACGATTCTAGACTCCGGATAACAATCCTGCTTTACACATAAATAAAATTGAAGTGTCTGTTTGTAATGTCTAAAAACAGCTTTTTACTAAATGCATATGAAAGTATATAATGTACTTAAACAAAATATATTTTTTTAAATTTTTTGACTGTGTGTCTGTCTGTTTATTCCAGCTAATCTCCAAAATGGCTGGACCGATTTTGACGGTACTTTCACTGGCAGATAACTGATGTTATAAGCAGTAACTTAAGCTACTTCTATTTTAGAGAATCATTTTTTGTTAAATTCCATGCCAGCGTAGTCGCAGGTAACAGCTAGTTCTACTAATAGTATAAATGTTAAGGTTTTAAGTTTAGTAGTTTGGATGTTTTTACTCAATCACTCGCACTTATTTTTATACCTGGATTATTACATAGGATACTTTTTATCTCGGAAAAATGGAGAGTTCCGGGTTAAAGTCAACGCGGACTCCACAGGGCTCTCTCTTACAAATACTCTACAGTCCTCTTATTTGCTATAACCAAACGCGGAGCGTTAATACGTATTTGTAAATAATTCGCGTAATTCGACGGACGCATTATTCGACGGACGATTTAGCGCAGTGGTTAAGAGCTTGAGCTGCTCCGCCCACTGTGTCGAATAGTCGCGGGTTCGATTCCCGCACGGGACAAATCTTTGTGTGATCCACAATTATTTGTTCCGGTCTGGGTATTTGTTTGTGAATTTTCATGTTTGTAAACGCACCCACGACACAGGAATAAATCCTAGTGTGGGGCTACGTTTAAAAAAAAAAAAAAAAAGTTTCTGTATTCCATTAGACGATCATTTCACAAGTTTATCGTAGCGCGCCTCGTTACTTTAATTAGTCATACCGAATAAGAGACTTGTTTGGTAAAATTCCCAACAGCGTCGTGACGTAAAAGAACAAATAAATATACAGTGAGTTATTCGCCCAGCTTAGTGAAAAGTGGTCCCATTTTATAAACGTCTCATATAAAAGCTGCTCCTGTATTTGTCATACCCTCGTTAGTTCACTCGGGTACGTCTACTGAGATGTATGACAAAAATAAATAGGTTTTTATTAAACCCATTTATTTTTACTTTACATGTAGATACGTAAAAGGAATGTGTGGGTGATATGTATAAATACCTATGTAGGTATATACCGGTAAAAAGCTGTTTATTCTCATTTAGTATATAATGTTAGTGTATTTTTGTAAGGGTTATTTTTCTATTAAGTAAGTAGTCAAATATTAAATTTATCGATTGACAATAAAACTAATGGACATCTGTTTACGTTTAGCCGATTGCCAGAAGAAATAGTAATGTAATTAAAGTTTTATTTAAATTTTTATGGTAACAGAATAAAACCCAATGAAGAGATAGATGAATCATGTGTATTTTTTTCTAAGAATAATACTAATACGGTACTACACATAAGTATAGTGTACCTTATATTGAATAATTAAACTTGAATAACTATTTCGAAAGTGAGTTTTATGCAAAGTGATCAACTGCGTGAAGATTTTGTGGTAACCCACAATTATCTGTTTCGATCTTGGTAATTGCGTTTGTGAAATTCATATTTGTAAACCCACCCATGATACAGGAATAAATTAAACGTTAAACAAATTTTGAAAACAACTTGAATTATGCTACTTGATACTGGTTATATAAAGTTTTTGCAGCTGATTAACACTGTCATAAAATAAGAAGAATACTATGCCTACAAAGTGACTAGAATTGTCTCCTCGGTCAACGGCCGGTAGGTGCTACATTCTACAAAAGGTCCAATAGTTTTACTGACTATAATGATGGTCGGATTCTAATTAATATTGGTTCGACAACTGCTTGGGAATCCAATTACCTAGGCGATATTGTTAATCCACTAATTATATCTGTCGCGCTGCACTGCAGACAATTTAATGAACTGATGGAACCGTTTTGAGAAGAAATTTATTTGTGAGACTTGTTTTTAGCTTTTCCTTGAGAGGCGATGGTAGCTAAAATTGTCGAGAGTTTAAGCTACATTCGACAATAATAATTATGGCGAAAGTGGAGTCACGGACGGAAATAAGTGTCAAATATATTTTTATAAGTGCATCCATTTTACCTTGTATTTTTGTTTTGACAAAGATATGTTATGGGTTAAGCCGTAGTTAAAATGTAGTAAGAGCAAATAAATAATGATCTGTGGATCAGATTTAGGCAAACAAATAATGATCTGTGGACCAGGTTTCATTAGGGGCATACGTTTTGTGGGTCCAGTGTAATAACACCTTCAGGGCTTTGTTAAGGCTTTCGTGCTTCTAAAGTGCATCAGACATGTTTGCAGAAGCTGGCATAGTTGACTTTTATGCTATCATGGGCAATCAGTTGGCTTCAATTGTGCGAAGGTTGTGGGGGAGCGCCAATGGAGTTCTGGAGATGATTGTTGACAGGGTGATGCCTATATCTACAAAATATATGCCGACCATCATGTCGATATAAACATAGTTCATAAATTTAAACAATTTATGCAACCAAGTTGTACTCAATTTTAATATGGACTGTGTTGTTTGAAATTTTATTTATTATTTTACTAAAGAAGAAGACTGCCTCGTTCGCCACTAGGCAAAGCGCATCGCTTTGTGATCAAGAAGTCCTGGGTTCAAATCCTAGATCAGACAAATGTAGTTTTTCTAAAGAAAACTACCCACTATGAGTTCGGAGTCTTGTACTGTGCCCGGTGTATTGAAATAGTCTCGCCACGTATTACATGGGACCTAACGTCGTCGGTAAAAGGGGTTGTACTCAGTACACCTCTATCAGACCCTCTTGGGGAATATAGGCGTGACGGTGTGTGTTTACTCAAGAAGATAAAGTAGGCCATCAACAAATAAAAACCCTAAAATATCTTAAAAATGTATAATAAAAAATTAATGATCGATGTTTTAATTCAATCATTCTGCTTCAAATCTCACGAAGGTCTCCGCGCCTTTTTTTATTTAACGGCAAAGTTAAATGGAGGCTTTAAAGTTTAACAGTTTTAAACAACAACATCAGCGTTAAGAATATTAATTAGCTTCGCCGGATTTTTAATCAGCAACAGTCTTTTTTGCTTCTGCGAGTTAGTTTAATTGAATAGATTTGAAACTGTTTTACTCTTCTCAACTTATTATTAAAGGAGAGATGAGAGAGATTAATTAATTAATTAAAGAGAGATATATTATCCGAATTTTACAAAATTAGTGAATTCTTTAGAAGACTTAAAGCTCAAAGTTAGCATAACACCGTAAGGGACCTAGCGTGATGACGATTAGACGGATAGAAGTTTATATTAGTAGAAGTAAAAAATAAAAATAAACACCGTCACGCCTACTAAGAGGACTGAAAGTAACTTCTGCAACTCTGCTTACTCTTTTGAAATACAGCTCAATATTGACACAGCGTATTTTGTATATCATATATATACTGACAACCATGTAAGTGTGACCGAGAACGGGAGTTAGAAGAACTAAAATTGCTATTATTATTTTTATTAATAATTTAAATCTTTCTTTCTCTCTCTCTCTCTCACTCTCTCTATACGTCAAATATCGTCGTTAAAGCCAAATTGTATATTTATTGTTGAAAACAAAATAAGCTCTCCAGAACTCCACAACTTTGATGGGTGTACGACATACATATTACGAAATTTCACCGAGTTGGTATTTTCCGAACATGGCAACAACGTGTAAATAACTACCGACACAAGTAACGTTTGGAACTCAATTAACTTTATGTATCGTTTTTGGAGTTCGTGTGAGGAATGTTCAACGCAAATTGGCAACTTGGAAAAGCGTTCCGACACCTATTTTTAACCCCCAACGGAATTGGAAGTGAGTTACCTTTACAGAATTCATAAGTCGAGTTCTTTATTATATTCTTATTTCTTATTGTAATCGTGTGGGGGGATAAGTAACAACCGAAACGATGACTTTTCGGCTACTTAAAAAGGATCAGGTCCTCAATCCGATGGCATTTTTGTGCTACCTGCCTTATGCTTCTGGTATATCTTCACGTACAAAAATAATCTATTTATTTATATCCATATAATAATCCAGTTATATTATAAAGACAGTCCTGCGTAATTTATTGTTTCTACCAAAGAACAGCCAATTATAATATGCTTTATTAAAATATTTAAGGTTTAAATCTCAGGTCAAACATAATGTGGTATGAGGGTTTATCGAAAAATTCTCAGTCTGGAAACAGGAAACAGCAATAGACTGGCCTTCGAAGTAATGAAGTCTGCGAATTTTAGGTGTACACAGTACATTTGTGTTACTCCCGGCTTGGGAATACTTGAAACGTGTTTAAGACAGTCTGGAAACTTTTCTCATTTGGTTCTTTAAAGCCAATATACTATCACCTAACAAGCCGCTTCAGCTTACCTCTTCGGTGCACTGTCGCTAAATAAAAATTGTGTACGTGATTTTTGTACAAGGAAAACAGCTGTGTCGCTTCATAAGCCGTGTTTGTGCAGTACGCTGTTTATCCAGTGTCTCGGACGTAGCCAGGAGACTGAAGCCAATTTAACGGTATTGCGCCAGGAATCTGACAATACACCACTCGATCTGCAATCTTATGGGGCTTACTGTACATGTATACCTAATCCAAATATTAACTTTTTTTTACAAAAGTATACGTGGAGTTTCTTGCACTTCCTCTTCATGGAATGAGTCTTTCCTTTCCTTGAGTATTCATAATTATTTTTAACTCTCGACGCAAAAAGAGACTAATCTGTGTATTTGTGTATATATTTGTCTTCATAACAATATAAATTTAGTGTATTAAAGACACCTATGCCAAGCGTAAAATGACATTGAGAATCAGCGCGGCTTGTCAGCTGGCCAGGAGATACCTCCGGTGTTCCGGATTTTCACTCTAGCTATGATATTCGGATAGGTCAGTAAGTAGATGGTACTTAATGAAGTGTTCTTTTCATAATTTTTATTACCAGTTTCTTACTTTCATTCCAGGACGACTAAAATTACACCGTGTATAAATATGTCGAAATTGTAGGGTGTTCCATTCTTGAGTGTAATGTTGAAACCAACCATTAATAAGTATGTTTAATTAAGTAATGATCCAATGAAAAACTAATAAAATATCGTAAACTACTACAGAACATATTAAACCATGGGATAAGTTGTGTTTGTTCGGTAAATGGTGTTTACCCGTTTACCGTGACGTTAAACGTAGTCAAGGAACTGTCTCCGATTTATTGTAACAACATCCGGATTTATCTTGATCGCAACCCTAAATCCATGGCAAAACAAGGCTGCTATGAAAATGATGCTCGTGACCGTCACACCTAAATTTCCCAAAAGGGGGTGGTAGAGGTGTACAGTGTACACCCGCTTTTTTTGCCGACTATGTTAGGTCTCATGTAATAGGGAGTAAGCCTATTGCCATCATACTGGGTACAATGCCAGACTCCGGGTTGATGCTGAAAATTTTTCCATCGAAAGTTTACTTTTTGTCCGACTTAGGATTTGGACACAGGACCTCGTGAACACGACGCGAAATATTCGCCACTAGACCAACGAGGCAGTCTTTGTTATAGTGTATAATTGATCTTTCTATCTATATCGTCACACCTGATCACTTGTAAGATAGGCAGAGAGTACCTTATATAAATATGCTCGCTGGTTATGGAGATTTCTGACTTTTCCATCCTGTTTTTTTAAGTCTCACTACTACACGAGGAATAATTTCTGTGTCATAGGTGCATCTGAATTGAAATACACAGACACCCGGACCGAAATAAATAATTGTGGATCACACGAAGATGTCCCGTGCGGAAATCGAATCCGCGACTACTTGATCCAGTCAGCGAAGCCGCTTATGCTCTCAACCAATGGGCTAATAACCAGCTTTGCCTACTACCGCTAACATTTTGATAATTTTCTTATGGAAACATTGTTAGAATACTACATTAAGCAAATCTATGTATAAGTCAAATACTGTAACCGCCCATAAGTCGTCTTTCTCTAAGGAAATAGACAGGGTATTATCTTATGGATACCATGGTCATGGTAAGAAAGAATAAATCAAAATAACATAAGATTTTTTTTGTACATCACACCAAGTGGGTAAATCGTCGTTCAGTCTTCACCTCATTCTAGGATCTTTTCCCCTTCATAGTCTACGCTCGACATTATCCCTATCTTTATGATACCGACTTATCTAGTTAATATTGTATGTCCTTATTTTATTACCATCGTTTATAACATCGGTGTGTCCATCAATTAATTAGCCTAATTTTTATGATATTTATTTAGGTAGATTTAAGCTTACTCAAATATATGCCCATACCTAAACGTATGAGACTCAGCTTTTATTTACTGTTTGATCAGACGCACAAAGAATAAAATTATTAGTAGAAACGGGGGGTTACTGATCTGAAAAACTTGATGATTATATTATAAAACACGCATGTTTTTGACAATAACATGGCAAAAAAACCGTTATTACATAAATATCAAGTGAAAAACGATCAAATAATTAGCTATCGGTATTATGTGTCAACACAGTACAATTGAGTTATATCGTACCAATTTTGGTAAGGTTCTACTATATCTAGTCCTTTTCTCTATACATAAATGGTCTGCTGACCCATTTTATGACGATTATTAGTGAGCAATTTAATTATCTTTGAAAAGTGGTCGTACATTTGAGACAACATTGTGTGCTTTGTGTGTCTAGTTTCTACGGATATATTTTATCTTTTCATTACTGCGTAATTTATTTTAGTGGTCAAATACTTTTTGCCTACGTTAATTCAAAGTTAAATCCATCTATAACCTTACGCCAGATCCCTTGCGGGGCAGGCAGAGAGTACAGAGTTCCAACAGGTTCTTTCCTTACATACCTCTCTGGCTTCCTCGACTCTCATAGTTCGTCTAAATACACGCTCGCCGGTTACGGAGACTCTTGACTTAAAGGTTTTGTATAAATCCCACAACTTAGTTGCGCTCAAGTAATGGCTGTGACGACCCAAGGATCTGTGTTTTAACAACTAAGCTCCGACATGCCGCTCCGAAAACTTTCCTTCTTACTATAAAATTGTTCTGCCTAGTTGTGAAGGCTTTAAAAAGGAATTTATGGGATTTTTACTTCTTTAATAAAAAGTGAATAGCGATTCGTTTTATAATTGTGGACTTAGTTTTAACTATATTTAAAACACGCGACAAAGAATTTAACTATTCTTACGAGTATAAATCAAAAGTAAGTTCCTCATTAATTCGGAAAATTAATAAGTTACTATTTTATAGTTAAAACAAATGCGTAAAGTACAGTTTTTTTGTATTCAAGTATCGCGCAAATATTTCGGTCCAAATCAGAATTATACCTATTTTAGAATTTATTGCAAAAATTGAGAACCAGTATTTAGTTTTCATAGTTTTCATAGTTCCTAGGTATATTCTCCTTCACTCTAGTTAGTTGGCGGTGGTGTCAGTCGTAACAAGTTCTTAATTAAGCTTGTTATTTTTATAAATGATTACTGTATCTAATGACTTTTTCACTGAGAATAACCTAACATGTTATACTAACAATAACCTAACCTAACCTAACCTCTCATTTATTTAATGAATACTAAGTAGATAGCGTATCACGTTAATAAAAGTTATTATATACGGAAATGGAAAGATTAGTTAACTTTGACCTCCAACTTGTTAACGAGTCAACTGATGGCCTTAATACGCTTTATAATATTATTATTTATTTTATGATTATTTTAATTTTCATCTCCACTGAAAATAATATGTATCTGCGAGTTATTTTTGTGAACATTTTATAGCAAACATTTAGATGGTTAAGAATTTTCCATTTGGAGAAAGGATTTATTCGAGAGGGACGAATTCTCATGGCCGAATGTTCAGTACGCGCAAATGCACGCTCATGGTGTTCTCAAGATCTCATAGTGTTATTCCCCAAGCGGGGGTAACAGAAGTGTAATGTGTACGACGCGGCGAGGACGAAGTTATTTTAGTTCTTGTATACAACCTTGTATTTATTAGAGAACAAATGTCTCGCGACACATATCGCTGGTGAGTAAGAGATAAAATAGGGTTTATAAGAGACCGGGAAAGTACTTTTTCTTCAACCTTTGTACTGAAAACTTGAAAAAATATTATTCATAACCAATACACGGGTGTATTGGTTACATTGTCGTTTTATAACACTTTAATTCAAAACTAACTACATACTTTCATTAACGTAGTATAAAAATATTTCATATTTAACTAGCGACTTGCCCCGGCTTCGCACGGGTGAATTATACACATAAACCTTCCTCTAGAATCACTCCGTCCATTGATGAAAACCGTATGAAAATCCATTAGGTAGTTATTGAGTTTATCACGTTCAGACAGATAGACAGATGTGGCGGGGGGACTTTGTTTTATAATATGTATTAATTATTACTTTTTAATAATAGAAGGCTATTCATTTTTCAAGTTAAGTGTCTTAAAAAAGGAATTCCTTGTTCCATTTACATCTCAGAATGAAATTAACGCCAAGCAAAAGAAATGTTCTGGTAAAAAGTGAAATTAAGAATTCACGATTTTGAGGATCCGATCCCTCTTTAACAAGAACCTTGGCCGAGATAAAGCGAAACAAGAAAGAGAGCTCTTTAGTTTCCGTCCCAGAAAAATAAGTCACTTCGTAAACTCGGCATTTGAATTTTGGCGTCTGGAAGCGTAATCTTTCAATCGCGGATATAAAATGGAAATGAAAAATGTTTATTTCTTTAACTTATGGTACAATATTTTACACAAGTTCGAGGCTTGCTTGTATTTGAGAAACAATAGTTACAATAACCATGACCAAATAGACCGAGTCTTATCTGAAGGACAAGTCAAGAGTCTCCGTAGCCGGCGAGCGTGCATGAGTTGAACTATGAGAGTGGAGGAAGCCAGAGAGGTATGTACGGAAAGAACTTGTTGGAACTCCGTACTCTCTGCCTACCCCGCAAGGGATCAGGCGTCATGATATAGATAGAATACTTACAATAATGATATTTCCTAATATTATACAATAGAGGATAAAATAATTAAAATAAGAGAGATAACGAAATTATTCAATTGTTAGGCGCTAAACGTATTGTGTGTGTATATGTTTGATGTTTTATAGAAAGGTGTAAATTTAAGGGAATTTTAGTATTGTGGTAATTAGATTTTAAGTGTGTGTAAGTGCGTATCACTGGGTATGGATGTGAATATTATTATCCAAATTGTACGTGTTCGAATGTAATCATTGCGCTAATTTCACTTCTCAACGGCGTTTTTCGGTCCCAACGAAATAGAAGGCGAGCTTATTGCTATTATATCGGGTACAATTCCATAGTTCGGACTGATAATGCGAATTTTTCGATAAGAAAACTGCACTTCTTCCAGTCTAGGATTAGAAGCAAGGATCTCGTGATCGCTACGCGCATTATACACCACTCAACGAGGCAGCTAAAGTACAGCAAACTATTATTTATATAATAAATAACACAAAAGCCAAAGGCTAAAGGAAATCGGGTGTCAGCCGCACGGGCCGTCCTTTGAGATCGACACCCGCGACGAAGCTTTAAATTGTTCGCGTCATCGGAACAGTGCGCTATGGGAAAATGATGTACTTCTATGTTAGTATAAAATCTGTGAGTTTTCTTGGAAGAACGTAGTATGAAAGCGCTAAATAGTACAATAGAGTGGATTAATCTCTCGGCCGTTTTGTCATGGCGTCTTCAGGCGATTTCGCAACTTACAGGTTAATATTTTGTCACATCAAGCCTTCAGAAATATACAAAATGTAACGTCATGTCATACATTGCAGTTCCGATTTTACGGCGACATGGATCCATACTTTGTTCTGGATTTTTTGTTGTTAATTTGTTTTTGGGCTCATGTTGTTGAGCAGAAATCTAATGCAATGCAGATTCTGCTCATTTTCATGTCCATTTACATTGTCGCACTAAGAACTAAGCACGAAGAGATTGAAGTTAGGGTGTCGCTAGCGAGTTAGTATGCCATCCTTCTTACACTCCAAATTTACTAAATATACATCAACGTCACAGCACGATTACTCCCTAGCGTGACGCTAACGTCAGTTTTCGTGCTAAGCATCTAGGTCACTTTTATTTGCTATCCTTATTCATTCATTATTCGCTTATTGTTCGTGCAAATAAGATAGTGTAATCCAGGAGTAAGGCGTCACGGGAAAAATCAGATGAGACGTGACCTTACATCAAATTACTATGCGACGAATTAAGCTCGGGATATCTCCCCGATCTCCTCTTGACCGCCGAGTAATTACTGACATAACTCGGGACTAATGGCGATTAGCGATTATCCCGACGAGACTAATTCTTGCGGGATATATTCACCCAAAAAGCTTTTTGTTTTGTTAATCTATTTTGTTCCATTGCTGGGCAAAGATCTCTCCCATAAACCTTTACTTGGATTGATCCGTAATCTTTTTTAACCTAACCTATTTTGTCCCACAGCTGGGCAAAGATCTCCCCCGTAGTCTTCCACTTGGATCTGTGACTGACCAACGCTTGTCAATCTTTTTGAAATTCATCTTAAAGGTTTAGCTTTTATTAACTGAGGTAAATCTTAAGATTTCTTAATAATATTATTGATAAAATGAAGGTTCATCATCATTTATTTCATTAATTTTAACTATACGGTGAACCAGTTTAAACGATTTTATTTGCAAAATGAGCCTTTATGCCCTTTTTTTAACTGTATCACAACATATTTAAAGTTTATTAAAGTCAGAAATGATTGCTTGGCTTGAAATGGGAAATTAGCATCATTAAAATTATCGCTTGCGACGAGTAGTTTGCAGAAGTGACTGATCTTAACGTGGGTTTCTTACAAAAACTTTTTTATATACGGTATACTAAAGTGATCTACAAATTTACAATAGTTCCAATAATACAGAATTTTCAGCAATCATCAACAAAGCATTGCCACCTTATATTTCATTATATTTACGAGCAATTTGTAAATTTGAGACGGCAGTGGTGGCAACTAATCTCAGTAACCCGTACTCACACTGGTGAAATGTTCGCGTAATAACGTGAATCCCTTCACAAAGTTCCGCTGACATTACCAGTGAATAGACCTGTCTCGTACATAATCCCATAAAGATGTGACGTAATTTTATATTATTAACTAATGGTTGTATTTCATTGGAACACATATAATACTGCGCGAATTAAGTGTAGGCTTGTATTGAGTAGAGCTTTGAGACTCTATGGACTTATAACTATCATTATTGGAATATTTGTCTACACACTAATGTTTAACGCTAATAGATTTAAAAATGATTTGAATGTTTCGCGAGCGAGCAATGCGAGCTCTGCGAAAATGGTGCGGAGTGAAGCTGACCGACCGTATTAGTAACAGAGTATTCGAAAGCGTGAAGGTATGAAAGATAGTATCGGTGTAAAGATGAGAAAGGGTATGCTCCGCTGGTTCGGACATGTAGAAAGAATGTCGGATAAAAGAATAACAAAATGGATATACAATGCGAAAGTGAAAGGATGTAGATACCGGGGAAGACCTAGACTATCTTACCATGACCAAATAGATCGTGTCTTATCTGAAGGGCAAGACAAGAGTCTCCGTAACCGGCGAGCGTATATGAGACGAACTATAAGGAAGCCAGAGAGGTATGTAAGGAAAGAACCTGTTGAAACTCTGTAATCTTTATCTACCCCGCAAGGGATCTGGCCTGATGATATAAATAGATAGATGTGTTTCGCTATTTCTATGTTGTAATTTAGATACGTATTATGTTTGTAAGAATGTAGGATTAACTTGGATGCACAATTAAATCTTTGAAGTGTTCTTTTTCTATGGAATTGCATTATATAATATATCTTTATCGTATATCCGCCAGATCCCTCGTGGGGATCGTATATTTTTCTTACAAAACATATCATCCCGGCGTCATTATTATTCCCTGCTTTAAGTTCCATTGAATATAATTCGTAGAAACAAGTAGGGTAGATTTAAATAAAAGAGCAGTCCAAACATCGTTAGTTAGGAGGAAACAATCAGAGTAAACACGCCCCGTCGCTGCCTGGATAATTTTACTTCGACTCTATTTTCGCAAAAAAAGAAAAAAGCTCTTCCTTGTATTGTAACATTTGTGAAAGCTCTTAGTATTTTTTCTCACGGGAAAGAACGAAAAATCATATAAAAACAAACAAGGAACGAACGTCTGTTTGGACTAATATAATATTATGAATTCAAAAGTAACTCTGTCTGACTGTTACTTTTTCACGTAAAAACCGCTGAACAGATCTTGATCAAATTTGCTAAGGACATTTTATCTAGGGGAAGGACATAAACTACATTTTGTCACAAAAATAACTCAAGGGTGTTAAATCCACGCCTGAAAATATCGCGCATGAAGTTGCCGGTACAGCTAGTGAATAATATATAAGTCTATACTGTCGTACTGGGCAAAGACTCACGAATCGAGGTGAGATGTTAGCTCGTACTCCAAAACAGGGATCTAGTGCGGATTGGTGGAGTCTAGATGCGCACCTGTTGTTAGAACTTATTAAGCTACCGATGAGACATCCAATTTAATGACTACCACCTTAAGTGACAGCCGGGACTAACGGTTAAATATAATTACGGCAGCACGGAGAGCCTTAAAAAATTAACTGCCACGAACGGCCCCCTATCTAAAGCCATCTATTAAGCGTGTTTTACTCAGTCATAAGTAGAACATTGCTTAACCCCGGTGATCGGTAGACCTCCAGAGCTACCTACGCATGTCTCACTAAGCTTTGGACTTGTGTGTTAAGCTCGATATTGAAGATATTCTTTTTTTTTTAATGAAAACATAGCCCCATACTAGGATTTATTTCTGTGTCGTGGATGCGTTTACATACATGAAAATTCACATGAGACGTACTATGAGAGGGGAGGAAGCCAGAGAGGTATGTAAGGAAATAACTCTGTACTCTCTGCCTACCTCGCAAGGGATCTGGCGTGATGATATATATAGAAAGAGAGAGAGAGAGGGAGAGAAAATTCACCTACACAAATACCAAGACCGAAAAAAATTGTGGGTTACACAAAGACTTGTCATGAGCGGGAATCGAACCCGCGACTATTCGACTCAGTGGGTGGGACGCCTTAAGCTCTTAACCACTGCGCCAAATCGTCCGTCCGATGATATTAATAAAATGATGAAAATACTCCTACCCCAATTAGTCAAGTGGTGGATTCTTTGCCAAGCAATCACGACGGGGCGCCTTGAGGGAAATTGAAACGTCACGTTTCATCACTTGGTTACCGTTAACTTCACTCAAGCACGTACACGAATATATAATGACAAATTTTTCCCAATATAGTATATTAGTATTTGAAACAACAATGTTTTGTGAAAATAAATAAAATTGACTACATCACTATATATTTTTGCCTGCCAAAATTAACCTAAAGCGTACTTGGCGCGTTCCGAGGCCTTAGGACGAACAAATTGACGCTATCGTAATGCTATTGAGTTGATTCCTATACCATCCTTTTCACACAATAAATTTACTTAATAAAGCTGAAAGTGACAGAAAGATTTCTTGACAAACTTACTACAATATTGGATGTTTTTTTAAACGGACTAGGAATTATTCCCGTATCGTGGGGTTGTTTGCAAATATGAACCCAAACCCAGACAGATACACAAAAACCCAGACAGTAACAATTGCATGTTGTTAATAAAACCGTCATGCCTATAGCTAAGCGAGGGTGGCAGAGGTGAACCAAATACACCCCCTTTATGCCAACGATCTTAGGACCCAATGTAATAGGGGTCGAACCTATTGCTGTTATATCCGACACCGGTAATATAAAAAGCTCGTAAATTATAATTTTGTTTACAATTTTATAAAAATAGTAGAGATAGTGCCCCATTTATTAGATATCTGTGCAAAAGAGAAGTATTCCAGTACTGGAAGGGTAAGTTAAGGTCGCAAGTACCCCAAACCCGAACAACCACCGAACACTTTTAATATATAAAGGGCACTTTTGAAAAATGTACGATAAAATGTTGCCAGTGTACAGCTTGAAATAAAAACTTGCTCGAAAGGTCATGCTTTTAATGAGATGAATACGTTTTATCCGGATAAGCCTTTCAGTTTCGCCTTTTACTTAAGTTGAAAATAGGATTGGGATGGACTAGGATTTTTTCCGTTATTTCAAATTATATTGAATAAATTTTAAGTTGTCTATTGTCAAAAGCATGTGAATAATCGATGTTGGATTACCAACGTCGGTCCTATACATATTCAAGCATTAATTTGGTAGTCCCAAATATTAGTGAACTGAACACATTATCATAAAATAGCATGTCAGTCAACTTTGGTTGGTACTAGCCAAGATATATACAGACTGTGCGGAATCTACAAGTGATATCATTGATGATACTTCTGAACACAAATGAAAATATAACGCTTTTTGTCCCCTTTTTTTGTGGTGACCAGTTTGCGTGATCGGGCCGATCGTAGCACGAAAAACTTTCTATTTACCGTGCGTGGTAATCTTGACTTCGATAAACCCATTATCATAAAAAAATAAACAAGGCTGCCTCGTTATGTGCGTTAGTGGCAAATCATAAGCTTTGCGATCACGAGGTCCTGGGTTCAAATCCTAGGTCGGACAAATGTAGTTTGTCTATCGAAACCCAGTATCAGTCCAGAGTTTAGAATTGTGCTTAGTATATGGCAATAAGCTTACCCGCAATTACATGGGACTGAAATTGTAGGCAAATAGTGGGTGTACATAGTACACCTCTGCCACCCCCGCTAGGGCAATATAGGCGTGACGATATTTATAAAAAAAGCATTGCGAGCTTTAAGTAACGTCAGTTTCGTAACGTAAATTACGTATTCCATAAATTCAACGACAATACAAGTCAACGGCATGTATAATAATGTTAAATACTGTACGAGCCGGTAGCTAATATAAATTTTCGAGTATTAATTCGCTAGTCCCAAATATTAATGAAAGCATTTCCATAACGATTGACGTATTTTTGTCAATCAAACATGATTGGCCATCGCTATATAAAAATGTACTGAAATATAATATTGAAATGAAACCAATTAGCGCGGCTCACGGGAAATTCTGATCTAGATTATAATCGCGGAATCATTATTTATGTGTACACGGTGCCATCAATCTTCGTCCGTCCCTGACAATCGATAATGAATTCCCGATTAGTGGCCTCTTGTTCAGATTTTTTCATTCAGTCAATCTTTCAAATCACAAACAACTTTTATTTTCATGAAAATTATTTGAAAGTTGCTTATTAAATGTACTCGTACGTATTGTTTTGTTTACGAGAAAGATTGCTTTCTAAGAAAGAAAAAAATGATAAAACAAATCTACAATACCAAAGTAGAGGATGTAGGTACCGGGAGAGACCTAGACTATCTCACCATGATCAAATAAACCGTGTCTTATCTGAAGGGCAAGTCAAGAGGCTCCGCAACCGGCGAGATGAACTATGAGAGTGGAGGAAGCCAGAGAGGTATGTAAGGAAAACCTGTGGGATCTTTGTACTCTCTGTCTACCCTGCAAGAAATAGAAAGATTGCTTTTTAAAACGGCAGAGTACTTACTTAAAATAAACAAAACTACTACACATTATGAATTATTTAAGTGTAGTGAGTGTGCTTACAAACAAATTTATTGAGATCCAGACAAATATTTGAGGATCATACACTTAATGATTAACTTTTGGTTTTCGTAGGGATTCATAATCCTCTCTGAGGATAGATTAAGATGTATGTTACTTTTACCAAACTAAAAACAACACCTACGACACTATAAGGAGGTTCTGTCTTCTCAAAACTATTAGTACAGTTACACTTTCATTGACTGTGTAAATGATACTGTTGTGTATCATTAGTTCAATGAATGTAGGTTGATTTGATTGTACTTTTGACATGTTTGCTCCCAGTCGTCATAAAATCAGTCTATATATTCTTACCTATTCTTAACTGTACCGAATATGTATATTTATGAAATTGCTAAATTCGTAAAAAATATTTTTTCGCTTTTCGAACTGAATGTTAATGTAAATAAACGTAAAGTTACACATATGCCACTGAAAATGCCTGTACCCAAACTAGAATTATTTAGACATAGTCCTGTGTACATGGCGCCACTCATTTTTAATACGTTGCCACAGCAGATTGTAGGATTACCCAATAACAAGTTTTGCGTAAGTGGTTGATATCAGAAAATTTCTATTCAATTAACGAATCTATCAAAAAACATTCATGTCGATCCTACCATTATAAAAATGCATTGTAATCAGTTGTTTTAAAAAATTGTTGACCTAAATTTATATTAATTACTATTTGCATGCTATCACTAGATGGCAAAATGTGTACCTTATATCAAAAAGCCTACCGTATTTGTATTATACCACATTTTAAGCCAATAATTATTATTATTTAAATTTGTCTAGGATATTATGAATATTTGTTTTAGAAGAACCTATGTAATGATGTCAAAATGTAGATATAGCTAAATCTTTATGAGATAACAGCGAAATCGGTATCTAAACTCCGCTCAATCGTACCAATCTTGTCCTACAATACTACGATTTTTCTGGGAGAATACGTCCAACAGTTCGTTTGTTGTAGGATCATTGTTTATTTGATTAATATAATATTAGAATAAATATGAAACTGCGACCTTTTCTCAAATCTAAATACATCCTCATCAAGTTCCATATATAAATTTAATTTAAAGATTAGTTACATTTGCAGTTCATTTGGTTAAGTTTCTGTTCAAAAGCAGCAGTGCAAGCAAATTTTTATAAGTTGCAACATTCCCACCTAGACATACAATTTACCAGCTACCAAGATTAAACCTACGCGAACTCTTCTTAATTGTAATATAACCTCCTGGTTAAATTAATTTCCCTTCATAATGCTGTCCGAATGGAGAATGACTTTAAACTCCTATTGCTATCAAATAATTTGCGTGTGATAGTTATTATTATACTCGAAATTTTTTTATCGCTTCGCACGCTTTGTGTGTTATTCGTTAATTTTAATTAAAACTGGATCTTTATTTAATTAGCGGGAACTGAATTCCCGTATCCATTTCACATTAAAATTATAGGTATATTCATTCTGAAAAAGTACCTTATAGTTAAAGTAATAATTTATTTTCTTATGTCTTATTATTTTACTTATATTATAATGCATTACGATACCTTATTTCGTCTCGGCTCGAAATGAGGTCGAGAATCTACTACGCTTGTTAAATCCTGCTTGGCTTCTGTTATCGGTAAACAGACAACCTCTGAAAAAGGTGCACTCTGTACAACCACATCACCTTATGTAATAGGGGAGTGCAACAAAGATAATCGGTAATCTGAAATAATCAGTGGTGCGCAATAAAATACCGACATGTTATGTCGTGTGATTTGATAAGGAACAAATGTAAGGAGCTTAATATTTTGCTCAGTAGATGCAACGTTGAGCAGCATTCAAGTACGATGCAAAAGATTTTTTACTGAATGTAGGAAAGTTGGCGTGGCGCCACACTGGGAGTTGTCGCGCGCTCGCCGGCTTGCATTCGAGCGCCGTCATATACCAATAAAATTGTTAAGAGCTGCTGCGGAACAGAAATGGAATGTAGCTCCGTGAATATTTTTATTAATCGAGAAACAACTTACGTCATGTTTCATGAATAGTATGATTTAAAATAAAATGTAGCAGATGCCTAAAATAACGGCTGTACATATACGACTTCTAATTTTTTTGTGGCTGTTTGTTTTTATGTTCAATACTGATTTTGTTCCTTTATTGAATGCAGTAAATTCAGTAGTCTTTCGTTCGATCTCTGCACGGGACAAAAATTTGTGTCCTAAAGATGTTAACAGCTACAGATGTATAGGTTTTTAATATTCCAAACGTTTCCATTTGCATGTGTATATTGCAGCGACAGTCTGCTCGAGCGAAGTCTTATAATTTTTACCCCTTTCGTATTTTACGACGAAATAATTTATTATATATTAAATATATATTAAATAAATTAGTAATCAACAGGATTCTCTACCTACCAAGGAAATGAAATATTGTGTATGCGAGACTTGTTTCGCCCGCATCTGTTTCTCTGAACAAATTTCATAATTAGCATAATCTCAACATTTTTGACACTGCCTCTTTGGTGTAGTGGCGAATAATGCGCCTAGCGATCACTAGGTCCTGGGTTCAAATCCTAGGTCGGACAAAATGTTATTTTTCGATAGAAAAAAATCCAGTATCAGTTCGGAGTCCAGACTCCGAACTGATATTGGATTTTTTTACTTGGATTTATTTATTGGATTGGATTAGCACAATGCTGGCATTGTGCTCGGTATAATGTCAAAATCAACATTTCTTTTTTTGTATAGGCAAATGAAAAAAGCACTTATAAACGTATTTTTTTTTTCTTTTATTACGTTTACCACTTTGGCACGTTTGGCAATATTCCCGCCCCCTATTATACAGGACCTAATATCGTCGGCCAAAAGTAGGTGTATACAGTACACCTCCTCCGCTTCGGGAATGTAGCCATGACGGTGTCATTGCTGTCGCCCGATGAAAATGGCGTGATTTAAAATTAGCCTATCTACGTCACAGTCACACATATTTAGATTCATGGGCGAAATCCCTTTTAAACCACATCGTAGTCATAAGAAAATAATGTGTGGATATAACATCTGCTTAGATTGTGGTATTCGGAAAAATATGGATTCAAAGTGGTATTGACATGAATTACATAGCAAGTCGGTAGCCCTTATTGTGATCAAATCTTGAGCACTTTTTCATCCTACACTAGTAGGTAATTATTTCTGTGTCGTCGGGGCGTTTACAAACATGAAGTGAATTTACATACACGAACACCCAGACCGATAAAAATATTTGTGGGTAACACAAAGATTTGTCCCGGGCGGGGATCGTACCCGCGATTATTCGATCTATTGGGTAGAGCGACCTATACTTTAATCACTAAACCGAGCCATTGTCCTTGCGTTATGGGATTTGCAGCAACTTAGGTTCTCAACCGGATCGTTTCTCTATCTATATATCTCATCACGCTAGATCCCTTCCGGGGTATGCAGAACCTAGAGACCTCTTTGATTTCCTCCACTAACATAGTTATTTTCGATTCTTATTAGATCGCGCAGGAAAACTCCAATCATAGTTTTTTTACGTCATTTTTGTTACGTCATCGGCCCATCTTTTAGGGGACTGTCAACTGCACTTGAGTTATTGAATAATATATGCAAATATGATCAGGTGTACCGATAACCTCGTGAAGGTTGCGAGTAGGTGGTGGATGTGCGGAGAACAAATATCGATCAAATATGGGTAGATACAGGCTCGCTGCACGAAAAATCATCACACCACCGATAGGCAGGCAAACGTGAACAGTAATAAAAAATTAACAGGCTTCCGTTTTTTTGCAGATCCATACTTTAAGTGAAACGAGTAAGGTACAATATGCCCAAATTTAACGATTCAGGGACATTTTTAGTGCAGCTTTTGAACGGGACTGTGTATCTTGTTTTGATATCGATGAGTACAGAGACGGTAGTCGTGGCCATCTTTGGGGAGGCCTTTATTCTGCAGTAAAAGTATTCCGGTTAAAGATAGTTATACTAATAGACGCAACTATGTATATATTGAGTATGGAGGTTGTGTAGGTTAATCGTCGCTAGGTCCATAATTATAATGTTGATACGTAGGTAACCCGTACTATCAGCAAAAAGCCGTTTGTTTGTACACACAGTCGGTGTGGTATCGCCGCGCTGTCCGCTCGACTGGAAATAAATGTAGGTTATTAGTACTCCAAACAAAACAGCGGCCGCAATCATTGCTGTTTGATATTCTTTAGACCCGTTTCTTTGTTTAACTCAACCTTTCGACCCAGGGTTACAGTATGGTTCGAGTATTGGTATCAGAAAAAAACAGCAGGTATGTTTAATATCGACGCATCACTAAAATTAACTTCATGTCATCTAACTTAAATTTGAACAAGAACCTCGCGAACTTGAACATTGACTACAAATGATAGGATCTAATGTATGGATGTAAATAAGTAAACAAAACACGTAGGAACGAACTTCAACCAGGGTTTGTGAGCAATCCCTGACATTAGGCATGACCTTAAGAGATTTGTTTGAAGGTGTGTTCAAAAATCTGCCAAAATCGACGTTACAGGAATTCCAAATTTGTTTGCCGCTTCACGGCGCGCTTTACGCTTTACCTATGGCCTAACAACGTACCTGATACGAAATCTAATTGCTGTAATAAAAAACAATGTTCGAAATCCCTAAAAAGTAGCCCTGCACTGTGTCGTGGGTGAGTTTACGAATATGAAATTTACATACATCAACATCCAAACCGTAACAAAAATTTTCGGGATATACAAGGATATGTCCCGTGCGGGGATCGAACATGCTTCTTTTCAAACTAGTGAGCGGAGCGGCATACCCTTTTAACACGAAGCCAAGCTGTCTTTAGCTTTCGGAGAACCATAGGTAATTGGTCAGATCTACGTTCCACAGAAACTGTTGTTGTTCGTTGTAAAAACTTGTCTAGACTTTAGATATTAGTCTAATAATCTATATAATAGTAGAATTTCGCTTGTCAAAGGTTTGTCTTAAGTTAAATGTTCTCAAGGTAGGTGTTCTATGAATCCCTTTATCTTGATGTAAATACTTATCCCCCTTCCAGTGAAGGCGTTATGCTAGCGCAGTTGCTTTGATAACCTTGTTGGAATTTTGACCCAAGCAAATAACAAAAAAAAAAATTGTTCTTAGATTTTTTAATTCCCAACAGTTAGAAATTTTAATATAGTGCGACAAGGATCTTTTGGCCCAAGGATGACATTGACAGGAGGGCGTTGGTGTGATATTAGGGTTAACATTTAATAAAGTTACCCTACTTCCAAGGAGATATTTCAACAGGTGGATCCGCGCGGTTACGAATTAAAAAAAGAACTTGGATAAATTTCATAACAATCGGAAACTCTGCGACTGTCAAGTGACATTTCACTTAATAACAACGTTAATTCCGATTTTGGCCGCAGGCTAAAAGATCCTTGTATGACTGTAGGTTACATATGCTTTTTACTTTAGTATTAAACGTGTTGATGGCGACGGTTAAAATTTGTATTCGTGTCATGTTGTCAGATTATTACAAGGGTCAAAACTATTAAGAAAAACTATTTTTTTTTTCATAGAAATATTTTCTTGAAGGTATCTCGTTTTTTCATGAATAGCCAACCCTTTGCTACAAAGTTACTTGCAGGAAATATTTTCAAATAAATATTAAGCGAATACAAAAATAATACTTTTTGTTTACATTTAAACATGACTAGAATACAAACTTCACGATCGCCAACGAGTATTGAATCTATTTATTCTCTCAAATTAATTTCAAAGTAATATCTAGAGCCGTCCGAAAATTGGGTTGAAATTAAACTTTCGTGTTAATACATCAAATATTAACTTCAAAAGGTAAAACATGATTTTATGAGCTTTCAGAGGTTTAAAGTGAAATTAATCGCCCGCCCTCGCCCGGAAAAGCTACGAAAAAGTTAATCGAAAGAAAGTTTATTAGCCCTTTGAAGCTTGTATTAAGTAAAGTATAGTAGTAATTACTGATTGACTGCCTCGTTGGTCTAGTGGCAAAGTGCATCGCTTTGTTATCATGAAGTTCTGGGTTCAAATCCTAGGTCGGACAAGTGTAGTTTCTCAAACGAAAACTTCCCAGTGTGATTCCGGAGTCTGGAATTATGCCTGGTATATAGCAATAGGCTCACCCACTATTACATGGGACCTAACATCGTCGGCGAAAAGTGTGTGTACGCAGTACACGTCTGCCACCCTCGCTTGGGGAATATAGGCTTGACGGTGTGTATAATTAAACGTATGCAAATATACTGGAGGACGAGGATGTTTGGAATAGAAATGAAAAAAATATTTACCTACAGTTTATATATTGTGACTAAAATAATGCATTTTCTTTAAATCCAAACCAATTTCACAATTCTACTAAGAGGTCATTAATATAAAAATAGTTTGTAAAATATGTAATAAGCATATTCTGTATAGTATTAAAGATTTATGTCAGTTATGCTGTGTAAAATATTGAGTGAAAATTTGTTTAAGCATGTAACTAAATAAAAATAAGGTTCTTGCTTATAAAAAAGAATCATAAAGAAGTATTGTAATAAAAAAAAGTAACACCGTCATGATTATATTCCCAAGCAGGGGTGGCACCTAGGTAAGCCTCTTGCCATTATTCCGAACACAATTTCAGACTTTAAACTGCTCTTCAGAATTTGCTACTAGATAATTCTTGATAACGCTTTATACCACCTAGGATTCGTACTTAGGACCGCGCGATTGCCAACCACCCTTGTGTATTTAAGCCAAAGAGGCAGTTAGTTAATTCAACCACGAGGCAGTTAATTCAAAACAGCTAAAGGTAAACAATGGACTCTTTAGTATAGACTTGTAAAATCGCTATCAAGGTTACGAAAATACCAATATCACGATAAGGAGTACCATTCCTTGTTTTCGAAGTATACACACATTGAATATTTTACCCAAGATAAGCTAATATGTGTAAGCGAGATAAATAATATTATGTAGCTTGTAGGTAAAATCTGGATGCATGGCATAAAGCCGGTCGTTGCGGCGATCTTTGAGGAGACCTTTGTCCTGGAGTGTCCTATTTTGGCTGATGATGATAATATTTTTAAACTCCTATTATAGCATATTTTTTATAAACATTTGTATACCATCCGTTAATATGCCCGTTTGAACTACCCGTGTTGGATAGAGACGCAAACAAGGTAAGTTCCTCGTGCAAAAATCTTCTCTCTTAAATGATGGTCATATTCCACCAAGCAGATTGGTGAAAGCAGATCTGTGGACATCTGCTGTTAAAAGGACCCCTAGTAATAGGTCATAACCAGAAGTAATGCCCCAAAATAATAAGGGAATATTTGTCTTTTTAACCCCACAAAAATGGGACTGTAGAGCAAAGCCCTTTTTGTTCGTACCCTAAAAATTAAATTCTACGTAATTCTTGCCGAATTTAATTAACAGAGCTTAACAAACCCGGTTTATTGGGCCGCGTAGTTAAAATCGATTCTTTTTATGTCTTGTTATCATTATTAAAGCATAACATTGTAAACTCGTAACTCTTTGAAGTATAGCCAATATAAATTGGTCTGCTCTGCCCCCGCTAGCGTCACTATTACTCATGTAATGGGGAAAATTCATAGAGGATACTGAGGTCAAATATAACTGGTTAGTAATAGTGCAATGGCTGTTATCGAGAGTATCGAGAATACAAGCCAAGGCCACTAGGGTTCATGCTCTGAACGTGATACAAAGCTGCATGTTACTGTAAACACGCTGTTAATGTGTTATCGATATTGTATTAGTCATTGTTTTCGGTCATAGTCAAGTCGGTTGGAGCCATCTAATGTTTCGCAGAAGCGATTTGGTTAGGGCTCGTTTCATATTTAGACTCGTATAACTTCAGGTTTAATACCAGTGCCCTATTTAATAAAACTGACAATACGACATAAAGGTTCTCGAGGGGCGACCACGTACCAAACGACTTGGGTACCATCGAAGTAGGCCTCCAAAAGATGGGCTGATGACCTGATGAAGGTTGAGACCTTTGTTCTGCAGTGGACGCCTTTAGGCTGAAGATATATCTATCTTGTTTATCGACAATGCGACATATTTATCAGAAAATGACAAATTTGTCACATTGTCACGGTTACGTTTAATGAAGTAGTAGTGTATGTACGCACTCATTATTTTCAAATATGTCACATTGTCACCGTCCGCGTGGCATTATCACTTTCACTAAATGGAGTCCAAATCATTTATTGCTTAAATCTATGAATGCAGTTTTCCTAATCTCTAAATCGATAACATGGTTCCTTAAAAAAGGATCAGAATATTTTATATTCATGTAAACAATTATAGTATTTATGAATGGTCAGAAAAGTAACAAAGACTCTACCACCGCTTCTGAATATCATTCCTGTGGAGGTTTTAAAATAAAAAAAATACAATTTTTCCAGCTACATTTTGTTATGGGGTTGGAAGAACAATGTAGGTTGGTCATCAGGTGGGTCTAAGTTAAATTGAGCAAATTATACTGTTCGTGAGAATGGCTACAATATATATTTTCCATCTCTCCTAGTTTCGTAGGTCCTCATACTGATCCTTTTGATGTAACACTCGGTATAGTTATAATGATTAATTTTGATAGTAGTGTAAGCTTTATTACCTTCATGAAATTAAGCTTATAGCATATAAGCATAAGCATACTTTTGATGCATGAACGTAGATAAAGCGAAAGAGATGTGTTAAAATTGAGAAGTTAGTAGGCGAACTGAAGTCCCGGGGGGGATAAACGCACGGCTATTAAGCTCTCATATAAAAATAATAATTGCAAATAAAAATTTCAATAATTTTCATCACTCTTAATATTATCTTGAGAGCAAAGAATAATTTAAAGTATTTAGATAATGAATTCCAATGAATTACTTTTATTGAAGTCTATCGTAAACAGAAAAAAAACCTATCGACTTTTGTTTAAAAATGAAATAGAATTCAAACGGATTCGCTTCACTACGGGTCGGTTCAAGAATTCAAGGACTCTTAACAAAGAATCTGAGTCACTTAGAAGAGTCTTAGAGGATATTGCGACCTCTACAATGACCTAAACTTTGTTAAGCGTCATATCTACGAGTATAAGGTCCTTACTCGCTATGACCAATAAAACACATAACGTGACGCGTTACGACAACTTCGTGAAAAGGTCGTTGAATGGTACTCCAATAGCATACATTGGTAGATGAAGTGCTAAAAATTGGTCTACCTACTCGTATCACTCTAGTTCAATATTGCACGCAATAAAATCACTACTTACCTGTTGTACTTTCTTGGAGCCAACTAGCATGTTCTGTTTTCTTTTTTGGTCGTCGTCGACTTTTGAGGTCATCTTTCTCTCGTCTGTGCAACTCACCCTACATACTGCTACCGACTTAGAAAACACCACGAAACCCAAATAGTAAGTTTTTAGGTTATCGGAACGCACACTTTAATGTTTGCGTTTATTCTATTTGGTATGGGATGGAGGAAATAACCTTTTGAGTTTACTTTATGTTGTTTCGGATATTGAACAGAGTTCCCTGGCGAATGAATTCTGAAACTATTACTTTCTCATACATAATGGAATAAACACAAACTATAAATGTATTTGTTGCGACAACTTATAAAAATTACATACTCTGGAGAATTTTGTTCGTATCAACCTATATATCTCCTTATATCATCTCGCTAGATCCTTTGTTCTTTCCTTAGTATCACCTAGTTCTAGTTACTTCACCACCCATACTTTAATCAATTTGGTTTATGAAACTGATACTTAATACAAAGCAAACTTTGTATTTTCCCCATCGAGGACGTAGTTTCCTATTACAAGGGAAATATCCTTCAGGAGTCATATACGTACCCAAATAGTACAAAGATTAACCAAAAACGTTTCGTTTCAAATTCACGTTTGATTGCAAGCAGATAAAGTTCCATTTCGAGAACATTAATCTACTATTTCATATTACGTTATTGCATATGAAGTGGCATTGTGACGTTTGTTTACACACGTGAGACGCATATCGTTGAATAGCGTAGTCTATGAATACTTGGTGCGGTCAAAGAGTAAACGAAATCATATACCTATATAAACATATACTGAATTGGTTTGTTCGTAAACAAATTATATTTATAGGGCAACCGAAGGTTAAAAGCATTACACGCATTAGTTCTAATCGCTAAGGTCTCATCACACACAGTCGAAAATCATTTATTACAAGATGTCCTGTAGTGGATTTTATACGTTTTTTCCTTAGATTTATGCATGAGATTGACGTAAAAATAACAGAAGATTTATGAATGCTAAAGATTTATGCATTATGTGGAAAGGGCGTTATTACAATGGGTTTTATTATCATTATTATTATCTAGCCGTTGGTGTCCCACTGCTGGGCAAAGGCCTCCCTCCACACTTTCCACTCCACTCTGTTTGAAGCAATCGAAGGCCAATGGGTTTTAATTACTTTTTTTTGTATACGGTGTTATATTGTAGTATCTCTCGTTGATTGTTCTGTTCATCAGCACTTTTAGCTCATTCACCCACTGCAAGGCATTACCTCCTCCCTCATACGTTACACGCCCTACCTGAGCCAACCGTGGCCAGGTCGTACCTTTGCACTTAACCACATCGGTGACTCATCTTTGTATTGGCCTGCCACGATTGCGAAATTTATCTGTTGTTCTATTAAAATAAGGCAATAAATATACCTTCATTAAAGTTAGGTTCGACTCAATAGTCGTATTCAGCTTTTACTCACGACAGTTGAACATCGGTCCATTTTGTGGGAGGCGTGGCCACTCTCCATCTTCCGAACAGTGGTTAAATCGCTATATTTAGTTGTTTATCTTTTATGTACCTTTAAGTAATATCGGCTAATAGTACGCAGTTAATTGCGCGTGGAAGTATAAAATAACTTGGAGTTTAAGATTTTTTAAATATCTCAGTTCTTAAAACCAAGTTGTGAAGGTTTCAGTAGGTTTATTGGTCATTTGAGTATAATACGTTACAATTAGAATTCAAGGAACTATCACTTTTTGTCTAGGACTACTTCAAGCTTGGTTAATTACCAGGATATCTATTATCAAACTGTACGCGTTTCGAATTTGTCACGCAAATAGCACGTGCAATTTAGATATTATTTTTCATTCTAGTGTCGCAGTAACGTTTACAGAAACAAATTTCATATGCGAAAGCACTGCCCAAGCTGAAACGAAAATTTTCGGAATATACAAAGATTTGTGCCGTGCGGGGATCGCACCCATGATTATTTGAACCAGTGAACCGCATGGCCTGCGACCAGACCACTAAAGCAAGGAGTTTTCGTCATTGGCACTCTCTGACTTATATACTTGATTTACTTTTAATACAGTTTTTAGCTTTGACCTTTTGACATCAAACAATATCTAAGCATTAATTAATTTAATAAAACTATCACTGACTGATACAAAATAGCTTAAACCGGTGGACTTAGAAGCATGAAATTTTGTTTATGAGTTCGTTATAGTAAATAACTTTAGTGAGAATTAAATAAAATATATTGTGCTAGGTGTAATGACAATAGGCTCGAAATGGTATGAAACCTAACATGGTTGGAGAAATGTGAGTGGATACAAGACGCTTCTGCGACCTTCGCTTGGAATATAGTTTATTCAATCTTTATGGAGGTTAAATAGAGGGTGAATGATTACCGAAGGAAAATCTATTAGATAATCGGATAGTTTTTATATAAACAATTCCGGTGTGAGTGCGTTCGTAAATTCTTTTCTTTCTCAAAGGGTTGACTATTTTTTTTGTATTTATCGGGTTACTTGGATGGTTGGTTCTTTGCTTTAGTTGGATCCGATAAGTGGTACTGTTATCGACTGGGTGCGAAGACGTGGGAAAATTCTAGTGATATGTTTTGTAAGGGTGAAATCAATGGTAATGACATGTTGAAAATAAATAAATAAGGTATTTTCATATGCAAAGCTAGCTTGGTGGTTTGGACGAGCAGCGGATGTGTCGGGCGATAGTGGGGCAACCTCCCTTGCAAATATAATAATTACAACAATCAGCCCGCGATTTTAGGCAACATCACGTTCCCTTTGCCTATGAAAATAGTGATGTCACTTCTGATTTATAACGAACTTAGACCGAACCTCTTTCTAATAATAATAAGAAATAATTCTTTATATTTACAAGGTGTATCCTAAATAACGCAAGACCTGAGGCACCCCGATTAGATGATTGCTTCATGAATTCAAAACGAAAACCAAATTTCCAAATTTAAAGTTAATTACCATTTTTGAGCACTTTTATACCCCAATTAACAATGAAACGTACGTGTATGTGCGCGTATTGAGAAATTCATTTTAAAAATGCATCTGAAATCTCCTTATTGCTAAGGATCAAGAATAAATTTTGTTTTTTATAGCGCACTAAAAGCATTTTTGCAAATAAAACAAATTATGTTGCATTAAAAATTATTGGAATTAATTCAGTCACCGATTTAGAATAAACTACTTTCAGGTCTTACGTTGATTATGTTACACCTTGTATATAAAATTCCGGTGTGAGTGTGTTCGCAATTCTTCTCTTCCTAAACGGCTTGACTGATTTTATCGCCCTGGTACGAAGCCGCGGGTAACTGCTTATGATTAATAATTTCCGAAGGTTTAAACATGGGTGAAACCAACCGCATTGAAAACATGTTGAAAATAAATAAATAAGAGATTTCCGTCTGCAAAACTAGCTTGGTGGTCTGAGGCGAGCAGCGGGCGTGGCGAGCGATAACTCGGCAACCACCCTTGTAAACATATCAATATTTACAACAACCGGCTGGCGGTATTAGGAAACAACGCGCTCGCTAAAGATATGAAAATAGATGCAGTTTTATTTTAGTGTCTGATTTATGATGAACTCGGAACGGGAGCTCATGCCTAATATATAAGAAGGTTATTTATATTTTAGGATACATGACTGTGACTGCATAGATCATATATCACTGGAAGATGTTGATTGCAGATATATCTACTTACCCTTTAGTATACTGATACTACAGTGTAAGTAGGCGTATACATTAATATAAAAATAATAATAATAAATAATTCAATCTTTAGTGTCCCACTGCTGGGGACAGTGAAGGCCTCAATTTATGAGAGAAGTCTCCTAAATTGAGGTGAGAGAGATTACTCTACCACGCGGACTCAATGCGGATTGATGGAGGCAGGTTGTAACAATAAGGCCTCCATCTTGGCTTAAAGACGCGATAACTTTGACCAACGGCCTAGCGTGCCTTCCGAAGCACAGAGCCCCTCGAAAATATCTCAGGCCATCGAAACCGAATCTCGATTAACCTTGGTAATCAAGAACACAACGGTCTCGCAGTCACTTTGTTTATCAATTACATTACAATAACAATAAACATCTCTAAAAATATCCAAATACATACCTATTATCATCATAATAAAAATATCAACTGCACGCTCCATCTCAAATATCATCATAACATTCATATAAGGTCAGTCGTCTGGCATATGATATAATAACGATATTTTGCGCAAATGAGTTTCCGCATGCACATAAGGTTTCGCCACACAGCCGACACAGCACGATGGTGGCGCGGGAGTTGTAATGTACTGAAATGTACGGGAGATGCCACACAGCACAACTACGATCGGTGCGACGGCAAACGTCACGACTGCTGATCATGAACGTCTCGGCGGTGATAAGCCCCGCACTATTCCCCAGAGTCCGTGAACTCGCCCTCCAACTCCGCGCCGCCACCAACTTGGCGGACCAGGTTTTCCTGGCCGCGGAATACAGGGACGTCTATGATGTCCTGGCGTCCCTTAGAACCCAACCCCCCCGCACCCAATAATGGATTTACGACCTCCCCGCCATAAGCCCCACAACCTATCCCTGGCGTTCTTTAACGCCGATGGCCTTCGCTCCCAGCGAGATCAGGTTGCTGATTTCCTCCGAGATCACCAACTTGATATCCTCCTTGTGCAGGAAACCTTCCTCAAGCCCGCACAACGCGATCCTAGGATCGCAAACTATAACCTCGTGCGTAATGACAGAATCGGCTCCCGCGGAGGTGGTACTCTCATTTACTACAGCAGGTCCGTAATCTGGGAAGCGCCGTCATTCTGGCGGGCGAGTTCAACAGTAAGCACGTGGCCTGGAACGGTCTCACCACTTCCCCTAACGGTAGGAGCCTTGACGCCCTGGTCGACGTTCTCGACTTTGACGTCATCGCACCTATGCACCCTACCCACTATCCTATCAATCCCAACCACCGACCCGACGTCCTGGACATGGCGCTTCTGAAGGGTGTCACCCTACAGCTGCACTCCTTGGAAGTAGTCCAGGAACTCGACTCTGACCATCGACCTGTAGTCATGAGACTCGGTTCCCCCCCTTCCGCCCCTCAGCGACCCAAAAAGACGGTGGTGGTTTGGCATGCGCTAAGCAGCTCCCCCCCTCCCTCTCAGCTCGGACTCCATCCCGTCCCCTCAGGACATCGATCAGGCCGTAGATGCCTTCACCGAACACATCCGATCAGCTGTCAGTCGATCGTCCAAGCAGGTCGAGGCGGAAGATCTCTACCTCAACCGCTTTCGACTGCCGGACGATGTTAGGGATCTCATTCGTTCCAAGAATGCTTCTATCCGAGCGTACGACTCCTACCCCACCGAAGCCAATCGGGCCCGGATGCGCGCTTTACAACGAGAGGTAAAGCGTTGTGTCGCGGACGTCCGGGAGGAACGGTGGGGTGACTTCCTAGAGGGCATCGCGCCATCGCATCTGGCCTACTGGCAGCTGGCGCGTAGCCTCAAATCCGACTCCACGACTGACATGCCCCCGCTGTCCCACCCTTCAGGCGCACCCCCAGCCTTCGATGACGACGAAAAGGCCGAGCTTCTCGCCGACTCCCTCGAGAGCCAGTGCGCCCCCAGCTCTCAGTCAGTCGACCAGTCCCACGTCGACGCGGTCGACAGGGAAGTCGAGCGCAGGGCATCCCTCCCCCCCGTCGATTCCTTACCTCCTATCACCCAAATGGAGGTCGAAGATCTAATTATTGGTCTCAAAACTAAAAAAGCCCCCGGCTCTGACGGCATTTCGAATCGCGTTCTGAAATGCCTGCCCGCCCAACTCATCTGCCTCTTAGTGGCCATATTGAACGCCGCCATGGCGAACTGCACCTTCCCCGCTAAGTGGAAGGAGGCGGACGTGATAGGCATTCCCAAGCCCGGCAAACCTCGCAATCTCCCCGTGAGCTACCGCCCTATCAGTCTCCTCAACTCCCTGGCCAAGATATACGAGCGCCTACTTCTGGCGAGGCTCAAAGACTTCGTAACGTCCAGGGGTATCCTTATCGGCTTTCGAGCCAAACACTCTTGCGTCCACCAAGTGCACCGCATCACGGAGCACATCCTCTCCGGTTTCAATAGACCCAAACCCATCTACACGGGCGCCCTCTTCCTAGATGTCGCGAAGGCATTCGACAAAGTCTGGCACAACGGCTTGATCTACAAGCTCTACCAATTGGGTGTGCCGGACAGACTCGTGCTCATCTTACGAGACTTCTTGTCAAATCGCGCCTTCCGTTATCGCGTCGAAATGACGCGCTCCACTTGCCACTCCATCAGTGCTGGAGTCCCACAGGGCACAGTTCTCTCTCCGCTCCTGTTTAGCCTTTACACGAACGACATTCCTCGTTCGAGTAAGGCGCATCTAGCCCTATTCGCGGATGATACCGCTCTCTACGTCTCGCATAGGAATAAGGGTTTCATTACCAGAAACCTTCAGGCAACCGCCAATTCCCTAGGGAATTGGTTCAGGAAGTGGCGTATTGTGGTGAACCCGAACAAGAGCGCTGCGGTGTTCTTCTCCAGAGGTGCCACCCCGCGCAACTCCCTGCGCCGCCCTAGAAGTAATCTCGGCCAAGTGACCATGTTCGACCGACCCATTCCCTGGGTCAAAGAGGTCAAATATCTAGGGGTCACCCTAAACAGTACCATGTCCTTCGGCCCGCACATCAAGCGGGTCCGTCACCGAGCATCATTTGTGCTCGGTCGTCTCCATTCGTTAATCTGCAAGCGGAGTAAAATGTCCCTTAGAAATAAGGTGTCACTTTACAAAACTTGCGTTCGACCCATCATGACTTATGCGTGTGTTGTGTTCGGGCATTCGGCTCCCTATCACATCGATAAACTCCAAGTGGTTCAAAACCGCTTCCTCCGTAAAGCCGTAGGAGCCCCCTGGTTCGTACGGAACGTCGACCTCCACTCCGATCTAGGTCTCGAACCTATTCGCGCCTTTATTAAAAAGGCGTCAACACGTCACTTCGCGAACGCATCTACCCATGCAAATCCGTTAATCGTAGCCACCGCCGACTACGATCTCCCCCCCCCGACCCCTGCCGCCACCGCCGGCGACATGTTCTCACCGACGCCCCCGATGTCATCCCTTCTTTCCGCTCAGAATACGGGCGACGACGACGACGTAGTAGTAGATCCCCTCCCATAGCCGGCGGTTGACCGGTGCACTTAGTAGTGCACCCGTCCCTCTACAGCGACTGTCCCAACCGAGGGCGCCTCGAAGAGGCGCCCTCGAGTATGTCGCCTCTTGCCCTTCTGGCTGGCTAGAGCGTAGTGGTTGCACGCTCGCCTTTAAGTCCGGTGAAGCTGTAAAGGCCTCGACGTCACGACTGAACGTAGCCGAGCGCTTGCGTCGCGCTCCCGTCGCGCTCCGTCGGCTATTTGACCAAACCTTTAAACAAGAATAAAAAACGCCACGCCTATATTCAACAGGGTGGAGGTTCACTATGTACTTCCCACATATCTCGACGATGTTTGGTTTCAACGTAATAAGGGATGAGCTTATTATCATAATACACAATTCCAAACTCTGGATTGTAACAGCGGAATATTTCGAAAGAAAACTTGAACAAACACTTTTTATTCGACTTAGGATTCGAACCACGTCATGACCAGGCGTATTGTTCGCTACTAGACCAACGAGGCTATCTGTACATTATTATTACTATTGAAAAAAAGTAGCCCCACACTAGGATTTATTCCTGTGTCGTGGGAGCGTTTACAACCATGAATTCACAAACACAAATACTCAGACTGATATAAATAATTGTGGGTCACACAAAGATTTGTCACTTGCGGGAATCGAACCCGCGACTATTGGACGCCGTGAGCGGAGCGGCTTAAGCTCTGAACCATTGCGCTAAATCGTCCGTTTTCGAGAGAATTATTATGAGCAATTGTTGTTCCACTACTGGACAAAGACATCCCTCCATTTTTTCATTTGTAGTCAGTTCATTTAGTTTCCCCTATTAGTTTGTAAGTCTGTCGGCTTAGGTATTTAGCTTAATGTTAATAATAAAAGTTTCTAAAATATATTATTATATAGACTGCCTCGTTGATCTAGTGGCGAATAATGCGCGTTGCGATCACAAGGTCCTGGGTTCAAATCCTAGGTCGAATAGATGTAGTTTTTATATGGAGAAATTCCCACTATCAGTCCGTAGTCTGGAATTGTAACCGATATATGGCAATTGGCTCGCCCCCTAACAACGTCGGCGAAAAGTGGGTGTACACAGTACACCTCTACCTTCCCCGAATATAGGCATGACGGTGTTTATTTTATTTATTATATATACAGTATACAATATACTTTCAATGAAATCGTTTATTTTCAGTAATACAATACTTAATCGTGTCTTTTATTTTACGAGTACGTATTTGCATTGTGCAAAGTATTTTTAAACGACAAAGTTTCATTCAAAAAATCTCACTTTTGATTTGCTTCCATAAAGTTGAATACCGCAACCTACAGGTTATAGTTTTGTTAAACAATCTACCCGCATGCCGAAGCCAGAAGTAAGTTTGAAAAGCCAAGTTGTAGAGCAGGGCTCTATGGTAGAGCCTTTGAGTACAGTGGGTATTTACGGCACATCACTTCTACACTATGGTAAGCTATTTAATCAAAATTAACGACAGGGATCGCTGTAAATTGAATTCAATGCGTTTAGTAACGTTTTTCTCTATGAAATAAATGGATTATAGCGGTATTGAGATAAAAATGGTGTCAAATATGTCTCTAGTACTGTTCGAATAACGCTGGCTATATATTATTTCTCTAGGGATTTCCTCTTTTCTAGATATTTGGATGTCACCAGAAGTTTCAACGTCAATCGTGCGACAAACAACTTGTTTTTCTTCCCCGTGGGACTTCGAGAATTTACATCAAAACTCAAAGGAAACACCGTGGTAAAATCAATGTTATTCATTCATGTAGACCAAAAAGCACTTATAAATAGTCAAAAAGAGAAAATTATTAATTACTTAAGACTCTACCACCCCTTCGGAAAGTCATTTATGTAGAAAAGAAGGACAAGAAACTCCACGGTTACTGTTTTTTTGAAATGAGGATTTTACAATTCTTTTTGTATACATTACATTCATGGGGTATGGGATAGTATAGATAGGATAGACAGTATAGTTCGAACTAAGTAGATGTGCTTAGGTATAGATTAAACATAAGTGTACTTAGCTTCATAATATCAGTCAGTGCCTACATAGTCCTCTCATTTACAAAATAGAGATGTTGTAAAGGTACGAGGCATGTCTTTTAAGTTTTGTCGTTTGAAGAAAAAAACACAACTAGAACCTTATAGTACTTTTTATTGTTTTTCAAAGTATTCACCACGTAGCTTAATAAACTTTTCCATTCGCTCAAACCAGTTATTATAACATTTATTCCACTCTAAAGTGGGGGTGTTCAAAATGGCTGCCTTGAAAGCGTCGACTGCTTCTTCACCGGACTGGAACCATTGACCACGAAGAGTTTTCTTAATTTTACGAAATGTAAAGACATCGTTAGGGCTTAGGTCAGGACTGTATGGAGGATGGTCAAGAATTTCTGTCCTTTCTGCTCGCCTTTCTGCTCTTTCCTGCTTCAAATACTCAATCGTTTGACGAGCGCTGTGTGAGCTTGCGTTGTTGGATGATGCGTCGCTTTGAGATAGATTTTCGAAGTTCGGCAATGACTTGTGGCAAACAAACTGTGGTATACCACTCTGCGTTAACCGTTCTACGATTTTCAAGTGCAATAGTCGCAACATGGCCGGTTTTTCCAACGAACGTGGCCACCATCTTCTTTGAAGTGCTTCGAGAACGAACAACTTTTTTGGAATTGTTGTTTGGAATCAGGATCGTAGGCATAGATCCAAGATTTGTCACCACTGATGATGTCGTAGACGTGATTTGACTCTCCTCGGTTGAACCTTTGCAGTGTTTTCTTACACCATCTGACGCGGGCCGCCTGGTTATTGTCGGAAAGCAGATGCAGTATCCAACGGCAAACTAGCTTTCTCACACCAAGCGCTTCATGCAAGATCTTCTGAATGGTTGTCCCTGAGATGCCTAATAGAGCCTCGTACTCTCGATACGTCACATGACGATCTTCGAGAATTAGTTGTCTCACAGCAATGATGTTATCTTTAGTGAAGGCGGATTTTGGGCGTCCTTCGCGAGATTTGTCACTAACACTAGTATGTCCACGCTGGAATTCTAAATACCAGCGTTCGACAGTCCGCATACATGGGGCTTCATCACTGAATACAGATGTTAGCTCTTCAAAACACTGAAGCCGTGTCAGGCCTCTTCTAAAGTTGTAGAAAATTATTGCACGAACATTTTCCTTAGAAAGACTCATTTTCGTACGTAACCTGACAGTAACCAATCGACGCTGTGACTAAACAATAGCATTAATCCTAATACTTTCAACTGTTTTGAGATTTAAAGTTTAAACACATTCGAATATAGAACAGTTCCAAATTCAAAATTTCCGGGAAATATGGAAACGACAGAACTTAAAAGGCATGCCTAGTATATAATAAAAAGTAGTAAAAGAAAAAAGGGTTACTATAAAATATGTAAAGAGTGCGTACAAAGTGTTTGGTTATAGCTCCAGTAAGATGCCGAACGAGACAAAATTTAACATTACTACGGTACATGTTTAATCAGTCAAAGGATGGAGGACGGACTTATAAGCCAACTACTTATAAGCCACGATTATCAAGGGCTGTTCTATCATATTGGGTTTCTCACCTGTGATGATAGATGTATAAACAATCGTTATTACTTTGTTAAAAAAAGAATGATGGAACATTTAACGAGTACATAACTTCATTAACTAATCTGGCCAAGACGTGTGAATTTGAAATTCTAAAAGAAAATTTGATACTGCAGTCAAGGAAAGTCATACCTACAATTAAAACTTATGTGTAATTAATAACTATGCATGATAAACATAAAAAAAACTACAGTGGTACTCCGAGAGTCCCGACAGAAGTGAAAACTTGAACTACGTGCATGTGTGTATATAACATACTTATATACAGAGGTGTCGCTAACGGTAACAGTGTCGCGAGTTCAATAGTTTTTTCCCATCTCAAAAATGCCCAATGCGCCTAAAGAAGTTTACACTTCAAAGAGGTGTCGGTAACAGTGTCGCGAGTTCAATTGTTTTTTCCCATCTCAAAAATGCTCAACGCGCCTAAAGAAATTTTCACTTCAAAGAGGTGTCGGTAACAGTGTCGCGAGTTCAATACTTTTTTCCTATTTCAAAAATGCCCAATGCGCCTAAAGAAGTTTACACTTCAAAGAGGTGTCGGTAACAGTGTCGCGAGTTCAATAGTTTTTTCCCATCTCAAAAATGCCCAATGCGCCTAAAGAAGTTTAAACTTCCAAGAGGTGTCGGTAACAGTGTCGCGAGTTCAATAGTTTTTTCCCATCTCAAAAATGCCCAATGCGCCTAAAGAAGTTTACACTTCAAAGAGGTGTCGGTATCAGTGTCGCGAGTTCAATTGTTTTTTCCCATCTCAAAAATGCCCAACGGACCTAAAGAAATTTTCACTTCAAAGAGGTGTCGGTAACAGTGTCGCGAGTTCAATAGTTTTTTCCCATCTCAAAAATGCCCAATGCGCCTAAAGAAGTTTACACTTCAAAGAGGTGTCGGTAACAGTGTCGCGAGTTCAATAGTTTTTTCCCATCTCAAAAATGCCCAATGCGCCTAAAGAAGTTTACACTTCAAAGAGGTGTCGGTAACAGTGTCGCGAGTTCAATTGTTTTTTCCCATCTCAAAAATGCCCAACGCGCCTAAAGAAATTTTCACTTCAAAGAGGTGTCGGTAACAGTGTCGCGAGTTCAATAGTTTTTTCCCATCTCAAAAATGCCCAATGCGCCTAAAGAAGTTTACACTTCAAAGAGGTGTCAGTAACAGTGTCGCGAGTTCAATAGTTTTTTCCCATCTCAAAAATGCCCAATGCGCCTAAAGAAGTTTACACTTTAAAGAGGTGTCGGTAACAGTGTCGCGAGTTCAATTGTTTTTTCCCATCTCAAAAATGCCCAACGCGCCTAAAGAAATTTTCACTTCAAAGAGGTGTCGGTAACAGTGTCGCGAGTTCAATAGTTTTTTCCCATCTCAAAAATGCCCAATGCGCCTAAAGAAGTTTACACTTCAAAGAGGTGTCGGTAACAGTGTCGCGAGTTCAATTGTTTTTTCCCATCTCAAAAATGCCCAACGCGCCTAAAGAAGTTTACACTTCAAAGAGGTGTCGGTAACAGTGTCGCGAGTTCAATAGTTTTTTCCCATCTCAAAAATGCCCAATGCGCCTAAAGAAGTTTACACTTCAAAGAGGTGTCGGTAACAGTGTCGCGAGTTCAATAGTTTTTTCCCATCTCAAAAATGCCCAATGCGCCTAAAGAAGTTTACACTTCAAAGAAGTGTCGGTAACAGTGTCACGAGTTCAATTGTTTTTTCCCATCTCAAAAATGCCCAACGCGCCTAAAGAAATTTTCACTTCAAAGAGGTGTCGGTAACAGTGTCGCGAGTTCAATAGTTTTTTCCCATCTCAAAAATGCCCAATGCGCCTAAAGAAGTTTACACTTCAAAGAGGTGTCGGTAACAGTGTCGCGAGTTCAATTGTTTTTTCCCATCTCAAAAATGCCCAACGCGCCTAAAGAAGTTTTCACTTCAATAACCTCATGAACATTGCAATAATTTACTTAGCTTCTATTTTCATTCATTTTTTAAGGTTCAGATAATTTTCGTGAAATTAAACCATCCCCTCAAGTTTTGAAAATTTTTTTCAACAAATCCAAAGGATTCCTATAAATAGGTATACAATAAACACTGTACTTAAGTATCGATATACATAGCCAGTAAATATATTTTATCGTTTAAAGTAACCAAAGCAGCAAATATGAAGTGAGGGTTAGCTTAAAAAATTAATGTGAGGAAAAAGATAAATCTCAAGTTAAAAACAGTAACTAGCCTGGTTACTGTTAGAAGTATCTCCAACGAGCGGCGTATCACACAATTTATGAGCCGAACTTCCCGACGACGTCGTGTTCATATTTTACAGATTGGTCTTCAACTCGTATGTCACCTAAGTTTCATGATAGGACATTTTACCCATGTCACCTATATAATACGCAGGTTTGGTCTAGTGGCAAAGTGTATCGCTTTGTGATCACGAGATCCTAGGTTCAAATCATAGGTCGGACAAATGTTTCTCTATCAAAAAATTCCTACTATCAGTCCGGAGTATGGAATTGTGCCCGGTATATAGCAATAGGCTCACCCCCTATTACATGGGACCTAACATCGTCGCCATACATACCTCGAAATTTCAGTACACGGTTGCCATGGGGGACTTCAACGCGAAACTGGGCAGACGAGGCGATTATGAGCTGAGAGTAGGGACATTTGGTACTGAACAACGGAACTACCGGGGGCAGATGCTGGTGGACTTCATGGAGAAGAAGGGACTCTATATGATGAACTCCTTCTTCCAGAAGCGGGAACACCGCAAGTCCCGATGGCGTCACAAAAAATAAGATAGACTTCATCATGTCGACAAAGCGGTAAATATTCAATGATGTCTCTGTGATCAACTCGGTCAAAACGGGTAGCGATCACCGAATGGTAAGAGGCACATTGAATATTAATTTCAATTTCGAAAGGTCCAAACTGATGAAGTCTGCGCTCCGTCCTGACCCTGTCCAAATCCAGAACCACGATAGCTTTCAGCTCGAATTGCAAAATCGCTTTGAATGTCTAGGCGAGTGCGTAGACGTGGACGATTATAATAACAGCATCGTGGAAACTATCTATACGGTCGGGAACAAGTTCAAAAAGAACCAAAAATTTCTCAGACCAAACACTAAAGCTAATGGAGGAAAGGAAAAGGAATCCGGACGATGCTTCTGCATACCGGCGGCTCAATAGGCAGATCTCTAAGTCTCTGATCCGCGACACGCGCGATTACAATACCAGCACAATCAAAGAGGCTATAGAGCGGAACAAGGGCTCCAAAGTGTTTGCTAGAGATTTGTCTATTGGACAAAGCCGGTTAAATAAGCTGAGGGACGGAGATGGCAGGATTATATCCTCCAAACCTGAACTCCTGAGAGAGGCCGGTTAAATAAGCTGAGGGACGGAGATGGCAGGATTATATCCTCCAAACCTGAACTCCTGAGAGAGGTCGAGAACTTCTATGGACAGTTATACATGTCAACACGCCCTGTTAGCAATCTTACTAAAGACCCAAGAGCCAGATTGACCCGACATTACACCGAAGATATCCCGGACATCAGTCTGTACGAGATTAGTATAGCTCTCAAACAGCTCAAAAACAATAGGGCGCCAGGCGATCACGGTATGACAACTGAGCTTCTCAAGGCTGGTGGGAAGCCGATACTAAAGGCTCTCCAGAAGCTCTTCAATTCCGTCATTGTCGAGGGCAAAACGCTAAAGTCATGGCACAGAAGTGTGGTGGTTCTCTTCTTCAAAAAGGGCGACAAAACTATTGACGAACTATAGACCTATATCACTTCTGAGTCATGTCTATAAGCTGTTTTTGAGACTCATTACAAATCGTCTCAAACGCAGACTCATGGCCATACCTTCGCTCTCTATAACATTGAAACCTAATATCGACAGAAAAATGTAATGAAACATAGTACACCTCCACGTCCCTGCGAATGTAGCCGTGACAGCGTGTATAAAAAAAATATATAGATATTGCACTCCAAGCTTTTGTGTTAAGTTCACAAACACAAATTGTATATCATAAAGTACCCCAGCGGAATCATATCTGTATGCATCACATGAATAATTATATCTTGCGGGAATTAAAACCACGATCACCACAGGTACCAACAGGCTGATCATTGCGCTATCCGATCTGATATTATATTTTATAGTATTTTTAAAACAAATAAAAAAAAATCGGCTGTGCCTGTGTCGGAGCACTCGGAAACGTCTAGGTATGTCAGCGAGGCGCTTCTAGTGTTAAACATTGATAAAAAGGAGCGAAAGCGCCCCTCCGCTTGGCCCCGACGCAAACTCAAGTCATAACAGCGAGCTCACTAAATGAGCTAAAACATAAGATAAGTCTACTGGTCACTCACGATGGGCCTCACATGAAGGTCAAGGTCTCCCAAAAGGAAATGGAAAGAGCTATGCTCGGAGTTTCTTTGCGAGATTGAATCAGAAATGAGGAGACCCGCAGGAGAACCAAAGTCACCGAACCGATATAGCTCTCAGAATTGCCAAACTTAAGTGGCACATCGATCGTAGAACTGACGGCCGTTAGGGCAGTAAGATTCTCGAGTGGCGACCTCGTACAGGAAGGTAGGGAGTGGGCAGGCCCCCCCACAAGGTGGAGCGATGACATGGTAAAGGTCGCTGGTAGAAACTGGATGCGTACAGCACAAAACCGATCGTTGTGGCGATCTTTGGAGAGCCCTTTGTCCTGCAGGGGACGTCTTTCGGCTGATGATATACTGCTTTTATAAATATCTACCAACTACTTATAAGATTTGATGTCAAGCAACACACGCTTTTCACAACAAAAATAATTTAACAAACTCTTCATACTTAAAAACGGAGCGAAGCTTAAATTAATTCTGAAAACATTATGTTGCAATTGAATTATTTCGGATTTTATCGAGGTTTATTGTTGCTTTTTAAGTTCCCGTTTCAATTACGTTTCTCTGCAGCACAACTGTCCAAATCATAACAGACCTAGAACTAGAACATAGTTAGTGCGTTTATCATTTGGACGGCAGAGCACTCATGGACACGGGAGGGACTGAGGCGTTTGACGTCCAAAAGTCATTGTTATTCCAGGGTAACTTAGGGGGATTAATATAATTGCAATTGAAATTCCAATTATTGATCCCACAATTAAAAATTAATTGAATAATGCCCAACATTGCTTGAAAATTATTTTCTGCTTTTTAGTTCGGCTTGCTATTAAAGCGTGTATTTTTAGTTTTTTTTTAAATACATTCTGCCTTTCTTCCCTCTAGATGTATGTATCTACGTAATGTACGTTATCACTTTAGAAAGCACGGTGCAGTGGTGATCATGACGATGATGACATACGAAGATATACCTACGCCTAGTACTTAGTCTTAGAATAAATATGTTACTTATTCTGAAACTGTCCTAATCTTGCGAATTGGACAGCAAAGTCAATTAAAGTAAAAGGACTTTAGTAGTTACAGTGAAGTGTAGCGAACTTTTTCTTTAATGTGACGAAGTTTGAATGAAATTCTAACATCGCAAAGATTTTTGTAGTGTAGAAATAAAATCGTCATGACCCCTGTGCCCACTAGAGAGATTTTAAGGATAAACAAAATTGCTACATGCAACATTGCACATTGCACAAAAAATACATACATGCTAATTCTACAGCTTGATTACCGCAATATATCGCAATATTATCTACAGGTAAAACCAGTATTGAAGAGCAACACCGCCATAAATTTTACGAACATTTATGTACATAACCATCTCTATTTGAAAGTTCAAGTTCAGGTCCGTTTTTTTTCCTCAAAGATTTATAAGTGCGTATTCAAAATCAAAATCAAAAGTTTTTTATTTATGTAGACCAAAAGGCACTTATGAATAGTCAAAAAGAGAAAATTATTAATTACTTAAGACTCTACCACCCGTTCGGAAAGTCATTCCTGTGGAGAAGACCGACGAATAGTGAAAGTTTTGCAAGGTATGTTGCAAATTATTCTAAAACGTTTAAAAGAGTATGTAAGGCAGCAAAAGCGCTACATATAAGTAAAAGAATTAAATCTGCAGATGACAAAATTAAGGCCACCTGGAAAATTGTTAATAGTGAAACTGGGAGGTCTAAGCACCGCAGTGTGGACTTTACTCTAGAGACTGCGCGTGGGCTCATTCAGGCAGATAGTGACGTAGCTCAAGAATTCGAATTTTTTTTCACTAATATTCCGGTAGAGACAACAAAATCCTTAAATTGCTCTTCTTCCCTTGCAATTTCTTTTGTTAAAAGCAACATTACTCTTTGTCCGGTGGAATTCGGGTTTGAGTACACTAATCCCCGGTCTGTTATCAAAGTCTTTAATGATTTAAAATTAAAAGTAACTGAAGACTTATGGGGAATGTCGGTAAAAGTGTGTAAATCCATTATACATACAATCGCGCCACACTTAGCTGTTATTTTTAATATGTGCGTAGATCAAGGAGTCTTCCCGAATTTAATGAAATTTAGTAAGGTAATACCACTGTTCAAATCCGGCGATAGTAAAGATGCCAACAACTATAGGCCAGTGTCTGTCTTGCCAGTGCTCAGTAAAGTGTTCGAAAAGATAATGCTCATGCAAATGCTAGATCATTTTAACGCAAAAAACATCCTGCACGATCAGCAATTTGGTTTTACCAAAGGGCGTTGTACTACTGACGCCGGCGTAACTCTAATAAAGCATATCTTCGATGCCTGGGAGAACTCACAGGACGCTATTGGCATTTTTTGTGATCTTTCCAAAGCATTTGATTGTGTGAAACATGAAACACTGCTGCTTAAATTGGAGCACTATGGTATCCATGGTAAAGCACTTAATCTTTTAAAATCTTACCTAGAGGACAGACAACAGTGTGTTCAAATAAATCAATCTAAATCTCTAGGCTCTTTAGTTAAAATGGGCGTTCCACAGGGATCGATACTGGGTCCGTTCCTATTCTTAGTTTACATAAATGATCTACCTGAAGTAATTAAAAATCGAGCGAAGATAGTGTTATTTGCTGACGATAGGTAGACATGTTAATAACTTTGACGAAGTAAATGACGCTATTCTTCAACTACATAACTGGTTTACATCCAACAATTTAGTGCTCAATAACAAGAAAACTAAATGTATAAGGTTTTCTTTGCCAAATGTAAAAAGTACTGTACATGATATTATACTAAACAATGAAAAACTTGAGTTCATTAATGATACATCTTTTTTAGGGATTACGCTTGACTCCAAGTTACAATGGGGTCCTCATATTGAGAATTTAGGTAAACGGCTTAGCTCCGCTGCCTATGCCGTAAGGAAGATCAGACAACTAATTGATGTGGACACCGCGAGGATAGTCTATTTTAGCTACTTTCATAGTGTCATGTCTTACGGTATATTATTGTGGGGTAGGGAAGCGGACATTGAGTCTGTTTTTATCTTGCAAAAAAGGGCTATTAGGGCCATCTATAACTTGAGTAGTCGTGACTCTTTAAGAGAACTGTTCAAAGTAGCTAATATCATGACGGTCCCATGTCAATATATTTATGAAAACATTATGTATACTAGAAAAAAATTAGATCTTTTTAATCAGCTAGGTGATAGGCATTGCTATAACACACGACATAGAAATAAATTAGACCAACCGCAGTTGCGTCTGTCAAAAATTCACACGTCTTTCATGGCGCACTGTGTTAGATTTTATAACAAAATTCCCATTGACGTCACTAAACTTAGTGAAAATAAGTTCAAAGCTTGTGTAAAACGAACACTTTGTAAGCAAGCTTATTATTCAATAGAAGATTATTTAAAAGATAAAAATGCTTGGATAGATGCTATTCCAGCTCCACTTGAGTCATGACAACCGATTCAACTGTTGTTAGTTAACATTACCTCTCTTCCTTCTATTAATTTAACACAATATGTACTTTTTTTTTGTAAATCAGGGAACCATGTAGCCATTCTCATAAATAGTATTATTCACTTTTTTAACTTAGACTCACCTGATGACCAACCTACATTGTTCTCCCATACCCCACAACAGAATGTAGATGAAAAAGTTTGTAATTTCTTATTTTAAAAGAGTAACCGTGGAGTTTCTTGCCCTTCTTCTCCACAGGAATGACATTCCGAAGTGGCGGTAGAGTCTTTGTTACTTTTCTGACGATTCATAAATACTGTAATGGTTTACATGAATAACAAATATTCTGATTCTGATTCTGATTCTGAAGAACTCCACGGTTACTCTTTTTTAAAAATGAGTTTTACAATTCTTTTTGTATACATTGCATTTATGGAGTATGGGAGAACAATGCAGAACGAGCTAAATAGATGTGCTTAAGTATAGATTAATCATAAGTGTACTTAGATTCATGGTATTGGTCAGTGTCTACATAGTCCTCTTATTTACAAAATAGAGATGTTGTAGAGGTATATAATAAAAAGCATAATATTAATAGTAAGAGAAAGTGTTATTATAAAATATGTAAAGAGTGCGTACAAAACAACTGGTCATAGCTCCAGTGTGATGCCAAACGAGACAAAATTCAACAGCATTATGGTTCACGTTCAGTCAGACAAAGGACACCAGCAGCACCCGTTCACGAGTATGACCTGAGAAGCAGCCATCACTCTCCTCAACCATTTTAGAGGGAAAAGAATGACCCGCTCCACAGAGCCGCAACTAGCAAAGACATTTTAGTGAGCATGTCCAATCCACGACCCTGTCGACATCGTTCGAGAATAATATTTAAAATCAATGAACGCTCGCTAGGCAGGACACTTTGACAATTCGTATAACAAATCTATACCGGAAGCCCGACTTATCAAGCAATGTAAGTTAGAACGTATGTCTACTCATAAAGAAACTTCACGTCCACGAATAAGCTTTGTCAAGCTATTAAACGACGCACCCACTGCCGAAATACTCGCACCTAGTTAAACAGTCATTAAGCTCCAACAGCGTATCTACTAATTCACATTCACTAAAATCTCACAAAGTAATCGACTGAGAAACGTAGGGCCCATGAAGCTTTATCTTAGCTTCATGGTGGGCTTATAAAACCGAAGCGCTAGTTCTTGCCATAAATGCCTACTTTTAATTGGAATTCTTATGCACAACCGAATAGGAAGAAGTGAAATGTTCGATTTATTGGAAAATCGTTCATATATTTATGAATTTACTTCACAACCTCTTGTTTAGTGATTTTCACAATTCATGATTTTATCTAATTATTCGAAGAACCGGTCTGCATAATAAATAGGATCGTTATTACTTCGCTTATCAGCCTCGTTTATTTGTTGATTTTATTCGTTTTTAATCAAAAGAAGAATCTCATCAGTTCTCGCTCCATTTTCTCTTATACTGAATTTATATTCATGAGGCAAAGGAAGAGTCCTCACTTGGTAGCTCAATGTCGCCAGTTTGAAGTCCGGTGAAAAGAAAAAAATACCGCCTACCTAAATGGCATATTGTGCTAGCTATGTAAAAGGTATAAATGAATAGCCCTTAATTCTCGTTAACTCTCATTTCACTCATCACGTAATGTATCCATCTACTTGTACATATTTTTTTATAGTAGTAATATTTTTTTACTAGAAGTGGTTTCCGGCTTAGAATAGGACCAACCCATCTCATCCCATCGGGTGTCGTACAAGGCGACTAAGGGAAAACTAGGGAATGGGCAGCAGCGTTCCCTTAACACTTCTACAACCAAAAACTGCGCTCGCCAACCCGCCTGCCAAGCGTGGCGAGTATGGCAAACACCCCCAACCAATAGATTGGGGAGGCCTATGTTCAGCAGTGGACAAGTATAGGCTGAGATGATGATGATGTAGATGATGAGAAGTGTAATAAATACAAAGTACCGATTATGAAATCACGTTAAAAATTTGATATTGAGTCATTACAAGTGAACTTGTCTTCCAGTTTTTTTATAAGATTTTATGTAAAGTTGTAAACTATAGATCTTACACATCGTTGGACTAGTAGCGCAAAGTGTGGCTGGCGAAAGCAAGGTCCTAGGTACCTAGGAATACTAGGTCGGACAATGTGTGGTTGTTCTATACTATATGTATTTTCCATATATACGAAGTCTAGATTCGTGCCCTAGGTAATAGGCCTCTAGGTCGCCTCCTACTACACTGAGATCTAAAATTATGGGCGATAATTATAAGTATGTAAGTGTGCCTACACAGTAGGTATAGTACCTCTGCCTCCTGCACTTGGTTGCTTTGGTTATAAGTGTGACAGTTTACTTATTACATATACAGGGTCATTGGTCATTAATATCTACACATCGTGCATATACTATAGACTTGCGATATTTAAAAAAATCCCTAACAAAAACAGAACCATACATTTTGACTAGTGTCAATAAATTTTTGTATGAAATATCCCATTTTTTGGTGTACAGAAGTTATATTCAAGAGGTTATTCATTGCCCGAACTGCTCGCGTTGTAGAATTTACTCTCGATTCCCTACACGTAGTCCCTGGACAGTGCTGAACGAGCAGAACCTTGACAAGTGGGAGGCTAAGGCCGTGGCTGGTCACCAGCCTCACAGTAAAATAAAATCATGTCGCCAAGCGACCCCGTCGGGTTCGTTACGCAGTTATGTTATGCAGAGTTTTACGAGGAGGCGGATCCCGCCCGATCATATCTATTCGGAATTCGCACTAAGTTCTGTCTCCTCCATCTATTCAAAAGTGGCTATTACTGAGCCACCGAGCGACATCCTTAAACTTTCCCTCATATCGCTAAGCAGTCCTTAATGAAACAAAACTATTTAAACATGACTATTCCGAAGAATTGAAGGGATGTTATGGTAGCATAAGTCAAGAGCGAGAACCATCGTTTTAAAGTTTTATGACATCACCATGATGCTCTACATTTAGTGGTACGGATACCGCTTTGAGTTTTTCATTCAACGGTCATTTGGCACACCAGATTTGACGATGGCTGGAATACAAAAAAAGGTAATATTAATAAAATAGAGTTAAGAAAAGAAAACTACAAATCGGAAAAGTGTAACTTACCTAAGAGGTAAATATATTAGAATTTATTAGAAGTACGTATTATAATAACGGGTAAGTATTTGTAATCAGAATCAGAATATTTTTTATTTATGTAAACCATAAAAGTAATTATGAATCGTCAGAAAATTAAGTGCTAATTAAGGAAAGACCCTTTTGGAGCTCTGTATTCTGTGCTTACCGCGCAAGGGACTTAACGTGGTGATACAGATAAATAAAGAGAGACCGGACGGCGTGTCTGGAGTTCAATGTTCGTTCAAAATAGGTTCATAAGAAGATTTAGTCCACAACAAAGACAGTAAAAATGTTAGGGATAGTAAGGAAAAACCTTTGTTTATTGAAAAATGTTAGAAACTTTATTGTCTTAGTGGACAGACAAGCAGTAATTAATCTTACGCAATTATAGTGGGGATCCTTTGATGCAAAAAGTGTCTAATGGCAAAGGTACTGGAGATAAGATCGAAAACGTTTCAGGACGAGAATATTTGTGGTAATTTTCTTGCGAATATAGTATAAACGTATCTAAATATAAATTTAGAGGTGTAAATACCTATTACACATGATGGTATAAAACTATAAAACAACGGCAGTTTTAAAAATAAATAGGTATCATCGGCTTAGAGTAAAAAAACTTGGATGTGCGACAAAGGTAATTTTCCAGGGCTAAGGAAAACTGCGCCCTTCACCCTGCAAATATTCATTGTGCAATATAGATGAGTTTTTAAATGCATAAGACACATATTTCGATAATGTTCTCAAGTCTAGGTACCATAAATAAGATAAAAATCGCTAGAATTGCATTCCCGTAGTTGTCACTATATAAGAAGACGCTACGCATGGCTTTAAATTTCGATAAAATTGATTTTGAAGTATAAACTTAAGTATACCATATACCTACTTCAAATGAGCCGAGGCACCGAGGGCCAGCTGCCGGCGACAGGGACAGATTGCGCTGGGCTCAAGCTGCGCTGTTTTATCTGTGACATGTGTCATGACGTCATGGGAGAGGATTGCAGACCTAAGCTTTTAGGTACGTATTTCGTGGTCCTTTCTGTCAAATTTTTACTTTAATCTGTAAACATATAGGGTGTGATAGGAGTGAAATTATTGCATAATTCATTCGTCATGTAAAAAAGAAATTGTGGAGTCTGTCTAATGAAAGCTGAGAGTAATTATTTAACGTTATTAACGGTTTTGATGTACGCTACATTTGTTTAATGTTATCATCCTAAAAAAATTTACCTGACTTTCGCCTCTGAATATGAAATCTTATTAAATTCCATGGAATTGCATTGATAGATTGCGTAGACGATACTTTGAGTTTTCAGAATATCTACATTTTAATTTAAAAAAACAATATCATACTTACATGAAATTGATTTACTATCTGAAAGCCTTATAAACCATTAACACGAAATAATGATAGAATAACACACTCCCTACTCCTTCTCCTTCATCCTTTCTTCACTCTCCTGTGTTTATAAATGTGTTCCCTAAAATCATAAACTTATTTACATGATTTTTTTCTTCCGCTCTGTGATTTTTGTTGGTCATAAAAGTATTCAAGTATCAAATCCATTTATTTTTAGTTTAACCGGGGTTGCATGACCTAATTTATTTAAATGTGCCACCATTTTCTACTCTCACGTTTTATTAGACAGACTCTATTACCATTTTTACAAATTAATACCTTTGGTATTTTTCATAGGTTCTAACCTTCATGCACAGGGCCTTGTCTGTTGGACGATTTAAGATATTTTTACATGAGATTAAAGTTGGCAATGTTGTTATACTGTCAACATTATTTTTATGTCTTTTGACCTTTCCGAGTAATCTTTGCAATACATTGAAAATAACAGAACACTACCAAAGCCATACATACAATCAGGCCCATATTCCACAGGGTCAAATAGAGACAGCAGCTCGCCGCGCTCAATGATTATGACACACTTATCTATTTCGATTCGTATACATTCAAACACATAGGTACCCCCTTCTTGACTTTTTTCGTCAAGACTATTAATTTTACTCCTAATTCCCCGTAAGCTTTTAGTAAATTTATGTGGCGTCCAAATTGCACTTTTAAGTAGTCAAGTTTGCTTGTAAAGAAAAGTTTACTTATCGGCACGAATGCTGTAGGCAACATGTTTGAGGCGTTCGTAAATAATACTAATGATCCGCCTCGGCTTTGCACGGGTAGCACGGACAAATATCCTCAATGCCAATTTTTCCAAATTCACAAATTATTTACTAAATAGAAACATATAATACTTTTTTATTCAATGCATACCCTCCTCGATCACTAGTCTATCTATTGGTGAAACCGAAGAAAAGTCTATGCAGTAGTTTTAGAGATTAGCGTGTATCCATAGACTTCCATGTATATAATATAGGTTCACGCCATGATCATACGTAAATAGTTACTATATGAAATAAAAAAGTTATTATTTGTTTTATACAGTTGCCGGAATGACTCGTTTTCATCATTGTACGCTCTGCTAGTTTTGTTTGTAGAATGAAGCACGAACTATTTTTAAAAGCGTTTATGAAACTTTATTTGTTCGTTTATATGTAGTATATTTGTCAGTAGTAACTCGGTTCCCATTACGTAGATCCAACGAAGAAATTTATGGACTATCTCTTTTAAAATGGTTTTATATATAATTGGGTTAACTTTTCTGAAATAATTTCAATATTGTCTTTTACAGTATTTTTGGAAATTGCTGATCAAGGAGCTGTTCAAACCCACTATATTTATAAAATATGCAAATACTAAATTCTTTGAAAATATCAATGTGCAGTGCATATCATAGCCCAAAAGAGTTGGTTAGTGATTGACGGAATACCAGGGGATGCAAGTTTTTGCTAGTTTTTGTTTTACAAATCTATCTTAGAATGTCAAACTTAGTTAGGATTCTCCGTAACTGACTAGCGTGTATGAGAGCGAAGGAAACCAGAGAGGTCTGTAAAGAAAGAACCTGATGAACTCCCTAGTAGGGTAGGCAGAAGCCCGCAAGGGATCTAATGTAATAATATAGACAGATATTAGAAAATCCTCGTAGTAGGTATGTATTTTGGAGGTTCGAGTATGAAGTTTTGCAAACTGTGTTGACAAACAATGGGACACGCTTATTAAAAAAAATAAACATCGCCACGCTTGTATTCCCCAGACACAATACTAGACTTCGTTCCGACTTCCACCTTGCTATTATCTTAGCGTTTCGACGGCAAACATGCCATTGTTATATAGAAGCAGCCCAGAATGCGGCCACATTGACTGCAATGTAGGAGGCAGTCATCAAGTCCTGCTGCGTCCAGGTGTTAGGGGATGCGGAGCACGATATAACATCCAACTTGCTGTTTTACCGATTTCGGTCGAAAAGTCCTGACGAATTTATTTTAACAACATTTAGTTGACCTTACTAATAAAGCTATCGATTTAAAATACCGACATAAGTCGATAGCTTTGACAGTAAAATCTACCAAACGCACCCAATTTCATTAAAATGAGTGATCGTTGTTTACATATGTCGAGGCTGCAGGCGTAGGAGCTTGTGATGATGAAGCGCTATCCATTAGTAGGCCTATGAGACAGTTTTAAAATAAGCCTGAAAACACAAGCTGTACCGCCCAATTCTAGCCCTATCCAATGGTTAAATTGGTCAGTTTGAATTGTCGAGTTACGCCAAACAAGAAGTAACTAACCAGCACTTGCTTACGGTGGCTATCTGGCGCGGGTCACTTCCTCCCCTCCAATATGGTCGAAGGGAGTGATAACTGTTCCAGTAGTCATATTCGTGACCGGGTGCTGCTTGTGGGGACTGGTGCATTTGGAATACTTTAGACACTCTTTATAAATAACATCATTAGTCTCATATCTCGATTGTAAGTCATCACACTGGAGCTAGATCGTAAACTATTTAACTGTAACCTAAACATTGTATATAAACCTGATTGAAAAAAAAGAAAGCAAAAAAGAGAAAGAGAATTAAAAAAAGACAAGCCTGCTGAGTTTCTTCGCCGGATTTTCTCAGTGAAGGCCGCATTTCAATCCGGTGTTAGATTAGTTGTTAAACTAGATTAAAACCCACAGAGTTTACACAAAGTAACTTATTTGAGTTTGAGTTTTAGCTTTATTCGCGGGTGAAAGGGGCCCCAAGCGTTTTATAATAGAAATAATTGGTTTTTAACAGGATAGCTGTATGTAAAAGTGAAATTAGCATAAGTATACAAAGCCGTAAATTAAAACGTAGAGATAAATTTATGCCAGTGATAATGAAGATTCCATATTCGCCATGACCAATTAAACAAAATGATCGTCTAATAGTGGCACACAGAATCGTTACACGATCATTTCACGAAGTTATTGTAACAAGCCACAGAAATCTAATTTTTTTTTTTAAAACAGCCCCTCACTCAGATTTACTCCTGTGTCGTGGGTGCGTTCCTTCGTGCGTCGCATTTGCCCCGTGCAGGAATCAAACCCGCGACTATTCGACTCAGTGGACGGAGCGGCTTAAGCTCTTAACTACTGTGCCAAATCGTAACAAACACTAGAAGATTTTGTTCGAAGCCGCTTGTCATAACTAAACAGTTTGAAAAATAATTAACACATACATACTCTCTCACATTTTTAAAAATATTTTTCGATAATTCGTATTACTTTATAAGTACATTCATAAGTTTACGAAGACTTTCATACCAAGTTTAGTCACTGTATCATATTTATGTGTATACGCAGTCCTGAAGAAGCATTTCGTGATTTTTTTTCACATATGTGACCACAGGTTCACGCTGCTATAATTACGCTGTCTATGCCGATGGCGAATAAGAGCCGTATGGATATACATATACCTACCTACTTTAATCTAAGTTCTTACCCATTTGTGAAGTACCATAATATAAATTCGTGCTTTCGCGAGAACGCTAAGATTGATTAGGGCGGATGATGATTACACTATTGTCTCTGAAAACAAAGCGGGTACCGTCAAGCTCGGTAATTAGTTTGCTAATAATTATTACCCCAGACGATCGATTTTTGTTGCTCTAACAGCGTTTGAGAAAGGTTCCCTAATCTCATACTACTATTACTACAAAATTAAATATAGGAAAAATATTTTTAAATAGCTACTACCCGCGATTTCATCTGCGTGATTTTTGAATTTATGTCCTTTCTTCCTTACTGGGCTGGAAGCGAAAGAAAAACTTAGAATGCCCCAGTAGCCATACTTTTGCTTGGCTGGTGGTAAGAGTCCACCAAAGGTAGTAACGTCATCCGATCAACGACCAGAAAAGGAAAATTTGAAACAAACCCTATACCAACCCGTCTGGCCAGCGTGGTATAGTAGGCCAAAAACCTCTTAATATGTTAAGACACCAAACGCAAAGGCCCCCAGTTCCCGGTAGTCCCGCTGTCCGCTGCCACGGTAGCGGTCGCGGTAACAGCGGGGCAGGGGGTGCGAAGAATCTCCGGGCTACGACACAAGGCTACCAAAAACACCTGACCCTGGCTACGTACAATGGACGCTCTCTACGGCTGGACCAACACCTCGCTGAACTCGAGGTAGAACTAGGTCGCATAAACTGGCACATATTGGGGTTATCCGAAGTCCGAAGACAGGGCGAGGACACGATAACCCTTGAGTCAGGCCACCTGTTTTACTTTCGGGAAGGTGATCGGCCCTCTCAGGGCGGTGTCGGTTTCCTGGTCAACAAAGCTCTCACTAACAACGTTGTGGAAGTCAGCAGTGTGTCGACACGGGTAGCGTACCTCATAATTAAAATCACCAACAGGTACACCCTGAAGGTGGTACAGGTATATGCGCCGACCTCGACATACTGCGACGACATAGCCGAAGCCATGTATGAAGACATAGCCAAGGCATTACATGGCACCACCAAGGCTCACTACAACGTTGTTATGGGGGACTTCAATGCCAAAGTGGGAGTACAAGAACGCGGCGAAACGATAATCGGACCCCACGGCGTCGGGCGCCGAAACCACAGGGGGCAGATGCTGGTCAACTTTCTGGAGTCGCAGGGGCTCTTCTTGATGAATTCGTTCTTTAAGAAGAAGCCTCATAGAAAGTGGACATGGCGAAGCCCCGACACTGTGACGAGGAACGAGATAGACTTCATCATGACTGACAGGAAGTCTATATTTAGAGACGTCTCCGTGATCAACAGGTTTAATACCGGCAGCGATCACCGACTTGTCCGAGGCGCTCTAAATATAGACTTCAAGGCCGAAAGACGTCGCATGATGAGGTCTACTCTCAGACCTACTGCGCCTCAAATAGCTTTAGGGTCCGAAAAGTTCCAACTGGAGCTTCAAAATCGTTTCGACCTGCTGGAAACCGAAGGCAATGTTGACGAGAAAACCGAAACAGTGGTCAAAACGCTACAGGATGTGTCTCGAAGGGTGTTTCCCGGCAAAAGCGGTAACAGAGAGTCTAAACTCTCGCTCGAGACTCTCGAACTTATGAGGCAGAGACGGGAAATGTCATCCACGCAGGCGTCTTCGCCGGATGGGAGGAACCTCAACCGGAAGATCCGGAAGCGGGTGCGACGTGACCTCCGATGTTCCAACACCCGCGCCATCGCGGCTGCGATTGAACAGAACAGAGGCACCAAAGTCTTCGCTCGCCAGCTAGGTAGATCCCATCTGACGAAACTTAATACAGCGGATGGCAAAACCGTGACCTCCAAGTTCGAGATACTCGAGGAAATTGAGAGTTTCTACAAAGACCTGTACGCATCACGGATGGCTAAACCCTCGAGACCCAGCGCTGACGACCACAGAGCCCCACTAGCACGCCACGATACGGAAGACATCCCTGATGTCAACCAGGACGAGGTCAGAGTGGCTCTCGAGCAGCTCAAAAACAACAAGTCGCCAGGCGATGACGGAATCACCACTGAGCTCCTAAAAGCAGGCGGGACTCCAATCCTGAAAAAGCTAGCGAGTCTCTTTAATTCCGTCATCCACCAGGGCTTAACACCTCAAGCGTGGAGCGGGAGTGCGGTGGTTCTGTTCTTCAAAAAAGGTGACAAAACCTTGCTGAAGAACTACAGACCCATCTCACTCCTGAGCCACGTCTACAAGTTGTTCTCGAGAGTACTCACAAACCGCCTCGCCAGAAGACTTGACGAGTTCCAGCCACCGGAACAAGCCGGGTTTCGAAAAGGCTACAGCACCGTAGACCACATCCATACTGTTCGGCAGATTGTACAGAAGACCGAAGAGTACAATCAGCCGCTGTGTATGGCTTTCGTGGACTACGAGAAAGCCTTCGACTCCATCGAAACCTGGGCGGTTTTGGATGCTCTGCAGCGATGTGGCATCGATTGGCGCTATATCGAGGTGTTGAGATGTCTGTATGATACCGCCACAATGACCGTCCAGCTCCAGGGCCAAAAGACCAACCCGATCGAGCTGCATCGAGGGGTAAGACAGGGGGATGTAATATCCCCCAAGCTCTTCACCAATGCACTCGAAGACGTCTTCAAGACGCTGGACTGGACTGGGCGGGGCATTAACATCAACGGCGAATACATCTCACACCTTCGGTTTGCCGATGATATCGTCATCGTGGCAGAGTCACTGGAACAGTTGAGCGGAATGCTGCATAGCCTAAATGGAGCCTCTCGAGGTGTCGGTCTCGGCATGAACTTGGATAAAACCAAGATCATGTTTAATGAGCATGTCACGCCGGGACCGATCTACGTCGATGGTTCGATGCTCGAAGTTGTTCGGGAGTATGTCTACCTTGGACAAGTTGTCCAATTTGGTAGGAACAACTTCGAGAAAGAAATCAACCGCAGGATCCAATTGGGTTGGGCAGCATTTGGCAAACTACGTCACGTTTTCGCTTCGCCTATACCGCAATGCCTGAAGACTAAAGTCTTTAACCAATGCGTTCTACCTGTTATGACTTACGGGGCCGAGACGTGGACACTCACAGTGGGACTAGTCCACAAACTCAAAGTCGCACAGCGGGCTATGGAGCGAGCTATGATCGGCGTCTCTTTGAAGGATAAAATTCGTAACGAGGTAATCCGACAAAGAACCAAAGTTACCGACATAGCTCGCAGACTCAGTAAGCTAAAGTGGCAATGGGCTGGTCACATCTGCAGAAGGACCGACGGCCGATGGAGCAAGCGTGTCCTAGAGTGGAGACCGCGACTTGGTAAGCGTAAGGTAGGACGGCCCCCAGCTAGATGGACCGACGACCTCAAGAAGGTCGCTGGGACGGACTGGATGCGGAAGGCGGGGGACCGTGTGCAATGGCGCGTGTTAGGAGAGGCCTATGTCCAGCAGTGGACTACGATAGGCTGATTGATTGATTGATTGATTGTCCTTCTCTAGGAAACTCATGAAACTTTGACAAAATAACTTCAGCGGTTTAGGGCCGGTTTCAATATTTCATTTAAAGATAGATTTGCCTACTACGGATACAATTTTGACATATTTTGTATGTAGAATCTGTCAAAATTTTACTGCTAGTAAGCAAGACTATCCTTGAGTTGAATATTGAAACCGCCCATTAGTCGTTAAAATCACTTACTTTTAGTTTTATGATATTAATGTGGATTTTTTTAATGATATTTTGGGGTGAGATATAAACCTATTAGACGCGTAGGAGTTCTCTTTTAATAGTAAATAACACTCACATAGTCATCACAGTATCCTATAAACTTGAATTTTGGTAATAATTGGTTTAGTATATCGGTCTATGACACGCATACAATTAGAAAAATTGATAAAGATTCCCTATCTCTGTGTATCTACGTTTCGCGCTGTAAATATTAGTATAATCTTTTTCATATATATACATGAGTTGTGGTACGTACCTACTTGAATTGTGGTATGAAAATATTGAGGTAAGTTAACTTAATTCAAATCAAATGTCGCGGCGTATAAAATATTCTCGGTACGTGGTAAAGGAGCGGTTGAAAAAGTGTTGTGAGGAGGTGAAATTTAAAAGAGGGTATCAAAAATTTTGGCTGCAGGCAGGAATACCCGAAAAGAATCATGGACTGTGGGGAATTGCGAGAAAGCTTTTGATAGCATTGACCTCGTCATATATTGTTGAAAAAAGTTTCAGTGTCATTACAAACCTTTTAACAAAAAAAGGAGCAGATTGAATATCACGGAACGGAGAGATTTGGGGTTATTCCTAACAAAACTGAAGCCAAATATGAATTATTTGCGGTCGATCCATCAAGTAGACCCCTCCCATTAAAATTATGACTATTTTGTGATTCTCATTGTAGAAGTTACGTTATGTTATTAATGTTTAATTTTAATTATATTACGACTGTTATATAAAAATGATAATAATAATTAATAGTGTAATAATTACATATTAGAATAAATACAACACAAAAAATATACCATTTATTTTTACCACTCCGAATGGTGAGTTTTCTAAATGAAATAAGTGAGAATTTATTGTTTCCTTGTGCTGTGAGCAGATGTCAAAAAAGTAAAGTTGGATGGAATCACTTTTTTGATTGGCCAACTTTACGTATTTGACATCCACTAACAGCACAATCAATTAATTAATTAACCAATCAATTCTCATTTTTTTTTCGAAAACGTTTAATTGGTGGTTGGAACTCAGCCGCAACGCAAATTTCCATAATAACATCTAATCTTCACATTTTTTGTCGAGTTTTGGGAATATGGTAGAAATGTAGCTGCAGGGGTCCGGGGTCCACCGGAACCAGCTAAATTTCGAAAATGGTCTATGAGAAAAAAAGTCTGGGATCCTCTGATCTAGGCCCCACACTCTCGACACAGATATTATGTCAGCCTATACTGTCCCACTGCTGGGCAAAGGTTTTCTCCCACTAATTTAGGTGAGAGAAATTAGGTCATACTCCACCGCGGAGACCCAGTGCGAATTATTCACCTATAAGGCTTCCTGCTAGGCTTAAACGACTACCACATTAAAGGTTTGGTCAAATAGCCGACGGAGCGCGATATGAGCGCGACGCGAGCGTTCAACTATGTTCGGTCGTGACGTCTGCCGTCGCGCTGAACGGGGCTGCGCTGTGTGGCGTCTACCATACATTTTAGTACATTACAACTGCCTAAGCCGCGCCACCGTCGCGTCGAGCGGGACTGCGCTGTGTGGCGCCTCCCACACATTTCAGTACATTACAACTCCCCAAGCAGCGCCACCGTCGCGCTTCCGTCACGTTGCGTCGGCTATATGGCAAAACCTTAAGTGTTAACCGGACGCAACAGCGTAATGTGCCTTCCGAAGCGCAGAGCCGCTCAAATATGAAAATTCCACAAACGGTCACCCATCTCCGACCGACCGAGTCGAATACTGCATAACCTTGGTGATCGCTAAGATCACCGCGGCCGCACAGCGCTATGAGCGCTTGCGACATAGGTAAGTCCTAAATAATTTATTTTAAAGATATTAAGAAGACTCTACTGACAGAGCTATCGATTTATGATAACGATACGATAGCTGACTGCCTCGTTGGTCTGGTGGCGAAGCGCATCGCTTTGTGATCACGAGGTCCTGGGTTCAAATCCTAGGTCGGACAAATGTAGTTGTTCTAACGAAAAATTCCCAGTATGAGTCCGGAGTCTGGAATTGTGCTCGGTATATGACAATAGGCTCGCCCCCTATTACATGGGACCTAACATCGTCGGCGAAACGTGGGTGTACTCAGTACACCTCTGCCACCCCCTCTGGGGAATATAGGCGTGACGGTGTGTGTTGATACTATAGCTTTTACAGTAAAGGTCCAAATTCACCAAATTTCGTTAAAATGTATTCATAAGGACTTATTCAAAGAGATAATTAAGATAGCGATCGTTATCTATGTCGGGACTGCAAGCACTGGGCTTCAATTTTACGAACAAAATTTCGCTAAAACCGAATCTATATGTGAAATTTGGGTTTGTATATCATAACAGAAAGCAAATGCCGAATTGATGACGCGCCTTATCTTTATGATTTACCTACACTCGTTTGTTGATAAAACTGCTTTAGGAATCGGAAGATGCAGAAGTTGGAATGGTAAATGAATAGATTTCGTAAATTGCAGTAAAGCAGAGAAAAAAAGGGCAAGATAAAGAAAAAAAGATTAAGAGATAAATAAAAAAGATAAGCCCTTTGAGTTTGTCGCCAAATCTTCTCAGTGGACGCCGCGTTCCGATCCGGTGGTGGATTAGTAGCAAGGTAAAAAAAAAATGTAAATTGAAAATTTGTAAGCGACCCCGTAGGGTTTGTCATTCTTCAATCGTTCCCTCAGTACTGAGGATCGTGACTCCGTTGCTGGACTTTTTTTATGATTTTCCTCCATCTGCTGCAATCACTTGCCAGATGGAGCGCCGTGCTGACTGGTGTTGTTTTGATATCTGATACGATTATCTCTTCAGGGCTGCGGTCTCTTGACCTCTTTTCCTCTATTTAGTAGGATTTATGCAAAATAATTTTTTTTTGAGTTTGAAATCCCAATTCGTGACATGCAATCAATTTTTGCTCTGGGCCTTTATTGGACACGACCAAACGTGGCGCGTTATGATAACTAGTTGAAATGAAGTAGAGTACGAATAAACGATAATTTCGAGAAGTTAAATTACGTAACGTGTCGCGTTACGTGTTTAATTAGACATAGTGAATAAGGGCCCTGGTTCGATACCATTTATAGATAAGTATATAACAGTAATCTCCTCCACCATTGATTAGTATCGCTGCTATAATTCTCTAACTTAAACGTTACTAAATATAATATATACTATACTAATGCTAACAAATCACAGTAATGCGATAGCACTTGGCTACAAACTAATAAATTGCTAATTAGAACCTTGGGTATTGGAAATGGGGTCGCAGGCATCTAGGGTGCGGGTCTGCGGTGTCCACTTCCGGAGCAATCCCGAAGGGATAGCAGTATTATGGGTGGTTCCACATTGCCGCAAGTACGGCCGGTGCTAGCATAGTTAATATATGTAAATAGTTGAACATCTTAGCACTAGCGGTTCGAATAAGAATCGTGGACACAGATGAGCGCTCAACGCGGCTTCTCGGAAGTATTTAGCGGGTGCCTCTGAAAACTTTCGAGAAGCTGCATAGAGCACGCGTCTGTGTGCGTGATTTTTATTCGGACCGATAGTACTGAGATGCGCAACTGTTTGCATAATATCTTACCTGTAATACAGGGGAAAGGTTTGTTTCCCCCCGAGAGAGCGAGACTCAAGAACGCACCAGTGTGTTCGATTTGAAGATTCCTTAGCTCGTTTAACGTAATCGGTGGGCAACGCGGAGGTTTATAGTATGGTAAAGACCCACATACTTACCTCTTCCTTATGGACAACCGGGCATCTTTACAAGGTTTTTTGTTTACCAGCAATGCACAATAAAAGTAACTACAAGGATTCATAAATACTATAATAGTTTACATGAATAAAAAATATTCTGATTAATACAAAAAAAAAAAAATTATCTGGTTAAAAATATAATCTATTGTTGCCTGCTATTCTATATGTGTGATGTGATTTTTGGTATGATTGAGGGTTTCATTACTGTTTGTACGAACGTACGCACTTACAAACAGTACTCGTACTTACTCATGTACTTTATTTTTCTGATAAACCTTCGTGGTGTACTAAATGCGCTCTACGAACTTGAATTCACCGACAACAAGCACACACTACGTACCTATTGTATGCGTTACGGAATCCAATGCCCCATGTCGGCGGTTTTGATGTGTAGAGCTCTTTAAATATAATGCGGGTAGCCTCTTTCCATATACATATACACCGCTGATAGTATAAGTATACCAATAGACTTACGACGTTCCCATCATATTAAAAATTCCAGTTGGTACTACAAAATTTCATAACGATATTTAAACGTATACTACTCAGATCGCTCAGATATTTCTCGGAACAAAATTTTTTGTTTTGCTGAAAATGTTAAAGTCATAACTCAGCTGGGTAAAAATTAAATCAGTTTATTTGTACGGAGTCGACATCAAACGAGAAGTATCTTTGTTACTGACAGCCGAAGTCCCTTGACATACTAGACAGCCAGTGCTTCCGTAGAAGCTCAAACGCAAACTCAAACGACACGGCGTCTAGGCGACTGTCGCTTCAGGAATGTTTAAATTAGACTTGGTTGGTTTTTTCTTTCTTTCTATCTATCTATCTATATCAGCACGCCAGATCCCTTGGCTGTAACTAAGTTTGGATTTCCTTTGAAGCTTAAACTCATTAACTTTACTATCAATGTTGATTCTCCATTTCAGTTGAAGCACTGCATTGAATTCCCATTGCGAAGCATCTATGTTACATTGTTTTATGTGAAGTTTTAAGACCTCAAAGTGTATTCGATATATACTCTAACACTACTATCAGTCTTCGTAAGTATGATAATAGGATGTCACTAGTGGGTATATAATTATACTTGTAGGTACACCGTAGGTACGTATTCATACGATATACGATTATATAGAGACACTCTGTGTGTGTAGTGACAGTGTTCAAAAGTAAAACGTAAAAAGAATGATCGTAAAAGTAAAAAAAGAACTGATTTATTGAACCACCAATATTTTGGAGCGCAGACTTCGAAAAATGTATCAATTGTATGTGTGAATGATCTAAGCTGGTGGGCGCAGGGCCTTTAAAACTTAAAAAAAATGTATCAAAGAATCACCTCTTTGATACATTTTTTTTTATCTTATCTTATCATCGGGTCAAACTTACTCCAAAGGTTGCTTCGACGATCGTCTTTGTGTTGTTTACGCATTCAAGTTTAATCTGTGACCTTCGCCAGATCATTAGTCAACCGTGTGGGCCCTTGAGAGGCAATCAATTAAAATTAACCATATATTAATATTAACCAAATCAACAATCCATTAATATTAACCATATTTTAAAGTCATGCTGTTAAATTATAGGTTATCTATGGAACTCCATTAAAAATGTAAAAAAAAAAGTTATAAACTTTCACTGATAGCGACGCCCAAGTATCTAGACCGACGGTTAATTTTTGGACACTTAATTCAAATTAAAAAAGTTTTCCTTTTCGAGCCAAGCTTGGGAACAATGGAAAAATGATTCTGAAAAGTTGGACATTGTCGAGTCATGTTTAAAACAATGACGGCGGCTTTTCGCCGGCGCGGGCGCGGCAGCCTAATCGAAAAATTCCTTCAGACGGGCCTTGAATGCTTACATGATTGAGGAGGTAGACACATGAGCTGCACTCGTATAGCACGCATTATTGATATGATTTCTGGAATATTCATACAATTTAAAAGGTACCTAATTTGAGTATTGTACGTACAGTACGTTTTGACGGACGATTTAGCGCACTGGTTAAGAGCTTAAGCCGCTCCGCCCACTGTGTCTAATAGTCGCGGGTTCGATTCCCGCACGGGACAAATCTTTGTGTGATCCACAATTATTTGTTTCGGTCTGGATATTTGTGTGTGTGAACTTTCATGTTTGTAAACGCACCCACGACACAGGAATAAATCCTAGTGTGGGGCTACGTTTAAAAAAAAAATACCTGCCGGCCGTTTAACTAATGAGTGTCCATGCACAATGGCAATGTCCCATAGAGGACCGGAGCTGTAAATTAATCACATTGCTTTGAGAGAGATCCTGCCCACTAATTTACACGACCACTACGGAACCAGACATGGGCGGGTTGGTTTGTAGCAGACCTACACATAGGTACGAGCAATATTACGTACTAGTACTTTGTCTTAGTAATGTATGTAAGGTAAAAAAGATGATCCGACTTCAAAAACTAAATATTTGAAGTCGGTACCGGTTAGTGCAGTCGGTTACTTGGCACCGACTACAAATATTTATTTTTTTAAAGTGAGTTTACGTTTTTTAAAATTATTTTAGTTTTAAGTGACGAGTGAATTATTTACTAATATTTATACACCTATATTATATTATTTTGCTGAGTTGTTCAGTAAGGTACCTACAGGGTTGATATAATAACCATATTAACGGAATCTATACATTCGTGCTGGTCGCCGTTAAGGAGTCCCCTGGTCTTTCTTCAAAGTCCAAAGTTCAAACCGATTTCATTAAAATGGGACCACCTCGAAACTATACTTAACCCAATGCAAAAAGAATCATCAAAATCATTTCGTTGATAAAGACATTATAAAAAATACAGACGAATTGTCAACCTCTCCTTGTTTGAAGTCGGTTAATATTCTGATTAGTTCTATGGCAGGGTACCTATAGGATTAACGCAATACTCATAATATCTCAATCTACGTATTCGTATTGTTTGTCGTTAAGGAGTTAGTTCCCTGGTGTATCTAGGTCCAATACCATTGAAATTAAAAATTTTATCAGAAAAAAATGTGAAATGTAAAATTATACCTACCTTTTATTACGTGAGTTTATTGCAATGTGCCAAAAATAAATCAAAATTTTCTCTGCTCTCCAAACCCGTGTATGTAAACTGGCCTTAACAAGTTTTTCAATAGATTAGAAAAAATTAGAACAACGAATAAGAGTTGAGGTAATAGTAACTATCTGTGAATATACTTACTTTGCGTAATTCACACTCCTCTACATAAAAAACACACACCGTCACGCCTATATTCCCCAAGCGGGGGTGGCAGAGGTATACTGAGTATACCCACGTTTCGCCGACGATGTTAGGTCCCATGTAATAGGGGGCGAACCTATTGCCATATACCGGGCACGATTCCAGTCTCCGGAATGTACTGGGAAGTTTTCGTTAGAAAAACTACACTTGTCCAACCTAGGATTTGAACCATTTTGCCACTAGACCAACGAGACAGTCAACTCCTCTACATACTTATATGAAAACCTGTAAGTCTAATGAGAATATTGTTAAGAATGTTCACAGGCACTATACAATAGTGGAGATGTAAATTTTAGTCAATAAATCAATGTTCTTACACAATGAAAATGTATTACAGTATGTGAATTGAAAGGAATTGAAAGACAAAAGGAAAATTGGTGGTAATTACTTGGGTTTGTGAAGAATCGAGTTCATTAATTAATAAGACCTCGATACGAGACAGACGCCACTTTGACAGACATCCCTCTTTGGTTGGTGATTCTTATTCCCTCTGGGCCTTTATTCGTTATAACTAAAAGCGGCGCGTTACGATAACTTTGTGAAATGATCGTTTAATGGTATTCTGCATGCCACTGGAGTACCATTAAGTAGTGTCCGACTGAATCACCGCCTTCGGCCAAAAATACCACCTTCGGCCTAACCTTCGGCTTCGGCCAAAATAGGCCAAAGTTGTGGTCGAAACGAATGGTTTCTAGCAAGCAACGATTTATTACGATTGCGCGATAGTGCGAAGGAAAAGGCGACGCGCCGGTGGCAGGGGTTACATTGCGTTGCGCTGGCCGGCCGCCAGTACCAGTAAATAACCAAATCAAAAGAAGTTCGTGCCCGCATTTTGATTATTAAATATTATTTGAGTGTTAGTATTATTATCCAGTTGCAGGTGATTTTAATCATCTCGTTAAGTTATTACAGACAACGTAACTTTTTAAAATTTAGCCAAATTGAACCAAATTTCTTAGGGTTATTAAATCTTCGGCTTTGGCTGAAGGTTTTGGCGATGGCCTATTAATCGGCTTTGGCTTCGGCCAAAAATCGACCTTCGGTCGCACTATCATTAAACGACACTACCATTAAACGATCATTTCACGAAGTTGTCGTAACGCGCTGTATTACGTATTTATTTACGCATTAGATCCAATATGTTTCTATTCCAACGCGTTTACATTGGGTCCGCGTGGTATGACGCGTATGACCTAATCTCTTTTAACTCGTTTTGTGAGAGAAGGTCTTTAGACTAGCAGTGGGGTTATGGGAATATAGGCTTATATTATTACGTAGTTAATAGAATATCGAGTGAATAAATTAACGATAGTGGTAAATTTTTGAATTAAATTTACAGAAGTTCCCGTGTTGATTACGAGCGTTGTATAGAGCATTTATCCGCATTCGACAGAGCCTTTACTTATATGCTATGGTTTTCTGTGTGCTACTGGAGTACTATCAAAGGAGCATTGCACCAAGTTACCGTAAGACGCCGCGTTACGTGTTTAATTGTTCTTAGCTAGTAAGGACCCGGGGCGAGAGAAGTTGGTTACAGTACAGAATTATACACTAATCTTGAATAACGCTCGAGTTGGACATGTGCAAATGATGCTCTACATGATGTTACATCATAATCTAACTCCAACCGAATATATCAAAACATGATTTGCACCAGTTCAACTTTATGGGTGTAAACGGAAATAAAAAAATATTAATAAAATGGTAGCTTTATTTATTGTGTAAAGTAACAGGTATTAAACGCAACATTAAAAAAGTTTGTATCAAGTTTTGCAGCCGCTGTAATATAATTCCAGAGTAAATTAAATATACCTAAATAATGTTTATAGTTTGATTCATCTTGGTGAAATAAATATGAACGTTTTGTGTAAAACCGCATATTTTTTATTTAGTTGATTTCCGATTTTGCACACCTGTCTCTTACACTTTATAAATACTTGATAAAATATTTTTTTATTTACCTGGAATAATTCGCAGCCCCGTACACAACCGGTACTGCAGTATTTTCTAGAGCGTGTAAAAGTTTTTCAGTCGCATAATCTTCACTAAAAAAATTTTCGAATGATAGATAAAAGTAATAACTTTCCTTAATTAATTTACCTCATGCTTCTTCATTATCACGAGGACATGAAAGAGTTCCACAGTGGCCATATATATATCAACGTCCATTTCATATTGTTTTAGTTCTTTTCGAAGATCGTGTACAAAGTTCTCCCTACTACTTCTGGAATGACAGTTTGATACAAACCAAGCCGCGGCTTTCGTTTTGGTCTTTAATTGTTGTTTTAACTCATCACTTACAGGTTTCATGTCTTCCAATTTCATCCAATGCATTATCTTGTTGGGCCCTACAAGTTTGTTGTATTCATCCCTTATAGTCAAATAGCCCCACCGCACTTCCGAATCTAGTCTGAAAGTTCACGTCCAATTAAAAAAATTATCGAACCGATTTGAGCACACAGGATAGTTGTCTGAAGACTCTATAGATGCGAAGGCATATTTGTGATGTGGAGATCGTTTTCCTGGCAACATATGCAGTCTTACTACTTCAGGCCCAGCAAAAGCTATGACATCAAATTCGGTAAGATCTTTGAGGTAATTTCTATCAGCTGTAACCACGCAGTTTGTGTATGGACAATTTCTGTCAATGAAGCCTTCTTGACCCTGTCCCATATAAACAAAAGGAACACTTCTTGGTGACGTCCACTGTAAGATATACTTTATCTTCATTGGAGTTATATTAGAAGAAGTATTAGTATTACTATTTGAAGTATCTATAGTTGTTATCATATATGTGTTATAACACCACACAACCGTTAGTAACAATAATGGCCACAGTAAAAATATTATTCTCTTCTTTCGTAACAAACTCATATTTTTTACGTAAGCTTTATATTAAGTAAAGCATGTACCGGCACTGACCGAAAACTGTAGACTATGGTATTTCTCATACTGCCAGGCGCGACTGTTGTTATCGCTGATTGTATCCAGAGTGGTTCATTTACACATCGAACTTATCATGACTAACGCTTGACGTAACAGTTGTTTGCGGTTTCTGTAATTCTTGATTAAGCCATGTTCTCAACATATCTTTTAAGTAGGTAAAATAAAAGAAAATACAAAAAGGAAGAAAATATTTGTTTAGTAAGTGACTTAATATATTTTTGATTTCCGCATTAATACATGCTTATGACATAAGTCGTCGGTTAGTCTAATTTTCCTTAAAAATGGTACCAAGCACACGTAGCATAATATATTTGTCCCACACCTTGATACTGCTGATAGATGCTGATACGAGTCGTGAGCACAAATGTTATTGGTAATAATAATAATTAAAAAAAGTTTTATAACCCAAACCCACCGTCTTCAGCCTCCATCATCTGACCTATAAAGACAGATCTAACGCGTAGGGGTTACATCCAGCTCCGTCACCGGACTCATGTCATTAATTATACTACTGCAGAATTTCCTTATTTGGTAGTCTGATTACATTTGGTTAATATATCTAGGTGAAGAATATACGCGAGAATTCCAGGGTCACAAGTTGCAGCAGTACCTATGAGACCAATTTGTGTTTAAGTCAGAGGTATTAGTTCTGAGTTGACGTGAAAGCCTGCGATCAGAATGTAAACGAGCAGTCCATGAATTATTCAATAACGCAAGAAAGGTCTTTGCGACTCATAGATACTCACACGAGATGGAACGCTTATCAAATATGGATTTGTGAGCAATCAATCTAGCAATCTTCACTTATATTCATTTCTTGCGACAATTTAATTTGGTTTATGATATGAATCTCTAGGTTGTTTACTATTAAAGGAAAATTTGACACAGTAATAGCAAAAATACTCTTCATAGGAATATGATAAAGCAAGACACGTTCCTAAATGATAAAGTTTAATTAACCATGGTTTTTAGGTTTTATAACTTAATAAAAGTATCTATTTTAAAGTGGATACTTTTTAAACTAAGGAAGCAATATATTGATTTTTTACTATCGGCAGCATATTGTCACTCTTTACATGAATTTGACTACAACATGATAAACTAGTACATAGGTACTAATGTAAAATATCAGTATAGGATATTGAATAGTGTTCTGAACGGAAACCTATTTGATAGCAAAGTTTTATTACTTCTAGCAAAGGGTTTAAACTATAAATTTTACAGAGCAAAACTTCCACAAACTTAGATCTGCCGACGGTACACGATAACAACCACCGAAACTATTTTAGTTTACAGCGTTATTTTCGCTATATCAGCAGCAAAATAACGTTTGTGAAACTTATAAGGCTCACAGGAGATTAAATTAGTATAAGATTAAGGATCTAGTAAAATGGAAGCATAAAATATCTATGTGTTAATTACTGCCGGGTGCTCGTAGGATTTAATATTACTGAGAACTTAAATTATGATTATGTAATTTTAAGTACAATCTACATAACTAGGGCCAGCTAAGTAGTAGACTTATGGTAATTGTAGATTTTATTACCTATTAGATTCAGAGAGAGTAAGTATTTGAATATGCGGGTGGTAAGGAGAGGCTGAGAGAAGTCATTTACATTGGCTTAATCTTACGGGCGGCGGTTGGCAACCGCATTTAAATAGTCTAGATGATTTGAACGGATCAAGGTGTTTTCTATTGGGTGCTCAATACGAACATTATTTGCTTCAATAATAGGGAGGTTTAGGATAAAAAAAAATAGGAAATCCCAAAGGAACAACCGAAAATATCGAAGTTAGTAATTTGGTATTTTGATATTACCTTATGAATACAATCAAATCAATTTTAAGTAGTACGAAATTCATCGGATCATCTAGTCAGACATAAATCCCAAATCCTTTAGAGTGAGAGCGTTCTTAAAAGTCTCGAGTTGTGCCGGTGTTGTGGTACCACGGTCACCACATTAAGTTGCCGGCACGGTAATGCACATTCTTCGCTCCACCGACCGCTTCGTCTTTTATGCAAGTAAAACAAATATGCAGAATTTTTCTCGGTACAAATACGAGAAAATATCATTTCACGATTTTTACGATCATATTGTTGCACTTGCGCAAAATGATAACAAAAATCGTTGTTTCAAAAGGTGTGTGTATAGCGGTTATTACAGACTGATTTAAATGTTTCTTAATCCTTTTAAAATAATGCATAACTACTTCCTTATTCACGGTGGAGAAATCTGTAATAGGTCCTCAGGATTTTTATTTAGCAACAGAATTTAAATTTTCCTTTTTTGGAAGCAGAATTTATTTTTTCCCTGTCGAATACAATCTGAGATAAACTATGGGAGTGTGTGGGAGTATTATTACACTGAAAAATTCTCGCAGCCTTGGACTCAGTAACAGGGTCATCATTAGTACGTATTTTCTTTCTGTTTAGACCAGTCAAATAAATATGGGAGCGGATTTTACCGAAATGAAAGAATAACATCGGTTTGGTAACAATACCGTAGGTGTATTCTTAGAACCCTTACCTACTTGTTTTCATTATACATCAGCCCAACAAGAAACACGTCTCATCTCGTGTAATTAGCTGTATCATTGTTGTCATGGGGGCATTATTAGATGTTTTTGTACACAGATGGAACGGGAAACCTTCCACGAACATGTATTGCCACAGAGAATGTCAGAGAATCATAATAAAAATACACAAAAATATGAGACCAAGTAATATGATTGATTCACCTATATATATCTGCAGGCACGGTAGTGCCCCCGCCAAGACGAGCCAAGCGAAGCGCAAGGGCACTACTACCGTTTCTTTAAGCGCTGTGTCGTTTTTTTGAACCCTCATTACTTGGTTTTGGATTTTAACAGATAAACAAAATTCTCGGGATATGATATCAATAGTAGACTCATTAAACATATAAAGTTTCAATTGCATAGCTCTTTTACTTTAGATTATTAGATTATCTAAAAAGGCTCGATTTCGTCACTGACTCACTGATGCCGTTTCGTTACTACAAGAACTTTTATATAACAGAAAAGTAATGAAGAGTTATAAATTGAATATATATATAAATATATGTAATTGAATGGCCAAGCTACATATTTTGACTAAGGTGTAGAGTTTGCGAAGTTAGAGGTTGTCGAGTTAGAACCTTGGCTCTGCATGAGATCTGATAACTTTTTGACGGTGCGGTCTGGTCTCGTTTTGGCAACATTTTACATGAAAATGTTTTTGTTGGAATCTAATTTACTAGCACTATCCTGCGGTTTCGCAACTGTTCGACAACAGCGCCCACCTTCCGGGTCTATGTTACATCTGGGTAATAGCTTTTTAATCGTAAAAGGATTATAAAAATCGGTTCAATAGTTTTAGAGTTTATCGATTACAAACAAATAAACCTTTCTTTTGATAGTAAATAAAAAAGTCGTATCGATAAATGACCAACTAGACCGCGTTTTATCTAAAGGGCAACTCGAGAGTCTCCGTAACCGGCGAGCGTGTATAACACGAACTATAAGAGTGGTCAGAAAGGTCTGTAAGTTAATTCGCGCTTTGTACTGTCTGCCTACCCCTCAAGGGATCTGGCAAGATGAGATAAAGATAGATAGATAGATAAATGAATACGCACTAATCTCAGGAAAGGATTGTATTGTGTTTTTACCAATAGATAGCATATAACGATATCAATGAGGATGGTATATGTATATTTTATTCTGAATATGTTGCATAAATCAACCTTGTTATCCGTCCGAAGCCGGAGCAGGTCGCTAGATTAATTAGTTTATACCACTTTGATTACCTGGGTGATCAAAGGTAACTAATCAGTGTCCAATGGTCACCTAGCGCCTAATCACCCAAGTGATTATATTCCAATCGTTTGTTTTTCTTGTAAAATTAAGTCAACCCGTTATTTCTTTATGTGGACGTGGTAATATGGAAAGATGGTATGATTTTTGATCAATAGATAGTAGGATTGATAAGGAAGGTTTAGACATAATTTATGAATAGTTTGGGTAAATTTTGCAAAAGTACTCGATGATGCGCTTGCATGTCAGTCTCGCCGGTAATTGAATTACTAATAGGATTATTAACATTTATGCATTACTATCGACATTGTCGTCCTTGGGTTTACCCCTTGTGTTATTCTATTATTAGTTGCTGACAATGCGACAAATCACCTGTATACTCTGCGGCGTGATAATTATTTTCACACTACACACTAACACACTTGTTTTTCTGACATCTTATTTCCTTCCTTTTATTCTTGACGAATATCGTCACAGTCATATTTACAGATATTACGCATTGCCGAAATCGGAAGGATTGAGTACATAGAAAACGTATTAAATAAACACATACTACAAAAAGTTAAGGCAACAACAACGACCGAATGAACGTCTTCAAAATTATGAATACATTTTTTCTTACTACAAAAAAGAAAGTAAGTATAGAATTAAATTGTTTTAAATTTCATTCAGAACGAATAGACGGAATAAGGGTCCATTATATGTCAGGGTTAAGAATTCGAGGCTCTAAAAGCTTCGAATCACCTTGAATCGTGCTCATTCTTGCTTCCGACAAGGGTCATAAGGTTGTTCATCTTTGAGAGGAAGGGAACAATTAAGTGCGAAATTCAGAAAACGGAAAATGTCACTGCAAGATGTTACCTAGACACTTCATTTGCAGGTTATTTTAATACAACCCTTTTTTGAGCTTCCGTGCTAAATCACTGTTGGTTTCATTACTGAGATCAGCTTGGAGAGAGTGTAAATAGTCATACAAAATCTACATAACATCTTAGCTGTAATTGGAGCCTCGTAGCAATTATTCATGAATAAAAAGTTCATATATAGTTGTATTACTTGATTTGTGTCACCACACAGTATAAGTAAGAAGGACTATGATTAAGTGATTTCTCGCGAGTAGTCCTGAAGAAACCCTTTCTTAAATGAGGAAGCATCAGATAGTCTAATTGCCTTACGACCAGGCGAGAGTGGAATGAAAATCCTGAGCATAGATCTATATCTATGCTCAGGATTTTCATTCCACTCTCGCCCCATAGTACCTATGTACTATACTATATCTATGATCTTGAGTCACTCGAAGCGAATGATTTATGTTAAATTTGGCATTTAAAAGTATAACTGGAATGAATGAGCGAGTTGTTTTAAAGTTGAAATTCGGGTTACGTCTGAGGGTTACCTAGACTTTCCCTTTTCATATTAATGATCGCAAAGGAAGTAACTTATAATTAATTGAGGCAGACATCTCTACTAACAGTCTAATGTGGCAGCGGAAGGATTGTGAGTATGTAGGATATGTACCGCGGGTAATTTACTAGATGTTACGGTTATTAAACAGAATGTTTCTTGAAGGAGAAGTGCGACTATAGCACACTCATCTCTTTAATTTAATCAACTGTGTACGAGGATGAGGAATGAGAAATATCTAGGATTATAACTTGTTACTACTTTATTCGTTTGCCTTGAAACGCTAGCATAACTTTAATAGGTGTGTGTTATTTCTCTGTTGAGTATGTCTTTATATTATACGATTTCGGTTAATAGTGACAACAACAATCAACTGAGCTTTTGAGCACCACTATAGCTAATCACAACATGTACATATACTAACCACAAGGAATACCTCACATCTCACGACACCGACGTTCTGCGTTACAGTTTATCAAGTTATAAAAAGATGCAATCATGGAAATTTTGGTGTACATACATCTTTATCGATCTGGCGTCCTAGTCAATCTGAAGAATTCCCTGTAATCTGAAATGATTATTATAGTGTATTCTAAGTATAAACGGAGTTTGCAGGAGAATGTGATAAGTAGTGCAGTACGTAGATGGCTTATAAACTTATTTATGCTTATAAACTAGCTCATCCCCTTTGATCTTTGCGAGTGACGGTGTAGTCCATTGAAATGTTACATTTTTTAGGCCTTACCTTGCGTTTTTAGAGGACGCAATTTTTCTTTTCATGTGTAGGGGGGGTCAGTGTTTAGCTAAAACCAATTTTGTGGGGTCGCCACCCTTGTCTCACGGCCGCCATCTTGAAAATAGGGGTTGAAATGGTTTTTATGATATATCTCTTAAACTATTTATCTGACAAAAAAAAATTGGGAACATTTTTTGTTGCAAATTAAATTCTCTACAACTTTGGTCCAGTAACTTTTTGTCGTAGAACTATAAATAAAAAAGTTATAAGCGAAAATGTTCAGAAATTCGACAAAAAAATTATATTTTTCGATATAACTATAAAACTTTTTTTTAATCATTTTACGAAAAAATTATATCAGACCATTTTTGTAGATCGTTTTTTAAGGAACAACTTTTGAAAGATAGATAGATTACTCTTTATTGTACACCAATACATTTACATAGAGAAAAAAAATAAAAAAATAAACAAAGGCACAATTGGCGGTCTTATCGCTAATAGCGATCTCTTCCAGACAACCAAACAAAGAACGAAACATACGAACGAACGAAAGCAACATTTTTTCATTAAGTCAATAGCTAAGGTTTTACAGCGCTCCGAAGTGAGTACTATTTTTCAGTACTCTTAACTATACATATATTATACGTGTGTAACTAATAATGTGTCATCAGTTATTGTTTTTTTTTATTATAATTTTTTTATTTATTAATTTTGCAATATTCTTAATAATTAATATTGACTCTTTTCCACTCCATTACAGAATTTTACGATTATTGATTTTTAAAATTAATTGTTAATCTGATGGCCGTTACCGAGAATACTGTCCAGGTAGAAAATACCCAAGTGACCATTAGGGAACAAAAGAACATCTGCCTGCTATTATTATTATTATCTATAACCTCTCTTTTTGTAAGAATAGCTGATAATATTGTGTTGAAGTTGTCGTTCAACTTATATCTTTTAGTTTTGCTACATATTTCTCTACGTGCGGATGTATTTTATTCTGTTTTTAATTGTGAAGACAATTTCGAATGATTTTAGATACGATTTTAACTTCAGTGAAAAGTATTTTTTTTAATTAGCATTAAGACTTTTTAAGCGTGATTTTTCTATTATTCCATCATGAGTCATTGTTTTATTTGTAAAAAACCTTTAGGTGAAAAGTGAGTTAGTTAGTTTTATATACGGAGATGTCATTGCGGATAACTTGCTGTTTCTTCATGCTTTTTCAGGATGTGACGCAACTTCAGCTTCTTACAATATCGGTAAAATGAAATTTGTGAAAACCCTGGAAAAACATTTAGAGTTTGCAAGAGGAACAGCTTTGTTTCTTAACAAGGGAGTTGACCCTGCTTTGCTCACTGTAATTGGCGAATGTTTTTTTATCTCTTTATACGGTGGTAATAAAGATGATAATTCTCTTGACAGCCTAAGATACAAACAATTCGCCAAGGCAGTGACAAAAAGCACATTTAACTTATCTTCACTTCCTCCAACACAAGACACAGCTCGCTTTCATACTTTCCGGGTCTACCATCAGGTCCAGTCGTGGCTTGGTAATAAAAATGATCCTAAAGACCGGGGCTGGAAAAAATGTGGAAAATTATTGATGCCAGTGCAGAGCTCTAAACCTTCAGCACACCCTGAGCTTCTAAAATTGATCTTTTAGAAATGCAAAGGAAACTGTGGAGCGATGTGTGGATGTCGAAAAGCAGGGCTGAAATGTTCTGCAGTGTGCATCCATTGTTCTGGAGAGACTTGCAGCAACGTAATTGAGAGCCCCTCTCAGAATTAATAAATGAAAATGACTTTAATGAGGAACCGCCGACATTAACACCCCTTCCTTCTCCAGTTCTCCCACTGATATTTAATTCAGAAAGCCGATCAGATGCTGAGCCGCAGCCTGGTCCATCGAAAAGACTGAGGACGGAGTAGTTCAAATTTAGAAAATCACCGTGGATTATACCTATTGGGGATACCACGTAAAAAAAAACGCGCCTCCAGACGCGTTATTATAATCTAATTAATTATTAATAATATTGCAAAATTAATAATTAAAAAGATTATAATAACAAAAAAAAACAATAACTGATGACACATTATTAGTACACACGTATAATATATGTATAGTTAGAGTACTGAAAAATAGTACTCACTTCGGAGCGCTGTAAAACCTTAGCTATTGACTTAATGAAAAAATGTTGCTTATAAAAGTTGTTCCTTAAAAAACTATCTACAAAAATGGTCTGATATCAGTTTTTCGTAAAATGATAAAAAAAAGTTATATAGTTATATCATCATCATCATCTCAGCCTATACTTGTCCACTGCTGAACATAGGCCTCCCCAATCGCTTTCCAGCGTAACCGGTCCGATGCCACCTGCATCCAACGACTTCCTGCGATTTTCACAAGATCGTCGGTCCATCTGACAGGCGGTCGTCCCACGCTGCGCTTGCCAATACGTGGTCTCCACTCTAGAATCTTTCTGCCCCAACGCCCGTCCGATCTTCGCGCTATGTGGCCCGCCCATTGCCACTTCAGCTTGCTAATCTTAAGGGCTATGTCGGTGACCTTGGTTCTTCTACGAATCTCCTCATTCCTGATTCGATCACGTAGAGAAACGCTGAGCATAGCTCTCTCCATAGCTCGCTGAGCAACATATAGTTATATCGAAAAATATAATTTATTTTGTCGAATTTCTGAACATTTTCGCTTATAACTTTTTTATTTATAGTTCTACGACAAAAAGTTACTGGACCAAAGTTGTCGAGAATTTAATTTGCAACAAAAAATGTTCACAATTCTTTTTATCAGATAAATAGTTTAAGAGATATATCATTAAAACCATTTCAACCCCTATTTCCAAGATGGCGGCCGTGGGACAAGGGTGGCGACCCCACAAACTTGGTTTTAGTTTTACACTGACCCCCCTACACATCAAAAAAATAAAATTGCGTCCTCTAAACAACGCAACCCCAAATGTAACTTTTCAATGGACTAGTGGGTTTCTTCAAAGATCCAACACACGGCATAATTGTATTAATAATTAATTAAGGCGGGGCGTAGCTAATGGTAAAGCAGTCTGCAATCTGTTCATCTGATCATAAAAAATTAAAGTAAGTACCTTTATCATGTTTTATCAAAAGATTGAAATGTTTTAATGGTGTTGTTGTATTTCATTCAGTACTAAGTTACACTGTGCCATTGTAAACGAAGTATATCTTGAAGATTGGTATCGTATGATCACGGAATAAAGAAGTTACCGGTCCTCATTATATGATTCTAAAAACAAATTTGTAAAAAACTATTCTTGTATTATTTGACGTTTGCGTTGTCACATTTGAAAAATTTTACGATCCTATTTCGTAAGAACATGTGAATCTTACGAACTGGTTACCATTCTTCACTAGGTAGTCAAATATGTCTAAAATCGTACCGTTTAAAAGCAGTGGGAGTCAACATAAGTGTGACTGAGAACAGAAGTAAATGAAAGAAAAGCATATTAAGTAGGTGAACTGACGTCAAAATAATGATAATAGGTACTTACAAAATGCATAAGTACTTTTCGGGGTTGCAGTAGAAAACCAAAAGTTGTTTAATGTGTTTTAAACTATTTTTTGCATGTTAAGACGTCTCGTCATGTTAAGAAGTTAAGTTGAAGTGATCCAAGGTTTAAATACACTTATGACACGCTATACTCTACTTGACCAATGATAAATATTACTGGCGAAAATATCGCAGTATACGATTGGCCTTATTCCGCATTATTTCAGGCAGGAAAGGTTTGGCCCGGGGGATATTATTGAACAAGGAAATCATTTAGCTTCCAACCTTAATTGTTTTGGATTCTCGGAATAAAATGTATAATATTACCTCTTAAAATGTCCTTTTGAATAAAATGAGAGTACGAAGCAACTTCCTACGGGGAATTGGGTTTTCATGTAATGTGTTATGCCTTGTTTAAACAGTGCGAGTTGCTGACTAAGTGCGAGTTCACAGTGTCTCTTATTTATTTAACCGGCATATGTACATTATTTAACGCGGATGAGATAATCAAGATGTCACGGTGATATTTAAACATGGTCCTTAAAGAAAGGGGATATTAATTTTTTGGTTTTTGTGGATCACTCAACTTCTGAACTCTTCAAAACTAAACATTGTGAGACTAACGTGTTCGAAAAAAAATTGAAAACTTTCAAAATACATGTAAAATAATATAGACAAAGAATGGAGACAAGCTTGTCCTCCAGCGTCTAGTTGAGGGAGCGATCCCAAGGGGGACGGTGACGTAACTGGTTCTACAACGCCGTGAGTACCCTGAGAGCGTGGGGAAGCGATTCTGATTCTAATCGGCAAAATGTGGAAGTACAGGTCATATAGTATGAGTGCACATAATGTATTAGGTATTTGTACATAGGCAATATCTTTCTTCATTTTATGGTTAATACTGTGCGTTATAGCTCAGTATATATATATATATATATATATTTACAGTGTGTGTCAAGTGCGGTAATAGTAATAGTGAAAAATCCTATACCTTGAAATAGAATTTTTCATTGGCACAAAGGTGTTATTATCGTGTAGTCGCATCGCTAGCTGAGTGGAACAGTGACACAAGTAAAACCAGAAAATAGGGGACATTAAGCTTTTGGATTTGGAATTAACAAGTCAAGAGTCTCCGTAACCGGTGAGCGTGTACGAGACGAACTATGAGAGTGGAGGAAGCCAGAGAGGTATGTAAGGATAGAATCTGTTGGCACTCTGTACACTCTGCCTACGCCGCAAGGGATCTGGCGTGATGATATAGATAGATAGATAGATTTGGAATTAGAGTGCTAATTGGACTGACTTTATTTGTGACCATTGTTACATTCAACCAGCGTATATATATTATAGGAAAATTCAATTAACCTCTTGATAATTATCCAATTTCATTTTTAAAACGATTTCCTATCTTTAGGATAGACGTAAGTATAAGACATCTTGAGGCTTAGTTATAGTCTTAAGCTAAGTAGTACTCAATAGACCAGGGTTTTGGTGTCGTAGATACTGCCATTTCAAAGAGTATTACGTTGCTTTTGATAACACCAAGCTTAAACAAACCCCCCTTCCATATGGCTCCCGTGTATCGCTGTATAACTTAATTTTAAACGACATCGTGGCAGGCTCACGTAGTGTTGGCGGGACGAACTGGACACCTTTATTAGCGATTGGTCCTCAATAAAAGCCGTAAAAGAAGAGTAGAGTGAGTGGTAGATAATAATAAACTCGCCTCTCACGACCCGCTTTTAGTTCACCTTGCGATGAATAAATTATATTCTTTTCGCACACGTAACAGAGTATGTAAGTTAAATCAAATAAGCATATTTTACAAATATCCCAATTGTTATTGCCACTTAGCGATGCGATCGACGCGACGCCCCGGGCGGTAGTGTGCAGCCGGGTGCACGGAAAGCACTAGGACTTCAAAGAGTGAAGAGTGAAACAGTTTCAAATACTGACCTGCGATTTCTCGTCGGTTATCTGAAAAAGAAAAATGATCAAATAAGTTTAATGATTCTTAACCAGAAATTGTTATTACTAAATTGCTAATAATAAACACAAATTCGTAAGAAAACAAGAAATAAAATTTTATTAAAAATTGTGTCGTTTTATTAAAATTGTAAAGAAAACCATTTCTATGTGGCCCCGCGTGTGTGGTGACCGGCCGTACGAGCCAAGGATACAATGCTTTTAACAAACTCGCTCCGTGGTAATCTTCACTTTAACACAGATTATTCTGATTTAAAGTCAAATGACTATAAATTAGTAAACGCGGATTCGGTCTTTTTGATTAAGGTCTTTTTTTTTGTTTTAATTTATATTTTAGTTTAAAGTGAGTGTTTTTATTATAAGTTATAATGTAAATAATAAAAAAAAAAAAAAAAAAAAAAAAAAATAGTAAAATATGGCCAAAAATCAAACTTAGTAACGTAAAATAATTAAATACTTTCTACATTAGGTGTTGCATACATAATATTCAGTGAAAATACAAATCAATAGCATCATCAACAACTTTAAGTTGTTTAGATACAAGTAAAGCTAAGCTGTTTGAAATCATTTGATGAAATGTGTAGATACATGATCTAAGATTTGGTATATTAAAAACATTTTTAAATATTTAAAATTCCCTGAAATTCTGCTATAGTAGAATACAAATTTCTGGAATAATGTGAAAAACACCAATTTTAAGTTACAATGGCTTCCATAAATACACCGTAAATATATTGAAGTCAATATCAAATGTCAAAGGCTCACGCTATAATGTATTTCTCTACACAAACTTTTCTCGTATAGCGGGACATTTATTTTCTTTTCCATTGCAAGCAGTCAATTCTCGAACAATACTCGGAACAAATTAAACCAGTTTTCAGAGTTTGATGTCAAATTGGAATTTATGTTGCTGATAGATACCATACTTAGTGGAAAGATTGGGTTTCTGTCTAATGTACCTAGAGTTCGCTTGAAGTCAGTGGTGTGCATTGCATATAGGCAGTTGAGCAGTGCCTATCTTAGTATATATAATAATAAAATTTATTTATTTACAACAAAGAAGAGTTTATGTACAGTTCATATTTACAAACGAGGAAAAATTGCAGAAAAAAGACAAAAGCACACAAAAAATTGTATTAATAATAGACCGAAAGGCTCCGCCTCCATCTCAGTATATTATACTGAATGTAGGTATACGTTACTAATCACCATACTTAGGTAAGTATGACGATTGAATTTATTTTATTTATGTAGTTATATTTAAAGGTAGTGTAATTGAATTCTTACATCGTCACGCCTATATCCCCCAAGCGGGGGTGGTAGAGGTGTACTGAGTACACCCACGTTTCGCCGACGATGTTAGGTCCCATGTAATAGGGGGCGAGCCTATTGCCATATGCCGGGCACAATTGCAGACTCCGGACTCATACTGGGAATTTTTCGTTAGAAAAACTACATTAGTCCGACCTAGGATTTGAATGAAGGACCTCGTGATCACAAAGCGATGTGCTTTGCCATTAGACTAAATAGGCAGTGGCTTTGACTTCTCATGAGGCAGATACTGCTTAATTGCCTACATGCAATCCACGCCACTGCTTGATGTGCAAGTACACAAGTGGGTATTAAGATAGTGTAACGGCGGCGTGTGAAACGATATAACTAATACACAAACAGAACGTCGACACTTGCATCCCACGTGATTAGAGAAAGGGGAGGTAAGATTTTGTGGATTAAATGATCTACAGTATTTATTTAGGTAAGCAACGTGTAGACAGTAAAATTCGGTAACCGCGTACACGGACTAACGATCCACTGCTTATAATTTTGCTTATAAAACACGGCACGATCGTAAACAAGCCACATCAGGTGAATAAACATTTTCTACTTAACGCTAATACGAAGATGCCCGACAATCTGATTATGTCTAAAGTAGCCTGCTTATCTTCGGGTCACAAGTAGAAATTTATGTACTCAAGCCGCTCTTCCAACTATATGCTGGGGTTACTAAACTACTAATCGAATTTACATTATGGAAACCACACGGCCACAACGTTGCTTGTTAAGAAACTTAACAGACCATTTTTATAGTATAGTTCGTTCTATTCACTGTAAAATACAGTACTAACTAAGTTTAAGTGCTACATGACTTTATTACTTAGATCCCTAAAATAAAGTTCAAACTTGAGAAATAGTGTGCACGAGTTATTTCCTTTTCTGTCAATTGCAGTTACACCCCACCCTTGCGGTTGGAGAACGTTTCGTCATTGTTAGTAAATTTTAATATAAATTACAAAGGTAGTTGAATATTCCATTTGTACTGTCCTGGCCATAAAAGAACTTCCTGCCTCCAATGTATTCTTTATATGTATTCTGTGTATTCGGTATTTTTTATGTTGTAATATGTAATGAGCAATCATTTACAATTATCCATAACTTATATGAATCATATAATGCAATGAATAGGACGCAGTTTGGGTTGACTTATTAAGAACACACGAAGTGGATATTTTTTTTGTTTATTTAAGAAACTTTATCAAATATTATACAATTAGATTTTTTTTTTTGAAAATTAGATTTAATTATTTTTTTAACGTAAATATTCTCTTAACTAAATATGTTGTATATATTTTTATCAATAGCTTTGAGTTTTTGTTGGTTAAAATTCACCATAAATTAATTGCGGAAATAGTTTAACATGTTTAAAATTTCATAGAAAAGATACACTTAAAGATCTAAAGTACGCATTGGAATTTCTTAGTAGCCTTGCCTAATACATAACCGCTACAAAAGTTTTCTTACTAACCTCGTTGTAAAAAAGAATCACCTAAAAAAATCGCAATATCGGTGTATTCGGGTATTCAGCTCAGCTATCGAGTGTTGCACACGTGCCGTCCCAAATAGTCACCAAAGGCCAATCAGTGCGGGATTGTGAAGCTTCAATAATGAGTCGACATGGTAACCACATTGCTTATTATTATTCAGTATGTTCTGGATTATACTGCGACCGCCGCGTAAGGGATTGATCACACTTATCGTAATTAATTGAAAAAACAATGTATATTTATAAAAATATAAAAAAATAAACACCCATATATAGCCACTTTTATGACGCTATTGTATAAGTTCCCAATAATAGGGGCCGAGCTTATTGCCATTATGCCTACCGGGCGCAATACCAAATAAAATAAATAACAAAAATATTTTGTTTTCAGGTGTCGTGGCACATAGCAGGTTAGTAATACAACTTATTTTATGTTAGTAAAATACATTGAGGCACCTACATAATAAAACATAATTCATCTGAGGAAGATTTATCAAGCCCCGCGTCTGCCATGTAGGTTGAGAAATCTACCTACAGTAGGTCCATCTAACCTCTCTAATACAATCTCCAATGCAACGCTAGACTCCGGACCCAAACTGGGAATTTTACTATCGAAAACTTACACTTTCCGATCTAGGATTAAAATTTCGTGATCGCTATGCACTTTATTTCCCATTACATGAATAGGGCAGTCATCGGTCAGGCTCACTTTGCAAATAATGTTATACATGAGTATCGGAGCGCTATTTTTATTAGTTTACCTAAACGTAAATATATATTTCTTACAAAGGAACGTAGCGCCACACTAGATTTACTAGAAATTATACATGTATCCCCACGATGTTTTCCTTCACCGTTAAAGCAAGTGATAATTAATTTTTAGGAGTAAGTAAGTAATTAATTTTTATCGTGAGGAAATCTACATGCCTAAGAGTTTCTCAAAGGTGTGTGAAGTTCGCCAACCCGCACTAGGCCAGCGTGGTGGACTATGGCCTAAACCCTCTCAGTTTTAGAGGAGGCCCGTGCCCAACAGTGGGACAGTTTCTTAACAGGGCTAATATTATATTATATTATTATACTTGTATCGTGTGTGATGACAAACAAATATGTAACAACAAGACACACAAACATGAAACCCACACAAACACCCCGACCGAAACAAACAGTGGCGGGGCACGAAAATTTTTATCCCGTGCGGAAATCGAATCTTACCACTAAACCGAGCCATCGTCCATAATCGTGGTGAATCTCAAAATTGATTAACCCGAGATAATACGGCGGTTAACCTAGAACATAAAAGATATTACGGGAGTAAAATTGGAAGGAAATTTAACAGTATATACTCGTACAGCTCCTGAGAATAATAACAGTGGAGTCGGCCTTGCCAATTTGAGTAAATCTTATCCTTAACAAGCTTTGTTTTGTTTAACAAGCACTTTGTGAATAATTTTACTTGTAATACTTAATGATTGATTACCGACACGTCCGTAATTATTTCAATGAAAGTAATATTAATGAATAAATATTTCATTCAGTCTGCGTGTTTGTGTACGTGAATATCATGTTTATAAACGCACCTACGGCACAGGAATAATTCCTAGCGAGGAGCAACGTTAAAAAAATTAGGTTTTTTTTATCCGTTTTAAGATGGGTGACAAAACTGTAGTTTCTATCATAAATGCAATCATTGCTGACTGTAGGAAAACATGAATTTTACGTGACAAACATAATGAAATGACCCTACCCAGTTTTAAATTAAACCTGTTAGTGTAACTGTTGCTTCTACAGGTGGTCGGTAGGGTGTCACATTATCTAACCAAGGTCGCAATCCATTTGGTAATGATGACTAATTGTGTACCTTCGCGTGTCGCTACATCGAGGCTCGGTTACACAGAGGGGTGAGGCTTAGCGAGGCCATGAGATTAAATTGTTTACACGGTACGATTTTACGGACGGTTCAAAGGGAAAGTGTTGTTATTTTTTTCTCTTGAAATGGTATATTTTCCTTCCTTCTGAAAATTTGTTGGCCAAATACACGTACACGATAACTTTGATGTGCATATCAAGAAATAGTTACGCAAGTTATAGTTATAGAAACAGAATCTCAAGAGAAAACATTTCCAAAAAATTATTCAATATTTTGAAAATGAAGTGACAGAAATTGATACTGTAAGACTGCTAAAATATGCATAGGATCTGAAAAACAGTAATATGTAAATTTACTGGCATGTTTTGTGATTCTCCAATCGTCGTCATATCGTAGGGCATAAATGTAAACTCATCTAATAGTGTCATGTTCTCATACTATTATTCATTGTAAACATTAGTGCATAAGTGAATCGCTATAAATTTGAAGCGAGTAATTTGTTCCATTCAATAAGCGTTAGGGGGGTGAGAAAAATTATGATGAAATCATCTTTTCTACTAACATATGTATATTTCAGACATGAGATTATATTCCACCAGAACAACTCTATATAACTACATACATAGCTTGAACTAATAGACTCGTATATATTAGTCCTATTTAATACGTTCTGACTTATCGAGCATGACCACAAGGTCATGGCTTCGAATTCAACGTCGGAAAAAGAGTTGAATCTGTTTTTCGATTGAACTATTGTATTCGCAAGTCTGGAATTGTGCCCGGTGTATAGACAATAGGCACGCATCCTATTACACTTTGACCAAACATCGTCAGCAAAATATGGGTGTGAACAGTACAGCTCTGCTACACCCGCTTCGGGAATATAGGCGCGATGGTATTTTTTACATAAATCTTTAGCCTTAGCTCACACAAAAAATACACCATCCAATTCGGGCTGGGTTAATTTGTCATTGTGGTCCTTGTCAGACAAAAAAGGGTGACAGCTTTTCGAGGTTAATATAAAAACTGTAGGTAGTGTGGTAAACAGCGAGTCGTTACCTACCCGGTCAAAGACAAATTGTGACCCTTTTCAAACTTGTCGGGGTTTGTAAAACATTTCATACTTGAAAGGACTTCATTTTATTTTATACGTGCTCCATAATGTATTTGAATTACAGAAGAATTATGAATTTCAAGAGTCCCGTAAGGTCAAGTTTTCATACAAAAGTAGTTTCACTTGAATTTCAAAGCGGCTTGAAATCAAATTTAGCAATCGTAATGGAGCGAGTAATATTAAGTTATGTAAATTGGATTCGCGTATAAGAACGAAACATAGCAATAAAATAAGATTTTTGAAACGTAAATTGAATTTTTAGTAGGTAAATAATACACAAAAAATACTGTCAACTTATGTAGGACGTATGTATGTAGCAGAGGTGTATTAATTTTACCCATTTATCGGCGACAATGTTTAGTCCTAATAATAGGAAGCGAGCCTCTAGCCGCATGCCGGCCACAATTCCGGATACTGGGTTGTTAACGAAAATTTTTCGATACACAAAGAACACCGTGTCCGATATAGGATTTGAACTCAAAACCGATAAGAGAAATATTTTTTGTGCAGTATAAGACGGATTAATTAATTTTCCAATTACTCTATTGACACCTTTTATTTCATACTCATTGTCCCTTCAACGACCATACAATCTCTATTGTATATGTATATATTAAATACGTAGGAATGTACGTATTTAACCTGATTTAAAATTAATTTCACTAAAAGGTCTACTCTCTTGGGAAATCATGACAAAGGCGGACGACGCCGCGAGATATTTTTATCCATATTTTGAGACTCTTACACATATTTAAATAACTAGAGAAAACACAGATGTACCTACTCTAAATGTTGGTTTACTATTTATATGTACCTGCATCTATATGTACACTTGGCAGTGGTAAAACAAAATTGCTAAAGCGTCATTATAGTCATCATCATCTCAGGATATACTTGTCCACTGCTGAACATAATTCTCCCCAATCGCTCTCCAGCACAACCACCGATCCGATGCCACCTGCCTCTAACGACTTCCTGCGATCTTCACAAGATCGGATCGTCATTATAGTAATTTTACATAATTCATTTATAAAATATCTTACTTTTTCTACCGAGATATTTGTTCATAGAATTCTAAAGAAGAAATTAAAAAAGGAGGTTTCGGGCTAGGTCGTCCCATATTTTCACCCCTCATGGCATAAATGAACCCATTTGCCCCTTGAAAGTGAAAATGTTCGCCCCACATTCAATACTTTTCTTAAAATACAGTTTTTTCAAAGTTTTAAAGCCAAGTCGAAATAAATTTTAGGCACAATGCAACAAAATTTAGATTATAATTAAATATAAGTTCGCCCCGTGTAGAGGGGCGTAAACAGGGGGGTAAAAGGTTAAAAGACCAATATAGTGAAACACACAAACAACATCGCCCTCAATTCAAACAGCCGTTATGAAATTGTAAAAAGTCAAACATCATTACCCGCTGGAGGTATCTCTATCGTAACTCTATCTATATTTATAAAGTCGATTTAATGATCAATGAGAAGCATGCTTCAATAGTTCTCCGTCTAAGCTGCGCTGATCTTGACGTAACATTTGTAGTAGCCACATAAAGGTAAGGTTTGGTAAAGAACATACGGTAATTAATTGCAAGACTGGCGGAACTACAAATAAATTTTATCTATTTTTAAATCTCAAATATTATCCCATTAATCCTACTAATATTTTAAATGTGAAAGTTTGTTTGTTTAGATGTTTCGGTGTTTATTACTCAATCACGCAAAAACGGCTGAACGGATTTAGATGAAATTTGGCACACAGATTGTAGTTTATTGTTTAAATTAACACATAAGATACTTTCTATCCCGGAAAAATGTAAGGTCCCTGTCTAGATTCAGCGCGGATGAAATCGCGGGCAGAAATTAGTAATAATATATTAATAATACTAATGAAAACTGTATAGTACCTGGTGCTCCAGAAAGGACTGAGAGCCCAAAGTCCGACCACCAGCCACACTTAGCATTGGGTTTATACAGGCTAATTGGTGATGATCTATTATATATAAACCTACTCAATGAGTACTGCATAAAAACTGTAATTAATCAATATCCTAATTATAAGATGCTACATAGGGTAAATCTGACCGTAAGTTCAAACAAGATAACTTAATTTGGTATTAGGGTTTGGTTTTTTTGTAATTATTGCCAATCGTGGTAATTATCGCCAACGTACCGTTTTAAGTTGCCATTGTGGTATTGCCTTTCCATAAATTGGATTGCGAATTGGAACACACAAATGTGGAAGATAATAATTCATCATCATCTCAGCCTATACTTGTCCACTGCTGAACAAAGGGTTCCCAATCGCTTTCCAGCGTAACCGATGCCACCTGCATCCAACGACTTCCTGCGATTTTCACAAGATCGTCGGTCCATCTGGCAGGCGGCCGTCCCACGCTGCGCTTGCCAATACGAGGGTCTCCACTCTAGAATCTTTCTGCCCCAACGCCCATCCGATCTTCGCGCTATGTAACCCGCCCATTGCCACTTCAGCTTGTTAATCCTGAGGGCAATCTCGGTGACTTTGGTTCTTCTACGTATCTCCTCATTCCTGATTCGATCACGTAGAGAAACGCCAAGCATAGCTCGCTGAGCAACTCTCAGCTTTTTTATGAGACTTATTGTAAGTGACCACGTCTGTGATCCGTATGTCATCACTGGCAACACACATTGACTAAAAACTTTAGTCTTTAGTCGAAGGAAGATAATAATTGGTTGGTATGAATAAAACCATCAGCATTAAAGGTCAAATAGAACACATAATAGGGAGTAGACTTCTTGCACTATTTGAGAGGAACTCGTAGCGCTGTTACTAGCGATCGCGTGTTATAAGCGATCACTAAGGTTAAGCAGCGTTCTGCTCGGTTAGTCCGAGATGGATGACCGTTTGTGACCAAATGATAATATTTTTTATACAGGTGGGTCTAAGTTAAATCAAAAAAATTAACTGTACAGAGAATGGTTACATTGCATTTTTATATTCGATTCTCTGAATATCTGAAAGCACGTTAAGCTGTATTCATAAGTTAAGTACTGTAGTTAATAACTCCCAAAAGCAAGTGGCCACAAATCTACCTCCACCAATTCGTACTACGCACTGGGTCGGCGTGATGTTGTACTCGTATGAACTGATCTCTCTAGATTTGTGAGAAAAGGCCTTTGCCAAGTAGTGGAACAGTATTTATTATTATTTATACTATTTGAGGGACTTGGTTTATGCCAGTTCAAAATACAACATATCTAGGCTACACTTTACTTACGAAACACACTTCCCCCGGAACGCAGATTTTTGTGTGGCGAACTCATAACAATAATATTATGTAGGCGATGGATAAACGACCCACACAGAGCGAGTTTAGCATTCCTCACACGAGCGCTCAAAACGCTTCATAAAGTTAATTGAGTTCTGAAAGTTACTTGTGTGTCGTACGCTTTTGTTCTTAAACGCTGTAGCCTCGTGCTGGGTACTTATTCGCTTTGAAAACGCGGCGCGTTACGATAACTTCGTGAAATGACCATGTTATGGTATTCTGTATGGCACTGGAGCACCAGTAAACGATGATTTCATGAAATTATGTTCACGTGCATCATTACGTTTTTTAATTCATAGCAAATAAGGGCCTTAGGCGCGTGGAATTTTATAAGTATGAGCAGCTATAATGCCAGATGTAATCGTTGAAAATTGGTAAAATTTTTGAGATACATTTTTAATATTTAATTGAAATATAGCAGTCTTATTCATTCCCACTGGGCAAATGCCTTCTCTCACAAATCGAGGTGAGATACAATAGGTCATACGCGGATATAAAAGCCAAATTGGTGGAAGCAGGTTTATGGCTACCTCCTGTTGGAACGCATCTAGCCGCTTACAAGTATCAATTTCATCACATAAAGTAGTGACTTCCGAAGTACGGAGACACTCGAAAATGGAAATGCCACACACACGGTTACTCATCTCAGACTGACCGAGTCGAACTCTGCTTAGACTCGGTGGTCGCTACAAACACTACAGCGCTGCGAGCACCTCCATTTTTAATCGACTTCTAAAAGGAGGAGGATCTATGTTCGGTTGTATGTATGCTTTCTTTTTTTTTTCTTTTTTTATGTATGTTCACCGAGATTTCCGTCAGTTGTTGACCGATTTTGATGATTCTTTTTGCTTTGGATTCAATATAGCTCCAAGGTGATGCCATTTTAATTTCATTGGTATTGCACCTTGGACTTTGAAGATACACCAGGGAACTCCTTAACGACAAACAATACGAATGCGTAGATTGAGATATTGTGGGTATTAAGTCAATCCTATAGGTACCCTACTATAGAACTAAGCACAATGTTTATAATTCGTGTGTATTCTTTTGTAATTTCTTTGCTTATAAACAGATTTCGATAATTCTTTTTGCATTAGGTTCAGTATAGCTCCGTGATGGTCGAATGTAAATTTTATTGGTATTGGACAGTTGGCTTTGAAGATACACCAGGGGTTTCCTATACGGCAAACAGCATGAATGTAAAAATTCAGTTATGATGAGTTTTATATCAATCTTGTAGGTACCTCACTGTATAAATAAGTAGGATAATATAAAGGAGGTATATAAATAACAATAACAAATTCACGCATTAATAAAAATTGTAAAATAAAAAACATTTTAAAAAAGGGAAACCGACTTCAAAAAGACAAAAAAAAATATTTGAAGTCGGTGCCAAGTAACCGACTGCACCAACCAGCACTGTTTTCAAATATTTATTTTTTGCTTTGTTAAAGTCAGTTTCCCTTTTTTTAAAAAGTGTTTTATTACTTCTAGACTTTATTTTTACCGAGCACACGGAATGTCGCCGTAAAGATGATACACGAATGTTGTATCTGTGTTGAGTTGATCCGATACTGTCCATTATTTTTTATACCAAACCATGTAGAGCCATTGCACAAAAAGCTACGAGCAAGTTGTCGCCGAAATTATGACGCTGAATGTTCTCCCAGGATTTGACTTAACGGACAACTTCGCGCGGCCTTATTTTATAATCCACGAAATAGATCCTTTGAGATTGCTTATGGTCGTCATTTACTTGGGAAATAATAATATATAGACGGGATGATGGTGTTAAAGATAGGGAGTTTTTTATAAATTAGCGATTATTTAGCGATGAATTGGATTGACATATCTAGTACGTTAGTGACATGATAACATAATTATAAAAAAAACAGACTTCAAAAAACACAAAAATATAAGTTAACTAAAAAGCAAGAATAAATGTTTTGTATAACGATTTAATACTTATTTGGTGTACCTGTTAATGTAAAATTAAAATAATATTAATTGTTTTGTAATTCTGTAGTCCGTTTATTAGAGCAATTTGCCAAACGCCCTACATCAGTAAAAGAGTACACTTACCTAGCCATTAAACTGTCAGTTCTTTACATAAAAATATTGTGAAAAAAAGCGTTCCAGTTTTAGTAAAATTCATAAATCTCAAAGCGGGAAATAACGCGAAACAAATAGTGGCTCGTGTCACCCACAATTGTTTTACAGATAGAGAATGTGCTTGTTTTTGCCTCGCCGCCATTAAATATTCAGGGCAAGATCCTTTTCAGTAGCTTTTGTCACGAATAAATCTGAACTGGCAGCATAATTGAATGGTTTATGCACCGTCACGCCTAAATTCCCCATGCGGGGGTGGCAGAGGTGTGCTTTGTACACCCACGTTTCACCAACGATGTTAGGTCCCACGTAATAGGGGGCGAGCCTATTGCCATATACCGGGCACAATTCCAGACTCTGGACTCTAGGAATTTTTCGTTAGAAAAACTACATTTGTCCGACCTAGGATTTGAACCCAGGACCTCTTGATCACAAAGCGATGTAGTTTGAAGCAGTTGCTTCGAATTCTTATGAGGCAGATACTGCTTAATTGCCTATATGCAATCCACTAGACTGCTTGATGTGCAAGTACACAATGTGTGTATTAAGATAGTGTAACGGCGGCGTGTGGAACGATATAACTTATACACAAACAAAACGTCTACACTTGCATTCCTCGTAATTAGAAAAAAGGGGAGGTAAGATTTTGTGGATTACATGATCTACAGTATTTATTTTGGTAAGCAGCGTGTAGACGGTAAAATTCGGTAACCGCGTACACGGACTAACAATCCACAGCTTCTAATTTTGCTTATAGAACATGGCACGATCGTAAACAAGCCAAATCAGGTGCATGAACATTTTCTACTTAACGCTAATACGAAGATATCCGACAGCCTGATTATGTCTAAAGTAGTCTGCTTATCTTCGGGTCACAAGTAGAAATTTATGTACTCAAGCCGCTCTTCCAACTTTATGCTGGGGTTACTAAACTACTAATCGAATTTACATTAAGGAAACCACATGGCCACAACGTTGCTTGTTAAGAAACATAACAGACCATTTTTATAGTTCGTTCTATTCACTTTTAAATACAGTAGTAACTAAGTTTAAGTGTTATATGGCTTTATTACTTAGATCCCTAAAATAAAGTTCAAACTTGAGAAATAGTGTGCACACGTTATTTCCTTTTCTGTAAATTGCAGTTACACCCCACCCTTGCGGTTGGAGAACGTTTCGTCATTGTTAGTAAATTACAAAGGTAGTTGAATATTCCATTTGTACTGTCCTGGCCATAAAAAAACTTTTTACTCCCAATGTATTCTGTATATGTATTCTGTGTTTTTTTTATGTTGTAATATGTAATGAGCAATCATTTACAATTATCCATAACTTATATGGATCATATAATGCAATGAACACGGCGCGGTTTGGATTGACTTATTAAGAACACATGAAGTGGATATTTTATTTGTTTATTTAAGAAACTTTATCAAATATTATATATTAGATATATTTTTTCGAAATTAGATATAATTATTTTTTTAACGTAAATATTCTCTTAACTAAATATGTTGTAGAGTATTTATATCAATAGCTTTAAGTTTTTGTTGGTTAAAATTAACCATAAATTAATTGCGGCAATAGTTTAACATGTATAAAATATCATAGAAAAGATACACTGAAAGATCTAAAGTACGCATTGGAATTTTTTAGTAGCCTTGCCTAATACATAAACGCTGCAAAAGTTTTCTTACTAACCTCGTTGTGAAAAAGAATCACAATATCGGTGTATTCGGGTATTCAGTTCAGCAATCGAGTGTTGCACACGTGCCGTCCCAAACAGTCACCAAAGGCCAATCAGTGCGGGATTGTGAAGTTTCAATAATGAGTCGACATGGTAACCACATTGCTCATTATTATTCAATATGTTCTGGATTATACTGCGACCGCGGCGTAAGGGATTGATCACACTTATCGTAATTAATTGAAAAAAAAATGTATATTTATAAAAATATAAAAAAATAAACACCCATATATTATAACCATTTTTATGACGCTATTGTATTAGTTCCCAATGTAATGGGGGCCAAGCTTATTGCCATTATACCTACCGGTTGCAATAGAAAATAAAATAGATAAATATATTTTGTTTTCAGGCGTCGTGGCACATAACATGTTAGTACTACAACTTATTTTATATTAGTAAAAAAGAATACATTAAGGCACCTACATAATAAAACATAATTCATCTGAGGAAGATTTATCAAGCCCCGCGTCCGCCATGTAGTTTGAGAAATTTACCTACAGTAGGTCCATCCAACCTCTCTTACATAATCTCTTACTTAATACAATCTCCAATGCAACGCTAGACTCCGGACCCAAAATAGGAATTTTACTATCGAAAACTTACACTTTCCGATCTAGGATTAAAATTTCGTGATCACTATGCACTTTATTTAACATTACATGAATAGGGCAGTCATCGGTCAAGCTCAGTTTACAATTAATGGTATACATGAGTATTGGAGCGCTATTTTTATTAGTTAACCTAAACGTAAATATATATTTCTTACAAAGGAACGTAGCGCCAAACTAGATTTACTAGAAATTATACCTGTATCGTGTGTGACGACAAAAAATATGTAACAACAAGACACACAAACATGAATCTCACACAAACACCCCGACCGAAACAAACAGTGGTGGGGCACGAATATTTTTATCCCGTGCGGAAATCGAATCTTACCACTAAACCGAGCCATCGTCCAAAATCGTGGTGAATCTCAAAATTGATTAACCCGAGATAATACGGCGGTTAACCTAGAACATAAAAGATATTACGGGAGTAAAATTGGAAGGAAATTTAACGGTATATACAGCTCCTGAGAATAATAACAGTGGAGTCGGCCTTGCCAATTTGAGTAAATCTTATCCTTAACAAGCTTTGTTTTGTTTAACAAGCACTTTGTGAATAATTTTACTTGTAATATTTAATGATTGATTACCGACACGTCCGTAATTATTTCAATGAAAGTAATATTAATGAATAAATATTTCATTCAGTCTGCGTGTTTGTGTACGTGAATATCATGTTTATAAACGCACCTACGGCACAGGAATAATTCCTAGCGAGGAGCAACGTTAAAAAAATTAGGTTTTTTTTATCCGTTTTAAGATGGGTGACAAAACTGTAGTTTCTATCATAAATGCGATCATTGCTAACTGTAGGAAAACATGAATTTTACGTGACAAACATAATCAAATGGCCCTACCCAGTTTTAAATTAAACCTGTTAGTGTAACTGTTGCTTCTACAGGTGGTCGGTAGGGTGTCACATTATCTAACCAAGGTCGCCATCCATTTGGTAATGATGACTAATTGTGTACCTTCGCGTGTCGCTACATCGAGGCTCGGTTACACAGAGGGGTGAGGCTTAGCGAGGCCATGAGATTAAATTGTTTACACGGCACGATTTTACGGACGGTTCAAAGGGAAAGTGTTGTTATTTTTTTCTCTTGAAATGGTATATTTTCCTTCCTTCTGAAAATTTGTTGGCCAAATACACGTACACGATAACTTTGATGTACATATCAAGAAATAGTTACGCAAGTTATAGTTATAGAAATAGAATTTCAAGAGAAAACATTTTTAGTCAATACTATTTTTTTTTGAATACCTAACTTTTAACTTAGTCAGATTTTCTTCAACATAAATTAAATCATATATTTCCAAAAAATCATTCAATATTTTGAAAATGAAGTGACTGAAATTAATACTGCTATTTAAGACTGCTAAATGCTGCTTATTTATTAAGACTGCTAAAATATGCATAGGATCTGAAAAACAGTAATATGTAAATTTACTGGCATGTTTTGTGATTCTCCAGTCGTCGTCATATCGTAGGGCATAAATGTAAACTCATCTAATAGTGTCATATTCTCATACTATTATGCATTGTAAACATTAGTGCATAAGTGAATCGCTATAAATTTGAAGCGAGTAATTTGTTCCATTCAATAAGCATTAGGGGGATGAGAAAAATTATGATGATATCATCTTTTCTACTAACATATGTATATTTGATACATGAGATTATATTCCACCAGAACAACTCTATATAACTACATACATAGCTTGAACTTACAGACTCGTATATATTATACCTATTTAATACGTTCTGACTTATCGAGCACGACCACGAGGTCATGGCTTCGAATTCAACGTCGGAAAAAGAGTTAAATCTGTTTTTCGATTGAACTATTGCATTCTCAAGTCTGGAATTGTGCCCGGTGTATAGACAATAGGCACGCATCCTATTACACTTTGACCAAACACCTCTGCTACACCCGCTTCGGGAATATAGGCTCGATGGTATTTTTTACATAAATCTTTAGCCTTAGCTCACACAAAAAATACACCATCCAATTCTTCTGGCTGAGTTAATTTGTCAATGTGGTCCTTGTCAGACAAAAAAGGGTGACAGCTTTTCGAGGTTAATATAAAAACTGTAGGTAGTATGGTAAACAGCGAGTCGTTACCTACCCGGTCAAAGACAAATTGTGACCCTTTTCAAACTTGTCGGGGTTTGTAAACCATTTCATACATGAAAGGACTTCATTTTATTTTATACGTGCTCCAAAATGTATTTGAATTACAGAAGAATTATGAATTTCAAGAGTCCCGTAAGGTCAAGTTTTCATACAAAAGTAGTTTCACTTGAATTTCAAAGCGGCTTGAAATCAAATTTAGCAATCGTAATGGAGCGAGTAATATTAAGTTATGAAATTGGATTCGCGTATAAGAACGAAACATAGCAATAAAATAAGATTCTTGAAACGTAAATTAAATTTTTTTGTAGGTAAATAATACACAAAAAATACCGTCAACTTATGTAGGACTAGCAGAGGTGTATTAATTTAACCCATTTATCGGCGACAATGTTTAGTCCCAATAATAGGAAGCGAGCCTCTAGCCGCATACCGGCCACAATTCCGGATTCTTGGTTGTTAACGAAAATTTTTCGATACACGAAGAACACATTGTCCGATATAGGATTCGAACTCAAAATTTTTTTTGTAGTATAAAACGGATTAATTAATTTTCCAATTACTCTATTGACACCTTTTATTTCATACTCATTGTTATAGCGCGTTCCATCACAAACAGATAATTATTCCCTTCAACGACCATACAATCTCTATTGTATATGTTTGTATTAAATACGTAGGAATATACGTATTTGACCTGATTTAAAATTAATTTCGCTAAAAGGTCGAGCCTCTTGGGAAATCATGACAAAGGCGGACGACGCCGCGAGATATTTTTATCGATATTTTGAGACTCTTACACATATTTAAATAACTAGAGAAAACACAGATGTACCTACTCTAAATGTTGGTTTACTATTTCTATGTACCATGCATATATATGTACCCTTGGCAGTGAAAAAATAAAATTGCTAAAGCGTCATTATATACTATCTCAGGATATACTTCTTCTTCTTCTCCAAGTTATGGCTTCACACTAATTATAAGTGTATATTTCCAGTGTCCAGTGAGATACATAATCGTGTTTGTTTAAATTAATTCGACTCCCCGATGAATTTGATGACAACGATGATAATGAAATTAATGAAGTACCCCACCCTGGATAGTAAAGCGGTGGATACTTCACATACCAATTGCAACGGCCGTTTTGAGGGAAGTCGAAAAGGCACGTTTTATCACTTTGTTACAATTACCTTCAATCATGCACATATAAGAACACATAATGGTTAATATTCTACCAACATAACACATTATTAGTCGAAATAACACAAGTTTTGGAAATTAAAACAGATTGACAGCATCACTCTTCGACTCCCCACCAAAACTCGAATCTAGGATATACTTGTCCACTGCTGAACATAGGCCTCCCCAATCGCTCTCCAGCACAACCGGTCCGATGCCACCTGCATCTAACGACTTCCTGCGATCTTAACAAGATCGGATCGTCATTATAGTAATTTTTACATAATTCACCTTTATAAAATATCGTACTTTTTCTACCGAGATATTTGTTCATAGAATTCTCAAGAAGAAATTAAATAAGGAGGATTCGGACTAGGTCGTCGCATATGTTTCGCCCCTCATGGCATAAATGAACCCATTTGCCCCTTGAAAGTGAAAATGCTCCTGTTCGCCCCTCATTCAATACTTTTCTCAAAACAGTTTTTTCAAAGTTTTAAAGCCAAGTCGAAATAAATTTTAGGCACAATGCAGTAAAATTCAGACTGGAAGCCGTGAGGGCTCCTGCTGAAATTGTTCTACAACGAAAATTTAGTAATATTTAAGTTAACTGTTACTGTTAGTTGTATTCTTTTGCAAAACAAAGACGACTTAATTTAAGTGAAAAAAGGTAGACTGCTTAACTTACTTTGTCAAATAGTCGCAGGTATGATCCCCGCACAGCGCACGGGAATATTCATATTGGATTTGTGATTTTAAAATAAAAAGATATTTTATGCGCATATGGGCAAAATAAAAAAAAATCTTTGTCCGTGTTAATTTTCAGAACGTCGGAACCGGTTTAATACGCTATCACTGAAAAATGTAGGATTTTCAGAAGTTGGTTAAGACTACTTTTTAGCTCGCGAAATGCAAGATCCATGGGGAATAGTTGTTTTTATTTCTCCATATTAACACGGCTGAAAGGATTTAAAAGAAACTTAATATAAGGGTGTCTCTTAAGTCTTGGAATAATGCTATTGCAAAAAGTCCTACCTACCTATGCCAAATTACAAAATAAACGCGTGCGAAGCCGCGGGAAACAGCTAGTTTAAACAATAAATATTACAATATTTGATAAATGAATTGATTTTAGACATAACTACCGATTTTACTAAGTAAAATTGTGGTACATATCTATTTAAAAAGCGCAAAAGTAAAACTATTCAAATACTGAAAACGCTGTAAACATCAATTTGTCGTTGGATTTGTGAACACGACTATACGTAGATTTTATAATTGCCTTTGAAGGAAGAAAGGATTTAATAGCATCATATGAAATTAGTGGCTCTTACTTAGTAAATGTTCAACTGATTTCGCCGTCATAATAACCTAGCTCGAGGTGAATATGACCATATGGTTATGAAAGATAATTACAGCCCCGTTAGGAAAATACCAAATTCGCGAATAATATTCTTGTGTTTCATAAATTCCGAATATTGAAAACAATTTATGGTTGTTTTGCTTTTGCTCAAATATAAGGCAACTTGTTTCCATCTGCCAGCTTTTATTTAAAATATTTCCTTGGAGTATACATCTGGATAAACAAGAGGTAATGTTCGTCTACATCAATTACGAATGATATATTATAATATATTTGACTATCTTCCTTTCCTCCCTTGGCATTCCAAGGGAAAAAGTCAAGGGAATTATTACTTACAAAGTGTTGTTGTGAGTATTAACAATTCCCGAGGTTGTGTTGCAAAATGGCTATAAATTTTTTATATTGTTGCTGAGTCCTTAACTCTATTTGATGAAACAAGATTCTGTGATGAGCTTCTGGTATAAGAAAATCATATTTCTATAGAAGGCATTAAAGGCAATCGATCCAGAATGAGACCTTGGAACTAAGTTTTACCAGAAGAAGTAAAAGTGTACACTGAAATAACGTATACAGCCATTATATGTTTAAAAACGAATGCGCACTTTTGATGCTCTTATTAATAAACATATTTTCTAAACTAACTCATAATATATGTTCATTTCTCATTGAAGCTAAATAAATCTTTAATTTTTTGTTTAATTTATGCTTTGTTTTTCAATTTCTGGGATATTTAATTTAGAAGCCTGCGAATAGATATACTTTAAAAGCAAATTTATTATTCGCCGATTGTGTTGTTGTAAAATAGAACATTTTTGATTTAGGGGTAAAGATTAATTAGGGGTAAAGAGGTAGGCTATTTTTTTATACTTCATAGTATAAAAAAATAGCCTACCTCGGAAGGGATCTGGCGTGATAATATATATAGACAGAAGAATAGTTTTATATAGAAGCAAGAAACTTGAAGAAATAGGAAACAGATACGCGCCTACATCAACTACGAGCTTGATTTGTAGTTGCTGTAACCGAAATTTATACGACGTACGTATGTTTTGAGTGCGCATAAAATGTTACTATCGCCAGCCGATATAAATATGTATTACGTGAGTGTTGGCCGAGCACGAAGGCTCTCGCGTTGAAACCTTTGTGACCAAGCAGGCGGTCTCCGAGGACGTGGCCGTGTGGTGTCCGGATACCGCGTTTTACGGCCTGCCTCGACCTAACAAGATCCCCGTCGCTCGTTCAGTTTATTACGTCCTCGAAAGGGATTTATACTTTTTGTGATGCTTATGTACGTTGAACTGCGTTATCTTGGAGCAGTTCATTTTGTAGAGCGCAGATGTTGCTGATGGTTCTTGTATAATAGCCAGGAGTCCAGACGAGTCCAGTTATTTGAAATAATAACTTTTAAAATACTGTTCGTGTGATTGCTGTAATCACTGTCTCATTATATTATAATGAGAATTTTCTTGGAGGTGTATAATATTTAGGGAAGTTTGTAATAGATAATATCTCGAAAGATATAAATAACTATATCTCGAAAGTCAATATGCCACCAAAACTTTGTAACGTCGTTTAAAACTCCATAGCGGATCGCATCGCCAACGACTACAATTTCAGTCAAATCTTTGAATGTGAAGGTCCGATCAGAATCACGCCTGATCCTTTGCAGGTAGGAAGGGAGTACAGAATTCCAATAGGCTCTTTATCTCTGAACGCCAAGTCAAGAGTCTCCGTAACGCCCAGCGTGTGAACTATAATAGTGAAGGCAGCCAGAGATGTCTGCAAGGAGAATCAAACCAAGACCCTGTATTTTTGTGATACCTGAATAAAAAGATAGCAAATTTATGTATCTGTCATGTCTCTAAATAATCAAACACAATATTTTTATAGAAAATATTGACATAATTCCAGCATTCCCAATATACACAGAGAGGCCAATATATTATTGTAATGTGTATTATATAAAGAAGAATACCCAAAACAACCATTTTTCATTTTCTTTTAAATAGCTGCTTCAATTCATTTGGAAGTCTTTTGTTTTCATTGCTTTTTCTTTTCCCATTTAATTTTTCAGTCCTAATTAGCGACGTCTCTTTGAAATGACTTTTTTGTTGAGTTAGTGCGAAATGAGGCTTGTACGATAGGACAAACATCATTAATATTTCGTTGAATTAATTTCATAACGGTTTTCTTTATTTTTTTCTCCGTAGTATTTAGTGGGCTTATTACTTAATAAGCTCACTAAAAATGGGGGGAAAAGATGAGAAAGAGTTAACTTGGCGTAGAACTTCCTACCTGAAGTTGTTTTTAGTGCGGTTTAATAATAACCCAACATTTAGGATAATGGGAGAAGTTTGATGTAGTTTTCAGGGTGTAAAGTATACCTAAACCATGAAATGGGAATAGTTTGATGTAGGGTGTATAGAACCTATACCCAAACCACTCATGATTTGTTACTTTGGCGAGCAAGTTACTTAGTCAGACAAAGGCCGTTATAACTAATCCTAACTGTCAACTTTAGCATGGAAGTACGTATATTAAACAGCAGAAGCGGAATGAAAAAACTTGTAAGGAAAGCAGGAACGTCCATTTTAAACGATCTCACACAGTGAACCGTCAGGAACAGCAAACAATGGCCTCATGATATAACATTTTCAAAATACTTCTTCCACATTTAAACCAACAAAGATAGTATTTATCCACACATTTTGTAGTGTCACATTTATCACAAAATGTTCAACTTTTCACCAAACAGGGCGTATACCACAATTTTCTTAACAAAAATCTTATAATCTTATTTTACTGTGTAAGAAAGGATGTGGATATAAAAGACTTTACAGCTTCGTCTCTTCATGGCAAAGTGAGATTTAAATAGTTGTGTTAAATAGGTAAACACCGTCACGCCTATATTCCCCAAGCGGGGGTAGCAGAGGTGTACAGGGTACACACACTTTTCGCTGACGATGTTAGGTCCGATGTAATAAGGAGCGAGTCTATTGCCATATACCGGGCACAATTCCAGACTCCGGGCTCATACTGGGAATTTTTCGTTAGAAAAACTACCTTTGTCCGACCTAGGATTTGAATCCAGGACCTCGTCATCACGAAGCGATGAGCTTTGCCACTAGACTAACGAGGCAGTAAAATAGGTGATAGTGTTAAAATAGTTTTGTTATTAACAGTCGGTGGTAACGTCTTTAGGCATTTTTTCAATTCATGAGTTAGCAGGAAATCGTAGAAGATAAAAACAATAGTTCTTTACTAGTGAATATATAGAGTGAAGGTTGCAGGTAAAAATTGAATGGGTACAGCACAGAGATGATCGTCGTGGCGATCTTTGGGAAGTCTTTGTCGTGCAGAGAACGTCTTATGGCTATAGATAGATAGATAGTCTATCTATCTATCTATAACCTCACGCCAGATCCCTTGATAGATAGATAGTATTTTTTATTACTATCAAACTGTTACATGATAGTATATTTAGTCCGCCCGGCTGTTCGTAAAAATCTTATCTATTAACATTGCACATCTATCATCAAGATATATTTCATGTTTCTGCATGTCTGAGAAGACCGGCGTAAATCCCTTTCAGAAATCATATTTATTCATTTGAATATTTCGAAGGGGGATTAGAATTGGTAAGTCGAAATGACTGGTAAGCAAAAATTTTGTTTAAGGAGTCACAACAAACCGATCAAAGTTATTTTGAGTTGATTTTGATCAAAGTCTTTGAATTTTTTTTAAATAAAAACTTTATGTTCTAAGTTAAAGCTAGCAAAGAGCACAAGTAAAGAATATCTGGTATTGAGTTCTGACTTCACTATTACCTTTTTATTATAAGATACTATATTCGATATTTGATAGGTATGAATATAAATGTCATTGTGAAGAGGATTAGGATTCCATCCAGAGTCTGCCATCTCGCCATCGATTACGATCGCTAACTTACAGATTTCAGTCGATAAGTTCTTATACGAATTCTTTAAGAAATCAATACTTTTGACAGGACAGACTACCTAATGCAATGTACTAAGAATGAATTCGTCAGGACTAACCGACTAAAATCAGTATTGTTATGCATTTTAAGACTGTAAGGCCAGCAGGGGATTCTGATCCAAGTGATATTACGACCGTATTGGCTGCGCTGCCTTAGAATGTGCCATGGAAGCATCCTTCTGCGAGACCGCTATGTTTCAGAAAGAGACCCTTGACATGAGAGCCGATCCTGTGTCTCCACAACGTCCTTGAGCCTTGCTGTCTGGTGTTTTAATAGTAGGCTACTCCATCCATCGATCGCAGTGGTCCACAATGTAGTCCTTGACGTCCATTTGACGTAAGGGGGTAGGTAAGAAGGACAGCGGTGCATTCCATTTAGAGATTCCGGAACCTGTCTGCGTCGAAGGTGGCCACCGCGCGGGTTTCTTACTCTGATCCAATACCATCCCTCCGTCTTCCCATAAAATCTCTTTACATATTATATATTTAAGAAAAGTATCAATTATATAAAATTGTAAAACAAAAAACAAAAGTACAATAATAAAATAAGGCACGCATGTAAAATCTAACTAACAATTATTCGCTATCCAGCAATCGTTTCCTCGGATGCAGTAATTGATGATTTAAATTGAATATTAAGGCCTTTTTCCAGCTAAATGTTATTTTACTACTGGGGCAGCGAGCCACTTTAGTAAAATAAACAACATCAACAAAGGAGGGTTACTTTGTAGGGTTTTTCTGTTGACGACCAACTTAATCCCGTAATAAAAGAAACTTGGGATAACGCGGAGAGTTTTATTGATGGCATTTATAATGGTCCAGGATAAAGAAAGGCAGAGAAATAATGGAAGTTGAAGTCTCTTGTAGGCACAACAGGCTTACACTTGTACACTCGGAAAGAAAAGTAATTTCCATCGTTTCTTTTTCCGAGTGTACAATCTAAGTAACAATAATACCTATCTAAGTTAAAAGAATTTGTCAGCAACTAATCAAGTAGTCTAACATTAGTATATACAAAATGGACACTGTTTATAACTTTTATGCCCATATCGGCAAGAGCACATGGATCAACGAAAAATTAATCGTGTGAAATTTTGTCTATCTATATCATCACGCTAGATGTTTTGCTGTATAGGCAGAGAGTGCAGAGTTCCATTAGGTTCTTTTCTTACTATCCTCTCTGGCTTCCTCCACTCTTATAGTTCGTCTCATACACGCTCTCCAGTTATGTAGATTCTTGACTTGCCCTTAAGAATATTATCGTGTGCGTTTTTATAATTTATGCTATGCCAGCACTCTCCTAAAAAGCCGATTTGGCATTACGAACAACCACAATTTTATAATTAGTAAGATATTCTACCGTAGGCAACATCTTAACCATCCACAATCCACACTTAACAAGACTGGTAGTAAATTAATTATCTTTGTTAACGAAGTTGATAGGCAAAATAAGCGGTAGCTTTGAGCTTAATATAATCTATACTTATATTATACATAGGTAAAGTGGCATGTATGTGGGAGATAATATTTTTTTGATCCGACTCTAAAACCCTTTCTCTGTTAGGAAGCTACAATAATGCTTAGTGCTATAGGCGATGGTGATTAAAATAGCCAAATTACAAAATAACCGCGTGAGTTAAGAGTGGTGATCGTAGCCAAATCACCTTCGTCAGCACTAACACGTAATGACGCATAGGAAAGCATTCTGCCATAGCAGATTAGTGTTAAATATAGCATTTAATTAATATATAAGCCATAGCATAGTTAGCATTAAGTGATTGTTTTTCTGTCCAAATAAAATCATATTTTTTTAATTTAAACTCGGTGTTGAAAAAGCATTGATAGACTAGTGGTTAGATCGTTGGACTGCAAAGTCAGAGGTCTCGGGTTCAAACCCAGGCACGCACCTCTGTCGGCGGTGAAGGAATACGTCGTGAGGAAACCTGCATGCCTAAGAGTTTCTCGAAGGTGTGTGAAGTTCGCCAACCCGCATTGGGCCAGCGTGGTGGACTATGGTCTAAACCCTCTTAGTTTGAAAGGAGGCCCGTGCCCAACGGTGGGACAGTTTCTTAACAGGGCTAATATTATCATTATTAAACTCGGTGTCGCTCACTCGTGGGCAACAGGCAGTACTGAATACACTGATATCAGCTCCATAATACCCGGACAATTAGTGCATGAAAATGTTGGCGAGGTTAATTTCGTGCTGCGCTGCGCACTTTTGTACTTGTTACACGTAATGAAACGGCCCAATTTAACAATGTTTACCTCGTTACAGCCGTAAGCATTTTGACTGGCATAAAGCCGAACATCCTCCCAGAACAAATATGTACAATGCGTTTGCCGAGGCAGCAACATTAGGAATTCTATTTTATCAAACATTGTAATATGTTTTATATATTGTAATATATGTCACTAGCGACCCGCCCTGGCTTCGCACGGGTGTATTATACACATAAACCTTCCTCTTGAATCACTCCGTCCATTGAGTAGTAAGAGCAGAGCTGGACGCGTACAGCACAAAACCGATCGTTGTGGTGATCTTTGGGGGGAGGCCTTTGTCCTGCAGAGGAGGTCATTCTGCGGGTAATGATTATGGTAGGTATTTTATATTTTTGTAGGTTAATTAATTAATGCTGCCTCGTTGGTTTAGTGGCAATCGTTGCCTCGCTTTGTGATCACGAGATCCTGGGTTCCAATCCTAGATTGGAAAAATGTAGTTTTTCTAACGAAAAATTCCCAGTATGAGTTAGGAGTCTCGAATTGTGACCAGTATATGGCAATAGGCTCGCCCCCTATTACATGAGACCTAACATCGTCGGCGAAATGTTGGTCGACTCAGTACACCTCGGCCACCCCCGCCACCCCCGCTTGGGGAATGTAGGCGTGACGGTGTTAATTAATTTTTTATTTTTATAATTAAACTAATGAATAAAGTATTTTTGGCGACAAACTGCCGGTCCCAGAGAGTATGAGACATGATCGTTTTGATATAGCAGACTTCGGACTGAAACCTATTGGGAATTATTCTATTAAAAATTGCATTTTGCCTTACCTAGGATTTGAAGCCAGGGCCTCGTGAACACTATGCACATTATTAGCCACTTGACTAACACGCAGTGGCAATAAATTATAATAAACATGAAAACTTTGTTGTCAAAACTTAACTCTAGCCGGATTAACAAATGTGCTTTGAATGACAAGTTCTCTAATCCCTGCAACTTTAGTATAGTCACAACCCAGGCCGAAAGTTCAGGGGTACAAACCTAGTGCACGACCGGCACAAACGTAACTTTCACAACTCAATTAACTCTAAGTATTGCTTCGGGCGCTCGTGCGGGGATTGTTTAAAACGAATTCGTAGTGCTTTATTCAAGGCATCCATTTGTAGCGCTGCCTAAAGAAAGCTTGAAGTAAACTTAGAAATATATTATTTGTACTAGAGTTAAGGTGATAATCCGAAAAACACACAACAACGAAAATAAACACAACAAAACACAGGTTTTATTTCGACATAGTTTGAAACATTGGGCCCCTCACAGTGTGGAGGACGCGTTATGCTACAGTTTGCTAAAACTAACATAATAAAAAGATCTGAGGTCAATAGATAATAATTTGAAACTAATTTCTACAGTCGCTAGCTACGAGTAAGTATGGATTCGTAAGTATATCTAAACGCGGCCGTTTTCCAGTAATAGAAATATTAATTATTTCTTTTTCTGCCCTTTTGTTAGAGGGATAATTCCTGTCTCTCCGAGGAGCATTCAAGTAATGGTTCTCTTCAGCTTTCCATGATGGTTCGTGAAAATGTTATCTACTAATTCATCCATATCCATTTGTTTTAATATAAAAAAAAATTATCTAAAGATTTCAGTCTTTATATAGGTTTAGTTTACTTATAGAAAATTCTAAGAATTATGAATGACGGTATACATTACAAAGAGTTGTGATTCTGAAGTAGTATATTATTAAATTACTTAAGGTTGTTTTGTAGGTACATTTGACTTAGATGACGCTTATCTAGTCCTCCATTTGGAAACCGGACATTTTACTTTGAAAAATAAAACTGCTTGTTTAATGATAGCCATTATTTTAGATAGCCGTAACTGAAATGTAACAAACTCTTTTACAAGTATGAAACGTTCAGTTGAGTCTACATTGAAAGGGGTTACAATTTGTCTACGTCCTACTGACCGCATATTTTTCTAAAACCCAACAAACCTCAAAGGAACTTTTCGGCCCTTTGTTTGAGAAATGTCTAGTTGACAAATAGCCGGCTTTCCATTTGAAAAAAATGATTTACCGTCGTTGGAAATAATGAAATGCGTAATAAATAAACTTCTTTCATGACATTGGGGGTTAATCACGCATTTCCGTATGCAAACCTAATGTCATCAGATCTAAGTGATTGAGAAAACTTTATGTACGTATGGAGAGCAGGAGGAAACAAATTTATTATTGTGAATGTAACTATTACATATTTTAACGATTTAGGGTCAGTTAAGAGTTTTAGCTGAGCGGCTCTTAAGTAGGTAACAAATTGCAATTACACAAAAGAAAATATTGTACAAAAGTAAAAAAAAATGTTTATATGGTCCAAAAAGGCACTTATAAACGGTAAGATTATTCACTAGATGACGCCGATAGTATTTTAGTATATTTTTTATTTTACAATGTTTGGAAGACTATCCGCTACTATATGTATGTCGTCAGATGGCCAAACCAACTAGCACAAGAGCTAAATCTTTAGACTCAGACATGCGCGGGGTTAGGTTTCCAAACAGCTAAACACAATAATTGCCCATCAGTTATTTAATATCATAACTTATCTACATGAAACACAATATCAACCATTTAATTATCAAAAGGGCAGGACGACCATCTTGACACGTCGTCATCGCATCGTTCTCCATGTTCTGTTCATCTTCCTAATTCAAAATCCCGTTGACTCTCGCGTTCCGTCAGCTCGCGGCCGTAGCGCTGACTAGCGGACGACCCGAGCCCTATTTGCCACAGATAATAACCACGCCGACATGTATAAGATACACACCAGAGATAGACAGCCATTTACAAGTCTCCTCTAATAGTTTAACTAGCTATTATTTCTTTTCGTAATTTTACAAATTAATGAATATCAAATAACAAATATTACACGGCCTTCAGATCGGCAGATCCGGTAAGAAAGAAATATAGGGGTAATATTAATTTAATTTGTGAGAAACACAGCGGTCTACAAGTAAACACCGTCAAGTCTATATTTCCGAGGCGGGGGTGACAGAGGTGCACTGAGTACACCCACTTTTCGCCGACGATGTTAGGTCCCATGTTGTAGGGGGCGAGCCTATTGCCATATACCGGGCCCAATTCCAGACTCCGGACTCATACTGGGAAGTTTCCGTTAGAAAAACTTAATTTGTCCGACCTAGGATTTGAACCCAGGACCTCTTGAACACCAAGCAATGCGCTTTGCCACTAGACCAACGACGCTTACTTTATATTTATTAAGTAATTTAGCCACTCCTTCGCATGTGCGTTGACGGTTAGGGGGCGGGCGACACGCTAATTGAATAATTAGACATTGTTATAAAAAGGTTTGTCAACTTTGACATAAGCATTTTGCAGGGTTGCCCCACTTAACATAATAATACATAAAAATACTGAGATATACGCAAGAAAACTAGTAACAGATTTTAAAATTTACAATTTGAGGTCATGGAGGTGTTTGTGTTATAGAGGTTGTTAAGAAGATTATTCGGTAGTGATTATAAGTAACGAACTATGAGAGTGGAGGAAGCCAGAGAGGTACTCTCTACCAACCCCGCAAGGGATCTGGCGGGATATAGATTATAAGTGGTTAGTCGGGCTATTGCATGGTCGGACTAAATATCGTATTACTACAGTCAGAGCCCGAGGATGTTTAATCACAATTTTTCAAATCGGTAATACTCTTTTATCTTATAAAACTCAAAAGTAAATATTAGTAACATATTTAAATATTAATGAGACCAAGATAAATAATTGACTTGACGCTCAGAATATTTGTGTAGCTGAATGATATCAATTATACTATTACTAATTAATTCAACTGCTACTGCTTCGTTAGTCTAGTCTGTGGTGTGGTGGCCTATAATATGCGTAGCGATCACGAAGTCCTGGTTTCGAATTCTAGGTTGAACCGTGTATCAGTTCAGAGTCAGACACTGGCAATAGGCTGGCTCCCTTTTTCATGGGTCCTAACACAAACATTATCTTTGGCAAAAAGTAGGTGTTTTGGGAATATATACGTTATGGTGCTTATTTTTAATGTTTTATACTATTACTGTTTGATTTTCAGTTTTACCTGTCGGTACCTACTGAAATAGCATACTTCCAAAATCCAAAAATGTGGTTTCAATTAGTTGTAGTCAGAAAAAACGGTAACAACGCCCCCACTGTATTGAATGACAGCCATTAACGGAGCTATCGAGGGGCTACTAACGGCGAACAATTGGGTTCGATCCAGCTTCACTGGAAACGGCCATCTTTGGCTGCCGGGGAACAGATTAATTATTATGCTCTTAAAGCTTATTTTAACACTTGGGTTATGTGTGCATCTTTAGACATTATAGTAGGCAGGACTAGGTCGCGGGATAAAGCTGGGTGAATGAAGCACGAAGTTGGGCATGGTTGTGATGTTTGGCCTCCCCTTCTCAACTTTGTCATGCAGTGGACGGATTTCGGCTAGTGGTAATGAGTCGATAAAGAATGACAAAACAGATATACAATGCGAAAGTAAAAGGATTTAGGTACCAGGACTATCTTACCGTGACCAAATAGATCGTGTCATATCTGAAGGGTAAGCCGAAAGTAAATTAATTTAGCTATGTAACCAGCGAGTACTATGAAACCAGTGGTATGAGACGAACTATGAGACTAGAGGTCTGTAAGGCCAGAGAGGTCTGTAAGGAAAGAACCTGTTGGAACTCTGTACTCTCTGCCTAATCGTCCGACCATAAAAAAACCGTCAGGATTTTCAGAATTCCAAATTTACAAAACATAAACTATTTTCAACAAATTTCTTCCAAACTCTTTAAAAAATCGAACTTATATGATGATTAGTGTGTTTGTCTACAAAAGCTTTTTACTTGGAAAATTTAACGATTAGATGCAAAAAATCGTGTTTTTTTATGTGTAACATCTTTCCTCTCGGTTGCTGGATATTTTTTGTGGGAGTGATTTCGGAAAAGGGACGGAAATGTGTAACAGGAAACCGGGGAAGCGCGTGCTATTTGATTTGACCAATAAGCGCGCGCTATTTATTTTGATCAATGTGCGCGCGCGGTCGCCGACAGGTGGCTGTGAGATAGTGCCAACAGAAAACCGGGGTAGCGTGCGCTTTTTGATTTGATGCGGATCTTTTTTATTCCTACTGTAAGGCTCGCTGATTTTTATTCACATCGCTATGCTCCTATAATACATGAATACTTTATATAGTGTGGTTACATTTTTTTGAACATCCTTTGGTTGGGCTTAACTCGCAGTTGACCGTGAGTTTGATAGTAGATCACGGGCGTGCTATGCGAACGTCATGCTGCATCTATAGCATGTTAGCGGGGTTAGCACAACTTTTTTAGCAAAACTATAGTAATCTTACTTTACCTAGAAAGGAAGTCAGAGCTATAAACTGCTTATATCCACATCTTTTTCTTACGTCAAAGTAAGATTATGATACGTTTGTAAAAGAGTTTATAGTATGCGTCCAAGTCACTTAATAAGCCGATGCGAATAGAATCTAAACCCTTGCCCTGCACAGGAGAAGCGCTTGTATTTTGTTTAGAAGTATTCGTCAAAATTCTCACGTGCCACGAACTTGCATCGTGAACGGGAATCGTTAATTTTCAGTCCCGTTGCCTTTTCGTGCGAAATACTCCGTAATTTTCACTTGCTTCCGCACACAGGTTCTCTTATTTATATCCTCGTTGTTAAATGTTGATTTCGCCGTACGTGTCTGTATGATAAGTAGGTAAGCTATAGATAACACGCACCCCTTTATCGTGGAATTCGCGCGGGTTTATCTTTGTAGAAACTTCCTCTCGCTTGCGAATAGGTCGCATTATATCAAGATGTCTCCGTTGATTGGGTGCAATTATGAGGTTCCTAATGGTTGTTATAAAAGATTTTCAATTGATTTTGTTATTCTGAACCTCATTAGCAATAATGATACTCGTTTCTTTATCATTCACAACTATGTTGTTCAGAGTTGGAGGTAATGGTTTTATCTATCTATCTTTATCATCACGCTAGATCCATTGCGCGGTAGGCAGAGAGTATAGAGTTTCAATAGGTTCTTTCCTTACAGACCGCTCTGGCTTCTACTCTCATACTTGGTCTCATAATGTTTCTTATCTTTTCAATAAGTACTTAGTTTAAGGAAGATATTGAAGTATGAAAAAAAATGATCATTACTGGGCAAAATCAATAAGTTCTTAGATAAAGCAAAATCCATATAACTAAGTTAGTGCCTGAAATCAGATAATATGTGTGTTACAGAATATGGCTATTTTTCTACATAAGTATTATTTTTACCTGCGAGTTTGTCTTTGTATTTCATAGTTGTATGGGCAATAACAGAGTAGTTAACTCCCAAGCCTGATATAAGTTTTAGCACCAACACAGGTCGACTTATCAACAACAATGAAAATATAAGCGTTTCTTAACATCTGAACATCATCAATAGTCGACACACCAAATTTGTTCACATCTCCTAGTTCATATATTTTAATATGTCCATACAATGTTACCTGCAAGTTCTCAATAATTAAGGACCGTAAGATCATCTTGATACAAATCTGACCTTATCTTTAACTAATATCACACATTCTATATTAATAGGGTATGATGTATTGATTGAGCTGGGTGATTTGCCGTTAAGCGATCATTGGATACCTACTAATTAATCGTCCATGGTCACCCAGGTGATATCACCCAAGTGATTTAAGTGGGATGAACCAAATATATACGCATAAAAACGACGGGTCTGGTCTTCTTTTAAGGCACTTAATTTCTTTATTTCTTGGCAATGTACCGACATAACGATTTTAATGTATTGATAAGAACAGACAACACGTTATTGTCCTATCGCATTTACTAAATTACGTAGTTAAGAGTATAATTCAAACATTGCTTAATATATTCAGTGGTGCTAACGCTACTGATGTATTCAATAAGTTTTATTCGGTCCTTTAAGCGCAAATCCTGTTAATTTGCATATAAAAGAAAGAAGTTGATGTAAGTACAGAGGAGTTAAGTAAGATAACTTTGGCTAACATTTTTACTAAGCTATTATTTATGGAGCTGATTTTTTTTCTGTAATCCTACAAAATGTGTAGTAGATACTTTTCAAATCCAGTGACATAACTAGAACGACAACCATATTGTATGTTAACATAGAATTTCAGTGATAATAGTTACAACTTACCCATCACTGTACATAGTATAGTTAAATGAAATTCATTGTTATAAAAAAATAAAGTAAAAATTCGTTATATTAAAATAACAAATAAAAAAGAACTCTCAAAATCCTTGATACCTTTTTAAATGCACAAAAGTTCTACGATAATTTAAAGAATAATTTTTTTTAACAATGTTTGTCGAGTTTGTTGTTCTACGTGGAAGTGATCGTCGGCATTTTGTAGGTACTGAAAATTTGGAAAATAATTTTCTTCCTCTCTTTAGGCCGACATTTTATCAACGTCGTGTGTCACGAGCTTCAAGCGCAATTTATGCAATACAGAGGCATTTCAATCATCGGGTCGGTCAGGCTAAACTTTTTACGATTGTAATAAATGGCATTTAATACGTAAGTTGGGTAATGACCAATTTGATCATTTATTTAAAAAATAAGGGCTGAGGTGTACACCTATTTTCGGTTACGATGTTAGGTCCTATGCAAGGGAGGTGAGCCTATAAATATACCAGGCACAATGTTGGAGTCCGGACTGGTCGACTATTGAAAAGTTACATACATTTTATCCGACCCAGGATTTGAATCCAAAACCTCGTGATCGCTACACGAATTATTCGTCACTGGACCATCGTGGCAGTCAGCAATAGTGCTCAGAGTTATTTATTTATTATCATACTTAAATCGTGGGAGGCTTTTGACTGACAGGGAAGGTTTGTTTGGCTGATTATGAATTCAAAGTTCCATTACGCGAAGAAAAATCGTAGATAGCGTCAAACTTTAGTATTACTTAAATAAAATTTTATGCAACAGCATATTCTTTCAAATTGTCTGTTAAATTTTGTTAATTTGCAGATTATTTTGCCCTTCCCCAGACTTCCGCAGTTCGACAATTTCCAATTTTCACAAATGAATTTTGAAGGAAAATGAAGTTCTTGCTTTTCGGCTTCAATTTCAAAAGTTATCATCATAAAAAAGAGGCGCTCGTAGCGCTGTGCATCCACAGTGTTCATAGCGATCACCAAGATTAAGCAACCTTCAGCGCGGTCGGTCTGAGATGGGTGATCGTTTTTGTCTTTATAATATTCGAGCGCCTCCGTGTTTTGGAAAGCACGCTAAGGTGTTGGTCCATGTTACTACAATATGTTAGTGCTGGTCAAAATCCTGCCTCTAAAATCTACCAATCCGCACTGGATCCGCGTGGTAGAGTATGAATCATTTCGATTTTCGAGACCTTCTGTCTTTACTTAGAAGTAGAAGTTTATAGGCTGTTATATTAATTAATCATAAGGGCTCAAACAAATTTGATGTTTTAAGAATTTTCGATTGCGTTAATTAAGAAGCTTCAATTTTTATCAGTACATCAAGTTTATTTAACAAATTTATTAAAATTTGTGTCTACCATAGACAATTGATAGCTCTACAAGTTCCTGAGGAAAAAGGGTTTTAACTGTCGAACAGTTAAACCGCTGGGCAACAAGGTGATTCTATAAGGGTTCTATTTTTACCAACTGAGGCATAGAACCGTAAAAATGAACAAAACTCATAAATGATGTATCTGATATGATTCACGATATGACTCTATCGTGAATATGATTCATATGACTCTACATACATCAGAATGTGTTTTAATACTATAAAAATCCTTCATAGAACCGGGTAATACTCAGATAAATCAGTCTCGACGACTCGACTTGAGGACCTTGACCCATCTATCGGAAGTGAAATAAAGGAAGGAACTTTTTAGTTACCACCGGTTCATCGTAATTGCGGTTGGAATTTCCTCCCTCCTAGTTGGGTACGTGCCAAAAGCGAAATCACCGCAAATGGCAACTCGAATAGGTAAATTTCCTATTCGATCCTATATAGATCATCTTGTAATACTGAACTAGGCTGCTTTTTCTGCGTATTTTAGGCCAACCTCCAGTAATGGAGACACTGACGTTTCAGAATTTGAAAAAGGGTCTTATATTGCATGTTTTTGTTTAATTCTTCCTTCCGCCCATCTTTCGATCTTATGATGCGGATTGTTTAATAGTAAAACCTACCCTAAAAACACCGAAACATAGGGGATAGTTTTCTTTATAAACGTTAAAAAGGTGGTCCAAAATAGGGAAAGGACAGTATCATCGATAGAAGGTAATACAAGAACAAATTTTTATTGGAACGAGTTCCATTACAACAATATTGACAAGACATTGCCCAAATAACTGAACCCATAGAATATTTTAAGAAACAGCAATATTATACAGGTTTAATTTCTGTGAACTATATATAAATATAAGGAAACTTTGATCATACACAAATATTAAACGTAATTTTCATATTATGTAACCGTAGATGGGATCTTTATTTTGCTGGGAGTTTTGCGACGTTGATTTGAATATCCTTGTGTATAATATTGTGTTGATCTGGTTCTACTATGACTTACAAATATATTGAATATTTGTATTATTATCCTAAACTTATATTACCAAATTATTAAAGGTTCTGGTTGGTTCCTTTTATTATAAAATGAATGAACACCGTCGCGCCTATTGTCCAAGGGGTTATGGCAGACGTGTATTGTGTACACCTACTTTTCGTCGATGATGTTAAGTCCATTTTATAATATAAATCTGACTTAGTATGAACATTATCCCACATAATAAACTTCCTCTACTACAGCTTAGATAATTTTATAATAATTTTGAAATAACTTGCTCTACAAATTTGTGTGGGCTTCAGTAGGTAGTTACCTCTCTGACGATTTTGGCGCGGAGACCCACACTGGGGATAATCCTACAAGTACTAGAGGACAACCCGTCGATTAATTACCGACATAACTCGACACTAACCGCGGATAACAGGCACTCCGACAAGACTTGGTCTATGATATCATACGCACATGCAGCTTCGCTGAATTTGAAATCTGTTCTGTATAGGTAAAATTAGTCAGTCAATTAGTCGGGTCTTCTTGTGTAATATGCGAAGCGTCCCTTAACCGTATCACACGTTAAGTTTCCCTATATTTTCATACATAATTTCATCAAATATTTGACTATGCATGTGGATTAAAAAATTATTTGACTTCTCTATCTATATCATCATATCATCCTCAGATCCCTCGCGGGGTAGGCAGAGAGTACAGAGTTCCAACAGGTTCTTTCCTTACATACCTCTCTGGTTTCCTAACTTTCATAGTTCATCTCATACACGCTCGGCGGTTACGGAGACTTTTGACTTGTGCTTTAGATCAGAAGACACGGTCTTTTGGTCATGATAAGATAGTCTAAGTCTTCCCCGGTACCTACATCCTTCCACTTTCGCATTGTGTATCTGTTTTGTCATTCTTTTTACTGATATTCATTCTATATGCCCAAACCAACGGAGCATACCCTTTCTCATCTTTACACCGATACTATTTTTCATATTAGTTCGGTTTCTTACTACGCTGTTGCTTGCATTTCGACGGCATTTATTATCTGATTTAATGCGCAATATGTGAGAAGCTCTGCGCAAAAGTCAAGTTATGTAAACTTGACTTTTGCCTAGTACCTGGTCGAGAACTATAGAGTGGACAACCTGTATTTGAAACAAACGATATTGATCTAGGTTTTTTAGGTTGCCACGTGGGTCTAAAGGCAAAGCGCGTCGCTTTGGGATCACGAGGTCCTGGGATCAAATCCTAGGTCGGACAAATGTAGTTTTTTTAATGAAAAATTCCCAGGATCAGTCTGGAGTCTATTATTGTGTCCAGTACATGGCAATAGGCTCGCCAGCTACTCGTATTACGTGGAACCTAATATCGTGGGCGAAAAGTGGGTGTACTCAGCACACCTCTGCCACCCCCGCTTGGGCGATATAGGCGTGAGGGTGTTTATTTCTTTTTTACTAGTCCGTTTAAGTACGTTTCCCAAAATAAGAAAGACCCATTAAAATCTGTATGCCCGAACAAACTAACGAAAAATAACACTTACGCTAAAGTTTTGTGTTCAGACACATCTAAATCTTACTTTTCATGTGTAGTGAACGCAGTCCTATATAAGATATTTAAAGGCAAAGAATTAGAGAGGCTTAACGTAGTCACAGATCATCACCAGTGAAAGGGAAAAAATAAGGCTAATAATTAGGTCTCTCCCGATGGGAACAGTAATGATTGAAATGATGTGTCGCCGGCTTTTCAATAGCAAATAAAAACTAATTAATAGATTCACGCCATATATTTTAATTACTAAACATAATGAAGTTATGGAAAATGGTAGCAGAAATTAATTGGGACTTTAGATGTAATTTAAAATTAAACAAAATAAAACCTTTCATCGTAGAAATGCAGTTGATTTCTTATGTGAATAAATATTGGGTGGGATTTAGCATGTTTACTGTGGCTAAAAGTCTTCTTACGTATAATTTTTCAAAAAAAAAGCGCAGCCCCACACTTGGATTTATTTCTGTATCGTGGGTGCGTTTACAAACATGAAAATTCATATACACAAATACTAAGACCGAAACAAATATATGCGGGTCACACAAAGATTTATCCCGTGCCGGAATCAAACCCCCGACTATTAGACACAGCGGAGTGGCTTACGCTTTTAACCACTGTGCAAAATCGTCCGTGTCTGATCCTTACTGATGTTAACTAATATTGATATCAACGAGCGTATTTTGAAAATATACGGCAAGATTATTGCCAGTGTACAGCTTTGAAGTAACACGAAAACTCGCTCTAAAGGTTGTGCTTTCAATGAGATGAATACGTTTTATCCGGATAAGACTTTCAGGCTTGTGCCACGCCGAACGCTTTTTTTGCTTAAACTTGCGAACACTCTTTTGTATTTTTCTATAAACACTTTCATGAAGATATTCAAGTGTAATTGAGTGAATAATGATGGAGAACAATATTGCCTGTTCTCTTTAGTGGGGCGGAAACCCTCACTTTGTCTTCTTAAGAGCATTAGCAGTTGGTAGTAGAAGTTTCTGTATAGTATCGCTAGTGACGTGACGGTGTTATTTTTTTATTAATTATTCGAGTCTTTAGTGCATTCTCTACTAGGAAGAGGGAAATAAATTTCCTTTCAAATAATTTCTTATTTTTGTCACGATTGCCCTAACGTAACTTTAAAGTAAGTTTTGTAGTCACTTGTGAACAACTAATTATTAGTTGTGTGTTCTTAAAATGTGTATTAGTTACTACAACACATTTTAAGAACCCAACTTAGTTTTATTTATGTTATTTACTTATATAACAATGTTAACATTCATGAACAGATAATTACCCCAAATTAGTCTGACTGTCGCTTATGTCTGTGTAGTACTTATGCGTGTTAAAGTTATAAATAAGAGATAATAATAACCTTTAACGAATAAAAACATTTCTGTGCCCTTTTCTCGCTCTTTAAAGCTATCCTCTAGGGCGCAGTGAAGAGATTTCTACGAGTGTGTCTTGCTCCCGACATTCATCAAGTTTAACGATGCCATCTTCGTCGGCGTTTGTCCGGTCCTCAAACGCCCTCGGTGGGCTGTCTGCGGTGCGATAAACTTTAAAGTGCACTTTGTAGCATATGTTGCTTCCGCACTGAAACTTTCATCGGTACCCGATGCTCTGCAATTTGAAAATCGAACTCGATAGCTAAACAATTTATGTCGTTGCAGGAACATTTGTGTTAACTGGAGTAAAGTAGCTCGCGATGAAGGGTTTGGAGAAATAGGTCATACTTAGCCACCCAGGTCCAGTGCGGATTAGTGACGATAGGTTTGTTGCCACGTGCTAATGGAAGTTATTAAGCCGTCTGTAATGCTTCCAACTTGGCTTAACGACTACCATATTAAGTGGTAACCGAGACCACCGGCTTGATGTGCCTTCTGAAGCACGAAGACTCTCGAATATAAAACATTCATTTTCATATTCGAGCATCGTCTTGCTTCAGATTGGTAGAGGTAGATTTGTGACCATCCGCTGTTGTATCAAGCCAAAAATAAGGCTTCTAACTTGGCTTAACGACTACTAAATTAAGTGGTAACCGGGACTAACGACCGGTGCCTTTCAAAGCACGGGGACGATCGAATATGAAAATGCCGCAAACGCGAACCCATATCAGACTAGCCGTACCGAAAGCTGCTTAACTTTGGTATTTGCTACAAATATCGCCGAACTAAAATTTTAGGAATATCTTGCACAGTGCGTATTCGCTATAATGTATATTGGATTGTAGGTCGCTATTTCCCCTTGCACGAAAGTAATATGAAAATGTGTTTCTTCACAGCGACAGCTGAGCCTAATGGAGCGGCGCTAGTTAATTACTATCTGTCTACCCGTACCGGTATATTCTGTTCTTTGAAAAGTTAAATTTGATGAGCGCTATCACTCGTCTGTAGTGAATTTTCTGAATTATACCTTGTGTTTATAAATAGAGGTTATCGTAGCTCTGCGGATCCCCGGTGTTTTTAGCGATTGCTAAGGTCAGAGACCTCAATAATTGTAATTTAAACTGGACTGTACCTTGTGTGTACCGGTTACGCACAGTTTGTTGCTTGTTCGTTCAAACGCAACATCGTTTCTCTGAAATGCATAATCGTTTGTGACAATACCATTTTCAAGTGCTTCCATGCTTCAGAAGGTATTTTAAGCCGTTGGGTATTACAGAACGTAAATCAGTCTGATTTTTGTACTAAAATGTTAGTTTTAAAACTAGATTCACGACTGATTTCCACGTCGTGGATTATGATCTATTCTGATGAGCCGATTCATGGATCCTTCTGGATAGTGGCTGAAGACGTTAAGACATAAACAGACATTAAAAATGACGTAACAATGGTTTATTTAATAGTTATTAAGAGCTTAAGACCGCCAACTGGGTCAAGTAGTCGCGCGTTCGATACCCGCATAGAAGAAATCTTTGTGTGACCCACAAATATTTTTTTCGGCCTGGGTGTTTTTTTGCGTGTAATTTGCATGTTTGCACTTTCGACACAGGAATATTGCCGAGTATGCGATACTAACTTAGGCAAAGTACTTTAAAACAACACATGACTAATTGACAAATTATTGGTAGAACGTCATGTCAAACGGCTTTATCACAATTTCTTGTATGTTGGTCCACAAATTTTCCTCATGATCCGTTGCTTGTTCTCAACTTACGCCAAACAAGAAAGATAAAGCGATTCCATTATGTGAAGTAGTATAGGATAAAGATCAAATATCTTTGGGGTTTACTGATTTTGGTTTTGAGTGATATTTGCAGGAGAAATTGATTCTCTATTGTCTTGCCATTTAAAGTGAATGTAAGGGTTATAAAGATCTAATGTTTCCGAATAATTAAAATCTTTCTTTCTTTCTAAGGTACATTCTTATCATTTAGTGCAACGATATTTTGTGTGCAGAAGACAACTAGAAACAAATATTCAATTGTTATTAAAGGGTGAAAAAATAAAATTGTGACGGGTTTATCTAATAATTAGAGCATGGCCTGCCGCCGATTGGTTCGAGTAGTTACGGATTTCATCTCCGCACGGAACAAATCTTTCTGTGATCTACATATGTTTGTTTCCACTTAAGGTGCTATGTTTGTAGATATCATGTTTGTAAACATTTCCGTTAAGTTTTTAAAAATAAAAGATTGTAACCTGACGCTAGGAATTGTTTCTGTGTCGTGGATGCGTTTACAAACATGAAATTCATATGCACAAACACTCAGACTGAAACATATATTTGTGAGTAACAGAAAGATTTGTCCCAGGCTCGGGACTACTCCGTCCAGTGGGCGGTGCAGCTTAAGGTCTTACCCACTGGACTAAGTCGTCGATTGAACGAACCAATGACAAGGGAATAATTCCTAGTGTGGAACAATGGTTTTCATAAACAAAAATTGATGAGCGAGTAGGTATGAAAGATAGGATCGGTATAAAGATGAGAAAAGGTATACTCCGTTGGTTTGGGCATATCAAAAGGATATCAGAAGAAAGAATGACAAAGCATACATACTATGCGAAAGTAGAAGTATGTAGCTACCGGGGAAGACCTTTTTCTTTTTTTTTTCGTGGGGAAATCCTCATGGACTTCCGCCAACCTCGGGGGAAGCTGGCGGGGCATGTCGGACTCTTACCGACTAAAATGCCACGGTGGCCGGCACTGGCACGTGTCAGAGGAGCTCCGGGATCTCCGAGTGGAACACGCCGGTGCCCCCCTTGTGCCGCGCTCCGACGAGCCCGCCTCGGGAGGGGAAACTCGTAGCTTGCTTCCCCCCCTGCACCGTCGCGGTGCTCACGGCGGCGTGGGCCACACCAGGCTGCCATCCTCCTCGGGGTCGCGCGTGAAGGACGTTTAGGGCCCCCGCCCCAGCGTCCCACGACCCCAAAGGCCCCCCTGCGGGGGTTGGTGGAGGGGGGGGGGGGGGGGGCGGGGAAACCTAGACTATCTTACCACCACCAAATAGACCGAGTCTTATCTAAAGGACAAGTCAAGAGGCGAGTGTGTATAAGACGAACTATGAAAGTGGAGGAAGCCAGATAGGTATGTAAGGAAAGAACCTGTTAGAACTCTGTACTCTCTGCCTACCTCTGGTGTGATGATATAGGTAGTAAGATACATAGAAAATTGATGAATCTAACAAGTAACCAAGCTGTTTAATTCTCTTTAGTTTATAAAGCGCTTAGAAGATTCAAAATTTTTTGCGGTAATTTTGTTCTGTCTGGGAACTCTTTGCTAAGGATATTTAGTGCATAAATAATGACGTAGGTTAGTGGTTCATTTCCATCCAGTCTGCAGGGGAAGGAAGATTTAAGAAGGCTAATGTGCTACGTAATATTTCATTTCCCTTATCATATAGGTTGCTAGTAGCGCTGTGTAGCCCCGGTGTTACAGCGGTAAGCGATCACAAATCCTAAACCAAGATCAGTCTAAAATCGGTGATTGTGGCATTCCTACATTCGAGCGTCACCGTGTTTCGAATTCACGTTCCGATTGCCACTCAATATGGTAGTTGTCAAGCCATGTTAAAGCTTGGTAAGTTTCCACAGCAGGTAGTCACAAACCTGCCTCCATCAATCCGCACTGTGTCCGTGTCTTGCAGTTTGACCTATTTCCTCACAATTGCAATTATGAGAGAAGGCTCTTGCCGGGCAGTGGGATAGTAAAATTGTTCGGTAGTTCATAAATAGCTTTTACAACTGCTATGGGCACTCAATGTGGCTTGACTTTATAACAGAGGCAGTCAACATTTTCAAAGAATTCAAAAACAAAATATTTGTGATTGGAGCGTGAACTCTATGTGTGTTGCTTTTCACAGAATATATTTTGTACTTACAAAAACATAACTTCGACGCATTCTTTTTTCTCAAATACTATGAAAGCCGTTACATGTTTCTGGCATACGGTACTATCACGGAAGATGTCGCTACGTGCTTAGTGTCGGTCTCATCTCACGCTTTACGGCCGCTCGCAACCTGACACGACGGCCAGTGCTCGTTACATCAATTTATTGCCCTCTCGGAGGGAATTCACACTTTTTGCGTCAATTTTATACGGTAGAGCTTTCTTTAGCTTGTAACCGGCAACAGCGAGTCCCCATATAAGTATAAGATATACATGGTAGTTAGTTACTTCAGAGGCGTTAACACGCAGGTTGACGTTAGCAAAATATTATGGGGTTGACATGCCATCCTTTTCACATTCGAGATTTACTAAATAAAGATGAATGTGTCGACACGTTTTATCGATAGCATTACGCTAACGTCAACTTATTCATGATGAGCCATTCAGAGAGGTTAGCAAGAACGGATTACCGTTAGCATAACGTTATCGAGAAACCGCGCTGTAACGTTCACCTTTTTTTTGGTAAATCTGTTGTATGAAAGGGATAGCATATTAACTCGAAAGCGCCACGCTAACGTTAATCTGTCCGTACTAAGTCCTCAGATCAGTTATTTCTCTGATCTGAGGTATTAACTTCTTTTTCTTTTCAATGGTCCTCTAACGTGGATGTAAATTTATTTTTTCTGTGTTCTTAGTTCTAATAAAAAGTGTGAAGTTACGAATGTTTTAGAATTTAAATAGTTTTTTACAGTGACGTCATATTTTACCTCGTAAGGGATCTGGCGTGATGATATTGATAGATAGATTGATAGTAAGAAATTTTGTAGGATAAACGTGGGAAAATATATTAGCCTATAAGTAACCTCCTATTGCTGGCCTTCACTCAAAAATCGAGCTGAAATAGATTAGGTCATACTTCAGCATGGGGAACACTGCGGATTTGTGGAAGCAGGTTTGTGACCATATGCTGTTGGAACTACTCAAGGCGCCTATTTATAACGACTAGTTATATTACGAGTATTATAAGAGAATTAAAAACGATTAGACTTCTATTGGTATTTTTCTCTGATCATCCAACGATCCCTTAAGCGGCGTTCGGCTCAGTGGCTCTGAGATGGGTGACTGTTTATGTTATTCTCCGGAAAGCACGTTAACCGTTATTCCAGTTACCACTCAATGTGATAGTGACTAAGCCAAGTTGGAAGCCTAATATGTGGCTTGATAAGTACCAACAGCAGGTGACCATGAATCAGTCTACATCAATCAGCACTGGATCTGCGAGGTGAGGTCCTAGTGAAACAGATAAGGCTGGTTAATTGTTATTATATTATGTATATAACAGCTATGCCAGTAGTAGGAGGGTAATAATCAGGGTGTTCGAGTCATGTCCGAGGTGCAACTGTAAGGCAATTATTGCTGAAAATAAACCACGGCTATGATCAAAAAAATAAAGCTTAGCGTTCTATTGTCGGCTATCAAAACCCAAGCATCCGTTTAAAGACTACACTTTTTGTTTGATACGCTTTTGTTTGCAGTCCGTTCCCTTGTACGCTGCAAACAATTTAGTGTGTAAGGGTTGTGTTGGGACAAATATTGTATATTTGTCACGAAAATAGTTTTATATAATTTAATGGTTAAAGACGTACAACGATCGATGGCGATGTCCCGAAAATTAATAATTAATAAGGAAGTCTAGCCCGCGGTTTTGAGTTTTTCAGATGATTCATAACTACCGGTCAATGTCGTTGTAGCGTCAACCTTGGCAGTGGAATAGTTGAGTTTACTCCTTAGTACATGGGACCTCCGTGAACTTTCGTTAATGGTCTTTCGAGGAACTGGATTCCGGCAGGATTCTAGGTGGTTGTTCTGGGCGGTTAGCTGATGGTTTTAACCTGTCGAGAACGCTTCTGCTGTTAATCCTGTCGTTCGGTTGTTGCCTGTCTGCCTGTGGTGCCTAAAGTGAAAATAATTTTGAATTAACCAGGGAACGTAAATACAAAATTGAAGTTTATAAATTTACAGTTGTTTGTGTTCGTCTATCTATCCATCTATATTATCACGCCAGTTCCCTTGCGGGGTAGCCAGAGAGTAAAGAGTTTCAACAGGTTCTTTACATACAGACCTCTCTGGCTTCCTCTATTTGCATAGTTCGTCTCATACACGCTCTCCGGTTACGGAGACTCTGGACCGAGACCGAACTGTTTGTGTCCTTAATAATGTGAAATAAAATAAAATAATTAACGTACAAAAATCTTATCTATCCTCAGCCGAAAGTCGTACGCTGTAGGACAAAGTCCTCCCCAAAGACCGCCTCAAGAACCTGCCTTGTTCTACATATCCACCTTCTAAACACGACCTTCACCTAGTCAACGGTCCATCTAGTAGAGGGTCTGCCCACTCCACAAGGAACTTTAAACTACATAAATTTCAGATTTTTTTAACCACATAAGCGATTGCGTAGATTATGTTCAAGGCGCTTAGCACGAAAAGATTGATATTAGCGGGACGCTAGTAACTTGAAATGCCATCCTTGTCGCACTATAATAATATAATAATAATTGCAGCCTATACTGCCCACTGCTGGGCAAAGGCCTTCTCTCACAAATCGAGGTGAGAGAGATCAGGTCATACTTCACCAAGCGGACCCAGTGCGCATTGGTGGAGGCAGGTTTGTGGTCACCTGCTGTTGGAACTTATCAAGCCGCCTTTAAGGCTTCCAACTCGGCTTAACGACTACCACATTAAGTGGTAGCCGGGACCAACGGCTTAACATGCCTTCCAAAGCACGGAGACGCTTGAATATGAAAATGCCACAAACGGTCACCCATCTCCGGCCAACCGAGTCGAACGCTGCTTAACCTTGGTAATCAGCAAGAACACCGCGGTCGCACAGCGCTACGAGCGCCTCAATCGCACTCGCACGTTGCACTATATTTTTTTTAAATAATCATTAACGTGACAACACGCCTACTCGCAAGCGTCACGGTAACGTCAATCTTTTCGTGCTTATCTCTCTGGTTTATTTGTATTCGTACATTGCGGAGTATATAAATATACAATTGCTACGTAAGGGGTGGAAAATCCGTTACGTTCGCTCACTCGAAGGGTCTGAGTAGACGTAATAACGAAGCTGTGACCAATAAAGCCCTGTTTGCTATCTAGTCGTATGACAATGAACTTGTCTGCGAACAAGTTCCAAGTATATGTACTTATAATATAAACTTCAAAGAACTTGAAGCAATTTTCGTACATGTTCGAAAATTGCTTCAAGTTTTATGTAAATACCATTTACTGTTTGCTTGTTGAAGTCTACATTGTAACTTTGAAGTTCAAATAAATTGGTAGAAGTGTTAATTTGTTCTTAACAATTGTAGATAGGTAGGTACTTGAGACATAGCTTTGGTTCGGTTTCTCTCTGGATTTTTAATTACTTATATAAGAAGAAGAAAGAAACTGAATTCGACGTTTGTTAATTAACTAGTTGTGTGCCACGGGAATCCCCATCGTTAATTATACCCCCATTTAACCCTTTTAAAGGATTAAAATTCTCTGTGCTCACCATAAGGTGAGTAAGAATATATGAATCCTGTGTGAAGTTTCATGTTCCTAGACCCAGCGTTCCGCTGTTTACTCAGTAAGTATTAAGTTTTGTTAAGTAGACTAGCAGTTTCACGCAACTACGCAGCCGGTCGACTACAGCGTCACTTTCTGGGTCCAACTATAGACTCATCCGGGCGTCCTAAAGTATAAAAAAAATCATGAAAATTATGAAGCCCTTTAGTAGAAGAAAAATTGCGAACACACACTGGAATTTTATATTTAAACAGAAATACAATTTCGTATTTGCAGCTAAGTATAGTCACACGACCTATAAATAGATTGCATGAAATATCGTACCGTAAAAAGGCACTGACCTCTGAACTTGAAGATGTTTACGTGAGGTCATCATATTCACTCGAGACGATCGATGTCGCCCTGATTTTAGTCAAGAGTGCTTGAACTTATCCGAAGCGTTGCTGACCCACGATTTTTCATATTTTTATATAAATATTTTAAAATTTTAGTGAAAAATCAGTCTATTTTTAATTTAAATGTATTTTGTTTTCATTGAATATGGCGTGATGATATAAACAGATTGTTTTCATTGGTTCTCATCTAGAGACTAACCGAAAACATGCCCATGACGTAAAGTAACATTTGAACATACAATGTGTCGATATACGTACGATTATTATGTAAATACGTCATGAGCCAATTGTACGATACCAACTCAGATACAGTCGAATGAATTGTCGCAATACGTTGTGTCTTCAACCGCAAATTATTCTCAGGGGATGGGAGTAAAGTATACCTTATTTAACATCATGCTGTTAAATTGCTTCATTCCTTATAATACCGGGAGTATTGCTTGCTTCTGTAATAGGTTCACGCTGAACTTGTTCCCGCGTTTACCAAATGTTGTTTCGATTAAATTGTTTGTATTTTTCGAGACAATACGCCAGATTTCCCTCGGGGTTGACCCAGCTTTATTGCTTACTCGATATTTCAGAAAAATTAAAAATAACAATGATAGTAATAGGTAAACAGTAATGCATTACACAATGTTGGATTTTAAAACTGAAATGTACATGTTAACTATTACTGGTTTAGCTAATGAAGAACTTCAATTCTGTATCTTTATCCGAGGCTTTAGCATTAAACGCTGTTTAGTCTTTTTTACTCTAACTCTAAGATTTAATTAAATATACCCATTGAAGATGAAATTGTATGCTAACATATGTATAAACTGTTCTCAGACCTTAGAGCTAGCTTGATATATATTAGGTACATCCGCTTATATCGCGCAAATAAGTTTTTGCCGGCATGTCATTTCTAGTTTGCGGTCTGAAAAGGGATTGAATCGTGCATTGGTATTTGAAGGATCGTTTTTTCTCATCCCTATCATATGGGAACTAACATCGTCGGCAAAAAGCGGGTGTACCCAGTACACCTCTGCCACCCGCTTGGGGAATATAGGCGTGACGGTGGGTTTGTTTTTCTGGTACAGTGGCAGTGGATACTTTTATATACTTTTTTGCTAGTGTGTTTCTGATGGATATACCGAACCAGGTCCAAAGAAATGATGCTCACGAAAACATCAATGAAATAGAATTCTCAATGAACAGCTCCATGAGTTGATAAGATCTACCACTAATTTTGAAGTCAAACAAAAAACACCCATGCTGGTTCTCATGTCACTTTTTTAACATTTATCTAAAAAAGAAACCGATCCTTTAACTGAGAAGCTGTTACGGATAACCCCAATATCAAGAACTGGAAATTATATTGCTGTTAAAGATAATCGTCCAATTGCAAAAAAATTTACTATCAACGCTTGCCAAGGTATTCGAGCCTATCCTACACAAATATGTTTACTTTCTAGTTCAGCTGTTTTTATGTATGTTAATTAACACGAAATCCGAATATAACATAAAATCTGGTGCATGATATTTTTATCCATTGTAACCGCAGGGGTTTTGAGGTGACCATTGTGTCCAATTGCGACTTTGTACTATGTAAATTCGAAGGAATTTACAATGATATATTGTGCTGGTTAAACTCTTAACTCTTGAGATTTCCCAGAGCCTCCTCAGTATTTTAGTTGTTCACCTTCGCGATCGCCAGCAGTTAGCTAGACTTGGCTTGGAAAAGTCAGCGCCCTAACAAATGCGTTACGAAATGTTAAGAAATAGCCATCTGTAATAACAATAAAACAGCCTCTACTATCCTATTGATGGACCAAGGCCTTTTCTCACAAATTAAAATCAGAAAGATTATTCTCCACCACATAGTTGCAGTGCGGATTGGCAGAGACTACACGTTATAGCCACCTGCTGTTGGAACTTATCAAGTTACCTATACTGAATACAAGTTCGCCTAATGACTACCATATAAAGTGATAACCTGGACCAATGGTTTAGCATGTATTCTGAAGCATGGAAACGCTCGAATATGTAAATGCCACAAGGGGTTACCAATCTAGGATTGACCGAGCCGAATTTTGCTTAACCTTGATCGTCGCTAAGAACACTGTAGTCACGAGTGACTGTAGTGCTACGGGCGTCTCACTTTATTATCATTATTATCTGATTTACTCTATGAGATTAGAGGAAGCCAGAGAGGTATGTAAGGAAAGAACCTGTTGGAACTCTGTATTCTCTGCCTACCCCGTAAGGGATCTGGCGTGATGATATAGATAGATAGATTATCTTATTTTCATCATTATTTATAGGTGCTTCATACAAAATGCCTTTTGTACGCCAACGACCTCACTCTACTTATATGGAAATAAAATCCACACAGGATTGTTTGATGCTTCAGTGTGATTCAATATGACATGGAATAGATAAACGAGAATATAGTATCAAAAACCAAATGAAGTGCGCGCTAGTAAATGGAATGAATTGACTTTTGGCCGAATGCGGCACTCAATCGGATTTTATTATAAGTCAGGGATGGAAGGGTATAATAAAGGATTTACGTGCCATATTCATCAATATGTTCACATTTGGACAATGATATGATCACAGTTTTCCTAGGGACTGTAATATTATTATGATTTTTCAATATTGATGGTCTCTATAACTGATGCAATGTAGGTTTAATACCCAAATAAACCCACTAAAAGCATACATAATGGGTAATTGGCCTCTTGATAATTTGCTGACTAGAACACGTGCTCAAAAGTTATACGTCGAAATGAAGATTCATTTATAATACTTATTCAACTTTTACTTATGATATCTTCGATTTACAGAAAAAAGACTCAAAATATCCTACGTATAAATCTATTTTTACGTGTTTCTATCTTCAATCTAACACGTACAAATTTGAGCATCGATTTGACTGCACTGAATACATCAAACGGCAAAATTTTAATTTTAATTAGTTTCCGCCTTGTCTTGAAATTTTACTTGCTAACTATGGCACATTATTAGAACAGTCAAATAACACTTACATACCCACAAATTGTAGTAAATGTTAGAAAATACCCGTTTCAAGTAGACAGCAGAAGTAACTACTTTAAGTAAGTAGTTTTTCCTTTTTTATCAGGGAATAATCGAGTTACGCCAAGTTTGGAATTAAGTAAGTTTCGATACCTTTATAGTATAAAAATGGTACATACGAAATGTAAGATAGATATATAGAGTACTCTTTATTATACACCAGCGAAAATACAGCAGAGAAATAGAATGTGATGTTATCTTAAGGTAAAGGGGCAATTTAAATAAATTGTATTTTTTTTTATAAATGAGCTCTGAAGAACCATTAGCGCACTCAGTTTTCCGAAGTCTGGAACAAAGTTTTCTATCTATCTATGTCATCACGTCAGATTCCTTGCGAGGTAGGCAGAGAGTACAGAGTTCCAACAAGTTCTTTAGTACTCTCCGGCTTCCTCCACTTTTATAGTTCACAGATAGTTTTGTTGGTTAATATTCTAAGTATTCAAAAAAAATTTAAAATGAAAACTCCCGGTTATAGCTACCGCAAGGTTTTATTTCTTTATCTAAGTAGTACCCGAGTGTAAGATTTAAGACCACAATATTAACCTTGACGCAGAAAGTAAAAAGGCTTATAAAAATATATTCTTGAGAAAGAAAATATAAAACATTAAGAAATAGTTTCTTCACAATAATTGTTATATAAATAGAAATCGCATACAGCTTTGCCTTTTCAATTTCCAATATCATTAATTAATTTTGATATTCCAAGTTATATTGTAGCAAAACATTAGGTAATACGAAATATAGGCAAACCGCTTTTTACAAGAATAGACGAAGTTTATGACAAGTAAACTGGTATGATAACAGTATCATACCCGTTCATTTGTTACATAAACTAAACTATTAATATAAACACCAAATTGCAGAGTTTAGTGTGTTTATACCTGTTTCTGTTTTCAATTATCTTAACATCTCTTAAGGACTAAGGTTAGTTGGATGTCTCATATTTGAGTAAAGCGCGCCTTGCTAAATAAAATTCTTAAGAAAAATACTTTTATATCTTAGTAAGGTACCTAATAAAAATACTTTTATATCTTAGTAAGGTTTGAATTCTCTTTTGAGGATAATCAACAAAGGTCCGTTCTACGGAGTTGGATATGCGGACGATATAGTGATAGCAGTCAATGGAAAGTTTCCAAATACAGTATCGACACTGATGCAGGAAGCTCTAGACAAAGTCACAAACTGGTGCACGACAAATAGTCTCTCGGTTAACTCAAAGAAAACTAACGTGATCCTATTCACACGGAAAAAGGTACTAACAGGTCTGCAAGATCTACATATGTACGGTAATAAAATTAAATGGGCCACTGAAGTTAAATATCTAGGGGTTATACTGGATAAGCAACTGCGGTGGCATGCACATGTTGACCATACCATTGCTAAAGCATTGAGAGTACTGAATATGTGCAGGTCAGCATATGGAAAGACATGGGGCCTACAGCCCAAAATAATGTACTGGGTATACAAAATTATGGTAAAACCGATATTAATGTATGGATGCATCGTGTGGTGGCCCAGAACTAAAATACAAACCTGCAGGGACGATCTAATGAAACTACAAAGGACAGCCTGCCTGGCCATCACAGGTGCATTCAAAACAACACCGACGGCAGCTATGGAGCGGTTACTTAAGCTCACTCCATTACACATCGTCATTGAGACTGAGGCGAGGAAGGCGCTCTATAGACTGGAGAAAACTGGACTATGGAGCATAACAGCGCCAAGCCTTGAACACACTAAGCTAGCGCCACACAAGGAACTAGATGACATTAGGAACATGAGATGTGACAAGATCTTGACCACGTACATGTTCAACAAAAGATTTAGCACCCACATCCCTACCAGGGAACAATGGAAAAGTGGTCTAAACAAGCAAGGTAAAGAACAAATGATATGGTACACGGATGGATCCAAAACCAAGTCTGGAACAGGAGCCGGTGTATATACAGAAGGATACAATCTAAGCCAAAGCATGGGTAGGTTTGCATCAATATTCCAAGCAGAGACCTATGCGATAAATGTTTGTGCAAAAGAGATATTGGACAGACGAATTACAGGCAAGAGAATCTACATTTGTAGTGACAGTCAGGCTGCCCTCAAAGCCATCAGCTCCTATGAGCTAAACTCGGCACTGGCCGTGGAGTGCGCATACCTTCTTGACAGATGTGGAGCGCGCAACACGATTAGATTAGTCTGGGTCCCTGGGCACACGGGGGTTGATGGCAATGAGCGTGCGGATGACTTAGCCAAAAAGGGAGCAATGGAGAAATTTGTTGGTCCAGAACCGTTCATAGGCATACCAGATGGTGCCTACAGAGGAGCGCTGTTCAAATATGCCCAAGAACAACACGGGAGAGAATGGGAAACTAAAACAGGGCTGAGACACTCCAAGGATTTCCTTTCCACATGGTGTGACAGCGACAGCGAGAGACTGCTAAAACATAGCAGACTACAATTAAGGCAACTAATCGGAGCTTATACTGGCCATTATGGCACAAAAGAACATCTACATAAGATGAACCTTTGCAGCGACGTGGCATGCAGGAACTGTGGGACAGAAGCTGAAACCATGAAGCACGTTCTATGCCACTGCGATGCTCTGGCGGCGCGGCGAATGAAGCTACTGGGAGTGGCCTATCCAAACCCAGAGGAATTTCGGCTCTTTCCTCCTGCTGGAATCTGCAGCCTGGTACAGGGAGTATTCGATTCTACAGGTATGTAAGAGCGTTAGGGCAAGGACAGCACAAAAGATCCCAACGGGTCGAAGTGCGCCTGAGGTCTCCTCGGTCCGATAAGCCAATGACAAGATAAGATAAGATAGTAAGGTACCTATACAATAATAAATAAAAAATATTATAATAATTGGCAACCGCGCGAAGGAAGTCTTTGAATGCAGGTGGCATCGGACCGGTTGCGCTGGAGAGCGATTGGGAAGACCTATGTTTAGCAGTGGACAAGTATAGGCTGAGATGATGATGATTATGAAATAAAATGTCTGTCTTTAAGTCAGATAGGAGGTATATATTTTTTAAAAGAATACGAAGGCCCATACTTGGAATTACTTTCGTGACGTGTGCGTTTATAAACATGAAAGTTACATACACAAACACCCAGATCGAAACAAATATTTGTAAGTCTTTTCCCGTGCGGGAATCGAATTCGCGACTACTCGATCCAGTGGGCGGAGCGGCTGCAGCTCATGACCACTCGACCAAGCGGTATTGGATGCTCATGGTCGATTGATCACGTATATTCCTAGTTTAGTTTGAACTAAGTGTGTTAGATAATATTTTGAATACTCTCATGCAAGCTAAACACGATGCAGCTGTGATAGCTATTGTTACAGTTTGTTGTTTTATTTAACTACAATAGGATTTTTGAAAATTCATCCCCTAAAAATTATCGATAGAAAATTCCATCGGGCACTCGGTTAAACTATACAAATAAATAAAATTGAAGTATTTGTTCAGCTTTTTAGTAAATGTATATATACCGTATTTATAACAATAAAATTTAAATTTTTAAAATGTTTGTCTGTCTATTGGTTCCAGCTAATCTCGGCTGGGACTTTCACTGGCAGATACCTGATGATATAAAGAGTAACTTAGGCTATTTTTATTTTAGGGAAGATCCACGCGGGCGTTGCCTCGTATAACAGCTAGTTATTTTATATATTCACCAAATCCACTACTGCCAAAAAAAGCATTGCCTACATCTTGTGAAATTTATATATTTTCTTCTTTTCTAAAGATTACATCTTCCCGTAGTAACTGTTACGTAGTGGTTAAGTACAAAACTAAACTTGATCCAACCTTATGCAATGGCAATACAAAGAATCCAGAACATCTCTAGAAGTGACTTGCAGCAAGTACTTTAAAGGGAAGTTTACATTATGGAAAGAAAATTCTCCAGTAGTTGCGGAGCAGTTCTGGGTATAAGGCGATGCGGGTGGTACGTGGGCGGAACGCGACTATTTCACAATGGTTCAATGTAAACTGCGAGCCTTTATATTATTAAGACATTGTAAATTTTTCTTTCTACAGAAATTGCTGTGTTGGTCAGCTAGTTATAAGTAATTATTAGGAGTTAATAAAGTGCAGTTTTCAAATGGAATTATAGGTAAAATCGGCTCGACGGTTGTTACATTTCATGGAATTAAATTGTTAAAGGACAGATATAAGTACTAGGCTTCCTCAAAAGTAAAGCTAGTAAAAAACACAGTCATGCTTGACTGACAGATGTACTGTAAGGGGTATGCATAACATCGTCGATTATGTTAGGTCGTAGTGTAATAGAGGACGAACCAGCCGTAATTTCAGACTCCAGGCTACCACCGACAACCGTTGGACCATAAAGTCATACCTCTCCCGATCTAGGATTCAAAGCTAGGACCTCGTGATCACTAACTGCACTATGCACCACTAGACCAACATGGTAGACAATTACTATCTATATAATAGATAATACAATAGCTTTTTCTTCTCGTTAAATAATCTATCTATATCATCACCAGATCCCTTGCCAGGCAGGCAGAGAGTATAGAGTTTCTACAAATTCTTTCCATACAAACTTTTCTGGCTTCCTCCACTCGTATAGTTAGTCTTATACATGCTCGCTGGTAACACTTTAAATAATAAATAAATGTTATAATCCGATCAGAACAGTAATACGGAGAAACAATATTTGACCTACCCTATACGGTAACATAGTGGAATGCCTCCCCGCGCAACGTTTAAATGTTTTTACTATTACCCAATTTGGTTGATGGGTGTTCGTTTAACCGGGACTTGGTTCCCAACAGTCATGGCAGTGTGAAGCGTCGCCGTATCACGGGCGTATCGCTGACGGAAGGGAAATGTTACGACATGACTCGAATCCGATCCTGAACCTTGCTTTACGTACAAAATACCGATAAAAGAGGTCAATTTCATAAAGGGTATGACATATATTGTATATCCTCCATTAATCTGTTTTGGGTCCGCGTGGTGACGTATTCTCTCTTATCTTGATTTTTGAGAAGGCTAGGGCCCGGTTTAATAAAACTAACAATGACAATTGTTTAAAAAAATACTAACCTCGCAATTTCACGACAGGTGATGTTTATAAATGGCTAATTAATAACAAATTTGTGATTATGTCACATTGTCACCTGTTGCCAGAAGGACAGTGTTTTTTTAGATATTATCACCTATTTTAATTTCGCTGACGCGTCCGTTTAACTGACGGTCACTGAAGCAGTAAGGTTCTGGAGTTGCGACCATGTACCGGAAGATATGGAGCAGCAGGCCCCTTTCAAGGTTGCCGAATGGCGAAGATCGTGGGTAAAGCTATTTAATTCTAACCTAAACATTGTATCCACACAATATGATTCAAAAAAATAAAGGAAAAAAGAGAAAGAGAATTAAATAAAAAAATACAAGCCCGCTGAATTTCTTCGCTGGATCTGCTCAGTGGAGGCCGCGTTCCGATCCGATGGTAGATTAGTAGTTAAATTATATTTAAAAAAAATGTAAAGTGACGTCTTGTAAGCGCCACCGCAGGGAGTATACAAAATAAATAAGTTGAGTTTGAGTTTGAGCTGAAGCCGAGGTATAGCACAAAGTCGGTAGTTGTGGCGATCTTTGTGATCTCTTGCGGTGGACATATGGTGGATCCAACTAAGATGTGAAAGTTTGTATGTTTGATACTTAATCACGCAACAACATAGTAAATGATCGTTGAATTAATTACACGCATTTGTGTATCGGGTCGAGATTGCGGCGTAGAGTGCTCTCGTTAGTGGTCGCCAGCGAGGGGAACATTTATTTCGACCCAGATGGACCATCGCCCACCACCCCTAGTAATCATTTAACAGAATCGACCTGGGCCCTTATTTACTATCGCCAAACATGGTGTGTTATGGTAACTTTGTGAAATTGATGTGTTCTTTTCAATCCTGTTGCCCCAGTCAATGAAAATGAATTAACCGCTACTTTAATTCTAATGTCATAAGTGAATACAAAGAGCTTAGCATGAAAAGATTGAGGTTACCGTGACGCTAGCAAGTTGGTATGCCATCCTTGTCACTCTACATACAACGTGATAACACGATTACTCGCTAGCGTCACGTTAAGCTCAAAGTTTTCCTGCTAAGTTTAAGTCCTTAGTACATGAAATTAAAAGTAGGCATTAATACTGACAATAAATTAGTATTTTTAACCCCCGCAGAGGTAAACAGCTTCAAAGCCTATGTGTTGAACGATTATTTCACGAAGTTATCGTAACGCGCCGCATTACGTGTTTAATTGGACATACCGAATAAGGGTCCTGGACGAGAATTCGAATAAACATGTACAACAGTTTATTATAAAATACAGAAAATTATTGCAATTTAAAATTGAGCCGAGAATAAATTGTCAATACTGATGAGTTCATTTTGCATTACAATTTATTTCTTCGATGAAAATAAAGATGCGGTATATACATGTAACTAAATTTTAATTAAATTAAACGGACGGTTTAGTCTAGGGGTTGTGAGCTTGAGCCGCTTCGCCCACGAGTAGTATTGGCGGGTTTTATCTCAGCACGGGATTAATTTTGCGTGAACCACTAATATTTCAGTCCAGGTATTTGTGCACGTGGATTTTATGTCTGTAAACGCACCCACGGCACAGGAATAATTCCTAGTATGGGGCTACGTTTTCTATGAAAGAAAAGATAAGAAAGAAGAAGATTTAAGCTCATTTTATTTAATAGAACAGCACATAAGTAGTAAGATCTTTGACTGAGTATCCTAACACACATAAAATAATTAAGAAAATACCGTAACGCTTATATTTCTTAAGTGGCAAAGATATACTGTGTACACCCACGTTTCGCCGACGATGTTAGGTCCCATGTAATACCCTAATTTCACACCAATGCACTGTCAATGTCATCCACGGGCCAAAAGATCCTTGCAGCACTTGTGACTTTGTTTCTATTGTCCTTCCGCAATCGATAGCGTCTTGTTCTGACGATGTGACGTTTAGTTGTAAAATATTAAATCCCGTAGGTGCGGTCAGCATCATAAGTCGATTAACATTCGCGATTTTTCAAATCGCTTGCACATTTTAGTTCTACATTACATTATATTTGAATATTATTAATTTGGTTTTGACGATGTTCATCATCGTTTATAAAATAAAGAGTATTATTCACGGAGTACTCCGTGGTATTATTGATTCGAATAACTTATAATGTTAAGCGACTCACTTTTTTCCGTTTTGAATTGGCATTAATGACGATAGGTAAAGTCAATTTGGCAACAGGCCGAGAAGTATTTTGAATAAGTGAACTACATCTGTCTTATGTCCTTAGAATAAATATCACCCTCCTTTAAAAAAGTGACAACGTAGTACCAAGTTTTTTTTTTAACTTTTTGTTTTTTGTTACTGCGGTTTTCGTGTCCGTGGTCTACCTTGTATTTAGTACAGGCTTTGTAACAGAATGTATGTTGAACCGACTGCGTCGCATGCTCCGTGAGTAATTATGTAAACCGTATGTATTATTTAATAAATATACAGGATCCTTTATTTTACCACTTCAATTTTAATTTTTACCGTGTTTAAGGCGTGTAATTATTAAGTTTGTTCCGGATCACGAAGAACGGTACTCCGGGTCCGGATACTTAGAAGATTTGTTTTGGGGATCGTCCATCTATTTAAAACTGATAACAAAGATTACTGCCTGTATAATAGTCACCCAACCAACTTGAAGACACTTCCATCTAGATGACTATGAAAGGACATTGTTCTAGCTCCATACATTATTCGCCCCAGAACCAACAGCAATGAAAAAATGCTTGTATGATGTTAGGTCACCTGTAAATTATTTTAATGCAATTATTACAAAACGCACAAGCGTGGGAATCGCATTATTGCAAAAAAAGTATTAGATTTTGATGTTATAGTTTAGTAGCCAACAAAAACACCTGTAAAAAGGTTAGGTAAAAATATATAAGCATAATCAAATCGATTATGGTCGAATGTAATCGATTGAATATAACGGATTGTTAGGATTGACATCTCTAACCGTAATTCGATAACAATGTTAACAGTCGGAAAAGATGTCGGCGACTTCGAATTAAGTACTTAAACTACTTCGAAATATTCGTTTTGGTTCGTGAATTGTCCGTTAGATATGGATGTTTGCAACTACTAGAATAAAATAGATAAATAATTATGGTACAGGTCACACCTTTATTGATTCTGGGGCCATTTTCGACGATGTCCTTTCTGGTCAAAACTAGTGAGAGCGCTGGTACCCATAACACAAGTTAAATCTTACTTTGGGTACCAAAATTCATATTCTAATTATCTACTTGCGGTATTTATATGTTACAACTTTTATATAATTAGCAGCTAAATGTTATGTAAGTGGTTACTGTGTAAAAGTACTTGGAAAGAAACTGTTTTTTATTTGTTATTCATATTTTTATAAATGGAAGACGAAGGCAATATGAAGGTACTGTATATTTTTTAATTTAGGAAGGGAAAACTACCTGTTTAGGTGCCTGACCACAATCTCTTCAGGGCTGTTATTGTAGTGTAACTTTGTAATGAAAAATAGACGTTGATATACCGTCAGTCAATAGCTCTGTCTTTTTACGCCAAAGTAAGATAAAGATAAAAATAGTCCCGCTGAAGAGGCTTTGGTAACACCCCAGCCATAAAACGTTACCCCGCATTTCCTAGCTCTGAGTTGTATACAAATATAAGTTTAACTAGTAGATCTATTCGTGCAAATATACCTTAGGCAGCCGTACATAGTGATAATATTTTTTTTTGCAACATGATTATATTACCCGGTCAAATTGGTCCTCAAAGCAAAAAGTTTCCACAAAATAACCCTCTTTTATTTACGACGTTTATTTCGAAAGGATAACCCTCTATCGCAAGGTAATAACATTCGCTAGGAATGGGAACTTTATTTAATTTCAAGTATAGGACCTTTATGTGAAAGGAACGTAAAACCTTTGAGATGGGTGTTATTTTATCAAAATATCGTTAAGATACTTGATTCAAAGGAAAGTTTTATTTGTGAATGAATATCCTTTATTCTAACTATCTATAACGTCACGCCATATTCCTTGCAGGGTAGGTAGAGAGTACAGTGTTTCAACAAGTTCTTTTCTTACAAACCTCTCTGGATTCCTTCACTCTCATCATTTGTTTCATACACGCGCGCCGGTTACGGAGACTCTTGTCTTCGGTCTATTTGTCCTTTAAAGCATGTTTAATTTATTTTCTTTCTTTTCAATTTTTAAAGTTTAATTCATTAAGTGAACATTAGGCTGTAATTTACATAATGTAACGTTTATTTTGAAAGCAAATAGAAATAACAACATGAAATAGCTACTGCTACAGGGATTATAAATTTAGGAAGCTCATTATTTTGCTTACAAAAATATGACAACGAGCGAGAGATGTGTAAAATTTTACCTTCCTTTTGAAATAATTAGAGATGGCGGAAACTGTACGATTTGTGTATTATTAAAATAACAGTTTTGTTTCTCGTTTTATAGAGTTTAATTTTATATAAATTAAGGTTCATGTATTTACAGAAAACAAAGGATAATGCCGTCTACTGCGTGGCGCTTCGTACCAAATCTTAAGTAATTATGTCAAAACCAAATGTCCTCAGTTTTGAAGGGAATTTTATGTATTTTTTCATCACTCAGTATTTTTGAGGTCTACTTTCGCAATTCTTACTTATTATCGATCAAATATTTGAAAATTAAGTTTAAAAAAATACAAGTACTTCACTTAAGCGTGCCTTTTTCACTATATTCCTCTTTATTGAGTATACTACCATAATCCATAGCTTCAAATTACGCACGTATTTTAAGAGATATTTTAATCCAGAGTGAAAAGGCTGAGTCAGAACCACAATTTCGCCTTTTTTTTACTTTCCACCAGCCAGACAGACCAGTCCTCTAAAAACAAATATCAAACATTGATCCGTAGCGGTTAACAATTGGTGTGCTGACACCTGACGCTGCTTCTGCTGAGAAGCAACTATTAAAAGCAACAGACAAATGTAAAACACTTGTGTGTTACAAAACTTTTAGTTTTCGCCGAATTTTTGCAAAACTTGTTGGATCGTCAACTATATTTCTAAAAATAGATCCATAAATCAATAGGTAAAATAACTACAATCGTCACAACTACAAAATAACTAGGGAGTAACGAAACTGATATTTGTAGAGGAAACCTTGTTGAAAAGTCGGTAAAGAATGTCCTCCAGTTGGGCATAAATCCTTAACACGGGAGATAACATAACACAAATAGTGGGCGATAACTTGTTACTTTTGCATAATTTCTTGTTTATATTTAGAGTTTTATGGATGATAAAGCCTTAGACTAATACCCGTTTATAGATATTTAATTACTTTGTCTTAAGATGTTACTTAGCCGAGTAATGTAATGTGTTTAAAGTTCTATACTTGGCTAAGCAAACTAACTTTTTATATTTTACTTTTGACAGTTTCTCAACTATAGAATAAAAATGATGTACTAAGTAAGTACATAAGTAAAAGGGCAACTAGCTCAAGGGCGCCTGAAGGAGGAACGGCCTCGGCTCGGGCAGTCGCTATGGGGGGGGGGGGGGGGGGGCATATACAAGGTGTCTTGCCGTGGTGCTCTGCTCCGGCCGGCGGGCAAAGGATTCTTCGTCCTCGCCGGCGAGGTCGGTGTTTGTTTCTGTGTGCGGTATCTGTATCCTGTAAGGGCGTAAGGGTGTAAAGGCATCGGGAAGGTCGGTAAGAACTTGCCGCAGACGGCGGTCGGCGGCGGATACGATTAGCGATCCTATGATAGGATGCCTTTGCAAAATATCGGGTTGTTGCCTTTTTAAACAGGGCGCAAAGTAGAGAGGCATTCACTACTAAATAAAGAGGATATAGTAGTGAATGCCTCTAACAACTGCTTTGTGGGTCTATTAGTGGATAATATTTAAATACTTTGCGATCACGAAGTCCTGGGTTCGAATCCTAGGTCTGACAAATGTAGTTTTTCTATTGAACAATTCTCAGTATCAGTCCGGAGTCTGTTGGTGTACCCGGCGAATGGCAATAGCTCATTCCCTATCACATGGGACTTAACATCGATGGAGAAAAGTTATGTCGACCGTATGCCGATGATGTTAGGTCCCATGTAATAGGAGGAGAGCCTATTGCCATATACCGGGCACAATTCCAGACTCCATACTCTTACTGGGAAGTTTTCGCTAGAAAAACTACACTTGTCCGACTGGGATTTGAAACCAGGACCTCGTGATCACAAAGCGATGCGCTTTGCCACTAGAGCAACGAGCCAGATTTGAAATTTCATAATTTGATAAACAAAGTATTTAAATAGAGTTTGCAGTATTGCTTGCCATTACTAACGATATCTTAAAAGGGGCGGTCAAAGGCGTTTCCATTTTCCAACCATGTAATAGGAGCAAACAGACCATGTTATTAAAAGGGGGGGGGGGGGGCTTATTGTCGTGACAGGCGCCTCGATTGATGATAAATGAGTTTTATTCTTTCAGTAGCGTGTAAGTATTAAAGAAAATATCGGTGTAAATATGAGAAAGGGAATGCGCCGATGGTTCAAGAATATCCCTAACTATAGGAAAATTGCCGAAGGAATGATTGATGAAACAAATACGCACAAGTGGTAGGGTGTAGGTACCGGGAAACGCCTTGGATATCTTACACTACACTATCAGCCTATACTGCCCACTGCTGGGCAAAGGCCTTCTCTCAAAAATTGAGATAGATCAGGTCATACTCCACCACGCGGACCCAGTGCGGATTGGTGAAGGCAGGTTTGAAGCCACCTGCTGTTGGAACTTATCAAGCCGCCTATAAGGTTTCCAACTCGGCTTAACGACTACCACATTATGTGGTAACCGAGACCAACGGCTTAACGTGCCTTCCGAAGCACGAGACGCTCGAATATGAAAATGCCACAACGGTCACCCATCGCAGGCCGACCAAGTCGAACGCTGCTTAACCTTAGTGATCGCAAGAACACCGCGGTCTCACAGCGCTACGAGCGCCTCGATTGGATATCTTACCAGGAACAAATAGACTGTGTCTTAACTTACCTGCCTTTATTTGCTATGATTTTGTTATGATCAAATGCGTTGCGTTACAGTATCCTCGTGAAATAATCGCATATGGCATTCTGTAAACCACTGAAGTACCATTCAATGACCAATTCACGAAGTAATCTTAACGCGTCGCATTACATGTTATAGCGAAGAAAGGCCCTGATGGACCAATTAAGAGTCTCCGTATTCGGCGAGCGTGTATGAGACGAACTATGAGAGTAAAACAAGCCAGAGAGGTTTGTATAAGCTGTTGCAATTCTGTACTCTCTGCCTACTGGCAAGCGCCCGGTTTATACACTGCTACTGCCGCCACTTCCCGCCTAGAGCAAAGAGCAGTACCGCGGCAGCGTCGACTGTTCACAAACTACCTTCGTTCTTCAAGCATCGTTTTGTGTTTCTCTTATGTTTGCGAAAACTCCCAACATCAGATTTTCTTTTTCCCTGCTACTAGCTTTTTCATGGTATTCTGATGTATCACCATTACGTTTTATTTGTATTTCGTATATTTTTTTAGATTTTTAACTTAAGTTTTTTTTTCAATTTTGCTTTGTTTCTATAATTCCAAAAATATTTCTAAACCGGCCAGTCTGAGTGGGCGTCGCCTGTCAATCTTTTGACTCCCGCTCAAAACAACCGCCAACGAAGGGAGCGCCGGGCAGTGATAGTGTGGGAAGGGAAGCACAGCGTAAGCGGCGCTTTTATACGATTTATCTTTCCTTAATTCAAGCGCAAGTGGGCAGTGTGTAAATTGGGTATAAGGCTTTTCACGATATTACGTGGACGATATACGATGGACAAAAACTGGACCATTTCAAAGACGACCGACACCGGCCATAATTAGTGATACCTAATTACCCGTGGCCGGCGGTGACTCGCCGCTTACTAGATGGGCCCTCAAACGGTCGTCCTCGGACAACTGAGGGCAACACCGGTGTGAGCGGCTCAGGGGTGTAGAGAGGTGTGCTGCGCTTTCTTCGAAGTTACTCGCGGCGTTATGCCCTTTAACACTTCCACCCCTGGAGTACATCGACGTAGGAACGCATTATCTTCCTACGTCGATATAACTCTCACGGCTCCTCTCTGGACGGCCAATTAAGGCTAGCCAGAGCCGAGAGTCCTGTGGGCACTCTTCGGTTTCCACTCGACCGACGAAGACACTCGGGTCCGTGGTGTCGTTACTCACCAACAGCTCGCCACAAGCTGCCCTGCGGGCATTATTATTATTATTATTATGTATACATTTATTGAAATACAATTTCTTATAAAATATATAAAGAAATACAAAAAAGAAATATTCTTATTATATAAAAAATGTGCTCCACTGACAGCGAGGTCTACGACCCAAGCTACCTGTGGTCAGGGCTCCAAAGAGAGAAATCTCCTCACGATGCGCGCCGTGTCCAATACTACCGCCTTCTGTATCAGGCTCTTTACCCAACTGCTAAGCGAGAGCTTCTCGAGGTGTTTATCGAAGCTCTTCGCTATTAGGCCGTTGACTATTATTATTATTAAGTATATTATTTACATCGATCAAATATATCGATGATTGAATCAATTATGATAACATTTGTTCGTGCGATTGTTTACTCATAGTGGGTTACTCACATAGTGTAAATAACAAAATAATGGTATAAAATCTGATAACGGCTTTTAAGATGTACTAAATTCACATAATAGCTTACTTAGAAGGTTCAGTTTGATCAACCCCAGATACCAAATAACCTCTATCGAAATGACTTTACAAAATACCTTTACGGCGAAGACACGAAATATCGCTCACAAGCGAACGCGTGATATTCTTACACCGGAAATTAGAAGTCCGTTACTGCTGATCCTACAGCGATAAGGAGTAAGAGGTTGCTGTGACTTGAATCAAATGAGTTTGCTGGTTACAAAGATAGTGGTGGATGTTCAATTTTTAATGGGATTATATTCTTGCCAGGTAGGCAGAGAGTACAGATTTCCAACAGGTTCTTTCATTAAAGACCTCTGGCTTCCTCCACTCTCGTAGTTCGTCTCATACACGCTCGCCGGTTACGGAGATTCTTGACTTGTCGTTTAGATAAGACACGGTCTATTTTATACTCTCTGCCTATCCCGCAAGCGATTTGGGGCGATGGTGTAGAAAGATAGATAGATTATTCTTTCTTCGTAATCTTTGTGATGAGGCGCTCATAGCGTTATGCCACCACGGTGCTCATCGCGATCATTAATATTTAGCGGCGTTAAGCTAACGTTACCGTTAGTGGCATTTAAATATTCAAGCGTCTCCTTGCTTCGGAAGGTATTTTGAGCCATTGGTCCCGTTTACCACCTAATGTGGTAGTCGTTAAGGTCTGTTAGAAGCCTTACAGGCGGCTTGATAAGTTTCAATAGCAGGTGGCCACAAACCTGCGTACACCAATCTACGCTGGGTATTCTCGAGGTAAGAGAGAGCTTTATCGAGGTGAAAGAGATAAGGTCATATTATGGTAAAGTATGACGTTATCTCTCTAACCTCGATTTTGTAATAGGAGGCCTTTGCCCATCAGTGGGATACTGTAGGCTGATTTATTATCATTTTTATAAGTAGCTAGTAGTTTTGGAGTATGCGTTTGACTGGAACGTAACACGAAATAGGGGCGAAGGGAGACACTATCTCTGATGAAAGTGATATGTTACTATTTACCTCTGAAGTTCCAACAAATATACATGTACATAAGTTGAGTAAGTTCTTTTGCTTATTTCGTTTGGTATTCAAATTTCTAATGGTTTTATACGCATTGTATTTCTAACTGTGTCTAAAATTAGGTCTATTTTAACCTAATTTTATTATCAGCTTAAACTTACCCATTGCTGGGTAAATACCTTCTCTCATAAATCGAGGCGAGAGAGATTCGCCTATATTTCGCCAACGTTCTCAAGTCCCGATTTAGGAGGGAGCGTGTCTCCCTCCGGTCGTACCGGGCATAATTTCACACTCTAGACTCCTAGTGACATTTCCGGAAATCTTAACAACCTTATTGTCGGACCTAAGATTCGAGTCCAGATCCTCATGATTACCATCCGCATCATGCATCGCTAGAGCAACCATTATTATGTTATTTATAATGTAAAAATTACTCATATTTATTTGTTTATGTAACATTTTCGATTCATATTAGGTTTGTAACATTGGGTTAAGGATAATTTAGGTTATATTCTAACATGCCCCACACCCCAATAGACCGAGGTTTAAGAATACGGTCTAACTCGTGTCCCCCACCATAATACTTGGCTGGGGACCCCCCTGCGCCAACATCAGCAGGGGGGACGCAAGGGGCGGGGGCCCTGAGCGTCCTTCACGAGCGACCCCAAGGAGGATGGTGGGGTAGTGTGGCCTACGTCGCGAATAATGTGGTTAGTGATCGTGAGGTCCCGGGTTTGTGTCTTAAGTGGGACAAAAGAAATAATGCCAGTCCAGAGCCTGACATTATGCTCAGTATACAGGCAATAAGCTCGTCCCTGTATTAAATTGGGACCTAACATCGTGGGTGTACATAGTACACCTCTACTACTCCCCCTTGGGGAATAAAGGCATGACGGTGATTATTACTTTAATTATCTTTTTTTAAACTTTAGAGAAATACAAAGTGGAGCGAGCTACTTAAGCTTTATTACTTTGTTAATTGGTTTCACAAAGCTGCTAGAAAGCCGCGGTTGGTGCAAGTATTTATGAGTGGAAAATTTAAGTTTGTAACAAGTAGCTAGTAAAACTTTAAAAAAGAGCAAAATAGCTAAAGCTGCTAAAAATGTAATCTGTCCGATTACATTTTTAGCAGCTTTATATATTTGTTCCACGGTAACACTTAAACTACTAATTTTATTTTCATGAATAAGGTTTAAGCAATGGGACATATTACATTTTATATTGTTACGACTTCAAGACACCCCGATATCTCGTACACCCCTTATCGGGGAACGTTAATTTTAAAATTCATTAAATACACTTAGGTTCCCTAGCGATCTGTCTAAAAAGATCTAGAATTCAATTGCCCCTGCCACCTTCGCTTCGGGAATATAGCCGTAACGGTGTTTTTTAAACAACAACGGCATATGAAGATTTAGCGGTTAAAAGTTTCTTCGAAATCAAAACGAGATAATCAAAGGAAATATTATATACAAGCTGTAACATAATTAACGCAAGACCTGAAAGTGGTTTGTTCTAAATCAGTAACTGAATTCATTCCAACTATTTTTAATGTAACTTACATTTTTTTTTGATTTGCAAAAAATGCTGTTAAGACGGAAAATTAAAGACTGAAAACGCCAATGCATTCCACAAATTTCTTTGATAAATCCTTCACAATTCAAGCCGTCCGTCATTAAGACGTTCAAAGTCGTTGGTTTCGTTCAAAAATATGGTTAAGAGTCACTATCTATCAATAATATAACTATTTGCTACTTATAGGTATAAGGAAATCTGAAACTGTCATAATCCTTCTATCTATCTATCTATAACCTTACGCCAGATCCCTTGCGGGGTAGGCAGAGAGTACAGAGTTCCAACAGGTTCTTTCCTTACATACCTCTCTGGCTTCCTCGACTCTCATAGTTCGTCTCCTACACGCTCGCCGGTTACGGAGACTCTTGACTTTTCCATCAGATAAGACTCGATTTATTTGGTCGTGGTAAGATAGTCTAGGTCTTCCCCGGTACCTGCATCCTTCCACTTTCACATTGTATATCTGTTTTGTCATTCTTTCCTCTGGCATTCTTTCTATATGCCCGAACCAACGGAGCATGCCCTTTCTCATCTTTACACCGATACTATCTTTCATACCTACTCGCTGTCTTACTATGCTGTTGCTAATGCGGTCGGTCAGCTTCACTCCGCACATCTTCCGCAGAGCTCGCATTTCTACCGCATTTATCCTACTTTCATTCTCCTTCTTACATACCCAGCTCTCGCTACCATATAACAGCGTTGGGACAAGAACTCCGTTATGTATGGCCAGCTGCGCCTTATGGCTTAAGTGCCGGCTCCCGAGTAGCTTTCCCATCGCACCATTCACTCTGTTCCCTGCACTCACTCTTCTATCTATGTCAGCGGTGTATTTCCCATCCTTACTGAAGGCGCATCCAAGATATACAAACTCATTCACTTGCTCCAGCACATCGTTACCAACCACAATCCTTACATTCGTTCTGGTTTCTTCCCTTTCAAAAACCATAATCTTGGTTTTCTTCACATTCAAGTGTAAGCCTTTGATCATGCAGTCGTCTTTCATAACTGTGACTAGTGGTTGCAGATCAGTGGCTGTTGGCGCTATTAAAACCGCATCATCTGCATAAAGTAGATGGTTTACCACTAAGTCACCCATTTGTACACCTTCATTCATCGCTTTCAGTCTTTGAAGACTTTTGTCCAGATATATTATAAACAGTCTAGCGGACAACACGCAACCCTGCTTGACGCCGATTTTAACGTCAAACCAGGGTGACCTGTTACCACCCACCCGTACGCATGCCTTGCAGTCCACATAAATGGACTGGACGGCTCGCATCAGAGTGCCATCTATACCATAATCTGGAAAAATGTCCCAAAGTCTCTTTCGCACAACTCTGTCAAATGCCTTCTCCAGATCTACAAAACCGCAGAAAACCTTCCGCCCCACTGCCAGATGCTTCTCTACGATGTTGCGGAGTGAGAAGACTTGATCCGAACATCCTCTTCCAGACCTGAAACCCCCTTGTGCCTCTTTATTAATCATCAAAAGTTCGGAATGCGTCGAACCGTGGCTAGCAAATACAGTACGAGTCGTATAAGGACTTTTTGGCCCGCATCCAAATTACTGCTAACGCTTCAAATCTTAGGCTGTCATCTAGTGAAATGCCACTTTATGACAGTTGAAGAGTTGTCAAATTTACCCAAGTTCCTGTTGAAATATTTCACAGAAAGCAGGAATGAGGAATGAGAGCAAAGAGAAATTTTAGAGACCCATTTCTAGGTGTCATATGCGAAGTGAATTAGAATTCAATTAACATAAATAGTTTAACTCTTACTTATGTTCGGAAGCTTTCTTGTGGTACGGATCAACACCGCGAACTTACCTGAAAATAAAATTAAACTGTTAAAATTGTTTATTGCAGTAAACTTCAAATAGCTATTAACTTTTATAGCTGTGAGCAATATTTCACAACATGGACTGTGTGCGGTAGGTTTGTAGCCACTTTCTATTGAAACTTATCAAGCCACCTGTGAGGCCTCCAACTTGACTTAACAACTACTCGTACATGAAATCATAACGGGCATCAACGGCTTAGCGCCTTAGGGTCATGCCACCCAACCCACAAATGCTAAACCATTCTGGCAGTGCAGAATAGAGCGGAGTATAAATATGGCTAGGATACTCATAGCGAAATTGTTGTGCTTCCAGGCTGGAAACAACCGCCCGAGAGTTATGCGTTTCGTGGCCCAAGCCTTTGCAGGCACAGGAGTGGCTCCTGTGGACTATGTGGCAGGGGTCGCGGAGCGCATAGACTACTGGAAGCAAAAAGTTTATGCATGGGCGAAGAGGATTCGCAGGTATAAGGCGAGAGCAGACAGATACCACGTGAATCGCATCTTCCAGATGAATCAAAGGAGTGTATACCAGGCTTGGGAGTGCCCCCAAGAGAGACTGACTGACGTGCACTTGCCAAATGCGGCCGTGATGGCCGAGTTTTGGCGTAAAATTTGGTCAGTGCCCGTCAGTCACTCCGAGGGCGAATGGTTTGATGTTGTTGGACGATCCTGTGGGCCCATTCAGGAAATGGAGCCCGTAGTCATAAGCCGTGAAGATCTGGCCTGTGCAGTTCGTGTGGCGCCGAACTGGAAAAGTCCGGGGCCGGATGGACTGCACGCATTCTGGCTAAAGAGGCTCCAGGGCTCACATTCTCGTCTAGCGACTCAATTCCAAGAAGCTCTTCAATTGGGATCGCTCCCTAGCTTTATGACATCGGGTGTCACTCACTTGATTCACAAATCTGGTAGAACTTCGGAACCTAAAAATTATAGACCGATTACATGTCTACCTACGGTCTATAAACTCCTTACATCCATTCTGAGAATAAAAATCAATAATCACCTTAAGGCACAGCATATTCTATCGCCTACTCAGAATGGTTGTAAGGGGGGGTCCCGGGGTACAAAGGATTTGCTCCTCATTGATATTTCCATTTGCCAACAGGTGCGACGATCCAGAAAGAATGTTTCCATGGCCTGGATTGACTATAAGAAGGCCTATGATTCGGTGCCTCATACATGGCTGGGGAGGGTGCTAGAGCTGCACAGAGTACACCCGGCGCTATGCTCTTTCCTCGGTTCTTGTATGAGGCAGTGAACACACAGTTCTTTGTCACCCAGGATGTGGAGGCCTTTCTGGTTGGTCGGACTTGATAAAGATAAGCAGGGGTATCTTTCAGGGCGACAGTTTGAGTCCGTTGTGGTTCTGCTTAGCTTTGAATCCATTAAGTGGATTCAATAGTTAACTTCTTGACCGTTGTCAGGCTAAGCCGTGATCAAGGTTCCTCACTGAAATCTGAAAATTTGGCAGTAAATAGGGGAGTGCCTCAGGGGTCTATCTTGGGTCCTATTCTTTTTATCTTATACTTGGCTGACATAAAAATGCATATAAATCATTGCAAATATCACATTTATGCTGATAATATACAAATCTATATTTCCTGTAAGCCGTCTAAAGTCGATAGTGCCATATCCAAGCTTAACGACGATCTTTCAAGTATAGCTACATGGTCCAATGATCCAATGGTCCAATGGATGAGCCCATTGAGCGGGTATACGAAGCTCGCAATCTGGGCTTACATATGGACTGCGACCTACGTTTTGAAAAACACGTCTCAAATACCGCTCGAAACTGTTTCTGTAAGCTCAAGGTATTATATAGAATGAGACCGTACATAAAGGATGCATTGCGGGTTACGCTAGTGGAGTCACTAATTTTAGCCAAATTAAGCTATATGGACGCTATCATTGGACCACGTTTGCTAGAAAGATCGCGGAAAATTATCCAGCGGGTCCAGAATGCGTGTGCGCGTTTTTGCTTCGACATTCCATCAAGAACTCACGTTACCCCGTACCTAAATAGGCATTCTATTCTTAAAATGAGGCATCGCTACAAACTTCACCTGGCATGTCTTCTTTTCGGTGTCTTAAAACATAAAGCATATCTTTATGAGAAACTGAGTTGGGTGGCGAGTCGGAAATCACATGGGTACCGGCAGTGCATGAGGCCGCTCGCTACACAAAGGCATAGGTCAGCCGCATTTAGAGGTAGTTTCCGCTACGCTGCTACCAAATGCTGGAATAACATTCCACCACCGGATTCCATACGGAACTTACAAAATATTTATAGTTTCAGAAAAAAATTAAAAGTATTTATTTACCAACATCAGCTGGATCGGGAAACGTTAAGACATGACACTCGTGCTATATAATAATATTTTTAGTTCAAAATTATCCAATATTACCAACTTAATGTGTTTGTATCCCGGTTACAAATTAGCTTTTAACTAGAATTAGCCTTTCTGAGAATTATAGACTTCTTTTTCTCCTTGTTCACTTATGTGTGTAAACGTTATTAGTCAATAAGCAAGATTGATGTATTTAGATAATGTAATGATAATTTAGATATGTATTTAGATAAGTTACTATGTGTGTGGCCATACCGCGACCTCAACGACTGGCTCCAACGGAAGACCAGCGCTGATTGCTTGCAGTCAGCACAATGCTGAGTTGGGACCGATTCGCAACAATATCAGTTTTTTTGTTATTTTAGTGTGTTGCTACTACATTTTTTATTTTTTGTTGCGAATAAGTTTATTTTCTTTCTCTTTCTTTCTAAGTTTCTTAAGGATTCAAAGCTAGGTTACCATTTGCGGAGGGAGAGTGAGCCTATATCTCATCTACTGTACATGGATGATCTCAAGTTGTACGCTTCGAAGAAAACAGACCTGATAGAGTTGCTCAAAATAACCGGCAATTTTAGCAACGACATCGGAATGGAGTTTGGAGTAGACAAGTGTGCGGACATCCATGTACAAAGAGGGAGAGTTGAAGATTCTTTTAATCTACAGCTCTCTGAAGATATATCCCTCAGGTCTCTCTCTGAAATGGATTCCTACAAGTATCTTGGTATATCACAAGCCTTAAGTATAGCTGAACAGGATATGAAACAATCATTGAAAGATCGGTTCTTTGCCCGCCTGATAAAAGTGTTAAAAAGCCTTCTATCAGGTGGAAATAAGGTCCGAGCTTTCAATGGTTGGGTCATGCCTGTTCTTACATACTCTTTTGGCATACTAAGGTGGACTCAGTCTGACTGGATGCCCTGGATAGAAAGGTCCGTCGATTGCTGACAGCGTATCGTATGCATCACCCGCGGTCGTCTGTTATGAGGTTGTACATCCCGCGGAAGTGCGGTGGTCGTGGGTTTTTAAACGCTAAGACACTACACAACCGCGAAGTGTGCAATCTCAGACAGTACTTTTTGAGTGTATCCGTGGTGATGTATCGAGATGTTGCCGCAATCGATAGAGGCCTAACTCCGCTTTCCTTGGCAAACGGGAACTGGCGAAGGCCCCAGGTATTAAGTATTTCGGACCGCACAGCTATATGGAAGGGCAAGGAGCTACACGGACGGTTCTATCGGGCTCTTACAGGGCCTGATGTGGACCAGCTCGCTTCCGTGACCTGGCTACGCTTCAGCAACCTTTTTGGGGAAACTGAAGGCTTTGTCTTTGCAATTATGGACGAAGTTATCATGACGAACAACTACCGGAAGCACATCCTAAAGGACGGCACGGTTGACATTTGTCGGGCATGCCACCGTCCCGGTGAGTCTATTAGACATGTAGTTTCCGATTGTTCTCGTCTTGCTAACGGAGAGTACTTGCACAGACACAACCAAGTGGCTAGGATTATCCATCAGCGACTTGCTCTTAAATATGGCCTTGTGGACTCTGAAGTACCGTACTACCAGTACCAGCCTCTTCCAGTTCTCGAAAGTGGTCATATCACGCTCTACTGGGATCGATCTGTTATCACGGATAGGACTATTGTAGCCAATAAACCTGATATCGTGATAATAGATCGATCGATGCGTCGTGTAATGCTCGTTGATGTCACCATTCCGCATGATGAGAACCTTGTGAAGGCCGAAAAAGAAAAATTATCTAAATATTTGGACCTGGCCCATGAGGTTACCGCCATGTGGAATGTTGATTCAACTATAATTATTCCGATGGTCGTTTCAGTCAACGGCCTCATAGTGAAGAGCTTCGATAAACACCTTGAGAAGCTCTCGCTAGGCAGTTGGGTGAAGGGCTTGATACAGATGGCAGTAATATTGGACACGGCACGCATTGTGAGGAGGTTCCTCTCTTTGGAGCCCTGACCACCGGTAGCTTGGGTCGTAGACCTTGCTGTCGGTGGAGCACATTTTTTTTATACAATATATATATAAGAATATTTGTATTTTATATTTTTATATATATTTTATAAGAAATTATACTTAATAAATATATACATAATAATAATACTTGATCGTATTCAAGAAGATAAATTAATTAATTGGCTTAAGAAATATTGCGGTAACGTCATGATACGTTTCGAGAAGATTGGCGAGTGATGGCTAAATACAGATCAGCTTGAAAAGTTGTCGGGGAAACCCATCGATATTTGATGCAGAAACCTTTACCCAGCAGGGAACAAGGGTTAAAAAAATGATGAATTACTCGTACATAATTTATCTATCTATCTATATCATCACGCCAGATCCCTTGCGGGGTAGGCAGAGAGTACAGAGTTCCAACAGGTTCTTTCCTTACATACCTCTCTGGCTTCCTCCACTCTCATAGTTCGTCTCATACACGCTCGCCGGTTACGGAGACTCCTGACTTGTCATTCAGATAAAACCCGGTCTATTTAGTCATGGTAAGATAGGTCTTCCCCGGTACCTACATCCTTCTACTTTCGCATTGTATATCAGTTTTGTCATTCTTTCTTTAGACATTCTTTCTATATGCCCGAACCAACGGAGCATACCCTTTCTCATCTTTGCACCGATACTATCTTTCATACCTACTCGCTTTCTTACTACGCTGTTGATAATACATAATTTATAAAAATGATCACAGCCTTAATGCTTATTCCGGAAGGAATTCAGCTTGACGATATAGATTGTTCCACTTAAATTTCCTAAGTGGGGGTGGTCAAGGTGTGCCGCGTGCACCGACGAGTTAGGTCCAACTCAAAGGATCATATAGGGTGCAACTTTAGACTCCGGACTGCTACAAATAATTTTTTGATAGATAACCCCAATAATACTCCGTCCGAACTAGAATATTCCAAACCAGGGCATAGCGCGAAAGGATTAATGTTAGCGTGACGCTAGCGAGTTGATATGCCATCCTTGTCACACTTCAAATTTACTAAATAAACATGAACGTGACAACCACTTACTCGGTAGCGTCACGCTAATGACAATCTTGTCGTGCAAAGCCCTGTTTAAAGTTTATAAAGAATAAAGTTACCCCCGTCACGTCTATATTTCCCAAGCGGTGATGGCAGAGGTGTGTGCACTCAATTTTTGCCGACGATGTCAGGTCCAGAGTCTCCGTAACCGGCGTGCGTATATGATACGAATATGGGAGTAGAGTAAGCAGAGACGTCTGAAAGGAAAGAACCTGTTGGAACTGAATCTCTGTCTACCCCACAAGGGATCTGGTGTGATGATATAGATGTCAGGTCCCACTTTAAAAAGAGGTTAGCCTATTGTTATTACTGGGCGAAATGTTAAATTCCGTATTATATGTAGTTCTATATATAGTTCACTACATATAAACATAGTATCTATATAACTGTGTAAAATGGATAGATAGGCAATGTTTGTACACACATGCGACGCTCAATTTTAATTTTGACTAAGTTTAATGAAATCTTTGCTTACATTCTAAAGCGTAATTCACTACCCGAACCCTTTTCAATAGAACATGTTTACTCTCACACTGGAAACACTATAAAATTATAATATTATCCTTTACTTGGCCCACCTACGTTACGTAACATACGAACGAGTAAGCGACAACAACGACAAATAAAATATGCCTGCGGTGCCTAAAGTGAAAATAATTATAACAAACAACAAAAAGTAAATAAAAAAATTAAAGTTTATAAATTTACAGTTGTTTGTGTTCTTCTATATCATCACGCCAGTTCCCTTGCGGGGTAGGCAGAGAGTACAGAGTTCCAACAGGTTCTTTCCTTCCAGACCTCTCTGGCTTCCCTCACTCCTTCTTGTAATTTTTTTTTTAAAATGTAGCTTCACTCTTGGATTTATTCCTGTATCTTAGGTGCGTTTACAAACATGAAAATTCACATACACAAACACCCAGACCGAAACAAACTTTCATAGTTCATATTATACACGTTTACCGGTTACGCAGACTCTGGACCGAGACCGAATTGTTTGTGTTCTTAATAATGTAAAATAAAATATGATAATAAACGTACAAGGAACTTATCTATCTTCAGCCGAAAGACGTACGCAGCAGGACAAAGTCCTCCCCCAAAGACCGCCACGACGACCTGCCTTGCACTTGTACACATCCACACCCACGATCTTCACCAGGTCATCGGTCCATCTTGTAGGGGGCCTGCCCACTCCACAACAAACTTTAAACTACATAAATTGCAGATGTTTTTACCATATAAGCGATTGCGCAGATTATGTTCAAGGGGCTTAGCACGGAAAGGTTGACATTAGCGGGACGCTAGTAACTTGATATGCCATTCTTGTGGCACTATATTTTTTTTAAATAATCATAATTTTCACAACACGTCTATTCGCAAGCGTCACGGTAACGTCAATCTTTTTGTGCTAAGCTCTCTGATTTATTTGTATTCGTACATTGCGTATTATATAAATCTACAATAGCTACGTAAGGGGTGGACAACCCGTTACGTTCGCTCACTCGAAGGGTCTGAGTAGACTTAATAACGAGGCTTGGACCAACAAAGCCCTGTATGCTATCTAGTCGTATAACAATGAACTTGTCGGCGAACAAGTTCCAAGTATATGTACTCATATTATAGACTTCAAAGAACTTGAAGCAATTTTCGTACATGTTTGAAAATTGCTTCAAGTTTCATGTAATTACATTTATTGTTTGCTTGTTGAAGTCTATATTGCCACTGTGAAGTTCAAATTAATTGGAAGAAGTATTAATTTGTTCTTAACAATTGTAGATAGGTAGTTACTACAGACGTAACTTTTGCTTCGGATTCTCTCTGGCTTTTTAACTTAAATAAGCGAGAATATATATATATATATATATATATATATATATATATGTATATAATGATATATGGATCAGAGACGTGGTCTCTTACGTGGTTTATAGGTCTCATAAAAAAGCTCAGAGTTGCTCAGCGAGCTATGGAGAGAGCTATGCTCGGCGTTTCTCTACGTGATCGAATCAGGAATGAGGAGATTCGTAGAAGAACCAAGGTCACCGACATAGCCCTTAAGATTAGCAAGCTGAAGTGGCAATGGGCGGGCCACATAGCGCGAAGATCGGACGGGCGTTGGGGCAGAAAGATTCTAGAGTGGAGACCACGTATTGGCAAGCGCAGCGTGGGACGACCACCTGCCAGATGGACCGACGATCTTGTGAAAATCGCAGGAAGTCGTTGGATGCAGGTGGCATCGGACCGGTTACGCTGGAAAGCGATTGGGGAGGCCTATGTTCAGCAGTGGACAAGTATAGGCTGAGATGATGAAGCGAGAATCTGAATTTGACGTTTCTTAATTTACTAGTCGTGTGCCACGGGAATCCTCATCATTAATTTTACCGCCATTTAACCCTTTTAAGGGATGAGAACTCTCTGTGCTTACCATGAGGTGAGTGAGAATATAGAACTCCTTTGTTAAATTTCATGTTTCTAGACCTAACGGTATAATAAGTGCGTTCTGTTGTTTACTCAGTAAGTATTAAGTTTCGTTAAGTAGACTAGCAGTTTCACTCGACTTCGCAGCCGGCCGTCAACAGCGCCACTTACTAGATCCAACTGTAGTTAAGAATCATCAGGGCGTCTATAAGGATAAAAAATCATGAAAATTATAAAGCCGTGTTGAAGAAGAAAAATTACAAACGCGCACCGGAAATTCATATTTTAACAAAAATAAAATTTCGTGTTTGCAGCTAAGTATAGTCACATGACCTATAAATAGATTGTATCAAATATCATACGGTAAAAAAGGCACTGACCACTGAACTTCAGGATGTTTACGTGAGGTCATAATATTCACTCGAGACGATCGGTGTAGCCCTGATTTTAGTCAAGAGTGCTTGAACTAATTCGAAGCGTTGCTTATTTACGACTTTACATATTTTTGTATAAAAATGGGAAATATTTTGTTAACAATTGAATTCAAAGTATATGGCGTGATGATATAGATAGACTGTTTTCATTCACTTAGAGACTAACCGCGAACATGCGCATGACGTACCGTGACATTTGCTTTGATTTTGTAGCAAATTGTATATAATTGTATATTTTTATAAGCTGAACTAAAAATAAAACATAATTCGATACGATGTGGATGTGATCAACATCGTATCGAATTATGGATATCGGATATTAAAAAAATAGACGATTCATATATAATGGAGTACTATCAAACTCCACTAAAAGTACAAAACTGTGATATGAAAGTTCATTTTTATATTGTGTATTTGATGAGTGTGATAAAATGGTTTCATTTATTGCGATATTAATTCGGAACTCGTAACGAGCGGTTGTAGTTCACTCATCATGTCCAATGTACTAGGAGGGATCAAAAAGTAGTGAGAAAGACATACTCCTTGGTAAAAAAAAAATACTGGCAGGCATAGCTCAGATACATACTTGTAATATGAATAAAAAAAAAATCTTCAATTCTCTTTTGTTTTTTTCTGAATGTAGTCATTTGTTTGCTTCGTGTCGGAACGTGTTCTCGAAAATGGAGAAAAACGAAGTGCGAGCCGTAATTAAATACCTCTATTTAAAAAAGTAAACGACGCAAGAGATTCTTTGCGATTTGGAGGCAACATTAGGAGAGTCTGCTCCGCCGTATTCCACTGTCGCAAGGTGGGCTTCTCAATTTCGAGTAGGGAGAACGAGCACGGAAGACGAACATCGTTGCGGCCGTCCGTCGACGTCAGTCACCCAAGAAAATATTGCGAAAGTCGAGAAAATTGTATTGAGCGATCGAAGAGTTACCATCCGATACTTTATTCAAGAAACGGGCATTTTATATGGAAGTATTTAATCTTTGAATACGAGAAAAGTCTCCGCAAGATGGGTGCCGAGAATGTTAACCGACAGTCAGAAACAAAATCCACTTGATATTTCGAAGATATTGTTGGACAAGTTTCAAGATGATTCTGAAAACTTTTTGTCTCGTTTCGTAACAATGGACAAAACATGGGTCCATGATTTTGATCCCGAAACAAAACAGCAATCTTCGCAATGGAAACGGCCATCATCACCGACCCCGAAGAAGTTTCGTGTCGTGGCATCGGCTGGCAAGGTTATGGCCTCAATATTTTGGGACTCAGAAGGAATATTGTTGATTGATTACCTGGAGCGTGGAACCACTATTACAGGCCAATATTATGCACTTTAATTCCCAAGTTGAGGAATGCCATCAAAGAGAAAAGGAGAGGGAAACTTGGAAGGGGCGTGCTGTTTCATCACGACAACGCACCCGCGCACAGGTCGGCAGTTGCGATGGCTGCCATTCAGCAAGCTGGCTTCGAATTGGTTGACCACCCCCCTTATTCACCCGATCTGGTGGCTAGCGATTTTTATCTGTTCCCCAAATTGAAAAAATACTTAAGGGGTAACAGGTACGAAGACGATAACGAGGTGATGGATGCCGTGGAGAGCATTTTGCAGGACCAAGACAAAACTTTTTTGTGAAAGGGATTGAAGTCTTGGAAAAGCGCTGGACTCGGTGTGTAGAAAGACTTGGTAACTATGTAGAAAAATAAATTATTAAGTTATCTATAGTCATTATATTCTATCTCATTCTCACTACTTTTTGATCGCTCCTCGTACTTAAACTTTCATTTGCATACCCACCTACTCACGATTTGTTACGAAATATATTTGTTAATTGATGTAGACGGTTAGACCGGTGCACGGACAAACCCTAGAATAACAGTCGGGTTCAGTAGTAATTGCAAAAAAACTAACAAACGTCCCGCACTCACTGCACTTCCCCATAATGTTGCTAGTTAAAAATTATTTACCACTTTTTGGGGTAAATATTCAGTAAGACATTATAAAATCGTTATTGTTTATTTCTAGCGGTAGCATGTATCTTTATACATATTAACAAAAGAAATAGACGTAATTAAGTAGGTTCTTAAAATAAAACGCGATTCCATTAGCAGTGAGTTAATAATGTTTATTTTTTTATAAGTTAATAATTATATTTTTATTTGTGTCGTTGCGTTACAATTTGACGAACGATTCAACGCAGTGGTTGTGAGCTTAAGCTGCTTTGCCCACTGTATCTAATAGTCGTCGATTCCCGCACAGGACAAATCTTTCTGTGACCCACAATTTTTTTTTCGGTCTGTGTATTTGTGTATGTTAATTTTCATCTTTGTAAACGCACCCACGACACAGGAATAAATCGTAGAGTGGGAATATGTTTAAAAAAGAAATAAGAGGTTCTAGGATCGATTCTTAGGACGGAAAAAGTGTATTATTATTTTAATATCCCTCTTATTGAAACATTTTTTTAAATATTGCCTAAAATGTGGGTGTACGCGGTATACCTCTGCCACCGCCACTTGGCGAAATAGTTTTTTAGTATCTAACATCGTTGACAAAATGTAGGCCTATGATTTTTTTTTTTTTTTTTTGATTTCTTTTTTTTCTTTTTTTGAAAAACGTAGCCCCACACTAGGATTTATTATCGTCCGCCTTATTATTTTACTACTAGGAATAAAATTATATCCCGACTTTAACTATCTTCTACTGCATCATACATATTTATATGTCATTCCTTATAGCTTTAAGTAATTAAAAGTAGATAAAACATTATGTAATAAGTAACTAAATGAATAAAAGTTAGTACTATAACAACTACGGTCCATATTAAATAAGAAGGGAAAAATTGAACTGCGGTATTGGCAACACAGACAAAACGGGCGCATCATTTTTGGTGACAATTATGAACGGAACATTTAATTCAATATTTAAATAATATGATGCCCAATTACGCTACTTACACATGAAATGTAATCCCATCCTGTTTTATTTTGAGCTTGACGGAATAATTAAATTTAATTTGACACCACGCGTAGAGCGCACTGTTCCGCGCGACGGTCGCCGAGTGACTTATCGCGTAAACGGGTAACTACTCGCTTTGCAGGTACTAATTGTTGCTTCAATTCGATGCGCGCCCGCAGCTTCTAAATTATTGTTATTCTATGGGAAAACCTAAATCTAGTTTTGATGCACCCTTTATGTAATAATTGGAATAATGTTACCACCTCATTCTACTAATAAATAAAAAAATATCTAACAGGATTTCTAACAGGTATAGGAATATCGAGTGTGTGTGTGTGTGAATAATCTACGCTGTTGGCTGCGGGGTCTTTACAGCTTCACCAGACAAGAGGGCGAGCGTGCAACCACTACGCTCGAACCAGAAGGGCAAGGGGGCAACTAGTTCAAGGGCGCCTCAAGGAGGAACGGCTTCGGCTTGGGCAGTTGCTATGGGGGAGGGCGTATACTAGGTGTCTCGCCGTGGTGCACTCTGTATCGGCTGGCGGGCAAGGGATTCTTCGACCTCGCCGGCGAGGTCGGTGTCTGATCCTGTGTGCGGTATAGATGAAGGGATGTGAGGGCATCGGGAGGGTCGGTGAGAACATGCCGCCGATGGCGGTAGCGGTTGATAGATAGGATGGGAGTTAGGTTCGTAGTCAGCGGCGGCTACAATTAGCGGATTACTATGATTGGACGCGTTCGCAAAATATCGGGTTGTCGCCTTTTTAATAAAGGCGCGAATAGGTTCGAGACCGAGATCGGAATGGAGAATCGAAACACGTATCCAGCCGTGTCGATATACGTACGAGTCTTATATAAATACGTCATGAGCCAATTGCACGATATCAAATTAGATACAGTCGAATGAATTGTGGGAATATGTTGTGTCCTCATCCGCAAATTATTCTCAAAAAATAAATTTACTATCAACGCTTGCCAAGGTATTCGAGGCTATCCTACACAAATATATTCACTTTCTAGTTGAGCTGTTTTTATGTAATGAACACGAAATCTGAATATAACATGGCATCTGGTGTATGATATTTTTATCCATTGTAACCGCAGAGGTTTTGAGGTGACCATTGAGACTTTGTGTTATGAAAATTTTTAAGTAATTTACAATGTCATATTGTGCTGGTTATACTCTTAACCCTAGAGATTTCCCGGAGACTACTCAGTCTTAGCTATTTACCTTCGCGATCGCGATCCAGCAGCTAGAGATGGCTTGGAGAAGTCAGCGCCCGAAGGTTAAGAAATTACCATCTGTAGTAACAATAAAACAGCTTCTACTATCCTGTTGCTGGACCAATGCCTTTTCTCACAAATTAAAATCAGAAAGAACAGATGATACTCCACCACATAGATCCATTGCGGATTGGCAGAGACTACAAGTTATGGCAACCTTCTGTTGGAGCATATCAAGTTGCCTGTACTGAATCCAAGTTGGCTTAACGACTACCATATAAAGTGACCAGGAACCAGGACGAATGGCTTATCATGTATTCTAAAGCATGGAAATGCTCGAATATGTAAATTTAACAGCATTTTTAAGCGGTTACCAATCTGGGATTGACCAAGCCGAACATTGCTTAACCTTGATGGTCGCTTGAAACGCTGTAGTGCTACGGGCGTCTAGTTTTATTATCATTATTATATGTTGGTAGTGCTTTATACAAAATATACGCCAACCGCCGCCTTTTATACGCCGCCTTTTATACGCCAACGACCTTACTATACCTATATGGATATAAAATTCACACAGGATTCAATATGACATTGATAAACGAATAGAGCATCAAGAACTAAATGGAGTTCGCGCTAGTAAATAGTATGAATTGACTTTTGGCCGAATGCGGCACTCAATCGGATTCTATTATAAGTCGGGGATGGTGAGGTCTATAAAAGATTTAGGTGTCATATCCATCAATATATTCACATTTAGACAATGATATGATCACTGTTTTCCTAGGGACTGTAATATAATTATGAGTTTTCAATATTAATGGTCTCTATAACTGATGCAAGTATGATATATGTGGGTTTAGTTACAAACCAACTAAAAGCACATATGTAATGAGTAATTGGACTATTGGTAATTTGCAGACTAGAACACGTGCTTAAAAGTTATGTCAAAATAAAGTTTAATTCATAAAACTTATTCAACTTTTAGTTACGATTTTTTTGATTCACGGATTGAGACTCGAAATATCCTATGTACAAATCTATTGTCACGTGTTACTATCGACATTCTAATTAGCATCGATTAGACTTCACTAAATACATCAATTAACTTAATTATTATTATTTTGTTTCCGCCCAGTCTTGAAGTTTTACCTGCTAACTAAGGCACATTACTAGAACAGTCAGATAAACACTTACATACTCTACAAATTGTAGTAAATGATAAAAAATACCCTTGTCAAGAAGACAGCGAAAGTAACGAAAGTACTTTTTCTATTTTATCAGGGATGTTTGGAATGAAGCAAGTTTCGATAGCTTTAAAGTAAAAAAATGGTGCATCCAAAACTTGATATTTAAATATAATGTATTTTTGATTTTAAATGAGCTCTATAAAGGCTCGGCGCTTTTAGTTTTTTGTAGTAGACACATAGTTTTATATCTATCTATACCATTACGCCAGATTCCTTGCAACATAGGCAGAGAGTACAGAGTGCCAACAGGTTTTTCCTTTACGGACCTATCTGGCTTCCTCCTCCACTCTTATAGTTCACAGATAGTTTTATTGTATAATATTTTATTTTAAGTGTTTTGAAAGAGTTTAAAATAAAAGCTCCCGGGTATGGTTATCGCAAGCTTTTATTTCGCACCTTTTTCATCTTAAGCAGAAAGTAAAAGTGCTTATACAAATTTAGTCTTGAGAGAGCAAATAGGTATAATCGAGAAAAAAAATTGTTTCAAAAGAATTGTTATTTATAAAGAAATTTGTACGCAATTTCGTTTGCCATTTTCTTTCCTAACATTGTCAAGTAAACCGCGTGCGCAGTTTTATATTTGAGACTTAATATTCCACGTTAAACTGTAGGTAATACGAAATACAGGCAAAACACTAGAATAGACGAAGTTTAGGTGACAAATAAACTAGTAAAATAACAGTATCATACCAGTTTATTTCTTACATAATCTAACCCAAACACAACAAACTACAGAGTTTATGTTTCTAGTGTGTGTGAATGATCTACGCGAACTACCCTATTGGCGCGGGGCCTTTACAGCTTCACCGGATAAGTTTTATATTTCTTGTAAAATTATCTCGATGTCTTAACGTTTAAGGTTAGTTAGGAGATGACTCGTTAGTAAGCTAAATTATATTGGTATATTTGGTAGCGACCTATATAATAAAGAATAGATAAATATTTAAAATTTCCCACCAACCTAATTGTCTCCGCACTTAAATTAGATAAAAAGGTATTTGTTGAAAGACGCTTATGGTCGATATGTCAAGTGTGTTTGTATTTTATTTTATCTAAACGTATTAATAATTTTAAATACTTTATTGTAAGTTATATTTAACTCATAAAGGTTTTTTGTAAATTTTTATCCTAAAATGATGTATGGGAAATTCAATTGGGTAATCGGCTTGTTATATTTTAAATCTACTATAAGTTAAATACGCATTAGGTATATTTATTTTACTACCTATAAGTACTAACTTAAATTTATTTACCCATCTATAAGTTTATGGGAGTTGAATTGTGGTATTATTACGACAGAATTTGACAGAATCAACAATAATTTATATAACAAAATTAAAGTTTGTTATGTAAATTATAGTTAATTCCACTTCACGTATACAATGTTTAAAATAAATGTTAAGAATAACTAAACATGTTGACTCTATTAAAGTATGTTTGTTAAGGAATGCGCACTGTCGCCACCAATGTTAATTGTGCACTGGATATTAAGAATTCATGTTGCTTGTGCAAACAAGTGGCATATGTTTGCGATTCGTGTGTTCGGTTGCTGACCGAAAACGTAGGAAAAAGATGTGTTATCTTTATTGCTCAATATTATTATGTCTTTCCCAAGTATTTGTTTCGTAGTGCTTCAGTACAAAAATAAACTCGATCCAAGCATTTGCAAGCGCGATTGAAACAATTCAGAACATCTCTACAACTGACTTGCCACGGCAAGTAGTTTAAAGAGTAGTTTACAGGGGAATTCCATTATGGAAAGAAAATTCTCAAGTAAATGCGGAGCAGTTCTGGGTATAAATAAGGCGATGCGGGCGGTACGTGGGAGGAACGCGACTATTTTACAACGGTTCAATTTGAACTGCAAGGCTTTATATTTATGAGACATTGATAAACTTTTCCTTCTACAAAGAATTAGTATTCTCGTTGGACCTCTAGTTAGAGGTTACTATTGAGTTAGTATAAAAAGTAGATTTCAGAGGCCATGATAACTGTACCTGGACATTGTCCGACCTAGGATTAGAATCCAGGATCTTGTGATTGCCAGCCGCACTATGTACCACTAGACTAATGAGGTAGTTGTTATACCTTGAATCAAACGCTTTAATTAATTAAAAAAGGTTTATTGCAAGAGGGAAATCTTATCATTCTCACTTGACAGTCCCCAAAAAGTTGCCGCCCATAAAATTTAAATATTAGGAGTTATGACACCCTTCCCGCCTTAGATGCCTGCTATGTACTTTCTATCTACTCCGCAAGGGATCTGGCCTAATGATATAGATAGACTATTACAATCCGATTAGAACAGCTATACAGAAAAACAATGTTTTACCTACCTTGTATGTTACCAAAGTAAAATTCCTCCTCGCGGCGTTCAAATGTTCTTACTATTACCCAATTTGGTTGATATGTGTTCGTTTGACCGGGACTTGGTTCCTAATAGTTATGGCACGCTGACGGGACGGAAATGTTACGTACGACTTGCCTCCAATCCAATCCTGAAGCTTGCTACTTCACGAACAAAATACCGATAAGAGAGGTCAATTTCATAAGAGAATTTGATATATCACATTGTTTTTTCCATGTATGAATCACGTGTGTGACCGGGACTTTATTGCGACTTAGGCTAAATTTGGTTTGTATATCCTCCATCAATCTGTTTAGGGTCTGCGTGGTGGAGTATGATGTATACTCTCTCATTTCGATTTTTGATAAAAGGCTAAGGCCCGGTTTAATAAAATAAAAATGCGACAATTATTCAAAATAACTGGACAAGTGCAAGTAAGACTCGCGCTCTGAGGGTTTCGTACCGGGTTCAGTTTCGGGCAGTTTCAGCGCCAAATTGTAGTTTCGTCGGGTCTAGAGAACTCGTCAAGACAATGATGGCAAATGACCAATGAGCCCAAACACGGCGGGGTTATGTTGAGTAGTTGAGCAGTTTCTATGGCCACCTCCCGGCTCCATCATCAGACCCTGGACATCGTCCGGATTTATAAAACTCGTCAAGACAAATCCAACGAGAACCCAAACACTGCAGGATTATGTTCAGTAATTGAGAAGTTCTATTGGCTACCCTCAAGCTTCATTATCAGACCCTCGATATCATCCAGGTCTACAGAACTCGTCAAGGCAAATCCAACGAACCCAAACATTGTTGGATTATGTTGGGTAGTTGGGTAGTTCCGTTGGCCACTCTTCGGTTCCATCATCAGATCCTGGACACCATCAGGGTCTACAGAACTCGTGAAGACAAATCCAACGAGCTCAAACCCGGCGGGGGTATGTTAAATATTCGGGTAGTTCCGTTGATCACCTTGCCACTTCATCATCAGACCCTAACATCATCTGGTTGTATAGTACTTATCAATACCAATCTAACAAGCCTAAACACGAGGTGGTTATGTTGTGTAGTTGACATGTTCCCATGGCCACCTTTCAACTCCATCAAAAGACTGTTCTGGAGCTGGGTCCATGCTTTGTACTATATTATTGCATTGTCACCGAACTTACATACGTATGCTAAATTTCAGCTCAGTCGGATACATGCTTTCTATTGTTAAACGCTATTGGATATCTTAATATTATAAAATAAAATTAATAAATAAAATACCCGAAGTGCTTGAAAATGGATTACAAGATTTGAATCAGAAAGACAAAACCACATACGAACACAAAAGCTTCTAAAAAGTAACCTATACTTCGTTAGTCTATTAGCGATAATGCGCGTAGCGATCACGAGGTCGTGAGTTCGAATCCTAGGTCAGAACAAATGTAATTTTTCGATAGTAATATTTCCAGTGTCTACTGGCATTGTACCCGATATAATGGCATTAGGCTTGCCCCCTATTGCATGAGAGCTAACAGCCGACCTTGAGGAATAGAGGTGTGATGATGTTTATTTTCATATATAATGAACAACGTTGATATCCAATTATTTCTTTATAAAAAAATCACATACACCGGGACGCCGACATTCCCCAAGCGGGAGTGGCTAAGAGGTGTACTATGTGCGCACACCAACTTATTGCTAAGAATGTAAGGTGCCAATGTAATAGGGACGAGGCTATTGCTTATTATACCGGGCACAACTTCTTTGGACTTTCCTATAGAAAACTACATTTTGCTCGCTACAATTTGCACGAGATCCTCCGCGATCAATAAACGCATTAAACGGTACCTACTTGTTCAACGAGGCAGTCCATAAAAATACCATTTAAAAAAGCGCTCTTTCATTATAACATTTTGCCGTAATTATATTAATAACATTTAATTGCGAGCGTGTATAAGACGAACTGTAAGAGTGGAGGAAGCCAGAGAGGTATATAAGGAAATAACCTGTAGGAACTCTGTACTCTCTGCCTACCCTGCAAGGGATCTGGCGTGATGATACAGATAGACAGATAGAAGTTTGTATGTTTGGATGTTTGTTACTCAATTACGTAACAACGGCTCTACGATCGATCTCTGTAATAGAATGTGTAATAGTATGAACATAAAGTATTAGTCATTATCTCTAAGTTGACTGCCTCGTTTGTCTAGTCACTTGACTCGTGATCTTTAAGCGATCACTTGATGATCACGAGGTCCTGGGTTCAAATCCTAGATCGGACAAATTACGTTTTTCTAACGGAAACTTCCTAGTATAAGTCCGGAGTTTGGAATTGTGCCCGGTATATGGAAATATTGCCCCCTATTACATGGGATCTAACATCGTAGGCGAACCTCCGCTTGGGGAATATAGGCGTGACGGTGTTTTTTTATGTTTTTCCTAAGTAGATTCCAAACTATAAAATAGTTACGCAGCGACAACGTAATCCCGTTTAGGCGTGTTAGATTGGCATTAACAAGTACTATACAACCAGATAGTGTTCAGGGTCTGACGATGAAACCGAAAGGTGACCAATATAACCAACCGACTACCTACCGTGTTTGGGCTCTATGGATTTGTCTTGAGCACTTTAGACCCGAACGGTGTCCAAGGTCTGATGATGGAACTGGAAGAAAATCATAGGAACGTCTCAGCTAAGCAAAATATTTTCGTTGTGTTTTTGATATAAAAGCACGTGCATTTGAATTAGAGCACGTAATGCGTTTTGTTTACTGTGCAGTGGTAGTATGGCAAAACCGGTCAAGAACAATTTATTGGATGTTTTATTATAAGTATTTTAGTCTTTTGGTAAGAATTAAGAAAGAGATCTTCGCTGCAAATGTACGGAATAAAGAGGAACGCGACAGTACTTGGACAGTACGCTTTCTCGATAACGTCAATCTGTGCTAAACCGTCTGTTTTCGTATTCTAGAAAACACTAAAGACTGGTTCTTATATTTAACTCAAGGATAGATTGGTTTAACACCAATACAATTTTGATAAATTTATACAGAAAATATGTGAAAATTCTACTGGCTGAAAGCGCATCTATCAATTGATAATGACGGAATAACTAACTAGTTAAAGGAACAAGCCATAAACGCCGTTGATCGGTGTCGATTAAGATTCGGTTTTTGTGGATTTTGGTTAGTTGAATTGGCCCCCTCAGGAGAGAACAAAATGCAGTTTCTAGAGTTAACGAGTTTAGCAAGGTTCTATAAGAGGACGGTATGCGCCGTGCCGGAAGTTGAGAGTCCTCATATTATTATTCCGAGCCAAGAAAATTGCTCTCGCAAAATCCATTTTGTTAGAGCAACAGGAAGCTAGGTAAATATTACTTAAATGATATTACCCACTGACTAGCTTGTATAGGGTACAAGGTACATAAATTAGTCTCTACATATTGATATCTGTTAAATAATTTTCTCGTGCCTTTTTCGCCTTGCCTTTTGGAGGGTTAGAAAATTATTGTTTGTTTACAAATACTCTAGTAATAAATATAGGATGCATTTTTAATCAAGTTTTTCCATAATGAAATCCGAGAGCAAAGTTATAAGGCTCCTTATTTGTTTATTTATTTAATTATTATCTGAATGTCGTTAGCTCGTTTTTCTTTCAAATCGGCCTAAAAATCCACCTGTTATCTTATTAAAACTCACTACTGAGTATCAACACGGCTTTCATTACTACCAAGTTTTTCAATTAAGGAACTTCTGGTAGCTATATTATTTCAATTAAAAAAAAATGTTATAATAAATCCTAAACAGTCGATGTGAAATTTCTATTTTTAACAGACAGTTACGAAGACGGGAATGTTGTTAAAAGTTTTTGAGTGTATAATCTATAATTTTCCCTTCGCAACATCTGTACGTACTGAGACCGGCTGACTGAATAACTTTGGACCGTCAGTGATCCGCGGTCACGAACCAATGATACTATTTCGAGCATAAATTAGCTATTAGCATATTATGAGCTTATTCGTGCAGATGCAGAGGCGTTTATTTTGAAAAATGACTTTAAGAGCTTAATTCGTCTATGATGATGATGATGCGATCCAGAACGATTTCAGCCACAGCGACTGCATCAACTCGGTTATCATTGACTATCATGCGCTCGCATGTGGCTTATGTAGCCGATCTTCTTGGTAAAGAGATAAAGATATGTCTGTTTGTTTGTAATCGACAGACTCTGAAACTACTGAACCGATTTTAATCATGTTTTCACCATAAAAAACCTATTATTCAGTAGTAGATCCGGTAGATGGCGCCTTTGTCGACCGGGTGCGTGACCGCGGAAGACTGCTAGTATATTATAAAGATAGATAGCGATTAAAGTCATCCCTAAATCTAAAGAAAGCCTTTGCAACTGATAGATAAATTTGCTTACTGCTGGTGGTACATGACTGATTTTCCATTTCAGTAACGTCGAAATTTTACAAGTATGGGATTAATCTATCTATCAGTTAAATGGTGATACTGCGTAAGGTAACTTAATTATTAACATATTACGAAGTATGTAAAGTTCGAGCATAACGGTTAAAATGGACGGAATTCATTACAGAAGAATCAATCATGAAGGATCAAATCATACTGGGTTATTTTATAGTACAATTTGTATCCATCCGCAATGGATTTGTAATATTCCGGGTATATCCGGTAGATGGCGCCTTTGTCGACCGGGTGCGTGACCGCGGAAGACTGCTAGTATATTATAAAGATAGATAGCGATTAAAGTCATCCTTAAATCTAAAGAAAGTCTTTGCAACTGATAGATAAATTTGCTTACTGCTGGTGGTATATGACTGATTTTCCATTTTAGAAACGTCGAAAATTTACTAGTATGGGATAAATCTATCTATCAGTTAAATGGTGATACTGCGTAAGGTAACTTAATTATTAACATATTACGAAGTATGTAAAGTTCGAGCATAACGGTTAAAATGGACGGAATTCATTACAGAAGAATCAATCATGAAGGATCAAATCATACTGGGTTATTTTATAGTACAATTTGTATCCATCCGCAATGGGTTTGTAATATTCCGGGTATATTAGCATTAACACGTGTTAAAACTCTGCACGTAACACGAAAATTTTCGCAGGGAATCAAATCATACTGGGTTATTTTATAGTACAATTTGTATCCATCCGCAATGGGTTTGTAATATTCCGGGTATATTAGCATTAACACGTGTTAAAACTCTGCACGTAACACGAAAATTTTCGCAGGGAATACCCTCGTGTGAATCAGACTGATAAAGCGGTAGGTGGGTTATCTACGGATTGTGGCTTATCTCGCTGCCGCGCGGGATCGTGCTAGACCCGCCGCGGTCGCTTAACTACCACACGAGAAATAGTAAACTGTAAACAAAGAACGTTAACTTTTTTAGGGATCAAAAGCAAACCGATGTTTCGTTATGTTTTTTTTTTACCATGCCGACAAAGAAGGTGGGCTTTTCAGGGATCGCGAGGGAACCAAAATTTCGTTTTATTTTTCCGCTATAGTTTTGAGTTTACCTAGAGTTTAGAAAAAATCATATAAGGTATTGGACCGATAAACCCCTTGTAAGTATTCCCCGGCGTACTATGGAGAGATCAACCTGCATATGCCGTTCTATGCCAAATAAATTCGAGTAAAAATTGGTAGCATTAGCTTATAAGCTAAAATAAATTTAATAGGTTTTGCGTGATACTCGAACAATAATCAGACAATCATGATTAAAGAAAATGACGTCATGTGGCCTAAACAGTTAAACCCTGTAATGTCTATTCATATAAATATAAGATAGGATATCTTATATTTATAGTCGTACGTAGTAAGTCAGTTTATTTATATTTGTAAAATACTTTGTGAAAAAGAGCATGTACTGCGCGATTAAATACGCGAGAAAACGGGTTGCAAAATAAGTACGAAAATTTTGTCAATGTAATGAGGGGAGACCCTCATTATACTGTGACCTAACATCGTCGGCGATATGTAGTATACACCTCTGCACATCAGCTTGTGCAATATAAAAAGCAAAGTGTGTGAGTCTCTGTATTAATTTCCTTCCAAAACAATTACGGAGGAAACGAAATGAAAAATGGCATCTCGAGGCCTCAAAAAGTCACTTTTGAACCATAATTTCCCCTGTTTACAAAGAGGGTCCGCTGCATAGTCATTTATTCAAGAAGTGCCTAATCCGTCAGAATATTCATTCACGTCTTATACAATTAGTTCCCGCTGTAGGTTGTGGTGTTTTAACTTTTCTATACTGAGAAATTTCACTGTTTATCAATTAAAGCATTTATGTGTTTATAGTCAAGCCGACCCAAAAGTGACCCGCGATATTAAATTGTGCCTAGAGGTTTGTAGGTTGTGCATGTGATAGTATTTTTCTTATAACTGCGTTTTTTATTTATGACTGGATCTTTTAAAATCATTTATCGCGAAACATCTTTGAAGATCAATGCACGGTATGACTCTCATTTAATTTTTGGTAAATTAGAAAAAATAACTATTTAATAATAAGACTCGTTTATATCGATTTGTGAGAGAAGGCCTTTGACTAGATTTATTACTACCAGTCACACAATATTTAATTGTATTTTAACACATATAGTATCAATTTTAGCCATTTTATTGCGCTTTATACAGTCATTCATTTTATTCACTATGATAAATGATGTCTATAATAAATAATCATTCAAGAATCATACTACTACCCAACTTTAGATCATATGATGAAAATATAAAAGGGAGCGAAGCTCTATTTATTATTGGTACAGACCACAGGTGCCTGATTATCTGAGAGGGAAACCATTTTGTAGTTATGATAGATTGTGCACTCGTAATCGTTTAGAACTACGCTCAACCTTCGTCACTGAAGCTTAGCGGAGCTTTGAGATACTTCACGACATTTTTTGAATAATATAAAAAAATAGTGGCTTTTGCGTGAAATGTTTGGAACGTAACGTAGACGTATGTAAACGTAAAGTTTTTGAACTGCTTATAGAAATACTGTCGTAATGAAGATATTACGCTAGCGGAGTCATTACATATTATTTTGATTTGAAGTGGCCCATGGAACCACCCAACTACTCAATATAACCCCGCCGTGTTTGGGGTACTATAGACCCGAATGGTGTCAAAGCTCTGATGATGGAGCTGGAAGGAAGCCATAGGAACTCCACAAATAAACTAACGAATATATCTTATATTCGTTGTGTTTTTTTTTGGTATAATAGCTTGTTTTTAATGAGGTCTTTTAAATTAAATTATTTTAGGTCAGTAACAACTTTCAATTGGTGGTATATTGTACCATAAATGTCAATATCTAGGCTCCGTATGTCCTGACAGGACACCGAAGCTTTTGTCTATTAACTTTGTGGTAATAATAAAACAGATAGACATTATCAGACGTATGAGGCACAACACGTAATGACCTACATCAACTAAGCCTTCCACTGTCTGACGTAGGCTAATATAAATAAAATATATGGTATATGACATGAGTTATCCTACGATACAAGGACATTGCCTTTGTTCCATATTTCGTAATGTAAGTGAAACAAAGTTTCTTTTCCGTTTCTTGAACTACTTTCAATGACCCCAATAAAATCCTTTGCAATGTCCAAACTTGCTATTATGATGAAATTGTCGTCAACAAAAATAAAACCTTCCCAAACTATCCATCTTTTTTTATAGATGTTGTTTAGTTTGGAGGCGCTCGTAGCGCTGTGCGTCCGCGGTGTTCTTACCGATCACCAAGGTTAAGCAGCGTTTGACTCGGTCGGCCTGAGATGGGTGACCGTTTGTGGCATTTTCATATTCAAGCGTCTCCGTGCTTCGGGAGGCACGTTAAGCCGTTGGTCCCGGTTACCACTTAATGTGGTAGTCGTTAAGCCGAGTTGGAAGCCTTAAAGGCGGCTTGATAAGTTCCAGCAGCAGATGGCCACAAACCTGCCTCTACCAATCCGCACTGGGTCCGCGTGGTGGAGTATGACCTAATCTCTCTCACCTCGATTTGTGAGAGAAGGCCTTTGCCCAGCAGTGGGCAGTATAGACTGATATTATTTATTTTATTAGTTTGGAACGATGCCCCTTTTTGTAGTACCATTTAGGTAGCAAGAATTATTACAAACTCTACGCAAGGACTTTTATGTAATGGTCATTACATCATGTATTGTAAAATATAATGTAAAATGTATGTAATTAGGATAGATGTATTTCCATGGCGAATTAATTCGCGATAAAAATGAATTCAAGTTATCGGGGTCTCGTTTAGCGTGATTCGTAATTTTAATATTACTTTGACCACTAGTCAAAATGCAACAGAAATATTCATCACTTTGATTGACGTAAAAGTCGACAATCGAACTACTGTAACGACTACATAGATGGAATAAACCACATTTTCTCGTCTCCACTGCGAGCATTCGCACCAAATTAACATTAAGATACGGATTGTGTGGTGTCTTAAATCAAATATTCCGTATCTGGAGTATTCTTACGTGATAACAACACAAACAAAACACACTCGTCACGCCTATATTCCCCACCCGGGGGTGGCACAGGTGTACCATGTATACACCCATTTTTCGCCGACGATGTTTAGTCCCATGTAATAGGGGGCGAGCCTATATACCGGGCACAATTCTACATTTCGGACTGACACGGATTTCTTTGTTAGAGAAACTAAATTTGTCCGACCTAGGATTTGAACCCAGGACCTGGAGATCTCAAAGCACATACATAAGAAACGTTTCTAATGAGTTTCTACAGAATTAAGAATAATCCCTTTGAGAGCCACTGTGATATCAGAGGGCATAGCAAGAAAAGATTGATGCTAGCAGGACGCTAGCGACTGAGCGCGCTGTCACGTTCACGTTTATTTAGTAAATTTATAGTGTGACACGGATGGCATATAAACTCGGTAGCGTTACGCTAATGGCAATCTTTTCGTGCTAAGCTCTCAGTATCGCATAATGTTCCCGAGTGGAATTGGATTTTCCGTATAAACGACTTATCGCTGAAGTGTTCATAACGAACGAACGTAATCCCTTTGAGTAACTCCAACTATCTATCTATCTATCTATATCATCACGCCAGCTCCCTCGCGGGGTAGGCAGAGAGTACAGAGTTCCAACAGGTTCTTTCCTTACATACCTCTCTGGCTTCCTCCACTCTCATAGTTCGTCTCATACACACTCGCCGGTTACGGAGACTCTTGACTTGCCCTTCAGCTAAGACACGGTCTATTTGGTCATGGTAAGATAGTCTAGGTCTTCCCCGGCACCTACATCCTTCCACTTTCGCATTGTATATCTGTTTTGTCATTCTTCCTTCTGGCATCCTTTCTATATGCCCGAACCAACGGAGCATACCCTTTCTCATCTTTACACCGATACTATCTTTCATACCTACTCGCTTTCTTACTACGCTGTTGCGAATACGATCGGTCAGCGTGTCTCCGCACATCTTCCGCAGAGATCGCATTTCGACCGCATTTATCCTGATTTCGTTCTCCTTCTTACATACCCAACTCTCACTGCCATATAACAGCGTTGGGACAAGCACTCCGTTATGCATGGCCAGCGGCGCCTTTTGGCTTAAGTGCCGGCTCCCAAGTAGCCTTCCCATCGCACCATTCACTCTATTACCTGCATTCACTCTTCTCTCTATATCAGAGGTGTATTTCCCATCCTTACTGAAGGCGCATCCAAGATATACAAACTCATTCACTTGCTCCAGCACATCGTTACCAACCACAATCCTTGCATTCGTTCTGGTTTCTTCCCGTTCAAAAACCATAATTTTGGTTTTCTTCACATTCAAATGTAAGCCATGGTTCATGCAGTTGTCTCTCATAACTGTGACTAGTGTTTGCAGATCAGTGGCTGTTGGCGCTATCAAAACCGCGTCATCTGCATACAATAGGTGGTTTATCACTAGATCACCCATTTTTACCCCTTCAGTCATCGCATTCAGTCTTTGAAGACTTTTAAGAGTAACTCCAACATTTACCTTTTAGTGCGTGCGCTCGAATTAACGATACATAATAACAGATGGAAAATAAATAAGAATATTTTAAAGGACCTTTTGAAACAAGTTGAAAATATAGCGTTTTTACAATAAGAAAATAAACCGCTAGGTCGCTGTCAAAAAGGTATAGATAAAAAAGAGTGGGCCGTGCAATAGCTTTGTGCGCCCTATGAATAGTCGCTGAATGTTGAAAGAATAATTGTGTCTTTTGTGTAAGCTACCAGTGCATCAGCGCTCAGACAGAGAACACATGTACATATGTAGCAGTACGAAAACTACCAGAGGGCTGAGTACGAAAAGTTTGTCGTTGGCGTGACGCTAGCGAGTTGATATGTTAACCTTGTCACACTACAAATTACTAAATAAACATAAAGGTAACAGCACGCTGACTCGCTTGCATCACTCTGTCAATCTTTTTGTGTTAAGCTCTCAGAATTCACGTACTCTTAATAAAAAACAACGCTACAGACAATGACGCGACAGCTCGACTGATCACTTCGAAACTCAATTTTCCTGTAGCATCGTTTGGTAAGTGCGTCAATTTTGGTTGCTCGTACGTAGTACTACTGGTATGTACGTTATGTGGCACATTTATTAATGTTACTAAGCCCTCCACGCATTTCCATCATTGCTACTCTGTAACCTAGGATCCACACAGTGTGACACAGATGTGTTAGTTCTGTGCGCTTTTGTTTTAAAGACATTTGAATGGACTTATCATAAACGATTTGCCACTTTTCTGAGCATCTCGGTCGGTCAGAGATAGGTGACCGTTTGTGGCATTTTCGGAACGCACGTTAAGCCGTTGGTCCCGATTACCACACAATGTGTTAGTCGTTCAGTCAAGTTGTAAGCCTTGGTAAGGTTGATAAGATCCAACATCAGGTGGCACCAAATCTGCCTCCACCATTCCGCACTAGGTTCGCATGGTGAATGTCATACCTAATCTCTTTCACCTCGATTTGTAAGAGGAGGCCTTTGCCCAGCAGTGGGACAGTTTAGGCGATATCATGATCACTAGGTCAAAAAACATTTAACAGGAAATGATAATTTTATTTTACGCAAAAGGGTTACCTGGCACAATACCTAACCTAACCTGCTAAAAACACCAACATATTTTCCTATGCTTACAAAGGTCTAAAATCTATTATTAAACGAACAATGGGTTGAGTTGAATGATTAAACTCATATTTTCACTCGTCCCAGAGACGAGTAACAATTAGGGCACATGGATACCGGTCCCTGCTGTAAAACATTATTTAACAGTAGACTACGATGTAGAGTACGATGAGTACTATGCTCATAAATTAGGTTTAAACCGTGTCACCACCTACCTAAGTTTCCCACGATGACCGATACTCAAATTCAAAAGATTCATTTTGTATAAAAAGTGTAAAACTGGCAATTCTTAAGTGCCCAAAAATTAAAAACAGTCATCCTAAGTAGAAAAAATCGGTCAGTTCCCGCCCGAAGCGATGATTTTTCTTTCTAATTAGAATCAATATTCTATGTTATAAAACGCGGCATTCATTAAAATAATTATCGACAAGTTTATAAATAAATTTACATTTTTTAATCTAATCTTCTTACTAATCTAACGCCGGATTCGATTGCGGTCTCCACTGAGAAGATCCGAAGAGAAAATTAGCGGGCTTGACTTTTTTGTTTAATCCTCTTTTCAATTCTTTTCAATCATCAAAAATTCGGAATGCGTCGAACTGTGGCAGCAAATACAGTCGTACAAGGATCTTTTGGCCCGCCGCCAACATCGGAAATAACGCTGTCATCTAGTGAAATATCACTTCATGACAGTTGCAGAGTTGCCATTAGCTATGAAATTTACATTTATAAATTTAGTAACTGCGCGGACCCACCTGTTGAAATATTTCCCCTGAAGCAGGAATGAGGAATGAAAGAAAAGAAGAATTTTATAGCCACAATTCTAGGTGCCATATGTGAGGTGATTTAGAATTCAATTAACATAAATAGCTTAACTCTTACTTATGCTGGATAGTTTGTGTCTTGTGGATCAGTACGGACCAACACCGCGAACTTACCTGAAAAATAAAATGAAACTGTTACAAATTGTTTATAGCAGTTAACTTTTTTACACATAGCTATTAACTTTTTTAGCTCTGAGCAATACTTCACAACATGGACTGTGTGCGGATTGGTGGAGGTAGGTTTGTAGCCACTTTCTATTGAAAATTATCAAGCCACCTGTAAGGCCTTCAACTTGACATAACGACCACATGAAATCATAACGGGCATCAACGCCTTAGCGTGCCTAAGATGCATGGAGGCACTTAAATGTGGAATGGCCACCCTGGTGATTGCTATGAATATCACAGTCTCGCAGCGCTACGAATGCTGCGTAATATTAGTTATTTAATATCGGAAAAGCGAAAAAGCGAAAATAACCCTTCAGCACCTCGCAGTAACAGAGAATTTTATCAAAATACGATAAAAGCGTGCATAAAAGAGTGGAATTTATGATGTGAACGGATGTGGCTCTCGCGGGATCCTCCGCCGGCGCCGTACATGTTTTATAATACCATCTTCAGCTTAGATTGCCACGCAGGTTCCATACGCACTTTGTGCTCTCGCTGTTTTTATCGACGCTTTCACAGTACATTGGGCAAATGCTGTACTTATTTATGAGGTGTAAATCGTTGATTGTCTGACCATTTTTGTACCGTTTAAACCAATTGCGGTGGTTATGATTGTAGACTAAAACTTTATCGTATTCGAGTAGATAGCTTGATTAATTGGCCCAAGAAATATTAGCTTAACCCGATGATACGTATCGAAAAGATTGATCACAGATAGCCACATACAGATTCACTTGAAAAGTTATTAAAAAAACACATCGATATGTGATGCGGAAACCCTTACTCAGCAGGGAACAAGGGTCAAGAATAAAGTAGTGAATTATATAATTTATGAAAATGATTTCAGCCTTAATACTTATTCCAGAAGAAATTTAGCTTGACGATATAGATAGTTTCACCTATATTTCCTAAGCGGGGGTGGTAAGGGTGTGCCGCGTGCACCGACGATGTTAAGTCCAACTCAAAAGAGAGAGATTATATAGGGCGCAACTTTAGACTACGGACTGCTACAAAGAATTTTTAGGATAGAAAATTCGCAATAATGCTTCGTGCGAAGTAGGATATTCGAATCCTGAGGGCATACCACGAAAGAAATGATATAAGCGTAAAGCTAGCGAGTTGATATGCCATCCTTGTCACACTACAAATTTACTAAGTAAACATGAACGTGACCTCTAACACGGTTCACGGTTACACCTTAGGACCTAAAATGTTAGCCGTACCTAGGGTCACTGGACTGGCTGGGCAGCTAGATAATGTGATTATGGGTCAATAAAATTATCTTTATTTAGTGTGGGAACGCTTGCGAGCAATTGCAAAATTGTTTAAAGTTTATAAAAAATAAAATTACCCCCGTCACGTCTATGTTCCCCAAGCGGAGATGGCAGAGGTGTGTGCACTCAATTTTCGCCGACAATGTCAGGTCCAGAGTGTCCGTAACCGGCGTGTGTGTATGATACAAATATGAGAGTAGTGGAAGCAGATACGTCTGAAAATAAAGAACCTATTGGAACTCTATACTCTCTGTCTTCTCCTACCAGGGATGTGGTGGTGTGATAAGATAGATGTTCGGTCCTAATATAATAAGAGGCTAGCCTATTGATTTACTGGGCACAATGTTAGATTCTGTACTAATACCAAATAATTACACTTTATCGGACCTAGAATACAAATCCTGGACTTCGTGATCGCTACGCACATTATTTGCCAATGATGTCCGTATCGAATTTGGAAACATGATGTAATTTCTGTATTATTAAAACTCACAAATTGTTACTGTAGGTATAAGAGTTTAAAACTAGAAGTAATTTTCTTTCAGAAAATAAATTGAATTTTTCTTCAATTTCGCCTGTCCACATAAACCCATTCGAAGTTTTAGTTCACAACGCAGCAAAGTCGAGCTAGTAGCAAATTCAACACAAATGAAAAATCTAATAAAATGAAGCTCGATATAAAGAAAACTAATAAAATTGAGCGAATCGTGTGTCATATCACTCGCACTCGTTGCTGACTTTTACTTGCAGTGTTTATTTATTAATCATAGTGTAAAAAGTCATGCCTTGAGTCTGATGAGATTATTTCGGGACCTTACACCGTTGAGGAAATATACGTGTACATAGAACACCACTACCACCCTATTTTGGTGTGCCCGTTCATTATTATTTTTCAATACAATCATTATTTCGTGTGAGATCAGGTGGATAGCTAGTTTAGGTGAAGCAGTAAAGTCGCCATTTTACGGCCAAGTTATCTTTGGCACGATGCCAGATATTACGTCAAATTACGTTGACGTCATGCCTGCCTATTTATTAACCCATTGATTTATCGGTATATTTGCGCCGAACAAATGTGATCTATATTAGTTAAAGTAACATGTTTTGTGTGTTGGGAACTGCGCAGTTTTTTAGTTAAGGTTGTTTACTATTTCGTTACTACCATTTAAATATCACCCTAAAACTAAACATTGCCACGTTTATATTCCCCATGCAGAAGTGACAGTGATGTGAAATAGGGGCGGGCCTAGTGCCATATACCGGTCACAATTTCAGACTCCGGACTGATACGGGGCTGTTTCGAAAGAAAAAACTACATTTGTCCGACCTAGAATTTGAACCCAGGAGCTCGTGATCGCGAAGCACAAAATGCGTGACTAGACGTAGAAGGCATTTATTTTATTTAGTTTTTCTTAATGCACTTATGTATGTAGGCGGACTAAATGCCTGAAGCATTTTCTCCCAGCCTACCTTAGAATGGTGTATATATTCACACCCACCTAGGGTGCAAATATATACGAAGCTAAAATGTAAGCAAATAAATATATAGATTAAATAATATTATACATATTCGTCCTAGATTGTGAGGCATTATGAAATGAAAATAACTTTGAGAGGGCTTCGCTAACATTTCGGATATTCAAAATAATTTGAATATGATATATCAAAGCGAAGTTTTATTTCCCAAATTACCTGAGTGTTCGAAATTTTGGGTTAGGTGTTGATTCGCATGTATTTTACTCCCACGAATCGCCATATATATTTATTTTAAGTAGTCGATTTGCACGAATATTTTTTTTCGTGCGAATCGTCACGTCAAACTTATGTAAGTAGGCTATTCGCACACTTTATATTTTAGGCAAATAAAATGGGGAAAAGATCTGTAAGGTACAAAAATTTATTAAAATTATTAGCGACATAATGCCTGTTGCCAGATTTGGTCATCATCATCATCATCTCAGCCTATACTTGTCCACTGCTGAACATAGGCCTCCCCAATCGCTTTCCAGCGTAACCGGTCCGATGCCACCTGCATCCAACGACTTCCTGCGATTTTCACAAGATCGTCGGTCCATCTGGCAGGCGGTCGTCCCACGCTGCGCTTGCCAATACGTGGTCTCCACTCTAGAATCTTTCTGCCCCAACGCCCGTCCAATCTACGCGCTATGTGGCCCGCCCATTGCCACTTCAGCTTGCTAATCTTAACGGCTATGTCGGTGACCTTGGTTCTTCTACGAATCTCCTCATTCCTGATTCGATCGCGTAGAGAAACGCCGAGCATAGCTCTCTCCATAGCTCGCTGAGCAACTCTGAGCTTTTTTATGAGACCTATTGTAAGAGACCACGTCTCTGATCCATATATCATCACTGGTAACACACATTGACTAAAAACTTTAGTCTTAAGGCACTGAGGTATTTTGGATGAGAAGATGTTGCGCAGTTTCCCGAACGCTGCCCAGCCGAGTTGGATTCGTCGATTGACCTCTCTCTCAAAGTTGGACCTACCTAACCGGACTACCTGTCCCAGGTAAATGTATTCGTCGACAACTTCAAGAGTAGAGTTCCCAACGGTGAGTGCGGTGGGTACGACATGGACGTTAGACATTATTTTCGTTTTGTCCATGTTCATTTTAAGACCCACTTGTTGAGATACTCTGTTGAGGTCATCGAGCATTCGTCCTAGATCTTCCAGCGACTCCGCCACGACCACAATGTCGTCGGCAAATCGAAGGTGAGTGATGTATTCGCCATTGATGTTGATGCCAAGTCCTTGCCATTCCAAGAGCTTGAAGGCGTCCTCTAAGGTGGCCGTAACCAGTTTCGGAGAAATGACGTCTCCCTGCCTTACTCCTCTTTTTATGGGGATCGCCTTCGTGCACTGCCCCTGTACTCGGACTGACATGGTGGCGTTATTATACAAGCACTTCAACACTTCAATGTACCGATAGTCAATGCGGCATCGCTGGAGAGATCTCAGAACCGCCCAAGTCTCGATCGAATCGAAGGCTTTCTCATAGTCCACAAACGCCAAGCATAGTGGCCGATTATACTCCTCGGTCTTCTGTATAATCTGCCGCAGCGTATGTATTTGGTCTATGGTACTAAAGCCTTTCCGGAAACCGGCTTGTTCGGGAGGCTGGAAGTCATCAAGCCTGCGTTCGAGACGATTCGTGATGACTCTCGAAAACAACTTATAAACATGGCTCAGCAGTGTGATGGGCCTATAATTCTTCAGTAAAGTGTTATCACCTTTCTTGAAAAAGAGTACCACCACACCCCTGTTCCATGCTTCTGGCGTTTTCTCTTCGAGCAAGACGGAATTAAACAGCCTCTAAAGGACTTTAAGTACCGGCGTTCCGCCCGCTTTCAGAAGCTCTGCGGTAATTCCGTCTTCGCCTGGCGCTTTGTATTTTTTGAGTTGTTTGAGAGCCATCCTAATCTCGTACAGGCTGATGTCCGGGATATCTTCAGTGTAGTGTCGGGTTAGCTTGGCTCTTGGGTCTTTTACCAAGTCAACAACAGGTTCAGCTACTGAGGTGTACAACTGCCCATAGAACCTCTCTATCTCCCTGAGCACCTCTGACCTATTCGACGTTACGTTTCCGTCCTCCGTCTTCAGCTTCGTCAACTGGCTTTGCCCAATAGACGCGTCTCTTGCGAACACTTTGGAGCCCTTGTTCTGTGCTATGGTCTCCTCAATACGCCTTGTATTGAAGGACCGTAAATCGTGTCGCAAGGACTTCAGTATCTGTCCATTGAGCTGCCTACAGGACTTAGCATCATCGGAGGTTTGGAGCGTCATGGAACGTCGCTCAGCCATGAGGTTTCGGGTGTAGTTGGATAGTTTTTGAGGTCTATTTTTACGGTGGGGCTTAAAATACTTGGACCCGACCGTACGGACAGTCTCTACCAGCCTGTTGTTGATTTCGTCCACTGATGCGCTGCTGTCTAGCAATTCGAAGCGGTTTGCTAATTCGAGTTGAAAGTTCTCGGGGTTTTGGATATGTGCATAAGAAGGTCGGAGCGTAGACTTCATCAGACGCGATCTTTCCATTTTGACATTAATATTTAATGTGCCTCTGACCATTCGGTGATCACTGCCGGTTTTTACCCTATGAATCACGGAGACATCATTAAATATTTGTCGCTTGGTGCTCATGATGAAGTCTATCTCATTTTTTGTGAAACCATCAGGGCTCATCCAGGTCCATTTCCTATGAAGCGGCTTCCGGAAGAAAGAGTTCATCATAAAGAGTCCCTCCTTCTCCAGATATTCGGCCAGCCTCTGACCCCTGGGGTTGCGTTGCCCATGTCCAAATTGCCCCACTCTTAATTCATCATCGCCCTGTTTGCCTAGCCGCGCATTGAAGTCACCCATAACCACTGTAAAGTGTGCTTTGGAAGTATGTATGGCTCTACTAATGTCCTCATACATTACTTCGACGTCATCATCTGAGTATGCCGAGGTCGGTGCGTAGACCTGTATGACCTTCAGCGAATATCTTTTGGATATTCTGAGTATCAGGTACGCTACCCTGCTTGACACACTAGTGATGGACACAACGTTGTCTATGAGTGACTTGTGGACGATAAATCCGACACCACCTTGGGACTGCTGTTCGCCCTCCCGGTAGTAAAAAAAGTTGCCGGATTTTAAGGTTATCGTGTCCTCGCCCTTTCTTCGGACCTCCGATAAACCAACAATATTCCACCGCAACTTGTTTATCTCTTCTTCCAGCTCAACAAGCTTCTCATCCGTCCTTAACGTGCGTGCGTTGTATGTCACCAGGGCCAATTTTCGTAGTTGGTGGTAGCCGAATCTCTGCCGGAGATTCTTAGCACCCCTTGTCCTGTCGTTACCATAGCTGCTACCGTGGCCAGGACGAACAGGACCGCCGGGGACTAGGGGCCTGGTTTTATCCTTTTCTTCCATTTTAATAAATTGGGGGGTTTGCCATACTCGCCACGCTTGGCAGGCGGGTTGGCGAGCGCAGTTTTTGATGGTAGAAGTGTTAAGGGAACGCTGCTGCCCATTCCCTAGTTTTCCCTTAGTCGCCTTGTACGACACCCGATGGGATGAGATGGGTTGGTCCTATTCTAAGCCGGGAACCACGCGGCAAAGCCGGGAACCATCCAGATTTGGTGCATTTCACTAATGTAAAATTTCACCATTAATTCATTAGGAAAGTAAATATTTAATTTATCTACTAAATATTTCGTCGCAATTTGTAACCTAGATTCGTGTCTAGATTATAAAATTCTAGGTCTATATACAGGGTGTATCGTAAATAACGCAAGACCTCAGACACCCCGATTAGATAACTGCTTCATAAATTCGATACGAAAACCAGTTTTCGAAATTTAACATTTTTTACCCCTTTTTAAAGCACTTTTATACCCCAAATAACAATGAAACTTGTACTTGTATATGTGCGTATTGAGAAATACGTTTTAGTAATGAATTTGAAATCTCCGTATTGCTATGAATCAAGAATAAACTTTGTTTATTATAGCGCACTAAAGGAGCAACAGCATTTCTTGCAAAATTACAAAAAAATTAAGATGCATTACAAATTGTTGGAATCAATTCAGTTACCGGTTTAGAACAGACTACCTTCAGGTCTTGCGTTTATTTTTACACCTTGTAGAGCTGTAATCAAGAGTAACGTATACAATATTGGTACGGCAAAACAGGTCACGAAATTATTTTTTCATTGACCTACCTGTTACATTTGTACCGTCGGCGAATTGAACTGAAAAAGTAATCTCAGTTTTCCTATGAATCGATATTCATTTCTTAGATACACGCTCAGAACTGAATCGCAATATTATTTTCTTCCAAATAGGGATACTAGTACAGATCTAATACAAATTACACGCGAAAACAAACAGTACAGTCATACTAGGATCTGGTGGCTCGCGGCCAACTTTAGAACTTACGTCGTCATCAAGTAAAATGTCACTTCATGACAGTCCCAGAGTTACCGTTTGCTATGAAATTTACCAAAGTTCTTTTTTAATTAGTTTACGGTTACGTGCGGGAGGGCACCCGTTAAATTTTTTCGTTGAAAGAAGGAAAATTCTTCTAAATGATAACCCTAATTTTACACCAACGCCCCCCTGTCAATGTTATCTGCGGGCCAAAATATCCTTGTCGCACTATACATCATTTCATAATATACTGCCACTTTTCGCGCATAGTATGGCTACCAACTTCGTCCTGGGTTTGAATCCTAAGTTGGATAAATCGTGATCTTTCTACGAAATCCTAAATAGCAGTTTGTATTTTGTAGTCATGACCACTATAATGGCAAAAAGGTTCGCCCTGTTTTATACTGGAGCCTGGCAGCGGCGGCGATATGCAGATGTACAAAATGCACCTCTATCACCCCTGCTTGGAGAATACAGATGGTGTTTATTTTATTTTCTTACCGTAAAGAGCTTTCAATATCGTCAACGTGAACTACGTAACACATTTAATTCAAATGCTTTTATTGAAATAATAAGAAAGTTTGCGCGAAAAGCCATTATTCATGGAAATTTTAATTACGGATAGTGAACTACGGCTATTGGAAATTAAAACATTCCAATAGCAAGAGTTCAATATTTATGATCGTGTGTGCTCTTTTAATATTAGGGGGTAATGGGGTATACTCGTACATATCCTACTAATATTATAAATGTGAAAATTTGTATGTTTGGATGTTTGTTACTCAATCGTAAATCTGGCACAGGTAGTGATATTACCTAGATTATCACATAGGATTCTTTTTATTCCGGAAATAAATAAGGTTAGGAGTTAGTTAGAGTTAGGAAACTAGTCACCCATATATCTTCTTCCACGTTACTATAAATGGGCTATTTCTTACTTTAATAGTTTTCTTACTTTTAGTACTCTCTGCCTACCCCGTAAGGGATCTGGCGTGATGATATAGATAGATAGAATAGTTTTCAATTATAATTTGTTACTTTAAACAATAAGCGTATTCTTTGTATTTGTGAAAAATACTTTACTCATATATCATGAAATCTACAAGCTTTAATTTTCTTTATTTAGTAATTTTTGTGAAAAAAAAAAACAATATATTTGTGGTTTCGGAAAATAATAGTTTTATACTTATTTAATCCTCTTATTTATAAGTACGATACTTATTAAGGATTTCATTAAATATATATTACTTTTAAGTGTCCCACTGTTTATAAGTAATATTCAAAAATAAATAAATGAAAATGAATGAAAAAGAAGATAAGAAAATCTGATTATTTGCGGAACAGAGTACAGAGACGCTTATCCGTCAAGACTATGCGTATGAGGGTGGGCTATTTATTAGGCTATATACAGATTTAGTATACGCGTGTATACAAACGCGTATTTCCAAACAAAACAACCGGTTTCTAGTGCCCTTTGAATTTCCTTTACAACTTTTACTGGCGAGAATTGTGTTTACTCAAACTTTTTTACGTAAGCGGTTAATTTTATAACCCACTATAGTTTCAACAAACTGTTATTGTTCTCAAAGGCACTATAATAAAGGCGAACATAAAAAGTCTTTAATCATACACCACACCAACTTAGCAGTGTGGAAAAGTGCAGATCGTAAATAGTAAAGACTGTTTGGGGATTCGCACGCATTTTGTTACGGCGATAAATATTGGTGTGTACCAAACCTTAGATACCAAGAGGTGTGGGGCGTATGTATTCGCCGATATAAGGAATTTTGTTTATCTTGTCGTTCCAAATGGTAAATTGGAGCCAGACAAAAGGGCGAGCTAATAAAAACGTGGTAACGTTGTTTGTCACTTACGTAAATTTAGAAATCGATTTTAAAATATCCCTTCAATTAGGTAGAGACTTGAACTTTAATATAGCTCAGAACTTAATCCCAATGCTGTATTAACAATTTTTTTTATATGTCGCACAACACTCGCAATTATTTATTCATATATAACAATCTTTCACATACACAAACACCCAAAACGAAATAAATGTTTGTGAATCACACAAAGATTTGATCAGACCTCGATCCAGTAGACGGAGCGGCTTAAGCCCTCAACCAATGAACCGAGCTATTGTCATGAGTTTAGTTTAACCTAACTACCAAATTAGCTGCATAAGACCGAAGACCATCTAAGCTAAAATTTATGCATAGGTATATTGAAATATACAATGCATCCATATTGGCCGAGGTCAAAATCACCATGAAACTCTCCACCATCAGCACTCGAAGGATTTTTGAGTTTTTCAGCCACATAGCCAGCAAAAAGGGTCGACCTCGAAAAGCTACTGGTCACTGGCAAAGTAGATGGTAATAGACCAAGAGGTCGTAGGCCTATGCGCTGGTCCGATCAGATTGCTCCTCAGCATTGAGGATATCGACGCAAGGAGGAGGAGGATATTCAAATATGTAAATAAATATTACTGGTTTTTACAGTATATTAAAAATTACTTCGTCCTAAAATAATGTATTTAGTGAGCCAACCTTTATTGTGGGTGGTATCGGTGTTGTATATACCTAATTAATAAGAAACAGGATATTACGTATAAATTCACCAATGCAAGGTACGTTGCTACGCATTGAAGATCGGGTTATGAATATACTAGCGACCCGCTTCGGCTTCGCACGGGTGAATTATACATGCAACACATAAACCTTCCTCTTAAATCACTACATCCATTGATGAAAACCGTATGAAATTCCGTTCGGTAGTTATTGAATTTATCGCGTTCAGACAGAGAGACAGACGCGGCGGGGGACTTTGTTTTATATTATGTAGTGATAGTGATGACTCAAAGTAGATAGCAGACACTGGGCTACATGCGATTAATCAGAGCTGATATTTTGAAACTTAAAAATCTCTATCTATATAATAATGCTAGATCCCTTGCCGGGTAAGTTCTTTCCTTTCAAACTTGGCTGGTTTCCTCCGTTCTCATAGTTTGTCTTATAAACGCTCACCCGTTACGAAGACTCCTGATTTGCCTTTAGTCCTATCTTTAGATGGTGAGATTACGGCTCGTTAGTTTTTTTGTTAAACAGAAAAAATGACGACAAGATAAGCAGAGTAAAAAACACCGTCAGGCCTTTATTCCGCAATTGTGCACGGTAGCTACCGTGCAGCAAAATATGGGTTTACACAGCTGTGTAAACCCATATTTTGCTGACGAAGTTAGGTCCCGGTCGGTTTGGTCCAGTGACTAAGAGCTTCAGTCGCTCCGCCCGATGCATCGAGAAGTCGCGGGTTTGATTAACACCAATACTTGTCTGGGCGTTTGTGCATGGTAATTTCATGATTGTAAATGCACCCACATCTCAGGAATAATTCCTAGAGTGGGGCTACATATTAAAAAAATGTACGGGGACGAGCCAGTTGTCATTATACCGGACACAATTCTAGACTCCGGATTAACATCCTGCTTATCTATACACATAAATAAAATTGAAGTGTCTGTTTGTAATGTCAAACAGCTTTTTACTTAATGCATATGAAAGTATATAAGGTACTTAAGCTACTTCTTTTTTGTTAAATTCCACGCGCGCGACGTCGCAGGTAACAGTTAGGCCTACTATTATTAGAAATGAGAAAGTTTGTTATGTATTGATGTTTGTTACTCAATTACGTAAAACGGCTGAACGGATTTGGATAAAATTCAGCACTAATTTTTCTAACTGGATTAACGGATAGGATACTTTTTTCTCGGAAAAATGGAAAGTTCCTGGGTAAAGTCAACGCGGACTCTACAGGGCTCTCCCTCAAAAATACTCTACAGGGTTCTTATTTGCTATGACCAAACGCGGAGCATTAAGATATCTTCGTAAATTATTCGCGTAATTATTTCTGTATGCCATTAGACGATCATTTCACAAAGTTATCGTAACGCGCCTGGTTAGTTCAATTAGTCATACCGAATAAGGGCCTTGTTTTGTAAAATTGTCAACGGCGGTGTGACGTAAAAAACAAAAATATATAGTGAGTCTCATACAAAAGCTGCTCCTGTATTTGTCATACCCTCGCTAGTTTACTCGTGTACGTCTAGGGAGGTATGACAAAAATAAATGGGTTTAATAAACTTTACATGTAGATACGTATAAAGAATGTGTGGGTGATATGTATATGTAAATGAACTGGTAAAGGAGCTGTTTATTCTTATTTAGTGTATAATGTTAGTGATGTATTTTTGTAAGGGTAATTTTTGTATTAATTAAGGAAGTACTCAAATATTTAACATTGGGAATAAAACTAATGGGCATCTGTTTACTTTTAGCCGATTTCTAGGAGTGGTAATTTCCTAACTATTAAAAAAAAATAGCCCTGCACTAGGATTATTTCTTGTGTCGTGGGTGCGTTTACAAACATGCAAATTCACATACACAAATAGACAGACCAAAATAAATAATTGTGGATCACACAAAGATTTGTCCTGTGCGGGAATCGAGCCCGCGACTATTAGACACAGTAGGCGGCTTAAGCTCTTAACCACTGCGCTAAGCCGTTTTGTATGGTAACAGAATCAAACCCAATTTCTCTAAGAACAATACTACTACGGTACAGTACACATAAGTCTAGTGTACCTTATAGTGAATAATTTAACTTGAATAACTATTTCGAAAGTAAGTTTTATGCAAAATGAATGACTGCTTGGTCTAATGATTTCAGCGTAAGCCACTACGCGGATGGCCGGATTGGGTATTGGGTATTAGCTCTAGAAAACTAGAAAGATGATACAAGAAGGTAATTCTGTTTGCGAAATAATATTTGTAAACGCACCCATGACACAGGAACAATTTAAACGTTAAATTAATTTTGAAAACAAATAGATGTATGCTACTTGATACTAGTAAAAATCCCTTTATTTCGCAGCTGATTACCATTATCAAAAAATAAGAAGAATAATATGCCTAGAATAATATCTTGCCAACGGCCGGTAGGAACTACTTCCTATAAAAAGTCCAATAGTTTTACTGTCCATAATGATGTCGGATTCTCATTAGTATTGCTTGGGAATCCAATTAACTATTGATATTGTTAATTCACCAATTATGTCTGTCGCGCTGCACTGCAGACAATTTAATGTACTTATGGAACCGTTTTGAGAAGAAATTTATTTGTGAGACTTGTTTGTAGCTTTTTCTTGAAAGGCGACGGTAGATAATATTGTCGAGAGTTTAAGCTCGCAGTTATAGCCCAGTGGTTAGACTAGACTAGAGTTAGGTTCAAACCCAGGTACGCACCTCTGCTTTTCGAAAGCATGTGCGTATTAAAAATTAACTTTCACTTGCTTTAACAGTGAAGGAAAACATCGTGAGGAAACCTGCATACCTAAGAGTGTCTCGAAGGTGCGTGAAATTCGCCAACCCGCACTGGGCCAGCGTGGTGGACTATGGCCTAAACTCTCTCAGTTTGAGAGGAGGCCCGTGCCCAACAGTGGGAAAGTTTCTTAATAGGGCTAATATTATTATTATTATAAGCTCCCTTCGATTATAATAATTATCGCGAAGGTGGAGTCACGGGCGGAAATCAGTGTGAAATATGTTTTTATAAATATTTTATGCAAAAGTTATGTCGTAAAGAACACATAACTAAAATATAATGTAAACAAAACATGTTCTGAGGACCTTTGTCTTGAAGAGTCACAACGCTTCGCAGGTCCACTGTAATAACACATTCAGGACTCTTTTAAGACTTTCTCGCTTCTGTAAGTGTATCAAGCATGTTTGCGGGTGCTGGCTTAGATGACTTATATGCCATCATGCGCAGGCTTTGATTATGCGAGGGTTATGGGAAGTACCAATGGAGTTCTGAAGAGTATTGTTGAAAGGGCAGATGCGTCTATCTACAAAAGATATGCCAACCTTCATGTTGATACTAGCATAGTTCATAAATCTAAACAATTTACTCAACCAAGTTGTACTAAATTTTTATATGGAATGTGTTGTTAGAAACTTTATTTATTATTTTATTAAAATATCTTTAAACCCTTAAAATATCTTTAAAACTTTTAATAAACAATTAATGATGGATGTTTTAATTACGAAAGTCGTCGCGGTCTTTTTATGTAACGGCAAAGTTAAATGGAAGCTTTTAATTTTAAAAGTTTTGAACAACAACAACAGCGTTAAGAATATTAATTACCTTCGCTGGATTTTCAATCAGCAGCAGTGTTTTTTGCTTCTGCGAGTTGCTTTAATTGAATAGATTTCAAATAGTTTTACTCTTCGTAACTAATTATTGAAAAAGATATTAATTATCCGTATTTTACAAAATTAGTGATTTCTATGCAGGATTTTAGGCTCAAAGTTAGTATAACGCCGAAAGTGATCTGGCGTGAGGATATACATAGATAGATAGAAGTTATTGTATAAACTCTCGGTTGCCTCAGCAGTGAAATGTAAACCTTTTATCGTTTTCGTTCAGAATACTATCCTATTTAATATTGTAAATGTGAAAGTTTGTATATTTAGATGTTTGGATGTTTGTTACTCAATCACGCAAAAACAGGTAAATGGATTTGGATTAAATTTGGCACACAGATCGTTTTTACCTGGATGACCACATAAGATACTTTTAATCCCGGAAAATTGTTAGGTTCCTATCTAAAAGTCCACGCGGAAGAAGTCGTGGACAAAAACTAGTATTAATATAATGCAATGTGTGATATCTTGATCTAGCAATGAGAGCATAGGCCACTCGCTCACTGTTTCGAGTACTCATGGCTTTGAATCCTCCCTACGGGACAAATTTTTATGTGAGCTACAGATATCTATTTTTAGCGGTCTGGGTATCTTTCATATCTAAATATTCTCTTACAAAGTTGTTAAATACGTGGTCAGCCAACGTAACTTCCCACCTTTTTAGCAGGGCATCACATCTGCCCATATTGTTTTCGGTCGCTCTCTGGGTCTGGTTCCCGAGATGTTCAGATTGGCCGTAACATTACCCAAATAATCGGGAGGTCTTCTTTTTACGTAGTCAAACCAACGAAGTCTATATTATTTATAAGGACAAGTATAAAAAATAAATAAATAACCTGCCTTTAGCCGAAAGTACAAAAAGTAATCTGAGTTGCGGTCACAACAAACTCTAAAAGTTCTGCGGTAGACAAGTGTAAGTTTGTACTTGTATTGACTCCAGCGCTGGCTTATTAGCTTGGACCCATCCATAAAACATAAGTGAACTTGCTCTATTAGACCGCAGCTGAGTCGCTTATTCGTTGTTGGCTGGAATAAGATGTTAAGTTTTATTTATATGTCTGCTTTACCAATTCATCCAATAATAATAATAATAATAATCAAAAGGCCTAGAACATACTAAATTAAAGGCAACTCTGTCGCAAGAATATAAACGCAGAATAACAGTTATATGTAAAAGCCAACTAACAGGGAAAAGTTTGATAAAAGCGATTAATACTTATGCCATACCAATTTTAACATACTCGTTCGGAATAATAAAATGGACCAAAACAGATATAGGCAACTTAGAAATAAGCACTAGGACTATATTAACAAAACATAAGTACTTACACCCCAAGTCTGCAATAGAAAGAATGACCCTGAAAAGACTAAATGGCGGACGAGGTCTCATCAACCTGGCGATGCTTTGGTCGAAGCAGATTACAAACCTTAGACTATTCTTTCAGCAAAAAGCAATCAGTAGTGATATTCATACAACAATAGTCCGTAATGATTTCAATTACTCCCCGTTAAACTTGGCTGAAGAAACTGTACCAAATATAGAAAATGATTCAGAAGAAGTAAGGACAGAACAGTGGAAGAAAAAAGTATTGCACGGTCGCCACCCACACGATCTGGACCAACCACACGTAGACTCTATAGCTTCTAACAAATGGCTTACAATAGGATCACTATTTCCGGAGACTGAAGGTTTCCTAATTGCAATTCAGGATCAAGTCATTAATACCAGGAATTACAGGAAACACATAATCAAAGATCCTGCAATCACAGATGATAGATGCCGAAAATGTCACAGCCATCCTGAAAATATTCAACACATTACCGGAGCATGTCCTTACCTTACACAAACAGATTACACACACAGACACAACCAAATAGCCAACATCATTCATCAAAATCTCGCAATCAAATATACACTCACACCAAACAAACATACACCATATTATAAATATTCACCAGATCCCATTCTTGAAAACAGCACTTGCAAAATGTACTTTGACCGCGCAATACTCACTGATAGGACCATCCATTACAATCGCCCGGATATTACTCTGCAGGATAAAATAAATAAGACTACTTACCTCATAGATATCGCTGTCCCAAACACCCATAACCTTCAAAAAACAATAGCTGAAAAGGTGCACAAATACACAGACCTTAAAGATGAAGTAACCAGAATTTGGAAACAGGATAAAGTATACATTGTCCCTATCGTTCTGTCAACTACCGGTATCATACCAAGATATCTCCACCACAGTCTAAAACTTATTGGTCTGAATCCCAGTATTTATATCCAAATACAGAAAGCTGCCATACTAAATACCTGCAGAATTGTACGTAAGTTTTTACAAATAGAAGAGGAAACTAATGAAACCGACAGACAGCTTGACACTAGATCTTAACAAATATCCATAATATATCTTTATGTTATTTACTTGGCCTAGCCCGTAAATGACATTTATACCAGCGCAAGCTGAGAACTAAAACAAAAGTACGATAATAATAATAATAAAGCCTTTATTTAACAATCTTACATAAAATATATTTACAATATAAACTTATTTACTCGTTTGACACCGGTCCGTGAAGATTGTCTTGCTGTCCAGCATAGGCCTCCCCTAGAGTACGCCACCGAGTGCGGTTCAGAGCTTGTCTTCTCCAAGTATACCCCGCTATTTTCACAATATCGTCTTCCCATCTACGTCGCTGTCTCCCTTTCTTTCTTTTGTGTTGTCTCGGGCACCATTCTGTTACATCCCTAGACCATTTATCTATGTTACTCCTAATCATATGACCTGCCCACCTCCATTTTAGTTTTTTAATGCAGTACGTAATATCTGTGACTCTTGTTTTGCTCCTTATAGTATCTAGCTTAATTTTATCTTTTAATTTAATGCCCATCATGCTTCGCTCCATACTGTGCTGGCAAGTTTCTAATTTGCGTATGCTTTGATTAGTTAGGCTCCACGTTTGGCACCCATATGTCATAACAGGCAGAATGCAGGAATTAAATATTTTACCCTTTGCTTTCAACGGTACGAAAGGATTCTTCATTATCTCTTTGAGAGACCAGTATCTTTTCCAAGCCAAAGTGACTCTGTTATTTATTTCTTTCTTTGTGAGGTCTATTGGAGATATGATCTGTCCTAGGTATGTGTATTCATCCACATATTCTATATTGTTACCGTTAACGGATATAGGAATGTTTTCAGAGCTTGACATAATTTTTGTTTTTGCAGTATTCATTGATAGTCCCACTTTATCACTTTCATACACCAGTTGCTTTAACATCTTTTGTAAGCTTCTTGGGTCTTCAGCAATTATTATTAGATCGTCTGCAAATCTTAAGTGGTTTAATCGCACTCCGTTAATATTCAATCCGTACTTATCCCACTCGAGACGTCTAAACACGTGTTCGAGAACAGCTGAGAAAAGTTTGGGTGACAAAGGATCCCCTTGCCTTACTCCTCTTTTTATCGGAAAATAATCCCCATCTCTTTCTGTTCGTATCCTTGCTTTCATGTTCTTGTACACGTTGATAATTAGTCGAATATATTTTTTCTCCACTCCTTGTGTTTCTAAGGCTTCCCATATTTTTGCGTGTTTTAGGGAGTCAAATGCCTTATTATAATCCACGAACGCAAGGTAGAACGTAATATTGTATTCACTACTTTTCTGAATTACTTGTTTTATCGAGTGTATGTGATCTATTGTTGAGAACTTGCTGCGAAAGCCTGCTTGTTCTTTGGGTTGGTTTTCATCCAGAGTCTTTGTTAAACGGTCTAGCAGTATCTTTGAAAAGATTTTGTACACGTTCGACATCAAGCTGATGGGCCTGTAGTTGGCTATGTCATCTTTTTTCCCTTTTTTGTGCAGTATTATTATCGTTGACAAAGTCCATTGTTGAGGAATATTTTCTGTGTGTAAAATTTCATTGAATATGTCTGTGATAGTGTTCATCGTTGCTTTGGATGATCCTATTAGCAATTCGTTCGATATGCAATCTCCTCCTGGCGTTTTACCTCTTTTTTGTGATTTGATAGCCTTATTGACTTCGTCTCTCGTTATACACGGAATTTCTTCATCGTTGTTTTTAACGCAGTCCACTAGCTGGTTGTGTTCCTCTATTATTTCGTCATTGTTGTATAATTCGCGGTAATATTCTGTTGCTACTTCTAATATTTCTATTCTATTTGTCTTACTTTTCTTATTTCTGTGGTGTTTTATGCTGTCGATCCAGGTTATATTTTCTCTTAGTTCAGTCCATGCTTTCTTGATTCCGCCTACTTTTTCTATATGGTAATTTAGTGTTTCAGTTCTTGATTTCTCTCTGTGTTTACGTATTTGCAAGGTTATTTCTTTACTAAGTTTTATTATTTTTTGTTTGTTAGTTTTCCTATCCTTAAACATATTTTTCCTTTGCATAATCAACCTTCTTGCTTCTAGACCTAATTTGTCTTTTATCTCTCTTGTTGTTCTAATTTTACTTTCGGTTTCTTTTAGTTCCTTTTCTAGAGCATCATGCTTTACTTGAATTTCTTTGAGATTATTTATTTTTTCTAATTTAGTGCGTAGGGACTCTAAAATGTTTTCCGGTATTTGTAAAGCTACAGGTTTTCTTGTATTGTAAATATTTTTCCTTGATGTTTTTGGTTCCATTATATACAGTTGACCTCTAAGTAGTCTGTGGTCTGTGTTGTAGTTAAATTGGTTGACAATATTTATATTTGAGAATAATCTTGGTTTGTTTGTGGTAATGTAGTCTATTTCGTTTCTTATCATTCCATTCGGTGACATCCATGTCCATTTTCTATTAATATTCCTATTGTAGTAGCTGTTCATGATGTGTAGGTTGTTTTCCAAAGCGAAGTTTATCAGTCTTTGTCCATTGTCGTTCCTTTTGCCTGATGTATGTGGTCCGAGTGCTTTGTCTTCGTTTATTCTCCTCTTTCCTATTTGGCCATTGAAGTCCCCTATTACAATTATGGTTTTGTGCAAGGTTGGCATTATTTCATTGAGTTTGTTATAGAAATCGTTTTTTATTTCTTCTTTGGCGACATCAGTCGGGGCATATATTTGAACTATTGAAGATGGTTGTTTATGGCCGGGCAATTTAATGTTCAAAACTGTTATCCTATCTGATATGCCTCGAAACTCTATTATTTCGTTTTTGAGATAATTTTTAACCATAAATCCTACTCCATATAGACCAGCTGTTATATTTTTGTAGTAAAATATATATTTTTCGTGTTCTTCGGTTTTCTCAACGGCTCTCCGTACTTCGCTTAAGCCTATTATGTCCCAGTTTATGGTTTCTAATGCATTTTCCAATTCAAGTAGGGATTCTCGGGATTTTAACGATCTTGTGTTTATTGTGGCTATATTTAGTCTTGTTCTTTGTTTTTGTTTATTATTTTCGAAGTATTGTTTGTTCAGTGAAGGGTTCATAGATTTATTTTTATTTACTATAAGCTCTTGGGGGGTGTGGTCTATCTCCCCGCGGTGACCAACCGTATTGGGGATCTGTTTGTTTTTCGTAAATATTTTTCTTGCACTATTTGTTTTATCCACGTTTCCGGTGTCGGATGATTCCTATGCCTTATGTGGTTGCGTTTGTTTCTCCGTCATTGAGAAAGATCTGGCTCTCATGTATGCAAATGCATCAGTTTTTGGCATTTTAGACGGTGCAATAATGTTTTTCCCCTCTGTAGGATAAGATTCTATTTGTATGTTCTTTGGTGACTTAGAAATTTCTCTTTTCCTCTTTTCGGCTTCTGATTTATTTCTTACAATAAGTTTGTTATTCTTAATGAATGCTTCATTTCCTTTTTCCCTCTCTTGTTTCAATTGTTGTTGTAGATTTTTACGCAGTTCAAGGGTTTCTTTTGAGAAATCTTCGGTTAGAAAAGAATTGTGTGGTATTTTTGTTTTATTTTTCATTATTTCTACCTTCTTTTGATATGACGTAAAGGAAATAAGTATGGGTCTGGTTTTTCTTTCATCTTGTTTTCTTCCTAATCTGTGATATTTATTTATTTCAAACTTCTCTATATTAACACTCGTTTTTTGTAAAATATCCATTATAGTAATGAATAGTTCTTCATTATTATTTTCAGTTTCATTGACACCATGTAATATTATATTATTTTTCTTATTCGCCTCTTCTAAATATTTTACTTTCCTGTTCAATGTTTGAACTTCGGATTTTAGGTATTTATTTTCTTTTAAGATTGGTTGTATTTTATCGTCTATAGTGCGCATTAAGGTATCAGTTATGCTCTGTGTAATTGTTGTTGTTTGTTTTTCTAATTCTGTTTTCATCAATTGAAATAGTTGTAGCATTTCCTCTGACATACCTTTAGTACCCATAATGCGACAACTATACGTATCAGTATGCGTGCAACGGAACGTAATGCTTCGTCTGTTATGTTGGTATTACTGCGGTTTTGTACGTCAGTGAGACTCGCGAAGTGTCAATTCTGTCCGTTGTTATGACAATAATGTATAAATATCTAACCTCGAAATTGTGATGTTGTTGGTGGTATTTTCCAATATAATCCGTTTTTAGTGAAACTTTTCCACACTTCAGTTGTTATTGGCTTTGTTATGGTGATTTTTTGTCCGTTCGGATTAATATTTGCTGATTTATACTAGTTATTGAATAAAAACTCGGGAGCACTTTTAACGCACTGTTACTCGTTTGACAGCCGGAAACGGAAAAAAGTTTTCATCCAATAACAACGCCTTAAATGTTTGGGAGTTCTTTAGAAATTGGCTTTCATTGGTCGTATTTTTGTTCATGGATATTTGCGGCGTTTAAATGTTACTACATTTAAACAATGCTAATATTTTAAATAACAAACTTGAATATACGTTTCTATTATACTTTAATTATTTTATGGAATTAAATTGTCCTTTAAAATATTTTTTTTACAATATACTGAAGGTTAATTAATTACCCAATAACCGTTTATAGCTCGTAAAAGTGTGATGTTTTTGTAACAAAATACATGAGGTTTTATTTGCATTGGTCTCTGGTAATGAACGCATACATGAATGCATTATTGTACTGTCTTCCCTTCAAAGGATCTGGGATGATGTCTGGGTCTGATGGGTTCAGATGTTAGGGTGTGTGTTACTCAATTACGTTTAAAAAACGGCTGCACGAATTTGTGGCATACGGATAGTTTACCTGGATTAACACATAGGATACTTTTTATCCCGAAAAAGGTAAGGTTCCTGTCTAAAGTGGACGCGGACGAAGTCGTGAACAGAAACTAGTTTATAATATTAGTAGGATAATTTCAATTATCAAGCCAAACAGCGGTGTTAGGGGTGTGTGTGTCCATTCACAATTCTCCAACCACGCTAGATCCAGATGTAATATGAGGCGAGCCCATTGGCATTATACCAAGCACATTTTTAGCCTCCGGCCTGGCACTAAACATTTTTGACAGAAAAGCTTACAATAGTTTTTTGGACGTAGAATTTAGACCCATTCATGTAAATCTATCGTAATCATGAGCTACTAGGCTCATAGCTCATAGCGAATAAGGGCTCTGTTATTTGTCAACGTGATTTTTGTCCCAAAAACAGGAACATACGACCCTTTTGACCGTTTTTCTTGTTTCAGTTAAAAATATGCGGTCACAGTCACCGACAAATCATGACCCTTTTCACCGTAGACTGTGATTAATAATATAAACACAAATTTGGTAGCACTTTGTTTATATTCATTTTGCGATGTTAGCTATTCTAGAACATTTGCATGAAATGTTATTGTTCAGAAGTGTACTTTATTTTTTTAGGTTGATTTAATTGAATAGAGGCAAGATGGAGCCGTGACCTTCACCAGGTTATAAGTTAGACAAGTACAGAAAAATGCTGATAGTCGTGGTTGTTTTTTTTAAGAAAACTTACGGTCCGCAGTGGGCGTTTATAAGTTGATAATAATATTACTTAACTTCTCGCAAAGGACCTCTATGTGTTAGACCCATGTCCATGCAAGCCTTTCAAAGGTCCGGGTCAACCCCTGAATATTGTTTATTTCTAAAATAAGTTAATTTCAGGTACATTGCCTCGTTGGTCTGGTGGCAAAGCGCATCGCTTTGTGATCACGAGGTCCTGGGTTCAAATCCTAGGTCGGACAAATGTAGTTTTTCTAACGAAAAATTCCCAGTGCGAGTTCGGAGTCTGGAATTGTGACCGGTATATGGCAATCGGCTCGCCCCCTATTACATGGGACCTAACATCGTCGGCGAAACGTGGGTGTACTCAGTACACCTCTGCCGCCCTCTCTGGGGAATATAGGCGTGACGGTGTGTGTGTGTGTCTATATTTTCTAATAAGTACAATCAGTACTTAACCTAAATAAGATTTTTGAGGGGTTCCCAAACTAGGTCTGTGTGTTGTGGGATACTATTTACAAAATATAATAATAATACTGGAACTTAATTAATTGGTGTAAAAATACAGCTCAATAAGGCATCGAGTATATGACCGAGAACCAGAGTTAGAAAATATCAAATTGCTGTTATTATATAAATAGAATTGAATGATTAATTTAAATATTTCTCTATGCCTCGAAGACAGCTCAAATACAAAGTTATAAAGGCCGAATTTTACGACGGTCAAAACAAAATAAGGTCTTCAGAACTCCCACAACTTTGGTGGGTGTATAGCGTACAAATTTTTTTACGGAATTTCACCGAGATGGAACTTTTCGACCATAGCAACAACGTTTACACAAGTACCGAGACAAGTTACTTTCCGAACACAATTAATTTTATGTATCGTTTTGGAAGTTCTTGTGTGGAATATTCAACGCGAATTGGGAACTTGGAAAAGCGTTTTGACGCCTATTTTTTACTCCGAACGGAATTGGAATTACAGAATTCGTAAATCGAGTTCTTTATCAATATCAATACCCCAATGTATCTGCAGCCTTATGGGCTATCTTACTGCCGTCATACTATTACATACGACGGTACTAAAACGGACCCAACTCAGCATACAGCTGGCTGCTTATGCGACCACCGCTGATCTTCCGTTGAACCGTTGGCCGTTGTCGTCAAGGACGTTAAAAAAGAGAAAAAATAATTAAATAAGTTAAATGAGTGACTAAAATTTAATAGAGTACATGAAAAAATCATAAATCAAAACCTTACAGAGTCACACATAATAGGTACGGTCAGTATCTATTGACCCCTTGCCATAAAAAGAGAAAAAAATAAAAAAATAAGTTAGTAACAGGTACTATATAAGATTTATATATAGGTCAGGAGTATTAAGTTGAATTTTCAAAATACATGGTGTAATTTTAGTCGTCCTGGAGCGAAATTCCAGGTGATGTATCCAATGCCTACTGCCACTGGACAGAAAAACGAAAAAAGGACACTTCAATTAATAACATCTCCATAACAATACTAATTTAGTGCATTAAAACAACTATACCAAGCGCAAAATGACATTGAGATGGTGTGTTCCGGATTTTCACCCTAGCTAGGATATTCAGAACGGTCAGTAAGAGGAAGTTACTTACTGAAGTGTTCTTTTTATTCATTTTTTTATTTGCTAGCTCTAGGACAGCTTTTGTTCCAGAACGACTAAAATTACACCGCGTATAAATATGTCAAATTTCTACCGATAGTAGGCCAATCTAACCTTGAGTGTAATGTTGAAACCGACCATTAAGGATGACTAATGATCCAATGAAAAACTAATAAAATATCGTGAACTACTACAGAATATATTGAACCATGGGATAAGTTGTGTTTGTTCAGTAAACGGTGTTAACCCAGTACGTTGCACGTAGTCAAGGGACCGTCTTCAATTTATTGTAACAGCCCCCGGATTTATCCTGATCGCAACCCTGCATCCATTGCAAAACGAGGCTGTTATCAAAATGAATCTCTGGACCGTCACGCCTAAATTCCGCAAAAGGGGGTGGCAGAGGTGTACTGTGTACACCCGTATTTTGCCGACGATGTTAGGTCCCATGTAATAAGGAGCGAGCCTATTGCCATCATAATGGGTATAATGCCGACTTCGGGTTGATGTTAAAAAATGATTTATTGAAAATTTACTTTTTGTCTGACTTAGGATTTGAACACAGGACCTTTTAATGACTTCACAAAATATTCGCCCCTACACCAACGAGGCAATCTTTGTTATAGTGTATAATTGATCTTTCTATCTATATCGTTACACCTGATTGCTTCTAAGGTAGGTAGCGAGTACCTTATATAATCATGCTTGCTGGTTATGGTGATTTCTGACTTTTCCATTCTGTTTTTTTTAAAAGTCGCACTACACTAGGAATTATTTCTGTGTCATAGGTGCGATGAAATTTACGTACACAGACACCCGGACTGCAACAAATAATTGTGGATCACGCGAAGATGTATCCCGTGCGGGAATCAGAACCTCGACTACTGGATCCAGTGAGCTGACCCGCTTTAGCTCTTAAGCAGTGGACTAATGGCCAGATTCAATATTTAGGCCATGGAAGTTTTGCCTACTAGCGCTAAAATTTTGACATCTTGTACTTATTTTGTATGGAAAAATTGACAGGTACATTAAGCAAATCCGTTAGTTAAATGTTGAAACCGCCCGTAAGATAATATTTTGTCTATTTGGTCATGGCAGGATAGAATAAATCAAATTAACATAAGTTTTTTGTATTTCACACCACGAGGGTAAATCGTCGTTCGGCCACCACCTCATTCCAGAATGTTCCCCGTCATACTCTACGCTCGACATTATCCCAATCTTTATGATACCAACTTGTCTAGTTAATATTTTATGTCTTTATTTTATTACCATCGTTTATAACATCGGCGTGTTCCATCAATTAATTAGCAGAAATTGTAGTGCTCTCCGGAATTGATAATAGCCTAATTTCATGATAATTATTCAGGTATAGTTGTGGCATATTTAGATAATATTTATTTAGGTTGATTTAAGCCTACTTAAATATATGTCGATACCTAAACGTATGAGACTCGGATTTTATTTACTGTTTTATCAGACGTGCAAGTAGAAAATATTAGTATAAACGGGGAGCCTTTACGTTAGTAAAGGGTTACTGTGGTCTGATAAACATGATGATTGTATTATAAAGCACGCATGTTTTTGACAATAATATGATGAAAAGTTCCCTTTATTTATTTACCATGTGAACAGCGAGCAAACCATTAGCTATCGGTATTATGTGTCAACACTGTACAATTGAGTTATTTCTATCTATCTATATCATCACGCCAGATCCCTTGTGGGGTAGGCAGAGAGTACAGAGTTTCAACAGGTTCTTTCCTTATATCCCTCTCTGGCTTCCTCCGCTCTCATAGTTCGTCTCATACACGCTCGCCGGTTACAGAGCCTCTTGACTTTTCCTTCAGATAAGACTCAGTCTATTTGGTTATTGAGTTATTAAGTTATTGACTGCCTCGTTGGTCTAATGGCAAAGCGCATCGCTTTGTGATCACAAGGTCATAAGCCAAATTCTAGGTCGGACAAATGTAATTTTTCTAACGAAAACTACTCAGTACGAGTCCGGAGTCTAGAATTGTGCCCGGTATATCGGCAATAGGCTCCCCTATTGAATGGTGCCCAACATCGTCGGCAAAACGTGGATGTACTCAGTTCACCTCTGCCTCCCCCGCTTGGGGAATATAGGCGTGACGGTGTTGAGTTAATATTGTAAGGTTCTACTAAATCTAGTCCTTTTCTCGGTACACAAATGGTCTTCTGGCTCATTTTATTTCGATTATTAGTAAGCAATTTAATCATCTTTGTGTACTTTTTAACATTGTGTACTGTGTACTTTTTAACATTGCCTGTGTAGTCCCTATGGATATATTCCAACTTTTAATTACTGCGTTCTTTATTGCAAAGGTCAAATATTTTTGCACACATTAATTCATAGGTGCTGCCAGAATACTAGCGCTGCACTATAAGTTTTAATGGTGCAGCTACATGCTGAGGCAGCAGCCTATTTAGCCCCACACAATCGCTGACATACGGCTGTAGGGCTGTATTTTGTATATTTACTTTTTGTTTATATGTGGGTGTGTGTGGTTAAATAAATATATTTTATATATGTCTTAAGGACAAGTCAGGAGTCTCCATAATCGGCGAGCGTGTATGAGATGAACTAGGAAAGTGAAGGAAGCCGGAGAGGTATGTAAGGAAAGAACCTATTAAAAAAAATACTACTTTAATAAAAAGCGAATACCCATTCGCTTTATAGCTGTGGACTTAGTTTAACGATATTCAAATCATGCGAAAAACAATTTATAAATATAGGGATTTGTTACTAAATCAATTAGTAGCGAATTGAACTGATTGGCTTTTGTCGATAATTGTGGACTTATTTCACCGATATACAAAACACGCGACAACTATTTTTTAACTGTTCTTACGTGTATGAGTCAAAAATAATTTCCTCATTTATTCTGAAACTCGGAAATTTATTAAGTTATTATGATTAAAAATATCTGCGTATAGATTCTTTTATTATTCTCGATCGTATATCTATAGTATCGCCCAAATATTTCAGTCCAAATCAGAACTATACCTGTTTTAGAATTATAGCACATATTCACGTTATTATATTTTCCTTCACTTTAATTAGTCGGTTGTAGTGTCACTTTATGACAGTTCCAGAATTGTCATTTGCTATGAAATTTACCCAAGTTCCTTTTTTAATTAGTAATTGCGCGGACCCATCTGTTGAAATATTTCCCCGGAAGCAGAAATGAGAGAAAAGAAGAATTTTAGAGCCCCATTTCTAGGTGCAATATGTGAAGTGATTTAGAATTCAATTAACATAAATAGCTTAACTCTTACTTATGCTGGATAGTTTTCTTGTGGATCAGTACCTGAAAAATAAAATGAAACTGTTACAAATTGTTTATAGCAGTTAACTTTTTACACATAGTTATTAACTTCACAACATGGACTGTGTGCGGATTGGTGGAGGTAGGTTTGTAGCCACTTTCTATTGAAACTTATTAAGCCACCTGTAAGGCCTCCAACTGGACTTAACAACTACATGAAATCATAACGGGCATCAACGGCTTAGGGCGCCTTAGGAGCATGGAGGCGCTTGAATATAGAATGGCCACATTTGGCCACCCATTTCAAACCGACTGACTTAACTCTTGTGATCGCTATGAATATCACAGTCCCGCAGCGCTACGAATGCTTCATACTATTAGTTATTTAATATCGTAAAAGCAAAAATACCCCTTCAGCACCTCGCAGTAACTGAGAATTTCATCTAAATTCGATAAAAGCGTGCATAAACGATTGGATTTTGTGATGTGAATGGATGTGGCTCTCGCGGGAGCCTCCGCCTGCCCGCTGTCTTCAGCTCAAATTGCCACGCAGGGGTTCCATACGCACTTTGTGATGTTTCTTGTTTTATCGAAGCTTTTACAGTACATTGGGCAAATGCGTTTTACTTATTTATGAAGTGTAAATTGTAGACTATGTCTGATCATTTTTGTACCGTTTTAACCGATTGCGGGTGTTATAATTGTGGACATACGGCCGGTCGCAATATTTAACTCAAGGATAGATTTGCCTACTACGGACAGAATTTTGGACATATTTGTATGGAAAATCTGTCAAAATTCTACTGAGAGTAAGCAAATCTATCCTTGAGTTGAATATTGAAACCGGCCATAAAACTTGATCGTATTCAAGTAGATAAATTGAGTAATTGGCCTAAAAAAGATTTGCGAGAGATCGCTAAATACAGATCGGCTTGAAAAGTTGTCGGGGAAACCCATTGATATTTGATGCCGAAACCTTTACCCAGTAGGGAAGAAGGGTTAAAAAAAAATTATGAAGTACATAATTTATAAAAATGATTACAGCCTCAATGCTTATTCCGGAAGGAACGTAGCTTGACGATAGAGATAGTTTCACCTATATTTCCTAAGCGGGGGTAGTCAAGGTGTGCTGCGTGCACCGACGATGTTAGGTCCAACTCAAAGGATCATATAGGGTGCAATATTAGACTCCGAACTGCTACAAATAATTTTTTGATGGAAAACTCCAATAATACTGCGTCCGAACTAGAGTATTCGAATCTAGGGCATAGCGCGAAAGAATTAATGTTAGCGTGACGCTAGCGAGTTGATATGCCATCCTTGTCACACTACAAATTTACTTAATAAACATGAACGTAACAACCCACTTACTCGGTAGAGTTAGGCTAATGACAATATTTTCGTGCTAAGCCCTCAGGACCTAAAACGTTAGCCATACCAAGGGTCACTGGACTGGCTGGGCAACTAAATAATGTGATTATGGGTTAATAAAATTATCCTAATTTAGTGTAGGAAAGCCCGCAAGCTATTGCAGAATTGTTTAAAGTTCATAAAAAATAAAATTACCGCCGTCACGTCTATATTTCACAAGCAGAGATGGCAGAGATGGCAGGGGTGTGTGCATTCCATTTTTGCCGACGATGTCAGGTCCAGAGTCTCCGTAACCGGCGTGCGTATATGATACGAATAGGGGAGTAGAGTAAGCAGAGACGTCTGAAAGGAAAGAACATGTTGGAACTGAATCTCTGTCTACCCCACAAGGGATCTGGTGGGATGATATAGATGTCAGGTCCCAATTTAATAAGAGGTGAGCCTGTTGTTATTACTAGGCACCGTGTTAGATTCCGTACTAATACTAAAAAATTATATCTTGTCCGACCTAGAATTCAAATCTTGGACTTCGTGATCGCTACGCGCATTATTAGCCAATGATGTCCATATCGAATTAGGAATCATGATGAAATTTCTGTATCATCAAAACTCACAAATTGTTACTGTAGGTACAAGAAAGTTTAAAACTAAAACTAATTTTCTTTCAGAGAAATAAATTGAAATTTTCTTTACACATGTACATAAATACCCCATCGAAGTTTTAGTTCAGTAAAGTCGAACTAGTAGCAATTTGAAAATAAATGAAAAATCTAATAAAATGGTGCTCGATGTCAAGAAAACTAATAACATGAACAACATGGACCGAATCGTGTGTCATATCACCCGCATTTGTTGCTGACTTTTACTTACAGTGTTTATTTATTAATCATAGTTTTAAATGTCTTGCCATGGTCTGATGAAGGCTTGATCCAGTGGTTAAGAGCGTCGGCTACTCCACACATTGAATCGAGTGGTCGCGGCTTTGATTTGCACGGCACACATCTGTGTGTGGCCTGCAAATGTTTGTTTCGGTCTGAGTGTTTGTGTATGCAATAATCCTTAGTGTGTAATATGTAGCACGAATTTAAAAACAAGAAAAGAATAAGATATATATTTAATTATGATAATACAATGCTGAAACATAACGAGTTCCAGCGTTATAATTTTAAGACGGTCTTCGATTGAGGTTTCTTTCGTTGAATTCTCATAGGAGGAGCAACGAATGATGGAAATAAGCTTGGCCTATTACTTCGGGATTTAACACCGTTGACGAAATGTACGTTTACATAGAACACCTCTACCACCCTATTTTGATGTGCCCGTTCATTATTATTTCTCAAAACAATCATTTTTTCGTGTGAGATCAGGTGGATCGCTAGTTAAGGTGAAGCAATAAAGTCGCCATTTTACGGCCAAGATATCTTTGGCACTTTGCGAGACATTTCGTCAAATAACGCTGACGTCATTCCTACTTATTTATTAACCCATTGATTTATTGGTATATTTGAGCTGAACGCATGTTAATAATACGAATAACATAAAGTAACATGTTATGTGTGTTGGGGACTGCGCAGTTTATTTTTAGGTGGTTAACTGTTTACTATTTTATTATTGCTACTTAAATATAACCAAGCAAAAAAAACATCGTCACGTTTATATTCCCCAAGCAGGAGTGAATTGGCAGAGATGTGAAATAGGGGCGAGCCTAGTGCCATATACCGGGCACAATTTTAGACCCCATACTGATACTGGGAATGTTTTGAATGAAAAAAAACTACATTTGTCCGATGTATAATTTGCACCCAGGACCTCGTGATCGCAAATTATGCGCGACTAGACTCAAGGGGCGTTAATTTTATTTATTTATTCGTCATGCACTTATGTACAAAGGCGGACTAAATGCCTGAAGCATTTTCTCCCAGTATTCCTTAGAATGGTATAGAAACAAGGTAGGGGTATAGAACAATATAAGAGGCTTAAAAATGTAAGCAAATAAATATAAAAGAAAATACGATAAATATACAGATTAAATAATATTGTACATATTTATACTAGATTGTGCAATATAATACACGAAAATAACTTTGAGAGGGCATCGCTAATATTTCGGATATTCAAAATAATGTGAACATGACATATTAAAGCGAAGAAGTTTTATTGCCTAAATTACCTGAATGTGCAAAATTTCGGGTTAGTTGTCATTTCACATGAATTGTGCAAATCGCCATCTTAAAAAAAAATTTAGTAGTCGATTCGCACGAATAATTTTTTTTCGTGCGAATGTCACACACACACACACACACACACCGTCATGCCTATATTCCCCAAGCGGGGGTGGCAGAGGTGTACTGAGTATACCTACGTTTCGCCGACGGTATTAGGTCCCATTTAATAGGGGGCGAGCCTATTGCCATATACCGGGCATAATTTCAGACTCCGGACTCGTACTGGGAAATTTTCGTTATAAAAACTACACTTGTCCGACCTAGGATTTGAACCCAGGACCTCGTGATCACAAAACAATACGCTTTGCTACTAGACCAACGAGGCAGTCAATGTCATCTTCAAAATTATATAAGTAGGCTATTCGCACACTTTATATTTTAGGCAAAAATAAGAAAAAAGTACAGTAAGGTACGAAAATTTTAATAAATTTAAGTAGCAGTTCCCAGATTTGGTTCATTAATTAATTAGGAAGTAAATATTAAATTTATCTACTAATCATTTCGTCGCAATTTGTAACCTAGATTCGTCTCTAGCTTATAAAATTCTAGCTCTATATAGAGGTGTAATAAAAAGTCACGTATACAATATGGGTACGGCAAAAAGGTCACGAAATTATTTTTTTAGTGACTTACCTGTTATATTTGTAACGTAGGCGAACTGAACTGAAAAAATATATAATAAAAAATATATGATATTCTATATAGGCCTCTGACCTATTCGACGTTACGTTTCCGTCCTCCGTCTTCAGCTTCGTCAACTGGCTTTGCCCAATAGACGCGTCTCTTGCAAACACTTTGGAGCCCTTGTTCTGCTCTATGGTCTCCTCAATACGTCTTGTATTGAAGGACCGTAAATCGTGTCGCAAGGACTTCAATATCTGCCCATTGAGCTGCCTATAGGACTTAGCATCATCGGAGGTTTGGAGTGTCATGGTACGTCGCTCAGCCATAAGGTTTCGGGTGTAGTCAGATAGCTTTTGAGGCCTATTTTTACGGTGGGGCTTAAAATGCTTGGACCCGACCGTATGGACAGTCTCTACCAACCTATTGTTGATTTCGTCCACTGATGCGCTGCTGTCTAGCAATTCGAAGCGGTTTGACAATTCGAGTTGAAAGTTCTCGGGGTTTTGGATATGTGCATTAGAAGGTCGGAGCGTAGACTTCATCAGACGCGATCTTTCCATTTTGACATTAATATTTAATGTGCCTCTGACCATTCGGTGATCACTGCCGGTTTTTACCCTGTGAATCACGGAGACATCATTAAATATTTGTCGCTTGGTGCTCATGATGAAGTCTATCTCATTTTTTGTGGAACCATCAGGGCTCATCCAGGTCCATTTCCTATGAGGCGGCTTCCGGAAGAAAGAGTTCATCATAAAGAGTCCCTCCTTCTCCAGATATTCGGCCAGCCTCTGACCCCTGGGGTTGCGTTGCCCATATCCAAATTGCCCCACTCTCAATTTATCATCGCCCCGTTTGCCCAGCCGCGCATTGAAGTCACCCATAACCACTGTAAAGTGTGCTTTGGAAGTATGTATGGCTCTACTAATGTCCTCATACATTACTTCGACGTCATCATCTGAGTATGCCGAGGTCGGTGCGTAGACCTGTATGACCTTCAGCGAATATCTTTTGGATATTCTGAGTATCAGGTACGCTACCCTGCTCGACACACTAGTGATGGACACAACGTTGTCTATGAGTGACTTGTGGACGATAAATCCGACACCACCTTGGGACTGCTGTTCGCCCTCCCGGTAGTAAAACAAGTTGCCGGATTTTAAGGTTATCGTGTCCTCGCCCTTTCTTCGGACCTCCGATAAACCAACAATATTCCACCGCAACTTGTTTATCTCTTCTTCCAGCTCAACAAGCTTCTCATCTGTCCTTAACGTGCGTGCGTTGTATGTCACCAGGGCCAATTTTCGGTGTTGGTGGTAGCCGAATCTCTGCCGGAGATTCTTAGCACCCCTTGTCCTGTCGTTACCATGGCTGCTACCGTGGCCAGGACGAACAGGACCGCCGGGGACTAGGGGCCTGGTTTTCTTACATTCTTCCATAATTGGGGGTGTTTGCCATACTCGCCACGCTTGGCAGGCGGGTTGGCGAGCGCAGTTATTGGTCGTCGAAGTGCTAAGGGAACGCTGCTGCCCATTCCCTAGTTTTCCCTTAGTCGCCTTGTACGACACCCAATGGGATGAGATGGGTTGGTCCTATTCTAAGCCGGGAACCACGCGGCCACCACCAAGACGGAGGACGGAAACGTAACGTCGAATAGGTCAGAGGTGCTCAGGGAGATAGAGAGGTTCTATGGGCAGTTGTATACCTCAGTAGCTGAACCTGTTGTTGACTTGGTAAAAGACCCAAGAGCCAAGCTAACCCGACACTACACAGAAGATATCCCGGACATCAGCCTGTACGAGATTGGGATGGCTCTCAAACACCTTAAAAACAACAAAGCGCCGGGTGAAGACGGAATTACCGCAGAGCTTCTGAAAGCGGGCGGATCGCCGGTACTTAAAGTCCTTCAGAGGCTGTTTAATTCCGTCTTGCTCGAAGGAAAAACGCCGGAAGCGTGGAACAGGGGTGTGGTGGTACTCTTTTTCAAGAAAGGTGATAACACTTTACTGAAGAATTATAGGCCCATCACACTGCTGAGCCATGTTTATAAGTTGTTTTCGAGAGTCATTACGAATCGTCTCGAACGCAGGTTTGATGACTTCCAGCCTCCCGAACAAGCCGGTTTCCGGAAAGGCTTTAGTACCATAGACCACATACATACGCTGCGGCAGATTATACAGAAGACCGAGGAGTATAATCGGCCACTATGCTTGGCGTTTGTGGACTATGAGAAAGCCTTCGATTCGATCGAGACTTGGGCGGTTCTTAGATCTCTCCAGCGATGCCGCATTGACTATCGGTACATTGAGGTGTTGAGGTGCTTGTATAATAACGCCACCATGTCAGTCCGAGTACAGGGGCAGTGCACGAAAGCGATCCCCATAAAAAGAGGAGTAAGGCAGGGAGACGTCATTTCTCCGAAACTGTTTACGGCCACCTTAGAGGACGCCTTCAAGCTCTTGGAATGGCAAGGACTTGGCATCAACATCAATGGCGAATACATCACTCACCTTCGATTTGCCGACGACATTGTGGTCGTGGCGGAGTCGCTGGAAGATCTAGGACGAATGCTCGGTGACCTCAACAGAGTATCTCAACAAGTGGGTCTTAAAATGAACATGGACAAAACGAAAATAATGTCTAAAGTCCATGTCGTACCCACCGCACTCACCGTTGGGAACTCTACTCTTGAAGTTGTCGACGAATACATTTACCTGGGACAGGTAGTCCGGTTAGGTAGGTCCAACTTTGAGAGAGAGGTCAATCGACGAATCCAACTCGGCTGGGCAGCGTTCGGGAAACTGCGCAACATCTTCTCATCCAAAATACCTCAGTGCCTTAAGACTAAAGTTTTTAGTCAATGTGTGTTACCAGTGATGATATATGGATCAGAGACGTGGTCTCTTACAATAGGTCTCATAAAAAAGCTCAGAGTTGCTCAGCGAGCTATGGAGAGAGCTATGCTCGGCGTTTCTCTACGCGATCGAATCAGGAATGAGGAGATTCGTAGAAGAACCAAGGTCACCGACATAGCCGTTAAGATTAGCAAGCTGAAGTGGCAATGGGCGGGCCACATAGCGCGTAGATCGGACGGGCGTTGGGGCAGAAAGATTCTAGAGTGGAGACCACGTATTGGCAAGCGCAGCGTGGGACGACCGCCTGCCAGATGGACCGACGATCTTGTGAAAATCGCAGGAAGTCGTTGGATGCAGGTGGCATCGGACCGGTTACGCTGGAAAGCGATTGGGGAGGCCTATGTTCAGCAGTGGACAAGTATAGGCTGAGATGATGATGATGATGATGATATGATATTCATTTCTTAGATACACAATATTATTTTCTTTCAAATAGACTCATGATACAGATACAGATCTAATACAAATCACACGCCAAAACAGACAGTACAGTCATACGAGGATATTGTGGCCCGCGGCCAACATTGGATCTTACGCTGTCATCAAGTAAAATGTCACTTCATGACAGTTCCAGAGTTGCCGTTTGCGATGAAATTTACCCAAGTTCTTTTTTAATTAGTAAGCGTGCGGGCCCACCCGTTGAAATATTTCCCTGGAAGTAAGAAAATTTTACTAAATAATCCTAATTTCACACCAACCTTTCACGCAAACCCTGTCAATGTTATCTACGGGCCAACACATCCTTGTCGCACTATACATTATATCATAATATGCTGCCTCTTTTCGCGCAGGCCGGCTAACAACTTCGTCCTGGGTTCGAATCCTAAGTTGGAGAAATCGTAGTTTTTCTAAGAAATTCTGAAGAGCAGTTTGTAATTTAGAATCATGACCAGTATAATGGCATTAGGCTCGCCCTTTATTATACTCTTTCACCCCTGCTTGGAGAATACAGGCGTGATGGTATATATTTATTTAGTATACCGTAAAGAACTTTCAATATCGTCAATGTGAATTACGTAACACATTTCATCCGAATGCTCTTATTGAAATAATAAAAGAGTTTGAGCGAAAAGTGAATAATGATTCGTGGAAAATTTATTTACAGATATTGAACCACGGCTATTGGAAATTAAAGCATTCCAATAGCATGAGTTCAATATTTATGATCGTGTGAGCTCTTTTAATAGAATGCGGTCATGGGGTGTACATATTACCCATAAATGCTCTTCCACGTTACTATAGATCGACTATTTGTCACTTAATTGTTTTCAATTTGAAATTGTTACCTTAAACATTAAGGTTATTAATTTTATAAGTAAATTAATAGTTTTCTTACAAGAAAATATTATTTAAACTAAAAAGCTTTAATTTCTTTATTTTGTTAGCTAGTTTCGTGAGAAAACCAATGTATTGGCGGTTTTGGAAAGCAGTAGTCTTATACTTCTGAAACCATTTTTTTATAAGTACGATGCTTATTGAAGATTTCATTTAATATGCATACATATACAATATGCTTTTAAGTGTCGCACTGTTTATAAGTAATATTCAAAAAGAAAATACGAAAATTTTATTATTTGCCTCCGAACAGAGTACAAAGACGCTTAGACCTCAAGACTATACTTATGAGGCGTATGCACAAACGCTCATTTCTTAACAAAAGAGCCAGTTTCTAGCGCCCTTTAAAATCCCTTTACAACTCTTACAGGCAAGAAGTGTGTTTACTTAAAGTTCTCTACGTAAGCGGTTATTTTTATAACCCACTATACTGAATATAAAAATTCTATAATCATATACCACACCAACTTAGCAGTGTGGAAAAGTGCCGATCGTAAATAGTGAAGACTCTTTGGGGACGCGCACGCACTATTTTACGGCGATAAATATTGATGTGAACCAAACCTTAAAGACCAAGAGACGATATAAGGAATTTTGTTAATTTAGTCTTTCCAATTATTGCATTGGGACCAGACAAATAGGCGAGTAAATAATAACGTAGTAACGTTGTTTGTCTCTTAGGTATGAATTTTGAAATCGATTTTAAACTATCTGCTCGATTAGGTAGAGACTTGAAACTTTAACTCAGAAGTGATTCGCAATGCAATACTATAATCTTTTTCTACAATATTATAATCTGAATTATGAACCTTCTCCTTTTTTGAAGTCGGTTAACATTCTGCTTAGTTCTATGGTAGGGTACCTATAGGATTGAAGTAATACCCATAATATCTCAATCTACGCATTTGTATTGTTTGTCGTTAAGGAGTTCCCTGGTGTACCTTCAAAGTCCAAGGTCCTTGGAGCTATACTGAACACAATGTAAAACGAATCATCAAGCAAAAAAAAGCATACATACAACCGAACATAGAACCTCCTCCTTTTTGAAGTCGGTTAATTACTTCGTCCTAAAATAATGTGTTGAGTGAGCCAACCTTTATTGTGGGTGGTATCGGTGTTGTATATACTCGTACCTAATTAATAGGAAACAAGACATTCCGTGTAAATTTAATAATGCAAGGTTCGTTGCTACGCTTCGAAGATCGGGTCATGAAAATACTACCGACCCGGCCCGGCTTCGCACGGGTGAATTATACACACCGTCGTTGTCAAATGAATATCTGCTATGTGCAAAAAGTATAACTTTAAGTTATTGAATAAAATCATTCTCCTGAAAAATTTTATATGAAGCAGATTTTTTAAGCATATTTTCTAGTGATTACAGTTCACCGTATTATGCTCAGAGTCACATAGCAGTCTTTTTATTTGAAAATTTGGTTAGTAAATAATAATAATAGTCAAAATGTCGAAATCACCAAAAAGTGCACATAGCAGATTTTCATTTGGCAACGACGAACACATAAACTTTACTCTTGAATCACTCCGTCCATTGGTGAAAACCGTACGAAAATCCGCTCGGTAGTTATTGAATTTATCGCGTTCAGACAGACAGACAGACGCGGCGAGGGGGACTTTGTTTTATAATATGTAGTGATAGTGATGACACAAAGTAGATGGCAGACAACGGGCTCCATGCGATTAATCAGAGCTGGTATTTTGAAACGTAATAATCTTTAATCTCTATCTATATAATTATGCTAGATCGCTCGCCGAGTAGGTTCTTTCTTTGCAGACTTCTTTGGTTTCCTTCATTCCCAGAGTTTGCCTCATAAACGCTTGCCCGTTACGAGACTCTTGACTTGCCCTTTCGGCGAGACACTATCTATTTGGCCATGGTGATAGTCTAGGTCTTCCTCGCTGCCCTCATCCTTTTACTTTCGCATTATATTTCAGAGGAAATTCTAGACTTAGGGTTAACAACCTGCTTATCCATACACATAAATAAAATTGAAGTGTGTGTTTGTAATATCAAAAAACAGCTTTTTACTAAATGCATATGAATGTATATATGGTTCCTATAATAAAATAACAAATTTTTTTGTATGTCTGTCTGTTTGTTCCGGCTAATCTCGGAAACAGCTGGACCGATTTTGACGGGACTTATACTGGCAGATAGCTAATGTTATCAGGAGTAACTTAAGCTACTACTTCTATTTTAGAAAAAAACTTTTTGGTAAATTCCACGCGAGCGATGTCGCAGGTACAGCTAGTCCTACTAATATCATAAATGTAAAAGTTTGGATGTTGTTTACTCAATCACGTAAAAACGGCTGAACGGAGTTGGATAAATTTTTTACCTGGATGTGTGTTAACATAGGATACTTTTTATCCCGGAAAAATGAAAAGTTTTTTTTATTCTTATGGTAACAGAATAAAACCCACTGAAGAGATAGGTGAATCATGTGTATTTTACTCTAAGAACAATACTAATACGATACACTACACATAAGTCTAGTGTACCTTATATTGAATAATTTAACTTGAATAACTATTTCGAAATTTTATAAAAAAGAAAAAGGAATTATAGTTTGATCTTATGATTTGAGCGTAAGCCACTACGCAGATAGCCGGATTGGGTATTCGCTAGTTCAATCCCTGCTCTGGAAAAATCGAAGATTTTGTGGTGACCTACAAGCATCTGGTTTTATCTGGGTAATTGTGTTTGTGGAATTCATGTTTGTAAACGCACCCATGACACAGGAATAATTTGAAACGTTAAATTAATTTTGAAAGCGACTACATTTTTGCTACTTGATACTGGTTTTTTTACCATTTACCAAAAAACAAGAAGAATAATATGCCTACAAAGTGACTACAATTGTCCCCTCTTGCCAACAGCCGGTAGGTACTACTTCCTACAAAAGGTCCAATAGTTTTACTGACTGTAATGATGGTCGGATTCTAATTAATATTGGTTCGACAACCGCTTGGGAATCCAATTAACTAAATGATATTGTTAATCTACTAATTATATATGTCGCGCTGCACTACAGACATGGAACCGTTTTGAGAAGAAATATATGTGTGAACCTTGTTTTTAGCTTTTCCTTGAGAGGCGATGGTAGCTAAAATTGTAGAGAATTTAGGCTGCATTCGACAATAATAATTACCGCATAGGTGTTGCAATTTCACCTGTAAAACTATGTCCTGATAAAGTTATGTTGTAGATGAAGACAATTGAAATATGATGTAAACAAAATATGTTCTGCGGACCTTTGTCTTGTAGGGTATACAACGCTTCCCAAGTCCACTGTAATGACACATTCACATCATTTAATGCTTTCTCGCTTTTCACGCATATTTGCGGATGTTGTCATAGATGAGTTATATGCCAACATGCGCAGGCTTCGATTGTGCGAGGGTTATGGGAAGTACCAATGGAGTTCTGAAGAGTAATGTTGAAAGGGTAGATGCGTCTATCTACAAAAGATATGCCAACCTCCATGTTGATACTAGCATAGTCCATAAATCAAAACAATTTACTCAACCAAGTTGTACTAAATTTTTATATGGAATGTGTTGTTAGAAACTTTATTTATTATTTTATTAAAACATCTTTAAACCCTAAAAATATCTTTAAAACTTTTAATAAACAATTAATGATGGATGTTTTAATTACTAAAGTCGTTGCGGTCTTTTTATTTAACGGCAAAGTTAAATGGAGGCTTTTAATTTTAAAAGTTTTGAACAACAACAACAGTGATAAGAATATTAATCATCTTCGCCGGAATTTCAATCAGCAACAGGCTTTTTGCTTCTGCGAGTTACTTTAATTGAATAGATTTGAGACAGTTCTACTCTTCTCAACTTATTACTGAAAGAGAGATAGGTTATCCGAATTTTACAAAATTAATGAATTCTATACAAGGTGTAACATAATAAACGCAAGACCTCAGACACCACGATTAGAGAATTGCTTCATAAATTCAAAACTAAAACCAAATTTCCAAATTTAAAGATTTTTACCCCTTTTTTAAGCACTTTTATACCCCAATTAACAATTAAACTTGTATGTGTATGTGTGCATTTTGAGAAATACGGGTTAGGAATGCATTTGTAATCTCCTTATTGCTATGAGTCAAGAATAAATTTAGTTTTTTATAGCGCACTGAAGGAGTAAAAGCATTTTTTTCAAATTTAAAAAAAAATGTAACGTACTTTAAAAATAGTTGGAATCAATTCAGTTATCGATTTAGAACAAACTACTTTCAGGTCTTGCGCTTATTATGTTACAGCTTGTATAAGATTTTAAGCTCAAAGATAGTATGACGCCGCAAGGGATCTGGTCTGATGATATACATAGATAGATCATCATCACCAGCCCGTATCAGTCCACTGCTGGACATAGGCCTCTCCCAAGGCACGCCATTGAGCCCGATCTTCGGCTCTTCTCTTCCAACCGCTGCCCGCCACCCTCCGTATATCATCGCTCCATCTAGCTACAGGGCGATAGAAGTTAGTATATAAACTCTCGGTTGTCTCAGCAATGAAATGTAAAGCTTTTGTTGTTTTCGTTCAGAATACTATCCTACTTAATATTGTAAATGTGAAAGTTTGTAGTTGTGTCTTCTAGCTTAACTCCAGGAGTGCAAAACTATCGGCTCCCGAGTAGCATGCCCATCGCACCATTGAGTATATTCTTTGCATTCTCACTCTTCTCTATAATATCAGTAGTGTATTTCCCATCTTTCCCCGATAACTCGATGATTTGTCCCTGCAATATCATCACCAATCACAATCATGCATTACTTCTGGTTTCTTCCCGTTAAAAAGAGACAGGTAGTCTGCCGGCGTAAGGGTGTGGGTCGCAGAAAGAAGTCATAGCTCCGTATCATCTAGAAGTGGACGGGAATTGCTGGGCAGCACAGCTCTTTCGTGTCGCACAGGATAAGGACGAATTCCAAAAACCTTCACTAATTGGAGAGGTATGAAAAAAGAAGACGGAATCTTTGAAAAATCCTCAGGCATTAAATACACTTTCGTACTAATCGTGCTCTCTCTCTCTCTCTCCTTGGCAATTATTATTTCCATCTAATGGTGGGGTCTGCCTACCTAATTTTCCTCTTCCACTTCACTCTATCGGACGTGTAGTCTTGCATTGCATATGCACTGTCCTTCTTGACCACATCTGCTCATCTTATTTTCGGCCACCCTCTGGATCTGGACCCCGAAATGATCAGATTAACCGTACCGTTACCCATATAATCGGGAGGTCTTTTTACGTAGCCAAACTAACGGAGTCTATATTAGGGGAAGTAAAAAATAAAAATAAACACCGTCACGCGTATATTCCCCAAGCAGGGGTGCCAGAGGTGTACTGAGTAGCTATCAAAAAATCTGCCTTATGAACACTGTTATATGGTATCTCTTACGTATAAAAAGTAATCTAAGTTGCGGCCCAATTTATGCGCTAAGTTTCAACAAACTGTGAGAGTTCTGCGATAGACAAGTGTAAGTTTGTACTTGTATTGACTCCAGCGCTGGCTTATTTGCTAGGACCCATCCCTAAAACATGAGTGAACTTGCTCTATTAGATCGTAGTGGGGACTTCCCTTTATCGTTATTGGCTGGAATCAAATGTTTAGTTTTATTAATTTGACTGCTACACCAATTTCTCCAATAACAACACCTTAAATGATTGGAAGTTCTTTAGTAATTGACCATTATTGGACGTTTTTAGTTCATGGATATTTGGGCTAGTATTTTAAATAACAAAGGTGAATATACTTTTGTATAATGCATTAATTATTATCGAATTATTCTTTACAATTAAATGTCCTTTAAAAATATTTGGCTTTCCAAACAGTTAAGGTCAATTTATTAAATACCGTTTATAAACCTTATAAGTGTGAGGTTTTCGTAAAAAATACAGCAGATTTTATTTACGCCGCTCTCTGTTAATAATCGCATACATGGATGCTAATTAGGTATAATTTCATATGTTATGGTGATAGTCTAGGTCTTCCTCGCTGCCCTCATCCTTTTACTTTCGCATTATATTTCAGAGGAAATTCTAGACTTAGGGTTAACAACCTGCTTATCCATACACATAAATAAAATTGAAGTGTGTGTTTGTAATATCAAAAAACAGCTTTTTACTAAATGCATATGAATGTATATATGGTTCCTATAATAAAATAACAAATTTTTTTGTATGTCTGTCTGTTTGTTCCGGCTAATCTCGGAAACAGCTGGACCGATTTTGACGGGACTTATACTGGCAGATAGCTAATGTTATCAGGAGTAACTTAAGCTACTACTTCTATTTTAGAAAAAAACTTTTTGGTAAATTCCACGCGAGCGATGTCGCAGGTACAGCTAGTCCTACTAATATCATAAATGTAAAAGTTTGGATGTTGTTTACTCAATCACGTAAAAACGGCTGAACGGAGTTGGATAAATTTTTTACCTGGATGTGTGTTAACATAGGATACTTTTTATCCCGGAAAAATGAAAAGTTTTTTTTATTCTTATGGTAACAGAATAAAACCCACTGAAGAGATAGGTGAATCATGTGTATTTTACTCTAAGAACAATACTAATACGATACACTACACATAAGTCTAGTGTACCTTATATTGAATAATTTAACTTGAATAACTATTTCGAAATTTTATAAAAAAGAAAAAGGAATTATAGTTTGATCTTATGATTTGAGCGTAAGCCACTACGCAGATAGCCGGATTGGGTATTCGCTAGTTCAATCCCTGCTCTGGAAAAATCGAAGATTTTGTGGTGACCTACAAGCATCTGGTTTTATCTGGGTAATTGTGTTTGTGGAATTCATGTTTGTAAACGCACCCATGACACAGGAATAATTTGAAACGTTAAATTAATTTTGAAAGCGACTACATTTTTGCTACTTGATACTGGTTTTTTTACCATTTACCAAAAAACAAGAAGAATAATATGCCTACAAAGTGACTACAATTGTCCCCTCTTGCCAACAGCCGGTAGGTACTACTTCCTACAAAAGGTCCAATAGTTTTACTGACTGTAATGATGGTCGGATTCTAATTAATATTGGTTCGACAACCGCTTGGGAATCCAATTAACTAAATGATATTGTTAATCTACTAATTATATATGTCGCGCTGCACTACAGACATGGAACCGTTTTGAGAAGAAATATATGTGTGAACCTTGTTTTTAGCTTTTCCTTGAGAGGCGATGGTAGCTAAAATTGTAGAGAATTTAGGCTGCATTCGACAATAATAATTACCGCATAGGTGTTGCAATTTCACCTGTAAAACTATGTCCTGATAAAGTTATGTTGTAGATGAAGACAATTGAAATATGATGTAAACAAAATATGTTCTGCGGACCTTTGTCTTGTAGGGTATACAACGCTTCCCAAGTCCACTGTAATGACACATTCACATCATTTAATGCTTTCTCGCTTTTCACGCATATTTGCGGATGTTGTCATAGATGAGTTATATGCCAACATGCGCAGGCTTCGATTGTGCGAGGGTTATGGGAAGTACCAATGGAGTTCTGAAGAGTAATGTTGAAAGGGTAGATGCGTCTATCTACAAAAGATATGCCAACCTCCATGTTGATACTAGCATAGTCCATAAATCAAAACAATTTACTCAACCAAGTTGTACTAAATTTTTATATGGAATGTGTTGTTAGAAACTTTATTTATTATTTTATTAAAACATCTTTAAACCCTAAAAATATCTTTAAAACTTTTAATAAACAATTAATGATGGATGTTTTAATTACTAAAGTCGTTGCGGTCTTTTTATTTAACGGCAAAGTTAAATGGAGGCTTTTAATTTTAAAAGTTTTGAACAACAACAACAGTGATAAGAATATTAATCATCTTCGCCGGAATTTCAATCAGCAACAGGCTTTTTGCTTCTGCGAGTTACTTTAATTGAATAGATTTGAGACAGTTCTACTCTTCTCAACTTATTACTGAAAGAGAGATAGGTTATCCGAATTTTACAAAATTAATGAATTCTATACAAGGTGTAACATAATAAACGCAAGACCTCAGACACCACGATTAGAGAATTGCTTCATAAATTCAAAACTAAAACCAAATTTCCAAATTTAAAGATTTTTACCCCTTTTTTAAGCACTTTTATACCCCAATTAACAATTAAACTTGTATGTGTATGTGTGCATTTTGAGAAATACGGGTTAGGAATGCATTTGTAATCTCCTTATTGCTATGAGTCAAGAATAAATTTAGTTTTTTATAGCGCACTGAAGGAGTAAAAGCATTTTTTTCAAATTTAAAAAAAAATGTAACGTACTTTAAAAATAGTTGGAATCAATTCAGTTATCGATTTAGAACAAACTACTTTCAGGTCTTGCGCTTATTATGTTACAGCTTGTATAAGATTTTAAGCTCAAAGATAGTATGACGCCGCAAGGGATCTGGTCTGATGATATACATAGATAGATCATCATCACCAGCCCGTATCAGTCCACTGCTGGACATAGGCCTCTCCCAAGGCACGCCATTGAGCCCGATCTTCGGCTCTTCTCTTCCAACCGCTGCCCGCCACCCTCCGTATATCATCGCTCCATCTAGCTACAGGGCGATAGAAGTTAGTATATAAACTCTCGGTTGTCTCAGCAATGAAATGTAAAGCTTTTGTTGTTTTCGTTCAGAATACTATCCTACTTAATATTGTAAATGTGAAAGTTTGTAGTTGTGTCTTCTAGCTTAACTCCAGGAGTGCAAAACTATCGGCTCCCGAGTAGCATGCCCATCGCACCATTGAGTATATTCTTTGCATTCTCACTCTTCTCTATAATATCAGTAGTGTATTTCCCATCTTTCCCCGATAACTCGATGATTTGTCCCTGCAATATCATCACCAATCACAATCATGCATTACTTCTGGTTTCTTCCCGTTAAAAAGAGACAGGTAGTCTGCCGGCGTAAGGGTGTGGGTCGCAGAAAGAAGTCATAGCTCCGTATCATCTAGAAGTGGACGGGAATTGCTGGGCAGCACAGCTCTTTCGTGTCGCACAGGATAAGGACGAATTCCAAAAACCTTCACTAATTGGAGAGGTATGAAAAAAGAAGACGGAATCTTTGAAAAATCCTCAGGCATTAAATACACTTTCGTACTAATCGTGCTCTCTCTCTCTCTCTCCTTGGCAATTATTATTTCCATCTAATGGTGGGGTCTGCCTACCTAATTTTCCTCTTCCACTTCACTCTATCGGACGTGTAGTCTTGCATTGCATATGCACTGTCCTTCTTGACCACATCTGCTCATCTTATTTTCGGCCACCCTCTGGATCTGGACCCCGAAATGATCAGATTAACCGTACCGTTACCCATATAATCGGGAGGTCTTTTTACGTAGCCAAACTAACGGAGTCTATATTAGGGGAAGTAAAAAATAAAAATAAACACCGTCACGCGTATATTCCCCAAGCAGGGGTGCCAGAGGTGTACTGAGTAGCTATCAAAAAATCTGCCTTATGAACACTGTTATATGGTATCTCTTACGTATAAAAAGTAATCTAAGTTGCGGCCCAATTTATGCGCTAAGTTTCAACAAACTGTGAGAGTTCTGCGATAGACAAGTGTAAGTTTGTACTTGTATTGACTCCAGCGCTGGCTTATTTGCTAGGACCCATCCCTAAAACATGAGTGAACTTGCTCTATTAGATCGTAGTGGGGACTTCCCTTTATCGTTATTGGCTGGAATCAAATGTTTAGTTTTATTAATTTGACTGCTACACCAATTTCTCCAATAACAACACCTTAAATGATTGGAAGTTCTTTAGTAATTGACCATTATTGGACGTTTTTAGTTCATGGATATTTGGGCTAGTATTTTAAATAACAAAGGTGAATATACTTTTGTATAATGCATTAATTATTATCGAATTATTCTTTACAATTAAATGTCCTTTAAAAATATTTGGCTTTCCAAACAGTTAAGGTCAATTTATTAAATACCGTTTATAAACCTTATAAGTGTGAGGTTTTCGTAAAAAATACAGCAGATTTTATTTACGCCGCTCTCTGTTAATAATCGCATACATGGATGCTAATTAGGTATAATTTCATATGTTAACTTTATTGTACTGTTAGTTTTTCAAAGGATCTAAGTTGATGAGATGGATAAATATATCATTGTTATAATTTCAATTATTAGTTACGATATTTTCGCGAAATTATCGTATTCAGTATGCCAGTGGAGTGCCATTAAAAGATCGTTTCACAAAGTTAGTACGTTCATATATCTCTCTATATCTATATCATCACGCCAGTTTCCTTGCGGGGTAGGCAGAGAGTACAGAGTTCCAACAGGTACTTTCCTTACAGATCTCTCTGGCTACCTCCACTCTCATATTTTGTCTCATACACGCTCGCCGGTTACGGAGACTCTTACTTTGCCCTTCAGATAAAACACAGTCTATTTGGTCATGGTAAGATAGTCTAGGTCTTGCCCGATACCTACATCTTTTCCCTTTCGCATTGTATATATGTTTTGTCATTCTTTCTTCCGACATTCTTTCTATATGTCTGAACCAACAGAGCATACCCTTTCTCATCTTTACACCGATACTACCTTTCATACCTACACTCTTTCTTACTACGCTGTAGCGAATACGGTCGGTCAGCTTGACTTCGCACATAGCACGTTCATCTTGCATTCATCATCATCATCATCATCTCAGCCTATACTTGTCCACTGCTGAACATAGGCCTCCCCAATCGCTTTCCAGCGTAACCGGTCCGATGCCACCTGCATCCAACGACTTCCTGCGATTTTCACAAGATCGTCGGTCCATCTGGCAGGCGGTCGTCCCACGCTGCGCTTGCCAATACGTGGTCTCCACTCTAGAATCTTTCTGCCCCAACGCCCGTCCGATCTACGCGCTATGTGGCCCGCCCATTGCCACTTCAGCTTGCTAATCTTAACGGCTATGTCGGTGACCTTGGTTCTTTTACGAATCTCCTCATTCCTGAGTCGATCGCGTAGAGAAACGCCGAGCATAGCTCTCTCCATAGCTCGCTGAGCAACTCTGAGCTTTTTTATGAGACCTATTGTAAGAGACCACGTCTCTGATCCATATATCATCACTGGTAACACACATTGACTAAAAACTTTAGTCTTTAGGCACTGAGGTATTTTGGATGAGAAGATGTTGCGCAGTTTCCCGAACGCTGCCCAGCCGAGTTGGATTCGTCGATTGACCTCTCTCTCAAAGTTGGACCTACCTAACCGGACTGCCTGTCCCAGGTAAATGTATTCGTCGACAACTTCAAGAGTGGAGTTCCCAACGGTGAGTGCGGTGGGTACGACATGGACATTAAACATTATTTTTGTTTTGTCCATATTCATTTTAAGACCCACTTGTTGGGATACTCTATTTAGGTCACCGAGCATTCGTCCTAGATCTTCCAGCGACTCCGCCATGACCACAATGTCGTCGGCAAATCGAAGGTGAGTGATGTATTCGCCATTGATGTTGATGCCAAGTCCTTGCCATTCCAAGAGCTTGAAGGCGTCCTCTAAGGTGGCCGTAAACAGTTTCGGAGAAATGACGTCTCCCTGTCTTACTCCTCTTTTTATGGGGATCACCTTCGTGCACTGCCCCTGTACTCGGACTGACATGGTGGCGTTATTATACAAGCACTTCAACACTTCGATGTACCGATAGTCAATGCGGCATCGCTGGAGAGATCTAAGAACCGCCCAAGTCTCGATCGAATCGAAGGCTTTCTCATAGTCCACAAACGCCAAGCATAGTGGCCGATTATACTCCTCGGTCTTCTGTATAATCTGCCGCAGCGTATGTATGTGGTCTATGGTACTAAAGCCTTTCCGGAAACCGGCTTGTTCGGGAGGCTGGAAGTCATCAAGCCTGCGTTCGAGACGATTCGTGATGACTCTCGAAAACAACTTATAAACATGGCTCAGCAGTGTGATGGGCCTATAATTCTTCAGTAAAGTGTTATCACCTTTTTTGAAAAAGAGTACCACCACACCCCTGTTCCACGCTTCCGGCGTTTTTCCTTCGAGCAAGACGGAATTAAACAGCCTCTGAAGGACTTTAAGTACCGGCGATCCGCCCGCTTTCAGAAGCTCTGCGGTAATTCCGTCTTCACCCGGCGCTTTGTTGTTTTTAAGGTGTTTGAGAGCCATCCCAATCTCGCACAGGCTGATGTCCGGGATATCATCTTGCATTGATTTTCAAAAATATTATCCTAAATAATGTGTCTTGGTTATCGATTAATTTATTTTTAATTGTTTTGAGCCACAACATTTTCTTTTCTTATTTAAAACTGTGAGCGGGCGTTCGCACGGACGCTTTTTTAACGCGCGTTAGTAAAGCGCTGGAATGGCAGAAATGGCAGAGCGCACATTTTTTTGAAAGCGCTGTACAGAGCTTCGGCACAGCGAGCTGAAAAAGCGTCCGTGCAAACGCTTGCTAATGAATTGGAGACATTATTTCCTTCAATTTTTTATTAATATTATTTCTTAACATTTTAATTGTAACTACTTAATATAAGATTTTGTTATTTATTACTTAATTGTCAGCTGTGATTCGGTGTTTATGTGAGAATTCATTTATAATTGAATGTGGGTCACTCGTTGGCGATCCTTAAATGAAATAAAAAATATATATACAAAAAGTGTTAATCATAATGCTCCACGTTATGTGTTTGGTTGGTCATAGCAAATGGTCTCTGTCATTTGTCAACGTGACTTTAGTCGCATAAACGAAAACATACGGCCCTTTTGACGGTCTTTCATGTTACAGTTTAAATATATGCGGTCACAGTCACCGACAAATCGTGACCCTTTTCACCGTAGACTGTGATTAATAATATAAACACAAATTTGTTAGCACTTTGTTTATATTCATTTTGCGATTTTAGCTATTCTAGATCATTTTCATGAAATGTTCAGAAGTGTACTTTATTTTTTTAGGTTGATTTAATTTAATAGATGCTAGATAGAGCGATGACCTGGTGAAGCTCATGGGCAAAAGTTAGACAAGTACAGAAAAAATCTGATCTTCGTGGTGCTTGTTGAAGGAAACTTACGATCCGCGGTGGATGCTTTTCCGTTGATAATAATACTTAACTTTTCGCGAAGGGGCTCTATGTATTGGATCCATGTCCATGCAAGCCTTTCAAAGGTCTGGGTAAAACTCCTTAATCTATGCGACATACATTATAGTAATATATTGGTTATTTCTTTCTTTCTTTTCTTTTTTGAAAAACGTAGCCCCACATATTTTCTGAAATAAGTTATTTTAAAGTAGATATTTTCTACTCAGTATAAACCATTACTTAACCTAAATATGCTTTATCAGGGGTTCCCAAACTAGGCTCAGCCTATATCTTGAGATACTATTTACAATTTAAAAGCGACGACGATTACAAAACAATAAACCTATAAGAGGACTGAACGTAAGTTCTGTAACTCTGCTTACTCTTTAGAAATACAGCTCAATACTGACACAGCGTATATTGACAACCATGTAAGTGTGACCGAGAACGGGAGTTAGAAGGAATAAAATTGCTATTATTATATTTATAAATAATTTAAATATATTTTTTCTCTCTCTCTCTCCCTCTCTCTCTCTATATGTCAAAAATCGTCATTAAAGTTGAAATGTATAATTATTGTTGAAAACGAAATAAGCTCTACAGAACTCCCACAACTTTGGTGGGTGTACGACATACATATTACGAAATTTCACCGAGTTTGTACTTTCCGAACATGGCAACAACGTGTACATTAGTACCGAAAGAAGTAACGTTCGAAACTCAATTAACTTTATGTATCGTTTTGAGAGTTCGTGTGAGGAATGTTTAACGTAAATTGGCAACTTGGAAAAGCGTTTCGACATCTATTTTTAACCCCGAACGGAATTGGAAGCGAGTTGCCTTTACAGAATTCGCAAGTCGAGTTCCTTATTATACTCTAGTTCATTTATTTGGATCGTGAGGGGATAAGTAACTAACGAAACGAAGACTTACGGCGACTTCAAAAAAAGATCAGGTTCTCAATCCGATAGCATTTTTTGTGCATCCTGCCTTATGTTTCTGGTATATCTTCACGTACAAGAATACGACGATTTATTTATATTCATATAATAATCCAGTTTTTATTATAAGGACGGTCCTACGTTAATTATTGTTTCTACCTAAGAACAGCTAAAATATAATATGACTTACGAGTATTTATATATTTAAGGTTTAAATCTCAGGCCACACAAAGTGTTCATGGGAGTTTATCGAAAAATTCTCAGTCTGGAAACAGGAATATAATGGCAATCGACTGGCCTTAGACGTAAAGAAATCTGCGAAATTTAGGTGTACACAGTACATCTGTGTTACCCCCGGGTTGGGAATATTTGTGACGTGTTTAAGGTAGTCTGGATTTTTTTCTCATTTGGTTCTTTGAAGCCAATATTCTCTACTATCACCTAACAAGCCGCTTCCGCTTACAACCTCGTTGCACTGTCTCTAAATAAAAATGATCTACGTGATGTTTGTACGAGCCCGGAAAACAGCTGTGTCGCTTCATAGCTGTGTTTGTACAGTGCGCTGTTTGTCCAGTGTCTCGAACGAAGCCAGGGGACTGAAGCCAATTTATCGGTATTGCGCCAGGAATCTGACAACAAACCACTCTATCTGCAATGTTATGGGGTTTACTGCACATGTATACCCAATCAAATTAATTTAGTTTTTTTTCGAAACAGTATCCGTGGAGTTTCTTCTATCCTTATTGCCATGGAGCCTTTCCTTGTCTTGAGTATTCGTAAGTATTTTAAACACTCGACGCAAAAAGAAAGGTGTTATAAGTTTATAGGTGTTATAAGTCTGTAGCATACTAAACGGATGAACTCATTTAGTTTAAATTTTTTGAAAGGTGACTTGTTCGAAAGTTTTCTTAGATATGATTTGAATCGGTTTCTTTTTAAATTATTTATTTAAGTTTTACTTGGATGAGCATCTTCTGCAGTTGGAAGAAGAACTAAAGTGCATAAGATGGCACGTTCTGGGTTTATGTGAAGTTTGAAGAGAGGGAGAAGACACCATAACCCTAGAATCTGGCCATCTTTTGTACTTTAGAGAGGGAGACCAACTTTCCCAGGGTGGCGTCGGGTTTCTGGTCCATAGAGCCTTCGCTGACAACGTTTTAGAAATGTCCAGTGTGTCGACAAGGGTAGCATACCTTATAATTAAGCTGACCGAGAGGTACACCCTCAAGATCGTGCAGGTCTATGCACCGACTTCGGCACACTCGGACGAGGACATAGAGGTACTCTACGAGGACATCTCTAAGGCCCTTCATAATACCCCTAGGGCACACTATAACGTTGTCATGGGAGATTTCAACGCCAAAGTGGGAGTAAAAACTGACAGCGAATCCTCAGTAGGACCATACGGCTATGGCAGCAGAAATGACAGGGGGCAAACGCTCGTCAACTTTCTCGAAAGAGAAGGGCTGTTTATGATGAACTCTTTCTTTAAAAAACCGCCTCAAAGAAAGTGGACGTAGCAAAGCCCCGATGGTGAAATAAAGAATGAGATCGACTTCATCATGGCGGACAAGAGGCGCATATTCAGAGATGCCTCAGTGATCGCAAGGTTTCAAACCGGAAGCGACCACCGGCTCGTACGGGGCACTCTGAATATACAATGGAAGCGCGAAAGAGTCCGCTTGATGAAGTCCAGTCTCCGACCGAATTTGCTCCAAGCCGCTATGCATTCCCAAGCTTTTCAGTTAAAATTGGAAAACCGTTTAGCTGCCTTGGAAACCACTGACAGCGTTGATCAGAAATTCGAGCAGGTGGTACAGACTCTTAGAGAAGAGGGTACTAAATTATGCAAAAAGAGGCGTACAGGCAGGAAATCTAAGTTTTCGGGAGGGTCTCTGGAGCTTATGAGCGAACGACGCCGAAATGCAGCCTCAACCTTGTCAGAACACCGGGCCTTAAATAAAAAGATCACAAAGCTGGTCCGACGCGACCTCCGAGCTTTCAACAAGCTTGAGATTGAGAAAGCCATCGAGCAGAACCGGGGGTCGAAAGTGTTCGTCCAGTCACTTGGGAGAAACCACTTGACAAGGTTGACTACACAAGCGGGTACTGTGATCGCTTCTAGGCCGGAAATCCTCTCGGAAGTCAGGAATTTCTATAGCCAGCTCTACGCCTCACACGCACCTCGACCCGAATCTCTTAGAGGAGATCCCAGAGCCACCCTTACACGTCACTTCACAGAAGATTTGCCCAAGATCAACCTGGATGAGATCGAGTTGGCCTTTAAACAGCTTAAAAATGGAAAAGCCCCGGGTGAGGACGGCGTCACGAATGAGCTTCTGAGGGCAGGAGGTACCCCAGTACTTAAGGAGCTTCGGAAGTTATTTAACACTGTCCTCTACACTGGGAGAACTCCGCAGGCATGGAACAGAAGCATGGTCGTCCTGTTTATCAAAAAGGGTGACAAAACCCTTTTGAAAAACTATCGACCCATATCGCTTCAGAGCCATGTATACAAGCTGTTTTCAAGGGTCATCACGAACCGTCTTGCGCGAAGGCACGACGAGTTTGAACTCCCGGAGCAGGCCGGGTTTCGAAGTGGTTACGGCACCATAGACCACATCCACACAGTGCGGCAGATTATACAGAAGACTGCAGAGTATAATCTGCCCCTATGTCTAGCCTTCGTGGACTATGAGAAGGCCTTTGACACTGTCGAGACCTGGTCAGTTCTGGACTCCTTGCAACGATGCCAAGTTGATAGGCGATACATCGAGGAGATGAGATGCCTTTTTGAAGCTGCAACGATGACCGTCCAAGTACAGAACCAGCGGACTGAACAAATCCACCTGCGCCGCGGAGTTGCCAAGGTGATGTCATATCACCAAAACTATTCACCAATGTACTGGAGGATATGTTCAAGACGCTGGATTGGAAAGGCCACGGCATCAATATAAATGGCGCATACATCTATCACCTGCGATTTGCAGACGACATCATCATCATGGCTGAAACGTTGCAAGACCTACAACAGATGCTGGACAGCCTTGCTTATTCGTCTCAGTGAATCGGTCTCCGGATGAACTTAGATAAAACTAAAGTTAAGATCAACAAGCATGTTGACCCGGGACCGATCGCCGTAAACGGAGGCCCCTCGAAGTTGTTTCTGAGTACGTATACCTAGGGCAGGTGCTCCAACTAGGTAAAAACAACTTCGACAAGGAAGTTAAGAGACGGATACAGCTGGGCTGGGCAGCATTTGGAAAAATCCGTCGAGTCTTCTTATCGCCCATACCCCAATGCCTAAAAACGAAAGTTTTTAATCAGTGCGTCCTACCTGTAATGACGTACGGAGCCGAAACGTGGTCACTCACTGTGCGGCTTGTCCACCAGTTCAAGGTCGCTCAACGAGCTATGGAAAGAGCTATGCTCGGAGTTTCTCTTAGGGATCGAATCCGGAACGAAGTTATTCGTCAGAGAACCAAGGTTACCGACATAGCTCAGCGAATTAGCAAGCTGAAGTGGCAGTGGGCAGGTCACATATGCCGCAGAACCGATGGCCGTTGGGGCAGACTGGTTCTTGAGTGGAGAGCGCGTGTCGGCAAACGTAGTGTAGGGCGCCCTGTAGCTAGGTGGGGTGACGATATTCGTAAGGCAGCGGGCAGGGATTGGAGAAGGAGAGCTGAAGATGGAGCTCATGGCGTGCCATGGGAGAGGCCTACGTCAAGCAGTGGACTGACACGGGCTGATGATGATGATGATAATTAATGACCGGTTTTATATTTAACTAATAGGTAGATACTGATGCTTATTGTTAGTAGCAGGTACTATATTAGATTTTTGGTCAGTAGTATTATGTCAAATGTTCAATATACACGGTGTAATTTTAGTCGTCCTAGAGCCAATCCAATATCCAATATCCAATGCCTACTGGTCACTCAACAAGAAAACGAAAAAAATCACTTCAATTAATAATATCTCCAGAACAATATTAATTTAGTGCGTTTAATACATCTATACCAAGCGCAAAATGATATTGAGATAAGGCCGTGCTTCTCAGCTGGCTGGGAGATACCTTCGGTGTTCAGTATTTTCACCCTAGCTATGATATTCGGAAAGGTTCGTACGTAGATGTTACTTATTGAAGTGTGGCTTCCATTCCAGGACGACTAAAATTACACCGCGTATAAATATGTCAAAATTCTACCTTTAGTAGGCAATCTAACCTTGAGTGTATTGTTGAAACTGACCATTAAGGATGACTAATGATCCAATGAAAAACTTATAAAATATCGTAAACTACTACAGAATATATTGAACCATGGGATAACTTGTGTTTGTTCAGTAAATGGTGTTTACCCAGTACGTTAAACGTAGTCAAGGGGTTGTCTCCAATTTATTGTAACAGCCCCCGGATTTATCCTGATCGCAACCCTGAATCCATTGCAAAACTGGGCTGCTATCAAAATGATACTCGGGACCGTCACGCCTAAATTTCCCAAAAGGGGGTGGCAGAGGTCTGCTGTGTACACTCGATTTTTGCCGACGATGTTAGGTCCCATGTAATAGGGAGTAAGCCTATTGCCATCATACTGAGTATAATGCAAGACTCCGGGTTGATGCTGAAAATGCTTCTATCGAAAATTTACTTTTTGTCCGACTTAGGATTTGAACACAGGACCTCGTGATCACTATGCGAAATATTCGCCACTAGACCAACGAGGCAGTCTTTGTTATAGTGTATAATTGATCTTTCTATCTATATCGTCACACCTGATTATTTGTAAAGTATGCAGAGGGTGCCTTATATAAACATGCTCGCTGGTTATGGAGATATCTGACTTTTCCATCCTGTTTTTTTTTAAGTCTCGCTACTACACGAGAAATTATTTCTGTGTCATGGGTGCGTCTAAATTCACATACATAGACACCCGGACCGAAATAAATAATTCGATTAATAAAAAAAAGGGAATCGAATCCGCGACTACATGATCCAGTGAGCGAAGCCGCTTATGCTCTTAACCAATGGGCTAGCTGCAACTATGGACTATATAGTCCATGGACTGATCCATGTGAGGATCTTTGGGTTACTCTTGAGGTTTCTTTTAGCGGGTCTAAAGGCCGAATAGCTCTGTGTGCTGTTACAATGCTAAGAAAAGCGAGCTACTAGTTTTCAAAGCCCGGAATAAAAATTACGATACTGTACCCCATGTCTCGCTATGTGGATCGCCATTGAGCAGAACAACACGGTTCAAATACCTTGGTCACTGGGTTACGGAACATGGCACAGATGACTGTGATATAGAATGAGAGCGTAGAGCGCTAACTGTAAGATGCAACATGCTAGCCCGCAGGTTTGCGAGATGTGACAGTAATGTCAAGATTACTTTATTTAAGGCATTCTGCCAGTCTTTTTATACCTGTACCCTGTGGACCAGATACACACAAAAAGCATATAATGCCTTGCGCGTGCAGTACAATAACGCGTTTAGGGTACTGTTGTCGCTGCCTCGGTTCTGCAGCGCATCAGGTATGTTTGCGGCGGCGCATACTGACGACTTTTTCGGTAACAGTCTGCTGAGAGTTGTTGCCAGCAAAACTGAGGGCCATTATATGGAGCACCTGTGTAGGATACACCTGGTATAATGGTATATAAAAATAATAAATGTAAATTTACTAACATAGTTTAAGCAAATGTTTACTAACAACTTATGGTTTTTTTTTATTTAGCCTGAAATAAAGATGATTTGATTTGATTTAGCCTTTACACGAACGACATTCCTCGTTCGAGTAAGGCGCATCTAGCCCTCTTCGCGGATGATACCGCTCTCTACGTCTCGCATAGGAATAAGGGTTTCATTACCAGACACCTTCAGGCATCCGCCAATTCCCTAGGGAATTGGTTCAGGAAGTGGTGTATTGAGCATACTACCGCTAAAATTTTGACAATTTTTTTATAGAAAAATTGTTAGAATACTACATTAATCAAATCTATGTATAAGTCAAATACTGTAACCGCCCATAAGTCGTCTTTCTGTAAGGAAATAGACAGGCTATTATCTTATGGATACCATGACCAAATGGTCATGGCAAGTGTTATGTATTGTTAATATTTGTACGTATATAATAGTTAGGTCAAATTGTGTCGCAAGCGCCAGTCTGCGAATATATGCCGTGACAGTGAGACGTTGTTTCATTCCAACCAAAGTACCTACCTGCATAATATAATATTTCTCAGTGGCGACGAGGATGGGATCACTACGCGTGTAATTACGGCATGATCCACGATGTCTATTGGGAAAATAGCAGAATTTAACGTACATACAGATGATTGGAAGTTGTACATCGAAAGATTAGAACAATACTTCTGGTCTCCAGTAACACGGTTACTGGAGAATACGGTTCTTCGGAAAAATGGGTAAAAGGTTCGATTTCAGAGGTAGACAGTGCTTGTAGGTATATGGTAGCAAGGGATAACGGTCAAGTAATTAAAAGACATATTGATCAGTTACGTCGCAGATCCCGTGTATCCGTAAGCGGACCCGATTTGAAAAAAAAATGAAGCGATAGGGAATGAGAGCTCCATGGCACCCGCTAAGGACAGTCAAATTAAGTTGGAGGAGAATGAGATAGGTGTAAGTGTTACTGGAGACCAGAAGTCAGGGCAATTAATAAATAGTGATAGTGCTAGAGAGGTTGAGCTTTATCAAACTCCTAGGCAATCACCGTGTTCGTCACCACAACATAGAGAATACCCAAAGCGAACACGAAAGCCAGTTGTCCGATTTGAATGCACTTAATATGTATTTTGTTGATAGATTTAAGAATTGTAGTTTTAAGAAGGGAGGTGTTATGTATTGTTAATATTTGTACGTATATAATAGTTAGGTCAAATTGTGTCGCAAGCGCCAGTCTGCGAATATATGCCGTGACAGTGAGACGTTGTTTCATTCCAACCAAAGTACCTACCTGCATAATATAATATTTCTCAGCAAGAAAGAAAAAACAAAATAACATAAGGTTTTTTTGTACTTCACACCAAGCGGGTAAATCGTCGTTCAGTCTTCACCTCATTCTAGGATCTTTTCCCCTTCATACTCTACGCTCGACATTTTCCCTATCTTTATGATACCGACTTGTCTAGTGAATATTTTATGTCTTTATTTTATTACCATCGTTTATAACATCGGTGTGTTCCATCAATGAAATAGCCTAATTTTCATGATGTTTATTTAGGTATAGTTGTGCCCTCTTTGGATAATATTTTTTAGGTAGATTTAAGCCTACTCAAATATATGCCCATACCTAAACGTTTGAGACTCGGCTTTTATTTACTGTTTGATCAGACGTACAAGTAGAAAATGATTAGTAGAAACGGGGGGCCTTAGCAAAGAGTTACTGATCGTAAAAACTTGATGATTATATTATTAAACACACATGTTTTTCACAATAAGATGGCGTAAAAACCCCGTTATTTATTTATCAAGTAAAAAACGAGCAAATCATTCATTAGCTATCAGTATTATGTGTCGATTTGTGAGAGAAGGCCTTTGCCCAGCAGTGGGCAGTATAGGCTGATATTATTATTATGTGTCAACACAGTACAATTGAGTTATTTCGTGTCAATTTTGGTAAGGTTCTACTGAATCTAGTCCTTTCTTCTATACATAAATGGTCTGCTGACCCATTTTATTACGATTATTAGTGAGCAATTTAATTATCTTTGAAAAGTGGTCGTACATTTGAGACAACATTGTGTGCTTTGTGTGTCTAGTTTCTACGGATATATTTCACCTTTTCATTACTGCGTGATTTATTTTAGAGGTCAAATACTTTTTGCCTACGTTAATGGTCTTGTACACATCCCACTACTTAGTTGTGCTCATGTAATGTCTCAAGGATCTGTGTTTTAACAACTAAACTCCGACACGCCGCTCCGAAAACTTTCTTCTTACTGTAAAATTGTTATGCCTAGTTGTGAAGGCTTTAAAAAGAAATTTGTGGAATTTTTACTACTTCAATAAAAAGCGAATACTGATTCGTTTTATAATTGTGGACTTAGTTTAACGATATTCAAAACACGCGACAAAGAATTTAGCTATTCTTACGAGTATAAATGAAAAATATTTACCTCATTCATTTTAAAATTCTGGAAATTAATAAGGTACTTTTTAATAATTAAAATATATGCGTAAGGTACAGTATTTTTAGAATCCACATATCGCCCAAATATATCAGTCCAAATCAGAATTATACCTAATTTGAATTTATTGCAAAAATTGAGAACTAGTATTTCGATTTCATATTTTTCATAGTTCCTAGGTATATTCTCCATCGCTCTAATTAGTCGGCGGTGGTGTCACTCGTAACAAGTTCTTAATTACGCTTGTTAATTTTGTAAATAATAACTGTACATAATGATACTTTTACTCATAATAACGTAACCCTACCAGCTAAGTCCACCTCTCATTTATTTAATAAATACTGAGTAGGTGGCGTATCGCGTTAATAAAAGACGTTCATATAAATATTATATACGGAAATGGAAAGATTAGTTAGTACTTTGCCCTGCAACTAGTTAACGAGTCAACTGATGGCATTAATACTCTTTATTGTTTTAAACTCAAACTCAAATAATTTTCTGTGTAAACCATACAGGGGCACTCACACATTGTCAATTTACATTTTTTTATGTTTTATTATGATTATTATATATTTTATAATTATTATAATTCTCGTCTCCACTGCAAGTAATATGTATCTGCGAGTTATTTTTTGCGAGCATTTCACAGCAAACATTTACATGGTTAAGAATTTTCCATTTGGAGAAAAGATTTATTCGAGAGGGAAGAATTCTCATGCCCGAATGTTCGGTACGCGCAAATGCGCGCTCATAATGTTCTCGAGGTCTCATAGTGTTACGCTTTATTATACACACCGTCACACCTATATTCCCCTAGCGTGGTTGGCAGAGGTTTAAAGTGTACACCCAATTTTCGCCAGCGACGACGATTTTATTTTAAATCTTGTTTAAAACCATGTATTTATTAGGGAACAAATGGCCCACGGCATATATTGCTGGTAATTTAGAGATAAAGTAGAGATTTTAGAGACCGGAAAAGTGTTTTTTCTCCAACCCTTGTATTGGAAACTGGAAATACACGGGCGTATTGGTTATATTGTCGTTGTATGCCCATTAAATTCCAAACTAACTACATACTTTCATTAACGTAGTGTAAAATTACTTTATATTAAGTAGCGTCTTGCCCCGGCTCGCACGGGTGAATTATACACATAAACCTTCCTCTTGAATCACTCCGTCCATTGGTGAAAACCGTATGAAAATCCATCCGGTAGTTATTGAGTTTATCGCGTTGAGACAGACGGGCAGACCCGGCGAGGGGGGTAGGGGGAGTTTGTTTTATAATATGTAGTGATTATCACTTTTTAATATTAGAAGGATATTCATTTTTTAAATTAAGTATTTTAAAAAAGGAATTCCTTGTTCCATTTACATCTCAGAATGAAATTAACGCCAAGCAAAAGAAATGTTCTGGTAAAAAGTGAAATTAAGGATTCACGATTTTGAGGATCCTTATCCCTCTTTAACAAGAAACTTGGCCGAGATAAAGCGAAACAAGAAAAAAAGCTCTTTAGTGTCCGTCCCAGAAAAATGAGTCACTTTGTAAACTAAAAATTTTGGCATTTGGAAGCGTTTCCATTTTATATCCGCGATTAATCTTTTAATCGCGGATATAAAATGGAAATGAAAAATGTTTATTTCTTTAACTTATGGTACAATGTTTTACAGAAGTTGGAGTCTTGCTTGTATTTGAGAAACAATAGTTACAATAATAATATTTCCTAATACTATACAATACAGGATAATAACAATAAAATAAAAATAAAAGAGATAATGCAAAAATACGAAATTTGGGAGTGGGTTTCATCCTTTTAAGCTAAAAGAAACTTGTATTAGGATGAAATTGCTCTTCCAATTGTGGGCAAGACAAAAACTTGTAAAACTTAGACATAACACAATAAAAAACAAGAAAAAAGAGAAATCAGAAAAAAATAACATGCAAGGATAAATATATAAATTTTTTCTTGGACATATTAATATTAAGTATGTATTTTGTTTTTCACATAAAACCAAAAACAATATTAATCAATTAAATTAAAAAAAAATATAATAAAAAGTAACCAAAAAACCCCAAAAGGAATTAGAATATTAAATGAAAGTTCCTATTATTATATAACACAATTAGTCAATTGTTAAGCCCTAAAGGTAATGTGTGTTTATATGTTTGATGTTGTACAGAAAGGTGTAAATTAAAGGGTATTTTAGTGTTGTGGTAATTAGATTTTAATTGTGTAAAAGTGGGTGTCATGACTGGGTGTGGATGTCAAAATTATTATCCTAATTGTACGTGTTAAAATGTAATCATTACGCTAACCTCACCTTTTGCCACCGAATTTCGGTCCCAATGACCCAATGAAATAGAATGCAAGCTTATTGCTATAATACCGAGGACAATTCCAGAGCCCGTCTTATATTGCGAATTTCTCGATAAGAAAACTGCACTGTTCACATAATAAATAACACAAAAACCAAAAGCTAAGGAAATTGTGTGTCAGCCGCACGGGCCGTCCTTTGATATCGATACCCGCGATATAGCTTTAATTTGTTCGCGTCACCGAAACAGTGCGCTATGGGAAAATAATGCGTTGCTGCTCCATGGGCTTTTGTGTTTGAAAATTATACCTTAAGAAAGATTACCGAGTCTCTAATAAAATATATCCTTCTGTGTTAGTATAAAATCTGTGAGATTTCGTAGAAGAACGTAGTATGAAAGCGCTAAATAGTACAATCGAGAGTATTAATCTCTCGGCCGTTTTGTCATGGCGTTCTCATGCGATTTCGCAACCTGCAGCTGTTAATACTTAGGTTTCAGAAATATACAACGTCGTGGTATGTCATAACATTAGGAAAACCGATTTGACGGCGACATGAATCTATACTTTGTTTTGTAATTTTGTTGTTGATTTGTTTTTGGCTTCATGTTGTTGAGTAACAATCTAATGCAATGCTGATTCTGCTCATTTTCATGTCCGTTTACATTTTCGCGCTAAGAACAAAACAGAAAAAGATTGAAGTTAGTGTGACGCTAGCGAGTTGGTATGCCATCCTTGTCACACTACAAATTTACTATATATACATCAACGTCACAGCACGATTATTCGCTAGCGTTACACTAACGTCAGTTTTCGTGGTAAGCCTCTAGGTCAGTTTCATTCGCTTTCGTAATTCATTCATCATTCTCTTATTGTTTGTGCAAATGAGAAAGTGTAATCCAGGAGTGAGGCGTCACGGGAAAAATTACATGAGACGTCACCTTACATCAAATTATTATGCGACGAATTAAGCTCGGGTTATCTCCCCGAGGGTATGAGCCATGCGAATCGCCCAGAAGCTCTTGACCGCCGAGTAATTACTGACATAACTCGAGACTAATGGCGATTAGCGATTATACTGTGTCCTTCGTTCTCGATATAAATCATATTAGCAGCTCTCTCGAGTCGCTTGGCAACCGCGCGTCATTTAGAAACTTCAAAAGCCTCTATGGTATCTGTGGACATAACCTCTGGAACCATTCTTTTGAAAGCGCGGCAGCCGACGCTTTGTAATAAAGTTTTTGGTCGACATTTAATTTAATAACGTGTTATGGCACTGAAATTATATCACAAAAAGGTTGTAATATACTCAAGTGACCGTGTGAAATAAATTTAAAACATCGTATAGGCAAATTTAGAAAAGTTTACGTCCTGGCAAAGGAGTACATTCTAAAAAGATCAACCGATAGTTGTTTATGTGTGGTGTTTTCAGCTTAACTTGTTTATTTATATAATATCTAATATTTGGAGACGTGAGTTTCGTCATATTAAAATTTGGGAAAGCTTCGTCGCCCGAAAAGTAAACTTATGAAGTCTATGTCCCTATTCGTGTACAAACAGTTTAACACGAAATATACCTTAAAACGATTATTAACCGTCTATAAATTGGCAATGTTATACCTCCAATAAGAGAAATTAGGGGGACGTTCATCAATTATGATGATTGTTAAGGATCGATGGCATTTTAAGGACACGGGTAATGTACGAGATACATTGACGTGGTCCGCAAGACTTGAGGATAATTCAAGGACACGAGTGGTGTACGAGATACATCGGCGTGGTCCGCAAGACTTGGGGCCCATACGAGATATGTGCTGAAGGTCATACTACTCATAGGTTTCATCCATGAGGTGTTCCTGTGCAGTTCACATTTCTACAATGGTAAGAATCAAAAATGTTACCTAAAATACATACCTTAAACATGCCTAACACAGTAAATACAAAGACTATTGCTATAAACTATAAGCAATTTGTCATACTAATCTCCAAAAGGAGACTTACTGAAAGGGTAATTGAAGTGACATTGTTTATGTATAACAATACATTATTAATAACAAAAGTCACTCCTTTGCAGAAACATAGTGTTTTTATTGATTTCATTATTAGACATACTTGTATAATAATACTGAAATAGCCCAAACTGGAGCTTATTACACAAAGAATTGTGCAAAATTATGAGTACTTGTATTAAAAAGTTAAATCCAGCAATACTTATTCCTGAACAGGGTTTATAACCAAATAAGCCAAAGTAATATACTAATGGCAATGCCTGTTGTAACTGACAAGCAACAGGACTGTAGATTCATTCCAAATATAATATCTTATCCTATGGATGCTGCGGCAGGCAGGTTGTGGGATAATTTGTGTTATGCACAAAGATACTTAAAAGATAATATAAAATACCTGGTCTATCCAGTTAACATAAAACTAATAATTATCTATCAATATTATCAACCCAGGCTCCTTGCAGGGTAGCCAGAAAAGATAAATCCTAACAATACAGTCATGAAACCTTTATTGAGATAAGAACCTTTAAGGTCAGCAGTATATATTTTGCATAAAAAGAGTGTTAATATAGTGGATTATCAATATGGAATTTTTAACTAGCTAGTCATAGCCAGTAGTTAAAATTTCATAAAACGACCACCGTTGTAACCAATATAGAACAACAATCCTCATCCTGGGTGTGAAAATATTAAGTCACAGTGTACCTATCAGTTCACCAAAAACAACATCACGTTGGACATTGGAAATCTCCTACCAAAGAAAGTGAGGTACAAAAAGCATGATAGGCATTTTACACAAGGACTTGGTTTTTAAGTTGCTGAAAAATTCAGAAAAACAATCAGGAATACATAATGGGTTTTACAAAGAAACCATAATATTGGAGGCTAAGGGTATTCACTGACTTTGGTATGTATCTATGACACTAATAATGCCTTCAACGACAAACATAATTTTATTGGTTTTGTGCAAGTACTTGCACTTCAGACAAGTGAATCTTGTCATACATATGTTTAACATTATGTATAGAAACATTATTATTAGAAACACTATTGTTTAATAATTGATATATATATAAAAAAATAGACCTTACAGTCATAATAAATATACTAATAAAATATTTATTAGTACCTATTCAGTTTTCTATCATGTAATTAGTTCAATGGTTTTGGGATTTTTGATTATTTCCTGCATCAATTATAGTGTACTTAATAATATTAGAAATTTGAGGCACACACAATGGAAAGCTATACATCAATTCATCATTGGGAGAATTAGATGGTTTTACTGTATTTTTGTTTGATCATATGATAATCAATAAATAATATGTAATTAAATAAGATTATTCAAGAAATTAATAACTATAAAAAAAAAAAAAAATAGTTTTGTAATTAGTTTGGAATGTGTACAGTTATTTTGAACACTAGTGATGTTTCTGGTATAGTTATGATAACACAAGCACAAACGGCTACCATTAAAATAACAAGTTGGTTTTAGAGCACTATATATGTTGTAATTTATTTAAAGGTGTTTCAGTAAAAAATATTGGATTGAGATATCATACAAAAATTTGCAATTTTGGTATTGTTATATTTAAATTATTACATCCACATGTTACATGTATCTTATAAATAGGTATCTATATATAAAAGAACATAAAGTCATGCAAATGACTTGATAATAATATCCATTTGAAAATTTAATGATATTATGTTGACATGCTACGGTGGATGAAATATTGAGTTACATTATTTGAAAGTATGGATTATCTTAAACAAGAATAATCAAAAGCATATGCTTATCACAGGTATGATAAATATTATGTAGTATCAGCAATAATCTAAGTCCTAAGGAACTTGATATTATTTATTTATTATTAATGGGGGATACATAATAATAAGTTGAGTAGCACTCGATTCTCACGGTTGGACATCTAGAACTAACTAGAAAGTTACGCATTGAAATTTTTTTTTTTTTACTTATAAATACAGTCACATACAAAGAAGCAAAGGAAGTGTGGTATGAAATAAAAATTTCATGGTATGAAATAATTCAGTTATGAATAGGATTCCCAATATGATACAGTTGTAACCCGTGGTTCGGTTTAGCAGACTAAGTTATTCGCTTCTCAAGTTATTACTAAATCAGGAGTGTATTTTTTCATCAGTAATGTAATTGGTTCAGGTGTGGCCCGATCGTATTGCCAAAACGAATGTTCGCGGGCGTTATTGCGCAGGAACGAATCGTTAAGTAATACATAAAGATTTATGTAGCCAAGGATTTATTTGTCGGCGCACACTCAGAACATGGAAATGATTCCGGGATAGTTTCGAAATGTAAATTGAATTAATAATAGTGGTATAGTAATAACACTGGGGTAGGTTATGTTTGTTTACCACGCATTAATACTGCCCTTCGTTCCAGACTCTAAAGTTGGGGGGGGGGGGGGGGCGAGATTATATAGGTAAAGCACATAGCCTTATGTGAGGAATATCTCCAGATAAGATGTGTGTGTGTGAGTGATGTACGCGGATGGCCGCGAGGCCTTTACAGCTTCACCGGACTTAATTCCATATAAGCTCATTAGTACAAAGGCCTCTAGTACAAAAAATGTTAAATTTTGATATATGTACATCTTTAAAGATTAAAAATATAACTGACATTAAATACAGCAGAATGTTGATAAAAAAAAAAAAAAAAAAACACATTAAATATGTAATGATAGCAAAAACATTCTTATAATCACCAAATTAATTCGTAACCTTTGTTTGGTACTGTACTCAAAAAGAGATCATTTGACAAAAAAAAAAAAAAAAAAAAGAACCACATGCCTGTTGGAAAACACATTAGTGGGGAAATAGGTTTCCCTGTTATATTTGTATCATATTGTTATAGATTGGGTACTAACAGACTTTGTTTTCAGGTCTAGTACACAGTAAGGGTTTCTAGCTATCTATCTATCTCTATCCATATTATGACGCCAGATTTCTTGCGGGGTGGGCAGAGAGTGCAAGGTTCCGACGGGTTTTTTCCTTGCATGCCTGCCTGGCTTTCTTCACTCTCATAGTTCGTCTCATAATGGTTGTCAATGATACAAGAATTATTATAAAGGATTTAATTTTATATAAACAAAACTCTAGATGGGCAATTCTTCAACTCTTGTTATATAGAAGATATCTATAGAAGAAAGATCTCTATAGAAGACATAACAGATGGAGACTGCACTGATATCTGATAAGTAATGATTGATTAATATTACCCGGTATTAATGAATTTTGGACATCAGGTGTGGTATAAAGGTACATAACAGGTGCTTTAAAGGTTTGGTTGGGATGGATCTACACTACAAAACATAACATGTTATAGAATTTGATTATATAAATTTATTTTAAATAAGTTTATATCATAGACAGACTGGTTGTAAGAAACAATATAGGTGTATATATTTGTTGTGTTTGTGTTGTATGGCAATACAAAGAACGGGAATGTGTTATAGTACAAATATACTCATGATATGTTACTTTTTAGAGGTCACGCTCAAAAAAAAAAAAAAAAAAAAAGAATCCTTTACTTGGTATACTTCAACTTTACCCTTATAGCTCTAAACAGCTGCTAATATAGTTTATATCGAGAACGAAGGACACAGTATAATAAGTGATCAAACGAACTTACCTGAAGTGAAGTTCGATCATTATTATACGAAGTCCTTCGTTCGAAGATATAAGTACCCAACCCGCCCTGCCCGTTGGTAAAGTTGAAATGTACTACTTCTAAAAGGAATGGTTCCAGAGGTTATGTCCACAGATACCATAGAGGCTTTTGAAGTTTCTAAATGACGCGCGGTTGCCAAGCGACTTGAGAGAGCTGCTAATATAGTTTATATCTTCGAACGAAGGACTTCGTATAATAATGATCGAACTTCACTTCAGGTAAGTTCGTTTGATCACTTATTATCCCGACAAGACTAGTTCTTACGGGATATATTCACCCAAAAAGTTTTTTTTATTTTGTTAACCTATTTTGTTTTATTTTGTTAAACCAGAACGAATGTAAGGATTGTGGTTGGTAACGATGTGCTGGAGCAAGTGAATGAGTTTGTATATCTTGGATGCGCCTTCAGTAAGGATGGGAAATACACCGCTGACATAGAGAGAAGAGTGAGTGCAGGGAACAGAGTTAATGGTGCGATGGGAAAGCTACTCGGGAGCCGGCACTTAAGCCATAAGGCGCAGCTGGCCATACATAACGGAGTTCTTGTCCCAACGCTGTTATATGGTAGCGAGAGCTGGGTATGTAAGAAGGAGAATGAAAGTAGGATAAATGCGGTAGAAATGCGAGCTCTGCGGAAGATGTGCGGAGTGGAGCTGACCGACCGCATTAGCAACAGCATAGTAAGACATCGAGTAGGTATGAAAGATAGTATCGGTGTAAAGATGAGAAAGGGCATGCTCCGTTGGGTCGGGCATATAGAAAGAATGCCAGAGGAAAGAATGACAAAACAGATATACAATGTGAAAGTGGAAGGATGCAGGTACCGGGGAAGACCTAGACTATCTTACCACGACCAAAGAAACCGAGTCTTATCTGATGGAAAAGTCAAGAGTCTCCGTAACCGGCGAGCGTGTATGAGACGAACTATGAGAGTCGAGGAAGCCAGAGAGGTATGTAAGGAAAGAACCTGTTGGAACTCTGTACTCTCTGCCTACCCCGCAAGGGATCTGGCGTGAGGTTATAGATAGATAGAAAGATAGAACCTATTTTGTTCCATTGCCGGGCAAAGAGATCGCTCCCATAAACCTTTACGTGGATAGCTCCATAATCTTTTTTAACCTAACCTTTTTTACCCCACAGCTGGGCAAAGATCCCTCCGTAGTTTTCCACTTGGATCAGTGATTGGCCATCTCTGGCCAATCTTTTTGAAAATCATCCAAAGGTTTAGCTTTTATTAAAATGAAGGGTCACTTATTTCATTAAATTCAACTATACGGTACTTCATTTGACATGTTTTTATTTGTAAAATGAGCCTTTATGGTTTTTTTTTAAGTGTAACGCATTATATTTAAAGTTATTTAAGTCAGAAATTTGCTTGGCTTGAAATGGGATACTAGCATCTACGTAAATGTTTGCGGGGTAATGCTTGCAAATCATTGATTTCGTAGAGTAGTCTGCAGTAGTGACCGGCCTTAACGTGGTTTCTTTTTTGCAAAAAGACAGGTTTTTTTTTATTTACTGTATACTAAAGTAATCTACAAATGTACGAGAAATTTGTACATTTGAGACGGCAGTGGTGGCAACTAATCTCAATAACCCGTACCCACCCCGGTGAAATATTCGCGTAATAACGTCAATCCCTACACAAAGTTCCGCTGACTTTACCAAGGAATAGACCTGTCTCGTACATAATCCCATAAACATGTGATGTAATTATTAACCAATGGTTTTAGATCATTAGAACACAAATAATATCGCGCGAATTAAGTGTAGGCTTGTATTGCGTAGAGATTTGAGACTCTATGGACTTATCACTATTATTATTGGACTATTTGGTTACGCACTAATGTTTAAGACTAATAGACTTAAAAACGATTTGAAAGTTTCGCGAGCGAGCAATGCGAGCTCTTCGGAAGATGTGCGCAGTAAAGCTGTATTCGCAACAGCGTAGTAAGAAAGCGTGTAGGTATGAAAGATAGCATCAGTGTAAAGATGAGAAAGTGTATGCTCCGTTGGTTCGGACATATAGAAAGAATGTCGGATGAAGGAATAACAAAACAGATGAACAATGCCATAGTGAAAGGATGTAGATACCGGGGAAGACCGAGAATATCTTATCATGACCAAATAGATTTTGTCTTATCTGAAGGGCAAGTCAAGAGTCTCTGGATCTGACGAGCGCGTATGAGACAAACTATGAAGAAGCCAGAGAGGTATGTAAGGAAGGAATCTGTTGGGACTCTGTACTCTCTGCGTTCCCCGCAAGGAATCTGGCGTGATGATATAGATAGATAGATGTTTTGCTATTTCTATCTTATATTTTACAAACAAATTATGTTTGTAAGATTGTAGGAATAACTTTGGTGCACAATTAAATCTTTGAAGTGTTCCTTTTCTATGGAATTGCATTATATAATATATATTTATGGTACATCTGCCAGATCCCTCGTTGGGATCGTATATTTTTCTTACAAAGCATATCAATCTTGCATCGTTATTATCCCCTGCTTTAAGTTCCCGTAAATAAAATTCGTAGAAACAAGTAGAACAGATTTAAATAAAAGAGTAGTCCAAACATCGTCAGCTAGGAGGAAACAATCAAAGTAAAATAAACACGCCCCGTCGCTGCCTCGATAATTTTACTTCGACGTTTGTTTCGCAACAAAAGAAAAAACTCTCCCTTGTATTGTAACATTTGCGGAAGCTCTTAGTATTTTTTCTCAACGGCCACACGATATAATAACAAAAACAGATAAAAACAAACAAGGAACGAACGTCTGCCTGGACTAGTATAATCCAGACTAATATTATAAATTCAAAAGTAACTATGTCTGTTACTTTTTCACGAACAAACCGCTAAACTGATGTTGATCAAATTTGGCAAGGACATTTTATCTAGGGGGAGCAAATAGGCTAAATTTTGGCTCAAAAAAACTTAAGGGTGTAAAATACACCCTTAATAATAACGCGAATGAAGTTGTCGGTTTAGTTAGTAAATAATATATAATTCTATACTGTCTTACAGAGCTCAGACTTTTACACATCGAGGTGAGATGTTAGCTCATACTCGATAACGGGGATCCAGTGTGGATTTGCTGGAGTCATCTTATGGGCACCTGCCGTTGGAACTTGCTAAGCTACCGATGAGACATACAATGTATTACTACTACGTTAAGTGACAGCTGGGACTAACCGTTTAAATATATTCGGAAGCACGGAGAGCCTTATAAAATTGACTGGCACGAACGGCCACCTGTCTAAGACTGACTGAGACCATTGCTTAACTGTGGTGATCGGAGGAGCTCCAGTGCTACGAGTGTCGCGCTAAGCTTTGGACTTGTGTGTGAAGCTCTAAATGATGAGGATATTCTTTTTTCCTAACATAGCACCATACTAGGGTTTATTCCTGTGTCGTGGGTGCGTTGAAAAACATAAAAATTCACATACACAAATACCAAGATCAAAAAATATAATTCTGGGTTACAAGATTTGTCCAGTGCGGGAATCGAACCCGGGAAGCGACTATTCGACCTAGTGGGTGGAGCGGCTTAAGCTTTTAACCACTGCGGTAAATCGTCCGTCTGATGATATTAATACAATGATGAAAATACTCCTACCCCAAGTAGTAAAGTGGTGGATACTTTGCCAAGCAATCACGTCGGGGCGCCTTGAGGGAAATTGAAACGTCACGTTTCATCACTTTGTTACCGTTAACTTCACTGATGCACGTACACGAATATGTAATGGCAAATTTTTCACCAAAATTACATATTAGTATTTGAAACAACAATGTTTTGTAAATTAAATAAAATTGACTACATTACTATTTTTGCCCCGCCAAAAATAACCTGAAGCGTACTTGGCGCTTGCCATAGGCCTTAGGATAAACAAATAATACCTATGCCATCCTTTACACACTTAATAAAGATGAAAGTGGCAGAAAAATTTCTTGACAAACTTACTAAAATGTTGATTTTTTTTTTTAAACACACTAGAATGTATTTCTGTATCGTGGGTTTGTTTGCAAACATGAACCTCATACACAAATACCCAGATAGTAACAATTGCATGTTGTATATTATACCGTCACGCCTATAGCTCAGCGAGGGTGGCAGAGGTGTACCAAATACACCCCAATCTTGCCGACGACCTTAGGACCCAATGTAACAGGGACCGAACATATTACTGTTATATCCGACACCGGCAATATAAAAAGCACGTAAATTATAATATCGTTTACGATTTTAAAAAATAGTAGAGATAATGCCTCATTTATTAGATATCTGTGCAGAAAAGAAGTATCCCAGTACTGGAAGGGTAGGTTAAAGTCATTGGTACTCCAAACTCGAACATCCACCGAACGCTTTTGATGTATTCAGGGCACTTTTGAAAAATATACGATAAAATGTTGCCAGTGTACAGCTTTGATGTAACATGAAAACTCGCTCGAAAGGTCATGCTTTTAATGAGATGAATACGTTTTATCCGGATAAGCCTTTCGGACTTGTGCTGTGTCGAACGTTTCTCCTTTTACTTAAGTTGGAACATGCTTTGTTACTTATTCTAGGAAAAAAATCCGTTATATTGAAATTATATTGACGTAATTTTAAGTTGTCTATTTGCCAACAGCGTGTCAATAATCGATGTTGGATTTTCAACATCGGTCCTATACATATTCAAGCATTAATTCGGTAGTCCCAAATATTATTATAATATAATAATATCAGCATATACTGCCTTCTCTCATAAATCGAGGTGAGAGAGATTAGGTCATACTCCACCATGCGGACCCAGTGCCGATTGGTGGAGGCAGGTTTGTGGCCACCCGCTGATGGACTTATTAAGCCGCCTTTAAGGCTACCAACTCAGCTTAACGACTACCGCATTAAGTGGTAACCGAGACCAACGGCTTAACGTGCCCTCTGAAGCACGGAGACGCTCGAATATAAAAACACCACAAACGGTCACCCATCTCAGGCTGACCGAGTCGAACGCTGCTTAATCTTGGTGATCGGCCTTAAATATTATTAAACTGAATATATTATTACTATAAAATAACATGTCAGTCAACTTTGATTGGTACTAACCAAGATATAAACAGACTGTTCTGAGTATTCTTGCGGAATCTACAAGAATTTTCATTGATTTTCTATAGAACACAAATTTATGAAAAATCAACAAATAAAAGTTGCCGTTTTATTTTTTTTATTTATAAACTCAAAAAGAAAACGTTTTTGTCACCCTTTAAATGTGGTGCCCAGTTTGCGTGGTCGGGCCGATCGTAGTATAAAAAACTCTCTATTTACCGTGAGCGTGGTAGAGTATTCTTCTATCTCTATCTATATCATCACGCCAGCTACCTCGCTGAGTAGGCAGAGAGTACAGAGTTCCAACAGGTTCTTTTCTTACAGACCTCTCTGGCTTCTTCCACTCTCATACTTCGTCTTATACACGCTCGCCGGTTACGGGGACTCTTGACTTGCCCTTGAGAGAGTAGAGTATTCTTTACTTAGATAAACGCCTAATCATAAAAAAATGAGCATGGCTGCCTGTTGGTCTAGTTAGTCATGCGTTTTGCGATCACGAGGTCCTGGGTTCAAATCCTAGGTCGGACAAATGTAGATTTTCTATCGAAACCCAGTATCAGTCCGGTGTTTGGAATTGTGCCCGGTATATGGCAATAGGCTCGCCCCCTATTAAATAGGACCTAAAATCGTCGGCAAAAAGTGGATGTACACAGTACACATCTGCCACCCCCGCTTAGGGAATATAGGCGTGACGGTGTTTACAAATATAAACATTGCGAGCTTTAAGTAACGTCAATTTCGTAACGTAAATTACGTATGCCATAAATTCAACGAGAATACAAAACAACGGCATGTATAATATGTATTATGTACTGTACGCGCCGGTATTTAATATAAAGTTTCAAGCATTAATTCGGTGGACCCAAATATTAATGAAAGCATTTCCATAAAAAATACGCCAATCAAACATGATTGGCCATCGCTATGAAATACATTTACTGAAATATAATATTGAGCTTACGGGAAATTCTTATCCGAATTATAAATGCGGAATCATTATCTATCTGTACAGTGTGCCATCAGTCATCGTCCGTCCCTGACAATCGATAATGAATTCCCGATTAGGGATTACTTGTTCAATTTTTTTCCATTTACAGCCAATCTTTCAAAACACAAACAAATTTTCTTTTCATGAAAATTATTTAGATGTGTATTAAATGTACATATTGGTATGTTTACGAGAAAGATTGCTTTTTAAGAAAGAAAGAATGTCAAAACTAATATATAATTCGTAAATGGTAGAATGTAGGCACCGGGGAAGACCTACACTATCTTACCATGACCAAATAAACCGTGTTTATTCTGAAGGGCAAGTCAAGAGTCTCCGTAACCGGTGATATGAACTATGAGAGTGGAGGAAGCCAGAAAGGTATGTAAGGAAAACCTGTTGGAACTTAGTACTCTCTGTCTACCCCGCAAGGGATCTGGCGTGATAATATAGATCGATAGCTTTTTAAAACTGCAGAGTACTGACTTAAAATATAAAACAAAATTACCAAATATATTATAAATGATTTAAGTGTGGTGAGTGTGCTTACAAATTTATTATATAATATTTGAGGATCATACACTTAAACATAACCTTTTTGTTTTCGTAGGGATTCATAATCCTCTCTGGGGAGACTGAGATTCATGGTACTTTTACCACACTGAAAACAACACCTACGACACACATAAGGAGGTTCTGTCTTCTTAAAACTATTAGTACAGTTACAGTTTCATTGGGTGTGTAAATGATACTGTTGTGTATCATTAGTTCAATAAATGTGGGTTGATTTGATTGTAATGCTGATACATGTTTGCTCCCAGTGCTCGTGGTCAAATCGTTCAATATATTCCTCAAAACTTATTCACCATCTATTTTAACATTTAAATTTGCCTAGGATATTATGGGTATCTGTTTCATAAGAACCTATGTAATGATCTTAAGATGTAGATATAGCTAAATCTTTATGAGAATAACAGCGAATTCGGTAACTAAACTCCGCTCAATCTTACCAGTCCGGTCCTACAATACTACGATTTCTCTGGGAGAATACGTTCAACAGTTCGTTTGTTGTAGGATAATTATTTATGTGATTAATATCATATTAGAATTAATATGAAACTGCGTCCATCTTCTCAAATCTAAATACATACTCATCAAGTTTCATGAATAAATTTAATTAAATGGAAAAATAGTTATTTAGATTTGCAAATCATTTGGTTAACTATCTGTTCAAAATCAGCAGTGCAAGCGTAAATTTTTATGAGCCACTGAGCAACATTCCCACCTAGACATACAATTTACTAGCTACCAAGATTAAACCTACGCGAACTCTTCTAAATTGTTATATAACTTCCCGGTTTAATTAAATTCCCTTCATAATGCTGTCCGAATGGAGAATGACTTTAAGCTCCTTTTGCTATCAAATATTTTGTTTGTGATAGGTAGGATTATGTATTATAATAATAGGTACTCGCTCTTTTTGTCGCTAAAAGATTTGTGCATTGTTCGATAATTCTAATTAAAACTGGATCTTTATCAAATTAGCGGGAACTGGAGTTCCTGTATCCATGTTAGATTAAAATGATAGGTATATTAATTTAGCAAACGGACCTTACCGTTAAAGTAATAAGTTATTATTTAACGTTTTATTATAATACCTATATCTACACTAATATAATAAAAAGGAAAGATTTGTATTTTTGTATCTTTGTAACGAATAATCTCAAAAACTACTGGACCTATTTTAATGATTTTTTCACCATTAGAAAGCTACATTATCTAGAAGTAACATAGGCTATAAAACATAGACCCGGTAGGTGGCGCTGTTGTCGACTGGGTACGAAGTCGCGGGAAACTGCTAGTTACTTATAATACCTTAATGCCATAGCATTACATTACCTTATTTCGTCTCGGCTCCAAATGAGGTCGAGAATCTACTACGCTTGTTATCGGTAAACAGACAATCTCTGAAAAAGGTGCACTCTGTATAACCACCTTATGTGATAGTTTTATTTTAAGTTCTCTATATTTTGTTATATTTGATTGTATTCTGTTTTGTGTTTTTTATTAATAAATAAATAGTGGCGTGCAACAAAAGTGATCGGTAGTCTAAAATAATCAGTGGCGCGCAATAAAATACCAACATGTTATGTCGTGTGATTTTATAAAAAATAATTGTAAGGAGCTTAATATTTTGCTCCGTAGATAGCCTTGAAAAGCATTCAAGTACGATGCAAGAGATGTTTTTACTGAATGTAGAGAAGTTGGCGTGGCGCCACACTGGGAGTTGTCGCGCGCTCGCCGGCTTGCATCTGAACGCTGTCATGTTCCAATAAAATTGTTAGGAGTGGCTGCGGAACAGAAATGGAATGTAGCTCCGTGAATATTTTTTTAAATCGAGGAACAACTTACGACATGTCTAGTCTCATTAAAAATTAAAATGTAGTGGATAACTGAAATAATGGCTCTTATCAACGTACGACTTTTAATTTTTTGTGGTAGTTTGTTTTAATGTTCAATACAGATTTTGTTCATTTATTGAATGCAGTAAATCGAGTAATTGTTCGTTCGATCTCGCACGGGACAAAAAATTGTGTGTCCAAAAGATGTTTACATCGGTCTAGGTATTTATCTATGTAAAAATCGTCTCTAAGCCCACTTGCGAAGGGGAAAGTTATTACTAGCGTCTGGCACTAATTTTTAAAAAGAAAACTTAATAAACATTTTCAATCATAGAATTACTTTTACGCTTGAGAGCATATCTAAATAATAGTCATATAGACAATAAATAAATAATATATCAAATTCCAGAAGCATGCTACAGAGGTATAGGTTTTTTCAATCTTATCATCACGCCAGCTCCTCGCGGGGTAGGCAGAGAGTACAGAATTCCAACAGGTTCTTTAATATTTCTTTCATAGGTTTTTTAATATTCCAAAGGTTTACAATTCGCCAAAATGTTCTCACCCGTGTAGTAGGGGATGTGTATATTGCAGCGACAGTCTGCTCGAGCGAAGTCTTCTTACATTAATTCCTTTCGTATTTTACGAAATAATTTATATTAAATATTTATGTTTTCATTTAAAAGAATACACATAGTCATATTAAATGAACCAAAAATTTATATTCAACATGATTCTCTACCTACCAAAGAAATGAAATATTGTGTATGCGAGACTTGTTTCGCCCGCATCTGTTTCTCTGAACCAATTTCATAATTAGCATAATCTGGATATTTTTGACTCACTGCCCCTTCGGTGTAGTGGCGAATAATGCGCCTAGCGATCACTAGGTCCTGGGTTCAAATCCTAGGTCGGACAAAATGTTATTTTTCGATAGAAAAAGGTCCAGCATCTGTTCGGAGTCTGGCATTGTGCTCTGTAAAATTTCAAAGTGAAAAATCATGTCATTGTATAGGCAAATAAATAAAGCATTTATAAACGTCATTTTTTTTTATACATCTACCACCATATCGAAATGCGGCTTTCATTGATAGGATCCACCGACAAAACTTAGTGGGCTAATAAAAATGAAGGTTAATGGCAATATGCTCGCCCCCTATTACATTAGACCTAACATCGTCGGCCAAAAGTATGTGTATACAGCATGACACCGCACGGCTACCTTCCCTAAGCGGAGGACGCTTAGGGAAGGTAGCCGTGCGGTGTCATTGCTGCCGCCCGAGGAACATGGCGTGGCAGAAAAATTGGGGACTACACGGTGTAGTTTAAAATTAGACGATCTACGTCACGGTCACACATATTTAGATTCTTGGGCGAAGTGAATATCTGCGACTTCGGAATTAGGAATGTATTATGTATTGTGTGGTATTCGAAAAAAATTGGAGTAAAAGTGGTGTTGACATGAATTAAATAGTCAGTCCATCCTGAGCACTATGTCACTCTACACTAGTAGGTAATTATTTCTGTGTCGTCGGTGCGTTTACAAACATGAATTTTACATACACGAACACCGATAAAACACTTGTGGGTTACACATAGATTTGTCCCGGGTGGGGATCGAACCCGCGATTATTCGATCCATTAAATAGAGCGACCTATGCTTTAATCACTGAACCGACCGTCATCCTTGCGTTATTGGATTTGCAGCCGGCTTTGTCAGCAGGTTCTCAAGCGAATTTTTTCTCTATCTATCTATCTCATCATGCCAGATCCCTTGCGGGGTATGCAGAAACTGCAAAGTTTCAACAGGTTCTTTCTCTACAGACCTCTCTGGTTTCTCCACTCTCATAGTTCTTTTCGATTCTTATTAGATCGCGGAGGAAAACTCCAATCATAGTTCTTTCTATCGGATGATTTGTATAAGGTCATCGGCCTATCGTTTTAGGGCCTGCCAACTAGTGTTGTAAAAACGCTCGAGTCGGCGCTTAGAACGCTTGCATATTCTACACGCTTCAACGCTCATAAGCCTCGCGCTTAACGCTCAACTTCAGCGCTCATTTTTACAACACTACTGTCAACTCCAATTGAGATATTGAATAATATATGGAAATATGACCAGATGAACCGATAATCTCGTGCGTAGAGAACAAACATCGATCTGATATCAGTAGGCTCGCTGCACGAAAAATGGTACCACCGAATGGCTGGCTAAAGTTACTGTTACTAAAAAATTAACAGGCCTCCGCTTTTTTGCAGATACATACTTGAAGTGAAACGAGTAAGGTACAATATGCCCAAATTTATGTTTATATCATGACTACAACTACTTACGTGGATTTGGGTACGTTTTTTAGTGTAACTTTTGACCGGGACTGTATATCTTGTTATGATATATCGATGAGTACAAAGACGGTCGTCGTGGCCATCTTTCGGGAGGCCTTTATTCTGTAGTAGTCTATCGGCTAAAGATAGATATAGATAATAAAAGACGCAACTATGTATGTATCGATTATGGAGGTTGTGTAGGTTAATCGTCGGTAGACCAAAAATTATAATGTTGACACGTAGGTAACTCGTACTATCAGCAAAAAGTCGTTTGTTTGTACACACAGTCGGTATGGTATCGCCGCGCTGTCCGCTCGACTGGAAACAAATGTAGGTTATCGGTACTCCAAACAAAACAGCGGCCGCAATCATTGCTGTTTGATATTCTTTAGACCCGTTTCTTTGTTAAACTCAACTTTTCGACTCAATGTTACTGTATGGTTCGAGTATTGGTATCAGAAAAAAACAGCAGGTATGTTAAATATCGACGCATCACTAAAATTAACTTCATGTCATCTAACTTACATTTGAACAAGAACCTCGCGAATTTGAACATTGACTACAAATGATAGGCTCTTATGTATGGATGTAAATAAGTAAACAGAACACGAAGGAACGAACTTCAACCAGGGTTTGTGAGCAATCCCTGACATTAGGCATGACCTTAAGAGATTTGTTTGAAAGTGTGTTCAAAAATCTTCCAAAATGGACATTACAGGAATTCCAAATTTGTTTGCCGCTTCACGGTGCGCTTTACGCTTTACCTATGGCCTTACAACGTACCTGATAAGAAACCTAATGGCTGTAATAAAAAACAATGTTTGTAGTCCCTAAAAAGTATCCCTGCACTGTGTCGTGGGTGAGTTTACGAACATGAAATTTACATACATCAACATCCAAACCGTAACAAAAATAAGGTTATATAAGGATATGTCCCGTGCGGGGATCGAACATGTTACTTCTCGAACCAGTGAGCGGAGCGGCATACCCTTTTAACACGAAGCCAAGCTGTCTTTAGCGTTTGGAGAACCATAGGTAATCGGTCGGTCTACATTTCACTAGATTAATTGGAAACAGTGAGTGGGCCGAACTCCGTAATAGATAGTTTGATCTACGTTCCACAGAAACTGTTGTTGTTCGTTGTAAAAGCTTGTCTAGACTTTAGATATTAGTCTAGTTAGCTATATAATAGTAGAATTTCGCTTGTCAAAGGTTTGTCTTAAGTTAAATGTTGTCAATTAGGTAGGTGTTCTATGAATCCATTTATCTCGATGTAAGTACTTATCTCCCTTACAGTAAAGGCGTTAAGCTAGCGCAGTTGGTTTGATAACCTTGTTAGCATTTCCACCCAAGCAAATAACGGTACCGCTTTTAAATGGGTACCACATGTGTAAAACTATAAGGGGTCACTAGCCAAAATTAAAATCAAAACTTGTAATCGGGATCAAAGGTATGTACTTAAGAATAGTCAAGAAACAAAATGCTAGTGATTATTTTGACTACCACCCGTTCGCGACGTCATTCCTATGAAGAACAGGATTAAGCAACTCCACGTTTTATAATTATTTTTATATGCAGCATGATCTATGGGGTATGGAAAAATGCAACGTATGGGGTGTTTATGTATATAAAAATATTTTGTAAAGGAAGATGGTATAGGGCAGGATAGTCATAATTTAAGATAAACTATCTCTAGATGGTGTGGGCTATTATACCTGTAACTATTTAACAATTAGTTCCACCTCTTGGGGAATATGGGCGAATGTGAAGATGGCTTTTGTGTAGCAATAGGATAAAAAAGGCAGATTTATTAAAATTACAAGTAACTTGTTTTGTATTTAAGCGGTATAGTTCCTTTTCTTTTGGGCCATTCGTTACGGTACATTGTTAATACCTCTAGTTCATTCTTTAAAACTCACAAAATTTTATATAATTTTATTTTAGAATCACCAACGTGACCAACATAATGTAACATATAATATAGGATACACTTTTTTAACATACTATATTTTAATGCTGCCACATTTATAGGCAACCACGACGTTCTTAAGTAACTACAACTGTTACTCTGCTTATACAACAAAAAAAATCTAAAATACACCAAAGTTCTTAACACAAATAACGGAAAATAAATTATTAAATTTAAAAGTAGGAACAGAATAAATTTAAAAAGAAAATATAAAATAATTACTAATAAAATACAAAAATATAAAAAAACCAAAGTTTATTATGAATGCTTAGCACATGTAAAAGTTAGTTGTTTTAACACCATCCTTCTGAATTTTATGGTCTTATCCGAAAAAATGTCAATATTACATGAATTAATGAAACATTAGATAAATGCATTTTGCCTTGCTAATCCATTTATGGGACAATTATGGTATAAATTAGTTTTATTTTATTTATTTATTTATTTAATTCTTTATTGTACACATATATTAACAAAAAACAATTTAACGGAAAGTTTATGTACAAAGGCGAGCTTAACTCAATATTGAGTTTTCTTCCAGCAAACCTTAGAGCGATAGAGAGATGAAAATAGAGTAGAGGATAGCAAGTGTACAGTAGAATTAAATATAATATCCTAAACTAACAATATATATTATACAAAATTTTACACTAACATAGAAATCTAATTAAATAGTACTAAATATACATACATACATAAATATATATGTATATATTTAGTCAAGTCAAGAGTCTCCGTAACCGGCGAGCGTGCATGAGACGACCTATGAGAGTCGAGGAAGCCAGAGAGATATGTAAGGAAAGAACCTGTTGGAACTCTGTACTCTCTGCCTACCCCGCAAGGGATCTGGCGTGAGGTTATAGATAGATAGATAAATATATATATACAAATACATATATGTTAATATTATATACCGACAAATATAATTCATGACGACAGGAAATGTTGTTTAGTTCTCTTCTTGAAGGCGTCCAGTGAGATGCTATTGCGGATGGAATGCGGGCGTGAGTTCCACAAGTGCACCGCGTAGACAGTAAAAGAACCACTATAACGGCTAGAAGTGTGATTAGGAGTACGGAGAAGAACGGAAGTAGATATGCGATAGGGCTTTCCCCTAGGAACTAGGAATTCAAAACGTTCCTTGAGATATGATGGTGTATTGGGATTGTGGAGAACAGAAAAGAGAAGTGAAAGGACGTGAGTATCTCGACGACGCCGAATAGGCAACTACCTCAATTACGCTCGAAATTCCGACACATGGTCATATTTTCGGAGTCCAAAAATAAAATGGATGCACAAATTTTGAAGTCGTTCGAGTTTATTGAGGAGCTCCTCCGTCGCGTCTAGAAAACACACATCAGCATAGTCCAGAAGGGGAAGTAGAAGAGATTGAGCAGGGTGATAGTCTGAAAGAGGTGTGTCAGAATCGTAGTATGTGGTAAACTGTAGTCTCTGCCTACCCACTCTCATAGTCAGTTGCTAGTTTCACCTAGTTCTAGTTACAAACTAAGTTATAAGACACGTCTATAGCGGTGCGTCTACCCATACTTTAATCAATTTGGTTTATGAAACTGATACTTAGTACAAAGCAAACTTTGTATTTTCCCCATCGAGGACGTAGTTTCCTATTACAAGGGAAATATCCTTCAGGAGTCACATACGTACCTAAATAGTACAAAGATTAACCAAACACGTTTCGTTCCAAATTCACGTTTGATTGCAAGCTGATAAAGTTCCATTTCAAGAACATTAATCTACTATTTCATAATGCGTAATTGCATACGAAGTGGCATTGTGAGGTTTGTTTACACACGTGAGACGCATATCGTTGCATAGCGCAGTCTATAAATACTTGATGCGGTCAAAGAGTAAACGAAATCGTAGACCTATATAAACATTTACTGAATTGGTTTGTTCGTAAACAAATTATATTTATAGGGCAACCGAAGGTTAAAAGGTCTAAGGTCTCATCACAAACAGTCGAAAAACACTTTTTGTTCGACTTAGGAGTCAAACCACTTCATGGCCAGGCATATTGTTCGCTACTAAACCAACGCGTCTACCTGCAGATAATTATCATTGTTAAAAAAATAACGTAGCCCCACATTAGAATAATACCCAGACTGAAACAAATAATTTTGGGTTCCGCGGGAACCCGCGAGTATTGGACACCGTGGGTGGAGCGGCTTAAACTCTGAACCACTGCGCCAAATCGTCCGTTCTCTTCCGTCTGAGAGAATTATAATGAGCCATTGTTGTTCCACCACTGGACAAAGACATCCCTCCACTTTTCCTCTTGTAGTCAGTTCATTTAGTTTCCCCTATTAGTTTGTAAGTCTGTCGGCTTAGGTATTTAGTTTAATGATAATAATAAAAGTTTCTAAAATATATTATTATATAGACTGCCTCCTTGCGAATAATGCGCGTTGCGATCACGAGGTCTTGGGTTCAAATCCTAGGTCGGAAAAATGTAGTTTTTCTATTGAAAAATTTCCAGTATCGGTCCGTAGTCTGAAATTGTAACCGATATATGGCCATTCGCTCGCCCCTTAACAACGTCGGCGAAAAGTGGGTGTAAACAGTACACCTGTGCCATCCCCGAATATAGGCACGACGGTGCTTATTTTATTTATTATATATAAAATATATAATATACTTGAAATAAAACTATTTTTGAGACGAACTATGAGAGTGGAGGAAGCCAGAGAGGTATGTAAGGAAAGATCCTGTTGGAACTCTGTACTCTCTGCCTGCCCCGCGAGGGAGCTGGCGTGATGATATAGATAGAGATAGATAGATAAAACTATTTTACGGATTTTATCGCGGTTTATTTTTTTATTTTTAGTTCCTGACGTTATAATATAAAAAAATAAAAAATAAACCGCGATAAAATCCGTAAAATAGTTTTATTTCATGTGTTATATTCGCGTAAATCTAAGAACTCAATATATAATATACTTTCAAAATAATGAAATCGTTCTATCTAAACTACTAGACATTTCGTAATAGTTTACACCTTTTTGGAGTTCTGTAGGGCTATAAATATAATAAACTATTCTCCGAAACAACGCAATCAATCACATTGGCGACCGCACCCTGAGCCTAAATTCGTTTGTACCCTGTTGTGTTAATCTTTGTCTGCCGTCATGTGAAAATCGTGCCTTTGGTCCTTCTAAAGGACCAAAGGCACGGCACAAAGAGCAGGGTTTTATGTTTCAGAACAGTATTTTTTATCTAAACCAATCATAATCTGAATGGAATAATATCCAAACGTAAAAAGTAAGTGGCTGCCTCTTTGCCTAGTGGCAAACAATGCACTTTGTGACCACGAGGGATCAAATCCTAGATTGGATAAATGTAGTTTTTCTATCGAGAAATTTCCAGTGTCCGTACGGAGTCTGAATTACACCCGGTACATTGCAATAGTCTCGCCCTCTTTTACATAGGGCTTAACATTGTCGGCGAAATGTGGGTGTACACAGTACACCTGTATGTGTTAAAAAGTAAGACATATCAAGCTTAACAGTTACAAAATAAGAATCGTAATTCAAATAACTATTACCCATAACCCAGCGAAATCGATGTTTTCACCACCTGAAAGACCTATCCAAGGGAAGGTTAACTTAGAAGATTTAATATATATATTGACCAGTAATGTCCACAATTATGCAAATTTTAATATGAAGCTGATATCTGTTCTTAGAATATGTAATTCATACAATTTCTTTTCGCTATGAATAAGTCGTTCAGTCGGACCAATTCCTGTCAAATTTCCTCCAATACGGAAAACCAATATTTTAAATGGAAACCGAAGCGATAATTGTCTTAAATTTTCTATTCTGCAAATCTAGTGCTGAGGAATGAAACACCATTTTATTGTTTTTGCTGCTATCAACTATATTATATTTGGATTTCATTTCAGTAAGTGAAAACTATTGATTCTGCTATTGTAAAACTACTAATATACGAGTTCTATTGTAACATGTTTTTGTAGGTTCTCAATGTGATCAATCAAAATAAATTATAACATTAATTAAACAGTTTGACACGGCAGTCAATCCCGGTTATCTTAATTATACTGTTAAATAAAATAATAAATATCAAGTCTAAGTGTTTCCAAGCGGTGGCATAGGTGGACTGTGTACATCCAGATTTCTCCAATTATGTTGAGACCCAATGTAATAGGGGTCGAGCCTATTGTCATTTACCGGGCAGAATTCAAAACTCCGGACTCATACTGGGAATTTTTCGTTAGAAAAACTACATTTGTCCGACCTAGATTTCAAACCCAGGACCTCGTGATCACTTAGCGATACGCTTTGCCACTAGACCAACGAGACAGTCAACAGTTTGTATTATATAGGTATAATGTGGATAAAATTACCTATCATGAAACTTAGGTGATGTAAAAGTTGAAGGCTAATCTGTAACAAATGAACACAACGTCGTCGGGAAGTTCAGCTCGTGAATTGTGGGATACGCCGCTATTGCCGCTCGTTGGAGATACTTCTAGCATAGGCTGGTTACTCTTCTTTTGCTTGAGATTTAACTTTTCCCTCACTTTTATTTTCTAAGCTAACCCTCATTTAATTCTTGCTGCTTTTGGTTATTTTAGGGATCATATATTTATTGTCTATGGATATGGATGGGTACTTAAGTATAGTATTTATTGTATCCCTATTTATAGGAATCCCTTTGTTTTGTTGATAAAATAAAATTACGTAACATTATGGACAAATGTTGGCAACGTAATAATTTCAGAAAAAGTATCAAAGACCTAGAAAATACATGAAAACTTAAGGGCTAAGTAAATATAATTCACTATTCATAAGGGTTTCTTAACATTTATAATTTAGAATTATTAATTACTAATAAGTTTAATTGTAGCTGTGACTTGAATAAACTAATGAGTAGTGTTCATACAGCTATCATCACAGGTAAGAAGCCCAATGCAATAGAACAGTCCCTAAAAATCTTTATCATACAGTACCCTTCTATTCTCACGCGTACAATTTCTACCACAGCGTTTCCTTTGACTTTCGATGGAAATTCTCGAAGTCCCACAGGGTAAAATAGCTAGCCGTTTTTCGCACGATCGACATTGGAATTTCTGGTGACATCCAAATATCTGGAAAAGAGAAAATCCCTAGATAAATAATACACAGCGAGCGTTATTCGATCAGTGCTAGAGCCATATTTCACACCATTTTTATCTCAATACCGCTATAATCCATTTATTTCATAGAGAAAACCGTAACCAAACGCATTGAATTCAATTTACTGCGATCCCCGTCGTTATTTTTTATTAGATAGCTTACCATTATGTAGAGGTGTTGTGCCGTAAATACCCACTGTACTCAAAGGCTCTACCATAAAGCCCTGTTCTAAAACTTGGCTTTACAAACTTACTTCTGGTTTCGGCATGCGGGTAGATGTAATAGTTTAACAAAATATAGTATATTATATATTGAGTTCTTAGATTTACGCGAATATAACACATGAAATAAAACTATTTTACGGATTTTATCGCGGTTTATTTTTTTATTTTTAGTTCCTGACGTTATAATATAAAAAAATAAAAAATAAACCGCGATAAAATCCGTAAAATAGTTTTATTTCATGTGTTATATTCGCGTAAATCTAAGAACTCAATATATAATATACTTTCAAAATAATGAAATCGTTCATTTTCAATAATACAATTCTAAATCGTGTTTTTATATTACGAGTACGTATGTGCATTGTGCAACGTATTTCAAACGACAAATTGCCAGTAAAAAAGCCCCCCCGTTTGATTTCCTTCCATAAAGTTGAACACCTAAACTTACAGGCTATATTTTGTTAAACTATTACATCTACCCGCATGCCGAAACCAGAAGTAAGTTTGTAAAGCCAAGTTTTAGAACAGGGCTTTATGGTAGAGCCTTTGAGTACAGTGGGTATTGACGGCACAACACCTCTACATAATGGTAAGCTATCTAATAAAAAATAACGACGGGGATCGCAGTAAATTGAATTCAATGCGTTTGGTTACGGTTTTCTCTATGAAATAAATGGATTATAGCGGTATTGAGATAAAAATGGTGTGAAATATGGCTCTAGCACTGATCGAATAACGCTCGCTGTGTATTATTTATCTAGGGATTTTCTCTTTTCCAGATATTTGGATGTCACCAGAAATTCCAATGTCGATCGTGCGAAAAACGGCTAGCTATTTTACCCTGTGGGACTTCGAGAATTTCCATCGAAAGTCAAAGGAAACGCTGTGGTAGAAATTGTACGCGTGAGAATAGAAGGGTACTGTATGATAAAGATTTTTAGGGACTGTTCTATTGCATTGGGCTTCTTACCTGTGATGATAGCTGTATGAACACTACTCATTAGTTTATTCAAGTCACAGCTACAATTAAACTTATTAGTAATTAATAATTCTAAATTATAAATGTTAAGAAACCCTTATGAATAGTGAATTATATTTACTTAGCCCTTAAGTTTTCATGTATTTTCTAGGTCTTTGATACTTTTTCTGAAATTATTACGTTGCCAACATTTGTCCATAATGTTACGTAATTTTATTTTATCAACAAAACAAAGGGATTCCTATAAATAGGGATACAATAAATACTATACTTAAGTACCCATCCATATCCATAGACAATAAATATATGATCCCTAAAATAACCAAAAGCAGCAAGAATTAAATGAGGGTTAGCTTAGAAAATAAAAGTGAGGGAAAAGTTAAATCTCAAGCAAAAGAAGAGTAACCAGCCTATGCTAGAAGTATCTCCAACGAGCGGCAATAGCGGCGTATCCCACAATTCACGAGCCGAACTTCCCGACGACGTTGTGTTCATTTGTTACAGATTAGCCTTCAACTCTTACATCACCTAAGTTTCATGATAGGTAATTTTATCCACATTATACCTATATAATACAAACTGTTGACTGTCTCGTTGGTCTAGTGGCAAAGCGTATCGCTAAGTGATCACGAGGTCCTGGGTTTGAAATCTAGGTCGGACAAATGTAGTTTTTCTAACGAAAAATTCCCAGTATGAGTCCGGAGTTTTGAATTCTGCCCGGTAAATGACAATATGCTCGACCCCTATTACATTGGGTCTCAACATAATTGGAGAAATCTGGATGTACACAGTCCACCTATGCCACCGCTTGGAAACACTTAGACTTGATATTTATTATTTTATTTAACAGTATAATTAAGATAACCGAGATTGACTGCCGTGTCAAACTGTTTAATTAATGTTATAATTTATTTTGATTGATCACATTGAGAACCTACAAAAACATGTTACAATAGAACTCGTATATTAGTAGTTTTACAATAGCAGAATCAATAGTTTTCACTTACTGAAATGAAATCCAAATATAATATAGTTGATAGCAGCAAAAACAATAAAATGGTGTTTCATTCCTCAGCACTAGATTTGCAGAATAGAAAATTTAAGACAACTATCGCTTCGGTTTCCATTTAAAATATTGGTTTTCCGTATTGGAGGAAATTTGACAGGAATTGGTCCGACTGAACGACTTATTCATAGCGAAAAGAAATTGTATGAATTACATATTCTAAGAACAGATATCAGCTTCATATTAAAATTTGCATAATTGTGGACATTACTGGTCAATATATATATTAAATCTTCTAAGTTAACCTTCCCTTGGATAGGTCTTTCAGGTGGTGAAAACATCGATTTCGCTGGGTTATGGGTAATAGTTATTTGAATTACGATTCTTATTTTGTAACTGTTAAGCTTGATATGTCTTACTTTTTAACACATACAGGTGTACTGTGTACACCCACATTTCGCCGACAATGTTAAGCCCTATGTAAAAGAGGGCGAGACTATTGCAATGTACCGGGTGTAATTCAGACTCCGTACGGACACTGGAAATTTCTCGATAGAAAAACTACATTTATCCAATCTAGGATTTGATCCCTCGTGGTCACAAAGTGCATTGTTTGCCACTAGGCAAAGAGGCAGCCACTTACTTTTTACGTTTGGATATTATTCCATTCAGATTATGATTGGTTTAGATAAAAAATACTGTTCTGAAACAAATAACTTAAAACCCTGCTCTTTGTGCCGTGCCTTTGGTCCTTTAGAAGGACCAAAGGCACGATTTTCACATGACGGCAGACAAAGATTAACACAACAGGGTACAAACGAATTTAGGCTCAGGGTGCGGTCGCCAATGTGATTGATTGCGTTGTTTCGGAGAATAGTTTATTATATTTATAGCCCTACAGAACTCCAAAAAGGTGTAAACTATTACGAAATGTCTAGTAGTTCTGTGCGGAAGTTTTCATAGCGCGATGGCTGTGTTTTTAGCGATTATCAAGGTAAAGCAGGGTTCAACTCGGTCAGTGTAGGATGGGTAACCGTTTGCGGCATTTTCACATTCGAACGTCTCTGTGCTTCGAAAAGCGTACTAAGACGTCGGTCACGGTTACGACTTAATATGGTAGTCGTTAAGCTAACTTGGATGCCTTATAGGCGGCTTGATAAGTTCCAACAACAGGGACTCAAGTTCGTTATTGCAATTTTTTGTGAAAGAAAAGCGTGAAAGAGCCAGTGCGATTAAGGAGGAGAGGCTGGCGAAGAACTTCGAGAACAACACTAAACTCTTTTGGAGCAAAGTGAGAAAGTCTCGAGGTGATTCGTCAGGTTCCAGAATGGAAAGGATAAAATCTAAGGGTGGTGACATTCTTGCAGATACACAAGCTGTATTAAACCGGTGGAGTGAATATTTTGGAGAAATGTATGGAGACGCCCCGGATACTGGTGCCACAGACGAGCCCAGAGACGAGTTTGTGGCACCGGAATCCACAGAGGGCATCACTATGGAAGAAGTTGAATGGGCGATAGGAAGTATGAAAAATGGTAAAGCTGCGGAAATAGACATGATATCTGCCGAGATGATCAAATATGGTAGAACTTGCATCCGTGACGCCTTTCGGGTCCTTGCAAACACCCCTATTTGCTGGAGGACCAGTAGGGTCCCTACAGATTGGCGCCGCGCAGTCATTGTACCCTTGCACAATCGGCGCCAAGCAGGGCTGCTTGTTGTCCGCTAGACTGTTATAATATATTTAGATAAAAGTCTTTAAAGACTGAAAGCGATGAATGAAGGTGTACAAATGAGTGATCTAGTGGTAAATCATCTACTATATGCAGATGACGTGGTTTTGATAGCGCCAACAGATCAGTGATCTGCAATCACTAGTCACAGTTATGAAAGACGACTGCATGAAAAATGGCTTACATTTGAATGTGAAGAAAACCAATATTATGGTTTTTGAACGGGAAGAAACCAGAACGAATGCAAGGATTGTGGTTGGTAACGATGTGCTGGAGGAAGTGAATGAGTTTGTATATCTTGGATGCGCATTCAGTAAGGACGGGAAATACACCGCTGACATAGAGAGAACAGTGAGCGCAGGGCACAGAGTGAATGGCGCGATGGGAAAGCTACTTGGAAGCCAGCACTTAAGCCAAAAGGCGCAGCTGGCCATACATAATGGAGTAATTGTCTCAACACTGTTATATGGCAGCGAGAGCTGGGTATGTAAGAAGGAAAATGAAAGTAGGATAAATGCGGTGGAAATGCGAGCTCTGCGGAAGATGTGCGGAGTGAAGCTGACCGACCGTATTCGCAACAGCGTAGTAAGAAAGCGAATTGGTGTGAAAGAGAGTATCGGTGTAAAGATGAGAAAGGGTATGTTGGTTCGGGCATATAGAAAGAATGTCCGAAGAAAGAATGACAAAACCGATATTCAATGCGAAAGTGGTTGTAGGTACCGGGGAATACCCAGACTATCTTACCATGACCAAATAGATCGGGTCTTACCTGAAGGACAAGTCAGGAGTCTCCGTAACCGGCGAGCGTGTATGAGACGAACTATGAGTAGAGAAAGCCAGAGAAGTATGTAAGGAAAGAACCTGTTGGCACTCTGTACTCTCTGCCTATCCCTTAAGGGCTCTGGCGTGATGATATAGGTATCTAAGTTAATGCTCGTCTAGATCTTTCTTAAGTGTTGTACAGAATTTTATAATAGGAACGCAATGTTAATTCGGGGGACAAATTATGAGAATAAATTTAAAGAAGGCTTTAATTTAATCCGCCGATTTATAGTCAGTATCATTTATTGTTTAATTTGGCTTACATCCGCTATATTGAATGTATATTTGGGTATTCTATATAATTATTTATGCCTCCCTCATCCTACTAATATTATTAATGTGGAAGTTTGCATGTTGATGTTGGTTACTCAATCACGCAAAAACGGCTAAACGGATTTGAATGAAATTTGGCAAACAGAACCAACTAACATATGGCTGGATTAACACATGGAATACTTTTTATTCCGGAAAAATGTAAGGTTCCTGTCTGAAAACAACGCGTATGAAGTCGCTAGCAGAAACTATTTTATTATAATTTAAACCCGTTTCAAGTACAGATTACTACAACATAAGCGTAGCGCTAATGTTTTAGTCTCGTAGCGGGCCTCACCAAGCTGTATGTCTTGTGTCTATTCTCTTTCCGCAATCGACAGCGCCTTGTTCACACGTGACTTCATTGTAAAATGTCATTCCCGTACATTTTTCATTTTTCTATTAGCGTTAACGACTGCAGAAAGTATTGCTCCTTCTGCATAGCTTGCACTATGTCTCTTGTCACCTACAAAATGTAAGTATCGTATATACTATGGCTACGTCTTTGGTTTAGTGATATTGCGATGTGTGACGAGTGATTGAGAAATGAAACGTGACGTTATTTTTTCTTTTTTGTAAAACGCCAGATTTTTTACTTCTCAGCAAGTACCTGTTTTTATGCCGGTTCTTTCAAGTTTAATATACAGGCCAAGACGGCAGTCGAGTCTTTGTCTTATTATCACAAGTAAATTTTTGTAAATGTTACCTAGTGAGGTAAAGATGGTGATCTCGTGGGTGAACTGTTCAATTGGTGCAAGTGTAAATTCACAAGACATCAATTACTGAATGTGCAAATTGGATAAAATATTGTCTATGTGGCTTTGTTGGAACGTTGAATCATTTATTTTTATGTTTCATTGATAGCAGTGTTCGTGACAGTCTGCATGTTTATAATTACTTTAATAAAGGTTTTATAATATTAAACTGAAAATAAGGCCCCTCTTAGTTTTAAAACAACAAAATTTATTAAGAAAAATTAAAGATACGTCACAATAAAACTTAGCTTACTTTCATCAGCTTAGAGAGACAACCCTGTTTTTAAAGAGCTTTGAATTAGAACGAGATTAAAGATAAACTGTATCTCAAATAAAATTGACATGGACTTCAGCTTTCAAAGTAGGATTTCATTCTTTATAAAGGAGTGATTTTTCTCGTAGTTTTTCTCGTAATCTATTTGACGTCAACGACTCTAAGGAATATTGCAGTCAATACAATCTGTAGAGGCCGGCTTCGGACTCCACAGCCGAGGGAATTACGGTATTGTTTGTCATCTATCAGAGCTAGGTTTGTAATATTCTTTCAAACGTTTTTATATTAATTTATATGCTTTGTGACTAACTGAAATTGTAAAGAATTACCTATCTATATCATGGCGCCAGATCCTTTGAGTAGTAGGCAGAGAGTACAGAGTTCCAACAGGTTCCTGCCTTACAGGCCTCTCCAGCTTCCTCCACTCCCATAGTTCATCTCATACACGCTCGCCGACTAAGGAAATTCGTGACTAAATAGTTATAATTTATAAAATCGTTTTGTAAAAAAGACCTTTTTAAAAATAAGCTTTTATAGCAAAAACACTGACGGTGCGCGGTTTGTGCGGTGTAACCCAAACGATGTCCCACCTTATATCATGCTCTGCGTGCCCAACACCTGGACGCAGCAGGATTTGATATCTGCTACCGACAATGCAATCGGCGTGGCCACCTTCTGGGCCGCATCCATATAATTATAATCATGTTTGCCGTCGAAACGCTAAGAAGAAGAAGATAGCGAAAACATGGCAGAGATATTTTGCTTAGCTAAAGAGTTCCTATGGCTATTTGCCGGCTCCATCATCAGACCATTTCCATGGTATGATATAATAGTATTGTCTCCGAAGTTGTAAGCTCGCCTCCTATAACATGGGTCCTAACATCGTCGGCGAAAAGTGGGTGTACTCTGCGACCCCCGCTTGGTGGCTTGATGGTGTGTCTCCGAAGTTACATACGTATGAAAAATTTCAACTCAATCGGATGTTAAAAAGTTCTTGGAAAATTGATTAAAAATATTTGAACCGGAAAGACAGACAAACATACGAACAAATCTGATTAAATAAAGGCTTGTTAAATTACATATCATAAAATACACAAGCGGATTCAAATCTGTATGCATAGATAATATACTAATCTGTATGCATCACATGAATAATTATATCCCGCGGGAATTAATACCCCGACCACCACACGTACCAACAGGTTGATTATTGCGCTACCCGATCTGATCATTATTATAAAAATAATGTATTTTTCAAACTAACAAAAATAATCGGCTGTGGCTGTGTTGGAGCACGCGGCGATTGTTTTGAAGTGAAACATCTAGGTATGTCAGTGAATCACTTTTAGTGTCAAAGATTGATAGAAAGGAGCGAGAGCATCGCCCGCCCGGCCCCGACGCAAACTCTAGTCATAACAGCGACTATGTGGTCACTGGTCACTCACGATGGGCCTTATTAGAAGGCTCAAGGTCACCCAAAGGGCAATGAAAAGAGCTATGCTCGGAGTTTCTCTGCGAGATAGAATCAGAAATTAGGAGATCCGCAGGAAAACCAAAGTCACCGATATAGCTATCAGACTTGCCAAACTTAAATGGCAGTGAGCGGGGCACATCGCTCGTAGAACTGACGGCCGTTGGGGCAGAAAGGTTCTCGAGTAGCCACCTAGTACCTGAAGACGGGGTGTGGGCAGGCCTCTCACAAGTTGGAGCGAAGACCTGGTGAAGGTCGCAGGTAGAAGCTGGATGCGTACAGCACAAAGCCGGTCGTTGTGGCGATCTTTGGGGGACGCCTTTGTCCTGCAGGGGACGTCTCTCGGCTGATTATCATCAGCCGAAAGACTACTACTTTTATGAATAGCTACTAACTATTTATAACATTTGGTGTCAAGCACAACACGCGCTTTTCACAATAAAAATAATTTAACAACAAACTCTTCATACTTAAAAACGGAGTAGGGCAAAAATCAATTGTGAGAACATTATGTTGCAATTAAATTATTTTGGATTTTATCGCGGTTTATTTTTGCTTTTTAAGTTTCCAACGTTTCTAGTGGCCTGCAGCACAACCGTCCAAATCATAAACGCAGTAACTATGTTCTACAATAGAACATAGTTAGTGCGTATATCATTTGGACGGCAGAGCCCCCATGGACACGGGAGGGACTGAGGTGTTTGACGCCCAAAAGTCTTTGTTATTCCGGCGTACCTTAGGGGGATTAGTATAATTTGTATAGTGTTTTATGATGACGTACGAAAAATACCTACCTATATACCTACACCTAGTACTTATTCTTAGAATAATCATGATAATAATAATAATATTAGCCCTGTTAAAAGAAACTGACCCATCGTTGGGCACGGACCTCCTCTCAAAATGAGAGGGCTTAGGCCATAGTCCACCACGCTGGCCCAGTGCGGATTGGCGAACTTCACACACCTTCGAGAAACTCTAAGTCATGCAAGTTTACTCTCGATGTTTTCCTTCACCGTTAAAGCAAGTGATAGTTAATTTTAAAACGCTCATGCTTTCGTAAACACAGAGGTGTGGGTTTGAACCCGAGACCTCTGAATTTGGAGTCCAACGGTCTTACCACTAGGCTATCACTGCTTTTTCATAAACAGCATCACAACAACACTATTAAATAAACACTATTATATAAACATATTAAAAATACTATTATGTTACTCATTGCTTAGCATTCTGAAACTGTCCAAAACTTGCGAATGGACAGCAAAGTCAATTAAAGTAAAAGAACTATTTACAGTGAAGTGTAGCGAAGTTTTTCTTTGATGTGACGTAGTTTCAATGGAAGTCTAACATCGAAAAGAATTTCGTAGTGTAGAAAAAAAACATCATGACCTCTGTGAGATTTGAAGGATAAACAAAATTGATAAAATAAACATATTTATTTAGAACACAACACATGCGTGTTGTACGGGTTAGACTGTACTCGTACAGCGTTTTTTTGATGATGATAAATGATACACTTGATGATGATTAAAAGGTTTATTGATAGCCCGAATTATCACTATGCTATGAGTTAATGATAAATGAGAATTAATGTATGATATGATGATCTATATATATGTATGTGAGCACGCGCGATTCTCTTGCTAACCGATTGCGAACTGATGATCGTAATTAATATAATATGCATGTGGCGTAAAAATGCTGATGATGCAAAATGGACGGGCTGGCCCGTACATGCTCCCGGGCGAGAGATGAGAGAGATTGATGTTGGATGAATGAATGCAAATGATTACAAGATGATGAACAATATAGTCTTAAAACTAAACACATGCTTCTTGAATATTACAAACAGAATGAAATATAGGAGAAGTGCTCCTATTCTCTCTTAGAGGCACTCGCGAAGTAATCTCATTACGCTTGAGCTTACGAACACTAACACTTGGTACACTATACACACTATTGTTGGACGCTTTAATAACACCTTCACAAAATTGAGCGACTTGCTCAGCACCCTGTACACTTTCACTACACTGATTACTGCTGCTGCAGCGGGCGGCTGGCTGCCGGTTGGCAACCGCCTGGCCCGCCGCTGAAGACGCGCGGGCACGACGCGCGCGCCGAACACCGTAAACCAATCCTACTGCTACCAGGATACCGATGATAGTATATATTACTGCATAATGATGTACATCATGATAGGAAACACTCTCTGCTAGGGGTGCACTTTGCTTCAGAATGTCTATTTGCTTCTGAATGCTTGTTAAGTCTGGGAGCGGGCTCTCAGAATCGGTACTGGCAGACTCAGGTAATTTAGGCAAGGAAATGTTAATGAGATGATTGATAGGCGCAATTTCCGGTGTACTCAGATCAGTCCTAATGTTGTATTCACTCATATACTGTTTATGAGTGTGTATGGAAAAATCCTTTGTTTTGATTAAACAGCCTTCGCTGAGTGTCATTAAACCGGCACGAGACAATTGTATTGCGGTAATCTGATCATCGCAAAGTAGCTTCACTTGAGTTACGTCACAAATAAAATAAAAATAGGTGTTTAATTGGTTTGTCTTGATCCACTTTGTCTTGCAGGGTTCTACGTTTACCTTGCAACCTTTGTTAAAATGATTCTTCTCACATAAAACTTCATCATCTCGTATATGATAAACGGGTCTCATAAAATGACATAAGACTTCGTCAAAATTTTGTAAACATGCTGATAACTCGACTTCTGTGATCATAAGAAGTGCTTCTTTTTTCAAATTAACGGCGATATAGTTGCTAACTGGAACAATGCTTCTCATGCTAAGACCTGTTTGTTCAGGAATGGGTATGAGTTTAAAAATTTCATAAGAGTCCCTAGTTATCAAGGGAATCTTTACTTCGAAAATTAAGTATTGCTTCGACATTCTACCTTTGACTTGTAACAACTGATATAAGTTAGATAGATCGCTAATATCTGTAGGTAGGGATAAGTCGTTCGGCAATTTTGCTGCTATTTTGTTCAATTCTTCCTGCAACTGGTCGGGGGTTATAAGATGTAAATTAAACTTCCCGTGATAAATGTTTGTAATCGTATCTAATACAGTGTCTTGAATAGTTTTGAGGTGAAATATTATATTATTCGCTATCATTGCTGATAAAGTAAAGTCAGACATAACGTTCACATTTTGCATGCTTGCTTTAACTTCTGTCATTGTGTTCTCTAAGTTTAGTAATTGCTTGCTAACAGTCTTATGTTGCTTTTGTATGACGTCCTCTATTCTCTTGATCACATTAAATTCAGCCTCAACAATTGTAGTATGATTTTTCAGTAATTTGCCTATATGTTGCTCATTTTCTCTAATTAAATTGATATCTTTTTCATACTTCTGTGCAAAGCTATCGTCCAACACTCCAAATAAAGTATTAGCGAGATAGCCTACACCATTGATAAGACCGCGCCGCTGTCGCGTGCGCGTATAAAATTGCTGATCTAATAACAATCCATTATAATACTTAAGTTCTGAGTAACCGTGTCTTATTTGTAACATGATGCTGTGACACGGTGAATGAACTTCCATTTTATCACACACTTTATCAAGGTATTGTATATACTTCGAACAGGCTGCAGTACCTTCCCAGAAGGGATTTAAGTCATAGTAGACTATCAGTCGCCATTCATCCCGTATAATTTGCATATTTACCACCTTGTCAAAGTAAAGGGACCTTTTATTTTGCAGCGAAGTTATGTTATATGCAGCCTGGGATGACGATATAATTGTCATAAAAAATAATACAATAGATGTAACTACCTGTGCGACGTTATAACGACTCAAATATCTTTTAGTTTTCCTATCGGATTTCTTATCAGAGTCGTTTTCGGAAACTTCTGGCTCGGCTTGTGAAAGTTCTCGATCTTCATCTTGATTAGCGGGCAAAATTGATAATTTAACTATAGGTCTCTTGATCAAACCATTCTTTGTCTGAAGTGTTACCACTCGAACATAACCGTCGCTGCCGGGGTGTAATTGTACTACTCGTCCAAGCATCCATTTTCCGGCAGGGAGATGTGCGTCATGTATGGTTACTATGTCATTAACTTTTATATTATTCTGTGGTCGTCTCCACTTACATCTTGATGATAAACTGATAAGATATTCGTGACGCCAACGTTTCCAAATATCTTGAAAGATCTTTTGGGTTAACATCCACCTTGTTCTGAGGTCTCTTTCGGTTTCATAGATAGTTAACGTTGGACCACTTGCCAAAAAATGTGAAGGGGTCAAATAATTTAAATCTTGTGGATCTTCTGTAAGTGGACACAGCGGCCTAGAGTTGAGGCACGCTTCAAGCTGAGCACACACTGTGCTGTACTCTTCGTATGTGAGCTTTTGCTCGCCGACAACCCTTTTAAGGTGGTATTTAAAGCTTTTGACGGCGGCTTCGCACAGCCCATTTGCAGAAGGCCATGACGGTGCATTAAAATGCCAGGTTATTTCCATTTCAATAAGTTCTTGATAAAACTCTTGATTAAATATCTGTTGCAATTGTTCGTACTCCTGCTGTAAAACTCGACTGGCTCCAACGAAATTTGTACCGTTGTCACTATATATGTGACGCGGAGTACCTCGTCGAGCCGACATTCTCTTCAGTGCTGCTAAAAATGATGACGTTGTGAGATCCGATACAACTTCGAGGTGCACGGCCTTTGTTGCCATACAAACGAATACCGCTATATAACCCTTGGTTGTACGGACTCCGCGACCCTTGTTAGTTTTTATAAAGACGTGACCCGTGAAATCTACAGTAATTGTTTCAAAGGGTCGGGAAGGGTTGCACCTTGCTGATGGTAGATCGCCCATAATCTGATGATGTTTGCTAGGATTATGTCTCCTGCACTTGACGCATAGACGTAATCTGGCCTTGGTTGCTCGGTTGCCTCCAATGACCCAATATTTTTGTCTCATGATAGCTGATGTTAAACGCGCTACACCATGATAGCTAAGCTCATGGGACTGATCAATGATAAGTTCTGCTAAGCGCGCCTTTGGAATAATAATAGGGTGTCTCATATCTGGGTCGATGTTGGCGTTTCTCAATCTACCACCGACTCGAATCAACCCATCTTGATCTATAAACGGATTTAATTGACACAACTTGCTTTTAGTGTGAACATTAGCTCCTGTGCGTAAACATTGAATTTCTTGATAAAACTCAAGTTGCTGAATATGCCGTATGATAATGATTCTTGCTGCTTTCAATTCTTCTAATGTTAGAAAAACCTGTCTTTGTTCCCGTTTCTTAAATCTTAAAATCCATGCCAACACTCTAACTGCCTTATTGAATGAACTGTGTTTTGATAATAGACTGCTGACAATGCTATTCTCGTAACGCGTGATAACGTTAACAAGCTGTGGTTTTTTAATTTCTTGATGCGTAGTGTATATAGCTTGCTCTTCCGGGGTATCCTTAAACGATTGAAGCCAATCTGGACCCTGCCACCACAAACAATGTCCTCTGAGTTGCGACGGCGTCAATCCTCTGCTGCTGCAGTCCGATGGATTTTGATTAGTATTTACATAACGCCAGCAATTAGCGGGCATGATCGATATGATAGCTCTTACTCGATTTGCGACGAAGGTTTTCCATTTGCCTGGATCACCATTAAGCCATCCTAATACTATCATGGAATCTGTCCAACCGTAATGTTTTAAATCATAATTCTTTAGACATTGTTTGATCTTGGTCATCAATTTTACCAATAGGACTGCCCCTAATAATTCAAGCCGGGGCAAGGATACTGATTTACTAGTAGGAACCAATCTTGATTTTCCCGCTAGTAATACAACGGTAGCCTGCTCACCTCTCTTGATTCGACAGTATATTACGCAAGCATACGCCCTTGTTGACGCATCACAAAACCCATGTAATTCGATACTGTCGCCTTCCATTGTTTTCAACCACCGCGGTATATGTATTTTCTCGATGTTACCTAAATCTTCCCTGATTTTGATCCATTCGGCATAAATATCTTCGGGTAATGGTTCGTCCCAATTGATATTTGACGACCACACACTTTGGAAAATTAATTTGAGTTTTGTCGAGAGAGGCGATAACCATCCTAAGGGATCAAAAATCTTGGATATGTCGGATAATACTGATCTTTTCGTAATATGCTTGTTTAATGTATCAATTTTTAGCTGGAACGTAAAATAATCTTGCTCGGGATTCCAGATAAGTCCTAGCGTTTTAGTGTGTTCGGTCTGTTTAAAATCAAAATTGTTTTGACTATTTTCCGAGGACTGTAGTAGATTAGAGTCCAGCAGATCGGGGACGTTTGACCGCCACTTTCTAAGATTAAAGCCACCTGACTTCAAAAGTTTAATAATATCTGTTGCTAATGATCTTGCAGACTCCGGCGTATGGCAGCCATGAAGCAAGTCATCCATATACATAGACTGCTCTAGGGCTTCTATTGCTTTATTTGTGTAATTTCGCCGTTCATCTTCTGCTAATTGCTTCAAAGTTATCATGGCGAGAAACGGAGCGGCCTTGGTGCCGTAGGTAACTGTACAAAGTTGGTATTCTTGAAGTGCTTCTGAGGGTGAATTTCGCCATATAATCTTCTGTAACTGCTGGTCGTTTTTGTGTAACCATATCTGCCTAAACATTTTTTCTATGTCAGCAGTAAATGCGAATTGGTACTGCCTCCACTTGATAATTAGAGACTGCAAATCCTGCTGCAAGTTGGGTCCGGATTCCATGACGTCATTCAAGCTGTTTCCTGTTGATGTCTTTGCTGCTGCATTGAAGACGACTCGGAATTTAGGACTCATGGGATTTTGTATACAGTGATGTCCCAAATAACAATCTGGCTTCAAATTGTCCCTAACGGGTTTCATATGACTTAACTCTTGGTAGTCAGTCATAAATTTCTTGTATTGATCTTCAATATTAGGATGCTGCTGAAATTTTCGTTCTAACGACTTGAACTGAGCGACAGCTTTGGGCTTCGAAGAGCCCAGCGATTCTTGATAATTGCTTTTCAGAGGTAGCCTCACTTGATAACGCCCATCCTCCAATCGAAGCGTAGTAGATTTGTAATAATCAATACACTCCTGATCTCCTAAAGTTAGTGAAGATTCCTCCGCAATGTCCTCTATTTCCCAATACTTGTGTATCTCATCTAAGTTGTGTAAAATTACGTTGCATTGATAAGTACGTGTGACGTCACCGCTTAGTATCCATCCTAATCTTGTATTTTGCGCTGATGCCGCTGAACCTGAGACAGAGTCTTCCTCGACCCTACAGAGTCCTTCCAGCAAGAGTTTAGAAAAAATGCTTCCCCCAAATAATAAATCGACCGGCTTGCTTACATTAAAGTCAGGATCTGCCAATGTAATATTTTCTAAATAAGGCCAACTAGGTTTTGTAAAAGTGTGATTCGGTAAATTCTTGATTAATTTATTCATTATAAAAACATCCACATCAAATTCAAAATTACTATTGATTGCTTTGCAATTGATATTCATAACACCCTTACAACTGCTGTCCTTTTCTCCTATGCCCCATATAATGCCTGGGCAGCGTTTACGCGGTAAACCTAAAAGTTGAGCCGCGTTTTCGCTAATAAGCGATGTTTGTGACCCTTGGTCTAAGAGGGCTCGCATGATATGTGCTGACCCATCTGCTCCTTGTACCTTGATTATAGCAGTGGGCAAAAGTACTTCAGGCATGTCACCCTGCAGTGACACGTGCGAGTTGCCCCGCGCCAGCTGTGGTGGGTCCTGTTTCTGGTGTCGTTTTGCCGGCTCATTTGTGTTCGATTGTTTTGTTGAGTCGGCACCGGGTGTGTTATTGACTTGCGCAAACGCTTCGTGTATGAGCGTGTTATGTTTCCCATTGCACATACGGCAACGTTTGTTGGAAAAGCAACCGTTTCCATAATGATTATACAGACAATTTTGGCATATGTTCAATTTGTGTAAAGTATTACGTTTTAATTGAGGCGCCATTCCTAAAAATTGTTGGCAATAATAAATTCCATGCTCGTTGTTTTTGCATATCGGGCACTTATATTTCATGGAATTGTTATTGTTTGATGCTTGCGAAACCATTTGTCCATGCGCACTAAATGATTGCTTCATATTGTTGCAATGTTTGTTTGTCTGCTTAGACACATATTGCGACTGCTTGATGTTAGATGACGATTTGTATGAATGATTGTCATACTTCCTACGTGCCGATTCCATTGATGTAAATTTGCTTTCTAAAAACGAAAGAAAATCTTGTAGCTTCGGTAAGGCTCTTGGGTTCTTGATAGATGCGACGTAGTCATTGAATGTATCTGCGTCTAACTTTTGCTGCAAAAGATGAACAAGTAATGGATCCCAAGATGCTACGTCGACGCCCAGATTCTTGATGGCATTTAAGCTCTCTATAGTAGTATCATGAAGTCCTTTAATATGGTTTAGAGAGGAGTACTGAATAGCTGGAATGTTAAGCAACAAGTCGATGTGTGAGCTAAAAATAAGCTTGATATTATTATAACGGTGATTTAAAATGTCCCAAGAAATTGTGTAGTTGTCCGACGTAATTGCTAAATGTTGAATCAACCTTTCTGCTTCTCCTTTTACTTTAGATTTTAAAAACTGCATCTTCTGCGCTCCGGACAGCGCAGGGTTACTGTGAATCGTTTCTGTAAAGAGATCTTTAAAAGAGGACCACTGATAGTAGCTTCCACTAAATACTGGTATGTCCATCTGCGGTGTAGATTGCTCTTTATGCGAGACGGACCATAATTTCTTGTTGATAGAGGTGATAATATCGTTGTATGTTTTTTCATAATTATAGTAGGCTTGCTGATATTCTTGATTCCTATCCCCAAGCTCGCAGTCCAAATCCCAATGAAGACTATCTATGGCGGACCAACGAGACTGGACTAAACGTAATATATGCTCAAGTTCCCATTTTTCGGACTTCAGCTCCAAATGCAGGTTAGACACCGTATGTCCGAATGCTTTTAAATTGCTGCTTTGTTTTCTCAACATTTCGTCTGTCTTGCTACTTATTCCTGTCGATTTTGGCCAGGACGGTAGTTGCTGAGAAGTTCCAGGCCCACCTAGTGGAACTGCTGGCTTCAGGATGGGTGTCGACGGCCTTTCATCCTTCGACTGATGGTTAATAATAACTGCTCTAATATTTTCGTACCTTTCCTCAGCTTTTTCGTATTGATTGCAAGTGAAATATGTATGAGATTTAGCATACTCAATGCCTAAAAGCCTAGTATGATTAGACTGAAATTCCTGCCAGTACTTATCGAGAGTCTCCAACCTTCGCCTGATGTAATCAGACGTCTTTCGGTCAGAGGAATCTTTCTTGAAGTTGGTAAATATTTGTTCGATAGCATCTAGCAGCTGTTGTTGATTTTCAAGAATGTCTTCCATGTGCGACATTTTGTATTTAAATGTATGCCAAGAAAATATTTGATAAATGAAACGATCTTACTTGTCGATCTGATGGCGATGTCGAGTTGAGCCGCGTTGACCTTGTGGAGTCGGCTCAAATAACGGTGTTGATGATTGGCAATCCAACTGCGCTGCAACCTTGCTAACAACACAGACACTGCTAGTTCCCTCACACGCGAAACCTAGTACCCTTGCTTGACTAGTGCACACGCGACGCGAGGTTCTCGAAGGACCATAAAAACGGATGTACGGGTTAGACTGTACTCGTACAGCGTTTTTTTGATGATGATAAATGATACACTTGATGATGATTAAAAGGTTTATTGATAGCCCGAATTATCACTATGCTATGAGTTAATGATAAATGAGAATTAATGTATGATATGATGATCTATATATATGTATGTGAGCACGCGCGATTCTCTTGCTAACCGATTGCGAACTGATGATCGTAATTAATATAATATGCATGTGGCGTAAAAATGCTGATGATGCAAAATGGACGGGCTGGCCCGTACACGTGTGCTACAACTTTATTGCCGCAATATATCGCAATATTATCTACAGGTAAACCCGGTATTAAACACCACCATAAATTATACGAACATTAATGTACATAACCATCTTCTATTTGAAAGTACCATTTTTTTAAATATTCAGTAGTGCGTATTCGAAAACAAACCTATACAGGAAGACCAACTTATCAATCGAAGTTAGAGCGTATGTCTACTCATAAAGAAACTTCATGTTCACGCATTAGCTTTGTCATATTCAGTTAGTCAATAGATAGGTGCTCCTTATTCTTGAAACGCAATAAGATCCGTAAATGGAGTAAGCTGTACCACAGGGACCGTTGTACCACTACAACCGTCCTTGAACAAACGGTAGAATTGCCCCCTCAAGGTAATTTTAATATAATTTTTTTTTGTGGGGTAGGTCAAGTTGCAACAACAGATTTTCGAGCTCCATATATTATTTATTAAAATAAATTATTAAAGTGCATACATACATCTTATACGTGCTGTAAAATTTGTCATATCCTCTGGTGCACTCATTTCACTTAAATTTTCTCCAAAAAATTCACTCCTTGGACCTATACGCCAAACTGTCTAACTGTGTGGAGGAACTCTCCACAACCTTTACTGCGCGAATGGAGAAGTATGAAGGAGATCTTCGGATTTACAGCGACAATGAAACTCCACACAAGACGATAGCCAGCCTATCCAGAGAGTTTACAGAGTTTAAATGTCTCATGTGGAAGACTATGGGTGCGCTAAAGACTCAGGTGGAGTTGCTGACTGTGAGCCTAGATCGTCATGAGATGGCATCCCGTAAAAAGGTCTTGCTACTCCATGGCCTTCCTGAGCAGCAGAATGAAGATCAGCTTGTCCAGGCGATAAAATCAATTAAGGACCAGATGAAGATCGCCAATGTCTCTTCCTCAGACATCATAGCCTGCCATCGCCTGGGAGTTCGTTCAGGCAAGCCTCGTCCTCTTCTTATCCGTTTTCAGCACTACAATCTGCGGAACGAAGTGTGGCGCAACAAAACTCAATTGAAGGGCACAGGTTTAATATTTTCCGAGTTCCTGACGAAGCCGAGGCATGACGCGTTTTTACAAGCTCGCGAACACTTCGGTGTGAGTCATTGTTAGACATCAGAGGGCAAAATTAATATACTGCTTCCTGATAAATCGCGCCGTAAGATCGAGTCTGTAGCAGAACTGCGGCCACTTCTCGCACGGTTCCCGGCAAGAAATGTTGCGTCCGGTGAACACTCCAAAGCAGGACCATCGCAGCTGAGAGATAAGCCATCTACCTCGACCGCAGAAAAGAAATCCCGAAAAAGTGATGTTTGCTTACTTAATTATTTACTTTGTATTGCTTTTTTTATGTGACGGTCACTTAATTTTTTTTATTTTTTTTTTTTATTTTTTTTGTACTTTTAATTTAAGGTTAAAACATTCGTTCAAAAACGTGAAATGTCAGACTGAATTATTTATCGAGCCTTGGACACGAGTGTTTTAACCCAAAATATTTTATATCAACCGACGAGTGCATCGAGGATGACAAGGTATGCAATAGTTATTTATTAGTATTATTATTTATTTTGTAGTAACATTATATATTGTTATTCTTATTTATTTATTATTTTAGTTTATTAGGTATGTCTGATCATGATTCTGAAGATAGTTTTGCTTCTTGTTCTTCGTCTTGTGAATCTGACAAAAGCTTTGCTAGCGCGTTCAGTGATAATTCTGTTCTTCTGCGAGACCAACTTTCTTCTGAATTTTCTGGTCTCAGCAAATTTTTTAATTTGGTCCATATAAATGCTCAAAGCATTCCCGCACATTATAGTGATTTACTGTCAACTTTCGATTCTGACCTTATTCATGCTATCTTTGTCTCTGAGACCTTTCTCAAGCCTGCCCTTCCTTCTACGCAGTATGCGTTGCCCGGTTACAAGCTTGTGCGTAATGACAGGACTGGCAAGGGAGGGGGGGGGGGGGTTGCCATATATCTGCGAGGAGATATCGTTCACAGGGTAATTGATCAATCTCCGATTGAGTACTCAAAATTTAGTGAACATTTATTTATTCAAATTATTATTAATCATTGTAAATTTCTTCTAGGCGTTTTTTACAGTCCCTCCTGCCACATTGATTATTTCTCATCTTTTGAGTCTAAGTTAGAATATCTCTCTCCTTTATATGACCATACAATTATCCTCGGAGGTTTTAACACCTGTTTGCTTAAGGACGATGTACGTAGCCACAAACTCCGATCTCTTGTCTTTTCTGTCAATATGCATATTCTTCAGCTTAAAGCTACACATCGTGCTCCCCACTGTACTCCTTCTCTCTTAGATTTAATACTAGTTTCTAATCCTAGTAAAGTTTCCACCCATGGTCAACTACCCGCCTGCTTTTCCTACCACGACCTTATATACCTATATTACAAAATTCGCTCTTCTAAACGCAAATCCAAATTTGTTTTTCTTCGCAGTTACAAGAACATTGATATGGATCGTTTTGAGAGCTGATGCGGACAACATTGACTGGTCTCCTGTTGACTCAGATATGAAAGTAACGGCTTTTAATAACCTAATTTTAGAACTTTAGACATGCACCCATAAAAAAGGTGAGAGTAAAGCATCTTCCCGCTCCCTGGCTATCCGATGGCATCAAAAAAGTGATGTTAATACGGGACAAAGCGAAAAGGCGGTATAAAAAGTTTCCGACGGAAGAGAACTGGTCCTTTTATAAAGCTCTCCGCAATCGTTGCAATCGTTTGTGTAGAGATGCTAAAAGACGCCACATTCACAACTCTATACGCGATTTAAATACAACACAAGTATGGCAATTTCTCAAGTCTCTTGGCATCGGTAAGTCTCATAGCGAGAGTACACTCGATTTGGATCTTACTGCGATAAATATGCATTTCTCTAAATCACCAGTTATTTTGGATGACAACACGAAATCTTCTACCTTGAACAGTCTCTCCGATATTTCTATGCCAAAATGTACTTCTTTCTCTTTTCACTAAGTTACAGAAGGAGATATAAAGAAAAATATCCTATCCATTTCCACTAAAGCAGTGGGTGATGATGGTCTGCACATTCAGATGCTTCTCCCCATTTTAAATACTCTTGTTCCTGTCATAGCTTACATTGTAAACTATTCCCTTGTTACAAGCTCCTTTCCCTTGGCGTGGAAGAAGGCTCATGTCCTACCCCTACCTAAAGTTGCAAATCCCACGTCTGTGTCCCAATTCCGTCCAATTTCCATTTTACCAATCCTATCTAAGGTCCTTGAGAGTGTGGTCCATAGTCAACTGTCCTGTTATCTCTCTTCTAACTGCCTGCTAAGTCCGTATCAATCTGGTTTCTGTCCTGGCCATAGTACTGTAACGGCTCTTGTTAAAATTACAGATGATATCCGTTTGGCCATGGAAAACAAGCTCCTCACAATTTTGGTACTACTGGACTTCAGCAGTGCTTTTAACTCAGTTGATTTTGACATCCTCCTAAGGATCTTATCCTCTCTTAATCTATCTTCTTCTGTGATCAAATGGTTTGATTCTTATCTTCGAGGTCGGTCGCAGTCGGTCCGTTACGATGAGGCCTCCTCTGACTGGTGTGATCTGACTGCGGGCGTACCCCAAGGTGGTGTCCTTTCCCCTCTTCTTTTCTCGGTTTTTATTAACGCTATAACTAAAATTTTATCTTCATACTATCATCTCTACGCAGACGATTTGCAGCTTTATCGTCATTTTAAAATAGATGAGCTTCCCGAAGCTGTTGATGCTATCAATAATGATCTTATAAAAATTAACAAGTGGGCTAAATCTTTTGGCCTGCTAGTAAATCCCACAAAGTCACAAGCTCTCATTATTGGTAGCAGATACTACTTTAACCTCTTAGATCAAAATGCTCTTCGACCGGTACTCTACGACTCAGTTCCTATAGCCTATTCCACAAGTGCTAAAAATCTAGGTGTCTATATCGACTGCCATCTTTCATGGAATGTTCACATTGCAGAAGTAAGCAGAAGGATTTATTGCTCCTTCCAGTCTCTCAAGCGACTCCAGAAGTTCCTGCCCTTTCATACTAAAATAACTCTTGCTCAATCTCTTCTCCTTCCCCTTCTGGACTATGCTGATGTTTGTTTCTTGGACGCAACGGAAGAGCTTCTCAATAAACCGAAAATAAAGCGGATGCACAAATTCTGAAGCCGGTCGCTTCAGAATTTGTGCATCCGCTTTATTTTCGGGCTCCGAAAGTACGATCATGTCTCTGAATTTCGGGCGCAGTTAAAGTGGTTGCCTATTCGACGTCGTCGAGATACTCATATTCTTTTACTCCTCTATTCTCTTCTTTACAATCCTAATTCACCATCTTATCTAAGGGAACGCTTTGAATATTTAGTCCCCAGGGGTAAGCCCTGCCGCACATCTTCTTCTCTTCTTCTCCGTACTCCCCGTCACACTTCTAGCCTTTATAATGGTTCTTTCACTGTTCGCGCGGTGCAGCTGTGGAATTCACTTCCGCACTCTATACGCGAAAGCGTCTCACTCGACGTATTCAAGAGGAAAATTAAAGAGCATTTCCTTTCATCATGAATCATATATTTATATATGTATGCATATACTAGTATATATAATTATTGATATTTACTATATATGGATAAATAGGGATATTAATTTATATTATTTTGTTCACTTATATGTATATGTAATGTGTTGTGTATTTATGGGTAGTTTTATTCCATTGTACACTTGTTACTGTCCTCTCTACTTTTCATCTCTCTATCGCTCAGGTTAGCTGTAAGAAAACTTAATTTTGAGTTAAGCACACCTTTGTATATGTATAAAATATCCTATGTATTGATTTATTGTGTATATATGTGTACAATAAAGAATTAATAAAATTATTATTATTAAAGCCAACAGTAGTAAGAATCGCTTAAACTGACACCAAGTGTAAAATAACGCCTTGATTTTCTGTTATGGCCATTAATAACACATCGAAAAATCTTACATTGATTGCACTAAATTTTTTCCTTGCCGTCACGCCCGTTCGTGTTGCCACCAGCCACCAGCGCCAGAGACTGACGGTTGGTCGGCATGCGTTATACGGATCCCCTGACAAGACGGGAGCGGGGTGCGGAACGTAGTTATAGGGAAATTCTCGATGGTACTACCATAGCCGCTACAAATATCCCCGGTCTACCCTACCTAGCTGAACACTCATTAAGCACCAACACCATATCTACTCAATCATATTCACTAAAAAATCACAAAGTAACAGACTGAGAAATGTTGGTCCCATGAAGCTTTGTATTAGCTTCATGGTAGGCTCAATGCTCATAAAACCGAAGCGCTAGTTCTTGCCATCAATGCCTACTTTTTATTGGAATTCATTATGCACAACCGAATAGGAAGAAGTGAAATGTTCGATTTATTGGAAATTCGTTCTGATATTTATGAATTTACTTCATAACTTTTTGTTCAGTGATTTTCACAATTCACGATTTTATCTAATTATTTAAAAGACCGGTCTCCATTATAATTAGCATCGTGATTACTTCGCTTAACGGCCTCGTTCATTTGTTGAATTTATTCGTTTTTAATCAAAAGAAGAATCTCATCAGTTTTCGCTACCATTTTCCATTTTCTCCTATACTGAATTTATATTCTGCAGACTCGCTCGGAAGCGAAGGTAGCTCAGTCCTGCACGCTGCCATTCTCTTTCCTCATCAACACTGCCCGGAGCTCTCTTCGTTGGCAGTCTAGTCTCTTTAGCGGGAGGCAAAGGTTTAATAGGGTTCTTACTTGGTTGCTCAATGTTGCCAGTTCGAAGTCCGGCGAAAAGAAAAAAAAACCGAAACAATACCGCCTACCTAGATGATATATTGTGCCAGCTATGTAAAAGGTACAGCGGGGCGGCTGCGCGGCGCGCAGGTATTTTGGTTTTACGCTGGAAGTTCATATAAATACCTAAACGTCGAAATACCATTTCATATGTTACACTACCTACAGCGGTAGCGAATATCATATTTTATATGTGAATTCCTTAATTCTCGTTAAATCTCATTTCAATTGAGAATTTCAATCATCACGTAATGTATCCATCTACTTGTTCATATATTTTTGTAGAGCTAATATTATGTTTTACTAAAAGAGTAATAAAAGTCATCATTTTTATGAATTTTAGATGCATTTTTCCTTTTAACATCTCGTAAATCCCCATCGTGGCGTCTCACATTATGGCCACAATTTATGACTCGGTACAATAATGTACGTATGTTGTAGGGATTGTTATAGTTTATGCTTTACCTTAAATTTTGTTACAAAAATGAAGGTTATACATTTTTAACGTGATTTTATAATCGGTACATAGTTACCTATTGAGTCATGACGAGTGTTTTTTCTTCCAATTTTGTTATAAGATTTTATGTAAAGTTGTGAACTACAGATCTTACACATCGTTGGACTAGTAGCGCAAAGTATGGCTGGCGAAAACAAGGTCCTAGGTACCTAGGAATGCTAGGTTTTTGTATCGAAACGTGTTTAGTAGCAATACGAAGTCTAGATTCGTGCCCGATATCGTGGTAATAGGCTCGCCTGCTACTACATTGAGATCTATAATTATGGGCGATAATTATAAGTATGTAAGTGTACCTACACAGTAGGTATAGAACCTCTGCCTCCTGCACTTGGCTCCTTTGGTTACAGAGTTTACTTTTTACAAATACAGGGTTATTGGTCATTAATATCTGTACATCGTGCAAACTAATGACTTGGGTTATTAAAGAAAAATCGCTAACAAGAACAGAAACATAATTATTGTATGGAATAGCCCATTTCTTGGTGTACAGAAGTTGTATTCAAGAAGTCATTCATTACTATCAATAAATCTATATGAGGCCCAAACTGCTCGCGCCATAGGATTTACTCTCGGTTCCCTACACATATTCCCGGGACAGTGCTAAACGAGCAGAACCTTGACTTCCCAGTACAATCATGTCGTCAAGCGACAGTCGTGTTCGCTACGCGGTTATAATACGCGGAGTTTTACAAGGAGGCGAATGTTGCTCGATCTTACCTATTCGGAATAAGTTCTGTCTCCTAAATCTTTTTAAAAGTGGCTATTACTGAGTGACTGAGCGACATCTTTGGTGCCATCGGCACTTTCCATTAGATCGCTGAGCAGTCCTTAAAGAAACAAACCTATTTTAACAAGACTATCCCGACGAATTGATGGAATCTTATGGCAGCATTAGTCAAAAGCGAAAGCCATCGTTGTAAAACTTCACGTCACCATGATGCTCAACATTTAGTGGTATCCGTTCCACGCGCTTTGAGATTTTTATTCTACGGTCACTTGGCACACAAAATCTGACGATGGCTGGAATACAAAAAAAAATGCTAATATTAATAAAATAGAGTTTGTAGTTATTATGAGGTTTAAATATTAGAATTACGTATTATATATAATACGGGGTAAGTATTTGTAATCAGAATCAGAATATTTCTTATTTATGTAATTATGAATCGTCAGAAAATTAAGTGCTAATTGAGGCAAGAGCCTTCTGGAACTCTGTACTCTGTGCCTACCGCGCAAGGGACTTAACGTGATGATATAGATTAATAGAGAGCGACCTGACGGCATATCTGGAGTTTAATGTTCGTTCAAAATAGGTTCATAAGAAGATTTAGTCCACAAAGACGATCCACAACAAAAAAGGTTAGGGATAATAAGGAACATGTTTGTTCATTGAAAAATGTTAGAAACGTTTTTATCTTAGTGGACAGACAAGCAGTAATTAATCTTACGCAATTAGAGTGGGGATCCTTTGATGCAAAAAGTGTCTAATGGAAAAGTTACAATACTGAAAATACGAATCGAAAACGTTAGAGGACGAATATTTGTGGTTATTTTAGATATATTGCGAATATATAAACGTATCTCAATATCAATTTTACATCTGTTATTCTCGAAAGTAGAGAGGTGTAAATACCTATGGTATAAAACAACGCCACTTTTAAAAATATATAAGTATCATCGCCTTAGAGTAAAAACCTTGAATGTGCAACAAAAATAATTTTACAGGGCGAAGAAAAACTGTGTCCTTCACCCTGCAAGTATTCATTGTGCAGTATAGATGAGTTTTTAAATGCATACGACAAATAATTCAATAATATTTCTACGTTTAGGTATCATAAATGGAATAAAAATCGCTAGAATTGCTTTTCCGTAGTTGTCACTATATAAGGAGACGAGCCGAGGCACCGAGGGCCAGTTGCCGGCGACAGCGACAGATTGCGCTGGGCTCAAGCTGCGCTGTTTTATCTGTGACATGTGTCATGACGTCATGAGAGAGGATGCTTGCCACCCATGTGCCGCCACTTATTGCAGAACTAAGCTTTTGGGTAAGTACTTCATGGTCCTTTCTGTCAAATTTTTGCTTTAATCTTTAATACATAGTGATAGATAGTGACATTATTGCATGGTTCATTAGTAATGTGAAAAAAATATAAGTAGTGTCCGTCTAATGAAAGCTGAGACTGATTATTTAACGTTTTCATAAGCTGGCAATACTGCAGCAAATGTCACCTATTGTTCTAGTGAACCATAGACACAGACGAACTGGTTTTGATACACGCTTGTTATCAACAATGTTATCATCACATATAATTCTACCTGATTATATTTAAAACCCCTGAATGTGAAATCTTATTAAGTTCCATGGTATTGCATTGATGGATTGCGTAGATAATACTTTGAGTCTTCAGACAAACCGTATTTAAATTGAAAAAAATTACAAAGACTTACATAAAAATTGATTAATTATCTGGAGGCCGATAAATATCAGGTTCCCATGGCAGAAAACTAAGGACTTATATACCATCAACACGAAAAAATGGGTATTCATATTATACTGCACTTTATTCCAGAATAGTTATCGGTAATATACTTAAGCTAACACATAAGTACCTATATAACACCTACACACACCACAGAATAACTCACTCCTTTTTGTTCCTGGTTCCCTCACACTACTGTGTGTACAAATGTGTTTCTTAAAATCATAAACTTATTTTCACGATTTGCTTATGCTCTATTATGTTTTTGTCATAAAAGTATTCAAGTATCAAATCTATTTATTTCCAGTTCCTCCGGCGTTGCACGACTTAATTTATTTTAATTTGCCACTATTTTCTACTCTCAACTTTTATTAGACAGACATACAGACAGACTCTATTACCATAACTACCAATAAATACCTTTGGTATTTTTCATAGGTTTTAGGTTTACCTTTATGCATAGATACATATATCTATATTATAAAGCTGTAACAGGGCCGTGTCTGTTGGACGATTTAAGATATTTTTATATGACATTAAAGTTGGCAGTGTTCTTACACTGCCAACGTTATTTTTATTCCTTTTGACCTTTGCTATACATTGAGAATAACCGAATACTAAAAAACTGTACATACTATCAGGCCTATATTCCATAGGAAAAAAATGAGACTACAACTCGCCGCGTTCAATGATTATGACACACTTATCTATTTCGATTCGTAAATATTTAAATACATAGGTACCTCATCTTGACCTTTTTCGAAAAGACTATTAATTTTCCTCCTAATTCCCCGTAAGCTCTTAGTAAATTTAAAGTGCGTCAAAAATGCACCTTTAGGTATATAGTCAAGTTTGCTTGTAAAGAAAAGTTTACTTATCGTCACGAATGCTGTAGGCAACATGTTTAAGCCGTTCGTAAATAATACTAATGACCCACCTCAGCTTTGCACAGGTAGCGCGGACAAACATCATCATACCTCGGCCAATTTATCAAAATATTCACAAATTGTATGCCTAATAATAACAATAACTTTTTTATTCAATTCAAAACTGCCTCGTTCATTAGTCTAGCGTATTATTATTACATATATATATATATATACAAGGTGTAACATAATAAACGCAAGACCTCAGACGCCCCGATTAGAGAATTGCTTCATAAATTCAAAACGAAAACCAAATTTCCAAATTTAAAGGTTTTTACACCCTTTTTAAACGCTTTTATACCCCAATTAACAATAAAACTTGTACGTGTATGTGTGCGTTTTGAGAAATACGTTTTAGGAATGCATTTAAAATCTTCTTATTGCTATGAATCAAGAATGAAATTACGTTTTTATAGCGCACTGAAGGAGTAAAAATACATTACAAAATACTTACATTTTTTTGTAAATTTGCAAAATAGCATTTTTTGCAAATTTACAAAAAAATGTAAGATACATTAAGTAAGCGACTTCCATTTATATAATAGTATAAATATAGGTTCACGCCGTGATAAGTAAATAGTTACTAAAAAAGTCATTATTTGTTTTATACAGTTGCCGGAATGACTCGTTTTCATCATTGTACGCTCTGCTAGTTTTGTTTGTAGAATGAAGCACAAACTAATTTTTAAAAGCGTTTATGAAACTTTATTTGTTCGTAGAAATGTAGTATATTTGACAGTAGGTGATTCGGTTTTCATTACGTAGATCCAACGTTAGAACATTATGGACAAACTCTTTTATAATAGTTTTATTTCATTGGTGAAATAAAAGTATTTTACGGATTTTATCGCGGTTAATTTTTGATTTTTAAGTTCCCGATGTTTTGAGTACTTTGCAGCACCTATGGTCACGGGAGGAACTAAGGTGTTAGACGTCCAAAAGGCATAGTTGTTCCCGGGTACCCTCAAACTTCTTAATTATTCTTGTTGGTCCGATCTACGCAGAATGAGCTCACGGTGTCTTGAGGTCTTGTTGTGTTATGTTTGGTTTTGGATTTGATTATATTAATTACCGGATCCCAAGTCGATGGAAGCACCCAGCCATCTTCTCTATTGAAATTAGTATATTTTTTAATTGCAATAGCTTCACGAACCATCCTTAGTAGAAATCGGTGTTCTTTCACGAGAATCTGTGGTCTATCAAATCTGATGTTATGGCGGGTGCGGTCAAGGACATGTTCTCACACTGCAGACTTCTTAGAGCGACGATGTTTTAGGTCAAATATGTGTTCTTTAACCCGAGTTTTTACCGGTCTTTTTTTTGTCCTATATAGGTTTATTTAATTGGGTTTAAATTTTCTGAATTTTATTCAATATTGTATTTTACAGTATTTTTGAAAATTGCTGATCAAATAGCAGTTTAAACCCATTGTTTGTAAGATATGCAAATACTAAATTCTTTGAAAATATCAATGTGCAGTGCATATCATAGGCAAAAGAAGAAAAGGGTTGGCAAGGGGTTGACGGCATACCAGGGTATGCTAAGTTTTTGCTATTTTTTGTTTTACAAATCTATCTTAAAATGTAAAATTTTACATAGTCAAGATTCTTCATAACCGACTAGCGTGTATGAGAGTAGAGGAAGCCAGAGAGGTCTGTAAGGAAAAAAACTTGTTGAACTCCCTATTTGGATAGGCAAAAGCCCGCCCACAAGGGATCTGACACGATAATATAGACAGATATTAGAAAATCATCGTAGTCTAGTGGGTATCTATTTCGGAGTTTCGAGTATGAAGTTTTGCAAACTGTGATGACAAACAAAGGGACACGCTTAGTAAAAAAAAAAATATCGCCACGCTTGTATTCCCCAGACACAATATTGGACTTCGTTCCGACTTCCGACTTGCTATTATCTTAGCGTTTCGACGGCAAACATGCTATTGTTATATGGGAGCAACCCAGAATGCGGCCACATTAACCGCGTTGTCAGAGGCAGCCATCAAGTCCTGCTGCGTATAGATGTTAGGGGATGCGGAACACGATATAAGATCCAACTTGCTGTCTTACCGATTTCGGTCGAAAAGTCCTAACGAATTTATTTTAACGACATTTAGTTGTCCTTACTATTAAAGCTATCGATTTAAAATATCGACATAAGTCGATCGCTTTGACAGTAAAATCTTCCAAACGCACCCAATTACCTTAAAATGAGTGAACGTTATTTACATATGTCAAGGCTGCAGGCGTAGGACCTTGTGATTATGAAGCGCTATCCATTACTAGGCCTATGAGACAGTTCTAAAATAAGCCTGAAAACACAAGCTGTACCGCCCAATTCTATTTCTCTAAGGGCCTTTTTCACCAGCCTCCAGTAAAATCTGAAGTAAACTAATCGATAATTATATTTGCAAGTTAGTCTATGTACGAATTTCACCATCTCCTAGCCCTATCCGATGGATAAATTGGCTAGTTTAAATTGTTGAGTAACCAGTCAATAAGTAACTACCTAACCAGCACTTTGCTTGCAGTAGCTGTCTGGCGCGGTTCACGCAGTCCTGAAGCATTTTGTGATGTTTTTTTTTCAAGTTCACGCTGCTATAATTACGATGTCTATGGCGACAGCGAATATGAGCCGTGTGGATATAAACATACCTACATACTTTAATCTAAGTTCTTACCCATTTGTGAATTACCATAATATAAATTCGTGCTTTCGCGAGAATGCTAAGATTGATTAGGGCGAATGATGATTACACTATTGTCTCTGAAAACAAAGCGGGTACCGTTAAGCTCAGTAATTAGTTTGCTAATAATTATTACCTCAGACGATTGATTTTTCCTGTTCTAATGGCGTTTGAGTAATCTCATACTACTATTACTACAAAATTAAATATAGGAATAATATTTTTAAATAGCTACTATTCGCGATTTAAAATGCGTTTTGAATTTATGATTTATGATTAGATATACAATGCGAAAGTGGAAGGATGTAGGTGCCGGGGAAGACCTAGACTATCTTACCATGACCAAATAGACCGTGTCTAAGCTGAAGGGCAAGTCAAGAGTCTCCGTAACCGGCGAGTGTGTATGAGACGAACTATGAGATTGGAGGAAGCCAGAGAGGTATGTAAGGAAAGAACCTGTTGGAACTCTGTACTCTCTGCCTACCCCGCGAGGGAGCTGGCGTGATGATATAGATAGATAGATGATTTTTGAATTTATGATTTTTGAATTTATGTCCTTCTCTAGGATGTATCCTTATGAAATTTTGACAAAATAACTTCAGCGGTTTATGACCGGTTTCAATATTTTATTCAGATAGAGTTGCCTACTACGGATACAATTTTGACATATTTGACTATAAGACACGTAGGAGTTCTCTTTTAATAGTAAATAACACTCACGTAGTCATCACAGTATCCTATAAACTTGAATGTTGTCTATGTGGTCTATGTCACGCATGCAATTAGAAAAATTAAACATAGGGAATCTGTGTGTATCTACATTTCGCGCTGTAAATATCGGTACAATCTTTTTCATATATATACATGAGTTGTGGTACGTACCTACTTGAATTGCGGTATGAAAATATTGAGGTAAGTTAACTTAATTCATATCAAATATCGCGGCGTCGTAAAATATTCTCGGTACGTGGTAAAGGAGCGGTTGTAAAAATTAGTATTCCCAGCGCGCGTTACACTGTTACGGGAATCGTTCCTTTTTATTGCTAATTACTGTGCTTTAGATATATCCCCAAATACCTCCGGAGTTTCACAGTCTCATACCAACTTGCACTGTATGTAATTGTATCGATTAAGAATTTAATTGCTTAAAAATGTAGAAACATCCGTGTGGTGTAGTTAACGAATAGTGGAATAGCAGTAGTTCTTTTTATGATTGTCTAGGCCCTACAGTCTCGACGCAGATATTATATCAGCCTTTACTGTCCCACTGCTGGGAAAAGGCTAACAAACAGTACTCGTACGTACTCATGTACTTTATTATTCTGATATACCGTCGGGTATACTAAATACGCTCTACTTCGCTTGAATTCACCGACAACAAGCACACACTACGTACCTATTGTATGCGTTATGGAAGCCAATGCCCCATGTCGGCGGTTTTGATGTGTAGATCTCTTTAAATATAATGCGGGTAGCCGCTTTCCATATACATATACACCGCTTATAGTATAAGTATACCAATAGACTTATGACATTCCCATCATATTAAAAATTCCAGTCAGTACTACAAAATTTCATAACGACATTTAAACGTACACTACTCAGATCGCTCAGATATATCTCGGAGCAAAATTTTTTGTTTTGCTGAAAATGGTAAAGTTCTCTGTGTCTCAGCTGGGTAAAAAATAAATCAGTTGATTTGTATGGAGTCGACATTAAACGAGAAGTGTCTGTGTAACTGACAGATGAAGCCCCTTGACATACGAGACAGCCAGAGCTTCCGTAGAAACTCAAACGCAAACTCAAACGACACGGCGTCTAGGCGACTGTCGCTTCAGGAATGTTTAAATTAGACTTGGTTGGTTTTTGCTTTCTATCTATCTATCTATCTATATCACCACGCCAGATCCCATGCGGGTTTTGCTTTAATGCTATATATTTATGCATACGACAGTAAGTCTAGAAAATGTACAGTCAAGTTCATTATACAAACACTGACGGGATGAACAAGAATTGAATTTCTCCTACCCCTCCTGATTACTTTTATACTAATATGGTGCACGTTCCAAGACTATTAAAGCGCTACCCGGGACCTCTCGAATCAAACTGACTATTATGAATCCTACCTAGCTTATTGAAATTACAGTGGTGGGCTTTCCAGTGACTGACGTATCCAATTTTGAACATAAAAGGGCGGGCGCAGCGTGGATACGGTAGCACACCATTTAATTAGATATTTCGTGTTTTTGGATAAGGTTGGATTTCCATTGAACCTTAAACTCATAAACTTTACGGTCAATGTTGATTCTCCATTTCAGTTGAAGCAGTGCATTGAATTCCCATTGCGAAGGCTCAATGTTACATTGTTTCATGAGATATTTTAAGACCTCAAAGTGAATTCGACATATACTCTAACACTACTATCAGTCTTCGTAAGTATGATAATAGGATTTCACTAGGGGGTATATTATTATAGGTACACAGAAGGTACGTATACATACGATATACGATTATATAGAGACAGTCTGTGTGTGTAGTGACAGTGTTCAAAAGTAAAACGTAAATAGAATGATCGTAAAAGTGAAAAAACTGATGTATTGAACCACCAATATTTTGGAGCGCAGACTTCGAAAAATGTATAAATTGTGTGTGTGAATGATCTAAGCTGCAGGCCTCGGAGCCTTTAGAGCTTAAAAAAAATGTTTCAAACAATCACCTGTTTGATACATTTTTTTATCTTATCTTATCATCAGGGTCAAGCTTACTCCAAAGGTTGCTTCGACGATCGTCTTTGTTTTGGTTACTCATTCAGGTTTAATCTGTAACCTTCGCCAAATTATTAGCCTATCGTGTGGGCTCTTGAGAGGCTTTGCGATAATTAGAATAATATTATTGACAATCCATTAATATTAACCATATTTTGAAAGTCATGCTGTTTAATTATAGGTTGTACATGGAACTCCATTAAAAATGTGAACAATAATGTGATAAACTGATATACGCTGATATACTGATGATATACTGAGCGACGCCCAAGACCCACGGTTAATTTTTGGACACTTGAATCAAATTAAAAAAGTTTTCCTTTTCCAGCCAAGCTCGGGAACAAAAAATAAATTACAGGCGCGAATTTTATCACAAAATGATTCTGAAATGTTGGACCTTGCCGAGTCATGTTTAAAACAATGACGGCGACTTTTCGCAGGCACGGGCGCGGCAGCCTTGTTGAAAAATTCCTTCAGACAGGCCTTGAATGCTTGCATGATTGAGGAGGTAGAAACATGAGCTGTACTCGTACAGCACACATTATTTATATGATTCCTGGAATATTCATACAATTTAAAAGGTACCTAATTTGAGTATTGTACGTACAATATTATGCAGATGGTGTGGTAAATTAGCCAGATGCAAAACAACAACTGTGCAATGTAAGTCGTTGCATTTCGCCGGCCGTTTGACTAATGAGTGTCCATGCACAATGGCAATGTGACATAGAGGACCGGAACTGGAAATTAATCACATCGCTTTGAGAGAGATCCTGCCCACTAATTTACACGACCACTGCGGAACCAGACATGGGGAGACTCTTAACTTGCCCTTTACATATAACACTGTCTATTTGGTCTAGACTATCTTACCATGGTAAGATAGTACGTATTTAATGTTCCGTATCTTTGTGCATACCGTTGGCCAAACGGAACAGTGACGCTGGGATGGGAATCCGGTCAGCTGTTTTGTGGCATGTATTTAACGTGTTACACTGAGCACATTGGCACGGCTCTCGAGCGTTCTTTTATTAGCAAAAATGTAAAAGTATACCTTATTTTTCTATACCCTACCCCGAGAGTTTATTGCGATTTGTCAAAAATGAATCAAAATTTGCTGTGCACCTGAGTGCAAGCCTTGGAAGCCTGTGTGATAAGACATACGCTTCCATATACTTATATGAAAACCTACAAGTCTGTAAAGAGAATATTGTTAAGAATGTTCACAGGTATTATACTGTGTCCTTCGTTCTCGATATAAACTATATTAGCAGCTCTCTCGAGTCGCTTGGCAACCGCGCGTCATTTAGAAACTTCAAAAGCCTCTATGGTATCTGTGGACATAACCTCTGGAACCATTCTTTTGAAAGCGCGGCAGCCGACGCTTTGTAATAAAGTTTTTGGTCGACATTTAATTTAATAACGTGTTATGGCACTGAAATTATATAACAAAAAGGTTGTAATATACTCAAGTGACCGTGTGAAATAAATTTAAAACATCGTATAGGCAAATTTAGAAAAGTTTACGTCCTGGCAAAGGAATACATTCTAAAAAGATCAACCGATAGTTGTTTATGTGTGGTGTTTTCAGCTTAACTTGTTTATTTATATAATATCTAATATTTGGAGACGTGAGTTTCGTCATATTAAAATTTGGGAAAGCTTCGTCGCCCGAAAAGTAAACTTATGAAGTCTATGTCCCTATTCGTGTACAAACAGTTTAACACGAAATATACCTTAAAACGATTATTAACCGTCTATAAATTGGCAATGTTATACCTCCAATAAGAGAAATTAGGGGGACGTTCATCAATTATGATGATTGTTCAGGATCGATGGCATTTTAAGGACACGGGTAATGTACGAGATACATTGACGTGGTCCGCAAGACTTGACGATAATTCAAGGACACGGGTGATGTACGAGATACATCGACGTGGTCCGCAAGACTTGACGATAATTCAAGGACACGAGTGGTGTACGAGATACATCGGCGTGATCCGCAAGACTTGGGGCCCATACGAGATATGTGCTGAAGGTCATACTACTCATAGGTTTCATCCATGAGGTGTTCCTGTGCAGTTCACATTTCTACAATGGTAAGAATCAAAAATGTTACCTAAAATACATACCTTAAACATGCCTAACACAGTAAATACAAAGACTATTGCTATAAACTATAAGCAATTTGTCATACTAATCTCCAAAAGGAGACTTACTGAAAGGGTAATTGAAGTGACATTGTTTATGTATAACAATACATTATTAATAACAAAAGTCACTCCTTTGCAGAAACATAGTGTTTTTATTGATTTCATTATTAGACATACTTGTATAATAATACTGAAATAGCCCAAACTGGAGCTTATTACACAAAGAATTGTGCAAAATTATGAGTACTTGTATTAAAAAGTTAAATCCAGCAATACTTATTCCTGAACAGGGTTTATAACCAAATAAGCCAAAGTAATATACTAATGGCAATGCCTGTTGTAACTGACAAGCAACAGGACTGTAGATTCATTCCAAATATAATATCTTATCCTATGGATGCTGCGGCAGGCAGGTTGTGGGATAATTTGTGTTATGCACAAAGATACTTAAAAGATAATATAAAATACCTGGTCTATCCAGTTAACATAAAACTAATAATTATCTATCAATATTATCAACCCAGGCTCCTTGCAGGGTAGCCAGAAAAGATAAATCCTAACAATACAGTCATGAAACCTTTATTGAGATAAGAACCTTTAAGGTCAGCAGTATATATTTTGCATAAAAAGAGTGTTAATATAGTGGATTATCAATATGGAATTATTAACTAGCTAGTCATAGCCAGTAGTTAAAAATTCATAAAACCACCACCGATGTAACCAATATAGAACAACAATCCTCATCCTGGGTGTGAAAATATTAAGTCACAGTGTACCTATCAGTTCACCAAAAACAACATCACGTTGGACATTGGAAATCTCCTACCAAAGAAAGTGAGGTACAAAAAGCATGATAGGCATTTTACACAAGGACTTGGTTTTTAAGTTGCTGAAAAATTCAGAAAAACAATCAGGAATACATAATGGGTTTTACAAAGAAACTATAATATTGGAGGCTAAGGGTATTCACTGACTTTGGTATGTATCTATGACACTAATAATGCCTTCAACGACAAACATAATTTTATTGGTTTTGTGCAAGTACTTGCACTTCAGACAAGTGAATCTTGTCATACATATGTTTAACATTATGTATAGAAACATTATTATTAGAAACACTATTGTTTAATAATTGATATATATATAAAAAATAGACCTTACAGTCATAATAAATATACTAATAAAATATTTATTAGTACCTATTCAGTTTTCTATCATGTAATGAGTTCAATGGTTTTGGGATTTTTGATTATTTCCTGCATCAATTATAGTGTACTTAATAATATTAGAAATTTGAGGCACACACAATGGTAAGCTATACATCAATTCATCATTGGGAGAATTAGATGGTTTTACTGTATTTTTGTTTGATCATATGATAATCAATAAATAATATGTAATTAAATAAGATTATTCAAGAAATTAATAACTATAAAAAATAGTTTTGTAATTAGTTTGGAATGTGTACAGTTATTTTGAACACTAGTGATGTTTCTGGTATAGTTATGATAACACAAGCACAAACGGCTACCATTAAAATAACAAGTTGGTTTTAGAGCACTATATATGTTGTAATTTATTTAAAGGTGTTTCAGTAAAAAATATTGGATTGAGATATCATACAAAAATTTGCAATTTTGGTATTGTTATATTTAAATTATTACATCCACATGTTACATGTATCTTATAAATAGGTATCTATATATAAAAGAACATAAAGTCATGCAAATGACTTGATAATAATATCCATTTGAAAATTTAATGATATTATGTTGACATGCTACGGTGGATGAAATATTGAGTTACATTATTTGAAATTATGGATTATCTTAAACAAGAATAATCAAAAGCATATGCTTATCACAGGTATGATAAATATTATGTAGTATCAGCAATAATCTAAGTCCTAAGGAACTTGATATTATTTATTTATTATTAATGGGGGATACATAATAATAAGTTGAGTAGCACTCGATTCTCACGGTTGGACATCTAGAACTAACTAGAAAGTTACGCATTGCAATTTTTTTTTTACTTATAAATACAGTCACATACAAAGAAGCAAAGGAAGTGTGGTATGAAATGAAAATTTCATGGTATGAAATAATTCAGTTATGAATAGGATTCCCAATATGATACAGTTTTAACCCGTGGTTTGGTTTAGCAGACTGTAACTTATTCGCTTCTTAAGTTATTACTAAATTAGGAGAGTATTTTTTCATCAGTAATGTAATTGGTTCAGGTGTGGCCCGATCGTATTGCCAAAACGAATGTTCGCGGGCGTTATTGCGCAGGAACGAATCGTTAAGTAATACATAAAGATTTATGTAGCCAAGGATTTATTTGTCGGCGCACACTCAGAACATGGAAATGATTCCGGGATAGTTTCGAAATTTAAATTGAATTAATAATCATCATCATCATCTCAGCCTATACTTGTCCACTGCTGAACATAGGCCTCCCCAATCGCTTTCCAGCGTAACCGGTCCGATGCCACCTGCATCCAACGACTTCCTGCGATTTTCACAAGATCGTCGGTCCATCTGGCAGGTGGTCGTCCCACGCTGCGCTTGCCAATACGTGGTCTCCACTCTAGAATCTTTCTGCCCCAACGCCCGTCCGATCTTCGCGCTATGTGGCCCGCCCATTGCCACTTCAGCTTGCTAATCTTAACGGCTATGTCGGTGACCTTGGTTCTTCTACAAATCTCCTCATTCCTGATTCGATCACGTAGAGAACGCCAAGCATAGCTCTCTCCATAGCTCGCTGAGCAACTCTGAGCTTTTTTATGAGACCTATTGTAAGAGACCACGTCTCTGATCCATATATCATCACTGGTAACACACATTGACTAAAACCTTTAGTCTTTAGGCACTGAGGTATTTTGGATGAGAAGATGTTGCGCAGTTTCCCGAACGCTGCCCAGCCGAGTTGGATTCGTCGATTGACCTCTCTCTCAAAGTTGGACCTACCTAACCGGACTACCTGTCCCAGGTAAATGTATTCGTCGACAACTTCAAGAGTAGAGTTCCCAACGGTGAGTGCGGTGGGTACGACATGGACGTTACACATTATTTTCGTTTTGTCCATGTTCATTTTAAGACCCACTTGTTGAGATACTCTGTTGAGGTCGCCGAGCATTCGTCCTAGATCTTCCAGCGACTCCGCCATGACCACAATGTCGTCGGCAAAACGAAGAAAGAAAGAAAGAAAGAAAGAAAGAAAAAACATTTATTTGACCAACACACTACAATACAGAGTAAACAGGCAGTTATGTAAAGAAAGGCACAATTGTGTGGGGCCAAACAGGACTCTGCCTCAGCATATTGCTGCACTATGGCTATAATGCAGCGCTGGTATTCTGGCAGAACCTTTGTAAGGAGCGTCACGGGTACATATACATACACACACATACATATAAAATATCAAGATAGTAAAAAAATAAGTATACAGAAAAAACTGACATATATAAAACAGCACAGAGCTCAGAAAAATACAGAAACAATATTAAATAATGTAAGTAATACAATGCAAATAAATTTATAAATAAAATACAATTATATTTATAGTGAAGAATGTGTATATTGTCTTAGAGCTCGAATCCATATAACACAAATTAACATAACGAAGAATGTGAAATCAAACCAAGGACATGTACACGACAGTACCAGCTCCTCTAGGCCACCTCCACAGTTAAAACACTCAACAAATAACAAATAACCTCCAACACAGAACGTGCATAATTTACTTGTAAGTCTTCTTTATATTACAGTTTTTGTGATGCTAATAGTATTTTTTTCAGTGTTATCCTAAAGTTGTTAAGTGTTTTTAGAGCACGGAGAGGGGGAGGCAGATCGTTCCAGCATCGAGAGGCAGCAAATCTAAAAGACCCTCGAAAAGCCATGGATCTGTGCCTTGGAGTGGGCATGACAAAGGTGCAAGCTCTTCTTGGCTGTTTGGAGTATAGTTGCGCCCACTCTAACCTTTTATATAGGTAACTTGGAGCTTTAGTTTTAATTATCCCAAAGAGAAGTGTTGCAAGGTGTAGTCTCCTTCGTGCGGCCATTTTTAATAAATTTGAGGCATTCAAATACGGTGTTATATGTGAGCGTGGGGGGACATGAAAACAAAAACGTGCACATGCATTCTGAATACGCTGTATGAGCTTCTCTGATCTACTTAGCAAACAGGGGCCATAAACTGTGTCACAGTAGTTAAGCTTCGATAAGACCAATGACTCGCACAGTTGTAATCTGACATCTTCACTTATGTAAGGTCTAATTTTGTATAGCAGCTTTAGTCGATAGAAACAATTACTTACACTTTCGGCAATATGTTTCTCAAAATGAAGGTTGCTATCCATGATCAGACCCAGGTTTCTAGCCTCACAGACACGCTCAACAGCCTGACCATCAACAAATATTTTGATAGGGACCTCCTGTATTTTCTGTAAAGATTTTTTTTTGCCCATGAGCATATATTTTGATTTCTTAGGATTGAGAATTAATGAATTTAGTTTCGCCCAATTAGATACTCGGGCCAAATCACAGTTCACTTTTCTAACAGCATCCAAACAATCGAAAGGAGGGAAGGAATAATATAGTTGGAGATCATCAGCATATAAGTGATAGTGGCAATTTGTGATTTCCTGTATGATGTCGGCGCTATACAAGATAAATAGTATTGGCCCAAGAATCGATCCCTGTGGAACACCACGAGGAACAGGCTGAAGTGAAGATCGTGCTTTGGTGCCATCAGACTTAGTCAGCTCAACACATTGCTTTCTGTGCTCAAGATAGCTATGAAACCACTTCACTGTCTTTGTGTCGAATCCATAAAAGGCAAGCTTTGAAAGAAGTAAAGAGGTATTTATAGAATCGAACGCTCGTGAAAAATCTAGAAGTACCAAGATGCTGTTCATACCCTGGTCCTGGGCTGCTAACAAATTGTCTATAACATCAAGCAAAGCTGTAGTTGTGCTGTGGTTTTTGCGGAAACCAGACTGTGTCTGTGGGAGGATCCTATTGGCCTCAAGGAATTTTGTGAGTTGCATACATACTACTCTCTCAAGCACTTTAGATAGGCAGGGAAGTATGCTAATTGGTCTTAAGTCTTGCAGAGAACCAGGGTTATTAATTTTCGGTATCGGTCTTACAACAGCTACTTTCCATTGATCAGGAAAAATTCCGGTGTCTAAAGAATTATTAATTATATGCGTAATTGCACCTAGTGAATTTGGCAGTGTCATCAATAGCATGTCCAAAGAAATACCATCTACCCCTTGCGCATTAGATCTTAGACTACTAATGACTGTGCTAATTGTGTCACTGCTTACTGGACTGAGTGTAAATGTGGCAGTGCCATGTCTGTGGAACTCCAACCAAGTCAGTTGCGATAGTGAGATGGATGAGTCACCTGGTATATTTAGGAAGTGAAAGTTGATAGAGTCAGGGTCATCGAATTGGGAGGGAATCTCATCACTATAATTCTTACCAGGTCTACAGATTTTTTTTAAGTTTTTCCATAGCTGTCCTGGGTTTTTAATATTATTATTCACATGCTGCGCAAAGTAACCTTTTTTTTCGTTTTCTATGGCTGCTATCACTAAATGTTTCATGGTCTTATAGCATTGTTTAAGAGACTCAGTATTGCGTTGCTTATATTTATCATGATAGCGATCTCGTATCCGCATCATCCTTTTCACAGTATCTGTAATCCAAGGATGATGAAGGCTCCTGAATATGCTAGTTTTAAGTGGAGCGTGCATGTTAAATATATAGAGAACTAGGTCTGTATAAATTTGTGTTAGCTCATTTATATCCATATTATACAGCGTAAGGTTGTCCCAGTTTATCATGCTCAGATCAGTGGTAAATAAACTGGACACAATACTTTTTATTGGCCTATAGGTCACTACGCGACGGCACTGTTTATATTTTTTCAAATTAAACTCTGCTATTATTACTGCATGGTTACCTAGATCGGGAATATGCTTAATTAGTACATTACGGACATAAGCATCTGTACATACTATATCAATAAGTGTCTGGCTGTGATCAGTGAAGTGTGTTGGTTCTGTTATAATTTGCTTTAGGTTGAGGCACTGTAGGAACTGACTAAGAAGAGCAAATTTATTACTTTGTGTACTCAGGATGTCTATATTGAAATCTCCAGCCAGGACTATCTTATCATATCCTGTAAATGAGGACATGGAATCTGTCATTGCATCCAGGAAAATATTAACGTCAAGCCAAGGCGGTCTATATGCAGTCCCAATAACAAGCTCGACACCTCTAATATTCAAACTCAACCACATCTGCTCTACTGATTGCGCCGGCGGGTGCGGGAGAATGCGCACCTTCATACCCTTTTTTATATAGAAACCTATGCCGCCCCCCCTTCCCCTACGGATATTATCAGGTCGCGGAGAATGGCATAGACGAAAGCCAGGGAGTGCAGGCGCTCTCTCGTCCTCACCGGGTCTAAGCCAGGTCTCATTGATAGCCAATATGTCGGGTTTTAAGCTCTCCATGACAACATAGAATTCGTCATGACCAGTACCCAGGGATCCTGCATTGAAAAGTCCAACTTTTAAGTGTGAAGTGTCAATCATTTTTATTGTAGATTAATATATATTTTGAGCAATTAATATTGTAAATTATGTAGATAATTAGTAATTTGTAAATTAATTTATTATAATTAATTATTGATTTGTAAATATACAAGTGAATCCTGTAAAATAAAATATGTAATAATATCCAAGACAGACATAACGTACGTGGTACTTTATAGTGACATGTTATAAGTCCATTTTTAAAAATGTATATGGATTCAGAGCCCCAGTAAGACAAAGAGTGAGAGTGAATACATATATAGCGAAAAAATACCAGAAATGAAATATAGTTATCTGTAATACCAAATAATGTAAATAGTAAATATAAGTATAAAATAATGTAAATATTGATGTAAAATATAGTATAATCAAAAGGATATTGATTAATACCTTCCTTGGTTTTCCCCACACAAAGCTTAAAAACTGTTACAATGCGATACATTTTGATATAAACAGATACAGGAAGATGACAAAGGCTTAGAATTAACATAGAATATATATAGTAGGAGACCACAAAGTCAAACTGGGGCCAGACCAAAAACACTTTGAAGATCTAGGTGAGATCGAAGGTGAGTGATGTATTCGCCATTGATGTTGATGCCAAGTCCTCGCCATTCCAAGAGCTTGAAGGCGTCCTCTATGGTGGTCGTAAACAGTTTCGGAGAAATGACGTCTCCCTGTCTTACTCCTCTTTTTATGGAGATCGCCTTCGTGCACTGCCCCTGTACTCGGACTGACATGGTGGCGTTACTATACAAGCACTTCAACACTTCGATGTACCGATAGTCAATGCGGCATCGCTGGAGAGATCTAAGAACCGCCCAAGTCTCGATCGAATCGAAGGCTTTCTCATAGTCCACAAACGCCAAGCATAGTGGTCGATTATACTCCTCGGTCTTCTGTATAATCTGCCGCAGCGTATGTATGTGGTCTATGGTACTAAAGCCTTTCCGGAAACCGGCTTGTTCGGGAGGCTGGAAATCATCAAGCCTGCGTTCGAGACGATTCGTGATGACTCTCGAATACAACTTGTAAACATGGCTCAGCAGTGTGATGGGCCTATAGTTCTTTAATAAAGTGTTATCACCTTTCTTGAAAAAGAGTACCACCACACCCCTGTTCCATGCTTCCGGTGCTTTTCCTTCGAGCAAGACGGAATTAAACAGCCTCTGAAGGACTTTAAGTACCGGCGATCCGCCCGCTTTCAGAAGCTCTGCAGTAATTCCGTCTTCACCCGGCGCTTTGTTGTTTTTAAGTTGGTTGAGAGCCATCCTAATCTCGTACAGGCTGATGTCCGGGATATCTTCAGTGTAGTGTCGGGTTAGCTTGGCTCTTGGGTCTTTTACCAAGTCAACAATAGGTTCAGCTACTGAGGTATACAACTGTCCATAGAACCTCTCTATCTCCCTGAGCACCTCTGACCTATTCGACGTTACGTTTCCGTCCTCCGTCTTCAGCTTCGTCAACTGGCTTTGCCCAATCGACGCGGCTCTTGCGAACACTTTGGAGCCCTTGTTCTGCTTTATGGTCTCCTCAATACGTCTTGTGTTGAAGGACCGTAGATCGTGTCGCAAGGACTTCAATATCTGTCCATTGAGCTGCCTATAGGACTTAGCATCATCGGAGGATTGGAGTCTCATGGTACGTCGCTCAGCCATAAGGTTTCGGGTGTAGTCGGATAGCTTTTGAGGCCTATTTTTACGGTGGGGCTTAAAATGCTTAGACCCGACCGTATGGACAGTCTCTACCAACCCATTGTTGATTTCGTCCACTGATGCGCTGCTGTCTAGCAATTCGAAGCGGTTTGACAATTCGAGTTGAAAGTTCTCGGGGTTTTGGATATGTGTATTAGAAGGTCGGAGCGTAGACTTCATCAGACGCGATCTTTCCATTTTGACATTAATATTTAATGTGCCTCTGACCATTCGGTGATCACTGCCGGTTTTTACCCTGTGAATCACGGAGACATCATTAAATATTTGTCGCTTGGTGCTCATGATGAAGTCTATCTCATTTTTTGTGAAACCATCAGGGCTCATCCAGGTCCATTTCCTATGAGACGGCTTCTGGAAGAAAGAGTTCATCATAAAGAGTCCCTCCTTCTCCAGAAATTCGGCCAGCCTCTGACCCCTGGGGTTGCGCTGCCCATCTCCAAATTGCCCCACTCTCAACTCATCATCGCCCCGTTTGCCCAGTCGCGCATTGAAGTCACCCATAATTACTGTAAAGTGTGCTTTGGAAGTATGTATGGCTCTACTAATGTCCTCATACATAACTTCGACCTCATCATCTGAGTATGCCGAGGTCGGTGCGTAGACCTGTATGACCTTCAGCGAATATCTTTTGGATATTCTGAGTATCAGGTACGCTACCCTGCTCGACACACTAGTGATGGACACAACGTTGTTTATGAGTGACTTGTGGACGATAAATCCGACACCACCTTGGGACTGCTGTTCGCCCTCCCGGTAGTAAAACAAGTTGCCGGATTTTAAGGTTATCGTGTCCTCGCCCTCTCTTCGGACCTCCGATAAACCAACAATACTCCACCGCAACTTGTTTAACTCTTCTTCCAGCTCAATTAGCTTCTCATCTGTCCTCAATGTGCGTGCGTTTTATGTCACCAGGGCCAATTTTCGGTTTTGGTGGTAGCCGAATCTCTGCCGGAGATTCTTAGCACCCCTTGTCCTGTCGTTACCATGGCTGCTACCGTGGCCACGACGAACAGGGCCGCCGGGGACTAGGGGCCTGGTTTTCTTGCTTTCTTCCATATTGGTTGGGGGTGTTTGCCATACTCGCCACGCTTGGCAGGCGGGTTGGCGAGCGCAGTTTTTGGTTGTAAAAGTGTTAAGGGAACGCTGCTGCCCATTCCCTAGTTTTAATAATAGTGAATTAATAATAGTGGTATAGTAATAACACTGGGGTAGGTTATGTTTGTTTACCACGCATTAATACTGCCCTTCGTTCCAGACTCTAAAATTGGGGGGGGGGGGGGGGCGAGATTATATAGGTAAAGCACATAGCCTTATGTGAGGAATATCTCCAGATAAGATGTGTGTGTGTGAGTGATGTACGCGGATGGCCGCGAGGCCTTTACAGCTTCACCGGACTTAATTCCATATAAGCTCATTAGTACAAAGGCCTCTAGTACAAAAAATGTTAAATTTTGATATATGTACATCTTTAAAGATTAAAAATATAACTGACATTAAATATAGCAGAATGTTGATAACATAAATTAAATATGTAATGATAGCAAAAACATTCTTATAATCACCATATTAATTCGTAACCTTTGTTTGGTACTGTACTCACTGTACTCAAAAAGAGATCATTTGACAAAAAAAAAAAAAAAAAAAAAAAAAAAAAAAACCACATGCCTGTTGGAAAACACATTAGTGGGGAAATAGGTTTCCCTGTTATATTTGTATCATATTGTTATAGATTGGGTACTAACAGACTTTGTTTTCAGGTCTAGTACACAGTAAGGGTTTCTAGCTATCTATCTATCTCTATCCATATTATGACGCCAGATTTCTTGCGGGGTGGGCAGAGAGTGCAAGGTTCCGACGGGTTTTTTCCTTGCATGCCTGCCTGGCTTTCTTCACTCTCATAGTTCGTCTCATAATGGTTGTCAATGATACAAGAATTATTATAAAGGATTTAATTTTATATAAACAAAACTCTAGATGGGCAATTCTTCAACTCTTGTTATATAGAAGATATCTATAGAAGAAAGATCTCTATAGAAGACATAACAGATGGAGACTGCACTGATATCTGATAAGTAATGATTGATTAATATTACCCGGTATTAATGAATTTTGGACATCAGGTGTGGTATAAAGGTACATAACAGGTGCTTTAAAGGTTTGGTTGGGATGGATCTACACTACAAAACATAACATGTTATAGAATTTGATTATATAAATTTATTTTAAATAAGTTTATATCATAGACAGACTGGTTGTAAGAAACAATATAGGTGTATATATTTGTTGTGTTTGTGTTGTATGGCAATACAAAGAACGGGAATGTGTTATAGTACAAATATACTCATGATATGTTACTTTTTAGAGGTCACGCTCAAAAAAAAAAAAAAAAAAGAATCCTTTACGTGGTATACTTCAACTTTACCCTTATAGCTCTAAACAGCTGCTAATATAGTTTATATCGAGAACGAAGGACACAGTATAATAAGTGATCAAACGAACTTACCTGAAGTGAAGTTCGATCATTATTATACGAAGTCCTTCGTTCGAAGATATAAGTACCCAACCCGCCCTGCCCGTTGGTAAAGTTGAAATGTACTACTTCTAAAAGGAATGGTTCCAGAGGTTATGTCCACAGATACCATAGAGGCTTTTGAAGTTTCTAAATGACGCGCGGTTGCCAAGCGACTCGAGAGAGCTGCTAATATAGTTTATATCTTCGAACGAAGGACTTCGTATAATAATGATCGAACTTCACTTCAGGTAAGTTCGTTTGATCACTTATTATACAATAGTGGAGATGTAAATTTTAGTCAATAAATCAATGTTCTTACACAATGTAAATGTATTACTGTAGGTGAATTGAAAGGAATGGTGATGGTAATTACTTGGCTTTGTGAAGAATCGAGTTCATTAATTAATAAGACTTCGATACGAGACAGACGCCAATTTGATAGACATCCTTCTTCGGTTGGTGATTGTTATTCCCTCTGGGCCTTTATTCTTTATAACTAAACGCAGCACGTTACGATAACTTTGTGAAATGAAGTAGTATCCGACCGCGCCTTCGGCTTAGGCTTCGGCCACTTTCGGCTAAAAATACCACCTTCGGCTTCGGCCAAAATGGGCCGAAGTTTTAGCCGAAGCTGTAGCAAGCACAAAAACTGAATGATTTATTACGATTTACGGATTTACGAATCCGCGATGCTGTGAAGGAAAAGGCGACGCGCGGGGGCAGGGGTCACATTGCGTTGCGCTGGCCGGCCGCCATTGCCAGTAAATAACCAAATCAAAAGAAGTTCGTACGCGCATTTTGATTACATAATATTATTTTAGTGTTATTATTTTTAACCAGTTGCAGGTAATTTTAATTATCTCTTTTAGTTAATATAGTCAACATAACTTTTTTTTTAATTTAGCCAATCATCATGAACCAAATTTCTTAGAATTATTAAACCTTCGACTTCGGCTTCGGCCGAAGGTTTGGGCGATGGCGATGGCCTACAGCCTTGGCCAATAATCGATCTTCGGTCAGACACTACAATTAAGTGAGCATTTCACAAAGTTGTCGTAACGCGCTCTATTACGTTTTTAATTACACGTTATATATATTATGTTTCTATTCCAACGCGTTTACATTGAGTCCGCGTGGTATGACGCGTATGACCTAACCTCTCTCACCTCAATTTGTGAGAGAAGGCCTTTAGACTAGCAGTGGGGCTATGGGAATATAGGCTGATATTATTACTGTAGTAAATAGAATAGGCAGTGCATAAATTAACGATAGTGGTAAATGTTTGAAGTAATTTTACAGAAGTTCCCGTGTTGGTTACGAGCGCGGTATAGAGTATTCTCTAGTCCGCGGTCGACGGAGACATTATTCGCTAAGTAAAAATGCGGCGCGTTTCGATAACGTCGTAAAATGGTCGTGCTATGGTGTTCTGAATGCTACTGGAGTACTATCAAAGGATTTCACGAACTTACCGTAACGAGCCGCGTTGCGTGTTTAAATGTTCTTAGCGAGTAGGGGCCGGGGCGAGAGAAGTTGGTTATAGTACGGAATTGTACACTGATATTGAATAACGTTCGAGTTGGAATGTTGGTCTACATAATGTTCCATCATAATCTAAAACTAACCGTATATATCAAAACTTGATTTGCCTGGTGCAAATTAACGAGGGCGATTTAATTCATTATGATTTTGTGGGAGTAAGCGGAAATAAAAATTATAATAAAAAAACTGGCGGCCTTATTTTTTTTTGTAAAGTCATAATCGTTTAAATTTTCTTCGACACTTGTTTGTTACAAGTATTAAACGCAACATTAAAAATAAACAGTAATTCAGATTTCAAGTTTTGCAAAGATATATAACAGAATTGAGAAGATTGGGTCCCGCTATTAATGAGCAGAATTTCTTTCTCCTTACTTAAACCGGGTCACGGGGTTTTATAAATCAGTAAGTACTTTTCATATCAAATATTCGATTTATTTCATACGAGGAACATCAATCTATATCTACATTATTAATAATGCCGCTTATCATGTGCTTCGATTAAAACATTTTGATAAGGTTATTGTTATCTCTGAATCGATAAAATATTGACTTTGTTGTGGCTACACTTTGGCGATTGGTACCTATTCATGAATTAAAAACGAATTTTTACATGAGATATTCAAAGTGCTGCGGGGTCACGGCGTTATTAGTAAATTTAAGTGTCTTTCGACTCGGTCAGTCTGAGATGAAAGGACGACGGACTTAGTCTAGTGGTTAAGGGTTTAGTTTGCTTCCCCATCTGGATCGAGTAGGAGCGGGTTTGATCCCGCAAGGACAAATGTTTGTGGGACTCACAAGTATTTCTTTCGTTCTGGATATTTGTGGCTGCAAATTGTATTGTTAATGCGTCCACGACTCAGGAGCTTTTCCAAGCGTGGGTTATGTTTTTTTTAAAACAACATATTGATGTATTGACCAATTGTGGCATTCCATTGTCATTTCTAGTGTTTCCGTCATCCGGAAGGCATGTTACGGTGATAGTTCTGCCTGTTATTATTAAGCCAAGTTGTAAGTCATATAAGCTCTTTGATAAACTCTAATAGTAGTTGATAACAAACCTTATAATATGATATTCTTTCTAATCCGCATTGGGTTCGCGTGGTGAAAGAGAATGGGTCATACTTGGTGTTGTAAAAACGCTTGAGTCACCGCTTAAGACGCTCGCGTCTTCCCGCGTTTCAACGCTCGTAAGCGTCGACTCAGCGCTAAGCGCTAACTTCAGCGCCCATTTTTACAACACTAGTCATACTCTCGCCAAAGCTTGTGAGATAAGGCATCTGTTCGGCAGTGGCTCTGATTTAAATTATTCTTCAATGAGTAAGTAAAATCAACATCGACTCGGAGGATCCCACCATTCTCTAAAGTTTTTGTATATTGTAGTCCTCTTGATCATCTCCTCGTTATTCAGTGTGGTGCAGAATAAACAGTACGGATCCGTCTCCACGCTTTCACCTTGTCTGTGGTATGAGTAATGGTTTTGCCATTTGAAGTACTGCGAATATTTCTCAGGATCGTTGATCACCTCGTTCATTTTAGCCGCCAAACCACTTGCTCCTAATTCTCTGGCGTTCAAATAAGTACCATCTGGCATGAACCTGTAATGTAATAATGTTTCAGATGATATTATTGTATCATTTAACATCTGCTTTCATGCACTTTAAGTAAAATTATGCAAGGACAGAATGAAAATAAATAAATCGGGGACCAAATGTAATAGTCACATGTCAAAACTTTCATGAGTTGAGTTAGCACAACGCTAACTCAAGGCATGCTTGATTTCTCCAGTTCTTGTTTTTTAGTTATGTACGAAATTTCTGTTTAAAGTACCAGGATGTCAGCCCTACAGAGGTATTAAGCTACTCACGTGGTGGCAGACAATCTCATCCGCCCACCTCTTTTTGAGTAAATCGTTCATGAGTTAAGGCCAGCAGGTCTTAATCTCTTACATATATACCTTAATCTCCCATCATACATGGTGGTTCTCCAGCCAATTATTTCATCTATACTAGTATAAGTTTTTATACCCTCAGGTAAGAATACACCCTCATGCCTATATTCCCCAAAACAGGGGCGGCAAAGATGTACTGTGCACATGTACTTTTCGCCGACGATGTTAGGTCCCATGTATAATAGGGGACGAGCCAATTGCCATATACCACGCACGATTCCAAACTTTGGACTGATATTGGGAATTTTTCGATACAAAAACTACATTTCGTCCGACCTCGGATAAGGTAAGAATAAATTTAAAAAATATTTATTCCTATGCAACCAAATAGTGGTAACGGGATTTGTTTCAGTTGGTTTTGGTAGAGAGACAGCCCTATTCCACTCGGCCAGCCATATACAAGCTGTAACATACATAACGAAAGACCTCAGACACCCCAATTAGATTATTGCTTTGCGAATTTATTACGAATATCAAACTGTGTGTAATAGAAACGCATTTGAAATAGTAGTATTGCTTTAAATAATTATAAAATTAAGTTTAATACAGCGAACTGAACGAGTTGCAGCATTTTTTGATAATTGAAAGATAATTTATCATACTTTCAGAATAGTTGGCATCGATTCAGTTGCCGATTAAAAACAAACAACTTTCAGGTCTTGCGTTAATTATGTAACACCTTGTATAACTGTAAATATAAGTATGTCCAGGTCCTAAAGTTATCTATTAGCTTGGGAATTATAATTCAGCATATCAGGGACAGGTACGCAAACCTGGAAACGAGTGACAGTTTTCAATACGGAGATACTTTTCGGAAATGAAAAAAAAACCCAACAGTTTGATACATCTTGGTGAAATAAGTATGAACGTTTTGTGTAAAACCGCATATTTTTTAATTTAGTTGATTTCCGATTTTGCTCACCTGTCTCTTACACTATATAAATACTTGATAAACAAGTTTTTTTATTTACCTGGAATAATTCGCAGCCCCGTACACAACCGGTACTGCAGTATTTTCTAGAGCATGTAAAAGTTTTTCAGTCGCATAATCTTCGCTAAAAGAATTTTCGAATGACAGATAAAAGTAATAACTTTCCTTAATTAATTTACCACATGCTTCTTCATTATCACGAGGACATGAAAGAGTTCCACAGTGGCCATATATATCAACGTCCATTTCATATTTTTTTAGTTCTTTTCGAAGATCGTGTACGAAGTTCTCCCTACTACTTCTGGAATGACAGTTTGATACAAACTAAGCCGCGGCTTTCGTTTTGGTCTTTAATTGTTGTTTTAACTCATCACTTACAGGTTTCATGTCTTCCAATTTCATCCAATGCATTATCTTGTTGGGCCCTACAAGTTTGTTGTATTCATCCCTTACAGTCAAATAGCCCCAACGCACTTCCGAATGTAGTCTGAAAGTCCACGTCCAATTAAAAAAATTATCGAACCGATTTGAGCACACAGGATAGTTGTCTGAAGACTCTATAGATGCGAAGGCATATTTCTGATGTGGAGATCGTTTTCCTGGCAACATATGCAGTCTTACTACTTCAGGCCCAGCAAAAGCTATGACATCAAATTCGGTAAGATCTTTGAGGTAATTTCTATCAGCTGTAACCACGCAGTTTGTGTATGGACAATTTCTGTCAATGAAGCCTTCTTGACCCTGTCCCATATAAGCAAAAGGAACACTTCTTGGTGACGTCCACTGTAAGATATACTTCATCTTCATTGGAGTTATATTAGAAGAAGTATTAGTATTACTATTTGAAGTATCTATAGTTGTTATCATATATGTGTTATAACACCACACAACCGTTAGTAACAATAATGTCCACAGTAAAAATATTATTCTCTTCTTTCGTAACACACTCATATTTTTTGCGTAAGCTTTATATTAAGTAAAGCATGTACCGGCACTAACCGAAAACTGTAGACTATGGCATTTGTCATACTGCTAGGCGCGACTGTTGTTATCGCTGATTGTATCCAGAGTGGTTCATTCACACATCGAACTTATCATAACTAACGCTTGACGTAACAGTTGATTGCGGTTTCTGTAATTCTTGATTAAGCCATGTTCTCAACATATCTTTTAAGTAGGTCAAATAAAAGACAATACAAAAAGGAAGAAAATATTTGTTTAGTAAGTGACGTAAATATTTTCGATTTCCGCATTAATACATGCTTATGGCATAAGTCATTGGTTGATCTAATTTTCCTTATAAATGCACAGGCAGCATAATATATTTGTTCCACACCTTGATACTGCTACAGGTAGATGCTGGTACGAGTCGTGAGCACAAATGTAATTGGTAATAATAATAATTAAAAAAAAGTTTTATAAGCCAAACCCACCCTCAGCCTCCACCATCTCAGCAGATCTAACGAGTCTAGGGGTTACATCTAGCTCCATCATCGGACTCATGTCATTAATTATACTACTGCAGAAATTCCTTATTTGGTAGTCTGATTACATTTGGTTAATATATATATTTGGTGAAGTATATACGCAAGAGTTCCAGGGTCACAAGTTGCAGCGGTACCTATGTAAACAATTTGTGTTTAAGTCAGAGTTATTATTTCTGACGTGACGTGAAAGCCTGCGATCAGAATGTAAACGAGGAGTCCATGAATTATTCAATAACGCGAGAAAGGTTTTTGCGACTCATCGATATTCACTCGAGATGGAATGCTTATCAAATATGGACTTGTGAGCAATCAATCTAGCAATCTTCACTTATATTCATTCATATGAATCTCTAGGTTGATTAATATTAAAGGAAAATTTGACAAAATAATAGCAAAAATACTGTTGATAGAAATATGATAATGCAAGACACGTTCCTAAATGATAAAGTTTAATTAACCATTAGGTTTTATAACTTGATAAAAGTATCTATTTTAAAGTAGATACTTTTTAAACTAAGGAAACAATATATTGATTTTTTACTATCGGGAGCATGTTGTCACTCTTTACATGCATTTGACTACAACGTGATAAACTAATACATAGGTACTAATGTAAAATATCAGTAAAGGATATTGAACAGTGTTCTGAACGGAAGCCTATTTGATAGCAAAGTTTTATTACTTCTAGCAAAGGGTTTAAACTATAAATTTTACAGTGCAAATCTTCCACAAACTTAGATCTGCCAACGGTACATGATAACAACCACCGAAACTATTTTAGTTTACAGCGCTATTTCGCTATATCAGCAGCAAAATAACGTTTGTGAAACTTATAAGGCTCACAGGAAATTAAATTAGGATAAGATTAAGGATCTAGTAAAATGGAAGCATAAAATATCTGTGTTAATTACTGCCAGGTGCCCGGTAGGAATTTAATATTACTGAGAACTTAAATTATGATTATGTAATTTTAAGTACAATCTGCATAACTAGGGCCAGTTAAGTAGTAGACTTATTAGAGTTAAGTAGTAGAGAGTAAGTATTTGAATATGCGGGTGGTAAGGAGAGGCGGAGAGAAGTCATTTACATTGACTTAATCTTACGGGCGGCGGTTGGCAACCGCATTTAAATAGTCTAGATGATTTGAACGGATCAAGGTGTATTCTATTGGGTGCTCAATACGAACATTATTTGCTTCAATAATAGGGAGGTTTAGAATAAAAAAAAATAGGAAAACCCAAAGGAACGACCAAAAATCTAAAATATCGAAGTTAGTTATTTGGTATTTTGATATTACCTTATGAATACAATCAAATCAATTTTAAGTGGTACGAAATTCATCGGGTCATCTAGTCAGGCATAAATTCCAAATCCTTTAGAGTGAGAGCGTTCTTAAAAGTCTCGAGTTGTGCGGTTGTTGTGTGCCGGCAACTTAATGTGCCACGGTCGCCACATTAAGTTGCCGGCACGGTAATGCACATTCTTCGCTCCACCGACCGCTTCGTCTTTTATGCAAGTAAAACAAATATGCAGAATTTTTCTCGGTACAAATACGAGAAAATATCATTTCACGATTTTTACGATCATATTGTTGCACTTGCTCAAAATGATAACAAAAATCGTTGTTTCAAAAGGTGTGTATATAGCGGTTATTACAGACGGATTTAAATGTTTCTTAATCCTTTTAAAATAATGCATAACTACTTCCTTATTCACGGCGGAGAAATCTGTAAAAGGTCCTCAGGATTTTTATTTAGAAACAGAATTTAAATTTTCCTTTTTTGGAAGCAGAATTTAATTTTTCCCTTTCGAATACAATCTGAGAAAAACTATGGGAGTGTGTGGGAGTATTATTACTCTGAAAAATTTTCGCAGCCTTGGACTCAGTAACAGGGTCATCATTAGTACGTATTTTCTTTCTGTTTAGACCAGTCAAATAAATATGGGACGGATTTTACCGAAATGAAAGAATAACTTCGCTTTGGTAACAATGCCGTAGGTGTATTCTTAGAACCTACTTGCTTTTATTATACATCAGCCCAACAAGAAACACGTCTCATTTCGTGTCATTAGCTGTATCATTGTTGTCATGGCGGCATTATTAGATGTTTTTGTACACAGATGGAACGGGAAACCTTCCACGAACATGTCTTGCCACAGAGAGAGAAAAATACACAAAAATATGAGACCAAGTAATATGATTGATTCACCTATATATGCACCTGCAGGCACGATAGTGCCCCCGCCAAGACGAGCCAATCGAAGCGCAAGGACACTACTACCTTTTCTCGAAGCGCTTCGTCGTCTTTTTTTGAACCCTCATAACTTGGTTTTGGATTTTAACAGATAAACAAAATTCTCGGGATATGATGTCAATAGTGGACTCATTAAACATATAAATTTTCAATTGCATAGCTCTTTTACTTTAGATTACTGATATCTAAAAAGGCTCGATTTTGTCACTGACTCACTGATGAACATCAAAATTCTTAGGGCACTTCCTGAAGTCCTAGAAAGCTGAAATTTTGATGTAACCTAGTATTGGCAAACAAACAACAACAAAAATCTAAAACGTCCCAACCCCTTAAACTAGGGGATGGAAGTTTGTATGAGACTTCGCAAATTTTAATGCCGTTTCGTTACTACAAGAACTTTTATATAACAGAAAAGTAATGAACACTAATAAATTGAATATATATATATATATATATATATATATATATATATATATATATATATATATATATATATATATATATATAATTGAACGGCCAAGCTACATATTTTGACTAAGGTGTAGAGATTGCGAAGTTAGGGCATATAGAGTTAGAACCTTGGCTCTACATGAGATCTGATGCCTTTTTGACGGTGCGGTCTGGTCTCGTTTTGGCAACATTTTACATGAAAATGTTTTTGTTGGGATCTAATTTACTAGCACTGTCCTGCGGTTTCGCAACTGTTCGACAACAGCGCCCACCTTCCGGGTCTATGTTACTTCTGGGTAATAGCTTTCTTATCGTAAAAGGATTATAAAAATCGGTTCAATAGATTTAGAGTTTATCGATTACAAACAAATCTTTCTTATGATAGTAAATAAAAAAGACGTATCTATAAATGACCAACTAGACCGTGTTTTATCTAAAGGGCAACTCGAGAGTCTCCGTAACCGGCGAGCGTGTATAACACGAACTATAAGAGTGGTCAGAAAGGTCTGTAAGGAAATAATCTATTCGCGCTCTGTACTGTCTGCCTACCCATCAAGGGATCTGGCAAGATGAGATAGATAGATAGATAAATAAATGAATACGCACTAATCTCAGGAAAGGATTTTATTGTGTTTTTACCAATAGATAGCATATTACGATATCAATGAGGATGGTATATGTATATGTTTTTCTGAATATTTTGCATAAATTAACCGTGTTATTCCTGGGAAGCCGAGGCATGTTGCTATATTAATTAGATTATACCATTTTAATTACCTGGGTGATCAAAGTTGACTAATCAGTGTCCAAGGATCAGCCAGCGCCTAATCACCCAAGTGATTATATTCCAATCGTTTTTATTCTTGTAAAATTAAGTCAACGTGTTATTTTCTTGTATGTACGTGGTAATATGGAAAAGTATGATGCGACGTACGATTGATAAGGAAGGTTTAGATATAATCTATAAATATTTTGGGCCACTTTTGCAAAAGTAATATTACCAATAGTAATTGAATTACCAATAGGATTATTAATATTTATGCATTACGATCGACATTATCGTCTTTGGGTTTACCCTTTGAGTTATCACTATTATTAGTTGCTGGCAATGAGATACCTCAGTTGTACACTCTGTGGCTTTAAGTAAGGCTTTGGAGTAACAATTTTATTGTCTTTAATATTATTGTTACGACAGTCAAACTGAAATCGAATTCGTGTTAAGTGTGTTTTGTGATGATTAATTTTACACTACATACTAACACACGTTTATTCTTGACGAATATCGGCGCAGTCATATTTACAGTCAAAATGGGGCACGACTGTTACTGGAGAGCATACCAAAGGGCAAACAAGGCATTGCCCAAATTGAAAGGATTGAGTACATAGAAATCGTGTTGTGAAATACATACTACAAACTGTTTAGGCAACAACAATATAAATGAATGAATGAACGTCTTCATAATTATAAATACCTTTTTTCTAACTACAAAAAAAAAGGTAAGTATTGAATTAAATTGTTTTAAATTTCATTCAAAATGAATAGACGGAATAAGGGTCCATTATATGTCAGGGTTAAGAATTCGAGGCACACGAAGCCTCGAATTACTTAGAATCGTGCTCATTCTTGTTTCCGACAGGGGTCGTAAGGTGGTTCATCTTTGAGAGGAAAGGAACACAAACAACAATTAACTGTGAAATTCAGGAAACGGAAAATGCCACTGGAAGATTTTACCTAGACACTTTATTTGCAGTTCATTTAATACAAACCTATTTTGAGCCTCCGTGCTAAATCAATGTTGGTTTCATTACTGAGATCAGCTTGGAGAGAGTGTAAATAGTCTTAAAATTCTACCTAACATCTTAGCTGTAATTGGAGTCTCGCATGAACTATTCATGAATAAATAGTTCAAACCTAGTTGTTTTTTACAGCAGTGATAGCCTATGATTAGACCTTTGGACTGCAAAGTCAGGGGTCTCGGGTTAAAATCTAGGCACGCACCTCTCTCTTTTTTTGAAAGCATGTGCGTAGTAAAAGTTAACTATCACTTGCTTTAACGGTTAAGGAAATCATCGTGAGTATACCTGCATGCCTAAGAGTTTCTCGAAGGTGTGTGAAGTTCACCGACCCGCACTGGGCCGTGGTGGACTATGGCCTACACCCTCTCAGTTTGCGAGGAGGCCCGTGCCCAAGAGTGGGACAGTATCTTAACAGGGCTAATATTATTTTTATTTATATTATTTACGTAGTTGTTTTGCATGATTTCTGCCACCACACAGTATATGAAATAAGGGCTATAATTAAGTTGTGTGACAATGGAGGAGGTTCTGTATTTTTTTCTCGCGAGTATTCCTGAAGAAACCCTCGTTTAAATGAGTAAGCATCGGATAGTGTAATTGCCTCACAAAGAGGCGAGAGTGGAGATGAAAATCCCGAGCATAAGTACTACGTACTATATCTTAAGTCACTCGAAGCGAATGAGATATTGAATTTGACATTTAAAAGCATGGAAACTGGAATGAATGAGCTAGTTGTTTTAAAGTTGAAATTCGGGTTACCTAGACCCTCCTTTTTTATATTAATGATCTCAAAGGTGGTAACTTATGATTAATTGAGGTAGTCATCCCTACTACGAGTATAATGTGGCAGCAGAAGGATTGTGAGTATGTGGGATATGTACCGCGGGAAATCTACGTGATGTTACGGTTATTAAATATAATGTTTCTTGTAGGAGAAGTGCGACTATAACACATTCATCTCTTAAATCTAATCAACTGTGTAGGAGGATGTCGAATGACAAATGTCTAGGAACATAACTTGTTACTACTTTATTTGTTTGCCTTGAAATACTATCATAACTTTAATAGATGTGTGTTATTTCTTTTTGGGTATGTCTTTATATCATGCGATTTCGGTTAATAGTGAAAAGAACAATCAACTGACCTTTTGAGTACCAATACCACTTTAGCTAATCACAATGTACATACACTAACCACAAGAAATACCCCACATCACACGACACCGACATTCTTTGTTACGGTTTATCAAGTTATTAAAAGATGCAGTCATGGAAATTTTGGTGTATATAGATCTTTATCGGTCTGGAGTCCTAGTCAGTCTGGAGGATTCCCTGCAATTTTAGATGATTATTATGGTGTATTAATAATAGAGCAGTGATAGCCTAGTGGTTAGTCCGTTGGACTGTAAGGTCAGGGGTCTCGGGTTCAAATCTAGGCACGCGCCTCTGTCCTTTCGAAAACATGTAGGTATTACAAATAAACTATCATTTGCTTTAACGGTGAAGGAAAATATCGCGAGGAAACCTGCATTCCTAAGAGGTTCTCGAAGATATGTGAGGTTAATTGGCCCCGCATTGGGCCAGTGTGGTAGCAATCCACCACACTGGCCCGTGACCTAACCCCTCCTATTATGGCTTAAGCCCTCTCAGTTTGAAAGGAGGCCCGTACCCAACGGTGGGACAGTTTCTTAACAGGGCTAATATTGTTATTTATTCTAAATGATAAAGAGAGTGTCTCTGCAAGAGAATGTGCGATACGTAAATGGCTTATAAACTTATTTATGTTTATAAACTAGCTCATTCCGTTTGATCTTCGCGAGTGACGGTGGGTTTCCTTAAAAGATCCATCACACAAGATAATTGTATTAATAATTAATTTGGGTGGCGTGTTGTGACGTGAAGCCGTCTGCAATCTATTCATCTGCTCATAAAAATTTAAAGTAAGTATTTTTGTCAAGTTTTATGAAAAGGTTTAAAAATTTTAAAAAAATTACGCGCGTATTCGTAAGCGCGTATGAATTTTACGGTACGGATACCATTCTTCACTATTTAATATGTCCGTAAAGTCGTACGATTTAAAAGTAGTGGGAGTGAATATAACTGTGACTGAGAACAGAAGTAAATGAAAGGAAAGGATATAAAGTAGGTGAATTAACATCAAAATAATAAAAATAGGTACTTACAACATGCATAAGTACTTTTCGGGGTTACATTAGAAAATCAAAAGTTGTTTATTGTGTTTTAAACTTTTTTCTGTCTCTTAATAAAGGGAAGTGAATTTGAAGTGATTTAAGGTTTAAATACACTTATGATACGGGTTTGATTATTTTGTTGATATTTACGGACAATACTCGTAATCCGCGATTTTTGATATCCTAATAATAAATAAAGATTAATGAGAAATATTATTGGCGAAAATAGCGCAGTATACGTTTGGCCTTATTCCGCATTATTTCAGGCAGGAAAGGTTTGGCCCAGGGCATATTTCTGAACAAGGAAATCATTTAGCTTCCAACTTTAATTGTTTTGGATTCTCTGAATAAAATGTATAATATTTGCTCTTAAAATGCCCTTTTGAATAAAGCTGCTTCGCACTCTGCGAAGCAACTTCCTACGGGGAATTGGGTTTTCATGTGACGTGATATGCCTTGTTTAAACAGTGCGAGTTACTGTCTAGCGAGTTCACAGTGTCTCTCATTCATTTAACCGACTCAGTAGAACCCTTATTTGCTATGTAAAAACGGGGCGCGTTATAATAACTTTATGAAATGATGGTGCAATGTTATTCTTTATACCACTGAAATATCATTAAACGATAATTTTATGAAATTATCGTAACGCGTCGCGTAACGTGTTTAATTGATTATAGCGAAAAAAGGCCATTGCTTTGCCTGCCCTTTTTTTCAAAGCCGCTGCTGCAATGCCGGCGTTGCAACAGTTAATGACATATGCACATTAATTAACGCGGATGAGATGAGCAAGTTGTCACGGTGCTCTTTAAACATAGTCCTCAGAGAAAGGTAATTTTTATTTTAGTTTTTGTGGATCTATGATATTATCTATGAAAAAAAATGTGGAAGTACAGATCATATAGTATGAGTGCACATAATGTATTAGGTATTTGGTAATATCTTTCTATATTTGTGGGTACTATGCATTATATGCTCAGTATATCTATATATTTACAGTTTGTGTCGAGTACGGTAATAGTAATTAATAATGAAAAATACTATACGTGAAATAAATTTTTTTATTTGCACAAAGGTGTTATTATCGTGTAGTGGAACAATGATCCAAGTAAAAACGGAAAATAGAGAAAATTAATTTTTGGATTTAAAACTAGAGTGCTAAAAATTCAATTTACCTCTTGATAATCCAATTTAATTCTTAAATCGTAACATATTCCTTAGGATTTCCCATCATCTGGGATAGAAGTAATTATTAGACTTCTTGAGGCTAAGCAATAAGTCAATAGACTAGGGTTTTGGTGTCATAGATACTGCCATTTCAAAGAGTATTGTGTTGCTTTTGATAACACCAAGCTTAAACAAGCTCTCCTTCCATATGGCACCCGTTCTATAGTGCTTGAATTATTGCTGTATATCTTAATTTTAAACGACATCGTGACAGGCCCACGAGAAGATGGCGGGACGAACTGGGCACCTTTATGAGCAATTGGTCCTTAATAGCCCTAAAAAGTGGAGTGTAAAATATAAAGGGAGGTCATTACGCAAACAGTGGCACACTAACGGCTAGATAATAATAAACAATGGTATTTGCTGCTGGACTGAGTCGCCCCGCGGGTCGTGACCCGCATCCAGCTTGCGATGGAGAAATTATATTCCCACTCCTTTCGCACACGGAAGTGTTACATTTTAAGCATATCTTGTACTTACAAAGCACAAATAAGCATATTTTAATAAATAAAAAATATATAAAAGATATTCCATTTCTTATTGCCACTTGCGATGCGATCGACGCGACGCCCCGGGCGGTAGTATGAAGCCGGGTGCGTTTACGTCACTAGGACTTCAAAGAGTTAAGAGTGAAACAGTTCCAAATACTGACCTGGGATTTCTCGTCGGTTATCTGAAAAATGAAAAGTATCAAATAAGTCAATGATTCTTAACCACAAATTGTTGATTTGTATTTTTGCGAAATTTACAAGAGCAGCTGCACTGCTAATATTGAGCACAAATTCGTAAGAAAACAAGAAAATAAGATTAGTTATATCGTTTTATTAAAATTGTAAAAAAAACATATCTATGTTGCCCCGCGTATGTGGTGACCGGCCGTCTGAGCCAAGGATACATAACTATCAACATACTCGCTCCGTGGTAATCTTCACTTTAACACAGGTTATTCTGATGTAAAGTCAAATGACTATTAATTAGTAAAATGTGGCCAAAAATCAAACATAGTAACGTAAAATAATGAAGTACTACCTACATCAGGTATTACAAAAATTCAGTGAAAATACAAATCAATAGCATCTTCAACAAATTGTAAGTTGTTTAGACAGTTGTTATGACTGCCTCGTTAGTCTGGTGGCAAAGCGCATCGCTTTGTGATCACGAGGTCCCGGGTTCAAATCCTAGGTCGGACAAATGTAGTTTTTCTAACGAAAAATTCCCATTATGAGTCCGGAGTCTGGAATTGTGCCCGATATATGGCAATAGGCTCGCCCCCTATTACATGGGACCTAACATCGTCGGCGAAACGTGGGAGTACTTAGTACACCTCTGCCACCCCCTCTGGGGAATATAGGCGTGAGGGTGTTTGTTTTGTTTACATAACATATACATACATGTAAAGCTAAGCCGTTTGAAACATTTGGTGAATTGTGTAGATGCATTCAAATACTCTTAATGTACGAAATATTTCTTAATATATCTAAGATATTGTACATTACAAACAATTTTAAGTTTTAAAAATCGCACGGAACTCTGCTGTAGTTGAATACAAATTTCTGGAATAATGTGAAAAAGGCCAATTTCAACTTACAATGGCTAAAGTGAGCTTCGAGAAAGACACCGTAAATATATTGAAGGCGATATCAAATGTAAAAGGCTCACGCTATAATGTTTATCTCTACGCAAACTTTTCTCGAACAATACTCGGAACAAATTAAACCAGTATTCAGAGTTTGATGTCAAATTGGAATTTATGTTGCTGATAGAAACCATGCTTTAGTGGATAGATTGGGTTTTTGACTAATGTACCTATAATTCGTTTGAAGTCAGTGGCATGCATTGGATATAGGCAATTGAGCATTGCCTATCACAGTATATACAATAATAAAATTTATTTTTTTACAATAAAGAAGAATATATGTAAAGTTAATATTTACAAAGGAGAAAAAAATGCAGAAAAAAAAACCATATAAAAAAATAGTATTTGCAATAGGCCCAAAGGCTCCGCCTCCGTCTCAGTATATTATACTGGATGTAGGTCTACGTTACTAATCACCATACTTAAGTAAGTATGATGATTGATATTATTTTATTTAAGTAGCAATATTTAAAGGTAGTGTAATTGAATTCTTACACCGTCACGCCTATATTCCCCAAGCGGGGGTGGCAGAGGTGTACTGAGTACACCCACGTTTCGCCGACGATGTTAGGTCCCATGTAATAGAGGGCGAGCCTATTGCCGGGCACAATTGCAGACTCCGGACTCATACTGGGAATTTTTGTTAGAAAAACTGCATTTGTCCGACCTAGGATTTAAACCCAGAACCTCGTGATCAGAGGTGAGACAGATACTGCCTATATGCAATCCACGCCACTGCTTGATGTGCAAGTACACAATGTGTGTTAAGATAGTGTAACGGCGGCGTGTGGAACGATATAACTAATACACAAACAGAACGTCGACACTTGCATCCCACGTAATTAGAAAAAGGGGGAGGTAAGAATTTGTGGATTACATGATCTACAGTATTTATTTTGGTAAGCAGCGTGTAGACGGTAAAATTCGGTAACCGCGTACACGGACTAACAATTCACTGCTTCTAATTTTGCTTATAGAACATGGCACGATCGTAAACAAGCCAAATCAGGTGCATAAACATTTTCTACTTAACGCTAATACGAAGATATCCGACAACCTGATTACGTCTAAAGTAGCCTGCTTATCTTTGGGTCACAAGTAGAAATTTATGTACTCAAGCCAGAGCGGCTAATGCCGCATATATATAAATCAACTATATGCTAGGGTTACCAAACTACTAATCGAATTTACATTACGGAAACCACATGGCTACAACGTTGCTTGTTAAGAAACTTAACAGACCATTTTTATAGTTCATTCTATTCACTGTAAAATACAGTAGTAACTAAGTTTAAGTGCTATATGACTTTATTACTTAGATTCCTAAAATAAAGTTCAAAACTTGAGAAATAGTGTGCACACGTTATTTCGTTTTCTGTCAATTGCCGTTACACCCTACCCTTGCGGTTGGAGAACGTTTCGTCATTGTTAGTAAATTTAAATATAAATTACAAAGGTAGTTGAATATTCCATTTGTACTGTCCTGGCCATAAAAGAACTTCCTGCCCCCAATGTATTCTGTATTTTTTATGTTGTAATATGTAATGAGCAATCATTTACAATTATCCATAACTTATATGAATCATATAATGCAATGAATAGGGCGCGGTTTGGATTGACTTATTAAGAACACACGAAGTGGATATTTTATTTGTTTATTTAAGAAACTTTATCAAATATTATACAATAGATATATTTTTTCGAAATTAGATATAATTATTTTTTTAACGTAAATATTCTCTTAACTAAATATGTTGTAGAGTTTACTAGCTTTAAGTTTTTGTTGGTTAAAATTCACCATAAATTAATTGCGGCAATAGTTTAACATGTATAAAATATCATAGAAAAGATACACTGAAAGATCTAAAGTACGCATGGGAATTTCTTAGTAGCCTTTCCTAATACATAAACGCTGCAAAAGTTTTCTTACTAACCTCGTTGTGAAAAAGAATCACAATATCGGTGTATTCGGGTATTCAGTTCAGCAATCGAGTGTTGCACACGTGCCGTCCCAAACAGTCACCAAAGGCCAATCAGTGCGGGATTGTGAAGCTTCAATAATGAGTCGACATGGTAACCACATTGCTCATTATTATTCAGTATGTTCTGGATTATACTGCGACCGCGGCGTAAGGGATTGATCACACTTATCGTAATTAATTGAAAAAACAATTTATAAAAATATAAAAAAATAAACACCCATATATTATATACCATTTTTATGACGCTATTGTATTAGTTCCCCATGTAATGGGGGCCAAGCTTATTGCCATTATACCTACCGGTTGCAATAGAAAATAAAATAGATAAATATATTTTGTTTTCAGGCGTCGTGGCACATAACATGTTAGTACTACAACTTATTTTATATTAGTAAAAAAGAATACATTAAGGCACCTACATAATAAAACATAATTCATCTGAGGAAGATTTATCAAGCCCCGCGTCCGCCATGTAGTTTGAGAAATTTACCTACAGTAGGTCCATCCAACCTCTCTTTCATAATCTCTTACTTAATACAATCTCCAATGCAACGCTAGACTCCGGGCCCAAAATGGGAATTTTACTATCGAAAACTTACACTTTCCGATCTAGGATTAAAATTTCGTGATCACTATGCACTTTATTTAACATTACATGAATAGGGCAGTCATCCGTCAAGCTCAGTTTACAATTAATGGTATACATGAGTATTGGAGCGCTATTTTTATTAGTTAACCTAAACGTAAATATATATTTCTTACAAAGGAACGTAGCGCCACACTAGATTTACTAGAAATTATACCTGTATCGTGTGTGACGACAAAAAATATGTAACAACAAGACACACAAACATGAAACTCACACAAACACCCCGACCGAAACAAACAGTGGTGGGTCACGGATATTTTTATCCCGTGCGGAAATCGAATCTTACCACTAAACCGAGCCATCGTCCAAAATCGTGGTGAATCTCAAAATTGATTAACCCGAGATAATACGGCGGTTTACCTAGAACATAAAAGATATTATGGGAGTAAAATTGGAAGGAAATTTAACAGTATATACTCGTCCAGCTCCTGAGAATAATAACAGTGGAGTCGGCCTTGCCAATTTGAGTAAATCTTATCCTTAACAAGCTTTGTTTTGTTTAACAAGCACTTTGTGAATAATTTTACTTGTAATATTTAATGATTGATTACCGACACGTAATATTAATGAATAAATATTTCATTCAGTCTGCGTGTTTGTGTACGTGAATATCATGTTTATAAACGCACCTACGACGCAGGAATAATTCCTAGCGAGGAGCAACGTTAAAAAAATTAGGTTTTTTTTATCCGTTTTAAGATGGGTGACAAAACTGTAGTTTCTATCATAAATGCAATCATTGCTAACTGTAGGAAAACATGAATTTTACGTGACAAACATAATCAAATGGCCCTACCCAGTTTTAAATTAAACCTGTTAGTGTAACTGTTGCTTCTACAGGTGGCCGGTAGGGTGTCACATTATCTAACCAAGATCGCAATCCATTTGGTAATGATGACTAATTGTGTACCTTCGCGTGTCGCTACATCGAGGCTCGGTTACACAGAGGGGTGAGGCTTAGCGAGGCCATGAGATTAAATTGTTTACACGGCACGATTTTACGGACGGTTCAAAGGGAAAGTGTTGTTATTTTTTTCTCTTGAAATGGTATATTTTCCTTCCTTCTGAAAATTTGTTGGCCAAATACACGTACACGATAACTTTGATGTACATATCAAGAAATAGTTACGCAATTTATAGTTATAGAAATAGAATTTCAAGAGAAAACATTTTTAGTCAATACTATTTTTTTTTGAATACCTAACTTTAAACTTAGTCAGATTTTCTTCAACATAAATTAAATCATATATTTCCAAAAAATCATTCAATATTTTGAAAATGAAGTGACTGAAATTGATACTGCTATTTAAGACTGCTAAATGCTGCTTATTTATTAAGACTGCTAAAATATGCATAGGATCTGAAAAACAGTAATATGTAAATTTACTGGCATGTTTTGTGATTCTCCAGTCGTCGTCATATCATAGGGCATAAATGTAAACTCATCTAATAGTGTCATATTCTCACACTACTATGCATTGTAAACATTAGTGCATAAGTGAATCGCTATAAATTTGAAGCGAGTAATTTGTTCCATTCAATAAGCATTAGGGGGATGAGAAAAATTATGATGATATCATCTTTTCTACTAACATATGTATATTTGATACATGAGATTATATTCCACCAGAACAACTCTATATAACTACATACATAGCTTGAACTTACAGACTCGTATATATTATACCTATTTAATACGTTCTGACTTATCGAGCACGACCACGAGGTCATGGCTTCGAATTCAACGTCGGAAAAAGAGTTAAATCTGTTTTTCGATTGAACTATTGCATTCTCAAGTCTGGAATTGTGCCCGGTGTATAGACAATAGGCACGCATCCTATTACACTTTGACCAAACACCTCTGCTACACCCGCTTCGGGAATATAGGCTCGATGGTATTTTTTACATAAATCTTTAGCCTTAGCTCACACAAAAAATACACCATCCAATTCGGGCTGAGTTAATTTGTCAATGTGGTCCTTGTCAGACAAAAAAGGGTGACAGCTTTTCGAGGTTAATATAAAAACTGTAGGTAGTGTGGTAAACAGCGAGTCGTTACCTACCCGGTCAAAGACATATTGTGACCCTTTTCAAACTTGTCGGGGTTTGTAAACCATTTCATACATGAAAGGACTTCATTTTATTTTATACGTGCTCCAAAATGTATTTGAATTACAGAAGAATTATGAATTTCAAGAGTCCCGTAAGGTCAAGTTTTCATACAAAAGTAGTTTCACTTGAATTTCAAAGCGGCTTGAAATCAAATTTAGCAATCGTAATGGAGCGAGTAATATTAAGTTATGAAATTGGATTCGCGTATAAGAACGAAACATAGCAATAAAATAAGATTCTTGAAACGTAAATTAAATTTTTTTGTAGGTAAATAATACACAAAAAATACCGTCAACTTATGTAGGACTAGCAGAGGTGTATTAATTTAACCCATTTATCGGCGACAATGTTTAGTCCCAATAATAGGAAGCGAGCCTCTAGCCGCATACCGGCCACAATTCCGGATTCTTGGTTGTTAACGAAAATTTTTCGATACACGAAGAACACATTGTCCGATATAGGATTCGAACTCAAAATTTTTGTTTGTAGTATAAAACGGATTAATTAATTTTCCAATTACTCTATTGACACCTTTTATTACATACTCATTGTTATAGCACGTGCCATCACAAACATAATTATTCCCTTCAACGACCATACAATCTCTATTGTATATGTTTGTATTAAATACGTAGGAATATACGTATTTGACCTGATTTAAAATTAATTTCGCTAAAAGGTCGAGCCTCTTGGGAAATCATGACAAAGGCGGACGACGCCGCGAGATATTATTATCGATATTTTGAGACTCTTACACATATTTAAATAACTAGAGAAAACACAGATGTACCTACTCTAAATGTTGGTTTACTATTTCTATGTACCATGCATATATATGTACCCTTGGCAGTGAAAAAATAAAATTGCTAAAGCGTCATTATATACTATCTCAGGATATACTTCTTCTTCTTCTCCAAGTTATGGCTTCACACTAATTATAAGTGTATATTTCCAGTGTCCAGTGAGATACATAATCGTGTTTGTTTAAATTAATTCGACTCCCCGATGAATTTGATGACAACGATGATAATGAAATTAATGAAGTACCCCACCCTGGATAGTAAAGCGGTGGATACTTCACATACCAATTGCAACGGCCGTTTTGAGGGAAGTCGAAAAGGCACGTTTTATCACTTTGTTACAATTACCTTCAATCATGCACATATAAGAACACATAATGGTTAATATTCTACCAACATAACACATTATTAGTCGAAATAACACAAGTTTTGGAAATTAAAACAGATTGACAGCATCACTCTTCGACTCCCCACCAAAACTCGAATCTAGGATATACTTGTCCACTGCTGAACATAGGCCTCCCCAATCGCTCTCCAGCACAACCGGTCCGATGCCACCTGCATCTAACGACTTCCTGCGATCTTAACAAGATCGGATCGTCATTATAGTAATTTTTACATAATTCACCTTTATAAAATATCGTACTTTTTCTACCGAGATATTTGTTCATAGAATTCTCAAGAAGAAATTAAATAAGGAGGATTCGGACTAGGTCGTCGCATATGTTTCGCCCCTCATGGCATAAATGAACCCATTTGCCCCTTGAAAGTGAAAATGCTCCTGTTCGCCCCTCATTCAATACTTTTCTCAAAACAGTTTTTTCAAAGTTTTAAAGCCAAGTCGAAATAAATTTTAGGCACAATGCAGTAAAATTCAGACTGGAAGCCGTGAGGGCTCCTGCTGAAATTGTTCTACAACGAAAATTTAGTAATATTTAAGTTAACTGTTACTGTTAGTTGTATTCTTTTGCAAAACAAAGACGACTTAATTTAAGTGAAAAAAGGTAGACTGCTTAACTTACTTTGTCAAATAGTCGCAGGTATGATCCCCGCACAGCGCACGGGAATATTCATATTGGATTTGTGATTTTAAAATAAAGAGATATTTTATGCGCATATGGGCAAAATAAAAAAAAATCTTTGTCCGTGTTAATTTTCAGAACGTCGGAACCGGTTTAATACGCTATCACTGAAAAATGTAGGATTTTCAGAAGTTGGTTAAGACTACTTTTTAGCTCGCGAAATGCAAGATCCATGGGGAATAGTTGTTTTTATTTCTCCATATTAACACGGCTGAAAGGATTTAAAAGAAACTTAATATAAGGGTGTCTCTTAAGTCTTGGAATAATGCTATTGCAAAAAGTCCTACCTACCTATGCCAAATCACAAAATAAACGCGTGCGAAGCCGCGGGAAACAGCTAGTTTAAACAATAAATATTACAATATTTGATAAATGAATTGATTTTAGACATAACTACCGATTTTACTAAGTAAAATTGTGGTACATAAGTATTTAAAAAGTGCAAAAGTAAAACTATTCAAATACTGAAAACGACATCAATTTGTCGTTGGATTTGTGAACACGACTATACGTAGATTTTATAATTGCCTTTGAAGGAAGAAAGGATTTAATAGCATCATATGAAATTAGTGGCTCGTACTTAGTATATGTTCAACTGATTTCGCCGTCATAATAACCCAGCTCGAGGTGAATATGACCATATGGTTATGAAAGATAATTACAGCCCCGTTAGGAAAATACCAAATTCGCGAATAATATTCTTGTGTTTCATAAATTCCGAATATTGAAAACAATTTATGGTTGTTTTGCTTTTGCTCAAATATAAGGCAACTTGTTTCCATCTGCCAGCTTTTATTTAAAATATTTCCTTGGAGTATACATCTGGATAAACAAGAGTTAATGTTCGTCTACATCAATTACGAATGATATATTATAATATATTTGACTATCTTCCTTTCCCCCTTGGCATTCCAAGGGAAAAAGTCAAGGGAATTATTACTTACAAAGTGTTGTTGTGAGTATTAACAATTCCCGAGGTTGTGTTGCAAAATAGCTATAAATGTTTTATATTGTTGCTGAGTCCTTAACTCTATTTGATGAAACAAGATTCTGTGATGAGCTTCTGGTATAAGAAAATCATATTTCTATAGAAGGCATTAAAGGCAATCGATCCAGAATGAGACCTTGGAACTAAATTTTACCAGAAGAAGTAAAAGTGTACACTGAAATAACGTATACAGCCATTATATATTTAAAAACGAATGCGCACTTTTGATGCTCTTATTAATAAACATATTTTCTAAACTAACTCATAATATATGTTCATTTCTCATTGAAGCTAAATAAATCTTTAATTTTTTGTTTAATTTATGCTTTGTTTTTCAATTTCTGGGATATTTAATTTAGAAGCCTGCGAATAGATATACTTTAAAAGCAAATTTATTATTCGCCGATTGTGTTGTTGTATAATAGAACATTTTTGATTTAGGGGTAAAGATTAATTAGGGGTAAAGAGGTAGGCTATTTTTTTATACTTCATAGTATAAAAAAATAGCCTACCTCGGAAGGGATCTGGCGTGATAATATATATAGACAGAAGAATAGTTTTATATAGAAGCAAGAAACTTGAAGAAATAGGAAACAGATACGCGCCTACATCAACTACGAGCTTGATTTGTAGTTGCTGTAACCGAAATTTATACGACGTACGTATGTTTTGAGTGCGCATAAAATGTTACTATCGCCAGCCGATATAAATATGTATTACGTGAGTGTTGGCCGAGCACGAAGGCTCTCGCGTTGAAACCTTTGTGACCAAGCAGGCGGTCTCCGAGGACGTGGCCGTGTGGTGTCCGGATACCGCGTTTTACGGCCTGTCTCGACCTAACAAGATCCCCGTCGCTCGTTCAGTTTATTACGTCCTCGAAAGGGATTTATACTTTTTGTGATGCTTATGTACGTTGAACTGCGTTATCTTGGAGCAGTTCATTTTGTAGAGCGCAGATGTTGCTGATGGTTCTTGTATAATAGCCAGGAGTCCAGATGAGTGTATTTGAAATAATAACTTTTAAAATACTGTTCGTGTGATTGCTGTAATCACTGTCTAATTATATTATAATGAGAATTTTCTTGGAGGTGTATAATATTTAGGGAAGTTTGTAATAGATAATATCTCGAAAGATATAAATAAGTATATCTCGAAAGTCAATATGTCACCAAAACTTTGTAACGTCGTTTAAAACTCCATAGCGGATCGCATCGCCAACGACTACAATTTCAGTCAAATCTTTGAATGTGAAGGTCCGGTCAGAATCACGCCTGATCCTTTGCAGGTAGGAAGGGAGTACAGAATTCCAATAGGCTCTTTATCTCTGAACGCCAAGTCAAGAGTCTCCGTAACGCCCAGCGTGTGAACTGTAATAGTGAAGGCAGCCAGAGATGTCTGCGAGGAGAATCAAACCAAGAACCTGTATTTTTGTGATACCTGAATAAAAAGATAGCAAATTTATGTATCTGTCATGTCTCTAAATAATCAAACACAATATTTTTATAGAAAATATTGACATAATTCCAGCATTCCCAATATACACAGAGAGGCCAATATATTATTGTAATGTGTATTATATAAAGAAGAATACCCAAAACAACCATTTTTCATTTTCTTTTAAATAGCTGCTTCAATTCATTTGGAAGTCTTTTGTTTTCATTGCTTTTTCTTTTTCCATTTAATTTTTCAGTCCTAATTAGCGACGTCTCTTTGAAATGACTTTTATGTTGAGTTAGTGCGAAATGAGGCTTGTACGATAGGACAAACATCATTAATATTTCGAATTAATTTCATAACGGTTTTCTTTATTTTTTTCTCCGTAGTATTTAGTGGGCTTATTACTTAATAAGCTCACTAAAAATGGGGGAAAAAGATGAGAAAGAGTTAACTTGGCGTAGAACTTCCTACCTGAAGTTGTTTTTAGTGCGGTTTAATAATAACCCAACATTTAGGATAATGGGAGAAGTTTGATGTAGTTTTCAGGGTGTAAAGTATACCTAAACCATGAAATGGGAATAGTTTGATGTAGGGTATATAGAACCTATACCCAAACCACTCATGATTTGTTACTTTGGCGAGCAAGTTACTTAGTCAGACAAAGGCCGTTATAACTAATCCTAACTGTCAACTTTAGCATGGAAGTACGTATATTAAACAGCAGAAGCGGAATGAAAAAACTTGTAAAGAAAGCAGCAACGTCCATTTTAAACGATTTCACACAGTGAACCGTCAGGAACAGCAAACAATGGCCTCATGATATAACATTTTTAAAATACTTCTTCCACATTTAAACCAACAAAGATAGTATTTATCCACACATTTTGTAGTGTCACACTTATCACAAAATGTTCAACTTTTCACCAAACAGGGCGTATACCACAATTTTCTTAACAAAAATTTTATAATCTAATTTTACTGTGTAAGAAAGGATGTGGATATAAAAGACTTTACAGCTTCGTCTCTTCATGGCAAAGTGAGATTTAAATAGTTGTGTTAAATAGGTAAACACCGTCACGCCTATATTCCCCAAGCGGGGGTAGCAGAGGTGTACAGGGTACACCCACTTTTCGCCGACGATGTTAGGTCCGATGTAATGAGGAGCGAGTCTATTGCCATATACCGGGCACAATTCCAGACTCCGGGCTCATACTGGGAATTTTTCGTTAGAAAAACTACCTTTGTCCGACCTAGGATTTGAATCCAGGACCTCGTGATCACGAAGCGATGAGCTTTGCCACTAGACTAACGAGGCAGTAAAATAGGTGATAGTGTTAAAATAGTTTTGTTATTAACAGTCGGTGGTAACGTCTTTAGGCATTTTTTCAATTCATGAGTTAGCAGGAAATCGTAGAAGATAAAAACAATAGTTCTTTACTAGTGAATATATAGAGTGAAGGTTGCAGGTAAAAATTGAATGGGTACAGCACAGAGATGATCGTCGTGGCGATCTTTGGGAAGTCTTTGTTGTGCAGAGAACGTCTTATGGCTATAGATAGATAGATAGTCTATCTATCTATCTATAACCTCACGCCAGATCCCTTGATAGATAGATAGTATTTTTTATTACTATCAAACTGTTACATGATAGTATATTTAGTCCGCCCGGCTGTTCGTAAAAATCTTATCTATTAACATTGCACATCTATCATCAAGATATATTTCATGTTTCTGCATGTCTGAGAAGACCGGCGTAAATCCCTTTCAGAAATCATATTTATTCATTTGAATATTTCGAAGGGGGATTAGAATTGGTAAGTCGAAATGACTGGTAAGCAAAAATTTTGTTTAAGGAGTCACAACAAACCGATCAAAGTTATTTTGAGTTGATTTTGATCAAAGTCTTTGAAATTTTTTTAAATAAAAACTTTAATGTTCTAAGTATAGATTCTAAGTTAAAGCTAGCAAAGAGCACAAGTAAAGAATATCTGGTATTGAGTTCTGACTTCACTATTAACTTATTATTATGAGATACTATATTCGATATTTGATAGGTATGAATATAAATGTCATTGTGAAGAGGATTAGGATTCCATCCAGAGTCTGCCATCTCGCCATCGATTACGATCGCTAACTTACAGATTTCAGTCGATAAGTTCTTATACGAATTCTTTAAGAAATCAATACTTTTGACAGGACAGACTACCTAATGCAATGTATTAAGAATGAATTCGTCAGGACTAACCGACTAAAATCAGTATTGTTATCCATTTTAAGACTGTAAGGCCAGCAGAGGATTCTGATCCAAGTGATATTACGACCGTATTGGCTGCGCTCCCTTAGAATGTGCCATGGAAGCATCCTTCTGCGAGACCGCTATGTTTCAGAAAGAGACCCTTGACATGAGAGCCGATCCTGTGTCTCCACAACGTCCTTGAGCCTTGCTGTCTGGTGTTTTAATAGTAGGCTACTCCATCCATCGATCGCAGTGGTCCACAATGTAGTCCTTGACGTCCATTTGACGTAAGGGGGTAGGTAAGAAGGACAGCGGTGCATTCCATTTAGAGCTTCCGGAACCCGTCTGCGTCGAAGGTGGCCACCGCGCGGGTTTCTTACTCTGATCCAATACCATCCCTCCGTCTTCCCATAAAATCTATTTACATATTATATATTTAAGAAAAGTATCAATTATATAAAATTGTAAAACAAAAAACAAAAGTACAATAATAAAATAAGGCACGCATGTAAAATCTAACTAACAATTCCATTCAATTCGCTATCCAGCAATCGTTTCCTCGGATGCAGTAATTGATGATTTAAATTGAATATTAAGGCCTTTTTCCAGCTAATTGTTATTTTACTACTGGGGCAGCGAGCCACTTTAGTAAAATAAACAACATCAACAAAGGAGGGTTACTTTGTAGGGTTTTTCTGTTGACGACCAACTTAATCCCGTAATAAAAGAAACTTGGGATAACGCGGAGAGTTTTATTGATGGCATTTATAATGGTCCAGGATAAAGAAAGGCAGAGAAATAATGGAAGTTGAAGTCTCTTGTAGGCACAACAAGCTTACACTTGTACACTCGGAAAGAAAAGTAATTTCCATCGTTTCTTTTTCCGAGTGTACAATCTAAGTAACAATAATACCTATCTAAGTTAAAAGAATTTGTCAGCAACTAATCAAGTAGTCTAACATTAGTATATACAAAATGGACACTGTTTATAACTTTTATGCCCATATCGGCAAGAGCACATGGATCAACGAAAAATTAATCGTGTGAAATTTTGTCTATCTATATCATCACGCTAGATGTTTTGCTGTATAGGCAGAGAGTGCAGAGTTCCATTAGGTTATTTTCTTACTATCCTCTCTGGCTTCCTCCACTCTTATAGTTCGTCTCATACACGCTCTCCAGTTATGTAGATTCTTGACTTGCCCTTAAGAATATTATCGTGTGCGTTTTTATAATTTATGCTATGCCAGCACTCTCCTAAAAAGCCGATTTGGCATTACGAACAACCACAATTTTATATTTATTATAATTAGTAAGATATTCTACCGTAGGCAACATCTTAACCATCCACAATCCACACTTAACAAGACTGGTAGTAAATTAATTATCTTTGTTAACGAAGTTGATAGGCAAAATAAGCGGTAGCTTTGAGCTTAATATAATCTATACTTATATTATACATAGGTAAAGTGGCATGTATGTGGGAGATAATATTTTTTTGATCCGACTCTAAAACCCTTTCTCTGTTAGGAAGCTACAATAATGCTTAGTGCTATAGGCTATGGTGATTAAAATAGCCAAATTACAAAATAACCGCGTGAGTTAAGAGTGGTGATCGTAGCCAAATCACCTTCGTCAGCACTAACACGTAATGACGCATAGGAAAGCATTCTGCCATAGCAGATTAGTGTTAAATATAGCATTTAATTAATATATAAGCCATAGCATAGTTAGAATTAAGTGATTGTTTTTCTGTCCAAATAAAATCAGATTTTTTTAATTTATACTTGGTGTTGAAAAAGCATTGATAGACTAGTGGTTAGATCGTTGGACTGCAAAGTCAGAGGTCTCGGGTTCAAACCCAGGCACGCACCTCTGTCGGCGGTGAAGGAATACGTCGTGAGGAAACCTGCATGCCTAAGAGTTTCTCGAAGGTGTGTGAAGTTCGCCAACCCGCGTTGGGCCAGCGTGGTGGACTATGGTCTAAACCCTCTCAGTTTGAAAGGAGGCCCGTGCCCAACGGTGGGACAGTTTCTTAACAGGGCTAATATTATCATTATTAAACTCGGTGTCGCTCACTCGTGGGCAACAGGCAGTACTGAATACACTGATATCAGCTCCATAATACCCGGACAATTAGTGCATGAAAATGTTGGCGAGGTTAATTTCGTGCTGCGCTGCGCACTTTTGTACTTGTTACACGTAATGAAACGGCCCAATTTAACAATGTTTACCTCGTTACAGCCGTAAGCATTTTGACTGGCATAAAGCCGAACATCCTCCCAGAACAAATATGTACAATGCGTTTGCCGAGGCAGCAACATTAGGAATTCTATTTTATCAAACATTGTAATATGTTTTATATATTGTAATATATGTCACTAGCGAACCGCCCTGGCTTCGCACGGGTGTATTATACACATAAACCTTCCTCTTGAATCACTCCGTCCATTGAGTAGTAAGAGCAGAGCTGGACGCGTACAGCACAAAACCGATCGTTGTGGTGATCTTTGGGGGGAGGCCTTTGTCCTGCAGAGGTCTTTCTGCGGGTAATGATTATGGTAGGTATTTTATATTTTTGTAGGTTAATTAATTAATGCTGCCTCGTTGGTTTAGTGGCAATCGTTGCCTCGCTTTGTGATCACGAGATCCTGGGTTCCAATCCTAGATTGGAAAAATGTAGTTTTTCTAACGAAAAATTCCCAGTATGAGTTAGGAGTCTCGAATTGTGACCAGTATATGGCAATAGGCTCGCCCCCTATTACATGAGACCTAACATCGTCGGCGAAATGTTGGTCGACTCAGTACACCTCGGCCACCCCCGCCACCCCCGCTTGGGGAATGTAGGCGTGACGGTGCTAATTAATTTTTTATTTTTATAATTAAACTAATGAATAAAGTATTTTTGGCGACAAACTGCCGGTCCCAGAGAGTATGAGATGGTCGTATTGATATAGCAGACTTCGGACTGAAACCTATTGGGAATTATTCTATTAAAAATTGCATTTTGCCTCACCTAGGATTTGAAGCCAGGGCCTCGTGAACACTATGCACATTATTAGCCACTTGACTAACACGCAGTGGCAATAAATTATAATAAACATGAAAACTTTGTTGTCAAAACTTAACTCTAGCCGAAATAACAAATGTGCTTTGAATGACAAGTTCTCTAATCCCTGCAACTTTAGTATAGTCACAACCCAGGCCGAAAGTTCAGGGGCACAAACCTAGTGAACGACCGGCACAAACGTAACTTTTACAACTCAATTAACTCTAAGTATTGCTTCGGGCGCTCGTGTGGGGATTGTTTAAAACGAATTCGTAGTGCTTTATTCAAGGCATCCATTTGTAGCGCTGCCTAAAGAAAGCTTGAAGTAAACTTAGAAATATATTATTTGTACTAGAGTTAAGGTGATAATCCGAAAAACACACAACAACGAAAATAAACACAACAAAACACAGGTTTTATTTCGACATAGTTTGAAACACTGGGCCCCTCACAGTGTGGAGGACGCGTTATGCTACTGTTTGCTAAAACTAACATAATAAAAAGATCTGAGGTCAATAGATAATAATTTGAAACTAATTTCTACAGTCGCTAGCTACGAGTAAGTATGGATTCGTAAGTATATCTAAACGCGGCCGTTTTCCAGTAATAGAAATATTAATTATTTCTTTTTCTGCCCTTTTGTTAGAGGGATAATTCCTGTCTCTCCGAGGAGCATTCAAGTAATGGTTCTCTTCAGCTTTCCATGATGGTTCGTGAAAATGTTATCTACTAATTCATCCATATCCATTTGTTTTAATATAAAAAAAAATTATCTAAAGATTTCAGTCTTTATATAGGTTTAGTTTACTTATAGAAAATTCTAACAATTATGAATGACGGTATACATTACAAAGAGTTGTGATTCTGAAGTAGTATATTATTAAATTACTTAAGGTTGTTTTGTAGGTACATTTGACTTAGATGACGCTTATCTAGTCCTCCATTTGGAAACCGGACATTTTACTTTGAAAAATAAAACTGCTTGTTTAATGATAGCCATTATTTTAGATAGCCGTAACTGAAATGTAACAAACTCTTTTACAAGTATGAAACGTTCAGTTGAGTCTACATTGAAAGGGGTTACAATTTGTCTACGTCCTACTGACCGCATATTTTTCTAAAACCCAACAAACCTCAAAGGAACTTTTCGGCCCTTTGTTTGAGAAATGTCTAGTTGACAAATAGCCGGCTTTCCATTTGAAAAAAATGATTTACCGTCGTTGGAAATAATGAAATACGTAATAAATAAACTTCTTTCTTGACATTGGGGGTTAATCACGCATTTCCGTATGCAAACCTAATGTCATCAGATCTAAGTGATAGAGAAAACTTTATGTACGTATGGAGAGCAGGAGGAAACAAATTTGTTATTGTGAATGTAACTATTACATATTTTAACAATTTAGGGTCAGTCAAGAGTTTTAGCTGAGCGGCTCTTAAGTAGGTAACAAATTGCAATTACACAAAAGAAAATATTGTACAAAAGTAAAAAAAAATGTTTATATGGTCCAAAAAGGCACTTATAAACGGTAAGATTATTCACTAGATGACGCCGATAGTATTTTAGTTTATTTTTTATTTTACAATGTTTGGAAGACTATCCGCTACTATATGTATGTCGTCAGATGGCCAAACTAACTAGCACAAGAGCTCAATCTTTAGACTCAGACATGCGCGGGGTTAGGTTTCCAACATGCGTGACATGCGGGGGGTGTTTAGCTGAAACACAATAATTGCCCATCAGTTATTTAATCACATAACTTATCCACATGAAACACAATATCAACCATTTCATTATCAAAAGGGCAGGACGACCATCTTGACACGTCGTCATCGCATCGTTCTCCATGTTCTGTTCATGTTCCTTATTCAAAATCCCGTTGACTCTCGCGTTCTGTCAGCCCACGGCCGTAGCGCTGACTAGCGGACGACCCGCGCACTATTTGCCACAGATAATAACCACGCCGACATGTATAAGATACAAACCAGAGATAGACAGCCATTTAAAAGTCTCCACTAATAGTATAACTAGCTATTATTTCTTTTCGTAATTTTACAAATTATTGAATATGAAATAACAAATATTACACGGCCTTCAGATCGGCAGATCCGGTAAGAAAGAAATATAGGGGTAATATTAATTTAATTTGTGAGAAACACAGCGGTCTACAAGTAAACACCGTCAAGTCTATATTTCCGAGGCGGGTGTGGCAGAGGTGCACTGAGTACACCCACTTTTCGCCGACGATGTTAGGTCCCATGTTGTAGGGGGCGAGCCTATTGCCATATACCGGGCACAATTCCAGACTTCGGACTCATACTGGGAAGTTTCCGTTAGAAAAACTTAATTTGTCCGACCTAGGATTTGAACCCAGGACCTCTTGAACACCAAGCAATGCGCTTTGCCACTAGACCAACGACGCTTACTTTATATTTATTAAGTAATTTAGCCACTCCTTCGCATGTGCGTTGACGGTTAGGGGGCGGGCGACACGCTAATTGAATAATTAGACATTGTTATAAAAAGGTTTGTCAACTTTGACATAAGCATTTTGCAGGGTTGCCCCACTTAACATAATAATACATAAAAATACTGAGATATACGCAAGAAAACTAGTAACAGATTTTAAAATTTACAATTTGAGGTCATGGAGGTGTTTGTGTTATAGAGGTTGTTAAGAAGATTATTCGGTAGTGATTATAAGTAACGAACTATGAGAGTGGAGGAAGCCAGAGAGGTACTCTCTACCAACCCCGCAAGGGATCTGGCGGGATATAGATTATAAGTGGTTAGTCGGGCTATTGCATGGTCGGACTAAATATCGTATTACTACAGTCAGAGCCCGAGGATGTTTAATCACAATTTTTCAAATCGGTAATACTCTTTTATCTTATAAAACTCAAAAGTAAATATTAGTAACATATTTAAATATTAATGAGACCAAGATAAATAATTGACTTGACGCTCAGAATATTTGTGTAGCTGAATGATATCAATTATACTATTACTAATTAATTCAACTGCTACTGCTTCGTTAGTCTAGTCTGTGGTGTGGTGGCCTATAATATGCGTAGCGATCACGAAGTCCTGGTTTCGAATTCTAGGTTGAACCGTGTATCAGTTCAGAGTCAGACACTGGCAATAGGCTGGCTCCCTTTTTCATGGGTCCTAACACAAACATTATCTTTGGCAAAAAGTAGGTGTTTTGGGAATATATACGTTATGGTGCTTATTTTTAATGTTTTATACTATTACTGTTTGATTTTCAGTTTTACCTGTCGGTACCTACTGAAATAACATACTTCCAAAATCCAAAAATGTGGTTTCAATTAGTTGTAGTCAGAAAAAACGGTAACAACGCCCCCACTGTATTGAATGACAGCCATTAACGGAGCTATCGAGGGGCTACTAACGGCGAACAATTGGGTTCGATCCAGCTTCACTGGAAACGGCCATCTTTGGCTGCCGGGGAACAGATTAATTATTATGCTCTTAAAGCTTATTTTAACACTTGGGTTATGTATGCATCTTTAGACATTATAGTAGGCAGGACTAGGTCGCGGGATAAAGCTGGGTGAATGAAGCACGAAGTTGGGCATGGTTGTGATGTTTGGCCTCCCCTTCTCAACTTTGTCATGCAGTGGACGGATTTCGGCTAGTGGTAATGAGTCGATAAAGAATGACAAAACAGATATACAATGCGAAAGTAAAAGGATTTAGGTACCAGGACTATCTTACCGTGACCAAATAGATCGTGTCATATCTGAAGGGTAAGCCGAAAGTAAATTAATTTAGCTATGTAACCAGCGAGTACTATGAAACCAGTGGTATGAGACGAACTATGAGACTAGAGGTCTGTAAGGCCAGAGAGGTCTGTAAGGAAAGAACCTGTTGGAACTCTGTACTCTCTGCCTAATCGTCCGACCATAAAAAAACCGTCAGGATTTTCAGAATTCCAAATTTACAAAACATAAACTATTTTCAACAAATTTCTTCCAAACTCTTTAAAAAATCGAACTTATATGATGATTAGTGTGTTTGTCTACAAAAGCTTTTTACTTGGAAAATTTAACGATTAGATGCAAAAAATCGTGTTTTTTTATGTGTAACATCTTTCCTCTCGGTTGCTGGATATTTTTTGTGGGAGTGATTTCGGAAAAGGGACGGAAATGTGTAACAGGAAACCGGGGAAGCGCGTGCTATTTGATTTGACCAATAAGCGCGCGCTATTTATTTTGATCAATGTGCGCGCGCGGTCGCCGACAGGTGGCTGTGAGATAGTGCCAACAGAAAACCGGGGTAGCGTGCGCTTTTTGATTTGATGCGGATCTTTTTTATTCCTACTGTAAGGCTCGCTGATTTTTATTCACATCGCTATGCTCCTATAATACATGAATACTTTATATAGTGTGGTTACATTTTTTTGAACATCCTTTGGTTGGGCTTAACTCGCAGTTGACCGTGAGTTTGATAGTAGATCACGGACGTGCTATGCGAACGTCATGCTGCATCTATAGCATGTTAGCGGGGTTAGCACAACTTTTTTAGCAAAACTATAGTAATCTTACTTTACCTAGAAAGGAAGTCAGAGCTATAAACTGCTTATATCCACATCTTTTTCTTACGTCAAAGTAAGATTATGATACGTTTGTAAAAGAGTTTATAGTATGCGTCCAAGTCACTTAATAAGCCGATGCGAATAGAATCTAAACCCTTGCCCTGCACAGGAGAAGCGCTTGTATTTTGTTTAGAAGTATTCGTCAAAATTCTCACGTGCCACGAACTTGCATCGTGAACGGGAATCGTTAATTTTCAGTCCCGTTGCCTTTTCGTGCGAAATACTCCGTAATTTTCACTTGCTTCCGCACACAGGTTCTCTTATTTATATCCTCGTTGTTAAATGTTGATTTCGCCGTACGTGTCTGTATGATAAGTAGGTAAGCTATAGATAACACGCACCCCTTTATCGTGGAATTCGCGCGGGTTTATCTTTGTAGGAACTTCCTCTCGCTTGCGAATAGGTCGCATTATATCAAGATGTCTCCGTTGATTGGGTGCAATTATGAGGTTCCTAATGGTTGTTATAAAAGATTTTCAATTGATTTTGTTATTCTGAACCTCATTAGCAATAATGATACTCGTTTCTTTATCATTCACAACTATGTTGTTCAGAGTTGGAGGTAATGGTTTTATCTATCTATCTTTATCATCACGCTAGATCCATTGCGCGGTAGGCAGAGAGTATAGAGTTTCAATAGGTTCTTTCCTTACAGACCGCTCTGGCTTCTACTCTCATACTTGGTCTCATAATGTTTCTTATTTTTTCAATAAGTACTTAGTTTAAGGAAGATATTGAAGTATGAAAAAAAATGATCATTACTGGGCAAAATCAATAAGTTCTTAGATAAAGCAAAATCCATATAACTAAGTTAGTGCCTGAAATCAGATAATATGTGTGTTACAGAATATGGCTATTTTTCTACATAAGTATTATTTTTACCTGCGAGTTTGTCTTTGTATTTCATAGTTGTATGGGCAATAACAGAGTAGTTAACTCCCAAGCCCGATATAAGTTTTAGCACCAACACAGGTCGACTTATCAACAACAATGAAAATATAAGCGTTTCTTAACATCTGAACATCATCAATAGTCGACACACCAAATTTGTTCACATCTCCTAGTTCATATATTTTAATATGTCCATACAGTGTTACCTGCAAGTTCTCAATAATTAAGGACCGTAAGATCATCTTGATACAAATCTGACCTTATCTTTAACTAATATCACACATTCTATATTAATAGGGTATGATGTATTGATTGAGCTGGGTGATTTGCCGTTAAGCGATCATTGGATACCTACTAATTAATCGTCCATGGTCACCCAGGTGATATCACCCAAGTGATTTAAGTGGGATGAACCAAATATATACGCATAAAAACGACGGGTCTGGTCTTCTTTTAAGGCACTTAATTTCTTTATTTCTTGGCAATGTACCGACATAACGATTTTAATGTATTGATAAGAACAGACAACACGTTATTGTCCTATCGCATTTACAAAATTACGTAGTTAAGAGTATAATTCAAACATTGCTTAATATATTCAGTGGTGCTAACGCTACTGATGTATTCAATAAGTTTTATTCGGTCCTTTAAGCGCAAATCCTGTTAATTTGCATATAAAAGAAAGAAGTTGATGTAAGTACAGAGGAGTTAAGTAAGATAACTTTGGCTAACATTTTTACTAAGCTATTATTTATGGAGCTGATTTTTTTTCTGTAATCCTACAAAATGTGTAGTAGATACTTTTCAAATCCAGTGACATAACTAGAACGACAACCATATTGTATGTTAACATAGAATTTCAGTGATAATAGTTACAACTTACCCATCACTGTACATAGTATAGTAAAATGAAATTCATTGTTATAAAAAAATAAAGTAAAAATTCGTTATATTAAAATAACAAATAAAAAAGAACTCTCAAAATCCTTGATACCTTTTTAAATGCACAAAAGTTCTACGATAATTTAAAGAATAATTTTTTTTAACAATGTTTGTCGAGTTTGTTGTTCTACGTGGAAGTGATCGTCGGCATTTTGTAGGTACTGAAAATTTGGAAAATAATTTTCTTCCTCTCTTTAGGCCGACATTTTATCAACGTCGTGTGTCACGAGCTTCAAGCGCAATTTATGCAATACAGAGAGAGGCATTTCAATCATCGGGTCGGTCAGGCTAAACTTTTTACGATTGTAATAAATGGCATTTAATACGTAAGTTGGGTAATGACCAATTTGATCATTTATTTAAAAAATAAGGGCTGAGGTGTACACCTATTTTCGGTTACGATGTTAGGTCCTATGCAAGGGAGGTGAGCCTATAAATATACCAGGCACAATGTTGGAGTCCGGACTGGTCGACTATTGAAAAGTTACATACATTTTATCCGACCCAGGATTTGAATCCAAAACCTCGTGATCGCTACACGAATTATTCGTCACTGGACCATCGTGGCAGTCAGCAATAGTGCTCAAAGTTATTTATTTATTATCATACTTAAATCGTGGGAGGCTTTTGACTGACAGGGAAGGCTTGTTTGGCTGACTATGAATTCAAAGTTCCATTACGCGAAGAAAAATCTTAGATAGCGTCAAACTTTAGTATTACTTAAATAAAATGTTATGCAATAGCATATTCTTTCAAATTGTCTGTTAAATTTTGTTAATTTGCAGATTATTTTGCCCTTCCCCAGACTTCCGCAGTTCGACAATTTCCAATTTTCACAAATGAATTTTGAAGGAATTATAAAGTTCTTGCTTTTCGGCTTCAATTTCAAAAGTTATCATCATAAAAAAGAGGCGCTCGTAGCGCTGTGCATCCACAGTGTTCATAGCGATCACCAAGATTAAGCAACCTTCAGCGCGGTCGGTCTGAGATGGGTGATCGTTTTTGTCTTTATAATATTCGAGCGCCTCCGTGTTTCGGAAAGCACGCTAAGGTGTTGGTCCATGTTACTACAATATGTTAGTGCTGGTCAAAATCCTGCCTCTAAAATCTACCAATCCGCACTGGATCCGCGTGGTAGAGTATGAATCATTTCGATTTTCGAGACCTTCTGTCTTTACTTAGAAGTAGAAGTTTATAGGCTGTTATATTAATTAATCATAAGGGCTCAAACAAATTTGATGTTTTAAGAATTTTCGATTGCGTTAATTAAGAAGCTTCAATTTTTATCAGTACATCAAGTTTATTTAACAAATTTATTTCAAATTTGTGTCTACCATAGACAATTGATAGCTCTACAAGTTCCTGAGGAAAAAGGGTTTTAACTGTCGAACAGTTAAACCGCTGGGCAACAAGGTGATTCTATAAGGGTTCTATTTTTACCAACTGAGGCATAGAACCGTAAAAATGAACAAAACTCATAAATGATGTATCTGATATGATTCACGATATGACTCTATCGTGAATATGATTCATATGACTCTACATACATCAGAATGTGTTTTAATACTATAAAAATCCTTCCTAGAACCGGGTAATACTCAGATAAATCAGTCTCGACGACTCGACTTGAGGACCTTGACCCATCCATCGGAAGTGAAATAAAGGAAGGAACTTTTTAGTTACCACCGGTTCATCGTAATTGCGGTTGGAATTTCCTCCCTCCTAGTTGGGTACGTGCCAAAAGCGAAATCACCGCAAATGGCAACTCGAATAGGTAAATTTCCTATTCGATCCTATATAGATCATCTTGTAATACTGAACTAGGCTGCTTTTTCTGCGTATTTTAGGCCAACCTCCAGTAATGGAGACACTGACGTTTCAGAATTTGAAAAAGGGTCTCTATTGCATGTTTTTGTTTAATTCTTCCTTCCGCCCATCTTTCGATCTTATGATGCGGATTGTTTAATAGTAAAACCTACCCTAAAAACACCGAAACATAGGGGATAGTTTTCTTTATAAACGTTAAAAAGGGTGGTCCAAAATAGGGAAAGGACAGTATCATCGATAGAAGGTAATACAAGAACAAATTTTTATTGGAACGAGTTCCATTACAACAATATTGACAAGACATTGCCCAAATAACTGAACCCATAGAATATTTTAAGAAACAGCAATATTATACAGGTTTAATTTCTGTGAACTATATATAAATATAAGGAAACTTTGATCATACACAAATAATAAACGTAATTTTCATATTATGTAACCGTAGATGGGATCTTTATTTTGCTGGGAGTTTTGCGACGCTGATTTGAATATCCTTGTGTATAATATTGTGTTGATCTGGTTCTACTATGACTTACAAATATATTGAATATTTGTATTATTATCCTAAACTTATATTACCAAATTATTAACGGTTCTGGTTGGTTCCTTTTATTATAAAATGAATGAACACCGTCGCGCCTATTGTCCGGGGGTTATGGCAGACGTGTATTGTGTACACCTACTTTTCGTCGATGATGTTAAGTCCATTTTATAATATAAATCTGACTTAGTATGAACATTATCCCACATAATAAACTTCCTCTACTACAGCTTAGATAATTTTATAATAATTTTGAAATAACTTGCTCTACAAATTTGTGTGGGCTTCAGTAGGTAGTTACCTCTCTGACGATTTTGGCGCGGAGACCCACACTGGGGATAATCCTACAAGTACTAGAGGACAACCCGTCGATTAATTACCGACAAAACTCGACACTAACCGCGGATAACAGGCACTCCGACAAGACTTGGTCTATGATATCATACGCACATGCAGCTTCGCTGAATTTGAAATCTGTTCTGTATAGGTAAAATTAGTCAGTCAATTAGTCGGGTCTTCTTGTGTAATATGCGAAGCGTCCCTTAACCGTATCACACGTTAAGTGTCTCTATATTTTCATACATAATTTCATCAAATATTTGACTATGCATGTGGATTAAAAAATTATTTGACTTCTCTATCTATATCATCATATCATCCTCAGATCCCTCGCGGGGTAGGCAGAGAGTACAGAGTTCCAACAGGTTCTTTCCTTACATACCTCTCTGGTTTCCCATTTTCATAGTTCATCTCATACACGCTCGGCGGTTACGGAGACTTTTGACTTGTGATTTAGATCAGAAGACACGGTCTTTTTGGTCATGATAAGATAGTCTAGGTCTTCCCCGGTACCTACATCCTTCGACTTTCGCATTGTGTATCTGTTTTGTCATTCTTTTTACTGATATTCATTCTGTATGCCCGAACCAACGGAGCATACCCTTTCTCATCTTTACACCGATACTATTTTTCATATCAGTTCGCTTTCTTACTACGCTGTTGCTTGCATTTCGACAGCATTTATTATCTGATTTAAGGCGCAATATGTGAGAAGCTCTGCGCAAAAGTCAAGTTATGTAAACTTGACTTTTGCCTAGTACCTGGTGGAGAACTATAGAGTGGACAACCTGTATTTGAAACAAACGATATTGATCTAGGTTTTTTAGGTTGCCACGTGGGTCTAAAGGCAAAGCGCGTCGCTTTTTGATCACGAGGTCCTGGGATCAAATCCTAGGTCGGCCAAATGTAGTTTTTTTAATGAAAAATTCCCAGGATCAGTCTGGAGTCTATAATTGTGCCCAGTACATGGCAATAGGCTCGCCAGCTACTCGTATTACGTGGAACCTAATATCGTGGGCGAAAAGTGGGTGTACTCAGCACACCTCTGCCACCCCCGCTTGGGCGATATAGGCGTGAGGGTGTTTATTTTTTTTTTACTAGTACGCTTAAGTACGTTTCCCAAAATAAGAAAGACCCATTAAAATCTGTATGCCCGAACAAACTAACGACTAACTTACGCTAAAGTTTTGTGTTCAGACACATCTAAATCTTACTTTTCATGTGTAGTGAACGCAGTCTATATAAGATATTTAAAGGCAAAGAATTATAGAGGCTAAATGTAGTCACAGATCATCACCAGTGAAAGGGAAAAAATAAGGCTAATAATTAGGTCTCTCCCGATGGGGACAGTAATGATTGAAATCAAAACCTATGGTAATGACGTGTCGCCGGCTTTTCAATAGCAAATAAAAACTAATTAATAGATTCAGGTCATACATTTTAATTACTAAACATAACGAAGTTATGGAAAATGGTAGCAGGAATTAATTGGGAATTTAGATGTAATTTAAAATTAAACAAAATAAAACCTTTCATCGGAGAAATGCAGTTGATTTCTTATGTGAATAAATATTGGGTGGGATTTAGCATGTTTACTGTGGCTAAAAGTCTTCATACGTATAATTTTTCAAAAAAAAAGCGCAGCCCCACACTTGGATTTATTTCTGTATCGTGGGTGCGTTTACAAACATGAAAATTCATATACACAAATACTAAGACCGAAACAAATATATGCGGGTCACACAAAGATTTATCCCGTGCCGGAATCAAACCCCCGACTATCAGACACAGCGGAGCGGCTTACGCTTTTAACCACTGTGCTAAATCGTCCGTGTCTGATCCTTACTGATGTTAACTGATATTGATATTAACAAGCGTATTTTGAAAATATACGGCAAGATTATTGCCAGTGTACAGCTTTGAAGTACCACGAAAACTCGCTCTAAAGGTTGTGCTTTCAATGAGATGAATACGTTTTATCCGGATAAGACTTTCAGGCTTGTGCCACGCCAAACGCTTTTTTTGCTTAAACTTGCGAACACTCTTTTGTATTTTGCTATAAAGACTTTCATGAAGATATTCAAGTGTAATTGAGTGAATAATGATGGAGAACAATATTGCCTGTTCTCCTTAGTGGGGCGGAAACCCTCACTTTGTCTTCTTAAGAGCATTAGCAGTTGGTAGTAGAAGTTTCTGTATAGTATCGCTAGTGACGTGACGGTGTTTTTTTTTTATTAATTATTCGAGTCTTTAGTGCATTCTCTACTAGGAAGAGGGAAATAAATTTCCTTTCAAATAATTTCTTATTTATGTCACGATTGCCCTAACATAACTTTAAAGTAAGTTTTGTAGTCACTAGTGACCAACTAATTATTAGTTGTGTGTTCTTAAAATGTGTATTAGTTACTAAAACACATTTTAAGAACCCAACTTAGTTTTTTTCATTTTATTTACTTTAATAACAATATTAACATGCTAAACAGATAATTACCCCAAATGGGTCTGACTGTCGCTTATGTCTCTGTAGTACTTATGCGTGTTAAAGTTATAAATAAGAGATAATAATAACCTTTAACGAATAAAAACATTTCTGTGCCCTTTTCTCGCTCTTTAAAGCTATCCTCTAGGGCGCAGTGAAGAGATTTCTACGAGCGTGTCTTGCTCCCGACATTCATCAAGTTTAACGATGCCATCTTCGTCGGCGTTTGTCCGGTCCTCAAACGCCCTCGGTGGGCTGTCTGCGGTGCGATAAACTTTAAAGTGCACTTTGTAGCAAATGTTGCTTCCGCCCTGAAACTTTCATCGGTACCCGATGCTCTGCAATTTGAAAATCGAACTCGATAGCTAAACAATTTATGTCGTTGCAGAAACATTTGTGTTAACTGGAGTAAAGTAGCTCGCGATGACGGGTTTGGAGAAATAGGTCATACTTAGCCACCCAGGTCCAGTGCGGATTAGTGACGATAGGTTTGTTGCCACGTGCTATTGGAAGTTATCAAGCCGTCTGTAATGCTTCCAACTTGGCTTAACGACTACCATATTAAGTGGTAACCGAGACCACCGGCTTGATGTGCCTTCTGAAGCACGAAGACTCTCGAATATAAAACATTCATTTTCATATTCGAGCATCGTCTTGCTTCAGATTGGTAGAGGTAGATTTGTGACCATCCGCTGTTGTATCAAGCCAAAAATAAGGCTTCTAACTTGGCTTAACGACTACCAAATTAAGTGGTAACCGGGACTAACGACCGGTGCCTTTCAAAGCACGGGGACGATCGAATATGAAAATGCCGCAAACGCGAACCCATATCAGACTAGCCGTACCGAAAGCTGCTTAACTTTGGTATTTGCTACAAATATCGCCGAACTAAAATTTTAGGAATATCTTGCACAGTGCGTATTCGCTATAATGTATATTGGATTGTAGGTCGCTATTTCCCCTTGCACGAAAGTAATATGAAAATGTGTATCTTCACAGCGACAGCTGAGCCTAATGGAGCGGTGCTAGTTAATTACTATCTGTCTACCCGTACCGGTATATTCTGTTCTTTGAAAAGTTAAATTTGATGAGCGCTATCACTCGTCTGTAGTGAATTTTCTGAATTATACCTTGTGTTTATAAATAGAGGTTATCGTAGCTCTGCGGATCCCCGGTGTTTTTAGCGATTGCTAAGGTCAGAGACCTCAATAATTGTTATTTAACCTGGACTGTACCTTGTGTGTACCGGTTACGCATAGTTTGTTGCTTGTTCGTTCAAACGCAACATCGTTTCTCTGAAATGCATAATCGTTTGTGACAATACCATTTTCAAGTGCTTCTATGCTTCAGAAGGTATTTTAAGCCGTTGGGTATTACAGAACGTAAATCAGTCTGATTTTTGTACTAAAATGTTAGTCTTAAAACTAGATTCACGACTGATTTCCACGTCGTGGATTATGATCTATTCTGATGAGCCGATCCATGGATCGTTCTATTCCAAATAGTGGCTGGAGACGTTAAGACATAAAGATACATTTAAAAATGACGAAACAATGGTTTAGTTCAGTTATTAAGAGCTTAAATCTCACCGCCAACTGGGTCAAGTAGTCGCGAGTTCAATACCCGCCTAGAAGAAATCTTTCTGTGACCCATAAATATTTTTTTCGGTTTCGGTGTTTTTTGTGTGTAAATTTCATGTTTGCACGTACGACACAGGAATATTGCCGAGTATGCGATACTAGCCCAGGCAAAGTACTTTAAAATAACACATGACTAATTGACAAATTATTGGTAGAACGTCATGTCAAACGGCTTTATCACAATTTCTTGTATGTTGGTCCACAAATTTTCCTCATGATCCGTTGCTTGTTCTCAACTTACGTCAAACAATAAAGATAAAGCGATTCCATTATGTGCAGTAGTATAGGATAAAGATCAAATATCTTTGAGGTTTACTGATTTTGGTGTCGAGTGATATTTGCAGGAGAAATTGATTCTCTATTGTCTTGCCATTTAAAGTGAATGTATAGGGTTATAAAGATCTATTGTTTTCGAATAATTAAAATCTTTCTTTCTTTCTAAGGTACATTCTTATCATTTAGTGCAACGACATTTTGTGTGCAGAAGACAACTAGAAACAAATATTCAATTGCTATTAAAGGGTGAAAATATAAAATTGTGACGGCTTTATCTAATGATTAGAGCATGGCCTGCCGCCGATTGGTTCGAGTAGTTACGGATTTCATCTTCGCACGGAACAAATCTTTCTGTGATCTACATATGTTTGTTTCCACTTAAGGTGCTATGTTTGTAGATATCATGTTTGTAAACATGTCCGTTCATTTTTTTTAAATAAAAAAATGTAACCTAACGCTAGGAATTGTTTCTGTGTCGTGGATGCGTTTACAAACATGAAATTCACATGCATAAACACTCAGACTGAAACATATATTTGTAAATAACAGAAAGATTTGTCCTAGTAGTCCCGACTACTCCGTCCAGTGGGCGGTGCGGCTTAAAGTCTTAACCACTGGACTAAGTCGTCGATCAAACGAACCAATGACAAGGGAATAATTCCTAGTGTGGAACAATGGTTTTCATAAACAAAAATTGATGAGCGAGTAGGTATGAAAGACAGTATCGGTGTAAAGATGAGATAACGTATTCTCCGTTGGTTCGGGCATATAAAAAGAATATCAGAAGAAAGAATGACAAAGCAGACATACAATGCAGACTTCTGCATTGTATGTCTGCTTTGTCATTCTTTCTGAATTTCGGAATGATGTAGGTACCGGGGAAGACCTAGACTATCTTACTACCACCAAATAGACCGAGTCTTATCTGAAGGACAAGTCAAGAGTGTGTATGAGAGGAACTATGAGAGTGGAGGAAGCCAGATAGGTATGTAAGGAAACAACCTGTTAGAACTCTGTACTCTCTGCCTACCCCGCAAAGGATCTGGCGTGATGATATAGGAAGATAGACAGATAGAAAAATGTTGAATCTTACACGTAAACAAGCTGTTTAATTCTCTTCAGCTTATAAAGCCCTCAGAAGGTTCAACATTTTTTGCGGTAATTTTGTTCTATCTGGGAACTCTTTACGTAGGATATGTAGTGCATAAATAATGACGTAGGTTAGTGGTTCATTTCCATTCAGTCTGCACTAGATGGAAGATTTAAGGAGGCTAATGTGCTACCTAATATTTCATTTCCTTTATCATTTAGGTTGCTAGTAGCGCTGTGTAGCCCCGTTGTTACAGCGGTAAGCGATACAAAGCTTAAACTTAAACCAAGATCAGTCTGAAATCGGTGATTGTGGTATTCCTACATTTAAGCGTCTCCGTGTTTTGGATCCACGTTCCGATTGCCACTTAATGTGGTAGTTATCAAGCCATGTTAAGGCTTGGTAAGTTCCAACAGCAGGCAGTCACAAACCTGCCTCCATCAATCTGCACTGTGTCCGCGTCTTGGAGTTTGACCTAATTCCTCACAATTGCAATTATGAGAGAAGGCTCTTGCCCGGCAGTGGGATAGTAAAATTGTTCGGTAGTTCATAAATAGCTTTTACAACTGCTATGGGCACTCAATGTGGCTTGACTTTATACCAAAAGCAGTCAAAAATTTTCGAAGAATTCAAAAACAAAATATTTGTGATTGGAGCGTGATCTCTATGTGTGTTGCTTTTTACAGAATATATTTTGTACTTACAAAAAAATAACTTCGACGCATTCTTTTTTCTCAAATACTCTAAAAGCCGGTCCTTGTTTCTGGCATACGGTACTATCACGGAAGATGTCGCTCGTGCTTAGTGTCGGTCTCATCTCACGCTTTACGGCCGCTCGCAACCTGTCACGACGGCCAGTGCTCGTTACATCAATTTATTGCGCCCTCGGAGGGAATTCACACTTTTTGCGTCAGTTTTATACGGTAGAGCTTTCTTTAGCATGTAACCGGCAACAGCGAGTCCCCATAAAAGTATAAGATACACATGGTAGTTTGTTACTTCAGAGGCGTTAACACGCATAGGTTGACGTTAGCAAAATATTATAGGATTGACATGTTATCCTTTTCACATAAGAGATTTACTAAATGAACATGAATGTGACGGCACGTTTTCTCGATAGCATTACGCTAACGTCAACTTATTCATGATGAGCCATTCAGAGAGGTAACGTCAACTTATTCACGAGAAACCGCGCTGTAACGTTATCTTTTTTTAGTATATCTGTTATATGAAAGGGATGGCATATTAACTCGAAAGCATCACGGTAATGTTTATCTGTCTGTACTAAGTCCTCAGATCAGTTATTTCTCTGATCTGAGGTATTAACTTCTTTTTCTTTTCAATAGTCCTCTAACGTGGATCATCATCATCAGCCCGTGTCAGTCCACTGCTGGACGTAGGCCTCTCCCATGGCACGCCACTAAGCTCGATCTTCAGCTCTCCTTCTCTAATCCCTGCCCGCTGCCTTACGAATATCGTCGCCCCACCTAGCTATAGGGCGCCCTACACTACGTTTGCCGACACGCGGTCTCCACTCAAGAACCAGTCTGCCCCAACGGCCATCGGTTCTGCGGCATATGTGACCTGCCCACTGCCACTTCAGCTTGCTAATTCGCTGAGCTATGTCGGTAACCTTGGTTCTCTGACGAATAACTTCGTTCCGGATTCGATCCCTAAGAGAAACTCCGAGCATAGCTCTTTCCATAGCTCGTTGAGCGGTCTTGAACTGGTGGACAAGCCGCACAGTGAGTGGCCACGTTTCGGCTCCGTATGTCATTACAGGTAGGACGCACTGATTAAAAACTTTCGTTTTTAGGCATTGGGGTATGGGCGATAAGAAGACTCGACGGAGTTTTCCAAATGCTGCCCAGCCCAGCTGTATCCGTCTCTTAACTTCCTTGTCGAAGTTGTTTTACCTAGTTGGAGCACCTGCCCTAGGTATACGTACTCAGAAACAACTTCGAGGGGGGCTCCGTGAAACATATTTCAAGAACTCATCATAAAGTTACCATAAGTTATAAGCTTTCTTAAAAAGCATTCAAATGCATATCATAGATAGACAAAATAAGTGAGTACCTAGCAACAGTTTTTCACTGGTTTCAGGAAGTTGGCGCGGTGCCATACTGGGACTTGTCGCGCGCTGTCATATACCAATAAAAAATGCTCGAGGCTTGGGACTTGAGAGATGGAAATGGAACTGAGTGGTGTGAACGTTTCACATCTTGAGCATAATGTTGAGATTTTTAGATTTTTCAACCGATTTTCCCAGTAACTAACTAATCTGTTATTTAGTAAGAAATTTTGTAGAATAAACGTGGGAAAATATATTAGCCTATAAGTACTCTTCTATTGCTGGCCTTCACTCAAAAATCGAGGTGAAATAGATGAGGTCGTACTTCAGCATGGGGAACAGTGCGGATTTGTGGAAGCAGGTTTGTGGCCATCTGCTGTTGGAACTACTCAAGGGGCCTATTTATAACGACTAGTTTTATTATTATAAGAGGATTAAAAACGACTAGACTACTATTGGTATTTTTCTCTGATCATCCCACGATCCCTTATCTTATATATATACTTATCACAGTTATAGATTTACTAGTTGACTTGACTCGTTTTTCTTCCGCGTTGACTTTAGACATGAACCTTAAATTTTTTCGGCATAAAAAATATGTGTTAATCCAGGTAATAAACTACCTGTGTGCCAAGTTTTATCTAAATCCATTCAGCCATTTTTAAATACACACATTTTCACATTTATAATATTAGTAGGATTTGTAGAACTTATAACCGTGATTCCCAAACTAAGCAAATGCTTGTGTTTTGGAAGCCAGTCTAATACAGTTCAATACAGTCTGTATTGGCAAATTATAAATAAATATTCGTATGGAAGATAGTATCGGTGTTAAGATGAAAAGGGTATGCTCCGTTGGTTCGGGCATATAGAAAGAATATCGAAAGAAAGGATGACAAAACAGATATACAATGCGAAAGTGGAAGGCTGTGGGTACTGGGGAAGACCTAGACTATTGTACCATAACCAAGTAGACCGTGAGCAAATAGATCTTATCTGAAAGGCAGGTCTAGTCTTATGGAGGTAAGCGGCGAGCGTGTATGAGACGAACTATGAGAGTGGAAGAAACCACAGAGATCTGTAAGGAAAGAAACTGTTGGAACTCTGTACTCTCTGCCTACCCTGCAAGATAACTGTCGTGATGATATAGATAAATATTCGTATTGATTATTACGAATGATCTCAAAATAAATGACAGTTTGAGACGCTAGTAGCGGTGTCCTACCGCGATTTTCTTACCAATCGCCAAGGTTAAGCGGCGTTCGGCTCAGTGGCTCTGAGATGGGTGACTGTTTATAAAATTCTTCGGAAAGCACGTTAACCGTTAGTTCCAGTTACTACTTAATGTGATAGTTATTAAGCCAAGTTTGACGCCTAATATGTGGCTTGATTAGTACCAGCAGCAGGTGACCATGAATCAGTCTACATCAATCAGCACTGGATCTGCGAGGTGAAGTATGTCCTAGTGAAACAGATAAGGCTGGTTAATTGTTATTATATTATGTATATTACAGCTTTGCCAGTAGTAGGAGAGTAATGATCAGGGTGTTTGAGTCATGTCCGAGGTGCAGCTGCAAGGCAATTATTGCTGAAAATAAAGCTATTCACTCTTTGCGGCTAGGAACCACGGCTATGATCAAAAAAATAAAGCGTTCAGCCAGTCAGCCAGCCAGTTCGTCAGCGTTCTATTGTCAGCTATCAAAACCCAAGCATCCGTTTAAAGGCTACACTTTTTGTTTGGTATGCTTTTGTTTGCAGTCCGTTCCCTTTGTACGCTGCAAACAATTTAGTGTGTAAGGGTTGTGTTGGGACAAATATTGTTTATTTGTCACGAAAATAGTTTTATATAATTTATTGGTTAAAGACGTGCCCTGATAGATCGCGATGTACCGAAAGTTAATAATTAATAAGGAAGTCTAGCCCGCGGTTTCGAGTTTTTCAGATGATTCATAACTACCGGTCGATTTCGTTGTAGCGTCAACCTTGGCAGTGGAATAGTTGAGTTTACTCCTTAGTACATGGGACCTCCGTGAACTTTCGTTAATGGTCTTTCGAGGAACTGGATTCTGGCATTATTCTAGATGGTGGTTCTGGGTGGTTAGCGGATGGTTTTAAGCTGTCGAGAACGCTTCTGCTAATAATCCTGGCGCTCGGCTGTTGCCTGTCTGCTGTAGTGCCTAAAGTGAAAATAATTTTAAAATAAACCGGGGAACGTAAATACAAAATTGAAGTTTATATATTTACAGTTGTTTGTATTCGTCTATCTATCCATCTATATTATCACGCCAGTTCCCTTGCGGGGTAGCCATAGAGTAAACAGTTCCAACAGGTTCTTTATATACAGACCACTCTGGCTTCCTCTATTAATAATGTGAAATAAAATATAATAATAAACGTACAAAAATCGTATATATCCTCAGCCGAAAGTCGTACGCTGTAGGATAAAGTCCTCCCCAAAGACCGCCTCGAGAACCTGCCTTGCTCTACATATCCACTTTCTACACACGACCTTTACCAAGTCAACGGTTCATCTAATAGGGAGTCTGCCCACTCCACAAGAAACTTTAAACTTCATAAATTGCGGATTTTTTAACCATATAAGCGATTGCGTAGAGGTTAGCACGAGAAGATTGATTTTAGCGAGACGCTAGTAACTTGATATGTCAGCCTTGTCGCACTATATTTTTTTTAAACATTCATCAACGTGACAACTCGCCTACTAGCAAGCGTCGCGGTAACGTTAATCTTTTCGTGCTAATCTCTCTGGTTTATTTGTATTCGTACATTGCGGAGTATATAAATATACAATAGCTACGTAAGGGGTGGAAAACTAGTTACGATCGCTCACTCGAAGGGTCTGAGTAGACTTAATAACGAGGCTTGGACCAACAAAGCCCTGTTTGCTATCTAGTCGTATGACAATGAACTTGTCTGCGAACAAGTTCCGAGTATGTGTACTTATAATATGAACTTCAAAGAAATTTAAGCAATTTTCGTATATGTTCGAAAATTGCTTCAAGTTTCATGTAAATACCATTTATTGTTTGCTTGTTGAAGTCTACATTGTAACTTTGAAGTTTAAATAAATTGGTAGAAGTGTTAATTTGTTCTTAACAATTGTAGATAGGTAGGTACTTGAGACATAGCTTTGGTTCGGTTTCTCTCTGGATTTTTAATTACTTATATTAGAAGAAGAAAGAAACTGAATTCGACGTCTGTTAATTAACTAGTTGTGCGCCACGGGAATCCCCATCGTTAATTATACCCCCATTTAACCCTTTTAAAGGATGAAAATTCTCTGTGCTCACCATAAGGTAAGTAAGAATATATAAATCCTGTGTGAAGTTTCATGTTCCTAGACCCAGCGTTCTGCTGTTTACTCAGTAAGTATTAAGTTTTGTTAAGTAGACTAGCAGTTTCACGCAACTTCGCAGCCAGTCGACTACAGCGTCACTTTCTGGGTCCAACTATAGAATCATCCGGGCGTTCTATAGTATAAAAAAAATCATGAAAATTATGAAGCCCTTTAGTAGAAGAAAAATTGCGAACACACACTGGAATTTTATATTTAAACAGAAATACAATTTCGTATTTGCAGCTAAGTATAGTCACACGACCTATAAATAGATTGCATGAAATATCGTACGGTAAAAAGGCACTGACCTCTGAACTTGAAGATGTTTACGTGAGGTCATCATATTCACTCGAGACGATCGATGTCGCCCTGATTTTAGTCAAGAGTGCTTGAACTTATCCGAAGCGTTGCTGACCCACGATTTTTCATATTTTTATATAAATATTTTAAAATTTTAGTGAAAAATCAGTCTATTTTTAATTTAAATGTATTTTGTTTTCATTGAATATGGCGTTATGATATAAACAGATTGTTTTCACTGGTTCTCATGTAGAGACTAACCGAAAACATGCCCATGACGTAAAGTAACATTTGAACATATAATGTGTCGATATACGTACGATTATTATGTAAATACGTCATGAGCCAATTGTACGATACCAACTCAGATACAGTCGAATGAATTGTCGCAATACGTTGTGTCTTCAACGGCAAATTATTCTCAGGGGATGGGAGCAAAGTATACCTTATTTAACATCATGCTGTTAAATTGCTTCATTCCTTATAATACCGGGAGTATTGCTTGCTTCTGTAATAGGTTCACGCTGAACTTGTTTCCCGCGGTTACCAAATGTTGTTTCGATTAAATTGTTTGTATTTTTCGAGACAATACGCCAGATTTCCCTCGGGGTTGACCCAGCTTTATTGCTTACTCGATATTTCAGAAAAATTAAAAATAACAATGATAGTAATAGGTAAACAGTAATTCATTACACAATGTTGGATTTTAAAACTGAAATAAATATGTTAACTATTATTGGTTTAGCTAATGAAGAACTTCAATTCTGTATCTTTATCCGAGGCTTTAGCATTAAACGCTGTTTAGTCTTTTTTACTGTAACTCTAAGATTTAATTAAATATACCCATTGAAGATGAAATTGTATGCTAACATATGTATAAACTGTTCTCAGACCTTAGAGCTAGCTTGATATATATTAGGTACATCCGCTTATATCGCGCAAATGAGTTTTTGCCGGCATGTCATTTCTAGTTTGCGGTCTGAAAAGGGATTGAATCGTGCAATGGTATTTGAAGGATCGTTTTTTCTCATCCCTATCATATGGGAACTTACATCGTCGGCAAAAAGCGGGTGTACCCAGTACACCTCTGTCACCCGCTTGGGGAATATAGGCGTGACGGTGGGTTTGTTTTTCTGGTACAGTGGCGGTGGATACTTTTATATACTTTTTTGCTAGTGTGTTTCTGATGGATATACCGAACCAGGTGCAAAAGAAATGATGCTCACGAAAACATCAATGAAATAGAATTCTCAATGAACAGCTCCATGAGTTGATAAGATCTACCACTAATTTTGAAGTCAAACAAAAAACACCCATGTTGGTTCTCATGTCACTTTTTTAACATTTATCTTAAAAAAGAAACCGATCCTTTAACTGAGAAGCTGTTACGGATAACCCCAATATTAAGAACTGGAAATTATATTGCTGTTAAAGATAATCGCCCAATTGCAAACAAATTTACTATCAACGCTTGCCAAGGTATTCGAGCCTATCCTACACAAATATGTTTACTTTCTAGTTCAGCTGTTTTTATGTATGTTAATTAACACATAATCCGAATATAACATAAAATCTGGTGAATGGTATTTTTATCCATTGTAACCGCAGGGGTTTTGAGGTGACCATTGTGTCCAATTGCGACTTTGTACTATGTAAATTCGAAGGAATTTACAATGATATATTGTGCTGGTTAAACTCTTAACTCTTGAGATTTCCCAGAGCCTCCTCAGTATTTTAGTTGTTCACCTTCGCGATCGCCAGCAGTTAGCTAGACTTGGCTTGGAAAAGTCAGCGCCCTACCAAATGCGTTACGAAATGTTAAGAAATAGCCATCTATAATAACAATAAAACAGCCTCTACTATCCTATTGATGGACCAAGGCCTTTTCTCACAAATTAAAATCAGAAAGAACAGATTATTCTCCACCACATAGTTGCAGTGCGGATTGGCAGAGACTACACGTTATAGCCACCTGCTGTTGGAACTTATCAAGTTACCTATACTGAATACAAGTTCGCCTAATGACTTCCATATAAAGTGATAACCAGGACCAATGGTTTAGCATGTATTATGAAGCATGGAAAAGCTCGAATATGTAAATGCCACAATGGGGTTACCAAACTGGGACTGACCTAGTCGAATGTTGCTTAACCTTGATGGTCGCTAAGAACACTGTAGCCACGAGTGACTGTAGTGCTACGGGCGTCTCACTTTATTATCATTATTATCTTATCTCTATGAGAGTAGAGGAAGCCAGAGAGGTATGTAAGGAAAGAACCTGCTGGAACTCTGTACTCTCTGCCTACCCCATAAGGGATATGGCGTGATGATATAGATTATCTTATTTTCATTATTATTTATAGGTGATTCATTCAAAATGCCTTTTGTACGCCAACGACCTCACTCTACCTATATGGAAATAAAATCCACACTGGATTGTTTGATGCTTCAGTATGATTCATAATAAACGAGATTCATAATAATCATAGATAAACGCGAATAGAGTATCAAAAACCAAATGAAGTTCACGCTAGTAAATGGAATGAATTGACTTTTGGCCGAATGCGGCACTCAATCGGATTTTATTATAAGTCAGGGATGGAAGGGTATAATAAAAGATTTACGTGCCATATTCATCAATATGTTCACATTTGGACAATGATATGATCACAGTTTTCCTAGGGACTGTAATATTATTATGATTTTTCAATGTTGATGGTCTCTATAACTGATGCAATGTAGGTTTAATACCCAAATAAACCCACTAAAAGCATACGTAATGGGTAATTGGCCTCTTGGTAATTTGCTGACTAGAACACGTGCTCAAAAGTTATAAGTCGAAATGAAGATTCATTTATAGTACTTATTCAACTTTTACTTATGATATCTTCGATTTACAGAAAAAAGACTCAAAATATCCTACGTATAAATCTATTGTTACGTGTTTCTATCTTCAATCTAACACGTACAAATTTGAGCATCGATTTGACTGCACTGAATACATCAATCGGCAAAATTTTAATTAGTTTCCGCCTTGTCTTGAAATTTTACTTGCTAACTATGGCACATTATTAGAACAGTCAAATAACACTTACATACCCACAAATTGTAGTAAATGTTAGAAAATACCCGTTTCAAGTAGACAGCAGAAGTAACTACTTTAATTAAGTAGTTTTTCCTTTTTTATCAGGGAATAATCGAGTTACGCCAAGTTTGGAATTAAGTAAGTTTCGATACCTTTATAGTATAAAAATGGTACATACGAAATGTAAGATAGATATATAGAGTACTATTTATTATACACCAGCGAAAATACAGCAGAGAAATAGAATGTGATGTTATCTTAAGATAGAGGGACAATTTAAATAAATTGTATTTTTTTTTTATAAATGAGCTCTGAATAACCTTTAGCGCACTCAGTTTTCCGAAGTCTGGAACATAGTTTTCTATCTATCTATATCATCACGTCAGATTCCTTGCGAGGTAGGCAGAGAGTACAGAGTTCCAACAAGTTCTTTAGTACGCTCCGGCTTCCTCCACTTTTATAGTTCACAGATAGTTTTGTTGGTTAATATTCTAAGTATTCAAAAAAAATTTAAAATGAAAACTCCCGGTTATAGCTACCGCAAGGTTTTATTTCGGACTTTCTTTATCTAAGTAGGACCCGAGTGTAAGATTTAAGACCGCAATATTAATCTTGACGCAGAAAGTAAAAAGGCTTATAAAAATATATTCTTGAGAAAGAAAATATAAAACATCGAGATATAGTTTCTTCAAAATAATTGTTGTTTATATAGAAATCGCATACAGCTTTGCCATTTTATTTCCAATATCTTTAATTAATTTTCATGTTCCAAGTTATACTGTAGCAAAACAGTAGGTAATACGAAATATAGGCAAACCGCTTTTTACAAGAATAGACGAAGTTTATGACAAGTAAACTGGTATGATAACAGTATCATGCCAGTTCATTTGTTACATAAACTAAACTATTAATATAAACACCAAATTGCAGAGTTTAGTGTGTTTATTATACCTGTTTCTGTTTTCAATTATCTTAACATCTCTTAAGGCCTAAGGTTAGTTGGATGTCTCATATTTGAGTAAAGCTCGCCTTGCTAAATGAAATTCTTAAGAAAAATACTTCTATATCTTAGCAAGGTACCTATACAACAATAAACAAAAAAATATTATAATAATTATCAACCGCACGAAGGAAGTCTTTGAATGCAGGTGGCATCGGACCGGTTGCGCTGAAAAGGGATTGGGAAGACCTATGTTTAGCAGTGGACAAGTATAGGCTGAGATGATGATGATTATGAAATAAAATGTCTGTCTTTAAGTCAGATAGGCGGTATATTTTTTTAAAAGAATACGAAGGCCAATACTTGGAATTACTTTCGTGACGTGTGCGTTTATAAACATGAAAGTTACATACACAAACACCCAGATCGAAACAAATATTTGTAAGTCTTTTCCCGTGCGGGAATCGAATTCGCGACTACTCGATCCAGTGGGCGGAGCGGCTGCAGCTCATGACCACTCGACCAAGCGGTATTGGATGCTCATGGTCGATTGATCACGTATATTCCTAGTTTAGTTTGAACTAAGTGTGTTAGATAATATTTTGAATACTCTCATGCAAGCTAAACACGATGCAGCTGTGATAGCTATTGTTACAGTTTGTTGTTTTATTTAACTAAAATAGGATTTTTGAAAATTCATCCCCTAAAAATTATCGATAGAAAATTCCATCGGGCACTCGGTTAAACTGTACAAATAAATAAAATTGAAGTATTTGTTCAGCTTTTTAGTCAATGTATATATACCGTATTTATAACAATAAAATAAAAAATTTTAAAATGTTTGTCTGTCTGTTGGCTCCAGCTAATCTCGGCTGGGACTTTCACCGGCAGATACCTGATGATATAAAGAGTAACTTAGGCTATTTTTATTTTAGGGAAGATCCACGCGGGCGTTGCCTCGTATAACAGCTAGTTATTTTATATATTCACCAAATGCCAAAAAAAGCATTGCCTACATCTTGTGAAATTTATATATTTTCTTCTTTTCTAAAGATTACATCTTCCCGTAGTAACTGTTACGTAGTGGTTAAGTACAAAACTAAACTCGATCCAACCTTATGCAATGGCAATACAAAGAATCCAGAACATCTCTAGAAGTGACTTGCAGCAAGTACTTTAAAGGGAAGTTTACATTATGTAAAGAAAATTCTCCAGTAGTTGCGGAGCAGTTCTGGGTATAAGGCGATGCGGGTGGTACGTGGGCGGAACGCGACTATTTCACAATGGTTCAATGTAAACTGCGAGCCTTTATATTATTAAGACATTGTAAATTTTTCTTTCTACAGAAATTGCTGTGTTGGTCAGCTAGTTATAAGTAATTATTAGGAGTTAATAAAGTGCAGTTTTCAAATGGAATTATAGGTAAAATCGGCTCGACGGTTGTTACATTTCATGGAATTAAATTGTTAAAGGACAGATATAAGTACTAGGCTTCCTCAAAAGTAAAGCTAGTAAAAAACACAGTCATGCTTGACTGACAGATGTACTGTAAGGGGTATGCATAACATCGTCGATTATGTTAGGTCGTAGTGTAATAGAGGACGAACCAGCCGTAATTTCAGACTCCAGGCTACCACCGACAACCGATGGACCATAAAATCACACCTCTCCCGATCTAGGAATCAAAGCTAGGACCTCGTGATCACTAACTGCACTATGCACCACTAGACCAACATGGTAGACAATTACTATCTATAGAATAGATAATACAATAGCTTTTTCTTCTCGTTAAATAATCTATCTATATCATCACCAGATCCCTTGCCAGGCAGGCAGAGAGTATAGAGTTTCTACAAATTCTTTCCATACAAACTTTTCTGGCTTCCTCCACTCGTATAGTTAGTCTTATACATGCTCGCTGGTAACACTTTAAATAATAAATAAATGTTATAATCCGATCAGAACAGTAATACGGAGAATCAATATTTGACCTACCCTATACGGTAACATAGTGGAATGCCTCCCCGCGCAACGTTTAAATGTTTTTACTATTACCCAATTTGGTTGATGGGTGTTCGTTTAACCGGGACTTGGTTCCCAACAGTCATGGCAGTGTGAAGCGTCGCCGTATCATGGGCGTATCGCTGACGGAAGGGAAATGTTACGACATGACTCGAATCCGATCCTGAACCTTGCTTTACGTACAAAATACCGATAAAAGAGGTCAATTTCATAAAGGGTATGACATATATTGTATATCCTCCATTAATCTGTTTTGGGTCCGCGTGGTGACGTATTCTCTCTTATCTTGATTTTTGAGAAGGCTAGGGCCCGGTTTAATAAAACTAACAATGACAATTATTTAAAAAAATACTAACCTCGCAATTTCACGACAGGTGATGTTAATAAATGGCTAATTATTAACAAATTTGTGATTATGTCACATTGTCACCTGTTGCCAGGAGGACAGTGTTTTTTTAGATATTATCACCTATTTTAATTTCGCTGACGCGTCCGTTTAACTGACGATCACTGAAGCAGTAAGGTTCTGGAGTTGCGACCATGTAACGGAAGATATGGAGCCGCAGGCCCCTTTCAAGGTTGCCGAATGGCGAAGATCGTGGGTAAAGCTATTTAATTGTAACCTAAACATTGTATCCACACAATGTGATTCAAAAAAATAAAGGAAAAAAAGAGAAAGAGAATTAAATAAAAACATACAAGTCCGCTGAATTTCTTCGCTGGATCTGCTCAGTGGAGGCCGCGTTCCGATCCGATGGTAGATTAGTAGTTAAATTATATTTAAAAAAAATGTAAAGTGACGTCTTGTAAGCGCCACCGCAGGGAGTATACAAAATAAATAAGTTGAGTTTGAGTTTGAGCTGAAGCCGAGGTATAGCACAAAGTCGGTAGTTGTGGCGATCTTTGTGATCTCTTGCGGTGGACATATGGTGGATCCAACTAAGATGTGAAAGTTTGTATGTTTGATACTTAATCACGCAACAACATAGTAAATGATCGTTGAATTAATTACACGCATTTGTGTATCGGGTCGAGATTGCGGCGTAGAGTGCTCTCGTTAGTGGTCGCCAGCGAGGGGAACATTTATTTCGACCCAGATGGACCATCGCCCACCACCCCTAGTAATCATTTAACAGAATCGACCTGGGCCCTTATTTACTATCGCCAAACATGGTGTGTTATGGTAACTTTGTGAAATTGATGTGTTCTTTTCAATCCTGTTGCCCCAGTCAATGAAAATGAATTAACCGCTACTTTAATTCTAATGTCATAAGTGAATACAAAGAGCTTAGCATGAAAAGATTGAGGTTACCGTGACGCTAGCAAGTTGGTATGCCATCCTTGTCACTCTACATACAACGTGATAACACGATTACTCGCTAGCGTCACGTTAAGCTCAAAGTTTTCCTGCTAAGTTTAAGTCCTTAGTACATGAAATTAAAAGTAGGCATTAATCATCATCATCATCATCATCATTTCAGCCTATACTTGTCCACTGCTGAACATAGGCCTCCCCAATCGCTTTCCAGCGTAACCGGTCCGATGCCACCTGCATCCAACGATTTCCTGCGATTTTCACAAGATCGTCGGTCCATCTGGCAGGCGGTCGTCCTACGCTGCGCTTGCCAATACGTGGTCTCCACTCTAGAATCTTTCTGCCCCAACGCCCGTCCGATCTTCGCGCTATGTGGCCAGCCCATTGCCACTTCAGCATGCTAATCCTAAGGGCTATGTCGGTGACCTTGGTTCTTCTACGAATCTCCTCATTCCTGATTCGATCACGTAGAGAAACGCCGAGCATAGCTCTTTCCATAGCTCGCTGAGCAACTTTGAGCTTTTTTATGAGACCTATTGTAAGAGACCACGTCTCTGATCCATATGTCATCACTGGTAACACACATTGACTAAAAACTTTAGTCTTTAGGCACTGAGGTATTTTGGATGAGAAAATGTTGCGCAGTTTCCCGAACGCTGCCCAGCCGAGTTGGATTCGTCGATTGACCTCTCTCTCAAAGTTGGACCTACCTAACCGGACTAGGCATTAATACTGACAATAAATTAGTATTTTTAACCTCCGCAGAGGTAAACAGCTTCAAAGCCTATGTGTTGAACGATTATTTCACGAAGTTATCGTAACGCGCCGCATTACGTGTTTAATTGGACATACCGAATAAGGGTCCTGGACGAGAATTCGAATAAACATGTACAACAGTTTATTATAAAATACAGAAAATTATTGCAATTTAAAATTGGGCCGAGAATTAATTGTCAATACTGATGAGTTCATTTTGCATTACAATTTATTTCTTCGATGAAAATAAAGATGCGGTATATACATAGAAACTAAATTTTAATTAAATTAAACGGATGGTTTAGTCCAGGGGTTGTGAGCTTGAGCCGCTTCGCCCACTGGGTCGAGTAGCATTCGCGGGTTTGATCTCCGCACGGGATTAATTTTGCGTGAACCACTAATATTTCAGTCCAGGTGTTTGTGCACCTGAATTTTATGTCTGTAAACGCACCCACGGCACAGGAATAATTCCTAGTATGGGGCTACGTTTTCTATGAAAGAAAAGATAAGAAAGAAGAAGAAATAAGCTCATTTTATTTAATAGAACAGCACATAAGTAGTAAGATCTTTGACTGAGTATCCTAACACACATAAAATAATTAAGAAAATACCGTAACGCTTATATTTATTAAGTGGCAAAGATATACTGTGTACACCCACGTTTCACCGACGATGTTAGGTCCCATGTAATACCCTAATTTCACACCAATGCACTGTCAATGTCATCCACGGGCCAAAAGATCCTTGCAGCACTTGTGACTTTGTTTCTATTGTCCTTCCGCAATCGATAGCGTCTTGTTCTGACGATGTGACTTTTAGTTGTAAAATATTAAATCCCGTAGGTGCGGTCAGCATCATAAGTCGATTAACATTCGCGATTTTTCAAATCGCTTGCACATTTTAGTTCTACATTACATTATATTTGAATATTATTAATTTGGTTTTGACGATGTTCATCATCGTTTATAAAATAAAGAGTATTATTCACGGAGTACACCGTGGTATTATTGATTCGAATAACTTATAATGTTAAGCGACTCACTTTTTTCCGTTTTGAATTGGCATTAATGACGATAGGTAAAGTCAATTTGGCAACAGGCCGAGAAGTATTTTGAATAAGTGAACTACATCTGTCTTATGTCCTTAGAATAAATATCACCCTCCTTTAAAAAAGTGACAACGTAGTACCAAGTTTTTTTTTTAACTTTTTGTTTTTTGTTACTGCGGTTTTCGTGTCCGTGGTCTACCTTGTATTTAGTACAGGCTTTGTAACAGAATGTATGTTGAACCGACCGCGTCGCATGCTCCGTGAGTAATTATGTAAACCGTATGTATTATTTAATAAATATACAGGATCCTTTATTTTACCACTTCAATTTTAATTTTTACCGTGTTTAAAGCGTGTAATTATTAAGTTTGTTCCGGATCACGAAGAACGGTACTCCGGGTCCGGATACTTAGAAGATTTGTTTTGGGGATCGTCCATCTATTTAAAACTGATAACAAAGATTACTGCCTGTATAATAGTCACCCAACCAACTTGAAGACACTTCCATCTAGATGACTATGAAAGGACATTGTTCTAGCTCCATACATTATTCGCCCCAGAACCAACAGCAATGAAAAAATGCTTGTATGATGTTAGGTCACCTGTAAATTATTTTAATGCAATTATTACAAAACGCACAAGCGTGGGAATCGCATTATTGCAAAAAAAGTATTAGATTTTGATGTTATAGTTTAGTAGCCAACAAATACACCTGTAAAAAGGTTAGGTAAAAATATATAAGCATAATCAAATCGATTATGGTCGAATGTAATCGATTGAATATAACGGATTGTTAGGATTGACATCTCTAACCGTAATTCGATAACAATGTTAACAGTCGGAAAAGATGTCGGCGACTTCGATTTAAGTACTTAAACTACTTCGAAATATTAGTTTTGGTTCGTGAATTGTCCGTTAGATATGGATGTTTGCAACTACTAGAATAAAATAGATAAATAATTATGGTACAGGTCACACCTTTATTGATTCTGGGGCCATTTTCGACGATGTCCTTTCTGGTCAAAACTAGTGAGAGCGCTGGTACCCATAACACAAGTTAAATCTTACTTTGGGTACCAAAATTCATATTCTAATTATCTACTTGCGGTATTTATATGTTACAACTTTTATATAATTACCAGCTAAATGTTATGTAAGTGGTTACTGTGTAAAAGTACTTGGAAAGAAACTGTTTTTTATTTGTTATTCATATTTTTATAAATGGAAGACGAAGGCAATATAAAGGTACTGTATATTTTGAGTTCTTAGATTTACGCGAATATTACACATGAAATAAAACTATTTTACTGATTTTATCGCGGTTTATTTTTTTTATTTTTAGTCGGGAACTAAAAATAAAAAAAATAAACCGCTATAAAATCAGTAAAATAGTTTTATTTCATACTGTATATTTTTTAATTTAGGAAGGGAAAACTACCTGTTTAGGTGCCTGACCACAATCTCTTCAGGGCTGTTATTGTAGTGTAACTTTGTAATGAAAAATAGACGTTGATATACCGTCAGTCAATAGCTCTGTCTTTTTACGCCAAAGTAAGATAAAGATTTTTTATCTTACTTTGGCGCTTAATCTTAGTCCCGCTGAAGAGGCTTTGGTAACACCCCAGCCATAAAACGTTACCCCGCATTTCCTAGCTCTGAGTTGTATACAAACATAAGTTTAAATAGTAGATCTATTCGTGAAAATATACCTTAGGCCCTTAGGCAGCCTTACATAGTGATAATATTTTTTTTTGCAACATGATTATATTACCCGGTCAAATTGGCCCTCAAAGCAAAAAGTTTCCACAAAATAACCCTCTTTTATTTACGACGTTTATTTCGAAAGGATAACCCTCTATCGCAAGGTAATAACATTCGCTAGGAATGGGAACTTTATTTAATTTCAAGTATACGACCTTTATGTGAAAGGAACGTAAAACCTTTGAGATGGGTGTTATTTTATCAAAATATCGTTAAGATACTTGATTCAAAGGAAAGTTTTATTTGTGAATGAATATCCTTTATTCTAACTATCTATAACGTCACGCCATATTCCTTGCAGGGTAGGTAGAGAGTACAGTGTTTCAACAAGTTCTTTTCTTACAAACCTCTCTGGATTCCTTCACTCTCATCATTTGTTTCATACACGCGCGCCGGTTACGGAGACTCTTGTCTTCGGTCTATTTGTCCTTTAAAGCATGTTTAATTTATTTTCTTTCTTTTCAATTTTTAAAGTTTAATTCATTAAGTGAACATTAGGCTGTAATTTACATAATGTAACGTTTATTTTGAAAGCAAATAGAAATAACAACATGAAATAGCTACTGCTACAGGGATTATAAATTTAGGAAGCTCATTATTTTGCTTACAAAAATATGACAACGAGCGAGAGATGTGTAAAATTTTACCTTCCTTTTGAAATAATTAGAGATGGCGGAAACTGTACGATTTGTGTATTATTAAAATAACAGTTTTGTTTCTCGTTTTATAGAGTTTAATTTTATATAAATTAAGGTTCATGTATTTACAGAAAACAAAGGATAATGCCGTCTACTGCGTGGCGCTTCGTACCAAATCTTAAGTAATTATGTCAAAACCAAATGTCCTCAGTTTTGAAGGGAATTTTATGTATTTTTTCATCACTCAGTATTTTTGAGGTCTACTTTCGCAATTCTTACTTATTATCGATCAAATATTTGAAAATTAAGTTTAAAAAAATACAAGTACTTCACTTAAGCGTGCCTTTTTCACTATATTCCTCTTTATTGAGTATACTACCATAATCCATAGCTTAAAATTACGCACGTATTTTAATCCAGAGTGAAAAGGCTGAGTCAGAACCACAATTTCGCCTCTTTTTTATTTTCCACCAGCCAGACAGACCATTCCTCTAAAAACAAATATCAAACATTGATCCGTAGCGGTTAACAATGGTGTGCTAACACCTGACGCTGCTTCTGCTGAGAAGCAACTATTAAAAGCAACAGACAAATGTAAAACACTTGTGTGTTACAAAACTTGTAGTTTTCGCCGAATTTTTGCAAAACTTGTTGGATCGTCAACTATATTTCTAAAAATAGATCCATAAATCAATAGGTAAAATAACTACAATCGTCACAACTACAAAATAACTAGGGAGTAACGAAACTGATATTTGTAGAGGAAACCTTGTTGAAAAGTCGGTAAAGAATGTCCGCCAGTTGGGCATAAATCTTTAACACGGGAGATAACATAACACAAATAGTGGGCGATAACTTGTTACTTTTGCATAATTTCTTGTTTATATTTAGAGTTTTATGGATGATAAAGCCTTAGACTAATACCCGTATATAGATATTTAATTACTTTGTCTTAAGATGTTACTTAGCCGAGTAATGTAATGTGTTTAAAGTTCTATACTTGGCTAAGCAAACTAACTTTTTATATTTTACTTTTGACAGTTTTTCAACTATAGAATAAAAATGATGTACTAAGTAAGTACATAAGTAAAAGGGCAACTAGCTCAAGGGCGCCTAAAGGAGGAACGGCCTCGGCTCGGGCAGTCGCTATGGGGGGGGGGGGGGGGGCATATACAAGGTGTCTTGCCGTGGTGCTCTGCTCCGGCCGGCGGATTCTTCGTCCTCGCCGGCGAGGTCGGTGTTTGTTTCTGTGTGCGGTATCTGTATACTGTAAGGGCGTAAGGGTGTAAAGGCATCGGGAAGGTCGGTGAGAACTTGCCGCAGACGACGGTCGGCGGCGGATACGATTAGCGATCCTATGATAGGATGCCTTTGCAAAATATCGGGTTGTTGCCTTTTTAAACAGGGCGCGAAGTAGAGAGGCATTCACTACTAAATAAAGAGGATATAGTAGTGAATGCCTCTAACAACTGCTTTGTGGGTCTATTGGTGGATAATATTTAAATACTTTGCGATCACGAAGTCCTGGGTTCGAATCCTAGGTCTGACAAATGTAGTTTTTCTATTGAACAATTCTCAGTATCAGTCCGGAGTCTGTAAGTGTACCCGGCGAATGGCCATAGCTTATCCCCTATCACATGGGACTTAGCATCGATGGCGAAAAGTTATGTCGACCGTATGCCGATGATGTTAGGTCCCATGTAATAGGAGGAGAGCCTATTGCCATATACCGGGCACAATTCCAGACTCCATACTCTTACTGGGAAGTTTTCGCTAGAAAAACTACACTTGTCCGACTGGGATTTGAAACCAGGACCTCGTGATCACAAAGCGATGCGCTTTGCCACTAGACCAACGAGCCAGATTTGAAATTTCATAATTTAATAAACAAAGTATTTAAATAGAGTTTGCAGTATTGCTTGCCATTACTAACGATATCTTAAAAGGGACGGTCAAAGGCGTTTCCAGATTCCAACCATGTAATAGGAGCAAACAGACCATGTTATTAAAAGGGGGTAAGCTTATTACCGTAAAAGGCGCCTCGATTGCTGATAAATGAGTTTTATTCTTTCAGTAGCGTGTAATTATGAAAGAAAATATTGGTGTAAATATGAGAAAGAGAATGCGCCGATGGTTCAAGAATATCCCTAACTATAGGAAAATTGTCGAAGGAATGATTGATGAAACAAATACGCAATGCAAAAGTGGTAGGGTGTACCTACACCCTACCACTTTTGCATTGCACCGGGAAACGCCTTGGATATCTTACACTACACTATCAGCCTATACTGCCCACTGCTGGGCAAAGACCTTCTCTCACAAATCGAGGTGAAAGAGATCAGGTCATACTCCATTACGCGGACCCAGTCCGGATTGGTAGAGGCAGGTTTGTGGACACCTGCTGTTGGAACTTATCAAGCCGCCTATAAGGCTTCCAACTCGGCTTAACGACTACCACATTAAGTGGTAACCGGGACCAACGGCTTAATGTGCCTTACGAAGCACGGAGACGCTCGAATATGAAAATGCCACAACGGTCACTCATCGCCGGCCGACCAAGTCGAACGCTGCTTATCCTTAGAGATCATAAGAACACCGCGGTCGCACAGCGCTACGAGCGCCTCGATTGGATATCTTACCAGGAACAAATACATTGTGTCTTAACTACCTGCCTTTATTTGCTATGATTTTGTTATGATCAAATGCGTTGCGTTACAGTATCCTCGTGAAATAATCGCATATGGCATTCCGTAAACCACTGAAGTACCATTCAATGACCAATTCACGAAGTAATCTTAACGCGTCGCATTACATGTTGTAGCGAAGAAGGGCCCTGATGGACCAATTAAGAGTCTCCGTATTCGGCGAGCGTGTATGAGACGAACTATGAGAGTGAAGGAAGCCAGAGAGGTTTGTATAAACTGTTGCAATTCTGTACTCTCTGCCTACTGGCAAGGTATCTAGCGCCCGGTTTATACACTGCTACTGCCGCCACTTCCCGCCTAGAGCAAAGAGCAGTACCGCGGCAGCGTCGACTGTTCACAAACTACCTTCGTACTTGAAGCATCGTTTTGTGTTTCTCTTATGTTTGCAAAAACTTCAAACATCAGATTTTCTTTTTTCCGAAATGACATAAATTTCATAAAAATATCCTCAAAGCAATTTTTATTCAAGCTTACCCATGGTATTCTTATGTATCACCATTACGTATTATTTGTGTTTTATATATTTCTTTAGATTTGTATCCTGTAGTTTTTTTCCAATATTGTTTAGTCCTCATAATTCCAAAAAGATTTCTAAACCGTTCAAACTGAGCATCTTTTGACTTCCGCTCAAAAAAACTGCCAAAGCAGGGAGCGCCAGGAATGTGGAAAGGGAAGTAGAGCGTAAGTGGCGCGTTTATACGACTTACCTTCCCTCACTTCACGCGGAAGTGGCCAGTGTGTGAATTTAGTATAAGGCTATTTATGATATTACATAGAATATAGATATACTGTCGTTTTACTGTCACGTAACTACGATTTCTTCCTGCTATGTTTGTCGCAAATCTCAAATCTCAGAAACTACTACAGTGAAGTCATCGGTTTGAACTAATAGATCGACTGTTTTACGAGAATATTATTTTAGGCATCATCATCATCATCATCATTTCAGCCTATACTTGTCCACTGCTGAACATAGGCCTCCCCGATCGCTTTCCAGCGTAACCGGTCCGATGCCACCTGCATCCAACGATTTCCTGCGATTTTCACAAGATCGTCGGTCCATCTGGCAGGCGGTCGTCCCACGCTGCGCTTGCCAATACGTGGTCTCCACTCTAGAATCTTTGTGCCCCAACGCCCGTCCGATTTTCGCGCTATGTGGCCAGCCCATTGCCACTTCAGCATGCTAATCCTGAGGGCTATGTCGGTGACCTTGGTTCTTCTACGAATCTCCTCATTCCTGATTCGATCACGTAGAGAAACGCCGAGCATAGCTCTTTCCATAGCTCGCTGAGCAATTTTGAGCTTTTTTATGAGACCTATTATAAGAGACCACGTCTCTGATCCATATGTCATCACTGGTAACACACATTGACTAAAAACTTTAGTCTTTAGGCACTGAGGTATTTTAGGCATATTTTGTACAAATTAGTTGAACTATGATGTTTTAATTTTTTTTTTTAAATCGTAGCCGCTCTATGATTTATTCCTGTGTCATGGATGCTTTTACAAACATGAAAATTGACCTACACAAATACCCAGACTGAAACAAATATTTGTAGGTCTCACAAAGATTTGTCCCGTGCGGGAATCGAACCAGCGATTATGAGACACAGTGGGCGGAGCGACTTAAGCTCTTAACCACCGCCCTAAATCGTCCGTGAATGATGATGTTTGTCTGTCCTAATCGCACAATAACAGAGCGGGTTACACCCACAGCACACAGTAAAGAATTAAATAAACACACACACACACACACCGTCATACCTATTTCCCCCAAGCGGGAGTATAAGAGGTGTAATATGTACACACAGTTTTCGTTGACGACGTTAGTTTTCAATGCAAGTCTATTGCCATTATACTGAGCACAATCATTCTTCGAACTGATATTTGGATTTTTTCTATAGAAAAATACCTGATCCGCCCAAAGGATTTAACCCATCGTGATCAATATGCGCATTTTTCCTGTATTGGTACAAAATTTAATCACGACTTAGTAAGAAATAAAATGTATTACCAAACCCACATAAAAGCTAACTGAGAAGGTTTAGTTTGATCTACCCCAGATACCGAATTAATAACCTCTATCGAAATGACTTTACAAAATAACTTCCCGGCGAAGACACGAAATATCGCTCACAAAGCGAACTGGTGATATTCTTGAACCGGAAATTAGGAGTCAGTTACTGCGGATCCCACAGCGATAAGGAGTAAGAGGTTGCTGTGACTTGAATCAAATGAGCTTGTTTGCTGGTTACAAAGATAGCAGTGGATGTTCGATTTTAAATGGGATTATATTCTTGCGGGTTAAGTAGACAGTACAGAATTCCAAAAAGTTCTTTTCTTACAGACCTCTCTGGCTTCCTCCACTCTCATAGTTCGTCTTATACACGCTCGCTGGTTAGGGAAACTCTTGACTTTTCCCTTCAGATAAGACACGGTCTATTTTATACTTTCTGCCTACCCCGCAAGGGATCTGGCGTGATGATATAGATAGCTTATATTCTTTCTTCGTAACCGGTGAGATGAGACGCTCATAGCGTTATGTCACCACGGTGCTCTTCGCGATCGTCAATATTTAGCGGTGTTTAGCTCTGTCGGTCTAAGATGGGTGACCGATAGTGGCATTTTAATATTCTAGCGTCTCCTTGATTCGGGAGGCATTTTGAGCCATTGGTCCCGTTTACCACTTAATGTGGTAGTCGTTAAGGCCTGTTGGAAGCCTTACAGGCGGCTTGATAAATTCCAATAGCAGGTGGCCACAAACCTGCGTGCACCAATCTACGCTGGGTATTCGTGGTAAAGTATGACCTTATCTCTCTCGCCTCGATTTTGTAATAGAAGGCCTTTGTCCAGCAGTGGGATACTGTAGACTGATTTATTATTATTTTTATAATTAGCTAATGGTTTTGTAGTTGTTAATGGAAAAATAAACCCCATATTATTTTAAGATAGGCTACCTTTATTTATTTACATATGCGCATAAACTGTTATACAAGAGATGTGTGAGAGACCCAGTGTGGGTCAGGCTTTTTGATATTCATATGCCCAATTTACTTGATGGATATGCGTTTGACTGGAACGTAACAAAAAATAGGGGCGAATAGAGACACTATCTCTGATGAAAGTGATATGTTACTATTTACCTCTGAAGTTCCAACAAATATACATGTACATAAGTTGAGTAAGTTCTTTTGCGTATTTCGTTTGGTATTCAAATTTCTAATGGTTTTATACGCAGTATATTTCTAACTGTGTCATAAAATAGACCTACTTTTTTTATCAGCCTAAACTTTACCATTGCTGGGTAAATACCTTCTCTCGCAAATCGAGGTGAGGGAGATTCGCCCACATTTAGCCAACGTTCTTAAGTCCCGATTTAGGAGGGAGCGTGTCTCCCTCCGATCGTACCGGCCACAATTTCACACTCTAGACTACTACTGACATTTTTTGATAGGAAATCTTAACAACCTTATTGTCGGACCTAAGATTCGAGTCCAGGTCCTCATGATTACCATCCGCATCATGCATCGCTAGAGCAACCATTATTAGCTCTTATATGTTATTTATAACGTAAAAATTGCTCATATTAATTTGTTTATGTAACATTTTCGATTCATATTAGGTTTCTAACATTGGGTAAAGGATAATTTAGGTTATATTCTAACATGCCCCCCAGCTCAATAGCCCGGGGTATAAGAATACGGGCTAACTCGTGTCACCCGCCATAATACTTGGCGGGGGACCCACCTGCACCAACATCAGCAGGGGGGACGCAAGGGGCGGGGGCTCTGAGCGTCTTTCACAAGCGACCCCGAGGAGGACGGTGGCGTGGTGTGGCCTACGTCGCCTTGAGTACCGCGTCGGTGCGGGGGGGAGCGTGCTATTAAGTCTCCCCCCGATGGCGGGCTCTTGAGAGGGGCACCGGTGCGTTCCATACTCGGTGCGCTCTGAAGGTGATGATGTCCGCCACCCTGTGGTTTTTAGTCGGTAGGAATCCGACACGCCCCGCGAGCTTCCCCCGAGGCTCGCGGAAGTCCTATGCAGGATTTTCCCAGGTAAAAAAAAGGTTACATTCTAACATAGCAGGCAAGATATTGTGTTATAAAATTTCGACAGGTCGTAGCTACTCGGAAAGTATCGACTTATAATATATAAACCTTCATAATATTAAAACTGCCTCTTTGGTCTCGTGGCGAATAATGTGGTTAGTGATCGTGAGGTACCGGTCATCTTCATCATCATCATCATCATCTCAGCCTATACTTGTCCACTGCTGAACATAGGCCTCCCCAATCGCTTTCCAGCGTAACCGGTCCGATGCCACCTGCATCCAACGACTTCCTGCGATTTTCACAAGATCGTCGGTCCATCTGGCAGGCGGTCGTCCCACGCTGCGCTTGCCAATACACCACGTATTGGCAAGCGCAGCGTGGGACTCCACTCTAGAATCTTTTTGCCCCAACGCCCGTCCGATCTACGCGCTATGTGGCCCGCCCATTGCCACTTCAGCTTGCTAATCTTAACGGCTATGTCGGTGACCTTGGTTCTTCTACGAATCTCCTCATTCCTGATTCGATCGCGTAGAGAAACGCCGAGCATAGCTCTCTCCATAGCTCGCTGAGCAACTCTGAGCTTTTTTATGAGACCTATTGTAAGAGACCACGTCTCTGATCCATATATCATCACTGGTAACACACATTGACTAAAAACTTTAGTCTTAAGGCACTGAGGTATTTTGGATGAGAAGATGTTGCGCAGTTTCCCGAACGCTGCCCAGCCGAGTTGGATTCGTCGATTGACCTCTCTCTCAAAGTTGGACCTACCTAACCGGACTACCTGTCCCAGGTAAATGTATTCGTCGACAACTTCAAGAGTAGAGTTCCCAACGGTGAGTGCGGTGGGTACGACATGGACTTATCATGTCTTAAGTGGGACAAAAGAAAAAATGCCAGTCCGGAGCCTGACATTATGGTCGGTCTAAAGGCAATAAATTCGTCCCTGTATTAAATTGGGACCTAACATCGTGGGTGTACACAGTATACCTCTACTACTCCCCCTTGGGGAATAAAGGCCTGACGGTGATTATTACTTTAATTATCTTTTTTTAAACTTTAGAGAAATACAAAGTGGAGCGAGCTACTTAAGCTTTATTACTTTGTTAATTGATTTCACAAAGCTGCTGGAACGCCGCGGTTGGTGCAAGTATTTATGAGTGGAAAATTAAAGTTTGTAACAAATTATTTGATGTAAAATTTATAACTTGTGTAAAACAAAAATAGATGCCCTCACGCTTGTATTTTTAAGCGGAGATGTCTTAGTTGTGCCGTGTAAGTTAAGCTGGATATTTTGAGGGCCATTTGTCACGTTATGTAAATATATTTTTAAGTAGCTAGTAAAACTTTAAAAAAGAACAAAAAAGCCAAAAGGACAGATTACATTTTTAGCAGCTTTATATGTTTGTTCCACCGTAACACTTAAACTACTAATCTTATTTTCATGAATAAGGTTTAAGCGATGGGACATATTACATTTTATATTGTAACGACTTCAAGACACCCCGATATCTCGTACACCCCTTATCGGGGAATGTTAATTTTAAAATGCATTACATACACTTAGGTTCCCTAGCGATCTGTCTAAAAAGATCTAGAATTCGCGCTTACGTGCTGAAACGTCTAGAAGGTTCCTCCCCTTTAATTATCGCCGGCGCGCGGTCGCGGTATACAAGTACTTATTTGTTCACGTACAAATAGGTATGTAATAACAATAACGCATTGTGGGCCGCGTCGGCTATTGTTCGATGTACTTAGAGGGTTCGCGTCCATTCTAGAACTTTCATACGCGTATAAAAGGAGCACAGAGCGCGGGGACGGACACAGCCTCTTCTCGGAAGCGATAGTGATCAAACCGGAGAACAAGCGATCTAAGTGGAATACATCGGGGACTTTAGCAACGATATACGGATACTACGAGTGATTCAGCGACTTGGAAGCAATATTTGGGTACTAACGAGAGTAGTACTAGTGTGTGATTAGTTTGCGTATGTATTTGTATACGACGTACTGTTTTGTGTGTACAGCGCCTAATAAAGTACTTCGCACGTTATTCGGCATTTAATTACCCCGCAAACGTAACAATATGGAGAAAAAATATAACGGATATTAGGTACACCAACAAAGTGGTGGACTCTGGTTTTTTTTTTGTTGTCTTATCGAGTGAAATGTCAAATAAAACAAGAGAATAATGTGATTTTATGAATATAGATTTAGTACCATATAAAATACACCTAGTTGTAGTGGAGTTACAGTTTTTTAAACTTATTTTTTTAATAAAATCTATTTGGATAAGTGTGGCCATTTGGAAACAATATGAATAGTTCATAGCACTCGTTGGTGTTACATGTATTTAAAACAAGTGTAGTGTGTTTAAACAGTAAATACCAAGTAAATATGCCACTGCCACCTTCGCTTTGGGAATATAGCCGTAACGGTGATTTTTAAACAACAACGGCATGTGAAGATTTGTAGCGGTTAAAAGTTTCTTCGAAATCAAAACGAAATAATCAAAGGAAATATTATATACAAGCTGTAACATAATTAACGCAAGAGCTAAAAGTGGTTTGTAATCTAAATAAGTAACTGAATTGATTCCAACTATTTTTAATGTAACTTACATTTTTTTTTGATTTGCAAAAAATGCTGTTACGACGGAAAATTAAAGACTGAAAACGCCAATCCATTCCACAAATTTCTCTGATGAATCCTTCACAATTCAAGCCGTCCGTCATTAAGACGCGCAATGTCGTTGGTTTCGTTCAAAAATATGGTTAAGTGTCACTATTTATCAATAATGTGACTATTTGCTACTTATAAGGAAATCTGAAACTGTCATAATCCTGCAATAAAGAACTTTAAGAGTCTTGACCTCGGTGAATGATTTAGAAAGTCGCATAATAAAACCCAATGCTTTAGAAGCCTTTGCAACTATTTGGTCAACATGTGCATCGAAAACTAGTTTAGAGTCATGAATCACTCCCAAGTCACGGATAGAATTATACTTTGGTAGTATTTTTCCTCTTAACGTGTAATATGTAGGTAAAACTAAGCTTTTACGGGTAAATGTAACAACAGAACACTTCAGAGGATTAAGGTCTTATTTATTATTAAAACAATAAGCTTCAAGGCGTGACAGATCAGCCTCAGAAGTGCATTCATCTCGGTGACTGTGGAGACTATAGAGTATATTTTCATGTCATCTGCGAAACAATAACTTGGATGAATGAAATCACGAATCGATATCATTGATGTAAATGATGAACAGCAACGGACCGATCAATGAGCCTTGTGGCACGCCGCTAGGAATAGAAACCCAAGAAGAGATATAGTTGTTCAGAACTACGGCTTGAGTTCTGTTATCTATGTAGGAGGCAAACCATCTGAGAAGATCTCCATGAATTCCCATGTTGCAGAGTTTATGTAGTAAAATGTTGTGGTCTATACGATCAAATGCTTTACTGTAATCAGTATAGATGACGTCAACCTGGCTACCTTTCTCCATGGCCTCTGTAACAAAGTCATTAAGAAGTACAAGGTTGGTAGCCGTTGAACGTCCTTTCAGAAAACCATGCTGCGATAGACTAAAATAGGGCTTAATGGACGAGTATACCTGACTGTATACTATACGCTCAAAAACTTTGGCTATAATGCATAATTTGGAAATTGGTCTATAATTATTTACATCAGATTTTGACACTTTTTTATGGATAGGTGTAATGAACGCTGATTTCCACATATGTGGAACAGTGGCTAAAGAAAGATTTTTTAAATAAAAGCGCGATAGGTATGGCAATTTGTTTGGCACAATTCTTGAGAAACACAGGAGATATATTATCAGGACTCGCGGATTTGGCACAATCAAGATTTAATAACATTGGTACGATGTCGTTTAAATTAACTTTGATCTGAGAAATTGTAGATAGATTCATAGAAACTAAAGTAGAACTACTAGAAAAAAAAGCAGGGGAAATAGGGTCGTGAGAATCATTAAGAAAAGTAGAGTGGAAGTAAGTAGAAAAAGCATTACAAATTGATTCACCGGTGCTAAAAGATTCTCCGTTGTAAGTTACTGTGCCGGGAGTTGCATTCGACTTAGATCTATTTTTAACAAATGCCCAAAAATATTTTGGATTATTTAATATAGATTTTTCAGTAACAGAAATATAATTAGCATAACACGCTGACTCCAAAGACTTAACTTTATCTCTCAGAAACCTAAAGGTGTGTTCATGAGATCTATTGCCATACGTTTTATATTTGCGAAGGTACTACTTATATTTTTCTTTTATAGCCTTTTTCAAGGGTGTGGTATACCAAACGGGGAAAGAGTGGTCAATAGGTTTTTTTTGTTGGGATATGCTTTTTGTGAAGATTTAATAAATACTGTAGAAAAAGGCAACTGAGTCTTCAACAGATTTGTTTGAAATCTCCCTGTGCCAGTCTATAACAGCTAACTTCCTATTGATGGACTCAAAATTAGCTTTGTCAAACATATAACGGGTGTTGGGTGCAGGCATTAGTGGGATTACTTCAACAAAGTCTGCATTAATAACTAGTGCCGGATGGTAGGCATCCAAGGATGTTAATGGTTCGAGACATTGAGTTATAAGTTTGTTACAGAGGACCAAATCTAAAATTTTACCAAACTTGTTTACCACCCCGTTAAATTGACAAAGATCCAAAGTGTGCAACTCGTCTGTGAATATGTATTCGTCATGAGAATTGATGTTGGTAGGTATGTAGAATGGTTCACTGGTATGAGGGACCCAAGAAATATTACTCATATTAAAGTCACCAACAACCAAGAAATAATCAGATGAATTATTAGCGATATTGCTATTAAGTTTTAAAAGATAATTACCTAATTGATTTGAAAAGGATAGTTCTTGATTTTGGTTGCACAAGTAAATTACACCAAGATGAAGGTTGATTAAGCTACGCGAGTTAGATGATCGAAGACGCATACAAACCCACAGGTCCTTAGCGGTAGACTGAAGTAGTGGTTCAGATATGATCGGTATATCGCTGCGCGCAGCGATTAGGACTCCATCACCTCGCGACTGTCCGGTGAGATCATAATTCCGATCACGACGCCATACAATATACCGATCATCAAAAAATTCAGCACTTAAAAATCATCCATAAGCCACGTCTCTGTAAGAACAATTACGTCATAAGCGTTAAGAAGAACTTGACGACGAAAATTCTCTGATTTAGTCCGGAGACCGCGTACATATTGGTAATAAATGCTTACGCTATGATTAATATTAGCCATTATAAAAGCAAATAGTAGTTACATAGTACAGCACAAAATAATTTCTCATAAAATAAAACATTAATATAAAATAAATCGAACAATTAAAAAGCGGGTATGACAGCAAAAAGCACAGAGACAATGTACGCAATTTAAGCAAGGATTCAAACCACTTAACAAAACAAATATCCACTAGACCAAGGACATCTGTGTGAAAGAGCAAGCAAGAATTTGTTAAATGAGCAGGTGCAAGCGAGATAACTGTTTTCTAAATAATATTCGAATATAACAGCGCGATAAGGTATGCAAGGACGTATGCGCATAGAACAATAGCAGGTCATTAGTGAGGCAGGGGAGCTCAACCTTTTACATGTTTTTAGATTAAATACAATTACAAAGAAAACTAAAATTAGTATCAAAGTTATTAAAAAAATAAAAATGAAAGAGGAAATAACAAAAAATATATAGTTGAAAACAACAAGCAGATGTAGGTAAACGGGTGAACAATTTTGTTTAAATCGTGATCGTTCGCAATAATAATTACCCGGGAAAGTGTCATTTTTGCGAACGTGAATTTTACCATACTTCACTCAAATATAATTATAGTTTTTATCTTTGCCTAGTGCCTTAGTTTTATTGACTAGCATCTTCGAACTAGCATTCAGATGCTCATTGGCATAAACTCGATGTGACTCGCCCTGAAAACCTAGATCAAGAGAGGACAGATTCTTGGCTGCACGGACTATCGCAACAAAATCCTCTTTGACATATCCGTTGAGAAAACTTACAATAATCGATTTTTCTTTGGTGTTGTGTAATGGTATCCGTGTAATATAGTTGATTTGTGACCTAGGGAAGGTGCACTTAACCTTTTATGAGATCGACTCAATAATTGTGAACAAATTTTCATCCTTTTTAATGGGTACTCCCTTGATCTCAACATTATTTAGTCTAGATCTTTGGTCAAAGGCGGACAAGTCTTGTTTTGCCTTTACTAGCTCGCCTTGAAGTGAAGCTATCGTGTCTTTTACTTTTTCAATACTTGCGACTTTGTTTTCAACTCCAGCCAGTCTATTGCCGTACTCATCCAACATAGCTCCATTGTATTCGCAAGAGTTCTTGAGATCAGTGATCTCGGTCTTGATACTGCGCACATCTTCCACAAGTGATGGCAGAGCGGATAGTTGAAGCTTGAGATCCCGAATTTCCTTCAAAATTGTATCCAGGGAAGCCGTTTCCGATGTGTAGACGCCTGGAGATAGCAGACGACACGAAGGACATTTCCACAGTGCCCTTCTGTCAGCTCCCAACTTCCTCCACCCAGACTCAGATATATTCGCACAGCCGTGATTGACACACAAGTCCAAGTGATTTTTGAAGGTACTACATTGCACTCTATCGAAGAAGCTCGTATTACACACCGCACACTTCATTTCGGAACTGGACATTTACGATTCTAATATAAGGAGTTAAAAGTGAAAAGGTACAAAAGGTTGGTGTACCCTGACTTGTTGAACGGACCACTAAGACGACGTGGTGAATAGACGGGCGCTCACACGCGACTGATATAAGTACATATTTCAATTAAAACTACGTTTTGTAGGAAACCATTTAACCCCTATAAACTAAGACTATACGATTGCGCGTGGACTCGATTACTTTCCTGCTCGCACATGTACTGCTGTTTCACGAAGCCCTGATGACGTCGCACGCTACCCCTTCCCGATGGAGCGTTGCCGCTGCGTCGACTGCCTATATAAGCCGCGCCGCGGTCAAGTGAAAGTAGTCGTTAGCTAGCCTTCGTCTTAAGCGGTAGCGTCAGCAGCCCTTAAGACAAGGACAGTACGCAAAGCTGGTTAGCGTCAGCATACCACTTTGTTAGCTAGGGTGGAAGCAGGATCTGGCAGCGTCAGCAGCCTATCCTGTAACCTACGTAGGTTCGCGAGTTTGTATTCCGAGTCAGTCACAATACACGTACAGTACCTACTGCCGGTGTTTTATTTTGTGCCTACCCTACAATTGGCGCCCAACGTAAAAAAAAAATTGTACTAAGAAACTACGAAAGTTTATACAATGGAAGACGAAATGAAGAATATTTCTACAATTTCTTCAGTACAACCGACTGCTCAACAATTTCAAGAATTGATTGGAAGCGTAAGGGCAACCAAGAAGAACTTTACGCGATGTACGTCGCGGTTTAATGGCGAACGAAATCACGATAAGGTAGAAGAATTCGTGAATACTATTTCTGTATATAAGGATGTGGAAAATATTAACGATAAAGATGCGCTGCTCGGTTTACCCCTTTTACTTACCGACACCGCTAGCACATGGTGGAAGGGAGTGAAAAACGAGGTAAAAGACTGGAATGCGGCGATTGCAGCGATTCGCAATGCCTTTGCTCCACAACGCCCACCGCACAATATTTAACTCGACCTTTTTTCTACCCCCCAAGGCAAAAATGAGCCAATCGACCAATTCGTAATGTCGAAAAGAGCTTTTCTGGCGCAATTGCCACCGAAAAGACATAAAGAAGAAGAACAACTTGATTTCGTTTATGGACTCCTGCAATTGGCGTCCAACGGAAAAAAATTTACTAAGAAACACTCCAAAAACCTTATACAATAAAGGCAGCTTTGGTCCAGGGGGAGTGTGAAGAAGAGCACCCTGTTGAATTTTCTAGTCGATTATCGACACCTACATTGAAGAAACTTGACAAAGATTTAAAAATAGCTAAAGTAAATATAGAGAAAATGCAAGACAAAAATTTTGTTCGTAGGAACATAAATCGAAGACCATATCCTGGATACAAATATGGAGATCTTGTTTTAATTACTACTCATCCAATAAGTAATCAAAATAAACAATTCGCAGCCAAGCTGGCACCTCGCAGAGATGGCCCATACATGATTATCAAAAAACATGGATGCTCCATTTATGAAGTCGCACATCCTGATAAACCAAATGAAGTTATTGGAAAATATCACACTTTAGCCATTACAAAGTTCAAGCAAAGAGATGATAATACTTCAACACCAGTTATACGAATACGAAGAAGAGGACGTCCTCGCAATAATTAGCTTTGCTAACTGTTGGTGATGCTGGTACTTCATCGGGACGATTCAAAGTACCAGAGGGGGAGATTGTAGGAAACCATTTAACCCCTATAAACTAAGACTATACGATTGCGCGTGGACTCGATTACTTTCCTGCTCGCACATGTACTGCTGTTTCACGAAGCCCTGATGACGTCGCACGCTACCCCTTCCCGATGGAGCGTTGCCGCTGCGTCGACTGCCTATATAAGCCGCGCCGCGGTCAAGTGAAAGTAGTCGTTAGCTAGCCTTCGTCTTAAGCGGTAGCGTCAGCAGCCCTTAAGACAAGGACAGTACGCAAAGCCGGTTAGCGTCAGCATACCACTTTGTTAGCTAGGGTGGAAGCAGGATCTGGCAGCGTCAGCAGCCTATCCTGTAACCTACGTAGGTTCGCGAGTTTGTATTCCGAGTCAGTCACAATACACGTACAGTACCTACTGCCGGTGTTTTATTTTGTGCCTACCCTACAGTTTTAGATAACACAGTCTCTAATTCCGTTCCACTAAGGTCAACAGTGTGGAGAACTGCGAATTTTAAATAAAATTAACCAGTTCAAACTGTACTAATAGATGACACCTTGACATTTTGCCTTATTGGAAAATTTATTTAGGCGTTCGTAGCGCTGTGCCATCGCGCTGTACTTAGCGATAACCAAGGTTAAGCAGGTTCGACGCGGTCGGTCCTCCGTACTTCGTAAGGCGGTAATGTGGTAGTAATTAGGACACGTTGGAAGCCTTATAGGTGGCTGGATAAATCCAACAGCAGGTGGCCACAAACCTGCCTCCACCAATATACACTGGGTGCGCGAGGTGGAGTATGACCTAATCTCTCTCACCTCGATTTGTGGGATAAGGCTTTTGCCAAGCAGTGGGACGGTATCTGCTGATATAAATATTATTATTTTGTTGCATGGACAACTTACAGCAACTACAAATACACTACAGAGCTAGCATAGATAAAGTCAATGACAAGTCTTCACTTCTAGTACGAATTTACGACCCAAATAAAAAAATCGAATACTAAAACTATCAAATTAACTACAGAATTATTTCTAGCTAAATCAGGTCTATTGTAGAACATGGCCGCAAAGAATGCCATGAAAACTGAATTTGTGCGACCTTTACCAAGTCATCAATCCATAAAGGGGGCCACCTGCCCACTCCACGTCTTCATTTTAAAATTACGTTGACATCGGCGGTCAGTAAGATTTAGACAAAAATAAAATAATAGAAGGATAAATAAGAATAGACATACATTAGCTTAACCCACTCCACCCACTGGGTCGAATAGTCGCGGGTTTGATATCCGCACGGGACAAATCTTTGAGAGACCTGTATAAGTGAATTTTCCTGTTCATAAAAGCACCGACGATACTGGAATAAATCCACGTTTGGGGCTACGTTTTAAAAGCATTTAAAAGCAAATATAACAAGGAGTATTTTGTTTTTAACGACGACATAAAACTTATTAAACATATCTATTATATAGATTACAGATTATTTAAAGATAGAAATCAGGTACATAAAAACAATAAACGACATCGTTTAATTTCGCTTTAATTCTCGGGTCATTTTTATCAGAGTCGTTCTCTTTATTACTAATTAGTGCGCCTTTTAAAAGAGCCTTCAGTGTGCGCCGTTTTATTCGTTATTTATTGCTTGATCATTTTATCAGTGAAAAAAAGGGGGATCGAATGGCCTTTTTATTTGAAAAGCAATGAGTTCGCCAATGATCTCAAGGACGAGAGGGGAGTTTGGGAAAAGCCGTCTTTATTGTTTTGGATCGGGCTCAGTGGCGAGGCCTATGCCCAGCAGTGGACTAATCTGGGCTGATGATGTTGATTGTTTTTAAATGCACAATTATTCAGAGCACATCGTGCGTTGTGTTTATTGTACATTAGTATAAGAAACTCAAAACTATAAAGATTCTTACCGGTCAGGAAATTCAGTTGGTGTTTATTATAAGCATATTACGCTTAACAAGGATGTCCAAAAGCGACATATGAAGAGATGCAACATAGAGCCCTCTCGTTGGGAACGTTTGGCAGCACAGCGGCCAGAATGGCGCAGGATGGTGAACAGCCAAGTACACGAGTTCGAGGCTCAGCGTAAAGCTGACCTTGACGCCAAACGCAATCAGTTAAAGGCCCGCCCACCTGCTGCCATATCATACAACTATGAGAACGGCGTACTCACGTGCCCTCAGAGTGCACGGAGTTTCGCCGCGAAGATAGGCTACATAAGCCATCTTCGAGCGCATCAGCGGCATTTCTCTGACTAGGGGTCAAAGTGGTCGCCATGGCCGAAATCGGTCGGATCAATCATCATCATCATCATTACGCTTCTGGTCAGAGTTAAGTAAAAGATGTCCGTGTCAAATTACTAGTTGCCGGTTTTAATATTTAACTTGTGGTTAGATTTGCTTACTGTCAGTAGAATTTTGACAGATTTTCCTGAATGGAAGATGTGTCAAAATTCTACTATACTATATATTAAAATTATATCCGTACTAGGCAAATCAATATATAAACAAATTAGATGTGCAAGTGTTATCTCCTCTCAATACTGAATTGATCTAGACTTTTAACCAAATGCGAACTTTTTAGTGGAAAGAACAGTGTCTAATTATTATATTTTATAGAACGTAGCCGATATAAACATTAGAGTGAATAATTATACTCGTAATCACAAAACAGTGCCTAAATAAGACTTATATCTATCAAACTGGAAGAAAAAACGAACTTTGTTATAAGTACAAAGTGTGTGACTCATCGAGCGTGCGATCGAGTGTTTTTGTGACCATATATAGGCATTTAGCGGTCCTCCCTATCACTGTGACATTAAACTAAAAATACAATCATTAGGTGCAAACTTTCACGCGTAAAAGTAGCTGACTTGGCAGCGCATTATAACAGTGGCCGGCAAAGACTGCGAGTTTGAGAGCAGCCGTTCAAATCCACTGATTATTTTTCTCTTTTTTTTTTCTTTCTTTTTCTTTTTTTTTATATTATTTTTTTTTATCTATTATTTTTTTGTCATAATAACCGAGTCCCTTTAAGCCATGTCTACTTCATCGCATATATGGGGTTGTTGTACCGAAGAAAATGACAATGAAAATCATCTCTTTTGTGCAAGATGTCATAAAGCTTACCATTATGATTGTGTTGGTATTGAATTTGGTATTGAATTTTTCCGACGACTCAAAAAAGAATATATGGAAATGCCCATCCTGCCTCTGCCTGGCGCCTAAGGGACCTAAAACTGATAGTACCCCTATTCGTAACGTATCTACAACTAGAGGTAACAAGAGACAAGCTAATTCCCCCCCAAATATACAACAGGAAGCTGCACTCACGAAAGACGATATCAATGACATAATGAAAAAACAGTTCGATGTAATGCTCACTAAGATGAATAATGCCCTGATATGCACGTTGAACCTCAAACTAAAACCTATACAGGATGAAATGACGATGATGAAAAGCTCAATGGATCACATGAACATTCAATTCGAAGATATGCTTAATGAGCATAAAGCTACACAAGAAGCCATGAAGAAGCTGAAAACAGAAAATGAGAAACTTAAACTAACCGTTGCTGACCTTAATACGAGACTTGGTCAACTGGAACAACATGCCCGTACAAAGAATATTGAAATACAGTGTGTGCCGGAGAAGAAGAACGAGAACCTCCTTGATATTGTATCAGAACTCGGAAAGGTCGTCGAGTGCAATATTGAACCCAATCGTATTACTAATATCACTAGAGTTGCTAAATTACAGCGTGACACAAATCGTCCGCGTTCTATAGTGGTAGAACTTGCCACCCCTAGGCTCCGCGATGAATTGCTTGCTAAAGTTATAAATTACAATAAAAAACATCCTAAAAATAAGTTACATAGCAACCTTTTAGGGATTTCTGGTGTGCCTACGCCGGTCTATGTCGTGGAACATCTCTCTCCTGCGAATAAGGCCTTACATGCGGCAGCAAGAGCGAAGGCGAAGCAACTGAACTACAACTTTGTTTGGGTTAGAAACGGCCGTATATTTGTACGTAAAAATGAGGAATCAGCATACATTTGGATCAGAGATACAAATTCCTTAGACAATATGAAATAAAGTTTACCCCGTTGAGGGTTTGTGAATGTTTTTATATTATTAAATCTTTAAAATTCAATTTAAAAATTTACTACCAAAATGTGAGAGGTTTACGGACAAAAACGCATGATTTTTGTGCTCAAACTTGTTGTTGTGATTATGACGTTGTTGTCCTGTCGGAAACCTGGCTTAATGACTCTGTATTCAGCAGCGAGCTGTTTGACGACAGATACGTAGTCTATAGACGCGATAGAGTTAGTTCGAAGCAGTACACAGGAAAAGAGGGTGGTGGTGTGTTAGTTGCAATTAAAAAAAGTATCAGATCGAAACGTGTATTACTATGGGAAAGTAATCTTGAAGATCTATGGATTTTGATAGATATTCCAAGCACATGTACTGTTCGTCGAATAGCTCTCTGTGCGGTATACCTCCCGCCACCGGTCAGCAAATCTCTCATGGAATATTTTGTTAACAGTTGCAATGATATACTAGAACAACTCCCTGATTCTCATATATGTATTATAGGGGATCTTAACTTGGGTAATATTGACTGGAAGTCGGTTAACGCATCTGACACAGTTGTATATTCTGGAGCTAGTGAAATGTTGATAGATTTTGTTAATGTTAATGGACTTAGGCAGTTTAATCACATCGCTAATACTTCTGGCCGCACTCTCGATCTTGTTTTGTCTTCCATTGAAGCATGTACGGTAGCTGAAAGTTCGTATATACTGACGCCGGTTGATCGGTTACACCCTCCTCTTGATATTATTATCTCTTTTAATGGTAATCTTAGATTAAAATATAATAGACCTTCAAGACTTAATTTTCGTAAAGCTAATTATCAATTAATAAGAGAACATTTACAGTCTATTGATTGGAAGGATGTATTTAAGGATCTAGGTCATGTGGATTTATTACTGGATAAGTTCTACGAGATTTTGAATAGTATTATTATTAAACTTGTACCATTGTGCAATTCAAATAAATACAAATACCCGCCTTGGTTTAATCAAAAATTAATAAAGTTGCTCATTGAAAAAAACAAAGTGCGGCAACGTTACAGGAAATACAAAAACCCTCGAGATGCTATAGAACTTAAAATTTTATCTAAGCGAACTGAAAAAATGGCAAAAGTAAGCTACTTTACTTACATGGAGAACCTTGAGAAAGATATTGCAAATAACCCTAAACTGTTCTGGACACACGTCAAAGCGAAGCGCGGTGGATCAAGTACATATACCAATACAATGATGGATGGATCTTCAACGACTACAGATGCCACAGAAATGTGCGAGTTATTTGCTTCGTACTTTGCATCAGTGTATGGGCCGAAGGATAACAATGGATATGGTCAAACCTCGACTTACTTACGCTCTCTGGAGACAAATGGTCTGAACTTAACCACTCCAGGTATGGATCATGACTCTGTCACTAAGATTTTGAAAAATGTTGACTGTAATAAAGGCGCGGGACCAGATGGCATACCACCCGTATTTATAAAAGAATGTGCATCTGAACTGGCCTATCCACTGGTGCTAATTTATAGTATGTCACTTACATCAGGGGCTTTCCCTGCAAAATGGAAAACAGCAAAAGTGGTGCCTATATACAAGTCAGGTGATGACGGGATGGTATGCAACTATAGGCCTATATCCATATTGTCATTATTTGCAAAAACTTTTGAGTCAGTACTATATCCTCACTTCCAGAAGCATCTAAATATTTTCTTAAGTAATAATCAACATGGATTCGTCAGTTCCCGATCGACAGGCTCTAATTTGGTTCCTTTCACGGAACTATTATTTAGCACAGTGGACTCAGGACAACAAATTGATGCAATTCATACAGATTTGTGCAAAGCTTTTGACAGGGTCTCTCATTACATCCTCTGTAATAAACTGCGCGCATATGGTATCTCAGGTTCTTTACTAGATTGGGTAAGCTCTTACTTAGCGGATAGGACATTCTTTGTTGTAATCAATGGATTTCAGTCTACTCCTCGGTCTATCACATCTGGTGTACCCCAAGGATCGCACCTCGGACCAGTTTTGTTTAATTTTTTTATCAACGACATACCTGAGTGTTTTAAATTTTCGCATGTATTTATGTACGCGGATGATTTAAAGTTTGCTAGATGCATCAAATCCATGGAAGACTCAGAATTGTTGCAAAATGACTTGGATGGACTGGTGCGATGGTGTAAAGACAACAAAATGTGCCTAAATGTAAGTAAATGTTACGTTGTTAGGTATACTAGAAAACATCAATTAATCAACTTTAATTACAACATCAATAACGTAACTGTTAATGACACCGAAACTATGCGAGACTTAGGCGTGCTTTACGATCGCAAATTGACCTTTGGTCCCCATTTGAATAATATCGTCGGCAGAGCGTCGAGGATGCTTGGCTTTGTGATTAGATTTTGTCAAGTGTTTCGTAATTGCAAAACAAAAATCTTGTTGTATAATAGTTTGGTGCGAAGCATCTTGGAATATTGCAGTATCGTCTGGCGGCCACACTATGCCACGCACATACTTCGACTCGAACGTATCCAAAAGCGTTTTCTTGGGCACTTGGCATATTCTGCAGGCATTGCAAAAACCACAAGATCGTACCTCGGCAGGCTGCAATACTTCAAGATGCATACCTTAGAGACCCGAAGAAATGTTTCTGACGCTTTGTTTTTATATAAAATTCTTAATAATAATGTATCCTGCCCACAGCTTTTAAACCTTATACAGTTTATACTACCTTCCAAATTACCTCGTAAACCTATTACTCTTCTTAGTCCACCTCTTAGAAGAACGGTTTTGGGCAGTCATTCTCCTATTGCCAGGTTTAGCAGGGTTTTGAATCACTGTTGTGACCAAATTGATGTAAACTTTGATAGCTTGGGCTCATTCCGTAAGAGGATCAACAAATGTTTTGCTAACTCTTTTCATTAATTATTTTATGTTTGTATTATGCTGTGTTTTGTATTTTTAAATTAATTTAGTATTGTGTTATGTATATTAATTTTTATTTTGATTTTTATATCACAGTTCCGTATGTGCATGTTGTGTTTACCTGTAAGTAATTTGTTGCACATAACTCATTACCTTAAAGCATATATAAATTGTCAATATTAGTGTAAACAATTGTTGGTAAACCATATTAAATAAATAAATAAACGCAATCAGTTAAAGGCCCGCCCACCTGCTGCCATATCATACAACTATGAGAACGGCGTACTCACGTGCCCTCAGTGTGCACGGAGTTTCGCCGCGAAGATAGGCTACATAAGCCATCTTCGAGCGCATCAGCGGCATTTCTCTGACTAGGGGTCAAAGTGGTCGCCATGGCCGAAATCGGTCGGATCAATCATCATCATCATCATTACGCTTCTGGTCAGAGTTAAGTAAAAGATGTCCGTGTCAAATTACTAGTTGCCGGTTTTAATATTTAACTTGTGGTTAGATTTGCTTACTGTCAGTAGAATTTTGACAGATTTTCCTGAATGGAAGATGTGTCAAAATTCTACTATACTATATATTAAAATTATATCCGTACTAGGCAAATCTATCCTTAAGTTAAACATTGAAAACGGCCGTAGATAACGCAGTTGGTAGATGAGAAAAAAAAAACAAATATTACCAGATAGCACTCCTTGCATAGTGTTAAACTAAGCAAAACACCTGTATAGTCTGCAAAAATCTGAGTTGTTCAAATAGGTAATGTAAATAGGTAAGGTAATTCAAGTTTTTTACAAACATTGTTAAACCATAATATTGGCAATATTTTAAACATTATCAAATAATAAAGATTAATGCAAAACCAAAGTTTCCAAGCGATTTGAAAAACTGGGATTGTTTAGCAATTTATTTTAGTGACATTACAATCTTAGTGACAAGACTATAGTGCGATAAGTGGCCCATGGATAACATTGACAGGGGGTGGCCTAAAGTTAGGATTAACATTTAGTAAATTTTTCCAACTTCCAAGGAGACATTTCAATACGTGGATCTGCAGGATTACAAAATAAAAAAGAAATTGGGTAAATTTCATAACAAACGGCAACTCTGCGACGGTCATGAAGTAACATTTCACTTGATGACAGCGTTATTTCCGATTTTGTCCGTAGGCCAAAAGATCCTTGTACTGCACCATTTCTGTAATTGGTTTTGTATGACATCCACTGCGACAATCGCTCACCTCTTTACGGTCATAATAAAAAGGCGTCAAAGATTATGGTTGAGCTACATTATCATGCTAGAGATGGTAAAGGAATTTGGATATTCCAACTCGATTGCAAGATTTACAAGTAAAAAATGTTTGTAGTGAATGTGATATATTTTCCAGCATAAAGTGCCCCATATCTCGGGAAAGGGCAATACGTCATTCTTACGGCATAGCGCTAGTGAGATGGGGAGGGAAGCGAATCAGTCGATTCGTTAGAATCGATATTAAACGAGAAGTGTCTGCGTGGCTGACAGACACACTCGCTTTTGGAGTGATTATAAAACGGTGAAGCAAAGAAGCCGATGCCATCCTAAAGACCTTTTTTTGCTTTGACTGGGAAAGCAAAGTAAATTGTTAGTAATTCGTTCTTTTACTGCTTCTTTTTGTCGAATTAGCTAAACAAATCGTATCAGATTGTCAGTTATTTGTTATATACATATATTAAACTTAATACAGGGGCTGAGACTAAAAAATAAAGATTTATAAAAATATATTGGAGTTGACTATTTAAGGTATTAAAACTAAAACAAGAAAATCTAGTTCTAAATCGGTTTCGTCGAGATTTCACATATAGAAAGGTTTTAGTTTGACTTGAAGAGTGCAAATGCTTGATCGAAATCGTTTGAGTAAACCTGAGATACAGGATGCCCTTTCCACAGTACATGGGCAAGTACCGACCAGTCATAAGTCAAGCGGAATGGTTGGTTTTGACTTGACGTATTACGTGTTTGAAGCCAGATCGTGGTTTTAATGAGAAAAAAATATTATCTTAAAAGTTTGTGTCCAAAATTTGTTTATAATACGATAGATTAATGGGATGGAGTTGACGCTGAGGTGGAATTAAACTACAGTTAAATCAGGAAACTTTCTGACTTACGGCCGGTTCATAAATTCAACTCAGGGTTGATTACAATGCAGATTTGCTTACTGTCAGTAGATTTTTGACAGATTTTGTAATATGTCAAAATTCTATCCATAGTAGGCAAATCTATCCATGAGTTGAATATAGGAACCAGCCGTTGGGAAGTTATTAAGAAGCATATTGTTTTAAAAGTTTTAAACAGTTAAGGACTTAGCACGAAAAGATTGACGCTAGCGAGTAAGCGTGCAGTCACGTTCATATCTACTTTTTAAATTTGTAGTGTGACAAGGATGGCATGTCAACTCGCTAACGCCACAATCTTTTGGTGCTAAGCTCTCTAACAGTCGTTGCTCCTATTGAATGTTAGGTACAATGTTGTTATTCTTTGCCAAAACAATATTTAGTTAAGAATACTTCTCTGCCTACCCCGCAGGGGCCCTGGCGTTATGATATGGATAGAATATATAGGCGCTTGCGGTAAATTGTTTTATAGCTAGTTAGTTCTACAATAGACCGTGTCTTATCCAAAGGGAAAATAAAGTCTCCGTAACCAGCGAGAGTGGAGGAAACCAGAGCGGTCTGTAAGGAAAATACCTGTTGGAACTCTGTACTCTCTGCCTACCCCGCAAGGGATCTAGCGTAATGATATAGATAGATACATAGTTCTAATGTTTACTAGATAGATAGTAATACTGAAAATAAATATATAATATGTACTCGTGGATATGTGGTGGCGGCTTGATGGAAAAATTCCTTCAGGCGCTCCGTGAATACTTGCATGATTAAATGGCGCCCACCCTTTATTGTAGGTACCTACTTAACTTACAATTGTATAACAAATAGCCAATAAACATTCTTCGAGTTTTAAAAAAACAATTTTGTTATTTTATAACATAGATTTCTGAAAATGTTGCATACAAGATAGATTTTTTTGGCATAGCTTTGTGTCCTTTAGTATAATATTTCGACGTGTCCAACAAACAACGTTCTATAATCCAGTATTTATATTTGGCACAAATAACTTTATCGACAAGCATAAAAGTTGCAAATGCCATTGATTTTGTATGGCATATGTGATTGTGTTCTATGGGACCGTCGATTACATTTATTAGTTATTTTTATGTAACCTTCAAACACACTGTTGCTACGAAACGAAAACCAATGTCTTTACTCTTAAAAAACAAATCCTAGGTCAAACAATTGTATATTTTCTTTGGAAAAATTCCAAGTATCATTCCGGAATCTGGAATCGTGCCCGGTATATGGGCAATAGGCTCGTCCCCTATTACATGGGACTTAACATGGATTCTGGCGTACAGGAGTTAGAGTGGTGGGAATGTGTGGCGGGCTTAATCTCATAAAAAATACCTCATCTTTTATAAAATACGGGGTACTGGATATCAGGGAACTTCTTCTTTATTGTATTGAGTAATTGTATTCTAAGTGAATTGGAATCATTCGGAGATGATTTCTGGCCTAATGCATATCAAACTTCATAAACATTGGTTAAGTGGTCTATGCCGCGTGGTTCCCGGCTTAGAATAGGACCAACCCATCTCATCCCATCGGGTGTCGTACAAGGCGACTAAGGGAAAACTAGGGAATGGGCAGCAGCGTTCCCTTAACACTTCTACAACCAAAAACTGCGCTCGCCAACCCGCCTGCCAAGCGTGGCGAGTATGGCAAACACCCCCAACCAATATGGAAGAAAGCAAGAAAACCAGGCCCCTAGTCCCCGGCGGTCCTGTTCGTCCTGGCCACGGTAGCAGCCATGGTAACGACAGGACAAGGGGTGCTAAGAATCTCCGGCAGAGATTCGGCTACCATCAAAACCGAAAATTGGCCCTGGTGACATACAACGCACGCACATTGAGGACAGATGAGAAGCTAGTTGAGCTGGAAGAAGAGTTAAACAAGTTGCGGTGGAGTATTGTTGGTTTATCGGAGGTCCGAAGAGAGGGCGAGGACACGATAACCTTAAAATCCGGCAACTTGTTTTACTACCGGGAGGGCGAACAGCAGTCCCAAGGTGGTGTCGGATTTATCGTCCACAAGTCACTCATAAACAACGTTGTGTCCATCACTAGTGTGTCGAGCAGGGTAGCGTACCTGATACTCAGAATATCCAAAAGATATTTGCTGAAGGTCATACAGGTCTACCCACCGACCTCGGCATACTCAGATGATGAGGTCGAAGTTATGTATGAGGACATTAGTAGAGCCATACATACTTCCAAAGCACACTTTACAGTAGTTATGGGTGACTTCAATGCGCGACTGGGCAAACGGGGCGATGATGAGTTGAGAGTGGGGCAATTTGGATATAGGCAGCGCAACCCCAGGGGTCAGAGGCTGGCCGAATATCTGGAGAAGGAGGGACTCTTTATGATGAACTCTTTCTTCCAGAAGCCGTCTCATAGGAAATGGACCTGGATGAGCCCTGATGGTTTCACAAAAAATGAGATAGATTTCATCATGAGCACCAAGCGACAAATATTTAATGATGTCTCCGTGATTCACAGGGTAAAAACCGGCAGTGATCACCGAATCGTCAGAGGCACATTAAATATTAATGTCAAAATGGAAAGATCGCGTCTGATGAAGTCTACGCTCCGACCTTCTAATGCACATATCCAAAACCCCGAGAACTTTCAACTCGAATTGTCAAACCGCTTCGAATTGCTAGACAGCAGCGCATCAGTGGACGAAATCAACAATAGGTTGGTAGAGACTGTCCATACGGTCGGGTCTAAGCATTTTAAGCCCCACCGTAAAAATAGGCCTCAAAAGCTATCTGACTACACCCGAAACCTTATGGCTGAGCGACGTACCATGAGACTCCAAACCTCCGATGATGCTAAGTCCTATAGGCAGCTCAATGGACAGATATTGAAGTCCTTGCGACACGATCTACGGTCCTTCAACACAAGACGTGTTGAGGAGACCGTAGAGCAGAACAAGGGCTCCAAAGTGTTCGCAAGAGCCGCGTCGATTGGGCAAAGCCAGTTGACGAAGCTGAGGACGGAGGACGGAAACGTAACGTCGAATAGGTCAGAGGTGCTCAGGGAAATAGAGAGGTTCTATGGACAGTTGTATACCTCAGTAGCTGAACCTATTGTTGACTTGGTAAAAGACCCAAGAGCCAAGCTAACCCGACACTACACTGAAGATATCCCGGACATCAGCCTGTACGAGATTAGGATGGCTCTCAACCAACTTAAAAACAACAAAGCGCCGGGTGAAGACGGAATTACCGCAGAGCTTCTGAAAGCGGGCGGATCGCCGGTACTTAAAGTCCTTCAGAGGCTGTTTAATTCCGTCTTGCTAGAAGGAAAAACGCCGGAAGCATGGAACAGGGGTATGGTGGTACTCTTTTTCAAGAAAGGTGATAACACTTTATTAAAGAACTATAGGCCCATCACACTGCTGAGCCATGTTTACAAGTTGTTTTCGAGAGTCATCACGAATCGTCTCAAACGCAGGCTTGATGATTTCCAGCCTCCCGAACAAGCCGGTTTCCGGAAAGGCTTTAGTACCATAGACCACATATATACGCTGCGGCAGATTATACAGAAGACCGAGGAGTATAATCGGCCACTATGCTTGGCGTTTGTGGACTATGAGAAAGCCTTCGATTCGATCGAGACTTGGGCGGTTCTTAGATCTCTCCAGCGATGCCGCATTGACTATCGGTACATCGAAGTGTTGAAGTGCTTGTATAATAACGCCACCATGTCAGTCCGAGTACAAGGGCAGTGCACGAAGGCGATCTCCATAAAAAGAGGAGTAAGACAGGGAGACGTCATTTCTCCGAAACTGTTTACGACCACCATAGAGGACGCCTTCAAGCTCTTGGAATGGCGAGGACTTGGCATCAACATCAATGGCGAATACATCACTCACCTTCGATTTGCCGACGACATTGTGGTCATGGCGGAGTCGCTGGAAGATGTAGGACGAATGCTCGGCGACCTCAACAGAGAATCTCAACAAGTGGGTCTTAAAATGAACATGGACAAAACGAAAATAATGTGTATCGTCCATGTCGTACCCACCGCACTCACCGTTGGGAACTCTACTCTTGAAGTTGTCGACGAATACATTTACCTGGGACAGGTAGTCCGGTTAGGTAGGTCCAACTTTGAGAGAGAGGTCAATCGACGAATCCAACTCGGCTGGGCAGCGTTCGGGAAACTGCGCAACATCTTCTCATCCAAAATACCTCAGTGCCTAAAGACTAAAGTTTTTAGTCAATGTGTGTTACCAGTGATGATATATGGATCAGAGACGTGGTCTCTTACTATAGGTCTCATAAAAAAGCTCAGAGTTGCTCAGCGAGCTATGGAGAGAGCTATGCTCGGCGTTTCTCTACGTGATCGAATCAGGAATGAGGAGATTCGTAGAAGAACCAAGGTCACCGACATAGCCCTTAAGATTAGCAAGCTGAAGTGGCAATGGGCGGGCCACATAGCGCGAAGATCGGACGGGCGTTGGGGCAGAAAGATTCTAGAGTGGAGACCACGTATTGGCAAGCGCAGCGTGGGACGACCACCTGCCAGATGGACCGACGATCTTGTGAAAATCGCAGGAAGTCGTTGGATGCAGGTGGCATCGGACCGGTTACGCTGGAAAGCGATTGGGGAGGCCTATGTTCAGCAGTGGACAAGTATAGGCTGAGATGATGAAGTGGTCTGGTCTATATCATGTCATTATTACTGCTTTCAGGCAGGTAAGCTTAGTACCTGCTTGTTCTGATTTCTTACGTTTACCAACTGCTTAAGATATGTAGTTGGTTGAGTATATAATAAGGACGAAAACCACATGGTCACAATACTGCTTGTATAAGAACTAAATTAGATCCGTTTAATCCAATCTCACGGACGATTTAGCGCAGTGGACGATAGTCCCGGGTTCGATTCCTGCACGGGACAAATCTTTGCGTGATCCACAATTATTTGTTCCGGTTTGGGTATTTGTGAATTTGAATTTTCATGTTTGTAAACGCACTGAGACAGGAATAAATCCTAAAACCTATTGCAGCCTTTTGGGGAACTACATTTAATGTTGTTGCAACATTTGTTTGTATTAGTTACGATTTTATTTAACAGTTTGTTTTTCACACTTATTTACGTAACCGGCACTTTGTATGTAGTAGTATATTTACCGATATAGACCGGGGCCGATAAGTATTGCCATTTGTTCACTAGGTAATTCTTATGCTTCAGCTCCACCTGTATCGTTATGCGTTTATTAGCACGCTAATTTAAATATAACGCAGATGTAGCCTATAATTCATGCATTAATTAAGATATTGCATCATGGCATTTGATTCACTTTCTTTAATAACAACCATCATTATCAACACGCTTATATTCACTTTTAATATTTTCCAAGAATTGCGTTGTTCTTCTATATTCCGTGAGATGTTAGATAATAAGTGATCAAGAGAGAGAGGACAAGTCTATTATAATTATACCGGGCGCTATTTGAGACTCCGGAACGATTTCGATTTTTCATCGATGAGAAACCTCAATAACAAACCCATTGTTCGATCAGGGATTCAAACCCATGGCCTGGTGATGCCCAGCTTCACCATGCCCCACAAGACCGACGAGGCAGTTAATATTCAGAAGACATTTCTCGTATGTAGCAACAGTTAAACAGTTTCTTATCCACATAGTACATAGTTATGTTTCAATGCTACAATACAACGGTATCCAAGCAGTCTATGCCTGCAGTCTCTACGTAAGTAAATAACAATCGCTCTCTTTGCGGATTCGGAATATAAGACGTATCGATTTTTTTAACGACGCTTGGTAGTCTCTACTTTCAATGCTATCGATTACACAGGAAATAAAGCTATTTTACCGCGGTTATTTTTTATAAAATGATTAAGAAGTTCATGTTACCCTGAAATAACACAAAATGGCTTTTGAACGACACCTTAGTCCTTTCCGTAACCATGGGTGCTCTGAAGTACCGAACCGAAACATCGGGAACTTAATAAGCCGCGATAAAATCCGAAACAATAGATTCATTTCATAAGTTTGTAGATTTATTATGTATCTTGAAAACGACCAGTATCTAAACTATGTCAGAAAAAGCAGCGAGAATATCTGGTATCTACTACGCTACAGTACCTTGCTTACGCAAACAACTTACAACTTGGAAGTTAATACTGCAGGCAAACAAGCTCTCTTGCGAGTCACAAGAAACATAATTAGGTTTAAAGTGCACTTGCAATAGCTTTTTTAAAAATACATTATTCTCAAAATACCTTTGGAAGTACATACGTAACAAGCAAGCTAGCGGCACACAAATTCAAAAAACAAGTTTTAAATTCATGTCGATAAAAAAGGGTAGTAAGGCTATGGGCTATATAAGGTTGTCAGGTTAATTAAAGTCCCATAGATTTTTGTTCAATAGTTTATAAGGTGTATATAATGAAGATAGAAAAAAGGATCGTGAAGAATAAGTTGAACTGTAAGAAAGCAAAGATAGATAGACTAGTGAGAATTTAAAATTATTTACGACTCTATAAGAGCGTGTATTACTTAAAAATTTGCACGTGCATTTGCCGTGAAATAACGTTCCCGACTTGCATGAATAGTCAGAAAAAGAAAAGCTTGAAGTTAAGGCTCTATCACCCGTTTAGAATATTATTACTGTGAAGACGACCGGTAAATTCTATGGTTACTCTTCTAAAAAGGAGACGTTTACTGTTGGGTATGGTAAGCTAAGCTTAAGTATAGATTAGAGGTTGAGAGTGAGAGTGTATCGAGACCTAATTCTATAAACAATATTTTGCAAACACAAACTCAAGCGACTGACGATCAACGGCATTTACCTGAAGGCTTAGCACGAATAGATTCATGTTAGCATAAAGTTATCATGTTAATATTTCATCATTTCCGAACTACAATTGCAAATGCGAATTTGAAAATAATTAAAGATGAAATTCAATATCGGTCGGTATCAATAAAGATGAAACGTTAATACAAATAGTCAAATGGTTTGTGCATAGTCCTCTGAGGGATTAATAGAAACAGATTGAGGTTAGTGTAACACTATTGAGTTTATATGCCACCCTTTTTACACTGCAAATGCACGGAATAAAGTTGAACGTGACAGTACTTGGACAGTACGCTTTCTCGATAACGTCAATCTGTGCTAAGCCGTCCGTCTGTTTTCGTATTCTATAAACCACTAACGACTGGTTCTTATGTTTAACCCAAGGAAAGATTAGTTTACTACCAGTAAAATGTTGATATATATTATACGGAAAATATGTCAAAATTCTACTAGTTATAAGCACATCTATCAATTGATAAGTGCATCTATCAATTAATAATGATCAAATAAGTAAATAAATAAAGGAACGGGTCATAAACGCAGTTGATCAGCGTCGATTAAGATTCGGTTTTTATGGATTTTTGTTAGTTGAATTGGACCCCTCAGGAGAGAACAAAATGCAGTTTCTAGATTTAACGACTTTAGCAAGATTCTATAAGAGGACGGTATGCGCCGTGCCGGAAGTTGAGAGTCCTCATACTATTATTCCGAGCCAAGAAATTTTCTCTGGCAAAATCCATTTTGTTAGAACAACAGAAGTGTAGGATATTACTTAAATAATATTTCCCACTGACTAGCTTGTATAGGATACAAGGCACATAAATTAGTCCCTACATTTTGATATCTGTTAAATAATATTCTCGTGTTTTTTTCGATTTACTAGCATTAATAGGTGTTAAACTCTGCACGTAAAACGAAATTTTCGCGAGGTTTCTACGAATTGTGGTTTATCTCGCAGCCGCGTGGGATCCTGCCAGACCCGCCGCGGTCGCTTAACTACCACACGAGAAATACTAAACTGTAAACAAAGAACGTTAACTTTTTGTGGGATCAAAAGCAAACTGATGTTTCGTTATGTTTTTTTTTTCACCACGCCGACTGTGTACAAAGAAGGTTGACTTTTCAGAGCTCGCGAGGGAACCAATATTTCGTTTTATTTTTTAATGCGCCGACCTAGAGTTTTGAAAAAAAAATATCAGGTATCAGATAGCTTGACCCCTTATTAGTATCCCCCGGCGTGCTATGGAGAGATCAACCTGCATATCCCGTTCTATGCCAAATAAATTCGAGTAAATAATTGGTAGACACTTCGCATTAGCTTATAAGCTAAAATCAGTTTAATAGTTTATGATGCTCGAACAATAATCAGATAACCATGATTAAAGAAAATGACGTCAGGTGTTCTAAACAGTTGAACCCTGTAATATCTGTTAATATAAATAGCACCCTATCCTATATTTATAATTCTAGTCTTACTTATCAACTTAGCCCAACAAATAATGCTCAGTCAGTTTATTTATATTTGTAAAATACTTTGTGTAAAAGAACATATACCGCGCGTTTCAATACAAGGGAAAAGGGTTTGCAAAATGAGTACGAAAATGCTGTCTTTTAGAAAGAATTAACTTTTATGTCTCCTAATGTACTGTGAAGACATTTATACTGGTTTTTTACGGCGTTCGCAAAAATATGTAGAGATTTCGAAAATATAGTTTTATTTTAAGTTAATACTTTACAAAGCCGTTAAGAGTGTAAAAAATTTAATGATGGTCAGAAAAACTGTCTTTTTAGAGACATTTTCCGCAGGGAATACTTTCTACTGTTGCGTAGTGAGTGTATACTTGGCTTTAAGAGTGATGACGCTATTGAAGGGTACATCAGCATGAGCATAAATGTCGTATGAACTTACTTATATTGTGGTTGGCGATCACAAGGTCCTGAGTTCAATTCCTAGGATAGAAAAATTGTGTTTTTTCTTTTGAAAGATTCGTAATACAGAGTCCGAAACTGCGCCCGGTTATACGGCAATAGGCGAGAGCCTATTGCCACAGGTCACAATGTAAACAAGGGGAGACCCTCATTATATTGTGACCTAACATCGTCGGCTTTATATAGTGTACACTTCTGCACATCAGCTTGTGAAATATAAGAAGCAAAGTGCGTAAGTCTCTGTATTAATTTTTATTCCAAAAACAATTACGGAGGAAACGAAATGAAAAATGGCATCTCGAGGCCTCAAAAAGGCACTTTTGAACCATAATCTCCCCTGTTTACAAATAGGGTCCGCTCCGTAGTCATTTATTCAAGAAGTGCCTAATCCGTTAGAATATTCATTCACGTCTTATACAACTAGTTCCCGCTGTGGGTTGTGGTGTTTTAACTATTCCATTCTGAGGAATTTCACTGTTTATCAATTAAAGCATTTATGTGTTAATAGCCAAGTCGACCCAGAAGTGACCTGCGATATTAAATTGTGCCTAGATGTTTGTAGGTTGTTGCATATGATAGTGCTTTTCTTAAAACTACGATTTTTATTTATAACTTGATGTTTTAAAATCATTTCTTGCGAAACATTTTTGAAGATAAATGCACGGTATGACTCTAATTTAATTTTTGATAAATTAAAAAAAATATCAATTTAATACTAAGACTACTTTACATTGATTTGTGACAGAAGGCCTTTGACTAGATTTATTACTACCAGTCAGACAATATTTAATTGTATTTTAACACATATAGTATCAATTTTAGCCATTTTATTGCGCTTTATACATTCATTCATTTTAATCACTATAATAAATGATGTCTATAATAAAAAATCATTCAAGAATCATACTACTATCCAACTTTAGATCAGATCATATGATGAAAATAGAAAAGGCAGTGAAGCTCTATTTATTATTGGTACAGACCACAGGTGCCTGATTATCTGAGAGGTTGGTTACCTACAAAATGGTTTCCCATTTTGTAGGTATGATAGATTGTGCACTCGTAATCACTTAGAACTACGCTCAACCTTCGTCACTGAAGCTTAGCGGAGCTTTGAGATACCTCACGACATTTTTTGAATATTATAAAAAAATAGTTTCTTTTGCGAGAAATGTTTAGAACGTAACGTAGACGTATGTAAACGTAAAGTTTTTGAACTGCTTATAGAAATACTGTCGTAATCAAGATATTACGCTAGCGGAGTCATTACATATTATTTTGATTTGAAGTGGCCAATGGAACCACCCAACTAGTCAATATAACCCCGCCGTGTTTGGACTCGTTGGATTTGTCTTGACGAGACTTTTTGACCCGGATGGTGTCCAGGGTCTGATAATGGAGTCTTAAAGAAGCCGTAGGAACTCCTCAACTAATTATGATATTTTCGTTGTGTTTTAACAGTTTGTTTTTTACTATATAAAAGCTTGTTCTTAAAAAGGACTTTTTAATTTAAAATTATTAGAAAAAACCTGTGTAGTATATTTTGCTTGTCAAAGCATTCATTTAAAAAAAATATATATAAATCATCTCCGACAAACATGATATGGTATTATCACAGTCAATATGTTACTTTTTTTTCATATCTTCCCTACAAAAATGACAATTAGAAGTGGCGTAAGATTCTTTGTTACTTTTCTGACGTTTCAGGAAAATGATTGTGATTTTAATTCTGATACGGTTACACGGTATTGCACTTTAAGCAACGACTTTAATAAAAACCGAATCAAAGCAAATCTTACTTAAAAATAATAATTGACAAACTATTTTATTATTAAAAGCTATTGCTCAATGTATCTATATATCTTATGTATATTAATATATATTAAAATGTCGTCGCGTCGTAGGTTATAAAATATTTCCTGGTCCGTGAATTCATCTAATAGTGTCACCATGCCATTACTCATTGCAAACATCTTCAGTGCAGTGCTGTAATTACGAAGCGGGTAATTTATCTCGTTTTATAGCAGCCATCATTCAGTTTCAATCATGAAGATGAGTTAGGATAATCAAACATCAAGAAGGACAGCTATACAGCGGTAAGGGTTACAAAGATCTAGGATTAAGTATTTGAGAAACCATTTTTTGAATGTGATTCGTATAATGGTTTCAAGTATTATATATTGGAGGAACCGACCTAACCTGTCGTCGGCAAGTCTGCTATTTATTTTTACTTTAGACTAGATTATTATAAGATAAACAATATATTATAAAAAAGAAATACCGTAACGCATATATTTATCTAAGCGGGGGTGGCACAGGTGTACTATGTACACCCCCTTTTCACCGACAATGTTAGGTTTGTGGCAGACAAGGAGTTAGAGTACAAGTATTGATTCAAAGAATTGTACTATGGAAAAATTGTCCCACCTAGAACGCCACTAAATCAACGAGGCAGTCATATATTGTACTGCGTACCATAAATATATGTATATATAACTAAGTTCATTTCTTTTTCTAGTAGAAAATACTAGAGAAAAAATGAACATGGTTCTTATTTAAAAGAAAAAATCGGTAAATAAAAATACTCGTATGTACCTATAATATATGCAATAATAGACGTACATTAATATTAACTGATGCTTAACTTTTACACATATAACTCGATCTTCAAGATTTTAGTATAATTTATACTTTATGACTGCTGCATCCTCAATTTGCATTTTGCCTTTGCTCACACGCTCGAAATTTCAAAGAATATTACATAAAATTCCAAAAGTTACTGGTTTGCCGTTCTAGTCGGTCCTCCATTTTAGTTACTGGGTGATACTAAAAAGTTTTTATAATTATATTAACATGAAGATTTAGTGTTTTATTCTCTTACTAGTTTTTACCCGCGACTTCGCCCGCGTTGACTTTAGACAGGAGCCTCACATTTTTTCGAGATATATATGTGTTAATCCAGGTAAAACCATCTGTGTGCCAAATGTCGTCTAAATCCGTTCAGCCGTTTTTGCGTGTTGAATAACAAACATAGAAACATACAAACTTACACATTGATAATATTAGGAGGATTACTAGAGTTTGGCGATATACACTGTTGAAGTGAGGGGTCATAATATAAAATCATTATCAGCAGCCCGTTCTGTCCACTGCAAGGCCTCATCCAAGGTACGGCAATGAGTTCGGTCTTCAACTCTTATCTTCCAACCTGCCAGCCACGTTGCGTATATCGTCTCTCCTTCTACCTACAGGACGTCCTGCACTACGTTTGCCGTACCACGGTCCCCACTCAAGATTATGTCCACGGTTATCGGTCCTTCGGCAAATAAATATAGTCAGTGCACTGCCATTTCAGCTTACTGATCCTGTAATCTATGTCGATAACCTTGTTCGTCTGTGGTATTTCGGATTCGATCCTTCACAGAAATTTCGAGCAGATCTCTTTTTACAAACTGCAATCTCTTTTAACTTGCAATTTTCGTATGTCTGTCTGTTTGTCTTTCCGGTTTAAATCTTGTGATCCATTTTTCAAGCACTTGCGGGTATCCGTTAGAGCTGAGATTTGGCGTACGTGTGTAACTCCGATGACAATACAATAATATGGTACCATAGAGCTGATCTGATAATGGAGTCGGAATGTGGCCATAGGAACATGTGGACTATACAACTTAAACCCCTCGTGTTTAGGCTTGTTAGAGTGGTATTGAGAAGTACTATGCAACCAGATATTGATAAAGGTCTGATGCTGAAGCCGAAAGGTCACCAATGGAACCACACAAGTACTCAATGTAACCACGCCGTGTTGGGGCTCGTTGGATTGGTATTGACGAGTACTATAGACCCGGATGATGTGCAGGGTCTAATGATGGAGCCAGAAGGAAGCCATAGGAGCTCCTCAACTAAGCGAGATATATTCGTTGTGTGTTTTTTGCTATAATAGCTTGTTTTTAATAAAGTCTTTTTAAGTTAAATTATGGTAGCCCACTAGCAACTTTCAATTGGTGGGCTATTCGTGCCGTAAATGTCCACGTCTAGGCTCCGTATGTCCTGACAGTCCTGTCAGGACATACGGTCCGACGCTTTTCTATATAAACTTTGTGGTAATAATAAAACAGATATACATTACAAGATGTATGAGACACAACACGTAATGACCTACATCAGCTAAGCCTTTCACTATCTGATGTAGGCTAATATAAATAAAATATATGTTATATGACATGAGTTAACCTACGGTACAAGGAGATTGCCTTTGTTCCATATTTCGTAATGTAAGTTAAACAATGTTTCCTTTCCGTTTCTTGAACTACTTTCAATGACGCCAATAAAATCCTTTGCAATATCCAAACTTGATTTTATGATTAAATTGTCGTCAACAAAAATAAAACCTTCCCAAACTATCCATCTTTTTTTATAGATGTTGTTTAGTTTTGAAGGGGCATACCCTGTTTGTAGTACCATTTAGGTAAAGTGGGTCGTCATTTTATTCCAAGTAGGGACTACTGAAATACTTAAAGTAAGAAATATTACAGAATTGACACAAGGACTTCTATGGTCATTACGTAATGAATTTAAACATATATGTAATTTGGATAGATGCATTTCAATGGCGAAGCATATTCGCGATAAAAATGAATTCAAGTTATCGGGGTCTCGTTTAGCGTGATTCGTAATTTAATATTTCTTTGACCACTGAGTTTGGAGTAGACAAGTGTGCGGTCATCCATGTACAAAGAGGGAGAGTTGAAGATTCTTTTAATCTACAGCTCTCTGAAAATATATCCCTCAGGTCTCTCTCTGAAATGGATTCCTACAAGTATCTTGGTATATCACAAGCCTTAAGTATAGCTGAACAGGATATGAAACAATCATTGAAAGATCGGTTCTTTGCCCGCCTGATAAATATGTTAAAAACTCTTAAATATGGCCTTGTGGACTCTGAAGTACCGTACTACCAGTACCAGCCTCTTCCAGTTTTCGAAAGTGGTCATATCACGCTCTACTGGGATCGATCTATTATCACGGACAGGACTATTGTAGCCAATAAACCTGATATCGTGATAATAGATCGATCGATGCGTCGTGTAATGCTCGTTGATGTCACCATTCCGCATGATGAAAACCTTGTGAAGGCCGAAAAAGAAAAATTATCTAAATATTTGGACCTGGCCCATGAGGTTACCGCCATGTGGAATGTTGATTCAACTATCATTATTCCGATGGTCGTTTCAGTCAACGGCCTCATAGCGAAGAGCTTCGATAAACACCTTGAGAAGCTCTCGCTAGGCAGTTGGGTGAAGGGCTTGATACAGAAGGCAGTAATGTTGGACACGGCACGCATTGTAAGGAGGTTCCTCTCTTTGGAGCCCTGATCACCGGTAGCTTGGGTCGTAGACCTTGCTGTCGGTGGAGCACATTTTTTTATACAATATATATATATAAGAATATTTGTATTTTATATTTTTATATATATTTTATAAGAAATTATACTTAATAAATATATACATAATAATAATACTTGATCGTATTCAAGAAGATAAATTGATTAATTGGCCTAAGAAATATTGGGGTAACGTCATGATACGTTTCGACAAGATTGGCGAGTGATGGCTAAATACAGATCAGCTCGAAAAGTTGTCGGGGAAACACATCGATATTTGATGCAGAAACCATTACCCAGCAGGGAACAAGGGTTAAAAAAAATGATGAAGTACTCGTACGTAATTTATCTATCTATCTTTATCATCACGCCAGATCCCTTGCGGGGTAGGCAGAGAGTACAGAGTTCCAACAGGTTCTTTCCTTACATACCTCTCTGGCTTCCTCCACTCTCATAGTTCGTCTCATACACGCTCGCCGGTTACGGAGACTCCTGACTTGTCCTTCAGATAAAACCCGGTCTATTTAGTCATGGTAAGATAGGTCTTCCCCGGTACCTACATCCTTCTACTTTCACATTGTATATCAGTTTTGTCATTCTTTCTTTAGACATTCTTTCTATATGCCCGAACCAACGGAGCATACCCTTTCTCATCTTTGCACCGATACTATCTTTCATACCTACTCGCTTTCTTACTACGCTGTTGATAATACATAATTTATAAAAATGATCACAGCCTTAATGCTTATTCCGGAAGGAATTTAGCTTGACGATATAGATTGTTCCACTTATATTTCCTAAGTGGGGGTGGTCAAGGTGTGCCGCGTGCACCGACGAGTTCGGTCCAACTCAAAGGATCATATAGGGTGCAACTTTAGACTCCGGACTGCTACAAATAATTTTTTGATAGATAACCCCAATAATACTCCATCCGAACTAGAATATTCCAAACCAGGGCATAGCGCGAAAGGATTAATGTTAGCGTGACGCTAGCGAGTTGATATGCCATCCTTGTCACACTTCAAATTTACTAAATAAACATGAACGTGACAACCACTTACTCAGTAGCGTCACGCTAATGACAATCTTTTCGTGCAAAGCCCTGTTTAAAGTTTATAAAGAATAAAATTACCCCCGTCACGTCTATATTTCCCAAGCGGTGATGGCAGAGGTGTGTGCACTCAATTTTCGCCGACGATGTCAGGTCCAGAGTCTCCGTAACCGGCGTGCTTATATGATACGAATATGGGAGTAGAGTAAGCAGAGACGTCTGAAAGGAAAGAACCTGTTGGAACTGTTGTCAGGTCCCACTTTAAAAAGAGGTTAGCCTATTGTTATTACTGGGCGAAATGTTAAATTCCGTATTATATGTAGTTCTATATATAGTTCACTACATATAAACATAGTATCTATATAACTGTGTAAAATGGATATATAGGCAATGTTTGTACACACATGCGACGCTCAATTTTAATTTTGACTAAGTTTAATGAAATCTTTGCTTACATTCTAAAGCGTAATTCACTACCCGAACCCTTTTCAATAGAACATGTTTACTCTCACACTGGAAACACGATAAAATTATAATATTATCCTTTACTTGGCCCACCTACGTTACGTAACATACGAACGAGTAAGCGACAACAACGACAAATAAAATATGCCTGCGGTGCCTAAAGTGAAAATAATTATAACAAACCACAAAAAGTAAATAAAAAAATTAAAGTTTATAAATTTACAGTTGTTTGTGTTCTTCTATATCATCACGCCAGTTCCCTTGCGGGGTAGGCAGAGAGTACAGAGTTCCAACAGGTTCTTTCCTTCCAGACCTCTCTGGCTTCCCTCACTCCTTATTGTAATTTTTTTTTTAAAATGTAGCTTCACTCTTGGATTAGGGGGTCTGTCCAAGAGCGTGCTCGTCGCAACCCCTGCCAGTCATTATGGCTGCAATCTTGGACCGAAGACGTACCGCAGTGCGGGCTAGGGCGTCCCCCCGAGGCGACGCGTACCGGCCCGCCCCCGTCGGTACGAATATAGGTGGAAGCAGCGATGGGGGCCGCCACCCATCACGCCGGGCCCGAACTGGCGAGTCGTGGGGTGCAGAGTGCCGAATAGGCACTTGGAATGTAAGAGGTGGTATGGAAGATAAGATGCATGAGGTGATTGATGTAATGAAAGAGAGACGCCTGGATGCTCTGTGTGTAACAGAGACTAAGCGGCGGGGCAGTGAAACCTGTGATCTTCCTGATGGAGCGATGGCTCTGTGGTCTGGTGTACCGCAGAGCAGTCGTGCCAGCATGGGGGTGGGTATCTTGCTGTCCCGTCGCCTGGCCTCTGGAGTGAGAGATTATGGCCTGTGCGATGCGAGACTTCTCTGGGTCCGTTTAAAACTGGGTGTCACTAGAGTATTTTTGGTCGCAGCGTATGCTCCCGCAAGCTCGTCTACACCCCAGGACCTTGAGAAGTTTTGGGATAATGTCAGGGAAGTTCTGGATTTGGCTGAGGCTAACGAAAAGGTGATTCTGTGTGGCGATCTGAACGGATGGGTAGGAACCAGGCGGCAAACTTGCGACGCTGCTCTGGGTCCTTATGGTGATAAGAGAGTGAACGATGCAGGTAAGCTCATTGTAGATGTTTGTTTGGAAAGGGGTCTCCTTGTGTCTAATACGATATTCCAGCATAAGGACATACATATGTATACGTGGAGAAGGAATGAACAAAAAAGCATGATAGATCTGATCCTGGTTGATAACCGTCTCCGAAGCAAACTACAAGATACGCGTGCGTATAGAGGCCCCACTCTGGAATCAGACCACTATCTCGTAGTTGCGCGGTTTAGTGGTCTGTTCAGGAAGTGGAGGCACTGGCGAGAGCGTATCCCCTTCGGAGACCTTGAAAGATTAAAGGTTGAAAAGTTGCAAGATGAGAGCGTGAAGAGAATGTATGAAGACAGAGTCCGGGACAAGCTTTTGACAGCAGGCTCTTCGGACTCAAAAGTAGATGAATGCTGGAATAGCCTGAAAGAGAGTTTGGTGGAATCCGCGAAAGAAGTATGTGGTTGCTCAAAGAAGCATATTACAGCAAAAGGTGATGCATGGTGGGATGCGGAGTTGCAAAGCTCCGTAGAAAGTAAGAAGAAAGCGTGGCAGGACTATGTATCTTCTTTGAACCTGAATGCCAGTATGACAGAGATGAGGAAAGAAATATACCGGCAATGCAAGAATGCCGCTAAAACTTTAGTGAAAGAAAAGCGTGAAAGAGCCAGTATGATTGAGGAGGAGAGGCTGGCGAAGAACTTCGAGAACAACACCAAACTCTTTTGGAGCAAGGTGAGAAAGGCTCGAGGTGATTCGTCAGGCTCCAGAATGGAAAGGATAAAATCTAAAGATGGTGACATTCTTGCAGACACACAAGCTGTGCTAAACCGGTGGAGTGAATATTTTGGAGAAATGTATGGAGATGACCCGGATGCTGATGCCGCAGACGTGCCTAAAGGCGAGATTGCGGCACCAGAATCAACGGAGGACATCACTATGGAAGAAGTTGAATGGGCGATAGGAAGTATAAAAAACAGTAAAGCTGCGAGAGTAGACATGATATCTGCCGAGATGATCAAATATGGTGGAACTTGCGTCCGGGACGCTTTCCGGGCCCTTGCAAACCTTTGCTGGAGGACCGGTAGAGTCCCTACAGATTGGCGCCGCGCAGTCATAGTACCCTTGTATAAAGGCAAGGGTTCACAATATGACTGCGCCAATTACAGAGCCATCAGTTTAATCAGCTTGGCAGCCAAGTTGTACGGTAAAATTATTGAACGGAGAATGCGCGTGAAGTCCGATGGAATGTTGTGCGAGGCACAAGGGGGTTTCAGGTCTGGAAGAGGATGTTCGGATCAAGTCTTCTCACTCCGCAACATCGTAGAGAAGCATCTGGCAGTGGGCCGGAAGGTTTTCTGCGGTTTTGTAGATCTGGAGAAGGCATTTGACAGAGTTGTGCGAAAGAGACTTTGGGACATTTTGCCAGAGTATGGTATAGATGGCACTCTGTTGCGAGCCGTCCAGTCCACTTATGTGGACTGCAAGGCATGCGTACGGGTGGGTGGTAACAGGTCACCCTGGTTTGACGTTAAAATCGGCGTCAAGCAGGGTTGCGTGTTGTCCGCTAGACTGTTTATAATATATCTGGACAAAAGTCTTCAAAGACTGAAAGCGATGAATGAAGGTGTACAAATGGGTGACTTAGTGGTAAACCATCTACTTTATGCAGATGACGCGGTTTTAATAGCGCCAACAGCCACTGATCTGCAAACACTAGTCACAGTTATGAAAGACGACTGCATGATCAATGGCTTACACTTGAATGTGAAGAAAACCAAAATTATGGTTTTTGAAAGGGAAGAAACCAGAACGAATGTAAGGATTGTGGTTGGTAACGATGTGCTGGATCAAGTGAATGAGTTTGTATATCTTGGATGCGCCTTCAGTAAGGATGGGAAATACACCGCTGACATAGAGAGAAGAGTGAGTGCAGGGAACAGAGTGAATGGTGCGATGGGAAAGCTACTCGGGAGCCGGCACTTAAGCCATAAGGCGCAGCTGGCCATACATAACGGAGTTCTTGTCCCAACGCTGTTATATGGTAGCGAGAGCTGGGTATGTAAGAAGGAGAATGAAAGTAGGATAAATTCGGTAGAAATGCGAGCTCTGCGGAAGATGTGCGGAGTGAAGCTGACCGACCGCATTAGCAACAGCATAGTAAGACAGCGAGTAGGTATGAAAGATAGTATCGGTGTAAAGATGAGAAAGGGCATGCTCCGTTGGTTTGGGCATATAGAAAGAATGCCAGAGGAAAGAATGACAAAACAGATATACAATGTGAAAGTGGAAGGATGCAGGTACCGGGGAAGACCTAGACTATCTTACCACGACCAAATAAACCGAGTTTTATCTGATGGAAAAGTCAAGAGTCTCCGTAACCGGCGAGCGTGTATGAGACGAACTATGAGAGTCGAGGAAGCCAGAGAGGTATGTAAGGAAAGAACCTGTTGGAACTCTGTACTCTCTGCCTACCCCGCAAGGGATCTGGCGTGAGGTTATAGATAGATAGATACACACTCTTGGATTTATTCCTGTATCTTAGGTGCGTTTACAAACATGAAAATTCACATACACAAACACCCAGACCGAAACAAACTTTCATAGTTCATATTATACACGTTTACCGGTTACGCAGACTCTGGACCGAGACCGAATTGTTTGTGTTCTTAATAATGTAAAATAAAATATGATAATAAACGTACAAGGAACTTATCTATCTTCAGCCGAAAGACGTACGCAGCAGGAAAAAGTCCTCCCCCAAAGACCGCCACGACGACCTGCCTTGCACTTGTACACATCCACATCCACGATCTTCACCAGGTCATCGGTCCATCTTGTAGGGGGCCTGCCCACTCCACAACAAACTTTAAACTACATAAATTGCAGATGTTTTTACCATATAAGCGATTGCGCAGATTATGTTCAAGGGGCTTAGCACGAAAAGATTGGCATTAGCGGGACGCTAGTAACTTGATATGCCATTCTTGTGGCACTATATTTTTTTAAAATTATCATAATTTTCACAACACGTCTATTCGCAAGCGTCATGGTAACGTCAATCTTTTTGTGCTAAGCTCTCTGATTTATTTGTATTCGTACATTGCGTATTATATAAATCTACAATAGCTACGTAAGGGGTGGACAACCCGTTACGTTCGCTCACTCGAAGGGTCTGAGTAGACTTAATAACGAGGCTTGGACCAACAAAGCCCTGTATGCTATCTAGTCGTATAACAATGAACTTGTCTGCGAACAAGTTCCAAGTATATGTACTCATATTATAGACTTCAAAGAACTTGAAGCAATTTTCGTACATGTTTGAAAATTGCTTCAAGTTTCATGTAATTACATTTATTGTTTGCTTGTTGAAGTCTATATTGCCACTGTGAAATTCAAATTAATTGGAAGAAGTATTAATTTGTTCTTAACAATTGTAGATAGGTAGGTACTACAGACGTAACTTTTGCTTCGGATTCTCTCTGGCTTTTTAACTTAAATAAGCGAGAATCTGAATTTGACGTTTCTTAATTTACTAGTCGTGTGCCACGGGAATCCTCATCATTAATTTTACCGCCATTTAACCCTTTTAAGGGATGAGAACTCTCTGTGCTTACCATGAGGTGAGTGAGAATATAGAACTCCTTTGTTAAATTTCATGTTTCTAGACCTAACGGTATAATAAGTGCGTTCTGTTGTTTACTCAGTAAGTATTAAGTTTCGTTAAGTAGACTAGCAGTTTCACGCGACTTCGCAGCCGGTCGTCAACAGCGCCACTTACTAGATCCAACTGTAATTAAGAATCATCAGGGCGTCTATAAGGATAAAAAATCATGAAAATTATAAAGCCGTTTTGAAGAAGAAAAATTACAAACGCGCACCGGAAATTCATATTTTAACAAAAATAAAATTTCGTGTTTGCAGCTAAGTATAGTCACATGACCTATAAATAGATTGTATCAAATATCATACGGTAAAAAAGGCACTGACCACTGAACTTCAGGATGTTTACGTGAGGTCATAATATTCACTCGAGACGATCGGTGTAGCCCTGATTTTAGTCAAGAGTGCTTGAACTTATTCGAAGCGTTGCTTATCTACGACTTTACATATTTTTGTATAAAAATGGGAAATATTTTGTTAACAATCGAATTCAAAGTATATGGCGTGATGATATAGATAGACTGTTTTCATTCACTTAGAGACTAACCGCGAACATGCGCATGACGTACCGTGACATTTGCTTTGATTTTGTAGCAAATTGTATATAATTGTATATTTTTATAAGCTGAACTAAAAAATAAAACATAATTCGATACGATGTGGATGTGATCAACAATTACTACGATAATACTAATACATTCATCGGATATTAAAAAAATAGACGATTCATATATAATGGAGTACTATCAAACTCCACTAAAAGTACAAAACTGTGATATGAAAGTTCATTTTTATATTGTGTATTTGATGAGTGTGATAAAATGGTTTCATTTATTGCGATATTAATTCGGAACTCGTAACGAGCGGTTGTAGTTCACTCATCATGTCCAATGTACTAGGAGGGATCAAAAAGTAGTGAGAAAGACATACTCCTTGGTAAAAAAAAAAATACTGGCAGGCATAGCTCAGATACATACTTGCAATATGAATAAAAAAAAAATCTTCAATTCTCTTTTGTTTTTTTCTGAATGTAGTCATTTGTTTGCTTCGTGTCGGAACGTGTTCTCGAAAATGGAGAAAAACGAAGTGCGAGCCGTAATTAAATACCTCTATTTAAAAACATAAACGACGCAAGAGATTCATTGCGATTTGGAGGCAACATTAGGAGAGTCTGCTCCGCCGTATTCCACTGTCGCAAGGTGGGCTTCTCAATTTCGAGTAGGGAGAACGAGCACGGAAGACGAACATCGTTGCGGCCGTCCGTCGACGTCAGTCACCCAAGAAAATATTGCGAAAGTCGAGAAAATTGTATTGAGCGATCGAAGAGTTACCATCCGATACTTTATTCAAGAAACGGGCATTTTATATGGAAGTATTTAATCTTTGAATACGAGAAAAGTCTCCGCAAGATGGGTGCCGAGAATGTTAACCGACAGTCAGAAACAAAATCCACTTGACATTTCGAAGGTATTGTTGGACAAGTTTCAAGATGATTCTGAAAACTTTTTGTCTCGTTTCGTAACAATGGACAAAACATGGGTCAAACAAAACAGCAATCTTCGCAATGGAAACGGCCATCATCACCGACCCCGAAGAAGTTTCGTGTCGTGGCATCGGCTGGCAAGGTTATGGCCTCAATATTTTGGGACTCAGAAGGAATATTGTCGATTGATTACCTGGAGCGTGGAACCACTATTACAGGCCAATATTATGCACTTTAATTCCCAAGTTGAGGAATGCCATCAAAGAGAAAAGGAGAGGGAAACTTGGAAGGGGCGTGCTGTTTCATCACGACAACGCACCCGCGCACAGGTCGGCAGTTGCGATGGCTGCCATTCAGCAAGCTGGCTTCGAATTGGTTGACCACCCCCCTTATTCACCCGATCTGGCGGCTAGCGATTTTTATCTGTTCCCCAAATTGAAAAAATACTTAAGGGGTAACAGGTACGAAGACGATAACGAGGTGATGGATGCCGTGGAGAGCATTTTGCAGGACCAAGACAAAACTCTTTTTGTGAAAGGGATTGAAGTCTTGGAAAAGCGCTGGACTCGGTGTGTAGAAAGACTCGGAAACTATGTAGAAAAATAAATTATTAAGTTATCTATAGTCATTATATTCTATCTCATTCTCACTACTTTTTGATCGCTCCTCGTACTTAAACTTTCATTTGCATACCCACCTACTCACGATTTGTTACGAAATATATGTGTTAATTGATGTAGACGGTTAGACCGGTGCACGGACAAACCCTAGAATAACAGTCGGGTTCAGTAGTAATTGCAAAAAAACCAACAAACGTCCCGCACTCACTGCACTTCCCCATAATGTTGCTAGTTAAAAATGATTTACCACTTTTTGGGGTAAATATTCAGTAAGACATTATAAAATCGTTATTGTTTATTTCTAGCGGTAGCATGTATCTTTATACATATTAACAAAAGAAATAGACGTAATTAAGTAGGTTCTTAAAATAAAACGCGATTCCATTAGCAGTGAGTTAATAATGTTTATTTTTTTATAAGTTAATAATTATATTTTTATTTGTGTCGTTGCGTTACAATTTGACGAACGATTCAACGCAGTGGTTGTGAGCTTAAGCTGCTTCGCCCACTGTATCTAATAGTCGTGGGTTCGATTCCCGCACAAGACAAATCTTTCTGTGACCCACAATTTTTTTTTCGGTCTGTGTATTTGTGTATGTTAATTTTCATCTTTGTAAACGCACCCACGACACAGGAATAAATCGTAGAGTGGGAATATGTTTAAAAAAGAAATAAGAGGTTCTAGGATCGATTCTTAGGACGGAAAAAGTGTATTATTATTTTAATATCCCTCTTATTGAATCATTTTTTTAAATATTGCCTAAAATGTGGGTGTACGCGGTATACCTCTGCCACCGCCACTTGGCGAAATAGTTTTTTAGTATCTAACATCGTTGACAAAATGTAGGCCTATGATTCATCCGCCTTATCATTTTACTACTAGGAATAAAATTATATCCCGACTTTAACTATCTTCTACTGCGTCATACATATAAAAGCGTCATTCCTTATAGCTTTAAGTAATTAAAAGTAGATAAAACATTATGTAATAAGTAACTAAATGAATAAAAGTTAGTACTATAACAACTACGGTCCATATTAAATAAGAAGGGAAAAATTGAACTGCGGTATTGGCAACACAGACAAAACGGGCGCATCATTTTTGGTGACAATTATGAACGGAACATTTAATTCAATATTTAAATAATATGATGCCCAATTACGCTACTTACACATGAAATGTAATCCCATCCTGTTTTATTTTGAGCTTGACGGAATAATTAAATTTAATTTGACACCACGCGTAGAGCGCACTGTTCCGCGCGACGGTCGCCGAGTGACTTATCGCGTAAACGGGTAACTACTCGCTTTGCAGGTACTAATTGTTGCTTCAATTCAATGCGCGCCCGCAGCTTCTAAATTATTGTTATTCTATGGGAAAACCTAAATCTAGTTTTGATGCACCCTTTATGTAATAATTGGAATAATGTTACCGCCTCATTCTACTAATAAATAAAAAAATATCTAACAGGATTTCTAACAGGTATAGGAATATAGAGTGTGTGTGTGTGTGAATGATCTACGCTGTTGGCTGCGGGGTCTTTACAGCTTCACCAGACAAGAGGGCGAGCGTGCAACCACTACGCTCGAACCAGAAGGGCAAGGGGGCAACTAGTTCAAGGGCGCCTCAAGGAGGAACGGCTTCGGCTTGGGCAGTTGCTATGGGGGAGGGCGTATACTAGGTGTCTCGCCGTGGTGCACTCTGTATCGGCTGGCGGGCAAGGGATTCTTCGACCTCGCCGGCGAGGTCGGTGTCTGATCCTGTGTGCGGTAGAGATGAAGGGATGTGAGGGCATCGGGAGGGTCGGTGAGAACATGCTGAAGACGCTGGAGAGGTGTTGGTGAAGATTATAACTTGGTGAGAAATTAAAACACTCTTTTTGATATGCAGCACGCGGCGATCCGTTTTATTCGAGAATATATAAAAAAAATGACATTGTGCGTGACACATGAACGGAGGCGCCTACGCCTAGTAAAATTACATTAGCAATCTATAATATTGCGATGTATTACATTGCTTTAGTTAATTGCCGCTGCAACATACCCCCGGGCGTTGAAAGATCCCTTTCAACCAGAGTCCTCAATCAGAGGACAAATTTTGGTGAAGTCCCTTCGGATGACTCCTGTGGCAGTCTTGACGTCGGCAACCCTGCAAATGTGATCCTTCCCAGGGTAAAGAGCAACGATGCGACCCATCTTCCACTTCAAAGGCGGCAGGTTATCCTCCTTAATGACCACAAGGGAATTGAGTTTCAGAGCATCCCTGCAGCCGTGCCATTTAATCCTCTGTTGGAGCTCGGAAACGTATTCTTTACTCCACCGTGCCCAAAAGTGCTGACGAAGCTGCTCAATCCTTTGGTGCCGGGTGAGGTGATGTGTGGAGTAATCACGAAGATCCTTGACAGGGAGAGAGGTGAGCGGTCTTCCTATTAAGAAGTGACCTGGAGTGAGAGGCGACAGATCTTCTGCATTCGACGATAAAGGAGTAAGTGGCCGTGAATTTAATATAGCCTCAATCTGAACAAGTGTCGAATTAAGTTCCTCATAAGTTAGATGACAATTGCCCAACACTCTGACTAAATGATGTTTGGTCGATTTGACACCCGCCTCCCATAAACCACCAAAATGCGGTGCATAGGCTGGCATAAAGTGGAAATTAATTCCGTCATGAGCAACGCTTTCAGCTATGGAGTTACAATTGCGCTTTAAAAAATCTGAAATTTCATTGTAAGCTCCTACAAATGAAGTCCCATTATCGGAGTACATATTAAGAGGTTTCCCTCTTCGCGACATAAATCGACGCAGAGCTTGTATATAAGTACTGCTGGTCAAATCACCCACCAACTCTAAATGTATGGCTTTGGTCGTAAAACATACAAAAAGTACGATGTATACCTTCATCAGCCTACATCCACGACCTTGACGACTGAGGGAAAGTAAAGGACCGGCATAGTCAACACCAACGTTTTGAAAGGGATAGTCTGCTGGTGAAAGTCTGCTTGACGGCAGATGACCCATTTGTGGGACGACAGTCTGTCCCTTTAAACGTTGACAGCGAACACATTGCCTGTAGCAAGCTCTGGCTAAATTGCGACCACCTAAAGGCCAATATGTCTCGCGAATTGTGGCTAATAATAACTGTGGACCTGCGTGCAATAACCTAATATGCTCAGATTTAAATAAAAGTTTTACAAAATGATTAGTGGACTGTAATAAAATTGGATGTTTTTTGTTATAACAATAGTCAGAATTTTCTAATCTACCCCCTACGCGTATAATTTTATTATTATCTAGAAAAATATTTAACTTTAAGTGGCGATTTTTATGTGGCAATCGTTGATTATGAATTAATAAATTGTACTCAGGAAATGACTCCTTCTGGGATTGAATAATAATCAAATTTAATGAATTTTGCAATTCGTCTGTAGTAAAATGGAAATCGCTCGCAGTGCGCCTTTTACAAAAATTAATGAAACGTAAAACATAACAAATGCTGCGTTGCAGTCTCTTAAAATTTAAGAAACGTTCAAAATTAATAAGTTGGTTATCGTGGGGAACAACCTGAAGCGATATGTTAGTCTTGATTTCGGGTAATGGAACTGAGCTTTCACAAATTTTTGGCCAAGTAGTGTCGTCTTTCTGTAAAAAAGTTGGACCAAACCACCACAGATTAAGCGACTGCACGGAAGAAGGTTCAACTCCTCGTGATATCAGGTCTGCAGGATTTTCGCGTGTTGGTACATGTCTCCAAGTACATAAATCGCTTGTAATATCAAGGATTTCTGCAACACGATTACGGACAAAAGTGTTTAATTTAATAGGCAGCATCCTGAACCAACCTAACACGATCATGGAGTCAGTCCAAAAGACAACACCTGAAACTTTAATTCGAAGCGACTTGGCAACTCTTTGATATAAACGTGCTCCAATAAGAGCAGCGCATAGCTCTAGCCGTGGTACGGTCAAAGGTTTAATAGGAGCAACGCGACTCTTTGCCATTAATAAATGTACTTCGACATCACCCTGTTCGTTAAAACTGCGAACATATAGACATGCACCGTAAGCTAATTCCGAAGCGTCGGTAAAAATATGAAATTCTAGCCGTTGATGGCAATTACAGACGACGCGACGAGGGATGCGTAAATTATTAATAGCTGGTAAAGCTTGAATTATGTTGGCCCATGCAGCACCAACATGGGTTGAAAGCTGTTCATCCCATGAAAGCTTTTCAAGCCACAGCCTTTGAAGTAGCATCTTCATGCGTATTACACATGGTGCTAATAACCCTAAGGGGTCAAATATTCTAGCAATGATTGCTAGCATCTCACGCTTGGTATTTTTATTATTCTTAGGGACGGCAATTGGAAAACACAAATCGTCGGTATGCGTCAGCCAACTCAGACCTAAAGTTTTATTTGTGTGGTCACCTTTCATATTAAAATCAAAGGGAGTCTGACTGGTCTGGTCCGCTATTAAGGCTGGCTCATTGGACTTCCACTTCCTTAAAGACATGGAAGCAGAAGCAAGAGCATCAGTTACTTTATGGCGCAACATTTTAATATCCTCAAGTTGGTCTGCACCGGTCAAAAGGTCATCGATATAGAAGTCATGAAGGATGATATCCGCGACCCTTTGATCGGTACATTCAAGCCCAATTTGCTTAAGGCACCTGGTAGCAAGAAATGGAGCGCTAGCAGTACCATAAGTAACTGTATTTAATTGGTACTTCTTAATAGGACGAGTGACATCCGCACGCCATACGACTTGCTGCAAATGTCTATCTGATGGATGTACTAATATTTGTCGGTACATCTTTTCGACATCTGCTGAGAGTACATATTTGTGCAGCCGAAACCTAAGAATAATAGCCGTCAAATCATCTTGGACGGTAGGTCCTACCATCTGGATGTTATTTAAAGAGACTCCAGAAGTGGTAGGTGCGCTGGCATTAAAAACTACTCTCAACTTAGTGGTAGTGCTACTATCGCGCAATACCCCATGGTGTGGAATAAAGTAAGACCGATGGTCTCCAATAACGTGACACTCGGACATATGACCTAATGAAAGGTACTCAGACATAAAGTCCTTATACAATATGTCAAGTGAGGGCTGACTCTGATTTCTACGCTCTAAAGATAGAAAACACCGTTTTGCACGATGAAATGAATCGCCTAAGATTTCTGGAGACTCCTTTAATGGTATTTTAACGCAAAAACGGCCATTATCTAATCGCGAAGCATTTTTAATAAAAAGTTCTTCACACAGCTTTTCCTCAGCTGAATAGGTGGATGACTCATGACAGACTTCTTCCAGCTGCCAAAACCGCGCTAATTGGGTTTGAATGTCATCAAGTTCCTTAAACTGTGAAGAACCTTGGCTGTTAATGATAGTATAATTACATTTAATCGGAAAAGAGTGCATCAACACATTGTAGCCGCTGTTAATTGGACCACAAACCAGCCAGCCAAGCCTGGTTTGATGAAGTGTTGGACTCTGAGCACCTAAAACAATTCGTTCCGATCCTAATAAGTTCCAAAAAATATCAGCACCAATTATGATATCAATTGGTCCTGGTGTGTGAAAGTAAGGATCGGCTAAATGAATATTTGGTGGGATATTATTCACCTTTATCTTTTTTGCTGGGACGTTATCAGTTATAGTAGGCAACACGAAACACATAAAATCTTCAGAATAAGATTCATATAATGATTTTATATGCATACGACACATTTTCTCAACGGGCGAAACAGAGTTGTTAATACCTTGTATAGATTTATCTGTATTAATAAAAGGTAAATTTAATTTTTTAAATAATGCTTCGGTCATTAGACACGAAGAACTTCCAGAATCAAGAAGGGCGCGTGCGATGTGTTCTTTATTGTAATTATCGTAACATCTGATCAACGCTGTTGATAACAAGACGTCGCCCGAACTGCGTGCCTGTGAATGCGCGCCGACATTTGCCGATAGTGCAACATGATTAGTAGGATAAGCAGCCACGGCAGCGGGGGGTGTGGGCGATGATTCGACCCGGCCGCTGTTATCAATCGCGTAATGACTTGGTTTGCTATCTAGTGTTTGTCTATACTCAGTGTTGTGAATTAACGTGTGGTGTTTGCGTTTGCATATTTTACAACCAGACTTTTGGCATTGTTTGGGATAGTGACCACGATGTAAACAATTAAAACACACCTTATAAGTTGGCAGTAAAGCCGTTCTTTCACTAACTGTCAACGACAAAAATTGTGAACAATTATTGAGGTTATGATCGCCGTTACATTTAGGGCACCCGTGTGAGGGTGATTTAGTGTTATTAAATGAAACCATAGCCTTTAAGTTTGAACGGTTTTTAGTAGAAATATTATAATGAGAACTAGGTGTAGGTTGACGAGATAATTCCAATGTTTCAAGTAAATCACTACGGTTTCGCATAAACTCTGTAAATTTCTCAAAAGAAATCGTTTTATTTTTGTCAAAATGCCCTTTACATTCCTCCCACTCACGGAATGTTTTTGTGTCTAACTTATGACTAATTATGTGAATTAATAATGTGTCCCAACTATCGACTGGTTCGCCTAATGTACTTAACGCTCGAATGTTTTTGTTAACCTGGTCTATGATACGTTTTAACAACATTGAGGACTCTTTAGTGATCGGTTCGAGATTAAACAATGCGGAAACGTGATTCTGGATTAATAACCTTTTGTTATCGAACCTTTCACACAAAAGTTCCCATGCCATTGTGTAGTTTTGTGCAGAAAACTCAATTGATTGTATCACAACAGCAGCTGATCCTTCCAATGACGATCTTAGGTAGTGGAATTTGTTAATCTTGTCGATGTCGTCATTGTCATGAATAAGGCTAGAAAAGGTGTCGCGGAACTCGAGCCAGTTATCGTATGAGCCAGTGAATTTAGGTAAATTAATAGTAGGTAATTTGACCAACTGTCGCTTAGAACTAGATTTTGTATCATCTTGTTCTGATTTAGAGAAGATATTTATCATATTTTTACCTTCAGCTAATGTTCGATAATACTGAGAGTCAACAGTAGTTCTTTCAGGTATTTCAGTTTCAATATCATCAGATGAACATTCTATTTGTAACTGAATATCGCTATACTCATCGTGTAAACTCTCTAGTTTATCAATACGCAGTTGTAACTCCATTACCTGACAAGAAGTTATTTCGGAAACCTTTAAACTAGTGAGATAATTTCCGAATGCTGTTAATCTACCTTTGTAACTGCCTCGTTTCTTTCTAAGTTCCTTTATGTCAGCCATTATGAGAGACGTGTGTTGAAGACCTGGAAATTAACAATAATAAGCTGACTAATGTTTAAACTAATACTTTTAAATATGTTTATTGTTTAAAATTAGGTTAATCGTACATAGACTTTGTAAATAATTTTATTGCGTTGTTCATTTACCTAAGTCAGTCTAAATAATTGTATGATGATTGTAAATAGTATCTAGGTATAGTTTATAGTTGTATAATTAAATGCATAAGGTATAAAATTAAGTAAAATTTAAGCATATAGTGAGTAATAATTGTAAATAGTTAAAATTGTATATAATTCAAATCTACACTAAGACAAATTATGTAAATAGGTAGGATTTAATAAATTACAATGCTAAAATGATAAAGGTTTGAAATTAAATAAATTTAGTCAACTAATGTAACTATATTGTTACTGTGCTGTGTAGCTAAGCTAAGCACGTGCTAACTAATTTACAATTCAACCTAATGCAATGTAATAAATACCTATTGAAATGTGTAGATCTAATTCTATTAACAATTAGGTAAATGCAAAATCACTATACTGACCTTATAACAACTTGATGATACGAGTATGTACCTAGGTATTGAACATTACCTGCCTAAGAGTGCTGGGTGCAAATAATAAATTATTAATTGTAACGCTTTTTATTTATTAATGAAATCACCCTAAAGTCCAAGCCACTGTTCTTCGTAAATCCTTTAATTTTGGTCACAAATCTTTACTCCTTAATTCATGCACGTGCACCTCTCTTGGATTTAACTTTTTGGTTTTTAAATAATTTCAATAATTCCACTTGCTGATTAGCTTCATCCGGCTCGAAGGACCATGAAGACGCTGGAGAGGTGTTGGTGAAGATTATAACTTGGTGAGAAATTAAAACACTCTTTTTGATATGCAGCACGCGGCGAACCGTTTTATTCGAGAATATATAAAAAAAATGACATTGTGCGTGACACATGAACAGAGGCGCCTACGCCTAGTAAAATTACATTAGCAATCTATAATATTGCGATGTATTACATTGCTTTAGTTAATTGCCGCTGCAACACATGCCGCCGATGGCGGTAGCGGTTGATAGATAGGATGGGAGTTAGGTTCGTAGTCAGCGGCGGCTACAATTAGCGGATTACTATGATTGGACGCGTTCGCAAAATATCGGGTTGTCGCCTTTTTAATAAAGGCGCGAATAGGTTCGAGACCGAGATCGGAATGGAGAATCGAAACACGTATCCAGCCGTGTCGATATACGTACGAGTCTTATATAAATACGTCATGAGCCAATTGCACGATATCAAATTAGATACAGTCGAATGAATTGTGGGAATATGTTGTGTCCTCATCCGCAAATTATTCTCAAAAAATAAATTTACTATCAACGCTTGCCAAGGTATTCGAGGCTCTCCTACACAAATATATTCACTTTCTAGTTGAGCTGTTTTTATGTAATGAACACGAAATCTGAATATAACATGGCATCTGGTGTATGATATTTTTATCCATTGTAACCGCAGAGGTTTTGAGGTGACCATTGAGACTTTGTGTTATGAAAATTTTTAAGTAATTTACAATGTCATATTGTGCTGGTTATACTCTTAACCCTAGAGATTTCCCGGAGACTACTCAGTCTTTTAGCTGTTTACCTTCGCGATCGCGATCCAGCAGCTAGAGATGGCTTGGAGAAGTCAGCGCCCGAAGGTTAAGAAATTACCATCTGTAGTAACAATAAAACAGCTTCTACTATCCTGTTGCTGGACCAATGCCTTTTCTCACAAATTAAAATCAGAAAGAACAGATGATACTCCACCACATAGATCCATTGCGGATTGGCAGAGACTACAAGTTATGGCAACCTACTGTTGGAGCATATCAAGTTGCCTGTACTGAATCCAAGTTGGCTTAACGACTACCATATAAAGTGACCAGGAACCAGGACGAATGGCTTATCATGTATTCTAAAGCATGGAAATGCTCGAATATGTAAATTTAACAGCATTTTTAAGCGGTTACCAATCTGGGATTGACCAAGCCGAACATTGCTTAACCTTGATGGTCGCTTAAAACGCTGTAGTGCTACGGGCGTCTAGTATTATTATCATTATTATATGTTGGTAGTGCTTTATACAAAATATACGCCAACCGCCGCCTTTTATACGCCGCCTTTTATACGCCAACGACCTTACTATACCTATATGGATATAAAATTCACACAGGATTCAATATGACATTGATAAACGAATAGAGCATCAAGAACTAAATGGAGTTCGCGCTAGTAAATAATATGAATTGACTTTTGGCCGAATGCGGCACTCAATCGGATTCTATTATAAGTCGGGGATGGTGAGGTCTATAAAAGATTTAGGTGTCATATCCATCAATGTATTCACATTTAGACAATGATATGATCACTGTTTTCCTAGGGACTGTAATATAATTATGAGTTTTCAATATTAATGGTCTCTATAACTGATGCAAGTATGATATATGTGGGTTTAGTTACAAACCAACTAAAAGCACATATGTAATGAGTAATTGGACTATTGGTAATTTGCAGACTAGAACACGTGCTTAAAAGTTATGTCAAAATAAAGTTTAATTCATAAAACTTATTCAACTTTTAGTTACGATTTTTTTGATTCACGGATTGAGACTCGAAATATCCTATGTACAAATCTATTGTCACGTGTTACTATCGACATTCTAATTAGCATCGATTAGACTTCACTAAATACATCGAATAACTTAATTATTATTATTTTGTTTCCGCCCAGTCTTGAAGTTTTACCTGCTAACTAAGGCACATTACTAGAACAGTCAGATAAACACTTACATACTCTACAAATTGTAGTAAATGATAAAAAATACCCTTGTCAAGAAGACAGCGAAAGTAACGAAAGTACTTTTTCTATTTTATCAGGGATGTTTGGAATGAAGCAAGTTTCGATAGCTTTAAAGTAAAAAAATGGTGCATCCAAAACTTGATATTTAAATATAATGTATTTTTGATTTTAAATGAGCTCTATAAAGGCTCGGCGCTTTTAGTTTTTTGTAGTAGACACATAGTTTTATATCTATCTATACCATTACGCCAGATTCCTTGCAACATAGGCAGAGAGTACAGAGTGCCAACAGGTTCTTCCTTTACGGACCTATCTGGCTTCCTCCTCCACTCTTATAGTCCACAGATAGTTTTATTGTATAATATTTTAAGTGTTTTGAAAGAGTTTAAAATAAAAGGTCCCGGGTATGGTTATCGCAAGCTTTTATTTCGGACCTTTTTCATCTTAAGCAGAAAGTAAAAGTGCTTATAAAAATTTAGTCTTGAGAGAGCAAATAGGTATCAATCAAATCAGCCTATTGCAGTCCACTGCTGGACATAGGCCTCTCCCAATTTGCGCCACAATACACGGTCCTCCGCCTTCCGCATCCAGTCCCACCCTGCGACCTTCTTCAGGTCGTCGGTCCACCTAGCTGGGGGGCGCCCTACCTTACGTTTGCCAAGTCGTGATCTCCACTCTAAAATTCGTCTGCTCCATCGGCCATCGGTTCTTCGACAGACATGGCCAGCCCACTGCCACTTTAGCGAGCTCACTCAGCGGGCTATGTCAACTACTTTGGTTCTTTGACGGATAACTTCATTTCGGAGTTTATCCCTCAAAGAGACTCCAAGCATAGCCCGCTCCATAGCTCGCTGCGCGATCGCTTTGAGCCTATGGACTAGCCCTACTGTAAGTGTCCACGTCTCGGCACCGTATGTCATGACTGGTAGAACGCACTGGTTGTAGACTTTCGTCTTCAGGCATTGCGGTAAAGGCGAAGAGAAAACCCGACGTAGTTTGCTGAATGCCGCCCAGCCCAACTGGATCCTTCTGTCGACTTCTTTCTCGAAGTTGTTCCTACCAAGCTGGATAATCTGCCCAAGGTAATTGTATTCTCGAACAACTTCGAGCATCGATTCTTCGACGTAGACTGGTCTCGGCGTGACATGTTCATTAAACATGATCTTGGTTTTATCCAAATTCATGCCGAGACCAACACGTCGAGAGGCTACATTTAGGCTGTGCAGCATCTCGCTTAACTGTTCCAGCGTCTCTGATATTATGACGATGTCGTCGGCAAACCGAAGATGCGAGATGCACTCACCGTCTATATTTACGCCCCGTCCCGCCCAGTTTAGCGTCTTAAAGACGTCATCAAGCGCGTTGGTGAAAAGCTTAGGGGATATTACATCCCCCTGTCTCACCCCTCTGCGCAGCTCAATGGGGTTGGTTTTTTGTTCCTGGAGCTGAACGGTCATAGTGGCGGTATCATATAAACATCTCAGCACTTCGATATAACGCCAGTCAATACGACATCGTTGCAGAGCATCCAGAACTGCCCAGGTTTCGATGGAGTCGAAGGCTTTTTCGTAGTCCACGAAAGCCATACACAGCGGCTGATTGTACTCTTCAGTTTTCTGTACAATCTGCCGAACAGTATGGATGTGGTCTACGGTGCTGAAGCCTTTTCGAAATCCGGCTTGCTCTGGTGGCTGAAACTCGTCGAGTTTTCTGGCGAGGCGGTTTGTGACTACTCTCGAGAACAGCTTGTGTACATGGCTCAGAAGTGAGATGGGTCTGTAGTTCTTCAGCAAGGCTTTATCGCCTTTTTTGAAGAACAGAGCCACCGCACTCCCGCTCCACGCTTTAGGTGTTAGGCCCTGGTGAATGATGGAATTGAAAAGGCTTGCCAGCTCTTTGAGAACCGGAGTCCCACCAGCTTTGAGGAGCTCGGTAGTAATTCCATCATCACCAGGAGATTTATTGTTCTTAAGTTGCTCGAGAGCCGCCTTGACCTCACCCTGATCAACATATGGGATGTCTTCCGTGTAATGGCGCGTAAGTGGGGCTCTGTGGTCATCATCGCTGGGTCTCGTAGGCTTACCTGTTCGTGATGCAAATAGTTCTCCATAGAAGCCCTCGATTTCCTCGAGAATCTCGAACTTAGAGGTCACGGTTTTGCCATCCGCAGTTTTGAGTTTCGTCAGACGGGGACGTCCAAGCTGTTGCTCGATCGCAGCCTCGACGATACGGGTGTTGAAGCGTCTGAGGTCGCGCCGAATCAGCTTTCGGATTCTAAAGTTTAAGTTCTTCCGATCTGACGAAGATATCTGCGTAGGTGGCATTTCTCGTCTACCTCTCATAAGTTCGAGAGCCTCGGCCGAGAGTATAGAGTGCCTGTTTTTGCTTTTTCCGTACAGAAACTTTCGAGACACGTCCTGTAGCATTCTGACCACTGTGTCGGTTTTCTCGTCAATATCGCCAATGGTTTCCAGCAAGTCAAAACGGTTTTGAAGTTCCAATTGGAACTTTTCGGAACCCAAGACTGTTTGGAGCGCGGTAGGTTGGAGAGTAGGCTTCACCATTCGGGCTCTTTCGGCTTGAAAGTCTATATTTAGGGTGCCTCGGACGAGTCGGTGATCGTGGCCAGTATTGAACCTGTTGATCACAGAGACGTCCCTAAATATATACTTCTTATCCGTCATGATGAAGTCTATCTCGTTCTTTGTCACGTTGTCGGGGCTTCGCCAAGTCCACTTTCTATGGGGCTTCTTCTTAAAGAAGGAGTTCATTAAGAAGAGCCCCTGCGACTCGAGAAAGTTTACTAGCATTTGCCCCCTGTTATTTCTGCGCCCCACACCGAAGGGTCCGATTTTCGTTTCGCCGCGTTCTTGTACTCCCACTTTGGCGTTGAAGTCCCCCATAACAACGCTGTAGTGAGCCTTTGGAGTGCCGTGTAGTGCTTTCGCAATGTCTTCGTACACGGCTTCGGCTATTTCGTCAGCGTATGTCGAGGTCGGCGCATATACCTGTACCACCTTAAGGGAGTACCTATCGCTGAGCTTCAGTATAAGGTACGCTACCCGTGTCGACACACTGCTGACTTCCACAACGCTGCTAACGAGGTCCTTATTGACCAGAAAACCGACACAACCCTGGGAGAGCTGATCACCTTCTCGGAAGTAGAACAAGTTACCTGACACAAGGGTTATCGCGTCCTCCCCCTTTCTTCGGACCTCACATAACCCCAAAATATGCCATTTTATGCGACCCAGTTCTACCTCGAGCTCGGTGAGGTGGTGGTCCAGCCGTAGTGTGCATCCATTATACGTCGCGAGGGTCAGTTCTTTATGGTAGCCTCTGGTAGCCCGGAGATTCTTAGCACCCCCTCTCCGGCTGTCGCCCCGACCGCTACCGTGATCGGGAACAGCGGGAGTACCGGGAACTGGGGGCCGGTTAAATTGTTGTGCTTTCATGGGAGGTAGATTAGCCTACTATACCACGCTGGCCAGACGGGTTGGTATAGGGTTTGATTTCAAGTTTTCCTTCTCTACGCACTGGGTCGTTTGCGCGAGTGTGTTCCCTTTGTCGGCTTTTACGACACCCACGGGATGATAGGGGGTGATGACACATGTATTCTTTCCCGTCACCACACGGCGCTTTCCCGTCACCACACGAAAATCGAAATAGGTATAAACGAGAAAAAAAATTGTTTCAAAAGAATTGTTATTTATAAAGAAATTTGAACGCAATTTCGTTTTCCATTTTCTTTCCTAACATTGTCAAGTAAACCGCGTGCGCAGTTTTATATTTGAGACTTTTAATATTCCACGTTAAACTGTAGGTAATACGAAATACAGGCAAACCACTAGAATAGACGAAGTTTAGGTGACAAATAAACTAGTAAAATAACAGTATCATACCAGTTTATTTGTTACATAACCTAACCCAAACACAACAAACTACAGAGTTTATGTTTCTAGTGTGTGTGAATGATCTACGCGATCTACGCTATTGGCGCGGGGCCTTTACAGCTTCACCGGACAAGTTTTATATTTCTAGTAAAATTATCTCGATGTCTTAACGTTTTAGGTTAGTTAGGAGATGACTCGTTAGTAAGCTAAATTAAATTGATATATTTGGTAACGACCTATATAATAAAGAATAGATAAATATTTAAAATTTCCCACAAACCTAATTGTCTCCGCACTTAAATTAGATAAAAAGGTATTTGTTGAACGACGCTTATGGTCGATATGTCAAGTGTGTTTGTATTTTATTTTATCTAAACGTATTAATAATTTTAAATACTTTATTGTAAGTTATATTTAACTCATAAAGGTTTTTTGTAAATTTTTATCCTAAAATGATGTATGGGAAATTCAATTGGGCTTGTTATATTTTAAATCTACTATAAGTTAAATACGCATTAGGTATATTTATTTTACTACCTATAAGTACTAACTTAAATTTATTTACCCATCTATAAGTTTATGGGAGTTGAATTGTGGTATTATTACGACAGAATTTGACAGAATCAACAATAATTTACATAACAAAATTAAAGTTTTGTATGTAAATTATAGTAAATTCCACTTCACGTATACAATGTTCAAAATAAATGTTAAGAATAACTAAACATGTTGACTCTATTAAAGTATGTTTGTTAAGGAATGCGCACTGTCGCCACCAATGTTAATTGTGCACTGGATATTAAGAATTCATGTTGCTTGTGCAAACAAGTGGAATATGTTTGCGATTCGTGTGTTCGGTTGCTGACCGAAAACGTAGGAAAAAGATGTGTTATCTTTATTACTCAATATTATTATGTCTTTCCCAAGTATTTGTTTCGTAGTGCTTCAGTACAAAAATAAACTCGATCCAAGCATTTGCAAGCGCGATTGAAACAATTCAGAACATCTCTACAACTGACTTGCCACGGCAAGTAGTTTAAAGAGTAGTTTACAGGGGAATTCCATTATGGAAAGAAAATTCTCAAGTAAATGCGGAGCAGTTCTGGGTATAAATAAGGCGATGCGGGCGGTACGTGGGAGGAACGCGACTATTTTACAACGGTTCAATTTGAACTGCAAGGCTTTATATTTATGAGACATTGATAAACTTTTCCTTCTACAAAGAATTAGTATTCTCGTTGGACCTCTAGTTAGAGGTTACTATTGAGTTAGTATAAAAAGTAGATTTCAGAGGCCATGATAACTGTACCTGGACATTGTCCGACCTAGGATTAGAATCCAGGATCTTGTGATTGCCAGCCGCACTATGTACCACTAGACTAATGAGGTAGTTGTTATACCTTGAATCAAACGCTTTAATTAATTAAAAAAGGTTTATTGCAAGAGGGAAATCTTATCATTCTCACTTGACAGTCCCCAAAAAGTTGCCGCCCATAAAATTTAAATATTAGGAGTTATGACACCCTTCCCGCCTTAGATGCCTGCTATGTACTTTCTATCTACTCCGCAAGGGATCTGGCCTAATGATATAGATAGACTATTACAATCCGATTAGAACAGCTATACAGAAAAACAATGTTTTACCTACCTTGTATGTTACCAAAGTAAAATTCCTCCTCGCGGCGTTCAAATGTTCTTACTATTACCCAATTTGGTTGATATGTGTTCGTTTGACCGGGACTTGGTTCCTAATAGTTATGGCACGCTGACGGGACGGAAATGTTACGTACGACTTGCCTCCAATCCAATCCTGAAGCTTGCTACTTCACGAACAAAATACCGATAAGAGAGGTCAATTTCATAAGAGAATTTGATATATCACATTGTTTTTTCCATGTATGAATCACGTGTGTGACCGGGACTTTATTGCGACTTAGGCTAAATTTGGTTTGTATATCCTCCATCAATCTGTTTAGGGTCTGCGTGGTGGAGTATGATGTATACTCTCTCATTTCGATTTTTGATAAAAGGCTAAGGCCCGGTTTAATAAAATAAAAATGCGACAATTATTCAAAATAACTGGACAAGTGCAAGTAAGACTCGCGCTCTGAGGGTTTCGTACCGGGTTCAGTTTCGGGCAGTTTCAGCGCCAAATTGTAGTTTCGTCGGGTCTAGAGAACTCGTCAAGACAATGATGGCAAATGACCAATGAGCCCAAACACGGCGGGGTTATGTTGAGTAGTTGAGCAGTTTCTATGGCCACCTCCCGGCTCCATCATCAGACCCTGGACATCGTCCGGATTTATAAAACTCGTCAAGACAAATCCAACGAGAACCCAAACACTGCAGGATTATGTTCAGTAATTGAGAAGTTCTATTGGCTACCCTCAAGCTTCATTATCAGACCCTCGATATCATCCAGGTCTACAGAACTCGTCAAGGCAAATCCAACGAACCCAAACATTGTTGGATTATGTTGGGTAGTTGGGTAGTTCCGTTGGCCACTCTTCGGTTCCATCATCAGATCCTGGACACCATCAGGGTCTACAGAACTCGTGAAGACAAATCCAACGAGCTCAAACCCGGCGGGGGTATGTTAAATATTCGGGTAGTTCCGTTGATCACCTTGCCACTTCATCATCAGACCCTAACATCATCTGGTTGTATAGTACTTATCAATACCAATCTAACAAGCCTAAACACGAGGTGGTTATGTTGTGTAGTTGACATGTTCCCATGGCCACCTTTCAACTCCATCAAAAGACTGTTCTGGAGCTGGGTCCATGCTTTGTACTATATTATTGCATTGTCACCGAACTTACATACGTATGCTAAATTTCAGCTCAGTCGGATACATGCTTTCTATTGTTAAACGCTATTGGATATCTTAATATTATAAAATAAAATTAATAAATAAAATACCCGAAGTGCTTGAAAATGGATTACAAGATTTGAATCAGAAAGACAAAACCACATACGAACACAAAAGCTTCTAAAAAGTAACCTATACTTCGTTAGTCTATTAGCGATAGTGCGCGTAGCGATCACGAGGTCGTGAGTTCGAATCCTAGGTCAGAACAAATGTAATTTTTCGATAGTAATATTTCCAGTGTCTACTGGCATTGTACCCGATATAATGGCATTAGGCTTGCCCCCTATTGCATGAGACCTAACAGCCGACCTTGAGGAATAGAGGTGTGATGATGTTTATTTGTATATATAATGAACAACGTTGATATTCAATTATTTATTTATAAAAAATCACACACACCGGGACGCCGATATTCCCCAAGCGGGAGTGGCTAAGAGGTGTACTATGTGCGTACACCAACTTATTGCTAAGAATGTAAGGTGCCAATGTAATAGGGACGAGGCTATTGCTTATTATACCGGGCACAACTTCTTTGGACTTGCCTATAGAAAAACTACATTTTGCTCGCTACAATTTGTACGAGATCCTCCGCGATCTATAAACGCATTATACGGTACCTACTTGTTCAACAAGGCAGTCCATAAAAATACCTTTTAAAAAAGCGCTCTTTCTTTATAAAATTTTGCCGTAATTATTTTAATAACATTTAATTGCGAGCGTGTATAAGACGAACTGTAAGAGTGGAGGAAGCCAGAGAGGTATATAAGGAAAGAACCTGTAGGAACTCTGTACTCTCTGCCTACCCTGCAAGGGATCTGGCGTGATGATACAGATAGACAGATAGAAGTTTGTATGTTTGGATGTTTGTTACTCAATCACGTAACAACGGCTCTACGATCGATCTCTGTAATAGAATGTGTAATAGTATGAACATAAAGTATTAGTCATTATCTCTAAGTTAACTGCCTCGTTTGTCTAGTCACTAGACTCGTTATCTTCAAGCGATCACTTGATGATCACGAGGTCCTGGGTTCAAATCCTAGATCGGACAAATTACGTTTTTCTAACGGAAACTTCCTAGTATGAGTCCGGAGTTTGGAATTGTGTCCGGTATATGGAAATATTGCCCCCTATTACATGGGATCTAACATCGTAGGCGAACCTCCGCTTGGGGAATATAGGCGTGACGGTTTTTTTTATGTTTTTCCTAAGTAGATTCCAAACTATAAAATAGTTACGCAGCGACAACGTAATACCGTGTTAGGTTGGCATTAACAAGTACTATACAACCAGATAGTGTTCAGGGTCTGACGATGAAGCCGAAAGGTAACCAATAGAACCACCCGACTACCCACCGTGTTTGGGCTCTATGGATTTGTCTTGACGAGCACTTTAGACCCGAACGGTGTCCAAGGTCTGATGATGGAACCGGAAGAAAATCATAGGAACGTCTCAGCTAAGCAAAATATTTTCGTAGTGTTTTTACAGTTTTATACAGAATTGACTTAGAGCACGTAATGCGTTTTGTTTACTGTGCAGTGGTAGTATGGCAAAACCGGTCAAGAACAATTTATTGGATGTTTTATTATAACTAAGTCTTTTGGTAAGAATTAAGAAAGAGATCTTCGCTGCAAATGTACGGAATAAAGAGGAACGCGACAGTACTTGGACAGCACGCTTTCTCGATAACGTCAATCTGTGCTAAACCGTCTGTTTTCGTATTCTAGAAAACACTAAAGACTGGTTCTTCTATTTAACTCAAGGATAGATTGGTTTAACACCAATACAATTTTGACAAATTTATACAGAAAATATGTGAAAATTCTACTGGCTGAAAGCGCATCTATCAATTGATAATGACGGAATAACTAACTAGTTAAAGGAACAAGCCATAAACGCCGTTGATCGGTGTTGATTAAGATTCGGTTTTTGTGGATTTTGGTAAGTTGAATTGGCAGGATGGATGGTTAGTTGAATTGGCAGGATGCCCCTCAGGAGAGAACAAAATGCAGTTTCTAGAGTTAACGAGTTTAGCAAGGTTCTATAAGAGGACGGTATGCGCCGTGCCGGAATTTGAGAGTCCTCATATTATTATTCCAAGCCAAGATAATTGCTCTCGCATAATCCATATTGTTAGAGCAACGGGAAGCTAGGTAAATATTACTTAAATTATATTACCCACTGACTAGCTTGTATAGGGTACAAGGTACATATATTAGTCTCTACATTTTGATATCTGTTAAATAATTTTCTCGTGCCTTTTTCGCCTTGCCCTTTGGAGGGTTAGAAAATTATTTTTTGTTTACAAATACAGTAATAAATATAGGATGTATTTAAAACAAGTTTTTCTAAAAAGAAATCCGAGAGCAAAGTTATAGGGCTCCTTATTTGTTTATTTATTTAATTATTATCTGAATCTCGTTAGCTCGTTTGTCTTTCACATCAGCCTAAAAATCCCCCTGTTATCTTATTAAAACTCACTACTGAGTTTTACTACACGGCTTTCATTACTACCAAGTGTTGCAATTAAGGAACTTCTGGTAGCTATATTATTGGAATTAAAAAAAAAAGTTATAATGAATCCTAAACAGTCGATGTGAAATTTCTATTTTTAACAGACAGTAAGACGGAATTGTTGTTAAAAGTTTTTGAGTGTATAATCGATAATTTCCCCGTCGCAACATCTGTGCGTACTGAAACCGGCTGAGACCGTCTCGAAATAATATCAGTGATCCGCGGTCACGAACCAATGATATTATTTCGAGCATAAAATGTGTAGTACTGACGCTTTATAATATAGGAATTTAACATGGATTTATGGAATGTGACTTATTCGCGGAGATGCAGAGACGTTTATATTAAAATATGACATTAAGAGCTTCTTAATTCATCTATGATGATGATGATGTGATCCAGAACGATTTCAGCCACGGCGATTGCATCAACTCGGTTATCATTGACTATCGTGCGCTCGCATGTGGCTATGTAGCCAATCTTCTTGGTAAAGAGATAAAGAGTGAAGATACTGATAATATAAAGAGTAAATATATGTCTTTTTGTTTGTAATCGATAGACTCTCAAACTACTGAACCGATTTTAATTATGTTTTCACCATAAAAACCTATTATTCAGTAGTAGATCCGGTAGATGGCGCCGTTGTCGACCGGGTGCGTGACCGCGGAAGATTGCTAGTATATTATAAAGATAGATAGCGATTAAAATTCATCCTTAATGATAGATAAATTTGCTTACTGTTGGTGGTATTTTGACTGATTTTCCATTTCAGAAACGTCGAAATTTTACTGGTATGGGACAAATCTATCTTTGATTTAAATATTGATACTGACCGATTTTTTATTAAGTCGATTGTTTTATTGCTCTTGCTAGAGCTATCACAACTGAATTTATTATATCAATGAAAAATTTGTCGTATTTTCAGTTTTGATGTAATAATAGATTAGCATTTAAGTTGTCATTAATCTTAATGAATGTCCTTGCGACTTGGCGTAAGGTAACTTATTTATTAACATATTACGAAGTATGTAAAGTTCGAGCATAACGGTTAAAATGGACGGAATTCATTACAAAAGTTATGTAATACAAATGTAATATTTCGGGTATATTAGCATTAACACGTGTTAAAACTCTGCACGTAATACAAAAATTTTATCAGTCTAATTCACACGAGGGTTCGTGTGAATTAGACTGATAAAACGGTAGGTGGGGTATCTACGGATTGTGGCTTATCTCGCAGCCGCGCGGGATCGTGCCCGACCCGCCGCGGTCGCCTAACTACCACACGAGAAATACTAAACTGTAAACAAAGAACGTTAAGTTTTTGTGGGATCATAAGCAAACCGATGTTTCGTTATGTTTTTCTTTTTTACCACGCTGACTGTAAACAAAGAAGGTGGGCTTTTCAGGGATCGCGAGAGAACCGAAATTTCGTTTTATTTTTCCGCTATATTCCCTACAGTTTTGAAAACCATATCAGGTATTGGACTGATAGACCTCTTGTTAGTATTTCCCGGCGTACTATGGAGAGATCAACCTGCATATTCCGTTCTATGCCAATTAAATTCGAGTAAATAATTGGTATACACTTCGCATTAGCTTATAAGCTAAAACGAGTTTAATAGTTTTTGCGTGATGCCCGAACAATAATCAGTCTATTCATATAATAGCATCCTATCTTATATTTATAATTCTAGTCTTACTTATCAACTTAGCCCAACAAATAATGCTAAGTCAGTTTATTTATATTTGTATAATACTGTTACGTCAATCAATCAATCAGCCTATCGTAGTCCACTGCTAGACATAGGCCTCTCCTAACACGCGCCATTGCACACGGTCCTCCGCCTTCCGCATCCAGTCCGTCCCAGCGACCTTTTTGAGGTCGGCGGTCCATCTAGCTGGGGGCCGTTCTACCTTACGCTTACCAAGTCGCGGTCTCCACTCTAGGACACGCTTGCTCCATCGGCCGTCGGTCCTTCTGCAGATGTGACCAGCCCATTGCCACTTTAGCTTACTGAGTCTGCGAGCTATGTCGGTAACTTTGGTTCTTTGTCGGATTACCTCGTTACGAATTTTATCCTTCAAAGAGACGCCGAGCATAGCTCGCTCCATAGCCCGCTGTGCGACTTTGAATTTGTGGACTAGTCCCACTGTGAGTGTCCACGTCTCGGCCCCGTAAGTCATACTGTTACGTAACGTGGTAAATTAAATGCCGAATAACGTAATATCACTAGGATGTGTTATGCGTTTTAGAATCAACATCCCCCGATAAAGACTTTTCAAGATATCGGGGTATGTTCGGGTCGTAACAATATTTTGTGTAAAAGAACTTGTACTGCGCGTTTAAATACGATAGAAAAGGGTTTGTAAAATACGTACGAAAATTTTGTCTCTTTGAAAGAATTATCTTTTAAGTCTCCTAATGTGAAGACTTTTTATTTGTTTTTTTTTGGTACTTAATCAGCATTCGCAAAAATTTGTAGATATTTTAAAAATATAAAGATTTATTTTAAGTTAATACTTTACAAAGCCGTTAAGAGTGTAAAGAATTCAATCTATCTATCTATCTATAACCTCAGGCCAGATCCCTTGTGGGGTAGGCAGAGAGTACAGAGTTCCAACAGGTTCTTTCCTTACATACCTCTCTGGCTTCCTCGACTCTCATAGTTCGTCTCATACACGCTCGCCGGTTACGGAGACTCTTGACTTTTCCATCAGATAAGACTCGGTTTATTTGGTCGTGGTAAGATAGTCTAGGTCTTCCCCGGTACCTGCATTCTTCCACTTTCACATTGTATATTTGTTTTGTCATTCTTTCCTCTGGCATTCTTTCTATATGCCCGAACCAACGGAGCATGCCCTTTCTCATCTTTACACCGATACTATCTTTCATACCTACTCGCTGTCTTACTATGCTGTTGCTAATGCGGTCGGTCAGCTTCACTCCGCACATCTTCCGCAGAGCTCGCATTTCTACCGCATTTATCCTACTTTCATTCTCCTTCTTACATACCCAGCTCTCGCTACCATATAACAGCGTTGGGACAAGAACTCCGTTATGTATGGCCAGCTGCGCCTTATGGCTTAAGTGCCGGCTCCCGAGTAGCTTTCCCATCGCACCATTCACTCTGTTCCCTGCACTCACTCTTCTCTCTATGTCAGCGGTGTATTTCCCATCCTTACTGAAGGCGCATCCAAGATATACAAACTCATTCACTTGCTCCAACACATCGTTACCAACCACAATCCTTACATTCGTTCTGGTTTCTTCCCTTTCAAAAACCATAATCTTGGTTTTCTTCACATTCAAGTGTAAGCCATTGATCATGCAGTCGTCTTTCATAACTGTGACTAGTGTTTGCAGATCAGTGGCTGTTGGCGCTATTAAAACCGCGTTATCTGCATAAAGTAGATGGTTTACCACTAAGTCACCCATTTGTACACCTTCATTCATCGCTTTCAGTCTTTGAAGGTTTTTGTCCAGATATATTATAAACAGTCTAGCGGCAGATATCATGTCTACTCCCGCAGCTTTACCGTTTTTCATACTTCCTATCGCCCATTCAACTTCTTCCATAGTGATGTCCTCCGTTGATTCTGGTGCCGCAATCTCGCCTTTGGGCACGTCTGCGGCATCAGCATCCGGGTCATCTCCATACATTTCTCTAAAATATTCACTCCACCGGTTTAGCACAGCTTGTGTGTCTGCAAGAATGTCACCATCTTTAGATTTTATCCTTTCCATTCTGGAGCCTGACGAATCACCTCGAGCCTTTCTCACCTTGCTCCAAAAGAGTTTGGTGTTGTTCTCGAAGTTCTTCGCCAGCCTCTCCTCCTCAATCATACTGGCTCTTTCACGCTTTTCTTTCACTAAACTTTTAGTGGCATTCTTGCATTGCCGGTATATTTCTTTCCTCATCTCTGTCATACTGGCATTCAGGTTCAAAGAAGATACATAGTCCTGCCACGCTTTCTTCTTACTTTCTACGGAGCTTTGCAACTCCGCATCCCACCATGCATCATCTTTTGCTTCTTTGAGCAACCACATACTTCTTTCGCGGATTCCACCAAACTCTCTTTCAGGCTATTCCAGCATTCATCTACATTTGAGTCCGAAGAGCCTGCTGTCAAAAGCTTGTCCCGGACTCTGTCTTCATACATTCTCCTCACGCTCTCATCTTGCAAATTTTCAACCTTTAATCTTTCAAGGTCTCCGAAGGGGATACGCTCTCGCCAGTGTCTCCACTTCCTGAACAGACCACTAAACCGCGCAACTACGAGATAGTGGTCTGATTCCAGAGTAGGGCCTCTATACGCACGCGTATCTTGTAGTTTGCTTCGAAGACGGTTATCAACCAGGATCAGATCTATCATGCTTTTTTGTTCATTCCTTCTCCACGTATACATATGTATGTCATATACAAAGAGTTCAATGATGGTCAGAAAAACTGTCTTTCTAGAGACATTTTCCGCAGGGAATTCTTTCTACTGTTGCGCAGTGAGTGTGTACTTGTCTTTCAGAGTGGTGACGCTATTGAAGGGTATATCAGCATGAACATAACTGTCGTATGAACTTACTTATATTATGGTTGGCGATCACAAAACCCTGAGTTCAATTCCTAGGATAGAAAAATTGTCTTTTTTCTTTCGAAAGATTCGTAATCCAGAGTCCGAAATTGCGCCCGGTATAATGGCAATAGGCGAGAGCCTATTGCCACAGGTCACAATGTGATGAGGGGAGAGCCTCATTATTATATTGTGACCTAAAATCGTCGGCGATATGTAGTAAACACCTCTGCACATCTTGTGATCATCACTGCATCAGCTTGTGAAATATAAAAAGCAAAGTGCATGATTCTCTGTATTAATTTCCTTCGAAAAACAATTACGGAGAAAACGAAATGAAAAATGGCATCTCGAGGCCTCAAACAGTCACTTTTGAAACATAATCTCCCCTTTTTACAAAGAGGGTCCGCCTCGTAGTCATTTATTCAAGAAGTGCCTAATCCGTTACAATATTCATTCACGTCTTATACAATTAGTTCCCGCTGTAGGTTGTAGTGTTATAACTTTTCTATTCTGAGAAATTTCACTCTTTATCAATTAAAGCATTTATATGTTTATAACTAAGTCGACCCAAAAGTGACCTGCGATATTAAATTGTGCCTGGAGGTTTGTAGGTTGTGCGTGCGATAATGCTTTTCTTAGAACTACGATTTTTATTTATAACTGCATGTTTTAAAATCATTTATTGCGAATTCACATCTTTGAAGATAAATGCACGGTATGACTCTTATTTAATTTTTGATAATTAAAAAAAAACAATTTAATACTAAGACTCGTTTACATCGATTTGTAAGAGAAGGCATTGACTAGATTTATTACTACCAGTCAGACAATATTTAATTGTATTTTAACACATATAGTATCAATTTTAGCGATTTTATTGCGCTTTATCCATTCATTCATTTTATTCACTATAATAAATGATGTCTATAATAAATAATCATTCAAGAATGATACTACTATCCAACTTTAGATCATATGATGAAAATAGAAAAGGGAGCGAAGCTCTATTTATTATTGGTACAGACCACAGGTGCCTGATTATCTGAGAGGGAAACCATTTTGTAGTTATGATAGATTGTGCACTCGTATTCGCTTAGAACTACTCTCAACCTTCGTCACAGAAGCTTAGCGGAGCTTTAAGATTCAGGTATTTATACTACACGACATTTTTTGAATATTATAAAAGAATAGTGGCTTTTGCGAGAAATGTTTGGAACGTAACGTAGACGTATGTAAATGTATAGTGTTTGAACTGCTTATAAAAATACAGTCGTAGTGAAGATATTACGCTAGCGGAGTCATTACATATCATGATTTTTACAAGTTTTTATTTAACTTACAATGTTCGTATGTCTATCTGTCTTTCTGTTTCAAATCTTGCTATCCATTTTTAAAGCACTTGCGGGTATCCAATTGATCTGAAATTTGGCACACGTATGTACAGTTGGTGACGATGCAATAATATGGTACCATGGAGTTGGTCTGATGATGGAATCGGAAGGTGGCCATGGGAACATGTAAAATATACAAAGTAACCCCCTCGTGTTTAGGATTGTTAGATTGGTATTGGCAAGTATATACAACCAGATAATGTTCAGGGTCTGATGATGAAGCCAAAAAGTGGCCAATAAAATTACCCTACTACTCAATATAACCCTGCCGTGTTTGGGCTCGTTGGATTTGTCTTGACGAGACTGTCTGATGATGGAGTCTGAAAGAAGCCGTAGGAACTCCTCAACTAATTATGATATTTTCGTTGTGTTTAAACAGTTTTTTTTTTGCTTTAAAAGCTTGTTCTTAAAAAGGACTTTTTAATTTAATCGTTATTTGAAAAATTCTGTGTAGTAGTAGTATATTTTCTTGTCAAAGCATTCATTTGAAAAGAATCATCTCCGACAAACATGGTTTGGTATTCACAGTTAATAGGTATCTTCTTTTTTCATATCTTTGCTAAAGAAATGACATTCCGAAGTGTGTAAGATTCTTTGTTACTTTTCTGACGATTCAGGAAAATTATTGTGATTTTAATTCTGGTACGGTTACACGGCTCAATCAAATAAGTATATATATATATATATACTTATTTGATTTATGATAAAATGTTATCGCGTCGTAGGTTATAAAATATTTCCTGGTCCGTGAATTCATCTAATAATGTCATGTTACCATTCCATTCCTCATTGCAAACATTTCAGCGCAGTGCTGAAAATACGAAGCAGGTAATTTATATAATTTTATAGCAGTCATCATTTAGTTTAAATTAGGAAGATAATTTTTTTTTGGTTAATTGATTATTTTGTTAAGTCAATCAAAGCATCAAGAAGGACAGCTGATTAGGGTTATAGCGATCTAGGATTAAATATTTTAGACACCATTATTTGGAAGTGATTCGTATAATGGTTTTAAGTATTATATATGTGTATATAATAATAAAACAGATAGACATTACTATATGTATGAGACACAACACGTAATGACCTACATCAACTAAGCCTTCCACTATCTGATGTAGGCTAATATAAATAAAATATATGTTATATGACATGAGTTATCCTGCAGTACAAGGACATTGCCTTTGTTCCATATTTCGTAATGTAAGTAAAACAAAGTTTCCTTTCCGTTTCTTGAACTACTTTCAATGACCCCAATAAAATCCTGTGCAATATCCAAACTTGATTTTATGATCAAATTGTCGTCAACAAAAATATAACCTTCCCAAAGTAATATCTTTTTTTATAGATCTTGTTTAGTTTGGAGGCGCTCGTAGCGCTGTGCGACCGCGGTGTTCTTACCGATCACCAAGGTTAAGCAGCGTTCGACTCGGTCGGCCTGAGATGGGTGACCGTTTGTGGCATTTTCGGAACGCACGGTAAGCCATTGGTCCCGATTACCACACAATGTGTTAGTCGTTTAGTCAAGTTGCAAGCCTTGGTAAGGTTGATAAGATCCAACATTAGGTGGCACCAAATCTGCCTCCACCATTCCGCACTAGGTTCGCATGGTGAATGTCATAATTAATCTCTTTCACCTCGATTTGTAAGAGGAGGCCTTTGCCCAGCAGTGGGACAGTTTAGGCGATATCATGATCACTAGGTCAAAAAAGATTTAACAGGAAATGATAATTTTATTTTACGCAAAAGAGTTAACTGGAACAATCCCTAACCTAACCTGCTAAAAACACCAACATATTTTACTACGCTTACAAAGGTCTAAAATCTATTATTAAACGAACAATGGGTTGAGTTGAATGATTAAACTCATATTTTCACTCGTCCCAGAGACGAGTAACAATTAGGGCTACATGGATACCGGTCCCTGCTGTAAAACATTAATTAACAGTAGACTACGATGTAGAGTACGATGAGTACTATGCTCATAAATTAAGTTTAAACCGTGTCACCACCTACCTAAGTTTCCCACGATGACCGATACTCAAATTCAAGACATTCATTTTGTATAAAAAGTGTAAAACTGGCAATTCTTAAGTGCCCAAAAATTAAAAACAGTGATCCTAAGTAGAAATAATCGGTCGGTTCCCGCCCGAAGCGATGATTTTTCTTTCTAATTAGAATCAATATTCTATTATCAATATTATATTAGCAAACACGGCATTCATTAACATAATTATCGACAAGTTTATAAATAAATTTACATTTTTTAATCTAATCTTCTTACTAATCTAACGCCGGATTCGATTGCGGTCTCCACTGAGAAGATCCGACGAGAAAATTAGCGGGCTTGACTTTTTTGTTTAATTCTCTTTTCCATTCTTTTCAATCATCAAAAATTCGGAATGCGTCGAACTGTGGCAGCAAATACAGTCGTACAAGGATCTTTTGGCCCGCCGCCAACATCGGAAATAACGCTGTCATCTAGTGAAATGTCACTTCATGACAGTTGCAGAATTGCCATTAGCTATGAAATTTACATTTATAAATTTAGTAACTGCGCGGACCCACCTGTTGTAATATTTCCTCTGAAGCAGGAATGAGGAATGAAAGAAAAGAAGAATTTTATAGCCACAATTCTAGGTGCCATATGTGCGGTGATTTAGAATTCAATTAACATAAATAGCTTAACTCTTACTTACGCTGGATAGTTTGTGTCTTGTGGATCAGTACGGACCAACACCGCGAACTTACCTGAAAAATAAAATCAAACTGTTACAAATTGTTTATAGCAGTTAACTTTTTTACACATAGCTATTAAATTTTATAGCTGTGAGCAATACTTCACAACATGGACTGTGTGCGGATTGGCGGAGGTAGGTTTGTAGCCACTTTCTATTGAAATTTATCAAGCCACCTGTAAGGCCTCCAACTTGACTTAACGACCACATGAAATCATAACGGGTATCAACAGCTTAGCGCGCCTTAGATGCATGGAGGCGCTTGAATATGGAATGGTCGCAATTGGCCATCCATTTCAAACCGACTGACTTAACCCTGGTGATCGCGATGAATATCACAGTCCCGCAGCGCTACGAATGCTTCGTACTATTAGTTATTTAATATAGAAAAAGCAAAAATAGCCCGTCAGCACCTCGCAGTAACTGAGAATTTCATCAAAATTCGATAAAAGCGTGCATAAAAGATTGGATTTTGTGATGTGAACGGATGTGGCTCTCGCGGAAGCCTCCGCCGGCGCCGTACATGTTTTATGACAGTATCTTCAGCTCAGATTACCACGCAGTGGTTCCATACGCACTTTGTGCTCTTGCTGTTTTTATCAACGCTTTCACAGTATATTGGGCAAATGCGTTTTACTTATTTATGAGGTGTAAATCGTTTATTGTCTGAGCATTTTTGTACCGTTTAAACCTATTGCGGCGGTTATGATTGTAGACTAAAACTTTATCGTATTCGAGTAGATAGCTTGATTAATTGGCCCAAGAAATATTAGCTTAACCCGATGATACCTATCAAAAAGATTGATCAGAGATAGCCACATACAGATTGGCTTGAAAAGTTATTGGGGAAACTCATCGCAATGTGATGCGGAAACCCTTACACAGCAGGGAACAAGGGTCAAGAATAAAGTGGTGAATTATATAATTTATGAAAATGATTACAGCCTTAATACTTATTCCAGAAGAAATTTAGCTTGACGATATAGACAGTTTCACCTATATTTCCTAAGCGGGGGTGGTAAGGGTGTGCCGCGTGCACCGACGATGTTAGGTCCAACTCAAAAGAGAGAGATTATATAGGGCGCAACTTTAGACTACGGACTGCTACAAAGAATTTTTAGGATAGAAAATTCGAAATAATGCTTCGTGCGAAGTAGGATATTCGAATCCTGAGGGCATACCACGAAAGAAATGATATTAGCGTAAAGCTAGCGAGTTGATATGCCATCCTTGTCACACTACAAATTTACTAAGTAAACATGAACGTGACCTCTAACACGGTTCACGGTTACACCTTAGGACCTAAAATGTTAGCCGTACCTAGGGTCACTGGACTGGCTGGGCAGCTAGATAATGTGATTATGGGTCAATAAAATCGTCTTTATTTAGTGTGGGAACGATTGCGAGCAATTGCAAAATTGTTTAAAGTTTATAAAAAATAAAATTACCCCCGTCACGTCTATGTTCCCCAAGCGGAGATGGCAGAGGTGTGTGCACTCAATTTTCGCCGACAATGTCAGGTCCAGAGTGTCCGTAACCGACGTGTGTGTATGATACAAATATGAGAGTAGTGGAAGCAGATACGTCTGAAAATAAAGAACCTATTGGAACTCTGTACTCTCTGTCTTCTCCTACCAGGGATGTGGTGTTGTGATAAGATAGATGTTCGGTCCTCATATAATAAGAGGCTAGCCTATTGATTTACTGGGCACAATGTTAGATTCTGTACTAGTACCAAATAATTACACTTTATCGGACCTAGAATTCAAATCCTGGACTTCGTGATCGCTACGCACATTATTTGCCAATGATGTCCGTATCGAATTTGGAAACATGATGTAATTTCTGTATTATTAAAACTCACAAATTGTTACTGTAGGTACAAGAGTTTAAAACTAGAACTAATTTTCTTACAGAAAATAAATTGAATTTTTCTTCAATTTCGCCTGTCCACATAAACCCATTCGAAGTTTTAGTTCACAACGCAGCAAAGTCGAGCTAGTAGCAAATTCAACACAATGTGAAAAATCTAATAAAATGAAGCTCGATATAAAGAAAACTAATAACATTGAGCGAATCGTGTGTCATATCACTCGCACTCGTTGCTGACTTTTACTTGCAGTGTTTATTTATTAATCATAGTGTAAAAAGTCATGCCTTGAGTCTGATGAGATTATTTCGGGACCTTACACCGTTGAGGAAATATATGTGTACATAGAACACCACTACCACCCTATTTTGGTGTGCCCGTTCATTATTATTTTTCAATACAATCATTATTTCGTGTGAGATCAGGTGGATAGCTAGTTTAGGTGAAGCAGTAAAGTCGCCATTTTACGGCCAAGTTATCTTTGGCACGATGCCAGATATTACGTCAAATTACGTTGACGTCATGCCTGCCTATTTATTAACCCATTGATTTATCGGTATATTTGCGCCGAACAAATGTAATATATATTAGTTAAAGTAACATGTTTTGTGTGTTGGGAACTGCGCAGTTTTTTATTTTAGGTTGTTTACTATTTCGTTACTACCATTTAAATATCACCCTAAAAATAAACATTGCCACGTTTATATTCCCCAGGCAGAAGTGACAGTGATGTAAAATAGGGGCGGGCCTAGTGCCATATACCGGTCACGATTTCAGACACCGGACTGATACGGGGCTGTTTCGAAAGAAAAAACTACATTTGTCCGACCTAGAATTTGAACCCAGGAGCTCGTGATCGCGAAGCACAAAATGCGTGACTAGACGTAGGAGGCATTTATTTTATTTAGTTATTCTTAATGCACTTATGTATGTAGGCGGACTAAATGCCTGAAGCCTTTTCTCCCAGCCTACCTTAGAATGGTGTATATATTCACACCCACCTAGGGTGCGAATATATACGAGCTTAAAATGTAAGCAAATAAATATATAGATTAAATAATATTATACATATTCGTCCTAGATTGTGAGGCATTATGAAATGAAAATAACTTTGAGAGGGCTTCGCTAACATTTCGGATATTCAAAATAATTTGAATATGATATATCAAAGCGAAGTTTTATTTCCCAAATTACCTGAGTGTTCGAAATTTCGGATTAGGTGTTGATTCGCATGTTGTACTCCCACGAATCCCCAAATTTATTTATTTAAAGTAGCCGATTCGCACGAATATTTTTTTTCATACGAATCGTCACCTCTAACTAATGTAAGTAGGCTATTCGCACACTTTATATATTAGGCAAATAAAATAGGGAAAAGTTCTGTACGGTACGAAAATTTATTAAAATTATTAAGGACAATGTATACAGTTTCCAGATTTGGTGCATTTCACTAATGTATAATTTCACCATTAATTAATTAGGAAAGTAAATATTTAATTTATCTACTAAACATTTCGTCACAATTTGTAACCTAGATTCGTCTCTAGATTATAAAATTCCAGGTCTATAGTATACAAGATGTATCGTAAATAAAGCAAGACCTCAGACACCCCGATTACATAACTGCTTCACAAATTCGATACGAAAACCAGTTTTCGAAATTTAACATTTTTTACCCCTTTTCAAAGCACTTTTATACCTTAAATAACAAAGAAACTAGTACGTGTATGTGTGCGTATTAAGAAATATGTTTTAGTAATGAATTTGAAATCTCCGTATTGCTATGAATCAAGAATAAATTTTGTTTATTATAGCGCGCTAAAGAAGGAACAGCATTTTTTGAAAATTTAAAAAAAAATTAAGATACATTACAAATTGTTGAAATCAATTCAGTTACCGGTTTAGAACAAACTACTTTCAGGTCTTGCGTTTATTGTTACACCTTGTAGAGCTGTAATCAAAAGTCACGTATACAATATTGGTACGGCAAAAAAGTCACGAAATTATTTTTTCAGTGACCTACCTGTTATATTTGTACCGTCGGCGAATTGAACTGAAAAAGTAATCTCAGTTTTCCTATGAATAGATATTCATTTCTTAGATACACGCTCAGAACTGAATCACAATATTATTTTCTTCCAAATAGGGATACTAGTACAGATATAATACAAACTACACGCGAAAACAAACAGTACAGTCATACAAGGGTCTTGTGGCTCGCGGCCAACATTAGAATTTACGTCGTCATCAAGTAAAATTTCACTTCATGACAGTCCCAGAGTTTCCGTTTGTTATGAAATTTACCCAAGTTCTTTTTTAATTAGTAACCGTGCGGGTGGGAACCCGTTGAATTTTTTCCTTGAAAGAAGGAAAATTCTTCTAAATGATAACCCTAATTTTACACCAACGCCCCCCTGTCAATGTTATCTGCGGTCCAAAATATCCTTGTCGCACTATACATCATTTCATAATATACTGCCACTTTTCGCGCATAGTATGGGTACCAACTTCGTCCTGGGTTTGCATCCTAAGTTGGATAAATCGTGATTTTTCTACGAAATCCTAAATAGCAGTTTGTATTTTGTAGTCATGAGCAGTAAAATGGTTAACAGGTTCGCCCTGTTTTATACTGGAGCCTGGCAACAGCGGCGATATGCGGATGTACAAAATGCACCTCTATCACCCCTGCTTGAAGAATACAGGCGTGATGGGGTTGATTTTTTTATTTACCTTCAAGAACTTTCAATATCGTCAAAGTGATTATAATAACGTAACGTATGCGGTCATGGGTATATATATCCTACTAATATTATAAATGTGAAAGTTTGTATGTTTGTTAATCACGCGCGAACGAAGTCACGGGCAGAAACTGGTTACCCATAAATTCTGTTCCACGTTACTATAAACAATATAACCCTGTATTTGTATAGTGTATTCAAATATGCAAGAAATAAAAGGCCTTTTTTATTTTTATTTATTTATTTACTTTAAGCAATAAGGTTATTAATTTTATTTGTAAATTAATTGTTGTTGTTTCGCGGGAAAAACAATGTATTGGTGGTTTTGAAAAGTGATAACTTTATACTTCTGAAATCGCTTATTTATAAGTACGATGCTTATTGACGATTTCATTAAATACACAAATATTGCTTTAAGTGCCCCACTGTTTATAAGAATAATTCAAAAAGAAAATCTGTATATTCGCCTTGGGACAGACTACAGAGACGCTTATCCCTCGAAACTATACTTATGAGGGTAGGCTATTAATTAGGCTATATACAGATTTATAGAAGCGTATGTACAAACGCGCATTTGCAAACAAAAATAACCGTTTTTAGCTGCCCTTTGAAATCCCTTTACAGCTCTTACTGGCAAAAAGTGTGTTTACTCAAAGTTCTCTACGTAAGCGGCTATTTTTATAACCCACTATAGTTTCCACAAACTGTTATTGTTCTCAAAGGCTCTATAATAAAAGCGAATACAAAAAATGTATAATCATGTACCACACCAACTTAGCAGTATGGAAAAGTGCAGATCGTAAATAGTAAAGACTGTTTGGGGACTCGTACGTATTTTGTTACGGCGATAAATGTTGATGTGTACCAAACCTTAGATACCGAGTGGCGTGGGGTGTATGTATTCACCGATGTAAGGAATTTTGTTCATCGAGTCGTTTCAATTGTAAATTGGGACTAGACAAAAGGCGAGTCAGTAAAAACGAGGTAAAGTTGTTTTGTCTCTTAGGTATGAATTTTGAAATCGATTTCAAACTATCTGTTCAATTGGGAAGAGACTTGAACTTTAATATAGCTCAGAACTGAATCACAATACAATATTAACTATTTTTTTTAAATGTAGCACAATCCTAGCAATTATTTACTCATATATTACAAACATTACATTCACCCCGTAAGCTCGTCGACACCCCAGGACCTTGAGAAGTTTTGGGATAATGTCAGAGAAGTTCTGGATCTGGCTGAGGCTAATGAAAAGGTGATTTTGTGTGGCGATCTGAACGGATGGGTGGGAACCAGGCGGCAAACTTGCGACGCTGCTCTGGGTCCTTATGGTGATAAGAGAGTGAATGATGCAGGTAAGCTCATTGTGGATGTATGTTTGGAAAGGGGCCTCCTTGTGTCTAATACAATATTCCAACATAAGGATATACACATGTACACGTGCAGAAGGAATGAACAAAAAAGCATGATAGATTTGATCCTGGTAGATAACCGTCTCCGAAGCAAACTCCAAGATACACGTACGTATAGAGGCCCCACTCTTGAATCAGACCACTATCTCGTAGTTGCGCGGTTTAGTGATCTCTTCAGGAAGTGGAGGCACTGGCGAGAGCGTATCTCCTTCGGAGACCTTGAAAGAATAAAGGTTGAAAAGTTGCAAGATGAGAGTGTGAGAAGAATGTATGAAGACAGAGTCCGGGACAAGCTTTTGGCAGTAGGTTCTTCGGACTCAAATGTAGATGAATGCTGGAATAGCCTGAAAGAGAGTTTAGTAGATTCCGCGAAAGAAGTATGTGGTTGCTCAAAGAAGCATATTACAGCAAAAGGTGATGCATGGTGGGACGCGGAGTTGCAAAGCTCCGTAGAAAGTAAGAAGAAAGCATGGCAGGACTATGTTTCTTCTTTGAACCTGAATGCCAGTATGACAGAGATGAAGAAAGAAATATACCGGCAATGCAAGAGTGCCACCAAAACCTTAGTGAAAGAAAAGCGTGAAAGAGCCAGTGCGATTGAGGAGGAGAGGCTGGCGAAGAACTTCGAGAACAACACTAAACTCTTTTGGAGCAAAGTGAGAAAGTCTCGAGGTGATTCGTCAGGTTCCAGAATGGAAAGGATAAAGTCTAAGGATGGTGACATTCTTGCAGATACACAAGCTGTATTAACCCGGTGGAGTGAATATTTTGGAGAAATGTATGGAGATGCCCCGGATACTGGTGCCACAGACGAGCCCAGAGACGAGTTTGTGGCACCGGAATCAACAGAGGGCATCACTATGGAAGAAGTTGAATGGGCGATAGGAAGTATGAAAAATGGTAAAGCTGCGGGAATAGACATGATATCTGCCGAGATGATCAAATATGGTGGAACTTGCGTCCGGGACGCCTTTCGGGTCCTTGCAAATCTTTGCTGGAGGACCGGTAGGGTCCCTACAGATTGGCGCCGCGCAGTCATTGTACCCTTGTACAAAGGCAAGGGTTCACAATATGACTGCGCCAATTACAGAGCCATTAGTTTGATCAGCTTGGCAGCCAAGGTGTATGGTAAAATTGTTGAGAGGAGAATGCGCGAGAAGTCCGATGGAATGTTGTGCGAGGCACAAGGGGGTTTCAGGTCCGGAAGAGGATGTTCGGATCAAGTTTTCTCCCTTCGCAACATCGTAGAGAAGCATCTGGCAGTGGGCCGGAAGGTTTTCTGCGGTTTTGTGGATCTGGAGAAGGCGTTTGATAGAGTTGTGCGAAAGAGACTTTGGGACATTTTGCCTGAGTATGGTATAAATGGCACTCTGCTGCGGGCCGTCCAGTCCACCTATGTGGACTGCAAGGCATGCGTACGGGTGGGTGGTAACATGTCACCCTGGTTTGACGTTGAAATCGGCGTCAAGCAGGGTTGCGTGTTGTCCGCTAGACTGTTTATAATATATTTGGATAAAAGTCTTCAAAGACTGAAAGCGATGAATGAAGGTGTACAAATGAGTGATCTAGTGGTAAATCATCTACTATATGCAGATGACGCGGTTTTGATAGCGCCAACAGCCACTGATCTGCAATCACTAGTCACAGTTATGAAAGACGACTGCATGAAAAATGGCTTACATTTGAATGTGAAGAAAACCAAAATTATGGTTTTTGAACGGGAAGAAACCAGAACGAATGCAAGGATTGTGGTTGGGAACGATGTGCTGGAGCAAGTGAATGAGTTTGTATATCTTGGATGCGCATTCAGTAAGGATGGAAAATACACCGCTGACATAGAGAGAAGAGTGAGTGCAGGGAACAGAGTGAATGGCGCGATGGGAAAGCTACTTGGGAGCCGGCACTTAAGCCGAAAAGCGCAGCTGGCCATACATAATGGAGTGCTTGTCCCAACGCTGTTATATGGCAGCGAGAGCTGGGTATGTAAGAAGGAGAATGAAAGTAGGATAAATGCGGTGGAAATGCGAGCTCTGCGGAAGATGTGCGGAGTGAAGCTGACTGACCGTATTCGCAACAGCGTAGTAAGAAAGCAAATAGGTATGAAAGAGAATATCGGTGTAAAGATGAGAAAGGGTATGCTCCGTTGGTTCGGGCATATAGAAAGAATGTCCGAAGAAAGAATGACAAAACTGATATACAACGCGAAAGTGGAAGGATGTAGGTACCGGGGAAGACCTAGACTATCTTACCATGACCAAATAGACCGGGTCTTATCTGAAGGACAAGTCAGGAGTCTCCGTAACCGGCGAGCGTGTATGAGACGAATTATGAGAGTAGAGGAAGCCAGAGAGGTATGTAAGGAAAGAGCCTGTTGGAACTCTGTACTCTCTGCCTACCCCGTAAGGGATCTGGCGTGATGATATAGATATAGATAGATAGATAGATTACATTCACATACACAAACATCCAAACCCAAATAAATGTTTGTGAATCACACAAAGATTTGACCAAACCTCGATACAGTGAACGGAGTGGTTTAAGCTCTCAACCAATGAACCGAGCCGTTGTTGTAAGTTTAGGTTAACTTAATTACCAGATTAGCTGCATAAGACAGAAGACCCTCTAAGCTAAAATGTATGCCTGGGTATATTCAAATATACAATGCATCCATATTGGCCGAGCTCAAGATCGCCATGAGACTCTCCACCATCTGCACTCGAAGGATTTTCGAGTTTTTCGGCCACATAGCCAGTAAAAAGGGCGACAACCTCGAAAAGTTACTGCCCACTAGCAAAGTAGAAGTACAGAGACCAAGAGGTCGTAGCCTTATGCGCTGGTCCGATCAGATCCGATCCGCCCTGGTACCACAATTTCTGATGAAATACACACGGCTGAAAACCGAGTTGGTTGGCGGAACATAATCCGTGATATCGTTGTTCCTGGAGGTCACGACCCTCAACATTGATGATATCGACGTAAGGAGGAGGAGGATATTGAAATCTGTAAATAAATCTTTCTGTTTTTGCAATATATTAAAAAGTACTTCGTCGTAAAATAATATATTAAGTGAGCCAACCCTTATTGTGGGTGCTATCGGTGTTGTACATACCTAATTAATAGGAAACAAGATATTCCGTATAAATTCAACAATGCAAAGTTCGTTGCTAGGCTTCGAAGATCGGGCTACCGACCCGTCCCGGCTTCGCACGGGTGAATTGTACATACCGTCGTTGTCAAATGAATATCTGCTGTGTGCAAAAAGTATAACTTTAAGTTATTGAACAAAAACATTCTCCTGAAAAATGTTATATGAAAAAGATTTTTGAAGCATATTTTTTAGTGATTACAGTTCACCGAATTATGCTCAGAGTCACATAGCAGTCTTTTTATACGAATTTGATTAGTGAATAATAATAATAGTCAAAATGTCGAAATCTCCAAAAAGTGCACATAGCAGATTTTCATTTGACAACGATGAACACATACACCTTACTTGAATTACTCCGTCCATTGGTGAAAACCGTATGAATCCGTTCTGTAGTTATTGAATTTATCGCGTCCCGACAGACAGACAGACGCGGCGAGGGGGACTTTGCTTAATAATATGTAGTGATAGTGATGATACAAACTAGATGGCAACAACAACAGGCTACATACGATTAATCAGAGCTGGTATTTTGAAACGTAATAATCTCTAATCTCTATCTATATAATTATGCTAGACCCCTTGCCGGGTAGGTTCTTTCCTTTCAGACTTCGCTGGTTTCCTCCATTCCCATAGTTTGTTTGACTTGCCCTTTCGATAAAACACTGTCTATTTGGCCATAGTTAGATAGTCCAAGTCTTGCCCGCTGCCTACATTCTTCTACTTTCGCATTGTGTTGTAGTGTTTTACTTATCTGTGGTTTGGTTTATGGTTGTCGTCTATTTTGTCATTCTTGATTGTGCGTCAAATGTAATATAAAAGAATAATGTCAGTCTAGCGTCAACAATCATGGTGAGTAGGATGGCAATGTTACATTAGTACTTAGCATCGTTAGCGTAATACGGGTGTACACAGTACGCCGCTGCCATTCCCGCTTGTGAAATATAGGCATGACGATATTTCAGTGAAAAATGTGAGACTAATCTATTGTATTAGTGTCACGTTTCTTATCAAGGGGTTGGAGGCGTGCACGTACCTCACTACGTTTTACCAAAATACTTTTGGTTTATAGATGGTGGTCTACGGCACATAATGGTTTTTTTTTAGAAAAACAAAAATGACATTAAGATAAGCAGAGGCTCATGCGTTTTATAGCCAGCTATTAATAGTAAAAAACACCGTCAGGCCTTTATTCCGCTATTTGGGCACGGTAGCTATGTAAACTCATACTTGCTGACGAAGTTAGGTCCCGGTCGGTTTGGTCCAGTGGCTAAGAGCTTCAGTCGCTCCGCCCACTGCATCGAGTAGTCGCGGGTTTGATTAACACAAATATTTGTCTGGGCGTTTGCGCATGGTAATTTCATGATTGTAAATGCACCCACGTCTCAGGAATAATTCCTAGTGTGGGCCTACATATTAAAAAAAATGTACGGGGACGAGCCAGTTGTCATTATACCGGACACGATTCTAGACTCCGGATAACCATCCTGCTTATCTATACACATAAATAAAATTGAAGTGTCTGTTTGTTATGTCTAAAGACAGCTTTTTACTAAATGCATATGAAAGTATATAAGGTACTTAAACAAAATATATTTTTTAAATTTTTTGACTTTGTGTCTGTCTGTTTATTCCAGCTAATCTCCAAAACGGCTGGACCGATTTTGACGGTACTTTCACTGGCAGATAACTGATGTTATAAGTGTTAACTTAAGCTACTTCTATTTTATAAAAAGATTTTTTGTTAAATTCCATGCCAGCGCAGTCGCAGGTAACAGCTAGTTCTACTAATATTATAAATGTGAAAGTTTTCATGTTTAATAGTTTGGATGTTTTTTACTCAATCACTCGCACTTATTTTTTTGACTGCATTAACACATAGGATACTTTTTATCTCGGAAAAATTGAGAGTTCCTGGCTAAAGTCAACGCGGACTCTACAGGGCTCTTATTTGCTATAACCAAACGCGGAGCGTTAACATATATTTGTAAATAACTCGCGTAATTGTTTCTGTATTCCATTAGATGATCATTTCACAAAGTTATCGTAGCGCGTCTCGTTACTTCAATTCGTCATACCAAATAAGAGTCTTGTTTTGTAAACTTCCCAACAGCGTCGTGTCATAAAAGAACAAATAAATATACAGTGAGTTATTCGCCCCGGCTTAGTGAAAAGTGGTCCCATTTTATATACATCTCATATAAAAGCTGCTCCTGCATTTGTCATACCCTCGTTAGTTTACTCGTGTACGTCTACTGAGATGTATGACAAAAATAAATGGGTTTAATAAACTTTACATGTAGATCCGTACATTGAATGTGTGGGTGATATGTATAAATACCTATGTAGGTTTGTACCGGTAAAGCTGTTTATTCTCATTTAGTATATAATGTTAGTGTTATATTTTTGTAAAACCTATTTTTTTATAAGTAAGTTGTCCAATATCAAATTTATCGATTGGCAATAAAACTAATGGGCATCTGTTTACTTTTAGCCGATTGCCAGAAGGAATAGTAATGTAATTAAAGTTTTATTTTTATGGTCACACAATAAAACCCAATAAAGAGATAGATGAATCAAGTGTATTTTTTTCTAAGAATAATACTAATACGGTACTACACATAAGCATAGTGTACCTTATATTGAATAATTAAACTTTAATAACTATTTCGAAAGTGAGTTTTATGCAAAATGAACGACTGCTTGGTCTTATGATTTGAGCGTTAGCCCCTACGCGAATAGCCGGATTGGGTATTCACTAGTTCGATCCCTGCACTGGAAAAATCGAAATTTTGTGGTAACCCACACTTATCTGTTTCGATCTGGGTAATAGTGTTTGTGAAATTCATATTTGTAAACCCACCCATGATACAGGAATAATTTAAACGTTAAATTAATGTTGAAAACAACTTGATTTATGCTACTTGATACTGGTTATATAAAGTATTTTGCAGCTGATTACCACTGTCATAAAATAAGAAGAATACTATGCCTACAAAGTGACTAAAGTTGTCTCCTCGGTCAACGGCCGGTAGGTACTACTTCCTACAAAAAGTCCAATAGTTTTACTGACTATAATGATGGCCGGATTCTAATTAATATTGGTTCGACAACTGCTTGGGAATCCAATTAACTAGACGATTTTCTTAATCCACTAATTATATGTGTCGCGCTGCACTGCAGACAATGAACTGATGGCGGTTCCATTCCACGGTTTTAGTAGAAATTTATTGTTGAGACTTGGTTTTAGCTTTTCCTTGAGAGGCGATAGTAGCTAAAATTGTCGAGTGTTTAAACTACATTCGACAATAATAATTATAGATAAGGTGGAGTCACGGACGGAAATCAGTGTGAAATATGTTTTTTCTAAAGAAAACTACCCAGGATGAGTCCGGAGCCTGGGACTGTGCCCGGTGTACGGAAAAAGGCTCGCCACCTATTAAATGAGACCTAATGTTGTCGGTACAAGGGGTTGTATTCAGTACACCTCTGCCACCCCCTCTTGGTGAATGTAGGCGTGACGGTGTGTGTTTACTTAGAAGATAAAGTAGGCCATCAACAAATAAAAATCCTAAAATATCTTTAAAACTTTTAATAAACAATTAATGATCGATGTTTTAATTAAAATATTCTGCTTCAAATCTCACGAAAGTCTCCGCGGTTTTTTATTTAACGGCAAAGTTAAATGGAGGCTTTTAATTTAAAAAGTTTTAAACAACAACAACTGCGTTAAAAATATTAATCACCTTCGCCGGATTTTCAATCAGCAACAGTCTGTTTTGCATCTGCGAGTTACTTTAATTGAATAGATTTGAAACTGTTCTACTCTTCTCAACTTATTATTGAAGGAGAGATGAGAGAGATTAATTAATTAATTAAGGAGAGATTTTACAAAATTAGTGAATTCTTTATAAGACCTTAAGCTCAAAGTTAGCATAACACCGCCTAGCGTGATAATATCCATAGACGGATTGAAGTTAATATCAGTACAAGTAAACAATAAAAATAAACACCGTCACGCCTATATTCCTCAAGCGGGGGTGGCAGAGGTGAACTGACTACACCCACTTTTCGTCGATGTTAGGTCCCATATAATAGGAGGCGAGCCTATTACCATACACCGGCTACAATTCCAGACTCCGGACTCATACTAAGTTTTCGTTAGGGAAACTACATTTGTTCGACCCAGGACCTCTTGATCAAAAAGCGATGCGCTTTGCCACTAGACCAACGAGGCAGTCAGGTAAAATATAAATAAATAGAAAGTCTGCCTTATGAACACTGTTATATGGTATTTCTAACGTATAAAAAGTAATCTAAGTTGCGGTCCAATTTACGCTTAGTTTTAACAAACTGTGAAAGTTCTGCAATAAACAAGCGTACTTTTGTACTTATATAAAACATGAGTGAACTTGCTCTATTAGATTGTAGCTGAGTCCCTTTATCGTTATTGGCTGGAATAAGATGTTTAGTTTTATTTATGTGACTGCTATACCAATTCATTCAATAATAACGCCTGAAATGATTAGGATTTCTTGATTAATTGCCACTCATTGGTCGTTTTTAGTTCATGGATATTTCCGCCATTTAAATGAAAGTATATTTAAACAGTGTTAATGTTTTAAATCATTAACTTGAATATACGTTTGTATTATACATAATTTATTATCGAATTATTGTATGGAATTAAATTGTCCTTTAAAAACATTTGGCTTTACAAAACAGTTTAGGTCAATTTATTAATAACCGTTTATAAACTGTGAAAGTGTGAAATTTTCGTAACAAAATACAGCAATTTTTTTTTACACCGCTGTCTGGTAATAATCGCATACATGGACGCTAAGTAGGTATAATTTTATATTTTAACATTATTGTACTTTTTGCCTTTTAAATATCTTGGTTAATGACATAGATAGATATATTCTTCTTCTTATCGTTTTGACGGCAGACATGTTGTATTTATATAGAAGTGGTCCAGAACGTGGCCACTTCGACTGCATTCTCGGTGACATTCATTAAGTCCTGCTGCGTGCAGGGGCAAGCAGAGCACGATGCAAGGTGGGCCATCGTTTGGATTACACCGCACAAACACTTCAGTGAGTTGAACCTGAACATGTTTTCATTGCTCTGACTGACCCGAGTCCGAAGTCTATTTAAAGACTTCCAGACTGGCCATGGTAATTTATTAATTAGTCCAGGTGGCAAACTCTTAGGAGGTGGTACAAAAGGATTAACAAGGGACACTCCATTTCTCCAAAGGTTAGTGGGTCGACACACTTTTTATTTATTTATTTATTTATTATTAAGGTTTACCAGCGCTTAGACACACTAATACTTACAACTAGGTTTGACAGTATTATAGGTAGAACATAAGTGTGACAAACTATTACATGTAAACACCACATTCAATTTGTAAAGACGACAAAAATACTTACTTTATAAATTAAAATTGTTAAACCAAAAGAAAAAAAAGTAAAATAAAATATGATCATAAAATAAAGATAAAAATAAAAAATATCAAAATTACTTATGTGGTATCAATAATTAAAGAAAACAGAAATACCAATAACTTTAAAAGAAATTACATAGAACATTGTGAATTATTATCTAGAACGAGCTCACTGACAACTCTTTGATGCATTTAAAAAGCTTTTTTTTATCTTGCGAAGTGAGTCAGTTCCCATGTCAATTAGATCGCTACAACTATTCAACAACTTGCACAATCTTGGTATCGGAGAGTTTGCGCCTTGGACCGATTTGCGGAAAGGGGGACATAGAGGGGTTATGGGAGTACGGGGAATTCGCCGAGGAACTCGATACATAAAATGCTCTAATAGGGGGGGGCAATCAATTCTGTTTTTTAATAGTTTAGACAAGAAGATAAGATCTAATAAGTCTCTCCGTGTATCTAATGTTGTCATGTTAAACCATTTCAGTCGTTTTTCGTAAGACCGGACCCTTCTTGCAATCCCATTTTTAAAAGCGAGATGAGAGACAAATTTTCTTTGGATTCGTTCCAGTCTAAGACTATGCGTACAGAAGTGTGGCCTCCATACAATGCTGCAGTACTCTAAAAGGCTCCTTACCAAGCCATTATATAAAATAAATTTTATATTATTTCCTTCAAAATCTTTGGTATTACGGATAATGAAACCTAACATTCGTGATGCCCTCTTGATTATACTTTCCATGTGGGGAACAAATGTTAGCTTTCTATCGAAGAGTACTCCAAGATCTCTCACTTCGTCTGTTCTTTGTATTATTTGTCCTTCAGTTTTGTAATAAGAATTAAAACTACTAATCTTCCTACTGATCTTAATATGATAACATTTTGTCATGTTCAGTTCCATTTTACTTAAGTGACACCATTCTGCCATTCTATTAATATCTGACTGAATCAGATTCATGTCTTGACTTGACCCACAAGTTCCTACTAATTTTAAGTCATCTGCATATAAAAACGGTTTAGTATGTAGAAAACAATTTGGTATATCATTTATAAATACATTAAAAAGGATAGGTCCTAAATGCGAGCCCTGTGGCACTCCTGATGTTATTTTACGCATTCCTGACTGGAAACCGTTAATGACGACGTAGAATATTCGATCATATAAGTAAGATTTAATCCAATTAAGCAAACCTCCAATTACACCATATGCTTCCAATTTTGCCAGCAAAATATCATGAGAGACTCGATCAAACGCTTTACAGAAATCTGTGTAGATGACATCAGCTTCCTGATTTGAGTCTAAAATTGAGGCAAGCGTTTCCGTGAAGATGACCAAATTAGTTCTAGTGGATCGAGATTTCACAAAACCATGCTGATAGTCAGTGAGATAAAGTTTTAAGTGGTTTTGTAAAGATGTACAAATAATTGATTCAAACAATTTAGCAAAGATGGAAAGAATTGAGATTGGCCTGTAGTTGCAGATAACCTCGGCTTTATCGCCCTTGTGAATAGGAACTACCTTCGCGGTCTTCCAAGTATTTGGAAATATTCCTGTTTGCAAAGATTTGTTAAAAATTAAACATAATGGTGTGGCGAGTACTGAAGCACAGGATACGAAGAAAGTTGGCGGGATGCCGTCGGGGCCAGGACCTTTAGCAGGGTCTAAGGACTTTAACTTACATACGATAATTTCTTCTGAGACGTCAGGCGTTGTTAGAGCTTGTGTTTGATTCAATAAAGTTTTCCAGTGGTCTACATTATAGTCAAAGCCACTTGGTAAAGCTTTTACGACTCTTCAGTCTTTGCAGAATTGAGGTGTAAGCATGCTTGGGATGCCGTGGTTAGTTTTCCATTTTTCCTCCCTATGCTAGCTAGTAGTTACAGTAATTTTACCGGAGTCGGTTAGATAGTATTCCGTAATAGATAAATTATAGTAATAATTTCAATTAACAGTCCAAACAGGGTTATAAGAGGTATTATCCACTCACATTTCTCCAACGACACTAGGTTCCGATATAATAGGAGGCGAGCCTATTGGCTTTATACCACACATACCGCACATTTTCAGACTCCGGTCTGGCACTGAGAATATTTCGAAAGATTTTTTTTTAATATAAAGACATAGCTCCACACTTGGAATTATTCCTATGTCGTGAGTGCGTTTACAAACATTAAATTCACATACACAAACACCCAGACCGACACAAATATTTGTGGGTCATACAAAGATTTGTCCCGTGCGGTAATCAAACCCGCGACTACTCAATCCAGTGGGCCGAGCGACTCAAGCTCTTAACCACTGGACCAAGTCATCCGTCTAATACCTATCTCCCCTGTTTAATAAGAGCATACTAATACTTTGTCCTGCCTAGAATTCAAATCCATTCGTGCTCGTTCATCGTATCATAAGCCACTAGACTGGTGAGGCAGTGATGAAATAGTGAATTTGAATCAATAAGCTTGTTTCGGAACCTGGGCCTTACGATTACTTTACGAAATAATCCTATAATAGTATTCAGTATGCCACTGGAGTACCATTAAAAGATGATTTCACAAAGTTATCGTAACGCGCCACGTTACGTGTTTAATTAGTCATAGCGATTAAGGGCTCTGTTATTTGTCAACGTGACTTTAGTCGCATAAAAGAAAACATACGAAGATTCATGGTCTTTCATGTTTCAGTTAAAAATATGCGGTCACAGTCACCGACAAATCCTGACCCTTTTCACCGTAGACTGTGATTAATAATATAAACACAAATTTGTTAGCACTTTGTGTATATTCATTTTGCGATGTTAGCTATTCTAAATTTTTTTCACGATATGTTATTGTTCAGTAGTGTACTTTATTTTCTTTGGTTGATTTAATTTGATAGCGGCAAGAAGAAGCGATGACCTGGTGAAGGTCATGGGTAAAAGTTAGACAAGTACAGAAAAAATCTGATCGTCGTAGTGGTTTTTGAAGAAAACTTACTTACTTTACTTCGCGGTGGACGTTTTTTGGTTGATAATAATATGAGTTAACTTCTCGCAAAGGGCCTCTATGTGATGGACCCATGTCCATACAAGCCTTTCAAAGATCCGGGTAACAGCCCTTAATCTCAGCGAGATACATAATCACAATATATTAATAATCATTGGTTATTTCTGAAATAAGTTAATTTAAGGTACACATTTTGGGGAGTCTGCTGCCCAGCCCGCGGGAGAGACGTCGTGCTGAGTGACACCAGCATGGCGTCTAGTAGAGGGAAAAGGGAGAGCCCTTTACACGCTCTCAGGGTGGGCCCTAACAGGGCGGGTCGCGTCGGGGTCGCGGTGCGTACCTAACGGCGATCCCGTGACCCCGATACTACGCGGTAAAGGCGGTGCCACCGCAGGGTTATTTAGTCAGTACACTTGATCCATCAACAGCTCCAACAACATCCGGATTTATCTTGATCGCAACCCTGAATCCATTGCAAAACAGGGCTGCTATTAAAAGATACTCTGGACCGTCACGCCTAAATTTCCCAAAAGGGGGTGGTAGAGTGTACAGTGTACAGCCGCTTTTTGCTGACGATGTAAGGTCCCATGTAAAAGGGAGTAAGCCTATTGCCATCATGCTGGGTATAATGCCAGACTCCGGGTTGATGCTGAATTTTTTTTTTAACAAAAGTTTTCTTTTTGTCCGACTTAGGATTTGAACACAGGACCTCGTCATCACGACGCGAAATATTCGCCACTAGACCAACGAGGCAGTCTTTGTTATAGTGTATAATTGATCTTTCTATCTATATCGTCACACCTGATCACTTGTAAGGTAGGCAGAGGGTACCTTATAAAAACATGCTCGCTGGTTATGGAGATTTCTGACTTTTCCATCCTGTTTTTTTAAGTCTCACTACTACACGAGGAATTATTTCTGTGCCATAGGTGCATCTGAATTCAAATACACAGACACCCGGACCGAAATAAATAATTGTGGATCACACAAAGATGTCCCGTGCGGGAATCGAATCCGCAACTTCTTGATCCAGTCAGCGATGCCGCTTATGCTCTCAACCAATGGGCTAATAACCAACTTTGCCTACTACCGCTAAAATTTTGACAATTTTTTTATGGAAAAATTGTTAGAATACTACATTAATCAAATCTATGTATAAGTCAAACACTGTAACCGCCCATAAGTCGTCTTGCTGTGAGAAAATAGACAGGGTATTATCTTATGGATACCATGACCAAATGGTCATGGCAAGAAAGAAAAAACAAAATAACATAAGATTTTTTTGTACTTCACACCAAGTGGGTAAATCGTCGTTCAGTCTTCACCTCATTCTAGGATCTTTTCCCCTTCATACTATACGCTTGACATTATCCCTATCTTTATGACACCGACTTGTCTAGTTAATATTTTATGTCCTTATTTTATTACCATCGTTTCTAACGTCGGTGTGTTCCATCAATTAATAAGCCAAATTTTCATGATATTTATTAAGGTATAGTTGTGCCCTCTTTAGATAATATTTATTTAGGTAGATTTAAGCCTACTCAAATATATGCCCATACCTAAACGTATGAGACTCAGCCTTTATTTACTGTTCACAAAGAAGAAAATTATTATTAAAACGGGGGGCCTCTACGTTAGTAAAGGGTTACTGATCTAAAAAACTTGATATAATCATATTATAAAACACATGTTTATGACAATAACATGGCGAAAATACCCCTTTATTTATTTATCAAGTGAAAAGCGAGCAAATCATTAGCTATCGGTATTATGTGTCAACACAGTACAATTGAGTTATTTCGTGCCAATTTTGGTAAGGTTCTATCTTATTAATCTAGTCCTTTTCTCTATACATAAATGGTCTGCTGACCCATTTTATTACGGTTATTAGTAAGCAATTTAATTATCTTTGAAAAGTGGTCGTACATTTGAGACAACATTGTGTGCTTTGTGTGTGTAGTTTCTACAGATATATTTCATCTTTTCATTACTGCGTAATTTATTTTAGAGGTCAAATACTTTTTGCGTACATTAATTCAAAGTTAAAGGTCTCGTATAAATCCCGCAACTAAGTTGTGCTCAAGTAATGGCTGTGAATACCCAAGGATCTGAGTTTTAACAACTAAACTCCGACACGCCGCTCCAAAAACTTCCTTCTTACTGTAAAATTGTTCTGCCACGTGTGAAGGTTTTAAAAAGAAATTTGTGGGAGTTTTACTACTTCAATAAAAAGCAAATACCGATTCGCTGTATAGTTGTGGACTTAGTTCAACGGTATTCAAAACACGCGACAAAGAATTTAACTATTCTTACGAGTATAAATCAAAAATAATTTTCTCATTCATTCTGAAATTCAGAAAATTAATAAGGTACTTTTTTATAATTAAAATATATGCGTAAGGTACAGTTTTTTTAGTATTCACGTATCGCCCAAATATTTCGGTCCAAATCAGAATATACCTATTTTGGAATTTATTCCAAAAATTGAGAACTAGTATTTCGTTTTCATATTTTTCATAGTTCCTAAGTATATTCTCCTTCGCTCTGATTAGTCGGCGGTGGTGTCACTCGTAACAAGTTCTTAATTAAGCTTGTTAGTTTTATAAACAATAACTGTACCTAATGATACTTTTACTCATAATAACGTAACCCTACTTGCTAAGTCGACCTCTCATTTATTTAATGACTACTGAGTAGGTAGCGTATCACGTTAATAAAAGACGTTCATAAAAATATTATATACGGAAATGGAAAAGATTAGTTAGTACTTTGCCCTCCAACTAGTTAACGAGTCAACTGATGGCATTAATACTGTTTATTGTTTTAAACTTAAACTCAAATAATTTATTTTGTATAAACCATGCAGGGGCACTCAAACATTGTCAATTTACATTTTTTATGTTTTTATTATGATTATTCTATATTTTATGATTATTATAATTCTCGTCTCCACTGCAAGTAATATGTATCTGCGAGTTATTTTTTGCGAGCATTTTACAGCAAACACTTACATGGTTAAGAATTTTCCATTTGGAGAAAGGATTTATTCGAGAGGGAAGGATTCTCATGGCCGAATGTTCTGTACGCGCAAATGCGCGCTCATTATGTTCTCGAGTTCTCATAGTGTTACGCTTTATTATACACACCGTCACGCCTATATTCCCCTAGCGGGGTTGGCAGAGGTGTAAAGTGTACACCCACTTTTCGCTAGCGACAACGATTTTATTTTAAATTTTGTTTAAAACCATGTATTTATTATGGAACAAATGTCCCACGGCACATATTGCTGGTAATTTAGAGATAAAATAGGGATTTTTAAGAGACCGGGAAAGTGTTTTTTCTTCAACCCTTGTATTGGAAACTGGAAATTATAGTATTTCCAGTATGTATAATAGTATACATAACCAATACACGGGTGTATTGGTTATATTATCGTTGTATGCCAATTAAATTCCAAACTAACTATATACTTTCATTAACTTAACGTTAATATTTAACTAGCGACTTGCCCCGGCTCGCACGGGTGAATTATACACATATACCTTCCTCTTGAATCACTCCGTCCGACTTTGTTTTATAATATGTAGTGATTATGACTTTTTAATATTAGGAGGGTATTCATTTTTCAAGTAAAGTGTCTTATAAAAGGAATTCCATGTTCCATTTACATCTCAGAATGAAATTAACGCCAAGCAAAAGAAATGTTTTGGTAAAATATAAAATTAGGAATTCACGATTTTGAGGATCCGTATCCCTCTTTAACAAGAACCTTGGCCGAGATAAAGCGAAACAAGAAAAAAAGCTCTTTAGTGTCCGTCCCAGAAAAATAAGTCACTTGTAAACTCGGTATTTTAATTTTGGTGTTTGGAAGCGTAATCTTTCAATCGCGGATATAAAATGGAAATTAAAAATATTTATTTTTTTAACTAATGGTACAATGTTTTACAGAAGTTGGAGTCTTGCTTGTATTTGAAAAACAATAATTACAATAATAATATTTCCTAATACTATACAATATAGGATAAAAATAAAAATAAAATGGATAATGCAAAAATACAAAATTTGAGTGTGGGTTTCATCCTTTTAAGCTAAAAGAAACTTGTATTAGGATAAAATTGCTCTTCCAGTTGTGGGCAAGACAAAAACTTGTAAAACTTAGACATCTTCTTCTTCTCGGTCGTTTCCTCGTGGCTGAGGGTCGTGTCAATATCAGGAGGATGCCCTCTCACAGGTGTTTAGAAGCCCTCTTTCTTTGAACTTAGACATACCACAATAAAAAACAAGAAAAAAGAGAAATCAGAAAAAAATAACATGCAAGGAAAAAATATTTTTTTTTTTCTTGGACATATTAATATTAACTATGTATTTTGTTTTTCACAATAAACCAAAACAATATTAATCAATTAAATTAAAATAAAAGTAACCAAAAAAAAAACCAAACGGAATTAGAATATTAAATGAAAGTTCCTTTTATTATATTACAAAATTAGTCAATTGTTAAGCTCTAAAGGTAATGTGTGTTTATGTGTTTGATGTTGTACAGAAAGGTGTAAATTTAAGAGTATTTTAGTGTTGTGGTAATTAGGTTTAAATTGTGTATAAGTGGGTGTCATGACTGGGTATGGATGTGAAAATTATTATCCTAATTGTACGTGTTCGAATGTAATCATTGCGCTAAACTCACCTTTTGCCACTAAATTTTGGTCCCAATGACCATAGAAATAGAATGCAAGCTTATTGCTATAATACCGAGGACAATTCCAAAGCCCGTCTTATATTGGGAATTTCTCGATAAGAAAACTGCACTGTTCACATTATAAATAATATAAAAGCCAAAGGCTAAGGAAATCGTGTGTCAGCCGCACGGGCCGTCCTTTGATATCGACACCCGCGATGAAGCTTTAATTTGTTCGCGTCACCGGAATAGTGCGCTATAGGAAAATGATGCATTGCTGCTCCATGGGCTTTTGTGTTTGGAAATTATACCTTGAGAAAGATTACCGAGTCTCTAATAAAATATATCCTTCTGTGTTAGTATAAAATCTGTGAGTTTTCGTAGAGAACGTAGTATGAAAGCGCTAAATAGTACAATCCAGTGTATTAATCTCTTGGCCGTTTTGTCATGGCGTTCTCATGCGACTTCGCAACCTACAGGTGTTAATATTTAGGCTTATCCAGGTTTCAGAAATATACATCGTCGTGGTATGTCATAACATTGAGAAAACCGATTTGACGGCGACATAAATCTATACTTTGTTTTGTAGTTTTGTTGTTAATTTTTTTTTTGGCTTCATGTTGTTGAGTAACAATCTATGCAATGTAGATTCTGCTCATTTTCATGTCCGTTTACAATTTCGCGCTAAGAACAAAACAGGAAAAGATTGAAGTTAGTGTGACGCTAGCGAGTTGGTATGCCGTCCTTGTCACACTACAAATTTACTAAATATACATCAACGTCACAGCACAATTACTCGCTAGCGTCACACTAACGTCAGTTTTCGTGTTAAGCCAGGTCAGTTTCATTTGCTTTCGTAATTCATTTATCATTCTCTTATTGCTTGTGCAAATGAGAAAGTGTAATCCAGGAGTAAGGCGTCACGGGAAAAATTACATGAGACGTCACCTTACATCAAATTATTATGCGACGAATTAAGCTCGGGTTATCTCCCCGAGGGTATGAGCCATGCGAATCGCCCAGAAGCTCTTGACCGCCGAGTAATTACTGACATAACTCGAGACTAATGGCGATTAGCGATTATCCCGACAAGACGAGTTCTTACGGGATATATTCACCGAAAAAGATTTTTTTTATTTTGTTAACCTATTTTGTTACATTGCTGGGCAAAGAGATCTCTCCCATAAACCTTTACGTGGATAGCTCCATTATCTTTTTTAACCTAACCTTTTTTGCCCCACAGCTGGGCAAAGATCCCTCCATAGTTTTCCACTTGGATCAGTGATTGGCCATCTCTGGCCAATCTTTTTCATCAATCATCCAAAGGTTTAGCTTTTATTAACTGCGGTAAATCTTAAGATTTGTTAATGAGTATTGGTAAAATGAAGGGTCACTTATTTCATTAAATTCAACTATACGGTGAACCATTTGACACGTTTTCATTTGTAAAGTGAGCGTTTATGGTTTTTTTTAACTGTAACGCATTATATTTAAAGTTATTTAAGTCAGAAATTTGCTTGGCCTGAAATGGGATACTAGCATCCACGTAAACGCTCGCGGGGAACTGCTGGCAAATTATTGATTTTGTAGAGTCTGCAGAAGTGACTGGTCTTAACGTGGGTTTCTTGCAAAAAGACAGTTTTTTTTTTATTTACTGTATACTAAAGTAATCTACAAATGTACGAGCAATTTGTACATTTGAGACGGCAGTGGTGGCAACTAATCTCAATAACCCGTACCCACACCGGTGAAATATTTTTCATTTCATTTAATAAAACGTAGCCCCACACTTGGATTTATTCTTATAACGTAGGTGCGTTTACAAACATGAAAATTCACAAACAAATACTTAGACCGGAACAAATAATTGTGGATCACACAAAGATTTGTCCCGTGCGGGAATCGAACCCGCGACTATTAGACACAGTGGGCGGAGCGGCTTAAGCTCTTAACCACTGCGGTAAATCGTCCGTCATATTCGCGTAATAACGTGAATTCCTACACAAAGTTCCGCTGACTTTACCAAGGAATAGACCTGTCTCGTACATAATCCCATAAACATGTGATGTAATTATTAAAATTTTAGTTCATCATCTCAGCCTATACATGTCCACTGCTGAACATAGGCCTCCCCAATCGCTTTCCAGCGTAACCGGTCCGATGCCACCTGCATCCAACGACTTCCTGCGATTTTCACAAGATCGTCGGTCCATCTGGCAGGTGGTCGTCCCACGCTGCGCTTGCCAATACGTGGTCTCCACTCTAGAATCTTTCTGCCCCAACGCCCGTCCGATCTTCGCGCTATGTGGCCCGCCCATTGCCACTTCAGCTTGCTAATCTTAACGGCTATGTCGGTGACCTTGGTTCTTCTACGAATCTCTTCATTCCTGATTCGATCACGTAGAGAAACGCCGAGCATAGCTCTCTCCATAGCTCGCTGAGCAACTCTGAGCTTTTTTATGAGACCTATTGTAAGAGACCACGTCTCTGATCCATATATCATCACTGGTAACACACATTGACTAAAAACTTTAGTCTTTAGGCACTGAGGTATTTTGGATGAGAAGATGTTGCGCAGTTTCCCGAACGCTGCCCAGCCGAGTTGGATTCGTCGATTGACCTCTCTCTCAAAGTTGGACCTACCTAACCGGACTACCTGTCCCAGGTAAATGTATTCGTCGACAACTTCAAGAGTAGAGTTCCCAACGGTGAGTGCGGTGGGTACGACATGGACGTTACACATTATTTTCGTTTTGTCCATGTTCATTTTAAGACCCACTTGTTGAGATACTCTGTTGAGGTCGCCGAGCATTCGTCCTAGATCTTCCAGCGACTCCGCCATGACCACAATGTCGTCGGCAAATCGAAGGTTAGTGATGTATTTGCCATTGATGTTGATGCCAAGTCCTCGCCATTCCAAGAGCTTGAAGGCGTCCTCTATGGTGGTCGTAAACAGTTTCGGAGAAATGACGTCTCCCTGTCTTACTCCTCTTTTTATGGAGATCGCCTTCGTGCACTGCCCTTGTACTCGGACTGACATGGTGGCGTTATTATACAAGCACTTCAACACTTCGATGTACCGATAGTCAATGCGGCATCGCTGGAGAGATCTAAGAACCGCCCAAGTCTCGATCGAATCGAAGGCTTTCTCATAGTCCACAAACGCCAAGCATAGTGGCCGATTATACTCCTCGGTCTTCTGTATAATCTGCCGCAGCGTATGTATGTGGTCTATGGTACTAAAGCCTTTCCGGAAACCGGCTTGTTCGGGAGGCTGGAAATCATCAAGCCTGCGTTCGAGACGATTCGTGATGACTCTCGAAAACAACTTGTAAACATGGCTCAGCAGTGTGATGGGCCTATAGTTCTTTAATAAAGTGTTATCACCTTTCTTGAAAAAGAGTACCACCACACCCCTGTTCCATGCTTCCGGCGTTTTTCCTTCGAGCAAGACGGAATTAAACAGCCCTTGAAGGACTTTAAGTACCGGCGATCCGCCCGCTTTCAGAAGCTCTGCAGTAATTCCGTCTTCACCCGGCGCTTTGTTGTTTTTAAGTTGGTTGAGAGCCATCCTAATCTCGTACAGGCTGATGTCCGGGATATCTTCAGTGTAGTGTTGGGTTAGCTTGGCTCTTGGGTCTTTTACCAAATCAACAATAGGTTCAGCTACTGAGGTATACAACTGTCCATAGAACCTCTCTATCTCCCTGAGCACCTCTGACCTATTCGACGTTACGTTTCCGTCCTCCGTCTTCAGCTTCGTCAACTGGCTTTGCCCAATCGACGCGGCTCTTGCGAACACTTTGGAGCCCTTGTTCTGCTTTATGGTCTCCTCAATACGTCTTGTGTTGAAGGACCGTAGATCGTGTCGCAAGGACTTCAATATCTGTCCATTGAGCTGCCTATAGGACTTAGCATCATCGGAGGTTTGGAGTCTCATGGTACGTCGCTCAGCCATAAGGTTTCGGGTGTAGTCGGATAGCTTTTGAGGCCTATTTTTACGGTGGGGCTTAAAATGCTTAGACTCGACCGTATGGACAGTCTCTACCAACCCATTGTTGATTTCGTCCACTGATGCGCTGCTGTCTAGCAATTCGAAGCGGTTTGACAATTCGAGTTGAAAGTTCTCGGGGTTTTGGATATGTGTATTAGAAGGTCGGAGCGTAGACTTCATCAGACGCGATCTTTCCATTTTGACATTAATATTTAATGTGCCTCTGACCATTCGGTGATCACTGCCGGTTTTTACCCTGTGAATCACGGAGACATCATTAAATATTTGTCGCTTGGTGCTCATGATGAAGTCTATCTCATTTTTTGTGAAACCATCAGGGCTCATCCAGGTCCATTTCCTATGAGACGGCTTCTGGAAGAAAGAGTTCATCATAAAGAGTCCCTCCTTCTCCAGAAATTCGGCCAGCCTCTGACCCCTGGGGTTGCGCTGCCCATATCCAAATTGCCCCACTCTCAACTCATCATCGCCCCGTTTGCCCAGTCGCGCATTGAAGTCACCCATAATTACTGTAAAGTGTGCTTTGGAAGTATGTATGGCTCTACTAATGTCCTCATACATAACTTCGACCTCATCATCTGAGTATGCCGAGGTCGGTGCGTAGACCTGTATGACCTTCAGCAAATATCTTTTGGATATTCTGAGTATCAGGTACGCTACCCTGCTCGACACACTAGTGATGGACACAACGTTGTTTATGAGTGACTTGTGGACGATAAATCCGACACCACCTTGGGACTGCTGTTCGCCCTCCCGGTAGTAAAACAAGTTGCCGGATTTTAAGGTTATCGTGTCCTCGCCCTCTCTTCGGACCTCCGATAAACCAACAATACTCCACCGCAACTTGTTTAACTCTTCTTCCAGCTCAACTAGCTTCTCATCTGTCCTCAATGTGCGTGCGTTGTATGTCACCAGGGCCAATTTTCGGTTTTGGTGGTAGCCGAATCTCTGCCGGGGATTCTTAGCACCCCTTGTCCTGTCGTTACCATGGCTGCTACCGTGGCCAGGATGAACAGGACCGCCGGGGACTAGGGGCCTGGTTTTCTTGCTTTCTTCCATATTGGTTGGGGGTGTTTGCCATACTCGCCACGCTTGGCAGGCGGGTTGGCGAGCGCAGTTTTTGGTTGTAAAAGTGTTAAGGGAACGCTGCTGCCCATTCCCTAGATTTTCCCTTAGTCGCCTTGTACGACACCCGATGGGATGAGATGGGTTGGTCCTATTCTAAGCCGGGAACCACGCGGTAAAATTTTAGTTTATTGGAACACAAATAATATTGCGCGAATTAAGTGTAGGCTTGTATTGCGTAGAGATTTGAGACTCTATGGACTTATCACTATTATTATTGGACTATTTGGTTACGCACTAATGTTTAAGACTAATAGATTTAAAAACGATTTGAATGTTTCGCGAGCGAGCAATGCGAGCTCTTCGGAAGATGTGCGGAGTAAAGCTGTATTCGCAACAGCGTAGTAAGAAAGCGTGTAGGTATGAAAGATAGAATCGGTGTATGCTCCGTTGGTTTGGACATGTAGAAAGAATGTCGGATGAAGGAATAACGAAACAGATATACAATGCGATGGTGGAGATGTAGGTACGGGGGAAGACCTAGACTATCTTACCATGACCAAATAGATTGTGTCTTATCTGAAGGGCAAGTAAAGAGTCTCCGTATCTGACGAGCGTGTATGAGACGAACTATGAAGAAGCCAGAGAGGTATGTAAGAAAGGAATCTGTTGGGACTCTGTACTCTCTGCCTTCCCCGCAAGGAATCTGACGGGATGATATAGATAGATAGTTGTTTTGCTATTTCTATGTTATATTGTACAAACAAATTATGTTTGTAAGATTGTAGGAATAACTTTGGTGCACAATTAAATCTTTGAAGTGTTCCTTTTCTATGGTATTGCATTATATAATATATATTTATGGTATATACACCAGATCCCTCGTTGGGATCGTATATTTTTCTTACAAAACATATCAATCTGGCATCGTTATTATCCCCTGCTTTAAGTTCCATTAAAGAAAAAATTCGTAGAAACAAGTAGAGCAGATTTAAAAAAAAGAGCAGTCCAAACATCGTTAGCTAGGAGGCAACAATCAAAGTAAAATAAACACGCCCTGTCGCTGCCTCGATAATTTTACTTCGATGCTATTTTCGCAACAAAAGAAAAAAGGTATCCCTTGTATTGTAACATTTGCGAAAGCTCCTTGTATTTTTTCTTAATATTCCCACGATATAATAACGAAAAATCAGATAAAAATAAACAAGGAACGAACATCTGTTTGGACTAATATAATCCATAATAATATTATAAATTCAGAAGTCATTCTGTATGTCTGTTTCTTTTTCACGCACAAACCGCTTAACATAGTTTGATCAAATTTGGCAAGGTTTTTTTGTATACAGAGGTGTTGGTAACGGTAACAGTGTCGCGAGTTCAATGGTTTTTTTCCCATCTCAAAACATGCCAACGTGCATGTGTATCTATGTACGTACACACAATATATGTACATACTTAAAATACACGCCTGGAAATTACGCGAATGAAGTTGCCGGTACAGCCAGTGAATAATATGTACAGCCTGTTCTGCCTTACTGGGCAAAGACTCTCACAAATGGAGGTGAGATGTTAGGTCATACTCCAAAACGGGGATCCAGTGCGGATTGGTGGAGTCTTTATGGGCACCTGCTGTTGGAACTTATTAAGTTACCGATAAGACATCCAATTTATTACTACCACGTTAGTGACAGCTGGGACTAACCGTTTAAATATATTCGGAAACACGGAGAGCCTTAAAAAATTGACTGCCACGAACGGCCACCTATCTAAGACTGACTGAGTAGAACATTGCTTAACCTTAGTGATCGGCGGACCTCCAGAGCTATGAGGAGGAGTGGAGCGGCTTAAGGTCTTATTAACCACTGCGCCAAATCGTACGTCCGATGATATTAATAAAATGATGAAAATACTCCTACCCCAAGTAGTAAAGTGGTGGATACTTTGCCAAGCAATCACGACGGGGCGAGGGAAATTGAAACGTCACGTTTCATCACTTTGATATCGTTAACTTCACTCAAGCACGTACAAGAATATGTAATGGATAATTTTTCACCAATATTATATATTAGGATTTGAAACAACAATGTTTTGTGAATTAAATAAAATTAACTACATCACTATTTTTTCCGCCAAGAATAACCTGAAGCGTACTTGGCGCGTTCCTTAGGCCTTAGCACGAACAAATAATGCTATTGAGTTGATACCTATACGATCCTTGCCACAATATAAATTTACTTAATAAAGATGAAAGTGACAGAAAGATTTCTTGACAAACTTACTACAGTTGAATATTTTTTAAACACACCAGGAATTATTCCTGTATCGTGGGTTTGTTTGCAAACATGAACCTCACATACACAATTATACAGACAGTAACAAAAATTGTGGATCTCACAAAAATTTGTCCCGTGGGCAATCGAACCTTTAACTACTCGATCCAGTGGGCGGAGCGGTTTAAGCACGTAACTATTAAACCAAGCCGTCGTCAGTTGTGCTTAGCCCTCTGAAAAATAGATGAATACCGTCATGCCTATAGCTAAGCGAGGGTGGCAGAGGTAAACTAAATACACCCCCATTTCGCCGACGATTTTAGGACCCAATGTAATACCTAATGTACACACTGCTCACTTCCGCGTGAAGTTAGGGAAGGTTAGTCGTATAAACGCACCACTTACGCTCTATCTCCCTTCGTACACCATCACTGCCGGTCGCTCCCTTCGTTTGCGGTTTTTTAACGAGAGTCTAAAGACTGACAGGCTACGCCCACTCAGTGTGGCCGGTTTTGTTATCTTTTTGGAATTATAGGAAGGAATCCTTAAGGATAACTAACTTAATAAATACATAAAATACAAAGAATTGGTGAGGGTAGTGCGTCAGAAAAAACATGAGAAAGCTAGTATAAATATTGTCTTGGGTATATTTAATTGAAAATAATATTGTTTCGGGGAAAAGAAAATCTTATGTCGGGCGTTTTTTGCAAACATAAGAGAAACACAGAGCATTTCTTAAAGTGCGAAGGGAGTATGTGCACAGTCGAAGCTCTGGGGACTGCTCATTACTTTTGGCGGGAAGTGGGGGCAGTATGAGTGTATAAACAGGGTATTATTGGGGCTGAACCTATTGCTGTTATATCCGACACCGGCAATATAAAAAGCACGTAAACTAAAATATTGTTTACGATTTTATAAAAACAGAAGAGATAGTGCCCCATTTATTAGATATCTGTGCAGAAGAGAAGTATCTCAGTACTGGAAGGGTAGGCTAAGGTCGCTGGTACCCTAAACTCGAACATCCACCAAACCCTTTTGATATATTCAGGTCACTTTTGAAAAATGTTGCCAGTGTACAGCTTTAATGTAACATGAAAACTCACTCAAAACGTCGTGCTTTTTATGAGATGAATACGTTTTATCCGGATAAGCCTTTCAGACTTTTGCCGTGCCGAACGTTTTGCCTTTTACTTAAGTTGGAAAATACTTTTTTCAGTTAATTTGATATTATATTGACGTAATTTTAAGTTGTCTATTGCCAAAAGCGTATGAATAATGGATGTTGGATTACCAACGTCGGTCCTATCCATATTTAATCATAAATTCGGTAGTCCCAAATATTATTAAACTGAACACATTATCATAAAATAACATGTCAGTCAAATTTGGTTTTTACTAGCTAAGATATATACAGACTGTACTATGTATTCTTGCGGAATCTACAAGACTTTTCGTTGATGATACTATTGAACACAAATTCATGAAAAATAAATCTTATCTGCCTACCCCACAAGGGATCTGGCGTGATGATATAAATAGATAGATAGATAAAAAATAATAATCGGTCGGGCCGATCGTAGCATGAAACCTCTCTTTTTACCGTGTGCGTGGTAGAGTATTCTTCACTTCGATAAACGCTTAATCATAAAAGAATAAACATAGCTGCTTCGTTGGTCTAGTGGCGAATCATGCGCTTTGCGATCACGACGTCCTGGGTTCAAATCCTAGGTCAAACAAATGTAGTTTTTCTATCGAAACCCAGTATCAGTCTGGAGCTAGGAATTGTGCCCGATTTATGGCAATAGGCTCGCCCCCTATTACATGGGACTGTAATCGTCGGCTAATAGTGGGTATACATAGTACACCTCTGCCACCCCTGCTTGGGGAATATAGGCGTGACTGTGTTTATGAAAATAAACATAGCGAGCTTTAAGTAAGGTCAATTTCGTAACGTACGTAGGTACGTATTCTATAAATTCAACTAGAATACAAGTCAACAGCATGTATAACATGTGAAATACTGTACGCGCCGGTAGCTAATATAAATTTTCGAACATTAATTCGGTAGTCCCAAATATTAATGAAAGCATTTCCATAACGATTGACGTATTTTTGTCAATCGAACATGATTAGCCATCGCTATGAAATACATGTACTGAATTATAATATTGAAATGAAACCAATTAGCGCGGCTCACGGGAAATTCTGATCCAGTTTATAATCGCGGAATCATTATCTATCTGTACAGTCTGCCATCAATCTTCGTCCGTCCCTGACAATCGATAATGAATTCCCGATTAGGGGCCTCTTGTTCAGATTTTTTCCATTTACAGTCAATCTTTCAAATCACAAACAACTTTTCTTGTCATGAAAATTATTTCAAAGTTGCGTATAAAATGTACCTGTTGTTTTGTTTACGAGAAAGATTGTTTTTTAAAAAAGAAAAAAGGTCCGTAACATATATTGTAAATACAATACGAAAGTGGAAGGATGTAGGTACCGGGGAAGACCTAGACTATCTTACCATGACCAAATAAACCGTGTCTTATCTGAAGGGCAAGTCAAAAGATTGCTTTTTAAAACGGCAGAGGACTTACTTAAAATATAAAAAATACCATACATTATGAATTACTTAAGTGTAGTGAGTGTGCTTACAAAAAAAATTATTGTGATGTAGACAAATATTTAAGAATCATACACTTAACCATTAACTTTTTGTTTTTGCAGGGATTCAAAATCCTCTCTGGGGAGAATGGGATTTGTGGTACGTTTACCAAACTAAAAATAACACCTACGACACTATAAGGAGTTTTGTCTTCTCAAAACTATTAGCACAGCTACAGTTTCATTGACTGTATAAATAATACTGTTGTCTCATTAGTTCAATGAATGCAGGTTTATTTGATTGTACTGCTAATACACGTTTGCTGCCAGTCGTCGTCAAATCAGTCAATATATTCCTCAAAACTTATTTACCATCTCTTTTAACATTGAAATTGGCCTAGGATATTATGATTATCTGTTTTAGAAGAACCTATGTAATGATCTCATGATGTAGATATAGTTAAATCTTTATGAGAATGACAGCGAAATCGGTAACTAACTCCGCTCAATCTTACCAATCTTGTCGCACAATACTACGATTTCTCTGGGAGAATACGTACAACAGTTCGCTTGTTGTAGGATAATTATTCATTCGATTAATATAATATTAGAAATAATATGAAACCATTTTCTCAAATCTAAATACATCCTCATCAAGTTCCGTAAATAAATTTAATTTAATGGAAAAATAGTTATTTAGATTTGGAAATCATTTGGTTAAATATCTGTTCAAAAGCAGCAGTGCAAGCGTAAATTTCGATGAGCCACTGAGCAACATTCCCACCTAGACATACAATTTACTAGCTACCAAGATTAAACCTACGCGAACTCTTCTAAATTGTAATATAACTTCCCGGTTTAATTAATTTCCCTTCATAATGTTGTCCGAATGGAGAATGACTTTAAGCTCCTTTTGCTATCAAATATTTTGTTTGTGATAGGTAGGATTATGTATTATAATAATAGGTACTCGCTCTTTTTGTCGCTAAAAGATTTGTGCATTGTTCGATAATTTTAATTAAAACTGGATCTTTATCAAATTAGCAGGAACTGGAATTCCTGTATTGTTAAATTAAAATTATAGGTATATTAATTTGGCAAACGGACCTTACAGTTAAAGTAATAAGTTATTATTTTATGTTTTATAATAATACGTATATCTACACTAACAATATAATAAAGAGGAAAGATTTGTATTTTTGTAACTTTCTCACGAATAATCTCAAAAACTACTGGACTGATTTTAATAATTCTTTCACTATTAGAAAGCTCATTATCCAGAAGTAACATAGGCTATATAACATAGACCCGGTAGGTGGCGCTGTTGTCGACTGGGTACGAAGTCGCGGGGAAATTGCTAGTTACTTATAATATAGGTATAATAATACCTTAATGCCATAGCATTACGTTACCTTATTTCGTCTCGGCTCCAAATGAGGTCGAGAATCTACTACGCTTGTTAAATCCCGTTTGGCTTCTGTTATCGTTCAACAGACAACCTCTAAAAAAGGTGCACACTGTACAACCACATCACCTTATGTGATAGTATATGACGGTGCAACAAAAATGAGCGGTAATCTGAAATAATCAGTGGCGTGCAATAAAATGCCAACATCTTATGTCGTGTGATTGGATAAAGAACAAATGCTTAATATTTTGCTCAGTAGATACAGCGTTGAAAAGCATTCAAGTACAATGCAAGAGATTTTTTACTGAATGTAGAGAAGTTGGCGTGGCGCCACACTGGGAGCTGCCGCGCGCTCGCCGGCTCGCATCCGAACGCTGACATATTCCAATAAAATTGTTAAGAGCTGCTGCGGAACAGAAATGGAATGTGGCTCCGTGAATCTTGTGCTCCGTTTTTATTAACTTACGTCATGTTTCTTGTAGTCTGATTTAAAATTAAAATGTAGCGGATGATTGAAAGGACGGCTTGTTCACATATGATTTTTAATAATGTGTAGTGTTTTTCTTTTTAATGTTTATACAGATGTTCATTTATTGAACAAAGTTACTTGAGGTACTTATAAATACTTTAGTTTGATTTGTGGTCTTATTTGACTTAAGTGCGCTTGGTGCAGTGAATCAAGTATTCGCGGGTTTGATCACCGCACCGGCCAAAGTTTTGGTTCTCAAAGATATTAATTTTGGTCTAGCTGTTTACCTACATAAAATTCCTGTCTCTAAACACATCTACGGAGTAACTATTATTTCTGCTGTGTAGTCATGTATGTTCAAAACAAACCAAAATAAAAGTTTAACAAAAGAAATGGTCACCTACATTTCGAGTAATCGCTTTTGCGCTTGAGAGTATATCTAAATAATGATCATATAGAAGATAAATAAATAATATATAAATATCCAGATAAATCCTACAGAGCTATAGGTTTTTTTAATATTCCAAAGGTTTACATTACGCCAATGTTCTCGCCCACGTAGGGGATGTGTATATTGTAGCGACAGTCTGCTCGAGCAAAGTCTTATATTTTTTACTCCTTTCGTATTTTACGACGAAATCATTTATTCAAATGTTTATGTTTTTATTTAAAAGAATACACATAGTCATATTAAAGCAACCAAAAATTAATACTCTACATGATTCTCTACCTACCAAAGAAATGAAATATTGTGCATGCGAGACTTGTTTCGCCCGCACGTGTTTCTCAGAACAGATTTCATCAATCAATCTGGAAATTGTTGACACACTGCCTCTTTGGTGTAGTGGTGAATAATGCGCTTAGCGATCACTAGGTCCTAGATTCGAATCCTAGGTCGGACAAAATATAATTTTTTGATAAAAAATATCGAGTATCAGTTCAGAGTCTGGCATCTGGCGGTATAATGTCCAAGTAAAAAATCATTTATTTAAAAAAGCCAATGAAGTAAGTAAACAAGTACTTATAAACATTAGAATAAAAAAATACATTTACCAAGGGATCGGAAAGCGGCCTCCACTGAGAAGATCCGGGCTTATCGAAATGGAACCTAACGTCGTCAGCGAAAAGTGAGTGTACATAGTACACCTATGCCATCCCCGCTTGCGAAATTATAGCGTGATAGTGTAGTCACTGCCGCCCAAACAAAATGCGTGCGACAACACGGCGTAGTTTAAAATTAGCCTATCGACGTCACAGTTACACATATTAAGATTCTTGGGCAAAATCCCTTTTAAACTACATCGTAGTCATAAAAAAATAGTGTATGAATGTCTGATTAGATTGTGATATTCGGAAAAATATGGACTCAAAGTGGTGTTGACATGAATTAAATAGCAAGTCTGTATCCCGTATTGTGATCACATCCGAAACACTTTTTCAACCTATACTAGTAAAACAAAAATGAAATTTACATACACGATCACCCAGACTGATAAAAACATTTGTGGGTTACATAAGTGGGTTACATTGTCCCAGGCGGGGATCGAACCCGCGATTATTCGATCCATTGAGTAGAGCGACCTACGCTTTAATCAATGAACCGAGCCGTTGTCCTTGCATTATGGGATTTGCAGCCAACTTGAATGAATGAAATTTACATACATCAACATCCCAACCGTAACAAACATTTTCGAGCTATATACGGATATGTCCCGTGCGGGAATCGAATATACAACTTCTCGAATCAGGGAGCGGAGCGGCATACCCTCTAATCACGAGGCTAAACTGTCTTCAGCGTTTGGAGAACCATAGATAATCGGTCGGTCTACATTTGACTAGATTAATTTGAAACAGTAAGTGGGCCGAACTCCATAATAGATAGTTTGATCTACGTTCCACAGAAACTGTTGCTCTTCGTTGTAAAAACTTGTCTAAATGAATAATAATAATATTAGCCCTGTTAAGAAACTGTCCCACTGTTGGGCACGGGCCTCCTCTCAAACTGAGAGGGTTTAGGCCATAGTCCACCACGCTGGCCCAGTGCGGGTTAGCGAACTTTACATACCTTCGAGAATCTCTTAGGCATGCAGGTTTCCTCACGATGTTTTCCTTCACCGTTAAAGCAAGTGATAGTTAATTTTTAATACGCACATGCTTTCGAAAAGACAGAGGTGCGTGCCTGGGTTTGAACCCGAGACCTTTGACTTTGCAGTCCAACGGTCTAACCACTAGGCTATCACTGCTTTTCAAAACTTGTCTAGACTTGAGATATTTACTTAATAAACTATTCAATAGTAGAATTTCGCTTGTCAAAGGGTTGTCTTAAGTTAAATGTTGTCAATTATGTAGGTGTTCTATGAATCCCTTTATCTTGATGTAAGTACTTATCTCCCTTACAGTAAAGGCGTAATGCTAGCGCAGTTAGTTTGACAACCTTGTTGGCATTTCGACCCAAGCAAATAACGGTACGATGACATTGACAGGGGGGTCGGTGGGTGTTGGTGTAAAATTAGGGTTAACATATAATAAAGTTTTCCCACTTCTAGGGAGATATTTCAACGGGTGGCTCCGCACGGTGACTAATTAAAAAAAGAACTTGGGTAAATTTCATAACAAACGTCAATTCTGCGACTGTCATGAAGTGTAATTTTACTTAATGACGCGTTAGCTTTTGGCCAAAAAGTCCTTGTAAAATGAAATTTGGATTCGTCTCATGTTGTCAGATTATTACAGGGGTCAAAACTATTAAAATAATACATTTTTTTTTTATTTTTACATACAATTATTACTTGTGACTGCCTCGTTGGTCTGGTGGTAAAGCGCATCGCTTTGTGATCACGAGGTCCTAGGTTCAAATCTTAGGTCGGACAAATGTAGTTTTTCTAACGAAAAATTCCCAGTATGAGTCCGGAGTCTGGAATTGTGCCCGGTATATGGCAATAGGCTCGCCCCCTATTAAATGGGACCTAACATCGTCGGCGAAACGTGGGTGTACTTAGTACACCTCTGCCACCCCCTCTGGGGAATGTAGGCGTGACGGTTTGTGTAATATTTACTTGATGATATCTCGTTTTTTTCATGAATAGCCAACCCTCTGCTACAAAGTTACTTGCAGGAAATAATGTCAAATAATACTTTTTCTTTACATTTAAACATGACACGTATTAAAATTTTAACGATCGCCAACGAGCATTGAATCTATTTATTCTCTCAAAGTAATTTCAAAGTAATATCTAGAGCCGTCCTAAAATTCGGTTGAAATTAAATCCGTGCTAATACATCAAATATTAATTTCAACAGGTAAAACATGATTTAATGAGCTTTCAAAGGTCTAAAGTGAAATTAATAGTCTCGCCCGGAAAAGCTACGAAAAAGTTAATCAAAAGAAAGTTTATAAATCTTATGAAACTTCTATTGAGTAAACTCAAACTCAAATAATTTATTTTTATAAGCCCTGCGGCGCTTACAAATAGTCAATTTACATTTTTTTAAATGTAATTTAACTACTAATCTACCACCGGATTGGATCGCGGCCTCCACTGAGACGATCCGGCGAAAAAACTCGGCAGGCTTTTCTCTTTTTTTTCAATCATATTGTGTGGATACAATTTTTAGGTTAATTAAATAGTTTACGATCTAGCTCCAGTGTGACGCCTGATGATCGAGATATGAATCTAATGATGTTATCTGGAAAAAGTGCCTAAAGGATTCCAGATGGACCAGTCCCCACAAGCAGCACCTGTTCACGATTATGACTGCTCGAACAACCATTACTCCCCTCGACTATATTGGAGGGAAGGGAGTGACCCGCGCCAAACAACCACTGCAAGCAAAGACATTATAGTGAGCATGATCAAACCAGAACCCCAAAGACGGTAGCCAGATTGTGTCTATAAAGCAGCATGAAGTATAAAATTAAACTTTTGCAAATATACCGGGAATGTTAGGAACAGAAATAAAAAAAAAGATTTACCTACAGTTTATATAATATGACTGAAATAATTATCTTTAAATTCAAAACAATTTCACAATTCTACTAAGAGGTTATTAATTTTAAAATAGGTTGTAAAATATGTAACTAGCATATTCCGTATAGCATTAAAGTTTTATGTCAGTTATGCTGTGTAAAATATTGGGCGAAGGTTTATTTAATTTATTTAATTAAATAGAAAAAGGTGCTTGCTTATAAAAAAAGAATCATCAAGAAGGATAAAAAAATTACTACTGTGATGATTATATTCCCCAAGCGGAGATGCCTACCTAGTACCTAGCCTTAGCCACCATTCCTAAGCCTCTTGCCACCATTCCGAGCACAATTTTAGACTCTGAACGTTCCCAGAATTTGCTAATAGATAATTCTTATTATATAATAATAATAACGCCTCATACCACTTAGGATTCGTACCTAGGACCGCGTTGCCAACCACCCTTGCGTATTTAAACCAAAGAGGCAGTTAGTTAATTCAACAACGAGGCAGTTAATTCAAAACAGCTAAAGGTAAACAAAGGACTCTTTAGTATATACTTGTAAAATCGCTATCAAGGTTACGTAAATACCAATATCACGATAAGGAGTACCATTCCTTGTTTTCTAAGTATATACATATAGAACATTTTACCTGAGATGAGGGTTTTAATAAATAGGGGTGCATGGCATAAAGCCTTTAGGCGCTCTTTGAGGAGACCTTTGTCATATAGTGGTGCTTATTGACAAATGATGATAATATTTTTAAACTCCTATGATAACATATTTTTATTAATATTTGTATACCATCCGTTAATACGTCCGTTTGAACTACCCGTGTTGGATAGAGTCGCAAACAAGGTAAGTTCTCCGTGCAAAAATCTTCTCTCAAAAACCATGTTCATATTCCACCAAACAGATTGGTGAAGGCACATCTGTGGTCAACTGCTGTTGAAAGGATCCCTACACAAAGTCATAACCAGAAGTAAGGCCCCAAAATAATAAGGGAGTATTTGTCTCAAACTTTCTAACCCCACAACAATGGGACTGTAGAGCGAAGATGTAAAGAAAAAATTCTTATGACCTTTTTGTTCGATACCCTAAAAGTTTAATACTAAGCAACTCTTGCTGAATTTAATTAACAGAGCTTAACGAACCTGGGTAATTGGGCCGCGTAGTTAAAATCGATTCTTTTCATGTCTTGTTATCATTATTTAAAGCATAAACTCGTAACTCTTTGAAGTATAGCCAACATAAATTGGTCTGCTCTGCCCTCGCTAGCGTCACTATTACTTATCTAATAGGGAAAATTTATAGGGGATACTGAGGTCAAATATAACTGGTGGTAAACAGTTCAATGGCTGTTATCGAGATTATTGAGAATACAAGCCAAGGCTACTAGGGTTCGTGCTCTGAACGTAATACAAATCTGCATGTTACTGTAAACACCGCTATTAATGTATTGTCGATATTGTATTAGTCATTGTTTTCTAAAGTCGGTTGGAGCCGTCTTATGTTTCGCAGAAGGGATTTGGTTAGGGCTCGTTCCATGTTTGGACTCGTATAACTTCAGGTTCGATACCAGTGCCCTATTTAATAAAACTGACGATATGACATAAAGGTTCTCGAGTGGCGACCACGTACCAAAAGACGTGGTGTAGGCCTCTAAAAGATGGGGGATGACCTGATGAAGGTTGAGACCTTTGTTCTGCAGTGGACGTCTTTCAGCTGAAGATAAATATACAAAGCGACAAATTTATCAGAAAATGACAAATTTGTCACATTGTCACGGTTACGTTTAAAAAAGTATAATATTTTTCACATAAGACGGGTAGTGACCGTTCTAAGTGCCAAACGTAATTATTATTTTATTCAATGGTATTAAGGCATAACACCATAAGTATAGAAACAGGTCATGCCTCTTATTGTCATTGAATAAAGTATAATTTTCTTTGACACTTAAAACTGTCACAGTTCCCTTCCTTCATGAAAAATACTATAGTAGTGTATATACAAACAAATGTGTAACATTGTCACCGTTCGCTTGTCATTATCACTTTCACTAAATGGAGTCCAGAATCATGTATTCCTTAAATCTATGAATGCAATTTTCCTCATCTCTAGAATCGATGACATGATCCCTTAGAACAAAATCAGAATATTTTTTATGCATGTAAACCATCATAGTATTTATGAATCGTCAGTAAAGTAACAAAGACTACCATCACATCGGAATGTCATTCCTGTGGAGAAGAAGGGCAATAAACTCCACGGTTACTCTTTTAAAATAAAAATTGTACAATTTTTTTAACTACATTTTGTTCTGGGGTTGGGAGAACAATGTAGGTTGGTAATCAGGTGGATCTAAGTGAAATTGAGCAAATAATTTGCTGTTAATTAGAATAGTTAAAACATATTTTTCTATCTCTTCTAGTTTCGAACGTCCTCATACTAATGCTTTTGATGTAACACTTGCTATAGTTATAATGATTAATTTTGTAATAAATTTGAAATATAAGCTTGTGTATCTAAGCATACTTATGATGTATGAACGTAGATGAAGAGAAAGAGATGTGTCAGAATCGTAGTATGTGGCGAACTGAAGTCCCTGCCTACCACAGGGGGATAAACGCGTGTCTATAGCTCTTATATAAAAATAATAATTGCAAATAACAATTTAAATTATTTTCATCGCTCTTAATATAATCTTGTGAGTAAAGAATAATTTATAGTATTCAGATAATTGATTGCTATTCCGTTGAATTACTTTTATTGAACTCTACGGTAAACACAAATAAAAACCTATCGACTTTTGTTTAAAAATGAGACAGAATTCTAACGAATTCGCTTCGCTAAGGGCCGGTTCAAGAATTCAAGGGCTCTTAACAAGGAATCTTAGTCACTTGGAGCAATTTTAGAGGACATTGCGACCTCTACAATGACGTAAACATTGTTGAGTGTCATATCTACGAGTATAGGGCTCTTATACGCTACGTCCAACTAACACGTAACATAGCGCGTTACGATAACCGTGAAAATGTTGTTAAATGGTACATACATACATTGGTAGATGAAGTGCCAAAAATTGGTCTACCTACTCGTATTATTCTAGTTCAGTCCAGTCTTGCACGCTTTGCAATAAAATAAATATTTACTTGTTGTACAATTTATTTAAGCCAACTCGCATATTTCTTTTTTCTTTTAGTCGTCGTCGACTTTTGAGGTCGTCTCTGAGTCGTCTATGCAACTCACCCTACTTAAGAAAAAACTGCGAAACTAAATTGTCAGCTATCACTTTCCTTGTCAGCGCTCAGTCCGACTCTATTAAGTCAGATCATTGACAGATTGTTATTACAATCTTTTACATTTATGGCTTGAATTTGAGGTTTGAATTGCAAACCTTGGTAAAAATTAATTAAGTATGGTGAAACAATATTTTAAAATGGGTACATTTGAGGAGTATGGTAGTACATAAGTACACTGGACGCAAAATAGGTAGATCTATCACAAAGTTGGTAGTTGATCATTTCACGAAGTTATCGTAAAGCGCCACGTTTGGTCACAGCGAATAAGGGCCCAAACAGTGAGTTATTGGGTTATCGGAACGCACACTTTAAAGTTTGCATTTATTTCATTTGGTATGGTAATGTATTTTCCCCATCGGGGATGTAGTTTCCTACTACAAGGAAAGTATTCTTCAGGATTCACATATGTACCCAAATAGTACAAAGATTAACCAAACATGTTTCGTTCCAAATTCACGTTTGATCACAAGCAGATAAAGTTTCATTTCGAGAACATTAATTTACCATTTAAGTGGCAGTGTGAGGTTTGTTTACACACGTGAGACGCATATCGTTGCATAGCGCAGTCTATAAATACTTGGTACGGTCAAAGAGTAAACGAAATCATATATCCATATGAACATTTACTGATTTAGTTTGTTCGTAAGCAAATAATATTTATAGGGCAATCGAAGGTTAAAAGCATTACACTCATTAGTTTAAACCGCTACGGTCACATCACAAACTTCGAAAAACATCCATTACAGGATGTCCTGTAGTGGATTTCATACGCTTTTTTCTATCTATATCATCACGCCAGATCCCTTACGGTACCCCTTCTGCCTACCGGCAGAGAGTATAGAGTTCCAACAGGCCCTTTCCTTACATACCTCTCTGGCTTCCTCTACTCTCATAGTTCGTCTCATACACGCTCGCCGGTTACGGAGACTCCTGACTTGTCCTGCAGATAAGACCCGGTCTATTTGGTCATGGTAAGATAGTCTAGGTCTTCCCCGGTACTTACATCCTTCCACTTTCGCATTGTATATCAGTTTTGTCATTCTTTCTTCGGTCATTCTTTCTATATGCCCGAACCAACGGAGCATACCCTATCTCATCTTTACACCTATACTCTCTTTCATACCTATTTGCTTTCTTACTACGCTGTTGCGAATACGGTCGGTCAGCTTCACTCCGCACATCTTCCGCAGAGCTCGCATTTCCACCGCATTTATCCTATTTTCATTCTCCTTCTTACGCTTTTTTCTTTAGATTTATGCATGAGATTGACGAAAAAATAAGAGAAGATTTATGAATGCTATAGATTTATTCATTATGTGGTAAGGGCGTGATTACAATGGGTTTTAATAACTTTTTTGTATATGGTGTTATATTGTAGTATCCCACGTTGATTATTCTGTTCATCAACACTTCTAGCTTATTTACCCACTGCAGAGCATAAGCGTTTACGTCACACGCCCTACCTGAGCCAATCATGGGCAGGTCTTACCTGCGCACTTAACCACATTAGTGATTCATATTTGTACTGACTTTCCACGATTGCGAAACCTATCGGTTCATCATCATCATCATCAGCCCGTGTCAGTCCACTGCCGGACGTAGGCCTCTCCCATGGCACGCCACTGAGCTCGATCTTCAGCTCTCCTTCCCCAATCCCTGCCCGCTGCCTTACGAATATCTTCGCCCCACCTAGCTACAGGGCGCCCTACACTACGTTTGCCGACACGCGGTCTCCACTCAAGAACCAGTCTGCCCCAACGGCCATCGGTTCTGCGGCATATGTGACCTGCCCACTGCCACTTTAGCTTGCTAATTCGCTCAGCAATGTCGGTAACTAACATGTTCTATTAAAATAAAGAAATAAATACCACTTCGTCAAAGTTCGCTACGACTCAATAGTCGTATTCAGCTTTTACTCACGACAGTTTAACATTGGTCTATTTTGTGGGAGGCCTGGCCATTCTACGACTTCCGGTACGTGGTTAAGCCGCTATATTTAGTTGTTTATCTTTTTTTGTACGTTTGCCTTTAAGTAATATCGGCCTATAGTACGCAGTTAAGTGCGCATAAAAGTATTAAATAACTTGGAATCCAAGACTTTTTTAAATATCTCAGTTCTCACGACCAAGTTGTGACGGCTTCAGTAGGTTTGTTGGTCATTGAAGTATAATACGTTACAATTCAAGTTTGGTAAATTACCAGGATATCTATTATCAAACTGTACGCGTTTTGAATTTGTCACGCAAATAGCCCGTTCAATTTGGATATTATTTTTCATTCCAGTGTCATATCCGAAAATTCATATCCGAAAAGCTGAAACGAATATTTGCGGCATACAAAAAGATTTGCCGTGCGGGGATCACATCCATGATTATTCGAACCAGTGAACTGAATTGCCTGCGCTCAGATCACTAAATCAGTTTTCGTCATAGGCACTCTCTGACTTATTTTCTTGATTTACTTTTGATATAGTTTTTAGCTTCGACCTTTTGACTTCGAACATTACCTACACATTAATATGTAATAAAACTATCACTGACTAATACAAAATAGCTTAAACCTACTGTAAAAATAATAATTACAACAACCAGCTCGCGATTTTAAGTAACAACACGCTCGCTTTGGCTATGAAAATAGTGATGTCGCTTCTGATTTATAACGAACTTCGGACAAGGACATAATTATGCTTACAATAAATCTTTATATATATACAAGGTGTATCTAGATAACTGCTTGTATGTAGATAGCAGCTTTGTAAATTTGAAATTTTTTACCATTTTTTAAGCCGCGGATAGCTGCTTATGATTAATAATTTTCGAAAGGATGAAACATGGGTGAAACACATCGCTTTGAAAACATGTTAAAAATAAATAAATAAGGGGTTTCCTTATGCAAAACTAGCTTGGTGGTCTGGGGCGAGCAGCGGACGTGGCGGGCGATAACTCGGCAACCACCCTTGTAAACATACGAGTATCAATATTAACAACAAACGGCCCGCTGTTTCAGGAAACAACACGCTCGCTTAGGATACTAAAATAGATGCAGTTTTATTTGTGTCTGATTTATAATTTGTGTGTGAATTTTCATGTTTGTAAACGCACCCACGACACAGGAATAAATCCTAGTGTGGGGCTTCGTTTTTTTAAAAAAGAAGATAAAAAAAAATAACTTAGAAGAAGAACTTATGCTTAATATATAAGAAGGTTATTTATATAGACTGCCTCGTTGGTGCAATTTCAAAGCGCATCGCTTTGTGATCACGAGGTCCTGGGTTCAATTTTTAGGTTGGACAAATGTAGTTTTTCTAACAAAAACTTCCCAGTATGAGTCCTGAGACTGGAATTGTGCCGAGTATATGGCAATAGGCTCGCCTCCGATTACATGATAACTAACATCGTTGGTGAAAAGTGGGTGTACTCAGTACACCTCTGCCACCCCTGCTTGGAGAATATAGGCGTGTCGGTGTTATTTATATATTAGGACACATGACTGTGACTGCATAGTTGTATGGTCATATATCACTGGAAGATATTGACTGCAAATGTATGTATCTACTTAGCCTTTAGTATACTGATACTGCAAGGTAAGTACATACATTTATTTAATAATAATTAGAAATCAGTCTCTATTGTTGGCGAAAGGCCTTCTCTCATAAATTGAGGTAAGAGAGATTACTCTACCACGCGGACTCAATGCGGGTTAATGAAGGCAGGTTGGAACAATAAGGCTTACAGCTTGGCTTAACGACTACCACAAAAAGCAATAACTAGGACCAATGACCTAGCGTGCCTTCCAAAGCACGGAGTCCCTCGAAAACGTCTCAGGCCATCCGAGCTGAACCCTGATTAACCTCGGTAATCGCTAAGAACACCACGGTCTCGCAGTCTGTTTATCAATCACATTACAATAACAATAAACATCTCTAAAAATATCCAAATATATAAATATATCATCATCATAATAAAATATCAACGGCACGCTCCATCTCAAATAACATCACAACATTCATATAAGGCCAGTCGTCCGGCGTATTATGATTACGATATTTTGCGCAGATGAGTTTCCGCATGCAGCGCGACGGTGGCGCCGCTTGTGAAGTTGTGATGAACTGAAATGTACGGGAGATACCACACAGCGCAGCCACGATCGCCACGACGGCAAACGTCAAACCTTTAAACAAAAATAAAAAACTTCATGCTTATATTCCCTTAACAGGGTGGAGGTATACTATGTACTTTCCACATATCTCGACGATGTTCGGTTCCAATGTAATAAAGGATGAGCCTATTATCATAATACACAATTCCAAACTCTGGATTGTGACAGCGGAATGTTTCAACAGAAAAAAATAAATAAACACTTTTTATCCGACTTAGGATTCGAACCACGTCATAGCCAGGCATTTTGTTCGCTACTAGACTAACGAGGCTTTCTGCACATTATTATTATTTAAAAAAAAATACGTAGCCCCACACTAGGATTTATTCCTGTGTTTTGGGTGCGTTTACAAATATGAAAATTCACAAACACAAATACCCAGACTGAATTAAATAATTGTGGGTCACACAGAGATTTGCCCTTGCGGGAATCGAACCCGCGACTATTAGACGCCGTGGGCGGAGCAGCTTAAGCTCTGAACCACAGCGCCAAATCGTCCGTTTTCGAGAGAATTATTATGAGCCATTGTTGTTCCACTACTGGACAAAGACATCCCTCCACTTTTCCTCTTGTAGTCAGTTCATTTAGTTTCCCTTATTAGTTTGTCGGCTTAGGTATTTAGCTTAATGTTAATAATAAAAGTTTCTAAAATATATTATTACTTCAATCGAGTATAGCCAATCTGTCAAAGATCTTGGTGTTCTAATAGATTGTTGTCTGACTTGGGGACCACAACTAGAAGCCATTAGTTGCAAAACGTTTGCAATAGCAGCCTCTCTAAGAAGACTTCGTAATTTCCTACCCACTGCCACTAAGGTTGCTCTAGCACAAGCACTCCTACATCCTATCTTAGATTATGCTGATGTGTGCTACTTAGATTTGACGGAGGAACAGCTAGATAAACTTGAGCGGCTCCAAAACTTCGCAAATAGGTTTATATTTGGCTTACGCAAATATGACCATGTTTCTGCATTTCGTGCACAACTCAAGTGGCTGCCCATTCGACTTCGCCCGGATTCGCATATACTTTCTCTTCTCTACAATATATTATTTAATCCTTCTTCCCCTTCTTATCTTAAGGAGCGTTTCGAATATTTAAAAAGCACTGGCACCCAATGTCTTAGGTCCTCAGAAAATCTTAGCCTAAGGATGCCCTCTCACAATAGAAGCTTTTATGATAAGTCTTTTGCTGTCCAGGCGGTACGACTGTGGAACACTCTACCTGTCAGTATAAGGCGTGCGTCGACGCTAGACAGCTTTAAAGATCAGGTGAGAAAGTACTATTTCTCTACTTAGTCATCGGATTCTGCTGTGAAACCTAAATAGGTAGGTAATTATGTGATTGTTGTGTGTTTATTTATTTTTATTTTTGTATCATTAATATGCCATGTATGTGTATTTTTTAATATGTGTTAGCGTTTTATTTTCTTTTTATATAATATTTCAAATTTATACGGCTAATGTAGGTATAAGAATATAAATATATATATATATATATATATATATATATATATATATATAAGTATGATCTCTAGCAAGTGGGTGCACTTGCTAGAGATCATACTTATATACAGTCAATACTACTTACTAATCTATTTCTCCATCCCAAGGTTGCCTGGAAGAGATTGCTTTTTAGCGATAAGGCCGCCCTTTGTGTTACTTTTAGTTCTGTTTGTTATTTTGAGATTGGATTGATTGATCTTATTGGTGCACAATAAAGAGTTATCTATCTATCTATTATTATATAGCCTGCCTCGGTGATCTAGTGGCGAATAATGCGCATTGAGATCACGAGGTTCAAATCCTAGGTCAGATAAATGTAGTTTTTATATGGAAAAATTCCCACTATCAGTCCGTAGTTTGAAATTGTAACCGATATATGGGAATTGGCTCGCCCCCTAACAATGTCAGCGAAAAGTGGGTGTACACAGTACACCTCTGCCATCCAAATATAGGCATGACAGTGTTATATATACAATGAGACCCCTGGGTTGTCATTTCCTAAAAATATTCCATGTACAGACACGACTTCCTTATAGTTTTATTATATGTATAGATATATAATATAGTTTTAATATAATGATATCGTTCATTTTGAAAATCTTGTCTTTTATGCAAGGTATTTTGAAACGACAAAATGTCTTTCAAAACACCTCACTTTTGATTCAATGAAGTTAAATACCTAAACTTACAGGCTATATTTTGTTAAATTATAGCATGCTGAAACCAGAAACAAGTTTGAAAAGCCAAGTCGTAGAGCAGGGTTCTATGGTAGAGCCTTTGGGTACTGTGGGTATTTACGGCACAACACCTCTACATAATGGTAAGCTATCTAATAAAAAATAACGACGGGGATCGCAGTAAATTGAATTCAGTGCGTTTGGTTACGGTTTTCTCTATAAAATAAATGAATTATAGCGGTATTGAGATAAAATGCTGTGAAATATGGCTCTAGCACTAATCGAATAAAGCTTGCTGTATATTATTTCTCAAGGGATTTTCTCTTTTCCAGATATTCGGATGTCAGCAGAAGTTCCTCCATCGTTCGTGCGAAAAACGACTTGATTTTTTACCCTGTGGGACTTCGAGAATTTCCATTAAAATTCAAAGGAATCACCGTGGTAGAAATTGTACGCGTGAGAATAGAAGGGTACTGTATTATGAACCAAGATTATCAGGGACTGTTCTATCGCCTTGGGCTTGTTACCTGTGATGATAGATGTATGAACACTACTCATTCCTTTATTCGAGTCACAGTTACAATTAAACTTGTAAGTCATTTAGAATTCTAAATTATAAATGTTAAAAATCCCTTATGAACAATAAAATTATATTTACTTAACCTTCAAGTTTTCATATATTTTCTAGATACTAGATATCTGATATTATTTCTGAAATTATTCCATTTCCAACATTTGTCCATAATGTTACGTATTTTTTTTTCTCAAAAAAGGTAAAACGATTTCTATAAATAGGTATAAAATAAATACTATACTAAGTACCCATCCATATACATAGAAAATAAATATATGGTCGCCGAAATAACTAAAAGCAGCAAAAATGAAATGAGGGTTGGCTTAAAAAATAAATGTGAGGGAAAAGATAAATCTCAAGTTAAAGAACAGTAACCAGCCTATGTTAGAAGTATCTCGAATGAGCGGCAATAGCGGCGTATCTCACAATTCACGAGCCGAACTTCCCGACGACGTTGTGTTCATATGTTACAGATTGTCCTTCAACTCATATATCACCCAAGTTACATGATAGGATATTTTACCCACATTTCACCTATATAATACGCACTTTTGACTATCTCGTTGGTCTTGTGGCAAAGCGCATCGCTTTATGATCACGAGGTTCTGGGTTTAAATCCTAGATCGGACAAATGTAGTTTTTCTGTCGAAGAATTTCTAGTATCAGTCTGGAGTATGGAATTGTACTCGGCATATGGCAATAGGCTCGCCCCCTATTACATGGGACCTAACATCGTAGGCAAAAAGTGAGTGTACACAGTACAGTCGTAACAGTGTTAAGATTTTATTTGTTTTAAAATTACATTATTTTTATAAATAATGATCAGATCGGGTAGCGAGATGATCAAGTTGTTGGAACCTGCGGTGGTTGATGTTTTAATTCCTATAGAATATAATTGGGTATAAGAATATTTTTTTAAATTTTTAATCGATTATTTACCTTAGCATATTACCGAAAAAATATACTAAAAATATATATAGGCGTGATGGTATTTATTTTAAAAATCTTTACAGTAATCCAGAGCCATGTATTGAGTCAGGTATAATAGCAATATTTCCCTTATTAAATTGGGTCTTAACATTGTTGGTGAAATCTAGATGTACACAGTACACCTATGCCACCCCCGATTAAGAAAATATAGACCTGGTATTTTTTATTTTATGTTACAGCATAATTAAGATAAACAAAATTAATTGCCGTGTCAAACTGTTTAATTAATGTTGCAATTTATTTTAAATTTTAGTCAAATTTTGATCACTTTAAGTACCTATTCAAACACTTAACAATATTTTTCATTTACTGAAATGAAATCTAAACATAATAATAAATAAAACACTGGTTGATAGCAGCAAAAACAATAAAATGGTGTTTTATTCCTCAGTACTAGATTTGCAGAATAGAAATTTCGAGACAACGGTCGCTTCGGTTTCCATTTAAAATATTGGTTTCCCGTATTGGAGGAAATTTGACAGGAATTGGTCCGAATGAACGACTTACTTATTCATAGCGAGAATAAATTGTTTTTGGAAATGTTATATGAATTACATATTCTAGGAACAGATATCTGCTTCATATTAAAATTTGCATAATTGTGGGCATTACTGACCAAAATGAATATTAAAAAAACTTCAAGGTTGACCTTCGCGTTTATAGGACTTTCAGGTGGAGAAAACATTGATTTCGCTGGCTGGAGTTACTATATAACCTCACTAAAATAGTTATTTCAATTAGGATTCTTATTTGTTACCTGAAGGCCAATTCTCGTAATTAAAAGTCTTCAAAATTCAGTCTCGATCTAATTTTAATATCATAAATTACACAAATGGTATTCTCGTAAAAAGACATCGACCTAATCGAGATCGAATCGAAAGTTGAACAAAATGTAAACGGTATTCCGATAAAATTTTGATCTGACATGAACAACAATAATACAAAATAAACGTCAAATTGAAGATTTCAGGTAGATATTTTATATCTAGACTGTGGCAACAATATATTTTAAATTAAATAACTTGACATATATCGAAATTAGACTGAAATGATACTGAAATCGGACCGATATTTTAGTGGAGCAGAATACCAAACGTGAGTCAATTCATAATTAAATCTCAATTCAGTCAATACTCAGTTTCAGTGACAATACGAGAAATATACGAGAATTGGCCTTCTGTTACGCTTTTCCAAGCGGGGTGGCAGAGGTGTACTGTGTACACCTACTTTTCGCCGAATGTGTTAAGTCCCATGTAATAGGGGGCGAGACTATTGTCATACTAGGATATTGTCAGACGCCAGACTCATACTAGGAATTCTTCGTTAGAAAAACTACATCCTAGGATTTGAATCCTCGTGATCGCATTATTTGTCATCAGTGACGCAGTCACTTACTTAAGTTTTGACTTTATTCCATTCATGTGATGAGCTGTTTAGGCTCACGGTGCGGTCTCCAATGTGATTGATTGCGTTGTTTCGGAGGCTTACAATCAACACGTGTAGATTCGGCACAACAAATTAGATTAGTGATGTATACGGCAGTTTTTACTTTAGGTAGAATAGTTTATTATATTTATAGCCCTACAAACTCCAAAAAGGTGTAGCCTATTACGAAATGCCTAGTAGTTCTGTACAGAGATTTTCGTAGCGCGACCGCGGTGTTCTTAGTGATTATCAAGGTAAAGCAGCGTCCAGTTCGGTCGGCGTAGGTTGAGGGATCGTTTGTGGCATTTTCATAGTCGAGCGTCTCTGTACTTCTCAAATCGCGCTAAGCCGTTGGCCCTGGTTACTGCTTAATATGGTAAACGTTAAGCTAATTTGGATGCCTTAGAGGCAGTAAAAAATCGGTGATAGCCTAAGGGTTAGACTGTTGGACGGCAAAGTCTCGGGTTTAAACCCAAGCACGAACCTCTGTCTTTTCGAAGGCATGTGTGTATTAGAAATTAACTATCACTTGCTTTAACGGTGAAGGAAAACATCGTGAGGAAACCTGCACAAATAAGAGTTTCTCAAAGGTGAGTGAAGTTCGCCAACCCACACTGGGCCAGCGTGGTGGACTATAGCCTAAACCCTCTCAGGTTGAGAGGAGGCCCGTGCCCAAAGATGGGACAGTTTCTTAACAGGGCTAATATTAATTATTATTATAGAAGCGGCTTGATAAGTTTCAAGAGCAGTGGCTAAAAACTTGCCTCCACCAATTCGCACTGAGTCCGGATGGTGGATTGTGACCTAACCTCGCTCACCTCAATTTGTGATAGCAGGCTTTTGCCAGCAGTCTTAAATGTGAACTTAAAGCTCAAGATCCAAAACAAGACGTTAGCGGTCACATACATAAATATTTAAATGTAACTGAAACGCCGAAAAAAGAAAACAAAGGAAACAACAAAAATAAATAATAAATTGTAAAAGCATCGGCCATGTACAAGAAGGACAGTCCAATTCATCATCATGACCATCTTTTTAAAGATTGATAGAAAGAAAGAAAAAGCGAAAATAAATGTGATGACCCTCGATAATATTTTAGGCCTTTTATTTGGATCAAGGAATGGAGCAATCTATAATTTAAAATGTTAATACTTTATGGGTTGTAATTGGAAATCCATCTAACGACTAAATTATTCAACACTATTATTAGTAAATACAGCACAAAGCCGTTAAGGAGTCATCCATTAATTACGTCATGTTTTTCAGCCACTTTTTGCGGGGGTGATAAGTGGTGAGAATTTAGACTAAACTTACCAAAAATCGTGTGTATTTTTTTGGTATAAAGTATTTAAAAAAAATTCAGGGCGAGTCGAGGTCACGCGCCTCTTTTCAGTTCAGAAATCGCGCGTTTAACGAATAAACAAATACCCGTGATATAAATACACGTGATATCTCACTAAACCTCCTCCTACTTGTGATATTTCGTGATTTTTTCGACCCCCATTCGAGACTCACGTGATTAAAGGACGATCCCTAAGGAGGCCTTCGTCCTGCAGTGGATGTCTTTTGGCTGAAAATAGCTTGATAAATTAAAGCCGAATATGAGTAGCCGTCAACGCTTCATTTAAATTTCGGCAAAAATATTAAAAGCAAGACTAACCTGTATAATTCGTAGAATTTTTAGATGATAAAGATTTTATATGACAGCATGGAGTACGAAATCTGAATTTCTGATTTGTAGTCGGGTCTAATGTATCTAGTCAAGGCAACGTCGCTACCTCGGGTCGGCCTTCAGAATATCCATGATTTAAACACGGCAAGTATTTTGAATAATATTGAACCCCTGAATACATCTGGGACCGAATCAATGTTGCTTAAATTAATATTTAGGTAAAATCTCTAAATTTGTTTAACAAAATTACGTGATTTAGTTTATCCGCATTGACTAATAGTCTCAGGTATAAGTTTTGGTTACACTATATTTGTTATGAATTTATGGGAAATCGAATTTATTTACTTTTGTATGGGAAATTGACAGTTTGAGTCTGCTAAGGTGTTGGACATCAAAGAAAACGTCGCTGACGTTCAGTTGACAGAGAGCCAGCCTGACGGGAAAATTAGTGGAAGTGTCACAACATGAAATGATTTCGATCTGAATTTGATCCCCAAGATGTGCTTAAGTAATTTACAAATGCAAACTTACATCGAGGTATCTTACGGCCAATTTAAAGGTGAGTATGTCGTGTGGTAGTTTTTGGGAGTGTTGAGAGATGAGAAAATAAATATGAGAGGATTTATGCAACCTGAGTATTAAATGAACAATAAAATCAACACAAATAACATCGTAAATACACCATTTCAGTTTTATACACGTTTTAGTTATTCCGTTTTTGAAAGGGAAGAATCCAGAACGAATGTAAGGATTGTGGTTGGTAACGATGTGCTGGAGCAAGTGAATGAGTTTGTATATCTTGGATGCGCCTTCAGTAAGGATGGGAAATACACCGCTGACATAGAGAGAAGAGTGAGTGCAGGGAACAGAGTGAATGGTGCGATGGGAAAGCTACTCGGGAGCCGGCACTTAAGCCATAAGGCGCAGCTGGCCATACATAACGGAGTTCTTGTCCCAACGTTGTTATATGGTAGCGAGAGCTCGGTATGTAAGAAGGAGAATGAAAGTAGGATAAATGCGGTAGAAATGCGAGCTCTGCGAAAGATGTGCGGAGTGAAGCTGACCGACCGCATTAGCAACAGCGTAGTAAGACAGCGAGTAGGTATGAAAGATAGTATCGGTGTAAAGATGAGAAAGGGCATGCTCCGTTGGTTCGGGCATATAGAAAGAATGCCAGAGGAAAGAATGACAAAACAGATATACAATGTGAAAGTGGAAGGATGCAGGTACCGGGGAAGACCTAGACTATCTTACCACGACCAAATAAACCGAGTGTTATCTGATGGAAAAGTCAAGAGTCTCCGTAACCGGCGAGCGTGTATGAGACGAACTATGAGAGTCGAGGAAGCCAGAGAGGTATGTAAGGAAAGAACCTGTTGGAACTCTGTACTCTCTGCCTACCCCGCAAGGGATCTGGCGTGAGGTTATAGATAGATAGTTATTCCGTTTTAAGTTAAATATTTATTTTGTCACTTTCTTCAGTCAACACGAACAGTCACTAATGTTGTTACTTTACGAGCAGTAAAGTTCTGTTTATACAATGATTTAATTAATCTATATATCTCGAAAAACATAATAAAATAATTAGAACAGGGATTCTATATGAAAGAAAAAATCATTGCTTTATACCACTAACCTAAACAATGAGCTACCGAAGCAGATAACTGAAGCGGTATTTTTCTTTCTTTCTGTATGTTCACATCGTTAGAGTGTGGGTTCGAATCCCACCTGAATTACTGTTCTATATAACAAATACGATATGCTTTAAATCAAAATAATTCTAAATATGAATAAGCAGAGATACCTATATAGAAATATTTTTAAACTGCAGCCGTATAGACTGCCTCGTTGGTGTAGTTGCAAAGCGCATCGCCTTGTGATCACGAGGTCCTGAATTCAAATCCTAGGTCGGACAAATGTAGTTTTTCTAACGAAAACTTCCCAGTATGAGTCCCCAGTTCCCAGTATGGTAAATGGCTCGCCCCCTATTATGTGGGACTAACATCGTCGGCAAAAAGTGTGTGAGCTCAGTACACCTGTACCACCCTCGCTTGGGGAATATGGGCGAGAAAGTGTTTATGTATAAACTCGCACCCGTTTCCTTAAGTTTAATAGTTTCTACGACTCGTCAGAGACTCGTCGTTTTTACGTAAGTATCTAAACCTATTAACGTTGGATAGTTAGAGGTCAGAGACTTGTGTGTTAAAAGTTTTAGGTTCAGTTTAATTTTGAGTTAGTTTGAGTTCTGATTGTAACCCTAGAACCTTAGTGACCTCACCTTGAGAAGTCCTATAAAACTTAAGTAACCGGGTCGTGTGTATGCATATTTCTACATAGGTATCTTACTTAGTGCTCGGGACACAACGTTACTTTGGGGGACACATTATAAGAATAAATTTAAAGAAGGCTTTAATTTGATCTGCCGATTTATAATCAACATTATTTATTTTTCAATTTGACTTACATCCGTACATACTATATTGAATTCTTATTTGGGTATTATATAATATTACTTATGACTCCCTCATCATACTTATATTATCAATGTGGAAGTTTGTATGTTTAGATGTATATTACTCAATCACGTAAAAACGGCTGAACGGATTTGAATTTAATTTGGCACACAGAACCAACTAACACATGGCAGGATTAACACATGGAATACTTTTTATTCCGGGAAAATGTAAGGTTCCTGTTTGAAGACAATGCGTACGAAGTCGCGGGCAGAAACTATTTTATTATAATTTCAACCCATTTCAAGTACAGATTACTACAACATAAGCTAAGCGCTAAGGTTTTTGTCTACTAGCGGGTCTCACCAAGCTGTATGTGTCTTGTGTCTATTTTCTTTCCGCAATCGATAGCGCCTTGTTCACACGTGACGTCATTGTAAAATGTCATTCCCGTACATTTTTCATTTTTCTATTAGCGTTAACGACTCCTGAAAGTATTTCTCCTTCTATATGGCTGCCTATGTCTCTTACAAATATAAGTATCGTATATACTTTGACTACATCTTTGGTTTAGTGATATTGCGATGTCACTGAAGAGTGAGACGACTATTTTTTCTTATTTGTAAACGCCAGAATTTTTACTTGTCAGCTAGTACCTGTTTTTTTATTCCAGTTCTTTCAAGTTTAATATACAGGCCAAGACGGCAGTCGAGTCTTTCTCTTATTTACGAAATCAAATTTTTGATAATGTTACCCAATGGGTAGGAAATATTGAAGTGTAAATTCACATGACACCAATTACTGAATTTGAAAACTGGATCGTAACGAACGGGTCCGCGTGATTGCTATCGATTTTTAATAGTATCTATGTGGTTTTGATGGAACGTTGAATCTCTTATTTTTATATTTAGAAACGCCAATCATTAATAGCAGTGTTAGTAAGAGTCTGCATGTTTATAATTACTTTAATAAAGATTTAATAATATTAAATTAAAAATAAGGCCTCTCTTATAATTATAATAATAACAATTTTTTAAGATAATATGAAGGTACGTAACAAAAAAAAACATTAACTTTTGCATTACATTTAAGCTATACACGAAATGCTGTAATTAGCTTAGGGAGACAAACCTATTTTGATGAGCTTTGAATTTGATCGCGTTTAAAGATAAACTGTATCTGAAAATAAAATGACATGGACTTCAGCTTTCAAAGCAGGCTTTCATGCTTTATAAAGGAGTACTTTTTCTCGTAGTTTTTCTTGCAATCTATTTGACGTCAACCACTCCAAGGAATATTGTAGTCAATACAATCTGTAAAGGCCAGCCTGCGGACTCCACAGCCGAGGGAATGACGGTATAGCTTGTAATCTATCAGAGCCAGTTTTGTAGTATTCTTTCAAACGTTTTGTATATTATTTTCTATGCTGTGTGACTTACTGTAATTGGAAAGAATTATCTCACGCCAGATCCTTTGCGAGGTAGACACAGACAGTCAGGCTGCCCTTAAAGCCCTCAGCTCTTATGAGCTAAACTCGGCACTGGCAGTGGAGTGTGCACACCTTCTTAACAGATGTGGAGCGCGCACCACGGTCAAACTGGTCTGGGTCCCTGGGCACACGGCGGTTGAGGGCAATGAGCGAGCGGACGACTTAGCTAAAGGGATCCATGGAAAAATTCATAGGTCCCGAACCGTTCATAGGCATACCAGATGGAGCCTATAAAGGTGTATTGTTCAAATACGCTAAGGACCAACACAAAAAAGAGTGGGAGACTAACACAATGCTAAGACACTCATAATTCACCATCACGTGGAGCGAAAGCGATAGCAGGAGAATACTAAGATACAATAGATCTCAACTAAGGCAACTTATTGGAGTATACACAGGCCACTATGGCACAAAAAAAAACATCTACATAAGATGAACTTAGCCAGCGACGTGGTATGCAGGAGCTTTGGCACAGAAACTGAAACCATGAAGCATATTTTTTGCAAATGCGATGCTCTGGCAGCGCGGCGAATAGACTTGCTGGGGGTGGCCTATCCATCACCAAAGGAATACTGGCCCTTTCCCCCTAGCGGAATACACTACCTATTACAGGGAGTATTTGGGATACTAGGTACTTAAGAGCACTAGGGCAAAGGGCAGCATATAAGATCCCATTTGGTCGAAGTGTGCTTGAGGAAAATCAACCCAATTTAATGCCAAACAAGATAAGATAATATCCTCAGAAGCCCTCTCTAGCTTCCAAATCCTTTGCAGGGTATGCAGAGAGTACCAGATCCAACAGGTTTTTACCTTACACACCTCTCTAGCTCCCACCTATATCATAGTTCATTTCATTCGCTCGCCAGTTACGGAAACTCTTGATAATTATAATTTAAAAAATCATGACCTTATTAATTATTTAGCAAGACTTTATCTTTATCACGAGTTTTATATTGTTATACAAACGTTTTTAGCCAACAAAATAAGGAATTCAGCCAATTAAATACAATTTCTGTTCCTCGTGTTTTTGATTCTCGTAATAATGAGTTTTGTAATCTACCAATAATATGAAGGTTCCTCGAACTATTTTAGCATAGCTATTGTGATGTGAACAGGAACTGTCTCTTCACTTTATGGTCCCACACTAAAGCTGAATTTGTCCAATGGGAGAAAGGAAACTAGGTACCTATCTTTGTATTATTGATCTAAATGGGGCCGGTCAAACTTTCCATAGGTGTGTTTCAACAGTGGTGGTTGGGCATTATTCAATCCTTAATTGTAGGATCAATCAATTAAAATTCAAATTAGGCCCTAAGGTCCGGAATATCAATGACTTTTGGACGTCAAACGCCTCACTTCCTCCCGTGACTAAGGGTGCTGTAGAGGACTCGAAACGTCGGGAACTTAAAACCATGACCAAAACCAAAACTAAACTATGAAATTCGAATTTATAAAACCACGACCACCACAGGTTGATCATTGGGCTTCCCGATCTAATCATCTTTATATCTATATCTATATATGTATAAAAATGGATTGACGTTTGTTAGTCTCACAAAAACTCGAGAACGGCTGGACTGATTTGGCTAATTTTGGTTTTGAGATATTTGTAGTCCAAGGAAGGTTTAAAAGGTGAGAGAATATAAAGAAATTGCAAGGAAAGTAGTAAAATCAACTATTTTATTTTCCCATACAAACTGTTCGTATCTTTCAAACAGGATGCGTTCCGAAATTTATTTTGCGACTAATTGCAAGGAGAATAGTAAAAAGTTGTATTTATATAGATAAGTTCAGAAAACTTTTATTGGCGGTACGAAGTTCGCCGGGTCAACTATTTATTTATAAAAATAATGTATTTCTAAAACAAATAAAAAATAAACACTGTTACGCATGTCCCAATAAAGGACGATTTAGCGCAGTGGTTAAGACCTTAAGCCGCTCCGCCCACTGTGTCTAATAGTCGCGGGTTCGATTCCCGCACGGCACAAATCTTTGTGTGCCCCATAATTATTTCTTTCGGTCTGGGTGTTTATGTATGTGAATTTACATGTTTATAAACGCACCCACGGCATAGGAATCAATACTAGTGTGGAGCTACGGTTTTACAAAAGAAAACAAAATAAGGAGCGAGCCTTTTGCAATTGTACCGGGCACAATGCCAGACTCCATACTGATACTGAAAAATTTTCTATTGAATAATTACACTTAGTCCTACCTCGTATTCGAATTCGATCACGAGGACCTACCTCGTGATCACTACACGCATTATTCGTGCCCAGACCACCAAGCCATTAAAAAACCTAAAACAATTTTTTGTAAATTCTAAATTATAATTATATCAACGTACCTTTATAAATCATAATTTAAATTACTGAAGCTCACAAAATTGTTATAAAAGTTATGTTTTGAAAGTTCCTATTGCGTTTCCTGCATTAATTTCTCATGTAAATGGTTACCCTCATCAAATTCGAATTATCCGTACAGATACATGGCATTTATATCATACAATCAAAATAAAAACGGACGAATGCAATGTAAGATTGATGGGCTTTCAATTACGCACTGTACCTATATTCATAAGCAGTCGGGTTAAAAACCTCAATAGATTGATGTTTATATTAATAATATTATGTACTAGATTCTGCCCGCGATTTCGTTTATTTTAGACAGGAACCTTATATTTTTCCGGAATAAAAAGTATCTGTGTGCCAAATTTCATTTAAATCCGTACATCCTTTTGCGTGATTGACTAAACATTTAAACATCCAAACATATAAAATTTTACTAAACCACCCCAGTACCATCACAGCCTGGCAAAAACCACTTAATTATCGAAGTGATAGAAAATAGGTCAGACTCCATCATAATCCCATATTATGTATTATCCTATAGCATCCCACTACCACCACTGAATAAAGGCTTTCTCTCACGAATCGAGAGTGAAATAGAATATAGGTGTTTATGTTCACCACGTGGACCGAGTGCAGATTGGGGTGCAGGCTTTTGGCCAACTACTGTTGGAACTTATGAAGCCGACCATAAAGTTTTCAACTTGGCTTAACTTAGCCTGTAAAAGTACTGTTACATCCTCGATTTCCACGGCTATACCGACCGCCGGTTTTTCATCAAAAGGTACTCAGTCTATTTGCTGCCTAACTTTAAGACTACGAGGTCTCCCATATGAACAACGAAGTAGGGAAATATCAAATTCAGAATATTGGACAATTGTTAAATAAAAAAGTAAAATAGTATCCGTCTATTGTTTTTTTAGTAACTAACATTACGTTAATTGAAATTTATAATGCAAACAAAGTAACTAAAGTAATGAGCAACATTAGTGGCTGTATTTAATTTACCAAATTGGGACCCGAATTGAATATTGAAAACAAAAAGTACTACACGTACGTACACTAGATTGTGAGTGTGTATAAGCAATAAAGCGAAGACCTTGGGGAAATAGGGAATTCAGTCTCGAATCGCTTACAACTTAATGGAAACTGGTATAAATACGAACTACTTATAATATATACCTATTTCTATTATAATAACTCGTGTTCTACGCAAGCGGTTTTGTACTAAGAAACATTAAAGATAATTAACTTTTGTTTATGTTATCAGAAAAGAGACATATACTTCATATAGGCTTTCATTAAGCAATCGTGCAGGTACCTTAGCGTCAGATACGTTTTATCTATATTATCACGCCAGGTCCCTTGTGGGGTAGTCAGATAGTACAGAGTTCCAACATGGCTTCCTCCACTCTGTGGTCTGTAGCGATCGTGCCAGCATTGGGTTGGGTATCCTACTGTCCGGTTGCCTGGTTTCTGGCGTGAGAGACTATGGCCTTGACGATGCGAGACTTCTCTGGGTCCGATTGAGTGCAAGTAAGGCGTCTCCGTAACCGGCGAGCGTGTCTGAGACGAACTATGATACGTTTTAGTGTAATGTTTTAGGGTTTTTATTATAAATGTTAATATTACTTATTGCATAATAATATTACTTATAGCATGCACTATTTTAAGATACAACTTTTATAAAATTAAAGATCAATCGCTTTTAAAGTTGTTTTTGTGATACCTCATGATCGTTTTCGTATAATGACATTCTCGTGATACTCTTTAACCCCTAAAGTAGGTATTTGAAAATGTTACTTAACAATAGCGGAAGATTTAGCGCAGTGGTTAAGAGCTTAAGCCGCTCCGCCCACTGTGTCTAATAGTCGCGGGTTCGATTCCCGCACGGGACAAATCTTTGTGTGATCCACAAATATTTGTTCCGGTCTGGGTATTTGTGTATGTGAATTTTCATGTTTGTAAACGCACTCACGATACAGGAATAAATCCTAGTGAGGCTAGGTTTTAAAAAAAAAAAAATCCTTATTTAATTATTTAGCATATCTTATTCTTTCAAAATTCTCGATTTTGCTAATTACTTTATAAGAAAAATAATAGACTACTACCACAGAATTTCCTAAATAAATAATGCCAGCATTAACATTGTACTTATTAAAATCGGTTTCATTAATATTAAAAATTATGAACTTATTTTTCGTAACACTAATTGGGTTATGTTATAAGGTAGATTTAATTAAACAAAAGAAGAAGTAAATAGAAATAAGTAACGTCATACCTGTGTTCCCCTAGGGATGGCAGAGGTGTACTATAAACCCACATTTCACCTAACGGCAATAAGTGATAAGTATAGTTACCGGAGACAATTCTAGACTTTATTTGTTTTTACCCGAGTGAAAGAGAGTACCGAGAGAAATTAGAAGGAAGTTAATGTTTCTCGAGTTTACTCGATGTGGTTAAGAAATCAATGAATGAACAAAATGAGTATATTTTTTTCAATGAATGATTTCCCAACCGTACCAAGTTTGTGGTTTTTAGTTGGCACGTAATATTTCTTTATAAAATTGGCACCTAAGAAAAAACAGACTACAGGTATGTCTATTTATTTGGCATGGTTTTGGCACTGGTTTGATAGATTTAAAGATAAGAGGGCATTAGATTCGTCTTAATTGTGGGAGTGAATGGGCTAGGTATGATATTTTAATACAACATTTGCGAAGCAAAAAGTGAGGGGTGAATAAAAAATATATTTGGGTTTTATAGAGATATTTCTTATATTTAAGAGTTGAGTTTGAGTAATAAATAAAATAGCTAATTGCAAATACTTTTATATAACTCCTTCAATAAACTGAAATCAATAAAATTATAATGTTTAAAATGTTCTTTTTTCACATATTGAGTTTTTAGGTTTACGCGAATATTACACACTAGTATCTGCCCGCGATTTAGTCCGCGTTGACTTTAGATAGGAACATTACATTTTTCCGGGATAAAAATTGTATCTTATGTTTTAATCCAGGTAATAAACTATCTATGTGCCAAATTTAATCCAAATCTGTTAAGCCATTTTTGCCTGATTGTGTAACAAACATACAAACTTTCACATTTATAATATTATTAGTAGGATAACATAAAACTATTTTTCGGATTTTACCGCGTCGCAAGTTTAACACCCCAGTCTTTCCCGTGACCATGGGTGCTGCAAATCACTCGAAACGTCGGGGACTTAAAAGTCAAAATAAACCGCGATAAAATCTGAAAAATAGTTTTATTTTATGTTCTTTTATGACTGTACAGAGGCCTTAGCAGAAACACATTGACATAAGCGTGACGCTACTACGCGTGACGTTTACCACATAAGAATGAACGTGACAGCACTTGAAAGCTTAGCACGAAAAAATTGACGATACCGTGACACTAGCGCGTTTATGCCATCCATGAAGCAAATACGAAGAGGAGATGGCCTAAGCTAACGAGCTTTGTGATTTCATAAAAGCATTGACGTCATCGTGGTGGGCATGGTTTACCTCAGTTTGTCATCGCTACTCGCTCTATTCACACGTCCGCTTGAGTTCGCATATCTATGAAATATTATCTTATTTTAATAAAAATAAAACGTTTAAAATTAAGTTATGTATCTTAACATGCAGAAATTACTGGGATTGACATTCTGATCCCACAAATAATATCACATTTCACTTGTATTTTTTGTCGTAATTTATTAGAATACTTCTATATTCGAAGAAGTCCGATTGAATGTTGTGCGAGGCCCAAGAGGGTTTCAGGTCCGGAAGAGGATGTTCGGATCAAGTTTTCTCTCTTCGCAACATCGTAGAGAAGCATCTGGCAGTGGGCCGGAAGGTTTTCTGCGGTTTTGTGGATCTGGAGAAGGCGTTTGATAGAGTTGTGCGAAAGAGACCTTGGGACATTTTGCCTGAGTATGGTATAAATGGCACTCTGCTGCGGGCCGTCCAGTCCACCTATGTGGACTGCAAGGCATGCGTACGGGTGGGTGGTAACATGTCACCCTGGTTTGACGTTGAAATCGGCGTCAATCAGGGTTGCGTGTTGTCCGCTAGACTGTTTATAATATATCTGGACAAAAGTCTTCAAAGACTGAAAGCGATGAATGAAGGTGTACAAATTAGTGAACTAGTGGTAAATCATCTACTATATGCAGATGACGCGGTTTTGATAGCGCCAACAGCCACTGATCTGCAATCACTAGTCACAGTTATGAAAGACGACTGCATGAAAAATGGCTTACATTTGAATGTGAAGAAAACCAAAATTATGGTTTTTGAACGGGAAGAAACCAGAACGAATGAAACCAGAACGAACGCAAGGATTGTGGTTGAGAACGATGTGCTGGAGCAAGTGAATGAGTTTGTATATCTTGGATGGGCATTCAGTAAGGATGGAAAATACACCGCTGACATAGAGAGAAGAGTGAGTGCAGGGAACAGAGTGAATGGCACGATGGGAAAGCTATTTGGGAGCCGGCACTTAAGCCGAAAGGCGCAGCTGGCCATACATAATGGAGTGCTTGTCCCAACGCTGTTATATGGCAGCGAGAGCTGGGTATGTAAGAAGGAGAATTAAAGTAGGATAAATGCGGTGGAAATGCGAGCTCTGCGGAAGATGTGCGGAGTGAAGCTGACCGACCGTATTCGCAACAGCTTAGTAAGAAAGCAAATAGGTATGAAAGAGAGTATCGGTGTAAAGATGAGAAAGGGTATGCTCCGTTGGTTTGGGCATATAGAAAGAATGTCCGAAGAAAGAATGACAAAACTGATATACAATGCGAAAGTGGAAGGATGTAGGTACCGGGGAAGACCTAGACTATCCTAACATGACCAAATAGACCGGGTCTTATCTGAAGGACAAGTCAGAAGTCTCTGTAACCGGCGAGCGTGTATGAGACGAACTATGAGAGTAGAGGAAGCCAGAGAGGTATGTAAGGAAAGAGCCTGTTGGAACTCTGTACTCTCTGCCTACCCCGTAAGGGATCTGGCGTGATGATATAGATAGATAGATAGACTTCTATATTAAAAATGCCATCTACCGTAATATAATTGAACTTACAAGTAACATTGACATAGACGAACCGTTTAGTTCTTACCAGTCTCCGCCAGATGGCAAATACAAATGTGGGTTGGGCGTAACGTCCCTCTCGCCCTATGCCAGCCCGCGCAACGACACAATTCTTTCTATAGAAAAATCTGTTTAGGCCATCTCCCCTTCGTATTTGCTTCGTGATGCCATTCTTGTCTCTCTACAAATTGATTAACGGCCAGTTTTAATATTTAACTCAAGGATAGATTTAATCATTTTAGCCTATACTGCCCACTGCTGGGCAAAGGCCTTCTCTCACAAATCGAGGTGAAAAAGATCAGGTCATACTCCACCACGCGGACCCAGTGCGGATTGGTGGAGGCAGGTTTGTGGCCACCTGCTGTTGGAACTTATCAAGCCGCCTTTAAGGCTTCCAACTCGGCTTAACGACTACCACATTAAGTGGTAGCCGGGACCAACAGCTTAACGTGCCTTCCGAAACACGGAGACGCTCGAATATTAAAATGCCACAAACGGTCACCCATCTCAGGCCGACCGAGTCGAACGCTGCTTAACCTTGGTAATCGGCAAGAACATCGCGGTCGTACAGCGCTACGAGCGAATAGGAAGAATATTTTTCCTCAAGCAAATTTGTCCTCGAGTTTAATATACACTCTTTCTCGATAACGTCAAGTTATCCTCAATTTGTTTATTAAACATTTTTTTTTTAATAATTTAGACTTTATTATGATATACCTACGAGTATTACCACCTGAGTTAATTAATGTACGTGCTCTAATCATTACGGTAATGCGGCCGGGCTTAAGCACAGTTGGACCGGCGATTTATCCATGTGACCGGTTGAGCCCTGGGGAGCCGGCGACGCATTAAATACTGAAATCGTGGATTACGTTTGTAGAGCAACATTTAACATTTTCACACGTTATTACCACCAATAACTGAGGTCAAGATTTTAAAATTATATTTAGAATAAATACATACTATCCACACTTAATACTAATATTATAAATTCGAAAGTAACTCTGTCTGTCTGTTTGTTACCTTTTCACGCCCAAACCGCTGACCAGACTTTATCCAGGGGAAGGACATAGCCTACCTTTTGTCTCAAAAAAAATCTTAGGGTGTGAAGTTGCGGGCTTAGTTAGTAAATTTGGAACTTCGTACTCTCTACCTACCCGGCCAGGGATCTGCCTTGATAATATTATTATTCGTCCCACTGCCGGGCAAAGGCCTCCCTCCACTTTTTCCGCTCTCCCCTGTCATTTGCCATCTCAGGCCAGTTCTGTAAAAATGCATCCAGTTCATCCCGCCATCTCCGTCTGGGCCTACCGCGTTTTCTTTTCTTGTGGGGACCAGTCAGCAGTGATTTTGACCCATTGGTAGCTTGCCATGTGGCGACATGTCCAGCCCAGTCCCACTTAAGCTTGGCGGCTTTTTGACATGCGTCGTCAATTTGCGTTATGGAGCGTAGTGTGGTGTTTCTAATAGATTGAAAAAAATGTATACGTCTATATTCCCCTGGAGGTGACAGAGGTGTATTATGTGCACCCATACTTCGCAGACCTAGTAAGGTACGTGACCCTGTATGATTGGGAACCAGCCTATCGCCATTTCACCAAAATTCAAGATTGCAGACTGGCACCGAAATTTTTTCGACGAGGATTCGAATTTAGGACCTCGTGATGGCAAATCGAACTATGTGTCACTAGACTTACAAGGCAGTCTACCAAAACATTACATTTTTATGGTGTTCATTTTATAAAATTTTGTTTAAGCCAAATTTCACAATAAAAGCTTCATTCGAAAAAAGCTTTGTAAGAAAACCTATCGCGTCTCATTTATTATTAATTATTAATTTCTTTTGTAGATTTAAAAGGAAATACGCGACTTTCATGTTGAACATATCATGCTATAAATTACGAGCACTTATATACTCAGGACTTTCTTCAGAAGAACCTAGCCACAGAAATTGTGAATTATTATTATAGGATTATATAGTAAGGGTACTCTCATTTTGTTCACCTTTTTCATTTCGAGATCGGAGTGGAAAAAACTGTTTCCCGTTCGATACTACCTGCCTGAACCCACATCGTATTCATGGCCGTACCTTTTTGTACCAATCCAATTCAGTTGATGGGCATGCGTTTGACCGGAAGTGATTTGGCAATAGTCAAATAGGTGAAGTGTTCCTATTTATTTATTTGATCAATCTTAAAGCAATTACTTTAATAGAATAAAGTATAAGTGATAGCAATATCTATACATATAATAAAACTGAATCGAGTCAAATCTGTACTTTGAATATTTTGATTAGGGTACACTTTCTTATCGATATAGAGGCCAAAACATTTTATTTTTTAATTATTGTATGTCTGTCTGCCTGGCTGTCTCTTTGTATTTCAATCACGCAAAAACTACCGAACGGACTTCAATGAAATTTGGTATGGTGATAACTTATACCCTAACTTAAAATATTAAATACTTTTTATCCCGGAAAATGAAGCGATTCGGGATTATCGCAGGAAAACCATAAAACTTTATTAATTTCATTATTTTTAGTAGCAAGCTGCAATGCTACGTTAAAACGTGTGATTTTACCTACTCATGAATTCCCCCATGAACCCCATGAATTCCCCCATGGACTCGGGTTCGTCTCCTCAAGAAGAAACTGTTTATGTTTATACACATTTAATTTAAATATGATATATTCAGATACGATTTCTTGCATGAATCGATGATGCAGTCAAGATTTTCTCTTCGGGATCGAACTCTTTAACGATGAATGACCCGGACACGAAACTTTTCATATTCGTTTAATTAGGGAAAAAATACACGATTCTTGCGGGATAGTTTTTATATCTCTATACTATCGCGGCTGTACGGATTTTAGATACTTAGTATGGAGGTATCTTAGGTCAGTCCAGGATCTGTGCCATCCCAGAAAGGCCGGTCTTCCTATGTCATATGACAAAATAAACGCGTGCGTAGCCGTGGGTAACAGCTAGTTTCTAATAAGAATTAAGAAAATAATTTGGATCGTTGGAACTATGTACCTCTCTACCTACCTCGCCAGAGATCTATCTGGTGTATTGATATAGCAAAGAAAAAATAAATACATCTAAACAACAATAAATATGGATAATTCTGTTATTTTTTATGTATTTATATTTCAATCTTATTTCAGCAATCGGGTCAAAATTACCAGGATTAAAGGCGCAGGCAAAGACCCCCCCCCCCCTCCCGCCGAATCTTGGCGTCGTTTAAAATCCGATATGCTCCGCCAATTTCCCCTGAGGCTGGCGGAAGTCCATGAGGATTTCCCCACGTAAAAAAGTTGGTAAGTGATATAGACTCACTATTGACGTCTTGGATTTACGAATATTACTTATGAAATACAACTGTTTTTCGGATTTTATAGCGGTTTATTTTTGATTTTTAAGTTCCCGACGTTTTAACAAAAATAATTAAGAAGTTTAAATCCTTAAACTTCTTAACAACTATGCCTTTTGGACGTCTTACACCTTAGTCTGTGACCATGGTGCTGCTTGAAACAACTTAAAAATCAAAAATAAAACGCGACTTAAACCGAAAAATAGTTTTATTCCATAGACTATTTAAAAGTTTTAATCTCCCTAAACACTGGTTGGCGGGGTGCCGAAACGTCCGTTATCGTTCAAGAGTAGCCTCTTGTAGACGGGTTGCTATTTTTGGCGTTCCACGTGCCAACGCCAGATGGACCTACACACCCACACAGTAGGTATTTACGTACTACTTGTGTGTATACTTTCGAAGTCACTAAAACTTCAACTCCATAAAAAGTCTGGTTGGTGTACTTGTAAAGGCAGTGAACTTGTTTCGGTTTGATCAGATACGCTGTTAGAACAATATACTGTTGTGTTCAAGCTTCGTCTGTTTGTGGTTTTTTTTCTAAGAACTTATAAAGACGTTTCATTATGTTATTTTTTAATGATTTTGTTAATGAACCAGAGGGCTTGGCGCAAATACATTAACGTTAGCGTACTGCTATCGAGTTGATGTGCCATCCTTTTCACACTAAAAATTCACTAAAATAAAGATGAAGGTGACAGCATGTTTTGTCGACAACGTTACGATAACGTCTACGTGTTTGTGCTAAGCCCTCAGATCAAAGACTTGTTTTCTGAAAGGAAAGGGTGATAGTTCCCGTTATTTACTATACTCTTTAGTGGTTGCTATCAATCTCGACTTGACGGTGCACGTACAGGAACAAAATATAATTTACTGCCATCCTGTATAAATAGTCAGTCAACCGTGAAATGTGTTATTAAAGTTCAGTGCAGTGTGGGATATAACGTTCCTATATTTGAAACTAGTTCAATAAGAAACAAGATACGAACACCGTATAGGTAACTGCTGTACGTGTTCGGGATGTACCCACCGTCTTTAACGAAAAGGCATTCCATAACTTGACTAACAATTGTAGCCTTGTATGAATAAGGCATAAAAGCATTTATAGATTTGACTTTATTGTCTAAAAGTTAATTAAATTTTCGGCAAAGGCATGTGTCACTAATAACACTTTCTCCACTCTTATAATTTATCTAAATAAATTATAAGCCTGGAGAAGGCTTGATGTGTGTATCAGATTGAGCCCTTTTAACTGTGTTTTATTTCTACTGATTATTATCTTTGCGTCAATCAGTTACTCTATATGAGAAAGGTACTTACTTTAAAGAGACAATTTTCTTGGCAGCGTTAAGTACCACAATTAAGCTTTTACCAAACTGTTTTACAAGTTATCTGCCTGAAAAAAATTTTGACGACATATTGATGAAATCATTTTACTACAAACAGTAAAGTTGTGCACTCTGTACAGATAATAAAGATTGACGGACGAATTAGCGCAGTCGTTAAAAGTTTAGGCCGGTCCGCCCACTGTGTGTAATAGTCGCGGGTTCGATTCCCGCACGAGACCAATCTTTGTGTGACCCACAATTATTTGCTTCGGTCTGGGTATATGTGTATGTGAATTTTCATGTTTGTAAACGCACCCACGACACAGGAACAAATCCTAGTGTTGGGCTACGTTTTTAAAAAAAGGGAGAAGAGAAGAGAACGATGATGATGGATGGGCATCTTGAGAAAAATTGCCATTTTATCATACAACATCACACTTGACTAATGGAACAAAACGGAAGTCATTGTATTCCTTCAGTGGTTAGTATTCGTTCAGCATTACACATAAATATTTAAAACACTACACAAAATTTTGGTAAAAGGAACAAAATATCACTCATCTGTTTCCCGACAATCACTTACACTTCTTAAAGCTCCCCAATAGTTAGGATGACGTAGTGAAATGTACCCACGACGAATTATTTGACGTACTTTCTGTCTGACGTACTTGACGTCACTTTAATCTTTATTTACTACACCTGTAGCAGGAGAGAGATGGCATGCCAACATGATTGTACAATAAAGAAGTAGTGTGTGTACCTATTACTCTATTATAATACACAGAGAGAGGAGTTAGTGTAGGCAATAGAGAGAAGAGTGAGTGCAGGCAATAGAGTGAATGGTGCGATGGGAAAGCTACTTAGGAGCCGGAGCTTAAGCCAGAAGCGCAATTGGCCATACATAACGGAGAGCTTGTTCCAATGCTGTTATATGGCAGTGAGAGCTGGGTATGTAAGAAGGACAATGAAAGCAGGACAAATGCTGTAGAAATACGAGCTCTGCGGAAGATGTGCGGAGTGAAGCTGACCGACCGTATTCACAACAACGGAGTAAGAAAGCATGTAGGTATGAAAGATAGTATCGGTGTAAAGACGAGAAGGGGTATGCTCCGTTGGTTCGGACATATAGAAAGAATGTCGGATGAAAGAATGACAAAACAGATATACAATGCGAATGTGTTGTAGATACCGGAGAAGACCTAGACTATCTTACCATGACCAAATAGATTGTATCTTATCTGAAGGGTAAGGCAAGAGACTCCGTAACCGGCAAGCGTGTATGAGACCAACTATGAGAGTGGAGTAAGCCAGAGAGGTATGTAAGTAAAGTAACTGTTGGAACTCTGTACTATCTGCCTACCCCAAGGCAGGGAGAGGGGAGTGTAAAGGGTTCTGGTTTATGTGGTATGTCAGTTTATGGTGAAAATAAGAAGATCAGTAATTAGAGAGAATAATGTTTTATTAACTGGTACTCTAATTAACTGGTAATGCTGACGGCGCCACCTTGCGCAATACATGTACACCGTACAGGGAGGCAAGGGATTTGGGGTGATTATATAGAAATAAACTATATAGTAATATGTGTAATCTTTGAGACCAAGCAAATTTAACGTTACATAACGTGAAATTTTCTTGGTCCCAAAGATAACAATATATTTCCTTGAGCCTTATTTAACATCAACCAAAATATTATTAGAAATTTTACATTAATTAGGAGTCGACAGTATCTCCGCAATTCATCTGCAGAATCTTTTAAAGAAGTTTTGTTTACGCCAGAAGTCGCGAAGTTTGTCAAAGAAAGGCGCGTTTCATTTTCCTTTTCAACAATAAAGGAAAGAGATGAATAGAAAATACGTGGAAATATACGTACAAGATGAGGCCGAATGAGTTCTAGCTACATTTGTGATGCGGACTATTTCGAATGTTGAATTTTTTTCCGTTATTTGTAGAATATTTGGTTCCAGCTTATGTACTTCATATTTTCTTTTAGGTCAGGTTAACAAGAGGCCTAAGATATTAAGGGCACGTTCCAACTCTATACATTAATGAACAAAATTTTATAGAGAGTACATGGCGTTTAAGATCAAAGGGCTTAGTATGAACATATTGACATTATCACGGTATCGAATCGATGCGCCATCACTTTCACTCTTAAATGTTTATAAATAAAGATGAAAAATAGTGACAGCACTATTTCTTGCCAATGTCACAACAACGACAAATGACTTGTACTTAGCCCTTTGGGCCCTAACAAAACAGTGCTGAAACAGAATCTAAACCTACGCTGATCTAAGTTTTCGTATTTTAGTACCTGATACTTCTACGTAAACAGCTAAACGCTGTTGATTCAAGGCCAATAAAATGTGTTTTTCAAGGGGTATTATTCGTAGAATCAAGAATTAGAATTCGTAGAATACCCTGAAATGACACCCACCATTATACGTGGGTTCGAATTCCAAATAAAAAAAAAACAACACTCACCTACATACCCCACTATAGTCCCCAAGGGGGGGTGGCAGTGGTGTACTCAGTACAACCACGTTTCGCCGACGATGTTAGGTCCCATGTAATAGGGAGCGAGCCTATTGCCATAGACCGGACACGATTCCAGACTCCGGACTCATACTGGGAATTTTTCGTTAGAAAAACTACATTTGTCCGACCTAGGATTTGAACCCAGGACCTAGTAATCACAAAGCGATGTGTTTTGCCACCGAGCATATTCAGAGTAATGTATAACATAACATTCAGAATAATGTGTTGAATGCTGAAAGCCTGCTGTAATAAAATTCAAATAAAAGTAAATTGGAATTACATCCAATTATCTACTGTATTCGTATTCATGTGGAGCCATTGTTTGTCTAATTAATTTGAGTGTTGTTTATTCGTTTACATGGTGTGTAGTGTTTGTTTGATATATGGTTCGTTGTTATCTTTTTTGTTCATATTTTTATTGTTTTAGCCATTGTAATAAGTGTCTTATTTAATCATGGCGCAGGTGACCACCCGGTAATATGCGTGAAGTTGCTTTTTCGAGATGCTAAATCTCTTCAATTGCTCCGTTGGCTTAAAATGCATCTAGGTGACAAATTCTTCATAGCCACAGTAGGTGACAGATTTATTTTACTTTTTCTACTTTGTTTTAGCTGTCTTTCGTACATATTACGAGGCATGCCTTTTAAGTTTTGTCGTTAGAAGAAAAAAACACAACTTGAACCGTATAGTACTTTTAATTGTTTTTCAAAGTATTCACCACGTAGCTTAATACACTTTTCCATTCGCTCAAACCAGTTATTATAACATTTATTCCACTCTAAAGTGGGGGTATTCAAAATGGCTGACTTGAAAGCGTCGACTGCTTCTTCACCTGACTGAAACCTTTGACCACGAAAACTTTTCTTAATTTTAGGAAATGTAAAGAAATCGTTAGGGCTTAGGTCAGGACTGTATGGAGGATGGTCAAGAATTTCTACTTTTTCCTGCATCAAATAGTCAATCGTTTGACGAGCGCTGTGTGAGCTTGCGTTGTCGTGGTGCAGGATGATGCGTCGCTTTGAGTTAGATTTTTCGAAGTTCGGCGATGACTTGTGGTAAACAAACTGTGGTATACCACTCTGCGTTATCCGTTCTACGATCTTCAAGTGCAATAGTCGCAACATGGCCGATTTTTCCAACGAACGTGGCCACCATCTTCTTTGAAGTGCTTCGAGAACGAACAACTTTAGTCGGCTTTGGCTCGTCTTGAAAGACCCAGATCGTAGATTGTTGTTTGGAATCAGGATCGTAGGCATAGATCCAAGATTCGTCACCACTGATGATGTCGTAGACGTGGTTTGATTCTCCTCGGTTGAACCTTTGCAGAATTTTGTTACACCATCTGACGCGGGCCGCCTTGTGATCGTCGGAAAGCAGATGCGGTATCCAACGGTAAACTAGCTTTCTCACACCAAGCGCTTCATGCAAGATCTTTTGAATGGTTGTCCCTGAGATGCCTAATAGAGCCTCTATCTTTCGATACGTCACATGATGATCTTCGAGAATTAGTTGTCTCACAGCAATGATGTTATCTTCAATGAAGGCGGATTTTGGGCGTCCTTCGCAAGATTTGTCACAAACACTAGTATGTCCACGCTGGAATTCTAAATACCAGCGTTCGACAGTCCGCAGACATGGGGCTTCATCACTGAATACAGATGTCAGCTCTTCAAAACACTGAAGCCGTGTCAGGCCTCTTCTAAAGTTGTAGAAAATTATTGCACGAACATTTTCCTTAGAAAGATTCATTTTCGTACGTAACCTGACAGATTCCAATCGACGCTGTGACTAAACAATAGCATTAATCCTAATACTTTCAACTGTTTTGATATTCAAAATTTAAACAAATTCGAATATAGAACAGTTCCAAATTCAAAATTGCCGGGAAATATCGAAACGACAGAACTTAAAAGGCATGCCTCGTAATATACAAATTATTAACACTACCAGTGCATTATAGCTGGCCGTCTATCACTGTCAAACTGTTGAAGTGTTGTTGAAGTAGGTACTTTTTACTTAGTCATTAGATTTCCAATTATTGTGAAAAAAAATGGGTCCCCAAGATATACCTTTTTTCAATTGGAGAAAATCCCACAAAAGTGGAAGAGGATAAAGAAATTTAAAGATTTGACAGTATTTTGTGTAGCAAAATATCGACATAATTTAAGCAATAAAAACGATAGCTAAGCTTTTCTTTATTTGATTTGATTCCTAGTCCAATACAAAGACGGGATAACCGTAAATGTCAAAGAGGAGGTCGAACAGAACTTAGAACTCTAATCTTAAAAGCTACTAATATGTTACATAAAACTACAAATATGTTACAAGTTGGGAACAACTTAGTGAGACATTTGAAGCACAGCGGAAATTAAAACAATAAAATTGGCAATCCGCCAGCTAACCTGACAAACGGGATGCTTCTGGTTGTCACCGATCTCGATTGTCAAAACACTAAATTGCTTAAGCGCAATAAGAACCAAGAAAAAGTATCAAGAGAAGTGCTAATTTTACAAATAAATTTCTTTTTATTTTAATACTAGCAATTTCCCGCAGTTTCATACCGGGTCGACAACAGCGCCACGTACCGGGCCTATGTTATTTCAGAGTAGCGTAGCCGTCTAACGGTAAAAGAATTATTAAAATTGCTTCACTAGTTTCAGAGTTTATTGATTACAAATATACAGGGAAATCTTTCTTCTTTATCATATGAATAAATATAATTTAAATATAGATAAAAGTAGATCCCGTAAAAATATTTAGACAGGTTATAGAAAGATTCGATAAGGAAATGTTCCACATATACAAATTTCGTTTAGTCCATTCAATTAGACCGCATTTGCACGAACGCTTTTTCAACGCGCGGGGCTGAAGCGGTGTTAATTTTTTCCGTATAAAGGTACTGTTATTGGTTTCATTCCAGCGCCTTATTAAAGCGCTTTGATAAAGCGATTGTGCGAATGAGGAACTAAACTACCCCCTCCGTTGTAATTAATTCAGTACGCTTTAAACTTTTATCTGAAGTAAAATAAAGCAATATTAATCTAAAAACACCTTTTTAAAAACAAGCTAAAAACACAACGAACATATACTGTTCTCAGATTTACGCGAATATTACACATGAAATAAAACTATTTTTTCGAATTTTATTTCGGTCGGGAACTTAAAAATCAAAATAATCGAAAAAATCTGAAAAAATAGTTTTACAACGAACATAGCTTGCTTAGTTGAGTACTTTTTATGGCTCTCTTTCGGCTCCATCATCAGAACCTGGAGACCATCCGGGTCTAAAGTACTCGACAAATCCAACGCGCCCAAACACGGCGGCGTTATATTTAGTACTCATATGGATCCATTGGCCACCTTTCGAATTCATCATTAGACCCTGAACACTATCTGGCTGTCTATTACTTCTTAATACCAATCTAACAATACTTAACACGGGGGGGCGTGAAGTTGTATAGTTCACATGTTCTTATGACCACCTTCCGACTCCATCATCAGGCCAACTCCGTGATGCCATATTATTATATTATCATCAGACTTACACGCGTATGCCAAATTTTAGATCAATCGGATACCCGCAAGTGCTTGAAAAATCGATCACTAGATTTGAACTAAAAAGACGGACAGACAGACATACGAACATTGCAAATTAAATAAAAGCTTAAAAAAAAATAAACACACGACTATATTCCCCTAAGCAGAGATGGCAAAAGTGGATTAGTAACTTTGGTACGGATAAGGATGAAAGTAACTTTGGTACGGATCTTGGTGTCATCCATCTCGAACCGACCGAGCCGAACGCTGCTTGATCTTGGAGATCACTAAGAATACCGCGGTCACATAGCGCCTCGAGCGCCTCAATATACTTCACGGTCAGCGGCGGTAAATAATTCACATCGGCTAAAGAGGGAGATAATCGGCTACTTTCGGCTTTATAGCGCTCTACGTCGGCTCTATTATGCTGAATAATTAATTTTTATTATTAATTATTACATTATGTAACGTTTTTAGTCAGTCCTTGTTGTCATATTACCGCCGCTTTCTATAGTTCCGTAAAATTTACAATTAATACAAAATTAATGTCTTCTAGCCTCTTCTAGAATTATACAGAATCCGTAGTTCGCCTTGAGCTACTGGGAGTCTATTTCATCTGCGCAATAACAAAGCATAACCCTGTACGAGACTATAGTTAGAAGCGACAGACAACCCTGACAAGGAAGAAGTAACTTTGGTACGAAGCTTAGTGCAATACAAATCTAGCTACATACATAGTACATAGTCTAGTTAATGAGTTTGTAGTCATAAATAGACAAAATAAACACCGTTACGCCTATATTTCCCAAGCGGGGGTGACAGAGGTGTATTGTTCATACCCACTTTTCGCTGACAATGTTAGGTGCCATGGAAAAAGCGTCGAGGCTATTGCCATATACCGACCACAATTCCAAACTCCGGACTGATGCTAGGAGTTTTTTAATAGAACAACTACATTTATTTGACCTAAGGTATGAACCAAGGACCTCGTAATCGCAAAGCACATTATTCGCCACTAGACCAACGAGGCAATAATTTGCAGTCCCACTTTATAAAATTATCGTAGGTTCTGCGTTTATTGACTTTTATGATCTAGTAGACTGCCACATAGTCGCATCACGACTCAAGCCATGTATTTCACAAATTCACTCGAATGAATTTGTATGACTCGCACTCAAATAAAAAAAAATTTACTCGAGTCCACTTGCACTCGAGTTACCGAGTCAACTCGGCGCACCGAGTAGATTCGGTGAGCGCTAGATAGATGTCACTGGTTCACTATAGTCTACGTCACCAGGTTATAAACAAATTCAAACTTGCATATTGTAAAGTCAACAAACATGAACTTAGTTTGATTTGTGAAGTGGTTCTGCTATAATTGTTTGTTCACTGTGAATTGAAATAAAACTATTTTATGGACCCATGGTCACGGGAGGGACTGACGGTCCCTCCCGTGACCATGGGTGCTACAAAGCACTCGAAACGTCGGGAACTAAAAATCAAAAATAAACCGCGATAAAATCCGTCCGCCAGAGAGGTATGTAAGGAAAGAACCTGTTGGAACTCTGTACTCTCTGCCTACCCCGCAAGGGATCTGGCGTGAGGTTATAGATAGATAGATAGATAAAATCCGTAAAATAGTTATATTTCATGTGTAATATTCGCGTAAATCTAAGAACTCAATCACTGTGAATTTATTTATTGATACTTAACATTAGTGGTGTATGTTATTATAAAAGGTAACATATTAACACATATTATTTATTTAATAAAAGTACCCATTTAAAAATGCTTTTACTACACTAACCGAAACTTTCAACTCGAGAGATAACTTTCACTCGAGTTTCCCGGGCTGTAAAAAGTGAACTCAAGTTACTATAAACCCGGATATAACTCGAATAACATAATTAATAGCCCGAGTGAGTCGAGTCACAAAACCCTACTCGAGTCGGATCATTACTACCACATTGACGTACTGACTTATCTGAGACTGTCTTATCGCTACTCTAGTGGCCTATAGTAGCTTAAATCTCAGGTTAGTATGAATAATACTAAGCCTGAGGTGTAGAATTATGCTCAATTTAATGGCAATAGACCTTCTATTAAACCGAGGCCTGTCGTCGTCAGTAAAATATCAGTGTACTCAGAAAACCTTCGCTACCCTCATATTGAGGAATGTAGGTGCGACGATGTTTTATTTTTATAGTTTAATCTGAGAAATCATTCGATTTCAATTCTTACGGTGTGAGTATCATGAAAATGTCATTTAAAAATAATTCCAAACATGAAAGTAAAAAACTCAATATGACATTCTTACAAAAAAAATAACGACCCAGTGACCTTATATAGTACATCTCTAGTTTTTTTTTTCTCATCAAAGAGTAAATCGTCTCTGTCCCTATACGTACGTATTACTGGAATATTATACTTTTAGTCAAATGTGGTGGTCGTATATTATTTTGTATCGGTCAACCATAAGAATAACTCATAAACAAGTAACGCTACATATTGATTGATAATATTGCATCGCCCGATATGCTGACTGTCATGACTCGGTGGAACTCCCGGATATTATTTTGTTCATAATGATGGTGACTCGACAAAAGCGCATTCTCTATTTTATTCTTAGACAAGTTGAGAACGAAACAACTCAATTAATCAAAATACATTTTATAGAATACAACCTATTGTTTGTCAGGTATAACCCACTATTAACGTTTACTTTTTTCTTTGGTCTACTGGGTTCTGGGGGTATCACTAACAGATTCACGATAGCGTGACATCGACAAGAAAGAGTGCTATCACTTTTGGCTTTATTTGGTAAATTTGTAGTGTGAAAAGGATGGCATATTAACTCGATAGCGTAACGCTAATGTCAATTTGTTTATGCTAAGTCCTCAGTACCGTTTTACGTACATATTTTATCACCCATTACACATTTTTAATTACCTTGTTGGTCTAGTGGCACATAATTTGGCTGAGAATCATTAAGTTCTGGGTCCGAATCCTAAGGTCGGTATTATTCCATAAAAAATATTAGAAGCAGGACGGAGTTTGAAGTTGTATCCGGCATTGTGGCAACACGCCCACCCTATTACATTGTACACGTAATATACTTGGATATATGGGTGGAAATAAGCGAAAATATGTAAATCGCAGGCAGAGTGACATTTAGAATAGAATTCTGACGTGTAGAAATAAATTTTAAATTATTCTTGCAATATTTTGATGATAAACAGATAATTGCTTATCTCTGTCCATATTTAAGTATACCTTACACATTTCTGCCACCTCCGCTTCAGGAATGTATATGTGTTTCTTTAAGCTACATTCTAGTTAGTCACCGTTTTCAACCGGAGTGATGTTGAGCCGAATTATGGGTATATTCCACTGCAGTCACTTGGGTGACCTAAGGCGCTAATTAGAGTCCAATGATCACCCAACAGCAAATTATTCAAGTCATTATATTCCTCGTGATTCTTTTTTAAAAACTGTGACACATATGGAACGTTCGGTATGTAGCATTCCGATATTATTTCACACTTAATCAAGGTCACTAACATAGACTCAGACTAAAATCAATATACCTCCTTTAGAGTGAAAACTTTGGAAATGCATTCGTATCACGTCTACATTCCCCAGGCGGGGGTTGTAAAGGCGTACTCTGTACACCCAATTTTATGCCTATTGTGATTTTATCAGGCATATTACCTGATTCTGGACTGATATAGTGAATTTTCCCATTAGAAAATTCACTCTGTCCCATCTAGGATTCGAGCTCATACACAGTACAGACGAATTATGATTCATCTTAATTAAGTAAGAAATTCGGGCTTCAATACTTTGATTTCACCCGACGGATTAGTGGTCCACAGCGCAGGCCACTCCGCTCACTGGTTCAAATAGCGGCGGGATCGATCCCCGGACAAATATTTGTGTCACCCACAAATAATTTGCACTCCCACGAGACAGGAATTATTATTTAAATGAGAAAATACAATATCAAAATACAACCTGTCGCAACTCTGTACCTAGTCTCTGCCTACCTCACAAGCACAGTATATCAAGGAATCTGATAGATAGAAAAATAAAGTATCTAACTACGTTTTTTATTCCCGAGCTTTTACGTAGTAGATAATATTTAATTTCCTTTGGCCAAAGCGACCTCTTTACACCTCCACAAATCACGATCCTGAGTCATTCAAGATAATGGTCTTCCCGGTGATAAATGTCGCTATACCTATAGGTAACTTTATATTTCTAATAGAAAAGATTTTCTTTCAAAATCTATTTAATTACGCCAGATACTTATCCGTATTTCAAAATGTTACACCGTCACGCCTATATTTCCTAAGCGGGGAGGGCAGAGGTGTACTGTGTACACCCACTTTTCGCCGACGATTTTAGGTCTCATGTAATAGGGGAGCCTATTGCCATATACCGGGCACAATTCCAGACTCCGGACTGATACTGGTAGTTTTTCGATAGAAAAACTTCATTTGTCCAACCTAGGATTTGTACCCAGGCTCTCGTGATCGCAAAGCACGTTATTCACCACTAGATCAACGAGGCAGGCAAAATGTCAGTCAGTCATTTTAAAATGTCGTCGATTTCAATACCTGCTACGTGCAAAAAGTATAACTTTGAAATCTATACTTCTATATTAATATTATAAAAAGGAAAGATTTGTATTTTTGTACGTTTGTAACGAATAAACTTAAAAACTACAGGACCGATTTCAAAAATTCTTTCCCCATTAGAAAGCTCCCTTATCCAGAAGTAACATAGGCTATATAACATAGACCCGTTAGGTGGCGCAGTTGTCGACCGGGTACGAGTACGGGAAACTGCTAGTATTGAATAAACACATTCTCCTGTAAAATTGTGTATGAAGTAGATTTCTAGAGCACGTTTTTTAACGACCACAGTACACTGCATAATGTTTAGAGTCACATAACATTCTTTTTATACATAAATTTGGTTAGTAAACTAATCATAATAGTCGAAATATCAAAATTCCCAAAAAGTGCACATAGCAATATTTGACAACGATTTAAGAGATAATTAATTGATTCAGGCAATCTGGTAATCGTAGTAGGCCTGCATGGTATCGGTGTTTTTTTGCAATCACTAAGGTTAAGGAAAGCCTGCAGTGATAGCCTAGTGGTTAGACTGTTGGACTGCAAAGTCAGAGGTCTCGGGTTCAAACCAGGGCACGCATCTCTGCCTTTTCGAAAACATGTGCGTATAAAAAATAACAAGCACTTGATTTAACAGTGAAGGAATACATCGTGAGGAAACCTACATGCCTGACAGTTTTTCGAAGTGTGTGAAGTTCGCCAACCCGCACTGGGCCAGCGTGGTGGACTATGGCCTAAACCCTCTCAGTTTGAGAGGAGGCCCGTGCCCAACGGTGGGACAGTTTCTTAACAGGGCTAATATTATTATTATAAGGTTAAGCAGCGTAAGGCTCGGTCTGAGATGGGTGACCGTTTATGGTAATGCGTGCTTCAGACATCACGATAAGCCGTTTGTCCCGGATGCAACCTAATGTGGTACTTGTTAAGTCAAGTTGGAGACCTTACAGGTATCTTAATAAGCTCCAGCAGTATCTATCTATCTATCTATATCATCATGCCAGATCCCTTGCAGGGTAGGCAGAGATTACAGAGTAGTAGTAGAGCTCCAGCAGTAGTGGACCATAAATCTACCCATACCAGTACGTACTGAGTTTAACGGTGAAGTATGACCTAATCTTTCTCAGCTCAATTTGTGAGGGCCATTGCCTTATAAGGAGACAGTATTTATAGACTACAAAAAATAAACACCGTCATGCCTATATTCCCCAAGCGGGGGTGTCAGAGATGTTCTGTGTACACCCACTTATCGCCGACGATGTTAGGTCCCATGTAATAGAAAGGGAGTAGCGAGTCCATTGCCATATACCGGGCACAATTCTAGACTGCCTCGTTGGTCTGGTGGGAAAGCGCATCGCTTTGTGATCACGAGGTCCTGGGTTCAAATCCTAGGTCGGACAAATGTAGTTTTTTTAACGAAAAATTCCCAGTATGAATCCGGAGTCTGGAATTGTGCCCGGTATATGGCAATAGGCTCGCCCCCTATTACATGGGACCCAACATTGTCGGCGAAACGTGGGTGTACTCAGTACACCTCTGCCACCCCCTCCGGGGAATATAGGCGTGACGGTGTCTTAATTCTCAACTCCAGACTAATACTGAGAATTTTTAGATATGACTACATTTTTTCGACTTAGAATATGAACCTGGGCCTTGTGGTTGCAACACGCATTATTCGTCAACGAAGCAGTCACTTTACTTATAGACTAATTTTAATATCATTTAAAATATGATTCAAAACATTACCTTACATTACCGTATTGTATTCTAAGCGAGTGTAGAATATAAAGATTGTATAAGCACGCATTTAAAAACACACTTAGTACCTCACCATATAAAGACCTCCACTAGCAAACGTGATGCGTTTCTAACAAATTAGCATCTTAACGATTAACTTGCGCGATTGAAGAGACATCGGATACCCATTTACAGCTCTCGTGTGACTCACTTCGCATCTCGGTGACTTAATAGCATCGGATAAACAAGGCCGCCTTGAACTATAATGCTTATAGATTATATACTAAAATCAGCAACTGTTTTTGTTAGATAACAATTTTTTGTATTGACTTTTTTTCCGTCAGATCGCTCAAGGAATTGAGACAATAATGTGTAGTGTAAATAATATGTAAGCAACACTGATTTATCTAATTTGTGGTTTGCATTAAATTGCATTTTTCTTGTAATATTTATTAATAGTTTTTTATAGTGATTCATTCATTCGATTTCATTTAAGACACTGTTTCTGACATTCACCTTGAGTTCTATCATTGCGCAGTTGCGAACTAAATTATAATTTTATGCCCACAATTATGTAATATAAATATAATATTATTTTTTACACTTACCTACTCGCAAAACAAATCTAATTCAATGCACTGCACGCAAAATCCTCAACATATAACTTCACTCAATACACTTCCACAGTATGTTCGGTGTCACAACAGATTCTCAACTAAAACACATAAAAAAATAATCATCTCACAGATATATTCGTTATTCGTAAACGGCGCGAAATTTATCGCATCGGAAAGTTACGATCGCACGACACGTACCAACGCTAAGAGCGTTGCCGCCGTACTGGCTTACGTACGTACTTCCACAATCTACCGAGGGCTTAAAGGTCGCAAACTACACGTAATCACACCCGTTAAAATCGCCATGTACGATGTACATTGCTGGTTGCGAATTAAATGTAATTTAAGTTGACTCAATAAACCGGTATCGTATAAGCAAATGTGATTTTTTTGCAAGTGTACCAAACCAACGAAGTGACATTCCCTGTCAACAGTGGGAAAATGTGTGGTACGTTGGAAGTTCCCACCCGGTCTGGTCATTTGGTTCACTAATTTGGGCTAATTCTGAAAGCTAAGGTTTGAAAACGGCTTTTACTACTGAAACTGTAAGGAGGCTGAAACAGCTCCTTTCGCAAGGAGAGCAATATTTAACAACTTGGATTAATTGGGGAACTTTAAACGAGAATTGCTGGCATTTATGGACCGATATAGTCATGAACAATTTTAAGCATTTGGTCAGACTGACTTTGCACTTTGGATTAGTTAGTAAAAGCTTTTTGATGTTATTGAAAGTAGTGTTTAGAATGGAATTCATTTTGTTAGGTGTAATTAAGACGATAATGCAAACATATTTTAACTGAACATTACATATTTAACTTAAGATTAACTTTGCTAACGAGTATCTCCCAAAATTATTTTGATTTGCCATTTGTAACGTGTAACATTATGATAAGAACTGAACTCCTAAAAATGAATCTCTGATTACGAATAATTTATTGTATTATAATTACAAGCTCGCGAAATAATTAATGAAACCCGTCACGCCCTTATTCCCAAATGGGGGTGGCAGCGGTGTTTTGTCTACACCCACTTAAGACTGATGTTCATCTGATGCCATCTTCTGATTATTTTTCCCCCGCCAAACAGAAAAAAGTTCTAATGCAATAGGGGGCGAACCCCTGTTCAACATTCGGTATAACAATACCGAATACAATTCTAGCCTTCAGACTGCCTTTGAACCCAATATCACGGAGCCGCCAGTCGTACTATGCGTCACCAGACCGACAATGCGGTCAAGTGGAAATATAACTCTATATCTTTGTCTGTTTTTTTTAAAAAAAAAACGTCGCCACACACTCGTTTTATTCCTGTATAGTCATTACAAACACAAATACCCAGACCGAAAGAGAAAATGTGGGTCACACAAAGATTACTCCCGTGCGGGAATTGAACCCACGGCCTAAGCTCTTAACCACTGCGCTTAATCGAAACTTGTGGTTTTTTTTTTTATTTTATATATTATCTGCTAACATTTTTGATATTTATCTGTTCAGTATGCTCTCTACATTTTTCACCGATAAAAATATATAAATTATACTAAATAATGAAGTCCGCTTCATACTTATCCGTAAAATCATATTTTACTGTTTCCGACAGCCAATGAAAAGTTTAATCAATTCTATGGGTCCCTTTATTCATATCCGGTGGAATACTTCGGCGGTTTTTCTCGTCTTGAATAAAAATGGATATTCAAATAAACGACTTCCCTTTTTTTCATAATCTGGAAAATTTTCGATAAATGGCGAGCTTTGTAACGAAAATATTTGTGAAATTGGATAACATTTTTACACGCTTTGAATGCAAATGCCCTATTCAGCGTAGAATATTACCATTTAGATATAATAATAATATAATAACATCTAATTTCTAGAGCTGAACTTCGCGTAATAGTAATCGTGACGATAAATTACCAGCATTTTGTTTCTCATCCTAAGGCTCCCTGAATTTTTGATGAGGGTTTAGTTGATGGTATTAATAGGGTAATCTTATTTTAATCGTAAGTTAGATTACTCTTATACTTTTGATGACTATTAGCGCGCATTTGAAGACCATTGATTTTCAATCTTTATTAAAGTGTCGCCAATAGCTAGAATCATCAGACGTAACATTTAATATAAATTTGCAGTATCAACATATCTAAAGAATGAATACTGTATTACAAATTGAAGCTATCTGCCGCGTATGAAAATACGCGCTAGATAGCGTACAAACTTAGATATAAGTTTGTACGCGTTAAACTCAAAAACTACTACATGGATGTTCGTTCAGTTTTCACCAATATATAGACTGATTCACGAGAATGGTTTAGGACATAATTTAGTTCAAATTGGCCGGACTGTGATGATATTTGCCTAAATCGAAAACAATCTTGCCTTCGGAGAGCTTGCAAGGCATGCGCTGCGTATGCCTAGCTTTGTGGAAATAATGTATAGTGTTATTGTTCCCTTAAACAGTTGTTAAGTCGATCATGCTACCCGTTCTACGCCGGAGAAGTTGTTTCTTATCAATATATTTAGGTTCATAGTTTATACTTCCTTTTAGTTTCATTAGTTACTAGCAATTTCCGGCGACTTCGTACCCGGTCGACAAGAGCGCCACCTACCGGGTCTATGTTATATAGCCAATGTTTCTTCTGAATAAGGTAACTTTCTAATGGTGAAAGAATTTTTGATATCGGTCCGTTAGTTTTTGAGTTTATTCGTTACAAACATACAAAAATACAAATCTTTCCCCTTTATAATATTAGTATAGATGTATCCCTATTCAAACGGGGAAGACTTGACGTGACGAACACTATGCGTCTTCGTGTCTAAAATCAGCGTAAAGATCATTAAACTATCTATCTATAATATCATTCCAGATCCCTTGCGGGGTAGGCAGAGAGTACAGAGTTCCAATACATTCAGTATATCATTAAACTGCATGATGAAATATGCTACGTGTTTAATTAACAAGTCAAAAGAAAAACAACTCAGTTACTGTATAAAAAATGATATATTAGTAATAGCTATGCCCCTTCACTGGCTCTTGTATAGATCCGAAAAACTATAATGGGCAAATAAGGCTAAAACACAGCGCGTGGGTAGTTCGCGTTCCCTAATACCAAAATAAAGAAATGTCACCTACCAATATATCTTGACCTGCCTCCCTCTTCCCATTTATCTAATCTACAGGCGAGGTAAACGGCAAGCAACCGAAAGGTGGAGGTCTTCGATAATGGCCGATGGTATTGCTTACTTCTATCAGACTCGACAGGCACTTAAGATACAAAGCAATGAAAATATATTAGGCAACATATTGCTGGTAAAAGGTAGGTATTGACATATTGACGTTTTGTAAGTATAAAGATTTAAAAGTTATTTTTTTTAAACTATCTATTTATATCATCACGCCAGTTCCCTTGCAGGGTAGGCAGAGAGTACAGAGTTCCAACAGGTTCTTTCCTTACATACCTCTCTGGCTTCCTCCACTCTCATAGTTCGTCTCATACACGCTCGCCGGTTACGTAGACTCTTGACTTTTCCTTCAGATAAGACTCGGTTTATTTGGTTCTGGTAAGATAGTCTAGGTCTTCCCCGGTACCTGCATCCTTCCACTTTTCCAAATGTAGTCACTTGCAATTATTCCTGTAAATAATAATAATAAATATCAGCCAATACTGCCCACTGCTGGACAAAGGCCTTCTCTCACTAATCGAGGTGAGAGAGATTAGGTCATACTCCACCACGCGGACCCAGTGCGGATTGGTGGAGGCAGGTTTGTGGCCACCTGCTGCTGGAACTTATCAAGCCGCCTTTAAGGCTTCCAACTTGGCTTAACGACTACCACATTAAATGGTAGCCGGGACCAACGGCTTAACGTGCCTTCCGAAGCACGGAGACGCTCGAATTTGAAAATGCCACAAACGGTCACCCATCTCTGGCCAACCGAGTCGAACGCTGCTTAACCTTGGTAATCGGTAAGAACACCGCGGTCGCACAGCGCTACGAGCGCCACCACAGCGCTACGAGCGCCACCACAGCGCTACGAGCGCCACATTATTCTTGTGTCGTCTGAAATATATAATTCAGATACACAAACACCCAGACGAAAAAAATCACTGATATTGTTTTGGTCATACAAAGATTTGTCCTGTGTGATCCAATAGGGGGAGCGCCTTAAGCTTTTAACCACTGGAGACACCACAAGCCGTCTTTGGATCAAAATATGATAGAGGCTGAGGAATTTCTTTAAAGAATCAAAGGAGAAATAATTCATTCGGCTCAAGTAATACGTGAATAAAATAATCAACAAAATATTCAATTCACAAGAAAAATAGTACAAGCCGAAAGGGTTACCCACTAAGCATGTTTGCCCAGGCGCCATTCAGTTTTATTTTCTTTTAAAAACACACACATTTGACTTTAATCTTTCTATTATCTTTCTTTTAAAAAAAAACGTAGCCCGCTCTAAGATTTACTCCTGGGTTGTGGGTGCGTTTACAAACATGAAAATTCACCTAAATACTCAGACCGAAACAAATAATTGTGAATCACACAAATATTTCTCCTGTGCGGGAATCGAACCCGCGACTATTAGACACACTGGCTTAGGATCTTATTCCGACTTCGTGGGTGCGTTTACAAACACGAAATTCGAATACACAAACACCATGACACTCAAAGAATTGTTTCGTGCGGGGGAACCCGCGAGAACTTGAACCAGTGAGCGGAGCAGTTTAAGCTGTTAACCACTGAACTAAGCCGTTATTTAAAAGTGGCAAATCATTATATTATCAATTTATTTCCAAATTTAATAGCCATTATACTATCTCTCAGCAGTGATACCCTTGTGGTTAGACCGTTGGACCGCAGTCAGACGTCTCGGGTTCAAACCCTGCCTGGGTTCATAGCTCTGTCTTTTCGAAAGCATGTGCGTATAAAAATTAACTATCTCTTCCTTTAACGGCGAAGATACATTGTGAGGAAACCTGCATGCCTAAGAGTTTCTCGAAGGTGTGTGAAGTTCGCCAACCCACACTGGGCCAGCGTGGTGGACTATGGAATAAACCCTCTCAGTTTGAGAGGAGACCCGGGCCCAACAGTGGGACAGTTTCTTAACAGGGCTAATATTATTATTATTATAAGGTTAAGCTCTTGTCACAACGCTGTTATGTGGTAGCGAGAGCTGGGTATGTAAGAAGGAGAATGAAAGTACGGTAAATGCGGTAGAAATGCGAGCTCTGCGAAAGATGTGCGGAGTGAAGCTGACCAACCGCATTAGCAACAGCATAGTAAGACAGCGAGTAGGTATGAAAGATAGTATCGGTGTAAAGATGAGAAAGGGCATGCTCCGTTGGTTCGGGCATATAGAAAGAATGCCAGAGGAAAGAATGACAAAACAGATATACAATGTGAAAGTGGAAGGATGCAGGTACCGGGGAAGACCTAGACTATCTTACCACGACCAAATAAACCGAGTCTTATCTGAAGGAAAAGTCAAGAGTCTCCGTAACCGGCGAGCGTGTATGAGACGAACTATGAGAGGCGAGGAAGCCAGAGAGGTATGTAAGGAAAGAACCTGTTGGAACTCTGTACTCTCTGCCTACCCCGCAAGGGAACGACGTGATGTTATAGATAGATTATACTATCCCTATGATCTCTCTTTGTATATAAAAGACAAGTCCCTTGCGGGGAAGGAAGAAAGTGCAGAGTTCCAACAGTGCCATTATACTATGTACTATATTATTGTATGGGAAAGGTTCAGTCCTTAATGGGTAGGCTTTTACGCTAGCTACTGTACTCAAACCGAGCAGTATCCATTTATATAGTCATCATTATAAGACCCACATCAGTTGGAGAATTTAGAATAATGCTAATTCCGTTTATTAAGGGTCTAGGTCTGGGTCTGTAAAGAAACATCCTGCTGGAACTCTGTACTCTCTGTCTACCCCGCAGGAGATCTGGCGTGATTATATAGATAGAAACAGATCAAGGGAATTCTACTACTACTGTAATGACCGATATACTTCTTTGACAGGAAAACAGAAGGCCTAGCATGAAAAGATTGATGTTAGTCGGACTTTAGCGAGTTGATATCCCATCCTTGTCACACTTCAAATTTACTAAATAAACATGAACGTGACAACCCATTTACTCGGTAACGTCACGTTAACGTAAATATTTTCGTGCTAAGCCCTCTGATGAAAATACATTTATATTTATAAAACTTCTCGGAAAATGCTAGGCTAGTAGTTATGAAAATAAGACAAGGACATACTCCAAGAGTAGGTCAGTACAGATAATATAAAACTTAATAGGGCATTTCATGTAAGCTTTTATAACAAATATTTTCCGTATAGTAGTAGTAGTTGACTCTAAAAATACGATAATTTTTTACCTAATCCCGACGCAAAAAGAACGGTGTTATTAAACGTTTGTATGTCTGTGGAAACGTAGCTCCGAAATGGATTTGATTTTTTTTCTTTTTAAGGTGGCATGATCGAGGGTGTTCTTAGCTATTATTCATTTGAGTCGGTACATTTTTAAATTTAAGATTTACTTGTTACGGTGTGGTAAGCACACAATCAACAAATTCCATGTACAAGGAGGCGAGATAATTGCCATTACACTGGGCACAGTGCCAGACCCCGGACAGATAGTGGGATTTTTCTATAGAAAAATTAAGTTTTGTCCGACCTAGGATATGAACTCAGGACCTCATGATCGTTACTTACATAATTTGTCACTGGCAGTTTTTACGGCTTCGTTCCCGGTCGACAAATTCGCCACCTTACGGGTGTATGCTACTTCTGGATAATGTAGCTTTTTAATGGTCAAAGAATTATTAAAATCGGTTCAGTAGTTTCAGAGTTTATCGATTACAAACAAACAAATAGGTATTTCCTGTTTATAATATTACAGTTAAATACAGACAGTTTCTTATCAGGGCTAATAATCCCTGTTAAGAAACTGTCCCACCGTTGGGCACTGGTCTCTTCTCAAACTGAGGGGGCATAGGCCATAGTCCACCACGCTGGCCCAGTGCGGGTTGGCGAACTTCACACACCTTCGAGAAACTCTTAGGCATGCAAACCTCACGATGTTTTCCTTGACCGTTAAAGCAAGTGATTTTTTTTAACGCATGGACATGCTTTTAATACGACAAAGGTGCGTGCCTGGGTTTGGACCCCTAGCGCTCTGACTTTGAAGTCCAACGGTCCAACCACTAGGCTATCACTGCTGCCTTCACTGCGCATTTCCTGTTTATAATATTATTATTAATGAGACCAACTATGAGAGTGGACGAAGCCAGAGAGATCTGTAAGAAAAGAACCTGTTGGAAAGATGTACCCCGCAAGGGATGTGGCGTAATGATATAGATAGATAGATAGATAATGTTATTAAAGACTAAACCAACTAAGCAGTCATCAACATTGGTTGTTGTAATATCTGTAACGAAAGTAATTACTTTTACTTACTCTTAAGATGCTTAAAATAACTTCTCCCCAAATTCCACTCGTCAAAGTGCTCACGGTTTTCAAGTACCTGTTCAAACTAAGTGAAGCGTTTTGAAGTGTCCTCCTTAAATAGAATTTACCACGCCCTTGTACTAAGTGATAAATCATTCAATTTACTTATAGATCAGGAGGTCCTGAGTTCGACGGTACTTTGGAGTACCATCCATCATTATCATCAGCCCTAATTAATCCACTACTGGACATAGGTCTCTTCCAATGTGCGCCACAGAGCCCGATCTTCGGCTTTATGCATCCAGTTCCTGCCGGCTAACCGACGTATGTCGTCACTCCATCGGGGGGGCGTCCTACACTGCGTTTGCCAGTTCGTGGTCTCCACTCCAAAACCCGTCTGCTCCAACGGTTGTCCGTTCTGTGGCAAATGTGACCAGCCCATTGCCACTTTAGCTTACTGATTTTCAGAGCTATGTCGGTGCCTGTGGTTCTATGCCGGATAGTCTCATTTCTGATTCTATCTAGCATAGAAACTCCAAGCATAGCTCTCTCCATAACTCGCTGAGCGACTCTTAGCTTACCACATATATACCTAAAATCGTCGGCGAACAGTGGGTGTAGACAGGTAGTGTACAATCAGCAACGTAAGTCGGTCAACAATCTCAGCTTTTTAAATCGGTTATACTAGGAGGGATTAAAAAGTAGTGACAATGACATACTCTTTGGTAAAAAAAAAATACTGTGCATAGCTCAGATACATATTTGTAATATTAATAAAAAAAGTCTTCGATTCTCTTTTGTTTTTTTCTGAATGTAGTCCTTCTTTTGCTTCGTGTCGGAACGTGTTCTCGAAAATGGAGAAAAACGAAGTGCGAGCCGTTATTAAATACCTCTGTTTGAAAATGTTAACGACGCAAGAGATTTATTGCGATTTGGAGGCAACATTAGGAGAGTCTGCTCCGCCGTATTCCACTGTCGCAAGGTGGACTTCTCAATTTCGAGTAGGGAGAACGAGCACGGAAGACGAACATCGTTGCGGCCGTCCATCGACGTCAGTCACCCAAGAAAATGTTGCGAAAGTCGAGGAAATTGTATTGAGCGATCGAAGAGTTACCATCCGATACTTAATTCAAGAAACGGGCATTTCACATGGAAGTATTTAATCCATATTGAAACAATCTTTGAATATGAGAAAAGTCTCCGCAAGATGGGTGCCGAAAATGTTAACCGACAGTCAGAAACAAAATCGACTTGACATTTTGAAGATATTCTTGGACAAGTTTCAAGAAGATTCTGAAAACTTTTGTCTCGTTTCGTAACAATGGACAAAACATGGGTCCATCATTTTGATTCCGAGGCAAAACAGCAATCTTCGTAATGGAAACGGCCATCATCACCGACCCTGAAGAAGTTTCGTGTCGTGGCATCGGCTGGCAAGGTTATGGCCTCAATATTTTGGGACTCAGAAGGAATATTGTCGATTGGTTACCTGGAGCGTAGAACTACTATTACTGGCCAATATTATGCAGCCTTAATTCCCAAGTTGAGAAATGCCATCAAAGAGAAAAGGAGAGGGAAACTTCGAAGGGGCGTGCTGTTTCAACACGACAACGCACCCGCGCACAGGTCGGCAGTTGCGATGGCTGCCATTCAGCAAGCTGGCTTCGAATTGGTTAGTAACCTTTTTCACCAGATCTGGCGGCTAGCGATTTTTATCTGTTCCCCAAATTGAAAAAATACTTAAGGGGAAACAGGTACAAAGACGATAACGAGGTGATGGATGCCGTGGAGAGCTTTTTGCAGGACCAAGACAAAACTTTTTTTGTGAAAGGGATTGAAGCCTTGGAAAAGCGCTGGGCTCGGTGTGTAGAGAGACTCGGAAACTATGTAGAAAAATAAATTATTAAGTTATCAATAGTCATTATATTCTATCTCATTCTCACTACTTTTTGATCCCTCCTCGTACTCTTCATTTCGCCAACATAAGTAAACATTGTCAAAACCAAATGATTAGCAACATATTCAAATATATTTCGATCAACAAAAATAATAGATTTAATGCGAAAGAAAAATATGTAAGTGATTTGAAAAATTGAGAATGTTAATCGACTTCTGTTGCTGACCGTACCTATATCCATTTTTCGTCAGCGATATTGGGTCCTATATAATAGGGGGCAAGCCTATTGCCATTATAGCATATTATGAATAAAATAATATAACATAAAATAAAAAATATTGCCTCGTTGCTCTAGTGGCAAAGCGCATCGCTTGGTGATCACGAGGTCCTGGGTACAAATCCTAGGTCGGACAAGTGTTGTTTTTCTATCGAAAACTTCCCAGTAAGAGACCGGAGTTTGGATTTGTGCCCGGTATATGGCAATAGGCTCTCGCCCCCTATTACATGGGACCTAACATCATCGGGAAACGTGGGTGTACTCAGTACACCTCTTCCACCCCCGCTTGGGGAATATAAAAAAAGAGAGAGATCTGTTAAATTAGTAGAGTTTAGTTGTTTGATGTTAATTTCGCTCCGTAACTACCTACATCGTTATTTTTTTAAGAAATCGAAAATATTATAGAGCAAAAGTTAAAGTAAAAGTTAAAGTGGGTGTACACAGTACACCACTGCCACTGCCGCTTGGAGAATAAAGGCGTGACGGAGTTATTAGTCAAAAAGAAGATTCGTCATTGCTTATAATAGTGAACAGTTATAACGTTTGTATCGTTTCCGGTTCTATTTTATACAGTCTTATTCCATGCTAGGACGCAGGTGAAATCCATCACCCATGACCCCTTGCTAAAGTATTAAGTATCATGGCGGTTCATTTTACAATGGTGGTCATAGAACAATGACACGCGGTGATGGTGAATTGGTGACACAATTAGTTCCTAATAGTATAAGAATAGCGATTGTTAAAATACGAACTTGTAGAGTAGAGCTTTATATGGTATAATCATAGATTATAAAAAGACTTTATAATGCAATGAAAGGAGAGATAGAGGTACTGACCATATCATTTAAACTAGTCTGCGATCTTTTTTTAAACTGACATAAACGTTTTAATGAAAGGGTATGAATAATATTTTGGAAAAGTCCACTATCGATTGCTTAAAATAGTCATACGAAAATTCTATCTATCTATATCATCACGTCAGTTCCCTTGCGGGGTAGGCAGAGAGTACAGAGTTCCAACAGGTTCTTTTCTTACAGACCTCTGGATTTCTCCACTCTCATAGTTCGTCTCATACACGCTTAACGTTCACGGAGACTCTAGACTTGCCCTTCAGATAAGACACGATCTATTTGGTCATGGTAAGAGAGTCTAGGTCTTCCCCGGAACCTGCATTCTTCCACTTTCGTATAGTGTACCTGTTTTGTCATTCTTTCTTCCGACATTCTTTCTATATGCCCGAACCAACGGAGCATACCTTTTCTCATCTTTACACCGATACTATCTATAATAAGTATAATTAATTCAAATATTACAGATACAAAAGTATACAAAAAAATATAATTTAATATTTGTGTAATAAATTCGCGTAAAAGCTAGTGTCAGATAACGTTATTGTTACGCATAAATAACTACCAACACGATTTAACTACCTACATAAATTTTGAGGTGGGACGCCCATCAATATATATTTTATCGATGGGGACGTCACACAATCTTCACACCGAAATAAAATAATAATGAGGTCAATGATGTTTCATTTTATATAAGTTGAACATATAAGAATATTAAATTAATTTGTTAATTTTTTAAAAATATTTGTAGAGGTTGTCTTCGTTTCGATATTATTTTTACTCATCGTAAATATATATTTTTTTTTATAATGATGAAATCAAGAAAAGGAGTGGCGAGTCGGTAACACGTAGAATTGATGGTCCATAAATACATTTCATGGATCTTAGTCCAACCGGTCGTAGACTGTAGATAGAAATTTGAATGAAAGCTTTTAATCATTGTTATTGTTGTTTTATTTTGTAACCCGACAGTTTAGCATTAACCATTTGCCGTTGCCGAAAAAGCATTCTGTCGCGTTCATCTTTATTTAGTTAATTTTTAGTGCAAAAAAGATGACATATCAACTCGATAGCGTTATAAAATCAATCTATCCGTGATTAGCCTTCTGTGTAGTGTTTTATTATCTATGATTTCATCCAATTAAAAACCCGCTCGCGTGTCTAAATTATTTCACCTATTTGGGTATGTTATTCCTTATAAGGTGCTGTACGTACTGGCCTACATATTTGGACTGAATGGCGCTTGCGCAGCAAACCACGTCCAAATACGATTTCGATGGTTTTATGAGTAGTTATATATGTAGTAAAAACCAGCGATAGTCTAATGGTTAGACCGTAGGACTGCAAAGTCAGAGGTCTCGGGTTCAAACCCAGGCACGCACCTCAGTCTTTCGAAAACATGTACGTATTAAAAATTAACTATCATTTGATTTAACGGTGAAGGAAAACATCGTGAGGAAATCTGCACGCCTAAGAGTTTCTCGAGGGTGTTTGAAATTTGCCAACCCGCACTGGGCCAGCGGGGTGGACTATGACCTAAACCCTTTCAGTTTGAGAGGAGGCCCTTGCCCAACAGTGGGACAGTAACTTAACAGGGCTAAAATTATTAACATTAGATTATATACAAGGTGTAATATAATAAACGCAAGACCTCGCCCCGATTAGCGAATTGCTTCATAAGGTCAAAACGAAAACCAAATTTTCAAATTTAAAGGTTTGTACCATTTTTTAAAGAACTTTTATATCCCAATTAACAATGAAACTTGTACGTGTATGTGTGCGTTTTGAGAAATACGTTTTAGGAATGCGTTTAGAATATATCTTCTTGATATGAATCAAGAATAAATTTAATTTTTTATAGCGCACTGAAGGAGTAAAAGGATTTTTTGCAAATTTAAAAAAAATGTAAAATACATTAAACATTGTTGGAATCGATTCAGTTACCGATTTAGAACAAACTACTTTCAGGTCTTGCGTTTATAATGTTACAGCTTGTATATGTAGTTATAGGCGTGGCTTTTTAATTGCTTACGTAGTGGTATTCGTTGAGGTCGTCTCCTGCCCTATTACCTACGTAGGCGGTTTAATGGAATTCACTCTCATTCATCCCTCAATATTGTACTTTCCTATTGTTCAAATGATTTCTTAGTTAAGTAGGACTGTTGTATAGTACATTTTTTAATCATATACTTTGACTTGTTTTTGATTGAACTCCAAGGAAACTTACTTGTTTGAATGTGACTCACGAAGATCAATAATATTCAAGAGTCCATTCACGCAGCAATGCAATGTAGAATGCGCCATAAAGTAATTTCTCCTAAAACACATTCGTGTGCCGTCTTACAAGAGCCGAAACAGCCGAAAGTCGTCCACTAAAGGACAAAGCCTCCCTCGAAAGTCACCACGTCGGCCGGCTTTTCTTTACACATGCAGCTTTTACCCGCGGCCTCCACCAGATCATTTGTCCACCTTCTGGGCGGCCTACCCTATTAGATATGCTATCATATTCAACTAATCAATCAATTAATCAGCCTATCGTAGTCCACTGCTGGACATAGGCCTCTCCTAACACGCGCCATTGAACACGGTCCTCCGCCTTCCGCATCCAGTCTGTCTCAGCGACCTTTTTAAGGTCGTCGGTCCATCTAGCTGGGGGCCGTCCTACCTTACGCTTACCAAGTCGCGGTCTCCACTCTAGGACACGCTTGCTCCATCGGCCGTCGATCCTTCTGCAGATGTGACCAGCCCATTGCCATATTAGGTTTTACAAAATAATCTATAGTGTAATTAAATTACATGTTCCTAGGTCTCGGGTCAAAAATCCACGTTTCCCAGTTTGGTTTTCTCCTGCTCGAGAGCACCGTGTTGTCCGTGACTCCTCTCATATAAGATAGTACAGCAGAGAGACGCTCGACTGTGCCTGGTTTCACTTCACCACTATGACGTTGCCATGGGGCTCGAAGCTTATTGTCGTGCAGGACTTGCTTGAAGCTCGGCAGCCAGATGTTTCTTGTCACAGATCGCTTGTGCTCTCTGAAAAAAGATACCGTGAGCTCATTATGTGTAGATCGGACCAACAAAAATAATTAAGAAGTTTAAGGATACCCCGAAACAACTTTGCCTTTTGGACGTCTAACACCTCAATCAATAACACCCGTGACCATGGGTGCTGCAAAGCACTCGAAACGTCGGGAATATAAAAATCAAAATAAACCACGATAAAATCCGAAAAAAAAATTTATTTCATGTGTAATATTCGCGTAAATCTAAGAACTTAGTATGGGAATATATTTGTTGGTGTTAAACATTATTGGATGTTTATTGCAAATTTTAAAGGCAAGTCAAATTTTCCTGCTACTATGTATTAAACCAGGTATCCTCTAGTAATCCAGCTGAAATTAGTAAGTAACACTTCTTTAATCTTTTTCTCTACTGTTTACGATCTTTCTTTTTTAACACGCACTTTCCTGATATTGACATCTTTGCCCACTCAGAGTATCAATTTAGAAAGATGATCATTAATAAACTTAGCTTGTCTGAAAGTAGCAATCTTTAGTTGTTGATTTTTTTTCCGGTTGAATACATGCTGGTCGGCCAGCGCACATGACTCTTCTTTTTTACAGTATTTTAGGTTATTTTGTGGACAAAGCTGTGGGTTATATGTTTACCTAGTATCAATTTACCCGTTTTTTAAGTAACGCAGAACAATAAAAAATAAATATGCATTGTAATAATTTTTATTAAAAAGATATTTTGAAAAGCAAGCGTTTATAGCGAAAATAATAATCCTGTGGCCACCTTTCAGTTTCATCATCAGACCCTGGAACTCATCTCATTATATTGTATATGTCAATCCAACGAACCTAAACACGAGGAGGTTATGTTTTATAGTGGACGTGTTCCTATGTCCACTTTCCGGCTCCATCATCAGACCAGCTCCATGGTACCATATTATTGCATTGTGATCAAACTTACACTTACGTGTAACTAATATTAGTTCAATAGGATACTCGCAATTGGTTGAAAAATGGATCACAATATTCAAACCGGAAAGACAGACGAACATTCGAATATTGCAAGTTAAATTAAAGTTTGTAATAAAAATAGTTTTCAGAAACAAAAAATCTTATACAGACCTTTATTCATCGCCACAACTCTAGTTGTCATCACACAATTTACTCACTTTGATATCAACGTTGTCTTTGATCACTATCAAAGGCAAGGTTTTGACTACAAACAAGGAAGTAAAATATAACTACTACGTTTACGGATCAACAATTGAGCAAACAATTTTCATAATGTTGAACTTATTAAAATGTTGAATCTCAAAATGTTGAATTCCAAAAATGTTAAGTTCCAAAATGTTGAATTCATATTTGTTACGTTAACGTTCTTCGAGATAGATACATAGATGGGACAAAGTGAATCTAATTGGTACTTTGTTATCTTCACTATCACATCCAACCTAGGATACGAGCTAGGGGCCTCGTGACCAACAAGGTATTAAAAACCTTTCATTAAAAAATAAACACCGTCATACTTATATTCCCCAAGTAGAAGTGGCAACGGTGCACTGTATACACCTACTTTTCGCCGGCAATATAAGATCCCATGTACGTAGTAGGGGGCGAGCGTATATATACCCTTTGTACCAGACACTATGCCAAATTCCGGACCGATTCTGGATTTTTTTCTATTGAAAAATTTCAATTAATTTTCCGACCCGAACCCAGGATCTCGTGATAGTTACGCGCATTATTCGCCTCTAGACAAATGAGGCAGTTCATATCTTGTATGTGGGATTTTTCAAGATTTAAACTTAGAGTTGGTGAGGAGACGGTCTCCGAAGCTTCTGTTCATTCCGGAAGCAACTGGACGAGGAATGTTCGCAATGTCGGAACTTTCAGCGAGTCAGACTTAGAGTTTTGCAATAAAGATAGGTTGAGCCGTCGACCTGTCGAAAGAGACGTGCCCTTATATTATATGGATTCCTATCATTTTATCCATCGCTAAGTCAGAATGAAAAATTCGTTTGTCAAAATTGAGTTTCATCAGAAGACGCGAAAAACGGCTTATATTTCCACACTGCTTACATTATTTCTTGTGGCTGTGTGGTCATACTGCTTGAATCATCCCACCACTAAAAATTTTTTAGGTGTGCAAAATTTAAAAAGGCCATCACCGTCACGGCCATAAAACTTTGTAATATGTTAATGGCAAAAATTATAATTTAATTTGCATTATGAGCGCCAAATTGCCAATTAAACATTTTAATATTCTTCAACACTAATATTATTTACTAGCAGTTTCCCGCGACTTCGTACCCGGTCGATAACAACGCCACCTACCTATGTTATATAGCCTATGTTACTTCTGGATAAGGTAGCTTCCTAATGGTGAAAGAATTTTTTAAATCGGTAAGTAGTTTTTGTGATTATTCGTTACAAACATACAAAAATAAAAATCTTTCCTCTTTTTAATATTTATTTTGTATTTTCATTTGGACATTCTACAGCTTATTAACTACAGAGTATAAAGTTTACGTAATGTTATCATTCTTCGCCAATTAAAGGATATCACTACATACAATTAAGTCGTGAGATGACGCGCCAAGAGATACTCCTGAAACTTAAAGTATTACTTCAAACTATGTAACGGAAAATGATGAATATATTTATGCTTGTGTGTTAAGTATATTGTAATATTATGAGAGATACGAAATTAGTATAGATAAACAAAACAATATTTAAAAAACGAGCTTTCATAGCTCAACTACGACGGTGCTATAATGGTTGAAGAGATCATATGACTACCATCCGACTCCAACAACAGACAGAACGCCACCCGGGTACTTGTCTATACAGTACTTGTCAATACAAATCTAACAAGCCCAAACACAAGAGCGTTTTTTGTTGAGGAGTTTCTAAACCATCTTTGGGCTCCAAAAATGTATCACAAAATTTGAAACGGTAAGACAGACATACAAACAAAGCAAGTCAAATAAAAGCTTGTAAACAAACAAAATTGTCAAATATTTAAAAAAATGATTTTCATACACACGACACTTCTTAAAAGGATATCACATTCAGTGGTACTTAATAATATCAGCCTATACTGCCCATTGCTGGGCGAAGGCCGTCTCTCACAAATCGAGGTGAGAGAGATTAGGTCATAGTCCACCACGCGGACCAAGTGCGGATTAGTGGAGGCAGGTTTGTGGCCACCTGCTGTTGGAACTTATCAAGCCGCCTTTAAGGCTTCCAACTCGGCTTAACGACTACCACATTAAGTGGTAACCGGGACCAACGGCTTAACGTGCCTTCCGAAGCACGGAAACGCTCGAATATGAAAATGCCACAAACGGTCACCCATCTCAGGCCGACCGAGTCGAACGCTGCTTAACCTTGGTGATCGGTAAGAACATCGCGGTCGCACAGCGCTACGAGCGCCAGTGGTACTTATTTGATCAAATACAAATGTTTAAGTACGAGTACCATATAACTAGACTTCATTACGTAATCAGAACTGGAAACGAGTCATTTAACTGACGTAACTACCCTTCCAAACACTGTTAAGGAGCACATCAAAGTAAATTGACGAAATTATAAGCTCTTTTGTGCCTCGTTTTGAAAGTCATTATACCGTCACGCGGTATAGAAGCTAGATACTTGAAATTAATTTATTTTAGAGTTTTAAGTCTTCTAGTTGCGTTAAATAATATATTTTATATTATTTATATTTCCACAGGATACGATTTATTGTATTCCTAATCCTATTGTAATATAAGAAGGATTCTAAGGAAGAACCTCTTACCTAAAGTATTGACTGGGAATACTTTAATCGATTAAACGTCTAACAAGTAGACTAAATAAAAAAACACTATAGTTGGCATCACAGATGTTCATAATTATTGATTGGTTGGTTAGTGAAATTTTGAAAAACAAAATATAAATTCACAATCTCCAGAGGATTTATACTAGACCCCCAGAACAAAAGGGTCTTTTTTATTCCGTTCTAAAATCATTGGCTTATCAATTATCTATCACTAGCTTCCGCCCACGACTTCCTCCTCGTTGACTTTAAACAGGAACCTAACATTTTCCGGGATTAAAAGTATCCTATAAGTAAGTATTCTTTGTATTTATCTAAGTAAAAACATGTCTGTGTGCCATATTTCATCCAAATCCGTTGAGCCGTTTTTGCGTGATTGAGTAACAAACATTACACATTCAAACACAAACTTTCACATTTATAATATTAGTAAGATAATATGATGAAGTTGTCACGAATGCTGATCACATTAAATTCGTCCGTTACATATAGCCCTACTAACTGTCCCTTGCGGTCAGACTAATTACCTTCATTTAGCAATCCTTTGGTAAAAAATATCCCTTTCCAAAGCCGATCACCGCTGAAAATTATTTGGATGAAATCTTACATAAATCATTCTTCTCCTATTATGATACTAATTATTTTTACTTTTTAGAGCTTAATTTTAAGCACGTGGTTTAAATTTAAGAAATGAAACAACACAACAAACAAGTAAGTGATGTCCTAGTTCTAAATTTGTCTCGTTGTTATACGAAATGATTTTTAGTTTTTTTCAACTGCGAACGGTGAAAAAACATCCTGAGCAAACTTCCGCGTCCAGGTAAACCCAAAAGATAATTGTAAGAAGAGGAAAAAGGGGAAATAGGCCCAAAGAATAGCGACTGACTTACCTGACTTTAAGCTTTTGGAGCCTATGGGAACGATTTAATGAATTATAATTAATTTTGTGCGAAAGAGACATTGGGACATTTTGCCAGAGTATGGTATAGATGGCACTCTGTTGCGAGCCGTCCAGTCCACTTATGTGGACTGCAAGGCATGCGTACGGGTGGGTGGTAACAGGTCACCCTGGTTTGACGTTAAAATCGGCGTCAAGCAGGGTTGCGTGTTGTCCGCTAGACTGTTTATAATATATCTGGACAAAAGTCTTCAAAGACTGAAAGCGATGAAAGAATGTGTACAAATGGGTGACTTAGTGGTAAACCATCTACTTTATGCAGATGACGCGGTTTTAATAGCGCCAACAGCCACTGATCTGCAAACACTAGTCACAGTTATGAAAAACGACTGCATGATCAATGGCTTACACTTGAATGTGAAGAAAACCAAGATTATGGTTTTTGAAAGGGAAGAAACCAGAACGAATGTAAGGATTGTGGTTGGTAACGATGTGCTGGAGCAAGTGAATGAGTTTGTATATCTTGGATGCGCCTTCAGTAAGGATGGGAAATACACCGCTGACATAGATAGAAGAGTGAGTGCAGGGAACAGAGTGAATGGTGCGATGGGAAAGCTACTCGGGAGCCGGCACTTAAGCCCTAAGGCGCAGCTGGCCATACATAACGGAGTTCTTGTCCCAACGCTGTTATATGGTAGCGAGAGCTGGGTATGTAAGAAGGAGAATGAAAGTAGGATAAATGCGGTAGAAATGCGAGCTCTGCGGAAGATGTGCGGAGTGAAGCTGACCGACCGCATTAGCAACAGCATAGTAAGACAGCGAGTAGGTATGAAAGATAGTATCGGTGTAAAGATGAGAAAGGGCATGCTCCGTTGGTTCGGGCATATAGAAAGAATGCCAGAGGAAAGAATGACAAAACAGATATACAATGTGAAAGTGGAAGGATGCAGGTACCGGGGAAGACCTAGACTATCTTACCACGACCAAATAAACCGAGTCTTATCTGATGGAAAAGTCAAGAGTCTCCGTAACCGGCGAGCGTGTATGAGACGAACTATGAGAGTCGAGGAAGCCAGAGAGGTATGTAAGGAAAGAACCTGTTGGAACTCTGTACTCTCTGCCTACCCCGCAAGGGATCTGGCGTGAGGTTATAGATAATTACTTTTAAGTTTATTCCTGGGGCAACTGAGAACGACATCTTGGTGGGGAAGTGTATATATAACCCTGTAAAATACCTAGGCGAAATGTTGGTGTTCTATGTCCCTATATCTCGACGTATATCTTAGAGGAAAAAAGAAGGTGAGAGTTATGTTATTTGTATGCAATAGTACCACATAAGCATTTAAAAATAATATCCGTTCAACCCTGCAACGTTAAAAATTAGTAAACTCGCCAACACATCCATGCTGAACCTTAAACATCGTCTAAATTTACAGTCGATATTTCAGTTCAATATTCCTAGAAATATTTGTCAAACGTCGTGCAACTGCAAATAGAACGCGGAAGGCGACGTCAACGTCGGCGCCGGCGCTGCTTGTTTATGCACGGATATTTTCGCTAATAACATCGAGTTGGTACTTGATACGTATTTTTACACTGAATTTAACAGTTTAAAAGGCCTTTAGAAAGATGCAAACGACGTGCGAAATAATTTGTTTAAAGAATGGCGATAGGTAAGAACCTATCGCCATTCTGATTCCATTTTGATCTCGAAAGGTGACCGTTTAAGAAAGATCTTAAACGGTCACCTTTCGAGATCAAAATGGATACACCATCCCCTACTCCTATAGTAACAAGTAACAAGTAACATGCAACTATAAATTATTTATTTATTGTAGTAGTTTCAGAAAGGTTAGTCGTTAGAAGAAATTGTCCCTCAGTAGGTAGTATCTACAAAAACCAAATTCTGAAGCCGTCACAAAATATGACAACAGTTTACAAAGTATTAAAACACATTTTTCAAAATAAATAAATGAAGACTATTGACGGGCATAGTTACATTCTTATAGAAATATCAATAATCCATCTAACTATATCATCACGCCAGTTACCTTTGCTGGGTAGGCAGAGAGTACAGAGTTCCAACAGGTTCTTTCCTTACAGACCTCTCTGGCTTCCTCCACTCTCATAGTTCGTCTCATACACGCTCGCCAGTTACGGAGACTCTTGCCCTTCAGATACGGTATATTTGGTCATGGTAAGATAGCTTAGATCTTCCCCGGTACCTACATCCTTCCACTTTCGCATTGTGTTTCTGTTTTGTCATTCTTTCTTCCGACATTCTTTCTATACGCTCAATCCAACGGAGCATACCCTTCCTTATCGTACTACGCTGTTGCGTATATGGTCGGTCAGCTTGACCCCACACATATTCCGCAGAGATCGCATTTCGATTTAACCTACTTTTATTGTCCTTCTTACATACACAACTCTCCCTGCCTGTTATATGGCAGTTATCAACAATATCAATAATTATATAGAAAAGACTTTATGAATATAGTCTTATAGAAAAGGATTTCTTTCTCAACTCCTGCAAACATTGACATAGCAATAGTTCATGTACTATTTTAATTGTTAATTTTAGTGTAGGTGTTAAATTGTATTTTTTGATAGGTGTCAATATATCGCAGGCCATAAACAAAGGGGGATTAACTCAAAAAATGGCAAATTTACTTTTAAAGCGTTTCGAAAAATTGATTTTATTTATCTACAATTTAGTCAAACGATGGCAATTTTATCAATAACAGTTTTCGGGAAATGGCAACAAGTTTCCTTTTGGACCGTTCAGTCGTATCATTCACCCACCAATCAAGAAGGATGAATTTGAATTGCCTCAGTTGCTGCTCAGTGGTCGTAGACGTCAATCGCATTTATTCAAGTTCGTTGTTAGTTTAAGATAATAATCATTTAAATGTAAGTATTCTTTTATTAGTATTATTTCAACTACATACCCTATTGTCTGTTAGAATTAATATCAATACCTGTTTTATTTACAAACTAGCTGTTTACTGCGGCTTCGCACGCTTTTATTTTGTAATTTGATTTAGGTAGGTAAGACTTCTTGGGTTTGCATTATTTCAAGACTTAAGAGATACCTCCATATTAATTTTCTTTTCAAACCGTTCAGCCGTGTTGATATGGAGAAATAAAAACAACCATCCCCAGAAATCTTGCATTTCCCGAGCTAAAAAGTAGCCTTAAACGATCTCTGAAAAATCCTTCATTTTCGAGTGACTATTTGTTTAAAATCGGTTTCGCCTCTGGATATTTACACGGATAAACAATCATTTTTTATTGTGCATGTATGCGCTTAAAAAAATTTCCTTGTTTTTATCTCAATTTTTATCTCAATTCAAATCTCAAGTTCCAAATCAATATTCCCATGCGCTGTGCCGGGATCGTACCTGCAACTATTTGACGAAGTAAGTTAAGCATTTCACATTTTATCGCTTACACCAAGTTGTCTTTGTTTTGCAAAAGTATTTATAAGGTCAACTTAAAAATGAGTAAATTTTCGTTGTAGAATAATTTCAACAGGGCTATAGGCTTCTAGTAACCTGTTAAGAGGGATAGGGAAATCGAAGGATTATCAGGCTTTTCTTTAGCAAAAGTATGATTAATATCTTTGGGCCTTCATGCAGGCTTAAAAACGCCACCATATGCATATTGGTTTGATTTTATAAACCACTTAGACGGATAATATCGGCATGATCTAGTGTGCAAACAAAGTTACCTAATTCATATTATTATTTCACGACTTAAGATACTTTATTACTATCTATCAATATATATCTTCCCTCATTCCTGTGGAGAAGAAAGGAAAGAAACTCCACAGTTACTATCTATCTCTATCTATCTATATCATCACGCCAGATCCCTTGCAGGGTAGGCAGAGAGTACAGAGTTCCAACAGACCTTTTTGGTTTCCTCCACTCTCATAATTCATCTTATACACGCTCGCCGGTTGCGGAGACTCTCAACTTGCCCATCGAATAAGACGCGGTCTATTTGGTCATGGTAAGATTGTCTAGGTCTTCCCCGATATGTACGTCCTTCCATTTTCGCATTGTATATCTGTGGTGTTTCTTTCATATTAAGTATGTAGTATGAAGAAATAATCGATATTCCGCAGAAGTGCTATTTTTCGACATAAAAAGTGTTCTGTTTTATTTTACGATGTAAGACACCTTCTATTTTAAAATAAATAAATACCAGCTGTGCCGTGATTTGTTTCGAGATAAAAATTATCTCGAACATTATTTCGAGACCTAAAACTCCTTGAAAGTGTTAGTAAGACCCATTCTGCTATTTTAGCATGAAGAAATAACAGCTATCCCGGAAGAACCGTGTCGTGAATATATTTTGTATTTTGTCAATTTCGACCAGACTTATTTCTCTATCAACTATCCCTATCACCGGGTTTAGTTTTAGCCCCACTTAGTCCGCACTAAGCTATAGCGCGATCTTATTCAACACACAACACTAAAGCTGTCTCATAAAAAAAAACCTATACAATATGTTTCCTTTCTTTTTAAGAATGATTTTAAGTCCGGTGAAGCTGTAAAGGCCTCACGGCCAACAGCGTATATCACTCAAACACCAGAATGATTATCAATTTATCTATATATTTATTACATAATTATTGGTAAAATATTTCTGATTTAAGCCTTCCCTACCTACTCTGCCAAAAATTGTAATCTAGCGAAATTAGATCTAAAAGTTTGTCGGTACATTTTGTGGTAGTCTTCTCGTAAGATATTATAGTTCATGCTCATGATCAAAATCATGTTAAGATATCTATACATTTGATAAAATCTTGTTAAAAAAAAATGACTATGCAAAGTTTCGTAGCCGGCCCATTCATCGTTAGAGTTCTCTCCAGAAAAAAGAATCCTGAATGCATCATCGGTTCATGCACGCTACCATGTTTGAGTGTTAAATTAAACGTGTATGAACAATTTTGAGTGAGTGTTTTTAACCACTAAAGAGGTTTTTGTGAGAAGACGAACCTGAGTCCAATGTTAATTCATGGAGGAACTCATGTGTAGGCAAAATCACATATTTTACGTCGTAACATTGCAGTTCGGGATAAAGAATAATATGATTTTATGGTCTATCCCGCGACAATCTAGTAGCTAGGTTGTTTTAGAACAGTGAATGATTTATCAAAATTGACTTTTTCTTCTTTCCTCAGACACCGTCAGATTTTCGGAAATATAAGTATACAGAGTTGTGATCTTTATTAGTACAGGGTACAAATACACAAAATTTCATGAAAATCCATTTAACAGATTTTGAGTAAAGTGTCTTTTTAGAAATTCAATGTTTTGCTTATTTTCGTCTTATCTGAAAAAACCTTTTGATTTTCCGAGAGAAATACTATACAATACGTTAGCCAATATTTTAAGGTATCTGCATGCAAAGCTTCATCAAAATCCGCCTGGTAGTTTTTGTGTGATGATGGTTCATACTCTCGGACAGACAGACAAACAGAAACGAAAGTCAAAAATTGTAGAATTGGTTTCTACATCAATAGTATGATACCCCTAGGTTGTTATTTCCTAAAAATATTCTATGTACAGACATGACTTCCTTACAGTTTAATTATATGTATGTATGTATAAAAGATAATACTGTATTGATTGTGTTGTTTAAATGTAATTGAGCAATTTGAACTGCTTATACAGTATTATCTGCACCCGACCGTATAAAAGTACTAATAAAATTAAAACTATCTATAATATATGCACTAGACTTACTTAAAAAATAGATAGACAATGTACTATCATATACAAAAATGATAGTAAATTGTTCTACGTTTTTAGTACAGTATAAATTAGGACATCTAAATACTTGGTATAGGAGGTACGAATTTTGCAAACTTTCGAAACGCTATACCTCAAAACACTGTTTTTGAAGTATACCACCATAATAGATTGTGAGGTGAGATATACATATTTGTTTGTTACCTAAATGTACTCTGATAAAATAATTTCAATTTTGTTTTATTGTGTTCATCTAACTATCTTTATCATGCTTAGAGATTAAATGCTCTAAGCTAAGTAGCGTAGAGAGTACACAGTTCTGAATATTCAAAGTGTAGTTTTCTACTAGCATTTATTCCTGTATAGTAGATACGTTATGTTACACCAATATCCCATGAACAAACAGCCAGACTGAAAAAAATAACTGTACTTCAAATATTTTTTTAATCTTAATCTGGAATTTTAATTTAATCTGGAATAACTACTATGCATCCTATTGCATTTAGCATGATTTTTTCGTAGAATTGGGACCCTGATCAATAGACTAAGCGGTCATCATAATATAATATTAATTACCGAATGTGAATTGGTTTTAAGCTTTCACGTATCATGGAAAATTCAGGCAATTCGATATAATGTCTAATCTGCAAAGAATCTTAACCAGTGAAGCTATAAAGTTGCTGTAAAGGCCCCACGGCCAACAGCGTAGATCATTCACACACGCGCACGCACGCACGCGCACACACACGCGCACGCACGCACGCGACATACACACACTCAAATCTGAAAAGAATATGTTGATTGAATGAGGAATGAGTAGTTAATTATTATAATATATTATTTAATATCAAGGAGTCAAATATGTTGGATGCTCTTATGAAGTTTTCCCTCCGCAACATCGTAGAGAACCATCTGGTTGTGGGCCGGAAGGTTTTCTGTGGTTTTGTAGATCTGGAGAAGACGTTTGATAAAGTCGTGCGTAAGAGACTTTAGGACATTTTACCAGAGTATAATATGAACGGTCTCTTGTGAGTCATCCAGTCCATCTACGTGGACAGCACGGTATACGTACGGGTGCATGGTAACATTTCACCCTGGTTTGACGTTAAAATCGGCGTCAAGCAAGGTTACGTGTTGTCCGCTAGAAGGTTTTTAATATATCTGGATAAGTCTTCAAACACTGAATGCGATGAATGAAGGTGTAGAAATGGCTGACCTAATGGTAAACTATCTATTATGACGTGGTTTTAATAGCGCCATCAGCCACTTATCTGCCAACACTAGTCCATGAAAGACAACTGCATGCACAATGGCTTTCATTTGAATGTAAAGAAAACCAAAATTATAGTTTTTGAACGGGAAGAAACGAGAACGAATGGAAGGATTGTTGTTGGTAACGATTTGCTGGAGCAAGTGAACGAGTTTGTATATCTTGGATACGCATTTAGTAAGGCTGGGAAATACACCGCTAATATAAAGAGATGAGTGAATGCAGGGAATAGAGTGAATAGTGCGATAGGAAAGCTACTTAGGAGCCGGCATTTAAGCCAAAAGTTGCAGCTGGCGATGCATAACGGAGTGCTTATCCCAACGCGTTTATATGGCAATGAGAGTTTGGTATGTAAGAAGAAGAATACAAGCAGGGTAAATGCGGTCGAAATGCGAGGTCGGATTGGTCGGCGCGGATGATTTACGGAGTGAAGCTGGCTAACCGTATTCGCAACAGAGCGTATTAAACCAGCGAGCAGCTATGAAAAATAGTATCTCTAAGCTAATGCTCCGTTGGTTCGAGTATATAGAAAGAATGTCGGAAAATAGAATGACAAAATAAACAATGCGAAAGTGGAAGGATGTAGGTACCGGGAAAGGCCTAGACTATATTACCATGATCAAATAGATCGTCTCTTATCTGAAGGGCAAGTCAAGAGTCACCGTAACCGGCGAGCGTGTATGAGACGAACTATGAGACTGGAGAAAGCCAAAGAGGTCTGTAAGAAAATAATCCGATGGAACTCTAATCTCTGCCTACCCCGCAAGGGATCTAGCGTGATGATATAGATAGATAGATTTGTTTCCTGTAAGTGACTAGACACATAGCTTAACTTGTTATATACATGTATGTATTTATCTTTAACTGTGTACTTGTTGTTGGAAATCTAAATAAAAAAAACATTAGAGACTTTTATATATCATTATGTAGGTACGCTTCGCTCAATACTTATCTTTTGTTATTCTAAGCCAACGGAACTGTTTCAATATTATTATACACTTTTTACAATATATCTAGTAGTAGTAGCAAGCAGTTGAAATTAAAATTAGGTATTCTGAACAAAGAGGTATATTTGTACACACGTCTTCGTGTTCTCTAAAACTCTTTATCTAGTCCGCGTAAGTAAGATACCTACTCAATTATATTTGTTAAGTAATTTCTTATATATATCAAGAATGCTAAAACATTCCAAAAAAGACTCAGGTATAGTAACTTATATGAGAACATCGTAAATATCAAAGTAAGACTTACAAGTATAGTAAGTTATACATAAATACTAATCGATTTTCGAAGATGATACTTAGTAAAAATATGTATTAAAGTTGGTGTTGCAATATATGAAATATAGGTATAAATGGGACCGATATATTATCGTCAAAGGCTACGTAGGTCATCATCGACAACTTTTTATAACGTTATGAGGTTTTGCTTTTTCTCGTGACAATCATGATAAAATTATAATTCAGACTATTTTGTACTGACCAAATACCGTATCTTATCTGGAGAGTAAGTCGAGTCTTCCTAACCGGCAAGCGTGTATGAGACGAACTGTGAAAGTGGAGGAAGCCAGAGGTCTGTAAGGAAAGAACCTGTTGGAACTTTCCACTACTGCCTTCCCCGCAAGGAAACTGGCGTAATAATATAGATAAATAGAGAGACTAATCTGTCTTTGCTATATTTTAAAATAATAATATTTCTTAAGTATGAGTATGAGTATTAAGATGATGATAAGAGCAGTCATAGCCTAGAGGTTAGACCGTTGGGCTGCAAAGACAGAGGTCTCGGGTTCGAACCCAGGCACGCACCTCTGTCTTTTCGAAAGCATCCGCGTTTTGAAAATTAACTATCACATGCTTTAACGGTGAAGGAAAACATAGTTGAGAAACCTGCATGCCTAAGAGTTTCTTGAAGGTGTGTGAAGATCGCCAACCCGCACTGGGCCAGCATGGTGGACTATAACCTAAACCCTCTCAGTTTGAAAGGAAGCCCGTGCCCAATTGCTAATATTATTATAGTAAGTATAGATGCCTATTTTGTTCTTATTACAGAATATGAGCGAGATATCCCAAAACTTTATTAATCATCTCATGCCAGCTGCGTTTGTTGTCAACGACATTTCGCCAGACGAGGTTGCAATGGCCGCTATTAACGGAGGAAGGCAAACACAACCGTTCTATATATTTAATATGGATGAGGCGTACAATCACGTAGAAAGATTCAGGAAACAAATGCCAAGGGTGAAGATTTTCTATGGTAACTATTTAACAAATTAATTAACTAATAAATTATCAACTATTATGTTGAGAAATTTTAAATAAGATCATCGTAAGCGACGAACAGGGCAAACGACGATGTTCTTCCTAAATTACTAGATTTGTTTCTCAATCACTTTTAATACTTCATTCACACTTGACAGACGATTTAGCGCAGTGGTTAAGAGCTTAAACCGCTCCGCCCACTGTACTACTCGAGTAGTCGCGAGTTCGATGCACGCACAGGACATTTGTGTGAACCACAAATAATTGTTTCGGTCTGGGTATATGTGCCTGTGAATTTCATGTTTGTAAACGCACCTATGATACAGATATAATTTCTAGTGTGGGGCTACTTTCAAAATGGTGAACAATATACACTCACTTAAAACTATAAAACTATATAAAATGAAATTGCCTAAATAAATATTGCGTGGAAGCAACAAATTGCGTTACTAAATATTTTTATGGCAGCAATGAAAGCTAACGATTCGGAGATGATGGTGCGACTGGCCGTAGCTTTAGGACTGGGGTTCGACTGCGCATCTCCGGGTGAGATCAGTAGAATCCGAAACTTAAATGTTTGTCCAACGTAAGTATTAGTAATTTACAAGTATAAGTATACGCACAGAGCAAATATAAAGAGGAGTCGCCCTAAGCAACTGTGCATTGTGTCTTCCAACTAGGCGGTAACGTCATCGCGGTGGGCGTGGTTTACATCAGCCTGATGGCTAATACAGAAGTGGGCGGGGTGTAACACCTTCTGCATCCCGCGCCACCTCGTGCATTGGCACGCTTTAATGTATAGGGAAGTCTAATAATGCGATCTCCTCTTTATATTTGCTTCTTAAGTATAATTAACCAAAATTCTTGTTTTAAAACCCTTCGGACTCAAGTCGCTTTTAATAGACTTCGAACTCAAGTCGGCGGGAGGAAGACAAACATATTCATTCACAGTCAGAACTGTCACAAAATAAGTTTAATACCTTCAACCTCGTACCTCAAATGCGTGTGGCTAGGTACCCGTGTTTTTCGTCTTAACTGCTTGACCGTTAGAATTGAACTAAAAAACGGACAGCCTTATTAAATAACACATTTGCTGTTCAGTCAAAGCAGATACTATTGAAATTCAAAGTCAGACAAAATACTATTTTAAACTTTTAAATTTCATACATATTGAAGTCTCTGAAAATTTCAGGAGCATAATCTATGCTGTACCTGCAAAGACTCCAGAGCAAATGATATTCGCTCGACAGGCTGGCGTCAGGCACACCACCTTTGATTCGTCGTGCGAGCTGGTTAAGTTAAAACAATACTGGCCAGATGCAAAGTAAGTATTCTTATAGTAATTGTTTAAATACTAAAATATTTGACTGCCTCATTGGTGTAGAGGCAAAGCGCATCGTTTCGTGATCACGAGTTCCTATGTTCAAATCCTAGGTCGGACAAATGTAGATTTTCTAACGAAAGCTTCCCAGTATGAGTCTGGAATTGTGCCCGGTATATGGCAATAGGTCGTACCCTGTTATATGGGACCTAACATCGTTGGCGAAACGTGGGTGTGCTAAGTACACCTCTGCCACCCCTGCTTGGGAAATATAGGCAGTGACGGTGTTGATTAAATACTAACCTGGACATAATCGTATATAGTGTGTGGCAGAAGATAGGAACGGTGTGGCAGGATTTGTTAAAGGGAAGATCTTCCAGCCAGACGGGTGATATGTCTGGCGGGGCCTGCAACTTTCCCCCAAGAGTTATTGTCGGGGGCTTGTATATATGTTACACGTCCTGCACACTCTAATATCGCGTTCTAGAAATGTATGGCAAATCGTCAACACCGTCTATTGGTAGGTAGTCGTAACTATGTAGCGATGTATAGGAGTCGCTACAAGTGCGTCAAAGATATTTTGGCCCGTGAATGAATGAATTTATAACAACTACCTATTCGATTATTGTCGGTGTAATGGCAATAGGCTCAGGTGCATTTACAAACTAAATTCATATGCACAAATGCCCAGATCCAAACGAAAGTTTGTGGGGACTTCTCGATCTAGCAAGCGGAGAGGCCTTCAGGCTCCACTAGAACAAAATGTCTTCATCAAATTATGCTTGGAATATTAGGCGCCCGTAGCGCTGTGCGACTGCGGTGTTCTTAGCGATCATCAAGGTTGAGCAGCGTTCGACTCAGTCAGCCTGAGATGGGTGACCGTTTGTGGCATTTTCATATTCGAGCGTCTCCTTGTTTCGGAAGTCACCTTAAGCCATTTACCACGTGTCGTTAGGTCAAGTTGGAAGCTTTATAGGCGGCTTGATAAGTTCCAACAGCAGGTGGCCACAAACCTGCCTCCGCCAATCCACATTGGGTCCGTGTTGTGGAGTATTACCTAATCTCTATCACGTCGATTTGTGAGAGAAGGCCTTTGCCACGCAGTGGGATAGTATAGGCTGATATAATTATTGTTATATTACGGGCTAGTTAATAATAATTCTCTTTACAGGCTCTTAATTCGCATTCGAGTCGACAGCGAAAGCGTATACAAGTTAGCTGACAAATTTGGCTGCGACTTCGAAACTGAAGCTGTGGACTTGCTGGAAGAGGCAGCAAATTTGGGCCTCGACGTATGTTAACAACCCTACTAGACTAATGACATTTCTAACAAAAGAATATCCAAATATTCGTAACATCTTTACGGCACAATTAGGTATTTATTTATTTGCGACTAACCGAATATGCGATAGGTATGTAAATTACTCACCTTCTAGTTTACATTGTCGTTTTAAATTTACTCGATTTATGTATCAAATAATGCGATTTTGTCGGGGGGTTATTTGGATTATTAAAATGGCGTTTAAATGTTTCTAATGCTTTACAGCAACCATAGACGGAGGAGGGACTGAGCTATTTAACATTTTAATGTCAATATAACACTTTTAACATTTTTAACTTAATTAGCTACGGCAATAAACCGTGATGAATTGAAAAAAAAAGGTTTAAGATATAAAAGAATTGAAATTAATTTAAGTCGTGAAAAGTCAGGCTTGATCTATCAAGTCCATCTCCATAGCTATGATACGTTATCTTTTGATTAAAAATAAGATTTAATAATATTTACAGACGTAAGTACCTCTGCCAGAAACTTACGACGCCTTAAACAAACATTATCTCCACCTATTGTTCTAAAGACAATTGCTTACACTTACATGAACAGGTCTTAGGCTCGTATTACAGAACGAAAATCAGTCTTGAATCTAGATTTAAAAGGTGATTTTTGTACTAAAATTTTAAAACTAGATTCACGACTATTTTTCGTTCTGCAATACGGGTCCTAGTTGCTCGTCTGAGGCGCTCGTAGAACTGTGCAGCCGCGGTGTTCTTAGTAATCAATACATAGTTACATAATAGGGTTAGTTATAATAGGGTTACAATGTAATACTCAAATATGAAATTTTCCCCAAATGGTCACCCATCTCAGTCCAACCGGTTGACGGACGATTTAGCGCAGTGGTTAAGAGCTTAAGCCGCTCTGCCCACTGCGTCTAATAGTCGCGGGTTCGAGTCCCGCACGGGACAAATCTTTGTGTGATCCACAATTATTTGTTCCGGTCTGGGTATTTGTGTATGTGAATTTTCATGTTTGTAAACGCACCCACGACACAGGAATAAATCCTAGTGGTTTACATTTGAAAAAAAAAAAGCTAAAGCTTGCTAAGAACACCGCGGTTGCACAGCACTATTAGCGCCTTGGTCGATAAGTATGGGCAGGTTAGAATAACACCCGTATCTTTAAATATTTAATTACTTAGAATTAAGAATTTACTTACCCGAGTTGTCATGTGGTTAAAATTCTATATAAAATTACCTTTTGACATTTCTCACTTTTGTTAGTTTCTTAACTATCGAACGAAAATTATGTGCTAAGTAATAACTTGAGTAAAAGTAACTACTTAGACATGTTAATAGATCCGGTTGTAAGACTTGTTCATGTAAGAAGACACGTTAAGTCATTGGTTCAGGTTAACACTTAAAGTCGTTAAGCCAAGTTAAAGCCAAAGGCGGCTTAAAAACGTCCAACAGCAGGTGGCCATTAATTTGCCTCTACCAATCTGCACATGTAAACTCCACCATGCAGACTAACTGCATAGTACAGTATGACCTAGTCTCTGTTACCTCGATTTATGAGAGAAGGCCAGCAATGAGACCATTGCTGGTCCAACCGAGTAATTGGTTTATTACATTTATCGACAGTGGTCAATGGACTAGAAGTGCCGAAACTGATTAATCTAATTTTAAAACAAATAAATTCTCAATTCTTAGGTGGTTGGTGTAGCTTTTCACGTAGGCAGTGCTTGTTTTACTAAGCAAAGCTATGCTGTGGGACTTCAAAATGCCAGAGCCTTGTTCGACCACGAAGCTAAGGCTGGAAGGAAAATGAAGATACTTGACATCGGCGGCGGATTCTTTTGCGATTCGTACAGATTTAATCAGGTTATTTTAGTTTTTTATGCTTTTTGTAGATGTCTTAAAGATGTTTTACTTATTTAAGAAGTGGATGTACTTCAAAAACGTGAAGTTACACCTCTTCCTATCCCTTTTGGGTTAACGTGCATATTAAGTATATATACCATTGTATATTATATTACTAGAAATGTGTATAATTCGGAAATTTTATAGAATTCTTTGGCATTGAAACATACCGGCCTGGTTTAGAAAAAGGGGCTATAACATTTATATATCACGTTCATTATATATATTTTTTTTTTCACAAAACTATAACTGCCACACAATAAACAGCGTCGTTTTGTTAATTGTCACAAGTCAAGATATTACACATTTTATCACCAAACTTGATTAACCTCTGGGATTTTACATTAGTTGACTGACCAATTCATGCTTCTGTTGCTTAAAGTAAATCTAATGTAGGCAAATAATTAATAATAATATCAGCCCTGTTAGGAAACTGTCCCTCCGTTGGGCACAGGCCTCCTCTCAAACTAAAGGGTTTAGGCGATAGTCCACCACGCTGGCCGAGTGCGGGTTGACGAACTTCGAAATACTCTTAGGTATGTAGGTTTCCTCACGATGTTTTCCTTCACATGCTTTCGAAAAGTCAGAGGTGTGTGCCTGGATTTGAACCCGAGACCTCTGACTTTGCAGTCCAATGATCTAACTACTAGGCTATCACTGCTCTCTGATCTAACATAGGTACCCTACTTTTTTGATACTTCAACCCTTTATTTAATACTACAAAACCTTCTGAATCCATTATTATACCCATGTTGAGTACTAATTAGGACATATTTGAGTAATGAAATCCCACGAATTCTATACACACTACACGACGACTTTATAACTAACCTAACCTATATTTCCATAGATATAGATAGATAATAATACCAAATCAATATTAGATATTATTATCTTCATCAAAATAATACCTCCTTCCTTTAACACAATAGTAGCGTAAGCTATCCCCGATATCCTGAATTTAACATATTTCAGAGTGTTACTAAGGAAATTACTAAAGAATTCGTGGGAATTTTCTCACCTCACTCACTCATCGCGCAATCTCCAGATTTATGAAGCTATATACGGTTGAAGTTTTTCATCTATACTCTACTTAACTTTCAGGTGCTCGATAAGAAAAAAATCAGCAGGCCTAAAGAAGTTGCAAGCATTTTGTGTCTATTCTCTTTTTACAATCGATACCTCCTTCTCCTGACCACGTGACTTTTTGTTGTACAATAGTCATTACCGTAAATTTTTCCGATTTTAATGGGGTTTAACGACTGTAGAAAGTCAACTGGGCTACTGGTAGCTTGGCTAAAGGAACAACCTGCGGAAGACAGCTAGTAATTATAAAATCTTAAAGTTTTGTAAACTTAAGCTGTTTATGATTACTTTTTCTGGGAATTTCTTTTCTTTTTTTTTATAAAAACGTAGCCCCACACTAGGAATTGACGGACGATTTAGCGCAGTGGTTAAGAGCTTAAGCCGCTCCACCCACTGCGTCTAATAGTCGCGGGTTCGAATCCCGCACGGGACAAATCTTTGTGTGATCCACAGTTATTTGATCCGGTCTGGGTATTTGTGTATGTGAATTTTCATGTTTGTAAACGCACCCACGATACAGGAATAAATCCTAGTGCGGGGCTAAAAAAAAAAAACAGATGCCACCAAGCTTTCAACCTCGGGTGTCACCGCCATCCTAATTTAATTAAATAAACAAAGAAAAGAGAAATTGGAGACATATGATAATTGTTTATTTTAGGTGGCAAAAGTAATAAGCGCGTGTCTTGAGGAGTTCTTCCCAGACCCAACGGTGCAGATAGTCGCCGAGCCCGGCCGGTACCTGTGCGAGTCAGCATTCACACTTTACTGTAACATCGAAGATGTTCGAAGGGTGATTAACATTAAGATACTTTTATAAAAGTTATATCCTTATTTGAACTATATAAATAATGCTAACAGTCCAACAAGTATCTTTTGGCCCGCGGCCAAAATCGGAACTAATGCTGTCATCACATGAAACGTCACTTCATAACAGCTGCATAGTTGCCGTTTGCTATGAAAGGACATTGTCGAAAATTGCCCCAGGACCAACAAAAATTTGATCCATGCCATCATTATTTATCTATTTTATTAAAATATTGGCAAATATCCGTATCTAACGGACAATTTCCAATCTAAAACGAATATTTCAAAGTATTGTAAGTACTTATATCGAAGTCGCCGACATCTTTAATGAATATCAACACACAATATAATCTCATATGTATACTACGTACGTATGACTACTGAATTATAACCTCAAAATATGATTCTTTTTGTCCAATATTGAGTTTCCCCCGCTTGTCCGTTTAATAATAAATGCCTTAAGAGAATTTATGGGTGATTTGAAATCATACAAGTATTTTTGCATTGCTGTTGGCATTTTGTGTGTGTGTGTGTGTGTGTGTGTGTGTGTGTGTGTAATTGACCTACGCTGTTGGCCGCGGGGCCTTTACAGCTTCACCGGACAAGAGGGCGAGCGTGCAACCACTACGCTCGAGCCAGAAGGGCAAGGGGGCAACTAGCTCAAGGGCGCCTCAAGGAGGAACGGCCTCGGTTTGGGCAGTCGCTATGGGGGAGGGCGTATACTAGGTGTCTCGCCGTGGTGCTCTGCACCGGTCGGCGGGCAAGGGACTCTTTGACCTCGCCGGTGCGGTCGGAGTCTGATCCTGTGTGCGGTATCTGAATCCGAAAGAAGGGATGTAAGGGCATCGGGAGGGTCGGTGAGAACATGCCGCGGACGGCGATAGCGGTTGATAGGAGGGGAGTTGGGTTCGTAGTCGGCGGCGGCTACGATAAGCGGATTACTATGATTGGACGCGTTTGCAAAATATCGGGTTGTCGCATTTTTAATGAGGGCGCGAATAGGTTCGAGGCCGAGATCGGAATAGAGAATTGCTGTTGGTTTCGGGGCAAATCATGTATGGGCGCAGAACCATGTCCTTTATCCAAGTTATTTTTGTTGAACCACCACCACCACCTGTTGAAACATCTCCTTAGAAGTAGGAACATTTCACTAAATGGTTACTCTAACTTCACACTCACCCCCCTGCCAAGGTCATCCATGGACCAAAAGATTTTTGTTGCACTGTAATTGACATTAACCATGATATTTACAGTTTTTTTATTTTTATTTAATTATTTACAGAAACTAAGTGAGCCTCGTTGGTCTTATGTTGGCAATAATAAAGTTTTGGATCCGAATCCTAGATTATACGAAGAGATATCGTTCTACTTAATCAAAACATTTCATTTATAGTTCGATTTCTAGATTGTGCCTGATATAACAAGCGTATTATTACATTGGGACCTAGAATCGTTGGCGAAATATGTTTATATATGCATACTATGAATGTTATTGATTGCGACAACCCTTTATAATCAAATCAGTGGTTTTTGAGTGAGACCTGAACAAACAGATAAGCAGACGAACAATTAATGTATAGTTAGACATAACATTCAGAGACCCCTAAACAGTCAATTCTATATTTAATACACCTACATGTATACAATCTCGTTAGTTTTTTTGTATTGATTAATTTATTATTATTATTATAATCCTCTACTGTCTCACTGTAAGGCGAAGGCCTCCCCTTCCTTCTTCCACCTGTTCCGGCCCAGTGCAAGCTGATGCCTGTCGTTTCCCGCCTGGTGGGACCTACTATGTGATTCTTTTATTCTAATCGGTCCCGTTCTATCTAATTCCACTCCACTCCACTCCACTCCACTCCACTGCACTCCACTCCACTCCACTGCACTCCACTCCACTCCACTCCACTCCAATCGAGAAACTCTTAGGCATGCAGGATTCCTCACGATGCTTTCCTTCACCGTTAAAGCAAGTGATAGTTTTGTTTTAATATGCACATCCCTTCGAAAACACAGAGGTGCGTGCCTGGATTTGAACCCGAGACCTCTGACTTTGCAGTCAAACGGTCTCACCACTAGGCTATCACTGCTATTCTGTTCTATTATATTCTTTTCTGTTTCTTCTGTTCCGCTTTGCTCTGTTCTGCTCTGCTCTACTCTGCTCTGTTCTGTTCTATTCTATTCTATATTAATAAAAAACAAAAGGATGCCAGAGAGGTATGTAAGGAAAAAACCTGTTGCAACTCCGTTTGTCATTCTTTCTTTTGACATTCTTTCTATGAATGATTGTTTTTGTAAGAACAAATTTATTATTTGCAGATAATTGAAAATGATAAACCATTAAACATGGTGTATTTAAATGACGGTATACACGGCACGTTAAGATCCATCGAGCAATGGCACACAGTTCGATTATTTAACGTAAGTAAATGTTAGTAAATTAACTATATTAACTTATTATATTAACAACCATATTATGTTAACAATGTATCTATATCATAACGTCAGATCTCTTGCGGGGTAAGCAGAGAGTCATCATTCATCATCATTTTTAACCCGTAGCCACCCAATGCTGAGTGTAGATCTCTTCCATGGCACTCCATTCCCTGCGGTCTTGCGTTTTTCTCCCGTCTCCGTCCAGGTTTCGACTCGGGCGGGATACACTGATCGAAGGTTTCTCAAACGGACGTTTGAGATTCATGGGCATGTTTCCTTTAAATATGTCGGACAATTTTCCAGAAGCGCCCCATCCCATACAGTGATGTGAATTGATGACAATGTAGCTGATTTTTCATCGCGGTTTATCGATATCATGATCAGATCTTTGGGAATATAGTCATAACGGTCTTGCATTTTTTTGATTCTCTCCGATAAGTAGTTTTCTAATGATGGGGGGTTTCCCTTAGGATCTCACCTAGTAGTACAACTTTCTACATAATTTTAAACAGCATACTATATTACATTTATACATTCAAATATGGCGCCACCACTACTAACCTAACTCCCCTCCTATCAGCCGCTACCGTCGTCCGCGGCATGTACTCTCCGACCCTCCATTCTTTCGGATACAGATACCGCATATAGGATCAGACACTGACCTCGCCGCCGAGGTCAAAGAATCCCTTGCCCGCCGGCTGGTGCTGAGCACCGCGGCGAGACACCTAGTATACGCCCTCCCCCATAGCGACTGCCAAAGCCGAGGCCATTACTCCTTGAGGTGCCTTTGAGCTAGTTGCCCCCTTGCCCTTCTGGCTCAAGCGTAGTTGTTGCACGCTCACCCTTTTTTCCGATGAAGCTGTAAAGGCCCCGCAGCCAACAGCGTAGATCATTCACGCACACAACATACCCATATGGCAGTAGTTTTATGTGGAATTGTTTCACGTCTTGAACAAACTTTTTAGGATTTTAGTTAATAGAAGTTCTATTTATACGTTTCTTTTCTGTTAGCAAATGACAATTACACACAGATTTTAATCAAACCTGAGATGTGACCCAAGTCTAGAACCCCTGACCTGGTAATTAAAAGGCAAAATACTCTACGCCATTGCAATAAAAACGCAGTACATTACTATTACTGCATTTAATAACGGCACTTGCCTCGATGGATCGAGTGTGTATTTTTGGATTGATTTCGCAAAGCACACATATTTTCCCAAGGATGGATATTTAAATCTGGGCACAATAAAGATATGTATGTAAACAGTAGAGCATTAAAGTAAGCGGTTCCAATAAGAATCAAGAAGAAATGACTTCTCGGCAGGTCCGCGCGTTTGTGTGCATGATTCTTACCATAACCGGTTACGAATTTTTCCTGTATCATGGGTCCAGGAATTATTCCTGCATCATGGGTCCGTTTATAAATATGTAAATTCACACATAAAAACACCCTGATGGCAACAAGTATTTGTGAGTCACGCGAAGATTTGTCCCGTGCGGGAATCGAACCCACGACTACTCGAACTCGAATTCGTCTCCAACGAAATCGAACCCACGACTACTCGAACTCGAATTCGTCTCCAACGAAATCGAACCCACGACTACTCGAACTCGAATTCGTCTCCAACGAAATCGAACCAGTGGGCGGATTGCCTTCAGTTTTTAAGGTTTCGCCACATAGCCAACGCAGCGCGACGAAAGCTCAATAGTGGCGTGACGTGGGGAGTTGCTATGTATTTAAATGTACGGGAGACGCCACACAGCGCAGCCCCGCTCGGCGCGACGGCAAACGTCATGACCTGCCGCCGTCGCGCCCAACGCGCTTACAAACGAAGCTCGGCGGGAGCAAGATGCCATTACGCGTGCGAGTGGGACGCTAGTTTTGAGCGGCCTCTTGGCCGGCGTGACATTACGCCTGCGGTGTAACGTGCCTGCCGCGCTGCCGACCGCCAGCTGAGCGTCAGCCGCACGCCTCTGTCGCGCTCCGTCGCCTATTTGACCATACCTTTAACCACTAGACTAAGTTATCCGTTTATAACATATGTTAGTTGTGATGTTTGCGCATGTGACATTTAATCAATTCAACAGAACGATTCAGAACATGCGGTAGTAGAAAATACAGTGCTATGGGGCCCCACCCCAGACGGGCGAGATCGCTTATCCCTGATGCAGCTGCCGCGCTGTACGCCCCAGGACTGGCTGGCCTTCACCATGCAGGGCGCTTACTCGCTCAGTTTCTCCGGAAGATACTCCAGCCTACCCATTGCTTTGATTCGACCAATCATATCTTTGAGACTTTGGTACGCATTTATAGCACAACTTATTGCCTAATTAATATTGTATAAAGTATTTATTTAGTGAAAAAGTAACAAGCAATAGAATTATCAAGAGATGGAATACACACACGCCCAGACCGAAATAAATATTTATATGTCACACACACGAGCAAATGTGAGTGGAAGCGTCGGAAGAGGTCGCCTAAGGAAAACCTATCACGACCAAATTAATAGTCTCTTGGGAAAAGATGGACGATTTAGCGCAATGGTTAAGAGCTTAAGCCGCGCCGCCCACTGTGTCTGATAGTCGCGGGTTCGATTCCCGCACGGGACAAATCTATCAAATCCACAATTATTTGTTTCGGTCTGGGTATTTACCCACGACACATAAATAAATCATAGTGGGGCTAAGTTTACAAAAAAAACTGACAAGTGTGTCGTACTCTTAATCGACGGAAATGTATGAAGAGGTGTATGAACGTAGATGAACCGAAAGAGGTGTGACAGAAGCGTAGTATGTGGCAAACTGTAGTCTCTGCCTACCCCTTGGGATAAAGGCGTGAGTGTATGTATGTGTCACACAAATATTTGTTCCGTGCCGGGATCGAACCCGCGACTGCTCGATCTCGTAGGCTGAACGGCTTAAACTCTTAACCACTGAATCAAGCGGTTGTAAAATTGTGAAGAGTTCTAAAACTCGTACTCCTTCCAATTTGTACTTCATATCGGTATTGCAAGAGAGCTGATATGATGGTACGTCTAATTTATTAGCTATAATAACTATTCCTTAATACTGCCTCACTATCCCACTATACTGCTCCACTATCCCCCTATACTACTATGCAAAAGTCTTCTCTCATAAATCCAGATGACAGAGAATAGGTCGTACTCAATTAAGCGGGTCCAGTATAGACTTGCGCAGGCATGTCTTGTGAATGGTCACAAGACATGTCCGCACAAATCCATACTGGCATATGTTACAGCACCCCACATGCCTGCTCCACTTCTCCCCTGGACAGCAGTGCTGGACATTGTTCAATTCTAGGATTAATAAATTGAAATTTCATTCGCAATTAAGTTAATCCCCCTGCGGTACTCCTAAATAACCATGACGTTTGGACGTCGAACGCTTCAGTCCTTTCCGCGATCATGTGTGCTGTAGAGCACTCGTTCTTCGGGCACTTTAAAACGACAAATAAGCCGCGACGAAAACCGAATTATTTTATTTGCAACATAATTTTTTCATAATTAATTTTTGCCCAACTCTGCTGGACAGTCCTTATTAATATAACTAGTGGTCGCCCATAGGTCGATATTCGACCTACTCTTTCATCGTTTGCTGGTTATGTTTGACATTCAATAAGACTATAGACAAATAATATTAAAGACAAACAATAATAATCTATTCTCAATTTGACGTTTATTGTGTCAAATACGTGGTAGTGTGTTATGTTTTTTTTATTGGTTTCATGTATTTTTTATGCATTATTTTGATAAAAATATTAGCATTCCCCACTCCTTCTCTATATAAACTATAAGTGTGGTAAATTTCATACTTCTCCGTCCGCGCAATTTTCGTACACAAAAAGAGGGGTACAAAGTTTTTGCTTCACGTATTAATATAATGATAAGATTATTTTTCCAGGTCCATAATAAGAGATAGTCCAGTGTTTTGTGCGAGCGACTTCACAATCAATCCAGATATTTCTGCGCCGCTTCCTTCTATTATGCCACCGCTACTGCAACAAGCTGATGTCAATAAATACCCAAATCTACCAACTTTGGTTGATTAAAATCATTTTATAGATTATCACTGTCATTATCCATATAATTTCTATGTCTTCTAAAAATAAAATCAGCCTATACCAATGTTTTTTATTCTATCTATCTATCTATAACCTCACGCGGGATCCCTTGCGGGGTAGGCAGAGAGTACAGAGTTCCAACAGGTTCTTTCCTTACATACCTCTCTGGCTTCCTCGACTCTCACAGTTCGTCTCATACACGCTCGCCGGTTACGGAGACTCTTGACTTTTCCATCAGATAAGACTCGGTTTATTTGGTCGTGGTAAGATAGTCTAGGTCTTCCCCGGTACCTGCATCCTTCCACTTTCACATTGTATGTTTTTTATTATTATTTTTAATATCAATTGATACTGGATTGACATCTGTAAAGACTCAGGAGGGTCCAGATGATGATGTGCCTGACATGAAGCTGATCTAGATACCTTTTTGGATCAGCCGTGAGACACATATTCGTGTATTACTTTGTTGTTACTTTTTTGTATTTTTTCTTCATGGTTTTTTTTGACAGTTTAATCGTTTGTACTTTGTGAAATTGTATGGTTATATTGCCTATATGTATGTCATATCAGCAAATTATCGTGTCTCTCATGCTGTGACAAATAAAATTACTTTCTTTCTTTCTATACTGTCCCACGGTTGGTCAAAGGACTTCTCTCACAAATCGAGAGATCAGGTCATACCACGAGAACCCAGTGCGGATTGGTGGAGGCAGGTTTGTGGCCTCTGTTGGGACTGTTGGGACTTATCAAGCCGCCTATAAAGCTTCCAATTTGGCTTAACGACTACCACATTACATGACAACCGGAACCAACGGCATAGCGTGCCTTCGTACGGAGTCATGAAAACTAGAAAATGTTTTTTTTTTTTAATTTAGCTCCACCAAGGATTAATCCTGTGTCGTGGGTGCGTTTACAAACATGAAAATTCACATACACAAACACCCAGACCAACAACAGAACACAAACAACAGAAAACATATTTGCTCTAAATTAATAAAAAATAAAAATAATAATAGTTAAAAATAAAAGTAGAAAATGAGTAAGGTACTTATTAATAATATTTTAAGGCAGTTAAAACCTTTGTGGGTCACAAAAAGGTTTGTCCTGTGCGGGAATCGAACCCGCGGCTATTAGACACAGTGGGCGGAGCGGCTCAAGCGCTTAACCACTACGCTAAATCGTCCGTCAAATGTCACAAACGGTCACCCATCTCAGGCCAACCGAGTCGAACGATGCTTAACCTTAGTGATCGGTAAGAACACCGCGTTCCCACAGCGCTACGAGCGCCTCTGTATCTTCTAATATTTGTAAATGATTTATATGTACATTTGGCTCTCTTTAATAATATTATTATTATTATATGTATCTCGCTGAGATTCACGGGCTTTACCCGGACCTTTGAAAGGCTTGCATGGGGACATGGGTCCAACACGTAGAGGCCCTTTGCGAGAAGTTAATGTTATGTAAGCCACCTGCTGAGATCACTTACTGAAAATGAAGAAACATAACCAGCGAACTGACCCCGGCAGGTGCAAGGACTATTGTAAATTATGGAAAGAAAACAAGGGCTATGCAAATGAGGTTTGATGGACAAAAACTGGACTATTTCAAAGGGGACGGACACCGGCCATAATTAGTGATACCTAATTACCCGTGGCCCATTTATTATTATTATTACGAGCCATTTGTGTCCCACTGCTGGGCAAAGGCCTCCCTCCACTTTTTCCACTCCTCTCCGTTCGTTGCCATGTCAGGCCAGTCCCTCGAAAAGTGGTCCAGCTCGTCCCGCCATCTCCGCCTGGGTCTACCGCGTTGCCTTTTTGTATTTCGTGGGGACCAGTCAGTTATTATTTTGGCCCATTCGTTATTTTTCATGCGGCAGATATGGCCGGCCCAGTCCCACTTAAGCTTGGCGGCCTTTTGACATACGTCGGCAATTTGCGTCATGGAGCGAAGTGTGGTGTTCTTGACGTGGTCTGTGAGTTTAATATTAAGAATACTACGCTCCATGGACCGCTGACAAAAAAAATAATATTATTTATTCTTTATTGTACAAAGTAACATAAATTAGTAAGTACATGACGGGGAGTTCGGAGAATGAGAGAGGTAGCTGTACGACAAGTTTTGCCCCTAGGAATAAGAAATTCGAAGCGTTCGCGAAGATATTCAGGTGAATTAGGGTTATAGAGAACAGAAGAGTGAGAAAATGTAAATCCCGACGTCGCCGAATAGGTAGCCACTTCAGTTGCATTCGGTACTCAGAGATATGATCATACTTGCGTAGACCAGAAATGAAGCGGATACATAAATTCTGCAGGCGTTCGAGTTTATTACGAAGCTCCTCTGTAGCGTCAAGAAAACAAACATTAGCATAGTCTAGAAGTGATAGAAGGTAGGAATGGGCAAAAATTATTCTCGTTTGAAAGGGCAGGAACTTCTGGAGACGTTTGAGAGATTGAAACGAGAAGTATACCCTCCTGCTGACTTCCGCAATGTGAGTGCTCCGGGAAAGATTGCAGTCTAAATACACGCCTAAATTCTTCGCACTGGTGGTATAAGGTATAGGGACAGAGTCATAAATAATTGGGGGGAGAGACTGATGGTCCAGGAGATTGTAGAAATGCCTGCCACCAATAATGAGAGCTTACTATTTTGTTGGGTTGACTAAAAGTTCAAATCCCTTAGCCCATTGATTGATGTTTTCAACATCATTATTGGTGGCACTAATTGCTACTTTTATTTCTTCGACCTTAAAATGACGGTACAGCTGCAAGTCATCTGCGTAGAGATGATAGTGTGATGCTATAACTTTAGTGATTGCATCGATAAATACCGAGAAGAGAAGAGGAGAGAGTACGCCACCTTGTGGTACGCCCGCAGAAAGTTCACACCATCCTGAGGAGGCCTCATTACAGCGGACCGTCTGCGAGCGACCGCGAAGATATGAATTAAACCAAACAGTTACCGTATTCGCAACAGCCTAATAAGAAAGCGAGTAGGTATGAAAAATAGTATCGGTATAATGATGAGAAAGGGTATGCTACGTTGGTTCGGGTATATAGAAAGAATGTCAGAAGAAATAAAGACAAAACAGATAAACAGTGCGAATGTGGAAGGATAGACATAGGTAGGTACCGGGAAGACCAAGACTATCTTACCATGACCAAAATATACCGAGTCTTATCTGAAGGACAAGTCAAGAGTCTTCGTAACCGGCGAGCATGGTTGAGACGAACTATGAGAGTGAAGCAAGCTAAAAAGTTATGTAAGGAAAGAATCTGTTGGAACTCTGTACTCTCTGCCTAACCCGCAAGGGATCTGGCGTGATGATATAGAAAGAATATTTTTAAATGTAGTTTAACAATACCCACTTGAGGAATTTCACTCCTGCTTCAGAAATGTGGACGTGACGTTGATTATTGTTTTTAATGGAATCCTGGGCAAAGTGTATTTTCTATCGAAAAATTCGCAGTAGTAGTCGGGAATGTGGAGTTATACCCGGTATAATGCTAGGCAGCCCCTACACAGTATACCTCTACCATTACCGCGTGGGGAAAATAAACGGACGACGGTATATTAAATAAACATATTTAATATACCAGCTGTAACATAATTAACGCAATACCTCAAAGTAGTTTGTTCTAAATCGGTAACTTAATTGTTCCAACAATTTTTAATGTACCTTAATATTTTTTTTAATTTGCAAAAAATTTTAAAAATACGTGTTTTTGTTCTCTATGCACTTGATAAAGTATATGGATTAGAGACCTGATATTTCGAAATATGATTTTTGGCTGTACATTTTAAAATCTGGTAAAAGAAATACACGATTAAACGAAATTTTATCGATAGAAACAAAGTCATCTCTATTGCTTTACATTTAACTGATTCCAATGCGATATGCTTAAGAATTAAATCTACTAATGTAACTATTAAAACATAGTACCAAAGTGCTTGTAAAGCAGTTTTTTATTTCATATTTTAGTTTTTTTCTGGAATACGATAAAAATTGTTTTTTCACATACGTCGTTTATTTCCGAGCTTGCCCTCAATATATCCGTCCCTTATCATTCTTTTGTAAAGTAGTTGAATCACTGTCACCCTCCCGATCGATAAATGGTCGATCACGGTAGGCCCTTATAGCCTTGTATTCATATTCGTCTCCTATCAACCGCTACCGCCATCCGCGGCATATTCTCACCGACCCTTCCGATGCCTTTACATCCCCTTCTTTCGGATACAGATACCGCACACAAGATCAGACACCGACCTCGCCTGCGAGGTCGAAGAATCCCTTGCCCGCCGGCCGGTGCAGAGCACGGCGAGACACCTAGTATATGCCTTTCCCCATAGCGACTGCCCAGGCCGAGGCCGTTCCTCCTTGAGGCGCCCTTGAGCCAGTAGCCCTTCTGGCTCGATCGTAGTGTTGCACGCTCGCCCTCTTGTCCGGTGAAGCTGTAAAGGCCCTGCGGCCAACAACGTAGATCATTCACACACGCGGCACGTGTGGCTTGAGATATCGTGCGAAGTCGAGCGTAATAAAGCGAACCAGACTGTACTTAGGTATTTTACATTTTAACATAGAATAGATATTCTTGTTCCATATTTTATCTGCATGAAACGAATAGGTATTTGCAATTTACATTAGATAACTCGGTTAGAAGTACGGAATTTCTCAAAACTTAAGCTGCGTCGCATTGTCATCACACATATAAATATCACAGGCTCAGTGAGTTTACTCCGCAGTCAGTACGCGACTACACATATAGTATAACGCACGTCTACGATTGTAGGTAATTATCAAGAAAATAACCACATTTTTTCAACAGACTTGCGACAGTTTCCTGACAGGTATGTATATCTAGTCACATATGCGCGGTATCCCTTATCCCTTGCGCGGTAGGCAGAGAGTAAAGGGTTCCAACAGGTTCTTTCCTTACATACCTCTCTGGCTTTGTCCACTCTCATAGTTCGTTTCATACACACTCGCCGGTTACGGAAACACTTGACTTGCCCTTCAGATAAAACAGGGTCTATTTGGTCATGGTAAGATAGTCTAGGTCTTCCTCGGTACCTACATCCTTCGACTTTAGTATTGCATATCGGTTTTGTCATATTTTCTTCTTTCTGGTGGCGCGTAGGGCAAGAAGCGATTACGACGTCCTGGATTAATGTCCTAGGACGGACAAACTGTATTTTCTTTGTTTTAAAAAAATAGCCCTACACTATGAATTATACCTGTGTCGTGGGTGCATTTACAAACCTGAGATTCACATGCACAAACACCCGGACCAAAACAAATATTTACGGGTCACACAAAGATTTGTCCCGTGCGGGAATCGAACCCGCGACTACTCAATCCAACGGGTGGAGCAACTTAACCACTGGACCAAGACGTCCGTCGTGTACTTTTTTCATCGATAAAAATGTCAGTTGCGATCTAGAGTTATTAAATAATTGTGTGCAGTAAAGTAGCAAAAGACTCGCCCCCTATTACAATGAGACAACATCGTCGGTGATACTCTCTACTCTCACTCTACTATATATTCGTGCCGATATTTTTTTATGTTAATTTGAAATTGGACATAAGTTTTTGTTTGTGGTTGAGGTGGGAATCAAATAGTGCTTTTAAATTGCAGTGGTTAAGAGCTTAGGTCGCTCCACCTACTGTGTTTAATAGTCGCGGGTTCGATTCCCGCACGGGACAAATCTTTGTGTGATCCACAATTATTTGTTCCGGTCTGGGTATTTGTGTGTGAATTTTCATGTTTGTAAACGCACCCACGACACAGGAATAAATCCTAGTGTGGGGCTACGTTTTAAAAAAAAAAAAATAATAATAATAATAATTTAAAAAATCGTTAAGTCGTCGCATGTTAAGTGCTAGACAAAATTAACGGCTAACGTGCGTAACGAAATATGGAGACGAAGAAGAAAATATGAAAATGCTACGACCGAGTCAAACGCTGCTTAATCTTGTTGATCGCTGAGAACACTACGGTCGCGAACAGTATACACTTTAAATTCTCAAACTGCACAAGTAACGCATTTCTAGTACTTAATTAAACACTAAAAAAACATGAAGGCAAAATTCAAGCACAGTCAAATTAACATTTGTTATTTACCGAATGTGCCGAAATGCAACGCATCTACGCATGTGCCGCTTACGTAGAACAAATGGTTGTTATATTGTCGATACTACAAAAAGGATTAATATTAGAACTTCTTTGCAGAAAATGAACAATGCAATGAACTTCGCTTTCAACGAGTGCCCGCTTGCGGCTTTCGTGTTGCATGACCATTCTCCTGAGGCTGTGGCTCAAGCTATGATAGAGGAAGGTCATCAGAAGCAGTGCTTCTACATATTCAACATGGACGAGGCGTGCCGCCGCATCCAGCATTTCAGAGATATGATGCCGAGAATTCAAGTATTTTATGGTATATATCTCTAGCTGATCTTAATCTTTATCATCATCATTAATCATCGTGTATCTACCTTCTGCTCAGCCTTTGTTGCCTCTATTCTGTCATCAGCCAAATCTCATAATGGTACAATTAAAGATTATGATGATTTTGCTTTTTGAGGCGGTTGCACGTGTTTTTTCTTGCAACCTAGATGGTAGTTAGCACTCTGATTCCAAATCTGTAATTTTTCCTTTTTTATCATTATTCTTCTGTTTTTAGTCGTTTCACTTTTTCTTTCAATCATACGACATAATTCTTAACTAACTTGGCTATGCGCAGATTAGCAGCTTAGCAGTATTAGATAACTGTGCCAAGTCTTTATTCGCAACATCGTAGAGAAGCATCTGGCAGTGGGGCGGAAGGTTTTCTGCGGTTTTGTAGATCTGGAGAAGGCATTTGACAGAGTTGTGCGAAAGAGACTTTGGGACATTTTGCCAGAGTATGGTATAGATGGCACTCTGTTGCGAGCCGTCCAGTCCACTTATGTGGACCGCAAGGCATGCGTACGGGTGGGTGGTAACAGGTCACCCTGGTTTGACGTTAAAATCGGCGTCAAGCAGGGTTGCGTGTTGTCCGCTAGACTGTTTATAATATATCTGGACAAAAGTCTTCAAAGACTGAAAGCGATGTATGCAGGTGTACAGATGGGTGACTTAGTGGTAAACCATCTACTTTATGCAGATGACGCGGTTTTAATAGCGCCAACAGCCACTGATCTGCAAACACTAGTCACAGTTATGAAAGACGACTGCATGATCAATGGCTTACACTTGAATGTGAAGAAAACCAAGATTATGGTTTTTGAAAGGGAAGAAACCAGAACGAATGTAAGGATTGTGGTTGGTAACGATGTGCTGGAGCAAGTGAATGAGTTTGTAGATCTTGGATGCGCCTTCAGTAAGGATGGGAAATACACCGCTGACATAGAGAGAAGAGTGAGTGCAGGGAACAGAGTGAATGGTGCGATGGGAAAGCTCGGGAGCCGGCACTTAAGCCATAAGGCGCAGCTGGCCATACATAACGAAGTTCTTGTCCCAACGCTGTTAAATGGTAGCGAGAGCTGGGTATGTAAGAAGGAGAATGAAAGTAGGATAAATGCGGTAGAAATGCGAGCTCTGCGGAAGATGTGCGGAGTGAAGCTGACCGACCGCATTAGCAACAGCATAGTAAGACAGCGAGTAGGTATGAAAGATAGTATCGGTGTAAAGATGAGAAAGGGCATGCTCCGTTGGTTCGGGCATATAGAAAGAATGCCAGAGGAAAGAATGACAAAACAGATATACAATGTGAAAGTGGAAGGATGCAGGTACCGGGGAAGACCTAGATTATCTTACCACGACCAAATAAACCGAGTCTTGTCTGATGGAAAAGTCAAGAGTCTCCGTAACCGGCGAGCGTGTATGAGACGAACTATGAGAGTCGAGGAAGCCAGAGAGGTATGTAAGGAAAGAACCTGTTGGAACTCTGTACTCTCTGCCTAGCCCGCAAGGGATCTGGCGTGAGGTTATAGATAGATAGATAGATAGGTAGCTGATCTGGATACCTATATATTTATAAGCAGTTTCTCAAAGCAAACCATTACTCTTAGGATATTATTTTGCATAAATTAATGTTTTTTGTCCACAGCGATGAAATCCAACGACACAAGTATGATGTTAAAGCTGGCTATCGCTTTAGGTTTGGGCTTCAACTGTTCTTCTCCTGGCGAGATTTATAAACTTAAAATTTTGAACGTTCCTCCGTCGTAAGTGCATAGCTCTTATATGAATAATACGAATGTGTATTCCAGTCGGCAATAATACTCTAAAATATTTTATACTTAATTGCATATATCCTAGGACGGAAAACCTGTGAATATGAATTTTATTTTATTTTATTGAGGAACAGCAAACGGTTATACACTAGGTTTTACAATATTCCATAATACTATATTACAAAATAATAGGTATGTAAGGAAAGAACCTGTTGGAACTCTGTACTCTCTTCCTACCCCGCGAGGGAGCTGGCGTGATGATATAGATAGATAGATAGACAAAATAATATATTAAATAAGTGTGTAACCCACTACGCTATCCACAGATTACTTATTAATACAGAAGCTTGTTGCTTAAAATTAAGAGATTAGTGAAAGGTCATGTATATATGTTACAATCATATTACTATTATGCTAATATTGTATAAACGCGGTCTAATGAAGAAATCGAAATAGCAGAAATCGCCAACATCAGTCCTGAGTTCGTAATTGAGCCTGGTTTAATATGCAATAATCTCGCCTTCTTTTACATTTTGACCTAACATCGTCTGCGAAATGTGGGTGTACATAGTACACTTCTGCCACCCCCGCATGGGCAATATAGGCGGGAGTGTGTTTTTTTTATAATTACATACAGTAATTCATCTTCATAGAATACACGCGATGTTTGGATAGACGAGTACCTAACATTTTTAACCTTTTAAATTAATTAATTATAAATGTTTTAACGCAATGAGCTCTATTAAGGGATGAATTTTCAGGAATCCTTTCTTAGTACTCGTCTATATTAGTATAAAAAGTAAATTACCCCGAACATTCAACTCACAAACTACCTCTTTATAATATTAGTATAAATTATAAATTCCAAAGTAATTCTATTTGTCTGTTACCTTTTCACGCCCCAACCGCTGAACAGATTTTGATCAAATTCGGCAAGGGCATATATTTAATCCAGCAGTATGACATAGGCAGAGAGCATAACATATACCTTTCGTCCCTGAAAAAAATACTTAAGGGTCTGAAATACACGCCTGAAATAACGAGAACAAGGTTGCGAGTACAGCTAGTAAGATATATAATAATAAAATAATCATATTTCTAAGCCCACCTGTTAAAGCTGCGCATTGTCTTTCAGTCAGCCAGTGTAAGTATCGACTGACTGATAGAGACTAAATTGACTGACAGATAATGCACAGTTGTAATTGGTTAGATTGGAAGCAACAAAGAATAGGCTACACCCGTGATAATTTTTTGCTTAGCAATTATTAATGCAACCACTTACATAAATTCGGCAATCATTTCATATTATTATCTTGTTACCAGGAGTATCATATACGCGATGCCGATAAAAAATGCAGAACAAATGGTATACGCAAAGGAGTCAGGAGTCAAACATACCACTTTTGATAATTCCTATGAATTGAAGAAACTACGTAAATACTGGCCGGACGCTCGGTAAAATTCCTTTATAAATAGTTCTATATGATTTGGGCAACATATATTTTTTTTAAATAAGTAAAATAATTACATAAATTTGCAGCTTGCTTCTTCGTATTCGAGTTGATAGTGTATGTCAGATCCCAGGAAAGAAGTTTGGCTGTAACTATGAAACGGAAGCTATCGAGCTCCTGGACGAAGCTGCTTGCCTGGGATTGAAAGTAAATATGCTGATTTTTATGATTATTCGTAATTACGGGATTAAGGAAAAAATATACTGTAGTGATCATAAACAAAACTTAACATGATATTTAAAAATAAATAAGTTTTTTTATGTGATAAGTAGATTTTTTTCTATTTAGTAGGGACTAGTCAGTTGTTATTTTGGCGCACTAGTTGTTTTGTTGTTTGTCACACGGCAGATATGGCCGGCTCCGTCCTGCTTAAATGTCCTACTTAAGGTTAGTAGCATGTTCATCATCATCTTTTATCAGCTTGTATCTAACCATTGCTGAGTGCAGGTCTCTCCTCCATTACTGCAGCAGCATGTTAATAGATAAAAAGTAGGCGCAGATGGAGATGACTCTTTAACAGACTAGCCTAAGATGAAATAATAGAAGAGAGTAAAGAAAGTACAGAGAGGCCTTCACTCGGCAGTGCGACATTAAATGGCTCAAAATAAAATTAAAATGCTTTGAACAAACCTTTAACCTTAACCTTTTTGTCTTGGGATCCGGTAATTAATATAATCAAATCCAAAACCAAGCATAACACTGCAAGACCTCAAGACACAGTGAGCTCATTCTGCGTAGATCGGACCAACAACAACCAAAATAATTAAGAAGTTTGAGGGTACCCCGGAACAACTATGCCTATTGGACGTCTAACACCTCAGTCCCTCCCGTGACCATGGGTGCTGCAAAGCACTCGAAACGTCGGGAACTAAAAATAAAAAATAAAAAAAATAAACCGCGATAAAATTCGTAAAATAGTTTTATTTCAAACCTTTATCTTGAATATATAATAAGTTTACCTACTATTTAGCAGTGTTGTGTGTCGTTTAATTAAATAGATACTGACTTCATTAGTTGATTATGGACGGAAAACATGTTTATTTTTTATTCAGAATGTTTAAAACAAAATGATTACAAAGTGGGATTAAATACATTTGAGCGGAGGTGATAAACAACTGCCGTCTTACTTAATATATGTAGATAATAAAGACTCTTTCAAAGTTTGAAATTAAATAAGTTTCACTGTTCGACCGATCTCGGGTCGGTCTGCAAACCTGTTTGGTGTGTTTATGTTTTTTTTATAACAACGTAGTCCCATACTAGGATTTATTCCTGTATCGTGGGTGCGTTTACAAACATGAAAATTCACATATATAATATAATATAATTCTTTATTGGCATAAAATATCATGGTACAGTTTAAAGTTAGGCCCTGACCCCAGAGCTAGGTATACAATACCTGTGTTTCAGGAGGAATACTAAATACCCAGACCGATACAAATAATTGCGACTACTACGGCTCAATGAACACCCAGCTACAAATTATCCAAGTGATTATATTCAACTAGTTTTTGGTATCCTATAATCACCTACGGGGAAAACCATGTGATTAAATTCCACCTCGTTTTTTATCTAGTTCTTGGCATCCCATCATGTCATTTTACAGGTCATAGGTGTGGCGTTCCATGTGGGGTCCATATGTTCTACGATCAACAGTTACGTGGTTGGACTGAAACACGCCAAAATGCTATTTGATCATGAAGCACGCGCTGGTAGAGGGATGAAAATCGTTGATATCGGCGGAGGATTTCCTAGTGACAAGACCGATAGAATTGATCAGGTTAGCATACATACATACACTCACGCCTTTATCCCACTGGGGTAGGCAGAGACTACAGTTTGCCACATACTACGATTCTGGCACACCTCTTCGCTTCATCTACGTTCTTGCATCTCTTCATACATTTCCGTCGATTAAGAGTACTACGCACTTGACCCTTTTCCAAGAGGCTATTAATTTAGTCGTGATAAGTTTTTCTTGGGCCACCTCTTCCAGAGCTTCTACTCACATTTGCTCGATATATCCCTTTCGTTAGCCGCCTGTCACACATCCTCTCCACATGCCCATACCAATTCAACATGCTTCTTTCAATCCTAGTCACCACGTCATCCTTCAACTTACATCGGTTTCTAATATGTCAGCAAGGGTGACTCCACATATACTCCGTAAAGAACGCATTTCCACAGCATTTACTCTACTTTCATGCTTCTTTTGCCATACCCAACATTCACTGGCATACATAAGCGTAGGTACCAATAGTCCAAAACGAATAATCAGTCGAGCCAAGTCTAAGGAACTATCTAACAAACATACCTTTACTATTGGAGTCCCTACAGCATACAGCGGCTTCATTTTTATTTTTGTAGCTATAAGCTAAAATACAAGAGAATTTTAACGCGTAAGATCCAATATGATGAAAAGTTATCAGTTATGAAATGTTCTTCCCAGTTGCAGTCCAGAGTCTGGAATTTTGCTCCTTATAATATACCGTCACGCCTATATTTCCCAAGCGGGGGTGGTAGAGGTGTACTGAGTACACCCACATTTCGCCGACGATGTTAGGTCCCATGTAATTGGGGGCGAGCCTATTGCCATATACCAGGCACAATTCCACTTTTCGGACTCATACTGGGAATTTTTTGTTAGAAAAACTACATTTGACCGACCTAGGATATAAATCAAGGACCTCGTGATCACAAGTACCTTGCCACTAGACCAACGAGGCAGCCCCCTTATAATACCAATAAGAACGCCCTCTATCAATATAGAAATAACCATAAAAAAACAATATTTTTTGTAAGAATGAAACGATAACAATAGTTGGTAAAGCACTCGCCTATCATTATGAGGTCGATGGTTTAAATCCTAGCTCGCACCACTGAATTTTAAATACCAATGTGCGACAGCCACTTTCTAGCGATGAAGAAAACCACGAGGAGACCTCTATGTACGAGAATACTTATTTACCTTAACCTAATATTTTTTAGCTATCCGAGTTAATAAACAGTACAATTGAAGAGTTGTTTCCGGATCCAAATATTAAAATTATCGCCGAACCTGGGAGATATGTTTCAGACTCCGCCTACACGTTGTATTGCAGTATTAGCAACACACGACGAGTAAGTATATAAAAAACTTTAATTAAAACCGACTTCAAAAAGCAAAATATAAATATTTAAAGTCGGTGCTGGTCGGTGCAGTCGGTTTCTTGGCACTACAAGTTTTTTATTTTACAATATTAAGTGATGTGTGAAATAATTTTTTATATTAAAAATTATTTCACACCTACCTATTTTATATTATTTTACTTAATTTTACGGTGAGATACCTACAGGATCTCGGAGGTGTCCGGTGGTCTATTTTCAAAGTACGAGATCCAATACCGATAAAATTAAAATGGGACTATTTTGGAACTTTACTGAATCCAATGCAAAAAGAATGATTAAAATAAGCAAAGAAGTTAATAAAAAAACATAGACGAATAAGGAACGTCCTCTTTTTTGAAGCCGGTTAATATTCCACGTAGTTCTATAGTAGGGTACCTATAGGATTGACGTAATATATTAATATCTTAATCTACGCATTCTTATTGTCATTAAGGAGTTCCGTGGTATATCTTCAAAGTTCAAGGTCCAATACCGATGAAATTAAAATAGGTCTACCTCAGAGCTATACTGAACCCAATGCATAAATATCAAAATCGGCCCACAATTGACGGAAATATAGGTTAATATACATAAAAAGCATACATACAGACGAACATAGAACCCCCTCCTTTTTGAAGGCAGTTAAAAAGCACGCCTGGCACCCAACTAAGTGCCGTAGCCCACTAGCGTGGTAAGAGACGCGCGACCTTCTGCATTTGCTATCGCGCTATTTTTTACTATTGACCAGCTTCATACGGGCATCACCGACAAATAAAATTGTAGTTCGGTATTACATACCTAAATCTTCCTCGTAAACCAGTATATCTATTAATATAAACCGAACGAAAATCCGAGTAGTAGTCCTTGAGATTAACGCGGAAATACATTGAAAAGACGCGGTGCACACATTTATTTATATAAGTATAGAGTATATGTAGGTGTTAGACGCTACGCCTATAACAGCGGCACGGACGTGCCGTCCGTTACATAAAAAAATAAAACGCGCGTCGTACTGCGCTAGTGAGTTATGACGCTAACATTTTCGTAACGCATGTTTAGGGTCACGAACTACCTTACCTTATCATTACTATTGAACTAGTTACCTATAAGGATAACATTGTTTAAAGTAATATTTTGATTGCTTGTTCATTGACAGAATAATTAAAAAACGACTGCGTATCTGGAACGTTCTTTACTGATCTTACTGAAAAAGTATATATAGGATGCAAAGTGAATAAAATTAGCTGAAAATTCTAAATTTAACCCGTTTTTTATGTAAGAAAAGTATGAATATAATTTTTTGTAGAAAAAAAATAATGCTGTGGTTTTGCCTTGCTTTGGAGAAAATGGATGCGAGAGACATTTACAATATCCTTAAATTTCAGGTGAAAAAGGCAGATAGAATAGTAAACATGGTACACATTAATGACGGTATATACGGGACCATAAGATATTCCGAAAATTGGCATAAACTCACAAAATTCCAGGTAAGTGACGAACAAAACGTAAACATTACAAAATGTTCCTACGCGATAGATATTGATATCTACTAAATTATATTGTTCTATCTATCTATCTATCTATAACCTCACGCCAGATCCCTTGCGGGGTAGACAGAGAGTACAGAGTTCCAACAGGTTCTTTCCTTACATACCTCTCTGGCTTCCTCGACTCTCATAGTTCGTCTCATACACGCTCGCCGGTTACGGAGACTCTTGACTTTTCCATCAGATAAGACTCGGTTTATTTGGTCGTGGTAAGATAGTAGTATTATATAGTTATTTTAAATATACAAAGCTTTATCCATATATATCATCACGCTAAATCCCTTGTTGGGTAGAAGCACAGAGTTTCAATAATTTCGAAATACAGCAAATAGTGACATAAAAAAATAATAGAGGTTTTTTTTGTGTGTGTGAGTGATCTACGCCATTGACCGCGGGGCCTTTAAAGCTTCACCGGACAAGTGGTAAAAAAATATAGAGATCAACCTTACCTGTATTTAATTGTTATGTGGGCGCGTAGTGGTAGCATTACCAGTTCGCCCCGATATTACATTTGCCAAATCAGCATCTTGCACGGCAAAAGGCTGGACGCCGTACACCAAATAACAACCTCACAGTTTTTAAAATAATTTAGATTATTTTTTATTTAAGTAAAAATGCTATAGTCATATCGCTTAAACAATGTTTTAATAACATAGAGAAACGGGACAGAAGAAGCGGAAAGGCTAGAAGAAACAATCTTGTGGGGTCCCAGCTGTGATTCTTACGACCGTGTGATGGAGAACTTCACGGTACAGCTGCCTCGTCTCACCCCACTCGACTGGCTGGTGTTCCAAAACCACGGCGCGTACACTATTTCCTTTAGCACCAGATTCTCCAGTCTACCAATACCCTTAACTCAACCTGTTATTTCTCAGGATTTGTGGTAAGTGGTATTAATTAATTAATTATATAAAAACGCTGAAAAAATACAACCTCTTCTCATCTTCTTCTGCCCCTTCTTCATCGTAATGTAAAAAGATAATACGCAGATATGAGAGATATTACACAATTGTGATTTATTATAAGCTATAAGATAAATTATCTAATATATGCCTATTTAAATTAAATTAAATAAAAATGTGACGTATGTCTAATGATATAATCGAGATACGGGATTTTTAGCGCCTTGTTAAAAGGTTATTTTGACACAAGCGCTAATGCGACCCATCTATGTAGATGGTTGTTTCATGTAAAAGAGGTGTTGTCAACCTCACTAATTATCAGGCTTATGACTTATCAAACCAATTCATACATTTTACCCGATGATCTGCAAGCGGAGTAAAATGTCCCTTAGAAATAAGATGACACTTTACAAAACTTGTATACGGCCTATCATGACGTACACTTGTGAGGTGTTCAGGCACGCCGCCCGCTCTTACATCGATAGACTCCAAACGGTTCAATGCCGTTTCCTCCTCAAATCCGTCAGAGCCCCATGGTTCATCCGGAATGTCGATCTCCATTCCGATCTCGGTCTCGAACCTATTAGCGCCTTTATTAAAAAGGCGACAACCCGTTATTTTACGAACGCGTCCAATCATTGTAATCCGAAAAAAAAACAATTCAAAAACGGCCCTTTAAAACGAACTAATGCGCTATAATATATTTATGACTTTGCATGTAACAACAGCACAGTGTACTTTTTCTTTCATTTTAGGCGGCATATTAAAGACTGTAAAGTTTTTTCATCGAAAGACTTTGTCGAGCATCCCGATGTGTCTGGCGCTCTACCGCTGTCTCTACCACCCGCCTTTATCAAGAGCGAAAAGCAAGAACATACACACATTCTAACTCTTGTTGTTTAATAGTCAATACGCTTCATTTTAAATCATTCATGTTTAGACGTACTAGTTAATACGTTTTAATAGTTTTATATGTGCGCTTAGTGATCAGGTATATCTCTATCATACTGTAAGTCGTTATTACCCACGTCTAGTGCCTATAGCAATCAACCAATCACAGAACATCTATTCCTCGCAAAACCATTATCATTTTTTGGTCACTTTATTTAAAGACTCAATTATTAGTCAGATTACTAAGTAAAGATATTGAATTATATAAGCTACAATATTAATATTTATCGATGATCTTCAATGCTATACGTTATATCTATGAGTTTTCTATCAAATGAGTCTTAGCAAAAACATAAATATGAAACAGAAGGTAAAACGATATAGGTAAAATATGTGAGAGACTGCCAAGTTCACCTATAGAAGAATTCAGAGGGCTAAGCACAAATCATTCGTTGTCACCCTGACGGTGATTTTTGAGTACATATGTAGTGTGAAAAAGATAGCATATCAACTCGATAGGGTGACTAGCGTCAATAGATTTGTACTAAGCCCTCAGATCTAAGTGCACGGCAAGTTCTATGGAAATACCTGTATAAATAATGCTATTTCAAGATTTTATTCGGCGAGTCTAGTGTGTACCTACGCACAACACAACTATATTGTATACAAAAGTTACCTCCGTTGTTAACTATTTCATTAAATAAATCTCTTAATTAGAAGGCATTTTTATTTCTGAACCAATTTAAATAATAGGTTAAATAATGATGAACCCATAGAAATTGTAATAATAAGCCACTTGAAGCCGTATAGTCACGTGAACTTGTCGCCGCATATGTTAGAATCTATCTATATCATCACGCCAGATCGCTGGCAGGGTAGGCAGAGAGTACAGAGTTCCAACAGGTTCTTTCCTTACATACCTCTCTGGCTTTCTCCTGGCTCCATATGTTAGAAAATTATCAAAAATGCTTCAGGACTGCGTACCATGTGTTACAGTTGCTGAAGCTGGCGTAAAAGGCTCTTATTACCTACAGAACGTGAATCAGCCATGATTCTCTCTATCTCTCTCTCTCTCTCTCTCTCTATATATATATATATATATATATATATATATATATATATATATATATATATATATATATATATATATATATATATATATATATATATATATATATATATATATAATTACGCCAGATCTCTTGCGGGGTAGTCGTTATTCTAGTTTTAAAAACTGATTTTAGTACTGAAATATTAGTTTTAGTTCACGACTGATTTTCGTTCTGTACTACATACCTAATATAGACGTAGTCTGCCCGTTGGTCTAACCATGCGGCTGGCCATTACGAGGTCTTAGTTTCAAATCCTAGGTCGGACAAAGTATTATTGAGGTTTTACTATGAAAAAAATCATAGCAGTTCCGAAGCTCGAATAGTGGTGGCATAATGGCAATACATTGGGACCTCAGATCATCGGTCAAATGTACTTACATAGTACACTCTTCTACCGTTACTTAGACCAGTAGTAGTATACCCACTAACCTATATACTATACAAGGTGTATCGTTATTAACGCGAGATCTTACACACCCCGATTAGATAATTGCTTCAAAATTCAATACAAAAACCAAACTTCCAAATTTAAAGCTTTTTCTCTCTTTTTTAAGCACTTTAACACCCCAATTGACAATGAAACTTGTACGTGTACGTGCATCAAGAATAAATTTAGTTTGTTAAAGCACTGAAGGAGTAATAGCATATTTAGCAAATTAAAAATATGTAAATACATTAAAAATTGTTGGAATCAATTTAGTTAGCCATTTAGAACAAACTACTTTCAGGTCTTGCGTTTATTATGCTACAGCTTGTATACCCACGAAATATCTGCTGCAACGGACAGACTTATATGTAAAAAGTAGAACTGTGTGATAAGAGGGACCGTATTCAGTAAGACCTTATAATATCGGAATATTCGAATTCAACTCTGAGTCTTAGGATTTACATAAAAATCGGAGCACGTCCCGGCGCGGCGCACGACCTGACTTCTTTATGTTTTGTGTGTGTTTTGGTGGCTATAGATGTTCATTATGTACCACTTTATTAAAATTTATTCGCCCACTTTTTGCACAGAATCTGGAATCGTCTCTTTGAAATCATAAGCTTTTATATATACTGTTTTTGCTTACATTTTTGTCGCGTCTCCGTCCGCGAAACACGAGCGCGTAACACCGTCACGCCTATATTCCCCTGGTGAGGGTGGCAGAGGTGTCCTATGTAGACTCCGGACTAATACTGGGAATTTTGTCAGGACTCGAACCCAAGACCTCGTCATCACTACACGCATTATTACCCCCTAGACCAACGAGCCAGTCTAGTCTTGTACACGCGCGAGATAGTAAATAAATAGCCAATGCTGCATTAATAAAGGCACCCTTGTAATTGTCCGACATCTTTAAAAGCAAGACGATATTAATTAAGACAAGATTCTGAAGATTGCCTCGTTGGTCTGGTGGCAAAGCGCATCGCTTTGTGATCACGAGGTCCTGGGTTCAAATTCTAGGTCGGACAAATGTAGTTTTTCTAACGAAAAATTCCCAGTATGAGTCCGGAGTCTGGAATTGTGCCCGATATATGGCAATAGGCTCGCCCCCTATTACATAGGACCTAACATCGTCGGCGAAACGTGGGTGTACTCAGTACACCTCTGCCACCCCCTCTGGGGAATATAGGCGTGACGGTGTTTTTTTTTTCTGAAGATTTCTAAGTGTAGCTCAAGCCAAATAAATCTGCTCTAAAGTGCCAATTTATTTATAGGCAAAATAAAAATTTTAACATTTGGACTTGTTTTTTTTTTAAGATTGATTAGCGGCTATTTATTTTAATAATTTTGTTTAGACTAAGCGACGGTTTACTTGATTTTTTTTTAAATCAGAGGGCTGAGCAAGAACAGACTGACGTAAGCTTAACGTTATCGAGATAGCGTGCTGTCACGTTCATCTTTATTTAGTAAATTTAGATACCGTTACACTAACATCAATCTTTTTGTGCTAGTATCGAGCTGATGACGAGAGAGAGAAACAGAAATAAGTAACCTGCAATAATCCATGGTCCATGTTTTATCCTTATAAAAATCTAACCGAAATTGAAGGCGGTGGAAAATTACAATTCGAAAAAACAGATCAGAATTTAATTTTGACTCAGCAATAAAAAATGGCTGCGACGGAAAAATATTTTTCACTTTGCTCGACCAATAGAAAACGATCTTTGTATACCATTGAAAATAAATTCTTATTTTTATTGTGGGGGCTTTTGATTTCTGTTCGCAATGAATTTCTATTTATGTCAGGCCAGATGTTTTAATTTATAAGTCTTTTTAGAAGTATTTTCACCGTCACGCCTATATTCCCCAAGCGGGGGGGCAGAGGTGTACTGGGTTCACCCACGTTTCACCGACGATGTTAGGTCCCATGTAATAAACATATACATTACATGGGAGTGAACGAGCATATTTCAGAAGTAAATTTTTTTTAAGGTAGTTTTTTTTTGTTGTTAGTTTAGCCAGCACTGTTGTGTGTGGGTCAGAACATCATACTGATATGCAGATTTGTTGTTGATTTCGTAAAGAAAACCGTGCGTAAACAGAAGAACATCAAGCTATATGACAATGGGGGGTCCAATATTAAATTCATATAAAATTAAGGAAGACCATAATGTCATACCCTCATTCGTCCGTGTTTAAAAATTCCATATCAGATTTAATTTATTACACAACAATAATTTTAATTTAAAAAACCTTTTTAAAAAGCAGCTTAATAGTAAACACAACGAAAATATCTTGTTTAGTTGAGTTTTTATGGCTTCCTTATGGCTCCATCATCAGACCTTAAAGTACATATGGATCTAAAGTACTCGTTAAGGCAAATCCAACGAGCCCAAACATACTGAGGTTATATTGGGTAGCCGGGTCGTCGGCTTCATCATCAGACCCTAAACACTATCTGGTTGTAAAGCACTCGTCAATACCAATCTGACAAGCCTAAACACAAGGGAATTACGTACAGTTCCTATGGCCATCTTCTGACTCCATCATCAGACCGTCCGTGGGACCATATTATTAAATTGTTATCAATTTTACATACGTATGCCAAATTTCAGCTCAGCCCGCAAGTGCTTGAAAAATGAATCACAAGATTTGAACCGGAAAGACAGACAGACAGACATACGAACATTGCAAGTTAAATAAAAGCTTGTAAAAAGTGACATTTCTGCATCCAAAGTACTTCTTTTGGGTAACTTTGAATACGACTTGTTCATAACGGTTTAATCAGTATTTTGAGGGGTTATATAGAAACAGTATAATTAAACACCATTTATAAACTACCATAGAATAAAACAGCGTCACAATATCCTAACTTTTCCAACTTCCTGCAGTTTCAATTAGTTGAATCTGTTTTTCATCTAAGTAAACTCAAAAATCAATTTTGCATACAAACTATTTAATGCCACCATGAAATTCAAACTTTCCCATGTTGACTGTAACTCTTTATGTTATCAAATACATGTACGGCATCTCACGTAAACGGTGAAAATTAATAGTTCTATGCACACGGGACTCCTCGGCGAAAATCAAATTGCAGATTCGCGGGTGTGTACCATGCGTACTTATATATGTATAATTTGTCACCTTCATTTGTTTGATTGCCATTCTCCAAAACCTTCAAGCTTTTCTTCCACGTCTAAACATATCTACCTACCACGTACTAGATGAGACTAACAGTCCTAAACCTCCTTCCATTGGGATATGATACCTAATCTATTTGTTCGTAGTCACTATGACATTTAGCAAATACCGAAGACTTTATGGAACTTAATGCACATGGAATAGGAGTGTGCTAAGTACTATTTTATCTATCTAGTAGATTACTTTTATGAATATCGGTGTTCTTAACCTCAACCTTACGCATGTGATAAGAACGGCAAACGGAATAATGAATTTATTCAAATTTGGTAAGCAACTCGGGCTAAAAATCTCCAAAAAATATTCCACCCCAAATCTCCAAGAAGGTCGAAATTACTGTGCAACAAAGAGACCCGTTTTAATTAAACTTAATGTTGGCAATTCATTATCGCCATAGGGTTGGAGATAAAGTGAATGAGAGATAATTATTGAGGTCATTCCAGCCCGGAGATTTTATCCAACAATCTGGAACCTTTTCATTTAACCTCTCGAAAAAACACGGCGAAGCATAAAAATCAAAGGTAGAGGGGATCCTGTTAAATTAGACGACGGTCAGAAGACGTAATCAACCGTAATGGTAAGTACGCAAGGATGGAACATAAGGGCGCGTAATAACAGTAAATTAGGGTCTCCGCTTGTGATTTGGAAATTACATAGAAATATCCAGCAATTTGGACCGCAGTGTCCCTTGAATAGGTAATTCATGAGGAAGGTTTCACATAGCGTTGTTCTCAGATACCGCTGGAGTTTACCTCAAAGTGTTCAACAAATTGCTTATTGCTGTATCCAAGTAATAAGGGCTGAAATATTACGGTCGAGTACCGGGATCCCTTGTCCTTTCTGCGACGAGGGCTTGTTCGCGAGTACTAACTAATTTGTAAGATGTTTTAGGTAGATATCATAATGGGATGCGAGTGAATCGCTCGACAGGGGTTATTATCCTGCATTTAATCTGGCTATGGGAAAGTTTATGTAAACCTCCTATACCGGGTAAACTAAAGAAAAAAAACTAATCCGATTAATTCTTTGCCGAGGTAATTCGTATTCGATTCGGCACTAAGTGTAAAACTGTATGAAATTGGGAAATATCATTATGATAATATGCAGAACAAAACATTATTTTTTGCTTATAACACTTGGTTTGGGATGTTTGCTTAGGTTTTCCGTATATCTCGAGAACGTAATACGAAAGATTTATTTAGTTAGCGATATTAATCACATAATATTAATTATTGCTTGTTTCGAATACTTTTACCTACGTCTATTTAAAATACAATGTAAAATGAGTGTAAACATAATTGAACAGATGTGCAATGTAAATATATGCAAGTAAATGAGTAAATTAACAGTAAATGTACAAGTGTTTTATTTTAAATATCATACAAAAATTTAAAAATGTATACCTACAAATAATAGTGATGATAATGTATAAAAATAACAACAATGACGTCACGGGTTGAGGTATGACGACGTCTACTAGCGCGTTGTTGAGGACTCATGAGGTTTCATCCATTTTTCATGTTCCCGTTGACTTAGGCGGAAGCTGGAAAAGCAAAATACAATAATTACTTCTGTAAACAAACAGTAAGAAGGCCAATTGGCCTCAGAAATAATTCCTAGAACCGGACTGCATTTATAAAAAAAAAACAAAGAGACCGTTGTACAAGCTCTGCATAGTCCGACTAGGGTGCGAAATGACGCAATTATAATCACACAAGCTCTTTTGCGGGAAAGGCAGAGAGTGCAGAGTCCCAATAGATTCGTCTCAGTATTTTAATTTGATCTTTGTTGTGATTACATCTTTTAAAACAATTTCTAGATTGCGATTGTGTCGTGGTTTTGTAATTTCTCTTTGTTTTTTTTTTATAAATGCAGTCCGGTTCTAGGAATTATTTCTGAGTCGTGAGTGCGTTTATAAACATAAAATTCACAGTTATATATTGCGATTGCTCTTCTAGAAATTGTATGATTTTTAAGTCGTTGCGGCGCCACTGCAGCGCCTCCTCGGTTTAACTTAAAAGCATCCTAAAAGATAAGACCTGAGTGTTTACCACAATTTAGCAGTATTCTTGTAATTTTACTTTGCCGTGAGAAAGAAAATGGGTGAACGCACATACTTAGTTTGTAGTGCCGTCTCTTCCTTACTATCACATTAACACCAAAATACTTCGGCGAAATATAGGGGTGCTATGCCCACCTTTGCCTATGCCCACTCCTTCTCCAAAACAACATATGTTTTACGTACCTTCGACTGGTGGCGGGGCCGCCGGCGCAGCTGGGGCCGGCTCCGCAGCAGGAGCTGTCACAGCAAAATGTAAATATTATCTTATGTTCAGAAACCGTATATATCGTATAACCGTATATATACCGAATAATACTCGAACATTATCCTTATCGTCATCAGCCGAAGGACTTCCACTGCAAGACAAAACCCCCCCTAAGATCGCCACGACGACCGGCTTTATGCTGTCCACATCCAGGTTTCACCTGTGACCTTCACCAGGTTGCAGGTAAAAGCAGATCCGTTTGCAATTGCATAAATATACTAGCAACTTTCCACGGCTCCGCACGCGGCCGACAACAGCGCCACTGGGTTCAAGTATATAATAGCTAAGATCCATCCAGGTGACCCCCTAAGTAGAAAAAGCTCATCAAAATCAGTCAACCTGTTAAGAAGGAAAAGAATTTCGAACACGGACACACAGGAGTCTTTTACAAGGTGTATCGTAAATAACGCAAGATCTCAGACACCCCAATTAGACACTGCTTTACAAATTCAATACGAAATCCAAATTTTCAAATTTAAAGTTTATTATCGCTTTTTTAAGCAGTTTTATAGCCCAATTAACAATGTAACGTTTACTTCTATTGAGAAATGTGCTTAAGAAATGCAATTGAAATCTCATTTTTGCTTTGAATCGAGAATAAATTTAGTTTGTCATAGCGCACTAAAGGAGTAATAGCATCTTTTTCAAAATAAAATACATTAAAAATAGTTGGAATCAATTCGGTTGCCGATTAGGAACAAACTACTTTTAGGTCTGACTTTAATTATGTTACAGCTTGTATATAAAAATAAATGTACCTTACCTACCAGAAATCGATAGATTACTGGTAGGTGTGTTTTTAAAAAGTAACATAAGGGAATTAATTTTCATCATTTCAGTTTGAGAATCGCCGTACTTAAATTACATCACGTCTAAATGTCCAAAAGTGTGAAATACTGTAGTTTTTAAAATAGCTTCTACTTTCCGAATTTTACGAAATAAAATGTATCTCTTAAGCCGCTGTTCAGCATGTAGCCATGATGATAAGGTATAACAACCAAATTAATTATAATTGTAAAATAGTTACCCGCGTCGGCTGGAGGTGCTGGCTGCGGGGCTGGGGGCGCGGTGGTATCTAGATAAGAAAAAGACGCATTTCAATAAGTTTTTAATGAACCGTCAACGCGCCTAGAACACAATGTTATGGTAATCTATGTACCTACATATATACGTATTTACATATTCATGAATTAAGCCTTGCGTCTGTATCGCTCAAACGCGTAATTACATTGATATAGACGGGCCACAGCAGCGCATTGGTATCGGTAAAGAAGGCACGTGCAGCATATAAGAAGTAGTACAGTGCTTCAAACACTCATGCTTGTTTTTTCTTTTTTTTCTTTTATTTAGGTACAACAAACAGCCACATTCACGTAATGAGTACACCGTATTATATTCATATAGTACTAAAAATATGACCAACCCCGTTGTACACATATTGCATATGAAAAACAAAATTAGGGGCAATGTACAAAGTGCAACACAATCAACGCAGGACTTTATGGTAGTTTGTTCCAAATCGACACTCAATTGATTTGATCTGTTTTTCCTTTTGTTTAAAATCTCGAAGTTGTTTAAAGGTCTTGCGTTATCAAGCTACACGTTGTGTACTATTGAGAAAAATAATATAGTGTAAACCACTTAATTGCAAAGACTAAAGTGAAGTAGGCTTAAGTAATAAAATCTGACAAGGTAAATAAAAGTGACAAGCAATAAATACCTCTGTGATTAAAATCTAACAATGGCAATGTAACATAATCAGATCACAATTCATTATATTTTTTCTGTACGAAGCAGGTGAGGTCGCAAAGATATCAATATTCATAAAATAACTGTTGTATTGTTTCATTAATCTACGCAAAGGCGCACGCTCACCCACGTTCGTTTAACATGGAGTAGGTGCAAATAGATAAAGCTTACGAGTCTCGTGTTAAATGAGATCTATATGGTACGTGTATGTATATTTGGTTAACTAACTTCTTACAATCAAATTTGTTGTGACAAATATTGTACAGGAAAATTTGATCTTTTAGCAAACTTCTCATCCTTAATGGTGTTTTGTCCTACTAATATAATAAATGTAAAAGTTTGTATGTTTAGATGTTTCGATGTGTATTACTCAATCACGCTAAAACGTCTGAACGGATTTGAATGAAATTTAGCTAACTATCTGGTTTATTACCTGGATTAACACATAGGATACTTTTTATCCGGGAAAAATGTTAGGTTCCTGTCTAAAATCAACGCGGATGAAGTCGCGGGCGAAAACTAGTATAATATAATACAAACTCAAACAAACTGCTTTATTAGCTTTTGTAGCGCAGAAAATGCGTTATCATGTAACAGCAACAGCACGTGAAAGAGTAGTTATGTCCATGGGTTTAAATAAAAACGACCCGCAGGTTTGGTTGTGAAAACCACAGCAGGAAGCAAATATCTGGAATTTTCATCTCTTTCGCAAATGGAGCTCGCTTAACGTGTTCTATGTGGTTTAATCAATGCACCTTAAATATGCCTTTACGGTTGTAACTTAACTAACTACTTTTAGTGCTAGTTTGTATTAGCTTAGCGTGTTTCTCAAAGAGATTCTCTATAGTCTTCTCTAGAATAATGTAAGAAGTTTGTTACAATCAAATTTAGTTTAAGTTTCGTTTTCGTTTCGTATTTATATTGTAGATGAAACACATGAAATAAGTTTGCTTCTCACTACCAAGTTCCCATACTTTTAAGCACCGGAATCCGGTACATTAATTTTGGCAACAAACTCCAAGACATGTAAAATACTAGCTGTACCCACCACTTCGTTCGCGTTATTTTCAGGCGTGTATTTCACACCCTCAAGGTTTTTGAAACAAAAGGTAGCCTATGTCCTTACCCTGAATAAAGTCTATGTCCTTGCCGCATTTGATCAAGATCTGATCAGCCGTTTAGGCGTGAAATGATAACGGAAGACAAACAGACAGATACACAGAGTAACTTTCGAATTTGTAATATTATTAAATAGTAAAAATATACCTACGCACGAACCATAAAGCTTAATGCTTGATATGAATATTTGTTTTAGATTTAATTAAGGGTGTCGTAAGTGAGGGTGGTTGCTAAATATAAGTTTCTTGTAATTCAAGTAAAGCGTATGAATTAGATTATTTAAGCTCTCAAATCATTAGTCGATCAGTCAGTCAGTCAGGACTAGTAATTTTATATGTATAGATTATTTTAATATTGATTAACTTATCTTCCAGCATGTGATTTAGTCAAAGTCAAAAATAAAAATAATTATTTGTATAGGCCAATCCGACAGCTCTTACAAACGTCAAAATTATTACATTTTTATATCTACCACCGGATCGGAACGCGGCCTAGTCTTTTAACATTTGCTTAACCGTTATGATAACCATTTTTTTCTTTTTCATAATTGTATTATACAGCATTGTTCAGTGTTCCTGATTGAAGAGCTGCTTAAACCTAATCTTTTTTATCGTCAAGATAATCCGAAATTTTGTAATACACGACTTACACGACTTAGTTTTGATTTGTACATGACTTAGTTGATGCCTTTTTAACTTATTGATAGGCATGTTTCGGATATGTATAGGTAATTTGTTGTAGAAGCGTATACATTGATGATGATACCTTCAGCGGGTGGCGCTGGTGTGGGCGCTGCGCCTTCTGCCGGCGCTGCTGGCGCTGCGCCTTCTGCCGGCGCTGCGGGCGCGGCTGGCGCTGCTGGCGTCGCTGCTGGAAAATAATAAAGCATATAACACACATAATATAGTGTGTACGGGACAGATGCCAACCTAGAATACCTATTCCAGGTTGGCATCTGTTGGTTGGTGACGGTTGGTAGATTGTTAGGTACAATCGGATGGACGGCTTGGTCCAGTGGTTAAGAGCTTGAGTCGCTCCGCCCATTGAATTGAGTAGTCGCGGGTTCGATCCCCGCACGGAATAAATAGTTGTTTCGGTCTGGCTGTTTATGCACCACGACACAGGAATAATTCTTATCGACTTTAAAAAATAATGAAATGTACTATGTTGCAGTTCTGGTCCTTTGGCATGGCCGTGTTGAAACCATGTTATGAGCACTCTCTAGTCACATACTCTTGATGAAAACTTAGCCCAGTTACCGCGATAAAGAAATGGCGTTCGTTGGGTAACCCAGCAAACGCCATTTCATTCATAAACAGCCCAATAGCTACCTTCAGCTGCCGCAGGTGGTGGAGCAGGTGCAGGTGCTGCCGGGTCGGCCGGAGCACCTTCCGCAGGGGCAGGGGCAGGGGCAGGGGCGCCTTCTGCAGGTGCTGCGCTTGATGCCGGTTCCCCTTCCGCGGGGGCAGGGGCGGGTGCACCTTCTGCAGGCGGCGCCCCATCAGGTAGAGCTTCCCCTGCTGGAGCTGCGGTGGCTCCTTCACCCTCCTAAAAAATAAAATTTCTTTGACTTCGAACCTTAATAGTAACGTGTTTGTTATTATTGCTCATGCGCATTTAGATAATGCAAGCATATTTCAATATGTACAAAAGTAAGATAGAAATGAAGTTATAGTTATTTATTAGAGCATTTAAGAATTTTATATACATATCCTACTTGCGCCTGAAGGTATGTAAAAGTATGTAGCCTTTTGTATGATCTCCTAAATGATGAGAACAAGCGCTGATCTTTAAGTGATTTTCTTCTATCAACTATGCAGAATATCTTTGATCGACGCTTGTATTCTACAAGCGATATAACAACATATGATGATTGTAAAGATGTATGTAAGCTTTATTGTAACTATAAGCATATATAAAAAAACAGATGGAATGAAAAAATGTCTACAACGCACCACTACAAAATTTGTTTGTAAATCAGCCTATACAACTGCTGGGCTCACAAATCGAAGTTTAAGAGAGAGAATAGCTCACACTGCCGGTTGGTAAATGCAGTTTTGTGGCAACCTACTATTATAACTTACTAAGACGCCTATAAAGCTTCCAACTTGGCTTAACGACTATCCCATTAAGTGGTAACCGGGACTGAAGAATTTCCGAGGACCGAGACATTTGAATATGGAAATGCCGCTAGCGGTTACTCGGATGTTTTTATATTGGCCCGCAGAAATAAAGAAAACTCTTACAAAGTTTAAGATCACAGTCAACTGTGGACTTAGCATGAATAGAAGAGTTAGAATAAGTAACGTTGGCGTAACTTTACCGAATTGATATGACATACTTTTCACGTAACAAATTTACTAAAGAAAGATGAATGTAACAACACGCTGTCTTAAGAACGTCATGATAACGTGAATCGGTTCGTTATAAGCCCTCTTGTACGAAACCTAAACTTGTTCTATGGTGAATGCGTATCTATCGCTTATTACTTGTCGAGGAAAATTAAACCAGTTTGGCCATTGCAATATCTGTATATGATAAGTTCTAATACCTCCGTACTGTATCTAAATATAATTTTCATGCCCCTGTCAAGTTAATGTCAACCAAAACTATTAATAGCATACTCGAAAATAAATTAGTTACATGACAAAGTTATTGTATGTATCTAAGTCAGCGACCTAAGTAACGGAGCAATTACAATTTTTTTAATGTTATACCTTTTATCATACTAATCAATTTTAATTTAAAAAGACCTTTTGTGAAACAAGCTTTTATAGCAAAAACACAACGAAGATCTCTTGCTTAGTTAGTTCCTGTCTTATTTTTTGCTCCATCATCAGACTCTGGACACCATACGGGTTTAAAGTAATCATTAAGATAAATCCAACGAGCCCAAATACGGCAGGGTTATACTGAGTTCCATTGGCCACCTTGTGGCTTCATTATCAACCAATCTAACAAGCCTAAACATGAGGGGGTTACGCTATATATTTCACATGTTCCTATGGCGACCTTCCGATTCCATTATCAGACTAGCTCCATGGTAAACTAAACTTACATACGTATTCGAAATTTCAGCTCAATCGGATACCCAGAAGTGCTTGAAACATGGATCACAAGATTTGAACCGGAAAGACAGATAGACAGACAGACATGCGAACATTGCAAGTTAAATAAAAGCTTGTAAAAAGAATATATTTAATGCAAAATATGCCTATACATTTTTTGATTTACATAACTTGAAAAACGGGGAATGTAGGACGGAACGGGGCTAGTTACTTATGGCGCTGATCGCACTTATTTTGATAAAGTTACTGAATTGTATTATTATATGGTAATTATGAAATGCAATAAAGAGTTAAATGCAAAGAATAAAATATTGTAAACTGCATTAAATTTTTATGATAGAATTATAGAAACATTGTACTTCAAAGCTGAAAAGTAATATTCAGAAATGGAGACTTGCATCGAAACTTACCGTAAACGGGGCAGCTACGTGGACGACGTGAAAGATAATTTAATTAGCTTTGTTCTATTGTAGCCAGTAATATATTTAATAGACGACTCGGACCAATTCCGAGGAAAGAATGTACCACAAAGGGTAGAATGGAGCAGACAGCGACATAAGTCTAAATATTCAGGTTTTCATATCGCTTACTTAATTATGTTTTGCACATAATTCAGTATTTTTCTTCATCTATAATATAGTATTTAAACGTGATACTTGTATTTGGTTTTGCCAATGACTAAAGTTCGTAAAATAGTTGTATCCAACTGAAAAATTCAGTATGTTTAGTGATCTATATCGCTGACCGTACGTAGTATTGACATATGTACGTAAATGAATGTCATCGTCGGCGAAAAGTGGGTGTACTTAGTACATCTCTGCCACCCCCGCTTGGGAAATAAAGGCTTGACGGTGTATATGAATGTACCTCATTATAAAAAAAAAACAATACTTTATTAAATAAAACTATTTTTTTTCGAGTGCTTTGCAGCACCCATGGTCACGGTCCTTGCCGGGTCCTTCCCGTGACCATAGGTAAAAATCAAAATAAGCCGCGATAAAATCCGACAAAAATAGTTTTATTTCAATGTGTAATATTTGCGTAAATCTAAAAACTCAGTAATACAAAATTAAGTCAACAGCATAACAGGCCATACGTGTACCTATTTTCTGAAGCTTAGATCAAATTTTTCTGACTCATATCTATTTGATTAATGGGGTCATAGAAATTTCAGCCCGCTTTTATGTCATATGCAAATTAATTGGATAGAAATTTCGTTCAGTCAGTGTTGTAAGTCCTTGAGTGTTTGTATGCAGCAAAAGTATACAGTTGAAATTACGATACATCTTTGTTTTACAGACATTACACCTGCTATAGTTTTACTGCTGCATATTATTAATTGTTTTGCATAAATAGATCTATACACATACAATTACTTGTCTTGACTGACTGACCGACCTATCAATGCCCAGGCCTAACCGCTGCACCTGGAAAGCTGAATTTTTGACAGCGTACTTTAACAGTTACATAGGCAATCTCTAAGAAAGGATTTTTTGATATTCCGTCTCTAAGGGGGTGAAAAGGGGTTGAAAGTTTGTATGGAAGTACCATTAGTTTTAAAGAGAGAGTCATGAAAATTGATCATCAGGATCTTCTATTTAAATAAAGAAACACGTATTTCAGGATTTTTGAAAATTAATCCTTCTCGGGGGTAAAATGTTGGTTAAGTAAAGTAAGAAAAACCGTTCTAAATTAGGTTCATAAAAATAGTGTTTAAGTTCTTTGTCATAAATAAATATTTACGTGTTTCAGTGTTTTTGAAAAATCTACCTCTAGAAATGAAGTGGCGTATGAAAGTTTGTAATTTCATAAGTCTGTGTCTCTGCTACTAATCAATAAAACAATGACTACATATATTATTTACTATAAGTTCTGTATAACGAGAAGTTATTGCAAGAGTTACCCATCAGATATTAAAAAAACTTAAAAGATAAAATCTCGTCTATCAGAAAAGAAAATGAGTAACCTCAAAAATGAAAATAACCAAGCTGTCTCATTTTACATGGTTTAACGTACTTAAGATACTCCTGTCACTGTTTGTTCTGGGCAGATTTAGTGATGTCTCAAGAATCGTAAATACGAGTACTATAACATTACATACACAGACTGACAGATACTGATAATAGACAAAAAATATATTCGACACGATTGTAGTGTACGAATCAGAATCCTGCGTAAAGCAAGAAACAACTATCTATGCCTAATTGTGACAACTATATAGCATATCATTCAGAGCTAGTAAGAATACTTAACGTTAATGTAGGAGCCATGGCCACATAGTTACATATAAAGCACATGACTCATAATCACAGATTACATAAAATCTAGAATGAAAATGGTATATCAAATTCACAGTTTTTATGAAAATTTTACTACCTTTAAGCTTCCAGTAGGTTATAAAGTTTTTGCTATTCGCCGTCGATGTAAATCGTTTTATGAATTACAGCCGTAAAGTTATTGAGTTTTCAGATGGTTTTATAAACACTGACGACAGTATTAACATTTTATAGTTAATAAAACAATATTTTCCCCCTGATACATAAGCGTAGCTTTCTTCTTCGATTTCTTCCAATATTTAGGTTTCAATTATTATGATAATAGCATCATCGAATTAAACTAGCTCCAAGATTATAGCATACGGAATTTTTTCCTAACCTGTTGACCTATTCAATTTGGCATTTTGTTTTTTTTACTTATTTTAGACTTATGTACGTACCTTTCTTGACGCCACATTGCAGCTACATACCATATAAATAGGTAAATCTTCCATCACAGTATAAACACAAACACAATTATGCAATGGTACAAACATTTACGAATAGGTACTATTGCTCTACTTAGCTATACTTAGCTTCATACGATCGATACACAAATTACGAGAGGATCGTCATTATGACAAAAAGAAATACACTCAAATTACCTTTCTTCATTTTTCTTTGTAACATACAACGGCATCCATAACATGCTGATAATAAGGAGCTTATATCATCTAACATAAAATATCATATTCAAACAACATAAATTGCTTTTTATTAACATACATAATTATATGCGGGCGCAGGAATAGAGGGGATAAAAGGGGACTGTGTCCGGGCAAAAAACAATTCTCATTGTGTGTTGATCAAAGCGTTTAACTCTCCTTTTGCCTTTATGCTTAAAGAGATTAAAGGATTTTATTAAAATTGTTTTCATTATAAAAACAATAAAAACGTTTAGTCGCATTCAGACTCTTATTATAAAAAAAAACGTTTAAAATATCCGAGAGTTCCAAATGAATCCACTGAAAGCAATTTTGCCGTCACAGTTCGTGAAAATTCTCATTTACGGAGACTAAATTGTATGGTTTCACTTTATATAAAGAAAAAAAAATAATGTTTCTGCAGTTTAGCCATTACACTAACTGGCGCATGAGATACTCGTAAATAACGTTATAGGTAAATGTATTAGGTAAGACAGATTTTGAAAAATCTGGTTACCGTTAAACAATTGCTCTAATGTGTATTTTATACAACGAATTAGAATGGGGCAGTGTTTTTAAATAGGCACTTCTTTGTCCAAAAAATTACAACAAACATTAAAATACTTTAGGTACTAACTTGAATTTTTTGAATGGTAATCTCTTCAGTAGAAGCAACTCTCTAGATTAGGGATAGTATAATAATAATACTACAAAACCATGGTCTAATCTACACATAATACTCAGGATGGACGCTACTGGAGACACTAGGGTATAGGGTACATAAATGACATCCACAACATGTAATACAGTACAGAAAATTAATTTTATTAAACGTATCTTACAAAAACATTATTTAATAAATAAATAATTATAAAATTACTTTGACATGTTCGAAATGGTACGTGGTTGTGACCAACCGACATCGACAATACACAGAAATCTATGGAAGAAATATTGCTGGTATGTACCTACAGGATGACTGGTACACCACGTATGAGTAGGTATATCACATTGTACTGATAGTTAATAACAATTGTCAGCTGGCAATTAATGGTCTTATAGGTGGGGGGAAGAATTTCATGCCTCAACCTCTTCCTCTTTTACCTTCTGATCTCCTGGCTTGCCCTTCGACCAGTCTGGTTTTTTCTGTGGAATTAAAAGACTCGAATTAGGAATAGGCTAGTATTCTTATGAAAATTTACTTAAGCAACCCATCCACTTAAAGGGCCCTGATTTTAGTAATAAAACTCAGCTTAAACCGAATCTTGGCGGCGCATTTGGACAACTACGGGAAATGACCGTGTAATGGTATTTTGTATGCAACTGAGAGTACCATTAAATCAGAGGTTCCCAGACTTTTTCTCTCATAGACCACTTAGCTGGTTCCGGTGAACCCCCTGCAGCTACATTTCTACCATATTCCCAAACCTTCCATGTTTCCAACAGAGTTCCAACCAACAATAGTTTTCGAAAAAAATGAGCCTTGATTGCACATCTGAACAAGCGTTGCGAAAGAATATGGAATATGCAAGTTTTTACAAGTAACAGTCGCTGAGCTTCTTAAAATATTATCTGCCTACAATAATAGGTGAAGTCAAGCCAACATTTCAGTTCTTCACTATCAAAAGCAAATAAATTGTCAAAATTTTTTTGTCACGCCAACGGGGGTCTACCCCGTCGAGTCTCCCGTGGACCTCTGAGGGTCTACCTGGACCACTTTGGGAACTAAGGCATTAAATGATCATTAAATGAAGTCATCGTAACGTGCCGCGTTACGTGTTTGATTGGTTTAAGCGTATAAGGGCTCAGTATTTTCGTATTCTAATGGTTTACGAAAACAGCTAGACGCCCTTGCCCGGTAGCAGTTTAGATTAGGATTTAGCAAAGTTTTGTTAAGAGAATTGGGCCCCAGTAAGCTGCAAAACCGAAAGAAATTTCTCCATTTCAATATGCCATGGTTTTCATGGGAAAAACTTTATTTTATTACAAAAAAGTGAAGTAGATAAACATTCATATATATTTTCTGTTAAGTTCGTATTAAAACCACATAGTTCCATGGCAATTCTTTTTAGAGGCTAAACGTATGACGAACCACCGAAATCTTTGTCATGTTAAGTAGATAGTAACGTTCCAGGTTCAGACAATACATAAGTGGATAGGTCGCTTGATTCCGAATAACTGAGCCGTAAGTCGAGACACGCCCAAAGTAAGTCACTTGCTGAAATTTGGTAAAGCGTTCATAATATATATATGTACAATTTTCATGAATTGCTCTGGAAGTAATGATGCAATTTTATTTTGAACTTGAAGGAAGTGTTCTTTTACGAACACTGCAATTAGGTATAGCAGTAAAGTACTTGACGTATTCTAAAAATAGCATTCATTTATTAGGCTATAAACTCTCTGACATCATAAACCAAAATGATTGTTTTATCATTTTATGTTTCGATTAATGATATTGAACTAATCAATAATAGTTACTTTTAACAGATCAAAGGAGGAGAGCCAAATTTAGTAGGTACTGCATCTTACATTTCACCATTACTTCCCAAATTTAAATGATAATATTTCATGAAAATAGCTGACTGACCGCATCATACGCCAGTTATATGATAAGTGGAATATAGTGATATTTGTTTGTATCTGACGTATAAAACAGTGTTAGCTGTGACAAAACTCTTATCCTTATTCGTACATAATAAAGAACTAAGGCACACACTTCGAAGCTTTCAAGACTTAACACGTCTAACAAAACCTTTTCTATCAGTAATCTAAGCATTTGTGTAGCACCTAGATAAGTACTTTTATACACGTAGGTATGTGTGTGTTCGTCGAAGGACGCATGTGGCGGTCACACAAAAGCAAGTCTATACAATAAATCTGATAAGGGCAATGCAGTGTAATTACAGCCTCATTATTTTTCCGACATGGTGTAAACTGAAGGAAAAATAACGGATGAGTTTCAATACGCCGTCGTAAATAGTTGGTCGTATGAAAAATAAGATATGGATGAACGCCAATCCCTATCGCGTCTAGAGTTGGCAAAGATCTTCAGCCTACAGCTAATAAACTAGAATTGCAGCCACTCTAACGGTTCATTTCATAGCTGTGCTGAACATGCCGCGTGTGAGCAATGTCTAAATTAAAACTCGCGTACGTCTTGTCGCTCTACATTTTTGTTTACCTTGGCTGCAGCGCCACCCTGCGAAACGTATCAGGATATTGTAACACCAGTATTTTTTATTTCCAGCTAAACTACTATAAGGAAACTATACTACGAATATGAACCTTTCATGTACACGAATAATAATATAAAATAAAAATATTGCAAATATATAACTTAGATAACTACAAAAAATGTTTTCATAATGAGTACTATGCAAATTAATCAATGTAGAATTTGAAAATACGTATACCTATCCACTATCGATTTTGTTTTTGAATGCGTAAAGAATAAATCTATCCTAAAACCAATTTTCCAAAGATGTTATGTTTTAACGTGGTCTGTTCATGAAGTGTTTTCTGTATTTTTCCGTATGAAGATCTTATCCAAAATCTTTGCATAAATTTGGTAAAACACCTTAATGCAGATTTATTTTTAGTGTTAGTCATTAATAGATAGATAAAAAAGTTTAGTAGAGTTCCTATTTTAAGGGGATTTGCGAAGCTTTACAGGGGTAGGCTATACTTTGATAAACACGCTTTGTAAAACTTGCAGCGTAAGCCTTTGGTCGGGGGACTGAAATAAAAATGTTATTGACATGTCCACAAAGCCACGACTGAGTATGAAGCAGTATATACCGCCACATCCAAACTGTTCCTCACCTCTCTGTGTCGAGTTTGGATAGTTTGCGGAAGTCAAAAGACTCATCGTATAAAGAAAGATTTATTTATATTAAATTATTGGGTAAATTAAAATAAGTCATCCTTTGTTTGACAATGGAAAATGATAGTAACAAGTTATTAGTTAGTTATTGTCTACTTCTTTCCGATAGCCCAGTCAGCCTTCTCCGCTTTCTTGGCCTGTTGAGTAAGTAAGTTGTAAATGTTTTAGTGTATATTGTGTGTTCTGAAATACCTACATAAAATATTAAAACAACCACCGTAAGTGTAGTCTAAACCACCAGTTACAGTTTTAGATAAGCGGAAATGTTAATAAAATAATAAATAATTTAGTTATTAAATTTTATAAAGTGAAAGTTTAAGTAGTTGCCAATTAGTAGGTAATGTTTTGATATATTAAGAAATCAATAAGATAAACATATGAAAGAGAGTCAAAGGTTGAAATGAATTTCAACTAAGTGTTGTGTTTGTTACTCTGGTGGTCAAAAGTAAAACATCTAGTTTATATAATTATACAAAGTTGAAGATACATATTTTTCTTTAATATCCATTGGATGTGTACTTAGACAATATCTATGAGCCAGGTAAGGCCCAGGGGAGATCAGTTCGTACAACTAAAATTATGAAACAGTTAGTAAAAAGTGTTTTACAAACCTCTTTGTCTTCTTCTTCAAGGGTGAACTCCTTCTTTTTGACTACCTTCAACTGGTTACGGAAGTTGAATTCGGCGGCCTTCTTTTGAAGCTTGGCGAATTTGTTCTCGTATTTGGACACCTTCTTTAGTGTGGGTTTGACGCTGTTGTACATATAATATTTTGTTATTATCTTAATAGAGCTAAGTTTTAAAATACTTTAATACCTTAAGTTGGGTTGTGGGTACCAAAGACGGTTAAAAACAGCAAATATCAATCATCATCAAATATCAATTTCATTAATAATTTCAGAGACCATTTTAATACTAAGGGCTTAGCCCGAAAATGGAAAACTTTGATGTTAGTATAACGCTAGCGACTTCTAGTGCTGTTACATTCATGGTAACTTAAAAAAATATGAAGTGTAACAAGGATGGCTTATCAAATCTCTAGCGCCACGCTAACATCAATCTTTCCAGTCTAATCTCTCAATTTTCTGGTCTTTAAAATCCTTATAGTACTGAACCTTACACAGTACTCTATTCTATATCACTATCACTACATATTGTAAAACAAAGTCCCCCGCCGCGTCTGTCCGTCTGGCTTAATGCGCCAAACTCGATTTTCATACGGCTTTCACGGTTTAGATGGAGTAATTCAAGAAGAAGGTTTATGTGTATAATTCACCAGTGCGCAACCGGAACGGGTCGCTAGTAATAGTCATAAAAGTATTCATGCACTCAATTTACTCGTGCTTAATTTACAGGAAACGATTTTTCTTTTATTTCACCATTTGCACGAGCCGAGGAAGTCACAATTTACACTCTCACAATGTACAAAGTCCTTTGTGTTATGAGGTATGCGTGCTCATATTAAACAACGCGGTACGGTGTGCCGTAACAAAGAAGTGGAGAGGTGCTGGAGTGTCCTTGTTCCCACCACTCTTACTCTCTGCGGAATATAATCCATAGAGACGCTAGCTTGACGAGACCGTTATTCAGATAGTGACGAACATAAATCACTGCCCTATAATATACAATGGGCTTATAGCTAACTGGACTTTCTACAGACTGCCTCGTTGGTGTAATGACGAATAATCTGCTTTGCTTTGCGATCACAAAGTCCTGGGTTAAAATCCTGGGTCGGACAAATGTAGTTTTTCTTATGAAAACTTCCCAGTATCAGTCCGTAGTCTGGAAGTCTGCCTGGTATATGGAAATAGGCTTGCCCCCTTAAATGGGGTCTTACATCGTCGGCGAAAAGTGGGTGTACTCAGTACACCTCTGCCACCCCCCTTAAGGAATATAGGCGTGACGGTGTTTAGTTTTTTTAATACAGTCGTTAACGCTAATAGAAAACGAAGAAATGCACGGGAATGACATTTTACAACAATAAAGCTTGCTTTTACATAGCGAGTAGAACGGGCTCCGTACGGAGTCCGCTTAACTCGAAACAGTGATTTTCATAGAAGTGCTTTAACGACCACCAACCACGTTGAACCACAAAACCACCACCAAGAAAGAGTTAAACGGAAAGTGCTGAGCGAGAAAAATAGATTGAAACGGACTCGCTGCGCTTCTTTGATTTTGCAGTGAAAGACAAATAATTCAAACTCTTTCTTAGTGGAAGTTAAAACCTATTTTAACGAGTTGTACTCCGTTCCACTCGAATATTTTTCGCTTATACCCTTTAGGAGTGGAAGCCAGGCTTAAATCATGAGATGGTAATAAGTTGCTATGGATTGCGGCAAAAGATTAGAAATAAAACATTGCAAAGACCCTCAGAACCGATTTCTGGCCCCATTATTTTGGACAGACCTTATCTTTTAACGTTTCATGCCGAAATTATGGAGAAGTGCATCATATTCGATCAATAGGTATCGATTTGGTTCAATGTGAGAAGGTATAAGACCATAATCATGATCTTGCTTCCCATTGCGATCGCTCAATGTTATCGAAAATTGTCATTTCGGTTATTAATACCAGGAAAGAAGATAACATTATCTAGGATGGCGGGCTTTAGATAAGGAAAATATATGCAAATAGTCAACGTTAAAGGACTCTAATCTCTTGTTACCTCTATGGAACAATTATACCGCCATGTAATTGTATTCAGAGACACATCCTGCGCAGTCAAAGTACTATGACTAAGATTTTCAGATCCATTGCATTCGTGTCTGTTGCTATGTTTTCTCTAATTCCAGCTATCTTCTCTTAAATCTAGTAATATTAACTTAAGCATAATACTCACAATTTGCCTCTAAGGTCGTTGACTTGAGAGTTCAGGTCAGCAATCTGTTAAAATATAACATGATTAAGTACTTCACATACATGAAGCATAAACTAGCAAATATTAAAGCAGAAGAGAAAGTTATACTACAGAAAAAAAGGTACTTGTAATTGGATTATTAATGCTAAATAACATTAAAAACGTTACATAATATTATACGAAATAAATGAGTTTTATTTAATTCATTATATAGTCAGATAGAATAGTCAGATTGAAAATTAGACAATAAATAGATACAACCAAATTCCATTCATAAATTATAAAACACAGAGGGAATAACACGCAGTGAAGGCAATACGAGACAGGAATTATAACGTCTGATAAAATTCAAGCAAGGATCATCTCAATTATGTAAACATGTATCATAATTTAGGAATGGTTGGATAGTGTGACAAATATAAAGTAGTATAAAGAAATAAAAACCGTGATTTGATGGTTTAAAAATTTCACATGATTACAATCAAAAGAAATTTATATAAAAAGAGACTCAAACTTGTGAAATTATTCTCATCAATTCACAGCTGAAACACATGCATCACAGTTGTGTATCACATTTAAAGCTCAGAAAAATAGTCAAATAGAAAAAGAATAACAGCACATGAACATACACAATGCACAAATAAAATGAAAAGAAAAAGGTCTGAACATAAACAAGAAAAGCACAGAACAAGATATAGAGCTGAGCAATTATTAGGCAGTGTTATTTGCGAGCTGTCGTCAGTTTCTTTACATCTGTGGTCTGTAGGAACACCTTGAATGTATTTGTCCCGAGCATAATGATGTGGCCGATATATCTTAAACCTGTGCTCTTTTCCTACTGTTTATATTGTTTCCTTCATAAATGGACAACATCTGGTCATGTTCGTGCAAAAATCTACTTATCGTGCCTCGTGATTGGTAGCTGGTCGTCTGCAGCTCCTGTGCCTCAACAATCTAAATATATCCACAAAAATACATTTATGTGCAGAATATTTTACATGTGCAATAAAAATAACACGAACTAGCGCCATCAATATCGTACTTCTTCGACTGCGATCAGAACTCATTCAATATCTACATTCAAATAAAACTGAATCCAATTAACGAAGTTGTAACATATTGAGCGCTGCATCTATAGACTAGTGAATCTATATCCCAAGTGAATACATGAATGCACGTCTCAGTAGAATCAACTCTGTATACATCGACGACCAATGAATGAGTATCACGTTGCATAAATGTGTGTCATGGAGTGACGGTGCAAAATCGATCCAGACTTGCAAATGTAGGCATGTATGTGGATACAGATGTACAGTGTGTTCTTGGACTCGCAAGTGAGCATAGTATACACCACTCCGCGTCCCGGGTAAGTGGTGAGGCCGCGCGCCGGGCGGCCGGGACGCACCCGGACGCGCGGGGGAGGGGCGGGGGCGTCGACCAGAGCATGGCACTTTCGGTATAAACACTCGGTGTATACAGGTATTGCAAAAGGTTGGTGGGGTATATATCAGCAACCGAACACGCAAACATGTCGCGCGAAATGTAACGGCACATACGTGAAAAGTTGGAGATTTGGAACAAGAAGTTTCACTTACACTATGCACTTGCGTGTGCCAATAGAGGAACCAGTCCAGCGTTCCAATTACTTCAACGGTAACTCTAATTGTTAAAAAAAGAGAAAATTCAGTAAGGGCCTCTAAGCTCGCCACCACACATGAAGCGTCACACTGGCGGATGCAGCGATTATGTCTGATTATATCGACACACTATGATAGGAGATATATTAAAGTGCCATACTATTTTAGAAATGATTTAATAAGGACTGATGATGATTACAGTTATATGACATGCAACAAGCAAAAAGCTATAGCAGATAGCGGATGGTGACGAACTGACGACGGTAAGGATGAATGTGAACACATAACTACATCGAGAGATCACCGACGCGACACATTGACGACTATATTATGGCATGAATCGCCGGCCCGGCTGCCGGCAGAGGCGCCGCGGTGGCATGGTTCGTTACGCGGAGACAGTTACGCGAGCATGCAGCGGGCTGCCGCGGCGACCGTCCGCACGGTGGTGAGTGCAGTGTGGTTGCTGTTAACCGGTGGTTACAGTAGTTAGTGTAGTTAATGGTGTAAGCTCCATGTCGGATGACGCGCGCCATGCCGGCGCAGATCGATTTTGCACCGCACGCCTGCCGAGCGGGCCAGGCAGCGCCCGCGCCGCCGCCCTCTACGCAATGCACACACCCGCTCTACAAATACAAGACTAACGAACCGACCCTCCACCGTTATTTACAGCTCAACAACAAACAACCGAAAACTTACAAAGCGTTATCAATGTATAAACACGAACTGTCACACGCGCACGTTTGTTACAGAATCGATGACTGTGGTATTCACAATGGTTATAAAGTATTGGTCAATACCTCATAATCTCTTTTCCTGACTTCATGTTCCAAATCCCACTTCTGGCCCTCACACACATACATGCGGTCATAATACTCCTGTATTATTCTCTTGAGCAATGCTATAGAAAAGAAAGACATATTATTGAGCCAGCAGAATGAGCATGGGCATCGGTGTGAGTAACCTGCGTCTGTCGACGTGGAGCGACGTGTGCATGTGTGCGGTGAGCCGTACAACTATCATGTCATGTCGTAACAACTAAATCAGAATCAACTCATATCATGTCATATGCATTCCCAATCCTAATTGTGTGGTTTACCTCCATTTTCCTAATTTCAATCGCTCGTTCTAGTTCATATTTATCCCCCTCAAGGTTGTATATTCTATGCCAGTGCATTTGACATATCGTCTGCAGTTCCGCTAAAGAAAAACATAATCACATTTTAAGGTATGAAAGATTTCGGCGCATCGATAACTATCTCACGGGTCTGTGGTGTCGTCGTGTGGTGTACGCAGTATAAAACCTCTCTGGCGGAGTCAAAGCAGAAGCGAAGCTACATGATCATTACTGAGGTGGGTATCAGATGGAGAATTACTGCGGTATAACCAATGTTGTTATTGACTTGAACACCGATGACAGTATCTACAGTATCTATTGCAGCTTCGGAGTTGCTACAACGGGTCGTTGTTATTTCAGCATATATTTTACTTGTTATCCACACGGTTAAGGTTGAAGGTATAATTTATTTTCAGCTTTTTAAATCGAAATTATAAATTTGCTGCGAAAACAAAACAGTATTTAAACTAGTCACATATTCGGCATGAACTACTCAAACGAGAGCGTAATTGCGATGCGCTCAAAGCAGGTCAGACCTCGAGCTCTCTGCGGGTCACCTCCACCTCGTGATCGTACTTCTCCTCTTCGAGCTTGGTGATACGCTGATGGTAACCGGTAATGATGCTCGTTAGAGCCGCTACAACATCAACAAGCGTTACTCGCGGATGTTCGCACAGTCGGACCTACCACCGGCGGCGGCGCCACCGCACTTCGTTGACGATGGTTAGCCAAGGTGTGAGTTTGAGGAAGAAATTTATGGTAACGGAAACAGAGTGGATAGTAAGTGTATGCAAATAAATACGGTTTCACATGGAGCTTAGAGAAGAGACACGCGTTAGATAGACAAGTAGGCCATAGACACCAGCGGCCTGACACACCGTTAAGATATTTGTTAAGCCAGCTGACGAAGTAAGACAACACGGCACTTGACATGTCACAAGTAACGTTAAATATTTTAATAATAAAATAAAGTATTTGTAAGTTTTGTGAGTGTCAAAATCGAGCTACTAGTTTGCAGCTCAGCGCGCTACCTCCATATCTTTTCTTTTAACGATGTATTCCAGATCAAACTTTTCGTCTTCGAGGCGACCGATGCGTTCATGGTAGTCTTTGCAAACCCTCTTAACAGTATCTATAATGCGACATAATACATGTACAAATGTAACAGGGCGTAATCGCCTATTTAATAGGACATGGATGTGATAAATGGCCGAGTTGTGAAGTGTATGACAAAATTTGTTTCTTTAGATATATGTATGTTTATGGGATTTGCATTCTTACATAATCAAAATGTAATAATGTGCATTATGGTACATAGGTTGTATTTACCTTCGTTTGCATCGTCAATGTTCTTAGGTTTACCGCACCTCTCCTCGATGATGCGCCTCCTCTCGGCGGCTTTGCGTTCCTGCTCCTTCTTAAGTTCCTCAGCGGCTTTTTTACGCAGCAGCAACTGTTGCAATAACATATCATGAGAAAACATCCGAAATTCAAAAATTCCTGACATTGTTATATATTTAAAATAACCCAATAAATAACTTGATTCAGTGTGAATTAAATAAACATCATATGTTCTCCATGCGGGGGTGGCATAGGTGTACTGCGTATTACATCTACCCATATACATATCACTTCAACTCGTATTGTATTGTGTAAAGTTATAGGGAAGCTAGCCTATTGCCGCCAAACCAAGCATAATCTTAGACTAAAGCTGATTTTTTTTTCAATAGAAAAAGCACACTTTGTCTGATCTAAAACTTTAATTCAGGACGTAATCGCCGAGTCAACACAGAACGGAAAAATTATAAAGTGTAGATAACTGGATAAAAATATAGGAAACTGAAATTATATAAGCTACTAACCCTGAGCTTCTTCTTCCTCTCGGGTGTCATGAAACCCTTCTTCGCCTTCTTGGCCTTGGAGGCTTCCTCCATACGCTTGCGCACCTCGGCACGCTTGCGGTCGATCTCGGCCTGTTTGGCCTTCTTCGCCTGAAGACAGTCAACCACATGGTAATATTTGTTCATCAATCACCTAGTAGTTGTTTTGTGTGTGTAATGTGATTGTCGATGTGTGTAAAGATCATGTTAATATGAAATATATGTACATATGTATCTTGTGTTGTTGGTTGCTATCTAGGTAATATTTAAGGTATATTTATATGTACCTGCGTATAACAACGCAGGTACATTGTTGATCTAGATATGTGTGTGTGGATTATTGAATTACTATCAAGGTGTATTCACCTTAGTTTTTAGTATGTAGTATTATTTTTTTGAATTAGGCTATATGTGTAAGAAGGTGAGTATTGTTTCAAGGTTTTTGTATATGTGTGTATCTTTGTGGTTCTTAGGCGTTTCTATCTGGCTTGTATACATACAAGCTCTGTATGTAACTACATTTTCATCTACATACAAAAAATATATCAATACTAGGTAGAGGTGCAGTATTTTTTTTTCATAAAAAATATGTCGTACTTTTGCTTAAATAGTATCATATGTCAAACACTGCAACTTTTACTAGAACGGTCAGTCAAATGTATTATTTGTTTTATTTAGGTCTAAATGAGAAATTCACAGAATTACCAAATAATATGTATTTAAGTAAGTACATAAGGCTTTTGTTATACAGATTGGGATATTAAGTAACCTGAAATTGCGAAACTAAAAATGTATTATTTTAAGTTGTGACACTATTTGAACAGAGCTACAAAATATGTTATATATAACTATGCTATGACATTACCGGTAAAGTTTGTGTATGTATGTGTGTGTTTGTATAATAATAATAGTGTAACTTGACCATGAATTCTGTTGGACTGCTATTACTTTACCTCCTCGAGACGCTTTTTCTGTAAAAGAAAAGAATATTTCTAAGTATAATGAAATTAAGAACACTGTAAATAATAAGTTACCAACATAAACAATAAAGAAAAGAAGAGGCAATACTGATGATTAACAAAAAATTGTACTGTTTCAAATCATCAAAAGATGATTTGAAACAGTAAATAGGGTGATAAAAATAAAATCTAGACATTTCTTTCCAAATGTTTGTAATGCGCCAGTGTCCCAAATACTGCAAGTCTAAATGGTCATACAAAACGCGTACTGCCTTTTCATAAAATAATTTATTATGTTGGTAACTATTATATTATGGCCACTTTACTATACACTGCAAGTTATGTACAATAGGGGCGCTTATTGGCGGCAACGAACGAACGGATCAGTACCTGTCTGAATATTCTTTAGATAAATATAAATTTTTGATCACGAACTAGACATGCAACAATACACAGCCATTGGGTGAATGTCCAGTGGGTGAAAAACTGCCATATTATAAAAGCCTCCTGTTCAAGAGAGAACTAATATCCCGCGACTCGTGTCTCTTATGTTGTCGCCCTAACACAAGCGACATCGGGCGACGTCACCCGATGTTGTTCGACAGCGCACGACGTCTCAAACGGCATGTGTCGCGTATATATGTCCCGTGTGTGTGTGTGTGTGTGAATGATGTACGCTGTTGGCCGCGAGGCCTTTACAGCTTCACCGGACTTAAAGGCGAGCGTGCAACCACTACGCTCTAGCCAGCCAGAAGGGCAAGAGGCGACATACTCGAGGGCGCCTCGAAGAGGTGCCCTCGGTTGGGACAGTCGCTGTAGGGGGACGGGTGCACTACTAAGTGCACCGGTCAACCGCCGGCTATGGGAGCGGATTTACTACTACGTCGTCGTCGTCGCCCGTATTCTGAGCGGAAATAAGGGATGACAAAGCATCGGGGGGGTCGGTGAGAACATGTCGCGGCCGGCGGTGGCGGCAGGGGTCGGGGGGGAGATCGTAGTCGGCGGTGGCTACGATTAACGGATTCGCATGGGTAGATGCGTTCGCGAAGTGACGTGTTGACGCCTTTTTAATAAAGGCGCGAATAGGTTCGAGACCTAGATCGGAATATGTCCCGTAACAATACGCGTCTAGTAGTTTTAATCTAAAGAATATTGAGCGACGGGCACCGGTCCGTTGTAGATACAGTACTACCAGCTTATATGTTCAAACGGCTGATAATGGAATTAAATTTTTTAAACAATTTGACAGCACGATGTGACATTACCACTACTAGTGGTGACATCGTCAGCGGAATGATAAGTTGGTTGCAGTCTAAGGGCCCTTTTCTCCACCCTCGAGTAAAGTGTTGGTTAGTTAATTCTCGATTAGTGTTACTCGGTTGTCAAAACTGGCTAGTTTAACTATCGAATAAATCCTAGAGATGGGGAAATTTATACATAGATATACTTGCAACTTTAATTGTTGATTTGTCTAATGGTGAATGAGGCCCTAAACTATTGTAAAAACTGTTGCCGTCAAATAGCGACCTTATGCGTGCTAGGATTATAGATGGATTAATAGTCTCTTTTCTATTTTTATTCGTCAGTGTAAAGTAAAATAAATCTAAAAAGTGCATTTTTTATGATTATTATGTGCCTGTGAGTTCAGTGAGGTGCGAAGTATGCAATTGAGTTTTGTGGGTATTTAGGTATTACACATATAAATTATCTTAGCTAGCTTAGGCATTATTTTTGTGTCATTATCATCTTAATATCATTAGGGATCATTTATTATTTTTGACAGTTGCAAAAGTGAGTTAGAATCTTTATATTACGTAAGTATTTCTTTTTATTAATTTCGGATTATAAGTGTTACAATTGCACATATATACTTGTATTATAGTAAATTTGCCTATTGCGCTTAAATATTTATTTTTCTATAAAAGCCATTTGGTTACGTTTGTGAAAAAACAATAGGAATGTGCATTGTATCTTTTAATATATTATTAATCAGTCGTTATTACAATTAATCACGGTTATTTTCCTCATTGAGTATTGTTAAATTAAATTATATTCTGTTGACTTACAACACTTGTAATATACTTAAATTCATATAACTAGACGGCTGTAAAAATAAACACAATAAAAACCATGTATTCATTCATGTCACGTTTGATTTTCCTGTTATACTATTCAATTCAGAGGTATGTAAATATTTCCTTGTGTAAGTCAGATTTTCTATTATAATAAAATATATCACTATATGGTGGTATGGTATGGTTGTACCAGTATAAGTTGCTCTACGTATTTTGTCTGTTTTGTCAGCTTGACTTTTTTTGATGATTGCACGAGATAAAAGGAATTCAATCCACCAAAAACCATCAACCAATCTTTTAGTAGTTTTTGTACATTTTCTATACAATCTGTTATCGATATTTTTGTTGTGTGTGTGTGTGTTATGAGTGTGCAAATACATTCTGTTAATAAAGCTCTAAATTACCTGAGTCTCGAGGAGACATAGCATTCAGTACTATTGTGAGAACAGGAGAGCAGCGTTGATTGAATCCAGGTGAATAACGTTGCCAGATCACGGAACATGGATAGTAATAATGAAACAGAAAAAAAAACATACAAATTGTGTTAGAAAAATCGAAAAAGTGTAGATATATAAAAAATACGAAAAATGGAAAACTTTTGAGTTATCTTTTTTTTGTAAGTTATTGAAATTTTAAAAGTATGTTACTTTACTATAAATATATTGAATGAATAACTCGGTTCTCCTGATTTAGCTGTGCTGAGACATACCTTACTTCATCATCTGCCATTGTGTATGTGTTGTCCTAGGTGTCCTGGAAAGAAATAAAACGTTCTTCAAACAGCTATAATTTCCAGTGATGTATATAAAGACCTAAATATGACAGATGTGAATATCAATTAACATATTCCCGTACTAAGTAACTGGCGACCACGATGTTGAAATCCAAAGTCAGTAAAGGTTGCATTTCTATTAACAAGTTCTCAAAAAAACCTGCAATTATATTCGGTATAGGCAGTGATAGCGTAGTGGTTAGACCGCAGGACTGCAAAGTCAGAGGTGTCGGGAACAAACGCAGGCAGGCACCCTTGTGTTTTAAAAATTAACTATCACTTGCTTTAACGGTGAAGGAAAACATCGTGAAGAAACCTGCATGCCTAAGAGTTTCTCGAAGGTGTGTGAAGTTTTCCAACCCGCCCTGGGCACGCGTGGTGGACTATAGCCTAAACCCTCACAGTTTCAGAGGAGGCCCGTGCCTAACGGTGGAACAGTTTCTTAACAGAGCTAATATTATTATTATAATGGCAATAGGCTCACTCCCTCTTGTATTCGGCTCTAAGATCGTCGGCGACATGTGGATATCCTAATTTCTACATTGGTCAATTTCCGACTGATATTAGAATAAGTCGTTAAAAATAAGTCATTTTATTTCTCAAATACGTACTAGAAATAACATCTAATTTGAAATAATGAAATGAATATCGTCCCCGAACTTTCAATTAAGTGGTAAAAGCTAGAGAAAACGAATGTCTGTAAAGCACAGATATCCTTCAAGGTCACTTCATTCGGTCGACAATTCTTAAATTCAAGTAAGACAATTTTATTTTATTTTGTTGAGTTGTATACTCTAGATATATTATTATTGGCCTATGTCCTAAAGAGGTGTATCGGCTAATGATGAGTTATAAAAAAAATCAAACATCGTAAAGTACTTTCATGTTCAGGGCGAGGCTGAAAACGCAGAAGTTAATTACTATCCCGCTACTTAGGTTTTATTTTTTGAATGTAATGTCTATATTTTCTTAGTAAAATAAGAACTAATGTGGTAATAAAAAGATGTGAAAATAAACTAAATCGCATGATATTCTACATTATTTCTATTTCTTTTAATAATCGATATCCCTAATTTTTCAAACTTCAAAATTTTACAATGTCGATTTATGATCTAAGATCTTAAAAAAATTAAAAAGGCACCCATACTTTATTTGTTAATTAAATATCTTACATTACAATGAATATTAGTTCAGTTATCAGTTGCAGAAGGCTAATCATTAACAATTGATTACATTAGGTGGCATTATCATTAATGAATTTATTATTCCAAATTAAAATGTGTCGCAATTTTGTTTCGTGCAATGGTTTAATCATAGATTAACTACTAATGTCACCTTTAAATTAAAGAATGCCTCTAGGCTTAATTGATTTAAAGTACCTCTACACCCTTCAGTAATTAATCAATGTCTTCAATAATGTCATCAATATATGTCAAGGCTGCACCGATGACGGATGCGCATAAGTTAATTATGCAACAAAGTTTATACAGCAGTCAATAAATGCGTATTTGGCTAAGATTAGAACGTACAAGTTCGTTATTTGAAACGGTTTGGCTGCCCGCCAAATGGACGTCGATGTGCGAATACCGACACTTGATACTCGACACCTTATCTTTCTTTCATTCCTAACAGCACCTAATACAATGTAGGTACCGTAATTTCTCAAAATATTTTGCAAGAAAATTATAATATAATCAATGTATTTCAAGTCATGTCTACCGGAAAATATTAATAACCTAAAATTAGGTCATGAAATCTGTTACCGAGGGAAATCTTGAAAGAATCTGTGTGATAAACTGTTGCCAACGTAATGAAAATTCCACAATTAGACTCGGGCGTTGTCGGGGAACCTCGGCTAAGTTCGGGATGCGCGCGCGACTGAAATAGGTCCGCTCATACACTACGCATCCTAATTTGGTCGCACGACCGGCCACTCCGGTTACTCGGGTTTCGTACACAATGGAAGGTGGACAGGCAGATGGAAGCAACAAGATGTATTTTTTTATGCACTTAAAGTCAATGAAATGCAATTATTTTATGTGGAATGTAGAACGTTATGTATATTATCTATATTAAATTTTATTATTTGAAGGATCGCAGCTACAATATTATCAACATCTTACAATACAAGAATATTTCGCTTAAAATATTCATCAACAAAATAATCTGATTCATAAAAATGTTATTTTATTTATGACAAAAAAAAAATTGTCCGAACAGAATCAAACCATGATACCATAGAAAACTTAAGTAACGACATATAAATTTCAGAATGTGTGTCACTGAAAGCGATCTATGTCCACACACTAGACGGCGGAATATGACAGCGGTAGAGCTTCCACACACTAAACTGCGGATCCGATGCATCACAGAATCCGGATTACCGCGACTTTGACGTATCACTTCACTGTACGATGCACTTATACTTTAACATGTTAGTAATATAATAACTTTCACTAAAACTCACCTACGGCAAAGAAAAAGAGGATGGCCCTATAGATGGTTCAGCCAACACGAGCCACAGCTGCTGACTGGCGCGAGGCGGGCGGCAAGGTGCGGCGGGCAGTGCGTAGGCGCCGCCGCCCCCCGCGCCCCGCCCTACGCGCGGCCCGCTCACCCCTTGCCGTCGCTCCCCCTCGCTTCAGTGCAGACATTTTTAGAGCAGTGTCGTTTTGACACCAACACCGAAATAACATCAGATGTAAGCTCCAGTTCGAAACAAGTCGGATGCCTCGTAAATTCCGACCAACCAATGCCGCCATGTGCGTCCGTAATCCGTAAACAATTTGTTCGGATGACGGTAATCGTTAATTCATCTCCTCATCCTCTCTTCTTTTTATAAATATATCACATTCCCGTAGTCTTTGCCTGAAATGTTAGATGTATATTTATCATTTCTAAAAAAAAAAAATGATTACCTTATCCGAATAAAGTAGACTAGATTGCCTACACGTGGAGCAGCATCTTCACCGGTGGTAGGCTTCGACCGCGGATGGTTATCACCCTCCTACCAAAGACGTGCCGCCCGGCGACCCAGTCTTGTTACGGCATGTTGCCCAGAGTTGCCTTTCGAGGAGGCGGTCTAGCTCGATCATACCGATTCGGAACTCTTACCCCCGTCTCCTCAGGATATTTCAAGGTGAAAAGGCTATTACTGAGTCAGCGAGTTACATCTTCGGCCCCATCGTCAAATTCCAGCAGGTGAGAAAGGGGTCAACCGCTGACCAGTCCTCAATAAAAAAGAGATGCCGGTCGCTTTGCTTCGACTCCAAGGGGCTGTTCTAACTGGTTCTAAAATTGGTAAATGGGTTTAAATCCGCCGACTTTTTAGCTTCACTTAGACAACGAGATTTCCCCACGTTTTACTTCACCTTAAGTTATAGAAAAGAGAGGTGTTCTGTGAACACTTTTATATCATCACTGATAGTTTCCAGCTAGGTCCCAGTGTAATGGGAAGCAGAATAAAATTCCAGTCTGTAAACTGCTATTGAAAATTTTCGACAAAAAACACCAATTACATTTTTTCCAACCTAGGATTCAAACCCAGAAACTCGTAATCGCCTCCTGCACCACTAGATCAACTAAGCTTTATTAATATGATGTATACAAGGTGTACAGTAAATAACCTCAAGACACCCCGATTAAATTACACGATCAAACTTGCAAATTTAATTTTTTTTACCCCTTTTTTAAGTACTTTTATAACCGAATTAACAATGAAACTTATACTACTACTGAATACGTGTTTGTGTGCGTATTAAGAAAACGTTTTAGAAAGGCATTTGAAATCAGCAACAGCATTTTTTGCAAATTTAAAAAAAATTTAAGACTCATTAAAATTTTGGAATCAATTCAGTTACTACTACTTTCAGGTTTTGCGTCTATTATGTTACAGCTTGTATATTCCTCTCTCTTTGCAACTATGTAAAATTCCATGATATTACAAACACTAGTTGCATAAAATATAATCAAATCGCCAAAATGAAGCGTATTTGATTACGGTTTTAATTAAAGTTAGAGGATCGCAGTCGCAGTTACAAACGATCCTCAACTATTCCTGATTGCTCCCGAGTTTGTCGGAACCGTCGAGCACTTATGCTGGATTTCACACACGTTTCACTAAAATTAAACTAAAAGAGAAAATCATAAAACTTCGTACTAACCTTTAAGTATGTTTATTTTTTATTAGAGCTATTTTTTTTTATTAACAGCACTGCTATCTTTCCCAACATGTTTTCACTGTACGCAGTGTTGAAGACTGAAATAATAATTAGTTTACGTAGCCGTAAGGTTTTTAGTGTAGCTGACAGAACATACCAGATTTGGACAAAAATTCAATTAATATAGTACTTCGCCATGTCTGTTTTAGATAGACGTAAAACTAGTTTTATTCAAACTTCATTAAAAAGCCAGTTCGTTGTGGCAGTGGTTGGCTTTCGGTTGATAATGGAACCTCATTTTAAAATATCAACTATGAATTCTCTCTCTAAACATACAATTACTGTAACACAGATACAGAGTTAAATACAAGTTCCGTGTCGATGTTCCTACATTTTTACTAGTTGATCTAGGTGGTGAACACCGTCACGCCTATATTCCCCAAGGGGAGGTGGAAGCGGTGTACTGAGTACACCCACTTTACGCCGACGATGCTAGGTCCCATGTAATAGGAGGCGAGCCTATTGCCATATACCGGGCACAATTCCAGACTCCGGACTCAGACTAGGAAGTTTCCATTAGAACAACTTCATTGTGCCGACCTAGAACTTGAACCACTTTGCCACTAGACCAATGAGGCCGTGAACCATATAACGTTAAATTCTCCCGAAAAGCCTCTACGTGTTGGACCCATGCAAGCCTTTCAAAAGAACCGAGAAACCCTTGACTCTTCAAAGAAATACGTTAAATTTGAATAATTATATTAATGTATCGGAATAATCTGGTAGACCTTAAAGAAATTCCTGTAAAAATATCAGTGATATTTTCTGCCACTGTAGATAGCGAAAATTATTGAGCGGTATCCAGTTTGATAACAATTACTGAATTCACTAAATTAAAACGAATGCTCACCATAAAGCCCACCGGGGTACAACTTCAATTTGAACTCGAATTTCATTTACTCAAAGCGAGAGTTAGTAGAACACGATGTCCGTGACTCCTCCAACCAAATTTGCTAGACTCATTAAATCCAATCCGAACTCGGTGAGCATAGATTAAATTTCCCTCGCGTTTACGGAAGGGTTGTGCTAAAAAGGATTTAAAGGGTCGAGTATACGCAGGCCTCATAATATTCAGTTGCTAATGGCTAAATAAATATAATAAAAACTGTTAAGCGTTTATTCCTCAAACGGGAGTGGTAGAGTTAGATAGATAATATTTTTTTGTTCCACGAAAAATACCAAAAAGAAATAAAATGATACAATACGAGTATTTTGATTGAAAACTTAGTGTCTCTTCCAGGCAACCTTTTATAGAACACAACCTATAGTAGGCAGAGATGATCTGTATACACCTGGTCTTGTCATTTTATAATAAAACGTGTCTCATTATTTATGTTATTTTTTGATGTGAACAGACGGTACCAATAAACTAAAATAAATATAATACACCCAAATTTCCCCGATGTTAGTTTCTAATTTAATAGCGCATATTTGAACATTATACCAGACATAGTTCCGGACTTCTAAAACGACACTTGGCCCGACCTAGCATTGGAACCCAGGATCTCGTGATCACCAGCAGCACCATGCAACAATAAAATGTTGAAAATATCTATCTACAACAGTATAGTGGTCATTAATTTTGCAAGTTACTAAAGAATTATGAAGTATCCAACTATCTATATTATCACGCCAGATCCCTTGCAGGCAGTGAGTACAGTGTTCCAACAGGTTCTTTCGTTACAGACCTCTGAATTATGAAGTTATTTTAAAGATAACGATATCTTCTGGTCTGAAGAAACTGGAACGAGGTCTGAAAGAAAAGAACCTGTCGGAACTTTGTTCTCTCTGGCTATCCCAAAAGGGATCTGGCGTATTAATATAGATAGATAGAACATTTAAGACACATAACTTTTTTAAATGATAAATTCTCGAAGTCCATTCTAAAAGATGACATTTTATGAATACACATTATGCAATCTCAATGATGTTATACCACTACATCATTAGAATTGACCTAAAATCTAAAATAGCGACTACAAAGCAAAGAATGAGGTCGTTATAATTGGATTACTCTGTTTCAAATATCATTTGTCTCTTATAAATATAACTCTTATATATAAACGTAATTATGCAGTCCTAAATAATATTTAACCAACATACTCGAAAACCCACAAGAACATTGATTTTATATTCTTTGGGAACGTACCAGAAGCAGCGTAAAATATGATATAGAGAGAGAGAGAGAGAGAGAGAGAGAGAGAGCGTAACATATACACCCGAAGAACAATACTGGGGTAGTCGATTTAAAACACATCTATCTATCTATCTATATCATCACGCCAGATCCCTTGTGGAGTAGGCAGAGAGTACAGAGTTCCATTAGTTAACCGCGTGGTTCCCGGCTTAGAATAGGACCAACCCATCTCATCCCATCGGGTGTCGTACAAGGCGACTAAGGGAAAACTAGGGAATGGGCAGCAGCGTTCCCTTAACACTTCTACAACCAAAAACTGCGCTCGCCAACCCGCCTGCCAAGCGTGGCGAGTATGGCAAACACCCCCAATTTATTAAAATAGAAGAAAGCAAGAAAACCAGGCCCCTAGTCCCCGGCGGTCCTGTTCGTCCTGGCCACGGTAGCAGCCATGGTAACGACAGGACAAGGGGTGCTAAGAATCTCCGGCAGAGATTCGGCTACCACCAAAACGGAAAATTGGCCCTGGTGACATACAACGCACGCACATTGAGGACAGATGAGAAGCTAGTTGAGCTGGAAGAAGAATTAAACAAGTTGCGGTGGAGTATTGTTGGTTTATCGGAGGTCCGAAGAGAGGGCGAGGACACGATAACCTTAAAATCCGGCAACTTGTTTTACTACCGGGAGGGCGAACAGCAGTCCCAAGGTGGTGTCGGATTTATCGTCCACAAGTCACTCATAAACAACGTTGTGTCCATCACTAGTGTGTCGAGCAGGGTAGCGTACCTGATACTCAGAATATCCAAAAGATATTCGCTGAAGGTCATACAGGTCTACGCACCGACCTCGGCATACTCAGATGATGAGGTCGAAGTTATGTATGAGGACATTAGTAGAGCCATACATACTTCCAAAGCACACTTTACAGTAGTTATGGGTGACTTCAATGCGCGACTGGGCAAACGGGGCGATGATGAGTTGAGAGTGGGGCAATTTGGATATGGGCAGCGCAACCCCAGGGGTCAGAGGCTGGCCGAATTTCTGGAGAAGGAGGGACTCTTTATGATGAACTCTTTCTTCCAGAAGCCGTCTCATAGGAAATGGACCTGGATGAGCCCTGATGGTTTCACAAAAAATGAGATAGACTTCATCATGAGCACCAAGCGACAAATATTTAATGATGTCTCCGTGATTCACAGGGTAAAAACCGGCAGTGATCACCGAATGGTCAGAGGCACATTAAATATTAATGTCAAAATGGAAAGATCGCGTCTGATGAAGTCTACGCTCCGACCTTCTAATACACATATCCAAAACCCCGAGAACTTTCAACTCGAATTGTCAAACCGCTTCGAATTGCTAGACAGCAGCGCATCAGTGGACGAAATCAACAATAGGTTGGTAGAGACTGTCCATGCGGTCGGGTCTAAGCATTTTAAGCCCCACCGTAAAAATAGGCCTCAAAAGCTATCTGACTACACCCGACACCTTATGGCTGAGCGACGTACCATGACACTCCAAACCTCCGATGATGCTAAGTCCTATAGGCAGCTCAATAGACAGATATTGAAGTCCTTGCGACACGATTTACGGTCCTTCAATACAAGACGTATTGAGGAGACCATAGAGCAGAACAAGGGCTCCAAAGTGTTCGCAAGAGACGCGTCTATTGGGCAAAGCCAGTTGACGAAGCTGAAGACGGAGGACGGAAACGTAACGTCGAATAGGTCAGAGGTGCTCAGGGAGATAGAGAGGTTCTATGGGCAGTTGTATACCTCAGTAGCTGAACCTGTTGTTGACTTGGTAAAAGACCCAAGAGCCAAGCTAACCCGACACTACTCTGAAGATATCCCGGACATCAGCCTGTACGAGATTAGGATGGCTCTCAAACAACTTAAAAACAACAAAGCGCCGGGTGAAGATGGAATTACCGCAGAGCTTCTGAAAGCGGGCGGATCGCCGGTACTTAAAGTCCTTCAGAGGCTGTTTAATTCCATCTTGCTCGAAGGAAAAACGCCGGAAGCATGGAACAGGGGTGTGGTGGTACTCTTTTTCAAGAAAGGTGATAACACTTTATTAAAGAACTATAGGCCCATCACACTGCTGAGCCATGTTTACAAGTTGTTTTCGAGAGTCATCACGAATCGTCTCGAACGCAGGCTTGATGATTTCCAGCCTCCCGAACAAGCCGGTTTCCGGAAAGGCTTTAGTACCATAGACCACATACATACGCTGCGGCAGATTATACAGAAGACCGAGGAGTATAATCTGCCACTATGCTTGGCGTTTGTGGACTATGAGAAAGCCTTCGATTCGATCGAGACTTGGGCGGTTCTTAGATCTCTCCAGCGATGCCGCATTGACTATCGGTACATCGAAGTGTTGAAGTGCTTGTATAATAACGCCACCATGTCAGTCCGAGTACAAGGGCAGTGCACGAAGGCGATCTCCATAAAAAGAGGAGTAAGACAGGGAGACGTCATTTCTCCGAAACTGTTTACGACCACCATAGAGGACGCCTTCAAACTCTTGGAATGGCGAGGATTTGGCATCAACATCAATGGCGAATACATCACTCACCTTCGATTTGCCGACGACATTGTGGTCATGGCGGAGTCGCTGGAAGATCTAGGACGAATGCTCGGCGACCTCAACAGAGTATCTCAACAAGTGGGTCTTAAAATGAACATGGACAAAACGAAAGTAATGTGTAACGTCCATGTCGTACCCACCGCACTCACCGTTGGGAACTCTACTCTTGAAGTTGTCGACGAATACATTTACCTGGGACAGGTAGTCCGGTTAGGTAGGTCCAACTTTGAGAGAGAGGTCAATCGACGAATCCAACTCGGCTGGGCAGCGTTCGGGAAACTGCGCAACATCTTCTCATCCAAAATACCTCAGTGCCTAAAGACTAAAGTTTTTAGTCAATGTGTGTTACCAGTGATGATATATGGATCAGAGACGTGGTCTCTTACTATAGGTCTCATAAAAAAGCTCAGAGTTGCTCAGCGAGCTATGGAGAGAGCTATGCTCGGCGTTTCTCTACGTGATCGAATCAGGAATGAGGAGATTCGTAGAAGAACCAAGGTCACCGACATAGCCCTTAAGATTAGCAAGCTGAAGTGGCAATGGGCGGGCCACATAGCGCGAAGATCGGACGGGCGTTGGGGCAGAAAGATTCTAGAGTGGAGACCACGTATTGGCAAGCGCAGCGTGGGACGACCACCTGCCAGATGGACCGACGATCTTGTGAAAATCGCAGGAAGTCGTTGGATGCAGGTGGCATCGGACCGGTTACGCTGGAAAGCGATTGGGGAGGCCTATGTTCAGCAGTGGACAAGTATAGGCTGAGATGATGATGATGATGATGACAGAGTTCCAACAGGTTCTTTCCTTACATACCTCTCTGGCTTCCTCCACTCTCATAGTTCGTCTTATACACGCTTGCCGGTTACAGAGACTTTTGACTTATCCTTCAGATAAGACTTGGTCTATTTGGTCATGGTAAGATAGTCTAGGTCTTCCCCGGTACCTACATCCTTCCACTTTCGTTTAAAACACATGATTTTTATAAATCGATATTTATGTTTATTTTAAAAACTAACAATTTAATTTCAATTCACTTATAACGTCCCTTTATAGTTTATCTAATTTATAACATTCTTTAAGTATATTTACCTAAGTTCGAGCTGTAACCTTACTTCAGTGTAAGCCATGCCGTTATTTTTTACATCTACGGGAAGCGATCTATTCAAATTATTTATTTTGTACTGAGTGCATCCGCTGAGATAGTGAAAGACGCCTGTAATCAGTAAAATGGTAGTTATTACTCAAGCTATTTATTAGCGTACCTACACGCATACTTATACTTCCCAAGCAGGATGATAGAGAGCGGGGTCTTGAGTGGCAACCTCGTACCAGAAGACGCGGAGTGGGCAGACCCCCCACTAGGTAGAGCGATGATCTGGTGAAGCTCGTGGGTACAAACTAGATGCGTACAGCACAGAACCGGTCCTCGTGGTGATCTTTGGGGAAGGCCTTTGTCCAGCAGTGGATGCCCTTCGGATGATGATGAGGGCGATAGAGGAGAATACTCACAAATCGCCAAGCAGCAGGATCCTCCTAGTGAAATTAAATTAACATCGTCACGCTTAAATTCCCCATGCGGAGGTGGTTGAGCTGAACTGTAGACCCTTATGACTCTAGGTCTCAATGCCCCGAGAGAGGGAGTCAATTTATTATTGAAACGAGGATCCTAGATCGGCCAAATGTAGTTCTTCTATCGAAAAATTCCCAGTATCCGCCCGGAGTTCCAAAATGTGCCCGGTATATGGCAATAGGCGAGCCCCCCATTACATGGGACCTAACATTGACAGCAAAAAGTGGGTGTACACAGTATACTTCTGCCACCCCCGTTTGGGAAATATAGGCGTGAACAAGGTAAACAAGGATAATTCCAGAATTAAGACTGCTGTTGAGAATTTTTAAATAAAAAGATCTTATCCACGCTTTATCCAACCTATGATTTGGACCCAGAACGCACCCGCTACCCGCTTTAAGAGAGCAACCAGACAGTAAATTTGTTTTTTTTTTAAAGTGGCTCCACCCCCTTAATTTTAAATTGTCATAGTTGCGTTAACAGACACCCAGACTGAAACAAATTGTAGGTCTCACAAAGATTTGTCCCGTGCAGAGATCGAACCCGCGACTACTGGATCCAGCGAGTAGAATGGCTTAAGCTCTTAACTACTGGACAAAGCTGTCCGCCGAAGTACCAACTAGACCAACGTTAAATATATTTAATAAATACAAATGGTGTTTTCGGATCGCCAGATACCTTTGGCAGTGTAAATACGACTATTTATTACAAATGAATAGCAATACAACGGTCCGGTCCGAATGCCGATCTGAGCTCGAACGACGTTGACGTAAACATCTATTGTCACGGCTATGTGCCATTCTAGCCGGAAAAACAAACATGACGTCACAGATCTACTACCTATCAAAGTTTTTGCAACCGCTATTTGGATTTTTATGTGTTTTTCACGAGCTCTGGACGCGTACCACAATCTCAAGTCGTTTATTTTGTATAAAACCTGCGGGGGTACTCACAAATTGTCATGTTAACATTATTTTTTTAACTTAATAATATTCCAACGGATCGGAGCCCGACCTCCAATGAGAAGATTTAACGAGAAACTGAGCGGGATTTTGTGTGTGTGTTTGTGTGTCAATGATCTACGCTCTTGGCCGCGGGGCCTTTACAGCTTCACCGAGCGGTCTTGTCTTTTTAGAAGCTTTTATATAACTTGCATTGTCTAGCTGTCTGTCTTTCCGGTTCAAACTTTCTGGTGGGTATTTTCAAGCACTTGCAGGCATCCGATTGAGCTAAAATTTGGCATACGTATGTAAGTTCGGTAACAATGCAATAATATGGTACCATGGAGCGGGTCTGATGATAGAGTCGGAAGGCGGCCATAGTAACATGTTAACTATAGCTGCAACATAACCCCCTCGTGTTTTGGCTTTTTAGATTAAAATGACTAGTACTATATAACCGAATGGTATCAAGGGTCTGATGATGGAGGCGGAAGATGGCCAACGGAACTATCCAATTCCTCAACATAAACACGTCGTATTTGGTTTTTTTTTGCTATAAAAGCTTGTTTTTAAAATTATTTATCGTTCTCTCCAATATGTTTTTTTCATCATTTTCTGTATAGATATAACTTAGAGAGTAAGTTTTATAATCTTAGTTTGCTGAAAGAAAGAGAGAAGTAGATATACGAATTTTATAGCTCTATATCCTTTTCACGGCACAGTAAGAATAAAAAAGTTGCGAGTCATATTCTTAAGACCGCATGTGTTACTCATGATAACAGCTCGGACTGATTTGTTAGCGGGTACTAGATGTCTAAGCATGGGCAGATTGATGTCAGCGTAACACTGTCGAGTTGCTTTGTCATCGTTCTCAAACTTCAAATTTACTTAATAAAGATTACCGTGACTCCACAATTTCTTGACCACGCTGCTATCATGTTTCGCTCCTCTGCACGTTGGTCACTATCGACCTCGGAAGGAATCTCGCGTAATGATATAAATATATAAGTAGTCGTTTATACTTACCCTGGGCAAGGGATACCACTCCTCTGTTAATAGGAACTCAAGACAGAAATATGTTAAAAGAGTTATTGTTAATGTATAGTCGGCGGTCGTTGGTTGGTTTACCTTGTGTAGTTTAGATATTTTAAACCTATCTTGTAAACTTTGTTGGTCCGACGATGAACCGAAAAAATACTAATTATTCACACACGGATGAATTAGCTCTTATACTCAGGATATAAATCTTGCAATAAACGAAGTTATTTATTAGAAAAATGGTGCAAAATTAATATTAAACTTAATGTAGAGATGAAAAGGAAAAAATATGTCCCTATTATATGGGGCATTAGGTAGAACATACTGTAATCCGATTTTGATTGTATCATTCATATGGAAAAAATGTCCAAGGACATCGTCTGAACTTCAATGGTACTTATTTTTAGGATTCTGTATCGCCAAAAGAAAAAGCACCCTTTAAGATCACTGATTCATGTCTATGTTTATAATAGCTTTTTTTTTGTAAGTTGTAAGTCGTGGAAACCTAAAATCTTGCATTGTTTTGGAGCTGGGTGACTGCCACATATTCAAATTTAGACCAAGGTGGACCGATAACCAGGCTGGATGGTGAAGGTCGTGAACAGAAACTTGTCACGTTCAGCACAAATCACGATCTTTGAAGAGGGTTTCAGGGTATATATTTCAGCTGATAATCATGTGATATACAATGTGTAACATAATTATCGCAAGAACTGAAAGTAGTTTGTCCTAAATGGGCAACTGAATCAATTTCAACTATTTTCAAAGTATGTTACATTCTTTTTAATTATCTACAAATGCCGCTACTCATTAATTTCGCTGTATTCAACAAAATTTAATCATTATTTAAAGCAGTATAGCTATTTTAATTGTATTTCTATTACACACACCTCAATATGAATTGCATGGTTAATAATAAAAAAAAATGGCAGCAAACTCCTTAAAATTGGGAATATGAATGACATATTGAATTCGTTAAGCAATAATCTAATTGGAGTGTCTGAGTGACGCAATAGCGTCATTTACGATACAGCTTGTATAATTGTAATATGCCACTAAACATTAAAATATTAATTTATGACGAATTGTATTGATAAAAATGAGTCGAAGCATGAATAACACTTGGATAGTTTCCTTAGAAAGCATTAGCTTGTATGAGATAAACCATATGTTAGTACTTTTTTTTCATTTTTGAAGTCGCATTTACATTAGGCAAGGAATTCGTATCCCTTCTTACTTAGAGAGGCAATTTAGATGTATATTTATTGGTTTGGTATTTAATGTGTCAGATAAGGATAGAAATAATTCCCCATCGTCAACAGCCAAGAGATTCTCTCCTATAAAACGTTTCGAGTTGAATCAAGTTCTTAAATGACTTCGTTTATGAGACCCACGCCGATCTTAAGTGGCGATACTGTTACTTTATCCGAATTCTCGTAAATGAAGATATCTTTGTAAAAGTCGCGGTCTTTTTATGTACAATTAAGAACGTCGTAAATTTTGTTATTTGCGTGGATAGCCTTTGAATGGAAAGTATTATTGAATGATTCTTTTAATGATATATGTATGTGCATCAATATCGTTGATAAAATTGGTGAAATTAATGAAACGTGATAGATTAATAGGCAAAAAGTATTTTCATAACTAAATAACTAAGAGGTATTGCTCCATGTTCGCAATTACAAACAAAAATATAGGTATATGTTTACTTGTAATTGCTTGAAATTAGTAACCTTGAGCTAATGGCTAATTATGAGCTTGAGCTCAAAGTTGCTTGAGCAATAGGTAAAAGCATATTTTATCACCCAAGCGAACGAGGGTCAACCAACTTTAACAAGCCAGTTTACCTTAAGATTCCTTCCGCTCACGATAAGACCAACGGCATAATAGCGGAGCAGGAAAAAGTAGGTAATTTTACCCACACGTATCCCCACGATTAAAGGTCTAATCATGTAATGAAAGAATGATGTGAAGATGTTGTGTAGTAATTTAATTATAATTTTTTGTATGTCTTACTCTTATTTTACTTAAATTTTTATTTTTATTATACCTATTTTGTTTTCAATTTAATTATGGAATTATGTTTTTATTATTATTTAATAACTGCACATGCCAATCGTAAATCAAGGAATGTTGTGTACATCTATAATTGATATTCATATAAGATTATAATATTGTTAAATGCTATTTGGAAATGTGACATATGAATATTGTTGATGTGCCTAATATAAATAAATAAATAAAATAAAATAAAGAAGTTTTGACCACCATACGTAGGCACTATATGTGTGAATCTTTTACTAAAACGATCCAAACTGTAAGTAACAGATGATAAACTTATTGCTGTGATATGCTATTTAAAGGATGTTGTTTTATACTACTTTAATCAGACCTTTAAACAGACCGAGTAATATGAAAAAAATATCGGGTGTTATCAAACATTATATTCTCTAGCCTATTCTTCAATCTTAATATATGTAGACAACACAATCAAAGGATTCGTTGGTTCCGTTCGCGCTGTTTTTTTGTTTGTTTCCCAATAACTATATAATATAACAGATAATTATAACAAATCCGTATTATCCGTGGTGATTTCGCTCGTCCAATCAACGAAACCTCGTAACAAAACCCATGAATAACATTCCGCTACTTTGCAGAGCAATCGCACTCAAATTAGCCGTTACTCCTTAAGCAAATCCGTATTAGAAACTTCCAGAAGTGGATGCTAAGCCAAACTTCGTATTGTTTCAGTGGACAAGAGCGATTTTATGTTTTAATTTAAACTTCGGTTCAACTAGCGGCTTTTAAACGGTATTTTGGCAAAGCTTTCGGAACCTCAACCCCACAATGGCTAAGTTAAAACGAGGCCAGTAATTGTAGGAAAATCTAGTTTAATAACGAGATTTACCTTTATACATTTGACTTTAATTGGATTTTCTTATCTGACCAAACTAGCTTTCAGTGAATAATTCTTTTGTATAATTTCCTTAGTGCTAGTTTAAAACTTAAATGGATCTCGATTAATTGAAAAGTGTAAGATATAGTCTAAGAAATGCACATTGCTTTAATCTCTAACGGGGTATTACAGCTACAAGAGTAAACTGTTCTCCCCTATATATGGCACGCCTAGAACAACATTGCACTAAGTCATAATTATTTCTAAATCGACCAAAAACCGTTATCTTATGTTATGTTAACGTTATTTCGAATGTCCTGAACATTGCGTGTGAAGAATCCAATGCGTATCAGTATTATATAGCTCAATCAATTTAAAATGCGTTAATAAAGCAAAACAATGCATTTTTTGACATAATTTACTTTGTCCTAATATACTTCGTCAACAACAGAGTACTATTTCGAAAAAGTATCAATATCGCTCTATAAGTGTAATCACCAAGTAATTTTCATACCGAATATAGGCTTGACGGTGTTTTTTTTTTCTAATCTGATTAGTCCCAACACGAAGGCACAACATGAGTTGTGACGTCATTGAATTCTGTTTCACACCATGTTACTGGTGATCCTTTGTGATACAGACCACGCAAACAGTACACACGGACTCAGTAACGAGAAATGTTAACAGTAATACTTTACTTCCCGTAACGTATTATTCACACTGGAGGTCGGACAGCTTGGACCAGTGGTTAAGAGCTGAAGCTGCACCGCCCACTGGATCAAGTAGTCGCGGGATCGATTCCCGCACGTCACAAACCTTTGTGTGACCCACAAATGTTTGTTTTGGTCTGGCTGTTTGTTTATGTGAATTGCGTGTTTATAGACGCATCCACGATACAGGAATATTTCCTAGTGTGGGGCTACGTTTTTTTAATGTCATTTTGGCCATAAACTTCACCCACTTCAAGGTAGGCGTACACAGAACAAAAAAGACTTGGGCCCAAGCCTACTGTATTGGACATTATGGGCTATATGGGCAATTATAGGCTATACTCCTAATACTCTTTTAATAATTATTTAAAAATCAAATAAAAAAGAATAATTTTAATTTCAAAAGATCTTTTTACAACAAGCTTTTATAGCAAAACCAAAACGAAGATATCTTCCTAGTTAAGGACTTCCTATGGCTTCTTTCTGGCTCCATCATCAGACCCTGGACACCATCCGGATCTAAAGTACTCGTCAGGGCAAATTCAACGAGCCTAAACATGGTGGGGGAAATATTAATTAGTTGTTTCATCATTCGACCCTGAATACTACTTAGTTGTATAGTACTTGTCAATACCAAACTAACAAACCCAAACACGAAGGGATCTCGTTGTATATTTTCAATGTCCCTATAGCCACTTTTTGACTCCATCATCGGACCAGCTCCGTGGTACCATATTATTATATTGTCACAAAACTAACATATGTATGCCAAATTTCAGCTCAATCGGATACCCGCAAGTACTTGAAAAATGGATCACGAGGTTTAAACCGGAAAGACAGACAGACATACAAACATTGCAAGTTAAATAATAGCTTGTGAAAACGACACAATGATAGTATAGATATAATATTCACAATTTAATGGTCTGTAATTTTACAGTAGAGGTTAAAATACATAACGAACACCGACCATCGCATCGTCTATTCGCACTATAGATGTCAAAATAGCCGCCGCGCAAAAATAGCAAGGCTGAAGTAATATGCGGGTTTCCTTAGCATTTTAGATTTTTAACGCGTCGACGGTGAAGTGACATAACCGCTTGTCCAACAGTTTTCTAACAATCAACATTGTTTTAATTGTACTTAAAATAAATTTGATTTTTGCAGAACCGTGTTTATGAATTTAGGTCTTGTCATTTGACCGTCGATGTTTTTATTTTATAACTTGATTCGTTACGTCTGAAAATGGGATTGCCGCAAACGATCACAGACAAACCTCTCAGATCGATTGATCCGAAGGTTGCTTGATCTAACCTAACAGACTGACGCAAGTTAGAGATACAGAAAGCATCAGATTACACGACTAACCTCGTTCGAACTCAAACCGTAGATGCTATCGAGATAGCACTAATACTCAAATATTCACAAAATTAGTTACGTATAGAGACGTTCGAAAACAAGACTGGCACAAACGGTCACCCATCTCAGACCGATTGATGGGTGGAAATTTACTTAACCTTGATAATCGCTAAGAACACCGCAGTCTAGCTGGGCTCGGAGCACTTTATGAACCTACATTATATACCTGGGGTATTGCTATAGAATAAAATATCAGTCGTCATCAGTCGAATGGCGTCCACTGCAAGACAAGGGTCTCAAAAGGTCGCCATGACGACCAGCTTTGTTCTATACGCATCCAGTTTTACCTGCGACCTTCACCAGGTCATCGGGCCACTGGTCCGTTTAAATCCCAGTAGCAGTCTAGAATCTAGAACAATGGCACTATACTCGCGCCCTATTACATTGGAATTTAATGACGTCGGAAAATGTGAGTGCACATTTACAATACACCTTTGCCACCCCCGCTAGCGAATATAGACGTGACGACGTTTTTTTAGGTATATGCAGAATGTATGTTAAAATGTGCCTCGTAGGTCTTGTGGCGAATAATACGCATTGCGATCACGAGGTACTGGGTTCAAATCCTAGGTCGGACAAAAAAGTTATTCTATCGAAAAATTACAGTATCTATCAAACTTAATCAACATCAAACAGGAAATATAGGCGTGGCGGTTTTATGCTAAAGAGTAAAAGTTATTCACAAAGATAAACACACCGCGAAGCTCTCTTACTTTACGTCATGTTAAAATAAAAACCATCTCTCTACCATGAAATTTCGATGTGTTCACACACGTTTATTACGAGTATGTATCGTAATTTAGCAATCAGTCAATATTGAGATTAAAGGTAAAGACACGGTTAAGGGGAGAAAGGGGATGCTCCGGTGATTCAGGCTTATAGAAAGAAGGTCGGAAGAAAGAATGACAAAACAGATATACAAGGCTGAAGTGAAAACATGTAGGTACCGGAGAGGACCTATAGCGGCTTATAATATCAGCCTATACTGCCCACTGCTGGGCAAAGGCCTTCTCTCACAAATCGAGGTGAGAGAGATTAGGTCATACTCCACCACGCGGACCCAGTGCGGATTGGTGGAGGTAGGTTTATAGCCACCCGCTATTGGACTTATCAAGCCGCCTTTAACCGCCTTTAAGGCTTCCAACTCGGCTTAACGACAACCACATTAAGTGGTAACCGGGACCAACAGCTTAACGTGTCTTCCGAAGCATGAAGACACTCGAATATGAAAATGCCACAAACGGTCACCCATCTCAGGCTGACCGAGTCGAACGCTGCTTAACCTTGGTGGGTCGGTAAGAACACCGCGGTCACACAGCGCTATGAGCGCCTACCTATAGTGGCTTACCATAAACAAATAGCCTATGTCTTATCTAAAGGAGAAGTCAAGAGTCTCCGTAATCGGCAAGCGTGTATGAGACGAACTATGAGAGTGGAGAAAGCTAGAGAAGTCTGTAAGGAAAAAACCTGTTGGAACTCTATACTCACTGCGTACTCTTCGGTTACGTACCAGAAGCAGCGTAAGATATTTATTTTATACATAAATTATAAACGAGCTCGATGAGCTTTTTAACTCATGGTAAAACTTCCTAATTACCACACTTTAATTATAATAACACAAATAACACACAAAGTGTATATACTAAAATAGATATTTCACCATGTAATCTACTATATAAAACTACATTAAAAATAAATAGGTTTACTAATAAAATGTATAATCAGCTTTCTACAACCCACTGCAGTGCATTAGCCTTCTCTCTCTTGTACCATTCTTCGCGGTACTGTGCCTATCTACCCCAAGTTATTCCCCCAACTCGCGATATATCATTTACCCATCAAGTCATTGATCTGTCTCGTTCGTCGTCGTCTTCGTCTCGTTGTTTGCCTGTTCTCGGCCTAATAAAAATATACTGTGAAAATATAAATGTACTTTATGCTAACAATTTTACTTGTACCATTTATGGTGCACTACGCAATTACATGCATCAAGTGTTTCGAAACGGCTGAATAAACCAGCTCTACGCTGTTGGTTTGTTAAAAATAAATTTCCGGAATACGGGCTAACGCTGCCAACCGAAGAGTAACGGACCAACGATATGCAAACAAAGCATATTTTAATGCTTAAGAATCAGTTAATAAATAAACGCAATGGATTGTATTTGTAAGTACATACGAGTTACATAAGTTACTTTAAATGCCTAAAATTGGTGAACGTTTAAATCTGCTTTGTTAACATTTACTAATTTTGTTTGTAAGTGTATTGTTAAATATTTTTGTAGAAACTTATGTCGGCAATTATCAACAACCGAAAACATCTTTAAAAGAATAAAAAAAAGACTGTCAGGGGCTAGTATGTTGGACATTAACATTCACTGCGCTTCGGAAATGCATAGTACCTCATGAATTACAACGTTATGATATCATACTTTGACAAATATACTTATATACTAGACTAGTAGATCGAAAGCTCGCTTTAACATCTGGAGGCTTAGGATGAACCATACATTTCAAAATATAACTTTCACTTATTGCTACACATTACTAATGGATACAAAAACCCGAGATAAAGACTCTCCGAAAAAATAAAACGTGAAATCATGTGCTCGATAAACAGCACTTAACTTTTCTTAAGGATGGCTAATATTTCCCAACGTAACGTAGATGCAAGGATATAAGGTGTGAGATGAACATATTTATTTATCTAAATATCTCGGATGTATACAATAAATACCAAAACCTCCTTCAAAAACTTTTATCACTTTTTTATCAGGCGCCATCTTTGAGTAAACATTTAAAATATTTATTATGTTGACGATCCCAGAGAATGATATCACTCCAAAATTAGAAATAGTATGAAAGCTCATGCTTCTCTCGTCTTTTGCAAAGTGAAAACCCAGATGGCAGCACTGACGCAGTTTTCCAAGTGAAAGTGTTGAGGAAAATTTTCACGAGATGGCGCTGGGAATCCTCGTAAGGCAAGTCATGGAGGTGATAATGGTGCTTTCCAAATACGACAACAAGAACCCTTTCATCCTCTTTTTGCTAATTTTACTTCGCCTTATTTTGACTGAACAAGAACCCTTCATGACAGCTATGTACATTTTAACTGAACATCGTCCTCCAAAATTACATAGATGGAAGCACGGCACATGAATGAAACCAGGGTACTGTACTTGATCTTTGAATGAAACATTATATTTATTTTGGTTTGGTCGTTTCATTGGGAAAGGCGAACTAATAATATAGCCTAAAATAAAAATTCGGTGATAAGCGCCCCTTACAAAATAACTAAACTACTGCAGTATGACGTGGGTGTACGAAATGCCTCGGCCCATAGAGTTAGAATATCAATGCCTCTGCCTTTTTCTTCAGAAATAGATCTCATAGTTGCAAAGCAGGCGCACAATAGATCTAATTCGTACATAGATTTCAAAAATGGCGCAAACTCGAATCTGTATCTCAAGGATAGAACAGTTTGGCGGCAGTTAACAATACAATGAACCAAAATGGACGAAAGTGAAATAAATATAGGCACAGTCCAAAAACGATCTTTTAGCTCGTGGCCAAAATCGAAACTAACGCTGTCGTCAAGTGAAATGTCACTTCATATCAGTCGCAGAGTTTCCGTTTGCTATGAAATTTACCCAAGTTTTTTTAATAGTAATGAGTAACTGTGTGGACCCATTAGTTGAATTATTGCCCTGGAAGTAGAAAAATGTTATTAAACGATAACCCTAATTTCATACCAACGCCCCCCCGTCAGTGACATCCACGGGCCAAAGATCTTTGTCGCACTATACATAATATTGTACCCTATTGTAGAAATGTCTTTGCTAGGGTAACAACGTCAGCAATAGATTGGTAGAAGCTTTGTTAGCAGGCTTGACTAAAAAGTCAAATTAATTATACAAGATAAGCAATTGAACAATTCAACAATCACTAGTTACTACTAGTAATAATTTTCCCCTTTCTCCCACGGCACTTTAAGCACAGACTTTTTTGACCAAATTAATAGAGCCATATGGGCTAATATATTGGTTCCGTTCAGTCGTTCGGACGTGATTAAATAACATCTAAATATTATTAGTGGAAGTAGAAGGACACTGTAATCCCAATGGCAAATACCGACGATGTTTTGAAAGTCAAATTATAATGCTTTCAATTTCAAAATACATTCCGTATTTCTGAGGTGGGATCTTTAAATATGATTAAGAGAATGTTTAATTTATTTTCGATTCTACAATACATCATCAATCTTATTTTTTCCAAGAGGTGTTCTATATACGCCTATATGCCGAAGACGTCAGATTCCGGCTTAATAAAGAGTGACCCTAATCGCATTAAACCGGACAATACTCAGAAGCCGAATTAATACTCAGATTTTTTTGATAAGAAAAATAAATATTAAACTCTAACTCAAAGTTCAGTCCCAAATTTAGAACAAGATTTTTTCGATCAGATTAACACAGAATTTTCATTATGTGTCTAGTTGTTTCAAGTCACCGAAAACGGTATAGTTACACGATAGAAGTACTTATGTTCCGTTTTAAAAAGAAAAGGCCTTTGTTCAACGGAAAAGCAATATATTAATGCTTCTTATCTTACTCATGCATTTAGCAAACACATTTTTGTTACAACAGTGAACAATTAAAATTATTCCGCATTATGGGGGTATTCTGACAGTGACTTAGTTTTTAATATCTTGTTCAATGGAATGTTGTCGGAAATGTATGAAAACAGAATGATGTTATTTTTGTAGTTTTGTATATTTGTTTGTGTTACGTTTGATCTATCTATATCATCACGCCAAAGCCCCTCTGAGTAGGCAGACAGTATATATATATATATATATATATATATATATATATATATATATATATATATATATATATATATATATATATATATAATTTAGGTTAATGTAATTTATTATATTGAAAAATATATTGTTTTTAACATAAACCTAGGAAGTGTTGTTTTAATTAGTTTTATGTGTTTCAGTGTTTCGTACTGATATCGGTAACTGATTTATAAGGTGAGGTATAATATATTGCAGCATTCTCTTTCCGTATAAGTTTGTGTAGTTTGGTAGTATAAATTTGCGTTTACTGTTACTACGGGTATTAATTTCCCTTTTACTTGACGATTTATTTATTTGTAATAACTTGTCATTGAAAAATTCTTCAGTTAGTAATGTTAATTTGATTTTTTGATGGATAGGTATAATTTTACAAAAATTTAATAGTGCATGGTAGTCATCTTTGTATTTCTTTTTAATATTATAAGGGACCAGTTCTTTTAAAATACGCAACTGCAGTGAATAAATTCGATCGATGTGAGTTTTGAAAGTTCTTCCGTAACTTGACAGCCCATAGGATATCACGGATTTAGCTAAGGATTTATAGAGCAACAAGAGTGTTTTATAGGGTATCTTGTATTTTATTATGGAAAATTTGGCTAATATGCCTCTAAGTTTGTCGCAAACTGTGTTAATATGTTCTTTCCAGTTAAGACGATTGTCTATGACCAGTCCCAGATACGTGTGTTGGTCTACAAGTTCGATGGAACTACATCCACACGGGGTTGGTTTAGTGGTTCTGCGGTCATGAAGGCATTCATGACCATGGGCTGTTAGTTTAGGAATATCAGTGCTTCTGTTTTGAATGGTGCTAATGTACATTAATTTAGTTTTACAAACATTGACTGCCTCGTTGGTCTGGTGGCAAAGCGCATCGCTTTGTGATCACGAGGTCCTGGGTTCAAACCCTAGGTCGGACAAATGTAATTTTTCTAACGAAAAATTCCCAGTATGAGTCCGGAGTCTGGAATTGTGCCCGGTATATGGCAATAGGCTCGCCCCCTATTACATGGGACCTAACATCGTCGGCGAAACGTGGGTGTACTCAGTACACCTCTGCCACCCCCTCTAGGGAATATAGGCGTGACGGTGTGTATTAAGTACCAGTCCAACATCATGAGACCACATCGTCAACATATTGAAGTCGTCTTTGAGAATCTCGACGGCCTCTTTAACATTTTTCCCAGCAGCTAATAGGCAGGTATCGTCTGCAAATTGGTAAATTTCGCTTTTTTTTATTAATTTTGCAAGACTGTTAACATAAGTGAGGTAGTGCAGGGGCCCTAGTACCGATCCCTGTGCTGTGCCTTCAGTTACTTTAATAGTGTTACTGACTGCGTCACTGACTTTGACTACGAATCTTCTATTATTAAGGTAATCTTTACACCATTCAAGCAGTTTTTCTCTGATACCACAGTCTTCTAGGCTTTCTAATAGTTTGTCATGTTTAAGAGTGTCAAAGGCTTTCCTGTAATCAATAAATACTACTACTACATGTTTCTTATCATCCAGGTGTTTGAAAATGCAGTCTGTGAACGCTGTTAACAGCTGTGTAGTGTTCTTTCGTGGTTGAAACTCGTATTGTCTGTCAGTTAGTATTTTGTTTTTGTTATAAAAGTAATATATTTGGTAGCATATGTATTTTTCAATTATTTTATCTAAGACGGGCAATATAGTAATTGGTCTATAGTTTTCGCAATTTGCCCGACTACTAGTTTTGTAAATTGGTCTAATTATGCCGGTTTTTAGGGTAGCAGGGTACGTTCCGGTTAATATACTTGTGTTTATTAGGTTTGCTATAGCCAGTTTAATCCTTGAACTAAGCATTTTTATATCTATAGTCCTAATACCGTCTATACCTGGAGCTTTGTTGCTGTTTAGTGTCTTGATAATTTTTTCTACTGAGTTTGCGTTGGCTGGCTTAAAACGAATGGCTGAGGCTTTATAATGAACTTTGTTTAGCAGTGGTCCGGAGCATTTCGGTATTATTGTCTTGACAGTTTTCTCGAATATATCAGCAAAGTTATTAGCAATTTCTTTGGGGGTATTATTAGGTGTTTCAAATGCATTCCTTATTACGTCATCTATGGAGCTTTTAATTCTACCTGTGATACGATTTAGTATTCCCCAAAGATGTCTAGGGTTGTATTTGTTGTTAACGATTTCTGATTTTATGTTTTCATTTTTATTTTTTTTTATTAAAGTATGAGCATAGTTTCTAGCTTTATTGTATTTTTGTTTTAATATATGATTATTGGTATCGTTAATCCAGTTCGTAAAAAGTTTATCCCTATATTGGCATGCTCTGATTATTCTATTATTAATCCGATTATCTATTATATCCGATGATCCAAATTTATTATTAAGATTAATTTGATGTTATATATTTTAAACTGTATTTTGATCCAATTTAGAAAACGTTGAGGCAACACTTGTCTTATAAGTCGCCTGTAAAAATTTAATTCAAATTCAACGTTTTGCGTTCATATTTCTAAAATAATATATTTTCCTTGCATTTTCAAACACAAATAACTGCGTCGTCCCTATCACATATGGGATACGATTCAATGATCCATTATTACTCGGAAATCGTTTAGTTTCCGACATCCGATACATAGTTTCCGAGTCTCTCTACACACCGAGTCCAGCGCTTTTCCAAGGCTTCGATCCCTTTCACAAAAAAAGTTTTGTCTTGGTCCTGCAAAAAGCTCTCCACGGCATCCATCACCTCTTTATCGTCTTCGTACCTGTTTCCCTTTAAGTATTTTTTCAATTTGGGGAACAGGTATAAATCGCTAGCCGCCAGATCTCGTGAATAAGGGGGGTGGTCAACCAATTCGAAGCCAGCTTGCTGAATGGCAGCCATCGCAACTGCCGACCTGTGCGCGGGTGCGTTGTCGTGATGAAACAGTACGCCCCTTCGAAGTTTCCCTCTCCTTTACTCTTTGATTGCATTCCTCAACTTGGGAATGAAAGCTGCATAATATTGGCCTGTAATAGTGGTTCCACGCTCCAGGTAATCAATCAACAATATTCCTTCTGACTCCCAAAATATTGAGGCCATAACCTTGCCAGCCGATGCCATGACACAAAACTTCTTCGAGGTCGGTGATGATGGCCGTTTCCATTGCGAAGATTGCTGTTTTGTCTCGGGATCAAAATGATGGACCCATGTTTCGTCCATTGTTACGAAACGAGACAAAAAGTTATCAGAATCTTCTTGAAACTTATCCAACAATATCTTCGAAATGTCAAGTCGATTTTGTTTCTGACTGTCGGTTAACATTCTCGGCACCCATCTTGCGGAGACTTTTCTCATATTCAAAGATTGTTTCAATATGGATTGAATACTTCCATATGAAATTCCCGTTTCTTGAATTAAGTATCGGATGGTAACTCTTCGATCGCTCAATGCAATTTTCTCGACTTTCGCAACATTTTCTTGGGTGACTGACGTCGATAGACGGCCGCAACGATGTTCATTTTCCGTGCTCGTTATCCCTACTCGAAATTGAGAAGCCCACCTTGTGACAGTGGAATACGGCGAAGCAGACTCTCCTAATGTTGCCTCCAAATCGCAATGAATCTCTTGCGTAGTTAACTTTTTTAAACAGAGGTATTTACTAACGGCTCGCACTTCGTTTTCCTCCATTTTCGAGAACACGTTCCGACACGAAGCAAACAAATGACTACATTCAAAAAAAAACAAAAGAGAATAGAATATTTTTTTTTTATTAATATTACAAATATGTATCTGACCAGTGCCTGCCAGTATTTTTTTTTTACCTAGGAGTATGTCGTTCTCACTACTTTTTGATCCCCCCTAGTATATTATCGAGATTGAATTTAATATTTATATAACTTATAATTGATATAAAAAGACAGCCTTATGGTGATTACTAGATCCTAAATTGGAATTACAGATCGAATAATGTATCGTTGAAATTTCGATGGAAAAATTCCAATTGACAGTACGGAATTTGAAATCGCGCCCGGTATAATGTAATAGGTTTGCTCCCTATTATACTGTGTCCTTCGTTCTCGATATAAACATGCAGCTCTCTCTACTCGCTTGGCAAGCCGCTAAATTTTTTAGAAACGTCAACGCCTCCTCTATGGTATCTGTGGACATAACCTCTGCGACCATTCTTTCTTTTAGCGTGGCAGCCGATGCCTTGTAATAAAGTTTTGGTCGACATTTAATTTAATCAAATAATCGTAGCAGTGAAATTATATAACAAAAGGTTTTTATATACTCAAGTGATGTTGTGAAATAAATTTAAAACATCGTATAGGCAAATTCAGAAATAATTTACGTCTTGACAAAAAAGTACATTCCAAAAAGATCAACTGATAGTTGTTTAATTGTGGCGTTTTCAGCTTAACATGTTTATGTATAATAATATCGAATATTTGGAGACGTGAGTTTTATTATAAAGTAAAGTCTTCACTCGAAAAGTAAACTTACGAAGTCTCATGTCCCTCTTCGTGTAAAAACAGTTTAACACGCAATATACCTGCAAACAATTATTAACCGTCTATAAATTGGCAAGGTAAAACCTCTAATGAGAGAAATTAGCGGGGACATTAATCAATAATGATTGTTAAGGATCGATGCCAATTTAAGGACACGGGCGATGTACGAGATGCATCGACGTGGTCCGCAAGACTTAACGGTAATTCAAGGACACGAGCGGTGTACGAGATGCATCGGCGTGATCCGCAAGACTTGGGGCCCATACGAGATATGTGCTGAAGGTCATACTACTCATAGGTTTCACCCATGAGGTGCTCCTGTGCAGTTCACATTTCTACAATGGTAAGAAACTAAAATGTTACCCAACATACATACCTTAAACAGTAAATACAAAGACTATTGCTATAAACTATAAGCAATTTGTGATATTATATCTCCTAAAGGAGACTTTCTGAAAGGGTAACTAAAGGGACATTGTTTATGAATTTATGAATAACAATACATTATTAATAACATAAGCCACCCCTTTGCAGAAACATAATGTTTTGCATTGATTTCATTATTAGACATACTTGTATAATAATCCTAAAATAGCCCAAAGTGGAGCTTATTACACAAAGAATTGTGCAATATTATGAGCACTTGTATTAAAAAGGTAAACCTTGCAATATTTATCCCTGAACAGGGTTTATAAACAGATGAGCCAAAGTAGTCTCTACTTATAACAATGCCTGTTATAACTGACAAGCAACAGAATTGTGGAAATATTCCAAATATAATATCACAGTCTACCGATGCTGAGACAGGCAAGTTGTACAATAATTTGTGTTACACACATGCATCCTTAAAATATAATATAAAATACCTGGTCTATCCAGTTAACATAAAACTAATAATTATCAATATTATCAGCCCAGACCCCTTGCAGGGTAGCCAGGGAAGATGAGTCCTAACAATACAGTCATGAAACATTGATTGGGATAAGAACCTTTGTGGTCAGCAGTATATATTTTGTATTAAATAAGGTTAATATAGTGGAGTACCAAGATGGAATTATAACTAGCTATTCATAAGCAGTAGTTTAAATTTCAAGAAACCACCAGTGTTGTAACCAATATGGAACAACAATCCTCATCCGGTGTGTAAAAATGTACATCTATCAACAAATGTATGTATAAATGTACCTACAGTGTACCTATCAGCCCACCAAAAACAAATCACAATGGACATTGGAAGTCTCCTACCAGAGAATGTGAGGTAAGAAAAGCTTGCTAGGCTTTTTACATAAAGGCTTGTTTTGTTTTTTTTTATGTTACTGAAAAAATCAGTTAAACATTCAGGAATACAACATGACTGTTACAAATAAACCATAATATTGGAGGCTAAAGGTATTCACTGACTTTGGTATGTAACAATGTATCTATGACACTAATAAAAATGTGTGTCTGTCTGCCTTCAACGGCAAACATAACTTTATGGGTTTTGTGCAAATACTGCAAGTAATCCAGACAAGTGAAGGTTAAATAAATCTGGTCCTACATATATTTAACATTATGTATAGAAACATTATTATTAGAAACATAATTTTTAATAATTGATATACAATTTATAGCCATTCTCATTAGAATTTAATTAAAGATGGATGATCACAACTGTGCTATAATCCTTATCCCACAAAGAAACTCAATGCTAATAATAGACATTAGAGTCATATTAAATATACTAATAAAAAATTTATTAGGAGCTATTCAGCTTTCTATTGGGTAATGAGTCCAATAGTTTTGGTTTTTGGTTACGTCCTGCATCATTTATAGTGTAATTAATACATTAGAAATTTGAGACACACAGAGGAAAGATTATACATCAATTCATGAATTGAAGAATTAGATGTTTTTATTGTACTTTTGTTTGATAATATTTTAATCAATTAATAATATATAATCAAATAAAATTATTCAAGTAATTAATAACTATAAAAAATAGGTTTGTGTTTAGTTTTGAATGTGCACATTTATATTGAGCACCAGTGATGTTTCTGGTACAGTTAGGATATCGGAGATATGACACAAACACAACCTGCTACTATTATGGAAACAGGTGGTTTTAGAGCACTATACATGCTGTAATTTATTTAAAGGTGGTTCAGTGTAAAAGTATTGAATTGGAAATGTCATACAAAAAATTTGCATTTTTCATATTGTTACATTTAAATTATTACATCCACATGTTACATGTATCTTATTAATGTATCTATATATAAAAAGAAAATAAAGTCATGCAAATGACTTAATAATAATACCTATTTAAAAATTGTTGATGAAGTTGATGAAATATTGAGTTACAATATTTAAAAGTATAGATTATCTTAAACAAGAATAATCAAAAGCATATTTTTATCACAGGTATGATAAATATTAGGTAGTATCAGCAATAACCTTAGTCTTAGGGAACTTGATATTATTTATTTATTAATAATTATAAGACCACGCCAGATCCCAAGTGGGTAGGCGAGGGCGCAAAACATATTATTATGATATTAAATGAAATATGAATGATACGTAGGTACTACATGTATAAGTTAAGTGACACTCAATCCTCACGGTTGGAAATCTAGAACTAACTAAAAAGTTACTCACTACAGTTGCTACTTATAAAAAACAACCACATACAAAGAAGCAGAGGAAGTGTGGCATTTAAGGGTATGAAAAAGTTAAGTTATGAATAGGATTCCCAATATCATAAAGTTATAGTCCGTGGTTTGGTCTAGTTGCCTGTGACTTATTCGCTACTTAAGTCATTACTAAATTAGTAAATTTGAGTGTAATTTTCATCAGCAATATAACGGGTCAGGGGTGGCCCGATCGTATTGCCAAAAATGAATGTTCGCGGGCGTTATTGCGCAAGAACGAATTGTTAAGTGATACATAAATATTTAGGTGGACATAAAAATGATATCCGGAATAGTTTCGGAATATATAATAATAATAGTAGTATAGTTTAACAGTGGGGCAGGTTAAATTAGGTTACCACACATCAGCACTGCCCTTCGTTCCAAACCCAAAAATGGGGGAGGGGGGGGGGGGCGAGATCATATAGTTAAGGTACATAGCCTTATGTGAGGAATAGCTCTAGATAAGGACATTAGTACAAAGGCCTCTAGTACAAAAATGTTAAATTTTGGTATATGTGCATCTTTAAAGATTATAAATATAACTAACATTAAATATAACCGAACTTTGACATAAAGGAAAATACTTTATCATAAATTAAATAAGTAATTATAGCAAAGCATCCTTATAATCACCAATAGAATTGGTAGCCTTTGTCTGGTACTGTACTCACAAAAGAGAACATTTGACAAAAAAAAAAAAAAAAAAAAAAAAACACATAAAGCCCCACATGCCACTTGGAAGACACGTTAGTGGGGAAACAGGTTTCCCTGTCTTATTTGTCTTATATTGTTATAGATTGGGTACTAATATAGTTTGTTTCTAGATCTAGTACACAGTAAGAGTTTTCTATCGATCTCTATCTATATCGTCACGCCAGACCCCTTGCGGGGTAGGCGGGGGGGTGCGGGGTTCCAACAGGTTCTTTACTTACTGGCTTCCTCCACTCTCATAGTTCGTTTCGGAAGGGTTTTCTATGATACAAGAATTATTATAAAGGGATTAATTTCATATAAACAAAGTTCTGGATCGGTAATTCCTCAACTCTCGTTATATAAAGGGACATCTATAAAAAAAAAAAAAAAAATCTTTATATAGAAGACATAACAGATGGAGAATGCACTGATATCTTGATAAGTAATGATTGATTATTATTACCCGGTAGTAATGAGTTAAGGACAACAGGTGTGCTATAACAGGTGCTTTAAAGAATTTTGTTGGGATGGATCTACGCTATATAACATAACATGTTATAGAATTTGATTAAATAAATTTATTTTGAATAAGTTAGACAGACTGGTTGTAAGAAACAATATAGGTGTATATATACTCGTCTGTATATATATATATATATATATATATATATATATATATATATATATATATATATGTTGTATTTGTGTTGTATAGCAATGCAAACAACGGGAATGTGTTATACAAATGTACTCATGACATATTATGTTTTAGAGCTCACGCTTAAAAATGACATTCATGTGGTATACTTCAACTTTACCCTTATAGCTCTAAACAGCTGCATGTTTATATCGAGAACGAAGGACACAGTATAATAAGTGATCAAACGAACTTACCTGAAGTGAAGTTCGATCATTATTATACGAAGTCCTTCGTTCGAAGATATAAGTACCCAACCCGCCCTGCCCGTTGGTAAAGTTGAAATGTACTACTTCTAAAAGGAATGGTCGCAGAGGTTATGTCCACAGATACCATAGAGGAGGCGTTGACGTTTCTAAAAAATTTAGCGGCTTGCCAAGCGAGTAGAGAGAGCTGCATGTTTATATCTTCGAACGAAGGACTTCGTATAATAATGATCGAACTTCACTTCAGGTAAGTTCGTTTGATCACTTATTATAAAAGATCAAAAAAATGTGGGTGTACATAGACGCATAACACACTTCCGCCCAGCCCGTTTGGGGAAAAGGCGTGATCATGTTTTTTTTACTAACTGTACCCGTGAATTCGTTCGCATAATTTTCAGGAATGTTTAGACATTGTGTAAACGATGTCACTTTTCATGCAAAAAAATTAAATGTGAAAACAAGATAAAGGCACTCAAAATGCGATCTCTGCAGATGTGCGGACTCAAACTGACCGACCGCATTCGCATCAGCGTAGTAAAAAAGAATGTAGTAGTATGAAAGAAAGTATAATTGTGAAGATTTGTGGTATTGGCTTCTACCTACATCAATAGTATATGCTTCAAGACAGTACCCCTGGGCTGATTTGTAAAAAATACTCCATGTACAGATACGACTTCATTACAGTTTTATTATATGTATGTATATCTACCATCATCTTTACACACGGCTGAGAACCGAACTGGTTGGCGGAACATAGTCCGCGATATCGTTGTTCATGGAGGTCACAACCCTCAACATTGAGGATATCGACGCAAGGAGGAGGATATTTACCATGACTGCCTCGTTGATATATTGGCGAATAATGTGCATCGGTCCTGATTTCACATCTAGGTCCGAAAATGTGTAATTTTACGATTGGAAATTCCTATTATCAGTCCGGAGTCTAGTATTGTACCCGGTATCACGACAATCGCTCGTCCTCTATTACGTTAGCACCTAATGTCCTCGGCGAAAAATGGGATTACACAGACACCCGTGGGTGTACACATTGCACCACTACATACAACTCTACCTCCAAACCCCGCTTGGAAATAGAGGCGTGACGGTGCGTGTGTGTATATATTTATCATAAGAACATTCCTTATTCCTTAAATATGAAAGGAAGACAATAATCTATTTATAGGTTTTACTATGTTGTCTTCACTGTCCTTCGCATGGTCATATCAAAGCCCAAAAAGTTACTGATAGACACTTCCTGGATTCCATCGTCCAATTACTTTTGTCGAAGGCAGATGCGAGTTTGATAAGTGATGCAGTATATGAGTATACTCGTCCACTGCTGATCATAGGCTTCCTCAATCGCTTTTCAGCGTAACTGGTCCGATGCCACCCGCATCCAACGACTTCCTGCGATTTTCACAAGATCGTCGGTCCATCTGGCAGGCGGTCGTCAATACGTGCGCTTGCCAATACGTGGTCTCTAGAATCTTTCTGCCCCAACACCCATCCGATCTTCGCGCTATGTGGGCCGCCCATTGCCACTTCAGCTAGCTAATCCTGAGGGCTATATCGGTGACCTTGTTTCTTCTACGAATCTCCTCATTCCTGATCCGATCACGTAGAAAAACGGCGAGCATAGCTCTTTCCATAGCTGGTTGAGCAAGTCTGAGCTTTTTTACGAGACTTATTGTATGGGCTCCTACACTGATTTAAGGTAATTATAAATTTCTGACCTGTTTAAAGAGGAAGTAAATAAGGAGTGGACGGTCCAGTAGTAAGACAACTAAAGTATTGGACTTTCAAGGAAATAGACAATCGCTGAAATGGACGTTGGAGGATAACATAAGGGATCGGCTGGACGTTCCGGTAATAAGACGTAATGGACCTGGGCGTCATAGTATAGCAATAAAGTCATCCCTATACATCTCAAAATCTTACAATTTGGATTACTTCTAGACCCGTTGGTTTTGCCGAAGTATCAATATTTAGAGTAACGGTTTAAATACTTCGTCAAACAAAATATTAAAAAAGACATAGGCCTTTATACCCGAGCGCGAGTGGCAGAGGTGACCTGTAAACACCCACCTATCGCCGTCGATGAAGTAACAATTTAACACAAGACGAACCTATTGCCATCATACCGGGTATAAGTAAAAAGTCGGGAGTATTTCCATACTCCCGACTTTTTTCTTTTTTTTGGTAGATAAGTACACTGCTTACTTCAAACTTAGGGCCTGTAATCAGCGTTAAAAGGACAAAGTATTATAGGAGTTCTCTATGTGAAAGCTTATTCATAAACTTTTAAACAATAAGCGGCAATAAAATTCGTAATTGAGCAAGCACCGCCCCGTCCTTGCCTCACTCCCGCCCGCCAAACCTGTTTCAGAATGAAACTGACCTAATTCCACCGCTGCAGTCCCCCTCCGCACCGACTGACGTCATAATCATTCCCTTATACAAAACCTGTATATACTCCAATGTGTTTCAGGCAATAACAATCTTATTATATTACAGTAATCGCCATTATCGCGTGGCAAGTACATTGTCGGTTACATCATTTGGTTTTAGTTTCGGCGGGGAGTAGTCAAAAACTGGGTCAACCTGGCTTGCAAACCTCTATTCATGAATCGAAACACGCAGGGTGACGCGCGCCCGTTCATACTTGTCCCGAGTGGTTGATCGATCATGGCTCCGGCGTTGTTTCAAAGCTTACATGAATGATACTTAAACTATTTAATTCGTATATCATGGGATATAATCACGGATGAGACCAACGTGCACAATCAAATAAAAAATATTTATTGGCGAAAAAAATAACGTCAAAATACATTCAGTGCATACCTATTCCAATTCCAGTTCAATATATTTTGTTACTTAAAAATGAAATAATAAATATTGTATTCAATTTCTAACACCTACCGTAAATAGCATTAAACTAACTAAATTATGTTCAGCGATAATTATCAGCCTTCTAGATAGATGCCGAAAATTGGTAGAACACATACTGAGTTCTTAGATTTACGCGAATATTACACATGAAATAAAACTATTTTTCGGATGTTTCGAGTCTTCGCAGTACCCATGGTCACGGGAGGGACTGAGTTGTTAGACGTCCAAAAGGCATAGTTGTTTCGGGGTACCCTCAAACTTCTTAATTATTTTTTGTTGGTCTGATCTACGCAGAATGAGCTCAGGGTGTCTTGAGGTCTTGCTGTGTTATGCTTGGTTTTGGATTTGATTATATTAATTACCGGATCCCAAGTCGATGGAAGCACCCAGTCAACTTCTCTATTGAAATAAGGATGTTTTTTTTAATTTGGTAGAAAACATTTTATGAGCAACACCGGTGCGAGCGGTTCGGGGATGTCGAGAGATTTTTGCGCGTTCTCCAAAGTTGTGGCATTATGCCCTTTAACACCTCCGCCCCTGCAACATATAGCACCAACGGCTTCTCACCGTACGACTAACTAAAGCGAGTCAAAACAGGCTGCCTTTGATTTCCACTGAGAGACACCGAGGGATCTCCGGTCCGACTCGCTGGAGTACACAGGCCCATGGTGTCGTCACTCGCTAACAGCTCACCACTATCTGTCTGCAAGCTATAGTATCGGTATTCATAAATAGCTTGCCTCTAGCTGGTTGTTATGACTACGTTCATATTTAATCAAACATTGTTACCACTGTTACTTGGTCAAAGCATGGATTTCTTTGACCAAGTAAAATGTTTTATGTAAAAATATTCTTTTTAGTTGCTTTTAGAATTGCATTTTCAAAAGAAGCTTGATCAAAAGAGAGGAAATGCACATAAACATTACAACAGTTTTAATGGAAAAGTGTAATTTGGAGTATCATTTCAGGTGTTCCGTGGAATTATATTCCTTGGTTGTTTAAAACAGGTCAGATACAGAATACAGATACATGGTAAAGCTAAGATTATTTAAAATGCGTTTCGCATGACTTATAAGGACGCATGCCTAATAATGCTCATGTATATTTGATTCTGAGACACAAAAAAGGCCTGAAAGGGATATACCTCCGCAGAATTTCTCCTATGTAGGCAATAAGCCGTACCTTGACATGAATCATATAGTCTCTCTTTTCTTCTTGTTGATGGAGCAAGGTTACAAAATGTCGGCTCAAATTGCCTACGCTAATGTCAATTGTCAATTGACTATTAGTTTTCCATAACATGTCCATTATGAATTTGGTGCCCTTAAACAAACCATGTCAGTGCACCCGCTGATACACTATCACTCACTAGCATGCAAATATTAGTAAACCCGAAAACCCTGATCGGCTGATATATATCAGAATAGAGACCAGAACTGATATCGTCAACACGTACGTCAACCGTCATGTCAATCCTATCCTAAATCTCACAGAACAAAGAAGAATAGTACGGCTTTATTTCGTAATCCTACCCATTATTGATTGTAGGTCATACGTATAATACAACAATAGTGTGCCCAAGAGTAGTAATTATCGAAAATAGGCACATCCATTACTTCGTGGCGTTAAAATAAGGGCATCCAAGTACGCGGCGGTGGCAGAGTGGCCGGGAAGGCCGCGTCCTTGCGCCGCCCGTCGTGACGCACGCGCCCGCCTTGAAGCATAGCTCTCACCTTAGCACGGTTGGTTACCTGTTCCTATAAGCTCTCACATTCCGTGTTATTAATACGCAAGTATTAGTAATAGTGGTCCATTGGCGAGATGGAACGATGATATTGTAAAGGTGGCCAGCACTTTGGGGAATAGCGCAGGACCGGATGCAATGGCGTGATATAAAACAGGCCTATACTCAACAGTGGGTAGATCTATCGCTGATTGACGCTGATGATGACCAATAGCAGATACCAGTTTAATTTAAACTTATCAGGGGTAATAAACCGAGTATTCTACTTAATCGACATCTTCGAAATTGTCCCAAAACCAACAAACATTTGACCCATACCATAAGTATTTATCTATTTTATTAAAATAATGGCAAATATCCTTATCTAACGGACAATTTGCAATCTAAAACGAATATTTCAAAGTATTGTAAGTACTTATATTGAAGTCGCCGACATCTTTACTGGATGTCAACACACAAAATATAACCACGTACGTATTAATGGCTACTGAATTACCTCAAAATCTAATACTTTTTGTGCAATATTGCGATTCCCCCGGTTGTGTGTTTAATAATAAATACCTTAAAAGAATTTATGGGTAATTTGAAATTATACAAGTATTTTTTCATTTTCATTTTTCATTGCTGTTGGTTCTGGAGAAAATCATGTATGGGCGCAGAACAATGCCGCGACGCATTCAGAGTGCGAATGTACGAACATGCCAAATGTGACTAATTTTATTAGGATCATCAAATATGAAAATTCTTAGCATTACAACAAATCGTAACTCGCAAACGCCTCAAAATCTTATACTATTCATAGAAGCCAGCCATTGAAACCAAGTAAATAAAATAATAGTAAGTAAAAAAAACAGTTTATTTTACAATATGTATTTAATAATATTAAATTTATTGATTTTATTTCACGTTGATATTTTGCCTCTTTCATGTGTTTATTGACAAATGACGTGATGAAAACGGGCCACAATTTTCTCTAGGGCTTTGTAAGCTATTTATTTAAACTGTATTGTGATGAGAACAAACATATTTTCTTTTCTTTTATACATATTCAGAAACACAAAATAAGACAGAATATTTTAACTATACGAAGTGAATGCATTCGGCTTGTGATATAAATCCGTTTATTTTTGACCATGGTTGCAATCCGCCGATCCATCCTAAATACAATATATCCAATACCATACAGATGCTCTCAGTAATTGAAAAATCCTGAAATAAATAAATCTGCAATAAAAATCGCTTTCTAATCTTTTTATTCCTGTAAAGTTGGTCAGAGTTAAGATATTTGATAACGAATGGCCAATTTCAATATTTCATTTATTTATTTATTTATTTGCATAAAAGTTGGTAGGTACATTTGCGGTCTTATTTTAGTATAAAAAGGTGCATACAACTTTAGTCACAACATGTTGACATGCAAAAAATTCGTCTTACTTGCTAAGATATGGCTAAAATGAAAGTAGAAATTCAATTCGGTTAGTCTAATTAAAATTGTCAATTCAATAATAAAATAATCCAACGATATTAATGTCAAGTAAGTGTCAAAGGCAAAGTTTAAGACCATGTAAAAAAATAAAAATAATTATGTTAGGATGTCAGATACAGAGTAGAAGCATTTGTCTAATAACCACAATTTAAGTTTTTTGGTAAACATTGAAGTCGGAAGGTTTTTAAAATCACCAGGAATTTTATTGTAAATGCGACCGCACATTGCGTAACAATTTTTCTGATACAAAGTAATTCTAGGTATTTTAGGCAAAACAATATTTTCACGATTCCTTGTGCTTCTAGGAAACCTATAATGTGTTTGAGTAAACAGGTGTTTATGTTCTTTAACAAACATTCAAGAATAGATTTGCCTACTACCCACGAAGAACCGTGGTAGCAACCAGTAGAATTGTGACATATTATATATTTTATGGAAAATCGTCAAAATACTACTGACAGTAAGAAAACCTATCTATTAGTTAATTATTGAAACCGAACATTATGGTAACCATGAATATAACACGCCACTAACGGACACTCATATCCTATGAACACGACAAGTACGCTTTCTGTACCGAGATCTGTCTTCGTATCATTTACTTATTCCATCTTTTGATTCATTATGCCAACCTCGCATATCACTTTTTCAATCTAAACAGAGGCTCTCGTAGCACTGTAGCACGATTCCGGTGTTTTAGCGATCACTAAGGTTACGCAGCTTTCGGCTCGGTCGGTCTAAAATAAGTGACCGTTTTTTTATATTCCAGCGTCTCCGTGCTTTGAAAAATAAGCTGTTGGTCCTGGTTACCACCTAATGTGGTAGCCATCAAGCTAAATTGGAAGCCTTATAGGCGGTTTGATAAGTTGCAACAGCAGGTGGCTACACCTGCCTCCACCAATCCGCACTGGGTCCGCGTCATGGCGTACACAGAGTATATTTTTATACGTGGCTCGTGAGCAAATCTTTCTCACCTCGATTTGTGAAAGGAGGCCCATACCCAGCCTACTTAGTATAGCCAGATTTATTATAATTATAATTATTGTATCTAAACAGCCTAGTTGCCACCTAAATGTCAAACGGTTGGAGTCGATATACTTCCACTTGTTGCACAGTGACCTGGTCACGGCGGAGCGGTGCAGGGGTAGTTTGAGGTACGGGGCGCGGGTGGGGGTGCGAGGCGCGGGGGATCAGCTCTCGGACGGTCAACGACCGCAACGGGCGCACCCTGACGCATCCAACCTATTTTCGAAATGAACCTGCATTAAAATTCAAAGGTCAGATTTTCCATATATAGTGTGTCGTTATTGTTTTTTACCTATCGATATAGATAGGTAAAAAACAATCAAATCATTTCATTGTCTTTTCAGTTCCTGTTAGAGGTTCCAACAGGTTCTTTCCTTACGGACCTCTTTGACTTCCTCCACACTGCTCCTTTGTTTTTTATAATTTTCCAATAATTACTCTTTAATAACCCGCAAGGAATGTGGCGTGATGATATAGATAGTTCTATTATGTAGTATATTTGGAATTATTTGAATTGAATGCATGCAGCATTTGTTGGTATAGTCGTTTAGTCTATAAATAAACAGCCAATACATTAATTTCCCGAATACAGATACCTTAAATATTTTTTTTGGAAATAGCAATATTTTACTAAATAATAACCCAACACCTGAACACCAACGCCCCCCTGTCAATATCATCTACAGGCCGAAGTACATAGAGGTAGAATTTAAAAGCATATAGCGATTATAAACGCAGTTCCACCGTACACTTTTTCTGAACACTTGGTACCATTTAGGTAACATATTTAAAAATCATTGTTTCTTCAATGATTTCTTGAATTGATTTAAATAATGTCAGTATAAATAAGAGTAATGTAACATATAAAAAAAACTATTAATCACCTATTTAAAATAAATTAAATTACAATACCTTATATAGAATAGTAATTCTAAATAGAAATAAAAAAAATCGCGTCTGGTGAGAACCGAACTGCATGCTGCAAGCGATGATTTTTTCTAACTATTTAGAATTACTTTTCTATATAAGGTATCTGTATTCGGACAATAAATCTATCGGTTGTTTATTTATAGAATAAGCGATTGTTTACACTTACAGATATACCAATATGATTTTGCTACGAGTTAAGTGTTTTTAAGTATTTATTACTTACTTATCAGTTTCTATTTTTTTATATAGCTTCTGTCTCAAACTTTGTCATGTAAACTTATTTAAAAGCTTTATCAATTCAGTATATCACTAGCATTTCAATTCTTTAACCTGCAATGCTGACAGTCCCGCACGTCCTTAAAGAACTTGCCTCCTTTTTACATTTGATTTTACACCTTCACGCCTATATTCCCCAAGCGAGGTTGGCAGAGGTGTACTGAGCACACTCACGTTTCGCCGACGATGTTAGGTCCCATGTGATAGGGGACGAGCCTATTGCCATATACCCGGCACAATTACAAACTCCGGACTTGTACTGGGAAGTATTCGTTAGAAAAACTACACTTGTCCGACCTAGGATTTGAAACCAGGACTTCGTGATCACAAAGCGATGCGCTTTGCCACTAGACCAACGAGGCAGTCATTTGTTTTTTTGTAGTTTATTATTCACTAGCTCCTAGTGAATAAAAAAATATAAGGACTAGTGACTAGAAAATGATAACAATGTATTTCTAAGTAAAAATATATTTTTATTTAAACAGTAAATCGTACCTTAGCGTAAAGCAATTGCCGGCCACGAATTATTAGGTATTACTAATCATGGTCGGTGAGTTTTAAAATAACCAAGTTTCTGTGCATCTAAATCTCATTTCCTTGTTCTCTTTCAAACTTTAAGCTTTTGAAATGTAGCCTCTAATAGCCGGTTTCAATATTTAACTTATGGTTAGATTTGCTTACTGGTAGTAGAATTTTAATAGATTTTCGTTATAAAATATGTCAAAATTCTATCCGTAGAATGCAAATCTATCCGTGTATTAAATACGAGTATTGAAACCGGCCGTAAGTCGTCGCCATACAGTAAAAACCTAAGGGTGAAAGTGGTAACTTTACAAGAGGAAGAAAAAAAAACACTACTGCCTATTCAATAATATCTTTTTAAAATATTAAATGAGCCGTAGTGCAAAAAAAGACAATAAAAATCACTTTTGAAGTATTCTTTCCAAAATATTTCAATAGGTATGGTCAAAAATGTACCTCGATTTCACAATATAGCAAAGTAGTCGATGATAAATGTTATTTTTGATATTTATCTGTGGTGTACAATTAAAACATATTTTATCGTAATAAATATTCTGTTTACTGTACATAAATATTGGTTCTGTTTACTGCACATATATATGGAGGCGCTCGTAGCGCTGTGCGACCGCGGTCTTCTTACCGATTACCAAGGTTAAGCAGCGTTCGACTTGGTAGGCCCGAGATGGGTAACCGTTTGTGGCATTTTTATATTCGAGCGTCTCTGTGCTTCGAAAGGCACGTTAAGCCGTTGGTCCCAGCTACCACTTAATATGGTAGTCGTTAAGCCGAGTTGGAAGCCTTAAAGGCGGCTTGATAAGTTCCAACTGCAGGTGGCCCTGCCTCCATCAGTCCGTACTGGGTCCGCGTGGTGGAGTATGACCTAATCTGTCTCACCTCGATTTGTGAGAACAGGGCCTTTGTCCAGCAGTGAGCAGTATACGCTGATATTATTATTACATAAATATTTGCAACTTAATATAAAAAAATATTGTAAACCATATTGAGAGTTTCCCTCCCTAACCCTCTTAGTTTGAGAATAGGCCCGTGCCCAACGGTGGGATAGTTTCTTAACAGGGCTAATATTAAACCATATACGACTATTCACATAAAATAAAATGACAAGTAGGACAATATTAATTATACTGACAATATTTGTATATTCAACAAAATCTTTCCTCACAACAATTATAGACAATTATATATATAAACAATTATAGCAGTCTGATTACCACACAACAGTGGACTGCTATAGGCTGATGATGATGATAAAAATATACGGCTCGTATTGACACCGAAATAGGCGAGCATGTATTAGATGAAGCATGAGGGTGGAGGAATCGAGAAATGTCTGTGAGGAAAGGTTTTGTTGAATACTGAACAGAAGGTTGAAAGAAATAAAATCATAATATTATTTTTGATGTATCAGCTCAGTATCAATTATCCTACTTCCTACTAATACTATAAATGTGAAAGTTTGTATGTTTGGATGTTTGTTACTCAATCACGCAAAAACGGCTGAACTCATTTAAAATGAAATGAATAATATTTATTCAACACAGCGCACATTTGAAAATCACAAAATGTATGACAGGTTGCAATAAAAAAAAAATGCAGAATAAAAAACCAAAATAAAATTAAGCTACAATAGGCTGCTACTGCAGCATTCGCCTTGGTGTGAGCTGTGCCGAAAGGCAATTGGCTCAGCATGTGCTGGAGGGGAACAAAGTCTGCCCCAGCGCTGGTTTTTTAGCCAAAGATTTGGATGAAATTTGATTCACAGATGGTATATTACCTAGATTAATATATAGAATACTTTTTATTCCGGTAAAATGTAAGGTTTCTATTTAAAGTGAACGCGGACGAAGTCGCGGGCAGAAACTAGTAACTTTATAAAGAACGCTTTATATTATTTTATTATCATTTATTTTGATTTTATATTCACCGAACAAATAAAAAAAAAATCAATTCCAGTCAAAAGGTATAATGTTACCTACTTTATATTTTATAATACAGAAATATTGCTATCTCGTCTCAAACTGACTTTTGTGTAGTAAATAGTGATTAAATGAACAAACTAATATGATAGGTTTAAACAACTAATAAATCGGGTTTTATGCACCCAGGGGGAGGGCCTGCTAAGCAAAAGTTTTCGTTTAAAAATTAAAGTGTGGGATATTAAATTAAAAAGATAGCTCATACTCTACTATACAGACCCAGTACCGATCGTTATACGAAGGACTGTGGACATCTCTGGAAACTTTTTAAACCGCCTATAAGGCTTCGAACTTGATATAACGACTACCATATGGAGTGGTAACCGAAATCAACGACTTAACATGTCTTTTGAGATGCTCAAATATGGAAATTCTATAACACCGGCACGCCTATATTTCCCAAGCGGGGGTGGCAGAGGTGTACTGAGTACACCCTCGTTTCGCTACGATGTTAGGTCCCATGTAATAGAGGGTGACCCTATTGCCATATACCGGACACAAATCCAGACTCCGGAATCGTACTGGAAAGTTTTCGCTATAAAAACTACGCTTGTCCGACCTAGGATTTGAACCCAGGACCTCGTGATCACAAAGCGATGCGCTTTGCCGCAAGACCAACGAGGCAGTCCGATGCGCTTTGCCACTAGACCAACCAGGAATTTTACAAACAAAATTTTACAACAATCTCAGACTAATCGCGCTGAACACTGCTTAACCTTGAATTATCAAGGCACGAACTTAGCTACGAACACCGCAGTCCCGCAGCCCCATGAACAGCCAGGTGATCTACAGGGTAACCTTTACTTATTTTAAAATATCTAGGTTTGAATATAGGAAAGTGATTCTACAGACACCGTCGTAATTACACTCAAGTGGGGATGGCAGAGGTGTGCTGTGTACACCCAAATTTCATAGACTATGTTAGGTGAAAGTGCTTCTACATTATACATTTTTTGGCTTTGAGTGAAAATAAATCCGTAATCAATAAATTGTTCTTTCTGTTTAGAATCACTATTTTGTATTATAAAATAATGTGACATGCATTCAAAATATAATCTAATTCCATAGGTTTTAATTGTTAATTGTATTAAATAGACTATTTCAATCACTCATAATGTTCCAGACTCTATTTTTAGTATGAATAAAAAACAAACATACCGACTTTATCAAATAAAATTCTTTGTCTTGTACCTCAAATAATTTACTGTGAAAAGCTTTGTAAACCACTTTAAGTTAAAGCAGCTTAAAGGAGCAAAAGCGTTCTAAACGAGTCCGATCTAGATATTATTAGTGCATTGAAAGTTATTAATAGCATTACACCTATTTAAGGCGGTCGGTTGCATAATAGAGGCTGGTGTTTGTGACGTCAGTGGCGAGAGGCGCGCCGCGGGCGCGGTACCAAGCGTCCATTCATGGGGCTCCGACACTCACACACCCGCACCCCAACCACACGTGCGCGAGGCCACATGATTGTGATTTTCGTTATGACGTCACGCAGCTGTGACCAATGAGCGCGCAGATCCATTCAAGCCAACTCCTGAAGCGAACTTCGTTGAAGGCAGCAGTCGAACATTTGCCGCGTAGGCGGTAACGGTACAGCGGCCCGCGTTTACAAACCCCAAAATGTTTAAGTTAAATTTTCTAACGCAATGAAGAGACTTTTCATTGGTATGTCTTCGGTTGACTGTGATCTTCGATTATGGTAAGTAAGAAAATCACACAAATTTACCTAAATATATACCACATATTTTAAAATCTATCACAGCAATTATTTGCTTCAGAAAATGTTTATTTACCTTTTGTTGAAGCTCTATTATACAATACAACTAGGTATATATTTTTCATAAATTTACCAGGATATAAGAAACAAGCCTGTGAAGCAAACTTAGACACAAGTTTCAAAATTCGTAGCAAACACGTGTAGTGCTACGCGGTGCTACGCTGCCTACGCGTAGTCTGGCTCGTAACACTGTAGACTCGCCCACGCATCGGAAATTCCTTCACGTTAAAAGGTGACCAAAAGTTTCCGTAGATATGTATTTTTTATGCCCAGTTTAAATTATTAACTACATCTTTTATTTACATTAAAAAGAAAGTTTATATTTCACTTTTGTAAAATAATGTAATCTCTAAGTTACGACAAAAAATATTCACTTTAAAAATTTCACTTGCTCATTTAGTAACGGTATTTTAGCTGCTGAATAAATACGAGCAATTAATACTTATACCTTCACGGCTTTACTATCCAAGCGGAGGAAGCTGAGACCCGCGTAAACGCACATTTCGTCGACCAGGATCAACACAATAATTTCTAATGTATACGATCCAAGAATTTCTAATGAATATGACAATTTTATGATCATAATTATAATTACTATTTAAATATTCACTTCTAACGAACATATATCATACCTTTCCTTTGTTGGTGCCATATTGGTAGCAGAATTAAAAAATAGGAATTTTATCATATTTTTAACGTTACAGTAAAAATAATACTATTCCTAAATATATTTATGAAAAATTCCATTGTTCTCTTAAGTCGACCAATATACAACGATTCTTTTGTTCGTGTTCAGAAGTAATACAAAAGCTCTTTCAATCATGCCTATTTGTGTATAAAACAATCATTTGGGTTATTTTTAGTTTCCGTAATCTGTTTCATAAAAATACGTTTATTATTAATACCTAATATATACTACGTATATATACGTTGGAGGTGTTAGTATTAACATTTAAATGGAGGCACCGTCACGCCTATATACCCCAAGCGGGGGTGGCAAAGGTGTACTGCGTACACCCACGTTTCACCGACGATGTTAGATCCATGTAATAGGGGGCGAGCTTATTGCCATATACCAGGCACAATTCCAGACTCCGGACTTATACTGGGAATTTTTCGTTAAAAAAACTACATTTGTCCGACCTAGGATTTGAACCGGCCAACGAGACAGTCGTAAAGATTGATTTAAAAGGAGACGTCAATATTTTCTTCGTTTTTATGATAGCAATCGATTATAAAACAGTGTTTTTTTCGTCAGTGGCAAGTAGCTTATATCAACTCAGTTTTTAAATTAATTTAGCTTCATACGCATCCTGAACCGATGGTAGTGTCAGAAGTTATTTCTAGCTTTTCGTTGTCAATATTTTATTTATTTTGAATTGAAATTACGAAATGCTTATTGAAAAATACAGCATACTCACGTTTTATATTATCATCTTCAGCTATCGCAAATACACAAGTACATATTGATTAAAATTCCATTTAAATTCAACTTTAAATACACAAATACATAATATTTTTATTTATTATAAAGAACACAACTTGTGTGGAATTGAAATAAAATTGACAACATCAATCTTCCTTATCAGTCTTCCATTTTCTGCTAAAACTTTGTTATTACTTTATACAATAACCATAACAGTCATTTTAAAATTAAAAAATATATATTATACCTTTCCTGTTCATTTAAGTTACCGGACGGATAACCATTAAAATCAGTGGGCACTGCTTCTTCTTGTACAAATTGTAAGATACCTTAAATTCTTAAACTCATTTGTGATTAATCTTGAAACGTTTTTTCGTGCTTTCTACATGTTATGTAGATAAAGACAAAATATAAACTGTAGCATATGTTTGCCATGTTATTGTTATAAAGTTTGTAGTTGGTGAAAAAATCAGGCCATATAGTAAATTCCTATCGTATTGAAAGATATTGTCAATCTTATTAACCGGGCCAAATATATACTTGTAGCAAATATATGCTACAGGTATATATTTTGGCCCGGTTACTAATTAAAAAAAGAACTTTGTTAAATCGCATAGCCAACGGCAACTCTGCCATTGTCATGAAGTTACATTTCTCTTGATGACAGCGTTAGTTCCGTCCATCCTTACATAATATATAGATAAAAGACCATGTTTGGCCTACTAAACTTTATTAAAACCAAACCAAGCTTTGTTGCACTAAGCTTCATTCTATTTTCTTTTTAGTTTCTTTTACTTAACTATAGTTTTCTATTTACCTTTGTCCTGCGTAAAACTTAGATATAACCGTATAAACTCGTATGTTACCCGAAATAAACATTATCCGTAAAACTGTATAAGCTATCTATAAGCTAGGGTGTCTCAGGGTAGTGCTGAAGAGCCGGGAGGGGGCTCGGTTTGACGTCAGAGTTTCCTCGTGACGTCATGGACTTCTGCCACACCCGCGTTTGACGTCACGGCTGCCGCCAAAACTGTAGTTACATCGAAGTAAGTCTGTATATACAAAAAATATATCCCTCTGTTGAAAATACAAAACGTACGAGGCGTATTTTGCTTACAATTATAGCCATTAGATAAACAAGATAAGTAATACGATTAACAGATAAAAAAAAATCCAATCACTTTTGCTGAGCGGACGTCGAGATGTTTCCTGGAAAAATATGTATTTTTATTTCGTTTAAGCCGGCGCGGCGTTGATGGGATTAAAACGTGGCTTAAAAACTAGTTACAGTAGGCAATTCTGTAAAAAAAGAATTACGAGGTTGCACCAGCCCCACCGGGAATGCCTGTAAAATTCAATGAACGAGCTCGCCGACGTCACTATCGCTGCAGCACCTATCTTTGTCCTTATTACTCCAGGAGTTTTCCGAAAGTACGAACGAGATAGCTGCTCCGGTGACCCAATTTCCTGACCTCGGTTGGGAGGGATCGCCGTCTATTTTTAATCTGAAGGTCGATTTATTTATAGATGTGGGTGTGTGTCGAGCAGCGGGGCGTGTGTTGGTACATCACTGTTCCGTATTACCGATGTAATTCCGTGAATGTAATCACTAATTATGATCATCTTAAATACTTATATCATAGATTATACATGAATGCTGCTAACATTAACGTAGGAAATGTAAGCGACAATTTTCCATCCCATGGCCAGTGCTTAGCAATAGAACATTAAAAGGTTTTACATGTATCAAAACTATTTAGCTAATAATTAAATGCACACTATATAAATATTTAACATTAAATATTCCATACTGAGTTAGATTTACGCGAATATTACACATGAAATAAAACTATTTTTTCGGATTTTATATTTTTATATTCTGTGAACATGTCCTTGACCGCAGCCGCAATAACATCAGATTTGATGTACCACAAATCCTCGTGAAAGGACACCGATTCCTACCAAGGATGGCTCGCGAGGCTATTGAAATTAAAAAATATCCTAATTTCAATAGAGAAGATGGCTGGGTGCTTCCATCGACTTGGGATCCGGTAATTCATATAATCAAATCCAAAACCAAGCATAACACTGCAAGACCTCAAGACACCGTGAGCTCATTCTGCGTAGATCGGACCAACAAAAATAATTAAGAAGTTTAAGGGTACCCCGGAACAACTATGCCTTTTGGACGTCTCACACCTCAGTCCTTACGTGACCATGGGTGCTGCAAAGCACACGAAACGTCGGGAAATTAAAAATCAAAAATAAATCGCGATAAAATCCGAAAAAATAGTTTTATTTCATTAAATATTCTAGTAAAACCATAGTAAAAGTAAGCACAATTGACGTTTGAATAAAAAACTCATTAAAATGCTGTTTCAAATACTATTCTAATAATACATGGCGCACCCACTAAGAAAAAGTTTCAAGTGCCCAAATTACCAGTTTTAAAAATAAACAAGTAACTTATAATTTTACTTTTAGACTAGTTCGAAATAACTGAAATCTTTTCATATAAAATTCAATGCGCGAGACCTAGGCCTAAACCTACGTTTCTAATTTGCCTTAAATCATATATAATGATGTGTGGCCTCTCAGAGTTAAACTTTAGTTAGAATGATATTGACTTAAAAAGACCTTTTAAAAAACAAGCTTTTATAGCAAAAACACAACGAAGTTATCTTACTTAGTTGAGAACTTATTTTGGCTCCCTTCCTACTCCATCATCAAACCGTGGACACCATCCGGGTCTAAAGTACTCATCAAGAAGAATCCGAAGAGCCCAAACACGGCGGGGTTATATTGAGTAGTTGGATGGTTTCATTGGCCTTTTGGCTTCATCATTAAACCCTGAAACCTTATATAGTACTTCTCAATACCAATTCAACAAGCTTAAACATGAGGGGATAGTTGTTCACATGTTCTCATGGCAACCTTGTGACTTAATCATCAGACTAGCTCCATGGTACCATATTAGTGCATTGTCTTAGAACTTACATACGTATGGTAAATTTTAACTCACTTGCAAGTGCTTTAAATGGATCACAAGGTTTGAACCAGAAAGACAGACAGACATACGAACATTGCAAATTAAATAAAGCTTGTAAAAAGGGGTATCACCATACAATGAAACAGAATACCTACTAAATACCACTCTGACTATGTCTTATGCAGCGGAAGAGTATAATATAGCGGAGCAAGATAAATCTTAGTAATATTACCTGTGTAAATCACGGTAATAAACGATAGTTTATAGTTTAAATATTTTTAGTAAATAAATTGAGGTTATTTTTAATATAAATACCAGTAGCTTTATTTAATGAGTATACATATGAGCCAAACTTACAGATCAGAGAAATCTGATCTGAGGCCAAATAATATAACCCAAAATAGAATAGCATTGCAAAAGGTAATGAGAAGTCATTATTATTTTAATCATAAAAAACTCTCAGATATAATAATATTTACTAATTTCTATACATTCAATAAAACTGCGTGACTTATATTTTACCTTTTTAAGGTCTCATAATTCAAACATCACATACGTTACTCATAGGATAAAATACAACAAAAAAAAAAATTATTAAAAGTTATAGTAGAATTAAAAAAATAAAACAATAAATACACTTTTATATTCATTCCACTAATAATTAAGTTTGACGATTGAAAAATGATCCCTTAAATGATATCAACAAAAAAAGCTTTCAGCGCCATCTAGTAGGTCAGAATTGGTTGTCTAAACAATCAAGTGTCTAATACTGCCTGAGCCTCCCGCACGCAACTTGGCCTATCGGCCGAGGGTAGGCAGGGTGTATTCCAATGTTCCAATCCGACAAACCACCGCCATCTCTCGACTTACAAAAGAAACTAGTCGGAAATTATTCGCCGCCTTTTTTACCTCAAGTCAGAAACGAACATTTCTAAACTTTTAGATAACGGAGTACATGAACAATCAAGACTTTTTTACATTATTATTTTTTAAAACGTAGTCCCACACTAAGAATTCAATTGCACGACAAGCACATTTCTGTTGCTAACATCTTACTGCTAACATCTTAAAGGGAGAGAAAATGTTTTAGAGATTTTCACAAGTACCTTCCCAGAGTCAGTGGTGTATAATTTACACCTCAAGCTAGCATAGTAACTAGCATGAGGGGTACTCATTTTGTGCAAAATATTTTAAAATTTTAGAAGCAATAAGGACGGATACCTATGTACGGAAAGAACTTGTTATGACCACCGGGCATAATGATCCTATTTATATAATAATAATATTAGCCCTGTTAAGGAAGTGTCCCACAGTTGGGCACGAGCCTCCTCTCAAATTTAGAGGGTGTGGGCCATAGTTCACCACGCTGGCCGAGTACGGTTTGGCGAACTTCAGACACTTTCAAGAAACTTTAAGGCATGCAGGTTTCCTCACGATGTATTCCTACACCGTTTAAGCAAGTGATAGTTAATTTTTAATACGCACATGCTTTCGAAAAGACAGAGGTGCGTACCTATGTTCGAACCCGAGGCCTCTGACTTTGCAGTCCAACGTTCTAACCACTAGGCTATCACTGCTTGCTTGCTATTTATATAAGGGAAATAAAAATGTTATCAGATGAATGCAATAGAAGTGCAGGTAGGTATACTTGACTAATATTGAAAATAATATCGGACTACTAATGAGAACTTAGCGTCCAATATCCGGGGGGGTTGCAACCCGACACTAGAACAGCCAACGCGACAACAGGCACAGAGGGCTGTCACAATATGCGCCCGCGTTAAGTACGAGTCACATTAAATAGAGCTTGACCGCGCGGATTGAAAAGTAGTGAAGAGGATCCGTGCGCGACCGCGCGCGTCTATAAACATATTCGTGTATTTCTAAATTATGTGGTTACCTAACAGTGAGTTCATTAAAACAAATACGCTGTGTTTACATCTCATATTTTGGCTTAGTGATACGGGAGTTTATTATTCTTGCACGCGACTTGAGTGGTTAATTACGCTGGCTGTTGATACCAGTTCGGATGAACTGCGAGGGTAAATGGGACAAAGTTCTACCGTACAAGCTGTGTAGCTGAGTCACATTCCTCAACTTATACTTACAACACATGCACGTTTTTACTTCAATCGGCAAATAGAAAATAAAATAAAATTGAATTGCTTAGTTGCATTGTAAATTGAGTTACCATTTGACGCACTCCACTAAGTGTGAATTGTACTTTAGATCGCCCTTTGGTGCGAATGGTCCGGTGTCGAATATCCGGACGTTGCTTCCGTGCGTTGTGGGGCTTCGGTCGGGCCCAGAATCTAATCTGTTGTTTTTCTATTAAATATCTAATTCATATTAAAGCAATTAAGAAATAATCGTATTAACTAGTTAGATTAATCGAAATAATATTGATTCTTCAATTTTTTGTGCAGGTATTCCTGGATAAATTTTTCGGTGTTTAATTATTATATGGACGAACAATCAGCACTATTACATGAGACCTAACATCGTCGGCAAAACTGGATGTACATAGTACGCCTCTGCCCTCCCCGCTTGGGAAATAAAGGCGTGACGGCGTTTATTACCAATCTCTTTATTATTAATATTTTTGTATGGGGCACCAGAAACTTATCTTGTATATTTCGTTTACATTGAAACAAATAGGTTGCCGAGGTATCTGCACTTGGTGAAGCCGCATGCAAAGTTAAAGAAACCCAGAGTTATTTTGGACTCGGCATATTGTCAAATATGTACCTAAAGTGACATTCGCACTTTGCCTGTTATTTATTATTTACTTAAATGTATCGGACATTGTCCACAGGTGTAAGCCCACGCCCAAAACCCACACACAGTACACAACCAAAAATAACAGTCAATTATTGTTTAATAATAATCACTAATGATATCCTGGCATGTTGCTTTAATAATATTAAGTTATTTCAACAAAACCAATACACAGAGTTTCTGAACCGTAATACCGTATACTGAAGTTAAGCAGTATTTGGCTTGGTCAGTTTAAAATGGCGAGTGTGCTCTGCTTTGGTAAGTTAGCTATCTTGTTGGCCCCGACTTCCATTTAATGTAAAAAACCGTCACGCCTTACACACTTCTTCCGACATAGGATTCAAACACAGGACCTTATAACACTACGCTCACTACGCGTCACTGGACTAACGAAGCAGTTTCACGCTCAAACTAATAGACCACCATTCCACTGACGGTGGTTGTTTAACTAAGTGAAAACCCATACGAGCAGCTTGATGCGTTTCAACACCTGGTGGCTATAAACCTGCTGCCGATAACCCTACAGGGTCTGTCTTCTCTCTTTCACGTCGACTTGTTGTAGAATACCTTTCTTTATTAAGGTCTGGCCATTAATTGACCACCTGAACCACCTTTCTCATCTGAAGGCTAATTCTCGTATTTAATTGACACTGAGATTTAACTATGAATTGACTCCCATTTGGTATTCTGCTCGACTAAAGTATCGGTTCGATTTCAGTATTATCTCAGTCTAATTTCGATATAATGTCATGTTTTTTAATTCAGAAGAAAGAATGACAACACAGATATACAATGCGAAAGTTGAAGGATGTAGTACCGAGGAAGACCTGGATTATCTTACCATGGCCAAATAGAACGAGTCTTATCTGAAGGACAATTCAAGAGTCTCCGTAACCGGCGTACGTGTATGAGACGAACTATGAGAGTGAAGGAAGCCAGAGAGGTATGTAAGGAAAGAATCTGTTGGAAGTCTGTACTCTCTGCCTACACCGCAAGGGATCTGGCGCGATGATATAGATAGGTTCTTTAATTTAAAATATATTGTTGATCACATGTTAATTTCAGCTGCCACAGTCTAAATAAAAATTTATCTATTATATATCTAACTGTAATCTTCAATTTGACGCTTGTTTTGTACATTTGTTGTTCATGTCAGTTCAACATTTTATTAAGTTACAAATACCGTTCCCAACTTTCGGTCCGATCTCGATTCGAACAATGCCGATATTTTACAAGAATATCATTTGTGACCTTAATGACATTGTGATTAGATCCAGGCTGCAATTTGAACACTTTTAATTACGTAAATTGGCCTACTGATGAGAAATAAAGACAGGGCTAGGGCGATGGAAGTTAGACCAAGTTCTGAATCGGTATGATCAGGCTAACCCAACTTCCCCTTAAGGCAACTCCGCGCAACATAGCGGAACACGACAGGGTTGCTTGGCGGCATGACATTGCTGAGAGGTGAGCAGGCACGGTAGGCTAGGCTAGCCAGAGGTAGGCTACGACCTCTGGTAAAATTTATTGCTAGTAAAATATTATTTAATCTATCTATCTATCTATCTATCTATAACCTCACGCCAGATCCCTTGCGGGGTAGGCAGAGAGTACAGAGTTCCAACAGGTTCTTTCCTTACATACCTCTTTGGCTTCCTCGACTCTCATTGTTCGTCTCATACACGCTCGCCGGTTGCGGAGACTCTTGACTTTCCCATCAGATAAGACTCGGTTTATTTGGTCGTGGTAAGATAGTCTAGGTCTTCCCCGGTACCTGCATCCTTCCACTTTCACATTGTATATCTGTTTTGTCATTCTTTCCTCTGGCATTCTTTCTATATGCCCGAACCAACGGAGCATGCCCTTTCTCATCTTTACACCGATACCATCTTTCATACCTACTCGCTGTCTTACTATGCTGTTGCTAATGCGGTCGGTCAATATTATTTAAACTTCACCAATATGCTCCGCCCACAACAATATAGATAAGAACAAGGGATTATCAAAGCTAAACCAATCTGAATTGATTATTTGCACCACCGGAGTCGCATACGGCTGTTGGAATACAAATGTAGTGACTAATTGACTTCTATTCATCCGCTTGCATTGAAGTCCGCAATCAATTGGACACAAGGACTGTATGCATGTAGGACACATAGGGCTTGGCTCTCACATTGGATTGCGGATTTCTTGGACTGAATTAGTAATCTACTCTGTATTTCTAGTTACCAAGGTGTTAATTGAATTGTTTGTGTCCATCGCGATACACTCCGTTGTAAAAAGCTCATCATTAACACTTATAACTTATGAATAATATTAATATATGAATATAATCCTACTAATATTATAAATGTGAAAGTTTGTATGTTTGGATGTGTGTTACTCAATCACGCAAAAACGGCTGAACGGATGATATTTAAATAATATCAGCCTATACTGCTCACTGCTGGGCAAAGGCCTTCTCTCACAAATCGAGGTGAGAGAGATTGGGTCACACTCCACCACGCGGATCCAGTGCGGATTGGTGGAGGCAGGTTTGTGACCAACCGCTGTTGGACTTATCAAGCCGCCTTTAAGGCTTCCAACTCGGCTTAACGACTACCACATTAAGTGGTAACTGGGACCAACGGCCTAAAGTGCCTTCCGAAGCACGAAGACGCTCGAATGCCACAAACGGTCACCCATTTCAGGCCGACCGAGTCGAACGCTGCTTAACCTTGGTGATCGGTAAGAATACCGCGCTCGCACAGCGCCACGAGCGCGAATGATATTTGGCACACAGATATTTTAACTAGTATTAATATATATATATATAAATATATATATATATATATTATGAATAGAATTAATAAATAAATTCATTATATCAATGTAAAATGTGTCATAATATGGTTTTATGCAATTATTTAACGATCGATTAGCGATTATGTCATTATTTTAATTAATTGTTTAAAGTGTGACAATGGTTGCATCTTGTCAATTACGTTGTACTTGTAACCAACATTGGAAAAAATGATATTGAGAATGTCTGTCCAGTGTCTCGAATTGCACCCAGTTTAATATAATACATACTAGCTATGTAATGTATTTTTTATTTGGTATACACCTAAATGGATAAATAATATGAATAGGGTCCTCCCTGTGTACTGTAGAACTACAGAGATAAACCTCTTCCACACCTTCTTGGGGATAACAGACTCGATTTTATTTTTTTGATAGAGATTACATTTCCTAAAATTTTTGGACCTTATTTCTTTGGCTAGGTTAATAATACCCATAGTGGCAGAATTTTTCAAAGACAACTTAATTCACTTGTTGAAACCCTATACTCTCTGCCTATCCCGTAATAAATCTGGCATCATCAAATTGATAAAACAACGTGACAACACATTTGTTGACGATATTGACCTAACATTACCTGTTATATATCGTTTATATCGTCGTATTTGTGTATGTGAATTTTCACGTTTATAAACGCACCTACGATACAGGAATAAATCCAAGTCTGGGGCAACGTTTAAAAAAAATAACATTTTCGCTTCTTCCACACCCACATTAAGTACGATCAAACTCTCGCCGGACACAGAGAATACTTACAAATGTACCTTATTTATCTGCATTTAAAACACAGCAGTTATTCAGTTATACAGTATTTGTATTGAAAATTATGTTACGCGGGACGTCGTGCCGGCGGAAATTGTTTCAGAAATAGTGTTTTCACCTAGCGTGCATCGTTACTCGTGAAAATGTAAACACTTCTAATACCTATATTTTAGAAGGAATTTATATTCATGTAAGTAGATATCACCGTAACCGGCGAGCGGGTATGACACGAACTATGAGAGTAGAGGAAGCCAGAGAGGTATGAAAGGAAAGAACCTGTTGGAACTCTGTACTCTCTACCTACCTCGCAGGGGATCTGGCGTGATGATATAGATAGATATCCTATAAACTCAGAGTCTGAGTCTTAAAAAATATTTAAGGTTAAGGTCTTCAGGTTGTGGGGATCTTAAAGAAAGCAGTTGTGGTAATAGAATCACGGTAAAATATTATTTTACTTGGGTAATGTTACTGATTCACATTCCTACCCTACCAACTATGGATTATTTAATATCGAACGTGGGAACATTTAGAATACTTAACGTCCCGGTAGGCTCTGACCATTTCTTTTTTTAATACGTAGCCCCACACTAGGTTTTAGTCCTGTGTCGTGGGTGCGTTTACAAACATGAAAATTCACATACCTACACAAATACCCAGGCCGAAACAAATAACTGTGGATCACACAAAGATTTGTCCCATGCGGGAAACGAACCCGCGACTATTAGACACAGTGGGTGGAGCGTCTTAAGCTTTTAACCACTGCGCTAAATCGTCTGTCCGTTCTTTGCAAATATGGTCACGATATTATGCCAAGACATCTATCACACTTGCTTCAAGTGTCTAATTTACAAAATATCCATGATGACTAACAGGTAAGAACGGGGCATCGGGCTTAAATCTTTGTGGCGGTTTGTCCGTAATCCTGTAATGTGGCAGGCGCCGACCTCGTTTGCGGGGCTTCCTAGCGGCCTCGCTAGCATTCCGACCGATAGATATACTGGCGTTCAACGCTTAATGCTGTTGATACTTAAAGTGCGAAGCGATGTACATTTCAGGCCCTAGGAAATCTTGCTCATAATGAAAAGGATCGGCTGAATTGATTAAGTCAATGCTTTAAGTTAATATTTTTTTGTTGCCACCTACTAATATTATAAATGTGAAAGTCTGTATGTTTGGATGTTTAGATGTTTGTTACTCAACCACGGCTTTGGATAAAATTTGGCACACAGATAGTTTTGATTAACACATAGGATTGAATCTCCAAAAAATGGAAGGTTCCTGTCTAAATTTAACGCGGACGAAGTCACGGACAGAAACTAGTTTAAAATATGTAAAACACTAAGTTTCAATTCATTACGAACTGCCCCAGTGACTTCCCGTGACCATGGGTGCTGCATAACACTCGAAACGTCGGGAACTTAAAAATCAAAATAAACCGCGATAAAATCCGAAAAAATTGTTTTATTTCATGTGTAATATTCGCTCGTAGCGCTGTGCGACCGCGGTGTTCTTACTGATCACCAAGGTTAAGCAGCATTCGACTCGGTCGGCCTGAGATGGGTGACCGTTTTTGGCATTTTCATATTCGAACGTCTCCGTGCTTCGGAAGGCACGTTAAGCACGTTAAGAGGTCCCGGTTACCACTTAATATGGTAGTCGTTAAGCCGAGTTGGAAGCGTTAAAGGCGGCTTGATAAGTCCAACAGTGGGTTGCCACAACCTGCCTCCACCAATCCGCACTGGGTCCGCGTGGTGGAGTATGACCTAATCTCACTCTCCTCGATTTGTGAGGGAAGGCCGTTGCCCAGCAGCTGCCCACTGCTAGGCACTGATAGGCTGATATTATATATTATATTATTATTCGCATAAATCTAAGAACTCAGTATTTGTTATCCCTGTTTGGGGAATATAGGAGTAAAATAGTTTATTCTTATTCTGTATTTTACTAGTATCTATGAATTGTATGTTTTGATGTCAATTATAATATTTTAATACTCATTTATGGAACCAACTTATGTATCGGACTAGTAAAACGCTCTGTAACAAGTGCTAGCAGGCGTCATTCAATTTCATGTGGCCTATATTTTGAGAATAAGCGATTTAAACAAAATCCGCTAAAATGAACATATTCGCACTACAAAGTACCACAACCGTTGGCTTAGGAGTGGTCAGAAACGTTTGAAACGTTTTAAATCTTATAGATGGGCACATTTCATCAAACTGAGCTAGTCCAGCAGTGGACTGCTAAAGGGTAATAATGATGAAGATGAGTTTAGCCCACGTTAAAGTGGGTACTGCAGGTTGCCTAACCGATGTAAATATATGACATTTACAGGGAATGAGAGTGGATATATTTTACTTCCCATTAACTGAAAATGGATTAATATCACCTGATTTTCTGGAATTCTTCGTGGTTAAAATATATAAAGAACAATGTGTATGAACTAGTATGGCCAGCACTGATAAAAGGCAACTTAGCAAGCAAGTAGCTTAAGGGGTAAAAAATGTATCGAATGTCGGAAGAAATTTTTTCGATAAATTAGCGCAAGATAGGAAATGATACAAAGGAGAGAAAAATTATGCCTTGCAGTGGGTTGTATAAACCTGATCATGATGTGGGATAAAAACCATAACATTTATCAATAAAAGTTCGTTCAAATAGCCGACGGGAGCGCGACTGAAGCACTCGTCTACGTTCGGTGGAGACGTTTGCCATCGCGCCGAGCGAGACTGCGCTTTGTGGCGTCTCCCATACATTTTAGTACATTACAACTCCCCAAGCCGCGCTACCGTCGCGCTCCCGTCGCGCTGCGTCAGCTATGTGGCGAAACCATCAACCTATAATTATAACGTCACGGTTAACAATACCTGAACATAGTTTGTCAACTAAGTTTATCAGCTTACGTAGGTAATTCACGCGTAAACAGCTTCATGGTAGCTTGCTTGAATAACCATACGTACGTACATATTATTTATTTGTATGATCTGTCATAGAGGTATATCCGTAGTAATCTCTGCCTACCCTATAGAGGGTTAATAGAGCGGGGGGGGGGGGGGGGGTTAGTTTAATAGAGGGTTATGGAACCCACGATATAAAGCACTCCCAATCCCAAACATCTAAATAATGTACGTTATATTATATGGATGGGGTCAACAATTACATCTAAGGCTGAACGCCAAAAAATTATATTACCTATATTTTTTACTAGCTGTGCCCGCGACTTCGTCCGCGTGGAATAGTGTCTTTGTCCCCCCCCCCCCTCCGCGCGGCTGCATAGCGCTCATTGTGCACGGCGCGGTGCTTTGCAAGTTTCTTAGTTGTGTTAACTTAAGTTTCACATTTTGTAATGACTCCGTAAATGTTACATCAGAATAGCTCTAATATTTTGTCTCTTGTCGCAAACTTATAAAACATTCACATAAACCTTACATATTTCCATACAAACTTTTATCCCCTATTCTTTATTGTTATTTTACACCCTTGAAGGTAAAACTTTTACACACTTTGAATGTCATATTTATTTATATCGAATCAACAGCCTAAAAAATAAGTTTCAAGCTTCTAGCTCTAAAAATGACGATGCTTCCATACAACTTTTCATCCCCCCCTTTCAACCCGTTACAACCTTTTTTTCGCATTAAAAAGTTGCCTATGTCCTGTCTAAGGCTCTAGATTATCTGTGTACCAAATTTCATTTAAATCAGTTCAGTAGTTTGGGCGTGAAAGCGCGACAGACAGACAGAGTTATTTCCCATTTATAATATTAGTAAGGATTCTATCTAGGTACCCTAATAAAATATAGGCAGCTCTATACACTACTTAGCTCTTGTGACATGCGCCATACGAGCTAGGGGTGGAAGCACCACCGCACGCAGTACCTCATTTTATAAGGTAGCCCTACCAGTCCTCACTCTCGTCCAAACCAACCCTGAGTTCAGACGTCTCTCCAATGTTACCTCCAGTTATATTACTTTGAGTACATTTAAAATTTATGTTAAATAAATTTGTGATAAAAAGTTTATTTCTAATATTGCCCAAGTTAATTTAGTGTTTTTAGTTTGCAAGTAAGTACTAAGTTCATCATTTCTTTTTTTTTGTAGGATTACGCCTCAATAAATTATTTTGAGTATTTTTCTAATGTCAAGTGAAATAAATAATATTTTATAAACCATACAGAAAAATTGGAGCAATTAAAGGGTGTAAGCATTCATTTCACTTTAATTATATTACAACACATTAAAAAAATATAATATTATATGGCTTTCACAAAAGTGAAAGAAAGTTTACTTATATCATACGAATTCATTTTAAGAAGTTTAGATGATTCTATTTTTTTTTAACTTATTGCATACGGGTTTTCGTAATCTTGTAGCAAACTTATATCAAAACTATGCATGATGCACAGATTTTCAGAATTCGTTTTGCGATTAGAACCTCTATCATCGGAATCAATATTACAAGAGGTTACCTATTTATTTCTTATACCCAATAGGTAGGTAGAAATACTTAAAAAAAGTAAGTTAGTAACAAAATTCAGATTTAGATGCTTTACATATTACTATCGAGCCAGCTGAAGAAAAATATTATTACACCATTAATAATATTCTGTTTATTAATAAGATATTTATTAGGCACACTGCCTCTTTGGGCTGGTGCAAAGCGCATCGCTTTGTGATCACGAGGTCCTAGGTTCAAATCCTAGGTCGGAAAAATGTAGTTTTTCTAACAAAAAATTCCCAGTATGAGTCCGGATTCTGGAATTGTGCCCGGTATATGGCAATAGGCTCGCCCCCTATTACATGAGACCTAACATCGTCGGCGAAACGTGGGTGTAATCAGTACACCTCTGCCAGCCCCTCTGGGGAATATAGTCGTGACGGTGTGTTTATTTATTACACAACATTTTTTTATTAAATATAGACAAAATATATCTACCTATATGGGTTGATACCGAATTGGAGTATCTTGCCGAAAGATGTTACATATTTTATACGTCAGTCTAAACAACTTTTGCTCTAAAATTTTTTTATTATTTTAAGTCCTTTTTCCGCTTTTCCATATAAGTTCACTCGATGAGCTGATCAATTTGTACTATGAAACTACAAAGAATCGCGAAAAATAAAGTTAAATAAAACAAAAATTTAAACTTACGTATACATGCAACAACTTCCGGCTAGATGGAATAAAATCAATAGTGTATAAAATAAAGGATTCTTTTCTAAAAGATTTTAAATAGAAAAGAAAACATCCTCACTTCGAGTGGAAGCCTGCTTTGTTCTTTATTATCTATAAATATTATAAAACAAATTACCATGACCAAATAGACCGAGTCTTATCTGAAGGACAAGTCAAGAGTCTCCGTAACCGGCGAGCGTGTATGAGACGAACTATGAAGTGGAGGAAGCCAGAGAGGTAGGTACCTCTCAGGCTTCCTCCACCTCATAGTTCGTCTCGCAGAGTAGGTACTCTGCCTACCCTCTGATGATATAGTAGAAGTAGTATTTTAAATAAAGTATATTTATGCTTCGCTGACAGCGAGGTGCTGACACACTGCCTTCTGTACGAGGCCATTCACCCAATTATGTATAATATTGTGTTTGTTTATTTATACCACTTCACACAATAAAAAGACTTTTAGCGGAGTCAAAACGAGCACCAACTCTATGAACTTTGATTAAAAAGGAGTTAATTTTACAAATTCATATTATTTATGCTAAGTACATATGTTAAAACTAATCCCTTTAACATGTAGGCTACTTCGGCTGGTATCTATTAGTATCGAATGTTCGTACGTGCGTGAATTAAGTTAAGCCGGTAGTATGGTTTCCTACTGCCCCGGCAGGGCTTCACACGGCCATTCGACACCGCTAGTTTTTACTCGACTGGCCCTTCGATACGAATATCTTAATTATTTTTTATTTTGCTTTTTTAAAGTAGCCGCATCTACAAATGGTATCAATCACCTATTTGCAAAATCGTTTACCTTAAAAGTCACTTTTTTATATTATAGTTAGTAATATGATAAAAATAATTATGAAATGGAAAAAATGTTCCATTTAGAACAGAATTTTAATTAATTTAACACTTATGTTAAATTAATTAAAATTCTAAAAGTTATTGAATATAAGTTTTATTAAATTTATAATTATTTAATATATATTAAATTAAACAATAATACTTTGCTTTTCATAAATATTATTATCAGATAGTATTACTTTAATCCTAATTTAATTTATTGTTATATTTAAAATTAAGTTATTTTACTATTGTTTTTTTAACACTGGTATTTCTAATAATATCATTGTTTCCTTGAAATGGAATGTTATTTTTTCTTTCCTGGTTTTATTTATAGCTTTGTTTAATTTCTACGCATATCGCCGTCGGTATAACATCTTAGAAGAGCTCCTCAAAGTCCAGCCTTCAATCTGTGCGAGTAAATGAAGCCTAAAGCAGCTGCTGGCCACTGCACAAGATTAGTTCATACTATACTCTTGTGCGTGTGACAGCGGCTATTGCGGGCGTTTCATTGTCTACGAGATTACAACACACGTTAACGGATCTACGAAATAATTATGCCCCAAATTAAACAACTTATTAAATTAGGAGAGATACCAAACGCTTATAACAAATATTTTGTTACTTTTAAATAATACGCATTTTAACACCACAGTTTCTTAGAACAGTTGTTTTCATTATATTTATTATCTAAGCAAATAGACTCAATAAACACGCATTTACGTTAATTATGGCGCTATAGTATTTATTTATATTGCATAATTTACTACTTAAAACATACATATTTAATAAACCTAGTTATACATAAAATAAATCAAGACCAATAAAGATAGGCTTAGCGTTGGATTGTAAAAGCTACGGGAATATAAATGTTCAGGTGCACTCCTTTTATCGTGAAATCTAACGCCTAGATAAATACCCTTAGGAAGGTCCTTATGCCTATGAGAGCCCAATTGGTAACAGACAGTAGATCGAAGGTTATCTACTCTATATATTCTACTCACTGGGAACTCAAACCAAATAATTGTTGAATAGTGTATTACTATAGGTACAGTTATTTTTTAATAAAATGTAAATATTAGGGAGGCCATTGATTCTCAATTATGTGTTCTTATGTTTATAATTGTTTTTTTTCTTAGTATAAGTTTGCTTTGTTATATAAAAAATATGTGTAAAATGTATTATTATTCCCTTTTTACTTCAATATCCTGAAACAAGAAGAGAACGTAGCAGCTCACACTTGTAAGTATTTAGTTTAATTTTTTTAAACATCTTACATAAATATATCACTGACTGTACAGTCGGTCTGGCTCACTCTACATTATCAATATTTCAAATCAGTAATACTCATTTTCTTTAAAACTTTGATGAACCCGATTTGAAAAATTGAGGATATTCAGCTACTTATTTCTCTAAACATTTCTTATACTTTTTACTGAAGAATGTTTCATAAACATCTTATGCATGCAGTCGAATCAAAACTTACAACTCATTTTTCATTCATTGTTTAATTAAATTGAAAGATTACGTAAAAATATGCATTATTTTATTTCTAACATATAAAAATGCCAGTCATTGATTTAAGAGGCGATATCTTTTAGAGGAATGTCACATTTATCTCACTTTTATCTTCCCTTTGCTCCACTGAATCACACTATCTAAGGTATCATATATTTAATAGCATTCCAATTATACTTTATCATTTTTTATACCGATTTAATATACCAGTTGAGCAAAAAAGTAACTTTAGGTATTGTATCAAGTTTAAATCAGTTAGGAAGGCGAAAAGACTTCAACGACCGACTGAGATTCCCGTTACATACATTTTCTGAGCACTTTTTGGTTTTGAATTTTATATTCTCACCGTAAAATCTTTTCTTGCGATGGCTATATATCGATGGGTATTCTTTCCCCCCAAATGGGATTGAGGGGAGTGAGTAATTAATGCTCTCTAGGTAATCATACTCGACAACGGGTGCTGCTTGTGTTACTCTTATATCACAGTCTTATGCGTCAATCTGTAGCTTTATAGGAAACAAAATAATCTATAGAAAGTGTAAAAACTATCGGTGAATGGGGGCAGCGTTTTGATATAAGTATTTGGTTACAGATTATAATTTGTAAGTGACCCTACAAGATTTATGCAAACTGAATGATTTGAATAAATAAGATAGAAAAAAATACATGAATTCTGAATTTTATTGTGTAAAAAATTTCATTATTTAGTATTATATAAAAAAATTATAATATACGCATAAAGGCCGCCCTATTAGAGGCTCAAATAATAAAATAAGTTCTTATTGATTGATCATTTAAATGTTTTCCGGTGAAAGCATCGTAGTAATTAATGACTACCTAGTTTAAACATAATAAGGACATTTTTAATGATGAAACATTTTTTAATTAGTTTAAAAAATATATTTTTTCCTATAAAGAACTGCGTGGCTCCCTGGTGGTGGGTATAAAAATAAATATAAAATGCTACCAAAGAAATCATATTTTAACGACGTCATAAAAAATATGATCAATAATAGACACTGCTAGCTATCATGATTTTCTTCATATAACTTAATGGTAAGAGCAGGTCGATTCATAAAAATAAGTATGAAACGGGTTAGGAGTGTAGTTAAATATCTTTCAGACCACACCAAAACGACACAAGTCTACAGAATGACGCTATACCTCTACATCGCAGCACCCTTGTCACACCACACTCGCCTGTTATCACAGCCCTACTCCTGTGTTCTCAATATTTTTTACCAGCATTTATTTTATTCGTTATTAGAAATTAAATGCTAATAATGATTTTATGATATTATAGACGTGACGGAGAGCTAATTGGAGATGGTCTTCGTACGCAGTTGATGCTAGAGATGCGACTCGATCCATGATTTCACTCGAGCTACTCCAGTGAATTTATTAAACTCGGTACTCGCGTAAAAATATATTTTACTGGAGTTCACCTACTCTCGAGTTACCGAGTCACCTCGGCGCACCGAGTAAATTCGGTGAGCACTAGATAGATGTCAGTTTACCAGTTCACTACGTCACCAGGTTATTAACCCGTTCAAACTTGCATATTGGAAGGTAAACAAATATGTACTTAGTTTGATTTATGAAGTGGTTGTGCTGTTTGTTTATATTATATATTTAATGAAGGTCCCTATTTAAAAATGCTTTGACTACAATAATCGAAACTTTCATCTCGAGTAATAACTTTCACTCGAGTTGCCGGAGCTGTAAATAATAAACTCAAGTACTCTAAACTCGAGTATAACTCGAGTGACGTAATAAAATAACCTGAGGGACTAGTCACAAAATCCTACTCGAGTCGCATAACTAGTTGGTGCAGCGGCAGCGCGATAGTATCACAAAGAGGACAGCACAACAGTCTCACAGTCGTGGAGTAAAAACTATTCATTATTAATATTACTAGTCATTTGTATCGGATCATACTATTTTTAACTACTTGAAGTGTTCGTCTGCTGGGCAAGAGCGTCCTCTTTATGTTGTCAAATTATATCCATGTATTGCCTGCAAAGCTAACCAAATCCTTACGCCATCTCTTTAAACCATACTTAATGGACAATTTTTTTAACTTAGTATTTTTCAAGTTTCTAATATTTAAGTTGTAAAAGTCACATTATTTTGTCTACTTAATATTAAATAGAACCTAGTTGAAGGGCTTTTTCCATTTGTTATCTTAAATCGAACCGTCTTTTAAATATCTTGATATGCAACTAGTGTTTACGACTAATTTATTAACAAGTGCCCAACAGACGTGTGGCTATAACGTTTACTAAATTCGGATGCAGATTATCTATGTATTAAAAAATATTATATTTTGTAGCTTTGCATACCGGTTTTTTAATCGCTGAGAACTTATTTTAAGACAATAGGCAATGATATGATAAGAAAAAGAGAGAGATAGGTTAGGTACCTGCATGAGAACGGGTGGCTGTAATATCACGACTCAATGCATACACACTTGTTGTTAATATATTCCTTTTTCTAAAAAGATAAAGGCCAGACAATATTGCTATGCGTCATTCCGACGATCCAGGCGGTGACGCAAAACTAAGTTAAATTTGACCAACAAGTCAACATTCAACTTGCTACTTTTGGAATTCATAACATTACCTCTTTTACTTATAATATCGTTGGTAGTCGGTATATTCCAATCATCAATCATTCGACTTCATTTTAGAAATTATTTTCAAGAAACTGACCATTACAAGATCCTTGGATCGAATCCTAGGCAGTTATGACGCGAAAGTCATCGCCCCGCTTTGCAGAATATAGGAACCTGTGTTTATTTTTAATATATTATCATCACTAATTATTTTAGGTAATAGCCAAGGAAGCTACCAAAGTTTATTGTTAAAAAAAACAATATCACAATGAAGTTTTGTGGCAACCTACTGTTGCCTATACTTGTCACTCATCATATAAAAGGTCAATTAGTAGAGTAAATACCATGGAAATACAATATACTGCTAAAGGATCTCTTGGACCGTGGATTACATTGGCTGGGGGAACATTCAGTAAAATTTTCCTACTTCCAAGGAAATATTTTAACAGATGGGTCCGCACGGTTACTAACTAAAAAAATAACTTGAGTATATTTCATGGCAATCAGCTTACAAAAGGCAACTCTGCGACTGTCATGAAGTAACAATTCACTTGATGACAGCGTTAGTTCCAATTTTGGCCGCGGGCCAAAAGATCCTTACACAACTCTACATTGAGGTATCATGGACTACGTACTAGAGACGACACTTTGACTAATTTTTGTAGCAAGGCTTAGAGTGCATACGCTCTAGCTCACGTTGTGTCTAGTGCTTGACCCAACGTGACATGTTTGAATTCTAAGTTTTATTTCTAAAATATGCCTTTATATGTGCGCTGAAGGAAGTCGAGAAACATAATATTTTATCATCTATAAAAAACATCCCTGCTAACTCCGCGATGAAGTTACGCGCCAATTTTTGTTTAAAGCAACTTCTCTCGTACGTAGTGCATAGAGGAAATATTCAAATTTCAGTAGATCCGTGACGAAGATGAAGAAAAGGTTTAAGCCCTAAACGACCATTGGGCACAGCACATGACTAGTAATAAAATCACTCTTGTGCGTGTTCTAATGGTCGTTGACGGTGCTTCATGTTCAACGATAGTCGTCGGAGTTCATCCAGGATTCAAAACAATATTTATCAATTATTTCTATCGATGTGGCCTTCATCAATATTCTTATTTTTACTTATAATTCAGCAATATTTAGTACACTGACAGTTTCGGAAACTAAGAATCACATAGGTAGATAGATAGTATAATATGTTCTTTTCTAGGTTATATAAACGTTTCATATAAAATATAAATATTAAATTTAAAATTAAGTCTATCTATCTATCTATATCATCACGCCAGCTCCCTCGCGGGGTAGGCAGAGAGAACAGAGTTCCAACAGGTTCTTTCCTTACATACCTCTCTGGCTTCCTCCACTCTCTTGAAATTAAGTAATGTAAATATATGCAAAATTATGCTACCTATATTTACTTTGGCGATATTAATTACAAAGAGATCACACTCAGGTAAGGACTTTAGGCGTTTTGTTTTTAAAAGGAAATAAATGATAAGTTACACGCCTTCATTTCCCTAACGGTGAAAGCAGCCATGTAAGATATACCGTGGGTGTACCTACTGTGTACACCCACGTTTTGCCGACATTCCCAATAATAGAGAGCAATCTTATTGCTATTACTACGGACACTATTCCGAACTCCATTTGATGATTGGTTTGATTGATTGATTTGATTTGATTGCTCTAACATTTTTTAATATATCTATCTATCTATAACCTCACGCCAGATCCCTTGCGGGGTAGGCAGAGAGTACAGAGTTCCAACAGGTTCTTTCCTTACATACCTCTCTGGCTTCCTCGACTCTCATAGTTCGTCTCATACACGCTCGCCGGTTACGGAGACTCTTGACTTTTCCATCAGATAAGACTCGGTTTATTTGGTCGTGGTAAGATAGTCTAGGTCTTCCCCGGTACCTGCATCCTTCCACTTTCACATTGTATATCTGTTTTGTCATTCTTTCCTCTGGCATTCTTTCTATATGCCCGAACCAACGGAGCATGCCCTTTCTCATCTTTACACCGATACTATCTTTCATACCTACTCGCTGTCTTACTATGCTGTTGCTAATGCGGTCGGTCAGCTTCACTCCGCACATCTTCCGCAGAGCTCGCATTTCTACCGCATTTATCCTACTTTCATTCTCCTTCTTACATACCCAGCTCTCGCTACCATATAACAGCGTTGGGACAAGAACTCCGTTATGTATGGCCAGCTGCGCCTTAGGGCTTAAGTGCCGGCTCCCGAGTAGCTTTCCCATCGCACCATTCACTCTGTTCCCTGCACTCACTCTTCTCTCTATGTCAGCAGTGTATTTCCCATCCTTACTGAAGGCGCATCCAAGATATACAAACTCATTCACTTGCTCCAGCACATCGTTACCAACCACAATCCTTACATTCGTTCTGGTTTCTTCCCTTTCAAAAACCATAATCTTGGTTTTCTTCACATTCAAGTGTAAGCCATTGATCATGCAGTCGTTTTTCATAACTGTGACTAGTGTTTGCAGATCAGTGGCTGTTGGCGCTATTAAAACCGCGTCATCTGCATATATTTTTTAATATATATTTTTTAATATAAATCCCCAAATACACTTTGCCCGACCTAGAGTTAAAACATAGGATACAAAAAGACCACTAAACCAACTAGGCAGTTTAAATGTGTTATCTTCTTCTCAGCGTTTCGACGACAAACACGCTACAGTTATATGGTAGCCTCTCAGAATGCGGCCACAACGATGGCTGTCTCCGACAATGCTAACTGCATTGTCGGAGACAGCCATCGTTGTGGCCGCCATCGAGTACGCAGAAGCGTACAGTTGTTAGCGCAAGCCGAGCACGATATCCATTTGTGTCCGTGGCAATATAACCCTAACTTGTGCTAAGACTGTCCCCGATCACTACTCTGATGGATTATGTATTGAAGTTTTTCAGGAGGTGAAAACTGAAATGGATTCCCAGAGGGCCTTTACAAGAGAAGTAAGGGTGCAGCAGCAGTGTTAGGTATTATTCAATCATTTTTATAATTGTAGGATCAATGCATTAAAATTTCAAATGCAATTAAATCAATCCCTCTAAAGTTCTCCAGAATAACTATTACTTTTGCACTTCAAACACCTCCGTACATGGAACTTAAAAACCAAATCTACTATGTTCAACTTGGAGATAGGTCATGAATAAGATAATAATTTCATTGAAAATTTATTTATATAGGTACCCACTCTGAGCTTGGAGGCACCCAAAGTAGTCAAGCGTGAAATATATAATTTGGTATACGTTTTGAGAGTTATTTAAAAAATCCTGTTGGTGTAAGTACATATTTCCTAGGTGGGGTGACCAAGTCTTAGTTACTACATTATTTATCAGCGTCCGTATGTTTCTCTTACAACAATATAACAATCTTTTTTTTAAAATAGTTAAGCCGATATCAAAAAGCAAAAAATAAATATTTGAAGTCGGTGCCAAGTAACCAACTGCACTAACCGGTGCCGACTTCAAATATTTATTTTTTGCTTTTTTAGGTCGGTTTAGCTTTTTTAAAAAAAGATTTTTATACTACAATTTTAAGTGACGAGTGAATTATTTACTAATATTTATATACTTATATTATATTATTTTGCTGAGTTGTACAGTAAAGTACCTACAGGATTGATATAATAACCATAATAACGGTATCTATACATTCGTGCTGTTCGCCGCTAAGGAGTCCCCTGGTGTATTTTCCAAGTCCAAAGTTCAATACCGATTTATTAAAATGGGACCACCTCGAAACTATACGAAACACAACGCAAAAAGAGTCATCAAATCAGTTCATAGATAAAGACGTTATAAAAAAAACAGACGAATTGTCAACGTCTCCTTTTTTGTAGTCAGAATCAGAATATTAACTGATTAGTTCTATGGCAGGGTACCTATAGGATTGACGTAATACTCATAAACTCTTAATCTACGCATTCGTATTGTTTGTCGTTAAGGAGTTCCCTGGTGTATCTTCAAAGTCCAAGGCCCAATACCGATAAAATTAAAATGGGACCACCTTGGAGCTATACTGAACCCAATGCAAAAAGAATCATCAAAATCGATTTATAATTGGCGGAATGATCGCGATTCATAATTGATGTATGTTACATACAAAAACAACAACAGTCGAATTGAGAACCTCCTCCTTTTTAGAAGTCGGTTAAATAACCTAGGCCTTTATTCAGTATAACCAATTCAACACCTTACGCGGCGCGTTAGAATATCTTCGTGAAATGACATGGTACTCCAATGGCATACAGATTACAGAGCACCATTACACGATCATATCACAAATATATCATAACGCACCGCGTCTGGGTATAGCGAATAAGAGCCCTGCATATTGGAGTTTCTCGGATATTGAATTTTCCTGCGTTAAAAAAACCTGGTATACCTGCATAGCAAAGTGAATTTCCAGGAAATTAATGGCGACACGTCACGTTTTAATGACGTTACCGACGGTCACGCTGCCCAGATATTTCTGAGGGAAAATCATACGAGAGGTTAACCGGATTATGCGTTAGCCCCGATGGTGATTTTGGCGAGAAATTTTAGCCTTTCATGCGTAAAACCTTCGCTACCGATAATTGAATAATGTTTTGATGAGGTGTGAAATTTTAACTCTGGTAGCATTTATAAGAATGATTTATTGGAATTTTTTGAGCTAAAGTGACATCTACCTACTTGTATTTACCCCTAATTTATACATTAAATTAATCCAGCAAAGCTGGGGAGTAGATAGACATGAAATGCCCACTACGGGTTAGTAGTCTACATAACAACACAGCTTATTTCCTGTCCTACTCACGCTCGCGCTTCTAACCACGCGAGTAGACGTAATCCAGAGGTAAGGTTTATGATAACAGCATATCAACACCTGAACAAATAAGTACCTAGTGTGATCAAAATAATTCAGCTGAAACGAAGTCATTATTTTTAAAATACTTATGTAGTAGTAATATTGTAGATATCTAACATATACCTACTATATAGGTAATATACCTACCTACATCCTATTTTTTTAAATGATTTTTTTTTTCTTCATTTCGAATTATCTATCCACGTCACAGTGTGGGTGCGTTTACAAACATGTAATTCACATACAAAAACACCCAGGCCGAAAAATTTGCCCGCGCCAAATCGAGCCCGCGACTACTGAATCTTATGAGGGGAGCGGCCTACTCTATAACTACTATACCAAGCCGTCATTAACTGAAGTTAAGCTATTTTAATTACCTACGCCTATTTTAAATAAGTCTTATCTTACCGGCAGATGACGATCCCTCCTTGAAGACTCTCAGCCTCCACCATCAGAGCCAGTAAAACTCAAGAAAAAATATATCTTATTTTCTTATAACTTGTAATAAAATGTATGAAACCTTTAAATGTGTCGAATTAATTTATACCTACCTTACATCAAATTGAGTTTATAACTTATATCAAAGACGGTAAAATCACCATCTAATGACCACCAGACCGATACCGACGCTCGGGCAGACTCAAAGATCAACGACTTCGATGAATAGGAATGGTCTCAAATGACCAAAGATCGTTAAGTGGAGTTATGGTAATTATGAAAAAAATACTGATTTTGTACTCTCTGCCTACCCAGCAAAGGATCTAGAGCGAGCACAAATACATGACAATCACAGTAAGGAACAGTCAATACTGTTCCTTATAGTTATGACTTAGCACTTAAGTATATCCAGATCGGGGGTCTTTGTTCGCAATTCCGAGGGAAAATGTTGGGGAAATTAAATTTACTGGGAAAAATTTGGCACAGTACGGGAGATCCTGCAATTTGTTTTTCTCGAACCTATAAGCACTGCTTTAAAACACTGATACACGACCAATATACAAGGTATATCATAATTAACGCAAGACCTCAGACACCCCGATTAGATAATTGCTTCACAAATTCCATATGAAAACAAATTTTTCAAAATTAAAATTTTTAACGCCTTTTTTACGCACTTTTATACCCCAATTAACAATAAAACTTGTGTGTGTGTGCGAATTGAGAAATACGTTTTAGAAATGCATTTGAAATCTCCGTATTGCTTTGAATCAAGAATAAATTTAGTTTATTATAGAGCACTAAGGGGGTAACAGCTATTTTTGCATTTAAAAAAAATATTTAATATGCATGAAAAATAGTTGGAATCAATCAGTTATCGATTTGGAACAAACTACTTTTAGGTCTTGCGTTAATATGTTACATCTTGTATAGTGCCACTTGAGTGCGACAAGGATATTTTGGCCCGTGGATGACATTGACAGGAAGGCGTCGGTGACATCCAGGGAAATATTTCAACAGGTGTGTCCGCACAGATACCAATTAAAAAAGAACTTGGGTAAGTTCCATAGCAAACGGCAACTCTGCGACTGTCATAAAGTGACATTTCACTTGACATGACAGCGATAGTTCCGATTTTGGCCGCGGGCCAAAATAGTATTACTGTAATATGAAACACAATGAACAAAAAAAAAATCAAAGCTTTATTTGCAAATAACGAAGTCATTATAATTTATGTTGGGTTTCAGGGCACCAAAATAAAACACAAGAAAGAATTGGAAAATCGTTTCTTTATAATAGTATTGAAACTTACAACATACCAATCAGTCTTAAAATATAACGCACATACATAGGCGTAGTTGTGAAATATATTTCGAGTAACCACCATGCATACATCAGTAATGGTTATATAAATAGGTACAGCAGAGCATGTACCCCAATTTCTAACAGTATTACTGTTACCTTACTTTGCCATAAGAAAGAGAAGGATTTAAGCAGTTATAGTCCCTTCCCTTTCCCGATATGAGGTCAAGGTAAGCCCCCAGTGTGGTAAATTATCTTTATTGTGCGTTAAAAATGTACTTTTCGATGTTAATACATACCATGGAATTCTTATTTTAATTGTACTTATGGTCCACATACATTTTTTTAATTCGCATTTATTAATAACCAGCGCCTATAGAAGTTGACAATCTACAGTCGTTAACGCTAATAGAAAGCGGAAAAATGTATGGGAATGACATTTTGCAACGAAAAGTCACGTGGTCAAAACAATGCGCTATGGATTGCGACAAGAGAATAGAAACAAAACGCTTACAACTTGTCTAGGCCCTCAGTGAATGTTATGCTCGGTTTTCACAATGCGCAAGCCTTGGTTGCTTATCATAATCAGCAATATTATTCTAATCTTACTTTGTAGAGAAGAGATGTCGAAATACGCAGATTATAGCCTCGTCCTTTTCTCACAGCAGTGTTAGATTACAATAATAATGTTAATTTTGTTAGGTATCTAAGGGCCAAATGTTTGATAAAAAAAATGCAAATCACATCTAAAAATTGATTGGGATATTATACAATGCGATATAAAAAAGTGAATGTGCTTTAGGACACCTTCTTAGACATTTCATATTATAAAATGCAATAGAAAAAGATTGTGAAAACAAATTTACTGACTGGGCGGCAAAAAGCGACTTATTACCTAGAAAAAAAACCAAATGAAAGCAGATGAAAAAGTTTGACAAAAAAATATAACAACAGCAAAGGAATGATCGTTATTTTGTTCGTGAAGGCGATAACAAAAAGACCGTGAGGTACTTATACCTCCTAATTGACATTTTTATTAAATCAGGCTTTTTCACCACCCCCAAGTAAAGTAGGAAGTAGACTAATCGACAATTAAAGTTGCAAATAAGTCTGTACAAATTTCACCATTTCTGAGTAGCCCTATCCCACGATTAAACTAGCCAGTATTAACTGCCGAGTAAAGCTAATCGAGAAGTAAAAAACCAGCATTTTATGCGAGGCTGATAAAGAAGCCCTTAACCTTATTATATAATGATAGATACGGCCAGTTCAGCGACATAAGTCTTGGAACACTGGCAGTATTTTAAATCGCCTTTACACTTTTGTTTTCAAAGCAAAAGTTTTTATTCATGTAGAGCAGCCATGTCAACCTCAAAGTCACTAGTGGGCCAAAAGCATGAAGACCGTAGACTAGATGGGCCGCAAAACCTAATCTTAAAGAAGACAAACTACTGAAAATCTTAACTAAAAAAGTACAATTATAGGACAAGTATATTAATTAAATTTCCAAAACGGTTTTTAACAGGTTCGCGAGCCGCATTGTCTGGCTGTTTTCAATATTGATTTGGGCCGCAGGAAAATACTCAGTGGGCCGCATGCGGCCCGCGGGCTGAATGTTTGACATGCCTGATGTAGAGCACTAGTGGACTAGTACAATAGTCAAAAAGAAAAATGATTGAACGCTAAAGACTACCGCCCCTCCGGAAAGTATAATCATATATTTTAGTTTTGACGAAGAGGTAGACATGACAGCCGGGGCAGAAAGGTACTGGAGTGGCGGACACGTATCAGAAGACGAGGAGTATGCAGGCCCCCTACAAGATGGACCGATGACCTGGTGAAGGTCGCGGGAAGAAGTTGGATGCGTACTGCACAAAGCCGGTCGTTGTGGCGATCTTTAGGGGAAGCCTTTGTCCTGCAGTGGACGTCTTTTAGCTGAAGTTAGATTGATAGAAGAGGCAGACCTAGACGCGACGACTATATCGATACCATTGCGGGTACTTCGTGGCATAAAATAGCAAAAGATTGGCAGCTGTGAAAGTATAAAAGAGAAGCGTTTGCTCGGGAGGGGGAAAGTGAAACGGGCTGAAAAAATAAATACACGGTATAATTTTTGTCGTCCTGAAGTGAAAGCCCAGGTGACGTATCCAATGTCCTAATGTTCACTGGTACTAAAATGAAAAAGAACACTACAATAAGTAAAATCTCTATAATAATACTAATTTAGTTTATTAAAAACACCTATGAGAGTGGAGAAAGCCAGAGGGGTGTGTACGGAAAGAACCTGTTGGAACTCTGTACTCTCTGCCTACCCAGAAAGGGATCTGGCGTGATGATATAGAAAAACACCTAGCTTAACATCGTAGTAAGAAAGCGAGTAGGTATGAAAGATAGTATCCGCGTAAAGATGAGAAAGGGTAAGCATACCTTTTGCATATAGAAAGAATGTCAGAAGAAAGAATGATAAAACAGATATACAATGCGAAAGTGGAAGGATGGAAGTACCGGGGAAGACCTGGACTATCTTACCATGACTAAATGGACCGAGTCTTATCTGAAGGACAAGTCAAGAGTCTCCATAACCGCGAGCGTGTGAGACAAACTATGAGAGTGAAGGAAGCCACAGCGGCATGTAACGAAAGAACCCGTTGGAACTCTGTACTCTGTCTACCCCGCAAGGGATCTGACGTGATGATATAGATAGATAGATAGAAAAACACCTATACCAAACAACACGCGGGTCGGAGTACCGAATTTTAACCCTAGCTATGATATTCGGATAGGTCATTAGGTACATGTTACTTATTGAAGTGTTTTTTTGGGTCATTTTTTCATTACACCATGTATATTTTACTATGTGACAGTGTTAGCCAACATTTATAAAATAAAGAGTACAACAGATTTGAAACTTTTAAGATTTGGTGACTCATGCCACTGATTTTGCCTATTATAAATTAGATTTTAGGACAACCGCGTTCACACCCGGCATTTAGTAGGTATTTGCACTTCATCGTCGATATTCAACTTTCAAGACGGCAAAGAGATATAATCACATGAGATATTGGTATATCGACCAAAGGTCTACGAACAGTGATTTATAGTTTTAAAGTAGTGTTCGTAAACCTGTGGTCCGTGGACAACTGGTGGTTCGCAGCGACACAAGTAGTCAGCGAAATTTTGAAAAAAAAATGTCGATCACATACAAAGTGTATGGGAGAGGGGACCAAATCTTAGAGTCAGGTGATGCACCCATCAATACGATCAACTATTTATATGACGACACTCACCGGAAATTAAAAAAGCGGTTTTATTCAAACCTAGCATTTCCGTGGTTACCTACCGAATCTATATTACTTCAGGATAACTGAGCTTTTTAATGGTTAAATAATTATTAAAATCGGTTGTTGCTTCAGAGTTTACTGATTACAAACAAACAAATCATGCCTCCTCATAGTATTAAAATAAATATTGATAGATAAACTCCACCATTTCCTTTTATTGCCGATAAGTTGCGCCATAGAAAAAGTTGTTCGTATTGGTGAGTACTATCACCTCATTAAAGGTTCTACGTACACCCTGTGTACAAACTTGTGAACAACATTACTTATTTGATCCCTTTCTATTAGAATTACAAACAAACAATAAAAGAAACTTATAAAAACCAGCAATTAAACAAAAAAAAATCTTCATATCTATGAAAACTTATGAAATGTACCTACCACACTATAGTGTAGTAAATGATTCTTCATAATAAAAAGGTTGAGAACCACTGGTATAAAGGTACTATATGTATTGTTATGATTTACATTAAATAACAAAATGTATAGAATATATTAACTGCAATTATTAAGAATTAAAAATCAAACAGATCAAATGTACTGTCATTTAAAACCGTGTCTTTTATAAATTATATTTTGTTCAAATGTATTATGAAGAAGCATTGCCGCCAATTTAACGTAACAGGTTCGTTGTGGACAACCCCGTTCCTATATTCAAATAACCGGTCAAGTGCCAGTCGCGGTCACGCAATAAGCGTTCCGTATCAAAAAGTTGTAGTTTCGTTGTCTCTCACAGCAGTCTTTTTCTGGAAAACGGTACGACGTAGAAGTTAAAAATTGTCATAGTCATGGTCCTCAATTTAATTCAGCAAAATCTATAGAAAACACTTCTTACATATCGAACTATAATGTAATAGAAGTATAAATGATTTCGCCTAAAAAGAAAAAAAAATACTTTGGATTTCTTTTAAATCACTTTCTCGAAACGGCATTCCATGCGATCCGAAAAGAGAAATAATATTACGGAATAAATTTTATTAAATGAAATATGTGCGCATCACGGCTGTAACAGACAGAAAAACAGACGGATGAACGAATGATCTGATAGGGAAACCGTTTTTTTTTGGCAAGTGCGGATCCTTAAAAACAAAACGTTTTGGGAATAATTTGTATAACAATAAACGATTAGTAGAATATAGGAGCCGGGTGTAATTACAATAATATGCTTCACTAATTCTGCTTAGATTTACTATTGGGTGATTCGCCTGGTGAGAACAGCATGAGGCACATGGTCGCGTGGAGGCATGCCTTTGCCGGCAAGAACTTCGCATCAAACGTCAGTGCGTAGCGGTACATCCATACAGCTTGCTCGTACTCGCCCTGTGATCAAGAAGAAATAAAATTCTAAAATGTATACCTTTCTTTTTCGCAGGGGAAAGATCTTCTGCAGATTCCGTCGTTTGTGAGAAGGATGAACAATATGGGACCTCTACCACGCTCTCAAATCCTCGCGATGATCTTTTTCTACACTGTAAGGAGTTCAGGAATCTTCAAACAGCATATAGCGGTTGAGCATTTATAAGGAAATCACAATACTTTTCGCACACCCTTACGGTGCTCACAACGGCGTGGACCCACTCACGCTTCTTCGAGATCGCCCTGTCAACTAAAGTACCACACCCTAAGACGTCAATGAATCACTTTCCTAGTTAAAGTACGGACCTATGTACCCTCCTTAACAGGACCAGCACAGGCGGCACAAGACATGTCCCGGATTTAGACGCCCTAGGTGTGAGATAACCGTTTTGTCTCACGTGCTAGCTTGGCGTGCCGCGACAGATATTGGACAAGAGTTCAACAATTGTTGTGATGTATAGACAAGACTATTTTGACTTGCTTACACGACTCGAATCACTGGCCGAAATAATTTTGTCCCGCGCAAGATAAGTCTTGCTGACTGTGCTAGCCCTGCCGATAGTAGTAACAGACAAAATAAAACGACGTTAAGTCACAACTTACCACATATGTATGTGACACCGCAACTAGGAAAGCTTCTGCTTTACTTTTAGGAGACGCGTAGAATGAGAGGTACGAGATATCTTTGGCATCTTCATGTTTGGATTGTCTGCAAATAAATATAGCTCCTGATTTACATACATGTGCAGGGAAAAGGACGTGAAAATAAGTAGGTTTACAACGCCACTCTGTGTATTATTACTCTATATACGCTTGCTGAGTAAAATAGCGAGAACTAAAAGCAAGAACAGTAGAAATGGAGCTTTATACTTTTTAAAATAAAGTGCTAATTCAAATAATTATATTTTTGACAAGTGCCACCATTATATTAAGTTAGTTAGTTATATTTCACTATAATATACGGTACCCTTTCTAGTCACAGTCGCCTTTTGATTTTTTAACCTTTATTATTTCTTGACCTAGGTTAGTGTTCTATAGGAATAGTGGTTTAGTCGCCATTAAAAGATTAAAAAGTTCTTTTGATTGACCTATGTGATACAATTATTCCAAGCCTCTCTAATTCTTGCCACTGAATGAATAAAAATAGTTTTATCATCAGTAACTGTGTCCTAAGAATCAGTCGAAAAATAGGTAAATACATTATCAAATTGCGCTAACACCGGCAAACAAGGTGGCTCGTACGCGGCGCGGTAAAAGTGCTGTTATCATTAGAATATCAATCTGTTATCATCGCCTTTTATATTATCATTAATCATCGTCACGCTTATATTCCTCAAGCGCGGGTGGCAGAAGTGTACTGAGTATACCCATTTTTTGCCGACGATGTTAGGTCCCATGTAATAGGGGGCGAGCCTATTGTCATATACCAGGCGTTTTTCTAGGCTCCGGACTCATATTTTAAATCATTAATCAATATCATTTTTATTTAATTAAACCATTCACATCATATCAGACTTTATCAATCAAACCCTGTGTCAATCCGTCGTACACTGTTAAAAATGTGTATGTGTGTATTCAAGGAGGTCCTTGATGAATGCAGCAAGCTAAATATAATTCAGAGTTGAACAAGAGGTTCTTACATGTGTAGAAGCGCGGCGAGAGCTCTGCGAGCGTGTGTTTGCGCTAGTGCAGGCGCTTGCGTCGATGAGGCAGAGCTTGCGTGCGCGGCGGCCAGTAGGCAGCGCGCCGCGCATGCGCCGCGCCCCCCCGCACCGCACCACCACCCCGCCAGCGCTAGCCCCGCCCATGACGCTGGTCGCTGACATAACAACAAACTTGACTTCAGCATCTAACTATAGTGATACACGGATCTTATACCCGCGGCCTAACGGTACTAACCACAAAGCCAATACGAAGGGGTGAAGCAAATACGATTTTTCTATAGAATGAAATGTAGCAATGACCGGGGGGGACGTCATGCTCAACCTACATTTGTATTTCCCATCTGGCGGTGACTGGTAAGAACTAAACGGTTCGTCTATGTCAATGTTACTTCTTCTTCTTCTTCGTTAAGTTATGGCTTCACACTTTTTTAGGTATATTTTGCCAGTGTCCAGTGAGTAGCATAATCATTTTTGTATAAATTAATTCATTTCCCCGATGAACTTGATAACAACGATGATAATGAAATTGAAGAATGTACCCCACCCTGGATAGTAAAGCGATGGATACTTTACATACCAATTGCGACGGTCGTTTTGAGGGAAATCGGAAAGGCACGTTTTATCACTTTGTTACAATTACCTTCACTTACGCACATATAGGAATACATAATGGTTAATATTCCACAAACATTACACATTATAATTCGATATAACACAAGTTTTAGAAATTAAAACAAATTGACGACAGCACTCTCCCCGCTGAAACTCCATGTTGGCACACCCTAACGTACATGTATATAAAAAATAATTTAAATAATAGATAAATGTATTTTTGTGCTGATAAAAACTTAAATTTGCATTAATTTTTTCGAAACTAATGAATTATATTAAAATTTTCCGAAGAAAATGTTGAAAAATTAGTAAGAGCGATAAGTATTGAACTTTGATCATAAATATCTTTCAAACGCTTATTCTAATCGACTAAGCATAAGAGACCTTTTTTGTAGAGCATTTAATTTCCTGCAAAAATATGTATTGCGCATTTCATAACGTTCATTTGTCAACGACTTACAAAATTCAGAAGCAAAAAAGAAATGTACCTTAAAATCTTTAAATTTCAAATTTGAATATCTTTAAAATGGCGAGGCGTGCGAAAAAAATGTAAGAAACCTTTTTTGTAGAACGTTCAATTTCCTACAAAAAACTCTTGAAAAATTTTGATGTACGAACAACGAATGGTGTGATATAAATTTTTTTGTATGGGACTAAAGAAAAAAAGAAAAACTCTAATGCGCCACCTCTTAATATTAATATTAAGAGCTGAAACTTTAACACAATTTTTTTTTCGTCATCTCAGACGATAATTTCATGATACATAATTAAAAAAAAAAAAAGTTTTTTTTGGCACACCCTATTATGTATACTTATAGTAACAAAGTGATAAAACATAACTTTTCGAATTCCCTCAAAACGGCCGTCGCAATTGGTATGTAAAGTATCTATCACTATGCCATACAGGGTGGGGTACTTAATCAATTTCATTATCATCGTTGTCATCAATTTTATCCGGGAATTGAATTAATTTAGAAATTAATTCAATTTTTTTATCCTTGTTTCCCTAACTTTTAACAATGGCATAATGTAAACGCAATTGAAGCATGAAGCAAATACGAAGAGGAGATGGCCTAAGCTAACGAGCCTTTTGAATTCATAAAAACATCGACGTCATCGTCGTGGGTGTGGTTTACCCCAGTTTGTCATCGCGACTCGCACTAATATTATCCATTTTTATATTATATATTATTATTATTATTACTAAAAAGAAAACCCCTAAAATGAAGTAATGTACCTTAACATGCAAAATTACTTGGATCGAAATTCTAGTCACACAAATAATATCAGATTCCACTTGTAAGTATTTTTTTCATAATTTATAATAATACATTAAAAATGCCATCTACCGTAATAAAATTGAACTTACAAGTAACACTGACATAGACAAACCGCTTCGTTCTTACCAGTCTCCGCCAGATGGCAAATACAAATGTGAGTTGGGCGTAACGTCCCTCTCGCCCTGTGCCACTAGCGCAACGACACTTTTCATTCTATAGAAAAATCTGTTAGACCTTCTCCCCTTCGTATTTGCTTCGTGGCAATTGCCAGGAAAAAAAACCAACACAATTAACACATGTAAACAATTGAGCATCTTAGTACAAGCGTTCCGAAAACACAAAGGCACACAGACGCGCACTCTGTGCGGCTGGCTTCTCGGAAGTGTTCGGGTAGTACCCACTGAGACCTTCCGAAGATTCAATTCCATCCACCTGCCATTCTTAATGGAATGCTACGCAAGATGTAGTTAAAATGGTACTGTTTATAAGTGTCTAATTAGAAATCGAATAATAAAGTAATATAATTTCATTTTTGGGAGGATATTTTAATTGGTGATATTTTATTTGTTTATTTATCAACATCACCATTTACAGATTGACGCGTACATCCAATATAAAAATCGATAACCTTAGATACCAATAAATTGGAAACACGGGGCATTGTTTCGGTCTGTGTGATTGTGCATGTGACATGTGTAAAACGCATCCACGACACATAAATGATCACCACAGACCATGTCAAAAACACCACACTACGCTCCATGACCCAAATTGCCGACGTAAGTCAGAAAGCCGCCAAGTTTAAATGGGACTGGGCCGGCCATATCTGAGGCATGAAAAATAACCAATGGTCCAAAATAATAACTGACTAATCCCCACAAAATACAAAAAAAAACACGGTAGAGCCAGGCGGAGATGGCGGGACTGGACACCTTTTTGGAAGACTGGACTGACATAGCAACGAATAGAGAGGAGTGGAAAAAGTGGAGGGAGGCCTTTGCCCAGCTACACAAATGGCTCATAATAATAATAAAAATCTCCAAAAACAGATCACTTTTACTTGCGCTTGAATCTGGTATACTTACGGTATCCACAAATTTAGCTATCTTAGCTCCAAGAGTGACGTAATCATAAAAATTGAATATTTCCGCGAACTGATGCATAAGACTGAGTAGTGGTTCCCAATCCTCCGTGTCCACTCTTTTCATTCGTTCCAAGAAAAAATCGTCTGACGGATCACCGTTTACACGACAATCTGGGACTTTTTTGTTTGACGGTGTCATGGATATGATATCTGATGGTAGCCTGTAAGCAAAAACCCGATTGTAGCCAGCTTGATTCCGTAGTTAAAAGACCCGCGACTACGCGATGCAGTGAGCGAAGTGGCTTAGCTTCGCTCAGAGCATCAAGTAGTCGTTTGATTCCCGCACGGGACAAATCTTTGCGTGACCCATAAATATCTGTTTCAGTCTGGGTTTTTGTGCATGTAAATTTCATGTTTGTAAATACAAGGTGTAACATATTAAACGCAAGACCTACAAGTAGTTTGTTCTGAATCGGTAACTGCATTGGTACCAACTATTTTTAAATAAAATAATAATAAATATTAGCCCTGTTAGGAAATTGTCCCACTGCTGGGCACGGGCCTCCTCTCCAACTGAGAGGGTTTAGGCCATAGTCCACCACGCTGGCCCAGTGCGGGTTGGCGAACTTCACACACCTTCGAGAAACTCTTAGGCATGCAGGTTTCCTCACGATGTTTTTCCTTCACCGTTAAACCAAGTGATAATTAATTTTAAATACGCACATGCTTTCGAAAAGACAGAGGTGCGTGCCTGGGTTTGAACCCGAGACCTCTGACTTTGCAGTCCAACGGTCTAACCACTAGGCTATCACTGCTTAACTATTTTTAATGTACCTTAATTTTTTTTTTAATTTGAAAAAAATGCTTTTACACCTTCAGTGCGCTATAAAAAATTAAATTTATTCTTGATTTATAACCAGAAAAAGATTCCAAATACGTTCTTAAAACTTATTTCACAAACAGCTCACATACACATATAATTGGGTTATAAAAGTCCTTTAAAAGAAGGTAAAAACCTTTAAATTTGTAAATTTGGTTTTCGTTTTGAATTTATGAAGCAGGTGTCTGAGGTCTTGCGTTTATTATGTTACGCCTTGTATACCTACGACACAGGAATTATTCCTAATGTGGGGCTGCGTTTTTTTAAACAATAATACAAAAACAAACTAGCCTCTATTGTGTGCCTGACGGCCAGCGCAAATAGATGGAGAAGTAAAAGCCAATTCTCGTATTTAATTGAGACTCAGACTGAATCCTAACTGAATTGAGATTTAATTATGAATTGACTTACATTTGGTATTCTGCTCCACTAAAGTATCGATCCGATTTCAGTATCATCCCATTCTAATTTTAATATAATGTCAAGTTGTTTAATTTAAAATATATTATTAATCATTTGTTGATCACATGTTAATCTTAGATGCCGCAGTCTAAATAAAAAATGTTTTATCTGAAATCCTCAATTCGATTACGATTTGTTTATTTGTTGTCCATGTTAGTTTAAAATTTTATCGGAATACCGTTTACATTTTGTTCAAGTTTCGGTCCGATGTAAATTCGGTCGATGTCAATATTTTACGAGAATACCATTTGTGAGATTTATGACACTGAGATTAGATCGATACTGCATTTCGGACACTTTTAATTACGAATATTGGCCACCTGGTCGAACTACAATTAAATATCAACCTATTCTCGTTCAAAAAGAGTTGTAAACAGAATGAAAGGGAAATATCATCTCTAGCGTAGAGTGGCACCTATTTACAAATTAATTTCAACTCTAATTGACTTAGACAAGGACGATATTTAATCATCAGTGCAAAAATGCTAGAGTGGTATTCCGCTTAGATTCCTGACCCTAAAGTAACATGGAAGAGTATTCGGCTATAAGACACAGCGGGCGGAGCGGCTTAAGCTCTTAACCACTGCGCTAAATCGTCGGTCACATACAAATCATTCGTACAGGAGACCTGTTTGCCTCTTCACCAAAGCTCGAAATTACCATGTACATGGTAAGTATGTACCAGAAAAGCATCCCGAAATTGAAATTAATCATTGCGGCGAAGAGTTTACGAATACGGAACCAACCTATGAGAGAGGAAGAATGTCATACCTAGGGTCCGCGTCACTGATCAGTTGTCTCAAAGTTACGGTGTGCAACCAGTAGCCTAATTGTAAATGTTGATAAGAACAATCGTCCTCCTTTAGCGCCAAATCCTCTGGTCTAATACCTGAAAACACGTAAAAATACATCAGATCAGCAGGGTAATCTGTCTATATGTATATCTAGCCTGTCAACAAACTAGCCCAGGGATTCCCAAAGTGGGGTCGATATCGGTTTCCCAGGGGTCGACATAAACGAAAACTGAGTTTTGGGGGTCGACGAGGTCGAAAAATCCGACTCCTAATAATTAACACAATTTCTTATTTGAAACTTTCAAGATACTGTATAAGTTGTGTTACGTGTTCCAACTTGTTATGATATGAGAATGACTAATATTTTAGTCAGAAGTATCATTGTTGCACTTTACTCACTTAACCAACCGCAAAGTTTTTAAATCTGTAAGTATTTTGTATCAATAGGAAAAAACTAGAGATAGGATTCTTAAAGTAATTTGGCTATGGGGGTATGGGGCTCTTGCCCAAAATAGTTTGAGAATCCCTGATCTAACCTGTCAACTGAAGAGCGCTGTTTAATAAGCAGCCTGTCTGATACTGGGACGATCAGCTGTTTACCTTTGAACTCCAAAGAACTACTTTACTATCTTTGATCTCCAAAGAAGAATCCTAAGAAATTTAGTATCTCCAAAAATAAAGAAGCAATTTGATAACAATGACAGTGGGCTATTTTAACACTGTAATGTATTACCTGTCCATTTACAGTTCAAATATATGTTACTAAAAGAAAACTTTTTTAATGACAAATATAAAATTGAAATTACACATCCTGTATACACGCGGGCTGTGGCGCAGAAACGGCTTCGTACGAACACGACCCGCGTAAACAACTTTACTAACATTAAAGATAAATTAAAATCCTTCTTGCACAATATTGCATAAATAAAAACATAATAGTTTAATTATATATAAACTTGATGTTTTTAATATTTTTGTTATATTTTGTTATTATTCTTATAAATATTGTGTCTCGATGTATTTAGCATTAATACAAACCTTTGTGGTTTCTCAATGCTATGTGACCGACTTGTTGTACAAAATTTTTAAGTGATAAATAAATAAAAAAAAAAAACCTAAATGTATGGAGAAGGCAATTTATTTTTATTTTACTAAATTTTGAAATATGTATGAGTTGTAAGAAATTTTAAAAATTAATACGTAAAAATATATGATAAATGTTAAGGTTAAAAATACGTACATCGGTAGATATTCTATTAGTAAACGAATCTGGAGAAAAATTACTAAAATACAACTTGCTATTTCTAATTACCGGTAGCTATTTCGGTAGATACCAACCTGTGTTAGTCTACGTGATATTAAAGTGTATAAACCCACCCACATCACAGGAATATTTACTAGTAATGGACAATGTTAAATTATATAAAAAAAAAACCTTACTGGAACACCCTTTGCTGCCGCATCCCTTCACAGTTTTACGTATACTCTTCATCATGGCTTCATAATGCTTCTGGTGCTGTAGTTTATCCGCCGCCTCCGGCATGTTCTCTACAAACTCGTCGAAGGTATCCTGGCTCAAGTGGTCGAACGGGACGCCCTGGATATTATCGTCTTTTAGTTCAAGCATTCTGACTAAAGTACTGCTTTCTGCGACAAGTAGGAAGGAAAAGTGTGTGTTAGGATAGATTGAGTGTGAACAACACATAAAGGGCCTCCGTCGTTAACCTGGAGTAGTCTGAACTAGTTGCAAGTAAGTCTATGTACGAATATCACCATCTCCGAGTAGCCCCATCCGACGGTTAAATTGCCGAGTAACGCTGATCGAGAAGTAACTAACCGGAACTTTACTCGAGCGTGGTGTAAGAAGCCCTTCGGAAGAATCAGTTTTTCGTCTCTGATTTTATTTACTTTTCCAACTGACAACGACAGAATAGATCAATGAGCTTGCTGATACAAAGTAAAATTAGGAGTAAATGAGCATTATATCAGGCACTAGTGATTAGATATAAATACACGGATTGCTACGTTAAGGTTTCGCTACATAGCCGACGCAGCGTGACGGTGGCGCGGCTTGGGGTGTTGTAATGTACTTAAATGTACGGAAGACCCCATACAGCGCAGCCCCGCTCGACGCGATTACAAACGAAGCACGGGGGGAGCGAGACGCCAATACGTTGCTGGAGCTTTTCAATCAATAAATCCTTCTAGCAGTCAGGAATTTAGAATTATGCGCGATTTTAAGGTATATCTACCCACTTTCTCCACAAGGGATTTGGCGATATAGAAAGATAAATGAAAGTAATAGGTTAGCCCTCCATTACATTGGTACTTTGCCGGCGAAATATGGATGTACACAGTACACCTGTGCCATCCCCGTTTTGGGAAATCTAAAGAATTATTTTCGACAGGAGTGCGACGGTGGCGCGGCTTGGGGAGTTGCAATGTGCTGATATGTACGGGCTACGCCACATAGCTAGCCCCGCTAGGCGCGGCGGCAAACGTCGCGACCGAACATAGCCGAGCGCGTTCGTCGCGCTCCCGTCGCGCTCCGTCGGCTATTTGACTAAACCTTAAGGTTGTTCAACTCACCGCGCTCGTGACTGCTGAAGCATTGTATATTTGTTACGTGACAATTAGTTCCGTCCTTTTCGCACACCATACTCATTCCCGGTTCCACCTGTGTGCATATGTCACCCTCACCGAACTCTACAAAATAGAAAATAGACCAGTTATTTTCGCCAAATAAATTAATGAAAAATAATTAATGAATTCATAACTAATTATTTTCCGGATTTTGTCACGAATCATTTCAATTTTATGAAAAAATATTATTTCATTTAAAATTACAACGCGTAAATCTACTAAGTAGATACAATTTCATCTTATGTAAATATAACACAAAATAATATGTTACACGACAATGTGTAACAAAAAGGTAAATTAGTTTAAAAGCTAAAAATAGTAAAGTTGTAAGGCAAAGTGGCGCAAAACCTGAAACACGTTACATTAGCCATCTATACCATGACTTCATAGAGTCAATGACCGGAAATTAAAAAAAAAGTTTTTCATTAAAATGTATTAAACTATTTTTCTATTCCCAAGAAGTATCGCACTATTTTTTTTGTAAATGACCCCACACTAGGTATTATTCCTGTGTGGTGGGTGCATTTATAAACATGAAATCAACATACTCCAAACTCATACTATACCTACTCATATATTCGTATTGATAAGTACTATCACCTGATTCAAGTTTTGAACACGCGTCCTTTACACTCTTCATCTTTCACGCTTCATCTTTACATTTCTACCATTAGAATACTTGCTTATATTGAGAGTAAATAAATAATAATAATAATAGCCCTGTTAAGAAACTGTCCCACCGTTGGGCACGGGCCTCCTCTCAGACTGAGAGGGTTTAGGCCATAGTTCACTACGCTGGCCCAGTGCAGGTTGCGAGCTTCACATACCTTCCAGAAACTCTCAGGCATGCAGGTTTGCTCACGATGTTTTCCTACACCGTTAAAGCAAGTGATAGTTAATTTTTAATACCCACATGCTTTCGGCAAAACAGAGGTGCGTGCCTGGGTTTGAACCCGAGACTTCTGACTTTGCAGTTGTCTAACCACTAGGCTACCACTACTTTATAGGGTAAATATAAAATGAAAATAAATACCTCCTAAAATAAAAATTCTTTTGTTTAAACATTATGTAAAAATCAACGTTACCACTACTACTTACCTAACTCTTGCAGAACGTTAACTTGTTTAAAAAGGCAGGACCACCCGTTCAGAAGAGTGCGGGCTAGCCCATCCATGAAGTTTGGTTCCACGCGGACCACTTGCTTCAAATGAAACATGTGTGTGTTCCGATGTTTTTTGATCATGTTCAGTTCAGCTAGTATAAAGTTTGTAGCTGGCTGTTGACAAAAAAATAACTCCACTTAAAAATATTTATTCAGCAGGACTGAACATAGCTGTTGAGTGGCGGTACATCGACAAACATAATTTTCACACACATAAATGACGAGACGGAAAGTAATTATGTGGAGTCACGCTAATATGTCCCGTAGAGAAATCGAAAATGGAACTGCTCGGTCAAATGAGCGAGTAGCTTCAGACATCTGATTAAAATTTATATAAAGTCAAAGTGGCCCATCTCCAGGTAGAGCGAGGCGAGCGAAGTAAGGAGCACGTCGCGCAGCCGGCCGGCCATCACCCTAAAATGTCAGAGATAAATCCTACTATCCTACTTCTTACTAATATTATAAATGTGAAAGTTTGTACACACGGCGACACATCAAGTTAGACACCCAACATACCCATAGCTACGCTACATACAATCCAGAGAATCGTGGGACAAGGACTCCCGAGCTTACCCACACAAACACACTGTATTGTAAAACTTTGCACCCCGTGCCCGTGCGGGTGTGTGCGTGTGGGTTGCTCGCACGCAACGTCTCGTCTGTTGTCATTTTCAATCAGTGCCAATATGTCGAGCTTAAGGGATTGTTGTGTCACACATTTCCGTTTTAAGATTTTTTTTATTTAGTGCGTGTGCGTAATTATAATGGCTCCACAATTATCTCCACAACAGAGGCAGTTAATAGTGACGTTGCGAGAGAGTGGTTACACTATAAAAGAAATTGAAAGGCGGATGGGGATAACGGTGAGTGATAAACATTTATATTTAAATTTATTGAAAATAAATTAATTGATTTTTTTTATTGGTATATTTTGATTAATTGATTGATAGAATGATCCGCAACAATTAAATACATATTTACTGTAGTAAATAAATCAATTAATCGAAAATACAGAAGTATAGTTAGTAACTTAAAACGACCGAGTTTGTCCTATTTAAATAAAGTTCAAATTGTCATGCAAATGTAAACGTAGGGGTTTTATTTCGTTGATGCAAGTGTGTCAATTTATTTAAAAAGTTTAAATAAATACATGGTAATAACTTTTTTTTATATTTGAACGGTGGGCTTTTATTATTGTTTTTTATGAGATTCATGTCAAAAATTGTTCCCTAAAGAGATTGTAAAAGATTAAAAATTAAATATTTTTGAGAAGTAAGAACATAGTAGCTCAGCAATTGGCCAGTGCCTATTACTATAATTTTATGGCTAGTGATATGTATTTAAATTTAATTGTTTTAGAGGACAACAATCAACTTTTGGCTGCGCCGAAATGAGGAGACTGGGGGTGACCTATCGGCTCATCACCGGCAGCTTTACGAGCGCGCCACCACCGCAGAGCAAGATGCCGCCATTGTATCGGCGCATAGTAATCAGCCATTTTTAAATACGCAGATCACTGCCACACAATATAGCGTAAGTTAACTACAATTAATACTGAAAATGTAATCTGTAACTAAAAATATTGAGCCAACGCCCATAACAGCCTTCCAGCCTTAACAGCTAAATTGATTATTTGTGCTTGAAGACTTGTAAGTTGTTACAATTTTAACGCAACCAAACATAGTCTTTACTTATTAAAAGTTAAAAAGGCATTTAAGTAGAATGTCAAAAGATCTGAAAATGAATTTTTGCGTTTAATTAAAATCATAATGTTTGTTAGCGTGTAAAATAAAATACGCATTGTTTCATATTAACGATTTTAAGCCAAATATTTTTATCTGTTATGACTACTTTACATTCTATTCTTAATATAGCTCTAGTCCGTCTTTTAGTTCGAACAAAATCATTGATACGTCATAATAATTATATGCATTTCTACCCAGATATTAGATAGAATAATGCCCTAGGCAGCTAATGTCTAATAACATTGTAATTATATCGTATGAGTTAATTGACTAGCATTAAATAGGTAGCTTAGTTTGGCCGAGCTTAGATGACCGCCCGCTTGGTCTAGTGCTTGGGCGTAGGCCATTCGACTCAAAAAAAATCACATGAGTATGGGTAGCACTTGTTGTTGTGTGTTATAGTAAACGCTTCCACGACACAGGAACAATACCAAAGTATGGGTGTGCATTCTTTCAAAAATATAATTATAGTGATTAAGTAATTTACCATTGTTTCAGGTATCAACCCAAACAATACGCCGCAGGTTGCTTGCTGCTGGATTAAAAACCAGAATACCAGCAAAAAAAATTGTTTTTTCAAGAGCCCACGCACAAGCCAGAGTTAGTTTTTGCCTCGAGTATTATAACTTTGACTGGCAAAACAATGTAGTTATATTTGTTGATGAAAAAACATTTAAATCGAATAAAGATGGGCGTAAAATACTGAAACGCAAAGATAATGAAAGATATTTAGTCCAAAATACGTTACCTAACAGGTCAAGTGGTCGGCTGAGTTTAGGGTTTTGGGGCTGGATGAGTTCTGTTGGTCCTGGTGAACTGGTAGAGATATCTGGTCGCCTAAATGCAGAGCAATATGTCGACATTTTAAGAGACGTGATGGTGCCGACTGTGCGATTGCACCATCCGACAGGCACCATATATCTTTGCCAGGACAACAGTTCCATACATAGTGCTGGAGTTGTTCAGGCATGGCTCCAAGCACAGCCGGACATTCAAGTTATACCATGGCCTGCGAAGAGCCCTGATCTGAACCAAATTGAGAACCTCTGGGGACAGATGGTTCTTAATTAGGATGTGTCAGAAGTGCGCAACATAGAAAACTTGAGGCAAACGGCCATCGAGACTTGGGAAATGATGAGAGGGGATCCTCATGATATGTGCTGGAACATGGTAACTGGCAGGAAAGCCAGGTTGGATGCAGTGCTAGATGCTAATGGCGCGCCCACCAGATATTAAAGATCTAAAGATCATTGGATCTCCCTGACTGACATGCCAGTTTCCATCCGTCCGCGTATTTTTGGAATAAACCGTTTTTAACATGAATGCCATTTAACATCGTGCGCATGGCTATGTATGATTAACTTATTTGGTAACATATTGTAGACACTGTAAATTATTTTAACATCATTATATTGTTTGTTTTGTTTTTACGAGTTTATTTTTTTGTTATATATTTTTTTTACTTTTTAGTTTTACACATTTATTTGTAATATAACATTGATTATTTTAATTTTAAAAGATATTGTTTTATAATTAGATTTAATTTAAATCATGTTAAACTATGTTCTACTAATTGAAATAGCTATTATTTGTTTGTTTTTTTTTTTAAATCCTAGCCCCACACTAGGATTTATTCCTGTGTCGTGGGTGCGTTTACAAACATGAAAATTCACATACACAAATACCCAGACCGGAACAAATAATTGTGGATCACACAAAGATTTGTCCCGTGCGGGACTCGAACCCGCGACTATTAGACGCAGTGGGCAGAGCGATTTAAGCTCTTAACAACTGCGCTAAATCGTCCGTCGCTAACACTGGGTTTATATTTTTTGTTTTTACTTGTGACTGTTTTTATTACTGTTAATATGATTGTTGTTTATTGGTTTGAAGTGATAATTATATCATAATATTGAATTAAAACGTTTTTTTATTTACACTTACGTTGTTTTTATTCATAAAATTATTAGTATTTACAAAATAAAGAAAGTAGGCAAACAATGGTTTCCCATTTTATACTATAAACTATTCAATGTGGTTGAGCTACCCCAAATAGCTCTAGGTGTGTGAATCCCAAACAGATATACGACCACGTTCAACAAGATGTCATCACTCGATTTTGTATGATTGCAAGTGTAGATTGCTAATAATTAAGCGAATCTATAGACAAATTATAATAGAGCTTACTATTAAAAGTTTGGCACATATCAGTTCGCTGGACTAAATTGTGAGATTAAAAATGCTCTTTGGGCTTTTTTTTAATATTATAACTCTATCTCTCTATCTATATTATCCAGCCAGTGCCCTAGCGGGGTAGGTAGAGAGTAGACAATTCCAGCAGGTTCTTTCCTTATAGACCTCTAACATAAAAACTATTTTATCTTAAACAATACCTATCTACTTAATATATGAAATTTTGCAGTGGACAACCAGATTGTGGCCAGGTAACGTTTATCGTTTTATGATTAAATATTTGACTCAATCAATCAGAGTTTTTATATAGTAGTTGCCCGCGTTAAATCTTCGCAAAAAAAAATCTTTGTGTGATTCGTAATTTTTGTCTCGGGTCTAGGTAACTAACTCTATAGACTATATGACCCTTAAATTGCAAACGCACACACAATACGGAAGGTAATAATAATTCTTAGTGTGCCTATATTTGTTTTTACACATAAATCAGTATAATATTATTTTTTTTGGTTCAATTTTATAGTTAAGTAGATATAATCTAAAACCTTAAGTATTACTTTTACACTCTATTTGAGTCAGTTTCTCAATTATTGTTACTAAGATCGATAAAACACCGTCATAATAAAAATTAAATATGTAAAAATGCAACTTTGTAGTTACGGACGAATAAAATAGACAATAAGGGATTAGAAAGGGCGGGCCGCGCAATTCGAAAATACTTATTTACGCGACGAGCTCAACTTGTTTCAAATATGCCTGCACAATATATCTGTACCTATAGGTAGATATGGACAGAGCGCCGCGGAACGAAATGACAACAACATATCGCACCCTCTCGCACAATTCGCAGCGTTCAACTTTAAATGGTTCAAAGTCCAAACAGTCTAGGTTGATGTGTCGCCGTGTGTACGTTAAGTGTGTATGTTTGGATATTTGAATTTTTATTACTCAATCACGCAAAAACAGAACGGATTTGGATAAAAATTGGCACACAGTTTATTACCGGGATAAATAATTATAATAAAAAATAATATCAGCCTATACTGCCCACTGCTGGGCAAAGGCCTTCTCTCACAAATCGAGGTGAGAGATTAGGTCATACTCCACCACGCCGACCCAGTGCGGATTGGTGGAGGCAGGTTTGTGGTCACCCGCTGTTGGAACTTATCAAGCCGCCTTTAAGGCTTCCAACTCGGCTTAACGACTACCGCATTAAGTGGTAACCCATCTCAGGTTGACCGAGTCGAACGCTGCTTAACCTTGGTGATCGGTAAGAACACCGCGGTCGCACAGCGCTACGAGCACCTGGATAAATACATGAAAAATGTAAGCTTCTTATCTAAAGTCATGCCGAGTAAGTCGCGGGCAGAAACTAGTACCTCATAAAGACTAAGTTTGAAGGCTTCTTCGGCGGCAGCGAGAGCCTCGTCGAAGTAGCCCATCTCCAGGTAGAGCGAGGCGAGCGAGGCCAGCGGCACGTCGCGCAGGCGGCCGGCGGGCGCGCGCGCGCGCGCCGCGCAGTGCAGCGCGTGCACCTTGTTGCCGCGCACGCGCCAGTATAGCGACGACAGCGTGTAAAGGATCCACTTAGGCGCCAATTTCTGGTGACGAAACACCTTTGATGTTATAATAACTGCAAAAATACTATTTTCTTTCTTTCTTTTGTCTTTTTTAAAAAAACGTAGCCCCACACTAGGATTTATACCTGTGTCGTGGGTGCGTTTACAAACATAAAAATTCACAAACACAAATACCCACACCGGAACAAATGATTGTGGATCACACAAAGATTTGTCCCGTGCGGGAATCAAACCCGCGACTATTAGACACAGTGGGCGGAGCAGCTCAAGCTCTTAACCACTGCGCTAAAGCGTCCATCCGCTAAAGAAAAAATAAGAAAGAAAAAGAAAAAAATACTATGGTAAATCAGCCTCCTCTGTCCCCCTGTTATGCCATTGCCTGTTCTCACAAATCGAAGTGAGATGGTTGGTCATGGTTGAAGCGCCTGCCACAAACGTACTCTTTGGATGACTCATCATATGCCAAAGCTTTATTCATTTCCCTTTATTATATGTTTAGAACATAATGTTTTTCAAATTTCATAAATTTATAAATATATTTAAAACGATATTTGAACATCAAAACAGTAAGCTAGCTCATTATAAAATAAACACTTTGAGCTTCTTTCGGGAGAACAGTTTCATTTGTAATACTTAGTCTCCTGAATATCAATAACTACAGTATTACAATTGTAAACTACACACGTGTAACTTTTATGAAATCTACAGCTCTGAAGATACAAAGGCGGAAATATTATAATATAGTCTATTAGCTGACCACAAAGTACCATTTGCATGGCGGCGTATATCCGCTGGCCGATCTCTGCTTCCTGCATGTGCCGCGCCCGCGCAGCATATCCGTCGCCCACGTACTCCAACAACTTCTGTCTGAGATGCTCTGTGCTCACCACCTCACTCACGATCTGTGGCCTGAACATACAACTTTTTCTATATCATCGCGCCACATCTCTTGGGGAGTAGGCAGAGAGTACCGTCAAAAACTTAGGACGTTTAATAAACTTAGTTTTTAAATCAGATTACTCTTTTACAAATTAACGTTGGTAAACATTGTCAAAATCAATTATTAGCAACATATTTAAATATATTTAGATTAACAGATAATGGATTTAATGTCAAAAAAAAGTGTGCAAAAGATTTTCCAAATCGAAATCGAAACTGAGAATGTTCAGCGATTTATGTTGCTTACAGTACCGGGAATTCCGAAAGGTCCTTTCATCACAGACTTTTCTCGCTTCTTCTACTCTCATCGTCTTATACATACTCGCCGGTTATACAGACTCTTAACTTGTCCATCAGATAAGGCACGACCTTTTTGGTCGTGATGAGATAGTCAAAAACCAGATACGATCCAAGGTCAATATAAATTTTCTAAATACATACCGCAGATACAAATACATTAACTTTTTTAAGAAATCTAAAGTGTACCGTGTAAGCCCAATAGACGTCTAGCATCGACTATCGGATCGTGATTGGCCCGATCACGTGAGAAGCTGGTACGGTCTACTTCACATTTCATCAGACAACAACAAAACGCACCCAAATACACAGTTCGGAAATTCCCCTAATAATGGTGACAGAAAAGTTGCTGCCAATCGAATAAATATTTAATTCGTTTATTTGGGATACCATCAAAATATAATAATGTCCTACCAAATGAATTTTGTTGAAGGAATATTTTCGTATTTGCGATAGATCATAAGCATGTTGCGGGCCGCACAAACATAAACCCTAAAGCAAACATAAAACATAAAGCCCTGGTCTACGCCATCCCCGGTAGGTACATACTTTAACATTCACAGTATAGTTTTCTCACTTTATCCTCTTACTTATTCCTATACATCTGCATACCCTTACTCATATTTATAGTAAAACTTTATAAAATAAAAATTGTAAAAATAACGTATCAAAAAAAAGAGAAACCGACTTTTTAACTAAAAAGCAGCCAGTCGGTCGGTGCAGTCGGTTTTTAGCGCCGACATTTAATATTCTTTTTTTTCTTTTTAGTTATGAAGTCGGTTTCCCTTTTTTATGAAAAGTTATATATTTTACAATTTTGAGTGATGAGTGAATTCTATACATCTATCTATATCATCACGCCAAATCCCTTGGGGGGTAGGCAGGGAGTACAGAGTTCCAACAGGTTCTTTCCTTACATGAGTGAATTAATTATTTATACACCTATACCATATTGTTCTGCTTATTTCTAAAGTAAAATAAGTACAGGATTAAGATAAAATTCATAATAACTCAATCTACACAATAAAATTCTAGCCCATAAAAATGTCATCCCCTATTTTTCCACCCTTAGGGATGGTATTTCTATTTCAAATTTAAATGGGATCAAACGAAAGGTATACCCTTTCAGACATAAAAAGAATTTTCCAAATCGGTTTATAAAGGACGGAGTTATGAGGTAAGAAACATAAAAAAAATACAATTGAATTGAGAACCTACTCCTTTTTTGTGAAGTCTGTTAAAAACACACTTATTGCGATTTTACGAGGAATGTGTTTTTAAACATTAAAGCAGTTGTTGTGATGGATAAGCTAACTTAATTCTTCTCTCCTGTCCCAAGAAGCGATAATTATTTGGTAGATTTACAGGAAGAAACAAACTTTCAATGTTACTATAGTTGAAAAGACCTGTAAATCAGCTACTGATCAAACGAAATTTATACTAGGGGCTCGTGCCAGCTACTATACAATCTTAAATAAATACTCTACCAGACGATATTTCAGGGTAAATGTGTAGATAGCTCATGTCGCATCAATTACTTTTGAGATTTCTTCTGCGTGAAGGCAGCGGCGTCCTTGTCTTGCGGGCAGGTTGGCGGGTGCCACGGCAGGTCGTGTTCCACGGTCACCGGCACGCCTATCTTCTCAGTTAGGAGCCCCCTTAATCTGTAAACACCGTAATGTTACGACTTCAATACACCTTCAATGTTAATATTAAAACGCATTACACATCTTTAGATCCGCTATCGATCCGACAAAAAAGATCTAGAATCCGCGTTTGAGTGCTAAAACATCTAGAAGGTTCTTAACCTTTTATTAGCGCCGGCGCGGTGAACAAGTAGATACAAGTAGGTACGTAATAATAAAACCGCTTTGTAAAATGCGCCGGCTATTATTCGAAGTTCCTGGACTTTTCTATCGATTTACTTGGAAGGCCACGTCCGTTCTAGAACTCATACGAGTATAAAAGGAACACTGCGCGGCGACGGACATACCTCGTCCGGTGAATCTGTAAAGGCCCCGCGGCCAAGGGCTTAGATCATTCACACACAAAGGCGACGGACGTAATCTCTCTTCGGAAGCGACAGCGATCAAATCGGGTATAAGCGATCTAAGTTAAATACACTGGCGTCCTTAGTAACAATATACGGATACTAAGGGTGACTCAGCTACTTGAAAGCAGTAATCGGGTACCAGCGAGAGTAGTACTAGTGTGTGTTTAGAACTTGTGTGTATTTGCATTCGATGTCCTGTTTTGTGTGTACAACGCCTAATAAAGTACTTCGTGAAGATGAGGTACGTACCTCACGGACCAGACGTTAAGTGGAAATCGATGTGGCACATCAGCGGAGCCTTCAAAAGGAGGAGCAGCCTTGTGATCGCAACTCGATCTATACCACTAGTCAATCCGAAAATATTATTATAAATGATAAATCAAATTTAACTTTGTAGAGACGCTCGGAACGCTGTTATACTAACTGTTAATAAGGACCACCGAGTGTCATCAGCATGAGAATCAGTCTGAGGGTGAATTTTGTGGTAGTTCGATTTTCGAATCTCTGCGTACAGAAAGTACGTTAAGCGGTTAGTACCGGTTACTGCCTCCATAAATCCGCACTGAATCCGCGCGGTGAAGTATAAGAGGTCTTCCCGATGTTGCCTATTATCTACACCCAGCAAGTAGAATCTTTACAAAAAAAATTCTTAATATTTAGGAGGGTCCTCCTATCCTGCCACCCCAAACATAATATAATAAAAAATACACTAATACTAAAAATGTGCGGAATTAACTGTAAACATCCAGCACACGCTCAATATATAGGTGTAATTACCTTATTCCTTTATTTTCAAACGGTAAGAATACTTGATATATTGCTTTCAAATTATCTGGAAAGGTTGAAGCATACTCTTCACAAAGTTTATTTGGCGGCCAATCGGGATCCTTATCGAAGTCCTCTGTGTTTCTGCTAATTTTCAATGTTGGCGGATACCTAGCGATATAATAAACAGATAATAAAATATTACAGCGTACACCGCTCAGGAATTCAGTTAAACAATATCGATACATTTGACACCTGAAAAGGTATATCTGAACAAATCTGAGCCAAATAAGGTTGATTTTTACACTGCTACAAATTCTGTGAGGGTACAAATCAACATTATAACCACGGATCATAAGAGTACGATCACAACAATAGTAATTGAGTACGAGACCTTGCAATCCTATCCAATCCGATGCTTAATCGGATGAGATTGGAGCAATCGGATAAAATTGTTAGGACCACAGTCTTTCACATGATCCAATGTTATCTATATCTATCTATACATATAATAAAACTGTAAGGAAGTCGTGTCTGTACATGTAATATTTTTAAGAAATGACAACCCAGGGGTATCCTTCTATCGACGTAGAAGCCAATTCTACAATTTTTGGCTTTCGTGTCTGTTTGTCTGTCTGTCGGTCTGTCGGAGGGTATGAACCGTCATCACGCAAAAACTACTGGGCGGATTTTGATACAACCTTTCCATGCAGATACCTTAAAATGTTGGCTAACATATTGTATAGTATTTATCTCGAAAAATTTAAAGGTCTTTCCAGAAAATCCGAAAATAGGCGAAATATTGTATTTCTAAAAATACACTTTACTGCAAACCTGTTTGATGGATTTCCATGAAATTTTGTGCAATTGTAATCTGTACCACCGGTCACAACTCTGTGTACTCATATTTTTGAAAAACTTAACAGTTTTTGAAGAAAAAGAAAAAAGTCGATTTTGATTTATTATTCATTGTTCCAAAACTACTGTTCAGATGTCAGTGAAACTTAGCATGGAGATATTTCATATGACAGACAATATAGTTAATATTTTCGTTTTCAGATAATCTTACATTTTGTATGGAATAGTAAAGCATCTATATCTCTACATACTACATATAATAAAACTGTAAGGAAGTCATGTCTGTTTATATTTTTTGGAAATAACAACGCACGGATATCATTCTATTGATATAGAAGCCAATTCTACATTTTTTGGCGTTCGTGTCTGTTTGTCTATCTGTTTATATGTCCGAGGGTATAAACCATCATAACGCAAAAACTACCAGGCAGATTTTGATGAAACTTTGCACGCGGATATCTTAAAATTTTGGATAACATATTGAATAGTATTTATAACGGAAAATCAAAAGGTTTTTCAGAAAATACAAAAACAAGCGAAACATTGAATTTCTAAAAAGACATTTTACTCCATACCTGTTTGATGAAGTTCAATGAAATTTGGGATAGTTGTAGCCTGTACTAAGGATCACAAATCTGTATACTTTTATTTTTGAAAAATATAACAGTTTCTGGGGAAAGAAAAAAAGAGTCGATTTTGAAAATGCATTTATTGTTCCAAAACAACTTAAGCTTCTGTCGAGGGATATTCCGCAAAACTTTATTACTGTTTGTCCCGACGTTGTGTACTACAATGTTAACTACAATGTTACGACGTAAACTATGTGATTTTGCCCTCACATGAATTCCTCCATGAATTGATATTGGACTCAGGTTCGTCTCCTCACGAAAAACTATGCAGTAGTTAAAAGCACACATTGGAAATTGTTCATATACGTTTGATTTAAACATATGACAGAAACCACAGAGATATACAAATTCAAAAGTAAAAGGACGTAGAAAACAACCATTTATAGTTTCACAAATTATGTACAATATGTAAAATTACATAACAAAACAGCAAAGAAATATCAATAAAAACGGTAGTAAAAAAAGAAATATACTTATTTACAAAGGGTCAAATGGTTCCAGGCCACTGTCAGTTGGTAGAGTACCTAGTACAGGACGCAGATATCGAGGAAAACCTAGACTAGATGGTAAGATTACCATGACTAAATAGACCATGTCTTATCTAAAGAGCAAGTCAAGAGTCTCCGTAACCGGCGAGCGTGTATAAGACGAACTATGAGAGTGGAGAAAACCAAAAAGGTCTGTAAGGAATGAACCTGGTGGAACTCTGTAGACTTTGCCTACTCCGCAAGGGATCTTACGTGGTGATATGGATTTGTAATATTAAAGTATCTTAAGTCGTGAAATAATAGTATGAAATATGTAACTTTGTTTATACACTAGATCATGCCGATATTATCCTACATTATATGCATTTGGTGAGTTTTAACTGGCCTGCATGAAGGTCCAAAGATATTAATCTTATTTTGTCGAAAGAAAAGCCTAGCAATCCGTCGATTTTCCTCTTTCTCTTCATCGGCGACTGGAAGCCTGGGGACCTGCTGAAATTGTTCTACAGCGAAAATTTCCTCATACTTAAGTCGACTTTATAAATACTTTTGGAAAACAAAGACGACTTGGTTTAAGCGACAAAACGTAGACCGCCTTACTTACTTTGTCAAATAGTCGCAGGTACGAGCCCCGCACAACACACGGGAATATTGATTTGGGATTTGTGATTTTGAAATAAAAAAGATATTTTATGCACATACAGGCACAATAAAAAAAAAATTTGTCCGTGTTAATATCCAGAACGGTGGAACCGATTTTTAATACGCTATCATTGGAAAATGTAGGATTTGTTAGAGGCTTGACTACTTTTTACCTTAGGAAATGCAAGATTTCAGGGGATAGTTGATTTCATTTCTCCACATTAACACGGCTGAACGGATTGAAAAGAAACTTAATATGGAAGTGTCTCTTAAGTCTTGGAAAATTATTATTCCAAAGAATCCTACCTATCTATGTCAAATTACAAAATAAACGCGTGCGAAGCCGCGGGAAACAGCTAGTCCGAAGATAAGTAAGATAGGATCGGAAGGTGCAGATCGTACTTTAACTATAATGGTGAGGAAAATAAAAGCTATTGATATTTCTGTGACATCTGTTATGGTCGTGTATAGGTACTTACAAAACCGCGCCCGTCTCGTATTCTTGCGTGTTATCTGTGTTTTGGCTTGTGGTTCTTTTCTTCTCATTGCTTACGGTTAGTTGTGGCGGTTGGACATTTGGAATTGGTTCCAATATTAGTTCAACATTAGGTTCAGTCATAGTATTACCTGCAAAATAGATTTTTAATCCCTCAGCAATAAACTTACGATCCAAATTGCCAAGATTATTTACTCATAAATTTATACATGTCAGGGTAAAATATAACTATCACTTGCTTTAACGGTGAAGGAAAACATCGTGAGGGAACCTGCATGCCTAAGAGCTTCTCGAAGGTGTGTGAAGTTCGCCAAACCGCACTAGGCTAGCGTGGCTATGGCCTAAATCCTCTCAGTTTGAGAAGAGGCCCGTGCCCAACAGTGGGACAATTTCTTAACAGGGCTAATATTATTATAGGGTAAAACTGTAGGCACGGTCAGTTTATAATAAACTTAGCGCACGATTGTAAACTGTCGACAGATGTGAGCTCAAAATATAATTTACAATTTAGCAAATACATTAATTTAAAATACGTCCATGTCTACATATCATTACGGTTGGTATCTCACGAAGGTAGCAGAGACAAGTCTGGAAACCTTAATCTATACTAATATTATAAAAAGGAAATATTAGTATTTTTGTGTTTGTAACGAATAAACTCAAACTCTACTGGACCGATTTCAAAAAATCTTTCACCATTAGAAAGCTACCTTATCCAGAAGTAACATAGGCTATATAACGGGTACGAAGTCGCGGGCAACAACTGGTAGTGCTTAATAATTTGTTACATTAACGATTAATAAGGATATTCTTTTGAACTTATATAAGTATTTGAAACATTGCTCATCTAACCAAATCAACTTACAGAACACAACAGACCTGATATCAAGAAACTTTTTCACTGTATTTCCGTTTATTATATTAATAGAATGTAGCGACCCCTATACATCGCCACATAGTTACGACTACCTACCATAAGATGGTGCTGACGGTTCGCCATACATGTCTAGAACGCGATATTAGAGTGCGCACGACGTGTAACATATATACAAGCCCCCGACAACAACTGTCGGGGAGAGTGGCAGGCCCCGCCAGACATAACATATGTCTGGCTGGGAGATCTTCCCTTTAACAAATGCCACAACGTTCCTGCCATAAGTATATCTGCGGAAGTTGACTGGAAGTGGCTAGAAGAGCAGAGCCGAATAAGAGACAGACTCAGGGGCCTATTTTGGGAGAGGTCTATGTCCAACAGTGGACTGATGCACAATAATGATGATGACTTGTATCCTATAGTGAGGTTACCTTTTTTTACGTCAGAAAACATATCCGGGAATGTGGGAGTCGGGCCAATCTCTTTTTTGATTGTTGCCTCAGCTAGTTTTATGTCATCACGGTGCAGAACAAAATCTGTCGGCATGTTGGTATGCTTGCTCACGTGCCGTACTAATCTCTGCAGGTTGTAGGCTGAATCTAACGCAAGTACGCCCTTCTCACTCAACCAGTCATCGCTTTGCATTGGTGCCTCCATGAAATACTGAATTACTGAATATTTATCCCCCTCCTTCTTTAATCCTTTGACATTCAGTCCAGTCAGTTTAGACATTTTTTCAAAATTCTTTTCTACATCTCTGTAGTCTATAAAAAAAATTTAGAACACTTGAAATTATAAAATTAAAATCTGGTATAATTTGGAAATTTCTAAAATTCATTATATAGAAGAAATAAATATATTATACCTAAGTCATCTGAATGCTTCATAGTCCTTAATAATGCAGCCTGTGATTTGATCCAATGTGCCTCTCTGTAGTTATACTGGGCTAATTCTTCTCGAAGTTTGTGCAAAATCCTGTAATTTAATAATAAAGAGAGACCTAAGTATGCCAAGTTTATAGCGCCGTCTCTTTCTCATAGCAAAGTATGATTAAAATAATAATATTGCTAAAACAATTGTAGTATTGTGATATTCATTATTTAAGTAATTTGCCTTTGAATATAAACGTATAATATATTAATACAATGCAAAGATATACTTACTCTTGCACATTCTTCAGTTTCTGCATCAAAAACATATGACACAACACACCATACTTATGCTTCACAGCCAATTCAAATGAAGGATTCAACTTCAGGCAATGATCATAGTGTTTAACAGAACTGTTGAAGTCTCCAAGAACGGCATACGCATTGGCTATAGCAAAATGGTTGATGGGGCACGTTGGGTCGTGATCCACAGCTGCACTTAGGATAACTGCAGCATCGCCACTGAATTTACTCCGATGGAGTACCAGACCCATGCTTAAAAGAGCAATGTCCTTGTATTGTCTGTTGAGCAACGAATACAGTAAGTGGTAAAATGATTGTAGCATAATTACCTATTATCTACATGACCTTTACTTCTTTACTGATCTCCTAATTTTAGGTGATTAGCTAGAATGGATAAGATTATACACTTATTTGGTATATTTTAAGCTCATATGACTATTTGCACGATAAAAAAATGTTTGTTTGACTGTGTTAATATCCGGAGCGGCAGAACCAATTTTGAATGGATTATCACTGAAAAATGTGCTCTACCTACCCCGCAAGGGATCGCGTGATGATATAGATAAATAGATAGATAGATCGCTGAAAAATTAAGGATTTTTCAGAGATTATTTAAGGCTACTTATTTGCTTGGAAAATGCAAGAATTATGCGGGATAGTCTTTATTTCTCCATATTAACACGGCTGAATTGATTTTAAAGATCCTTTCTTTCGGATACAGATATCGCCCACAGGATCAGATACCGACTTGCTGTTCCTCAAAATAAACTAGTTATGTTTTTTTTCTTAACCTATATTGTCCCACTGCGAGATAAAGGTCTGGCCTATAACTTTCCAAACCGATCTGTAATCGGCTATCTTTAGCCAATCCTTTCGAAGTTAAGTAGTTTTTGTAGTGTTCTTTACCTCCCATATTCACTTATATTCAGTTTGAATGTTATAAAATGAGGAATCTTTATCATTTGATTATTTCACACATTACACAGCTTGCGGTACACATGCAGTAAATGTTAAATAAAATACAAAACCTAATATATTTATAGCCTACTTATCTATACATATAATAAACCTGTAATGAAGTCGTGTCTGTACATGGAATATTTTTAGGTAATAACAACCCAGGGGTACTACTATACTACTATATAACCCAGGGATACTATCCACGTAGAAGCCAATTCTACAATTTTTGGCTTTCGTGTCTGTTTGTCTGTCTGTCGGAGGGTATGAACCGGCATAACGCAAAAACTACAAGGCGGATTTTAATGAAACTGTGCATGCGGATACCTTAAACTATTGGCTAATATTTCATATGACAGACAACATAGTTAATATTTATGTTTTCTATATTATAAACTGGTAATTCCTCCCAAAAAAAAGTACGTAGGTATTTTGTATGAAGTGTGTGTTTTTGTATGAGATGGCGTTAGCGTCGAATAAGATCGCGCTATAGATTAGTTCATATTTTACAAAAAAAACCACCTGTACGGGCTAAGACGGTACCCGTTGATGGAGAAACGACAGTCTAGAGGAAGTTGATAGAATATATTTGATGAATATAAAAGTTATCGCTTTATGGCGGTTATTGCGGGAAAGCTTTTATTTCTTAATACGAAAACGGCTAAACGTATTTAAATGAAACTTAATATGAAGGTGTCTCATTTCGTAAAATAATAAACGAAACACTTTAATCTGTAAAATTTCAACCCTCCTACGGGATAGTTATAATTTTATATACTTATACGGCTGAGCAGTCGTGAATCTTAGGTCGTGAAATAATAATACAGGATACTTTGTTAACACACTAGATCATGCTGATACTAACCGAATAAATTATATGAAAATCATACCAATATGCTTTTGATTTTTTTATCAGCCTATGGAAAGGTCTAAAAATATGAAACTTATTTTGGCTACATCAAAACCCTGCAATCCTCTGATTTCCTTCTTCCCTCACAGGTGGCTAGAGGCCTGGGGATTTTTTTAAATGGTTCTACAACGAAAACTTACAATTTTTTAGTTTAATATTCCATCCTACTTGATTTAAGCGTTATAGCGTAGATCGCTCAACATACTTAATGAAGTAGTTGCAGGTACGATTCCCGCACGGGAAAAAAAAAACAAAATTGATGTGTCAATCTGTGGTTTTGAAATATAGATTTTCTCTTAAGCTCATATGTCAATAAAACCGATCATTTTTAATTTTTTCTTCATTTTTTCGTTCTGTTTGTTTCGCCGTTTTAATGTGCGGAACGGCGGAACTCATTTTTAAGGGACAGTCACTGGAAGATAGAAGACTTTTCAGAAATTATTTTAGACTACTTTTTATCCTGAAAAAAAAATGCACGATTCCTGCGGGATAGTTTTTATATCTCCATACCAACATGGCTTAACGGATTTTAAAGAAAACTTAGTATAGAAGTGTCTTAGGTGTTGGAGTTATCACAGGATCTGTGTTATACCAGATAGACCTACCTACCTATGTCAAACTACTAAACTATATCATCACGCCAGTTCCCTTGCGGGGTAGGCAAATAGTAGACAGTTCCAACAGGTTCTTTCCTTACAGACCTCTCTGGCTTCCTCCACTCTCATAGGTCGTCTCATACACACTCGCGGTTACGGAGACTCTTGACTTGCCCTTTACATGAGACCCGGTCTATTTGGTCATGATAAGATAGTCTAGTACAAAATAATAGTAATAATAAATACATACATCATAACTGCCTCCTTGGTCGAGTGGCGCTAAATACGAGTGGCGATCACGAAATTCTAGGTACGAAACTACGATCTCACTGGTGCTTTTCTAACAAATAGTTCTTGGTTACTGTCTGGAGTCCGGAATGGAGCTCGATATAATGGCAATAGCTTCACCCACTATTACAATAGGAGCTAAGATCGTCTACGATATTGACGGTCCTATAGAACAATGTTACATATGCCAAACAAAATGAATGGCATTTGGGACTCTCATCCCTGTCGATAAGGTTATTTATGCCAAATATAAATACTGGATTATAAGACTTTGTTCATTGGACACATCGATATTTAAATGTACATAATACACCTCATCCATGCCGAAAAATAGTCCAGACTGTGTTATGTTTACATACTTCATTATCAACATTACCTTGGTGCATAATGCACAGCACGCCGACTACACTCCATAGCCTTAGGTGCATTCCCTCTGACCCTCCAATAAAGGGAGGCCATATTATAGTGGAGCCATGAAGAGCTGTTCTTTTTTAAAACTCCTGCTATCCAGTGCCCCAGCTGGTCTACTGTCATAACAGGTGATATTTGCTCTGGCAAAGATAGCTCAGGATTTGCACTTAAGTTTTCTCTGTGTATCAAACCCTGTAAAACATAATTTAGGTGTCAGCATTAACTTATTACATTATTTACCTGCTATAATTTGAGTCATTATTTATACAAGTGTAGTTTAAAACTTATCGTTCATAACAGATGCATATTTTACCATAATTATCTAGATTATAACAGTTGTCTTAAAATTGTATAAAACATTGTCACATTTTACAAGTATAACTGCAAATGGAAAATAATACTATTAGGATAATAATGCCTGCCTCATTGGTCTAGTGGCAAAGCGCATCGCTTGGTGATCACGAGGTCCTGGGTTCAAATCCTAGGGTGGACAAATGAAGCTTTTCTAACGAAAAACTTCAGTAGTATGAGTCTGGAGTCTGGAATTGTGCCCAGTATATGTCAATACGCTCGCCCCCTATTACATGGGACCTAACATCGTTGGCGAAAAGTGGGTGTACTCAGTATACCTCTGCCACCTCCACTTGGAGAATATAGGTGTGACGGTCTTTATTTTTTTATTTTAGGATAATAATGATATCTTTTGGCCTTATAGCCAAAACTGTGTTTTATTAGAAATTACAAGGATATTAAGTATAAAATAAAAAGTATTTACTTAAGTTATACACTAACCCCCGGTTAGCATGGGCAATATTTTAACATGATGTGCTGAAGAGCTTTAAGTGCCTTTCAAATAAAAATTACTGTGCTGAAAACATGCTCATGTGAACATAGGGTTATAATTAATATAGATCTTGTAAGGCGATCTATGCATGCTTAAAATACCTGAAGTTATAAACCAAAACTTTCATAATTTACCTCTAAATGTTCAAAAGCAAACATACTAAATGTCAGAGAGGATATTTTTTTACAATCAGGAACATCAACGTCTCCATAGTCAATATTATTAAGCATGAAATCCTTGCTTGGGATCTTTGATTTGCCATCTTCCAAGAAAGATGTGTACCAATCTATCAAGTTGAGTGGACCAACATTCAAACAGTTCTCATCCTGAGTAAGAACTGTGCCCACATCTATATCTTTCTCTAATTCAGCCCAGAGACTATTTAAAAGCAACTGCCTCTTGGATAGATCCTCATGCAAATTGATAATGTTGTCCCATCGAGTGTCTTGATTGAGGAATGCCAACAAATCAAATGGTTGAGCCATTTCAAATGGTGAGTCAAGCTGAAAAAATACAACTTTTAAATTTTTTATCTATCTATATCATCACGCCAGTTCCCTTGTGGGGTAAGCAGAAAATACAGAGTTCCAAAAGGTTATTCCCTTACAGACCTCTTTGACTTACTCCACTCTCATAGTTCATCTAATACACGCTCGCCGGTTACGGAGATTCTTGTCTTGCCCTTCAGATAAGAGACGGTCTATATGGTCATGGTAAGATAGTCTAGATCTTCCCCGGTACCTACATCCTTTCACTTTCGCATAGTATATGCGTTTTGTCATTCTTTCTTCCGACATTCCTTCTTTATATTCGTTTCGGGTCGGTTTGGGTATATAACCAATAGCGCATACCCTTTCTCATCTTTACACCGATACTATCTTTCATACCTACACACTTTCTTACTACGCTGTTGCAAATACAGTCAGTCAGCTTGACTCATATCTTCCGCAGAGCTTGCATTTCGACCATATTTATCCTGCTTTCATTCTCCTTCTTACATACCCAACTTTCATTGCCATATAACAGCTTTGGGATATAATTTTTTTTATAAAACAAACATATCATAATCAAACATTATCTCTAATTGTTCACCAACTGTATCCACAACAGTGTTGTAAGAATGTGTAGATATAAAAATAGATATTATAATATCAGCCCATACTGTCCCACGGCTGGGCAAATATGCCTTCTAATAGTAATAGGTCATACTCCACCACACACACCCAGTGTGTCTACACTGGGTGTGTGTGGTGGAGGCAGGTCTGTGGCCACCTGCTATTGGAACTTATCAACCCACCTACAAGGCTTCTAACTCAGCTTAATGACTACCACATAAAGTGTTCACTGGGACCAATGGGTTAACATGGCTTCTGACAGACGCTCAAATATGAAAACTACAAACAGTAACCCTTAACCTGTGATCGGTACGAATGCAGCGGTCACACAGTGCTACAAGTAGCTCCAGTGTTTCTATTACGTCAATACCTAATAAAAGTAGGTATTAATGTGATAGAATGGACATGCATGCCTGAGGATAGAAAAAGAAACATATATACTATGCAAAAGGGGGTGTAGGTACTGTAGAACACCATAGCTTGTCTTACAATGATGATGAAATAGGCAGTGTCTTATCTGTTAGACAAGTCTCCATAACCGGTCAGTTAATATTAGGAGGTGAGAGATTTGATATAAAAGAACCTGTTATCCATTCTATTTCATAAATATTCAATGAGTTGAACTATGTCCTATAAAATATTCTTCTTGTCATAATAAATAACATTACAAACATCATAACTTTCACTTCATTTTTATGAATCTATTCAAGTTCTATGTATGTTTTATGAAAGAAACACAGTACAAAAAATGGTTTACAAATTATTTATAGACCTTACTGCTTTTAAGCTCACACACGCGGTCACTTAGAAGACCCAATGCAACTAAAGAGCCCTTACAATCACTAGACATTAAGCATTAATTTAGAGTATTTGAGGATAAAATCATTAAACATTTTAATGAAACTGGTAAATTCCATCATACCCTTGGTTGTATTAATCCATTTTCAGTGACCATCCAATGAGTAAAAGCTTGTATGTTGATAGTACACAAACTGAATATGAACCAAAGTTTTAATAACGCCATATTGTACTAGAGAACTGTTTTAACACCAACAAACCATATTTCTAATACAAGACTTGCCAATTCCAACAATTAAAATAATTGTTCGACTCTAGGAAAACGCAAAATCAAAGAAATCGTCAAAATCCAACTCCAAACGATTTACGAATGAGGCCAAATGTCAAATATCAAATCATGCCAACATTGGCATCTGTCATTATTAGCGCAATCAGTGCGTTCTCCTGGAGGATCTTAATGCTTACGCTCACGACCGTTACTTTTCCTGTTCGATTGGCTTGTTAGCAGTACAATCATACAGCCAAGCAAAACATCTTTGTCGAGAATTTAAATCATTGCCTTTTTTTTATTATGGATGTTCACTGATATTTCCGTCAGTTACAGACCAATTTTGATGATTCTTTCTTTATTGGGTTCAGTTAGGCTCCAAGGACGTCCCATTTTAATTTAATTGGTATTGGACCTTGGACTTTAAAGCTACACCAGGGAACTCCTTAACGACAAACAATAGGAATGTGCAAATTGAGATATTATGGTTATTACGTAAATCCTATAGGTACCCTGCTATAGAACTAAGCAGAATGTAAGCCAACTAGAGCTAATTTGCTTATAAACCGATTTGGGTGATTCTTTTTCCGCTGGATTCAATAAAGTTTCAAGGTGGACCCATTTTAATTTCATCAGTATTGAACCTTGGATTTTAAAGATACACCATGAAACTTCTTAATAACAAACAATCAATTAATCAATCAGCCTATCGCAGTCCACTGCTGGACATAGGCCTCTCCTAACACGCGCCATTGCACACGGTCCTCCACCTTCCGCATCCAGTCTGTCCCAGCGACCTTTTTGAGGTCGTCGGTCCATCTAGCTGGGGGCCGTCCTACCTTACGCTTACCAAGTCGCGGTCTCCACTCTAGGACTCGTTTGCTCCATCGGTCGTCGGTCCTTCTGCAGATGTGACCAGCCCATTGCCACTTTAGCTTACTGAGTTTGCGAGCTATGTCGGTAACTTTGGTTCTTTGTCGGATTACCTCGTTACGAATTGTATCGTTCAACGAGACGCCGAGCATAGCTCGCTCCATAGCCCGCTGTGCGACTTTGAATTTGTGGACCAGTCCCACTGTGAGTGGCCACGTCTCGGCCCCGTAGGTCATAACAGGTAAGACGCATTGGTTGTACACTTTAGTCTTCAGGCATTGCGGTATAGGCGAAGAGAAAACGTGACGTAGTTTGCCAAATGCTGCCCAACCCAATTGGATCCTGCGGTTGATTTCTTTCTCGAAGTTGTTTCTACCAAATTGGACAACTTGTCCAAGGTAGACATACTCCCGAACAACTTCGAGCATCGAACCATCGAAGTAGATCGGTCCCGGCGTGACATGTTCATTAAACATGATCTTGGTTTTATCCAAGTTCATGCCGAGACCGACACCTCGAGAGGCTCCATTTAGGCTATGCAGCCTTTCGCGTAACTGTTCCAGTGATAACAAACAATAGGAATGAGAAAATTAACATACTATATACCCATAGTACGTTACGTCAATCCTATAGGTACCCTACTATAGACCGCCAATTCCCTAGGGAATTGGTTCAGAAAGTGGCGTATTGAGGTGAACCCGGACAAGAGCGCTGCGGTGTTCTTCTCCAGAGGTGCTACCCCGCGCCACTCCCTGCGCCGCCCTAGAAGTAATCTCGGCCAAGTGACCATGTTCGACCGACCCATTCCCTGGGTCAAAGAGGTTAAATATCTAGGGGTCCGTCACCGAGCATCATTTGTGCTCGGTCGTCTCCATTCGTTAATCTGCAAGCGGAGTAAAATGTCCCTTAGAAATAAGGTGACACTTTACAAAACTTGCGTTCGACCCATCATGACTTATGCGTGTGTTGTGTTCGGGCATTCGGCCCCCTCTCACATCGATAAACTCCAAGTGGTTCAAAACCGCTTCCTCCGTAAAGCCGTAGGAGCCCCCTGGTTCGTACGGAACGTCGACCTCCACTCCGATCTAGGTCTCGAACGTATTCGCGCCTTTATTAAAAAGGCGTCAATACGTCACTTCGCGAACGCATCTACCCATGCGAATCCGTTAATCGTAGCCACCGCCGACTACGATCTCCCCCCCGACCCCTGCCGTCACCGCCGGCCGCGACATGTTCTCACCGACGCCCCCGATGCTTTGTCATCCCTTCTTTTCGCTCAGAATACGGGCGACGACGACGACGTAGTAGTAGATCCCCTCCCATACCCGGCGGTTGACCGGTGCACTTAGTAGTGCACCCGTCCCCCTACAGCGACTGTCCCAACCGAAGGCACCCTCGAGTATGTCGCCTCTTGCCCTTCTGGCTGGCTAGAGCGTAGTGGTTGCACGCTCGCCTTTAAGTCTGGTAAAGCTGTAAAGGCCTCGCGGCCAACAGCGTACATCATTCACACACACACACACACACCTAAGCAGAATATTAAACTACTTCAAAAAAGGAGGAGGTTTATAATTCGTTTGTATTTTTTTTTATAATTTCTTTGCTTATGAACTGATTTTGATGATTCTTGTTGCATTTGGTTCAACATAGCTTCGTAATAGTCCCATTTAAATTTTATCGCTATTGGACACTGGGCTTTGAAGATACACCAAATGTGGAAATCACACTCCTTGACGGCAAACAGCATAAATGTGGAAAATTAGTTATTATGAGTTTTATATCATTCGTATAAGTACTTTACTGTAGAACAAAATTAGGATAATGTAACAGAGGTATATAAATAATAATAATGAATTCATACACCACTTAAGATTGTAAACTATAAAACTTTAAAAAAAAAGGGAAATCGACTTTAAAAAGCAAAAATTAATATTTGAAGTCGGTGCCAAGTAACCGACTGCACCAACCAGCACCGACTTCAAATATTTATTTATTGCTTTTTGAAGTCGGTTTCCGTTTTTTTAAGTTTTTTATCTTGTTTCGATCTTTAGGTCAATACCATTATAAGATTTTGTCTGTTTTTGTAAAGAATATTAAAAAGATCTGGCGTGACCATATAGATAGACATTTAAAACAAAATTGGGATTGACACATCTAAACACTAACCAATAAAAAATTGTTTCGGCATCATGCACACACCATAAAATATATTTTGAAAAGACTTTCATACTTGAAAAGCTTATTTATCTGACTTAACTTGTGTGATGATGCGCTTGATTAAAATCAATTAGGTAGAATCGAAGATACAGCATAAACTCTGTGTAGTACGCGAACGGGTAAAATCTTTTGAGCGTTTTGATACGTACTAAAATTTTTAGGTCAGTTCTAAAATTTTTAGTGAACTACGTTTCCATGGTCGCATTTATGATATACCTAAAAATATTTACCTTTTTTGTATTCATTTGGTTAGCACCATGCGGCCAAAATCAATGACTTTATTAATGACGTATGCGCGACACCCACAACGACCGCACAGTCGAAATGTTAAACAACGAAGAGGCGTAGTGAGCGATTTGAACGATTAGTGCAACATATCCAGTAACTTCTGACGTAACCAGACGTAACCCATTAAATAATAAAATCAAAGAAATTTGTAAGAATAAAATATTATACTTAAGTAGGTGCCTACTGTTTTATGCTATGAGAGTGGGGAAAGCGAGAGAAGTCTGGTCTGCCTACCCCGCAAGGGATCTGTTGTGATGATGTAGATACATAGATAGAGAGATACGCACTTATACACATCTTAATATAGGCGACTCAAGTATTTCAGTATATATTATACTACTCTTTGAGGCGACTGTACGTCCACTTATCACCGACAATCTTAGTACCCAAATTAACAAGGGGCGGGCCTATTGCCATTGTACCGGGCGGCACAATTCTCCGAATTTTGTGTGACATGAACCACACTTTATTCGACCTAGGGTTTGGGACTTCGTGATCGCTATCGACATAGGTTTTTTAAATATCGATAAGTTCATATCGGATAAGATCGTTAAAATTTTGGTACATACACATAGTACTATAGCCTGTCTGCCAGTTAGGGCCTTGCCTACTCTCACAAATGAGGGTAACAAAAAATATGTCTTCTCTGCCAGCGTTCATTGATAAAGGTAGGTTTGTAGCCACCTGCTGTTGGAAATTTTTAAACCCCTCGTAAGATTCCAAACCTGACTTAACAACTACCACATAAAGAAGAGCCGGGGCCAAGCTTAGCGTGCCTTACGAAGTTGAAATGGAAATGCCACAATGTAATGCAAGGAAGACTGATCGAGCCGAACACAGCTTAACATTGTTAATTGCTAAGATGTAGATCTCTACTAAGAATACCGCGGTCCTGCAGTACTTATCCAATTATATTGTGTTATTTATAAAACGTGCAAGATGCCCACTTATTTAGCTATACATATGTACGTACCATTGCGGGCTATCAGCGTACATTGTTGTCTACGATACTATGTCTCCAACTACCGATCCAAAGTAACGACCCGAATACTACCCACGTATATAACTACCTACGAGCAGGAACTTACTCTGGAGCTGCATACCTAATTTAGCGCCTAGTAGTTTTACGCTCAGAGAAACAAAGAAATTAGTTATAGGAAAATAGCCAATAGTACATAGGTATGTAGATCTGTATCTACTACTAAGGCTAATCTTTAAAAGTAATTACCTACTCAAGTCTTAGTCTAAGTACCTACTATACGGATTTCATCCAGTTCTCCCCAATAGATGTGATGTGAAGCAGTGATAGCCTAGTGGTTAGACCGTTGGACTGCGAAGTCAGAGGTTTCGGGTTCAAACCCAGGCACGCACCTTTATGTTTTCGAAACCATGTGCGTATTAAATGTTAACTATCACTAGCTTTAACGGCGAAGGAAAACATCGTGAGGAAACCTGCATGCCTAAGTGGTTCTCGAAGGTGTGTGAAGTTCGCCAACCGGCACTGGGCCAGCGTGGTGGACTATGGCCTAAACCCCCTCAGTTTGAGAGGAGGCCCGTGCCCAACGGTGGAACAGTTTCTCTAATAGGGCTGATATTATTATTCCTCAATAGATTCACTGATATACAAAGAAGTGCAAAATATGAGCTCGCCATCTCTTAGTGTTATAGGAAAGCAGTAAGTAGTTCATAAGTCTATATCTAAAACTTATATCAGAAACTACCTGCTACCTATACGGATTCCGTCCAGTTTTCCTTAATAGATAGTCTGATTTACAACTAAAGGGTTTTAAATTTTGTACATACTAATTGGATTCGTCATCTCTGCGTTTTTCACACATTTTGGGCGGTTCTTAGATCTCTCCAGCGATGCCGCATTGACTATCGGTACATTGAGGTGTTGAGGTGCTTGTATAATAACGCCACCATGTCAGTCCGAGTACAGGGGCAGTGCACGAAAGCGATCCCCATAAAAAGAGGAGTAAGGCAGGGAGACGTCATTTCTCCGAAACTGTTTACGGCCACCTTAGAGGACGCCTTCAAGCTCTTGGAATGGCAAGGACTTGGCATCAACATCAATGGCGAATACATCACTCACCTTCGATTTGCCGACGACATTGTGGTCGTGGCGGAGTCGCTGGAAGATCTAGGACGAATGCTCGGTGACCTCAACAGAGTATCTCAACAAGTGGGTCTTAAAATGAACATGGACAAAACGAAAATAATGTCTAAAGTCCATGTCGTACCCACCGCACTCACCGTTGGGAACTCTACTCTTGAAGTTGTCGACGAATACATTTACCTGGGACAGGTAGTCCGGTTAGGTAGGTCCAACTTTGAGAGAGAGGTCAATCGACGAATCCAACTCGGCTGGGCAGCGTTCGGGAAACTGCGCAACATCTTCTCATCCAAAATACCTCAGTGCCTTAAGACTAAAGTTTTTAGTCAATGTGTGTTACCAGTGATGATATATGGATCAGAGACGTGGTCTCTTACAATAGGTCTCATAAAAAAGCTCAGAGTTGCTCAGCGAGCTATGGAGAGAGCTATGCTCGGCGTTTCTCTACGCGATCGAATCAGGAATGAGGAGATTCGTAGAAGAACCAAGGTCACCGACATAGCCGTTAAGATTAGCAAGCTGAAGTGGCAATGGGCGGGCCACATAGCGCGTAGATCGGACGGGCGTTGGGGCAGAAAGATTCTAGAGTGGAGACCACGTATTGGCAAGCGCAGCGTGGGACGACCGCCTGCCAGATGGACCGACGATCTTGTGAAAATCGCAGGAAGTCGTTGGATGCAGGTGGCATCGGACCGGTTACGCTGGAAAGCGATTGGGGAGGCCTATGTTCAGCAGTGGACAAGTATAGGCTGAGATGATGATGATGATGATGATGATGAGTGTTCTGTATCCGTGTCCCGTACGAAGCCGGGGTGGATTGCTAGTAATTTATAAATGATTGAATGCAGGGTGAACATGGTTGTAGTTGGCACGCAGTTACAAGCACCAGCTGAACATAGGCATCTATGCATTGCGCATGTCCAAATAACCTCATTCAATCCACGCCTTAGTTCATCCACATGAATTTCAATATTGTATTTTTACTATTACAAAGGCATCTACGATTTAGCACAAAAGACACTTTATATTGTTTACATACATTATTATTACAGATATTAAACGTCCGGTTGTAAAACTGCAGTGATAGAAAATGTAACATGAAAATTGTGTAATGGATTCTTAATGCATTAAATCGTAATTAGAATTGTAATAGGCAAGAAAGCTGTAAACATGTGAACGCAGTGTTCAAAGGTATTGAGTGAGAGATATAAAATGGTAAATGACGCAAAAGTACAGTCGCCGCCGAAATTGGACGAGCAAGGCGACGGACGCACAAACGCGGCATGCCATCTGAACAGAAGTGTTAAGACTTTGGAATATAAGGTGAATGTGGCTGTAAAAATACCTCTAAAATAATAATGAAAAATGACATCAAAATCTTCCTTTATTCGTTGAATCACATTACATTCTTTTTTTTCAAAGGGACTTCTTTGGACATGTGGCTTAAGAGAAATTTGCTTAACTGCTCTCTGGCTTCCATTAGGTGCTTTAATATTTTGTTACGTGACAGCGTCTATGTTTCAAGCAGATGACATACACGAAACACATTGTAGGGTAAGTACCTATATGGTGTTAATTTGTAACTCTTGAGTAGTTGAAATAAAACTATTTTTTTTTTTTTCTTTTTTCGGATTTTATCCGCGATAAAATCCGAAAAAAGAAAAAAAAAAAAAATAGTTTTATTTCATGTGTAATATTCGCGTAAATCTAAGAACTCTTGAGTAGTTGTCACACAACTAAGAGGAGGTGGCAGATTTTTTTTTGAACACCCACCTTATTTCCAACGATCACCATATCCCAAAGTAGGCAGTAGAGGAGAACCTATTGCCGTTATACTGGGCACAAGCCTAGATTCCGAACTAGGTACCTACAGAGTGCGTCCATTTTATGTACGAGCATTAATTAAAAAGGAAACTAATGGACAAGTGCATCCTCCCTACCCTCACTTATGCCATATCAGCCTTGGTCATTAAATGATAGTCAAAAGTCCATCCTTTAAGTTTGCCAATGGAGCGCAGCATTCTTGGAGCCAAGTTGGCAGCTCGTATCAGAATCTTGGTTCTGCGCTTCAAAACAAAAATTGTTGATGTAGGCCACTCAGCTGCAAGGCTGAAATGGAACTGGGCTAGACATATCTGTGGCATGTTGGATACGCTTTTTACGCAAAAATTACCACAGTGTGGGTCCCACCTGGCGGGAAGCGACAGCGCGGCAGGCCCAGGAATAGTTAGCGAGACCAACTGGACTCCTATAACAAAGACTGCCATCAACTTGCACTAAACCGAGATGAGTGGGAGAAGGAAGGGAAGGCATTTGCCTTCAAGTGGGACAGTAAGGGGTTTTAATAATAATAATAATAATATGCATAGCCTTTTATAAAATATATAGGGTCATGTTCTTCGAACGGCAAGCAAAGAAAACTAGATCCTTCATCTTCACTAAATGTGCTTGCCTTCTTTACTTGTCCAGTTATCGTATATATACCAGCCAAATTAACTAGAAAATGTGAAATTAGACTAGATTTACTTCAATTAATTTTTTTTTTATATTATTCATATTTTCAGGTTTACAATGTAGTGCCGTCAATAAGTGCGATTACTGGGATAAGCCCCCAAAGGTATATTTGGAGGATATGCGTCGCTTTTCATTTAGGACCAAGGTTGTTGATAGGCTCTTTGTATTACAACTATCATAAGCAGCGCACAGCTTATATTATTGAGGAGAAGGTGAGTGGCAGCATTTGCTGAATTTACTAGAAAATGCAAAGAATAATAACAAATCTACATACACCATCATCTTCAAAAGATTCGAAAATCATTGGATGATTTATCTACTCTTAGGGGGTATGATCGTATTTCATTTTACCATTAAGCTCTGGCACGCTTTGTCACGACGATGAGACGCGATTGCTCGATCAATCAATCATTCCATACTTCCACACTCATGTTATAAATGTGAAAGTAATTCTGTTTGTCTATAACATTTTCACGCCTAAACCGCTGAACAGATTTTTTGATAAAATTAGGCAAGGAGAAAGATTGCACCTTGGGGAAGGATATAAGCTACGTTTTGTTTAAAAAATTAACACAAGAAATCGCGGCTAATACTTAATTATCGTCGTATTTATCGTGGCTCCTAAACTATTTTTTGTATCGACAGCGACTAACCTAACCAAATAGATGTTTTATCATATTGCGAATATTTACAATTTAGTTGATGGGTTCCATTCAAAGTGCGTCGTCATGCAAGCGAATTTCGTTTTCGGACACCTTTATTAATTGATTGCTGGCTACCATTTCTAAGCAACACACCTTTCTTTACTGTACCTCCCTCAACGTGCCCTTGAGCCAATAATGTGGTATGAATAATAACAAGTTTCGTATCATGTTCCATCACTTTTAATATACTTACCTGTAAAGAAAATTCATAAATGGAGACGAGTTTCTGCTCGCTCTTTGGCCAATTCGAATTGTATGTTACGATTCTTCACCGACCTTTTTTAAATAATTTGACTTGTCACTGAGCTATCCCCCTGGATCTCAGTTCAGTTTCTCGCATTTCCCTTGCAATATTTTATACCAATAATTTTTCACGCAATTTGGTAACTGCAGCCAGACGTTTTTGAATAAACTAAATGAATTTAAAATAATTGGCCTAAATTTAAATCAATCCCTTCTCTAGTGGGCCAGAATAACTATTATCCAAGTTATCATACTTGTTCTCTGTCCAAAATATGTGGATTGTGGCTTTGGCCCAGCAGTGGGACCTTTATTATATGCTTATAAATGGTAAACAGAAAACGTTTTAAATATATACTTTTTTCTATTTGGGTTTTTGAGTGAGGCCCCTACAAGAAAGAAGCTCCGGGCAATTCCCCTGCTCGCTACCCCCTAAGGTCGCCACTGGCTGTTAACGTGCCCGTCAGGAACTCACAGTATGTCAATTAATCATTACATGTAATTATTCCAGGCTCGACTTCAAGCGACGAAGTTGGGTGAAGCGTGCTATTGGTTGAATTTTATAGAGCTGTTTGCGCTTACTGGCGTAACGTATATTTCCAATAGGGAAAATTATTGTAAGTATTTATTAAAATATTTCTTCACACTTTTTTCTGTAATGAAAATGTTGCCAGTAAAAAGTCTATGCTTGCGGTGGCTAGTGCGAGTCACTTTCTTCTCTCTTATATGGTCGAGGGAGCTGCTCAAGTAGCTGCATACTCGTGAACGGGTCCTGCTTGTGGAGGCCGGTCCACCCAGAATCCTTTGGCTTATCATTCTTTATAAATATTATTTTTAGTTTTATATCTCTGTCGGCATCACACAGCACACTGGAGCTGGATCGTATAATTGATTTTGTATAGTACAAAAATGTAAGTATAAATACAGAAAATGATAAAAACAAAATGAATGGAGAATTAGAGAAAAAAGATAAGCCTCCTGAGTTTCTCAACGAATTTTCTCAGTGGAGACCGTGTTGCGATTCGGTGGTAGTTCAGTAAGTTAAAGATAACGTAAATATGACCATTTGTAAGTACCCCCGCAGGGTATTTTAATTTCAATTTACGTGTTTTCTTTGATGAAGTAATCAAAAGGATTTTTTGGCGCGTCGCCTTCAGAATCAGCGTGTGTGAAATATATAGATATATGAAACACACAACATGAAGACACATGTAGATATATGAAACATACCACCACAATACCGCGCACAATTTGTAACTTTAGTTTGCTTCCGAAAATGTTTCGATAGGAAAACATCAAACACATTTCATGCTACCTAGGATTTCAGTCCATGACCTTGTTATTGCCTGCCCCCCCCCCCCCCCCCACACGAAAAAAGCAGTTAATATAGAGTAGACGTACAACTATATACTGATCTATCTTTAGTCACGCCAGATCCCTTGCGGGGTAGGCAAAGAGTACAGAGTTCCAACAGGTTCTTACCTGTATACTGATTCTAAAGCCTATATAAATCTCTTTCCAGTTGTTCACGAGAAGATTTTCATAGTGTTCATGATCGCAGCACTGCTGCATATGTTGTGTCGTGCGCGGGTCGGCTGCATCGGCAGCGACTGGGTGAAGCCGGTGAGGACCAACAAGCTCGTGTGGACGTTGTTCTACGTGGCCATCGCAGCCACCCTCGGACTCGTTATATTCTTCCTGAGGCACCGACTGTTGTGTCGACCTTTGGGTAAGATACAGTTAATATCTTAAAGCCTCAGTACATATAGGTCGGAAAGAAGCGTTGTTCAATTTGGACAATGGGCGTAGTACTCATTTCTTGTTGTATCTATGATAAGTCATAGAACAAAAAGAAAAAAAATACAAACACCGTCATGATTAGTTATACTTCCAAAGCGGAGGTAGCAGAGGCGTACTGTGTGCCACATATAGTCGACAATGTTAGGGCGCAATGTAAATAGGATCAGCCTATGGCCATCATACAGGGCACAATAACAGACTCACTTTGTCCGACTAAAGATTCGAACCCAAGACCTCGTGATTGCCACTAGCATTATACGCCACTAGAGCAATGAGATAGACACAAGATCTTGCTCGTAATTAGTTGATGTGAAGCCAAATGCTGACATACGTAATTGATGCTTTGTTTCATAAGGATAAGGGTCCAAACCGCCATTTCTTACTGTAGTATAAAGCATACGCAAAAAGGTAATAGTAATGTGTAAGCCCTGCTACACCAGAGCAGTACGTTGGAGGCCACTAAGTCACACAGAAATCTTTATATTTCCAGCCTTCACGTGGTTTTCGGTATGCGAGTACATACTGGCAACTGCGAACATGGCATTCCACGCCATCGTCGTCCGCGACCTGCCTCTACACGAACTCCAAGTGGTGTGTCCTACACACAGTAAGGCGAACTGAACGTGTACATACATAATTCCATTGAGAATCGATCCGGTCAGCGACACTAACGGAACACAGACCAAGAAGAACGTTACGGATTTGATTAGGTATCTGTTAAACTATAAAAAATATTTGGGACAATCTGAAAGGAAATTCATACTCTGTAGTCTTTATATATTATTCTGTATTTAAGTTAGCATATACGAGATACATCTCCATTGAATAGGTTCTGCTAGTGCTGTGAAAATTCAGTTGAATGAACTGCTTTAGAGTTGAGTTCTGATTCTACGATTTATAGTGAGTGAGTCAGTTTGTACAGAATATCTGTAGGTAAACGGACGGTTCAAACTATTTTTAAAAACTATTGTGATAGTTTTGAAATGATAACGTAAGGTGACAATTAGTGTGTAGGTGAACAAATCAACAATAATTGACCACAACGTAAAACGCACTACGTACTTATAATTCATTAAGTCTGATACTTTTAGATCCACAAATTATAAAAGTGTGGTGGTATGAAAAACCATATAAACACTATCCGTACTGACTAAAAATCTCTTCCAAAAATTGCTTTTTGAATTAAAGTTGGTCTTGCGACTGTGCCTCCTGACTAGCGGATAACCTGTTTATGTCTTTACAATCAATGTTTTACGATTATCAGCATGTTGTTACAATTAACCTAAGTCTCTTATACTGAATGGCAATCTCTACATCGAGACGTTACAAAGCACTATTCGTGATACAATAAGATCAAACCATTCATCACATCTACCACGATCATTTTTTGGCTTTTAGTTGCTAACTGTGTGTATCAAATTCTATGCAACCCTGCGCTCATAAACTCTATCGTAGAGTACTGAAGTACTCTATAGTATATTCCAATCAGTTTTAAGCTTTGTGATTTTGTGATACGGCCGAGTTTCTACCTTTATTTAAGGAAGGCTTTTCAATACCAGAGCGTTATTTCTCTTACAATGCCAAACTAACATACGTGATAAGTATACCATATTATAAATTCGTGATTTATTAAAAAAGTATACCTATACTCACGCCAATCCCCTATCCTACTCAGAAAAAACAATTTAGAAATTATTAATTAGGGTTTATCACGAGATATCACAATATAACACCATACCAACTTAAAGATAAGCCCTTGCAAGTCTCATAAGTCCTATGTAGGTACATACGTAAAAACTTAAAATATTTAGTTAATAGAAAAATTGCAAGCGTTTGTTTATAGGTATAATATTATGTATTTCATCAGTACAAAATTTGTGAACGAATTTCACTGCCTTTTTGTAGTTAATTCCAACAGACATTAGTTAGTATTATTTTAAAATTATATATTGTATGGTTAATGCTCCAAATTTAAAGTCCAATATTTTCAAAGGGTTGATTATGTGCGGTAATAAAAAATGCAAATGTAAAGATTCTTTGTATCTAGTAAATACATTTCTATAATTTTGTTATTTTAAGTTACTGCAATAATTTTCCCAAAAGACGCATCTGAAATCAAAAATATAGGTTTATTAGATTATTACTTGAACTGAAGTGGATTATCATAGTGTCAATTGTTTTTTTCAGTCTTGTTTGCAATGTAAAAAATTGAAAATATTTATCTCCAGACGTGTCTTAATAGGATTGTTTGTCGTCAACCCCAAACGCACGTTTTGGCCATGCCTTTTGACATAACTATGCAAGAACAGAAGGGGCAGAAAGATTCTAGAGTGGAGACCACGTATTGGCAAGCGCAGCGTGGGACGACCGCCTGCCAGATGGACCGACGATCTTGTGAAAATCGCAGGAAGTCGTTGGATGCAGGTGGCATCGGACCGGTTACGCTGGAAAGCGATTGGGGAGGCCTATGTTCAGCAGTGGACAAGTATAGGCTGAGATGATGATGATGATGATGCAAGAACACCCGAAGACGAGAGATGGGCGCTCTGCGAAACAGGATATTGTGCATAATATGGATAGATATTCAATACGCTCAGCAATGTATAAAAAAACATCAATTTATCCAGTAATGCTAACCGTTATTAAAGTAAGGGAATTTGCTTCTGAATATTAGAAAATAATCATAGATAAAAGTTCAGTAAAGTCGATGAAGTTTTATATTGCCATAACCATGCCATAACGAAGTTTAAACACAAGTTATTTTCTGATCTTATTTTATAAAACATCGATTCCTCCATCATAGACTTCCCTTACTCAGTCTTCAATTTGAGTTACATATAAGGACAAAATTCTTCCGCAATGTTTTATTTGCGAAAAGTTTTTTTTAAATAAGTATAATTTACCTTATTTATATTTTTTCAACCAAAGGACCAAATTGTTATTACTACGGTACCTAAATAGGAACAAAGTATTCACACCAAACATATCCTAATTAAAATAATTCTTCACATAGTACATACTACATGTTTGTTGTTGTAGGAAATGAAACAATTTGGATAACGTAAAAGTAGTTAGCGAAGTAAAATAATTTTGCTAGATCGTAGTATTGTTTTGTTTTTGAGAAATTTAGACATAATACTTCTGTGAGCTTTTGCTCGCAAGGAAGATCTCGTGGCGTGTTGGAATCCTACCGATTAAATACCTCACGCTATCCAACATCAACAATTTGAAAGTATTCCGGGATCTCCTGACAGAACGCACCGATGCTCCTGAGCGCTCGCCTTTGATGGTCGGTAGATAAGACTTTCTTTTTCTGGCAGCAAGGCAATACTTACGGCGGCGCTTCACGACGCTATCCTCCTCGGAGAGATAGTAGTAACCCGGCCCAACATTTAAACCAAGAACTTTAATAAATTATATAACCAAACAAACCACTAACCAACCAGCGCAAGGAGAGCCTGAAAAGAACCTGTTTAGTACCATCACTTAGCCGGACTTGACGTTGAAGAAGCACCTAAATGTGTGCATTAGTATGCTGCTGGCCACGGGGCTAGCTAAGGGCATTTTAGAGCACTATGGGGAAGGCTGTGCACCTGTGACCTCGCCGACGAGGTCAGTGTCTGATCTTGTGTGCCGAAAAGAGGGTATACACTCCTAGTGTCACTGAGAACTTTCTGTCGTCAAATTTATGATTGTTAAATTTTTTGATTTGTTTCGTATAATAAAATCTAAATTTTAAACTCTCACGATAGCGAGAACGAGTTTTATAACCAATTCTGACATTAATTATGATTGTTGTTTTTGACCTGTGGCACCACATAGTCTAGTTTAATATATTAGCTCTAGACTTCAATATACCTACCACTCTAGAAGTAACCACAGGGTCAAAGGTAGGTGCCATTTAATGTATTCAAAAATAGGTCATACGCACCACCACTGACACAAAATCAAAAAACTAAAGAGTGCCTGCTCCGAGATACCTGCTGAAATTGGTATTATACCAACATAATTGTATGCTAATACTTATGTCACATAGATCTCCATATAATTAGTATTTTTTTAATGAAAGTATTCTTCCAATAATGTGAAAAAATCCTATATAGTTTATACCAATTATAGCAAATAGGGTACAGTTATAAGATAATTTTATTGTTTAAAACCTTGGGTATTATACATTTTTATTGTAGCTATATGTACATATGTTTTTATAGTTAGATACTTACATCCATTGTTTGTTATAGCTTAAATATTATTGCATTAATAAAAATTAATTGATATACACAGGCTACCTATTCGTTAAGTTACCTACATCGTTTATTGTTAAAATGTAGGAGTTTGTAGCTGACATTTTTTGTAATGAAATCTCTTGCTTTCGAATTTAAGATTAGGTAATGGAAAGGTACTTATACCTAAATGTTCATTATTATTATGGTCATGGACATTATAACACACAATTAAGTACATAAAGCACAGAAGTAATTAGAGATACAAAATATGTACGTACCTACACATAATTATAACTAAAAGATTAAACTACCAAGAACGTTCTCGGTAAAATGTGTACATTTAGAATATCAGTGTTGCGTAAAATCGAATCTATTTATTGTGTTTATGGATTACGATTGATTATTATCATAGCAGTTGTTAAATAAATATGATTAGCTAGTATTTTTTTCTGTTTTACTGATTGTACTAAATGTTATCTATCAATATGCAGTAAACCATCTCATTAAGTAGGTACTTATTTATATTTCGCTAATAAAATGAAACATGGCAGAGTTTGTTGTCATGCAATTATGTTTTAAAGCAATAAATAAATCATAAGCATTGCAGTTTTTTTTCGTCTAACATAGCCTTCATGCCTGGAGAAGTAGGTAAGAAAAGTTTTGGTCATATTTTATATTATAACAAGGACTAAAGCTTAGCCCCGCGTTTATCATAGTACTATATTGTACTATATCTCCATAATATGAAACGATTAAAATTTAGGTATAAAATCTTATAAGAAGATTAATTTGGTGACAGAATAACTAAATGGTAAATAAATATCAGTACATACATTAGTCTACAAATTTCAATTAATAAAGGTTAGAAAAGTGACTCAGTTGACTTTAAAACATTCATTACGACGCCATCTGTTGACAAAATTATAGTCCACTGGAAAACCACGAGATGGCGCTCTGCGTCTCAAAATCGTGAGATAGAAATACGCTTGCTCTCTCTCATATCAAAGATGGCGGCGATTGGGAGCTAGGGCAGGTACAAACTATGAATGTGTTAGTGTATACGTGTATGAAATTTCACGTTTGACCACTCTGGACACACACACAACTAAATAAAACCGGGTGAGCGCGGGGCAAGGGGAGTAACGTCCGTGAAGTTGTGTCAGCATATGCGCAAACGAGGTGCGCATTCGTCGCGTGCGTTGTCGGGATTCTTTGTGCCATTCTTCGCATACCAATAAGAGTATATTCTTTAAATTTAGTCCTAAATTGACATTTAATCAAAATTCGTCCCTTCACTTCACCTTCGAACACCATAATAGGTGAGTAAAAATTACTTTTAATACATTTTTCATACAATCAACACGAGATTTTAGTGATTTTTATTAGGGAATGTCAACAATGCGATCGCGATCCTGCAATATTTTACATAGTTGTCGTGTTTGCTTCGCTGCGACTTCCGGCCGTTCGGGTGTCGGCATTTCGCGATGTAAACATTATCTAGTATTAGGATTCGGCTGCATTGAGACAATCTGTTGGGAATGAAGTGTGCTCAAGGTGCTTTTGTGTTGTTGAATTCGCTTGAGTGTGCTTACTGGGATGGCGCAATTTTCGAAAGACGCGGTATGGTATCGTTCGGCCGCGATCGTAATACACTTCAGTCGCGTTGGTGGCTGCATGCGATTTGACGTATTCTGCGCGCAGTGATGTCACTTGTCAGCTTATTTTATGAAATGTCAAACGTTTTCCGTGTAACGCGCGAGTGAATTGTAAACAAATTGACAGTGAAATTGATATAGATGCTGTGAAATTCTTTGCGAGTGACATGGACTGTTATTACTCGAAATTTTATCCAAGACGTGAGTACCTATTTAATGGAAATCATAGTAAATAAACAACAAAATTCCTCACATTCTTTCATGAATACTTAGAATAGTTGATCAAATTTTTAAAATATTAGGTTGTAATTAGACAGAGTTTAGGACACCCCGTTTTTAAATTTCATCTATTTGTATGTGGTAGTTGTATTGTGTTTAAATATATATTTTGCCGTACATACTTATATCAAAGTACATAAAATAATAATGAATATGTGAACTTAATAATAAGTGTGTCAATATTATAACATTTTAACAAAAGCCTTTGATGTTAGTGAATCGTAATTGATAAATTACTATCCATAAATTATTTTAAATAGGAAAGAGCAAGTGCAATGAATGCCGACGGTAAAACATGTCGTTACCTGGCTTTTACAGTATTAAACAATATCGTCGTTTTTAAAAATAATGGAAAATTAGAATTTGGCAATACCAGATTCTTCGTATTGTTGAAATAATTTTTAAATAATTAGCAACTTATTGTTTGTTTAGGTAGGTTCTTTCTTTCTACCCATTAATTATAGTTTCAAGCTCAAAATTCTTAAGATGCTGTGCATCATTTAAAATAAGCGCATTAATTAAATATATCAAAATTTTATACACTTTAAATCAATCTTAGATATGACATCCAAAATGCATACAAAACCAAACATAAAGTCAGTGTCGTATTTTCGATAAATTTATAATTAATCACCTCAGCCTTTATTCAATTCTTGCAAAAAAGTGCAAGGTAAGTGTGTAGTTTTGTAAAGATCTCGAAGCACTTCACTTACAGTATCTGTCCGACTCTCGAATGGGTGCCAAGAGTTATTTTGGTCAATACACTTGATGTTTTTATTGCGCGTCGCGACGCGGCCGACGCCGACGACTTGAGAGTTGCACGACAACCAATAAGACGTAAACTGCTGACGCTCCAAGCAAGCCCTCACGCGGCGTCGCATCTAATGGACGATTCAGAACGATTTATCACGTATTCCGTCTTAGGGAAATTGAATTTAGAACCGTTTGCCTCTTTCGAAGAAGGTTATTACGTTCGTTGATTAAACTCTTTGCCGTCGCGCGTCGTCTGCTTTGTCGCTCGCATCGCTTGTCTACTATACCTAACATAATATGTTGATAAATTTTGCAAAAGATTTTCTTTTTTGTTTTGTGTTATTATTGAGCCTTTAGTTGAGGTTAATCTAGACAATTCTCAATTGCGTTATAATACCGTTGTTATGCACTCCGAGAATCTACTGTAATTGTAGAGCGCTATCACTGACACTCGGATGGATCGTATACCTATAACATTATTCACAGAAAAAATATGAGATACGTGGGCAGGTAACACAGGAAATAATATATATATATATATATATATATATATGTAAAGGATGAAGAAGATTAAACTATAATTTCTATTTGAATGGCCTTAAAGATGTTCGAATCAATTAAGGTAAAAATTGTAAATGCATACATTCAAATTAGTAGAGTGAGTTTATAGAAAAAAAAAACATTTTATAATACGTAAGTACCGGTAAATAAGTTTTATATTTTTATTTATACTAGACTTTTTGTACAATACAATTCCCACACTCAAATCACTGGATTGAGTAGCCGCGGTTTCAATTCCCGCATTTTATTAATATTGACTGACAGAATGCAAATCGCTCCCCCGCAAAAATATTTTTTTTGCTTTTAAGTAAATAACTAAATATCATTTGGCGCTGTCGCTTTTTTAGATATCAAGTCCAAGATAATATTTCCAGTGTTTAAAAAACATGGTATGTAAAATAATACGCCCAAAACTGGGCGATAAATTCGCCCCCGCCGCATACATTGGGACTAAAATATTCGGCGAAATATGGATGTACTATGTATACCTCTACTTCTGCTGCTATACACTTCAGTATATGAAAGTTACATCAATATTATGACAACATAAGACACGTGTACGTATTTCTACACCCGTATCATAATAATTCAATAACGGATAAATCAATAACGATAAAACCTCATTACACTTTTTTATTTATTTTTTAACTCGATCGTAAGCTGATTTAATCTGTGGCGAGTAATAAAGCGGCGTCCGAGAAGCGATCTGGTTGATACCGCTACCTGCTCTTATTGACCTACCGGTGAGGTTCACTCACTACATTTAATCCCAAAACAGTCCCGCCGACCACGAACGGTTCCATTCATAACACTTTTGAGAATATGGGTTATAACATGGTTATAACCATTGATATACATGGTTATAACTGTCACATTTTGAAAAAGGTGTGATGCCTTAGCTTTAGTTACACAAGTCGTAAAATAGGACTAACGGGATAAAAATCATAATATGAGATCGATTGAACTGCCTGTCAATGTAATAACAAACACGACCGACCGTCTTAAAAAGTTATACAACTCTATTATTATTTATAAAATGTCTAACAATATACGAAATGTTGTAATGTTATTATAAAAAATGCTAATGAGTTCTTTAATGGATAACCTAGAAAATACACAGGTTTATTAGAATCTGCTACAAGCGATATATGGCTGCATCGATGCCGATTTTTCAGCATGACGTTCGTAGGTTGCTGAGTAAATTGCTTAGTTAAGGCTAGGTTAGTGTAATGTAACATAAAATGTATCCTGTAATGTAAGGCGAACACTCTTATACTGTAAGGCCCGTGCACATTCATAACACTAGGGTGGCCACAAAATAACGAAGCTACAGTCATATACTAGCGCTGTAATTACTACTTTTAATCGAGCCCTTCGATTAACGTTAAATTCGCCTGTCGCCAACGCTGAAAGTATGGTATGTGCTATTATGACCCTAATATATATTATAAAACAAAATTGTCTTTATTTTTAAGAAATGAAATTAATTGCATATGATGAGATTCGTGACGCTGAGAAAATCAGTGTAGGTGTCGGAAAACGCGGGAAAACGTATGAAGGCTAAATTTAACTTTAAACATTTTAAAAACGTATTGTTTTTTGCCAAACTGGTCCTTGGCTGGAGTCAGAGTCAAGTTGAACAGTATGAATGAAATTGATAAAATACACGTGTAAAATTTATTTTAAATTACTTAAAGTATGTTTTAAAGTCATTAAAAAAATATATTATCGAATAAAATTGAAAAATTATGAAGGCCAACAAAATCCAAAACAACTACTACAAAATCATGTGTTCATGAATTTGTAGTTAAGGAAAATTAAATTGAAGAAATAATTCTGCGATATTTTTTCATAAAGCACTAAAAGATTGAGTCACGCAAAATGTACCCGTTTAAAAGTTTTCACTGTATCTCCTGGAGATATGATTGCGACGACTGTCCAGTAGCCTCGCTCTATTCTCGGACTCCTATTTGTGGATTACTCGCGAGAAACTCCCAGTCTACTGCCCACCCAATAAACCATATTAACAGAGCAATAGAGTTTAAATCTAGAGTATCATACCATGTCGTACGTCCTTCTCAAGCGTGAGGGGATTCGGGCGAAAGGACCCCCTCCTTGCCTCTTATTTATCTTAATTTCGCTCACCAAAGAAGTGACAAATGAGGATTATGGCTGTGTGAAATCGGTGTCGCTTGTACTTTTGTATAACACTTTACAGAAATGTTTACGTGCGTATGTATAATTATTTTAACGTATAACAGTGAGTTTTGTTGCTTTCCAGCGTATGACTTGTTTATAATTATAGGCATACGGTTGAGTATTTATATTACTCCCATTATAATACCACCTCAGTAATATGGAATCGCTGGTGTTATGTAATTATTGCTCTCTTAAATTCACTTTATTGTACAGTTCAATGTCAAAATACATATTGATATGTAGTTTAAGTTTCTGGAAACACAGTGGATTATATTTAGCTTACCTAGACATGTCTCTTGAAAACCAAGTGGTGGTTTGCAAGAGACACCATGTCTGTTTTTGGTGTATTATCATCGTGAACCAAACTTGAAATATTATGGATAATAAATAATCACATTTTATTTCAATCTATATTTTGCAAATAAATAGGGTTTTTAGGCAAATAATAAAGATAAACTAGTTTTGGATAGATTTAACTGTTCTGTGTCGGTTTGGTTAAGTGCGCTCTCGGCGGAAACTAGTAATGTTATTCTTTTATCTACTACATTAACAAGGTTGAAGGAATTTCTTACATTTTCACGAGCTTACATTTTTATAGTATTTTTAAGAAACTATTGGACCATTTGTAGTGTAGATAATACTGAAAGCTTTCGCCGTAACCATTGATCGTTACTTATAGGATTTATTCTATGTAGCTCTAAACCTTTGCGCTCTAAGAATTCATTAAGAACTATTTTACCGAATTAAAACAATCGTTTCTCCGGCTTCTACGAAATATGTTAATAACAAAAAGTATACTCCTTTTCTAGACGAACTTTACACTTTCTAGAAGGTAGTAGTACTTATTTATTGACAGATTTCTTTTAAGTTGTCCTGGTCATTACAGAGCTATAATCATCACAGTTTTGTGAACACAGTTAATCACTTTTAACACCTCATTGCTGTTATTCGTAGAGCTAAGCTAGTTAATGATATTATTTATGGCAATATGCTTATCAAATCAAAATAAAACCCTTCTCATGTCATGGTTTGAGATCATGCCTTCGTTATCGAATATCTCACTTTAACATTATTATAAGTTATGTTAGATACAAAATATAAATAACAGAAGATGCAATATTACTGAAATGTAAATGGCGTAAGCATCTACTTGTAGTTAAATTAGAATTCATTAGTGTTTAATTTTCGTAAACTACGTAATAAAATAACAGTTGATTTACACAAAATAGTAAAATAAAAGTTGTATTGTTCCCTTCTATAACTTCGTATATTAAACCAACACAGTTAACAAATAATACACTCGATCAAGTGCAGCGTGTGCCGTACATACTCGTAACAGGTAGAATTCGATATGAAGCTCACTTTGAGTTCACTTGTTAAACTATCGTTGTAGTCGGAATTGTTCCGGGCGCGCTCCGGTCTTGGCGATTTAATTAAACTTGTTATTTGTACGTTTTATTTCGCAATTGGATCCTCGCTCGCTTTGATTGTCCGTCGGCTTGTGAGGAAACCTTTTGTCTCGTTCAAATTTGTTGTTTTAACGTAGTTCACCTATAAATTACCCGCGAAGTCTGTTACGTTTGCAACCGTCGGCCTGTTTATTTTAACTCGAACAGTATCTACTCTTGGCATTAAATAATCGGTAAATATTGAAACTCATTAGTATGTAGAATGTTGATGTTATGTTTCCTTCTTAGCTTCTCGGAAGTCGAGTGCCCAAATTATTATTAGTAGCGATGTGAGAATTTCATCTAACAATATTAAATTATGATACAACGCAGCATTTACTTGGCAGGAACACTCTTGTAAAAAGTATATTATGACTAACCAATACTCGGTCTAAGTAAATATCTCGACCGTCTTATTTTAATTCTAGTAAATAATTAATGGAACTATGGTCGTAGGTCATGAAGTTAAATGCAAAATAAGTTGACAATTGTTGTTTTTGACTTCGTTGCTTTAAACCGATTTGGAAACAAAACAAATAAGTATCTATTCGTTACATAAATAACGATTAGCGTTACATCACCCAAAGTTTGAAAAAAATGTTTATTTGCAAACAGCATCCAGTCTAATGGAAATATCGGAGTGAGCTCTTGTCGAAGCGACAATTAGAAGTTTTTCTGTTGCTTCATTAGCATCCGACGACAGAGACATCGAGACGACAACTACTAAATAAACATTTAAAAACTTGGTTAAAAGACAGCTTATTGCTAATGTTAGAAGAAATGAGGCTGACCCAAGATTTCTGCTGAAATCTGGTAACGGTAAGATTTAAGGTGCTCAAAGATGCTCAAAAAATGCTTTTGATGATCTTTCAAAAATAGTTACTGAAGGTAAATCGTGGTATTTTTGATAAGAATACGGCTCGCTCAGTATGTAAGTTAAGCCATAAATTAATTGTTTGCAGCAATTGATAACTACATTTTAAACACAAATGTGGTTAATTGGTCGCCATTGCTACTTAAATTTTGTTATTAATAATATCTGTTTCACAAGTTCAGATTAAAACCCCTTTGGCATCTAATATGCCTATAGCTCTGGAATACAATACGTAATGACACAATGATTTATGTATACAAAAATAATTTGTTTTTAATTGCGTTAAGTAGCATCGTCGTAGCGTAAAGGTATGTTGAAACCAAAAAATCGTAAATTAGCGTTTTAATATATTCAAGCGCTGGAAGGATTGATTTCAGTACAATCATTAACACAACCATAAAGTTGACAGAATTGTAGTTGGATATATTACGTACCGTAATAATTTACTAGAAATGATCTGATCTCCCAGAATCGAATATAATATTAGTGGTCTCTATATTGTATGATTTGTATTCTCCGAAGAGTATAGTGTTTAGCCACACTCCACCGAGAAGATTGATGCAGTGTCGCTCCTGGCGGCTACATCGGACCAGCGGCTGTCGCCCGATAAATTAAAACCAACTCACATTAGACGCCGCATATTAAAACACAACCATCATCCTGCTCTCACCTAAGCTCGAGTCCTGTGTGCGACGAGGACAGAAACATTACCGACACAGGACCGCTTTTTTTGTTATTCCACGACGAGACTAACCGTTAACAGTAACTCCGCTCCTATAATGACGGCTTTAGTGAAGATGTTCCGTCAACAAAGAACATTAGAACTTTGTTTTCTTTGTTGACTAATAGAAAAGATTGCATTTCTTAATATTTGAAATGATTCTAAAAACATTACTATTCTTTTTTTACTGTCGACAGATGCCAATTAAGCAATAGACTTTCGTTAATTAAGTACAAAGTACGCGTACATTTCAACCTCATTAAAGCACCATGAAAGAAAATATTTCTTACTTATTTGGGTTAAAAATTATATGTAGCAACAAGTATGCGAGTGAAGCGATCTGACCAGATTACTCGGACCGGCCATCGAGTATCTGCAATCGGTAAATGCTTACTTTAAGTCTCGATATGCGAAGTATTCTTTCTGGAATGTCACCGTCGCCATGCTGCACTTATATGTGCTCGACGAACTGAATTTTTTCTTATCGCAAATACATTTTCTGCAAGTTTTCAATGCGAGCGACGTGAACGCGGCCCCGCGGCGGTACCTAGCTGCCGTCCACTTATTAAGGTTTAAGTACCTCTACATACAGTGGCTAATTAATTTTGTGGTATTCGTGAAGAATTCCAGCGATTCTTATTTATTCTTAAGGTTAGTATAAATTTTCCCGCTCAGGTACTTAATAAAAAATCTTATATCATTAAATATGTTTAGCTTAAATTCATCGCGCATGACCGTTTGGTATATGACAACAACGTATATACGTTCCTTTTATCGTAAAGCGATTCCCGGCGGTGTGGTGGATATTAAGCTCCGCGGTAATAACCCGCTCGTCTCCCGTCATCCATCACGGCGCTGCAATCGTCCCGCTGTCAGTCTATTCCGGGATGCTCCGTTTTCGCTAATGATTCCTCGCCGTGAGATCACGCGACATTTACAAAGGCCGATTGCGCCGGCGATTTGTATCACGAACTGCTACTTTGTCTCTTTCTTACTGCTGTGTTTTTATTTTCGCATAGTTGCAGTTTTAACAAAGCGCGCTTTATGCGTTTCGCATAAAGCTGCCCACATATGCGACACCGCGTTCCACGCGAGAGAGTTTATAATTTATTTGCGTCGCAGTTTTCTGGCGACGATTTTCCCACAGGCCGCCCCCGTCTCAAACGAGCCGCGCCCGCCCTTTATGTGGTTTTTTGTAGCGGCACAAAATGCCCGGTGGAAAACATTCAGTGATAACTGGTAACAATCGCAGCCGCCCGGATGCTCCCTCCATTCCACGCATACCTCGCTGGACCTCGACTGATGCTTTTTCATCTAGCAGCACTCGCCGACCAAACGCTCTTGAGACTCGCGCCTCGGTCTGTCAGTCGCGTGTTGAACAATGTATTGCACATATAAATTTATTATAAAGATATTTAATATGATAATGCGATAATGCAAGAACTAAAGCTCTGTCTTGTCTTGCCTTTAAGTCTTGTCTTATTTCTGGGGTTAAGATCGTGATGGTATATGTATCTATATGCGTACTTAAAATAGGATAATCCGCAGTAACTGTGTGCTAGAAATAGTTGTTCGTTTTTTGTGTACCTAGTCTTGTAAAAAGATAATCAGGTTCAGCACAAAGCACGTGCGGGATTGTACTCTTTGCCGTTGGAAGAATTGGGTACAAATTGTGTGTCAAGTTCTATAAACTTTCTCTAAACCATAACTGCGGGAAGTAATTTTGCTTTAAAAGTAAAACTATTACGTCAATATTTCTAAAAATCCACTTACGTTTCCATCCACCGTCATGTATTTCAATCAGTTAAACTAAATATTTTTATTTCACTAGCACAAAGGCATTTTGTATAATGGAAGTAAATTAATTAGCGATTTCAACATTAACTAATGCTCGCTCTAATACCAAGATCGTTCGGTGCCTGGCTGGCAGTTCATTAGCGGAGGCGCGCTTCAGTCTCGCGTATTTCATTGTTCCATTGTTTTGTTTGCTGCTGTCCGATGCTCTTGCCTGCTGAGAGATATACAGCTAATACAGCTCTGGTTCTAGCATGGACACCTGTAACCATCGCTGCTCTATTCCGACTTATAAAGTGAGTGCGATGTCTGAAGTTGAGTATTAGCTTAGGGTGCTATAGACCTCGAAGCTGTTAAAGATAATTCAAATAACAGATGTGCTGATACAACTGTAATTGACTAGAGTTATCTTGATTGAATTGATAATAGATCTTCAACTATTTATACCCCATTAGAGATAAGCATAACACAATTTTTCAACGTCTATTTTCACCGAAACTATGTTAAATGGCATTTATAATAAGAACACTCTGATATGTTTACAATAAGACCAAAATCTTAAATGATTTAGCCTTTTATAAATGTAGGAATTAAAAGTTAAAGTAGCGCTACTGGCCTGAAATGGAAATTTCCTGATTAAAAATACTATTTCGTTGTATGCAGCAATCGTGACTTCGGGACGTACATTACTCGAAGCGAATTATGTACTTTGCTAAAAATCATAAAATTGGACGCTTCATGCTTTGCTCCAGTACATTTTTATTATGTCCTATTGTTTCCTAATCGCCGCTCTAGATTTGATATCGCGATAAGTTTCCGTTAAAAGCATAAAGTTAAGTAAGTAAAGCAGTAAGGTCGCCGTCGGTAGATTTTCTCGACCAAAAAGCGTGGCCGTCAGATCTGAAACCCGATTTCTGTTATCTTTCCGTTCGATCACCATTCGTCTGACATTACTTCGTTGTTGAGAAGCAAAGATGTCGATTTTTCAAACCGTAAACCAGCTTTATTGACATGCGACTGTAAATAAAATGCCAGTCCGCCTACTCGCCTCATTAAGATTTTAAAGTCGAACTAGTTCCAACCAAGGAATGGTAGTAAACGGTGTCTTTTTGGAAAGTTAATCTTTTTTAAGGATGTGACAACTTCCGCGTGGCGACCAGACGGTTATTTGTCTTAATTTTTCAATGTTTTTAGAGTATGGAGTGAGGGCGGCGCAGATCTCACGCTAGACGTATCGCCGTTCCAGTTAGCTGACAATAAATCGTATGTTTAGCGGCGCGGTGACTTGTATAATTAACAATAGCAGCATTATACGCGATTTCCAAACTAAGCGACGCAACACAGATCGTTTGTCACGACGCAAATTGCTGTTTATGAGGATTATCTGTACTCGAACAATGTAAACGTTTCTTTTGAAGGCAACTTGTAATACTTCTTAGTTTAGTGTACTTACTGAGCAGGGTATTAAGCACAACATACAAATTGGATCGCAACACCTACGATATTTTACTTCCGTTTCGGATGAGTATAGATATTGATGTAATATCACACTTTATCACTTCGGACTAAAATGCTCTTAAACCGTTTTGACGTTTATATCAAAATAACAATTTTGGCACTATTCGGTAATGCGTGTAACTACAATAAGACAACGTTTTCAACCACTAATATAAAATTTACACAAATCCCACCATGTAGGTACCCAAGAACCAACGTCTAAGCACTGAGCTTTAAATTCCTTCCGCTCACCTGTGAGCCGTGGCCGGCTCAGCCGCAAACAGAACGTCTCATAAATAAGCCATTGCTATTTAGCTAACAATCGAGCTCCGATGGGCATTTGGTCAGATTCCGAGGCAGGCTTCCGAGGCAGCCACGTGTGCTCGCCTCCGCATGCCTCCGTCGAATATGCAGCCCTTGCAACATGAATTTTGGCCCCTATGCCGAATATTCCATGCACTGCACGCAAATAATGCAAGAGAATAATGTGACAACGGTGAAATTGCACGCGTTTAACATTTCGCATCGTTGTTGAAATGATTTACGTTCTTATTGATTTTATATTAGTTGACGAACGTGTGCGTGTACATTATGTGTACAGTTTATGACTGTAGCATTTTAAAGTTATTTATGTAAATTTATTTTGGTTATATTATTATTATGTAGAGACTATTCTTCTGTAAGTGGTGGAGTATGATCACAAAGTATGGAATAGAAGAGTAAGACCTAATCTCTTTCACCTCGGTTTGTGACAGAACAGTATAGGCTTATATATACTAAACTAGCAGTTTCCCGCGACCCCAGCAGTTTCGTACACGGTCGACAACAGCGCCACCTACCGGGTCCATGTTATATAGCCTATGTTACTTCTGAATAAGGTAGCTTTCCAACGGTGAAAGAATCATTAAAATCGGATCAGAAGTACCGGAGACTACCCCGGACATCCAAACTCACAAACTTTACCTCTTTATAATATTAGTATAGATATAGATTATTATTAGTATAGATTGATATTTAACTTTCGAAAAATTATCTTGAGCGGTCAAAGGTTAGCTGCAGGCAAACAGTTCAATTTAAAAGTAGATGCAAATAAACAGATCCATTCAATATATTTAACGCGACTAAATAACAATTTCAATGAAGATTTTATAATATAATCTCCAACACGGAAGATTGTTTGCAATCGTTAAGCTCTACGGGTTTACCAAAACATAAGATCTGAAGCCAATTTAATCTCGGCTTCAGGACATTATGCAAAGCTGCGATTGTTTTTCATTTTTTCTATAGTAACATTACACAGCTGGAAATAGAAAAAAACTAACCATCACAATTAAAACACCTACACAATTAAATGCTATTTTTAATTTAGCACCTGAAAATTTAAGAGTGAGATGTATAGGGAATTCTAGAAAGTAAGTATCTATCTATCTCATCGCGCCAGTTCCCTTACAGTAAGTAGCTTTAAAAAGGAGCATTAAAGTAATTCTTGTGTAAGTAGTAATCTATAGCGTAATGTCGGATCCCTTGCGGGGTAGGTTAGGTAGAGAGTATAAGGGTCCATCGGCTTTTTTTCTTACAAACCTTCAGGCTTCCTATTCTCTCTTAGTTCATCTCACGCACACTCACCGGTTATGAAAACTCTTGATTAGCCCTTCTGATAATAAACAGCAGCAGATAATTAACATTATTGTACACACGACAATAGAATGTTACTGAAATAATGGGCAAATTGTATCAATAACATGACAATATCAAAATCCGTACTTTATAAGTCAGACAGCATACAGTTTTATCATGAATACGATGAGTTTTTTAATTATTAAATTCATTACATACCTTTGTGCTTAATTTAAAATTCAATGCTCACTCGAGCTTAAGACGTTATTCTGCATTCTAGATGTATTTTTTGATTATCAAAAGGTAGGTACTAAACAACCTAACCTAGCTTTTAATTATAATAATTATCATTCCAAACAATTCTGTTTAATTAACACATCAATACCGAGCTACATTAATAAGCTTCTCTACTAGTGAAGCAAAGTGCGGCTGACGATCACGAGGTCCTGGGTTTGAATCCTAGGTTATTGGGAACAAAGAGTTATTGGTGTGTTTTCTACCAAACAAATCTCAGTTGTATTCCGGGCTTTAGAATTGTATCCGCCATTTACTTAAAATAGATTTTTCTCCTATTGTATTGAGACCTAACATCGTCACAATATGGGTGTGCACAGTACACCTCTGCTACCCCCGTATGGGGAATATAATCAAGCCGATGTGTGAGTATAGGTCCCTAATTTGTGTCATTACAAGCTTTTAGTTCACTTGCAATGTTCGTATGTCTGTCTGTCCGTCTTTCCGGTTCAAATCATGTGATCCATTTTTCAAGCACTTACGGGTATCTGATTGTATGTGTGTGTAAAGTCGGTGATAGTGCAATAATCTGGTGCCATGGAGCTGTTCTGATGATGGAGTCCGAAGGTGGCCAAAGGAACGTGAACTATACAACGTAATCCCCTTGTGATTAGCCTTGTTGGATTGGTAATGTTCAAAGCACTATTCAACCAGATGGTATTCAGGATCTGATGATGAAACAAAAGGTGGCTAATGGAATCACCAAACAACTCAATGTAACCCCTCCGTGTTTGGGATTGTTAGATTTGTCTTGACGAGTACTTTACTTTTGTACAGGAACTCCTCAACTAAACAAGATATCATCGCTGTGTTTTTGATATAAAAGGTTGTTTTTAAACAGGTATTTTTAAATTATTAATTATCTTCACTCGATAAACGTCCATAGCAGGACAAAGGCCTCCGCCTAATTTCGACCATTTATTTATAATTAAAGTAACCATTAATTACATGACTGTTTCAATTAATAAGCTAATTAATATATGCAGTCAGGAAAGCATTACCGCGGCTGTCCCTATTTATGTACCTTCTATAACGTGCATGTAACGTAATTACATTCTGCGGTATATCGAATTCGCATGCAATTAATCAACGAACTTAATAAGCTATGATTGCAAAGCGCCTCGTAGTGTTAAGGGATACCAGAGAATTTATGATTATTATATGTAGAGACACAACTGAAAAAAGAACAAGAGAAATTAACCTTTATCGTTATCAAAATAAGAGTGTTTATTCAAATAATCAAATTGTTGATTTGTGTCATTATTACATTCGGCTGGCGTTACATATATGTATAAATAGGTTGACCGTTTATGGCCAGTTTCAATATTTAGATTTGTATAATTTTGACGTATTTTATATGCAAAATCTGTCAAAATACTAATAAATGCTTTTAAATCGAAAAAAAGTAAGTTATATAGACGACAGCTAGCGTCTGTATTGGAAAAAAAATTGTGGATCTCCCCATAAGATTGTCTGTTGAATATATGTAGGTACAGGGACAGCATATTATGCATAAAAATTAGGAATGTCTAAGGTATTTTTAAGTCCTAATTATAACTCATCTGAAGGATTGTGTGTTTGAAACACAAAGGCTACTTTATCTGTGGCGTGAAGGATCTGTAAGTACAGAATAAATTGCAAATATCCAATTGTATCAAACCGCCTACGCGAAAGAGATTAAAGGTTTGTCAAATAGCCGACGAAGCGCGACGGGAGCGCGACACAAGCGCTCGGCTGCGTTCGATTGTGACGTTTGCCGACGTGCTGAGCGTGGCTGCGCTGTGTGGCATCTCCCGTACTTTTCAGTGCATAACAAATCCCTGAGCTGCGCCACCGTCGCACTCCCGTCGCGCTCCGTCGGCTATGTGGCGAAAACTTTAGCGATAACCCAAACATGCTGCTGCGTACATCTTACACGATAATTTTTACTTAAGTCGCCTTTCATGATATCACTGGAAAATATTATAACAAAATACGTAATATAATATTAGCCATTATACTATCCCACGGCTGGGCCTTCTCTCACAAATGGAGGTGAGAGAGATTAGATCATACTCTACCACGCGGACTTAGTGTGGATTGGTGGAGGCAGGTTTGTGGCCACCTGCTGGTGGAACTAGTGGAACTTATCAAGCCGCCTATAAGGATTTCAACTTGGCTTAACATAAAATAAAAAACGAAAATAGAAAAATATTAGAGCAATCAAATGTTTTATTGTATTCAACATTCGAACGAGCTACCTCAACCTTTACTCATGATTGATAAAGATTAATTTCCATATAGCCTCAAAATCAGCTGCTAAGCTCTAGTCAATAACTTGATTGTGGCAGTGTGACATCTGAATTCTGAACTTCATACTTTAATATAATGCCAATAATTCTTCATCAGTGCTTTCTACCATATTTAATTTTCTATAATTTCACCTTAACATTGTATTCGTTTTAGGTAAGTGACAAATGGAAAGCTTACTTCGGTGATCAATATTACACGATGCATCCGGCCGGGTACTACGCAAACCTCGGTAAGACAACAAAGAATATTTACATTATTACATTTTGAGCTCCATCATTGAGCACGCAAGCATACTTTGGCGCAAGTAAAAAATTAAAAAATTAATAATAAAAAATAGTATTAAATAAAGTCCAAAAAGACAAGTCTGCATCTGCGTTTCTCGTCGGATCTTCTCAGTTGAGACCGCGCCCCGAGTCGATACAGATTTAATAAATGGATTAGATGAAAAATATTTATAATTGACAATTTATAAGTACAGCCAAAAATATTTAAGTTTATGTGTAATTTTCTTCTAAAATTAAAATTTTAAATCGGCTTATAGTAAGCAGTACGAGGCTATTCTAATTATTAGAACGAGCGAATTTCTTAAGAAACAATTCTCTCGTTACTTGATTACGGATAAACAAAAAAGCAAGACCTTTAGTTCCTATAAATATTCTACTTATGATGCAAGTTGTAAAGAATATTGAAAGCTTGCCAATAAACTGACTAAGATATTAGACACATATTACGCATTATTTACAATTTAATAAGCCAATGAAAATATTGTATAAACATGTTCTTATCAAAGAGATCATAATTATACAGAACTAGCAACGTGCCCAGGGTTTGCATTTATAGCACGGGCAAAATAAATATAAACGGGAAAATTTGAAAAAATATGAATATTTAGAGTATAGATATTTAACTTATTTCTATAAAAAACAATCGCATATAATAGACAGATAATATTGCGCTTGATTATTAGCTACCTGATTCGAAATACATTACGTCGACGTTATCTTTCCGGGTATATTAAACACTTATCAGGTTATCGCTTTCGCAGAAACATTTGATAAACAAGTAATATATACTATAAATATTGTACAAGTGAGTTGCTGAGAATTAGCGAGAAACTAATGAACGCTAAAATCTGAAAATCGTTAACGACTTTGAGTAATGAGTAACGAACAACTTTTTATTTTACCCGAGTATAATAATATCAGCCTATATTGCCCACTGCTGGACAAAGGCCTTCTCTCACTAATCGAGGTGAGAGAGATTAGGTCATACTCCACCATGCGGACCCAGTGCGGATTGGTGGAGGCAGGTTTGTGGCCACCTGCTGTTGGAATTTATCAAACCGCCTTTAAGGCTTCCAACTCGGCTTAACGACTACTACATTAAGTGGTAGCCGGGACCAACGGCGTAACGTGCCTTCCGAAGTACGGGCATAGAAAGAGGATATTAAGTTACACATGAAATAAAACTATTTTACGGATTTTATTACGGTGCCAAGGATGGTTCGCGAGGCTATTAAAATAAAAAAAAAAACCCATTTCAATAAAGAAGGTGGCTGGGTGCTTCCATCGTCTTGGGATCCGGTAACTAATATAAGTAAATCCAAAACTCAAGACACCGTACGCTCATTCTGCTACGCAGAAACCGGACCAACAAAAATAATTAAGAAGTTTGACCCCGGGTACCCTGGGACAACTATGTATTTTGGACGTCTAACACCACAGTCCTTCCCGTGACGTGGGTGCTGCAAAGCACACGAAAATTCGGGAACTTAAAAAATCAAAAATAAACCGCGATAAAATAGTTTTATTTCATAGAAAGAGGGTGTTTCGAGAGTGTCTCTATGTCTATTTCTTTTTGGTACGCCCGATAAACTAAACAGCTTAAATTCGTCTTTATTGTAGGAGTGACTTACAATATAATGTGTTGTATTCTTCAAATATAATAAAGAGAGAAGAGAAGAGAACAAAAAAAATTGGGTTATTATAAGCGTACCTATAGGTATAAATAAAAGTTTGTAATAGCCAATTTCAAATACCAATCATATGCACTACTTTGACGTAAACTGCAACTAATCTATCTATATCATCACGCCTGCAGGGTAGGCAGAGGGTACAGAGTACACTGCACTCTCTGCCTACTCTGTACTGCAACTAATAAAAACACACCGTCACGCCTATATTCCTCAGAGATGGTGGCACAGGTATACTGAGTACACCCACGTTTCGCCGAAGATGTTAGGTCCCATGTAATAGGGGGCGAGCCTATTGCCATACACCGGACACAATTCCAGACACCGGGCTCATACTGGGAATATTTCGTTAGAAAAACTACATTTGTCCGACCTAGGATTTGAACCCAGGACCTCGTGATCGCAAAGCGGTGCGCTTTGCCACCAGACCAACGAGGCAGTCCCAGACCAACGAGGCACTAATAAAAGTATTGAATTTTAAATGTTCTCATTTTATTTACTTAATTACATCAAATTACGCAGTCGGGTTTTTTTGTTTATGTTTAAGAATTAATTCTGGTGTATGTACTGTTAATTTCATTTCGTAAATTTCGGATTTCGTAAACATATTTGTTAAAGGTCTACGGGTAAACTAAGTTATTCTCACAATGAGGCCATACCTAGAGAGTTTAATTATATCGCAGTCTATAGTGTTTTTGCTAATATCGAGTGGTTCCACTTGTTTTACATAATAATCCATCTATTTTTGTATATCATCACGCCAGAACCCTTGTGGAGTAGGCAGACATTACAGAGTTCCAACAAGTTCTTTACTTACAGACCTCTCTGGCTTCCTCCACTCTCATAGTTCCTCTCATAGACGCTCGGTTACGGATAGTCTTGACTTGCCCTTCAGATAAGACAGGATCTCTAATATGGTCTTTACTCAATTGTGTCTTTGTCTTTTATATTAAGAGTATTACATCTAACTATCTATTCTTTCCTGGCATAGGTAAGCTGTCGGTCTTTTATGTAATTTAGCTTTATTGATTGATCATAGCAAAATTTTTTCGTCCTCTACAAATCCTCTTGAATGGAAGCTTTCCTAGGCCATCTAAATTCTTTTAATATTGTGATAGGACTTAATATACGGTTTTAATCTTAGCAAAAACATGGAATGAGTCATTTAATTATATTTTATTCTTTACTTACGTCAGATATTATTTGATGCACATATTATGTATACGAATAAACAACATCTTTGGAATACTTAAAATAACTTCTAAGTACCTATAAATATAATATTTCCTTATTTATTGACGTTTTCGCTGATTGTCTATTGTGGAGAATATTATAGTAAATTATAATATTAGCAAATTACATACCAAACTATTTTCTTAAACCAATAATAATATGATAATATTAGCCCTGTTAGGAAACTGTCCCACCATAAGGCATGGGCCTCCCTCAAATTGAGAGGGTTCAGGTCATAGTCCACCACGCTGGCCTAGTGCGGGTTGGCGAACTTCACACACCTTCGAGAAACTCCTTTACCGTTAAAGCAAGTGATAGTTATTTTTTAATACGCACATGCTTTTGTAAAGACAGAGGTGCGTGAAGTTTTACTTAACTATCAATATTATTTTTTCTGTACTTACAAATGTCATTAAAAAAATCAAAAATAAAATCTCAAGTCACTTAATACACTTTCCAAAGAGATACAAATCTAGGTTCCCGACGGCTACTGAGTTTTTTTTTTTTAATAAAGAAAACCACAATGTCTTTATCCCACCTACGATTTGGACTCGTCCACGTGTCATGACATCGCCAAGTCCACGGGACATGGCTTAAATCAACAGGGCTTTCAAACTCATTTTCTATAAATCATTCCTATAGCCTTTCCGTCTGCAGTTTGTAGGTAGATAGAGGTAGGTGTGAACACAAATAGGCCGCTCTAATTGCCAGCCAGGTTGTCTGTAATGAACCGGGAGCGGGCCTCGCTTGATTGGCTAATTTATATACTACCAATATCTTTGTTCCAGATAGGTATTGTTACGCTTCTGTTATTTTTAAACTTGAGTAGAGAATTGGAGGTATCAATTTGGTCTATAGCTACTAGCTTGTACAGTTGACAGGTTTACTTTATTTAGTAGGTAAGTATTGCACTTATTGTGGTGACACAAACTGTGGTATTCACTTACACTTCTATAATTTATCAGATTATTAAAGGTCTTTGTAACTAAAGCATTTCAGAATACCTGTATTTAGTATATATTGTTTTTAGCGTTGACTGGTTGTTGTCGATGGCTCTACCAAAATTTTGTACAATAATTAATGCATTCCTTTTTTATTTCGTAAATTGTATAGTTATTTCTGGAGGCCATTTATATTATTCCGCCCGCGTATGAAAAGCGACTTGACTTTATTACTGTTGCCACTGACTAGGTATTAATTTATCATAATTTTTCTACCAGTTGTTGCTCTATCAATTTTCTTCTTTTTCCTCCACGTTCCCTCATTGCTGAGGATCGCGACCACGCACAAAGAAGGCAGGTGGGTGGCAGCAAACATCGGGCGGTACACTCAGCATATGACCGCACCCAATGGAGACTCCATTGGGTGCGGTCATATGCGGAGTGTACCGCCCGATGTTTGCTGCCACCCACCTGCCTTCTTTATTGCGTCAGACCATCTTGCAGGTGCCCTTTCCTGTGTAAGTCAACCGTCCATTTTACCTAAAATAATCTGCTTCTCCAGACAATGCTTTGGAGACCGCATAATGTGTCCGAAGAAGCTGAGGGCTCTTTGTCGGCAGATCGTGGAGAGCCGTGTGGTGATTTTAAGTTCTTTTAGTATGGACTGGTTGGTTCTCATTGCTGTCCAAGGTACATGGAGCAACCTTCGACAGCACCACATCTCAAAGGCATCTATCTTACTGCTATCGCGGCTTCCAGAAGACCAGAGCTCGAACTAAGCGTACTTTGGTTGTTCGTCGTATACGTCTGTTCTTCCAGATATTGTCGAGGTTAGCCATAGCGCTTTTGGTCATACCGGCTCTACGGCGAATTTTATTAGTGCAGCTCCCGTCACTGGTTATCAATGACCCAAGATACACAAACTCGCTGACTTTTTTATACCCGTTGAGTGCGTCGGTTACTGGGAGTATGTCTGCTCTATCCACCACCATTATTTTTGTTTTGGAATGGTTGCTCTTAAGACCGAGTGTGGCACTTTCTACTTGAACTATTTTCAGAAGAGTTGCCATCCCCAGTTCACTCGACGCAACAATCGTCGTATCGATAAATTTTAAGCAAAATCCAAAATTGAAAATTGTTATTATAATAATTCGTGCATACTTACCTGTTTAAAATATACTTAACTATTCATTTTACGTATCTTTTATAATGTATGTTTTTTTAAACTATGAATTATATTGTAATACATTCACATCATCTCGTATTAAGCTTACTTTACAACTTAATGAAGGTTTTACTTAATAAATATATAAATTTATTTATAAATCTGATCTATGTTAATACATATACATTTTTTAATACAAAACTACCTCAGCAGGGTATGCCATACGTATGCTACACCGTCACGCCTATATTCCCCAGAGGGGGTGGCAGAGGTGTACTGAGTACACCCACGTTTCGCCGACGATGTTAGGTCCCATGTAATAGGGGGCGAGCCTATTGCCATATACCGGGCACAATTCCAGACTCCGGACTCATTCTGGGAATTGACTGCCTCGTTGGTCTAGTGGCAAAGCGCATCGCTTTGTGATCACGAGGTCCTGGGTTCAAATCCTAGGTCGGACAAATGTAGTTTTTCTACGTATGCTAATTGATAATAAAGGATATTCATTGCTTCATCTGAGATTTTACATTTTTATTTATTTGAGATTGAAATATACCTAAAAATTACTATACATTCGCTTGTGGCCAGCTATGTACTAGACATCCTATGTAACTTTTCACAATTCTAGTAGATAGTATTGAAAAATGAGAAATAAATAAAAATTTGACCTTCCCATACATTTGGGTGATTAATTAATTTGTAATTAATTGTATGGAGTCGCCAACTTTTTGTTCGATTATTCATTACTGCCATTACCTTCTGTCTTTATAACCGATATAGAATCGATTGTCTTCGCAAAGAGAAGTAATAACAATTCGCGTCGTAAGTAACGTAGAGTGCCACAGGTAGAGTTCCCAAAGAACTTTGTCAAGATTCTTGTAGATTTATGGAAATATTACACATGAAATGTACATACATATATGTTTATGTTTAGTAGAATGACCGTTATTGACAGGGGATAGAGATCTTTGGAGGAAAAAGAGAGACCCCAGCCAGCCCAGCTGTGGAAGACATTAGTAACAGAAACCTCCTAAAATGAGTCCATTACAGATCGTATAGACACGAAATATTGTAAAACCGTGATAAAATCTTTGATAAAAAATTGGGATAGTTTCATTTTTATGGCTACGATAATATATAGAGGTACCTTAGGTTTTCAGTATAACTTCAAAATTACTAACTCAATATCATAATTAATATTGAGTTCTTAGATTTACGCGAATATTACACATGAAATAAAACTATTTTACGGATTTTATCGCGGTTTATTTTTTTATTTTTAGTTCCCGAAGTTTCGAGTGCTTTGCAGCACCCATGGTCACGGGAGGGACTGAGGTGTTAGACGTCCAATAGGCATAGTTGTTCCGGGGTACCCTCAAACTTCTTAATTATTTTTGTTGGTCCGATCTACGCAGAATGAGCTCACGGTGTCTTGAGGTCTTGCAGTGTTATGCTTGGTTTTGGATTTGATTATATTAATTACCGGATCCCAAGACGATGGAAGCACCCAGTCATCTTCTCTATTGAAATTAGGATGTTTTTTAATTTCAATAGCCTCGCGAACCATCCTTGGTAGGAATCGGTGTTCTTTCACGAGGATTTGTGGTCTATCAAATCTGATGTTATGGCGGGTGCGGTCAAGGACATGTTCACAGACTGCAGACTTCTTTGAGCGGCGACGACCAACAACAACAAAAATAATTAAGAAGCTTGAGGGTACCCCGGAACAACTATGCCTATTGGACGTCTAACACCTCAGTCCCTCCCGTGACCATGGGTGCTGCAAAGCACTCGAAACGTCGGGAACTAAAAATAAAAAAATGAACCGCGATAAAATCCGTAAAATAGTTTTATTTCATCATAATTAATATTTTCCTATGACCGTCTATTGTGTAAAGCGTGAATAACGAGTGTTTTCCTTAGGCACACATGGTGCATTCGCATCGACGTTGGAAATGTCGAGTTTATCGGCAAGAATAACCATAAAAGTATGATTTATAAACGTTGCGGTGCGCAGTAAAACGCAGTTTGTGCCATGTGCGGTTAAATCGTGCCGTTTCTATCCAACGCCCTTTATTCATGTATGGAAATCACGGTTGCAACCTATATTGGAACACTAATTTGATCTGTTAGCAAATAATATCACCAACGGCTAGTTTATTTGTCTATAGTGTATCATATAGTATATCATAATATCGTATTGTCTATGTAAAGACCAGTGACCGATTTACACATTTGCCGCCAGGAGGCTATTCAATTTTTGCCGCCCTTACTAACCTCTGCAAACTTTTCTTTGTCAATGAAATTGCAATTTTATGGTTTGTGCTCTTTCGTCGTCATTACATTAGTTTTTTCCCGTTATTAGTATGATTGTTAACTAAGGCATGGTTGTGTAATTTTCTAAATTATTCTTACAACTTACGATTTAATGAAGTTTACCCAAGAAATAGTATTTGGGTATATTTTTGAGCTAAGAAAAGCTCAATCATGTACTACTTATAAAAAAATTGTGCCTACTCAGCCTGCTGGTAAATGCGCCACTGGTAAAGACCATTAGTAGGTATATTCAGATCAGTATCTACGTACGGTTTATACATACTGGTTTGTCACACACAATCAAAGAGTGTTGGCTATCAAAAGTATAATTTAGATTAAGTACCCTATTCCACTTGTGGCGGAATAACCAGTTTTAAATACGCATCATAGAACTAGAATGATTAAGATGAAGTGTCACATTTTAGGCATTGTTATTGGTACAAAATTTCTTGTTCATGTAATTAATGCCTTAAATTTCCTTGAATGTTTCCACAATTCCATAAGTAAGCCTCTTTATTTTTATTAAGTGTAGGAGTAACACAGTATTCCCACAGTTTTACATATATATTGACATATTAAACTCACTTATCAAAACCAATAACTGAAAGGAAGTCGATATCAATAGTTCGGTCATACGTCACACCTGACTTAATATTTATCTGGCGCTGACCTTAGTTCCTTTAACGAGCGCTAATAATGAAAAGTCGGGAAGTGTAACGGATGCAGTGAGTGCAGCGTGCGGGCGACGCGACGCGCCGGCCGCGCCGCCCGACGTGACATAACAGGCTCGCCCCGCCCACGCGCTCTCGCTCTCTCGACCGACGAGCGAGCGAGACGCCTACACTCCCTCCGTCGAAGCCTCCACGCCACGCCGTTTCTAAGAAAAGCCAACTGTTATTATCGGCCGCGGATTGTTCTCGACCTCTCGCCGCTTTATTTTGCTCCTCTCATGAATGAATCTCGGCGTGCGCAGGTGCGCTCCCTCCGGCGCTAAATTTCGCCGTCGATTACCCAATTCTATAATGGCACTAGTTGCACGCGAATTTTCAGCACGCTATGTGTAATTTCCAGTGGCCGGAGATGCAGTTGTCGGTTAATTTTTGGGTGCAGGAAGTTGCGTTTGGGAGCGCGTTTGCCTTGTTTTGAGATGTAGCTTTGAGTCGACACGGCATCTGGCTGTCGGTCCGCCTACTTGGTTTCACGGATGGATAAATGCCCGCCGGATCAGCCATCAATCAGGCAGCTATTGGCACTGATGCACGCGATAATTTCGGCATGTACGAGGAGATTTAGTGATAGTTGCCAATGATTGTATAATCGTATTACAATTATACAGATAAGTCCCACACGTTGATGAAAAACGGCTACGTGTTGTCTGATATAGAAATAAATTAGCTTTATGAATGAGTAAAGCTAGAAATATTGGATACAAATTATAACTGGAATTTAAAGTTCCCTAAGTACTAACTAACGCTCAGTTGCAGAAAGCTCATCATTAACAATTCAATATATTTTATAAAGCTGCATTTTGACTAATTAATTAATTATTACAATGTGTATTAGGGTATGCTCCGTTGGTTCGGGCATATAGAAAGGATGCCAGAAGAAAGAATGACAGAACAGATATACAATGCGAAAGTGGAAGGATGTAGGTGCCGGGGAAGACCTAGACTATCTTACCATGACCAAATAGACCGTGTCTTAGCTGAAGGGCAAGTCAAGAGTCTCCGTAACCGGCGAGTGTGTATGAGACGAACTATGAGAATGGAGGAAGCCAGAGAGGTATGTAAGGAAAGAACCTGTTGGAACTCTGTACTCTCTGCCTACCCCGCGAGGGAGCTAGCATGATGATATAGATAGATAGAGATAGATAGATTACAATGTGAAATTTGTCGTAATTGTTTTTGTAACGATTAATTTGATAGATAAGTGATTTATGTCATTTTTTTGATTTATATATGTCTCTGAAATTGGGCGTATAAAACTTATTACTCGTATAACAACAAAATATTACCATTCAAAAAACGTATTATTATGACATTGTAAATAAATCCCGTCGCTTAAGACAATAAATAATTTTCCTACGCGTCACCCGAATCGCCGGCGCATGTTGAACAACGGTCACATGAACGCTAATAGCTTGCGTACGACATGATAACGAACTAATTACAAATTAAGAACTGATAAGAGGTGAAAGTGACTTCGATGAACACACGCTGGCTACTATAATATTAAAAGACTCTCCGCCCCTGAACCCTTATTCGCTATGACAAAACGCGATGCGCTCTGATAATTTCGTGAAATGATCATTTAATGGTACTTTTCGATATGTGAATTTTATAAAGTTTAGTATACTCCCAACAAACTTTAAAACTTTTTCTCTCTACATAAATCGTCGATTTCATGCTAACTGTATTTTCATTTCGATGTCTTCGGAAATACTGTCGCCTTCATATTACACTTGTTGTAAATTCCAATAACAACTAAAACATTTAAAAAGAGTGACGGTTTGTTTAAACAGTTTTAAAGTTTGACAAATAGACAATGTCAGTTCGAAAAGCGGCCTGAATAATAAGACGACTAATATGGCTGTGGTCTTATTTCGAATTTGTTCGATCCAACTTAAGGACACAAATGTTACAGTTTACTAAAACTACCATTATCCAATGATTGGAGTTTAGTCTATCTATGTATATCATCACGCCAGATCCCTTGCGGGGTAGGCAGAGAGTACATAGTTCCAACAGGTTCTTTCCTTACATACCTCTAGCTTTCTCCACTCTCATAGTTCGTCTCATACACGCGTTTTGGTTACGGAGACTCTTGGCTTGTCCTTCAGATAAGACTTGGTATATTTGTTCATTGTAAGATAGTCTAATTGAAGGTTATTAATAATTTAAAACCAGTTACTAGCTTCGAGTAGGTATCGATGCGTAAGTATATCTAGACGGAGCCGTTTTGGCATACAGGATAACATTACACGATAATTTCACGAAGATATCGTAACGTGCCACAATTGGTTAAAAGAATAAGGGTTCTGGTGTTAAGGCTATGATTGGCGTCGTTTCGGCCGTCCGAGCGGACAAACCGGTTGCCGCGCTAACAGTAGCTTTAACGATTGTCCGACTACGATAACATTATGCCTTGTACTGATTTTATGTGCAACTAAATAACGATCGCACACTGTTCTAATCACAAACCGATAATAATATCGTTACGGCCTTATCTCTATGTAATTATTAATTCAAATTGGGAACTGATGCACTTTTTTGTCTAAGAAGGTAATAAGCAATGATCGTAATCGCAATTTATTAATGAAAATGGACAAGTGTGAAGTGTGAAATGTGGTAAAACATAATATAACGTGTCAAAAATATATTGTGTAGTTATTAATACTAGTGGTCGCCCATTGGTCGAAATTCGACCATAATTAATTTCAATTATAAGTTTGAACATTATTAAGGTTCTATTGTCAAAGACTATACTTCTATAATCACAGATTTCGCCAAGGGTACACTGTTAATTTGCCTATTTGTTTTAAACAAATTATATGAAATTTAAATTAAATTAAAAAAACATAATTAAAATAAAGAATACCTTTTTTATGTAAGAAAAGAACCTGTTGGAACTCGGTACCCTTTGCCTACCCCGCAAGGGATCTGGCGTGATGATATAGATAGATAGATAAATATAATACCTTTTTTTTATTGTAACAAAAAACCATGCGAAGAAGAAAATGCTGTCCATTGAACTTGACATACATATTTCGATACTTTAATTAATGCTACAAAACTTCTTTGTAAGCGATGTTTTTTTGTAAAAACTCTTTCATCGTTTGCTGGTTATGTTTGACATTCAGTAAGACTATAGACAAATAATTTGAAGTGTATTGTGTCAAATACATGGTAGTATGCAAAGAGTATATAATCACTACGTGGTAGTATGTGTAATGTTTTTTTCATTGATTTAATGTATGTTTTATGTATAATAGTATTCTGCACTCCTTCTCTATATAAACTATAAGTGTGGGAAATTTCATACTCCTCCGTCCGCGCAATTTTCGTAAAAAGGTGTACAATGTTTTTGCTTCACGTATTAATATATAGATAATGTTGCGATGTTTGGGAGTGGCGTTTTGTCCTGCAATGGATGTATTTTTTATCAAAAAAAGGACTTAATTCGAAAAAAAAACACTGTCATGTCTCTACCAACTTTTCGTCGGAGATTTTATAGTCGCACAAGGATCTTTTGGGCCGTAGATGACATTGACATTGAAAGTTTGTGTAAAATTAGGGTTTATATTTAGCGAAATTTCCCTACTTTGAACAGGAACCTACCTGTGGATCACGGGACCAGGGACCATGGTTACTAATTAAAACAAGAACTCGGGTAAATTTCATAGCAAACGGCAACTCTGCGACTGTTGTAATGTGATATTCCACTCGATAACAGCGTTAGTTTCGATTTCAGCCGCAGGCCAAAAGATCCTTGTACGGCTATACGTCCCATTGTAATAGGGAGCAAACCTATCGCTATTATATCGGGCACAATAACAGACTCCGGACTAATACTGGGAATTTTCCTGTAGAAAAGTTACACTTTGTCCGACTTATAATATTAGCCCTGTTAAGAAACTGTCCCACTGTTGGGCACGGGCCTCCTCTCAAACTGAGAGGGTTTAGGCCATAGTCCACCACGCTGGCCCAGTGCGGGTTTAGGCCATAGTCCACCACGCTGGCCCAGTGCGGGTTGGCGAACTTCACACACCTTCGAGAAACTCTTAGGCATGCAGGTTTCCTCACGATGTTTTCCTTCACCGTTAAAGCAAGTGATAATTAATTTTTAATACGCACATGCTTTCGAAAATACAGAGGTGCGTGCCTGGGTTTGAACCCGAGACCTTTGACTTTGCAGTCCAACGGTCTAACCACTAGGCTATCACTGCATCACCTAAGTCGGGCAAAGTCCGACTTAGGTGATGATGTTTTTCAAATAGGTATTTAAATAATTTTAATTTAAAAACCTTTTTAAAAACTAGCTTTCATAGCAAACACACAACGAAGATATCTTACTTATTTAAGGAGTTCCTATGGATTCCTTCTGGCTCCATCATTAGACCTTTAACACCTTACGGGCCTAAAATACTCGTCAAGACAAATCCAACGAGCCTAAACACGGTAAGGTTATATTGAGTAGTCAGGTGTTTCCATTGGCCACCTTTCGGCTTTATCAACAGACCCTGAACACTATCTGGTTATAAAGTACCCGTCAATACCAATCTAACAAGCCTAAACACGAGGGGGTTATATTATAGTTCATATGTTCCTATGGCCACCTTCTGTCTCCATCATTAGACCAGCTCTATGGTACCATATTGATGCATTGCCATCGACTTTACATACGCATGCCAAATTTCAACTCAATCGGATACCTGCAACTGCTTTAAAAATGGATTCCAAGATTTGAACCGGAAAGACAGACAAACATTGCAAGTTAAATAAAAGCTTGTAAAAAGGAAGCATGGCAAACTTAATTTACGAAAAGTCATTACTAGATCTGTATTTACTTATGATAAATATTTACATAATATAAATATCAAATACGATTACATTAAGTATTTTATTATAAAGGTGCTGATTCCTTTCCCATTGGAGCTGAACGTGAAATATTTTACATCGTGTTCAAATTGTAAATGTTTCATAATATTTAATCCAGCGTTATTTTTTAAGCGTGATATGAATAAAAAATGGCATGACTAATATGAGAAGCGAAAGCTAAGACGAAAACAATTAATCGTCCAATACATGTTTAGTCTCCGATCTGAATGATTTAGCAAACATACATATATTTGACACAATTATATTTAATTACAATTATTTTCAAAATGTTTTTATAGTGGTAATTCACTTTTAAATTTAACGAGAGAAAACAAGACGTCTCTAATAGAGGAAACCACATTATAGCTATCATAATTCTTTATAAATAATACCTATTCCAACTAACTTCGAACACGAGGAATCAACCATCTTATTTGCATATTTTCCTACATAGCGCTCATGTTGCCAACTGACCGTGACGTCAAGTCTACAACACAATTCATCGGTAACCTATTATCATTAAAAGTAGACCCATTATCGTTGAAGACACTGTAGTAGTTTTTTTTTAACAAATTAAGAAGGTTTATGTGACTCATTAAGATCTTAAAATTCTATTTTTAAATACACACTCGCGTCTATTAAATTAGATTTACAAGGCAGACTGGCGTAGCGAGGTAGCTTCCAATATCCCCTTTTGGCCCTACACACCGCTTCGTGATTTGTCCTACAATTTATAAAGAATGCAAGATTTTAAAATGCCAATTTAAAACGCCATCTTTGATGTTTAATTTTATTACATATATAAGAAAGGCGGCTTTTCTCCGCGGACACTGTTGAGGCAAAAACATGTAATGATTTACCGAGACGCGATCATTTCCACCGAGTCGGAAAATTCCTGTAATCGTGAGGAGACTTTCTTCAGCGATCAGTGCTCCGGATGATAATCGACACGCGAACACGTGCTAGCACACACACGATCATTCACACAGAGTATTATCAGACCAACGTATTATTTGCCATCGTGCAGTTTTTACTTTTCTCAGAAATGTTTATACTAACGCTATACGTGTAAGCTTTTCATTAGAGCTGATAACCGCAGCGATGATATGACAGGATGCCTAGTACGCGTTTTATTAGCCGAGCTACGTCCGTAGAACATTCCTAACTAATGTTTTATCGTCGTTAAGATAAGAGGACCGAAGTAGTGGTGACATCACCGCGGCGCAGACGATGTCTTGATAAAGAAAGTGTTCAGTAGGTAACCTTTATGATAAGATAAATAACAAAATCTGCTAACCAACAATAAACGTTTTAAAGTGAACCGGGAAAGTTATCGAGAAGTTGGTCTGTGACTAATTACGATAACGACCATTAATCTAAAAGGCACCGAAGGCCAGCTAACCGAATCCTAATTCTTAATAAGAATAAAACGAAAATGTGATCTACGACTTCCCCAGTTTGGTGAACGGCACAGCTTACTCTAGCAAAGTTGACTCGATACAGACAGGAGAGTATCGGATCGAAACTCGAAATCACAAACCTGTTTTCTGTGATCTCTCTTCCTTTTCTGTTGCAAGCTATTGGATATTTTCGTCTTTGTCTGTGAGTCACCGTTTCTTCGTATCTCGCCGGCCGGTCGCTCTACGCACTTCATGGCCACTTCGACTTCGTCACGCTTTGGCTGCAATGACTGGTCAGTTAATGCTACCATAAATTAATGTCCAATGTAATAAGTAAATAGATTTCTTACAAAAAACAATGATCAATATAGTTCTTGCATTTCGAACCTGATTTGTTGCTGTTTCTTTGTTAACGCGTGTTCATGTTATGTAACACGCATTTTATGTATTAAGGAAGATATTGGAATTTATTTACATATCACAAGTTCTTATATTTACATATATGTACAGAGATAAATTATCTCAATAGTCGTTTTTTTTAAAACATACAAATGTTTGATGTGATTGTAAATCAGAATGCAAGCATTTATAACAAAAACAAGGATTGGATGTGTATGCGTGTCGATTTAATCGTCGTCACTGAAAGCGTCTCTCCGGTGAAAGGACGTTTTATTTGTCATCGAGCCACTGAGATTAAGAGAAAAATTTACAGCACTTTAAGCGTTTATGTGCCATTTGGCGTGTTCTCTTATAAACATTCTGAGCTCCCTGGTATGGGCTTTATTTTAAGACTCCAAGCGGATACTGACTCTACTTATTTCAATTTGATTATACTCGGTTCCTTTTATCACTTTCAAATTACATCCATCGATCGATGTCAAAATGATTTCTATTGTGCTTCGTGCGATTCATCTATTAATTGAACTTACTACACGGTCGGGTGAATATGTCTGTAATTACTAAATGCCTCCATTTGGTTAGTGCGACATTGACCCAGCCATGGTCAAAGTCAATTTATTAGCTACCGATAATGATTCATTTGTTGTTTATTGATATAGCGAATGGCGCCGAACATGGTGCACGCTGCGAGGTGTAGAAAGAGAAAGGAAACTTATTCAAAAGTAGGTAATGTTTTTGCTGGTCTTGTTGTGTGTGTGTTGCGGCAACGAGCGGCGCGGGCGCATGATTCATCGGCGCGTGGGCCGAGCTTATTGTGTTCGCCTCTATCTATTCACACTAGATACTTTGACTTTTTCTTATGCCTTGATCCTAAGAAACACTGTCGTTTTTGTTGAGTAAGATTTACCAACTGCATTTTGTATAGCTAGAGCTCGCTTCAATTAATTTTAATTATGTCTAAAAATATTTGAACTGGTTCTAAATATGTGCCGAAGTACAATGGCTGTAAACTTATTCGAATGGAATTTAAAATAATGCTTCATTAAAACTTTATTGTTATGTTATATCTCATAGAGTTATTTACCTTTCACCGCGTGGCGGCAAGTCCTCTTTAATTCCAACTGCTCTACCTGCTTTGTTTGAAGAGGTGTTCTTATATTCGTGTTTTTTCTTTCAGATTTCTGATGTTATCTTATAAATATTTTTCAAATATTTAAATTATAATATATATTAAAAATTAACTATTACTCGCTTTAACAGTGAAGGAAAACATCGTGCGGAAACCTGCATGCCTAAGAGTTTCTCGAAGATGTGTGAAGTTCACCAACCCGCACTGGGCCAGCGTGGTGGACTATGGCCTAAACCCTCTCAGTTTGACAGGAGGCCCGTGCCAAACAGTGGGACAGTTTCTTAACAGGGCTAAAATTATTATTATTATATTATATGTGTACATAACCTATGCCATTACTCAAAATATTCTAGTGAAAACTGACGGGAATAAAGACAGTTTACCATTATTATCATGTAATACAAGGTGTATAAAACATACCAGCTTTACATATAAAGTAAGAATAAGTCTATTTTAAGGTTGGCCGGGGCTCACAAAGAATTGTAATTGCTCATGATTTGCTGTATAAAAATGTGTGGAATTAAAACGGCAAGTGAATTGCCTGTTGCTATTTAACCTGACCTTTTATAGTTCGATACACATAGAGCCCCGGCGATCGATGTCGCAAACGCGCGCATTGTGGCTGTCGCGGCGCCCGCGCACCCGTCGCGACCGAGCTTTCTCACCGTGGCATTGTAATAGATCCGTTCACTTGAGACCTCTACGTAAATATTATACAATATGGTTTTATACGCAGTTAATAAATGCGTTTTAAGTTAATATTCTTTGTTAACGATATTAATAAAATTGCATTCAATCATCTGAACTGGAATTTAATTGGTAAAAATACCTTTTTACAAAAAGAAAATCGTTTACATCTTTATCATAATTGTGAAAGAAAAACATTACCTCTTGTGTTTTATGTACCGTGTTAAACATATCTAAAGTAAATTATCACCTCTTTTAGTTAAAAAAGTATAAGAAACACTTGAGCCGCTCAAGTAGCTTGTCATTATTACAATACATTTGCTCCTCTTTTACCAGGTTTCTATATACTAACTTTTTTGTTCAGTCTGTTTGGTTGTTTGTTAGGTAAATTTGTATTTTTAACTATTTTTACTATTTCGATAAGCTAAAACCTTGAACCTTAAAGTGTAGCTGAGAACTGGTCTTCATGACAACGCAGTATGGCCTAAAAATATACACCCAGAAGCTATAGGCCAAAAATAATTATTTTAATAAAACCTTTTTACCGGCCTGTTTGCACGCGTCCTACGTCTTTCATTTTCAATCATTTTATATTTTTAAATCAACTAAAAATGAAATACATAAAAAATTTATATATAATCATATTTTCAAATTTTGACAGTATTTGAATACTTATTGTGTAAACTACATCGTTAATAGACCAAACCTACTCCCTACGGTAAATTAATAATAATAATATTAATTAGAAACGTAATACAGAGGGAAACAATTAACCTCCGACACTAGGCTGAGCCCAGGTACTAATTCTATATCTTGGCTGAGCGTACATTGATTTTCAAAAAAATCTTTCTTAAAAAAATAAAACCGGCTTCAAAAAGCAAAAAATAAATATTTGAAGTCGGTACCGGTTAGTTCAGTCGGTTACTTGGCACCGACTTCAAATATTTATTTTTTGCTTTTTAAAGTCGGTCTCATTTTTTTAAAGATTTTTATTTTATAATTTTAAGTGAAAAGTGAATTACTTACTAATATATACCTATATTATATTATTTTGCTGAATTGTACAGCAAGGTACCTACAGTATTGGTATCATAACCATAATAACGGAATCTATACATGCGTGCTGTTCGCCGTTAAGGAGCCCCCTGATGTATCTTCAAAGTCCAAAATTCAATACCGATTTCATTAAAATGGGACCACCTCGAAACTATACTCAACCCAACGCAAAAAGAATCATCAAAATCAGTTCATAAATAAAGACGTTATTGTCGACCTCCTCCTTATTTGAAGTCGGTTAATATTCTGATTAGTTGGCAGGGTACCTATAGGATTGATGTTATACACATAATATCTCAATCTACGCATTCGTATTGTTTGATGTTAAGGAGTTCCCTGGTGTATCTTCCAAGTCCAAGGTCCAATACCGATGAAATTAATATGGGACCACCTTGGAGCTATACTGAACCCAATGCAAAAAGAATCATCAAAATCGATCCATAATTGGCGGAATGATCGCGTAACATACATACAAAAAAAAACAACACAGTCGAATTGAGAACCTCCTCCTTTTTAGAAGTCTGTTAAAAAGTACAACACCACCAAATATCAATACGAAGTCGCCTAAAAATCGACGATCGAACGCGGAAATTGTTAATTGTGAAGGATATTACATTTTTAGCAAAGCTTTCCCAATTATAAATAGGTACGTTGTTACATGTTATATATATGCTTTATATATCGTATCCGAAGGTAATCAAGTTGAACGTTACCAAGTTTTACGATGCTTTTATTATTGCACATAAATTTCAACTTTTATTAACCTTTCAGCTCCAATTAAAGGACTCGAGCATAGTTGAAAGAAGTTTTGTCATTCGGACGAGTATTTTTTTGATGGATGGGTTAATACGACGTAAAGACGCCTATTCTGTTATTACACTAGACTGTCTTAAATCAATTGAACGTATTGTCACCCATGTCATGTTTTTGATGGACGACAGTGACAGGGATAAATTTAGTTGTGTCTTATTTAGTCTTGCCATCCTTTGTGCACATCTCAATTGGCGTAGATGCCGAACTAAAAATATTGTGTTGTTCGTGACATAGCGATGGTATTCGCGCCAGTCGAAGTGTTCAGCGACTTATTATTTTGATGGTTATTCGATTAATTTATTTTCCTTATCACGAATACAAATAGTTTCCTTGAAGTTCGTTCACTTTTGGTGTTCCCTACCTCTTGCGATCGTAACTAGTTTTTTCCCGCGGTTCCGCCTGCCCAACTTTTTTACTCGATTTATATAGCTTATACTATGTCGTTCCAACCTATAAATTGACACTTCATTCAAATGACATTGAAAATTGCCCCACAACCGACAAACATTTGACCGATACCATCATTATTTATCCATTTTATTAAAATAATGACAATTATCCGTATCTAATGGACAAGTAATTTAAACGAATATTTCAAAATATTGTAAGTAAAATCTCATATCGAAGTCGCCGTCATCTTTACTGAATCCCAACGTTGTCCTCGAAATACGGTTAGAGATGACAATCCTTAATCAGTAGGAATTGACTCTGTAAAAAGTAATAGGCGTACCTATTAGCTATCTAGATTGCTTGTCTTGTTAGACTAAATACTTGTATAGATAGTTCCTTAGTGTGTCGATAGACATCTATAAAAATATGATTAATCTTTAAATTCACTCAATATATTTTGACTACACAGTATAACCTCACATTTATTAATGGCTATTAAATTATAACCTCAAAATCTAATATTTTTTGTGCAATATTGCGGTTCCCCCGCTTGTCCGTTTATACGTGAGAATTTATGGGTGATTTGAAATCATACAAATATTTTTTCATTGCTGTTGGTGTGTGTGTTTGAGTGATATACGCTGTTGGCCGTGAGGCCTTTAAAGCTTCACCGGACTTAAGGGCGAGCGTGAAACCACTACGCTCGAGCCAGAAGGGCAAAGGGCGACATACTCGAGGGCGCCTCAAGGAGGAACGGCCTCGGTTTGGACAGTCGCTACGGTGCTGTTGGTTCTGGGGCAAATCATGTATGGGCTCAGAACAATGTCCTTTCATCTAAATCCGTTCAACCGTTAAGATGTTTTTAAGTAGGTAACATACATAAACATACATACACAAATGTCTAAACATGTTATATCTAAACTTTAACATTTATTATACTGGGTAGTAAGATATTATGTACCTACTTATAAACTCCTTATTTGTAATTACAACCACGTTTACTTTCAAACCTTGTAAACCTTTCAACCTATTACTAATTATGGAGACAAGCAAAAGTCGAGAAGTTGAACCGTAAACGCTAATTGCAAATCTAGCAGTATACTGTTTAATTCCATTAGTTTATTGGACATTACCGGTAGGAAGTAGTAATGATTCTCCACTTTAGCTATATTATAATGTATAATATTATCATCATTATGCAGCCGAAAAATAGCCACTGCAGGATATCGTTCTCCACAAAGATGTCTACAACAACCAGTTTTGTGGTGCATGATTTTACGAGAGCGAGAGCTGGGTATGTAAGAAGGAGAATGAAAGTAGGATAAATGCGGTAGAAATGCGAGCTCTGCGGAAGATGTGCGGAGTGAAGCTGACCGACCGCATTAGCAACAGCATAGTAAGACAGCGAGTAGGTATGAAAGATAGTATCGGTGTAAAGATGAGAAAGGGCATGCTCCGTTGGTTCGGGCATATAGAAAGAATGCCAGAGGAAAGAATGACAAAACAGATATACAATGTGAAAGTGGAAGGATGCAGGTACCGGGGAAGACCTAGACTATCTTACCACGACCAAATAAACCGAGTCTTATCTGATGGAAAAGTCAAGAGTCTCCGTAACCGGCGAGCGTGTATGGGACGAACTATGAGAGTCGAGGAAGCCAGAGAGGTAAGTAAGGAAAGAACCTGTTGGAACTCTGTACTCTCTGCCTATCCCGCAAGGGATCTGGCGTGAGGTTATAGATAGATAGATAGATGATTTTACCCACGACATTCAACAGAGGGCTTAGCACGAAAAGCTTGACGTCAGTGATGCCAACTCCGGGGTTTTCCCCCCAAATTTAGGGGGAAAAAATCTATACAGGGATTTTTTTAGGGGGTGAAATTTTTTGGGGTTATTTTTAGGGATAAAATTTTATTTGATTTTTCTATATTATTTTGATTTTTTTCCCATTAAAATACTTAAAAATACTAAATAACTATTGTTATTAACTATTTATTGTTTTTATTTATTTCTTTACTTATATTGTAATGAATAAATACTTGGTCCGTCGTTGGGAAGTTTTGTTTTGAATTTAGTGGTTTTTGAAATTGCTTTAGGGGGAAAGTTTTCAAACAGTTGGCGACACTGGTCAGCGTGACGCCAGCGAGTAAGCGTGCTGTTAGATTAATGTTTATTTAGTACATTTGTAGTGTGAAAAACACACGAAACACACACACACCACCTATATTCCCACAGCAGGGGTGCAGAGTGTTCTGAATACACCCACTTTTCGCCGACGATGTTAGGTCCCTTGTAATAGGGGCTGAGCCTATTGCCATATACCGGGCACAATCCCGGACTCCGGAATCATACTGGGAATTTTTCATCCGACCTAGGATTTGAATCTAGGGCCTCGTGATTACAAAGCGATGTGCTTTGCTACTAGACTAATGAGCAGTCAACGGTTAATGATGATGTGAAAAAGATAACATATTAACTCAATAGTGTTAAACTAACGTCAATCTGTTCATGCTAATCCCTGGGATGAGATAGTTTCTAGTAACAAATGAAGACTTTAGTACAGAAACGAACCCTCAACCGAGGGCCTAGACAAGTTGCAAGCGTTTTGTTTCTATTCTCTTGTCGCAATCGATAGCGCATTGTTTTGACCACGTGACTTTTTGTTGCAAAATGTCATTCCCATACATTTTTCCGCTTTCTATTAGCGTTAACGACTGTAGATTGTCAAATTGGCTATAGGCGCAGTTTTTATTTAAAAAAACTTCGCCCGTCACAGATTTGTCCCATGCGGGGGCTAACCAACGACTACTCAATTCAGTAGGCGGAGCGGCTTAAACTCCGAACCATTAGACTTAGCCGTCGTCATAGCGATTGAGCTCATAACTTACCATCTTCGCAACTAGTAAACTAGAACTTTAGCCACAAATGGCTCGGTTCATTCCCGCTTTGAATGTACCATCCGGAGTACCGCTGCATCCGAGTACCAGTAATCGTTATATATCTGTCAATTTAAGTAAACAATGTTACGACTATATTCCCTAAGCGTGGCAGCGGTGTACTTCGTACACCGACTCTTAGCCGACGATTTTAAATCCTATCTAATAAGGGCAAACTTATGCCAGGTACAATTCCAGACTGCGGACTGATACTGGAAATTTTTAAAAAGAAAAACTATTTTTCCTACCTAGGATTTAAACCTAGGACTTCGTGATCGCAACGCGCATTCGACACTAGACCAACAAGACAACTGTTAATTTACTTGACTACTAAATTGATTTAGACGCTTCTAGTAAGGGAATTTCGATTAACTCCCTAATAAAAAAAAATTAGGCCCTATCAATCTTTTAAGCTTTTGTAGGCTTTGCAACAAGGACTTTTAGTAGACTACTACTTACATCTTATAGCACGGAAAGTAAAAGTGAGAGCATAGTATGAAGACATTAACATAAAAGTGACGCCTTCGAGTTGATGTGCCATCCTTTTCACGTAACAAATTAACTAAATACAGATGAACGTAACAGCATGCTTTGTCGAAAGCGTCGCTCTGGCGTGCCCCTCTTTTAGATATAAAAAAAGAAAGGTTGGGAAACCCGGGTATAGACTAATTTATGTATACTTGTAAAAACTTTGGCCATGAAATGCACGAATTTGCTCGTAATGTTTAGTGTGTGTACATTTCTACAGAAACGGAAACATAAATAACTTTACAGTATTTTTTAAGCATTTCATATTTTCTAACAATTATTCCTCGTTTCTTTATGATTGATTTGTGCATTGACAACGCACAGGAAGGCATTATTCGCACGTATTAAATAATGCTTTATAATGCTGGTGCACGTCTGGTCCAGATAATACGCTGTAACTACTGTGTAAGGTATTTTTGAGTTACTTAGGTAATATGGCGCGAAGCATGTGCCACTTATCGTCTCTATTTTATTGTGATTAAAGTTTGTTTGCGTATTTTTTTACAATTAAGGTGTAAGAACTATAAGACCGTCCATCAGTCAAGATCATCATCATCTCACCCTGTACTTGTCCACTGCTGTACACAGGTCTCCCCAATTGCTTTTCAGCGCTACCGGTCCGATGCCACCTGCATCAAACGACTTCCTGCGATCTTTACAAGATCGCCGGCCAATCTGGCAGTCCACCGTCCCACGCCGCGGTTGCCACTACGTGGTCTCCACTCTAGAATCTTTACGCCCTAACGCCCGTCCGATCTTCGCGCTATGTGGCCCGCCTTAATCATTCCTGATTTGATCACGTGGAGTAACGCCAAGCATAGCTCCACACCGTCCTCTACAGTGATCCTGTACAATCGGTTACAAGCCTACATTCATCACTTAGGTAACACACAATCATACGTTCAACGAACACCCGTGTATGATCGCGGTGTAACGTCACTTGCAACAAATCAGTTTGCTGCGCGGGCGCGGGGCGCGGTCCGCTACACGCATGCATTATTCAAGCCTCATTTCTATTCAACGCCGACAGGCCGCCCGATAAAAACTTCTCGTTTGACAACTCAGACGCCTGCCGCTTGCACCCTTTGTGCTTACGTCATGTCCCCAGCCGATACGAGGTGCTTAACTGTCTTAAACATTATTTGTCCGAGTTTTATTTACGAGGTTTTTATAATTAACCTTTTCGTCGATGTCCCGCACTATTTTGCTGCTATCTTAAACGGATTTTGAATATGTAGTCTATGATGTGTTATCAGTAAGCTATTGAATGATTACACTAGTCTTTGTTAATTCAAAACTGCGTCATACTTTCATGAAACTATTACAAACCAAAACGCAATCAATAATCACGCATTTACTTGCACAATTCCATCAAAATAGTTTTTTTTTAATTCTTCAATCTAAAAACGAAATTATTGACTTAGAATAATCTGAAATTGTTGCAAATATTTTTTCGTAAAAACCGTAACTAAAGAGCTAATCCGTAACTTTTAGATTAAGTAATTATTTGAAAAGAAGTAAAGAGCTTTATAAATAATTTATTTAATACACTGTGAATTCTGTACGGAGGTTAAAGATCAAACAAGTAGTTTTCACGATGCTTAAGGCCGGAGCAAAAGCTCAACACTCAGATCGGCGCGTGATCGATTCGGCCTACTTACAATAATGATACACTGCCGTGGCTATTATGAGCCCCGAGTTAAATATCAACACTTGTTTAAATTTAAGAAATTAAAGAATCACTTGCAGATGACTCGTAAAAACTGTTCGCTTACGGTAATCATGTATTTTACTGAGAATAGACCACAAAAGCAGATCTTTCGCGGCAAAACCTAGGCTTGAACAAGGCTCCAACGTTTTGTTTATCATACATTTAGATGTTTGATATTATATAATCTTTATTATCTATCTATCTTTATCATCATGCCAGCCAGCTCCCTCGCGGGGTAGGCAGAGACTACGGAGTTTCAACAGGTTTTTTCCTTACATACCTCACTGGCTTCCTCCAATCTCATAGTTCGTCTCATACACGCTCGCCGGTTACGGAGACTCTTGACTTGCCCTTCGGATAAGACATGGTCTATTTGGTCATGGTAAGATAGTCTAGGTCTTCCCCGGTACCTACACCTTCCACTTTCGCATTTTATATCTGTTTTGTCATGCTTTCTTCTGACATTTTTATTATCTTAAAATGTATTTTGTTATTACTACGCCTAACTTCAGGAAACAGAGGGCTTAACACGAAAAGATTGACGTAAGCGAGTTCATATGCCCTCCTTGTCTCATTACAAATTTACTAAATACTAGCAGTTTCCCGCCACTTCGTACCCGGTCGACAACAGCGCCACCTACCAAGTCTATTTATATAGCCTATGTTACTTCTGCATAAGGTAGTTATCTAATGGTGCAAAAATCATTAAAATCGGTTCAGTGCTAACAAACTAACAAATCATTCTTTTTATAATATTAGTATAGACAAACATGAAGGTGGCAGCAAGATTACTCGCTAGCGTCATACTATTGTAAATCGTTTCGTGCTATGTTCTCTGATTGTGTAGCGACGCCCAAAAATGTCATTTTTGTTTTACTTAATTTGTAAAATGACTACCGAATTAAAGCAACTAATTTAAAAATTGATTAATAGCTATCATTAGATACGGCTGAAACCTGTCCGGTTTTATCTATTGCACAACCTAGATCCAGTTGATTTAATGGGTTTGTTAATTCGTTGACAACAGCCTAACCTTGAGTAGTGCCATCTCGGTCGAAGAGGGAGAAAACAAATAAAGGAAGGTTTGGATAGCTTTGATTCAATACGCGTGTATTGCTTAAAACGAGATCTAGTTACTGCCTACTTCGCATATGTGTGACTGGCTTCAATTCTTAGGTAAGAAATAACGTTGTTCTATCGAAAAGTTCCCGTAATAATCCGGAGTCTGGAAATGTGTCCGGTATATGGCAATAAACTTGTTCTTTATTAAACGGGACCGAACATTGTCTAAAGTGGGTACACCCACTGGATACACACAGTACACCTCTGCCGCCCTCGGTGGGGGTGTTTGTTTTTATTGAAGACTAACTGTACCCACAACTTTGTTCGCGTTATTTTCAAGCGTGTATTTCACACCCTTAAACTATTTTGAGACAAAAAGGTAGTCTAATGCCCCCCTGGATAGAATCTATTTCCTTACCGAATTTGATAAAAATCTGTTCAGCGGTTGGAGCGTGAAAAGGTTACAGACAGAGTTACTTTCGAATTTATAATAGCATGGATCTAGTTAATTTTAAGTGACGGTGTTTAGTTTTAATTAGGATCTAGCTAATTTGATTGATTTCCTTAATCCGATGATAACAGTTTAACCTAGATTACCGGCAAGTAAGAATCGCAAAAAAAGATCATAAAGAAAGTTAATCTGAAAAATATTTCACCGAATAAACATCGGTCTAGATAAGTTAACAAAAAATATTCGAAATCATAAATTTCATTTTGCATTTCTTGACCAAGGATTGCAGTGGTTGATAAACTCAAAAAGCCATCAATTTATTAAAATAGCGGAAATAGGTATTAACAAAAAACATCTTAAGGCTACTTAACGATTTCTTTTCATGCAAAAAAGCACATCCAAAACGTGTTTTAACTCTACAGCGGAAACGTGATGGTGATGATAAAACGTTATTACTTTACTGGGATAAAAGTCTTACAAGAAATTTAATTAAGTGAAGGGAATTTCATGTGATTACTTGTTGTCAACGTTAAAGCCCAATTATTATTGAATGAGCAGTCACCTTATTCGCCATGACCAATTAAGGACGTAACACGCCGCGTTACGTGATAATTTTGTGAAATGATCAGTAATTGGTACTCCTACGGTATACATAGAACGAAAAGATTGATTGTGCTATCAAGTGTTAGTTTTGTAGAGTCACAAGAATAGCATATCAACTCGGTAACGTCAATATTTTCGTGCAAAGCTCTCAGAATACATATTACACGATCACTGCCTCGTTGGTATAGTGGCATAGCGATCACGTGGTCCTGAGTTCAAATCCGAGATCGGACAAATTGCAATTTTCCAGTATCAGTCCATAGTCTGACATTGTGCCCGATACTAAAGCCCCCATTACATGCGACCTAACATCGACGAAAAAACGCTGTAATCAATACGCCTCTGCCACCCCACTTGGAGAATTAAGGTGTGACGGTGTTTATTTTATTTCTCGAAGATATCGTACCGCGCTGTGTTGGGTCATAGCGAATACGGGCCCAGTACGGAAGCGATGGCTGGCGTGGAGTGGCGTTGGCGCTGTGCCCGCGACCGGCGGCGGTGTCGCCTTTACAGTTATAGGCAAGGGTGTGGATTGATGATACGTGTTCGGACGACCATAAATATGGAAATGAGTGAAATAAAATCTATTAATGATCTCGTTTTGAACACCTACTATTATATTTTTATGAGTCTTTACCTCTAACATGAGTATTTGTTTGTATAAAGAAGGGTGGATTCTAGTGGATTGAGGGTAGGCCTCTTCACGTGCTGGTGCTCAAGTCAGGCATGGGACATATCTTTGTTCGGCCCAAAAACATTGGTTTCGATTTGAGTATTTGTATGTGAAATTTATGATTACAAATTCTCCCACAATACAGGAATAATTCCTAGCTAGAGGCAACGTTAGTATCAAAAGCAAAAAATACGCAAGTATCTACTATGAAAATTAGAGCACTCAGCCAATCACAGTACTGAGGGCAAAGCACAAACCATTTGACGATATCGTGAAGTTTTCAAAAAAGAATGCTGTCACTTAAATAATATCAGATAGGCTGTAATCTAAAATGATGTATACGCTTCTGCTGTTATAACCCGTGGTAGAGCATCTGGTAATAAAATAAAAACCTGTTTTTTCTTGAATTGATTATTTTAACATAATATTCCGTTTTATTGTCAGTTCTTTCTTAGTAATATGACTAAAAAAGAAGTCGAAGCTTTATAATTTTATAAAGGTAGTATCTGCCGCGACACGCTCATTGCCCTCGAAGCGGTACACAGGGATATACGTTGTTTAATTCGCATTCATTTAGTCGCGATATTTTGATCTTGCTTGATGGCCCAATCGCTATGATTCTGTAATTTCAGGAGTCTTCAGTAATCTAGTTATACTAAGACAATCCTTCCATGAATACATGTAAATAGTCACGCTACGTCTAGTAGTTAGAGAGTAGGCTGCTCAACTCACCGGTCGAGGCGTCGCGGGTTCCATCCAAGAACGGGACAAATCTTTTTTCGTCGCCCACAAATATTTGCTTCGGTCTGGGTTTTTGTGTATGTGAAATTCATATTTATAAACGCATTGACATAGAAATAATCACCTGGGTGTTAAGCCGCTGAGTGATCATCGGAAACGAATTAGTTGCCTTTGATCACCCAGGTGATTAAATCAGAATAAACTAAAAATTACAAATTACTCATATTGCAGAGTTAGGTTAGGTTAGAAGAGGTTAGGTTTAAGAAAAATAGCGTAAGGCAATCGTTTAACTAACGCGTCAGTAAAAAGCGCTCTACTACACAAAATAATTTGTATACAGGCCCCTAAAGAATATCGTTTAAATTTTCGTGACAATAAACTAACAAATCATAAATTAACCAGTTTTAATGTAAATTATTTTTTCAACTTTTGTTTAGCAGCTAATTGGTCGGACTTAACTGTTACAGCAATTGTTTATAGTAATGGTTAATGAATAAACATAAGCGTGACGTGTGAAACGGTTTGCGCTTCTTACAATATATGTAGACTTTACAAATTGTTATTGCGTCATATCTAATATGGAAAACCCGAGTTGGTCAATTCAAGTACTATTTTTAAATTCAAACGGCATGTATACAACTCGACGGAATTATGAAGATCACTGGCATTGTATACAGGGGAATGAGATGGAGCTACTCTTTTATTTACTTGTGAAGGGTTGTGTGATATAAGAAAACTGATTTAAGACTTATTCTTGTAACTTTTTTCTTTAAACTTGTGTAATTTCGCAGGAAATGCTGCCGGCATCAAGTCCGCGTGTACATAAGTGCATAAATCATGAATAAATAAATAAAACTGAACCTAACCTGTGTGTGTTTATGAAAAATTAAAGAATTGTTTGAGTCGAATAGAATTTGTTGCTTGTTTTTTAAGTAATTACTTAGGGTATATTTAAAATAATAATATTAGCCCTGTTAAGAAACTGTCCCACTGTTGGGCACGGCCCTCCTCTCGAACTGAGAGGGCTTAGGCCATAGACCACCACGCTGGCCCGGTGCGGGTTGGCGAACTTCACACACCTTCGAGAAGCTCTTAGGCATGCAGGTTCCCTCACGATGTTTTTCCTTCACCGTTAAAGCAAGTGATAATTAATTTTTTAATACGGGTATATTTATCTCTTCAAAAATCGACTCAAGAAGCTTCAGCAATTATTTTGGCTACATAAATTAAGATTCCTAGCTGGTGCGTTAACTAATATTTTTATCATGAATTATTTATTTTAATGGTTTTTTACCAGCACTTATACACTAATACTTACAAGTAGGTTTGACATTGTTATCAGTAAAATATAAGTGGGACAAAAAGTGGTATTTTACTGAAATAGCTAAACATCACTTAAATTATAATCTAATCGGTTCGAATATTGTTTTTATGAATTGTTATGTAAGTTTACTTGTACTATTTTTATTAAGTGAGCACGATCTGAAGCAATCGAAGCGATAACCAAGCAGATACACTAGAGCGACCATTTAGGTCTGCTGCGTACGAAGGTACTCGTCTTACGCCAATACAAATAGCCGGTATTAAGTTTTAAACTGTTGCAAAAATGTATATCTTGTTAATGCAAATTATCGTCCTTTAGTACTCAGTAAATTAATTTTATGTAGGGTTCAAAAAAGTTAAGTGATTTCACTTTAAGGTTACTTACCTTACACTGGCTTACACAAAATTTATATATTTCATAAATATCATAAATGAACAATAACCTAAAACGGTGATGTGGTGATGGCAGGTGGAGTAGGTATCTGACAGGCCGGTGGTCATATAGAAAGGATATCGCAATCGTGGAAGGTCAGTCCGGGCCGATGATGTAGAAGTAAGTAAATAGGACCTGGCTAAACTTGGCTTAGGATGGGGAAATGAGCTGGAAGTGAAGATGATGGATATTTAAAACCCTGATAATTAATCAGCCATATAGTACAGGCTGATTGATTAATTATTATAGATTTCATATTTGCGCATAGCGTTCTCTCCCAAATTGAAGTGAGAAAGAATATTTCATATTCCGCCCGGTGGATTGGTGGAGTCCTAAATCACTATCAATAAATTAAACAGTACATACAATCAAATTGCGAAGAAAGCGTCACCAACTATTCAATATTAATAAAGCTACCTACACAAGGAAGAATTCTAAAAACTCAAACCATTCAATATATTTCAATCATTAATATTCACCATCCGTAGAGTGTTCAAACGTGACCTGAACTCTTTCCTATTGTGGTTCAATATCACACGACCACGTCAAAAACAATGAATTCATGACCAACTTCCAGCGCAGAGTGCGTGAGTTTGGTACGCCGGCGACCGCCATCTGAATATTGAGTAATACTATCTATTTATACAGGGCCCTTAGTCACTATAACCAAACACGGCATGGTACGATAACTTCGTGAAATGATCGTGTAATGTTATTCTGTATACCATTCATCATCATCATCAGCCAAAAGATCTCCCCAAAAGACCTCTCGCAAAGATCGCCGCAACGACCGGCTTTTACCTGTGACATGCCACCAGGTTATCGGTCCACCTTGTGAGGGGTTTCATTGGAGTACCATAATTCACGTTATCGTAACGCTTCGCGTTACGTGTTTAAATGGTCAGCGAATAAGGGCCCTGGATAATTTGGTATTAAGGTATTATGCCGAAAGTTCAAGCATTGACGGACGATTTAGCGCAGTGGTTAAGAGCTTGAGCTGCTCCGCCCACTGTGTCGAATAGTCGCGGGTTCGATTCCCGCACGGGACAAATCTTTGTGTGATCCACAATTATTTGTTCCGGTCTGGGTATTTGTTTGTGAATTTTCATGTTTGTAAACGCACCCACGACACAGGAATAAATCCTAGTGTGGGGGCTACGTTTTAAAAAAAAAAAAAAAAACAAAAAAAAAATTTATACATCAGTCTAAAGAACTTTTATTGTACAAGTTTTAATTTTACGCGATTTGTTTTTTTTTTCTTTTTCAATACTAGTTGATCAGTTGATTGAGTGAATTCGTATCGGAAAGTGAAAAATACGGCAATAGAACAAAAGTTGAAACTGACTTAACGAATGGAACTTTCATAATGATACCCTAATTTTGAATCACTCTGTCGTCGTATTGTCGCCTTAGAATGAAAATATTGAATGGGAAATTCTTTAAAATGCTAGTTACTACAGGTTATTCAACTGTTTGCCTTTTAATGTATTGTACATAAGATGCGATTATAACTATAGTTATAGTTATATAATCATATGTCGGACGATAATTATACAAAACCCTTTCATCACTATCTTACTAGGGATATAATAACAACACAGCTTATTCTATCTTACTGTAACATTATGTGAGGTATAAGATGTAGTGCGCTCAAAGCTCTGCGGGACCATTGTTACCTAAGTGATCACAAAGGTTCGGGTCACTCAGTCTAAGATGGATGACTGATGTGGCATTTCCATTTTCAATCGGTTCTTCAGAAGACACGTTAAGGCGTTGGTCCTGGCTATCAATGTGTCACGTCAAGCTGAGGTGAATGCTTATTAGGCGGATTCATAAGTTCTAACATTTGCCGGGCACAAAAACTGCCTTTACCAACTCGCACTGGGTCCGCGTAGAAGAGAACGAGCGAATCTTCCTCAACTCGAATTGTGAGAGAAGAAAAAACGCCTAGCAGTGGCTGCAGGCTGATTTATCATAATTACTACTAACGTTTACTCCTCCCTTCTCTTTGGGAATGGACGGACGCTCGAACGTATCATCCAACTGAACAGTTTTGTCGATATCTCTAGATTGTAAATTGTAACTCCGTGGGAATGAAATGCAAAAAAGTGACTGTCCGCAATGTTCCACCGGAAATCATCACTTATCAAGATATTTTATACGTGATTGCTTTTTTTAAGAGAGATGGAGGAAATATATTCAGATGAAAGTTGAAAAAAAGAATGAAATGTGAAAGGAACGTCGTGAGGACTCTTTGACGCCAAAAAAATTTCAATTATCCAAAATTATGTATTTATTTAAGGCACGTAAACAATACAAACACCAATTTGTGCATTTTAAATTAAAATTTCTTAAAACTAGCATAAATGCATCTATTACAGACACGCATAACATTATTATAGTGATACAGATCAAGATGAAAAAAAAACTTTCAGTTAATCTAACGTGATGTCAAGTTATATTATAAAAGTATTTGTAAGTATTATTCAATTACATAAGTCTAAAAAATGAGATATAAGATAAAATTTAAAAAATAAAATTATGAAATTATAAATTATCGTTGGAACTTAATGTCTTTAGTCGCATTTTAACCCCTGACTAATAGGGTTAGTTTGTACCACAGTAGTAAACAACACTGCATATAAGTTGATTACAGCTTCAAAGAGCGTTCCTAAGTTGTCTAACAAAATGCAATAAAGACTGGAACCATAAATTTAAAATCACTTAACTGTATTTTATGTTTTTAAAATTATTAATAACCATGTAGTTTTTGTTAATTACCGTACGTCTTACCTAACCTAATCTTTATTTTAACTGACTTTTCAATTAGATTTCATTAGAACAATTGTACTGAAGTAAATTTGCAAAGTCAGTTATTTTTTCCATATCGTTACTGTTGATTATTATAAGTCTTACCTCTTTTTTAGTTTACGTTAGAATTAGGTTAAGTTAGATGTGTATATAGAATAATTGTAGGTACTAGAGTCATTCAACTATATGACTCAAGTCTTATAAAAAAAACGCTTTTGACTGAAGCCTCAAAACTACTTTTGACTGTTTTCATAAGCCGAAAGTAGCTTGGACAGGAAAAGAATTTTTTACTGTAACATATCAGCCCAATATCGGGTTAGATGGTGCTTGTTCTATTATACCACATATTATGCCTGTGAGCGCCTAATGAAGGGAATCTGAGTGCTTTAACGTGATCAAGGTGCGCTGATAATCGAATTAATTCGAACTGCGCTGAAGCCTGCAATGTTCCCAACTGAGGGCTTAACTAAGTTTATGAGTATGCTTGGTACGCTCTTAGTGTGCAACAAGTTTGTTAGGAACATCTTGAGTGCTTTGAAATCGGTTAAGCCATATAGAGCGGTTCAACTACAGCGTTCAATAGTTACGTGCTCTTCAAGTTATTCGAGCGTGAGATTGATACTGTGTTTCACTGATATACGCTTCCATATTCCATTAGAGTATCACTACGTAGATCTCTCAGGATGTTAGAAGCTTTCTTCGTTGATCTGTTATTCATTATACTTCATAAACTTATAAAACAATATCTTCTTTATACAGAAACTTGTAATTAGCAACTTGTCTTACAAGTTACATTACCATAGATTGTTAGTCTGTAAGCTACTCTAAAAAAAAACTTACTACGAATGTAAGTAGGAGGAACTGTCATGAACCCAAAATACAAATCGGACCCAAGTATCTAAAACGACCAGTATGATTTAGAATAAATAGGGCCTTGTAGTAAATATAATATAAATTTATAAACGGTTTTAATGCATAATTGACGACGGCTTAAACTAGTGATTAGAGCATAGGCTGCTCCGCTTACTGTTATAAGAATTTGCGGGTTCATTCCCTTAGGAAATATTGTTTGCGTGACCCACAAATATCTATTATAGTCGGGACGATACTAAATGTAAAATTCATGTTTCTAAACTTACGACACTAAAACAGCTCCAAGGCAACGGAACCCCAATGAAGAGTTAGATCTTTGTAATTTGTCCTTCGAGTACCTAATAATCTTATTTATTGACTTACCTGTCTACAGCGTACTGATAGTGATTTACAGAGAGATAAAATGATATTACCCGGTGCAATTAGCGGCGCTAACTATAGCTGCTAAAACGCAGCTGCTTTGAGACGCCGGAGACAATTGCTGCAGACAATTTGCGAGGGTTCAATGACCACTCGGACGATGCAAGACGCACTCGAACACGACTGTTTTCTTCTAGAAAGTTTTAGCAATTGGCGTGATGTGTCCGGTGCGCATGTTCTTTGGATGCTTCCATCACTGATTACTTCTAATTAGAGACGATCTTGCCAGACGTCTATTGCTTAGATTTTCCAGATGTAGCTATGTTTCATTGAGTTTCTACCATTATGATATAAACGGATACTATTGCATTAGTATTTATAATCCTTTTATGTTCATTTTTCATGCAAGATCTCTTGACATGGATATACAGAAAGTCCAGAATTCCAACAGATTCCTTCCCTTCAAACTTTTCTCGCCTCTTCTACTCTCACAGTTCGTCACATGCATACATTCTTGCTGATTACTAAGACTATTGACTTGTTAATAAGTAATAAGCCACGGTCCATATAATCATGGTAAAATAGTCTTGTCTTCCCTGCCTTCCTTTCTTTTTTTTGCATTGAATCTGTTTTATCATCGCTTATAATTTGAATCAAGAAATGCTTTCATCTTCAACATCTGTACCTGTAACCTAGGTAATAGTAAATGTTGACGAAGATTTAATTAAAATTTATTGGCAGAATAGTTGAGTAAAAATAGCGTGAGTATTTTTTAACATAGCGCACATTGAACGATGATCTTAAACTCTGCAGTTAATGTTTATCGGCTACCGTCCGCGTCCCTGTATAAATTGCAAGTTCTAAAAAATAATCATAAGTTAATTATGTGCTCCAAAACGTATTTGTGTAATAATGTTATCATGTATAAACCTCTGTCATGAATGTTGATCATTTACGCGACTTCGAATGCTATAAATTATTTATATACATCGGGTTTGGCATTTAACTGTGATCACGACGAAAAGGGATTTATCGGCCTTATCTCTTATAGCAGGACACGTTTGTGCTTTATGCACTTATTATATAGCTAACATTACTTATGACAATATGGTATTTCCATTTCATTGCTTAGAAGAAGACATAGAAGCACAATAACAGGAAACTCAATGTGTAAATCAGATGCCTACATTTTATAACCATACTGGGCTCGTACTGTCGTCCGTTAGCAATTCTCACAATAATTATAGTTGCCATAGTAAATCAGCGCAATAATATTTCTCTGCGGTATCAGGTATAATTGGATCGCAATGCGAGTGGCATCTATGCGGAAGAGCGAGGGCCACATCTCTCGTTACATTCTGTGTTTTATTCTGAGAACACCATGGGAATACATCGGCGTGTTTTAAACGAAATCTACCTGTTTGTAAGTCGGAGCTTTGGTTATCTACTTTACGGCGTATAATTTGTTGTATAGGGACAATTATGGTCTGATAAAATAAAGAATTCATAGATTCCTTTTATCCCATTTTTAGTTCAATGCGTCGTAATGTTAAGGCAAACAGACTTTTATTTTTTCAATTTCGGTTGTAAGCGGATGAAATCACCTAACTTTATCTATCTAGATCTTCACACTAGATCCCTTGCGGGGTAGGCAGAGAGTGCAGAGTTCCAACGAGGGAAAAATCCTTACAGACCTCTCTAGCTAAATCACCTGACAACACAATTAACAGACGTATCGAACGTTTACACCGCTACTACTACCTATTAAACAGGATTCGCATCCGTAGAAGTTTAACTTCTCAAAACATCTGATCACAGGCGGTGTTTAAAAGTACACACACGGAACATTACCATTAAAATCAACTAAGCGCAGGAGGTTAAGTGAAAAACTTGGAACAAAGGCTGGCGTGGTCGGTGAGCTATTTAGTATGCATTTGGAAAGGAGTCGAGGCGAGAGCAATAAGTTTGAGCCCGCGATTTGCATAGATTGTGCCGTGCGGCGGTACGGTGCTGGTGTTGCCTGCTGCTGTCGTGTTTGCGAGACATCCAGCTTGACCCATTATTCTATTAAACCCTTTCATCATCATAATCAACCGACGACGTCCACTGCAGGACAACTATCATTGCCTTTAGCTGTATATAAATAAAATGGATCGTACTAATTTTTTTTTAAATATACTTTGAAATAACCTATATAAAATTAACACAACATTCAGTGCTGCTACATATTTCCTTACATAAGTCCCTTTAAATTCACGAAAATAAGACAGGCTTTTTCACATCGTATATATATATATATACACCTATATTGATTGAGTGATTGGCCCTCAATAGCACTAAACAGAGTGAAGTGGAAAGTATAGAGAAAGGGCTTTGCCCAGCAATGGGACACCAACAGATAGATAATAAAATAATACAGGTATACGTAAAACCTGTCCCGTTTTTTCTGTGGTATACTTGGCAACCCTGAGTTCCGCGCGTTCGGTGATTTACTCGGGCGGCCGCGTGGGCGACGCGGCCCGATAGCACCTGCATGGCTATTATGATGACACGTCTAGAGATGGGTGTGTTCTGTGTGTGAATCGTATCCGTTCTGGGTTTATAATCGTTGACCCATAGCACAAAAAAAAAACATAAATTGATTCACAAACACAGTTTATCAGTTGCGGCGCTACAGAGTGTTGAATATTTACTTTACAAGTAAAATGTTGTTTTGATTTTTTATGTAAAAATGTTGCCTCACTATGGGAATTATTCTTGTATCGTATGTGCATTTATTAACCTGCATATCACACAAACACCGAGACCGAAACAATACAATTGTGGGTCACTTGAGTGAAGGGATCCATACCAGCAACTTTTGACAGTTGAACCAGTGAGTCAACTGGCCTTTGCTTTTACGCACAGAAATCAAATATCTTTGCTGGTACCTCAAACCAAACCAAGTTATATACAAAGCTTTTATGCCGAGTACACTTACTTCTACGGCGGAACCATAAAACGAATCCCTCTCTGCGTTTAGTCTTTATGCTCCTGTAATTATAATTTTCATTTAGTAACTGGGTGGACATGTGGTTAGCCACATCCTCCATCGACAGGGCTCTTAGTAAACAACTAATTATTCACATGTAACAACGTTAGCGCCCTGACTATAGCCTGCACATAAAGCGACGAATCAATTTAACCAACAACAAACTGAACCCTTATTCGCTATGAACAAACGCGGCGCGTTGTGATAACTTCGTGAAATGGTCCTGTAATGTTCTCTCCCTATAGTCTTTACGTCACTGGAGTACCACTAAACGATCATTTATCGAAGTTATCATACCGCGGCGTGTATGTGTTTTCTTGGTCATAGTGAATAAGGGCCCTGAGGGTTTATAACCTTAAGTGTGACGCTTTCGAGTTGATTTGCTATCCTTGTCATCACTACATATTATAAAACAAAGTCACCCGCCGCGTCTCTATCTGAACGCGATAAACTCAGTAACTACCGACCGGATTTTTATACGGTTTTCACCAACGAGAGGGATTCAAGAGGAAAGTTTATATATATAATTCACCCGTGCGAAGCCGGGGCGTGTGCTAGTACTAAATGAAGATGAACGTGACAACATAGTCGCTAGCGTTACACTAACGTTAATGCCTTCACGCTAAGCCCTAGAGGAGCACGAAAAGATTGACGTTAACGAGACCTTGTCATACTATAACTTCACTATCACTACATATTGTAAAACATAGTCCCCCCGCCGCGTCTGTCTGTCTGACTGAACGCGATAAACTCAATAACTACCAAACCGTCTCGTTGGTCTAGTGGCAAAGCGCATCGCTTTGTGATCACGAGGTCCTGGGTTCAAATCCTAGGTCGGACAAATGTAGTTTTTCTAACGAAAAATTCCCAGTATAAGTTCGGAGTCTAGAATTGTGCGCGGTGTATGACAATAGGTTCGCCCCCTATTACATGGGACCTAACATCGTCGGTGAAAAGTGGGTGTACTTAGTACATCTCTGCTACCCCCGCTTGGGGAATATAGGCGTGACGGTGTCATTATTATATCTACCGAACGGATTTTTATATGGTTTCCACCAATGCACGGAGTGATAGAAGGTTTATGTCTATACTTCACCGGTGCGAAGCCGGGGGAGTTCGCTAGTATGAAATAAAGATGAACGTTACTCGTTAGCATTACACTGATTTTTTTCGTGCTTAGCTCTCTGTATGCTACTGGAGTACCGTTTAACGAAGTTATCGTAACTTGGCGCTTTACGTGTTTAATTGTGCATAGCGAATAAGGACACTATACGGGTAAAACATTATTATTTATGAGTACGAGTACACACATGAATAAAGTAACAAAAAAGACAATTGCAACTCGAATCGTCCCGTCGCCGTCCCGTCGGCTGCGCGGCGAGAAGGCTGCTTGCGGTTAAATTACACTCATTTACCGCAGCACCAGCGTCCGTGGCACGCGCAAAATGTTGCCAGCGACGATTAGCAGAATTCCTACCGCGCAATAGAACAGCGTATGAATGCTAAAAAACAAGGCCCTTGCGGCACACATGCGCTTAATGACTGGATAGGTCAGTCGTTTTGTTGATTTACCATTTACGTTTGTCATACTCTTGTGCGATGCAGCCACCTACGGAGATAACGTACTTAATCGCGTTTACTTATATATTGAGTTGTGCATGTGTGCAATTTCAGTAATTAATTATATTATGTATCCACTGGACTTGACTGCCTCGTTGGTCTGGTGGCAAAGCGCATCGCTTTGTGATCACGAGGTCCTGGGTTCAAATCCTAGGTCGGACAAATGTAGTTTTTCTAACGAAAAATTCCCAGTTTGAGTCCGGAGTCTGGAATTGTGCCCGGTATATGGCAATAGGCTCGCCCCCTATTACATGGGACCTAACATCGTCGGCGAAACGTGGGTGTACTCAGTACACCTCTGCCACCCCCTCTGGGGAATATAGGCGTGACGGTGTGTGTGTGTATCCACTGGATTATATTGAGGTTGCCTTGCACGGCAATGAGCAGGTAGATAGACTTTAAGTTTGAGTATTTAAACTACCATTCATTTCCATCTTCACTTCCCTCGTAAAGAAGAAAGAAAGAAAAGAAACATGTGTTTACATGTCATAATTTGTTTTCCATTAATTGTGATAAGAATTACTTTGACAATGTTAGAAAAATGTGTTCTTATACAAACACTCAGTATTTATTTGAATAGGACTAAATGAATAGTAAGAATATAATTTTAATTTACTACAGCTGATACATCGCCCCCTATTACATGGGACCTAACATCGTCGGCGAAACGTGGGTGTACTCAGTACACCTCTGCCACCCCCTCCGGGGAATATAGGCGTGACGGTGTTACAGCTGATACAATAAAAAGTAAACACAATTGTGCTGTCTCGTTGGTCTCGAATAATGCGTGCAGCGATCACTTCGCCTGGGTTCGAATCCTGGGTCAGACAAAATGTAATTTTTTGATGGAAAAAATTTCGAGTATCACACAAGTGTTATAATACTGTTCTAATAATTTGCAGCTACTTAGTGGCACAATGACTGTACGCTGATGGAATTGATAGCAGTAATTAGAGAATGAGCGTTAGCGACTGCCAACACGACCGCTAGGGTTGCCAACTATTAGAGTTTTAAAAAACGAAGAGGAAACTTCAAAGCAAATGATATTTGAAGGAGGTTTAAATTATTCTCTCATTTAAAACAATATTTACAATAATAAAGTGTATACGTTTTTAAATCTGAATCATCGTTTGTATGTCATATCAACGTTTCTAATTAATACTAACACTGCGGGTACCGTGCAACTATAAATTCATTTAAACCCTTCTCTGCTTGTTTATTAAATGACTAGACTTACTTTACTCGATAGAACAAAGCTTTTTTTGTTCTATTCATAAATTTGATATTATATGTCCACAAAAACACATTATAGAGTGCGCTGCAATCGTATCTATACTAAGACAATAGAATAAATAAATAACAAAACATATGGTAGAGCTTTAGTGATTGGTTTTTAAAAGTATAGTAATCTATTATACTGATTGACTGAGCTAGATCATATACTTAAATTTGTATAACATCACATTGTAGCTATACAAAAAAATTTGGGAAAATAATTCATTGATATTTAGCCAAAAAAGACAAGTCCGCTCGTTTTCTCGCTGGATCTTCTCAGTTGAGGCCCGGTTCCGATCAAGTGGTAGATTAGTAAGTCCAAAAAAATATAATGTAAGGTTCATCATTTGTAAGAATCTGTACTCTCTGCCTACTCCGCAAGGAAACTGGTGCGGAAAGCGTGATGGTATATACAAAAGCCAGGGTTTATACAAAATAAATAGCCTTTATAGTTTTCAAAACGACCTATCCTTCACTTCCACCTTATTTGACTTACACAACACCGTCACGCCTATATTCCCCAAGCGAGGGTGGCAAAGTTGTACTGAGTACACCCACGTTTCGCCGACGATGTTAGGTCCCATGTAATAGGGGGCGAGCCTATTGCCATATACCGGGCACAATACCGACTCCGGACTCGTACTGGGAAGTTTTTCGTTAGAAAAACTTCGATTTGAACCCAGGACCTCGTGATCACAAAGCGATGCGCTTTGCCAGTAGACTAACCAGGCAGTCATCTATCTATCTATATCACCACGCCAATTCCCTTGCGGGGTAGGCAGAGAGTACAGAGTTCCAACAGGTTCTTTCCTTGCATACCTCTCTGGCTTCCTCCACCCCCTAGACTTTGAATTTCACAACTCCTCTTTGAAGTATATAGCTGTTAATCTACATAATATTTATAATTTATAAAATTGTGTGTATAGGCCGGGGAAACAGAACGTACGGCAACCTTGTTTATGGAGTTTCAAAACCGACAATCACCGCGCGTTCACGATGCGGGTCATTATAAGGTGCATTTGTTGCATTCACGAACTATTGTCGTAACTACTTTTATTTTTATCGGCACCGCCCGCGTGTGCCGAGATATTGCCGCGATATCGTCCTTTTAACTTCAGAACTTGCTCGTAATAATAATAAAAAAATGTTTACTAAAACCAGAAATAGGTACAGTAATGCTTAGACTAAATTAACCAATAGGCTTGCTTAGTCCCGTACCTCCAAACTAGGATTCAATATCCTGTATCGGGAGGGAAGTGTTTCCAACTGAAACAATAATAAAGAGCCTTATAATGTACCAAATTGTTGCTTACATAATACATATATTGGCGTGCAAATCACTTTCTACGAGACTGTTAAAAATTAAATAATTTTAATTTAAAAAGACCTTTTTAAAAACAACGTACTTGAGGAGTTGCTATTGTCTTTCTGGCTCCATCATTAGACCCTGGACACCATCCGGGTCTAGAGTACTCGTCAAGACAAATCCAACGAGCTCAAACACGGCGGGGTTATATTGAGTATTGGGGAAACAGGTGTCTGGTGATTCAGGGTCTAATGATAAATCATCCCTGAACATTATCTGGCTGTATAATACTTGTCAATACCAATCTAACAAGCCTAAATTACGAGAGAGTTACGTTGTATATTTCACATGTTCCTATAGCCACCTTTAGACTTCCATCATCAGACCAGCTCCATGGTACCATATTATTGCATTGTCACCTACTTTACATACGTATGCCAAATTTCAGCTCAATCGGAAACCCTAAGTGATTGATAAATAGATCACAAGATTTGAACTAGAAAGACAGATAGACAGACACAAACATTGTTAAATAAAAACTTGTAAAAAGGGCGGCAGATCCTTACATCCATTTTTTTTTCAACTGAAACGGAGCTGTTGCTCGCTCGCTCTCTTGCCCCGTAAACCTTGAGACCAACAGCTAACCAACAGCGTAGATCATTCACCATACACATACATACAAATTTCGTCGACAATATTAGATCCCAATGTATGTCCCAATAGGGGACGAGCCTGTTATGTGATTTACAAGATGCTTGTACACGGTTCTAGTAAACATGCGAACTAGATGCGCAGATTACTAGTGTGAGTAATCCGGTCAACGTTGTGTTACATGCGTGAGTACAGAGGGCTTAGCACGAAAACTTTGATGTTAGCATGATGCTAGCGACTCATCAATCTTTTCGTGCTAAGCTCCCTTAACTCGCGCACTTATTTACGCGACCGATTACACGATGCGCTTAATCCGCACAAATGCCTCGCACAATAGACTTGTATCCCATACAAGCGCCATTATAATCCTGAATAGATGACAAGTTTTGCCGTATTTTTTGCTAAGATTTAACACAATTTATACTTCTCATACATGTGCAATTGCTTAATAAATTGCGGACCAAAATAAATTAAACTATTTTAATCTTTTATGTAAATAAAATATCGTATACAAATTATTTAATGGATTGCGTGTCGAAAGTTTATGAAAATACTAGGTGTACCCACAACTTCGTTCGCGTTATTTTTAGGCGTGTAAATCACATCTTTAAGAATCGTTTTTTTTTTAAAAAGTAGCATATGTCCTTTTCCCCTGGATAAAATTTATTTTCTTGCCGAATTTAATAGGTAAAGGTAAAACAGACAGAGTTACTTTCGAATTTATACTATTAGTATGGATTTGAACCCATTTATATGGTATATACAATATTATCATATATTACATAATTAACAGTTCATTTCTCACTAAACCAATTTTTATAATATATCTCACTTAAGGTAGGTAGGCAGGTATCGGGGAAGACCTAGACTATCTTCATCATCTCAGCCTATACTTGTCCACTGCTGAACATAGGCCTCCCCAATCGCTTTCCAGCGTAACCGGTCCGATGCCACCTGCATCCAACGACTTCCTGCGATTTTCACAAGATCGTCGGTCCATCTGGCAGGCGGTCGTCCCACGCTGCGCTTGCCAATACGTGGTCTCCACTCTAGAATCTTTCTGCCCCAACGCCCGTCCGATCTACGCGCTATGTGGCCCGCCCATTGCCACTTCAGCTTGCTAATCTTAACGGCTATGTCGGTGACCTTGGTTCTTCTACGAATCTCCTCATTCCTGATTCGATCGCGTAGAGAAACGCCGAGCATAGCTCTCTCCATAGCTCGCTGAGCAACTCTGAGCTTTTTTATGAGACCTATTGTAAGAGACCACGTCTCTGATCCATATATCATCACTGGTAACACACATTGACTAAAAACTTTAGTCTTAAGGCACTGAGGTATTTTGGATGAGAAGATGTTGCGCAGTTTCCCGAACGCTGCCCAGCCGAGTTGGATTCGTCGATTGACCTCTCTCTCAAAGTTGGACCTACCTAACCGGACTACCTGTCCCAGGTAAATGTATTCGTCGACAACTTCAAGAGTAGAGTTCCCAACGGTGAGTGCGGTGGGTACGACATGGACGTTAGACATTATTTTCGTTTTGTCCATGTTCATTTTAAGACCCACTTGTTGAGATACTCTGTTGAGGTCATTCGTCCTAGATCTTCCAGCGACTCCGCCACGACCACAATGTCGTCGGTAAATCGAAGGTGAGTGATGTATTCGCCATTGATGTTGATGCCAAGTCCTTGCCATTCCAAGAGCTTGAAGGCGTCCTCTAAGGTGGCCGTAAACAGTTTCGGAGAAATGACGTCTCCCTGCCTTACTCCTCTTTTTATGGGGATCGCCTTCGTGCACTGCCCCTGTACTCGGACTGACATGGTGGCGTTATTATACAAGCACTTCAACACTTCAATGTACCGATAGTCAATGCGGCATCGCTGGAGAGATCTAAGAACCGCCCAAGTCTCGATCGAATCGAAGGCTTTCTCATAGTCCACAAACGCCAAGCATAGTGGCCGATTATACTCCTCGGTCTTCTGTATAATCTGCCGCAGCGTATGTATGTGGTCTATGGTACTGAAGCCTTTCCGGAAACCGGCTTGTTCGGGAGGCTGGAAGTCATCAAGCCTGCGTTCGAGACGATTCGTGATGACTCTCGAAAACAACTTATAAACATGGCTCAGCAGTGTGATGGGCCTATAATTCTTCAGTAAAGTGTTATCACCTTTCTTGAAAAAGAGTACCACCACACCCCTGTTCCACGCTTCCGGCGTTTTTCCTTCGAGCAAGACGGAATTAAACAGCCTCTGAAGGACTTTAAGTACCGGCGATCCGCCCGCTTTCAGAAGCTCTGCGGTAATTCCGTCTTCACCCGGCGCTTTGTTGTTTTTAAGTTGTTTGAGAGCCATCCTAATCTCGTACAGGCTGATGTCCGGGATATCTTAAGTGTAGTGTCGGGTTAGCTTGGCTCTTGGGTCTTTTACCAAGTCAACAACAGGTTCAGCTACTGAGGTATACAACTGCCCATAGAACCTCTCTATCTCCCTGAGCACCTCTGACCTATTCGACGTTACGTTTCCGTCCTCCGTCTTCAGCTTCGTCAACTGGCTTTGCCCAATAGACGCGTCTCTTGCGAACACTTTGGAGCCCTTGTTCTGTGCTATGGTCTCCTCAATACGCCTTGTATTGAAGGACCGTAAATCGTGTCGCAAGGACTTCAGTATCTGTCCATTGAGCTGCCTATAGGACTTAGCATCATCGGAGGTTTGGAGCGTCATGGAACGTCGCTCAGCCATGAGGTTTCGGGTGTAGTTGGATAGTTTTTGAGGTCTATTTTTACGGTGGGGCTTAAAATACTTGGACCCGACCGTATGGACAGTCTCTACCAGCCTGTTGTTGATTTCGTCCACTGATGCGCTGCTGTCTAGCAATTCGAAGCGGTTTGCCAATTCGAGTTGAAAGTTCTCGTGGTTTTGGATATGTGCATTACAAGGTCGGAGCGTAGACTTCATCAGACGCGATCTTTCCATGTTGACATTAATATTTAATGTGCCTCTGACCATTCGGTGATCACTGCCGGTTTTTACCCTGTGAATCACGGAGACATCATTAAATATTTGTCGCTTGGTGCTCATGATGAAGTCTATCTCATTTTTTGTGGAACCATCAGGGCTCATCCAGGTCCATTTCCTATGAGGCGGCTTCCGGAAGAAAGAGTTCATCATAAAGAGTCCCTCCTTCTCCAGATATTCGGCCAGCCTCTGACCCCTGGGGTTGCGCTGCCCATATCCAAATTGCCCCACTCTCAATTCATCATCACCCCGTTTGCCCAGCCGCGCATTGAAGTCACCCATAACCACTGTAAAGTGTGCTTTGGAAGTATGTATGGCTCTACTAATGTCCTCATACATTACTTCGACGTCATCATCTGAGTATGCCGAGGTCGGTGCGTAGACCTGTATGACCTTCAGCGAATATCTTTTGGATATTCTGAGTATCAGGTACGCTACCCTGCTCGACACACTAGTGATGGACACAACGTTGTCTATGAGTGACTTGTGGACGATAAATCCGACACCACCTTGGGACTGCTGTTCGCCCTCCCGGTAGTAAAACAAGTTGCCGGATTTTAAGGTTATCGTGTCCTCGCCCTTTCTTCGGACCTCCGATAAACCAACAATATTCCACCGCAACTTGTTTATCTCTTCTTCCAGCTCAACAAGCTTCTCATCTGTCCTTAACGTGCGTGCGTTGTATGTCACCAGGGCCAATTTTCGTAGTTGGTGGTAGCCGAATCTCTGCCGGAGATTCTTAGCACCCCTTGTCCTGTCGTTACCATAGCTGCTACCGTGGCCAGGACGAACAGGACCGCCGGGGACTAGGGGCCTGGTTTTATCTTTTTCTTCCATTTTAATAAATTGGGGGGGGGTTTGCCATACTCGCCACGCTTGGCAGGCGGATTGGCGAGCGCAGTTTTTGATGGTAGAAGTGTTAAGGGAACGCTGCTGCCCATTCCCTAGTTTTCCCTTAGTCGCCTTGTACGACACCCGATGGGATGAGATGGGTTGGTCCTATTCTAAGCCGGGAACCACGCGGCAAACTAGACTATCTTACCACGACCAAATAGACCAAGTCTTATCTGAAGGACAAGTCAAGAGTCTCCGTGACCGGCGAGCGTGTATGACACGAACTATGAGAGTGGAGGAAACCAGAGAGGTGTGTAAGGAAAGAACCTATTGGAACTCTGTACTCTCTGCCTACCCCGCAAGGGATCTGACGTGATAATATAGATGCATAGATCTCGTTTAAATTATCACACTATGTTTTATATTGACATTACCTTTCGTTATCTATGCTATTCAATAGTTATAAAATAATAAAACCTCCGCCGAGCTCGGCTGAATTCTAAATTCAAGAAAATACATTTTATTTACATATATATATATATAGGTACATAATATTATGAAAAGGACTCTTCTGGAAAGAAAACGTTTGAACGACCTAGGAGCGTACAATCTTTCACTTATAAAATGTTAGAGCATCACGTCCGACGCACAATACATTTTTAATTAACACAGTCTTCCCCGCTTAGGTACACTGTTCCACGTAACGATCCTTCAGTTACCTGGGTTACCCTTATTCGCTAGAACCAAATAAACACGTAACGCAGAACGTTACGATAACTGTGAAATTCTCGTTTGTTGGTACTCCACCACCATACAGAATACCATTACACAGACAGCCAACGAAATATATTATTTCTCATCTTACCTTTTAATTATGTTTTTTATTTTTAAGTTTTCATTTATGTTCAATGCAGATAAAATAGTCCCCCAGAATAACCCCATGTTAAAACATAATTAAGTTAGTGAATATACTGTAAGAAGAGAATATCGCTAGTCTCTGTAATACAGTTTACAACAGCGCAGCCAGGTTACCCACTCATTAAGATGTATTTACTAAACTGTAACAATAAAGAATTTATTTATTTATTATACGATCCGACTGCCTCGTTAGTCTAGTAGTGAATAATTCGCTGTGCGATCACGAGGTTCTGTGTTCCAATCTTAGGTCGGACAAACGTAATTTTTGTATCGAAAAATTTCCAATATCAGACCGGAGTTAGGTATTCTGCCCGGTGTATTGCCTATACATGGGACCTAACATCGTCGGCGAAAAGTTGGTGTACAAAGTACACCATTTCCACCCCCGCTTGGGAAATATAGGTGTTTATTTCACGGTAATTTCACAAACTTATTGGAACGCGCCGCGTTTGATCGTAACGAATAAGGGTTCCGCAGTCTGTTGTTATCTCGGCAAATTGCAAGCAAACGTTCCGCGCTGACGCTTCATATTTACGCCATACTAGCCATACGAAAGCACCTGAACATCCGTTTTGCAAAACCAATAATTTTATAATTGACTTACAACCAATAATTTATTTCAATAACTTAATTGTATGACACGACGGCTTGGCTTGGTGGGCGTAGACGTCTCCGCGCACTGGACCGAGTAATCGAGCGTTTGATACGCTGCACAGTGGATAAATCTTTGTATGACCGATAAAGAAATCTCTTTGTGCATGTGAAATCCAAGTTTGTACGGGAATAATTTCTAAAGAAAACATAGTCAAAAATTTATGAGTATGAGATGAAAATAATATCTGTCCTACTGCTGGGCAAATGCCTTCTGTTACAAATCTAGGGAGTGTAGGTCATACTCCACCAAACGGACTCAGCAACAATATTGTAATTTGTGACTGCCTCGTTGGTCTAGTGGCAAAGCACATCGCTTTGTGATCACGAGGTCCTGGGTTCAAATCCAAGGTCGGACAAATGTAGTTTTTCTAACGAAAAATTCGCAGTATGAGCCCGGAGTCCTTGTGCCCGGTATATGGCAATAGGCTCGCCCCCTTTTACATGGGACCTAACATCGTCGGCGAAACGAGGGTGTACTCAGTGCACCTCTGCCACCCCCGCTTGGGGAATATAGGCATGACGGTGTTATTGTAATTTGTGGGGCTTGTAGAATATGGAAACGAGTATTGCTCCCTGTCCTGGGTTCAAATCCTAGGTCGGACAAATGTAGTTTTTCTAACGAAAAATTCCCAGTATGAGCCCGGAGTCCTTGTGCCCGGTATATGGCAATAGGCTCGCCCCCTATTACATGGGACCTAACATCGTCGGCGAAACGTGGGTGTACTCAGTACACCTCTGCCACCCCCGCTTGGGGAATATAGGGATGACGGTGTTATTGTAATTTGTGGGGCTTGTAGAATATGGAAACGAGTATTGCTCCCTAGATCTATTTCTGGTGTCGTTAAAGGCGCTAACAGAAAATGTACGTATGTAGAGAAGTCTTAATATATTCCACAGTAGTCACTGTATTATCGCACCTATCTGATAAGTATGAATGAAACTGGTATCTCTTTGCTTGGGTTCTAAATTACACATAATGTCCATGTTTGAATAGCAAATGCATTAAGTGTCTAAATGGTTGATATTATTAAAGAGAATCTATTATACTTTTACATTTATCTCAAAAACTAGTAGCTATCTGAAATATCAAACAAATCCATAGCATATCGTATTTACTAATTAATAGAATCTGAGACCTTATTTTTTTTTGTGGCAATTGCGTTTACATTATGCCATTGTACAAAGTTTACGAATATTCATTTCTTAATTAATTCAACTCCCCAAAGAATTTGATGACAAAGATGATAATGAAATTGATTAAGTGCCCCACCCTGGATATTAAAGTGATGGATACTTTACATACCAATTGCGACGGCCGTTTTGAGGGAAATCGAAAAGGCACGTTTTATCACTTTGTTACAATTACCTTCACTCATGCACATATAAGAACACATAATGGTTAATATTCCACCAACATTACACATTATTAGTCGAAATAACACAAGTTTTGGAAATTAAAACAAATTGACAACATCACTCTTCGATTTCCCGCCAAAACTCCTTAAATTTTGTTTGTCAACGACATTAACCAGGAAGGTGTTGCCAGCAAAATGGTGACTTAAAACAACATATTTCTTAAACGCTAAAATAACAATAATCACATACTATTCGATAAATTAAAATATTTATAACTAGTAAAGAAAAAAATACAAGAAAAAAAAATAGAAAGAATATAACGATTCAAAACGTGTTATTCTAAATCTAAAAAAACCGTTAGTAAACGATAGGCGTATTTATGGCGTGCGCCTCGCAGAAACTTATATATAATTTTCGAAATGAACATAGCAACACGTGCGTGATCCGGTGACGAAGCTGTTCAATTATAAATACGTCATACATCGCTTGTACCATTAGCCCTCGATTAGTTGGCAAGTGTTCGTTTTAGTCACAGAAATCTTATTAATAAAATACTAGAAGTGAAATAACACAGATTTTGTTCAAAACCATTGTCGCCGCTTGCCATATATAGACAGTTTAAAAATGTTGAATATGAGTCTATGCTCATATCACAAATAATATTTTCAGATGAATAACGTACGGCTTGGTCCAGTGATTAAGAGCTTGAGCCGCTCCGCCCACTGGATTTAGTAGTCGCGAGTTCGATTACTGCACGGAACAAATATTTGGTTCGGTATGGGTATTTGTGCATATGAATTTTATGTTTGTAACCGCTCCCACGATACAGGAATAATTCCTAGTGAGGCGCTATGTTTTTAAAACAAAATATATTAAAAATGATTACCTTATGAGCACTGTTAAAAGTTTTGGAAGACTTTCATACCAATTTTAGTCACTGTGTCATTGTTTAACGCAGTCGTATACCATGTTGTGGGAGTTTTGGCGGGAAATCGAAGAGTGATATTGTCAATTTGTTTTAATTTCCCAAACTTGTGTTATTTCGAATTATAATGTGTAATGTTGGTGGAATATTAACCATTATGTATTCTTATATGTGCACTAGTGACGGTAATTGTAACAAAGTGATAAAACGTGCCTTTTCATTTCCCCTCAAAACGGCCGTCGCCAATTATGTAAAGTATCCATCGCTTTACTATCCAGGGTGGGGCACTTAATCAATTTTATAATCATCCTTGTCATCAAGTTCATCGGGGAGTTGAATTAATTTTGAAATGAATATTCGTAATATTTGACATTGACAAAATACGCGTCGTGATGCCATAAACATAAAAAAAAACATTTTGTGATATTTTTCTCACATGTCGCGTCAATACAACTTCTACCGTCTTATGATTACGTTTTCTATGGTTTTAGTTTATATTCAGGGTGGCGGCCGGCGGGCGACGGCATACGACATTATTTACATATAAGTCGTTGTTCCTGTGCTCATTCATAGCCCGAGCTCAGGCCACGGTGATTTATCGCCTTAATTTCATAAGTATCTCTTTGTTACACAGTCATCTATATCATATTTGAGTAATATCTCGCTTTATTGGATATGTTCAAAGAGGGTCGAATTTGGTGGACCCGAAAGCGATTATGTTGTTGATGCTGGTTTAAAATCTATGTCTGGATTATTGTTACGCTAATTTATTAAGTACATTATTTCTTAGATTATCTATGCGCCACTACATTTAATGAAAACTTACTATTTTGTTTCAAAAAGGGTTATAGGCAGCTTTATAAATTTCAATAGAGGATGGCCAAAATCCTCGCTCTACCAATCTGAAGCGGGCCCCATGGTAGAGTCCTCTTCTCTCTCACCTTGACTTCTTTGAGGAGAAAACATTTTCTCAGTGGTAGATCAGCATAGGCTGTTCTATCATTATTATTTATCAATACCAAATATTCCCAGCTCTATCACCATTATGTAGAGATTACTTAAGATTATAAATAATGTTATACTATACCTACAAGGAGCAGTGATAGCCTAGTGGTTCGAACGTTGGACTGCAAAGTCAGAGGTCTCGGGTTCAAATCCAGGCACGTACCTCTGTCTTTTCGAAAGCATGTTGTACGATTTTTTTTTTAAACGTGGCCCTTCGCTAGGATCTACTCCTGTGTCGTGGGTGCGTTTACAAACATGAAAATTCACATACACAAATACCCAGACCGGAACATATAACTGTGGATCACACAGATTTGTCCCGTGCGGGAATCGAACCCGCGACTATTAGACACAGTGGGCGGAGGGGCTTAAGCTCTTAACCACTGCGCTTAATCGTCCGTCACACAATCGGCCGTCTGAATGTACATAAATATAAACCCAGTTGGAACATGTAAACCGATTCTTTAGTTCTCAACGGACGCAACTAAGCGCGATGATTCACTTACTCTATGTCACTGACTGTTGTTGTATTATAATGATACAGAGTTGAAATTAACAAAGCTGAAAGCGTAAATACCTACCTATTTGTATCGATATTATTCGATGTTGGCAAGTGACTACGTGACTCAGAGGTGTGCTCTCAAGATCATCTCGAATGCGGTTACGTTTAGGGCTACCACCACATTTTGAATAGATCCTACTGATAGTATAAAAACTAAACTTGTGAGATGGATGTATGTTTTGTCACGCAAAAACTACTGAACGGATTTTAACGAGACTTTGCAGTAATGTAGCTTATTCATAAGAACAGCATAAAGGTCTACTATTCCTACTAATATTATAAATGTGAAACTTTGTATGTTTGGATGTTTGTTACTGAATCACGCAAAAACGGCTGAACGCATTTTGATGAAATTTGGCACACAGATAGTTTATAACCTGGATTAACACATGGGATACTTTTTATTCTAGAAAAATGTTAGGTTCCTGTCTAAAGTTTACGCGGACGAAGTCGCGGGCAGAAACTGGTTTATGCTGGCTGTTACCCGCGGCATAAAACATATACTAATCTAAAAAGAAAGTACTTATACACTTAGTTCAAATAGAAATGTTAAAGGTGCTATTTAACTAGCCAGCTCCGCCTGTGTGAACTTGAATGTACTAACATTGAAAAACATGATCTGACTTAAAAATGCAGTTGGATCAAAACCAGATATCTTCACCTTTCTGTAGTACCAGATAACTACGGAGAAGTGAACCTGTATCTCTGATACTGTCAAACAGATTTTGATCACATATGGCATTTTTTTAATCAGCCAATTAGCTATCCAAAACTTTCGAAGGCGGTTAAGCGGTTTTTGAATGATGCAAGTACAAACAGGCAAACATCTATTGTTTTTACAGTCAAAATTAAACATTCAATTTTTTTAATATCTTAATATACCCATAGACGCACTAAACGCACGAAAAATACTATTATAATAAAATTTATTTATTTATTTCAGACAACAGAAATTACAAACAATTTATAGGCATATATAATAAATACCTTACAGACTAAGGCCCGTATTACAGAACTACTTAGCTTAACTAACTTTTGTACTAAAGAGTTAGTTTTAATACTATTACAAAAACGAAACTGAGTACCTAACGAGAGCTGGGTATGTAAGAAGGAGAATGAAAGTAGGATAAATGCGGTGGAAATGCGAGCTCTGCAGAAGATGTGCGGAGTGAAGCTGACCGACCGTATTCGCAACAGCGTAGTAAGAAAGCAAAAAAGTATGAAAGAGAGTATTGGTGTAATGATGAGAAAGGGTATGCTCCGTTGGTTCGGGCATATAGAAAGAATGTCCTAGACTATCTTACCATGACCAAATAGAGCGGGTCTTATCTGAAGGACAAGTCAGGAGTCTCCGTAACCGGCGAGCGTGTATGAGACGAACTATGTGAGTAGAGGAAGCCAGAGAAGTATGTAAGGAAAGAGCCTGTTGGAACTCTGTACTCTCTGCCTACCCCGTAAGGGATCTGGCGTGATGATATAGATAGATATATAGAGTACCTACCTAAGTTTGAAGGAGTTATAGATTTTAATTGAAATTATTATCTACAAAAATGCCATCCCTAGCTACATTAGCCATAAAAAAGTTGGCATTGGCACTAAAAGTTCAACTGATGGCGAAGATTTTATTTACCCAAACGTTTTATTTCGCTTTGACAAGAGACAAAGTTGTTAAATTAGTGACATGTGTGACTCGTCCATGATTATAACTTTTGTACGGTAACATTTTAATTAATGTTGTTTTAAAATTGATATTTCATTCTAAAGCATTTTCTTTTATGCATAGATCAAAAAGCTTGTATATAGTTTATTTGGTATGTTTATAAATCTGCTTAGTCAAACTTCCGAATAGGTAGATTTAGTTTAATCAATTTCGTTAGGCAGGGAAAATATATACGGATACATAATGTAACATAGTAACTAAACAGGACGTAGCTAATTTTCGTGATAAATTCTTAATACTTTAATTTAAAAGCTTCAAAAAGCGAGGAAAACATAGAATAGTAGTACTGATTAACTTCGTGATCAAACTTCTCCCTTAAGACATGGGTAATGAAGATTTCTTCGTAAGAAATTTAATAAGGGATGTGAAAGCACATGCAATTATAATCATTATATTAATACGTGAAGCAAAAACTTTGTACCCCTTTTTACGAAAATTGCGCGGACGGAGCAGTATGAAATTTCCCACACTTATAGTTTATATAGAGAAGGAGTGCAAGAGGCTAATATTTTTTTTAAATTATGCATAAAACATACATTAAATCAATAAAAAAAACATTACACACAATACCATGTATTTGACACAATACACTTCAAATTGTAAATAGATTAATATTATTTGTCTATAGTCTTACTGAATGTCAAACATAACCAGCAAACGATGAAAGAGTTTTTACAAAAAACATCGCTTACAAAGAAGTTTTGTTATCATTAATTAAATTATCGAAATATGTATGTCAAGTTACAATAAAAAAAGGTATTCTTTATTTTAATCATCTTTTGTTTTTTTTTAATTTAAATTTCATATAATTTGTTTGGAAAAGTAGGCAAATTAACAGTGTACCCTTGGCGAAATCTGTGTTTATAGAAGTATAGTCTTTGACAATAGAACATTAATAATGTTCAAACTTATAATTTAAATTAATTGTGGTCGAATTTCGACCAATGGGCGACCACTAGTTATTATAATCACAACATTAGACATAGAGAAACGACCGGAAATCAAATGCATGATTCATCAATAAAAACAAAAATCGATCAGAGAAGATGCTTTGTTTTTCTCGATTGACGTATGTACTCGTGAATTAAGCAGCACAGCAAACACGTTGGATATGCAAAATTGACAAGAGATTTATACAGTTGCATGACGCAATTCGGGGTAGTGTCGCAGTAAAGACATATAACCAGTAGAACATCTTAGTACTAGCGGTCCGAATAAGAATCACGCACACAGACGCGCGTTCTACGGGGCTTTTCGGCGGGTTTCAGGTACTAACCGAAATCGACCGAAAAGCCGCATAGAGCGCGCGTCAATGATTTTCATGATTCTCATTCGGACCGCTTGTACTAAGATGTTCTACTGCTTTTCTTTCTAAATAAAAATGTTGCCCCACACTAGGAATTATTTCTGTCGTGCGTGCGTTCACAAACTTGAAATTCATATACCCAAATAGCCAGATTTATAAACAGAACCGAAATATTTATGGGTCACACAAAGATTTATCTCGTACAGGGATCGAACCCACGACACCTCTATACAGTGGACGACGACTCTTAACCACTGGAGCAAATTGTCTGTCTATTTTCACATATTTACGTCTGCTACATTGGTAAATAGTTGAATATCTTAGTACGGACCGCTACCGAATAAGAATCAACCATAGATGCGCGCTCTACGATACGGATGGTACTACCCCCTGAACATTCCCAAGTAAGGCGCGCGTCTGAATGCATGATTCTTATTTGGACTGACGCTAAGATGCTCAACTGTTTACATATGTTAACTGTGTCTTTACTGTGGTAGCGTTGTGTGAGGTGATCGCCGACGGCAATAGCTGACGCAGCGCGCAGCTCGCACGTTGTACATTCTGTGGCGGGCGGCGAACGTGACGTATGGACGTTTGCGCCGCAGATAATACACATCGCACTCGCCAGCTCACCACGTGGCCGCACACACTACGGTCTTTGTGCAGCACGTACAGACTGCAACTACACTCATTCGAAAGATGCATTGTTCTATCTATATCATCACGCCAGATCAATATCATCTCGCCCCCTATTACATGGGACCTAACATCGTCGGCGAAAAGTGGGTGTACACAGTACATCTCTGCTACCCCCGCTTGGGGAATATAGGCGTGTCGATAATTTTTTTTAGTTATTATTATGGTTCCCATTTTTTCGTTGTTAATGTGCGCAATCGAGGTGAGAGAAGTTTTCCATATTAAACGATCGTCTTTTAATGCTACAATCACGGATTCTCCATCTGTCTATCTACATTATCGTGTCAGATCGCTGGCGGGGTAAGCACAGATTGGAGTTCCAAGAAGTTCTTTTCTTACAGACGTCTCTGACTCCCCCCACTCAAATATTGGTCTCATGCATGCTCTACATTACTAAAATTATCTCGTCGTCTATCGTCTTCGTCTCATGCACGGACTCTATCTCTATATCATAACGCAACTCTATCTCAATAACACAAGGTATCTAGACCTTGTGCGGAATAGGCAGAGAGTACAGAGTTCCAACAGGTTCTTTCCTTACATACCTCTCTGGCTTCCTCCACTCTCATAGTTCGTCTCAGATTCATTGTTATTACCGTTATCAAAAATTATCATGTATATATTTAATACATGTACCTTAACCGTATTTATATCGATCATTCATGATCATCATCATATAACCTTTAGCAGTCCACTGCTGAAAATATTACGATTACTTACTAAGATAAGGGCACATCTATTAATTACGTGAGCTTAAAATGGGGGGAGGGTTCAGTAAAATCTCATAAAATCTCATTTAAACTGCATAATTGAAATCTAAAGTAACTTTTGAAAAACATAAATTTTTATACGCATAATAATAATAAAAAATGTTCCTAGGGTATCTGAGTTTGGACGCTAAAATAATTTCGTGGCTATTAAACACATTTACTTGGAGAATATAGTCTATTAACAATTAGAGCGTAAACCTCACGTAAGGGGGACAAGGGGTTCCTTCTCAGTAAATCTCATCAAGGAGGTAGAGGTTCAAAATTAAAGAAAAACAGCTCACGTAATTAATGCATGCCTCCTTAGTTGATTGAAAGTATTATTTTATTTATAAAAACTATAAATGCAGTGCTCAACAAAAAGTAGCGCGTAGCGCTGTCTCACCGCGCTGTTGTTACTGATCACCAAGGTTAAGCAGCGTTCGACTCGGTCGGTCTGAGATGGGTATTCATATTTGAGCGCCTCCTTACTTCGGAGAGCACGTTAAGCCGTTGTTCCCGGCTACCACTAAATGTGGTAGTCGTTAAATTAAGTAGGAAGCCTTATAGGCGGCTTGATAAGTTCCAAATAGACCGTGTCTTATCTGAAGGGCAAGTCAAGAGTCTCCGTAACCGACGAACGTGTATGAGACGAACTATGAGAGTGGAGGAAGCCAGAGAGGTATGTTAGGAAAGAACCGGTTGGAACTCTGTACTCTCTGCCTACCCCGCAAGCGATCTGGTGTGATGATATAAATAGATAGATAGATAAGTTCCAATAGCAGGTGGCCACAAACCTGCCTCTACCAATCCACACTGGGTCCGCATGGTACATATACCATCACCTGTGTCCGATCCAGGTGAGAGACCCTTTCTCACCTGGATTAGTGAGAAAAGGCCTTTGCCCAGCAGTGGGACAGTATAGGCTGATATTATATATTGCTCAGCTACTTCCTCTGCTGCTTGTACAAGTCCAGTTTGTAAACATACACAGCGACAGATAAACATCTTTGTGTGCGCTCCGATTGTTCACACGCGCAGATTTTAATAAACGCAATAATACCGTTGAATTATTAATTAGACCACTTATGAGTACTGTACTGAAGAGGAATTAATAAAATCCATTGCCCTATTTCCTGGCGGGTTGCGGCCATTGAATTATTAATTGGACTACGGTGACCATAAATATAGTAGACTGTATGTTTAATGTGTCTTCGGGGAGTATTTTTAAAATTTATAATAATCTATTCCTATTTACAACGCTAAAAACCCCTGTGATATTTTCCTTCCACAGTAGGGGGGACTGCGGAATTTTCAAATGGAACGCGCTGATATCCTTTTCTTGTCTCTTTCGTTTGAACACGTGCGTTGAAAAAGCGCTTACGCAACGCGCGTATTCAAAGCGCTGTATGTGGTTTTTAAAAAATGTACCGTTAGCCATGTGTTTTAATCCAGCGCTCTTGCGGATGAGGGGTGAGTGGAAACAAAACGGTTCCTCCACACTCGCGCCGTGCTCATTCCAGCGTGGAGCCACTAAGAGCACCGACTTTTTCGAGATAGCTCAACTAGTTACCAGGGGTTCGTGCCCTAATAAAGTATAAACCTACATATTCATTCATAATGATACACCATCCTTCATCCCTCGCGAGTAGAAAAGACAAAAATGTTTAGAGGTTCTCAATCCTACACGTCTCTTTTGCCTTCTTATTTATATGAATTTATTTGGCGAAGTCAGATACACTTAGCTGGGATGTAGTTATTGCACGTTCGCCCTCTTGTGTGGTGAAGTTATTGAGACTGGCCATCATCTTACTTATTCACTCATAAACACATAGTATCAAAGTGTATCTATCTATCTACAACATCACGCCAGATCCCTTGCAGGGTAGGCAGAGAGTACAGAGTTCCAACAGGTTATTTCCTTACATACCTCTCTGGCTTCCTCCACTCTCATAGTTCGTCTCACATACACCAAAATGTACCTTAATTACTATTAATAAACGCCTGATAATTGTAAAGAAATCCGACTTGTATCAGTATAGCCGATTTATTACTATAAACTATAACAAATAATAAACATGTGATTATGTTTTAAGAATACAATTTTTTCCCGCGTCTTCACTCGTGTTGAGCTAGAGCAGTGCAGAACATGCAATAATCTTAACAATGCAATCTTACATCAAAACCAGATATAATGACCCCTCCCTAGTATCCACCCACACACTACGCAAAACTCAAACCGATTTCTCCGGTTTCCCCATATCATATATAATTAAAACATCCTCAATATACCCAACTATATGCTTTAATTCATGACTCCTCTCTGTCCAATGAATTGAACCAATAATAAAAAGGTCCACGTGGTCTGATATACGGTCACAGGGCTTTATAAATACGAAGGTCCCATTAAAAACGTGGTACTTGCGTGTTGCCGCAACAAATAAAAATACGACAATTAGGATATAGTTACGTAAGTATGTGAAAACCAATTTTAGCGCCAATCGTAGGGGCAAACGAGACGTTAGTAACTACACCGTATAGTTAGTCAACAATGCCCTCTTGTTAGTGCAGACGAGTTTAGTAACTAGGAAATTGCCGTTGAGTGGTAAGCAAACCCCAACTTGCGCCGCCGTATTACTAGATATCAATCAATACATATTGGTAGTAATTAATTCAACCACACATTCATTTAGTATAATCTATCTATCTATCTATAACCTCACGCCAGATCCCTTGCGGGGTAGGCAGAGAGTACAGAGTTCCAACAGGTTCTTTCCTTACATACCTCTCTGGCTTCCTCGACTCTCATAGTTTGTCTCATACACGCTCGCCGGTTACGGAGACTCTTGACTTTTCCATCAGATAAGACTCGGTTTATTTGGTCATGGTAAGATAGTCTAGGTCTTCCCCGGTACCTGCATCCTTCCACTTTCACATTGTATATCTGTTTTGTCATTCTTTCCTCTGGCATTCTTTCTATATGCCCGAACCAACGGAGCATGCCCTTTCTCATCTTTACACCGATACTATCTTTCATACCTAGGCCTATGTTCAACAGTGGACAAGTATGGGCTGAGATGATGATGATGATGATGATGATGATCTTTCATACCTACTCGCTGTCTTACTATTCTCGCATTTAGTATAATTTTATTGAATTCCTGCAATATGAATAAAACGTAGACATTCGTTTACAATACCAGAGCCGCAGAACAGAATTAGATGCGGTTTTCGCTATTATTGCGAAATCTTTACGACGAAGCCAGCTTTGTCTGCAAACCGGTACTACTTATAAAAGTACCGGTTCAGTGTTACCGCGAGCTTATATTTTACGAAAAATATTCCTAATTATAATAAAAATACATAACGCCCGTATTCCTTAAATAGTGATTAAGGATATGTATGGTATACCAACTTTTCGACAATGATGTTAGGTCCCAGTCAATTAGGCGGTGTGACTTTTACCATTATACCGGTCGCAATTTCAGACTCCGGACTGACCCTGTCAATTTATAGATAATAAAAGTACACCAATACATCGTGAGGAAAGCTGCATGCCTAAGAGTTTCTCAAAGCAGGAAAATATTATATCATCATATCGAAGGTGTGTGAAGTTCGCCAACCCGCACTGGGTAAGCGTGGTGGACTTTGGCTTAAACCCTCTCAGTTTGAGAGGAGGCTCGTGCCCAACGGTGGTACAGTTTCTTCACAGGGCTAATATTATTATTAAAAGTACACTTAGCCCGGCCTAGGATTCGAAGCCAGGAACTCGAGATCGTGGCGCGCATTATAAGTCGCTAAATCAACGAGGCAGTTCCTTCCTTCTTTATTCAAATATTAATTACGTTATTAGGTCGCATAGCTAACCTTTCATGTTCAAAATAAAATATACGAAACCGCACGGTGGGACGATTTGAGCAAACCCGTGGAGCATTGGACGGTAAACCGAAAATTAATTAACATACTTTGGCGCGCAACCCTCGGCCGTTGCGCGGACGTGGGGCTCACAGGTGGCCGGCCACCCCCGCCCGGCAAACACCCCTAGTCTATACCTACCTTTGCTCACACGTTTTTTGTTCATATAACGCTTATGTTTCATATTTATTCATTTGTACTATATAAAAATGCAAGATCACTTTTAATTGTAGAGTCCGTGTTGGGAAAGGCATGTGAAGGGCATGTCAAAAGTCTCTGTAACGATGAGAGTAGAGGAAGCCAGAGAGGACTGTAAAAAAATTACCTGTTGGAACTCTGTACTCTGTGCCTATCCCGCACAAGGTCTAGATACCTTGTGTTATAGAGATAGAGTTGCGTTATGATATAGAGATAGAGTTCGTGCATGAGACGAAGACGATGGACGACGAGATAATTTTAGTAATGTAGAGCATGCATGAGACAAATATTTGAGTTAAGGGAGTCAGAGAAATATGTAAGAAAATACTTCTTGGAACTCCAATCTGTGCTGACCCCGCCAGCGATCTGGCACGATAATGTAGATAGACAGACGGAGAATCCGTTATTGTAGCATTAAAAGACGATCGTTTAATATGGAAAACTTTACTTACCTCGATTGCGCACATTTACAACGAAAAAATGGGAACCATAATAATAACTAAAATAATTTATCGACACGCCTATATGCCCTAAGCGGGGGTGGCAGAGATGTACTGTGTACACCCACTTTTCGCCGACAATGTTAGGTCCCATGTAATAGGGGGCGATCCTATTGCTCCTTTTGCCATATACCGGGCACAATCCCAGAATCCGGACTGATACTGGGAGTTTTCGATATAAAAACTACTAACTTCTTCCGGCCTAGGATTTGAACGCAGGACCTCGTGATCACAAAGCACGTCATTCGCCACTAGACCAACGAGGCAGTCAAATAACTAAAACTTCTAATAGCATTTATATATTTGCAAATACTAATTAATGATGCCAACTCTGTTATGATTCTACATAAATAGAAATATAATATAGGTATCAAATCGAACTACTTAGTGTAAGAAAAGAATGTGCAAGATATCTATCTATTGTTCAAAAGAAATTTTATGGGGTTTGAGTTCATAAATTATTGGGTGGTAGTATACCTGTAATAATTAAAATTCACTGAGAATAAGAAACATTTTCGTGCCACTAAATACCAGTTTTTGATGTATTTTTTATTGATTTCAAATGCAACACGCAAGGGCCACACAGCATTAAATTACCGGAATTATTCCAGAGTAGATGTTAAATACATTCCTGTAACAGGAATCGCGTGCGGGGCCCATAAGTAGATGTACTAATTTGAATGCAGCATTGATTTTCCAAGTTTTAAATGCTCCAACTGCAATTTTATTCACGTTATCAAGACCAATTTCCATAGAATTTGCATCGTATTCGTCAATCCAACCTGTCAAAGATTGATTTAGGATAGGAATATGTAACGTAAGAAGATATGGTCTGCAGTGGGTGGAATAAAGCTGGAAATGATAATTCGTCAATCAGGGGGAAGTTGCCACAACTTTCATCAAAATTACTTTAGTGTCACTTTGCCATGTCAAAGAGATAAAGTTATATCTACATCTCTATCTTACATGAAAGTATGATTCATACAATCTTATTAAAGAGGTTGTCACACGCGCCAATACGCCCTTTTTAAACACAGAGCAATCGTTTACCTTCTACTGCTATTTTTATCAATGAACTTGTAAACCAAATTCACACTTCATATCCGGGTATTTGATCCCCGAACCTTTCTTGGTGACTCGACGTTTTTTCTCTCAATTCAAGATGGCCACGCTAATTTCTCTACACTGACATTTTCTAAAATTCGAATCAATAGATTTGGAATCGAAAGCGAACCGAAACCGTACTGAAAAGGCTCAACTGTAAAAGTAACTAAAACTAGTGACTAAACGAAATAAAATTACTTAAATTTCATCGCCGGTAGATAACGCTATTCAAGATGATTTTGAAAGTAGGATAAATTTATTATTGAATGGCCGAATAGGTATTTAAGCACTGGTTTTAAAGAATACAATAGGTTTCGGGGGTAAATATTGAAACTATCTAGGTTTCAGTAAATCAGAAATCTGTAATATAAGTATGGATGTCAAAAATAGTTAAACCCGGATTATATTTATTTACTTCTAGAAAATAATAACAAAAACTTTATCATTTAAATTTATTATGGACTATGGCCTAAACCCTCTCAGATTGAGAGGTGGCCCGTGTCCAGCAGTGGGACAGTTTCTTAACAGGGCTAATAATATTATTATTAATTATATAATAATAATACGACGCCAGATCCCTAGCGCGGTAGGCAGAGAGTACAAAGTTCCAACAAGTTCTTTCCTTACAGAGCTCTCTGGCTTCCTCCATTCTTAAAGTTCGTCTCATACACGGTCACCGGTTCCGGAGACTCTTAACTTGCCCTTCAGATAAGACTCGGCAACTAACTAACTATCGGCATAATACTCTAATTCCGGTCACATGTAGATGGACACTAGTTACGCGCCTGCTGGCCACATAAAGTAACCATACTCTTCATAACAGATATATATTTCATTACAAGCTTTTATTTGACTTGCAATGTTCGTATGTCTGTCTGTCTTTCCGGTTCACATCTTGTGATCCATTTTTAAAGCACTTGCCGTTATTCGATTGAGCTGAAATTTGGATATGACGACAAAATCAGTGACAATGAAATAATATGGTACCATGGAGCTGGTCTGATAACGGAGTTAGAAGGTGGCCATAGGAACGTGTAAACTATACAACGTAACCCCCTCGTGTGTAGGCTTGTTAGATTGGTAATGACAAGTACAATCAGATAGTGTTTAGGGTCTGATGATGAAGCCAAAAGGTGGCCAATGGAACAACCTAACTACTCAATATAAACCCGCCCTGTTTAGCTCGATGGATTTGTCTTGACGGTTATATTATATCACTCTTACAATTGACTTTATACATTTTCTATACTTTTATCGGAACAATCAGTGCCTTAACTACTATTACTTTACGCTTCCTTCCGAATTAATAAAAGTGTTACTACTTTTTAATGACTAACATTTGTCTAGGGTTGAGACCTAGACTTCATAACAAAATATTATACTATATTTCGGCCTAACATACTTTGATCTTTATGAGAGCAATAAAATACGTGATAATACTTTACAGATCTGGGTTATCTTCATTATGGTACACGGATTTTATGACTCAGATCGTAGGAGTTACGTCTATCATCTGAGATGCTAAACGTCGTCTTCTTCTTCATAAATAAATGATTTCACACTTTCAAAGTACGACTGGTTGTGCCAAGCAACTATCTTGTCCGATAAAGCTGTAAAGGCCCCGCGGCCAACAGCGTAGATGCCACAAGCCATCAACTGTGTCAGGGGATAAACGGTTTAATTCGCCACATTGACTTTCATCTGTCACTTCAGATTTCAGATGCACATCTCAACCACAATGATTTTTTTAATATGTTTTTATTCAATATTGTCATAAATGTTGCTGAGTCATGAATAATAATAATAAAAAATCAGGAACAATAAAATAGATCTTTTTTATACCTCGTACTATTTCCTATGTCAAAACTAAATTTTTGCCACACATTAAATGTGATAGTCCTACTGTCATTCGTCGTGCCTAAACTAAGCATCCGGTATTTAGTCACGTCACAAAAAAAATACTCGCCAAATCCGTGTTATGAAATCACTTTTAACATAACTGGAGACGCAATTGACATCCTTTATTTATATTACGTGTATTATAAACATGTACTTTGTATAATTTCTGTATGAACTATTATTCTTGTGTATTCGCACAGAGGGCTTAGCATGAAAACATTGACGTAAGTGTGACGGTTCGAGTTGATGTGCCATCCTTTTCACTCAGCATATAAACTAAATACAGATGAACGTGACGGCAAGCTTTCTCGATGCGATACGCTAAAATGTTTTAATTCTAAGCAGGGTCTTTCGCAATGATAAATTAAACGCGTTACGCGGCGCGTTACTGTAATTTTATGAAATGATCGTATAATGTTACTCCCGTGGCGTACAGAGATTACACGACCATTTCGCGAAGTTCTCCTAAAGCGCCGCGTTTGGTCATATCGAATAAAGACCCAGTAAAGTTGACTTCGATATGACTAATATAACGTACCTACATTCATGCTTGACGTACATACTTGTTACTTTGTAGGCATTGTCTATAAATACCTCGCGCCTTTTGTGCCACCCACTCGCATGTTAAATGCTCTTGCTTACCCCAGTTCTATTCTAGTTTGCCATATTTACGATACAATCTGACGTCCAGCTACTGTTGATATTAGTATACTGTACCAGGGATTTCGGGATTGTTAAACTACCCATCAATAATTAAAACAACACACATTACATGTCAAGATTCTCCGTAACCGGCGAGCGTGTATGAGACGGACTACGAGAGTGGAGGAAGCCAGAGAGGTCTGTAAGGATAGAACCTGTTGGAACTCTAGACAGAGAGCTGCCTACCCCGTAAGGGATCTCGCGTGATGATATAGACATAGATAGATAGACAATACATGTTTCTTCTGTAACCTAGATTTATATTATGTATGTATGTACATACCTGGCAGAAAATAACAAAAAGGGAAGTACACGTTTATGTATGATAGAGTTAAAATGTAAACATTTATTCATTAAAATAACACGTGTTTATATAACAGATGACTTATGTGTGTATATTCTAATAATCTGTCCAAAAACAAAAGTCAAAACATCTATCTATATATATTAACACGTTCCCGCGCAATTGGAAGAGAGTACCGTTTCAACAGGTTCTTTTCACATAAGCCTTTCTTTTTATGTCAACAGCTTATAAACATAGCTGTTGAAATGCCCATATTAAAATAAGCGTACACACACGCCGGTTGCGGGATGAAGAGCGGGACCCCATCGCAGTAGCGAGGGTTGGGTATTGCAGACACTTGTCATATCAGCACAATGGGCGCGGGCGCGGGGCTCGGCGGTGCTTTATTATTTTAATTATTGCACGTTCACGATGCGCCCTTTGTCAGCCAACCGCTGAGAGACTTGAATTAGTCACTGCTAAATAATAATTGTCCTAATTGACGACCCTTGCTACAAACCCGTACTTCTCATTCAAGTTGGTGGTTCGTTTTATAAGGATATTGATTTAGAAAACTGAACATACGTATATGTAAGTATATACAGGGATTATGTATAGAAAGACGGACGACGGATGGACGATTTAGCGCAGTGGTTAAGTGCTTAAGCCGCTCCGCCCACTGTGTCTAATAGTCGCAGGTTCGATTCCCGCACGGGACAAATCTTTGTGCCACCCACAATTATTTGTTTTGGTCTGGGTATTTGTGTAAGTGAATTTTCATGTTTGTAAACGCAACCACGATACAGGTATAAATCCGAGTGTGCGCCACGTTTTTTTTTTTAAATGCAACCATGTTTAAAAAGTTAAAAAAAAACCGTGTCTTATCTGAAGGGCAACTTATGATATAAAATATGAGAAATCGAGATAAATGTGTAAGAGGAGAGACCTGTTGGAACTCTGTACTCTCTACCTACACCACAAGGATTTGTGTGTGATGATATAGATAGAAACAGAAAAAGTAAAAGAAAACATCTGAGCTTCCAAAATAAACCTCAGAAGGATAACCACGTGTTGAATAGTATTATTGTAACTCTACTTTGCCAGGAGAAAAAGACGAAGCTCTTAAATGCGTAAATCTACGTCTCTTTCTAATGACAAAGTAATATTAGAATAATACTGCTAGATATTGTATTAATATCAGCCTATACTGCCCACTACTGGACAAAGGCCTTCTCTCACAAATCGAGGTGAGAGAGATGAGGTCATACTCCACCACGCGGACCCAGTGCGGATTGGCGGAGGCAGGTTTGTGGCCACCTGCTGTTGGAACTTATCAAGCCGCCTTTTAAGGCTTCCAACTCGGCTTAACGACTACCACTTCAAGTGGTAGCCGGGCCCAACGGCTTCACGTGCCTTCCGAAGCACGGAGACGCTCGAATATGAAAATGCCACAAACGGTCACCCATCTCGGGCCGACCGAGTCGAACGCTGCTTAATCTTGGTAATCGGTAAGGACATCGCGGTCGCACAGCGCTACGAGCGCCTTAAAATTGTATTAAACCCTAAATTCTATTAAACACAACTTAATATTTGAAGAGTTCAGACACTTTAATTACTTTTAGTTTAGACTCACAGAACGTGATAATTTTGTGACCATGATCGCAAAAGCATATCAAAAAAAAAGAAAGTAATTAAAAGTTTCTTTTATCAATTTTGACGGCCAATTGGACACAACACATTGGACAATTGAAGAAATAACACATTGTGTGCTATAAAAGGTAATTTCTCATGTATTAGGCTGATTTCTCAATACGTTGCGCGGCGCCCGCGCCGGTGTGGGTACGAGACAATGCAACTGCGAATTTGTTACGTCAATGTGGGGCGTATTGACATGACAATACACCTAATGCGCGAGCGGATGAATTGGCAAATGCCGACATTGAGAAACAGGGCTTAAAATGTAGAGAAGTCGAGTAGAAATAATATTTATACAGAGTGGATTTTTTGGACGGGTGGTAAGGGCAGGGCACCTTAACCATCGTACACTGAAAAACAGTCTAACAATTTTCATAAAAAAACCGGGTCTATATGAATCAATTCTTTTTTTGTGTAATTTTCCCATTTTCTTACTAACTGTTCATTTTGTTGAAATGTCTTAATGGAGATTTTTAGACATTCAGACAGTTTTTCAGCAGCTACAACGGTGACTTACGGCCTCGTCAAAAAATCTATTCTCTATCATAAGTTAATTGAAGCATAAAAAGCAAATTAATGTATATATTTTTTAAAGTTTATACTGATATAAACTAAAGAAGCGAGAGAGTTATTTAAGGAAAGGGCCATTGGGAACTTTGCCCACCCAAGGCAAGGGATTTGGCGTGATGAGATGGATACACAGAAGTTTTATAGGCGAAGAAACTAGAACTATGGTAAGATACGGTAGAACTTCAGATAGCGTACTGACGACATCACACGGGGACGAAAAAAAATAGGCAATAAGAACAGCAGACAACATATTTTCCGCCCCAATATTACGTAAAGAAACACTGGCTGGCCAAATAAGCGCAAAGTAAACTCTCCAGAGAGTCAATAGATATCGTCTGTGTTCGCGCTGTCCTTTGATTCCCGCCAAAATCGCCATCGAAGGGAACGCTGGGCATTCATGGTGAGGGAAGTAACGTAGTTCCTTTACAAGACTGTGCTTCGCTAATGGGCAGAGTATAAACTAGTCTTTAGGCTAAAAGTGCACACAATAGGAAGAAAATTAACAAAATTATTTTTTGTTATAAAAAAATAAACAAAATTTAACACCTGTATTCCCCAAGCGCGGGTAGCAGAGGTGTACTGCGTACACCCACTTTTCGCCGACGGTGTTAAGTCCCATGTAATAGGGTGCGAGCCTATTGTGCCATATACCGCGCACAATTCCAGACTCCGGATTGATACTGAGAATTTTTAAATAGAAAAACTACATTTGTCTGACCTAGTATTTGAACCCAGGGCTTTGTGATCGCAAAGCGCATTATTAGACCAACGAAGCGGCATTTTCATTGTATTATTTTTAAATTTAAATTTTTCTAGGGCGACTGTCTATGGTAAAATATAATGGTAATATTAAAAAAAAAATCCGATATGGCATCTGTGATATACCTATTGGTAAACAGGGAGGATTTATAAAGTAGCGAGGAGGACCGCCGCCGGTCGCGAAGGCAGGCGGCGCATACTTGCCTCCCGACTCGATCCGATCTTCATAAAGAAATTCTCCGTTTTGATATTATATTTATATTGTAAATGTTTTGTACCTGCATATTTGTAACAGTAAATATGAAAATTTCCGGAATTTCTACGAGCTCGTCTCGCCAATCTTGGGGAACAAAGATTTTATTCGGCATCGTGAAAATTTGAATTAAGAACCGCTAATTTTTGTTTCATCTTTCATTTAAATAATAAATAGGTTTGTTTTTATTTTTACGAAGAATTCTTTTTAATTGTCTTTTCATTTTGATTTATTTGCGTGTATTCCTATTTTAAAAAGTAGCATTTTCTTATAATGATAGCATTTTAATTTAAAAAATAACTTTAGTAAAGGCAAATTGGAGTTTCGACGGGAAATCGAAGAGTGATGTTGTCAATTTGTTTTAATTTCCAAAACTTGTGTTATTTCCAATTATAATGTGTAATGTTGGTGGAATATTAACCATTATGTGTTCCTATATGTGCATGAGTGAAGGTAATTGTAACCCAGTGATAAAACGTGCCTTTTCGATTTCCCTCAAAACGGCCGTTTCAATTGGTATGTAAAGTATCAATCGCTTTACGATCTAGGGTGGGGTACATTCATCAATTTCATTATCATCGTTGTCATCAAGTTCATCGGGGAATTGAATTAATTTAAACAAACACGATAATGCTACCACTGGACACTGGCAAAATACACTTAAAATAGTGTGAAGCCATAACTTAAAGAAGAAGAAGAAGAAAGGCAAATCCGGTTGTTTATTTTATAGTAACTTTGAACAGTATGTATAAGTTGTAACAAGTTCTGGGAATTAAAAGCAATTTGCAATCACGATATTGTTTGATGTATTACATCGTATCAGCCACGATACGATTGGAAGTTTACGCGCGAGCATCCGACACGGTAAACAATCAGACGACTGACGTCAGACGCACTCGAGACTAGAACGAATGTATCATATCAACTCCCGTACATTCGGTATTACTATTAATACCTTTTAGATTATAAACACCGTCACGCCTATATTCCCCAAGCGGGGGTGGCAGAGGTGTACTGAGTACGCCCACTTTTCGCTGACAATGTTAGGCCCCATGTAATAGGGGGCGAGCCTATTGCCATATACGGGGCACAATTCCAGACTCCGGACTCATACTGAGAATTTTTCTTCAGAAAAACTACATTTGTTCGACCCAGGATTTGAACCCAGAACCACGTGATCACAAAGCGTTCCGCTTTGCCACTAGACCAACGAGGCAGTCCCTTTTAGATTATTATATTTATATAGCAACTACCCAAAGTATACTAAATTTCAGATAAATATAGACTTAGATATTCGTGCGTATTAGATACTAGTTCTTCATTTTGTCTTGGACACCGCCCTATGTTTTTTTTTCTGATTTATACAGGCTATATGCTTCTGCCAATTCTACATCTCTGTTAAATTTTACCTAATTCCGCTCAACTATTCAGATATTACGGAACAACAAATACCTATCTAAACTCTCCCATTTATGTTAAGACCAAACTTACAAAATGGCTGTTGCAAGGAGACCATTCCAGCATAGAATCTTCTCACATACATTACTTAAGATAAGACATCGAATTATATAATTTATCACCGCACTATATACACTTATTACTAATAACTTAACACGCACACGGACGGACGATTTAGCGCAGTGGTTGAGAGCTTAGGCTGCTCCGCCCACTGTGTCGAATAGTCGCGGGTTCGATTCCCGCACGGGACAAATCTTTGTGTGATCCACAATTATTTGTACCGGTCTGGGTATTTGTTTGTGAATTTTCATGTTTGTAAACGCACCCACGACACAGGAATAAATCATAGTGTGGGGCAACGTTTAAAAAAAAAAAAAAAAGACACACACACAAACGCGCGCGCGCATACACACACACACACACACACACAATTGCATGTCAAACCTTTTTGTAAATGTATCCATAGTCACTAATAACCGCGCACTATTGTACGATAGATATTTCACATTGTAAATTACTCTAGTTTAAATCACAACATTTGTTGCCATTATATAGCCGAAAACTGCCCCTTAAGATACCTAGTTTAAGAGGCAGGGTTCACATGTTTTGTATACAGATTTTAACATGTACAAACTAGTTACTGATTATCCTTGTTATCATCTATCAATCTGTAATTACTTATGCGCAAATAAACAAAATTTATTATTATTGTATGAGAAGCATTAATACTTACGGTTGAAGTATTATTTAACTACACCTTATTAAGTAGTACCTGACACAATGCGCGTAATATATACACTCGTGTCTCTCCATTGGGAAAGCGATTGAGAGATTAATTTTTACGTTTAAATAAATATTTTTAAGTATTTTACTACCCTATTATACTAGTGTCAAGTAAGGTTCTTACTAGATTACATATAAGCCCAAGAACTGGGATATTTTCTCAGCGGGTTCCCAAAGCTGTACAGCGCTAGCAGTCATTAGAACACGTTTGAAACATGAATCAAATTCTGTACATTTATTAGCATAGGTGTATCACTGTTTAAATAATTAAATTTTAGTATATTGTACTAAAAAAAAAAACACCGTCACGCCTATATTCCCCAGAGGGGGTGGCAGAGGTGTACTAAGTACACCCACGTTTCGCCGACGATGTTAGGTCCCACGTAATAGGGGGCGAGCCTATTGCCATATACCGGGCACAACTCCGGACACATACTGGGAATTTTTCGTTAGAAAAACTACATTTGTCCAACCTAGGATTTGAACCCAGGACCTCGTGATCACAAAGCGATGCGCTCTGCCACCAGACCAACGAGGCAGTCAGTATATTGTACTATAAAATTATATTCCAGTTTTATTTTTAAAATAAATGTCGAAATAATTTCCTGTTACATGATTTGCATATTGAAATAAGTTTTCGCATAAGAGTTATTTTCTCGCACGTTTTAAAGTCCACGTTTGGTGTCACAGTGCGTCACACTTCTCATGGCCATACACTCGGATTACAGTAGGTATAGCCACGCAACATTAACGTAATTTTACGTAATTAACGAAGTTGCGGTAAAGTACAGTTTAAAAAAATATATATATTTTATTGTGGACCAGAGGATTTAACACAATCTTTTAGCAGTATTCTTTGTCTTGATAAAGAGACGTAGATATCAGCAATTTATATCTCAGTCTTATTCTCAAGGCAATTTAATACAAAAAAAAACTATTAAAGAGGTATACTAAATCCTGGGGTATATCTCTGCCAACTGCTAAGAATCGTATACATATTTCGGACTCAGGTCAGCTAGAGCAAGGACACATGTGAAGACGCACAGACAATACCAATCTGGGGTGTTAGTGCGTGCTCTACGTGCTTCAACTAACTCTATCCCCTGTTAATAATGGCAATTCTGTTCTATAGGCGTCGAGATCATCGCGCCACCACACGTTCTATAAATTAATAGCTAATTATGTGACCGTCAATTTGCCTCGATCATGTACCTATACAATTTTGTCGTGACCGAATGTACTATCTAGATAATTCATCTAAGACTTAAGTCTTAATATGTGTTTTCTTGTTGTCCACAGCGAGCGGCGCGCTCGCAGCCGGCACCATTGCGTCTCCGTGGAGCACGGCGGCCGGCGCGCCCGACACCAATGGCTCGGGCGGCGCCGACGCAAAGCACCTCGACGTCGGAGATGCCAGCGACGATGAAAAGGTACTCTTCTTCTTTCTTTTTAATAATGCCTTTTGATCGCCCGATCATTGGACACTAATTAGTCGCCTTTGATCGTCTAGGTGATTAAAGTGGATTAAACTCCCACACTAGTGAGCATGAACCGAACAAATTGATTCTTTATTAAAAAAAAACCATAATCCCACACTCGGATTTATTCCTGTGCCGTGGGTGCGTTTACAATCATGAAAATTCACATACACAAATACCCAGGCCGGAACAAATAATTGTAGATCATACAAAGATTTGTCCCGTGCGGGAATCGAACCCGCGACTATTAGACACAGAGAGCGGAGCGGCTTAAGCTCTTAACCATTGCGATAAACCGTCCGTCAATTGTAGTCATCGTAACCCCAAAACAAAGAAAGCTACTTTCCTATTCGTGTGTTCGTAATGGTGGGTGTGTTAACAAACATAAAATTGACATACACAAACAACCACACCTAAACAATCATTTGTGGGTTACATTAAAATGCGTTCCGTACGAAGATTAAACCCACCCAACAATTGAAGTGACGCTCTAACCATTGCACCAAGTCATTGAAAAGTTATTTAAAAGCCCCATTTTTGTAACATTATATCAAGTTCTATCTTAATGAGACTCTCCGTTAGTTCCTTTACTATTATAAACACTGAAATGGTTTTCATAAATAAAAAATATTCAGATTCTTATAAGAGTACAATGGTAGATACCCTGGACATTAAAGAGGAGGATACTTTACAAATCAACTTCGAACGAGGTTTAGAGGAAAATTGCAAAATTGCGTTACTATTACCTTACTTATATAAGAATATATTAAGTTTATGTCTCACCAATATTATTTAAAATAACACATGTTTTGAAACAACTTAACAAAATCACTCTTCTACTTTTCGCCAAATCTCTCGAAGCTGCTCTACCATGATTAAATAGGACATACAACATTATCTAATAATATTAGCCCTGTTAAGAAACTGTCCCACCGTTGGGCACGGGCCTCCGCTCTAACTGACAGGGTTTAGGCCATAGTCCACCACGCTGGCCCAGTGCGGGTTGGCGAACTTCACACACCTTTGAGAAACTCTTAGCCATGCAGGTTTCCTCACGATTTTTTCCTTCACCATTAAAGCAAGTGATAGTTAATTTTTAATACGCACATGCTTGTCAACGGTCTAACCACTAGGCTATCAGTGCTCTAAACCATAATCTATGAAACTGATATTGTGTTTAACAGAAGAATGCTACTCTTATCAGTGTGAGTAATCGTGGGTTCAACTAATGAAACTAATTTTTGGACATTACCTATCTCTCTAAAGTTAAAGTATCATTACAACTTACAGAAAGAGAAAGATCAATATCTACATATCATAATGACCGCATTACTTCCGCTATCAATAAAAATCCGAAATGATAACATATAACCCAAAGGAAAATACCAGACAAGTAACTCTTTAAATTAATAGCTCCTAGATTTTAACTTAAATTAGTCGGTTGCGTTATTTAAACACATCACAGTAAGGCACCGTAAGAAATTTATCGGTAATCCCGCCCACCTATCAAAAGGCATAAATATATTTAAACGGTAATCAATTAACGATACAACTAGTACACGTGTTTTGATTAGAAAAAAAATATCGCCCACATCGGCTGATTGATAATGAAATAAATTACTGTAACATAACAAAACAATATTACTAATACCGAGCTTGTGAGAAATCGCATGTAAATATTGACTCTCCTGGTAGTTAACAAATCCAGAAGCACACGCTATGGTGCGAGCCGTTTCAAAGAACTGTGAATCACGATGTTTTCGATAAAGACCGAGTCGAGGGCAGCGTGTTATTTTTATTTTCTATTCGGTATAGAAGCGAGTCTATTAATTACAATGACGCACTGACTACACGCGCTTGGATCTGCAAGCAACCCCATCTTACAGCGTTGGTACATCTGGACAGTGTAGCTACTTAATTTAGAGCTTAGCACAAATATTTAACATTCGCGTACTGCTGCCGAATTTATATGCCATCCTTTTCACACTACAAATTTAATCAATGAAGATGAACGTGTTAGCACTCTTTCTCGACGACGTTACGCTAACCTTAATCTGTTCGTGATAAGCCCTCTATCTGTTATTCCTAAGTGATCTAGAATTACGTTCGGATGAACGCCAACTAGACTCAATGTCTGCGTTTTCGTTTGGTGAGTTTCACCGGAATTGACGTTTTTGTTATTTAAACATTAGATCCCTCGTAATTATATATCCGCCCGAGAGTTTTTTTCTTCAGCTTAATGACGATGGGAGCCGATACTTTATAGTAAGATACTTAGATAGTTTAAGAAGACCAATAATCAAACAATCCGAAGTTTGACATCATCTTCAGCCAAAAGAAGTCCACTGCACAAAGGCCTCCTCCAAAGATAGTCACAAGGACATGTTTGATATATTTACTTTGACATATTTTTTTAAATACCAAGTACTACTAAATTAATATTACCTTAATAAAGTTGTCTTAAATAACACGTTTAGAAATAGAGATAAGCCGACGACTCCTACTCTTTTTATTCTGTGGAACATGATAACTTATACCAATAGGTATAAGGGATGTTAAACTAAAACAATCTTACATTATGCTATTATAATCAAGTCTAATAAAAGATTCTTATTTTCAATACAGAAAATTCATATATTCCTAAATTTAGATCATCGGAACATGAGCGCGACACTAGCACCAGAGGGCTTAGCACGAAAAGATTGACACTAGCGTGATGCTAGCGAGTTGATAACCTATCCTTGTCTCTCTACAAATTTACTAAATAAACATGATCGTGACAGCATGAAAATACATTACTCAAAATTTAGGGCCTACTAGCTGTGTCCCGCAGTTTTACCCGCTGTTTTCCACGAATCTAATACGGTTGCAACGTGTGACTCTAGCACCAGAGGGCTTAGCACGAAAAGATTGACATTAGCGTAAGGCTAGCGAGTTGATAACCCATGCTTGTCTCTCTACAAATTTACTAAATAAACATGATCGTGACAGCGTGCTTACTCGCTAGCGTCACGCTAACGGCCATATTTTGTGCTAAGCTCTCAGACATTATACAAAATGTTGTGCTTACTAGCTGTGCCCCGCGGTTTCGCCGCTTACCACGAAGCTAATACGGTCGCATCGCATCGCCCACCCGCGCTTTTAATTCGTTTTTGTTTAGCGTTCTTTCTTACTACCTACTTTCTTTTGCTCGGCTCTGAAGGGTTACAGCGTGATGTTAAACAAAAAAACTGTTACAAAACTGTTCACGTCTGCGTCACCCAACCACAGGGGTTTTTGATATGATATATCTATACTAATATAATAAAGCTAAAGTTATACCTCAAGAGTTTGTTTGTTAGTTATTTGTTTTAACGCGCTAATCTTTGGAAGTACCAATCAGATATGAAAAAATATTTTTGCATTTAATAGCCCAATTCTTGAGGAAGGTTACCTTCCTCAAGAATTGCGGTTAGCGCGTTAAAACAAAAAACTAACAAACAATCTCTTGAGGTAAAACTTTAGCTTTATAATATTAGTATAGATATATATCACAAAAACCCTGTGATTGGCAGAGTGACGCAGACGTGAACAGTTTTGTAACAGTTTTTTGTACAAGCAAAACCCGTTCGCAGGATATGTCGGCGGCGGACGCGGAGGGAGTTTGGAGCCCCGACATCGAGCAGAGCTTCCAGGAGGCGCTGGCCATCTACCCGCCCTGTGGCAGACGCAAAATTATTCTCTCCGACGAGGGCAAGATGTACGGTGAGTCCAAACATGCTAGAGGAAATTACCTAGTAGTTTACTTATCTATAGCCCGTTATTTTGCCAGAGGAACTTAGTAGTTGACTTAACCACTGCCCGTTGTATATGCTATTTATACCGATCGCTAACTTTAAAAACGTATGACCTTACCATACCCCATTTTTGATGGAGGAAATACTTCTTAGGATACTCGCTCGCTACGGGGGAAGCAAGGTGATATGCCCAAACTCTTACTGGCTAAAACCTCTTACGGTTTTTTTGATTGGGGGAAATCTTTCATAGTATATCTCCTTGCTAGGGAGGAAACAAGGGATTATGCTTAGACTCCTACCGGCTAAAACCCCCGCCGGCTAAAACCCCCACAGTGCTTCAGCTCGTCGCTGTGGCTGGGGCAGGGTACGGGAACACGTGAGCAACCATCCGCGACAACGTAACCTTGCCTGATTTACAATCATCCCACTTTTGTGATAATCTGCTGGGAAGTGGGCATGAATATGAACAGTGTGAGCATGTAAAGTTACGTAGCCACTTGTTATTATATTATTTACTTGCCTGCCCACTGTCGGGGCTTACCTCAGGGAATCAGCTACTAGTATATAGGTAAACTGGGGATTTACGGCTAGATATTGGATTGCTCACGGCCGGTGTTTACATTAGAAGCATAATAACCGTTATGCCGGGCACGATCCCAGAACTCTAGGCTGCTAGGTACAGAGATTTTTTCATAGAAAAAAAACAATCAACAAAGGAGGTGATTATTATCTTAGATGATTTAAATCAGTCACCAATAAATTTGAATATATTTTCACCGATAGCATTACGTCGTTATCTATTATGTAGGTATATTTTGCGACCCGTCTCACAATAGCTTATAATAATTTCATATTTAGAATATCCAAGAAACAACCAATCGATACGCGGCTTGTCTCGCGTAACACAAAGAAAATTGGTATACATACACACATCAAAAGTGCTCGTGTTAGCATACTCGATTTACCTACATGTCAATTTAGTTGAATAATGGAGCGATATCAAGGCCGCTCCACCGAAAATGAACAATGGACGTGGCACGAGACAAAAGCCACCGTACGTACCTATTGAAGCGAACCGACAAAGCCGTTTGCGCAATAAGATTCCGCGGAAAGACGTGGACCGACAATTATTATCTCCACCGATCTGACCGTGTCGCTGATTCGAAGAAAACGCAAACATATGCAAGCGCACGGATGCTTTTTAATTCTTATACAATTAGCAGACCAAAATCACAACCAGCTCAAGTCTTACTTACTTACCTTTACTAATAAGGTAAACACCGTCGCGTTTTCATGCACTTTTATGTACATAGGCGGACTTAATGCCTGAGCCATTTTCTGCGAGTCTACCTTAGGGTGATGTAGAGACATGTGTGGCAGGTGCAAAATTACACAAGTTGAAAAAGCTAAGGAAAAAATATAAATAACAAATATTTATAACACTTCATCATTTCAGCCTATACTTGTCCACTGCTGAACATAGGCCTCCCCAATCGCTTTCCAGCGTAACCGGTCCGATGCCACCTGCATCCAACGATTTCCTGCGATTTTCACAAGATCGTCGGTCCATCTGGCAGGCGGTCGTCCTACGCTGCGCTTGCCAATACGTGGTCTCCACTCTAGAATCTTTCTAACACTTAATGAATTCAAATTATGTAATGATATTATACATATTTATATACTCTTATACCACAAATATATAAATAATTATACAATGTTACATACACATAACGATATGAAACAACTAACATTAAGAGGGATTCAACCTTTCGTGTAGATAGTCCTGCAGACTTTTTTTAAGAGAGGGGCGATTGGTAGCCGTCCTGAGTTCCAGAAGTTAACCATTCCAAAGAAGGATAGACTGAACAAAGAAGGAAGAATGAATGAGATCAGTACTATAAGGAGGGCACTGAAGAAGACGATTATTTGCAGAACGAAGAGGTTTATCGTATCTATATTCCCAAAGCCAGGTGACATGACAATGATAGTAGGTCTCAATGTAATGAAGACACAAACATGCAAGTGCGCGAATGCTTTTTAATTGTTATGCAATTATTCGACCAAATATCACAACCACCCCAAGAGTCTTAAATAATACGGTAAACGCCGTCACACCTATATTAGTGGAAGAGGTGTACTTTAAACACCTACATACCTCCAATGATGTTAGGCCACAATCCAAGCAAACATATGCAAAGGTGCAGGAGCTTCTTAATTCTTATACAAATAGATGTAGATTAGAAAATAGTAAATAGATGTAGACTAGACTAGACTATCTTACCATGACCAAATAGGTCGTGTCTTGTCTGAAGGGCAAGTTAAGAGTCTCCGTAACCGGTGAGCGTGTGCGTGAAAACTATAAGAGTGGAGGAAGCCAGAGAGGTATGTAAGGAAAAAACCTGTTGGAACGCTGCACTCTCTGCCTACCCCGCAAGGGATCTGGCGTCATGATATACAACTACTCAAGAACTTTTACTGATAAGGTTATTTTTAAACACCGTCGTGCCTATATGCCCCAAGCTGTGTGGCAAAGATCTTCTGTGTACATCCTTAATTCGATTTAGGGGTGGAGCTTATTGCCATTTTGTGCCCGTAATAAACCAGAGACAATTCCGAACTTTGGACTGTTATTGAGAATAATTTTTATCGACTCAATTAATAGTGTCCGACCGGCATAGGCAATCGCCAAAACCTTCGAAGCCGAATATATAATAACCCTAAGAAATTTGGTTTATGATAGGCAACTTTCTTTAAAACGTTATGTTGACTGTATTAACTTAAAGATATGATTAAAATTACCTTCAACTGGCTAAAAATAATAATATTTATTTACTTAAAAGCATTCGTAAGTCGTAAATCGTAATAGATCGTTCAATTTTCGGTGCTTCCTAGAAACTTTCGGCTTTGGCAAAAACTTCGGCCCATTTTGGCCTAAGCCGAAGGATTGGCCGAAGGTGGTATTTTTGGCCGAAGAAAAACTATCAAATAATGAGCCTATACTGTCCTACTTCTCTCATAAACCGCGGTGAGAAAAAGTTTACTTATTATAAGGTAAAACAATTGACGAGGCGATACACAACGAGACGTAGAGTGGGCAGGCTCTCCACTAGATGACCCCATAACTTGTGAATATCGCTAGTAAATTCTGGATGCGTGCATTACAAAGCCGGTCTTGGTGGCGATCTCCAGGGTAGGCCTTAGACTTGCAGTAGACGTTTCTGGCTAGTGATTATTAGTCACAAACTAGTATATTAATATTAAGATGCAATAAAATCGCTATTAACGGATGCCATAACGAATGCGTTAGCATTCTTAAATTAAAAATATTTAAACTTTAAAAATGATTATAAGAAAATTATTTAATAAAACAAGATAATATGCAATATCACCAAGATAACCTGATCTAATAATACTAGAAAAACAACTTAACGTTTGCCCGCAGTGACACAATATTTAATATTTTTCTCCGATTATTATGATCTATCCTTAAGTACCGTATTGATTTATGTGATACCGATCATTCCTAATTAAAATTTATTTACACCCTAGGTTCCACGAGTGTGGTACCTTTATATTCATGTATGACTTCGCAATTACAAATGTTACAGGCACCCGAAAAGTAGTTCTGTTACGGTGACAAGTAGGTGGATGGATGTAACTTGTTTTTTATCTAATTATCGTAGCTTTATATAATAACTACATCGCGAAGAAATGGCCCTAGGCATTATTGCGGCTACTATAGAAATTAAGACAATATTCCACGGCTAAGTATGTAACGACGTTTACTGTTATATATGACTTTTCATTTTTAAACCGGGTACTAATTAGTTAACAATTATCGGAATAGGTGCATTCATAGATTGTATCGTATTAAAAAATATTCCTAAACAACGTGCACACAAGGCGAATAGCGAATGATTTCGATTATTAGTAATGAGCTACCGTATTTTTTAAACAGGGGGCGGTTGGAGCGGATTTTTTCACGTTACATTGTTAACTTAGAACGCTCGTTAACGCGAACGTGACGATTGCTACATAAAAGGAGTGTTTCATTCTACTTAATTTAAAACCAAAAGATACAGCCTATCTATACCTAACGACATGGAAATGTAATGTGTTATTGAAATAGCTCAAAACCTGGCACTGATTTATTCAGAATCGAGAAGAGCAGCGATTACAGTACTTTTATTTTTTTTTTCCCACTGATACTCTCTGTATCATGCCAAGTCTAAAACTTTCATAATGCACTTCTCGCGACGCTTGTGTAACCGATATCTACATATCTAATAACTATGACATGAAAAATGATTTTTATAGTTAACAATAATTTATGATAATAAAAAATAACTTACCATATCAATTTATTAGAATAAAAATTTGTTGTGATGTCTGAGGTTTGAGTTATTTAAATACCATGTTGTATAATTTTAACCCAGACAAAAATAGAGGCATGTGTCTCGAGCTTTGTGCGCGGTTTTCAACGATCCGATTCCTACGCTTTCGTTTTCTTTGAAGGATTGTGTTTTCCTACGCTTTATGGAAACGGATTAAGCGTGCCTATTAATAAAAGCTTACTTGGTATAAGTTTTTCTAAGAGATTGATGTTAAATTCATGAGAATCTATAATTTCCCTTGTAAGACGTCTAGATTACGTGGCGATCTTTTACGAAATTTCGATAGGATTCGGTTAAAAATATGTGCATTTAGTAGTAGTAAGCGTATTGTGCGCCTAGCAATGGTAAGGATTTGGGTTCCAAATCCTAGGCCCTAACGGTGACGCAGAGCTTTCTCAATCAAAAAAAAATCTAGCATTCCGGTGCCTGAGATCGGATCAGAATGGTATCTAACATCATTAAAGTAATGACGGTGTACAGAGCACACCTTTGTAATTTCCTATTAGAGAATATAGGCGTAACTGTGTAAACATTTACTTAGAGAAGCCTATTTATATCCGCTAATAATGTTGGATTTCCAGTAAACTTTCCTGATCCTTTGTTGAAGGACGACCTTCCACGTGTCCTTACGCGTTCTATTATTTTCATATTACACCGAAATATAATATAAAGCACCTCCATTACACGTTTAATCCGGCCGAAAGGACATCGTTTCATATTGTGCTTTTTGGAAAAGTGATATTACAAAGGCCATGGAGCAGAATTGACATAGGACAGTTATTAAGGGTAGTGCTGCCATTACACCACCGGACTCACATTAAGTTAGCGTCAAGCTCCTACATTATACGTCCCGGTTTTAATTAAAGGACTGCCCGCTCAGCCCGTCGCGGTGCCAAATGGAATTACTAAACAAATTTACCGCAGGCGATGTGTCCACCTTAAGTGATTTAATAGGCGTAGAGAAATGCGATGTTTAAATTACTTCAAATCTTATGGTGCGCGGTGATGCGAAGTTCAAGTTTCAAGTATGCGACTCAATTTGAAAGGTTCAATTGTTTATAGTTTATTGTGAAAACCACTGCCTCTTATGGATAATAATGCACGTGGCGAACATGAGTCGGAAAAAGTATGTTTTTTCTATAGTATTTTTTAAACCTATAGAAAAATCATACTGGTCCGGGGCCTATGATAGTTCTCGGTATAATTGCATGGTCTCGCTCCCTTTTACATTGTATTTAACACCGTCGGCGAAGAGTAGATGTACATAGTACACCTCTACCACCCGCTAATGGGGAATATAGGCATGACGGTGATTCTTTTTTTATTTTACTATTGGCTATGTTTATGTCCATATGAATATGTGTAAAGCATATCATTTTTGTAATTGAAGACTAACAAAGCCTTAAGATAAGAGCATTAGGTACATGTTGAAATTCTCGAGTTTCATAGACATTTCCTATAATTAGTAGACACATAATTTCAGTTATGCTGATACGTCTTAGATGCACTGGCGACAATATTAGGTCAGGGTTAGGGTTTTCGTAGTGCAGACTTCTTCTAAGATTTAATCGATGAAAAAAACATACTCGATAATACTTTGTCTGACTTAAGATTCAAACCCAAAATCGTGAATATAAATTTATTTTTTTGCTCATCGCAATCAACACTATCCTTAAAAACAAGTATCTCGTATACAACGTGAACATTTATTTACACAATTGTCAACCGTTTAACAGTGCAATGTTAAAGAAGCCGATAATGTTCGTATGTGCGGATAATAATTGCGGACACGCGTCGCGTCGCGTCGTCCGGACAATATATGGCCACATTACTCGGGGACGTGTCCTCCCAACTTAATCTAGCGCTGTAAAAGTGCGTCACCCTTGTCCGGTCCCGTACCCTCACCCTTGCGTTGCGTAAGGCCATGAAGCGATATATTTTTTGGAATGTCATCTGACCTTATAATTAATATTGTCGCACAGAATTAAAATAGGGAGATTTTAGAATTATTATATTGGTCTCCACTAATCCGTAATATATCCGCGTGGTGGAGTATGACCTATTGTTTCTCACGTCTTTTTGTGAGCCTAGCGGGTCAGTTTAATCTGATTTTTATATAGGTATTAAAGAGAGGCGTGTAGGATTAGGATTTGTTACGATTCTAAGCTATCTCACTCTAGCTTACATAGGGTATATTATGATGGATTTTTTAATTTAAATTATGTCTTCTGTAAACTACAACTTTTTACGGCAAGTACTACCTATGAAAATTAGTAAGTATAATATTTACTTTGCTTACATATGCTGTTAGCAAAGTAAATATTGTATCTGATTATATGTTAACAAGCATATTGAATGAACTTCGCTTGAAGTCTTCTTCACTATTAAGTCCATACATTAAAATACTCGGAGGCACACCGATTTACTAAACTTGTGTAATTTTAAATTATGTTAATTTTGTACTAGGTAAGACGTATACATCTTAAGGAAATTATTAAATGTAAATACTAGAAAACACAAATTATTATTAACATAGTTTTCCAAGTGGTAGATTGCAACGTTCTAGGTGCCCGTTATAGAGTCGTGGAACACAAGCCTTATGATCGCTGCACGTGGCGGTGTGTGCGGCAGCTCTGCGGTGTAGTTGGAAACAGTTTGCCAACAAAGCCGGTGCCCCAGCACTGGTACCGGCACGTTCGTGAGTTAAGACATTCAAAACCGCTCAATATCCTGGGAGTATGAAAGTTTCGTCGGCGCACGGCTTCACGTGGTCCGGGGGGGAGCGGGCGAGGGGTTCGTCGGGAGGGCTAAACTATGCGAAGAATGCGCAATTAGTGAGCGAGCGAGCGTGTAAGGGGCCCGGCCGCGCCGCCAGGCGGCGAACGCAGTAAGAAAATATAAAGAAGGGGCGGGCCGCCCGCGCCCGTTGTTTAGCGCCCCGCCCGCCTTCGGGCATAACTCCCGATTGTCTCCCAAGAAATCCTCCTTAGACCTGTCGCAACTCAACCCTTTCCGCGAGGATTTGCTCCGCATAGCTTCTGTTTGGGTCAGCGTGAAATTCAGCTACGCTCGTATAATACGACAAAGCCTTATCTATTGTCGCGTCTTTTTGATTTTTAGAAGAAAATTTTGACGGACAAGTCTTATTGGAATGTTATTTGCGCTTAATATTAAATCATTTTTACCTACTTTTAGAAGTATAGACCTATTAATAAAAGCACAAAAGGATTGTCACTTTACTACCTATCATATTACTATAACGATAAAGGGTTCTCATTAAATTAAAATACAAATAAAGCCTTAGTAATTACAATAATCAATTACTAAGGCTAAACAGTCATTGTATTATATGGAACATTATGAAAAAAAAAGGAAAGAGAATACAAGCCTGCTGAGTTTCTCGCCGGTTCTTCTCCGTGGAGGCCTCGATACGGTGGTAGATTAGTAAGATAAAAAAATATCAGCTTGACAATTTGTAAATACCTCTGAAGGGTTAAAGGCAAAATATATAATTAACTTATAACAAACATATATATATAGTATATAGATATATATAATATTACAATTTACTCGAAATATCATTTTATTTTGGCACAGTCTCACATGTTAAATGGAGATATATCTTAAGGTAAGGACAGGCTCTTTAAGAGAAAACAATCGCGGAGTCACGGCTCAGGTACGTCGTTAATGTATTTCTGATGGATCTCCGATATCTTCCTGCTTGCCGAATAAATTACGTTTCAAAACGACTCTGACAAAAAAACGATTCGTGAATTTATTATAATAGTATATTATCGACATATTATAGTAACATATTAAAAAGAAGTAATTGAAATCTATGCACAAATATTGTATTGGTAATAATGAGCAAATTATTAATCGTAAAAGAATGAAAATTGATATCCATCCAGAAGGGGAGAACTTGATATTCTTATGCCAGATTACGCCTAACCTTGGGGGGTAGGCGCAAAAAATACAGACATCCAACAGATTCCTTCTTTACAGACCTCTCTTTCGGTTCCCCGGTCTCATAGTTCGGTACATTGTGTGTATGTGCGTGTGTGTGTCTGAATGATCTACGCTGTTGGCCGCGGCTTTACAGTTTCACCGGACAAGAGGGCGAGCGTGCAACCACTACGCTCGAGCCAGAAGGGCAAGGGGGCAACTAGCTCAAGGGCTCAGGACCCGCCTCGGCTTGGGAGGGCTGTTAGGTCCGGGCACTCAGTTGTTATAAAAAAAAACAACTAGACATTTATTGTTTGTTCCACAATTATTATAACCGACTACACTTGTAACTTTACGATACTTTTGTCGCTCACACGCGAGACCTCCTGAAGGTCTCTGCCGAATTCAGTCCCTTTGGTAGCTTAGTTTTCACTACTGAGTCAACCGGCAGGCAGAAACCAGGTCCGTAGTTGGGCAGTAATTAGACTAATTACCAAATGAATAGTGACTGCCTTTTGTTGGAAATCCGGGGTTTATAAAGGCATATATTGCTGATTTGCTTCAACACAAATGGAATAATGTGGGAACTGCAATTCAGCAATATAGCCGTGGGAGTTAGGGATGTAACAAGGCGTATACTAGGTGTCTCGCCGTGGTGCTCTGCACCGACCGGCGGGCAAGGGATTCTTCGATTCTGATTCTCAAGTTCAATACATATATGCTCACCGGTTACGGAGAAACTTGACTTGTCCATTAGATAAGACACTGTCTTTGGTTGTTGTACAATTATCTAGGTCTTACCCGTTATCTACACCGTTAATTTTCGTAATATATATCATTGCTATATAGTTGAATTATATACGGTGACATTATTTTTGATTGTTCATTTACAGGCATTGTTAACATGCTATTGTGTCTGAACATGATAACTCTGCTATCTAGGCCTATTCGAAATCTGTTATATTAGTTGGAGATTCTAAGATCAAACTTGCTTTTGAACTCAGTTTCAATAAAAAGGAGATATAAAATCCTACTCTGTACCAAGAATCTAATTGTTCAATATTACAAGTACCATGTATAAATAAAGGCAGTTTCGATAGCAACAATCTTGCAAGTGTATCAATCACTCCAGATATCTACATGTGTAGGTAATAAAATAAATTTGTAAATTAATAAACACTGTCACACCTATATTCCCCAAGCGGAGGTGGCAGAGGTGTTTTTATGTACATCCCGTTTTTACCGACAATGTTTGGTTGGCGGTGAGCGTGAGGGTGAGCTTATTGTCTATTCAAAATAGTCAAGAAGAGAAAATTATTGATTACTCAAGACTCTATAACCCGTTCGGAAAGTCATTCCTGTGGAGAAGAAGGGCAAGAAACTCCACGGTTACTCTTTATAAAAATGAGAGTTTTACAATCTTTTTGTATACATTGCATTCAAGGGGGAAGGCAGAACAGTGCAGAACGAGCTAAATAGATGTGCTTAAGTATAGATTAAACATAAGTGTACTAATTTTACCCATTACCGGAATATTTAAGAAAATAATTTACACTTTGTCCGCCCTAGTATTCAAACTTTGGCCCTCATGATCGCCTCGCGGCACTAGACTAACAAGCCAGAGAAATAACATTGCAATAAAAAAATGTATTGTTTACAAATAAAAACGCATATCATACAAATACGTGGCAACTTTAATAAGAAAATAGTTAATATTCATAACATAATGTAGTGGAGCGCGCACGCACAATTTCCTCGCACGAAGTGCGCGAGAGCGTGGCGTCGCGCTGGCAATGGACCAAATTAGCCAACTAACGAACTAATAAATAATGATCTCTTGTTTTTCTATTCACTGTGGAATAGAAACGTTTCGAGTTGATCCTTCTCTGCACCTCGCTATTTATAGCGGGATGCACACGAAGTTTCGGGTGAAAGCACTCCTAATGCTCAATTCGCAGGCGACGATGTCACGAGCGTATTCTGCCTTCATACGACCGGTACATTCTCTTTACTAATTCGTGCTAACAGCAATTTGTTAGAGTGGCCGCACTTACTAATTTTAGCTTAACGCCCGCCGTGAAAAGTTTACGACGGTGCCATAATTTCGAAGTAATTTCAAGAATGTTTGACTTAACAGTCTTCAAGAGTTCGCTTTCCAAGCTTTGGAGCGTTTATTCTAGTTTGATAAAAATAATGCCGTTTTTTAACTTGGACCGTATTATTGCCAATCTTTTCGCCGGTGGTAGGGCACGGTCGGAGCTGGTCACCACCCTCCTAGCAAAAGTCATGCGATGCCGCGAAGCGACCCAGTCGTGTTCGACGACATGTCGACATATTGCGAGTTGTCACAAGAGAAGACGCTAAGCTAATCATACAGATCATTGGAACTCGGACTAACTTCCGTATCCTCAACCTATTTCAGTCACTTTCCATCAGTTGAGGTAGGGGTTAATCGCTGACCAGTCATTAATTAAAAAAGCACACTATTACGCCTATATTCTCCAAACGGGGGTGGCAGACTGTGTACACCCACTTTTCCTTGTAATAGAGAGCAAGCCTGTTGTTTTCATACCGGGCACAAGACTGATACTGGAAATTCTATTGACATTTTTGTCTGACTCAAGACGGATCACAAGGCGCATCATTCGCCACAGGACCAACGAGGCAGTCTAGAAAAAGACCTATAAATTTAACTCTGTTCTCTTTTATTAAAATAAACTCTCTGATAGATCAATATAGGCCGGAGTGGTGCGTAGGTACTGTATGTAGCTACACATCCGACTCAACGAGCAAGCAAGGGGTTAATTAAATTCGCACCAGCCGGCTCTCGTCGCATCGCATTCCCCGAATTCAATGAGATTTCAATTTACTTTGGTCTGGCTGCCTCTTCCTCTATGTTGTCCACCAATTAATACGTACCGTAATTATATTCAACACGTTATGGATGGGCCATTTGCAATTGAAACTTTTAGTGAAGTGAATATTGAATGTATAATTTGTCCTCTTTTTAGTATTAAAAATAATTATTTTATTATTGATGATGTCTTAGTCGAGCAGTTTAAATGTAGGGCGCTCGCCGATCACTAAATCAAGTAGTGGAGGGTTCGATCCCTATCCACCTTCAGTCGAACGTCCACTGCAGCACATGGTCTCTCCAAAGTCCGCCACAAAGATCGGCTTGGTGTTATACGCATCCACGTTGTCAAATAATTGTGGGACCCATTATTTTAAGTGCATATTCTCATATGCACTTAAAATAAAATTCATGTTTAAATGCAACGACAAAACTAGAATAAGTGGTTGACGCGCAGAATGACTAATTCACAAAACTAGTGGTCGCCCATTGGTCGAAATTCGACCGACTGTTTCAACGTTTGCTGGTTATGTTTGACATTCAATAAGACTATAGACAAATAATATTAAAGACAAACAATATTAATCTATTCTCAATTAGACCACAGACTTTAACAATAAACAAAAGAGTATGATTATATGCGTGTGTGTGTCAAATACATGGTGGTGTGTGTAATGTATTATTGATTTAATGTATATTTAATGCATAATTTTAAAAAAATATTAGCATTCTGCACTCCTTCTCTTTATAAACTATAAGTGTGGGAAATTTCATACTCCTCCGTCCGAGCAATTTTCTTAAAAAGGGGTATAAACTTTAGGCTTCACGTATTAATATAATGATGCCAAGTGAATCGCGAATGGGCCAATTGTCAAGATGGCTAATTCTGTAAATGAGTGTAGGTTACCGTTCTTATAAAAATAAATAAAATATTACTTAGATATTTTACTATTACCCATTGAAAATAAAATAGAAATGACGTAGCAATATTGTAAGCGATGAACTTATTTCATATTTACCCAAGGTACAACTCAAATAGGAATTTCGTTTTGAATTAACCTATTTAAATATATAACATTTTCCATTCCGATCCAATTGAAAATTACTCCTCAATGGCAGATTGTACCAGCGGCCAACTCGCCCCGCATTCCAGCCCCGCTGCAGTTACAATGATTGAAAATAGCTATTCAAAATATTTTGAAAATTGTTTCATAACAGGATCGGCAACGAATCTGTGCCGGCTTTGCATTGCGCACCAAGCGTTTGTCTCTGTTAACTATTCTAAATATTTCGCGGGGTATTCAGTATACACACGTTTTATGTCAGTATATATTCTTTATAGGCGCTCGTAGCGCTGTGCGACCGCGGTGTTCTTACCGATCACCAAGGTTAAGCAGCGTTCGACTCGGTCGGCCTGAGATGGGTGACCGTTTGTGGCATTTCATATTCGAGCGTCTCCGTGCTTCGGAAGGCACGTTAAGCCGTTGGTCCCGGTTACCACTTAATGTGGTAGTCGTTAAGCCGAGTTGGAAGCCTTAAAGGTGGCTTGATAAGTTCCAACAGCAGGTGGCCACAAACCTGCCTCCATCAATCCGCACTGGGTCCGCGTGGTGGAGTATGACCCAATCTCTCTCACCTCGATTTGTGAGAGAAGGCCTTTGCCCAGCAGTGGGCAGTATAGGCTGATATTATTATATATATATATTCTTTGATGCAGGCGGGGAATGGTGCAATTTAAAACGGCCAAAGAAAATTAGATGTCTAAACAAAATTTCGTGTCTATCCTGTTGGCCGTTGAGGAATTCCTTCGCCTGGAGCCAGTCCTGGGTGTAGATTCAGTCATATCTCAAATGTAGTCCGTAGGATAAGAGGAAGTGGTTCTAATTCAGCTTGCAATCTTTGATCCAAACAAAGATTGTAAGTTAAATAAAAAAGCTTGTTAAAGTCTAACAATTAATTTTATATTGTACCTTTTTACAGGACGGAACGAGCTAATAGCGAGGTACATAAAACTCAGAACGGGGAAGACCCGTACGAGAAAACAAGTCTCATCTCACATACAGGTGCTAGCCAGGCGGAAACTACGCGAAATACAGGCAAAACTTAAAGTGGTGAGAACCTCAGTATTACCTTATTTATATAAAAAAATCATGTTTATATACCACGTTTTTAAAACGAACTAAAAATTATAACATAAAATAAAACTATTTTTCGGATTTAATCGCGGTTTAATTTTTGATTTTTAAGTTCCCGACGTTTCGAGTGCTTTGCTTTGTGAATGTGGTCTCTCTTATATAGGACAAACAAAGAGACCGATAAAAACTCGGGTTAAAGAACACATAGCTGACCTAAAACACCGTCGCTTACAGAAGTCTGCAGTCTGTGAACATGTCCTTGACCGCACCCGCCATAACATCAGATTTGATAGACCACAAATCCTCGTGAAAGAACACTGATTCCTACCAAGGATGGTTCGCGAGGCTATTGAAATTAAAAAACATCCTAATTTCAATAGAGAAGATGGCTGGGTGCTTCGATCGACTTGGGATCCGGTAATTAGTATAATCAAATCCAAAACCAAGCATAACACTGCAAGACCTCAAGACACCGTGAGCTCATTCTACGTAGATCCGGACCAACAAAAATAATTAAGAAGTTTGAGGGTACCCCGGAACAACCATGCCTTTTGGACGTCTAAAACCTCAGTCCCTCCCGTGACCATGGGTGCTGCAAAGCACTCGAAACGTCGGGAACTTAAAAATCAAAAATTAAACCGCGATAAAATCCGAAAAATAGTTTTATTTCATGTGTAATATTCGCGTAAATCTAAGAACTCAGTATAAAAATTATAAATTAACTTAAAGCAAAAAACGCAGAGCGCGTTCATGTAAAGCCTTTTCCTCATCTCGCTCATTGGGATATTAGTTTAAAATCGATTGCAAAATTTGTAGGTACAGAGATGAAGAAACAAACAAGAAAACGAGTTAAGAAAAACGTGGTACTAAAAAAAAATAAACATCGAATAGGTATTTTGTTAAGACTTATAAATGATAGTCAGGACTTACGACCTATAATAAAATAGTATGAAATAACGTTTAGGACGGTGGTGGGGTGATGAAAGAAAAGGCCATGCAGTCAATGAGCACACTATCTAGCGCACAGATCGTTGCAGGTTTACCGCACCCAGCGTACCACCATACGGTACTCAACTTGCAAAAGGCATGCCTTTGTGTTACTAGTAAAAATAAACTAAATTGCCTCTAAATTGTGTTGCTTCACTACTACTTAGGCATGTTGCCAAATTGCACGTATCAAGTAAAGAATAGGCGACAATAACACCGATCGATTACTGAAATTGCTTTTAACTCACATTTTTGTTACCTTTTTTATATAATTGTCTGGTAATTGGACATGATTGAAACCTTATTGAAAAGGTATTACATGAAACTGAATAATACGAACAGTGAGAAATCCAAATTTGTTAGCGAAAATATTAGAAAATGAAGGCGCGCATTGCACAGTAAACATTAAATTTACATCTGTCCATATTTTCACACTAAAATACTTAATGCTTCAAGTGATTCAGTGTGTAGAATATTTAACAACTCGAGCATATTGAATAACAAAATGTATAAAAGCTTGACGAACCATCTTCCATTTAGTGTTGCCATACTAATTATCTTTAACTATTTTACAGCAATTTTGGCAACCAGGTCTACAAGCGGGAACGTCACAAGAGTAAGTCATCATTATTTTTCTTCCGTAGATTTAATAAGATCTAAAGCACATATGTCATAAAGTAGGATTACATTATTGGTATTGATGCTCATGTAATATCAATTTTACGAGTGTAGGGTTAAACATTTAAATTTGTTACCCACTCTTATAGTGTTTTAGAAGTACCTATACATTTTGCCGACGTATTATGGAGCAGATGTAATGGATACCGCGCTTGTCAAGTTCTTCAGATACAATACAAATGTCATCCAAAATTTGCTAGGTTCTCTCAGGAGTCTCAGGCATGAAAATATCCATATGTCTAAAATAATTCTGTCACTCATGCAAGAACTAATTCTCACACAGTTTTTTGGCGAGTACCCCAATTACGAAGTTATTTTTATCAATTACATCGTGCCTTCTTGGTATAGAAATATGCATTATTATAATGAATCAACCAATAATCGATTCGTCTTACCAGTCATATAATAAATATTATAAGTTAAGACTTATTACACATGCAATATTATACAGGTTATGTAAGCGTAGAACTTAGACCAATTCGCATTTTATTCTTATATTTTTAACTATTATTATTTATGAAATATGAGAGTGGAGGATACCGGAGAGGTCTGTAAGGAACCTGTTGGATCTCTGTTCTGTCTGCCTACCTATCAAAGTATCTGGCGTGATGATATATATTTATGAAACTAGAAGTTATTGTTCATCACACCAGCTTCTTTGCGAGGTAGACAGAGAGTACAGAGTTCCAACAGGTTCTTTCCTTACATACGTCTCTGGCTTCCTCCACTCTCATAGTTCGTCTCATACACGCTCGCCGGTTACAGATACTCTTGACTTGTCCTTCAGATAAGACTCGATCTCTTTGGTCATGGTAAGATAGTCTAGGTCTTCCCCGGTATCGACATCTTTTCACTTTCACATTGTATATCTGTTTTGTCATTCTTCCTTCTGACATTCTTTCTATTGTTAATGCTTTACAAAATCATCATTGTATTTTTGACCTTCGAAAGAAATTTCCTGAAAACTAAGCAGAGCTGTAGATACGTGTCTCTTAACGCGGAGCCCTCTTATTTATCGTTTATATTCGCATATTGAACGTATCTATGACTCTTCCATTGTCTGTTATGCGGTAACCGTACAACAGTTATTTAACAATAATATTATTTCAATGATTTCTATCTGACGGCTTGTCTCTGGTTTCAAGATAAATGCTGCATAGGTACGACTTTTATCGATGATTAAACAATTATTAAAAGAATCGTAATATTCTCTCAAAAGAGGGCTACAAATACATACGTTAACATATATCAACACATCTAGCTCGATAAAATCCAAATTTATTTTAAGATCTTTTATTTTTTTTTTCTTTTTTTTAAAAACGTAGCCCCACACTAGGATTTATTCCTGTGTCGTGGGTGCGTTTACAAACATGAAAATTCACAAACAAATACCCAGACCGGAACAAATAATTGTGGATCACACAAAGATTTGTCCCGTGCGAGAATCGAACCCGCGACTATTCGACACAGTGGGCGGAGCAGCTCAAGCTCTTAACCACTGCGCTAAATCGTCCGTCAAATGTAGTTTCCACCATCTTTCCACTGTATTTTTTAGGTTTCTCTGGCTGACCTCAGCTAGGAATAATTTAGGTTACATAGAAATCAGTCTTAGATATTTGGACACATCGGTGGAAGGTTTTAAAGCAGTATAATCGATTTGAAGGAATGTTTGCCTCGTGATTCTTAAAATTCTTGAATATATTCGTCACTTGCTTGCAGTGGACTATTCATCTTAATATGCAAGCACCAGTCAATTTTTAAAAGACCCATTAAATCCCCATCTACGCAGAATAACATACAGGAGAGTGAGGGTGCGCACTTTTCAAGATAGAGAACTAATAAAGTTCGGAGGTTCCTTTAGGAGGTTGTATAGGCCTGTGTTCAACGGTGTTACATTGAGGGACTACTTTCTAACACCGGCTACTGATATCTATAAATTATAACTTTAATAGACTTTTTCTAAAGCTAAGTTGTAACAGTTAACGTCAGATCAACGGTCAAAACCGTGAATTTTGAGTCTTAATAACTCTAGACTAAGAGAATAATGATTAAAATCTAAAAAATCTTTTTAATCTTTAAATCTCTAATAATCTCTACATTCTTTGTTGTAACCGACAGTGTGTATGATACCTACCTTGCCTTTAAGCGAATCTACATAACCTACCATCTGAACTGTGGAATAGAAAAGTAGAATTTTGACCGACGGCTTCAAAGTCAAAAATCATTTATTTGTTTAGGCCAATACATACTTACAAACGTCAAAATTATTACATTTTTTACATCTACCACCGGATCGTAACGCGGCCTCCACTGAGAAGATCCGGCGAGAAACTCAGCGGGCTAGTCTTTTAACTTAGACTTGGTCTAGTAGTTAAGAGCTTAAGCCGCTCTACCCATTGGATCGAGAATTCGCGGGTTCGATTCCCGCACGGGACAAATCTATGTGACCCTCAAATATTTGTTAGTCTGGCTGTTTTTGTATGTGAATTTCATGCTTGTAAACGCGCCTACGACACATGAATAATTCCTAGTGTGGAATAAAGGATACGAAATATGAAAATAAAAAACTGTGGTCTTCCCTACGGACGTCACGTTGTCGTTCTCCTGCGTCCTTCAGTAGTAGTATAGACAGATATGGGCATAATGTAATCAGATTAATGATTAACCACCCCTGCTTGGGGAATATAGGCGTGACGGTGTATTGATAATTAAAAATTACAATTACATTTTGTAATCTTCAACGATTACCATTACACTTTTAATCTTGAATCATGATTGCATATTACAAAATGCAATTGTAATCATTGATCTGATTACATTTTGCCCATGACTGCCTCGTTGGTCTAGTGGAGAATAATGTGCTTTGCGATTCCAAGGTCCTGGATTCATATCCTAGGTCGGACAAATGTAGTTTTTCTATCTATTAACTTCCAGTATCAGTCTGGAACTGTGCCCAGTATATGTCAATACGCTTGCCCCTTATTACATGGGACATGGGTCAGCGAAAAGTGGGTGTACACAGTACACCTCTGCCACCCCAGCGTGGGGAGTATAGGCGTGACGGTGTTATTATTAAGGTTTCGCCACATAGCGAGCGCGACGGTGGCGCAGCTTGGGGAGTCGTAATGTACTGAAATGTACGAGAACCGCCACACAGCGCAGCCCCGCTCGGCGCGACGGCAAACGTCACGACCGAACGTAGCCAAGCGCTTCTGTCACGCTTCCGTCGCGCTCCGTCTGTTATTTGACCGAACCTTTATTATTTTGGCCATCTCCTAGTATAGACATACTGCGGTAAAAACAGTGGGTCGGAGTGATGTAGTCTGTTCCCCGGCAGCGTGAAGCCGTTCCCGGGCGCGGGGTACAAGGGCGTGGCGGGCGTGGGCGGTGTGGTGGCGGGCGATGCCGCGCCGCCGCCGCCGTGGGAGGGCCGCGCCATCGCCACGCACAAGCTGCGCCTCGTCGAGTTCTCCGCCTTCGTCGAGCACCCGCGGGACGCAGACACGGTGAGACCTCCGTTACTCCCACACTAGCTGCCGATCTTGAACTGACCCAGTCTCCGTCCTACTTCTTCTTTTCGTGTCAGTTCTACTACTATACGTGTGAATGTTTGTATATTTGGATGTTTAGTACTCAACCACGCAAAATCGGATGAATGTATTTGGATGAATATTGGCACACTGTTTATTACGTGGAATGACATATAAATTACTTTTCATCCTGGAAAAAGGTAAGATTCCTGTCTAAAGTTAACGCGGGCGAAGTCGCGAGTCGAAACTAGTGGTTCATATTTGTCCCGCTAATTGAGGGAGTGAGTCCATCCTACTCATATTATAAATGTAAAAGTTTGTTTGCCTCGTTGGTCTAGTGGCAAAATGCATCGCTTTGTAATCACAAGGTCCTGGATTCAAATCCTAGGTCGGACAAATGTAGTTTGTCTAACAAAAAAATCCCAGCATGAGTCCGAACTTTGTTATTGTGCCCGGTATATGGTAATAGGCTCGCTCCCTATTACATGGGACCTAACTTCGTTGCCGAAAAGTGGATGTACTCAGTACACCTCTGCCACCCCAGCTTGGGGAATATAGGCGTGACAGTGTGTAAAAGTTTGTATGCTTGGATGTTTGACTCAATCACGCAAAAACGTCTAAACGGATTTGGATGAAATTAGACACACAATTTATTACCTGGATTGACACATAGGATACTTTTTATCCTACAAAAATGTAAGGTTCCTGTCTAAAGTCAACGCAGACGGAGTCGCGGGCAGTAACTAGTGATATATAAAAAGAGAGTTAGGTCCCAATCCCTATGCGTGGTCACCAAGACCTACACAGCGGTGTAGGTCTTGGTCGCGTCACGTCATCGCGGTAGTAGAGAAATGCATGGTAGATAAAGATCGTTTTGGCCTGTAATGTGGCCGTACATACTTATATTATCCCTACCATCACCCCGAACAATCGGGGACATTGCAAACTTATACACTTCATTGTCGTGCGTTCGTTCCCCGCACAAGACCTATCTTTGTGTGCCTCACAAATATCTGTTTCGGTCTGGGTGTTTGTATGTATGAATTTCATGTAAACGCACTCACGATACAGGAATAATTCCTAGAGTAATGGAAGCCAATTTCCAAAGGAGACCCCATACTTGGTCACCGAGTCTTGCACGGTTCAGCTAAAATGCAAGCTAAATGGACTTTTGGTGTGATGTAACTACAGAAATAATAATAATAATTATTATTTCTGTAGTTACATATATAATTATTATTATGATTTCTATGAATGTGACCGTATATAGTGACTGGTATGATCCTGTCCACGACTCCAGAAGAGATGATCGGTGACGCTGCTACATCCACATTTAGTAAAAACTACCTCAAATAGGCAACATGAAAGGTAGTGAGCCTATACCGTTATGATATTAAATGGTTTGTTCTCCTTTACTTTTACCCTTGATAAAACAAGTCCTAATTCAGCCCACTCTCGTAATAGAGTACAAGAAAGTACTGAAGGCCACGTAAAGGCACCGCCTCTGATTATATTCTTGATATGGCCAACTTCATGTCTATTTCACGGCATACTACCACGCGAGTGAGGTGATTTTACAATCAGCTCAAACATACGAAACTGTTAGAGTGGCACTTTCGTTTTAGTTCATAAATATACGTTTCAAAACTTGTAGAGTCCCAAAAGTTTCTGACCACCGGTTCGATGAAACGCTGAAACTTGTGCACTGCCCACATACTGTCCTGTCCAATAAATGACGTGCTAGAAATCAGGTATATTACAAAGAGAGATCCCTTGTTCGAAAACGTTTCCTCGGGAACATAGATAGCAATATCTAAATGAAAGTTTGAGTGATTTTTAATTAACTGACAGTAATTCTATATCATCCAATTTTTGGCAAACATGTATGTATCTGTCAATAGTCATACAAACTTTGGAAATATTCAATTTAATATCTATATGAACAATTACAACATTAACACACAAAATAGAATGATAAATAATATTAAAGGCAACTTCGACAATCGCTAATAAATTGAAAGTAACACACCTTGAACTTTTAATATCACGAAATAAAATTATATTCAGATTGAAAGAGCAAATAATTTTTCAAGTGTTGGGCACGGATTTATTGTTCACCTTTATTTGACATCGAGCTAATATTAATCACTTTAGTTGTACTCTTGAAATATTTATTTACATTTTTTTTCGTCAATTGCATAGGGCATAAATTGAGTTCTTATAATAACACGAATTTAACCCATAAAGTATAACTATTTTCCCGATTATATCGCTGTTTATTTTTGATTTTAAAGTAATGTAAAATATTTCAAACGTTAGTAACTTAAAAAAAGAAACCGTATCATGGAAGTGTGTGTGGAAGGAATCTGTTGGAACTACACTCTGCTTACCACACAAAGGATGGCTTGACATAAATAGACGCATAAATTTATAAAGTGATGTCCAATGATAACCCTGTCTCTAACGTTCTTATGTTTTTCGTGATCCAGAAGTTCACGGTCAAATGTTATTTGACTCACTTTTTTTTGTAAGGAGTCAGCAGTTTCCTGTGCTTACTTAATTTATGTCATCGCAACAAAATACAGATTAACTCTTATTGTCTTATTACGAAACATCATTAGGAATAAAAAATCTTTTATAAAAAAAGGTAAACCGAGTTCAAAAAGCAAAAAATTAAATATTTGAAGTCGGTGCTGGTTGGTGCAGTCGGTTACTTGGCAGTGGTTACTTTAAGTGGCCAGTGAATTATTCTATAGTAGGGTACCTATGTGTGTGTTACCAGTGATGACATATGGATCAGAGACGTGGTCTCTTACAATAGGTCTCATAAAAAAGCTCAAGGTTGCTCAGCGAGCTATGGAAAGAGCTATGCTCGGCGTTTCTCTACGTGATCGAATCAGGAATGAGGAGATTCGTAGAAGAACCAAGGTCACCGACATAGCCCTCAGGATTAGCATGCTGAAGTGGCAATGGGCTGGCCACATAGCGCGAAGATCGGACGGGCGTTGGGGCAAAAAGATTCTAGAGTGGAGACCACGTATTGGCAAGCGCAGCGTAGGACGACCGCCTGCCAGATGGACCGACGATCTTGTGAAAATCGCAGGAAATCGTTGGATGCAGGTGGCATCGGACCGGTTACGCTGGAAAGCGATTGGGGAGGCCTATGTTCAGCAGTGGACAAGTATAGGCTGAAATGATGATGATGATGAGGGTACCTATAGGATTGACGTAATACCCATATTATCTCAATTTACACATGCCTATTGTTTGTCGTTAAGGAGTTCCCTGGTGTATCTTCTAAGTCCAAGGTCCAATGTCAATAAAATTAATATGGGACTACCTTGGTGATATATTGAACCCAATGGAAAAAAAAATTATCAAAATCGGTCCACAATTGACGAAAATATCGCTGAACATACATAAAAAAAAAGCATACATACAACCGAACATAGAACCTCCTCCTTTTTGAAGTCGGTTAAAAAGTGGACATACTTATAAGTGTATGCGCACGCGGAATTACGTGGAATCCGTGTTACCGAGATATTCCAACAACCATACGAGGAGTGTATCCCAGAAATCTCTTTCAAAATACCATCTCCATTGTGCCTACGCACAAATGTTACATTGTTTGTTTTTCTATTTCCAGTATCCCCCGAGCACGGCGCCGGCACAACATTTGTTTGTACACATAGGTGGTACAGTGACGTACGCGGATCCCTTACTAGAGGTAACTAGACGACTTTCAATCATTCCTTGAATAATAGACGGCTAATGCAGGACGGCCCGTGTCCGAAACAGGCCTGTCAAAAAGATCACCACAAAGACATGTGACGTGCTTAGAGATGGTCAAAATGTAATCAGATTAGTGATTACTATTACATTTTGTAATCTTCAATCGTGACTGAAGATTAAAAATGTAATCCTACTAATATTATAAATGTTGACTGCCTCGTTGGTCTAGTGGCAAAGCGCATCGCTGTGTGATCACATGGTCCTGGGTTCAAATCCTTTGTCGGACAAGTGTAGTTTTTCTAACGAAAACTTCCCAGTACGAGTCCGGAGACTGAATTGTGCCCGGTATATAGCAATAGGCTCTACATGGGACCTAACATCGTCGGTGAAACGTGGGTGTCCTCAGTACACCTCTGCCACCCCCGCTTGGGGAATATAGGCGTGATGGTGTGACGACCCTCACTATGTTATCGGTTCATTTTGTTGGGGGGCTGGCTAATCAAGAGAGATCGAGACCTACGAGATCGCCCCTCGAGAACCTGTGATTGGATCAAAACATGGCTTTTTAATCTATTTTCAATGTATTACTTTGTCTTGACTGCCTCGTTGGTCTGGTGGCAAAGCGCATTTCTTTGTGATCCAAGGTTGGTAGTATTTCTAACGGAAAATTCTTAGTATGAGTCCAGTCGCCCGGTATGGCAAAAGGGGGTCCCTATTACATGGGATCTAATATCGTCGGCGAAACTTGGGTGTACTCAGTACACCTCTGCCACACCCGCTTGGGGAATATAGGCATGATGGTGTTTATTTTTACTTTGTCTATTTGTACATATTACAAGCTATGTTCGCCCTATGTTGCCTCTTGTATTCTTTACGTTAATTATGTAAGTGTTATTTATATGAACGCGATAAACTTAATAACCATTAAACGGATTTTCCTACGGTTTTCACCAACAGATAGAGTGATTCAAGAGGAAGATTTATGTGTATAATTAACGCGTGCGAAGCCGGGGCGGGTCGCTAGTATGAAATAAAGAAATAAACTATGACTTTTCACCCCAACAATATATTTCCTTTAATTATTATCCTATATTCTTATTCTTAAGCAGTGATATCCTAGTGGTGAGACCGTTGGGGTGCAAAGTCAGAGGTCTCGGGTTTAAACCCAGGCACCTCTGTTTTTTCGAAAGCATATTAAAAAAATAATTATCACTTGCTTTAAAGGTGAAGGAAAACATCGTGAGGAAACCTGCATGCCTAAGAGTTTCTCGAAGGTGTGTGAAGTTCGCCAACCCGCACTGGGCCAGCGTGGTGGACTATGGCCTAAACCCTGTCAGTTAGAGCGGAGGCCCGTGCCCAACGGTGGGACAGTTTCTTAACAGGGCTAATATTATTAGATAATGTTGTATGTCCTATTAAATCATGGTAGAGCAGCTTCGAGAGATTTGGCGAAAAGTAGAAGAGTGATTTTGTTAAGTTGTTGCCTAAGCCCTCTCAGTTTGAGAGGAGGCCCGTGCCCAGCGATGAGACAGTTTCATAACGGGACTAATGTTATTCGTATTCTTGTCCACAGTCGGTAGACGTACAACAAATAAACGACAAGTTCCCGGAGAAAAAGGGTGGTCTCAAGGAGTTGTACGAGAAAGGACCTAGAAATGCCTTCTTCCTTGTTAAATTCTGGGCGGACCTTAACTCAAACAACCTCGACGACCCCGGGGCCTTTTATGGAGTCACTAGTGTGTGAGTATTTTAAATTGTACAGCACAGTAATACTTCCGAAAGATAGAGTGAGATGCATATATGGTCAAATAGGTGCTGCTAGAATATAAGTGCTCTACTAGTATAATAAAACTCCACAAATTCACAACAAACTCTACTTTATTGCACTCTTGCACAACTTAACAATAACCATTTGTCGTCCGTCCGCGCCGACGAATCACACCCAACTGTCTTCTTTTTCGCCCGATCGCCTCCCTGCTCCCCGTCGACCGTTTGAATCCATTTTGAATCATATCAGTGTTGCCAGCGCGGATAAAACGATTTAATAATTAGTCGATTACATTTAGTTAATAAATCATTACGAAATATAGTAAAATAATCATGTATAGCACATTAAACCTAACACTAGATAGTAGAGCACCAGTCCTAACTCACAAACTCTACACCTTAGTCAAAATATGTGACTTGGCCGCTTCGCTATATATATACATTTTTCACCTTACGCCCATGTGTCAGAGAAAGGCCAAGCCACATATTTTGACTAAGGTGTAGAAGTTGTAGAGTTAGAACCTTGGCTCTACATGACATCTGATAACTTTTTGACAGTGCGGTCCAGACCGCTTGCCAAGGTGAGACCAGTCTCACCTTGGCAACATTTTGCATGAAAATGTTTTTGATGGGTAAGATATTTGGTACAGGAAATAGCTGAGGCAGCATCCTCGTTAACCACACACGACCTCTGTTGTCTGTAACAGTATATGAAACAGGTTTAGGAACTTAAAATTAGTAGAATTAATTCAACGTCGTTTATCATCAGCTAAAAGATATGTGCAGGCGTCCGCCAATGATAGCCGCGACTATTGGCTTTGTGTTATACATTTCTGTCATATAAAGAAAGATTAAATGAAGAAACTAGAACCCGTAATTAAAAATAGCAATAATAGATCATGCTGCTTAAGTCTAGCTAGCAAAAAAGGCCAGTCATTTAGTTATATGCTATGACAAGGCATAATAATTAGTACACGATGACACAGCGCTGATTTTTAATGCTCAAATAACGTGCTTTATGCTAAAATATCTAGAGGAAAAAATATAACTCTATATGTGTATACACTTAGAAGGCACAGTCAAGAGCAATAATATGTAAGCTTTTGAGTAAAGCAAAATCTATATAATAGAGTACTACCCACTAATTTAACTACACACATACTCGTATTTGGGGGTGTCTAACTAAGGTATCTCTACTGGGCGGTAATTTCACTGGACGGCAAATTTATGTTTTAAGATAAAACTAATTTCACAAAGCGTCCAGCATCTACTGCACGCTTTTCTATCAGCTATTTATCGAATTTTGGATGCATCTTCAGTTGGTTATTGAAGACATCTTAAGTTGACTTCAAACGCTGAAGAAATGGGGGCGCATTTGTCAAGTTTCTGGTCCATTTCAGAAAAATTGTAGATCCGGATCTCTAATTAATCAAAACCGGTATGTTTGATTCCAGATATGAAAGCAACGAGAACATGACGATCACGTGCAGCACGAAGGTGTGCTCGTTCGGCAAGCAGGTGGTGGAGAAGGTGGAGACGGAGTACGCGCGGTTCGAGGGCGGCCGCTTCGTGTACCGCATCCAGCGCTCGCCCATGTGCGAGTACATGGTCAACTTCATACACAAGCTCAAGCACCTGCCCGAGAAGTACATGATGAACAGCGTCCTAGAAAACTTTACTATATTACAGGTTCGTATATTTACGTTCCCGTTTCATTACTGCGTAAGACACGCTATGCCGTTGGTCTCGATTACCACTTGATGTGGTCGTCGATGAGCCAAGTTGGACGCCTTTTAGACGCGTGTGTGTGAATGATCTACGCTGTTGGCCGCGGGGCCTTTACAGCGTCACCGGACAAGGCCTTTGAGACGCCTTAATAAGTGCTAACAGAAGGTATATTGTTCCAATACTAGGCAAATGCCTTCAAAAAGCAAGGTGAGAGAGATCAGGTCAAACTTATTACTCATACACAGTGCAATATGGTGGAAGCAGGTTTGAAGTTACCTGCTGCTAGAATTTATCAAATCGTCTTTAAGCCTTATAGACGACTTGATAAGTTCTAAACTTGCCTTAACGACTACCACATTAGGGGGCTACTGCGAAAAAGAAACATGTTTTGTACTCCACGCACTTCTAGAAGTATATTGATTAGAGACATAATATTTCGAAATATGATTTTTGACTGTATATTTTAGAATCTGGTAATAAATGTCTGTTACCGTAATACGCGATTAAATAAAATTTTCTCGAGAGAAACAAATGTAAAGTCATACCTATCGCTTTACATTTTCTGATTCCAACACGAAACGTTTAAGAACTAATTAATTTACGGACGATTTAGCAGCGGTTAAGAGCTAAGCCGCTCCGCCCACTACGTCTAATAGTCGCGGATTCGATTCCCGCACCGGACAAATCTTTGTGTGACCAGCAATTATTTGTTACGTTCTGGGTATTTGTGTATGTGATAGGACAATAAAAATATCAATTGTGCTTTTGGTCTGTACAAACGACAAAATGTAGGGAGGTCATATTTTACAACGAAAAATCACGTATTCAAAACTATGCGCTGTCGATTGTGGCAAGAGAATAGAAACAAACCCACTTAGCGAGACATGACATGAAAAAGAATGTCAGATATACAGTCTCTTTGTATACAGCAGTGATACAAGAATATTGTGGCCGTGGCCAAAATCGGAACTAGCGCTGTCATCAAGTGAAATGTCACTTTATAACAGTCGCAGAGTTACCGTTTGCTATAAAATTTACCCAAATTCCTATTTCAATTAGTAACAGGTGGGACCCACCTGGGAACTATTTATTGAAATATTTCCCTGGAGGTAGGAAAATTTTACTAAATGATTGCAATGTGATCCACGGACCAAAATATCCTTGTCGCACTATACATAGATATGATACACTCGAATGAGCATAGTTGAGATCTGAATTTATATTAATAAACTTTTTTTTTCTACAGGTGGTATCAAACAGAGACACACAAGAGACGTTACTATGCGCCGCTTTTGTATTCGAAGTATCGAACAGCGAGCACGGCGCTCAGCACCACATCTACCGGCTGGTGAAGGACTGAACCCTCCTCCGCGCAACCATTCCTTGATGCTTCACGATGCGCCCGATGAAATAAGCGTGATCGAACCTTGTGCTAGCCCCACAGAGCAGCCAACACCTATTTCACGTGACGTTATCGAGATACAATAAATAATGATGAACGTGACAGTCTCATCATTATCACCCATCAGTCATCCTCTCCAACTGGGCGAAACTTTCGCGATAGTTAAACGTAAATTATATTTAACCCCTCAGTCCTTGCCGAGATTTTAAAAAACCAATATCATTTTGTTTTTAATATTTTAGTTTCTTTAAGTAATCTTATGAAAAGGTTGCAGAAATAAATATTACAGAATATTTTTTTATAGGACGCTTTAGATATGACATTCTTCAACTGAAAACTAAAAACAACTGTCGTATTAGTTTTTCAAATTTTATATTAAAGTCTGTACCGTGCTTATGATTTTTAGCGGTATTAACAGCTCCAGTACTGTACCAGTATTCATAAAATCATTGAACAAAGCAAGATAGACGCATGAAGTTGTTCATTTTTAAAATCGGTCGGTAGTGGTCACTTGGTGACACAATAATAATTTAATGATGAGCAATATACTGCGACAAGGATATTTTGGCCTGGGGATGTCAGTGACGTTGGTGTGAAATTAGGGTTATAATTTAGGAAAAATTACCTACTTCCAGGGAAATATTTCAACAGGCAGGTCCGCACGGTTACTAATTAAAAAAAGAACTTTGGTAAATTTCTTAGTAAACGCCAACTCCGTGACTGTCATGAAGTGACATTTCACTGGATGACAGCGTTTGTTCCGATTTTGGCCGCAGACCAAAATATCCTTGTTTGGCTATAGAATCATGAAAGTTCATTTCTTGAATTAGTCGGAAGAGGTCACTTGGTGACACAGATGATTTAATCATGAGCAATACTTATTTCATTTGGCACATAAACAACCTTATTTTCATCAATTAGATGCGAATGTGGAAATGAATATTTGTTATTGTTGAAATAACGAAACTTTAAAATAGCAAAATGTGATCTGAAAAATTACGCTACAAGTATTTTTGTAACTGAGTGTTTATTGTATACATAGCTCAATTTAAATATTATCTATCATATGTAGTTCTGACAATACATTGTCGAATCCTCTTGTGAATCGGCGAACCCTTAGGGTACCGGAAGGTCGCCTTGTGAATAGACACATGTACCTATATGTATCTATTGAGATAATGGCTTCATATTGACTATGTAGGCATTCATTTCTTTGAGAGTTACAGGAAATTTCATATCTTTAAATACCTTTTCTATAAATAATCTTGTTTCAATAAAATTGTACACTTTGCTCTCATGAAACAAATAAAGAATAGATCTGACTTAAAAACTGCAAAGTTGGATCCATAGTTAGTTTGACCGTTTATTAACCACCCGTGTGCTACACGGAGATCAAGCTGTATTCCCACTTCTACCCAACTGATTTTAATGAAACATATCGCACTTTTTAAGTCGGAGTATAAGCTATCTGAATGTGAGAAACTCGTTAAAATCGTTTCAGCGATTTTCGCGTGATGCACAATCAAATCAACATTTTTCTTTAAACCACTTGCACAAATCAGGGTGAGCTTTAAATTGAAGGCAATTTCACGTTATAACCTCGAGTTAGTCAATAGGCAACACTTACCCGGGTTTGTGCAAGTGGGCCTAAGTAGTCGATCCCAATTTTTTCATCCAATGTACAGACTCAACCTCTTAACAATTGTATAATAGTATATATAGAAATATTGTTCGGTATACCTATTCGCGTGTAAAAATATCAAATAAGAAGTTATAGATTCAAATACACACAGTGCCTCTATAATTATGTTACATTAACATAAATTACTTGAGCGTATTTAGTCTTTTCACTGCATTGTACGTAATCACGTGAATAAGATATTAGTCGTGCAATAGTGAAAAGATTAAAACTTAGTGTAGAATACCGTGAAAGTAATGTAGATTTAATAAGTATGTATAGAATAACGACACACATTCGACGGTTTGTCGCTCCAGGTACATTTTTTCTCGTTGCTTTGTTAATTTACTTTTAAAATCGATCCGAGCAACTGCCTACATAGCATGGCGGCGCTCCTTTCCTCATACGAATGGAGACCCCGCGATAAATATTGGCATCTATTATTTTTCTTCGAGTATTCTATTATGCTTTAAATCATTAAAACGTTTTGCCTTGTTATTTTAGGTCTTTTTGAGACGTAGCATTTTATCTAGTTATATGTATTTTTTTGCCAGATTATTTACTATTGCGGTCTTTGCCACATTAAATACTACTTCTTAGGATATGGTATTTTACATTTTTAAAACATGTACATATTCTATTGTGACGTAAATTTTATAGTGTTCATGTGTTCACACCGTCTGCCAGAATAAGGATGTGTATTAAATATTGTATAATAATGAAATTATAACGACAGAAATCGTGCAATATTCTGCACAAATCTATGTACATATCTATCTACCAGAATATGATTCCTTTATATCAACACTGAACCTATCTCTGAAGCATCCCTAGGCAGCTATATCTTCTGTATTTTCTGTTTCACTCTAATGACCGGCTTAAATAGTCAACTCAAGGATAGATTTGCTTACTGTCAGTAGAATTTTGACCGATTTTCCATACAAAATATGTCCAAATTCTATCCGTAGTAGGCAAATCTATATCTACAGTTAAATATTGAACCTGTCGTTATTCACATGTAATTTCTAAATCTAAAAAAGCGATTGCGGCTTGCTTTCAATTTTCAAAGTACAAATAAGTGTCCACTACTCAACCTGATTTGCTAATAAGTGTTTACGTGGCAATGATTTGATCTCTCTTTTAGTCAAATATATTTAGGGCCCTCCCGTCGCGTGCCGTGGCGCGCTCATTTAATTTTACAGTGTTTTAAGTTTACGTGCATTAAATAGAGTTTAGTTTCAAGACATGAGGTAGGAAAATATTATCTTAGATAATAAAAAATAAGAGATTTTTGTATTTATTTGATAGAGTTATATTAGATAAATTGTAAAGTGAATAGCTTTAAGGATCCTTTTTTTATATGGCGATAGTCGTTCAGGATTTTTTTTTCTGTGAACTTGTCACATACTTAGTACTTAAGGAGAAACTTAATTTTTTGTTGCGATTATAGATTGCGAGTGTTCGAAATTAGTTCTTTACTTTGGTATCGATACCTGTGAATTGTCTCTCCTGTTTGGAAAATGGCGTGTTCAAAATCTATAAACGGCAAAAGAGATCTGTCCTGTTGTGATTTTATATTTTTAATGTTATAACAATAGTGTATACTCGATCGATTGAGATTAACTTTATTCGTCTCTTTTGCTAGTAAGTTAAACATGGAATTGTGCGATACCGAAAGGTAATATTCAATATTATAAATTATCAGTAGGTCGTGTTGTGTAAATAAAATATAATTTTAGAGCATTTCTTTGAGTTTAGTATTTATAAGCAGTTTTTTTTGCTTCTTCTATACAAGTCTTTCATATCGACAATCAGCCATATCAAGATGAAAATATAAAAAGAATTAGTCGGAACAGTTGGAGAAGATCATTTGCATCGTGCTATATTATATAACATTATGTAACAATTGGTTTTCTAAAGTGCTTTGCCTTCTCTTATTTCACAAAACTAGAATATTTATTTACTAAATTGAACGCAGCAAATGATTTCTCACAACACACTCCGTCACTGTACAGTATTTTAAAGATAATAATACGTTAAAGATTTGTATGAAAATTTAATTATATTGTCTTCATATAATCGCATGCATTATTATTTATGATAGGTGCCTTTATCTTATCATAATTAAACCTCGATAACAATAAACCACCCCAGCGATGAAAACTCAAGAATGTTTATCAAATAGGTAAGTATTTTGTAGATATCTACATATCTACTTAATAGGTACCTATTAAATATTTAACCCTAGTGTATAAGAACAAAACGAGCTCAGTGGCGTGCCATGACAGAGGCCAATGCCCAGCAGTGGACTGACACAGGCTGATGATAAATCGAATCAAATTACATACCTACTGAGGATAAAAGAATATTTCAAAAACATTGAAAAATATCTAAACATATAAAAAAAATTAATGCGCTTTTATTTGCTAGTAAATTAGCACATCACTTGAAAATAGTTGGACCGATGGTTACATTTTTAAATATTCGTAATAGACCGAATAAGGTTTTAGGGGAAAAAATGCCAGAATATATGTAAAAATCGGGAATATTGAAAGTGGTTCTATAGGATTTCGGCAGGACAACATCGTCGGGTCTTCTTGTAAGAAATAAATCAGTGATAGCCTAATGGTAACTTTCTTTTTACGTTGTCAGACATCGAACCTCCGGGTTTTTCGAAAACTGTCGGATTGTCACTTACTAACGGTGAAGGTCATAAAGAGGAAACCTTAATGTTCCAGAGAACTTGAAAACTTTCGACATGTGAAATTACTGATATTTTGTGCCCGGAAGCCTGGCAACACGTTCGCCCCAATCAAATTAGAAGCTAAAATATCTTGGCGAAATATGCTCGTACTATGTACACCCTTGTATATACCGTACCTTCAGAGGAACCAGAGATGAGAGGTTTGTTAAAAACAGTAAAAATAAGAGGGAAGTCAGGTGCGTGCTAGAGGAATCGACGGCGGAGTTCTGTGTTCTATCTATGTAACGTTTGTGGGGGCTGAAAACACATTTCATAAGTAGGTACGTATTATTTCTCATGATGCACATTGTCATTTCGTTCCAGTGAGTCTTCGCTAGGCATTCGTACCGACTGGTCAGGTCGAAGAAATAAATATGGTACCATAAAGATCAGTATCTCATTGTATACCAAGGACATTGGGTCAGAGTAGAGTCCAAATTTACCATTACGTCATGGAATTAGCAGCTAAATGACTTCGCCGCTAAAATTTCATCAGATCGGCATAAAAATGCCTAATGTACAGCGGCCTAAAACTTTTTTTCCACCCTGATCTTAACATAAACGGGATAATCCGAGACACAGCCCTCAGGGATGAGTAGGTGTGATTAACATTAAACAATCTCTACCCATTTACAAAGAAAGACAACACTAACTACTAGGAATGAAACATGAACTAATAAACAACATCCTATTATAATTAATATTGTTATTTTGCTACTTACCAAAGAATTGCCTGTTTTTTTGTTTACGATACATCTTAAAATCACAGAATAATAAGGTGAAGTATTTCCATGCTGGTTGCAGTTGCAGGTAAATAGCTATCCAAATATTTAACCCATGATTCAAGAACAGATATAGATTAAGTACTTAGTTTCATTAATCAAATTAGTTAAACAAACAAGATTAGATATAAATTAGTTTAAGTTCCCAGGTAGGTTTGAAATTTTAAGCATTTTAAGTAATATTTATCAAGGAAAGATATTTTGCTTATTCGTTGAGATAACAAACTATTATCAAAATGATGGATTGATATATTCGTAACACATTTAGTTGTCGCCGAATTTTGTTGAGGTAAGTCCAAGTTCATTACAATTCAGTTATTTACAAATTATATAAAGAAAGTGTGTTAACAAAAATAGACAAGACTGCTACGAGGTTCTGGGTTCGAATCCTAGGTCGAACAAAGTGTAATTTGTGGAAAGAAAAATTTCCAGTTAGTCAAGAGTCTGACTTCGTGCCCGGAACAATTGCAATAGGCTCGCCCCTTATTATCTTGGGACCTAACATTGAGTGCACGCAGTACGCCTCGACGTCCCCGCTGGACCCCATATAGGCATGACGGTGTTCATTTTTTTTTAACAAAAATGCCACCGAAATATTCCTAAAATATCTCGTATAAAGGGACTTTTATTCCTTAATCATCACCAGCTGTGATTAGGTATGACAAATTAAATTCAGATGGTTTAATTCTGTAGCTAAAATTAGCTGCATATACGCCTTTAGGTTTTAAATGAATTCAAACTGACAACATGTAAAGAGAAAGCCAAGCAAGTCGTGTCACAGAAAGTTTATATAAAGGCTAACACCGTATCCATAAAGAACTTATAATTTGCAGATGGCGTCGACAATAAGCATAGGCTTGAATGTAGCCTTAGTGTTAGTTTTTAAGTTCATCTCTTCAGGACTTTGTGGTAAGCATAATTTTTACGTATACAAATAAACACCACCAATTCGCATTTAGTCCGCGTCGTGGAATATGAACTAGTTTTTACTACCTTTATTTGAATTTAAATTCAAACGTTTATTGTTTTCCATAGTGTGTGATGGGAAAAAATATAATAAATAATAATATTAGCCCTGTTAAGAAACTGTCCCACCGTTGGGTACAGGCCTCCTCTCAAACTGAGAGGGCTTAGGCCATAGTCCACCACGCTGGTCCAGTGCGAGTTGGCGAACTTCACACACCTTCGAGAAGCTCTTAGGCATGCAGGTTTCCTCACGATGTTTTCCTTCACCGTTAAAGCAAGTGATAATTAATTTTTAATTCGCACATGCTTTCTAATAGACAGAGGTGCGTGCCTGGGCTTGAACCCGAGACCTTTGACTTTGCAGTCTAACGGTCTAACCACTAGGCTATCACAGCTATAGGGAAACAATAATTTTGTACAATTATAGACAATACAGACTCATTAGTCTCTATTGTTTATTTATTTAATTATACAAATAAAAGCAATGACTGGTGATAGAACACTTGTATTCTCAAAAATCATGATTCAATTCTTGGATCAAACCTATACGTTTTAAAAAACCTATTTGCGACGCAGGGAAACCTCCAAAGCCGTATGAGCCGAAGAAAAGTAGAATGACATTTTTTAATTTATTTTAAACATTACAACCCCTTTCACATTGGAACCAAAAATATAATAACCTCGGCGATATTTGGGTGTACCGAGTAAGTAGATATGTACATCTCTGTCTATCCCTTTGAGGGAAACATGCGTGAGAGACATGTTGTGTAATAAATAAAGTATTTATTGCCTCCTTACCTCATAGATTATGATTTGTCGTGATAATATAAATAAAAATATACCTCATAAATAAGGAATGCTAATAAGTGAGCCAGTTCATTCGATTTTTTGTTTACTGATAAAGTGTGCCCGGTATTATGGCAATAGTATCACCTCTAATTATGATCTAAAATCGTCGGTGATAGATGGGTGTACACAGAACACTTCTGCCCTCCTTGGAACATGTAGGCGTAACTGTGTTAATTTTTACAAGCTTTTATTTAACTTGCAATGTTCGTATGTCTGTCTGTCTTTCCGGTTTAAAACTTGGTATCCAATTTTCAAGTACTTGCGGATAACTGATTGAGCTGAAATTTGGCATACGTTTGTAAGTTAGGTGACAATGCAATAATATGGTACCATGGAGCGGGTCTGATGATGGAGTTGGAAGGTGGTCATAGGAACATGTGAATTATAAAATGTAACCCCCTTGTGTTTAGGCTGGTTACATTGATATTGACAAGTACTATACAACCAGATATTGTTTATGGTCTGATTATGAAGCCGAAAGGTAGCCAATGGAACTGCCCAACTTCTTACGGATTTTTTTATTGGCAGACGATTTAGCGCAGTGGTTAAGAGCTTAAGCCGCTCCGCCCACTGTGTCTAATAGTCGCGAGTTCGACTCCCGCACGAGACAAATCATGGTGAGATCCACAATTATTTGTTCCGGTCTGGGTATTTGCGTTTTGGGTATTTGAATTTTCATGTTTATAAACGCACCCACGACACAGGAAAAACCGCAGCCGTGTTTGGGCTCGTTGGATTTGTCTTGGCGAGTACGTAATACCCGGATGGTGTCCAGGGTCCGATTATGGAGCCGGAAGGAAGCCATAGGAACTTCTCAACTAAACAAAATATCTTCTTTGTGTTTTGCTATAAAGGCATGTTTTTAAAAGGTCTTTTAAAATTAAAATTAGGGGAGAGGGGGGTAGCCCCGGCCATTTTTTTGTTTTCGATATTATGACTATATTTATTACGTAAAATAATAAAAAAAGTATAAAAAATAATCAACGTTATATTTATTTAAGATAAATATCGAAAACTCAGACAACAACATAATCACTCTGTAATTAAAGCCACTTGAAATATAAATCAAATTTGGGTATCTCTTAAAGATCGCGGGTAGCTCCGGCCACAAAGGTATTTAAAGACTAATGCGTTTTTTGGTGACACATACATCACAGTAATAGTACAAATGAGATGGATTTAAATCTACACATGCTTCGTGAGCCCAGTCCTCACATATTTTGCATTGGATCCAATCCTCATCGAATGTTTCACCGCAAATAATGCATTCCGTCTCCTGATGTTGCGAATCTGGCTGAGATGCAACCTTCTTAACTTTTACTCCCGTTTTCATGTTTCTCTTGACCTTTACCGCAGCTTTGGTATCTTTGTCCTTCTCCAGTAATTCCTTTTTATAAGGTGAAGACGTCAAAATTTCACTTTTTTGTGTTCTTCTTCTCCGAGCTGTCAGACGTTTTTTTGAGGCATTCGGAAGAGGTGACAAATTCTTAAGCACATCATTAATATTCCCAACATCAACACTTGAACTTGGTACTGCTTCTTGTAAGGTTGCTAGCGGCGCAGCTGAAACGCTAGCTGTTGGTTCATCATTCATGGTTGGTATTGCTTGCTGAAGCTCGATGGCAGCTGACGATACATTTAAAGCGCTAGTTGACGGTCCTGGTTCATTTTCAGATGCTGCAGAATCAGGAGTCGGGATTGTCAATTCACTAGATCTAGCTTCAATTGGTATCTCAGTTAACGCAGAACCTAAAAAGTCAAGGTCTGAAAACACATCTCGATTAAAGGGCTGGATACCTGTGCAACGGAAACCACTTTGGGCTATCTCTAATCTAGCAGCTTTGGTAAACGCTATATTTGTCAGTCCAGCAACGTCATAATCTGTTAGTCGAGCACCCGGGTTCTGACGCATCTATGATGCACTTGCTGATCCATAAGCCTGTTTAAAAGGCTTGAAAAATACACGGTCTAATGGCTGAATCTTATGTGTCGTACGGGGTGGTGTGCTCAGCATGTGAATGTGATTGTCTTTAGCATATTCAATAACATTCAGATCTTTGTGGCTATTGTGTCCATCTAGTATTAGTAGAATAGGGCGAGCTTCTGACGGGTGAACATGTTTCTTAAAATGTTGAAGCCACTGCAAAAATATCTCCGCATTCATCCATCCGCTTTCGGAGGCAATGCCCAGACTTTCAGGTGGTGCGCCAATCATGAGCCGGCCATTCTTATCCATTTTTTTTCTAGGAAAAATGAACGTAGGGGGTACAAAGTGACCCGACGCACTCATAGAAATCATGACAGTAATGTTACGTCCCCTTTCAGCTGAAGTGAGTTTCCCAACCTGTTTTTTACCTTTTACTAATAAAACTTTATCATTTTTATGGACAGTCGAGACTCCAGTCTCGTCAGCATTGTAAATTTGGGAACCTTGAAAATTAAATTGCTCATATAGGCTGATGAGGAGGTCATAAAATCGATCAACTTGAGGTTTATTGAAACCTGTAGAACGCATCAAGCTTGTTGCCTCAGGAGTTCTAAGTGCCACGTATGGATTCCTTTTCTTAAATTCGCAGAAAAAATCTTTTCCTGCCATTCGTTTGTCTTTGTTAAACCTGTGAGGAATTTGAAGTTTTTCTGCTAATTCAAAGGCAAGGCGCAAAAACTCACTTCTTGTTAAAGGCATAAGACGGTTATCTAGATTTATAACATGCTCACAGAGTTGTTTTTCAAACTCAGGTTTGAATGTTTGTTCAAAACGTCCTAATTTTGGTTTAAGAGTGACTTGATAACCTTGTTTTATACCTTTAATACGATCTTGCAAAGAAGTACGTGGAACTTTGTATCGGTCTGCGGCTGCTCTTTCAGAATATTTTTTGTCAAGGACGGCTTGAATTGCTTTTTTCATATTCTCTTCACTCCAGTCTCCGCGATTTGTAGTTCTATTCTTAAATTTGGCCATTGTACCACTGCAACAAATTAATATTAGGTGTTAGATTTAAATATATGAGGAATAATAGCGTCAGCTCCTATGGCCGGGGATACCCCCAAAACTGATGGCCGGGGTTACCCGATACAACTTTCATCAAACAAAAAATTCTTATTAAAAAGCATATTACTACACATTAAGATAAACTTAAATATATAAAATAGAAATGTATTGAAATATGTAAAAAATATGATATAAATAATTACCTACGTTTATCCAATAAATATAGCCTCCGAAACAATTGGTATCCCGCGCAACCAGTCCGCCAAAAACAAAATACACTCAATTTGCGTCCGAGCACCGTGGTCGGGTGACTTCAACTGTCAGTTTTTGTCGAATGGCTAGTAAACTCACACAGACAAAACACGTACTTATAGGTAACAACACGTGAGTCACTAGTATTTGCGGTGGCCGAGGCTACCCGCCGGCCGGGGCTACCCCCCGCTCCCCTATATTATTACCTGTTTAAACGTGTGTTACGCTGTCGTCTGTTACGTGGATGACGAGAGTTGATAAGAGATGTTTATTTTCAGACCTACCCTGTAACGAGCGCGATGTTGGTGTCGCAGGAAGATCAATAGTTTGTGTTTGCAATTCCACATATTGTGACACGATAACACGAGTTGATCCGGAGCCTGGCACTTATGTGGTCTACACATCCAGTAATGTATGAACAATATCTTAGTAACACATCCTATTTATTTTTGAGAAGACGTAGCCCCACATTCGGATTTATTCCTGTGTCGTGGGTGCGTTTACAGTTAAAGTTCACATACACAAATACCTAGACTGAAACAAATATTTGTGAGTCACAAAGATTTGTCCCGGACGGGAATCGAACCTGCGACTATTAGACACAGTGGGCGGAGGGCTTAAGCTCTTAACCACTGCGCTAAATCGTCCGTGCGCTAATTTGTTAACTCTTCCTTCTAATCGATCACTGTTTTTATTGACTTGATTATAATCAGTTATCAATACATGACCGAATCTCCGTAACATACAGCGTGTACATAAGACGTGATAAATGGAGGAAGCGAGAGAGGTGGAGGAATGATCTTTCTTACCATGACCAAATAGACCGTATCTTTTCTGAAGGGCAAGTCAAGAGTCTTCGTAACCGGCGAGCGTGTATGAGACGAACTATGAAAGTGGAGGAAGCCAGAGAGTTCTAGGAAAGAACCTGTTGGAACTCTGTACTCTCCGCCTACCCCGCATGCGATTAAGAATAGAATCTTTAACCCTAGCATTACCCAAGCAAAACTCGTGAGACGCTCGCGTGTTGGTCATATTTTGTTTTTGAAGCGAAGGCGAAGGTATCTACAGGAGAACCTTAGAATATCCACATTATAGGTAAGAGTTGTTCTTGAGGGTAAAGTGCACACCCGCAAAACGCGCACTAGATATGTATTTAATAGGGTTCTACCTCTTACAGACATCAGACACATTTGAGACAATGCATAAGTATTTTGAACGTCCATATACCTAATTGAAAATAGCCGTACTGCCGCGATCGGCAGCTTGATTGAAATTTGGAATGAGAGACATTTTATTAGCCATTCAACTACCAATATCCTTCCCTTTACTACATATATTAACCTCTTCAACCATCGCCGTATAAACAGAAATTGAACTATACAGTGAATATTCTCTTGTAGGCTGGTCAACGTTTTGAAAAGAGTTATGGGTATATACTTGATATCGGAGGCGAGGCTAATTCAACAGATTTTGAGGACGACGATGAAAATGAGGATGTTGGGGACGAAATCTACGAAGACTCTGTTATAGGATCTATTTTAGGTATGTAATATTGTGTTAAACGTATATATATTTGAGAGACGGTGCCAACAAACTAAAGGCCTCGTTGGTCTAATGGCGTATAGTACCAGTGCGATCACTAGATCCTGAGTTCGAATGCTCGAAGCTCGAAAAAATCGTGTTTGTCCTATGTATAAATTCAGTCACAGTCTGGAGTCTGGCTTGTACCCGATATAGTGGCAAAAGACTTGCTACCTGTTACGTTGGGACCAATTGAGTTCTGTGATTGGGATCAAACATCGTCGGCGATGCATTTCCACCGTATACCTCTGCAACCCCTTCTTGGGGAATATACGCGAGCGGATGTTTATTTGTATTTGTTTTGCACTGCTAACATTTATAAAGATTACTAAGTATTGAAATTATACGCATAATTTCCAGAATCGATATGGAACAACATAACTTTAAGAATTTATCCCAACGCAAGACACCAGTTTATCGAAGGGTTCGGTGGATCAGTCACGGACGCAGCCTCTATAAATTGGCGGAAACTGTCTGATGAGACACAAACAAAGTTCATTGAGTAAGATTTGTACACTCCTCTTTTCAGGTCCCAATTTATTATAATAAGCAAGCGTTTTTAAATATTAAACGAAACTTGGTAATAGTTGGTAGCATTTAAAAAAAACGTAGCCACACTGAAAATTATTCTCGTGGCGTTAGTTCGTTTACAAACATAAAATTCATATTTACATACACTAACACCCAGACCGAAACAAATATTTGTGGGGTCACATAAAGACTCTTCTTAACGATAAATATCATTCGGCTCGGTCGGTCAGGAATGGGTGAACATTTGTGGCATTTTCATATTTGAGCGTTCCCGTGCTTCGGAAGTTATGCCGTTGGGACCAGTTACCACATCGTGTGTCTACCGAGTTGGAAGCCTTGTGGACGACTTAACAAGTTCCAAACAGCAGGTGGTCACACACCTACCTCCACCAGTTCGCTATATATCCGCGTGGTGTAGTATGACTTATCTCTCACTTCGATTTGTGAGAAAAAACCTGTGCCCGTCTATGGGACTGTCCAGACTGATTTATTTAAATAATAGGTACCTTCCAATCAGAAAAATCTATTCATTTCCGCGCGGACAGAATAATAGATACCACGGTACAGTTACTGAGTTATAAAAGTTAAGCCCCTATTTCTGTATTGACTCAGTATTGAATTAGCATATAAGCTTCGGGATAAAGTTTAAACGTTATCTTTTAACTGTCATTTCTTGTTATTTACCTACTTTAGATCTTACTTCGGCCCAGAAGGCTTAGAATACAATATGATTCGCGTGCCCATTGCCGGCTGTGACTTCTCCACTCACCCGTACACATACAACGAATTGCCTTGGAATGATGGCGCTCTTACCAATTATTCGCTGACCGAAGAGGATCTATTTTATAAGGTAGGAAGGCTTCGGTAAGGTGCTACTGAGTTAAGTTTGAGTTTGAGGTAGGTTTATCAACCTATGGTAAAATTAATAGTTTAGGAAAATACTATTAAGTAGGTACTGCTTAATATATCTAGGTGGCGTGTGGCGTGATATGCGTGGTTTTCACAATGTGAGCTTTTTTTTCTCATGGGCACGAAGCATTCTTTTTTTTTTTTTTTTTTTTTGCAATTGCGTTTACATTATGCCATTGTTCAAAGTTAGGGAAACAAAGGAAAAAAAGGAATGGTAACAAGGAAATTTGGAAAGATTTATCAGGAAAGTTGCAAAGGAAGGAAATGATTATATGTGGATGTTGTTGTGTAGAATGAACATATTTATGGTAGAATAAATATCAATATTATTAAATGACAATAGAGAAGGAATGGAGAATGGACAAGGAATTTTAAGTTTGTGAAGCTGTGAATAAAAGACAGTAGAGTCATTCAGGGGGCAAGCAAAAAATATATGATTTAAATCACCAACTTCGCCGCAACCACAAAGGTCTGAACCGACTATACCAAGCTTCGCTAAATGTTCTGGTGTACACACGTGACCTAAACGCATTCTAATAATGATGGATGTAGTCCATTTACAGAAGCCCGCCTTGGCAAACCAGGGTTTGCTGGGTATATTTGGTTGGATGGAATGGTAGAATTTCCCCTTACTTATATCATTTGTCCAACAATCCCTCCAGGAATTCTGGAGATAATTTTTGGACAGCGCCATTAGATCATGAGTGTAATTTTTATATGGGTAAACATCGCCCGATGTAACCGCCTCTTTGGCCAGCAAGTCTGCTTTATTATTTCCTTCAATGTTTTTGTGGCTAGGAACCCACGCAAAAGTGACGTCTATTCCCCTACTAATACATTTAAATAACTGTTCTCGAGATTCAATAATAATATTGTAGTGGGCTGATTTGAACGGATTGCGACCCAGGGCCTGTAAAGCACTTTTACTGTCTGTAAATATTACTGCTTTTCTTAACTTTGCTATTAAAACATATTCTAAAGATTTTAATATTCCAAAGCATTCGCCCGTAAAAACGGATGCTTCTGGGGGTAATTTAATTTTCTGGATTATTTGGTATTGTTGATGGAACACACCAACACCAACACAAGAAGAGGGACTTTTCGAAGCATCACAATAAATGAAATGATAATCTGGCCACTTATTTTCCACTAAAGAAATAAAGGAAGTTGAATAACAATTACTTTTTTTAGGAATTGTAAGATTATAGCAAATATTCGGATTTAATATTAGTGACTCAAAATATTTACATTCAAATAAAGGAAGTTGGGTAGAGCAATGAGAGGGAGCATTCACATTAATTAATTTCTGATAGCTTTTAACTAAACATGGTGTGTTTTTGTGGGACCAATACCCAGAATAACTAATCTGTTCCAGTAAAGAGGAAAGCTTCTGGCGAAGGGGATGAAAGGAAAACTGAAAGGCTCTTGCGAGGAATCTATCAGACAAATATTGACGTCGTAATTTCAGGGGAGGGTCGCCGCACTCAACTTGTAAAGCATTGATAGGACTTGATTTCATAGCTCCAGATATTATCCGTAAAGCTTTAGATTGAACGCTATCCAACTTCTTGAGAGCAGCAGCGCTACACGGCTCTAAAAGGAAAGATCCATAGTCTAGGATGCTTCTTATCAAAGCATTGTAAACCAATTTTAGGGAATAAGGGTGAGCACCCCACCAGACACCCGAAAGACAACGGAGCATGTTTAGAGCCCGCTCACATTTATCACCTACATACTCACAATGCGGAACACCAGTTAGCTTAGAGTCTAAAATTAGACCTAGAAATTTTACATGTTTTTTTACTGGGATTGTATGACCATTATAGGATATATTAATAGGAGGAGGATGTCTTTGTCTGTTAAATATAACAACAGAGCTTTTTAGAGCAGATATCTGTAGGCCATTATCATCCATCCATTTTTCTAGTAGTGAGAGAGATAAAGATATTTGTGAAGATACTTTAGAAATTGAATCATCAGCACAATAAAGAAGCAAATCATCAGCATATTGTAAAATACTAACTGAATTATTTAGTGAATTTTCTAAATCATGAGTGTAAATATTATAGAGTAAAGGACTAAGAACAGATCCTTGTGGTAGTCCTTTCCATAAGCGTCTACAATTAATTTTAGGATCTAAATCTAAATGTATCATTCTTTCCGATAATAAATTTATAATAAAGTTTATTAGTATTACGGGAACACTCAGTTTTTCCAACTTGACTCGTAGTATCGGAATAAGAACACTGTCATATGCTGCAGAGACGTCTAAAAATGCTGCAACGATGGAATGGTTCCGTGATAAAGCCAAGCGAATATCCGAAACAAATATACTTAGGCTGTCCATAGTGCTTCTTCCCTTTCGGAAACCGTTTTGACTAGATGACAATAAGTTTCTCTTTTCAACAAACCACTCCAATCGATTTTTAACTAAATGTTCGGCTATTTTACACATGACAGACGATAGGGCAATTGGTCGGTAGGAAGAAGAACTGGACGGATCTTTATTAGGTTTTAAAAATGGCAACACTATTTGTGTTGTCCAAGATGAGGGAACATTACCCGTGAACATGATAGAGTTTATGGTACACAATAAATAGTCAAGGGCCTTCTCTCCAAGATGTGAATAAAATGAGTATGGAATACCATCATCCCCTGGAGCAGAGTCCTTCACAACGGAGAGAATGTTAAGAAGTTCTGTTATAGAAAATGGGGCATTAAGATCAGTAAGGCCACTAACAAGGATTACAGGAAGAGGACGCGGAATCTCTTGAGGGACAAACGGTGGAGCTATTTGATCCAGAAAACTGTCTGCTAAGGAGGGAGAAAGAGGATGACTTACAGGCATTGCACAAGCTGTTTTAAAACGTTTAATATTAGTCCAAACTGTAGAACAAGGTGTATCAGGAGAAATCGAGCTACAGAAGTTTCTCCAGCCATCTACCTTTTTCTTTTTTAATAACTTCTGAGTGGATGAGATGTTCTCTGAAAGAATGCTGAAGTTCTCTGAAGACATATTGTCATTATAATTTTTTTCTGCAATTTTTCTTTTTTTAATAGCTTCAGTACATTCATTATCCCACCAGGGAGGACGAAGAGGTTTCTTAGAAGAATAGTTTTTAATAGGAAATGTATTATCTGCAGCAGCAATTAGAGTTTGTGTAAACATACTGACACTGTCTATTTCATTCCTGGAAGGATGAGGTAATGAAGCAATACTATTCTCAATAAATAACTTGAATGAATCCCATTTATCTTCTGCTACCCTGTATTTCATACGAGATAAAGGCTTACTGTATTGTGGATTTGTACTTGGAAAGGAAATCAAAACAGGAAAGTGATCACTGCCATATGTATAAGGAAGGACGGACCAAGAGAGTGAAGATGCTACATTAGGGGAACACAGAGACAAATCCACGACACTCGCCCTTTCAGTGGGTGAAGTGCGACGGGTAGGAGCTCCAGTATTTAAAATACATAGATTAAGATTGTCAATAATCTCTAATAATTCTTCGCCATAGCAGTTGGATAAGCTACTTCCCCACATTGTATGTTGACAGTTAAAGTCTCCTAAAATAATACAAGGTTGCTGAATCGAAGACAGAGTATTTTTAATATCATTTAATATAAGCATTGTTGGTCTTGGAATATATAAAGAAACTATACAAATATTATTCAATCTAATCCCTACAATAGAAAAGTCCTCACTATGAGGAGGAATATTAAGTATGGAGTAAGAAATTGACTTCTTAATTAGGATGGCGACACCGCCATACCCATCATGCCTGTCCTCCCTGATGCAAGAATAGCCAGAGATATTGAAATTATAATTAGATTTTAACCAAGTTTCTGAAAGAGCAAAAGCTAGTGGATTATATTTATTTGTTAAGTGCATTATATCATGTTTTTTATTAATTACACTCCTGCAATTCCACTGAATGATTGAATCCATTATTGAAAAGTTGAATTAGTGTATTTATAACTGGGGCAGCGTGGGACAGTATCAAATTTGATTTTATTAATAGATCCAGAATCGTTTTTATTAATTGAGTACAGGATTCAGATGATTCTTTATCACTGTTATTGTCCTCATTAAGGGCACACCCTTTAGATGAAGATGGTACATTGTATCCCTGAATAATGGCATTATGTTCTGCTTTATTGTATCCTTTGCTTAGAGAAGGAGGGGCCCGAGGTTTTAAAAAGACAGTTTTTTTATAAGAAAGAGGTGATTGCAATATTTTGTTTTCTTGTATCACTGGATTACGGGATGAGGTATTAAGAACATCAGCATAAGACTTAGTAATTGGGGGATGCATTTTGGAAGCTTCAGAATAAGATAAGCAATTCTCGGCCATAGAAGTTTTAATGTTTTTCTGTCTGAAAAATTCAGGGCAGTTCTTACTGGAGGCATAATGTAAACCCTGGCAAAGACAGCAAGATGCTTCATCTTCTTCCACATTGCAAGTGTCACCTGAGTGACTAAGGCCACATTTAAAACAGCGAGGTGTAGATCTACACTGTACCTTGGTATGCCCAAACCGGCAGCAATTGTAACATTGAATAGTGGGATAAGTGTATAACTGCACAGGTAAAGAATTGTAACAAACAAATATCCTTTTTGGTAATATCTGACCATCAAAAGTTAGAACTATGGTCTGGGTTGGTTTCCAAGAAGGAGTTCCCTCTATAATAACTTTATAATTAATTCTTCTAACTTTTAAAATAGGGCCACAACCAATAGGAACAGACACATTACTAATAATTTCTTCTGGTGACCACTCTGCAGGAATTCCTTTTATAAGCCCCATCCGTGTAACAGAGAAGGTTGGAATGAAAGCTTTTAGATGGCAACTTTCTAGATTGCTATTATTTATAAAAGAATTAGCATCATTGTAATTAGAGAATGCCAAGGAAATTCTGTTCCTACCAATTTTTTTAACACTGCCGTTTATAATATTCTGAATATTGTTATTTTTTAAAAATTTCCCAAATGTGACGGGATGGAAAATTGTCCCATCATTTGGTGACAATTGTTCCCTCTGCACATGGACTATGTAAGGTGCGTTATCAGAGGCTAGGTAAATTTCGCGTGAGACCCTTGTGGGCACGGGTAAATCAGGCTTTTGAGGGGTGAAAGATGTAATATTAGATTTGGAATTTTCATCCGAAATTATTTGTTTTAAGCCAGAATCGTCTAAACAAACACAGTCAGATGCTGCAAGTGGACTGGTGATATTTTTCCTCTTTCTTTTGTTACAATGCTTACATTTTTTATGTAAGCGAGTACGTTTGACTGCTCCAGAACGGCTGCGGGATGAGCAATCCGTGTCCATTCCAGACATATCCGTGTCGTTTAATCTTTGTTCTTGGACTTTACAATTACCAGGTATAGTAACAAAGCAAGCTACCGGGGGGGCAGAGCCCCCCGGATCAGGGGGCTCCGAAGACATTAAAGAAAAATGAGCTGACTTACCAGATGTGAAGAGGGAAACAGACTTCTACACTAATAAATTATAATAAAACGTAAATAAATACAAATATATATAGTCGCTACGCTACTTCACTGATAAATTTCAATTAATAATGAATAAAAGTGGAAAAAAGAAAATTTGCAAAAAAACGCGCCCTTCAAGTTTCACGTTTCCCGCTCTTTTTTTCCGAAGCATTCTTTCATAAATATTTTCTGAACATTGTCTGGGTTTTTGGATTGATTGGTCGCATTCAATAAAAGATCTCTGCTTACTGTGACTATATGCAAGGGCCATTTTCTACGATATGGTTGAAAGACGCTTAGATAAAAACAAGTGTTCATGTAAGCCTACACAGATGTTAAGTAGATAAATAGGTAGCCCACCAAGTTATTTAAAATTGACTTCGACATCTTCCCTTAGACTTATTTTCTTAACTTCAGTTACCAATGATTAAAAGAAGTCAGCTAATATCACCGAATGAGATTAAGATAACTGCAAGTGCGTGGTCTCCTCCGATATGGATGAAGACCAACGAAAGGATTACAGGTTTTGGACAACTTAAACCGGAATTTTATCAATCGTACGCTGATTATCATATTCGGTAAGTACTTACCTACTATAATTAATATTGCGTTGTGGTAAATCTTAATGTCTAAATATCACGAACAGCAAAATCTTTTTCTTTTTAAAAAAAAACGTAGCCCCACACTAGGTTGAACATGAAAATTCACAAACAAATACCCAGACCGGAACAAATAATTGTGGATCACACAAAGATTTGTCCCGTGCGGGAATCGAACCCGCGACTATTCGACACAGTGGGCTGAGCAGCTCAAGCTCAAAATCTGTGTCTATCCATTGAATACATTGGTAATTTGATTTGACCGTCTGATAGACAACCGGTCGATAATACAATGGTATTATCGACCGGTTGTCTATCAGACGTTAACCCTTTGCGTACTACATCTAGGGCTGCGGATGCTATAGTACCTAACTGCCACTTAAGCAAAGCCACGTGGAAGTCGTCGTCTAGATTGAGCCATGGTTTACGACCAGTCATTAGTCTAGCTTTATCAGCTAAAAGACGCCCACAGCAAGACAGAGGCCACAACGACCGATTTTGCGCTGTACGCATCCAGCTTGCGGTAGGGAATCTATATTCTTTTGGTCTCTCCCACTATTATCATAACGTTTTTTTATCAATCTATCTATATCATCATGCCAGATCCCTTGCGGGATAGGCAGAGATGACAGAGTTCCAACAGGTTCTTTCCATACAGACCCCCTGGCTTCTTCCACTCTTATAGCGGTACCTACATCCTTCCACTTTTGCATTGTATATCAGTAAACTTTCGCAGTGTATATCTTCGAAAATACTCGTTGTTAGCGTTTTTGGTCATATCTTGATATTATGGGCCTCTGTAACTGTCTCTCTATAATAACAATAAAAATCTTATTGTCGACCTCCTCCTTTTTTGAAGTCGGTTAATATTCTGATTAGTTCTATGGCAGGGTACCTATAGGATTGACGTAATACCCATAATATCTCAATCTACACATTCGTATTGTTTGTCGTTAAGGAGTTCCCGGTGTATCTTCCAAGTCCAAGGTCCAATACCGATGAATGGGACCACCTTGGAGCTGAACCCAATGCAAAAAGTTCATTAAAATCGATTCATAATTGGCGGAATGATCGCGTAACATACACACAAAAAAATAACATAGTCGAATTGAGAACCTCCTCCTTTTTAGAAATCGGTTAAAAATAAAAGCTGATACCACTCGTCTCCCGTATATACTAAACGACTGGTCCAATCCGGATCTTTTTTCAGTTTCTTAGAGGAATACGAGAAAGCAGAAGTCAACATTTGGGCTATTACAACAACGAATGAGCCGCTTAATGGTATAATACCCTTGGCTCCATTCAATTCATTGGGATTTACTCCAGCACAATTGGTGAGACATGTATCTATATTAATTTAGATGGACTGGCCCCATGTACTTAACTTTACAACCAGACTTACGCACGGCAAGTAGGTATAGTCTTTATTGGTGGCCGCTCTGAATGTAGCCGATGGAGCCGCGTACTGATGCGCAGAATGCATTAAGTTATCTTTGAATTATATGCACCGTACTAAAAATAAATAATATTAAGTAATATTAAACATTATTCAATGATTAAAAAGCTGTGGTCGAGTGGCGGCGATATATAACTCTCAGTTCAACTTTCTGCCCATTGCCCAAATCCTCATAGCCAAATGTTTAATATGTGCAAATACTTTCAGTAGAGACACGCCTAATCCACTCATTTTCATGTACAATCAAGTGTGCTAAATTGTCACAATGTCATGCCTTGCATACATATCATTTGTAGGCCTAGACCATCTTTACTTTTAGCCATCCTCAAATCTCGAGCCTTAAACTGTCTTCAAAAAGGTTTTATAAGTCATTTATAGCTTCATGATTTTATTCATTGATATTAGGATACAGTATGATTGCTGAGATGTGAAGAAGTCTAATGTTGATATTCCTTATTATGGTAGTAACTCCACAGTTTAATTTAATATTTACAGGGTCGTTATGTGGCCAATAATCTCGGTCCGACAATAAGAAATTCGCGGTTCAACAAAACTTTAATTTTTGCTGTTGATGATCAACGATATATCATACCTACATGGATTAGAGGAGTAAGTACTCATATTAACACCTTAAATAGAGTAAGATTCCAGAGCCGCCAGACTGGTAACAGCTGGGTAGTTTATAATAAAATGTCTATCAAACGCTTCTAACTTGGCTTAAGTCTGAACTGAGTCTGACTTGGGGTCTCAGTTACCATTGTATGTGGTAGTCGACCACATAAACTGAAAACCGAAACCCCAAGAGCTTAGCGTGTCATGCGAAGCACGGAGCCGGTCGAAAATAAAATTGCCACAAACGGTCATCCATCTCAGAATGACCCAGTCGAACGCTGCTTCATTGTATTTCAAGTTTGGAGCCCCCTTAAGCACTCTTCTAAATGGAGCGAAGAGGTTGTTTATTCGGTGTTGAGGATGGAGGAGGAGCTGTAATTTTCAGCAACATTTTCCTCCATAAACCGATGATCTAACGGACGGCGCTTAGTCCAGTCGTAAGGAGCTAAAGCCACTCCGCCCACTGGATGGGTGGGTGTTCGTGTATGGGAATATCGTGCTTGTAAAAGCACCAACGGCACAGGAATAATTTCTAGTGTATAATAATAATAATATCCACCTATACCGTCCCACTGCTAGGCAAAAACCTCTCACAAATGGAGGTTAGATAGATTAAGTCATACTCCACCACGCGGACCCAGCGCGGATTGGCGAAGGCAGGTCTGTGGCCAAATGCTGTTGGAACTTATCAAGCCGATTATAAGGCTTCCAATTGGCTTAACGACTACCACATTAAGTGACAACCGGGACCAACGGCTAAACGTGTTTTGCAGCAAGGAGACGCTCGAATATGAAAATGCCACAAAAAATCACCCATCTCAGGCCGACCGTGCCGAACGTTGCCTAACCTAACCTTGGTGATCGCTCAAAACACCGAGGTCGCACAGCGCTAGGAGCGCCTCTCTTCCTTCATATACCATCGGCAAATACTGCATGCAATATTCAAGTTCCGTTTGTTCTAGATGGAGAGAGAAGATCCCAAGTCCATAGAGTATATAGACGGTATTGCGATACATTATTACGGAAACATGTTCCCACCTTCGATTCTAACTAGAGTACAAGAGCAGTTTCCCGATAAAATGCTCCTCTCGACCGAAGCATGCGAAGGTAACAGTTATATTTTCTAATTCATTTTGTATTAACTACCTGGAGGTAGGGCTGCCTTCTATCAAGGTTTTCCCGAAGTTATCAAAGTTTGCGTCCAGGGGTTTCGAAAAAATGACAAGTTGAATACCGGACACTTCATATCCGGAGAATGCCCGGCAAAGTTAAAAAGTCATGTCAACCGACAAAAGTCCACTGCAGAACCCAAAGACCTCCCCCAAGACCGCAGCAGATAGCACCGAAATCTTATAGAGGAATCCTCGCGCAAAACTACTCGCACTTGATCGGGCTTGCCTAAAGGCGTAATTCAAGGTACAATTCGTAACGCCTTGTTCCCCTTACAAGCTGTTCCTAATAGAAATGTAACTACATACTACTAATATAGTTCTTATAGTTCTTCTACTTGTCCAAATGAGATTCGATATTCGAACTATATGGCTACACGGGATTTATATGGGCAGTAGACGTAAGCAAAAATGAAGCTGTCGTACTTAAATCATCAGTATTTTAGCCGTCGTACTTACATCAGAAAGCTACTAATAAATATCTTTCTTTCTTAGGCGCAATGCCTTGGGACTTGTTGAAAGTAGAAATTGGATCATGGCGACGAGCTCGAAGATACATTACCAGTATTTTAGAGGTACGTCATATAACTTTAAAATATACAATAGCGTCTATGTAGAAATACTAGTAGACTCAAAATATAAGAGTTATTAAACTTATTAACAATTGCGCGAATGAAGTACTTATGTGCGTGCGACTCATGCCAGCTATTATACACAAGCCATTTAATTTTCTTTTTTACAGGATCTTAACAACTTCGTAGTGGGTTGGATAGACTGGAACCTATGTTTAGATCCCAGCGGTGGACCCAACTGGGCGGACAATTTCGTTGATGCTCCCATATTAGTGTATGGCGATGAAGACCAGTTCATAAAACAACCAATGTACTATGCCATGGGTCACTTTTCCAAGTTCATTCCGAGGGGCTCTCGCCGAATTCGAGTGTCACGTAGAAGTGTTTTGTCTATTGAAAACTTAGCAGTGATAAAAACGAATGGAAATATTGTTATTGTTCTTCAAAATAGGTATGAATGAATTAAAATATTAATGAACACGATGAATCACGCCTATTGCTCCAAGTGAGGGTGGCAGAAGTGTGCAGCGTGCACCAACATATCGCCGGCAATGTAAAATCGAATTTAACACTGGGCGAGCCTATTGCCATTACATCAGGCACATTTCTAAACTCCGAACGGTTGAGAATTATTCTATAGTAAACATTTTACACCTTTTTTCGATTCCGGTGATTCGGGCCAGGAACCACGTGATCGCTAGCCACACTGTGCACCTCTAGATCAACGAAGGAGACGATGAATCTGTACCACCTTAACAATTTTTTTTTTTACTTGGGGGAAATCCTACAAGTTGCAAGACTCCTGAGAAACTCGCGGGGCGTGTCGGATTCGTACTGACTAAAAACCACACGGCGGCCGACATCAGCACTTTAGAGGGGCCCTAGGATTGCCGTATGGAATGTCTTGGTGCCCCTCTTGTGCCGCGCTCCGAAGAGCCCGCCATCGAAGGGAGACTTGATAACACGCTGCCCCCGCACAGATGCGCTGCTCACAGCGGCGTGAGCCACACCACGCCGCCGTCCTCCTTGGTGTCGCTCAGGGCCCCCACCACTCGCGTTCGCGACCCCAAAAGCCCCTGTGTAACTTAACACACACACACTTACATCTGTTCCTCTATCATGAACTATCGTTTCCTACTTATTATAATCCAACATGGATTCCTTACCATTTGTAATCTTCATCAATCATACAACCATTTTACAACATGTGACTGGCCATAGACCAATTACAATATATAATTGGTTATAGGAGATTATAATGACAGGTATTACTAAAGAGTAAGCATATAATTATAATAATTTTATGTTTTCAGGCGGACCCGTGAAATTAATGTAAATATACAACTAAGCAGTCAGAAATATATCGAAATAAAAATGGAGCCTCAATCTGTAAAGACCATAGAAGTGAATCCAAATTAATGTGATAAGTTATTAAAAGAAAAATATTATAAATGTTTTGAATTCTGTGTAATTATTCCTCATATAAACCCCAGAATAACTTAACAAATAAAACCGACTATACACTTTTCAACAATTAACAAAAAACTAACAGTTTTTAAATAAGCAAAAGGAAAATAAAATATGTGTCACTATGTTAAACAACATGGTAAAAACTAAAGAATGCGGAATTGTGTCACCTACGAGCTATTAAAACTCAATATTCTGTCAAAGATGTAATTTTGTCTAATGGCCACACACGGCACACAACTCTGCTTCTAATTAAGCCTTCTGGTACAGGCCCGTACACTCTAGAGTCAGCAGAGTTGCCAGAATTATCACCTTCTAACCAAACATGACCTCTGGGCACAACTTGACTGCGTCTTGGGAAGTGGCCATTGACACGGTCACCTGGTAAACCTGTTATCCTTTTACAGATATTTTGTCTAGGATTTGATGGACTCTTGGCTATCACAATATCTCCACGTCTTAGTCTTTGAAATCTTGGAGATAAGTGCTCCGTTAATAGTATGTTGTTGGACTCCAATGTGGGTTCCATTGATGGGCCAGAGCACTGTAATAATAAAGCATAAAATTATTTTCATTCTTAATACACTTTCCTAACTTACTTATGCAGTACCTATCAAGTGAAGACAAATATGAACATATTTTAGAAGCTCAGAAATATTTAATATAGATGGATGATTTAGCGCAGTGGTTAAGAGCTTAAACAGCTCCGTCCACTGCTACTAATAGTTGCGGGTTCGATTCTCGCACAGGACAAATCATTGTGTGATCCACAATTATTTGTTCCGATCTGGGTATTTGTTTACGTGAATTCTCATGTTTGTAAATGCACCCACGACACAGGAATAAATCCTAATGTGGTGCCACAAAAATAGTTACATATTAATAAGAACTGAAAGTCACTGGAGCAGAAAGGTCTTAAGTGGCAATCACATACTAACAGACATGGCGTGGGTAAGCCTCCCACAAGATGAACCGATGACCTTGTGAGGGTCTTGAGTAAAAAGAGGATACATACAGCACAAAACCAATTGTTTTAGCAATCTTTGGGAGGTCTATGTTTTGCTGTGCACTTCTTTTAGCTCAAGATAAAGGTCATAATAATCTGAGTAACATTTTATTCTAAAACACGATATTTGTCAAACTCCATGCATGCCACATTGCACAGAAATAGATAAACGGGTATTGTATGTAAAGCCATTAGATCTTATAAGTTCATTAGCAGTTCTTATCATAAGTTGGTAAAAGCCATTTGACACAAAAACTCACCATAACAAAATCTCCAACATACTCAAACGTACAGTGAGTTACACAAGCGTACTGGAAAACGTATCCAACAAATCCACAAGTCTTTCCAATAAACTTCAAAAAGGTCATTGTTATGATATAGGTTAGGACTTCGGCATCACTTTAGAAATTGTACTAATTTGTGGACAGGTCAGCAATGTACATACATTAATACTGGAAAAATAATAGTTCAATTTGTCTATATCATTTAAATTTTAATTCCGTACATGGTTTGGTAAAAATCACATTTTCCTATTTATTTACAACTTTATAATTATATCTTCCTTTGACACAAAGGATTGGGAAAAATATATCGATATTCATTGTCGATGTATTACCGAATATCAATTATATTTTTAATAGCCTATTCTGTAAAAGGGCAAAGGCCTCCCCTTTACGTTTCCATACAAATCGATAGAGAAGGCCCAGTTTAAAAAAAGACTAAGACTTAAAAAATATTGAGAAATTGATTAGGTAAGTATCCGATGTTATGTCTTGATATTTATATATGATACGATATAGATAGTTATGTATACTAGACCAGTACACAGCTCAGTGCAAGTACTTTAAAAGATGATGCAATATAAACAGACTGTTGCTCATAGAATATAATTCCAAGTACTGTTTTGCTTAATCAGCTTAACTTGCCTCAGCTGCGTATTTATCATGTAAACAGATATCAGGTTACTTGTTTAGTCTCAGTCCAATTCTCATAACTGTTTTGCTAAATAAGCAGATATCAATTAATAAGACGTATAACGCGTGGGTTCATTCTAGAAGGAGTTGTTTACTTGACGATGCCTATAAAAGCCATCGCCAAGCAAAGTACATTTAATATCGACTCAGCTCTCTTACCGTTCGCACTAACGTTAAGTAATATTAATTGACTGCATTAATATTTTGAGTATCTATTATTAATTTGTATTGTGAAATAAATATATTTTTATAAAGTCACGCCGGCCTTTATATTTGACTGGCGCAGCCGGTAGGATAGGATTTCAGTCGCGATAAGTGTTGCAGTAGTCATACCAGACAAGCTCAACGCCGTGCAGGAGTACAAGCATCGATTCCGGACCACAATCGCCTGGCTGAATCCTAGAAAAGGACCTACCCTACCTTCGAACAAAGAAATTTTGTCAAGAAGTGCCTGCAGATACTCAAAGAGCGGATATTCGGCATGAAAAATTGCAGCATTGTGTGAGTTCTGACCTTTCCCACATGTTCCTATTTTTCTGTCTATTCTGAATTTAATTGGACAAGCATCGCTAATTTCATTCAGACCCCGAGCCTGTAATTCCGGTCAAAAATCGCGGGAATTATTTGGATAAAAGGATATCGCATTATTAGACAAGCATCGCTAATTTGTGATTAGAATTTAGGATCTCACGGGATTTAGACACGCATCGCTAAGCCGTAGATCACCACTTAGGGCCGTAAGAATCAGACAAGCATCGCTGAACTTACGTAAAACATTGTCGTATTTTATTAAAAAAAAGAAAATTACTTCCAGTGGGGTGATCACAAGGTCCACTTGAGAATGTAAAATATTGAAAAGAAAATAAATCTTAATGAAAAGAAATTAAATATTATAAAAAAATAATAAACGTTGTTCTGCCTATAAAGGCTAAGTTAAATAATAATTGATAGGAGTTATATTTTCGGACAAAAATCGCCGAATCTATAAACTTTTGCTTTTATTATATAAATTTATTTTAAACTTTTTTTTTGTGTTATTTTTAAATTGTATTTTTTTTTTGTGTGTGTTATTTTAAATTGTATTTTTTTTATTTTGTGTGTGTAATATTTATCTTATTGTGTTTGTAAAAGTGAATAATAAGTGTTCAAAATATTCAAAATGAATCAAATTCAAATTATTCCGAAAGAAATTCTCGACTTAATTCCACGTTACGACGGTAACAATCAATTGTTAAATTTTTACATCCAAAAGTGCGAATATGTTATTAGAAGTTTTAATCGCGAAAATAATGCCGCACAACAAATGTACATTTACCATAGTCTGACGAGTAAATTAATAGATAAAGCCGCGAAACTAGTGAGCGAAAGAAATATTATCAATTCTTGGGATAGCTTAAAGGAACTCCTCATAGAACATTTTGGAGATCCTAGAACAGAAGATTGCATTGCCGTAGAATTAGAAAACATTAAATTAAAATCAGGAGAATCATATATAGATTTAGCTCATAGAATCCAGGACGTAAAAAGTTCAGTTATAGCCAAAGTAAATTTGTTAACCGATGAAGGCGTTAAAGCCGCTAAAATGATTATTTATAATAATTCTGCGTTAAATAGCTTTTTGTTTAACTTACCAGAAGACCTATTAAGGATCGTTAGGTTAAATAAATGCGCTAATTTAGAATCAGCCTTAGGAGTAGTTACAGAGGAAGTAAATTTCCATAACCATTATAATGCAAAAAGTAAAGTCAAATCAAATAATAGTTTACAAACAACCAAACAAATTCCGACCCAATATAAATTTGGCATACCTCAAAATAGATTCCTTCAAAGTAATTTCCCACAAAGACAACTAATGAATCAAAACTTCCGACCTAACTTTAATCCTAATTTAATTCAACAAAATCAACAAAAAGTATTTAAAAATGATTAAAGATTACCTTACAATATGAATAATTACAAGCAATCTGGGTTCTTCAAACCCAACCCAAATCAACAATTCCGTTTCGGTATTCCCAATAAATTCATGAATAAAAATCAAACAGATAATGATGTCACAATGAGGACAGCAGTTCGTAATAACATGATTGAAAATTTATATGAGAATGACGTAGATGACATCGACTTTGAGACTGACGAATACTTTAATGAATATGAGCCAGTGACAATCGATGAAGTCGACGACGAAAACCCCGATAATAATGTTTCTCCACCTGAAAATTTTCCCATGGATCCGGTCCAAGATCCCCCGAAATAGTTAAACTTAATTATAGTGAAACCTTAAAATTACCACATATTATAATACCAGAAATTAATTCAAAATTTATGATAGATACAGGAAGCACTAGATCCTTCATTAGCCCCGAAATAGCAAACAAATTCTTTTATAATTTTAGAACCTTTTGAAATAATTAGTACACATGGACATAGTAGGCACAGTAAAGTAGCTTATATGCCCTTAACCAAAACTTTTAAAACCAAACATTGTCACAAATTTTACATTTATGATGTGGATAGTAGATACGAAGGTTTATTAGGTTCAGACTTGTTAAAAGAACTAGAAGCCACAATAGATATGAAAAATCAAGTTTTAAAAACCAGAAATACTAAAATTCCGATATTGTATAGAAAACCCTACGAAATTAAATTATCACCGCGTTCAGAAACTCGTGTTAAAATTCCGACAAATCTTAGAAATGGTGAAGCCATAGTACATTTTTTAGAATTTCAACCAGGAGTTAGAATGCCCGATGCCATAGTAAATTGTAAAAATTCAATAGCCCAAACAATTATACAAAATTCTACAGATCAGAATGTTATATTAAAATTTGATAATCCATTAAAAGTAGTCAAATTTGAGGAAAAATTTTTCAATAACCTCAATACTTTAAATTTAAATACAAATAAAAATAAATTGTTACAACAAAATCTTTCTAAATTAAGATTAGATCATTTAAAGAAAGAAGAAAAACAAGCCATACAACAATTATGTTACAGATATAGAGACATATTCTATTGTGATGATATTCCTTTAACTTTTACGAATCAAGTTAAACATAAAATTCGAACCACTAATGAAGATCCCATATATATAAAACCATATAGACATGCCCCTACAGAAAATAAAGAAATTGGAAAACAAATAGATAAATTATTAAGAAACAATGTCATTAGGGAATCGCACTCTCCATGGAGCGCCCCAGTTCACTTAGTTCCGAAAAAAATGGACGCTTCGGGCGAACGAAAATTTCGCATGGTCATAGATTATAGACGATTGAATGAAATAACCGTAGACGACAAATACCCATTACCAAACATTTCAGACCTTTTCGATAAATTAGGAAAAGCGTGTTATTTTTCTACATTAGATTTAGCTAGTGGTTACCATCAGATAGAAGTAGAGAAACAGGATCAATCTAAAACAGCATTTACAGCACAAAATGGTCATTATGAGTTTACTAGAATGCCATTTGGTTTAAAAACAGCCCCCGCAACATTTCAACGTGCAATGGATAACATACTTAGAGGTTTACAGGGTATCCATTGTTTAGTTTACTTAGATGATATCATTATATTCTCAAGTAGTTTAGAAGAACATTTAGAAAAATTAGGAAAAGTATTTGAAAGACTTAGGCAAACAAATTTAAAAGTAACATTAGACAAGTGTGAATTTCTCAGAAAAGAAGTTCTTTACCTAGGTCACACTATTACAGAAAATGGTCTTCAACCAAATGATGATAAAATTAAAGCCATATTGCAATTTCCGTTACCTAAAACACCTTCGGAAATACGTAGTTTTGTTGGATTAGTAGGTTACTACCGAAAATTCATTAAAGATTTTTCCAAATTAACACAACCTCTCACTAAATGTTTAAAGAAAAGACACAAAATTATAATTAACAAAGAATATATTGATGCATTTGAGAAATGTAAAGAAATTTTAACAAACGCCCCAATCTTACAATATCCCGATTTCACTAAACCATTTTTGTTAACAACCGACGCATCCAATTATGCCCTTGGCGCTATACTATCACAAGGACCAATAGGTAGTGACAAGCCTGTAGCTTATCTTAGTAGGACTTTAAACAACGCAGAAACCCGTTATAGTACAATAGAAAAAGAATTATTAGCCATAGTATGGGCGTGTAGAAAATTTAGGCCATACTTATATGGAAATAAATTTACCATATTAAGTGACCATAAACCCCTAATGTGGTTAAATTCAGTTAAAGAACCCGGAAATAGACTTACTAATTGGAAATTACAATTAACAGCATTTGATTACGAAATTAAATACAAACCCGGTAAACAAAATGGAAACGCTGATGCGCTTTCACGTGCAAAAATTAATAAACTAAAAGATAATCTATTAATGAAAGTTAATGCCTCAAGTCCCACAACAAAATCCCCCGAAGATTCAATTAAATCAAAATTAACTAACCCAGTTTCTTCTTTAAATAGTAATACTTTGACCGTGTTTGAAAACCCGAAATCATCCTTTATAACTATCCATTCAAAGGAAAACATAGATTCTTCCGATATTCCTATTTTATTTAAAGATAATTTTTCAATGATGGTTAATACATCGAATCCTTTAATATTTTCAATCAAAGACTTTAATCCAAACAAAATAAAAGTTAAAAAGAAACGTAAACGTAAAGTAAAACAGGATGATAAAATATTATCAAACCATGGCAAAAATAAATCCCGTTCTAGGAAGGTAAAAGTCCCAATAAAAGATATAAAACGTCCTCCGCAGGTTCGCGCTCCTGATCCTCGTACAGGCAGCCCAAAACCTGGCCCTTCAACTTCAGAAAATTGAAGATAATCCTGGAATCTTCCCAGTTAAGGAAGGACAAGCATTCATTAGCACTTATAATTGGAATATAATTAAAATATTAGATTTAAAATTTGTTAGTAACAGTATTGAATATAACGTTAACAAGTATTATGAAGTTAACGATTATTTAAAAGAAAAATTAAATGTATATTTCTTAGACGGAAATATCATAGATGCACAAATGCAAACTGAGTATATTATGAGTTTAACATTAGAGCGTTATAATCAATTAGTCCCAACAATTAGAATTAAAAGAGGTATTTTAAATCCCCTAGGTTCAATAGTTAAAGCCATTACAGGCAATTTAGATAATGAAGACGCAATCAGATACGATTCCTTAATAAGTCATATTCAATCTAAACAAAACGCTATTGATAACAAAATATCATTAGTTTCCGAAACAATTGGAGTATTAGTAAATCTGACAAACTCTACGAGAAATAATTTTATTGAAATAGACAAAACAATTAACGAAATAGAATCCATTCTGAATAAAACCCAATTCCAACATAGTAAGGAAATTGTCTTGAATACTTTCGATTTAATTATCCATAATTTTCAAATTTTGTTAACTAGGTTAGATGAGGTTGAAACAGCTATTGCTTTCAGTAGATTAAATATTTTACATCAATCCATTTTAGACGTAGATGAATTGTTATCAACTCTTAAAGATATAGAGAAAATAGATAAATTAATGTATCCAGTAAATTCCGATAATTTGATAAAAATTGAACATTGTATAGACATAAGAGCATATATTAAGGACAAACGAATAACGTTTATTATGTCAATACCAATTGTCCAATTAGATTTCTATAACTATTACAACCTTCATCCTTTTCCCATGTATAATCCTCATTTAAACCTAACATTCCTAATAACGCCTCAATATTCCCAAATCCTGGTCAGAGGGTCAGATATACTTCCACTATCACAATCATGCAAAGAAATAGACGAAGGAGAATTCCTGTGTTATGAAGATAATTTATCTGTCACTAATGAAGACTTATGCATTACAGATTTGATGAAATTTTCTTCACAAATTACATCATGTTCTCCACTTACAGTAAAATCTTCAAAAGTCAAGGTCAAATCTATTCGGCCTGACACATGGTTACTATATTCAGGAAAACAGACATTTCTCACAGAGCACTGTGAAAATGATTTCAACCAGTTCAACATTTTTGGCACCTATATTTTAACCTTAGATAATGAATGTGAAGCTAAATTAGAGAACATCACATTAAGGAAACGTCTCATTCAATTAACTAATCAAGTCTTCCATCAAGTTCCAGTTATAAATTTACCAAGCATCACAGCAGCAGAGAAAATCTACAAGCAGCCAATCAGCCTAGATGAGGTCAACTTAGAAGATCTTCAGTTCCTGTCACATGTGTTAAACAGTAAAAGTGAAAATCTCAGTGAAAACCACGTATATTCAGTGAATGTGCATAGCATAAGTTTAGGTTCTATAATCATTTATGTAATATTATTAATTGTGCTTTTGATTGTTTTATATATTTATAAGTCTAAAATATTGTCCTTATGTAAACATAAGCAAAATCAACATTCTCAAAAATCGAACGCTGATTTTGAACTTATGGAGGGAGGAGTTATGTATACTAGACCAGTACACAGCTCAGTGCAAGTAGTCAAATATAAAGGCCGGCGTGACTTTATAAAAATATATTTATTTCACAATACAAATTAATAATAGATACTCAAAATATTAATGCAGTCAATTAATATTACTTAACGTTAGTGCGAACGGTAAGAGAGCTGAGTCGATATTAAATGTACTTTGCTTGGCGATGGCTTTTATAGGCATCGTCAAGTAAACAACTCCTTCTAGAATGAACCCACGCGTTATACGTCTTATTAATTGATATCTGCTTATTTAGCAAAACAGTTATAAGAATTGGACTGAGACTAAACAAGTAACCTGATATCTGTTTACATGATTAATACGCAGCTGAGGCAAGTTAAGCTGATTAAGCAAAACAGTACTTGGAATTATATTCTATGAGCAACAGTCTGTTTATATTGCATCATCTTTTAAAGTACCTGTCTGTTTATATTGCATCATCTTTTAAAGTAAAAGATGATGCAATATAAACAGACTGTTGCTCATAGAATATAATTCCAAGTACTGTTTTGCTTAATCAGCTTAACTTGCCTCAGCTGCGTATTAATCATGTAAACAGATATCAGGTTACTTGTTTAGTCTCAGTCCAATTCTTATAACTGTTTTGCTAAATAAGCAGATATCAATTAATAAGACGTATAACGCGTGGGTTCATTCTAGAAGGAGTTGTTTACTTGACGATGCCTATAAAAGCCATCGCCAAGCAAAGTACATTTAATATCGACTCAGCTCTCTTACCGTTCGCACTAACGTTAAGTAATATTAATTGACTGCATTAATATTTTGAGTATCTATTATTAATTTGTATTGTGAAATAAATATATTTTTATAAAGTCACGCCGGCCTTTATATTTGACTACTTGCACTGAGCTGTGTACTGGTCTAGTATACATAACTCCTCCCTCCATAAGTTCAAAATCAGCGTTCGATTTTTGAGAATGTTGATTTTGCTTATGTTTACATAAGGACAATATTTTAGACTTATAAATATATAAAACAATCAAAAGCACAATTAATAATATTACATAAATGATTATAGAACCTAAACTTATGCTATGCACATTCACTGAATATACGTGGTTTTCACTGAGATTTTCACTTTTACTGTTTAACACATGTGACAGGAACTGAAGATCTTCTAAGTTGACCTCATCTAGGCTGATTGGCTGCTTGTAGATTTTCTCTGCTGCTGTGATGCTTGGTAAATTTATAACTGGAACTTGATGGAAGACTTGATTAGTTAATTGAATGAGACGTTTCCTTAATGTGATGTTCTCTAATTTAGCTTCACATTCATTATCTAAGGTTAAAATATAGGTGCCAAAAATGTTGAACTGGTTGAAATCATTTTCACAGTGCTCTGTGAGAAATGTCTGTTTTCCTGAATATAGTAACCATGTGTCAGGCCGAATAGATTTGACCTTGACTTTTGAAGATTTTACTGTAAGTGGAGAACATGATGTAATTTGTGAAGAAAATTTCATCAAATCTGTAATGCATAAGTCTTCATTAGTGACAGATAAATTATCTTCATAACACAGGAATTCTCCTTCGTCTATTTCTTTGCATGATTGTGATAGTGGAAGTATATCTGACCCTCTGACCAGGATTTGGGAATATTGAGGCGTTATTAGGAATGTTAGGTTTAAATGAGGATTATACATGGGAAAAGGATGAAGGTTGTAATAGTTATAGAAATCTAATTGGACAATTGGTATTGACATAATAAACGTTATTCGTTTGTCCTTAATATATGCTCTTATGTCTATACAATGTTCAATTTTTATCAAATTATCGGAATTTACTGGATACATTAATTTATCTATTTTCTCTATATCTTTAAGAGTTGATAACAATTCATCTACGTCTAAAATGGATTGATGTAAAATATTTAATCTACTGAAAGCAATAGCTGTTTCAACCTCATCTAACCTAGTTAACAAAATTTGAAAATTATGGATAATTAAATCGAAAGTATTCAAGACAATTTCCTTACTATGTTGGAATTGGGTTTTATTCAGAATGGATTCTATTTCGTTAATTGTTTTGTCTATTTCAATAAAATTATTTCTCGTAGAGTTTGTCAGATTTACTAATACTCCAATTGTTTCGGAAACTAATGATATTTTGTTATCAATAGCGTTTTGTTTAGATTGAATATGACTTATTAAGGAATCGTATCTGATTGCGTCTTCATTATCTAAATTGCCTGTAATGGCTTTAACTATTGAACCTAGGGGATTTAAAATACCTCTTTTAATTCTAATTGTTGGGACTAATTGATTATAACGCTCTAATGTTAAACTCATAATATACTCAGTTTGCATTTGTGCATCTATGATATTTCCGTCTAAGAAATATACATTTAATTTTTCTTTTAAATAATCGTTAACTTCATAATACTTGTTAACGTTATATTCAATACTGTTACTAACAAATTTTAAATCTAATATTTTAATTATATTCCAATTATAAGTGCTAATGAATGCTTGTCCTTCCTTAACTGGGAAGATTCCAGGATTATCTTCAATTTTCTGAAGTTGAAGGGCCAGGTTTTGGGCTGCCTGTACGAGGATCAGGAGCGCGAACCTGCGGAGGACGTTTTATATCTTTTATTGGGACTTTTACCTTCCTAGAACGGGATTTATTTTTGCCATGGTTTGATAATATTTTATCATCCTGTTTTACTTTACGTTTACGTTTCTTTTTAACTTTTATTTTGTTTGGATTAAAGTCTTTGATTGAAAATATTAAAGGATTCGATGTATTAACCATCATTGAAAAATTATCTTTAAATAAAATAGGAATATCGGAAGAATCTATGTTTTCCTTTGAATGGATAGTTATAAAGGATGATTTCGGGTTTTCAAACACGGTCAAAGTATTACTATTTAAAGAAGAAACTGGGTTAGTTAATTTTGATTTAATTGAATCTTCGGGGGATTTTGTTGTGGGACTTGAGGCATTAACTTTCATTAATAGATTATCTTTTAGTTTATTAATTTTTGCACGTGAAAGCGCATCAGCGTTTCCATTTTGTTTACCGGGTTTGTATTTAATTTCGTAATCAAATGCTGTTAATTGTAATTTCCAATTAGTAAGTCTATTTCCGGGTTCTTTAACTGAATTTAACCACATTAGGGGTTTATGGTCACTTAATATGGTAAATTTATTTCCATATAAGTATGGCCTAAATTTTCTACACGCCCATACTATGGCTAATAATTCTTTTTCTATTGTACTATAACGGGTTTCTGCGTTGTTTAAAGTCCTACTAAGATAAGCTACAGGCTTGTCACTACCTATTGGTCCTTGTGATAGTATAGCGCCAAGGGCATAATTGGATGCGTCGGTTGTTAACAAAAATGGTTTAGTGAAATCGGGATATTGTAAGATTGGGGCGTTTGTTAAAATTTCTTTACATTTCTCAAATGCATCAATATATTCTTTGTTAATTATAATTTTGTGTCTTTTCTTTAAACATTTAGTGAGAGGTTGTGTTAATTTGGAAAAATCTTTAATGAATTTTCGGTAGTAACCTACTAATCCAACAAAACTACGTATTTCCGAAGGTGTTTTAGGTAACGGAAATTGCAATATGGCTTTAATTTTATCATCATTTGGTTGAAGACCATTTTCTGTAATAGTGTGACCTAGGTAAAGAACTTCTTTTCTGAGAAATTCACACTTGTCTAATGTTACTTTTAAATTTGTTTGCCTAAGTCTTTCAAATACTTTTCCTAATTTTTCTAAATGTTCTTCTAAACTACTTGAGAATATAATGATATCATCTAAGTAAACTAAACAATGGATACCCTGTAAACCTCTAAGTATGTTATCCATTGCACGTTGAAATGTTGCGGGGGCTGTTTTTAAACCAAATGGCATTCTAGTAAACTCATAATGACCATTTTGTGCTGTAAATGCTGTTTTAGATTGATCCTGTTTCTCTACTTCTATCTGATGGTAACCACTAGCTAAATCTAATGTAGAAAAATAACACGCTTTTCCTAATTTATCGAAAAGGTCTGAAATGTTTGGTAATGGGTATTTGTCGTCTACGGTTATTTCATTCAATCGTCTATAATCTATGACCATGCGAAATTTTCGTTCGCCCGAAGCGTCCAGTTTTTTCGGAACTAAGTGAACTGGGGCGCTCCATGGAGAGTGCGATTCCCTAATGACATTGTTTCTTAATAATTTATCTATTTGTTTTCCAATTTCTTTATTTTCTGTAGGGGCATGTCTATATGGTTTTATATATATGGGATCTTCATTAGTGGTTCGAATTTTATGTTTAACTTGATTCGTAAAAGTTAAAGGAATATCATCACAATAGAATATGTCTCTATATCTGTAACATAATTGTTGTATGGCTTGTTTTTCTTCTTTCTTTAAATGATCTAATCTTAATTTAGAAAGATTTTGTTGTAACAATTTATTTTTATTTGTATTTAAATTTAAAGTATTGAGGTTATTGAAAAATTTTTCCTCAAATTTGACTACTTTTAATGGATTATCAAATTTTAATATAACATTCTGATCTGTAGAATTTTGTATAATTGTTTGGGCTATTGAATTTTTACAATTTACTATGGCATCGGGCATTCTAACTCCTGGTTGAAATTCTAAAAAATGTACTATGGCTTCACCATTTCTAAGATTTGTCGGAATTTTAACACGAGTTTCTGAACGCGGTGATAATTTAATTTCGTAGGGTTTTCTATACAATATCGGAATTTTAGTATTTCTGGTTTTTAAAACTTGATTTTTCATATCTATTGTGGCTTCTAGTTCTTTTAACAAGTCTGAACCTAATAAACCTTCGTATCTACTATCCACATCATAAATGTAAAATTTGTGACAATGTTTGGTTTTAAAAGTTTTGGTTAAGGGCATATAAGCTACTTTACTGTGCCTACTATGTCCATGTGTACTAATTATTTCAAAAGGTTCTAAAGTTATAAAATTATAAAAGAATTTGTTTGCTATTTCGGGGCTAATGAAGGATCTAGTGCTTCCTGTATCTATCATAAATTTTGAATTAATTTCTGGTATTATAATATGTGGTAATTTTAAGGTTTCACTATAATTAAGTTTAACTATTTCGGGGGATCTTGGACCGGATCCATGGGAAAATTTTCAGGTGGAGAAACATTATTATCGGGGTTTTCGTCGTCGACTTCATCGATTGTCACTGGCTCATATTCATTAAAGTATTCGTCAGTCTCAAAGTCGATGTCATCTACGTCATTCTCATATAAATTTTCAATCATGTTATTACGAACTGCTGTCCTCATTGTGACATCATTATCTGTTTGATTTTTATTCATGAATTTATTGGGAATACCGAAACGGAATTGTTGATTTGGGTTGGGTTTGAAGAACCCAGATTGCTTGTAATTATTCATATTGTAAGGTAATCTTTGATCATTTTTAAATACTTTTTGTTGATTTTGTTGAATTAAATTAGGATTAAAGTTAGGTCGGAAGTTTTGATTCATTAGTTGTCTTTGTGGGAAATTACTTTGAAGGAATCTATTTTGAGGTATGCCAAATTTATATTGGGTCGGAATTTGTTTGGTTGTTTGTAAACTATTATTTGATTTGACTTTACTTTTTGCATTATAATGGTTATGGAAATTTACTTCCTCTGTAACTACTCCTAAGGCTGATTCTAAATTAGCGCATTTATTTAACCTAACGATCCTTAATAGGTCTTCTGGTAAGTTAAACAAAAAGCTATTTAACGCAGAATTATTATAAATAATCATTTTAGCGGCTTTAACGCCTTCATCGGTTAACAAATTTACTTTGGCTATAACTGAACTTTTTACGTCCTGGATTCTATGAGCTAAATCTATATATGATTCTCCTGATTTTAATTTAATGTTTTCTAATTCTACGGCAATGCAATCTTCTGTTCTAGGATCTCCAAAATGTTCTATGAGGAGTTCCTTTAAGCTATCCCAAGAATTGATAATATTTCTTTCGCTCACTAGTTTCGCGGCTTTATCTATTAATTTACTCGTCAGACTATGGTAAATGTACATTTGTTGTGCGGCATTATTTTCGCGATTAAAACTTCTAATAACATATTCGCACTTTTGGATGTAAAAATTTAACAATTGATTGTTACCGTCGTAACGTGGAATTAAGTCGAGAATTTCTTTCGGAATAATTTGAATTTGATTCATTTTGAATATTTTGAACACTTATTATTCACTTTTACAAACACAATAAGATAAATATTACACACACAAAATAAAAAAAATACAATTTAAAATAACACACACAAAAAAAAATACAATTTAAAAATAACACATAAAAAAAAGTTTAAAATAAATTTATATAATAAAAGCAAAAGTTTATAGATTCGGCGATTTTTGTCCGAAAATATAACTCCTATCAATTATTATTTAACTTAGCCTTTATAGGCAGAACAACGTTTATTATTTTTTTATAATATTTAATTTCTTTTCATTAAGATTTATTTTCTTTTCAATATTTTACATTCTCAAGTGGACCTTGTGATCACCCCACTGGAAGTAATTTTCTTTTTTTTAATAAAAAAAATACGACAATGTTTTACGTAAGTTCAGCGATGCTTGTCTGATTCTTACGGCCCTAAGTGGTGATCTACGGCTTAGCGATGCGTGTCTAAATCCCGTGAGATCCTAAATTCTAATCACAAATTAGCGATGCTTGTCTAATAATGCGATATCCTTTTATCCAAATAATTCCCGCGATTTTTGACCGGAATTACAGGCTCGGGGTCTGAATGAAATTAGCGATGCTTGTCCAATTAAATTCAGAATAGACAGAAAAATAGGAACATGTGGGAAAGGTCAGAACTCACACAATGCTGCAATTTTTCATGCCGAATATCCGCTCTTTCAGTATCTGCAGGCACTTCTTGACAAAATTTCTTTGTTCGAAGGTAGGGTAGGTCCTTTTCTAGGATTCAGCCAGGCGATTGTGGTCCGGAATCGATGCTTGTACTCCTGCACGGCGTTGAGCTTGTCTGGTATGACTACTGCAACACTTATCGCGACTGAAATCCTACCGTTCGGCTGCGCCAGTCAAATATAAAGGCCGGCGTGACTTTATAAAAATATATTTATTTCACAATACAAATTAATAATAGATACTCAAAATATTAATGCAGTCAATTAATATTACTTAACGTTAGTGCGAACGGTAAGAGAGCTGAGTCGATATTAAATGTACTTTGCTTGGCGATGGCTTTTATAGGCATCGTCAAGTAAACAACTCCTTCTAGAATGAACCCACGCGTTATACGTCTTATTAATTGATATCTGCTTATTTAGCAAAACAGTTATAAGAATTGGACTGAGACTAAACAAGTAACCTGATATCTGTTTACATGATTAATACGCAGCTGAGGCAAGTTAAGCTGATTAAGCAAAACAGTACTTGGAATTATATTCTATGAGCAACAGTCTGTTTATATTGCATCATCTTTTAAAGTACTTGCACTGAGCTGTGTACTGGTCTAGTATACATAACTAAGTACTTTAAAAGATGATGCAATATAAACAGACTGTTGCTCATAGAATATAATTCCAAGTACTGTTTTGCTTAATCAGCTTAACTTGCCTCAGCTGCGTATTTATCATGTAAACAGATATCAGGTTACTTGTTTAGTCTCAGTCCAATTCTCATAACTGTTTTGCTAAATAAGCAGATATCAATTAATAAGACGTATAACGCGTGGGTTCATTCTAGAAGGAGTTGTTTACTTGACGATGCCTATAAAAGCCATCGCCAAGCAAAGTACATTTAATATCGACTCAGCTCTCTTACCGTTCGCACTAACGTTAAGTAATATTAATTGACTGCATTAATATTTTGAGTATCTATTATTAATTTGTATTGTGAAATAAATATATTTTTATAAAGTCACGCCGGCCTTTATATTTGACTAGATATGAATACCATTTTTTTTTTCAATTACCTACTTTTAATGAAATCCCAGTATTTATTAAATTTTAATCTTAAATGGAATCGATTCCGTGCGTGACGAACGTGGTTGTTACATAAGATCTCTGACGCTCACAACAGTTCTCTCTCCTTTTCGATTAGCTTGTGAACGTTTTAATTGTTTACATTAGCGAAACGATTATAATCACTATGTTTAGTCGTTAACATGGACGGACAGAAAATCATATTGCGCTGTCATTTTATGCATTCTACTTACAAAGATCGAAACGCAAACGATATCGAATAATTTGAGCCAATTCTTTAGATGCATCATGCTTTATATTCCTCACAGACATGTAAAAATTGTATCTGTGATATTCCTACATTTATAATATGATGACTGGAAGTACTAATAAGTTCCAATAGCTTGTATACATTTTAAGTAAAGAATAATTGTGCGCAAATAATTACCTAAATGTTTTTGGTCCAGCAGCAGACATAAGTTTGAATACGCTTTGCAGATGCTCACAACTGCGGACTCATGTGTGCGCATCCGCAATCCACACATGAGTCCGCAGTTGTGAGCAAACATTGTGGTACAGTTCGCACTCATTTGCTTAAGTTTGCTCTGTGTAGTTGCCTAAGCGTGCCGAAAGAAACATTGGTCCACTTATAGCGGGTCTGCCCACTTCCAAGTTTTCCGGTACGAATTTGCCACTCCAGAACTTTGTAGCCCAACTAAAATATATAGTTTTTACTTCGACAAAATTAAATAGTCCACTCGAATCACCTACCTAAAACCTTTGAACACTACAGAAAGAAGATGCCTAAACAAAATGTTCGTGAGTTGATGTAAAATCTACGAATTATTTTATAATTGTTACCATAAAACAACGATAAACAGCTGTGTAACGATAATTAGGCGATTCTTATACTTAATTATTAATTTTAGTTGATAATACAAGGGTAGTGGGTAACATCACTACTGGTTGACATAATGACAGCTGAAGCAAACAGATTATTGTGTGGAATTCGCTCAGGCAGATCGAGCTAGCAATTCGCCTAATATTTGGTTAAAATAAAGTGTAAGAGCACTATCAGCGACGGATTAAATAACTTCTATTTTATATTTTCGTTGGCTTTACAAAAAATTCCAGTGTATTTAAAATTATTAGTGACCAAATCGCTTCATTAGCTTTCACATTACAATTTCTTTTCTACGGGATTTGTGCCTACAGAATTCTGCGAGTAAGGGTGGAAGATATTGTTTCCGACCAGTGTTAGATGTTTACCTTATCAGCTATTCACTGTGTTCTATGTTTATGCGTGACTAGTTGAATCGATATTCTATTAGTACATTATCCTATTATCGTGAAATGAATGTGCGTATTCTGTGTATTTCCTGAGCTATGAGCACCTGATGGGCGATTATCGATACTAAATCTATAAATCGCAACAGGAAATTCATAATGTAAGTATTCCTTTTGTTGCATGAGTTCTTGATACCATCATTCTTGGAAAGAATGTCTGTATGATGACTCATACAAATTTCAATTAATAAGATTTTGTGATATGAGTTCCTAAGCTGAATCCGAGATTAATGTATACAGCAAATTTGTTTTTTTAACTTCTGTTATTTATTGTTTTTGTAAGTAAATATTTCTATATACTTAACCTAATGATTGCCATGCGCTATTTAGTGTGCATAGTACACTGTATGTGTTTTAATTAATCATTGCATATTGACTAGATGTAGGGTAAATTCATTCAATACATTAGTCAGTTCTTTGTCCCTTACATAGTGTAACATATAAATTACATATGTACATAAAATGTGTTTAGAATAGTTCATATTCATGCTGAATTTTATATATGCAGTCAATAACAAATATTATGTAGGAATGAACTATAAAAATATCTCACTTGATCAAGTTTTTAAGGAGACATATTTAATGATGTATTGAATCCTTTTTATTGAGTGAAATGCTTATAACAAAGTTAACAGATCATGATTATTAAACAAATTAAAATTCTGGTGTTTATTAGTAGATTATTATTTTATGTTATGTTATTACCTGTTGGAACTCTGTACTCTCTGCCTACCCCGCAAGGGATCTGGCGTGAGGTTATAGATAGATAGATAGATTATTTTATGCATCATAGACATTGTAAATTTAAAAGAATAAAGTAATGTTTCTGTTATTAATATTATTTTTTTAAGAAATTGTAAATATACAAATAGTATACCAAGGTCACTACATATGTTAAAAGAAATTTTTAGTGATTTCTAAATAATTTGGGTTTTCACAAATCAATTTGAGGTATTCATTGAATTTATTAATTACAATAATAAAATACCTTTTTAAATTCTGAAATGCTTATGCATGTTATATTATAATTTTGCAGAAGCCCTAAAATTTAAATTTATTATAAAAATAAAATCACTCCAAAAATTGTTGAAATGATGAATGGATAGCTCATAATTATAGATCAGAAATATTAGCTAACTAGACTTCATTTCAGTATAAACATAAGTAAATATAACTTGTTCTATCTATCCTTACCAGATTCAATTATTCTACAAACACATTTATCAGTAATTGTTTTATGTATGAAACAATTTCCTATCTATATGTAGAATGGTTTCCAGTGTTATTGTATTGGCATTACAATCATGTATAAAAACAATTTTAATTGTGGTTTTGATAAGTTAAGTTTTTGTAACCAGCAAATGTGTATGAGACAAACTATGAGAGAAGAGAAAAGCAGAGAAATCTTAGAGAAAAGAACCTCTTGGAACTTGGTACTCTCTGCGTACCGCTTAAGGGACCTGGCATTAGGATACAGATAGATAAGATTCATTTTATATCTTGGGAAATTTCAGTATTTATTTTATAGGTCAACTGCCCAGGTGGAAGTAATGTTTGAGGATATCTGTAAGATGTCTCATATTTCAGGACAGACTGAATCCTTTAAAATAAAGGCTATTTTAAAGGATTCAGTCTGTCCTGTACAGTATACAACTATAAGTTATATTTACTTTTTTAATTATAAAATTGACAAACAGTAGATGTTAGTTTTGTTAATCTCATAAATACATATTTACACCCACATACAATTGCATCTTCCAAGTTTGCTTATAATCCCTCAGCATATGCAGGGAGGTACATTCCATATAGGTAATAAAGCAGCTCAATTACACTACCTTTAAATATTACTACATGAATAAAATAATATAAATCATCATATTTAAGTATAATAATTAATAAATTATACCATTCTTAAAATTTTTTCCCAGACTTCAAAAACCCATTGTTTTCAATAAAATAATCTATCATACGCAACTTCCAGAGACTTCCACAATATATTTTCTTTCCCACGACATCCATGACTAAATTTTGAAGTATAGTCACCTTGAAAAATATTTTTATGAAGGAACACTTCAATCAGGATTTTTCCAGGAACTAAGGCAATCTTCTAGAAGGAGAATTAATTTATATATATATATATATTATAACCAAGTTTCTGTGTATTTATTAAAACAAACTTGAAACAAAATAAAAAACAATATTTTAATGATAATCATTTTAAATGTAAGTATCCACGGGTACTACTGGCGATTATCATAAAGAGACAAATTACAAATAGTATACAAAATGGATATTTAATCCAAATGTACACAGTAATTTCCATCTAGTTATCGACACCTCACCTTCTCTCCTTGTTCAAGTTGACTGTACTGTATATTTCTTGATGTCATGGGAATTAAAAATATAAGTCATAGAAGAGAAGTAGTGAGAATATATTTTTTGAAGTCTGGGAACAACCCTCTGCTTAAGTGCCTATATGCATGCATGTCAACATAAATAGAAATAATAATCTTCTATGAATTGTCTTGATGCATTCTAGTAATAATATCTGCTGTACATTACATTTATACTATGATGTATATAGCAACATTTTTGTTTCCAGAAACAATGGGGAGGTTCTCAGGAAAAAAATGCCGTCTGTTGTCCATGTTATGGCTGACAGGCAGCTTTTTCTTCGTGGAACTAATCGTCGGATACATCACCAACTCCATGGCCCTTGTTGCGGATTCATTCCACATGTTAAGCGATGTCGCTGCTCTTGTTATCGCATTTTTATCAGTCAAAGTAAGTCCTAGTGTACTAATTTTATGGTTGTCATACTGATAAGATCAATGCAACATGCTATTGTTGGTTTAAAATTTAAATGGCATCTGTCACGTATTGTTATATGAGGGTTTAATTACGTTAAAATGACCCTGAATTGGGTGTCTAGGTTTTAGTTTATCATGCACTTTATTTTTATTGCTGATTTTATATAATCATCTCTGCCCGTTTTTTTAAATAATTGAAAAAATTAAAATAGTTACCATATGCTTCATTGGTGTAGTGGTCTAGCTGGCAATGGCGAGGCCTTGGGTTAGAATCCTATGTTAATACAAAGTTTGGCTATAGAAAAATTCTCAACAGCTGTAAACAGTATGTAATTGTACCCATTGTAATAGGAACAGGCTTGCCCTCTATTACATTAACACCTAAAATGATCGGCGATTTTGGTTAGGCTCAGAATGACCACTTTCTCGAAATGCCTACTTTCCTAAAATGACAACTTCAGCAAAATGACTACTCCAATTCACAAAATGACTACATTCCCAAAATGACTATTTCTTAAGATGACTACTTTCCCAAAATCACTTACTGACTTACGACGGGTTAGGCTAACCCGGTGATATGTTGATGTACGTACATAGTACACCTCCGCCACCCCTGCTTAGGGATTATTGGTTTGCGTAAGTCTTACCTCAAAAATAAACAGAAGGTGGTAAGTGTTAGTAAATCTAGTTATATAAGTAAGACAAATGGCTTAGACCAGTGGTTAAGAGCTTAAGCCGCTTCGCGTATTGGAATGAGCATGCTACAAATTTTTATGTGACCCACAAATGTTTGTTTCTGTCTGGGTGTATTTATATGTGATTTCCATGTTTTTAAAACGCACCCACCACTCAAGAATAATTTCTAGTGAGGGGCTACGTGATTTAATAAAAAAGAAAGTATCAAACAAGACGAACTATGAGAGTGGAGGAAGCCAGAGAGGTCTGTAAGGAAAGAACCTGTTGAAACTCTGTACTCTCTGCCTACCCCGCAAGGGAACTGGCGTGATGATATAGATAGATCGTATTAAAATGATGAAGCGTATCAGTTAGGACATAAACTAAATAATTGATTGCAGAGGCCTTCATCCCAAGTCTATTATTAGTTTAATATTCACATCATATACACCGCATTTGTCTTTATGCATAAATCACATTCCAATACGAACTTAGATTTGCGTTCCGCATTATTGTGAATTATTTCCGCAACCTAACATCTTCCATCGCTGTTTGAATGTCATAGTGACCTAACTCAAAAATTTGAATTGGCACTATAATTTCTAATGCAAAAAGCATGATTTTCCTTGTCTTTCTTTTTTTAATTATGTCACACTACGGTTCGACGAGTGGGTAATTTTAACATTTTTATTTTGTTGTATTTATAATTTATTTATTTTATTTGGGTTACCAACAGATGATACACACACAAGGACAGTTAACTAATACTAAATATCATACCACGTGCTCACCCAGGTATAGGCAACCACAGCTAACAAAAAATAACATACGTTGCGCAGAGTGAATAGTCACACAGATGAATTGGTAACAGTTTAAGATTAAAATTAAAAATCTTGTAATTATACAATAACAAATATTCTAATCTATAAATTTTAAAACATTTTGAGTTCAAATTAAATGTATGTATGAAATTATAAATAAACAAAAATTAAATTATTATAAGTAATAATAAGATAACAAAAAAATAACAATCAAAAACTCTAGACAAAAAGTGTTTTGTAATATATTTTTTGAAATAATTATGTTTATTACAGAAGATATCGAGTTCAGTTATCTGTCTTGAGAGATCATTATACAATTTGGGAATTCTGATTAAAGGCGAGTTTAGACCTAAATTTGTTCTATACCTACGTACATTGAACAGCTTGTAGACGTTTAAGCGCGGCAATCTAGTAGGAGCTGATATACTAATCTGCCCCAACAATTCCGGGCAGTCAATCTCATTGTTGAGAAGTTTATGAAGAAATAAAAGATCCAAGAGCTTACGTCTATTGTTAAGTGAAAGCATGTTAAAGTGTTTGAGGCGAGAATAGTAAGACTTTAGAGAGTGATGAAGTTTTAAATCATAAGCTAGAAGATTGAGGAACCTCTTTTGCATTCTTTCAACTCTGTTTCTATGTACTTCATAAAAGGGTGACCAAACTGGCGAACAATATTCAAGAATGCTACGAACTAAAGAGTTAAATAGAAGAAGCTTAGTTTTCCACAGTTTGAATTGTTTTGTGTTTCTTGCGATAAACCCACACATTTTGGACGCTTTGTTCAATATAAGATTTATGTGTTTACTGAAAGATAATTTTGCATCAAATAAGATACCTAAGTCACGTATACATTCTACTATTTTGACAACTGATTTGTTTATTACATAGGGTGACTGAATGGCCCTATTGTTTCTTGTAAAAGTTACATTTGTCTCCATTCAAAATCATCCTATTGCGTACACACCAGTCAGCGAGCCTTCTTAAGTCTTCTTGAATCAAGTGACAATCTTCGATAGATTCTACAGGATTTATGATTTTAAGATCATCGGCATATAAAAATGCCTTTGTGTTATGGAAACATTCAACTACAGAATTGATCAATATCAGGAATAAGAGAGGTCCCAAATGTGAACCCTGTGGAACACCCGAGGTTGCTATAAAATCATATGATTGTTCACCGTTCACTACTACATGAGACCTGCGGTCTGACAAGTATGAACGGAACCAAACCAAAAGTGGTCCTCCTACTCCCATATCAGCCAGGCGCACTGGCACAGGCACACAATAATGTACAGAAGTACAATATTATGTTAAAAGTATAGATGACGGTGCTTAATATCCAAACGGAATAGTTTAGCGCAGTTATGGAACAATCTTTCAATAACATATTTTCTATTTTTGGAGAATTGTGCTTAAACTAACACAGAGCTCAATTTCTCCAAAATATTAACTGCAATTGCAAAGCTCCACTCAGTTTGTACACGTTAAAAAGAATAATATGGTTAGTAATCGATATATACGTCTCATTTTCCTCGGATAAATATTTCTGTTCTGAAAAGGTATGTGACAGGTATTTTACCACAAAGTATAAATAGAAATGGTGACCCTATAACATGCATGTGATCAGTAGAGCATGGCTGTACACCTCACTGAGTTAGATAGTAACAAAGTACCTACTTACCTACCTATTTATACAGTAACAACATCTGGTGACACGAGCATTCATAAAGGGAGGAATAATTTACATTAATTATTATATTATTGTCAATACACAAGTTGTGCGAAAAACTGTTTGTGCGGTAAACCGTACATAATCAGTAACTTATTGTACGGCTACAAGTTTTGACCTAAAATACATAACTGGTAGGGTATTTTACGAAACTGGGATACCCTACACCCGTATACCCTAAGCCTGGATTATTTTATTACTCTGGTCCTAATGTCCTCATATGTGAGTATCAAACCCAATGTAAAACGACTTATTTCACAACCAGACCGCGTCATCGTCATAGATTATTATCATATCAGTATCAATCAGTGAACTCAATGAAGCAAATATTTAACCATAATTTCTATCTTATCCTTTCTATCGACAGTTGATGGTTAGGAGACCATACATCACTTGGTCCTTCGATCAGGATTAAGGAAAATTTATTTAATGCCAAAAAAAGAAAATGTATATTTCATGCTAAAATCTTCATATCTACTCGTCAGATAGTATCTTGAATAACTATGGGGTGGTACTGACCCCGAGCATGCGCATGTATATAACGCTTGATGTTTCCTTTTGAGTCACAAATCGAACATAAAATTGTTACATTACACGCGATTTTTTTCGGTCAATACCCTACCTTAAGTAGGTACTTTTAAACTGAATAATGCTGTTAAAACTAAAATGAGAATAGTTAGATACTGTTCTCATTTTAGTTTTACAGTTAGGTACTGTCCTCTAAAAGTAAGTACTAGTAATTAAAGGTTTATTCAATTTTTTTGTGACAAATCAGGCAGACACTGGAAAATTTTACATTAACTCGGGTCTTTACGTTAAAGTAATTAATACAAACAAAATAAAACAGTTGTGCAATAAAACTGTACCCTCTGAGGTTACTTCTTCGAAGTGCGGCATAAAACAATGTTGTCGCGTTGATCGATATCTGCAACACAATAGCCTGTTATTATAACATGTAATGTTATTGATACGTTTGTTATAATACCTATAATAATATAACACCAACGAAATCCGCACATTCGCAATGTTTACTAAAACCTCATTGTTCAGTCACAGTCACCTTTGTTACGTAATTAATACGACGAAATCAGGCAACAACATCGATGCGAATACCGTACTTCTAAATTTTGTTTAGTTCTAGTTATACACAAAATAACTATTATATAAAGTCTTTCTATGGTACTAAATAAATAAATTAACACCGTTACGCCTATATTCCCCAAGCGGGTTTGGAAGAGGTGCTCTGTTTACACTCACTTTTCGCCGACAATGTTAGGTCCCTTGTTATACCGGGCACAATTCCAGACTCCGGACTGACACTGGGAATTTTTCGTTAAAAGAACTAAATGTGTCCGACCTAGGATTTGAATCGCAAAGCACATTATTCGCTACTAGACCAACGAGGCAGTCTATGGTAGTAGAAGAACATTAATTAAATTTACGGCTCAACTAAGGCGTGCATTATACGAAAATAAATCATTCCATGAAATATCCAGAACAAAAGTGCTACGAAAATGTATATATGTATTTATTTAATTTATTATGTAATAGCAATCTATTATATTATTAATAGCCGCGTACCCAATTTCCGATCGTTAATTTTTAACCCCCTATTCCAAATGTAAAGGTCCCATCGATGCCCAAACAAACAGACATTTTTTCTAAAACTCTTTTGTGTTTAAAACCTGTAAATAATCGATATCGTATAGTATTGTACTTGCAAGTATCTCAAACTATATTCTTTATTTATCTATCTTTATCATCAGGCCAGATCCCTTGCGGGGTAGGTAGTTCAGAGTTCTAACAGGTTCTTTCCTTACATACCTCTCTGGCTTCCTCCACTCTCATAGTTTGTCTCATACACGCTCGCCGGTTACGGAGACTCTTGACTTGTCCTTCAGATAAGACTCGGTCTATTTGGTCATCAATCAATCAATCAGCCTATCGCAGTCCACTGCTGAACATAGGCCTCTCCTAACACGCGCCATTGCACACGGTCCTCCGCCTTCCGCATCCAGTCTGTCCCAGCGACCTTTTTGAAGTCGTCGGTCCATCTAGCTGGGGGCTACCTACCTTACGCTTACCAAGTCGCGGTCTCCACTCTAGGACACGCGATTTGGTCATGGTATTCTTTATAAGCGCATTAACCACGTTTCTTTTGACACAGATGTCACCAAAGAAATGGTCGAAGAATACATTCGGCTGGGCCCGCGCCGAGGTGCTGGGCGCGTTAGTGAACGCAGTATTCCTAGTAGCGTTGTGCTTCAGCATCACGGTGGAGGCTGTGAAACGGTTCATCGAGATCGAGATGATTCACGACGCGAGGCTACTGGTCGCCGTTGGGACCTTGGGCTTGTTGCTTAACATTGTTGGCTTGTTCCTGTTTCATGGTGAGTTACATTTTATATGACTCTAGATTATCAGTTGCATTTCAGAGTCTAGAATCGTGCCCGATATAATGTCAAAAGTCTTGCCTCCTATTACGTTGAGACTTAACATTATCGGCACCCCTGCCGAGGGAAGCGTAGGCATGGCGGTGTTTTTTAGCTATATTCTAGACAGCCTAGATCCTTAAAACATTTCTTTGCTTTAGCGTGAACTGCATTCTAGATTGGATGATTCGAAACATATTTTAGATCAATTGAATACAGAATTCTCCCCTCACATTAACGAAAACTCCCTTACTCATGAGTTACCTCCTTTGAGTTCCTCAATGTGAAAAGTGGGGGATTTACCTACTCAAATCTCAACATTAAACCCACGCATTCATCCTCGTTTCTCTTCGGAACTACAAATTATCAATATAACTGAGGATTACAAGGTAAGCGCCTCATGAGTCACGAGTGACCAAAAGACTTATTCACTACGAGTGACTCGCGATTTTCATTCATGCTCCCACGTTTCATCATAAGACTTTACGTTGTCCGTGACTTCTTTATTTGAAAGTAGAGGTTCCTTATGGGTTAGTGCTTCTCATTCAACCTCATATATATGTGGTAATATGTTGTTTTAATTTAATTTTTTATTTCTAACATCTCTTAAGCTTTTAATGATAGCAACACTAAATGCAGTTTAGAATGACGTACGTTAAAATAAGGAATTGTCAAGGGATTGTCAAAAAGAAAAGACGCATGATGTTTGGACTTTGTTTAATGTCGCGACCCCACATATATTAGGCGAATTACCCATCGCTACTTCGCATCGCGCCCTGAGGGCCAATTGGACTAACATTATTTCGCAAAAACCGAATCTTAACCGCCTTTTATGAATGTGTTAGTTTTCTTCTTCAGCTAAAACACGTCTACTGCAGGACCCAGGCCTCCCCAAATACCACCAAGATGACAGGCTTTATTCTGTACGCATTCACACTTTACCTCTCACGACGTTCGCCAGGTTTTAGTACACCACTAGAATACAAAATTAGCTAAATGCCGTCAAAATTCGATTTTGGTGGCATTTTCTTAGTAGTTCCTCTCTGAAGGTATTTGTTGTCAATAAGAGAGAAATTGCAAATCACTTGTAGCAAGTGCATCTTTCGGTCCCTGGCGACCCTTGAAGCTAGTTCTAATCCTATCTATCGCCTATAACGCATAGTCACAACTTTCGTTTTTTTTAAATGTTATAGTATGAATCATATGAATGCTTTGTTACATTTCACATTTTCTCAATTATCAACCGGTTGCGTCATAAAAATATTTACACATACATTCATTAGTTTAGATTTCGTAATGAGAAACAATTCGTCATACACTCTTAGACCCGTATTACAGAACGAAAATTAGTCGTAAATTTAGTTTAAAAACGAACATTTTAGTACAAATCCGTTTTTAAAGTAGATTCACCACTGATTTGCGTTCTGTAATACGCGCCTTAGATCATCATCAATCATTAGTACTGTTGAAATTTCTTCTAAATTAAAAAAAAAATGAATTTGTAAATCACTTTCATCACTCACACTATCACTCTCACTGCATAGTATAAAACAAAGTCACCTCGCCGCGTCTGTCTGTCAGTCTGAACGCGATAAACTCAATAACTACCGAACGAATTTTCGTACTGTTTTCACCAATAGACGGAGTGATTCAAGAGGAAGGTTTAGGACATAATTCACCTTGCACGGGTGAATTATGTCCTAAATCTTCCTCTTGAATCCGATGACAGCCGGGGCGGGTCGCTAGTATATACGATAAGGCATAGACATTCCCCGGAGGTAGCTGTATGTTGACCTTTTGGATTACGTCATAAAAATGCAAATATTTTTACCGGTTTGTTGTTTTGAAATGATAAATAATAATAAAAATCATTTATTTCACTTCCACAAAGGTGACTTACAGTAATGCTTACATTATGATTTAAATTTTAAACCTTTGTGGGAGTCTGGTATCCGCACTAGGAAACCCTTTCACACAGATTACCAGGCCCCCCATAAAACAATTTTATATTTTATTAACAAATTTTGAAACCTTTGTTGTGAACTTGCTAAAATTATTATTACACTGTTAAATCTGTTTATATGCAAAATAGTTATCTCGTGTACGCTATGTTTTCGCCGTGATTCTTCGATTCGAACTTTTGATTAGATAAAATGGTGACAATCTTTTATTTATAATTACCTAATAAAAAAAACGAAATGTGGTTTTTATTATAGGTTCCTTATTTTAAACCTAGTAAAAAAACATTGTTAGTTTAACTTTTGTCGTTCTAAAGAAACTTGTTTTGTATTTGATTTTACAAATTATTTAGAATTAGTTTTTGCGTTATTTTTACGCGTGTATTTCACATGCTCTTGTTTTTTATTTGGAGACAAAAGGTAGCCAATGTCACAGTAACAGACAGACAGAGTTACTTTCGAATTTATAATCTTAGTATGGATGAGAACTTTTCTGTTTCGAGTAAATAATAAACAAACATTCGCTATTTCCTTAATAGTCTCAATCTTTACCGATTCGTTATAAAACTTTAACTTAAATCTCGCTTGCTATTATATCTAATTCGATTCGTTTGTAATTTAAATGAGGTCTAAGTAATTCGTTCAGTAGAAATAAAATTAAACGTCCACAGTAGAAATTATGCAAGTCAATGCAGCAATTTCTTATGCTATGTGAATTTTATGTAATCAAAACGGCTGGCGCTTATTACGTGTTGTGACGAGCTATTATTATTTACAAAAGTTCTATCACAATGAGTTGGCCTACATACGATACGGAGTTCTTGCTACGTTGTCATTAAGTACATTTTTTATCAGCATTTATTACATTTTAGATGGATGTTATAAACTGGTCATCAATAAAATTTTATTTCAAAACTTATTAATGGTGTTAGGTAACTGTACCCAGTGTCCCCATAGATCTGTCATCACCGTAAGATAACATTTGACAAGTACGCTTACAACAGACCTAGTAATTAGTCAAAGAGAAACGTACACGTCAAAGTTTGTATACATACCTTTAATGCCCGTTTATCCCGAAGTGTAGGCTCAGGTATACACAGGTACACATTGGCGATATGTGGGTATCATGTTAGGTCCCAATGTTCTGATAAGGTGAGTGAGAGGTGAGTCTATAGCAATTAAACAGACCACGATACCAGAATCCAGACTGCGTCTGAGAATTTTTCAATAGAAGAATTCTAACAACACTTTATTGGACCTCTTTTTCGATCCCAGGATCTCATGATTGCGCCACTAGACCAACGAAACTGTTGCAAAATATATCCAGCTTTTATTTAGGGACCTATATCCAGCTTTTAGTTCAGACCTCAAAACACAATCTCTAACAACAGCTAAAACGAATTTATATCCTCTTAGACCACGGCGGCCACGGCCACTCCCACGGAGGAGTACCACCGCCCGCCAACGTGAGGCATCTCACCGAGATAGTCAACAGCAACGCAGACATGGCGTTAGGGCACAACACCACCGACACCGAGGAGACGGACGAAATGGTGCCGCCCAAACCGAATAAAGATCCGAAGAACAACAAACAGCCGTGCAGGGCAAGCCACGATCCGGGACATATGAACATGAAAGGCGTATTCCTGCATGTCCTGTCTGATGCACTTGGTGAGTTGATTTTTCTGAATCTTTGAATGATCTTGGTACAAATAAAGATGCAAAGCCAATTGAACTTTCTAAAGTCGTTAACGCGAAATTTACTGGAATGACAAATATGTACAATACAGAGTACTCTATCTATCTAATAATATAGATAGAGTACTCTTTATTGTCCACCAGCGTAATTACAGTAATACAAATACAATTAATTTTTAGCAGTAGGTACGATTTCCGGTCTTATTGCTAAAGCAATCTCTTCTAGACAAGCAGTGCGTAAGAATAAAATAGAAGTGCGGAAGAAGGAAAAGATACGAGTTGAATAATATAGGGCACTTGGTGGCGTACTCTAAGGCCGTATCACAGAACGTAAATAAGTCGTGAATTCAGTTTTAAAAACAGATTATTGTACTAAAACGTTAGTTTTAAATTAGATTTACGACTGATTTACATTCTGTAATACGCCTTAATGTTTATATATTATTTAGTGTAACTACTTTAATATACACACTATAGATATTAACACAATTATACAAATTATTCAGCACACAGGAAATGATTCTTAACCATATTTTTAAAGGTAGCCAATGACTTTGGATGTCGAACTGTAACCAAGCGAACAGCTTGATTAATCAATGATTGTAAAAGAAGTTTGTGGAATACATTGGTGTTTTCAGCCTTAGATTCTCCAACATTTTCATTTTACAACAAAGAGTCACGTGGTCGGAACAATACACTTACGGTTTGCAGCAAGAGAGTAGAAACGGTTGTCAATTTGTCTTAATTTCCAAAACTTGTGTTATTTCGAATAATAATGTGTAATGTTGGTGGAATACTAACCATTATATATTCTTATGTGTGCATGAGTAAAGGTAATTAAAACAAAGTGATAAAACATGCCTTTTCGATTTCCCTCGAAACGGCCGTCGCAATTGGTATGTAAAGTATCCATCGCTTTACTATCCAGGGTGGGGTAGTTCATCAATTTCATTATCATAGCTGCCATCAAGTTCATCGGCGAGTTGATTTAATTTAACAAACACGTTTAAGCATATCACTGGACACTGGCAAAATACACTTAAAATTTGTGTGAAGCCTGAAGTGAAGTGTGTTTGAAGAAGAAACTTAAAGAAGAAGAAGAGAGTAGAAACAAAACATTTGCCACTTGGCTAGGCCCCCCGAGGCCTTATGACCGAATCCGGTGCATTACGGTAACTTCGCGAAATTATCGGGTTATGTGTGCAAACCGAAAGTGGAAGATGCATGTATCAGATGTGGGCTAAACTGTCGTGTTATATTTTTTATTAACAAGAAAACGAACAAAGAATCCTGAGAAAGCGATCGAGTATGTATGCTATATCTCACAGCTCGCCTGTGAGAGTGAAGTGATATGTGCAAAAATATAACGTTTCGGCACTATGTCCTTTTACTGCTTGTTGATTTTTTTGTATCTATCGTAAAGGCTTCTATGCCTTTGGAGAATGGTGTTACTTCTAGATTATGCTGCGAGTACTTGACATAATAAGTTGTACATATTTGATTTAGATATTGGAAATCAAAAGGTCTCCCAAATAGCGGGTGTGAAAGCAACATTGTATCAATCAATCAAACAATCAGCCTATTGCAGTCCACTGCTGGACATAGGCCTCTCCTAACACGGGCCATTTTACACGGTCCTCCGCCTTCCGCATCCAGTCTGTCCCAGCGACCTTGTTGATGTCGTCGGTCCATCTAGCTGGGGGCCGTCCTACTTTACGCTTACCAAGTCGCGGTCTCCACTCTAGGACACGCTAGCTCCATCGGCCGTCGGTCCTTCTGCAGATGTGACCAGCCCATTTGGTGTCTAGGCAAATATCACGTAATTTTTTTTCGCAAGTGACAGTAAAATTGCGGAAAAATTGTATTTAATTAATTAAAGGATTGACTAAAATATGGTCAAATCATAATCATTTCAAAAAATCTCTCAAATCACCTCACGTAATTAATAGACGCCCTATTGGTTATGTTAGCTGTGTTATAAATTCCATCAAAATAATGAGATGCAATTATTGCTAGTTTGATAATAACATAATATGGTTAACTTTAATAACGGATGTCGCAATTGCGTTGTGTAGTGATCGGATAGCTATTTACAATTCGTGCCGCAATTGTTCAGTTGGAACAATTGAAAATCATAGATACCGTGACATGTGTCGTTATCCAACCGTGACTATGCCATAGTACCTACCACAAAGTGGTGTAGGTATTATTGGGAAAATAGACGACCTTTTTTACACAGCTAATACACGACTTAATTAAATAGGTTCTTGGGATCTATTTATAGGGTCGAAGAATAGCTTCCCTCCTGGAGTATGGATAAGATGTCAAATATTTAAAGCATTGAACATTCTTGATCTATTTTTGTAGGTGTGCTGTGTAGCTATTCTTAATTCAGTAGGTATTTACTACAGTATAACAGTATCGTAGTTTTTTCTCTCCAGTGAATACTAACTTCTATCTGTCTATATCATTAGCCAGATCCCTTGCGGGGTAAACAGAGAGAAAAGAGTTCCAACAGGCTCTTTCCTTACATACCTCTCTTGCTTCCTCAACTCTCATAGTTCGTCTCATACACGCTCGCCTGTTACGGAGACTCTTGACTTGTCCTTCAGATAAGACTCGGTCTATTTGGTCGTGGTAAGATAGTCTAGGTCTTCCCCAATACCTACCCTTTTTCATCTTTACACCGATACTATCTTTCATACCTACTCGAGTTCTTATTCTTTCTTGAATACCAATTCAATCATATTTTATAAATAGAAACTACTATAAGCGTCAAAGATTACCTATATTTGTGATAATAGTACTCCAGACGCGATTCGCATTCCAATAATACCTATTATAATTATATCAGACGACTCGTCTGAAGTGGCGGCGTTTTTCTTAGTATAAAGAATATTAGCCTCAAGTGCATACGTATTATCAGTACGAATAGATGTTTATAGCCTACATGAGTATTCACTTTCACTGAAGATCTAGAAATAAGATAAGTGGCGGCTCTGTTGGTTTTCTGTCTGACCTAATTCGTTTTACAATACGTAATGCATTCGTACAATTTTATATAAAATACGTAACACATTTATCCTCGGTTACTGTTTTTAAATTTTCGTCTCTTTAGTATGGAGTAAGCTTTGGCGTAGATATTTGCTGTTTTTTTTTTATTATAGAGTTATTCGATTTATGACTTACGAGGCGTTTAGTAGCATTTTGTCTTAATATAAGAGAAGACTGTGCTAATTGCTACGTAACTTTCACCGCCTTTTTCGTTCACTTTGCCAGATAATTCAGCAAACGATTTGGTTATTTCGAGAGATATTTACTATGTTAATAGCTATTAACTACATACATTTTCGAGTTGTTGCACAGACGATAATTTACGTGATGTACTTAACGGATTTCTTTCATATCAGTGCAGTAGTAATGCTGCACACAAACCTAATAGCATTACTTAATCCTTGTGGCGTGTCTGACGTTATTTTATGCTCTATTTTATTAAACGTAGTGTGACGGTCATTAACATTTACATATATGATAATGATATCATACTTGACTAGACTTTGCCCGCGGCTACGCCTGTGTAAATTTAGTGCGTCAGAAACATTTGTAATCTGATTTAAAAACTAGGTAGCTTGACCTCTACCTAGTATTTCACTGCAAGCGGGAGGTCATGATGGAGGTCACATCTTTGGCGTCAAAATTGTGTAATTGGATAGATATTCATCAAACAATCTAACCGCAACCCCGCAACAAACGTAACCCCGCACAAGGATTTATTCCTGTGTCGTTGGTGCGTTTACAAACACAACAATTCACGTATATACACAGACCGGAACAAATAATTGGAATCACACAAAGATTTGTCTTGTGCAGGAATCGAACCCGCGACTATTAGACAATGGACGGAGCGGCTTAAGCTCTTAACCACTGAGCTAACTTGTCCGTCAAAGTCCGTGTTTCAACTGATATACCTACCTAATCTAATCATTATGTTACAGTGATATTTTGCAATAGCTAGGTAATTTTTATACAGCCTGAGCATTTCGTAACGGAGTACAAAGGTACTTGTAACATTATCTAACTCAGCAGTATCACGTGTGTAACGCATGTAACCAAAACGATATTAATAATTTATCTTATACGTATTGTATATAGCTCGCTCCCTAATCTGTTGTAAGAAATACACACTATTAAAAATACACTCGTTTCTTATTAAGACTGAATTCTATTGATCTATATATGATCTTAACTATTAAATCAGAATATGCTGTCCCATTTCGGCAAACGATTTTAAAGATTTGAATAAGAGGTTTATTCAAAAATAGTTTTGTTAGTGCAATTACACGTCGAAATGCCAAGAATTTTGTACATTAAGAAGCGATTTGTGGTTTTCCCTGTAAATTATAGTATAACCATGTGCCCACCACATGTGCGTCACAGAAGAGGGACTGCCCGCCTAATGAATATGCCGCGGACGGCAGTAGCGGCTAATAAGCCGCTACTGCCGTCCGCGGCATATTCTCACCGACCTTCCCGATACTGTTACATCCCTTCTTTCGGATACAGATACCGGTCGAGAAATCCCTTACCCACAGGTCGGTGCATAGCACCACGGCGAGACACCTAGTATATGCCTTCCCCCATAGCGACTGCCCAAGTCGAGGCCGTTCCTCCTTGAGGTGCCCTTGAGCTAGTTGCTAGTAGGTGAAGCTGTAAAAGCCCCGCGGCCAACAGCGTAGATCATTCACACACACACACACAAACCCACACACACACGCACACCCACACACACACACACCCACACACACACACACCCACACACACACACACACCCACACACACACACACAAAAGAAGAGGGACAATTCAGTTGAAAATAGAAAATCAACTAAACATACAACATTTTTTTATTATATTTATAGCACTGGCAGTACAAGTAACATAGTCAACGGTAGGCCATTACCTCTGAGTACGTTGCTTTTTAAGGTGTTCTAGAGAAATTTTTACTTCCCTAACTACTTTTGAAGCTGGAGTGTACTAAACGCTCACCATATGAACCGGTGAACTTATAAAGGTCATCTACAGCTAATAGTATTTCTCAAAATACTGTCCTAAACTTCCCGCCATGATCCGTTCACCTTTCGAGAATCGCAGAAAATCTTACAGGGTCAGCCGGTTTAAGGGAACCTTGATTATCGGCTCACCTTGACATTGACCACATACTTTCGACAAGGAAATGGCTGACTCAGAAAAAAACGTGACAAATTCCATTAATTACTTACTTAATGGTTAATTACATACATTTTAAGCAAACTTTTTATAAATGTTTGGTAGCTATACTGGACTCGGAACAGATAATAAATATTAAGAGCAGATTATAATACTCGTATGTAGTACTGTTAATGGCCAGCTATTGTTTAATTGCCTCAATAAAGAAATTTACCTCGCTCTTTTTACCGACCGCGGTGTTCTTACCGATTACCAAGGTTAAGCAGCGTTCGACTCGGTCGGCCGGAGATCGGTGACCGTTTGTGGCATTTTCATATTCGAGCTTCTCCACTCCGTGCTTCGGAAGCCGTTGGTCCCGGCTACCACTTAATATGGTAGTCGTTAAGCCGAGTTGGAAGCCTTAAAGGCAGCTAGATAAATTCCAACAGCAGGTGGCCAGAAACCTGCCTCCACAAATCCGCACTGGGTCCGCGTGGTGGAGTATGACCTAATCTCTTTCACCTCGATATGTGAGATAATTTGAGATTACAAAGTTGCTAAAAAACAACAGTGCCGACAGAAGTGAAAACTTGAACAACTTGCATGTGTATCTATGTACGTACATACACAATATATGTACATACTTATATACAGAGGTGTCGGTAACGGTAACAGTGTCGCGAGTCCAATGGTTTTCTTCCCATCTCAAAAATGCCAACGCGCCTAAGGAAGTTTTCACTTCAAAAATCACGTGATTAATGGACGACCCCCTTGTACACAGGTACACACACATATTCATACATACTAGTGGTCGCCCATTGGTCGAAATTCGACCAATATTTTTTATTGATTTAATGTATTTTTTAAGATTTGGCTTGATGTTATAGATAGAGAGATGTATTTTTACGCATAATTTAAAAATATTAGCTTTCTGCACTCCTTCTCTATATAAACTATAAGTGTGGGAAATTTCATACTCACACATTGCTTCACGTATTGATATAATGATTAATATAAATACATTATGAAAAGATTATGACAACATATTATTATTATTAAGCAAAGATACAGTGGAAAGTACCAAGTTTTAGATCTGATGCAAGGTCTGAAAGTCAAGGTACTAAGCGTACGCTTACCTTTATGTGTAGAATACGTGAGTTAGTAAAATACATGACCCACGTTCAATATCATATTAGGTAAGTACTATTAATATTTATTATTGACGGACTTTGTCTACTGACCTTAATTTTTTACCTATGAAAACGTTGCAAATAAAATTATTAGAATTGATAAAAAAATATATATCGCACTAAAATTGTGAGGTTATAATAAAAGCATTTTTCATTGTTAGTAACAGATGGTATTTTGCGTTAATTGAGCGCACGGGACAAAAAAATATGACTAGATTTACATGAACAGCAAACAAACAAAATCTTTTCGCTGCTGTTTGAGACAATTGTTTTCAGAATTTTACAGGGTTAGGAATGTTACAGATTTACATTCAGCCCACTCGCGCGGCAGTATACAATGAAATGAATAGGAAAATGAGCAGCTAGAGCGTGTAAAATCCTTATTCCCGCGCTGGTAATTTTTGCATGCTCACTTCCCTGATCTCTGCGGCGGTTTTCAACATAGTGCTGCCCAGTTTTAAGCTCACTTCTCTACACATAGTCGCATAAGTGAGCTGATTGTGAACCGAGGGTTATTGCATCACTTTTAGAAGGGAAATGCTGGGAGTAAAACAAAACAGCAAATCTGTAGTTTACAGTGACTCAAAAGTTAATAAATTCAATCAAATACCTAAGATAAAATTGAATATGTTTTTTGTTTAACATAACACGTTTAAAAATTATCAGATATTTTAAAATAAAAACGCGGGGCGCATCAATAGATGACGGAGTGTAGATAGGAGCTGTGTGAACAGACAAACATACAGACAAGAAAGCGCCGAAAAATCATAGTATAAAGAATACAGACAAGAAAGCGCCATAAAATCATAGTATAAAGATTTTTTCCTTATTTAATAAACACGAAAAAATTGTTAATGCTTAGCATACAACCAGAGATGGACAACATGTGAACAGATTAATGATTGTATTTGCATTTTTTAATATTCAATAATGATTCAAGATTAAAAGTGTAATCGTAATCGTTGAAGATTGCAACATGTTATTGTAATCGGTAATCATTAATACACCGACACGCCTATATATAATGGGGGTGGTTAATCATTAATCTGATTACATTTTGCCCATCTCTGTGTACAACCACGAACGGAGTAACATTTAATCTAATAATAATCCATGGCATAGTTTTTGATCTGTTTACAAACGTAAGTACCTCGGAGACAGATCGACCGTTTTTTTTAAAAACGGCACACCGCGGCGTTCCTCTGTCATTGACATTATTTTTGATTCAAAAACAAACACGCGAAACACTAGTAACCTTGTGCCATATTTCACTGAAAGATTCTTATCACTAATTGTTACATTAGTTTGATCAGTTACATTGATCATCGATGGCGTTATCTATTATTTACACTCAAGTTGTGTGGCGATTACCGATAGCTACTTCAAGTGTCGAAAATTCAATTTGGCGATAATTTAAAAAGTAACATATTTTTGCTTTGGTAAAAAACATATGATATCTTTCAAGGATGCACTAGCATTAAGTATATTTGTTTATAATATATAATAATAATAGCCCTGTTAAGAAACTGTTCCACCGTTGGGCACGGGCCTCCTCTCAAACTGAGAGGGCTTAGGCCATAGTCCATCATCACACACCTTCTAGAAACTCTTAGCGCAGATTTTCTCGCGATGTTTTCTTTCACCGTTAAAGCAGGTGAGTATTTTTAATACGCATATGCTTTTGAAAAGACAGGTACGTGCCGGGGTATGAAATGCTCTGACTTTGCAGTCCAACGGTCTAACCACTAGGCCATCACTGCTACTATATTTGTTTATCTGTCAGAATTTCGGAAACATGTAGGTCATTTGCAATTGCCTTTTGATTCGCTAGAGTGCGCAAAAGTCTAGACCAAATCTATCGATCGAACACAAGAGGCATTTGCTGAAAGATCGACACGTCGTTTTCTAGACGGCTCTCGGCATCTAGGTAGATTAATTCTTACAGTTTTTGCGGAAAGCATTCCATAGTTTGCGGAAAGCATGGCAGGCTCTTTTTTATAATGTGCGATTAAGCGTATCCTAATATTAATTACGTTATTTTTTCTTAACCTATATTTTCCCACTGCTGGGTAACCGTTTGTCCCATGAGTTTTCAAGCCGAGGCTATGTAGTTAGCCATCTCTGGCCAATCTTTTTGAAACGCATCCATGTTAACACGCCAATGTTCCTGGTTACGCTATTAGTCCTACTTTTTTGCGAGTTGTATACAGTAAGGATATCAGAAATATATACTTATGTTCTCATATCTTCTGCTTTACCTATCTGGGGGTCACGCATCAAGGTTCCGACTTTTGTCACAAATCAACACGACGACATTGCGGCGTCGCATAGATGGATAGAATACTCTTTATTGTACACCAATACATTAACATTATAGCGAGGTGTTGGGTTCAAATCCTAGGTCGAATAAATGTAATTTATCTATTGAAAAATTCCCAGTGTCAGTCCGGAGTTTGGAATTGTGCCCGATTTATGGCAATAGGCTTGCCTCCTATTATATGGGACCTAACAGCATCGGCGAAAGATGGGTGTACACAGTACACCCATCACAGTTTATTTGTTTATTTTATTTATTTATTACATTTCGATTAAAATATAAAAGCAAAAGTAAGATTTAAAAGACGGTACATTTGGCGGTCTTATAGTTAATAGCGCTCATTTTCAGACAAACAAAACTGAAAGAGCTAAAAATACAAATATAGAGGGAAATACGTTGCAGGTAGCATAGTTTGACGTTGTTTCCTACAACCGAAAGACTCTTTTTAATGGTTAATTAGTTATATTTTAATGATGACTATACTTTTTATACACAGTGTAATTTTAATCGTCCTGGAGCGAAGCTCAGATGATATATCGTATGCCTACTGTTCACAGGTACTACAAAAAGTAAAAAAAGAACATTTCAATAAGTAACCTAATACCTTAAATAATACTAATTAAGTGATTTAAAAAACCAACTTTTAACCAGCAGCGCAACAAGCGCAGAATGACATTGAGGGTCGGCGCGGCTCGTCAGCTGGCCAGTATATACCTACGGCGTTACGGATTTTTACTCTAGTTATATTTGTATAGGACAGTAGGTACATGTTACTTCTTGAATAGTTCTTTTAATTCTTTTTTTATTACCAGTGAACAGTAGGCATTAGATACATCATCTGGGCTTTCGCTCCAAGATGAGTAAAATTACACCTTGTACAATGTGTCCCCAAAGGTGGGCAAACATCGTCACTGTATGGATTCCTGAAGGCGGTCACAGGTGTCGTGGTCAATCGAGACGAAGATGGTGTGATGAATGGACACTTGTGCGCGAAAGACATGGATACTACTAGCTCAGGATTGTTCAATGTGGAGACTTCAAGGGGAGGCCTTTTTCCAGAAGTGGGACACAGGATAGGCTATTAAAAATATAATGTGTCAAGATTAAAACAATAAATGTTTTTTCGGTCTTTCTATTAAAATATTCTTATGCTTTGTTCTAGGTTCACTGATTGTAGTTGGATCTGCGCTGGTGGTGTGGCTCACCGACTGGGAGTACAAATACTACATCGACCCCGCTCTCAGTATAGTGCTGGTCATACTTATCCTCGCTTCTGTGTGGCCCCTTCTTAGAGAATCATCCCTTATTTTGCTACAAACTGTTCCTACGCACATTCAGGTGAGTTCAAATGCATTAATATTCTCTATCTCTTAACATATCATCACGCTAGATCCCTTGCGGGGCAGGTGGTAGAGTTCCAACAGGTTCTTTTACATCATTAGTCTATGGATTAAGCCCGTCTCGTTTCTGTTGATGTCTGAAAAAGTAGCTGAACGATTTAGTATCCTTCATTAACGGTTAAACAGGCAATACGTGCATCCGTATTCTATGGACGTACTTTAAAAGGTCAATTAATACTAAGGAATGTGTGCGATTGATTCAATGACTGACCCTTGCTTATGATATTAAAACGAGAGGGATTCTAATAAGTAAGAAATGACGAGTATACCACGGTGACAAAGGTTCTTAGACATCTGTCACCTTTCTGGGATAACAAAGTTGAGAGGAATGTTAGTTCCAACTAAACCTGTATATAGTAATCCGCGGTGGGTCCGCTAGAACTCCCCTCCTATCTGCCGCTACTCTCCCGATGCCGGAGCACCACGGCGAGACATCTAGTAAACGCCCCCCCCCCCCCCCTAAAGACTGGCCAAGCCGACGCTGTACCTCTCTGAGACACCCTTGAGCTCGTTGCCCCCTTGCCATTCCGGCTCGAGTGTAGTGGTTGCACGCTCGCCCTCTTGTCCGGTGAGCTGTAAAGGCCCTGCGGCCAACAGCGTAGATCATTCACACACACAAGAGTCCGCTGGATGGACTATGTCGTATATTCTCTTACCTCGATTTGTGAGAAAAGCCCTGTGCCCAGCATTATGTCTAAACAGATTTGTTTATTATCGTCTCACATTAAATCCGTGACCCATTAAAATAAAACAGTTTATCTGCGTACCTCAGAAACGATCTGGCGTGATGATATACTCGTAGATACTTAGAAAAAAGTTTCACTTTCTGTTAGTTTCATTCGGTGATGCCCAACAGAACTGCCGGTAATATCGAACCCTCCGTAACCCGAATCAGTCGTAATGTGTGCTCTTTGATAAGCCTACACAATATTGTTCGGTGACGTTGCATATTTGTTCAGGTGGATGCGATACAGAGGCGTCTCCTGGAGAAGGTGGACGGCGTGCTTGCCGTCCATGAGTTCCACGTGTGGCAGCTCGCCGGCGATAGGATCATCGCCAGCGCTCATATTAGGTGCGTATACGATAAAAAGAAAACAAACACCGCCATCTTAGATTAAAACTTGTCTAGATGGACCAGCAAGCAGTGATATCCTAGTGGTTAGACCGTTGGACTGCAAAGTCAGAGGTCTCGGTCTCGAAGGCATGTGCGTATTAAAAAAAATAACTATCACTTGCTTTTACAGTGAAGAAAAACATCGTGAGTAAACCTGCATGCCTAAGAATTTCTCGAAGTTGTGTCAAGTTCGCCAACCCGCACTGGGACAACGGAGGTGGACTATGGCCTTAACCCTCTCAGTTTGAGAAATAACTCGAAACGACGGGCATTTTAAAACCACAAATAAACCGTAACAAAATCCGATATATTTTAATTGAGACTTAATTTTTTCACTCACACTCCGTTTTTGCCCAACTCTGGTACGCCGAAATGGCATCCAATTTATCTATCAATATTAAGATACCATCAAGGGTAGATAAATTTTAGTACGCACACCAAAACATAGACAGATTTAGAACATTTAAAAAAAAAATCGCACGCAGGCATCTCGCATACACAGTGCGCAATAAAGGCCGCTTTTAGGCGCCATTTTTGTTAGCAATGCTCCATCTATAATATAATATTAGCCCTGTTAAGAAACTATCCCACCGTTGGGCACGGGCCTCCTCTCAAACTGAGAGGGCACGTCCACGCGACGATGGTATTTAGCTGTTTATCAATTCTCTTTCTCAGCTGCAATTGAAATACGGTATTGAAGAATTGTGCTAGTCCAATTGGCGCTCTGTAAGTGCTTTGGTTAGGACAAAGGGTGACGAGATGCGTCTTTCCATTTTTCAAAAAATATTTATAAAACCTACATTATTTTTGTGTCTATTTCGCCAGAACACACCAGATATTCATTTATTATATCTTTCTTTAAAAAAAAAAGTGGCCCCATTTTAGAAATTATTCCTGTATTGTGGGTGCGTCTACAGACGAAAAATTTCCTTATGCCACCATCTAGACCGTAACAAATAATTGTGATTGTAAAGTACTTGATCCAACAAGCTACCTACGGTCAAGCCATTTATTGTACGATATAGATTAGAAATATTAGACAAACAAACTAAAGAGGACAGACGGTTGCGATTCGAAAGGACACCGTGTGATTATGAGCTTAGCGCGTAATACATTTTACCTCGCTTTGAATGTTGCTGATAAAACAATTCGCAAACACATTAGATGGAAAATATTTTATATAATTTATACTATGACAAAGGTAACCCTGTGTGAAACAACTATGAGAATGGAGGGGAAGCGAGAGAGTATTATATTAAATTAATCTGTTGGGGCTCTACTCTTTGCTTACCACTCGAAGGTTCTGGCGCGACGGGCATACATACGAGGCATGCCTTTTAAGTTCTGTCGTTTCCATATTTCCCGGCAATTTTGAATTTGGAACTGTTCTATATTCGAATGTGTTTAAATTTTGAATCTCAAAACAGTTGAAAGTATTAGGATTAATGCTATTGTTTAGTCACAGCGTCGACTGGAATCTGTCAGGTTACGTACGAAAATGAATCTTTCTAAGGAAAATGTTCGTGCAATAATTTTCTACAACTTTAGAAGAGGCCTGACACGGCTTCAGTGTTTTGAAGAGCTCACATCTGTGTTCAGTGATGAAGCCCCATGTCTGCGGACTGTCGAACGCTGGTATTTAGAATTCCAGCGTGGACATACTAGTGTTAGTGACCAATCTCGCGAAGGACGCCCAACATCCGCCTCCACTGAAGATAACATCATTGCTGTGAGACAACTTATTCTCGAAGATCGTCATGTGACGTATCGAGAGATAGAGGCTCTATTAATCATCTCAGGGACAACCATTCAGAAGACCTTGCATGAAGCGCTTGGTGTGAGAAAGCTAGTTTGCCGTTGGATACCGCGTCTGCTTTCCGACGATCACAAGGCGGCCCGCGTCAGATGGTGTAAGAAAAGTCTGCAAAGGTTCAACCGAGGAGAGTCAAATCACGTCTACGACATCATCAGTGGTGACGAATCTTGGATCTATGCCTACGATCCTGATTCCAAACAACAATCTACAATCTGGGTCTTTCAAGACGAGCCAAAGCCGACTAAAGTTGTTCGTTCTCGAAGCACTTCAAAGAAGATGGTGACCACGTTCGTGGGAAAAACCGGCCATGTTGCGACTATTGCACTTGAAGATCGTAGAACGGTTAACGCATAGTGGTATACCACAGTTTTTTTACCACAAGTCATCGCCGAACTTCGAAAATCTAACTCAAAGCGACGCATCATCCTGCACCACGACAACGCAAGCTCACACAGCGCTCGTCAAACGACTGAGTATTTGAAGCAGGAAAAAGTAGAAATTCTTCACCATCCTCCATACAGTCCTGACCTAAACCCTAACGATTTCTTTACATTTCCTAAAATTAAGAAAAGTCTTCGTGGTCAAAGGTTCCAGTCCGGTCAAGAAGCAGTCGACGCTTTCAAGTCAGCCATTTTGAACACCCCCACTTTAGAGTGAAATAAATGTTATAATAACTGGTTTGAGCGAATGGAAAAGTGTATTAAGCTACGTGGTAAATACTTTGAAAAACAATAAAAAGTACTATAAGGTTCTAGTTGTGTTTTTTTCTTTATACGACAAAACTTAAAAGGCATGCCTCGTATATTAAAAGAAAGCTTATAACGACCAGCTGCTATTTTTTTTTAAGGCGCGCAATTGTAACTTTTAAAGGCTTTGTAAAGACTAGTAGTAAGACGCGGAAGACTGGAGGATTGCCTACGTATGTACATGTTTCGTTCGAATAGCATTACAGTCTACTAGATACGGCATATTGATAGGCACCTCCGTGCTTCTATGTAGATATAAACTTATTATGAATCATGAGAACTTCCTTGCACCCTGCTATCTTTTGATGCATCCAATCCTATTCAGGAACCACATACAATAAGCAATTTTAAAAAAGGTTCCTCTGCTTTGGTTATAATGGAAAACTTTGATCAAGCCAAAAAAAACCAAAACCATTTATCGTATAACTTTCAGTGAAAGGTTAACGATACCGAATTTTTTCTAGAATCAATACCTAGTCTTATTTCGTGTCACGGTATGCTAATGTGTCTGTGGGTTACGAACGCTAACCTGACGTTAACCTCGAACTGGTTACATTAATCGTTGTCATGTCACTGTCAATCTTTCGGAATCCAAAATCAATTAGCACTTGAAGTTAACGGGGCCAACGATTAAATATATCTTCCAAAGCATGAAGACGCTCGAAAATGAAAGTGCCACAATGGTCACCCATCTCAAACTGATCGACCGAAATGCTGCTCAACCTTGGTGGTTGCTACGAACACCATAAAGCCACAGCGCTACAAGCGCTCTATTTACCTACTCGTAGTTGAAGTAGCCACTTGAAAATGCACTGTCCTTCTGTCAAACAGCCGGCGGTCTCAAAACTAACTATGCAAGTTTGTATTATCAAGTATGTTGCACAAGTAGGAATGCCCAATACTTCGCATATGTTCGTCAACACACACTCATGCATATTAAGTGGGCATGAGGGCACTGTACTGCCATATGTAAAGTAATTGTAGAGTTGTGAATTTAAAATGCAGCTAACAGTGGTAATGGATAATAATCGGTTAGCAATTATTTGATGTGCCGTATTTCGAATAGTCGAGTTTATTAGCCATACTTATTTTATATTAAAAACGATATAATTAGTCGATAATTATGATTATACGATAAATATGCCCAAGTGCTCTCGGAGCACCCATTTGAGATATTTCTATCGATATGGGGAACTTCCCTACCTGAAGAACATAGATTTTGGGTTTTTAATTTTTGCTTATTAATATCTATATAGTCACGCCAGGTCCCTTGCGGGATAGGCAAGGATTAAAAAGTCCCAATAGGTTGTTTACTAAATACTTATTGTCGATTATACTTAATAGTATTTAACTGTTGGTTGGTTGGTGTGGCTCTAGCTAAATTTCCACTCCGATCTAGGTCTCGAACCTATTCGCGCCTTTATTAAAAAGGCGTCAACACGTCACTTCGTGAACGCATCTACCCATGCGAATCCGTTAATCGTAGCCACCGCCGACTACGATCTCCCCTCCGACCCCTGCCGCCACCGCCGGCCGCGACATGTTCTCACCGACCCCCCCGATGCTTTGTCATCCCTTCTTTCCGCTCAGAATACGGGCGACGACGAGGACGTAGTAGTAAATCCCCTCCCATAGCCGGCGGTTGACCGGTGCACTTAGTAGTGCACCCGTCCCCCTACAGCGACTGTCCCAACCGAGGGCGCCCTCGAGTATGTCGCCTCTTGCCCTTCTGGCTGGCTAGAGCGTAGTGGTTGCACGCTCGCCTTTTAGTCCGGTGAAGCTGTAAAGGCCTCGCGGCCAACAGCGTACATCATTCACACACACACACACACATCTAGCTAAATTTGTAGTATTTTTGTTATTATTTTATAACAAAAACACTTAAAAATTAGAAAGAATGTCAGACTATAATTAGCCATTGTCAAAAAATAAACACTGTGATTCCCTATGCGACGAAAAAATAAAAACCGATGAATAGAGTACCACTATATATATATATATACTTATGGCGGTCAATCGCATCTCACCTTTTTTTTACGAGGAAAAATACCTAACGCATACCCCCGGGCCGAGGGCACGGTCCGGGTGGTTCTGTGGGGCTTGCACCCACTAAAACCCCTCGGCGTCCTACTGCAATTATGCCGGGCCACAGGAATCGTCACTCACCTCACCTGCAACTGCACCTAATGTACAGAATCTACACATACATTACTTTGTGAAGACACCTTTTATATAACACGCACACTTTAGCGTCACTGCACAACAAAGTAATCGAACGAATATAGTATGTATGACTCCTTTGTCTTGCTTCAACTCCCACATGCTCCTGCCCCTTCAAGGGTTATTTCACCACGAGTCCGAAAATATTTGATTCCTGAAATAAACCCTTAAATACGAGTCATACCTCTTAACTTCAATCGTTTTGAAACCCTATATACAATCTTCGACACAGAATTCACACATGAAATAAAATGCCAAAATTGAACATAATATTGCTGTACATGGCAAATATATAAGCTTTTTAGGCTTTACTTACTATAATCCCCGCAAGGGAGCCGACGTGATGAATTAGATAGATGGTAGAGTTGGGCAAAAATTAAATTTCAATTAAAATATTTCGGTTTTTATAGCGGTTTTTATTTGTGTTTTAAGTTCCCGACGTTTTAAGTGCTCTCTAGCACTCATGGTTACGGGAGGGATTGTGGCGTTTGAGGTCCAAAATCGTTGTTATTCCGGAGTACCTGAGGGAGGGGGATCAGTTTAAGTTTTAATTAAACAATTGTTTGCATAGAATAGGACTTGCTATAATTTAGATGTTTTTATTTCTGAGAGACCACTGCTATTGTTGAAATTATTCAATTGTTATTTTTAGTTAGACATAAGCATCTACAAAAATTACAAATTGGTATGTTAAAAAGTAATCCTTCAAGTAGTAGGTACTCCGCCACGCGGCCGCGACTTGTTCTCTGCGATCCCCCCGATGTTTTGTCATCCATTCTTACCGCTCAGAATACGGGCGACGACGACGTAGTCGTAAATCCCCTCCCATAGCCGGCGGTTGACCGGTGCACTTAGTAGTGCTCCCCGTTCCCCCACAGCGACTGTCCCAACAGAGGGCGCCACGAGTATGTTGCCTCTTGCCCTTCTGGCTCGAGCGAAGTGGTTGCACGCTCGCCCTTAAGTCCGGTGAAGCTGTAAAGGCCTCGCGGCCAACAGCGCACATCACTCACACACGTGGACCCAGTGCGGATTGGTGGAGGCAGGTTTCCAACTGGGCTTAACGACTACCACATTAAGCCAAGTAACCAAGACCAACGGCTTAACGTGCCTTCCGAAGCACGGAGATGTTCGAATATGAAAATGCCTCAATCGGTCACCCATCTCGGCCAACCGAGTGAAACGCTGGTGATCGGTAAGAACCGCGGTCACACAGCCATAGGAGCGCGTCAATAGTACATAATTAATGTTAAATGCCTAAACTGAAGGTGTATAAAAATAAAACATAGTAAGTAGCACGGTCGTGTGCGACGAAATAAAAAGAACTAGGCTAAGGCTTAAGTGTTTGTAAAAAACAGAGATTTATTTAAAAACTTGGCACGAATACAGCTACGCTACTAAAGCCTAAGGATCGGGTATAATTAGAATTAATGGTCTTTCAGCTATGCTGCATTTCAATAAATATAGATAATGCAAAGAATCTAGTATAATTTTATTGCAAGAAAGTAATGCTAAATATTCTATTCGTCTAATCGTATGACCGTGACCGTGGTACAATTTTACATTTGTTTTTATTTTACTAAAAACACCGTCTTGCCCGCATTTTCCAAGTGGCCGTGGCAGCGATGTTCTGTATATGCCGACGATTTTAGGACGCAATGTAATAGCGAACCCCCAATTCCTCACTGCTACTATTTTTTTACTTACTGTGCGGCTTGTCCACCAGTTCAAGGTCGCTCAGCGAGCTATGGAAAGAGCTATGCTCGGAGTTTCTCTTAGGGATCGAATCCGGAATGAAGTTATTCGTCAGAGAACCAAGGTTACCGACATAGCTCAGCGAATTAGCAAGCTGAAGTGGCAGTGGGCAGGTCACATATGCCGCAGAACCGATGGCCGTTGGGGCAGACTGGTTCTTGAGTGGAGACCGCGTGTCGGCAAACGTAGTATAGGGCGCCCTGTAGCTAGGTGGGGCGACGATATTCGTAAGGCAGCGGGCAGGGATTGGAGAAGGAGAGCTGAAGATCGAGCTCAGTGGCGTGCCATGGGAGAGGCCTGCGTCCAGCAGTGGACTGACACGGGCTGATGATGATGACTATTTTTTTCAAAATCGAAAGTTTTGAAAAAAAATACTAAACCAAAAGGCACTTATCAGGCGAGACTCTAACACCCGTTCGGAAAGTCATTCCTGTGGAGAAGAAGGGCAAGAACTCTACGGTTACTCTTTTTAAAAATGAGAGTTTTTCAATTCTTTTTGTATACATTGCATTCATGGGGTATGGGAGAACAATGCAGACCGAGTTAAATAGATGTGCTTAAGTATAGATTAATCATAAGTGTACTTAGAGTCATGGTATCGGTCAGTGTCTACATAGTGCTCTCATTTACAAAATAGAGATGTTGTAAAGGTATATAATAAAAAGTATAAAAGAAGAAAAAAAAGGTTACTATAAATATGTAAGGAGTGCGTACAAAATAATTGGCTATAGCTCCAGTGTGATGCCGAACGAGACATAATTTAACAGTATTACGGTACATGTTTAATCAGTCAAAGGATGGAGGAGAGACCACTTCTCCACTAAACACTACACTACGCCAGGACCAAGCTCATCGAGCAATTAGGCAGTGTAGAGCTTTGTTTGTTTGCAACATCAACCGAACAACGTCCTCTGCAGGAGGAAGGCATCACCCAAAGATCACGACAACGCGGTCGTTGTGAACAACGGTTGGTGCTGGACGCGTCCAGCTTTAACCTGCGAACTTCACCACCTTATGAGGCCCTACCCACTCCACGCCTTCTGGTACAAGGGCGCCAGTCGAGAATCTTTCTGCCCCAACAACCGTCAATTTTACGAACAATGTGCCCCGCCCACTTCCTTATGTGGCAATTTTGAGAACTATATCGGGGACTTAAGTTATCCTGCGGAGTTTCGTTTATATAAATCGCCCTTTAAGGTGATACTGGTGGGCAAGGATCTTCTCTCGAATCCAGGAAAAGTGAAAAAATAAGTCCACCATTAAGTTTGCGTTTAATCACCAATTATGGAATCACCATCAGCCTAAAGACGTCCACTGCAGAACATATGCCTTACTTACTATACTCTTCATTACCTAAAATTAAATTTTATCAGTTGGTAAAGTGGATTTAATTTATTAAAACTAACGAAATTAGGTCGCAGAAAATATCATTCATTGTCTTATTTATCGTCATATTTAACACCCAGTCTGCACCAACGAACATTCGCTCTTTGTCATTTGAACGCGCCAATAACTGCGTGATAATCAAAGCCTTTTAGTGCACCAGATAAGGGTTCTGATGAATAATCAGCTGTGTAAATATAGTTATCATTTTTGTTAGCTTTTTATAACCCTACCCGGGAATAGATATTGCTTGGAATGAACATACAGCAGCATGACAATATTCCTAACGGGCGGCCGGGGACAATCGGGCTACTGGTTAAAAAGGTAATACAAAGTTCAAACAACTCACACAATAAAGTGTTAAGGACTGGGGGTATGTTTATGTTGCCTAATAAATTCATCCTTTACATTCCCACTGCTAGGTAAAAGTCTCCTTTTACAAATTGAAGTAAGAGAGAATAGGTCATTCTCCACCACGCAGACCCAGTGTGAATTGGTGAACGCAAGTTTGTGGCCTTTTTCAACTTATTGAACCGCTCCTAATACTTCTAACTTCGCTTAACAGCTACCACATGAATTGGTAATGAAGGCTTAACGTGCCTTTCATAGCATGGATACAAAGGTGGAAATGCCAAAAACGGTCATTCATTTCAGACTATCCGAGCCAAGTCAACACTTGGCTAATCTTGATGATCGCTACAAATACGATGGTATCAAAGCGCTACGAGTGCCTCGATTTATATAAATAATAAAATATATTTTTCTCCGTTAATTTTGTAAGATCACAGCAAAGTACCACTTACCTACTAATCCGGAGACTATACGTCCTTTCAAACGTGTCATGCACAAATAATAATTTACTATCTGTTGAGACTGACATCAGTTGATAAGAAACAAATCTTGAAAAACAAATCTCAAGGAGAAAATAAAATTAATTATCGCAGCTAGTGTATATGTGATGAACTGTGGAAATAGAAACAGACGACGTATGTAATTAATTACATGGATTTATAGCACACTGTGTTCTATGGCAACACAGCTAAGAACAGTTATTTTTAATTAATAATACAAATAAAATATTGGATATTATAGTTACCTATTACTTTGTTCTATAAATCATTCATGTTAGTAAAGATCACACGTGTATGACTAAGACGGAAATGTGTCCTACCTACTCGTACTTCCCCATGCGGTCATAAATTCCTTGTTTACGCCATTGTTTACCGGAATACTGGCTTGATTTATACAAGGAAACATGATTTCATGATTATAAATAATATTTCTAATGCTGTATTGTTAATTCTGAGATGAAATATACTTCAACATTGTTAGTATCTCATTCGCATAAATTCGATGTTCCTGCGCACCCGGTAGCGTTTGCTTTTGAAGAACATTGTTCAGAAACATTGCTTTTGGCAACCGCCCAATCCCAACTAGTCTTTGTCCCAGAATCAATGTCAATGAACCAATGCACAGGCGCCTTTATTTCTCGTGTTATGGATTCGTGAAAGCATCAACATTAAACGAATGGACCCACGCAATTCTTTTATTAAATATGGTACACATGTCTGCGTTCGAAATATCTATATTTATATCGGCGAGTGGTCGTCCTTGTATTTGTTTCTCTGTTTTGCAAGGAATAAATTTAGATACTTACATGAAGTGGCATTGAACATGATATATTATCGACTAAATTCCATGTGGAAAAAAATAGAACGATTTTTAAAATTACAATGTAATTATAATACTGCAGCTTTTTTTATGAAGTGTGATGTCATCCATCTCCATTTTTAGGGTTTTAGTACAACGTCTTCAGTCAGAAAGTCAGCTTGGAAGATATAGGCGTGCCATTTTTTTGTTTATATCGTGTAGATATCACTCACGATGGGCCTCATAAGAAGGCTCTAGGTCACCCAAAGGACAATGGAAAGAGCTATGCTCGAAGTTTCTCTGCGAGATCGAATCAGAAATAAGGAGATCCGCAGGAGAACTAAAGTCACCGATATAGCGTAGAATTCCCAAACTTAAGTGGCAGTGGGCTGGGCACATCGCTCGTAGAACTGACGGCCGTTGGGGCAGAAAGGTTTTTGAGTGGCGACCTCGTACCGGAAGACGTGGAGTGGGCAGGTCCCCCACAAGGTGGAGCGACGACCTGGTGAAGGTCGCAGGTAGAAGCTGGATGCGTACATCACCAAGCCGGTCGTTGTGGCGATCTTTGGGGGACACCTTTGTCGTGCAGTGGACGTCTTTCGGCTGATGATGGTGTAGATATACGGTTATATATGTTTCGGATATTTGTATTAACAATATTGGCTTTGTAAGTTCGTTATTGCTGAAAATATCATTTAATGTTCCGCGTATGTTACTGCGATTTTCGTCATTCTTTCATGTTTATTTAAAATGCGAGAGTTGACGAGTTGTTGAAATAACAATCAAATGAATATGACTGTGTTTATATGATTCGTCATTGTGTGAGATTATCGATGACATAACATCATAATGTTTAAAATTCACGGGCCGCTCGCGAAGCCTCCCAAATATACACAGAGATTTTGAAATTAAGATATTAGTGTGGAAGGTTTTTTAACAATCGATATTAGGTCTTATCTATACAAGGTCTCATTATGAAACGTTCATACCATTTTTAGGATTTCTATTACTAAAATAACAAACCAGTATGTGAGAAAACATATTTCCAAATACTGAATTACCTACCATTGTGTAACTTTGCTGAAAATATATCATCATCATCAGTCAGCCTGTTGCCAGCCAACCCCACGGTTGGTAGACCTGTAGGTCTACCATGAAACGTAATTCCGAAGTTTCGGATCGAAATTTCGGGCGATTCCTACCACGAAGTGCTTTCATTCCGAAATCGGTCCCGAAAACGGCTTGTGACATTTCGTCCGTCTTAAAATGCTACCATGAAGTGATTCGAACAAACGAAGTTTCGGTATTTTGACAGCACTTCTTTCGTGATTTTAACCTCAATTATACGAAAACCAAAGAGGTAACTTTTTACTTTCGTAAGTATGAACTTTAATTCTTTGGCTATTTAAATATAAACTCGAATGGTTTAATGGAAAATTTTGTTGATATCTTAAAGCAATAAATGCGTTCAAACTGGAATTATATGGTGTTTTTATAATATGATTATTGCTATTTTAACATAAGAGTACAAAATACGGAAAAACACGATTTTTCTATAAATCCTTTCAAAGATCGAAAGCAGAAGGGCATCCGCCTAGGTTGCGATGACTCTCATAATAATTCTTGTCGAGTTGTTTTTAAATACCAAATAGCCTTTGTTGCCGTTAAAAACAAAATATAAAAATGGTAAAAACACAAAAAAAAATACTATTAGTAGTAGGTACGAACTCGCATCGAGTTCTATAGTAAATTTGACATTATTTATTGCGCCATTTCAACTTAACAAATAATTGCGTAATTTTGGAATATTATATGCATAGTTCGTGCCTTTATGTCATTATGACAGCTTGACATTTAATAATTTTACACGACTAACTTGGAATGTTCATTAGTTACCATGTGTCTAATAAGAAACGAATGCACTTTTTATTAGGTGGGTTTATACTACTTCATTTATTACTAACTTTTTTTGTAAACGGGAACATACTTCTCATCTGTTATTCATTCACGAACACAGTCTATGGTGCCCGACCGAAAGAAACAAATCCGATACAACTTCATGGTAGGTACACGCATCGTATTTCGTTCGTGTATCGTTCGCCTCCGAAGTTTCGGATTGAAACTTTCATGGTAGACCTACTGTCCTCTATTGACCACGCAGACCCGGAGCAGATTGATGGAAGCTGCCTATCGTCGGAACTTATCAAGCGGCCTATATGGCATCTAAACTCAACGACTATAAGATGAAATGGTAGTCGGGATCAACAGCTTCATACATTTGGAAGCACAAATAGGTTGAAAAATGGAATTCCCACAAAGTGACTGTTTAAATTATGTTACTTGGGAAATCATTAAAAATAAAATAAATTTGACATTTTTAATGTAATACTTATAATTATCACACACTTGTGGTTGAGAACCTTCCTGGTAAACTCAGCTAAATCGAAAAAAGAAATATTTTTCCTTTACCATATTTCAAGTTCAACATATTAATTTTATTAAACAATTTTCTTTTCCTTATAGATGTAGAAATCTCTCAGAGTACATGAAAATAGCCGAAAAAGTGAAGGAGTTTTTCCACAATGAGGGTATCCATTCGACCACCATACAACCGGAGTTCGTTGAACTACCACTGGGCGGCAACGAGGTTAGTATTTGGGAAACCAAACATTTAGAGGTAACTTATTACTACTAACGACCCACCCCGGCTCTGCACGGGTAGCACGGAGAAATGTCATCATGGCTCGGCCTTATCTCAAAGTATTTCTTTAATTATATTGTACCTACCTAAATTTTCCTCGTGAATCAGTCTGTACAAAAACAGATAACGGAAAGACCGAATATTATTCTTATTATGCGTGTTTCAAATATCACGTACGCTTCCGAAAATACCTCTTGCAAGGGTTTCAGAGACTCAAACAGGAGTGACAAACTGCCTCGTTGGTGTAATGGCACATAATGCGACTGGCAATCACGAGGTCTCAGGTTTGAAGGCTAGGTCTGCCAAACTGTTTTTAAGTTTTTGAGAAAATCTGAATGGTCGTATGTTGGAATATGGACCGGTCAATAGATTCGCTCTCTATTAAAGTCCGTGATATGTGTGTATGCATAGTCACCTTGCCAACCCCATTTGGGGAATGACGGACGGTGACTGTTTATTTTTTTTTACTGAAATAGACCCAGATCTAGGGCAAACTTATGGAATGCCATAACTAACTGCTTGATTGATATTAAATTGATATCCTCGATGAGTAATCCGTAATCGGTTAGCGGGTTTAAGACGAACTATGAGAGTGGAGGAAGCCAGGGAAGCCTATAAAGAAAAAACCTGTTAGAACTCTGCATCCTCTACCTACCTCGCAAAGGATTTAGCGTGATGATATAGATAAATACGACTGGCTCTCTAAACTAGTCCTTTATATATTTCTATATGTAAGTGTTACTAACTTTTGTATAGATATGTAATGTATTTTTAATTGTCCTTAAATAGTTTTTTGTAAGAACAAACACAACCTTATCGTTACGAGATAAGTCGGTAACCTTTCAAAGAGGTAAACTGTATTAAATTTGGCATAATGTGTTGTAATTGGAATGATAAAATTATGGATAGCATACCAAGTCTATCTACGATCTTTTACGACTATAATAGAAGATATCGTAATACTTATAATTTTAATTTAAAGAGCCATTTTAAAAAACAAGCTTCTTTTGCGAACATACAACGAAAATATCTGGCTTAGTTGAACAGTTTCCTTGGCTTCCTTCGGGCATTATCATTAGTCCTTGGACACCATACGGGTCTAAAGTACTCATCAGGTCAAATCCAACGAGCCAGAACACGGTGAACACGGTAGCCACCTTTTGGCTTCATCATCAGACCCTAAACACTATCCGGTTGTAAAGTACTCGTCAATACCAATCTAATAGGCCTAAACGCGAGAGGGTTACGTTGTATAGTTCACATGTTCCTATGGCCACCTTCCCACTCCATCATCAGACCAGCTCCATGGTACTATATTATTACATTGTCGTCGACTTTACATACGTATGCCAAATTTCAGCTCTATCGGATACCTGCAAGTGCTTGAAAGATGGATCACAAGATTTGAACCCGAAAAAGACAGACAGACAAACGAACGAACATTGCAAGTTATATAAAAGCTTGTAAAAAGCAATAATTGCATTATAGTTTAGAAGTAAATAATTTCTGCCGCATTACAATATTACTGGCAGTGTGCTAGATGGGATTCCCATCCGCTATTTAACTCTTTAGGTGATGAATTTTCAATTAATCTTTTCTTCTTTTCCTACTTGTTATTCAAACAAGAAATTATTCCTGTGTCGTGGATAAGTTAAAATTTGGACCGTACTACTACTGATCGAAGCTGGGACTACTGAATCCAGTTGGCATAATGACTTAAGCTCTTAACCACTGCACCAAGCCAAGGTTATATAAGGAATACTGGACCATACCTACATATGTATGACCATATGTACAAGGAACTCTAATGCACCAGTTTAGGCTAATTTTGACTGTCAATCAATCAGCGAGAGTTCTATCACACTCACACAAACAATAGAATATCTTAGTACTAGCGATCAGAGAAGAATCATCCACACAAACGCGTGTGTGAATGGCTGAATATAATATTAAATAAAAAAACATAGAAACGAATACTAATAATATATTTATGTAAATTGTTAATAAAATGAATTGCTAGACAAATTATTATATAAATAAGCGAAGTATAATTTGTATTAAATTAAAATGAAACAAATCTGTAATATAACCCATATTTATTTGTAGCTATTTAGCTTATTATGGGAAGCAATTGAGCATAACCACTGTCTATTATTATAGAAATAATATTGATATATTCATCAACTAAATATTGCTTTATTTTGATAATACAATACTTCTAGATATACTTATCTTTTTAAACTATACCGACAACAACCAGAGTGTCCGTTCCTGACCGTTGTCACGAGACAAGTGTCCCCTCTTTGACAAGGCACCTACTTTTATACAAATACCCCCACTTCTTGCCGATCACAAACAGAGACTTTTAAATACTTAAATGTTTACAAAGATACCTAAAATCACTGTTTTATGTTTAAAATACATGTCAGTGTCCAAAATAACAAATTCACTTTAAATAAGCAATAACAGACTATGTTTATAATGAAACTATGTTTATAACAATAATCCAATATTCTAACACGTGCACTACGCGACTTCATGGTAGGTTTCATAGGGTAGTGTTTATCTATCTATCTATCTATAACCTCACGCCAGATCCCTTGCGGGGTAGGCAGAGAGTACAGAGTTCCAACAGGTTCTTTCCTTACATACCTCTCTGGCTTCCTCGACTCTCATAGTTCGTCTCATACACGCTCGCCGGTTACGGAGACTCTTGACTTTTCCATCAGATAAGACTCGGTTTATTTGGTCGTGGTAGGATAGTCTAGGTCTTCCCCGGTACCTGCATCCTTCCACTTTCACATTGTATATCTGTTTTGTAATTCTTTCCTCTGGCATTCTTTCTATATGCCTGAACCAACGGAGCATGCCCTTTCTCATCTTTACACCGATACTATCTTTCATACCTACTCGCTGTCTTACTATGCTGTTGCTAATGCGGTCGGTCAGCTTCACTCCGCACATCTTCCGCAGAGCTCGCATTTCTACCGCATTTATCCTACTTTCATTCTCCTTCTTACATACCCAGCTCTCGCTACCATATAACAGCGTTGGGACAAGAACTCCGTTATGTATGGCCAGCTGCGCCTTATGGCTTAAGTGCCGGCTCCCGAGTAGCTTTCCCATCGCACCATTCACTCTGTTCCCTGCACTCACTCTTCTCTCTATGTCAGCGGTGTATTTCCCATCCTTACTGAAGGCGCATCCAAGATATACAAACTCATTCACTTGCTCCAGCACTTCGTTACCAACCACAATCCTTACATTCGTTCTGGTTTCTTCCCTTTCAAAAACCATAATCTTGGTTTTCTTCACATTCAAGTGATAATTAATTATTATGATTAGTGTTTACTGTGGTTTAAATAAGTAGATATACTGTACTAGTAATTATATACTGTAGTCTGTGTGTGAACACTAACTGGCCACGGCATACCGTGTCATTGACGGATTTGAAAAGTTATATAACCCCAGATCTCTATCTATAGCTCCTAGCCTGATCCCCTAGTCCGGTGAAGCTGTAAAGGGCCCTCTGCCAACAGCGTAGATTAGACCCACACATAAATCTTGTTCCTAAATAGGTGTCGTCCTCGTCCGAGAGACGGTCAGTGCTGATCAAAGGCGCCTAAAGATCGCTACGACGACCGACTTTGTGCTAAGATAGTATACTCAACTAATTTTATTTTATTTTCCCAATAATATAGATAATAAGCGGCGCGTCCGCCGAAGCCCCGTGCGCCCTGCACTGTCCGCCGAACGACTTGTGTCATAACGCGACGTGCTGTGGGCCCAATCAACAGGTGCGTCCTTTGAACCAGCTCACACCCCTACTTGATATAAGTACACACACACCATGAAACATCACTTAGAGCCTGTTACACGGCCCTCGAGTAAAGTGCTGGTTAGTTACTGCTTGATGCATTACTCGGTCAACGATCAAATATAGAAATGGCACCATCAAAAGGCAGACAAAAGTGGACGGTACAAAAAAATTAACAGCCTTCCGCTGTTTTGCAAATACAACTTCAAGTGATACGAGTAAGGTACAATATTCCCTAATTTATGTTTATATCATAACTATACATACTCACGTAGATTTGGGGTACGTTTTATAGCGTAACTTTTGAACGGGAGTGTATATTGGCTAACTTAATCGTCGGATAGGGTAAAAATCGTATATAGCAACTTGCAACTTTAATTGTCAATTAGCCTACTTCAGACTTTACTCGTGGGTGGTGAAGGCCCTTAGAATATATTATTGCTCGTTGGAAATTTGTGTAATAGAATAAAAGTTATCACATGTTTCAATGAGAATAGCAAACTATGGATGTGGAATAAAGTATTCATATACTATATTATGACGATATAGTTGCATTCTGTAGAGTTTAGTATAAAATATAACAGTAGGTATGTCTATTTTCCTAAAATACGACGTTCCGGGCAGGATGCAACATTTTATCCCCAAAATTGACGTCAGTGTAGAATTAACGAATAGCAGCGTACAGTGTACGGATATTTTATGAACTCTAAAACAAATACCTACATATATAAACTTGGCAAGCTAAATTGACATCGGCGAATAGCCAATAGGGCTCCCTGAGACGTTATAGAGACAACACTATATCAATTTACTCGTGTTTTATTTATGGTATACTTTCTGACACACGTAAACTTGACCGTAATTAAAAATTGACCCTTATACATCCAGTGACTCCAACGATATACATTTATGCATGGTCACGGGCAATAATATATTAGTATTTTAGAACTTTGTCGCAGTAACGTCATGTTTACGAACACCGGAGTTTATTATACAATCTTTACTACGACAAGGTACTAAATTACTTACCTTATTTTCGTCCAATCATTCGTACCACCATATTAAGTTTAAATCTATTACATTCGTTGATGGGTCTTGAAGATGCTTACAGTAGCGCTATGCGACTGACGAAGTATCAGAACAACTTACCGACGGTGAAGTGTTAAGAAGTTCGGACATTTTTTTTGTAGCAACCAATTTTGTTATTTAAATGTACCTAAAATATAGTTCATTTTCGCACTACCATGTTCATGCACTTAGGAGGTCTTGTCACTTCACCGTCGTTATGGCGCGGAGATGAAGGGAAACCGCCTATTCTAGTACTTAGATATTAACATCATTGAACACACCTAATATATCAAATTGTGGTAAAACGCAAGAAAATTAGTAGTAATTATTGCTGAATGTTTTAAATGTAGACCGTAACTGCCTAGTTATAAGGAGCATTATCCTGTGGAACCTTCCCGACCATCTTCATTAGTGTTATTTTGTACATTTAAGCATGATATATTTATTTGTTTTGTAGAAATAAACCATATGTATAATGTAACTTCATCATAATTCATGTTATTGAAAATTCAAAATACGTATATGTTGGGAGGATTCACTACTCATTATCATTAAACATAAATATTAGGTAAATAGAATGAAGCTTTCAACAAACATTGTCTATATACTTTCATGCTAAATGTCACGTCTGATGTTATCTAGAAAGAATAAGTTGTATGTAATGATTATACAACGTGTAAGGTAAATAACACAAGACCACAGACACATATCTCAGACACCTTAATTAGATTATTGCTTCGCAAATTTAGTATTAAAATCGAACTGCCATCTATAAAAAGTTCGTTGAGATATCGATATCTAAGTTCACTACGAAACCGTTATGTATTTGTATTGAGGAATGTTTTAGAAGTGTAAACATAGTCGCTGGCTTGCTTTGAATTATGATACTATTTTGTTTAGTAGGGCTAAAAAACTATATATATTTTGAAATTGATTCAATTCCCGATTTATTTGTAAGTAACTACTATTACGTCTAGCTTTTATTACCTTCCACGTTGTATAAATAACTTAATTTTTGTAAAATGTCACGTATATACCTTATTATATTATTGTAAATATATACGTAACCGTCCATAAAACACACATAGCTTTTGTCCCTTTGTCCCGGAGGGGTTATTTTCGTCCCAATGTATCGGGCGACGAGCCTGTCGTCATTCTTTGTACATATCGTTTTCCATGTCTTCGGAAACCATTTCTTATAGTTCTGTACATGAAAGATTCCTCACGACCTTTTCCTTTGTAGTTAGCACGTCTAATTGCACATACATATCTAAGAATACAGAGAGAATTATACCACTAGCGAGATACTTAATTCTTTTACCGTAATTGACATTTATGTAATGTTTTATGATTTTATTGTTTATATAATAATAATAGCCCTGTTAAGAAACTGTCCCACTGTTGGGCACGGGCCTCCTCTCAAACTGAGAGGGTTTAGGCCATAGACCACCACGCTGGCCCAGTGCGGGTTGGTGGGTTTATTGTTTATCAAATCATAATGGTTAATGGTTTCATTTTTCACTCATTCCCCACAAATAATTATTTTGTATTCTTTGGCGTTATTTATGTTTATTTTTTTTGACACTTAGGAATTTTGTGTGTTATTTCAATTGCAGTTTTTCAGTTTAGAAACGATAAGGGTTCGATAAATCTTTTTCAAGGAGATGCTATCATTGAAAGTGGACAGCGGACTCAACGCCCTCTGCAAGTCCGGGGTTTTGAAGATTTTACCTGAAAACTTTTAAGTTGATAAATCATAAAACTATATTTTGTTACATAGTTATTTTTATATACAGACGAATGATTGTTAAATCATATAGATTTATTAGAAATAATTTATAAAATCATAAGTGATATTGTATTAATGCCAATGTTTGTCAAAGAGGCTGTGTTCATTGTTGTAAAATTGAATAAAAATAGTAAAACTTTTAAGATATATCTATTTGACTTTGATTTTACGTTACTACTGTTTATTATAGGTATTTTATGAACTATTAACCATGTTTGGAAGATACAAAATCAAGTAGGTGCACTCTATTTCCGTGAATCAAATGCGAGTAACCATACTGGTTTTTTTTTCAGTACTCCATCTGAAGAAGTCCCACTGGGCTGGTGACTAATTATTTAAAATTACCTAATCACAGTAAAATACTAGATCTAAGAAACATAAGTCTAACGAAATGACTGGTTAACAAGACTCCTAACGCCCTGCCGTTGTATTATGACTAGATTGCCAGAATGACAAGTTTATTTGAAAATGTGCACACATAAGAGCTAATTTTAAATAACCAAATGGGGAGTCGGGCTCCCGTGAAGAGCGTTCTGTACCAAAAGGTTTTTCTCAGAAAGCTCACAGCTATTTTCCTCAGCAATTCAATGGCACAAGACTGAAATTCGATATATGATGCATCTGAGTGACATACACACACATATGTTTGAACTTTTGAATATTTCATCTAAAAATTTAACGTATGTTACGTGACGTATTCCATAAAAGCAGGAGTTTCAATTCATACAACACGACGCAATGAAAAACAAATACCTACCAAGAGATCCTTGACTGTGTCAAATTCCAGATATCTGTGTTAGTTTCCTAGAAAAACGCCTGCGTCACAGACGCACAAATGATTTTACGAGCGGTTGAAGTATGCGATTTTCCATTAGAAGTACGAAGCCTTAAAACAGACAAATAACCGATGCGCTTACTAAATAAAATGTCCTACTTGATCTTAAAAAAAACATGATTGTATACAAGGTGTAACATAATAAACGCAAGACCTCCGACACCCCGATTAGGGAATTGCTTCATAAATTTAAAACGAAAACCAAATTTAAAGGTTTTTACCCCTTTTTAAAGCACTTTTATACCCCAATTAACGATAAAATTTGTACGTGTATGTGTGTATTTTGAGAAATACGGGTGAGGAATGCATTTGTAATCTCCTTATTGCTATGAATCAAGAATAAATTTATTTTTTGATAGCGCACTAAAGGAGTATACTCCCTTTTTGCAAATTAAAAAAAAATGTAAGGTACATTAAAAATAATTGGAATCAATTCAGTTATCGATTTAGAACAAACTACTTTCAGGTCTTGCGTTTATTATGTTACACCTTGTATAAGTAATTTAACGGAATTAGTCGATTCAAATTTAGTTTTTAATTCGTCATTTTTTCAAATTTACAAATATTATTTAAAAATTTCAAAACCTGCTAAGCTTAAATGTTTATGAACATGTCATAATAGCTTTCTTCGTAACTGCACCTAAATTTTGCGATCCTTTCCTCGATACTAAGTCGTTCTGAAATGTAATCGTTTTGCTACCTAGCCGTTGTAGTTTGTAGTCATTATACAACCAAATCATCTTGATACATAAATACTAAAGGTATTGTATATATTCTTAAAATTCAGAACGGATAAATTGTTGGCGGAGATTCATCGCACAAACCAGGGGAATGAGTCCGTGGGCTTGACAGTAGAAAAGTAGTTAAACCCTGGTTCGTAGATTTCAGGGACTACATAACCTGGCTTTTAAAAATTAGTTAAATCGCTGTCCCCTCATCCTGTTTTTCAACACAACGTTGTACTTCAAAATAATAAGTTACAATTTTTTAAAATACCACACAATAATAAATTTTTATTAATGATTTACAGAATATAACAGTTGGAAAACAAACACTTTCTACACAACTGCCCCGTATAAAATGCAGTACTATAAAAACCTCTATATTCTGTATTAGCAATAGCAATTTCTTTATAAAAAGTTAACAAAGCTTGTTTGATCGATATTTATGCACATTTTAATAAAGGTCAGGGTAATTGATATACCCTTGATATAATATGGAAATTGTGTATGCAATGGCAATTTCTAAGAACTAATTTCAAGGTAAACCTTTCTTTGTCGTAAACTGTACTAGTGTTTGTATATCATCATGTAGTTAGAACATTTGTAAATCGTAAAGTATCTAATTGAAGGCAAACTCCATTTTGTTTAATCGATGTTGTTCGGGTAGTTACTATGCTAAGAAAATTTTCATATTATTAATAACTAGCTGTACCCGCAACTTCGCGTTACTTTCAGGCGTGTATATTACACTCTAAAGGCTTTTGTTGAAATAGAAGTTAGCCTATGTCCTTCCCCTGGATAAAAATATAAAATCTATTTCGTTGCCAAATTTGATTAATATCTGTTTAGTGGTTTGGGCGTGAAAATGTAACAGATAGATCGACAGACAGAGTGTCTATCGAATTTCTATCTATCTATATTATCGCGCCAGATCCCTTGCGGGGTAGCAGAGAGTACAGTGTTCCAACAGGTTTTTTTCCTTACATACCTCTCCGACTTCCTCCACTCTCATAGTTCGTTACTTACACGCTCGCCGGTTACGGAGACTCTTGAATTGTCCTTTAGATAAGACACGGTCTATTTGGTCATGATAAAATAGTCTAGGTCTTCCCCGGTACCTACATCCTTCCACTTTCACATTTATAATATTAATATGGATGTTATCGCTATCGAAAGTACCTTACCGGGTCGTTTAGCAGAACTGAGGACCTAGCCAAGTGGCAAGCGTTTTGTTTGTATGCTCTTGTCACAATCCATAGCACATTGTTCTGAACACGTGGCTTTTCGTTAACGATTGTAGAAAGAGCATTTGGCTAAAAGCTCTGATATCTTGTAAAAGGAATGCTCTATAGAGTAGTTCCTTGTAATCGTAGTCCAGTGTTTTCATTACAAGTAGAGTAGGTATTACATTTCCTACAAAGTTACCGCACACATTACTGACTTTCCCTGTAACAAATATGAACTTAATGTATCTAAATATTTTATAACACATGTAGATACAAGCGTTTCAATATTAAAAGTACTTTTTAATGGTAGTGTTTCATTAAAAACCTGACTCAATACTCTGTTGGAACAGATTCTATTTAAAATTATGTAATAATGTACATACATATGTACCTCTCACGTTTTCCCCAAAATTAATAACCATATGGTAACATAACCAATGTTGTATGTTGAGAAAGCAAGCACGCCTGTAGCCAATATGTACTAGTTATTACATAATTCTAAATTATCTACACTTTATTTCAGACATTACATTTAGTTTACTCAGACTGTATAAAATACAAAAACTGATTTCATTAAATATGTTTTTCCAAGTGAATTTACGTCAAAAATAATATTGATACGACACCACACTCGATTGCGAAATACACGTCCAATATGGACGCATATCGCAGATATAAAGAATGAAAACTTATCAAATTTTATCAATATTGTCTGCTAAGCGTGAAGATAGTAAAAGACAAGAGAATTGGCCAATTTGTTTTTATCGTATTCACCTTCGTGTATCATTTTATCTATAAGTCCAAAAGTGTGTTGTGTAGATAAAGGTATTTCAATTGACTGCCCCAATCGGATATATCTCACAGATATTTTTGTGCCCGCACCGCTCCGTCAAATATATCCGACAGTTTTATATGGTTTTATTTTTCGTATGTGTGTGTTTATTTTGTTAATCACATTCATTTGGTTTATATAATAAGATAAAATATCCAAAAAAAAAACGTTTACGATATGTCAGAATGACATCATAGGTGTTGATTTCTAAAACGCCGCACGGCAGCACTTATAAAATCAAGTGGTTTAAGGGGTAATAATACCTAACTGATTGCAAGAAATTTATGACAATTAATTATGGTTTCTATGTATCTATATCAAAACCCTTACAATAGACCTTTTACCAAAATTTTAGTAGTTATCAAATCAAATCAGTTTATTTACAAAAATGGGTTACAGTGGATGTTAAAATTACAATGGTCGTACGCCATATTCTGCCTTTAGGAATGCAAATATCATTAGGAATAATCCAAGAACTTAAACTACGTAACAATTAAGAAAACATATTTGTATCGGACATTTATAAGTTATTTAATTAAAAGTTAAATATATACTAAAATATGTATAATTGAATTAATACCAATTGTCTGTTTGAATGATAACAATTATACTAATGTTAATGTTTTGTACATGTGATGAGAAAATCTTTGCATTTCTAGTAGTACTTTTTTCAGTTATAAATTTTATCTTTTTAAATATCCACATATCAACACGTTAAATGTGGTTCAGTACAACTAATAAGACATAAAAGTCTTCGCTCCGAATACTGTATCACGCGTCCACCATACACCACACCACACAATATAACTGTCAATGTAATTAATTTTACAAATAGTAGTCATTCGTAGGTACCTAATGTAACTTATTATAATTTGTAATTATCATTTTCCCCGTAACAAAACGTATTTATATTCATTATGTACGTTATAAGTTTTCAGTGTACAGGTAAAATAAAAATATATGGCACTTAGTTGATTGTAGCGGTCTCGAGCACGTGGTACAAGACACGTCACTCACTCATTTGTTTCCAAACCACCAAATTGAACATTTGTACTTTTTAATACGTCAACTCTGCCCTCGTAATGAATAATGCAGAAATAGATATTTTGACGAATTTCTGTTTTCATCGAAAATGCCATTTTATGTCTGTTCTCATCGCCAAATTAAACTAATTAATGATTTGTTTTATGTACCTTTTCTAAAACAGGCATAATCATACATATTAGATATTTTTAGTATCGGTTCCTAATAAAGATTTTTGCATTTGTATTTTTAGTGACAAAACATTTAAGTTTGATATCCGTTTCAATTTCTTGGAACCGCCATTTAGCAAGTGCTGGATTTGTTATTACGAGAGCAGAATTGCGCAGGTGCCATATATTTATATTAACACTGTGCAGAGTTAATATAAAAATTCAATGTTTATTACAGGAGCAGAACTCAACCTCGCCGGCCGTGACTCCATATTTGTGTAGACAAAGAAATATGGGGTCCCGGACTGAATCAATGTGTTCAAACTCGGGTGCCGCCGCCCAAAGCAGGCAGGCCACCACGTGGAACCTAGAAGCTTTAGAGTGCGGGTTAGTAGAGTAACAGTGAAATGTTATTGTAATTTATAACTACCAAAATATACCGACCCTTGCTATGTGTATGGATAGTAATCATTGGCAATCCCAGGGCCTAGCCACTGGCCATGTCACTTTCCGTTATAAAATGTGATTTCCACACATTTTTCGTTTTCTATTATCGATAAGGACTGTAGTAAATTCAATGTCTACAGATCTATCTCATATCAGAATTATATAAGATTGCCAATAATTAAACCAATCTCTTTATTCCGGCCATATTGAAACATGCTCGTTTACTTTAAAACAATATTGATACATTGATCCTAATTTACATTCATGCATATTAAATATTTTAAAATACCGGAATAAAGAATACCAGAAAACGATAGTATTAAATATTAGGTCGGTATTAGTGGCTTATACAATTAAGAGGCTTAAGTTATCCATAATAATGTTTGTGAATGATATAGTGTTGTTACTAATTATTAATTGTCACAAACTATAAGCAATCAATAATAATAGTTACTGCTCGTTAAATGTTAAGTACAAACGTGTTCCAGTCTTCCACGCGTGTTTAAACACTGTCGTGATGTATAATTGTTTTTGTCGCGTTTCGATACTCGTGCAAAATCAATTTTGTGATATATGACTTAAGGTTTTACTACATATGCAACGGGACGGGACGGTAGTGCGACTCCCACAAGACGTGAGCTGTTGTAATATACTCCTATTCCTCAAAAAAAACCCTCTTAAACCGTCTCCTAAGAGGGAACATGAAGCAAAATTGCTTGTGTTCGATCAGATTTTATTAATGATTAGCCGATTTTTGCGGCTTCGCATCCGTTTTATAACAGCGCTACCTACCGGATCTGTGTTACTTTTGGTTAATGTAGCTTTCAAATCGTGAAAGGTTACAATCGGTTCAGTACTTTCAGTTCAGTTTTTCAAGGTTCAGAGTTTTTATATTCCCTAGCAGAGCTGGCAGAGATGTACTGTGCACACTCACTTTTCACTAACGATGATTGGTCTCATGTAATGTTGTCCCATATTTTGTTAGTATAGATATAGAAAACGACACATAGCTAGTCGTAGAATCACTCTTCGCACTCAGTCTAGTTGTGTGTCATCTCCATTATAGTTCAGTACATTACAATTGCCTACTTCCCGCCCCGTCCCGTATGTGCTAAAAGCCTTTATATGACAGTCTACTTCACATTTCACCAAACAACGATATCTGTCGCGACGTAAAAACACTTATATTACACGTGTACAGATTTGGTACTTATAAAGGTGCATTTATATAAATGTTAATATGGGGATAATAATATAAATAGGGTGTAATGGAGAGGTGCTCAAAACTTAAAAGAGGTGTACGCATCAATACGATCAACTGTCACTATGACAACATACATCGGAAATACTATATGAGCGAGTTCGTTCAGTACTTGACATGTATTTATTCGACGACGGGTTGATGTAGTGACAGCATAGACCGGTCCAATCCCTGGATCTACCCCTCCTATCAGACCCTCCTGATGCCCTTACGCCTTCTTTCGAATACAGATAGCGCATACAGGATCAGACACCGACCTCGCCGACGAGGTCGAAGAATCCCTTGCCCGCCGGCCGGTGCAGAGTACCACGGCGAGACGCCTTGTATATGTCCTCTCCTATAACGACTGCCCAAGTCGAGGCCGTTCCTCCTTGAGGGCGCCTTGAGATAATTGCCCCCTAGTCCTTCTGGCTCGAACGTAGTGGTTGCACGCCCTTTTGTTCGGTGAAGCTGTAAAGGCCCTGCGGCCAACAGCGTAGATCACTCACACACACAGACAATCACTGGATCGAATAGTCGCGAATTGGGGACTTTGTGTGTGAATTTCATGTCTTCAAACGAAACCACAACACAGGGATAATTCGTAGTGTGGGGGCAATATACACCAAAACGTATAAAAGAGTTGATTCTTAATTTCATTGGGCCATAATGAAAGTTGCCGTATGATAACTATTAAAACCTTTTTTAAATATTAACGCACTTGTTCCTTATACCCGGTAATAGAAGAAATTAGATAACAGTATCCAATCGTTATGTTTATTCAAGTAAATGGTTTACTATACACATTTATGTAAGATTATATCACAAATCCACGTCTATGAAGCTGCATCTTCGTTAACAGTGGGTTTTTTTTTCCCGTGACTCTTAAAACTAAAACCTACAATAGTCAAGACAATACATCGACTAGAGAACGAACTAGAGAGCGAAAGCGGTATTCCAGTGAAGAATGGGAGGTTAATTCGTATATTTTTTTTAGTTCCCTGCTCCCGTCGCCAATGCTGGACGGCCGGCTCGCCGTTTGACAGCCGGCCGAGCCCCTCCGCGCTGTCACGGACTAACCCATCACTTTCACTACACATTAGTTGTGACCACGGAAATCGTAATATTAATGCACTAGAAGCACAGTTACCATATGTAAACAGTTCAGCATATACTAGTACTAGCGGTCCGAATAACAATTGCGCACACAGACGCACGCTCTGATAATAATGATAATAATTTCTTTTATTGAAGGCATCTAGGCCCAGTAGTTAGTAAAGACAATTTTCTTACGCTATTGTTAGTATGCACAGTTGAAAATTTACAACTGCAGGCGAACATGTAACGCATAACAGTGTGTAACATGGGGGCAGTAATGTCTGCAACCTGTTGGAGCTGCCCTGAACACTGCGGATTAGCGACGTGGCTCACTTAATAGTACGAAAGCAGTCGACAAACATGCCCGAGGCACTGCAGTATCGCGGCAACCCCATCAGCGCACTGAAAGCGTTATTATATTAGACTCGGAGGGCTCGATATGCTCTTTGAATGTAATTCACCCACAGGCTGCACGTGTAGAAGGATGTATAAAAGACTCTGAATAGTGATACTTTTACGGGTATAGAACCACGTGCAAACCTGCGAGCTATCATATTAGCTCTGACTGACTGCTCTAAACGACTACAGAGCACGTTTCAGAGGGTATTACCCGCTAAACACGTCCGAGAAGTGGCGTTGAGCGCGAGTCTGTGTGCGTGATTCGTATTTCGACCGCAAGTGCTAAGACGTTCCACTGTTTATATATGTTAATTGTGTTAAAAATTAAATAGCGCGCGGTTTTGTTGGAAACCTCTGTCACCGCTTTGCCATACATGCACAGGTTGATAGACACAGACTCACATGCACTCACATTAATGCTGTAAAAATATTTTCCGATGAATTGTATTACCTTATCAATACAGCTACAGTGGAAGACATACCAATTTTAGCCACTGCATAACATACATTGGTCCACGTTCTGATAATTGACTGACTATTTAGCGTAGTGGTTAAGAGCTTACGCCGCTCCGCCTACTGTGTCTAATAGTCGCGGGTTCGATTCTCGCACGGGACAAATCTTTGTGTGACCCACAATTATTTGTTTCGGTCTGGGTATTTGTGTATGTGAATTTTCATGTTTGTAAACGCACCCACGACACAGGACTAAATCCTAGTGTAGAGCGACGTTTTAAATTAAAAAAAATAAAAAATCTCACATATATGGCGACAAGGTCACGCGACATCTAGTGTCTTAATAATGCGATTTCGATGGCTATGACATACACTGGGTCGAATCGTTTGCGCCACACGTAACGGTGTTCTCATAAATCCCCATTCAATTTATACCCCATCGCAGTAAACATCTCGAAATTATGCGTGTTAGGTATGTTCATCAATCATTAGGTATTGAATTTAATTTATTATATGAATAAGTACTTACTATAGTTAAATTGTTAAGAAAATCACCAATATGTAAGTACGGATTTATTAATGTTAAAAAATGAGATATGAAGAGGGAAGGGTTTAATCACATTAGCTTTGTTCACTTCAACTACACTATATTTTTCTTTGAGAAATCTGATCTTAAACATTCAGTTCTATTTTCTGATCATTAAAACATAGGATCTATATTGCCAAGGGCCAATAGTCCTAACAAAATTCCGCAAAACCGATTCTTATTCGTCACTGAATAACAACGGTTACCTGTTTGCGTATTCTAGAATATTCTATTCTACTGGAATATGAAAACAGCTGAACCGTTGATAAGCAACAGTTTAGGTTCGGTTTTTATGGAATACTGTTTATAATGCGTCCCTGAGCTTCCTCTTGATATAAAATTTACTACATTTTATTTACAAGCACAATAGTGGAAAACAATAGAATTAGCATCAATATATGTATACAGTCTGTGTATTGAAACAAGTGTGATTGAGCCCTTTTATTTGAAACTGACGTCGGTTAAAGCAAAATAATAAAATTATGTTTACTTATTCCACATGGAATGAGTGATTGATGCAAACCTAGGTAGGTATGTAGCTTAGATTATTTGCTTGGATGGAGCATCGCGCGCGTGAAAAAAGGCAAAAAATTTGTTTGTTCGCACGCAAACGTGCACATTGACAGATTTTGTACAAATCGAACACTGGCATCGCGCGCACATAGCGCGCACAATACCATGGCCTTCCCCCCCGATGCTTTGTCATCCCTTCTTTCCGCTCAGAATACGAGCGACGACGAAGTAGTCATAGACGTAGTAGTAGATCCCCTCCCATAGCCGGCGGTTGACCGGTGCGCTTAGTAGTGCACCCGTCCCCCTACAGCGACTGTCCCAACCGAGGGCGCCTCGAAGAGGCGCCCTCGAGTATGTCGCCTCTTGCCCTTCTGGCTGGCTGGAGCGTAGTGGTTGCACGCTCGCCTTTAAAATCCGGTGAAGCTGTAGAGGCCTCGAGGCCAACAGCGTAGGTCATTCACACACACACACACACCATGGCCTTCGGACCGCACATCAAGCCCTAATAACCAAGCAGCCTTTGTGCTCGGTTGTCTTTACCCGATGATCTGCAAGCGGAGTAAAATGTCCCTTAGGAATAATGTGACACTTTATAAAACCATCATGACGTACGATTGTGAGGTGTTCGCGCACGCCGCCCGCTCCCATATCGATAGACTCCAAACGGTTCAATCTCGTTTCCTCCGCAAAGCCGTCGAAGCCCCGTGGTTCATACGGAATGTCGATCTCCATTCCGATCTCGGTTTCGAACCTATTCGCGCCTTTATTGAAAAGGCGACAGCCCGATATTTCGCGAACGCGTCCAATCATAGAAATCCGCTAATCGTAGTTGCCGCCGACTACGAAACTTCCTCGAAACGAGGATCAGACACCGTCCTCGCCGGCGAGGTCGAAGCATCCCTTGCCCGCCGGCCGGTGCAAAGCACCACAGCGAGACACCTAGTATACGCTCTCCCCCATAGCGACTGCCCAAGCCGAGGCCGTTCCTCCTTGAGGCGCCCTTGAGCTAGTTGCCCCTTTGCCCTTCTGGCTCGAACGTAGTGGTTGCACGCTTGCCTTTTTATCCGGTGACACACCTACACACACGCGTGGAAAAGGTATAAAAAATTGTTGTACGCACGCAAACGCACACATTGACAGATTTTGAACAAATCGAACACTGGCATCACGCACACATAGCGCGTAACTGAGGCCTATTTTGGCGCCTTTTTGTTAGCAATGCTCTGTCTAGACAAGACTTAGTCTAAAGTATGTAGAGTACGTATTATTGCATCGTAGGTAAACGATTGTTCACAACCTGAGATGGGCAAAATGTAATTAGATTAATGATTACAATTGCATTTTGTAATATTCATCATGATGCAAGATTAAACGTGTAATCGTAAACGTTGAAGATTACAAAATGTAATTGTAAACGTTGATTATTCATACATCATCACACTTATATTGCGGGGGTGATTAATTATTAATCTGATTACATTATTGCCCATTTCTGTTCACAACTTATATGTATGTGCAAGTTGTTCATACCAAAAGAATGTTGTTGAATGCTTCGCATTGTGACTAATAGTTAATATAAGTATAATAAAGTCTCCAAGACAACAATAAAATGTTTTTCGCCGTACCATTACTGGCACCGGTCTTATGATAGATTGTTGATACATTAACAAATGGGTTTATTAATGTTTGAGAATGGTAAAATATGTGTTTAAGCATCGTTTCTCATTCGGTAATGACACCCAACGAGCTTTGGTTGATGTTAATAACGACTCTATGAAAGTAAGCTTCGATGTGGTTATATTTACTTTTCTTGTAAAATAAAATAAAGGGCTCCTTGACTGTTCCCATCTTTAATACGGTTTATGTGTATGTTTCTTTTTTCTTTGACCTGAAGTACAAAATTAATGTCATTCATCGATATATTATATCAAAATGTATATATGATAATAGTAATGAAAATAACATCGCAATAAACTATAGGAAATTTACAGGATATAAGCGGGTCAACGACCTGATATGCATCTTCCACGTGTATGACGCAATAACCCCGTATAACAATCTTATCTAAATCATTTATTGATAATTTTGTTAAGAAGTTCTCGATGGCATCAATCGCTAATTACAGTGAAGTGGCAGTCTGTAGTCATGTCTATTGTCTAACGTTGTAATATTTCCTTTACCCGATGTTCAATTCGATTGTCGTGTTATACCTAAAATTGTTATATAACATTCTAAACGTGACAATTGCTCGGTATGACGGGACAGCCCAGAATGACCACTTTCTCAAAATTAACCTATTTAAAGTAACCAAACTATTTCCTCCCATTTTTCCCCTATATTTACTAACCGTTTGAGCTGAGACCGTCAATGCCAAAGTGGCTTAAGTAATATTAAAAATACACAAGTTCGAAACCTGAAATATATTAAGGCTAGGTTTTTTCTAAAAATTAGTATTCTTACCTTGTTAATTGGCTGCTCTGGTCATGACCTCAATTAATATATACGAGGTCTAGGTCTCATAATCAATTATCTACCCTAGAAAAATAACTTGAAGACGCTATTTTTTATGTTCAAATTGACCTAAATATATACTTCTTTCATAAATACACAAGTATCTTATTTAGTTTTTCAACACATCAAATTAAACACAGAAACATACAAATCCCAATCTAAATTAGAACGCCATGGCAGGATAGCATTTTGGTAGCGTAACGTGATAACTAGAATAGTATAATAAATTGAAGTATACACTTTAGGAAGTATCATATATAAAAAGTTCATTTGGCGTGTTCGTATGAATATTTAACGAAAACAAAATTGATCATATTGTTTTAAATCAACCTTTTAACTGTTTGTCCGTTGCTTCTGGTTACTTTGCATTTGTTGCCGTGCCTCTGGCAGTTACTAGCAGTCGGTAAATTAATACAAATCATTTTTTTTTATATTCGTATCTATGACAAGTCATTCTAATGTATTGTAAAGTTTTCTTTTGGATATACTCTACCTCTATTATAGTTTAATGTTCTGGTGCTTTGTTGATAAATTTACCGCTCATTCATGCTTAAACCGATCGGTTGTCACTTTCTTTTTTTTTAAACTTGTCAAACTTGACATTAGTAGAATCATTTCGTATTAACCATTAACGATTGAGCCATTGATTATAAATGGAATTGGAATTGGAACTGTGTTCGTAAAGTACTTAGCTAAAAAATCAGAAAAGTAGAAAATACGAACGAAAAAATCTTAAATTATCCGGGATAAGTACGTCTAGGGCGGTACGGACACCAAAACATTTGTCAAATAAATCCGACCCAAATATATGTATGCAAATACGCTGCATGAAGTGGCGGTTTTAAAAAGCTTGCATGCATTATATCACTGAATACATTATATACAATTTTGCACACGTATTTAGTAGGTACGCACGTTAGTAAAAATATTGTAACTATGTTAACCTGTATGGCCTTTATTCATTTTAATTCTAAATAAAAACTGCTTACGATTGGTAATCCTGTATAGAACTGGCATTTATTTTGCATTATAATATAGCCCGCGGCATATGCTCACCGACCTTCCCAATTCCGCCGGCCGGTGCAGAGCACCACGGTGAGACACCTAATATACGCCCTCCCCCATAGCGACTATCCAAGCCGAGGCCGCTCCTCCTTGAGGCGCCCTTGAACTAGTTGCCCTCTTGCACTTCTGGTTCGAGCGTAGTGGTTGCAGTCGTCCGGTGAAGCGGTAAAGACCCCGCGGCCAACAGCGTAGATCATACACACACACACAACAAGCCTAAACAACTTGGATCATAATCACCTATTACACTTTAAACTACACTATCGTGGTGATATATTTATATTATCACTCCAAATCCTTTGCGGAGTGGCAGAAAATACAGATTTTAAACAGGATATTTCCTTATAGACCTCTCTGGCTTCCTCCACTCTCATAGTTCGTCTCAAACACGCTAGTGAAAATGTATAGAAAATTATGTCAAATTTTGGATGATTTTAAATTATTTGGACGGTTATAAAGTTTAAAAACTTGTCTTTATGAAGATGACTGTACGTTTTATAACTAATTCCAATATAACACAAACCTGTGTTTATTTAATAAATAATAGTTTTCGAGTAAACAATAATGCGTCTTGTTTTTTTAATGACCAATAAGCAGCTATAGATTTGGTTGATGCTAAATAGATGATTTGCAGTAAACCAATATTTTAGTTTGACCATTAAAATCATTATTCACTTACCATTTCCTCGTGTATAATTATATTTATCTTAATATACTTACTTATAAAATACTTGTATCCTTCAGAAGTAAAATATTATCATATAATTTCTGTTCAAACTATACAGGGTGACTGGTAACAATGCAGCATACGGAAAATAACGCAAAAGTTATCACACACAGACCACATGACAAACTAACTTTCAACAATATCAATAACATTTATACAAGTAACATAAGTACGTTTTAATGGTCTTTATATTTATATTCCACGTATAAAAATATTAAGAGTTGGTTATCATTATGTAATTGTGGGCCACTTCTTACCTGTCACGCTGTATATACCATAACAGCGGGCTTAGCATAAAGGCATTGGCGTTAGCGTGAAGCTGTCGAGTTGATAATATGCCGTCCTCTTCACACAACAAATTTACTAAAAACAGATGAACGTGACAGCACGCTTTCTCGATAGTGTTACGCTAACGTAAAGTCGGGCTAAGTTCATTCCCTCATTTATTATCCTACCATTATACTGTTTAATTTTTTAAGCTTACTGTCCAATAATATCTCCCAAAGCCCGCACGCCGACAGGACCAGTCAATCTTTATTAAAGATTGACAAAGGATTCTTTATAAGTTACACTTGCTCACTCTGAACTCTAAGCTCTATATACAAATATATCCGATAACTGAAAACCACTAATTGTAGCACAGATTTTAGTAATTATAGAGTCGTATAACCTAACTACATCTGCCAAAAAGATTTCATAATTTTTCTTCTAGACTAAAATGATACTAGGGTACCAACTAATACATTTATGCTAGAATAATTTACCTTAATGCGTGATATAAAGGGTCATAACAGTGAACTGTATCGCCGGGTAAGTGAGACCGAGACTGCAGGACTAGGGGCATGAGTATAAACATCTCGAAATTGACATCACACATCGCGGTCGCGCCCCTCTTGTCATGTTCCTCTCATTCTGCAGACGCGGCTAACTTAAACGGCCACAAAATCCGTCTGTACAATAAACTAATTAGTGCCCGTACCATCAGCGATTAATCCGATTCAAAAACTCATTTTGAGTGATATATATGAAAATAAAATAACTTGCTATTTTGACTCAACAGTTTATGGCCCCAGTTGTACAGTAGTACACCAATTGCGCCAAAACTGGATCTTATTCGTTGCCGATTAATATTTTCGTATTCTAGTTGTAGGTATACGAAAATGGCTATGTTCTGTTGATCGGTTATGATTTGGTTTTAGCAAAATTTTGTTAGTAGAATTAGGGCATAGTGGGCCTAGCCAACTATTAGCCAAGTTGCATGCGCTTTTTTTTATTGTCTTGCAGCAATCGACAGCGCGTTGTATTGAACGAGTGCCTTTCCGTTTCTAAATGTCATTCCCGTGCTTTTTATTGTTTCGAATTACAGATAACAAAAATGCAAACAGTTGAGCCACTTAATAAGGTTCGAATAAGACTCGCGCACACAGCATACAACAGCAGCATACAGCAACAATTTTATAGCAAACGGCAACTCTGTGAATTGTCATTAAGTGACATTTCACTGGATGACCGTTAGTTAGGAGTTTTTGGCGGGAAATCTAAGAGTGAAGTTGTCAATTTGTTTTAATTTCCAAAACTTGTGTTATTCCGAATTATAATGTGTAATGTTGATGGAATAATAACCATTATGTATTCCTATATGTGCATGAGGGAAGGTAATTGTAACAAAGTGACAAAACGTGCCTTTTCGACTTCCCTCAAAACGGCCGTTGCAATTGGTATGTAAAGTATCCACCGCTTTACTATCCAGGGTGGGGCACATTCATCAATTTCATTGTCATCGTTGTCATCAAGTTCATCGGTGAGTCGAATTAATTTCAACAAACACGATTATATATCTCACTGGACACTGGCAAAATACACATATAATTAGTGTGAAGCCATAACTTGAAGAAGAAGAAGACCGTTAGTTGAGATTTTGGCCGCGGGCCAAAATATCCTTGGGACTGTAGAAGTCGCGTGGAGTGCGCGGTTGTGTCCGTGATTCTTATTCGGACCGCTAATTCTAAGTTGCTCAACTGTTTACATAATGTTAACTGTGGTATTTGGATTGACGACGGCTGTAGACATTCAATGTGTCCACAGGCCTGATTTTTTACTGAATCTATTGATAACTGATGATACGATTTAAGAGTGTAATATCGCCAATGTGTATCAACTTAAATATAAAACCTGAAGTGTTACCTGAATATAGTTAACGCGATATTGTGATCATATACATACATAATATTATGAAAAAGTTGTTTTGGATTTCTATTTTATTGTATAGGTTTTAATTTATAATGTAAATTAATTTAATATGTTAATATTACGATAGTCGGGTCAATGCTAGTTGCTATTAGCAGTTCATGCTCAATATAATAAAATTGTAGACGGCATCTTAGTATTTATGTATAAAAAATAGATTTATTGTACAATTTTTAGGCGCGATAATACGTCTTGCCTTCATTACAATAAGCATCATTCAATTTTTTATGTTGTAAAAAGTATTTTTAGATCTTTTTTTAACACATCGTAAATGCTTCATTCTTTTCATTGGGTAAGTACGTACGGAGAAAAAATACCGTGTATTATTTCCAAAATAAGAATACCAAGACGTTAAATCATAATTCGAATGTTAAAATCGTGAAATGTATTTTCACAGTTAATAAAAATATGTATTAAAACAATATTAGTTTTCAATTTATTTATTAGTTACTATATTGTTACAGATAAGCTACATTGCCGTAGTACATTGCATCATGTAATTATAATGATCCCATACAAAAACCGTCACGCGTATATTCCCCAAGCGGCGGTGGCAGAGGTGTACTATTGCACACCCACTTTTCGCCGACGATGTTAGGTCCTATCTAATAGGGAGCGAGCCTGTTGCCATATACTGGGCACCATTCCAGACTTCCACACAAAAAGTACATTTACCTCGAACTACTTTAACTAGATAAAAATCTAGTAGGTACTAGCACTAAAATATGAAATGCTGTATTTGAAAGCTCATAATATAATCTAATCATAATTAAACTTTCAAAAGTACGGATCAATAACAGTACCATATTTTTTTCGACGACATTGCAGTACAGACAAGTGCTATATATTTTTCGCTATACTGCAAGAGAAAATGTTCCCAGATCTCACTTTGAATACTGCTAAATACAACTGTTGATAAGATCCTCGTCATTCCCAATAACCTAAAGTCAGAATGAATACTGCATAGTGATCATTTATCAAATCTATACAGAAACGATGAAGGCGCCCGAACAGGCACTAGCCTTGTATCGCCGTTTCCAGTCATGTAAACATAATACTCTCTTCCATTGATCATTCTTGTTCTCGAGGTATCGACTCCAAACTTAGAATTTCTGCCAAAGAGCGACTCGTATGGCGGAGGTCGATTGTCATCCAATACTTGAGATGTTCGTTTCTTGTTTACTTTTGATTTCTTCCTTTTTATTCTGATTACTCTATTTTCTTTCCGTGCAGTGTATCGTCGGAATAATAACTGGAATTATATGGAAGAATTCTATTAGGTACCGGGGAAGACCTAGTGTCTTGTCTGAAGGGCAAGGCAGTCTCCGTAACCGGCGAACGTGTATGAGACGAACTATGAGAGTGGAAGAAGCCAGAGAGGTATGTAAGGAAAGATGACGACGGAAACCTGTTGGAACTCTGTACGCTCTGCCTACCCCGCCGGGGATCTGGCGTGATGATATAAATTGATAGAATTATATTAGGAGTCGGTCTCCGACCAAATGGTGACCGAGAAAGGAATACAACAGTCGTAGAAGGCTAGTACAGAGACGATTCAATGATGTGGTTAGGTTTAGGTTTAAAGAATTTATTCTCAAAAGTCAAAAGCCACTTACACAGAAAAGAATGGGAAACAAACACAGGGCTTAGACACTCCAAGGAATTTCTATCCGCATGATGTGAGAGCGACAGCAAGAGACTACTAAAACACAGTAGACTACAACTAAGGCAAATAACTGGAGCATTCACAGGCCACTATGGCACGAAAGAACATCTACACAAGATGAACCTATGCGGCAACGTGGTATGCAGGAACTGCGGTACAGATACTGAAACTATGAAGCATGCCCTCTGTCAGTGCGACGCTCTGGCTGCGCGGCGAATGAAGCTACTGGGATTGGCCTATCCAAACCCAGAAGAACTACGGCTCTGCTCCCCTGCTGGAATTTACAACCTAATACAGGGAGTATTGGATACTTGAGGTACGTAAGAGCATTAGGACAAGGACAGCACAAAAAATCCCATCGGATCGAAGCGCGCCAGAGGTCTCCTCGGTCCGATAAGCCAACATTAAGATAAGATAAGATACATGAAAATATAGATTAGTATAATATACTTAGCGAGCTATGGAGAGAGCTATGCTCGGCGTTTCTCTACGCGATCGAATCAGGAATGAGGAGATTCGTAGAAGAACCAAGGTCACCGACATAGCCCTTAAGATTAGCAAGCTGAAGTGGCAATGGGCGGGCCACATAGCGCGTAGATCGGACGGGCGTTGGAGCAGAAAGATTCTAGAGTGGCGACCACGTATTGGCAAGCGCAGCGTGGGACGACCGCCTGCCAGATGGACCGACGATCTTGTGAAAATCGCAGGAAGTCGTTGGATGCAGGTGGCATCGGACCGGTTACGCTGGAAAGCGATTGGGAAGGCCTATGTTCAACAGTGGACAAGTATGGGCTGAGATGATGATGATGATGATAATATACTTATTTTAGGTAATGGCCACCGAAAAACACAATAAAGAAAAAGTTTATAGCGAACGGTCTCCGAATATGTGACAGAGTCAGGGGGAAGAGGCTTATGCCATGCAGTGGAAACGTTTACAATATTTTCTTTTTCTTGATACACTACCCACTCATACATAATATATGAAAAGACGCATATATACTAAATGTATAAATGACACCCACTAATAAATACCTAATACCGGCTTGTGAAGCGCTTGTAGCGCTGTGCGACCCCGGTGTTCTTACCGATCACTAAGGTCGACTCTGTTTGCCTGAGATGGGTGACCGTTTGTGGCATTTTCATATTCGAGCGTCTCCGTGCTTCGGGAGGCACGCTAAGCCGTTGGTCTTGATTACCACTGAATGTGGTAGTCGTTAAGCCGAGTTGGAAACCTTATAGGGGGCTTAATAAGTTCCAACAGCAGGTGGCCACAAACTACCTCCAACAGTCCGCACTGGGCCCACGTGGTGGAGTATGACCTAATCTCTCTCACCCCGATTTGTGAGAGAAGGCTTTCGCCCAGTAGTGGGCTAGTATAAGCTGATATTATTTATTATTATATATATTACAATACTGGCTTGAGCACATTAAGCTCTTGCAACTTCACACGGCGATGTCCGACTTAAGAAATGAATACTCCGATGGGTCGGTTTTGAGGATCAAATCGACATTCTTCGATCTTCGATCAGAATGAGAGCTAAAAAACTTGAAGCGATTATCGTCCAGTACTTACCTCTGCAAGAAATACTATGACGGCACTAGCTGATCCAACGCCCATCGCCAGGTACGTCATGATGAGATCACTGTTGCGCAGTTTACGATCCTTAGATTTCAAATTTAATGGACAGATCTTCGTGCTGGGTAAATCACGACGCTTCAAGAATTCCAATATGCCCGATTGAAATATGCGCGCCAATCTGGAAAGTTACTGCAAAACCTGAATATAGGTATGTATTGTCAGATTTCCCTAATAATATATAAAATTCTATTAACGTCTGTAAAAGGGGGTAAACCAGAAATGTCAACGGTTTGTTTTTACTTTTAAGAAAGGCGCGAGATTTATTTACACTAGCAAATAAATCTCGCGCCTTTCCTAAAAGAATTTGCAAAGATTAACTGGACCAAAATTAAATTGCTATAGTAAACAGCGAGTTTGCAAAAACACTAAACTAAAGAATTGGTACTATAATATTTTTCACATAAGATAGGTTGTGACAGTTCTAAGTGCCAAACGAAATTATTATTTCATTCAATGGTATTAAGGCATAAAACCATGAGTATAGAAACGGGTCATGCCACTTATTGCCATTGAACAAAGTATAACGATATTTACAACTTTCACAGTACCCATCTTACCTGAAAAATACTATAGGTACCTCTACCATGATTTACAAAACTTTTACTAGGTTAGTTACTTTATAATATTTTCAATTTAGTATGAAAACAAAATTGTAGGTTTATGGCACCTTGGAAATCGACACCCGTGGAAAAAATCTGTATACTGTGATTTCTTTCATTGTATTTCCAAATACACATATACACACGTCACGCCAATATTCCCAAAGCGGGGGCGGCAGAGGTGTACTGAGTACACCCATTTTTCGCCGACGATTTTAGGTCCTATAGGTATTATATATTAGGTAATAGGGGGCGAGCCATTTTGCCATATACCAGGCACAATTCCAGACTGCGGACTCATGCTGGGAGTTCTTCGTTAGAAAAACTAAGTTTGTCCGATCTAGGCTTTGAACCCAGTCATTGAATTGTCGTCAGTTAAAAAGTCATTGATTGTATTTCAGTCGATAAAAAACGTTGATAAATAAATCCTGGTAGAGGCACCTACTCTTGACTGAATTATTTTATCAAACCAGTCTTACACAGGATCGAGTAGATTTTTCAACTTGCTTCCTATTGGATACGCAAACGCCCTCTGTTTCTTCATAAAAGGGTTAGTGGCAATAACGTAAGTGCATCGATCGGATTCCTCTGCCCCCTTTTTAGATATATAGTCGTCGTACATCAGGTGGTCGATAACAGACGTTTCCTTTATGTAAACCGCCCCTTTATTGACGTATTCAAGATAATCCTTGTTACTTTCCAGCGATAAAAAATTAGCACGGTTGTTGTCGATCATTGCACTCAAGTAATAGAGGTCGTCATCTTTCTGAAAATAACAGGTTTTATAAACACTGCCAGGTACAACGTCTGCGAAAATGAATGGATGTGGGTACCGGGGAAAGTCTAGACTATATCACCACGACCAAATAGACCATGTCCTATCTGAGGCGCAAGAGCCTTCGTAACCCGCAAGCGTGTTTAAGACGACCTGTAAAAGTAGAGGAGGCCAGGGAGGTCTATAAAGGAAGAACCCTTTGGAACTCTATACCATAAAGCTATTACAGAGCTCTATACTATCTGCCTAATCTGCCTGTAATCATGATATAGATACAATGTCTTTTGTAAAGATGCAAAATGAAATTGCTATTGTAGTAATAATTTTTACTCGTCCACGAAGTCTATTATTGGTTTTTTGCTGTAACATTATACATAGAAGGTTATTGATATAAATCAAGTTATTACTTACATCTTTTACCGTATGTTCGACGGAGCTACCCGCACACGCGACCCATCGGTTGTTTTTCACATATAGATCTCTGGGCTTTTCGATGGCCAGAGTAAACTTGGAGAGCGTCAGAAACGCCGTCAAGTTAGCGGTATAGAAAGCAGACAGCAGTATCATGAACAGCCACCATGTCACGAAGAGAACTCTGGTAGTGTCTTCAAAATAAATTATTGCCTAAGTAACATTGAAGGATACCTACCAGTAAAATATACTCAGGCTGAAGTCAAATTATTTACATCATTCCAGAGTATTAAGGAAATACAGACCATTAGACATTTTATTGAACTTAAAACGAAGTCTGTCTAAAAACCTACACCTACACTCAAGGTTCCCGCGTAGCTAATTTGCATTAAAATCAGCAGGCAAATATATAGGTAGGTAATGCGTCATAATTTAACAATAATAATCGAAGCATCGATATCAAAGAAAATTCAATTAAGCAGTACCTACTTACATAAGTAATATTTAGGTACTAATAGCCTATAGATAGGTGAAGTTCTTAGCAGTTGATATAACGATATCGACCTAAATATTGTCGCAGGTAGGTGATGCGACGTACAATTATAATGTTGTAGATTTAACCTATAGATCCATTTTGTAGGTGTCCATAATTACCAACTTGTGGCTCCCGTTAAAAACATGGTGAAAGGGCGTGGTGGTGTGATAGATTACGTGATCCATTAGTAGCGATACGATCAAACGACCGCTCTGTATGGAGACTGTGATTGCCCTTTTGGCGATAGTTAGGAATACTCAACTACTAACTACATTTCGGTCAGGTATTTAGTGATTAGTATGTATGAACGGTATAATCTTGTTATAGGAATGTTGGCTATGCGGACGAAATTCCTTTGAGGATTTTTATTAATATCGCTTATATGCAGGGGCGTACATAAAGTACATTGCATATAGGAAATTAAGCAGTGCCAACCTCGTCATAATTAATATACTGAAGATATATGTTATTAATACTTAAGTAAATATGATGATTAATATTATTTTAATTGTGTAGTAATCATTGGTAGTAATTGCATTCTTATGAGGTAGGAACTGTTTAATTGCATATGCAATGCACGTCATTGCTTACATGCAGGAATGCCTGCATCTACCTAAGGTCACTTTAAAATTACAGGGACTCCAGAGACACCACTATATTTTGTGCAGATTTTGGCAGGAACGTTTAGGTATGTAAGTATAAGTCTTTATGGTGCCCCTTACGACTAGACAGGATTATTTGTAATTGGTCGACACTTTACTGACCAAAAATACTTGGAGACTAACATCTAACAAATAAAACTGCCCAAGCAATCAAAATTCGATAGCCACAACAAAACATAGGTTTAAAATACAATTAGGCATTCTATAATTGATAAACCGTCAAGCCTGTATTCCCCAGAGGGGGTGGCAGAGGTGTACTGAGTACACCCACGTTTCGCCGACGATGTTAGGTCCCATGTAATAGGGGGCGAGCCTATTGCCATATATCGGGCACAATTCCAGACTCCGGACTCAGACTGGGAATTTTTCGTTAGAAAAACTACATTTGTCGGACCTAGGATTTGAACCCAGGACCTCGTGATCACAAAGCGATGCGCTTTGCCACCAGACATTGAATTGATACAATAGAGATAAAAAAAAAACACCGTGACGCCTATATTCCGTAAGTGGGGGTGGCAGAGGTGTACACCCACTTTGCCCCGACGATGTTAGGTCAAATATAATATAATTACGTGTATATAGGGGCGAAATGCCAGACTCCGAACTAATACTGATATTTTATCGATTTTTTCCGATCCTAGATTTGAACTTCGTGATCGCTACGCGCATTATTCCCCTCTGGACCAACGAGTCAGACTATAGAGATTTACGTTTTTAAAGTATACTTAGTAATAATATAATAAACGTAGGTAATTCTTTAACTCACTGGCTTCAGGAGCTAAACTGGTGCCTTGTTTGAGAAAAGCGCTGTACACGAACCAGAAACTTGGATTTAGCTCTAGAACTTGTTCTTCGTCTGGTATGCATTTGGATCGCAGATATGAGAGAAGCGTGATACAGGGCCCGAAGGTTAATACTGACGCCAACACCATATACCTGATGGTAACAACTAACAATGTATAGTACCTAACTATATTTTATCGTGTACTGTATAGACAGCCTCTTGTGGGACGCTCGTAGCGCTTTGCGACCGCAGTAGCGATCACCAAGATTATGCAGCGTTCGCCTCGGTCAGTTCGAGTTATGTGACTATTTGTGGCATTTTCATATTTCAGCGTCTCCAGCCTTCGGAAGGCACGCTAAGCCGTCGGTCCCGGTTACCGCCATATGTAGTAGGTATTTGCCGCCACCCATCCGCATTGCAGAGGCGCTCGTAGCGCTGTGCGACCGCGGTGTTCTTACCGATTAACAAGGTTAAGCAGCATTCGACTCGGTCGGCCCGATATGGGTGACCGTTTGTGGCACTTTTACTTTCGAGCGTCTCCGTGCTTCGGAAGGCACGTTAAGCCGTTGGTCCCGGCTACCACTTAATGTGGTAGTCGTTAAGCCGATTTGGAAGCCTTAAAGGCGGCTTGATAAGTGGCCAACAGCAGGTGGCCACAAACCTGCCTCCATCAATCCACACGGTCCGCGTGGTGGAGTATGACCTAATCTCTCTGTCACCTCGATTTGTGAAGGCCCTCAAGGCCTTTGTCCATCAGTGGGCAGTATAGGCTGATATTATTATCCGCATTGGGTATGCATGGTAGGATATAGTCTAACCTCTCTCTCTTCGATTTGTGAGAAAAGGCCAACAAGCGGCCAGCCGGATGTGATATGGCCCGGAGCCGGGTCTAACTAACATACAGGAACTTTTATTCACCAAAAACTTACTTATGAAATGCATTGCTCGTACGTAAATTTAACGGACGATTTAGCGCAGTGGTTAAGAGCTTAAGCCGCTCTGCCCACTGTGTCTAATAGACGCGGGTTTGATTCCCGCACGTGACAAATCTTTGTGTGCCCCACAATTATTTGTGTCGGTCTGGGTATTTGTATATGTGAACTTTCATGTTTATAAACGCCACTACGTCACAGGAATAAATCCAAGTCCACACTTGTGTTTTTATTTTTTAATAAAAGTAGCCCCACGGCTACTTTTATTAAAAAATAAAAACACTAGATACATTTATCGAACTGTCGATACTACATAATTCCTTATTTGTGTGTGTGTGTGTGTGTGTGTGTGTGAATGATGTACGCTGTAGGCCACGGGGCCTTTACAGCTTAACCGGACAAGAGAGCGAGCGTGCAACCGCTACGCTTGAGCCAGAAGGGTAAGGGGGCAACTAGCTCAAGGGCGCCTCAGGGAGGAACGGCCTCGGCTTGGGCAGTCGCTATGGGGGAGGGCGTATACTAGGTGTCTCACCGTGGTGCTCTGCACCGGCCGGCGGGCAAAGGATTCTTCGACCTCGCCGGCGAGGTCGGTGTCTGATCCTGTGTGCGGTATCTGTATATAAAAGAAGAGATGTAAGGGCATCGGGAGGGTCGGTGAGAACATGCCGCGGTAGCGGCTGATAGAAGGGAATAATTCCTTAATCGATATTAGGTACCTAGCGAGAAGCTACAACGTGGTCAAAGCACGGATTTCCATAAAGGTGTAGGACGTTTTGTGTTTATTTATTTATTCTTCAAAAGGAAAAGCGCAGTGGTTAAGAGCTTAGGTCGCTCCACCTACTGTGTTTAATAGTCGCGGGTTCGATTCCCGCACGGGACAAATCTTTGTGTGATCCACAATTATTTGTTCCGGTCTGGGTATTTGTGTGTGAATTTTCATGTTTGTAAACGCACCCACGACACAGGAATAAATCCTAGTGTGGGGCTACGTTTTTAAAAAAAAGAAAAGAAAACAATGAAAACTATTTGCGAGCCGATGGCAAATCTTATTTCTGAAGTTGGCTGTATAGATTGACCAGCCATGGTGTTGACTGGTGTGACCATTCTGAGCTACTTACCACACAACGCTGTTGAACGGCGCCAAAAGGCCTGACCCGCCCGCAGACTCCTTAGGTCGCTTCAACATCATCATCCACACACCTTCGTCCAATTCGATAGAGAATGACACCAAATTCCGATATGGTATCAGGGTAGGCAAAAAAGCGGCAGCCATGTCTACGTTCTGTTTGATAAAAATAGAGATAAATCAGTGAGTGATAGTCACAAGGTCTGGCGCGGGTCACTCCCTTCCCCCCAAAATGGTTGAGGGGAGTGATGGCTGTTCCAGCAGTCATACTCGTGAACGGGTGCTGCTTGCGGGGACTGGTCCATCTGGAATCCTTTAGACATTCTTTACAGATAACATCAGTAGATTCATATCTTGATCGTAAGGCACTGGAGCTAGGTCATAAACTATTTAATTGTAACCTAAACATTGTATAAAAAGGAAAGAAACAAGAGTAAGAGAATAAATAAAAAAGACAACTCCGCTAAGTTTCTTCGCCGGATCTTCTCAGTGGAGGCCGCGTTCCGATCCGGTGGTAGATTAGTAGTTAATTTAAATAAAAAAAACAAAAAAAATTGTGTAAATTGCCTATTTGTAAACGCCCCGCAGGGCTTATACAAATTGTTTGAGTTTGGTGGACCGGTGATCTGGCGAAGGTCGCAGGTGTACGCTGGACTCGTACAGCACAAAGCAAATCGCAGCGATCTTTGAGGAGCTTTTTGTGGACGTCTTCTGGCTGTTGATGATCATATACTAGTCAGCAGTCACATGTCCATTAAAACCGTGGTTTCAAATTCCAAATGGCATGGCAAAACCAATCTATCCAGTCAGTTGCTACTGGTAAAGAAAAGCATTGTCAAAATCTAGTCGTCCACACTTCACACAAAGAAGTGAAAACCTCAAGATATGGTGGCCGCCGATAGGTAGGTCTTTCCTTGTTCTGTCGTAGGTTGGTAGTCAGTCTTTAAACATCCTTAGCCTAAGAGATTGTTATAAGTAAGTACACTCACACTGGAATTGACGAGTCCTATCACAGAATCCTCAGGGTTTCTGCCCCCATACTCAAAGTTCATTTTAGGTTCTACAATTTCGACAGTGAAGTTGAACTTCTTCATAAGTATTTTCAGTATCACGTACGCCACACCGTTGCCGATTAAACTACCATTTTCTTTTTTCACTTCACTTAGAGGCGGGTTCTAGAACAAATATGAAAACCATGAAAACCATTTCGTTCCAAATGAGTAATGCTATAGGCCGCAGATAGCTTTACAGCTTAACCAAACCAATGTAAAATAATGTGGTTTACTCTTTCCAGGTAGGTAGGTATGTTAACATTTAACGGTACGGATAAGGGGCTAAATAAGTCGACACGTTACACTTATTTACGAAAACTAAACAAAATAAAATACAAAACTTACTCAGTCCGAACCAGTTTTATTATTATAAGAAACCAGTAAAACTTGAAGGATTCCCAAGTTCTCTGTCACCTCGATTCATAAGGGAAGGCTTTTACACAGCAATAGTACAGTAGATATTAATAGAGTAAGATATATTCGTGTGTGAGTTTCAGTGAAACAAAGACTTTAGGAAGCCATTAGTCTTTATTGTTCCCAATTAAGCTGAGTCCCTTTTGAGAATTCGGTCGGAGGGCTACCGATGGATTTAAATTGAACAAGCTTAGAGCTAAAAAAAACATACATACAACCGAACATAGAACCTCCTCCTTTTTGAAGTCGGTTAAATATACAATATTCGACTTTGGGTAACTTATGATACTTAGTACAGAGCATGGTAAAAGTTTATATAACACCTACTATACGCTCGTCAGTTATGAAGGAAGTTAGGTACTAGATTCTCCATTCCGATCTCAGTCTCAAACCTATTTGCGCCTTTATTAAAAAGGCGATAACCCGATATTCAATCGATACGAGGCCAATCATAGAAATCCGCTAATCGTAGCCGCCGTCAACTACGAAGCTAACTCCCCTCCTATCAGCCGCTACCGCCGTCCGCGGCATGTTCTCACCGACCCTCCCTTCTTCCGGATACAGATACCGCACACAGGATCAGACACCGACCTCGCCAGCGAGCTCGAAGAATCCCTTGCTCGCCGGCCGGTACAGGCACCTCGGCGAGACACCTAGTATACGCCCTCTCCCATAGCGACTACCCAAGCCGAGGCCGTGCCTCCTTGAGGCACCCTTGAGCTAGTTGTCCCTTGCCCTTCTGGATCGAGCGTAGTGGTTGCACGCTCGACCTCTTGTCCGTTGAAGCTGTAAAGGCCCCGCGGCCAACAGTGTAGATCATTCACACACACAAAATAGGTACTAGATACTACATTTATGCAGCGGCCAGCAAGCATCTTAATATTATTATGTCATTAAAGAAGGTAATTATTTACTTTTACTTACGTTATACATAGCCACTCTGATGATTTTCCCATTATATTCATTCATTAAATTTAAATAATTTTCATTTGAGTTCACTACTGGAGCAGCTGTATTAAAACAAAAGTAATTTTATTATTTTTGAACTAATAAGTAAATACTTAAATATTTAATTAAATTTAAACGCTTTTTGAGGTATTTAAATAAAAAAAAAACGCCGTCACGCCTTTATTCCCCGATCGGATGGTAGAGGTGTACATGTGTATACCTACACTTCGCCGACGTCGTTAGGCTCCATGTAGGGAGCGAGTTTAACCAATATTATTGCTATTATACCAAGCACAATTCCAGACTCCAGACTGATAGTTGGAATTTATCAATAAAAAAACTGCTTTTTCCGACCTAGAATTTGAATCCAGAACTTCGTGCGTCTATGCGTTAAGCGCATTATACGCCACTAGACCAACGAGGCATCCATAATAAAGGTGAGACATATTTAAATTATAGATAGTAAATTACTAAGATTCAACAATAAAGCGTTTTTAAGTGCTCATTTTAATAAATAAAGAACACTAATAAGATAATGAAAAATTCTTAAAGATAACAACACACAAATTACCTTTATAATGCCACAAATCATACGACACATTGTAAGGTAATTCGCAGAAGGTTGCGTTACATATCGACGATATGATGAGTTCTACACCGGCCATGGCATTATGACGTCACTGGGCTTGATCACGTCATATGGTGGTCGACGGCAGAGTGCCGTATGGTCGCGAGCCACCTATGACAGCGAGGATGCGCTAGTATAACTAACTTTGAACATACGACGCTTATATTTGTTGATGACTTCCCCAGCCACGCTACATCGTTAATGCACGTTAGCTTAATATAGATAAGCAAGTCAGGAGTGTGTTAAACAAATAGATACATTGTGACATTTTGTTGGGGCTAATTCAAGGTATTAAGAGTGAATTGGGGTTGCTAAATCAAAACGACATGAAAGGTAACAAAGTGTTAACAGGCATAAATCCCTAAACTAAAAGATCACCAGCACCACGCTACGCTTCTAAATGTGTTTTCAGCCAGCTGAGGTGCATAGAAATCTTTATTACTTTAAAAATAAAAAAGAACGCAGCGCCAGACTAAGACTTATTCCTGTGTCGTGAGTGTGTTTACAAACATGAAAATTCATATACACAAATACCCAGACCGAAACAAATATTTGTGGGTTACTCAGATTTGTCCCGTGCGGGAATCGAACACGCGTCTATATAATCCAGTGAGCGGAGCGGCTTAATCTCTTAACCACGGCACCAAATCGTCCGTCAAATTTAAACGTCATTGCAACAAATCTAAACACATTGTGATAGGTTTTATAGAAAAATCAATATATGTAGTCCCTATCAGTCAATTTCGTTATTTCTGTCGTAAGTAGTTTGAGGTCGGAGGACGTTCGATATACGTACTTATCTTACTGTGCCTGAACACTCTTTCGGAGAAACGGTCGTGATGGGGTGTTGTCCCGGTGAATGGGCCTAACCACGCTTCTTACAATCTTCTTGCTAAGAGTCTTCGCCATGAGCAGAAAGACGTCTAGAATATCTAAATGATACAACCGGCTTTGTGCTGCTTTTATCCAGCTCACAACGATCAGTATCATCCGCTTACAGCAGCCCACCACCGTACTTAGGCCGCCAATACCCACAATGGTAGATAACAAAAAAGTACGGTTAAACGGAGCTACTACAAAAACTTGCACTTCAAGAAGTTCATGAATTATAAGACTTAATATTTTAAAATATGATTTATGACTGTATATTTTAGACTCTGGTAAAAGGAATACACAATTAAACAAAATTTTCTCGATAGAAAAAATCTCTAAAGTCATCTCTATTGATTTACATTTTCTGATTCCAACGCGAAATACTTAAGAACTATTCAACAGAATTTACTTAAAAAACAGCAAATAATTGAAGCAAAGTTCTTGTAAAGCAGTTTTTTATTTCAAAGTGTAGTTTTTTTGAAAATGATAAAACTTGTTTTTGCACATACGTCGTTTATTTCGCAGCGCGCACTTAATATATCCGTCTCTTATTATTCTTTTGTTAAGTAATTGAATCACTGTCACGCTCCCAGTCGATAAATGGTCGATCGCGGTAGGCCCTTAAAAAGGCAGGTCCACACTAATCGAACATTATAACAACAAGGTAAATAATCATAGTTCGTTAATGGGGTGACGGCATACTCTGTAAATTGTAATAAAGGTGTGTGGTCAACCCGATAACATACGCGCTTAAAATGGAGCAGTAATGGTGTGACCCTTATTACACACATACATAATTGTCAAGGTGAAATGTTCACATAATTTTAACAGTCTATTCAAACTTAATCTAGTATCTGGTATATTCTTACTGATAAATTAAACATTACTTTTAGTACTATGGGTTGTGTAGTAGGTATACATACGAATGATAAGCTTACGTCGGAAGCTCCAGAGATAAAATTGAAAATTGAATAGGATTAGGTAAACATAGATATAGACACTTGTAGCACTATCGTTATTCGTAGCGATGTAGCGAAACGTCTTCGTGTTTCCGAAGGCGCGTTAGACCGTTGATCCGGGCGGCTTGACAAGTTCCAACAGCAAGCGGCCACAAGCCTGGTTTCACGCGTGGTCAATGACTTTGATTCAATCTCTAGCACTTCCATTAATAAGAGAAGGCCCATCAGTGGGACAATACAAGCTAGTTTATTAAAAATGGACAGAACCCAAGTGCAGACTAACTAATGCCGAACATACACGGAATTCTTCCATGGGAGATAGGCCTCTCCAATTGCAAGCCACTAATTACGATCCTCCGGTAATAATAGTAACGTGGAAGCGTGATGCAATTTTTCCCCATTTTGCTTTTTTAGACAGCCTCGTTGGTCTACTGGCGAAGTGGCTTTACGATCATGAGGTCCTGGGTTCAAATCCTAGTTCTGATTTTTATTCAAAAACACCAATGATAATTTCAATATTTTGAAGGTTGATAGAATTGGCCGGCCGGTTATCGAAGTAATGGGAAAATTGTTTGAAATTTGTTTAAGTATGAATCCAATATTATTTAACGTTATTTTTACCCTTGAAAAAAAAGGGTCACGTCTTTGAAGTTATGTTAGAGTAACAGCTTATTGTAAATATAAACACTGAAACATCTTGTGCTTACGGTTTAAATCAAAAAAAATCATAAAGTACCTTTTATTTGAATATTTAATATTATTTCGAAAAACTCTTATCAGCTCTATCCTATTAATATTATTTATAATATTTCGTCCTTTTGTGCTATTAGGTCGTAATATTTAATATACAATAGTCATTTTAATTTTTTTAGTTACTATTCCGATTGCTATCAAAATCAATATCTAAGGGCTCTGTTATTAAATAGAAAAAAATGGTTGCTATTTTGAACCGTTTTGTTATTGCTTGGATTGTTTTCAAAATTTATATCTGAGGGCTGCTGTTGTTCTCCAATATGTGTCTACTATTAGAATTCTTAAAAAAGGCCATAATTTTTAACTTTTTAGTTACTAATTACTTCAGTTAAAGAGACGGATTCTGACTGTAAAATTTTATTAATTCATTGATTAAATCACACAAGAGTTAAGTGTTATAATATACTTACATTTAAATAATATATTTCAACATTTTATAAAAAGTAGTGTAAAAAATCCTTAAGCTGGGATCCCTAAAACACGCACGCATGGTAGGTAACCATGGTAACTGTAGTCGCATTTTGACGCCATGTTTGTTAGCAATAACGTGTCTAGACTAGGCATGTCGATTAAGAAAAATCGATGTTTGAACCGATTTGAATCGAACGCCAAGTATCGATTTTGATTAAATCAAGGATAAAGAACGATTCTTGTTTAATCCATTCTTACTCTTACCACTCCTACTTACCTGCTGATTTTATGAGGATAGTAGTAGTGCCTGTAATGAAGAATAAGACTGGTGACCTTGCCGATAAAAGTAACCACAGGCCTATTTCTCTTGCCACTATTTCGGCCAAAGTGTTGGACTGTCTACATAATACACAGTTAAATAGATACGTGACATTAAACGATAACCAATTTGGGTTTAGGCCTCAACTAGCTATTGAAAATGCAATACTGTGTCTTTAACATACAGTCAAATACCTCTGTGTATGCTTGCTTCCTCGACTTGTCCAGAACGTTTGATCTGGTCCGACACACATCCGGTCAAGAACTGATTAACATGTTAAAATACTGGTACGCACATCAATCCAACTGCGTCCGATGGGCGGGGGCAATGTCGGAACCGTATCAGCTCGAATGTGGAGTGAGACAAGGGGGACTATATATGAACGGATTGATCGAGGCGCTCAGCAGTCGGCGTGTCGGCTGTCATGTTGACGGTGTATGCGTCAACAAATTGCGTTATGCAGACGACATGGTACTGCTAAGCGCCTCGGTCTGCGGACTGCGGAGGCTGATACGGATGTGTGAAGAGTATGCAAGTGGTCATGGACATATATACAATGGTAAGAGTCAATGCATGGTCTTTAGGGCGGGTACGAGGTTTCCCCAGAATATACCACCGTTGCCACTGAATGGTGTACCTTTGGAAATAGTTTCACAATTTAAGTACCTGCACATTGTTACCTCAGATCTTGGGGACAAAGCGGACATTGAACGGGAGCGGAGGGCGTGTCGATAATAGCCAATATAAAAGCTCGCAGGTTTACGAGATACTCACAGGAGGTCAAACTCTAGGAGGTCTTCCAAGCCTACTGCACATCTTTTTATACCGGCAGCCTGTGGGCGGACTATACTAAGCGACCTTACAGCGACCTCCGCATTATGTACAATAATGCATTCAGGACGACCTTGGGGCTGCCCCGTTTCTGCAGCGCTTCGGCTATGTTTGCGGAGGCACGCACGGTCTGCTTTCAAGCGACCATGCGTAAACTTAGCACGTCTTTAGTGCACGAGTACGGGCCAGCTCCAATGTTATCCTAAAAATGATAGCCGCTAGTGTTGTAAAAATGCTTGAGTCGGCGCTTAAACACTTGAGTCGACGCTCAGTGTTGCTAAGCGCTGGAGTCCAGAGCTGACTCAGTTTCAGAGCCCTCGAGCGCGAGCGATCGAGAAAATGGAGCGTCGCGCTCGACGCTCGACTCGCACTCAAGCGTCAAGCGCAACGCTCCAGTTTTATAGATGATTTTAAGTCATCTTCATACATTAATATTTACTGCGTACTGAGTACCTATTTTTCTTATGTCTGTCTGTCTTTTCGATTTAACGTTATCGTTAGTTCAAAGGTAGTTTGTGATCTACTTTTTAAACACTTGCGGTTCTCCAATTGACCTGAAATTTGGCATTCCGACTGTGTCGCTCGCCGCGTTCGGTCGCGTCACCGCTTACCGCGCCGTTCCCCCCGCGACACAGTCCGCCCTCCCGCTCGCGGGTACGTATTTACGTACGTTCGGTAGGTACGACGCGCGTTTCGACGGCGGTGTCGACCTTTCCCTAGTGTTCGACGGCTAGTCGCAGTTTATTTTTAAAACCACGACTTTTTTTTCGTTCGTGGTAAGACTGGTGGATACCTAACGGTGACAACTAAGCGAGTTTTGAGCGGGACCCGAGCGCTCCCCTCCCTCCTTCAGATCTTCAGAGGGCGGCTAACTCGGAAGGGTTTGAGTTCTGGCCTTGGGCACTACCCTAGTCAGAGCTCATCCTTTCACCGGGACCTACCATTTCCCTTCACCAAAACTCCGTGCGGCGGTTCTCTTCGACCCGGAGCAGTTAGTGATTGGCACACACCCTTTCGCACACAAGTTTGGCGAAAGGACGCACGTTAGGCTCACGGTAGCACACAACCCCCCCCTCCCCAAGGTCCAGCCCCCGGTACTTAGGGTTTCCACTCCCTTTACCCGCCCTGCCATATCCCGGCAATCCGGCAATTCGAGGCGACGTGCTCCGTACGCCGGACGCGTCGCCGGTCGGGTGTCCCGAGATACCCGACTACTACGCGATCCCCTCTCCCCCCGCGTACCCTGCAAGCAGCGATCGCACGCCGCTATGTGTGACGCCGCGCGCCGCACCTTTCGCGGGCCCCGCGGCCCCTTCGTCGCATCGGTAAGTTTTGTTACCGCGTCCCTCGCGCGCCCGCCGACCCCCGTTAACCGCCCCGTATCTGCGTGCGGATCCGAGCCTCACTCGGACTTCGATATGGAGGTCGAGCTGGCATTGGCCTGCCGTGCAGTCCCCCCCCCCCTCGTCATCTTCATCGGATAACGACTTCATTCCCGTCTTAAACGGGAAAAACGCGCGCCGTCCGATTTACATGAGTCAATTATGATTTTGCATGAAGTAAATATTTTTTAATCATAAATTGCACTTTCTTATCGATAAATCCTGTACTAGTAATTTTGCCACTTGCCTCCTTACGCACACTAACGCAGATTCACAAACTCAACCGACATACAATTGACTCGCTACCTCGACGATATGCGTGGTCCATGCACTCTTCGTCCAAGTATCTGATTTTCAGATAGAAATAAGGCATTTTTTTATGCAACTGTTTCGTATCTCGTAGATCGCGTTCATGTTTCCTATCACTGAATAGTTTCAACAAAGATCGATACAGGTCTACCTGTGGCGAGTTTTGGCGGGAAGTCGAAGAGTGATGTTGTCAATTTGTTTTAATTTTCAAAACTTGTTATTTCGGCTAATAATGTGTAATGTTGGTGTAATATTAACCATTATGTTCTTATGTGTGCATGAGTGAAGGTAATTGTAACAAAGTGATAAAACGTGCCTTTTCGACTTCCCTCAAAACGGCCGTCGCAATTGGTATGTAAAGTATCCACCGCTTTACTATCCAGGGTGGGGTACTTCATTAATTTCATTATTATCGTTGTCATCAAGTTCATCGCATCGCGGGGAGTCGCATTAATTTAAACAAACACGATTATATATCTCACAGATCACTGGCAAAATATACTTAAAATTAGTGTGAAACCATAACTTGAAGAAGAAGAAGGTCTTTCTGTCACTGTCAAACAAAAAGTGACGGGACAGCCTTGTTGTCTGTGGACATAACATAACCTAAAACCAAATTTTAAATTTGATTATTATAGGCGCAATTTAACTGATAAATTCCAAGATGAGAGATTATTTTATATCAAATTGTGAAAAAACGTTTATAAATAAAATTGTAGCAGAGGGTCATGTAAGAACAATAACGATTTATTTTATCCTATTCGCAGCTATTACAGTTTAGATTACAGGATTTATTAGATGGTATATCTCATCGCATGAATATCTATCTATCTATAGATAGATATTCATGCGAATATCTATCTATAGATAGATATTCATGCATGACTATCGCCACTTTTAATCGCGTTAAAAGCCACTAAAAGAACAAAAAATAAGTAACTATTGAAACATAGTAGTTTAACCCAATGGTTTAACATTAGTTTGCCTTTATAACTTGGTATAGACTCACTCTCCTCAGATAGATTGTTGATCATTTTGATGAAATCCAAAGCATAGTGATTGTACTATTATTGGTGAATTAAAACCCTGCCTTGCTGGTCTAGTAGGTAAGCACATCATTTTGTGATCGCAAGGTCCTGGGTTTTAATTCTAGGTCAGACAAATCTAATTTATCTATCGATTGCCCCCTTTTATATGACTAAAAGTTGGTGTTCTCAGAACACCTCTGCCATCCCCACTTGGGGAATATAGGTGTGATGGTGTATGTGGTGAATTAAAACTCTAATCACTTCTTTATGTAATTCTTAGTTGAATACCCTACAAACATATATTTGATGTGATGTTTTTTTTTTTTTGTTTACAGCGAACAGATGGCCGGAATTACAATGAAACTAGAAATCTGGATATCTCATTTGGCTCCGATTATGGTAGCTGCATTGTGTCATTAGGTGACACCAAGTATGTTAAAAAATTTAAATTAACCATTGACTGACTCAATTTACTTGAAAAGATTATAAAATCATTTTATTTTTACAGGGTCCTTGCACAAGTATCATGCGAAGTTACACAACCTAAACAAATTAGACCAAATGAAGGTATTTTGTATATAAATGCGGAGATTAGCCCAATGGCTGCACCACAGTTTGAGGCTAATCGGCAAACTAATCAGACTGTTTACTTAAACCGACTGCTTGAGAAATGTTACAAAGATTCAAAGTGCATTGATCTTGAATCTCTATGTATAGTTGTTGAAGAAAAGGTAATGGTCTTACTGAATCCTGCTAATATTATTAATGCGAAAGTTTGTGATGATGTATGTATAGACATTAGGTAATTCTTCACACACAAACTACTGAATGGATTTTGATGAAACATTATAGTAATATAGCTTATACATCAGAGTAACAACAATCAATCAATCAATCAGCCTATCGCAGTCCACTGCTGGACATAGGCCTCTCCTAACACGCGCCATTGCACACGGTCCTCCGCCTTCCGCATCCAGTCTGTCCCAGCGACCTTTTTGAGGTCGTCGGTCCATCTAGCTGAGGGCCATCTAGAGTAACATATACACTATAATTTACAAAGATATAAATGAATGCATGCACAGCTGCAGGTAACAGCTAGTTATAAATAAATAAAATTGGGCTAAAAGCCTCCTCTCACACATGAATGACCAAGAACTATTCATAATAAATTCTTGTCACAAGTCATTAGTATCCGACCGACCATTCAGCTTCGCTTTCAGCCAAAATGAGTCGAACTTTAGGCTGAAGCTGAATGTTCCTAGCAAGCCCGGAAATTGAAAGATCAATTACGATGTACGACTTACGAATACGAAACGAGGCGACGCGCGGGGGGCAGGGGTCGCATTCCGTTGCGCAGGTCGGCCGCCATTGCCAATAAATAACAAAATCAAAACAAAGCAAGTTTGAATATAGTCAACATAACTTCAAAAATTTAGCTAGTTATGAACCAAATTTCTTAGGGTTATTAAACCTTCGGCTTCGGCCGAAGGTTTTGGCGATGGCCTATTAATTGCCTTCTCCAAAAATCGACCTAGGACGCTTCAACTCATACTTTTTGTGGTACCTATCCTTAGTGTCTTCATTTTTAAAATACCTCTCAAAACTAATATGCATGTCAGACAGTACATTAATACTTCAGAAATATTTCTGTAGAAATGTTATTGCCAATTCAATGCAATGCCTTTTATTGATGGGCCAAGTGTACCAGATTTTTTATTCAACTAAGCAATGCTGTTGTTGAGTATGATTACTTCTGAATTGATTTTGATGATGACCTTAAAGTTTGCACACAGACAGAAGTGAAGACCTTGGCTGTCACACAGTCAGGTGGTTGTAGATATTAACACAGATTGCCTCAGTACAAGGTTGTATAGGTATCAACAAAATATTATAGAGTAATGACTATACAAGATGTAAAGTTGGTATAAGTTTGTAAAAGTATTTACTGGAACAACTGATCCAATTCTGAAAATTCTTTCACTGTCAGAACACTATATACTATATTTTATTGTGATAAAAATAATCAGATTATAAAATAATGAAACCATGGTCAAAAATAGCTGGTTTATAATATAATTCAATATGAGTTTCTCTTTCTCATTATGCAACTAAGCATTACAAAAAATCCAATAAGAACTTCCATAAGGATCCTAGGTAAAATATTTGTTTACAAAATATTTCAGGTGTGGTCCTTGCGAGTGGATATCAAAGTTCTAAACCATGATGGCAACCTCATTGAGTGTGCTAGCATTGCAACACTTACTTCACTGGCTCACTTCAAGAGACCAGATGTCACCAGAAGTGGTGACAGTGTCATCATACACACAATAACTGAAAAAGATCCCATTCCAACTGTATTATACCACTATCCTGTGTGTTCAACATTTGCAATATTTAATCATGAGTAAGTATCTATCTATCTATATCATCATGCCAGATCCCATGTGGGGTAGCAGAGAGTACAGAGTTCCAACAGGTTCTTTCCTGAGTAAGTATAATAATAAATAGCTTTTATTTGATTGTATCAGACAAGTTCCATTATTAGATTAGTTTAGTAGTTCAAATATTTGATGTATATACACATCGTCATCTCCAGGGGAATGGCCAGTAATATAGGGGTAGTATGACAACTAAAAGAGTATTAGTCACATTGACCAACATTCTGTAACAGCAAGATGTGTGTGTGTGTGTGTGAATGATGTACGCTGTTGGCCGCGAGGCCTTTACAGCTTCACCGGACTAAAAGGCGAGCGTGCAACCACTACGCTCTAGCCAGCCAGAAGGGGAAGAGGCGACATACTCGAGGGCGCCTCGAAGAGGCGCCCTCGGTTGGGACAGTCGCTGTAGGGGGACGGGTGCACTACTAAGTGCACCGGTCAACCGCCGGCTATGGGAGGGGATTTACTACTACGTCGTCGTCGTCGCCCGTATTCTGAGCGGAAAGAAGGGACGACAAAGCATCGGGGGCGTCGGTGAGAACATGTTGCGGCCGGCGGTGGCGGCAGGGGTCGGGGGGGAGATCGTAGTCGGCGGTGGCTACGATTAACGGATTCGCATGGGTAGATGCGTTCGCGAAGTGACGTGTTGACGCCTTTTTAATAAAGGCGCGAATAGGTTCGAGACCTAGATCGGAGTGGAGGAGGGTGAATTATTTACATTGAATCACTCCGTCTATTGGTGAAAACCATATGAAAATCCGTTCGGTAGTTATTGAGTTTATCGCGTTTAGAGTTCAGACAGACAGATGCGGCGGGGGGACTTTGTATTACAATATGTAGTGATAGTGATTGGTTTAAAAGGTGTTATTTCATTCATCCTATGTAAATCTTATCATAAATCTTAAGATATTGGATTGCTCAATGTGAATCTTATCAAAACGTTTTTGATATTGAAGAATGTATTAATATAATCAATTAACAATTTCCTAGCATGTCTACAAGGTTGATAGTTCATTGATAAAACCATCTAATATTCATTAAATATTTTCGATAAAATACATCCAACAAACCAAACATGTTGGATGTCATAACAGGTTTTTAGATCGTTGTTAAATAACTTCCGCTTCCTATATTTGCTTGTTACTACCATGTGCTGGAGGGAGTACTACTCGATTACTATTCTACTAATATTATAAATGTGAAAGTTTGTATGGTTGGATGTTTAGATGTTTGTTACTCAATCACGCAAAAATGGCTGAACGAATTTGGATGAAATTTGGCACACAGTTTATTACTTGGATTATGAACACATAGGACTTTTTATCCCAGAAAAATTGTCCGTTCCTGTCTAAAGTCAACGCGGACAAACTCGCGGGCAGATACTAGTTAGTACTACATAAACGCGGCCTACATAATACACAAATACCACTATACAACGATCAACGAACATGACGGACGGCTTGGTCCAGTTGTTAAGAGCTTAAGCCGCTCTGCCCACTGGATCGAGTAATGGCTGGTTCGATTCTCGGACGGGACAATTTTTGTGTGACCCACTAATATTTGTTTCGGTCTGGGTGTATGTGCATGTGAATTTCATGTTTGTAAACGCACCTACGACGTTTTACAAAAATAAAAAAGTGAGTGTATGAGACGAACTATGAGCGTGGAGAAAGCCAGAGGGGTATGTAAGGAAAGAACCTGTTGGAACTCTGTACTCTGCCTACCCCGCAAAGGATCTGGCGTGATGATATAGATAGATAGAAATAAAAAAAATAATCACGAAGTTATTTTTCGGTGCCGCGTTAAATGTTTCATTGGGCATGGACCCTGGTGTGATGAGACCAGAGTCAGGGTGCATGGTATATGGGATTGGATTATGCCAAATATTAATAAAAAAAATATTGAAATATAAAGGCTAAGGCTAATATAGTGATAGACTAGTGGTTAGACCGTTGGACTGCAAAGTCAAAGGTGTCGGGTTCAAACCCAGGCACGCACCTCTGGTCTTTTCGAAAGCATGTGCGTATTAAAAATTAATTATCACTTGCTTTAACGGTGAAGGAAAACATCGTGAGGAAACCTGCATGCCTAAGAGTTTCTCGAAGGTGTGTGAAGTTCGCCAACCCGCATTAGGCCAGCGTGGTGGACTATGGCCTAAACCCTCTCAGTATGAGAGGAGGCCCGTGCCCAACAGTGGGACAGTTTCTTAACAGGGCTAATATTATTATTATTATAAAGGCCCCACTACTACAATTAGTGTGCCAAACTTGTGACATACCTGAAACATGTATGTATCCATCAGTACAGTGCGACAAGGATCTTTTGGCCCAAGGATGACAATGGAATTGAAACATCCGAGTGAAATTAGGGTTAACATTTAGTCAAAATTTTCTACTTCCGAGGAGATATTTCAACAAGTAGGTCACACGGTTACTAATTAAAAAAAAGAACTTGGGGAAAGGACATTGTTCTGCGTACATATACGATAAGCCCCAGAATCGACAGCAATGAAAAAATGCGTGTATGATTTCAAGTTACCTGCAAATTATCTTCATCCATTTATAATTAAACGGACAAGCTGAGGTATTGCATTAGTACAAAAAATGTATTAGATTTTGAGGTTCTAATTATGTAGCCAACAATACATTTGTAAAATGGTTACGTAAAAATACACTAGAAATAATCAAAACGATCATTATTGAATGTAATCGATTGAATATAACTGATTGATAGGATTGACATCTCCAACCTTAATTCGATGCCAACGTTGACATTCGGAAAAGCCGTTGACGACTTTGATTTAAGTACTTACAATACTTTGAAATATTCGTTTTGGTTTGCAAATTGTCCGTTAGGGACGTATGTTGGTAACTACTATAATAAAACAGATAAATCGTTATGGTATAGGTCCCATGTTTGTTGGTTCTGGGGCCATTTTCGACGATGTCCTTTCATAGAAAACTGCAACTGTGCGATTGTCATAAAGTGTCATTTTACTTGATGACAGCGTTAGTTCCGACTCAGGCCGCGGGCCAATAAATCTTTGTACGACTGTAGGTATGGCTCAACCGACAATGCATTAAAATAATGTTAACTGCCAACACACCAAGATTAATATTATCAGCCTATACTGCCCACTGCTGGGCAAAGGACTTCTCTTACAAATCGAGGTAAGAGAGATTAGGTCATACTCCACCACGCGGATCCAGTGTGGATTGGTGGAGGCAGGTTTGTGGCCACCTGCTGTTGGAAGTTACCAAGCCTTCCAACGCGGCTTAACGACTACCACATTAAGTGGTAACCGGGACCAACGGCTTAACGGGCCTTCCGAAGCACGGAGACGCTCGAATATGAAAATGACACAAACGGTCACCCATCTGAGGCCGACCGAGTCGAACGCTGCTTAACCTTGGTGATCGGTAAGAACACCGCGGTCGCACAGCGTTACGAGCGATTAAGGGAGCCGTATTTAATATACCTAAATGTAAATTATTTTCAGTATTTTACTAGCAGATCCCAGTTTCATTGAAGAGTCAGTCTGCACAAGCAGTACCGAAGAAGGAATCAACACTGGAGGTGGTTTACTTGTGATAGGAATGAACCAGTACAAAGAGCTGTGCTTGTTGGACCTCACGGGGGCTGCGATATACAACTCCAAAATTGTACATAAAGCTATAATTGAAGCTGCCGAGAAATGTAAAGAAATCGTAGACACAGTAAAAAAAGCTATTGTCAGTGATGACACACAGAGGTATATTTTTGTTGATATTTTGATTTACTCTGAATGATCGTAGCACTGGAGCAATTTTAGTTTTCATTGTCTTTAAGAAAATAAATATTTTTCAGGTTGGACATTATTATGATTTGCCATTATTAGTATTTTGACATTATTAGGTTTTGGCATTATTACTACATTGACATTATTAGGTTTTGACATTACTAGGATTTAGGGTAAACAATATTCATCGTTGACATAAGTCGAGTAAATTGATATTTTACACCGTCACGCCTATATTCTTTAAGCAGGAATGGCAGAGGTGTACTGTGTACACCCACTTTTCACCGACAATGTTACGTTCCATGTGATAGGGGTCTAGTTTATGCCATATACCCACCACAATTCCTTGACTGATACTAGGAATTTTTCCATTAAAAAACTACATTTGCCAGACCTAGGATTTGAACCCAGGACCTGGTGAACGCAAAGCGCATTATTTGCCATTAGACCAATGATATTTTAAATTTTAAAATCTTAGAAAAGTGGCAATAAAAAAATTAGACATAAATAATTTGTATAACTGCTTGATATTGATTTTGAAATGTTTCGTTTATGTGCAGAAAATATTCTTATTGGCACTGAAATTTATATAGGTAACTATGTGAAAATACATAACCAATCGGGCCGATCAGAACCACGCTAACCACAAGTAGCGTGTTACCATTGAAGTTATCAAAAAAAATCATACCAAGTGAGACCACAAGCCTCGAAAGTACGAATGTAAAAATAATTTTGCGTTATACATTGCGATATTATTAAACAATATCGTTTTGGTAGATGAGTAGATACGTTTTGAACTTTTTCTATAGATTAAGGAATCCTCAAAGACCTCCGTAGTGCTTTGAAAGGTTACGTATCTATACGTTATAAGTATTTACTACCCCGCAAGGGATCTGGCGTGATGATATAGATAGAATTAGTAAATACTTATTAGATCAGTCATACATAAATATGTGTGACTGATGTACCAAGTAGTAAGTACCAATAATATCATAGTTTGACTGCCTCAAATACCACGGAACCTAAAAATCCTTCAGGTCCAAAAAGTTGAATTTGAAAAATGTTGAATTTCTATTATGTTGAATTCCCAATATGTTGAATCTCAAAATGTTGGATTCCCAAAATGTTGAATTCTCATTATGTTGAATTTTAGAAATGTTGAATCCCAAAATGTTGAATTCCTGTAATGTTGAGTCTCATAATGTTGAATTCTTATTTTGTTAAATTTTTCAAATGTTGAATCTGATGGGTCTGTTCTCATAATATTTTTCCCGTGTGGTTCCGTACTTAGAATATATTAATCTGTATTATCCCGTGAGTGCCCTACAAGGCGAAATAGAGAATACCTAAACCAGAAACAAGCAGCACCGTAATGATGAGAATAAATATAACTTAAAAATAAAGGGAAATAGACTTCTAAAAGCAAAAAATAAATATTTGAAGTCGGTGCCGGTTAGTGCAGTCGGTTACTTTGCACTTCGGGTGGTGGTGGTGGTGGTTTGCACTTTGCACACCACGGTCTTTTGCTTTTTTAAGTCAGTTTTCCTTTTTCAATTTTACAATTTTAAGTGATGAGTGAATTATAATATTCTGCTTAGTTCTATAATAACAGCATATATAATAACATACAGGATTGATGTAATACCCATAATAACGAAATCTATACATTCATCCTGATTGCCGTTCCTTATACTTTCAAAGTCCAATGTTCAATACCGATTTCATTAAAATGGGTCCACCTCGAAGCTATATTAAACCAAAAAGAATTATCGAAGTCAGTTCATAAATAAAGACGTTATAAAAAACAGACGAATTGTAAACCTCCTTATTTTTTTAAGTCTTAATATTCTGGTTAGTTCTATAGTATGGTACCTATAGGATTACCACAATATAACTCCATCTACATATTTAAGTTACTTGTCGTTAAGGAGTCCCCTGGTGTATCTTGGTACCATTGTGGTACCATTAGTGGTAACCACCACCATAAGTGGTACCATTTTAATTTAGTTTTAATACAATAAACCATTTTAATCATCGGTATTGGATCTTGGACTTTGAAGATCCCACCAGGGAACTCCTTAACGACAAGTAACTTAAATCTGTAGATGGAGTTATTATAAGTATTGTGGTAATCCCATAGGTACCTTACTATAGAAATAACCAGAATATATAGCCTTAAAAAATAAGGAGATTTACAATTCGCCTGTTTTTTATAACGTCTTTATTTATGAACTGACTTTGATAATTCTTTTTGCTTTAATATAGAGGTGGACCCATTTTAATGAAATCGGTATTGAACCTTGGACTTTGAAGGTATAAGGAACGGCAAACAGGGCGAATGTATAGATTCCGTTATTATGGGTATTACATCAATCCTGTATGTACCTAATTGTAGAACTAAGCAGAATTTTATAATTAACTCATCACTTGAAATTGTAAAATAAATAACTTTTAAAAAAAGAGGTAAACTGACTAAAAAAAGCAAAAGTGCCCGACGTGCAAAGTGCAAACCACCACCACCACCACTCGAAGTGCAAAGTTACCGACTGCACTAACGGGCACCGCCTTCAAATATTTCTTTTTTGCTTTTAGAAAATCCGTTTCCCTTTATTTTTAAGTTATATTTATTCTCATCATTACAGTGCTGCTCATTTCCTGGTTCAGGTATTCTCTATTTCAACTTTTAGGGCAAACAAGGGATAATATGGGTTGATACATTCTTAGTACGGAACCACAAGGAAAAATTATTATGAGAATAGACCCATCAGATTTTCAACATTTGAAAAATTCAACATAATGAGAATTCAACATTTCGGTAATTCAACATTATGAGAATCCCAACATTCCAGGAATTCAACATTTTGGGATTCAACATTTCTAAAATTCAACATAATGAGAATTCAACATTTTGAGATTCAACATATTGGGAATTCAACATAATGAAAATTCAACATTTTGCAAATTCAACTTTTTGGACCTGAAGGCTTTGAAGCTATACTGAACCAAATGCAAAAGTAATCATCAAAATCGGTCCTCAAATGACGGAAATACCGGCGAACATACATAAAAAAAGCACACATACAGACGAACATAGAACCTAAAGAAAGAAAGCATTAGGATTGACGTTCTTGTAGTCAACGTAACAAATATGAATTCAACATTTTGGGACTCAACATATTGGGAATTCAACATTTTGATATTAAACACTTTAATAAGTTCAACATTGTGAGAATAGTTTGTTCAACATAATGAGAATTCAACGTTTTTGGACTCAACATTTTGGGAATTCAACATTTTGAGATTCAACATATTGGAAATTCAACATAATGAAAATTCAACATTCTGCAAATTCAACTTTTTGGACCTAAAGGCTAAAAATATATTGACCATCATCTTTGCCTGATTTTACTATGGTAATCTGTACTTATGTAAGTCTATCTATATTCTCACGCTAGATCCCTTGCGAGGTAGACAGAGTAAACAGTTCTAACAGGTTTTTCCTTACTGACTTCCTCCTCTTTTATAATAACTATGTGTCAGTATTAAAGATGCGCGACTGCAAATAATCCGACTATTCGAATCATCTACAACTACTAATTTTGTGATTCGACTTTAACTTCGATCTTAGTAACTACTAATGGCGATTCGATTATTTATCTGCGACTCTCAACCGATATGAATGAATTATCCGAATGATTCACCGCCATTTCCGCGCCAAAACCAAACGTGTGCGAGTGACCAGTAACATCTAAACTTAATAATAACGCTCCTGCTGGATTATTTTTAAAAGTGCGTGTGTGTGTGAGTGATGTACGCTGTTGGCCGCGAGGCCTTTACAGCTTCACCGGACTTAAAGGCGAGCGTGCAACCACTACGCTCTAGCCAGCCAGAAGCGCAAGGGGCGACATACTCGAGGGCGCCTTGTAGAGGCTCCCTCGGTTGGGACAGTCGCTGTAGGGGGACGGGTGCACTACTAAGTGCACCGGTCAACCGCCGGCTATGGGAGGGGATCTACGACTACGTCGTCGTGGGCGCCCGTATTCTGAGCGGAAAGAAGGGATGACAAAGCACCGGGGGGGTCGGTGAGAACATGTCGCGGCTGGCGGTGGCGGCAGGGGTCGGGGGGGGGGGGGGGGAGATCGTAGTAGATTAACGGATTCGCATGGGTAGATGCGTTCGCGAAGTGTCGTGTTGTCGCCTTTTTAATATAGGCGCGAATAGGTTCGAGACCTAGATCGGAGTGGAGATCGACGTTCCGTACGAACCAGGGGGCTCCTACGGCTTTACGGAGGAAGCGGTTTTAAACCACTTGGGAGTTTATCGATGTGAGAGGGAATGCCCGAACACAACACACGCATAAGTCATGATGGGTCGAACGCAAGTTTTGTAAAGCGTCACCTTATTTCTAAGGGACATTTTACTCCGCTTGCAGATTAACGAATGGAGACGACCGAGCACAAAGGATGCTCGGTGACGGATTTAAAAGTGCGTTTTAATAAAGTTTCTAGTTTAGAATTTAAATATAATGCGCGCGCGGTAATCATGTGCTGGAATGAAACAAACGGCTATAGTACATTTTTTCAAAAGCGCTTATAGTACTTCAGCACAAAAAGCGTCTGTGCATAAGTGGGGGTAAGCTGCGGTACGAATGATGCAAACTTACGTTCCTTTGTAGTCTGTTGTGCGACCGATAGGTAAATTCATTATTCGTTCATTCAGTCTAGCAAGTCAGAGTCGAATGGAAAGCAGATAGTAACTAATTTTCGTGAATTATTCGATAATTCGAATGATTTATAAAGTCGACCGATTCGAATGTAATCAATCGCAGTCGCGCATCGCTAGTCGGAATTTACTTGCTTCTTCTGCTCTCATATTAATTATGTACCCATTAGTAAAATGTTGTAAGCATACACATTTAATAACATTTCATTACAGACAAAAAAGAGCCAAGATCAATTTTGCCGGAATAATAACAGAGGATCATCTATTGTCCTTAAGTAAAAAGGATCTTTGTATCCAGCTGAAGAGTTGTCATATGAAAGACTCGGCTGAAGATGAAGAAATGAATAGTGAAGATGATGCTGATAGTGAAGTTGAAATAAGCAAATATGATGGTACTAATATTTTTCTATACCTACGTTTAGCTGAAAGATATCCACTGCAGGACCAAGACCGCCACCACCAGGTTATGGATCTTGTAGGGGCCCTGCCCACTCCACGTCTTCGGGTATGTGGTCGCCACTCGAGAAACTCTGACCTAACAGAGGTTATTTCTAAGAGCGATGAGCCCCACCTACTGCTACTTACGTTTAGCAATTCTAAGTACTATTTCAGTAACTGGATTTTATATGAAACTAAATAAGATAGAATAGACAAGAGTCTTATCTGAAGGACAAGTCAAGAGTCTCCATAACCGGCGAGCGTGTATGAGACGAACTATGAAAGTGGAGGAATCCAGAGAGGTATGTAAGGAAAGAACCTGTTGGAACTCTGTACTCTTTGCCTACCCCGCAAGGGATCTGGCGTGATGATATAGAAATAAGATTCAACCTTATTCAATGTTGCAACCTTATAATAGTGTTTCTTTTATTTTTCAGTTGTTTCAACAGTGCCCCAGACTGCAGAAATTCAAGCAAAACAAGGAGCATCAAAATGGATAGAAATTTCATCAGACTCAGATGATAACTAATAAAAGAATAGAATAAGTTTGCTAAATAAAATGTCATAAACTTACATTTCACAATTTTCAGTTATTATAATCTCTCTTAACAGTATTATATTAGCAATTGCAGTTCCCTCATTATTTAACAATCATAACATTTGACACTGAAAGATAAGTATAATACAAGAAAATATTAGCTAACTATACTAAACAAAATAAATAGTTCATGTGGACATTGATGGAGACAAAATAGTGTAAAATTATTACAGAATTTCTTATTATAATACATTTACATTCATCCTGCATACATATACAAATCAAACCTCGAAGAAGACCTGTATGCATCAAATTTGGCATGAAGTAATATACTTCGAATTTGTTTATGAGATTCTCAATCCATATTTCTATAAAATGTACTAGAATGCAGATTGAAAATTTTATAAAGATGTGTAATGAAAAGCCATTTGTTAAATCTACTTAAACTATGTTAAAACTACAACTTCATCTCATTAGTCACAATAATTACAGTTACACTGAGTCGGAGTTCATTCCGTTTTTCTGATCTAATTTATTCCCATTCGTTTTCACCATATATATAAAATATGTCATTATTTCCCTTTCATTTACTGGCAAAGACTTGAAATGTTTTTGGATGACCTGTTAGAAAATAAAATTGCATTATCACTTAACCTATTAAAATTAATATATTGTACAAGATCTGAGAATATTAAGTAGGAGCTCTTAAATATGACAGTTTTAAAAATAATGCCAAAACACTAATGGCCAGTTTCAATATTTAATTCAAGGATAGATTTGCTTACTGTCAGTAGAATTTTGTCAGGTTTTCCATACAAAATAATCTATCCTTGAGAAAATAATCTATATTGAAACCGGTTGAAACATTATTAATGGTAAAGCAGACCATGTCAATAAATAGAATCATAAATCTCATAAGGTAAATATGAACTTTCTTGTTATTCTTTATAGGACTAACATTCCAATGTATAGTAGACTCTAAAATAATCCTTGGGCTATTTTTTCTTGAATATTTATAACAACTTTTTTGTCTACATGATTAAACTTTCATTTTGTATAGAGAAACAGGAAATTATATGAAAACTTACATCAGCTAGTTGAGCCTTGTTCAAGCCAGGCCTGGTAGATACCTTATAATGTCTTTTGTAACGTCTTAGTGTGTTTACTTGTAGCTGGAACCAGTCTACCTCAGGTGAATCCATTTCTGCTTCATTACTGTCGTCCTCAGAATCTTTGGGCCTCCTCTGCTTTGTCCTTGCACACTGTATCATTGTTTTATGATAATCACAAATGTATGTATGCCTGGCCTGGAACACAAACATATGGTATTTTTATTAAAAAAATCATCAAGATCAAAAACATTTTATTTTTAGATTAAGAGTAAAAATATGATGTATATCATACTTGGGGGTCTATGTTAAGTTTGAGCCTCCTCTGAGCGACGGTCTTTTGTATGCGCTTGCTGTACGAGGCGTTGCCTGCAGGTCGTCTGCAGCTTTCGCCGTCATCCACAAGGCAACATATTTGATCAGAATTACCTCTGGAATCTTCTTCTCCTGTACTAAACCCGTTGTTCATTTGATACTCCCGTTGAATCATATAGACTTCAGAACAAATAAACTTGTATATCACAGGTCGCGCCAGGCGATAGAAAACACTTCGAAGTATTCACAAAGATACACGATAGAGGTTATGATTAATAACAACACAGGGCATTAAGAAATACAAAATGAATTTAAAACATTACGCACTACGCCCGGCTAATCGTTTGTTACACACTAATAAAATTAGCAAGCTGTTTATTTTATAAATCACTGCACATAATATTTACGGAAGAATTTGTCCATCGCTATTTCACAATTTTTGACACGTTATAGGCCCTCAAATACTCGAATTCTTCATTTGTTAACTAGCATTTTCACAATTATATCAAAATATATTTGCTCGAGTTGACGGTTACTGGTAAAAAACTGAATTACATTGCAGCCGCTCAACAATAAGATTCTAATCCGTCTATGTCCACCAATGGATGGCATCGCCATTACAATTTCATTTTACAAGTAGGTACATTACCAACTTCAACACTTATATTCTTCACTCACTCATTCACTCAGTTACTGTGCGTTTGTAAAATAGGGCATTATGAGAATAGAAAATAGTACACACTTTGCCATATCACAGTTGGAAAAGTAAAATGAAAACAGTTCTTTTAGTGCATGTGTGCATAAATTTATCATCACAACGAATCTATGTATTGTAGTATAAACAAAAAATAAAGCTAACGCTAGCTTTGTCATTGGCTGGAAAATGGCGGGTCATTTAATTTGGGCGAATCAGAATGTTTTCTCACTGACATCGTCTTTTCGTGTATTCATTTTGAAGAGCGCAAAGTTCCCTACGTAATAAGCGCTGAAATCGTGTGCTCGTTTTTAATAAACAAAATATCGGTGAGTTACATTTATTCCTTTAAAATTGTTGTATATAGATTTCTCACTAACATGTAAACTTTTGTTGTCTGTGCAGTCTTTACGGTGTAATCAACGTCAGTGTTTAGATAGAAATTATATTTATAGTTTTACATTCTAATTTTGTAAGCAAATGGCTGCCCACAGTCGAAGTACGGTGACAGATTGTATGTATATGTACGTATATACAGAACTTATGTTAGTGAACCAGATAAGTTTGCAATGTTTATCGGTTTTATTTAATTGTAAATAGATAAACCGTATAAATTTAATATAATTTTAAAACTTTTTATGTATTTTTGACCCTTTTCGCTCCATTTTTATTCTATAATATCTCCGAAGTTTTCAGCTATGTGTATGTAGTGTCTAATATTGTAATAATAGATTTTTACATACTTAACTAATGAAAGTAACCTATAAATTATATCTTGTTACAATATTATAATAAATAGTAACAATATTATATAGCCGCTCTAAAGAAAAACTACTCATGAAGTAAATGTCTAATAAGAAATAATCTGGATCAAAATAACACCTCTGCTTTCAAACAATAATATTTTAAGAAATTTCCGACACATTTGAAATTGAAATCACAGCGGTTACCAAAACTGTGTGACTCTTAATTATGTAGCAGCTTATTAATATCTATCTACATCATCACGCCAGATCCCTTGCGGAGAATGAAAATTGGATGTTAATTTTGTTTCCGAAATATGACACGCAATATTATCCAGCTGAGGGATGCCACTATTTTGATCTAATAGCATCCATCAAATGTTGATGTTGATGTTAATGGGTTGATAAATTTTAAATGCAAAGACGAAGAATAATAAATAGTAATGCCTATATGTAATCGTGAGCCTAAATATAATTATTAGTGTTCGGATATGGGAAAACTAGTCAATTATAAATGAGGACATAATCGAATCTGATGATTTGAGGGATTATCTCCCTTATTGTAAGAGTCAGTATGTAGTTCGATGTTCTTGTCTATTTGTGTCTATTACAAGTTTTAATTACTTTTTGTTATAAGTGAAATTTTCTAGGTTATTGAGGCGGCAACCAATACTATAACCTAAAGAAAATAACACGCCCATAAACATTAAAAAATATCACCCATATTGTTCAAATCATACCTTGGTTGGCGTCTGTATGACCTGTCTTCCTGTATGCTAAGATGTAAGCTGCCTCGAAATTTAGGTTGGTCTTTCCGTGATTGAATAACAAAGAATACAAATATCACGTTTCCAAATTTATTAAATATTTAAATTTTGTATTGGTTCTTAATAATTTAATAAAGGGTAAGGTCTGTCTAATGAAAGCTGAGAGTGGACAAGTTCAACCCCAGATGAAGTAGCAATAAATGGATTTGATACTTAAGAAAATTTATAAGTAACAAAAATCTTGAGCATAAGCAAAAACTCGTGTTAATGTTAATAAGGTTATGATTTTCAAGGAACACATTTATACAAACGTGAGTAAAACGAAACGATAGCATTCTAACATATCAGATGGTTTCGTTTATAGGTCCTTGGTTTTTTACTATGAAAACCGGCATATCGGTACCGGCATACCGGCATGTCGGCAATACATATCGGCTTTTATATAATAAATCAATTTCTTGATAGTCTTATTTGTTTTATTAAAATACAGATTGTCTAGATATTCCTATACAATCCATTAATGTAATTCCACAGATTAATAAGATTTAAATCTAGAGTTATTAAATTTAAACCATATAGAATTTTATGGAATAATAGCATAATATGAAATATGTCTATGGTTTACTAGAACAATAGGTGACATTAGTCTCAGAATTGCCCGCTTATGAAAACTTTAAGAAATCACTCTCAGCTTTCATTAGACTGACTCTATTACAATTACTCGATGATTAAAGATTTCTATACGTACTTAATTACTCATTTCAGTAGATTTACATGGGTACAGTCAGGAACCTAAGTCGCTTATCATTCTCTTTTTTTTTTCAAATTTTATTTAACAAATGTTGGAGTAGACTAAACCAAATTATAAGGAAAATATTCAAATGCACTTATTTAAAAAAAAAAAATTCAGGCAAAATAAGTGCATTCAAAAACAGATTTTTTAGCGGCTTATGTTGACCGTACCTACTTTATAAATAAAGGTTATTATGCTGTTATTGGACTTATTCTGCTAGTGCGCAAGGATAAATTTCTAATAGCACTATACAATTCATAAAACTTTCTTATTGTAATTAAAAAGTTTACAAAATCCACTAACGTATACTTATAATTCGTCTATTATGGTTTGAAACGAAATAAAGTTATAGGTGACGAACTATGAGAGTGGCTGACGGTAGAAAGATCTATAAAGAAAGTTGGAACTCGGTATTCTCTGCCTACCCCGCAAAGGATCTGGCGTGATAATATACATAAATAGATAGAAAAATATAGGTACTGTATAAGACATAATCTGTAGTGCGGTTATACGTAGGCTTAGCAGGCACGACTAGGGCAGTCGATATGTCACATACGGCTGTCTAGATGTAACAGCATTTCGTTTTTAGCTATAACTACTTATGTCCATTCTCTTAAAGGGTAAGCAGTAATACACCCACATTTTGTTAAGAGATTTTTGTGACAGGCGGAGGACCCTATTGTTCAAGCACACCAATTCACGTCTTTTAGGTACTCTACGATATTTTGTTCCCCCGTACGCCAGTGACCCTTGGACATAGGTTTCGAAAAAGCGACAAGTTGGACCCTGGATCTTATAAAATACTTTGTGGTTACAAGGTTAGTGTCTAAGAAACTAGGCTATCACTAGTTCTGAATATAACTTAACCGCTTACAAAACAAAATTTCGCTATTAAAACTCAAAATCTCTTCAGTTAAAATACATATTTTCTCCAATTCTAAGGTTGCCTTACTGTTTTGTTATAATGATTCAGTAATTGATGATCACATCACTATCAATACGCAAGAAGTCCTTGCTACAAACGCGATGGATTCAGTAATAAACACCTATAGATAGACATACTCGGAGACTCATCATTTGGTTAAAAAACTTATTGTTAGTATGTTAAACTAACTTAAATATAAACAATTATGACGTTACATCTTAATGTATTACAATACTTCAATATGCAAATTAAGTTTGTTTCAAAAAATATTGTAAAATAATGAAAAGAATTTCAGTTTGATCATGGATAGACGAGGCTGCGCTAATCGTCTTATTGACCGGTTGCCGGACGAGCTTGTTGCCAGTTCGTGCGCATTCGTCTCTTTTCGTATATGTTCGAACGTTTCTAAAATGGCCGCTGCGCGTTGAGGGCGCTTGTGTGCACTTGTTTGGCGTCTGGCTCTGCGACGTTGCCAACTTTATTGACTTAAGTACAAACGAAGACAAAACGTACGCGTGTGGACTGGAACTTACAGCCGGTAGCTTTTCGACTAAACAACACGCGAGACCTTGTGCATTTTTGATCTATACGGAATAAATTCAATAAAAACAATATGTGGCACGTGTGATCATATGGAGTTTGTGTGATCAGAAAAAAAAATATATGAAAAGTGATAGTGTTTTAGTGAAAACACCATTCCATACATATTTAAAGCTTATTATCGTCTCGTAGTATTCGCATTATAGGGAAAGGGACATGATTTCAACAGCCATCGAAAGGCAGGAAACATTTTGAAGTGACCAAAGGAGCATAAAGAAACTGGTTGGCCGCAAGTGACGATTGTAACATGGGGGATCGGGGCGCGACGGGGGACGCTTGGGGTGCGCGCGACGATGCCTCGTGGTGGCCGGGTGGCGCAGGTGAACTACAGCACCAACAACAATTACATGATGAAATTGCTAGGAGCACTGCCGCCTCAACGCACCAACTTTATACATACAAAATGAGTAGTGATTTTGCAAATAGCGGTGGAGACTCTTCAACTCAAAGTTATGATTACCGTTTAATGTCAAATACTAATACAAGAGAAGAATCCTCTCAACAACCATGGTGGTATGCATCAGGCTCGGTTGAATCGCAACAAACATCTTCACCTACGGTACGACTTTTTTATAAAAAATATATACTTAGTATGGAAGACAAAGGAAGTAACAACTTAGTACATTTATACAGATTTTAAGTAAAACAAATGTGTTACCTAATAGTTAACACGATAAAATACGATATAGGAACATGGATGGATGGCTTTTCATCATACTTCATGCATATTACATTTTTCAACGATAACTAAAGTATTGATTTCTTCAACAGTTGAGTTATAACACTAAAGAACTTATCTAGTAATATTTGAAGTTGGATGTCGTACTGTCTTTTTTACATACCATCCATTGAATATGTTTATACTACATCTAATGCCCATATGGACATAAAAATATATACCTTTCTATATCTTCAGAAATAATATTAGACTTATTTTGTTTATATTTATCTATTTACAACGGGCCCGTACTTTAATAGAAGACGACCTGTCTTTGCAACTAATTTAAAACGTCACGACGACACACAAAGTTTTTCCCGAGCAGGGATTGAACTCATGATTTCACCCAGACCAATCCAATCTGACTCGAACGGTCTACGTGCAAACCAGTGAACCAAGCTAGCTACTAAACCTGGTCGATCATTGAAGAGAATATCTGATGTAGTCAACTAAATCGCTTTTCTGGTCTCTAGTAGTTCATTACCAAATTACACAAATCATTATAAGTCCCTTTGGACGGATGAAGTAGGCAAAGAAATGTGACATTTGACATAGGACATAAGGCTCGTCTTTCAAATTTACGTTATTAAATTTTTGGACCTTATATTCTTGTCATAAGTATTATTATTCTTCGCAGATGCAGCTATCGAATTGGTCTCGCACCCATTCGCCCCGTATGTTTCGCCCCTGATAGCCTAACTGAACCCGTTCACCCCTTGAAAGTTAAAATGGTTCCGTTCGCCCCTCCTTTAGATGTGAGTTTTACTAAAACGGTTTTTCGTAAAACTCAGAATAAGTTTTAGTTACAGTAAAATAAAATTCAGATTAAAATATACCTTCATTTTAAAAAATAATGTTTTTATTTAACGAGGGCGAATAGGTACTTATTAAAAATACCTTCGCCCCCCGTTGAGGGGCGAATGATACCGTACCGCGGTACCTTAATAAGGGGAAAGACTCATTAAATACCAAACTTTAAATACCAAAACAGGGGGCAAACGGGTACGAAACTGTCGAAACGGGTGCTACTTTAGTATACTGCTTCTTAATAGTTGGTATGGTTAGGTGGTATCACAAATATACAATATATCCCAGCTGATTGGAAATTAACTATACTTATATAGGTTCTTCCATTATAATTATATAGTAATAATAATTTTGCTTACCCATTTCATATACACAAATATTACATTAATCATAACTCAGCTTTCGGTAGCTAGATTGTTTTTAAATCAATCAGTTGCGTATCTACTTCTATTTATCTGTATCATTAAGCTAAACCTTTGATATAAATTTATTCAAAAAAAAAGTTTGCAGTCTTGTTTAAAAATTTATGACGCACACGTATACACACCTGGGCATTTCTAAAATGTCAGAATTACAATTAACCGCTACTTTATTAATTATAGATGATTTTCAGTTAGTTCAAAGCGTAAGTAATCGGGTATTCGTATACCTATTTCACTATCATATAACAATATAATTAATAAGAATGGTATGTTATTAATGGGAAATACATACCTATTTGTATTTTCTCAACCTGCCGCCAAAACTTCCAAACCATTGATTGAGTTGAGTGAGTGAGTAACATGTTCACTCTATCCATCCACAGCCACAGACAAACTATTATAGGTACAGAGTACATATAACGACGAAAATATTGAATGAATAAACCATTCATACACAATATATTATATATATACTCGTATAACCCAATTCAAATGGAATGGCGAATTTCAGTGTCACAAAATCCCACGGCAATCAGAATAGGGTATAAGTACCCTATTTATAAAAAAAGGTTAATAAAAGTATATTCTTGATCATAGCTAGGTGTAAGTTTTAATAGGTTTTAAAGTCCGATCGACGTACCACTTTTACCACCACCCTTAGGCATTAGGTTGGTACGTCTAAATTTGGTACGGCCAATGAATACACAAATAAAGCATATACACCAGATAAATAGGAAATACGTTAAAAACATATTTATAACTCTTATTCATTCAATATGACTCCAGACATAGAGCTATTTATATCATCACGCCAGACACCTTGCAGGATAGGCAGCTATCTTGTCATAAATAAAAAAAAAATTATGGAGTCTGTTTAATGAAAGCTGAAAGTGATTAGGTATTTAACGTTTTCATAAGCTGGCAATACTGCGGCTAATATTAGTTGGTTGGTTTAGTGGATTACGACATACAGTAAAATGGTTTTGATACACGCTAGATTTATTATTATGTTATCATGCCGAAAAATTTTACATAATTCATTTTTATGTTTTCTGAAATGTAGGTAACTTCACTGTCTTCATATCATATAACTTATTTACACAATTTATTATTATAAAAGTATTCAAGTATCAAATCTGTTTATTCCCAGTTCATGAGGGGTTGCATGACCTGATTTATTTCAATTTGCCGACATTTTCCACTTTCAGCTTTCAGTAGACAGACGTATCGAGGATAAGTAAAAATTATTTTGTTAAAAATTAGCGACATTTGGATAAATTTTGCCTATTATTATTATTACATGTCCTGTCGTATCTATAGTTGTGTTCACATTTCAACGGACAAAATAACGTTTACAGTGTTGACAGAATCTGACACATTTAAATAGTCATGAACCACAATTTTTTTCTTTGTCGATAATAGAAGTAAAATAAATATAAATCTTATAAATTAAAAGTTATTTTTATTTAGTTCTTAATGTTAAGAAAGGTGTAAAATAGGTATTCATACCATCATTCACCTTTAATACATACAATACATATTTTCAAATAAATATGTCGATTAATGTAATTGTTAGTTCTATATTAGTCTTTTTAAGCTGGTAAAACTATGTTTTGTTTGTCCCTGGATTTGTTAACACGATTATAATGATTTATAGAGAAACGACTAAAATCATAGAGTGAGCGTTCACAAGATTATATATTTGCACTGCTTACACTTGTTATGTCAGTGATAAGAAAGGGGACGAATGTATCGTAATCAGTTACACATATTGTTTTGACATTAATTATTACTTAAAAACAAATAAATTAAATTTTAATTAATTTTAATTTATCAAAAAAGTTTTTTTTTTTTTTCTCAACACAAAGGCTTACATTCTAATTGGTGGATACACAGTTTGATATCAAAGTATACTTGCACACCTTTGTGAGAGACTGGTAACTGCACTAGGATAGTGATATCCTGTACGACAGATTACCAGGCCCCCAATACATTTATAGGTACTGTAGATTAGTGACAGCTTGAAATATGTAAGTATCATTTATGTTGAAATGTGTGCGCGCGCGTGCGTGTGTGTGTGTGTGTGTGAGTGTGTGCGCATGCGTGTGTGTGTGTGTGTATGTGTGTGTGTGAGTGTGTGTATATGCGTGTACATGTTTGTGTTCCAAATATGTACATAATAAGTAATTATAAGAAGCCAAATTAAATACTTATGTTTGATCAATAGAAACCTGACTTTACGAGAAAATTGTCCCAAGCTTCGTAAGAGCCAGTGATAAGATAAAAACTAATTAAATAACTTACTGAAAGCTGTTAAAAAATAGGTACTGTGGGAGTGCTGCTTGCTGAAGCTGTTGTCGTCCATAATTTCATAAGTAGCTTGAAAATGGGAAGCTAACCGACGACATGTGACTCTATAATATTTGTATCAACATCAAAATGCATTACCTGAAATTAAATAATTTAAGATTATTATAGTAATAAACTTTATTAAATTGTCATCTCATTTTAGAAATGACAGTTTTACTTTTTGTCTTTCTGTGGGTTGAGCTGAGAGTAAATAGCTCTGTACCTTACCCTGCAAGCAATTTAAGGAGATAATATAGGCAGATAGATTTAGCTTTTACTGAATTGAAAACAAATTAATTTAGCTAGCTTATAATGGGTAATTTAACGACATTTGAAATTTTTGAGATTCTATGTGGCAGCTGATCTTTTGGGTGCATTATTATTATGATGATGATATTAATAATAACCACAACTATAAACATCAGTATAATATATTATTGATTCTGCTTCATTGGATAAATATAACGAAGGTAAAGATTTTTTTAGGCGCCACCTTTTTTGTTTTTACTTAACATAAATCTGTAAACTGACAACAAGACTGCCTCGTTGGTCTAGTGGCAAAACACATCGCTTTGTGTGTGTGTGAATGATCTACGCTGTTGGCCGCGGGGTCTTTACAGCTTCACCATACAAGAGGGCGAGCGTGCAACCACTACGCCCGAGCCAGAAGGGCAAGGGGGCAATTAGCTCATGGGCGCTTCAAGGAGAAACGGCCTCGGCTTGGGCAGTCGCTATGGGGGAGGGCGTATACGCCGTGGTGCTCTGCACCGGCCGGCGGGCAAGGGATTCTTCGACCTCGCCGGCGAGGTCGGTGTCTGCTCCTGTGTGCGGTATCTGTATCCGAAAGAAGGGATTTAAGGGCATCGGGAGGGTCGGTGAGAACATAGCGCGGGTGGCGGTAGCGGCTGATAGGAGGGGAGTTAGATTCGTAGTCGGCGGCGGCTATGATTAGCGGATTACTATGATTGGACGCGTTCGCAAAATATCGAGTTATCGCCTTTTTAATGAAAGGGCGAATAGGTTCGAGACTGAGATCGGAATGGAATCGCTTTGTGATCACGAAGTACTGGGTTCAAAACTTAGGTCGGACAAATGCAGTAGTTTTTGTAATGAAAAATTTCCCGTGAGCCCGGAGTCTGGAATTGTGCCCGGTTTATGACAATAGGCTTGCCCCTATTACATGGGACGCAACATCGTCGGCGAAAAGTGGGCGTACTCAGTACAACCCTGGAACCTCTGCTTGGGGCATATAGGCGTGATGGTGTTTGTATTAAATTACAGTAATAAGATTATTGACGCTTATTTCCATAAGTGTTAGCATTTGGTTATCGATAAAAAAAATCACACTACTAATAACCTCAACTACCACCAATCCAAAATTAATGAAAATACAATAGCTAATTAGTAATAAATGGGAATAAACATGATTATCCTTAGTGTTTTACAATATTGTTGACCAAATAAATTTTAAACATTTAAAAAAATCACCAATGAAACGACAAAACATAATCATATTTTTCTTTACGTGATGTTTGCGATTTAGAACCAAAAACACATATGCAATTTCACTCAAACATTACTTAAACTCTGTGGAATCCATATACGCCATTGTGAACATGAATTATAGATAAACATTTTATTTTTAACATTTTTTTTACAAATTATCAAATGTGTGCGTAAAATTTTTGATAAATTGACTTGCTCAGCTAGCATATATGTTTTTCTATGATTGAAATTAAGATAGATAGATAAATCATTTATTGCTTGAAACATCTTATTACAGTGCTACATGTTTAGCCGAGAAGTCGACATGCAAAATTATACTTATAAAATCTAACATTAATTATCGTTCTCATTACAATTATAATGAAAATGTCATATAAATAATTTAGAGTTCAATAATAATAGTTACATAGTCATCATCGATAATTGGCACATTTTAAAATTAAATAATACACACAATGTGCATAATAAAATGTCAGGAGTGGATGCAATAATTAATACGTCAAAATCTGAGATATAGCTAAGAACATTGATTGAGAATATCAAGCCCCAAGGTTACTTATCTTTTAAAAATCATTTAATATTATAAAAACACTTCGATAAGCCACTTAGTCAATATATTTTTAAATTGAATCATCGTCATTTCTCTTATGGATTTTGGTAAATATTTTTACCTAATAGGAGTTCTTTTGGTGGAGTGAGGTTTAAGAGTTCGGTATTAATAGTTTGGTTTTATCTCTAGATAGATAAATCACATATTTACTGGATTTTTGAACTAAATGCGTATGTTTTCTACACACACATTTCCATACACAATTTATATAAGGAGGTTGTTTTATTGACTTACATTTAAATATAGAAGCAGACCAAAATGCTGATCAATAAATAAAACTCGTCAAATGTCAAGAAACAATAAGAACAGGCAATATATTTTTTCTCCCTCTTGCTTATTGACTGACATGCATTGACATGACATAAGAGTAAGCAGTACAGATATATAATCTTGTAGCAGTCACTCAGATTAATCTAAGGATTGACCATGGATATAAAACAAAGGATTGAGTACTGTCAAAAAATTGCCAAAGAAAATTAAACTCTTACTCACAGATACAACACTGAATTTTCTATGATTTAAACAACTAAAGAAACCGTGATGATTGAGAGCTACAGCCCGGAGCCCGGTGTCTCGTTGGCACCCATTACCAGTGTTGGGCAAAAATCAATTGATTAAACAATTGACAATTAACAATTGATCAATTGTAATTGCAGTGTAATGCAATTAACAATTGATCAATTGTAATTGCAATATTTTGCAATTAACAATTGATCAATTGTAATTGCAAAACATTGCAATTACAATTGATCAATTGTTAATCGTTTTATGCACATTTACGATTAAACAATTAACAATTAATTATCAAAAAACCGTCGGCGCAATGTAGGTGTTAAAAGCACCCTTAACGTTGGCGCAATGTGGGAGTGTACAATGTACACTTCTGTCTGGTGTTGTAAGGCTTGAATCGGGAGTACGATGATTGAGTGAAAGCTTGCCTTCTAAAAAGACTCAAGACAAAACAATAACTAAAATGGCGTTAATTTTTGGATCAAAGATGGCGGTCGCGACATCTTATGAATAATCAATATGGGGTTTAAGAGTATGCTGATTACGAATATGGGTTGATTACGAACAAATTAAACACTATATTCGTTATCAGCATCCCCTAAAACCCCAAAAATAATAACCATATTAATTTAACACCAATATCAATCTACTTGTACTTGTCAGTATCAATCTAACCAGTCTAAACACGAGGGGTTTCGTCCATTTCACATGTTTCTATGGCCACCTTCGAACTTCATCATCAGACGAACCCAATGGTACCATATTATTGTATTGTTACCGAACTTACATACGTATACGTCAATTTCAGCTGATTCGGATACCGTAAGTGCTTGAAAAAGGTTCAGAAGAGTTGAACCGGAAAGACAGACAGACATACGAACAGTTCAAGTTAAATAAAAGCTTGTAAAAAATTAAGTATTTCTATTTTGTCCCTATAAGAATTGAATATTTTACAAGTTCCAGTTCCATATAAAAGCATTTGAAATTCGTTCAATACACTGCACCCCTCTGCCAACCCCCCGTGCTATCAAAATGTTTGTTTATAAATAAGTACCTAAACTTTAAAGAAACGCGCGCGCACTTGTCGCCTTTCGGCAGCGGCACGAACCGACAAGTGCGCGCGCGTCAGTAGTAGGGTTGCCACCTTTTATTTGAGCAATAAAGTACATTGGTTTTTAAAGGAAGGTAAAAAAGTACGTTATATCTAAATAAAGTATTATTTATTTCACTTTACTATTTTCTTTAAACACATATGTTTTATTACTTTTAGATCTTTTCAATCACTATTATCATAGCTAAACACCTTCACAGCATGTTGACAGTCTATGATAACTTAAATAGATTGGAGAAAGAATTTAAAAGTGCTTATAGTATTTAATATTTTCTTTAAGTTAGAGAAGTTGTACATGTAACAATGTTTTTTTCTTAAATCTAGCTTACCATATATTCGGATTCTAACACCAGACATCATCCACTTTGCTTTTAATGCGATCAATTATTTTCTTTTTAATGATTTAAATGAATCTTAAAAAATCAAATTTAGCGTACTTTACAGTTCTCATAAAGTACTTTATAATAAACTATGGGTGGCAACCCTAGTTACTCGTCGCCTTTCGGCGCCGACAGGAGCCGACAAATTGCACGTGCGTAGGTAGGTAAAGTCGGTCGGTAGTGCCACAGTATCTATCTATTCAGTAACTCATCTAAGCCGTTTTAGTGGCATAATTACCTACACTCCCGTCAGAACGTTGTTAAGTTTAGCACCTGTTTTTTTGGATTTTTTTTTGTCATTTATTAAAATTAATCTACTGCTGTGGTTATAAGCCTGTATTTTTTCGATATGAGTGCAGCGTAATACAATTTAACATATACATTGTGTAATAACAGCATAATGAAAATTGCAAATTGTTTCTAGAAACACGTTTTCTCCTTTTACGAATAAGAATTCTAATTGTATATAAGTATTCTCGAATCTCATTCTTATTGAGAGTTTTTATGATAGATTACTCGGAAATTGTATATAAGTATATATGTTAAAAACCACATGAGTTACTAAATATAAATTTGGCGATTCGAGTGGCGATTATTTTAATTCTAATAATAGATACATATTGAGAAACCATACAAGTAACTAATAAGTTTAAAGTGGTCATTTTATTCTAAATATTAAGGCCTAATAGCACAAAAAGACAAAATATTTAAATTTGTATTAATTTTCTATCTATCTATATTGTCACGCCAGATCCCTTGTGGGGTAGGCAGAGAGTAAAGAGTTCGAACAGGTTATTTTTTCACAGAACGTTCTAATGTTAGTTGTTAAAAAAGTGTCCGTCTCGGACGTGCATGCCACCGCGGCTTATTACATGCGGAAAACTATCGAGAAGGCGCGTAGAGCGCGCGTCTGTGTGCGTGGGTTTGATTCGGACCGTAACTACTAAGATGTTTTACTGTATTATAGTACTCTGTGGTAAGGCACCCCACATACCCCGCGCACTGTGACCGCGTGTCTCAGTTCGATCGTTTAGGACGAAAATATTGTCATAACGGTCTGGGTATTTGTGTATGTGAATTTTCATGTTTGTAAACGCACCTACGATACAGGAATTAATCCTAGTGTGGGGCAAGGTTTTTTCAAAAGAAAAATAATATACTTTTTTTCGGAGCGCAAAGTATCGCCTATATTTCGACACGATCACACTTCAGGGTACTTTTGTGTGTGTACTTATAGTTGTAGGTATTTAAACTTACGAATTTTCACAAACATAGAGAGTGAGTGTGAATCGTGCGCACACAGGAGGGACTTGATTGTAGGACTGGGATTGTAGGGACTTGAATTAATTTTTATAAAGTATATTCGAATATTTCAACGAATATTTCCACACACTTTTGAATATTATAGTCATTATGGATGAAAAGGAATATAGTTATATGTCAGATAACACGTCGGATACGGACATCAATGAACAGGTAGATCGAGATGGGCAGTCTTCAGGCCGAGCTAAATCACGTCAATATCTTCACCCCCGCGTCTTCCACTTGCACATATAATCACAGCTCTGTGTCCTAAATGCTCGCCTTTCACTACTAAAATCAGAGGATTCGACAACTGTACGTCCAATTTTCTGAGTCACCTCAAACGGAAACATGGATAAGATTGTGTAAATGAATATAAAAGATACATAAATACAAAAACACCGTCACGCCTATATTCCCCAGAGGGGGTGGCAGAGGTGTACTGAGTAAACCCACGTTTCGCCGACGATGTTAGGTCCCATATAATAGGGGGTGAGCCTATTGCCATTGTGCATAATTGTGCCCGGTATGCACAATTCCAGACTCCGGACTCATACTGGGAATTTTTCGTTAGAAAAACTACATTTGTCCGACCTAGGATTTGAACCCAGGACCTCGTGATCTCAAAGCGATGCGCTTTGCCACCAGACCAACGAGGCAGTCGTTGGTCTGGTGGCACATAAATGGTACATAAATACAAAGAAAAATAATAAAAAAGGTGCAAAAATTCGCAAAAAATTCCGACAAGGGGCTTAAGAAAAGTTGAAGAGGTCCAGCCATATACACAAGAAAAATTTGCACAAAATATGATACTACTAACGAACTATAAACCCCAAAAATGAAACCCATATCGATTTAACTCCAAAAGTCGCGTCCGCCATCTCAGATTTCAAATTTATCGGTATATTTGTTACATGCATTCCCTAAACCCTGAAATCGATACCTACATAGATTTTCATAAAAAGTCGCGTCCGCCATCTTGGATCCAGAAACTAATGCCCTATTCGTAATCAGCATCCCCAAAAACCCCGAAATCGATACCCATATTGATTTACATAAAAAGTCGCGTCCGCCATCTTGGCCTTTAAAATTAACTTTATATTTGTTATCAGCATCCCCTAAAACCCCAAAGTCCATACTCATATTGATTTTCATAAAAAGTCGCGGCCGCCATCTTGGATTTTAAAATTAACACTATTTTCGTTATCAACATCCCTCAAAACCATAAAAGTGACACGCATATTGATTTTGTTAGAAAAGTCACGTCCGCCATCTTAGATCCAGAAATTATTATCATATTCGTAATCAGCATGCCCTAATATCCCAAATGTGACACCCATATTGATTTTACTTCACTCCAAAAATTCACGCCATATTCGCAATCATTATTCCCGAAACCCCAAAAGTGACACCCATGTTACTTCAAAGGTCACGTCCGCCAACTTGGATGTGTTTAAAATATTTTCTGTCGTGTGTTTAATTGTTAATTGTTTAATCGTAAACATGCAAAAAACGATTAACAATTGATCAATGGTAATTGCAACGTTTTACAATTACCATTGATCAATTGTTAATTGTGAAAACCTACAATTAACAAATAATTTTTCAATCGTCAATTGCAATTGATTTTTTCTGCGATTGAAATTTCAATTGTTTGATCCTACAATTGAACAATTAAACAATTAGTGCCCAACACTGCCCATTACGATGCAATACGGTGAACATAAGGTAGAACTAATGCGGACTATACCTATTTTTGTTGTAGTTTAAATACGCTGTAAACCATTTCCGATTTTCCACAACTGAGTTCTAAGCAAACACGATTCTAAATTTGTTTGTACCTGTATATACAAATTTTGGATTTTTAGATGGGACAGTAAGGGCTATCTCGGGCAGCTATCTCAACCGTTGCAGCTACAGAAAAACGGTCTCAAGGAGACTATCCTTAATTTTTGCGACATTTGGTGCTGACTTTATATTAGCTCGTAGCGCTGTGCGACCGCGGTGTTCTTACCGATCACCAAGGTTAAGCAGCGTTCGACTGCTCGGCCTGAGATGGGTGACCGTTTGTGGCATTTTCATATTCGAGCGTCTCCGTGTTTCGGAAGGCACGTTAAGCCGTTGGTCCCGGTTACCACTTAATGTGGTAGTCGTTAAGCTGAGTTGGAAGCCACCTGGCTTGATAAGTCCCAACAGCAGGTGGCCACAAACCTGCCTCCACCAATCCGCACTGGGTCCGCGTGGTGGAGTATGACCTAATCTCTCTCACCTCAATCTGTGTAAGAAGGCCTTTGCCCAGCAGTGGGTAATATAGGCTGATATTATTATTATATATATTATTTAGATTAAAAAAATGTACAGACAGCAAGAAATTGGGCAATTTACTCAAAAACTTTTTTATTGCCAATCGATCCTGTTTCTTACAAGGATCAAAAACTTCTACTGGATCAACTGAGATTGGAGTACTGGAAAAATCAGAAATCGCAAGAATTTTTTTCCCATAGATAGGATAGTTTTCTAATGGCCGGTTTCAATATTCAATTCAAGGATAGATTTGGTTACTGTCAGTAGAATTTTGACAGATCTTCCATACCTTGAGTTGAATATTGAAACCGGCCGTGAGACCGATTTCCTAATGCTGCAATGGTTGAGGTAGCTGCCCTTACTGCCCCCTCTCAAAATTCTATCCTGTATATTTCCTATTTATGTTCAGACATAACAAAACTTCTTCATTCATGAACCGATTTTGATGTTTCTTTTTGCATTGACTTTCGTATAGCTACGAGATAATCTCATTTGAATGTCATTAGCTATGGTATAATATTATGACCATTCCGTGTCAATAAATATATAAAAATACTAGCTGTTACCTGCGGCCGCGCACGCGTTTATTTTGTAATTTGACATAGGTGGGCAGATCTCTAATACGCGTTTTTAAAAATCAAATCAAATCTGCAAATATGGCAGTACTAAAATGATTATTATTAAGAGGTAAGGTTTTCAGTAACGTACAAGGAGTAAAGTGGAATAAATGATGTTTATGTTAATTTTTTTTTATATTAAATGTTTTAATTAATAACCCATATATATACTTTTTTCATTTGGTAGTTGTACAGCTAGCGTAAAAAGTTAATGGCAAATAGAAACAAATTGACATTTACAAACCTCCATTATATATCGGCACTTAGGTTTTCTGGATGGCCGTCTCAATGCTGGTAACGGTAAAATGTCAATTTATCTTCGCTTTCATAGTCGTCCGCGGCAGAAGCAATAATGTTTTAGTAAAGATATAACAGTGGGTCATTGAAGATGTGGCATATGCGTGGAAAGAAAGAATTACGGCGATAAACAGTGTCCGAGAATTATACGTTAGTTATATGTCAACAAGTCCATAATGGTACCAATGTTTGGTCACCCTACTTAGAAAGAGACGTAGGGCTCTTAGTGAGTATCCTTGTCATCACGTTTTTTTTCGCAGAGTGCTCAATCCTTTGTAATAAATCCATGGGATTGACAAAAGAATATTATTTGATAAATTTGCGTGGAGCAAGCAGTGATAGCCTAGTGGTTAGACCGTTGGACTGCAAAGTCAGAGGTCTCGGGTTCAAACCCAGGCACGCACCTCTGTCTTTTCGAAAGCATGTGCGTATTTAAAAATTAATTATCACTTGCTTTAACGGTGAAGGAAAACATCGTGAGGAAACCTGCATGCCTAAGAGTTTCTCAAAGGTGTGTGAAGTTCGCCAACCCGCACTGGGCCAGCGTGGTGGATTATGGCCTAAACCCTCTCAGTTGGAGAGGAGGCCCGTGCCCAGCAGTGGGACAGTTTCTTAACAGGGCTAATATTATATTATTATTATTATATATATATTATATAAATTTGCGTGGAGCATACGTCAAACTGATAAGCCCTTTTTATTTTGAATAAAAAGAAAGTATGAACCATGTAGTGCGTAGTCCAAACAGTGTAGGTAGTGTAGTCCACAAAAAGTTTACAGTAAAACTGGGTTTATAATCTCTCTATGCATATATCTCTTAATGATTATAGCATGGATTTTCCATGGATTATAGTCATAGACTATAGTGTATATCATACATATTTTATGTTTATATGGTGTTTATATTTTCTTTGGTCGTGTTCTGTCACCAGCGTTGCTGATCTGTGAAGAATTCTTCAATTCACGGGGCATTTCAAGTCGAGTGGGGATTTCGTGGGTATAAACATTATGTGGGGAAAATGCGAGGATTTGGACATTTTTTGTTATTTTTTTTAAACATAGCCCCACACTAGGATTAATTCCTGTGTCGTGGGTGCGTTTACAAACATGAAAATTCACAAACACAAAACACAAATACCCAGACCGGAACAAATAACTGTGGATCACACAAATATTTGTCCCGTGCGGGAATCGGACCCGCGACTATTAAACACAGTGGGCGGAGCAGCTCTTAACCACTGCGCTAAATCGTCGTCAAAATTATAAACTAACTAAATATTAGGTTAAAAATGAAAAAAGTTTCAATATGCATAAAGTGTTCTGTTCTCTAAGTATATTATGACCTAGGAATTGACTATGTGCGTTCTGGATGCCACGTCCTGGACAAAAAATGAGGTTTTCTTCACGCAGGATCAATTTAAACATATGGAAGAGGTTCAATTTATTAAGAAAATTGTTTATGGCTACGAGCTCTCCGAAAATATATTTTACTTATTTTAATTTTAATCTATCAGGGACCTGTACAGAATATTTAAGACTTTACTGAAGCTTTCCTTGCAAGTATTAGGTAACATGTGACAAGGATCCACTCGAGTTGTGTTTGTCATTAAATATATTCTAATTTTCATTCTAGGCATTAAATATATTTTAATAAAGTGCTACAATGACTCATTTGTCTAAATGAAGTAGTGTTTTATTACGTCTCCTTATAATTGTAAAAATATTATGAGCTGATTTTTATGTTATTTGATAGCATTAAATAATTTTAAATTTCGTTTAATTTCGTAGACTCATGAAAAAATACCTTGAAGCAAACTAATTTTGTGGGGAATTGGAATGTTGTTCTCCAATTTATGAAATTGACCTAGACTTTTGGGGAATCCGGGGGATTAGCATTGGCAACCCTGCATGTCACTCAGATCTGGGAGTAGTGACAGTGTCAAATTGTAGAACAACATACATGTGATTATATTCTCTTTGAATTATAGAATTTGTGTATGTATATCCATTTCATTCGTTTATTAGGTAGATAAAGAGAATGTGTATTCATTCAATAATATATATGAATTTTAAATAAGTTGAAGTAAATGTTTGTTACAGACTCAAAGCCAGTCGAGCCCGGATCCTGAACAGAATAATCAACAGGCAAACGGTATACAACAGAATCATCAGTCACTACAACAGGAACAAAATCAGGCACTCCAGCAACAGAACCAGTTGCAACAACAGTTGCAGCAACAGAACTTGCAACAGGCAATTCAGCAACATAATCGGACCCTTCAACAGACATTGCAACAGCAACAACAGAACCAGCAGGGGACGCTGCAACAGATGTTGCAGCAACACCAGCAACAGCAACAACATCAACAGCAGCAACAACAGCAGCAGCAACACCAGCAGCAACAGCAGCAGCAACAGCAGCAACAGCAACAGCAGCAACAGCAGCAGCAGCAGCAACAACAAACATTGCAACAAAGTCTGCAACATACACTGCAAGTGAGCCAGGCTCAAGCGCAAGCAATAGTCCAAGCGCAGGCAGCGTTGCAACATCAGGTTGCTCAGAGCCTGCACCAACAGCAACAGACTCTGCATGAGCAATTACAAGCTGTACAGCAACAACAGATTCAAGCTGCTTTACAACGGCAATCTGCAACATTACAGGTAATAGATTTAAACCTAGTCTATGTATTTTTTTAGGGAATTGATTTCTCATGCCTATATTACTGAAGTAGCAGAGGTGTACTTGTACACCCACTTCGTCGACGTTGTTAGGTCCCAATGTGATAGGACCTAGCCTCAGGATGAGTATTGCCATCATACCAGGCACAATGACAGACTCGGGACTCATATTGGGTATATTTCTATAGAAAAATTACACCATGTCTGACTCATGATTTGATCTCAAGATCTCATGTATCTTTCCTGATATCTATTAACAGAGTACTGGCTGTGCCGCCCGCGTGTTCGGTCGTGTCACTGCGCAGCCCGCCCGCTCTCTATCTCTCGCACGTATTAATCGCGATCTATTTGCGTGATTACGTTTTTTACATTTGCTCGCGCATAGGTAATTGCGTTTTTGCGTTGGCTCGCGTGTAATTAACTACGTGAGTCGACAGGTAGACGCGCCGTTCTAACGGCGGTCGGCCTTCCCGCGTTTTCCTAACGGTTTTTCGTGTCGTGTGCCTACGTAGTTCGTCTCGCCGCGCTTACGTGCTTACGTGCTTGCGCAAGTGCGTGTTTTCATTCGCTCGCGCGTACGCAAGTACGTCTTGTATCATCACGTCTGTGCGTTTCGCTCGCGTGTGACTAATTACGTGGGTCGATAGGTAGACGCGCTGTTCTGACGGCGGTCGACCTTTCCCGCGTTTTCGTAACGGTTTCGGTTAGGTAGTAGTGTTGGTTTTTTAAAACCACGACTTTTGTCCGTTCGTGGTAAGACTGGTGGACGCCTAACGGTGTCACTAAGCCAGTCTTGAGCGGGACCCGAGCGATCGCCTCCCTCCCTCAGAGGGCGGCCAACTTGGAAGGGCTTGAGCTCTGGCCTTGGGGGCTTCCCTAGCCAGGGCTCCTGATTTCACCGGGCCCTTAACCTACACCTATCCCGCCATCCTATTATCCGTGCGGCGGTTCTCTTCGCCCCGGAGCAGCTAGGGTTTGGTGCCCTTGCCCTTGCCCTTTCGCCCATAAGGCGAAGGACACACCTGGTCTCCCCGGTAAGTACCTCCCCCCGCCGTCATCGGTGGGGGGATCTGGGCACTGTTCACGCCGGGTCTTAGGGCCCTTTTTTAAGTTCACCCGCCCTGTCATTTTCCCTCAGGAAATGGCAGACGAGTTCTCTCCCGAATTCCTCCGGGAATTAGGAAAATTCATCGCGCGTAATTGCCCGGCCATCATCCGGCAATTCAACGCGACGTACTCGCCCGCCTCGACCGACGCGTTGCCCGCGCACGCGTCGCCCCCCTCTCCCGTGCACCTTGCGCCTTCTGCGCGCCCCGCGACCCGTTCGCCGCGCCGAGAACGGAGATCGTTGCGCGGCCCCCGACCCCCGCCGACCGCCCCGTCTCGCCATGCGGGTCCGAGCCCAACTCGGACTCCGATATGGAGGTCGAGCACGCGTTCGCGCGACGCGCTGCCCCCCCCTCGTCCCCATTGTCATCGTCGGAGGACGACTTTATTCCCATCGCCAATGGGAAGCGAGCGCGCAAGCCGCGTGACTCGCCACCTCTGAAGGTGCAAAAGGCCGGGGACGACGGGTTCCTCCCGGCCCCCCCGGACCCCGGCCGTCTCCTAACGCGGCCGCGAGAGGGCCTCCCCCCTCCCGCGCCCCGCACGTCCGACCATAACTCCCCCGCCGCTCGTCATTCAGGACAAGAGCGCCTGGGAGTCAATTTCTAAGGTGATTTACAATCGCCAGATCAATTATACGCATGCGCGTTCCACCGCGCAAGGTATAGCAGTCAAGGTGGCGTCCTCGGATGACCATCGACGGCTATCCGCCTTCCAGCGATCTAATAAGATCGCTTATCATACATACACCCTGGAGGAGGAAAGGGAGCTCAGGGTAGTCATCCGCGGTGTCCCTAGGGAGCTGGACACCGCCGTCATCAAGGAAGACCTCCTGTCCCAGGACCTTCCTGTGTGCCACAGTGTGCTTCTGTGCTTCTGTGTGCACAAAATGGTAAATGGGCGCTCGACGGAGGCCTATAACATGGTGCTGGTCGTCCTTGACCGCACCGAGTCCGGTCGTAAGGTTTTTAACCTTACGGCCGTTTGCCATATCTCTGGCCTCTCCGTAGAGGCCCCGCGAAAACGTGGCACGCCCGGGCAGTGCCACAACTGCCAGCTGTACGGGCACTCTGCCCGTAATTGGCACGCGTGCCCTCGATGCCTGAAATGTATCGGGGACCACGCGACGTCCCAATGCATCCGCTCGAGGGAGACGGCGGTCGAGCCCCCCAGCTACGTCCTCTGCGGCGTCAAGGGGCACACCGCGAATTATCGCGGTTGCCCCAAGGCCCCGAAGGGGAAGCGCCGCACTAGGCGCGGCCGCCGCCGCCCTCGCGCGGATGCCCGCTCCCCTGCGCCCTCAGCGCAACACCCCTCCACGCCCGCAGAGCACCCCCATCCGGCGCCTTCAGTGCCCCGCCCCCCAGGGACCTTAGCTCCCCGCGCTCCCGCGCCCCAGACGCTGAAGTCCTCCCCCCCTCTTAGGCCGTCGCTCGGCGCCAACGCGTGGGTGAAGCCGCTGTCTTACACCGCGGCCTCCCACCCGCCAGTAGGCCCTGCCCGCCCCCCAAAGCGCTCGCCGGCGATCCCGCCGGCGGCGGTTTGTCCCCCACTGTCCACAAACTTCAGTCAGGATTTTACCCTGATCATGAACGTTTCAGCAGTAATAAGCCCCGCGTTGATCCCCAGAGTCCAAGAACTCGCCCTCAAACTTCGCGCCGCCACCAACTTGGCGGACCAGGTTCTCCTGGCCGCGGAATACAGGGACGTCTCCGTCGTCCTGGCGTCCCTTAGAACCCAACCCCCCGCACCCAATAATGGATTTACGACCTCCCCGTCTTAAGCCCCACAACCTATCCCTGGCGTTTTTTAACGCCGATGGCCTTCGCTCCCAGCGAGATCAGGTTGCTGATTTCCTCCGAGATCACCAGCTTGATATCCTCCTAGTGCAGGAAACATTCTTACCCGCGCCCGCACAACGCGACCCTAGGATCTCAAACTACAACCTCGTGCGTAATGACAGAATCCGCTCCCGTGGAGGCGGTACTTTCATTTACTACAGGAGGTCCCTTCACTGCATCTCTCTCGATCCCCCTGCGCTCACCAACATCGAAGCCTCGGTCTGTCGCGTCTCTCTCACTGGGCACCAGCCCGTGATTGCCTCCGTATACCTTTCCCCTACTAAGCTCGTCCTCAGGAGTGACTTTGAAGCACTCCTCAATCTGGGAAGCGCCGTCATTCTGGCGGGCGACTTCAACAGTAAGCACGTGGCCTGTAATGGTCTCACCACTTCCCCTAACGGTAGGAGCCTTGACGCCCTGATCGACCTTCTCGACTTTGACGTCATCGCACCCATGCACCCTACCCACTATCCCGGCAATCCCAACCACCGACCCGACGTCCTGGACATGGCGCTTCTGAAGGGACACACTCCTTAGAAGTAGTCCAGGAGCTCGACTCTGACCATCGACCTATAGTCATGAGACTCGGTTCCCCCCTACCGCCCCTCAGCGACCCAAAAAGACGGTGATGGATTGGCATGCGCTAAGCACGGTCTTGGCGGATGCCGAACCCTCCCCCCCTCCCCCTCAGCTCGGACTCCATCCGGTCCCTTCAGGACACCGATCAGGCCGTAGATGCCTTCACCGACCACATCCGATCGGCTGTCAGTCGATCGTCTAAGCAAGTCGAGGCGGAAGATCTTAACCTCAACTGCTATCGACTGCCGGACGATGTTAGGGATCTCATTCGTTCCAAGAATGCCTCAATCCGAGCGCACGACTCTTACCCCACCGAAGCCAATAGGGCCCGGATGCGCGCTTTACAACGAGAGGTAAAGCGTCGTGTCGCGGAGGTCCGGGAGGAACGGTGGGGTGACTTCCTAGAGGGCATCGCGCCATCGCACTTGGCCTACTGGCAGCTCGCGCGTAGCCTCAAAACCGACTCCACGACTGGCATTCCCCCGCTGTCCCGCCCTTCAGGCGCACCCCCAGCCTTCGACGACGACGAAAAGGCCGAGCTTCTCGCCGACTCCCTCGAGAGCCAGTGCACCCCCAGCTCTCAGTCCGTCGACTAGTCCCTCGTCAACGCGGTCGACAGGGAGGTCGAGCGCAGGGCATCCCCCCCTGCCGATTCCTTACCTCCTATACCCAAACGGAGGTTGAAGATCTCATTATGGGTCTCAAAACCAAAAAAGCCCCCGGCTCTGACGGCTTTTCGAATCGCGTGCTGGAATGATTGCCCGCCCAACTCATCTGCCTCTTAGTGGCCATATTGAACGCCGCCATGACTAACTGCACCTTCCCCGCTAAGTGGAAGGAAGCGGACGTCATAGGCAGGGCGCCCTCGAGTAAGTCGCCCCTTGCCCTTCTGGCTCGAGCGTAGTGGTTGCATGCTCGCCCTTAAGTCCGGTGAAGCTGTAAAGGCCTCGCGGCCAACAGCGTACATCACTCACACACACACATCTATTAACAGATATCTGTCGCTCTACCTCCCTATATCATCATGGCAGATCAAGGAAAGCCTAGGGGCTTGGTTAGGCAAAAAGGAGGGAATAAATTCATTTTTTATTTCTTACAAGCCTTTATTTCCTACAAGCCTTCATAGCCCCTATCCTTTTTTATAGTTTGTGTCATGTCTGTATTTCCCATATTTCATACCTAACTAAAATATGAAAACCCCCTTCTCTTAAATGTAAAGTTATTGAGCATATTACTCATGGCTTTGGTGATTAAAATTACACAAAATTCAATTTGATAAAATATACACATAAAATACTAGGTTGGCAGATTATAATGAATGTAAATGTGGATTTCATTAATTGAATAAAGATAATAAAAGGCAATGAATTCATAGCGATATTTGTTTCCCATGATACCCATGCAAAGCTTGGGCGGGTTGTTAGTTGTGTTTTCTTTCTTGGATTCATTCGGAGCCGACAAAAGGAATAGTGGTGGAATATTACTATCCCTATTTCCTATGTAAGTAAGAAGTAGTTCTTGCCTTGTAAATAAGTATTTCTAGCCATTTAAGGTTTGGTCAAATAGCCGACGGAGCGCGACGGGAGCTCGACGTACGCGCTCGGCTACGTTCAGTCGTGACGCTTGCCGTCGCGCCGAGTGGGGCTGCGCTGTGTGGCGTCTCCCGTATATTTCAGTACATTACAACTCCCCAAGCCGCGCCACCGTCGCGCTCCCGTGGCGTTGCATCGGCTATGTGGCGATACCTTTAACATTGATCAAGCAGTGTGAGATAACTACAATATTCACACTGATGTTTGAAACATTATACGGACAACATTTCTGAACACTGCTGAGATATCTTTAAGGAAACATGTATGTTACACACAGGAACTGCAACAGCAAGCTCAGCAACAAGCGTTAATAGCTCAAGCAGCGAACAAAACAAAGATGCCGAGGGCTCGTGCGTACAACAAGCCGCGCGGGCGCATGACAGCGTACGCGTTCTTCGTGCAGACCTGCCGAGAGGAACATAAGAAGAAGCATCCCGAGGAGAATGTTGTGTTTGCTGCATTCTCTAAAAAGTGTGCTGAAAGGTGGAATGTAAGTTATGTCCTATTTCTACTTTACAAACTATTATGTTTCCGCCTTCACCACAGCTCGCAGGAGGCGAAAGTGGTGCGATGCAAACTTCATGGACTTCAAGCACTTGAAAATGACTTGTTAAGGACCACACTTGCTCCGCGCATATCTGTAATTAATAATGTGTTCATTTTTGTCAAAATCTAGACATAGATTAACAATAGAACTTGAACTTTAACAGCGAGAGTCAAAGATCCGACACAACTATTTTCTGAGTTTTTTCTTCCTAAATGACGCCTACTAATGATTAAGGCTTAATCTCATTGACTTATAGGTGTCAATTACATTAATCATTAAGCTAAAGTTTAAAGTGTAGGTAAAAGCTTGAAAACCTTAAATTGAATAGAGTAGAGGAATGATTATAGATATTTTATTTATTCTTCTTAGACAATGTCAGAGAAGGAGAAACAGCGGTTTCACGAGATGGCAGAGCAAGATAAAAGACGATTTGATTTGGAGATGCAGAACTATGTGCCGCCCAAGGACGTGAAAGTGCGTGGACGCAAACGACAGCAGATGAAAGATCCGAACGCGCCCAAGCGATCGCTGTGAGTTATGGTCATGAATTTTTCTACTATATTCTACTTTGTATGTATATGCGTAGTAATAACAAATAAAATGTCAATATTATAATATTTTTTACAGATTTCATAGTGACAGTTCTAATTGCCAAACGAAATTAATATTTAATTCAATGGTGTTAAGGCATAAAATCATAAGTATAGAAACGAGTCATGCCTCTTATTGCAATTATAACTGTCACTACCCATCCTATGTGAAAAATACTATAGCAAACCACTCCACTTTAAAGTGGTGGAATGCCTATATTGAGCTGTAGGATAGCAATTGCTATACTGTTAGTCTTACTTTTGTGTGTCTGAGGTCATTAAAAATGTGAAGCTGATTTCTGCTGTTGCTAGTTAGGAGTATATCGATACGGACATATTTTGGCAGGCATTTTGTTCGTGACTCCAAATGATCCGTAGTCTATATAATATATGATATCAGCCTATACTGCCCACTGCTGGGCAAAGGCGTTCTCTCACAAATCGAGGTGAGAGGGATTAGATCATACCCCACCACCCGGACCCAGTGCAGATTGGTGGAGCCAGGTTTGTGGCAACCTGCTGTTGGAACTTATCAAGCTGCCTTCCGATTCGGCTTAATGACTACCCCATTAAGTGGTAACCGGGACCAACGGCTTAACGTGCTTTCCGAGGCACGGAGACGCTCGAATATGAAAATGCCACAACGGTCACTCATCTCAGGCCGACCGAGACGAACGCTGCTTAACCATGGTGATCGGTAAGAACACCGCGGTCGCACAGGTACGAAGAATATATAGATATGAAATGCTTATATAGGTGCTTGGCACCAAGCAAGATGCTTGAAGCAGGTATGGTATTAAGTAATCAAAAAGCATAGTAAGCAATGATTGCAAAGGTTTATTACTAAACAATCTACAGACTTGAATTGTTACGATGAATGAAGATGTAATTTATTGTTCTCAGGTCGGCGTTTTTCTGGTACTGCAATGACGAGCGCCCGAAAGTGAAGGCCAACAACCCGGAGTACACAATGGGCGAGATCGCCAAGGAGCTGGGCCGGCGCTGGGCCGCCGCCGACCCCGAAACCAAGACCAAGTACGAGTCGCTATCGGAGAAGGACAAGGCCAGATACGACAGGGTAAGTCTGGTTTTTTGAATATTTTTTATCCTTCTTCTTCTTCTTTAAGTAGCTGAGTCCTAGGCTCTGGCTTCACACATTTTTATAGATTTCAGTTTGGTAAAACAGAAAACCAAACCTGGCAACACTCACTTTACCCTTTTAATGTCACTCGGCGGTACATAATTCTTGTTTAAAGCCTGTACCGTGTTCCATACGTAACTATTTTTTCAGTACTTCCCTAAAAGATTTACCACATTTTTATTTTGATTTTTTCTTTTAGGTGAGTAGAGAATAAAAATGATCGCTTCGAATGAAGCTGCGATATATAATTAGTGATCAAACGAACTTACCTGTATGTGAAGTTCGATCACTATTATATGACGCGATTTCTTCTGTTAACATATTGTAGCTGAGTCCTAGGCTCTGGCTTCATCACACTAATTTTAAGTGTATTTTGCCAGTGTCCAGTGAGATATGTAAGCGTGTTTGTTTAAATTAATTTGACTCACCGATGAAATTGATGGCAGCGATGATAATGAAATTAATGAAGTACCCCACCCTGGATAGTAAAGCGGTAGATACTTTACATACTACCAATTGCGACGGTCGTTTTGAGGGAAGTTGAAAAGGCACGTTTTATCGCATTGTTACAATTACCTTCACTCATGCACATATAAGAATACATAATGGTTAATATTCCACCAACATTATACATTATTCGACGAAATAACATAAGTTTTGGAAATTACAAATTGACAACTTCATCACTCTTCGACTTCCCGCCAAAACTCCCTTTATCCTTATCTTCTTTCTCTTTTTTTTTTAAAAACCTAGCCCCACATTAGGATGTATTGCTGTGTCGTGGGCAGCAGCGGATTTGCACATCTGCCGCCAGTAGGCTATTTGATTTTTGCCGCCCCTACTAACCTCTGCAATTTAATACCCTAGTTCCCCCCCGATGCTTTGTCATCCCTTCTTTCCGCTCAGAATACGGGCGACGACGACGACGTAGTAGTAGATCCCCTCCCATAGCCGGCGGTTGACCGGTGCACTTAGTAGTGCACCCGTCCCCCTACAGCGACTGTCCCAACCGAGGGCACCTCTTCGAGGCGCCCTCGAGTATGTCGCCTCTTGCCCTTCTGGCTGGCTAGAGCGTAGTGGTTGCACGCTCGCCTTTAAGTCCGGTGAAGCTGTAAAGGCCTCGCGGCCAACAGCGTACATCATTCACACACACACACACACACACACACATAATACCCTAGTTCACAATCATTAATAAAATTTTCTTTGACAATAAAATTGCAATTTTTTGATTTGGGCTCCGTCGTCATCATTACATCATCTTTTTCCCGTTATTAGTATGATTGTGAACTAAGGGATCGTTGTGTCAGTTCCTAGATTACTCTATAACTCACAATTTAATTAAGTTTACTCAAGAAATGGTCTTTGGGTATATTGTTAAGCTACGAAAAGCTCAATCATGTATTACAAAGAAAAAAAAAATTGAGCGAAATTTGCCGCCCCCCTAAAATTTCCTGCCCTAGGCGCCAGCCTTCTCAGCCTACTGGTAAATGCGCCTCTGGTCATGGCTGCGTTTACAAACATGAGTATACACACAAACACTCAGACCGAAACAAATAATTGTTGTTAAAGATTAGTCCCGTGCGGGAACCGAACCTGCGACTATTCGACCCAGTGGGCGGAGCGGCTTAAGCTCTTAACCACTGCGTATGTATAACAAATAAAATGTATCATAGTTCATTCCAATCTGAATCTCGATCTTACATTCACTAAACTTGGCGTCTCACAGAATGAACGAATATGCGGCGCGATGTCAGCCATTGGGTCGACCGTGCTTGAATTTAGCTGATTCAAATGTTCCAAAATAATCGAATCTATCGAGTGGCCTTCCCTTAAAGCCTTCCCCCACCACAAAAATAGATTCTTGGCTAGTAAGGGCGGACGATTTGGCGCAGTGGTTAAGAGCTTAAGCCGCTCCACCCACTGAGTCGAATAGCCGCGGGTTCGATTCCCGCACGGGACAAATCTTTGTGTGACCCACAATTGTTTGTTTTGGTCTGTGTATGTGAAATTTTCATGTTTGTAAACGCACCCACGACACAGGAATATATCCTAGTGTGGCCCTACGATTAATTAAAAACAAACAAGGTTAGCACATGCGGTGCGACCAGACATATGTCACGCATTTTGTCGCCGTATGCGTGAAATAAAGTTCGCCTTTCACTCTTGTATCACGTGGTCAGACTGTTTATTCTGATCGATCGGACTATGTGAACTTATTTTTCCTATAGGTCCGATTAAAGAATCAAATTGAAGACTATCGTTATTTTATACCGGATATTCTCTCGTGAGTCCCATTACTAAAGTGACGACAATGACATCCTATTACATCAGTTTAAACAAAGCATCAGAACGATTGGACGACGACTTTTTGATCTATTTATCTCTATCTATCTATATCATCACGCCAGCTGCCTCACGGGGTAGGCAGAGAGTACAGAGTTCCAACAGGTTCTTTTCTTACATACCTCTCTGGCTTCCTCCACTCTCATAGTTCGTCTCATACATGCTCACTGGCTACGAAGACTTGAATTGTCCTTCAGATAAGATACGGTCTATTTGAGCATGGTAAGATAGTCTAAGATGTTTTTGTAATAACTTTTTTCTTAGAGACTGCACGCACCTGCTCGGAGAAGCAATAAGCATATAGAATTTAGATCGCGAAGCAATTATTCAGTACTGAACTTCAGGGAGATATAATATCCGCGTCATTCCATGTATAGGGGTTACATGTGCTGAGGACTTAAGACTTACCCCTCATTCACATGAACCCTTTTTAACGCGCATTAATAAAGCGTTGAAATAAAAAAAATGGCTAACGGTATTTTTTGAAGCACATTAAAAACGCGCATTCGTGCGAATGCGGGTTACTCTTTACATATGTATGTGTGTATTTTATTGAATAATACCCATATACAATCTATACAGCATCACACTCTGTGGCGTAGCTAGCATGGGAGGCAGGCGGATATCGTAGTGTCACCCCAAGAATTGAATCTGTTTTAGTGAATAAAAATCTGTAATTATCACTTGCTTTAACGGCGAAGGAAAACATCGTGAGAAAACCTGCATGCCTAAGAGTTTTTCGAAGGTGTGTGAAGTTCGCCAATCCGCACTGGGCCAGCGTGGTGGACTATGGCCTAAGCACTCTCAATTTGAGAGGAGGCCCACCGTTGTGCATATTAATTTAATTTAATTATTGTATTATTGGGATTTATGCAATTTACCACAGTTTTGCGATATTTTATAGGTGCTATAAGCGTCCCACCCAGTGCGGGCCAAAGGGGCAACTGGTCATACTAGAGATGGGCAAATTGTAATCAGATTAATGATTATAATAGCATTTTGTAATATTCAATCATGGTTCATGATTAAGAAAAAAAATTGTAATCGTTAAAGATTACAAAATGTAATTGTAATTTTTAATCATTGATACACCGACACGCCTATATTTCCCAAGCTGGGGTGGTTAATCTGATTACATTTTGCCCATCTCTGGATCATACTAGATCCCTTGCGGGGTAGGAAGAGTGTTCCAACAGGTTCTATGCTTATTATATGCATTTATGCGTTGTTTTTTTTTTGCAGGAAATGACTGCGTATAAGAAGGGTCCGCTGGCGTTAACACTGCCGCAGCCGCCTCAGGTCGAGGTGGAAGAAGAGGAGGATTTCGAAGTCGAGGAGGAGTACAAGTGAATAAGCCATTGTGCAGCATAGTGGACATGGCCATGTACAGCCTGGAGGCAGCGTCCATAGGACTCAACATGGGCGTAGATATTATGAAGCCGATTCTAAACAAACGTTCATTGTATTATGTGACTTACCTAACCATTATATTCCTGTTTTTGTCGTATTATTTTTATGAGTTATATTGTGTTTTTCTTTACGTTATTGTATACCATGCAGTAGGGTCAAACTAATGAATAGTCCCGTTTATGGTCGCTTAACATTTTCCTAATGTAATTTATGTGAATAACTATGGTGGAAGATATAATGCAATAATTTTTGCACATCAATTGTAGAAATTTAATAGAATTTTGACCCAAATATTAGATAAATAACATGATTTAAAAATCAAGTATTTGTTTACGAAAAATCTATCGGCGAGTTTGGTATTAGGTAGTTCTATTTGAGAGGGATTTAACATAGTGAAACAACTTCGCTACGCCCATGCCACGATGTCCCTTGTTACACTTATTTTGAAGCTATCGTTGAAAACATTTCCAGTGACCCCTCAATTTTTGCCTACGATTTTTATATACTCAAATATTTTTATACAATACCAGTCTTGTGTACAGTTTTAAGAGTTGAAACAGAATGTGTCTTTATTCCTCCTACTATAATGTAGGAATTAGTTTGATTTTAATCCGTAGTCAGTTTTGTTGAGGTGTGAAAATTAAAGGGAATATTTTTTTTATTTGTTGTTGATAAATTACGATTGTATTTGTGTTGTGAAATACGTTAGTATGTCTCATTTGTAATATTGTGATTTTTAAAGCAATATAATAAGGTCCTACGTTATCTATTAACACTTTTTTAGAAATGACATTGTAATAATGGTTTAAAAATATACTATAATGCGACAAGGATCTTTTGGTTCGTGGATGGTTCGTGGGGGGGGCGTTAGGGTGAAATTAGTTATCATTTAGTAGAATTTCCCTACTTCCAGGGAAATATTTCAACAGGTGGGTCCGCACGGTTACTCATTATAAAAAGAGCTTGCTCCGTAACCGGCGAGCGTGTATGAGACGAACTATGAGAGTCGAGGAAGCCAGAGAGGTATGTAAGGAAAGAACCTGTTGGAACTCTGTACTCTCTGCCTACCCCGCAAGGGATCTGGCGTGAGGTTATAGATAGATAGCTTGTGCTAAATTTTATAGCGAACGGCAACTCTGCGACTGCAATGAAAATGAAAAATGTTTATTCTCAAAATACAAATTTAAATTTACAATACGAGAACACAATTACACATTTAAAAATATGTAAATTGGCGGTTCATTCGGTAATTAAATTCTTATACATGGTCCCCTCACAAGGCATGCCTGTATCGAGGTGTCCCAAACTATAGTTTGGGACACCTCGATACAGGCATGCCTCGTGCTATTGTTGTAGACGTATTTGTATGATCTCTATAGAGATCATACAAATACGTCTACGACAATAGGGAATATGCGTGTATTGTTTATATTTTTATACGACAGATTACATCAATATATAAGTGCAAAAAAATTTAAGCGTCGAAAACAAAAAGTAAAGGGCTAAAAAAATGTTGAAGATAGCAAACAGATCATTTTAAACGCCCGCCATTTTGGCGCGCTTGGCGTGACGTCAAAGTCTATAATAACAATCAATTAGTGAACAGCTGTAGAAGTATTTTATTCTGTAATTTATTTTGTATTTTGCGACTATTATACAATGGAACAACACTGTGGTGTGCCTATGTGTAAAAATACAATAAGAAATGCACCCGATAGGTGCGGACATAAGAAGAAAGTGGTGTAAAATCAGAAAAAGAGACATGGTATCTCCATCAACTTGTTTATATTGCTGCGAAGATCACTTTAACGTAAGAATTAACTTAAATAATTTTAAACTAAAATTTTGTCTTTGTGTAAATCGACAACAAAAAATAACAATAAAACTAACTCAATAGCAAACATCCAACAAAGCACTGGTGGACATTTGTATTGTAGACTTTGACGTCATATTCGATCTGACCAATAGCGTGGCGTTCCCGCTACTTTGAATTTCCCACTCATTTTCTTGTGCTTTCAATAATTATTTTCTTAATAAAAACGTAATGCTATTAAAAAAATATTGGTATAGACATTATTCTAATGCGATAAAGTTTGTAAAAAAATATATTTTACCTTTATTTGAATTACACGCTTATTTCCTATTGCACGCAAGTACAGGTAACTTGACATGAACTGTAACATGAAATGACAGGTTACTTGTCATAAAGTGACATTTCACTTGACGACAGCGTTAGTTCCAATTTCGGCCACGGGCTAAAATATCCTCGTGGGACTACAGTATTCTGCTTTTTTGGGTCACATTTATGACTTTCATATTGACCCTTTAAATTAATGATACGGTGAAGTAGGGCCTAGTATTATATATTAAGATAAATGTGTCTTGGCCGTGTGTCGCGCCTGTAAATTTTCGTCTGGAAAGTCGAGATGATAGGGGCCTTATAATTTCAATCAAAGTAACACAGCAATAGTTAAAATGTAACTAAGAACAAATCGTTGGTCAAAACGTGTCCATCGAATGATAAATTAACGTAAGTTGTTAGTATTAAGTTGGTAACTAGCGTAAGTGAGGAGGCAGGAGCGAGTGAGATTTTGTTATTTGTGACTCGAAAATGTATAGGTAGTTATTAAATTATATTCCTTTATTGACTTAGATTATTTTATGTTATAAATATTTGGTTTAAATAACTCTTAATTTGTTTAATTCGAAAAATATCAGATTTATAAAGCCATTTGAATAACTACTATTACTGCTATAGACTGCCTCGTTGGTCTAGTGGTAAAGCGCATCGCTTTGTGATCACGAAGTCCTGGGTTCGAATCCTAGATCGGACAAGTGTAGTTTTTTTAACAAAAGCTTCCCAGTACGAGTCCGGAGTCTGGAATTGTGTACCGGTATATGGCAATAGGCTCGCCCCCTATTACATGGGACCTAACATTGTCGGCGAAATGTGGGTGTACTCAGTACAACTCTGCCACCCCCGCTTGGGGAATATAGGCGTGACGGTGTTTGAATAACTAAACTTTTGAGTCCCTTCAAGTAACTAAATGAATGACAAGCTCTGAAAAATTAGAAAATTTAGTGCGACAAGGAAATTTTGGCCCGTGGGTAACGTCTCCTGGGTTAGTGTGAAATAAAGGTTATCGTTTAGTAAAATTGTCCTACTTCCAAGGTAATATTTCAACATCGGTCCGCACGGTTACTAATTAAAAAAAGAACTTGGGTAAATTTCATAGCAAACGGTAACTCTGCGCCTGTCATGAAGTGACATTTCATTTGATGACAGCGTTGGTTTCGATTTTGGCTGCGGGCTAAAATATCCTTGCGAGACTGTATGATTCGTGAGAAATACTATGGAGCGTAGAGGTAAGGAGAACCGTCTTATACGGGGGACTTATCCCCCGCTTACTCCCTTATTCAGCTTACTGAAAAAGTGTCCAGCTGTAGGCAGCAAATTACAACTCAAAAACTCACCACAATAGCGCTAGCAAGAGCGAATAATATGAATTTAGCAGTTGTGTGAGTGAAGTGTGCTGAGTAGAAAAAATTAATATCTTTGGTGACTAGTGTAGTTGATGAAACTGCATTATATAAAACCTCAACTATTTACGTAGTCCAAAATAATTTAGTAAATATAACCTATGAAACTCCTGTGAGATAATGTGGAGAGTGATTTAATTTTTATAAACTTTTTATAATACTTTCACAAAGCGAAAATTTTTCTTTCTTTGTTCAATTCGCTATTCTACTCTAATAACTTTGGCGCTATCTTTAAAATTCATCTCTTGCTACTGGAGCGCCACCACAATTTGTTGCTTCTCGACGGACACTTTTTCATACACGGAGATGGTTCTCCATACCTGTACCCTCCATAAGAAATACATAACGATGGCTCTGATGCCTACGTTGACAAAAGTTGACCAACATTCGATGCAAAAACTCTGACTGAATTGTTTATATAATACTTACCGACGACTAAGTAATACCATTTTGAAGCGTTGAGTGGAAGAATGGCCTAATCCACAAAATTACATAAATTGGATTTTATACTTAAAACCATACTAAGCGTATTGAATTGAAACAAGGCGTAAAATAAATAACGCAAGATCTGAAAGTAGTTTGTTCTAAATCGACAACTGAATCGATTCCTACTATTTTTAATGTTTTATTTTAATTATCATAAATTGCTGTTACTCGTTCAGGCCGGCTGTATTAAACACATGAAGCAAATACGAAGAGGAGATGGCCTAAGCTAACGAGCCTTTTATTTCATAAAAGCATTGACGTCATCGTGGTGGGCGTGGCTTACCTCAGTTTGTCACCGCTACTCGCTCAATTCACACGTCCGCTCGAGCGCGCATAGCTATGAAATCTATTATTATTATTTATTTTTACTAAAAATAAAAGCCTTAAAATGAAATGTTGTATCTTAACATGCAAGAATTAATTGAATCGGCATTCTGATCACACAAATAATATCAGATTGCACTTGTAAGTACTTTTATGTAATTTATTAGAATACTTCTTAATTAAAAATGCCATTTACCGTAATATAATTGAACTTGAACAAATTACATTGACATAGACGAACCGTTAAGTTCTCACCAGTCTCCGCCGGATGGCAAATATAAATGTGGGTTGGGCGTAACGTCCCTCTCGCCCTGTGCCACCCCGCGCAACGACACATTTCATTCTATAGAAAAATCTGTTAGGCCATCTCCCCTTCGTATTTGCTTCATGATTAAACAAAATTTAATTATTATCCAAAGCAATACGGCTATTTCTAATACATATACGTCATAGTCCACACAAAAATACAGGTTTCGTGATTAATTTGAGTACCAAAGAGCTTTAAAAAAATGGTAGAAAACTCTTAAAAATTGGAATTTGATTTTTGTATTGCATTCGTAAAGCAAATAATCTAATTGGGGTCTCTGAGATCTTGCGTATATGTTACGCCTTGTATATCAAAACAAGTGTGATTTTTAATCAGTCACAATTAATTAATTCAATATTTTTTCATAAACAAACATTTTGTTGAAGAGGCCATTTTTCTGGTCAATAATTTATACTTGCATGTACATTATGGGACTGCGAAGCGTGATAGTACTTAAATTTTTTAGACCTCTACCGTTCTTAAAATAAACGCTAGATCCTATATATGTTCTCGGTGCCTGTTGATGTCATTTGATTGTTTTCCTTACATTATTACACTTTGTTCTTCAAAATTAACTAGTTCTGTATTGTATCAGAAGTAATACCTAGTGGAAATGAAGAATGAGGAAATATTTTAAGCCGTTCAGTGTAGTAGGGACGATATTGTTTTGAATTTGAAATTTCGCTGTACAAAACAATATAGTGAATCCTTTACACAGCTATGTCCTTTTATTTTGTCCACACCTTTACTTACATAACGCAGGCAAGATTTATATCTATAGGCATCTTGCTTCAACATTCATACTATAACACCTAACGATGTTTCCTTACGATGTTTTCCTTCACCGTTAAAGCAAGTGATAGTTAAATTTTAATACGCACATGCTTTCGAAAAGACAAGAGGTGCGTGCCTGCGTTAAAACCCGCGACCCCTGACTTTGCAGTCCAACGGTCTGACTACTAGGCTATCATTGCTTGAAGGCTTGTCTGTGCGAAAATATCGTAAATAAGGGTTGGGGTTAGATTTATTTTGCGTTGATATTCCTGCTGCTCCTGGAGAACAGGGAACGAACGAGAGTAACCAGATTTCGTTTCGATTGCTAGTAAAATATTGCAAGCAAAAATAGCAAGCCATGATCCTAGTAGTAACGTTATCGGATAACAGAATAGCACCACTGGCACATCCAATGGATGTTGTAGGCTACTGAAGTTGGGTGCACATATTTATATCACTTGGACTACGTTTATGGAATTACCATGGCCAGTCTGGCCAGTCTTTAAATAGACTTCGGACCCAGGTCGGCCGAAGCAAGGAAAATATTATCAGGTGGGGAATCACAGACAGCACTATTCTGGGGTGTATGTGCGGTGTAACCGCCTTATATCATGCTCTGCGTGCCCTAACACCTGCACGCAGCAGGATTTGATATCTGCTACCGACAATGCAATCGGCGTGGCCATCGTCTGGGCCGCATCCATATAATTATAATCATGTTTGCCGTCGAAACGCTAAGAAGAACGTGGAATGATACTTATCATATCATGTCATCATCCCAAAGACGCCTGCAATGCGCCAAATCATCGACATCGGTCTATATGGGAGGTCTAACACTCCACGTTTACCGGCTCACGATCACCACTCAATATTCTCGCTGCCCCAATTACTTCTATGAGCCAAATGCCTCGCCCTCATTTTGGAGCGCGTTCTTGATTGAATCTCGGAGGGAAGCGCTGAGCAAGTCTCTGCACTGCTTGAGTTGACTGGACTATGTGTGACGTTGAGGTTGATTGTGAGCAAGTGTGGCGGTGTTTGGGACTGGAAGATATAAGGTGGATTGAGCTGCGTTTGGGAATGTTCTCGAACGCCGAAGGTGAGCTGTAGTTTACGATTGACTTCTTTCTCGAAGTTGGACCTGTCTATCTAATGGTAGTTTATTTGGGTATAAAATGTAATGAGTTCTTAGATTTACGCGAATATTACACGGGAGGGTCCCTCCCGTGACCATGGGTGCTGCAAAACACACGAAACGTCGGGAACTAAAAATAAAAAAATAAACCGCGATAAAATCCGTAAAATAGTTTTATTTCATGTATAAAATGTAACTATAAATTCCGAATAGATAGTCATGTGTTAGGGATGTTTTCGAACAACACTGACTAGTACAACTTGGAGATATATATTTTTTTCTTTAAAAACGTAGCCCCACTCTTGGATTTATTCCTGTATCGTGGGTGCGTTTACAAACATGAAAATTAGCATACACAAATTCCGAGACCGAACAAATACTTGCTGGTCACACAAAGATTTGTTCCTTGTGGGAATCGAACCCGCGACTATTAGACACAGTGGAAGGAGTGGCTTAAGCTCTTAACCACTGTGTTAAATCGTCCGTATATGTTCATGTTAAGAGTCAGTAGGTAAATAATAAAAATATACAACAATAATGCAACTTTTAATTTGAAACATTTTATTTTATAAAAATAAACGTTTTGACGACAAATAGTTACAATATCGGGGTCCTTACGAATTAACTCAGAGTTCCCAGAAATGTTTCAAGACATTGTAAAAAATTCAGTTTTTACAAAAGTTACTTTTATCTTAAAACATTAACAACATTACATTTTTTTCACGTCTAATTCTAATAACGGTTGATCATTATTTTTACACAATAGATAGAATCGTGGTTAAGAAAATATATTGAAATTTTGTTCGATATCCAGGTTATTGGTTGGATATTGGTTTTATAAGTCAGTGATTTATATAAAACAGGTAGGCAACTGTTTAAGCCTGCCCGCGTATTGTCGTATGCGACCGTGACTGTCAGTTTTCTTTTTAAATGACCGTTCAATACCTTTTCTCTGGACAAGATGAGAAACAAACCTTGTTCTCAGCGATACACATTTTACCTGTGTATAAATTATTTTATCTGTGTAAATGATTATCGCTGAGATAAAGGTTTTTCCGTGACTAAATAAAACACCCTCGCATTGACGCCAATCGTAGTCGCAATCGCTAAGTGTACGGGCCAAATAAATTTTCTATATACAATGCTGTAACATCCTATTTAAAATTCACAAAAATACATTGAGTCTAACACCTACTTATTTTAAAACAATAATCATTGAAGGTAATAAAATGTCTGGGGTTGAAAATATATTCACACATTTACAGCAGTGTATTTAAAACAAAAAAGTCCATAGAAAAAGTTTTAAAGGATTTAAACATTTTGGCAGCGAATCTGAAGTCATATCTGAATAGCATTATTTCAGGTGCTCGTACACAGAAGCAGTAAACATGCGAGTTATATACTTTGACTATTAGCATGCGGGTACTAGGGTTAAGACCCGTCTGAATGACGCTAAAATAGATATTAACACTTACATATGTATGTCGAAACAGCTTAAGGGGGCACCTAACCCTAACTCCCAATAATAGTCTCTATTTACAGAAGATTGTGGATGAATGTACTGCGTATTTGTTATAAGAAAGGTGTATAAAAATGAAGATGAAATGTTCGTAAGTTTAATGTATGGAGTAAAATTCAATTTTACGTATTTAATTTTTCAAAGTAATACTTTAAAAAACTCTATCTTGAATATAAATTGCAAATGTTCTGTTCAATGGTAGATTGGATATGTATAAAATATACACGAAAAAAAGGTTAAGCTATATGCTGTATAACTTGTACTATTGTTTGATGAAATTTTTATTTTAATTATTCGAATTAAATCTGAATCATTCGAAAAAATAAGGTTATGGCAAGGTCATTAGAGTTAGTAATTCCCTTAAGTGCTTTAATAACTTGGCGCGCCTACATCGTCTTGGAACGCATAAGCGCTTACGTCAATTCTATCGTCATTCGGACAGCACCTTATGTATTAATTTGTCTTAACGTGCAACAGTTACTTGCATCGTATACAAGCGCCGTTATTACGGCTACGTACGATTGTACACTAACTAAACAGTTCAGTTAAAGGCTATGTCTTGTGACTATGAAGGAGAAGGTACATTTAGTTGCTATTATACTTCCAATGTATTTCCACTGTTTCTTTAAATCGTAATTCTTTCACTTATGATTAAACTGTTTTGTTATATGCACGACCGTATGCGTGTGCGCCAATTCGCAATAATCCATGTATCAATGAAAATTACCTATGCATAGTTTATTGACAACAGATTTTGTTGCTCGTGATGTTCACGAATTATTTTCAAGTTATGAAAATGTACAGTGATGATAGTTTGGTACAGGATTACCAACTTGTAGTAACGCATGATGTAACTCAAGTATTTGAAACGCTAATCACCCGTTAGCATAAATGTGCATATTTAGGGCATTGGATATACCCATCAATATTCCATTTACGATTCTAGATGATATTCATATAGTGAGAAACAGCGGTAACTTCTGTACATTTCTCCATCATTTGTAGGGTAAACGGGGGCAGGAAATAAGAAGTATCTTTATGTAAATTGGTACCTACAAAATCATGATGGACCCTATGTTGAACACTGTCTTCAATTTAGAGTCAGTCATGCTTTTGTGTGCGTAGTGGACTCTAGAAGTTGGCAACCCTAATTTAGTGGTTTTTCGTTTATATTAACACGTAGACTGCACATGTTACGTTGTAGAAATGATTAAATGTTTCTATACTTCAATGTAGAGAAGATTATGCAAAGATGGTTATGCGGGGTAAGTTACTAAATGCTACTCCGAACGCCTAAGTCGAAGCACGGGGGTTGTATTTAACATTAATTATTTCATGTAAAATGCAATATTCACCGCATCCCTAACTACTATTTAGTAAATAAGAACGAACTTATTCTCATTAAACGAGCACTGTGACTAGAGAAACTTATTTTACTGGAAACAGTTCTTTTTATATACTATTACGCTATTTCCATTTAAATACACACATATTGTAAATGTCCATATAATCCGTATACCGGGCTAATGACAAAAGCTCGTTGAAACATATTCTACGTAATACCTATTAAATATGGCATACACAATTATAATTATGATGTAAATAACTAATATCACGAAATACCGATGCAAATAATTTTTTAATATAAGAGATCAATTTTTTTTTATATTATCATCGTTTGGCATAGATTCATTGTTGAAATATTTTAGATGACTGGAGAAGTAGCTATTTTATAATCTGGCACAATAAATGGGACCTCGCATATGGGGTTGGCAGGGCGGAAGTAATCGACGTGAGGCGCCACCAATGCGGAAAATTATTTGTCTTGATGCTCAATAGACGCTTGTCCTTTCTTCTTTTAATTATCATAAAAATGTTGCCCCATAAATGTTTATAAACGCATGAAATTCATGTTTGCAAATGTACTCACGAAACAAAAATAATTATGCACCCATTTTTTTTTGTGGCAATTATTTTACTTTATGCCATTGTACAAAGTTTACGAAGGGGGAGTTTTGGCGGGAAGTCGAAGAGTGATGTTGTCAATTTGTTTTAATTCCCAAAACTTGTGTTATTTCGACTAATAATGTGTAATGTTGGTGGAATATTAACCATTATGTGTTCTTATACGTGCATGAGTGAAGGTAATTGTAACAAAGTGATAAAACGTGCCTTTTCAACTTCCCTCAAAACGGCCGTCGCAATTAGTATGTAAAGTATCCACCGCTTTACTATCCAGGGTGGTGTCCTTCATTAATTTCATTATCATCGTTATCATCAAATTCATCAGTCAAATTAATTAAAACAAACACGAATATATATCTCACTGGACACTGGCAAAATACACTTATAATTAGTGTGAAGCCATAACTTGAAGAAGAAGAAGAAGAAAGTTTACGAATATTCATTTCTAAATTAATTCAACTCCCCAATTAAGTTGATGACAAAGATGATAATGAAATTGATGAAGTGCCCCACCCTGGATATTAAAGTGATGGATACTTTACATACCAATTGCGACGGCCGTTTTGAGGCAAAACGAAAAGGCACATTTTATCACTTTGTTACAATTACCTTCACTCATGCACATATAGGAATACATAATGGTTAATATTCCACCAACATTACACATTATAATTCGAAATAACACAAGTTTTGGAAATTAAAACAAATTGACAACATCACTCTTCGATTTCCCGCCAAAACTCCCATTATGCTCCCATCTATCTGACATCTACGCGAGTGCATGATTGTTCCACTGTCGTGGGTGCGTTCACAAATATGAATTTCATACATACAACCACTCAGATCAAAACAAACATTTGAGGGTCACACAAATATTCGTCCCGTGCGAGTATAGAACTATACCAAGCCGTGTCGTGGATTCCTATTTGGATTCTGGACTACTTTGAGTAATTTCATGTTTTTTTTCTCTTTGATGGACGTTGGGCTTGGAGGACTAGAGGGCTGACGTACGCTTCGTTAGTTTCCTCATACCTACATTACCCTTGCCTTTGTAGTGTGGCGACCCTGCCGATGCTGCCTCTGGCCAGCTGTGTTGTGCAATGTAGGCCGTTGGGGGTATTACAAATAAAACAGTTTGATTCGACGTATGCACGCGTGTTCTCCGTATAACACTCAGTGTAGCCCTTTATATAGGCTACACCTAAGGTATGGGGGTTCATACACTTTAAAAAAGAAATACACCAAAAATGGTGTATTAACATTTAATACACCATTTTTGGTGTATTATTTTTGGTGATAATTATAAATTTACGGATTGTTAATACATTTATAGAAACAACAATTTATTGTAAAATTTAAAATACTAACAATATTTTAATTTTTTTTGATTGGGCGGTGTAGTGTTTGAACCCCCCCTACCTTAGTAGCCTATATAAAGGGATACACTGAGTGTAATACGGAGAATACACGTGCATACGTCGAAGCAAACTGTTTTATTTGTAATACCCCCAACGGCCTACATTGCACCTTTCTAATCTGTGGCTCGAATCAATGTGCCGGACTAAATTTTACAGCAATTTCAATACTGGACACGATTTTAAGTAAAAAAGAAGAGAATACCCTGATTATTACAAGAAATTATGAAACAATCGAGAGGCAGATAAAACTGTTTGGTGTTCGAAAAGGTTACGTCCTAGCAAACGTTATTTACATCATTCGTGCTCAGGTGACATATGTAATCAGTGGAGCATCTTAGTACTAGCGGCCTGAATAAGAACCACGCACACAGACGCACGCTTTACGCAGTTTCACGCACTCAGACGCGTGTTCTACGCAGCTTCACGCACACAGACGGGAGTTCTACGCAGGTTCACGCACACAGACGCGCGTTCTACTCAACATGTCTGAGAAGCCGCGTAGTGCGCGCGTCTGTGTGCATGATTCTAATTCGGACCGTTAGTACCGAGATGCTTAACTGTTTACATATATTAACTGTAGTGTCAGTTTCCGTTCAGTTGTGGTAGGGCTATGAAGCTTCCTCTTCGGTTTCGTGCGGGTCGGGGGGTTGCTGAGGGATGTAATTCCATCTCGCTCGCACTTGCGTGGTTGCGGTGGCGGTGGCGGTGGGTTGCGTGGCGGCGGCGCGGCGCGCACGTACGACGGCGAGATGTCTTCGGATATAATGTTCGTGTGGCGCTAGACCCGCCGCTCGGGTTAGGCACTCTTCGGCGACGGCCAGTTTGCCCCTCTCTACCGCCACCACACATAAATTGTGAAGGGCTTGCACGTTGTCTGGCTCTAATTCCAGGATGCGACGGTAACACTGGAATTCGTAAAATCGATTGTAGAACGTCCCAATTGAGTATCTTGTTGTGTTGCGTATAGAACGAGCGTTCTGGAGAAGGTGTATTAGAAGTACGATTAGAATTACAAAAACCTTAGGGAGCTTCCATTAATTAAGTAAGCTTTTTTCCTTTTAACTTGGACCCCTCTCTCTCCCTTGGTGAGATTTGGTGGGAACCCCTGTCCCCCATATGTGAGATTTACGCTCCAGTAGTTAAAATACTAAATCGAAGTAAATTTTTATACTAAGTAACTCTCTAATTATCCGAGCTGCCGTTAATATTAGACGGCAATGTATTAAACATTGCCGTGTAGTAGACGGCCTTATAGGTCATGTTTAATAGGCGGCTGAAATTTCTAAATCAGGGGCTATCAAATAAAATCACCTATTGGCGCTGTTCAAACCAAGCCAACTAGGAATGTCGATAAGCGAAAATCTTTTGGATTACATGGAAAGGCGCGTAAGCGGTTGACACCGAACAATGTTGATTAAAATAGACCTAGAAACTCACACTCTCAGCGGCATCCAGATCCTTAACGGAGTTTATGTAAATGTCGCCTAACAGCACCAGCGCCTTCACATGGTCCGGGTGATGTCGGACCAGCTGCTTCAAGAACGGCGCGGCCTCGAGTGGGCGGCGGCGGTCGGCGAGGAGTAACGCGAGGTTGAACAGCGCAGACCTGAAGTCCGGCTTGAGGTGGACGGCCGCCCTGAACCAGCGCTCTGCGCATTCAGCGTCGCCTTCGTCCATGCACACCATGCCGAGATTGAAGTGGACTCGCTCATTGGTTGCTGTAAAAGTTTTAAAATACAAATTATCATCATATTAGATTCTTCGTAGAGTAACGAGGTTAGTGTTAATAGGCTCTCTGTGTACAACAATTTCACTTAACCTACCATATCTCAACGTAGGTACAACAGACACGTTAATTTGGGATATGTTGTCTACTTCAGACAGACTACGTCGTTTTTAAACCAAAAAGAGAAAATTACAGGATATAATTTTAGTTGTTTTAATTTTTAGTGTTCACTATATTTCGAAAAGGTACGATTTTTGTTTTATTTATTCATAAAAGATACGGTATGTTTTATTTTATGCTTACGCTGTTTAATTTTTAACCTTGTTGTGAACTAATTGTTACTTTTTGCTTTGTGTGTAGTACTGGAGTTAGCGTGTGCTAGAATAATCAGTGTATAGGACAAAACGATACAGGCTTGGCCAGTGTGGGGACCAGAGATAGATTTTCACTTGTAATTTCTACAATGTACAAATAATATTATCATATTGTAATCTCACTATTACGTCTGAACATTATTTGTATGTGAACATCAATCAAATATATTTATAATATATCAATGTATGTGCAATAAATATTTTTAATTTTTCTGATCATTTATTGTAACTTTCTCAAGGTATAATGATAGTATGTTCCGTTCTTTTCACTTTTTTTTATTTAGATTCGTTTAAAATTTGGTATTTAAAAGGAGAAATAACTTAAAGCTCGTATAGACAGCCTTTCTTCATCATGCCGCACACTATTTCGATTTTAATAAGCAGTGATATCAATAGAAGAACAAATATGTAAAGATTGTTCGGCAAATATACTAATACGAAGATGTAGTATATGAAAAGTATGTTTACTTACCATCTTTATCCAGCAGTTTCAGAAGACGCTGCCTGGCCAAATGCCTAAGGTCGGCCGCTCCAAGTTCCTGAAGGAGTATAGCCGAGTTCAGCAGAGCTTGTTCATGCTCAGGCTCTAACTCCAAGGCTTTGTCCAAATAAGCAAGCGCCTGCGATGGCTTGCCTTGCTCAAGGAGAACAACTCCAAGCTGGAATTAAAATTATTAAAAGATAAGTGAGAGGTTAAGGGGTAAGAGAGTGTTTATACGTAGGTAATTATCGTTTGCATTCAATTTGATTGCCACATTAACGTGTTATGCCTGTTAATAACTTTTATACTTTTCATTTACGGCATAACCTTGAATGTGACTAAAATGAATTTTTCAACTGCTTCTAGCATATTATTAGGCTCTTATATAATGGTGTAATTGCGTGACTATTTATAAGCATATTTAATTAACTAATAAATCAACATCGCCCCAACGACTGGCTCTGTGCTTAGCTTCACTGTACACTTAACGACATAAATTACTCGTATATACTTACGTTGTAATAAATATCCGGGTTTCCACTGTCATACAGTAAAGCCCTCTCATACACTTCTTGCGCCTCCTTTGTCCTGTTCAATTTGATGAGAATATCTCCTCTATTTATATAGGCCTGCGTATAATCCGCTCTCATGCTAATAGCTTGTCTGTACAATAAGTCTGCTTCTTCCAATCGCGTAGCATTCTTTGATATTAAATTGGCAAGGTTTAAGAAAACGTTCAAATGGTTTGGTGCTATACGAGCTTGGTAGGACTCGCCTGGTTTCGCCTTTGGAAGTAGCGATTTAGCTTTGACGTAAGCGTCTTCAGCTTCTTGGTAGAGTCCTAAATGGTTGTAGGTCCTACCAACATTGATGTGAGCTCCAACGTCATCGGGTTGTACGCTGACGGCTGTGTTGAAGAAATCTAAGGCTTCAGCGTATTTACCGTCTGCTTCTAGGGCGTGACCTACATTGTTGTATAGTTTGGCGTTATTCCGATTTACCTGTGGAAGGAAAATATAAAATTTATTGACAAAAATGTGAACAAATAGGTGGCACGTCTTTTACCTATTAAGGGGCAAGTAATTGATACTTAATATTACAAATTCGAAAGTAACTCTGTCAGTCTGTTACCTTTTCACGCCCAAACCGCCTGAACGGATATTGATCGAATAGGGCAAGGAAAAATATTAATCAGGGAAAGGACATGTGCTACTTTTTGTCTCAAAAAAAAACTTAATATTTGCCTGAAAATAAGACGAACAAAGTTGCGGGTACAGCTAGTATTACTTATATATCCAGTAAATTAATTAGCCAGGAATGATATCATATTGATGGGAAATTATGTACATCAATATTTTTGTGTGATCCTAACAATCTATCGCGATCTAGCGTACTCCAGGTAAGATATTGATAATGATAAAACTGGCAAGCCGCAGCCCCTGCACTAAAACCCCTGAACCAATCAAAGTGGTACAGGATCTATATCTGCCTCGTGATGCGACTCAATCTTGACGATGACGATGCGAGTTTGAATAATATAATAAGGGTTTATCAAAGAGCTTTATCGCGTCTCGTATCATTCAACTTTCAGATAATAATAGTAAATATATGCTTTTAAAAAATAATCAACGAAAAAACCTTTCATTTCATTGAACCAAAATGCTTTATCAAGCTCCATTCTGCGCAACTAGTTGGTCAATTTTGTTGCTCGGAATATACTGACAGTCGTATCGGAATGGTACAAACTTACCTTTAATCCCGAAGCAAAGATTGAATACTCAGTCTTCCAGTCCCAATTTCTAATATAGGTTTTCGCACTGAATACTATCAATAGGAATATAAGGACGCTAGCAGCAAATTTGGCACGCCGTTGGGCGACCAGTCTCCAACCATGAGCGACGAGTAGGCACCACCCCATTGAAGGCATGTATAGCACTCGTTCTGCGACCACAAAGCCCACAGGAAAGAACAAATTGGACGCCGGCAGAAATGGTAGCACGAGTAACGCTAGGCCCTGAAAATAAATTGTTAATTATAACGATATGATTAATTTTTTTTAAAAATAATAAAATTATCTTTTAAGCAACTGACAGGTAGAGGGGGTTTTAGGGGTTTTATCAAAGGAAGCTATCCTTTGAAATGGTTTACGAAATAGAACAACACCTGTAGGACTACACCTCCACTTAAAAGGGGTATCCAAATCCGTCAAACAATGGAGATATGAGGTACCATACTAAAAGAATAAAACAGTTGAGAACCTTCTTTTTTAAAATAGATTAAAAAGACGATGATGTAATAATTCAATATATCATCATTTTGGCCTTTAACCATCGAATGTTACAGAACGTTACCCCAGAAGTGTTTGACGACTAATCACGCAGGATAAGATTTGCATTCAGAATAAAACTTGAACAAAATACAAAGGTTGAACAAATATCACAATTTACCATTGAAAGAGCAGATGAGCGTGTCCTCAAGGCATGAACAGTGGCAGCGATCAGAGCAATAAAGAGTCCTACTGTGGCCAGGTTACGAGGGTCCCGCCACGACTTCACCAGGGCCACGGTGCCCATCGTCCAGTCGCAGCACAAAGCTTCCGGGAGAGCCAGCAACCACGCGTTCAATGCCGGCAAGTACCCGAATGTTAGATGCCTGCGGTACAAAGAATAAATTATTCATGTGTTTCTACGGTCCTAGTAATAAATGTTGCATCGAAACGTGCCTGATTGAAGGCTTATTTATTTTTTAACATAGACCTACCCCAAGAATTATTTCTATGTAATGAGTGGGTGGGTGTAGAATGAAACAGATATTTCTGGATCATTTTTCGAGTGCAGATCGATCCCGTGGCCCAAACTATTTTACCAAGCCTTCATCTATTTGTAAATATTGTATGTGTATTTTATAACATGAAAGCCTGATTTTGAATATTCCTTATCATTTGATATCTCGTTACGGATCGTAATGATTTTTACGTTACTGCGTATCATAAAATATGGCGATAAATTGCGGTTTACGATTGTCGGTATCAGTATCGTTGCATCCCTATTATATATCCACGCCTTTAATACCCATATTTTGTAAAAGTTATTCATAAAATGTATGTAACTGGTTAAAGTTTATACTAAGCATGGCGATAAAAAATCGATTATTTGAGAAATCGTTTTTTTTTTCGACTTTAATAATAGATTATTTAAACCGATCTGAAAGCCCTTGAATTGGATCGATACACGTTTCAATAATAAAAACGTGGTGATCGACAATATGATTTATTCAAATTGTGTACAACAACGATTTAAATAATTTCTCGGTTATTATTATCGTACTATCTATCTACTAAACTTAAGATTATCTTAAAAGGCTGTTGTTTTGTTTGTCAATCATTGAAACGCTTCCAGGTATAAAAAAACTATTTTTTTAAAGTATCGGCACCCTCATTATTATCGACTTTATGTCGATTCGAATCGACCGCACTAAATTTTGCGACTGAACGAGTTTAGTCTCAAAATTTAGTGCGTTCGATTCGAATCGATTCAAAGATCGGATTGTTTTTAGAATGAATCTGCACATTCCTAGTATATTTGTCACCATTATTCAGTATACAACTTAACCAATAACACTCCAGTTCCTTAAGTAAATATCACCGTAATCCAAGAGTCCCTCGGACAATGAACGACGAATGAGGACATATAGGGTCGGTCGTAAAATTAATGAGGATTAGCTTCGAAGCACTCCGAGAAGGTAGTGCTTGTCAAAGACAGGATCCGACATAATGTGAGTACTTATTACCGTGCAATAAAGAACAGAATAGAGTCTTATGGAAAGGTAAATAAGCCTAAATATTGAGATTAACCTGCAGACTTTATGAAGTGGGGTTTTAGTTCTCTGGGGTGCGGGTAGTTACTACCTTTGTACGGCTGATTTTCCGAAAGTGCTACATGGCAGATACAGTCATGTATTAAAATCGGAACTAACTCTGTCATCAAGCGAAATGACACTTAATGACAAAGTTGCCGTTTGCTATGAAATTAACCCAAGTTCGAACTGTACCGTCCGTTCGTCCGCTTATAAATCAAGCTGATTTATAATTACATTTATCACCGGAAAACTGCCTTCGTTTATTGGTCTATATCTATGCTCAATATTGGCAAAATTGTAGCACCCTCCCCACAAAGGCCATAGACAAGAATTGAATTGGAATTAACCCAAGTTTTTTTTTTAAATAGGAATCGTGCGGAAGTGCGGACCCGCCTGTTGAAGTATTTCTCTGTAAGTAGGAAAGTTTTATTAAATGATAACCCTTAATTTACACAAACCCCCTGTCAATAACATCTACGGGCCAAAATATCTTTTTCGCACTGTACTAGTATTAATATATTGAATTATTGTGTACTCGTACTAGAGAAGCTTATTCAGACAAAAATGGCGCGTAGCTTGTTGACCGCGGAGTTAGCGAAGATAGCTCAAGCTCTTAACCACGATTTAGCGCAGTGGTTAAGAGCTTGAGCTGCTCCGCCCACTGTGTCGAATAGTCGCGGGTTCGATTCCCGCACGGGACAAATCTTTGTGTGATCCACAATTATTTGTTCCGGTTTGGGTATTTGTGTGTGAATTTTCATGTTTGTAAACGCACCCACGACACAGGAATAAATCCTAGTGTGGGGCTACGTTTTTAAAAAACAAAAAAAAAAAAAAAAAAAAAAAAAAAAAAAAAAAAAAAAAAAAAAAATATCTTCGCTAACTCCGCGGTCATCAAGCTATGTCTTCAATAATAGGTAATAAAATCACAGATAATGAAATCTTGTTTATCAATTTTTTTTATAAAGTATCTCAGTATACATGAATCAATATTTTTAAAAATAAAACTTAGCACTTGAACGTATTTGCTGTCGGGCTTATTATCTTAATTACCTGTGCCAAAGCACGCAAATCGCCCTCTATTTGGCGCCATAGCAACGTGTTGAGAACGCCATTGTTTATTATAATTTAATGAAGAACATAAACAAAACGATGCGGATCATATTGTCAAAATGATTAATATTAAATTATTCATGTACTTAATTGGGATTCTGTAAACAAATTAATATCCATTATAACAATATCCGTCAGTCAATTATTTTGTTCAGAGGTTTCAAAGCTTTCCCTGATGTAAACCCACGTCAAACTTATGAATAGGATATAAGAATCTCTTTCTCTTTTTAGCGTTTGACGGTAAACGTGCTATAGTTATATGGAAGCGGCCCAGAATGTGATTGCATTGTTGGAGGCAGCCATCAAGTCCTGCTGCATACAGGTATTAGGACACGCGGAGCACGATATAAGGTGGGAAATCGTTTGGGGTGCACCCCACAAACACCCTAACATTGAAGGAATCTCTTTTATAAAAGACAACGTCGATTTCAGAACGTAAAAGTCGAATTACCTGGCAGGCGGAGGCGAGGCTCCGGCAGGGTTGTCAAATCTCGTGAACACGGGCAACTGGGCTCCCATGATGTGTAGTCTTGCGGCGAGCAGCGCCAGGGTTGCGCAGCAGACGGTCGCCACTCGCCTGGCGGCTTCGCCGCACGCGCACCCCCAGCCCGAGCCTTTGCCCCACGCATCCACCCAGGACCATCGGCTGACGCCACAGGAGCTCCGCCGCTGCAAGAAAAGTTGAATAAATTCTAAACAGATTCTATATTAACGTACTAACTATATTTAGAAGATTGTTACATCCTTCTTTTGTGATTGAAGTCTTTAAATATTGCTGGGTACCAGTTCTAATACTGTATGTTTAAAGTTGAGAGTGATTTAACATGTTAAGCGCTTTTGTTGTAAGTGTGATAATTTTAGTGCGACACTCGACGCATCTAACCTCCATGCGTGTAGCGCATCCTTATCATATCCTTAGAAAATGTCTACAGAAAACCTGTAATAAAAAAAATTAAACTGTCTGAAATGGTGATTTTACGAAAGGTCCAAAATTTTTTGATTTTGGATATAGTTATGTGTTTTGAGTATTCGGTAATCCGTTCCTTTCAACGAGATCAAAGGCACAGTTACAGTAAGGAAAAAATAGTAAACTCTATGGTAATAGTACTAACTGTACCTACTACTCTACTATAGATACCTAGTTAACTAACCTTCTGCGCCACGAACAGCTCATAGACGACACACACGCCGGTGACAGTGATGCCTTGCTCTTTGCATAGCATAGCGACGGCCACGCACGCTGTGCATGCCACTACGTACCGCCAGTCTGAAACCAGCCTTTGCTATTTACTAACGTTATAATTAAATTGTATTCGTTCATCATTGTATTAACATCATAGACGAAAGACCACTGCAAGGTCTACCAGATCTCCCCCAAATTTGACCACTACGACTGGCTGCATGCTTTAAGTATTCAGCTTTTACCCGCGACTTTTGGATATTCTACATACCGTACGTTACGTAAATATAAATAAGACAAGTAGCTCATCTAAGTAGAAATGATCCGCTTAGCAATCTGTGATTCAAAATCAAATGCGCGTCGTTCGTAGTGCTCATCACAAGTACATTTTATTCTATTGGGTAGATAGATGGCGGTATTGTTTGTGTAGTTGTCGTAGAAGGGGGGGTGTTAGTGTGTTTTAGTAATTAGTTAGCCAATTGAACCATTATCTATTATTGTTTGACGGCTATACTGTGACATTGTGGGTATACAATAAAGTGTACTCTTTTAATATGTTTAAAGCGAAGCCCAACTCTCTGTCCGTGGCATTGCAGCATCCAAAACGATAAATAATTTCAACGTGAAGATTGTTGGGTCGCCGCGCCTCTGTCGGAATGATGGAAGCCGGTTCATATTGAACAAAAATTGCCAAAATATATTTTGTAAACTATTGATTAATATTACCTGTATATCTTCTCCTATTTGCAGCCCGTGCGTAGCACAACAAAGCGCCGAGGAAGAAAAGCGAGGACAGCATCTCAGCCCGTCCCACCACGCCCGTTACCTGTGCACATACAGTTCTATTGTTATTCTATTAGCTTACGCTGCTTCGTGTGAGAACAATGTACGAAATCGGAGCATGTGAATATAAAACCTAAACTAGGTGACAACAATGTTTTGACAACTTAAAACAGTCAATGTTTACAGAATTTTATGTGTCATCCATAGTTGTGCATTGGTGATGAAGTCTGTAAATGACTACTGAAATAGAAATGTGTACATTTGTATCTTAATCTCGATCAAAACAAACAAAATGCTTAGTTCATTCCAATCAGAATCTGAATCTCGATCTTACATTCACTAATCTTGCCATCTCATCGAACGAACGAATACGCGACCCGATGTCGCCCGGTGGGCCGACTGTGCTTGAATTTAGCTGATTCAAATGTTCCGAATGAGACATATTGGGATATGAATCCTTGCACTGTTTCAGATACAAATGATCAAATCTGCAAAGTGACGCACTTTTGCCATGTCTATACTGTAAGTTATTAAAGGTGACTATGTATGGTACCGCTAGTTGAATCATTTAAATACTCTAAGGTTAAAACCGTTAAAGTTAAAAGCGCATCATTGTGCTTTCTATTCAAAATACAAATATCATTACTTATTTATTTATTATTATTACAGTTGCCAATCTTGCCAAATTTATTGAGGTTTGATAATTATAGACGTGAATGTTATTACAGATAAACTTTTGGTATTATAGAGATAAAAACAAAAGAGAACAGTGATGTTGAGAAGTGATAGGTGAGTACGAAGTGTGGTTATACCTTAGCATATACATATCTAAAAATTTCTAAGGACATAGAAAGGATTTAAAATATGTTGTTTCTTTACATAAATTGAGGGAGTTAGATATTGTTTGTCTCTTACCTAAACAGAACGTCCAGACTACTAGTGCCAGAACACTTCAAATATTGTTATAAGGAAAGAAAATAAAAGCAAATAGAATTGTTACGATAAACAAGCAAACAACACATAATAGAAAACTTCTAGTAAACCAGTATTCTGGCTGAGGACAAAAATAGCAAACATGTAACAAAAGCCCCTAAAACGTGTTTTCCTACGACTTTATCACAGTGGCGATAATACAAACACATTTTCAAGGCTTTCAATGGGAATCCAGACAAATAAACATTTATTTTTAAAGTACAAGAATGTACGTACTGATGTATTGAGGCACACGGCTTGAGAATAATTAGATTACAACCCTGTCGCTTGAAAATACCACAGTTAGACGTATATTTTTATTACTTAACATGTTTCCATTATTTAATGGGTACACTAGAATTATATAATAAAAATGACATAATAATAAAATGATTAAATACCATCTATTACAATTTTATTATATAATATCTCTAATCTCCATAATCTTGACTTTTTCATGTTTATTTTATTTTTGTATTCAAATATTCTTATCAATAGATTGCATGTTCCTATTATAATCTTGTATTCTTTTCTGTAAAAGCTGTACACTCCTGTAATGACAGTTCACACTGTCCAAAACTGTTACAATATTTATACTGTGATATCTGTGATTCTGTCGATGGTGTGTCTTTATCCTAAATAAATAAATAAATAAATAAACACCTTTCTCGTTTCATCAAAATAGATACAATTCCGTTAGAGATTTAATATTCATATTGAGGGTTTGGTTATTGTAGATTCTTTGTTAATGATTTCCAACAGCTACTTTCCTTCTGATATATAAAACATTTTTATATAACGTCTTTCAGTAGCCTAGGTATATGATCTCTTTGTAGAGTACGGAAATCGGATTTCTTAAAAATCAGATCTAGGTCTGACCCAGACTACGAGGATCTGCCAAATTAACACGGGTAAATGCTGTTGAAACTTCACAATCTGCCTGTCAGGCAAATGGCTTGAAGTACCTTCCAAGGTATTCAGACGAGTGCACGAAAATAGCCACAAAAACACAGAAAACACTTCAGTCTCACAGTATTACGAGTAGTACTTAATTGACTCGAATCTCTAATTTGATTCTTTTACTCGTAGTATAGGGGCCGAGTTATTCTTTTAGCTTTTGCCAGTTTAGGGATTTTATTTCTAAGTGGGTAGATGTTTCGCTTTAATAAGCTATGAGGTAACTCAATTAATGGATTAAGAAGAAATTCTCAGTCAGTACCTATATTAATGGGGGTAAATAGCTCTTGATTGAAGAAAGTGGTGAAAGTACGGCTTCCTCGATAGCGGGTAAGTTTTTATGCATTTGGTTCGGTATATTAAGCTTAACTGGGACATCAGATAAACATTTGATGAGACACTCGTAGTTTACAAAATTCGCAAGCAAGTAAAACTATATATTCGATTTCTTTTGTTATCAATCGAGTAAAGCTTATAAGAAAATTATTAAATTTTTGCTATCTATAAAGTTAAATCTTTTTTATTTTGAACACGACTAACAAAAAAATTCTATGTTAACATCAAATGAAAGTCCAAACACACGAACATACCAATATACGATTTCCCCGAATCGTATTGTTTTTTATGCCACATGCTAAATTAAATTTTTGACAGGCTTGTGTGGCGCTCTGTCGTTCTACATGAAAATATGAACGAGGCAATGCTTCTATTAAATTATTTTTTAATTAAATACATTTTATAGCCTGTCAAACTTGTGAAACACTTTTAACAATATTAAATGGAATATCGTCAAGAACATTTATGCCCGACGCGGTAGTCCAAAATATTTACTATATTGTATGTCGACCGACCTTCTAGACGAACAGCGCATAGAATGTGTGTTTGGCATCATTTTTTACTAGTGAACCCTTTAATTCAGCCTTGCAAAGTCAAAGTCAAAAATATTTATTTGTGTAGGCCAATGCCATAGCTCTTACAAACGTCAAAATTATTACATTTTTTACACCTACCACCGGATCGGAACGCGGCCTTCACTAGGAAGATCCGGCGAGAAATTCAGCGGGCTAGTCTTTTAACTCAATTTGTTTGGTCTTTCTGATAACCATTTTTTCATTTTCAAAGTTGTATTATACAGCATTGTTTAATTTTGCTGATTGAGGAGCTGCTCAAACCCAATCTGTTTTATCGTCAAAATAATCTGGAATTTTGTAATACCCTTTTTCACAGAGTATAGTTTTGATTGCCTTTTTAAACCTTTTGATAGGCATGTTTCGGATATCTATGGGTAATTTGTTGTAAAAACCTATATATACATTACCCTATAAAAGAATTACTAATTCTGTAGAGACGAGTAGAATGTACAATAAGATCATCTTTGTTCCGTGTATTAGCATGATGAATGTGGCTTTATTTATCTAAGTTACACATATTCTTTTTAACATATAGAAGATTATCATATATTAATTGTGAGGCAACAGTTAGAATATTTATTTCTCTAAACTTATCCTTAAGGGAAGCTCTCGGGGCGAAATTGTAAATTGCTCAAACAGCCCTTTTCTGAATAACAAAAATGGTATTCAGTTCTGCAGAGCATCCCCAAAGTAGTATAATACTATGTAAATAAGCAAAATAAACAAGCCTAGCTTTTTCATACCAGTAAATAATCTAATTTTCATTACGGCATTCATCATGCATTTCATAATTGTTGATTCCACAAGGTCTAAATCCATGCAATTTATATATAAATTGGTTCCTACCTGTCTTACATTTGGCATTGTGAATTTAATACATTATGTCTTCTTCTTTTTAAGAAGAAGGTTATTTACGTTGAACCAATCAACAACCTTTGACAGCGTGCTGTTCACATCATCATAATTAAGTAAGAAGAAGAAGAAGTAAGAACCGGGATATTATTTTTCGTTAATATCGACCTTTTGAATTTTATTACACAGATAAGAAGTCAAGAGGACGAGAGCCATGTTCCTAATTCCTTAATAGAAACTTTAGAATAGGAACTTTTTTTCGCTTACATCAGTGACAATTTAGCCTTCCTACAATCAGTCGATGGCTAAGATCACTTAAAATTCACCTGACATAATTTGTATAAATTGATTGAATAAAATTACATAATCTGTAATTTTAACTATATTTCGGATTCCTGGGAACAAGTGTTCCAATGCGAAATCGCATAGGACTTAACTAGACACTAACGCGAAACGCTAAGTAAGATCGCGTGTCGCCAAAAGGAATTGATGTCGTAAAACGTACGCAAAGTGGGTTGGAACATGGCGCCGTTAGTGAAAATGCTCCATTACCCACCGGATTGTTTCCTGCAGTTATAAATATGACGCGGAATGAATTCCTTAATATCTTATAACATATACGTAACTTATTTAACGTTTTCTAAGCACTACCAGTATAATGCAGCTATTCTTGCAGTACGTAAGCTAGTTACGCAAAATATAATGCCGAATTTATATTATGCCACTGACACTACTACTGGTTCTGTTGCCTAAATTACTACAAAACTGCCGATTCATACTAGTTTAGCAAGCAGTTTTCTGTTTATGTTCATGACATCTAATATATTTTTCCCGAAATGGACTAAGACTTAATACATTTTTTCATTTAAATTTCTGCAAGCCACATTCGGAAAAGCTAACTTGACCTTTTCCGTGTTTTTCATAATACGTCAATTACAATATATTTATTGAGGTTATCATTTAATTGCTCTACGATATTTTGATTAGATTTTAATTGTTTACATTAAAATGATATCAGCTTAAATAATAATAGAGGGTGAATCCATCTGACTAGTTGCAATTTAACACTTAAAATTCTCATTTAGTGAATATAACCCCTGCAAAAATACTATACAGTCATCTAAGTAGGGAAGTGGAAACAAAAAGGGCTGCACGAGTATTTTTTTAAATAGCGCTCATCGGTGACGTCCCTGTTCATTTTAATACCTAGTACTTATAAAATGTTAGGGTTATAAACATATTGATACTATTTCGACAACAGTTACCATTAAAGTTGCCACACACGAAATTTCACAATAGCATTGAAATAAAAAGCGGGCGAGCAAAATATCCATTTTAATGAAAATGTCATACTCGCAGATGAAATAAAAAAATACTCTACCACGAGTATGGTGTTACATATACAGTACCTTGTTATTTGGGATGTCAATATCTGGGATGAATATTAACAAAACGTCATCCAATAGGACACATTTGATAGGATCGAAATTTTAAACCTTTCCAAAGCAATTCGGAAATGGAAACGTGTTTGTTATATAAATATTTCACGCCATTTTTTCCGGGTTTAGATACTATTGAATTGGAAATTTATGGTTTTCATTAGCGCAAACTATTGATCTTTTTGAAAATACGAACGACTTTATAAACTGTTCTCTTTTCTTGTATTTTGATGTTTCAAATTACAGATAAATACTTAGCGGTAAGTTGATGCAGAAGCCAAAACAAAATTGTATAAGTTTTCCTTTTTCTAGTTTTTATTGGTATTTTTTGTTATATTTAAAGTACAGAGATAAGTATATTTCGGTGGGATGCATGTAACACCGTCACGCCTATATTCCCCAAGCGGGGGTGGCAGAGGTGTACTGAGTACACGCACGTTTCGTCGACGAAGTTAGGCCCCATGTAATAGGTTATGGGCTATTGCCGTATACCGGGCACAATTCCAGACTCCGGAATGTACTGGGAAGTTTTCGTTAGAAAAACTACACTTGTCCAACCTAGGATTTGAACCCAGGACCTCGTGCTCACAAAGCGATGCGCTTTGCCACTAGACCATCGAGGCAGTCTGCATGTATCTAACATATTTTTGGATTTAGAATCAAGAATTCCATTTTCATGTAAGTAATTTTGTCTACTCCTACATGTACAAGAGATTTATAACATGCAGCAGAACCAAAAATTATGAACACAAAATTCAAGATGAAAACTTCGGAATAGCTCCCAGCTTTATCCTAGTTGGACAAGAAATATACCCACCGCTTCAGTATGAATGGGATGCACGGCAAACAAGATGGCGGCCACGAAACTCGCGAACTCCGGCAGGAACATTGCGCACACCCTGTAACAGAATAACTAGGTCAGTAGTTGGATAAACAGTCTGAATGTGCCACGGTCTTCTAAAGTTAAACTGTTTTTATAGGCTGCCGCTGTGTTTACAACATCGAATAGTGTTATTAGCAATCAACTCGGGATCGATCGGTTCTAAAATGGATAGTGTTTATTTTTCTTGGAAGATGTAGAGCTTTTGATGTCTTTTTGCGTAGTTATAGGATTGGATTTTTATCTGCGTTTTAAATTAAAGTCATTATAATATTATCTTTATAATAACGGACTGCGGTATTCTTACTGATCACCGTGGTTAAGCAGCGTTCGACTTTGTCGGCCTGAGATGGGTGACCGTTTGTGCAATTTTCATATTCAAGCGTCTCCGTGCTTAGGAAGGCATGCTAAGCTGTTGGTTCCGGTTACTATTTAATGTGGTAGTCGTTAAGGCAAGATAGAAGCCTTGATAAGTTCCAGCAACAAACTTGCCTCCGCCAATTCGCACTGGGTCCTCATTGTGTAGTACGACCTATTCTTTCTCACCTCGATGTTATCTCGGCTGATATTATTATTATATTAGTTTATGCTAAAATCCGTGGCTAAAATAATATGGGTTTAACATATTGAGTTCTTAGATTTACGCGAATATTACACATGAAATAAAACTATTTTACGGATTTTATCGCGGTTTATTTTTTTATTTTTAGTTCCCGACGGACGGAACACCGTCGCTCAAAGAAGTCTGCAGTCTGTGAACATGTCCTTGACCGCACCCGCCATAACATCAGATTTGATAGTCCACAAATCCTCGTGAAAGAACACCGATTCCTACCAAGGATGGTTCGCGAGGCTATTGAAATTAAAAAACATCCTAATTTCAATAGAGAAGATGGCTGGGTGCTTCCGTCGTCTTGGGATCCGGTAATTAATATAATCAAATCCAAAACCAAGCATAACACTGCAAGACCTCAAGACACCGTGAGCTCATTCTGCGTAGATCGGACCAACAACAACAAAAATAATTAAGAAGTTTGAGGGTACCCCGGAACAACTATGCCTATTGGACGTCTAACACCTCAGTCCCTCCCGTGACCGCTGCAAAGCACTCGAAACGTCGGGAACTAAAAATAAAAAAAATAAACCGCGAGAAAATCCGTAAAATAGTTTTATTTCATGGGTTTAACAGTAAAAATTGTCGAACTGAAAACTTTGAGACGATTTTTACCGTATAAAGCGCGGCAGCGCTTAATGCGATAGTCACAGATTACGCCTCCGATACCGTAAACAATTGCATATTATAAGGTCAGATATCTAGTCGCCCTCAGTTCTTTTTATGTTTCATCATCATATCATCATCATCAGCCTGTATCAGTCCACTGCTGGACATAGGCCTCATCCAAGGCATGCTATTGAGCCCGGTCTTCGGCTCTTCTTCTCCAACCACTTCAAGCAATCCTGCGTATATCGTCGCTCCACCTAGCTGCAGGGTATCCCACACTACGTTTGCCGAGCCGCGGTCTCCACTCAAGAACACGTCTACCCCAATGGTTATCGGTGCTTCGGCAAATATGGCCAGCCCATTGCCACTTTAGCGAACTGATCCTGTGAGCTATGTCGATGATCTTGGTTTTCTGTTAGATCACCTCATTTCGGATTCGATCCTTCAGAGAAACTCCGAGCATAGCTCTTTCCGTAGCCCGTTGAGCAGCTTTCATTTGATATACTAGTGTTCGAGCTTCGTGCAACGCAACAGCGGCGCGGAGCGGGGGCAGCACGGCGCTGCGCGGTGGGGCGCATACACCGGGCGATTCAGTCGATTAATTCGGCACCCGACGCCATCGGCGGCACTCACGCGCTTATTGTTATAATCCATTGTTACAACCAATTGTTACTTATAATATACGTTATTTAAAGTTACAGTCCACATCTTATTTATATACTACAATATAGATCATTAGATCACCAACAAATGGTCCTTCGGTCGTCGAAGTCTTGGAGAACGACGTCTTGGTGAATTTTCGACCGGTTTTAACGTCGAATTACACTGCGTCACCGCTTCGACGGAGGATTTAATTTGCCTTGTGGATAAGGACACCAACACTAGTGTCACCGTAAGTGTACAGTTCTCGGCTCCGTATGTCATCTATCTATATCATCACGCCAGCTCCCTCGCGGGGTAGGCAGAGAGTACAGATGTCATGTTTCATAATAATGTTAATGTTATTTTGGACCTTATCATTAGGGTGTTTGTTTTAATAATGTGTTTTTATCCATAAAGTTCATTTCGATTTATTTAAATTTTAACACTGATTATACTCGTACTGTATACTCGTATTGTATTACTGATAAGCGAGCGTCTATGTATAAGATGAGAAAAAGCATGGTTCGGATATTTAGTTAGGATGATGAAAGGCAGAATGATAAAATAGGTATGTTCTATTTGAGAATGGAAGGAAACAGGCCAGTAAATATTTTGTAGTGACCAAATATCTACATAAAAACTTACGAATAAGTCCAGAGTTTTGCGAACTACAATAGTACAGAAAGCAAAAGATAATCATTTGGGATCAATAAATAAATGGAAAATTCCTCACGAGATATTTGATATTAATTGAAAACTATATAACAGCATTTAAAACAAGAATGTTTTTGTTAACCCTACACTAACGATCAATAGCACAGAGCTAACATTTTTTTACAAAATCCTTTGATCGTTCACGCTGGTCCCTGTAAAATAAAACCTTAAAACTGCAAATTTTACTGGTTGTTTCTGGTGCAATGTTTATACTGGATCACCGAGTGGGCACAATGTGCCTCGCAAAAAGTTTTACGGTTTCATTTTACACACGCAAATGACTAGTTATTATGGGCTCAATCGCACGAGTAAAAAAGTGATACATTTAAGTACGTTTCATTTTGCATAAACAAAAGATATTTTTGATTTCAAAGTCACAGTCAAAAATAAATTATTTGTATAGGACAATTTGTCAAAATTATGACATTTTCTACGCGGACTTTTTAACTTAATTTGTTTTATTCGACAGGCCTGAAATAAAAAAAAAAGGCTTTAGAAATTTCTGATTGAGAAGCTGCTGAAAATCAATAAGTTTTATTTATTTATTTGATGGAAAACCTACAGCTCATACAGTCATCTGGTAACTAGAAGTTTATCGTAAAGATAATCCAAAATTTTGTAACTACACAGTCTATTTTGATTGCCTTTTAAACTTATTGATGGACATGTTTCGGATGTCTATGGGCAATTTCTGTAGAAGCGTATAAATTGCAATGAACATTTAATGTTTTTGCAACTTCTAGTTATTTTCTCTGCCTTATAGTTTGCAAGTAACCTCTACGGTGCTGTGGTATGATTTACGAAGTTTAAAGTGACAATAATCGTGCAAGTTTGTCCGGTGGCGCCACTACGCGGTTCTTTGCTGCAACTTGGGAAGTTCGAGCCATTAATAGGGAGTTACGTCGCGGCCGCGAAGGTGCGCTGGCTAACTTCCAAATCAAGGTACTCGTTAGTGCAATCCTGCAAAAAGTTTTTCGAAAAAAAAAACTAACTAATTTCTCGAAGTATAGTGAAGAGGATACGACTTTTATAAGTGTATGAACACTAAACGAGGAAAATGATTTAAAACGAGATAGGTAAGTTTATAGAGATTTATATCTATTACGCTGTGGGTGAAATTTAGGATTGTTTTTTAAAATTGACGACAAAGAACAGTTCCCTCATTGTTTAGTGGTGCATGGTGTGGATGGCGATCACGTGATTCAGGGTACGAATCCTAATTTATATGGGGTCTTTTTAGTAGCGCTGCAGCAGTCCACCCACAATTACATTAAAACCTAAAATCGTAGGCGAAATTTGAGTATACATAGTACATCATACATGTAGTGCCTGGAAGAGATCACTATTAGTGACAAGGCCGCCCATCGTTACACCCTTGTGTAAATTTATAAATTGTATTTCCATGTTGTGTGTATTTGTTGGAACAATAAAGTGTTATCTATCTATCTACATCTCTACCACCCCCTGTCCCCCCCTTAATTAATTGCAATGAAAATATTACGGATTTTATCGCGGTTTTGGTTGTATTTTTTTTTAAACGTAGCCCCACACTAGCAATAATTCCTGTGTCGTGGGTGCGTTTACAAACATGAAAATTCACATACACAAATACCCAGACCGAAACAAAAAATTGTGAATCACACAAAGATTTGTCCCGTGCGGGAATCGAACCCGCGACTATTAGACACAGTGGGCTTAAGCTCTTAACCACTGCGCTAAATCGTCAGTCAGTTCCCGGTGTTTCGAGTCAAACTCAAACACAAATAATTTATTTTGTATACGCTCTGCGGGGCGCTTACAAATAGTCAATTTACATTTTTTTTTAATCTAATTTAAGTTCACGAGTATGACTGCTGGAACAGCCATCACTCTCCTTATCAATATTGGAGGAAAGGAAGTGACCCGCGCCCGAGAGCCACCGCAAGCAAAGACATACAGTGAGTACTCTACAGCACTTATAGTCACGGGATCTACTGAGGCGTTTGACGTCTAAAAGTCATTGTTCTATCGAACTACCTTAGCGGGATTAATTTGATTGCAATTGAAATTGTAATTGATTGATCCTACAATTAAACAAAATGATTAAAAATGCCCAACACAATGTAAAGGTGATTGCCTTTGAAAGTAGACATATGTATGTACTTTTTTGTGGTGTGTGAATGATCTGCGCTGTTAGCCGGGGTCTTTACAGCTTAACCGGAGAAGGGGGTTGTACTTATGTAGGACACACATTCTTATCGGCGAAAAATCAACATATCTCTGAGTGTATCATGGAAATTATGTAGCAATATCTCCGTCACTTAATTTTTAATATATCTATATATACGTAAGCACTTTGCAAAGCAACTTTATCTTCAGAAAATCGTTAAATTCAAGAATTTTTACATTAAGTCACCTTTCTTGTGGCTGTCGCGACGCTGACAACGCAATGAATAGAGCTATCGCAGCGTCTTCATTGCGTTTGTGAACCGCTGATGTAGAGGTGGCGGGGACTTTATGATCTACTATTTTTATGACATGCGATTCAATGAATAGAACAGGTGTGGGTGTGTAGCTCAAGATTATCACCATTCTATTCAAAGTCAAAAGGTTTCAGATATGACATGTATTGAACACCTTTTGGTTGTTCTTGCTACTTGCGCAACAGTTAATATTTATATATTTCTCCGGCACTGTTGGTTCCTATCCCAATAAGGGGCGAGCTTATTGACTTTGTTCCGGGCGCTATTCCAGACTTCAGACTGTTACTTAGAATTTTTCTATACAACACCAAAAACTACTTCGCCAGCACGAGTTGAGGGCTTAGCATGAAAAGTTTGACATTCGCGTGACGCTAGCGAGTTGATATGCCGTCCTTGTCACATTACATGTTTAATAAATAAACATCAAAGTGACAGCACGCTTACTCGCTAGCGTCACGCTCACGTCATTCTTTTCGTGCTAAGCCTTCGGTGTTGTGCGGCGCCACCAACATGGCATTCCGTGAGTATTTATTTTTGTCAAGGTGAATGGGTCTAAAAGATTGAGAAATAAATATATAAATATCAAATTAAGATGGAATACAATTGTGTATAACTAGCTCCTGCCCGCGACTTTGTCCGCGTTGACTTTAGACAGAAAATTAACATTTTTCCGAAATAAAAAACACATGTTTATGTTAATCTAGGTAATTAACTATCTGTGTGGCAATTTTTGGTCAAATCCGTTCGGCCGTTTTTGCGTTATTGCGTCACAAACATTCAATCATCTAAATATACAAACTCTCATATTTATCATAATAGTAGGATCTATAAATAGTTAAAACGGTCGTCACTTTTCAGAGTCAGACATGTTTCGTGCCCAGTTAGTAAATATTTATGGTAAGTGATACTGGTTCGTTGCACAGCGCGAGGCGAAGTTGCTTGCGCCGATGCAGCAATTTCGTTACAGTTAGAAACTTTTGCCAAACTATTAACTATGCGACGAATTTGTCAAGAACGAAGATGCGAGTGCATATGACTGGTAATATTCGTCCACGCGGATTGCACCTTGAAATATGTACTAACAAACTGAATTACATTTGTCGCAGATTTTGTCGAAGATCTTGCTTGAGTTTAGCATATGTTTATTTTATTTATTTAGGCACAAACAGTCAATAATAAAAAGGATTTAAAACATATGATATCAATAGACCAAACAGTGCCCTACATGTAACACAATATATGAAGTTAATGAGCTTTAAATGAAGACAAAGTACATCGGTAAAGGACAACAAACAAAAAATAAAAAAAACAACATATAAAATGGATAGCGGAAGTAAAAAAGACAAAGTAATCATTAGTGATATTCTACGAGAAAATAAATTTTTTGAACAATTTATTTTTGATGCCGACCAAGGAGTTGTTGTATAGGTCTATATCTGAGAATATAGAGTTGTATGAAGTAACACTACGGCACATATAATTTATTGAGTGTATAGTTTTTGCGCAATCGTGGTGGTATAAAAATGCTTAGTCACGGTTATACAGTTGAAGTGATGTCAGATGACAACTGACTGATGACAGAGTCGATGTAAGATGGACGGCCCTACGTTTTCATTCTGTTGGCAACGGGGTGAGTGGTCGGTCATATTGGGATACAGCTCACCTCACTGCAATCTTCAATCGCAGCATCCTCTGATATTTGACGTACGCTTGTGAGGTGTTCGGGCACGCCGCCCGCTCTCACATCGATAGACTCCAAACGGTTCAATCCCGTTTCCTCCGCAAAGCCATCGGAGCCCCCTGGTTCATACGGAATGTCGATCTCCATTCCGATCTCGGTCTCGAACCTATTCGCGCCTTTATTAAAAAGGCGACAACCCGATATTTTGCGAACGCGTACAATCATAGTAATCCGCTAATCGTTGCCGCCGCCGACTACGAATCCAACTCCCCTCCTATCAACCGCTACGCCGTCCGCGGAATGTTCTCCCCGAGCCTCCCGATGCCCTTACATCCCTTCTTTCGGATACAGATACCGTACACAGGATTAGACACCGACCTCGCCGGCGAGGTCGAAGAATCCCTTGCCCGCCGGCCGGTGCAGAGTACCACGGCGAGACACCTAGTATACGCCCTCCCCCATAGCGACTGCCTAAGCCGAGGCCGTTCCTCCTTGAGGCGCCCTTGAGCTAGTTGCCCCGTTGCCCTTCTGGCTCGAGCGTAGTGGTTGCACGCTCGCCCTCTTGTCCGGTGAAGCTGTAAAGGCCCCGTGGCCAACAGCGTAGATCATTCACACACACACACACACACACACACACACAAATTTTGCTACCAGAGTTGTGTTTCGTTTGCTACCGGACAAGAGTATAGTGTTATTTCAAGATTTCCCTAATGGTCGGCCACCAGTGGGATGACCATAAAAACGAAGATTATCCCGCATTTCACTGTAACAAGAATCAAGACGTGTATTCCAAAATCTAATCTTCGTTATATTTATTTGTAAATTGATTTGAGTCTTCTCTAGAATATCGAAAAATGATGATTAATTTTGGTGAAGTAGGAATAAACACCGTCTATTTTCTTTAAGCGGGGTATCAGTGGTGTCCTGTGTATGCATACTCACATATTTGGCCAACATTTTTAGATCACAATGTATTATCTATACGCGGCGACCCATTAATGGGGTGAGCTGGTAAAATAACCGGGCATATTTCCAGATCCTGGAATGCTATAATCATTTAAAAAATGAAAAAGTTACTTTACCTGCATCGTTGGTCTAGGGGCGAATAATTCGCTTTGATCACGAGGTCCTGGGTTCAAATCATAGGTTAGACAGATGTAGCTTTTCTATCGAATAATTCTCAGTATCAGTCCGGAGTCTGGAATTATGCCCGGTATATGTCAATAGACTCGCCTTCGATTATATGGCACAACGTCGGCGAAAAGTGGGTGTACACAGTACACCTGTGTCTACCCCGCAAGAGATCTGGCGTGAGGTTATAGATAGATAGATAGATAAACTATAAATAATTTGTTTGCATTCTTGAAGAATAGGTTTTAAAGGAAAGAAAGCATGATTTCCATTGCGTTTGCGTGCACCCACAAACAAATCCTCGATCACGTATGCTTAGTATTGGCGTAATTGCTAACGCTCGTGTTGATCCCGGCGAACGCAGCGCAACCGCATCAGAATCAATCCAATCACTCGCGTCCGTATTCATCACTGCTGGGACCTTATTTGCTTTGACATATTGAGCACGTAACGAGGCATGTTACGATACTCTTCGTATTTGCGTGCACTAGCCTAAGTCGTCCGTCATTTCACAATCATTTCACGATGTAACCGTAACGCGCTGCGTTTGGTTATTACCATTAGGAACTGTGGACACGCATGCACGTACATTGTAAAAAGGAGGAAATACGAGGTGCCCATAAAACGTATGTACCCGGTAATGGAACCCGAGGGATCGCAAATCGTCGCAGCAGTTTTGTTCTCGTCATATAACTTTTACTGCTTTTATATTTTTCTATTTATTACGTACTTTTATTTCTGCTCGTTGTTCTCTGAATGCGCCACGTGATCGGCGAGTTCTCGTTTGGTATTACAGTTATGGTTTCCGTAACGGAAATAATTTAAACGTGCCTTATTTATTTTTTACGTTCAAAAATCTGGGCCGACCAGGTTCCAGGTATCGCTGGAAGGTAGGTTGATGTGGATCTGCGTGAGCTCCAAGCTGAAGTCTGGCAGGGAATCGCGCAGAACGGTGAGTAGCGGCGGAATCTCGTTTCGGAGGCCAAGATTCACTTTGGGTCGCTGATTTAACGGAGTAAGTAGTTATTTATTATTTAACGTCCTACTTTAGTTCTGTGTAATTTTAGACATATTTATGTCTAGATAGTGAAAAATCAAAGATACAATTCAGAGAACAAATTTAGAGATATAATTATTCGTGGTCTAGTAAGGAACCTAGAAAATCAACTGATATTTTTACGAATAAATAATTATCAGACGGTTTGAATAATAATAATAAAATAATAATAATATTAGCCCTATTAAGAAACAGGCCCACTGTTGGGAACGGGCCTCCTGTCAAACTGAGAGGGCTTAGACCATAGTCCACCACGCTGGCCCAGTGCGGGTTGGCGAACTTCATAGACCTTCGAGAAACTCTTAGGGCATGCACGTTTCCTCACGATGTTTTCCTTCACCGTTAAAGCAAGTGATAGTTAATTTTTAACACGCACATGTTTTCGAAAAGACAGAGATGCGTGCCTGGGTTTGAACCCGAGACCTCTAACTTTGTAGTCCAATGGTCTAACCACTAGGCTGTCACTGCTATATAAAGACGGATTTTGGTTGGTTGGAAGGTTTGAATAAAGACGGATTTTTAAAAAAATAGGTGGCAGAGGTGTACTGAGTACACTTACGTTTCGCAGACGATGTTGGGGCGATGTATGTAATAGGGGGCGGGCCTATTGCTACAATTCCAGACTCCGGACTTATATTGGAAATTTTTCGTTAGAAAAACATTTGTCCGACCTAGTATTTTGAACCCAGGACCTCGTGATCACTAAGCGATGTGCTTTGCCTACTAGATCAACGAGGCAGTTAACCCGTTTAAATTACATAAACTATTTTCGCTGTTATACTATTTGTATTATTCTAAGCTCAAATATTGCCATAAGTAAATACAATGAACAATGTAGTTTATATCTTGTCGCCACCAAGACGAGACAGATGATTCTATGACTAAACAGTTTTGATGTGCCCGAGAATAGCAACAGGATTGCCGTCTTATACTGCTGGATAACATTTGGATCATAAACGTAAGTGCTCTATATAGATCTATGCGTACCTTTGGTGACAACATACACGAGAAGGTAATGCTTCTAAGATAAAACGCTAGTCATTATGACAATAGTCTACCGTCAATGTTACTACAATATTTGAAGCAAACAAAGCCGCTGAGCGAGCGTACAGTCGATAGAAGAAAAGGGAACAGAAAAAGGTAATTTGGCAACAGACCCGTACATGTTGGTACAAAAGCTAAAAACCTTTCACCCGTTGAAAATTTTGTCGGGAGTTTTGCATAGCGTACGTGTTACGCGAACTATTTTCAGAGAATCTATAGTGCTACAAGGATATTTTGGCCCATGGGTGACGTTGACAGCGGAGCGTTGGTGTGACATCAGGGTTATCATTTAGCAAAATGTTACTACTTTCAGGGAAATATTTCAACAGGTGGGTTCGGAAGGCTACTAATTAAAAAAAGAACTTGGGTAAATATCATAGCAAACGGCATCTCTGCGATTGTTATAAAGTGACATTTCTCTTGATGACAGCGTTAGTTTCAATTTTGGCCGCAGGTCAGAAGATTCTTGGTTTTAAGCTACGGTCCGAATCACGCTAATATCGATATGGCCGCTCATATTAATCTTACCGGTACAGTCGATATATGCATCATTTTCCATTCATTTCTACTCTTTGAGTTCCTTATACTCGTATAAGGACTTATAGAATCTTTCTCTTATGACTTGTGTAATTTATTGGCTCGCTTCCTCTCTATCCTTCTACTTTGCCTATCAAGACATAGTGACGAATAATTTATGTAATGTGATGTTCAAATTATCGCGATAAAAAAAACAGGTTACACCCGACAAAATGTATGAAACATTTTGTTAAGTGTCAATATTTTTTTTGTGAAACAGCTGATGTCTTTTTTGGCTAACATTAAAAGAATATCAAATGAATATTAATTAATTCTATCTATCTATAACATCACGCTAGCTCCCTTGCGGGGTAGGTAGAGAGTACAGAGTTCCAACATGTTCTTTCCTTACATACCTCTCTGGCTTCCTCGACTCTCATAGTTCGTCTCATACACGCTCGCCGGTTACGGAGACTCTTGACTTTTCCTTCAGATAAGACTCGGTTTATTTGGTCGTGGTAAGATAGTCTAGGTCTTCCCCGGTACCTGCATCCTTGCACTTTTACATTGTATATCTGTTTTGTCATTCTTTCCTCTGGCATTCTTTCTATATGCCCGAACTAACGGAGCATGCCCTTTCTCATCTTTACACCGATACTATCTTTCATACCTACTCGCTTTCTTACTACGCTGTTGCTAATGCGCTCGGTCGGCTTCCCTCCGTACATCTTCCGCATTAATTAGTTACCGATGATTATATATGCGCGTTCCTAAACTTTGTAAAATACGTCGAAAGCTTAGCACGATAAGATTGACGTTAGCGTGACGCTAGCGAGCAACGTGCTAACGCGTTTATGTTTATTTAGTGATTTTGTAGTATGACAAGGATGGCATATCAACTTGTTAGCGTCACGCTAACGATAAACGTCACGCTTAGTTCATTGCGCGCAGTGCGTTAACGCCGTTTTGGCACGCATATATGCGCGCTAATGAAAAATGAATGTGTGAAAATGAATGAATGAATAAATGTTAGCGTCATTCGGACTGCACGCACAACCCTCAGATGCCCTTTTTAACAATTTTCATCTACCCATAAAACCAAAACATGGAGACTGCTCGTAATAACGTGCGTAGATTAAACGTTTAATTAATTACCACGGAACACCGGTAGGCACTCTACCATTGTGAGAAAATAAATTACGGAATATAATTAATGAACACACACGAAGATAAAACAAAATGTTCCTTACTTTTTATGTTGAATAATGAAGCTTTTATTTTAAATAATATACGGAGAAGTGCTTTTGAAGGCAATGTTTGTTTAATTAGACTACCGCAGACTAGGAATATTGGTCTAAATAAAAATAAATGTTCTGAAAACGTTTATTTTTAATTATTGAGTTCGTAGCGTTGTGTGTATGTGTGAGTGACCCATTTCTGTGTAGGTAGAAAATGTACAAAAAGAAACACCATCTCGCCTATATTCCTCAGTGGGGGGAGGGGGGACTTGGCAGAGGTGTACTGAGTACTAGTAATAGGGGGCGGGCCTATTGGCATATACCGGGCACAATTCCAGACTCCGGACGTGTACTGGGAAGTTTTTGTTAGAAAACTACACTTGTTCGACCTAGGATTTGAACCCAGGACCTCGTGATGACAAAGCGATGCGCTTTGCCACTAGACCAACGAGTCAGTCAATGTAATAATAAATAAATCAGCCTTTACTGCCAAAATACCTGCCTTCTCTACCAAATCGAGGTGAGAAGGAATGGATCATGCTCCACCAAGCAGACCCTGGCCACCTGCTGTTAGAACTTATTAAGCTGCCTCTAAGGCTTCCAACTTGGGTTAATGACTAACACAAGAAGTTATATTTGGAGCCAAACGCCTTAACGTGACTTTTGAAGCACTGACTCGTTGAATAATTAAAAATGCCGCAAACGGTTGGACTGAGATGGGTATCTCAGTCTGACCATGTCAAAAGCTACATAACCTTGGTGACCATGACAATTCCACCGTGGTTATACAGCGCTACGAGCGTTGCTGAAAATACACAACATGTAAAAAAAATCGCGATTATTATTATAGACATATGAAGTTGCTATCTATATAGGTACATATATACTGCCTCGTTGGTATTGTGGCGAATAATTCGCGTAGCGATCACGAGGTACTGAGTTCGAATCCTAGGTCGGGCAAGATGTAATTTTTCTATCTAACATTATCCAGTGTCAGGCATTGACGGACGATTTAGCGCAGTGGTTAAGAGCTTGAGCTGCTCCGCCCACTGTGTCGAATAGTCGCGGGTTCGATTCCCGCACGGGACAAATCTTTGTGTGATCCACAATTATTTGTTCCGGTCTGGGTATTTGTTTGTGAATTTTCATGTTTGTAAACGCACCCACGACACAGGAATAAATCCTAGTGTGGGGCTACGTTTTATTAAAAAAACAAACAAAAAAAAAAAACAAACAATTGTGCCCGGTATAGTGGTAATAAGCTTTTTCTGACGAAAACTTCTTAGTATGAGACCGAAGTCTAGAATTGTGCCCGGTAAAAGACAATAGGCTCGCCCCCTATTACACGGGACCTAACATCTTCGGCGAAAACTGGATGTACACACTACACCTCTGCCCCTTCTGCTTGGGGTATATGGCCGCGACGGAGTTTTTTTTGTTTTATTTAAAAAATTGCTACAGTGTTTGTTTTCAACCATATCCGCGTCCTACTATATAAGTGACCATGACATAAACGAAAATTAAATCCTAGTTTGAGATGTGCTCTCCTGTAAAAACTAATTTAACTCGGCGTTACAAAGTTCGGTCGGTCTCTGAGGGTGGACTCTCGCTTCGTTAACTTATGAATGGTCGGGATACCGGCCGGTTTGATTAAAACTTGACAATTTTGTAGGATCAAAATTGTCTATACCTTATTCTGATTAAAAAATTAAGAAACCACGTTAAAGAAATCCTGATAGTTATTAGTAAATTAATTTCAAAAATGTTTTTTTTTTAAATAAATTTGGATTTCAACATAGATTGGTAACCAGTAAACAACTTAAATTGTTGTTCTCACACTCAAAATGTTTGCCATTACCATTTCTGTTATTTTGAGTAATCTTACTAATATTTTAAATGTGAAAGTATGTTAGATATTTGGATGTTTAAATGTTTAGATGTCACGCAAAAACGGTTATACGGATTTGGATGAAATTAGGGACACAGATAGTTTATTACCGGGATTAAGATATAGGATATTTTTTTATTTAGGAATAATGTTAGTCCTGCATAAAAAGTAAGGTTACAGTCTAAAGTCAACGTGGACGAAGTCACGGGCAGAAACTAGTAAAGAATAAATAAGCATCGGAAAACATCCGCAGGTATATCATAAAAAATGTCACATTTGGGATTGAATCAACATTTTGTAGCTTACGTAACAAAAAAGCCGGTTGATTGAGCAATTTTGTGGGCTAAAAAACAAATATTTTATTCGGATTTCGAGGTGCCCAACCAAATTTTATAAAACAAACAAAAAAAAATCTATGAAAAACTAATTTCACTCGGGTTGGTTAGCTTTTTGGGCGGTCCCTGGGCGCGGCTTTTTACTTCATTACGATATGAATGATCCGAGCAGTTTTCGTGTCTTAGGTAACTTTTCTTGTTTGCCTATTTCGGCTGTTGTGTCAAAGTTACTTTTATGCAGAGCTTTAAGACATCTTCATCATCATAATCATCATCATTTCAGCTTAAACTTGTCCACTGCTGAACATAGGCCTCCCCAATCGCTTTCCAGCGTAACCGGTCCGATGCCACCTGCATCTAACGACTTCCTGCGATTTTCACAAGATCGTCGGTCTATCTGGCAGGCGGCCGTCCTACGCTGCGCTTGCTAATACGTGGTCTCCACTCTAGAATCTGTCTGCTTCAACGCCTGTCCGATCTTCGCGATATGTGGCCCGCCCATTGCCACTAAAGCTAATCCTGAGGGCTATGTCGGTGGTTCTTCTACGAATCTCCTCACTCTTGATCTGATCGCGTAGAGACATCTTACGTCAAAATTATTTTTTACCTTTACCACCGGATCGTAACGTAGCTTTCGCTGAGAAGATCTGGCGAGAAACTCAGCAGGCCAGTCTTTTAACTTAATTTTATTATTCAACTGGCCTATCTCACAACCTTTTTTTGACACAATTGTATAATATAACATGTGTTTAGTAATTTAGCTGATTGTAGAGCCGCTTAAACCCAATCTGCGTCAATCGTCAAGATAATGCGAAATTTACATTCAAATACGACTGCTGAAAAATATTTATTTTATTCTTTATTGTACAATAGAACACAGAAACAACATTTACACAGAAGATGTACAAAGGCGAACTTAACTCAATTTGAGTTATCTTCCAGTTAACCTTTGAGGAAAGAGAAACTATGTGGAAGTGAGGGCAATTGTACAATCACGGAACTAAAAAATAACAGAATCAAAATTCAGAGTTGACAATGACAAGTACATAAATATATAAATTATACTAATAATATATAATATCGAAACTAAAAATAAATATTTTCATATACTTACATGAACTATGCAATACCTATTTACATATACACAACTATGAATTAATAAAATAAATACACAACACATATATATTTATTTATATATATATATATATATATATATATATATATATATATATATATATATATATATATATATATATATATATATATATATATATATATATATATATATATATATATATATATATATATATATATATATATATATATATATATATATATATATATACAATAAATATTAACTAGAAAGGAAATACTCTTTAACTCGTCTTTTAAAAACATCTAGAGAACAGCCATCGCGTATGGAGTGTGGAAGGGAATTCCAGAGTTTCACCGCACGTACAGTAAAGGAGCCATCATAGAGAGTGGAAGAATGACGAGGAGTTCGGAGAAGAAGAGAGGTAGCCGTACGACAAGTTTTGTCCCTAGGGATAAGGAATTCGAAACGCTCACGAAGATATACAGGCGAGCTAGGGTTATGAAGGACGGAGAAGAGAAGAGAGAGAATATGTAAATCTCGACGTCGGCGAATAGGTAGCCACTTCAGTTTCGATCGATACTCGGAGACATGATCATATTTGCGTAGACCGAAAATGAAGCGGATACACAAATTCTGCAGACGTTCGAGTTTGTTAAGAAGTTCCTCTGTCGCGTCAAGGAAACAGACATCAGCGTAGTCTAAAAGTGACAGAAGAAATGATTGAGCGAGAATTATTTTAGTTTGAAAAGGCAGGAAATTCTGGAGCCGTTTAAGAGATTGAAATGAATAATATACCTTCCTGCTGACTTCCGCGATGTGAGTGCACCATGAAAGATTGCAGTCTATGTATACACTTAAATTCTTCGCACTAGTCGAATATGGTATAGGAGCAGCGTTAAAAATAACTGTAGGAAGAGACTGAAGGTCCAAGAGATTGTAGAAATACCTGCCACCAATAATGAGAGCTTGCGATTTTACAGGATTGACTAAGAGTCCAAAACTCTTAGCCCACTGGCTGATACGTTCCAGATCATTATTGATGGCATCAATGGCCACAGAAAACTCTTCGACCTTAAAATGTCGATACAGCTGCAAGTCGTCTGCATAGAGATGATAATGTGACGTTATAACTTTAGTGATCGCATCGATAAATATCGAGAAAAGAAGAGGAGAGAGCACGCCACCCTGCGGTACGCCCTCTGAAAGATCACACCATTCTGAGGAGGCCTCATTATAGCGGACCGACTGCGAGCGACCGCGAAGGTATGAGTTGAACCAGGCTGTTACAGAGGAAGATACATTAAGTGAAGAGAGGATTCCCAGGAGAATGTCAAAATCGACAGAATTAAAGGCACTGCTAAAGTCCAGCAAAACTAGAGCAGTAAGAAGTTTATTTTCCATTGCCAGTCGAACATCATCAGTAATCTTGACCAGAGCAGTTACTGTACTATGGCCAGTACGAAATCCAGACTGATAAGGACTAAGCAGGTAATTGGAAGAAAGAAAGGACGAAAGTTGTTTCTGGACAGCGCCTTCCAGAACTTTGGATAGGATAGGAAGGATTGATATTGGTCGGAATTGGGAGGCGGTCGAAGGATTTAAAACCTTAGGAAGCGGTAGAACGTGGGCCTTCTTCCAGGCTGAGGGAAAGGAGCTAGACTCAAGTGAGCAGTTAATAATGTGAGTAATTACAGAAATCAATTCATCCATGAGGAGGCGAAGCATTTGGATTTGAAGGCCATCATCGCCTACAGCCTTAGTAGAAATAGATAGAATTGACTTTCTGATTTCGTCCTCTGTAACACGCTGAAAAGAAAATTGTGGGCATACAGGCAAGGTTTGGCGAGAAAGTTCATGAAGAGTACAAGTTTTAATATCACTGTTTAAGGTGACAGGCGACTTTGAAAAGTGCGTATTTATATCATTAAGATCAATATCTAGGGTATTCTCGTTGGAAGCTTTACCGATACCAAGAGACTTTAGGAATTGCCACGCCTGAGTCGTATTGAAATTTTGGACTGAATCGTGTATGTGGCGTCTCTTAGCATCCCTACACATACGATTGCAGAGATTTCGTAACTTTTTGTACCTAGACCAGTTCTCATCTGTAGGATACTTTTTATAGCGTCTTTTAGCCTTATCCCATTTAGACATTTCTGTTTTAATAGTGTCAGACAACCATGGTGCCGGACGGTGCTTTACTTTCACCTTTTTTAGGGGAGCATGAACATCAAAAAGGTCTAATACTATTAGATTAAAGCCAGATCCTTTAGTGTCCAAGTCACTACAGTTGTAAACAGGAGACCAGTCAATATTCCTCGCGTCTTCCCTTAAACGATCCAGATCAATGTTCTTAAAACTACGTAGGAAAAGGAACTTAGATTTGCGTTTAGGAGCGCAAATTTTATAAGAAAGGAATATAAGGTCATGGTAAGAAAAAGAGGCTGGGAGTTGTCCGTGTAGGGCTACCTTACTAGGGTCAGATACTACGATTAGATCTAGAAGGGAAGGGGAACAATGGGGAGCATGATGAGTAGCGTTAAGTGGAAGAATACACATGTTGACAGAAGAGACAAGAGACCTGAGGCTACGGCTGCGGGTATTATCCTTCAGCAAGCAGGTGTTGAAGTCTCCGAGAATAATTGTCATATAATGATGAAAAATACTCAAGCTTAGATTCGAAAGAAAGGAAATAATCAATATAACATGAGGGACTATAATAAACACCTAAGAGGATCTTAGCATGGTTGAGCGTGAGTTCTACAAAAAGATGTTCTGCAAATTTTGAATAAACACTCGGAGACTGGTCAACGACTTTATAAGCAATATCTTCGCGAAGGTAAACCGCAACCCCCCCACCTCCCTTGCCCGTTCTGTCATTGCGAATGAGTTTGTACCCGGTCAAAGAATACTGTGTGGAAGGAACAGCCGGTTTGAGGAAAGTCTCGGAAATAAGTACAGCATGTATAATATCAGAGTCAAAAGAAGACAATAAATCAGGATAGTGGGCGGGAACGCTATGAGCATTTATATGGGCTACATTAAAGAATTTTTTAAAGGGAGATAGAAGGGAGGAAAGTTGTTCGCGCAGGTGAACGGAATCATCAGAAAGAGCGGACGCGAAGCTGTCATCCGATGCACACGAAGAAGAGCAAAATGAAAAACTGTCATCAGACAAATCAAACATAAAAAAACACAATAATATAAATAATAATATGAAATAAAAATAATATTAAACTTAAAAAAAAACCGAATAAAAAATAGCTCCTCTTTACACTCGCCAGTTTTACACAAACTGATCAAAAGACTGATATTCACATACTCTATACAATAATGGGACATTTCCGAACGTGCTGTCAATGTCAATTCAATTAGGTAAACAAAACAATAAAAGTAATAATTATGGGGTATAAATAAAATTTACGGTAAAATAATAAAAAAGTGATAAAAGAAAACAAAAACAAAAAAGAGTGCAAAAACTAAACAAACAAAAAAAAAAAAATTTATAAATCTATACAGTACCCGTTAGTGTATAAAATACACTACTTGGCTGGCTTCCGCGATCTCTTTTCAGCTGGCTTCGAATGCGCTTCACTTAATTCTGCCATGGTGTTTTTGGGAACAGCAGCTAGCCCAGACGTTGACGCCACCACTGGAAACTGGACAATGAGTTGCTGCAATTCAGCCGCAGATTCTATCTTCCGTCGTGCTTTATTAGGAAGCAAAATTACTATTTTGCCCTCGGAGGTCCAGCACTGCCTTACGCCAAAGTGCTTGCGTGCATCCAGGAATGTATCATGCCTAGGCTTAGTCAGAAACTCTGAAAGCGTCAGACCCGTGCCCTTCAGCTCAGTCTTCCTTTGCCAGACCTCACTACGCAGATCGCGACTTAGGAACCGTACAAGGAGGGGACGTGATTTTCCGGTGGCGGCTCCCAGGCGATGACAAGCCACTATTTCGGTAGCAGTGACGCTGGCAACTTTGCATTTGGTAATCAATGTCTGGACCACTATGGAAGTGCTATCTTCGTCCTTCTTCTCTGGGAGACCATGTAGTAGCAGCACTTTAGCACGGGATACCATTTCATGGCGATCCAGGCCAAGCACTAACAGCTCCATTTGACTTTTAATGGCTCCAACAGTCCTCCAAATAATGGTTTTAAAGTCCATGAAGTCTTTGGAGAGACTTGACAAGGACTTGTGGGGTGCATCATTGCCACCAGCAGCCTTCAGTTCCTCCTCATACTGGTCCATTCGTGCAGAAAAAGTTGCTGTTAAATCATCCATGCAGTTGGATAGCTTCGTGAAGAGGTCCATTTTGTGCTTTATGAAGAGTAGTGATATCAGGTGGAAGAGTAAAAATTATAGTGAGAGTGAGTGCTATAGAGGATGCAAGATACTTTAATACATAAGAAAGATAAACTGTGAGTATTAATTAATTTTAAATTTCAATTAAATCAGAGCTCCGAAAAAACTGTAGTCACCACAACTACCCCCAATTTTAATACTTCCTTATTAAAATATTTTAATAAGGAAGTATTAAAATTAGAAACTTTCGTACAACCCCCATCCATGCATTACCTTCAAATGGGGGGTTCCGTATGCAAACGGAAGCGGGGCATGAATTTAAAAGTAATTCCATTATAAGTTTGAAGTTGAAAATGTTGAAGTTGCAAATAATGCGGCTGCTCAAAAGTTGGACTGATGACTGACTAACGCTTATGTGATTGGGCTGAGTTTAGTACTAAGAATGTTTAAAGCTTCTGAAGGATTAGGACGAAAATACTGACGTTAACTTGATGCTAGCGAGTTGATATGCCATCCTTGTCACACCACTTTTCTAATAAACAGGAACGTGGCAGCATGCTTACTCGCTAGCGTCATGCTAACGCCATTTTTTTCATGGTAAGCCCTCTGAATGGCGTAAATAAGTTGTCGTCATACAAGAGGATTGCATATCGCATTCGTCACTCGAACGTCTATTGAATTATGAGTATGTTGGATTCACGCACTACGTTTGGTCTGGAGGCCAATTCTAAAAACAGAAAATACATGGTGACCTTGTAGGTGTTTATGTATGGTTATTTCATATTTTTAATCCATGATACGAGAACAAATAATAGTGTGGGTCTACGTTTAAAAAAAAATATCGCAACAACTGAATCTTAACCGCTGCCGATCGGCGTTTAGCTTTTTTTATATTTCAGTAAATGCATAAAAGTCACACATCGTTCTGCGGTTGGTTGCAACTGACTATTGATTTTTCATAGTAGAAAAGAATATTTGTACCTATTCTACTGAAATTTTGTGAAAATTGCTGACGAGGCTGACACAATGACAAATTCTATCATACAGCCACGCACTATGAGAGTGGAGGAAGCCAGGGAGGTACGTAAGGATAGAACTGTTAGAACTCAATACATATACGTGCGGCGTTAGGCGTGAAGGATAGATACAAACACGATTAGGTAGCCACTTAATTTCAGTGCAGTATAAGACTGTGGTATGTTCGTAAAATAACAAAATGTATTTTTATGTAACGAATGAATTAATATCGGTATAGAACCGTAAATGAAACGGAATTGGTACATTTGAATTGGCCCCCTCGTAAAAATTGTCGCCGAACTCACGCTGTGTGCAGACGACACTTACGATAGGATAGTAGACAGCTACCGCATTAGTATCAATTACAAATAACACGCTTATCATATAACATGCATTTATAACGTTTTCCCGGGTAATTACAGCAATAAAAAATTAAGGACAGCATAGTAAGACAGCGAGTAGGTATGAAAGATAGTATCGGTGTAAAGATGAGAAAGGGCATGCTCCGTTGGTTCGGGCATATAGAAAGAATGCCAGAGGAAAAAATGACAAAACAGATATACAATGTGAAAGTGGAAGGATGCAGGTACCGGGGAAGACCTAGACTGTCTTACCACGACCAAATAAACCGAGTCTTATCTGATGGAAAAGTCAAGAGTCTCCGTAACCGGCGAGCGTGTATGAGACGAACTATGAGAGTCGAGGAAGCCAGAGAGGTATGTAAGGAAAGAACCTGTTGGAACTCTGTACTCTCTGCCTACCCCGCAAGGGATCTGGCGTGAGGTTATAGATAGATAAAAAATTTAGTATTTTCGTCATCTAAAGATCAGAAACATGGTTTAAAGAGATGTCGATGGTTACCTGCGTATTTTAAAACACTTTTTTAAACTGCATAATTTAAACGAGATTGGTTACAAAAATGTTCTGACTATTGTGTTCCCGCAATTAACCGGGAAAGAAGTTGAAATTCAATTGACACCAATGATTCTTCTGTCATAAATATGTTTGTCAACTTGACAACGAATGCACTTCAATCGCGAACGCACAAATAAATATTTAGAAAAGATAGGAAAATTAACTTATTCTGAAGTTTGTCATCCCCGCTTGGGAAATATAAGCGATATTTCCCAAGCGGGGATGGCAGAGGTGTACTGAGTACACCCACTTTTCGCCGACGATATTAGGTCCCATGTAATACGGGGCGAGCCTATTGCCGTATACCGGGCACAATTCGAGACTCCGGACTCATACTGGGAAGTTTTTCGTTAATAAACTATATTTGGCCGACCTAGGATTTAATCCCAGGACCGTCGTGATCACAAAGGGATGCACTTTGCCACTAGACCAACGAGGCAGAATAATTTGTTTTATAAATCTATTATTTCCTTTCTAAGTGTCAATAGACCAAACGCTATCTTAACAAGAGGTGTGTTTCACTCATTAAAGATTTTAGTATAATCTCCACTATTAAAAGGACACATTTTCTAAAAGCATTAAACCAGCGGCTTCTGCTGACGTCATTTACGCGTAAACACCTCTAAAATATCGTTATAAAGAGAAAACTATTAGTGCGCCGTTTATGCGACCGTTTTGAGCTCAAATAAAGGACATAAATTCGAAGACTATTTGCCAGGACCCGACGGGAAAGAATGGTAGAATATTTATGGAATTCTGGCACATTCTAGATAAAATAATCCGTGGCTACGCAAACATTTAGTCATGAGGTTATATTGTCGCATTCCTTTTTATTATAAGTAATTTTGTTAGAGAGACGGCAGCTTGTCTGGCCAGTTTGGCTAGTACAAACAAAACGTATGTGATATACATACGTGGCGACACAAACTTAAACAGATATCGAGCGTTATTCCAAAGGAATAGAGTTGGTGTTCGCTCTATATTTTACATAGTAGGTACAAAAGTATAGTTAGGTGAACCCTATAATGCTAATTTAATAATACTGTTTCCGCTCATGGTTTATAGAAGGAGAAATATTAATGTGTGTCGAATATCTGCACTTAAAAAGGTGCGTTCTGTTTCTATAATATTGAGTGTGATACTAAGCGAAAAAAGTCCTGTTATAAAAGCGATCATTGCCTATTACGTTTGAAACTCATGTCGAGGTAAATGTGGGTATACAAAACGCCTCTACCATCTCCGCTTGGAAAATGTAGGTGTGACGGTGTAATTAGTTAGAAAGCGTTACATGAAAAGTTTAATAACACATACCTATAATAATAATATTAGCCCTGTTAAGAAACTGTTTCATTGTTGGGCACGGGCGCCCCCTCAAAACATCGTGAGGAAACCTGCATGCCTAAGAGTTTCTCGAAGGTGTGTGAAGTTCGCCAACCCGCACTGGGCCAGCGTGGTGGACTAAGGCCTAAACCCTCTCAGTTTGAGAGGAGGCCCGTGCACACACCTATAATATATTTTATTACCTGTAAACTTTTCGTAACAACCTCACATCTACAGTTATAAGTACAAATTCGATCCTTTGAAACTACGAATGACTCCACACCGCGGTGGTCTTCAACTAAAACTTTTCCCTTCACCTGAACTTTGTTATCGTATCGCAAACATCTCTATGGGTTCATATTATCAAAGGGAAGTTGTAAATACACATGTACGAATGGGGTACCGCAACTATGTTCCGTAACTACGTTCACCGGACTGGAATAATAATGAGAGCTCGAAAATCGTTAATAGGATTATGCTGGCAAATTGGATATTGACCATAATCCGAGCTAAGTCCAGTGGACAGCAAGCATTCGTAATTAGCAGTAACTAAGGGGTTTGAGAGCACAATGTCTGATTAAAACTGGCTTAACTAGGACAGTTAGCGAACCCCACGCCCCGGTGCACGGATGACCCAAATTGTAACAACTTATTAATGGTAAAAGCGCCGGCAAGCAGTTAAGATCCGATTTTAAAAGCAATTATGGGAAGGCGTGCGGTGTCTATTTACTCCGTACGGTACTAATTGTTGTTATATAACTTTCAGGTTGGTTTCCAAGATGTACAGTCTACAATATTGCGATATTTCAGACGGTGACTAGGCCCCTTTGAAGTTATTCTTAATGCCCGTAAGTTCTAGTCCCTAATTCAATCCAAATCTCCTACCCCCGCTTTTGTCTTCAAATTTGATTGATCAATACAATACGATTGTAATTAACTCTATTATATCGACCCAAACTGTCTCGAAATGTAGAGCTTTTGTGATTTACGTCATGTTAATCTTATGTACCTAGAATCTGATTAAAAACTATAATGAATTTATACCAAAGAAGCCTAAAGCTATGATATGGTTTTAAAAAAAAGTGGACCGGAGTTTTAGCGCTTTATATGCACTGCTAGCTTATTGGTAAATTGCTAGTTTCTTTAAAAGATGGCGGCTAGTATGTTTAGGTTTTCTCGGTTCGTTTCAAATCATAGATACGTCGCACCTCATATTGGAGATTTTCTATTAAACAAATTATATTATAAGTAGTAGCCCCTGGGTAAGGAAATAAGCTCAGTATAATAATTATAGGCTTGCCGTCACTTTAATTGCGACCTAAAATCGTAAGCAAAATGTGGAATATACAGTATATCTATGTCCGTCCTGCTTGGGAAATGCAGGCGTGGCAGTGATTAATTTTGTATTATGGCGTCTTTCTACCCATTGAGCGTAATGCAAAGGTAAAAAATACATTTGAAATGTTGCACCTTCAGACAAAAGCGTGGTGCGACTCTATACACTGTGGGTGCAATTTGCGAGCGTTCGTAACGAGCACGCAACCTCCTTGCAAAATGAGAATCGTAGCCCAGATCCACATGTAGTGTTGCGAGATGTATAGTCTTAAATCTGGGACAGGTATTTCTGATTTTCACGATACAAACTAGACGAAATTCGTATAATTACGAAGCATATTTCCAAACTAGGTGGTTTGCTGCAGGAATTCAAGTCTTCAGTACCACTGGTTGTAAGCATACAAAAAAGAAGAAGAACAGTTTGGGATTTTGCAAGGCACTGCTTTGCAAAAGCATAGTGTATTGACATCAGCGTTACATCTTGGAGTTGACGTGCCATCCTTTTCACACAACAAATGAATTAAAAACAGATGAACGTGACAACATGCTTTCTTGATAGCGTTATCACAGGCGTTATGCTAACGAGAATGTCTTCATGCTGAGCCCTCTGTAGTCCACCTTATTACGGCGCCGAGTGAATGACTAGTTCACTACTACACGTTGATACTAACTATAACACAGATTGACAAATAATGCACAGCTTAAATAGGTGGGACTAGAAACATGAAATTTTGAATCCTTATATATATATAAAGGAGGTAAGCACTAAAAATAACATTTTTTTAAATGGATCTCCTAAAGGTCTCCTAATGGATTCCTAAACGGAGCACAGCTAGTCGAGGTATAAACCTGCAATAAGAACAATAAGAACTTAATTAGGTTTAAGATATTTTACCAGACTGCTCCAGAAGGAGGATGAAAGGGTTTCTTTATGGGTTTTTTATACGACGGTTGTAACATTATTATTTGGTCCCGGGTTTCGGCGGCAGATGTTAATGTGAATAATTTTAAATACACACTGTAAAACTCTCTATTAACTAACCAACCTCTAAAAAATGTCATATAATTAAAACAAAGATTTATGAACTTATATTTTGCACAAATACTAGCGAGGTTTTATACCAGGCCAAGTCATTAGCACCAGAAAAGTTGTGGAAATCTCATCCCGAACGTGCTCCTGGCAACACAATCCACACCGTTGTTGCTCCCCCATTCATGCGTTCTGCACGCGTTAACCCGTTTTGGAGGGCGTAAAAATAAATTAAAATTCACTCCACAACGCTGTAAACAACCGTGGCCGCCCGATCGAGGCTATATTGTGCTGAATAATTAAACGACCCGCGCCTTTTCCGGCTCAAATGGTCGGATTATTGAGTCCTAACAATTAAAAGTTTACCTTATTCAATTAACAATTAATGGTTAACGATGCAACCTAACTCAAGTACTTGTCATTGTATCGATAATTGCTGTTACCCTGCAGGGCTAGCACGGGCAAGACTTATTTCGTGCGCAACATAATTTTGTCGGCCCATCCTTCTTCTTTTCGTGTCAATGGTTCATAGTTGTCTCGCTTAGTGAGTGGCTAGCTAAATCGCGCCGTCCGTGGCCGCGCTTAACTCTTCTCATAACTCCGAGTCTTGTATGCTAGTTAAAAAGCCTTGACTATAAGTCAATATAATACAATTCTTGAAATGTGTCAAACCTTTGACACGGTACGCCAAGTTAAGGGAAAACGGTTAGCACACGTCTAGAGCGGCAAATCCAGTGACATATTATGTTTTGTTGCGCCGCCAGTACTAACCATCTCATAATTAATGCATTGATGTATTACCGCTGTTAAATACAATAAAAATCTGAAAGCTTTTGAACGGTTTTAGAGCACATTCCCTACCCAATTAAGCCGTCCATACTTTAATCAAACCCATTTATGTGGTAAAGTCATCAGAGTTTTAACGAGATCTGAGTTAGGCGGGCTGCCGATTTTCAGGAATATAATCAAAAAGTTGGTGGGTAGGAACTATGATTGGTACTATGCAACAGAAAGTTTCGCGAACAATAGTTCGATTTATACGACTGTGTGTACCTATAAAGCCGATACTATGGGCTTAGCATGAACAGAATAAAGTTAGCGTAGCGTAACTGGGAAAGCGTGATTTCACGTTCATCTTTATTTTGTAAATTTAGAATGTGAAAGGGATCAACTCGTCAACATTACGATATCGTTAATCTGCCAGTGCTAAGTCGTCTGTTCTGTTTATTTAGAAGTCAATTAGTAGACTTACTATTAGGCTTTTCGTTCTTTCGTTTACTTCTTTGATTTCAGTTTAAGATTCATCATCATCATCATGATCAGCCAAAAGACGTTCTCTGCAGGACAAAGGCCTCCCTCAAAGTTCGCCACATTTTAAGATTATTTTTATGAAATTTGAATTTGGTAATGTTTACCATAGTAGGTAGGTATGTCACAATAGAGGCGCTTGTGCTTCGTATGCCCTTGTCTAAACTTTCGGAGAAATACTCGTGATCACGGAAAAAAAGTAGATCCTCTTTGTCCAATCTGAAGGGCAAGTCAAGAGTCTCTGTAACCGGCGAACGTGTATGAGACGAACTATGAGAGTGGAGAAAGCCAGGAAGTTTGACTTTGACTTTACCCGGCAAGGGATTTGGCGTGATGATATAGGTAGATACAGAGAGATAGATCTTCTTTGTTACGTCGTTATGATGATGCGCTATTTCTTACCTGTAATATAGCAATGAGACGAGGGCGTGTAACAGCAAGTTGACGAGGTGATAGCCAGCTGGCTGGAGGCCGTGGATCGCGTAATTCCATCGGAAGGTCAGCACGGTCAACGGACGGTACGATTTGTGGGACTGCTCCTGTTGAACAAAAATATGTAAGTTTATTAATCCTTACAACAGTTAGGTTTGAAGACGACTTGGTTGAGAGGTATGGGCAAAACCTTATGGGAACGAGTGGTTGCAAGTACGATGGCACGTTCTGATATTATTACAACTGGCTTTGGTATGCGGAAAACACTGAATTGTTGTATACTAAATCAACATGTGGTCAAGATAACAGTGTGTTTAATCTTTTGTCAAAAATGTTGTGGTTGTTACAGCAGACGACATTATATTATAGTTTTTCATTAGAACTCTATATACAATGAGTTTTAAAAATGAATAAATTTAGTATAGAAGATATTCATCTGTGTAACTACGAATTTATTGGGCCCGCTACTGCCTTTAGCTAGGTATAAAATGGATGAGTGTAACCGAAGATCGTACTTAGTGTTATATCGTTATATTTTTAGCTTAAATTTGGACGTTAACGAAGTTCCTCAGGAGGAATCCCGAAAATGTTGTTCAGTTTATTTTTACTCGAGCGCCGTTAGACTGCTTTCTTTAACACTGAAATTTATTTTCACAATCGCGTACATATCAGCATAAATGTTGAACCATATACCAATATATTTTGTACGAACATAGTTTACTGACCAGATACTATCAACCGAAAAGCGTCGCAATAAATTTCCCATTCTTACATACACAGCTCTAACACAACTTGTTTGCGTAAATGATAAATAAATAAATCAGTTTTATAGAGCAACGTTACACGCACAAAAATGTGGCTGTCTCATAAACATGATTCATGGTCTAACAAAATTAGCAACTCGAAGGGAGCAATATGGCGGCTGCTTCTTTAAATGAAATTCCATGTCAGGTGGTAGAGCTAGTGCCATAATGGGAGCACATTTATCACTAACAACAATATGGGTGTGCTAATAAATATCTCTTGTCACAACTTCCTAAATCCTATTAAAGGTCGGTGAACACGTAGCCGTGAAGCGCACCGGTGGTGGTTCAGTGTTGAGGCGATTCTACAAATGTTTTGGGTTTAAACGGGGAAAGTTTGTCAATAGTCAAAACGATGTTTTAACCTCAAAAGCTGTATAACTATTAATTACAATACTAGTTAAACCCGGAACTTCGTTCACGTTATTTTCAGGCGTATACTCAACACCCTAAGTTTATTTGAGACAAAAGGTAGCCTCTTATACTCTGTTGAGAACACAATTTCAGTTCCAATATTATTCAGATTTTCTTCGGAATTCTGATTCGTTAATATTGGATTATAGTTACTGAGGTTACGGCAGGAATAGATTGAAAAATTGATGCCTCTGGGTGGGTAAAAACGTAAAAAGGATATTTAACGTGTAGGTAATATCTGTCTCTTGAAATATTCATCCGAATTTTGTGTGGTTGGTTTGGCATTATTCAAACAGTTTCGCTTTAAAAACAAGCCAATCAAATTATTGCCACATTGTTGCAATTGGCGCTATGTTACGATCTGGATATCGATACTGTCTTTCACTACCGTCTTTTATGGTCCCGGCAAATATATGAGTGCTTGGCACGAACACATTGACGTTAGAGTACGCTATCGAGTTTATATGCTAAGCTTTTCACACTACAAATTTACCATATAAAGATAAATTTGACAGCACGAATTCTTTGACTACGTTATTATAATGTCAAATGTTTTGTGTTTAGCCTTTTAATAAACATTAATATGCGGTTAGAGGGAAGGCATGAGCATATCACTTTCATCTTTATACACAATTCGATAGCGTTATGCTAAAGTTAATCTGTTCGTGCTAAGCCCTCTGTTCAAAATGAGGGCATATTTGGTAGCGATACATAATGGCACATGTCACTGTTGTTTAACCGACGAAACATAATTAAACGGTCGATCATACGGCGTGAGAGGAGCCAGGGGCGTGGCGCCCGCATCCCTCCGCGAGACGAATTGATGGGTTATGATAAATAATAGATATCCCGACCGTAGCAAAACCGTGTCGATGTCGGACGCGACGCCCGTTGACAACAGATGTTGGCTTAACGCGATTGTTTGTCGATTTGCTACATTTCGGTTTGTTTGTTCGCCAAACACAAATAGTAGTGGCCTGAAAGTTGATTAAGCAACGAAAGTGTGTAAAAGCTTAAGTTGGTAAGTAAAAATTACTCCAATATGTGGCTCGAAATCGGGATTTGTTGTTCCATTTGTAATAACTTTTAAATGTTTCATCTTACCGAGTTCTTATCTTACTTGTTTCATCTTGTTGGGTAAGAGTTCAATAGTTGAGTTCGAAGTTTTTGTTTCGATTAGGCTTAAGGCGGGAATTACACAAATGTAAGTACAGAAAGGAAGAGGACGTCTGTGATCTCTTGCTTTGTTTATCTACGCTAGATTTTAGCGGAGTACGTAGAAATTAGGAAATTATTATAGAACAGAGAACTTAGCGACGTAAGCGTACCGTCACGTTTATGTTTATTTACAAAATTTAAAGTGTGATAAGGATGGCAAATCAACTCGCTAGCATCACGCCGACATTAATATTTTCGTGCTAAGCCATCGGGTTCTTTGCCTATAAACTTCTCGCCTCCTCCACTACTCATGATTCGTCTCATCACATACTCGTCGGTTATGGGGACTCTTGACTTGACCATCAGATATCATACGCTTTGTTTTATCATGTTAGTTAGCCTAGGACCAGACTGACTAACTAACCTAGACTTTAGTCTTCTGCGGTACTTACATTCTTCCACTAAGTCCACACGTGTATAGTAAGTAGGTACATACTTATATCTATATTGTCATCATCTCGCCTAATGTTATGGAGTAGCTGGAATGTGGTGCAGATGTACCACCCAAAGAAGTCTAAGCCACGTTCAAACAGCATCCATTTCCACCGTGCGTCTTTTTAACACACTTTTATTAGGTTAACCTGTAACTCCTATAAGTAAATGGGTCCCATAAGATCGGAAATCCTATAGGTGGACGAATGAAAAATAATATCTGAAATAATAATAACTTGTATTGGTATTAAAAGAGGATGCCCAGTTGCTTCATTGTACATATAAATAAAGTAACACAGTATCTTAAAGGACATGGTCGAAAATTGTCCCAGAACCAACAAACATTTTACCCATGCCATCATTATTTATTTATTTTATTAAAATAATGGCATATATCCGTATCTAACGGACAATTTGCAATCTAAAGCGAATATTTCAAAGTACTTATATCGAAGTCGCCGACATCTTTACTGAATGTCAACACATATAATATAACCTCATATGTATTAATGGGTACTGAATTATAACCTCAAAATGTAATAATTATTGTGGAATATCCCCTGCTTGTCCGTTTAATAATAAATGCCTTAAGAGAATGTATGGGTGATTTGAAATCATACAAGTATTTTTTCATTGCTGTTGGTTCTGGGACAAATCATGTATGGGCGCCGAAAAATGTCCTTTAAAGCAATTAATGAATTTAATGGGATTCTGTGCCTGAACTATGAGAAATCCTGTATTTTAGACCACAGAGCCCTTTTTACTTTTTAAGAAGATACCTAGATGAAATGACAAGATATAATAGCAAAACATTTCGTTAAAATAACAATCAACAATTAAAATTAAATCTAAAGCTTGTTTGTGTGTGTCCTCTCTGTGTGTGATAGTATCAATAAATATCCATCTTCTGCTCATAGAGTATTAAACTCCACTAATGAATATAAATAACTGCTTCGGAGTTAATTTAATAATGCAATCAATCAAGTTTAATTGAACTATTCGACTCACTGAACTGGTTGATTAGCGTTTTAGATATTGCTTACTATTAAAACGGACATCTTCACATATAAGAAAATTGCATTAATAGAGGAAAAGTTTTCATAATTTTATTCGACATTAACAAATATTGCATGGAAAAGGAAATATTTCACGCGAAATACCGTCAATTAGTCGTCGACCGTTAAGAGAAACGCAAACGCTCCGCCATACTGCATCCTTATTCGCTATGACTATACACGGCGCGTTACGAAAACTACGCGAAATGATCGTGTAATGGTATTTTGTATGCCACTGGAGTACGGATTATAATGTTTTTCACATAGGATGGTTAGTGACATTTCTAAGTGCCAAACGAAATTAATATTCAATTCAATGGTGTTAAGGCTTAAAACCATAAGTATAGAAACCGGTCATGCCTCTTATTGCCATTGAATAAAGTATAATTTTCTTTGACACTTACAACTGTCATAGGACCCACTTTACATGAAAAATAGATAATCTTTTCACGAAGTTGTCGCAAGTTTTTCGCGCTGAAGGTTTTCGGTGAATTCGTCGGCATAGAACGGCAAGCAGATGGTAGCACCTTATGTTTGCTCAAAAGATTAATGTCAACCGCTGTCGCTGTGAAATAACAAGGGGAGGGGGTGAAAATCACTAGGGCTCTTATAGGAGGGTTAAATTACGAACCACGTGCGAAGGCCAACGTCGTAACTGCGCTGTGATCGGTTTTCTAACGAGAAGTCACCCGATATTTTATAATTAAGGTTACCTAAGTAAAGGTTCTTAAAAATATTTTATGGCTTATCTCATTCATGACGTCATATTTTAAGATTATAAGAAACATTTTATTTTATTCATGTAATCCATTACAGTATTTATGAATCGTTAGAAAAGTAACCAAGACTACCACCACTTCGAAATATCATTCCTGTGGAGAAAAAAGGCAAGAAACTCCACGGTTACTCTTTTAAAATAGTATTTTTACAATTTTTTCCATCTACACTTTGTTGTTGGGTATGGGAGAACAGTGTAGTATCAGGTGAGTCTAAATTAAATTAATCAAGTTATACTTTGGATGAGAATGGCTACATAGTGCTCTCATTTACAGATAATGAAATGAAAAAGAAAAATGATAAATTTTATTAAATTATAAGAAGAAATAGGAGGAATAATAAATAAAAATAGCTGAACATGTTATACACATTCAGGTGGAGCTGAAACAGCACCTATCCAAGCATTTTTATCTAATAAATAATCATCTAAAAAATAAGCCTGTTGGAGAGCGTACGTTTACACGATTTGAATTTATTTTCACTGAGTTGAGTGATGTCAAGTGGGGTTTTACAGACGAAACTGCGGTTGATTAAATAGATCTAAATTTTTCCTTACATATACATTATGTTTTCAGAGATTGGTAATTTAATTTATTGGGTAACAAAGTTGGAACTGTGTACTCTCTACATACCCCGATATGTACCTGGCGTGATGATATAGATAGAGATGGATACGTAAGAAATTTATTTCATGATTGTTTTTAGTAAGTTACAGTACGTACGTAAGTTACATAAATTTACACACAGCAACAGCTTTAAACATACAAAACTCCACATTCTTCCGACAACAGTTAAACAGAATCAAAAATATGCAAATTGAGATAAATTGCCGGGTGTACGAAATAAAACCCACAATTTGGGTTTCACGACTCTCGGCCGTTTGTGTATTCAAGATATATGATCGTACATTTGTGTACGCCGACGCGTTATCTCTTAGCTGCCAGTAACGTGTGAATAGTCCTTTACGCAGCCTCAGGCGCCGTGTCGCGTGGATTTGTTGTTTTCTTGTAGACATTGAAGATTTCACATTGTGATATATTCTTCACGTCGCTACACCGACTTTCCACTAGATGGCGTTAGGTTGCGTCAAAAATTAATATTTTGATTGAAGTTTATTTTATTTAATGCTAGCAATTTTAATTGTACCAACTTAGGGAGTTTTGGCGGGAAGTCGAAGAGAGATGTTGCCAATTTGTTTTAATTTCCAAAACTTGTGTTATTTCGACTAATAATGTGTAATGTTGGTGGAATATTAACCATTATGTGTTCTTATGTGTGCATGAGTGAAGGTAATTGTAACAAAAGTGATAAAACGTGCCTTTTCGACTTCCCTCAAAACGGCCGTTGCAATTGGTATGTAAAGTATCCACCGCTTTACTATCCAGGGTGGGGAACTTCATTAATTTCATTATCATCATTGTTATCAAATTCATCGGGGAGTCGAATTAATTTAAACAAATACGATTATATATCTCACTGGACACTGGCAAAATACACTTATAATTAGTGAGAAGCCATAACTTGAAGAAGATACTTAACACTGGCTTTAAAAGTGAAAAATCGCACGTGAAATAAAATTCTAATATTATAAAATTCTACCAATGCGTCCTACCTGTTATGACTTACGGGGCTGAGACGTGGCCACTCACAGTGGGACTAGTCCACAAATTCAAAGTCGCACAGCGGGCTATGGAGCGAGCTATGCTCGGCGTCTCTTTGAAGGATAAAATTCGTAACGAGGTAATCCGACAAAGAACCAAAGTTACCGACATAGCTCGCAGACTCAGTAAGCTAAAGTGGCAATGGGCTGGTCACATCTGCAGAAGGACCGACGGCCGATGGAGCAAGCGTGTCCTAGAGTGGAGACCGCGACTTGGTAAGCGTAAGGTAGGACGGCCCCCAGCTAGATGGACCGACGACCTCAAAAAGGTCGCTGGGACAGACTGGATGCGGAAGGCGGAGGACCGTGTGCAATGGCGCGTGTTAGGAGAGGCCTATGTCCAGCAGTGGACTGCGATAGGCTGATTGATTGATTGAAAATTCTAATATTAAAAATGAATTAATAGTTGTAATTTTCATTATCCGTGTCGTCGTCATACGTCTATTTTCGTGAATGTAACAGGGGGCGAGCCTATTGCCATTACCTATATCAGGGATAATTCCAGTCTGCGGACAGTTATTGAGAATGTTTTGATAGAAAAATCACACTTTGTCTGACCTTTTACTTTCGAACCTAGTTCCTTGTGATCGCTGTCTTTACTAAGCATTATTCAACCACAAACTGCTATCTCAACCGATTGAGTCAGCAGTTTGTGTTGTTTTCGTGTTGTGTCTAAAAGTAATGCAAAGTGTATATCTTTTGTGTGAGGCAATACTGATATTGCATCACACGAAAGATATACACTTTAGCCGCGACTTTGAACTCACGTGAATTCTCCGTAATATCTTGCGGAGTAATTATTTCGAGATCTGAAGGCTTAGTATCAACAGAATAACTTTAGCGTGAAGCTACCAAGATTCGAATTTGGATGAAATTTGGAACAAATATAGTTTGTTATCTAAATTAACTAGGATACTTGTTATTCAGGAAAAAATGTTACGTTCCTGTCTAAAGTTAACGCGATTGCAGTTGCTGGCAGAAACTAATTTATAACATTAGTAGGATATACTGTCCTTCTACTTTAACCGCTACCCATCAGGGGATATTATTTCTAAATATAAACCAAAAAATGACGGACTGCCTCGTTGGTCTGGTGGGACTGCCTCGTTGGTCTGGTGGCAAAGCGCATCGCTTTGTGATCACGAGGTCTTGGGTTCAAATCCTAGGTGGGACAAATGTAGTTTTTCTAACGAAAAATTCCCAGTATGAGTCCGGAGTCTGGAATTGTGCCCGGTATATGGCAATAGGCTCGCCCCCTATTACTTGGGACCTAACATCGTCGGCGAAACGTGGGTGTACTCAGTACACTTCTGCCACCCCCTCTGGGGAATATAGGCGTGACGATTTAGCGCAGTGGTTAAGAGCTTAACCCGTTCCGCCCACTGTGTCTAATAGTGGAGGGTTCGATTCCCACACGAGACAAATCTTCTTCTACATCAGAAACGATCTGGATACTTTTAATTATCTAATCGTTCATATTTCGGACCTCATAAAAAAGGTATTATCGACAAAAACAGTGTTTTGTAATATAGCGTTTTGAAAGTCTGAAAATTCATACTTCTTAAACCAAGGCTTGTATCGTAATTGGTGATGTGATAGTACATTATTCTACTTTTTTATGGTTTATTATACTTTTTAGTATTATTATACTTTTCTGGTGCAAATATTAGTGATAGTTTTAATTATATTCGTACTTTTATACGGTCAGGTGAAGATAATACTGTAAAAGCAGTTCAAAGTGCTCAATCAGATTTAAACAACACAAACAATACAGTACTATTTGCAAATAAAACAGGTATCGGTATTAAATTTAACATACAATAGGGTAAGTTTTAGTCGAAATAATACTGTATAGAATGATTATATCCTAAACTAACAACGACCCTGTCGTAACTTGAATTAATACGAGTAACGTCTACGATCGCTGAGCAGTAACTGAGGCAACACTAATGCGTCTGCTGCCCAAGCCGAGGCCGTTCCTCCTTGAGGCGCCCTTGAGCTAGTTGCCCCCTTGCCCTTCTGGCTCGAGCGTAGTGGTTGCACGTTTTGATTGGTGCGAGCACGTGAGTGCTCACACCAATCAAAACGTGCACACGAGTGAACGGTCAAAAAAGAAAATTCTCGAAAACCATTTTTGATAAAATTCCCATTGTTATACCAAATCTATTTTTAAATAATAAATAAAAAAACTATTTTCTTAAATGCTACAGAAACAAATTCGCCATTTTTTGAGTAAACCCCCTTTGGTTGTGGCGTGCGATTTCACCGAATACATAAATAAAACAAAAATAAACCCAAAATAATCTATTGTACAACACTATTAATTTTACCTCAACCAACATAAACAAAAACATCACACGGTTACAATCACAAGCGCCCTTTTTTGTTGCGCAAGGGGCACAAAACGTCTAGAGCACGCCCGCGCCCCAATGAGCTTGGGCGGAAAAAAACGCTCAGAGCTAAAGGTCGCTTTCGCTTAATCCCCGTTCGTAGCAGTGTGTACCATGCAGAGAAAAAAAGCAATTTAGATCCCGCCATAATACGCCGAGATTGAACTAAACAAAGAAATCTTAATATTAAGTCACTAGAAGTGGTATAGCTGCGTGAATTTGTCACTACACAGGTAAGAAAATGATCACAAAACGCTTCAGAACTGTGTGGACCATTGTATGTGATACAGTAGCTAAAGCTGGTATGAAAGTCTTCTAAAACTTGTAATTGTACTTATAAATAAACAAGCTGTTCGCCGGGAATTTGCACGCGTGGAATTTAACAAAAATCGATTTCTAAAATAAAAGTAGCCTGAAAATCGGACCAGCCGTTTCGGAGATTAGCCGGAACAAACTGACGGACAGACAAAAATTTAAAAAAAAAAGTGTTTTTGTTTTAAGTACCGTATATTCATTCATATGCATTTAGTAAAAAGCTGTTATTTGGACATTATAAACAGACACTTCAATTTTATTTATTTGCACAGATAAATAAGGTAATAAAAGTCATCTGGCAGACGGCCTCGTTTGTCTAGTGGAAAACAATGCGCTTTACGACCCCGAGGTCCAGGGTTCAAATCCTAGATCGCCCAAATGTAGTTTTCCCAAAATTTCCAAAATCAGTCCGGCGTATGGAAGTATGCACAGTGTATGGCAATGGACTAGCCTCCTATTGAGTGGGACATAACACCGTCGGCGAAAAGTAAATCTATGCAGGGTTGGCTTGTGGAATATATAACGGTGTGTTTTAATTCATCTGAAAATATTGTTTACAGCAGTAATGGGAGTGTGTGTCAGTCTGTCTATTTATTCAAACTATGCATGTATGGTAAAGCGCTACCCTCCAGATGCCCTTACATCCCTTCTTTCGGATACAGATACCGCACACAGGATCAGACACCGACCTCGCCGGCGAGGTCGAAGAATCCCTTGCCCGCCAGCCGGTGCAGAGCACCACGGCGAGACACCTAGTATATGCCCTTTGCCCAAAGCGACTGTCCAAGCCGAGGCCGTTTTTCCTTGAGGCGGCCTTAATCTAGTTGCCCTTCTGGCTCGAGCGTAGTGGTTGCACGCTCGCCCTTTTGTCCGGTAAAGCTGTAAAGGCCCCGCGGCCAACCACGTAGATCTTTCATACACACACGGTAAAGCGCTAAGCGGCGGCTTCACTTCTAGTCTTTTATTATTACTAGTTCTGTGAAACTAAAGCAGTGTAATATTGTAACAATTACAAAGACAAATAACTCAATTTGTTATAAAAATATTATGTATCAGAAGTTTTGCTTACGTTTTGTTGAAACTGTTCGACCTTTACCGGGCCTCAGCTCGAATATGAAAGTTTTGGTGAGGTTATTATAAGGGCGGTCTAGCTAAGGTTTATTTAATTTCTTTGGTTAGGTACTGGGTTCATGTTCGTAGTATTTACTTTTTTCGTATTATTTATCTGTAATTACAGGTTGTAAGATTATTATATTGTACGTAATACCACGAAATAAAGAAGTATTAGGTACTAGTTTTCTTTTTTCTGTGACCCAATATAAAAGATTCACTTTACTTGTAATAATAAAGCAAAGCTGTCCTATTTTAAAAAATCTCTATTAAAGCTGTTACGCCTGTTATGATATTTTCATTAGTGACGTTTCGTACAAAATTTAAAAAAATGGAAGTAACTAGTCGGGCTACCCCAAGTTTTATGTTTACCTTGTTGGTCTAGTATCGTAAAGAATGGCTGGCGATCACCAGGTTTTGGATCCGAACCCTAGGTTGGGCAAAGGGTGGTCTTTTTTTTTGGACTAAGCTCGCCACACATTCCCACCATTGTAACTCCTGTAAACCAGGATCCACAATGGTCTCCTTAGATGACACCAAGGTTTGAACGTTGGGGTGTCCCAGGAAGCGCTTTAATTGTCTTGGAACCCGCAACAAATTTAATTATATATATAAAGCAAGAAAAACACGAGGAGTTAGAAAAATAAAATTCCACTTCCCTCCTTTGCAAAGCTGAGACACAAAAAAGTGTGGTCTATTGAAAGATTCTCAGTAGCAGTTCGAAGGCTGCATGTCCGATATATCTATCCTAAGATCATCGGGTTTACAGAGTACCTACACCTGCACCATCTTCGCTTACGAAATATAGGTAAATGGGATATACATATAGTTATTTCTTGTTTACAAGTCAAGCATTGCACTTATTAACAGAAAATATTCAAGAATACTAAATCCACGCTTAACTGTTCATGGGAAGTCACAAAAGTTATGTCACCATAAACTCATGACCTATTATCGCGAAGTGCCGACCTAATAGACGCACATTTATAACAAATAGTTCCAAACAAAGAAATAAGGTAGAGCTGTCGTGATGTTCCTTTGTATTATAATACAGTAGGTGTCAAAGGTACAGTCACGTAACGATGTGTCAGTTTTCTCACAGCCTACGATGGAAACTGACTCCACGAAAATTGGATTTCTTTATTGATATCAGGACAACGGGATTGTGTAATGCTTTGTTTTTCGTAATGCCTTTACAGCTTCAATGGACAGGAGGGCGAACATGCAACCACTACGTTTGAACTAGAAGGGCAAGGGGGCATTAAGGGCGCCTTAAGGAGGAACGGCCTCGGCTTGGGCAATCGCTATGGGGGAGGGCATATACTAGGTGTCTCGCCAGCGGGCAAGGGATTCTTCAACCTCGCCGGCGAGGTTGGTTTCTGTTCTTGAGTGCGGTGTCTGTATTTGAAAGAAGGGCAGTAAGGACTTAGGGTGTGTCGGCCAGAATATACCGCCGGCAGCGGTAGCGCTGATAGGAGGGGAGTCAGGTGCGTAGGCGGCGGCTACGATTAGGGGGTTTCGAACTTCGTGCGCGCTGACTTTAGACAGGAACCTAACATTTTTCCGGGATTAAAAGTACCCACTTATTTTATAAATGTGGCTGGATGGTCTTGGATGGAATTTGGCACACAGGTAGATTATTACCTGGATTAACACATAACAATCTTCGGAGTTAGGGTTAGTTTCCCTTGACTACTGGAAGTTTAAAAGGGCCGAACTTACCTCTGTTCCATTAAGTTGCGGTTCGAAATCCAAAAGTTGTTCGCTGTAACTTACCACTTGTGAAGTGACAAAGTGACTTATGGGTAACAGTAACTCAATAGAACAGAGGGCTTAACACGAACAGATTGAAGTTTACGTAATGCTACCGGGTTAATATGTCATCCTTTTCAAGCTACAAATTTACTAAATAAAGATGGACGTGAGAGCACGCTGTCTCGACAACGTCGACGACAACGATAACGTTTTGTCAGACGAGAGAGCTTTGAAAAGTATAGGCGAGACAGATTTATGCTCGGTCACGTGTAAATTTTCCTAAGCAGGAATGGCGAATATATACTGTGTACATCTATTTTTTGCCGACGATATTAGGTCTCAACGTGATGGGTGGCGAGGCTATTACCATTATATTTATTATTCCACTCGTCTCCACAGAATTAGTAATTCTTTCATGGGGCAATGTATACGCTTTTACAACAAATTACCCATAGATATCCGAAACATGCCTATCAATAAGTTTAAGAAGGCAATTAAAACTAGACTCTGTAAGAATGGGTATTATAAAATTTCGGATTATCTTGACGATAAAACAGATTGGGTTTGAGCAGCTCCTCAATCAGCAACATGTATAAATGATGTATAATACATTTTTCTTTAAAAAACAAAAAAATGGATATCGGAAAGGCCAAACAAATTTAATTAAAAGACTAGCCCGCTGAGTTTCTTGTCGGATCTTCACAGTGGAGGCCGCGTTCCGATCCGGTGGTAGATGTAAAAAATGTAATAATTTTGACGTTTGTAAGTGCTTATGTATTGGCCTATACAAATAAATGATTTTTGACTTTGACTTTGACTTATACTAGGCATAATTTCTCGTGCTGTTAGTTACCGTAACAGGGACGTAAATAATATGCGGACGGTATTTCTGTTGGTTTATTCACCATTAAATTGAAGAGTCAGATAAAATAAAAATCTGAATAAAATTAAAGGTGTCCGTCGCCGGCAAAGATGTAAAAGAGTCTTGTTCTGTGTAGGGGCGATCCTTTCACAGCGCTTAACGTTGTAGTGAGGCTGCTCCCACGCGTGTGTGTGTGAATGATCTACGCTGTTGGCCTCGAGGCCTCTACAGCTTCACCGGATTTTAAAGGCGAGCGTGCAACCACTACGCTCCAGCCAGCCAGAAGGGCAAGAGGCGACATACTCGAGGGCGCCTCGGAGAGGCGCCCTCGGTTGGGACAGTCGCTGTAGGGGGACCGGTGCACTACTAAGCGCACCGGTCGACCGCCGGCTATGGGAGGGGATCTACTACTGCGTCTGCGTCTACGGCGTCGCTCGTATTCTGAGCGGAAAGAAGGGATGACAAAGCATCGGGGGGGTCGGTGAGAACATGTCTCGGCCGGCGGTAGCGGCAGGGGTCGCGAGGGAGGTCGTAGTCGGCGGTGGCTACGATTAACGGATTCGCATGGGAAGATGCGTTCGCGAAGTGACGTGTTGACGCCTTTTTAATAAAGGCGCGAATAGGTTCGAGACCTAGATCGGAGTGGAATAAAGGCGCGAATAGGTTCGAGACCTAGATCTATCTTTCTATATCATCACGCCAGATCCCTTGCAGGCAGTACAGAGTTCCAGCAGGTTCTTTACTTACAGACCTTTCTGGCTTCCTCCACTCTCATAATTCGTCATATACATGCTCGCCGATTACGGATTGTGTGTGTGTGTGTTTGTGTGTGAGCGTGCGTGCGTGCGAGTGTGTGTGCGTGCGTGCGTGCGTGTGTGTGTGTGTGTGTGTGTGTGTGCGTGCGTGCGTGCGTGCGAGTGTGCGTGCGTGTGAGCGTGCGCGCGTGTTTGTATGAGTGTGTGTGTGTGTGTGTGTGTGTGTGTGCGTGCGCTACGATCGAGCCAGAAGGGCAAGAGGGCAACTAGCTCAAGGGCGCCTCAATGAGGAACGGCCTCGGCTTGGGCAGTCGCTAGAGACTCTTGACTTGCCCTTCAGATAAGACACGGTCTACTTGGTTTTGGTAAGATAGTCTAGGTCTACCCTGGTACCTACATCCTTCCACTTTCGCATTGTATATCTATTTTGTCATTCTTTCCTTCGACATTCTTTTTCATATAGAAAGAATGTCGAAGGACAGAATGACAAAATACGAATAACTCTTTCTCAAACTTACACTGATACTATCTTGCATACCTACACGCTTTCTTAAAGCGCTGTACAGAAGAATGTTTATTAAAATAAAATGTTGCAAATAAGTTGAGAATAAGAGTTGTATTGCGCCTTACCAAAGAGACGCGACGAAGCCTTACAAGGTCGAGTATTGTACAAATGTGACGCCCGGGGTTAACACAATGAAACTTTTTTCATTTCGTACAAATACTGAATTCGTGGAAGTGAACAGAAAAATACGTAATTATGAATGTTATTTTTTGTACTAACGTACATATACATGGTGTAACTTTTGTTGTCCTGGAGCGGAAGCCCAGCTAATGTATCCAGTGCCTACTGTTCATTGGTAATAAAAAATTAATATAAAGAACACTTAAATAAGTAAAGATAATATGTATGTATATTTATAGCGCTCATAGCGCTGTGCGACCGCGGTGTTCTTACCGATTACCAAGGTTAAGCAGCGTTCGACTCGGTTGTCCCGAGATGGGTGACCGTTTGTGGCATTTTCATATTTGAGCGTCTCCGTGCTTCGGAAGGCACGTTAACCCGATGGTCCCGGCTGCCACTTAGTGTGGTAGTCGTTAAGCCGAGTTGGAAGCCTTAAAGGCGGCTTGATAAGTTCCAACAGCAGGTGGCCACAAACCTGTCTCCACCAATTCGCACTGGATCCGCGTGGTGGAGTATGACCTAATCTCTCTCACCTCGATTTGTGAGAGAAGGCCTTTGTCCAGCAGTGGGTAGTATAGGCTGATATTATTATTATTTATTTATATGTATGTATATGTAGATATATAGTTATGTATATTTATTGGTAGGTATCTCATATGTAAGTCTATGTATGTAGCTTAGTATGTAGTTCTTATTTATATATCTATATCATCACGCAAGATCCCTTGCGGGGCAGGCAGAGAGTACAGACTTCCAACAGGTTCTTTCCTCACATACCTCTCTGGCTTCCTCCACTCTCATAGTTCATCTCCTACACGCTCGCCGGTTACGGAGACGCTTGACTTTTACTTCAGATAACACTCGGTCTAGATCTTCCCCGGTACCTACACCCTTCCACGTTCGCATTGTATATCTATTTTGTCATTCTTTCTTCTGACATTCTTTTTATACGCCCGAACCAACGAAGTATACCTTTTCTCATCTTTACACCGATACTACTTTTCATACCTGCTCGCTTTCTTACTACGCTGTTGCGAATACGGTCGGTCAGCTTCACTCCGCACATCTTCCGTAGAGCTCGCATTTCGACCGCATTTATCCAACTTTCATTCTCCTTCTTACATACCCAGCTCTTCCTACCATATAACAGCGTTGGGATATGAATGTATGAGAAGCTTCTTTTTGGCTTAAGTGCCGGCTCCCAAGTAGCTTGCCCATCGCAAAATTTACTCTGTTCCCTGCACTCACTCTTCTCTCTATGTCAGCGGTGTAGTTTTTATTTAATGTAAATTAGTCAGTACTAGTGTACGTCACCAACTGCCCTACTTCTCTCTACAGCTCTTCATGAATGTTGGTTGTCTGGAAGACATTGCTTTTAGTAATGAGACCGCCAATTGTACTACCATTTTATACGTGTAAATTTTATTTTGTCTGTTGTACTGTGTTTATGTTGGTGTACAATAAAGTGTAATCTATTTATCTATCTATAATCTATCTATTCGAATATCATAACTAGGGGTGAAAATCAGCAACACCGAAGGTATCTACCGGCCAGCTGACGAATCGCGCCGCCCCTCAATGTCATTTTGCGCTTGGAATAGGTGTGTTTACAAGCTTTTATGTGCGCATGTCTGTGTGTCCTTTCGGTACAAATCTTGTGGTCCATTTTTCAAGCTCTTGCGGGTATCTGATTGAGTCGGTGACAATGCAATATTATGGTACCATGAAGCTGGTCTGATGGAGTCGACAGGTGGCCATAATAACACATGAATCAAACAGCATAACCCCCTCGTTTTTAAGCTTGTTAGATTGTTATTAACGAGTACTTTACAACCAGCTGACGGTCGAGGTCTGATGATGAAGCTGAAAGGTGGCCAATGGAACCACGCAATTACTATTAATATAACCCCGCCGTGTTTGAGCTCGTTGGATTTGTCTTGCCGAGTAGTCTAGAACCGGATGGTATCTAAGGTCTGATGATGGAGCCGAAAGGAAGCCATAGGAACTCTTTAACTAAGCAAGATATCTTCGTTGTGGTTTTGCTATAAAATATTGTTTATAAAAGGGCTTTTTAAATTGAAATTATTGTATGCACTAAATAAGTGTCGTTATGCAGATGTTATTAACAGAAGTGATTTTTAATTTTTTTAAGTACAAGGAACCTTACTTTTTTTCCTGGATAGAAAGTTCTATGTGTTAATCCAGGTAATAAACTATCTGTGTGTTAAGTTTGATCCAAATCCGTCCAGCCGTTTTTGCTTGATTGAGTAACAAACATACAAACTTTTACATTTATAATATTACTGCTTTTGCCCGCGAGTTTGTCCGCGTTATCTTTATATAGGAATCTAACATTTTTCCGGAATAAAAAGTATGCTTTGTGTTTAATATCTCACCCGAATCCGTTCAACCGTTTTTGCGTGATTGAAAAATAAACATACAAACTTTTACATTTATATTATTAGAAGAATAATAGGATATAGTAGGAAGGAAAGATGACTAAACGCGGCGTATTATGATAAAATCAATGTAATGGTATCCTGTGTGTTATTGGAGTATCATTAAACAATCATTTCACGAAGTTATCGCGACGCGCGGATTTACGTGTTTATTCAGTCATAGAGAATAAGGGTGGGTATAAGAATAAGGGTCCCGTACGGGACAAATCTACGTGTGCCCTTCAAATATTGGTTTCAGTGTGGGTGTTTGTAAATGTCAATTTTATGTTTGTGAACGCACCTACGATTCACGAACAATTCCTAGTGTGGCGTTTAAAAAATTCTAGTTATAATGGTAAAACCGCAAGATTGCGGAACTATATAAGTTTCTTTCCAAAATCAAAATCAAAAGGTTTTTATTCATGTAAGCTAAAAATTACGGCTGGCGATATGTGATACTGCGTTCAAATCGAAGGTCGACCAAAGTGTTAGGGCGCTTAAGCTACACAGCAACGTCAGCGCATCACGCTAGGACGCAAAAATCCTCTTAGTTCAATACCACGCGGGCCAAAGGCAAGAATCTACATATAGTTAATAATAATAATATGAGCCCTGTTAAGAAACTGTCTCACTGTTGGGCACGGGCCTCCTCTCAAACTGAGAGGCTTAGGTCATAGTCCACTACGCTGGCCCAGTGCGGGTTGGCGAACTTCACACACCTTCGAGAAACTCTGAGGCATGCAGGTTTCCTCACGATGTTTTCCTTCACCGTTAAAACAAGTGATAGTTTTATTACGCACATGCGAAATCGAAAAGACAGAGGTGCGTGCCTTGGTTTGAACCCGAGACCTCTGACTTTGCAGTCCAACGGTCTAACCATTAGGCTGTCACTGCTTTATAAAAAGTACCTATGAATGGTCAAAAAAAGAAGTTATTAATTACTCTACCACCCGTTCGGAACGTCATTCCTGTGGAGGAGAAGGGCAAAAACTCTACGGTTACTCTTTTTAAAAATGAGCCTTGCAATTCTTTTTATTTATTTGGGTATAAAAGTGCTTCAAAAAGGGTAAACAATGTAGTTCTTGTTTTCGTACTGAATTTGTGGAACATTTATCTAATCAGGGCGCCTGAGGTCTTGCGTTATTTACGGTACATCTTCTATCTATCTATAACCTCACGCCAGATCCCTTGCGGGGTGGGCAGAGAGTACAGAGTTCCAACAGGTTCTTTCCTTACATACCTCTCTGGCTTCCTCGACTCTCATAGTTCGTCTCATACACGCTCATCGGTACATCTTGTTTAATAAAAAGTATAATAATAATAGTAAGAGACAAGAAAGGGTTATAACTATAAAGTATGTAGTATGGATTTAGCGCAGTGGTTAAGAAGTTGTGTTCCGGTCTGAGTATTTCTGTATGTAAGTTTTCATGTTTGTAAACGCACCCATAACACAAGAATAAATCTTAGTGTGCGGCTAGGTTTTTAAAAACGAAAAACGGACGAAAGAATAATTGTGATGCGGTACAGGTTTTTTTTTGTGTGTGTCAATGATCTACGCTGTTGGCCGCGGGGCCTTTACAGCTTCACCGGACAAGGGGGCGAGCATGCAATCACTATGCTCAAGCCAGAAGGGCAAGGGGGCAACTACCTCAAGGGCACCTCAAGGAGGAACGGCCTCGGCTTGAGCAGTCGCTATGGGGGAGGGCGTATACTAGGTGTCTCGCCGTGGTGCTGAGCAGCACCAGCGGCCGGCGGGCAAGGGATTCTTTGAGCTCGCCGGCGATGTTGGTGTCTAATCCTGTGTGCGGTATCTGTATCCGAAAGAAGGGATGTAAGGGCATCGGGAGGGTCGGTGAGAACATAACGCAGACGGCGGCCGCGGTTGATAGGAGTTTGGTTCGTAGTCGGCGGCGGCTACGATTAGCGGATTTCTATGATTGGACGCGTTCGCGAAATATCGGGTTGTCGCCTTCTTAATAATAGGTTCGAGACCGAGATCGGAATGGTGCGGTACATGTTTGATCAGTCAAAGGATAGCGGACAGACCAGTTCCGACCAGTTAGGTGAATAAGAATTATAAAGATGTATCACCTAATCATCACTCAATTATAGGGACCCTAATACGCCATTTCTAATGTTTTCTTTAAAAGCAATAAGCTGTTTAGATATAATCGTAATATCGTATTCTCTTCAAAAAGCAATTTATCATTGTCTGCGACGATAACATTAAGAAAGACATTAAAATATTTCTCCATGTTTAGCGAAGAGATGTTCTTTCTTAAATACGTAATAATTCACGATTTTTCGAGAGACTGATGGACGATTTAAAGAAATTAATATAGGTTTTCTCAACGGGTATTTACGCCATTTTTAACTGTAACAAGTATAAGCTTTTATCCTGGGCCCTTATTCGCTATGACCAAACGCAGCACGTTACGATTACTTTGTGCAATTACTGTTCAATGGTACTCCAGTGGCAGATCGAATACCGTTACACGATCATTTCACGGAGTTATCGTAACGCGTCGCGTTACATGTTAAATTGGTCATAGCGAATAAGAGAACATAGATGCTTGAAGTCGACCACTGGAAACAAGTTTCACGCGCTTTATAAAAAAAACTATCTGTTACCCGCGGCTACGCACGCGTTTATTTTATAATTTGACATAGGTCTCTAAAGCGCAATCTTATTCAACGCTAACGCCGTCTCAAAAAAACACATATATAAAACTTGGATACTTTTAAACCTTCTCTACCTACCCTGCCAAATATCGTAGTCTGGCAAAAGAATATTTAAAAAAGGTACGTTGTGAGCTTAGTATGTAACATTGTTTTGGAAGTACATGTCGTGTTAGTCTTCTCGTAAAAATATAGAGTTCATGTTCATGATCAAAATTATGTTAAGTTATCTTAAATGAATGATTATACAAAGTTTCGGCCATTCATCGTTAAAGATTTTTTCCAGAAGAGACAATCCTGAATGCATCGTCGGTTCATGCACGAAATAATGTTTAAGTGTTCGATATGAAACGTGTATGGACAATTTCAGGCGAGTGCTTTTAACCACCGAAGAGTTTCTCGTGAGGAGACGAACCTGAGTCTAATATCAGTTCATGGAGGAGTGTGTAGGCAAAATCACGTATTTTCACGTAAAATTGCGGCTCGAGACTAACTAAAATTTTTTATGGTTTATCCCGCGATCATCCCAGATTGATTGTAGTTTCCGGGATAAAAAGTATTTATTATTTTAAGTCAGGACATAAGTTATTACCATACCAAATTTCATTAAAATCTGTTAGGTAGTTTTTGCGTGATTGAAACACCAAGAGACAGACAGACAGACAATAATTCCAAAAAAATTGTTTCGGCTTCTATATCTATAAGGAAATGAATCCCAATCAAAATTTTCAAAAAAATATGAAATGCTGCGATTCGGCTCGGTTACAGTTTTATTTTATATAATGTATATGTATGGATAAAATATAATTACTGTCATACTTATATATCCCAAGCAAGGTTCCGTACTGAGAAATTTTCTTTAAAAAAAAATGAACAACTCTTGTCCTATCTAGAATTCGAATTAAATACTTTGAGAACGCCAGTGGCATTATACCCATGAGCCAGGACATTTTTATTTCTTTCTTATTGTATTTTTTATAAGTTTCATTTATTCACCATGAAAATCTTATTAGTCTATATTATATACATTCTCGGCTCAATAATGTATATAATATAGACGTCAGAAATTAAAACTTAAACTTTACTAGGAATTATTCTTGTGTCGTAGATGCGTTGATAAAACAGGAAATTAACATACACAAATACAAAACATTGTGGATCTCACAAAAGAAAATCCCGTGTGGGCATCGAACCTGCGACTACTTGATCCATTATACAGAACGGCTTACTTTTTTATTATAAGACCAAGTCGTCGTCTTGAAAATTAAAAAAAAGAAAACTCTCAAAACTATTTTATTTTGACAAAAACTATTTCATGTATCAAAGAGTCTTCAGAAGATGATATCATTTTCTTGTTGGACCCTACAACAGTCAATTTTAAATTAATATACTTGTGTCAAAAATAGCTTGGCTAGGATAATAGTACTAAAAATTACTGCGTATGTATTTGCACGTGACACAGGATAGTGACGATTATTTTCGGACAGGAGCGCGTTGACTTTAGACAGGAACCTAACAGTTTTCGTGATAAAAAGTATCCTATATTTTAATCCAGGTAATAAACTATCTGTTGCTAATTTCATCCAAATCCGTTCAGCCGTGTTTGCGTTATTGAGAAACAAACATACAAACTTTCATATTTACATATATCATAATTTATTTATATGTTTACTTCAGATAAAATTCTGTGGTTGGCACCTGAAAATTTATAACCTACTATTAGAGGTCGTTGATAGGGTTAATTTAATCAGAAGTTTATAATCTTTAAAATATATCTTTGTCACACTACAAATTTACTAAATAAATATGAACGTGACAGCACGATGATTCGATAGCCTTACGCTAACGGCAATTTTTTCGAGTTAAGCCCTGAATTTGAATGTTTTTGACGTTGCACCCGCTTAACGCGAAAATCAATAACGCTGGGAGCGTTCTCGGCATGTGGCCTCCGGGTAAGGAGTTGGAAAATTATACCACTTGGCCTAATTTCGTTTAAACAAGTTTTCTCAATGGAAACGCCGAGCGTATTTCATTTGTGAACAAAATCTCACATTTTTTTACTACGGTCCCAACTCTTCTATAATATAAGCCCTGTTAAAAAACTGTCCTACCGTTGGGCACGAGCCTCCTCTTACACTGAGAGGATTTAGGCCGTCCACCAATCCGGCCTAGTGCGGCTTGGCTAACTTCGCACACCTTCAAGAAACTCTTAAGGTTTTGTTTAATAGCCGACACAGATAAACGGGAGCGCGACGGCAGCGCTTGGCTACGTTTGGTCGCGACGTTTGCCGTCGCGCCGAGCGGGGCTGCGCTGTGTGGTGTTTCCCGTACAATTCAGTAAATTACAATTAGGGGTGAGCTATACCAAGTAAAATTTAAAACCTGTTACACCTGTTCCAGTTACACTAAAATAACAGTTCCAAAAACCTGTTACAAAATAACAGCCTGTTAATTTCTTGTAGTAAGTTACAGTTGTCAAGCAATCATAGCCTAGTGGTTAGACCGTTGCACTGAAAAAGTCAGATGTCTCGGGTTCGAACCCAGGCACGCACTTCTGTCTTTTCGAGAGCATGTGCGTGTTAAAAATTAATTATCACTTGCTTTAACGGTGAAGGAAAAACATCGTAAGGAAACCTGCATACCTAAGAGTTTCTCGAAGGTGTGCGAATTTCACCAACCCGCACTGGGCCAGCATGGTGGACTATGGCCTAAGCCCTCTCAGTTCGAGAGGAGGCCCGTGCCCAACAGTGGGACAGTTTCTTAACAGGGCTAATATTATTTAAGTTATATTAGTACTGTTATATATATAAGTATATATAACAGTAGTAATAAGAGTAATGCATGTGTAGCAACCCGTAAGTATAACTGTGACGATATAGTTCTACCAATTTTAATTGGTAGAACTATATTGTCACAGCCATAACCACCTTTAAGTACTTAGGTTCTTCACTAAAATAGAAAAAATCATGTTTATTATAGAATGGTAGACCCAGGCGAAGATGGGAGGACAAACTGGACATCTTTTTGAAAGACTGGCCTGACATGGCAACAAACAGAGAGGAGTGGAAAAAGTGGAGGGAGACTTTTGCCCAGCAGTGGGACACAAATGGCTCGTAATAATAATAATAATTTTTAGCAAGTGATCTCAGCAGGTGCTTACATAACATTAACTTCTCGCAAAGGGCCTCTACGTGTTGGACCCATGTCCCCATGCAAGCCTTTCAAAGGTCCGGGTAAAGCCCGTGAATCTCAGCGAGATACATATTATCATAATTATAAAATTACATCAGGTTATTTGGCGGGAAGTCGAAGATTAATGTTGTCAATTTGTCTTAATTTCCAAAATTTGTGTTATTTCGAATAATAATGTGAAATGTTGGTGGAATATTACCCATTCTGATATGTGCATGAGTGAAGGTAATTGAAACAAAGTGATATAACGTGCCTTTTCGATTTCCCTCAAAACGGCTGTCGCAATTGGTATGTAAAGTATCCATCGCTTTTCTGTCCAGGGTGGGGTACTTCATTCATTCCATTATCATCGTTGTCATCAAATTCATCGGGAAGTTGAATTAATTTAAACAAACATAATTATGCATCTCACTGGACAATGGCAAAATATACTTAAAATTTGTGTAAAGCCATAAATTTAAAAACAAATTACATAAGTACATATTGCATGATTAAAATTTTAAAAAAAATTTAATGTTTAAGTTCAAGATACGTTCGGAAACGTCAATGTGCCGTAAAGAAAATAAGTACAGTGCACAGATCTAAACATTAATAATACGCATTACCTAAATTTAGTTTGTTAAATAATTGCTTACTCTGTCTTGTTATTACATTTTGGAACAGCTAGAAATTTAAATATTTGAAATATTCAAATAACACGGTCTAACGGAAAATATATTCTGTTAGTAATTTCTAAATGTACATACTGGAACAGTTTGCCACACAGTTACTTTCTGTGACTGTTACACAATACGTATGTTATCTCTTTCTATCTATGGTAACTGCTATATGCTAGAATATATAAGAGCATGTGACAACCAATATTGTAACAGTTGTTATCTCTTTCTGTCTGTTGCAACTTTCATAACCTAGAATATATAAAAGCTTGACAAATATATTAGCTTAGCCCGTGAACCCTTTGGAACAAGTTTGTCTCTTTCTGACTACAGTAACTTACAGTGATAAGAATGAGCAACTGCTTGTGACGGGCGTGTTTGTTTTTTTGGCGTATGTATGACACATTAGAAACAGGAGCAGTTATAGCGATAAGACTGTAACAGTTAAACGCTGTTATTTTTAAATACTTGTTAAATTTACCTGTTACGATAAATATAACTCACCCCTAATTATAACTCCCCAATTATAACGCGCTCCCGTCGCACTGCTACAGTTATGTGGCGAAACCTTTAGGCATGCAGGTTTCCTCATGATGTTTTCCTTTACCGACAAAGCAAATGATAGTTGATTTTCAATACGCACATGCTTTCGAAAAGACAAAGGCGCGTGCCTGGGTTTTGAAACCGAGACCTCTGACTTTGCAGTCCAACGGTCTAGCTTCTAGGCTATCACTGCTTTTCTCTATCTATCTCTTCTATAGCCAAAGTAAATCAGGGTCAGAATAAATCAGCTTACCTCTGGTCCTATCAAAATGTTCCTGGCACTCAGCTTTACCGAAAACAAATTCATTTTGTTTTTCAAAGTACACTATGAGTGAAAGTACAATTTTGCGGTAGTAATATAAACTAATAGTAGTAAAATAGAAAAGTTAACTTAATTGGGTATAAAAAGTAATATGAATTTTCTTTTCGTTTTCTTGAATATCCTTTGAAAATGTTTTAAACGTTTTTTCTTAATTCTTTATTGTACAAATAGTTACAAATTATAAAATTAAAATTAAAGAATAGATAAATGTACAAAGGCGAGCTTAAATCAAAGTCGAGTTCTCTACCAGCAAACCTTTGAGTGATAGAGAAACAAATCATCAAAAGGAGGATAGTAATAAATGTACAACACAAAAGAATAGATTTGTTAGTTACAGTTTTTTTCATGTTTTGGTTAAATAACAATTAAATAATAAATCCTACTTCCTAAAGTTTGCATGGCCAGATATTTGGATGTTTGTTACTCAATCACGCAAAAACGGCTGATTGAATTTGGATTAAATTTTGCACCCAGATAGTTTACCTGAATACAATTTATGCCGATAAAGTGTTAGGTTCCTAAACTAACTATACTAACTAAATGTTAGGTGTCTAAAGTCTACGCGGGCGAAGTCGCGAGCAGAAACTAGTTATCAATATTCTGTACTAGCAGTTTCTAAGAGTTTCGCATCTAGTAGACAGCAGCGCCACCTACCGGATCTGTGCTACTTCAAGATAACGCAGCTTCCTTATGTGTAGTTTCAGAGTTTATCGATTATAGATAAATCTATTCTATTTATAATATTAGTATAGATTTAAGTCACCGAAACAACATAGCAGTGTAAATAATAAGTCCATAATAATGAAGATTTAAGTGTCATGTGACTACTGGCAATCTGATGGCTGGGATTAAGTGTTCAGGTTACTAAATTGGAAGGAAGTTTATTTTACGCTATAATCTGCCTGAAAATAAGATTGCATAATACGATCCACCATAATGAGATTGGAGTAGACCTATTTAGGCAGATCAATGGGACCTAGAATCGCGGACGAACAGTTGGTGTATACAGTACACCTTTGCCACCCCCGCATGGGGAATATTAGCGTGATGGTGTGTGCGTATCAATGTGATTTATCAAAAAGGGGTAGATAGTCATTTTGGAACTCAAACATGATAGCATCAGTCCAGAAATCTACATAATTCAACATGTAAATTCTTTTTTTTGTGGTAAAAATTCGTATTATTAAAAAACTAGCGGCATTCATACACGTAACATTATTCTTACACATACTAAGGAAACTAACTGACTGTTCCAAAAACGTCATTGGTTGCTTATGATGATTGATTTATCATTCAATTTAAATTTGGCAAGCGGGTGAATTTAAAAGTATTAAGGCTGTAAAAGTTCTGTACGATGCACTGGTAAGAAGCTAGCTCGAGAGCAATGCGGCGGTGTGGGCACCACACGAAGCCAAGTACGGTCTCATGGTGGAGCGCATTCAGAACAAGTTCACATGATACTTGTACTGGAGGTTGTATAATCATCATCATCATGTCAACCCGTAGGCACCCACTGATGAGTGTAGGTCACCTCATTAGCACGCCATTCGTGTCTGTTGGTAGCTTTTCTCATCCAGTGATTTCCCTTTTCTGACGATATCATCAGACCAGTATATATATGACCGGTTGTATAGTGTTTACCCATTTATCTCTTAATGTATCCCACGTTGTTTATTCTGGGAATGACAGGATATAACAAGTTGGAAGTCAGGAGGGACCTTAACCTCCAGTATGTGTTGAGCTTACTTAGAGGAAAGGTATCCAACCCGAGCATGACGTCACTAAACTTAGTGAAAATAAGTTGAAAGCTTGTGTAAAACAAACACATTGTAAGCAAGCTTATTATTCAATAAAAGATTATTTAAAAAATAATAATGCTTGGATAGATGCTATTTCAGCTCCACTTGAGTCATGACAACCTATTCAACTGTTATTAGTTAACATTTCTACTCGTATTAATTTAACACGGTGTCATTTTTTTTGTGTACTTTTTAATTGTAAATGAGTGAACCATGTAGCCTTTCTCATAAATAGTATAATTTGCTTTTGTAACTTAGACTCACCTGATGACCAACCTACCTTGATCTCCATACCCCACAACAAAATGTAGATGAAAAAGTTTGTAATTTTTTTATTTTAAAAGAGTATCCGTGGAGTTTCTTGCACTTCTTCTCAACAGGAATGACATTTCGAAGTGGCGGTAGAGTCTTTGTTACTTTTCTGACGATTCTTAAATACTGTAATGGTTTACATGAATAAAGAATATTCTGATTCTGATTCATACTGGGATCGATTGGATTGTGTGTGCCCGATGAGTATGTGGAGGCGGAGGCCTAAAGGTCTAAACCCCCACCAGCAGTCCCACACTCACACGACTGAGGCATTCTCGCTCTAGGGCACATCTAAATTGACAAAAAAAATAAAAAAATGAACACCTAGTAATAGCAAAGCAAGCATATAATGCATTTACACAATCACATTACAAAAAAGCAAAAAAAAAGGAAAAATAAACTTTAACCTCTACTGACGTATCGTATCAATCAAAAGCAACAACCAATCACTAAACTGGAAACCAAAACAGAAAAACAAAAAGGAAAAGGAAGCGGCATGTACTATGCTAACTACAATAAAGCAGAATCAATAAAATAAAACTAAAACATAAAAAAGGTGCGGGACGAACCGAGCCCGCAGTGTTTACATATTTAATAATAAAAAAAAAAACAATCTACGCATTCGTATTGTATGTCGTTAGAGGTTGCCTGGTGTATATTCCAAGTCTTAGGTCCAGTACCGATGAAATTAAGCTATACTGAACCCAATGCAAAAAGAATCTTCACAATCGATTCATAATTGGCGGAATGATCGCGTAACATACAAACAAAAAAACAGCATTACCTCTTTCTCCATCACAATAACTTCAGTTGATTGTGTAATAGTGTTATATATATTAGATTAGAGTATGATGGGGCTGACATACCTTGTAGGGTAAAAGCCTCTAAATAAATAAGCTTTAAAAAAAATAGTTGAATTGAGAACCTTCTACTTTTAAGAAGTCGGTTAAAAACTAGATTCATGACTCATTTTCGTTCTGTACTACGGGCCTTAGTTTTTTTTATCTTTTATAGATTTACTTTCTCTTTCAATATGTTTAATACTCCACTGTTACACTAAAACCTGAGTTGTATTACAGTTGCTGTTCTGCTTTTTCTTAAATTAATCACTTAAGTGTTCATTGCTAGAGTTACTGCCTAGCTCGAAAATGTTTATATCGAACCAAATCGGATCATTTGGTAGGTATAACCTGTTTATGTACCAAACAAAATAAATAAAGTAGCCTTTGTGTGAAGTTGTAACACACATCTATCCTCACAAACTTATTGTCTCATAACTTTTTACGTCAGTCAAGAGTCTCCATAACCGGCGAGCGTGTATGAGACGAACTATGAGAGTGGAGGAAGCCAGAGAGGTATGTAATGAAAGAACCTGTTGGAACTCTGTACTCTCTGCCTACCCCGCAAGGGATCTGGCGTGATGATATAGATAGATAGATAGAACTTTTTACGTCTCGCTTATAAAATAGTAAGATTCTCCCTATAATTGTTTGACACGTTGGCTTGGTCCAGTTGTTAAGAGCTTAAGCCGCTCCCCCCTCTGGATCGAGTAGTCGCGAGTTCGATTCCCGCATGGGACATGTGAGTGAATTTTGTGTTTACAAATACACCCACGTCACAGGATAATCCCTATTGTTGGACTACGTATTTTTTTTCAAATAAAATAATTAAAAAAGACGTGATCGCGCTTCTTCTATCACAAAACAACTAAGCAGGTTCGAAGAATCACAAAAACTAATTTGAAGATGTCCGCTTCACTTAGCTGTCCCAACATAATTTTAAAAACGTTATTTTCTTTTCTGCTTCAATTATAATGAAAATAAATTGTCCAAGTTTGCTCATCAGAAGTATGTATTAGCGGCCTAGAATTGTTTATTTTTTACAAGCTTTTATTTAACTTGCAATGTACTATGTTTGTTCGGGTGGAATCTTGCAATTCAATTTTCAACTTTTATATTGTAGTCGTTAAGCGAAGTTGGTAATCTTATAGGCTGCTTGAGAAGTCCCAACAGCGGGTGGCCAAATACCTGCCATCATTAATTCCAACTGGGTCCGTGAGGACGTGAGAAAAGACCTTTGCCCAACAGTGGGAATGTATAATGCAGTCGGAAACTAGGCTAGGCGCATCTAGTTTGTACATAATAAAATAAGATAGTACGGTTCATACGCTTTCAATTATGTACACTAGACAGACATTGATTGATCTAATTGATTGAACTATCGATTGATAGTTTGAGGAATGGCATTTTTAAAGCACAATCAGTAACAACTCGTCGGCGGACCGGCTTTTAGTAATAATTTAACGATCAGATTTGAACGGTGATAAACTGAATTCACGTGATTTTTTATCGTGGAACACGGACTATTTAAAGTTCAAACTAAAAGCATATAAAATAAGTGAAAATGAGGTGCTCGTAGTTCGCGATCGTGCTGATCTTAGCGATTACCGAGGTTAAGCAGCGTTCGCCGCGGTCGACCTGAGATGGATGACCGTTTGTAGTAATTCCATTTTCGAGCGTTCTCAAACCTCTGAAGTCAAGCCCATTGGCTCCGACTGCGAGTTACGGTATTTGAATGTCTTATAGGCGTCTTGAAAAGTTACAACAGCAGGTCGCCACAAACCTGCTTTCAATAATCAGCATTGGACCCGAGTGGTATTGGGTATGCGGTATGACCTAATCTCGTTCAGTTTCAGTTGTGACAGAAGGCTATTGTCTAGCAATGGGACAGTAGGTATAGGTTGATCTATGTGGATGGTGTTTTATATGCCAAACAAGTGTCCAAGTTTTTAAGTAGTTAGACGCCCATTTAAATTGTACAATTTTAGGCTCGTTAATTTAAGTCGATTATAAAATAGTCAAAGGCTAAATTGCATATAAAAATAAATTTTAGTGATTAAGGCAGTTGAGTCATCACAAAAATAGAGCAAAAAGTTTTAGTTTTTACACCATTGTTGTTACCATATGTACAAGCAGTGATAGCCTAGTGGTTAGACCGTTGGACTGCAAAGTCAGAGGTCTCGGTGAACCTAAGACCTTTGACTTTGCAGGCACGCACCTCTGTCTTTTCGAAAACATGTGCGTATAAAAAAGTAACCATCACCTGCCTTTAACGGTAAAGGAAAACATCGTGAGGAAAACTTCATGCCTAAGAGTTTCGCGAAGGTTTATGAGGTTCGTTAACCCGCACTGCGCCAGCGTGGTGGACTATGGCCTAAACCCTCTTAGTTTGAGCGGAGGCCCGTGGCCAACGGTGGGACAGTTGTGTTGTAGTCCACGCTGCAGCACAGCTTACTGCTGAGTGGTACCCTATTAGTGCGGCTACGTAGTATGTACATGTAACTTGTTTTATTATTGTTCTCTTTTTTTTTGTTCTCTTTTTTAAAAACGTAGCCCCACACTAGGATATATTCCTGTGTCGTGGGTGCGTTTACAAACATGAAAATTCACAAACAAATACCCAGACCGGAACAAATAATTGTGGATCACACAAAGATTTGTCCCGTGCGGGAATCGAACCCGCGACTATTCGACACAGTGAGCGGAGCAGCTCAAGCTCTTAAAAACTGCGCTAAATCGTCCGTTTCATTTTATAGTTATCATTTTGTGTAGTGTACTTTACTGTTAGCCTATCTAATAAATGTTTCTTTTTTTCTTTTTAACAGGGCTCATATTATTATTATTTCCTAATTAGATTCTTGCCTTTGGCCCGCCTGGTCTAACAGCGTAGTTCGATATATTGACAAAGAGGATTTTTGCGTCCTAGCGTGATGCGCTGACGTAGCTGGGTAGCTTAAGCGCCCTAACACTTTGGTCGACCTTCGATTTGAATGCAGTATCACGTATCGCCAGCCGGATTTAGACCAACTAGACCGACAAGGCATTCCAGATAATAAGACTAGGGCTCGTTGTACCAACGAGTTATATAACGTTGGTAAATGTAGCAGCAAAGTATACGTACAGTTCGCCCAGGCCGCGGTTAGTTTGGTGTGTGTTTCTAACGTACTTTTCAACTATTACCAACAGTATCAGTCTAACAAATACAGTTTTGTTGTTGTTTAGAAATTTAATAACGGAAAACAAGTTACTGAACGAATGGCTTCTACGAGCGCTGGTAATTATATAAAAGGTTCAAACTTTCATCATTGCATAGTACAATGAGAGAAGGGCAAAGTAGATGCTCTGATATTGGAACGAAAATGTGTAGGTAGCTAGGATGTAGAATCTATCTATCTATCTATCTCTATCTATACCATCACGCCAGCTCCCTCGCGGGGTAGGCAGAGAGTACAGAGTTCCAACTGGTTCTTTCCTTACATACCTCTCTGGCTTCCTCCACTCTCATAGTTCGTCTCATACACACTCGCCGGTTACGGAGACTCTGGACTTGCCCTTCAGCTAAGACACGACACTTATCGAATATATACAAGCTGTAACATAATGAACGCAAGACCTAAAAGTGTTTTTTCTAAATCGGTAACTGAACTGATTCCAATAATTTTTAATGTATTTTTCTTTTTTGTAACCTTGCTTAAAATGCTTTTGCTCCTTCAGTGCGCTATAAAAAACTTAATTAATTCTTGATTCATAGCAATAAGTAGATTTCAAATGTATTGCTAAAACGCATATCTCAATGCGCACTCATACATAAACAAGTTTCATTGTGAATTGGGGCATAAAAGTGCTAAAAATGGGTAAAAAACTTTAAATTTGGAAATTTGGTTTGTGCCTTGAATGCACGAAGCAATTGTTTAATTGGGTTGTCTGAGGTCTTGCATTATTCATGATACACCTTGTATAAATCACTTGCGGTATGTAGAGAGCACAGATTTCCAATAAGTACATCCCTAACAGCTTAGCCTTACAGACCTCTCGCGTTTCCTTTACTATCATAGTTCGTCTCATAGACGCTCGTCGATTACTGAGACTGGTTACGGACTCTTGACTTTCCCTTCAAATATGATATGATACAAGATGGACCGATGATCTGATGAAGGTCGCTAGTGGAAGCGTGCAGAACAAAGCCGGTCATTGTAGCGATCTTTGAGGGAGGCCTTCATCCAGTAGTGAATGTCTTTCGGGTGAAGCTAGATAAGATATGGTCTATTTAGTCTCATGGTCTGATAGTCCCATTTGTCAATATCTTTTACGACAACTTAGGAGTGAGTATTCCTTTGATTTTGTATTCAAACGGCGGATGTAGAACTTCAGGTAATGATTTACTTATGACTTTATTTTTATGCAATCTCTTCATATCAACTACTAGCGACCCGCCCCAGATTTGCACGGGTAAATTATATGGATAAACCGTCCTCTTGAATCACTTCATCTATTTGTAAAAACCGTACGAAAATCCGTTCCCTAGATATTGAGTTTATCGCCTTCAGACATACAGACAGACGCGACGGGGGACTTTGTTTTATAAGGTAGTGATACAATATTATTTACAGTTTAAACTTTTATAAATACCAGCGTTTTTTTGAAGATATCCGTTCAATAACTTATTTTCCTTTACAATATTTCTAATCGACAATAAAAGCCATGGAAGGATTACGGGCGTCCTACTTAGTCGCTTTGAGTGTGCCACTGTAAATTAAACTACAAATGCTAATCTTAAATTTCATTCAACCATCTCAAATAACGTGACATTGTTGTCAGCCCGTCAGTCTAGTCGAATAAAAGGGGCCTGGACAGTGCCCAGAGGCCGAAACCCTATTCATTATAAACATTCAAATATCCCAGAGGCAAGCCACTCGACCTCTGCGATAACATCAACTTGCCTACGGCCAATTCGTTTGGACGAAATTACTACTTAATAATACGGTCGTAATTTAATAGAAAAGGTCACTGTTGTTTCTAGTGATGACGGGTAATTTTCATTATTTCGAGTACTTGATGTCCTTCAAATCCTGAGGGGACACACTCTAAATTTTGGAGGAAGAAAAATAAAATTCTATTTGTGGATATTCAGGCTAGCTCGGAATGTCATTTGTGTAGGAAAAACGTTTATCGGACAAAGTATCTTTTCCACTAAGTGTTACTAAAAGCTCAAGGGCGTCTCAATGAGGAACGGCCTCTGCTTACGCAGTCGCTATGGGGCAGGGCGTATACTAGGTGTCTCGCAGTGGTGCTCAGCACCGGCTGGCGAGGTCTGTGTCTGATCCTGTGTGCGGTATCTGTATCCAAAAGAAGGCATGTAAGGGCATCAGGGTCGGTGAGAATATGCCGCGGACGGCGTAAGCGGCTGATGGAGGAGAGTTAGGTTCGTAGTCGGCGGCGGCTACGATTAGCGGATTTCTATGATTGGACGCGTTCGCGAAATATCGAGTTGTCGCCTTTTTAATAAAGGCGCTTTTCTTATTATGACAAAATTGTATGAAAAACTTGTATACAACAATGCTCCTAGCTAAAACACCAGGAAAATATGTGATGGCTGTAATTAAACTATATAAACTGTTAGTCATATTGGAGTTGGAGGTATTGTTTTGGGAAATAACCTGGTGGTTCCTAACGGCTTTCTCAGAAACATTCGTGATGTTAAACAACGCTATATTATATGTATTACTGCTAGAACTATGTAGTATGATAAAACCACGAATTAAATGAACGCTTAATCTAGTGCTTAGAGCGTAGGCTACTTCACTAATTGGATTCATGGCATTGGAATCATGCTCACTAAACAGTCTATGCTTGCAGTGGCTATTTGGTGTGGGAGGTGATGGTTGTCGGATGGTTTGAAAATATTATTAATAGTCTTATATCTCAGTCGTATCACACTGGAGCTGGATGGCATAAATGATTTTGTATAATATGAAAATGTATGTATCTATACAAAGAATGATGAAAAAAATGAATGGAGAATTAGACAAAAAAGACAAGCGCGCTGTTTCTCGCCGGATCTTCTCAGTGGAGGCCGTTTTCCGATTCGGTAGTATATTAGTAAGTGAAAAAAAATATGTAAATATGACTATTAGTAGCACCTCCGCAGGGTTTATGAAAAATAAACGATTTGAGTTTGATTGAGTTTGAGTTTGGATCGAGGGATCGTGGGTTCGATCCTCGCAAGGAACAAAAATTTGTGATCCATAAATGTATGTTTCTGTCTGGGTGTTTGTGTGTGACTTAGGGATAATTACTAGGGCAGGCTTCGATATTCTATTTTGAAAAACAAGCAAACTATCTGTTTGTGGAAATTATCTAAATATTTAGAAGAAAGAATGTCAGGAGGATGAAAACTGGAAGGATGCAGGTACCGGGGAAGACCTAGACTATTTTACCATGTCCAAATAGACAGAGTCTTATCTGAAGGACAAGTCACGAGTCTTTGTAACCGGCGAGCGTGTATGAGATGAACTATGAGAGTGGAGGAATCCAGAGAGGTATGTAAGGAAAGAACCTGTTGGAACTCTGTACTCTCTGCCTACCCCGCAAGGGATCTGGCGTGATGATATAGATATCTAAATATTTCCATGCGACGTGGCGCGTTATTGCATCTAAATGGTGGGTGTCTTTATAAAATTACCATACAAATGAAATCGTCCACCATTTCTCCCCACGGAACGACCAACAGACTTTACTGGCTTATTAAGTTTTAAGGACACCGAGAAATAACTTGGATAAGTCCAGTTTTAAACTTCATAAAACTATCTACAAAGACGTTTAATCTTTCAGTGTGTAACTTAATATTTGAATCAAGAAAAGTATGAAATGACTTTTGGGGTTTGATGTACACGTTTTAAAATGTTTGTGTTTGTGAATTATTAAGTTATTAAATACACCGTCACGCCTATATTTCCCAAGCGGGGGTGGCAGAGGTGTATTGAGTACACCCACTTTACGCCGACGATGTTAGGTCCCGTGTAATAGGGGAGAGCCTATTGCCATATATCGGGCACAATTGCAGACTCCGGATTCATACTGGGAAGTTTTCGTTAGAAAAACTTCTTTTGTCCCACCTAGGATTTGAACCCAGGACCTCGTGATTACCAAGCGATGCGCTTTGCCACTAGACCAACGAGGCACTCTTATTCTCTTCTTCTCTCTTCTTTATTCAAATAGTATAAAATATCAAACAACTAACTGTAAACCTATTTCAGATAAATACAATTACTTTATTTACAATTTTGTCAAATCGTTGGCGTTGGGCAGGGTGCCCAGAAGGATGGCCATAAACGTAGCCCAACACTACCAATAGATATGTCTTGCGTGCGTTTACAAACATGATACTGACATAATCAAATACTGAGTCTGAAACAAATATTTATGGGTCACACAAAGATTTGTCTTGTGCAGGAATCGAACCCGCAACTACTCGATCCAGTGGGCGGAGCGGCTCAAGGTCTTAACCAATTAACAGCAATCTGTCTTTAAAAAAGTTTAATAAAGTGTAAATATTGATTCGAACGCAAAGGCATAAATAAGCTCACTAAATGTTTAAACCATTCAGTATCAGTTTGGAATTGTGTCCGGCAACAGGCTCGCCCCTATTACATGGGACCATATATCTTCGGCGAAAAGTGGGTGTACGCAGTACACCTCTACCACCCCCGCTTGGGGAATATAGGCGTGGAGGTGTGTCTGTATGTAAATAACTATATCAACACTGTAATGAACTATGAAATAACCTATTTGAAGCGGTTAAAAATGAATTCCAAAAGGAGAAAACAAGTTTCCCTCATCATTGTGTAGGGTTCTAAAGATGAATATACAAGGTGTAACATGATTAACGCAAAACCTGAAAGTAGTTTGTTCTTAATCCGTTGCTGAATAACATTTTTGTTATGTATTTTACATTTTTTTTTAAATTTGTAAAATATGCTGTTACTTCTTCAGTGCGGTATAACAAACAAAATTTATTCTTGATTCAAAGCAATACGGAGATATCAAATGCATTTCTAAAACGCATTTCTTAATACGCACACATACACGTTTAATTGTTAATTGGTGTTATTTGGGGTATAAAAATGCTTAAAATTTTGTTTTCTTATTGAATTCGTGAAGCAATAATCTAACCAGGGTGTCTGAGGTCTTGCTTGGCCTTATTTACGATACACCTTGTATGTTAAAGGATTTATTTGTAAAGTTCTTGCGAATGGTAGGTGCATTGAAAGCAAAGCTTCAATTAAAAAGCCATGATCATGTAATTTAACGTTCCAATCTTAGAATAAAAATAATCCAGAAGCTGAGCGAACGCATAATATTTAAGCAAAAAATACTACTTCCAATGGAAGGAGCGACACATTTACGCGAGTAGTAACTCTGACCGTCGTATGAAATAACTTGCTTTGTGCGTGTCAAATTAAATTAAGTTTTGCCTTTCTGCGTCGTTCCTACCTGTAAACTACCTGTTAAGAACAAAGGAAAACATGATGGGGTCATATTTTATACCTAACTAGCGCATTCAGGTGTCGTATTATTTAAATATCGAATTAATTCTTCCGTCTGTAATTGTCATAGTAAAAGAAACGTCCATTTTGTTGGTGTTGCTAGTATAATAATTTAATTTTTTCTCTACTTTTATTTGCTAAGGACATTATTAGTTCTAGTTTTAAATGGTATTAATTGAGTTAACAACTACATAACGGTTTTAATATTTAGTAACAAAGACGAAAGTATAATTTCCCTACATTAAACTACTAAAGTCTTAATAGTTCAAGTTTATGTATTTCATGAGTTTAATATGTATTAAAATACACGTTATCGCAAGAATTATTTTATTATCATCTTCTCTAATGTCATCAACATTTGCCCCAAAAAGTAGTAAATTTTTAAGGGCTACCAACATTACGCGGGTTGGAAGTGTGACGAGTGCGTAGCGGGGGAGTTTTGGCGGGAAGTCGAATTATGTGTTCTTATATGTGCATGAGTGAAGATAATTGAAACAATTTTTTTTTGTGTTGTGATAAAAAGTGCCTTTTCGACTTCCCTCAAAAAGGCCGTCGCAATTGATAGTACGTAAAGTATCCACCGCTTTACTATCCAGGGTGGGGTACTTCATTCATTCCATTATCATCGTTGTCATCAAATTCATCGGGGAGTCGAATTAATTTAAACAAACACGACACATTATATATCTCACTGGACACTGGCAAAATATACTTATAATTAGTGTGAAGCCATAACTTGAAGAAGAAGAAGAGTGCGTAGCATTTATTGAATTTTCGGCTTCTCCGTACGGCGTGCAATTACGACTGGACGCGACTTCTGGTTTATATTTTTTCTAACGTTTTTCGATTGAATGCGCATGGCACGTGAGCTTCTATTTATAACATTTCTTTATGTTTTTCATTTACCCTTTGTTGTAATTACATAATAGCAGCTCAATATTTTGTTACAAGTAAATGCTCTCATTTATATTCATCCTAATATGTAACACTTTGACGACGCGAAAATTGAGCACGACGACCGATATTTTGTAAATGTGAATTTATGAACTACGAACAAATTTGTATAACAATCTTATCAAGCGTCATGCACATTCAAAATTTCAAGAAACATTTATTGTTAAGCCTATAAAATATTATAAATGGTAAAACGCGTCATTTGTCGAACACGGCGTCGAACGTACGCAGGAATATTATCTACTTACATAAAAATGATTTTATGAATTGAGTTTTTGCTTGTACCATTCGTAAGAAAGTTACAGAACAAGTAAATGTTATAATGTATTTATCCTATTTTTAGCCTCATGGTTTTTAAACCATTCAGTCCAAATTTAAAAACTCATAAGACTATTAATCATTTTAAAACTATATGTTTAAGAAATAAGAAAGTGTTGAACACTGGCCTGCTGTAAAAAAATGGTATTGCGTGAATTTAGAATATCAAAATACAGTCTCACAAGGATCTTTTGGTCCGGAGCCAAAATCGAAACTAACGCTGTCATCAAGTGAAAGGACACTGTCGTAAATTGCCCCAGAATCAACAAACATTTGACCCATGTCATCATTATTTATCTATTTTATTAAAATAATGGCAAACATCCGTATTTAACGGACAATTTGCAATTTTAAACGAATATTTCAAATTATTGTAAGTAGTTATATCAAATTCACCGACATCTTTACTGAATGTTAACACACACAATATAACCTCATATGTATTAATGGCTACTAAATTATAACCTCAAATCTAATACTTTTTGTGAAATATTGCGATTACCCCTATGGTCCGTTTAATAATAAATGCCTTAAGAGAATTTATGGGTGATTTAAAATCATACAAGTATTTTTTAATTGCTGTTGGTTCTGGGGCAAATCATGTATGGGCGTAGAACAGTGACCTTTTACTTTATCACAGTTGCAGAGTTTGCTATGAAATGTACCCAAGTTGTGATTTTCCTTCTCCGTGCATAGGTTTTCTCATTACTATGGGTCGTAGTCATTTAATTAGAACAGTTTTCTATGGATGATGTGTCGCCATCTATTCGTATCTGCAGTCGAGTGTAGAGCATTGTGAACCGTGGTATCAATAGCTATGCGAATCATATCCATCCAACGGATTGGGCGCTTCCTCGTGGTCGCTTGCCTTCGATTATATTCTTTTTTAAAATATAATGTCTTAATATTTTTTTTTTGTCCTATTATTCCGTTTAGTCTACTGCGTCCACACGGTGCAGCTTGATTACATTCGTTGAGCAAGTGCGTCAACTCTCTCGAGTTAGTTACACCACCTATTAAAATATTTCCCTGGAAGTAGGAAAAATTTACCAAATAGTAACCCTTATTTCACATCAACGCCCCCTGTCAATGTAATTCATGGACCAAAAGATGCTTGTCTCACTGTATCAACCAAATCAACACAGTACGTTATATTCTATTGTCTTGATTGAATTACGTCCCCTTATATAACCGTTGTTTGAAAATGGCGGGTGTCTATTGCAATTCGATGTTGCCAACAATAATAATTTATAATATTAGACCTGTTAAGAAGAAACTGTCCCACCGTTGGGCACGGGCCACCTCTCAAACTGAGAGGGTTTAGGCCATAGTCCACCACGCTGGCCCAGTGCGGGTTGGCGAACTTCACACACCTTCGAGAAACTCTTAGGCATGCAGGTTTCCTCGCGATGTTTTTAAAGCAAGTGATAGTAAATTTTTGCTAACAATACTGTGATGAAATTTGCCAAAAAAATTGAAAACAATTTTACCAAAAAATTGATACTTTTAAACTGCCTTATTGGTCTAGTGGCGAATAATGCACTTTACGATCACAAGGTCCTGGGTTCAAATCCTAGGTCGGACAAATATACTTTTTCTATTGAAAAATTCCCTGTATCAGTCCGGAGGTTCGCTCCCTTTGGATAAAAGCTGTACACAGTATACCTCTGCCACCCACCCTTGGGGAATGTAGGCGTGACGGTAATATACACAACTATCCACTCTCTATATCAAAACAGACAAACAAACAAGTTTATCATTCTTACCACCGTTCGTAAACATGTTTTCACAGAATGTAATTGAGTGTGTCGGAAGGTATACCAAATTACTAAAATACTATCTCTCGAACTGTCTATGTATTACAAAAGACTTCATAACCGTACCTATATTAGGAAAGAAACGGGACAAATGACTTCGAAGTACTCCTTTTGTAGACTTTTTCTACAGCTTACTGAGAACTGGGATTGGTCATGCTCATTAAAAAGTCTATACTTGCAGTAGCTATTTGGTGCGGGTCACTTCCTTCCTTCTAATATGGTCGAGGGAGGTGATGGCTGATCAAGTGGTCATACTCATGAACGGGTGCTGCTTGTGCAGACTGGTCCACCCAGAATCGTGTAGCTTATCATTTTAAAAAAATATTATTATTAGTCTTATACTTCAGTTGTAAGTCATCATACTGGAGCTGGATCGCATACTTAAATTTATATAATATAAAAGTGTATGTATATATACAGAATGAGGAAAAAAAATTAATAGAGATTTAAAAAACAGAAACTTTTTAAAAAAAAGGGAAACCGACTTCAAAATGCAAAAAAATAAATATTTGAAGTCGGTGCTGGTTGGTGCAGTCGGTTACTTGGCACCGACTTCAAATATTTATTGTTTGAAGTCGGTTTCCCTTTAAAGTTATTTATTTTGTAATTTTTAGTGATGAGTGAATTTATTATTATTATTTATATACCTCCTTTATATTATCCTACTTATTTATACAGTGAGGTACCTACAAGATTGATATAAAACTCATAATAACTGAATTTTCACATTCATGCTATTTGCCGTATAGAAAACCCCTGGTGTATTTTCACAGCCCATTGTCCAATACCAATAAAATTTTAATTTGAACATCACGGAGCTATGCTGAACCTAATGCAGAAAGAATCATCAAAATCAGTTTATGAGCAAAGAAATTACAAAAGAGTACAGACGAATTATGAACCTCCTCCTTTTTTGAAGTCGGTTAACATTCTGCTTAGTTCTATAGTAGGGTACCTATAGGATTGACGTAATACCCATAATATCTCAATCTGCGCATTCGTATTGTTTGTCGTTAAGGAGTTCCCTCGTGTATCTTCAAAGTCCAATGTCCAATACTGATGAAATTAAAATGGAACCACCTTGAAACTATACTAAATCCAGCGGGAAAAGAATCATCCAAATTGGTTTATAAGCAAATAAGTTATTTAAAAACACAGACGAATTATGAACCTCATCCTTTTTGAAGTCGGTTAACATTCTGCTTAGTTCTATAGTAGGGTACCTGGTGCATCTTTAAAGTCCAAGGTTCAATACTAATGAAATTAAAATGGGACCACCTTGGTGCTATACTGAACCTAATGCATAAATAATCATCAAAATCGGTCCACAACTGACGGAAATATCGATGAACATACATAAAAAAAAGAAAACGAAAAAAAAGCATACATACAACCGAACATAGAGCCTCCTCCTTTTTGAAGTGGGTTAAAAAGACAAGTCCGCTGAGTTTCTCGCAGGATCTTTTCAACGGAAGCCGTGTCCGATTCAGTGGTAGATTATTGAGATAAAAAAAGGTAAATATGACCATTTGTAAGTACTCTCGCTGGGTTTATACAAAATAATTTGTGTTTGAATTTGAAAGTAAACAGTAATTTACACTTAAATAGGTATTTGGATCGATTGCACGGATTGTCTTAGCTTTAGTAATACTTTAGCATCACACGCAAAATTCCTATTTGCGTTGAATGCCTAGTAGGTTAAGTTAAATAACTGGGCTTTTAATAATTCAAGATACGTTTTGTTTACCATTATTTAGTTTTCATCGTCTTCAAGAACATTCCGTTAGCAGGTGCCTTTGGTTCCTCATGTAGCCTAAGTAAAATGTACTTATGTTTCTATATAATACACCGTCACGCCTATATTCCCCAAAGGGGGTGGCAGAGGTGTACTGAGTACACCCACGTTTCGCCGACGATGTTAGGTCCCATGTAATAGGGGGCGAGCCTATTGCCATATACCAGGCACAATTCCAGACTCCGGACTCATACTGGGAATTTTTCGTTAGAAAAACTACATTTGTCCGACCTAGGATTTGAACCCAGGACCTCGTGATCACAAAGCGATGCGCTTTGCCACCAGACCAACGAGGCAGTCCGAGGTAATGATTGATTATATACGTTTCCGGTACTTACTTAAAGGTAACATACTTAAAGGACATTGTCGAAAATTGCCCCAGAACCAACAAACATTTGACCCATCATTAATTATCTATTTTATTAAAACATGCAAATTTCCGTATCTAACGGAAAATTTGCAATCTGAAACGAATATTTCAAAGTGTTGTAAAAACTTATATTGTAGTTGCCGACATCTTTACTGAATGTCAACACATACAATATAACCTCTTACGTATTAATGGCTACTGAATTATAACCTCAAAATCGAATACTTTTTGTGCAATATTGCGAATTCCCCGCTTGTCCGTTTAATAATAAATGCGTTACGAGAATTTATGGGTGATTTGAAATCATACTAATATTTTTTTCTTGCTGTTACTTCTGGGGCAAATCATGTATGGGCACAGAACAATGTCCTATTAATATAGGCCATGAAAGTCTTTCAGCTGACTAAATCATTAGAAAATATTATTAATTCTACCCCTTTTTTTGTCAACGAATAAATATTCATGTGGGAATAACAACAAATTTTGGAGTCAAATAGGTATTTTAAAGGCCAAACTCCGGCATGATGTTGAGATATCATTAATACCTATATACGCACTAAAACTGTTTATACTGTAATCTGTAAGAGCCGTAGGGGTTTTAGTAGCGAATCCGGTAAGTCAGTTACTTACCTTTGACCTTATCAGAACAGGGATGAATGTGGTTATTTAGTGCTCTAAGCGTATTGGGCTCAAACTATCGTGTATCTTCAAAGTGTATCTGAGGTAGTGGAACAGTTTATTAATTATGATTTGGTATTTTAATTTCGATACATATTTTGCATTATAAAATTCTAATTTCTTCTGCCTCATAGGTGTAGTGGCTAATAATGTGCTTTGCCATCACGAGGTCCAGGGCCAAGCCCTAAGCCAGACAAAATTTTTCTATCGAAAAATTCCCAGTATCAGTCCGCAGTCCATAATTATATCTGGTATATGGCAATAGGCTCGTCCCCTACTACATACGACCAAAAAGTAAGTGAACACCTCTGCCATTTCGGAATATAGGCGTAACGGCGTTAAATTATTTTATTTTTTATTTTCTTCTCTAGACCTATGAGAATGGAGGAAGCGAGCCATGTAAGGAAAGAACCTGTTCTAGCTCTCTATTATCTACTTACATCGCAAAGGATTCAGCTTAATGATAGAGATAAATAAAACAGAAGACCCCCAGGCGGCTAATAATTGAAGTACAGAGATATTCGTCAAATAGTGTACAATAAAAATACCAAACTTGTTAGGGATAGTTAGGAAGAAAGAGAAAAGAATATACCTTCACAATGCTACCAAAACACACCCATATATTTTAGTATAATAATTTAGGTTTTCTAGGTACTGGTACTTATAGTAACCATTGAGTTTGTCATACGTAGATCGAATTATCCAATCTACCGGAGGGTTAAGTCAAAATTCTTTAAACCAGCAAATATGTAGGTATGCCAAATTGAGTTTGATTGCTCTCGGTATCTCGCTATTTTCCTCTGAAATGTGTCATTGTTAATCATATCCATCTTTTTTGTATCACTTGTAGACGTAGAAAGGATAAGTATTTTTTGTTATGTTTTCACTACTGTATATGGTGATTTCCTTACTTTATATAACAGAACCCGAAATTAATAATAATATGAGTTATATTTATTTATTCAGAAAGAAGCATCTTCTTACAACCATTAAAAAAAAACATTTCAGGGGCGGCGCGGCTCGTCAGCTGGCCAAAAGATACCTTTGGTGTTCCGAATTTTCACTCTAGCTATGATATTCAGATAGGTCTGTAGGTAGATGTTACTTATTGAAGTGTTCTTTATTATCAGTAAACAATAAGTATTGGGTACATTACCTGGGCTTTCGCTCCAGGACGTCTAAAATTAAATCGTGTATATGTTGAACAATATATCGAAGTCGCCAAGTTTGTATTCACTTTGTTTCATTACACATGTCTCGTTCTATTTCTGTGCCTTTGAAACGTCGTCCTTTGAACCGTAATAGTTTCTATTTGTGATCGGGCGAGTTGCTAGCAATTTCAATAAGTGGTTTATTGCTTCCTGGATGCCCACCTGCCCCTCCCTCGTGAACTGATTCGCGCCTCAATTGAAATTAAAACCGAATTGCTTTTAACAGTATAAATGCGTTTTTTTATTGCTGTGCACTTCGTTCCCACGTTTAGCTTAAGTTCGTATGAAAGTGTACTTTTACTTTCTACTCTACACTAGAAGCTTACCACAGCCCCCTGTACGTGGTTGACAGAGTTCATACAAGTTCTTTCCCCACAGACCTCTCGCGTCCTCCACTCTGATAGTTCGTTTCATACCTACACGCTAGTAACGGAGACTCTTGACTTGTCTATCGGATACCTCCATCCTCCCACTTTCCCATTGCATATCTGTTTCGTCATTCTTTCCTCCAACATTGTGTCTATATGTCCGATCTATCGGAGCCCTTTCTCACCATTATCTATAGCGACACTTTTTCCATAGATATTCTATTTCTTGTACCTATTAAGCTACTACAGCAGCTTTATATATACTTAATATATATTATACTACTTTGCACATTTGGAATTGTTAAACATCCTCTCGTAACATGAGTAATGTTTCGCCGGCGGCGCCGCAAGCTACTGTCTAAGACTTATCACTCGCGTGCATTTGAAAGCACTGAACGAACGGCATTATCAGAATCACGAAAAACTTTAACCCTTCACTGCTACGCCTCTAGGGCACCCTAGGTATATGGGACTTACTATTTGAATAACTTTCGCACTTTTTAAGACTGCGCCCAAATAGTTTTAGGGGCGTTTTAACACTTTACGTGCAATGTGTTCGCAAAAAGAAGTAATGCAGGACGACCTCCTAAATTATGTAGGACAAAAAGAGGTTGATGTACGCCCCTGCTACATTTAACGAATTCCTTTAAAGATTATTTCGCAGAAATTGGCTTACTTATTATTATTAACATTTTATTATCATCACCAATCAGCCTGTTCACTGCTGAGCTGAGTGTAGGTCTCTAACACGCCATTCGTTCCGGTCCTGTGCTAGTCGATTTCATAATTTTCCGGCCACCTTCACCTGCCTTTGGGCCTTTGTCCTTTCTGGGCCGCCCCTCTGTCACCTTGGTCTTTGGTCCGAGCCATCGTCCCGCCTCACCAAGTGTCCACCAATATTAACACTTCATCATCATCATCATCATCTCAGCCCATACTTGTCCACTGCTGAACATAGGCCTCCCCAATCGCTTTCCAGCGTAACCGGTCCGATGCCACCTGCATCCAACGACACAATAACAATATTAACACGTATGTAGAAAAAAATGTTTTTATTTTTTTTCTTTTAATTTAAGTGTTCATGAAAATTATCTAACTGTAAATCGCTTGTCCTACTCGATCGAATTGATAAAGGTTAGATTTTTATACAAAGTTTCAGAAACTCTTTATAGTTGTCTTTGGTCTGGGTTATTGCTTAAATAGTACCTAGACCTTTTTTGGTACCCATATTGCAATAGTTTTCTAGAAAATCGTAGTTTCGTTATTTGCACAGCTGTTATGTTAACGGGATTGCCTTTAGGCCACGATATAATCTCATCATGTAAGCGTTTGACTACTGTATTATAATATTTTATCTAACAATATTTTATTAGACTGATTATTTATTTAGGTAATCAATAAATTTGCCTAATTCGTATTATCTTTTACGGACTGTTGTCTCAAACGTATTTTGTGTTAAACCTTGCACTGGGGGCACTTTCAAATTGTAATCTTAGATTTTTTTTTCAATCTGATCTAATTACTTATTTATGTTATGAACCATTGTCATCTATCATTATCATTCGAAAGACTACAAAGGGATCGCGAAGATCGCGATGACTACCGCATGTTTGCTGAAAGCATCCAGCTGTTACATGCGACCTTCCCCAGGTCATCGGCCCATCTTGCAGGCGGCCTGCGCACTTCACGTCGTACTGTAGCATAACCCATACTTCTTATAGTTTAGAATAGGTATTATTATCTCTAATTCGATTTAATAATCTACCACCGGATCGGATGGTCAATACTGAAAAATTCTATCTATCTATCTATCTATAACCTCACGCCAGATCCCTTGCGGGGTAGGCAGAGAGTACAGAGTTCCAACAGGTTCTTTCCTTACATACCTCTCTGGCTTCCTCGACTCTCATAGTTCGTCTCATACACGCTCTTGACTTGTCCTTCAGATAAGACTCTTAAGATGTATTCTATTTTTCATCAAATTGTCCGTAGGGATCGTAAAGTTTTTTAGTAACTTATTAACCCCCTCTCCTGCACTAGTGATATGTGATAAGGTTTTAGACTTACCCCTCAAAAAATAAATACACCAAATATCTCACTACACGCCCCACCCCCTTGTGATATTTCGTGTTTTTTCAGAACCCCCTCGCCCCTCTTGAGCCTCACGTGATTGATGAACAATTCGAACGAACAATGTTCAGGTGGATTATTCCCGCATTATGCATTTCCAAACAGTGGCAAATCACGTACGAATATACAATATATATATGTATGTTAGTTGAGCAAAGCTAATCAACGCAAGTGAGTACATATTGACAAGAGAGTTATCTATGTTAATAATCTGTATTTATTACGGTTTGCAAGCTATCCTTATTAGCAAAATGTAGCAAACTTAATAAATATGAAACTATATTATTTAGTTGATTACGAAAAGCAGAGTGGTTTATTTATGTTTAAAAATATGCCACTAATAAACCAATTCAGTATACAAACTCAAATAATACCATGATCAAATATAAATTGAAGAGCGAACAAATAAATATTGCTACTTTATGAAATGAAACTGTTTTATTTAGTTTTTTACGATATGTACAGTTATTTATCTAAGGTATGAATGTTAGCAGTATGATATTTCAAACATATCAATATACCAATTCACTACCAAACCCAAATAGTAATATGATCGAGTATAAATTCAAGACTGAACAAATACTTATTTGTATTTACGGACAGTCATGAATTTTAAAAGGGATATTCTAAGAGACTGTTAAGCTACGCCAAAAATAATAAATTTCTATCTATCTTTGTCATCACGCCAGATCCCTTGCGAGGTTGGCAGAGAGTGCAGAGTTCCAACAGGTTTTTTCTTACATACCTCTCTGGCGTACTCCACTCTTATAGGTCGTCTCTTACACGCTTGCCGGTTACGGAGACTCTTGACTTGTCCTTCAGATAAGACACGGTCTATTTGATCATGGTAAGATAGTCTATGTCTTCCCTGGTACCTATTTTCTTCCACTTTCGCATTGTGTATCTGTTTTGTTATTCTTTCTTCTGACATTCTTTCTATATGCCCGAACCAACGGAGCATACCCTTTCTCATCTTTACACCGATACTATCTTTCATACCTTCTCACTTTTTTACTAGGCTGTTGCAAATACGATCGGTCAGCTTGACCCCACACATCTTCCGCAGAGCTCGCATTTTGACTGCATTTATTTTAATTTCATAAAATAAATTAAATTTTTGAAAAGAAAACACCTGAAATTTTGTATACGTTTGTGTTTTCTTTATATAAATAAAACTAGCAGTTTCTTGCGGCTTCGCACCTGGTCGACAACATCGCCATCTACCTATGTTACTTCTGGTAATGCAGCTTTCTAATACTGAAAGAATTATTAAAATCGGTTCAGTAGTTTAAGAGATTATCGATTACAAAAGATAAATCTTTGCTCTTTTTTTTTTTTTTTTTTAAACGTATCCCCACATTAGGATTTATTCCTGTGTCGTGGGTGCGTTTACAAACATGAAAATTCACACACAAATACCCAGACCGGAACAAATAATTGTGGAGCACACAAAGATTTGTCCCGTGCGGGAATCGAACCCGCGACTATTAAACACAGTGGGCGGAGCGGCTTAAGCTCTTAACCACTGCGCTAAATCGTCCGTCTTTTTAATATTAGTATAGATTCTAGTGGCGTATTCGTTATTGTTCTCCTTCTAAATGGCTTGACGACTGATTTTGATGATTAGTTGGCCCTGGTAGGTGGCGCGTTGTCGCTCGGGTCCGCTATGTAAATATAAAATTAACGCTTGTAAAGCCGCAGGAAACTGCTAGCAAAATTATAGATATAAGACACATGCCACAAATTACTGATGCATCACGAAGTGTAAACATAGATATTACATGGCTGTTCCGGTAGTCATACTTGTGAACGGGTGCTGCTTGTAGGGACTGGTCCATCTGGAATCCTTTAGACACTCTTTATAAATAACATCATTAATCTCATATCTCGGTCGTAAGGCATCACACTGAAGCTAGATCGTAAGCTATTTATTTGTAACCTATTCATTGTATTCACAATATGATTTAAAAAAAGAGAAAGTGAAAAAGAGAAAGAGAATTAAATAAAAAAACAAACAAGCGTGAGTTTCTTTGCCGGGTCTTCTCAGTGGAGGCCGCTTTCCGATCCGGTGGTAGATTAGTAGTTAAATTAGATTTAAATAAAACTGTAAATTGACTATTTGTAAGCGCCCCCGCAGGGCTCATACAAAATAAATGATTTGAGTTTGAGTTTACAATAATTAAAATCCGATGTTTTGATGTAATTATAAAACTCCATTATGAGGTATCGACCTCATAAAAATAAAGGGCGATTTTATTTCGAAATCACGATACAATAAGTCAGTTCAGATCTATAGCCGGCGGCGTTGTCGAGTGATTTCTACAATAAAGACCTTCCTGTATGACTCGACTACATTTGGAATGACGTAAACGCGCTACTTGCCCGAGGGAATGAAGACAGATAAGGTCCCTTGCGAAGTTACAAGCCCGTTTGCCTTTGGGCAAAACGTTTTACCGATTGAAGACGGCTTGGTATATAGGGTAGAGCGTAGGCCGCCCGCTCACTGGATCGATTAGACGCGGGTTTGTATTTAAAACACGATCCACACATTCCTTTCCTAAAGTTTTGTAGGACATCCGATTTACGAAGCGTTCTCTCTCTCACACTTTCCAACTTTGGGCTAAGACAAGGACGATAGGACGTCCGATTTCTATAATGTTAGCACGACTGTGCTACACATTCTCCTATTTAGGAGTTAGGATAGAAAAGTTTAGTTTGTGCTTTACACGGGACAAATTCTTCCATCCTGGAGAATTGTTAAATACCCTTGCAAACAGAACGACTTAAACAAAGTGAGCGATGATGCGACGGACTTGTTATATTGGAGCCTAAAATGTGTGAACGGGAATTATCAATTAGAGAGTGTAACACATTCGAATTTTCCAAGTGAATCATGATATTTCTTGACCCCTTGGGGAATATAGGCGTGATGGTATTTATTTTTTATATTATCCATTAATATTGGGGTCACCCATGCCGACTGTTTGAATTAGGGATCAAAATTGTTGCTCCAAATGATTTGTTTGTGAATTTTCATGTTTGTAAATGCACCCACGACACAAGAATAAATCCTAGTGTGGGGCTACGTTTTAAAAAACAAGAAAAAAAAATATTTCGCAGCACAAGCTTTATTGAATCCATTCGCTCATTAAATCAAATCAAAATAATCCTATAAATGACTTTAAGATAGTACAGTATAAAAATTCTGAACGTTGATTATGCAATCAATTATATGAATAACCTGTTATTTGTTGTGCTAAACTGCTTGTTATTAACTCGATAAAAAGTTGAAGAATTCTAAAAATATTTATCGTAAAATCATAGCACAAGGGACGTATTCGTCCTGAAACATTTATATTCCATGTAGATTTGTAAACGGAAAAGACATAATTACGCACTTAAAAACTGGAGATGACAGTAAAAGATAAAAGAAGAAAGACGGCAGCAGCATCTCCTTGTACAAAACATTTTATATTTCCGCGGGAGATATTGAAAACAGCCCGAGGCGTTCTCTTAGGTATACTTTGCCAGTATAATTAAACTTTTACAAATAAGCTGTCACAGAAATGGAAAAACGTATTTTTAGGGTAACATTTTTAAAATGATTCGGGTTGGATTTGTTTCGACGAAATCACTTAATAATACGGCGGGACGGGCGGGCGACGACTTGGGGCGGGCGGCGGTGTCTGCCCCGCTCGCTTGAGTCGGGAACGAGGTAAATTCTACAGGAAGGGACACCCGACCCGAGTGTCCCTTCACGGCTTAATTCAGAAAAACCGTGAGATCGCCGGATCTTTATGTACTGTTTGCGAATTCGACCGTCGATGTTTCAACCCTTCAAGGCTTTCAGTACTTACGTACCTATAAATATAAAAAGTTATTCTGCGCTCCGACCCGACAATTTTTCATGCTTAGGGTCGGGTGCCGGGAAATTTATATTAGCTTTTACCCTTAATTTAGTTTTATTTTCTAACAGTAATATTACCGAGTTTTATTGAAAAGGAAGTTGAGATCTATCTGCATGAGTAAAAGTCATTGCAGTGGTCGTAACAACCATATATGGGGATATAATAAAATGGAGGTGAGGGGGAAGATATGTATATTCATTTGATAATTAACCGGAGAAATCGGGCTATTGATTAGGGTTGCACAATATAATAATTTTACCAAAAATAATGGTCCAAATGCTGTAATTTTACGGTCAAATTAATATCCTATCTATATCATCACGCTAGATCCCTTGCAGGGTAGGCAGAGAGTACAGAGTTCCAATAAGTGAATAAATTAATATCCACTTCGTTTAAATTTTAAAGGCCAACAATATATTACAAGTTTTACGCTTTACCATATTGTTTCTAATATTTGACAAGCAAAAATATTAAAAAACAGAAAAACCCTGCATCCGTGTCAAATTGAAAAAAATAATTAAGGAACTGGTTTTAATTTAATATTAAATAGTTATTGCAGATATTGGATGCCTATTATTGACCATTTAAATAATAAAAAAAACACCATAATACAACGTGAACAACAAATGTACCAAATAACTTTTCAAAATTGTATGTATATAATGCAATCTATCTTAAATAAGAAAAATATCCTTTCGTAAAATTTGTTATCTTTAATATTTACGGTAGGTACTTTTCCTCTAGGACTCGTACGTTTCCCTCTTAAATTTTAATTTTTAGTAAGTTATATACGGTATTTTACAGTACGGTAACTTAAATAAACTTTATTACTTTATTTTACTACGGCAATTTTCTTGGTTCACATCCCTAGTTATATTAACCAACATCCAAAATTAACTATAAAGGGTGGTGCTTAAAATGGATATTAAAACTAATGACAGTCAAAAAATTCTGCGGTAGTATAATTTTACGACGGACGGTTTAGCGCAGTGGTTAAGAGCCTACGCCGCTGTATCTAATAGTCGCGGGTTCGATTCTCGCACGGGACAGATCTTTGAGTGATCCACAATTATTTGTTTCGGTCTGGGTATTTGTGTATGTGAATTTGCATGTTTATGAACGCACCCGTAACACAGAAGTAAATCCTAGTGTGGGGCTACGTTTTTATTTATCGAAAAATAACAAGCTTTTATTTAACTTGCAATGTTGGTTTGTTTAGGATAGAATACGGAGTTCCTTCCTCATAGAATACGGAGTTAATTAATATTCTGGTTTAGTTCTGATGGCAATGCATTTTTGTGTAAAGCATGATCTGAATCTACACCCAGGATTGGCTCCAGACGAAGGAACTCAACGGCCAACAGCATAGACATGAAATTTTAATTAGCCGTTTTAAATGGCACCATTATTTGGTCGCATAAACATGCATGATTTTTTCTGTACATTTATTTTATGATTGATCATATAGAATGATTATTACGGGAACTGAAATTCCTTGATTTAATTTATTGTGAGTGAACGCCAGTAGAGCTTTGTCTCCCATATAATGATACCATTACAAAAGGGAATAACGGTCTACCGTTCCCTTTTGTAAGCACATTTCCAAATTGAAAGGAACGCGCCGGTGAATGCCGAAAATCAGAGGTTTGGTAATAAGTAATTTGTGTTACCTGATGGAGCACTGAATTTGTATACTCAATATGTAATGTGGATGTTGTATTATGTTCTAAGGGGTGTCATTCATGCTAATATTAGCGGTACCATTCGGGCTGTTAATATTAGAATTACAGATACTAAAATTAGCTAGCTTATAATTTGCCTTATCATCTATTATTATCAGGGGTCCGTGAGATATGTCTTTATCATTGTACCGTATATTAGTGATTAGATTTTGTTTTTTCAAGACCGGCTCTCTACCAAATATCGATTGATGGAAAGATATTCACCCGTAGAAATAGCATAGTAGCAATAACTGTAATAGTCCAACTATTCAGAGCTGTGGATACAGTAAACCCTGTTATTCCAAATAGTGTTGTACTGCTTCCGACGAAACCATCCCCATGTGGCACTACAGAGTGTTGCCGCAGTTCTGTAGTTTCGCAGTTTGCGTCGAATGAGAGATGAGTATATAAACATCTATAAAAATCCAACAATCCAGTTAATAAATTTTGGAAATAGAACATGTTGCTGCTGTTACCATTACGATTTGCTATTAAAGTGGGTAAGAACAACAATCGACTTAATAGATTTACTATTACAAGCAGTCGCAGTTCAAATCTTAAAGCTTAATAGCGACCTAAAGGTAAGAATATTGTATGTTTTGTTATTAAGTTTGAAATTAAGTTATAATTTCCAAATAACATTGTTCGTTAAGTAAGCAGCAACGGAGAAAACATTCAAGTGAACTAAAGATTAACGTATAACGGTAGGAGAAAATACGGTGGTTTAAGTGAGGTCGGCAGGATGTGTTCCACAATTTTCCGACGAATGATCGGTCGTGCGCGAAAAGTTTCGAATTACGGTTGGCCCGCTTGCTTTAGTTTGCTGAAATATTATACGCAATCACTCGTTCCAATTTAAATTACTTTCGTAATTAAAATTCTGAGAAGTCTATAGCGATCGGGAATCTGGAGCTTAAAATTGACGGTTATGAGTTCAATGTGCAAGCGTACTTTCCGGGGATTGCTGAAATTAAAATAGGAGGAAAAATCCATCTGCAGTCGGTAAAGTCTTAAATTTGCCGACACAAGCGACCGTCGGGCGCGCCGCCCGCCCTCCCCTGACAGCCTGATTACAAAGTTTCAACAGAATGATGCCGAGAAGGATTTTTTAATGAATATTAATTCCTTTCAAGTAAAACAAAGTTTGCTCTCGGCGCGAATCGGTAATTGCTTCGGTTTTCGCCTACGCTGAAATTCTTAATCCCCGCTAAGGTTGTTGAAATGCTTATGCTGCAAAGTAGATTTAAGAACTTTGATTCTTTGTTGTGATTGATGATTGACCAAAATCGATTATAATTGATACAGTAAACGCACGCACGCACAATTGTGTGCGTCAATAGCTGCAGATAGATGTTGATTGAGACAGAAATAATGACAATCATTTAGTGTTTGAAATGTCATTGTTAATCACTGGCCTTGGTGAAAATACGTTTACTGGATCAATGATATTTTATATCCCTTACGCCCGTTTTCTTTAAAGTGTACACACATACTATACCCACAGCCCAATGAGGTATTTTGTAGTCCTAACATGATATCTGACGACGATTTAGCGCTGTGGTTAAGAACTTAAGCCGCTCCGCCCACTGTGTCCAGGGTCTGAAGATGTAGCCGGAAGGAAGATAAGAAGAACTTATATGTTATCATAAGAATGCCTCAACTTAATTGACGGACGATTTAGCGCAGTGGTTAAGCAGTCAGCTTGAGCTGCTCCGTCCACTGTGTCTAATAGTCGCGGGTTCGATTCCCGCACGAGACATATCTTAGTGTGACCCACAATTATTTGTGTCGGTCTGGGTATTTGTGTATGTTAATTTTCATGTTTGTAGTCGCACCCACGACACAGAAATACATCCTAGTGCAGGAGCCATGTTTAAAAAAAGGGAAAAAAAGATAGGGGACGAGACTATCGCCATTTTTCGGATACATAATTTAACCCAGCTTTCCAATATTTAAGGTTTTATCGTGCATTACATTACGCGACGCTTTCTTTAATTTTTAGCAATTAACAATCACACAACGGCTTTGCAAAACCTAAAGGTGCGAGACGGGATTTCAACCAAGGAACTCGTGATTACAAAGCCATTAAAAGAAGTCTTACAGATCTTTAGCTTTGAAGAGTTTCTGTACAAAAATGTTACTATCCTATGCTACTAAATTTAGTTATACTCATTTTATATATACGCGAAAGATAGTAAGGATGTCTGTTTTTTTATTTTTCTTTCACGCAAAAGCAACTAAACAGATTTTGATTAAACTTTATACTAATATAACACCTAGGCTATATTTTATGAAGATATTACAAAATATACATACATATATTTGAATAATTAGCGAATAGGGATAAATATAGTCTTGAATTCTCGCCTTCCTGTTTCAATTCGTAACACGGCTCTGCACAACATCTTTCAAATGGAGTACAAAAGAAAAATACGACTTTATGATATTAAACCGGCGACTTAACTCCGCGAGGCCCTCAATTAGGTGCTCGGTATTTCTAATGCTCACCCATCATTTACAATAGGAAGAAATCAATGTTATTATTTAATATTTGTATAATAGATTATGTCAACTCTTTACCCACTTTTAGAAATGTAAAAAATATTGTTAAAAAGTGATTAATCACTTTATCCTATGATAACACTAAACGTATTTTTACAAATTATATCTGATTAAATAAGACACACACATTCACCTACGCACACACACACACACACACATTCGCGCACGCGCACGCGCACACACGCACACACACGCACGCACACACACATACACACTCAATTACAATCGCACACGATACGCAAAAACAAACTTATATTATATAGGAGATCATTATTATTTGCCTTTGTTTTTGATACATTACAATGTTTAATTGAATATTTGAATTTAATTTAATATTTTATAATGACGTTACCTTGAGATTTATGTGAGTAAATTTTGTTTGCTTTTCTTTTATTTTTAATAATTTTTGTTATAACTTGTCCCTGAACCTGCATCCAACAAAATTGTAAACCACAATATGATGAAAGTGGAAGGATGTAGGTACCGGGAAAGACCTAGACTATCTTACTACGATCAAATATACCGAGTCTTATCTGAAGGACAAGCCAAATGTCTCCGTAACCGGCGAGCGTGTTTGAGACGAACTATGAGAGTAGTGGAAGCCAGAGAGGTATATTAGGAAAGAACCTGTTCGAACTCTGTACTCTATGCCTACCCCGCAAGGGATCTGGCGTGATGATATAGATAGATAGATAATATTTGAAATTGTCTGGTTTCTCCGCAATACAAGCCACGAGCTTAGTGCAGGAATTGTTGTTAATATAATTGTAACTCTTATGATAATAAATAAACACTAGTATATATATAGTATAGTTACCCTATAATTTAGGGCAGTAAGCCCTGTTGTTTCCCGACTATTTTTTAGCGGACGACTGTGTGAAGTAGTCAGGAAAAATCTGTGTGTGACCCACAATTATTTGTTCCGGTCTGGGTATTTGTGTATGTGAATTTTCATGTTTGTAAACGCACCCACGACACAGGAATAAATCTAAGTGTGGGGCGACGTTTTTAAAAAAGAGAAAGAGTGTGAGAGACATTCTGATTGCCCCGTTGACCTATTGTTTAACAACGCGGGTAACGGTTACCAATCCTACCTGTTCAATCCTAGGTCGGGCGAAGTGAAATTTTTCAATAGAAAATTCCCGGCATCAGTCCGGAGTCTGGCAGTGTGCAATAATTGGCCCCCTTTTGCATTGGGATTTAACATCGTCCGCGAAAGTGGGTGTACACAGTAAACTTCTACTACTCCCGCTTAGGATATATAGACGAGACGGTGTATAATGATCATATTTGTTACATACTCTTGAAAGTCTAGTATTTAAAAAAAATCTTTTCATCTCTAATTAGTTAGAGATGTAAAGATTTTTTTTAAATACTACTTCTACTTTATCATCACGCCAGATCCCTTGCGGGGTAGGGTAGATGGTACAGAGTTTCAACAGTTTTTCAAACATCATTTACATAAAAGATGTTTTTTTGTTATGCTCAAGCCTACTAACACAACGTACTAGATATGATAAGCGTAAAAAAATATCATCGTATTTCTGTTAAGTTGAAAGTATATACTGAAGGATGGTATTTTAATTGTATTTGAGGCCAACGGCATTTTTTTCACTCACTACGTTGGGCAAACGGGTAACATTATTCGGTTTAATAAAAACAAAATAATATATAAACGAAAGCAATAGTAAACTAACATTAAATAAAAAAATTCTATTTTGTTTTTACTTTCATTAAATGTGTGTTTCGCGATTTCGAATGTGTAGGATCTTGTGTAGTGTGATTCAGAATTTATTATTTTTTTTCGTTTCAAGTTAACTGTAGATCTATAAAGATAATTCCATTATTTATTAAAATAGTGTTTCATGTTGGAGCTTTATACTCTCTGCCTATCCCGAAGGGGATCTGGCGTAATGATATAGATAGATAATGATTCACAATAGGTGTATGGTAGTTTAAAAATACCATCACTTTATAGGTGAAAATTGAGCAACTTTTATTATTTTAATGTTTTTAGCACCATAAAAATAACTTTTCGGAAGAGAGTATTTAAAAAAGTGTATCGCCTGTACTGAGTTTTTAGATTTACGCGAATATTACACATGAAATACAACTATTTCGGATTTTACCGCGGTTTATTTTTGATTTTTAAGTTGGTCCATGGTCACGGGTAGGCTAAAATCCGAAAAATAGTTTTATTTCACGTATCGCCTGTTCCTACTATAAAAAAAAAATTGATTCTCTTCTATATTTAGACATGTATCTAAATATAAATAATGTATCTATATAGAAGGGAATCAAATATTTTACCAAAAGAGTTATTCAAGTATAGAACAGAATATCTTTTTTCACCCAAAATAAGCCATTTCGTTATTCAACAATTGTGTACTTCCCGCCAAGGTGTTGATTACGTACACAATTGAAAGGGAACGCGGTCTGCGGTTACCAAGCGGGGAGGAGCCAAAACAGGCCGAGCCTACAGATTACTTGATTTAATTTACTCAAGCACCTCCTGGGCCTGATTCGGGTTTACAGTTGTCGTTACTGCTGAGGGGCACGTTTTAATAATACCATCAGCATGGCTACTAGTGACGCGATCTTTAAATGCAAGAAAACATAGTTCAGAGGCAGTTGTTAGAAGAAATTGGGTGGCGTTTTTTTAATAATAGGCTTAGTATACTTATCAACTATTTCACGATTTCAATAATTGATTTGTTAACACCTTTAACTATTTATTTTGTTTGTTACTTTGGTTGGTGTTTATAAATGTGTGTGTGCAAATGATGTACGCTGTTGGCCGCGAGGCCTTTACAGCTTCACCGGACTTAAAGGCGAGCGTGCAACCACTACGCTCTAGCCAGCCAGAAGGGCAAGAGGCGACATACTCGAGGGCGCCTCGAGGCGCCCTCGGTTGGGACAGTCGCTGTAGGGGGACGGGTGCACTACTAAGTGCACCGGTCAACCGCCGGCTATGGGAGGGGATCTACTACTACGTCGTCGTCGTCGCTCGTATTCTGAGCGGAAAGAAGGGATGACAAAGCATCGGGGGGTCGGTGAGAACATGTCGCGACCGGCGGTGGCGGCAGGGGTCGGGGGGGAGATCGTAGTCGGCGGTGGCTACGATTAACGGATTCGCATGGGTAGATGCGTTCGCGAAGTGACGTGTTGACGCCTTTTTAATAAAGGCGCGAATAGGTTCGAGACCTAGATCGGAGTGGAGGTCGACGTTCCGTACGAACCAGGGGGCTCCTACGGCTTTACGGAGGAAGCGGTTTTGAACCACTTGGAGTTTATCGATGTGAGAGGGGGCCGAATGCCCGAACACAACACACGCATAAGTCATGATGGGTCGAACGCAAGTTTTGTAAAGTGTCACCTTATTTCTAAGGGACATTTTACTCCGCTTGCAGATTAACGAATGGAGACGACCGAGCACAAAGGATGCTCGGTGACGGACCCGCTTGATGTGCGGGCCGAAGGACATGGTACTGTTTAGGGTGACCCCTAGATATTTGACCTTCTCTCTTATCGTTTCGCCGGTCTTTGTTCAAATGATTAGACTAAGTCATTTCCAAACTTCTTACTAAGAAGAACGATGGACCGTTTTAAAATAAGTGGTCCTTATTCCGTTCATTACTAAGAAAAAAAATAACTATTACAGGTCACAGTAAAATCAACGGTGTAACGTAAAACTGCGGAGATAAGATCCCCATTGTGATCGAGATGAAAGCGTGGTGGGACGCGCACAATGGCGGGCTGCCTCCCGATGCACAATGCCATCCACATCTCATCGCGGTAAACAACGGCACTCTAACATTTTTATTGTGCATTAAATTGAAACAGGTGGGGGACGGCGGTATGCAGAATTGCGGATTGGACGAAGCTTTCATTCTAAGTTTTGTCGTTGGGAAAAATGTTATTCATTGTAATGTTTTGAAATTATTTGAGAATAAACAACTTTATGAGACATTTTTCTGTTTTATCTCAGGATGAGTCAATAGTCGTTTAAACCAATAAAACAGTTCTGTTGAAAACAGAGAGAGCGAAATTCCGGGAGAAATAAGTAAAAGAGAGTGTAAAAATAAAATTTACAACAGCAAAGTAAAACGCGACGAATATAAAGGATAGTGTTAAACAAAAAACGTATCTATGGACTACCTATCAAAAGTTAGGACAGCGTGTGACTAAAACAAAGCGAAATTCGTTGAAAGGTACGTGCCAAATCTTTGTTTTTCTAACTATTCGCGAATCGAAATTTGGAAAATGCCGGCTGGCCAAAAATGGGACCTCGCCGGTTCCCACATAGCATTTTGGAAAGGAAAAAGGAATAAAAGTGAGCGTGGCCCGGCTCACTCATAAAAATTGTAGTAGCCGTGCTCGGACCGCTGCGCGTCGCGGGAAATGTCGGCAAATGCGACACGACTATAGAAATCGTGATAATAAGACACTGAAAGTCGTAAAGGCGAGTGGAATTGTCACCACGCACGTGAAAAAATTATCACATATTTTATTTATATATTTATTAAGAATGGTACACCAACAGCACACATATTATTACATTTGTACAATCATTTAATAGAATACAATCCTGATACGTGAGCCCATAACAGTACACAACATTGGCTAGCTGCTTGCAGATCTTAAAACAATACATTAATCACGAGCACATTAAATAAAAGTAATATGTGGTTGGAAATATAATAATGCAAAATTAAATCACATGAATAACTTTATTTTACAATTTTGAGTGATGAGAAGAATTTCTTGCCCGCCGGCCGGTGCAGAGCACCACGGCGAGCCACCTAGTATACGTCTTCCCCCATGGCGACCGCCCAAGCCGAGCCCGTTCCTCCTTAAGGCACCCTTGAGCTAGTTGCCCCCTTGCCCTTCTGGCTCGAGCGTAGTGGTTGCACGCTCGCCCTCTTGTCCGGTGAAGCCGTAAAGGCCCCGCGGCCAACAGCGTAGATCTTTCATACACACACACGCACACACACGGTATCTGGCGTGATGATATAGACAGATAATGTGAGTGTATGTGACTCTGGGTCTATTTTTTCAAACTGTGCATGTTCGGCAAAGCGGTGACAGCGGTTTCGAAAAAAATAGTGCGCGATTTTAATTCTAGTGTCTATTATTACGAACTAGCTGTTACCTGCGACTTCATCCTAGTGAAAAAAATATAGTTCACACACATTCTCGCCTATATTCCCCAAGCGGGGATGGCAGAGGTGTACTGAGTACACCCAATTTTAGACGATGTTAGGTCCCATGTAATAGGGAGCGAGCCTATTGCCATACACCGGACACAATTCTAGACTCCGGACTCATACTGGGAATTTTTCGCCAGAAAAACTACCTAGGATTTGGACCTCGTGATCTTAAAACGATGCGCTTTGCCACTTGACCAACGAGGCAGGCATATTTCATGAGTTTTGATATTTTTGCGCGGAACCGTAATTCTTTTGTTATCATGAAAGTATCATGTTACTCCTTATAACATCAGCTATCCGCCATTGAAAGTCCCGACAAAATCGGTCCAGCTGTTTCGGAGATTAGCCGGAACAAACAAACAGACAGACAATTTTTTTTTAAAATTGTGTTTTTTTTTGTTATAAGCACTGCGTATACTTTCTTATCCACTTAGTAAAAAGCTGTTGTTTAGACATTACAAACAGACACTTCAATTTTATTTATTTGTCTTGATTCTGTGGACACGACACACTCCAGACTAATATTTCATTGAAATCTCCAGTCTCTAATAATCTCCAGCCGCTAATAATAAATATTACATCATAGGCTTCGCTTTGTTTCGGCACCAATAGCCCAATATTCTGCCTTTATTCTGTGTAATTCTACACCGCTCTTAATAACGAAGGTTATAAGGTCTAGGGACTCGCTATTTTTATATTTTAATAATTTATATGGGTGTTATTATAAATAAAATATCATGTTCAGAGTATATTGTAGTATAACTTTTTGTTAGATAAAGTACGGCATGTAGTCGTTTACCTGAACTAAAAATATGAAACTCAGTATAATAACACTGGGTGTTACAATATTAACAAACGAATAGGTTCAGAATGTGAAAAATATTATAGTTACATTATAATATAGTAGCGTTAAGTTGTTGGTGTGAAGTTCTTTTGGAGGAATATTGGTAAAAGTAATTACACAAAGACATGAAACTCGATTTAGGTAAGTACTTTTTATTTATTTATTTAAGGCTCACCATTGATTACACTATCGAGGTGCTCGTAGCGCTGTACGACCGCGGTGTTCTTACCGATCACTAAAGTTAAGCAGCGTTCGACTTGGTCGGCCTGAGATGGGTGACCGTTGTGACATTTTCATCTTCGAGCGTCTCCGTGCTTCGGAAGGCACGTTAAGCCAAGTTGAAAGCTTTAGAGGCGGCTTGATAACTTCCAACAGCAGGTGACAAACCTGCTTCCACCAATCCGCACTGGGTCCGCGTGGTGGAGTATGACCCGATCTCTCTCACCTCTATTTGTGAGAGAAGGCCTTTGCCCAGCAGTGGGCAGTAAAAGCTGATAGTGTATTGATTACACAACAATACATTTACATAAATGTTTAGTACAGTAAAAAGAAAGAAAGAAAATAAAGTTTATCTCTTAACGAGTAGGTACAATATAAACTTTGGTTATAAATACGTTACATGACTGCCTCGTTGGTCTGGTGGCAAAGCGCATCGCTTTGTGATCACGAGGTCCGGGGTTCAAATCCTAGGTCGGACAAATATAGTTTTTCTAACGAAAAATTCCCAGTTTGAGTCCGACGTCTGGAATTGTGCCCGATATATGGCAATAGGCTCGCCCCCTATTACATGGGACCTAACATCGTCGGTGAAGCGTGGGTGTACTCAGTACACCTCTGCCACCCCCTCTGGGGAATATAGGCGTGACGGAGTTTTACAGGACCTCGCTACGAAAACGGACCCAAATCAGCATAAAGGAATGAGCTTATGCAACCAGCGCTGATCTGCCACTGAGCCGTTTGGTGCTTGAACAGTGTATTAAGGTACTTATACTAGGAATGTAACCTATTAAGGTGAACACAGCATGCACTATTTGGAACATCCTATACAAATATTAGGTTGGGTTTGATGCCAGAGTACGTAATATTATAGTGTGGGTGTTTACAATCAGTGTGACTTCTCGACTGACTAAAGCAGTATTGATTTAGTAAGAGGTCATGTAGTAAGTCTTAGAAAATAATCAAAATATATTCTTACTTCGACTTGTAACGATATGAAAGTACGAGGTGGTTTAGTTTAGATCCTAAATTCAACTAAATTTAATTACTACGGGTCCAGGTTAAACTTGATTTTGAAGGGTTAAATAGAATAGAATAGATACTGGATTGTATTATTAGATTTTGTATGTTTTGATTTGATTATCGACCGCTACACATTCGATATTGAATTCAGGTTAAATATAATATAATATAATAGGTAATATTTAATGAATCGCCTTTAAAGTCGAAAGCTTATATTTTATTGATCCTGCTTCAAAAAGCTAGCAGGTGTCTTTAAAGATATTTAAAACCCACTTGTATTTTATTGTTGCATCGTTAGTGGGTATCATATGTAGCGAGTTCGATTCCTAGGTCGGACAAAAATGTAATGTTTCGATAAAAAAGAAACCATTATCAGTTCGGAGTCTGGCATTGTGCCCGGATAAGAGGAATAGGTTCACCCCCTGTTAGATGGGATTTAACATCGTCCGCAAAAAGGGAAGGCACCCAGTCCACCCTCTGATAGGGAATATAGGCGTGACGATTTTCTCCTATTATGCGTAGGAATTTCAAAGACATAAATGTACTATAGAAGTTCTTCTAATCTTAAAAATGTATTTATGTCAACGAATTCAGTCTGATTTACTTATGTAAACGAATTTATATTCGTATTCCATTACGTTCGAAGATGTTAATGTATAAAAGTTCTAGCTCTATCTATTTTTTTCGGTTCAGGTTAGTTGGTAAGTTTAAGGACATCTTATGTAGCGTTTTTTTTTAAACATAGCCCATTATTATGATTTGTTCCTGTGTCGTGGGTGCGTTTATAAACATGAAAATCCACATACACAAATACCCAGACCGAAACAAATAATTGTGGATCACACAAAGGTTTGTTCCGTGCGGGAATCGAACCCGCGACTATTATACCCAATGGGTGGAGCGGTTTAAGCTCTTAAACACTGCGCTAAATCATCTGTCGTTAAAATTTACGGTCTCGGTTATACTATAGAGTACTGAGCCTTTTAAAGACTTGTTGCTTGGGATGTTCTGTGGGCTTAGCACGAACAGATTGACGTTAGAGTAAAGCTATCGAAAGGATGCCATCTATTTTATTTTAATAATTTACTTAATAAAAATTAACTTGACAGCACGCTTTCTCGACAACTATACTACACCATCAAATGGTTAGTGCTTTGTGCATTGATAAGGTTCAATATAAAATTATATGTTTTAAATAAGTTGCATAGAATTAAAAAATAGCAACAACAAAATAACGCAAATAAATAATTTTCACGTTCACGTTTGTGAGGGAAGGTGTTTGACTGTTTAAAAAAAAAAAATATAGTCTTTTGGAATACGTATACCTCACATTAGCAACTTTATACTGTGGGCCTTGAAATTATTTTAGTAATATAATTAATTTTAGTAATAATCCAACAACGACTCGTCTGCATATAAGTGGTAGAGCTTATTGTCCTGCAGTACTTTTTCGGCTACTGTTAAAGTAAAAAAGTTTGGTTTTATTCCTGTGTCGACAAACATGAATTTCACATGCACAAACACTCGGACCGAAGCAAATATTTGTGGGTCCCACAAAGATTTATCGAGTGCGGGAATCGAACCCGCTACTTTTCGATCCAGAGCGCGGAGCGACTCAAGGTCTTAATCACTGGACTAAGCCGTTCATCTCGTCCATCAGATGTTTAAATATTATTTAATCAAGTCTGAATAAAATCTGAAAAACATATGGAAAATGCCGCAGCCAAAGATACTGATAATTTTTTCTGCCTTTTAGAAATCATGTGCGTATTAAAAATTAATTATCAGTTGCTTTAACGGTGAAGGAAAACATCGTGTGTGAAGTTCGCCAACCCGCACTGGTCCAGCGGGGTACACTATGGCCTAAACTCTCTCAGTTTGAGAGAAGGCCAGTGCCCAATGTTGGGACAGTTTCTTAACAGGGCTAATATTATTATAAGGAATGCGTATAGTGATCCGAATGAGTATCTCTAACATCAAAACTGGATATATTCTTATGTATGTAACATACAAAAAAAACTTATGATTGAACAAAAACCTTTACTATGTTCTGCAAAGATGGCTGCCAATAGTCTACGAAATCAGCAGACCAAGTAATGTGAATTCCATTCTTAATGAATTCAATAAATATCTAATCAAGTTACGAACGGCACGTCGAGTCGTCTTAATTAAATGACAAATTAAATCTCAACGGCGATATCATCAGCTGCAGGCAGACTGTTTCAAATGTTAATATTGTCATAGTATCAAATACGATACGACTTTTGAGTATTATTTTCATATTGACTTCATAAGCAAAGGCAATTGAGACCCATGACGGGTGATCCATGTTTGCAAGATACCATGGTTCTCAGTTGCTGCTACAACTAAGCCCCGAGAGAGTATCTTTCATCGAAGTGTTTTATTTCTTTTATGGTTTATGTATCTTTATTTATCTTTAAAAATTCCATTTATTTTCTATCTATCTATATCATCACGCAAGTTCCCTTGCGGGGTAGGCAGAGAGTACAGAGTTAAAAACAGTTATTGAACTGTATTTGTACTGAAAAGTGAGTCCAAATAGTAAGAGACATTAATCGCTTCGGTCTTCAACTGTTCTGTACTGTTTCTGTAGTCCCTACTTACCTTGCAAAGGCTCTGGCATGATGATGTAGATAGAACTACCTTGTTGCTCTAGTGGCGAGTGGAGCGGCTGGCGATCAGGAAAGCCTGGGTTTCCAACAGGTTCTTTCCTTACAGACCTCTCTGACTTCCTCCACTCTCATAGTTCGTCTCATACACGCTCGCCGGTTACGGAGACTTGACTGGCCCTTCAGATAAGACACGGTCTATTTGGCCATGGTAAGATAGTATTTCGCGTTGTATATCTGTCTCTCTGTTTTTCATTAATTATTCCGAGTATATGTCCGAACCAACAGAGTATACTCTTTTTCATCTGCATACACTAATTTTATTATACATAAATTAATCTTAACAAAAATAAACCGAAGGTAAGCGTACAGAAATAAAAGCTGTATAAATATTTATATAAATCAGAAGTGGGTAGTCAAAATTTAACGGTACAAAATTAACACAACAAACACGGACATAAAGTCAGAGTTTGTAACTAGATGTCGCTTTTGCTATTCTGTTCTTGCTAACGACGTTAAGGAGATAAAGTGTTTTAAATATTTTAGCATATATTAATAAAAATATTCTTTTGATAATAACATCTTAATAAAACTTCGGTAAAGGTACGTACTAGCAAAAAATATTACCATTAAAAACAACTGCAAACTTAATTTAATCTACGAAGTATCTTTTTTTGCTAACGACGTTAAGGAGATAAAGTGTTTTAAATATTTTAGCATATATTAATATAATATTAGCTATCTATCTATCTATCTATAACCTCACGCCAGATCCCTTGCGGGGTAGGCAGAGAGTACAGAGTTCCAACAGGTTCTTTCCTTACATACCTCTCTGGCTTCCTCGACTCTCATAGTTCGTCTCATACACGCTCGCCGGTTACGGAGACTCTTGACTTTTCCATCAGATAAGACTCGGTTTATTTGGTCGTGGTAAGATAGTCTAGGTCTTCCCCGGTACCTGCATCCTTCCACTTTCACATTAGCCCTGTTAAGAAACTGTTCCACTATTGGGCACGGGCCTCAAACTGAGAGGGGTTATGCCACAGTTCACCACAGTGGCCCAGTGCGGGTTGGCGAACTTAACACACCTTCGAGAAACTCTCAGGCATGCAGGTTTTCACACGATGTTTTCCTTTATCGTTAAAGCAAGTGATATTTTATTTATAATACGCACATGCTTTCGAAAAGACAGAGGTGCGTGCCTGAGTTTGAACCGGAGACGTCTGACTTTGCAGTCCAACGGTCTCACCACTAAGCTATCAAATTAATTTAATCTACGAAGTAACCAACCCTATTTGCCCAGTAAAATTGTCGGACTTTCTGATACACCAATGACGCACAGGTTATTTTGTATAAGAGTTCCTGATATATCGAAACTGAGCACTAATTTAAATTGACGGACGATTTGGTGCAGATCTTAAGCTCCGCTCACTGGATCGAATAGTCGGGTTCGATCCCGACAAATCTTTGTGTGACTCACAAATATTAGTTTCAGTCTGGGTGTTTGTGTAAATGAATTTTCATGTTTGTAAACGTACCCACGACACACACAAATCACATTTTTAAATAAACAAAAAATCCCCTAATTATGAAAAAAAGCCACATCATGGAATTATAAAAGGAAGGCCTTTCCTTAGGAGTGGCACAACAAAAATAGGCTAGTAATAATCCTACTATAATTATAAATCTGAAAGTTTCTGTGTTAAGATGTTTGATACTCAATCACGCAAAAACGGTGACCGGATTTAGTTGAAATTTGGCACACAGATAGTATATTACCTGATTTAACACATAGGAATTTTTATGCCGAAAAAATGTGAGATTCCTGTCTAAAGTCAACGCGGACAAAGACGCGGGCAGAAACAAGTCATATATAATAATTCATCCCCTAAGGTTAAAAATATCACATCATTTTATTTAATTTATTGTTAGAATCGTTACCGTTAAGGAATACCAACCGGTATACGGCTATTTATAATACAAGAAAAATTCCTGTCGCCGATATCACACGCACGTTATTCCTCAGCTATCAGAAAGAAAGTAGAGATAAATTGGTAATTACTTGCGTAATAAGATGGGAAACAGGATTAATGGGTGCCTTTGACCAACCGGCAGTGGGAGAGCCCATCAGCTGCCATTTGCACCAGCCACCGGCGAGCCGAGCCGACAGTACATTTATACCAGCCACCCTAATTACATCCGTAATTATGTTTACAGCTCTTTTTTATTTGAGACTCTGTAAATAAAATTATTTGACAGGGACGACGGAAGTGTCTTTCGTAATAGCTATTTTTTATAGGGAGAAGGATTTTACTTTGCGTCCTTAGGTTGTGGAAAAGCGTGGCTGCATATATTTCAAAGGCGCCTACATAGAATGCAAGTTACTAATGTGGGTTTATAATGCATCGTGTGAACGAACGAGTTCACTCTTCTCACATGCACCTCACCTCAAACCGCAAGTTGGTCGCGAATCACGAAACAGCGCATTCAAAAGTACAATTGGGCGATTCGTAACGTGGGACCAATAGCTAGTGCGGTGAAACGATGAAAGACCCGATACTTAACAGACTACCGATTAACGTCTTGGGGAGTTGAAAAGTCACTTTGTAGCGACACCTATCCTGTCACAGCTTCATTAGGTTGTTATCATTACCGTTACTTATGCTTTCATATACTAATAGATAATGTTAGCGGTAGGTATAAAAGAAGGTATGCGGTAGCTGTAAATGAGAAAGGGTGATTCGGATATATAGATTGTCGGAGGAAAAAAGGACCAAAAACACCCCTACAATGCGAAAGTGAAAGTATAATATAAGTAGTTATCAGAAAAGGCCTAGACTATCCTACCATGACAACATAGAATGTGTCTGATGGGTAAGTCCAGAGTCTCCATAAGCGGGGAGAGTAAATGACACGAACTCTGAGAATGGACGAAACGAGAGAGGTCTGTAAGGAAAGAACGTGTTGGAACTTTGAACTCTCTACGTACCCCACAAGGGATCTGGCGTGACGATAGACATATAGAAAAATTGTTGTGATTACATCATATTTGGTCATCGGAGATCTAAGCACGAATAGATTGTCGTTTTTGTAACGCTATCGAGTTGATATGCTATCTACATGCTACTAGATAATTATGAATGCGACAACGCGCTTTCTCGGCAACGCTACTTTAATGCTAAATTTTTCGTGTCGAGGCCTCTGCAGTTGCACACGGAAAGCGCCTTGAAGGATAGCATATCAGATTAATACTGAAGCCATAAAACCCATTACCTACTCTGTAATTAAGTTAAAATTTACCAAAGCGTCGGGCCGAATAATTAATTTTTGGACGAATTAAAATGGATGCGTCGAAGCCCGTCGTTCGAAGTTTCCGAATGGAAGACTTTTAGACCGGGGGTTTTCGTTTCTTGTAATTTACGTTGATAACATGCAAGTGAGGTGAGGTTTTAATAACGGTTAGGGAGCTAGTACGGTTCTGTCGTGAATTTTATTATTCTTTTTTTAAGCACGAACAGATTGACGTTAGCGTAACGCTATCGAGTGTAATAAGGTTATTAGAAATACTACCTATTTTCGTTGTTTCAAAAATCCAGCTTCAATATTACTATTGTCATATAACCGGTGTGTTGTATGTTATACCTGAAACAAAAAAATATTGTTATAAGAAACTATTTTAGAAAAACATGTGAAATGATGTGGTTAACGAATAAAACAGCAAATATTTTTTTTATAACTGGAAGGGATCTATTATATGCAGATGACGCGGTTTTAATAGCGCCAACAGTCACTGAAGTGCAAACACTAGTCACAGTTATGAAAGACGACTGTATAAAGAATGGCTTACATTTGAATGTAAAGAAAACCAAGATTATGGTTTTTAAACGGCAAGAATCCAGAACGAATGCAAGAATTGTGGTTAGTGACGATGTGCTGGAGTAAGTGGACGAGTTTGTATATCTTGGATGTGCCTTTAGTAAGGATGGGAAATACACCGGTAACATAGGGAGAGGAGTGAATGCAGGGAATAGAGTGAATGGTGCAATGGGAAAGCTACTTGTGAGCCGGCACTTAAGCCAAAAAGCGCAGCTGGCCATATATAACAAGGAGCTCGTCCCAACGCTGTTATATGGCAGTGAGAGTTGGGTATGTAAGAAGGAGAATGAAAGCAGGATGAATGCGGTCGAAATGCGAGCCCTGCGGAAGATGTACGGAGTTAAGCTGACCGACCGTATTCGCAACAGCGTAGTAAAAAACCGTGTAGGTATGAAACATAGTATCGGTGTCTTATCTGAAGGGCAAGTCCATAGTCTCCGTAACAGGCGTGCGTGTATGAGACGAACTATGAGAGTGGAGGAAGCCAGAGAGGTCTGTATGGAAAGAACCTGTTGGAACTCTGCACTCTCTGCCTACTCCGCAAGGGATCTGGCGTGATGATATAGAAAAAAAGTGAGAAACGGGACTTGACGTGATGGTATAGATAATGTCAACATATAAATAGGTATCTATAATATTTTTGATTTTATTTGTAAGTAAATGGTATACAAACCAATACAGTTATACTTTGATTTTGTCGTCAATTACGGACGGACGATTTAGCGCAGTGGTTAAGAGCTTAAGCTGCTCCGCCCACTGTGTTTAATTAATAGTCGCGGGTTCGATTCCCGCACGGGACAAATCTTTGTGTGATCCACAATTATTTGTTCCGGTCTGGGTATTTGTGTGTAAATTTTCATGTTTGTAAACGCATCCACGACACAGGAATAAATTCTAGAGTGGGGCAACGCTTAAAAAAAAATAATTATATAGCATTTAATGAATAACTGTTAGCTGTGAACACTGTTTCAACCCTCTCTAAGAAAAGCTTTCCTAATGTTTGAAAGATGTCTCATAAACCGATCAAGCAATCGTTCCTTTTTCGAATAAGCTTATTATTCGAAATCATTTTGGTAAAGCGCGTATATTCGGAAATTATGTTAGTATTTCTGTGACTACCGTTCGCGGTTATAATAAATCGCTCCTAAAAAATCATAACTACATTTTATTCCGCGAAAGCAGAGCCACAGTTACGAATAACGTTTTTGTAGCCGAAATATTCAAATGTCTTTTGTATTGTTTTGTAAGTAATGTTGAATATATTTCGTTGGAAAAGTATGTATATACCTATAATCCGGGCTCTATTGTAGCTTCCTTTCTGAGTGAGCGACAGACAAATTAATGATGTTAAGGCGGCCTACCGGCTGTCTAGTTTTATGATAAATAGACGAGTTGGCATGTCTGTAAAAAAGCTTTTTTTTCGTTTACAATATAAACACCGCCGCTTTTTAGTAGGTAAATAATAAATCTTGGAGCTTATCGCATTAGTCCCCCCGCGTCCGAACTGTTACAAGGTGGCGTCGGTAGGTGCGTGCGGCATGAGGCCGCGGGCACCTACCGACCACCTTACAGATTTATGCCCCACTAACGTGTCCAAAAATAATTGGATCGCGACCGAAAAATAAATTGCCGTACGAGTTCGTCCCTGCCCGGCCGACCACTAGAAATAACCCTAACAATTTGTTATTGAGATCCCTGAATTACAAGACGTATCGTAAGCTTTCCTTTTCGCGTTATTTAATACCCATAACTTTTTAGGTGGCGTATTTTATTTCAACCCTTTCTCGGTCGAGTTGAATTGGAAACGGAGCGGTTCAGGTTTGGTGCTTTATGCCTATCTTCTTTATTGGGATTACTTTTGGAACGAGTTGGGTTGCCGTTATGCTTGAAAATAGTGGTCGCAATTAGGGTTCTACTATTTATATGATGTTCGGAATTATAAGGGTTTTTTGAAGAGTCTATAATTTATTTTAACACCCTTACAGTATCCTGTTTAGATTACTATAGGTTAAACAAGCAGCCGCGCAGCGCGACTTCGTCTGCTTATGTATCTTTATAAATTATGGTTTGTGTTCTGGAGTATAAGCTACTAGTTTCTGCCCGCGGCTTCGCGTGGACTTTATACAGGCACCTTACGTTTCTCCGGGTGTGTGTGTGAGCGATGTACGCTGTTGGCCGCGAGGCCTTTACAGCTTCACCGGACTTAAGGGCGAGCGTGCAACCACTACGCTCGAGCCAGAAGGGCAAGGGGCGACATACTCGAGGGCGCCTTGAAGAGGCGCCCTCGGTTGGGACAGTCGCTGTGGGGAGACGGGGTGCACTACTAAGTGCACTGGTCAACCGCCGGCTATGGGAGGGGATCTACGACTACGTCGTCGTCGCCAGTATTCTGAGCGGAAAGAATGGATGACAAAGCATCGGAGGGATCGGAGAGAACATGTCGCGGCCGGCGGTGGCGGCAGCAGTCGGGGGGGGGGGACGTTATCGTAATCGGCGGCGGCTACGATTAACGGATTCGCCTTTTTAATATAGGCGCGAATAGGTTCGAGACGTAGATCGGAGTAGAGAATTTCTCTGGGATAGACAGTATCCTATGTGTAAATCCAGGTAATAAACTATTTTTGTGCAAAATCCGTTCAGCCATTTTGCGTGACTGAGTAACAAACATCCAAACATATAAACATACAAACTTTTGCATTTACAATATTAGTACAAAGTATGATAGGATAATACTGTAAATTTTCATCATAATCGCCATCATAATTTTCATCAGCATTCATCATAATTGACTGCCTCCTTGGTCTAGTGGCAAAGCGCATCATTTGGTGATCACGAGGTCCTGGGTTCAAATCCTAAGTCGGACAAATGAAGTTTTTCTAACAAAAAACTTCCCAGTATGAGTCCGGAGTCTGGAATTGTGCCCGGTATATGTCAATAGGCTCGCCCCCTATTACATGGGACCTCACATCGCCAACGAAACGTGGGTGTACTCAGTACACCTCTGCCACCCCCGCTTGTGGAATATAGGAGTGACGGTGTTGTTTTTTTGTTCATCATAATCCGTTCGTTAATTTTTTCATTCTATCTATATTTTTCAAACTATCTCGTTCAATATGTTAGTACTATAAGATGTGTTTGATATTATATTATGTTTTTTTTTTGTAAAAAACGTAGCCCCGCCCTAGGATTTATTCCTATGTCCTGAGTGCATTTACAAACATGAAAATTCACATACACAAATACCCAGACTGAAAAAAATAATTCTGGATCACCCAAAGATTTGTACCGTGCGCGAATCGAACCTGCGACTATTTGACACAGTGGGCGGAGCGGCTAAGTGCTTACACTTAACCACTGCGCTCATATTTAACAATCTAATCATCCGTCTATATTTAACAAGCTTTTGGTAAAAAATACGAATAATATTATATTAAAAGTTTGCTCTGCTGTTATAATATAGGTACCCTAGCGTTATAATCGTGTCCTATTTCGCAAAAATCTTGATATATAATTATACTAAAGCATTTTCGAATTGACGTAACAATATTAAATCAGATTGCGATTGACATTCAAATCTATAACTGCTATGGACCAATCCAATTTAACTAAAAGCGTCCGTCCCATTCCTCCATAGCAGGAAACTTCGGGCAGACATTTTTATTTTTACATTTGCATGAATCGGCATTTGTCAATATTTACCACCGGGCTCAACAAAATGTGTTAAAAAATAAAAAGAAATATTATCACGCCTATATTTCCAAGCGGGGGTGGCAGAAGTGTAATGTGCTCATCCACTTTTCGTCGACTGTTAGGTACCATGTAATAGGGGGCGAGCCTTTTGCCATATAATATAATATTATAATATAAGCCCTGTTAAGAAACTGTGTCGGGTCTCCTCTCAAACTGAGAGGGTTTAGGCCATAGTCCACCAGGCTGGCCCAGTGCGGGTTGGCGATCTTCACACACCTTCGAGAAACTCTTAGGCCTGCAGGTTTCCTCACTATGTTTTCCTTCACCGATAAAGCAAGTGATAGTTATTAGGGTTTCGTAACTAAAACGAAACCCTTATAGGATCACTTCGTTGCCCGTCTGTCAGACGGTTATCACCTTTTTTTTCTTAGGAACGGCTAGAGCTATTAATATGAAATTTATATCAAATACGAAAGTCTACGGTCCTCTACTAGTGTGAAAAAATGAAGGTTCTAAGTAAACCTAAACAAAAAATATGGCCATTTAAAGTCACTCATTAGAAATTATATAGCACTTTCCGTTGACCTAGAATCGTGGAATTTGGCAAGAAGCACGGTTTTAAAGTACAAATAAAGGAAAAAGTCCAATATTTGTCAATTTATAACTATAACATATGAAACATAATTATTTTCTTTCAAATCCGATGAAAAAGTAAAAAAGCGCTGTCTAGTGACTACTACACACACTACAACAATTCTTCTTTGTCTATGTGCTATCAGTGACATTTTATGGAACTATTTTGATTTGGGGTGAATAAATACTAATACGCTACGCCACGCTTGGCAGGCGGGTTGGCGAGCGCAGTTTTTGGTCATAGAAGTGTTAAGGGAACGCTGCTGCCCATTCCCTAGTTTTCCCTTAGTCGCCTTGTACGACACCCGATTGGATGAGATGGGTTGGTCCTATTCTAAGCCGGGAACCACGCGGCTACTATTTTATTTATTAGTTTTAATTTATTAGAATATCCAATAGCGTTTGACAATAGAAAGCGTGTATCCGACTGAGCTGAAATTTAGCATACGTATGTAAGTTCGGTGACAATGCAAAAATACAGTACATACCATGGACCCAGCTCCAGACCAGTCTTTTAATGGGGTCGAAAGGTGGCCATGGGAACATGTCAACTACATAACATAACCACCTCGTGTTTAGGCTTGTTAGATTGATATTGACAAGTACTATACAACCAGATGATGTTTAGGGTCTGATGATGAAGTGGAAAGGTGATCAACGGAACTACCCAAATACTAAACACACTCCCGCCGGGTTTGAGCTCGTTGGATTTGTCTTCACGAGTTCTGTAGACTCTGATGATGTCCTAGATCTGATGATGGAACCGAAGAGTGGCTAACGGAACTACTCAACTACTCAACATAATCCCACCGTGTTTGGGTTCGTTGGATTTGTCTTGACGAGTTCTGTAGACTCGGATGATGTCGAGGGTCTGATGATGGAGCCGGGGGGTGGCCAACGGAACTACCCAACTATTTAACATAGCCCCGTCGTGTTTGGGCTCATTGCATTTGCCTTGACGAATTCTATAGACTGATGATATTCAGGATCTGATGATGGAACCAGAGGGTGGCCAAAGGAACTACCCAACTACTTAAAATAACCCCGCCGTGTTTGGCCTCATTGGATTTGTCTTGAAGAGTTCTCTAGACCCGACGAAACTACCATTTGACGTTAAAACTGGGCGATACTGAACCCGGTACGAAACCCTCAGAGCGCGAGTCCTACTTGCACTTGTCCAGTTATTTTTAATACGCACATGCTTTCTAAAAGACAGAGGTGCGTGCGTGCCTGGGTTTTAAAACCGAGACCTCTAACTTTGCAGTCCAACGGTCTAACCACTAGGCTATCACTGTTTTTAGGTTATCACTGCTTTTTGCCATATACATAATTCAAGATTCCGGACTCATACTGGGAATTTGCGCGTTGCCACTAGACCAACGAGGCAGTCAAAAATATATATCGTCACGCCTTTATTCCCAAGCGGGCTTGGCAGTGTACCGTGTACACTCATTTATCGATGACGAGGTTAAGTCGCAATGTAATAGGAAGGAACCCTATTTCCAATTCTCTCTCTCTCTCCTTGGCAATTATTATTCCCATTTAATGGTGGGGTCTGCCTTCCTTATTTTCCTCTTCCACTTTGGACGTGTCGTATTCGGAGGCACTGCAGATACACAGGTCCTTCTTGACCACATCTGCCCATCTTGTTTTCGGCCGCCTGTTTTCTGGGTTGGGGCCCTGATATGTTCAGATTGGCCGTAACATTATCCACATAATCGGGAGGTCTTTTCTTTACGTGGCGTGGGTGGGTGCGTTGAAGTACGTTGTAGACTCGAGCGTTTAAGCGCCGACTCGAGCGTTTTTAGCACATTAAGAAAATGTGTGTACGTAATAAATGGTTTTTTTCTACTTTAAACACGACAGTACTGGGCCCTTATACGTTATAACAAAACGCAGCGCGTTACGAATACTTCGTGTTATGGTATTTTGTACGCCACTGGAGGACCATAAAACGATCATTTACGTACCGTAACGCGCTGCGTTACTTGTTTAATGGGCCATAGCGAATATGGGCCCTGGGTTAAAAAATTGTAGGTTTTGCATCTCTCGTCCTTTGTTTTGAAGACCAATTTCCAATTTCCATAGGTTTCCAATTTAAGTATATAATCTAAGTATGAAAAGAAACCCAAGCCAAGAGAAACGTTTCCCTAACCGTTTTCCTAATAAATTATAACTTAACTAGTATACCACTCCAAACTTAACTACAAATTCTTGTATTAAAGCAGCATTTATTTAGGCCTAACTATTCTATGCCTGTGTATCCTATGTTTTAATCCAGGTAATAATAAACTATGTGCCAAATTTCATCCAAATCCATTCAGCCATTTTTGCGTAATTGAGTAACAAACATCCAAACATACAAACTTTCACATTTATAATATTAGTGGGATAGCACAGAAGACCAACACAGACTTACTATCGCTTTCACTATGATATCAAACAATACAGTATTCACATCATCGAACTCTAATCGATACGAAAGTAGTCGATTCTATCGATGTTATTACATCGAAATATGTCAAATGGCAGCAAATCGATTCAATTCGGAACAGACAGAATGGTGATCTCACTCAACTGTAAGTGATTGCTCGAGTTGCTGCGTTGAGACCAATTTTCCCGACTGCAGATATAACAGTGCTGCGAACTATTTGAATCGATTACCTTGGGGATTTCATTCCAATCCAAATCTCGAATAGTGAGCGGGCTTCATCATTATTATCTTAAGCTCCTCAATCTATACGTTTGTTCGATATTTCTTTCTTCATAATAATATTTCATTATAAAACAATGTAATAATCTTACTTCACAGTAAGAAAGAGATGTGGATAACGTAGTTTATAGCTCTGTCTCTTTTTCACGGCAAAGTATAAAATAGTTTTGCTATCGAGATTTGTGGTCTAATGGTCAGACGTAGACCGTTCTGTTCATTGGATCGAGTTCTCGCGAGTTTGATCGTTTGTTAGTGGGATGCACAAACATTTGTTTCGGTCTGGGTTTTTGTTCATTTAAAATTAACGAACTCACGACACAGGAATACCATATATTTAGTCACGAACAAACTATTAAAAATGCATATTAAGTAGTTGCCTTTATTAACGATTATAAAATGTTGATTGTGAAATGAATCAAAATAGAGATATTACATCATTGCTAAATACCGTCTAAATAATAAAATGGAGTAGTAGAGTATGAAAAAACAAGGTAAAAATATATACTCTCATGTCTGTATCGCACAAGAATAGGTAGAAGGTAAAAACGACAGGTCGACACATATTATAACTTTGACATTTACCTTTTACGTTTTATTTAAATTTATTTTTGTGCATTTAAAAATACATTCCTAAATTTGGTGAACTCCTTTCACTAATATCCCATTACTGTGATAAAGGACATTGTTCTGCATCCATACATGATTTGCCTTAGAACCAACAGACACCCCCCCCTCCTATCAACCGCTACCGCCGTCCGCGGCATGTTCTTACCAACCCTCCCGATGCCCTTACATACCTTCTTTCAGATACAGATACCGCACACAGGATCCGACACCGACCTCGCCGGCGAGGTCGAAGAATCCCTTGTCCGCCGGCCGGTGCATAACACCACGGCGAGACACCTAGTATACGCCCGCCCCCATAGCGACTGCCCAAGCCGAGGCCGTTCCTCCTTGAGGCACCCTTGAGCTAGTGGCCCTTTACCCTTCTGACTCAAGCGTAGTGGTTGCACGCTCGGCCTCTTGTCCGGTGAAGCTGTAAAGGCCCCGCGGCCGACAGCGTAGATCATTCACACACACACACACACACACACACACACACACACACACACACACACAGACACACACACACACACACACACACACACACACACACACACACACACACACACACCAATAACAATAAATAAATGCTTGTATGATTTAAAAATTTTCAGATCATCCATAAATTCTCTTAAGGCATTTATTATCGAACAGACAAGCTGGGGAATCGCAATATTGCACAGAAAGTATTCGATTGTGAGGTTATAATTTAGTAGCAATTTATACATATGATGTTATATTGTATAGTGAAAAATATATTGAGAGGATTTAAAAATTAATTATATTTTTATAGGTGGTTGTCGACACACTAAAGAACTATCAATATAAGTATTTAATCTAACAAAATAAGCAATTTAGATAGCTAATAAGTACGCGTGCTATTTTTACAAAGTCAATTCCTACTGATTTACTGATGTTTTAGGAAGTAGAAAAGTAAAGGTAATAGGTACTTGTTTTGTTGAATTCATTAAAGACATCGTCACGCCTATATACCCCAAGCGGGGGTGGCAGAGGTGTACTGATTACACTCACTTTCCGCCGACGATGTAAGGTCCCTTAACACACACAATTCCAGAATCCTGACTCATGGTGGGAATTTTTCGTTAGAAAAACTAATTTTTTTCGCGCTAGGATTTGAACCCAGGACCTGATCACAAAGCGATGCGCTTTGCCACTAGACCAACGAGGCATTATAGTCTAGTGGTCACTAATAATGATTGAGTGCTAGGGTTCCCGGCAATGCACCGTCTACGAGTAAGTGGTCTGTGTCCTTACATCACCGATTTTAATAACTGTCATCTTTACGACCCTTAATATTCTACATTTTTTTATATATTGAGGAGCACCATCTGCCAACCCTCATTTCCTTTTAGCCAGCAACATTGTGGGAGGAATTTAGTCGAATGACATCGTAATATTTTTTTTCTTCGTATGATCCATAAAGCTGCGGACTCGAGGCCCGGGCCCGCGGATATAGTCGAATATTACATAATAAAATCAGTTGGATGGTAATCAAATGAATATTTTTAATAAAACATCGTTTCCGAGACACTCGGTAATTGTAATATATGTCTATATCATCACGCCAAATCCTTGCGGGGTAGGCAAAGAGTCATCATCATCATCTCAGCCTATACTTGTCCACTGCTGAACATAGGCCTCCCCAATCGCTTTCCAGCGTAACCAGCCCGATGCCACCTGCATCCAACGACTTCCTGCGATTTTCACAAGATCGTCGGTCCATCTGGCAGGTGGTCGTCCCACGCTGCGCTTGCCAATACGTGGTCTTCACTCTAGAAGCTTTCTGCCCCAACGCCCGTCCGATCTTCGCGCTATGTGGTCCGCCCTTTGCCACTTCATCTTGCTTAGCTTAAAGGCTATGTCGGTGACCTTGGTTCTTCTATGAATCTCTTCATTCCTGATTCGATCACGTAGAGAAACGCCGAGCATAGCTCTCTCCATAGCTCGCTGAGCAACTCTGAGCTTTTTTATGAGACCTATAGTAAGGGACAGGCAAAGAGTACAGAGTTCTAACAGGATACAGAGCTCTTTTTTCTTAGAACTACAGAGCTTTATAAGGAAAGAATGGAGTAGAAGCCAGAGAACCTTCCTCCATTCTAATAGTTTTTCTCGTAGATGCTCGCCGGTAACGGGTACTCTTGACTTGGTAATTGTCATATTTTCTCTAAAAGCGAGAAGGATCTGGGACCGTTATTTGGATATATTAGCGGCCGCTCGCGATTCCGGCTGCGCCTGCATATGTGTACATATTTATAAGTTATAGACTGCCTCGTTGGTCGAGTGGCAAAGCGCATCGCTTTTTGATCACGAGGTCCTGGGTTCAAATCCTAGGTCGGACAAGTGTAGTTTTTTTAACGAAAAAACTTCCCAGTACGAGTCCGGAGTTTGGAATTGTGCCCGGTATATGGCAATAGGCTCGCCCCCTATTACATGGGACTCGTCGGCGAAACGTGGGTGTACTCAGTACACCTCTGCCACCCCTGCTTGGGGAATAGGCGTGACGGTGTGTATAGACTACTAGTTTCTGCCTGCGACGTCGTCCGCGTGGACTTTAGACTGGAACTTTACATTTTCCGGTATAAAATGTATCCTATGTGATAATCCAGGTAATAAACTACCTTTTATCCAAATCCGTTTACCCGTTTTTGTGTGATTAACTAACAAACATACAAACTTTTAACATTTATAATCTTAGTGGGATGTGTTGTTCTGATATATATATTAATGTAAAGTTTCATTAAAATCCGTTCACCAGTTCTTGCGGGAAAGTGTACAATAGATGCATTCTTATAAACTTTCGCGTTAATAATATTAGTGAATTGTTTCAGAGTAAGTTGAATACCTGCGACCTTGACAATGATTTTTCGACTCTGGAAACCTCTACCACTTCTCGAAGGGGGCTACGAGTTATTGTCAAAACAGGAAGCATGGCTCGAAATGTATGTAATATGAAAAACTAACTCCTTCTTTTTTGTAATTCATCAATATGCCCTTAATAATATCAGCCTATACTGCCCACTGCTGGGCAAAGGCCTTCTCTCACAAATCGAAGTGAGAGAGATTAGGTCAAAGTCCACCACGCGGACCCAGTGCGGATTGGTGGAGGCAGGTTTGTGGCCACCTGCTGTTGGAACTTATCAAGCCGCCTTTAAGGCTTACAACTGCCACATTAAGTGGTAACCGGGACCAACGGCTTAACGTGCCTTCTGTACCACACTAAGTGGTAACCGGGACCAACGGCTTAACGTGCCTTCCGAAGCACAGAGACGCTCGAATATGAAAATGCCACAGACGATCACCCATCTCAGGCCAACCGTGTCGAACGCTGCTTATCCTTGGTGATCGGTCGCAAAGCGCTACGAGCGCCTCTCGAATATGCCCTTATATTAAAACAATTATTATAGATGAAGCAATCATCACTCGTAAACATGATGCGTTTGCTATTTGTTCAATTGGGAATACGAACGTACGAATAATAAAAAAGCTTTGCTTATTATCCAAGTTTTTAACACGTCCACTTGTTAAGTATTCGGATAAACTCTAAGCATTTTGTGTTCAATATTAATTGAAAACGGCATTCTAAGTACACCATAGACTTCAATAGGTCAATGTCAAATATTGTTAATATTATTAGATATGCCAACCTGGTTATGCATTAGACCGGCAGCAAACGTAGTAACATTCAATCCAAGGCAAACTCTACAAAACCATACCAAAGCTCGGATCAATCCGATCGAATGAGTCTTTGGAGTGGCATCTAGTGAGCCTCAGGAAACACATAGCGACCGCATGCATCATTTAGTTGTCCCTCTATTAATCTCCTTTGACATGCATACATTGGAACCTTTAACCACATGGGCCATATCAATCTAATGTAAACGTACGATAGCAAACTAGGACAGCTTACTGTAAGTCTGTGGACGTTTAAGCAAAGGCTTCGAATGATGGGTGGGTGTTAAAACTAAGTTGGACAGATATGCGACATGGTGACAAGGGTCGAGCCAACGTGAGAGCCAGCGAACTGACGCAGCTTATTGTTGAAAACATTTTTACATATCTACATCGCTTCATCTGTATGTTGATGTCATAAAAGAGCGTAGATAATGTACGACGGTGAAAAAAAAACAAAAAACGTTGGACAGCTTTATTAAATACTAGTTTTTACCCGCGACTTTATCCTTTGCACTTTAGACCGGAACCTAACATTTTTCTGGGATAAAAAGTATCCTATGTGTTAATCCAGGTAATAAACTATCTATGTGCCAAATTTCATACAAATCCATTCAGCCGCTTTTGCATAATTGAGTAACAAACATACAAACTTTCACATTGACAATAATAGTAGGATTAACGATATAATGATTTTGAAGAGTCAAGAGTTTCTGTGACCAGCGAGTGTGTATGAGACGAACTATGAGAGTGGAAGAAGCCAGAGAGGTCTGTAAGGAAAGAACCAGTTGGAACTCTGTATTCTCTGCCTACCCTGCAAGGGATCTGGCGTGATACTATAGTTAGATAGATATATTATTTATACTAGATAGAAAAGACTGCCTCGTTGGTCTATTGGTAAAGCGCATTGCTTTGTGATCACGAGGGTTCAAATCCTAGGTCGGACAAGTGTAGTTTTTCTAACGAAAAACTTCCGAGTCCGGAGTCTGGAATTGAGCCCGGTATATGGAAATAGGCTCCTATTACATAGGACCTAACATCGTCGGCGAAACGTGGATGTACTCAGTACACCTCTGCCACCCCCTTTGGGGGAATTTAGGCGTGACGGTGTAGATAAAAAGAGACAGAAAAACGGTCTGGAAAATAAAAGCACTACTAAGGTTGTGGTCTTATTTCAAATTCGTTCGATCTAACCATAGCCGACGCTAGGACTCGTTAAAATGCTACGGGTTGTTAAAATGACCTCAATAAATAGGTTTGAGGTCATTAATAATTTTTTAAACTAATTTGTACAGTTGCTCGCTATGAGCAGAGTCATGCGTAAGGATATCCAAAGGTGGCGGTGTTTTTGGTTGTCATTTGGTTTGCGATTCATTCTGTAGTACGAATTCGAATTGATGGATATGGGTAAAACATTCGAATTGTCGAATTCTTCAACAGTTAGGTCAACTCTTTTTTATTTTATTGAAGGTTTTAGTCTTTGTTCCTATTATTTGGGGCAAGTTATACTTAATTCAATGCTAAATTATAACCTAGGCCTAGAATACCGACCTCCGACTGGTGGCCTGTAGTTACCGGCATTATAGCAAGCTCTATTGTACCCAAAATGGAGCAAATCTATTACGTGTGTTGGTAAGATCAATTTGGTTAAGTGTGGATAGTTTAGACATTTAAGTACCCCTTTTAGCGAAATACTCAAGTGGCCATCTGTGTATATTTTATTTTATTATATTTGGAAAACTTACAGCTAGCGTAATATAATATAAAGATTAAACAAGTTTCCACAGGTAGGTATATGCTTCTAATGGTGAAGTTATCGGTAGTCGGTCGGTCTAGTGGTTTGAGGGTTTTGAGGATTTGAGGCCATTTGGATCACTAGATCGAGTAGTCGTGTCGGTGTTTGTGTGACCCAGGACCCACACATATTTGTTTATGTGCGGTTATCGAACTCGCGATTACACCATCCAGTGGGCGGATTGGCTTAAACTCTTTACCACTGAACCAAACCGTCGTCTGAATTTTGAATAAGAGAAGTAGCTATTTAGCAAATATCGAAATAATATACATAGTCTGTAAGTAAAAGGTTTTAAAGATTTCGATTTGAGTTTATTATATCTTCTAAAAGAAATACGAACACATTTCTTTTTTAGGAATTAGTAACAGAAAACATCAATTGGTTTAGCCCCTTGTTACTTTTGGCAACCGTATCTACGATATATTCAGACTTATCAATAAATAAAATATCTATTGCGAGTATGTTGCCACCGATATTGACTAAGGCAAAACATAACATGAATATATTATGTACATACATTCATATGTAAGAAAGATAAAGAAAATATTTAAAGACACGAGTGGGAAGCTGATTCACTGGATCAGAAAAACACGGTGTGAGCCTTAAATGGATATGTGAAATTGTAACAGCATATTACGCATAAAAGGTTCTTTCTGAGGATAAGAAATAACAAAAGTTACCGGCTTATTCCGCCAATTTCAGGATCGCTTCGACTCTCCGTTATATTTTATCCTACAAAGGCGAGAGTCTCTGTGACGGGAGAGGCTTCAAAGAGATTCTTTAAATCAACTGTATGCCTACCGTGTTTATCGAACAATAAAAAGGCGATGAAATCCATTAAGCTTCAAACTAATAAAAAGTTTACGTGACTGCCGATTTTATAAGCCGCACACTATAATGTTAACTTTTGATTTTATGAGCGTAGTCCATAACTGGCTATCGTCACGAAAAGATTAAGTGCTTCATTTCATTAAAGCTCGTTTTGCGTTCAAAGCGTTTTTTTCTCGTTTATACAACACGGTGTAACATAATAAACGCAAGACCTCAGACACCCCGATTAGAGAATTGCTTCATATATTCAAAACGAAAACCAAATTTTTAAATTTAAAGGTTTTCACCCCTATTTTAAGCACTTTTATACCCTAATTAACAATAAAATTGTATGTGTATGTGTGCGGTTTGAGAAATACATTTTAGGGTTGCATTTGAAATCTCCTTATTGCTATGAATCAAGAATAAATTTAGTTTTTATAACGAACTGAAGGAGTAAATGCATTTTTTGCAAATTTAAAAAAATTGTAAGATACATTAAAAATTGTTGGAATCAATTCAGTTACCCATTTAGAACCAACTACTTTAAGGTCTTGCGTTAATTATGTTACAGCGTGTATAATAATAATAGTATCAACCTATACTGTCCCACTGCTGGGCAAAGCCTTCTCTCACAAATCGAGGTGAGAGAGATTAGGTCATACTCCACCACGCGAACCCAGTGCGGCTTGGTGGAGGCAGCTTTGTGGCCTCCTGCTGTTGGAACTTATCAGGCTGCCTATAAGGCTTCCAACTCGGCTTAACAACAACCACATTACGTGGTACCCGTGGCCAACGGCTTAGCGTGACTTCCGAAGTACGGAGACGCTTGAATATGAAAATACCACAAACGGTCACCCATCTTAGGCCGACTGTGTCGAACATTGCTTAACCTTGGTGATCGGTAAGAACACCGCGGTCGCACATAGCTACGAGCGGCTCGTACAAAAACAATGTAATATCGAGTTCCTTTTGGAAGGATCACCCGAAAGCGAACGAGCCGTAACAGCTGGATTACTGGCGATAAAGTGCGCTACATTACGCGCGCTTAAGGGCCAAAAGTCGCGCGATTTAGATGAGAAATGGGTACTATGCCATTCCGCACTTGTCGTATGTCAAGTTGCGCGGTGGTGGTATGGCAGTGGCCCACATAATAATATTTGCTATTACTCGTCTATTCTGTCCTTTCTGTACAGTATTAATCGCAATGGTCGTTGAGTTGGTAAAAAAGGGACCACATTAGTGATATTGTTTCATATTATAATATAATGTTCACAAATAACAGATAATATTTCTCCCGGCTGTCGTACTGGTATCCTTTTATCACAGATCATAGCACAATATTACACCGACCCAGCGCCGAGATTTTTGGAGTCAGGCTTGTGGCCACCTTGTATTGGGATTCATCAAGACCCTATAAGTCCATAACTAGCTTAATGTTTACCACATTAACGGTCAGCGTGCCTCCCGAGGCTAAAAGAAGCCTAAAATTGGTAATGTCAGAAACAGACACCCATCTCATACTAACAAAGTTTAGCATTGTTCAATTTTGGTGATCGTATGGGCACAGCGGTTCCACAACCCTACGAAGAAAAGCGTCGAAAAAGGTGTAACTGCAATCTTATGGTATTGTGTGTAAAAAAGAACTTGTTGAATTGATTGTTTAGTATCCTATTAATATTTTGGTATAAATGCGAAAGTCTCTGAGGATAGATGGAAGTTTTGATGAATGTTTGTTGCTTTTTCACGCAAAAACTAAGGAACGAATTTTCATAAAACTTCACAGTAATATAGCTTATACATCAGAATAATACAAATGCTATGTAACTTATAAAGATATTACAAAATAAATGGCAAAATAAACGCGGTCGCAGCGGCGGGTAACAGCTAGTATTACATATCTCCGTATACTGTTTTGATGTTATAAGAACATAATGTGTATGTAACGGCACGGTTAAATATTCCTATGAAATCTGTCTGAAAATGAAGCTCGACTTTTTGGCTTTGACTGGCAGGCGGATTTACATCTCAGTTACAGGGTAAGCTCATGTTGTGCATTTAAGGATATGTCGGGTGCGAGAAAATTAACTTCCTAAAAAAATCCGTTTTTTAACATTTATTCATGAAGGCAATTTATTAAAGTACATTACTTACATGCTAAACAGATGTACATAGAAGCGAGAGATCATGTGGCGGACAGTAAATATATCAACCCGACAAGGGCATCCATCTTGAGGATGGAGAACGCCCAACCTTTAAACGATTTACGAGGGGCAATGGGAGCTAGTGGTAAACACCAATGGATCGAGTTCAAACCTATAAATAACGCCGTGCATTCCACTGCTCTAGCTCCACTCACTCTTGAAAAATTGCATAATATTCACCTAGTTTGTGAATAAATGCAACACACGCGGTCAGGGTATGCAAATCGGCGCAGAACCGAGCATCAGTTTGAAAATGTAAATCGAATGGTCAAGCCCGGCAAAGACTCATGAATTAAGCATTCTCTTAAAATTCCACATTACAGAAGAGGGTACATTAACAGGATCGGCTGGATGTTCTAATACAATTCGCAATTTGGTGAGGCAACCTTTGTCGTCCAGTGACGAACGACGTTCGGCCAAACTCGTGGGTTTTCAATGCTACGTCCTTTTGTTTAAATATCGCAAACTCGACGTTATAAATGTCGGCACACGGAAAGGTTTCCTGTGTCGGGTAATTTGGGTAATAAATTTTTAGTGGCAGATGTGAAGACCACAAAGTGGTTCGAAGAAATTAGTGGGGCAATATAGCTCCGAACGTTTCAATTGCGACAGTTTGCGTCTATAAAACATGTTATTTTTCAATCTAGTATTGAACATCGGATGAAGGAACAGCGGTCATTGTTATTCGAATGAAATATGAGTGGAGTCGCTATTGGGCGGGTATTGTCTGTTGGGACAAAGCGGACGGTGCGCCATCCGCGGCCGGAGGGAACTTCCTCCAGAGATACAAAATTTAATTTCTATGGTTTCGAGCTCATTTCTTTCTCGAACGGACGCTTTTGTCGTCGATGCCCTTTATGTGCTTCTAGTTGGATTCTAGTCAATAGCGATGCGATATTGTGCAGTATGTCTACTAAATGACTAGCGCATCTGCAGTCTCTGCGCAGTAAAATTGTAACCAATAAGTGATATACCTACAAGAAAAAGATTTTGCAACATAAAGTATTGTTTATTTATAAATTAGATACAGAATACAATACTATTCAACTTATTTGAGAAGTGAAAGGTCACAACATGCCAGATCCCTTGCGGGATAAGCAGAGAATACAAAGTTCCAACAGGATTTTTCCTTACAGACCTCTCTGACTTCCTCCACTCTCATAATATGTCTCGCGCTCGCCAGTTACGGATACTCTTGACTTGTATTTATAGTTTCAACTAAAACATGACAGTTTAATTTAAATGCCGCACTTAAATAGCACTAATTTTCTTAGCACAAAGGGTTGGGACAGGACGTACATTTTAATCTAATTTGCAATCAACAGAGATATTGGCAAGGGACCGGGGGTTGACATTGACGTGCCCACTGGAGGGTTCGCCAATAGATAGAGGCAAATCTTCGTAAGCTAATATTTTCAAAGGCATTGAGAACAATAGTCCTTGGGTAATTGAACGACGGCGATTTCAATATCCCTTTTAAATTGCGAGATTTCTCATTTTTATGGAGCTGTTAATAAGCTTTACCGTTTAATTAAAACGGAATTTTATTGTCTTTAGGCGTTCGTTTTGTAATTTGGGCAGTATTTCAGATAGTAGTGGACTGAAATATTTTAATCACCACGTAGCGCTGGGGTTGAAGTGTCTAGATATTAAGCGTAAGGAATCATCCTTTGAGTAATATTTATATTTAGAATTTGTTACTTACTTTACTTAAATTTGAAATTTCTTTGCCGACTGTGTTAGGCCACAATGTAATAGGGAGCGAACCCAATGGCATTGTATCAGACACAATACCTCGGGACTAATATAAGGGCTTTTCTGTAGAAATAATACACTTTATCCGGCCTAGAATTCGAACCCATGACTCGTGATCACTATGCGTAATATTTGCCACCAGACCAACAAGATTATCTTGTCCCGAAAATAAGAGAAACCTATAAACTGCTTTCATCTATTCTTCTATTGAATACAAGAAACGTTTCCATTCTTTAAAATTCTTAATGCAAACTATTCTCTATGCCTATATTTATAAAGTGCAATTCCAAGATTTTCCTTCTGAAACAATTCAATTTACTCGAGAATGTAGAGCGCACCTTGAGCTTGCTTCGCGAATGCATTGAAATCGAATTTAAGTCAACTCTGGATTGGGAGCATACAATTTATTGAGTCGATGGCAACAGTAAATCAACACTTACACTGTTAAGAGGTGAATTTCACGAGGGAAATGGAATCAATGCACTACATCCAAAAATGTATGTCACTGACTAGAAATTTGTAGTTCTAGGATGGTTGTCTTACAACACACCTTACATTAATAAAACATATGGTGCAAGACGAAGGTCTCAAAATAAGGAATGCTGGTGGAATACCAGTACTTATACCATGCTTGAGGAGATAGAATAAACATCATGGAAAATTACTACAAGTCGTTTTTCATAATTTTACCCATGACGAACTAATATAATAGTAGCCAAACGATCCACAACACCTACTAAACATATTCATTTCATAAAATGTGTGGAACTTTTCATCAAATATAACTAACGTAAACTGTTATATTTGTCATCAACTCCACGGAGATCCACCAGGTATTTCAGTAGTTCTAAACTCGTATTTCCTAGAACATGGATGGATATTTTATAAATTTAGTCCGTGTAACATATAGCTCGCGATATTGGGAAACTTTGTTACCAACTTTATTATTCAATAGTCGGGGCGTCAGCGAACGATTAATATTATTGTGACAAGTTTTTGGACTACAGATGAACTACTACTTTTTTTTGGATGCGTACAGCACAAAGCCGGTCATTGGGGAGGTCTTTAGTGGAGGGCTTTGTCCTGCAGTGGACGTCTTTAGGCTGAAGAAGAAAAAGAAGAAGAAGTGTTTGGACTATCAAAAAGTGTGTTTTTTTTAATGTTTCATCGGTGCATTTGAAAATGTGAGGTTCATATTCACAAATACCTAGAATGAAAGAAATATTTGTAGGGCACACAATGTTATATATCCCGTGCGTAGATAAAACCCGTGGATACCAAATGTTATGAGTTGTGGGTTGCGCTTACGCTCAGACCATTAGACCGAGCCGTTGCCAAGCAACGTTACGACTTATCTACAGTCAACCGACATATTGTGTATAATTCTAAAAGGCTGTACCAATAGTCTCATTTTAATTTGTTTTCCGCACATAACCATCTCCGGGCGATGCCATTAAACACTTCAGAATTACTCGAAAGCACTTTCAAAGGTTACTGCTGACTATGCGGGCGCACTAAATGCTATCTATGCTACGAAACTAAGCACACTCATTTAATTTGCAGAAAAGGCAAAGGGTGGATTGAGCCCCTAAATGTTTTGCCGTCCCTGCCTATTTACAAGTCGCTATTTACCGGGCCCTCACGGCATTCTACGCTATTCGGATTCAATTTACCGTCAAAATGGACGTAGACCTCATTTGATATCGTATTCAAGATCCGTAAGGCTACTCACAAATTGTTAAATTTAATCCGAGTCCTACTTAAATCTCCATTTCATTATAAATCTCCTTTAAGATACTTGTTTTCGTTAGCAACCACCGTTTTATTTGGTAAACCACTTTACTAGACACTTCCATAAGGAAAATTTGGCAAAACAAACCGGTGTTCGTGTTAAATATATTAATGATATAATAGAAAGAGTTCAATCACGGTCGAAATTAAAAAAAAGGCCAGAAAACAAGTAGAAAGGATCAGACAAACATGTTTTTTTCAGCTTTAGTTTGTCAATTCCAAAGATAACTGCATTACACTTATACCCTACCTATACATGACATGCAGATTGAATATTCAGCCTCTGTTTCTAGAAAACTATTCAGTACCTACTAGTTTTAAATTTGAAAATTCAAAGACTTTGCTTAAGTTTCATAAAGCGATTGCGGTTACGCCCTCATAAAATACTTAGCATATTAGGCTAAGCACGAACAGATTTACGGTAGCGTAGCGAAACGCTGGCGAGTAGCTTGCTGTCACGTTCGTGTTTATTTAATGAATTGTAGTGTGAAAAGGATGGCATATCGCTAGCGTCCCGCTAACGTCAATCCCTTCGTTCTAATCCCTCTAATCAGGCTGTGGATCATGCTAATCTACTATCGCTAAAACGCTCGACTGTTCAATGTGCTTCAGCGCTTGTAAGCGTCAACTCAGCGCTCATTTATACAGAGCCCTTAGTTTATAAAGTCATCTATCTATCTATAACATCATGCCAGATCCCTTGCGGGGTAGGCAGAGAGTACAGAGTTCCAACAGGTTCTTTCCTTACATACCTCTCTGGCTTCCTCGACTCTCATAGTTCCTTTTATACACGCTCGCCGGTTACGGAGACTCTTGACTTTTCCTTCAGATAAGACTCGGTTTATTTGGTCGTGGTAAGATAGTCTAGGCCTTCCCCGGTACCTGCATCCTTCCACTTTCACATTGTATATCTGTTTTGTCATTCTTTCCTCTGGCATTCTTTCTATATGCCCGAACCAACGGAGCATGCCCTTTCTCATCTTTACACCGATACTATCTTTCATACCCACTCGCTTTCTTACTACGCTGTTGCTAATGCGGTCGGTCAGCTTCACTCCGCACATCTTCCGCAGAGCTCGCATTTCTACCGCATTTATCCTACTTTCATTCTCCTTCTTACATAAAGTCATCATTTAACAAAATCGAAACCGTGTACACTAATCACTAACCAAGCGAACATTTCATTTCCTAAGGGTAATGTAGCAGATAGCAGGTAGGGTAGCCCACTGATACGTCCGCGCGCGATAACACCGAGTTTAAGTCACGCAACGCTTCCAAAGACGTTCTTTATTCATTGAAAGCGTCTGAAAATCTAAGCTGTTACCACAAACAAGCTACGGCCTTATACATATTAATGTGGTATCTACATCGTCTAATACTCCCCGGAGTAATACAAGCTTTAATGTGTTTGGGGAATTTTGCTTTCACCTGTCTGGATTGTGACAGATTCGCTCATCGACGCGTTGCGAATATGTGATGTTAGTTTTGAGTGCTCGCTGGTATATTGGTGTATATTTTTGTTTTGGAAAAAAGATATTTAAATGTGTGCTCTCAGACTCCGTATTGGAGTTCATGAGTTGAAAGCTTTTCAAAGTATTACTGTGATTATTATTCAAGGCATACTCTAGGCTCCGAATGTACTTTATCTTTTAGACATATCTAAGAAAATTTTTACCGAATATGTGATTTTTTATTTTAGAAAACAACTTAGAACCTTCGTCTTTTAGAATAAAGAGGATGTGCGTTTAAGAATATTATTCATTAAAATTGTTGCCACTTGTGTATCTATGTTGGAAAGAATCCAGAAGGAACAATTTTCAGGTAAAAATGAATAAGTAATATACTCAATAATAACATTACCTCGGTAAAAACAATATTTTTTTACCGAGGTAATTTTACTGAAAAGAGAAAAATAAAATATAATCTTAGAGAGTTAGAGATAAATTAGTAATTGTTATTTATTTTTATGCACTTTGTACATAGGACTTAATGCCCGAGGCATTTTTTCCCAGTCTACCTTCGGGTGGTGTGGAAACAAACTTTATGACTTCTTCTTTTATAAACCCAGTGGTATCATCATTAGAGATCGGATTATATGCAACATAACAAGTTCAAGATATGCATGCAAATCTATTTATCTATCTATATCATCACGCCAGATCCCTTGCGGGGTAGGCAGAGAGTACAGAGTTTCAACAGGTTCTTTACTTACATACCTATCTGCCTTCCTCCACTTTCATAGTTCGTCTCATACACGCTCGCCGGTTACGAAGGCTCTTGACTTGTCCTACAGATAATACTCGGTCTATTTGGTTATGGTTAGATAGTCTATAAAGTTGCTCGCATGCATGCAAATATGCATGAAAAATGTCAATATATGCCAATACCAATAATAATAAAAAACACAGTATGTAATTATTAAATATTTTATTTGTAAATCAACATAAAACATAACGATCAGTATTGTTATTATCTATTTATTAATATTTTCAGGCAAAAGTATTTTCATCTGTGAAAAAATATTGGTGTAACGTAAATAATGCAAGACCTCAGACACCCTGATTAGAGGGTGGCTTCATAAATTCAAAACAAAAACCAAATTTTCAAACTTAAAGGTTTTTACCCATGTTTTAAGAACTTCGTTACCCCAATTATCAATGAAATTTGTACGTGTATGTGTGCGTTTTGAGAAATACATTTTAGGAATGCATTTGAAATCTCGTTATTGTTATCAATCAAAAATAATTCTAGTTTCTTGTAGCGCACTGAAGGAGTAACAGCATTTTTTGCAAATTTGCAAAAAGTGTAGGATACATTAAAATTCAATCTATATCATCAAGCCAGATCCCTTGTGGGGTAGGCAGAGAATACAGAGTTGCAACAGGTTCTTTCCTTACATACCTCTCTGGCTTCCTCCACTCTCATAGTTCGTACACGTTCGCCGGTTACGGAGACTCTTAACATTGTTTGAATTAATTTAGTTACCGATTTAGAGCAAACTACATTCAGGTCTTGCGTTTATTATGTAACATCTTGTATATTTTATCGTCTCGTCGCCCGCGCTCTTGCGCCTATAGCCAAGTTGACAATCTACAGTCGTTAACGCTAATAGAAAGCGGAAAACTGTACGGGAATGACATTTTGCAACGAAAAGTCACGTGGTCTAAACAATGCGCTATCGATTGCGACAAGAGAATAGAAACAAAACGCTTGCAACTTGTCTAGGCTCTCTGTTTAGTTCGCTAGCCACTCGGTTATCGATTGCACGCAGTTATAAGTCGCGACATGGTCGCGGTCTCTCAAGTGCGGTAGGAAACGACATCGAATATCTATCTATCTATCTATATCATCACGCCAGCTCCCTCGCGGGGTAGGCAGACAGTACAAAGTTCCAACAGGTTCTTTTCTTACATACCTCTCTGGCTTCCTCCACTCTCATAGTTCGTCTCATACACACTCACCGGTTACGAAGACTCTTAACTTGATCGAATATGTATATTTTTAAAATAAGCCTGCCCTTAAAACATTGTAAATATAGCGTGAAATTATAACTAGTTTTCAGTTAAAATATGCAATAACAGGTGAAAAAGGGCTAAATATGCAAAAGCATATGGTTTTTTTTTAAACGTAGCCCCAGACCACACTGTGTGTTATTCCTGTGTCGTGGGTGCGTTTACAAACATGAAAAATCACATGCACAAATACCCAGACCGAAACAAATATTTGTGGGTCACACAACGATTTTTTCCGTGGAATCGAACCCGCGACTATTAGACATAGTGGGCGGAGCGGCTTAAGCTCTTACCAATGCGCTAAATCGTCCGTCAACGCATATAATCCGGTCATTAATCATCTTCATCATCAACCTATAACAGTCCACTGCTGGACATAGGTCACTCTAGTTACATATGTGTAACGTGTACTATCCAACCATGAGTACGATCCTGTCGGCTACTTTTCATTTTTTATTTCATACTTAATATATACATAACATTTACAATTTTCATCCAACCAGTAAAACAGTATTATTTACATTTTAGAAAAGCATTGACTGACTGACTCGTTGGTCTAGTGGCGAATGATGCGTTTTGTGATCACAAGGTCATGGCTTCAAATCCTTCGTCGTAGTAACTTTTTCTTTCGAAAAATTCCCAGTATCAGACCGGAGTCTGGAATTGTGCCCGGTATGTGGCCATAGGCTAGCTCGCTATTATATGGGCCTAGCAATCGTCAGTGAAAAGTGGGTGTACAAAATACACCTCTGCCACCCCCGCTTGGGTGTGGGTGGTGTGACGTTGTTATTTTTAAAGCATATTAGCTTGCCGAATAGTAATAATGACAATTATAATACTAGAAAGTAGTTACTCGTCTTACGTATTTATCGCTTAGCCGAGAGCTCCAGAATAGACACGTTTAAATTAATTACTTTACTTGGAAAGTAAGTACCTTTAAGGGAAAGGTGGATTATAACCTACATAGGATTTTCCAGTTAAACCTGTAATTATCACTAAATATCTTCAAGTATAACGTCGTAGTTTGTAATTAAGACCTTATAACCTGCATGTTGAATATAAACGTATAATTAATGGAGTTTCCAACTAAACTGTCTATTTGCCTCCGTCGTCATTATAGAAACTTTGATATCTCTAAATGGAATATACAACTATCAGTACTCTTATTTTCCTGACGATCAAAGATGTCTAGAACAGTAATAATATTCCGAATTTCACCCAAATTAGATCAAATAGGTTACATAATCATAAGAAATAGAATATTTTTCAATTATGTGACCCATTACAGTATTTATGTATCGTCTGAAAAGTTATGTAAAAGGGGCTGAGACTATTAACCTAACATGCGGTTTAATTTGTAAAGAGTGGAGTTTTCTGTCGCATTCCACAAAATATGTAATTATTAAAGTTCTTACTTACTTACTTTAGTGGCTTACTTAAAAGCCAGCCAACAGAATGAAGAATAGTAAAAAAAAACAGGTAAAGGTGAAAGGTACAGAGTTGAATGATTATTTTATGAATTGACATTCAGTACCGGTCGAGGTGGGAAAACAAGCGATATTCTGCTTTATTTTGCAAGGAAAACTCATAAACATTGCCATACTAAAAATTTACTTAATAAAAATTAACATGACAGCACGCCTACTCGTTAGCTTTCTTATACAAAGGATAATCCGGAATAATCGATCGAAAGAAATAAAAGGTAGAGTTGAACGATTAATGAGTTGACATTCATTACCGTCGTCGACTTTTAGCCACAGTGTGTACTGAAGACTTACGAGTATCTACAGTGTAGACACGGTGTCGGCACTCGGGCAGTAGTGGGCAAACAGCAGGCGCCGCGCCAGAGCAAACAGTTGCCCGCCGGGGCAATTAACACATGTTAGCCGCTGCACCCGGTAGCCTCGAAGATGTAAGCCAAGGTGACTACAAGCGATTTTCCGCCTTATATACTGTTCAATAAACTCGATAATTATACTAAGGGATAACAAACTGAAACAAAATATGTTCCATTGAATTAAGATGTGCAGGATTAGCACAGGCCGGGTAAAAAGTCATAAATAAAAATTCCATGTTGCCTATATTCCCGTTGGTCTAGCGGTAAAAGCGCTTTGCGATCACGAGGTTATTCAAATCCAAGGCGGGACAAAATGTAATTTTACGATAGAAAAATTTCCAGTCCGGAGTCTAGAATTGTGCTCGGTATATGGCAATACATTCGGACCTAACATCTTTTACAAAAAGTGGGTATACACAGTACTCCTCTGCTACCCCGCTTGGGGAAGATAGGCGTGACGGACAAGACAATTGTGACTTGCGTACAAGATGCGTACAAGACTCGAATAACACTCTAACAACATTGAAAAGTGTTGCCGCCTGTGGTTGCCGCATATGCTATCTGAGATCATGCCCACTTATGATAAATGTAAACTCCTCCATGTAAGAGGTGATTCGGTGTGCTCAATATTGTTTTAAATAAAAAAAATAGTGATGGAGACTGTAGTCTCACAAGGAACTTCTAGCCCGCGGTCAAAATCGGAACTAACGGTGACATCTAGTAAAATGTAACTACATGATGGTCACTTTGTGTGTGTGTGTGAATGATCTACGATGTTGGCCGCGGGGCCTTTACATGTACATCGGATGAGAGAGGGTGAGCGTGCAACCAGTACGCTCGAGTCAGAAGGGCAAGGGGACAACTAGCTCAAGGGCGCCTTAAGGTGGAACGGCCTCAGCTTGGGCAGTCGCTATAGGGGAGGGGGTATACTAGGTGTGGTGGCCGTGGTGTTATGCACCAGTCGGCTGGCAAGGGATGCTTCGACCTCGCCGGCGAGGTCGGTGTCTGATCCTGTGTGCGGTATCTGTATCCGAAAGAAGGGATGTAAGGGCAACGGGAGAGTCGGTGAGAGCATGCCGCGGACGACGGTAGCGGCTGATAGGAGGGGAATGACAGTCGCATAGTTTGTTACCGTTTGCTATGAAATTGAAACTATCGCCACTAGACCAATGAGGCAGTCAAAAGTCTAAGGATAATAATATATAATGAAATTGACAGTGACATTGTGAGGGTGAAGCTTGAGGATCATATAAGGATGTTTTCCGTTGCGAAGGACTGCTGTAATTGGTCGTGGGTAGGGTTGATGCGGCGTTTTATGTTACATTGTGATTTTTAGTTAATGGATGTTTCCCCTCAATATTGATGGATCACGTGGCTCTCCTTTTATAAATTACTAGCTTCTGCCTGCGATTTTGTCCGCGACTTTAGACAGGAACGTAACATTTTTTCGGATTAAAAAGTATTCTATGTGTTACCGAGTTCTTAGATTTACGCGAATATTACACATGAAATAAAACTATTTTTCGGATTTTATCGCGGTTTATTTTGATTTTTTGTTCCCGACGTTTTGAGTGCCTTGCAGCTCCCATGGTCCTTCCCGTGACCATGGGTGCTGCTGAACAATGGCGAGATTCTACCTAAGTGTATTATGAAGTGTCTGAAAATAAGACGTGCAATTATAAGTAATTTAATAAGGATGGTTTATACACAAAATTAATTTTGTATGTAAAGGCGCAGGACAATATTATATAAATAAATGTACTTTATTTGATTAAATTCGTTTTCATCCATTACCCATTTTATTTGAATCACCCTATTTGTCACATTTATGTTACGTTACGTTGGAACCTGTTGGAACTCAGTACACCTCTGCCACCCCCGCTTGGGTAATATAGGCGTGATGGTGTGTGAGTTTAACATCATCAATGATATGTGGGTATACATTAAACATTTAAGCGTATCAAGTAAGACTTAACACAACACTTAACTTTTTCAACAACTATTATTCTTGGCAAGCTATAAGAAGTTTCGGTAGCTAAACAGACTTCGGATTTAATTCCATTAGGCACCGGAGACACCCGCCGACTATCCAGTTTTAAACTACTCTACTTTCATTTAACTTTACAATATAAAAACCGCTAAGAAACGCGACTTCACAAATTGACCGTAACTTTTCTTTTTGTATTATAACGTTGAACTATAAAGTTGGAACATCATACCTGTATAATTGAACACGTGTAAAATTTAATTCAACTTATAATGAACTACATGATGTGAATTTTATTCTTGTCTGAATTATCTCGAAAATTGTCATTTTCGTGACTTAAAATGAATCAGTACAGTTGAATAGGTTGTCATGACTCAAGTGGAGCTGGAATAGCATCTATCCAAGCATTTTTATCTTTTAAATAATCTTCTATTGAATAATAAGCTTGCTTACAAAGTGTTCTTTTTACACAAGCTTTGAACTTATTTTCACTAAGTTTAGTGACGTCAATGGGAATTTTGTTATAAAATCTAACACAGTGCCCCATGAAAGACGTGTGAATTTTTGACAGATGAAACTGCGGTTGGTCTAATTTATTTCTATGTCGTGTGTTATAGCAATGCCTATCACCTAGCTGATTAAAAAGATCTAAATTTTTTCTAGTCTACATAATGTTTTCATAAATATATTGACATGGGACCGTCATGATATTAGCTACTTTGAACAGTTCTCTTAAAGAGTCGCGACTACTCAAGTTATAGATGGCCCTAATAGCCCTTTTTTGCAAGATAAAAACAGACTCAATGTCCGCTGCCCTACCCCACAATAATATACCGTAAGACATGACACTATGAAAGTAGCTAAAATAGACTATCCTCGCGGTGTCCACATCAGTTAGTTGTCTGATCTTCCTTACGGCATAGGCAGCGGAGCTACGCCGTTTACCTAAATTCTCAATATGAGGACCCCATTGTAACTTGGAGTCAAGCGTAATCCCTAAAAAAGATGTATCATTAATGAACTCAAGTTTCTCATTGTTCAGTATAATATCATGTACAGTACTTTTTACATTTGGCAAAGAAAACCTTATACATTTAGTTTTCTTGTTATTGAGCACTAAATTGTTGGATGTAAACCAGTTATGTAGTTGAAGAATAGCGTCATTTACTTCGTCAAAGTTATTAACATGTCTACCTACTTTAAAAATCAAAGAGGTATCGTCAGCAAATAACACTATCTTCGCTCGATTTTTAATTACTTCAGGTAGATCATTTATGTAAACTAAGATTAGGAACGGACCCAGTATCGATCCCTGTGGAACGCCCATTTTAACTAAAGAGCCTAGAGATTTAGTTTGATTTATTTGAAAACACTGTTGTCTGTCCTCTAGGTAAGATTTTAAAAGATTAAGTGCTTTACTATGGATACCATAGTGCTCCAACTTAAGCAGCAGTGTTTCATGTTTCACACAATCAAATGCTTTGGAAAGATCACAAAAAATGCCAATGGCATCCTGTGAGTTCTCCCAGGCATCGAAGATATGCTTTATTAGAGTTACATCGGCGTCAGTAGTACAACGCCCTTTGGTAAAACCAAATTGCTGATCGTGCAGGATGTTGTTTGCGTTAAAATGATCTAGCATTTGCATGAGCATTATCTTTCCGAACACTTTACTGAGCACTGGCAAGACATACACTGGCCTATAGTTACTGGCATCTTTACTATCGCTGGATTTGAACAGTGGTATTACCTTACTAAATTTCATTAAATTTGGGAAGACTCCTTAATCTACGCACATATTAAAAATAACAGCTAAGTGTGGCGCGATTGTATGTATAATGGATTTACACACTTTTACCGACATTCCCCATAAGTCTTCAGTTACTTTTAATTTTAAATCATTAAAGACTTTGATAACATACCGGGGATTAGTGTACTCAAACCCGATGCCAATGCCCCGATGCCCCAATGATGCTTTTGAAATGACCCAATGCTTTGGTCCAGCCCCAGAAATAGTGAGTTATTTCCAGACTTCCATAAGTATTGATTTTGAAAAACAATTAATCTTTCCTGCATTATTTCCCGCGATTACAAAAAAAAAACTAGCACTAAGTGAAAAAAAAAAAAATTTTTGGATAGTGATTTTTGTCGTAAAATTCACAGGTGCTGTTGGCGATTATCATATTTTTTTTTTTTTAAACGATGCCCCACTAGCATTAATTCCTGTGTCGTGGGTGCGTTTACAAACATGAAAATTCACATACACAAATACCCAGATCGGAACAAATAATTGTGAATCACACAAAGATTTGTCCCGTGCGGGAATCGAACCCGCGACTATTAGACACAGTGGGCGGGGCGGGATAAGCCCTTAACCACTGCGCTAAATCGTCCGTCAAACTAATTGAATTGAATTACGAATAGTATGAAAAATGGTAAATACACCCAATCTATCTATCTATCTATCTATATCATCACGCCAGCTCCCTCGCGGGGTAGGCAGAGTACAGAGTTCCAGGTTCTTTCCTTACATACCTCTCTGGCTTCCTCCACTCTCATAGTTCGTCTCATACACACTCGCCGGTTACGGAGACTCTTGACTTGCCCTTCAGCTAAGAGCAAGGCATTCTTTCTATATGCCCGAACCAACGGAGCTTACCCTTTCTCATCTTTATACCGATACTATCTTTCATACCTACTCGCTTTCTTACTACGCTGTTGCGAATACGGTCGGTCAGCGTGACTCCGCACATCTTCCGCAGAGATCGCATTTCGACCGCATTTATCCTGCTTTCGTTCTCCTTCTTACATACCCAACTCTCACTGCCATATAACAGCGTTGGGACAAGCACTCCGTTATGCATAGCCAGCTGCGCCTTATGGCTTAAGTGCCGGCTCCCAAATAGCCTTCCCATCGCACCATTCACTCTATTACCTGCATTCACTCTTCTCTCTATATCAGCGGTGTATTTCCCATCCGTACTGAAGGCGCATCCAAGATATACAAACTCATTCACTTGCTCCAGCACATCGTTACCAACCACAATCCTTGCATTCGTTCTGGTTTCTTCCCGTTCAAAAACCATAATTTTGGTTTTCTTCACATTCAAATGTAAGCTATTGTTCATGCAGTCGTCTCTCATAACTGTGACTAGTGTTTGCAGATCAGTGGCTGTTGAAGCTATCGAAACCCCGTCATCTGCATACAATAGGTGGTTTATCACTAGATCACCCATTTTTACCCCTTCAGTCATCGCACACAGTCTTTAAAGACTTTTATCCAGATACATTATAAACAGTCTAGCGGACAACACGCAACCCTGCTTGACGCCGATTTTAACGTCAAACCAAGGTGGCATGTTACCACCCACCCGTACGCATGCCTTGCTGTCCACGTAGGTGGACTGGACGGCTCGCAACAGGGTGCCGTTTATACCATACTCTGGCAAAATGTCCCAAAGTCTCTTTCGCACGACTCTATCAAACGCCTTCTCCAGGTCCACAAAACCGCAGAAAACCTTCCGGCCTACTGCCAGATGCTTTTCTACGATGTTGCGGAGGGAGAAAACTTGATCCGAACATCCTCTTCCAGACCTGAAACCTCCCTGTGCCTCACACAACACTCCATCGGACTTCTCGCGCATTCTCCGTTCAATAATTTTACCATACACCTTAGCTGCCAAGCTGATCAAACTGATGGCCCTGTAATTGGCGCAGTCATATTGTGAGCCCTTGCCTTTATACAAGGGTACTATGACTGCGCGGCGCCAATCTGTAGGGACTCTACCGGTCTTCCAGCAAAGATTTGCGAGGACCCAAAAAGCGTCCCGGACGCAAGTTCCACCATATTTAATCATTTCGGCAGATATCATGTCTATTCCCGCAGCTTTTCTATTTTTCATACTTCGTATCGCCCATTCAACTTCTTCCATAGTGATGTCCTCTGTGGATTCTGGTGCCGCAAACTCGCCTCTGGGCTCGTCTGTGGCACCAGCATCCGGGGCATTCTCATACATTTCTCCAAAGTATTCACTCCACCGGTTTAGCACAGCTTGTGTGTCTGCAAGAATGTCACCATCCTTAGATTTTATCTTTTCCATTCTGGAGCCTGACGAATCACCTCGAGCCTTTCTCACCTTGCTCCATAAGAGTTTAGTGTTATTCTCGAAGTTCTTCGTCAGCCTCTCCTCCTCAATCACACTAGCTCTTTCACGCTTTTCTTTCACTAAGGTTTTGGTGGCATTCTTGCATTGCCGGTATATTTCTTTCTTCATCTCCGTCATACTGTCATTTAGATTCAAAGAAGAGACATAGTCCTACCACGCTTTCTTCTTACTTTCAACAGAGCTTTTTAACTCTGTGTCCCACCATGCATCCCCTTTTGCTGTGCTATGCTTCTTTGAGCAGCCACATACTTCTTACGCTGATTCTACCAAACTCTCTTTCAGACAATTCCAGCATTCATCTATGTTTGAGTCCGAAGAACCAGCTGTCAAAAGCTTGTCCCGGACTCTGTCTTCATATGTTCTCCTCACGCTCTCATCTTGCAACTTTTCAACCTTGATTCTTTCAAGGCCTCCGAAGGGGATACGCTCTCGCCAGTGCCTCCACTTCCTGAACAAACCACTAAACCGCGCAATTACGAGATAGTGGTCCGATTCAAGAGTGGGGCCTCGATACGCACGAGTATCTTGAAGTTTACTTCGGAGACGGTTATCTACCAGGATCAAATCTATCATGATTTTCTGTTCATTTCTTCTCCACGTATACATATGAATATCCTTGTGTTGGAATATTGTATTGGACACAAGGAGACCTCTTTCCAAACACACATCTACAATAAGCTTACCTGCATCATTCACTCTCTTATCACCATAAGGACCCAGAGCAGCGTCGCAAGTTTGCCGCCTGGTTCCCACCCATCCGTTCAGGTCGCCACACAAAATCACCTTTTCATTCGCATCAGCCAGATCCAGAACTTCCCTGACATTATCCCAAAACTTCTCAAGGTCCGGGGTTGTCGACGAGCTTACAGGAGCGTAGGCTCCAACCAAAAACACTCTAGTGACACCCAGTTTCAAGCGGACCCAGAGAAGTCTCGCATCGTGCAGGCCATAAACTCTCACTCCAGAGGCCAGGCGACGGGACAACAAGATACCCACCCCCATGCTGGCACGATCGCTCTGTGGCACTCCAGACCACAGAGCCATCATGCCGTCAGGGAGATCACAGACTTCACTGCCCCTTCGCTTAGTCTCTGTTACACACAGAGCATCCAGGCGTCTCTCTTTCATTACATCAATCACCGCATGCATCTTATCTTCCATACCACCTCTTACATTCCAGGTGCCTATTCAGCACTCTGCACCCCACGACTCGCCAGTTCGGGCCCGGCGTGATGGGTGGCGGCCCCCATCGCCGCTTCTGCCTATGTTCGTACCGACGGGGGCGGGCCGGTACGCGTCGCCTCGGGGGGACGCCCTAGCCCACACTGCGGTACTTGCTCGGTCCAAGATTGCAGCCGTAGCGGCTGGCAGGGGTCGCGACGAGCACGCTCTTGGACAGACCCCCAAAACACCCAACTATTCTATAAACTTCAAAATATGCTAAAATACGTTGTGTTAAATATGTTTTTATTTTATCTGTTAAGACATAATTCTAATTATCTGAAAGTAAAATATCGTTACGCCTATATTACCCAAGCGGGGGTGGCAGAGGTGTACTGAGTACACCCACGTTTCGCCGACGATGTTAGGTTCCATGTAATAGGGAGCGAGCCTATTGCCATATACCGGGCACAATTCCAGACGCCGGACTCGTACTGGGAAGTTTTCGTTAGAAAAACTACACTTGAATTTTACTTACAATTGAATTGAACTTGTCCGACCTAGGATTTGAACCCAGGACCACGTGATCACAAAGTGATGCGCTTTGCCGCTAGACCAACGAGGATGATGTTAAATTCCAATGTAATAAAGAGTCTATTGCCATTATACTAGGTATGCTACTGAGATATTTTAAACGCAAATTTGTCAATTATAATACGTGGTCCAACATAAGATTGAAACCCAGGCTTTCCTGATCGCCAGCCGCTCCACTCGCCACTAGAGCAACAAGGTAGTTCTATCTACATCATCATGCCAGAGCCTTTGCAAGGTAAGTAGGGACTACAGAAACAGTACGGAACAGTTGAAGACTGAAGCGATTAATTTATCTTACTATTTGGACTCACTTTTCAGTACAAATACAGTTTAATAACTGTTTTTAACTCTGTACTCTCTGCCTACCCCGCAAGGGATGTGGCGTGATGATATAGATAGATAGACTACTTCAGAACAATTCATTATCAATATCGTATCGTATCAATTAAGTATCAAAAGAACTGTCAATAATAAATTTTAATCCAGCAAATATTCAAAGGAAATCTCAAGAGTTCGTTACAGAAGTCTGCAGCTTCAGCATGAAATAGTAATATTGACACTCCTGTAAGAATCAGCTACGGACGCTTTTGAGGCAAAAACCGTTTGTTTGCCGACTCAGCTCTCTTGCTCCGGTTTAAGTAATTTCCTCTCACTGCTCAAGTGTCGGTTCCTTAAGTTTACTCCGTCGAATTGGTTTCATGTTATTTCAGGGATCTACTGATAAGTAAGTTTATCTATCTATCTATATCATCACGCCAGCTTCCTCGCGGGGTAGGCAGAGAGTACGGAGTTCCAACAGGTTCTAACGTTACGTAACATAACGTAATCTATACTAATATAATATATTTTTTTGTATACATTACAAAAGCTATTGTAATTTTATATGTGGTATACAGAGGCGAGCTTAAATTAAAAATATGAGTTCTCTTTCAGCGGACCTTTAAGTATTGAGAGATAAGAAGGACAATAAGAGGGCTGTTATAGAACCACATATTCAAACATAATATAAATAAAATACACACTATACAAAAACTAAATACATATAATTTATAAAATAAACATACATAAAAATACACATAGTTCATTATATTATAAATATGTATCAACAATCAGATAGGAAATATTCTCTGATTCTTCTCTGGAAAATATCCAGAGAGGAGCTTGCGCGTTTAGCGTGTGGGAGTGAGTTCCAAAGTCGCACTCCACGAATAGTAAAATACCTATCATAGCGACTGGAAGAATGAAGAGAAGCACGAAGAAGGAGAGTAGTAGTAGTACGATATATGGACAGGCTGGATTTAAAAAATCTTTTTAAAAAAAAAAAAATATTAGCCCCGTTAAGAAACTGCCCCACTGTTAGGCACGGGCCTTCTCTCAAACTTGGAGGGCTTAAACCATAGTCCACCACGCTGGCCCAGTGCGGGTTGGCGAACTTCACACACCTTCGAGAAACTCTTAGGCATGCAGGTTTCCTTATGATGTTTTCCTCTACCGTTAAAGCAAGTGATAATAAAATTTTAATACGCACTTTTTCGAAAAGGCAAAGGTGCCTGGGTTTGGAGCCGAGACATCTGACTTTGCAGTCCAACGGTCTAACCACTAGACTGTCACTGTTTATTATTATAGTAAAAACACAACGAGAATAACTTGCTTAGTTAAAAAGTTCCTATGGCTTCTTTTCGACTTCATCATCAGAACCTAAAAACTATCTGGTTCGAATCTAACAAGCCTAAACACGAAAGGGTAATGTTGTATAGACCACATGCTCCTATAGCCACCTTCCGACTTTTTCACCAGACCCAGCTCCATGGTACCATATTATTGCATTTTCATCGACTTTTACATACGTATGCCAAATTTCAGCTCAATCAAATACCCGCAAGTGCTTGGAAAATGAATTATAAGATTTAAACCGGAAAGACAGACAGATATGACATTGCAAATTAAATAAAAACTTGGAATTAAAAAGAGGAAATATTTCTTTGTTCGTAATCGATATTTTTGATACTACTAGACCGATTTTAATTATTCTTTCACCAATAAAAAACCACAATATCCAGAAGTAACATTGACTCCATAGGTGACACTGTTGTCGACCTGGTGCGGAGCCGCGGAAAACTGTTAGTGTACAATAATTAATTAATCCCTCTGTTGCGTATTTCATAAATTATCGAGACTATAAATCAACAGGGCGTTGTTTTTTTTATCAAGTACTTAGTTTTCACTCAATCTAATAAGCAGGTAATGTACTTATATCTTCAGTTTATCCATAAATACTAATTAAAGTTAACTTTGGGCGTTTGCTAAAGTTAAGAGGAATAAAAATTGAATTTTAAAAAGGAAACCCCAAGTATGTGTATTGATTTAGTTTACACTTAGACCAAGTTATAGATGTTCTAAAAGTTTAGGCAAGTAGTATCTTCCTGTAAATGATGTCCCGCAATCAAAAAAGAATAAACAGTCGATCCCAATGAAAAGAAAAAAAGCAGCTTTGGTGTTTAATTTTTACCGGCCATTATCCTTGATTTACTTTTGAACGACTTTAATCAATACGGAAATATTTCTAATAGTTAATACCAAATATTCCGGCTTATATTTCTGTTATTAACTTAGTAATGCTCACAAACCATTCATGTATTCAATAAACGTATAATACAATGCAATGAGAGGGCCTAACGAGAACGTCGTTTAATTACACATTATTTATAAGGAATGAAACAATCGGGCGAGCTCGCGAGCATTTTTACGCCGTAATGCCATACTTAGTAATAATGAATACATGCTCAACGCTGACCTTAATGAAGGTGAGAGTGGACCCTTGAAGGAGTTACGTTATAGCTGTAATGATGGTTAAATAAAATCTAATAGAAACGTTCCATTGAGGTGAAGGAGTATAATAATCAATAAATTCGCCTTTACTGTCCTACTTCGGAGGGGTTAGTATGAAAAGATTGACGTCAGCGTGACGGTAGCAAATAAGCATATTGTCACGTTCATGTTTATTTAGTAAATTTGTAGTGTGACACTAATAGCATATTAATTGGGTAGCGTAAAGCTAACATTAAAAAAGCTTGATCTTTTCTCGCTAAGCCCTCTGTATTAAGGCCTTCTCTCAAAATGGATATAGCATATATAACACCGCGCACGTCAACACACCCTACACACATGTGTTTAAAGAGAATAATATCACTACGTTCGTGTGTTGATGTGTCCACGCTGCTCTCGTACTTTTATGGCTAAAATTGGTTACGGCAGTCACTGGAGAGCAAACCAAGGACAGACCAGATTCGAATCGAATTCGAAACCCAATAACTGGCCCTCGGAAGGGAACTGCGTGCCACGTGCTACCGTCACGCCCGAGTGTGGAAAGCATTTCCGCCAAGAGTGGATTTTCACAGTAGTGGAAGATCGCTAGTGGATCGCGGATGGTTGCTTACGCGTTCCCGTAATGTGCCCCAGCCATAGCGACGAACTGGAGCACGGTGGGGGTTTTAGCCGGTAGGAGTCTCGGCATAATCCCTCGCTTCCCCTAATGGCGAGCCCATTCAGGATATGAAAGATTTCCCACATCAAAAAAGGATATTAATGACTTCCCACATCAAAAAAAAGTTTGTAGCGAGCCGCTGTTAAAATTCATCAAACCAATAAAGTTTTAAATAGGCTTGACTAAGACCCTAATGTGTCTTTCAAAGCACGGAGATGCTGGAAAACAGAGAGTTATCCTGGAACTGCTGTGAAAACCGCGATATAACGAAGCTTTAAACAAAATGTTCTGTGTCCTGCTTTATCTATATTATCATACCAGATTTAAGTATTAGCGACGCAATTTGTGCTATAGACGATAAAAGTAAAGACATCATAAAGGTGAAAGTTCTTTATAGAGATCACGATCCTTAGCACTGAGGAGTACAACGCAAAGACGATAATTTATGGATTGAATATTCTTGACCGTTTGAGCCTTTCTAACACAAATCATACTGTATGTAGTTGAAATTATAATAGCTTTAGCAGAATGTTCCTAAAAAGTTGTGCCGTAAAACTGTTTGTTTCTTAGGCAGTATTCTTTGACATAGCAACATTTAAGGTACTTCAAGTCTTAGTCAAAATTTTGAAATACGGCAAGAGTTTTGTTTTAAAAAAGTACGCCATAAAATTTTCTTGGAAAATTGTGATGTATAGAAGCGAGACCTACATATATTACACGGGTTAGGTTTATTTCATTTTCAGGTACAGTACGGGCAATATTGTTAGGCTTATGTTCTGTGTTGAACCCAAGTGTATTTAACTAACACTAGGCTGTTTTAGAATAGTACGAGTCGAACAGTTGTGTGCTTGGTCCACATTCGGTATTACTTATCCCCAGGCACCATGAGTCACTTCTAACAACGGTACATTTGTGAACAGCTAGTGGTAAAATTAGTGAGGTATGGGGCCCGTACTGTGTATTTCATATGCGACCCTACGCCCCGAAGGGTCAAGTCATAACGCCCCAACCCTATATTATGTACATTAAACTGTCTCAACATCTCAAGTAACGGAGTTGTGTAAAGTAAATTGTGTTTTATGGAAGCGAAGGACGGTACGGTGTGGAAGGTATGAATTTAATGTATTATGAAAATTCTAGTTGGAGAATCATTTATTTATTTATTTAATCCTTTATTGTATACAGTACATTTACAGTTGTAATTTCACAGGTGATATACAAAGGCGAGCTTAACTCAAAATATGAGTTCTCTTCCAGCGAACCTTTAAGTGTTGAGAGATGAGAATGTTAATAAGAGGGTAGTTATACAATTACAGTAGTTATAAAAATAAACATAAATATAAATAAAATACATACTATACAAAACTAAATATATATAATTTATAAAATAAACATACATAAAAATACACATAGTATATTATATTACAAATGTGTATCAACAATCAGATAGGAAATGTTCCCTGATTCTTCTCCTGAAGATGTCCAGAGAGGAGCTTGTGCGTATAGCGTGTGGGAGTGAGTTCCAAAGACGCACTCCACGAACAGTAAAAGACCTATCATAGCAACTGGAAGAATGAAGAGGAGCACGAAGAAGGAGAGAAGTAGCAGTACGACAGGCCCTATCCTTGGGGACAAGAAAGTCAAAACGCTCACGTAGATAAATAGGAGCTTTGGGGTTATGAAGGACGGAAAAGAGAAGAGAAAGGATATGTGAGTCCCGGCGTTGCCGAATAGGCAGCCACTTCAATTTTCTTCGGAACTCTGATACATGATCATATTTACGGAGACCGAAAATGAAGCGGATACACAGATTCTGCAAACGTTCTAGCTTATTAACTAGCTCTTCAGTGGCATCAAGAAAACAGACATCACCATAGTCTAGAAGTGGTAGGAGAAGAGACTGAGCAAGGCTTATTTTAGTTTGGAAGGGCAAGAACTTTTGAAGGCGTTTGAGAGACTGGAAGGAGCCGTAGACCCTTTTGCTTACCTCTAAAATGTGGGTGCTCCATGTGAGGTTGGAGTCCATAAAAACACCTAGATTTTTAATTGTTCTAGAGTAGGGTATACATACAGAATCAAATAGAACAGGAAAGAGAGCCTGTAGATTCATATCTTGTGCATTCATATAGTATCTGCCACCAATGATGATAGCTTGAGACTTAGCCGGATTCACTAAAAGACCAAACGACTTTGCCCACTTGCTGATATTTTCAAGCTCATCATTGATGACGCCGATCGCATGATTAAGCTTCCCAACTTTAAAATGACGATACAGCTGCAAATCGTCTGCGTAAAGATGGTAGTAGGAAGTAATTACTTTAGTAACCGAGTTTATAAAAACTGAAAAGAGAAGAGGAGAAAGGACGCCACCCTGAGGCACACCCGCAGTAAGATCACACCAATCAGAAGAAACCTCTTCAAAGCGGACCGACTGGGAGCGGCCCCGAAGATAAGAGCCAAACCACGCGATTAGCGGAGCGGAGACATTCAGAGAGGATAAGGTGCCTAAGAGAATGTCAAAATCAACTGAGTTAAAAGCACTACTAAAGTCCAGTAAGACTAAAACGGTAAGAAGTTTGTTTTCCATAGCCAATCTGATATCGTCAGTTATTTTGACTAAGGCAGTCACTGTACTATGGCCTGAACGAAAACCAGATTGAAAAGGACTTAGGAGGCTATTAGAGGAGAGATAGAGAGACAGTTGATTCTGAACAGCACTCTCAAGCACCTTGGAAAGCAAGGGAAGTATGGATATAGGACGGAAATCGGATAAACAGGTAGGGTTCGGTGTTTTAGGTAATGGGAGAACATGAGCTCTTTTCCAAGCCACGGGAAAAACGCTAGTCTCCAATGAGTAATTTATTATGTGCGTGATGACAGGCCCAAGTTCATTTAAGATAGGTAGGAGCATTTGAATTTGGATGCCATCATCGCCACTCGCCTTCGTGGAAATGGACAGGATAAATTTCTTAATGTCTTGCTCTGTAACCGGGCTGAAAGAGAAAGAAGCACATACTGGCAAGTGAAGATTGGAAAGATATTTAAGAGTAGAAGATTTTATGTCTTGTTTTAGCGCAATTGGAGGCTTGGAGAAGTGTGCGTTTAATGCATTAAGATCCAGATTAGGTATATTTTGATTAATGGTGCCATTGCCAATACCAAATGCTGTGTTGAAATGTTGAATGGAACTGTGTATGTGGCGCCTCTTTGCATCCCTACACATACGACTGCAGCGGTTTCTCAGTTTTTTGTACTGATTCCAATTTTCCTCCGTAGGAAACTTTTTGTGCCTTCTCTTCGCCTTATCCCGTTTAGACATCATTTTTTTGATGGTATCAGATAACCAAGGCGCGGGGCGATGTTTCACCCTCACTTTTTTAACCGGTGTATGCGTATCATATAGATTCAGTACTATTTTATTAAATATTGATACTTTTTCATTTACCTCAACGGAGTTGTAAACAAAAGTCCAGTCTACGCTGCACGCGTCCAGTCTAAGCTGCTCAGTATTAATATCTTTAAAGCTGCGAAGGAAAAGAAATTTAGAAGAGCGTTTTGGAGAGCGAATTTTATAAGAAAGGAATATCAGGTCGTGATAAGAGAAAGAAGCAGACATCTGACCATGTGAAGCTACATGACTAGAATCAGAAACAAGTATGAGATCTAAGAGTGAGGGAGTACTATGCGGAGCATGATGAGTAGCTGTTAGCGGTAGGATATGCATATTGACAGAAGAGACAAGGGATCGGAGTTTGTTGCTACGACTATCCCCTTTTAATAGACAAGTGTTAAAGTCACCAAGAATGATAGTGTGATCGTATAACGAAGAGAAATACTCTAATTTTGATTCAAAGGAGGAAAAGAAATCAACATGACAGGATGGGCTATAATAAACGCCTAGGAGAAATTTTTTATGAAGAAAGTTGAGCTCAAGAAATAGATGTTCAGAAAATTGAGTGTACACACTTGGTGACTGATCAATTACTGTGCAAGAGATATCCCCACAAAGATAAATAGCAACACCTCCACAACCCTTGCCTGTTCTGTCATTACGTAGCAGCTTGTACCCAGGCAGTGCATACTGCACTGAAGGCAGAGTAGGTTTCAGGAAGGTTTCGGACACTAAAATTGCATGCACATATTCAGAGTCGAAGGAAACTAAAAGGTCAGAGTAGTGAGCAGGAATGCTTTGACAGTTAATGTGCACAACGTTGAAGAATTTCTTGAGAGTGGAGAAGGTAGAAAGAAGTTGCTCACGTAGATGCACTGAGTCATCGTCACCACTGAAAGCACTAGAATACTGTTCGTCGGACACCTCAGAAGAAGAACAAGAAACAAAACTATCATCGTTGATATCTAATAAATCCATACTATTATGTACTATATAATAAGATACTATTATCTATACAAATAAAATAAATAAATAAATTATAATACTAAATAAGATAAGTATAATAAAATTAAATATTTCAATAAATTCATAATCATACCCTCGATGCACTCGCCGGTTGCGTGAAGTGGATAAAAATGCTATGGTTCAAACGCACTATTTCCGAACGTTTACAACAATGTCAGGTGTCAATGGATAAATTTATCATAGACATATGTCAAACAAAATATAATTCTATACGACGTTCGACAGAAAGTTAATTACTTTAAAAATTAAGTAGGTAGTGAACATTAGTGATTGAGTGTGAATAGTGAACGAAGGAAAAGCGTTTGGCGAGCAGAAATCATTCAAACCGATCACTTCGCATGTTTACGTGGAATCAATAATCATTCGTGGAAATGGAAACGTTAATAGATAGATATCATGAAATAAATGACCTGTGGGGTAAAATGACATTGAATGCTTTGTACTTAACCTACCTACGTAGTGGTAGGTTATAAGAAGAGAATTTAGAAAAATTTCAAACCTTATAGAAAGTATGGTTTTTCTATTAAAAGAGTCTCAGTTTTGCAGTTCAGAGACTGATATTGTTCCCGGTGTAATAGCAGTAGACACGCACGCACGTCACTCATTGTCACCCATTATTGTTAGTGGCATGTGGGCGTACACATTTCACCTCTGCATTTAGATATAAGTTCCAGCGGCATATCAATTTTCCAAAAAATAAAGAATATGTAATTAAAATTAGAAGGAATTTCTCTCCGCATGGTGTGAGAGCGATAGCAAGAGATTACTGAAATACAGTAGACTACAACTAAGGCAAATAACTGGAGCATTCACAGCCCACTATGGCACGAAAGAACATCTACACAAGATGAACCTATGCGGCGACGTGGTATTAGGAGTGTTCGCAACGGCTATATATTAAAAACGCGTTATAACGATACGCTACTTTTAAAACGCCTATTATATTTTACGCTATTAATAATAGTTATTTCTTCGCTTCGTTGAACGACACCTTTTGATTATTGTCGCAAAACACGCCGCGCCGCCACCGTGAGCTGTTAAACGATAAAAATGAAATATATATTGATAAATTAATTATTTACACGTAACTAAAACTAACTTTTATTTACAGTTATTACAATAAACAAACCAACGATTTATTTGCAAACAATTTGACACGCGACGCCGCAATCCCTCACAAACCCACGATAAATGCATAAGTACGTCATCCAAGATAGATCACGCCAGTGAACTGTACTGATTTTATTAAAAAAATAATCTAACGTAGTAACCAACACGTTATAAATAACGTATAATACGAACAAATATATTGGCGCGGAACATAATAAATAACCTAATAATATATTACTTTCATTACTGGACACTCATTTAAAAATAGATCATATGTAGTTGTCTTAGAGCATAATATAACATGTGACTTTTGACAAAAATATTATACGTCTAAGTGAAATTGACCTTAAGTCCAGTCAGTCAGTGTCGCTGTGTCGCGTGGCAGGCTGGTAGGCGGTTTTGGTCGAACAATATGTAATATAAATAACGCTTAAAAAATAACGCTTGCCTGAGGTAATAAATAATAGGTGATTTGATTATTTATTAATAAAAGATTATTTTTCAGTTATGTAATATAACGATCACTCCTACGTGGTATACAGGAGCTGCTGTACAGACACTGAAACCATGAAGCATGTCCTCTGTCATTGCGACGCTCTGGCCGCGCGGCGAATGAAGCTACTGGGATTGGCCTACCCAAAACCAGAAGAACTACGGCTCTGCCCACCTGCTGGGATTTACAACCTGATACAGGGAGTAGTAGACACGGCAGGTACGTAAGAGCATTAGGGCAAGGACAGCATAAAAGATACCATCGGGTCGAAGTGCGCCAGAGGTTTCCTTGGTCCGGTAAGCCAACACTAACATATGATAAGAAATATTAGAATTAATGAAAGACGCTCCTCACAATCATCATTATTTACAGCTATTCAGCTAGTGTCTACCCTCAACCTATTTATTGATAAATGTTCCAGGAAAATTATAAAGACCAAAGTCTTAGCTTCTTCCTACGAGGAACATTTATAACTTCATAAATTTAGAGTGCATAGTAGGTACAGAAATCCTTTAATCTAATTACTTGGGCAGCTAGCTGTATTAACTAAAAACATAAATTCTGTTACTAAATACGTATTTACTTTGCCCGACGCTGTTTGCAACTTATTTGAAGTCAATACCCTCGTTTGCTCTTGCGATTCGAACAACTTCAAATAACTATGTATAATAAAATATAATGGGTTAATACATAAAATAAATTGTGTTGCTTTTTTGGAAATTAAGTTTGCAGTTTTATACCTAGCTTTTGAGCTGTAAAGTCGTGCTTAAGTTTCTTTTATTTTAGTTGCATTTCCCCTATTAAATGTTATATAATATAAATAAATAAAAAAGTTTCAAGTTTAATGGGTAGACAGATTTATTGTTTTCTGTCCTTATCGTATCATTTAATGTTTATAGTAATTCGCATGTAAGTTTGTGCTTGAGTTTGATAATTACTTTTAAAAAAAACTATTCTCATGTGAGATTGTAAGACTGTAAGAACAACTGATATTTTCATTTCATTTTTACAGTTTACCAATAAAAATGTGGTACTATTAAGACTTGAAATACAGACCATTTTGCCTAGTCGTGGGATGAATGGTGGAGCGATACAAAGAAAAACCTACACCGCCTAAACAAATTCGTAATTAGTACAGCTTAAACAGAACAACATTCTATTTTTATTCCATAAAGAAACTGCTTCTCAAATTATGAAAAGGAAATAATTGTCGAAATATAATCATAATTTCCAATAACAAAAACGTCGTAAACACAAAAAAACATTATTTTAGGTAAGCTGACGAGAAATTCGTAGCCTTATTGTTCGCAATTTACAAAGATTGTTTATCCACAGGGGACGTCTGCCTCTTTTAATTTCAGTTTTTGTTTGCACTTCAAAAGCTTTGGGAATCCGAAAAATTTCTTAATGGGAAAGAAATGGAGTTGCGGTCGTTTACCTTTGTACATGCTTTTGCAACGTAAGTCGTAATAGTGAATATTTCGCGATAATAATAACCTGCGATCAACGACCTTCCCGCAAACGTACCGACCACGACCGCAAATTCCAGCGGATGTTATTCAAAACAAACAAAATGGACGATTTGCATAAATTCAATAGTTTTCATATGCATGGGATGCATCGGTACGGTATTATGCTACGGCTAGTCAAATTGTCGCAATAAATTTTCTCCCTCGCGCTGATAGAAAAAGTTACAGCGTGAATGGGAACTGTGTTGCCAAGTCTCCCGTCTCTTGTTTTATGGTACGCCTCCGGTACGCATTACTTAAAGTGACTTGGCTTCGATAACGGGACTGTGTCGTTATGGGAAAACCATGAATTTTGTCGGTTAATCATTTTTTTTTAATCAAACTTGAACGTTATTTCACGTTCGTAAACACTTAAACAGAAACGTATATTTGTGGGTCTCATACAGATTCATCATCGACGTCTCATCATCGAGGCGAGGTCGGTGTCTAATCTTGTGTGCGGTATCTGTATTCGAAAGAAGGAAGTGAGGGCATCGGGAGGGTCGTAGAGAATATGCCGCTGGCGGTAGCGGCTGATAAGTGTCCTACTCCTCGTTTGCCAATACGTGGTCTTGATTCAAGACCTCGTTTACCCCAACGGTTATCGGTTCCTCGGCTAATGTGGTTAGCCCACTGTATAAACATAGCAGTTGTCTTAGACAGGGATTGAAACCGTGACTTCGATCCAGTGAACCGAGCGGCCCCATTCAAAATTAAACCAAGCCATAATTAGCTCGAATCAACCGTAATATAGTAAGCTAGGTTTTCCGCGTGCTTGTTGGGAATAAATACAAGGTGTAATATAATGAACACAAGACCTGAAAGTAGTTTGTTCTAAATCGGTAACTGAATTAATTTCAAACAATTTTTAATGTATATTATTTTTTTTTTAATTTGCAAAAAATGCTTTTGCTCGTTCAGTGCGCTACAAAAAAGTAAATTTATTCTTGATTCATAGCAATAAGGAGATTTTAAATGCATTTCTAAAACGTATTTCTCAATACGCATACATAAATGTACAAGTTTCATTGTTAATTGGGGTATAAAAGTGCTTAAAAAAGGGGTTAAAGAAAATGAATTTGGAAATTTGGTTTTCGTTTCGAATTTGTGAAGCAATTATCTATTTGGAGTGTCTTAGGTCTTGCGTTATTTACGATACACCTTGTATATCGAGAACTTGAGTTCAATGTGAGAACCTAATGTGAAGTGTCTATAGAAATGTACTCTTTATCCGACATCAGATTTGAGTCCCTGTGTGGTGGTAAGCATGCATGCGTGCGTGCATGCGTGCGTGCGTGCATGCGTGCGTGCTTGCGTGGGTGTGTGTGGTGATCGCCATTTGTCACTAAATCCACGATCAGTCTCTCTCTTCTCTTATCTTTTAATCAACTATTCACGAATTCAAATCCAAACGTATCAACAATGTGACCTAAAACCAAGAATAGTGAATCGTCTATGGCGATTATAAATATTAACTTTAGCAATAACTTAATAATAGTACGCACTATGCACTGCAGATTTGTCATAATAATACATAGTTAATGCGAAAACTTTTTAAGTTATATCTGGTTTTACTCTTTTATGTATTTTGCAGTTTAAATTCGGTTTGTTTGTGCTGACTTCGGAATTTATGCGCTATGTCAGATTTGGCAGAGATTATCTGGCGGGCTCGTGTTCGGTGTGCATGAAATTGGAATGAGAATATGGCATGTGGTTTTAATTCAATTCGAATTTGGATTCTTTATTCGCTGACCAATTAAACACGTGACGCGGTGCGTTACGACATCGTTGTGACACAGTTTGGTGTAGTGGTTAAGGGCTTAAGCCGCCCCGCCCACTGGATCGAGTAGTCGCGGGTTTGATCCCCGCAAGGGACAAATCTTTGTGTGATTTACAAATATTGGTTCCGATCTGGGTGTTTGTGTAAAGGACATTGTTCTGCGTCCATACATGGTTTGCCCCAGAACCAACAACAATGAAAAAATACATGTATGATTTCAAGTTACCTGCAAATTATCTTCATGCATTATTTATTAAACGGACAAGCGGGGGAATTGCATTATTGCAAAAAATGTATTTGATTTTGAGGTTATAATTTAGTAGCCAACAATACATTTGTAAAATCGTTATGTAAAAATACACTAGCAATAATCAAATCGATCATTATTGAATGTAAACGATTCAATATAACCGATTGATAGGATTGAAATCAACCGTAATTCGATACCAACGTTGACATTCGGAAAAGACGTTTACAGTACTTTGAAATGTTCGTTTTGGATTGAAAATTGTCCGTTAAATATGGATGTTTGCAACTACTTCTGGGGCCATTTTCGACGATGTCCTTTCATGTTTGTTAACGCACCTATGTCACGGGAATAATTCCTAGTGTAGTGCTACTTTTTTTAAATGATCGTTTAATGTTATTCCAGTGGCATACAGTACGATAATTTCACGAGGTTTTCTTAACGTACCGCGTTTGATCATAGCGAATAAGGACCCAGTTAACGCGTAACCTATTAAAGTTTGCAGTCAGTCTTCCATAGTGACTGTTCTAGCCTGGCGAAAATGTTCAAGTTTAATACAAGGTGCATCGCAAATAATGCAAGATCTCAGACACCCCGATTATATCTAATCGGGGTGTCTGAGATCTTGCATTATTGCTTCACAAATTCAACGAGTTCGAAAACCAGTTTTCCAAATTTAATATTATTATTATTTATCTATATGCATGCATACATACACATACAAGTTTCATTGTTAATTGGGGTATAAAAATGCTTAAAAAGGGGTAAAAAATATTAAATTTGGAAAACCCCAATTAACAATGAAACTTGACATTTAAAAAGCAACAAAATTAGAAAGCAACTAAATTAAGCATTAAAACCTAAAAAACTAATCGAACAAATCTTGACCACGTGGAATAGTGACAAGAACGCTGGCTGCATTCCCTCACTGGATGGCCAAACTTTTGATTTGTGAATTTATCAAAAATCTTTGTTACCAAAAAGTTTAAGAAGTTACATAAACTATGATTATTAATTGTAAGAAATTTGCTGATTTTAGCAAATTCCTCAACTTCTATTCATTAGATGTTAATTGGAACGAAATAGTTAATAATAATAATATAAGCCCTGTTAAGAAACTATCCCACTGTTGGGACGGTCCTCCTCTCAAACTAAGTGGGTTAAGGCCATAGTCCACCACGCTGGCCTAGTGCGGGTTGGCGAACTTCACACACCTTCCAAAAACTCTTAGGCATGCAGGTTTCCTCACGATGTTTTTCTTCACCGTTAAAGCAAGTGATAGTTAACTTTTTTAATACGCACATGCTTTCGAAAAGTCAGAGGTGCGTGCCTGGGTTTAAACCCGAGACCCCTGACTTTGCAGTCCAACGGTCTAACCACTAGGCTATACACTGCTTATATACACGAAATAGTTATTTGATAGATATTGTTAGACTTATGAACAAATCAAATCCGCTCACTGGGTCGAATAGGCACGGGTTCGGTCCCCGCACGGGACAAATCTTTGTGTGACCGACAAATTTTTGTTTCGGTCTGGGTGTTTGTGTATGCCAGTTTCATGTTTGCAAATGCACCCATGATTCTGGAATAATTACAAGTGTAGGGCTACATTTTTAAAACACAAAATCTACGATGTAGTCACTTATTTTAAAAATAATTTTTACTTAGTTTCTTATGAATACTTATGAATACTTATATTTCAAACATACAATATTTTTTGTATCTGCAAAAACATAATAATATTGAGATGCTACACCCATCTATCTATCTATATCATCACGCCAGATCCCATGCAGGGTAGGTAGAGAGTACAGAGTTCCAACAATGTGTGGAATTTTTGTGTTATTTTGTTTGCAATTGTTTCGTCAGAGTTCGCTTCGGTCTATTTTGCACTACACAAAGCACATCGGTAGTTTGGCACGACTGCGATGCCAGCCTGCCAAAACGTCAGATCTCCATTGTTATAGGAAAGTTAAGCAATTTTCACTTGTCGAAAAATTCGAAAGCGAAGCTACGAAAAGAGAATACCCGATACGGGCTTTGACCGTTTTGTGGCATCGTTATAGTTCAATGCTGAGATAAATAGAACGTAACATACATAATCTGATACGCTGAAAAATACGCTAAATATGGACAAGGCAGACAGGTCAACGACATTGACATGCAAATATGGACGAGTAATATAGAACGACCATGAGGAAACCTGACGCGCTGGACGGATTAGATTCGGTTCACGATTCCGAAGAAAAAACTACGACTCTCAGTAATGAGGAAACCGATGCAAGTAGGAGGAATATAGAATGATTTACTTTACGGTTAGGTTACCGTCTTATTGGCCTTACAGCGCGTTCGAATCCTAAGTCGAAAAAAGGGTTAATAACCACTACTGAAATCAAAATTAGCGCTGTCGAACAGTTTTACGGGCAAATAGCCGACGGAGCGCGACGGGAGCGCGACGGACGCGTTCGGCTACGTTTTGTCCTGATGTTTGCCGTTGCGCCGAGCGGGCTGCACTGTGTGGAGTCTCCCGTACATTACACCCACGCCACCGTCGCGCTGCGTCGGCTATGTAGCGGAACCTTAAGTGATACAACATTAGAATGGCTACATAGTATGTACATGTATTTTTTTTTATATAATCGTCTTTATTTATTTTTGTAGTGTATTTAACTTTAGAAATGTTATTAAATATATGTATATATATAAATATTTTTTTTTAAAGTTTTATTAGAAAATTGGATGGGTACAGCACAAAGCAGGTCGTTGTGGCGATCTTTGGGGGAGGCTTTTATCCTGGAGTGGACATCTTTTGGCTGATGATGATGATGATGATGATCGAAAAATGGTTTTTTTTTGGTAAAAACACGTAGCTCCATACTTAGATTTATTCCTGTGACGTGTGTGCGTTTACAAACATGAAAATTCACATACACAAATACCCAGACCGAAACTAATAATTGTGGGTCACACCAAGATTTGTCCCGTCAGGGAATCGAACTCGCGACTATTAGACACAGTGGGCGGAGCGGCCACTGCGCTAAATCGTCCGTCATATTGCAGATACAATTATTAGAAGCATTATGCTTAGGAATAGTTTCAGGTGTAATGGGTTACTGCTCACTTCTATTATATGAAGCGTTTTGATATTCTGCAAACTAGTGGATATAACATAAAATTACTTGCACAATTTCACCGACACGAGCCTTTAATCAAGAAAGGGATGCTAACAAAACAGTGATTTATGCGCTATGACCAATAAAACACGTGACGCAGCGCGATCTTCGTGAAAGCTTAGTGGGATACAGAAAACATTGACGATCATTTTACACAGGCATCGCTAAGTTAACACGCTTTATTAGGTCACCGAATACTCACTCACACACTCACTCCGTTGGCTCAGCGACCCAAAGTGGGTCTTGGCCTCCGAAACGAGATTCCGCCACTTCTCACGGTTCTGCGCCATTCCCTGCCAGTCTTTGGCTTGGAACTCACGCAGATCCGCCTCAACTATGTCCTTCCAGCGATACCTGGGACAACCAATCGGTCGGCGGCCGATTGGTCGGCCCAGATAGGCCATCTTTACACTACGGTCTTCTCCCATTCTTTGAATGTGGCCAAGCCATCGGAGTCTGTACGCTTTGGTCTCTCCTATGATATAAGGGCCAGCCATGAGTTCTTCGATTTCGGCGTTATTGCAGAATCTCCAACTTCCATTTGAGTTTCGGACGGGGCCCAAGATTTTCTGAAGAATCTTTCACCGAATACAGTTCCAAATCGTAGAAATGTAACAATGCGAATTCCTTTTTTAAGTAATGTTGTTCCTTCTCTTGCACAATGCGCACATTATATTAAAATGAAACGTTTTATTGTTTATGCACCCTAATTCCAGAACTGGTTGGTTATTGTTGTCAATTTTCTATCGAAACTGCACATCAAACCAGTTTTATAGTTTCCAAGCTGATAATGGAAAAGCGCTCTAGCAGATTTAGCCACAAAGTGCTCAATACTGTACACATTGTTAACTTTACTCACCTGGGCTGCAGCGGTGGAATTAAGCATTATTGTGTTCCAAGCTCGCATTCTGTATAGTCGTTTGCATTTAGAAGTATACTTTCCAGGACTTAAAAACACAATAACAGTAGTTTTATTTCATGTGTAAAATACGCATAAACCTTAGAACTCAATATTAGGTGTCTAGCCTAACAGACATAATTTTAATTTATAAAGATCTTCTTCAAGACAAGCTTTTATAGCAAAAGCACTGGGGAGATATTTTACTTTGTTAAGAAGTTCCTATTGCTTCTTTCCGGCACACATCATCAGGCCCTGGACATTATCTAGATTCATAGTAATTGTCAAGACAAATCCAATTAGCCCAAACATGACGGGGTTGTGTTGAGTAGTTCGGTAGTTCCATCGGCCAGCTATCGGCTCCATCATCGGACGCCAGGATATCATCCGGTTGGTAAAGTACTCATCAAGATAAATCTAACGCGCCCAAACACAGCAAGATTATATTCAGTAGTTGGGTGGCTCCATTAGCCACCTTCCGGATTCGTCATCGGACCCTAAAACCATCTAGTACTTGTCAATACCAATCCAACAAGACTAAACACGAAGGAGTTATGTTGACCTATGACCACCTTCCGATTGCATTATCAGCCCAGCTCCATGGTACCATATTATTGCATTGTCATCGAACTTACATACGTATGCCAAATTTCAGCTCAATCGGAATACCGCAAGTGCTTGAAAATTGGATCACAAGATTTGACCCGGAATGACAGACAGACAGACGTACGAACATAAGTTAAATAAAAGCTTGTCAAAATAATAATAGACCCGGAGATGTAAGGAAAACTGCCACTATAGATATCTTGTTAGACTAGTGTGCTATAGTGTGACGATCACGAGATCAATTGTTTAAATTTAAGGTTGGACAAAGGGAGCCTTCTCCATCGAAAAATTCTCAACAGAAATCTCGATCCCTAAATTGTGCCGAGTGTAATAGCAATACTCTCGCAACCTATTGAGTACGTCGAAACAGATGTTAGCACAGTCGCTATGTGGCCATACTTACGGGGTGTTTCGGTGTCTTTGTTTTTTTTGTACCTTCTGAAAGTTGACGGTTATATCATTTTTAAGTCAGTTGAGTTATTCCGGTCCGATCCCCTAAAAAGGATTCCCTGCTGTTTATCATTATATAGTATCCATTAAATATATTTTGCATTTCCGATCAGACCTCTAAAATTTTTTTGAATGTAAGAAAAATCAATTATAACATATCTTAAAACAAGCGGCTATACATTGGCCGTTATAACAGAACACAAAAACATTGTCTCCGCATTTTCCGAAGTAATGTTGACGTTGACGTGAAGAATCTAACGTCAGATCCATATTGTCAGGAGGCAACAACGGCATAGGGTCGATCAATCATGCGGGACAAAAAGAAAGCAGCTGTGTCGATAGGGCAAGACACTTTGTTGGTGATATGTCGATACCTATTACTATCGATATTGACATAAGAGAGAGAGACAGATTCATGGTGTCATGATAATATATGAAAGTCGTAGGATATAGGTAGGTACATACCAGTGGCGTGCATTGTATATAGGCAATTAGGCAGTGCCTACCTCAATATGATATAATGAATACAGGTATACGTTATTTATCATACTTAAGTAAATATGATATTTTTTATAAAATTTTATTTATGTAGTAATAATTAAAATTAGTGTAACTGAATTGTTATAAGGTAGGCATTGCTTAATTGCCTATATGCAATGCATGCTACTGGTACCTACGGACCTACGGGAGCTTAGTTCGACAAGCATATCTTCAATCTTGTCGAACTAAGCTCTCAGAAGGGAGTAAGCTCCCTAAGTAAGTACGAAAAGTTTGAGGTTATCGTAATGTTAGCGAGTTGATATGTCGCCGTTGACATGCTACAAAATGAAATAAACATGAACGTGACAACACGAGTACTCGCTAGCGTCACATTAAATTCTTTTAGTACTAACCCGTCAGGAAAGGTATAGACGATTTTACCATGACCAAAAAGTCCATGTTTTATCTAAAGGGCAAGTCAAGAGTCTCTGTAACCGGCGAGCATGCATGAGACGAACTATTATGAGAGTGGAAGAACGTTCTGGAACTCTGTGCTAACTACCCTACAAGGGATCTGGAGTGATGATATAGATAGATGATAACATGGACTTTAACGAGTAGCATGTATATATTTTTTGGAATACGTAGGTTCTATGTAGGTGACTTTAGTTCATCTACAGATGTCCTCTTTCCTGATTCGATCCCGAAGGGATACTCCAAACATTGCCTCTCAATTGCCCTTATGGTGATGCCCACCCAAGTCAAGTGTAAATAAAATAGGTTCAAAGCTTAACAAACCACTCCAGATGAGAACGTTTATGAAGTCTGTTAATGTATTTCCTTTTGAAATCTCTTAATGTCAAAGAAAGTGGAATGGCTTTCTTTGACGGTGACGCCTGCCATTCAAACTTTTAATACGACTCAACCGGAGTCAACTTTTATTTCTTAATGTCCTTGTTACGATTTTAGGGTCTATATGAAGTGAAAATGGGTTCTGCAATTTGAATCGTCCGTAGTTGTGTTACTGGAGATAGATCAATACGACCCATCTTATTGAATTGTGATGCTTGACTAGTTTCTTACTTCGGACGGTTGGTTATGTCTACAAACGGTTGTAGCTGTTTCCAAAGTTAATTAGTTGTGTAGTGTTACAATGAATTGAATAGTGGTAAGATTTGGCAAATAGTACAGACTGTAGATTTGTATTCTCGTCGGATTGATGGAATGAGTATTGATTGAACGGAATACCTACTTAATTATTCTGCATAACTTTAAGCATGTTAACTTATCTATCTATAGACAAGTCCTGACACACTCACTCACTGACTGACTCATTAAAAAAACCTTTGGATCTAGAAAGCTGACATTTCGCACAGAGGTTCCATTTATAACGTGGACGAGGAATAAGGATTTATCGAAATTTCTACCGATTAGAAAATAAATGGGTTCGTATTTTCGCTTTAACTTGCCTTATTTCCGTAACTATACTATACTATACTCGAACTTTAGCATGTATGTAGGTACTGCGACTGCCTCGTTGGTCTGGTGGCAAAGCACATCGCTTTGTGATCACGAGGTCCTGGGTTCAAATCCTAGGTCGGACAAATGTAGTTTTTCTAACGAAAAATTTTCAGTATGAGTCCGGAGTCTGGAATTGTGCCCGGTATATGGCAATAGGCTCGCCCCCTATTACATGGGACCTAACATCGTCGGCGAAACGTGGGTGTACTCAGTACACCTCTGCCACCCCCGCTGGGGAATATAGGCGTGACGGTGTAAGAGTAAGAGGGTGTAAACCTATTATCTGGATTTATCGAACATACTATCTAAAAAAAAACCACCATGTATTCCGATAGGGACACAAGTTAAAATTTAACACCTACCTATCTCAAATTACAAATAAAACGCGAGCGAAGTTTTTTAAATAAAACAACAGGATTTTATGAATTCGAGATCTAGAGAAAAGTATTAGTCTTGCATCAAGGCTTGAAAATTTTGCGCCGATACAAATCAGTCTATGTAAGTAAATTGTTCATGTCCTTAGTTGTAATTGCGCGTCGAAAGTTCTGTGTCTAAATTGGTAAATCGATTTGGTACCAGACGCGAGTGAGAGAAGAGAAACACGGGCGGGATCGACCCGAAAGATATTCTATTTAAAACAGGTTTGTATTTATGGTTAAATACAAATTTAGTATTGGTTTTCAGAGTATTAGGAGTTACGTGTTTGTTTCGACACGATTGAAAATAATAATATTTTCGTAATTTGGGTTCGCCTCGATTAGTGAGAGAAGGCCTTTGTCCAGCAATGGGCAGTATAGGCTGATATTATTAATTTGGGTCGCTAAATTCGTGGTTGGTGGTTATCGTTGGTTGATTGGTGGTTAGTTATGGGTTAACTAGGTAACATTTTCATTTTCTAGGTCAGTTTCCAGAGTATTCGCTAGGCAGTTAAATCACAAAATTAAATAGGCTGTATGAATAAACCAACAAATCGGTTCAACTGCTTAACGAAGTTTAACGGTAGGGATTTGTCTATCCGGCCATCTATACTATCCTACTAATATTATAAATGTGAAAGTTTTTATGTTTAGATATTTGTTAATCAATCACGCAAAAACGGCTGTATAGATTTGGATGAATTTTGGCACACAGATAGTTTATTACCTGGATTAACACATAGAATACTTAATACTTGAACTATGAGAGAAGAGTAAGCCAGAGAGGCATATACGAAAAAAACCCTATTGGAACTCTGTACTCTCTGCCTACCCCGCAAGGGATCTGGTGTGATGATATAGATAGATAGATAAAATACTTTATAGTTTTTTGTCCCGAAAAAATGTTAGGTTCCTGCCTAAAACCACCTCTGATAAAGTGGCGGCGATGGTGGCGGCAAAAGCTAGTGATATTTATAGTAGAAACATTTGTTTGCTATCGTTAAACTCTGAATCTATTGAACCGATTTTCATAATTCTTTGAACATGAGAAAGCTACATTATTCAGAAGTAACAGGCCCGGTAGCTGGCGCTGTTGTCGACGGGTGTGAAGCAGCAGTAAACTGCTAATCTTTAACATAGCCAAAGTGTCCGTAGTAACACTTTTTAAGGAAGAAATGGTATTGTTTCTTTTTACGCAGTCTTTAAATACTTTTCCTAAGGCCGTTAATGCACTTTATGCTATATTGGAGATGGAAGAATACACGAATCGGCCATAATTACGTACGCTTGTGAGGTGTTTGGACACGCCGTCCGCTCTCACATCGCTAGACTCAAAACGGTTCAATCCCGTTTCCTCCGTAAAGCCGTAGGAGCCCCGTGGTTCAAACGGAACGTTAATCTCTATTCCAATCTCGGTTTCGCACCTATTCGCGACTTTATTAAAAAGGCGACAACCCGATATTTCGCGAACGCGTCCAATCATTGGAATTCGCTAATCGTAGCCGCCGCCGACTACGAACCTATCTCCCCTCTTATCAGCCGCTACCGCCGTCCGCGGCATGTTCTCAACGACCCTCCCGATGCCCTTACATTCCTTCTTTTGGATACAAATACCGCACACAGGATCATAATCCCTTGCTCGCCGGCCGGTGCAGAGCATACCGAGACACCTAGTATATGCCGTTCCCCATAGGGACTGCCCAAGCCGAGGCTGTTTCTCCTTGCCCTTGAGCTAGTTGCCCCCTTGCCCTTCTGGCTCGTGCGTAATGGTTGCACATTCGACCTTTGCCGGGTGAAGCTCTAAAGGGCCTGCGGCCGTCAGCGTAGATCATTCACACTCACACACAAATAGTCGAATCGGTACCGTTAAAATAATCTAAGCACAGCTTGACCCCGTCGATATTGATCCACGTGGCCTATTTTACCTCTATAGTTTAAATGTCTAACGGACACAATGGAAACTGACCTATTAAACGAAAAAGTTACCTAGTTAAGCTATACCTAACCACCAACTATACAAATATCTGGGCCCTAATTCGCTATGACCAAACACTAAGCGTTATGATTACTTAGTGAAATGATTATGTGTGTATGATATGGTATTCTGTATACCATTGGAGTACCACGAAACGATTATTTCACGAAGTTATCGTAACGCGATGCGTGTTTAATAGATCATAGCCAATAAGGGCCCTAATGACCACGAAGTGTGATATTGGAAATTAGCGCACCAAATTAGAAACGAAGTCGAAAGGTGTAATTATTATCTGCACGAGTGGGGCATCACTTAATCTTCTTGTTGTGATTGGCTCAGTTCAGACTATCCAGCACATCGTGGAGGACTGTTCATCTACACAGATTTGAGCTGAATTCACAGGTTAAACAATGGCTACTGTGATCCGACATAAAATTTGGATCGTGGGTCGCATTACAGATACTACATCGCCATGTTGTGATGATGATAAGCGAACCAAATCACAAAAATAGTTTATTGTTTTGACTCAAAAGTGAGTATAAGCCACGAGCGATTCTTTGCGAAATTTTCAACGTGAACTTTGGTTCACGTTGGAAATTTCGCAAAATCGCTCGCTTTAAAAATAACACCAATGTCTGCCGAAACGTATCTACTCACCAAAAGAATTTCTTGCAAGCCACGGTCTTTATTCTCATAGCCAAAATTAATACGCACGATAAAGACGCAGCTTTTTAAGTATGTGTTTTAATGTTGAATCTTAAATTAAGGTATACTGGGCCTTATAATATGTTTGTTACATATTATACTTTTAAGTTACATATTTTACTTTTAAGTTTGGTAAGGGTTATTTAACCTGACTGTAAACGCTTTACTCGATTGCCAATCAGAAATCTATTAGAAGTAAGTAGTACTTTTTTCACTAAATTTTTAGGGATTTCTTTGTTGTAGGTGTGTTTACAAACATGAATTTTACTTGCACAAACACTTAAATCGAAACAAATAATTCACACTTTGAGAACGGTAGTGACTGATCTCGAAAAATCAAGTTTTTGGGAAACTAATCGCGTTCCATCTGCACCGAGCGGCGCGGGTAGAGGGAGGGAAAGTGAAAGAGACCGAAGCATCGTATTTCTTTATTCTACCATAAAAAAAAAACCAGCTGTTAAAATATTGACCAGATAGAGCGTACCTTTTAATGGCCCATTTTGACTGTAACTCGATTTCTCAGATTTTTGAGTTAAGTCTATACCATTCTGAAGGTGCGAATTGAGAGTCACATAAAAAAATATCCTATGACTATTCCCCGTGACTATTCAGTACAGTGAGCTAAAATGCCAATTCTTAAACAACTAGATCATGCCGTTGTCATAATATAAAACAGTAGTTTCCCTCGGCCCGAATGACTACAGCGCCACCAACTGGGTCTATCTTACTTCTGAATAGTAGATACTTCTTACACCATTAGAAGTAGCTTTCTAATGGTGTAAGAATCATTGAAATCGGTTTAGTAGTTTTAGAGTTTATTTATCTATCTATATCATCACGCCAGATGCCTTGCGGTGTAGGCAGAGAGTACAGAGTTCCAACAGGTTCTCTCCTTACATACTTCTCTGGCTACGGAAACGCTGTTTACGGAGACTCTTGACCTGTCCTTCCGATAAGACTCGGTCTATTTGATCGTGGTAAGATAGTCTAGGTCTTCCCCGGTACCTACATCCTTCGTGACTGAGTTTATTGTTTACAAATAAGCAAAGACAGGGTTCATTTTTATAATATTATAGTATAGACAAGTCAAACGACAATTAATTTCTATTCACCTATTCACGAAATATGAGAATACTTTAAGTAAACTCATATTGAGGTGTTCGCTGTCTTCTAAGTAATCGAGGATATTTGAAGATATCGGTGCGGGGAGCGAGGTGACCCGGAATTTCATCTCTCTGAGCGATTCGAACCATGCGCCATTTATTTAGTGGTTTCATTCTCATATGAAAGGAATCTTCTCGGAGAATCAGCGGACAATTTTATATATAAATTCTCAATAGAATAAATTTTTATCTTATGACAAAAAAAATCTAGAAGGCGCTTAAGGATTATTTATTATTATAGAGCTAATGCTGATACTATCTTGAATAGAGTAATAATGCGTGCATTTTTCAAATTTATTAAATATACCTAATAAGTAATAATTAATATTTTTATTATTAACGGAGTTCTTGTGTATATTAATTCTATTTTTAAGCAAAAGTATTAGAAATCACTTCATAGGATAATAATAATAATAATATTAGCCCTGTTAAGAAACTGTCCAACCATTGGGCACGGGCCTCCTCTCAAACTAAGAGGGCTTAGGCCATAGTCCACCACGCTGGCCCAGTGCGGGTTGGCGAATTTCACACACCTTCGAGAAACTCTTAGGCATGCAGGTTTCCTCACGATGTTTTCCTTCACCGTTAAAGCAAGTGATAGTTAATTTAATTATAGTAATTAATAATTATTTAAATCATATTACGAGATCAGGTAAACGTACCTTCACCATTCTATGTCATAATATGTCTTATCTATTTTGTCTTATCAGTGTGTAAGACGAGGTCTTACGTAGCAAGTACCTATTAGAGGGCATAGTATGAACAGATTGACGTTAGCGTAACGTTATCGAGTTGATATGCCATCCTTTGTACACTACACATTTAGTATTTACCACTATCCGCGCAGATAAGGAATGGAATTAGAAATGGCGTCACCTCTATTCACCTCTCGCACGCACACTATCGATGTATATACTCTCCATCGCACATTCGTCGGTAGTGACCGCAAAAATCATTTTTGTGTTGTGTTTTTTAAGCTTAGTATTAGTCCTGTTTTACTACTCTTATTCAAACCAATAAATTGTTTGAGTTTCTTTAACAGCGCGGATAGTATAAAGAACGTGACAGATCTAAGACTCGACAACGTTATGATAACGTCAAAATTTCGTGCTTAACCCTCTGATAAAAGTGTCGAAGAACATTACACAAAAACTCATATGCCAAAACATTTTTTCAGAGCACTGAATGGAGACTATATCGCTGGTCTAGTATTACACAGTGCGAATGGCGAATATACGCCCTAGGTTCAAATTCTAGGTTGGACAAAGTATCATGGGAATTCCTATGAAAAAATTATGAATAGTAATCTGGAGTTTAGATTTGGACTTGGTATAAATGAGAATACGCTTGCTCCCGTATAATATTAGTGGCTAACATCAACGGCGAATGGTGGGTGTTCACTGTACATAGTACTGGGGCATACCCGGTTAAGAAAAATACATAATAGGGCATTTATTTTATGGCAAATAACTCCAGACCAATCTATCTATCTATCTATAACCTCACGCCAGATCCCTTGCGGGGTAGGCAGAGAGTACAGAGTTCCAACAGGTTCTTTCCTTACATACCTCTCTGGCCTCCTCGACTCTCATAGTTCCTCTCATACACGCTCGCCGGTTACGGAGACTCTTGACTTTTCCATCAGATAAGACTCGGTTTATTTGGTCGTGGTAAGATAGTCTAGGTCTTCCCCGGTACCTGCATCCTTCCACTTTCACATTGTATATCTGTTTTGTCATTCTTTCCTCTGGCATTCTTTCTATATGCCCGAACCAACGGAGCATGCCCTTTCTCATCTTTACACCGATACTATCTTTCATACCTACTCGCTGTCTTACTATGCTGTTGCTAATGCGGTCGGTCAGCTTCACTCCGCACATCTTCCGCAGAGCTCGCATTTCTACCGCATTTATCCTACTTTCATTCTCCTTCTTACATACCCAGCTCTCGCTACCATATAACAGCGTTGGAACAAGAACTCCGTTATGTATGGCCAGCTGCGCCTTATGGCTTAAGTGCCGGCTCCCGAGTAGCTTTCCCATCGCACCATTCACTCCAGACCAATAATAATCTATAGTTCCATCGTTTACTGATGATTCATCAAAGTCAAGTTTGTCAAGTTTAGTTAGCATTCCTGAGATAAACAAGCTTCACATATTGTTTTATTCACGTCTCAATACTAATTACTTTAAACTTTATCGTAATCATAAACGACAGCAGTCCCAAGGTGGTGTCGGATTTATCGTCCACAAGTCACTCATAGACAACATTGTGTCCATCACTAGTGTGTCGAGCAGGGTAGCGTACCTGATACTCAGAATATCCAAAAGATATTCGCTGAAGGTCATACAGGTCTACGCACCGACCTCGGCATACTCAGATGATGACGTCGAAGTAATGTATGAGGACATTAGTAGAGCCATACATACTTCCAAAGCACACTTTACAGTGGTTATGGGTGACTTCAATGCGCGGCTGGGCAAACGGGGCGATGATGAGTTGAGAGTGGGGCAATTTGGATATGGGCAGCGCAACCCCAGGGGTCAGAGGCTGGCCGAATATCTGGAGAAGGAGGGACTCTTTATGATGAACTCTTTTTTTCCGGAAGCCGCCTCATAGAAAATGGACCTGGATGAGCCCTGATGGTTCCACAAAAAATGAGATAGACTTCATCATGAGCACCAAGCGACAAATATTTAATGATGTCTCCGTGATTCACAGGGTAAAAACCGGCAGTGATCACCGAATGGTCAGAGGCACATTAAATATTAATGTCAAAATGGAAAGATCGCGTCTGATGAAGTCTACGCTCCGACCTTCTTATGCACACATCCAAAACCCCGAGAACTTTCAACTCGAATTGGCAAACCGCTTCGAATTGCTAGACAGCAGCGCATCAGTGGACGAAATCAACAACAGGCTGGTAGAGACTGTCCATACGGTCGGGTCCAAGTATTATAAGCCCCACCGTAAAAATAGACCTCAAAAACTATCTAACTCCACCCGAAATCTCATGGCTGAGCGACGTTCCATGACGCTCCAAACCTCCGATGATGCTAAGTCCTATAGGCAGCTCAATGGACAGATACTGAAGTCCTTGCGTCACGATTTACGGTCCTTCAATACAAGGCGTATTGAGGAGACCATAGCACAGAACAAGGGCTCCAAAGTGTTCGCAAGAGACGCGTCTATTGGGCAAAGCCAGTTGACGAAGCTGAAGACGGAGGACGGAAACGTAACGTCGAATAGGTCAGAGGTGCTCAGGGAGATAGAGAGGTTCTATGGGCAGTTGTACACCTCAGTAGCTGAACCTGTTGTTGACTTGGTAAAAGACCCAAGAGCCAAGCTAACCCGACACTACACTGAAGATATCCCGGACATCAGCCTGTACGAGATTACGATTGCTCTCAAACAACTCAAAAATAACAAAGCACCAGGCGAAGACGGAATTACCGCAGAGCTTCTGAAAGCGGGCGGAACGCCGGTACTTAAAGTCCTTCAGAGGCTGTTTAATTCCGTCTTGCTCGAAGAGAAAACGCCGGAAGCATGGAACAGGGGAGTGGTGGTACTGTTTTTCAAGAAAGGTGATAACACTTTACTGAAGAATCACACTGCTGAGCCATGTTTATAAGTTGTTTTCGAGAGTCATCACGAATCGTCTCGAACGCAGGCTTGATGACTTCCAGCCTCCCGAACAAGCCGGTTTCCGGAAAGGCTTTAGTACCATAGACCACATACATACGCTGCGGCAGATTATACAGAAGACCGAGGAGTATAATCGGCCACTATGCTTGGCGTTTGTGGACTATGAGAAAGCCTTCGATTCGATCGAGACTTGGGCGGTTCTTAGATCTCTCCAGCGATGCCGCATTGACTATCGGTACATTGAAGTGTTGAAGTGCTTGTATAATAACGCCACCATGTCAGTCCGAGTACAGGGGCATTGCACGAAGGCGATCCCCATAAAAAGAGGAGTAAGGCAGGGAGACGTCATTTCTCCGAAACTGTTTACGGCCACCTTAGAGGACGCCTTCAAGCTCTTGGAATGGCAAGGACTTGGCATCAACATCAATGGCGAATACATCACTCACCTTCGATTTGCCGACGACATTGTGGTCGTGGCGGAGTCGCTGGAAGATCTAGGACGAATGCTCGGTGACCTCAACAGAGTATCTCAACAAGTGGGTCTTAAAATGAACATGGACATAACGAAAATAATGTGTAACGTCCATGTCGTACCCACCGCACTCACCGTTGGGAACTCTACTCTTGAAGTTGTCGACGAATACATTTACCTGGGACAGGTAGTCCGGTTAGGTAGGTCCAACTTTGAGAGAGAGGTCAATCGACGAATCCAACTCGGCTGGGCAGCGTTCGGGAAACTGCGCAACATCTTCTCATCCAAAATACCTCAGTGCCTTAAGACTAAAGTTTTTAGTCAGTGTGTGTTACCAGTGATGACATATGGATCAGAGACGTGGTCTCTTACTATAGGTCTCATAAAAAAGCTCAGAGTTGCTCAGCGAGCTATGGAGAGAGCTATGCTCGGCGTTTCTCTACGCGATCGAATCAGGAATGAGGAGATTCGTAGAAGAACCAAGGTCACCGACATAGCCGTTAAGATTAGCAAGCTGAAGTGGCAATGGGCGGGCCACATAGCGCGTAGATCGGACGGGCGTTGGGGCAGAAAGATTCTAGAGTGGAGACCACGTATTGGCAAGCGCAGTGTGGGAAGACCGCCTGCCAGATGGACCGACGTTCTTGTGAAAATCGCAGGAAGTCGTTGGATGCAGGTGGCATCGGACCGGTTACGCTGGAAAGCGATTGGGGAGGCCTATGTTCAGCAGTGGACAAGTATAGGCTGAGATGATGATGATGATGATGATGAATCATTAACCAAACTGTTTTGGAAAACGTGAATGTGTATCATTTCGCAGGAAAATTTTGGGTTTACCGATAACAATATTCTTTGAGTATTTACAATTACCATTATTTTGTATTAACCTATTGTTCTCTTATAACCAAAATACGGATATGCTTTAAAATAAAACAATTTCGTACTAGTGGAATAAGCTTATTGTGTTGTATAGGCCCGTTATAGCCTTCTTCACGTAGGTAATATTAGATAATATAAAAACAGGTAAATTAAATTACTCTTTAATACAATGGAGGCTCACATACACCCATTGTTGGGGCCTTTATTGAAAAGGTGACATGCGTCCAATCATAGAAATCCGCTAATCGTAGCCGCCGCCGATTACGAACCTAACTCTCCTCCTATCAACCGCTACCGCTGTCCGCGGCATGTTCTTTCGGATACAGATACCGTACACAGGATCAGACACCGACCTCGCCGGCGAGGTCGAAGAATCCCTTACCCACCGGCTGGTGCAGAGCACCGCGGCGAGACGCCTAGTATACGCCCCCCCCATAGCGAATGCCCAAGCCGAGGCCGTTCCTCCTTGAGGTGCCCTTGAGCTAGTTGCCCCTTTGCCCTTCTGGCTCGAGCGTAGTGGTTGCACGTTCGCCCTCTTGTCCGGTGAAGCTGTAAAACACACACACACACACACACACACACACACACACACTCACACACACATACTCACACACGCAAACACACACACACACAAATACACCCATTACATGGAAAATATAAACCGCTGATATAAATAGAAGAAGAATCAGTTGTAACATTTCAAAAACAATACATATAATGGAATTCACCACATTTTTGCAAATAAAGTCAGCAAACCGCCCGCTCCTAAACTGGGGTCGTGAAGTCAGAAAATTATGTAGGAGCGTCAAAGTAACCTCGGCGAGGTAAATATTTGCATGCGCCTCAAACGGGCCTGGCTTAGACAAAGCGGACGTAGTTCTCACAAGAAACAAAAGACAAAACATCGCTAATGGAAAACACTACGAGGCAACGCCACATGCTACTTACTCGTCAGGCATGGAAATGATTGCTATATTTAATATTTTACGTTTCATTCGATTATAATGCTATTTTATTTCACAGAGTTAGACAAAAAAGATAAGCCCGCTGAGTTTCTCGGTCCGATCTTCTAGTGGAGGTCACGTTCCCATCCGGTAGTGGATTAGTAAGTTTAAAAAAAAACATATACTTGCCAGTTAATGTGTAAGTGCTCCCGTAGAATTTATAAACAATGAATGGTTTGAGTTTGTGACAGTGATTTTTAATTGGCTAAAAGCTAGTGTGAAGTAACATCACAACACTACTAAATTGAAGAAAAATTATGGTCGATCTTCTCAACGATGACACCCGATTAATATGTAATTTTATATTAAGTGTGATTTTAGCAGAAATCGTCAAAGAAAGTAGCAGATGTTACGAATGAAAATTATTTTAATATGATTTTCACGTGTTACTTTTGAAATGTTCCATGACTACTCGTCAAATTCAGCGAACTGAGTTCCCGCCTCGTTATGATATGAATATTTAGATAATGAACAGAGAGCTTCATAATTTGCTTCGTACGCCTAAAAAGCTTTTTGTCTAGAGGTAACTTGTTTTTACACGCTGGTTTTGCAATATTAATGCGATGTTATGACTTAATGTGTTTGAATTAGGGCGAATCTTAATATTTTTGTCTCGGATAAGGTCTAAATGTATGTATGGTATATCTCGAATTTTCATATCCCGAATAAGCAAGAAAAATAAACCTTTAATAACCTCTTGTAAGCTCTCAATGGTTAGTGTTACACCAAAATAATATTAACCATTAAAGGTTCTTGTGTTCTATACTAGGCATGCCTTTTAAGTTCTGTCGTTTCCATATTTCCCAGCAATTTAGAATTTGGAACTGTTCTATATTCGAATGTGTTTAAATTTTAAATCTCAAAACAGTTGAAAGTATTAGGATTAATGCTATTGTTTAGTCACAGCGTCGATTGGAATCTGTCAGGTTACGTACTAAAATGAATCTTTCTAAGGAAAATGTTCGTGCAATAATTTTCTACAACCTTAGAAGAGGCCTGACACGGCTTCAGTGTGTTGAAGAGCTAACATCTGTGTTCAGTGATGAAGCCCCATGTCTGCGGACTGTCGAACGCTGGTATTTAGAATTCCAGCGTGGACATCTAGTGTTAGTGACAAATCTCGCGAAGGACGCCCAAAATCCGCCTTCACTGAAGATAACATCATTGCTGTGAGACAACTAATTCTCGAAGATCGTCATGTGACGTATCGAGAGATAGAGGCTCTATTAGGCATCTTAGGGACAACCATTCAGAATATCTTGTATGAAGCGCTTGGTGTGAGAAAGCTAGTTTGCCGTTGGATACCGCATCTGCTTTCCGACGATCACAAGGCGGCCCGCGTCAGATGGTGTAAGAAAACTCTGCAAAGGTTCAACCGAGGAGAGTCAAATCACGTCTACGACATCATCAGTGATGACGAATCTTGGATCTATGCCTCCGATCCAGATTCCAAACAACAATCTACAATCTGGGTCTTTCAAGACGAGCCAAAGCCCACTAAAGTTGTTCGTTCTCGAAGCGCTTCAAAGAAGATGGTGGCTACGTTCGTTGGAAAAACCGGCCATGTTGCAACTATTGCACTTGAAGATCGTAGAACGGTTAACGCAGAGTGGTATACCACAGTTTGTTTACCACAAATCATCGCCGAACTTCGAAAATCTAACTCAAAGCGACGCATCATCCTGCACCACGACAACGCAAGCTTACACAGCGCTCGTCAAACGATTGAGTATTTGAACCATCCATTTTGACCATCCTCCATACAGTCCTGACCTAAGCCCTAACGATTTCTTTACATTTTCTAAAGTTAAGAAAAGTCTTCGTGGTCAAAGGTTCCAGTCCGGTGAAGAAGCAGTCGACGCTTTTAAGTCAGCCATTTTGAACACCCCCACTTTAGAGTGGAATAAATGTTATAATAACTGGTTTGAGCGAATGGAAAAGTATATTAAGCTACGTGGTGAATACTTTGAAAAACAATAAAAAGTACTATAAGGTTCTAGTTGTGTTTTTTTCTTCAAACGACAAAACTTAAAAGGCATGCCTCGTATAATATAATTACTATATTTTTAAAATAATGATACTATATTGCATGGCGTAGGCTCGTCGCTCGCTACATAGGACAAAATTACTTTCATGTGCATGTTTTTGTTGCCAAAAATACGAGGAAGGTTTAATGGAATACACCTTTGCACAGAAACTAGCTTCCCGTAAATCAATACCGATTAGGAAATAGAGGCAAGTGGAGAGGTTATTATTATGCTGTCATCCGCAGGCCACACCCGGGCGGCGCCGCGGCGCAGAGGCGGGCGTCGGTAAATATTTTAAGCTTTATGTTTCTTTAGCGGAGTGCTTGTTCCAACGCTGGTATGTAGCAGTGCGAGTTGGGTATGGAGAATGAAAGCGGGATAAATGCAGTTGAAATGCGAGCTTTGCGGAAGATGTGTGGAGTCAAGCTGACCAACCGTGCTTCGGAATTTACGTTTAGCTTTGTTGGAAGTGTTACGGGGGGCTTAATAAGTTCCAATACGTGGCCACAAACCTGCCTCCACCAATCTGCCTGGATCCGCGTAGTGGAGTATGACCCTATCTCTCTGACGTCGATTTGTGAGAGAAGGCCTTTGCCAAACAGTGGGGTTATTATAGAGCTAGGCTTTGTAAGTAATATCTTATCGTTTTGTTGATTTGGATATATCATTGTAGCCTATTTATTATAAAAAAGTAAACACCATCATGCCTTTAAATATCTAAAGCGGGGATGGCATAGATATTCTTCGATCTAGAGTGGTAAGTAACGACTAATTATTTTTTGAACGAACCTTGCCCTTGTTATTTACAAGGTATTATTTCTGTATCGTGGTTGCATTTAGCAACACGAATTTCCACACACAAACTGAAACATAAGTTTGTTGGTTATACAAAAAAAATGTCTTACTCTTTACTAAATCAGGTAGGTACTGATTATGCTGAATTTCACATGGCTTACGTTCCAATTACCTACAGCCTCTCCCTCCAAGATGTTGACCTACATACCCTCGGTTTGTTTCCTGAGCCGAAACTCTCAGATCATGGACCTTTCAAATTATCGATTCGATCCTTATTTACATTACAATAAGAGCATTATTCTTCTAAGAATGAGCCGGCTTTGAAGCGTTTATTATTCAGTAGCTTTTTACTGTTCGTAGAATATCAATTTGATTAATAAATGATACTTCACACTTCTGTTTTTTTATTAACAACTTTGCAATTCGAAACATCTGTCGTCGACTAAGTTTGAAATTCTCCATTTCATTTTTAAAGAAGTAAGTAACTAAGGACAGAATTAATGGTTGGTGCAAAAAGGTTCAAAGTGGTATATATCTGATTTTGATCTATGTGTGTATTTTACAAAATCTATGCTATCTATCTATCTAAATTATTTATTACAAAGTGTTTGTATTTGTAGTAATATAAATAGCTGTATACATGTATGTATCCTTAATTGGAAAAAATAACTCAATTACAAAATGTATTAGCGGTTTGTTTAAGTAGTAAGTAAGGCCTAATAACTACTGATTAATGACAATAATATATCAGCCTATTTTATTCCACTGCTGCGTAAAGGCTTATTTAATAAATTGACGTAAGAGAAACGGAAACTACTGATAGCCTAACACTAATAGATTGATGCTATAGTAACGCTATCGAGTTGATATTACACGCTTTTCACTTTCATAAATAAAGATGTACGTGAAAATACGTCAAATGGTTTGTGATTTGTTCTCTGAGGAATAAGTACCATAGAGGTACTAGAAGCATAGAGGGAGCATTAACAAGATTATATAATTGCACTGCTTACACTTATTTCATGTCAGTATTAAGAAAGAGGGCTAATTTATCGTAATCACTTACACTTTTGTATACTTTATTTTGACATTAATTATTACTTGAAAACGTATAAAAAGTCTTAGTGGAGCCTACGTCAATATAACAAGCCATAATATTTTGAATAAAGAGGAAGGACAAACATGACCAAAGACTTTAAAATTGGTTACCTAAATGGTACCAAGTGTCCACAAAAAGTGTACAACTGAACTGGGTTTATAATGTCTCTATGCTTTTGAGTCCTATATCTATGCTAATTACGATCAATTTCTCGTAGTGACGTTGGCAAGAAAGCTTTTTATCACGTTAATTTTATTAGTAAACGTGAAAAGAATGGCTTATCAACTCGATACAGTCACGCTAACCAATTTGTTCATACTAAGCCCTGTGGTATTTTAAGATGGGCAGTTTTAGAAATACGCAATGATACTTGAAATAGATTCAAAACGGCATATTGTAATAACATTAGACAATCCTGACAAACTACTTTACTACTCATTAACTTTCAATACCAAAAGTCATTAGCCGACCAATTTATTAAACTTTTCGTGTGAAGCCCGTAATAGAGCTTGTTTCATGATTTACTAATTGAACTTTTTGTAAATGGTTTTTGATTATCAATGTTCAATGTAATAATATCTTTTATTTTGTGTGCTTATTTTTTATAAAAAAACTAGCGACCCGCCGCGGCTTCGCACGGATGAATTATGCACATAAACTTTCCTCTTGAAACACTCAGTACAAAATTCCGTTAGGTAGTTATTGAGTTTATCGCGTTCAGACAGACAGACAGACGCGGCGGGGGACTTTGTTTTATAATATGTAGTGATTCTATAGAGCAACATTTTTGTTGTTTTGTTAGAAAAAAAGGTTGCCTCGCCTCACATTAAGAATCATTCCTATGTGGTGGCGTTTACAAGTAACAACTAGACCAAAAAACATATATTTGTGAGTCACACAAAGATTTATTCTTAGCGGGGCTCGATCCTGCGACTACACGAATATACGATCCTGTGAGCGGAGCGGCCTACTCTCTAACCACTAGACCAACCCGTGGAATAAATAAACGATGTTGTCATGACTTATACATGTTGTAACTCTGTAGTCTCTGCCTACCCTGCAAGGGATCTGGCGTGATGATATAGATAGATAGATAGATCAAGACTTATATCACTTATGATTATGCCAGATCTCCTGAAGAAAGCAGAGAAGAAGTTGTAACAGGTTAATTTCTCTACGAACGATATTGTATGATATTATCCAGTTAACTATTTCGGTAAGTTAACCTGTTGAGTTTGTTTAGGATAAAATGTATCTTTTCAATAGCATCATAATAAAAAGACACGTTAACAAAATATCTCGAAATTATTTTTCGCCCTTCTGTAGGGGCCGAAATGGAATCACCATAAGAGGTCGCGAAAGCGCCCAGCATTTTATCGGAAATAGACTTAGCGATGACTTTTCGAGGCTTCTAGCTGACATGAATATTTATGAGCCATCCTATTTTTTATACTCCCCAGACAATTTGAAGCTACACAATACTGTTTCATATTGTGTACATCGGATCATTAAAATACCTGAGTTTTAGTATTAATAAAGTCTTTTATTTATCTGAACTTAAGACGGTTTCATGTTGTCCGTCTTAATTATGAATCTGGTTTAAAAGCTAACGATTACTACGCTGTTGCGAATACGGTCGGTCAGCTACACTCCGCTCATGTTCCGCGGAGCCCGCATTTTCACCGCATTTATCCTGCTTTCATTCTCCTTCTTACATACCCAGCTCTCGCTACCATATAGCAGCGTAAGGACAAAACCACCGTTATGTATGGCCAGCTGCACCTTTTGGCTTAAGTGCCAGCTCCCAAGTAGCTTATCCACACATTTACTCTGTTACATACACTCACTCTTCTCTCTATGTCAGCTGTGTATTTCCCATCCTTACTGCAGGCGCATCCAAGATATACAAACTCATTCACTTGCTCCAACCACAATCCTTGCATTCGTTCTGATTTTTTCCCGTTCAAAAACCATAATCTTAGTTTTCTTTACATTCAAAAGTAAGCCATCCTTCATGCAGTCGTCTTTCATAACTGTGACTAGTGTTTGCAGATCAGTAGCTGTTGGCGCTATTAAAACCGCGTCATCTCCATATAGTAGATGGTTTACCACTGAGTCACCCGTTTGTACACCTTCATTCATCGCTTTCTGAAGGACAAGTAAAGAGTCTCCGTAAACGGCGAGCGCGTATGAGACGAACTATGAGAGTGTAGGAAGCCAGAGATGTATGTAAGGAAATAACCTGTTGGAACTCTGTACTCTCTGCCTACCTCGCAAGGGACCTGGCGTGATGATATATATATAGATAGTTTACTTGCATGCTATGTCTAATGCTACATGTATAGTATATATTAGTATATATTTTAAAAGGTCTATTTAAGTCCTTTATTCTTGCTCAGCGCGTGTGTGCAGATAATTTTATTAAATGGATATTGATATCATCGTCATACGATTATTCTCTGCTGATTAATTATATTAATATTGAAAATAGACACGCGCATACTCTTGGTTTCTTATCGGATACATTATAGCTTTAATATGTATTCGATATTATATTCCATACATTCTATATTACTATCTCATGTATCTAGCAACCAATTAATAGAATAGTATCGGTCGTATAATGTCTTACATTTTTTTCTTTTCTCCCCAAACATTTGTTTTTTTCCCGAAGTTAATATTTTATTCAGTCTACATGTAATGTGTCGTTGCAAGAACTGCTTCCCTCCAAAATAACGAAAAATAGGTCAAATAAATAAAAAGCTACGTATTAATGTTGTTTATGATAATCAGCAGTATTTGGCTCACACATGAAAATGTGCTTATACAAGAGAATTATGTTAATTTGGATTAAAGAATCGCTGCCTTGTGCAATGTTGTTGTAATATGAGTAATGCAATAATTTTAAATAATTAATAACATTCCTTTACAAAGAAGATGGCATTGGTTTGTAATATACAGGGCAGATTTTAAAGCTACATTCGCAGATTTAAAAAAAAAAATCAGTCAGCAAGAAAATGGGCAATTGACACAAAATAATAAGAGATTGTTTAACGACCGATCAGCTCTCGTAGGTGGACAACTCTTTTCGGTCCCACCAGCGGTAACCTATCTAAGACTGTCTTGCCAATAACACCCGCCTGAATGAACGCAAAATTTTGTCCACACATCCCATTTACTTGTCGCCTAGTACATGCGGGGCTTTAATCTGCTTACACAAATCCAATTTAGTACACTGTGATTGTTTTAGTTCCCTTTATCCATTAAGAACTTATTAGGGTTTGTGTCACGGCAAAAAGGTCTTGCATCCAAGCGGGCATTTGTTAAGATGTAAATTTATTCAGGGAAACAAAGAACGCTCGCTTCGTATAACAAAAACTGTATGAGGTTAATGGCGGGGAGACATGCCCTCGTTGGATTACCTACCGCAAATTTTGAGACACCCAGCTAATTTCACGGCATTTGTGTTTTTGTGCATTCACAGTTTGGGGGAACTGAGAACAAATTGGATCACTTAGTTCTAAATGATTTATTTCACGGTCCTTTTCGAAATGGTTGGTATTAGTTTTAATATTAGGATTCGTTATTCCAGCCTATTGTTTGAGACGGCCTTTATCAAGTCTAGAGTTCTCCAGTATCACTGAAACTTAATTATCTTTAAAGTAAGTTTAAAATGCGAGTGATTACAGTCCTATGTCTATCTATATCTTAAAACCATCTTTAAGTTTTTTTGCGAGCCTGTTCAATTGACCCACAGCTAGACAAACTTCTCCATTTTCGTACGGCTAGTTCTTTCGTTGTATACTTCGAAGTCGGTAACCATCAGCGGGTTATCAGTTTGTAGTTACGTTGGCTAACCTTTGCATGCTTATTTGTGTTACATGCCTTATGTACATTCCCCAAGTAGATGTGTAATGTGTGCACCCACATTAAACCGACGATGTGCGGTCCCAATATAATAGGGGGCAAGCCTTATTAAATCGGACACAATTCCAGTCTCTGTACTGATACTAATAAAACAATAGAAAAATTTGTCCATCCTAGGACTTTCCAGGACCTCTTCATTGCCAGCCTGACCATGCATCGTTAGACTTATGATGATATTAACGTCGTTATACGAACATCTGTTAAAAATATAAGACGAATATAAGTTATTTCGGTTATCTCACATAAATTTGTTCAAAAACAAAGTGAAAGTCAGTAAACTAGATAACGAAGTACCTGCTTAGGTGCCCGTTCTTAAGATAATTACAAGCGCCTTCGAGTGGAAGTTTTCGACAACGTTTTCAGCTACATTTCCCATTACGAGTTCATGAATATCAATTAAAGTTTACGACTTTAATTGGCGTACCGTCGATATTTAATGCTATTTGCATGTTGCGGGGATATTAACCTGGTCGGCTATTACTCGTCCATAATTGAGTTTCGTGCGCTTTCGAACGTTATAAATACAGTTTGTAGTTACCATTTTTATTCATATTTATTAGCCTTTTGAAATTTCATTTGTCACTTCGTTCGGTGTTGACGGTTTATTGTGATCAGGAAAGTGGGTGGGTGATTATTTATGTAACGTATCGTAAATTTGAACAAATGTGGCATTAAGTTTTCAGATAAAGTATTCAACTTTAATACACACTACTAAGATTCCAAATAATAATTAGTTTTGTAACATATCATTTTGTAACTTTGTATTATTTTTTTAAAAGCCTATTTTGTACCCCTGGGTTCCTCTTGACGTCACCTCGAAAGTCGACCCTGGGCTAACAAGACCCATGTTGTATCAATTAAATAAATTTATTAATTTCGAGATAGTAACTTTGATACATAATGTTCTTTAAAACGCTATACACTTTATAACACTTCAAAATCCTGGTATAGTTCTTGCACATGTGTGGGTCAGTTACCTGCTTTTATCATTATTTAATAGCGGAAACCTGGATTGTTTTTTTTACAAAATATCAAATACTCCTATTGGACTTCAACGTATAAGATATGTGCAAACAGTAATATTAATAGATAAGTTACCTCCATGAAAAATAGTGTTTAAAAATCGTCACTTAAACAAATAAATAACGTGTTGTTCTACTTCCTGCATTTCATAACTTCATGTAAGACTACTGGAGAGAGAAAAGACAAATGTTTCTATATGTGAAATGCAACAACGCAATACTGTTTTTGCTCTGGCCAACGATTTCTAATCAAGAATCAATCCATATCTAGAACACATAATAAATATAATGTACCTATGTATGGTAAAATTTGATCGTTCCTTACTAACAACTTTTTGAAAAGCCGAGTCACAACTAAATTTATAAACTAAAAGACTTTCCCCTTCTTAAGTCACTCCCACAATTAAGAAAAATTCCTAAGATATCTCATAAAATATCAAAAGCTATCAACCGTTTAGGCCACAGTATCAGAGAAATGGAAAAAAATTATCCTCCTGGGGCCGTCGCGTAAAAAAACAGCTCAGCACCTACCATTCCTATACTCGATAATAAGGCTTTGTGTATTAATATAGGGTACAAAACAGCTGTTTATTAGATTTTAAAATGATTGAACACTAAACAAAGCGTACACGCCAGTGTCGTGGTTTGACGTAAACAACCGCCCGCCCTCACTAATTGAAGTTCCCAACAAAATTAAGCCAATTTAACTTCATTACGGTGTCATAGTATTTCACTAGTCATTAATTATGTATCGTGTAATTATTGTTAAGCTTTGTAGGTACCCTAAGCGAATCACTTATACGGGATTAACCGCCTATTATAATGTAACTCAATCCAATGTATTTCGGCGTTTGAGGCGTGAAATTGTAGACCTACCTATAATGAGTGTGTAAATATAGAGCTAGTTAATATTAACAGATAAGTAGTAGAAGGTATTCGGAGTACACACCATTAGGATCTTAGACGTAGACGCTGCTCGCGCATAGGATTTAAGTTCGATTCTTTTCAAGTGGTTCCTGAGCAGTGTTAAACGAGCAACATCTTCTTCTTCTTCATCTTATCTGAAGGAAAAGTCAAGAGTCTCCGTAACCGGCGAGCGTGTATGAGACGAACTATGAGAGTCGAGAAAGCCAGAGAGGTATGTAAGGAAAGAACCTGTTGGAACTCTGTACTCTCTGCCTACCCCGTAAGGGATCTGGCGTGATGTTATAGATAGATAGATAAATAGATAGATCTTCACCGATGGTAGGCTATGGGCAGGACTGATCATCACCCTCCCAACAAAGTCCGAGCAGACCGAATCGTGTTCCGGCATGTTATCCGAAGTCACCTTAAGAGGAGCTGTATCTACTACTATCATACTGATCTGGAATTCAGTCTAACGTTCATCTCCTCAGTCTATTTCAGAGTGGATAGACTATTACTGAGTCAGCGAGCTACATATTCGGCCCGTATCGTCACTTAAGGCTTTGTAAGCAAGCTTATTATTCAATAGAATCCTATTTAAAAGATTAAAAGGCTAGGATAGATGCTATTCCAGCTCCACTTGAGTCATGACGACCGATTCAACTGTTATTAGTTAACATTCCCTCTCTTACTTCTATTAATTTAACATAATGACATTTTTTGTGTAAATTTTTTTTTGTAAATGATGGACCCATGTTGCTTTTCTCATAAATAGTATAATTTGTTTTTCTTTTTTAACTTAGGATCTCCTGATGACCAACCTACTTTTTTCTTCCATACCCCACAAAATGTAGATGAACTAGTTTGTAAAATTTTTATTTTATAAGGGTAACCGTGGAGTTTCGATCCCTTCTTCTCAACAGGAATGCCATTCCAAAGTGATGGAAGAGTCTTTGTTACTTTTCCGACGATTCATAAATACTGTAATGATTTACATGAATTAAAAATATTCTGATTCTGAGTCTGATTCTAACCATCAGGTGAGATAGGGGTCAAAGGCTGACCTCAATAAAAAAAATCAATGACGTGAAAATTATGTAAAGCAATACAAGCTTAGAATATAAAGTGCGTTAAATTTTTTTGATTCAGGGTGTAAAGGTGTGATCAACTACTCATTTAGTCTCAATTACTTACATTTAACGAATAATCCTCTTACACAAATCAACAGTGACAGTCAAGAGTCTCCGTAACTAACGAGCGTGTACGAGACGAATTATGAGAGTGGAGAAAGCTGGAGAGGTCTGTAAGGAAAGAATTTTGTATCCTCTGCCTGCCCTGCAAGGGATCTGGCATGATGATATAGATAGATAGAATAGTGACAATAAGTAAAATACATGAATAAATATTTAGTTCACTTGAACTATATACGAGTAAACTAGACAAAGTCGTTATTACTACAAATGGAAATTTAAACGTTTCGTAAGTGGGTAAATAATTAATTTGGATATTCAACAAAATATACAAGTGGCGTTATAAAAAGTCTACAAAGTTTCATCAGGGACGCCGCAGTGTTCCCGGACGCCGTTATGTAATCTGTTTTGTCTTGCCAAACGACGGATCTGGGAGGTTTTAAGGCGAACACCCCTTGTTACACAGAAAAGGAAAAGGGAGAGTATTTTTAGTAGTCTTTAGGAGTTTTTCTTAAAACATGCGACAATTTTGGTAGAAAGCTTATTGATTTACGTATGTATGACGCAAGTTACTTTAGCTCCGTAAAAAGAATAAATTTTATTATATTCTTTGTTTATACTCGTATGTTACGTTCTGAAATCGAAAAACAGAAAATCGCAATAATATCTTCGATTTATTGTGCATTACTTTTTTCTATTCTTATCACAAAATTGTATCTACAACAGGCTTAGTAATATTAGACTCTTAAAAAATAATGCAGCCTATATATCTTTACAAATACTAATTCAAATTTATAAGCAAATCTTTACACAACCTTCATTTCTTTGTTCTAATACAAAAGACATCGTCCTTTTATTATACCAAGCACAATACCGAGACGTAATATTTTTTTTATATCTCATACACAAACACGTTTTTACTTAAATACGGGATTCTTCCATCACAAAAATAAAGCAAAAATAAAAAAACTGCAATCAAATCCGTGTACGAGAAGAGGATATATTATCTTGAAAACGTTTCTAAAGCCCGGTTTAAACGTGAATAATTATTACTTGTGTCTTGTGGAGGAAGTCTGCAGTATCGTGGGACCATGGTAGCTATCAATAAAGCCTTCCTTGGCTGCAGAGCAGCCCGACTTGCCGCCAAACACTCTATCTTCGGGATTAGAGAGACGACGATTCTTGCGGCATTTAAATTTAGATTCCGATCTTTACTATAATCGCTGTTTAGTCGACAGTAATCTAAGCTTTGGTGTTGCTGCCACTTCGTTTGGGATGGTTGAGTGATCTGACTTTTATATTGTGGTGTTGGATTTATGTTTGTGATTTTGAGATCGTTGCTTTTGATTTTATGCATATTATAAAACGTAATATTATGAGAATCTAGTGACATATAACGCTGTAGTGTAGTAGTGATCACGAGGACATGGTCACGAATCCTAGGTTAAAAGGAATGTCGTTTTTATGGAACGATCCTAATATCACTCCTGAAATAAGCAAAAGCATGCATAAATAATGACAAAACAGATATACAATGCGAAAGTGGAAGGATGTAGGTACCGGGGAAGACCTAGACTATCTTACAACGACAAAATAGACCGTGTCTTATCTGAAGGACAAGTCAAGAGTCTCCGAAACCGGTGAGCGTGTATGAGACGAACTATGAGAGTGGAGGAAGCCAGAGAGGTATGTAAGGGAAGAATATGTTGAAACTCTGTACTCTCTGCCTACCCTGCAAGGGATCTGGTGTGATGATATAGTAGTAGTAGTAGACTATGAAATTGTGCCTACATTTCATTGGAACTTTATATCTTCGATAAAAAGTGGATGGACATAGTATACCTTTGTCTTGGAGTATTCTCCCTAGGTCCGTAGTATGCGTGACTTGGAGAATATATGTACTATATTATAGGACCATGATCATTTTGAAAAGGAACATTATTTAAAGTTAATTTAACTATTCTGTTAGGGCTACCTTGGCTTAAAATTCGTGTATGTAGAAAATAGTAAGCCCAGGCCGACCTATTTCTAGAAATTTGTGTTCAAAAGTTTTGTGATACTTTGAGCGAGAGTTGCTAGTTAAGTTCTTATTGGGTACTAATTTTTCAGTTTATATTTACACAAGGGTTTTGTTTTTTTGTTGAATAAGTACAAAAGCGTGGTATAATAAATGATCCCGAAATTTTAGTTACATTACTTCCGTTTATCACCCTTTTCCAATGAAGGGCTAAACAGAGGTGCACATAGTGCATCCATATTTCGCCACAGTTTTTTTATTATGGAGTAATATCAGAGGTTAGCTTGCCACCAATTGGGCAGGTACATTATTTCATGTCTTTCCAATTGTTCAAATTCTCCCGAACATGGAGGCAATCGACAATCATACATAAGTTTCCAAAATACTTAGGTGTTAACCGAGATTTGAACTAATAACTTAGTGATTATAAGGCTAGCATGATTAGGAGTTCTCTTAGAATATATGACCGGGAGGCAGAAACAATATCAAGTGAGCCTTGCCCCTGTATCAGGATGCATTTTAGCATTTATGTTAATTTTGCTATTGTACGTAATATTTGCTATTTTACGCCTTCATAAACACAATCACATTTCAATAAATAATCTGAGTTATCCCCCACATACCGACGATTGGCTTATGAGCCACTTTAACGATCTACCCCAGATTTGAGAGTCGTTCTCTTTGGTATGGCAAAAAATAGGCTGTAAAAGGGCTGATTCTATCAATCTATCTAAATCATCACGCCATATCTTTAGATAGGCAGAAAGGAAGGATTTATAGATAGAGAGATGGGCAACCAAATTAAGTTTTCTATTATTTTCATTTTACGCCGTGACACACAGTCGTTTGTTCCTGGGTTATCCACGGATTAAGCGGTCACTGACTAAAGACACCCGAGCGGGGGCGGCAGTGCCAATAAACCAAGACTGATCCGTTGCCACGATGAACCTAACTTAATCAAGTCCATACAAACTTGGTCCCTCGGCAAAGAAATGTAAATATAGGGAGACAAATAGCTGTCGAGTCATACAATTTTCATTTGTTTTCATTTCAGGTTCACAGAATTTATTAATTTCCGAGAGGGTATGGTGCTTTGGAGAATTAAATTCAGTATGATTTAGCCATGTTTAAGGTGTGGCCACATTGGCATAAGGTGATGTAACACCTATTAATGAGTAGTTTTTTGTTCAGGGCTTTTTAAGAAGAGCTCAGTAGCATAGCATAAAGTCCAAGCAATCCCCCGAAACACTAATTCGAAAAGCACTAAGCAAGCATTTAATCATCCAGTGTAATTCTGCTTTGTTGAATAGCTTTCTGTAACGTTAAATCAACAACGGCAAACGTAACTTATTACAGCGGTTTAACAGAAAACCTCTAAGAAGTTAATTCCCACGAGGTCGGGTGAACGAGAATAGCTGACAAGAAATGCACAACTCTGTAGTTGCAAACAGAATTTATATTTGCGATGGCAGCGTCGCTACGTTGCGAGTTCGTTCTGAGACCACAACAAACACATTTGGGCGATTCCGTTCGGTGCAGAGTCGAGGCGAGGCGATAAACTTTGTTGACAATGACTGATGCGGTGAGTGCCCGATCTGGCCCTGGCCGGTCCACGCGAAATGTGCAATTTTCGAACGTGCCACTGCAAAGGACGAAAGTTTCCCCTTCCTCGGTATTGTAACTCAATTCTGGAGACAGTGACACAATGCTGCGCGCGACCCACTTCAACTCTGTGAACTTATTTTGATATGAAGTTGCTCTAAGAATCCTTTCTTCCATTTATTTTTGGAGTGCTGTCGTGCTCTTTTCACAGGTTTGCGAAGTATTTCTAATATAATATTTTTAGATGATGAACTTACCTATATATTAGTGAATTAAGAATTCAAGATTTTTGTAGATCATTTCGGTACCTGAAACAAAAAGAATTTGAATTTCAATAGACTTTCACAAAAGGTGCTGGTTAATTCTACAAAAGCACTACACACAGACTAAAAATATCAAGACAAGCCTCATCAACCAGCCGGCTAGTTGAAACAATTATTTTTCTATTGTAGGTATCGACACATCAGTAAATGTACGGTAACAGCAACTTCTGTTCAGTATAGGTCAAAGTCGATTCACATTCATTGAAATTTCCCTTGTCGAGAGTAACTATAAGAAGCTTATCGACAAACAACCATTATTTTATTTATTCTTTATGCACATGTGTACATAGGCGGACTTAATGCCTGAGGCATTTTCTGCCAGTCTACCTTGAGGTGGTGAGGAAACAACCGAGGTAGGTGCTAAAAATGAGAAAAAAAAAAAAAAAAAGAAGGGAAAACAATAAGAAAGTAATATACCAATATATAATATAATACAATACATAAATAGCACATATATATATATATATATATATATATACATAAATATAATATATACATAAATATATTTTATATACATACATATATATGAACCAGATAGTGTGACATAACAACAAGAACTACTAACGTTTAGAAGATTCCGCCAACATGTTATGTAGTAGATAGACCTGCAGATTTTTTTTAAAAGTGAGACGATTGTTAGCCATCCTGAGATCCAGAGGCAATCCATTCCATAGAAGGATAGATTGGATAAAGAAGGAAGAGTGAATGAAATCAGTCCGATGAGAGGGACACTGAAGGAGACGATTATTTGAGGAACGTAGAGGTTTATCATGAGTAGAGCATAGGTACTGAAATTGGGAAGTAAGATAAGCAGGCGAGACAGAAGAATGGAGGATAGAGAATAATGTTGTCAAAGCCCTCAGAGCTCTGCGTTGCCGAATAGGAAACCACTTTAAAAGTGAACGCTGCTCTGACACATGATCGTATTTACGCATATTGAAGACGAATCGAATGCAGTTATTGAGTAACCGGTCTAATTTATTGAGTTGATCTGCATTCAGGTCGAAGTAACACACATCACCATAGTCGAAAATAGGAAAGATTAAAGACTGCACAAGCATTGCTTTTGTATTGGGTGGGAGAAAATTTTTTAAACGATACAGGTATCGTAACGTTCCAGTAACTCGTTGACTAACGGATGTGACTTGGGTCTGCCAGCTAAGCGTAGTGTCGATATGTAACCCAAGATCTTTTACGCTAGAACTTAGGGGGATGACTGACCCATTGAACTCCAGTGCAGGCAGCGCACTAATGTTAATTTTGCTAATAAGCCTAGAGCTCCCCACAAGGATTGCTTGACACTTCTTTGGATTTACCGCGACACCAAAACTGTCGGACCAATTTTTAATTGTCTCAAGATCCCGATTTAATTTGCTGATGATATCACAAATTCGATCAGCACTATCCTGCGAATATAACTGCAAGTCATCGGCATACAGATGATACGCACACCGAAGTTCGGAGGTTATCAAATCAATGAAAATGGAAAACAAGAGAGGAGAAAGTATACCGCCTTGGGGAACGCCAGTGTCGAGGCAACGCCAAGCTGACGACATCTCGTCACATAAAACTGACTGCTGGCGTCCCCGAAGATAAGAGGAAAACCAATCCAGCGACTCCTGAGAGCAAAGACGATAGGAGAGAATGGACAAAAGGATATCGTGACTAATAGTATTGAAGGCATTAGAAAAATCGACTAACACAAGGACAGTCACTTTGGTGTCTTCCATACCTGTACGAATATCACCAGTCACTTTAAGGAGAGCAGAGACGGTACTGTGGCCTGGCCTGAACCCAGATTGAAGAGGATTAATCAGGTTATTGGTATAAATAAAGTGGGAGAATTGTTTATGAACACAGGCCTCGAGCACTTTAGAAAGAAAAGGAAGAATGGAAATTGGACGGAAGTGGCTAGGAAGGGAAGGATTAGGGATTTTGGGCAGAGGACGGACAAAGGCTTTACGCCAGAGAGACGGGAAAACTCTGGACTCCAAAGAGAAGTTAACAAGGTGAGTGATTATCGGAAGAAGATAGTCCAGAACTGTTACGATCATAAATCGGCATAATTTGTCACAGCCAACAGCCCTGGATTTTATGGACATTATTATCTTCTTAATCTCACAAGAGTCGACCGGAGAGAAGTGAAAAGGATTAATGTTCGGACGCCTGAGACCATCTAAGAAAGCACGAGTTCGATTAACAGTTAGACAATCGACAGAAGGAACAGTGGAGAAATGACAATTAAGATCGTCTAAACTTATTGTATTTGGTAGGTCATGACGTCGTGTCTTGCCGATACCCAGAGTACTAAGGAATTTCCAAATATCGGCAGGCGAAGAAGATGTGATATTATTTAGAATATGGCGGCGCTTAGCGTCACGTATCATATTATTACACCGGTTTCTTGCAATTTTAAAATCGGACCAATGGTACTCAGTGCGATCTTTTTTAAATTTTCGAAATGCGCGATTTCTACGTCGCATGGCCATGCGAATTCCCCTGGTCATCCACAGAGCAGGTGGTCGCTTCAACCTCATCTTTTTGACAGGAGCATGCGTATCGTAGAGCTGAATTACATTTTTGTTAAACATGCATATTTTGTCATCTATGGTGCCAGCTTCCATAAGAGGAGTCCAGTTGAGCTGGGATGCATCTTCGACTAATTTCCCGACATCCATTCGAGCAAAACAACGCCTGTGCAGAACCTTGGGAAGGGGTTTGGGAACTTTCAGGATATAGGAAAGGAATATGAGGTCATGATGAGAAAAACCAGGGGCATCGTGCTGCCCATGGAAGGAAACGAGGGAAGGATTTGAGGTAAGTATGAGGTCGAGCCAGGTATCATCACTGTTGACATTATGGTGTGTAGCTTGAAGAGGCAGAATGTGCAAACTGGCTGACTCAACAAGTTGTAGGAGTTTACAGGAACGAGGGGAATCGTGAGCTAGGAGATTGGTATTAAAATCACCCATGATGATGTGATGTACGTAGTCAGACCCCAAGGATTCCAATACCGATTCGAATTCGGTGAAATAATCAACGGTTGGAGGACAATACACAACACCAATTACGATTTTGGCGCCTTTGACCCAAACCTCGAGAAAGAGAAACTCTGCAGGACCTGAGTGGGTGGAAGATATGGCTACAATTTTGTAAGGAAGATCGCTCCGAAGGTAGATAGCAACTCCTCCGCCGCCCTTATTAACCCGGTCGTTCCGAATAAGTATATAACCAGGCAGAGCATAGGAGGTTGAGAGAAGGTGAGGTTTGAGCCAGCTCTCGGATATCAGGATGGCGTGTACGTTAATGTTGCTAAATGTGTCATATAATTCACTGTGATGGCTAGGTACGCTTTGAGCGTTGATATGACAAACATTTAGCATATGAGAAACTTGCTGGTCGAATTTATCGCGAAGAAAGTCATTTAGATTGTCGTCTATGGAGCAAAAACTTATATTAGATGAAGAGAAAGGGGAATCATTGGCGGAGCGAAAAGAATCAGTATCTGATATCATAATCAGTATATATAAATATATAATAAATAAATATAAATTAATAAATATTTTTTAAGAAAATAATAGTATAATACTACTAACTAAATTGGTAGCACTACGCTACGTTTCAGCATCACCCACCAGCTAACATTATCACATTAAAATAGGTCTAAAATAAAAAAATAACAACGAAAAAAAAAAATACAAAAAAAGCGGTAAACACTTTTGCACGCATAACTGGCTCCATAATAATTAAATGGAATCAAAAGTGTCCCAAACGTTATCCGGTAAAACACAATTAATTCAAAACAAATATAAAAAAAATAAAAATAAAAAAGGGATTAAAGAAAGAACTAAATGGTATGAAAGATATTAACTTAACTTAAATGAGCACGAACAATACACCAACCAACAAGAAATTAGTTACATCCTTGAAACTCAGATTTAAAAAAAAAAAACTACCATTTTAGGTTTTTGAACGCACTCGATTGATTACGTCAGGGTGACATTTGAAGTCAATCTCAATTGACATTACAACATGTTTATGACAACAATTAATATTAGACGGTAGGTACATGAACACGAAGATAAAAATAGTATAATATAAGTGATGCATAAACAATGCAGAAAGTAAAGTAAGAAGCGAAACAGGAAAAAAAGAGGGTACAGAAGATAGACAACAAAAGAGAGATTACAACCCAATGTGAGTAGTACCTATCAATTGAGACCGATGGCTTATTTTATTGTACCTGCTCGTACGTAAGATAAGTGGACTTATTATCTACGTCTTTTCAGCTCTCCCGAAGTCTCGCCCACGCTCCCACCCGATGATGATCCGTCCGCCTTCTTTGGGTATTTCGCCAGTAAGGGGCCCAACTCATCAGCAGAGGTGATGCGGTGCCGACTTCCATCAGGAGCCTTCAAAAAGATGGAACCGTCCAGCGTCCAGCAGGATCTTACCCCGAAATGCAGACGCGCCTTCCCGAAGATTGCTTGCCTGCTCTTGGTCAAAAACTCCCTGATGGAAATAGAAGATCCCTTTAACTTTGACTTTGCCCTCCAGGTTGAGCGCTTATCATCAGCGCAAGCAAACCTGACGAGAATGGGTCTATGATGATCTCGGCCAGAGGCCCCAAGTCTATGGCAACTGTTTATAGAAGACACTGAGAGATTCTTCAGGCCCATCTTGTTATGCAGTGTATCCAGTATAACGGACCGGCTGTCCTCCTGTTCCCTTTCAGCAATGCCTAAGAAGAGCAGGGTTTTCCGACGGTGCCTGGTCTCAAAAGTGTCCAACTGCTTCACACACTCATTGATTTGGCCCCGGAGTAGTCCTAACATGCTGAATATGAGCTCCCTGAAGGTACGGAATTCTTCAGCTAATTTTGAAACAGTGTCTTTGGCGGGACCTGCATTCTGGATTTGAGCTTCAAGTTCTCCCATCCTCTTCATGAAGCTCTCTTCAAGGCTTTTTTGAGCTGATAGGACCTCATCAAGCTGCGACATGGTGAAATATAGTGAAATGACGACAAGTGAGGTGATGTGCTGGCAAGTGATGCTAATTGGTGCTAGTTCCACATAAACGTGTCACAAATGTGAGTAGACCTTACTCCAATGATACACACTGTGTACAGGTATAAATAACTTGCAAATATTTGCCTAATTATTTTAAATAAAGATGAAAATTTGGAAACACGTCTGTACTTTTTCAACACCTACCCGAAAAAAAAAAAAACCATTAATTAAAGGGGTTGTGTTCGTTGATAGGAAACGAGCGGCCACAATAAACGAGTTTGGCGGAACTTTGATTGCGCAAACAGCATAGCTGAAAGAAGTAAACCATAACATTAATGATAGACTACTATTCATAGATCTTTTAATATTCGTTGATAAGGTCTAAGATGGTTATAATAATGGTAGAAGTCTTGAACTTAATGTGGATAGTTTCCACATTAAGGCCGGCCTGACCTCATTACGCGGTCTCCACCACTAACGACGACAATCGTAAACATTTTGACAGGCCTACACGACGTACTATAGAAGTTGAGCAATTAAGTGCGGTCGCTAATTGCGCATAAAAGCACCCTGAAGATAGATAATTTCATACTATGTAGTATTTTGCCTAGGAAAATTATTACTGCGGTTCCGGAACGAAATAAAATTTGGTTGCGATGTTAATTTACCAATTGCAGGTACAGTATCCCTATGATGCTAATTTCACTTGCGAATGTTCAGAGTTAAGTTAATCTATTGTAACTAGAAATAAAACAGTAAACAATAATGTTGTATATCACTGTCGTCATCAGTTGGAATATGTATATTATTTCACTGTAAAGCCTTCCTTTTCTTAGTTCCCCACGACGAACGGCTTTGTACATATGTATTCAAATTTTTTAGCTTAGGTCCATTTTGTGAAAATATATATCTTCATAGATAGGATCTATTATAATATTGTAAAAGCGACTATTGCAAAGGTATCATTACAGACTTGGCAAAAGTGTCTTACTGTTCAGATTCGATCATTTGTAACTAAAACAGTGCAAAGATTCGAGTCCTAATATGTCTCATTTGGAAGATTTGAATCAGCTAAATTCAAGCACAGTCGGCCCTCCGACCGACATCGCGTCGCGTATTCGTTCGTTATGTGTGACTGCAAGTTTAGTGAATGTATATCGTCGTATGATCGAGATTCAGTTTCAGATTGGAATGAACATTTAAGTATTTTGTTTGTTCTGTACAATTAGCGCCTTTGTGTACTGACTGGTAAATGTAAAATCAAGATTCAGATACAAATGAAGCATTTAATTCTGTACATCTGTTTCGAATTTTGTAGTTCTCGTTCATGTTTCATATCACTGTTACATATCAGTAAAGATCGATATATGTCTACATTGTAAATTTGATGACGGCTTGATTGAGTAGTTTAGAGCATAGGCCGTTTCGCTCACTGACTCGAGTAATAGTAGGTTCGATCCCTGCATCGGACAAATACCTATTGCTGAGACCCGCAAAAATATTTGTTTCGGTCTTGGTGTTAGTAAACACACCGACGACACGGTAACAATTCCTAGTTTGGGACCGTGTTAAGTGGGGTAACGCGAGTATAGAAAGGAGGTTAGAAATAAACTGGTGCATTCACCTTCTGAGCACGTATATGCACGTAATGGCGCTCGTGCATACTAGGGTGTCTAGAGCGGCAAACTCGCTAAACTTGCTTGGCATGGCGCCTTGGCACCGCAGCTTGTTTTATTGTGAACGGACGCCAACAACCCGGGAGATTTACTCCATCTGTAATAGCTCTGCTCGTTTATTAATAGCTACGAATGTTGTGGTTGGGTAATGTTTCTGCTGGGTAATGGGCGGACCTTGATTTTGATAAATCTGGAATCATTTTAGCCGTAAATGCGGTGGATTTTGTAAAATGGGCTTCTGTATATGGTAACAGAGTATTATTAAATGGAGGATCTTGAAAACTGTATTTTTATGTATTTGGGGTAATATATTCCTTATGTTTCTATAGATTTGCTAATGGATCATTTGATAGATGTTTTCTATGCGAGTACTAACATAAGTTATCTCCAATTAAATTAAACTAGGCCTGATGCGTAAAATGCACATCAGAGGGTTTAGTACGAAAAGATCGACGTCAGCGTGACCCTAGCGAGTAAGCGTGCTGTCAAGTTCATGTTTATTTAGTAAATTTGTAGTGTGACAAGGATGGCATATCAACTCGCGAGGGTTGCGATAAGTTAATCTTTTCGTGCTCAACCATTAGTTTAATTAACAATATAGATTGAAGTCTTGTATGATTATAATTTAATAGCTTGTTAATTAATTGAAATTTTCAAGTTCGAAAAGCCGTTTAAGTATTCAATAATTACTAGAAACTGTTGAACAAGGTCGAAGAGACAGCAAACTTAGCTTATCGATTCTCTGGCCCAGTCTGGAGACTTGTATATACAGCTCTTTATAAAGCAACAATTTATGACTCAAGGGGACGAGAAGGGACGGCCTAGAAACGTAGGATTTGTAGGTGTTTAACAGAGCCTACTCTAAGGAATTACCGACTGAACTTAGATTATGTAAACAGAAATTGAGTCACATTTACAAGTCTTTGAATGCCTAACTTCATATTTATGAACTATGAAAATTGGATGCTAACCAATAAATAATGATAGCCCTCCAAAATCGTTTTCCAATAATATCAATATGTAATTATGAATAATACAGTAGATATGAGGAGCTCATAGCGGTGGCTAAGCGGTGTTCATAGCGATAACAAAGGTTAAGCGGCGTTCGACTCGGTTACTCTGTGAAGGGTGACTGTTTGTGGTATATCTATTTTAGCGATTCGTGCTTTGGAAGACAAGTGACGCTGTTGGTTCCGGTTACTAATTACTTTATGTGGTAGTTGTTAAGCCAAGTTAGACATCGGGCGGCATGGTAAGTTTTAAAAGCAGGTGGCTGCAAACTTGCCTTTACCAATTCGCACTGAGTTCGCGTGGTAGGGTATATCATAATCTTTTTACCTCGATTTGTGAGAAGACCTTTGTTCAGCAGTTCCAACTGCTGTATAGGCTGAGGTATTATATTATATTTTTTGTTGAGCCATGTTAAGAAACTGTCCTACCGTTGGGCACGGGACTCCTCTCAAACTGAGAGGGTTTAGGCCATAGTCCACCACGCTGGCCCAGTGCGGGTTGGCGAACTTCACACACTTTCGGGAAACTCTTAGGCATGTAGCTTTCTTCACGATGTTTTCTTTCACCGTTAATGCAAGTGATAGTTAATTTTTAATACGCACATGATTTCGAAAAGACAGAGGTGCGTGCCTGGATTTGAACCCGAGACTTCTAAATTTGCAGTCCAACGGTCGAAGCACTAGGCTATCACTGCTTTTTATATTATTACAGTAGTGTGAAAATTTTAGTGTTCAATAAAAATGAATCTACACTAATATTGTACAGATGAAAGGTTTGTTCATTTGTAATCGATAAACTCCGAAACTACTTAACCGATTTTAATTTTTTTTCTATCTATCTCTCTCTATCTATATCATCACGCCAGACCCCTTGCGGGGTGGGCAGAGAGTACAGAGTTCCAACAAGTTCTTTCCTTACATACCTCTCTGGCTTCCTCCACTCTCATTGTTTCACTATTAGAAAGCGAAATTACCCAGAAGTAACGCAGATCTTTTTTTAATTAGTGACCCTGCGGACCCACCTGTTAAAATATCTCTTTGGATGTAGGAAAATTTAACTAAATGTTAACCCTAATTACACACCAATATCATCATTAGCCGAAAGACGCCCACTGCAGGACAAAGGCCTCCCAAAGATCGCCACAACGACCGTGCTGTACGCATCCAGCTTCTACCTGCGACCTTCAACAGGTCATCGCTCCACCTTGTGGGGGGCCTGCCCACTCCACGTCTTCCGGTACGAGGGCGCCACTCGAGAACTTTTCTGCCCTAACGGCTTCAGTTCTACTAGCGATGTGCCCTGCCCACTGCCACTTAAGTTTGGCAATTCTGAGAGCTATATCGGTGACTTTGGTTCTCCTGCGGATCTTCTGATTTCTGATTCGATCTCGCAGAGAAACTCCGAGCATAGCTCTTTCCATTGCCCTTTGGGTAACCTTGAGCCTTCTTATGAGGCTCATCGTGAGTGACACACCAACACCCCCTGTTAATATCATCCATGGGCCAAAAGATTCTTGTCGCACAGTGATAATGATGTGATAAGTTCGCGGCGTCCTAAAAACGAGAAAAAAAATGTAATCGACCCGAATCTCGATTGGTCTATTGTTTCATTTTTATAGCACGCAAACACGTTGAATGGATTATTGTGTCAAAGTTGAATAAAAAAACCAAGGTTTTTCTAGTTTGCACAACAGATAGATACAGTATGAAAGCTAACATGGGCGCTGCAGCGTTGGATAATGGTCAAACACTACGAAATTATGTTCGACTGAGTTTCCGCTAATGGCTCGAGTTATTCCCGTTTTGCTGTAACATTGCAAAGATAACGACCTGAAACTTTAAGGAAGTCAGTCGACAATCCGAATAAATAAAAGGGAAAAATGTTTTCGAGCAATTTTTTCAGTAGCCTTTTTTATGGTCGCGTTAACTGTTACTGGAAGAAATAAAATGTATAATATAATGACTGCCTCGGTGATCTAGGTCCTAGATTTGAACCTAGTCAAATCTTCAGGCGGTAAAAAGCAGAATCATTCCAGAGTCTGGAATTGTGCTCGATATAATGCCAATAGGCTTGCCTTTGCCTTCTATTACTTAGGACTTATCAACGTCGGCGAAAAGTGGGTGTACACAATACACCTCTGCCATCTGCGCCTGGTAGACATGACGAATTTTTATTTATTTTTTATATATTATGATATGTAGTTGTTTTGAAGGTTACCCGTCAGTTACAGTAGTTTTAATATTAAAGTAGGTAACGAAATTCTAGAACTTTGAAAATATAACAAGATGAGTATTTGCGCAGTAAGAAAGCGAGTAGGAATGAAAGATAGTATCGGTGTAAAGATGGGACAGGGTATGCTCCGTTGGTTCAGGCATATAGAAGGAATGTCTGAAGAAAGGACTATCTTACCATGACCAAATAGACCGAGTCTTATCTGAAGGACAAGTCACGAGTCTCCGTAACCGGCGAGCATGTATGAGACGAACTATGAGAGTGGAGGAAGCCAGAGAGGTATGTAAGGACCTGTTGAACCTGAACCTGGAACTCTGTACTCTCTGTCTACCCCGCAAGGGATCTAGCGTGATGATATAGATAGATGAGTATTTCAATTCCAAGTTTGTTTTTATCATGAGAAAAAAATAAACTTATTCTGTATTATACAGAATAGGTTTAATTTCCATAACATAACTTTATAACGATCTACTTGTTTATACTGGTTTTCACAACTAAATTGAATTTTCAACTTTAATAAGTTTGATTTACTTATTTGTAAAACAAAGCAAAACTTAAAGGAACAGGCTTCATGCTTCAACCACGAAACAATAGTTAATCGCTATTGGCGTCAAATTTTGAGCGGTAAAACAAGGCCACGAAGTTTTGACATTCTTTCACCATGACTTGGTACCATGGATATATTACAATGGATTGAGCATTCTGCGAAAGAAACGTGATGACAAGGATACTCACTTAGAACCCTCGTCTCTTTCTAAGTAGGGTGACCAAACATTGGTACGATTATGGTATAATTCTCGGGCACTGTTTATTGCTGTAATACTTTCTTTCTACGCATATGGCACATCTTAAATGAGTAGAAGTCAAAGTTTTTAATTGAATTGCCCATTTTCTTGCTGACTGTAAATTTTTTCAGAATCTGTAAATTCAGCTCCAAATATCGCATAAATTAAGGATAGTCTTGATGCCGTCCGAGGCCTTATAGAACAGTATAAAATAGGAAAACAAATTTCAAGGATAGGATATAACTTACATTTGGCAAGTTTTATAAGTACATATTTTACTATCAGGGTTCCTAATAGATATTTTTTAAGGTAGGAAGGTCCTCATTGATTAAATAACTGCTTCATGTATTATGGTGAGGTAACCATTTCACAAAAAATACTTTCCATTTACATATCTGAAAAATTCAGAAATGTATCTATGATCATAATAGCTATAACATATTATCTATCTTTCTATATCATTACACCTTTGCGAGGGAAGCAGAGAGCGTACTTACGTACTTCACTTGATTTTTCAACTTATATACGTTACTTCAGAATATAAAACAAAAATAACTGATTCCCAATCAATAATTTACTAATAGATTTCCCGTTGTTTATAACAAAAGCGAACCTAGCGTGAATTCGCTCGTAGCGAAATTCGCTGCGCGACTCTTACAGTGCGACTTCGTGGCCTGGTACTACACACACATATTGTTTTGGCAGAGTCGCGGCTGTATAAAAGAAGGGAGATGTTTAAAAAGAAGTTTATTAAAGAGAGTTCTAGTATATGGTTTTGGGATTCATAGAGCAACAGAGCATCATTGTAGCCGCATTATGAAATTTTGTACGGATCAGAGACGTGGTCTCTTACAATAGGTTTCATAAAAAAGCTTAGAGTTGCTCAGCGAGCTATGGAGAGAGCTATGCTCGGCGTTTCTCTACGTGATCGAATCAGGAATGAGGAGATTCGTAGAAGAATCAAGGTACCGACATAGCCCTTAAGATTAGCAAGCTGAAGTGGCAATGGGTAAGCCACATAGCGCGAAGATCGGACGGGCGTTGTGGCAGAAAGATTCTATAGTGGAGACCACGTATTGGCAAGCGCAGCGTGGGACGACCACCTGCCAGATGGACCGACGACCTTGTGAAAATCGGAGGAAGTCGTTGGATGCAGGTGGCATCGGACCGGTTACGCTGGAAAGCGATTGGGGAGGCAAGTTTAGGCTGAGATGATGATGATGATTATTATGAAATTTTAAGACGTTCCATGATAGTTTTAAATTTCCCACGATTCAGGAAGGATCGGTTTTTCAAGTACACGCACATTAAAAGAACAATGGCGAGATCCTACCTGAATGTTTTATGAAGTGTCTAAAAATACGACATGTGCAAATATTAGTAATATAATTCGGTCGGGTTTTACACAAAATTAATTTTGTGTGTAAACTCGCGCGATAATATTTTTTAAATTATTTATTATTATACTTTATTTGACTAAATTCATCCATTTTATTTGAATAACAATAATTGCCTCATTTAAAAAATAAATGTCTATAGTAGAAACTAATATACAATTGTAAATAAACGTTTAGTTAAAGAACTTTCAAACTGTTGAAATAATATACACAACGTATTTTAAATATTTTATGGAATTGTTTGAAAAGAAATGTAGTGGCAATACTTCGTAATAATGCCATTTGTGTCGAAAACTTCAACTTACCCAAATATTTTACGGTATTCTTTTTCTTCTAGGTTGTTTGATTTAGTTTTAAACCTTGCAGCTGCTCGATATTACCGTACAAAACTGATAATTTCTTTCTGTAAATGACTCCGATCGTACCTCAAGAAAACAGTATCATCAAATTGTGTAGGTACGCGTCGCTCGGAGGCGGAAAGGTGCGACAGACCTACACGCATTATGTGTGTGTAAATGTTATATAGGAGTTAATAATGTTCTGCGATATGTCTTGGATCAAAACACGAGAACACGCTCTACAACTAGACTGTTAGCTATTGTATGTGACGAAGAATACATATTTATAAAATAAATCTTGAAACCATTTTTATTTCACCTGTCTTATTTTGCTGCAGTGTATGGGTGGTAACTAGGTGATAACAAAAATAATGAATCAACTAATTCTGCCCCACTAACCACTAACAAATGTCTCACAAATCGAGATGAGACATAGATCATCATCGTTCACCACCTTTACATATTTCATATAAACGTAAGTAGATTTTTGAACGTAGTGCCTACTATTATATTTCCAATGGTTGCAAGTAACCCCTTTTTAGAAGACTCGTAAATAGACTACTCGCCTCGTTGGTCTAGTGGCAAAGCGCATCGCTTTGTGATCACGAGGGCCTGGGTTCAAATTCTAGGTCGGACAAGTGTAGTTTTTCTAGCGAAAACTTCCCAGTACGAGTCCAGAGTCTAGAATTGTGCTCGGTATATGGCAATAGGCTCGCCCCCTATTGCATGAGACTTAACATCGTCGGCGAAACGTGGGTGTACTCAGTACACCTCTGCCCCGATTGGGGAATATAGGCGTGACGGTGGAACTACCTATTAAGAGGTAATTTCATTAAGTTCATCAATGACATAACCTCAAAACATGAAATAGTATGGCTGCATTAAGTTAAATGGGTACTATTCAATTTTTAAGGTTACCGCTGTGTGTTTTAGAAGCTTCAAAGTTATAAATAGCTCATGATTCCTAACTATTTAATGTCTTGACATATAAATATTAATATATGGAATATTGACATAACCTTAAAACTAAAATATTAATATCTTTTTTTTCGATGTCTCGAATAAAAATTCTCGGTGTTAATATTTAAGTATTGGAAACCCTATAGTTTTCACATTTTTCATTCATAGACGCTTCAAATCGATATCAGGCAAAACCATGTATAGGAGTTGGCCATTGTCCTTTGATAATAAACCTCCATTAAATTACTTTCATTTCATCAATAAATATTTTTTTTATCAAAATTATACCCTGTTCTCGGCAATCGAAATAACAGAACATTTTTAGAAGTATCCTCAGGAGGTTTTATTCCACACTCGATACCAATTATCTATTCCTATTTCCCCCTACTGTTCAGTCGAAAATAAAGCTCCATTTTTTACCACAAAACAACTGCGCCCCCATATAATTATTTAGCCAATGACACTCGTGGGATTAATGAGACTCGCTCGTGGATCGTTCATCAACATTATGACGTTTGGTGGCATTCCTAATGACATACGGGCCGTTCTAATTGGGTCATCGGATATTTTGATTTTAAATTTGCTTGGAGTATGCGTCTATACATAAACATTTTATGGAACTAAATACTTTAAATATGTCATTTAACTAACCTTCGCTAGTTGGCACTGGGTTCGCGTGATGGAGATTTGTGAGAGAATGCCTCAGATTTGTGAGAGCAGTGGAACAGTTTAGTATTGGCTGGTGTATTTTAAATTATAAACGGTAGGAAATAAAGTTATACAATACAATACTCCATTAGGAAAGTGATTCACGGTAGTAAGAAAAAGTATATTGATGTTTTACTACTAAACTAGCGCTACCATATGATGGCACATGTGACAGATTATAATGTATCTCTCTATCTATATCATCACGCTAGATCTTCAGAGGTTCAACAGATTATCCCCTTACATACCTTTTTGGCTAAGTTTATATTAATCAATATTAATTTACTAACATATAAGTTATGAGCTGAGAGTTCCACGTTACTCATGAACTCCTCTCACTGTGATAGTTTCAGAGTTCCTTAAAAGCCTTAGATCTTGGCTGAAATTTATCCATCCGAGGACCAATCAGTAAATATCAAAATATCGTACATGAAATTAAGGAGTAGATTATTAGTGACACCGTACATTACTCTTGGATTTGACATACATATTATATGACGAATCCAAGTATAGCTCGCCGAAACTACAACATATGTATTAATAATAAGATTTTAATTCTTTGTATTAACTGGAGACCTTAAAAAAGAAACAGATTATACAGATATAATGTTGAAATACAGTTTTGTACTGCCGGGTTCGTACTGTACGTGCCTAGCGCAAAGCATTTATGTACATTTTATTTGACCCTACAAATAAAATGAATAAAGAAATGACGCTCCACGCAACAACACGGAAGTACGTGTCCATCTTGATAGAAGATTAACTTTCAAGTTGCTTGTTGTATAAAAATGTTGCAAGACCAACAACTTCGAAAGTTGTGTATTTCAAGACGTAGTCTCTCAGTAAGTTCGCGTACAATGGCCGCCCAACCAACCCTAACTTACGTAAAGTTGTCAATTGAATACATTTTGCTCTAGTCGCCACTATTGTGTTGCTGGAAAGAACTAAGATTTTAAGTATGGATAAAGAGTAAGGGAAAGGAAAGCAGAATGGACCACTTAAACGAAAACAATCGTAGAAAAGAGATAAAGTGTTATTTGATTTATCTCTATTAAAGTGTTATTTGATTTATCTCTATAGGACTGCCTCGTTGGTCTGGTGGCAAAGCGCATCGCTTTGTGATCACGAGGTCCTGGGTTCAAATCCTAGGTCGGACAAATGTAGTTTTTCTAACGAAAAATTCCCAGTATGAGTCCGGAGTCTGGAATTGTGCCCGGTATATGGCAATAGGCTCGCCCCCTATTACATGGGACCTAACATCGTCGGCGAAACGTGGGTGTACTCAGTACACCTCTGCCACCCCCTCTGGGAAATATAGGCGTGACGGGGTGTGTGTGGTGTTTCTATTTATCTATATCATCAGGCCAGATCGGGGTAGGTAGAGAGTACAGAGTTCCAACAGGTTCTTTTCTTACATACCTCGCTGGCTTCTCCACTCTAATTTATAGAGAATGAAATGTTTAATAAAGTTACGTTAAATGAAGATATTATCATATGCATTTTTAAAACACTAGCATTTCTTTCCCCTAGTGAAATGAGTCAAATTATTTCCTCCTCGATCCTAACTGTCTCGTTGATCTAGTGGCTAAAAAGCATGTAGCGATCACAGGGTCCTGAATTAAAATGCCGGGGTCGAAAGGGTGTGATTTTCCTATAGAAAATTTCCCAATATTAGTTCGGAGTCTGACATTTTGTCCGATATAATGGCAATAGGCTCGCCACCTTTTAAATGGGGACCTAGCATCGTCGGTGAAAAGTGGATATTAGGATATTATACAGCTCTGCCACCCTGCTTAGATAATATAGGCGAGACAGTGTTTATTGTTTTATTTAGACCCGTCACAAGATAAAAGCAATTAGATAGTAGTTTTCCCTTTGTAAGATGTTTCGCCTGTACAATAGAGACTAAATAGAGCCTTAACACTACTGTTGTGGCTGAAATTAAAAAAAAGTTATATACATCTTCACGCCCATATACCCCAAGCAGGGGTGGCAGAGGTGTACACTCACTTTTCACCGATGACGTAAGGTCCCATGTAATAGGGGGCTAACCTATTTGCAGGGCTAAAATTCCTATAAATATTATCATTCTATATCTTAATATTATTTTGATGCTGTTGACTGGCAAAGTTGCCCGTAAAAAGTGTGTGGGTCTCAGAAAGAAGTCATGGCTCCGTAAAATCCGGGTGTTTCGTGCCGCACAGGATAAGGACGAATTGCAAAAACTGATAGCCAACCTTCTCTAGTTGGAGAGGCACCAGAAGAAGAAGAATATCTCAATAAAGAACGTACATATTTTCTGAACTCCTTGATACAAGAAGCAAGTATATAATTTACTCCATGATCCATAATTGAAATTTATATTTATTAGAAACCTGGTACCCTTGTAATTGTTACAGACGGACACTAATTAGGCCCAACTAATTAACAATCTTAATTTGTTTACGCCAGCAGTTACTGTAAATTTTATTGTGCTTTAAATTTTAATTTTATTTAGACCGACTCACTTTGGCGGGTTCTTGAAACGTTTCTATTTACTCACTTTAATATTCACTCAAACAAATACGAAGTCATTTCATTTATCATTTGAAAATGCTTGAGTTGTAATTTCTTCTTTCTCGTTGCTAGTTTTGCAAAGAGAATTTCAACATATTGCTTGAACATGAGAATTTGAACTATTTATCTATACTAGTGGTCGCCCATTGGTCGAAATTCGACCATAATTAATTTAAATTATAAGTTTGTACATTATTAAGGTTCTTTTGTCAAAGACTATACTTCTATAATCAAAGATTTCGCCAAGCGTACACTGTATCTTTGCCTATTTTTTTCAAACAAATTATATGAAAAAATAAAAAACAATCACTAAAAATCATTAAAATAAAGTACACCTCTTTTTTTTAAATAATTTTTATTGATACAAAAGAACCAAAAAGAAATTGCTGTCCATTGAACTTGACATACATATTTCGATAATTTAATTAATGATACAAAACTTCTCTGTAAACGATGTGTTTTGTAAAAACTCTTTCATCGTTTGACATTCTGTAAGACTATAGACAAATAATATTAAAGACAAACAATTATTATTCTATTCTCAATTTCAAGTGTATTGTGTCAAATACATGGTAGTGTGTGTAATGGTTTTTTTTTATTGATTTAAAGTATTTTTATGCATAATTTAAAAAAAAATATTAGCGCTCTGCACTCCTTCTCTATATAAACTATAAGTGTGTGAAATTTCATACTCCTCCGTCCGCGCAATTTTCGTAAAAAGGGGTACAAAGTTTTTGCTTCACGTATTAATATATTTCGCTTAAACATTAGTGTTTGAACTATTTATTTGCAGAATCTTAATGAGGTGTGTGTTAAGCGATGTGCTGGAGCAGGTGAATGAGTTTGTATATCTTGGATGCGCGTTCAGTAAGGATGGAAAATACACCGCTGACATAGAAAAAAGAGTGAGTGCAGGGAATAGTGCGATGGTGCGATGGGAAAGCTACTTTGGAGACGGCACTAAAGCCAAAAGGCGCAGCTGGCCATACATAACGGTGTGCTTGTTCCAACGCTGTTACATGGCAGAGAGATCTGGTGAGAAGGAGAATGAAAGCAGGATAAATTCGGTCAAAATGTGAGCTCTGCGGAAGATGTGCGGAGTCAAGTTGACCGACCGTATTCGCAACAGCATCGTAAGAAAACGTGCAGGTATGAAATATAGTATCGGTGTAAATATGCAAAAGGGTATGCTCCGTCGGTTCGGGTATATAGAATGAATGTCGTAAGAAAGAATGACAAAACAAGTGGAAGGAAGGATACCGGGGAAGACCTAGACTATCTTACCATAACCAAAGAGACCGTGTATAATCTGAAGGGCAAGTCAAGAGTCTCCGTAACCGGCGAGCGTGTATTAGACGAATTATGAGAGTGGAGCAAGCCAGAGAACCTGTTGGAACTCTGTACTCTCTGCCTACTCCGCAAGGGATCTGGCGTGATGATATAGAGAGGTAACGAAATGGCTAAATAATGTCGCGGTGTAGAGTAATGATGTTTTTCTATAATTTAAAAGCAAAAATATCTGTAGGCCCCAACAAGATCAGTTAGTCCAAGGTGGAGATCAAACCTACAACAAATCGATCCTTTGGTGGTCATTTTAATAAAATCGGTATTAAACTTTGGACTTTGAAGATACGTCAGGGTACTCCTTAACGGCGAACAGCACGAATATATAGATTCCGTTATTATGGTTATTATATCAATCCTGTAGGTACCTTGCTGTACAACTCAGCAAAATAATATTATATAGGTATATAAATATTAGTAAATAATTCACTTTTCACTTAAAATAGTAATATAAAAATCTTTAAAAAAAAACCCGACTTCAAAAAAGTTAATATTTGAAGTCGTTGCCAAGTAACCGACTGCACTAACCGGTACCGACTTCAAATATTTATTTTTTGCTTTTCGAAGTCGTTTTTTTTGTTTGTAAAAGTTTTTGTACATGTGGTGTTTGGCCGTACGTGATTGTCTATCTAGCTATCTATAACCTCACGCCAGATCCCTTGCGGGGTAGGCAGAGAGTACAGAGTTCCAACAGGTTCTTTCCTTACATACCTCTCTGGCTTCCTCGACTCTCATAGTCCGTCTCATACACGCTCGCCGGTTACGGAGACTCTTGACTTTTCCATCAGATAAGACTCGGTTTATTTGGTCGTGGTAAGATAGTCTAGGTCTTCCCCGGTACCTGCACCCTTCCACTTTCACATTGTATATCTGTTTTGTCATTCTTTCCTCTGGCATTCTTTCTATATGCCCGAACCAACGGAGCATGCCCTTTCTCATCTTTACACCGATACTATCTTTCATACCTACTCGCTGTCTTACTATGCTGTTGCTAATGCGGTCGGTCAGCTTCACTCCGCACATCCTCCGCAGAGCTCGCATTTCTACCGCATTTATCCTACTTTCATTCTCCTTCTTACATACCTAGCTCTCGCTACCATATAACAGCGTCGGGACAAGAACTCCGTTATGTATGGCCAGCTGCGCCTTATGGCTTAAGTGCCGGCTCCCGAGTAGCTTTCCCATCGCACCATTCACTCTGTTCCCTGCACTCACTCTTCTCTCTATGTCAGCGGTGTATTTCCCATCGTTACTGAAGGCGCATCCAAGATATACAAACTCATTCGCTTGCTCCAGCACATCGTTACCAACCACAATCCTTACATTCGTTCTGGTTTCTTCCCTTTCAAAAACCATAATCTTGGTTTTCTTCACATTCAAGTGTAAGCCATTGATCATGCAGTCGTCTTTCATAACTGTGACTAGTGTTTGCAGATCAGTGGCTGTTGGCGCTATTAAAACCGCGTCATCTGCATAAAGTAGATGGTTTACCACTAAGTCACCCATTTGTACACCTTCATTCATCGCTTTCAGTCTTTGAAGACTTTTGCCCAGATATATTATAAATAGTCTAGTGGACAACACGCAACCCTGCTTGACGCCGATTTTAACGTCAAACCAGGGTGACCTGTTACCACCCACCCGTACGCATGCCTTTCAGTCCACATAAGTAGACTGGACGGCTCGCAACAGAGTGCCATCTATACCATACTCTGGCAAAATGTCCCAAAGTCTCTTTCGCACAACTCTGTCAAATGCCTTCTCCAGATCTACAAAACCGCAGAAAACCTTCTGGCCCACTGCCAGATGCTTCTCTACGATGTTGCGGAGTGAGAAGACTTGATCCGAACATCCTCTTCCAGACCTGAAACCCCCTTGTGCCTCGCACAACATTCCATCGGACTTCACGCGCATTCTCCGTTCAATAATTTTACCGTACACCTTGGCTGCCAAGCTGATCAAACTGATGGCGTGATTGTTACGCCTAAATTACAGCTATAAGAATGTAAGTTACTGTATTATTGGTAGAAATGATTGTGAGTGAACCTTAAATAAATAAATAAAAATCACGCCAGATTCCCTCGAGGTAGGCAGAGAGTACAAAGTTCCAACAGGTTCTTTCCTCAGCGTTAATACTCTGTGGGTTACTATTAATCATCATGCTTGTCTTACGAATACCCGTACTTGCCAATGTCCTTTTCTTACGTCTTCTGACCGCAGCAAATCGGCAGTATCATCCTTGACAAAAATCTTAAATTTAAACCCCATATAGATTTTCTTAGGGCAAGGGTTCCAAAATTGATGAACATATTTCAAACCCTTCGTTATGTCGCAAACTCAGTTGCTATCCGCAATGTATACTATGTCTTGTGTTACTCAATTATCAGCTATTGTAATACATGTTGGGGAGGTGCTGCTAAAACTACTCTTAAACCACCAGAAATTGCGCACAGAGCTATCTTAAAAGTAGCCACCTACCGCCCAATATTGTTTCCTACCTTTGAGTTGTATGAAAATTGGAATGTTCTCAATATACAGCAAATATTTGTTATGTATACGATCATATTACAACACTAAAAAACCCCGCACAAACCAGATACCAAACGTCGTAATGACTTTATATGTACCCCACCAAAAACCCGAGTATCCTTCACAAGAAAATTCTTTTATTACCTCGGCCCCTCCGCCTATAACAAAATTCATGCCAAATGCCCTATCAACAGTCTTTCTTTTTTCAATTGTAAAAGGACTGTCCGCTGTTTTCTCTAACACAAAACATATGACGACACAGAATATTTTCTATATCCCTAGGTATCACAATAAGCTTTCTCTCTGTTGCGCGCACACACACATACGCATGCACGCAAGCACGCACGCACGCACGCACGCACGCACGCACGCACGCACGCACACACGCGCACACATACAGATACATTTATTATCATTGTTGATATTTCAATGTAAACTACCAGTACTATATTATAATGATTCTTCGCATAATATGACATATCTAGATGTAAACAACATTTTATAATGTAAACCTTTAGGGAATCACACCGCGTGTCCTTGACACAGGTTATTTTATAACCTATCTAGGAGTACAGAGCTCACCCACTCATTCGCAATAATACACCAAGTTGTTGTTGCTCCATTGTCGCCCAATCATATTTAATGTACGAAATACTCTGGTTAAATAAAGATTTATTTTTATAAATATTTTGGGTCAATCATTACGATAATGCACAAAATCGTACAGGATCAAGCACTTCGGCTACCGCCGAACCCCTGCCTAATCCATTTTCCTTAATTGGCTTACAAGTAGCTCGCAGGAAACTTTACCTACATTCAGCGATTTTTCGTTACGAAAATATAAAATCTCTATCAAAAAATGTTGGAGCTTTTTCCAATAAGTTCAGTAAAAAAGTTACAATACGTTAATCCAATGTTATTTATTTCCAAAAGCTTCTAAAAATGGAAATTGCTACAACAATAAAATTTACTTTTATAGCATGCATATTATTAGCAAATAAGTACACATTAGCAGTGCAAATAAGTGCAGTTAGTGTTGGGGATTATTCAATAAATTTCTTAATTATAGGATCCATGAATTGAAATTTTAATTGAAATCAAATTTATCCCCTAACGTACTCCAGAATAACAATGACTTTTGGACGTCAAACGCCTCAATCTCCCAGTGACCATGGGTGCTGTAGAGCACTCGAAAGTCGAAAACTTAAAAACCGAAAAAAAACTTTACAATGAAGGAAAACCGACTTAAAAAGCAAAAAATGAATATTTGAAGTCGGTGCCAAGTAACCGACTGCACCAAGCAGCACCGACTTCAAATATTTTTTTTTTGCGTCTTGACGTTTTTTATTTTACAACTTTAAGTGGCGAGTGAATTAATTATTAATATTTATATACCTTTATTATATTATTCTACTTAGTTCTACAGTAAGGTACAGGATTGATATAATACTCATAGTCCCGTGGTATATCTTCAAGTTCAAGGTCCAAAACCGATGAAATTAAAATAGGACCACCTTGGAGCTATGCTGAACCCAATGTAAAAAATCGTCATAATTGGTCCACAATAGAAAAAAGCATACATACCGAAGAACACAAAATCCTCCTTTTTGAAGTCGGTTAAAAGAAACCGAGATAAAATTCGAAATATTTTAATTTTTCACAATTAATCTTTGCCCAACTCTGCATATTACTGAGAAATATCTGAGTACAATACTCGGATTTGTCATACCTTCATCTTATATGACAAATCCAAGTATAATAGTTAAGTTGCATTAAGAGCTTTAGTCCCTTTGCCCACTGGATGAAATAGGGTTCAAACCTCGCACGAGATAATTGTGACACTCAAATATTTAGTTTGGGCTGGTTATCTGTGCATTGCATGATTGTAAACGCACCCACAACATGGGAATATTTCCTAGTGTTGGGCTATGTTAAAAAAATACTTGGCATAACCCATATTGTACGAAATACTAGAGCAGACACCTCAAGTATTTTTTTGTAGCAAAAGTTAGAGTATAGTTCCCTTTGTTCCAGGTGCTTCCCGCAACCTAACACCTTCAATTACTAATTTTTATTTTAAAAATATGCCTTCATATGCCCTGGGATACTGTTTAAGCAACTCCAGAAACAAAAGAATTATCTATGAAAACACAAATATTCTCGCTTATTTCTCGGTCATCCAGTTGCGTGCCATTTGTTTTTTTTTTGAAATTTCACTTTATGACAGTCGCAGAGTTGCCGTTAGCTATGAAATTCACTCAAACTTTTTATAATGGGTAACCACCTGTTGATTTATTTCGTTGGAAGTAGGGAAATTTTACTCAATGATAACACTAATTTCACACCAACGCCCCCTGTTGATGTCATCCACGGGCCTAAAGATCCTTGTCGTACTATAGCTTTTCTAGTGCGTAGTTCATAATAACTCAATGGTATAACTGATATTCGATAAACGATTTTGTTTTTAAGTCATTACAATTTTCCTAACAAATAATTGTAATATCTAGTCATATTATGTATCTGTTTGTATATCTACGTCAGATACATTTCTCAAGCCAGCACGTGTCATCCGCTTTGGGCCCAAAATAGGTTACTTATGGTTGGAGTACGGCACTAGTTCAATATTGAATTACGGTAAGTACAAGAGTGACGTGAGTATACTAATACTCGTACATTTTTTAAGATCCTTCGACTAACTTAACTTTGTGGGCACTGAAGCTAATGGATTTTATTTTTGGTCATATATTTCTTGGATTTTTTTTAAGGGGACTTTGGAAGAATTCTAAAAGTCTTTCATTTACTAGTATTAATGTTGAATACTTTGCACGTCACTTTTAGACATGACTATATAATTGCGTGTGTTTAGCGATACAAATACAAGGCTCAATTTAAGATCGTGTGCATAGTACACAGATTGTGATATTCTTGCATTTGCAACACATTTATATTGAGTTTTACGCGCGTCAACAGCGCGAAAAAAGTCGTCGTCGAGTTTGTAGGCTTTCAACAAAATAAAAAGTGTTATAATGTGGTAGAATGACCATCATAAAACAATATCTGGCGCGATATACACTGAGGGCTTAGCACAAAAAGATTGACGTTAGAGTGACGCCAACGAGTAAGTGTGCTGTCACGTTCATGTTTTTTAGCAAATTTGTAGTGTGACAAAAATCATATCAACTAGCTAGCGTTACGCTAACGGCAGAATTGTCGTACTTAAGTCCTCTGACCGAAAACCAGCCATAGAATCATTATACTATTTGAAATTTCAATAAGGACTATTTACCGTTGACTATTCGTGATACAAATCTGATAACTATTCATATCTGTTCTAAATACAATAGAGCTATGTGAATGAGGACACGCGGTGCCTCGGTAGTTCGTTTTAAATATGCACGATGCTGCTGACAAGCTAACAGGTGATGAGCGATGCGATGTCAAAGTGCTTAGTAATTTATATCATGTGTAAACTCTTTAATAAATTCTTCTACAGGTCATATTCATACTTATATTTTTTAAATATTATCACTTTGCTTCAGCCAAAGGAAGGGTCAAAGTCAGTTGAAAACATAGGCCCAGTTGCACCAGTTGCATAGTAAAGCTAACTCAGGTTGAGTGATGTCAAGAGTTATTAGAAGTCGATTTTCATTATTTTCACATATTATTTTATATTTGAGGCGCTCGTAGCGTTGTGCGACCGCGGTGTTCTTACCGATCACCAAGGTTAAGCAGCGTTCGCCTCGGTCGGCTTGAGATGGGTGACCATTTGTGGCATTTTCATATTCGAGCGTCTCCGTGCTTCGGAAGGCACGTTAAGCCGTTGGTCCCGGTTACCACTTAATGTGGTAGTCGTTAAGCCGAGTTGGAAGCCTTAAAGGCGGCTTGATAAGTTCCAACAGCGGGTGGCCACAAACCTGCCTCCACCAATCCGCACTGGGTCCGCGTGGTGGAGTATGACCTAATCTCTCTCACCTCGATTTGTAAGAGAAGGCCTTTGCCCAGCAGTGGGCAGTATAGGCTGATATTATTATATTATTATTTTATATTTACTGGTGTGAAGAGTGCCAAATGTACCTTTAAACAATACTATGTCAATAAGAGGCTACTCTAGGTTAGTCTTTTATGTATTCTTTATTTCCTTTAACCGTGTAACTTTAATAAACCATGGTAAACGAGTACCATTATTATTTAATGTACATAGAAGTGCAGGGAAACATTTCCTGAGCAGTGGGACAACAATAGTCTATATCATCACGCCAGATCCCTTGCGGGGTAGGCAGAGAGTACAGAGTTCCAACAGGTTCTTTCCTTACATACTTCTCTGGCTTCCTCCACTCTCATAGTTCGTCTCATACACGCTCGCCGGTTACGGAGACTCTTGACTTCTCCTTCAGATAAGACTCGGTCTATATTGTCAGGGTAAGATAGTCTAGGTCTTCCCCGGTACCTACGTCGTTCCACTTTCGCATTGTAAATTTGTTTTGTCATTCTTTCTTCTGACGTTCTTTCTATGTGCCCGAACCAACGGAGCATACCCTTTCTCATTTTTGCACCGATACTATCTTTCATACCTATTCGCTTTCTTACTATGCTGTAGCGAATACGGCCGGTCAGCTTCACTCCACACATCATCCGTAGAGCTCGCATTTCGACCGCATTTATTCTATTTTTTTTTTATTCTACTTTCATTCTCCTTCTTACATACCCAGCTCTCGCTGCCATATAACAGCGTTGGGACAAGCACTCCGTTATGTATGGCCAGCTGCGCCTTTTGGCTTAACTGCCGGCTCCCAAGTAGCTTTCCCATCGCACCATTCACTCTGTTCCCTGCACTCAATGTCGTCTTCTCGCTATGTCAGCGGTGTATTTCCCATCCTTACTCCAGCATATCGTTACCAACCAACAACAATAGCTAGTATTAATATGAAATCATAATACATGTTGGACCCATGTCCCCCGCATGCTCCCCAAAGGCCTTTTTAAGACTAGGTACTAACATATTAGATGCCGGAGTGGCTTAACTAGTGAACTTTATTAGCTTTTTAAAAACGCAGTTGGTGCCGTTATCTGCATATAAGTTTCAAGGGGAAGTTTTTCCACAGCAGAACAAACACATTAAAGGATGGTCCACGTCGTGGGGCGAGGCTCGAAGGCGCGATAAACTTGGTGTGCTGACGTTGATTTATGTCTCAGTTTGTTTGTTCCGGAGACAGCCGGCTCCCGAGCCCCGGTTCATCCCGGAATACCGGTTAAGATAAGACGTCTCTAATGCATACTACAAATTACTGGACGAAATTGCTGTTTATGCATACGGATGGGGAGCGCTCGCTAATTCGTCTAGGGGACTTACCTTGTATGCTTAGTTGATTATACTGTCTTGACAGAACGCTGTAATAATCTCTGCGCGCACTGAACTAAGTCTCTTATTCTACGTATGAAGAGAAATGGAGATAGTTATTCGATTTTTTTTCGTTGTTCTTATGGAAGAGCAATTTCTTTTTGCGAAAATAATAATACATCTTGATGATACTATTGTTGTTCCGGTAGCAACACCGGTTCTGGCAAGTATTCGGTTAGAACTAGTCAGGCAATCAAATCCAAAGTAATAATATAAATAAATACTAAAATTTTCTAGTCCCAATAGATAGCTAAAATGGCAATCAAATCCTTAAGAGAAAGGAATTTCTATTTCTTCCGGAATATCAGATAAATACTATAGAGACGTAGCGGTTTCGTACAACATCAATTGTACATTTTCTCGAGCACAAAAACTGGGGTGTGTGGGGTGGGGCGTTTTCTATGTGTTGTTTAACCGGAGCGTATTTACTCACGTAATTATTTTTTGGTTGATGCTGTGTTCCAGATAAAAAAAAAAACTGCTAATTATTAATACAGTATTTATAACTGACCCTATAGTTCTCTACATGGTTGTAGATATGAAGCCACGTAGTACTCTACGTGGTTTACGTACCATGATACTTCTGTATAAACTATTCAAATTTTAATCATACGCTTCTTTTTTATCCGCAAGAACACGATGGCTTTACTCGTTTTATTTCCAAACAAAAAAACAACGACCGTGATATTTGAACGTGTAGCGGTGAAGCAAAATCGCAATAAACCATGACAAAATTACGTCTATATGGTGGAAAATTTTATGCAGATTCAATCGTGACTTAATTTAAAAAACGTCTATTGTTCGGTTTCTGAGAATAAAATTTGAAGAAGACTTTTGGCTGCAAATAGTATTGATCGCTTGAAGTGAATGCGAATGTGTATAGAAACGCTAGGGACTGGTTATGGAAATGAAACTATTTCGAGACCACCCTGCGAACAGATCGAATCTTAAGTTTGGGAGGGTATTACTGAGCTCAAATAACTTTCATTTCACAGGGTAGCATATGAAAGTGTATAATAGATTTATGTACAACTTACGTTAACATTTTATTTATAAATACTCTATATCTATGTAATTGATGACAAGAGAGCTAAATATATTTGCGAAGTCATGCTGCAGAAAACATTTTACAATATCGGTGAAGTGTTTGTTAAAGCCGCATAAATTGTGGTGACATTCAGGGTCTCTGTTAAACATTGCTGAGCATTTTAAACGCTCTGGTCAAATATTTACAAGCATAAAATTATTGTCATGTCATGTTGCCGACGCGATCCATTATTGAAAATATTTCAGTTAGTAGTTCGTGCTGATATTCACAGCTTTACTGTTGTAATTGAAAATTCTATTTGCGAACTTTTATAAGATTTAGTGCTTCAAATGTATCCAACCCTCTTATGGCGGGTTTACCTATAGCTGGGAGGATAATTCCTCTCCAATGTATTGGATGATCTAACTTTTGTAAAACGTATTTCAATACTGTTCAATTATTTTGGAGGAAACGTCCTGTGTAAGGCATTCAAGATTGGTAGTTGTTCTGGTAGACCATAGTAGAACTGGCGAACACGAGTTTCTTGATTCGATACATTAAAGGTTTTCTATCAAAACGTTCTCAGTACCCGTACAGTATAGTACTTTACCCACGCCACATTTTTATAATCTAAGAAATAAGTTATTTTTCATGAAAGTTTATGTATCATGATACGATCGTAAAGTTATTAAAAATCGACGATGATGGAATAAGATACATATTTCTGAATGTTGTAATCCCATAATTAGTACTTTATTTCATGTCGTCCTAGGATATAACGTGCAGGTTTTTAAGGAAACATTCTTTCCATTTCATTCTTCATATTGAAATTATGATCAACATTAGGTTTTTGAAATACCCTATGTCTTTGTGTGCGCAAATAAAACTTTAGATGAACCGCCACTTGCGCATTTCTTATGTAAATCATAATCAGTGCATGAAAAAAGAGATAATACTTTTACAATCATGTTTAACATAATTAATACCTAATAAACAAATTTAAAAGGCTTTATCGTTTCGTGTAACGACTTTCACGCGATCTCATAAATTAGTCGTGTACAAATGAATTTCTTGAAAAGGTCATAGAAATTAGAAGTTCACGTTAGTGTCCGGTCACGCGAGCCCCTACTCTTTGTTCATATTTACCTCTTGTATTATTTAACTGGGGTGGATATTACCGTTTTAATACAAAAACTATTCGGCCCCTAAATAATAGCTAACTGCGTTATACGGAAACACCCATGTAAGTGCTCGGAGCTGAAACTTTTATGACGTAAATATGGACGGACACGCGCCTGTTCGGAGTAAGTGTAGCGTGTACTTATTTGTGAAGTTTTGTTTTTGATACAAGTGAAACCGGTCGTTGTGGCGGTCCTTGGGGACGCTTTTGTCCCATAGTGGATGTCCGACGTCCGACGTCTTACGACTGACATGTTATTGAGATCACGTGAACAGTTCGGGTCTTGCGTGGGTCTAATCTTGCGTGTGGAATACTTGTGTGAGTTCTTTACATGAACAAGCTTCACTCCTGGTTTCTATACAGAATACGCATCGGTTCGTTAGTACGTGTAACAAATTACCTGATGCAGAATAACGGCTACAATATTATACTAAAAAGAAATACATATTGCCCGCTTCTCATTTTTTTTGCCTCAGTGTTGAATGTTGATGTTTATTTAAGATTAAACGTTGGGTTGCTGTACAAAGCTAAGTTGCTCGCAAGGCGACATCCTAATATTATTATTTTTCTTTTTGAAGATAATGTACTCCACACTAAAAATTATTCAAGGGTGCGTTAAAAATACGTATTTCACACATCCTACCCACCTAAATTACTAGACCGAGCCGTGATCAATTATTATTATAATTTATGATTGCTGATTATTAAATAAAAAAAGGCATTATGAAAATAAGAAATGTTACAGTCAGAAGAAGTCAGTTGCATGGCTGACACTACAACCGTTCCGATCCCCCCATGCTCTCAACCTAAAAGGGCTGGTGCAATATTTTATCTTAAATCTCTTTAAATAAACAAATTTCAAAAAATACATAATCCTATATCTCGTACGAGGAAGAGGCTTAAAAGATTTAGTTAACAAGCAATTCACCCCATTATTTAAAAGGGTTTAACAAAGCTTGTTTTAACAATCGATTTGTGTCGCTAAAATGTGTCACATGGAAAATACTGGCCTGGGTCTACCCCATAATTAGCGAAACTGACAGCAAACATGAAAATCGAATGACAAAAAACGGGGAACACCGGACGTGGATATCTCATAACTCGGCACGGCGGGTTTGGTATGAAATAATCGAGTGACAAAGCACTCGCGTCGAACGACTCGATCCCTGATATTGAATGCATAAGCAATATAAAACGTTATTCCGTTCTGATGAATAACTTATTCCCGATTGTTAGCCATGTTGATGGTAAAACTGCTAACCAGGTGTCTGTTCAAAAAATTACAGGTTACCATTTTTACATTTCTGATTGCTTTTGATCTTAAATATTGCAGAAGGTCAACCATTAGGATGTTCACATTGATTCGAAACATAACAATTGTAATATTTTAAGACAAGTAACGCAAAGTTACAACAGCTGGTGGCCTCAAATCTTCCTCTACCAATCCGCACTGGGTTTGCGTGGTGAGTATAACCTATTCATTCTCTCTCTCTATGTGATTCATTAATATTAACGCAAAATTTAACCATGTTTCTTTAATCTTTGATATCTTTAGGTCTTAAATAAATTCTTTGTATTAATGATATGTTAAGGCAGTTAATATTTAAAGTGATACTGACTGAAAGTTTGTAAACAAAAACATTGAGCAGACGGTTCGGCGGCGCCCGACGAAAAACTCCTGACGTTGATGGATGTAGCCGGCAACGTGCTAACGCTCGCGCCGCGCCGGCCATCCTGCTAGGTAGCTTCGAAATACCTACACTTATTTCTAATTCCGTAACAGAATTTACATAGCCATTATTTAATTCAAGAGTGGGCTTATACTTTTAAAAGAAACGCTTTGAACATTCAAGTAACGCACTAATAGCTTCGTATACTAATTTAGTATTTTTTGTATTACTAGAGAGTAAGTAGTAGTATTTATTTTTACGGCTTCGTCGTTTTTTTGTTCTTCATATTCATCCAAATTAAGGAGATCTAAATCTTCCTTTATGTAAAACGCGATGATTTTTATCGTGATAAATATCGCTCGGTTTGCAAAAGCTTGCACATTTTTGGGTCCATAAGTCCCATGTGCGGGTAACTCCTGATGGCTTATTTGCATTTTGGAAGTGTTGTAACTCAGGCTTTCGCTAAGCAGACGTGTGAAATACCATTAATCTCTTATTTAAATACTTAGTAACTCCCTATTCATTGTTTGCTTGCGGATTATTCTGGATTTTAATATAATGTAACGTGGACGCTGTATTTATATCTTCTTATTGTATGTTCCTTTTTCTAAATTTTGTAGTGTTGGAAATTTTATTAAATATTTCATAACAATCTAATTTATTATACTTATTTACGGATCGAAATGGACTACAGTTTAGCCAAGTTCAAGTGTTATCGCGAACTTTAGAGCTAATTTATTTTTTTACAAGCTTTTGTTTAACTCCGTTTATTAATGTAATTGTTTAATAGAAATATTGCACGCTGATTTTGAACAACGTCATTTTCCATCATGTAGATTTTAAAACATTTTTCCCAATAAAAGGTTTTTAACTTTAACAATATAGTATTTTTTTAATTATATAAAGCTAACTTGGTGCTAAATTTTTGATATTATTCAATCAATAATAAACAGTTCACACTGAATACAATAAAACTTATTAAACTTTTATCTGGATGGCGATCGTAGTGCTACAAGACTACGAGGTTTTGAGATCGGTGACCTTTTGTAGCATTTCCATTTTGGAGACTTCGTGCTTTTAAAGGAAAGTTCTACTGTTAGTCCCGGTAATGTGGTAATCGTTAAGCTATATTGGAAGCCTTATGGGCAGCATAATAAGTTGCAACAGCAAATAGCCACAAACCTCTCTCCACCAATCCACCCTACAATCTCTCTCACCTCGATTTGTGAGAGAAGGCCTTTGTCCAATAGTGGTTCATTTATTATTACTTATCAGAATTTAATGTACTTGATAATTGAATTTTAAAGTTTGAATTCTAATTGATTCGTTTGACTTTATATAACAACACACAAATTAAACGAACAAATTGATTTGATCCAGAAACATGGGAAAGTTACCCACTAACATCAATAAAAACTTCTTGCAGGCATCGCTATTAAATCTACGAATTTGGAAGTTTATTAACAAACATGTTATCGGAATTATCACAAGGAAGCTGGAAATTGAGGAAAACGATCGTTCGGCCCTCTCTCTTAACTCAACACACTGTTTACCAAAACTTGGAAGTTTCGATTTTGCCTTGGTATCCACATTGTTATCTTAAAGGGAGTTTCCAAGTTTTTTTTTCAACAGAATTCCAGAATAATTATTTACTGGATAGGTCGAAAAAAAGATTAAACTTCAGACATTAAAGTTGGAGGCGATGCTTTGATTAGGCTCCTTTTGTTTTTGGTTAATTGGAGGGAATTTGTATCTCTTTCCTACGTATTTTTAATGGGTCAAGTTCGAGTCGGACACATGCATTGAAGGGCACTGTCCTGTGGTGGTCGTAAAGGTCGTCCAGTGGTGGTCGTAAAAATAATGTCTATCAAGTTGGTAGCCCGCCCGTTGGTACTACCACCTGGGCACCAAGTATCATGGCCGGTGTGGAAATCATTAAATCGGCTCCGCACATAGGTAGGTAGATGCAGGAAAAATCTGTGTACATGGGGATTCAGAGATCCAAATTTAACAGCCTGCGATAGTGGTGCGATCTCACAAACTATGTCGCATCTGCTAGTCTGCCTTTTATACCCACCAACTGTATAAGGGAAGAGCTGAGTGCGACCACAGACGGCGCGATCAAACAAGCCCCTTACTTAGCGGGACAAATATGAACCATTGACATGAAAAGAAGAAGCCCGTTACGGAAACAGGTTGACCAACCTAATACATAAGCAGTTTTTGATCCTTATAGTGAGATGTAAAGCTTAGATTATGATTGTGTGTCTTCCATAAGTCTGAGTACAACCCGTGATTGTTAGAAACTTACTGTAAGTAGTTAAATATCAATTTAACTCTTGTGTACTATGTTATGTTACACTGAAATAATCATATTTCAATCATCGGATCATCAAACGTCGGACGCTTAAGTATTTCTATTGAATTTTTAAGACCATCATTATCGGTGAGCGCAGGTGTTAACTTTTTAATCTCACCCTTGGTTATGACATCACGAATAAAATTATACTTTTCGGTATAGACCGAGATTAAATAAATACATTAGGGTACCGATTAAACTCCCAGTTTTAATTGTTTAATATATTAAAAAGTAAGAATTAAAAGGGGTCGTTATGAAAACGATAACGCAAAATGTATCAAGTTAAACAGGTTTTATGCGTTTATGAACTGACAATGAGTTCAAAACATAAACCATACCCTTATCCTAGAAGGAGTAGTCGGCACGTTCGCAATTATTCATTATTCTAAAATTCTAACTTGGTCAAAATTTTCTCAAATAGGCCATATAATAGAGGTTTTATTCTATTGTCGTGAAAAGATCAGCGCAGGTTAGATGGAGAAGCTCGAGCATGCTAGAGTTCTCCGCTTAATTCCCATTAATAATAAAATATCAATCTTATCCAATAAATACACAGTCGTAAATAGAATGATGAGATATTTGTTCCAGTAGAGATCCTTTTTTAGCTGTTGCAACTCTTTTTGAATTAGGTTTTTAACGATCAGTGGGAAAATGCTCGAGTTGAAAAATAGAAATACTGCCTACTGTACTGATCCGTAGACTGCTCAATAAAATCAAATGATTTTAACTCTTTCAGTCGCCTCTTCCGATAGGCCACTTCTAGTGATGGTTTTCTATTATTACATATCTACAAGTCTCAAACTGTACGGAGATTTAAATTAATATGACTGAGAGAATGATAATTATTTTATTAATGATTGATGATTAGGTAAAAGCCGTGGAGAAGAAGAAAAAACTGCTTCCGGTGCCCCTTCACATGTTTATTTACTACAGCCTATTGTATTTGTCATTTAGTGTGCAATTAAGATTAGTTTTTAAATGCATCTGAGACAAATTTCATTATTGATGCAAAGTTAAGAAATGAAAATTGACAAAAATGCATTCTTGAGGTTTTACGCTCTGAGGCAACGACAAAATAAAATTACATTTTACAAATTATTTGTTGCCAAAATGAGAAAAATATATTATTGCTTTTACATTTCAACTTAAATTGCATTATGAAGCCCTTTGTAAGTGAAAACTCTAATTGTCAGGCAAAAGCGCAGATTTTCTCTATTTATGCATGCAAACCATAGTGCGAACTTTTTTGTTTTTAGTTACAAATCACGCACGCTGCAGTACTGGAGCTTGCTGTCGTTTGTATGCTCCTCCCGCTATCTTAATATTTATTCTATTTAGTTTTTTAAAGCAGAATGTAAATAATCTTGTTACGGTAGCTTACAATACCGTTGAATACCGCGTTTGTTCTGTGCTAGGATAGGCATTGAAAGTATTCTAAAAATAAACAGCTTTGAAAGCAAATCAAAGCACCATTCAACGTTACTTACCAATACATACATAAAACGTATTTTCTATTGATAAGCAAGCGGTAAGTAAGTTTCTAAAGGAATATAGTTGCCAAAGTTCATTCAACTTCGTGACACAATATTGGGTGCTGCCAATACTCAGATTTTCCGCAAAAAATATTTATTTAGATGATACTCTTAAAATCTCCATAAAAACACGAACAGTATTCTTCAATATAAAACAGTAGTCTTCCAAAGATGTGCAGGTATAAATTTAAACCGGATATCTAGAATATGCCAGATTTAATAATATCAAAAATTGGAAGGATATCCAGGGGAGATCTAGATCGGTATAATTGTAATATATTGATCGTGTCCTATTGGAAGAAAAAAATGAAGTACATCAAAAGCAGTAAGTTAAAGATAACAGAGTAGACGTAAACATTTGAATAAGCAGAAAAAACAGTAATTTCATTATCTGCAAAGTACGTAATGTTATGTATTTCACCTGAGTGGACCACGGGAAAATAATGGCATATCAGAGGTGTATAATTTGTAGCACGAAAGATTTATAAGCAACACTGATTTAAAGTAAATTTTCTTATTGACAACACATTATGGAGAATATGGATTGGATTTTAAAAAGGTCTATTTTCCTGTTTAACAAATACTGTAATTATAAATTCATGCCGTGTTTACAGTTGACTCGGTATAGTGAATAGTAAATCGAGGCAGAACACCGTAATGCACACGACTGAAACATTCATGATGATTACATCCATAAATTTCCCAGTTACCTGCGCGTAAATGGTTGATTTATAACTCTCGCACAGAGGTAACATGTCGCTGTGTTTTGCGTCCAACAATTATACGATATTTGCATGTTCATGCAGATATAATTTATTTGTGACGAATAGCTTCAAAGGGACTATGGAGCTACTAAAAATTAATAAGCGGTCACATTGGTTGGATATACATAATCTAGAATACTTAATTTCGATGTGGCATAAATCTTATGTCCATTGAAGAAAAATATATACTGTTTTTGCAAAACTTTAAACTGAATACACACTTATTTTTAAAATCGGTAAATACATATGGAGTCACAATGAACATTAACATAGAATTTACATTTAGAAATAAGAAAAAAATAGTTCAGAAAATTAAACAGAGCAAACAACAGAAAAATATTATCTTAATTAGTAGGTACTTAGTATTAGAACTATATAAATTTAATTTTAAGCACTTTTAGTCTAAGAATAAAATAGCGAAGAGGAGTAAATTAATATTAAAGAAGGATATGTATTAAATCAGAAAAACAACTCCTGAAATAAGTAATTACTTTAAAAAATTGAAAACATAATATTATAGTAATTTATTTAACTCAAGGGACGAAGCCCTCACCTTATGAATTGGAGTCCCCCAAAAGTCGTTGAGGAAGATATTTGAAATTGGCGTTTGTGGTCTCAAGTCTCTGTTTTCTTTTATGGCACTTATGTCGTCAAAGACAAAACCGCAGTACAAGCAGTTGTGGTAAACGAGGATACAGACGAGAACTAGAATAGCGCCCAGACCACGCCGCGGAGGCTCCGAAAAATCATCTGGAATCTGATTTTGACTCGTTAGGCGTCGTTTACCACGACCAGTTCTGGTTCTAACCGCCGACATCACTCCGCCAAATCTACACACGCCACTGACGCGGTCCATCGCGTATCACATTGATAAACAATTATCGAATGTTTTCTAATTACTTAACATAGTTCACTGTTTTCAACGATCCTTAATTTTATAGACATCTATTACGAAGAAGCCGATAGACAAGCCGCCAAGAATGTTTGTGCGACTAGCGAAACACAATCACGTATAGAGCCGCGGTTATAAATTTTGCTACACAAAATTTGAGATCAGTGGTTACTAATACGCCAAACTACACTAATAAACACTAAAAACGGAACGTTATGAAGAATGTTTAGGTTATGGAAAAGCACATGCCACTATGTTTTTTCGAAATAATTTCATTTGACATTTATGTGATAGTTTAGTTTCGACGCGCGTGAACACACCCGTTCTCTTGGCCGGTTCGCCGACGACTGCCGAAGAGCGACGAACGAATGCCGCGCCGAGTCACGTGACCAGTCGTTTTACTGCGGGTCGTTTTGAATTAACGCATGCGCCCCTACAACCTGGTCTAACCTTGCCGTGGCGGCAAAATAATATTGTTTAAATTACAATAATTGCGCAGTCAGGTTAGATTCATATTAAAAAATTTGGATCACATTTTTAATTGTAATAGGTTCTATGAGGAGTAGCAAAGTACCTAATCAAACGATGAATTTTACTTAAAATATGTGAGAGCGATAAAATAGATTTTCTTGAATTCAAACAGTTTTTTTTAATAATTCCGTGACAAACATTATTGAAGTGTACTGCATTTCGTTCGCAGATGTTTTTTGCAGTAGCATAATATGGCGATTTGGTTTTCTCCCAGTATTAGGGGCGCATGCCCGGCCTGGAGGTTAGTAACGGACGGGAGGGGTCGGAGTAAATGTTGATGACGACATTTGCTTGAGTTTGGGGAGTCTGAGACGGGTGAGTGATCGGAAAATGCGGTAGCGTAATTTTTTGAAATTGATTTTCGGTTGTTAATTTTTAACTACGTACTTAACAGTAATGAAGATGAAGGGATAGTATTAGGGTACGGTGACTACGGTTACATGTTTTTAGTCACCAAAATGAGCGAATTTGTTTTTTTAAACATTGGTATCTATTTATTTAATCTAGTCAGTACAATCAGCATGGCTATACCATGCGAATGATTCTTACGTTTACCGTGTGTGTGTGAATTATCTACGCTGTTGGCCGCGTGGCATTTACAGCTTCGACAAGAGATCGCCGAAATTAAACGTGCTTTACCATGGCTTGATGATTTATTTACTAACATTTTTACCCTCTTATCAATATCTAAACATGTTCCTTGCGTATCTGGTAGTTAAATTTTTTCATGGAAATGAATTACATATCACGGTACCTCATACAAAAAGAACACATCAAAAAGAAAAATTTTATCTTTATTAAGCAAATTTTTGACTCTCTATTTTTTTGTAAACAGAATAAAGGCATAGGTGCTGATTTCTAATTTCTTTATAAGGGAAACATCTTTACAGTCCTGATTAAGTTCTCTGTGGCGAAGTAGTAGGTATGTGAGATTGTTAACACGGCACTCTCTTTCGACATATCAGTGGATTCCAAGATCTCCAAATCAAACGCACTGGGATCTTATTCACTATAATCAAACGCGGCGCGTTACGATCACTTTGTGAAGTGATCGTGTAGTAGTATTTTGTATGCCAATGGAGAACTTCGGTTTCGGCCAAAGTCGGCCGAAAGTTTTGGTCGAAGCCGAATGTTTCAAGCAAGCACCGAAATTAAAGGATCTATAACGCCTTATGAATGCACGTGAGCGCGGCCGAAGAGGCGACGCGCGGGGGCAGAGGTCACATTGCATTGGGCCGGCCACCGCCATTGCCAGTAAAAAACCAAAACAAAACGAGTACGTCAATACAGCCAACGTAACTTTTTAGAAATTTAGCCAATCATGACCTAATTTCCTTAGGGTTACTTAACCTTCGGCTTCGGCCAAAGGTTTTGGCGATGGCCTATTCGGCTTCGGCTTCGGGCTAAAATTCACGATCATTTCACGAAGTTATCGTAACGCACCGCGTTACCTGTCTAATTGGGCACAAAGAATATGAGCCTTGTTGGCGTAAGGGCGGGGCCCTTGCGCCAACAGAATAAATAGGTACCTAATGAAATGAGAATATAAATCATTGTAAGTATACCTGTAAATTCTATCTATCTATCTATCTATAACCTCACGCCAGATCCCTTGCGGGGTAGGCAGAGAGTACAGAGTTCCAACAGGTTCTTTCCTTACATAAACCTACCTGTAAATTAGTGGGTACTACATACAAACAACAATACAAGCGTGTCCCTAAGCCATTTAAAATATCTAATTTCGCTAAGTAGTCAAATTGACATAATTTCCTTTGCCTTTCACGCCCGGTTTTCGCATATTTAACTCGAGGATAGATTTGCCAACTACGGATAGAATTTTGCCATATTTTGTATGGAAAATCTGTTAAAATTCTACTGACAATAAGCTTTGTGTGTGTGTGTGTGTGTGTGTGTGTGTGTGTGTGTGTGTGTGTGTGTGTGTGTGTGTGTGTGTGTGTGTGTGTGTGTGTGTGTGTGTGTGTGTGTGAGTGATCTACGCTGTTGGCCGTGGGCCTGTACAGCTTCACCGGACAAGAGGGCAAGCGTGCAACCACTACGCTCGAGTCAGAGGGGCAAGGGGGCAACCAGCTCAAGGGCGCCTCAAGGAGGCCTCGGCTTGGGCAGTCGCTATGGGGGAGAGCGTATACTAGGTGTCTCGCTGAGGTGCTCTGCACCGGCCGGCGGGCAAGGGATTCTTCGACCTCGCCGGCAAGGTCGTTGTCTGATCCTGTGTGCGGTATCTGTATATGTAAGGAATTCTTTTTCAACGTTATTTTAACCCAACTGGAAGCCAAATGATCAACAGTTTTGATACTTATATAAGTAAGTAAAAGGATTTTCAAGTTATAGAGTTCGCTGAAATTTTAAAAATTGAGTTAGAGATTTCCTGTCTTCCTTAAAAGAAAATACATACGTTTGCAATTTTTCGTACAAAATAAATTACTTGAATAAAAGAAGTGGATTGAACAAAAATAAAGAATAATCTTATGAAAATATATGGTGGATAAATTACATGTTATGAAATCGAAGAAAGAGAATATTTTTAATATTATACATATAGCATCTAATTATGTACGCGCTAAGACGCGTCAGTCTCGCATCCGTTCGCCCCCTGTAATTTAAAAGCGTGTTTCGCCCTCTTTTACGGTACCAGTTCGCCCCTAAGCACGGAGCGAACTTATTTTTAATATTTGTGAAGTACCCGTTCGCCCCTTGTTCTATAAAACATTTTTTTTAAATAAATGAATATTGTAATCTGAATTTTATTTCACTGTGACTGCAATTTATTTTAGGTTCAGGTTTAAAACTTCTTCCAAAACTGTTGTCACAGACTACAGGAGGGGCGAACGGGACCATTTTAACTTTTAAAGGGCGAACGGTTTCAGTTAGGCAATCAGGGGAGAAGCATACGGGGCGAATGGGGCGAGTGTGTGTGTGTGTGTGTTTGAGTGATATACGCTGTTGACCGTGAGGCCTTTACAGCTTCACCGGACTTAAGGGCGAATGTGCAACCACTACGCTCGAGCCAGAAGGGCAAGGGGCGACATACTCAAAGGGCGCCTTAAGGAGGAACGGCCTCGGTTTGTACAGTCGCTACGGGGGGAGGTGGTGTAATTAGTGCACCGGTCGGCGGGCTAGGGGATCTACGACTTCGTCGTCGTCGTCCGTATCCGGAGCGGAAAGAAGCGATGTCAAAGCATCGGGGGGATCGGTAAGAACATGTCGCAGCCGGCGGTAGCGGCCTGCCGCCACCTGTGTCGGGTTCGTAGTCGGCGGCGGCTATGATTAGCGGATTCGCATGGGAAGATGCGTTCGCGAAGTGTCGAGTTGTCGCCTTTTTAATATAGGCGCGGATAGATTCGAGACCGAGATCGGAGTAGGAATGGGGCGAGAGCGACGCGCCCTACCCTTTGTTCGATGCGCTAAAAATGCATGCGTGCAATGTTTTGCTAGGTAGTGTGTACTAGCATAATATTTATACACATAGCTTTTATATCTTTTATCCTACTAATATTATATATGTAAAAGTTTGTATGTTCAGATGTTTGCATTTTTGTTACTCAATCACGCAAAAACGGTTGAACAGATTTGTATGAAATTTGGCACACAGATTTATTACCTAGATTAACACATAGGATACTTTTTATCCCGGAAAAATGTTAGGTTCCTGTCTTAAGTCAACGCGGACGAAAGCACGGGCAGAAACTAGTAAATGATATTTTGATAAAATCCGGAAGTTCCAAATAATACAGCCGTATGATACCTATGTTTGTAAAATGGTTGTTTCTGTTTCACCGTCACGCCTATATTCCCCAAGCGGGGGTGGCAGAGGTGTACTGAGTACACCCACGTTTCGCCGACGATGTTAGGTCCCATGTAGGGGCGAGCCTATTGCCATATAATGGGCACAATTCCAGACTCCGGACTCGTACTGGGAAGTTTTTTGTTAGAAAAACTACACTTGTCCTACCTAGGATTTAACCCAGGACCTCGTAAAATGGTTGTGCCGGGCAAATAATATCAATCCATCCAAATAATATAGATTATTAAAATAATATACATTTCCACAAACTCAAATTTATCACGGAACACTATTTTACTGCTAGGTATGCTATTAAAATATAATCCACACGAAATTTAATTTATTATATTTAAGTTTGTATTACGTTTCTGACAATATGTGCTGGCACTGTAGATCATATCGGGTTTACTAAAAATATGATGGATATAATGAACGTAGTTTATCAGCGACATCGATCTGTGCAACGAACGTCAAAATCAAATTTAGGAGATTATTGGAGAGTATATTATATTGGTAAGCGCTTGAAGCGCTATGCGGTACTTATGTTACCCTCACCACCCTCCTTTCGGATACAAATACCGTACACACGATCGAACACCGACCTCGCTGGTGAGGTCGAAGAATCCCTTGCCCGCCGGCCGGTGCAAAGCACCACAGCGAGACTCTTAGTATATGGGCTTTACCATAGCGTCTGCCCAAGCCGAGGCCGTTCCTCCTTGAAGCGCCCTTGAGCTAGTTGCTCCCTTGCTCTTCCAGTTAGAGGGTAGGTGTTGTACGCTCGTTTATGGCATTTAATTTGCAAGCCACGTTATGAGTCTCCATATTTTGTAACTCATAACTTTAAATCTACATATTTAATCATTGGCAATATGACAGTTTTTCGCCTTGTTAACCATTGCCATTCGTAAATTCAAAGATTATAATGATACTAAGTGATGACCTAGACTATCTTACCATGACCAAATAGACCGAGTCTTATCTGAAGGACAAGTCAAGAGTCTCCGTAACTGGCGAGCGTGTCTGAGACGAACTATGAGAGTGGAGTCAGTCAGAGAGGTATGTAAGGGAAGAACCTGTTGGAACTCTGTACTCTCTGCCTACCCCGCAAGGAATCTGGCGTGGTGATATACAAGGTGTAACATAATAAACGCAATACCTGAAAGTAGTTTGTTCTAAATCGGCAACTGAATTCATTCCAACAATTTTTAATCTACTTTATTTTTTTTAATTTGCAAAAAATGCTTTTACTCCCTCAGTACGCTATAAAAAACTAAATATATTCTTGATTCGTAGCAATAAGGAGATTCAGAATGCATTCCTAAAACGAATTTCTCAACATACACGTACAAGTTTCATTGTTAATTGGGGTATAAAAGTGCTTAAAAAACCAGTGAAAACCTTTAAGCTTAGAAATTTGGTTTTCGTATTGAATTTATAAAGCAATTCTCTAATTGGGATGTCTGAGGTCTTGAGTTTATTATGTTACACCTTGTAGAATAAATAGATAGATAGATAATGATAATATATGAGACAATTATTACAAGCTTTTGCTGTTCGTATGCAACACGATCCTGCGTTTACGTCGATAATGGTGTTATTGAATGGAAATATAAAATCAATTCCTACGCCAGGAAACTGAACTTGTAGACATATCCGTAGTCTGTGTAGATTTCACCGAGGTCGTAAGTCATTTTAGGCTCCAGTTATTACTAGTACTCTCTGTTTTAAAATGTTTATTTCAAAGTCTCTTAGAAGTTTGGACGTTATTGAAGAATATATGTTGTTGAAACTATATGACGTGCGCATATTACCACGTTTCATGGACGGATTTGTGTACCAATCCCTGTGGGGATAACAGGACATACTATTATATAAATTGCCAATCCCGTCACACTATTTCGAAGTACATCCAATTTCCTTATTGCTTTTTTTTCAATCACAGTAACGATTCACTGGACTTTTAGGTGGTAGCACTCCTTTTGTGGTAAGGGGTCGTTGAGAACTTTCATTCAATCGTGTTAATTATTTTCCTTGGAGTATTTCGAAGGGGAGTTTTGGAGACCAGAACTTTTCTACACAGGTATTGTTGGAGATCTTTTGAAATTGTTAAGTAACCTCGCTGCGAGATTAAAACGGCCACTTCAGTTGTGTACAATAGAAAATGAATGCGTACTCGGCGAAGTGTCGAGGTGAGTGGGAGTCGACCAAATGTCTATGAGGAACTTTGGCATTCGCAATGGTTAATGGTTTTCCGATTAGATAATGAGGTTATAAATTATGAGTGGAAATAATTATGACAGTAATACCGGAGTAATTGTCAGAGACGAATAGTATAACTTGGTTAATTTAATTTAGACTCACCTGATACAACATTGTTCTCCCATACTCCGCAACAAAATGTAGATGGAAAAAATTGTAAAAATACTATTTTATAAGAGTAACCGTGGAGTTACTTCCACCGCCCTTCTTCTTCACAGGAATGACATTCCGAATTGGTAGAGTCTTTGTTACTTTTCTGACGATTCATAAATACTGTAATGGTTTACACGAATAAAATATATTCTGAAGGCTATTGTTTGTAAGAAATTGGTCAGATTTGATCGGAATACGATTCGTATTCCAAACGACGACATTTTATTAAGATAAAATTCGTCAAAAGCCCACGGTATATGGGATCATGCTGTTGAAAGATGAGTCGCTTAAATTTAAAATAACATTGGCACCAGAGTTGTACTGTGTACGCCCACGTATAGTCGACAATGTTAGGTCCCAATGTCAATAGAGGTAAGCCTATTACCATTCTACCGGGCACAATGCCTAACTCCAGACAGTTATTGTTTATATTATTTATGAATATCAATTTTGTTTTGAAGCTTACCGACCGTATTCGCAACAGCGTAGTAAGAAAGCGAGTAGGTATAAAGGATAGTATCGGTATAAAGATGAGAAAGTGTATGCTCCGTTGGGTCAGAAGAATGAATGTCAAAACAGATATACAATGCGAAAGTGGAAGAATGCAGGTACCGAGGAAGACCTAGACTATCTTACCATAACCAAATAGACCGAGTCTTATCTGAAGGACAAGTCAAGAGTCTCCGTAATCGGCGAGCGTGTATGTGACGAACTATGACTATGGAGTAAGCCAGAGAGGTCTGTAAGGAAAAAGAACCTGTAGGAACTCTGTACGCTCTGCCTACCTGGAATTTCGTTTTTACTGTGAGCTAAATCTAAGGAAATGTTTTACACATAAATTTAGGATAAACCAACAGTTTTGAGTTTTAATTTTAAACTAACATTGAAGATTGTTTAATCTAAGCTTAGGGGGATTATAAACATTGTCAAAAAATAAATCCCTGAGTTGTGGACTAGCGTTCCTAAACAAACCTTGAGATATTCCACGCATAATAAAACTCAAATCAGAAATAACTTTGAAATAGATAACCTAATACATAATAATGAATCGCATAAATTACGAAACTATAAAATATTAAGAAATAATCAGTTTTGTATTATTAAATTTAATTAATATTTCAGGTTGAAAAAACAAATTTATGATTTTAAGTGAAGAGTTCATTGCTTAAAATATGAATATGCTGACAAATCTTTTATCAAAGTAATACTGGTTTAAATGTATACTGAATAGTGGGTGGCTAACGGGGTAAATTTTAATAGATTTGGGCGTTTCTTTTATAAGATAGGACATCAAAATATTGGTGGCAAGCAGTTTGACATAAAGAAAGGTTATTAACCTTAAGATTAAGCATATTCTTCAGCCAAAAACCTGCAACTGCAGGATACAGGGCTTCCCTAAAGTTTTCCAAGTCGACCTGCGACGTTCAACATGTCATTGGTTTGGGCCATCTTGTAAGGGCCCTACCCGTTCCAATTAGGTATCCGAGAACTTATCTGCCCTAAATCCGTCAAGTCTCCGAGAAAAACAAAAATATTGTTAACTTGAATAACATAAACTAAACGGTAAAGAAATGAAAACATTGCATGTCTTTTGAAGATTTTAAGATCAACAAAAAATTACTGAAAAATATCTTTCCCTGAAAGTTCTAGATTTAAAAAGAATGTTGCGACTTCTAGGAATGCTCGATAAGTTATCAACCGTAATCTGGACTAGACACGTCAACAAGCCCTTTAGCCCAAGTACCTTTTATTTTTCAAGGGCAAACCGTGTCACCAAAACTTAAAAAAGGAGCAATTTTCACAAAGAGGATTTTGATAAAAAGTCAAGCAAAATTTTTTGCTCCAAAAACACGTTAATTCATATCCCAGGGGTAGGTGGATTCGGGCGAGTTTTTCGTGGCCAGTCTGTCAAGGGATGTCGACTGCAAGTCGTATCCTGCGGGAGCGATAGCCCCAAAAAACGGGACCCTACAGTGATTGATGGAGAGCCGCATGTAAGCATCGAATAAACACACCCTCACGTCCCCTGCTATTGCAGGGGACTATTGCCCTCAGGTGGACTTTTTTGTTGTTAGAACCTGCATGCTTCTCGTTAATATGGCAAAGCTCTCGGATACGACAAATTTAATGTGGTTTAAATAATATGATTTTGAACGATGCTTCTGCCGTATTTTTTATACTATATTATAATGACATATTTATCTATGAATGTATAATAATATATCGGGGCGTCAAATAGTTTACAAGAAATATAGGTATCGCAAAATATGCAAGAACCAAAGATTATTTACACCGTTGAAACTAATCTTGTAAAGAACGTAATTGTTGTAAAGAACTATCTTAAGAAATGGACTGAATTAGGTCGAAAGAGATGATTATATCTTATACTCAACCTATTTCAGACCAACAGCTAGCTACGTTGTGGTATACTGGAGCTATTAAAATGTTTTTTCTAAGTTTTATTTCATTTGACGAAAGATTATCATTTGTACGTTAAAGTTGTCTCATTCTTTTGCGATAAGCTTAAAAAGGTAAGAACTTTATTCCCTACGTATAGTAAGTTTGTCACTGGATAGCTCAAACTTTAACGAAAGCAAGTTGCTGAATATCAAATATTGTTAAGACTTTCATTATGTGCCCCGGTTATTTCTCTTTAGCAGGGACAAAATTCGTTCAGGCGCGAACTTAATTTGATTAAAAGCTTCTGTGAAACTGTGACCGCCCCTTGATTCGTCTGAGGACGGCGATAAATCAAAACTTCGCCATTAAAATAAACGTGCGACCGCGACACATCGGGATCAACTATCCTGAGGAACTTTATAGTCATGAAAGTTTTATGACTCCAACCAACCCTTGCTGGGACCTGGCGCCGACTTCCTTTTACCTTACTTGACTGCTGCTGACTCTGGCTTTAGTGGTCACGAACTTTAGTTGACACCAGTTTCTTTAAACGCAAGGCACGATCCTAAATCAGTAGACTTGTTAAAAGAATTCGCGAAAAAATCGCTGGGACCTATTCCCTATTTTGGTAATATGAAGACAGGCGACCAATCTATATATCGAATATATTTGAATACACGTCACAGGATATAATATATAAAAATAATATTATATTGTAAAATATGCTCCGGGTGTAGTATAATCCAGATTTTCTACAAAAAAAATATTTTGAAATTATTTTTAAAGTAGTATGATATTTTCCAGCACTTTATGGCTTTGTAAATGACTGAGCGTGTATACTTGGGGTATTTATTTGATTCATATTTGTAAATGCCTTTTTGTAAATGTGACGTATGAATATTTTTTAAATTATTTTTGAACTAGTGTGTAGTCTACTGCACTTTATTACTTTTTGAATCACTTGGTGTATATAGTTGGGGTATCTATTTAATTCACATTTGTAAATGCCTCTTTGTAAATGTGACATATGAATATTGTTCATGTGCCTAATATAATAAATATTTACAATGCAGACTTTTATTTTATTTTAGTGTAGTTTACGGTAGCATTTTGTTTATTAATAAACATATATATTATATCTTTCAAAGTTCATAAACAACGTAATGAAAGTATTTTAACCTGGTTTTCAGACGGACTTCGAACGGAACTGTTTTCTCAAGATGTCTCATCTTTATATCTTTATATTATTCTATAAGTGTACAGTTCACTACACTTTTATATAAGGTATCAATAAAACAAGTATTAGGTAATTGCGTGCTACTCGCACTAACGTCCGACCGAGAATGCGCGGCAAGCGACAAGCAGCGCCCGTCTGCAGCGCTCCCCACCACCGCGCGCCCCACCCTCGTGTGAGTTGGTATTTATCATACGTTACAATAAGAATAATAGTTTTCAGTCACTTAGGAATTCCATAAAAATGATGCAGTTATTACATTCTGTTTTTTTCCGGTGCACAGTTGATAATTACATCATTAACATTGGCACATAATTACACAAATGAGTGTAAAATCTAATTTGTTGTCCTTGTTTATCTTCTTTGTTTTGACTAAAGTTTAAAGAAAAATGGGAGATTTATTCAGTGACCTTACTTTAATGCCGTATTTGATTTTAGTTACAGTAATTTAGGTACCTTGTTCATGTTTGGCAGAAAACTGTACTCTTCGAGCAAATCTACTGTCATTAAGAAATAATAAACATTGTAATAATATTATTCCCCAACATAATTATTAACGGGCAGCTGTCTGAAAAGTGTTCTAAACTACAATACGACTCGATTAATTTCGACTAGTTACTTGTAAACGTTCTCATGAAACAAGTGTTTGAAATTGCTTCAAGTTTGATGTATTTACGCTCGCTCCTCTAGAGATAAATTTGTTCAAAAACTTGCTGAATGTGAAAAGTTTAAAGCTCACTTCAATCCATTACACGAGTGAAATATTTCTTTGTTTTCTGACTACACTGTGGGAAGGCGCGACCTTACATAACGGAAGTTTATTATTAATGAAAACCTCGTGAGTGTAACCGCAACCGGCCTATATCTAAAAATAAACACCGTGTCTGTATTCCTCAAGCGGGGGTAGAGGTATATTGTGTATACTAGACCTATTCTACCCATAGTATCATGCTAGACATGGTCACACTGGTGGTTGAAGGCCGTCTTTCACAAATATAGGTAAGGGAAAAAACGTAATATTTCAACACGCGGACCAAGAGCGGATTTATGGAAGTTCTAGTTCCAGAGCTAAAGATCTGATGGATGAGCTCGAGCAGCCTTATGATGTGGCGTTTGATTATTCTTATATATATATCTGCACGACCTTCAAATGTCTACTTAAATAACATTAAGGCTCACATTTCCTTAAAATGATCTCAAAAAAACAGGCTTGAAAAGTATGTTATGACGTCTTTTCAAAACTTCTTCAGTATTTTGATGTTGTTATTGTGTTTTTCATATTGCCATGTTGTTCTTCAATTTTAGTAAAGTAGGCTCAATTTTCTCGGGGGTTTAGCAGTGGTTCGAATCTTGAACATATTAATTAGGCTACCACTACTACAAAGTCTGTGGTATTTTCCCGCGATTTACATTTAGTCCACTTGCTTGGTAATGTGCAGGACATGAAAATACATGAATGTACCATATATTGTTTCTACACAATCCGCATGTTTTCTATATTCATTTTCCTGCTCATTGCCACAGTTTATATTCTCGCGTTGACCAGGTTTACTTCTATTTCTCTGTACACTACCGTACAAATAAGCTGCGTAATATGATCCAGGTATAGATTCTTTTTGTATAAGAAACAAGAAGATCCGCAGGAGAACTAATGTCATCGACAAACCCCTTAAGAAGTTCTCGAGTGGCAACTACGTACGGGAAGCCGTAGCAGGTCCCCCACAAGGTGGACCGATGACCTGGTGAAGATCAAAGGTAAAGGACGCGTGCAGCATAAAGCCCGTCGTCATGGTGATATTTGGAATGATTAGATGCCTTATCTTCCAACTGATGATGATGATAGGTTCTTTAATAAAATCCGTTACTCATACAACCGTATCGTATCAAACAAAGTTCTACCAGTAGAACTTTGTTTGATACGTGTCTTCATAAACGCACAACGATCAATCTTCTCCGTGTAATAGGAAACGATATGTTTGAAACGTAATATCGGTGCGGTTTATTTAATATACCGTACATCAATCAAAGACAGACGGTGTGTATCGTGGTACGGTGACAGATTGTTGCTCAACATGTGAGCCCAGTCGTGTGGGATTGGAAATCCTATTTGCCCCTTATTTAGAAGTCTGATTTGGTGAAGTATATCGTGCCTTACGAGTGTAAGTTTAGTACGGAGATGATTTTTATTTCAGGCTTACATTCTTTATTTATCATATTTTTGTATTTGAAGGTTTTAGGTAATACAAAGGATTGTAAATAATAAATTAGCTCATATGGTTTTACTGCTGATTGAAAAATGAACAAAAGAACGCAAATAACTAGACTCAAACTCCAAACAAGCATAAGGATACGGAGCAACAAAGCTTTACATCGACGCAACAAAAGCTGCGCCAACTCCAGCACAAGTAACACGCATTAAGTAGAATCCGTGTAAAACTTCCGCAGAAGTCTGTCGAGTTGTTGAAATCTATTCTGAAGTTTCTAGATCAGGGAAATGTTTTTAACATACTACAGAATCGTGGAACAATGTTCAAAGAAGTTTATGGTAAATAGCAGGTACTCAGTATAGCCCGTTTCACGTACCACTACCCCTGGTAGTATAGGTTGTTACGATTGAATTTAGTGCTTCCAATGAACATAAAATCATATATCCCACATAAAGGGGACATATGTTAAAAATGAAAAAAAAACATATCTATCTATCTATATCATCACGCCAGATCCCTTGCCGGGTAGGCAGAGAGTACAGAGTTCCAACAAGTTCTTTTCTTACATACCTCTCTGGCTTCCTCCACTCTCATAGTTTGTCTCATACACGCTCGCTGGTTACGGAGACTCTTAACTCGTCCTTCAGTTAAGACTCGGTTTATTTGGTCGTGGTATCATACCGCATCCAACGGCAAACTAGCTTTCTCACACCAAGCGCTTCATGTAAGATCTTCTGAATGGTTGCCCTGAGTTGCCTAATAGAGCCTCTATCTCTCGATACGTCACATGACGATCTTCGAGAATTAGTTGTCTCACAGCAATGATGTTATCTTCAGTGAAGGCGGATTTTGGGCGTCCTTCGCGAGATTTGTCACTAACACTAGTAGGTCCACGCTGGAATTCTAAATACCAGCGTTCGACAGTCCGCAGACATGGGGTTTCATCACTGAACACACATTTAACTCTTTTGAGATTCAAAATTTAAACACATTCGAATATAGAACAGTTCTCAATACAATTATCTATACGAGGCATGCCTTTTAAGTTCTGTCGTTTCCATATTTCCCGGAAATTTTGAATTTGGACACCCCCACTTTAGAGTGGAATAAATGTTATAATAACTGGTTTGAGCAAATGGAAAAGTGTATTAAGCTACGTGGTGAATACTTTGAAATACAATTAAAAGTACTATAAGGTTCTAGTTGTGTTTTTTTCTTCAAACGACAAAACTTAAAAGGCATGCCTCGTATCAGCCAGATTTTGTGTGTGTATGAATGACCTACGCTGTTGGCTGCGGGGCCTTTACAGCTTCACCGGACAAGAAATCACCAGATACCTTGCAGGATAGTCAGAGGGTACAAAGTTTAACATAATATTTTACAGTAGGTAGGTAGTGGTACGTGGAACGGACTGTAAGTCATGTATGAATAAATTAGTTTATTTTCATTACGTTTTAAAGAAAAATAAATTAAATATAGCATCTTTGTTGCCATATATTGTTGATTGTAAGTTGGCAACGTTTCGGGTACTTTATGGCACCAATGGTCACGGAAAGGGCTGAACAATTAACTACCTATATTATATATACGTTACTCTATCAATAGGAAACGGTAGCTAAATGTATGTAGAAATAAATCTTGCACTGTAATCATCGACGGACGGGTCGCTGTCTTCAGGACAATGTAGAATTCCTTATATAGTTAATGACATGTTGAGGCATATTAAGTATTATTATTATGATGAAAATATTTACGACATATCCTGCGATAGTTAAAGGGTTTATTAAGTGGATTTGTGGATTGACAAGGATGGTAACACATTACCATCCTTGTCAATCCACAAATCCACTGCCATCTTTGCCATCTTTGTCACAACAAAGATGGCATTTATATGCCACCTTGTCACACAATAAATTTACTGATTGTGATGACCAGTTTATCGAATGTCAATCTTTATATCAGGAGTAAAATCCAAAATCTACATTAAACTGAAAATGCGTCTATTGTGGAGTTGACAAAAGACTTGTCCTTGATAATTATTCATTTACTTTTTTTAATATGGATTATATTATTCATTCGTTACTGTCATATGGGCATGGTCCACCGTTTTTACTTGACTTTGTTTTCGAATGTATCAGATCAATCCATTGCAAAGGAGTCAAGTACGTTTAGCCATCTATGTCTAGGCATATCCGATGTCAAGTGGGGTCGATCAAGTCGATGGTTGTTTTGACCTAAGATGTGTAAGATATGCGACGGTAATGGCCAGTCGATCCCCATTTCAGCTTGGTAGTATTTTGATCAACTTCTACGATTTTCGCCACGGAGCCCAATACACTTTTATCGATGTAGATTGTAAGTTAAAACCGTAAAGCTATGATAAACAGCAAACGTAGACTTCTGTAACTTCGTCAAAACAAATCTTTGCAGTGTGACTGTGAATGTGATTAGGGGTGACTGTATTGCATTTCATGTCCATGAGCTCTGGCTTTAGTTTTAGGGGAAGGTCGCCCTTAATTAGATCTTTCATGGACCAATGGCTCCTCCAGCCGTTTACCACACGACGTGCCATTTCTTTGTTTTGTCTGTCCTGGAAAGAGACTGATTGGCTTAAGTAAATACGCCAAAAGACAAAAATAATATAATATTAATGGATGGCACAATGTATATGCATTTGACTTTAACTTGGAACATCAATAAAGAGTTACAAAGAAAGCGAAATAAAAACTAGATATTCATACAAATAAACAACCGTAAATTCTATTTGTCTCACAATTCGGCCAAAACACAAATTGTTATAAAAATATCCCAATAATCGTTCGAGTTTCGTACATACAGATTTATCGCTTTGTTTTTGTGGCGATGCCATAGAGTAATGTCTATAGAGTAACGAAATGACAATGGAAAGCCAAAGGAAAAAATATCCTTACATCCTATTTTATTAGTTCCAATTTTCATACATGTAATGCATAATCTCAATCGTGTAATATCAGGATAAAATATTGCCGGGCGAAACTTCGATGGAGGCAACTCTCATCGGTCCTTGTGTCTCAGAGAGTTTGCATGGGGAACGGACAGTTCGGCAAGCGCACCCATCCCCGAAAGTATTTACTCGAACTAGTCGAGAACCGACCCCCTTACGGGAAAGTTTTGATTTAGTGCTTATAGGTGTCCCAGTCGGGAGAGCCCCTCTTTAAACTTTTAGTCGTGTAATAGAATAAAACTGCTGGAACAATGCTCGTGCTCAGGCATTCATACTGGTTCGGTAAAACATGATAGGACTCGGACTCGACTCAACTGCTAGCAACGTTTGGCGACATAAAATCTAATGGTGGAACATATCAAATGAATATAACGACTTTGCTTTTATGACTGGTTTAAATATTTTGACGACTAACTGAACTGTGGCACATTATAATCGATTAAGTGGTTATGCAGTTAAATCCTCTAATTCAATGTTACGCAAAATAGGTTAACGAAAAAAATGTTTTATATTTATAGTGTGTCCGATGGAATTTCTATTGGTATTTTTTTATTTAACCTCTATACTCGTAGCGGACGAACTTTATAAATCTCTTGTTAGGACAGCTTGCGTTATTTAAAAAACTTCTGGACGGACTATCCAGCGCAGTGGTTAAGAGCTTAAGCCACTCTGCCCACTGCGTCTAATAGTCGCGGGTTCGAGTCCCGCACGGGACAAATCTTTGTGTGATCCACAATTGTTTGTTCCGGTCTGGGTATTTGCGTATGTGAATAAATAAATAAATAAATGTGAATTTTCATTTCTGTAAACGCACCGCAATAAATCCTGATGTGGGGCTACGTTTAATAAAAAATACACAAAAAAAAAATTGTGCTTTTCTTTCTTTTCTTTTTCTTTCTTTCTTTTTTTAAAAAACGTTGCCCCACACTAGGATTAATTCCTGTATCGTGGGTGCGTTTACAAACATGAAAATTCACATACACAAATACCCAAACCGAAACAAATAATTGTGGATCACACAAAGATTTGTCCCGTGCGGGAATCGAACCCGCGACTATTAGACACAGTGGGCGGGGCGGACTAAGCCCTTAACCACTGCGCTAAATCGTCCGTTTTAATCCTACTAGTTTATTCTGTGCCTTGTCTTGTGTTGTCTTGTGCCTATCAGTATCTTAAAGATTAGAAAATAAAAATAAGTGGCCCGGACATTGATCTACGCCGGACTGTATTTTCAAACAAATATATTATTCGCTCTTATCCCTGCATTTTCGGTCCTTAATTCCCATACTTCCGTTCCTTATTCATAATGGCAAGAACCAGAATAAAAATGCGAATTTACAGACTATTATTATCGCGTAAACTTGTTTTAATTAGATAAATGCGCTCGAGTTTGAGTTATATTGCCAGGATTTTCAATTCTCGTTTGCGCACTTTCGACGTAACTGAATATTTAATCGTGCAGAATAGCTCTGTAGTTGTTTGGGCTGTGTCCGATATTTATATTAATTCTGGATGGTAAGAGGAAAATACTTACATAGGATTTATTTTCGTAGCAGTGATGAGGAGTAAATTATTCAGCATTTTTATTTTATAAATCAAATCAAATCATATTATTTGCGAAAATGGGTTACAGTGGTAGTTAAAATTACAATGGTCGCCATATTCTGCCTTTAGGCATGCAAATATCATTAGAAATAATCCGAGAACTAAATACTTTAAGAAAACATAATAATTGAATGGGACATTTATAAATTATTTAATTAAAAGTTAAATATATACTAAAATATGTAAAATTGAATTAATACCAAGTGCCTGTTTTAATGATAATAATTATATTAATGTTAATTATCGTAATGCGTTACTTTGACAATCTTCTTTGTTATATCAGGACATTTCAATATTACACAGGTTAATTATGGTTAGATTGAAAATAAGGTACCTGTGCCGGATCGGCCGTGAGCATACGTAGGAGTGCCACCGCTGTGGGAGGCTAGAAGACATGACTCTGCACACCATTGGTGTGCCCAGCGTGGGATGCGGAGCGGCAGATAATGGTCGCAGAAATTGGAGGGGAGGCGCTCTCGCTGCCAGCTGTAATATCAGCTATAGTCGAGAGGGAGAGCGCCTGGGCGGCTACCGTCGCCTTTTGCGAGGCTGTTTTGATGCGGATAAAGGAGGCTGAGTAAGAGCGGGAGGAAACCTCCTCTAATCCTGCTCGCAGAAGACGCGTCGGGCGAAGGTGTAAAGCATACGCCGCAAATGACCTCTACCCTCCATGAATATAGACCTGCGGGCGCCGGGCAAGGGCAACCCGTCGCTCGAACAGTGGCAGGCCCGTAAAGGAAGCGCGCTGCGTCCTGCGCGCGCTCACAGAGGAGAGCACGGGCTACAGACGAGGTCTGTGCGAAACTGGCCAGACCCGCCTGCGCCGCAGATGTTACGCCTCTGGCAATTCCTGCGGCAGGGCACTCAGGCAAGAGACGGACGTCGGGGGGTTTTAGTGAGTGCGAGCTCTACATAACTGCCACATCACCAAAGCCCGCGATGTGGCAGTATGCCCTATGCATTTCCCCCCGTTAAAAAAAGATTGAAAATAGGGTAATACCAACAAGTTGCAACAATAAAAATACGAGCTAACTAATACGATGTTCATTAACAATTCAAACGAATGTGAAGCCGTAAACACTACAAATGGTATCACTGGCGTAGTTTTGTTTATATGGAGTCTATCACCAACTTGTCTTTTCCCCAGTGTGCCAAGAGTACAAGAACAAATGGGATCAGCTTAAAAAATGTGTAACAATAACAAAATGGGGAAACTTGAAAGTGACATTGGGCCATTAGGCAGGCACCGCGGGCTTGACGCGACTCCGAGGCTCTGACGATAATGAATCAAAAGTTTTCCCCGACGCAAATGGAATACTCTGAAAACTTTTCGGATTCAAAATAGTCATCAGTAACAGGTTCCCTGTTCTTGTTTTGAAAATAAAGTCGCGGGTCCAACTTTTCTGACTTCGAAAGAGGAACTACTCTGAAAAATTATTTTTAAAATTTTACTTAATTGTTTCACCCTGTTGGCGTTAAGTGTTTAGCATTTCTGAATTACAATTGAAGTTTTTTATTGGCACAGATCTATGTATAGCCCTGGAGAAACCATAATATAGTGATAATTGACATACCATACAAACGGAATTATTAATAGTTGGCGAGATTTTGGGTAAAGGCTTCTAGAAAATAGTTACTGTACTTATCGTTAGGACGGCAGAAGTGGTGCTTATGTTCTATACGACTGGCAAGAAGTGGGTATGATATTAATTAGTGCATGCATAGGCATGTTCACAACACACGCTGCAGTAACTAACCGCGCAGCAATTCCTAGCAATGCAGACTGGAGAATAAGTTTAGTAGTCTTTATTTTAAGATTATTATCAATTAACCCTGTATAATATATGTAATATGTATTTCAACTCCAGTCCATGTACGTTGAATATACCTAATGCTTATTGCCTGGAAATGGAAAGAAAATGTATGTTAATGTTTTTTTTCAACTGAACCTGTCGTTTTGCAACTACCAAGTTTTGGACATTTGCAGCATGGGACAAGTTTTAATGAGATCCTATTGAATTGCCGCTTGTCGTAGAGCTGCCAACTTACAAAGCCTTATTTAAACAACAAAACTTTTGGCAATATTATGGAAGCGATTTTCCCTGGTAAAGTTTTTATCTTAGTTCAATACAGCCATCTAAAATAGTATTATTGCCTTCGGTAGTAGTTTATATTAGGTACATACGATAAATGCTAAAGTTCTCATTGATATTGTTTCCTGTTTTTCGTGGACTAAAAAGTTTGAATAGTTCGTACCAAGTATATTATTTCAATTGTTGTTTTATTGTTAATCAATGATTTTATTTAGTGTATCTACTATTTCGTGTAGCATTTGGAATAAAAATGTCCTCCACATATCGATAGGACTTTAAATACAATAATATTATGACTCTTTATTTTCTGTTGTATTATAAATCTAACAATTTTATACTATTATAAAATTGTTACATGTTACATATGTTCACAATAAATACAAAGTTGTTTTTATAGGCAACAAAATTCACTTAACATCAGGAACTTGATATCAATATCTTCATGCGGTGAACTTTTGCAAAATAAATATCATTTTATACTTCAATAGCCGGCAGTGTAAGCGAAAGATGCATCAGAAGGCATTAGGAGCGATTAGGGACAATGACTCTTGCCAGGAGTCGATCCACCGCACCGGTGTGCCATATCTACCAAGTTAAGAGCAGTTTTGTGATGTATTAACATAGATCTGTAGGTAAAAATCTATCAGTGCATTTTCAATAGAGCTTAACGTATGCCTATTTCTTCTACTAATATTATGGTATCGTTAATGTTAAATTTGAATGTTTCTGATATACATGAACTCCTTATGGCTTTAGATAAAAAAATTAGGTTTAAAATTAGCCTTCTAACCGTGACCGTTATTTAAGAAATAAAATTAATAGACTGAATTATATCCATACTATATAATTATTTTGCACATTCTGGTTCGCAAGCATTAAAAATGGTTCTTAAAAATTCAAGGGGATGAAAAGGATGAAATACTCTCACTGGGTACATGTAAAATTTCTTTTGATATTTCTATTAGACAGCGTACAGACGCCATATAAAGAATAAAAATAATAGAATATGAAAAGATCAATGCCGTTATTGGGTACTTATAGATTTGATGCTCTCACAAGCTGTTATATTGACCGGTCGGTGACGATCCACCGTATTCATATACTACGTACATCGCGCAGTCAGACGGATTAATTATATTTAGGATTAGAGTTTATGAAGCAAACGTTGATATTATTGGTTGATATGAGTTGATTTTAACAGAAAATTCGAGGATGAATCCTTCGATGATAGTGAATTATGTTTAATTTAGTCTTATTACTATATACTTTAGTCTCTTTATAAATCGATTCTAGGCCAGCAGTACCCATGCTATGATGGCGTTAAAATTTGGACACTTTTGCAGGAAAGGAATACTACTGACTTACGTTATGATTGAAAAATGTGGTACTTATTATTAGTACTTCAGTTACACATTAGGCACATTGGAATTCATAAATCTGAAAATAACTATTCCACGATTAAACTGTCAATTTTATTACTTACTAGTCCTACTTTCTAATATATAATATTATCGACTAATTTTTGGCCGCGACTTCGTCCGCGTTGCCTTTACACAGGAAAAATTATAGAACAGATTTTTCTGACATAAAAAATATGCTGCGTGTTAATTCGGAACTAAACTATCTGTGTGCCAATTTTCAACCTCTCTCGTTCAGCCGTTTTTGCGCGATTGAGTAACAAACATCTAAATATACAAACTTTCTCATTTATTATGTTATTAGGATTACAATTAATTGTTACCAAAACTGTCTGTGTGACATACAAATTTATATTTTACATAATGAACCATTTACCTAGTATTATTTGATGAGATCTAATATACACTTATGGTTGTATTTTTAATTTAAACAAACACTTGGGATGGGAGCATGAAACCATTCGAATAGAAAGCACCTCCCTCTGACGTCCTCACTCTCAGAAAATAAGTATTATATCAGATTGGTGGGCACAAGTGCGTATCTCGCGAAAAAATATCGAAGCACCTTCGAAGTGTGGTTGCCAGCCACTATGTGTTATTAGTCGATAGAAGTCTGAAATGCTCTTGAGACTTCCCCAAGGTTCGCCAAGGTCGTCCATATAAAAAAAGTAGAGCAAAGCGCATCGCTTGGTGATCACGAGGTCCTGGGTTCAAATCCTAGGTCGGACAAATGAAGTTTTTCTAATGAAAACTTCCCAGTGTGAGTCCGGAGTCTGGAGTTGTGCCCGGTGTATCGCAATAGGCTCGCCCCCTATTACATACTACCTAACATCGTTGGAGAAAAGTGGGGGTACTTAGTACACCTTTGGCAACCCCGGCATATAGGCGTGACGGTGTTTATAAACCCTTGTTTTTCTTGGAGGCTTAAGTGGGGGGGTTTAAATTAATCGCATCGGGTAGCTACTCTTATAATTAAAACATTCAATTACTAGTTTACTTGATATGATTGCTTTCGGTGGAGGTCGCGCGCTGCAGTTTATTGCCTTTCAAATAGACACGACTAGGGGATTCGTAAAATATATAAAGTATTACCAACGAGCTTCATCTATGACGTATGAATTTATGACGTTCTAATCTTGCGTTCATAGATATTGGAAATATAACATTTTAATATTATTGAAACGCTCTTCTTGAGCGGTAGTGAAATCATTGCGATATTCGGTATATCCGAGGGCTTAGCACAAAAAGATTGATGTTAGTGTGACGCTAGCTAGTTGATATTCCATTCTTGTCGCACAACAAATTTACTAAATAAACATGAACGTGACAGCAGGATTACGCGTCACGCTCACGCTCACGTCAAGTAAGTTTTCGTGCTAAGCCCTCTGACCGTAAAAATCAGCACTCATCATCAGAAGGCGGCCGAGCGGTTATATTTCGACCAAAATTGAAGCTCAACTTTATGTACTGAAAGTATTTCAGCTTTTTTTTTCATGAAGCAAAATATTAAACTGGTCGAATGTGTATACATATTTCATTCATTTATTATTTTGGGGAGGCCTTTGCCTTGCAGTGAAAGTGTTTTGGCTGATGATCATATATTTACATCATATCAATTGGATGCATGGTATGTACAATGTGAGGATATTGTGAATCTCAAGGTAATAAAATATTAGGTAATTGCGTGCTACTCGCACTATAGTGCGACCGAGAATGCGCGGCAAGCGATAAGCAGCGCCCGTTTGCAGCGCTCCCCACCACAGAGCGACCCACCATCGTGCGAGTTGGTATTTATTATACTGTGTCCTTCGTTCTCGATATAAACTATATTAGCAGCTCTCTCGAGTCGCTTGGCAACCGCGCGTCATTTAGATACTTCAAAAGTCAACGCCGCCTCTATGGTATCTGTGGACATAACCTCTGGAACCCTTCTTTTGAAAGCGCGGCAGCCGATGCTTTGTAATAAAGTTTTGGTCGACATTTAATTTAATAATTTTGTTATGGCACTGAAATTATATAACAAAAAGGTTGTAATATACTCAAGTGACCGTGTGAAATAAATTTAAAACATCGTATAGGCAAATTTAGAAAAGTTAACGTCCTGGCAAAGGAGTACATTCTAAAAAGATCAACCGATAGTTGTTTATGTGTGGTGTTTTCAGCTTAACTTGTTTATTTATATAATATCTAATATTTGGAGACGTGAATTTCGTCATATTAAAATTTGGGAAAGCTTCGTCGCCCGAAAAGTAAACTTATGAAGTCTATGTCCCTATTCGTGTACAAACAGTTTAACACGAAATATACCTGAAAACGATTATTAACTGTCTATAAATTGGCAATGTTATACCTCCAATAAGATAAATTAGGGGGACGTTCATCAATTATGATGATTGTTAAGGATCGATGGCATTTTAAGGACACGGGTAATGTACGAGATACATCGACGTGGTCCGCAAGACTTGACGATAATTCAAGGACACGAGTGGTGTACGAGATACATAGGCGTGATCCGCAAGACTTGGGGCCCATACGAGATATGTGCTGAAGGTCATACTACTCATAGGTTTCATCCATGAGGTGTTCCTGTGCAGTTCACATTTCTACAATGGTAAGAATCAAAAATGTTACCTAAAATACATACCTTAAACATGCCTAACACAGTAAATACAAAGACTATTGCTATAAACTATAAGCAATTTGTCATATTATATCTCCAAAAGGAGACTTACTGAAAGGGTAATTAAAGTGACATTGTTTATGTATAACAATACATTATTAATAACAAAAGTCACTCCTTTGCAGAAACATAGTGTTTTTATTGATTTCATTATTAGACATACTTGTATAATAATACTGAAATAGCCCAAACTGGAGCTTATTACACAAAGAATTGTGCAAAATTATGAGTACTTGTATTAAAAAGTTAAATCCAGCAATACTTATTCCTGAACAGGGTTTATAACCAAATAAGCCAAAGTAATATACTAATGGCAATGCCTGTTGTAACTGACAAGCAACAGGACTGTAGATACATTCCAAATATAATATCTTATCCTACGGATGCTGCGGCAGGCAGGTTGTGGGATAATTTGTGTTATGCACAAAGATACTTAAAAGATAATATAAAATACCTGGTCTATCCAGTTAACATAAAACTAATAATTATCTATCAATATTATCAACCCAGGCTCCTTGCAGGGTAGCCAGAAAAGATAAATCCTAACAATACAGTCATAAAACCTTTATTGAGATAAGAACCTTTAAGGTCAGTAGTATATATTTTGCATAAAAGGAGTGTTAATATAGTGGATTATCAATATGGAATTAGTAACTAGCTAGTCATAGCTAGTAGTTAAAATTTCATAAAACGACCACCGTTGTAACCAATATAGAACAACAATCCTCATCCTGGGTGTGAAAATATTAAGTCACAGTGTACCTATCAGTTCACCAAAAACAACATCACGTTGGACATTGGAAATCTCCTACCAAAGAAAGTGAGGTACAAAAAGCATGATAGGCATTTTACACAAGGACTTGGTTTTTAAGTTGCTGAAAAATTCAGAAAAACAATCAGGAATACATAATGGGTTTTACAAAGAAACCATAATATTGGAGGCTAAGGGTATTCACTGACTTTGGTATGTATCTATGACACTAATAATGCCTTCAACGACAAACATAATTTTATTGGTTTTGTGCAAGTACTTGCACTTCAGACAAGTGAATCTTGTCCTACATATGTTTAACATTATGTATAGAAACTTTATTATTAGAAACACTATTGTTTAATAATTGATATATATATAAAAATAAAAAAAAAACAATAAAAAAAAATCTTAATGCTAGCAATAGACCTTACAGTCATAATAAATATACTAATAAAATATTTATTAGTACCTATTCAGTTTTCTATCATGTAATGAGTTCAATGGTTTTGGGTTTTTGATTATTTCCTGCATCAATTATAGTGTACATAATAATGTTAGAAATTTGAGGCACACACAATGGAATGCTATACATCAATTCATCATTGGGAGAATTAGATGGTTTTACTGTATTTTTGTTTGATCATATGATAATCAATAAATAATATGTAATTAAATAAGATTATTCAAGAAATTAATAACTATAAAAAATAGTTTTGTAATTAGTTTGGAATGTGTACAGTTATTTTGAACACTAGTGATGTTTCTGGTATAGTTATGATTACACAAGCACAAACGGCTACCATTAAAGTAACAAGATGGTTTTAGAGCACTATATATGTTGTAATTTATTTAAAGGTGTTTCAGTAAAAAATATTGGATTGAGATATCATACAAAAATTTGCAATTTTGGTATTGTTATATTTAAATTATTACATCCACATGTTACATGTATCTTATAAATAGGTATCTATATATAAAAAGTAAATAAAGTCATGCAAATGACTTGATAATAATATCCATTTGAAAATTTAATGATATTATGTTGACAAGCTACGGTGGATGAAATATTTAGTTACAGTATTTGAAAGTATGGATTATCTTAAACAAGAATAATCAAAAGTATATTCTTATCACAGGTATGATAAATATTATGTAGTATCAGCAATAATCTAAGTCCTAAGGAACTTGATATTATTTATTTATTATTAATGGGGGATACATAATAATAAGTTGAGTAGCACTCGATTCTCACGGTTGGACATCTAGAACTAACTAAAAAGTTACGCATTGCAATTTTTTTTTTTTACTTATAAATACAGTCACATACAAAGAAGCAAAGGAAGTGTGGTATGAAATGAAAATTTCATGGTATGAAATAATTCAGTTATGAATAAGATTCCCAATATAATACAGTTGTAACCCGTGGTTCGGTTTAGCAGACTGTAACTTATTCGCTTCTCAAGTTATTACTAAATTAGGAGTTTTTTTTTTTTTCATCAGTAATGTAATTGGTTCAGGTGTGGCCCGATCGTATTGCCAAAACGAATGTTCGCGGGCGTTATTGCGCAGGAACGAATCGTTAAGTAATATATAAAGATTTATGTAGCCAAGGATTTATTTGTCGGCGCACACTCAGAACATGGAAATGATTCCGGGATAGTTCCGAAATTTAAATTGAATTAATAATAGTGGTATAGTAATAACACTGGGGTAGGTTATGTTTGTTTACCACGCATTAGTACTGCCCTTCGTTCCAGACTCTAAAATTGGGGGGGGGGGGGGGGCGAGATTATATAGGTAAAGTATATAGCCTTATGTGAGGAATATCTCCAGATAAGATGTGTGTGTGTGTGAGTGATGTACGCGGATGGCCGCGAGGCCTTTACAGCTTCACCGGACTTAATTCCATATAAGCTCTTTAGTACAAAGGCCTCTAGTACAAAAAATGTTAAATTTTGATATATGTACATCTTTAAAGATTAAAAATATAACTAACATTAAATATAGCAGAATGTTGATATAAAAAAAAAAAACAACAAATTTAATATGTAATGATAGCAAAAACATTCTTATAATCACCAAATTAATTCGTAGCCTTTGTTTGGTACTGTACTCAAAAAGATATCGTATGACAAAAAAAAAAAAGAACCACATGCCTGTTGGAAAACACATTAGTGGGGAAATAGGTTTCCCTGTTATATTTGTATCATATTGTTATAGATTGGGTACTAACAGACTTTGTTTTCAGGTCTAGTACACAGTAAGGGTTTCTAGGTATCTATCTATCTCTATCCATATTATCACGCCAGATCTCTTGCGGGGTGGGCAGAGAGTGCAAGGTTCCGACGGGTTCTTTCCTTGCATGCCTGCCTGGCTTTCTTCACTCTCATAGTTTGTCTCATAATGGTTGTCAATGATACAAGAATTATTATAAAGGATTTAATTTCATATAAACAAAACTCTAGATGGGCAATTCCTCAACTCTTGTTATATAGAAGATATCTATAGAAGAAAGATCTCTATAGAAGACATAACAGATGGAGACTGCACTGATATCTGATAAGTAATGATTGATTAATATTACCCGGTATTAATGAATTTTGGACAACAGGTGGGGTATAAAGGTACATAACAGGTGCTTTAAAGGTTTTGTTGGGATGGATCTACACTACATAACATAACATGTTATAGAATTTGATTATATAAATTTAATTTAAATAAGTTTATATAATAGACAGACTGGTTGTAAGAACCAATATAGGTGTATATATTTGTTGTGTTTGTGTTGTATGGCAATACAAAGAACGGGAATGTGTTATAGTACAAATATACTCATGATATGTTATTTTTTAAAGGTCACGCTCAAAAAAAAAAAATAAAAGCCTTTACGTGGTATACTTCAACTTTACCCTTATAGCTCTAAACAGCTGCTAATATAGTTTATATCGAGAACGAAGGACACAGTATAATAAGTGATCAAACGAACTTACCTGAAGTGAAGTTCGATCATTATTATACGAAGTCCTTCGTTCGAAGATATAAACTATATTAGCAGCTCTCTCGAGTCGCTTGGCAATAAGTACCCAACCCGCCCTGCCCGTAGGTAAAGTTGAAATGTACTACTTCTAAAAGGAATGATTCCAGAGGTTATGTCCACAGATACCATAGAGGCGGCGTTGACGACGAAATGACGCGCGGTTGCCAAGCGACTCGAGAGAGCTGCTAATATAGTTTATATCTTCGAACGAAGGACTTCGTATAATAATGATCGAACTTCACTTCAGGTAAGTTCGTTTGATCACTTATTATACGTTACAATAAGAATAATAGTTTTCACTACATGAGAATTCCATAAAAATTAATGCAGTTGTTACATTCTATTTTCTTCCGGTTAATTGATAATTACATCATATACATTAGCACACAATTACACAAATGAGTGTAAAATCTATTTCGTTGGCCTTGTTTATTTTCTTTGTTTTTACTAAAGTAAAAGTAAAAAATGGGAGATTTATTCAGTGACCTAACTTTAATGCCGTATTTGACTTTAGTTATAGTAATTTAGGTACCTTTTTCATGTTTGGCAGAAAACGGTACTTTTCGAGCAAATCTACTGTCATTCATAAATAACGAACAGTATAATAATAATATAAGAATCTACTCTGTCTACTGGGGATCTTGATGAGTTACTCAGTGATGAATATTGGAACAACTATTCCCCAACATAATTATTAACGGGCAGCTATGTGAAATGTGTTATAAACTACAATACGACTCGATTAATTTCGACTAGTTACTTGTAAACGTTCTCATGTAACAAGTGTTTGAAATTACTTCAAGTTTGATGTATTTGCGCTCGCTCCTCTAGAGATAAATTTGTTCGAAAACTTGGTGAATGTGAAAAGTTTGAAGCTCACTTCAATCCATTACACGAGTGAAATATTTCTTTGTTTTCTGACTACACTGTGGGAAGGGACGACCTTACATAACGGAAGTTTATTATTAATGTAAACCTCGTGAGTGTAACCGCAACCGGTCTATATCTAAAAATAAACACCGTCATGTCTGTATTCCCCAAGCGGGGGTAGAGGTATATTGTGTATACTTACATATTATTTTTTAAGCCTCAATATGATAAGCGGCGCGCTTATTGTCACTATAACTGATAAAATTCCAAATTCCGGAATGCTATTAGGAGGTTTCCAATAAAAAAACACATTTTGTCACTAGACCTATTTTGGCCATAGTTTCATGCTAGACTACATGATCAAATTGCTGGTCAAAGGCAGACGGCCTTTGACCAGCGATGAGCCAGTGCTGGTCAATGCGGCGCGCCTATTGTCACTATAACTGATAAAATACCAAATTCCGGAATGCTATTAGGAGTTTTCCAACAAAAAAAAAACACATTTTGTCACTAGACCTATTTTGGCCATAGTTTCATGCTAGACTACATGGTCACATTGCTGGTCAAAGGCCGTCTTTCACAAATATAGATAAGGGAGAAAACATCATATTTCAACACGCAGACCCAGTGTGGATTGATGTAAGTTCTTGTTCCAGGTCTAAAGATCTGATTCATGAGCAGCCTTATGATGTGGCAAATTCGATTGATTATTCTTATATACATATCTGCACGACCTTCGAATGTCTACTTAAATAACATTAACGCTTACATTCCCTTAAAATTATCTCGAAAAAACAGGCCTGAGAGTATGTATCCTTGTTATTCCAAAACTTCTTTAGTATTTTGATGTTGTTATTGTGTTTATTTGTTGTTTTTAAATTGCCATGTTGTTCTTCAATGTTAGCAGAGTAGACTCAATCTTTTTGGGGGTTTTGCAGTGGTTCGAGCCTTGAACATATTAAGCTACCACTACTACAAATTCTGTAGTATTTGCCCTCGATCTACGTTTAGTCCACTGGCATGGTAGTGTGCAGAACATGAAAATACAGGAATGTACAATATAATTTTATTACACAATCCGCATCTTTTCCATATTCATTTTCCTGCTCATTGCCGCAGTTTGTATTTTCTCGCTTACCAGATTTACTTCTATTTCTCTGCTCACTACCGTACGAATTAGCTGCGTAATATAATTCAGGTATAGATTATTTTCGTATAAGAAGTAAGGAGATCCGCAGGAGAACTAGAGTCATCGACATAGCCCTTTGAAGTTCTCGAATGGCCACCACGTACCGGAAGCCGTAGCAGGTCCTTCATAAGGTGGGCCAATGACCTGGTGAGGGTCAAAGGTAATACTGGACGCGTACAGCATAAAGCCCGTCGTCATGGTGGTCTTTGAATTGATTGGAGGCCTTGTCTTCAGCTGATGATGATGATAGGTTCTTTAATAAAATCCGCTACTCATACAACCATCTCTTATCAAACGAAGTTCTACCGGGTGTCTTCATAAACGCACGACGATCAATCTTCTCCATGTAATAGGAAACGATATGTTTGAAACGTAATATCGGTGCGGTTTATTTAATATACCGTCCATCAATCAAGGACAGACGGTGTGTATCGTGGTACGGTGACAGATTGTTGCTCAACATGTTAGCCCAGTCTTGTGGGATTGGAAATCCTATTTGCCACTTATTTAGAAATCTGATTAGGCGAGGTAAATCGCGCCTTACAAGTGCGAGTTTAGTACGGAGATTTAAGGCTTTAAGGAGATTTAAGGACTTTAAATAATAAATTAACTCATACGGTTTTACTGCTGAGTGAAAATTGCAGATGGTCTCAAACCTGCTTCGACCAATTCGAATTTACGTGGTGGAATATGATTTTCTCAGTTCGGCAATGGGGTTTTATGGGCTTTTGAATAAGAATAAGGCTCCAATTTTCTCTATAAATCTGCTTAGTATTATGATAATATGCTCGTCGGTTACATTAAGACCTAGAATCTTAATTTAAATCATCACCTCTTCTTGGAGAACAAGTCGTGATCCTGTATATGAAAGTAAAAAAAAACACAAACAGAAGTAAATAGATCAAATCTTTATAACTACTTAATGATTGTATGTTTTTCATCATCGTTAGCCAAAATTCGTCCACCATGGGACATAGGCCTCCCCTAAAAATTGCCACGATGTTCTTACGGGAAAAAATAATAAAATCTAGTTTTGGCTATCAAACCAGTTAATCAACTGTTTCATTATTTCGATTAAAATAAACAAAGCAAAAGCAAATAACTAGACTCTAAACAAGCGTAAGGATACGAAGCAACAAAGCTTCACATCGACGCAACAAATGGTGCGCCGACTCCAGCACAAGTAACACGCTTTAAGTAGAATCAGTGTAAAACTTCCGCAGACGTCTGTCGAGTTGTTGAAATCTATTCTGAAGTTTCTAGACCAGGGCAATATATTTAACATACTACAGAGACGTGGAGCGGTGTTCAAAGAAGTTTATGGGAATTAGGAGGTACTCCGTATAGCCCGTTTCACGTACCACTACCCCTGTAGTATAGGTTGATACGATTGAATTTGGTGCTGCCATTGAACATAAAATCATATACCCCGAATAAAGAGAAAATATGGTAAAAATTAAAAAAAAATACATATCACAATCAAAACCACATATACCTATATAAATATCTATATCATCACGCCAGATACCTTGCAGGATAGGCAGAGGGTACAAAGTACAACAAAATCTTTTATAAGTTCGCTAACACACACTGGGGCCAGCGTGGTGGTATATGGCTTAAACTATATATATATATGTGGGATAGTTTCTTAATAGGGCTGTTATTATTATTATTATATTATTTTACCTACCTATCATGGCGGCAACCTGTTATCATAATCGCTATAAGATAATTAAATGCACGTTTTTAGGTTTTTCACGCTCACTAAATTTCCCTATAATGAACACCATTGCTGAAAACCTTGGACATGATTACGCCGTTAAAGTTATTATTATTCAGGAAATAAACAAATGCACTGACACAAGCTGTCTACACTGGCAAACAATACTACCAACCCAACGCCAAAGGGTAGTGGTACGTGGAAAGGACTACTAAGTCATGTATGGATAGATTTATTTGTTTAGTCTCATTACATTTGAAGAATAATAAATTAATCATACCATCTGTGTTGCGATATATTGTTGATTGCAAGTTGGCAATATTTCGGGTACATTATGGCACCCATGGTCACGGAAAGAACTGAAAAATTAACTACCTATATTATATATACGTTACCCTATTAATAGGAAACGGTAGCTAAATGTATATAGGAATCAAGCTTTGACTGTAATCAATGACGGGCAGGTCGCTGTCTTCTGGACGAGATAGAATTCCTTATAGTATAGGTAATGACATATCGAGGCATATAAAATATTATTATTACGATGAAAATAATATTACATTGAGCAAGTAAGTACTCGTGAATGTTCACGACATATGCTGCGATGGTCAAAGGGCTTAGTGTGACAAAGATGGCATTCATATGCCACCTTGTCACACAATAAATTTACTGATCGTGATGACCAGTTTAACGAATGTCAATCTTTATAACAGGAGTGGAATCCGAAATCTACAATAACTGAAAAAGAAGAAGACTTGACCTTGATAATTAATCATTTACTTTATTTATTATGGATTATTTTATTCATTCGTTACTGTCATACTGCGGAGCAAGGTCTACCGTTTTTACTTGGCTTTGTTCTCAAATTTAGCAGGCCAATCGAATGCAAAGAAGTCAAGTACGTCTAGCCATCTTTGTCCAGGCCTACCCGATGTCAAGTGGAGTCGATCAAGTTGATGGTTGATTTGACCTAAGATGTGTAAGACATGCGACGGTAATGGCCAGTCTAGCCCTATTTCAGCATGGAAGTATTTTGATCAACATCTACGATTCGCGCAACGGAGTCCAATACAATTTGATCAACGTGGTCGGTAAGTTTAAGGCCTAGAAAACTGCAATACGTTTTGCTCTACTAAACAGCAGATGTAGACTTGTGTAACTTCGCCAAAAAACAAATCTATGCACTATAAGTAGGTATTGTACATGCCCATGAGCTTCCGCCCTACTTTTAGGGGAAGGTTATCCTTAATTAGTTTTTTCATGAACCAATGGGTCCTGCAGTCGTTTTCCACACAACGTGCCATTTCTTTGTTTTGTCTGTCCTGCCAAATGAATGGATGGTAAAATTTAAGTGCATTTGACTTTAACTTGGAACATCAAGAAAGAGTTAGAGCCTTACATGGAGTAAGCACTAAAGAAAGCGAGATAAAAACAAGATATTCATACAAATAAATACTCGTCAATTCTATTTGTCTAACAATTCGGCCCAAACACAAATTGTTATAAAAATATCCCAATAGTCGTTCGAGTTTCGTATTTACAGCTTTATCGCTTTGTTTTCGTGGCGATGCGATAGATGTCTAGAGAGTAACTAAATGACAGTGGATAGCCAAAGGAAAAAACATTCTTACATCCTATTTTTTAACCGACTTCAAAAAGGAGGAGGTTCTATGTTCGGTTGTATGTATGCTTTTTTTTTTTTTTTTTTTTTTTTTTTATGTATGTTCAGCGATATTTCCGTCAATTGTGGACCAATTTTGATATTTTTTTTGCATTTGGTTCAGTATATCTCCAAGGTGGTCCCATATTAATTTCATTGGCATTGGAACTTGGACTTAGAAGATACACCAGGGAACTCCTTAACGACAAACAATAGGCATGTGTAAATTGAGATATTATGGGTATTACGTCAATCCTATAGGTACCCTACTATAGAATAATTCACTAGTCACTTAAAATTGTTAAATAAAAATCTTTTATAAAAAAAGGTAAACCGACTTCAAAAAGCAAAAAAATAAATATTTGAAGTCGGTGCCAAGTAACCGACTGCACCAACCAGCACCGACTTCAAATATTTATTTTTTTGCTTTTTGAAGTCGGTTTACCTTTTTTTATAAAAGATTTTTTTTAGTTCCAATTTTCATATATGCAATGCATCATCTTAATCTTACAATATCAGGATAAAATATTGCCGGGCGAAACTTCGATGGAGGCAATTCTCATCGGCCCTTGTTCTTGAGAGAGTTTGCATGGGGAACGGAAAATTCGGCAAGCGCACCCATTCCAGAACGTATTCACTCGAACTAGTCGAGAACCGACTCCCTAACGGGAAAGTTATGATCTAGTGCTTATAGCTGTCCCAGTCGGAAGAGCCCCTCTTTAAAGTTTTAGTCGTGTAATAGAATAAAACTGTTGGAACAATGCTCGTGCTCAGGCAATCATACTGGCTCGGTAAAACATTATAGGAATGTACGGACACAACTGCTGGCAACGTTTGGCGACATAAAATCTAATGGAACATATCAAATGAATATAATGACTTTGTTTTTCGACTGGTTTTAATATTGTAACGATCAACTGAACTGTGGCACATGATAATCAATTAAGTGGTTATGCAGTTTAATTCTCTAATTCAATGTTACGAAAATATAGGTTAACGACAAAAATGTTTTATATTTATAAAAGCCGTGTGTCCGATGGGATTTCTATTGATACTTTTTTTTAACCTCTATAGCGGACTAATTTTCAAAAGTCCCTTGTTAGGACAACTTGCGTTATATAAGAAACTTATGTACAAAATGTTGTGCTTCTAATCCCATCAGTATATTTTGTGTGGGCTATTTTGCGTGGGCTATCAGTATCTTAAAGATTAGAGACAAAATATGTGGCCCGGACATAGACCTACCCTGGACCGTATTTTTAAACAGATATATTATTTGCTCTTATCCCTGCATTGGCGGTCCTTAATTCCCATACTTCCATTCCTTATTCAGAATGGAAGAACCAGAATAAAAGAAGAATTTGCAGACTATTATTATCGCGTAAACTTGTTTTAATTAGATAAATGCGCTCGAGTTCGAGTTATATTGCTAGGATTTTCAATTTTCGTTTGACACCGCCGCGCACCTTCGACGTATTCTGAATATTTAATCGTGCAGAATAGCTCTGCAAATGTTTGGGCTATATTCGATATTTATATTAATACTGGACGGTACGAGGAAATACCTACATCGAATTTATTTTCGTAGTAGTGATGAGGAGTAAATTATTGAACATTTGTATTTTCTATATGCGTTACTTTGACAATTTTCTTTGTTATATCACGAGATTTCAATATTACACACAGGTTAATTATGGTTAATCTAGATTGAAAATAAGGTGCCTGTGCCAGATCGGCCGTGAGCGTACGAAGGAGTGAGACATGGCAAGACATGGCTCTGCACACATATTGGTGTGCCCAGCGTGGGATGCGGAGCGGCAGATAATGGCCGCAGAGATCGGAGGGGAGGTGCTCTCGCTGCCGGCTACAATATCAGCCATGGTCGAGCGCCTGGGCGGCTACCGTCGCCTTTTGCGAGGCTGTTTTGATGCGGAAAACGGAGGCTGAGCGAGAGCGGGAGGAAACCTCCTCTAATCCTGCTCGCAAAAGACGCGTCAGGCAAAGGCGTAGGACATACGCCGCAAATGACCTTCGCCCTACATGAACATAGGCCAGCGGGCGCCGGGCAAGAGCAACCCGTCGCCAGAATAGTGGTAGGCCCGTGAAGAAAGCACGCTCGTCCTGCCCGCCCTCACAGAGGAGAGCATGGGCTAAAGACAAGGTCTGTGCGAAACAGATCAGACCCGCCGATTTCTGCGGCAGGGCACTCGGGCAAGAGACGGACGCGGGGTTTTTTTGTGGATGCGAGCCCCACATAACTGCCACATCACCAAAACCTGCGATGTAGCAGTATGCGCTAGAAATTTCCCCCGTCAGTAAAAAGGATTGAAAATAAGGTAATACCGACAGTGTAACAATATAAATACGATGTTCATTTACAATTCAAACGAATGTGAAGTCGTAAAAAATATAAATTCTAGCACTGGCGTAGTTTTGTTCACATGGAGTCTAACATCAACTTGTCTTTCTCCAGTGCGCCAAGAGTACAAGAACAAATGGGATCAGCTTGAAAAATGTGTAACAATAACAAAATGGGGAAACTTGAAAGTGACATCGGGCTATTAGGCAGGAACCGCGGGCTTGACGCGAATCCGAGGCTCTGACGATAATGAATCAAAACTTTTTGGATTGAGAATAGTCATCAGTAACAGGTTCCTCGTTTTTGTTTTGTAAATAAACTCGCTGGTCCAATTTTTCTGACGTCGACAGAGGAACTACTCTAAAAATTTAAATTATATTTTCACCCCTTTGGCGTTTAATTTTTAGAATTTCTGAATTACTATTAAAGTTTTTTATAGGCACATGTCTATGTTTAGCCCTCGAGAAACTATGATGTAGCGATAACTGAAAAACGGAATTATTAACAGTTGGCGAGATTTTGGGTAAGATGGCTTTTAGATACTGCACTTATCGTTAGGAGGGCAGAATTGTGCAAGAGTGGTGCTTATGTTTTATACGACAGGCAAGAAGTTTGTTTGATATTAATAAGTGCATTCATAGGCATGTCCACAACACACGCTCCAGTAACTAAGTGCGCAGCAATGCCCAGCAATGCGGACTGGAGAATAAGTTTAGTGGTCTTTATTTTAAGAATATTATCAATTAACCCTGTATAATTATATGCATTACAACGCCAGTCCATGTTCCTTGAATTTACCTAGTTCTTATTTCCTGGAAATGGAAAGGAAATATATATTAATGTTTTTTTTTTTATCTGAACCTGTTGGTCTGCACCTACCAAGTTTTGGACATATTGCAGCATGGGACAAGTTTTAATGAGATCCTATTGACTTGCCGCTTGTCGTAGAGCTGCCAACTTACAAAGCTTTATTTAAACAACAAAACTTTTGGCAATATTGTAGAATCGATTTTCCCTGGTAAAGTTTTTATCTTAGTTCAATACAACCATCTAAAATAGTATTATTGCCTTCAGTAGTCGTTTTATATTAAGTACATACGATAAATGCGAAAGTTCTCATTGATATTGTTTCCGGTTTTTCGTGGATTTGAAAGTTTTAACAGTTTGTACCATGTATATTATTTGCTGCCTCGTTGGTCTCGTTGGCCTGGTGGCAAAGCGCATCGCTTTGTGATCACGAGGTCCTGGGTTCAAATCCTAGGTCGGACAATTGTAGTTTTTCTAACGAAAAATTCCCAGTATGAGTCCGGAATCTGGAATTGTGCCCGGTATATGGCAATAGGCTCGCCCCCTATTACATGGGACCTAACATCGTCGGCGAAACGTGGGTGTACTCAGTACACCTCTGCTAACCCCTCTGGGGAATATAGGCGTGACGGTGTGTTTATATTATTTCAATTGTTGTTTTATTGTTAATCAATGATTTTATTTAGTGTATCTAGTATTTTGTCTAGCATTTGGAATAAAAATGTCCTCAAGGACATTTTTATTCCAACAATATAATGCATTTAAATACAACAATATCATTACTCTCTATGTGTTATTTTGTATTATAAATGTAACAATTTTATAATAGTATGTTCACAATAACTACGAAGTTGTTTTTTTTAGGGAACAATATTCACTTAACGTCAGCAACTTGGTATCAATATTATCATGAGGTGAACTTTTGCAAAATAAATATCATTTTATACTTCAATAGTTAGAAGTGTAAGCGAAAGATGCATCAGAAGGCATTAGGAGTGATTAGGGACAATGACTCTTGCCAGGAGTCGATCCACCGCACCGGTGTGCCATATCTACCAAGTTAAGAGCAGTTTTTGTGACGTATCAACCTTGATCTGTAGGTAAAAATCTATCAGTGCATTTTCAAGTGCATAGAGCTTAACGTAAGCTTATCTCTTCTACCAATATAATACATCATTAAGGTTAAATTTAATTGTTTCTTATTAATAGGAACTCCTTACCGGTTCAGATAAAAAAAATAGGTTTAAAATTAGCTTTTTAACCATGACCGTTATTTTAGCAAGAAAATTAATAGGCTATGAATTATATCGATATTATATGATTATTTTGAACATTCCAGTTCGCAAGCATTCAAAATGGTTCTTAAAAATTTAACCTCTAGAGGATGAAAGGGATGAAATACTCTCCCTGGGTACATATACAATTTCTTTTAATATTTCTACTAGATATACAGACACCGTATAAATAATAAAGATAATAGAATATGAAAAGATCAATGCCGTTATTGGGTACTTATAGATTTGATGCTCTCACAAGCTGTTGTATTGACCGGTCGGTAACGATCCACCGTATTAATATACTACGTACATCGCGCAGTCAGACGGATTAAATATGTTTAGAGTTAGAGTTCATGAAGCAAACGTTGATATTATTGGTTGATATAAGTTGATTATAATAGGAAATTCGAGGATGAATCCTTCGATGATAGTGACTTATGTTTAATTTAGTCTTATTACTATATACTTTAGTCTCTTTATAAATCGATCCTGTGGCAGCAGTATCCATGCTATGATGGCGTCAAGATTTGGACACTTTTGCGGGCAAGGGATACTACTGACTTATGTTATGTATACTCTACATGCTTTAATTTATTTGAAGGTGTTTCAGTGTAAAAATATCGGATTGGAGTTGTTATACAAAAAAATTTCAATTTTCATATTATTATATTTAAATTATAACATCCACATGTTACATGTATTTTATAAATATGTATCTATATATAAAAAGAAAATAAAGTCATACAAATGACTTAATAACAATACCTATCTAAAAATTTAACGATATTATGTTGACATGTATAGTTGGTGAAATATTGAGTTACAATATTTGAAAGTATAGATAATCTTAAACAAGAATAATCAAAAGTATATTTTTATCACAGGTATGATAAATATTATGTAGAATCAGCAATAATCTTAGTTTTAAGGAACTTGATATTATTTATTAATTTTTAATTATAGCACCACGCCAGATCCCAAGTGGGTAGGCGCGGGCACAAAACATTATTATGATATTAAACGAAATAAGAATGATATGTATGTACTACATGTATAAGTTGAGTGACACTCAATTCTCACGGTTGGACATCTAGAACTAACTAGAAAGTTAATCATTGCAGTTTCTACTTATAAAAAACAACCACATACAAAGAAGCAGAGGAAGTGTGGCATTTCAGGGTATGAAAAAGTTCAGTTATGAATAGGATTCCCAATATCATAAAGTTAGAGTCCGTGGTTTGGTCTAGTTGCCTGTGACTTATTCGCTTCTAAAGTCATTACTAAATTAGTAAATTAGAGTGTATTTTTGATCAGTAATATAATGGTTCAGGTGTGGCCCGATCGTATTGCCATAAACGAATGTTCGCGGGCGCTATCGCGCAAGAACGAATCGTTAAGTGATACATAAATATTTATGTGGCTACTCAGGACATGGAAATGATTACGGGATAGTTTCGAAATATATAATAATAGTAGTCGTATAGTAATCACAGTGGGGTAGGTTAAATTGGTTTACCACGTACCAGATCGTACACAAAATGTTTAATTTTGGTATATGTACATCTTTAAAGATTATAAATATAACTAACATTAAATATAACCGAACTTTGACATTAAGGAAAATACTTAATCATAAATTAAATAAGTAATGATAGCAAAAACATTCTTATAATCACCAATATAATTCGTAGCCTTCGTCTGGCACTGTACTCAAAAAGAGATCATTTGACAATATAAAAAAAAAACCTTCCACATGCCACTTGAAGACACTCTAGTGGGGAAACAAGTTTCCCTGTCTTATTTGTCTTATATTGTTATAGATTGGGTACCAACATACTTTGTTTCCAGATCTAGTACACAGTAAGGGTTTTCTAGCTATCTCTATCTATATCATCACGACAGATCCCTTGCGGGGTGGGCGGAGGGTAAAAAGTTCGAAGAGGTTCTTTACTTACATACCTCTCTGGCTTCCTCCACTCTCATAGTTCGTCTGATAAGGGTTTTCTATGATACAAGAATTATTATAAAGGGTTTAATTTCATATAAACAAAGCTCTGGATCGGTAATTCCTCAACTCTCGTTATATAGAAGATATCTATAGAAAGAAAACCTCTATAGAAGACGTAACAGATGGAGACTGCACTGATATCTGATAAGTAATGATTGATTATTATTACCCGGTAGTAATGAGTTTGGACAACAGGTGTGCTATAACAGGTGCTTTAAAGATTTTTGTTGGGATGGATCTACACTATATACCATAACATGTTATAGAATTTGATTAAATGAATTTATTTTGAATAAGTTAGACAGTCTGGTTGTAAGAAATAATATATGTTGTATTTGTGTTGTATAGCAATGCAAACAACGGGAATGAGTTATACTACAAATGTACTCATGACATGTTATTTTTTAGAGCACATTTATGTGGTATACTTCAACTTTACCCTTATAGCTCTAAACAGCTGCACATGTTTTATATCGAGAACGAAGGACACAGTATAATAAGTGATCAAACGAACTTACGTGAAGTGAAGTTCGATCATTATTATACGAAGTCCTTCGTTCGAAGATATAAGTACTCAACCCGCCCTGCCCGTTGGTAAAGTTGAAATGTACTACTTCTAAAAGGAATGGTCGCAGAGGTTATGTCCACAGATACCATAGAGGAGGCGTTGACGTTTCAAGTCTCTAAAGGATGCGCGGCTGCCAAGCGAGTCGAGAGAGCTGCTGCATATGTTTTATATCTTCGAACGAAGGACTTCGTATAATAATGATCGAACTTCACTTCAGGTAAGTTCGTTTGATCACTTATTATACGTTACAATAAGAATAATAGTTTTCAGTTACATGGGAATTCCATAAAAAATAATGCAGTTATTACATTCTGTTTTTTTTTTTCCGGGGCACAGTTGATAATTAAATCATTCACATTGGCACACAGTTCCACAAATGAGTGTAAAATCTAATTCGTTTACCTTGTTTATCTCCTTTGTGTTTACTAAAGTTTAAAGCAAAATGGGAGATTTATTCAGTGACCTAACTTTATTGCAGTATTTGATTTTAGTTACAGTAATTTAGGTACCTTATACGTGGTTGGCAGAAAACGGTACTCTTCGAGCAAATCTACTGTCATAAAGGATTAATTAACGGTGTAATGATAATATAGGAACCCCCTTCTGTTTACTGGGGATCTTAATAAGTTACTTAGTGATGAATATTGGAACAACTATTCCCCAACATAATTATTAACGGAAAGCTATCTGAAATGTGTTCTAAACTACAATACGACTCGATTAATTTCGACTAGTTACTTGTAACAAGTGTTTGAAATTGCTTCAAGTTTGATGTATTTGCGCTCGCTCCTCTAGAGATAAATTTGTTCGAAAACTTGCTGAATGTGAAAAGTTTGAAGCTCACTTCAATCTATTACACGAGTGAAATATTTCTTTGTTTTCTGACTACACCGTGGGAAGACACGACCTTACATAACGGAAGTTTAGTATTAATAAAAACCTCGTGAGTGTAACCGCAACTGTTCTATAAATAAAAATACACACCGTCATGCGGAGGTATATTGTGTATACTTACATATTATTGACGTTTGGTATCAATGTGATAAGCGGCGCGCCTATTGTCATTATAACTGATTAAATTCCAGATTCCGGAATGCTATTAAGGGTTTTCAGACGGAGAAAAACACATCTTTGCCACTAGACCTACTGCACACATTATCATACTAGACTAAATGGACTCACTGCTGGTTAAATCTAGGTAAGGGAGAATACGTCATATTTCAACAAGCGGACCAAAGGCGGATTGATGGAAGTTCTAGTTCCAGAGCTAAAGATCTGATGGATGAGCACGAGCAGCCTAATGATGTGGCGATTGATTACTCTTATAAACATATGTGCACGACCTTCGAATGTCTACTTTAATAACATTAAGGCTTACATTTCTTCAAAATGATCTCGAAAAAAACAGGTCTGAAAAATATGTATTTTTGTTGTGATGTGTCTTTCCAAAACTTCTTCAATATTTTGATGTTGTTATTGTGTTTTTCACATTGCCATGTTGTTCTACAACGTTAGCAAAGTGGGCTCATTCTTTTTGGCAGTTTGAAGTCGTTTGAATCTTGAACATATTAAGCTACCACTACTACAAAATCTGTAGTATTTTACCCTCGATTTACATTTAGTCCACTTGCATGGTAGTATGCAGGAATGTATCATATCATTTTTTTACACAATCCTGATTTTTTCTATATTCATTTTCTTGCTCATTGCCGCAGTTTATATTTTCGCATTGACCAGGTTTACTTCTACTTCTTTGCTCAATGCCGCACGAGTAAGGTATGTAATATAATACCGGTATAGGTTATTTTCGTATATGTAACAAGGGGATCTGCAGGAGAACCAACGTCATCGACAAACTCCTTTAGAAGTTCTCGAGTGGCAACCTAGTACCGGAAGACGTGGCAGGTTCCTCACAAGGTAGACCGATGACCTGGTGAAGGTCAAAGGTAAAGCTGGACGCGTGCAGCATAAAGCCCGTCGTCATGGTAATCCTTGGAATGATTGGAGGCCTTATCTTCCAAGTGATGATGATATGTTCTTTAATAAAATCCGCTTCTCATACAACCGTCTCGCATCAAACGAAAGTTCTACCGAGTGTCTTCATAAACGCACGACGATCAATATTCTTCGTGTAATAGGAAACGATATGTTTGAAACTTAATATCGGTGCGGTTTATTTAATAATACCGTCCTTCAATCAAGGACAGACGGTGTATATCGTGGTACGGTGACAGATTGTTGCTCAACATCCTAAATCGAAAATCCTATTTGCCACTTATTTAGAAGACTGATTTGGTGAGGTATATCGTGCCTTATGAGTGTGAGTTTAGTACGGAGATAATTTTTGTATTTAAAAGTTTAAGGTAATACATAGGATTGTAAATAATAAATTAGCTCATACGGTTTTACTGCTGCGTGAAAACTGCAGATGGTCTCAAATCTGCTTTCACCAATTCGCATTTACGTGGTAGAATATAATTTTCTCTATTCGGTGTATGTGATATAGATATAACCTCACACCAGATCCCTTGCGCAGTAGGCAGAGAGTACAGCGTTCCAACAGGTTCTTTACTCACATACCTCTCTGGCTTCCTCCACTCTTATAGTTCGTCTCATACAAGCTCGCCGGTTGCGGAGACTCTTGAATTGTCCTTCAGCTAAGACTCTGTCTATTTGGTCGTGGTAAGATACTCTAGGTCTTCCCCGGTACCTACATCCTTCCACTTTCGCATTGTATATCAGTTTTGTCATTCTTTCTTCTTACATAATTTCTATATGCCCAAACCAACGGAGCATACCCTTTCTTATCTTTACACCGATACTATCTTTCATACCTGTATGTACATATAAGAATAATGGCTCTAATTTGCTCTATAAATCTGCTTAGTATTATGATAATAAGCTCATCTGTTATTTTGGGACCAAATATCTTAATTTACATCATCACTTCTGTCACCTCCTCTTGGAAAAAAAGTCGTGACCCTGTATATAATACTAAGAAATACACAAAAAGGCTAATAAATCAAATCTTTAAAACTGCTTAATGATTGTATGTCATCAGCCAAAATTCGGCCACCATAGAATATAGGTCTCCCCTAAAAATAGCCACGATGTTCTTACCGGAAAAAAATAATTAAATCTAATTTCGAATATTAAACCAGTTAATCAACCGTATTATCATTTCGTTTCAAATGAACAAAGGAAAGCAAATAACTAGACTCCAAACAAGCGTAAGGATACGAAGCAACAAAGCTTCACATCGACGCAACAAAAGGTGCGCCATCTTCAGCACAAGTAACACGCATTAAGTAGAATCAGTGTAAAACTTCCGCAGACGTCTGTCGAGTTGTTGAAATCTATTCTGAAGTTTCTAGACCAGGGAAATATATTTAACAAACTATAGAGACGTGGAACAGCGTTCATAGTTTATTGGAAATTGGAGGTACTCAGTATAGCTCGTTTCACGTACCACTACCCCTGTAGTATAGGTGGGTACGATTGAATTTGGTGATGCCAATGAACACAAAATCATACACCCCGAATAAAGGGAAAATATGTTAAATATGAAAAAAAAATCTATAACATTAATCCATTCAAGATGACTCCAGAAATAAAATTGTCTATATCATCACGCCAGATATCTTGCAGGATAGGCAGAGGATACAATGTTTAACAGAATCATTTATAAAAGTAAGGATCTTAGGGTTATAACAGTAAATTTGTATTTTTCGATCTATACAAGTTAAATTAATGGAATTAGAAACGTAAATAAAGTCCACTGCTTTTTTACCACAATATAATAATAGATAAAAACGGCCAACTGAAATATGTCCTGGTAGCATTTTTTACCTACCTATCATGGAACAGGAAACCGCCATCGGTTTCCTGTAATCATAATATTTATAACAGAATTAAAAGCACTTTCTCAAGTTTTAAACGCTTACCTAATTTTCCTATTCTGATCACCATTTCTGATTACCTCGTGTCAAAGTCTTAGACATGATTACGCCGTTAAAGTGATTATTATTCAGTCTACACTAACAGACAATACTACCAACCTAACGCCGAAGGGTAGTGGTACGTGGAACGGACTGTAAGTCATGTATGAATAGATTTATTAGTTTATTTTCATTACATTTTAAAGAAAAATAAATGAAACATAGCGTCTTTGTTGCGATGTATTGTTGATTGTAAGCTGGCAACGTTTCGGGTACTTGATAGCACCCATGGTCACGGAAAGGAATGAAAAACTAACTACCTTTATTATGTATACGTTACCCTATTAATAGGAAATGGTAGCTAAATGTATATAGGACTCAAGCTTTGACTGTAATCAATGACGGGCAGGTCGTACGGACGGGTAGAATTCCTTATATAGGTAATGACATATCGAGGCATATAATATATTATTGTTTCAATGAAAATAATATAACATTGAGCAACTAAGTACTCGTGAATGATCACGACATATCCTGCGATGGTCAAAGGGCTTATTTAGTGGATTTATAGAATGACAAGGATGGCAATGTGACAAATATGGCATTCATATGCCACCTTGTCACACAACAAATTTACTGATCGTGATGATCAGTTTATCGAATGTCAATCTTTATATTAGGAGTAGAATCCGAAATCTACATTAAACTGAAAAAAGAATAATAATAGGGGGTGCGTCTATTGTCGTGCTGACAAAAGACTTGACCTTGATCATTAATCATTTACTTTATTTATTATGGATTATTATTCATTCGTTACTGTCACACTGCGGGGCAAGGTCTACCGTTTTTGCTGGGCTTTGTTCTCAAACTTAGCAGGCCAATCGAATGCACAGGAGTCAAATACGTCTAGCCATCTTTGTCCAGGCTTACCCGATGTCAAGTGGGGTCGATCAAGTCGATGGTTGTTTTGACCTAAGATGTGTAAGACATGCGAGGGCAATGGCCAGTCTAGCCCTATTTCAGCATGGAAGTATTTTGATCAACATCTACGATTTGCGCAACGGAGTCCAATACACTTTGATCAACGTGGTCGGTAAGTTTAAGGCCTAGAAAATTGCGATACGTTTTGCTCTACTAAACAGCAGATGTAGATTTGTGTAACTTCGCTAAAAACAAATCCTAGGTAATAAACTATAAGTAGGTATTGTACATGTCCATGAGCTTCCAGTCTTACTTTTAGGGGACTTATTAGACTTATTAGATCTTTCATGAACCAATGGCTCCTGCAGTTGTTTTCCGCACAACGTGCCATTTCTTTGTTTTGTCTGTCCTGCCATATGAATGAATGGCTAAATTTATGTGCATTTGACTTTAACTTGGAACATCAAGAAGGTGTTAGAGCCTTACATCCAGTAAGCACTAAAGAAAGTTACAAAGAAAGCGAGATAAAACTAGATATTCATACAAATAAACAACCGTAAATTTTATTTGTCTAACAATTCGGCCAGAACACAAATTGTTATAAAAATATCCCAATAGTCGTTCGAGTTTCGTACTTACAGATTTATCGCTTTGTTTTCGTGGCGATGCGATAGATTAATGTGTATAGAGTAACCTAATGACAGTGGATAGCCAAAGGAAAAAATATTCTTACATCCTATTTTATTAGTTCCAATTTTCATATATGCAATGCATCATCTTAATCTTACAATATCAGGATAAAATATTGCCGGGCGAAACTTCGATGGAGGCAATTCTCTTCAGCCCTAGTTCCTCAGAGAATTTGCATGGGGAACGGACAATTCAGCAAGCGCACCCATCCCAGAACGTATTCACTCGAACTAGTCGAAACCCCCTAACGGGAAAGTTTTGATTTAGTGCTTATAGCTGTCCCAGTCGGGAGAGTCCCTCTTTAAAGTTTTAGTCGTGTAATAGAATAAAACTGTTGGAACAATGCTCGTGCTCAGGCATTCATACTGGCTCGGTAAAACATGATAGGAATGAACGGATTCAACTGCTGGCAACGTTTGGCGACATAAAATCTAATGGAACATATCAAATGAATATAATGACTTTGTGTTTCGACTGGTTTAAATATTGTAACGTTCAAATGAACTGTGGCACATGATAATCGATTAAGTGGTTATGCAGTTTAATTCTCTAATTCAATGTTACGAAAATATAGGTTAACGAAAACAATGTTTTATATTTATAAAAGCCGTGTGGCCGATGGAATTTCTATTGAAACTTTTTATTTAACCTCTATAGCGGACGTATTTTAAAAAAAGCCCTTGTTAGGACAATTTGCGTTATACAAGAAACTTTTGTACAAAATGTTGTTCTTCTATTCCCATCAGTTTATATTGTTTGGGCTATTTTGCGTGGGCTATCAGTATCTTAAAGATTAGAGAAAAAATATGTGGCCCGGACATTGACCTACCCTGGACCGTATTTTCAAACAGATATATTATTCGCGCTTATCTCTGCATTGGCGGTCCTTAATTCCCATACTTCCATTCCGTTTTCAGAATGGAAGAACCAGAAAAAAAATTCAAATTAAAGACTATTATTATCACGTGAACTTGTTTTCAAGAAGGTCAAGGATTTTCAATGTTCGATTGCGGCGCACTTTCGACGGAACTGCATATTTAATCGTGCAGAATAGCTCTGTAGTTGTTTGGGCTATGTTCGATATTTATATCAATATTTGACGGTAAGAGGAAATACCTACATAGAATTTATTTTCGTAGCAGTGATGATGAGTAAATTATTGAACATTTGTATTTTCTAAATGCGTTACTTTGACAATCTTCTTGGTTATATCACGACATTTCAATATTACACACAGGTTGATGTCGCGATGTGGCGTATACGCTATGCATTTCCCCCGTTAAAAAGGTTGAAAATAAGTAAATACCAACAAGTTGCAACAATAAAAATACGAGCTAACTGACACGATGTTCATTTACAATTTAAGCGAATTTGAAGTCGTACAAACTACAAATGGTATCACTAGCGTAATTTTGTTTACATGAAGTCTACCACCAACTTGTCTCTTCTCCAGTGCGCCAAGTGTACAAGAATAAATGGGATCAGCTTGAAAAATGTGTAACAATAACAAAATGGGGAAACTTGAAAGTGTCATCGGGCCATTAGGCAGGCACCGCGGGCTTGACGCGACTCCGAGGCTCTTACGATAATGAATCAAAAGTTTTCCACGACCTAAATGGAATACTCTGAAAACTTTTCGGATTGAAAATAGTCATCAGTAACAGGTTCCCTGTTTTTGTTTTGTAAATAAAGTCGCTGGTCCAACTTTTCTGACGTCGACAGAGGAACTCCATTGAAATATTAATTTTTAAATTTTACTTTATATATTCACCCTTTCGGCGTTTTGCATTGCAAGTGTTTAACAATTCTGAATTACAAGTGAAGTTTTTTATAGGCACAGATCTATGTATAGCCCTGGAGAAACCTTAATATTGTGATAATTGACATACCTACTAAAAACAGAATTATTAATATTTGACGAGATTTTGGGTAATGGCTTCTAGAAAATAGTTACTGCACTTATCTAACGAAGTGGTGCTTATGTTTTATACGACTGGCAAGAAGTAGGTATGATATTAATTAGTGCATGCATAGGCATGTTCACAACACACGCTGCAGTATCTAGGCGCGCAGCAATGCCCAGCAGTGTGGATTGGGGAGTAAGTTTAGCGGTCTATATTTTCAGTATTTTATCGATTGATTTGAACTTGAGGCGCAGCTCAAGTAACATATTTAAATTTTAGCTTCAGTTCGTGTGCGTTGAATATACCTAATATGCGTTGCCTAGAAATGAAATGAAAATATTACTTAGAATTTTTTTATCAACCTGTCCTTCTGCAACTACCAAGTTATGGGCATATTGCACCATGAGACAAGTTTTAATGAGATCCTATTGAATTGCCGCTCGTCGTAGAGCTGCCAACTTACGAAGCCTTATTTAAACAATAAAACTTTTGGCAATATTGTGGAAGCGATTTTCCCTAGTAAAGTTTTTATGTCAGTTCAATACAGCCATGTAAAATAGTATTATTGCCTTCAGTAGTAGTTTTATATTAAGTACATACGATAAATGCGAAAGTTCTCATTGATATTGTTTCCTTTTTTTCGTGGACTAGAAAGTTTAAATAGTTTGTATCAAGTATATTATTTCAATTGAGTTTTCATTATTAACCAATAATTTTACTATCCATAGTAGTTTGTCTAGCATTTGGGATAACTATGTCCTGTAGATATGACATACATTATATAGCAATATGGAAGGATTTTATAATAGTACTAGCTGTTACCCACGGCTGCGCATGCGTTTATTTTGTAATTTGACATATGTAGGTCAGTCTTTCCAGGATAGCAAAACCCCAAGACCTAAGACACCTACTAAGTTTCTTACAAACCTTGCCTTACCCAGGTAGGGTACTTTCTTCATGAGAAGGATTACCAGTTTATCTATTTATTATACAATTATTGGTAAAATGGCTGATTTAAACCTTTAAACCTTTTCTATCTGCCCTGCTAAAAATGTTAACATGTAATAAAGTTTTGTCAGTACATTTCGTATTAGTCTTCTCGTCATAATATACAATTCATGTTCATGATCAAAATCATGTTTAGATATCTTAATAAAATGAATATACAAAGTTTCGTGACCGGACCATTCATCGTTAAAGAGTTCTCTCCAGAAGAGACAATTCTGAATGCATCATCGTGTATGCACAATTTCAGGTGAGTGCTTTTAACCACCAAACATTTCTACGAAGACGCCATATCTACGAAGATTTCCTGTGAGGAGACGAACGTGAGTCCAATATAAGTTCATAGAGTAATTCATGTGTAGGCAAAATTACACATTTTAACGTAACATTGCAGCTCGAGACAACAATAATAAAGTTTTACGGTTTATCCCGCGATTATCCCGAATTGGTTCTTATTGTCAGGATAAAAAGATTATTTTAAGTTAGGGTATAAGTTATTACCATACCAAATTTCACTGAAATCCATTCGGTAGTTTTTGCTTGATTGAAACATAAAGAGACAGATCGAAAGACAGTCAGACAGACAGACAATAATTCCAAAACAATTAGGATAAGGAACTGTACCCCAAATCATAGTTATAAAAAAAATATTCAATGTACAGATTCGGCTCGGTTACAGTTTTATTATATGTATAGATATAGATGTTCACAGTAACTACGAAGTTGTTTTTTATAGGCAACAAAGTTCACTTAATGACAACATATCGATATCATATCAATATTTGCATGCAGTGATTTTTTTGCAAAATGATGTCATTTTATACTTCAATAGTCGGCACTGTAAGCGAAAGATGCATCGGAAGGCATTAGGAGCGATTAGGGATGATGACTATGACTCTCGCAGGAGTCGATCCACCGCACCGGTGTTTGTGTAGTATTAACCTAGATCTGTGGGTAAACATCTATCGGACGGATTAGACGGACGATTTAGCGCAGTGGTTAAGAGCTTAAGCCGCTTCACCCACTAGGTAAAATAGTCGCGGGTTCGTTTCAGTATTTGTTACACATTAGGTATATTGGAATTCATAAATTTGAAAATAACGATTACACAATTCAACTGTCAATTTTAATACTTACTAGTCCTACTTCTATCTATCTATCTATCTATATCATCACGCCAGCTCCCTCGCGGGGTAGGCAGAGAGTACAGAGTTCCAACAGGTTCTTTCCTTACATACCTCTCTGGCTTCCTCCACTCTCATAGTTCGTCTCATACACACTCGCCGGTTACGGAGACTCTTGACTTGCCCTTCAGCTAAGACACGGTCTATTTGGTCATGGTAAGATAGTCTAGGTCTTCCCCGGCACCTACATCCTTCCACTTTCGCATTGTATATCTGTTTTGTCATTCTTTCTTCTGGCATCCTTTCTATATGCCCGAACCAACGGAGCATACCCTTTCTCATCTTTACACCGATACTATCTTTCATACCTACTCGCTTTCTTACTACGCTGTTGCGAATACGGTCGGTCAGCGTGAGTCCGCACATCTTCCGCAGAGATCGCATTTCGACCGCATTTATCCTGCTTTCGTTCTCCTTCTTACATACCCAACTCTCACTGCCATATAACAGCGTTGGGACAAGCACTCCGTTATGCATGGCCAGCTGCGCCTTTTGGCTTAAGTGCCGGCTCCCAAGTAGCCTTCCCATCGCACCATTCACTCTATTACCTGCATTCACTCTTCTCTCTATATCAGCGGTGTATTTCCCATCCTTACTGAAGGCGCATCCAAGATATACAAACTCATTCACTTGCTCCAGCTCATCGTTACCAACCACAATCCTTGCATTCGTTCTGGTTTCTTCCCGTTCAAAAACCATAATTTTGGTTTTCTTCACATTCAAAGTACTAGTCCTACTTCTTACTATATAATATTATAAACAAGTTTTTCGCCGCGACTTCGTCCACGTTGCCTTTAGACAGGAAAATTGTTAGAAAAGGTTTAAGTACGCTGCGTGTTATTCAGGTAATAAAATATCTGTGTGCCAAATTTCAACTAAACCCGTTCAGCCGTTTTTGCGTGATTGAGTAACAAAAGAGTAGTAGCAAACAAACTTTCACATTTATAATATTAGTAGGATGACAATTAATTGTTACTAAAACTATGTCTTTGTGACATATGAATTTATGTTTTACATAATGTACCATTTATCTTCTATTATTTGATGAGATCTAATATACACTAATGGTTGTATTTTTAATTTAAACAAACACTTGGGATGGGAGGATGAAACCATTCGAATAGAAAGTACCTCCCTCTAGCCTCCTCACTCTCTGAAAATAACTATTATATCAGACTGGTGCGTACCTTGCGGAAGAATTTCGAAGCACCTTCGAAGTGTGGTTGCCAGCCACTATGTGTTTTTAGCCGATAGAAATCTGAAATGCTCTTTATACTTCCCCAAGGTTCGTCAAAGTCGTATATAGTATTCATCCACAGGTAAACAAAGAGAGAACTAAATAAAAAATTTTGAAAATTCACCCTCTTATTAGACCAACTGCCTCGTTGGTCTAGTGGCAAAGCGCATCGCTTGGTGATCACGAGGTCCTGGGTTCAAATCTAGGATTTGAACCCAGGACCTCGTGATCGGTCGGACAAATGAAGTTTTTCTAATGAAAACTTCCCAGTATGAGACAAGAGTATGGAGTTGTGCCCGGTATATGGCAATAGGCTCGCCCCCTGTAACATCGTCGGCGAAAAGCATGGGTAATCAGTACACCTCTGCCACCCCCGCTTGGGGAATATAAGCGTGACGTGACCTCTTATTCGCTGGGAGGCTTAAGTAGAGGGTTAAAATTAATCGCATCGGTTAGTTAGTCTTATAATAAACACATTAAATAATACCGTTGGTTCACTCCGGCTGGGTATGATAGCATTACTACATTACTTGTTATGATTGATTTCGGTGGAGGACGCGCGCTGCAGTTTATTGCCTTTCAAATAGACATGTCTAGGGGACTCGTAAAATATATAAAGTATTCCCAACTTGCTTCATCTATGACGTATGAATTTATGACCTTCTAATTATGCGTTCATAGTATTGGAAATATAACATTTGATACTATTGAAACCGTCTTCGTCAGCGGTAGTGAAATCATTGCGATATTCGGTATATCTGAGAGCTTAGCACGAAAAGATTGACGTTAGCGTGACGCTAGCTAGTTGATATTCCATCCTCGTCGCACAACAAATTTACTAAATAAACATGAACGTGACAGCAGGATCATGCGTCACGCTAACGTCAGTTTCCGTGCTAAGCCCTCTGACCGTAAAAATCGGCGCTCATAATTGGAGGGCGGCCGAGCGGATATATTTCGACCAAAATTGAAACTCAACTTTATGTACTGAAAGTACTTCAGCTATTTTTTATTATGAAGGAAAAAATTTAACTGCGCGAATTTGTATATACGTCGTTGTGGCGATTTTTGGAGCGCTGCAGTGAAAATCTTTAGGCTGATGATGATATATTTATTTATTTATTTATTTGATTCTTTGTACACATACACAAATTGTTACAAGGTAAATTAATGTACAAGGCGAGCTTAACTCAAAGTCGAGTTTTCCACCAGCAAACCTTTGAGTGAAAGAGAAACAAATGATCAAAATGAGGATAGGAATAAGTGTACAACACAAAAGCAAGGAAATAAAATATATTTATAGATAGAAAAGGTATAAACTACATATATATATCTACAAATATACTACATGCTATACATCACCATAAAATAGACTACATGAATACATACATACATACAAATATCTTACATAGATAGGAAATGTTCTCTAATTCTTTTTTTGAACATCTGTAAAGTAGGGCTATCACGTAAAGAGTGTGGGAGGGAATTCCATAGGCGCACAGCACGCACAGTAAATGAACCATTATATCGACTTGAGCTATGACGAGGTGCACTAAGAAGAAGAGAAGAGACAGAGCGACAAGGTTTTCCCCTGGGGACTAAATACTCAAAGCGTTCACGAAGATATACTGGGGAATTAGGATTATGAAGAACAGTGTAAAGCAAACAGAGAATATGACTATCCCGACGCAGCCGTATAGGCAGCCACTTCAACTGCCTTCGGAATTCTGTCACATGGTCAAATTTCCGAAGGCCAAAAATGAAGCGAATGCACAGATTCTGCAGACGTTCCAGTTTATTAAGGAGTTCCTCAGTTGCGTCAAGAAAGCTAACATCAGCATAGTCGAGAAGAGGTAAAAGAAGAGATTGGGCAAGAGTTATTTTGGTTTGAAGCGGCAGGAACTTTTGGAGCCGTTTGAGAGACTGAAATGAGTAATAAACCTTCTTGCTTACTTCCGCAACGTGAACATTCCAGGACAGATTACAGTCAATGTAGACGCCCAAGCTTTTTGCACTATCTGAAAAAGGTATCGGTATAGCATCGTACACAATTTGTGGAAGAGACTGGTGATCTAAAAGATTGGTAAAATATCTGCCACCAATAATAAGAGCTTGTGATTTAGCCGGATTTACCAGTAGGCCAAAGCTTTTTGCCCAGTTATTGATGTTCTGAAGATCATTATTGATGGCAACAATAGCAGGTTTTACTAGCAAATTAAAATCATCAACTTTAAAATGATGATAAAGTTGCAAGTCGTCTGCATAGAGATGATAGTGTGAAGATATAACTTTAGGAATTGCGTTAATAAAAACTGAAAAAAGCAAAGGAGAGAGTACGCCACCTTGCGGGATTCCCGCAGCCAGATTGCACCACTCAGAGGAAGCCTCATTGGATCGAACCGACTGCGAGCGACCGCGAAGATATGAGTTGAACCAAGCAGTTACAGAAGGAGAAACATTTAGGGAGGTCAGAATTCCTAAGAGGATGTCAAAATCAACTGAATTAAAGGCACTGCTAAAGTCTAGTAGAACCAATATAGTAAGGAGCTTATTGTCCATGGCCAAACGTATGTCGTCAGTTATTTTAACGAGTGCCGTTACAGTGCTATGGCCAGGGCGAAATCCTGATTGGTAGGGACTTAGCAGGTCATTAATAGAGAGATAGTGAGACAGTTGATTCTGAACAACACTCTCAAGGACCTTTGACAGTATCGGGAGTATGGAAATGGGACGGAATTGGGAAACTGAATATGGATTAGATACTTTGGGTAGCGGTATGACATGGGCCTTCTTCCAGGCTGAGGGAAAAGTGCAAGAATGCAGAGAATAGTTGATGATGTGGTTATGACAGGAAGAGGATCATCTAGGATGGGACGAACCATTTGGATTTGAAGACCATCATTACCTACCGCTTTCGTAGAAATCGAAAGGATTTCTTAACTTCATCGCTAGACGTTTTCCCAATACCTAGAGATTTAAGAAATTGCTATACTTATGCCGTATTGTAGTTATGGATTGAGTTATGAATATGGCGTCTCTTAGCATCTCTACACAGGCGATTGCAACGATTCCGCAGTTTTTTGTATAGACACCAGGTCTCATCAGTAGGCTTTTTTTATAGCGTCTCTTGACTTTGTCTCTTTTTGACATCTCTCTTTTAATGTAACCGATAACCATGGTGCAGGTAGATGCTTTACTTTTACCCTTTTCAAAGGAGCGTGTTTGTCGTATACATCTAGAACAATCTTGTTAAAAGAAATATATTTACATCATATCAATTGGATTCATGGTATATCTATAATGTAGGGATATTGTGAATTTCCTTTCATGCAGGTGCAAGTTAAGGATCTTTCCTTTGTTCTACAAAGGCTCTTTAGCGACCGGCACCTTGGTTGTTCCGCATTAGTTGCATCTACACTTTATGATTCCTAACTTTCGCGGGCGACCGTTATCACTCTCCATCAGATAAATCGTTTGTCCATGGACCTTTTTATCTATCTATCTATCTATCTATCTATAACCTCACGCCAGATCCCTTGCGGGGTAGGCAGAGAGTACAGAGTTCCAACAGGTTCTTTCCTTACATACCTCTCTGGCTTCCTCGACTCTCATAGTTCGTCTCATACACGCTTGCCGGTTAAGTAAGATAGGTGGTAAGATAGTCTAGGTCTTCCCCGGTACCTGCATCCTTCCACTTTCACATTGTATATCGGTTTTGTCATTCTTTCCTCTGGCATTCTTTCTATATGCCCGAACCAACGGAGCATGCCCTTTCTTATCTTTACACCGATACTATCTTTCATACCTACTCGCTGTCTTACTATGCTGTTGCTAATGCGGTCGGCCAGCTTCACTCCGCACATCTTCCGCAGAGCTCGCATTTCTACCGCATTTATCCTACTTTCATTCTCCTTCTTACATACCCAGCTCTCGCTACCATATAACAGCGTTGGGACAAGAACTCCGTTATGTATGGCCAGCTGCGCCTTATGGCTTAAGTGCCGGCTCCCGAGTAGCTTTCCCATCGCACCATTCACTCTGTTCCCTGCACTCACTCTTCCCTCTATGTCAGCGGTGTATTTCCCATCCTTACTGAAGGCGCATCCAAGATATACAAACTCATTCACTTGCTCCAGCACATCGTTACCAACCACAATCCTTACATTCGTTCTGGTTTCTTCCCTTTCAAAAACCATAATCTTGGTTTTCTTCACATTCAAGTGACCATGAGTTCATGGACCTTTCTCGGCTGGAAAAAATAATATTCCGAAGACCAACACTTAGCACTTGGGAACTTAAAAATCAAAAATAAACCGCGATTAAATCCACAAAAATAGTTTTTTTTAATCCCTCTTTGTAAATGTAATATTTATACTACTATACTTCAAAATTATCTCGGAAATAAAGGTCTGAAAATTATGTATCTTTGTTATGATGCGTCTTTCCAAAACTTCTATTTATATTTTGATGTTGTTTTTGTGTGTTTCACATTGCCATGTTGTTCTTCGATGTTAGCAAAGTAGGCTCAATCTTTTCGGGGGTTTTGTAGTGGTTCGAGTCTTGCACATATTAAGCTTCCACCACTATAAAGTCAGTCGTCTTCTACCCTCAATTTACATTAAGTCCACTTGCATGGTAGTGTTCAGGACATGAAATAATAGAATGTACCGTATATTTTTGTATACACAATCCTGATTGTTTCCATATACATTTTCCTGCTCATTGCCGCAGCTTATATTCTCGCTCTGACCAGGTTAACTTCCATTTCTCTGCTTACTGCTGCACGAATTAGCTGCGTAATATAATTAAGGTAATTTTCGTATAAGAAATACGGAGATCCGCAGGAAAACATAAGTCATCGACATAGCTCTTAGAAGTTCTAGAGTGGCAACGAAACCGAAGGCGTAGCAGGTCCCTCACAAGGTGGACCGACGACCTGGTGAAGGTCATAGGTAAAGCTGGACGCGTGAAGCATAAAGCCAGTCATCATGGTGATCTCTGATTGATTGGAGGCATACAACCGTCTCGCATCAAACGAAGTTCTACCGGGTGTCTTCATAAACGCACGACGATCAATCTTCTCCGTATAATAGGATACGATATGTTTGAAACGTAATATCGGTGTGGTTTATTTAATATACCGTCCATCAATCAAGGTCAGACGGTGTGTATCGTGGTACGGTGTCAGATTGTTGCTCAACATGTGAGCCCAGTCTTGTGGGATTGGAAATCCTATTTGCCACTTATTTAGAAGGCTGATTTGGTGAGGTATATCGTGCCTTACGAGTCTGAGTTTAGTACGGAGATTTAAGGCTTACATTCTATATTTATCATATTTTTGTATTTAAAGGTTTTAGGTAATACATAGGATTGTGAATGATAAATTAGTTCATACGGTTTTACTGCTAAGTGAAAACTGCAGATGGTCACAAACCTCCTTTCACCAATTCGCATTTACGTGGTAGAATATGAATATTGTTCGGCAGTGGGGCTTTATGGGCTGATGTATAAGAATAATGGCTCTACTTTGCTCTATAAATCTGCTCATCTGTAACATTGGGATCAAATATCTTAATTTACATCATCACCTCTGCCACCTCTTCTTGGAGTGAAAGTGTGACCCTGTATATGACAATAAAAAATACATATTGGGGGTCTGTCCAAGAGCGTGCTCGTCGCGACCCCTGCCAGTCATTATGGCTGCAATCTTGGACCGAAGACGTACCGCAGTGCGGGCTAGGGCGTCCCCCCGAGGCGACGCGTACCGGCCCGCCCCCGTCGGTACGAATATAGGTGGAAGCGGCGATGGGGGCCGCCACCCATCACGCCGGGCCCGAACTGGCGAGTCGTGGGGTGCAGAGTGCCGAATAGGCACTTGGAATGTAAGAGGTGGTATGGAAGATAAGATGCATGAGGTGATTGATGTAATGAAAGAGAGACGCCTGGATGCTCTGTGTGTAACAGAGACTAAGCGGAGGGGCAGTGAAACCTGTGATCTGCCTGATGGAACGATGGCTCTGTGGTCTGGTGTACCGCAGAGCAGTCGTGCCAGCATGGGGGTGGGTATCTTGCTGTCCCGTCGCCTGGCCTCTGGAGTGAGAGATTATGGCCTGTGCGATGCGAGACTTCTCTGGGTCCGTTTAAAACTGGGTGTCACTAGAGTATTTTTGGTCGCAGCGTATGCTCCCGTAAGCTCGTCGACACCCCAGGACCTTGAGAAGTTTTGGGATAATGTCAGGGAAGTTCTGGATTTGGCTGAGGCTAACGAAAAGGTGATTCTGTGTGGCGATCTGAACGGATGGGTAGGAACCAGGCGGCAAACTTGCGACGCTGCTCTGGGTCCTTATGGTGATAAGAGAGTGAATGATGCAGGTAAGCTCATTGTAGATGTTTGTTTGGAAAGGGGTCTCCTTGTGTCTAATACGATATTCCAGCATAAGGACATACATATGTATACGTGGAGAAGGAATGAACAAAAAAGCATGATAGATCTGATCCTGGTTGATAACCGTCTCCGAAGCAAACTACAAGATACGCGTGCGTATAGAGGCCCCACTCTGGAATCAGACCACTATCTCGTAGTTGCGCGGTTTAGTGGTCTGTTCAGGAAGTGGAGGCACTGGCGAGAGCGTATCCCCTTCGGAGACCTTGAAAGATTAAAGGTTGAAAAGTTGCAAGATGAGAGCGTGAGGAGAATGTATGAAGACAGAGTCCGGGACAAGCTTTTGACAGCAGGCTCTTCGGACTCAAATGTAGATGAATGCTGGAATAGCCTGAAAGAGAGTTTGGTGGAATCCGCGAAAGAAGTATGTGGTTGCTCAAAGAAGCATATTACAGCAAAAGGTGATGCATGGTGGGATGCGGAGTTGCAAAGTTCCGTAGAAAGTAAGAAGAAAGCGTGGCAGGACTATGTATCTTCTTTGAACCTGAATGCCAGTATGACAGAGATGAAGAAAGAAATATACCGGCAATGCAAGAATGCCACTAAAACTTTAGTGAAAGAAAAGCGTGAAAGAGCCAGTATGATTGAGGAGGAGAGGCTGGCGAAGAACTTCGAGAACAACACCAAACTCTTTTGGAGCAAGGTGAGAAAGGCTCGAGGTGATTCGTCAGGCTCCAGAATGGAAAGGATAAAATCTAAAGATGGTGACATTCTTGCAGACACACAAGCTGTGCTAAACCGGTGGAGTGAATATTTTGGAGAAATGTATGGAGATGACCCGGATGCTGATGCCGCAGACGTGCCTAAAGGCGAGATTGCGGCACCAGAATCAACGGAGGACATCACTATGGAAGAAGTTGAATGGGCGATAGGAAGTATGAAAAACGGTAAAGCTGCGGGAGTAGACATGATATCTGCCGAGATGATCAAATATGGTGGAACTTGCGTCCGGGACGCTTTCCGGGCCCTTGCAAACCTTTGCTGGAGGACCGGTAGAGTCCCTACAGATTGGCGCCGCGCAGTCATAGTACCCTTGTATAAAGGCAAGGGTTCACAATATGACTGCGCCAATTACAGAGCCATCAGTTTGATCAGCTTGGCAGCCAAGGTGTACGGTAAAATTATTGAACGGAGAATGCGCGTGAAGTCCGATGGAATGTTGTGCGAGGCACAAGGGGGTTTCAGGTCTGGAAGAGGATGTTCGGATCAAGTCTTCTCACTCCGCAACATCGTAGAGAAGCATCTGGCAGTGGGGCGGAAGGTTTTCTGCGGTTTTGTAGATCTGGAGAAGGCATTTGACAGAGTTGTGCGAAAGAGACTTTGGGACATTTTGCCAGAGTATGGTATAGATGGCACTCTGTTGCGAGCCGTCCAGTCCACTTATGTGGACTGCAAGGCATGCGTACGGGTGGGTGGTAACAGGTCACCCTGGTTTGACGTTAAAATCGGCGTCAAGCAGGGTTGCGTGTTGTCCGCTAGACTGTTTATAATATATCTGGACAAAAGTCTTCAAAGACTGAAAGCGATGAATGAAGGTGTACAAATGGGTGACTTAGTGGTAAACCATCTACTTTATGCAGATGACGCGGTTTTAATAGCGCCAACAGCCACTGATCTGCAAACACTAGTCACAGTTATGAAAGACGACTGCATGATCAATGGCTTACACTTGAATGTGAAGAAAACCAAGATTATGGTTTTTGAAAGGGAAGAAACCAGAACGAATGTAAGGATTGTGGTTGGTAACGATGTGCTGGAGCAAGTGAATGAGTTTGTATATCTTGGATGCGCCTTCAGTAAGGATGGGAAATACACCGCTGACATAGAGAGAAGAGCGAGTGCAGGGAACAGAGTGAATGGTGCGATGGGAAAGCTACTCGGGAGCCGGCACTTAAGCCATAAGGCGCAGCTGGCCATACATAACGGAGTTCTTGTCCCAACGCTGTTATATGGTAGCGAGAGCTGGGTATGTAAGAAGGAGAATGAAAGTAGGATAAATGCGGTAGAAATGCGAGCTCTGCGGAAGATGTGCGGAGTGAAGCTGACCGACCGCATTAGCAACAGCATAGTAAGACAGCGAGTAGGTATGAAAGATAGTATCGGTGTAAAGATGAGAAAGGGCATGCTCCGTTGGTTCGGGCATATAGAAAGAATGCCAGAGGAAAGAATGACAAAACAGATATACAATGTGAAAGTGGAAGGATGCAGGTACCGGGGAAGACCTAGACTATCTTACCACGACCAAATAAACCGAGTCTTATCTGATGGAAAAGTCAAGAGTCTCCGTAACCGGCGAGCGTGTATGAGACGAACTATGAGAGTCGAGGAAGCCAGAGAGGTATGTAAGGAAAGAACCTGTTGGAACTCTGTACTCTCTGCCTACCCCGCAAGGGATCTGGCGTGAGGTTATAGATAGATAGATAGAAAAAATACACAAAAAGAGGTTAATGGATCAAATCTTTAAAACTGCTTAACGGTTGTATGTTCTACATCATTATCAGCCAAAATTCGTCTACCATAGGATATAGGCCTCCTCTAAAAATTGCCACGATGTTCTTACGGGAAAAAATAAGAAAATGTAGTTTCGGCTATCAAACCAGTTAATCAACTGTATTATCATTTCGTTTAAAATGAACAAAGGAAAGCAAATAACTAGACTCCAAACAAGCGTAAGGATACGAAGCAACAAAGCTTCACATCGGCGCAACAAAAGGTGCGCCAACTCCAGCACAAGTAACACGCATTAAGTATAGAATCAGTGTAAAACTTCCGCAGACGTGTGTCGAGTTGTTGAAATCTATTCTGAAGTGTCTAGACCAGGGAAATATATTGAACATATTACAGAGACGTAGAGCAGTGTTCAAAGAAGTTTATGGGAAATAGGAGGTACTCAGTATAGCCCGTTCCACGTACCCCTTGTAGTATGGGTGGTACGATTGAATTCGGTGCTACCAGTGAACATAAATTCACATACCCCGAATAAAGGGGAAATATGTTATTACTGAAAAAAAAATATATCTAACACATGAAATAAAACTATTTTTTCGGATTTTATCGCGGTTTATTTTGATTTTTAAGTTCCCGACATTTCGAGTGCTTTGCAGCACCCATGGTCACGGGAAGGACTGCGGTGGTAGACGTCCAAAAGGCATAGTTGTTCCGGGGTATCCTCAAACTTCTTAATTATTTTTGTTGGTCCGATCTACGCAGAATGAGCTCACGGTGTCTTGAGGTCTTGCAGTGTTATGCTTGGTTTTGGATTTGATTATATTAATTACTAGATCCCAAGTCGATGGAATAATGTAAAGGTTTTAGATGCTCACGAATTTTTTTCTATTCTGAACACCATTTCTGATTACCTTCTGTCAGTCTTGGACATGCTTACGCCGTTAAAGTAATAATTTAAGAAATAAAGAATCGCACTGACACATTCTGTCTACACTGACATACAATACTACCAACCTAACGCCGAAGGGTAGTGGTACGTGGAACGAACTATAAGTCATGCATGAATAGACTTATTTGTTTATTATCATTACACTTTAAAGAAAAATAAATTAAACATAGTTAACATTAAGTTGATTGTAAGTTGGCAACCTTTTTGGTTACTTTATGGCACCAATGGTCACGGAAAAGACTGATAAATTAACTACCTATATTATACAAGGTGTAACATAATAAACGCAAGACCTCAGACACCCCAATTAGAGAATTGCTTCATAAATTCAAAACGAAAACCAAATTTCCAAATTTAAAGGTTTTTTCCCCTTTTTTAAGCAATTTTATACCCCAAATAACAATTAAACTTGTACGTCTATATGTGCATTTTCAGAAATACTGGTTAGGAATCCATTTGTAATCTCCTTACTGCTATGAATCAAGAATAAATTTAGTTTTTTATAGCGCACTCAAGGAGTAAAAGCATTTTTTGCAAATTTAAAAAAAAAATGTAAGATACATTAAAAATAGTTGGAATCAATTCAGTTATCGATTTAGAACAAACTCCTTTCAGGTCTTGCGTTTATTATGTTACAGCTTGTATATACGTTACCCTATCAATAGGAGACGGTAGCTAACAATATGTAGGAATAAAGCTTGCAGTGTAATCAACGACTGACGGGGCGCTGTCTTCAGGACAAGGTAGAATTTCTTATATAGGTAATGACATATCGAGGCATATAAATATTATTATTATGATGAAAATAATATTATAATGAGCAACTAAGTACTCGTGAATGTTCACGACATATCCCGCGATGGTCAAAGGTCTTATTTAGTGGATTTTTAGAATGACAAGGATGGCAATGTGACAAAAATGGCATTCATATGCCACCTTGCCACAAAACAAATTTACTGATTGTGAAGACTAGTTTATCGAATGTCAATCTTTATATCAGAAGTAGAATCCGAAATCTACATTAAACTGAAAAAAGTATAATAATAGAGGATGCGTCTATTGTCGTGTTGACAAAAGACTTGATATTGATAATTAATCATTTACTTTATTTAATATGGATTATTATGAATTCGTTACTGTTATACTGCTGGGCAAGGTCTATCGTTTTTCCTCGGCTTTGTTTTTGTATTTAGCAGGTCAATCCATTGAAAAGAAGGTAAGTACGTTTAGCCATCTATGTCTAGGCCTACCCGATGTCAAGTGGGGTCGATCAAGTCGATGGTTGTTTTGACCTAAGATGTATAAGATATGCGACGGTAATGGTCAGTCGATCCCCATTTCAGCTTGGTAGTATTTTGATCAATATCTAGGATTTTTGCCACGGAGCCCAATACACTTCTATCGATGTAGATTGTAAGTTAAAGCCCTAGAATATCGCGCTCCATTTTAGTATGATAAACAGCAAATGAAGACTTCTGTAACTTCGTTAAAACAGATCTTTGCAGTGTAATTAGGGGTGGATGTATTGCACATACCTATGAGCTTCCGCCCTACCATTAAGGGAAGGTCGTCCTTAATTAGATCGGTCATAGACCAATGGCTTCTACAGTCGTTTTTCATACGACGTGCCATTTCTTTGTTTTGTCTGTCCTGTAAAGAGACTGATTGGCTTAAGTAAATACGCCTATAGACAAATATGATATGATATTAATGGATGGCAAAATGTGCATTAGACTTTGAACTTGGAACTTTAAGGAGTTAGAGCCTTACATACAGTAAGCACTGAAGAAAGCTACAAAGAAAACGAGATAAAAACTAGATATTCATACAAATAAACAATCGTTAATTCTATTTGTCTAACAATTCGGCCAAAACACAAATTGTTATAAAAATATCCCAATAGTCGTTCGAGTTTCGTACTTACAGATTTATCGTTTTGTTTTCATGGCGATGCGATAGATTAATGTCTATGGAGCAACCAAATGACAGTAGATAGCCAAAGGAAAAAATATCCTTACATCCTATTTTATTAGTACCAATTTTCATATATGTAATGCATAATCTTAATCTTGTAATATCAGGATAAAATATTGCCGGGCGAAACTTCGATGGAGGCAATTCTCATCGGCCCTTGTTCCTCAGCGAGTTTGCATAGGGAACGGACAATTCGGCAAGCGCAGCCATCCCAGAACGTATTCACTCGAACTAGTCGAGAACCGACCCCCTAACGGGAAAGTTTTGATTTAGTGCTTATAGCTGTCCCAGTCGGGAGAGCTCTTTAAAGTTTTAGTCGTGTAATAGAATAAAACTGTTGGAACATTGCTCGTGCTCAGGCATTCATACTGGTTCGGTAAAACATTGTGGGAATGTACGGACTCAACTGCTGGCAACGTTTGGCGACAAAATCTAATGGTGGAACATATCAAATGAATATAACGACTTTGTGCTTCGACTGGTTTAAATATTATGACGATCAACTGATCTGTGGCACATGATAATCGATTAAGTGGTAATGCAGTTTAATTCTCTAATTCAATGTTATGAAAATATAGGTTAACGAAAAAAATGTTTTATATTTATAAAAGCCATGTGTCCGATGGGATTTCTAGTAATACTTTTTATTTAACCTCTATAGTGGACGTATTTTAAAAAAAACCCTTGTTAGGATAATTTGCGTTATACAAGAAACTTTTGTACAAAATGTTGTGCTTCTAATCCCATCAGTTTATTCTGTGCGTGGGCTATTAGTATCTTAAAGATTAGAGAAAAAATATGTGGCCCGGACATTGACCTACCTCGGGCCGTATTTTCAAACAGAGTTTCGCTCTTATTCCTGCATTTGAGGTGCTTAATTCCCATACTTCCATTTCTTATGCATAACGGCAGGAACCAGAGAGGAAATACGAATTTACATAATATTATTACCACATAAACTTATTTTAATTAGATAAATGCGTTTGATTTATATTGCCAGAATTTTCAATTTTCGTTTGCGGCGGACTTTCGACGTAACTGAATATTTATTCGTGCAGAATAGCTCCGTAGTTGTCCGGGCTGTGTTCGATATTTATATTAATACTGGACGGTAAGAGGAAATACCTACATAGAATTTATTTCCGTAGTAGTAATGTTGAGTAAATTATTGAACATTTGTATTTTCTAAATGCGTTACTTTGACAATTTCCTTTGTTATATCTCGAGATTCCAATATTACACACAGGTTAATTATGGTTAACCTAGACTGAAAATAAGGTGACTGTGCCGGATCGGCCGTGAGCGTACAAAGGAGTGCCACCACTGTGGAAGGCCAGAAGGCATGGCTCTGTACACATATTGGTGTGCCCAGCGTGGGATGCGGAGCTGCAGATAATGGCCGCAGAGATCGGAGGGGAGGCGCGCTTGCTGCCGGCTGCAATATCAGCCATGATCGAGAGGGAGAGCGCCTGGGCGGCTACCGTCGCCTTTTGCGAGACTGTTTTGATGCGAAAAACGGAGGCTGAGCGAGAGCGGGAGGAAACCTCCTCTAATCTTGCTCGCAGAAGACGCGTCGGGCAAAGGCGTAGGGCATACGCCGCAAATGACCATCGCCCTACATGAACATAGGCCTGCGGGCGCCGGGCAAGGACAACCCGTTGCCAAAATGGTGGCAGGCTCGTGAATGAAACCCCCCTGTGTCCTGCGCGCCCTCACGGATTAGAACACGAGGATTCACGAGCAACAGACCAGACCCGGCCGCGGCCGCAGATGTTATGCTACTGACGATTCCTGCGGCAGGGCACTCGGGCAAGAGACGGACGCAGGGGATTTTTGTGAATGCGAGCCCCACATAACTGCCACATCACCAAAGCCCGCGATGTGGCAGTTTGCGCTAGACATTTTCCCCCGTTAAAAGAAAAGATTGAAAATAAAGTAAAACCGACAATGTAACAATATAAATACGATGTTTATTTACAATTCCAACGAATGTGAAGTCGTAAAAACTACAAATAATATCACTGGCGTAGTTTTGTTTACCACCACCACCAACTTGTCTTTTCTCCAGTGCGCCAAGAGTACAAGAACAAATGGGATCAGCTTGGAAAATGTGTAACAATAACAAAATAGGGAAACTTGAAAGTGACATCGGGCCATTAGGCAGGCACCGCGGGCTTGACGCGACTCCGATGTTCTGACGATAATGAATCAAAAGTTTTCCACGACGCAAATGGAATACTCTGAAAACTTTTCGGATTGAAAATAGTCATCAGAAACAGGTTCCCCATTTTTGTTTTTTAAATAAAGTTGCTGGTCCAACTTTTCTGACGTCGACAGAGGAAGAGCGATACTCTGAAAAATAAATTTTTAAATTTTACTTAATATTTTCACCCTTTTGGCGTTAAGCATTTCTAAATTACAATTGGAGTTTTTATAGGCACAGATCTATGTTTAGCCCTCGAGAAACCATAATATAATGATAATTGACATATCATCAAAACGGAGTTATTAATGGTTGGCGAGATTTTGGGTAAGATGGCTTTTAGACAACAGTTACTGCACTTATCGTTAGGAGGGTAGAAGTGGTGCTCATGTTTTATACGACTGGCAAGAAGTGTGTATGATATTAATAAGTGCATGCATAGGCATGTTTACAGCACACGCTGCAGTAACTAAGCGCGCAGCAATGCCCAGCAATGCGGACTGGAGAATAAGTGTAGTGTATGTATAGTATATAATGTATATATATCACTAATAATACATAATATATATTTATATATTATGTATTTCATCGCCAGTCTACGTTAGTTGCATATACCTAATGCTTGTTGCCTGGAAATGGAAAGGAAAGATGAAATGGAAAAATATATTAATGTTTTTTTTAAACTGAACCTGTCGTTCTGTAACTCCCCAGTTTTGGGCATGTTGCAGCATGAGATAAGTTTTAACGAGATTCTATTGACTTGCCGCACAACAAATTTACTAAATGAACATGAACGTGACAGCAGGATTACGCGTCATGCTCACGCTCACGTCAAGTAAGTTTTCGTGCTAAGCCCTCTGATCGTAAAAATCAGCACTCATCATCGGAGGGCAGCCGAGCGGATATAGTTGGACCAAAGTTAAAGCTCAACTTTATGTACTGAAAGTACTACAGCTATTTTTTATCATGAAGCAAAAAATTTAACTGGGTGTGTATACATATTTCATTCATTTATTTTATTATATATTTATATAAACCGGTCGTTATGGTTATTTTTTTTGGGAGGCCCTGCAGTGAAAGTCTTTTGGCTGCTGATGATATATTTACATCATATCAATTGGATTCATGGTATACTGATAATGTAGGGATATTATGAATTTTCTTTCATGCAGGTGCAAGTTGTGGAATAATAATATCTTTCCTTTGTTTTACAAAGGCTCTTTAGCAACCGGCACCTTGTTTGTTCGGCATTAGTTGCAACTGCACTTTACGATACCTATCTTTCACGGGCGACGGTTGCCACTTTCCATCAGATGAATCGTATGCCCATGGACCTTCCTAGGCTGTAAAAAATAAAATTATCTGAAGACCAGCACTCAGCACTAGACTAATGTTCGGCGGCTTATAAAATGTTACTTGGGAACTTAAAAATCAAATATAAACCGCGATAAATACCGAAAAATAGTTTTCTTTAAATCTCTCTTTGTAAATGTGACTTATGAATATTGTTCATGTACCTAATATTTACAAAGCAGATTTTATATTATCTAAGTGTACTTTAAGGTAGCATTCTGTTGATTTATACGCATAAATCCATATTTATGCTTATAAATAACCAAAATGCTACCTCAAAGTACACTGGAGTACAAGGACCATTCATTCAAAGTTGATACAAACAACGTAATGAAAGTATTTTAACCTGGTTTTGAGACGATTCTCAAACGGAACTGTTTTGAGATACCTTTATACTATTCTATAAGTGTACAGTTCACTTCACTTTTATAAAAGGTACCAATAAAACAAGTAATAGGTAAATGCGTGCTATTCGCACTACGATCCGACTGAGAATGCGCGGCAAGCGACGAGCGGCGCCCGTCTGCACCGCGAGCCCCACCATCGTGCGCGTTTGTACTTATGATACGTTACAATAAGAATAATATTTTTCACTTACAAGAGAATTCCATAAAAAATGATGCAGTTATTACATTCTGTTTTTTTTTTCCGTAGCACAGTTGATAATTACATAATTTACATTGGCACACAATTACACAAATGAGTGTAAAATCTAATTCGTTGGCCTTGTTTATCACCTTTGATTTTATTAAAGTTTCAAAAAAAATGGGTGAATTATTCAGTGACCTAACCTTAATGCCGTATTTGATTTTAGTTACAGTAATTTAGGTACCTTATTTATACTGAGTTCTTATAGGTATCTTATTAGGTACCTTATTCAGCAAATAAAATACGCCGGTTAGAAGATCTCAAGACAAAGCGCGCAAGATTTGCAACATGCCTAAATTTTTGAAGAGATGCAGATACCACAATCTCATTCCTACGTGTGTCAAGATATCCACCAAGAAAGGCATACGAGGAAGCGCTAAGATCCTAAACCAGGCAAGTAAAAAGTTGTTACGGATGGTGATTAATCAAACGCGTTCCGATCTACACCCCGTCAGCAAAAATATAGAAATTTCATCCAATGAATTAAAGACAGTGTTAACTACATTTGATTTTAATAAAGGCATTGATATCTTAAATAAGCGTGAAACATCTAAATATAATGAATGCAAAAATAAACACGTAATAAAATATAATAAATTAACAACTAAATCAAATGTCAAGAAAAATCATTACGGTCTTACGAAATGCAACCGTGCACCATAGACAACGAATCACGTGCAGTCATCAATCTGTCAAAACAAACATTGGATGAAAACATCGTAAAGGTCCTATCTAAAGGTTTAAATTAATCTGTAACACCTCGAAGGATACCGTATGAGGAAATAATCAGCGCCGTTGAAGACGTCCTATCCAAAAATAGTATAGGGAGGTAAGATTCGGAGGCAATATGTCAGGATGTCTCATCCGTGTTACGTCGAAGTTCAGTGCCCAAACCATTGAGGTGAATAAATACGGAAGAAAACGTCAGTTTGGCGCGTCGAAGAAAGTATAACCACTTAAAAGCTGGCGTAGCTTAGAACCCGACAAATATTTTATAGTAAACATATATCCATCTCTTTTACTCTTGTTCCCCACCATACCGACATTATGTCTATCCGATAGAGGTAACATTATTACTAGTAGTGAGAAGCTCGGTGTTGCTTACTGTATGATTTTTCCCCACAATTCAAATTCATAATGAATATAAATTTTTAATTATATATTTTTTAATTAACTTAACCTTATATATCAGTTTGACTCCAATATTAAAATGAATTACTATAGCAATTCATTTTATTCAATATTAAACTAGAATTGCAATACAGAATATTTGGATATTAGTTAATAGTGTCCATTAGAGTATGTGGTCCAACTATAAAAATATAATTGAATGAGTAATAAACAAAAACACACGAATGGTATGTATTGTATGATTTTCAAAATACGCAGGTTGATGGTTGCAGTCTATTTAGACCGGGTACAATAAATACAAATTTACAAAATGCGTATCTCTTCAACAAATTCAGGAAAACGTGTTGCCTATTTCCTGTTCCAGTGGCGACTTCTTGGTCCAGACGCTAAGAGCGGTAGGCCGCTCCGCTTACTAGACTGAATAGTCGCGGTTTCGATTCCCGCACAGTACAAATCTTTGTGTGACTCTCACATTTTGTTTATGTCTGGATATTTGTTTTTGTGTGATTTTCATGTGTGTAAATGTACCAACGGATGGACGTTGACGGACGATTTAGCGCAGTGGTTAAGAACATGAGCCGCTCCGCCCACTGTGTCTAATAGTCGTAGCAAATCTTTGTGTGACCCACAATTATTTGTTTCGGTCTGGGTATTTGTGTATATGAATTTTCGTGTTTATAAACGCATCCACGACACAAGAATAATTACTAGTGTGGAGCTTTTTAAAAAAAAGCCAAAAAAATCTGGTTAATTCCCTAATTGCCTTCTAGCACAAGCGTGAGAACAAATGTAGTAGAGCTATTCTTTACCAAATCCATACGGCAATTATGTATCTATCTATCTATATCATCACGCCAGATCCCTTACGGAGTAGGCAGAGAGTACAGAGTTCCAACAGGGTCTTTCCTTACATACCTCTCTGGCTTACCCTACTCTCATAGTTCGTCTCATACACGCTCACCGGTTACGGAGACTCCTGACTTGTCCTTTAGATAAGACCCGGTCTATTTGGTCATGATAAGATAGTCTAGGTCTTCCCCGGTACCTACATCCTTCCACTTTCGCATTGTATATCAGTTTTGTCATTCTTTCTTCGGAAATTCTTTCTATATGCCCGAACCAACGGAGCATACCCTTTCTCATCTTCACACCGATACTCTCTTTCATACCTATTTGCTTTCTTACTACGCTGTTGCGAATACGGTCAGTCAGCTTCACTCCGCACATCTTCCCCAGAGCTCGCATTTCCACCGCATTTATTCTACTTTCATTCTCCTTTTTTACATACCCAGCTCTCGCTGCCATATAACAGCGTTGGGACAAGCACTCCATTATGTATGGCCAGCTGCGCCTTTCGGCTTAAGTGCCGGCTCCCAAATAGCTTTCCTATCGCGCCATTCACTCTGTTCCCTGCACTCACTCATCTCTCTATGTCAGCGGTGTATTTTCCATCCTTACTGAATGCGCATCCAAGATATACAAACTCATTCACTTGCTCCAGCACATCGTTCCCAACCACAATCCTTGCATTCGTTCTGGTTTCTTCCCGTACAAAAACCATAATTTTGGTTTTATTCACATTCAAATGTAAGCCATTTTTCATGCAGTCGTCTATCATAACTGTGACTAGTGATTGCAGATCAGTGACTGTTGGCGCTATCAAAACCGCGTCATCTGCATATAGTAGATGATTTACCACTAGATCACTCATTTGTACACCTTCATTCATCACTTTCAGTCTTTGAAGACTTTTATCTAAATATATTATAAACAGTCTAGCGGACAACACGCAACCCTGCTTGACGCCGATTTCAACGTCAAACCAGGGCGACATGTTACCACCCACCCGTACGCATGCCTTGCAGTCCACATAGGTGGACTGGACGGCCCGCAGCGGAGTGCCATTTATACCATACTCAGGCAAAATGTCCCAAAGTCTCTTTCGCATAACTCTATCAAACGCCTTCTCCAGATCCACAAAACCGCAGAAAACCTTCCGGCCCACTGCCAGATGCTTCTCTACGATGTTGCGAAGGGAGAAAACTTGATCCGAACATCCTCTTCCGGACCTGAAACCCCCTTGTGCCTCGCACAACATTCCATCGGACTTCTCGCGCATTCTCCTTTCAATAATTTTACCATACACCTTGGCTGCCAAGCTGATCAAACTAATGGCTCTGTTATTGACGCAGTCATATTGTGAACCCTTGCCTTTGTACAAGGGTAATTATTTAATAAATAATTATGTGCAACATTTGCTTTGAGTAAAGAGCTTATTTCGTTTCATAATATTCTAATAAAATTGCACCCTTTGGGAACCCACAAAATTATTAAAATATATTCGTATAGTACATAATTATAGGTGACAAAATTATCCAATATTTTCCCATAAAGACGGGAACACCAAATGGTATTTTTATTGGCAGCACTGAATCTGAAATTTATTTTTGTAACTTTAAATCGGTTTTTTATTTCATTTACCAGTAAATTTATGAAAAACAAAAAAACTTATGTATGGAAAGTAATTTCGCTTGAGTTATAGTGATTTTGTGACTTCAAATCACGTTTTTACACCACGCATTTACCTATTTTGTGATTTTTTATTAATACGTGTTACTTGATAGACGTCAGGCAGGCTAATGAATGACAAAAGCTTATTTCATGGCTGCGGGCATATTCTTAGCCGTCATACATTTACGCCGTTACTACTAATCTAGTGTTAACATGTATATCAATGGCCCAAACTAAATCTTCCTAAAAATCAATATTTAGCGTTGAAAACCTTACGCAATAGAAAGGATATTACTATTCTCCGCGCGAATAAAAGAAATGCTACGGTCATTATGGATAAGTCAGATTACAATGACAAAATACAATACAAGAACTTTTATCGGATGTAAATACATACAAAAAGGTCAAGACAGACCCAACCACCATTAAAACAAACGTGTGATTTAATAAAGAAGTACTCCGAAACATTGAATCGCAAAACCACCACAGTTGCATGGGCTCCCAAAAATACATAAACCGAATGCTCCCCTACGACCAATCGTTAGCCAAATCGACACACCATTCTACAGATTGGCTCAGCACGTAGCGAAAGTGGGAGAGAGTCCACTCAGAGGACACACAAGAGCACATGTTAAGGCTTGATACCATTTTGTTAGTGAGATCAAAAATCTACATCTCACTGACAATGAAACTATGGTCAGTTGCGGTGTCCAGTCACTATTCACATGCCTACCTGTACAAGACTGTGTCGAAATTGTATAAAGGACGATAGGTTCCCCTGTATCTCCCGTTGTTGCCGATATATTCATGGAAGACTTTGAGGAGACAGCCCATCGTACCTCTCCTGTAAAGCCAAGTTTCTACAAGCGGTATGTAGATACTTTCACAATATTACCATCTGACAAAATCAATGTATTCCTAAATCATCTTAACTCCATTAACCCTAAAATTCAGTTTACAATGGAGTTGGAGGCAAACAATTCCCTAGCTTTCCTAGATGTCTTAGTGATCCGTAACCCCAACAACACCTTAAGCCATACGGTTTATAGAAAAAAGACCCATACTGATAGATACTTAAACGGTGAATCTCACCACCATCCAACTCAGCTACCGTGGGTAAATCTTTGTTTCAGAGAGCACAAAGGGTCCGTGACAAGAAACATCTGGCTGCCGAGCTTCAACATGTCAAGCAAGTCCTGCACGATAATAAGCTTCGGGTCCCACGCCAACGTCATAGTTACCGAGTGAAACCAGCCACAGTCGAGCGTCTCCCTGATTTACTACCATACATAAGAGGAGTCACGGACAAGATAGGCTACATCTTGAAGAGTGCTTCAATTAAAACATTATATAAGCCGCCAAAGAAGATCAGTCCTTTTTTACCATTTGTCAAGTGTCACATCCCTCTACAAGATGCAGGAGTATGCAAGCTTGATTGTGAATGTGGTCTCTCTTATAAAGGACAAACAAAAAGACCGGTAAAAACTCGGATCAAAGAACACATAGCTGACCTAAAACACCGTCGCTCAAAGAAGTCTGCAGTCTGTGAACATGTGCTTGACCGCACCCGCCATAATATCAGATTTGATAGACCACAAATACTCATGAAAGAACACCGATTCCTACCAAGGATGGTTCGTGAGGCAATTGAAATTAAAAACTACATTCTAATTTCAATAGAGAAGATAGCTGGGTGCTTCCATCGACTTGTGATTCGGTAATTAATGTAGTCAACTCCAAAACTAAGCATAACATTGAAAGACCTCTAGACACCGTGAGCTCATTCTGCGTAGACCGGACCAACAAACATAATTAAGAAGTTTAAGGGTACCCCGGAACAATAATGCCTATTGGACGTCTAACATCTCAGTCCCTCCCGTGACCATGGGTGCTGCAAGGCACTCGAAACGTCGGGAACTTAAAAATCAAAAATAAACCGCGATAAAATCCGAAAAATAGTTTTATTTCATACCTTATTCATGTTTGGCAGAAAACTCTTCGAACAAATCTACTGTCATTAAGAAAAAATTAACAGTATCATACTAATATAAGAACCTACTCTGTTTACTGGGGATCTCGATGAGTTACTTGGTGATGAATATTTGAACAACTATTCCCCAACATAATTATTAACGGGCAGTTATCTGAAATGTGTTCTGAACTACAATACGACTCAATTAATTTTGACTAGTTACTTGTAAAAGTTCTCATTAAACAAGTGTTTTAAATTGCTTCAAGTTTGATGCATTTGCGCCCGCTACTCAAGAGATAAATTTGTTCGAAAACTAGCTGAATGTGAAAAGTTTAATGCGCACTTTATTACACGAGTGACATATTTCTTTGTTTTCTGACTACACTGTGGGAAGGCGCGACCTTACATAACAGAAGTTTAGTATTAATGAAAATCTCGTGAGTGTAACCGCAATCGGTTTATATCTAAAAATAAACACCTTCATGTCTGTATTCCCCAAGCGGGGGTAGAGGTATATTGTGTATACTTACATATTATTTTTTAAGCTTCAATGTGATAAGTGGCGCGGCGCGCCTATTGTCACTATAACTAATACAATTTCAGGTTCCGGAATGCTATTAGGAGTTTTCCAACAGAATTTTTTTTTCACAATCCTGATCTTTTCCATATTCATTTTCCTGCTCAATACCGCAGTTTATATTCTCGCGCTGACCAGGTTAACTTCCATTTCTCTGCTCACTACCGCACGAATTAGCTGCATAATATAATTCAGGTAATTTTCGTATAAGAAATATGGAGATCCACAGGAAAACCAAAGCCATCGACATAGCTCTTAGAAGTTATCGAGTGGCAACGAAACCGGAAGCCGAAGCAGGTCCCTCACAAGGTGGACCGATGACCTGGTGAAGGTAATAGGTAAAGCTGGACGCGTGTAGCATAAAGCCCGTCGTCATAGTGATCTTTGGATTGATTGGAGGCCTTATCTTCAGCTGATGATGATGAAAGGTTCTTTAATAAAATGCGCTACTCATACAACCGTCTCGTATCAAACGAAGTTCTACCGGTTGTCTTCATAAATGCGCGACGATCAATCTTCTCCGTGTTATAGGAAACGATATGTTTGAAACGTAATATCGGTGCGGCTTATTTAATATACCGTCCATCAATCAAGGACAGACGGTGTGTATCGTGGTACGGTGACAGATTGTTGCTTAACATGTGAGCCCAGTCGTGTGGGATAGGAAATCCTATTTGCCACTTATTTAGAAGGCTGATTTGGTGAGGTATATGGTGCCTTAGAGTGAGTTTAGTATTTTTATTTCAGGCTTACATTTCTTTATTTGTATGAATTTTGTATATAAAGGTTTTAGGTAATACATCGGACTGTAGATAATAAATAAGCTCATACGGTATTACTGCTGAGTGAAAACTGCAGATGGTCTCAAACCTGCTTCCACCAATTCGCATTTACGTGATGGAATATGATTTTCTCTGTTCGGCAGTCCGGCTTTATGGGCTGATGAATAAGAATGATGGCTCTAATTTGCTCTATAAATCTGCTTAGTATTATGATAATACGCTCATATCTTACATTAACACCAAAAATCTTAATTTTACATCATCACCTCTGTCACCTCTTCTTGGAGAAAAAGCCGTGACCCTGTATATGATAATAAAAAATACACACAAAAAAAGTAAATAAATCAAATCTTTATAACTAGTTAAAAATTGCCACGATGTTCTTACGGGAAAAAATAATAAAATCAAATTTCGGATATCAAACCAGTTAATCAACCGTATTGTCATTTCTTTTCAAATGAACAAAGGAAAGAAAATAACTAAACTCCAAACAAGCGTAAGGATACGAAGGAACAAAGCTTCACATCGACGCAACAAAAGGTGCGCCAACTCCAGCACAAGTAACACGCATTAAGTAGAATCAGTGTAAAACTTCCGCAGACGTCTGTCGAGTTGTTGAAATCTATTCTGAAGTTTCTAGACCAGGGAAATATATTAATTTAACATACTACAGAGACGTGGAGCAGTGTTCAAAGAAGTTTAAGGGAAATAGGAGGTACTCAGTATAGCCCGTTTCACGTACTACTACCCCTGTAGTATAGGTTGGTACGATTGAATTTAGTGCTGCCAATGAACATAAAATCATATACCCCTAATAAAGAGAAAATATGTTAAAAATTACCAAAACCAAAATCACGCCAGATACCTTGCAGGTTAGGCAGAGGGTACCAAGTTCAACAAAATCTTTTATAAAAGTAAGGATCTTAGGGTAATAACATTAAATTTATATTTTTCGATCTATACAAGTTAAAAAACAAAAAAAAAGTCCGGGACAAGCTTTTGACAGCTGGTTCTTCGGACTCAAACATAGATGAATGCTGGAATTGTCTGAAAGAGAGTTTGGTAGAATCAGCGAAAGAAGTATGTGGCTGCTCAAAGAAGCATAGCACAGCAAAAGGGGATGCATGGTGGGACACAGAGTTAAAAAGCTCTGTAGAAAGTAAGAAGAAAGCGTGGCAGGACTATGTCTCTTCTTTGAATCTAAATGACAGTATGACGGAGATGAAGAAAGAAATATACCGGCAATGCAAGAATGCCACCAAAACCTTAGTGAAAGAAAAGCGTGAAAGAGCTAGTGTGATTGAGGAGGAGAGGCTGACGAAGAACTTCGAGGTGATTCGTCAGGCTCCAGAATGGAAAAGATAAAATCTAAGGATGGTGACATTCTTGCAGACACACAAGCTGTGCTAAACCGGTAGAGTGAATATTTTGGAGAAATGTATGAGAATGCCCCGGATGCTGGTGCCACAGACGAGCCCAGAGGCGAGTTTGCGGCACCAGAATCCACAGAGAACATCACTATGGAAGAAGTTGAATGGGCGATACGAAGTATGAAAAATGGTAAAGCTGCGGGAATAGACATGATATCTGCCGAGATGATTAAATATGGTGGAACTTGCGTTCGGGACGCTTTTTGGGTCCTCGCAAATCTTTGCTGGAAGACCGGTAGAGCCCCTACAGATTGGCGCAGCGCAGTCATAGTACCCTTGTATAAAGGCAAGGGCTCACAACATGACTGCGCCAATTATAGGGTCATCAGTTTGATCAGCTTGGCAGCTAAGGTGTATGGTAAAATTATTGAACGGAGAATGCGCGAGAAGTCCGATGGAGTGTTGTGTGAGGCACAGGGAGGTTTCAGGTCTGGAAGAGGATGTTCGGATCAAATTTTTTCCCTCCGCAACATCGTAGAAAAGCATCTGGCAGTAGGCCGGAAGGTTTTCTGCGGTTTTGTGGACCTGGAGAAGGCGTTTGATAGAGTCGTGCGAAAGAGACTTTGGGACATTTTGCCAGAGTATGGTATAAACGGCACCCTTGATCGGCATCAAGCAGGGTTGCGTGTTGTCCGCTAGACTGTTTATAGTGTATCTGGATAAAAGTCTTCAAAGACTGAATGCGATGACTGAAGGGGTAAAAATGGGTGATCTAGTGATAAACCATCTATTGTATGCAGATGACGCGGTTTTGATAGCGCCAACAGCCACTGATCTGCAAACACTAGTCACAGTTATGAGAGACGACTGCATAAACAATGGCTTACATTTGAATGTGAAGAAAACCAAAATTATGGTTTTTGAACGGGAAGAAACCAGAACGAATGCAAGGATTGTGGTTGGTAACGATGTGCTGGAGCAAGTGAATGAGTTTCTATATCTTGGATGCGCCTTCAGTAAGGATGGGAAATACACCGCTGATATAGAGAGAAGAGTGAATGCAGGTAATAGAGTGAATGGTGCGATGGGAAGGCTACTTGGGAGCCGGCACTTAAGCCAAAAGGCGCAGCTGGCCATGCATAACGGAGTGCTTGTCCCAACGCTGTTATATGGCAGTGAGAGTTGGGTATGTAAGAAGGAGAACGAAAGCAGGATAAATGCGGTCGAAATGCGAGCTCTGCGGAAGATGTGCGGAGTCACGCTGACCGACCGTATTCGCAACAGCGTAGTAAGAAAGCGAGTAGGTATGAATTATAGTATCGGTGTAAAGATGAGAAAGGGTATGCTCCGTTGGTTCGGGCATATAGAAAGAATGCCAGAAGAAAGAATAACACAACAGATATACAATGCGAAAGTGGAAGGATGTAGGTGCCGGGGAAGACCTAGACTATCTGACCATGACTAAATAGACCGTGTCTTAGCTGAAGGGCAAGTCAAGAGTCTCCGTAACCGGCGAGTGTGTATGAGACGAACTATGAGAGTGGAGGAAGCCAGAGAGGTATGTAAGAAAAGAACCTGTTGGAACTCTGTACTCTCTGCCTACCCCGCGAGGGAGCTGGCGTGATGATATAGATAGCATACAAGTTAAATTAATGGAATTCGAAACGTAAATAATTTCCAATGAATTTTAAACCACACTATAATATCGATAACAACGGGTAACTAAAATATTACCTGGTAACTATATACGATAGCCTAGTGGTTAGACCGTTGGATTGCAAAGTCAGAGGTCTCGGGTTCAAACCCAGGGATGCACCTCTGTCTTTTCGAAAGCATGTGCGTTTTAAAAATTAACTATCACTTGCTTTAACGGTAAAGGAAAAAATCGTGAGGAAACCTGCATACCAACGAGTTTCTCAAAGGTGTGTGAACTTCGCTAACCCACACTGAGGCCAGGACTATGGCTTAAACCCTCTCAGTTTCAGCGGTGGCTCGTGCCCAACGGTAGGATAGTTTCTTAACAGGGCTAATATTATTATTATTATATTATTTTACCTACCTATCATGGCAGCAACCTGTTCTCATCATCGTTATAAGATAATTAAAAGTACTTTCTTAGGTTTTTCACGCTTACTAAAATTCCCTATTATGAACACCATTTCTGATAACCTTCTCTCAAAGTCTTGGACATGATTACGCCGATAAAGTGATTATTATTCAGGAAATAAACAAACGCAGTGACACAAGCTGTCTATTCCGATGCTTTGACATCGCTTCTTTCCGTTCCGGATACGGACGATGACGGCGACGAAGTCGTAGATCCCTAGCCTAGCCCGCCGACCGGCGCACTTAGTACACCCCCCTTCCCCTGTAGCGACTGTCCAAACCGAGGCGTTCCTCTTTCAGGTGCCCTGGAGTATGTCGCCCGCTTGCCCTTGTGGCTCGAGCGTAGTGGTTGCACGCTCGCCCTTATGTCCGGTGAAGCTGTAAAGGCCTCACGGCCAACAGCGTATATCACTCAAACACACACACACACACACTGGCAAACAATACTACCAACCTAACGCCGAAGGGTAGTGGTACGTGGAAAGGGTTATATGTCATGTATGGATAGATTTATTTGTTTTGTTTCATTACATTTTAAATAAAAATAAATTAATCATAGCAAATTTATTGCGATATATTGTTGATTACAAGTTGACAACATTTCGGGTACTTCATGGCACCAATGGTCACGGAAAGAACTGAAAAATTAACTACCTATATTATATATACGTGACCCTATTAATAGGAAACGGTAGCTAAATGTATATAGGAATCAAGCTTTGACTGTAATCAATGATGGGCAGGTCGCTGTCTTCAGGACGACGTAGAATTCCTTAAATAGGTAATGACATATCGAGGCATATAAAATTATATTACATTGAGCAAGTAAGTATTCGTGAATGTTCACGACATATCCTGCGATGGTCAAAGGGTTTATTTTGTGGATTTATAGAATGACAAGGATGGCAAAGATCGCATTTATATGCCACCTTGTCACAGGATAAATTTGCTGATAGTGATGGCCAGTTTATCGAATGTCAATCTTTATATCAGGAGTAGAATCCGAAATCTACAATAAACTGAAAAAAGAATAATAATAGGGGGTGCGTCTATTGTCGTGGTGACAAAAGACTTGACCTTGATCATTAATCATTTACTTTATTTATTATGGATTATTATTCATTCGTTACTGTCATATTGCGGGGCAAGGTCTACCGATTTTACTTGGCTTTGTTCTTAAATTTAGCAGGCCAATCGATTGCAAAGGAGTCAAGTACGTCTAGCCATCTATGTCCAGGCCTACCTGATGTCAAGTGGGGTCGATCAAGTCAATGGTTGTTTTGACCTAAGATGTGTAAGACATGCGACATAAGGTTATGGCCAGTCTAGCCCTATTTCAGCATAGAAGTATTTTGATCAATATCTACGATTTGCGCAACGGATTCCAATACACTTTGATCAACGTGGTCGGTAAGTTCTACTAAACAGCAGATGTAGACTTGCGTAACTTCGCCAAAAACAAATCTATGCACTATAAGTAGCTATTGCACATGCCCATGAGCTTCCACCCTACTTTTAGAGGAAGGTCAGACGACCTTAGTTAGATCTTTCATGAGCCAATGGCTTCTGCAGTCGTTTTCCACACAATGTGCCATTTCTTTGTTTTGTCAGTCCTGCCATATAAATAAATGGATATATTTATGAGCATTTGACTTTAATTTGGAACATCAAGAAGGAGTAAGAGCCTTATATCCAGTAAGTACTAAAGAAAGCTACGAAGAAAGCGAGATAAAAACTAGATATTCATACAAATAAACACTCGTAAATTCTATTTGTCTAAAAATTCGGCCAAAACAAATTGTTATAAAAATATCCCAATAGTCGTTCGAGTTCCGTACTTACAGATTTATCGCTTTGTTTTCGTGGCGATGAGATATATTAATGTCTATAGAGTACCCAAATGACAATAGAAAACCAAAGGAAAATATATCCTATTTATTAGTTCCAATTTTCATGTATGTAATGCAACATCTTAATCTTGTTATATCAGGATAAAATATTGCCTGGCGAAACTTCGATGGAGGCAATCCTCTCGGCCCTTGTTCCTCAGAGAGTTTGCATCGGTAACGGACAGTTCGGCAAGCGTGGAGACTCAACTGCTGGCAACGTTTGGCGACATAAAATCTAATGGAACATATCAAATGAATATAACGACTTTGTGTTTCGACTGGTTCAAATATTGTAACGATCAAATGAACTGTGGCACATGATAATCGATTAAGTGGTTATGCAGTTTAATTCTCTAATTCAATGTTACGAAGATATAGGTTAACGAAAAAAATGTTTTATATTTATAAACGCCGTGTGTCCGACGGGATTTCTATTGATAATTTTTATTTAACCTCTATAGCGGACGAATTTTGTAAAATCCCTTGATAGAACAACTTGCGTTATATAAGAAACTGTGGGCTATCTTGCGTGGGCTATTAGTATCTTAAAGGTTTGAAAACACGGTCCAGGGTCTCTACCCTGGACCGTGTTTTCAAACAGATATATGATTCGCTCTTATTCCTGCATTTGCGGTCCTTAATTCCCATACTTCCATTCCTTATTCAGAATGGAAGAACCAGAATAAAAATGTGAATTTACAGACTATTATTATCGCCTAAACTTGTTTTAATTAAATAAATGCGCTCGAGTTTGAGTTATATTGCCAGGATTTTCAATTTTCCATTGCGGCGCACTTTCGACGTAACTGAATATTTAATCGTGCAGAATAGCTCTGTAGTTGTCTGGGCTTACACACAGGTTAAATTATGGTAAACCTATATTGAAAATAAGGTACCTGTGCCGGATCGGCCGTGGGCATACGAAGGAGTGCCACCACTGTGGGAGGCCAATAGACATGGCTCTGCACACCATTGGTGTGCCCAGCGTGGGATGCGGAGCGGCAGATAATGGCCGCAGAGATCGGATGGAAGGCGCTCTCGCTGCCGGCTGTAATATCAGCCATGGTCGAGATTTGACATTTTTAGCGACTGTCGCTTTTGCGAGGCTGTTTTGACACGGAAAAAGGAGGCTGAGTGAGAGCGGGAGGAAAACTACTCTAATCCTGCTCGCAGAAGACGTGTCGGGCGAAGGCGTAAGGCCGCCGCAAATGACCTCCACCCTCCATGAACATAGACCTGTGGGCGCCAGGCAAGGGCAATCCGTCGCCCGATCAGTGGCAGGCCCGTAAAGTAAGCGCGCTGTGTCCTGCGCGCCCTCACAGAGGAGAGCACGGGCTAAAGACGAGGTCTGTGCGAAACAGACCAGACCCGCCCGCTCTTAGATGTTATGCCACTGACGATTCCTGCGGCAGGGCACACGGGCAAGAGACGGACGCGGAGGGTTTTTGTGGATGCGAGCCCCACATAACAGCCACATCACCAAAACTCGCGATGTGGCAGTATGCGCTAGAAATTTCCACCGTTAAAAAAAAGATTGAAAATAAGGTAATACCGACAATGTAACAATATAAATACGATGTTCATTTGCAATTTAAACGAATATGAAGTCGTAAAAACTACAAATGGTATCACTGGAGTAGTTTTGTTTACATAGTCTACCACCAATTTGTCTGTTCTCCAGTGCGCCAAGAGTACAAGAACAAATGGAATCAGCTTGAAAAATGTGTAATAATAACAAAATGGGGAAACTTGAAAGTGACATCGGGCCATTAGGCAGGCACCGTGGGATTGACGAGGACTCCGAGGCTCTGACGATAATGAATCAAAAGTTTTCTACGACGCAAATGGAATACTCTGAAAACTTTTCGGATTGAAAATAGTCATCAGTAACAGGTTCCCCGTTTTTGTTTTGTAAATAAACACAGTGGTCCAACTTTTCTGACGTCGACAGGGGAACTCCTATTTTCACTCTTTTGGCATTAAGTATTTAGCATTTCTGAATTACAATTAAAGTTCTTTAATAATAATAATAATAACCTCATTTACATAGTCCTTGTTTCTTTCCATAATTTACAATAGTCCTTGCACCTGCCGGGGTCAGTTCGCTGGTTATGTTTATTCATTTTTAGCAAGTGATCTCAGCAGGTGGCTTACATAACATTAACTTCTCGCAAAGGGTCTCTACGTGTTGGACCCATGTCCCCATGCAAGCCTTTCAAAGGTCCGGGTAAAGCCCGTGAATCTCAGCGAGATACATATATAATAATAATAATAATAATACACTTTATTGTACACCAAAAAATCAATACAAGAAACAAATTTAATACAAAAATAGTACAAATTGCGATCTTATCGCTTACAGCAATTTCTTCCAGACAACCGTTGGAAGGAAAACAAATAAGAATAAAAATAAAAAGGGCAGTTGGTGGCGTACACTATTGATGATAATTTATAATACATACATATATAATATAAACCTAGTCATATATATATATATATATATATATATACAGACATTACAATATACACTATACACATATTATAGCTAAACACAGATAAGGATAAATAGCAAATAATCATATTATTGACAGTGACTCTTAACCATGTTTTTGAACGAAACCAACGACTTTGCACGTCTAACTGACACTAGCAATGCATTTCACAGACGGACGGCTTGAATGGTAAAGGATTTATCGAAGAAATTTGTGGAATGCATCGGCATTTTCAGTTTTAAATTTTCTGATGATCTCAGGAACCTCGAGTGTGTTTCATGAAGAAACTCAAATCGATCTTTGAGATAAGAGGGGGTTATTGGATTATACAGGACACTGTACAGAAGTGATAATATATGAGAATTCCGGCGAAGGCGAATTGGCAGCCACTTGAGCTTTGTACGAAATTCAGAGACATGGTCATATTTACGCAAGCCAAATATGAACCTAACACAAAAGTTTTGAAGTCGCTCAAGTTTATTAAGTTGCTGCTCTGTGAGGTTTAAGATAGCTGGCGTCTGCATAGTCTATTATAGGGAGTAGAAGAGATTGTGCGAGTGCAATTTTTGTGGCAGTTGGAAGATTGCGCAACCTTCTTAATGAACCTGCAGAAGCAAAAACCTTTCGGCTGAGCTCCTGCAGCTGTGGACCTCAAGTAAGATTGGTATCGATGTAGATTCCCAAATCTTTTACGCTTTTACTTATTGGTATAGTGACACCATTAAAAATAATTTGGGGAAGTTGCGACCAATTGATACGTGAAGTAAGTCTGGAACTACCAATAACAATCACTTGTGTCTTAGTTGGATTAACATTGAGACCGTAGCACCCACTCCATTTACATATCTTAGATAAGTCATGATTCATAGTATTCACAGCTTCCGACAGCCTGGCTAATGGCGCCTGTGTGTATATTTGGAGATCATCTGCGTAAAGGTGATATGACGAACGTAATTGATTGGGAATGGAGTTAATAAAAAAGTAAAGGAGATAGAACGCCACCCTGTGGTACACCGGCACTAGTGTTACACCAAGAAGAGTAAGTTTCATCGATGCGAATGCGTTGCCGGCGACCAGACAGGTAGTTACGAAACCAGTCAATTGCCGTTGGAGATATGTTAATAGAGCATAGGACTCCAAGCAAAATATCAAAATCCACAGTGTTAAAAGCATTGCTGAAGTCAAGTAGTGTTAGTATAGTCAAATTGCTATTTTTCATACCCAATCTTATGTCGTCTGTGATGTTCACCAAAGCAGTAACGGTGCTGTGACCAGGACGAAATCCTGACTGGAATGGATTAAGAAGGGAGTTCTTATTGAGGAATCTGCTGAATTGGTCGTGGACAAGACGCTCAAGAACTTTGGATAGGAAAGGTAATATGGATATTGGACGATACTCGGAGACAGATTTAGGATTGGATTTTTTAGGCAAGGGTGTTATTTGGGCTTCTTTCCAAGAGGATGGGAAATCTCCGCTAGATAGAGAGTGGTTAAAGATATGGCAAATGATGGGAAGGATTTCGTCAAGGATAGGAAGGATCATTTTGCGGCTAATACAATCATTCCCGACTGCATTTGATGTGATCGATTCTATGCTCTTTTTAATACCACAAGCAGTAAATTGACTAAAAACAAAAGGTGAATAATCGGGCGTTGGAATGGATGAAAGATAGTTAAGCGTACTTAATTTCGTAGTCTTATCAAAGTTAGACGAAGTCGAAAAATTCTGATTGAGGAGGTTAATATCTAAATCTTTAGGGAAGTTATCTTGACGAGATTTACCGACCCCCATTGATTTAAGAAACTTCCAAACCTTTATTGGATTTCCATTTTGAACCGAACTATGGATGTGTTGGCGTTGAGCATCCCTACGCAGCTTGTTGCAGTGATTCCGGATGGCAATGTAGTTGATCCAATTAAAATCGGTGGATCTAGCTTTAAACTTTTCATTTTCACATTTCATTGCCACTTTTTTGTTCATCAATAAATTAATGTCCTCAGTTAACCAGGGTGCCGGAAGATGTTTAACTCTGACAGGGTGAATAGGAGCATGCAAATCATACAGCTGAATTAGCGTAGACGTGAAGATATTAATTTTGTCATCTAGTGTGTCCGCTAACAACAAGGGTTGCCAGTCAATGCTAGCGGCATCTTGTCGAAGCCTGTCAACATTAATGCCACTAAAATTACGCTGCAGAAGAATTTTAACTTTGGGCTTAGGTGGCCTTATTTGTAAGAAATAGAAACTAAATCATGATAAGAGAAGGCGTCAGCTGGCCGTGCTTGGCTACATGTGCAGTTGAGGAAACAAATATAAGATCTAAAAGTGAAGGAGTAGAATTAGGGAAATGATGAGTAGCATCAAGAGGAAGAATTGATAGATTACAGGATTCAAGAACTGATTTAAGGTAATGATATGATATTCGTTCTTCCAGAACGAATATCATTTTTCAGCAGACATGTGTTAAAATCGCCCATTATAATGCTATGACTGTAAGAAGGGACAGCATTTTCCAAAAGACTCTCAAAGGAGGAAAAGAAATCAATACGTGTAGTATTCACCGAGAAGTATTTTAGAAAGGCAGAGCTCAATGTCTATAAAAAGATGCTCACTAGCGTTTGATGGAGGTGGTTGTGGCGATAAATCAACTAGAGAAAAAGGAATATTTGGACGGAGATATATCGCAACACCGCCACCTCCTCCAACTGCACGGTCGTTTCTGATGAGATTAAAGCCAGGAAGAGAATATAGCGTAGACGGAAGGCACGGTTTTAGCTAAGATTCTGAAACAAGGATTGCGTGAATATCCTTACAGTCAAAGCTTGCCAGCGTATCAGAAAAATGGGACGGGATGCTTTAGGCATTATTATGAACCACATTAAAGTTCCTAGTAACATCAGAAAAGGTAGACGTGAGGGTATCAGTAAGAGATGGAACACTAATGAAACTGTCATCGTTGCTTTCTAAAGAGAAGAATGTATCGGTATCACTTTCACTCTCATGTTCGGTCATAGCTAATTTTATGTGTAGCTATATGAGTAATATATATATATATGTATAATCAAATAATATATTAATGCGTTTTTTATAGGCACAGATCTATGTTTAGCCCTCGAGAAACCATAATATAACGATAATTGACATATCATCAAAACGGAATTATTAAGAGTTGGTGAGATTTTTGGTAAGATGGCTTCTAGACAACAGTTACTGCACTTATCTTTAGGAGGGCAGAAGTGGTGCTTATGTTTTATACGACTGGCAAGAAGTTTATATGATATTAATAAGTGCATGCATAGGCATGTTCACAACGCACGCTGCAGTAACTAAGCGTGCAGCAATGCCCAGCAATGCGGACTGGAGAATAAGTTGAGTGGTCTTTATTTTAAGAATATTATGAATTAACCCTGTATAATATATGTAATATGTATTTCATCGCCAGTCCATGTTCGTTGAATATACCTAATGCTTATTGCCTGGAAATGGAAAGGAAATATATACATATTGCAGCATGGGACAGGTTTTAATGAGATCCTATTGACTTGCCGCTTGTTGTAGACTAGCCAACTGACAAAGCCTTATTTAAACAACACAACTTTTGGCAATATTATGGAAGCGATTTTCCCTGGTAAAGTTTTTATCTTAGTTCAATACAGCCATCTAAAATAGTATTATTGCCTTTAGCAGTAGTTTTATATTAAGTACATACGATAAATGCGAAAGTTCTCGTTGATATTGTTTCCTGTTTTTCGTGAATTAGAAAGTTTGAATTCTTTGTACCAAGAATATTAATTTAATTGTTGTTTTATTGTTAATCAATGATTTTATTTAGTGTATCTAGTGTTTCCCGGCTTAGAATAGGACCAACCCATCTCATCCCATTGGGTGTCGTACAAGGCGACTAAGGGAAAACTAGGGAATGGGCAGCAGCGTTCCCTTAGCACTTCGACGACCAATAACTGCGCTCGCCAACCCGCCTGCCAAGCGTGGCGAGTATGGCAAACACCCCCAATTATGGAAGAATGTAAGAAAACCAGGCCCCTAGTCCCCGGCGGTCCTGTTCGTCCTGGCCACGGTAGCAGCCATGGTAACGACAGGACAAGGGGTGCTAAGAATCTCCGGCAGAGATTCGGCTACCACCAACACCGAAAATTGGCCCTGGTGACATACAACGCACGCACGTTAAGGACAGATGAGAAGCTAGTTGAGCTGGAAGAAGAGATAAACAAGTTGCGGTGGAATATTGTTGGTTTATCGGAGGTCCGAAGAAAGGGCGAGGACACGATAACCTTAAAATCCGGCAACTTGTTTTACTACCGGGAGGGCGAACAGCAGTCCCAAGGTGGTGTCGGATTTATCGTCCACAAGTCACTCATAGACAACGTTGTGTCCATCACTAGTGTGTCGAGCAGGGTAGCGTACCTGATACTCAGAATATCCAAAAGATATTCGCTGAAGGTCATACAGGTCTACGCACCGACCTCGGCATACTCAGATGATGACGTCGAAGTAATGTATGAGGACATTAGTAGAGCCATACATACTTCCAAAGCACACTTTACAGTGGTTATGGGTGACTTCAATGCGCGGCTGGGCAAACGGGGCGATGATGAATTGAGAGTGGGGCAATTTGGATATGGGCAACGCAACCCCAGGGGTCAGAGGCTGGCCGAATATCTGGAGAAGGAGGGACTCTTTATGATGAACTCTTTCTTCCGGAAGCCGCCTCATAGGAAATGGACCTGGATGAGCCCTGATGGTTCCACAAAAAATGAGATAGACTTCATCATGAGCACCAAGCGACAAATATTTAATGATGTCTCCGTGATTCACAGGGTAAAAACCGGCAGTGATCACCGAATGGTCAGAGGCACATTAAATATTAATGTCAAAATGGAAAGATCGCGTCTGATGAAGTCTACGCTCCGACCTTCTAATGCACATATCCAAAACCCCGAGAACTTTCAACTCGAATTGTCAAACCGCTTCGAATTGCTAGACAGCAGCGCATCAGTGGACGAAATCAACAATAGGTTGGTAGAGACTGTCCATACGGTCGGGTCTAAGCATTTTAAGCCCCACCGTAAAAATAGGCCTCAAAAGCTATCCGACTACACCCGAAACCTTATGGCTGAGCGACGTACCATGACACTCCAAACCTCCGATGATGCTAAGTCCTATAGGCAGCTCAATGGACAGATATTGAAGTCCTTGCGACACGATTTACGGTCCTTCAATACAAGACGTATTGAGGATACCATAGAGCAGAACAAGGGTTCCAAAGTGTTTGCAAGAGACGCGTCTATTGGGCAAAGCCAGTTGACGAAGCTGAAGACGGAGGACGGAAACGTAACGTCGAATAGGTCAGAAGTGCTCAGGGAGATAGAGAGGTTCTATGGGCAGTTGTATACCTCAGTAGCTGAACCTGTTGTTGACTTGGTAAAAGACCCAAGAGCCAAGCTAACCCGACACTACACAGAAGATATCCCGGACATCAGCCTGTATGAGATTGGGATGGCTCTCAAACACCTTAAAAACAACAAAGCGCCGGGTGAAGACGGAATTACCGCAGAGCTTCTGAAAGCGGGCGGATCGCCGGTACTAAAAGTCCTTCAGAGGCTGTTTAATTCCGTCTTGCTCGAAGGAAAAACGCCGGAAGCGTGGAACAGGGGTGTGGTGGTACTCTTTTTCAAGAAAGGTGATAACACTTTACTGAAGAATTATAGGCCCATCACACTGCTGAGCCATGTTTATAAGTTGTTTTCGAGAGTCATTACGAATCGTCTCGAACGCAGGTTTGATGACTTCCAGCCTCCCGAACAAGCCGGTTTCTGGAAAGGCTTTAGTACCATAGACCACATACATACGCTGCGGCAGATTATACAGAAGACCGAGGAGTATAATCGGCCACTATGCTTGGCGTTTGTGGACTATGAGAAAGCCTTCGATTCGATCGAGACTTGGGCGGTTCTTAGATCTCTCCAGCGATGCCGCATTGACTATCGGTACATTGTGGTGTTGAGGTGCTTGTATCATAACGCCACCATGTCAGTCCGAGTACAGGGGCAGTGCACGAAGGCGATCCCCATAAAAAGAGGAGTAAGGCAGGGAGACGTCATTTCTCCGAAACTGTTTACGGCCACCTTAGAGGACGCCTTGAAGCTCTTGGAATGGCAAGGACTTGGCATCAACATCAATGGCGAATACATCACTCACCTTCGATTTGCCGACGACATTGTGGTCGTGGCGGAGTCGCTGGAAGATCTAGGACGAATGCTCGGTGACCTCAACAGAGTATCTCAACAAGTGGGTCTTAAAATGAACATGGACAAAACGAAAATAATGTCTAAAGTCCATGTCGTACCCACCGCACTCACCGTTGGGAACTCTACTCTTGAAGTTGTCGACGAATACATTTACCTGGGACAGGTAGTCCGGTTAGGTAGGTCCAACTTTGAGAGAGAGGTCAATCGACGAATCCAACTCGGCTGGGCAGCGTTCGGGAAACTGCGCAACATCTTCTCATCCAAAATACCTCAGTGCCTTAAGACTAAAGTTTTTAGTCAATGTGTGTTACCAGTGATGATATATGGATCAGAGACGTGGTCTCTTACAATAGGTCTCATAAAAAAGCTCAGAGTTGCTCAGCGAGCTATGGAGAGAGCTATGCTCGGCGTTTCTCTACGCGATCGAATCAGGAATGAGGAGATTCGTAGAAGAACCAAGGTCACCGACATAGCCGTTAAGATTAGCAAGCTGAAGTGGCAATGGGCGGGCCACATAGCGCGTAGATCGGACGGGCGTTGGGGCAGAAAGATTCTAGAGTGGAGACCACGTATTGGCAAGCGCAGCGTTGGACGACCGCCTGCCAGATGGACCGACGATCTTGTGAAAATCGCAGGAAGTCGTTGGATGCAGGTGGCATCGGACCGGTTACGCTGGAAAGCGATTGGGGAGGCCTATGTTCAGCAGTGGACAAGTATAGGCTGAGATGATGATGATGATGATCTAGTGTTTCGTCTAGCATTTGGAATAAAAATGCCCTCTAGATATCGATAGGACATTTTTAATCCAACAATATAATGCATTTAAATACAACAATATCATGACTCTTTATGTTTTTTTTCTATTATAAACGTAACAATTATATAATAGTATGTTCACAATAACTACGAAGTTGTTTTTTATAGGCAACAAAATTCACTTAACACCAGTAACTTGATATCAATATTTTCATGCGGTGAACTTCTGCAAAATAAATATAATTTTATTCTTCAATAGTCGGCAGTGTAAGCCAAAGGTGTGCTGCATTAGGAGCGATTAGGGACAATGACTCTTGCCAGGAGTCGATCCACCGCACCGGTGAGCCATATCTACCAAGTTAAGAGCAGTTTTGTGACGTATTAACCTAGATCTGTAGGTAAAAATCTAACAGTGCATTCTTAAGTGCATGGAGCTTAACGTATGCATATACTAATATTATATATAGTTAATGTTTAATTTGAATGTTTCTTATTAACAGGAACTCCTTACGGCTTATAGTAAAAAAAAGTCGGTTTAAAATTAGCCTTTTAACCATGACCGTTATTTAAGCAAGAAAATTAATAGACTATGAATTATGTCCATATTATATAATTATTTTTTAACACTCAAGTTCGCAAGCATTAAGAATGGTTCTTGAAAATTCAACCCCCAGGGGATGAAATGGATGAAATACTCTCCCTGAGTACATGTACAATTTCTTTTGATATTTCTATTAAATAGCATACAGACGCCGTATATAGAATAAAGATAATAGAATATGCTAATATCAATGCCGTTATTGGGTACTTATAGATTTGATGCTCTCACAAGCTGTTGTATCGACCGGTCGGTGACGATCCACCGTATTCATATACTACGTACATCGCGCAGTCAGACGGATTAATTATATTTAGGTTTAGAGTTCATGAAGCAAACGTTGATATTATTGGTTGATATGAGTTGATTATAACAGGAAATTCGAGGATAAATCCTTCGATGATAGTGACTTATGTTTAATTTAGTCTTATTACTATATACTTTAGTCTTTTTATAAATCGATCCTAGGCCAGCAGTATCCATGCTATGATGCCGTGAAGATTTGGACACTTTTGCGGGAAAGGAATACTACTGACTTATGTTATGACCGAAAATCGTGGTGGTGGTGTTACACATTAGGTGCATTTTCCAATTTCCAATTCATAAATTTGAGAATAACTTTTACACGAATGAACTGTCAATTTTATTACTTACTAGTCCTACATTCTATTATATAATATTATAAACTAGTTTTTGGCCGCGACTTCGTCCGCGTAGACTTTAGCCAGGCAAAATGTTAGAACAGGTTTTTCTGAAATAAAAAGTATGCTGCGTGTTTATTCAGGTACTAAAATATCTGTGTGCCAAATTTCAACTTAACCTGTTCAGCCGTTTTTGCATGATTGAGTACCAAACAATTAAGTATACAAACTTTCACATTTCTAATTTTAGTAGGATGGCAATTAACAATTGATTGTCTGTAACTAAAAATATGTCTTTGTGACATACAAATTTATGTTTTACTTTACCTACTATTATTTAATGAGGTCTAATATACACTAATGATGTTATTTTTAATTTAAAAAACACTTGGGACGGGAGGATGAAACTATTCGAATTGAAAATACCTCCCTCTGACATCCTCAGTCTCTGAAAATAATTGTTATATTAAACTGGTGGGTCCCAGTGCGTACCTCGCGGAAGAATCTCGAAGCAACTTCGAAGTTTTAGTCAGTAGAAGACTGAAATGCTCTTTATTTATTTATTTATTTATTTATTTATTTAATACTTTTTGCACAATTGGTACAAAGGCGGACTTAATGCCTGAGGCATTTTCTACCAGTCAACCTTAGGGTGATGCAGAAACGATTGAAGCAGGTGCAAATTCACAGGAAGTAAAAAGTCAGTGGAACAAATATATATTAGATCATACAATATATATATATATATATATATATATATATATATATATATATATATATATATATATAAACTTATACACACAACAAATACATACATATACACATACATATTAATAATAAAATGAAATTTTATTGAGATAACTCTGCCAAAGTTTCGTGAAGATACTCTTGTACTTTACTTTTAAAAGACAAGCGATTTGTAGCCATCCTGATATCCCGAGGTAGTGTATTCCAGAGTAAGATGGATTGGACAGAGAAAGATGAGTGAATAAAATTAGAACGGTGAGGAGGGCATTGAAGAAGACGATTATTTGAGGAGCGAAGATGTTTATCATGATTAGAACATAGATATTGAAAATGAGAGGAAAGATAATCAGGCGAAGCAGGAGAGTCAAGAATGGAAAATAGCATTGTCAGTGCCCTCAGAACTCTGCGCTTGCGAATAGGCAACCACTTTAAGCGGGATCGATATTCAGACACGTGGTCAAATTTACGTAAATTAAAGATAAATCGAATGCAGTTATTAAGAAGGCGGTCGAGTTTGTTGAGGTGATCTGCATTCAGGTCGTAGTAGCACACATCACCATAGTCGAATATAGGAAGGATTAAGGACTGCACGAGCATTGCTTTTGTGTTAGAGGGAAGCAAATTTTTAAACCGATACAAGTATCGTAACATCCCGGTGACCTTTTGAGCGACTGCCGCGATTTGGGTTTGCCAGCTGAATGTAGAATCAATATGCAAGCCAAGATCTTTAGCATTAGAACTAAAGGGTATAATAGTACCATCAAACATAAGTGTCGGCAGAGTTGCAATATTTAATTTGCCCATAGTTCTAGAACTACCCAAAAGAATAGCTTGACACTTAGCCGGGTTAACCGCCAATCCGAATCTATCAGACCAGTCCTTGATTGCCGCCAGATCTCGGTTTAATTTGTCAATAGTGTCAGAGATTCGATCAGCACTGTCTTGCGAGTAAAGCTGCAAATCGTCGGCATAAAGATGATACGTACACTGAAGTTCATGGGTTATCAGATCGATGAAAATGGAAAACAGAAGAGGAGAAAGTATGCCGCCTTGAGGAACGCCAGTTTCTAAGCAGGTCCACGACGATGAGGACGTGTCACTCAAAACAGCCTGCTGACGTTCACGAAGATAGGAAGAAAACCATTCCAGCGACTCCTGCGAGCACATACGGTAGGAAAGAATGGAAAGTAGGACATCATGACTGATGGTGTTAAAAGCATTGGAGAAATCTACTAACACAAGCACAGTCACTTTAGTTTCCTCCATGCCTTTTCGGATATCATCAGTCACTTTGAGTAAAGCAGAGACGGTACTATGGCCAGGCCTGAAACCAGATTGAAAAGGGCTAATTAAATTATTGGAATAGATAAAATGGGACAATTGCTTGTGAACACAGACCTCGAGCACTTTTGAAAGAAAAGGAAGAATGGAAATAGGACGAAAATGGCCAGGGAGGGATGGGTTAGAGATTTTGGGAAGGGGGCGGACAAAGGCTTTACGCCAGAGAGATGGAAATGTGCCGGATTCTAAGGAAAAGTTGATAATGTGTGAAATCACGGGAAGGAGATTATCTAGGACTGTTATTACCATGAAGCGACATATTTTGTCACAACCTACGGCCTTGGATTTAATGGAACTGATGATTTTCTTGATCTCACGAGAGTCAACTGGAGAAAGATGAAAAAGGTTAATGTTAGGGCGTTTGAGGCTACCCAAGTAAGCTAGGGTTTGATCTATGGTTAGACGATTTACCGGAGGGACAGTGGAGAAATGACAGTTCAGATCGTCTAAATTTATGGTTTTCGGGAGGTCTAAGTGACGCGCCCTACCCACACCTAGAGTTCCGAGGAATCTCCAAATGTCAGCAGGCGAAGAAGTAGTTATATTAGTTAGGATATGGCGGCGTTTAGCGTCACGTATCATCTTATTGCATCGATTCCTTGCAATTTTAAAACAGGACCATTTGTCTTCAGTACGCTCTTTCTTGAAACTCCGAAATGCACGATCCCTTCGCCTCATTGCCATACGGATACCCCTTGTCATCCATGGTGCAGGTGGTCGCTTCAGCCTTACTTTCTTAACCGGGGCATGGGTGTCGTACAGCTGAATCACCTCTATATTAAACAGGCGTACCTTTTCTTCGATCGTATCGGCTTCTATGAGGGGTTCCCAGTTTATTTTAGAAGCGTCTTTTGTTAATTTGCCTATGTTTATACGTGCAAAACAACGCCTGTGCAGTACCTTGGGTTGGAGTTTAGGGGATTTCAAGATATAAGAAAGAAAGATAAGGTCATGATAAGAAAAACCTGAAGCATCATGTTGCCCATGCGAGAAAACAAGTGAAGGGTTAGATGTCAGTATTAAGTCGAGCCAGGTGTCGTCGCCATTGATATTACGATGTGTGGCTTGAAGGGGCAGAATATGTAAGCTGGCTGACTCAATGAGGTGCAGGAGTTTGCAGGAACGGGGAGAAGCGGCGGCTAGGAGATTAGTGTTAAAATCGCCCATGATGATGTGATGCATATAGTCAGACCCCAAGGATTCTAGAACCGCTTCGAATTCGGTGAAGTAGTCAATGGTGGGAGGACAATACACAACACCAATAATGGTTTTCGTGCCTTTGACCCAAACCTCAAGGAAAAGAAACTCTGCGGAGGCTGAATAGTCGGAGGGAGACTTAGCTACGATTTTAAAAGAAAGGTCACTGCGAAGGTATATAGCAACTCCACCCCCACCCTTACCGACTCTGTCATTACGGATAAGAACAAAGTCAGGGAGTGCATAAGAGGTTGACGGGAGGTGAGGCTTGAGCCAGCTCTCGGAAATCAGGATGACATGAACATTGCTGTTATTGAATATGTCATATAATTCACTATGATGACTGGGTATACTTTGTGCGTTAATATGACATATATTCAACAAATGCCCTGAGTGATGTCCAAATTTATCGCGTAAAAAACTTTCAAGATTATCGTCAAGTGAGCGAAAACTTCCGTCACATGAAGAAACAGATTCATTGGCTGAAAGGAAGGAATCATTATCCGATATCATAAGAATATATAAATATATATATATATATATATATATATATATATATATATATATATATATATATATATATATATATATATATATATATATATATATATATATATATATATATATATATAACGCTTAACAAAAATACTAAGTAGGTATCTAAAACCTATAAACTAATTGGTAGTATGACGTTACTGCGTCACCCGCCAGCTCACAACAGCAAAAAAAAAAAATACAAGGTAACAAAAAAAGGCTTACATAGTCTAGCAAGGAAGCTTAATTAAAAAAATATATGAAAAAAAAAAAAAACAAAGCAAACATTAAAAAATACAGTATCATTTTGCATTCTGAACACACTTGGAACGCACCTTTGGAACGCACTCAATTGGAAGCATCCATTGACAATTTTGACGAACCGTGATATGACCGGTACTAACGCCCTTATAATACACGAGTAAACGACGTGAGAGTGCGTCAACAACTTGGTGCGCTTCGGTATGCCAATACCGATACCAGCGCGATTCGGACCGCAACTATAATAACAATAAAAGACGGTACCTACGGAATTGCAAAAGCATAATAATTTATCATAATCACTGCGTTTCATAAATGGTGGCAAGGATTAAATAAAAAGAAAACTTAATGTAATTATATAAAGAAAGGCAGCGCAAAACGATAAGACAAACAGAAGTAACAATAAGCACGATGTAAAAAAGAGAGAAGAAAAAGGAGATGTAACAGATTTAACAGCGACAACATTCAAACAAAACAAAAGTAAATAAGGTATATTAAAAATGTTCGTGCTTACTATGTTCTATTTCTAAGTAAACAAAATATTATTTTCGTGTCGCACTCTTTAACAGATTTCCCCCGGCCTCACCTCTGCCTCCGCTCGAAGAAGATCCCGCCAGCCCTTTTGGATACTTCGATATCAAGGGGTTCAGCTCGTCCAGTGATGTGATTCGGTGTCGGCTTCCATCGGGACCTTTCAACACAATGATCCCGTCCTGGGTCCAACAGGAACGTACACCAAAATGCAAACGCGCCTTCCCGAAAATGGATTGCCTGGTCTTTGTCAAGAACTCCCTGACAGAAATGGAAGAACCTTTCAGCCGAGTCTTCGCTCTCCAGACTAAGTGTTTTTCATCATAATTAGAAAATCTGACAAGAATGGGCCTGTGGTGATCTTTGCTCGGTGTCCCAAGTCTGTGGCAGATATTTATAGATGATTCAGTTAGACTCTTGAGACCCAGTCTCTTGTGAAGAGTGTCCAAGATGGTAGCTCTGACATTCTCATCATCCACTTCAGCAACTCCTAAAAAGATCAGTGCTTTCCGGCGATGCCTGGTCTCGAACATGTCTATCTGCTTGGTGCACTCAGTAATTTGTCTTCGGAGCAGCCCTAGCATGTTGAAGATGAGCTCCCTGAACGTCCGGAACTCTTCCGCAACCTTAGCCACAGTGTCTTTAGAGGGGCCAGCACTTTGAATTTGCCCTTCAAGCTCACCCATCTTTTTCATGAAGCTCTCCTCGAGGCTTCTCTGTGCAGAAATAATCTCTTCCAGTTGAGTCATGGTGCAGTACCAGTCAGTGTTGAACAAGTGTAATAGTTTGTGTAGTAATGTGCTGGCAGGTGATGCAAAGTGGTGCCAATGTCACATAAATATGCAACAAACGTGAGTACTATTTATCCAGATGAACAAAAATATATAGGGAGTTGAAATAGCTAAAAATACTTGTTTAAAATATTTAAAAAAAAAAAAAAAAAAAGAAAAAAAAAGACTTCCTTCTCTCTTTAGACTTCCTTCAAGGTTCGCTAAAGTCGTATATAGGATTCATCTACCAGTAGGTGAAAATGGAGAGAAACTGTAATAAACAATTTTGAAAATTAATCCTCTAATTTCTCTGGGAGGGTTAAGTAGGGTTAAAATCAATGACATCGGGTAGTCTTATAATAAAAACATTAAATGATGCCGTTGGTTCACTCCGGCTGGGTATGATAGTATGACTACATTACTTGATATGATTGCTTTCTGTGGGGGTAGCGCGCTGCAATTTATTGCCTTTCAAATAGACACGACTAGGGGACTCGTAAAATATATAAAGTATTACCAACGAGCTTCATCTATGACGTATGAATTTTTGACGTCCTAATCTTGCGTTCATAGATATTGGAAATATAACATTTAATATTATTGAAACCGTCTTCGTCAGCGGTAGTGAAATCATTGCGGTATTCGGTATATTCGAGAGCTTAGCACGAAGGGATTGACGTTAGCGTGACGCTAGCTAGTTGCTATTCCATCCCTGTCGCACAACAAATTTACTAAATAAACATGAACGTGACAGCACGATCACGCGTCACGCTGACGTCAGTTTTCGTGCTAAGCCCTCTGACCGTAAAAATCAGCGCTCATCATTGGAGGGCGACCGAGCGGATATATATTACGACCAAAATTTAAGGTCAACTTTATGTACTGAAAGTACTTCAGCTATTTTTTATTATGGAGGAAAAATTTAAACTGGGCGAATGTGTGTACATATTTAATTTATTTTTGGAGCCCTGCAGTGAAGATATTTTGGCTCATGATGATGATATATTTACATCATATCAATTGGATGGTATGTATAATGTAAGGATATTGTGAATCTCCTTTCATGCAGGTGCAAGTTGTGTATTAACCCTGAGATCTTTCCTTTGTTCTACAAAGGCTCTTTAGCGACCGGCACCTTGTTTGTTCTGCATTAGTTGCATCTGCACTTTATGATACTTATCTTTCGTGGGCGACGGTTACCACTTTCCATCAGATATATCGAATGTCCATGGACCTTCCTAGGTTGGAAAAAGGAAACTTAAGGTCAACACTCAGCACTAGACTAATGGCAGTCACAGAAACGTAAAATAAAAACCTATATTCCCCAAGTAGGCGTGGCAGAGGTGTACTGTGTATACCCAGTTTTGCCGATAATGTTAGGTACCAATGTAAAAGGGGTGAGTCTATTGCCATCCAGATTGCTATGTTGTTTTTCTTTCAAAAAACTTCCTATATTATATGCCAGCAGATCAATGGCACAGTCCCTTGGGTAAACACATTTCTATTAATTCTCCATTGTATGTCTAGTTTGTTGAATCATATACTACTAGTCAAGAGTCTCCGTAAACGGCTAGCGTGTATGAGACGAACTATGAGAGTGGAGGAAGCAGAGAGGTATGTAAGGAAAGAACCTGGTGGAACTCTGTAAGAGTACAGAGAGGTAGAGAGCTACCTACCCCGCAAGGGATCTGGCTTGATGATATAGATAGATAGATATATTACTAGTTTTTGCCCGCGACTTCATCCTCGTTAATTTTAGCTAAGAACTTTTTTCCTTTCCAGGATAAAAAGTAGGTATTCTATGTGTTAATCAATTAATAAACTATTTGTGCACAAAATTTGATCCAAATCCGTTCAGCCGTTTTGCGTGATTGAGTAAAAAATATCGAAACATACAAACTTTCACATTTATATTATATAACAGGTAGTAGGATATTAGGAGGATTAGCTTCTGCTCGCAACTTCATCCGCGTTGACTTTAGACAGGAAGCTAAAATTTTTAGGGTAAAACTGTCCTATATTAACACATAGGATCAGTCTTTTTCCCGAAAATGTTAGGTTAGGATTAACATCCAGGTAATAAGCTAGATAGTTTACATGCAAAATCCAGATCCCTTTAGCCGTTTTTACGTTATTGAGTAACAAACACCCAAACATATAAACATACAAATTTTCACATTTATAATATTAGTAGAATAAAAGATGACCTACGGCGTCGATTATTTCTGTTAATTAAATCTCAATGGTATTTGAGCACATCGTAACAACGCGTAAAGCACCCGTCGAACAATTTAATAACATTAAAATGGCCGGTGAAAACGTTCCAGCGTTGTATTTAATTAAGCTGCCGTCCTTTTAAACATCCCTTTACGCAGAGTATATACCCCGAAGAGTTTTATTACGTGTTATTATTTTCAGACAATGTTTGGTATTACTGGGTGATGAAACCTTCGGTAAAATTTTATCACATCGTGATTTTATCTTTTTAATTAGGATTTTGTGTTATTAATTAATTTTCTCAGACCGCTTTGTTACTTTAAGGGCGTACGCTGGTGAGGCGACGATGACGTATCACCACTGCAGTGCGATGGGGACCAGGATTCCGCCTAAGCTGAAGCTCGAAGAATGCCCAGCGTTAGCCCTGAGCGGTGGATCTTGATCGACCGATTGCGGGGAAAACGGCCAGGGGCCATATCCTCATTCTGTGTGACTGTGATGTTCCAGAAGGAGGAGGCTGAGCGGAATCGAGAGAGAGCCAATCCTGCTCGACGAAGGTGACGGTGCCGAGGCGGGGGCACAGCCCACCCGAACCCCCAGCCCAATAACCCAGGGCTTAAGAATACGGGATAACTTGTGCCCCCCACCGTGACATCCGGCGAGGGACACCCTCTTTCACTAACATCCGTAGGGGTCCTTCGGGTCGCGAATGCAAGGGGCGGAGGCCCTAAGCGTCCTTCAAGAGCGACCCCGAGGGGGACAGTGGTGTGGCTCAAATCACCGTGAGTACCGCGTCGGGAAATTCTCAGTAGCGGTCTGGATACGGATATATATAGTGTCAATAGTATGATGATGGTACGCGGTATTATCGTCTCTTAATAGACACGCTCCCTATTATATTGGAACCTTACATCGTCACTGTACATAGTGCAGCTCTGCCATCTCCTCTTGGCATATCAGACTACCAAAGGAAGGAACTAAATGAAGCATACCTACTACCGATAGCTAAGAGAAAGAAACAAAGCAAAATAAATATATTTTTAAATCTTTATACTGTCCTAAAACCAGTTCGTTTTCAACACTAGTTTTATGAGAACCTTTGAAAAGTTTCTATTTACAAGGTCAAAGGATTTTAGCTTAAACATATTAATTATAATTCAGACTACGCAGTGATGAGACCAAAGGTTTTCGGTTACCTATTAAAACTTTTGGCGTGATATATATCAAAAATTCAAAATATAGCTTGTATAAATATTTTAGCTATCTATATCATCACGCCACACCCTTGCGGTGTAGGCAGAGAGTACAGAATTCCAACAGGTTCTTCCTTACACACCTCTCTGGCTTCCTCCACGCTCATGGTTCGTACATACATGCTCGCCGGTAACGGAGACACTTGACTTGCCCTTCGGATAGGACACAGTCTATTTGGTCATGGTAAGATAATCTAGGTCTTCCCCGGTACCTATATCTTTCCACTTTCGCTTTGTGTATCTGTTTTGTTATTCTTTCTTCCTTCCTTCGTCCGACATTCTTTCTATATGCCCGAACCAACGGAGCATACCCTATCGCATTTTTACACAGATACTATCTTTCATACCTACACGCTTTCTTACTATGCTGTTGCGAATAAGGTCGGTCAGCTTGAGTTTGCGGATCTTCCGCAGAACTTGCATTTCGACCGCATTTATCCTGCTTTCAATCTTCTTCTTACATAGCCATATAACAGCGTTGGGTCAAGCACTCCTTTATGCATAGTCATCTGCACCTTTTGGCTTAAATGCCGGCTCCCAACTCCTCCCGTCCCTCCCAGATCCCCTGCACTCACTCTTCTGTCTATGTCAGCAGCGTATTTCCCATCCTTACTTCAGCAAGATATACAAACTCATCCATTTGCACCAGCATACCGTTACCAACCACAGTTCTATATTATCTTATGATTTTTTAGGTTAAGTTTAAACAGAAGCTCTCAAAATTGATGGAAGTACTTTAGGAGAGATTGTACAAATGTGGATGAAACATTTAGCAGGCTATAGTCTCTGTGGGATATATTATAGGAGTATCTATACATATAAATACGTGCGGTTACATTCCAGTAAAGCAAAGACTAAAGAGCCGCAAGAGCTTTATAAAGTGTGTCGATCCATTAAGCCTGGAGCCAATAAAAGCGAGGCGCAACCTTTTGAGGGAAGGAGTATCACTACCAAATCCCTTTGTTCCACCTACTGAGAGTCCCGAACCTGGACATAAATTACCATAGCCAGCCTGGAAGTCTTTAAATAGACTTCGGACCCAAATCGGCCGAAGCAAGGAAAACATGATCAGGTGAGGATTCACACACAGTACTAATCTGGGGTGTTTGTGCGGTGCAACCCAAACGATGCCCCACCTTATATCATGCTCTACGTGCCCTAACACCTGCACGCATATGATGTCTGCTGCTGACAATGCAATCGGCGTGGCCACCTTCTGGGCCGCATCCATATAACTATAAACATGTTTGCCGTCGAAACGCTAAGGAGAAGAAGAATACGTAAGATCTGTGAGGAAAGAACCTCTTGGACCAAGGGATCTAGCTTAAAGTTTTAGATAGACAAATGAAAAATAGGATCGTCGGAGAAAAGTGGGTGTACTCAGTACACCTCTGCCACCCCCTTTTTATCTTTTAATATTGAATATGTGTTGATTTTGAGAGAGTTGATTTGAATTAATTTGCGTATCAAGAATTTACGAACTCTTACTTGAAAACACCTAACTTGACGTTTTTGGAACAGAAATTCTACATGTATCTAGTATAAGTGTGAAACTTCGGCGGAAGATCCGACATTGAGAGAGAATGAAATTATGGCAGCCGACCCCGAGAGTGACCCTAAATGTTTGGAAACCATGGGACGTTTATCTTTAACTGCTTTAGGTTAATAGAGGATCAATATGTTTAGGAGTCGTCCGCGGCTAGGTAAGTCAGAAGGAAATTAATAAAATTAACTTAGGTTTTCCTTAATTTTAAGTACCTTGGCAGGAAATTAGTAAAATCTACTCAATTTTCCTAATATTTGACGGACGATTTAGCACAATGGTTAAGAGCTTAAGTCGCTACGCTCACTGTGTCCCGTGTGGAATCGAATCCCGACAACAGTCGGGGTTCGATTCCACACGGGACACGGGACAAATCTTTTTGTGACCCACAATTATTTGTTTTGGTCAGGGTATTCGTGTATGTGAATTTTCATGTTTGTAAACGCACCCACGACACAGAAATAAATTCTAGTGTGGGGCTACGTTTTTAAAAATGAAAATTAAAAATTGAAATTTGAGTAGTACGGAATTAGCATACGCACACATTAAAACGCATAAAATTATTATCTCTCAATCATATTAATAGGTTCAATGCTTAATAGAACTGTTTAATTTAGGATCCCATCTATGGCTTGCAAAATTGTATAAAATAATTATTGTAACATGTTATGTTCAAACGCATTTAAATAATATTAAATTTTATTATGTTAAACGTAGCCCCACACTAAGAATTGTTTCTGTGCCGTGGGTACTTTTACAAACATGAAAGTTACATTCACAAACATCCAGATTGGAACAAATATATGTGGGTTACACAAAGATTTGTCCTGTGCGGGAATCGAACCAGCGACTACTCAACCCAGTGATCGGAGCAATTAAAGCTCTTAACCACTGTACCAAGCCGTCAAGGCAATAATACGAAGATGAATCCCTTTGGCCGTATTGTAACTACTGTTATACATATCTCATTGACACTGCTACATACTGAAACATTAGAAAAAAAACAATCCGGTAAAATTGTTATTATTTTACATCCATCGCCACGTCTGACTTTATTAATATTAAAAGTACAGTCCCGCAAGGATATTTTGGCCTGCGGCCAAAATCGGAACTAACGCTGTCATCAAGTTAAACGACACTTGATGACCATAGAGGTAAGACTTAAAAGCATAAAGGGATTATAAACCCAGTTCAGGTGTACACTTTTTCCGGACACTTACACCACTTACCATTTAGGTAACCAATTTAAAAATCTTTGTTTCTACATGGTTCGAGCTTCCTTTTTATTGAAAATGTTATGGCTTGTCCTTACGTAGGCTCCACGAAAATTTATCGGTTAATATTTGTTTGTCTAGTGAGTGCGGTCTCGATGACTTTTTATTTGTTTTCAACTACTGGCAAAATAAGGTGTACAAGAGTGTAACTGATTACGATAGATTTGTCCTCTTTCTTATCACTGACATGAGATAAGTGTAAGCAGTGCAAATATATAATCTTGTAAATGCTCCCTCTGTGCTTCTAGTACCTCTATGTTCATGACAGTCGGAGAGTTGCTGTTTGCTATGAAATTTAGCAAGTTCTGTTTTAATTAGGAACTGTGCGGACCCACCGTCGGAAATGTTTCCCTGGTAGTAGTATTTTTTATCTAAATGATAACCCTGATATCACATCACCTGGTAATTTCATCCACAGGTCAAAATATCCTTGTATCTATTCTGTCCCAAAAGACCCGTATTCGTAGTTTTCCGTAAAACAATCTTAGCAAGTACAATATTTATTTTGGATTCTTGTCTGTAATTGCTTATCTTTATCGGGAGTTGTTTCGATTATTTGTCTTGAAGAGGATTCTTCAATATGAATGTTTGATGAAATCCTTTTCAATTTTAGAGAGATTCCTGAAAGTACTTTTTTCCACGAAATCATACGCTGTTTTCTAGCAAATACCTACTTGATTTCCTGCTGTTGAAAATTTAAGCGTTTTACTTATACCTTATGGAAACTTAAAGCTCGGTTATACGAGTTTTTAGTTTCTTGTAATGAAAGCGAATTATAAATTTGACTGTCTTATTGGTCTGGCGACGAATAATGGGTCTTGTGATCACGAGATCCTGAGGTCGAATCCTAGGTCGGACAAATGTATTTTTCTAATGAAAAATTCCTAGTATGGGTCCGGAGTCTGGAATTGTACCCGGTATATGGCAATAGGCTCGGCCCCTATTACATGGGTCCAAACATCGTCAGCGCAAAGTGGGTGTACTCAGTACACCTCTGCCACCCCCGCTTGGGGAATAGATGTGGCAGTGTTGATTTATTTATTTAATATATTTTTATCTAAGCATTTTTCTCGAAAGCAACCAAGGCTCTGACAATATAACATATTTATATTTCTTAATATTATAACTGTAGAAACAGGTTTATAAGATTATCATCACACGATAAACAAATACTGTGCCAATTTGCCCTTATTTCCATGTGGCTAAGTATATCGAGCCATCAGGAACCAATAATAGCTTTGCTATCCGTTGCAGATGTGGACGTAGGCAGTACTATATATACAATGGACACATTCTCGGTAATTACAGCTTCATTGTTCGGTTAGCTCGCCTACTGCATGTGTCAAGAGAATTTAGCACCGCCTGTGGTACGACATCCTTAGGATATTGATCAATTTCCTTTGCTGTATATCATTACTCGTAACGCTCACACCCAAGACGAGTACTATTGTTGGATCTGTCTTATAAAATGTATGATAAATCAGAGTATAACACTTGACGTCACTATTACTTTTTTAATAACACACTAAGAGCTAAAACAGTCAATAGCTCAAATCAAGTCAGTTAATTTGCGAAAATGGGTTACAGTGGATGTTAAAATTACATTGCACGCCATATTTTGCCTATAGGCATGCAAATATCATTAGGAATAATCCAAGAATTTAAAGTACCTAACAATTAAGAAAACATAATAATTGTATCGGACATTTATAAATTATGGAATTAAAAGTTGTACTCCCCAAGCGGGGGTGGCAGAGGTATACTGAGTACACCCACTCTTCACCGACGATGTTAGGTCTCATGTAATAAGGGGCGAACCTATTGCCATATACCGGGCAAAATTCCACACTCCGGACTCAACACTGGGAATTTTTCGTTAAAAAAACTACATTTGTCCGACCTAGGATTTGAACCCAGGATCTCGTGATCACAAAGCGATGTGCTTTGCCACCAGGCCAACGAGGCAGTCAATAATAAAATATGTAAAATTAAATTAATTATATGAATTATATTATGAATTCAATATCTAACAAGGCTAAGCAGCATTCAGCGTAGTCAGATTTTAGCACTACAATTTTCGCTTGGAAGCTTAACCGGCTAGATAAGTTCTAAAAGCAGGTGACCATAAACCTACTTTCACCAATCAGCACTGAGTCCGTGTTGTGAAGTGTATAAAAATCATATCTTACATCGATCGGTAAGAAACGGCCTTTGCTCATTAGGAACAAATAGGATTATTTATTGAAGAGGCATTATAACACGAGTAATTTCTGTATTTTAACGTTCTCTCATCCTACGGTGTTGATTCTATGTAATGGGAGCTATCACATCTATATATGCCATCTAGACCAAAAACCAACGGCTCAAAAATTGGTGTGGTCGACACAGTGGCGCATTTACCAGCAGGCTGAGTAGGCTGGAGCCTAGGGCGGCAAATTTTAGGGGGGCCTCAAAAATTGTTTTATAAGTAGTACATGATTAAGTTTTTCTATCTATATCATCACGCCAGATCCCTTGCGAGGTAGGCAGAGAGTATAAAGTTCCAACAGGTTCTTTCCCTACATACCTCTCTGGCTTCCTCCACTCTCATAGTTCGTCTCAAACACGCTCGCCGGTTACGGAGAATCTTCACTTGTCCTTCAGATTTTCTTACCTCAAAAATATACTCAAAGACTATTTCTTGTGTTACAAGGTTTTTAGTCAATGTGTGTTGCCAGTGATGACATACGGATCAGAGACGTGGTCTCTTACAATAGGTCTCATAAAAAAGCTCAGAGTTGCTCAGCGAGCTATGGAAAGAGCTATGCTCGGCGTTTCCCTACGTGATCGAATCAGAAATGAGGAGATTTGTAGAAGAACCAAGGTCACCGACATAGCCCATAGGATTAGTAAGCTGAAGTGGCAACGGGCGGCCACATAGCGCGAAGATTGGACGGGCGTTGGAGCAGAAAGATTCTAGAGTGGAGACCACGTATTGGCAAGCGCAGCGTGGGACAGCCACCTACCAGATGGACCGACGATCTTGTGAGGATCGCAGGAAGTCGTTGAATGCAGATGGCATCGGACCGGCTGCGCTGGAGAGCGATTGGAGAGGCCTATACAAATATAGGCTGATATGATAATGATGATGATTTCTTGTGTAAATTTCACTAAATCGTGAGTTGTAAGAATAATCTAGGAACTGACACAACGACTCCTTAGTTTAGAATCATACTAATAACGGGAGAAAGCTGATGTAGTAATGACGGTAGAGCACAAATCATAAAATTGCAATTTATTTGACAAAGAAAATGTAATTGATATGATTGTGGACTATGGTATTGATCTGCAGACGTTAGTAGGGGCAGCAAAAATTGAATAGCCTACTAGCGGCAAATGTGTAAATCAGCCACTGAATCCCCAGGACGTAGGACAGAAGCCAAGAATTGTGCTAATCTGATATGGATATACTGATTACGTGAAATTTGTTTACTTATAATGCTATCAAATCTCAGAGCAATAAAGTTAATTTAGCAACATTTGTGGTTCCCTAAAATACCACAAGGATATTAAACAATTTCTTCAGTAGTATGTAATTGTTGGAATTTCTACTGGCGAGCTCGATTATTGCTGTCGTTTGTTTAATGTTCCATGGACGAATCGAATGCATCAAGCAAATGTAGTGATTGCTCGATTAAATCGCACGTTTCTAGTAATTATGCGGCAACGATTGTTACATGTGATATTTTGTCTAAATACATTCTGAACTTTCATGAGTAACCAGCTGTCTGTCTGTATTATGTTCTTGCATACAATATTTTACTAAATTTCGCTGCAAAAATCGCCAAGGGTGATAGGTTAAGGGAGACTCTGCAGCCACATCAGAATATAACTCGTTTGACCTGGGGGTTTTTGAAAGAAGGTGAATTCTCAGGTATGGCAGCTAGTCAAATAGGTAACCGTTATACTCAAAGAAGGGTTGACATCTGGTAGGCAGCCGTTTGTAGTACTCTTCCGAATTACCAACATGTTATACAATAGATAAGCCATATTGCCCGATCCGAGAAAATGTATAATCCTAAGGCAAATGATGATAATATTTTTATCCGCATATCTCTTGTGCGGTTTCTAGGATGTTTTGTGGACTCCAAGTAGGTGTCATAAATGTATAGTACTTATTAGTTTATTATTATTTCTGATTTACTTTTTATTCCCCATTTATTGTGGTATAACATCGACGTGGATTTAATGAAATATTCCTATCCTAAACTCATGGTTGCAGACAAAGCTAATGCATAGAATATGATGTGCAAGTGTATTGGATTTAGTTCTATAAACAGGCAATGGGCACTCAGCCAAATAGAGGTCTGGCGGTTTAACTAGGAAATGATTACGAAGGTACTGTGTTACATGTAGCGTGGAAGGGATGCATACCAGCTGCTAAGGATTGCATAACAGCAAATTATTGGAATTGTGCAACATTTTTGCAGTTTCACCCAAACTAAAACGGTATATTCTTTGGGAAACTTTATGCACACTTTGGGTGAGTTTAGAGAATTGAGCTGGAATAACACTGACATAAGTGTATTTTGTGCCGGCATCTTTTGCGAGCTTCCATGATGATGGCATGAGTCCCTTTAAGTCTAATTAAGCAAATTAGACTTGAAGGGGCTCATGCCAGTCATTTTTATCTATTCATGAAAAAGGTGTATATTTCTATCATTTCCTTAATTTTCATTACTCGTTTTAAACACACTCGCCGATTTCTCAGAATTTTTTAAGAGTCTGCTCTGTCTCTTCTGTGTCTTCAGACAAAATACAATCGATTTTAGTAGCAGCCGTCAATTTAATATCATAAAATATACCTCATATTTTGAAACAGCGCTACTTATATACATCGACGATAAATCGAATAACGTCTGTAACAAAAGCGAATGTTTAAACAACAAATCAACAGAGATGTTCAAGTCAGACGCTGATCCTAAACCTAATGCTTTATTGAAGCGGTTCGGCCAGATTGAGATTTATAACTTTTGCCTTTCAAACTAATGAAGTTCTATTGGTTCTATCGTACATCCAGACGGTTTACTACACAGTAAATAACAATATCAGTTTACTTTCATTATATTCGGCTTCATTTTAGATATTTCAGGTTAAAAAAGGCGATATTGCGGATTGTTTGAAACAGGAGTTTTTACTTAGCACATGGAATGATTTATGATTTTAGTATAATATTGTGAGAAATTGTAAGTAATATAGGTACATACAGCTTCCCAAACCAAAACTAAATGCGCAAAATCCTAAACGTTAAGTTTAATCCTGTTTACCAAAATGACTAAAATACTCGGACTAATTTTCTTTATTAGACTTGTGTTTGAATTATTGTTTTAACTATTAAGCAATCATTCTTTTTGATTAGAGTATATTGGAGGAAATTATGGTGTGCTTTTTTTCTTTTACAGTAAAGGCGCCCACTGGTGAACAAGATAGGTTAGATATCTATCTATCTCTTTATCTATCTATGTATCTATCTATATCATCACGACAGCTCCCTTGCGGGGTAAGCCTCTGCCTAGAGAGTACAGAACAGGTTGTTTCGTTTATTATATTTATATTTTTATAATTACGATTTGAAGCGGAATTTATTAATATTGAAATAGAAATCGTGACGACAGATCAGAAACACTAAAGTTACTCGTGACTTTCGAAACAACTTACTTCTAAGATTTGGACAGGTGAAATGTTCTGTAATCGAACATCTGTGACCATCAGAATTCGGTAGAGTTTCACGGAATTTGTTGTTATAGAACTGAGTTTGAACTAATTAAAGCCAGCAACTTGCCTGTGTAAATCGGCAAAGTGCTTTACAAAATTAACAATCTACTAAAGCTATAATATAGCTGTCTAACTCACTCATCACAAAAAAGGGTACTGTTTTCTATACTCATCACCAAACCTCTAGTAAGTGCGCCATGAGTTGTGGTTGTTATAGGTATTTTGTAAACCTAAAATATAGATTTTTTATTCCTTGCGTACTAGACTGAGTTATACATTTTTTTTAAATACAGGTATTAAATGCATAATATTGTATATCAAATCCATAGCTCACAGAGCTTTCCTTTTAGAACGTGGCTTTTGGGCTTGGTTGGCTAAGAAAAAAACAGATTTTTAAATTTACCGGGGAAATAAGAATAGGAGCGATTCACACGAATATATTTCCTTTTTATTCTTTAATGAAATGGTATGGACTTAAGCAAAATGTAAGACAAAGGAGATTCCTCTTTTGGTACCTTTATAATTCTAAATATATGCTCTTCAAAATTACTCTTTTCTCCAAAAGGTTCGAAACCCTAAAAACGCTGGTCTTTGTTACTAAAATATATTGGTTACCAGAAGCGACGAAGCCTGTAAAATATACTTCTAAAGGTCTTTGAACGTCTTTGTAACTTTCAATGAAATTGTTGTACTAAGCAAAAATCTACTAGAAAGAAAAATGTACCCACTTGAAAAAAAGGTTCATAATCAAGGAAGAATAATGTACGTTACAAAGAAAGGTTTATATATTTTATATTCAGTACATAAGCAGAATTGGACCACTTCATTCCGTTGAAGTACAAACTATTAACTCATCATCTTCTCAGCCTATACTTGTCCACTGCTGAACATAGGCCTCCCCAATCGCTTTCCAGCGTAACCGGTCCGATGCCACCTGCATCCAACGACTTCCTGCGATTTTCACAAGATCGTCGGTCCATCTGGCAGGTGGTCGTCCCACGCTGCGCTTGCCAATACGTGGTCTCCACTCTAGAATCTTTCTGCCCCAACGCCCGTCCGATCTTCGCGCTATGTGGCCCGCCCATTGCCACTTCAGCTTGCTAATCTTAACGGCTATGTCGGTGACCTTGGTTCTTCTACGAATCTCTTCATTCCTGATTCGATCACGTAGAGAAACGCCGAGCATAGCTCTCTCCATAGCTCGCTGAGCAACTCTGAGCTTTTTTATGAGACCTATTGTAAGAGACCACGTCTCTGATCCATATATCATCACTGGTAACACACATTGACTAAAAACTTTAGTCTTTAGGCACTGAGGTATTTTGGATGAGAAGATGTTGCGCAGTTTCCCGAACGCTGCCCAGCCGAGTTGGATTCGTCGATTGACCTCTCTCTCAAAGTTGGACCTACCTAACCGGACTACCTGTCCCAGGTAAATGTATTCGTCGACAACTTCAAGAGTAGAGTTCCCAACGGTGAGTGCGGTGGGTACGACATGGACGTTACACATTATTTTCGTTTTGTCCATGTTCATTTTAAGACCCACTTGTTGAGATACTCTGTTGAGGTCACCGAGCATTCGTCCTAGATCTTCCAGCGACTCCGCCATGACCACAATGTCGTCGGCAAATCGAAGGTGAGTGATGTATTCGCCATTGATGTTGATGCCAAGTCCTCGCCATTCCAAGAGCTTGAAGGTGTCCTCTAAGGTGGCCGTAAACAGTTTCGGAGAAATTACGTCTCCCTGTCTTACTCCTCTTTTTATGGAGATCGCCTTCGTGCACTGCCCTTGTACTCGGACTGACATGGTGGCGTTATTATACAAGCACTTCAACACTTCGATGTACCGATAGTCAATGCGGCATCGCTGGAGAGATCTAAGAACCGCCCAAGTCTCGATCGAATCGAAGGCTTTCTCATAGTCCACAAACGCCAAGCATAGTGGCCGATTATACTCCTCGGTCTTCTGTATAATCTGCCGCAGCGTATGTATGTGGTCTATGGTACTAAAGCCTTTCCGGAAACCGGCTTGTTCGGGAGGCTGGAAGTCATCAAGCCTGCGTTCGAGACGATTCGTGATGACTCTCGAAAACAACTTATAAACATGGCTCAGCAGTGTGATGGGCCTATAATTCTTCAGTAAAGTGTTATCACCTTTCTTGAAAAAGAGTACCACCACACCCCTGTTCCATGCTTCCGGCGCTTTTCTTTCGAGCAAGACGGAATTAAACAGCCTCTGAAGGACTTTAAGTACCGGCGATCCGCCCGCTTTCAGAAGCTCTGCAGTAATTCCGTCTTCACCCGGCGCTTTGTTGTTTTTAAGTTGGTTGAGAGCCATCCTAATCTCGTACAGGCTGATGTCCGGGATATCCTCAGTGTAGTGTCGGGTTAGCTTGGCTCTTGGGTCTTTTACCAAGTCAACAATAGGTTCAGCTACTGAGGTATACAACTGTCCATAGAACCTCTCTATCTCCCTGAGCACCTCTGACCTATTTGACGTTACGTTTCCGTCCTCCGTCTTCAGCTTCGTCAACTGGCTTTGCCCAATCGACGCGGCTCTTGCGAACACTTTGGAGCCCTTGTTCTGCTTTATGGTCTCCTCAATACGTCTTGTGTTGAAGGACCGCAGATCGTGTCGCAAGGACTTCAATATCTGTCCATTGAGCTGCCTATAGGACTTAGCATCATCGGAGGTTTGGAGTCTCATGGTACGTCGCTCAGCCATAAGGTTTCGGGTGTAGTCGGATAGCTTTTGAGGCCTATTTTTACGGTGGGGCTTAAAATGCTTAGACCCGACCGTATGGACAGTCTCTACCAACCTATTGTTGATTTCGTCCACTGATGCGCTGCTGTCTAGCAATTCGAAGCGGTTTGACAATTCGAGTTGAAAGTTCTCGGGGTTTTGGATATGTGTATTAGAAGGTCGGAGCGTAGACTTCATCAGACGCGATCTTTCCATTTTGACATTAATATTTAATGTGCCTCTGACCATTCGGTGATCACTGCCGGTTTTTACCCTGTGAATCACGGAGACATCATTAAATATTTGTCGCTTGGTGCTCATGATGAAGTCTATCTCATTTTTTGTGAAACCATCAGGGCTCATCCAGGTCCATTTCCTATGAGACGGCTTCTGGAAGAAAGAGTTCATCATAAAGAGTCCCTCCTTCTCCAGAAATTCGGCCAGCCTCTGACCCCTGGGATTACGCTGCCCATATCCAAATTGCCCCACTCTCAACTCATCATCGCCCCGTTTGCCCAGTCGCGCATTGAAGTCACCCATAATTACTGTAAAGTGTGCTTTGGAAGTATGTATGGCTCTACTAATGTCCTCATACATAACTTCGACCTCATCATCTGAGTATGCCGAGGTCGGTGCGTAGACCTGTATGACCTTCAGCGAATATCTTTTGGATATTCTGAGTATCAGGTACGCTACCCTGCTCGACACACTAGTGATGGACACAACGTTGTTTATGAGTGACTTGCGGACGATAAATCCGACACCACCTTGGGACTGCTGTTCGCCCTCCCGGTAGTAAAACAAGTTGCCGGATTTTAAGGTTATCGTGTCCTCGCCCTCTCTTCGGACCTCCGATAAACCAACAATACTCCACCGCAACTTGTTTAACTCTTCTTCCAGCTCAACTAGCTTCTCATCTGTCCTCAATGTGCGTGCGTTGTATGTCACCAGGGCCAATTTTCGGTTTTGGTGGTAGCCGAATCTCTGCCGGAGATTCTTAGCACCCCTTGTCCTGTCGTTACCATGGCTGCTACCGTGGCCAGGACGAACAGGACCGCCGGGGACTAGGGGCCTGGTTTTCTTGCTTTCTTCCATATTGGTTGGGGGTGTTTGCCATACTCGCCACGCTTGGCAGGCGGGTTGGCGAGCGCAGTTTTTGGTTGTAAAAGTGTTAAGGGAACGCTGCTGCCCATTCCCTACTATTAACTAATTGTTGTATATTGACTGCCTCGTTGGTCTAGTGGCACAGCGCATCGCTTTGTGATCACGAGGTCCTGAGTTCAAATCCTAGATCGGACAAGTGTAGTTTTTCTAACGAAAACTTTCCAGTACGAGTCCGGAGTCAGGAATTGTGCCCGGTATATGGCAATAGACTCGCCCCCTATTACATTGGACCTAACATCGTCAGCGATACGTGGGTGTACTCAGTACACCTGTGCCATCCCCGTTTGGGAAATATAGGCGTGACGGTGTGTTGGATATTGTTTAAAGAAAAATTTTTAACTATTTGAAATTGTCTTATATAGATTTTATACATACTACTAGTAAGCTGAAGGGGGTTTTGTTCTCAAAATCACAGCTATTGCTTCTGTATACATATATACTTGAAGATTTGAATGCTGTCAGCAAGTGTCAACCATTATCAGCCAGAGACGTTCACTGCAAGATAGGCCTCTCCTAAAGGTCGGCCTCTTTCCCAGAACAAATGCTACGACGATCGGCACCGTTTGTACAGGAAACTAAATACGATGGTACAATGTAATTTTGGTTATACGTTACTCATGTAGGTACACATGTACACGTGAGTTTACACATATGTGTGGAAAACACGAAATTACTTTTTTTAAACGTAGCTCCACACTAGTATTTCTTCCTGTGTCGAATTGATGATTCCTTCCGAATTGTGGGTCACACAACGATTTGTCCCGTTCGGGAATCGAACCCGCGACTATAAGCCACAGTGGATGTAGCAGCTTAAGCTCTTAATCACTGCGCTAAATCGTCCGTCAAATAAAGAATTACTTCTTTGTTCTGTGGTGAAAAACTTATGAGTATATCATTTTCGTAGACACTGACTACTGCTATCCGCGCCAAAATGAGGAGTGAGGTAAGGATCAAATCGCTTCACTTTGTAATTGCACAAAGCCACGATGATCGTCGTATGGTGATATAAAATTTTGATAGAAGGTCGCATTATTAAATAATAATGCAACCCACGATCAAAATTGTATGTATTATTGTAATATATTTCATTTTAACAAATATTTGTTGCTCAAAGTCAGAACATGATACAAGGCAAAGTATTTCCCTAGAACGTCATTTTTTTTAATAGAAACACCGCCATGTCTATTTTACCCAAGCGGGGGTAGCAGAGGTGTACCTCTGCCTCCTCTGTCATGTATAAAAACTGTATAAGACAATTTCAGACAGTTAAAAGTTTTTCTTGGAACAATATACAATACACCGTCACGCCTATATTCCCCAAACGGGGTTGGCACAGGTGTACTAAGTACACCCACGTATCGCCGACGATGTTAGGTCCCATGTAATAGGAGGCGAGCGTATTGCCATATACCGGGCACAATGCCAGACTCCAGACTCGTACTGGGAAGGTTTCGTCAGAAAAACTACACTTATCCGACCAAGAATTTGAACCCAGGACCTCGTGACCACAAAGCGATGCGCTGTGCCACTAGACCAACGAGGCAGTCAATATATAAAAATTAGGTAATAGTTTGTTCTTCGACGGAATGAAGTGGCCCAATTCTGCTTAAGTACTGAATATACAATATATAAAGCTTTCTTTGTATCGTACATTGTTCTTCTTTGATTATGAACCTTTTTACCAAGTAGGTACATTTTTTTCCTAGTAGATTTTTACTTAGTACTACAATTTCATTGAAAGTTACAGAGACGTTCAAAGACTTTTAGAAGTATATTTCACAGGCTTCGTCGCTTCTAATAACCAATATATTTTAGTAACAAAGACCAGCGTTCTTAGGGTTTCGAACCTTTTGGCGAAAAGAGTAATCTTAAATAGTAAAATATACTTAGAATTATAAAGGTACCAAAAAGGAATTTCTTTGGTCTTACATTTTGCTTTAGTCCATACCATCTCATTAAATAAATAAAAGGAAATACATTCATGTGAATCGCTCCTATTCTTATTTTCCTAATAGATTTCGAAACCTGTTTTCCTTGTCCCTTGTGTTGTCTCTTCCTTGTTTTCGAAGCCTATCAAGCCCAAAAGCCACGTTCTAAAAGAAAAACTCTATGAGCTATGGATTTGTTATACGATATTATGCATTTATTACCTGTGTTTTTGAAAAAAAAATTACAACCTAGTATATTGTATACGCAAGCAACAAAAAATCTATATCTATCTATCTATAACCTCACGCCAGATCCCTTGCGGGGTAAGCAGAGAGTACAGAGTTCCAACAGGTTCTTTCCTTACATACCTCTCTGGCTTCCTCGACTCTCATAGTTCGTCTCATACACGCTCGCCGGTTACGGAGACTTGACTTTTCCATCAGATAAGACTCGGTTTATTTGGTCGTGGTAAGATAGTCTAGGTCTTCCCCGGTACCTGCATCCTTCCACTTTCACATTGTATATCTGTTTTGTCATTCTTTTCTCTGGCATTCTTTCTATATGCCCGAACCAACGGAGCATGCCCTTTCTCATCTTTACACCGATACTATCTTTCATACCTACTCGCTGTCTTACTATGCTGTTGCTAATGCTCGCATTTCTACCGCATTTATCCTACTTTCATTCTCCTTCTTACATACCCAGCTCTCGCTACCATATAACAGCGTTGGGACAAGAACTCCGTTATGTATGGCCAGCTGCGCCTTATGGCTTAAGTGCCGGCTCCCGAGTAGCTTTCCCATCGCACCATTCACTCTGTTCCCTGCACTCACTCTTCTCTCTATGTCAGCGGTGTATTTCCCATCCTTACTGAAGGCGCATCCAAGATATACAAACTCATTCACTTGCTCCCGCACATCGTTACCAGCCACAATCCTTACATTCGTTCTGGTTCCTTCCCTTTCAAAAACCATAACCATATTATATTATATTTATAACTAAATGCTTATAACAATCACAACTCATGGTGCACTTACTAGAGATTTGGTGATGAGTAAGGGTGACAGTACCCTTTTCCGTGATTCATTTTTCGCTGACGATATTAGGTCCCATGTAATAAGCAAGCAAGCCTATTGCTATATACCGGGCACGATTCCAGATTCCGGATTCATACTGGTAATTTTTCTAAACAGACAAACTACCTTTCTTACACAATCCAGGACCTCGCGATCACAAAGCGATTCGCTTTGCCACTACACCAACGAGGCAGTCTACTCTTCTTCTTTAATAGAAAAATACCAGTAGTGCTCTTTTTATATTCGACATCGATTTAATGGTATTTGCTCTATAAATCAACTAAACACATGTTTGTTATTTCTTCATATTATAATTATCACGTGAAAGACTCCCACATACATAAGTTACGGGTTAGCTTTATCCACACTTCCCTGTGTTTCACGCTCAATTCGATTGAGCTAATTGATCTCCACTTACGAAACCGAATCCCAGAGGATTTCGCTATTGACTGATCAGGGAGCTAATAGTGATTCGAACGTAAGTTACTGAAATCGCATGCATTTAACTAATGTGGTTGAATGTATTAGTGTATATTGCCCTGATACGATAGAAGAACGCTAAGTGTTTTAGCAGAAACAAAACTTTTTAGTCCTGCTATCTCTTTAACGAAGTCATCATGGCAGATCCCTTGCGGGGCAGGCAGAAAGTGCAATGTTTCAACAGGTTCTTTCCTTACAGACCTCTCCGGCTTCCTCCTCACACATAGTTTGTCTCATACAGGCTCACCGGATATAAAAAACTCTTAACTTGCCCGGTCGATAAGACACGGTCTATTAGGTGATGATATCGTCATATCCTAGGTCTACCCTAGATAGGTCTTCCACTTTCGCATCCTACTAGGTAGTTCACCGAGATGCGATTTTTTTTTACCTAATGGCTAATTAGGATGAAATTTGACAGAAAGGTAGTTTATAAGCTGCAATAGCATACAGTTTCTGCTACCTAATAATGACACACAATACACATATGGTAAATAAATATTTAAATACGACTGAATTAATTAGACTAATTAATTCAGTCGTAACTTCATCCAAAACGAAATGAGTTCTCAATAGCAAAAAGGTGTATTTATTTCTCTAGTAATGCTTCAGCGTGTCAGCCAATCATTCTTTGGTATTTACATAGTAGGCTACTTGGCAAACATTACATTATTCAATACCGGATATCGGCACTACTCGGGTCGAGGTTGAGCATTCCCGCTCACAGCTAATTGGATGGGGAGTTCCGTTTTATACGGACCAGCTTCATTCGGCCCAATAATATGTTGAACCAGAATACCTTTTCAATAAGGATACTATTCCGAGATTTAAAATAAAAAAGCTACACCGCCACGCTTTTATTTTTCAGGTTTATTTGTGGAGGTGCACCCACTTTTCGCCACCGATGTTAGGTCTCAGTAAGGAACGCCGGTTATGGAAAACCTAGTCATAAATAGAAAAAATGTTATGTTTATTACTGGGTAATGGTTTAACAGTACTTATACAGACAGACTAGAAGGACTGATGTGTGACCCGATCTATCGGACCCACAAAAATAATTAAGAAGTTTCAGGGTACCCCGGAACAACTATGCCTTTTGGACGTCTTACTCCTCAGTCCCTTCCGTGACCATGGGTGCTGCAGAGCATCTCGGGAACTTAAAAATAAACCACAATAAAATCCGAAAAATAGTTTAATTCATATTAGGTAGACTGAAAACGAAACGAGTTCTCAATAGTGAAAAGGCTTATTTAATTCTCTAGTAATGTTTCAGCGTGCCAGCCAATCACTCGGTGGTATTTACATAGTAGGCCACTTCGCAAACATTAGATCATTCATTACTAGATATCGGCACTACTCGGGTCGAGGTTGAGCATTACTGCTCACAGCTAAATGAATGGGGCGTTCCGTTTTATATAAACCAGCTTCATTTAACCCAATAAAATGTTGAACCAGAATACCTTTTCAATACGAAAACTTTTTCTAAATTAAAAATAACAAAAACCTTTTTTTATAAGTTGATGATATCGTACAGTTCTAGCAGAAGAAAAGCTATTGAAACCCTTTGTAAACTGAACGCAGAATCAGAATCAGAATAAATCTTTAACTTTGTGAAAATGGTCAGAATGTTTTTAAACTTTTAATATAGGCTTGGTCTATTACATTAGATTGCAGTCACGTAATAATATTAGGGGTAGTATTAAATAGAAAACTTTTTTAAATCATTCACTTTTGTTAAAAATCGGAGGGCTTAGCACAAACCATTTGACGATATATTAACGTCGTCGAGATATCGTCCTGTAACGTTCATCTTTTCTCAACCCGTCAGTCAATCTTTTTGTGCTAAGCTTTAGGATATTGAATGTCATTTCATCTAAAGCATTGTATTACTATAAAGTATTGAAGCCACTCCTTGTACAAGAACACTGGAACCAAAACTGTCTCACTCGCAATGTATTTTACCATCTACTACCTACATATTGTGGAATGCAAATAAATGAATTTAAATATGAAAATTTTATAATTAAAAGGATATCGCAACTTTATCCTTGATCAATAATTTATTTCCATCAAACCATTTCAAAGGATTCTAATATCTCTTACCAAAAAAATAATATGATTCCAAATAGGAATCGAGTAATCCCCAAGAATAAACGAGCAAAATTATTTATGTAGATATCAACATTTTGCTGCAGCTCAATTTACTAAGGGAAATTGAAATTTCAAACGGGAGACCAGCATTTTTAACTAGAAAATTCTTTTCTAAAAGACCCGCAAGGAAATGGTAATCTGTTTAACCGAAGTATTAATTTCAATGGAAACGTCCGTGGTAGCTTTGAATTCGTTTCTTTAAAATTTGCGAAGTCGTCCGCAATGCGAATACGATTAGTTGGAATTAAATCGACGAATCAATTTCTAGTTCAAGACTTGGGGACCAAAAGTAATGTATTCTGAAAGTTTAAGTTTTAGTCAATCCTTTTTAATTAAAACCATGCCTCTATTAGTTTAATAGTCCTGTGATTATGTAGGTATAATATTTACTTAATTACACTTATTTAGCATGTGTAATTTTGCACCTACCATATATGTATATACACCACCTCAAGGTAGATTGGCAGCAAATGCCTCAGTCATTAAGTCCACCTATGTATACAAGTTCATGAAGAATAAATATATAATTAAATTAATATGTTTATTGTTATTATATTCCTTTTATTTAAAAAAAACGGAGGTTATATGTTATGGTTTTCACACAACAAATAATTTTAAATCAGGATGAACGTTACAGCATGCTGTTTCGATAACGTTATTCTAGTGGCGTATGATCAATAAATTATCGTAATATAATTAGCACTCATCATTATAATTAATATAATAACTAATTTCAACACGAATAACTGTGTTTCACCGTGAATATCCTGAAAATGTTTCATGTAAATATTTGTGTGTTTATTATACAAACATAATACCTAATTAATGGATAGGCAGAGCGGATTATTAACCGAATTGGTCAATTACATTTAGTCAAATTACCTTATGTCCATCTATCTATATCATCACGCAATGCATTTCTGTATACCCTTAGCATGCACTTTCTATACCTGTGTTACTTGATTGTTTTTAACCGAATAATGTTTCCATTTTATTATTCACATGAACCCTTAGGGTAAAACATAGTGAGACTGTTCATAGTTTTAAGATCTAATTCCATACCTATGTTATGACCAATAAATAATTCATTCATTCATTCATTCACGCCAGTTCCTTTGCGGGGTAAGCAGAGAGTACAGAGTTCCAACAGGTTCTTTCCTTCCTTCACTTTACGTCCATTTTTGCACAAATGCTATTACAATAATAGGTTTCACCTAACATCCTTTTTTAAAATAGCAAAGAGTTACAAACCATTTAATGTTATTGCAGCGTTATCAAGAAATTGTGCTGTCACGCTTATGTTTATTTAGTAAATTAGTAGTGTGAAAAGGATGACTTATCAACTCGATAACGTTACAGTAACGTCAATCTGTTCGTGCTAATCTCCGATTATTGGTAAAGTGAATATCCACGAGTATTTGGAACAAAGTTGCTGCACAGCAAACAATTAAGCGAAGTTAGTCCCGGGGCTCTGGGTCCTTATTCGCAATGACCAAACGATAGGATAACTTTGTGAAACGATCATGTAAAGGTATTCTGCATGACGCTGAATTACCATTAAATGATCATTGCACGTTTTTTTTCTTTATTGGGACAAAAAACAGTTTCATGTTGTGTGTTACATAAAAAGAAAAAAACAGTTAAATTTATACTGAATAAAGACATAATCTACAGCGTTGTGGACAAAGGTTTTTGAAAGGGAAGAAACCAGAACGAATGTAAGGATTGTGGTTGGTAACGATGTGCTGGAGCAAGTGAATGAGTTTGTATATCTTGGATGCACCTTCAGTAAGGATGGGAAATACACCGCTGACATAGAGAGAAGAGTGAGTGCAGGGAACAGAGTGAATGGTGCGATGGGAAAGCTACTCGGGAGCCGGCACTTAAGCCATAAGGCGCAGCTGGCCATACATAACGGAGTTCTTGTCCCAACGCTGTTATATGGTAGCGAGAGCTGGGTATGTAAGAAGGAGAATGAAAGTAGGATAAATGCGGTAGAAATGCGAGCTCTGCGGAAGATGTGCGGAGTGAAGCTGACCGACCGCATTAGCAACAGCATAGTAAGACAGCGAGTAGGTATGAAAGATAGTATCGGTGTAAAGATGAGAAAGGGCATGCTCCGTTGGTTCGGGCATATAGAAAGAATGCCAGAGGAAAGAATGACAAAACAGATATACAATGTGAAAGTGGAAGGATGCAGGTACCGGGGAAGACCTAGACTATCTTACCATGACCAAATAAACCGAGTCTTATCTGATGGAAAAGTCAAGAGTCTCCGTAACCGGCGAGCGTGTATGAGACGAACTATGAGAGTCGAGGAAGCCAGAGAGGTATGTAAGGAAAGAACCTGTTGGAACTCTGTACTCTCTGCCTACCCTGCAAGGGATCTGGCGTGAGGTTATAGATAGATAGATAGATAGTTGTGGACAAGTGGAATAAACGAAAATACGGATAAAAGAAATAATCATGTGCGCTGGCCATCCGGCATGTATTAACCCCGACAAAAACAGCAACCCCCTAAATATTGCTAGTTTCAGACAAGCCACGTTTTTTAGTGATCAACATTCTACTGGACACCACCTGTTGTAACCCTGTACTATCTGCCTACCTAACAAGGGATTTGCGTGATGATATAGATAGATAGATAGAACATTCTATTTTTTTTCTTCTCTTATTTTATTAACAGTTATATAATGTATAATAATATTTACACTGAACATAATATACGCTGGCTGTATTCTCTCTTCTTCTTAGAAACGAGCCAACCCTCTTGTTACCTGTGGAAGCGAAAAGTACAAGTGTCAACTTTAAAAAAAATCATTCACTTTTTAACATTCTATATTGATATTTCGAATGGACAAAGATGTCAATATTAATGCGTATTATATGTTTCCATGAGCCGGCGTGGAGGGACCCGTATACCAACCTTAGTTCTGCACCTACATAAGATGTTATCGTAACGCACCGCGTTGCGTATTTAATTAGTAATTGTGAATAAGGGCTCAGGGCGCTGATCTGTTTGCTCTAAGTCGATGTTTGTTCACTATAAACATTCCTCACCGGATATTAGCCCTTGTTCGGATGCGTAGATGAATGTGCTTCATTTAGACTTAAGTATTCGCGTCAAAACATTCCGAATGGAAAAGGTATAAGGGTAACCATTGTCTTTAAAATTATTTCCAACAGTACCTACGAAAAGGGAGTGATTCTATTATACTAACCTCAAATCAATCGAACAGAGGCAGATTCCAGTACCGAGAGCGAATTATAAATAAATAGCCTTATACTGTCCCGATGGCAACGACAGTGGCGACCATATACTTTCTTGTTTTCGTGTCAAAGGATCATATTTGTCCCGCTAAGTGAGTGACTAGTTTAATTGCGCTATTTATGGCCGCGCTCGGCTCTTCTATTGCACAGGTGGTATAGTATAAGGGGCAGACCAGCAGATGCGACATGGTTTGTGAGGTCGCACCACAATCGCAGGCTGTACCGCAAGACGTGGAGTATGCAGGTCTCGTACCATGAACCTGGATCGATGACCTTCTCAAGGTTCCGGGTAGAACATGGATGCATACAGCACAGAATCAGTCGTCGTAGTGGTCTTTAGGGGAGGGCTTTGCTCTGTGGTGGACGCCTTTCGGCTAAAGATAGATATATTTTCCACACCACTGGGCAAGGGTCTTCTCTTACAAATTGAGATTAGAGAAATTACGTCATACCCTACGCGGATCTAGTGCGGCTTGGTGGAGTCAGGCAGTTAGACAATATCAAGATACCTGTAACTCAACCGCCACACGGCTTAACAGCCATTACATTAGGTCGTGGCCGACATCACCTTCTTAACGTGCCTTCCAAAATATGAAGATGCTCAAATGTAATCTCTACAAGCCGTATTACCTATTTTAGACATAAACCAGAACGAATGCAAGGATTGTGGTTGGTAACGATGTGCTGGAGCAAGTGAATGAGATTGTATATCTTGGATGCGCCTTCAGTAAGGATGGGAAATACACCGCTGATATAGAGAGAAGAGTGAATGCAGGTAATAGAGTGAATGGTGCGATGGGAAGGCTACTTGGGAGCCGGCACTTAAGCCAAAAGGCGCAGCTGGCCATGCATAACGGAGTGCTTGTCCCAACGCTGTTATATGGCAGTGAGAGTTGGGTATGTAAGAAGGAGAACGAAAGCAGGATAAATGCGGTCGAAATGCGATCTCTGCGGAAGATGTGCGGAGTCACGCTGACCGACCGTATTCGCAACAGCGTAGTAAAAAAGCGAGTAGGTATGAAAGATAGTATCGGTGTAAAGATGAGAAAGGGTATGCTCCGTTGGTTCGGGCATATAGAAAGAATGCCAGAAGAAAGAATGACAAAACAGATATACAATGCGAAAGTGGAAGGATGTAGGTGCTGGGGAAGACCTAGACTATCTTACCATGACCAAATAGATATGCTGAAGGGCAAGTCAAGAGTCTCCGTAACCGGCGAGTGTGTATGAGATGAACTATGAGAGTGGAGGAAGCCAGAGAGGTATGTAAGGAAAGATCCTGTTGGAACTCTGTACTCTCTGCCTACCCCGCGAGGGAGCTGGCGTGATGATATAGATAGAGATAGACATACAAAGCTAAAAGTTGCTTAACACAAAACAATTTGTACATAAGTATGTATGTACAAATTGTATTGTTGTAACTAGTGTACTTATCATTAATCAAACCTTTCAAACAGAACACAACAACATGATCCGTAATATCCATTTGTCATGAAACACAAGGGAGAGATAAAAATAAATCATAAAAATATATCAGTATCTCACTTCATATTTACGTGAGGGAGTCACTGGAATATATTATTCTCGTCACATGTTGACGTTTCCTTCAATAAGAAACGTATCAAACATCGAAGGATCACAACTTATTACAGTAACAAATGAACCGATAACAATACTGAGGGATAAGCACAAATCGTTTGTCGTTATAGTTACGTTGTCAAGAATAGTGCTGCCACATTCATCTTTATTTAAAAAATATGTGGTGTGAAAAGAACGGCACAACCATTCGATAGTTTAACGCGAACACCAATCTGTTTGTGTTAATCTCCCTGTTTCCTTACTGCTGTGTCAATTTCAAGAGGAGCTGTGGAGGATCGTAATGATTCACCTTAAACATCATAAGTTTATAACAAAGTGGAGGGCAAGGAAGGTCTTTATCTGTTGGGCGACAATGTGTTGTAGGAAAACTCATAGAGGCGGAGGGCGTCTTCCGTTGCTCCGTCGCTTATTTTGCCTAGGAAATAGACTCAAGTCGCGAACGGTAAGTAACGATTCCCTGTTTGTGAGCGGCTGTGTCGGTAAATAAGCAGTAATTATAGCAACCATATTCTAATTAGGATGTTGAACATCCTTACGTGTTTATTAAAATATTCTGATGTATTTGCTTCTCGTCTGAGATAGTGTTTTATAAATTTTGGAATTTATTATTTTAACACTACTCTCTATTACTTCTGCTCTACCCAAGTTAGCGTTAATGCATGAGCTTTAAATGAAGCGGTAAAAATTAACATTTTGTTACATCTTCAAACGTATTAAAATATAAGCTACATCGGTTACTATCCTAATTAACGTGTTAGTGAACGCATTATAACTCAAAAATATAATAGAAATAATTCTGTATAGAAAGAAAACTGCGTTGTCGGCACGTTTACAAACACATACAATCAGATGGAAACGGCTATTTGTCAGTCACAAAGATTTGTTCTGTGCGGGCAAAGAACCCGTGACTAATTATACGTGCCAGTTTCATGTGAGCAATTCTTTGCTAATTGCTTTAAGAGTGGGCTGCTTGTAGCCAGGGAAATATATCATTCCGCCGTAATCATCCTCAAATTATAACATCTAAAATACGAAACGATGCCAATTAAAGCGTTAACCATCAAACTTATGGAACAAACAAGTTCAGTCAGCAGAAAATCTGTAATTTTCCAATGTTCATCACCTCGCGAGAAATAAACCTTTACAAGCGTTTTACAAAATAACGTGAGGGATGACTGCTCCTTTATCTCGTAAGGGGATTTAATCAGTAAAGTTAATTAAACTGTATTCCAGCTCGGGCCACGCTCGCCGTAATGAAAGCTTTATGAGGGTGAAATTTGTAGTAATATTGTTGTACTCGTAGGTATTTATTTGATAGATTAATATCGTATATAATAAATATTATATTAAACTAGTTGCCACTCCTCCGTTGCTAGGTAAAGGTTTTTTTCACTAACCGAGGTTAGAGGATCACGCCACGCGATACACAGCACAATGATTTTTTTATAATATAAAAATATAGGTTTTTTTTGTGAACATAGGTATAACAAATATGGTATACTGAGTAATTAATGTTTCGTTATGCTCAGCCAATACTTGGCGTATAAATATTTCTTCATTTTACTGAGTTCTTAGATTTACGCGAATATTACACATGAAATAAAACTATTTTTTCGGATTTTATCGCGGTTTATTTTGATTTAATCAAATCCAAAACCAAGCACAACACTGCAAGACCTCAAGACACCGTGAGCTCATTCTGCGTAGATCGGACCAACAAAAACAAAAATATTTAAGAAGTTTGAGGGTACCCCGGAACAACTATGCCTTTTGGACGTCTAACACCTCAGTCCTTCCCGTGACCATGGGTGCTGCAAAGCACTCGAAACGTCGGGAACTTAAAAATCAAAATAAACCGCGATAAAATCCGAAAAAATAGTTTTATTTTTTTCTTCATTTTGCCAAAGACACAGTCATAATGGTGTGTGGTGATGGGAAAGAATACATGTGTCATCACCCCCTATCATCCGTGGGTGTCGTAAAAGCCGACAAAGGGAACACACTCTCGCAAACGACCCAGTGCGTAGAGAAGGAAAACTTGAAATCAAACCCTATACCAACCCGTTTGGCCAGCGTGGTATAGTAGGCTAATTTTTACCTCCCATGAAAGTACAAAAATTTAACCGGCCCCCAGTTCCCGGTACTCCCGCTGTTCCCGATCATGGTAGCGGTCGGGGCGACAGCGGGAAAGGGGGTGCTAAGAATCTCCGGGCTACGAGAGGCTACTATAAAGAACTGACCCTCGCGACGTATAATGGATGCACACTACGGCTGGACCACCACCTCACCGAACTCGCGGTAGAACTGGATCGCATAAAATGGCATATTTCTAGGTTATGTGAGGTCCGAAGAAAGGGGGAGGACGCGATAACCCTTGAGTCAGATAACTTGTTCTACTTCCGGGAAGGTGATCAGCTCTCCCAGGGTGGTGTCGGTTTTCTGGTCAATAAGGACCTCGTTAGTAGCGTTGTAGCAGTCAGCAGTGTATTGACACGGGTAGCGTACCTTATACTGAAGCTCAGCGATAGGTACTCCCTAAAGGTGGTACAGGTATATGCGCTGACCTCGACATACGCTGACGAAATAGCCGAAGCCGTGTACGAAGATATTGCGAAAGCACACGACATCCCAAAGGCGCTGTAGTGAACAGCGTTGTTATGGGGGACTTCAATGCCAAAGTGGGAGTACAAGAATGCGGCGAAACGAAAATCGGACCCTTCGGTGTGGGGCGCAGAAATAACAGGGGGCAAATGCTAGTAAACTTTCTCGAGTCGCAGGTGCTCTTCTTAATGAACTCCTTCTTTAAGAAGAAGCCCCATAGAAAGTGGACTTGGCGAAGCCCCGACAACGTGACAAAGAACGAGATAGACTTCATCATGACGGTTAAGAAATATGTATTTAGGGACGTCTCTGTGATCAACAGGTTTAATACTGGCCACGATCACCGACTCGTCCGAGGCACCCTAAATATAGACTTTCAAGCCGAAAGGGACCGAATGGTGAAGCCTACTCTCCGACTTACCGCGCTCCAAACAGCCTTGGGTTCCGAAAAGTTCCAATTGGAACTTCAAAACCGTTTTGACTTGCTGGACTTGGCAATATTGACGAGAAAACCGACACAGTGGTCAGAATGCGTAACGTGTCTCGAAAGTTACTGTGCGGAAAAAGCAAAAACAGGGACTCTAAACTCTCGGCCGAGACTCTCGAACTTATGAGAAGTAGACGAGAAATGCCAGCTACGCATGTAGATCGGAAGAACTTTAACCTTAGAATCCGAAAGCTGATTCGGCGCGACCTCAGACGCTTCAACACCCGTATCGTCGAGGCTGCGATCGAGCAGAATAAGGACACTAAGGTCTTCGCCCAACAGCTCGGACGTCCCCGTCTGACGAAACTCAACACTGCGGATGGCAAAACCGTGACCTCTAAGTTCGAGATCCTCGAGGAAATCGAGAGCTTCTATAGAGAACTGTTTGCATCACGGACAGGTAAGCCTACGTGACCCAGCGACGATGACCACAGAGCCCCACTTACGCGCCGTTACACAGAAGATATGTCAGATGTTGATCAGGGCGAGGTCAAGGCGGCTCTCGAGCATCTTAAGAACAATATATCTCCTGGTGATGATGGAATTACTACCGAGCTCCTCAAAGCCGGTGGGACTCTGGTTCTCAAAGAGCTGGCAAGCCTTTTCAATTCCATCATTCACCAGGGCCTAACACCTAAAGCGTGGAGCCAGCACACTCCCGGTGTGCTGGCTCTGTTTTTCAAAAAAGGCGATAAAGCCTCGCTGAAGAACCACAGACCCATCTCAATTCTGAGCCATGTATACAAGCTGTTCTCGAGAGTAGTCACAAACCGCCTCGCCAGAAAACTCGATGAGTTTCAGCCACCAGAGCAATCCGGGTATCGAAAAGGCTTCAGCCCCGTAGACCATACTGTTCGGCAGATTGTACAGAAAACTGAAGAGTACAATCAGCTGCTGTGTATGGCTTTCGTGGACTACGAAAAAGCCTTCAACTCCATCGAAACCTGGGCAGTTCTGAATGCTTTGCAACGGTGTCGTATTGACTGGCGTTTTATTGAAGTGCTGAGATGTTTGTATGATACCGCCACTATGACCGTACAGTTCCAGGAACAAAAGACCAACCCCATTGAGCTGCGCAAAGGGGTGAGACAGGGGGATGTAATATCCCCTAAGCTTTTCACCAACGCGCTTGAAGACGTCTTTAAGACGCTGAACTGGGCGGGACGGGGCGTGAATATAGACGGTGAGTGCATCTCGCATCTTCGGTTAGCCGACGACATCGTCATAATAGCAGAGATGCAGAATAAGTTAAGCGAGATGCTAAACAGCCTAAATGTAGCCTCTCGACGTGTTGGTCTCGGCATAAATTTGGATAAAACCAAGATCATGTTCAATGAACATGTCACGCCGGGACCAGTCTACGTCGAAGAATCGATGCTCGAAGTTGTTCGAGAATACACCTACCTTGGGCAGATTATTCAGCTTGGTAGGAACAACTTCGAGAAAGAAGTCGACAGAAGGATCCAGTTGGGCTGGGCAGCATTCAGCAAACTACGTCGGGTTTTCTCTTCGCCTTACCGCAATGCCTGAAGACGAAAGTCTACAACCAGTGCGTTCTACCAGTCATGACATACTGTGCCGAGACGTGGACACTTACAGTAGGGCTAGTCCATAGGCTCAAAGTCGCGCAGCGAGCTATGGAGCGGGCTATGCTCGGAGTCTCTTTGAGGAATAAACTCCGAAATGAAGTAATCCGTCAAAGAACCAAAGTAGTTGACATAGCTCGCAGAGTGAGCTCGCTAAAGTGGCAGTGGGCTGGCCATGTCTGTCGAAGAACCGATGGCCGATGGAGCAGACGAGTTCTAGAGTGGAGACCGCGACTCGGCAAACGTAAGGTAGGGCGCCCCCCAGCTAGGTGGACCGACGACCTGAAGAAGGTTGCAGGGTGGGACTGGATGCGGAAGGCGGAGGACCGTGTATTGTGGCGCGAATTGGGAGAGGCCTATGTCCAGCAGTGGACTGCAATAGGCTGATTTGATTGATTGATTGACAGTCATAAAATGAAGAAAGCTTTACATTTATTGAAATAATTACTTATTAACAATAGTAAGTATTTGTATATGTCAAAGTATGTCAATAGTAGGTAATATGTAAATAATTAATGGTTGAAGTTTATCATTTAGGAAGTATTGTATTGAATACTAAGATTTTTCTATCAAGAATGTCAAAATTTGGATTTTAAAATCATTATCATATCATAAAATTTTCTTCAATTTTAATCAATAGTTAACATAAGTAGAAGACATTATTGAAAAGAATTAATACCATATTGTCGTACTGTTTAGTTAAGGTGACAGACAATTAAGTATTACACCACGCGGATCCATTGCGGATTGGTAAAGATTAAGTCATCGAGCCACATTTTCGGCAGGCAGGTTTGAGGCTCCTGCTGTTGGAACTTATTAAGCCGCCAATTAGCCACGTCATACAAAGATTTTCTTCATCCAGGAATTGCTAACGCTCTGGCTGCCAGACGGCTAACGGCTAACCGTTGAATTAATTAGACTATGAGGCTAAAGCAATAAGAAAACTTAAACTCGAAGAATTGGAATCAAATTATTTGTTGTTTATTTCAATTTGACTTTAAATGGCTGTTTCAATCATGATTCTATTTACAGATTAAAACGACCAATTGTGTTTGAACGGAACGTTTGTTTGAACGGTATTATATGTTCCTCAGTTTCAAGAGAACGCTAGCGTTTTTCTTAGCTTTAAAGTTATGAAAGTTTATGTTGCAGGTGCAGTGACAATGTTCATAACTTTATTTAATCTAATACTTAATTGAAAGACAGTGTAGTGCAAAGAATTATGTAGTACTCGTATCATTTGCTCGTAGCGATGTGGTACCCATCGTGGTATTTGTAGGGATCACGAAGTTTACATAATGTTTGGTTCAGATAGATGCCGTGCGGCATTTTCATTTCGATGTTTTCAGGCTTTTAGACCTATTAAGCCAATTAATTCTGATTATATTTTTATGTGGCAGTCGCTAAGTCAAGTTAAAGGTCTTAAAGCCAGCTTGATAAGTTCTAACGAAACTGCCTCCACTAAACTTCACTTGGTCGTGTGATGGACTAGGCATAATTTCTCCCACCACACTATATGCTGATTCATAAGCGATTTTGTTATTAGTCCATAATAGACGTAGGAGGATACTCCAATTTTCTTATTAAAGGTTACGGGCATTTCGTACCTGACAGCGTTAACAACTTTTCATTAATCTTCTTGACAAAAGTCATGCATCATCGATTTTTCGTTGAATATTATGCAGGTGCATACTAAACTTTAGGATGGTCATTAGTATTCAGCGGTTGCTTTAGGCTTATTTAATTTGCTTATGCGAAACAACATGAGTATAATGGATTATATTATATGATATGAATAGGATTATACTAATAATGGAGTACTAACTAGACATTTCAATATCAATATTATATCAAATCATGTAATACCTGCTACAATTTTACTAAATTATTGCTATTTTGTACGGTGTACAGTGTTTTCACAATTTTCACTTTTCGGGTCAAAAATTCACAAGAATTTTTCAATGTCGCACTTTCAGCGTATTGTAGAAACGGGGATGCTTAAATTTATACCACTGCAAGTATAAGATTTACGGGATACGTTCCATGCGTGTGGGTTTTCTAAAGCGTAGTAGATCTTCTTTATTTATGTTTACAGCTTATACCGGCCACATCCATTCCGTATATAGTTTGAATCCGTTTATCGGATTTCGAACACGTTTCGGTCGAATCCCATATCGGTGGACTTGATATATACGCGTAGCCGGGCACCCTTATAAAATTACAACCAGGGAAAAATCGCAACGAATGAGGATACAATAAGAATATTCAAATGGCCCAGTTCGTTTCCAATACGAATATAGAAAGACGCTTATTTATACGAGAAAAAAATGTCTATTCATCTACGAGATTTCGTATTTTCGTTGCCTTCCCAAAGAAAATCGAGATTGTATATATAAATAGGAGAGCGGAGGAATCCTCTTAGATATGCTATGACTACAAAGTACACATTTACTCGGCCTACTGACAATGTCGAACGCGCATGCACAATAATACCTACAGGTGTGGCAATTCATAGGACACTATCTTTTCGTACGTTTTTATCTTGGCAAACAGAGATAACCTAGCTAACGTTTATCTGCACTGATAACAAAGCAGTTACAATTTGATCGGGCTGGTGAATGGACACCGTTGAATTGGTATTCGAATATAAAATTGTTTGTGTTGAAGAGTGTTCTTGAAGTGAGATGGCTGGGTTTGGTAGAGGCGAAGGGCAGGGCCCGACGGTCGGAAAACTTGAGTCCCAGATCTATTGTATCAAGTACACTTTGTTTTGCTTCAACGTAGTAGCGTGGGTGAGTATTGCGCAAATTGAAATCACTGTTGAACTTTTCTGTTTCACTTTGTACGTTTGTGTTTGCGTTGAATTACGTTGGAGCGTCGATCCATGGATGTGCTCCTCAGTGTAATAGTTTGTTTTTAACAGTTAAGTTCTTTCCTCGTGTTGTTAGAGCAATTGGAAATTTTGCGTATGGTAATTGAGTTGTATGCAACAATGAAAACGTATTTTCTCTATCTAACAATAACTGTTATATCTGTGGACCTATATACGTTGTTAACCGTATTTCCAGATGACATTAAGATACATTTGGACAACTATTGATGTATATAACGAAGGCCTGCATTCGTCAATAACGATTTTAGTAATTAACATTAGCTAAATCTAGTAGATTATCTTTCGGATTAAGATGATGATGTAATCTAGTGCTGTTAAAACAAGCTAAATAAAACACCTTTTGTTTCGTGAGTCAAGCTTAAGATATCCACAGGGGCGACGTTATCCTAGCAGGCCGGTATCGGCAACCTCTTAGGCTTATTTACATTATGAATAATATCTTCACATTGTTTTTGCTATACTTATATTAGAATGAGAGACCGGTATTCACCTGGTGTGAGTAAGCTAGAATGTTTTAATACATGTCTTTAAGATGGGTGAAGTATCTCTTAAGTATGTTATTAGCATAAAACAAGAAACGTTATGAGGATACGAGATAAGTTTTTAATAAAATGTTTTTGATTTTATTATCTTCTATTATTCATCTTAATTAAGCGATATCAAGTTAGTAATATGTTTTAATAGTTATAGATCATTTGTTTAATGGAATATCTTATTTAATTTTCATTATAATGATGTTGTAAAAAAAATAAGTATAGTCTATTCCAATCATACTCAAAAACTTTGTGCACATATAATCACAATTTTAGATGTTTTATTTGTGATTGCAATCTTTAAATAGTATAACGAGAAATCGAGGTTTTTATACTGAGTGAAAAAAGTTTTGAAAAGTTTTAAGGTTTGATTGGAATAGACTATAGATAGGTACATATATATCTATCTATATCATCACGCTGATCCATTGCGGGGTAGGCAGAGAGTAGAGAGTAAATGGTTATGAACCGTTTCCCCCTACTAAGAATTGTTCCTGTGTTGTGTCTTGGAACGTGGATGGCAGACTGAAACAAGTATTTGTAAATCATACAAAGATTTGTCTCGTCCGGAGACCAAACTTTAAGTATTCAATTCAGTGAGCTGGGAGGCCTGTGTTTAGACCACAAGGCCAAATTTCAGGAAACATTAATCATACCTTGCCGATTATAAAGCATTTTGATATCACCCATTTAACCTAAAATAAAGGGCCGGGCGTAAAGAGCCTTATCAGTTAGAGATAAGCCTGTTCTGCTTTCCAAGTACATGTGGCAGTCACAATGTGATTCATGACTACAAATAAATTCTATAATAATATAGCATTCTGTGATAATAGATCTGCTACTTCCGTTTTCTGGTCCTTGTTATTAATATTAATATGCGATGATTGATGATTCATGGTAATTTGAATTGTATTTACATATTATGTAGATACGTTTTTTGAATGGTATAATGAGGGTTATAAAGTTGAGTAATGGTAGCCAAGTGGTAGTTAATTGTTTTCTTATGACGTGTGGGGGACCTTTTCAGGCTTTAATTAATGAGCGATTGTGAAGTACACAATTTGGCATATTTTAAACCGAATGAAGATATCTAACATACTTTTAATGATTAATATCACTTTGGAAACTATGTCTTCCAATGCAAAGTTTTTCACTCGTTTAGCAGTGAACAGAGAAATAGTCATGAAACTTTCTGTCCATCTGTACATAATTTTTTTGTAATTTGGCCGATTATGAAATGATATTGGTTAAGCTAAGTATATAAATCATTTATACTAAGAGTTAGCGACAGAAAGGGACGATTTTGCGCAATGGTTAAGAGATTAAGCCGCTCTGTCCCCTGTGTCTAATAGTCGCGGGTTTGATTTCCGCAAGGGACAAATCTTTGTGTGACCTAACAGTATTTGTTTCGGTCTGGGTATTTGTGTATGTGAAATGTCATGTTTGTAAACGTAACCACGTGTAATAAATCCTAGCGTGGGGTTAGCGTTTTTAAAAAAAAAGGGATAAGAAAATTTTGTCTTAGACGAGGAATCATCTGTAGTAGACGATAGCCTACAAAATCAATACCGATCACCATCTACCGATCTCTATTGTGACAAAGTAGCTTTTTCTAAAAACGTCTATCAGTTGTGTCCCCGTACTTTGCAAAACTGGATCGCGGGATACTGTGTGTGTGTGTGTGTGTGTGTGTGTGTGTGTGTGTGTGTGTGTGTGTGTGTGTGTGCGTGTGCGTGTGCGTGTGCGTGTGCGTGTGCGTGTGCGTGTGCGTGTGCGTGTGCGTGTGCGTGTGCGTGTGCGTGTGCGTGTGCGTGTGCGTGTGCGTGTGCGTGTGCGTGTGCGTGTGCGTGTGCGTGTGCGTGTGCGTGTGCGTGTGCGTGTGCGTGTGCGTGTGCGTGTGCGTGTGCGTGTGCGTGTGCGTGTGCGTGTGCGTGTGCGTGTGCGTGTGCGTGTGCGTGTGCGTGTGCGTGTGCGTGTGCGTGTGCGTGTGCGTGTGCGTGTGCGTGTGCGTGTGCGTGTGCGTGTGCGTGTGCGTGTGCGTGTGCGTGTGCGTGTGCGTGTGCGTGTGCGTGTGCGTGTGCGTGTGCGTGTGCGTGTGTGTGTGTGTGTGTGTTAGTGTGTGTGTGTTAGTAGTGTGTGCGTGTGTGTGTGTGAATGATCTACACTGATGGCCGCGGGGCCTTTACAGCTTCACCAGACAAGACGGCGAGCGTGCAACCGTTACGCTCGAGCCAGAAGGGCAAGGGGGCAACTAGCTCAAGGGCGCTTCAAGTAGGAACGGCCTCAGGTATATTAGGTGTCTCGCCATGGTGCTCTGCACCGGCCGGCGGGCAAGGGATTCTTCAACCTCGCCGTCTGTCTGATCCTGTGTGCAGTATCTGTATCCGAAAGCAGCGATGTAAGGACATCGGGAGGGTCAGTGAGAACATGCCGCTAACGGCGGTAGCGGCATGTTCGCTTAGGTTCGTAGTCGGCGGTGGCTACGATTAGCGGATTTCTATAGATATAGATCATTCAGACACTTAGATTACACACTACACAAAAAATATATTTGGTGCATTTAAGAAACCTAAATTAGAAAGTATATTATCGGCCGGTTTTAAAAGTGTAAACTTATTAAGTGCGTGAGTGTGAGATGTGTGAAGTAAATGAACTGGAGCCTTAGTGCCCTGTCGACGATATGCTTTTAGTCTGAATATAGTCAGCATTGATTAACCATTCGATTTATTGTTTATTTGACCTGTGCTATGGACAAAATCGGAATGGATAATTATAGTTATTCGGAATTTTTCCTAAAAAAAAATTGTAAACACTTACATCATCAATATAAATTATACAAGGAACAAAGTTGGTGGTGCGCGACATTAGCGACATGTGGAATTGTCATCTATCAAAAATGTTATCTCTTAGATCTCTTAGATCCCTTGAGAGGTAGGCACAGAGTTCCAACAGGTTCTTCCCTTACATACCTCTCTGGTTTTTGGCCCACTCTCATAGTTTGTCTTATACACGCTCGCCGGTTACGAAGACTCTTGACTTGACTTAAAATTGTATATATGTAAAAAAAATGTATTTCCTATCTGCCGAGCTTGGCGAAGGTTTTATATTTTACAGTCATTGAAGAGGAACTTTATGTTATGATTTTTGGTATGTCTGTTTGAACAAGAAATTCGAATGTGAAAAAATGGCATGTTAAAATTTATGCAAGAAAGGACAAAAAGAAAGACCTAACAAATAGACTTTCAATGTCGTTTCTTTGGTTCACAAAGCAACGTAATTGTCTATTTTAGATAAAAGGTAGTTAATATTATATATATTTGTAAATCAAGTCTCAGCTATATAAATTATACAAAGAGCAAAGTTGGTAGCGGGGCGGACATTACCAACACGTGGCGTGGAGTCCGCAGTAAATCTTAGACTCGCAAGTTTGCCGGTAGTTGGGCAGTGGGTATTGAGCCGGGTTAATTAATGACGTCAAGTAATTATATATCGTGATCGGTATAATTCCAAAGTTGAACTTGTAAGTAGTTTTATCTTAAATTTATATACCTTTGACTATTTAATCATTTTTCCAGCGGAGCCAAAAACCGGGTTAAGTAGCGTGCGTGCTTTGGAAGAGGTCTTTATTCAGTAGTGGAATGCGGGCTTATGATGATAATTTGATCATGATTGGATAGTTCAGGCTTTAGACTGTTCCGTTACGTCTTTACTTCAACTTTCTACATGTACCGCCGGAGTATGCTCTTTTTCATTTACACGTGGCTGTTTTGTAAGGGATTTGGGGTTATTTTCAATATATGAAGTATTAACTTTAGCAGTCGTGTGGTTTTTTTTCTACATATATTTTTTTTTGTTTTTTACCCCATTTTTTTAACTAGTTATAACATCAGCACACATCAAATAAATTGAACATAATGGGTTATTTTTAGGTAACTTCAATCTTTTTAACAACAAAATAATTTGATACATTTGCTGTCTTATCTACCGACTGAATTTACATTTCAACATTTTACAAGTACCAGAAAATATGTCGCAAATTTTATATTTTTTTATCAAACATGTTGGATTTTAAATTATATTATTAAAGCAATTATTTCAAGAACAAACAATTTCCACCACCATTACACCCAGCAACCGTGGAACAATTTACTCAACACTCAAAACGTTAATCACCTGAGCTGTTCACTATAAATTCGAGAGGGTAGTCGCGCCAAAAACTGCGAAGCGAGACATCAAGTGTCATTCAAACCGCACCGAGGCACTCGTTAAGGTGTTCCTGCTATGAGAAATAATTGCCGAAGTTACTCCACCGAAGTCACTATCGATAATTGACTTTTGGATTTGCGCCAAGACAAATGGTTTGGCGTCCATTAAACAACTGCTGTGTGCTAGGTCTCGACTCGGTTGGTTTTAACTGTTGGATTTGATTAATCTTTACATTGTGTTCACGTTGATCGGTCTCGGAAATTACTGGAGTTTGTTTTTCTGATTTTAATTGCGTTCGGCCGTTAATGGCGCGGGTATAGAGGATATAATAGGATGCTCTTTGTGCCTGCGTAACTGCATTTGATAATTTATTTATCTCTTAAAGTTTTAAATATTTTTATTTATTTAATCCATTTTTTATTTTAATATTATTTTATATTCAAGCTGCGCTACTTCTACGGCCTAAATTGGGTATCACAATCACTGAAGGGCACACCAAAGGGCGTCAGATATGTCTTTACCTTTGCTGAATTGGCTGGATCTATTAATTGATATCAGCGTATTTATAATGCCTGCCTGCCTGACTGACTCATTGGTCTAGTGGCAAAGCGCATCACTTTTTGATCATGAGGTCCTGGTCTCAAATCCTAGGTCGGACAAATGTAGTTTTTCTGACTTAAAAATCCCAGTATGAGTCCGGAGTCTGGAATTGTGCCCGGTATATGGCAAAGGGCTCGCCCCCTAATACATGGGACCTAACATCGTCGGCGAAAAGTGGGTGTACTCAGTACACCTCTGCCACCCCCGCTTAGGGAATATAGGCGTGACGTATTTATAATCATAAAAATATAATGCTAACAAAAAAACAGTCAATTAAAAATTACACCAATGTTACATACTTACAAACTTTTTACTAAAGCTAAAAGATTGAAATAAACGGTTTCATTGCGCTAGTATTCAGCATTTAATTTTCCTTGTGAAATATAGAAGTTAAATAAAGCTTCATATAATGTAGTTCCTTTAGCGGGAGCAGTAATAATGGAAGAGAAACGCTAGGAAGGCGATGTTTAATCGCTTGCCATTGAATAAATACCCCAGACCTTTGACCCGTACGTTCTAAATGAAGCATATCTTGTAATGAATTAAGGAATTAATTAAAACACAGATAAATAGTTTTAGTCTTGATTAAAACGTGAAGTATGCTTTGTTTTGAGTGTTTAGTAAAGCCTGATTTGGTACCCAGATCCATTATTTTTTAGAGTGATGTGTTCTTTATATCCTTTTTTTTCTTTTAAAAACGTAGCCCCACACTGGGAATCATTTCAGTATCGTGAGTGCGTTTAAAAACCCAGATCGAAATAAATATGTGTGGGTCACACACAATTTGTCTCGCCCGGGAATCTTACTGATACATTATGTTACATATCATGCTCATAGCTCAATGAGATTTATAGAGGAACTCAATCTATTATGGTTGAATGGTTAAGCTAACTAAACGTAGAAACTTTGGCAAACTTTCCGTAAAATGAATACTTAGTTAAGGGTGCCATAGCTGGTTCGATAATTTCGTCGCTCTTTCTAATATATTATCAGAAATTACGATTGTATATATCACTGCCTAAAAGATTATGGCAGAGACAGCTAAGTAAGTTGAAGGATTGCTTTGCAAGCAGGAGTTTTAAAGTTCAAATCCTGCGCCTAAGTACTATTCTATTATATTTAGTTTATTCATTTACAAAAATATTATCACGCCTATAACCCCAAGCGGGGGTGGCAGACATGTACTATATACATCCACTTTTCGCCAAAGATGTTAGGTCACAATGGCCGAGCCTATAGCCGTTATATCGGGCACCATTCCAGACTTCAGATTGACATTAGGATTTCATAAAAAAAGTACACTTTGTACGACCTAGGATTTGAACTCAAGACCTCGTGATCGCTACGCGCTTCATATACCACTAAACTAATGCAGCAGTCATTCGTTTTCTTTACCAATATTTGGGGTCAAGAGAACAAGTTTGAGTGAGTTAAAAAATACTTGAGCATATCAAACATTAAAAAGCATTTAACGAATCGGGTAATGAAAAGTAGAACTTCTACTTTGAAGTTATCCTTTGAACTATGTAAAAAAGTTGCAAAGTGCACTAGCACTTTCAACGCTGTGCGAGCGTCGATCTTTGAGATGAAATTTGTGAAAGTTAGCGTCAGTTTATGGAGCTTCCAATCTTTAGTTATCTTATAAGTTATGACGTCATTCAACCCTGGTTGGTTAGAACAGGGGTATTGCTCTTTCTTAAAAAAAGTACACCGTCAAAGTTCACTAAAAATCACATTCTACAAGCGGAGGCGGCAGAAGAAAAGACTTTATTTTATTGTGAATAATTTTATTTTAAAAATACTTTTTAAGAACAAGCTTTTATTTAGCAGGTAATAGTGAATGATGATTTAAAACGCCCAATCAATTTTTTTATTCATTTTTAAAAAACGTAGCCCCGCACTTGGATTTATACCTGTGTCGTGAAAATTCACAAACAAATACCCAGACCGGAACAAATAATTGTGGATCACACAAAGATTTGTCCCGTGCGGGATTCGAACCCGCGACTATTCGACACAGTGGGCGGAGTAGCTCAAGCTCTTAACCACTGCGCTAAATTGTCCGTTTATATTAAATGTGTATACAAAATTTGGTGTCTAAGCTGTTGACCGTTGAGGAATTCCTTTGTCTGAAGTCAATCCTGGGTACACCCAGGATGATTGTACACAATCAGATCATGCTTATCATAAAAATGCATTGTCATTGGACTGAACCAGCATGTCAAATTTCAACTCCGTAGGGTAAGAGGAAATTTTCATAGAAAATTCTAATTCAGCTTTAAATATTTGACTTAAACCAACAAACTAACAAACATTTATGGCTGAGGTGACAATTTTTTGTGTCTCCCGATTTGCAAAGGAGGGAAGTGGAATTTTTCCTACTTCTCCTGTTCTATTTTCTAATTAAATTTGTTGCTGGTTCCAAGACAATTAAAGCGCTTCCCGGGACACCCCAAGGTTCAAACCTTGGTGTCATCTCAGGAGACCATTGTGGATCCTGGCTTACAGGAGTTACAATGGTGGGAATGTGTGGCGAGCTTCGTCCCGAAAAAAATCCAATAAACATTGCAAGCTAAATAAAAGCTAATAAAAAAGGAAAGAAGTAAACCTACGGCGTTCAGGATGGTTATCATTCTGTACACACGGTGTTATTTTAGTCGTCCTGGAGCGAAAGCCCAGGTGATGTATCCAGAGCCTACTATTCACTGGTATAAAAAAATAACACCGTCCCACCTATATTCCCCAGAGGGGGTGGCAGAGGTGTACTGAGTACACCCACGTTTCGCCGACGATGTTAGGTCCCATGTAATAGGGGGCGAGCCTATTGCCATATACCGGGCACAATTCCAGACTCCGGACTCATACTGGAAACACAAATAACACTTCAACAAGAATGCACATGCACTTCGATAAACAGCAGTGATAGCCTAGTGGTTAGAGCGTTGGACTGCAAAGTCAGAGGTCTCGAGTTCAAACCCAGGCACGCACCTCTCTTTTCGAACGCATGTGCGTATTAAAAAATTAATTATCACTTGCTTTAACGGTGAAGGAAAACATCGCGAGGAAACCTGCATGCCTAAGAGTTTCTCGAAGGTGTGTAAAGTTCGCCAACCCGCACTGGGCCAGCGAGGTGGACTATGATCTAAGCCCTCTCAGTTTGAGAGGAGGCCCGTGCCCAACGGTGGGACAGTTTTTTTAACAAGGCTATTACGAGTATATTAATTCAATAAGAAGCATCTCCATAATAATACTAATTTAGTTCATTAAAACACGTATACCTAGCGCAATGAAATGTTCTTTTAACATTTTTTTTGTATTAACAGTTAACATTGGACACCTCATCTGGGCTTTCGCTTCACGACGACTAAAATTACACTGTTTATTTCTGACTGCACTTTCCGGGCCTGAATAATTTTGACGACTTGACTACCTTTATCTTTCTTTCTTCCGTAAAAGTTTAGCTGTTTTTTAGTTAAGTCGAAAGCAGACAGGGCCGCGGGTATATTATTATTATCTTATCAACAACTTAGCGACATTTAAAAATCCTATTGCTCTTTAAGATCGCAAATATTATGTGATGACGTAATATAATTTATCCTGTTCTAGCTTTTAGCCCCATAAAAAATCTCATATCAAATAATATTTATTCCATAACTAGCTGTACCCGTAACTTCGTTCACATTATTTTCAGGTGTGTTTTTCAAAATCACGTTTTTTTAGACAAAATCTATGTCCTTGCCGACTTTGATTAAAATCTGTTCAGCGATTTGCGCGTGAAAATGTAACAGACAAACAGACAAGTTACTTTCGAATTTATAATATTAGTATAGAACTATGGATTTTACCAAGTTTAATTACAGCGGTTTACTGCATAACTTTCTGGTTTCCACACACATCTATAAATATTATATTTCACAAGAAATCGAACGTAAAACTGCAGCGTAATCGTAATTAAAATCGACAAAACTAATTGCAAAAGGTTTCATTTTGAATACAATATCTATTAAAAGTATAATAAAGAATGCTTTGTGAAATATTTTCATGTAAAAAGAATATTTTTGTACGTCTGTTTTTGACCAATGTTTTATTTATTTATAAAAAAATATCCAAACTACCGTAGAATATTCCAAAAATCAAATGAAATTGCATTTTGGAATCGTGAACTCTTTCCGTGAAAATCTTTTATTATTTTGCATATGGATTTTTGCTGTATTAAAAACGCTAAATAATATACGCTATATAATATTCATATTGGTACTCCACATTTGTGAAACTCGATTCAAAGTGTGGGTTCATAAAATAAAAGGGGAAAGAAAATTATTTATAACCTTAAAAAGATGATGTAGTAACATTTAGGTTTAATTGCGCCATGTTGCAGAGATGTTCTTTAAATTTTAAAATGACATTAATAGCTTATTTATCTTTATTGTAAAGATGGATTAGAAATTACTGTCGTTTTTAAATTTAAAGATCGCGTCTGCAACTGGGTGTTAATCTAACTATGCGAATAAGACAATATAATATTATCTTACTTTGTTTCCTCACAAAAGCCTTTTTCCTAGAAAAATGACACTCAAACTATCGACAAGAACTTCCGCATTTCCCTTATCAACCGCTTATTTGGGGTGTTTAAGTTTAAAACGCGGAGACGAATTCGTTCAACGGGGAGTTGCGTGAACCAGATAAAGCGTGCCATATAAGATATTCAAATCCCTTAAGTGCACGTTGCGGTTGAATTGCGAGAAAAAGTCCCATTTTGCAACGTTGTAAAACTCTTTATTATTCCAGCTTTGCAGGTGTCTCGGAGGAGGCACAATGGGAAGCGGGACTGACGGCTGTTACGGTGGGAAACGGGGACACTACGACCGAAATAATAGTTTTTACCGCGCTCAAAAACTGTTTGAGCTGGATTATGTCGAGTGTGAACTGAAAAAAATACGACCGCGATACAATCCGAGGTCGTAATATTCAGTGATAAGATAGAATTTGATGTGTGCTCGTATAGTCGGTGCTAGGCGACCACGGTGTTCTCAGCGATCACAAAGGTTTAGCAGCCTTTCCATTTGGTCGGTCTGAGATGGGTGACTGTCTCCGTGCTTCGGAAGGCGCCTTAAGCCGTTGGTCCCACTTACCAAGTCAAGTTGGAAGCCTTATGGGCGGCCTAATAAGTTACCAACAGTCGGTAGCTACAAGCCTGCCTCCACTTATCCACACTGGGTCCGCGTGGTGGAGTATGACCTAATCTCACCCCAGCCCAGCAGTCAGTATACGCTGATTTATTAGGATGTTGAGGCTAGATATTTGTTTACGTTCTAAAACTTTTCAAGGCTTGTTTTTATTATCTTGATTGAGCAAAACAACAACTAATAACAAAGAGTAATACGGCTTGAAGCACATCGTCTACTTTGAATGTTATGGTTGAGTTACTTAAAAAGAACAACAAGAACGTAACACAAAGACTTAGTATGTAGTTAGTATGTAAAGAATACGTTACAGTTGACGACGAGTCGGTCCAGCAATTCCACCGTAGGCTGCTCCACTCATTGTGTCGAGTAGTCACGGGCTTGATCTCCGTATGGCAAACATCTTTAAATGCCCCAAGCTTATTCGTTTCGATCCAAGAGTTTAAAAGTGGTATATGGAAGTCATGTTATTAAGGGCACCTATGACATGCGAATAATTCATGGTATGAATGAATGTTTATTATATAATATAAAAATAAACTTTATAATTTCACAAAATGAACACGCTAAGTGTTTTCGTAACAGGCGAGATGTGAGTGGAGGAGGAGAGTGGAAAACCTGTTTAAACTTTGTACGCTCTGCCTACCTTGCAAGTAATCTGGTTGATAGACATATATTTATAGAACAATATTAATACTTTTAAGTAAAATATTAATACTTTTCGCAGAAAAACGTATATGCATTATTCCTGACAGTTGTTAATGGATATTTAGACACCATATACCGCCGTTCACATATTCACAAACCGGAATAAACTAACCAACATGATTATTAAAAGCAATTTAAACGATATACCAAGAAAAATTTAAAGCCCGTCACTTATACGTGTTACAAAGTAAACGTATTCATACGTAGACTCCACTTTTGGCGGGCAAACGAGCTCGGCACGAGTTTTTACGACCCTATAAATTTTTAATGTTACCAAAAAAAACGGCGTCTTGTTGCTCCCGAAAAGAGCATACCCAGACGTAACTGAAGCGCCATCACTGAATGTTAGGTATTAACTTAGATTCAGTGGTATAGTAATAAATGTTACAGGTTTTATGGTATCTACATGGGTGCTTACTTCATGTGGCGGTTTTATTATTTTCAACGTGTTTTACGAGTTATTTGGGGTTTAATGTAGCATGTAATGGAAATAATGCAAAAGGGTGTTTATGGTTATGATCAGGAGCTAGTGGAGATAAAATATTAATTATAGATAGATTATATAGGTAGAGATATAGAGATAATTAGGATAAGAACCAAGGTCACCAACACAACTTAAGATTAGCAAGCTGAAGTGGCAATGGGCGGGCCACATAGCGCGTAGATCGGACGGGCGTTGAGGCAGGAAGATTCTAGAGTGGAGACCACGTATTGGCAAGCGCAGCGTGGGACGACCGCCTGCCAGAGGGACCGACGATCTTGTGAAAATCGCAGGAAGTCGTTGGATGCAGGTGGCATCGGACCGGTTACGCTGGAAAGCGATTGGGGAGGCCTATGTTCAGCAGTGGACAAGTATAGGCTGAGATGATTATGATGATGATAGAGATAATATTTATCGAACGTAACATACTGAGTCTTTATTATATTTAGAAAGAAAGAAAAGCAATGAAACATCGTACAGAAAAACATTTATTCAGCGATAAAAAAATACAGGGCAAATAATATAAAATAAAAAAGATCACCGTCACGTCTATATTCCCCAAGCGGGGGTGGCAGAGGTGTACTGAGTACACCCATGTTTCACCGATGATGTAAGGTCCCATGTAATAGGGGGCGAGCCTATTGCCATATACCGGGCACAACTCGGGCACACACTCATATTGGGAATTTTTTGTTAGAAAAACTACATTTGTCCGATCTAGGATGTGAACCCAGGACCTTGTGATCACAAAGTGATGTGCTTTGCCACCAGATCAACGAGGCAGTCGACGTAAAATACATGGCAAATAATAAGAAATAATAAATGTGGTACTGAAATGGTATACACCCAGCATAATGCCGGGCAATTCAAGTGCTTCGACGCTGGTCTTCCGTGTAACCAGTTCAGATTGAGAGCGTAACTGCGCGCATAATACACAAAGTTTATCAGTGTAAATTAATGTAAATGCAGATTTAGTTGTTGAATATTAGTGTAGAAAATAAAGTATATTTCAAGGCTTAGTAGTCGATTCGTACGAAAACAATTATTTTATTTTCGTGGGAATAGTAATACTATTCCCACGAAAATAAAATAAATAATATCAATTTTCAATGGTGGCGATTTGCCCGACTCGTGCTTTTGAAAAAAACCCTTTCCCATAAGGGATAGAGTTTAAAATAATACTAAAAAGTTTATTTTAAATTATCCTATGTCGATGACTTGGAAATAGTAACAAAATAAGAAAAAAGACAGAGTTATAAATATTACATGACAAATATATAACAAGTAAACAAATTTTATACTGATAGGGATTATATTCCAATTGTAACTTTTAATACCGTCTCCCGACTGACGGTTGAACTTTTGTCGCAAAAGAGATTTCATGACGTTATTTCTAGGACAATAATACTATTCCGAACGTCTAACTGTCGAAGTAATTTATAAAAGTTTGGAAATGTTCCGGATTTATATATATTCTTGAATAATAACTACTACTGGTATCGATGATACTACCCACCATATACCGTCCCTTTAAATAACTTTAACTTGACTACTGATAATAATAATAGGAAGAGATAAATTCTATTTTTTTTCTCTTTAAAATAACTTTCTACAGTTATGCTACTTTATAATTTGTTCGCAAATTATATAATAGGTAATTGTATTTAAAAACTAGGGGGTTTTATGTACAACAGTTATTTTTTAAAAATAATTCTTGTAAAGTAAAGCAAACCATTTTTTGGGAGTCCGCCACACATTTCCACCTCTGTAATTCCTTTAAGCCAGGATTTACAGTGGTATTTTTAGATGACACCAAATTTGAACCTCGGTGTATCCCGGGGAGCACTTTAATTATCTTAGAACCAGCAACAAGTTTATTTAGAAAGAAAAGAAACAGGAGGAGTAGAAAAGCCAAGTATAGTGGCGGATTTTTATCAGTAAGACCTTGACTTATGTTACAAGGATACGACAAAAGCTCTTAACATTTTTTCTTCTTTAAAAATCAACTGCAAAGTAACTTTAGTTTGGTGCAAGCCTCATGCCGTAACTATTACACCACGCGGTCACAAATTAGTCGATAAATTGTGGTCAAAAACTTTAGTAGTTTGATGTACAACAATCATTTATCTGTAAACTCACTAGTTAGTCAACTTCGTTCACAGATGCCCCCATTTATCATCGGCTGAGCGTATCAGAGGGTTTATCCGGGCATTAATGGCGGACCTACATTGGCCTGTGTATTATATGATTTTTTCAACAAACGTACAAGTCAACTTTCCGCGTCATTTGGCGGGATACTAATGGATTGCGAACAGAGCTGTTGTCTCGACAGCGCTTTTTGCAGACAAAGTATAATGGCGCGTGGTTATGCTCCAGTTCTTTATATCTGCCTGTTGTTACAGATTGTGTAGACGGTTTATGTCGACGGTTTTCTTGTTCGGTGCCGCGTCGCGTCGCGATAGCTTCCCTCGTGTCTGTGCCCAACCATTAATCTTATGTACGCACTTTCTGATATATTGTTGCTTTGTATGGTGTAGTGTAATTAGTTAGTACTTTGTGTATACTTTCTTCTATTATTGTTGAGGAGTTTCGAAAGCTTAGAACATGATTGGTAGTTCCCGCAGTGGGTAATGTTGGTAACAAATTCAGTAATCCGTGTTGGCAAGGCATATGTTCCTAAACACACCCTGTTTCATCTACACTATTCATTGTAAACTCCGTAATCTTATTAATAATTATACTTTTCCTATACTTACAACGTATTTCGAATATCAAAAACGGTCTTAAATAGCACTCTTTATAGCATTTTGCCATGATATATTTATTGCTTGATCCTTGTTCACTGGTTTTTAATTCCATAGTCTTTTCCATTATTTTCACCACACAAAAATAAAATTCGAAGCATCCATTTGTTTAACACATGCAAAAGTTTTATTGTACATTTCCAATATTCATAATTATATCCCTTGTCATAGAGCACTTGTATTATTGCGCGCCCAATTTCATCATGTCCCCGGAGTAAAGACAAACAAAATAACAAAGAACTGACATGAAAGGTTAAATATTGTTAAACTTTGTAGGAGACGAGGAGGACAGACGGTACTTTGCCATGAAATAGATGTCCAATAATTGTTGTTATATATGTGTGAGAGGGAAATTTCTGATTGGAACTAAGCCAATTACTAGGGCAACTAAGAATGTCTTGAATGAAACCTGTATACGATTTATTTTAGAAGAACTTATTATTTCTTTCTCTCTGACTACACTGCAAGGGATCTGGCGTGATGTTATAGATAAACGTTAGATGGAACTGTTATTTAACTTTAAGGAGAAATGAAAATGAAAATGCCTCAACGGTCACCCATCTCAGGCCGACTGAGTTAGACTCTGCTTAACCTTGGTCATCGGTAAGAACGCCACGGTCGCAAAGCGCTACGAGCGCCTCATATACGTCCCATAGGCACCTAATCATTCCTTAGTTTCCTCGATAAAACAGATTGTGGATTGTAAGTTAATCTTGTTCATCTTAATTACATCTGGTTTCACTGTTTTATAACTTCAGTCTCAATTATAGTTCACTCTTAGTTTGTTTTTAATTATTATTACGCCTGATGTTGTCAATAATGCTAGAATGATGCCTGGATTTAAATAAAATACATTCAGAAGATGTTTTTTGTCTTTTTCCTGAACGGAACCCCAAAATCTTGTAATTATTGTGCAGCCAACGCTTGGAAGACTAATTAAGAACGATAATAATTCACGAAACAATGTAGCAATCGTAAACTCGTCGAAATTGCTGCTTTGATAGCATTGATTGCAGCTATACAAGATAGCACGCAAATAGCATCTTCGTCTACACAAATACAAGATACAGGGTAAATATTACCAAGATAATAGGGTTCAGTTTTATCTGCAGCTGAGGGTTTAGCACGAAAAGAATGACGTTAGCGTGACGCTACCGAGAAAGCGTGCTGTCACGTTCATGCTTATTTAGTACATTTGTAGTGAGACAAGGATGGCATGTCAACTCGCTAGCGTCACGCTAACGCCAATATTTTCGTGTTAAGCCCTTTGTTGGTGAGGCAAAAACAAAGCTATTATAAGAAATTGCCGGACCCATAGATATTATTTGTGGCCAGCGAATAAAACTCGATGACATATTCAGGATGTTGATGAGATTGTAAAACTTTTAGTTTCAAACTCATCTATTGTTAGTTTTATCTGTAGTTTTATCGGGTTGTTGGAATTAGGAATAGATAAATCGGCTACAAAGATGGCTGTATGGAGAACGGAAGCAGTAGTATGTTTGGTAATAAAAATAATGTTGAGACATATTATAATGTAGACAAGGTTTTTCTGAAAGTAATAGTATACTAGTGGACGAATGTACCTACGTAAGCTATCGGCTAAAACTTACTAGCTGCTGTAATATCATTGAATTGAAGTATTATAGGTATATTGCAAATGTCAGGTTAAATTAACTAAACATGTAAATGTGAAAAAGCTCGCAATCTGTTAAATGCCTAGATTTTCAGTTAAATATTTCATTTTAAACCATTTAACTGACTGAAGACCAGCATTATTTATAAGACTCAATGAAAATTTGCCATTATTTTGTCATCATCATCAAACCTGTATTAAACTACGTACTAGTTTTTTTTAAATATCTTTAGTAGGACAATATTCTAGTAATGTTAGTTTAATTTTGGTATAATAAAAAATAGTAAAGCTTTCAAAATGGATTGTAGTAATAACCACTCACACACACACGTCTATACTATAGTATTATTTAAGTAATTAAATAGTTTTAAATGTTTCTAAGATAAAGAATTACTAAGTACCTAAACATATTATACTGTTATTGTAGAGCGAGGCCTCCTGACACAGGGGTTAAGCTTAAAAGGAGACTTCAATCTCAGATGATCGTAATGTAATGTTGAAACATTAAAAAATATTATTATAATTATATATTATTATAATAATAAAACCTTTATTTTTCAGTTATTCGGTGTATCAGTCTTTGCCCTATGTGTATGGGTCTGCTTCGAGCCCGGATTTAACGAATGGATGAGTATTTTGGAGCTTCAGAAATACTTCATTGGAATTTACATAATCCTGATTGGGTCATTGGGTGTCATGGGCGTTGCTTTTCTTGGGTGCGGATCCGCGCTAATGGAGAATGTGACGCTTTTATATGCGGTAAGTAAAAAAATTCAATAACGTGATTACCTTTGCGGCCAATGTGCGTTGACCGGTCTGGTCTAACCTTACCTAAGATTAATGTGCAACACGCGATTTGTTTCCATAAAAAGCTACTTTGTGGAGCCTGAGATTATTTGGTCGCAAGGTGTTTAATATTGGCTCAAAACTGGTTACGGCGTCACTGCCTTTGTTAAAATATTCCTGGGTGTAAATGGTTGGGCGTTTGAAGTACACAAGCTGTTGCCCTCGTATTTGACCCAGCTGTTATGGTATCACTACTGTTGGATCAATCACGGTACAAAGTATAGACTAGAGGATCCCACGATCCTATAAGTAACCTAAGCCCTAATACTTCTACTATACTATTAGCATAATTAAATGATTGCATTATATTTTCAGTATATCGCAAGCCAGATCGCCATATTTGTGTTTGGTCTGATCGGTGCTTGCGTGGTGCTCGACTTCTCGACATACGACTCCAGCATCCAGCCTCTCATCAGGGATGTGATTATGAGACTCATAAACAACCCTCAACATGAAGGGAGCCGTCAGATTCTTAGAATGGTTCAGGAAGGTGTAAGTACAGTTCTTCAGAAGTAAATTTAATTCGATATTTAAATTTAAAATCGAACACTCAAAATGTTACTTTACGCGAGTATTTTCTTAGTAAGTAAATCCTAGACAACAAAAATTTGGCGGCTCACGAATGAGCTACTGAAGTGGCGCCGCAATTGCTTATTCAATTTTGTTAAACTAATTTTGTCCCGTGTCCCATTTCTATAACCGAGCCGAAACTTTTCTGTGAAATATGTCCAACGGAATTTACATACGACCCGGCAGTGTTGGCAAAAAAATCCCAGCCATGATTTTGCCCTCGTCAATCTATGGCAACAAAAACGCGTAACAAAACCGTAACATCTAACGAAGCAAACACCGAAACGCATTTGCCGAATGGGCAGTTGACGAAACTGTAGCGCAGAAAAGACACGATTATTGAGGGATACGACGAATTCACGAACGTCCACATCAAAATACGATGAATAAAATTCCATCCCAAATACAATGAATAAAATTTTATCCCTATTTTCTTTTTACGTATCTTTTGGTGGAATACGTACGTATTATTAAATAGGCAGAATGTTTAATTTATAGCTTTACATACATTTGGTTTTGACATCTGTCGAAACAAAATACGACCTTTTATACATTTACATTTAAAAGGAAAAAAAATAACAAAATGGGTTACGAAACTTTTGATTTATATTAATTAAGTTAACCCGACAAAAGTACTTGTAACAAGCAGTGATTCATAGAAAAACAGTTATCACCAATATTTGTATACCACTACCACATTTGTTTTATCCATTTGTAGTGTGTCTTTCTTGTTCAGGGTTCTTTTCAATGTTATAATTAAGTGCACTGAACAAATAGTACTAAATAGTAATAAATGAAACGGTACTCAAATTGTGGTGCATAGTAGACCTCATTCAGTGGCCGTTGGACGGGATACTGGCGCTAATCAAATAGGCCTGTGTGGCACGTTCCACGGCCGATTGCACACCGCTCCAATCATATACTATCCCGACTGAAACTTGGCTAAATTCGGACTCGTTTCCGGATCGAATGCCATTGCTAATATGCATCCCTATTGCGTGTGGTTTGACTTATTAATGGTTAATCATGTAAATCAGCCTATAATGTCTCATTGCTGGTCTAAGACCTTCTCTGACAAATCAAGGTGAGAGTGAATATAAAAAACCCTCATTAAATTTTGTCTGGTTAGTAGAAAACATGAGTTCTTTAAACCACCATAACTTCAGGCTCGATATAATAACTGCTGTTAAGAGACTAACGCGGGGCAAGACTGATTTCAAGTAGGTATATAGTTGGTCCTATAGCACAGATTCCTTAATCATGTCTACACTTACCAATTCGTCAAATCAACATGCTGTTGTAATAGGCTGTAGAGAGAATAGTGTACCCATTAGTTAACGGTAAACCAAAATGATGTGACGCAATCTCCATGCCCGAATGAACATTTTTTTTTCAAAGGAGATCTAAACTTATATGTTCTAAGCATGGCAACAGCATTTTCCCCTTCTGTCTGTCTGTAATAGATTTTATTCTTATAAACTTACACTGTAAAACACTTGTTGCTCTATCAGATTATTTTCGAGAAACTACGAAGTCCACAATTTTACAAACCGTACTCCGCTAAAACCAGCGTTTAGTTCCTTGAATATACCACTAAAAACGCAAACTTTGATCGAAGACGGGTAAGACTCGGCAGTGGAGTTCTGTTAGTAGAAACTGTTCCTGGACCTTTTTGATCACTCCTCAAATGTACAGTTAAGCATAAATTATTTCACATATTTTTCCAGATCGGCTGCTGCGGTGCTGACGGTCCAATGGACTTTATCAACATGAACAAGCCATTGCCAGCTGAGTGCCGTGACTCCGTCACCGGTAACGCTTATTTTCACGGCTGCGTCGATGAGATGACTTGGTACCTTGAAGGCAAGACCGGATGGTTGGCAGGCATAGTGCTCGCCTCTTGTTTAATTGCTGTAAGTCTCTTTAACCTGTTTTAGTAAGACCGTTGAGCAATTAATCATGCTGGAACCTATCACCTTTTTTTATTAAGGACCAGTTAGCGATTGACCCCATCTCATTTTATGGAAAGTAACGATGGGGCCAAAGAAGAAAGTTATTGGCGCGCTGACTGATTAATAGTTATTCGCTCTGAAATAGGTTGAGGATACTGATATTAGATCGAGTCCTTAATCGATTTGATCGGGATCGACTCGCTTCCTGTCATAGGCGATCTACCATAATGTTATAGATAGTTATATTAATCATGCTCTGCCTACCTGCATATAGGACTGCCTCGATAGACTAGTGGCGAAAGGCGCACCTCGTGATCGCAAGGTCAAAGCTTCGAAACGGGTAAACCCCGTATTATTCTGTCATCATGTCTGAAATACAGATATTTTTTGTCTATTTCAGACACAGATGTCTTTCTGAAAATTGCTTATAATGTCATTGTTGATGTATAACTTCTTGTTGTAACAATGTAATACGAACTTGAAATAATTTATTATTATTATTATTTTGGGAATTAAACTAAGCGGCAAAGTGTAACTGTATATGGCTTGTTTGTATTTTTATAAGTCATGAAATTCATAGATAGATTTATAGATTCCATGATCATAGAAATAGACAGATTAAACTCAGACTAAAGAAAACAGAGGCGCTCGTAGCGCTGTGCGACCGCGGTTTTCTTACCGATTACCGAGGTTAAGCAGCGTTCGACTCGATCGGCCCGAGATGGGTTACCGATTGTGGCATTTTGATATTCGAGTGTCTCCGTGCTTCGGAAGGCACGTTAAGCCGTTAGTCCCGGCTACCACTTCTTGTAGTAGTCGTTAAGCCGAGTTGGAATCCTTAAAGGCGGCTTGATAAGTTCCAACTACAGGTGGCCACAAACCTGCCTCCATCAATCTGCACCGGGTCCGCGTGGTGGAGTATGCCCTAATCTTTCTCACCTCGATTTGTGAAAGAAGGCCTTTGTCCAGCAGTGGGCAGTATAAGCTGATATTATATATTATAAAGAAAACAACTAATGCAATTAATGGCAATTGAACAAACAACGGCTTCCGGACGGCAAGTGGAGGAAGCCGGAGAGGTATGTACGGAAAGAACCTGTTGGAACTCTGTACTCTCTGCCTACCCCGCAAGAGATTTGGTGTGGTGATATATAGATATAAAAAAACAATAATACAAATAACTACCCAAAATATACCAATTCGCGTAGGTACTACAACCGTTTTGAAAACTTAGTGCATTAGAAACTTTCTCTTTTATTTAATTAATATATTTTTATTGAATTGTCTTCAATATGACTTGTGTAATTTTGCTTTTTGATGATACAGGTCGTGAACGCGGTGATGTCTTTGGTTCTGATTCAAGCAGTTAAGAAAGAGGAAGAAGAAAATTCGATGTATAAGAATTAGAATTTAACCACTTTTTGTTAAGATGATGTAATAAAATGAGCTTTATTTTTATAATCGCATAAAGTCCGATTTAATTCGAAGTAAATCATCCACCGTAAGTAAGATAGTCAAGCTTAGCATAATTATTATTTTGTATTTTATGTAACAGTTTGTTTTAATTAAACATTATTTCTTATTCTATGTTCTTAGTTTTTGTTTTTTAAAATATTAATTTAATATCACAGTGACGTTAATTAAGAGATTCATCGGCAACCATTTTTAATTGTAAATGGGTTTTTTTACTGATCTAATATTGATACTCAGTTGCAGAAAGCCCATCATTAACACTTCATTACATAGGAGCAGATACGCAGTATTATCACTAATGATTTTATTATTTTAGTGTAACACTTTGCTGTGCGCTTTTACTGCCTTGGAATTAAACAAATCTGTGGCGAATATTCGCCTATTTACAATATGATGCGTAAACACAAATGCGAGCACCCCCTGAATATACTCAATAGAATTTTAATTCATTGTATGCGTAGCTCGTAGCCGAGTGGAACAAACCAAGTTTGGTAGTAACTTCCCCTGGTATACCAGATGAGAGCTCTTTAAAGTTGAGCATTGGATCCAAACAAGTCAGTTTATAGACATTATCTTTTATGAAAATTAATAATTAAATTGAAGTATGTTCAGGTTAGAGTTCAACTGTATTAGAATTGAGTTCATGAAAATAAAACGAAAGTATATCACGACGGAAGGAATGGATTTAACATATCATTAGGTATAAACCTTTCGTCTGACATAGATTTTGTTGTCTTCATGCCAAGAGTAATTAAAAATCACTTTATCGATTTGTCAGATATGGAGGTTTCCTCACTTGTTTTCAGCATTAGCAAGTAACCATAACGTTTAAAACAATCTAGAACAGAGAGACGGGATTTGGACCTTTTTATAAAAAGGTTGAGGCGCTCGCAGCTCTGTGCTATCACGATGTTCTTAGCGATCGCCAAGGCTAAGCATCCTTCGGCATGGTTGGTTTGAGGTGGATGAACGTTTGTGGCATTTACATATTCATGCAACTCTATGCTTCGGAAGGCACCTTAAGGCATTGGTCCCGATTACTACTTAATGTGGTAGTCGTTAAGCCAAGTTGAAAGTCTTATAAGTCGGTTGATAAGTTCCAACAGCAGGTGGCCACAAACCTGCCTCCACTAATCTGTCCTAGGTTCGTGTGATTGAGTATGACCTAATCTTTCTCACTTAGATTAGTAAGAGAACGCTCTTTCCCAGCAGTGGAGAATATATAATATAATATATCGGCAAGTTTTATCTACGCTAGGTATCATTATTTAACCGTTGGAATTTCGCATTGGTATTTCTTTCCCTTAAGAGATGCTTATATAATAAACTCCGAAGTAAAATCTCATACTTATAAACCTACCAATTTAAGTTGTGCGTTGTCTGTCAGCCAGTGTTAAGTAAGTAAATTGACTTGCCAGCTTTACTCGAAGCACATTCAGGCTATCAATAAAAGAAATTTCAGCGTATGGAAGTTGAATAAACCAACAAGGCACCTACAGCACAATCAAACAAAGCTAGACTCAGAACTATGGGCGAAATAGACACATTCATTGTTTGAGTGCTGAGCAATCGGTACAAGGGCCTACGTCGAGCGATCCTGAGTCTATGGCAAATGAAAGTGAAGCGGTCGATTTATCTATTGACCTGAAAATCTCCGTCCACAGTTAATAGATAACAATGTGCATCCAGTGTTCGCAAGCATTAAGTCTAAGCTGATGTAACGGGGTTGAAAAGGCCGGCCATAATTGTTATAAATGATCTGTGTGATAGTTTTGTGTCAATTTTTGAATTATTATCATTTTTCGGAACTCCATTATTTTACGGAGCCGAGACAAATAATACAAGGCCTGCTCTTGTATTAAAATATTTTCTTACTATATAAAATATAATTGGCCAATATTGATTGTCGTAGACACCGCGGAATACAAAGGTAGAGATCGTGTAGTTTTCTCGTCACACGCATTTTGCCATTACATATTATGCATTAATATTTAAATTGTAAATAGTAGTCAAAGATTAATGAATATCTATATTATTTAAAACATAACTCTGTAATATGCGAGCGTATAATAAATAAGTGGAGTAGCAGAGAGAGAGAGAGAGAGACAGAGACAGAGAGAGACAGAGAGAGGGGGGAGAGATTAAATAAAGATGAACGTGACATCCCGCTTTCTCGAAAACGTTACACTAACTTCAATCTTTTAATGCTCAGCCCCCTAATTTTCCTCCAGGATTTGAGTTAAAATTAACTTAAATATAATGAGTAACCCAGAAACGAGATTTCCTTAAAGACTCGCATAAAAATAACAGAGCTGCTTCATAGTTATTTCTCGACAGGAAATAATAACGATAAAAATATAAAAGATAATTAGTGGAAACCTCCCCTTGTATTGTTTCCAAGATTTATTATTAGCCAAAGAGATCATGTTTCCACTAATACCGGGAAACTGTATGTTCATTAAACAATTCTGACGATGGAAGTTATGGCTAAGACAATTTCCGCAGAGCATAGTTTTTAAACAGGCAGATTTAATTTAGGATTAACGTTTAAAGAGGCCGCGGAGCGCCTCTGTCGCCTGATTCGCTCCGTCGTCGTAGAACAAGACAGCGACAGTGTGCCTACGCTAACTTAATGCCGCCTTGATGAGGGTTTGCGGGTAATGGGGATAGGGTTGTCCATCGCTTGCACACAATAACAGGCCCTCGGGAGGAAAGGGCGCACCACGTGCTCCCCGCACGCTTCTCAATGAAGTGTGCGGAAAACAATTCCGCCAAGAGTGGATTTCCACATAAGTAAAAGGTCGCTGGCGGGTCGTGGATGGTTGCTCACGCGTTCCCGTAACTCGCCCCAACCTCAGTGACGAATTGAAGTACGGTGGGGGTTTTAGCCGGTAGGAGTCTCGGCATAACTCCTCGTTTCCCCCAATGCGAGCGGGTATTCTACGAAGGATATCGCCCATCAAAAAAAAAAGGACTTGAGTAAAAGTAATAACTTAGTTAACAATTTTTATTTTAAAGTTGAGAAACTGTCGATAGACAGAAATGTTAAAAGTTATAATTCTTAGCCTTCAAAAATTTTCTTTACTAACACAATGAAAATTACCTGCATAATTTTGTGGTATACCTGTGCACCTTTTCTACTTTTTCATTAACTAGCGACCCACCCCGGCTTCGCACGGGTGAATCATACACATAAACCTTTTTCTTGAATCACTCCATCCATTGGTGAAAACCATATGAAAATCCGTTCGGTAGTTATTGAGTTAATTGTGTTCAGAAAGACAGACGCTGCGGGGGACTTTGTTTTACGATATGTAGTGATAGTGATAATCAAAACTTAATATTGCCAGTTCCAAAAAAACTCTGAAGTACTGAGACATACTTGCTCTTATTCAAGTTAGTAAGGTCCAATACTGGAATATAGAATAGGTTTCCGATTGATAGAATTCTAAACTCATAATTATTTGTCCATAGATACGGGTATAATAGGTAATTCGTGGTGCGGCTAGGGATTATGAAGATCCTGGATTCGAATCTTTGGATTGACAAAGGGTTATTAAGGTTTTTCTATCGATTAATCTCAGTAGTAGTCTAGAATTGTGTTTGGTATCGTATAAGTCCGTATGCTCGAAAAAACATAAATACCCATTACAGCGGTGACAGAGTCGCTACTTGGAAAAAGTGGGCGTGTCGATTATTATTTTTAGTATAATTATAAATAACTTTATAATTTATGCCAGATCCCTTGCGGAATATAATCTTAAAGACCTCTCTCGCTTCCTTCACACTCATAGTTCGTCTCAAATTTTTATTATATATTTTTTATAATATGTATAGATCCTGCTGAGATTCCCGGCCTTTATCCGGATCTTTGAAAGGCTAGTGCGGTGCACACAACACGTGTGCCCCATGCAAGCCCTTTGCGAGAAGTTAATGTCATGTAAGTCACCTGCTGAGATTGATTGCTGAAAATGAAGAAACATAAACACCGAACTAACCCAGTTCAATTAACCAATTAGGTTTTATTTTTATAATTATTATTATGATGCACAATAATATATATCAGCTCTGAAGAACAAAAAAACGTATACAAGTGAGTATATATATAATCTTAAAATATTCATACCATTTTGGCAGTCCGCACTGCAACTATAAAGTCGTTGTTGAACAAAATAAACAGCTGGAATTGTTCGCGGCGATGTGACCGCAGACCGAAGTCTAAATATTTGGCGGGAGCCGACTCGCTTATTACATTCCCCTGGACGGCTGCTACCTGCGAAATTTAATTGTGCTCTCCATATATGCTCCAATTAGCGTAAGCTGTATTGAAAAATGAGCGAGCTGCGTGCGGAGTCCTATCGCCTTAAAGTTTCAAAATATGTAGCTAGAACGCTTACCCGCTATCACTTCTCTTTAGTGAAACTTTTCCCCATACTAAGTATAATGACGTACGCGTGTGAGGTGTTTGGGCACGCCGCCCACATTCACATCGTTTCCTTTTCGGTTCAATCCCGTTTTCTCCGTAAAGCCGTTGGAACTCCGTGGTTGATACGGAACGTCGATCTCCATTCCAATCTCGGTCTCGAACCTGTTCGTGCCTTTATTAAAAAGGCTACAACCCGATATTGCGCGAACCGTCCAATCATAGGAATCCGCTAATCGTAGCCGCCGACGACTACGAACCTAACTCACCTCCTATCAGCCGCTACCGCCGTCCGCGGCATGTTCTCACCGACCCTCGCATCGCCCTTACATCCCTTCTTTCGGATACAGATATCGCACACAAGATCGGACACCGACCTAGCTGGCGAGGTCGAAGAATCTCTTGCCCGCCGGCCGGTACAGAGCACCACGGCAAGACACCTAGTATACGCCCTCCCCCATAGCGACTGCCTAATTCGAGGTCGTTCCTCTTTGAGGCGCCCTTGAGCTAGTTGCCTCCTTGCCCTTCTGGCTTGAGCGTAGTGGTTGCACGCTCGCCCTCTTGTCCGGTGAAGCTGTAAAGGCCCCGCGGCCAATAGCGTATCATTCAGACACACACACTAAGAAACTCATACTCGTTCAATTTAGCTCTTTAAGCCATCCACGGCTAAAGCTTTATTTGATTAATTCAATTGGAAAAAATATGCATAGCTAGTATAGCTATAGCTTTAGTCAATGTTAACAACAGTATAATTGTAACAGTTATTATATTAATAACAAAAATCAAATTTGCGTATTCGTGTGATATTCGGCTGATGGACTTAGATTACCTCGTTCTGTTATGACGTCATCAATGAAGCTTCCCTCATCTTACTATAGTGCATCACCCTTACACGCTTAATTTCTCAAATCCAAGGTTTGTTCTAACTGATGAAATTATTATCTATGTGCGCTTTTTAACTTCATAATTATTCGAGTTGTTCATTCTGCAATTCTATTATTTTAAAACGAGTGAACAATGCTTTGTAAATTAGCAGTCTTTTGTTTGTTTATTTGAATCCATCCACGACTAACAAAGGGAGGGTTGTTTTAATAAGCTTCTGTTTGGATAACTATTATGTACTAGCAAGTCGTTTCAATTTAAATACCATTTGTAATCTAATTGATATGCCATAGTATGTTTTTATGTAAAAAAAAAGATTGAGTAAGTTTTGACATATTACGATCTCGCTCAAATGGGTTAATAGATCAAATTTTCGAGAAAAAAAAGCGAAATTTATATTGTTTTTCAGTACTGCGGTGCTAACTCGTATACTAACATAATTTATTGAATATTATTTATATTAGTAATTGGTGGAGATTTTTGAAGTTCTACAAAACCATAGCCTGATAATATGAAAAATCTAGTCTAAAAATTGAGTTGTGACTTGTGATACTATTCCAGCGAATAAGTGGAAATAATTGAAAAAGCTGGAATAGCTTTATCAAACGTATATTTTGACGTTTTAACTAGGATCTTACAAAAGTACCGTGATTAGATATAAAAGCAGTATTAAACTCAGTAACAGTACAACTTAATAATCGTATTTTTTTCGATAAGTTAATTTTATAACACCTTAAAATACATAAAAATCATGATAACATTTTATCCTCTCACTTTCTTCGAGAAAACGTAGACCGAATTTGTAAACTGGGTATAAAAAAATAAATACCTATATCCCTTAAGCGAGAGGAGCAGAAGTATACACTGACTACACCCATTCTTCGCCTAGGATGTTAGGTCCCGTATAATAGGAGATAATCCAGCTACAATGCTGGACTGGCCTGATACTAGAAATATTTATATCGTAGTTTTTCGATATATTACTCTCTCTGTCTCCATCTTGTCCGACCTAGAATCATACCCTGTAATCGTGATCTCCACGCGCATTATTTTTCTCCAGACCAATGAGGCTGTCCATAGCCTATACCTTTCCTATTTTCTATTCAAACATAAACACAACCCTTCTCTCCAAACACATTAATTTGCTTAACCATTTCAATCAAACGGTGTTAACAAACTTATTGTCGCTTACGTCCGTCGCTACATCCGAGCACCTCCAAATCGAGCAAACTAAATTCAGGTACAACTACCAAACTGCATTTCTCGAAATAGGTAACGGAAAATCAATTTGCCCGCTGAGTAATATCAAGACGGTTCCGATTGCGAGAACTTGGCACTATGGGGGGAAGGGGGCCTTAATATTTTTGTCGGGTCGAGACGACAACTCGCCTCGCTTTGCAAAGACGCTGCACGGTAATCAGGAAAATTATTTACTCATGTCTAAGGCCCTCGTCGGAAATGCGCGCAGGGTTAGCGAATATTTTAGGACGCTTAGCTGAATAATGCGATGGTGAATAATTATATGACTTGGTACGATTTTTAGTGGATGAAAGATTTTTGATGTCGTAAATGTTTATCTTATATGATGGACAAGTCAAGAGTGTCCTCACCTGTTAGAACTTTGTGGGAAAGTACTGCAAATCATCTGGCGTGATGGTGTAGGTAGATAGATGAGATAATACTTCGTCGTCATCGTTACGAGTTTTAAACTAGGTAGGTACGATGCCGTGAAACGGGAACAGCTATCAATAGTGCTCTGTGCTCGCCTCCTTAAAAGATTGTGCAGAAAAATATCACCAGGTATCTATAGCCTAGTGGTTAGACCGTTGGACTGCAAAGTCAGAGGTCTCGGGTTCAAACCCAGGCACGCACCTCTGTCTTTTCGAAAGCATGCGCGTGCAAAAATTACCTATCACTTGCTGTAACGGCGAAGGAAAACATCGTGAGGAAACCTACATGCCTAAGAGTTTCTCGAAGGTGTGTGAAGTTCGCCAACCCGCACTGGGCCAGCGTGGTGGACTATGGCCTAACCCCTGTCAGTTTGAGAGGAGGCCCGTGCCCTACGTTGGGACAGTTTCTTAACATGGCTAATATTATTATTTTATTATTATCTTTAGCCGGTCAGCTTTACTATTTTACTTTCAATCAACTCTTTTTTGTTTTGTTTTAATTTTGCATGTTATCATGCCTTGGTCAAGAGTTAGACACTAAAGTAGGCTAAAAAATCGTGCTAAACTTCATAATCGAATGCAGTTGCGAATGCAGTTTTTGCAAAGATATCTTTATCTATCATCACATCACACCAAATCCCTTGTGGAGTATGGAGAATCAGAATAGAATCAGAATATTTTTTATTCATGTAAACCATTACAGTATTTATGAATCGCCAGAAAAGTAACAAAAGCTGTGACTGACCAACACTTCGGAATATCATTTCTGTAGGGAACAAGGGCAAGAAACTTCACGGTTACTTTTTTAAAATAGTATTTTTACATTTTCTTTTTCTATCTACATTTTGCTGTGGAGTATGGGAGAACAATGTAGACTGGTCTATCAGGTGGGCCTAGGTTAAATTAAACAAATTATACTATTTATATGAATGACTACAGCTGAGTGAGTACTGAGTTCCAACAGGTTCTTTTCTTATAGACCTCTCTGGCTTACACATTTAGGTATGTATAGGTGGATATAAATAATAAAAAAAACATCATGTTCAAGAAAAGACGATACTAAAAATGTTTCTCTCTAGTGTAGAATTAGACACCGTCACGCCTATATTCCCCAAGCGGGGGTGGCAGAGGCGTACTGTAACCCACACTAAGTCCCATGTAATAAGGGGCGAGCCTATTGCCATATACCGGTCACAATTCCAGACTTTGGACTGATACTGGGAATTTTTCCATAGAAAAACTACATTTGTCCGACCAAGAATTTAAACCCGTGACCGGAAACTCGTGATCGCAGAGCACATTATTCGCAACAAGAGCCACGAAGCAGTCACTTTAAAACGTCTTAGAAACGATGGAAAAAGGTACAATTTTAAATGCCATTTTTTTTTCTACTTTCATGTAATACGGCAGCCCTACGAGTTCGCCAGTAGAATGAAGAGGCAAGGGGAAATACGCTCCGGGGACGCTTTGTAAATAGTCACCGCAATGCCTTCTTGCAGATTAATTTCGAGTGAGAGTGCATCGTGGTGCCGAGAGCGGAGTCGCGCCGTGTCGTGTCGTGTTGTATTACGTCGTACCTACATTATGTTAACCGTTACCGCAATATACGAGCTGCTGATAAGTGTGTGTTAAGGTTTTCTTTCATACAAGCTTTTATTTAACTTGCAATGTGTGTTTGTTCGTTTGTCACGACAAGACTCTCTACCATATGTCTCAAGCTTTTCGTGGAGTACTTTGGCCATATTGCCAGAGAACACGGTGATAACCTGGAAAATCTAATGGGCGCTGGGCAGGTCGATGGACAAGGACCTCGAGACCGCAGTCCAATACGTAGGATCAGATACGCACTACTTTGGACACTACAGTCTTCAACGCGTTTCATGTCGCCGAAGATAGGCGAAAATGACGAAACATCATAAGAGCCATACTCCTGAGAGGTGAAGGTCATGACCCTCAGAGAGGATCTCAGGGATACGACTCAAGGAGGGAGGTGGTTTATTTGTGTTTTGTCAAATCTTGCAAGCCAAATGAGAACCACTTCCTTTTTATTCCAAGAACCACCTCCATGTTGGTTCAGTTCCGTTGATAATGCATTATTATGGTAAGTAGGATCTGATTCTACACCGTGGATTGGCTCCAGACGAAGGATCTCTTCACAGACCAACAACATAGACACGAAATATTAAATACACATTAAATTTTGATAGGCCATTTTAAATTGCACCATTACCTAGCTATAAGAACTTGTTATTATAATGTTTTTTACTATTAACTTATTGTAGTAAAAGTCTTGCTGGTCTTCCCTTTGTGCAAGAGAAGAGCTTAGCGCGGCCATGGACGGCAAGATTATGCTAGTCTCTTACTTAGCAAGACAAATATGGATCATTGACACAAAAAGAAGAAGCATAATACAATTAGAATTTATACACTTCTAGTTATACTTATAGTATATAAAATTATTTTCCAAGCGGGGTAAGCAGAAAGGTATTGTGTTAACCCATATTCATTTCATTTCATTTTCATTTTTTAGAAAAACGTAGCCCCACACTAGGATTTATTCCTGTGTGGTGGGTCGTACGTGTAAATATTTGACGACAGACGATTTGGTTAAGGGAGGGCTTCCAGATCTCTCACTCACCAGTGAAACGCCAAAACAATGTCACTATTTCACACAGGTTTCTTTTGAGATGGTTTTACTTTTCCAGTCGTGCCAACGCAAATTCAAGCTGCAACCCAGTATATGTTACCTCTGCGCACTACCTACTGGCAGGTGAACTAGAGATTTATTTAATTAAGTTAGTTGCTCTAGTGGTGAATAAAGCGCGTACCAATTGCGAGGTCCTGGCTTCGACTCCTACGTAGGACAGAAGTCTGACAATGGACGGTATGACAGCAATAGGGACGCCCTCTATTATATCGGACAAAATCATCGTTGGCGAAAAGTGAGTGTCCACATTACACCTCTGCTACCTGCATTAGAAAATATAGGCGTGATGGTGTTTATTTTTTATTTTTACCATTCGTGTGGTGACATTTAGAAAAAATATTTCACCACACGAAACGTAAATAGTATATTAAATGTATCTTATCTTTAAATGTATCTTTGAGCGATAGCAAATACCCAAAACCAACAAAGAAGTTATACCATCAAAGCAAATAACTACATCTCCCCAAAGACAGTGCATAATACATGTTATTTTAACTGTATCAGCAGCGAATGTTGACAGAGATCGCGCCAGCGTGAAAGTTTACCGCCGGTGTTTACACAAATACCCCGAATGTTACGGATCACGGAATATCAATGAGAATTTTATTAACCAAAACAGACAACATTATGTATGAATAATTCGTGGTATATCGGTACATGGTCTGTATTTACGGGTAGGATGAAAAATTGGAATATAATTTTAAATTCATCTTATAGGCATTCAAGGTAGTCAAATATAAATGCCGGCTGTTTATATTGCATCATCTTTTAAAGTACTTGCACTAAGCTGTCTACTGGTCTAGTATACATAACTAGGTATAGGCAGGTTTATGGCCATATGCTGTTGGAGCTTATCAAATCACCAATAAGGCTTCCAACATTGCTTAATAACTTCCATTTAAAGTGATAACTGGAACCGACCGCTTAGTGTGCTTTTTGGGGCATGGAGCCGCTTGAATATGGAAATGCTACAGGCGGTCCCCGTCTCAGACTGACAGACCCAAACGTTCCTTAATCTTAGTAATCGCTAAGAATCCTGCGGCTATGCAGCGTTACGAGTAAATAACTAAGAATCATAAACACTCTTCTTAGAACATCCATTGCAGAAAATGAGTAGAGTATGAGAACTATGAGAGTGCAGGATGCCAAGGAGGTCTGTAAGAAAATAACCTGTGGAACCCCTGTACTCTCTGCCTACCTCGCAAGGGATCTGGCGTAAAAATGAATAATCAAAATGAAAATACATGTCGAGACGTCTGTGTACGATACGTAGCTGTGGAAGAATTGTACTAAGTACAACTAAATTTTACCAATATCCTATGGTGCGGAGCCTATTGCCATTAAATATGCCACACAGAATTCAAAACTTCGGACTAATAGTTAAAACTTTAAAAGAAATACCTCAATAACACTTTTGTCCGACCGAATATTCGAACTTTCGAACAAGACCAACAAGGGAGTCAAAATAAAATTTCATTGTAAAGCATATAATTAAACTATTACAAATGAACGAATTGCCTGAATGGACATAAAAAGCGCAAAACTTGAAAACGAAAAATCTTGCTCGCTTTTTAAGTCGTTGAACTTAAAAGTACTCAGTAGTAATTAAAAGCGAAGCTTAGCATAAAGTATGGCAATTGCTCAATGTCGACTTGTGGACTTTTGGAAATTTATTACTTACTCCGTATTTTTTTTTATGTAGTTCCAACTATAAATGCTACGAATGAAACGGCGCTTTGAAATTTGTTATCCATACAGAAATAAAATTTAAGCAAGTGCAAAATATGTAGCTGCTCATTTTAAAAGTGAACCAAAACGACGGACGGACGATTTAGCGCAGTGGTTAAAAGCTTAAGTCGCTCCGCCCACTGTGTCTAATAGTCGCGGGTTCGATTCGCGCACGGGACAAATCTTTGTGTGATCCACAATTATATGTTACGGTCTGGGCATTTGTTTATGTGAATTAATAATGATGGAATAATGAAAAAAAAAGATGCTTAACAGAATTTGTTGTGTCTGTATATCTACTTATGTATTTTGAAGTGTTAATGTTTTTTGGTGGAGTTATCTAACACGACTTTTAAACATTATGTATGTTACTAGAAGTTTTTCGTCAATCTAACAATTTATTTGATTCCTTGGTTGGTAGAGTTCTTACAAAGTAAAAACTATACAAGGTGTAACATAACAAACGCTCCTTTAGGGTTTACGTATGCATTCCTAACCCGTATTTCTCAAAATTCACACATAAACATACAAGTTTCATTGTTAATTGGGGTATAAAAGTGAATAAAAAAGGGGTAATTTTGGAAATTTGTTTTTCGTTTTGTATTTATGAAGCAATTCTCTAATCGGGGTGTCTGAGGTCTTGCGTTTATTATGTTACACCTTGTATATTGTTAGCACTAAATACCTATTATTTATTATGTTTCATTGAAACAGAGTGAAGCGTTTACTATAAGGTTGTATGTATACTGCTGACAGTTATAATGGATATGTTTCGTTATGAGTATATCTGTATATTTTTTTGGTTTGAATGGTATAAGTATTGATTTTTAATTTTTGCCTCAAGTCGATATTATATATGCTCGCTTGCTCTGCATATCTCTTAGGTAGGTTGGTGGAAATGCCTGAGGCATAAAATCCTCTGTTGTAACAATCGTACAAAAGTTTTATATAGATAAACAGTTTTAAAATAGACAAGACAATTTCTTTCTTATCCTTTCATAGCCTTTTAAGCACGAGATTATATGAGTATTCTAACTTAGATACCATTCCCATGTAGTTTCTATCTGAGAAACAGATATAACTTGGTATTATTTATTACAATAGATTAGACAACGGAGAACGAATGCGATCACTGTACAGATACGTACACTAAAGTTGTCTAGACACCGTATAATTTAAAATCTATATAGATATCTATGTATAATTTGAAGTCGCTCGCTACGTCTTTTGGATGTATGTCGGCGATAATCTCAGAAAATACTAGATGAATTTTCATTCGGTTTCGTCTAAGACTAGTTAGAATAGACACATGGAAGGTACATAATAATTTATGAATATTTTGTGAATATAGCCCCTATGTGGGAATGGCAGAGAGGTACATGTGCACTCACATTTTCGCCGAATTTGTTAGGGTACAAACCCATGACTATGTGTTCGTTACAGCACCACTAGACCAACTAAACTACTCAAATAAATTATAACCTATGAAATAATAGCCGCCTGCCCACAGGGGATCTGGCGTGATGATACAGATACTTAAGCATATAATAAAACTTACCCCATTTTTAAAATACAAGAATAATATTTGCGCAATCTATATCATAAACAGCCTTTCCACAAACGCCCACGCTTCGATAATCCGCGCGTTCCCATTTCGCTACGAGTACAAAATCTATTCTCGTGGGTTCCACAGCGTTATCTAAGGGCTAAGCATGAAAACTGACGCGAACGAGTAATCATGCTATCACATTCATGTTTATTTCAGAAATTCGTAGTGTGATAAGGATAGTATATCGACGATAACGTCAATCTTTTCGTGCTGAGCCCTCTGTTAAGGGAGGGATACAGCAGAACAAATCACACAGCGAGTCGTCTTGATAGTCGAAAGCAAGTTTTTCATTAATATTCTATTCATATTCAAATCCGATTCGACAGCCTCTATCGTATCACGTCCCGAATTCGGATCACGCGCCGTGCTCCGTTCTCTTTGGGAATCTGCGAGACACCGAAACTCGTGATTGCCTATATTATCAAGCTTAAACGAACGATATGATTTAAATGTAATATTTGTATAAAGGTGATTGAGAGAGGCACGTTTACTGCATGTTAATTTGAGAGTTAGAACTATAAACGTTGTATAATTTATACCTGGTTGCCTATTCAGCTCGTTCTGAGCCCTTATTGTAACTAAAAACGAAATGCAGATACGATAATTTTGTGAAATTATGTTTTGGTAAATTTAGGTTTGATGGCTGCTCTAGTAGTCATACTTGTGAACGGATGCTGCTTGTGGGGACTGGTCCATCTGAAATCTTTTAAACCATTACTTTCTAGAAATAACATTATTAGTCTCCTTACTCGGTTGGAAGGCATCACTGGAACTTGATCGTAAACTACTAAATTGCAACCTAAACATTGTACCCTCTAAATTTTATTGAAAAATAAAAATAGGAAAAAAAGACAATTAAATAAAGAAGCTAGTCATCTTAGCTGGATCTTCTCAATGGAGGCCGTGTTTCGATCCGGTGGTAGATTAGTAGTTGGGTTAGTTAAAAAATAAATATGTAATTTGACAGTTCGTACCTTCGCAGGGTTGATACAAAATAAATTATTTGAGTTTGTTACTTCAGTGGCATACCATTACATGATCATTTCACGAAGTTATCGTAACGCACCGCGTTTGGTTGTGGCGAATAAGGGCCCCGCATTATGCTCCCATACGACGTAGTTCACAGCGTATACAAATACAATTTTAGAACTCTAATTTCTCTATGACAGCGTGGTCCGACTGCTTAGTCCGATCGATCGGATCATGTGAACGTTTTTCCTGTTGGTCCGATTAAGGATTAAGACTGTGAGAGGAAGACAAAGGTAGAAGAATAATTGACACAGAAGACATACTACACCATAAATTAATATTTTAATGATAAATTATGAATATAATAATCTCTTACAATAGGTCTTATAAAAAAGCTCAGAGTTACTCAGCGAGCTATGGAAAGAGCTATGCCCGGCGTTTTCCTACGAGATCGAATCAGAAATTAGGAGATTCGTAGAAGAACCAAGGTCACCAACATAGCCCATAGGATTAGTAAGCTGAAGTGGCAATGGGCGGGCCACATAGCGCGAAGATGGGACGGGTGTCGGGGCAGAAAGATTCTAGAGTGGAGACCACGTATTGGCAAGCGCAGCGTAGGACGGCCACCTACCAGATGGACCGACGATCTTGTGAGGATCGCAGGAAGTCGTTGGATGCAGGTGGTATCGGACCGGCTGCGCTGGAGAGTGATTCGGGAAGCCTATGTTCAGCAGTGGACAAATAAAGGCTTATATGATGATGATAATACTGTCGAACTTTAAATTGAACTGCATATCAATGTTATATATAACCTTTTGCATGCCTTTTGGCAGAATATGGCAAATGCTACAATAATGTATCAACTTAACACCATATTGTTATATCCATATTCACTTAATATGATAATATTAATATCATATATAACGAATACGAATTTGAATTTTGAGAACTATGGATTTTTTAGAACACTAAGTCCGATCCATCGGACCAAGTGAACATTTATTCTTATTGGTTCGATTAAATAATCAGAGTGAGCATTATTATTTGAGACCTGTTTTGTCCGTGGGACCTTTTATAAAAGTGACGGCAACGACGTCCTATTACAGTAGTTTGAATAAAAGTCATCGGATCCATAGGAGGACGAATTCTTGATTATACTAAACATGATTTAAGGATTTAAGGTACGGTAGGAGATTTTTTTTTAAAACTTATTACATATTACGCGTTCTCGGTCCAATTTTAAGTACTCACATTTACTTTTGATCTCGAGGGTTGTTCGTGAATACTCACATTTCCCCGTAAGCCGATAAATTGGACTATGAAAATTCATGATTCCTCATGATCCGATAAAAGAAAGGAAGGAAAAAATAGTTTACGTGGTCCGATTGATCAGACTAAGCGGTAGGATCACGCGTTCAATAATAATACATAATATAATAATATTAGCCCCGTTAAAAAACTGACCGTTGGGCACGGGCCTCCTCTCAAACTGAGAGGGTTTAGGCCATAGTCCATCACGCTGGCCCAGTGCGATTTGGTGAGCTTCACACACCTTCGAGAAACTCTTAGGCATGCAGGTTTCCTCATGATGTTTTCCTTCACCAAAGCCAGTGATAGTTAATTTTTAATACTCACATGCTTTCGAAAAGACAGATGTGCTTGCTTGGGTTTGAAACCGAGACCTCTGACTTTGCAGTCCAACGGTCTAACCACTAGGCTATCACTTTTATTACGCGTTTACAAGGACTGATTTTTGAGTAATGAAGAGTATCCGTGGAGTTACTAGCCCTGCTTCTCTATAGAAAAATCGTTCCGAACGGGTAGTAATCTTAAGTAATCACTAGCATTTATTCTCGATTATTCAATAGTACTTTTTAACCGACTTCTAAAAAGGAGGAGGTTCTTAATTCGACTAAATGTTTTTTTTTTATGTATGTTACGCAATCATTCCGCCTATTATGAATCGATTTTGATGATTCTTTTTGCATTGAATTCAGTATAGGTCCAAGGTGGTCCAATTTTAATTTCAGCAGCTTAGACCTCCTTAGGGAGGAACTCCTCCTAGGGAACTCCTTAATACAGATGTGTAGATTGAGATATTATGTGTAAAACGACAACCCTACTATAGAACTAAGCAGAATATTAACGGACATCAAAAAAAGGAGGAGGTTCATCGTTCGTTTATGCTTTTTATAACTTCTTTGCTAATAAACCGATTGTAATGATTCTTTTTGTATTTTGTTCAATATAGCTCTGGGGTAGTCCCACTTTAATTGTATCGGTATTGGACCTTGGACTTAAAGATACACGACTCCTTGACCGCAAACAGCACGAATGTGTAAAATTAGTTACTATGAGCATTATATCAATCTTGTAATTACCTTACTGTATAATAATATAATTTAGGTATATAAATATACATAATTAATTCCTCATTACTAAAAATAAAAAAATAAGAAACTTTTTTAAAAAAGGGAACTGACTTCTAAAAGCAAAAACTAAATATTTGAAGTCGGTGCCAAGTAACCGACTGCACCAACCAGCACCGACTTCAAATATTTATTTTTTGCTTTTAGAAGTCGGTTACCTTTTGTTAAATATTTTTTTTTGGTTTATATGATTAAAAAGGATATATTATGAAACTCAAAAACCTTAGTTAAGTAAATAAGCGTTCGCTTTTCAACAAAAGGATCTAACACTTAGTCATTTACTAAAAGACGCTAAAGCTTTCGTGTCACGATATTAAGGTCAAGGAGATAACGTGAAAATGACACCTTTTGTAACGACTAGTTTGAAATTGGCGAACATTATCTCGCACCGAAAATAAATTTGCGAACTACGGAGATAGAACCACTTTTTTGCCAACTCCATACTACGTCGGATACACTGATTTTCGTTCAACCTATATTTGTTTTTTATAATGAATTTGTATTAATAAATCCAATTACCTGCTTAGTCCTTATCAGTCTGGATTTCGTACTGGCCATAGTACAGTAACTGCTCTGGTCAAGATTACTGATGATGTTCGACTGGCAATGGAAAATAAACTTCTTACTGCTCTAGTTTTGCTGGACTTTAGCAGTGCCTTTAATTCTGTCGATTTTGACATTCTCCTGGGAATCCTCTCTTCACTTAATGTATCTTCCTCTGTAACAGCCTGGTTCAACTCATACCTTCGCGGTCGCTCGCAGTCGGTCCGCTATAATGAGGCCTCCTCAGAATGGTGTGATCTTTCAGCGGGCGTACCGCAGGGTGGCGTGCTCTCTCCTCTTCTTTTCTCGATATTTATCGATGCGATCACTAAAGTTATAACGTCACATTATCATCTCTATGCAGACGACTTGCAGCTATATCGACATTTTAAGGTCGAAGAGTTTTCTGTGGCCATTGATGCCATCAATAGTGATCTTGAACGTATCAGCCAGTGGGCTAAGAGTTTTGGACTCTTAGTCAATCCTGTAAAATCGCAAGCTCTCATTATTGGTGGTAGGTATTTCTACAATCTCTTGGACCTTCAGTCTCTTCCTACAGTTATTTTTAACGCTGTTCCTATACCATATTCGACTAGTGCGAAGAATTTAGGTGTATACATAGACTGCAATCTTTCATGGTGCACTCACATCGCGGAAGTCAGCAGGAAGGTATATTATTCATTTCAATCTCTTAAACGGCTCCAGAATTTCCTGCCTTTTCAAACTTAAATAATTCTCGCTCAATCACTTCTTCTGTCACTTTTAGACTACGCTGATGTCTGTTTCCTTGACGCGACAGAGGAACTTCTTAACAAACTCGAACGTCTGCAGAATTTGTGTATCCGCTTCATTTTCGGTCTACACAAATATGATCATGTCTCCGAGTATCGATCGAAACTGAAGTGGCTACCTATTCGCCGACGTCGAGATTTACATATTCTCTCTCTTCTCTTCTCCGTCCTTCCTAACCCTAGCTCGCCTGTATATCTTCGTGAGCGTTTCGAATTCCTTATCCCCAGAGACAAAACTTGTCGTACGGCTACCTCTCTTCTTCTCCGAACTCCTCGTCATTCTTCCACTCTCTATGATGGCTCCTTTACTGTACGTGCGGTGAAACTCTGGAATTCCCTTCCACACTCCATACGCGATGGCTGATCTCTAGATGTTTTTAAAAGACGAGTCAATATATATATATATATATATATATATGTGTGTTGTGTATTTATTTTATTAATTCATATTTGTGTATATGTAAATAGGTATTGCATAGTTCATGTAAGTATATGAAAATATTTATTTTTAGTTTCGATATTATATATTATTAGTATAATTTATATATTTATGTACTTGTCATTATCAACTCTGAATTTTAATTCTGTTATTTTTTAGTTCCGTGAGTGTACAATTGCCCTCACTTCCACATAGTTTCTCTTTCCTCAAAGGTTAACTGGAAGATAACTCAAATTGAGTTAAGTTCGCCTTTGTACATCTTCTGTGTAAATATTGTTTCTGTGTTCTATTGTACAATAAAGAATAAATAAATAAAGAAAGCGATCGCTATCTTCTATGTTCTTAATATCCACAAAGTTTTAATTCAATAATGTTGTACACCTGTAGAGATTTAGCACTTTGTCTCATTCCTATTGTATTTTTTATTTTAAAAATAAAACACCGTCACGCCTATATTCCCCAAGTGGGGTGGCAAAGGTGTACTGAGCAAACCCACTTTTCGACGACGATGTTAGGTCTCATGCCTATTGCCATATATCGGGCACAATTATAGACTCCGGATTCATACTGGGAAGTTTTCGTTAGAAAAACTACATTTGTCCGACCTAGGATTTGAACCTAGAACCTCGTGATCACAAATCAATGCGCTTTGCCATTAGACCAACAAGGCAGTCCTAGTGTTTTCTTTTGACTCCTTAGTTTTAAGTTGATGGTGTAGCTACTTTAATAAATAAACTAGCTGTTTCCCGCGACTTCGCACGCGTTTATTTTTAACCGACTTCAAAAAGGAAACGTAGAACACGTTTGGTTCTATGTATGCTTTTTTTTGGAATGTTCAGCGATATTTCCGTCAATTGTGGACCGATTTTGATATTTTTTTTTGCATTGGGTTCAGTATATCTCCAAGGTGGTCCCATATTAATTTTATTGACATTGGACTTTGGACTTAGAAGACACCAGGGAACTCCTTAACGACAAACAATAGGCATGTGTAAATTGAGATATTCTGGGTATAACGTCAATCCAATAGGTACCCTACTATAGAATAATTCACTGGTCACTTAAAATTGTAAAATAAAAATCTTTTATAAAAAAAGGTAAACCGACTTCAAAAAGCAAAAAAATAAATATTTGAAGTCGGTGCCAAGTAACCGACTGCACCAACCAGCACCGACTTCAAATATTTATTTTTTTGCTTTTTGCAGTCGGTTTACCTTTTTTTATAAAAGATTTTTATTTTGTAGTTTGACATAGATAGGTAGGACTTTTTGGAATAATAATTTCCCAAGACTTAAGAGATACCTTCATATTAATTTTCTTTCCAATCCGTTCAGCCATGTTAATATGGAGAAACAAAAACAACTTTCCACTGAAATCTTGCATTTCCCAAGGTAAAAAGTAGTCAAAAGTCTCTGAGAAATCCTACATTTTCCAATGATAGTGTATTTCAAATCGGTACCACCGTTCTGGATATTAACACGGACAAACTATTTTTATTGTGCCTGTATGTGTAAAAAATATCTTCTTTATTTGAAAATCATAAAACCCAAATCAATATTCCCGTGTGCTGTGGGAGGCACGTACTTGCGACTATTTGACAAAGTAAGTAAGGCGGTCTTCGTTTTATCGCTTAAACCAAGTCGTCTTTGTTTTGTCTTTTCTTTCGACAAAATAAGATTAATATCTTCGGACCTTCATGCAGGCCGGTTAAAACCCACCAAATGCAGGATAATATCGGCATGATCTAGTGTGTAAACAAAGTTACATATTTCATATTATTATTTCGCGACTTAAGATACTCTAATACTATCTACCAATCTCTATCACCATGTCAGATCTCTTGCGGAGTAGGCAGAGTGTACAGAGTTCCAACAGGTTCTTCCCTTACAGACGTTTCTGCTTTTCTCCACTCTCATAGTTCGTCTTATACACGCTCGCCGGTTACGGAGACTCTTGACTTGTTCTTCGGATAAAAAATGGTCTATTTAGTCATGATAAGTTAGTCTAGGTCTTCCCAGATATCTGCGTTCTGTTCTACGTACACTTGCTGTTTTTTAATGTAATTGTACATATTGTATATAGTTTGTGAAACTATGAATAGTTGTTGTTCCATGTCCTTTCAGTTTTGAATTTGTATATGTGTGTGGTATCTTTTATATTAAGTTTCTTTATAATCCGTTAGATATGAAGAAATAATAGATATTCCACAGAAGTCGTGCTAATTTTCAAGATAAAAAGTGTTCTGTTTTATTTTACGATGTAAGACACCTTCATGTAACGTTTCAGTTAAATTCGTTTAGCCATTTTAATATGAATAAATGCCGGCTATGTAGCAAGAACGGTGATTCTTTCCGAGATAAAAAGTATCTCCATTATTATTTCGACACCTAAAACACCTTGAAAGAGTTAGTAAGATCCATTCTGTCATTTCAGTATGAAGAAATAACGGCTAGAGACGCACCGTGTATGAATATATTGTATGTTTTGTCAACTTCCAACAGACTTATTTCTGTATCAACTATCTCTATCACCGGGTTCAGTCTTAACCCCACTTAGCCCGCACAGGTCATCATCATCATCATCATCTCAGTCTATACTTGTCCACTGCTGAACATAGGCCTCCCCAATCGCTTTCCAGCGTAACCGGTCCGATGCCACCTGCATCCAACGACTTCCTGCGATTTTCACAAGATCGTCGGTCCATCTGGCAGGTGGTCGTCCCACGCTGCGCTTGCCAATACGTGGTCTCCACTCTAGAATCTTCCGCACAGGTGCTTTTTGTAAAATATGAACTAAACTATAGCGCGATCTTATTCAACACACACGACTAACTCCGTCTCAAAAAGTGTCAGTCTACTCGTAAGATATTAATCGTCGTTAAAGTTTCGTATCCAGTCCATTCATCGTTAGAGTTCTCTCCGGAAAAAACAATCCTGAATGCATCGTCGGTTTATGCACGAAATGATGTTTCAGTGCTTAAATCGTAAAAAACGTATATGAACAATTTCCAGTGAGTGGTTTCAACTACTGCATAGTTTTTCGTGAGGAGACGAACCTGAGTCCAATATCAATTCATGGAGGAATTCATATGTAGGTAAAATCACATAGTTTACGTCGTAGTAACGTTGCAGTTCGGGACAAACAGTAATAAAGTTTTATATATAAATCGGGACAAACAGTAATCTAGTTTTATATATAATATCCCGCGACAATCTAGTAGCTTAAGTTGTTTTGGAACAATGCATGATTTATCAAAATCGACTCTTTTTTTCTTTCCTCAGAAACTGTTACATTTCTTGAAAATATAAGTATACAGAGTTATGATCCTTAGTACAGGCTACGACTATCCCAAATTTCATTGAAATTCATCAAACAGATATGGGGTAAAATGTCTTTTTAGAAATTCAATGTTTCGCTTATTTTTGTATTTTCTGAAAAAACCTTTTGATTTTCCGGTATAAGTAATAATATTACTTATACCGGAAAATCAAAAGGCCCAGAGCGAATTGGTGGTAGCAGGTTTATAGCCACCTGCTAACGTAACTTATCAAGCCCATCTATACGGCTCCATCTTGGCTTATCGATTAGCTACCACATTAAGTGGCAACTAACATGACGCCTATGGCTTTCAGAGTATGAATTTCTTGAAAAATGAATGTTAGTTGCCACTTAATGTGGTAGCTAATCGATAAGCCAAGATGGAGCCGTATAGATGGGCTTGATAAGTTACGTTAGCAGGTGGCTATAAACCTGCTACCACCAATTCGCTCTGGGCCTGCGTGGTGCAGTACAAGCAATCTTCTCTCGCTTTGATTTGTGAGAGTAAGCGATTGTTTAGCATTGGGACTGTCAGACTGATTTACTGTCCATCTGTAACTATACTATCACGCCAGATCCTTTGCAGGGTAGGCAGGGAATACAGAGTTCCAAAAGGGTCTGTTCTTACACCTCTCTGGCTGCGTCCACTCTCATAATCCGTCTCGTACATGCTCGCCGGTTATGAATACTATTATTATTTTAAACGTATAATTTCCATGAAACGTAAAAATAATGATCTCATACGGGTATGTTGTCAAAAACAGTCCCAAGAGAAGGACTTGTTAAATAAAACACGTGTGTTTACATAAGAACCTCCCACTGGCGCTAGGGTACCGAATACGGTGTAAAATTCTTGTAATGTGTGATCGTCCTATACATAATAACGTAACGTGTTCGTTTCAAAACATTCTAATAAACACTATCGAACAAAACACACCTCTCATTAATACACTCAGTTGCCCAACAAATGCACGTCGTTGCATAATATAAAGACAACAACAAATAATGTCACGCCTACATCCCCAAATGGGTGTGACAGAGGTGTACTGCGACCATCCGCCAACATATTGGTACCCAATACAATATAATAATAAAAACAAAGCCTATTGATTACCATTATACTACTTATTCTGGATCCCATTTTTCTACTGGACTGCCTCGTTGGTCTAGTGGCAAAGCGCATCGCATCGGTGATCACAAGGTCCTGGTGGTGGTCGGACAAATGAAGTTTTTCTAACGAAAACTTCCCAGTATGAGTCCGGAGTCTGGAATTGTGCCCGATATATGGCAATAGGCTCGCTTCCTATTACATGGGACTTAACATCGGCAAAAACTGGGTGTAATCAGTACACTTCTGCCACCCCCGCTTGGGGAATATAGGCGTGACGGTGTTTCGTTTTTCATTTTTCTACCAATTCTTTTTATATAAAACGATTTTGCTTCATTTAGTACTAGAATTTAGGACATTGTGATCATCAGTACGAGCTATGGAGAGAGTTATTTTGGGCGTTTCTCCACGCGTTCGAATCAGCAATGAGGAGATTCGTAGAAGAACCAAGGTCACCGACATAGCCCTTAAGATTAGCAAGCTGAAGTGGCAATGGGCGGGCCACATAGCGCGTAGATCGGACGGGCGTTAGGGCATTCTAGAGTGGCGACCACGTATTGGCAAGCGCAGCGTGAGACGACCGCCTGCCATATGGATCGACGATCTTGTGAAAATTGCAGGAAGTCGTTGGATGCAGGTGGCATCGGACCGGTTACGCTGGAAAGCGATTGGGGAGGCCTATGTTCAGCAGTGGACAAGTATAGGCTGAGTGGACAAGTATATGGTGATAATGATGATGATGATCATCAGTGACATAATATGCTATTAGACCAACGAGGCTCTTACTGGTCTGGAGGAAAGGTCTTATAATATTTTCCACATAGGATGAATAGTGACAGTTCTAAGTGCCAAACGAAATTAATGTGTAATTCAATGGTGTTAAGGCATAAAAACATAAGTATACAAACCGGTCATGCCTCTTATTGCCATTGAATAAAGTATAATTTAAAGTACCCACCTTACATGAAAAATACTGTAGTGTGGGGTTACGTTTCCTTAAATATAAAAACACCTTCCTAAGAAAAACCACTCGTAAAGGTCTTACTTTGTTCTTTACTTTACTGTAGGTTACTTTGTTCTAGAGTATACGTTCTTTGGATGATGAAGAAATGCACCCTGATATACAGGAATTGGATTATTCATGATATGGGGTTACGTTTTTCTTAAAGAACCACCTACATACTCTGGTTAAATATTGCTATAACGTAGAGGCGAACACGCTTCTCACCCAAACATTCCGCTCCCGTAACCGTGACCACATTCGTACAGGAATAATATACCTAATCTCTACATATAATCTGTACATATAATAAAACTGTAAATGACCCGAATCTGTACAATTTAATAAAAATTAAATTATTGAATAAAAATTTTAATTGGGTTACATTTCAGAGAGACATTATCTAAACATGATTTTGATCGTGAACATGAACACTATATTTTTACTAAAAGACTGACATGAAATTTACTGACAATACTTTGTTACATACTTAGCTCGCAATGTACGTTTTGAAATATAATTACGCCAGATGCCAATGATCGTTCTTTGGCAGCGTAGTTAGGAAAGGGTTAAATAACCAATAATATTATAGTAAATAGATAAATTGGGGTAATTCTTCTCAAAAAGAAATTATCCAGGTATTGCAAGAAACTTAGAATGGAGGTGTCTTAGGTCTTAGAGTAATGGCTTGGAAAGACCTACCTACATATGTCAATTACAAAACAAACGCGTGCGCAGCCGCGGGTAACAGCTAGTATTTACTGAATTTATTTACAGTTACAATATAATTTCCCACAACAGAGATATCGGCGGCATTCCAATGCTGTGAAATGTTTATGATTCATGTTTATTCAAGCGTCGCCCGCGGTGCCGCATTTCGGTCGTAAACCGTTGTTTCTGTTCGCCGACTTTATAATCATTACAGTATAACTCTGCAGGTTTGTAATCATTGTTGCATACTGATCTACGGGGGTTTACACAACCTTTTATTATAATGCTTCGAGAAAGAGACGCAGCTATAGCCTGCGTATACCTTCGTCGCATTTTAACCGCAGAGTAAGATTACGATTAAGGAAGAGATTTATCGCAACCTCTATAGTAGTATTATAGCAATCTCCTAAGAGTTATCTCATCCTCTGACGTGAGGTGGGCCGGGAAAGCTTTACATGTCATACAATGCTGGAAGTACTTTTTATTAAAGAAATTGCTTAATCTTTCTTAACAAGAAGTGATCATCATCTCATAATCTTATTCTAACTAATATTTATAACAAGATTCTTAGAAAACAGAAAAAGGATTTATAATAAATATATACAACTAAAAAGCTAAATAAAACCAAAAAAGTATAAGTATTCAAAAAAGTATAGATTTTAAATGCTGTCCTTTTTTAATATTGTTGCCTATCTCTGTAGAAGGTTTATTTTTAAATCTGTCAGGTATACACCTACTAGATATGTAAGTAAAATATAGCCTTATTGTGAAGCGTTGTACTAAATAAAACCTGTATTAACGAAAATAAAATTTTAGCCGTATAAACGCCACAAAAAGTCCAATAAGTAGCTACACATTATCATTTATATACTTCTGTAGTAGGCACAACCACATTTTACCAAATGATTTTTGGTGCTAATGTATCGCCGAACTCTCTATTTATATCATCACGCCAGATCCCTTACGGGGTCGGTAGAGTGTACAAAGTTCCAACAGGTTATTTTCTTACAGACGTCTCTGGTTACCTCCACTCTCAAGGTTCGTTACTATCAGAGGACTAGCTTTTGTTTATCTATTTGTAGAGCCAATAATGGTCTGTAGATGCTTTACAAAATGCATTATAACGATAAACTAGTATTTAGCAATGAGACACAAGTAATTATCCCTGCAGGGTTTGAGCGAGCTAGCGAAGATAAATAGAATGAATGTCACTCCAGAGACTGCACCTGACAGCAATTAAATTATTGCTTACACTTAATATGATACTGAAGTGTCTTTCGGCCGAGGTGGCTCTCAAAATCGCGTTGAATTACTAACACGATGGCTTTTTAGTGGTTTTGAAAATTACTTCATGGACTATGGCAATCGGTTCCATAAATAAGTCATCAGTTTGTTTAACAGTTCTCCGTCTGGTGGTTTCTTTTTCATGTGGATAAATCTATTTTTGGTTTTCACTAATTGTTAATAAATTGACCAAAAAGTGTAGTTATGTTATGTCGTTTTAATCTCACATATTGTTATCAGTCATCTTCGCTTAGTTTTAATGCAAGCTCATTTTTTGCTTCTGATAGTCTTTTTGATTTGCGTTTGAAGGTAAACAATTTTACATCAGTTATAGAGACAATAAGTGACGGAAAGACGGAAAGAATTTTCATAAAAATGGAATCTTCTATATACAGTGCAATTAGCTGATTGTTCGGAAGCTAAAATATTTTTAAGCTACGCTCGAACAAGGGAATCGCTAATGTGGGTAATAAGTCTGCAAAGCTCAAATGGGTGTGGGCAGGGCGAGTTGTCGAATGCAATCTGAAAAAGATGGGCTAGAGTCGGCACGCATTAGGTACCTGCAGATGGGCATCGACGTCGGTGCAGGCCCAAGAAGCATTGGCGTGACGACTTGGATGCATTTTGGAAGTTTTGGCCAGAGAGGGCTGAAAAACAGATCCGTCTGGAAGGTTATGGGCAGAGAATGGGATTTAATTTTTCAATTGAATTTGCTGCGGAGCTTAGAATAAAGTTTAATATATGAGACGGTCGCAAGTTTCAGAGCGCGTGTGGACACAAAATATGTCAGGATTAAGGCGCTCGTAGCCTTCGATCTTCGTCTCGGTTGGTCAGCCATTCGTAACCGTTTGTGATGATTCCATTTTTTAGCGTGTCCGTGCTTCGGACGGCATATTGGATCCGGCTGACACTAAGTGTTGTACCCAACCGTTAAAGCGTTTTGGGTGTCTTATAGGTGGCTTCATAAGTTTTAAAAGCAAGTGGCTACAAAAAGTATTTGTATATATAAGGTCGTCGTGGTGGAATATGATCTTAACACTCTCACCTGGATTTGTGAGATAAAGTAGTTGTGGGATAAAGTTGTTCGCGTCCGTAGGAGATACCTAACCACAACCCTACACGTATTCCCCGGGTGGTGCTAAAGAACAACAAACGCCGAGTCGTAGGCGGCGGTCAACTAACCTACTATGCTGACTTAACGGTCAGCTCACGTGGAGGTAGGAAATGACTTTCACAAACCGTAACCTTGCGGTCACGTTTCGTGAGAACGGTGGCCCTGGCTTTACCGCCCGGACCAAGAGAAAGACAATCTCTATAAAAAATAACCCTAATTCTAAGGTGGGAAACGCGCCGACAGAATGTATGGCTGAAGGAACTCAGTCTCGAGCGCCAACCTCGATGGACCTGGCCACATCGTTGTATAGTGCCTTCTCATGGGAATGGGCGTCACCCCGTGAGTGACCAACTATTCGTCCCTACTCGTGGGAACAAAATGAAGCCAAAAAGATCCTCAACCACAACAAAAATCTCTGGTGCAACAAGCACTCCTCCCAAGTCTTTTCAACAAACAACGATCGTCATCCCTTTCCGACTTGGGAAGGCCATCCGGAAGCAATCAAACAGTAGAAGCAGAGCAAGTACTTGGGACTTGTAAATCGCCAGAACCAAACCGATTGGAGGACACGCTCCAGCACCCTGCTCCTCCACCATGGCAAAGGGTGCCATTACCCAATAGCAGAAGCAGTAAGAAAAGGAAATACTGCAGCTCACCACCAGAGAGTACTACCACGAATAATCGTTTCAGTACCTTGCCTCTTGATCCAAAGGATGACACATCCACTGCCGTTTCTCCGAAGCCCAGCAAACCTCCGCCTATCGTTCTCAATGGCATTGAAGATGTCTCTGAGCTATCGAATCTACTTGAAACCGTAAGCAATAAAGAAGAGTTCAAATTCAAGCTCATTAACAAGTACCTACTTCACATTCTTGTCAACACTGCTGAGGAGTACAAGAAAATTATAGCAGTTATAAGAGCGAATGGTCTTATAGGGCATACATTTACCCCTAAAGACAGCAAATGTTATCGCATTGTCATAAAAAATCTCCACCACAGTACTCCCCATGAAGCGATATCGGAAGCCATTGAAGCAACTAACAATGTAATTAAAGGCGAAATCATCAACGCACGATATGGACCAGACAAGACGCCCACATCAACATTTTTTGTGAACATTGAGCCCAGTATAAACAATCCCGCTGTAAAAAGTATCACTCATATATTTAACCAAAAGGTTAAGATAGAGGATCCTAGAAAGTCAAAAAGTATTGTCCAATGCCAACGTTGTCAGCGCTACGGTCACTCGAAGAATAATTGCCTGAGACCATATAGGTGTGTCAAATGCGGCGAAGGCCACAAAACCTCGGAGTGCAAAAAGAAAGATAGATCCACACCTGCTAAATGCGCTCTCTGTTCATGCGACCATCCGGCTAATTACAAAGGCTGTGAAATATACAAAGATATGCTTGCTAGAAGAAACAAAAATGTAACCCCCAGAGATAATCATCTCACCCAATCCATCTCAGCCCTGCCAAACAACCCAATCCGCTCCACCTCCACTCTAATTGAAGGAACTGTTAGACCCTCACACCAACGTACATACGCTGAAGTTACAGATGGGAAGAAGGCCCAATCCAATCAACAATCTTCAAATAAACTTGATGAAATTATATTAAAACAAAGTGAGAAAATAGATCTCTTAATACAACAAATAGCTCCCTAGTGAGTCTTATAGCTACTCTAGTCTCTAGGCTTCCAAAATGACTTCTTTACATATTGCCACTTGGAACATTAACGGTCTTGCCCCTAATAAGAACGAATTGGTAACGTTTATTAAAACCAACAAGCTCGATGTGTGCCTCATTTCTGAATCTCACACCACGTTAAGAAGTCGAATAATCATTCCAGGATTTTCCGTGTATCTAACCTGTCATCCCGATGGTAGTGCTCACGCTGGCACCGCAATAATCATCAAGAATAGTATTAAGCATTGCGTATTGGAACCCAATACCGCTCCCTACCTTCAAGCCACAACGGTCAGAGTGGAAGACCGATCGGGACCCCTCAATCTCTCTGCAATATACTGTCCTCCGCGTCACACTATAAAAGAGGAAATGTTTACAAACTTTTTTAAGTCGCTAGGCAACAACAGATTTATTGCCGGGGGCGACTGGAATGCAAAACATTCATATTGGGGTTCAAGACTAACTTCCACTAGAGGCAGAGAACTAAAAAAGAGTGTTGCAGCCAACCGTTTATTAGTTATGTCAACTGGGGAGCCTAGTCATTGGCCTACTGATAGCAACAAAACACCCGATCTCATAGACTTCTTTGTGACTAAGAGAACACCCTCATAAAGTCAAGTCTTGATGGTGTCTCAGATCACTCACCTATCCTACTGCTGGTCAGCTCAATGGCTCTACCCAACGACTCCCATAACGACTGCCTCTATAACTACAAAACTGACTGGCACTGCTTTCGGGAAATCCTGGATTCCCACACCAACCTTAATATTCCGCTCAAATCCAAGGAGGACGTAGACGACGCATGTCTCTATATCACTAACCTGATCCAGGTAGCGGCTTGGTCCAGCACCCCTGAGCTGAAGGGTTCGTCACATGGGCTACCGGTCCCTCTTGCAGTCAGGGAAAAAATCGCTGAAAAACGTCGCCTTCGTAGAATCTGGCAGACGACCCACAGGAGTGAGGACAAAACTAGACTAAATAGGGTAATAAAAGAACTGAAGGATCTCCTGCCTGAGGTAAAAAATGAATCGCTCAAAATGAGACTGAGGAATATGACCCCTAACGCAAACGGGATCCACAACCTCTGGAAGGCAACAAAATACCTCCCTCAACCACAACAATGTTCTCCGCCTATAAGATCCGGCACCACATGGGCGCGTACTGATCAAGAAAAATCAGAGGCTTTTGCTACATACCTGGCCAGTGTTTTCAAACCCAATAACACAGACAGTCCTGAAGACCCAGGAATAGATGAAGTCCTAAAACAAGACCTGCAACTATGTTTGCCACTGAATCCTACTTCACCGAGAGAGATTGCTAGAGAAATAGCCAAAATGGACACTAACAAAGCACCTGGATTTGATCTAATCACCCCCAGAATACTGAAAGAGCTCCCCAAGAAGTGTGTTGTATTCCTGACCATCCTTATTAACGCTACGCTAAGATCTTCACATTTTCCTGCCCTCTGGAAAACATCCCAAATTATTATGATTCATAAGCCTGGTAAGCCGCCTAACGACGCATCATCATATCGTCCTATTAGCCTTACTCCAGTGCTGTCAAAGTTGTGGGAAAGGATCATCCTTGCACGATTATCACTCTGCCTTGATTTGGATCATGTTATACCTGACCATCAATTTGGTTTCCGAAAGTACCATTCAACTATTGAGCAAGTCCACAGAGTCTACAGTACAATAAGAGAATGCCTGGAGAAGAAAGAATACTGCTCGGCAGCTTTTCTGGATGTACAACAAGCTTTTGATCGTGTTTGGCATAAGGGCTTACTATATAAAATCAAAACGCACCTACCACACTCCTACTACTTGCTGTTTGACTCTTATCTCGGTGACAGAGGGTTTCAAGTGAAACTCCGCGATGCAAGATCTTCGCTCTTCAGTTGTCGAGCCGGAGTGCCTCAGGGTTCTGTGCTTGGTCCGGTTCTATACAATATTTTTACTTGTGACCTACCCCTGACACCTGAAACAACTGTAGCAACATTTGCTGATGATGCGGCCTTTCTCAGTTGTAACCGAGACCCTAATATAGCGAGCGAGCTGTTGCAATCCCAACTTAATGCTACTAATGGCTGGCTGACCAAGTGGCGCATAAAAGCAAGCGCTCTGAAATCTCACCACATTACATTCACCCTGAGACGCGATACCTGTCCTTCAGTACAACTAGGTCCCGATACACTGCCTCAATCAACCTGTGTTAAATACCTCGGATTCCACCTGGACCGAAGGATGACATGGAAAGACCACATAAAAACTAAGCGAAATGAGATAAACCTCAGATTTAAAAGCCTACTTTGGCTCCTCGGTAGACAATCTGCTTTATCCCTGTCGAACAAGCTAAGGGTCTATTGCTCCATAATAAAACCGATCTGGACGTACGGTCTTCAACTGTGGTCTTCGGCCAGTATATCTCACATCATGTACCTGCAGAGAACTCAAAACAATATTCTAAGGACTCTTTCATCGGCTCCTTGGTATGCTCGCAACTCGGAAATCCATGAGTACCTTGAGATTCCATTCATCCAGGATGAAGTTAAAAGATACTCGGCCAACTACAGGAACCGCTTGACAACTCACCCGAACCCACTATCAAGCTTGCTCTTACAGCCTACTCTCTAAATACCTACTTCTTGTAACACACCTGATTATAGTCTAGGCGACTGATCGCAGGTCTTACGCAACAAAAAAAAAAAAAAAAAAAAAAAAAAAAAAGTAGGTGGACATTATTAGCAGGTTTGTTCCCTTGAAGCTTAAGAAATTGTAACAAGTTCAGGACGTACTCCTGTAAAGAATTAATAATTCCCTTAAAAAAAATTCTTTAAAAAAAGGAGATCGACTTCAAAAAGCAAAAAATAAATATAAGAAGTCGGTGCCCGGTAGTCGGTGTACTCGACAACTCGGCACCGACTTTTTTATTTTACAATTTTAAGTGATGATTGAATTAACTATTAGTAGTAGTTCTTTAGTAAGTTATTTACTGAACATGATTCTAAATTTAATTCTAGATCTAATGAACTGACATAACAGCGATAATAACTCAATGTACACATTCATATCATTTGTCATTATGGGGTCCTCTGGTGTACCAATGATATTAAAATGGAACCACCTTTGATGCCATACCCAACGCAAAAAGAATCATCAAAATTGGTCCACAAGTCACTAAAATATCAATAAACATACATAAATAAAATATATATATATATATAGACGAACGTAGAAACTCCTCCTTTTTGAAGTCGAATTAAAATTCGGATTGGTATTGTATAGTATGTAGTATATTTATGGATATATATCTGTAGTTTATACCTCTAATATCTATTGTGTTGTACACTTATTACTATCCTCCTTTGATGATTTGGTTATCTATCACTCAAAGGTTTGCTGGTAGAGAACGCGACTTTGAGTTAAGCTCGCCTTTGTACATTTATTTATTCTTTAATTTTAATTTTATAATTTGTAACTATTTGTACAATAAAGAATTAAGAATTAAAATGGATATAATCCTCATAGTTATTATGTATTCATATAAAACGAATTTTTAATTTCACCTAAAACGCCTTGCCTAATTAGCCAGTGAAGTATATTCCGCTTTACTGTTTGGGGTAAGTTTTATAATCATCTTTATCATCATCTCAAGAGTAAAGAAATCAACTTGATCATGGAGTTAATCTAAATTGACCAGTAATTTTTATATCATAGCCGATCGCTATTATTAAAAAAATAACAAAGATACTGTATTATGCTCGTGACTTCATGATAATGTTTTTTGAGACTAAGCCCGCTATTGTTATTGTAATTCCTTCGCATCATTGTAGTTTTTGTAAGTCAGGATCCTCAATGGTCTCCTTAGGACCCGCAACATATTTAATTACAATGAAAAAAAGCAGAAGGAGTAGGAAATCATTAAATTTTATTTCCCTTCCTCCTTTTCTATACATTATATATGTCATTTTCTATACATTATACATTATATATGTCACCTTCATTCATCGCTTTCAGTGTTCAAAGACTGAAAGCGATGAATGAAGGTGTACAAATGGGTGACTTAGTGGTAAACCATCTACTTTATGCAGATGACGCGGTTTTAATAGCGCCAACAGCCACTGATCTGCAAACACTAGTCACAGTTATGAAAAACGACTGCATGATCAATGGCTTACACTTGAATGTGAAGAAAACCAAGATTTTGATTTTTGAAAGGGAAGAAACCAGAACGAATGTAAGGATTGTGGTTGGTAACGATGTGCTGGAGCAAGTGAATGAGTTTGTATATCTTGGATGCGCCTTCAGTAAGGATGGGAAATACACCGCTGACATAGAGAGAAGAGTGAGTGCAGGGAACAGAGTGAATGGTGCGATGGGAAAGCTACTCGGGAGCTGGCACTTAAGCCCTAAGGCGCAGCTGGCCATACATAACGGAGTTCTTATCCCAACGCTGTTATATGGTAGCGAGAGCTGGGTATGTAAGAAGGAGAATGAAAGTAGGATAAATGCGGTAGAAATGCGAGCTCTGCGGAAGATGTGCGGAGTGAAGCTGACTGACCGCATTAGCAACAGCATAGTAAGACAGCGAGTAGGTATGAAAGATAGTATCGGTGTAAAGATGAGAAAGGGCATGCTCCGTTGGTTCGGGCATATAGAAAGAATGCCAGAGGAAAGAATGACAAAACAGATATACAATGTGAAAGTGGAAGGATGCAGGTACCGGGGAAGACCTAGACTATCTTACCACGACCAAATAAACCGAGTCTTATCTGATGGAAAAGTCAAGAGTCTCCGTAACCGGCGAGCGTGTATGAGACGAACTATGAGAGTCGAGGAAGCCAGAGAGGTATGTAAGGAAAGAACCTGTTGGAACTCTGTACTCTCTGCCTACCCCGCAAGGGATCTGGCGTGAGGTTATAGATAGATAGAGATATATATGTAGACTATTATACTCATATGTATTGTTGCGTTTACGGGGTAATTAAATGCCGAAACGTGCGAATTACTTTATTAGGCGCTGTACCCACAAACTAATCAAACACTAGTACTACTCTCCTTCGTACCCAAATACTGCTTCCAAGTCGCTGAGTCACTCGTAGTATTCATATATCCTTGCTAAGAGTTGATCACTATCGCTTCCGAGAAGAGACTGTGCCCGTCCCAGTTTGTTCCTTTTATACTCGTATGAAAGTTCTAGAACGGACGCGACCCCTCTAAGTACATCGATAGAAGTACATCGAACAATAGGTACCGCCGGCGCGGCCCACAAAGCGGTATTATTATTATATACCTATTTGTACGTGAACAAATAGGTACCTACTTGTATACTGCGACCGCGCGCCGGCGATAATTAAAGGGGAGGAACCTTCTAGACGTTTCAGCACTTAAGCGCGGACTCTAGATCTTTCTAGACTGATCACTAGGGGACATATGTGTGTGTAATGTATTTTAAAATTAACGTTCCCCGATTAGGGGTTTACGAGATATCGGGGTGCACTGAAGTCTAAATAATACTCAAGTTTGTTAACCTACATAAAAATCTTTTATAAAAAAAGGTAAACCGACTTCAAAAAGCAAAAAAGTAAATATTTGAAGTCGGTGCTAATTGGTGCAGTCGGTTACTTGGCACCGACTTCAAATATTTATTTTTTTGCTTTTTGAAGTCGGTTTACCTTTTTTATAAAAGATTTTTATTTTACAATTTTAAGTGACCAGTGAATTATTCTATAGTAGGGTACCTATAGGAATGACGTAATACCCATAATATTTCAATTTACACATGCCTATTGTTTGTCGTTAAGGAGTTCCCTGGTGTATCTTCTAAGTCCAAGGTCCAATGTCAATAAAATTAATATGGGACCACCTTGGAGATATACTGAACCCAATGCAAAAAAAAAAAATATCAAAATCGGTCCACATTTGACGGAAATATCGCTGAACATACATAAAAAAAAAAGCATACATACAACCGAACATAGAACCTCCTCCTTTTTGAAGTCGGTTAAAAATGGTCTTCATAACCCTGCATGGGCATCCCAAAAGTCATATACCTACCAATAAATTTAGGTATTCAAAATAGCACTACGTATCTATCGAATTGTCTCCAGTTTGCGGTAATAATTGGCAAGGGAGTGCGTTTGGATGGCCCCGGGTACCGACGCTGGCTGCCATCGTAAAATATTTTACAACCTCCTTAAATCGAACATTATCGCGTTGAGAAACTCCCATGAGCATTCGCCACGTTCCTTCGTAATATTTTGCATTATTTTAGCTGATGGAGACAACTCAGTGAACAGGGAATATTGTGAATTTGGTAGTTTTGGTTATCTTGTGACTTGAATGAATATATTTGTAAATTAGGGCAGGCTTAAGCTTATATTGACTGCCCTGAGTGACATTCACGTGCCATCCCGCGGAGGAGTCTCCTCACAGTAGATACCATGTCGGTGTAGGGGCGATTAAGTCTAGTTTCTCTTCTCTGGTTGCGGGTTCTTCAGAGTATGGCACAGAGAGGCACGGGTGCATTCTTTGCGGTGATTCCATATCCACTCTGAAGTGTACATGCCGACCACCATGGAGTTTTTAGCTGGTATGGGTCCAACATGTCCCGTGAACTTCCCCTAAGGAAAGAAGGAAGTCTTTTTCAGTTAGCCCTCCTCAGGTTAAAATGAGCTCGAACTGCTAATCTTGGCTATTAATACAACCAGTCCATCACACTTCAAGAATGTTTGTTGGAGGTATTGAGGAGTGCAGCGCAAAAGAAAACATAGCGGCTACTTACCAAATGAATAAAAGGTTATACGTACACACTTTCACTGCCATGACACCAAGAAAGGGAAACCTTCGCAAGTACATTTTTGGCACATTATACAAAGACATGATTTTTGACTTTCACGTTAATTAGTGTGCTGATTTTACAAAGTACAGCACCATAGGTATAGATCTTTTAGAGATAGCTATAATTACGGTGGTACGTAAGTTTTACAATTAAACGACGAATCATTTCAAGAAAGTAGATATAAATCTCTTCGGGTCACTCTTTTCCCTCTAATATGGTCGAGGAGATTGATGAATGCTTCTTAAGTCATACTCGTGAACGGGCGCTGCTGGTGGGGACTGGCATGTCCTCTATCCTTTGACTGATTAAACATTTACCATACTACTGAATTTGGTCTCGTTCGGCATTACACTGGAGCTATAACCAATTATTTTGTACGCACTCTTTTCATATTTTATAGTAACCTTTTTTCCTATATTATTCTTTTTATTATATAACTTTACAACATCTCTATTTTGTAAATGAAAGGACTGTGTAGACACTGGCCGATACCATGAATCTAAGTACACTTATATTAATCTATACTTAAGCACATCTACTTAACTCGTTCTGCATTGTTCTCCGATACCCCATGAATGCAATGTCTAAAATGCCTTTTTAAAAAGAGTAACCGTGGAGTTTCATGCCCTTCTTCTCCACAGGAATGACTTTCCGAACGGGTGCTAGAGTCTTAATTAATAATTTTATCTTTTTGGCCATTCATATGTTTTGATCTACATGAAAAAAAACTTTTGTTTTTGATTTTAAATCTTCTAACGATTGTAATTCAGATAAATTTTTTTGCAATATTTTTATACTTTATCCATGCGATATCCGATACTTATTTACGCCATTTCCATGTCTCGGTATGAAAATCTGGAGCGGGCGCATCGACTTATACATGGCTGGGAGCAGGCAGACGTTAAACATGAAATATTCCCGGCAATATATTTGTATGCGTGTCGTGAGGCCTAAGCGCTCGTTTATCAATATGCCCTTCGGCGGATCTCGACTAACGGCATACAAAAACATGAGAAATGACAATGGCATGTTTGATGAAAACAAAGATGAGCGCTTGTTTTGCGAGCGGTTTTTGGATGGTGGTAAAGATACATAGGTATAATTAGAGTACAATTAGATGTAATTTATCTGACTAAAACATTGAAAGCATTCTAACGAATGCTTTCAGTTAAAATGAATGTTCAGAAAATAAATTCTGAATATTTTGTATTTTAGTTTGAAAAATATGTGTTGGATTCGGTTTAGCGTTACTTATCTATCTATCTATATCATCACGCCAGATCCCTTGCGGGGTAGACAGAGAGTTCAGAGTTCTAACAGGTCCTTTCCTCTGGCCTCCTCCAGTCTCATAGTTCGTCTCATACACGCTCGCCGGTTACGGAGACGCTTGACTTGTCCTTCAGATAAGACACGGTCTATTTGGTCATGGTAAGATAGTCTAGGTCTTTCCCGGTACTTGCCTACCTATCCTTCCACTTTCGCATTGTATATTTACACGTTACAGCATTACTTATCCAGCCTGCATTTCTCAAGAATCACGCCAATTTGGTGTGTTTCCCTACCTTCGGGTTATTAGTTGTGTAGGATCCTCGAACGTAGGTGGCTCAAACGGCTTGAACATAATATAGCTTCCATAGAGGTTACCTATTATGATATCTTTCTATCATCATTATCGTAACAAAAGGTTAACATCACCATAAATCCACACTAAAACTTTCATCTTATTTGAAGTTGCTACAGAGAAATAAGTAAAACTGAACACAACAAAGTTTTCTTACGACGACGGTTTTATCGCTCTTGTAAAACAACATTTTGCTACGTTGTACAAAATCAGTCAACAACAAACTCTGAATTGTTGAGATGTGCGAATCTGTAGACCCTCGTCGCTCACCTGATTGCGGAATGCAAATCGACCCCAAGGGATCGTAGTCCTAATATATGAGCGGAATAGAGGCTTTTATCCCTCGCAACAGTGACGGGGAAGGCTGACAAACCGTAACAGACACGTGAGTAGCTGAAATGATTCTGAATAGTTTATAGTGCTTTATTTCGGAGGTGTTTTATTATTTACAGGAGGCTCCATCCCGTGCTATTGTTGGCATTTTTCTTAATTTCCCGAAATATCCTTTTGGGCGAAATTCGGAATGTCTGCATTTTAGTACCAGCCATTTGCAGTTTTGATTAAATTCAGTTTTGCACCAAAAACTTTGGGTAAATTTGCCTGACAGTCAACGTTTAGTAAGACTTTTTTGTAGTTTTCATAGAAGTTAAAGATATGTCGAATTAAGTTAAAAAATACCCGTCACGCCTATATTTTACAAGCGGAGCGGATGGCATAGGTGTCTATTGTCATTGTTCGTCAAATTAAGTTTAAGTTTAGTCTAAGTCATCTAGTCATTAGCTTCTTAGACAAAAATAAATCAGTCAACAATTGTTCACTACATAGTTTAATCAGAAAAGACTAACGCAGTTTATAAAATATACCGTAATAAGTTTTAACTACAGAAAGAAATACCCATTAAGTAGTTTTGTTTGGGTGCAGAAATAAATAATTAAGCATAAAAATTCAACTCTCTAGACAAATAATTTATTCCAAAGTTAGGAATATTTATAGGCCGTCTGTATCCCGTCTAATCTCATGTCTACAACAAGAAACCACTATAAGTATTCAATTCCTACAGCGCGTTACGATAACATCATGAAATTATCAGTCAAGTTATTACTGCAGCGAATTAGATTTCAATCGGCACGTTTCCCGCGACTTGCTTTTCCAAGAACTATTTCCCAGCGCCACGAGCAATTCCTTTAATTGTCTATTGCTTACGCTGTTATGAACACAATATTGTTAAATAATACCTGTCAGAATGCTTATTTATCCAGACCTAGAGTATCTTACCACCAAATTGACCGAGTCTTATCTGAAGAACAAATCAAGAGTCTCCGTAACCGCTGAGCGTGTATGAAACGAACTATGACAGTCGAGGAAGCTACGAGTAGTAAGGTATGTAAGGAAAGTACCTGTTGGCACTTTGTACTCTCCGCCTACCTCGCAAGGGATCTAGCGTGATAATATAGATGGATACATAGACGATGCTTATCCTGGAAGATGTAGACAGATGAAAAAAATATAAGTTTCATCGAGTAAACGACTTTTTATATTAAGAACTCTATCTAGGTAGGCCAGATTATTTGCAGCCTAAGCAGATAGTACTTGTTGAGTTTCAACAGGTTTTTTCCTTCCCCCGCTGCAACATCTGGCAGGGGAACTCCCTGCATCAACATCCGCAGGTGCGCCCTTGGGGTCGTGGGATGCTTGGGCGAGGGCCCTGAGCGTCCTTCACGTGTGATCCCGAGGAAGACGGCGGCGTGGTGTGACCCATGGCACCTTGAGCACCGCGACGGTGCAGGGGGGGGGGGGGAGAGTCCCTCCATAGGCTCCTACTCCAAAGACGGACCCTTCGGAGCACGACCCAGAGGGGCACCGGTGCGTTTCTAACGGAGATCCCGGCGTCCCTCCCCGAAGTGTCAATGCTAGCCACCGGGGGACTTTATTTATTTATTTATTTATAGAAAACCAACAGCTATTGTGATACAAAATAATAAACAATACATAATGAACTTAAATTAAGCCAATTATAGGTTTTCCTTAAGTAATTACACATATTAGGAGTGGAAATTTTGTAGCTTTAAGAAAGTGATCTTATCATAAAAAGTAATGTAATAAAAATAATTTACAGAAAAGGTAAGTACTAATTGCGATGTGTGTATGTACGAGTGTGTGTGCGAGTGTGTGTGCGTGTGTTTGAGTTAGTGTGTGTGTGTGAGGATGTCAGTTTGAATCTGGTGAACAGTTTATTAAAAACTCTTTTACTAAAACCTTGCTTGCTGTTACTAAAAAGATCTATGTCTGAGTTTAAATCAGAGAACATGTGGTTATGTGTAGAACAAATCCTGTTTATAGGTGAGTTGCGTGCATAATTGGTATGTGCGAAATCGTGGAAAATAAATTTGTTTGTCTGGTGCGACGAGAGGGCGCAGAGAATATAATTTGCTCAAGTAAATATGAGTTATCCAAATGACCATGAATAATGTCATAAAGTAACATTTGGTCTAACATTATTCTTCGATCTTTTAAAAGCAGTAGTTTGTGATAACTACATCTGTCACTATATGTTTCATGACGCTTATAATTTTGAAATCTAGGAATTTTAAATATTTATTATGTAGTCGTTCAACTTTATCTATGTATACTTGATATTGCGGAGACCATATTACGCTACCATATTCTATAATACTACGAACATAGGAATAATATAGAAGATTAATGCAGACCAAATTATTGAAAGGTTGACAAGTGGGTAGTACGAAGCCTAAATTCCTATAGGCTTTGTTCGTGACATGATCAATATGCGAGCTAAATGTTAGCTTATTATCAAGAAAAATGCCTAAATCTCTGACAACCTCTACCTTTTTTACACTCGTGCCGTTAATTTTATATGTGAATACGATAGGTTTCGGTTTACGTGTAAAAGTTATAGCTTCACATTTCGCAACATTAATTGTTATACGATTGAGTTCGTAATAGGATGCTAGACATCTCAAGTCGTTCTGTAGCTTATAACAGTCATAAATATATTTAATTTTAAGAAAATTTTTTTTATCGTCGGCGTATAACATAAAAGATGAGTGTTTGAAACATGTGAAGATATCGTAGAGGTAAGCATTGTAGAGAAGGGGCCCTAAGTGAGACCCCTGCGGCACTCCGGAGGTAACCTCTATAAAATCAGAGCGATATCCGCCTATAACTACAGCTTGACTACGATTTCTCAAATAGGATTCTATCCAACGTAAGAGATCTCTGCAAATTCCGAGCATTTCTAATTTGCGGAGCAGGATAACGTGATCCACACGGTCAAATGCCTTTTCAAAATCTGTGTAGATCACGTCAACCTGACCGCCACCGTCCATGCTTTGAACTGTTTCTTGCATAAATTGTGTTAAATTGCTTATAGTTAATCTACCCTTAAGGAAACCGTGCTGAGAGCCAGGTATGCCATGATATACTGTAGGGTATATAAAATTATAAATAAACTTTTCAAAGATTTTAGCAAACACGTTTAGAATAGATATTGGTCTGTAATTTTCAGCTTTAACCCGAGAACCTTTTTTGAAAATAGGGACTATATGAGCCTCACTCTATTTACTAGGGAAGTGGCCATCATCAAGGGAGCGATTAAACAAAATAAACAAAGGATAGGCCAGAGATTCGGCACAACGAGATATAAATAGAGGGGTAATGTTATCGCCGCCAGGTCCCTTCGTGGTATCAACATGTTTTAAGGCAGTGAGAACTTGTTCCTTGGAGACGTTAAAGCAATGAACGTGCCTAACATCACTTCCTGATGGGACAGGCAATTCTGTGTCCGGATAGAAAGGAGCGGGGGAAGAGAAAACACTTTTGAAGAACGAATTGAATGCATTTGCTATAGCAGGACCGTCGAGATAAGTATTATTATTGTAAGTTATTTTAGTGGGGTAAGTATGTGAGGGATCACGTTTCGTTTTTATATAAGCCCAAAAATGTTTCGGATTATTAATGATGGCTTCTTGAGTATTATGTATGTATTTGGTATAACATTCTGTATAGATAACTGATGCCCGTTTGCGCAATAAAGAAAATGTATTATAGTCTGCTTGGTTACCATACATTTTCCAGGATCTATGTGCTTTGGCTTTTTCTTTTAAAATTTTCATAAGCGATTTTGTATACCAGGGTGGCCTATCTGACTTACACGATTTCTTTAAGGGGATATTTTTTTTCATGGTGATATTTATTTGTTTGTAGAAAAAATCTGTGGCCGTTTCAACGCTTCCTAAGTTTAAGTGAGTTTTCCAGTCGATACTATTTAAATCATTATTAATTTCGTCAAATGCAGCACGGTTATAGTTGAATTTCTTTATTGGTACTTTAGTCGATAAGAGTTCGACATGCCCCGCCAGCTTCCCCCGAGGCGTGCGAAAGTCCATGAGGATTTCCCCACGTTAAAAAGCGAAGACTACGACGTTTAACATGTTCATGCCGCCCTGCCTACATTCCTCAAGCGAGGATCGTAGAGGTTGACGGTACACACCTACATTTTGCCGACTATATTAGCTTCTAATACGACGGTAACGGCCTTTTGAAATGGAACCAATATCAATTGAGAATTTTTCAATCCAAAAACCTCAATAGTAGTCTGTCCAACCAAGGTCGAACCTAAGACGATCTCGTTAGCTGTACCTTATTCTACTGGACCAAACAAGGTAATCAACCGTCTTCTGCGTTTTATTTTTACAACACCTTCGGCAATATTATGTCATGATAAAACTGCTGCTGCGAAAATACCTTTTTCACAATTTGTGGTGAGACATATATAACTCGCGGACCCAGTGTGGATTGGTGGAGACAAGTTTGGGACCACCTGTTGTTGGAACTTATCAAGGCGCCTGTTGTTTCAATTTGGGTTAACGACTACCACATTGAGCTGTAACCGGTACCAACAGCTTAACGTCCCTTCCAGAGCACAAAAAATGTCACAAACGGCCATTAACTCAGACCGACCGAGTCGAACGCTGCTTAACCTTGGTGATCGCTAAAACACCGCGGTTAAAATGTATCTACACAGTAAATAAATCTCCAGTACCCTACAAACACAACACACATGCGTAGATCGGTAAAGCTTTCGAGAACTTTTGTAATTTTAACGTGAGCCTAACAGCTGAGCCTAAAAGGTATCTAGGTAATCTGATAATGTAGAGGTGCTTCAAAATAACACTTCAAACTGACGTTTCATGAAAAAGAAACTTACAGCTTAAGGCTTGGATAGGTTTTAATTTAAATTATTTAAGTGTAGATCGTTCAATCGTGAAGACTCACCTACTCTTCCTAATTGCTTACAGTGCTGATATGAAATATTTTGCTAGTGTGTTACTTCTACATATTCACAAAGCAAATTCGAAGAAGAGATGGTGTAATTAAATGTTCCTACACAATTTAAGCGTGGCACTGCGCGGGGTGGGGCGAGAGGGACGTTACGCCTAAACCACATTTGTATGTGCCATCTGTTACTGGTAAAAACTAAACAATTCCCCTGTGTCGATGTTACTTGTAAGTAGTGTTCGACCGAAGCTTTACCTTCTCCTTCGGCTTCGGCTTCGGCCACCTTCGGCCAAAAATACCACCTTCGGCTCCGGCCAAAATGTTACCAGCAAGCAATTAAATTGAACGATCTATTAGGATTTACAACTTACGAATATATACACTTAGTTTGGGAGGAGGCCCGTGCCCAACGGTGGGCCAGTTTCCTAACAGGCTAATATTACTATTACTTATTACAGTGTTATTATTTTTAGCCAGTTGCAGGTAATTTAAATCTACTCGTTAAGATAATACAGAGAACATAACTTTTTAAAAATTTAGCCAATCATGCACCAATAAACCTTCTTCGGCCGAAGTTTTTGGCGATGGCCTAATAATAGTTTTCGGCCAAAAATCGACCTGCGGTATGACACTACTTGTAATTTCAATTACTCGTATATTACGGTAGATGGAATTTTTAATATAGATGTATTATTATAAATTTTGAAAAATATACTTACAAGTGAAATGTGATATTACTTGTGTGACCAGAATGTTAAACCAAGTATTTTTTGCATGTTACAATACATCACTTAATTTTAAGGGTTTTATTTTTAGTAAAATAGATAATATTTAATAGCTATGAGAACTCGAGCGGACCTGTTAATGGAGCGAGTAGCGATAACAAACTGACGACCACGATCATGTCAAGGCTTTTTGGAATTCATAAGGCTTCCTACACATATTCTTATACGTGTAACATCGATATCTGTAAATTAAGGGACAGCCCGAAAAACGATCCGAAAAATAAGAGCTGAGAGTGGTCTTATTTCGAGTGAGTTCCATCCAACCCTTGCTAACGAGGAGATGTGTTAAAATGCTACAGTCTGATAAAACTGACCACCACCATAAAAAAATTTGAGGTCATTAATAATTTAAAACAAACTTCTACAGTTGCTTGCTTCGAGTTGTTTTAGATGCGTAGTATATCCAAACCCGCCCGTTTTTTGGCTTGCATTTTGTTCGTGATCCGAAATTTAGCAGGAATACATATATCGATGACGTGCAAGCGCTAACGAGAATGGGTATGGAGTCTCCTCAAGGATTGAACGAAATATATTACTAACTTGTATAGAAGGAATCTTAGATAGAATCTGAGATTTACGCGAATATTACACATGAAATAAAACCTACTTTACAGATTTTATCGCGGTTTATTTTTGATTTTCAAGTTCCCGAAGGTACTTGATATGATAAAATTAAAAATCAAATTTTAATTTAAAAAGACCGTTTAAAAGCTTTTATTTAATTTGCAATATTCGTATGTCTGTCTATTAGTATGTCTGTCTGTCCTTCCGGTTCAAATCTAGTGATCTATTTTTTACGCACTTGCGGGGATCCGATGAGCTGAAATTTGGATACGTATGTAAAGTCGGTGACAATGCAATAATATGGTACCATGGAGCTGGTCTAATGATGAAGACAGAAGGTGGACATGGGAACATGTAAAATATACAACGTTACCACTTCGTGTTAAGGCTTGCTAGGTTGGTATTGACTAGTCCTTTACAACCAAATGAAGTTCAGAGTCTGATGATGAAGCCGAAATTTGCTAATGGAACCAACCAAAAACTCAATATAACCCCGCCGTGTTTGGGCTCAAACTCGATCTTTTGTAGAAAAACATAACCTCGATATCTTGCTTAGTTGAGTATCCCATGGCTTCCTTTCTGCTCCATCATCAGACCTTCAACCCTATACGCGTCTAAAGTACTCATCAAGACAAATCCACGGCCCAAACACGATGGAGTTATATTGAGTAGTCGGGTGGTTCCATTGGACACCTTTCGGCTTTATCATCAGATCCTGAACACTATCTGGTTATATATAGTACTTGTTAATACCAATCTAACCAGTCTACACACAAGGGGTTACGCTTACATGTTCTTGTGGCCACCTTCCGACTCTATTATCAGACCAGCTCCATGGTACCATATTGTTGCATTGTAACCGACTTCACATACGTATGCCAAATTTTAGCTCAATCGGATACCCGCAAGTGCTTAAAAATTGATCACAAGAGTTGAACCGGAAAGACAGACGGATAGACATATGAACATTGCAAGTTTATTAAAAGGTTGTAATAATTAAGAAGTTTTAGTGTACCTCGGAACATACTATGTCGTTTGGACGTCTAACACCTCAGTCCTTCCCGTGACCATGGCAGCTGCAAAGCACTCGAAACGTCGGGAACTTAAAAATCAAATAATATCCGAAAAATAGTTTTCTTTCATAGTTACATATTTGGTATGATGATTGTGGTGACTTTCTATCTTCGCGTGAACATTGTGTGACTTTTCTATCGGAGAATACTCGATAGAAGTACAGGGTCTGGAATTGTATCTAGTCATTTCAAGTATCCGAAATAAAATATTATCATTATTATTATACTTGACGATATATTCCCGGTACTACATTGAAACTATCGTCAGCGATATATCTGCCTCTCTGCTCCTACGCTGAAGTTAATAAAATTTCGAATGTCGCTTTAACGAATTCGTTTTGATTTACATATTTTTTCGCATATTGTCACAGCCATTAAGCTTGACCCGATTGATATTTATCTTTCAACATCAAAGATCGTCTTGTTATCAAAGTTTTTGCGTTAAAATAAAAAAATATTTCTAATAAATGTACACGTCATCATCTACATGAATAAATATTTGTTAAAGACGTACAGTAATACTATTAAGAAGCTACGCTTCGCTTTGAATGTATTTACTGTATTATAATACCATTAAGGCGATAATCCAGAATTTACAGGCGCTCGTATGGTTATGCGACCGCGGTATTTTAGATTACTAAGAATAAACAGTCTACACTAGCATTTATTCTTACGTCGTGGGTACATTTACTAAATGAAATTCACGTACACAAACCCGTAGACTGAAACAAATATATATTATATGGGTCACACACAAATAATGATGATGTACGTAACATCTATCTAACATATATTTGTACCCATTTAATAAAAGGCGAGCCTATTGCCATATATCAGGCACAATTCCAGACTCCGGACTCATACAGAAAACTTTTCGTTAGAAAAACTACTAACTTCGTCCGGCCTAGGATTTGAACCCAGGACTTCGTGATCACTAAGCGATGCGCTTTGCCACTAGACCAACGAGGCAGTCACTGTTTTTTATTTAGTTCTAATCCGTTTTTAATTTAGGTTGATATTTATTTTACGGCATCTACAAAAAGAAGTGACATACATGATCACAAATAAAATGATTACTTAATAAACACATTCAAACGAAAAGCAATAGCTGTTTATTAGTTTGCGTCTACCAAGACGAAGCATTCATTGTACGGACTAAAGTGTCAATGTAATGAAATTGGACTGGACAAAGGACGGACCCTAAATAGATAACATCTCTAGTAACTCCGGAGAGGACTTAGATGAGGATAATTAGCTTAATGAACGTCCTGCACATGGATAAAAGGAGATTTTTTGCCTCGAAGTTTGGATTTGTCGTCAGAGATAAGATTGGACAAACAAACTTGACTGTATTAGATGGGATTCTTTTGTTAAGGTATATAGAACGCTGAGATCTTCAAATGTACCTATTTAACCCATAGATATAAATTATTGCAAAATGGGATTCATTCTATATGTTATATTTATTGTCTAAATTTTCTTGAAAATTTTCAGTAATATTAACAATAATGTGTATAGGTACTGCCTGGTGCTGGGCAAAGATCTTCAAATCGGCGTGCGAGATTAGGTCTCTCTCCACTTAGACCCAGTGCGAATAGGTGTATTCAGGTCTGTGGCTTTCGGAACTTGTCAAGCCTTTTACAAAGTTTTTCAAAACCGCTGAAATGTGGTTTACATTACATTTCAGCGGTTACTGGAATCAACGTGCTTCAAAAAGCACGGAGACCTTCAAATATGAAAATGCCACTTTCTCTCATCTCAGACCGACCGAGACGACCGCTCGTTAAAAAAACGACAAGTAAAATGTAATGGGCTTACTTTTAATAGTTAAAAATAATACAACAGTAAGTTAAGGTACCGCAAAGATCTTGAATATCTTACTATGACCAAATTAACTGTGTCTTATTTGATATGTCAAAAATGAGCGCGTTTGAAAGGAAACGTGAGAGTGGAGGAGGCAAGAGAATTTTGTAAGTAAAGAATCTGTCAAATTTTGTTCTCTCTGGTTATCGCGTAAAGGATCTGGTATTATCATGATATAGATACATGTATAGAAAGCCTTTTAACGGTATTATTTAACTGTTAAATCTGTTTTACTCGATTCATCATTGGCTAAAACTTATACAATAAATAGCGTATAAGCTATCGAGAGGAATGTGTTATTACATTATTTTATCAAGTTGAATGTATGTATGAAGAAAAATAAAAAAGTAAACTATATAATCTAATCTAAACTAACTGCTACCTCTTATTTTCAACATGTAGACTAAAGTTAAGTTCAAAGTTTCAGTGTTTTATATACAGGTCAACACGAGTACCAAAGTAATAAATAATATCAGAGCAAAAAACGGTCCAGAAAACTGGAACTTTAAATTCTCCGAAACGGATACAATCCGGAAATAATTCCGAAAACACGATTGTGAGATTCCGTCCGATACCAAGTTACCAGGGCTACCATAGTATAATCGCTACTAGATGTTGCTTATGGCTTTGGTTGGGTCATACCTTTTAAAACGGATTTTAAAAGGTATGGATTTTAAAGGGGTAATAATTTCAACTTTCAAAGTTGTAATTATTACCCCTGAAAACCAAACTATAGTTCTATGGCTCTTGCGCCCGCTTGAAACTGTAATTATTTTGTAGTTCGAAAACATTAAAATTGTAATGATCTCGATGGTATTTTTTTAAATAACATGGTGTATGTACAGGGAAGTTTTATTTTATAAAATAACCTATTCTAATAAAGATTTATAGTGTTTTGTATGTGATAAGTTCCCTTTCATTATTTTATGAACACTAAGGCAATTAAGTGGACTTTTTAAAGAATTATAAAGGCCCATATTATTAGTATTAATTTCGAGAGGCACTCGCAGCAATGACGCTATTTTGTTATTGAGGTTAAGCGTTTTTAAGGTTAAGCAGTGTTGAACTCGGTGAATCTGAGAAGGGTGACCGTTCATCAACGGAAAGTGGATATTGAATACAATATCCACTTTCGAAAAACATTGTGATTTGAAAAATATGGTCGTTGTACCAAATTGGAAGCCTTATAAACGGCTTGATAAGGCCCAACACCGGGTAGCCACAAACAGGCCCAGTCCAGTTTTACACTGGATCCGCGTCGTGGAGGATAACCTATTCTTTCTCACCCCGATTTGTGTTGATGGAACAGCATTCTGTCCCATAAAATAGATGTCCCGAAGACCTGTTTAATGGAATGGAATAGGCATTTTTTATTATTCTATGGTTTAAAAATTGAGGATTTTAAACGCCTTTCCAAACGAAACCAAACATTTGAAGGGTCCTTCACATTCTTTTCCACTATAAAATTTTGAGCTGTACATGATTTAAATAACTCAGAGGCGAAAGCCGGTTTTAGATCAGTAGTTCGTGGAACTATTAGATAATACAGAATTCTCATTTCATATTTGTTTTATAGTCCCATATCGTTCGTCAAAGGTCTATTTCTCAATTGTTAGCATCCATTTTGGTATTCTGGACAAAGCAGCCGGGTAGTAATATCACTGAAAATTCTGGAAAGAGGACACCGTTGGTAGCCCTACGATAAAGTCAACGCTGACGGGTGCGAGATTTGTGTCCGGAAATGGATTGAAGTCGGCCACTGTTGTTAGAAGCGTTGACTAGAAACTAAAACCCGATACTCGAGAAAGCGGAACCAAATGGACATGCGGTGCTTTTGAGGTATTTTAAATGTACTTTATGTTTGCCTTGGCATTCAATTCATTTCTTTATTTGAACTTTATTTTGTAATAGATTTAGTAGTTACAGTCCTGTGGATTCAATGTTATTTGCATTATTTTTTATTTAAGGCTAGTCCGTTGTGATGAAGAACGACATAGATTAATTAAGCTATTTTTAATGCACTTTTAAATGAACCATGTGTTTTTTTACATTCAATTCATTTCAGATAGATTTTGTATTTGTTTTTGTCTTTCGGGTGTGATGCTATTTGCAGCGTATAACTTTTATGGATAAGCCAACTGTGACGTGCAATTCAATAGATACGCCATGCTTTTAAGGCATTTTTAAATATAGTCTATGTATGCCTGCCTGTGCATCCAAATACATTTAGTTTCAGATTTATTTTATTGTATTTTTTGCTTTGCCGCATTCTTTTTCAACCAAACTTATTTGTTATAATGTACTCCGTTGCCAAATTTCGTTTAAATCCTCAGCCGCTCAGACGTGATTGAGTTACAAATATCCAAATATCTTAACCTTCATGTTTAATAAATTCGCAGGATTGCGTTTAATGGTAACCCTTTGAAGAGCATATGCTTGAAGTGTTCTCATGTGGGTTTATAATCATATACTTCTTTATTTTGTGTCTATAATGATGATAACGTGAAAATAGCTATTATTTTCTTAATTATTATAATTAGTGTTATACAATAACTGACTATGAATGATATGTTTATGTTTAGGTCAGCAAAAAAATAGACAAAATAAATTAAGTGAAACAAAACTGTTGCAACGCTTTAAATAACAACTTACTTTCAGAAAATAAATAGTTACCGTGTTTTCAAGACATTTCAAGTTGGTTCGCGATGAAGAAAACTACGAAATGATAAAAATTGCAACATCAAAGAATTTTCAGTGCATTCCTGCACAATATGCACCGTCGCGCAGATCAAAATACCTTTCGGAACGGGAGCTTGCAGAAAATAGATGATTGTGTAATGGAATTGAATCTCTATCCACCTGACTGCGTTGTAGGCAAGATATTGTCGTACCGAAGTCAACAACACGTAACTTCAATGATGCGACCTACAGAGCCCGTGGACAATTTTCATGAAGATGTCCCTTCCGATAGCGGGTGTACATTGAATTTTTTTTCATTTTTGTTTGCGTCAAGAAATTTATATTGGGAATAAACTCAATGGTTTACGTCGTGGGATGTGTTGTCACCTGTACGTTTTTACGAGTGAGGTAGTATTTGGGCCCGAGCCCTTCACGTTTATAGAGATATGTTTCGAATAAGCCACAGAAAATTAAGGAGTATATTTTTATACATTTTACGGCTTGCTGTTTTTTTTTATACCTACTAGCTACCCATAAATTGAACAAATATTTACCGACAATTTCGGTTGGGGTAATAATAAATCTTACCTTGGGTGTCACCGCAATTGTAGTGAGTATAGCATTCTTCTTTTGTTGTTAACGGGTGGTACAACTCACGTAAAAAGTGGCTAATGATGACGAAGTTAGTTTATTCATAATATAATCTCTGCCTACCCCGCAAGGGATCTGGCGTGAGGTTATAGATAGATAGATAGATAGATAACCATCATCCGTAGCCAATTCTTGCCTAAGACTGTGGTATAAGGCTCTTTCCGTCAATATTTTAGCAGTGGCCTTAATACGAACAGATAAATGTTAGTATCATGCTATCGAGTTGATACGCCATTTTTTTCACCTTACAAATTTATTAGATGAATTATGAAGGAGACAGTACGCGATCTCGTGTTAAAGCTAAAATATTTGTGCTAGGCTTTCTGGTCTTTTCGTCGTTCCTGTGATAAGACGGCTAGATTTAAATTTTTATTTTTACCTTAATAGAATTTATTATAGAAATAGCCATTTGACTAACCGTTTCAGTTCCTCAAAATTAATAATCATTCATCATTTTTAATTATTAGTGAAATAGGTACCTTTAAATGCTAGACAATAATCAATCTGAAGATCATTAGATCTTTCTAATGAAAACCCTTTAATCTTGTTAAAAAAGCTGTATCTAAAGCGAGGGCTATTAATTAATACGATTTATATTTATTGCCTAGGTATACCTAAGGAAATTTAAGTAAATATTTAATCAGAAAGACAACTAAAACACACATTTCAGAACGATATAGTATGGATTGACAAAATAAAGTAAACTTCGATTATTGTTGTTAGGTTTTATGCTTTCCTTAAGTGAAATGTGAATTTCTTTAGAAATAAATGTCTTTGAACAGAATATGTAAAAATTCTCTTAAGAATTGATTACCGTAATTAAAATATTGGATTTGATTTTTCAGTAAGCGGAAGAGAGGCGCGATGTTACAGAGGTCTCATCAATTCCAGCTTGATTTCAATGAACCGGTTTCTTATTCAGGAGATTTCATTAAATAACAGCGTCTATTAATTATCAATAGCAGTAGTATTGAGGTTGAAAGCCTCTGACGAGATTGATTTATTGCGTCGAGAGCCGGATGCCTGAAGGCGTACACTGGATGCGATTTGAAAGGAAATTATGCAAGCTTATTTCGAGGCATGTGTATTTTGAGGCATGTATGTGTGAAATCAATAAAAAAAATATATACAAATGAACATAGAACCGCTTCTTATGCCGGGTTATTTTGATTTTTATGTTCTCGATCTTTCAAATATTTTATAGCACCCGTGGTCCTGGAAGGCATAACGTCAAATGACAAAGCTGCGATAAAATTCTAAGCAAAAATAGTTTTGTTTTAACGTTACTTAAGAACTGAAAACGTGTTTATCTATCTATCTATCTATAACCTCACGCCAGATCCCTTGCTGGGTAGGCAGAGAGTACAGAGTTCCAACAGGTTCTTTCCTTACATACCTCTCTGGCTTCCTCGACTCTCATAGTTCGTCTCATACACGCTCGCCGGTTACGGAGACTCTTGACTTTTCCATCGGATAAGACTCGGTTTATTTGGTCGTGGTAAGATAGTCTAGGTCTTCCCTGGTACCTGCATCCTTCCACTTTCACATTGCATATCTGTTTTGTCATTCTTTCCTCTGGCATTCTTTCTATATGCCCGAACCAACGGAGCATGCCCTTTCTCATCTTTACACCGATACTATCTTTCATACCTACTCGCTGTCTTACTATGCTGTTGCTAATGCGGTCGGTCAGCTTCACTCCGCACATCTTCCGCAGAGCTCGCATTTCAACCGCATTTATCCTACTTTCATTCTCCTTCTTACATACCCAGCTCTCGCTACCATATAACAGCGTTGGGACAAGAACTTATTTAAGGTAATTAATAACTACTTTTAATTTAGAAATAGGTACCTAATAACCATTACAGTAACATTTACAAGTAATGATTATTATGCCAGTCTTAGAATTAACCGGAATAAAGACAGATGAAAATAAAATATCTGTTATAGGTAGCTTCAGGTAGCTGCGATAGATATGGCACACTGATTGTAGAGACAAGATGATCATTTTAAAGTAATATGATAAAATATCCACACAGCAGCAGTGTACGCTGACCATTTGGTTAATGTAATCGAATTTTGTCCCATTCGTAGCAAGTGTTTTCAACAAATTAATGAGCGTCGCGGTGACAGATGAGCAGTTAAAAACTATTTATTTGCTGCTTTAATAAATAATGAATTGATTTAAATTCGCTGTACTTTATAAATACCCTCGTGTGTGCTATCCCAGTGTTTGGAGATATCACTAAGGTTCGGCAGCGTTTATCTTCATCGACCTATGATAGGCGGTTATTTGTTGCATTTCCATATCCAAAATTGCTCCAAAAAGCACGTTGGTAAATTTAGCCCGCCTATATGATGTCTAACTTAACAATTGCCATAATGGAGTAGCCATTATGGCAATTGTTAAGTTAGACATCATATAGGCGTCTTGATTAATTCCAGTAGCAGATGGCCACGAACCTGCGGTAAGTATGCGGTAATTATGACTCAGTCTTTCTCGCATTGATTTGTAAAATATTTTATCATCGCAGAAAGACAGTATAGGCAAATTTATACATAATAATATATGGTTTTCCTATTGGAAGAATTTTTTGCGTGTTTTTTTACAGCGATATGTATGTTAAAACATTATTACGACTATTGTAAATTTCTCTTAATAAGCGCACATAATGGTTTAAAGGTTAATGCCGTCAAATAATGCTTTTAGATTTTGACACGTCGAAAATCGTTGCCCCAAATTAGGAAATATATCTGGGTCGTGGATGCGTTTACAAACATGAATATCGCAAAGGTACTCCTACACACATCTATCACACAAACTCTTCAATTACACTTGGTGTTATCTAAAATTTAAATCTTGAGCTTCGTCAGCGCCAGTTGTACCATGCAATACTAGATTAGCGAGGCAGACTTTTTTAATTATTCTACTCATCTTACAAGAGACAGTATCAAAACTTTGGTGTAATATGTTCTAAGACTTATTTCGCAATGTTCTAGGGGACATCAGGTTTTGCGCAATAGTAGTCTATGTAGACATAAATGATATTTTATAGATATCAAAAAAAAAGATTTGAAATGAAATGAAAAATTATCAATCGTATACAGCGCGTCAAAAATACAAGTTTAAAAATAAAACAAACAGACAAAGAATAAAATACAAAGCTAAAGTTTGCTACGGTGTGAGCTGTGCCGAAAGGTGTTTGGCTCAGCATGTGCTGGAGAGGGACTGCGGTATAGTCCAACGCTGATTTTCAGCCAAACCCCTCTTCAAACGGTTTTTAAGTATCATGGCTACCCTGAATGATGACATAATCGCACATACTATGGACACATAAACGTTTTCCATATTCACTTTAAAATAATACTAGCTTATCACAATACAGAAAACACCAGCTCCTACATTAGCAATTTACGAAATAAATGACCTGTGAAAATAATTTTCTTTTACAAGAAAGAACAACAATTTGTAGTTTCGAATTCCAGTAACAAATTGGTCCAAATAAAAGGTAGAAATATAAATCTTTATCAGTCAGTTGTTCATGTAACGTCGTCGGTTGTGCTTTTGTCGTTTTTCCAATAGATTTGCACTAACAAGACAAATAAATACAGTTGGCACGGCCGCGCTGGCCTCCGGTTGATCATATTTCGTTCGCTTTCAGTCCAGACAAACAGGAAATTCCACAAGAAAACCATTATACAGGTACGTTATTTCTCATTTACTGAATCGGAGAGGTTGTGACATGGTTCTACATTAGATAATGTGCAATTTTTATTCGTTTACGATGTTCAAAATGGGACTTATTCCTCTAGTTTAGTTATTTCTAACAAGCTAATTTTTTGTTTATCTTGGAGCAAATAAATACTTATATACAACAATAAACACCGTTACACCTATTTACACCTAGCGGGGGTGGCAGAGGTGTACTGAGTACACCCACTTTTCGCCGACGATGTTAGGTCCCATGTAATAATGTGCTTTGCCTCTAGACCAACGAGGCAGTCATATGTATATATAACAATAATAGGTAAAACAAGCTAGTTAAAATATTATAGCACTACAAATAATTAACTAATAATTAGCCGAATATTTGTTTAATGTAGACCTAACCTAACCTTTAAACCCCTTCGTAATAGCCCAGTTTTATGTCCATCCATAAGGGTTCATTTTCATAAAAATTATTTCCATAAATATTCATCAGCTTTCACCGACCGAGCAAAATTATCTTGCCAATGTTTCTATATTTTCAGTTCTTTTCGGCAAATGAATTACATAACATTAATCTCTCAAAAGACCCATTGTTGCACACGTGTATTCGCGCACGCCTTTTAAAGAAGCGGGAAAACCCGTGACGCAAAATCAACCGCGATAAATAATATCGCTGTTTCGCTAGTACACTACTAAATCCGTAATAGATGTATTTGCCTGACGCCTGTAACTAATGCAAACGAAGTTGCGGGAACAGTTAGTAGTGAATAAAGGTACGGCTAAACCAACGCGTTCAGCTGCGGACGCGGTGGCGTCCCCGGTGGCGATCACGGTAGCAATTTACTCTTTACCACTTTACTCGCAGCGGTAAATTTCATAGAGACGCTTCCACCGGCAAAGAGGTAAGCGGAACGAAACGAGTAATAATAAGTTTGAACAAGTTCGCTGCAACACGGTGTCGTCGACGAGTCTGTAATTGTCTCTGCTCCTTGCAACTGTATTCCTCCTGTCGCCCGCGCCTCTCGTCGATTAACTATTAAACACAAAACAGTTTGCTTTTTGGAACAGATTTAAGATGACCGACCGGACTACTGAAGTAAAATCATTATGGGTCACTTTTGGGGTTTTAGGGGATGCCGTTACCTATATCGATTTTACATACAAAGTCGCGTCCGCCATCTTGGATACAGAAATTGTCGCCATATTCGCAATGAGTATCTCCAAAACCACAAAGGTGACACCCATATTCAGTTTACTTCAAAAGTCGCGTCCGCCATCTTGGATCCAGAAATTAACGTCATATTCGTAATCAGCATCCCAAAACCCACAAAAGTGACACCTATATTTATTTTATAGTAATGACTGTCTCGTTGGTCTGGTGGCAAAGTGCATCGCTTTGTGATCACGAGGTCCTGGGTTCAAATCCTAGGTCGGACAAATGTAGTTTTTCTAACGAAAAATTCCCAGTAAGAGTCCGGAGTCTGGAATTGTGCCCGGTATATGGCAATAGGCTCGCCCCCTATTAAATGGGTCCTAACATCGTCGGCGAAACGTGGGTGTACTCAGTACACCTCTGCCACCCCCTCTAGGGAATATAGGCGTGACGGTGTGTGTTGTATATTTATTTTACTTCAAAAATCGCGTCTGCCATCTTGGATGCCTTTGCAACTTGCAATGAAAGTCAGACCTATTAGTCATTTTCCGTGTAGAGCTCTTCACTCATTTCTCGCTGTTATTTCCCTTTTGCAGTGGAAGGCAAATAATTAAAATAGTGAAAATATTTTTAATCGTAGGTAAAACCTATTTAACTATTTGTACTCTGTTCCGCTCGACTATTTACCGCTCATAACCCTCTTGCAGTGGAAACCTAGGTTAATTGTTATAAAATCTACGGACACCCTGTCTGAAATAAATCGTTTGGATTTGAATTTGCAAAGATTTGTCGCGTGAGCCCCTTGTGGTTATAGGTCCCGCGACTTAAGTTTCCTCTGGATCAAGCTATCTATACTTATAATAAATAAACTTATACTGTTCAACTGCTGAATAAAGGTATCACAAAACGAGGTGAAAGTGTGGATTCGGATTTGTGGAGGCAAGTTTGTGGTCATCTGTTGTTGGAACTTATCAAGCCACCATGCTTCAAATCAAGCTTAACGATTCTCACATTAAGTGGTAGCCAGTACCAACAGCTTTACGTGCCTTCTGAAGTACGATGATGCTCAAATATAAGAATACAAAAATTACGGAGAGTCTCGACTTGTCCTTCAGATACGGTACCTGCATCCTTCCACTTTCGCATTGTATATCTACACGTTACAGCGTTACTTATACGGCCTGCATTTCTCTAGAATCACGCCAATTTGGTAACTTCGCGTGTTTCCCTAACCTTCGGGTTATTAGTTGTGTAGGTGGCTCAAACGTAGGTGGCTCAAACGGCTTGAACATAATATAACCTCCATTGGGGTTACCTATTATTATATCTTTCTATCATCATTATCATTACAAAAGGTTAACAACACCATAAATCTACACTAAAACTTTCATCTTATTTGAAGGTACTACAGAGGAATAAGTAAAACTGAACATAACAAAGTTTTCTTACGACGACGGTTTTATCGCTCTTGTAAAACAACATTTTGCTACGTTGTACAAAATCAGTCAACAACAAACTCTGAATTGTTGAGATGTGCGAATCTGTGGACCCTCGTCGCTCACCTGATTGCGGAATGCAAATTGACCCCAAGGGACCGTGGTCCTAATATATAAGAGGAATAGAGGCTTTTATCCTTCGCAACGGTGACGGGGAAGGCCGACAAACCGTAACAGACACGTGAGTAGCTGAAATGGTTTTGAATAGTTGATAGTGCTTTATTTCGGAGGTGTTTTATTATTTAGAGGAGGCTCCATCCCGTGCCATTGTCAGCATTTTTCTTAATTTCCCGAAATATCCTTTTGAGCGGAATTCGGAATGCCTGCATTTTAGCACCAGCCATTTGCATTTTTATTTAAATTAGTTTTGTACCAAAAAATTTGGGTAAATTTGCCTGACAGTCAACGTTTATCAGACATTTTTTTAGTTTTCATAGAAGTTAAGATATGTCGAATTAAGTTAAAAAATACCCGTCAAAAATACACAAGCTGTATTAAACCGGTGGAGTGAATATTTTGGAGAAATGTATGGAGATGCCTCGGATACTGGTGCCACAGACGAGCCCAGAGGCGAGTTTGTGGTACCGGAATCAACAGAGAGCATCACTATGGAAGAAGTTGAATGGGCGATAGGAAGTATGAAAAATGGTAATGCTGCGGGAATAGACATGATATCTGCCGAGATGATCAAATATGGTGGAACTTGCGTCTGGGACGCCTTTCGGGTCACCCTTTGCAGGAGGACCAGTAGGGTCCCTACAGATTGGCGTTATACCCTTGTACAAAGGCGAGGGTTCACAATATGAATGCGCCAATTACAGATCCATTAGTTTGATCAGCTTGGCAGCCAAGGTGTATGGTGAAATTATTGAAGGGAGAATGCGCGAGAAGTCCGATGGAATGTTGTGCGAGGCACAAGGGGGTTTCCGGTCCGGAAGAGGATGTTCGGATCAAGTATCCTCTCTTCGCAATATCGTAGAGAAGCATCTGGCAGTAAGCTCGAAGGTTTTCTGCGGTTTTGTGGATCTGCAGAAGGCGTTTGATAGAGTTGTGCGAAAGAGACTTTGGGACATTTTGCCTGAGTATGGTATAAATGGCACTCTGCTGCGGGCCGTCCAGTCCACCCATGTGGACTGCAAGGCATGCGTACGGGTGGGTGGTAACATGTCACCCTGGTTTGACGTTGAAATCGGCGTCAAGCAGGGTTGCGTGTTGTCCGCTAGACTGTTTATAATATATTTGGATAAAAGTCTTCAAAGACTGAAAGCGATGACTGAAGGTGTCCAAATGAGTGATATAGTGGTAAATCATCTACTATATGCAGATGACGCGGTTTTGATGGAGCCAACAGCCACTGATCTGCAATCACTAGTCACAGTTATGAAAGACGACTGCATGTAAAATGGCTTACATTTGAATGTGAAGAAAACCAAAGTTATGGTTTTTGAACGTGAAGAAACCAGAAAGAATGCAAGGATTGTGGTTGGGAACGATGTGCTGGAGCAAGTGAATGAGTTTGTATATCTTGGATGCGCATTCAGTAAGGATGGAAAATACACCGCTGACATAGAGAGAAGAGTGCGTGCAGGGAACAGAGTGAATGGCGCGATAGGAAAGCTACTTGAGAGCCGGCACTTAAGTCGAAACGCGCAGCTGACCATACATAATGGACTGCTTGTCCCAACGCTGTTATATGGCAGCGAGAGCTGGGTATGTAAGAAGGAGAATGAAAGTAGGATAAATGCGGTGGAAATGCGAGCTCTGCGGAAGATGTGCGGAGTAAAGCTGACCGACCGTATTCGCAACAGTGTAGGTTAACAGGTGTTGAGATGAGAAAGGGTATGCTCCGTTGGTTCGGGCATATAGAAAGAATATCCGAAGAAAGAATGACAAAACTGATATACAATGCGAAAGTGGAAGAATGTAGGTACCGGGGACGACCTTTTTTTTTTTTTATTTCCTGGGGAAAATCCTGCATAGGACTTCCGCGAGCCTCGGGGGAAGCTCGCGGGGCGTGTCGGATTCCTACCGACTAAAAACCCCAGGGTGGCCGACATCAGCACTTTGGAAGGGCTCCGGGATCTCCGTATGGAACGCACCGGTGCCCCTCTTGTGCCTCGCTCCGAAGAGCCCGCCATCGGAGGGAGACTTGATGACATGCTCCCTCCCGCACCGACGCGGTGCTCACAGTGACGTGGGCCAAACCACGCCGGGGACAACCTAGACTATCCTACCATGACCCAATAGACCGTCCGGGTCTTATCTGAAGGACAAGTCAGGAATCTCCGTAACCGGCGAGCGTGTATGAGACGAACTATGGGAGTAGAGGAAGCCAGAGAGGTATGTAAGGAAAGAGCCTGTTGGAACTCTGTACTCTCTGCCTACCCCGTAAGGGATATGGCGTGATGATATAGATAGATAGATAGAATACCCGTCATGCCTATATTTTTCAAGTGGAGATGGCATAGGTGTCGACTGTGTTAGGTTGTATGTGGTAGGGGGCGAGTCTATTGCCATTGTTCGTCAAATTAAGTTTAAGTTTAGTCTAAGTCATCTGGTCAGTTAGACAAAAATAAATCGGTAAACACTTGGTGACAACATACTTTAATCAAAAAGGACTAACGCAGTTTATAAAATATAGCGTAATAAGTTTTAATTACAGAAAGAAATACCCATTAAGTAATAGTTTTGTTTGGGTGCAGAAATTTCGTTTTTTTTTTTGTTTTATAAAACGTAGCCCCACACTAGGATTTATTCCTGTGTCGTGGGTGCGTTTATAAACATGAAATTTCACATACACAAATACCCAGACCGGAATAAATAATTGTGGATCACACAAAGTGCGGGAATCGAACCCGCGACTATTAGACACAGTAGGCGGAGCGGCTCAAGCTCTTAACCACTGCGCTAAATCGTCCGTCCGCTAAAATAAATAACTAATCAATAAAAATTTTACTTACTGAACAAATAATTTATTTCAGAGAAAGGAATATTTATAGCCCATCTGTAGCCCGTCTAATTTTATGATTACAACAAGAAACCACTATAAGTATTCAATTCCTACAGATCCTTATTCCCTATTACCAAACGCTGCGCGTTACGAGATAATCATGAAATTATCGTAAATGGTATCGTAAAAGAATGATAATTAAACGATAATTTCACGAAGTTATCGTAACACACCGCGTTACGCGTTGGGAGTCAAGTTATTACCGCAGGGAATTAGATTTCAATCGGCACGCTTCTCGCCACTTGCTTTCCCAAGAAGTATTTCCCAGCGCCACGAGCAATTCCTTTCATTACCTGTTGCTTCCGCTGTTATGATCACAATATTGTTAAACAATACCTATTACGATGCTTATCCTGGAAGATATAGACAGATGTAGAAATTGTAAGTTTCTAGTAAACGACTGTTCATATTATAATCTCTATCTACGTATATCTTACGCCAGATCCTTTGCAGCGTAGGCAGAGAGTACACGCCGAGTTCAACAGGTTCTTTTCTTCCTCCGCTACAACATCTGGCGGGGGACCTCCCTGCACCAACATCCGCAGAGGCACCCTTGGGGTCGTGGGACTATCCTGAGCCCCTCCCCGAAGTGTCAATGCTAGCTACCGGGGGACTTTAGTCGATAAGAGTCCGATATGCCCCGCCAGCTTCCCTCGAGGCTGGCGAAAGTCCATGAGGATTTTCCCACGTTGAAAAGTGAAGATCACGGCGTTTAACACGTCCATGCCGCTCTGCCTACATTCCTCAAGCGAGGATTGTAGAGGTTGACGGTATACACCTACATTTTGCCCACCATGTTAGCTTCTAATATGACGGTGGTGAACCTTTTGCAATAGAACCAATATTAATTGAGAATTTTTCAATCGAAATATTTCAATAGTAGTCTGTCCAATCAAGGTCGAACTCAGGACGATCTCGTTAGATGCACCTTGGACCACTGGACCGAACAAGGTAATCAACCGTCTTCTCCGTTTCACTTTTCACAACATCTTCGGCAATATGGTCATGATAAAATTGCTGTTGGGGAAAGACCTTTTTCATAATTTGAGGTGACACGCGTACCCAGTGTGGATTGTTGGAGAGAGGTTTGGGGCTACCTGCTGTTGGAACTTATCAAACCGCCTGTGATTCCAACTTGGGTTAACGACTACCACATTGAGCTGTAACCGGTACGAACAGCTTAACGTGCCTTTTAGAGCACAGACAATGTCAAACGGTCACCAACTCAGACCGACTGAGTCGAACGCTGCTTAACCTTAGTGATCGCTAAGAACACTGCGGTTAAAATGTACCTACACAATAAATAAATCTCCAGTACCCCACAAACACAACACACATGCGTAGATCGGTAAAGCTTTCGAGATAAGAGCTTTTGTAATTTTATCGTGAGCCTAACAGCTGAGCCTAAAAGGTATCTAGGTAATCCGATAATGTAGGGGTGCTTCAAAATAACACTTTAAACTGACGTTTCATGAAAAAGAAACGTACAGCTTAAGGTTTGGATAGGTTTTAATTTAAATTATTTAAGTGTAGCTCGTTCAATCGTGAAGACACACCTACTCTTCCTAATTGCTTACAGTGCTGATATGAAATATTTTACTAGTGTGTTACTTCTACATATTCATTAAGCAAATTCGAAGAGGAAATGGCGTAATATGATGTTCCTACACAATTTAAGCGTGGCACTGCGCGGGGTGGCACAGGGCGAGAGGGACGTTACGCCCAACCCACATTTGTATGTGCCATCTGTTACTGGTAAAAAATAAACGATTCCCCTGTGTCGATGTTACTTGTAAGTAGTGTTCGACCAAAGCTTCGGCTACCCCTTCGGCTTTGGCCAAAATGTTACCAGCAAGCAATTAAATTGAACGATCTATTAGGATTTACGACTTACGAATGCTTTTAAGTAAATAAATATTATAATTAATATTATATACTCAGTTTAAGAGGAGGCCCGTGCCCAAAGGTGGGACAGTTTCTTAACAGGGCTAATATTACTATTACTTATTATATTATTTATTATTATTACTTATTACAGTGTTATTCTTTTGAGGCAGTTGCAGGTAATTTAAATCATCTCGTTAAGATAATACAGTCAATATAATTTTTTAAAAATTTAGCCAATCATGAACCAAATTTCTTAGGGTTAATAAACCTTCGGCTTCGGCTTCGGCCGAAGGGGTCGACGATAGCCTAACAATCGTTTTCGGCCAAAAATCGATCTGCGGTATGACACAACTTGTAAGTTCAATTATATTACGGTGGTTGGAATTTTTAATATAGAAGTATTCTTATAAATTTTGAAAAAAATACTTACAAGTGAAATGTGATATTATTTGTGTGACCAGAATGTTGAACCAAGTAATTTTTGCATGTTACAGTACATCACTTAATTTTAAGGGTTTTATTTCTATTAAAATAGATAATGTTTAATAGCTATGAGAACTCGAGCGCACCTGTTAATGGAGCGAGTAGCGATAACAAACTGAGGTAAGCCACGCCCACCACGATGACGTCAAGGCTTTTTGGAATTCATAAGGCTCGCTATGTTACGCCATCTCCTCTTCGTATTTGCTTAGTACACATATTCTTATACGTGTAACATCGATATCTGTAAATAAAGGTGACAGCCCGAAAAATAAGAGCTGAGACTGGTTTTATTTCGAATGAGTTCCATCCAATCCTTGCTAACGAGGAAATGTGTTAAAATGCTACAGTTTGATAAGACTATCACCATAAAAAGATTTGAGGTCATTAATAATTTAAAACAAACTTCTACAGTTGCTTGCTACGAGTTGTTTTAGATGCGTAGTATATCCAATCCCACCCGTTTTTGGCTGTCATTTTGTTCGTGATCCGAAATTTAGTAGTAATACATATATCGATGACGTGCAAACGCTAACGAGAATGGGAATGGAGTCTCCTCTAGGATTGAACGAAATATATTACTAATTTGTATAGAAGGAATCTTAGATCAGAATTCTTAGATTGACGCGAATATTACACATGAAATAAAACCTACTTTACAGATTTTATCGCGGTTTATTTTTGATTTTCAAGTTCCCGAAGGTAATTAATATGATTTAATAAAAAAATCAAATTTTATTTTAAAATTTTTATTTAATTTAATTTGCTTTTATTTAATTTGAAATATTCGTATGTCTGTATATTGGTCTGTCTGTCTGTCCTTCTGGTTTAAATCTAGTGGTCTATTTTTTACGCACTTGCGGGGATTCGATTGAGCTGAAATTTGGATACGTATGTAAAATCGGTGACAATGCAATAATATCGTACCATGGAGCTGGTCTAATGATGAAGACGGAAGGTGGACATAGAAACATGTGAAATATACAACGTTACCACCTCGTGTTAAGGCTTACTAGGTTGGTATTGACCAGTCCTTTACAACCAAATGAAGTTCAGAGTCTGAGGATGAAGACAAAAGGTTACTAATGGAGCCAACCAACTACTCAATATAACTCCGCCGTGTTTGGGCTCGTTGGATTTGTCTTTGCGAGTGGTTTAGACCCGGATGGTGTCCAAGGTCTGATGATGAAGCCGGAAGAAATCCATAAGAACTCCTTAACTAAACAAGATATCTTCGTTGTGTTATTGCTATAAAAGCTTCTTTTTAAAAAGTTTTTCAAACTAAAATTATTAAAATCAAGCTTTTATAGCAAAAACATAACGTCGATATCTTGCTTAGTTGAGAATCCCATGGCTTCCTTCCCACTCCATCATCAGATCTTCAACCCTAAACGCGTCTAAAGTACTCATCAAGACAAATCCACGAGCCCAAACACGGCGGAGTTATATTGAGTATTCGGGTGGTTTAATTGGCCACTTTTCGGCTTCATCATCAGATCCTGAACACTATCTGGTTATATATAGTACTTGTTAATACCAATCTAACAAGTCTAAACACAAGGGGGTTACGTTGTATAGTTTACATGTTCCTGGGGCCACCTTCCGACTCTATTATCAGACCAGCTCCATGGTACCATATTGTTGCATTGTAACCGACTTCACATACGTATGCTAAATTTCAGCTCAATCGGATACCCGCAGGTGCTTGAAAAATAGATCACAAGATTTGAACCGGAAAGACAGACATACGAACACTGCAAGTTAATAAAAACTTGTAATAATTAAGAAGTTTTAGCGTACCTCGGAACATACTGTGCCTTTTGGACGTCTAACACCTCAGTCCTTCCCGTGACCATGGGAGCTGCAAAGCACTCGAAACGTCGGGAACTTAAAAATCAAATATCATCATCATATCAGCCTATATTTGTCCACTGCTGAACATAGGCCTCCCCAATTGCTCTCCAGCGCAGCCGGTCCGATGCCACCTGCATCCAACGACTTCCTGCGATCCTGACAAGATCGTCGGTCCATCTGGTAGGTGGCCGTCCCACGCTGCGCTTGCCAATACGTGGTCTCCACTCTAGAATCTTTCTGCCCCAACGCCCGTCCGATCTTCGCGCTATGTGGCCCGCCCATTGCCACTTCAGCTTACTAATCCTATAGGCTATGTCGGTGACGCTGGTTCTTCTACGAATCTCCTTATTTCTGATTCGATCACGTAGGGTAACGCCGAGCATAGCCCTTTCCATAGCTCGCTGAGCAACTCTGAGCTTTTTTATGAGACCTAGTGTAAGAGACCACGTCTCTGATCCGTATGTCATCACTGGAAACACACAAATAAAATCAAATATAAACCGCGATAAAATCCGAAAAATAGATTTTTTTCATAGTTACATATTTGGTATGATGATTGTGGTAACTTTCTATCTTCGCGTGAATATTGTGTGATTTTTCTATCGGAAAATACTAGATAGAAGTACAGGGTCTGAAATTGTGTCTAGTCATTATACTTGATGACATATTCCTGGTACTACATTGAAACTATCGTCAGCGATATATCAGCCCCTCTGCTCCTACGCTCAAGTTGATAAAAATTCGAATGTCGCTTTAACGAATTCGTTTTCATTTACATATTTTTTTAAAAATTGTCACAGCAATTAAGCTTTATCTGATTAATATTTATCTTTCAACATCAAAGATCGTCTTGTGATCGCAAAGTTTTTGCGTTAAAATATAAAAATATTTCTAATAAATGAACACGTCATCATCTACATGAATAAATATTTGTTAAAGACGTACAGTAATACTATTAAGAAGCTACGCTTCGCTTTGAATGTATTTACTGTATTATATAAACTGTATTTACTGTATTATACCATTAAGGTAAGATAATCCAGAATTCACAGGTGCTCGTATGGTTATGCGACCGCGGTATTTTAAAAACCCAGTCATCGTTAAATCTAGTTAAAATTTCCGCTTTCGATCCATAACGAATAAATGTATTTAAAAAAAAACACCATCACGCCTATATTCCCGAAGCAGGGGTGGCAAAGTGTACTGAGTACACCCACTTTTCGCCGATGATGTTACGTCCCATATAATAAAAGGCGAGCCTATTGCCATATATCGGGCACAATTCCAGACTTCGGACTCATACTGGGAACTTTTCGTTAGAAAAACTACTAACTTCGTCTGACCTAGGATTTGAACCCAGGACTTCGTGATCACTAAGCGATGCGCTTTGCCACTAGACCAACGAGGCAGTCACTGATTTTATTTAGTTCTAATCCGTTTTTAATTTAGGTTGATATTTATTTTACGGCATCTACAAAAAGAAGTGACACAATTCGATTACGTACGTACGTACAACTACATGATCACGAATAAAATGATTACTTAATAAACACATTCAAACGAAAAGCAATAGCCGTTTATAAGTTTGCGTCTACCAAGACGAAGCGTTCATTGTACGGACGAAAGTGTCAATGTAATGAAATTGGACTGGACAAAGGACGGACCCTAAATAGATAACATCTCTAGTAACCCCGGAGAGGACTTAGATGAGGATAATTAGTTTAATGAACGTCCTGCACATGGATAAAAGGAGATTTGTTTCCCTCAAAGTTTGGATTTATCGTCAGAGATAAGATTGGACAAATAAACTTGACTGTATTTGATGGGATTCTTTTGTTGAAGTATGTAGAACGCTGAGACCTCCAAATATACCTATTTAACCCATAGATATAAATTAATGCAAAATGGGATTCATTCTATATGTTATATTTGTTGTCTCAATTTTCTTGAAAATTTTCAGTAATATTAACAATAATGCATCAGTCCATAGGTACTGCCTGGTGCTGGGCAAAGATCTTCAAATCGGCGTGCGAGATTAGGACCCTCTCCACTCAGACCCAGTGCGGATAGGTGTTGACAGGTCTGTAGCTTTCGGAACTTATCAAGCCTTCTACAAAGCTTCCAGCTTAGTTATATGACCACCACATTTCAGTGGTTACCGGAATCAACGTGCTTCAAAAAGCACGGAGACCTTCAAATATGAAAATGCCACTTTCTCTCATCTCAGACCGACCGAGACGACCACTCCTTAAAAAAACGACAAGTAATGGGCTTACTTTTAATAGTTAAAATAATACAACAGTAAGGTAAGGCACTGCAAAGATCTTGAATATCTTACTATGACCAAATAAACTGTGTCTTATTTGATATGTCAAAAATGAGCGCGATTGAAAGGAAACATGAGAGTGGAGGACGCAAGAGAATTTTGTAAGAAAAGAATCTGTTGAACTTTGTTCTTTCTGGTTATCGCGTAAAGGATCTGGTATTATCATGATATAAAAAGATAGAGGCATAGAAAGCATTTTAACGGTATTGTAAATCGATTCTTATACAAGTTAACTGTTAAATCTGTTTTACTTGATTCATCATTGGCTAAAACTAATAAAATAAATAGCGTATAAACTATCGAGAGGAATATGTTACTACATTATTTTATCAAGTTAAATGTATGTATAAAGAAAAATAAAAAAAGAAAACTATATAATCAAATCTAACCCAACTGCTACCACTTATTTTCAACATGTAGACTAAAGTTAAGTTCAAAGTTTAAGTATTTTATATACAGGTAAACACGAGTACCAAAGTAATAAATAATATCAGAGCAAAAAAGGTAAAAGGTCCAGAAAACTGCAACTTTGAAACGGATACAATCCGGGAATAATTCTGAAAACACGATTGTGAGATTCCGTCCGATGCCAAGTTACCAGGGCAACCATACTATGGTCGCTACTAGATGTTGCTTATGGCTTTGTTTGGGTCATACCTTTTAAAATGGATGTCAAAGTTGAAATTATTACCCCTGAAAACCAAACTATAGTTCTATGGCTCTTGCGCCCGCTTGAAACTGTAATAATTTTGTAGTTCGAAAACATTAAAATTGTAATGATCTCGATGGTATTTTTTTAAATAACATGGTGTAAGTACAGGGAAAGTATTTTATAAAATAACCTATTCTAATAAAGATTTATAGTATTCTGTACGTGATAAGTCCCCTTTCATTATTTTATGAACATTAAGGCAATTACGTGGACTTTTTATAGAATTAATAAAGGTCCATATTATCAGTATTAATTTCGAGAGGCACTCGTAGCAATGGCGCTGTTTTTTTATGGAGGTTATATTAAGCGTTATTGAGGTTAAGCAGCATTGAATTCGGTGAATCTGAGAAGGGTGACCGTTCATAAGCGGCAAGTGGATATTACATACAATAATTTTGAGGTATTTTTAAATGTACTTTGTTTACCTTTGCATTTCATTAATTTCAGCTTTGTTTTGTAGTAGTTTTTGCATTTTAGATCTGATGATAATTATATTGATACCTATAAAGCTACTGTGATAATTAATAAAGTAAATTTATGATTTTTGAAGCATTTTAAAATGTACCTTGTGTTTGTCTGTGTATCTAAACATATCACGTTCAGTTCATCCTTTTTATAGCTGTGTTCGCCTTGTGAAACTAATTTTATTTGCATTGAGTACCTTTATGGATAAGCCAACTGTGACGTGCAATTCAATAGACACGCCATGCTATTAGGGCATCTTTAAATGTACTGTGTGTATGCCTGTGCATCCAAATACATTTAGTTTCAGAATTATTTTATGTATTTTTTGCTTTGCCGCATTGAATTGCAACCAAACTTATTTGTTATTCTAGGTTATAATGTACTCCGTTGCCAAATTTCGTTTAAATCCTTAGCCGCGCAGACGTGATTGAGTTACAAATATCCAGATATCTTAACTTTCTTTCTTCTTTCTTTATGTTTAATAAATTAGCAGGTTTGCGTTTAATGGTAACCCTTTGAAGAGCATATGCTTGAAGTGTTCTCATGTGGGTTTATAATCATATACTTCTTTATTTTGTGTCTATAATGATGATAACGTGAAAACAGCTATTATTTTCTTAATTATTATAATTAATGTTATACAATAACTGAATATGAACGATATGTTTATGTGTCAGAAAAAAATATACAAAATAAATTAAGTGATACAAAACTGTTGCAACGCTTTAAATAACAACGTCCTTTCAGAAAATGAATAGTTACTGTTTTTTCAAGACATTTCAAGTTTGTTCGCGTTGAAGAAAACTATGAAATGATAAAAATTGCAACATCAAAGAATTTTCAGTTCATTCCTGCACAATATGCACCGTCGCGCAGATCAAAATACCTTTCGGTACGGGAGCTTGCAGAAAATAGATGATTGTGTAATGGAATTGGATCTCTATCCACCTGACTGCGTTGTAGGCAAGATATTATCGTACCGAAGTCAATAACACGTAACTTTAAAGATGCAACCTACAGAACCCGTGGACAATTTTCATGAAGATGTCCCTTCCGATAGCGGGTGTACAATGAAGTTTTTTATTTTTATATGCGTCAAGGAATTTATATTGGGAATAAACTCAATGGTTAACGTCGTGGGATGTGTTGTCACCTGTACGTTTTTACGAGTGAGGTAGTATTTGGGCCCGAGCCCTTCACGTTTATAGAGATATGTTTCGAAGAAGCCACAGAAAATTAAGGAGTATATTTTTATACATTTTAGGGCCTGCTGTTTTTTTTAATACCTACTAGCTACCCATAAATTGAACAAATATTTACTGACAATTTCGGTTGGGGTAATAATAAATCTTACCTTGGGTGTCACCGCAATTGTAGTGAGTATAACATTCTTTTTTTGTTGTTAACGGGTAACGGGTGGTACAACTCACGTAAAAAGTGGCTAATGATGACGAAGTTAGTTCATTCATAATATAATCATCATATGTAGCCAATTATTGCCTAAGACTGTGGTATAAGGCTCTTTCCGTCAATATTTTAGCAGGGGCCTTAATACGAACAGATAAATGTTAGTATCATGCTATCGAGTTGATACGCCATTTTTGCACATTACAAATTTATTAGATGAATTATGAAGGAGACGCGATCTCGTGTTAAAGCTAAAATATTTATGCTAGGCTTTCTGGTCTTTTCGTCGTTCCTGTGATAAGACGGCTATATTCGAATTTTTATTTTTACCTTAATAGAATTTATTATAGAAATAGGCATTTGACGAACGTTTCAGTTCCTCAAAATTTATAATATAATCTTTCGTCATTTTTAATTATTAGTAAAATATGTACCTTTAAATGCTAGACAATAATGAATCTAAAGATCATTAGATCTTTTTAATGAAAACCCTTTTATCTTGTTACAAAAGCTGTATCTAATATGAGGGCCATTAATGAATACGATTTATATTTAGGAAATTTAAGTGAATATTTAATCGGAAAGACAACTAAAACACACACTTCAATACGATATAGTATGGATTAACAAAATAAAGTAAACTTCGGTTATTATTGTTAGGTTTTATGCTTTCCTTAAGTGAAATGTAAAATTCTTTGGAAATAAATATCTTAAACGGAATATGTAAATATTCCCTTAAGAATTGATTACCGTGATTTAAATATTGGATTTGTTTTTTCAATAAGCGGGAGAGAGGCGCGATGTTACAGAGGTCTCATCAATTCCAGCTTGATTTCAATGAACCGGTTTCTTATTCAGGAGATTTCATTAAATAACAGCGTCTATTAATTACCAATAGCAGTAGTATTGAGGTTGAAAGCGTCTGACGAGATTGATTTATCGCGTCGAGAGCCGGATGCCTGAAGGCGTACACTGGATGCGATTTGAAAGGAAAATATGCAAGCTTATTTCGAGGTATATGTATTTTGAGGCATGTATGTGTGAAATCAACAAAAAAAATATAAACAAATTTACACAGAACCACTTCTTATGCCGGGTTATTTTGATTTTTATGTTCTCGATCGTTCAAATATTTTACAGCACCCGTGGTCCGGGAAGGCATAACGTTGAAGGACGAATAACTACTTATAATTTATAAATAGGCACCTAATAACCATTTCAGTAACATTTACAAGTAATGATTATTATGCCAGTCTAGGAATTAACCGGAATATAGACAGATGAAAATAAAATATCTGTTATAGGTAGCTTCAGGTAGCTGCGATAGATATGGCACACTGATTGTAGAGACAAGATGATCATTTTAAAGTAATATGATAAAATATCCACACGGCAGCAGTGTACGCTGAACATTTGGTAAATGTTATCGAATTTTGTCCCATTCGTAGCCAGTGTTTTCAACAAATTAATGAGCGTTGCGATGATGGATGAGCAATTAAAAACTATTTATTTGCTGCCTTAATAAATAATGAATTGATTTAATTTCGCTGTACTTTATAAATATCCTCGTGTGTGCTATCACAGTGTTTGGAGCTATCACTAAGGTTAGGCAGCGTTTATCTTCATCGACCTGTGCGGCCTGCCTGTGACCTTCATAAGCGGTCATTTGTTGCATTTCCATATCCGTAATTGCTCCAAAAAGCACGTTAATAAATTTACCCCGGCTAGTACTCCATTATGGCAGTTGTTGAGCTAAGTTAGACATCTTTTAGGCGGCTTGATTAATTCCAGTAGCATGGCCACGAACCTGCCTTTGCCAATCTCTACTGGGGTTGTGTGTATGCGGTAATCATGACTCAGTCTTTCTCGCATTGATTTGTAAAATATTTTATCATCGCAGAAAGGCAGTATAGGCAAATTTATACATAATAATATATGGTTTTCCTATTGGAAGAATTTTTTGCGTGGTTTTTTTAGACCGATATGTATGTTAAAACATTATTACGACTATTGTAAATTTCTCTCAATAAGCGCAAATAATAGTTAAAAGTTTAATGCCGTAAAATAATGCTTTTAGATCTTGACACGTCGAAAATCGTTGCCCCAAACTAGGAAATATATCTGGGTCGTGGATGCGTTTACAAACATGAATATCGCAAAGGTATGAATATACACAGATCTATCACACAAACTCTTCAATTACACTTGGTCTTATCTAGAATTTAAATCTTGGGCTTCGTCAGCGCCAGGCGTAACATGCAATACGAGATTAGCGAGGCAGACTTTTTTAATTATTCTACTCATCTTACAAGAGACAGTAGTAGACAGTATCAAAACTTTGGTGTAATATGTTCTAAGACTTATTTCGCAATGTTCTAAGAGACATCAGGTTTTAAGCAATAGTAGTCTATGTAGACATGAATGATATGATTTAGAAGTTATCAAAGAAAAAGATTTGAAATGAAATGAAAAATATTTATACAGCGCGTCAAAAATACAAGTTTAAAAAAAAACAAACAGACAAGGAATAAAATACAAAGCTAAAGTTTGCTACGGTGTGAGCTGTGCCGAAAGGTGTTTGGCTCAGCATGTGCTGGAGAGGGACTGCGGTATAGTCCAACGCTGATTTTTAGCCAAACCCCTCTTCAAACGGTTTTTAAGTATCATGGCTACCCTGAATGTAGACATAATCGCACATACTATGGATATATAAACGTTTTCCATATTCACTTTAATCTAATACTACCTTATCACAATACAGAGAACACCAGCTCCTACATTAGCAATTAACGAAATAAATGACATTTGAAAATAATTTTCTTTTACAAGAAAGAACAACAATTTGTAGTTTCGAATTCCAGTAACAAATTGGTCCAAGTAAAAGGTAGAAATATAAATCTTTATCAGTCAGTTGTTCATGTAACGTCGTTGGTTGTGCTATTGTCGTTTTTCCATTAGATTTGCACAAACAAGACAAATAAATACGGTTGGCACGGCCGCGCTGGCCTCCGGTTGATCATATTTCGTTCGCTTTCAGTCCAGACAAACAGGAAATTCCACAAGAAAACCATTGTACAGGTACGTTATTTCTCATTTACAGAACAGGAGAAGTTATGACATGTTTTTACTTTAGATTACGTGCTATTTTTATTCGTTTACGGTGTTCAAAAAGGGACTCATTCCTCTAGTTAGTTTAGTTATTCCTAACAATCCAATTTTTTGTTTATCTAGGTGCAAATCAATACTTATATACAACAATAAAGACCGTTACACCTATATTCCCCAAGCGAGGGTGGCAGAGGTGTACTGAGTACACCTACTTTTCACCGACGATGTTAGGTTCCATGTAATAATGAGCTTTGCCTCCAGACCAACGAGGCAGTCATAAGTATATATAACAATAATAGGTAAAACAAGCTAGTTAATATATCATAGCACTACAAATAATAATTAGTCGAATAATTGTTTAATGTACCTCTAAACCCCTTCGTAATAGCCCAGTTTTATGTCCATCCATAGGGGTTCATTTTCATAAATATTATTTCTATAAATATTCATCAGCTTTCACCGACCGAGATAATTTTGCTGTCAATGTTTCTATATTTTCAGTTCTTTTCGGCAAATGAATAACATAACATTAATCTTTCAAAAGACCCCTTGTTGCACCCGTGTATTCGCGCACGCCTTTTAAAGAAGCGGGAAAACCCGTGACGCAAAATCAACCGCGATAAATAATATCGCTGTATCGCTAGTACACTACTAAATCCGTAATAGTTTTATTTGCCTGACGCCTGAAAATAATGAAAACGTAGTTGCGGGAACAGTTAGTAGTGAATAAAGGTACGGCCAAACCAACGCGTTGAGCTGCGGACGCGGTGGCGTCCCCGGTGGCGATCACGGTGGCAATTTACTCTTTACCACTTTACTCGCTTGCGGTAAATTTCATAGAGACGCTTCCACCGGCAAAGAGGTAAGCGGAACGAAACAAGTAATAATAAGTTTGAACAAGTTCGCCGCAACACGGTGTCGTCGACGAGTCTGTAACGGAATCTGCTCCATGCAACTCTGTAATCTTCCTGGCGCCCGCGCCTCCCGTCGATTAACTATTAAACACAAAACAGTTTGTTTTTTGGAACAGATTTAAATAGACCGACGCGACTACTGAAGTAAAATCATTATGGGTGTCATTTTGGGGTTTTAAGGGATGCCGTTACCTATATCGATTTTACGTACTAAGTCGCGTCCGCCATGTTGGATACAGAAATTAACGTCATATTCGTAATCAGCATCCCAAAACCCACAAAAGTGACACCTATATTTATTTTACTTCAAAAATCGCGTCTGCCATCTTGGATGCCTTTGCAACTTGCAATGGAAGTCAGACCTATTAATCATTTTCCGTGTAGAGCTCTTCACTCATTTCTCGCTGTTATTTCCCTTTTGCAGTGGAAGGCAAATAATTAAAATAGTGAAAACATTTTTAATGGAAGGTAAAACCAATTTAACTATTTGTACTCTGTTCCGCTCGACTATTTACCGCTTTTAACCCTCTTGCAGTGGAAACCTCGGTTAATTGTTATAAAATCTACGGACACCCTGTCTGAAATAAATCGTTTGGATTTAAATTTGAAAAGATTTGTTGCGTGAGCCCCTTGTGGTTATAGGTCCCGCGACTTAAGTTTCCTCTGGATCTAGCCATCTATACTTATAATAAATAAACTTATACTGTTCAACTGCTGAATAAAGGTATCACAAAACGAGGTGAAAGTGTGGATTCGGATTTGTGGAGGCAAGTTTGTGGTCATCTGTTGTTGGAACTTATCAAGCCACCATGCTTCAAATCAAGCTTAACGATTCTCACATTAAGTGGTAGCCAGTACCAACAGCTTTACGTGCCTTCTGAAGTACGATGATGCTCAAATATAAGAATACAAAAATTACGGAGAGTCTCGACTTGTCCTTCAGATACGGTACCTGCATCCTTCCACTTTCGCATTGTATATCTACACGTTACAGCGTTACTTATACAGCCTGCATTTCTCTAGAATCACGCCAATTTGGTGACTTCGCGTGTTTCCCTAACCTTCGGGTTATTAGTTGTGTAGGTGGCTCAAACGTAGGTGGCTCAAACGGCTTGAACATAATATAACCTCCATTGGGGTTACCTATTATTATATCTTTCTATCATCATTATCATTACAAAAGGTTAACAAAACCATAAATCTACACTAAAACTTTCATCTTATTTGAAGGTACTACAGAGGAATAAGTAAAACTGAACATAACAAAGTTTTCTTACGACGACGGTTTTATCGCTCTTGTAAAACAACATTTTGCTACGTTGTACAAAATCAGTCAACAACAAACTCTGGATTGTTGAGATGTGCGAATCTGTAGACCCTCGTCGCTCACCTGATTGCGGAATGCAAATCGACCCCAAGGGACCGTGGTCCTAATATATAAGAGGAATAGAGGCTTTTATCCTTCGCAACGGTGACGGGGAAGGCCGACAAACCGTAACAGACACGTGAGTAGTTGAAATGGTTTTGAATAGTTGATAGTGCTTTATTTCGGAGGTGTTTTATTATTTAGAGGAGGCTCCATCCCGTGCCATTGTCAGCATTTTTCTTCATTTCCCGAAATATCCTTTTGGGCGGAATTCGGAATGCCTGCATTTTAGCACCAGCCATTTGCATTTTTGGTTAAATTAGTTTTGTACCAAAAAATTTGGGTATATTTGCCTGACAGTCAAAGTTTTTTAGTTTTCATAGAAGTTAAAGATATGTCGAATTAAGTTAAAAAATACCCGTCAAAAATATACAAGCTGTATTAAACCGGTGGAGTGAATATTTTGGAGAAATGTATGGAGATGCCTCGGCTACTGGTGCCACAGACGAGCCCAGAGGCGAGTTTGTGGCACCGGAATCAACAGAGGGCATCACTATGGAAGAAGTTGAATGGGCGATAGGAAGTATGAAAAATGGTAAAGCTGCGGGAATAGACATGATATCTGCCGAGATGATTAAATATGGTGGAACTTGCGTCCGGGACGCCTTTCAGGTACTTGCAAACCTTTGCTGGAGGACCGGTAGGGTCCCTACAGATTGGCGCCGCGCAGTCATTGTACCCTTGTACAAGGCAAGGGTTCACAATATGACTGCGCCAATTACAGAGCCATTAGTTTGATCAGCTTGGCAGCCAAGGTGTATGGTAAAATTATTGAAAGGAGAATGCGCGAAAAGTCCGATGGAAAGTTGTGCGAGGCACAAGGGGGTTTCCGGTCCGGAAGAGGATGTTCGGATCATTTTCTCCCTTCGCAAAGTCGTAGAGAAGCATCTGGCAGTAGGCCGGAAGGTTTTCTGCGGTTTTGTGGATTTGGAGAAGGCGTTTGATAGAGTTGTGCGAAAGAGACTTTGGGACATTTTGCCTGAGTATGGTATAAATGGCACTCTGCTGCGGGCCGTCCAGTCCACCCACGTGGACTGCAAGGCATGCGTACGGGTGGGTGGTAACATGTCACCCTGGTTTGACGTTGAAATCGGCGTCAAGCAGGGTTGCGTGTTGTCCGCTAGACTGTTTATAATATATTTGAATAAAAGTCTTCAAAGACTGAAAGCGATGAATGAAGGTGTACAAATGGGTGACTTAGTGGTAAACCATCTACTTTATGCAGATGACGCGGTTTTAATAGCGCCAACAGCCACTGATCTGCAAACACTAGTCACAGTTATGAAAGACGACTGCATGATCAATGGCTTACACTTGAATGTGAAGAAAACCAAGATTATGGTTTTTGAAAGGGAAGAAACCAGAACGAATGTAAGGATTGTGGTTGGTAACGATGTGCTGGAGCAAGTGAATGAGTTTGTATATCTTGGATGCGCCTTCAGTAAGGATGGGAAATACACCGCTGACATAGAGAGAAGAGTGAGTGCAGGGAACAGAGTGAATGGTGCGATGGGAAAGCTACTCGGGAGCCGGCACTTAAGCCATAAGGCGCAGCTGGCCATACATAACGGAGTTCTTGTCCCAACGCCGTTATATGGTAGCGAGAGCTGGGTATGTAAGAAGGAGAATGAAAGTAGGATAAATGCGGTAGAAATGCGAGCTCTGCGGAAGATGTGCGGAGTGAAGCTGACCGACCGCATTAGCAAGAGCATAGTAAGACAGCAAGTAGGTATGAAAGATAGTATCGGTGTAAAGATGAGAAAGGGCATGCTCCGTTGGTGCGGGCATATAGAAAGAATGCCAGAGGAAAGAATGACAAAACAGATATACAATGTGGAAGTAGAAGGATGCAGGTACTGGGGAAGACCTAGACTATCTTACCACGACCAAATAAACCGAGTCTTATCTGATGGAAAAGTCAAGAGTCTCCGTAACCGGCGAGCGTGTATGAGACGAACTATGAGAGTCGAGGAAGCCAGAGAGGTATGTAAGGAAAGAACCTCTTAGAACTCTGTACTCTCTGCCTACCCTGGATCGCAAGGGATCTGGCGTGAGGTTATAGATAGATAGATAGATAGATAGATAGATAGATAGATAGACGATGCTTATCCTGGAAGATATATACAGATGTAGAAAGTATAAGTTTCTAGTAAACGACTGTTTATATTATAATCTCTATCTAGGTATATCTTACGCCAGATCCTTTGCAGCGTAGGCAGAGAGTTCACGCCGAGTTCAACAGGTTCTTTTCTTCCTCCTCTACAACATCTGGCGGGGGACCCCCCTGCACCAATTTCCGCAGAGGCACCCTTGGGGTCGTGGAACGATCCTAAACCCCTCCCCGAAGTGTCAATGCTGGCTACCGGGGGACTTTAGTCGATAAGAGTCCGACATGCCGCGCCAGCTTCCCTCGAGGCTGGCGAAACTCCATGAGGATTTTCCCACGTTTAAAAGTGAAGATAACGGCGTTTAACACGTCCATGCCGCCCTGCCTACATTCCTCAAGCGAGGATTGTAGAGGTTAACGGTATACACCTACATTTTGCCCACCATTTTAGCTTCTAATATGACGGTGGTGAACCTTTTGCATTAGAACCAATATTAATTGAGAATTTTTCAATCGAAAAACTTCAATAGTAGTCCGTCCAATCAAGGTCGAACTCAAGATGATCTCGTTAGATGCACCTTGTTCCACTGGACCGAACAAGGTAATGAACCGTCTTCTCCGTTTTACTTTTCACAACATCTTCGGCAATATGGTCATGATAAAATTGCTATTGGGAAAAGACCTTTTTCACAACTTGAGGTGAGACACGCGGACCCAGTGTGGATTGTTGGAGAGAGGTTTGGGGCCACCTGCTGCTGGAACTTATCAAGCCGCCCGTGATTCCAACTTGGGTTAACGACTACCACATTGAGCTGTAACCGGTACGAACAGCTTAACGTGTCTTCCAGAGCACAGAAAATGCCACAAACGGTCACCGACTCAGACCGACCGAGTCGAACGGTGATTAATCTTGGTGCTCGCTAAGAACACCGCGATTAAAATGTATTTACACAATAAATAAATCTCCAGTACCCCACAAACACAACACACATGTGTAGATCGGCAAAGCTTTCAAGATAAGAGCTTTTGTAATTTTATCGTGAGCCTAACTGCTGAGCCTAAAAGGTATCTAGGTAATCCGATAATGTAGGGGTGCTTCAAAATAACACTTTAAACTGACGTTTCATGAAACAGAAACTTACAGCTTAAGGCTTGGATAGGTTTTAATTTAAATTATTTAAGTGTAGATCTTTCAATCGCGAAGACACATCTACTCTTCCTAATCGTGTACAGTGCTGGTATGAAATATTCTACTAGTATGTTACTTCAAACAACAAAGTTTCAAACAACTTCAAAGGTGTGTGAAGTTCGCCAACCCGCACTGGGCCAGCGTGGTGGACTATGGTCTAAAACCCTCTCAGTTTGTGAGGAGGCCCGTGCCCAACAGTGGGACAGTTTCTTAAAAGGGCTAATTTTATTATATGTTACTTCTATTGTGACACATATCTACGAAGCAGATACGAAGAGGAGATAGTGTACTAAAATGTTCCTGTAAAATTTAAGTGTGGCACTGCGCGGGGTGGCACAGGGCGAGAGGGACGTTACGCCAAGCAACTAAAAACTATACGATTCCCCTATGTCAATGTTGCTCGTAAGTAGTGTCCAACCAAAATGGGCCGAAGTTTTGGCCAAAGCACCGAAATTGAACGATCTATTACTATTGACGACTTACGAATGCTTTAAGTAAATAATATTTTTTCAGTGTTATTATTTTTAGCCAGTTGCAGGTAATTTAAATCATCTCGTTAAGAAAATACAGTCAACATAACTTTTTAAACATTTAGCCAATCATGAACCAAATTTTTTGTTTATTTATTTATTTATTTAAGGACTACCAACTGAGTTTACAATATTAAATTACAATTATTCATTATATGTATATAAAACCTTATTCTAATTGCAACTCTGATAATAGGTAATTACAGCATGTACCAAAATATATTTTATAATAAGAAAGTTTAAATAAAAGAAAAATAATAATGCTTTAGGTTCAACAGCAACTCTTTAATATTTCTTTTTTGATTTTGATTGTGAGTTATTAAATATCGTATAATATTTCTTAGTGTTAATAAACCTTCGGCTTTGGCCGAAGGTTTCGGCGATGGTTATATATATCGATGACATGATGATGACTGCCTCGTTTGTCTGGTGGCAAAGCGCATCGCTTTGTGATCACGAGGTCCTGGGTTCAAAACCTAGGTCCGACAAATGTAAACTACATCTTCTAACGAAAAAATTCCCAGTATGAGTCCAGAGTCTGGAATTGTGCCCGGTATATGGCAATAGGCTCGCCCCCTATTAGATGGGACCTAACATCGTCGGAGAAACGTGGGTGTACTCAGTAAATTTCTGCCACCCCCTCTGGGGAATATTGGCGTGACGGTGTGTGTGTGATGACATGTAAGCGCTAACGGGGATGGATAGGGTGTCTCCTCGAGGATTGAAGGAAATATATTACTAACTTATATAGAAGGAACTAGTGCTAAGTAGTTACATATTTTGAGTTCTTAGATTTACGCGATTATTACACATGAAATAAAACCTACTTTACGGCTTTATCCGCGGTTTATTTTTAACCGACTTCTTAAAAGGAGGAGGTTCTCTGTTCGACTGTATGTTTCTTTTTTTATGTATGTCACGCGATCATTCCGCCAATTATGAATCGATTTTGATAATTCTTTTTGCGTTGGGTTCAGTACACATATCCAAAACCCCGAGAACTTTCAACTCGAATTGTCAAACCGCTTCGAATTGCTAGACAGCAGCGCATCAGTGGACGAAATCAACAATAGGTTGGTAGACACTGTCCATGCGGTCGGGTCTAAGCATTTTAAGCCCCACCGTAAAAATAGGCCTCAAAAGCTATCTGACTACACCCGAAACCTTATGGCTGAGCGACGTACCATGACACTCCAAACCTCCGATGATGCTAAGTCCTATAGGCAGCTCAATGGACAGATATTGAAGTCCTTGCGACACGATTTACGGTCCTTCAATACAAGACGTATTGAGGAGACCATAGAGCAGAACAAGGGCTCCAAAGTGTTCGCAAGAGACGCGTCTATTGGGCAAAGCCAGTTGACGAAGCTGAAGACGGAGGACGGAAACGTAACATCGAATAGGTCAGAGGTGCTCAGCGAGATAGAGAGGTTCTATGGGCAGTTGTATACCTCAGTAGCTGAACCTGTTGTTGACTTGGTAAAAGACCCAAGAGCCAAGCTAACCCGACACTACACTGAAGATATCCCGGACATCAGCCTGTACGAGATTAGGATGGCTCTCAAACAACTTAAAAACAACAAAGCGCCGGGTGAAGACGGAATTACCGCAGAGCTTCTGAAAGCGGGCGGATCGCCGGTACTTAAAGTCCTTCAGAGGCTGTTTAATTCCGTCTTGCTCGAAGGAAAAACGCCGGGAGCATGGCACAGGGGTGTGGTGGTACTCTTTTTCAAGAAAGGTGATAAGACTTTATTAAAGAACTATAGGCCCATCACACTGCTGAGCCATGTTTACAAGTTGTTTTCGAGAGTCATCACGAATCGTCTCGAACGCAGGCTTGATGATTTCCAGCCTCCTGAACAAGCCGGTTTCCGGAAAGGCTTTAGTACCATAGACCACATACATATGCTGCGGCAGATTATACAGAAGACCGAGGAGTATAATCGGCCACTATGCTTGGCGTTTGTGGACTATGAGAAAGCCTTCGATTCGATCGAGACTTGGGCGGTTCTTAGATCTCTCCAGCGATGCCGCATTGACTATCGGTACATCGAAGTGTTGAAGTGCTTGTATAATAACGCCACCATGTCAGTCCGAGTACAGTGCACGAAGGCGATCTCCATAAAAAGAGGAGTAAGACAGGGAGACGTCATTTCTCCGAAACTGTTTACGACCACCATAGAGGACGCCTTCAAGCTCTTGGAATGGCGAGGACTTGGCATCAACATCAATGGCGAATACATCACTCACCTTCGATTTGCCGACGACATTGTGGTCATGGCGGAGTCGCTGGAAGATCTAGGACGAATGCTCGGCGACCTCAACAGAGTATCTCAACAAGTGGGTCTTAAAATGAACATGGACAAAACGAAAATAATGTGTAACGTCCATGTCGTACCCACCGCACTCACCGTTGGGAACTCTACTCTTGAAGTTGTCGACGAATACATTTACCTGGGACAGGTAGTCCGGTTAGGTAGGTCCAACTTTGAGAGAGAGGTCAATCGACGAATCCAACTCGGCTGGGCAGCGTTCGGGAAACTGCGCAACATCTTCTCATCCAAAATACCTCAGTGCCTAAAGACTAAAGTTTTTAGTCAATGTGTGTTACCAGTGATGATATATGGATCAGAGACGTGGTCTCTTACTATAGGTCTCATAAAAAAGCTCAGAGTTGCTCAGCGAGCTATGGAGAGAGCTATGCTCGGCGTTTCTCTACGTGATCGAATCAGGAATGAGGAGATTCGTAGAAGAACCAAGGTCACCGACATAGCCCTTAAGATTAGCAAGCTGAAGTGGCAATGGGCGGGCCACATAGCGCGAAGATCGGACAGGCGTTGGGGCAGAAAGATTCTAGAGTGGAGACCACGTATTGGCAAGCACAGCGTGGGACGACCACCTGCCAGATGGACAGACGATCTTGTGAAAATCGCAGGAAGTCGTTGGATGCAGGTGGCATCGGACCGGTTACGCTGGAAAGCGATTGGGGAGGCCTATGTTCAGCAGTGGACAAGTATAGGCTGAGATGATGTTGGGTTCAGTATAGCTCCAAGGTGGTCCCATTTTTTTTTTTTTTTTAACAACGTTGCCCCATTCTAGGATTAATTCCTGTGTCGTGGGTGCGTTTACAAACATGAAAATTCACATACACAAATACCCAGACCGGAACAAATAATTGTGGATCACACAAAGATTTGTCCCGTGCGGGAATCGAACCCGCGACTATTAGACACAGTGGGCGGGGCGGACTAAGCCCTTAACCACTGCACTAAATTTCAATGGTATTGGTCCTTGGACTTGGAACACCAGGATACACCAGGGAACTCCTTAACGACAAACAATACGAATGCGCAGATTGAGATATTATGGGTATTACGTCAATAGGTACCCTGCCATAGAACTAATCAGATTATTACCGACTTCAAAAAAGGTGGAGGTCGACAATTCGTCTGTGTTTTTTTATAACGTCTTTATTTATGAACTGATTTTGATGATTCTTTTTGCGTTGGGTTTAGTATAGTTTCAAGGTAGTCCCATTTCAATGAAATTGGTATTGAACTTTGGACTTTAAAGATACATCAGGGGACTTGTTAACGGCGAACAGGACGAATTTATAGATTCCGTTATTATGGTTATTATATTAATCCTGTAGGACCTTGCTGTACAACTCAGCAAAATAATATAATGTAGGTATATAAATTAAAAAATAATTAATAAAAAAATTAGTAAATAATTCACTTGTCACTTAGAATTGTAAAATAAAAATCTTTTTAAATCAAATAAAACCGACTTCAAAAAGCAAAAAATAAATTTTTGAAGTCGTTGCCAAGTAGCCGACTGCGACTGTTTTATTTTTATTAAAGGATTTTTCGATTTTAAAGTTCCCGACGGTAATTGATATGATTAAATTCAAAACCAAGCATAACACTGCAAGACAACTTGAGCTCATTCTGCGTAGTTGAAACCAACAAAAATAAAATTTTAATCTTAAAATACCGTTTTATAAGCTTTTATTTAATGATATCTAGAGTCTGATGATGAAGCCGAAAGGTGGCTAATGGAACTACCAAACTACTCAATATAACTCCGACGTTTTAGGGCCCGTTGGATTTGTGTTTACGAGTATCTTAGACCCGGATGGTGTCCAAGGTCTGATGATGAAGCCGGAAGGAATCCATAAGAACTCTTCAACTAGGCGAGATATCTTCGTTATGTTTTTGGTATAAAAGCTTGTTTTTAAAGTGTTTTTAAATTAAAGTTACTGAAAACAAGCTTTTATAGCAAAAACATGACAACAATATCTTGCTTAGTTGAGAATCCTATGACTTCCCGCTCCATCATCAGACCTTCAACCCTATCCGGGTCTAAAGTACTCGACAAGACAACTCCAACGAGCCCGAACACGGCGGGATTAGATTGAGTAGTTGGGTGGTTCTATTGACCACCTTTCGGCTTCATCATCAGACCCTAAACACTATCTGGTTGTATAGTACTTGTCAATACCAATCTAACAAGCCTAAACACGAGGGGGTTACGTTGTATAGCTCAGATGTTCCTATGGCCACCTTTCGACTCCGTAATCAGACCAGCTCCATGGTACCATATTATTGCATTGTCACCGACTTTATATATGTATATCAAATTTCAGCTCAATCGGATACCCGCAAGTGCTTGAAAAATGGATTACAAGATTTGATTCGGAAAGACAGACATGAACATTGCAAGTTAAATAAAAGCTTGTAATAATTAAGAAGTTTCAGTGTACCTGGGAACATACTATGCCTTTTGGACGTCTTACACTTCAGTTCACCCCGTGAACATGGGAGCTGCAAAGCACTCGAAACGTCGGAAACTAAAAAAAAAAACAAAAATAAACCGCGATAAAATCCGAAAAAAAGTTTCTTTCATAGTTACAAATTTGATACGATGATTGTGGTGACTTTCTATCTTCGCGTGAATATTGTGTGATTTTTCTATCGAAAAATACTCGATAGAAGTACAGACTCTGGAATTGTATCTGGTCATTATACTAGACGATGTATTCCCGGTAATACATTAGAACTATGAGTCAGAGATTCTGCCTCGGCTCCAACGCTCAAGTTGATAAACATTCGAATGTCGTCTTAAGGTTTTGATTTACATATTTTTTCACAAATTGTCACAGCAATTAGGCTTGACCCGATTAATATTTATCTTTCAACATCAAAGATCTTCTTGTGATCAAAGTTCGCGCGTTAAAATATAAAAATATTTCTAATAAATGTACACATCATCTACATGAAAAGCTACGCTTCGCTTTGAATGTATTTACTGTATTATAATACCACTAAGGCGATAATCCAGAATTTACAGGAGCTCGTATGGTTATGCAAACGCGGTATTTTAGATTACTAAGATTAAACAGTCTACACTAGGAATTACTCTTAAGTCGTGGGTGCATTTACTAAATGAAATTCACGTACACAAACCCCAGACTGAAACAAAATATATATTATATGGGTCACATATGCATGCGGGGACCGAACCCGTGACCACTGGATCAAGTCATAGTTAAATCTAGTTTTAACTTTCCGCTTTCTAATTTCGTAAGAGTTTTTCAAAAAAAAAAACACCGTCACTACATTTGTCCGACCTAGGATTTAAACCCAGGACTTCGTGATTACTAAGCGATGCGCTTCGCTACTAGACCAACGAGGCAGTCAATGTTTTCAGTAGTTTTAATCCGTTTTAAATTAAGCTTTATATTTATTTTACGGCATCTACAAAAAGAAGTGAAGCCATTCGACTACGTACGTGCGTACAACTACATTATCCCAAATAAAATGATTACTTAATAAGCACATTAAAACGAAAAGCACAAAAGCAATAGCAGTTTATTAGTTTGCGTCTACCGAGACGAAGCGTTCATTGTACGGACGAAAGTGTCAATGTAATGAAATTGGACTGGACAAAGGACGGACCCTAAATAGATAACATCTCTAGTAACTCCGGAGAGGACTTAGATGAGGATAATTAGTTTAATGAACGTCCTGCACATGGATAAAAGGAGATTTTTTGCCTCGAAGTTTGGATTTGTCGTCAGAGATAAGATTGGACAAACAAACTTGACTGTATTAGATGGGATTCTTTTGTTAAGGTATATAGAACGCTGAGATTTTCAAATGTACCTATTTAACCCATAGATATAAATTTATGCAAAATCGGATTCATTCAATATATTATATTTATCCTCTAAATTTTCTTCAAAATTTTCAGTATTATTAAGAATAATGCATCAGTCTATAGGTACTGCCTGGTGCTTGGCAAAGATCCTCAAATCGGCGAGCGAGATTAGGTCACTCTCCACTCAGACACAGTGCGAATAGGCGGAAACAGGTCTGTGGTGATCTGATTTTGGAACTTATCATGCTTTCTACAAAGCTTCTAATTTGGTTATATGTCGACTATTTCAGTGGTTACCGGAATCAAAGTGCTTCGCAAAAACACTGTGCTCCTAAATATAAAAATGCTACAGTTTCTCATCTCGAACCGACCGAGCCAACCGCTCCTTAAAACAAACGAATAGTAAGATATAATTGTTTGACTTTTAATCGTAAAAAATAATGCAATAGTGGAAAGATTAAGGTACCGGAAAGATCTTAAATATCTCACTACGGTAAAATAATCTGTGTCTTATTTGATAGGTCAAAAATGAGCGCGATTGGCAGGAACCATGAGAGTGGAGGAAGCGAGAGACTTTTATAAGAAAAGAGTCTGTTGGAACTTTGTTCTCTCTGGTTATCGCGTAAAGCATATAGTATTATCATGATACTGATAGATAGTTGGATAGAAAGACTTTTAACGGTATTGTAAATCAATTCTTACACAAGTCAACTGTTATATTTGCTTTACTTTATTTATCATTGGCTAAAACTAATAAAATAAATAGCGTATAAGCTACGTATCGAGAGGAATGTGTCATTGCATCATTTTATCAAGTGAAATATATATATTTGTAGGAAGAAAATTTAAAAAGAAAAAGCAATGCCATAAAATTTAACACACAAAACTGCTATTCACTTATTTTCAACATGTAGACTAAAGTTAAGTTCAAAGTTTAAGTATTTTATATACAGTTAAACACGAGTACCAAAGTAATAAATAATATGAGAGCGAAAAAAGAACCAGAAAACTGGAAATTTAAATTCTCCGCAACGTATACAATCCGGAAATAATTCCGAAAACACGATTGTGAGATTCCGTCCGATCTCAAGTTACTAGGGCTACCATACAACGGTCGCTACTAGCTGTTACTTATGGCTTTGTTTGGGTCATACCTTTTCAAAATGGATGTCAAAGTTGAAATGATTACCCTTGAAAACCAAAGTATAGTTCTGCGGATACCGCTCCGAATATTAAAATTGTAACGATGCCGATGGTATTTATTTAAACAACATGGTGTAATTAAAAAAAAACACCTTCACCCCTGTATTCCCCAAGCGGGGGTGGCAGAGGTGTACTGAGTACACCCAAGTTTCGCCGACGCTGTTAGGTCCAATGTAATAGGGGGCAAGCTTAAATACATATACCGGGCACAATTCCAGACTCCAGACTCTGACTGGGAAGTTTTTTCGTTAGAAAAACTTCATTTGACCGACCTAGGATTTGAACCTAGGACCTCGTGTAACTGCAGGAAAAAAATATATTATGAAATAACTTATTCTTATTTTATAAACATTTAAGCAAATACGTGGACTTTTTATAGAATCAGGTCCATATTATCAGTATTAATTATTTTTGAGAGGACTCGTAGCAATGGCGCTGTTTTGTTATTGAGGTTAAGCAGCGTTGAACTCGGTGAATCTGAGACGGGTGACCGGTTATACAATATCCACTATGGAAAAAGTTGAAAAATATGGTAGTTGAACTAAATTGGAAGCTTTATAAACTGCTTGATAAGGTCCAACACTGGGTAGCCACAAACCGGCCCAGTCCAATTTACACTGGGCCCGCGTCGTGGAGTATGACCTATTCTTTCTCACCCCGATTCGTGAGCGAAAGCAAAGGCCTTCGTTTGTTTTATGGAACAGTATTCTGTCCCATAAAACAACCGAAGACCTATTTTAAGGAACAGAATAGGCTTTTTTTTTATTGTTCTTCGGGTTAACAATTGAGGATTTCAAACGCCTTTTCAAAACGAAACCAAACATTTAAAGCGTTCTTCACATTCTTTTTGACCTTAAAATTTTGATCTGTACATGATTTAAATAACTCAGAGGTGAATCGATCGGATCAGCAGTTCGTCGAACTATTAGATAAGACAAAATTTTCATTTCATATTTGTTCTATCGTCTTAAATCGTTCGTCAAAGGTCTATTTCTCGATTGTTAGCATCCATTTTGGTATTCTGGACAAAGCAGCCGGGTAGGAATATAACTGAAAATTTTGGAAAGAGGACACCGTTGGTAGCCCTACGATAAAGTCAACGACGACGGGTGCGAGATTTGTGTCCGGAAATGGATTGGAGTCGGCCACTGTTGTTAGAAGCGTTGACTAGAAACTAAAACCCGATACTCGAGCTAGCGGATCCAATGTTATTTGCACCGAATACCTTTACGGTCAGGCCCGCTGTGATGAACACCCAAATGGACATGCGGCGCTTTTGAGGTATTTTTAAATGTACTTTGTGTTTGCCTTTGCATTCAATTCATTTCTTTCATTTGAAGTTTATTTTGTAATAGTTTTAGTAGGTACTGTCCTGCGGATCCAATGCTATTTGCACCGAATACCTTTAGGGTTAAGCCCAGTGTGATGATCAACCAAATGGGCATGCGGTGCTTTTAACGTATTTTCAAATGTACTATGTGCTTGTTTTTGAATTCGATTAATTTCATATATGTTTTGTAGTAGTTTTTGCCTTTTGGGTGTGATATTATTTGCAGTGTAACTTATAGGGTTAAGTATGCGGTTAAGTTTATATGGTTAGGTATCAATCAGCCTATCGCAGTCCACTGTTGGACATAGGCCTCTCCTAACACGCGCCATTGCACACGGTCCTCCGCCTTCCGTATCCAGTCTGTCCCAGCGACCTTTTTGAGGTCGTCGGTCCATCTAGCTGGGGGCCGTCCTACCTTACGCTTACCAAGTCGCGGTCTCCACTCTAGGACACGCTTGCTCCATCGGCCGTCGGTCCTTCTGCAGATGTGACCAGCCCATTGCCACTTTAGCTTACTGAGTTTGCGAGCTATGTCGGTAACTTTGGTTCTTTGTCGGATTACCTCGTTACGAATTTTATCCTTCAAAGAGACGCCGAGCATAGCTCGCTCCATAGCCCGCTGTGCGATTTTAAATTTCTGGACTAGTCCCACTGTGAGTGGCTACGTCTCGGCCCCGTAGGTCATAACAGGTAGGATGCATTGGTTATAGACTTTAGTCTTCAGGCATTGCGGTATAGGCGAAGAGAAAACGTGACGTAGTTTGCCAAATGCTGCCCAACCCAAATGGATCCTGCGGTGGATTTCTTTCTCGAAGTTGTTTCTACCAAATTGGATAACTTGTCCAAGGTAGACATACTCCCGAACAACTTCGAGCATCGAACCATCGACGTAGATCGGTCCCGGCGTGACATGTTCATTAAACATGATCTTGGTTTTATCCAAGTTCATTCCGAGACCGACACCTCGAGAGGCTCCATTTAGGTTATGCAGCATTTCGCGTAACTGTTCCAGTGACTCTGCCACGATGACGATATCATCGGCAAACGGAAGGTGTGAGATGTATTCGCCGTTGATGTTAATGCCCCGCCCAGCCCAGTCCAGCGTCTTAAAGACGTCTTCGAGTGCATTGGTGAAGAGCTTGGGGGATATTACATTGCCCTGTCTTACCCCTCGATGCAGTTTGATCGGGTTGGTCTTTTGGTCCTGGAGCTGGACGGTCATTGTGGCGGTATCATACAGACATCTCAACACCTCGATATAGCGCCAATCGATGCCACATCGCTGCAGAGCATCCAAAACCGCCCAGGTTTCGATGGAGGCGAAGGCTTTTTCGTAGTCCACGAAAGCCATACACAGCGGCTGATTGTACTCTTCGGTCTTCTGTACAATCTGCGGAACAGTATGGATGTGGTCCACGGTGCTGTAGCATTTTCGAAATCCGGCTTGTTCCGGTGGCTGGAACTCGTCAAGTCTTCTGGCGAGGCGGTTTGTGAGTACTCGCGAGAACAACTTGTAGACGTGGCTCAGGAGTGAGATGGGTCTGTAGTTCTTCATCAAGGTTTTGTCACCTTTTTTGAAGAACAGAACCACCGCACTCCCGCTCCACGCTTGAGGTGTTAAGCCCTGGTGGATGACGGAATTAAAGAGGCTCGCTAACTTTTTCAGGATTGAAGTCCCTTTTAGGAGCTCAGTGGTGATTCCGTCATCGCCTGGCGACTTGTTGTGAACAACCAAATGTATTTTTTATGTACTTTACATTTGCCCTTACATTTAATTAACTTCAGCTTTGGTTTGTAGTAGTTTTTGCCTTTTAGATCTGCTGGGAATTGTATTGGATACCTATAAAAATTAGGGTACTGTGATAAATAATCAAGTAGATTACGATTTTTGGGGCATTTTTAAATGTACCTTGTGTTTGTCTTTTTATCTAAACATTTCGTTCAGTTCAGCCTTTTTATAGCAGTGTTCGCCTTGTGAAACTAATTTTATTTGCATTGAGTTCCTTTATGGATAAACCAACTGTGATGTGCAATTCAATAGAAACGCCATGCTTTTACGGCATTTTTAAATGTACTCTATGTATGCCTCTGCATCCAAATACATTTAGGTTTATTTTATTGTATTTTTTGCTTTGCCGCATTGTTTTTTAACCAAACTTATTTGTTATTGTAGCTTATAATGTACTCCGTTGCCAAATTTCGTTTAAATCCTCAGCCGCCCAGACGTGATTGAGTTACAAATATCCGAATATCTTAACTTTCGTGTTTAATAAATTAGCAGGATTGCGTTAAATGGTAGCCCTTTGAAGAAGCATATACTTAAAGTGTTCTCATGTGGGTTTATATTCATATACTTCTTGATTTTACGTTAATGACTATGATGATGACGTGAAAATAGCTATGAATTTCTTGATTATTATAATTATTGTGAAATAATAAGTTAATATGAAATTTCACCCACACTAGGATTTATTCCTGTGTCGTGGTTGCGTTTAGAAACATGAAAATTCACATACACAAATACCCAGACCGAAGCAAATAATTGTGGGTCACATAAAGATTTGTCCTGTGCGGGAATCGAACCCGCGACTATAAGACACAGTGGGCGGAGTGGCTTAAGCTCTAAACCACTGTGCTAAATTGTCAATCAAATAATAAACATATCATTTGGCGGACAATTTAGTTCAGCAAGAAAATAAAAAAAAAGATACATTATAAATTAAGTAATACAAAAACTGTTGCAACGCTTTAAATAACTACGTTCTTTCAGAAAATAAATAGATATAATTTTTTCAAGGTATTTAGAGATTCTTCGCGATGGAGAAAACTATGAAATGATAAAAATTGCAACATCAAAGAATGTTCAGTGCATTTCTGCACAATATGCACCATCGCGCAGATCAAAATACCTTTCGTGCCTTACCGTAGCTTGCAGAAAATAGATGATTGTGTAATGGAATTGGATCTCTACCCACCTGACAGCGTTGTAGGCAAGATATGATCGTACCGGAGTCAACAACACGTAACTTTAAAGATGCGACCTACAGAACCCGTGGACAATTTTCATGAAGGTGTCCCTTCCGATAGCGGGTGTATACGGAAGTTTCTTTTTATTTTTGTTTGCGTCAAGGAATTTATATTGGGAATAAACTCAATGGTTTACGTCGTGGGATGTGTTGTCACCTGTACGTTTTTACGAGTAAGGTAGTATTTGGGCACGAGCCCTTCACGTTTATAGAGATATGTTTCGAAGAAGCCACAGAAAATTAAGGAGTATATTTTTATTCATTTTACGGCTTGCTGTTTCTTTTTTTTCATTTTTATCCACAAATTGAACATCAATATTTACTGGCAGTTTCAGTTAGGGTAATATTAGTCAAACCTGGAGTATAGCCGCAATTGTAGTGAGAATAAAATCATTTTTTTTTAGTTGTTAACTCACGTAAAAACTGCCTGATGATGACGAAGTTGATTTATAACTGACTTCATAATCATCATCCATAGCCAACGCTTGCCTAAGGCTGTGGTGTGAGGCTCTTTCTGTTAGTATAATGGCAGATTGATGTTAGTGTTATGCGCCATAAGTTGATACGCCATCTTTTTCATATTACAAATTTATTAGATAAAAATATGAACAAGACAGTACGCTTCCTCGTGTTAACGCGAAAATATTTGTGCTAGGCCTTCTGGTCTTCATCATCGTTCCTTTGATATGTCGGCTAGATTTGAATTTTTATTTATAACTAACTTCATAGAATTTATTATAGAAAATAGAATTTGATTAACCGTTTCAGTCCCTCAAAATTTATAATCATTCATCATTTTTAATTATTTGTGAAACAGGTACCTTTAAATGCTAGACAATAATAATGGTCTTTCTAATGAAAACCCTTTAATCTTGTTGAAAAAGCTGTCTCTAATACGAGGGCTATTAATGAATACGATTGATATTCGTTGCCTAAGGAAATTTAAGTGAATATTCAATCATTTACCTGGAAATATTAGGAATGCTGCATCAATGAATATTTCCAAAGACAAGACAACTAAAACACATACTTCAGAATGGTATAGTATGGGTTAGCAAAATAAAGTAAACTTCGATTATTATTGTTAGGTATTATGCTTCCCTTAAGTGAAATGTAAATTACTTTGGCAATAAATGTCTTTGAACGGAATATGTAAATATTCTTTTAAGAATTGATTACCGTAATTTATTGGTACTTTCATTTTAAGTAACTTGAATTAAAATATTGGATTTATTTTTTTCAGTAAGCGGGAGAGAGGCGCGATGTTACAGAGGTCTCATCAATTTCAGCTTGATTTCAATGAACCGATTTCTTATTCAACAGATTTCGTTAAATATCAATAGCAGTAGTATTGAGGTTGAAAGCCTCTGCCGAGATTGATTTATCGCGTTGAGAGCCGACTGCCTGAGAGCGTACACTGTATGCGATTTGAAAGGAAATTATGCAAGCTTATTTCGAGACGTGTATTTTGAAGCGTGTATGTGTGAAATCAATAAAAAATATATACAAATGAACAGACAACCGCTTCTTTTGCCGGGTTATTTTAATTTTTAAGTTCTCAATTTTTCAAATATTTTACAGCATCAGTGGTCATGGAAGGCATAACGTTAAAAGACGAAGCTGCGATAAAATTGGATAAAATAGTTTCAATTTCATGAGTAATAACATGTATTTACGTTCCTTAAAAACTGAAAAAAAAATATTAAAGGTAATTAATAACTACTTAAAATTTATAAATAGATACCTAATAACCATTTCAGTAACATTTACAAGAAATGATTATTATGCCGGTCTTAGAATTAACCGAAATATAGACGGATGAAAATAAAATAGCTGTTATAGGTACGAATAGCTTCAGGTAGTTGCGATAGCTATGACACACTGGTCGTACGGACAAGATGATCATTTTAAAGCAATATGATAAAATATCCACACAGCAGCAGTGTATGCTGAGCATTTGGTAAATGTAACCGAATTTTGTCCCATTCGTAGCCAGTGTTTCCAACAAATTAATGAGCGTTGCGGTGACGGATGAGCAATTAAAACTATTTGCTTTAATAAATAACGAATTGATTTTAATATCACAATGTTACATCTACACAGATCTATAACAGAAACTCTGCAGTTACGCTTGGTCTTATCTAGAATTTGAACCCTGGGCTTCGTGATTGCCAGGCGTACCATGCAAAACTAGATTAGCGAGGCAGACTTTTTAATTATTCAGCTCATCTTACAAGAGGCACCTATCAGAACATTTGGTATAATATGGACTGATCTAAGACTTATTTCGCACAGACTTATTTTGTCTATGTAGACATGAATGATATGATTGGAATGAGATGAAATGAAATAAAAAATAATTATTCAGCACAGCAAAAATACATGGGTAAACAAAAACAAACAGACAATAAATAAAATACAAAGCTAAAGTTTGCTACGGTGTGAGCTGTGCCGAGAGGTATTTGGCTCAGCATGTACTGGAGGGGGACTGCGGTATACTCCAACGCTGATTTTCAGCCATACCCCTCTTCAAACGGTTTTTAAGTAAACATGGCTACCCTGAATGATGACATAATCGCACATACTAAGGACATTTAAAAGTTTTCCATATCGACTTTAAAAGAATACTACCTTATCACAATACAGAAAACACCAGCTTCTACATTAGCAATTTACCAAATAACTGACCTGTAAAAATAATTTTCTTTTACAAGATATAACAACAATTGGTAGTTTCGAATTCCAGTAACAAATTGGTCCAAATAAAAGGTAGAAATATAAATCTTTATCTGTCAGTTGTTCATGTAACGTCGTTGGTTGTGCTATTGTCGTTTTTCCAATAGATTTGCACTAACAAGACAAATAAATACGGTTGGCACGGCCGCGCTGGCCTCCGGTTGATCATATTTCTTTCAGTTTCAGTCCAGACAAACAGGAAATTCCACAAGAAAGCCATTGTACAGGTACGTTATTTCTCATTTACAGTATAGGGGAAGTTCTGACATATCTTTACCTTAGATAACGTGCTATTTTTATTCGTTTACGGTGTTCAAAATGGGACCCATCCCTTTAGTTAGTTTAGTTATTCCTAACAATCTGATTTTTTGTTTATCTCGGAGCAAATGAATACCAATAAACATATGTAACAATAAACACCGTCACGCATATATTCCCCAAGCGGGGGTGGCAGAGGTGTACTGAGTACACCCACTTTTTGCCGACGATGTTAGGTTCCATGTTATATTTGGCGAGCCTATTGCCATATACTAGGCACGATTCCAGACTTCGGACTCACACTGGGAAGTTATCGTTAGAAAAACTACATTTGGCTGACCTAGGATTTGTACCCAGGGCCTCGCGATCACAAAGCGATGTGCTTTGCCTCTAGTCCAAGGCAGTCATAAGTATATATAACAACAATATATAATATTAGATAATGTTTAGTCGAATGTTTGTTTTGTGTACCTCTAAACCCCTTTGTAATAGCCCAGTTTTATACCCATTCGTAAGGGTACATTTCCATAATAATTATTTTCGTAAACATTCATCAACTTTCACCGGCCGAGACAATTTCGCTGTCCATGTTTCTATATTTTCAGTTCTTCTCGGCAATTGTATTACATAACATTAATCTCAATGGACCCAGTGTTGCACACGTGTATTCGCGCACACCTCTTAAAGGAGCGGAAAAACCCGCGACGCAAAAATTAACCACGATTAAGTCTGTAAATAATATCGCTTGTGCACTACTAAATCCGTAACAGTTTCATTTTATATGTAATATTTGCGTAAATCTAAAAATTAATTAAATAAATTATTATTATTATTAAACAAAAAAATCACCGATTTTTTGCAGAGATGTATAATAATAATTATAATTTATTTAGAGGCGATCGTAGCGCTGTGCGACCGCGGTGTTCTTACCGGTTACCAAGGCTAAGCAGCGTTCGACTCGGTCGGCCCGAGATGGGTGACCGTTTGAGGCATTTTCATATTCAAGCGTCGCCGTGCTTCGGAAGGCACGTGAAGCCGTTGGTCCCGGCTACCACTTAATGTGGTAGTCGTTAAGCCGAGTTGGAAGCCTTAAAAGGCGGGTTGATAAGTTCCTACAGCAGGTGGCCACAAACCTCCCTCCGCCGATCCGCACTGGGTAGGCATGGTGGAGTATGACCTAATCTTTCTCACCTCGATTTGTGAAAGAAGGCCTTTGTGCAGCCGTGGGCAGTATAGGTTGATATTATTATTATAATAATTTTGTTAATTCAGGCAACAGAAATGGACAAAAATATTTTTATACAACTTACTGGCCCATAGAATATATACCTTACAGACTAACATACGTATAATAATGTATTGAACTTATAATCTAAATAACTTGTAATATTGACATGTTGCGCTATATAGGGGTGCCTCTCAGTTTTCCACGAAATCTTCTGAATACGACACCCTTCGGCCAGAAGTCCTTGCTCGTGAAGGTCTCCAGCTTATCAGTGGGAACTCGCACAACAAAGGAATTAAAAGCCGCATTGTGTTGCGAATTCAGCTTTTCGACCCTCAGAGTATGCAAGGACTTCTTGCGGGTATACTCCACAATGTCATAAATAACTCTACAATTAAGAAAAATGATAGGTCCCGGCGTGACATGTTCATTAAACATGATCTTGGTTTTATCCAAGTTCATGCCGAGACCGACACCTCGAGAGGCTCCATTTAGGTTATGCAGCATTTCGCGTAACTGTTCCAGTGACTCTGCCACGATGACGATATCATCGGCAAACGGAAGGTGTGAGATGTATTCGCCGTTGATGTTAATGCCCCGCCCAGCCCAGTCCAGCGTCTTAAAGACGTCTTCGAGTGCATTGGTGAAGAGCTTGGGGGATATTACATTGCCCTGTCTTACCCCTCGATGCAGTTTGATCGGGTTGGTCTTTTGGTCCTGGAGCTGGACGGTCATTGTGGCGGTATCATACAGACATCTCAACACCTCGATATAGCGTCAATCGATGCCACATCGCTGCAGAGCATCCAAAACCGCCAAGGTTTCGATGGAGGCGAAGGCTTTTTCGTAGTCCACGAAAGCCATACACAGCAGCTGATTGTACTCTTCGGTCTTCTGTACAATCTGCGGAACAGTATGGATGTGGTCCACGGTGCTGTAGCATTTTCGAAATCCGGCTTGTTCCGGTGGCTGGAACTCGTCAAGTCTTCTGGCGAGGCGGTTTGTGAGTACTCGCGAGAACAACTTGTAGACGTGGCTCAGGAGTGAGATGGGTCTGTAGTTCTTCATCAAGGTTTTGTCACCTTTTTTGAAGAACAGAACCACCGCACTCCCGCTCCACGCTTGAGGTGTTAAGCCCTGGTGGATGACGGAATTAAAGAGGCTCGCTAACTTTTTCAGGATTGGAGTCCCTTTTAGGAGCTCAGTGGTGATTCCGTCATCGCCTGGCGACTTGTTGTTTAGGTAATGAACAACCAAATGTATTTTTTATGTACTTTACATTTGCCCTTACATTTAATTAACTTCAGCTTTGGTTTGTTGTAGTTTTTGCCTTTTAGATCTGCTGGGAATTGTATTGGATACCTATAAAAATTAGGGTACTGTGATAAATAATCAAGTAGATTACGATTTTTGGGGCATTTTTAAATGTACCTTGTGTTTGTCTTTTTATCTAAACATTTCGTTCAGTTCAGCCTTTTTATAGCAGTGTTCGCCTTGTGAAACTAATTTTATTTGCATTGAGTTCCTTTATGGATAAACCAACTGTGGTGTGCAATTCAATAGATACGCCATGCTTTTACGGCATTTTTAAATGTACTCTATGTATGCCTGTGCATCCAAATACATTTAGGTTTATTTTATTGTATTTTTTGCTTTGCCGCATTGTTTTTTAACCAAACTTTTTTGTTATTGTAGCTTATAATGTACTCCGTTGCCAAATTTCGTTTAAATCCTCAGCCGCTCAGACGTGATTGAGTTACAAATATCCGAATATCTTAACTTTCGTGTTTAATAAATTAGCAGGATTGCGTTTAATGGTAGCCCTTTGAAGAAGCATATACTTGAAGTGTTCTCATGTGGGTTTATATTCATATACTTCTTGATTTTACGTTAATGGCTATGATGATGACGTGAAAATAGCTATGAATTTCTTGATTATTATAATTATTGTGAAATAATAAGTTAATATGAAATTTCACCCACACTAGGATTTATTCCTGTGTCGTGGTTGCGTTTAGAAACATGAAAATTTACATACACAAATACCCGAAGCAAATAATTGTGGGTCACATAAAGATTTGTCCTGTGCGGGAATCGAACCCGCGACTATAAGACACAGTGGGCGGAGCGGCTTAAGCTCTAAACCACTGTGCTAAATTGTCAATCAAATGATAAACATATCATTTGACGGACAATTTAGTTCAGCAAGAAAATAAAAAAAAATAGATAATATAAATTAAGTAATACAAAAACTGTTGCAACGCTTTAAATAACTACGTTCTTTCAGAAAATAAATAGATATCATTTTTTCAAGGTATTTAGAGATTCTTCGCGATGGAGAAAACTATGAAATGATAAAATTTGCAACATCAAAGAACTTTCAGTGCATTTCTGCACAATATGCACCGTCGCGCAGATCAAAATACCTTTCGTGCCTTACCGTAGCTTGCAGAAAATAGATGATTGTGTAATGGAATTGGATCTCTACCCACCTGACTGCGTTCTAGGCAAGATATGATCGTACCGGAGTCAACAACACGTAACTTTAAAGATGCGACCTACAGAACCCGTGGACAATTTTCATGAAGGTGTCCCTTCCGATAGCGGGTGTATACGGAAGTTTTTTTTTTATTTTTGTTTGCGTCAAGGAATTTATATTGGGAATAAACTCAATGGTTTACGTCGTGGGATGTGTTGTCACCTGTACGTTTTTACGAGTGAGGTAGTATTTGGGCACGAGCCCTTCACGTTTATAGAGATATGTTTCGAAGAAGCCACAGAAAATTAAGGAGAATATTTTTATTCATTTTACGGCTTGCTGTTTCTTTTTTTTTTCATTTTTATCCACAAATAGACAAAATATTTACTGGCAGTTTCAGTTAGGGTAATATTAGTCAAACCTGGAGTATAGCCGCAATTGTAGTGAGAATAAAATATTTTTTTTTTAGTTGTTAACTCACGTCAAAACTGCCTGATGATGACGAAGTTGATTTATAACTGACTTGATAATCATCATCCATAGCCAACGCTTGCCTAAGGCTGTGGTGTAAGGCTCTTTCTGTTAGTATAATGGCAGATTGATGTTAGTGTGATGCGCCATAAGTTGATACGCCATCTTTTTCACATTACAAATTTATTAGATAAAATATGAACAAGACAGTACGCTTCCTCGTGTTAACGCGAAAATATTTGTGCTAGGTCTTCTGGTCTTCATCATCGTTCCTTTGATATGTCGGCTAGATTTGAATTTTTATTTATAACTAACTTCATAGAATTTATTATAGAAAATAGAATTTGATTAACCGTTTCAGTCCCTCAAAATTTATAATCATTCATCATTTTTAATTATTTGTGAAACAGGTACCTTTAAATGCTAGACAATAATAATGGTCTTTCTAATGAAAACCCTTAAATCTTGTTGAAAAAGCTGTGTCTAATACGAGGGCTATTAATGAATACGATTGATATTCGTTGCCTAAGGAAATTTAAGTGAATATTCTATCATTTACCTGGAAATATTAGGAATGCTGCATCAATGAATATTTCCAAAGACAAGACAACTAAAACACATACTTCAGAATGGTATAGTATGGGTTAGCAAAATAAAGTAAACTTCGATTATTTTTGTTAGGTATTACGCTTTCCTTAAGTGAAATGTAAATTACTTTGGCAATAAATGTCTTTGAACGGAATATGTAAATATTCTTTTAAGAATTGATTACCGTAATTTATTGGTACTTTCATTTTAAGTAACTTGAATTAAAATATTGGATTTATTTTTTCAGTAAGCGGGAGAGAGGCGCGATGTTACAGAGGTCTCATCAATTTCAGCTTGATTTCAATGAACCGGTTTCTTATTCAACAGATTTCGTTAAATAACAGCATCTATTAATTATCAATAGCAGTAGTATTGAGGTTGAAAGCCTCTGCCGAGATTGATTTATCGCGTTGAGAGCTGACTGCCTGAGAGCGTACACTGTATGCGATTTGAAAGGAAATTATGCAAGCTTATTTCGAGACGTGTATTTTGAAGCGTGTATGTGTGAAATCAATAAAAAATATATACAAATGAACATACAACCGCTTCTTTTGCCGGGTTATTTTAATTTTTAAGTTCTCAATATTTCAAATATTTTACAGCATCAGTGGTCATGGAAGGCATAACGTTAAAAGACGAAGCTGCGATAAAATTGGATAAAATAGTTTCAATTTCATGAGTAATAACATGTATTTACGTTCCTTAAGATCTGAAAAAAAAAAATATTGAAGGTAATTAATAACTACTTAAAATTTATAAATAGATACCTAATAACCATTTCAGTATCATTTACAAGAAATGATTATTATGCCGGTCTTAGAATTAACCGAAATATAGACGGATGAAAATAAAATAGCTGTGATAGGTACGAATAGCTTCAGGTAGTTGCGATAGCTATGACACACTGGTCGTAGAGACAAGATGATCATTTTAAAGCAATATGATAAAATATCCACACAGCAGCAGTGTATGCTGAGCATTTGGTAAATGTAACCGAATTTTGTCCCATTCGTAGCCAGTGTTTCCAACAAATTAATGAGCGTTGCGGTGACGGATGAGCAATTAAAAACTATTTATTTGCTTTAATAAATAACGAATTGATTTTAATATCACAATGTTACATCTACACAGATCTATAACACAAACTCTGCAGTTACGCTTGGTCTTATCTAGAATTTGAACCCTTGGCTTCGTGATTGCCAGGCGTACCATGCAAAACTAGATTAGCGAGGCAGACTAGATCAGAACATTTGGTATAATATGGACTGATCTAAGACTTATTTCGCACAGACTTATTTTGTCTATGTAGACATGAATGATATGATTGGAATGAGATGAAATGAAATAAAAAATAATTATTCAGCACAGCAAAAATACATGGGTAAACAAAAACAAACAGACAATGAATAAAATACAAAGCTAAAGTTTGCTACGGTGTGAGCTGTGCCGAAAGGTATTTGGCTCAGCATGTACTGGAGGGGGACTGCGGTATACTCCAACGCTGATTTTCAGCCATACCCCTCTTCAAACGGTTTTTAAGTAAACATGGCTACCCTGAATGATGACATAATCGCACATACTAAGGACATTTAAAAGTTTTCCATATCGACTTTAAAAGAATACTACCTTATCACAATACAGAAAACACCAGCTTCTACATTAGCAATTTACCAAATAACTGACCTGTAAAAATAATTTTCTTTTACAAGATATAACAACAATTGGTAGTTTCGAATTCCAGTAACAAATTGGTCCAAATAAAAGGTAGAAATATAAATCTTTATGTGTCAGTTGTTCATGTAACGTCGTTGGTTGTGCTATTGTCGTTTTTCCAATAGATTTGCACAAACAAGACAAATAAATACGGTTGGCACGGCCGCGGTGGCCTCCGGTTGATCATATTTCTTTCGGTTTCAGTCCAGACAAACAGGAAATTCCACAAGAAAACCATTGTACAGGTACGTTATTTCTCATTTACAGTATAGGGGAAGTTCTGACATATCTTTACCTTAGATAACGTGCTATTTTTATTCGTTTACGGTGTTCAAAATGGAACCCATCCCTTTAGTCAGTTTAGTTATTCCTAACAATCTGATTTTTTGTTTATCTCGGAGCAAATGAATACCAATAAACATATGTAACAATAAACACCGTCACGCATATATTCCCTAAGCGGGGGTGGCAGAGGTGTACTGAGTACACCCACTTTTTGCCGACGATGTTAGGTTCCATGTTATATTTGGCGAGCCTATTGCCATATACTAGGCACGATTCCAGACTTCGGACTCACACTGGGAAGTTATCGTTAGAAAAACTACATTTGGCTAACCTAGGATTTGTACCCAGGGCCTCGCGATCACAAAGCGATGTGCTTTGCCTCTAGTCCAAGGCAGTCATAAGTATATATAACAACAATATATAATATTAGATAATGTTTAGTCGAATGTTTGTTTTGTGTACCTCTAAACCCCTTTGTAATAGCCCAGTTTTATACCCATTCGTAAGGGTACATTTCCATAATAATTATTTTCGTAAACATTCATCAGCTTTCACCGGCCGAGACAATTTCGCTGTCCATGTTTCTATATTTTCAGTTCTTCTCGGCAATTGTATTACATAACATTAATCTCAATGGACCCAGTGTTGCACACGTGTATTCGCGCACACCTCTTAAAGGAGCGGAAGAACCCGCGACGCAAAAATTAACCACGATTAAGTCTGTAAATAATATCGCTTGTGCACTACTAAATCCGTAATAGTTTCATTTTATATGTAATATTTGCGTAAATCTAAAAATTAATTAAATAAATTATTATTATTATTAAACAAAAAAATCACGGATTTTTTGCAGAGATGTATAATAATAATTATAATTTATTTAGAGGCGATCGTAGCGCTGTGCGACCGCGGTGTTCTTACCGGTTACCAAGGCTAAGCAGCGTTCGACTCGGTCGGCCCGAAATGGGTGACCGTTTGAGGCATTTTCATATTCAAGCGTCGCCGTGCTTCGGAAGGCACGTGAAGCCGTTGGTCCCGGCTACCACTTAATGTGGTAGTCGTTAAGCCGAGTTGGAAGCCTTAAAAGGCGGGTTGATAAGTTCCTACAGCAGGTGGCCACAAACCTCCCTCCGCCGATCCGCACTGGAGTATGACCTAATCTTTCTCACCTCGATTTGTGAAAGAAGGCCTTTGTGCAGCAGTGGGCAGTATAGGTTGATATTATTATTATAATAATTTTGTTAATTCAGGCAACAGAAATGGACAAAAATATTTTTATACAACTTACTGGCCCATAGAATATATACCTTACAGACTAACATACGTATAATAATGTATTGAACTTATAATCTAAATAACTTGTAATATTGACATGTTGCGCTATATAGGGGTGCCTCTCAGTTTTCCACGAAATCTTCTGAATACGACACCCTTCGGCCAGAAGTCCTTGCTCGTGAAGGTCTCCAGCTTATCAGTGGGAACTCGCACAACAAAGGAATTAAAAGCCGCATTGTGTTGCGAATTCAGCTTTTCGACCCTCAGAGTATGCAAGGACTTCTTGCGGGTATACTCCACAATGTCATAAATAACTCTACAATTAAGAAAAATGATAGGTCCCGGCGTGACATGTTCATTAAACATGATCTTGGTTTTATCCAAGTTCATGCCGAGACCGACACCTCGAGAGGCTCCATTTAGGTTATGCAGCATTTCGCGTAACTGTTCCAGTGACTCTGCCACGATGACGATATCATCGGCAAACGGAAGGTGTGAGATGTATTCGCCGTTGATGTTAATGCCCCGCCCAGCCCAGTCCAGCGTCTTAAAGACGTCTTCGAGTGCATTGGTGAAGAGCTTGGGGGATATTACATTGCCCTGTCTTACCCCTCGATGCAGTTTGATCGGGTTGGTCTTTTGGTCCTGGAGCTGGACGGTCATTGTGGCGGTATCATACAGACATCTCAACACCTCGATATAGCGTCAATCGATGCCACATCGCTGCAGAGCATCCAAAACCGCCAAGGTTTCGATGGAGGCGAAGGCTTTTTCGTAGTCCACGAAAGCCATACACAGCGGCTGATTGTACTCTTCGGTCTTCTGTACAATCTGCGGAACAGTATGGATGTGGTCCACGGTGCTGTAGCATTTTCGAAATCCGGCTTGTTCCGGTGGCTGGAACTCGTCAAGTCTTCTGGCGAGGCGGTTTGTGAGTACTCGCGAGAACAACTTGTAGACGTGGCTCAGGAGTGAGATGGGTCTGTAGTTCTTCATCAAGGTTTTGTCACCTTTTTTGAAGAACAGAACCACCGCACTCCCGCTCCACGCTTGAGGTGTTAAGCCCTGGTGGATGACGGAATTAAAGAGGCTCGCTAACTTTTTCAGGATTGGAGTCCCTTTTAGGAGCTCAGTGGTGATTCCGTCATCGCCTGGCGACTTGTTGTTTAGGTAATGAACAACCAAATGTATTTTTTATGTACTTTACATTTGCCCTTACATTTAATTAACTTCAGCTTTGGTTTGTTGTAGTTTTTGCCTTTTAGATCTGCTGGGAATTGTATTGGATACCTATAAAAATTAGGGTACTGTGATAAATAATCAAGTAGATTACGATTTTTGGGGCATTTTTAAATGTACCTTGTGTTTGTCTTTTTATCTAAACATTTCGTTCAGTTCAGCCTTTTTATAGCAGTGTTCGCCTTGTGAAACTAATTTTATTTGCATTGAGTTCCTTTATGGATAAACCAACTGTGGTGTGCAATTCAATAGATACGCCATGCTTTTACGGCATTTTTAAATGTACTCTATGTATGCCTGTGCATCCAAATACATTTAGGTTTATTTTATTGTATTTTTTGCTTTGCCGCATTGTTTTTTAACCAAACTTTTTTGTTATTGTAGCTTATAATGTACTCCGTTGCCAAATTTCGTTTAAATCCTCAGCCGCTCAGACGTGATTGAGTTACAAATATCCGAATATCTTAACTTTCGTGTTTAATAAATTAGCAGGATTGCGTTTAATGGTAGCCCTTTGAAGAAGCATATACTTGAAGTGTTCTCATGTGGGTTTATATTCATATACTTCTTGATTTTACGTTAATGGCTATGATGATGACGTGAAAATAGCTATGAATTTCTTGATTATTATAATTATTGTGAAATAATAAGTTAATATGAAATTTCACCCACACTAGGATTTATTCCTGTGTCGTGGTTGCGTTTAGAAACATGAAAATTTACATACACAAATACCCGAAGCAAATAATTGTGGGTCACATAAAGATTTGTCCTGTGCGGGAATCGAACCCGCGACTATAAGACACAGTGGGCGGAGCGGCTTAAGCTCTAAACCACTGTGCTAAATTGTCAATCAAATGATAAACATATCATTTGACGGACAATTTAGTTCAGCAAGAAAATAAAAAAAAATAGATAATATAAATTAAGTAATACAAAAACTGTTGCAACGCTTTAAATAACTACGTTCTTTCAGAAAATAAATAGATATCATTTTTTCAAGGTATTTAGAGATTCTTCGCGATGGAGAAAACTATGAAATGATAAAATTTGCAACATCAAAGAACTTTCAGTGCATTTCTGCACAATATGCACCGTCGCGCAGATCAAAATACCTTTCGTGCCTTACCGTAGCTTGCAGAAAATAGATGATTGTGTAATGGAATTGGATCTCTACCCACCTGACTGCGTTCTAGGCAAGATATGATCGTACCGGAGTCAACAACACGTAACTTTAAAGATGCGACCTACAGAACCCGTGGACAATTTTCATGAAGGTGTCCCTTCCGATAGCGGGTGTATACGGAAGTTTTTTTTTTATTTTTGTTTGCGTCAAGGAATTTATATTGGGAATAAACTCAATGGTTTACGTCGTGGGATGTGTTGTCACCTGTACGTTTTTACGAGTGAGGTAGTATTTGGGCACGAGCCCTTCACGTTTATAGAGATATGTTTCGAAGAAGCCACAGAAAATTAAGGAGAATATTTTTATTCATTTTACGGCTTGCTGTTTCTTTTTTTTTTCATTTTTATCCACAAATAGACAAAATATTTACTGGCAGTTTCAGTTAGGGTAATATTAGTCAAACCTGGAGTATAGCCGCAATTGTAGTGAGAATAAAATATTTTTTTTTTAGTTGTTAACTCACGTCAAAACTGCCTGATGATGACGAAGTTGATTTATAACTGACTTGATAATCATCATCCATAGCCAACGCTTGCCTAAGGCTGTGGTGTAAGGCTCTTTCTGTTAGTATAATGGCAGATTGATGTTAGTGTGATGCGCCATAAGTTGATACGCCATCTTTTTCACATTACAAATTTATTAGATAAAATATGAACAAGACAGTACGCTTCCTCGTGTTAACGCGAAAATATTTGTGCTAGGTCTTCTGGTCTTCATCATCGTTCCTTTGATATGTCGGCTAGATTTGAATTTTTATTTATAACTAACTTCATAGAATTTATTATAGAAAATAGAATTTGATTAACCGTTTCAGTCCCTCAAAATTTATAATCATTCATCATTTTTAATTATTTGTGAAACAGGTACCTTTAAATGCTAGACAATAATAATGGTCTTTCTAATGAAAACCCTTTAATCTTGTTGAAAAAGCTGTGTCTAATACGAGGGCTATTAATGAATACGATTGATATTCGTTGCCTAAGGAAATTTAAGTGAATATTCAATCATTTACCTGGAAATATTAGGAATGCTGCATCAATGAATATTTCCAAAGACAAGACAACTAAAACACATACTTCAGAATGGTATAGTATGGGTTAGCAAAATAAAGTAAACTTCGATTATTATTGTTAGGTATTATGCTTTCCTTAAGTGAAATGTAAATTACTTTGGCAATAAATGTCTTTGAACGGAATATGTAAATATTCTTTTAAGAATTGATTACCGTAATTTATTGGTACTTTCATTTTAAGTAACTTGAATTAAAATATTGGATTTATTTTTTCAGTAAGCGGGAGAGAGGCGCGATGTTACAGAGGTCTCATCAATTTCAGCTTGATTTCAATGAACCGGTTTCTTATTCAACAGATTTCGTTAAATAACAGCATCTATTAATTATCAATAGCAGTAGTATTGAGGTTGAAAGCCTCTGCTGAGATTGATTTATTGCGTTGAGAGCCGGATGCCTGACGGCGTACACTGTATGCGATTTGAAAGGAAATTATGCAAGCTTATTTCGAGACGTGTATTTTGAGGCGTGTATGTGTGAAATCAATAAAAAATATATACAAATGAACATACAACCGCTTCTTTTGCTGGGTTATTTTAATTTTTAAGTTCTCAATATTTCAAATATTTTACAGCATCAGTGGTCATGCAAGGCATAACGTTAAAAGACAAAGCTGCGATAAAATTGGATAAGATAGTTTTAATTTCATGGGTAATAACATGTATTTACGTTCCTTAAGATCTGAAAAAAAAATATTGAAGGTAATTAATAACTACTTAAAATTTATAAATAGATACCTAATAACCATTTCAGTAACATTTACAAGAAATGATTATTATGCCGGTCTTAGAATTAACCGAAATATAGACGGATGAAAATAAAATAGCTGTTATAGGTACGAATAGCTTCAGGTAGTTGCAATAGCTATGACACACTGGTCGTACGGACAAGATGATCATTTTAAAGCAATATGATAAAATATCCACACAGCAGCAGTGTATGCTGAGCATTTGGTAAATGTAACCGAATTTTGTCCCATTCGTAGCCAGTGTTTCCAACAAATTTATGAGCGTTGCGGTGACGGATGAGCAATTAAAAACTATTTGCTTTAATAAATAACGAATTGATTTTAATATCACAATGTTACATCTACACAGATCTATAACACAAACTCTGCAGTTACGCTTGGTCTTATCTAGAATTTGAACCCTGGGCTTCGTGATTGCCAGGCGTACCATGCAAAACTAGATTAGCGAGGCAGACTTTTTAATTATTCAGCTCATCTTACAAGAGGCACCTATCAGAACATTTGGTATAATATGGACTGATCTAAGACTTATTTCGCACAGACTTATTTTGTCTATGTAGACATGAATGATATGATTGGAATGAGATGAAATGAAATAAAAAATAATTATTCAGCACAGCAAAAATACATGGGTAAACAAAAACAAACAGACAATGAATAAAATACAAAGCTAAAGTTTGCTACGGTGTGAGCTGTGCCGAAAGGTATTTGGCTCAGCATGTACTGGAGGGGGACTGCGGTATACTCCAACGCTGATTTTCAGCCATACCCCTCTTCAAACGGTTTTTAAGTAAACATGGCTACCCTGAATGATGACATAATCGCACATACTAAGGACATTTAAACGTTTTCCATATCGACTTTAAAAGAATACTACCTTATCACAATACAGAAAACACCAGCTTCTACATTAGCAATTTACCAAATAACTGACCTGTAAAAATAATTTTCTTTTACAAGATATAACAACAATTGGTAGTTTCGAATTCCAGTAACAAATTGGTCCAAATAAAAGGTAGAAATATAAATCTTTATTTGTCAGTTGTTCATGTAACGTCGTTGGTTGTGCTATTGTCGTTTTTCCATTAGATTTGCACTAACAAGGCAAATAAATACGGTTGGCACGGCCGCGCTGGCCTCCGGTTGATCATATTTCGTTCGCTTTCAGTCCAGACAAACAGGAAATTCCACAAGAAAACCATTGTACAGGTACGTTATTTCTCATTTACAGTATAGGGGAAGTTCTGACATATCTTTACCTTAGATAACGTGCTATTTTTATTCGTTTACGGTGTTCAAAATGGAACCCATCCCTTTAGTTAGTTTAGTTATTCCTAACAATCTGATTTTTTGTTTATCTCGGAGCAAATGAATACCAATAAACATATGTAACAATAAACACCGTCACGCATATATTCCCTAAGCGGAGGTGGCAGAGGTGTACTGAGTACACCCACTTTTTGCCGACGATGTTAGGTTCCATGTTATATTTGGCGAGCCTATTGCCATATACTAGGCACGATTCCAGACTTCGGACTCACACTGGGAAGTTATCGTTAGAAAAACTACATTTGGCTGACCTAGGATTTGTACCCAGGGCCTCGCGATCACAAAGCGATGTGCTTTGCCTCTAGTCCAAGGCAGTCATAAGTATATATAACAACAATATATAATATTAGATAATGTTTAGTCGAATGTTTGTTTTGTGTACCTCTAAACCCCTTTGTAATAGCCCAGTTTTATACCCATTCGTAAGGGTACATTTCCATAATAATTATTTTCGTAAACATTCATCAGCTTTCACCGGCCGAGACAATTTCGCTGTCCATGTTTCTATATTTTCAGTTCTTCTCGGCAATTGTATTACATAACATTAATCTCAATGGACCCAGTGTTGCACACGTGTATTCGCGCACACCTCTTAAAGGAGCGGAAGAACCCGCGACGCAAAAATTAACCGCGATGAAGTCTGTAAATAATATCGCTTGTGCACTACTAAATCCGTAACAGTTTCATTTTATATGTAATATTTACGTAAATCTAAAAATTAATTAATAAATTATTATTATTATTAAACAAAAAAATCACGGATTTTTTGCAGAGATGTATGATAATAATTATAATTTATTTAGAGGCGATCGTAGCGCTGTGCGACCGCGGTGTTCTTACCGGTTACCAAAGCTAAGCAGCGTTCGACTCGGTCGGCCCGAGATGGGTGACCGTTTGAGGCATTTTCATATTCAAGCGTCGCCGTGCTTCGGAAGGCACGTGAAGCCGTTGGTCCCGGCTACCACTTAATGTGGTAGTCGTTAAGCCGAGTTGGAAGCCTTAAAAGGCGGGTTGATAAGTTCCTACAGCAGGTGGCCACAAACCTCCCTCCGCCGATCCGCACTGGGTAGGCGTAGTGGAGTATGACCTAATCTTTCTCACCTCGATTTGTGAAAGAAGGTCTTTGTGCAGCAGTGGGCAGTATAGGTTGACATTATTATTATAATGATTTATTTAATTCAGGCAACAAAAATGGACAAAAATATTTTTATACAACTTACTGGCCCATAGAATATATACCTTACAGACTAACATACGTATAATAATGTATTGAACTTATAATCTAAATAACTTGTAATTTCGACATGTTGCGCTATACAGGGGTGCCTCTCAGTTTTCCACGAAATCTTCTGAATACGACACCCTTCGGCCAGAAGTCCTTGCTCGTGACGGTCTCCAGCTTATCAGTGGGAACTCGCACAACAAAGGAATTAAAAGCCGCATTGTGTTGCGAATTCAGCTTTTGACCCTCAGAGTATGCAAGGACTTCTTGCGGGTATACTCCACAATGTCATAAATAACTCTACAATTAAGAAAAATGATAAGAGCACGGTCTATGTTTATGCCCATTAATATCATTATATTAATACGTGAAGCAAAAACTTTGTACCCCTTTTTACGAAAATTGCGCGGAAGGAGGAGTATGAAATTTCCCACACTTATAGTTTATATAGAGAAGGAGTGCAGAATGCTAATATTTTTTTTTAATTATGCATACAACATATATTAAATCAAAAAAAAAACATTACACACACTACTATGTATTTGACACAATACACTTCAAATTGTTTGTCTATAGTCTTACTGAATGTCAAACATAACCAGCAAACGATAAAAGAGTTTTTAAAAAAAACATCGCTTACAAAGAAGTTTTGTATCATTAATTAAATTATCGAAATATGTATGTCAAGTTCAATGGACAGAATTTTCTTTATCGCATGGTTTTTTGTTACAATAAAAAAAATAAAGAAAAGGTATTTTTTACTTTACTAAATGCTCGAAGTTGTTCGGGAATATGTCTACCTTGGACAAGTTGACCAATTTGGTAGAAACAACTTCCAGCAATAAATCAACCGCAGGATCCAATTAGGTATGGCAGCATTTAGCAAACTACGTCACGTTTTCTCTTTGCCTATACCGCAATGCCTGAAGACTAAAGTCTATAACCAATGCGTCCTACCTGTTATGACTTACGGGGCTGAGACGTGGCCACTCACAGTGGGACTAGTCCACAAATTCAAAGTCGCACAGCGGGCTATGGAGCGAGCTATGCTCGGTGTCTCTTTGAAGGATAAAATTCGTAACGAGGTAATCCGACAAAGAACCAAAGTTACCGACATAGCTCGCAGACTCAGTAAGCGTAAGTGGCATTGGGCTGGTCACATCTGCAGAAGGACCGACGGCCGATGGAGCAAGCGTGTCCTAGAGTGGAGACCGCGACTTGGTAAGCGTAAGGTAGGACGGCCCCCAGCTAGATGGACCGACGACCTCAAAAAGGTCGCTGGGAGAGACTGGATGCGGAAGGCGGAGGACCGTGTGCAATGGCGCGTGTTAGGAGAGGCCTATGTCCAGCAGTGGACTGCGATAGGCTGATTAATTGATTGATTCTTTACTTTAATCATTTTTTGCGTTTCTTTTTTATTTAAATTTCATATAATATGTTTGAAAAAAATAGGCAAATTAACACACACAGATTTTGCCAAGGTTACACTACCCTTGGCAAAATCTGTGATTATAGAAGTATAGTCTTTGACAATAGAACCTTAATAATGTTCAAACTTATCATTTAAATTAATTATGCTCGAATTTCGACCAATGGGCGACCACTAGTAAAAATAATTCTACATCAGCATTAAAAGAAATAACAATTCGATATTTAATTAAAATAAACCAACCCCACAATACATTGCTTCCGAAATAATACTTAAAAGCAGTTACACAAAGAGTGCTTGTGACATTTCAATTATGGTTTATCTTGGTTCCGTTGCGAACAAGACTCGAACGCGGGACGCTAGCTCGATAGAGCTGGAGATAGTAGATCGAATAAAGACTTCACTATATATTTTAGACATGTAACTTTAGAATTATACAAAGGTCTGCTGGGATAAATGGAACATTGTATACGATTGTAAGTAAAGAATAATACTTAAGGATTCTTATTTCTAATGCACTTGTCCAATAAAATCAATCATAATTAAATAGATCAACCTAATAAAATAAATCATGTGTATTTGAATCTCACGTTAAATGTACTCTGTGTATGCCTGTGCATCCAAATACATTTAGTTTCAGATTTATTTTATTGTATTTTGTTTGAAATAAAACTATTTTTTCGGATTTTATCGCGGTTTATTTTGATTTTTAAGTTCCCGACGTTTCGAGTGCTTTGCAGCACCCATGGTCACGGGAAGGACTGAGGTGTTAGACGTCCAAAAGGCATAGTTGTTCCGGGGTACCCTCAAACTTCTTAATTATTTTTGTTTTTGTTGGTCCGATCTACGCAGAATGAGCTCACGGTGTCTTGAGGTCTTGCAGTGTTATGCTTGGTTTTAGATTTGATTATATTAATTACTGGATCCCAAGACGATGGAAGCACCCAGCCATCTTCTCTATTGAAATTAGGATGTTTTTTAATTTCAATAGCCTCGCGAACCATCCTTGGTAGGAATCGGTGTTCTTTCACGAGGATTTGTGGTCTATCAAATCTGATGTTATGGCGGGTGCGGTCAAGGACATGTTCACAGACTGCAGACTTCTTTGAGCGTCGCTCAAAGAAGTCTGCAGGGAGGGTAGGGAGGGTACCCCGGAACAACTATGCCTTTTGGACGTCTAACACCTCAGTCCTTCCCGTGACCATGGGTGCTGCAAAGCACTCGAAACGTCGGGAACTTAAAAATCAAAATAAACCGCGATAAAATCCGAAAAAATAGTTTTATTTCATGTGTAATATTCGCGTAAATCTAAGAACTCAGTATTGTATTTTGTTGCTTTGCTGCATTGTTTTTTAACCAAACTTATTTGTGATTCTAGCTGATAATGTACTCCGTTCGTTCTCCTAAATTTCGTTTAAATCCTCACCCGCTTAGACGTGATTGAGTTACAAATATCCAAACATCTTATCTTTCGTGTTTAATAAATTATCAAGATTGCGTTTAATAGTAACCCGTTGAACACTTCAAGCATATGCCCCTTGCATATGCTTGAAGTGTTCTGATGTGGGTTTTTAATCTCATATTTCTTTATTTTGGGTTTATTATGATGGTAACGGAAAAATAGCTATAAAATTCTTGATTATTTTAATTTATGTTATACAAGAACTTCATATGAAATGATATGTTTATGTTAAGTTCAGCAAAAAAATAGACAAAATAAATTAAGTGACACAAAAACTGTTGCCACGCTTTGAATAACAACGTTATTTCAGAAAATAAATAGATATCATTTTTTAAGGTATTTCAAGTTTGTTCGCGATCAAGATTACCATGAAATGATAAACGTTGCAACATCAAATAATTTTCAGTGCATTCCTGCACAATATGCACCGTCGCGCAGATCAAAATACCATTCGGGACGGGAGCTTGCAGAAAATAGATGATTGTGTAATGGAATTGGATCTCTATCCACCTGACTGCGTTGTAGGCAAGATATGATCGTACCGGAGTCAACAACACGTAACTTTAAAGATGCGACCTACAGAACCCGTGGAAAATTTTCATGAAGCTGTTCCTTCCGATAGCGGGTGTACACTGAAGTTTTTTAATTCTGTTTGCGTCAAGAAATTTATATTGGGAATAAACTCAATGGTTTACGTCGTGCGATGTGTTGTCACTTGTACGTTTTTACGAGTGAGGTAGTATTTGGGCCCGTTGGCTTCACGTTTATAGAGATAGGTATGTTTCGAAGAAGCCACAGAAAATTAAGGAGTATATTTTTATACATTTTACGGCTTCCTGTTTTATTTGTTGTCAGTTTTGTTACCCATAAATTGAACAAATATTTACTGACAATTTCAGTTGGGGTGATATTAGTCTTACCTGGGGTAGAACCGCAATTGTAGTGAGCATAAAATTCGTTTTTTTTGTTGTTAACGGGTCGTACAACTCAAGTAAAAAGTGGCTGATGATGACGAAGTAGATTTATAAATGACTTCATAATCATCATAGCCAATTCCTTCCTAAGGCTCTGGTGGAAGGCTCTTTCCAATATATTAGCAGGGGCCTTAATACGAACAGATAAATGTTAGTATCATGCTATCGAGTCGATACGCAATCTTTTTCACATTACAAATTTATTAGATGAATTATGAAGGAGACAGTACGAGATCTCGTGTTAACGCCAAAATATTTGTGCTAGGCCTTTTGGTCTTCATCGTTGTTCCTGTGATATGTCGGCTAGATTCGAATTTTTATTTATAACTAACTGAATAGAATTTACTATAGAAAATGGAATTTGATTAACCGTTTCAGTCCTCAAAATTTATAATCATTCATCATTTTTAATTATTAGTGAAATAGGTATCCTTAAATGCTAGAAAATAATAATGGTATTTCCAATGAAAACCCTTTAATCTTGTTGAAAGAGCTGTATCTAATACGAGGGCTATTAATGAATACGATTTATATTCGTTGTTAAGGTATACCTAAGTAAATTTAACTAAATATTCAATCATTTACCTGGAAATAATAGGAATGCTGCATTCATGAATATTTCCAAAAAGACATTTAAAACACACTTCGGAACGATACAGTATGGATTAACAAAATAAAGTAAACTTCGATCATTATTGTTAGGTATTATGCTTTCCTTAAGTGAAATGTAAATTTATTTGGCAATAAATGTCTTTAAACGGAATATGTAAATATTCTCTTAAGAATTGATTACCGTAATTTATTATTACTTTTGTAACTTGTGGGTGGAAAAATCATTTCCTATGCGGAAGACACTGCACTGCTGTTTTCAGCTGAAACGTGGGATGAAGTTTTTAAAAATGCTCAACTTGCTCTTGATAAGGTGTGCCACTGGTTGAAGTACAATATCCTGACACTCAGTGCTGATAAAACACATTATATGACCTTTTCAATGCGAAATTCTAACTTACCTTCTCCCTCTTATACCCTTATTGCACACAATTGTTGCAACAGCGTAGTCTGCTGCTGTTCACCTTTGTTAAGAACTGGGACGTTGAAATATCTTGGCATAATAATAACCAACAACCTCTTTTTTCGATCTCATATAAAGATGGTAGCGTCAAGATAAAGAAAATTAATATTTGTCTTAAAAAATCTGAGACATCTCGCCGATTTTAAGCTTATAAAACAAGTTTATCAGACACTCTGTCAATCTTTATTGAGTTACTGTATATCAGTTTGGGGGTTGCACCTAAAACTATTATGAAACCCCTCGAAATAGCCCAGAGAGCTATTCTCAAAGTAGGCACTTTCCGTCCGTATCTGTTTCCTTCGCATCTGTTATACCACTCTTGGGCAGTTTTGTCGGTCCGTAAGCTATTTATACTGCATACAATTTTGAAACAACATTCAAGTTTAAAATTTGAAGCAAATAATTCAACTACGAGACGATAAGTTATAATACCCTTCTTCAACATACCAATGGTTAAACATCCATATGCTAATAGATATTTTTTCTTAGGACCGTATCGATATAACAATATTAATAAAACTTTAAATAAGAAAATCTGTCAAAATAAGGTAATAGAATAGTCTATGCTCAATTTGACATACGATGAACCCGAAAACTTATTAAGTCTCCTGCATAAATTTGCCACATACACTCATTCATCTAAATTCTACACATAGGGACGACCGTCACTTTACATGGTTTTTTTTATTATTACTTTTTCAATTTTGAGATTCCGTGAGTCTCCTTAATTAGATATTTTATCTTTTCTATTTACATGGTAATTGAAAATGTAAGCCCAAATTAATGTTCACTATGATCACTACTAGGGTAGAGTGCTGATGCCTGAAATACAGATATTAATTTATCTAATTCAGGTACAGATGTCCTACCATTTAAACTAAGCAAGTATTATCTGTACATGTTACCATTTTCTTTGTAATATTCTGTGTAAAGGAAAGAATAAATGATTATTATTATTACTTTACTAGGGTATATCGTGTATTATTATGGTTCCGGTTTGCCTGATTTGAAAATGTTAGGTATTATTTTCGTACTGTTTTGATGAAACATTGCTTCTACGAAACATGTTATCCTTGATTAAAGGAAACCAACTGACACCTGTGCTTTCAGAACCCTTTCCTTAATACAGATTGACGCAGAAATCTCCAAGTTCATGCATAAATAATGCCAAGGGGCTTCAATTAGTGAACTTAAGAACATGAGTAAAATGTTTATTATGTAGACTTACCGTCTATGTTGGTGTACTTTACGTGCTTACGAATAATCTGTCACGCTACTGGGTTTCTATGGAACGCCCAAACCAACGCGTTCAGCCGGGGCCGCGGTGGCGTGCACGGTGGCGATCAGCACCTGTAGTAATATTTGTATGGAAATGTTCACATCAACGCGTCCTCTGTCCTGCACGCGCTATCTAGGCAGCGTCTGCACGCGCAATCATAGGGAGATACTGATCGCCACCATGATCGCCGCCGCCGCCATTATTCACTACTAGCTGTATCCGCAACTTCGTTCTCGTTATTTTCGGGCGTGTATTTCACAACCTTAAGCTTTTTTTTAAGACTAAAGGTAGCCTATTTCCTTTCCCTAGACAAAATATATTTCTTAGCCGTATTTGATCTAAATCTGCTGTGCGGACAAAATCTTTACACCGATACTATCTTTCATACCTACTCGCTGTCTTACTACGCTGTTGCTAATGCGGTCGGTCAGCTTCACTCCGCACATCTTCCGCAGAGCTCGCATTTCTACCGCATTTATCCTACTTTCATTCTCCTTCTTACATACCCAGCTCTCGCTACCATATAACAACGTTGGGTATGGCCGTTTATTGGCAGGCGTATTGGCAGACTTTGCTCTTATCATTCTTCTCAATTGTAGAGTTATTTATACATCTCTGCAAAAAATCACGGGTTTGTTTAATTATTTCTTAGATTTAAAGAAATATTACCTATGAAATAAAACTATTACGGATTTAATAGTATACGATAGTATTCTCGGCAAATGAATTACATAGCATCAATCTCTCAAAGGACCCATTGTTGTATTCGCGCACGCCTTTTAAAGGAGCGGGACTGTGACGCAAAAATTAACAGCGATAAAATCTGTAAATAATATCGCTGAATCGCTACTATTACGGATTTAATAGTATACTATCGTATTCTATTAAATCCGTAATAGTTTTATTTCATAGGTAATATTTCTGTAAATCTAAGAAATAATTACAAACCCGTGATTTTTTGCAGAGATGTATAAATAACTCTACAATTGAGAAGAATGATAAGAGCAAAGTCTGTTTCTAAACATCAAAAGAAATAACAATTCGATATTTAATTAAAAGAAACCAACCTCACAACACAATGCTACCAAAATAATACTTTGAACCAGTTACACAAGGAGTGCTTGTGACATTTCAATTATGGTTTATCTTGGTTTCGTTGCGAGCAAGACTCGAACGCGGGACGCTAGCTCGATAGAGCTGAAGATAGCAGATCGAATAAAGACTTCACGATATATTTTAGAAATGTAACTTTGAAATTATACAAAGGTCTGCTGCGATAAATGGAATATTGTATACGATTGTAAGTACAGAATAATACTTCAGGATTCTTATGCACTTGTCTAATAAAATCAATTATAATTAAATAGATCAATCTAATAAAATATTTAATCATGTTTGTTTGAATCTCATGTTCGTGAATGCACCCACGACAAAGACAAGACAAAAATAAATACTAGAGTGAGGCTACGTTCTTTTTAAAAAAGGAAAAGAAAGAAAGAATTCATAATTTACATAAATCGTCGCTTCAGTGGGTTTACAGACTTGTTAATGAAGTTTTCTTATTGAATAATACTCAGAAGTAGTATAGGTTCCGGAATTGTGCCCGGTTTCATGGCAATAAGCTCGCCAATATCGTTGGCGAAAAGTGAGTGTGCATTGTAAATCCCTGCCACCCTTGCTTGGGCAATACAGGAATTATAGTGGTAGCGAAGCGTTCAATCCATTATCCTTTGATGAGAAATACGAGTAGGTTTGATGTAAACTTGATGCCTAGTTTTAATCCCTTTTTTTATTTTTGGCGGTTCTGTTTTAGGATTAGAAAGTCGTAGTCCAAAATTGTTCTCGTGTATTTTGTTATTACTATCCATTACATCAGTTTAACATATTTGTGCTGTTTTATTCATCATAAAGGTCACATGTTCAATAGATATTTATTTCTTTTCTATTGAAAAATTCTCATTAGCAGTAAAGTCTGGAATTGTGCTTGGAATACCTAACACCATTAGGGAAATGTGTACACAGTACATCCTTGACACGCCTGTTTGAATATCCATATTACGAAAGTGACGGACGATTTGTTAAAGAGCTTAAGCCGCTCCGCTCACTGAGTTGAATAGTCTCGGGTTCGATTCCCGTACCGGACAAATCTTGTGTGACCCACAATTATTTGATTTAATTTTGGTATTTGTGTAAGTGAATTTTTATGTTTGTAAACGCACCAACGACACAGAAGTAAATTCTAGAGTCTGTTTTGAAAAAAAAAACCCTGTCTGGTTGTCTGTTACCTTTTCACGCCCAATCCGCTGAGCAGATTTTGATCAAATTCGGCTAAGGAATATATTTTGTCTAGGGAAAGGAAATAGGCTACCTTTAGTCTCATAAAAAGCTTAAGGTTGTGAAATACACGCCCGAAAATAACGAGAACGAAGTTGCGGATACAGCTAGTAGTGAATAATGGCGGCGGCGGCGATCATGGTGGCGATCAGTATCTCCCTATGATTGTGCGTGCAGACGCTGCCTAGATAGCGCGTGCAGGACAGAGGACGCGTTGATGTGAACATTTCCATACAAATATTACTACAGGTGCTGATCGCCACCGTGCACGCCACCGCGGCCCCGGCTGAACGCGTTGGTTTGGGCGTTCCTTAGAAACCCAGTAGCGTGACAGATTATTTGTAAGCACGTAAAGTACACCAACATAGACGGTAAGTCTACATAATAAACATTTTACTCAGGTTCTTAAGTTCACTAATTGAAGCCCCTTGGCATTATTTATGCATAAACTTGGAGATTTCTGCGTCAATCCGTATTAAGGAAAGGTTTCTGAAAGCACAGGTGTCAGTTGGTTTCCTTCAATCAAGGATAACATGTTTCGTAGAAGCAATGTTTCCAGACATTTCTTAGTGTGTAAGATAGTTGTAAGATAAAAACGTAGGCCTACCCTAAGAATTATTAAAATAATATAAAAACAAACTAAATAAACACCGTCACGCCTTTATACCCCAAGCGGGGGTGGAAGAGGTGTACTAAGTAAAATTCCCGACTTCGCATTCATACTGGGATTTTTTCGTTAGAAAAACTACATTTGTTCGACCTAGGTCCTGAACCCAGGACCTCGTGATCACAAAGCGATGCGCTTTGCCACTAGTCCAACGAGGCAGGCATATAATATTAAAATGATGATAAATATGTACAGCGTTCACAAAATACGTGACAATTTCTCAAGGATTATTGTAAACTCGCCACAAAGTAAATTTGTGACATGTTTTGTTAAGTCTCATACATTGAAAGTAATTTCGCCATATACACGAATGCGCTATGCAACCGCGGTGTTCTAAGCGATCACCAAGGTTAGGCAGCATCCGGCTATGTCGGTCTGAGAAGGATAGCGGTAAATGGTATTTTCATATTTGAGCATCATCGTACTTCAGAAGGCACTTAAAGCTGTTGGTACTGGCTATACTTAATGTGGTGATCGTTAAGCCGGGTTAGAAGCATTGTAGGTGCCTTGATAAGTTCCAACAACATGACCACAAACTTGCCTCCACCAATCCGAATCTATACTTTTACCTCGATTTGTGAGTATTAGTCAGGCGTCTGGAATTGTGCCCGGTATATGGCAATACGCTCGTCCCGTATTACATGGGACCTAACATCGTCGGCAAAAAGTGTGTTTCAGTACACCTCTGCCACCCCCGCTTAGGGAATATAGGCGTGACGGTGTTTATTGTTTTTTTTTTTAATATTACTCCTTAAACATTTCTCAAATACTTTTTAGATATAAATATTGTTAGATACGAGTACTTATTACATCAAAACAGTTCGAAAATAATACCAAACATTTTCAAATCAGGCAAACCGGAACCAAAGTAATACACGATAGTGTATTACTTTGGTTCCACCTAGTAAAGTAATAATAATAATCATTTGTCTGTACTCTAGTTTAAGCCGTATTTATTTAATTTTGTATATTGTATGCATTTTTAGAGAAATAAATATTATTATTATTATCGTACTTATGTTTTAGTTCTCAGCTCGCGCTGGTAAAAATGTCATTAACGGGCTAGTCCAAGTAAATAACATAGAGGATATTTGTTAAGATCTAGTGTCAAGCTGTCTGTCGGTTTCATTAGTGTCCTCGTCTATTTGTAAAAACTTCCGTACAATTCTGCAGGTATTTAGTATGGCAGCTTTCTGTATTTGGATATAAATACTGGGATTCAGACCAATAAGTTTTAGACTGTGTTGGAGATATCTTGGTATGATACCAGTAGTTGATAGAACGATAGGGACAATGTATACTTTATCCTGTTTCCAAATTCTGGTTACTTCATCTTTAAGGTCTGTGTATTTGTGCACCTTTTCAGCTATTGTTTTTTGAAGGTTATGGGTGTTTGGGACAGCGATATCTATGAGGTAAGTAGTCTTGTTTATTTTATCCTGAAGAGTAATATCCGGGCGATTGTAATGGATGGTCCTATTAGTGAGTATTGCGCGGTCAAAGTACATTTTGTAAGTGCTGTTTTCAAGAATGGGATCTGGTGAATATTTATAGTATGGTGTATGTGTGTTTGGTGTGAGTTTATATTTGATTGCCAGATTTTGATGAATGATGTTGGCTATTTGGTTGTGTCTGTGTGTGTGTAATCTGTTTGTGTAAGGTTAGGACATGCTCCGGTAATGTGTTGAATATTTTCAGGGTGGCTGTGACATTTTCGGCATCTATCTTCTGTGATTGCGGGATCTTTGATTTTGTGTTTCCTGTAATTCCTGGTATTAATGACTTGATCTTGAATTGCAATTAGGAAACCTTCAGTTTCCGGAAATATTGATCCTATTGTAAGCCATTTGTTAGAAGCTATAGAGTCTACGTGAGGTTGGTCCAGATCGTGTGGGTGACGACCGTGCAATACTTTTTCTTCCACTGTTCTGTCCTTACTTCTTCTGAATCATTTTCTATATTTAGTACAGTTTCTTCAGCCAAATTTAACGGGGAGTAATTGAAATCATTACGGACTATTGCTGTATGGATATCACTACTGATTGCTTTTTGCTGAAAGAATAATCTAAGGTTTGTAATCTGTTTCGACCAAAGCATCGTCAGGTTGATGAGACCTCGTCCGTCATTTAGTCTTTTCAGGGTCATTCTTTCTATGGCAGACTTGGGGTGTAAGTAATTATGTTTTGTTAATATTGTCCTAGTGCTTATTTCTAAGTTGCCTATATCTGTTTTGGTCAATTTTATTATTCCGAACGAGTATGTTAAAATTGGTATGGCATAAGTATTAATCGCTTTTATCAAACTTTTCCCTGTTAGTTGGCTTTTACATATAACCGTTATTCTGCGTTTATATTCTTGCGACGGAGATGCCTTTAATTTAGTATGTTCTAGGCCTTTTGATTGGTGGTACCCTAGGTATTTGTATACTTCATTCGGTTCCATAGCTATTATTCTGTCTTATTTGCCTATTAGGTAATCGCCGGGCCGGATTTTTCTTTTAACTATATGTATCGCCTTACACTTGTCTAAACCAAATTGCATGTTTACGTATTATTATTTATTCTTTCCTTTACACACAATATTATAAAGAAAATGGTAACATTTACAGATAATACTTGCTTAGTTTAAATGGTAGGACATCTGTACCTGAACTAGATAAATTAATAGCTGTATTTCTGGCATCAGCTGTCTTCCCTAGTAGTGATCATAGTAAAAATTAATTCGGGCTTACATTTTTAATTACCATGTAAACAGAAAATATCTACTTAAGGAGACTCACGGAATCTCAAAATTGAAATAATAATAATAAAAAAAAACATGTAAAGTGACGGTCCTCCCTACGTGTAGAATTTGGATGAATAAGTGTGTGTGAGTGGCAAATTTATGCTGGAGACTTAATAAGTTTTCGGCTTCATCGTATGTCAAATTGAGCATAGACCTTATCTTGACAAATTTTCTCATTTAAAGCAAATATATCAATGGTTTTATTAATTTTGTTAAATCCTAGGAAGCAAAAATATCTATTAGCATATGGATGTTTAACATTGGTCTGTTGAAGAAGGGTATTATAACTTTTCGTCTCGTAGTTGCATTATTTTCAACAAGGGTGAACAGCAGCAGACTATGCTGTTGCAACAATTGTGTGCAATAAGGGTATAAGAGGGAGAAGGTAAGTTAGAATTTCGCATTATAAAGGTTATATAATGTGTTTATCAGCATTGAGTGTCAGAATATAGTACATCAACCAGTGGCATACCTTATCAAGAGCAAGCTGAGCATTTTTAAAAATTTCATCAAACGTATCAGCTGAAAACAGCAGTGCAGTGTCGTCCACATAGGAAATGATTTTTCCACCCACAAGGAAAGTCATTTAAATATATAAGAAAGAGACTCGGCCTCAATAAACTGTCCTGTGGCACGCCGTATGTGATAGGTAAGTCATTACTTAAGATTTCACCAATTTTGACACATTGACAGCGGTTTGTGAGGTAACCTTCTAATAATTTCAGATGTTTACCTCTTATTCCTAACCATTCCAGCTTATTAAGAAGTAATGGGACAGAGACCGTGTCAAAGGCTTTCGCCAGATCTAAGAAATTGCCGATAGTTTTTTTTTTCTGCGTCATTATTTTTAACGACATAATCTACAAGCTCGTGGACAGCGTCACTAGTAGATTTGCTGGTTCTGAAACCGAACTGGCTGTCGGAAAGAAGGTTATTTATTTCCATATATTTAACCAGTCTATTATGTATTATCCATTCCAGAATCTTGGAGACAGATGAAAGTATGGAGATCGGTCTATAGTTGGTGATTCGGTCTCCATCGCCTGATTTATGTGTAGGATGTACCACTGAATTCTTTAAGACCATGGGGAAGATTGCTTATTCTAAGCACTGATTAAAAATGTAAGTCAAGATGAGGGCGAATAAATGTCTGTTTTCTTTAAGAAGGTAGTTTGGTATAGAGTCCCATCTCACGGAACAGACGTTTTTTAAACCTAAAATAAGATGCTCCAATTCTGTTTTTTCCGTATCTAACATTATCCATGATTTCATTGCTCGTGCAGACTGCCCATGAAAACATGTTAGGTGTAAAGGGTTTTTACTACTTGTAGTCTTATCAGCTAACGATTTTCCTACCGTAACAATGAACTCATTTACCCTATCTTGCGATTTTGTTGGGCAAAACAGATTTACCAATTCAGATTTTTTTAGCTTTGTTGTGTTTTTGATATTTCTTATTGCGTCCCAAATGTTTTTATTGTTATTACCTGTATTTTCCAAATTCCAATTATTATCATAGGTTCTTTTTAACTTTTTTAGTAGGTTATTGCAGAAATTTCTGTATCTTGTATCGATTGACGTACTTTTTTATGGAGTTTGTCTCTATACCTCATACAACGTACTAATCCTGGTGTTATCTATGGTTTAATAATTTTATTTTGTCGTGATAATTTAATTGTGCCTGAGTTACTGATTAAAGCACGTTGAATCGATGTAACAAAATATTTCATGGAATTATTTGCATCGGTTGAGTCATCAATTGGAGCCCAATTGATGTTAGTTAAATCCCTAGTTAGTCTTGCATTGTTTACTCTACTGATGGTAAATTGAGCGAAGTTTCTTTTTTGTTTATACTTGAGCCTTTACAAAACAGCCTGGTGATCAGGGATTGTAGAATTTAATACAAGAGTGAGAGCTTATAGTTTTGTTTTTAACCTACTTGTGAAAAGGAGGAGGTTCTCAATTCGACTGTATGTTTTTTGTTTGTATGTATGTTACGCGATCATTCCGCCAATTATGAATCGATTTTAATGATTCTTTTTGTAATGGGTTCAGTATAGCTCCAAGGTGGTCCTATTTTAATTTCATCGGTATTGGACCTTGGACTTGGAAGATACACCAGGGAACTCCTTAACGACAAACAATACGAATGCGTAGATTGAGATATTATGGGTATTACGTCAATCCTATACGTACCCTGCCATATAACTAATCACAATATTAACCGACTTCAAAAAAGGAGGAGGTCGACAATTCGTCTGTGTTTTTTTTTATAACGTCTTTATTTATGAACTGATTTTGATGATTCTTTTTGCGTTGGGTCTAGTATAGTTTCGAGGTAGTCCTATTTTATAGAAATCGGTATAGAACTTTGGACTATGAAGACACATCAGGGGACTCCTTAATGGCGAACAGCACGAATGTATAGATTCCGTTATTATGGTTATTATATCAATCCTGCAGGTACCTTGCTATACAACTTAGCAAAATAATGTAATGTAGGTATATAAATATTAGTAAATAATTCACTTGTCACTTAAAATTGTAAAATTAAAATCTTCTTAAAAAAAATGCAAGCGACTTCAAAAAGCAAAAAATAAATATTTGAAGTCGGTGCCAAGTAACCGACTGCACTAACCGGTACCGACTTCAAATATTTATTTTTGCCTTTTGAAGTCGTTTTATTTTTTCAAAAAGATTTTTTAATATAGTATAAACAAGGCATGTTTTGCCATATCTTGTAGGTAGGGTATGGGCTGGTACTAGTACTTCTTATGGGTTCCGGTAATTTGATCAGATATTTATGTTTATATCTCCTACGATGAAGATATTTTTGTAAGACGATAACTCGGTAAGGATATCACTGAGCGTATGGAGGAACATATCTATGGTTTTATTGGAAAGTGATCTATATGCAGCTAATATTGCAGTTTCAGTATTGATTTTTATGATAAGACAGTTACAATCCTGACAGGATGGTTCCTCCACAACAACATTTAAGCTGGATTTAACTTAGATTCATTTTATTGATACACCGTCGTTTCGATATAACCATTTTTTTGATGTATGTATATTATAACCATCTCAAACGGGTACAGTAGGACAACACGATAGCCAACACTCCGTTAAGATCATTATATCGCACTTCAAACGATTCTAGACAAAAGCACAACAAAGCCATCAAAGTTTCGAGAAATACTGAGTATATTTTGAGTTAAGACATTTCTCGGGTTGAGTTACTAAGTTTATACAATCTTCAACATCACACGACGACAAACGACGCGAGAGATTCCGAAACGGAAATTTTATCTATATCCGATGCAACATCATCCATTATTAAAAACAAGTGATAGCGTATGAACATTTATAAACGAATAAGTAGTGCAGCTGCGAGCATATAAAATGGGGGCAATGTTACCGTAAGTGTAACTGCATAATCCAACACAAACGACAACATAAGGTGTATGAGTATATGGATAATTGTAGCTTCGTTTTTCAGACATAATTGTGTTTAAATTTAATATTTAAAAACCGAAAACATACTAAGATTTTTGTGTAGTGTGGAATTTGTGAATAAATTTCATACATTAATTGATAAATAAAAATTAAAAAAAGAATATATTTGTATAAAAACAATGAATTGATGACATGCAACATGAAGTAACTATACATTTGCATTGAAGAATAATCAAAAATATTTTTTAATTAATTGTTTTTAGAAATAGACATATAGTAGTTTTCTTTAACTTAGAAATAGTGAAAAATTGAGATATAAGTAAGCGTTGAAAAAACATTTGACGTTACATAGGGTCACAGTATCATGACATTGAAAACAAACAATGGAGACAAAGAAACTGGTTTTATTCGTTTTTGTGTATTCGTTATCAAAACACTCTCTTTGTTCAGGGTTTTCAGTGGAAGCCTGAGGCAAATTTGGTTTGCTTTATTAGGTACCAGAGTTCGGTGGACGGAAAACATGTCGGTTGTTGAGCAATATGTAAACTAGATACTTCCTTATATTTAAAATAAACATTTATTGATCAAAAACCAGTACAAGGCTAAGGCGGATCTCACGATATCTAATTTCGGTACTTGTGACGTAAATAAACAACACACTATCATTCCCCAAGCGGGAATGACAGAGGATAGGGATACACACACATACAGTCATATAAGGATCTTTTGGCTTGCAACCAAAATCGAAACTAACGCTGTCATCAAGTGAAATGTCACTTTATGGCAGTCGCAGTACCCAAGTCCTTTTTATAATTAGTAATCGCGCCAAGCCACCTGTCGTAATTTTTCCCTGAATTTTCCACGCCCAGAAACCAACGCCCCTCCGTCAATGTCATCTACGAGCCGAAATATTCTTGTAACACTATATTGCTGTTATTGTTAGGTTCCAATATAATACAGGACTAGCCCGTTGTTATTATACCGGACACAATGCCAGACCCAGGACTGATACTGATGATGTGAATTATTCTGTCATAAAAATACACTTTGTCCGACTTACCATTTATCACAAGTTTGATATTCATATAGAAAGATAGCAAAAGTCAGTGTAATGGATCAAAAATGAACGTGCTCTATATGTGCCTAAGTTTACATCATTATTGTGTGATCTATATAACTTTGGGCAATTCCAGTTACATCCACATCAGGTAAATCGGCCAATTCGCCCAGCACGATATGCCATAGCAAACGTTTTAGTTACTTTACTTTAGGGCGGCTCAATAAAGCCACCGACTCGCCGACTCGACTTTATTTAATGGGAATGGGGAATCTTATGCTAACTCAAAACAAAACAAACTCACCAACATACGAGTAATAGTGGTGACGAGACAGTATATTCAGTGTGTAGAACTCTTCAAATTAAAATCTTCTTTTAAGTTACGCGAATATTATGCATGAAGTACAACTATTTTCACGGATTTTATTACTCTTGCCGTTACCATGGGTGCTGTATGTATAGCACTGAAAACTTCGGGAACTTAAAACTAAAAATAGACCACGATAAAGCCCGTAAAATTATTAAATAAACATAAAAATAAAAATCGACCTTTACAGTATCAATGCAATAGGCCTTTGCCCAGCATTAAAACAATGTAGGTCGCCTTATTTAAACAAATTCCAGCTTAGCCAATATAGGCATCCTGCGACTCTCTCTCTCACAAATCGAGCTGGGAGAGATTAGGTAAAAAATGGTTTAAGTAAAATCTCCTAATCATTTCTTTCCAATTTGATTATGGTAACTGATGAAGCCCAACAGATCGCGGGGCAGATGAACGAGACATCATCTTTCAAAATGATTCGTCCGTGAAATTACAACCGACTGGAGATATTTTGTGTTCAACCAGCATTCGATCAATGCTTCGGTTACCAAAACGCCCCATTAGCATTTATTACCGAGGGTTTTCGCAATAATAAATTCAGAGGATTTTTAGAAAATACCTTATAAGTGATTTTTTTTAACCCGTACTCGTTGTTAAGTGTATTTATTTGTGTTAACACAGAGTATTTGGATCACCAGGTACGTAAGAACACTACGGCAAAGGGCAGCACAAAAGATCTCATCGGGTCGAAGTGCGCTTGAGTTTACGCAGCCCATTAATATGCCAATTAAAATAAGATAAGATAGGCTTTGATGAATTTCTTCTTTATTAAAAAAAGTGACGATCTTCTTAGGGCGGTTGGCAGAGATTGGATGAGAGTAACCGAGGATCGTACTCAGTAGCTTGCGATTAGAGGCCCATGTGGCTACATAGACTCCGCACCAGCAATAATTACAGTTTTGTGAGTGTGTTTACAAACATGTATTTAACAAACACAGTCATCTAAACCATAACAAAGATTCGTGGGTCACGCAAAGATTTGTCTAGTGCGAGGACTGCACCTGCGATTACTTGATGCAGTGAGTGGAGCTGCCTACGTTGTAACTAAACTAAGTTTTCGTCAATTGCTATATAACACTGAATTATTATAATATTAATTATAGGTTTAATAATATTTATTAAACCTGTAATTGATTATGTTGTATTTGATTAACAAAAATAGTACGTATTTTCTGTAAAAAATATTTTATAAATATTGTAAAATAATCCATCTACTATTGCATGAATAAATAAACTATTAAATAAAAAAATAAACTATTGAATAACAAAGGATTTTCTACACAACCTTCTGTATAACAGGAAATTTCTTCTCAAATTAGTGAAGAATTTAAGAATCGCTTTGTACATTATAATTTTATTAGAAAGATTAAAATAGGATCTTTTTTTACACATATGGGTTTTTTTATAAATGGTAACATATTCATATTCAAAGGTTACTTATTCATGTAGACCAAAATATACTTTGTGTAAAGTAAAGAACTGAACTTAGAATATAATTAAGACTCCAACCACACATTCAGAATATGATTTCTGTGGAGAAGGGCCAAACCTCTACGGTTTGAGTGACTAATAAAACATAATCTCATGTATATTACCCCACTATTTTTTATCTTTCCATATCGTCACACATAATTCCCTGGTGACCACATCTATCGACCACAATGGGCCCAAACGTACCTATATATTTCTTACAGTAATTTCATTAATGGCCACAAATAACATTCAATGTTAAAATTTATGGTGCGTAAATGTTTTACGTACATTTTTTATAGAACCTGTCACGAAAATAACAAGCATTTGAAGACAAAGTGTTTTTTTTTCTCCTATTTTTCCCTCAATCCAATATAGGGAATGTATTCTCTAGACCCAGTAAATGAGATGAGTGTAAAAAGCCTTTCCAATCTGAACCTCTAAAAAGAATAGAATAAACAATAGTACCTTCGGGAAAGTTTTCTTATTATTTAAGAGGTCCGGTATGTATAATGCATGAGCTGTGATTTATACGAGAAACTGAATAATTCGGATGTAATAATTCGGATGATGCACTTAGTTCGAATCCAATTTAGGCTGTCCTTTTGTTTTAAGGGTTGTTAAATAATTTGACTTTGATGACTTTGTGTTTATACGTAACCAATTTGCAAGGGTCTTTGTTTTACTGAGAAATATCCACTTATCTGTAGGTACATAATAAAGCAAGAGTTTTGAACGTCAAATAATCATTACACAGCCTAAAAAGCTAATTAATACCTACACATACATATTGATAACAACTGGCACGTTAGTGGCACAATGCGGCTGGCAATTACGAGTAGTCTAATTTAAATCCTAGATTAGAAAAATGACTTTCTTTATTTTTTAAACAGGCCCACACTAGGATACTATTCCTATATGGTGGGTGCGCTTACAAATAAGAAATTCACATACAAAAATACCCAGACCAAAACAGACATTTGTGGGTCACACAAAGATTTCTTCCATGCAGGGATCTAACCCAATTCAAAGGGCGGAGAGGCTCTGAAGCACTGGACCAAGCCATCCGTCTGTTCGCCGTGTGTCCTACATTATTAGGACATCTCTTTAAAAGAATCCGTAACCGGCGCCCAAGTATGTTTAAAACTATAACAGTGGCGAAAGCGAGAGAGTTTTGTAAGGAAAGAACCTATTAAAGCTCTGTACTACAGAGAAATTTCCATAGTGGTTAGGTTAGGTTGAGTAAGAATTTTAATGCTTACAAATCGAATCAGGTAATTCAGTATTACCAGTTATACTTCGGACAATAAATAAATAATGTAAGGAACCACTTTTATTTTGCATAAATGTGTAATACATACACGAACGTACTTCACGAAGAGTCCCATCCTTACTGCTCTCTCGCCTCGCTATCAGGGTTCATAAACTTTTTATTATACAAAAATATCAACGAAAGGCGTGTTGTCGCTACACTCGATAAATTAGACTTGTTATAACTAAATAACAGAGCGTGAGAGAGTCAGAAGTCACCAACTAATAATATATCACGTGCTGGCCGCGATAACATTGCCCATAGGGATTTATGTGTGCCGATTACGATACTGGACTGTATATTTTCCTATACTGAGATAACAATGGTATAGTCGTATATCGGTATTTCCATTTTCCTAACGATGTGTCATGGGTTGCTAATTTATTGGGAACGAGGTTGTGACCCGTATAATGAGATGGCATGGTCAGCAGATATTGAAAGAGAAAAATGTAACCATATATGGAACATATGATAATATCCTATGTTGTTCCACAGCTGGGCAAAGGCCTTCTCTCACAAATCGAGGTGAGAGAGATTAGGTCATACTCCACTACGCCGACCCAGTGCAGATTGGTGGAGGCAGGTTTTTGTAGCTGCTGTTGGAACTGAACTGAAGCCTCATAGGAATTTGGTTAACGACTACCACATTAACAAACGGTCACCCATCTCAGACAGACCGATGGAAGATAAAATACTCAAATTCATTAGGGACTTGTATTGAGTTCCTAGATTTTTTTAGACTAGTTTAGTGTTACTCATGATTTTTTTTCTGAATTTGCCCCGTTTGCTGGAAACAAAATTAAAACAACGCGAAAAAATCCTTAAATGGGTTTTTATACAAAAAAAAACAACATACAGTCGAATTGAGAACTTCCTCATATTTAGAAGTCGGTTAAAAAATTAAAAAAAAGTTTATTTTTTCAACCTACCACAAATACCTACTGTATTTGAACTAACAAAAGTTAATTATAAAAAGAAATATAATTATATGACCACGTCACAAAAAACGGTCACAACTCTGGTCCAACTAACCAACGATCTTCCGTTGGGCCGGTTGGTGACGTCACAGACGCCAACAAATAAAAAAAAAAACAATAAATCCATGTATATCATCATACTCGATCCTTTGATTTGGAAATTTTTAAAAAATTGCATTTATTTCAATCCAAAAACATCTATTTAGTACCTTTGCTGGTACGAGGCATGGTTTAGTCCATAGTCACACAAAACGCGGAAGTGCGCTTATTGGCAGGGGATAAGCTTATCTTACATGAGTCGTATTGAATTGACAAGTGGGCAATGTGTTGACACATTGCGTTAATGCATCTATTCAATTTGCAAGACGCTGCACTTAGCGTCTCGATATCAATGCATCGTGATATGTATCGTATTCAACCTACTTGCCATCTTGCTATTTAATGAGTTGTAATGGTTGTAATTTGTGTTGAAATAAATAAATATTAAATTACACGGTTACGCCACTTACGTCAGTAAAGAGAGCTCACTCATTCCATCCTCCTCGCAGTATCAATGTAATAAACATACAAACTTTCACATTTATAATATTAGTAGGAAGTAGGATTTGACTAGAAAGCAATTTCTGTCTGTTCCAAAGCGTAGCAAAGCCGTAGCGCATGCTACGAGTGACTCACTTATCCTGCGCACTCTCGCTGTACTGAACGCTCTCCTTAATGGCAATCCTGGGCCTGTAACCAAATTAACGTTACAGTCGCTAACGCTAATAGAAAGCGCGTAAAAGTTTCTTACGGGTATGAGATTTTCAATGAAAAGTCACGAGGTCAATACAAGGCGAGAGAATAGAAACAAAATGAATGAACAAAACTTTAGACAGGAACCTAACAAATGTTAGGTTCCTGTCTAAAGCCATGCGGACGAAGTCTAGGGCATAAACTAGTTCTACTAATATTATAAATGTGAAAGTTTGTATGTTTAGATGTTTGGGTGGTTGTCACTCAATTACACAAAAACGGCTAAACGGATTTGGCTGAACTATGGTACACATATAGTTTATTACTTGAATTAATACATAGGATACTTTTAATCCCGGAAAAATGTTTGGTTCCTGTCTAATGTCAACGCAGACAAAATCGCGGGCAGAAACTAACACTCAATAATTTCGAGTTCATTCTATGTAGTTTCGAGTTCGATCTAAGTAGCCAAATGGCAGTACGGCTAATTTGATTCTTAGGGCTTGTTTCACCACCCTGGACTTAAGTGCTGGTGTCGGATAGGGCTATTCAGAGATGGTTGAATTCGTAGGTGGATTTACTTGCAACTTTAATTGTTGAATTGAGAGTGGTGAAAGAGGCCCTTAACATATTTACTGCAGTATTCATAATCAAACGATTATAGAAAAACGTGGTTTATATCGACAGTTAAAATAAACGCTCGTACGAGTACACGCTACACTATATCAACCGTATAAAAGTTAACAACTTCATCAATAAGAGTATGTAAAGGATAAATATTTTATGTTAGATTTTATAACACACGACCCGTGTGTTGACGACGCCATACCGATATGAAGATAGGCAGGTAGGTCGTTAGTCAGTTAATTGTGATGTGGCGATTTCAGAAGTTTGCAATTTCCATCCTTGATTAAACCAGGACATTAATATTAACAAGCAATACACGAAGCAGAGGCCTCTCTCTACTGTTTGAACAAGGCCAAGGCCGGTCTTACCGGCAGTATCCGACTCTGTTTTTTTTTAAACGACACGTAGCCCCTCTTAGACACACGAATACTTCACGTGTCATGGGTGCGTTTACAAACATTAAAATTCATGTGCACATACACCCAGACCGAAACAAATATTTGTGAGTCACACAAAGATTTGTTTCCTGCGGGAATCAGACCGAGACTATTGAATCACGTGGGCGGCTTAAGATCTTAACCAGAGGACCAAGCCGAAATTACCTGAAGTGAAGTTCGATCCTTATTATACGAAGTCCTTCGTTCGAAGATATAAACATGCAGCTCTCTCTACTCGCTTGGCAGTCCGCTAAGTTTTTTAGAGACGTCAACGCCTCCTCTATGGTATCTGTGGACATAACCTTTGCGACTATTCCGTTTAGAAGTAGTACATTTCAACTTTACCAACGGGTAGGGCGGGTTGGGTCCTTATATCTTCGAACGAAGGACTTCGTATAATAATGATCGAACTTCACTTCAGGTAAGTTCGTTTGATCACTTATTATACTGTGTCCTTCGTTCTCGATATAAACATGCAGCTGTTTAGAGCTATAAGGGTAAAGTTGAAGTATACCACATGAATGTCATTTTTAAGCGTGAGCTCTTAAACATAACATGCCATGAGTACATTTGTATAACACATTTCCGTTGTTTGCATTGATATACAACACAAATACAACACATATATATATATATATATATATATATATATATACAGACGAGTATATATACACATATATTGTTTCTTACAACCAGTCTGTCTAACTTATTCAAAATAAATTTATTTAATCAAATTCTACGCTATATAACATGTTATGTTATATAGCGTAGATCCATCCCCACAAAAATCTTTAAAGCACCCGCTATAGCACACCTGTTGTCCATAACTCCTTACTACCGGGTAATAATAATTAGTGATTAAACGAACTTACCTGTACGTGAAGTTCTATCATAATTATACGAAGGGCTTCGTCCGAAGAGATTAGAATATAACACAATGTAGTATCGCCTAATGCATAGCCATTCCTCACTATTTTTAGGAGAACACAATATACATTTTTTTTAAATAGTCACTAATTTGACACCGCGGCCTGTCACTTCATTTAGTTTGGAGAGGCGTTCCTACTTGTAATAATGTATGTACCTACTTTTGAATATTTTAAGGGACGGGAGGGAGGGTTTGCTAATCTCTTCGGACGAAGCCCTTCGTATAATTATGATAGAACTTCACGTACAGGTAAGTTCGTTTAATCACTAATTATACTCGGGCTTCGTCCTCGAGATTAGAATATAACACAATGTAGACTTTTAGAGATAAAGAAAATATTCAAAAGTTACATACAGCCAATTGAGTAAAACATACTTGAAACTTAGTTTTGTATATTAACAATCAATGAATGAATAGTTAATACAGAAATTTAACAATTATTATCAAGAATTGTTCTCGCAAAACAGTCATCATGAGATATAATTGTAGACCTATTATAAAATTTTCAAAGGTATTGCATGTGTTGCTCCAACCCCCTGCATTTCTAATCTTATTGAGGGAAACACTAAGTCTATCAGCGGCAGATGTTGACGCATGCCGTGTGCTATGACCACTAAATACGGACGTGTCTATACTGCATAAACATAAAGGACATATTCTTTAACCACCGACTTAGTGTTTGAAAAGTAATAGCTTTATAAGGCTTCCGAAAACTTATAAATAAGCAATCAGTATCTTTGCGTAACGGACTAGTAAACTTAAGATAACAGTCGTATGTCCTTTCCGGGCATATTCCCGGTTTTTCATGAAAAAAGGAGATGGTAAGTAAAGGTTGGAATAAAATCGAGAAGTTTTTATCAAATCAGAGATCTGGATTTCGATCCTTGAAGGTAAAATGTTAATGTTAGATACCACAAAAATAAATTTTGTAAAAAATGGTGCTTGATGAGCAGTTATTAGGCCAACAAAGTAACTGATTTTGAGTGATTTTTACCATATTGAAATTTTCATTTGGAAACCATTCAGAAATTTTACCAAATATATATATTAGTCTATCTATCTATCTATCTATCTATAACCTCACGCCAGATCCCTTGCGGGGTAGGCAGAGAGTACAGAGTTCCAACAGGTTCTTTCCTTACATACCTCTCTGGCTTCCTCGACTCTCATAGTTCGTCTCATACACGCTCGCCGGTTACGGAGACTCTTGACTTTTCCATCAGATAAGACTCGGTTTATTTGGTCGTGGTAAGATAGTCTAGGTCTTCCCCGGTACCTGCATCCTTCCACTTTCACATTGTATATCTGTTTTGTCATTCTTTCCTCTGGCATTCTTTCTATATGCCCGAACCAACGGAGCATGCCCTTTCTCATCTTTACACCGATACTATCTTTCATACCTACTCGCTGTCTTACTATGCTGTTGCTAATGCGGTCGGTCAGCTTCACTCCGCACATCTTCCGCAGAGCTCGCATTTCTACCGCATTTATCCTACTTTCATTCTCCTTCTTACATACCCAGCTCTCGCTACCATATAACAGCGTTGGGACAAGAACTCCGTTATGTATGGCCAGCTGCGCCTTATATATTAGTATCCTAAGTTATATCATATTTGAGTATGGGGGGCCTCATCCGGTGCCCTATGCTCTTGAAAAAACGTTTTATTCTACAATCATCACATTTTTTTTAATAAAATTAAGTTTAAAGCCAATCTGATTAACGAGAAGAAATACCATCTACAACTATGAAACTATACTATACATCTAGATTATTACCAATACAAATACCAATACCATTCTGTAAGACATGTATCATATTGTTTGAACGAATTTTCAGAAAGTGAGACCAAGCTTATGTTATTTGCCCGTGGAGGGATACCACTTTTAATCATGGCTGTCAGGATGATACTCCTGCCACCAGGGTAATCTTGGTGTGGATATCTCGGTTGCTGGAAGAATGAGATATTATTAAATTTTTATTTGCTTTAAACTCATTGAGTTCCGAAACTAGTAAGCTTATAAAGAGAGGGTACCATGGGCTACTTTGGTACTATCATGATCCCTTTATCATTGTCATTAATGATAGGATTTTAGTATAATTGTAAACAGCAAAAAAGGCATACAAATAAAAGCCTTTCCAAGAAACAGTGAAAGCATTTATATAGTAACCGCTTCAGGGTCTTTGTGCCATGAAATGAACTGGTCATATTTTTTATTAATTCTACTGGCAATCAGATCGATTAAGGCAAGAATTACCGGGCTTAGTTTTAATAACCTGAATAGTCGACTCAGATAATTCCCATTCTATATCGGGATGGGCGAGTCTGGATTCAGTATTTGCTATCACATTATCTTTAGATGCAACGTAAGACGCAAACACATAGTCGGCGACGTTCACACCATTGCCATTTGTCCGGTGAAGCTGTAAAGGCCCCGCGGCCAACAGCGTAGATCAATCACACACACACCATTACCATATTCTCTTGGTGATTTCTGACTAATGTGGAAACTGTATACCTCCCATACGATTGATGTATGAGATTGCAGTCGTATTGTCAATTTGTAAAATATTTTGACAAAAAGTAAGAGTTTTATTAAAATTTTCAAGCCAATAAATGCAGTTAAGATTTCTAAATAAATATATGCCTAGATTTTTCACCATCGCTTCACATACCGCTAACCTTCTCTTTACCACAGGAAATACCTACCCCGTTGTTGAGGTATCAAAGAAAATTGCAGGTAGTATCATGTTTAATGCTATTAAACGGCGTTTTTATCGCGCGTTTCCACCAGACTAAATCGGGTTTTATCATGTCAGGGACATTTAAAGCCGTAATAGTAATATTTTTAATTAAATTTAAATATTTATGACATTGGAAAAGTTTTATGTATAACCACTCATATTCTATTGCAGGACAGGCTGAACTTAATAGCCCTACAAATCTTGCAACCCGCGAATTGTACACCGTTTAATTGTCAAAAAATATTAATTATCCAGTTCAGCATGAATGCGACATACTTTTTAAAACAGTAAACTCACCTGGAAAGTTTCTAAGTTTATAATATAGCCGAGGAATTTACAACTTGTGCATGGAACTTTTTTTTTTTCTTTTCGTTAACTACAAAACCTAGTGAACACAAAATCATTTTTTTTTATCTATAATGTTTTTAGACCATCCTTGGTTAGGTGCCTACCAGAAAAAAAATCGTCAAGATTATGTGTGGACAAATGGTCTTTTAATCTTAGTTATTTTATAATATGTGTGAAAACGAAAGCACAGCACTGTGCTTAAACCAAATGGTTAAACGTTAAATTGATACAATTTATTTTCCCAAATAAAGCGTGAGTATTTACGGTGATCGGGGTGTATTTTAACAATAAAGTATTCATATTCGACGTCTATAGGGCTCATAAAGCTAATTAGTTTTAAGAGCTTGACGGCAATTCGCAAATCTTCCAATATAAGTTATCGGTATCTATAAATTGGTTAAGGGATTTTAAATTTAAGAAATATTCCTGGCAATTACTGAATTTTACATGCTTGGTATTAAGAAATAGCGCCGGACTCTAAAATATTGTTAATAGCGTCAACAAAACAAAGGTTTTCCGTTTTGAAATAAGATATTTTCTTATGTCTGAACTGTCTATATTATCGGGCATGCAAAAGGAATTTTGTAGCCTTTAATATATGAAATGACAGTAGGATCATTAGTTAACAATGACCATTAGTGATACACTGCCAGCATAGTTTACCGTATTTATCAATGATTCTGGTTGGCTCGATTCCGATGTGTTAGCTTTGAAGATGTCGTTTGCCGATTGTCACCAGTGCATGCGCAAGCTCCGTTACTATTCGCAACGCCCCCTACTGCCTGCGAGCTGGAAGGGACACCTTTCCAGTTTTTTGTCCAAGGGGACGTTTCAAATCAGAGACAGATTTATGAACTGCATTCGCTGAATATAATGAAATCTGGTAAATTTTCGTTAAATAAATATTTATCTATTTTTGTAATATGGATCTGAGATTCCATTTCCTTTTTTAAAGAAAAAAATATGAAGTTCTTACTCGTCCTAGAGTTACAGTATTGGCAGTTGCAAAGGATGCGAACTGTGTCCATTAAAAATTTCAGTATTGCGGGATTCTTATTTTCTGTAGAAATCTACAAGAATATCGCCTGACTTAAAGTAGTTACAGTCGACATGAGTTGCCTTTGGTTAATTTCGATAGGTTTATCCCTTTCGACGACGACTTCCGTGACAGCTACCTTAATTTCAGCAATCAAGATAGGTGGATCTATCAGTGAGTAATTTCTTGGTGTCGAGCATTTAACAGTAAGCTCTTTACGCATGTTTGTTGTCAATCCTTGTGTAGCATAATGTTTCAGCCTTATGGCAAGAACATTCTGTACTTCTTTTCCATACGATTGGGTAATAGTTGGGTCTTAGTCCAAAATATCAAGAACATCGGCCTCTATTTCTTTTGAAATTCAGACTACAGTAGCTGCACATACCCGATTCGGGTAAGGCCACCGCGTTCACCGAGTTAATAAGTTTGTAGGCGCTTGAACAATATAAAATCTTCTTTAACATCTGGAGCGGTTAACTCCGGTTCATGGTATCAGGTTCTGACAGCAGTTAAGAGATAGCTACAAATTTGCTATCCGCAAAACTGTTTTTTCAGTAAGAGACAGTCCCAAATGGCAAAGCATGTACTGTCCGCAACCTGTTTTATGTAATGACAGGAAACAGTCCCTGATCTGAATACGCCGCGTACTGATTGCCTTGTCTGAATACGCCACAATATTATATAAAGAGGCCTCTTCAAGAGGGCACTGGACTGCTATAGGCTGATGTTGATGATGATGATGATCAGTAAAGAGATAGTCTCAAGTTTTTACAAGTACTATCCACAATACTTCATAAAGCCTATACGATCTTTGTACTACCTATTAATCTAGGTATCACGTATTATACGCAGTTATGGCGAAAAAGATCAGGGGAATATTATTAACTGTCAAAACAGTATCAAAATATACATCAATTCTACTGACCCCGAAAGGGGAACGACGTGATAATTTTAGTTTTATATTCTTTACCATCATAAGAATAAAAAATAAAAATAATAGGGGGTAGGCACTTTTGAAGATGCAAAAAGTAGTTCATGCGAAATGTTATTTACTTTATTTATCGATAATATCCTATTAAACATGTTGTAGTGGAACAAGAAACAACTAGTTACAATACCTTCGATATTTAAACGCGGAATCCGGAGATAATTGTGAATCCTTAATTTTCCTTAACTATATGACGTCAGTTTTTATATAATTTGAGTTCATATTTTCTGGTTTTTCTCTTTATATGACCAATCAGATTCGTCGTCATCATATTTCCTCTTAAGCATTTTGCTGAAAAACAAACCAAACACGAGAACGAAATAAACACGTGCGGAACGACCGAACACTAGAAACGCGAATGAAGTGACAGGCCGCGGTGTCAAATTAGTGACTATTTAAAAAAAATGTGTATTGTGTTTTCCTAAAAATAGTGAGGAATGGCTATGCATTAGGCGATACTACATTGTGTTATATTCTAATCTCGAGGACGAAGCCCGAGTATAATCAATCATTACTTATCAGATATCAGTGCATTCTCCATCTGTTATGTCTTCTATATATAGTTTTTTTTTTTTTCATAGATGTCTCTTTATATAACGAGAGTTGAGGAATTTCCGATCCAGAACTTTGTTTATATGAAATTAATCCCTTTATAATAATTCTTGTATCATAGAAAACCCTTCCGAAACGAACTATGAGAGTGGAGGAAGCCAGTAAGTAAAGAACCTGTTGGAACCCTGCACCCCCCGCCCACCCCGCAAGGGGTCCGGCGCGACGATATAGATAGAGATAGATAGAAAACTCTTACTGTCTACTAGATCTGGAAACAAAGTATGTTAGTACCCAATCTATAACAATATAAGACAAATAAGAGAGGGAAACCTGTTTCCCCACTAAAGTGACTTAGTACCCACCAAGAGACCACCAAGTCGTATGTGGGGCTTTTTTTTTTTTTTGTTCATGATCTCTTTTTTGAGTACAGTACCAGACAAAGGCTACAAATTATATTGGTGATTATAAGGATGCTTTGCTATAATTATTTATTTAATTTATGATAAAGTATTTTCCTTTATGTCAAAGTTCGGTTATGTTTAATGTTAGTTATATTTATAATCTTTAAAGATGTACATATATCAAAATTTATATTTATACATTTTTGTACTAGAGGCCTTTGTACTAATGTCCTTATCTAGAGCTATTCCTCACTTAAGGCTATGTACATTAACTATATGATCTCCCCCCCCCGCCCCTCCCTCATTTTTGGGTTTAGAACGAAGGGCAGTGCTGATGTGTGGTAACCTAATTTAACCTGCCCCACTGTTAAACCATACCACTACTATTATTATATATTTCGAAACTATCCCGGAATCATTTCCATGTCCTGAGTGGCCACATAAATATTTATGTATCACTTAACGATTCGTTCTTGCGCAATAACGCCCGCGAACATTCATTTTTGGCAATACGATCGGGCCACCCCTGACCCATTATATTACTGATGAAAATTACACGCTTATTTAATTTAGTAATGACTTAAGTAGCGAATAAGTCGTTCAATATCATAATAATATTTTATTTTTTTTGCGACCGCGATTTCCCACTTGGGATCTGGCGTGGTCTTATAATTAATAATAAATAAATAATATCAAGTTCCCTAAGACTAAGGTTATTGCTGATACTACATAATATTTATCATACCTGTGATAAAAATATATTTTTGATAATTCTTGTTTAAGATAATCTATACTTTTAAATATTGTAACTCAATATTTCATCAACTATAGCATGTCAACCTAATATCGTTAAATTTTTAAATAGGTATTATTATTAAGTCATTTGCATGACTTTATTTTCTTTTATATATAGATACATTAATAAGATACATGTAACATGTGCATGTAATAATTTAAATGTAACAATATGAAAAATGCAAATTTTTGTATGACATCTCCAATCCAATATTTTTACACTGAACCACCTTCAAATAAATTACAGCATATATAGTGCTCTAAAACCACCTGTTTCCATAATGGTAGCAGGTTGTGTTTGTGTCATATCTCCGATATCCTAACTGTACCAGAAACATCACTGGTGCTCAATATAAATGTACACATTCAAAACTAAACACAAACCTATTTTTATAGTTATTAATTTCTTGAATAATTTTATTTGATTATTTATTATTTATTGATTATCATATTATCAAACAAAAGTATAATAAAAACATCTAATTTTTCAATTCATGAATTGATGTATAATCTTCCCTCTGTGTGTCTTAAATTTCTAATGTATTAATTACACTATAAATGATGCAGGACGTAACCAAAAACCAAAACCATTGGACTCATTACCCAATAGAAAGCTGAATAGCTCCTAATAAATTTTTTATTAGTATATTTAATATGACTCTAATGTCTATTATTAGCATTGAGTTTCTTTGTGGGATAAGGATTACAGCACAGTTGTGATCATCTATCTTTAATTAAATTCTAATGAGAATGGCTATAAATTGTATATCAATTATTAAAAAATTATGTTTCTAATAATAATGTTAAATATATGTAGGACCAGATTTTTTAACCTTCACTTGTCTGGATTACTTGCAATATTTGCACAAAACCAATAAAGTTATGTTTGCCGTTGAAGGCAGACGGACACACATTTTTATTAGTGTCATAGATACATTGTTACATACCAAAGTCAGTAATAATAATAATGTTGTATTCCTGAATGTTTAACTGATTTTTTTCATTAACTTAAAAAAAAACAAAAACAAGCCTTTGTGTAAAAAAGCCTAGCAAGATTTTCTTACCTCACATTCTCTGGTAGGAGACTTCCAATGTCCATTGTTATTTGTTTTTGGTGGGCTGATAGGTACACTGTGGTTTAATATTTTTACACACCGGATGAGGATTGTTGTTCTATGTTGGTTACAACACTGTTAGACTTTGAAATTTAAACTACTGCTTATGAATAGATAGTAATAATTCCATATTGGTACTCCACTATATTAAAACTCATTTAATACAAAATATGTACTGCTGACCACAAAGATTCTTATCCCAATCAATGTTTCATGACTGTATTGTTAGGACTCATCTTCCCTGGCTACCCTGCAAGGGGTCTGGGCTGATAATATTGATAATTATTAGTTTTATGGTAACTGGATAGACCAGGTATTTTATATTATATTTTGAGGGTGTATGTGTGTAACACAAATTATTGCACAACTTGCCTGTCTTAGCATCGGTAGGCTGAGATATTATATTTGGAATATTTCCACAATTCTGTTGCTTGTAAGTTACAACAGGCATTGTGCATTAGTAGAGATTACTTTGGCTCATCTGTTTATAAGCCCTGTTCAGGGATAACTATTGCTGGGTTTACCTTTTTTAATACAAGTGCTCATAATATTAAAATCAAAATTCTTTGTGTAATAAGCCCCACTTTGGGCTATTTCAGGATTATTATACAAGTATGATATATTTAGGCGTAGAAACAACGTAACGAGAGAGAGAGTCGAGGAAGCCAGAGAGGTATGTAAGGAAAGAACCTGTTGGAACTCTGTACTCTCTGCCTACCCCGCAAGGGATCTGGCGTGAGGTTATAGATAGATAGATAGATAGAACAACGTAACGACATCTTTAACGAGGGTGTTGCGATGACGAAAAATAGTATTTTTCACCGATTGAATGGGTGTCGTTATAAAATGTTTACTCGAGTGGGCACGAAACGTCTTTCGCAATGGTCTTTTTTACGAGTACTACCCATTGTTTGTACCTATGAAATAACTGTTTTGAATTTGAAATAATCATACTAAAAGAGGGAAAAGGAGATGTGCTGTGTATACATACCCACATTTTGCTGACGATGTTAATTCCCAATGGGGTGAGTCTGTTCAAACCAGTCAGAACTCCAGACTTAGAACTGAAACTAAGAGACAAAACATCAGTGACACTTTGTTCGTACTTGAAACTTGTAATTTGTATACATTCAACATTTCAAAAATCTATTTACAGCCACTAACAATGTATTTCCGGAAATATGTTGAACAATAACTTGCTATAAAGGGGTTCAAAATATAGGTCGCTGAATTTGGGGCAGCTTGCCTTTCAGGATATAATTTCGTAAAGTTAAATAATAATTAAAACCCTCACGCCATTTAATAAATGTGTTTACGGCAGTGTGACGTGTTGGGTGCGGCGTACAACGTTTATAATTGAAAATGGTCACGCGACCTTCTATTTTTAAGGGAAGTAAGTATCTAAAGGGGAAACGGACAGGATTATAAATTAATAAAACCACCTATAGTTCCTAAGCTTGGTTGCTAAGTCTGTCGTTCCGGTATTGTGTACACCAACATAATATCGCCGACGATGTTAGGCCCCAATATAACAGGGAGGCAGTTTTTTATTAATTTATTTAATTCTACGGTGTTGATTGATTAAGTTTGATATGATATGATATTTAGTTTAATATATATAATAATAATATAATAATATTATCCCTGTTAAGAAACTGTCCCACTGTTGGGCACGGGCCTCCTCTCAAACTGAGAGGGTTCAGGCCATAGTCCACCACGCTGGCCCAGTGCGGGTTGGCGAACTTCGCACACCTTCTCTCTCTTAGGCATGCAGGTTTTTTCACGATGTTTTTCTTCACCGTTAAAGCAGGCGATAATTGTTTTTTCAGAAGTGCGTGCCTAGGTTTGAACCCAAGACCTCTGATTTTGCAGTCCAACCGGTCTAACCACTAGCCTATCACTGCTGCTTGATATTTAGTTTAATTAAGTATAAATGATATTAATTTATGATAATCTAATGTTAACTGCGCATTGGCCGCGCAGTGCACGAGCCACCTTGTTTTCCGGCGTCAGCGCAATTTGAAAGTGTTCGGTTCCATAAACTATTAATAAATGTTAGTTAGTAAAAAAAAAAGAATGAAATATATAAAAATAAAAGCAAGCAAAATAAATAAAGAACATACCTTTACCATTATACCGATTACAATTCCAGACTCTGGACTTGGATTTGAGCCCAGTACTTCGTGATCGACAGTTGCAATTTTAACAACGGCATGTCGCAAGGGGTTTGCTACATTTTACAGAATATTATTCTTACCAATGCCGTATGAAGTGTGATCCTAGTACAATCATTCTGCGTTACTAAGGATAATGAAATTTATTAAAATTTGACTCGTCCCCATTTTACTTAGTGCCTAATCAGATGTATGATTGATTCTGCAGAAATGGTTTCTGTGCCTGACGATATGTGTGCAACAAGCTGCATACACAATGTTTTGAAACTAAATTTGTCAAGCAGTTATCCCGTCAGTACACATCAAAATGTTTCCTCAGGCAGTTGAGGCAGAGACTTAGGTATAGTGTGAAGCTGAGACTATACCAACGTCGTACATTGTAAGTCATCAGTTATCTGGCACATTATAAATCAACACGGCTATCAAAAACTTGATAAGTAAACAGCGCACAAAATGATTTTCAAAAATAAAATCAAAGCGGAACGTTTCACGTTAGATCTTGTAGCTACTTGAAACCAATTAGGAAGGTACGCTATCATATTTTCGATAACTAACAAAACATATCCCAATAGACGATTACATTCACAAGAAAGAATGCCATCAAAAGTCAAAATATCAAGGTAAACAATGTGTAAATAATGTTATTCAGTGTACCCTATTTTCATTTGTCTTTCATACACTGTACGAGAAGTTTCGCCGACACGCTTCAACTATCACTTGTAACATTTTCCCTTTAATGTGTCTCCTTCTTTTTACGGCTGACCTTTGTCGTAGGCTGTACCTGTTTATCATTTTGAGGGGTCACGTGTAAACTTTTGTTGGACAATTGATGCGTCTTTTGTTATTATGTAGAGATGGTCGGATATACTCAGAACACTATATTGTGTATCTATGTCCTCATTTCAGTTGAATTACTTCAAAGCGCCCATTTAAACAAGGGTACGGTAGCCGTGTTTTCTACATTAGCTTTCAGAATTAATTCACCGAAAAAGTACGGGCGCTTTTCTATTTCTAGTCTCTCCTAACGTCAGATACACGTGTAAAAAAATAATTTACGAAAGTTCGGATTGATTGACATTTTAACACTCGATCACGCTAAACTTGTGCGGAGATAGATAGAATTTTTACCGAGTTAGATTGTACCATGAAATATTAAAAAATGTGGATATACAAAGCACTTTCTACGTTTACGAGATTCTGAGATTTAAGATGGCGGATGCAATTCCGCAGACAGACTAGACATGTACAAAATTAAATGTTACGAGGGTAATAGTGTTCGATAATAAATAAATGGGGCAGACTTAATAAGAATAGTTTACTAACATATAAAATATTTATATTAAGGTATATTGCTACGAAAATGAAGACAGACCATGTATCTAATCATGGGCTAAGCCATCTTATTTTGACGGAGATGAGGGCCCGTGAGAGGAGAATCGATATTCGTCGAGTCGGACAATATTCAAGTCTGAGTTTCTCATCTTTATTCTATGACGTAGCAGCTCCATTTTGCAAAATTATTTATACATGAACTTGGCCACTAACTTTGTGTAGTGATTAATGGCTTTTATTACATTGTGTATATATAATTTGGAATTGTGCTTCACATATGTAATGGTTGATAGATGATTATTATTAAGGTGCATCCTTAACACAATAGTTGGTTAACGTAGAAAATAAATTGATATACTTGTAAGCATTTTTAAATTTAATTATTAGTAACGTTTAGTAATACTGGCAATTGTGGTAGAAATGTCTATATTGATTTCAGTTTTAGTCGAATATTTTTAGTACGAATGGTAGACATTTATCTGAAAGTAGTAGAAAAGGTTGGCAACACCTATACGGTGACATGCGAGCGGTCCGCTACGGAGGCATTCTGACTTCAGGCGAGGCGGACGGCGGATACAGAGACTGGACTGAGAGAGTTATTTGCTGTACAGTTAAAGTTAGCTTTTGTTGCCAGTCTAAAGTAATAAATATTTGAACAGTGAACTAGTGGTTTCTCTCATACTTAATAACTTTTACCTCGAGCGTAAAGTTACCCGGATAAAGTCAAATAAAGTCTACATTTCCGGAGCTTACCTTTATGGTAAATTTAACCCTTTACCCTTACATGTTGGGGAAACATCATTGCACGAGATATTAAAAGTTTCGCCACATAGTCGACGCAACGCGGCGGGAGCGCGACGGTTGGTGGCGCGGCTTAGGAAGTTGTAATGTACTGAAATATACGGGAGACGTCACACAGTGCAGCTCCGCTCGGCGCGACGGCAAACGTCACGACGGAATGTAGCCGAGCGCGTCCGTCCCGCTCCCGTCGCGCTCCCTCGGCTATTTGATCAAACCTTAAGAAACAAGCATGCAAACATAGATCTTACCAGCATTATTAAAACCTTGGTCCTACGGTGGACGTCTGTCGGCTGATGATGTCAAGTATTTCTTTTAAATAATAATATAAGTATATAATAAGTAACCGTACATTAGCTTTTAATCCTGTATCGTGGCTCCATGTGCAAACATAAAATTCACATACACAACATTCAGGACGAAACAAATATTTGTGTGGCACACAAAGATTTGTCGAACCCACGACTGCTCGATACCATGTCTTCCTTTGGTATAGGTTTTTTTTTATTTTGAAAACCAAGAGTGATACAGTACAAATTGTATAGTATAACATTTTTAAATGGCTAATAAAGGCTTTTCCTGTATAACAAAGTTAGTATAACATGCATACTTGCGAACGAAACGAGAGGCTGTGGTTTATTTTCCATCATGAAAGGTTGTTTAAAATTTCTGTCCACCCTTATCTACACTTGGAATAGGTAGGTGTGATGGTTTTTATTTTTTATTGGTGATCTACCTACACGTGAATATAGATAGTGACTCACGAAGAAGCTATAACCTACCTGCCCTCTTTAGAGTATTCATTCGTTTTAATAAGACTAAGATCACAAGGCGAATAGAAACCAATTTCCCACAGAAAGAGGGTATATTTACATAGAAATGAAATGAAATTTTCCCTTCAGTTAAGGGAACCAATACATGTACATAGTTGTATGTCGCATGTATGTATTGGTACCGTGTATTTTGTTTTGAACGAATTACCTGTGTCTGAAAATTGCGTTTTTAGAGGGTAAATATTTTTCTTATTCACGTTATGTTTCAATTTTGTGGTCGAGCTATGACCGATAAAAACGGGGTAACGGTGTATGTTTGTTTGGTTAATGGTTTAGTATATGTAAATCTGCCTAAGTAATGTAACAATGTCACGAAATTAACAGTTCACGTATTTTTGTATAACTTGTTAAGTCGAATAAAGATCTTAAATACCATTTTTGGCAACCTAATCTAATAAGTCTCTCGCATAATGCGACTGGTAATCCCGAGGTCCCGGGTTCAAATGCTAGGTTTGGCAAAAAGTACTTTTTATCTAATAATTCTTAGTCCCAATATGGAATCGGGAATTATAACACCGTCACGCCTATATTCCCCAAGCGGGGGTAGCAGAGGTGTAATGAGAACACCCAATTTTCGCCGACTATGCTAGGCCCCATGTAATAGGGGGTGGCCTATTGCCATACACCGGGCACAATTCCAGACTCCGGACATTTACTGGGAATTTTTAGCTAGAAAAACTACATTTGTCTGACCTAGGATTTGAACCCAGCACCTCATGATCACAAAGCAATGCGCTTTGCCACTTAGACCCCGCCCAGATAGCGCTTGCTGGACGAAGGACGCGTTGGTGTGAACATTTCCATAAAAATATTACTGCAGGAGCTGATCGCCACCGTGCACGCCACGTCGGCCGCGGCTGAACGCGTTGTTTTGGCAGTTTTCTAACGTAAACTTCCCATTTCCAGACTCCAGACTCATCTGGAGTCTGGTATTGTGCCTGGTATATAGCAATAGGCTTGCCTCCTATTAAATGGGACTGAACATCGTCGGCAAAAAGTGGATGTGCTCAGTACATCTCTGCCGCCCCCACTTGGGGAATATATGGGTGACACCGTCACGCTTATACACATACAATATAAAAAAATAAAAATTACGTTTGCATGAATAAAACATTTTTTGTTTCATATTTAAACGACTTTTATAAAATATAGTTTAAAAAAACACGCTTAATAGCAAGCCGAACTAAAAAGGAGAATATAATTTTTAAAGTACTAGCTTCACCCCATCTACGGTAGAGTTATTTTCAGGCGTGTATCTCACACCCTTAGGTATTTTTGAGACATAAGGTAGCGTAAGTTCTTCCCTGGTTAAAATCTATGTCCTTACCGAATTTGATCAAAATCTGTTCGGCGCTTTGGGCGTGAAAAGTTAACAGACAAACAGATAGATAAATAGACAAACAGACAGAGTTTATAACATAAGTATGGATAAAGAGTTTTATATATAGCGATATTAAGTCCACTGGTTCATTATAGTTAAAATAATGCCACTACGAGACGAAAAGTTATAATACCCTTCTTCAATAGACCAATGGTTAAACATCCATATGTTAATGAATATTTTTGTTTCCTAGGACCGTATCTATATAACAAAATTAATAAAACCATTGATATATTTGCTTTAAAAAAGAAAATATATCAAGATAAGGTAATAGAAAGAAAGAAGAAAGAAAGAAAGAAAAACCATTTATTCATCCACACAAATACAGACAACAAGATAACAAAGTACACATTTACAAACACTAGATGTTGTGTGGGAGAAAAGGATACTGCCTCAGCATATTGCTGCACCATAACATTGTGTCATGGTGCAGCGCTGGTATTCTGGCAGCACCTATAATAGAATAGTCTATGCTCAGTTTGACATACGATGGAGCCGAAAGCTTATTAAGTCGCCAGCAAAATTTGCCACTCACACACACACATTCACCCAAATTCTACACATAGGGAGGACTGTCACTTTACATGGTTTTTTTATTATTATTATTTCAATTTTGAGATTCCGTGAGTCTCCTTAATTAGATATTTTATATTTTCTATTTACATGGTACTTGAAAATATAAGCCCAAATTAATGTTTACTATGATCACTACTAGGGAAGACCGCTGATGCCTAAAATACAGCTATTAATTTATCTAGTTCAGGTGTCCTACCTTTAAACTAAGCAAGTATTATCTGTAAATGTTACCATTTTCTATCTATCTATCTATAACCTCACGCCAGATCCCTTGCGGGGTAGGCAGAGAGTACAGAGTTCCAACAGGTTCTTTCCTTACATACCTCTCTGGCTTCCTCGACTCTCATAGTTCGTCTCATACACGCTCGCCGGTTACGGAGACTCTTGACTTTTCCATCAGATAAGACTCGGTTTATTTGGTCGTGGTAAGATAGTCTAGGTCTTCCCCGGTACCTGCATCCTTCCACTTTCACATTGTATATCTGTTTTGTCATTCTTTCCTCTGGCATTCTTTCTATATGCCCGAACCAACGGAGCATGCCCTTTCTCATCTTTACACCGATACTATACCATTACCATTTTCTTTGTAATATTGTGTATAAAGGAAAGAATAAATGATTATTACTTTACTAGGGTATATCGTGTATTGTTATGGTTCCGGTTTGCCTGATTTGAAAATGTATGGTATTATTTTGGTACTGATTTGATCTAATAAGTATCTAACTATATTCTATCTATCTATCTATATCATCACGCCAGCTCCCTCGCGGGGTAGGCAGAGAGTACAGAGTTCCAACAGGTTCTTTCCTTACATACCTCTCTGGCTTCCTCCACTCTCATAGTTCGTCTCATACACACTCGCCGGTTACGGAGACTCTTGACTTGCCCTTCAGCTAAGACACGGCCTATTTGGTCATGGTAAGATAGTCTAGGTCTTCCCCGGCACCTACATCCTTCCACTTTCGCATTGTATATCTGTTTTGTCATTCTTTCTTCTGGCATTCTTTCTATATGCCCGAACCAACGGAGCATTCCCTTTCTCATCTTTACACCGATACTATCTTTCATACCTACTCGCTTTCTTACTACGCTGTTGCGAATACGGTCGGTCAGCGTGACTCCACACATCTTCCGCAGAGATCTCATTTCGACCGCATTTATCTTGCTTTCGTTCTCCTTCTTACTCCTTCTTACTAACTATATTTATATCTATGTTTAAGGTGTAATATTAAAAAAAAAAACAATAAACGCCGTCACGCCTATATTCTCCAAGCGGGGGTGGCAGAAGTGTACTGAGACCCACTTTTTGGCGTCGATGTTAGGTCCCATGTAATAGGGGACGAGCGTATTGCCATATACCGGGCACAATTCCAAACGCCTGACTAATACTCACAAATCGAGGTGAAAGTATAGATTCGGATTGGTGGAGGCAAGTTTGTGGTCATCTGTTGTTGGAACTTATCAAGCCACCTACAATGCTTCCAACCCGGCTTAAAGATTGAAGCACGTTGATGCTCAAATATGAAAATACCATAAATCGCTATCCTTCTCAGACCGACATAGCCGGATGCTGCCTAACCTTGGTGATCGCTTAGAACACCGCGGTTGCATAGCGCATTCGTGTATGTGGCGAAATTACTTTCAATGTATGCGACTTAACAAAACATGTCACGAATTTACTTCGTGGCGAGTTTACAATAGTCCTCGAGGACTTCACGTCGACGTCACGTATATTGTGAACGCTGTAGGGTATATATTTATCATAATTTTAATATTACATGACTGCCTCGTTGGATTAGTGGCAAAGCGCATCGCTTTGTGATCACGAAGTTCTGGGTTCAGGACCTAGGTCATACAAATGTAGTTTTTCTAACGAAAAATTCCCAGTATGAGTGCGAAGTCGGGAATTGCACTTAGTACACCTCTGCCACCCCCGCTTGGGGTATAAAGGCGTCACGGTGTTTATTTAGTTTGTTTTTATTATTTTAATAATTCCTAGTGTAGGCCTACGTTTTTATCTTACGAATATCTTACACACTAAGAAATGTCTGGAAACATTGCTTTTTACGAAACATGTTATCCTTGATTGAAGGAAACCAAGCGACACCTGTGCTTTCAGAACCCTTTCCTTAATACGGATTGACGCAGAAATCTCCAAGTTCATGCATAAATAATGCGAAGGGGGCTTCAATTAGTGAACTTAAGAACATGAGTAAAATGTTTATTATGTAGGCTTACCGTCTATGTTGGTGTACTTTACGTGCTTACGAATAATCTGTCACGCTACTGGGTTTCTAAGGAACGCCCAGGCCAACGCGTTCAGCCACGGCCGCGGTGGCGTGCACGGTGGCGATCACCTGTAGTAATATTTGTATGGAAATGTTTACATCAACGCGTCCTCTGTCCTGCGCGCGCTATCTGGGCAGGGTCTGCACGCGCAATCATAGGGAGATACGAGGGAGGATCGCCGCCATGATCGCCGCCGGGGACGCCACCGCGTCCGCGGCTGAACGCGTTGGTTTGACCGTACCTTAAGACTTTACATTCGTACAAAAATAATCATCGCTACAACCATATTCACTACTAGCTGTACCTGCAACTTCGTTCGCGTTATTTTCAGGCGTATATTTCACACCCTTAAGCTTTGTTTTGAGACAAAAGGTAGGCTATGTCCTTTCCCTGGATAAAATATAGTTTCTTAGCGAATTTGTTCAAAATCTGTTTAGCGGATTGGGCGTGGAAAGGTAACAGAGTTAATTTAAAAAAAACACACACACACTCTCTAGAATTTATTCCTGTGTCGTGGGTGCGTTTACAAATATGAAAATTCACATACACCGAGACCGAAACAAATAGTTGTGGGTCACACAAAGATTTCTCCCGTGCTGGAATCGAACCCGCTACTATTAGACACACTGGGCGGAGCGGGTTAAGCTCTTAACCACTGCGCTAAATTATTTAACTATAATGAACCAGTGGACTTAATATCGCAACAGAATAAACTCTTTCTCCATACTTATGTCATAAATTCGAAAGTAACTCTGTCTGTCTGTCTGTTTGTTTATCTATCTGTTGGACTGTTAAATTTTTAACGCCCAAAGTGCCTAACAGATTTTGATCAAATTCGGTAAGGACATAGATTTCAATCAGGGAAAGAACTTACGCTACCTTTTGTCTCAAAAAAACCCTAAGGGTGTGAGATACATGCCTGAAAATAACGCGATCGTAGTTGGGGGTACAGCTGGTTCTTTATAAATTATATTCTCCTTTTTAGTTCGGCTTGCTATCAAGTTTTAGTTTTTTTAAACTATGCTTTATTAAAGTCGATTAAACTGAAAAAAAATGAATAATATTTTACTCATGCAAACGTAATTTTTCATTTTTTATATTGTATGTGTATAAGCGTGACGGTGTCACCCCTATATTCCCCAAGTGGGGGTGGCAGAGACGTACTGAATACACCCACTTTTTCTGACAGTGTTAAGTCCCATGTAATAGGGGACATGCCTATTGCTATATACCACGCACAATTCCAGACTCATACTGGGAAGTTTACGTTAGAAAAATTACAAGTGTCCCACCTAGAATTTTAACCCAGGACCTCATGATCACAAATCCATGCGCTTTGTCACTAGACCACCAAGGCAATCATTTTTTTTGTAGCCAAAATTTATAAAAAAAAATCTAAAAATAAACATAAACTCTCTCTGTGTTTTGTAAAGGTACGGCTAAAACAACGCGTGCAGCCGCGGCCGATGTGGCGTGCACGGTGGCGATCAGCTCCTGTAGTAATATTTTTGTTGAATTGTTCACACCAACGTGTCCTTCGTCCAGCAAGCGCTATCTGGGCGGCGTCTGCACGCGCAATCATAGGCAGATACTGATTGCCACCGTGATCGCCGCCGGGGACGCCACCGCGTTCGCGGTTGAACGCGTTGGTTTGACCATGCCATTAGAGTTTTTATCTATCTCTATCTACATCATCACGCCAGATCACTTGCGGGTTAGGTAGAGTTTTTATATTATAGTATAAGTCTCGTATTATATTTTATCTTACATCATCGCCGATATATAAGTGTACATAGCATTCACATATTGCCGATACCCACCCCGCTTGGAGAATATGAGCGTGACGTTATTTTGACTGCCTCGCTGGTCTAGTGGCAAAGCGCATCGCTTTGTGATTACGAGGTCCTGGGTTCAAATCCTAGGTCGGACAAGTGTAGTTTTTCTAATGAAAACTTCCCAGTACGAGTCCGGCGTCTGGAATTGTGCCGGGTATATAGCAATAGGCTCGCCTACTATTCCATGGACCCAACATCGTCGGTGAAACGTGAGTGTACTCAGTACACCTTTGCCAGCCCCGCTCGGGAAATATAGGCGTGACGGTGTGTTTTTCTAGTCAGTATAATTACTTTCTTAATTGATTTGATTGTTACAAAGATAGCTACATGTTTCCGCACTCCAACAACAAACAATCAATGAAAGCAATTCAATTAACGAGAGCCCACTGGCTTTCTTGGCCGAATGGTTGCCATAATCATTACGGATAAATAGGTATTACGTCTTATATAGGTTTCGTTCGGAACGCCTACGTGGAATTCATTTCGTTCAATTATATATTATTGGAGTAGATATTTAATACGCAGTATGTATTCACTTAAAATGAGTACGGTGACAGTGCTTACTGTCAAAGGAAATTAATCTTTATTCAATAGTGTTAAGGCATCGCCATAGTTAATTATAGAAACAGGTCATGCCTCTTATTGCCATTGACGGACGATTTAGCGCAGTGGTTAAGAGCTTGAGCTGCTCCGCCCACTGTGTCTAATAGTTGCGGGTTCGATTCCCGCACGAGACAAATCATTGTGTGATCCACAATTATTTGTTCCGGTCATGTTTGTAAACGCACCCACGACACAGGAATAAATCCTAGTGTGGGGCTACGTTTAAAAAAAAAATGAATTATAATTTCCTTTGACACTGAGAACTGTCACAGTATCCATCTTACATGAAAAATACTATAGCACTATAGTATTTGTAATGAAGCGGTATGGAATTATTATATTATAATAAACTAGCGGCTTGTCCCGGCTTTGCACGGGTGAATTATACACATAAAACCTTCCTCTTGAATTACTCCGTCCATTATTAAAACCGTATCAAAATCCGTTCGTAAAACCTGTTGGAACTCTGTACCCTCTGCCTACCCCGTAAGGGATCTGGCGTGACGACATAGATAGATTCTTTTTTTTTTTTAAAACGTAGGACTCTAGGTTTTATTCCTGTGTCGTGGGTGCGTTTACATGAAAATTCACAAACACAAATGAGACAAAGATATGTCCCGAGCGGGAATCGAACCCGCGACTATTAGACACAGTGGGCGGAGCAGCTTAGGCTCTTAACCACTGCGCTAAATCGTCCGTAATAGAAAACATAAAAACTTTAGGTAAATATTCAATCTGTATACCAAATCAATTTAATAACCAAATTGACTATAAAACCTTTATTCATGTGCATATTGAGGAATATATTTATAAGTAAGTTTGAAGATGTTGTACTTCCTTGACTTATGATTAATTTTATTTTGCACTTGTTTATATTAATTTTATAAGTAACAGTAATATATATAATCTAAAAGAAGGTGCATATCAGAAACGACGGACGATTTAGCACAGTGGTTAAGAGCTTAAGCCACTCCGCCCACTGTGTCTAATAGTCGCGGGTTCGATTCCCGCACGGGACACATCTTTGTGTGATCCACAATTATTTTTCCCGGTCTGGGTATTTGTGTTTGTGAATTTTCATGTTTGTAAACGCACCCACGATACAGGAATAAATCCTAGTGTGGGGCTACGTTTTATAAAAATGAAAAAAGAATGAATGAAATTATGTATCTATCTATCTATCTATAACCTCACGCCAGATCCCTTGCGGGGTAGGCAGAGAGTACAGAGTTCCAACAGGTTCTTTCCTTACATACCTCTCTGGCTTCCTCGACTCTCATAGTTCGTCTCATACACGCTCGCCGGTTACGGAGACTCTTGACTTTTCCATCAGATAAGACTCGGTTTATTTGGTCGTGGTAAGATAGTCTAGGTCTTCTCCGATTCCTGCATCCTTCCAGTTTCACATTGTATATCTGTTTTGTCATTCTTTCCTCTGGCATTCTTTCTATATGCCCGAACCAACGGAGCATGCCCTTTCTCATCTTTACACCGATACTATCTTTCATACCTACTCGCTGTCTTACTATGCTGTTGCTAATGCGGTCGGTCAGCTTCACTCCGCACATCTTCCGCAGAGCTCGCATTTCTACCGCATTTATCCTACTTTCATTCTCCTTCTTACATACCCAGCTCTCGCTACCATATAACAGCGTTGGGACAAGAACTCCGGTATGTATGGCCAGCTGCGCTTTATGGCTTAAGTGCCGACTCCCGAGTAGTGAAATTATGTAACAAGTTGTAAATTCGTAAAAAAAAATCTACAGTCGCACAAGGGTCTTTTGGCCCGCGGCCAAAATCGGAACTAACGCTGTCACCAAGTGAAATGTCACTTGCAAGTTGCCATTTGCAATGAAACTTACCCAAGCTCTTTTTTAATAAGTAACCGTCCGCACCCACCTATTGAAATACTCTAACTCGGGGTTACTGAGGGAAATCAGTATCTAAAAAAAAAACAGTCACGCCTTTATTCCCCAAGCGGGGGTCGCAGAGGTGTACTGAGTACACCCACGTTTCGCCGATGATGTTAGGTCCCATGTAATAGTGGGCGAGCCTATTGCTATTTACCCGGCACAATTCCAGACACCGGACTCGTACTGGGAAGTTTTCATTAGAAAAACTACACTTGTTCGACCTAGGATTTGAACCCAGGACCTCGTGATCACAAAGCGATGCGCTTTGCTACTAGACCAACGAGGCAGTCAAAATAACGTCACGCTCATATTCTCCAAGCGGGGTGGGAATCGGCAATATGTGAATGCTATGTACACTTATATATCGGCGATGATGTAAGATAAAATATAATACGAGACTTATACCTGGGGGGGATTATAAGTGGCATAATTCCCGATTCTTTGTGACTGCCTCGTTAGTCTAGTGGCAAAGCGCATTGCTTTGTGATCATGAGGTCCTAGGTTCAAATCCTAGTTCAGACAAATGTAATTTTTCCAACAAAAAATTCCCAGTACAAGTCCGGAGTCTAGAATTGAGCCCGGTGTATGGCAATAGGCCACCCCCTATTACATGGGACCTAGCATTGTCGGCGTAAATTAGGTGTACTCATTACACCTCTGCCACCCCCGCTTGGGGAATACAGGCGTGTCGGTGTTATAATTCCCGATTCCAAATTAGGAATAATTTTTAGATAAAAAGTACTTTTTGCCAAACCTAGCATTTGAACCCGGGACTTCGGGATTACCAGTCGCATTATGCGATAGACTAATTAGGTTAGGTTGCCAAAAATGGTATTTAAGATCTTTATTCGACTTAACAAGTTACACAAAAATACGTGAACTGTTAAATTTCGTGACATTGTTACATTACTTAGGCAGATTTACATATACTAAAACATTAACCAAACAAACATACACCGTTACCCCTTTTTTATCGGTCATAGCCTGACCACAAAATTGAAACATAACGTGAATAAGAAAAATATATACCCTCAAAAAACGCCATATTCATACACAGGTAATTCGTTCAAAACAAAATACACGGTACCCATACATACATGCGACATACAACTATGTACATGTATTGGTTCCCTTAACTGAAGGAAAATTTCATTTCATTTCTATGTAAATATACCCTCTTTCTGTGGGAAATTGGTTTCTATTCGCCTTGTGATCTTAGTCTTATTAAAACGAATGAATACTCTAAAGAGGGCAGGTAGGTTATAGCTTCTTCGTGGGTCACTATCTATATTCACGTGTAGGTGTAGGTAGATCACCAATAAAAAATAAAAACCATCACACCTACCTATTCTAAGTGTAGATAAGGGTGGACAGAAATTTTAAACAACCTTTCATGATGAAAAATAAACCACAACCTCTCGTTCCGTTCGCATGTATACATGTTATACTAACTTTGTTCTACAGGAAAACCTTTTATTATCCATTTAAAAATGTTATACTATTCAATTTCTACTGTATCACTGTTGGTTTTCAAAATAAACAAAAACCTATACCAAAGGAAGACATGGTATCGAGCAGTCGTGGGTTCGACAAATCTTTGTGTGCCACACAAATATTTGTTTCGTCCTGAATGTTTGTGTATGTGAATTTTATGTTTGCACATGGAGCCACGATACAGGATTAATAGCTAATGTACGGTTACGTTTTTATTTAAAATAAATACTTTACATCATCAGCCGACAGACGTCCACCGTAGGACCAAAGCCTTAATAATGCTGGTAAGATCTATGTTTGCATGCTTGTTTCGTAAGGTTTGATCAAATAGTCGACGGAGCGCGACGGGAGCGTGACGGACGCGCTCGGCTACATTCCGTCGTGACGTTTGCCGTCGCGCCGAGCGGAGCTGCACTGTGTGACGTCTCTCGTATATTTCAGTACATTACAACTTCCTAAGCCGCGCCACCAACCGTCGCGCTCCCGCCGCGTTGCGTCGGCTATGTGGTGAAATCTTTAATATCTCGTGCAATGATGATTCTCCAACATGTAAGGGTAAAGGCTTAAATTTACCATAAAGGTAAGCTCCGGAAATGTAGACTTTATTTGACTTTATCCGGGTAACTTTACGCTCGAGGTAAAAGTTATTAGGTATATCAATTTATTTTCTACGTTAACCAACTATTGTGTTAAGGATCCACCTTAATAATAGTCATCTATCAACCCTTACATATGTGAAGCACAATTCCAAATTATATTCATACACAATGTAATAAAAGCCATTAATCACTACACAAAGTTAGTGGCCAAGTTCATGTATAAATAATTTTGCAAAATGGAGCCGCCACGTCATAGAATAAAGATGAGAAGCTCAGGCTTGAATATTGTCCGACTCAACGAATATCGATTCTCCTCTCACGGGCCCTCATCTCCGTCAAATAAGATGGCTTAGCCCATGATTACATACATGTTCTGTCTTCATTTTCGTAGCAATATACCTTAATATAATTAATTATAAATATTAAATAAATATTTAGTATGTTAGTAAACTATTCTTATTAAGTCTGTCCCCCTTTATTAATCATCATCATCATCTCAGCCTATACTTGTCCACTGCTGAACATAGGCCTCCCCAATCGCTTTCCAGCGTAACCGGTCCGATGCCACCTGCATCCAACGACTTCCTGCCATTTTCACAAGATCGTCGGTCCATCTGGCAGGCGGTCGTCCCACGCTGCGCTTGCCAATACGTGGTCTCCACTCTAGAATCTTTCTGCCCCAACGCCCGTCCGATCTTCGCGCTATGTGGCCCGCCCATTGCCACTTCAGCTTGCTAATCTTGATTAATTATTGAGCGCTATTGCCCTCGTAATATTTCATTGTACACATGTTTAGTTTGAATCTTTGTCTGCGTAATTGTATCCGCAATTGCAATCTGAATTTCAGAACCTCGTAAACGTAGAAAGTGCTTTGTATCTACATTATTTAATATTTCATGGTACAATCTAACTCGCTGAAAGTTTTATCCATCTCCGCACAAGTTTAGCGCGATCGAGTGTTAAAATGTCAATCAATCCGAACTTTCGCAAATTATTTTTTTACACGTATATCTGACGGAAGGAGAGACTAGAAATTGAAAAGTGCCCGTACTTTTTCTATGAATTTCTTCGGATAGCTAATGTAGAAAACACGGCCACCGTACCTTTGTTTAAATGGGCGCTTTAAAGTTATTCAACTGAAATGAGGACATAGATACACAGAAATGAGGACATAGATATAGTGTTCTGAGTATATCCGACCATCTCTACATAATAACAAAAGACGCATCAATTGTCCAACAAAGGTTTACACGTGACCCTTCTAAATGATAAACAGGCAGGTACAGCCTACGACAAAGGCCAGCCGTAAAACGAAAGAGACACATTAAAGGGAAAATGTTATAAGTGATAGTTGGAGCGTGTCGTCGAAACTTCTCGTACAATGTATGAATACGATGTATGAGACTAATGAAAATAGGGTACACTAAATAACATTATTTACACATTGTTTTCCTTGATATTTTGACGGCATTCTTTCTTGTAAATGTAATCGACTATTGAGATTCGTTTTGTTAGTTATCTAGGAAGGTACGCTATCATGTAGCGTACCTTCCTGACTTGATATTATGTTGGTGTTCACAATACAGTAACGACAGACTTAGCAACTAACCTTAAAAATTATAGGTGGTTTTAATAATTTATAATCCTGTCCGTTTCCCCTTTAGATACTTCCCTTAAAAATAGAAGGTCGCGTGACCATTTTAAATTATAAACGTTGTACGCCGCACCCAACACGTCACACTGTCGTAAACACGTTTATTAAATGGCGTGAGGGTTTTAATTATTATTTAACCTTACGAAATTATATCCTGAAAGGCAAGCTGCCCCAAATTCAGCGACCTATATTTTGAACCCCTTTATAGCAAGTTGTTGTTTAACTTATTTCCGGAAATACATTATTAGTAGCTGTAAATAGATTTGTGAAATCACAAGGTTCAAGTACGAACAAAGTGTTACAGATGTTTTGTCTCTTAGTTTCAGTTTAGTTCTAATTCTTGGTAGGAGTCTGAGTTGAGTTCTATCTGGTTTGAACAGACTCACCCCATTGGGAATTAACATCATGAGCAAAATGTGGGTATGTATACACAGCGCATCTCCTCTTACCTCTTTTAGTATGATTATTTCAAATTCAAAACAGTTATTTGATAGGTACAAACAATGGGTAGTACTCGTAAAAAAGACCATTGCGAAAGACTTTTCGTGCCCACTCGAGCAAACATTTTATAACGACACCCATTGAATCGGTGGAAAATACTTTTTTCGTCGTCGCAACACCCTCGTTAAAGATGTCGTTACGTTGTTTCTACGCCTAAATATATTTCCGACTCAACGATTAGAGAAAGTCAATTCTTAAACAATGTCAGGTACCTTTATTTTATGGAGAAGATGTTTGTTACAATTATTTTCCTGGCAATCGATTGAATCACGTTTTATTGTTTTCTGAATAGGAGAGCGTGTACTGAATGACATTTTATTGGAGTATCTATAGAAGTTCATATTTAGAAAGTGTTGTTGGGACTGCCTCGTTAGTCGAGCGTAGTAATCACCAATTAAGTTCGAATATATCAATCTGAAGTCTGGAATCGTCCCTAGTATAGTGGAAATAGGGTCCCCCTCTTTTACATTAGGACCGAGCGTTCTTTTTCTCTTTCTTCTCAATTTTTTTATAAAAACATAGCCCCACACCAGAATTTATTCCTGAGTCGTGGGTGCATTTACAAACATGAAAATTCACATACACATTTACTCAAACCGAAACAAACGTTGTCGGTGATAAGTGAATACAGTACCAACTCCGTTTGGGGAATATAAACGTGACGGTTTATTTGATACCTACTAGATATGGTGCCCCGTTACCATTTAATGTCTTTGTCGTTAACACAAGTTGGAAGCCTTATAGGTAGCTTGAAAAGGCCACAAACAGGCCTTGCAAACAGCAGCAAATAGTGGGATAGTATAATTATATGCTTTATCACGAAGATTTGACACGATTTCGCGTTTTTCCGCAACTTATAGACTTATTCAGTGTAATCAGGTAATTTCGGCTTGGTCCTCTGGTTAAGATCTTAGCCGCCCACGTGATTCAGTAGTCTCGGTCCGATTCCCGCAGGAAACAAATCTTTGTGTGACTCACAAATATTTGTTTCGGTCTGGGTGTATGTGCATGTGAATTTTAATGTTTGTAAACGCGTCCATGACACGGGAAGTATTCGTGTGTGTAAGAGGGGCTACGTGTCGTTTAAAAAAAACAGAGTCCGATACTGCCGGGAAGACCGGCCATAGCCTTATTCAGACAGTAGGGAGAGGCCTCTGCTTCATGTATCGCTTGTTAATATTAATGTCCTGGTTTAATCAAGGATGGAAATTGCAAACTTCTGAAATCGCCACACCAAAATTAACTGACTAACGGCCTACCTGCCTATCTTCATATCGGTATGGCGTCATCAACACACGGGTCGTGTGTTATAAAATCTAACATAAAATATTTATCCTTTACATACTCTTATTGATAGCATGTTGTTAAATTTATGAAGTTGTTAACTTTTATACGGTTGATATAGTGTAGCGTGTACTCGTACGAGCGTTTATTTTAACTGTCGATATAAACCACGTTTTTCGATAATCGTTTGATTATGAATACTGCCGTAAATATGTTAAGGGCCTCTTTCACCACTCTCAATTCAACAATCAAAGTTGCAAGTAAATTCACCTACGAATTAAACCATCTCTGAATAGCCCTATCCGACAAACCGAGTTTGAACGAGCAACTCTAATCAACAAGTAACTACCAGCACTTAAGTCCAGGGTGGTGAAACAAGCCCTAAGAATCAAATTAGCCGTACTGCCATATGGCTACTTAGACCGGACTCGACACTACATAGAATGAACTCGAAATTATTGAGTGCTAGTTTCTGCCCGCGATTTTGTCCGCGTTGACATTAGACAGGAACCAAACATTTTTCCGGGATTAAAAGTATCCTATGTATTAATCCAGGTAATAAACTATATGTGTACCATAGTTCAACCAAATCCGTTTAGCCGTTTTTGTGTAATTCAGTGACAACCATCCAAACATCTAAACATACAAACTTTCACATTTATAATATTAATAGGACTAGTTTATGCCCGAGACTTCGTCCGCATGACTTTAGACAGGAACCTAACATTTGTTAGGTTCATTCATTTTGTTTCTAATATCTCGCCTTGTATTAACCACGTGACTTTTCATTGAAAATCTCATACCCGTAAGAAACTTTTAGGCGCTTTCTATTAGCGTTAGCGAGTGTAACGTCAATTTGGATACAGGCCCAGGATTGCCATTAAGGAGAGCGTTCAGTGCAGCGAGAGTGCGCGGGATTAGTGATTCCCTCGTAGCATGCGCTACGGCTTTGCTACGCTTTGGAACAGACAGAAATTGCTTTCTAGTCAAATCCTACTTCCTACTAATATTATAAATGTGAAAGTTTGTATGTTTAGTACATTGACACGGCGAGGGGGATGGAATGAGTGAGCTCTCTTTACTGAAGTTAGTGGTATTTACCGTGTAATTTAATATTTATTTATTTCAACACTAATTACAACCATTACAACTCATTAGATAGCAAGATGGCAAGTAGGTTGAATACGATACATATCACGATGCATTGATATCGAGACGCTAAATGCAGCGTCTTGCAAATTGAATAGATGCATTAACGCAATGTGTCAACACATTGCCCACATGTCAATTCAATATGTTGTCTCATGTAAGATAAGCTTATCCCCTGCCAATAAGCGCACCTCCGCCTTTTGTGTGACTATGGACTAAACCATGCCTACATACAGAAAAGGTACTAAATAGATGTTTTTGGATTGAAACTAATGCAATTATTTAAAAGAATCCCAATCAAAGGATCTATTATGAATATATACATGGATTTTTTGTTTTTTTTTTGTTATGTTGGCATCTATGACGTCACCAACCGGGCCAACGGAAGACCGTTGGTTGGTTGGACCGGAGTTGGGACCGTTTTTTGAGACGAGGTCATATAATTATATCATTTTTTTTTTATTATTAACGTTTTTTTTTATAAAACGTAGCCCCACACTAGGATTTATTCCTGTGTCGTGGGTGCATTTACAAACATGAAAATTCACATACACAAATACCAAGACCGGAACAAATAATTGTGGATCACACAAAGATTTGTCCCGTGCGGGAATCGAACCCACGACTATTAGACACAGTGGGCGGAGCGGATTAAGCTCTTAACCACTGCGCTAAATCATTCGTCATTTGTTTGTTAGTTCCAAAACCTACTTGTTGCAAAAATCAACATTTTCTTTTTAATTTTTTTAAAAACCTATTTAAGGAATTTATCACGTTGTTTAAATTTTTTTTCAAGCAACCTTGTCAAATTTAGAAAAAAAAATCATGAGTAACAATAAAGTAGTTTAAAAAAATCTAGGAACTCAATATGAGTCCCTAATGAATTTAAGTATTTTATCTTCCATCGGTCAGTCTGTAATGGCTGATCGTTTGTTAATGTGGTAGTCGTTAAGCCAATTCCTATGAGGCTTCAGTTTAGTTCCAACAGCAGCTGGCCACACACCTGCGTCCACCAATCCGCACTGGGCCCACGTGGTGGAGTATGACCTAATCTCTCTCACCTCGATTTGTGAGAGACGGCCTTGGCCAGCCGTGGAACAATAGAGGCTGATATTATCATATGTTCCATATATGGATACATTTTTCTCTTTCAATATCTGCTGACGATGCCATCTCATTATACGGGTCACAGCCTCGTTCCCAATTAATTAGCAACCCTTGACACATCGTTAGGTAAATGGAAATATCGATATACGACTATGCCATTGTTATCTCAGTATAGGAAAATATACAGTCCAGTATCGTAATCGGCACACATAAATCCCTATGGGCAATGTTATCGCGGCTACCACGTGATATATTATTAGATGGCGACTTCTGACTCTCTCACGCTCTGTTATACAGTTATCATCATCATCTCAGCCTATACTTGTCCACTGCTGAACATAGGCCTCCCCAATCGCTTTCCAGCGTAACCGGTCCGATGCCACCTGCATCCAACGACTTCCTGCGATTTTCACAAGATCGTCGGTCCATCTGGCCGTCCCACGCTGCGCTTGCCAATACGTGGTCTCCACTCTAGAATCTTTCTGCCCCAACGCCCGTCCGATCTTCGCGCTATGTGGCCCGCCCATTGCCACTTCAGCTTGCTAATCTTAAGGGCTATGTCGGTGACCTTGGTTCTTCTACGAATCTCCTCATTCCTGATTCGATCACGTAGAGAAACGCCGAGCATAGCTCTCTCCATAGCTCGCTGAGCAACTCTGAGCTTTTTTATGAGACCTATTGTAAGAGACCACGTCTCTGATCCATATATCATCACTGATAACACACATTGACTAAAAACTTTAGTCTTTAGGCACTGAGGTATTTTGGATGAGAAGATGTTGCGCAGTTTCCCGAACGCTGCCCAGCCGAGTTGGATTCGTCGATTGACCTCTCTCTCAAAGTTGGACCTACCTAACCGGACTACCTGTCCCAGGTAAATGTATTCGTCGACAACTTCAAGAGTAGAGTTCCCAACGGTGAGTGCGGTGGGTACGACATGGACGTTAAACATTATTTTCGTTTTGTCCATGTTCATTTTAAGATCCACTTGTTGAGATACTCTGTTGAGGTCGCCGAGCATTCGTCCTAGATCTTCCAGCGACTCCGCCATGACCACAATGTCGTCGGCAAATCGAAGGTGAGTGATGTATTCGCCATTGATGTTGATGCCAAATCCTCGCCATTCCAAGAGTTTGAAGGCGTCCTCTATGGTGGTCGTAAACAGTTTCGGAGAAATGACGTCTCCCTGTCTTACTCCTCTTTTTATGGAGATCGCCTTCGTGCACTGCCCTTGTACTCGGACTGACATGGTGGCGTTATTATACAAGCACTTCAACACTTCGATGTACCGATAGTCAATGCGGCATCGCTGGAGAGATCTAAGAACCGCCCAAGTCTCGATCGAATCGAAGGCTTTCTCATAGTCCACAAACGCCAAGCATAGTGGCCGATTATACTCCTCGGTCTTCTGTATAATCTGCCGCAGGCAGAAACCGGCTTGTTCGGGAGGCTGGAAATCATCAAGCCTGCGTTCGAGACGATTTGTGATGACTCTCGAAAACAACTTGTAAACATGGCTCAGCAGTGTGATGGGCCTATATATATATATATATATATATATATATATATATATATATATATATATATATATATATGGGTTCTTTAATAAAGTGTTATCACCTTTCTTGAAAAAGAGTACCACCACACCCCTGTTCCATGCTTCCGGCGTTTTTCCTTCGAGCAAGATGGAATTAAACAGCCTCTGAAGGACTTTAAGTACCGGCGATCCGCCCGCTTTCAGAAGCTCTGCGGTAATTCCGTCTTCACCCGGCGCTTTGTTGTTTTTAAGTTGTTTGAGAGCCATCCTAATCTCGTACAGGCTGATGTCCGGGATATCTTCAGAGTAGTGTCGGGTTAGCTTGGCTCTTGGGTCTTTTACCAAGTCAACAACAGGTTCAGCTACTGAGGTATACAACTGCCCATAGAACCTCTCTATCTCCCTGAGCACCTCTGACCTATTCGACGTTACGTTTCCGTCCTCCGTCTTCAGCTTCGTCAACTGGCTTTGCCCAATAGACGCGTCTCTTGCGAACACTTTGAAGCCCTGTTTCTGCTCTATGGTCTCCTCAATACGTCTTGTATTGAAGGACCGTAAATCGTGTCGCAAGGACTTCAATATCTGTCCATTGAGCTGCCTATAGGACTTAGCATCATCGGAGGTTTGGAGTGTCATGGTACGTCGCTCAGCCATAAGGTTTCGGGTGTAGTCAGAGTGCTTTTGAGGCCTATTTTTACGGTGGGGCTTAAAATACTTGGACCCGACCGTATGGACAGTCTCTACCAACCTATTGTTGATTTCGTCCGCTGATGCGCTGCTGTCTAGCAATTCGAAGCGGTTTGACAATTCGAGTTGAAAGTTCTCGGGGTTTTGGATGTGTGTATTAGAAGGTCGGAGCGTAGACTTCATCAGACGCGATCTTTCCATTTTGACATTAATATTTAATGTGCCTCTGACCATTCGGTGATCACTGCCGGTTTTTACCCTGTGAATCACGGAGACATCATTAAATATTTGTCGCTTGGTGCTCATGATGAAGTCTATCTCATTTTTTGTGAAACCATCAGGGCTCATCCAGGTCCATTTCCTATGAGACGGCTTCTGGAAGAAAGAGTTCATCATAAAGAGTCCCTCCTTCTCCAGATATTCGGCCAGCCTCTGACCCCTGGGGTTGCGCTGCCCATATCCAAATTGCCCCACTCTCAACTCATCATCGCCCCGTTTGCCCAGTCGCGCATTGAAGTCACCCATAACTACTGTAAAGTGTGCTTTGGAAGTATGTATGGCTCTACTAATGTCCTCATACATAACTTCGACCTCATCATCTGAGTATGCCGAGGTCGGTGCGTAGACCTGTATGACCTTCAGCGAATATCTTTTGGATATTCTGAGTATCAGGTACGCTACCCTGCTCGACACACTAGTGATGGACACAACGTTGTTTATGAGTGACTTGTGGACGATAAATCCGACACCACCTTGGGATTGCTGTTCGCCCTCCCGGTAGTAAAACAAGTTGCCGGATTTTAAGGTTATCGTGTCCTCGCCCTCTCTTCGGACCTCCGATAAACCAACAATACTCCACCGCAACTTGTTTAACTCTTCTTCCAGCTCAACTAGCTTCTCATCTGTCCTCAATGTGCGTGCGTTGTATGTCACCAGGGCCAATTTTCGGTTTTGGTGGTAGCCCAATCTCTGCCGGAGATTCTTAGCACCCCTTGTCCTGTCGTTACCATGGCTGCTACCGTGGCCAGGACGAACAGGACCGCCGGGGACTAGGGGCCTGGTTTTCTTGCTTTCTTCCATAATATTGGTTGGGGGTGTTTGCCATACTCGCCACGCTTGGCAGGCGGGTTGGCGAGCGCAGTTTTTGGTTGTAGAAGTGTTAAGGGAACGCTGCTGCCCATTCCCTAGTTTTCCCTTAGTCGCCTTGTACGACACCCGATGGAATGAGATGGGTTGGTCCTATTCTAAGCCGGGAACCACGCGGCGTATACGTACGTATACAGTTATAACAAGTCTAATTTATCGCGTGTAGCAACAACACGCCTTTCGTTGATATTTTTGTATAATAAAAAGTTTATGAACCCAGATAGCGAGGCGAGAGAGCAGTAAGGATGGGACTCTTCGTGAAGTACGTTCGTGTATGTATTACACATTGATGCAAAATAAAAGCCGTTCCTTACATTATTTATTTATTGTCCGAAGTATAACTGGTAATACTGAAGAACCTGATTCGATTTGTAAGCATTAAAATTCTTACTCAACCTTACCTAACCTAACCTAACCACTATGGAAATGTCCCTATAGTACTATAGGTTGTTTTCTTACAAAACTCTCTCACTTTCGCCACTGCTATAGTTTTTATCATACACGGTTGCAGGTTACAGATTATTTTGTAGAAATATCCCAATAATGTTGGACACACGGCGAACAGACGGATGGCTCGGTCCAGTGCTTAAGAGCCTCTCCGCCCTTGTAATTGGGTTAGATCTCTGCAGGGGAGAAATCTTTGTGTGACCCGCAAATGTCTGTTTTGGTCTGGGTATTTTTGTATGTGAATTTCTTGTTTGTAAACGCACCCACCATACAGAAATACATATTTTTCTGGTCTAGGATTCAAATTAGACTACTCGTAATTACCAGCCGCATTGTGCCACTAACGTGCGAGTTGTAAACAACATACGCCAGAGGTATTAATTAGCTTTTTAGCGTAATTGCGTTCAAAACATTTGTTTTTTATGAACCTACAGTGGATATTTCTCAGTAAAACTTAAAGACCCTTGCAAATTTGTTACGTATAAACAAAAAATCATCAAAGTCGATTTATTTACCAATGTATTCCCTAAAACAGACGGACGGCCTAAATTGGATTCGAACTAAGTGCATCATCCGAATTATTCCATCCGAATTATTCATTTTCTCGAATAAATCACAGCTCATGTATTATACATACCGGACCTCTTAAATAATAAGAAAACTTTCCCGAAGGTACTATTGTTTATTCTATTCTTTTTAGAGGTTCAGATTGGAAAGGCTTTTACACTCATCTCATTTACTGGGTCTAGAGAATACATTCCCCATATTGGATTGAGGGAAAAATAGGAGAAAAAAAAACACTTTGTCTTCAAATGCCTGTTATTTTCGTGAAAGGTTCTATAAAAAATGTACGTAAAACATTTACGCACCATAAATTTTAACATTGAATGTTATTTGTGGCCATTAATGAAATTACTGTAAGAAATATATAGGTACGTTTGGGCCCATTGTGGTCGATAGATGTGGCCACGAGGGAATTATATGTGACGATTTGGAAGGATAAAAAATAGTGGTCTAATATACATGAGATTATGTTTTATTAGTTAATCTCAAACCGTAGAGGTTTTGCCCTTCTCCACAGAAATCATATTCTGAATGGGTGGTTAGACTCTTAAGTATATTCTAAGTATATCAGTTGTTTACTTTGAACAAAGTATATTTTGGTCTACATGGGTAAAGAACTTTTGAATATTAATATGATTAGATTTTTGAAAAAGAAACCCATATGTATAAAAATAGATCCTATATATTTTAATCTTTCTAATGAAATTATATTGTACAAAGCGATTCTTAAATTCTTCACTTATATTAAACGAAATTTCCTGTTATACAGAAGGTTGTGTCGAAAATCATTTGTTATTCAATAGAAGATGGATTATTTCACAATATTTATAAAATATTTTTTATAGAAATTACGTACTATATTTGGTAATACAATACAACATAACACGCGCCATTGCACACGGTCCTCCGCCTTCCGCATCCAGTCTGTCCCAGCGACCTTTTTGAGGTCGTCGGTCCATCTAGCTGGGGGCCGTCCTACCTTACGCAAGTCGCGGTCTCCACTCTAGGACACGCTTGCTCCATCGGCCGTCGATCCTTCTGTAGATGTGACCAGCCCGTTGCCACTTTAGCTTACTGAGTCAGTGAGCTATGTCGGTAACTTTGGTGCTATGGCGCGTGTTAGGAGAGGCCTATGTCCAGCAGTGGACTACGATAGGCTGATTGATTGATTGATTGATACAAGATAATCAATTACTGGTTTAAATCACTGTTATATAGCAATTGATGAAAACTTAGTTTACTGGTTACAACGTAGGCAGCTCCACTCACTGCATCAAGTGATCGCAGGTGCAGTCCTCGCACTAGACAAATCTTTGTGTGACCCACGAATCTTTGTTACGGTTTAGATGACTGTGTTTGTGAAATGCATGTTTGTAAACACACTCACAAAACGGTACTAATTGCTGGTGCGAAGTAGCCACATAGGCCTCTAATCGCAAGCTACTGAGTACGATCCTCGGCTACTCTCATCCAATCTCTGCCAACCGCCCTAAGAAGATCATCACTTTTTTTAATAAAGAAGAAATTCATCAAAGCCCATCTTATCTTATTTTAATTGGCATATTAATGGGCTGCGTAAATTCAAGCGCACTTCGACCCGATGAGATCTTTTGTGCTGCCCTTTGCCGTAGTGTTCTTACGTACGTGGTGATCCAAATACTCTGTGTTAACACAAATAAATACACTTAACAACGAGTACGGGTTAAAAAAATCACTTATAAGGTATTTTTAAAAAATCCTCTGAATTTATTGTTGCGAATACCCTCGATAATAAATGCTAATGGGGCGTTTTGGTAACCGAAGCATTGATCGAATGCTGGTTGAACACAAAATATCTCCAGTCGGTTGTAATTTCACGGACGAATCATTTTGAAAGATGATGTCTCGTTCATCTGCCCCGCAATCTGTTGGGCTTCATCAGTTACCATAATTAAATTGGAAAGAAATGATTAGGAGATTTTATTGAAACCATATTTTATCTTATCTCTCCCAGCTCGATTTGTGAGAGAGAGAGAGTGTCGCAGGATGCCTATATTGGCTAAGCTGGAATTTGCTTAAATAAGGCGGCCTATATTGTTTTAATGCTGGGCAAAGGCCTATTGCATTGATACAATGAAGGCCGATTTTTATTTTTATGGTTTTATTAATAATTTAACGGACTTTATCGTGGTCTATTTATAGTTTCAAGTTCCCGACGTTTCCAGTGCTATACATACAGCACCCATGTTAACAGCAAGAGTAATCAAAACCGTAAAAATAGTTGTACTAAATGCATAATATTAGCGTAACTCAAAAAAAGATTTCAATTTGAAGTGTTCTACACATTTATTATACTAAATCGTCACCACTACTATGTTGTTACTATGAAGATAGGCAGGTAAGCCGTTAGTCAGTTGATTGGGATGTTTCGATTTCAGAAGTTTGGCTTCTCTCTACTGTCTGAATAAGGCCAAGGCCGGTCTTCCCGGCAGAATCGGACTCTGTAATTTTTTTAACGACACGTAGCCCCTCTTACACACATGAATACTTCCCATGTCATGGGTGCGTTTACAAACATTAAAATTCACATGCACATACACCCAGACCGAACCAAATATTTGTGAGTCACACAAAGATTTGTTCCCTGCGGGAATCGGACCGAGACTACTGAATCACGTGGGCGGCTTAAAAACCAGAGGACCATGCCGAAAATACCTGATTACACTGAATAAGTTCCTAAGTTGCAGAAAAACGCGAAATCGTGTCAAATCTTCGTAATAAAGCATATAATTATACCAGCGTATACTATTCCAATGTTTGCTGCTGTTTGCAAGACCTTCTCTCACAAATCGCGGTGAAAGAGTTAAGGTCATATTCTACCATGCAGTGTGGATTGGTGGAGGGAGGTTTGTGGCCTTTGCAAGCTACCGATAAGGCTTCCAACTTGTGTTACCGACAACGACATTAAATGGTAACGGGGCACCATATCTAGTAGGTATCAAATAAACCGTCACGATTATACTCCCCAAACGGAGTCGGTACTGTATTCACTTGTCACCGACAACGTTTGTTTCGGTTTGAGTAAATGTGTATGTGAATTCTCATGTTTGTAAATGCACCCACGACTCAGGAATAAATTCTGGTGTGGGGCTTTGTTTTTATAAAAAAAAATGAGAAGAAAGAAAGAAAGAACGCTCGGTCCTAATGTAAAAGAGGGGGGACCCTATTTCCACTATACTCGGGACGATTCCAGACTTCAGATTGATATATTCGAACTTAATTGGTGTTTACTACGCTCGACTAACGAGGCAGTCCCAAAAACACTTTCTAAGTATGAACTTCTATAGATACTCCAATAAAATGTCTTTCAGTACACACTCTCCTATTCAGAAAACAATAAATCGATTGCCAGGAAAATAATTGTAATAAACATCTTCTCCATAAAATAAAGGTAACTGACATTGTTTAAGAATTGACTTTCTCTAATCGTTGAGTCGGAAATATATTTAGGCGCAGAAACAACGTAACGACATCTTTAACGAGGGTGTTGCGACGACGAAAAAAAGTATTTTTCACCGATTGAATGGGTGTCGTTATAAAATGTCTGCTCGAGTGGGCACGAAACGTCTTTCGCAATGGTCTTACCTATGAAATAAATGTTTTGAATTTGAAATAATCATAACAAAAGAGGGAAGAGGAGTTGTGCTGTGTATACATACCCATATTTTGCTGACGATGTTAATTTCCAATGGGGTGAGTCTGTTTCAAACCGGACAGAACTCCAGACCTCAGACTCCTACCAAGAATTAGAGCTGAAACTAAGAGACAAAACATCAGCAACACTTTGTTCGTACTTGAACCTTGTGATTTCTATACATTCAACATTTCAAAAACCTATTTACAGCCACTAACAGTGCATTTCCGGAAATATGTTGAACAACGACTTGCTATAAAGGGGTTCAAAATATAGGTCGCTGAATTTGGGGCAGCTTGCCTTTCAGGATATAATTTCGTAAAGTTAAATAATAATTAAAACCCCCACGCCATTTAATAAACGTGTTTACGACAGTGTGACGTGTTGGGTGCGGCGTACAACGTTTATAATTGAAAATGGTCACGCGACCTTCTATTTTTAAGGGAAGTAAGTATCTAAAGGGGAGACAGACAGGATTATAAATTATTAAAACCACAGTTCCTAAGCTTGGTTGCTAAGTCTGTCGTTCCGGTATTGTGTACACCAACATAATATCGCCGACGATGTTAGGCCCCAATATAACAGGGAGGCAGTTTGTTATTAATTTATTTAATTCCACGGTGTTGATTGATTAAGTTTGATATGATATGATATTTAGTTTAATATATATAATAATAATATAATAATATTATGCCTGTTAAGAAACTGTCCCACTGTTGGGCACGGGCCTCCACTCAAACTGAGAGGGTTCAGGCCATAGTCCACCACGCTGACCCAGTGCGGGTTGGCGAACTTCGCACACCTTCTCTCTCTTAGGCATGCAGGTTTCTTCACGATGTTTTTCTTCACCGTTAAAGCCGGCGATAATTATTTTTTTAAAACGAAATTGTTTTCTAAAAGACAGAAGTGCGTACCTAGGCCCAAGACCTCTGATTTTGCAGTCCAACGGTCTAACCACTAGCCTATCACTGCTGCTTGATATTTAGTTTCATCATCATCATTTCAGCCTATACTTGTCCACTGCTGAACATAGGCCTCCCCAATCGCTTTCCAGCGTAACCGGTCCGATGTCACCTGCATCCAACGATTTCCTGCGATTTTCACAAGATCGTCGGTCCATCTGGCAGGCGGTCGTCCTACGCTGCGCTTGCCAATACGTGGTCTCCACTCTAGAATCTTTCTGCCCCAACGCCCGTCCGATCTTCGCGCTATGTGGCCAGCCCATTGCCACTTCAGCATGCTAATCCTGAGGGCTATGTCGGTGGCCTTGGTTCTTCTACGAATCTCCTCATTCCTGATTCGATCACGTAGAGAAACGCCGAGCATAGCTCTTTCCATAGCTCGCTGAGCAACTTTGAGCTTTTTTATGAGACCTATTGTAAGAGACCACGTCTCTGATCCATATGTCATCACTGGTAACACACATTGACTAAAAACTTTAGTCTTTAGGCACTGAGGTATTTTGGATGAGAAGATGTTGCGCAGTTTCCCGAACGCTGCCCAGCCGAGTTGAATTCGTCGATTGACCTCTCTCTCAAAGTTGGACCTACCTAACCGGACTGCCTGTCCCAGGTAAATGTATTCGTCGACAACTTCAAGAGTAGAGTTCCCAACGGTGAGTGCGGTGGGTACGACATGGACATTTTAAGACCCACTTGTGGGGATACTCTATTGAGGTCACCGAGCATTCGTCCTAGATCTTCCAGCGACTCCGCCATGACCACAATGTCGTCGGCAAATCGAAGGTGAGTGATGTATTCGCCATTGATGTTGATGCCAATTCCAAGAGCTTGAAGGCGTCCTCTAAGGTGGCCGTAAACAGTTTCGGAGAAATGACGTCTCCCTGTCTTACGCCTCTTTTTATGGGAATCGCCTTCGTGCACTGCCCCTGTACTCGAACTGATATGGTGGCGTTATTATACAAGCACTTCAACACTTCGATGTACCTATAGTCAATGCGGCATCGCTGGAGAGATCTAAGAACCGCCCAAGTCTCGATCGAATTAAAGGCTTTCTCATAGTCCACAAACGCCAAGCATAGTGGCCGAGTATACTCCTCGGTCTTCTGTATAATCTGCCGCAGCGTATGTATGTGGTCTATGGTACTAAAGCCTTTCCGGAAACCGGCTTGTTCGGGAGGCTGGAAATCATCAAGCCTGCGTTCGAGACGATTCGTAATGACTCTCGAAAACAACTTATAAACATGGCTCAGCAGTGTGATGGGCCTATAGTTCTTCAATAAGGTGTTATCACCTTTCTTGAAAAACAGCACCACCACACCCCTATTCCATGCTTCCGGCTTTTCCCTTCAAGCAAGACGGAAATAAATAGCCTCTGAAGGACTTTAAGTACCGGCGATCCGCCCGCCTTCAGAAGTTCTGCAGTAATTCCGTCTTCACCTCCTAATTTCCTAGAGTCGAGCCATCCTAATCTCGCACAGGCTGATGTCCGGGATATCTTCAGTGCAGTGTCGGGTTAGCTTGGCTCTTGGGTCTTTTACCAAGTCAACAACAGGTCTAGCTACTGAGGTATATAACTGTCCATAGAACCTCTGTATCTCCCTGAGCACCTCTGACCTATTTGACGTTACGTTTCCGTCCTCCGTCTTCAGTTTCGTCAACTGGCTCTGCCCAATAGACGCGTCTCTTGCGAACACTTTAGAGCCCTTGTTCTGCTCTATGGTTTTCTCAATACGCCTTGCATTGAAGGATCGTAAGTCGTGTCGCAAGGATTTTAATATCTGTCCATTTAGCTGCCTATAGGACTTAGCATCATCGGAACTTTGGAGCGTCATGGAACGTCGCTCAGCCATGAGGTTTCGGGTGTAGTCAGATAGTTTTTGAGGCCTATTTTTACGGTGGGTCTTAAAATACTTGGACCCGACCGTATGAACAGTCTCTACCAGCCTGTTGTTGATTTCGTCCACTGATGCGCTGCTGTCTAGCAACTCGAAGCGGTTTGACAATTCGAGTTGAAAGTTCTCGGGGTTTTGGATATATGCATGAGTAGGTCGGAGCGTAGACTTCATCAAACGCGATCTTTCCATTTTGACATTAATATTTAATGTGTCTCTGACCATTCGGTGATCACTGCCGGTTTTTACCCTATGAATCACGGAGACATCATTAAATATTTGTCGCTTGGTGCTCATGATGAAGTCTATCTCATTTTTTGTGGAACCATCAGGGCTCATCCAGGTCCATTTCCTATGAGGCGGCTTCTGGAAGAAAGAGTTCATCATAAAGAGTCCCTCTTTCTCCAGAAATTCGGCCAGCCTCTGACCCCTGGGGTTGCGCTGCCCATATCCAAATTGCCCCACTCTCAGCTCATCATCGCCCCGTTCGCCCAGCCGCGCATTGAAGTCACCCATAACTACTGTAAAATGTGCTTTGGAAGTATGTATGGCTCTACTAATGTCCTCATACATAACTTCGACCTTATCATCTGAGTATGCCGAGGTCGGTGCGTAGACCTGTATGACCTTCAGCGAATATCTTTTGGATATTCTGAGTATCAGGTACGCTACTCTGCTCGACACACTAGTGATGGACACAACGTTGTTTATGAGTGACTTGTGGACGATAAATCCGACACCACCTTGGGGCTGTTGTTCGCCTCCCGGTAGAAAAACAAGTTGCCGGATTTTAAGGTTATCGTGTCCTCGCCCTCTCTTCGGACTTCCGATAAACCAATTATACTCCAGTGCAACTTGTCTATCTCTTCTTCCAGCTCAACTAGCTTCTCATCTGTCCTCAACGTGCGTGCGTTGTATGTCACCAGGGCCAATTTTTGTCGTTTTTGGTGGTAGCCGATATTTAGTTTAATTAAGTACAAATGATATTAATTTATGATAATCTAATGTTAACTGCGCATTGGCCGCGCAGCGCACGAGCCACCTTGTTTGCCGGCGTAAGCGCAATTTAAAAGTGTTCGGTTCCATAAACTATTAATAAATGTTAGTTAGTAAAAAAAAATAAAAGAATGATTAAAAGCAAGCAAAATAAATAAAGAACATACCTTTGCCATTATACCGGTTACAATTCCAGACTCTGGATTTGGATTCGAGCCCAGTACTTCGTGATCGCCAGTTGCAATTTTAACAACGGCATGTCGCAAAGGTTTGCTACATTTTACAGAATATTATTCTTACCAATGCCGTATGAAGTGTGATCCTAGTACAATCATTCTGCGTTACTAAGGATAATGAAATTTATTAAAATTTGACTCGTCCCCATTTTACTTAGTGCCTAATCAGATGTATGATTGATTCTGCAGAAATGGTTTCTGTGCCTGACGATATGTGTGCAACAAGCTGCATACAAAATGTTTTGAAACTAAATTTGTCAAGCAGTTATCCCGTCAGTACACATCAAATTGTTTCCTCAGGCAGTTGAGGCGGATACTTAGGTATAGTGTGAGGCTGAGACTATACCTACGTCGTACAATGTACGTCACCAGTTCTCTGGCACATTATAAATAAACACGGCTATCTAAAACTTGATAAGAAAAAGCGCACAAAATGATTTTTAAAAATAAAATCAAAGCGGAACGTTTAACGTTAGATGTTGTAGCTACTTGAAACCAATTAGGAAGGTACGCTATCATGCTTTCGATAACTAACAAAACATATCCCAATAGACTAACAAAACATATCCCAATAGACATTTACAAGAAAGAATGCCGTCAAAAAGTCAAAATATCAAGGAAAACAATGTGTAAATAATGTTATTTAGTGTACCCTATTTTCATTTGTCTTTCATACACTGTACGAGAAGTTTCGCCGACACGCTCCAACTATCACTTGTAACATTTTCCCTTTAATGTGTCTCTTTCGTTTTACGACTGACCTTTGTCGTAGGCTGTACCTACCTGTTTATCATTTTGAGGGGTCACGTGTTAACCTTTGTTGGACAATTGATACGTCTTTTGTTATTATGTAGAGATGGTCGGATATACTCAGAACACTATATTGTGTATCTATGTCCTCATTTCAGTTGAATAACAAAGCGCCCATTTAAACAAGGGTACGGTAGCCGTGTTTTCTACTTTAGCTATCCGAAGATATTCACAGAAAAAGTACGGGCGCTTTTCTATTTCTAGTCTCTCCTTCCGTCAGATACACGTGTAAAAAAATAATTTGCGAAAGTTCGGATTGATTGACATTTTAACACTCGATCACGCTAAACTTGAGCGGAGATGGATACAATTTTTATCGAGTTAGATTGTACCATAAAATATTAAATAATGTAGATATACAAAGCACTTTCTACGTTTACGAGATTCTGAAATTCAGAATGGCGGATGCAATTCCGAAGACAAAGATTCAAAATAAACATGTAAACAATGAAATGTCACGAGGGTAATAGCGTTCGATAATAAATTAAGTGGGACGGACTTAATAAGAATAGTTTACTAACATACTAAATATTTAGATTAAGGTATATTGCTACGAAAATGAAGACAGACCATGTATCTAATCATCGGCTAAGCCATCTTATTTGACGGAGATGAGGGCCCGTGTGAGGAGAATCGATATTCGTTGAGTCAGACAATATTCAAGCCTGAGCTTCTCATCTTTATTCTATGACGTGGCGGCTCCATTTTGCAAAATTATTTATACATGAACTTGGCCACTAACTTTGTGTAGTGATTAATGGCTTTTATTACATTGTGTATGAATATAATTTGGAATTGTGCTTCACATATTTAAGGATTGTTAGATAACTATTATTAAGGATGGATCCTCAAAACTATAGTTGGTTAACGCAGAAAATAAATTGATATACCTAATAACTTTTACCTCGAGCGTAAAGTTACCCGGATAAAGTCAAATAAAGTCTACATTTCCGGAGCTTACCTTTTTTGGTAAATTTAACTCTTTACCCTTACATGTTGGAGAATCATCATTGCACGAGAGATTAAAGGTTTGGCCACATAGTCGACGCAACGTGACGGGAGCGCGACGGTCGGTGGCGCTGCTTGGGGAGTTGTAATATACTGAAATATACGGGAGACGCCACACAGTGCAGCTCCGCTCGGCGCGACGGCAAACGTCAAGACCGAATGTAGCCGAGCGCGTCCGTCACGGTCCCGTCGCGCTCCGTCGGCTATTTGATCAAACCTTACGAAACAAGCATGCAAATATAGATCTTACCAGCATTATTAAGGCCTTGGTCCTAGGGTGGACGTCTGGCGGCTGATGATGTAAAGTATTTCTTTTAAATAAAAACGTGACCGTAGATTAGCTATTAATCCTGTATCGTGGCTCCATGTGCAAACAAAATTCACATTTACAAATATTTGTGTGGCACACAAAGATTTGTCGAACCCACGACTGCTCGATACCATGTCTTCCTTTGGTATAGGTTTTTTTTTATTTAGAAAATCAACAGTGATACAGTATAAATTGAAAAGTATAACATTTTTAAATGGACAATAAAAGGTTTTCCTGTATAACAAAGTTAGTATAACATGTATACTTGCGAACGGAAAGAGAGGTTGTGGTTTATTTTCCATCATGAAAGGTTGTTTAAAATTTCTGTCCACCCTTATCTACACTTGGAATAGGTAGGTGTGATGGTTTTTATTTTTATTGGTGATCTACCTACACGTGAATATAGATAATGACCCACGTAGAAGCTATAACCTACCTGCCCTTTTTAGAGTATTCATTCGTTTTAATAAGACTAAGATCACAAGGCGAATAGAAACCAATTTTCCACAGAAAGAGGGTATATTTACATAGAAATGAAATAAAATTTTACCTTCAGTTAAGGGAACCAATACATGTACTTAGTTGTATTTCGCATGTATGTGTTGGTACCGTGTATTTGGTTTTGAACGAATTACCTGTGTGTGAAAATTGCGTTTTTTGAGGGTAAATATTTTTCTTATTCACGTTATGTTTCAATTTTGTGGTCGGGCTATGACCGATAAAAAAGGGGTAACGGTGTATGTTTGTTTGGTTAATGGTTAAGTACGAGGAGGGATCAAAAAGTAGTGAGAATGAGATAGAATATAATGACTATTGATAATTAATTTATTTTTCTACATGGTTTCCAAGTCTCTCTACACACCGAGTCCAGCGCTTTTCCAAGGCTTCAATCCCTTTCACAAAAAATGTTTTATCTCGGTCCTGCAAAAAGCTCTGCACGGCATCTATCGCCTCGTTATCGTCTTCTTACCTGTTTCCCCTTAAGTATTTTTTCAATTTGGGAAACAGATAAAAATCGCTAGTCGCCAGATCTGGTGAATAAGGGGGGTGGTCAACCAATTCGAAGCCAGCTTGCTGAATGGCAGCCATCGCAACTGCCGACCTGTGCGCGGGTGCGTTGTCGTGATGAAACAGCACGCCCCTTCGAAGTTTCCCTCTCCTTTTCTTTTTGATGGCATTCCTCAACTTGGGAATTAAAGCTGCATAATATTGGCCAGTTATAGTGGTTCCACGCTCCAAGTAATCAATCAACAATATTCCTTCTGAGTCCCAAAATATTGGGCCATAACCTTGCCAGCCGATGCCACGAAACGAAACTTCTTCGGGGTCGGTGATGATGGCCGTTTCCATTGCGAAGATTGCTGTTTTGTCTCGGGATCAAAATGATGGACCCATGTTTCGTCCATTGTTACGAAACGAGACAAAAAGTTTTCAGAATCTTCTTGAAACTTGTCCAACAATATCCTCGAAATGTCAAGTCAATTTTGTTTCTGACTGTCGGTTAACATTCTCGGCACTCATCTTGCGGAGACTTTTCTCATATTCAAAGATTGTTTCAATATGGATTGAGTACTTCCATATAAAATGCCCGTTTTTTGAATTAAGTATCGGATGGTAACTCTTCGATCGCTCAATACAATTTTCTCGACTTTCGCAACATTTTCTTGGGTGACTGACGTCGATGGACGGCCGCAACGATGTTCGTCTTCCGTGCTCGTTCTCCCTACTCGAAATTGAGAAGCCCACCTTGCGACAGTGGAATACGGCGGAGCAGACTCTCCTAATCTTGCCTCCAAATCGCAATGAATCTCTTGCGTCGTTAAGTTTTTTAAACAGAGGTATTTAATAACGGCTCGCACTTCGTTTTTCTCCATTTTCGAAAACACGTTCCGACAAGAAGCAAACAAACGACTTCATGCAGAAAAAAACAAAAGTGAATCAAAGATTTTTTTTTTATTAATATTACAAATGTGTATCTGAGCTATGCCTCCCAGTATTTTTTTTTTTACCAAGGAGTATGTCGTTCTCACTACTTTTTGATCCCTCCTCGTATTTCACATACACAAATACACTTATCGAAACAAATGTTTATAGGTCAGACAAATATTGTTATTATACCGGGCATAATTTTATATTATTGGCTATGGGTTGCTACTCGGAATGTTTCATCACAACGTCACATCATTTCACACGGGGGTGGCAGAGGTATCGTGTGCACTCATTTTTCGTCCACAATCTCAAGTCCCATGTAAAAGGGGGCACAATTCCAGACTCTCGACTGACACCAGGAATTTTATCTGAAATATGTATCTGAGCTATGCCTGCTAGTATTTTATTTTTTACCAAAGAGTATGTCGTTCTCACTACTTTTTGATCCCTCCTAGTATATGTAAATCTGCTTAAGTAATGTAACAATGTCACGAAATTTAACAGTTCACGTATTTTTGTATAACTTGTTAAGTCGAATAAAGATCTTAAAGATCATTGTTTGGCAACCTCACCTCATTAGTCTATCGCATAATGCGACTGGTAATCACGAGGTCCCGGGTTCAAATGCTAGGTTTGGCAAAAAGTACTTTTCATCTAAAAATTCTTAGTCCCAATTCGGAATCAGGAATTATAACACCGTCACGCTTATATTCCCCAAGCAGGGGTGGCAGAGGTTTAAAGAGTACACCCAATCTTCGCCGACAATGTTAGGTCCCATATAATAGGGTGCGAGCCTATTGCCGTATACCGGGCATAATTTCAGACTCTGGACTCATATTGAAAATTTTTCGTTAGAATAACTACGTTTGTCCGACCTAGGATTTGAACCCAGGACCTCATGATCACAAAGCGATGCGCTTTGCCACTAGACCAACGAGGCAGTCACAGAGAATCGGGAACTATACCACGTATAATCCCCCAGGTATAAGCCCCCTAATATATTTTTGGTTACATCATCGCCGATATATAAGTATGTGTACATAGCATTCACATTTTGCCTATATCCACCCCGCTTGGGAAATATATAAGCGTGACGTTATCTATTTTTTCATTATTTTTCTTGTTCTCCGTTACTAAAGAAGTGGGTTAATTTTGGATTCTGCTGATATCATTTGAGAAAGTTATTTCCAAAATATACTTCTTAATTGATTGGTACCAGTAAAACCGTATTTTAAGCAGGCATATTAGTTGCTGAGCGTGTATGAGACGAACTATGAGAGTGGAGGAAGCCAGAGAGGTATGTAAGGAAATAACCTTTTGGAACTCTGTACTCTCTGCCTACCCCGCAAGGAATCTGGCGTGATGGTATTGTTACGTAGCGGGGTAATTAAATGCCGAATAACGTGCGAAGTACTTTATTAAGGCGCTGTACACACAAAACAGTACGTCGAATGTAAGTACACACAAGCACAAAACACACACTAGTACTACTCTCGTTAGTACTCAAATACTGCTTCCAAGCCGCTGAGTCACTCGCAGTATCCGATGCTTAAGTCGCCGATGTATTCCACTTAAATCGCTTGTTCTCCGATTTGATCACTATTGCTTCCGAGAAGAGACTGTGTCCGTCCCGTGTGTTTGAATGATATACGCTGTTGGCCGTGAGGCCTTTACAGCTTCACCGGACTTAAGGGCGAGCGTGTAACCACTACGCTCGAGCCAGAAGGGCAAGGGGGCGACATACTCGAGGGCGCCTCAAGGATGAACGGCCTCGGTTTGGACAGTCGCTACGGGGGGAGGGGGTGTACTAAGTGCACCGGTCGGTGGGCTAGGTCAGGGATATACGACTACGTCGTTGTCGTCCGTATCCGGAGCGAAAAGAAGCGATGTCAAAGCATCGGGGGATCGGTGAGAAGTGTGTCCGTCCCCGTGCTCTGTGTTCTTTTTATACTCATATGAAAGTTCTAGAACGGACGCGGACCCTCTAAGTACATCCATAGAAGTACATCGAACAATAGCCGGGGTGGCCCACAAGTACTGCGGTATTATTATTACATACCTATTGGTGCGTGCACAAATAGGTACTTGTATAACAAGCCCGCTCGCCGACGATAATCAAAGAGGTTATTAACCTTCTAGACGTTTCGCCACTTAAGCGCGGATTCTAGATCTTTCTAGTCAGATCACAGTTGTAGAATCGACATCCCCCGATAAAAACTTTTCAAGATATTGGGGTATGTTCCGGTCGTAACAGCATAGACAGATAGATACATATTAGTTGATAAACCTATAATATATATAATAAGCCCTGTTAAGAAACTGTCCCACCGTTGGGCACGGGCCTCCTATCAAACTGAGACGGTTTAAGCCATAGTTCACCACGCTGGTTGGCCCAGGGGCTGCGGGTTGGCGAACTTCACACACCTTCGAGAAACTCTTAGGCATGCAGGTTTCCTCAAGATGTTTTCCTTTACCGTTGACCTGCCAAGCTGCCAAGATTTAATTGATTACAAATATAATTTATCTTGGCGAAGGTCGCCGGCAAAAGCAGGGTCTTCCCCGGTACCTACATCCTTCCACTTTCGCATTGTATATCAGTTTTGTCATTCTTTCTTCAGACATTCTTTCTATATGCCCGAACCAACGGAGCATACCCTTTCTCATCTTTACACCGATACTATCTTTCATACTTATTCGCTTTCTTACTACGCTGTTGCTAATACAGTCGGTCAGCTTCACTTCACATATCTTTCGCAGAGCTCGCATTTCCACCGCATTAATATTTTGACGCTACTTTCTTATCCAAGATCCCACCTATAACTTACAAAAATAACAACAAATACTACCACCTTAATCGTAAATCATAGACGCGGATAATGCCGCTTCCTCGCTTACTATTCCTTTTATTTTCGCGTTTTTATGTTGAAACTTGGAAGGATGTAAGGAATGGTTTATTTATACAAGTATTCATAGTGGGGCTTTATATTTCTCGCAGAGGAAATCTTGAACGTGACGCGTTGAGTATGAGTTGTTCGGTATATTTTTACTTAACTCGAGTATCGGTGGATATGTTATAGATTTAGCAAACGAAGACGAACGAATAAAGGTGATTAAGTTTTCTTCAACTTTATGCAAAAGAATTACAGTGTAACAAGGATCTCTTGGCGTGCGGATGACATTGATAAGGGAGCGTTGGTATGAAATGAGGGAACCTTTTAATACAATTTTTCTACTACTAAAAAACAACTTGGGTAAGTTTCATTGTTAACGGCAACTCTGCGACTGTCGTGAAGTGACATTTCACTTGATGACAGCGTTAGTTCCGATTTTGGCCGCGGGCCAAAAGACCCTTGTGGGACTGTAGATTTCTTTTACGAATTTACAACGTGTTACATAAAAGCAGTGATAGCCTAGTGGTTAGACCGTTGGACTGCAAAGTCAGAGGTCTCGGGTTCAAACCCAGGCACGCACTTCTGTCTTTTTGAAAGCATGTGCGTATTTAAAATTAATTATCACTTGCTTTAACGGTGAAGGAAAACATCGTGAGGAAACCTGCATGCCTAAGAGTTTCTCGAAGGTGTGTGAAGTTCGCCAACCCGCACTGGGCCAGCGTGGTGGACTATGGCCTAAACCCTCTCAGTTGGAGAGGAGGCCCGTGCCCAGCAGTGGGACAGTTTCCTAACAGGGCTAATATTAATATACATAAATTAACGTAAGGAAAGTAGCCCATTCCGAATTGGCAACTGAATCAAATCAAACTATTTGTAATATGCTACCTTTTTTTAGTTAATATATATTACTGTTATTAGTTCGCTGTACTCTATTAAATAAAATTTAATCATAATGCAAGGAATTACTCGGCGTGTTTAAACGTACTTATCGACATACTCATCAATATGCAAATAAATAAAAGTTTTGTAATATTTTTTTTTTATTTTGTAATGAAAAATGAAAGTTTTTATTTTGTAATACACATAATACTACATATTATAAAAAAAAACTTAAAAAAAAGGTTTTGAAGTCGGTTTACCTTTTTTTTAAAAAGATTTTTATTCTACAATGTTAAGTGACGCGTGAATTATTTAGTAATATTTATATACCGATATTATATTATTTTGCTGAGTTGGACAGTAAGGTACCTACAGGATTAATATGATGACCATAATAACGGAATCTATACATTCGTGCTGTTCGCCGTTAAGGAGTTCAATCTTGTATCTTCAAAGTCCAAGGTCCAATACCAATAACATTAAAATAGGACCACCTCAAAACTATACTAAACTCAATGAAAAAGAATCGTCAAAATCGATTCATAAGCAAAGGAGTTATAAAAAAACGACGAATTATGAACCTCCTTTTTTGAAGTTGGCTAATATACTGCTTAGTTCTATAGTAGGGTACCCATAGGATTGACGTAATACCCATAATATCTCAATTTACACATGCCTATTGTTTGTCGTTAAGGAGTTTCCTGGTGTATCTTCTAAGTCCAAGGTCCAATGCCAATGAAATTAAAATGGGACCACCTTGGAGCTATACTGAACCCAATGCAAAAAAGTCATCCAAATCGGTCCACAGTTGACGGAAATATCGCAGAACATATATAAAAAAAGCATACATACAACCAAATATAGAACCTCTTCCTTTTTGAAGTCGGTTAGCAAAGTCCCCCCACCGCGTGTGTCTGTTTTTCTGAACGCGATAAAGTCAATCACTACCGAAAAGATTTTCATACAGTTTTCACTAATGGACTGAGTGTTTCAAGAGGAAGGTTTTATGTGCATCGTAATTCACCCATACGAAGCCGGGACGGGTCGCTAGTTTATTATAATAATTCCATATTACAAAGACTATGCTGCTATAGTATTTAACCGACTTCAAAAAGGAGGAGGTTCTATGTTCGGTTGTATGTATGCTTTTTTTTCATGTAAGATGGGTACTGTGACAGTTCTAAGTGTCAAAGGAAATTATACTTTACTCAAGGACAATAAGAGGCATGACCCGTTTTTATAATTAACTATGGCTATACCTTAATACCATTGGATAAAGATTAATATCCTTTGACAGTAAGAACTGTCACAGTACCCAGCTTAAGTGAAAAATATCATAAATACATACTGCGTATTAAATATCTACTCCAATAATATATAATTGAACGAAATGAATTCCACGTAGGCGTTCCGAACGAAACCTATATAAGACGTAATACCTATTTATCCGTAATGATTATGGCAACCATTTGGCCAAGAAAGCCAGTGGGCTCTCGTTAATTGAATTGCTTTCATTGATTGTTTGTTGTTGGAGTGCGGAAACATGTAGCTATCTTTGTTACAATCAAATCAATTAAGAAAGTAATTATACTGTGTCCTTCGTTCTCGATATAAACTATATTAGCAGCTCTCTCGAGTCGCTTGGCAACCGCGCGTCATTTAGATCCTTCAAAAGTCAACGCCGCCTCTATGGTATCTGTGGACATAACCTCTGGAACCATTCTTTTGAAAGCGCGGCAGCCGATGCTTTGTAATAAAGTTTTGGTCGACATTTAATTTAATAATTTTGTTATGGCACTGAAATTATATAACAAAAAGGTTGTAATATACTCAAGTGACCGTGTGAAATAAATTTAAAACATCGTATAGGCAAATTTAGAAAAGTTTATATCCTGGCAAAGGAGTACATTCTAAAAAGATCAACCGATAGTTGTTTATGTGTGGTGTTTTCAGCTTAACTTGTTTATTTATATAATATCTAATATTTGGAGACGTGAATTTCGTCATATTAAAATTTGGGAAAGCGTCGTCGCCCGAAAAGTAAACTTATGAAGTCTATATCCCTATTCGTGTACAAACAGTTTAACACGAAATATACCTGAAAACGATTATTAACCGTCTATAAATTGGCAATGTTATACCTCCAATAAGAGAAATTAGGGGGACGTTCATCAAATATGATGATTGTTCAGGATCGATGGCATTTTAAGGACACGGGTGATGTACGAGATACATCGACGTGGTCCGCAAGACTTGACGATAATTCAAGGACACGAGTGGTGTACGAGATACATCGGGGTGATCCGCAAGACTTGGGGCCCATACGAGATATGTGCTGAAGGTCATACCACTCATAGGTTTCATCCATGAGGTGTTCCTGTGCAGTTCACATTTCTACAATGGTAAGAATCAAAAATGTTACCTAAATACATACCTTAAACATGCCTAACACAGTAAATACAAAGACTATGGCTATAAACTATAAGCAATTTGTCATATTATATCTCCAAAAGGAGACTAACTGAAAGGGTAATTAAAGTGACATTGTTTATGTATAACAATACATTATTAATAACAAAAGTCACTCCTTTGCAGAAACATAGTGTTTTTATTGATTTCATTATTAGACATACTTGTATAATAATACTGAAATAGCCCAAACTGGAGCTTATTACACAAAGAATTGTGCAAAATTATGAGTACTTGTATTAAAAAGTTAAATCCAGCAATACTTATTCCTGAACAGGGTTTATAACCAAATAAGCCAAAGTAATATACTAATGGCAATGCCTGTTGTAACTGACAAGCAACAGGACTGTAGATACATTCCAAATATAATATCTTATCCTACGGATGCTGCGGCAGGCAGGTTGTGGGATAATTTGTGTTATGCACAAAGATACTTAAAAGATAATATAAAATACCTGGTCTATCCAGTTAACATAAAACTAATAATTATCTATCAATATTATCAACCCAGGCTCCTTGCAGGGTAGCCAGAAAAGATAAATCCTAACAATACAGTCATGAAACCTTTATTGAGATAAGAACCTTTAAGGTCAGCAGTATATATTTTGCATAAAAGGAGTGTCAATATAGTGGATTATCAATATGGAATTATTAACTAGCTAGTCATAGCCAGTAGTTAAAATTTCATAAAACGACCACCGTTGTAACCAATATAGAACAACAATCCTCATCCTGGGTGTGAAAATATTAAGTCACAGTGTACCTATCAGTTCACCAAAAACAACATCATGTTGGACATTGGAAATCTCCTACCAAAGAAAGTGAGGTACAAAAAGCATGATAGGCATTTTACACAAGGACTTGGTTTTTAAGTTGCTGAAAAATTCAGAAAAACAATCAGGAATACATAATGGGTTTTACAAAGAAACCATAATATTGGAGGCTAAGGGTATTCACTGACTTTGGTATGTATCTATGACACTAATAATGCCTTCAACAACAAACATAATTTTATTGGTTTTGTGCAAGTACTTGCACTTCAGACAAGTGAATCTTGTCCTACATATGTTTAACATTATGTATAGAAACATTATTATTAGAAACACTATTGTTTAATAATTGATATATATATATATATATATATATATACAGTCATAATAAATATACTAATAAAATATTTATTAGTACATATTCAGTTTTCTATCATGTAATGAGTTCAATGGTTTTGGGTTTTTGATTATTTCCTGCATCAATTATAGTGTACTTAATAATATTAGAAATTTGAGGCACACACAATGGAAAGCTATACATCAATTCATCATTGGGAGAATTAGATGGTTTTACTGTATTTTTGTTTGATCATATGATAATCAATAAATAATATGTAATTAAATAAGATTATTCAAGAAATTAATAACTATAAAAAATAGTTTTGTAATTAGTTTGGAATGTGTACAGTTATTTTGAACACTAGTGATGTTTCTGGTATAGTAAGTGATCAAACGAACTTACCTGAAGTGAAGTTCGATCATTATTATACGAAGTCCTTCGTTCGAAGATATAAACATGCAGCTCTCTCTACTCGCTTGGCAAGCCGCTAAATTTTTTAGAAACGTCAACGCCTCCTCTATGGTATCTGTGGACATAACCTCTGCGACCATTCCTTTTAGAAGTAGTACATTTCAACTTTACCAACGGGCAGGGCGGGTTGGGTACTTATATCTTCGAACGAAGGACTTCGTATAATAATGATCGAACTTCACTTCAGGTAAGTTCGTTTGATCACTTATTATACTGTGTCCTTCGTTCTCGATATAAACATGCAGCTGTTTAGAGCTATAAGGGTAAAGTTGAAGTATACCACATGAATGTCATTTTTAAGCGTGAGCTCTAAAACATAATATGTCATGAGTACATTTGTATAACACATTCCCGTTGTTTGCATTGCTATACAACACAAATACAACATATATATATATATATATATATACAGACGAGTATATATACACCTATATTGTTCTTCCTATATCTTACAACCAGTCTGTCTAACTTATTCAAAATAAATTTATTTAATCAAATTCTATAACATGTTATGTTATATAGCGTAGATCCATCCCAACAAAATTCTTTAAAGCACCTGTTATAGCACACCTGTTGTCCTTAACTCATTACTAGCGGGTAATAATAATCAATCATTACTTATCAAGATATCAGTGCATTCTCCATCTGTTATTTCTTCTATATAAAGATTTTTTTTTTTTTTTTTTTATAGATGTCCCTTTATATAACGAGAGTTGAGGAATTACCGATCCAGAACTTTGTTTATATGAAATTAATCCCTTTATAATAATTCTTGTATCATAGAAAACCCTTCCGAAACGAACTATGAGAGTGGAGGAAGTCAGTAAGTAAAGAACCTGTTGGAACCCCGCACCCCCCCGCCTACCCCGCAAGGGGTCTGGCGTGACGATATAGATAGAGATCGATAGAAAACTCTTACTGTGTACTAGATCTAGAAACAAACTATATTAGTACCCAATCTATAACAATATAAGACAAATAAGACAGGGAAACCTGTTTCCCCACTAACGTGTCTTCCAAGTGGCATGTGGGGCTTTATGTGTTTTTTTTTTTTTTTTTTTTGTCAAATGTTCTCTTTTGTGAGTACAGTACCAGACAAAGGCTACCAATTCTATTGGTGATTATAAGGATGCTTTGCTATAATTACTTATTTAATTTATGATAAAGTATTTTCCTTTATGTCAAAGTTCGGTTATATTTAATGTTAGTTATATTTATAATCTTTAAAGATGCACATATACCAAAATTTAACATTTTTGTACTAGAGGCCTTTGTACTAATGTCCTTATCTAGAGCTATTCCTCACATAAGGCTATGTACCTTAACTATATGATCTCGCCCCCCGCCCTCCCCCATTTTTGGGTTTGGAACGAAGGGCAGTGCTGATGTGTGGTAACCTAATTTAACCTGCCCCACTATACTACTATTATTATTATATATTCCGAAACTATCCCGGATATCATTTTTATGTCCACCTAAATATTTATGTATCACTTAACAATTCGTTCTTGCGCAATAACGCCCGCGAACATTCATTTTTGGCAATACGATCGGGCCACCCCTGACCCGTTATATTGCTGATGAAAATTACACTCAAATTTACTAATTTAGTAATGACTTAAGTAGCGAATAAGTCACAGGCAACTAGACCAAACCACGGACTATAACTTTATGATATTGGGAATCCTATTCATAACTTAACTTTTTCATACCCTTAAATGCCACACTTCCTCTGCTTCTTTGTATGTGGTTGTTTTTTATAAGTAGCAACTGTAGTGAGTAACTTTTTAGTTAGTTCTAGATTTCCAACCGTGAGGATTGAGTGTCACTTAACTTATACATGTAGTACCTACGTATCATTCATATTTCATTTAATATCATAATAATATGTTTTGCGCCCTCGCCTACCCACTTGGGATCTGGCGTGGTCTTATAATTATTAATAAATAAATAATATCAAGTTCCCTAAGACTAAGGTTATTGCTGATACTACCTAATATTTATCATACCTGTGATAAAAATATACTTTTGATTATTCTTGTTTAAGATAATCTATACTTTTAAATATTGTAACTCAATATTTCATCAACTTCATCAACAATTTTTAAATAGATATTATTATTAAGTCATTTGCATGACTTTATTTTCTTTTTATATATAGATACATTAATAAGATACATGTAACATGTGGATGTAATAATTTAAATGTAACAATATGAAAAATGCAAATTTTTTGTATGACATTTCCAATTCAATACTTTTACACTGAACCACCTTTAAATAAATTACAGCATGTATAGTGCTCTAAAACCACCTGTTTCCATAATAGTAGCAGGTTGTGTTTGTGTCATATCTCCGATATCCTAACTGTACCAGAAACATCACTGGTGCTCAATATAAATGTGCACATTCAAAACTAAACACAAACCTATTTTTTATAGTTATTAATTACTTGAATAATTTTATTTGATTATTTATTATTATATTAAATATTATCAAACAAAAGTACAATAAAAACATCTAATTCTTCAATTCATGAATTGATGTATAATCTTTCCTCTGTGTGTCTCAAATTTCTAATGTATTAATTACACTATAAATGATGCAGGACGCAACCAAAAACCAAAACTATTGGACTCATTACCCAATAGAAAGCTGAATAGCTCCTAATAAATTTTTTATTAGTATATTTAATATGACTCTAATGTCTATTATTAGCACTGAGTTTCTTTGTGGGATAAGGATTATAGCACAGTTGTGATCATCCATCTTTAATTAAATTCTAATGAGAATGGCTATAAATTGTATATCAATTATTAAAAATTATGTTTCTAATAATAATGTTTCTATACATAATGTTAAATATATGTAGGACCAGATTTATTTAACCTTCACTTGTCTGGATTACTTGCAGTATTTGCACAAAACCCATAAAGTTATGTTTGCCGTTGAAGGCAGACAGACACACATTTTTATTAGTGTCATAGATACATTGTTACATACCAAAGTCAGTGAATACCTTTAGCCTCCAATATTATGGTTTATTTGTAACAGCCATGTTGTATTCCTGAATGTTTAACTGATTTTTTCAGTAACATAAAAAAAACAAAACAAGCCTTTATGTAAAAAGCCTAGCAAGCTTTTCTTACCTCACATTCTCTGGTAGGAGACTTCCAATGTCCATTGTGATTTGTTTTTGGTGGGCTGATAGGTACACTGTAGGTACATTTATACATACATTTGTGGATATTATGCGTGATTAATGATTTATACGTACATTTTTACACACCGGATGAGGATTGTTGTTCCATATTGGTTACAACACTGGTGGTTTCTTGAAATTTAAACTACTGCTTATGAATAGCTAGTTATAATTCCATCTTGGTACTCCACTATATTAACCTTATTTAATACAAAATATATACTGCTGACCACAAAGGTTCTTATCCCAATCAATGTTTCATGACTGTATTGTTAGGACTCATCTTCCCTGGCTACCCTGCAAGGGGTCTGGGCTGATAATATTGGTAATTATTAGTTTTATGTTAACTGGATAGACCAGGTATTTTATATTATATTTTAAGGATGTATGTGTGTAACACAAATTATTGTACAACTTGCCTGTCTCAGCATCGGTAGACTGTGATATTATATTTGGAATATTTCCACAATTCTGTTGCTTGTCAGTTATAACAGGCATTGTTATAAGTAGAGACTACTTTGGCTCATCTGTTTATAAACCCTGTTCAGGGATAAATATTGCAAGGTTTACCTTTTTAATACAAGTGCTCATAATATTACACAATTCTTTGTGTAATAAGCTCCACTTTGGGCTATTTTAGGATTATTATACAAGTATGTCTAATAATGAAATCAATGCAAAACATTATGTTTCTGCAAAGGGGTGGCTTATGTTATTAATAATGTATTGTTATTCATAAATTCATAAACAATGTCCCTTTAGTTACCCTTTCAGAAAGTCTCCTTTAGGAGATATAATATCACAAATTGCTTATAGTTTATAGCAATAGTCTTTGTATTTACTGTTTAAGGTATGTATGTTGGGTAACATTTTAGTTTCTTACCATTGTAGAAATGTGAACTGCACAGGAGCACCTCATGGGTGAAACCTATGAGTAGTATGACCTTCAGCACATATCTCGTATGGGCCCCAAGTCTTGCGGATCACGCCGATGCATCTCGTACACCGCTCGTGTCTTTGAATTACCGTTAAGTCTTGCGGACCACGTCGATGCATCTCGTACATCGCCCGTGTCCTTAAATTGGCATCGATCCTTAACAATCATTATTGATTAATGTCCCCGCTAATTTCTCTCATTAGAGGTTTTACCTTGCCAATTTATAGACGGTTAATAATTGTTTGCAGGTATATTGCGTGTTAAACTGTTTTTACACGAAGAGGGACATGAGACCTCGTAAGTTTACTTTTCGAGTGAAGACTTTACTTTATAATAAAACTCACGTCTCCAAATATTCGATATTATTATACATAAACCTGTTAAGCTGAAAACGCCACAATTAAACAACTATCAGTTGATCTTTTTGGAATGTACTTTTTTGTCAAGACGTAAATTATTTCTGAATTTGCCTATACGATGTTTTAAATTTATTTCACAACATCACTTGAGTATATAAAAACCTTTTGTTATATAATTTCACAGCTACGATTATTTGATTAAATTAAATGTCGACCAAAACTTTATTACAAGGCATCGGCTGCCACGCTAAAAGAAAGAATGGTCGCAGAGGTTATGTCCACAGATACCATAGAGGAGGCGTTGACGTTTCTAAAAAATTTAGCGGCTTGCCAAGCGAGTAGAGAGAGCTGCATGTTTATATCGAGAACGAAGGACACAGTATAATTATGATAACACAAGCAGAAACGGCTACCATTAAAGTAACGAGTTGGTTTTAGAGCACTATTTATGTTGTAATTTATTTAAAGGTGTTTCAGTAAAAAATATTGGATTGAGATATCATACAAAAATTTGCAATTTTGGTATTGTTATATTTAAATTATTACATCCACATGTTACATGTATCTTATAAATAGGTATCTATATATAAAAAGAAAATAAAGTCATGCAAATGACTTGATAATAATATCCATTTGAAAATTTAATGATATTATGTTGACATGCTACGGTGGATGAAATATTGAGTTACAGTATTTTAAAGTATGGATTATCTTAAACAAGAATAATCAAAAGCATATGCTTATCACAGGTATGATAAATATTATGTAGTATCAGCAATAATCTAAGTCCTAAGGAACTTGATATTATTTATTTATTATTAATACATAATAATAAGTTGAGTAGCACTCGATTCTCACGGTTGGACATCTAGAACTAACTAGAAAGTTACGAATTGCAATTTTTTTTTTACTTATAAATACAGTCACATACAAAGAAGCAAAGGAAGTGTGGTATGAAATGAAAATTTCATGGTATGAAATAATTCAGTTATGAATAGGATTCCCAATATGATAAAGTTGTAACCCGTGGTTCGGTTTACCAGACTGTAACTTATTCGCTTCTCAAGTTATTACTAAATTAGGAGTGTATTTTTTCATCCGTAATGTAATTGGTTCAGGTGTGGCCCGATCGTATTGCCAAAACGAATGTTCGCGGGCGTTATTGCGCAGGAACGAATCGTTAAGTAATACATAAAGATTTATGTAGCCAAGGATTTATTTGTCGGCGCACACTCAGAACATGGAAATGATTCCGGGATAGTTTCGAAATTTAAATTGAATTAATAATAGTGGTATAGTAATAACACTGGGGTAGGTTATGTTTGTTTACCACGCATTAATACTGCCCTTCGTTCCAGACTCTAAAATTGGGGGGGGGGGGGCGAGATTATATAGGTAAAGCACATAGCCTTATGTGAGGAATATCTCCAGATAAGATGTGTGTGTGTGAGTGATGTACGCGGATGGCCGCGAGGCCTTTACAGCTTCACCGGACTTAATTCCATATAAGCTCATTAGTACAAAGGCCTCTAGTACAAAAAATGTTAAATTTTGATGTATGTACATCTTTAAAGATTAAAAATATAACTAACATTAAATATAGCAGAATGTTGATATAAAAAAAAAAAAAAAAAACAAACAAATTAAATATGTAATGATAGCAAAAACATTCTTATAATCACCAAATTAATTCAAAGCCTTTGTTTGGTACTGTACTCAAAAAGAGATAATTTGACAAAAAAAAAAAAGAACCACATGCCTGTTGGAAATCACATTAGTGGGGAAATAGGTTTCCCTGTTATATTTGTATCATATTGTTATAGATTGGGTACTAACAGACTTTGTTTTCAGGTCTAGTACACAGTAAGGGTTTCTAGTTATCTATCTATCTCTATCCATATTATGACGCCAGATCTCTTGCGGGGTGGGCAGAGAGTGCAAGGTTCCGACGGGTTCTTTCCTTGCATGCCTGCTTGGCTTTCTTCACTCTCATAGTTCGTCTCATAATGGTTGTCGATGATACAAGAATTATTATAAAGGATTTAATTTTATATAAACAAAACTCTAGATGGGCAATTCCTCAACTCTTGTTATATAGAAGATATCTATAGAAGAAAGATCTCTATAGAAGACATAACAGATGGAGACTGCACTGATATCTGATAAGTAATGATTCATTAATATTACCCGGTATTAATGAATTTTGGACCACAGGTGTGGTATAAAGGTATATAACAGGTGCTTTAAAGGTTTTGTTGGGATGGATCTACACTACATAACATAATATGTTATAGAATTTGATTATATAAATTTATTTTAAATAAGTTAGACAGACTGGTTGTAAGAAGCAATATATGTGTGTATATTTGTTGTGTTTGTGTTGTATGGCAAAACAAACAACGGGAATGTGTAGTACAAATATACTAATGATATGTTATTTTTAGAGGTCACGCTCAAAAAAAAAAAAAAAAAACCTTTATGTGGTATACTTCAACTTTACCCTTATAGCTCTAAACAGCTGCTAATATAATTTATATCGAGAACGAAGGACACAGTATAATAAGTGATCAAACGAACTTACCTGAAGTGAAGTTCGATCATTATTATACGAAGTCCTTCGTTCGAAGATATAAGTAAAGTTGGTAAAGTTGAAATGTACTACTTCTAAAAGGAATGGTTCCAGAGGTTATGTCCACAGATACCATAGAGGCGGCGTTGACTTTTGAAGGATCTAAATGACGCGCGGTTGCCAAGCGACTCGAGAGAGCTGCTAATATAGTTTATATCTTCGAACGAAGGACTTCGTATAATAATGATCGAACTTCACTTCAGGTAAGTTCGTTTGATCACTTATTTTATTGACTAAAAACAAACCATCACGCCTATATTCCCCAAGCGAGGGCGGCAGAGGTGTACTGAGTACGCCCACGTTTGGCCGACTATGTTGGGTCCCATGTAATACGGGGCGAGTATATTGCCATTCCGGGCACAATTCCAGATTCATACTGGGAAGTTTTCGTTAGAAAAACTACATTCGACCGACCGAGCATTTGAACCCAGGACCTCGTGATTACAAAGCGATGCGCTTTGCCACTAGACTAACGAGGCAGTCAAGTATTTTTTTAATAGAATACTCTTTATAATAAATAATGTAGTATATTATATTAAATACTCTTTATAGTAGACCAAAAAAATTATAAAACTATGTATAAACTGTAATAAAAATGAAAAATTACGTTTGCATGAATTAAATATTTTATATCTTTTTAACAAGCAGTCATACCCAAGTGGTTAGACCATTAGACTGAAAAGTCAGAGGTCTCGGGTTCAAACCCAGGCACGCACTTCTGTCTTTTCGAAAGCATGTGCGTCAATCAATCAGCTTATCGTAGTCCACTGCTGGACATAGGCCTCTCCTAACACGCCCCATTGCACACGGTCCTCCGCCTTCCGCATCCAGTCTGTCCCAGCGACCTTTTTGAGGTCGTCGGTCCATCTAGCTGGGGGCCGTCCTACCTTACGCTTACCAAGTCGCGGTCTCCACTCTAGGACCCGCTTGCTCCATCGGCCGTCGGTCCTTCTGCAGATGTGACCAGCCCATTGCCACTTTAGCTTACTGAGTCTGCGAGCTATGTCGGTAACTTTGGTTCTTTGTCGGATTACCTCGTTACGAATTTTATCCTTCAAAGAGACGCCGAGCATAGCTCGCTCCATAGCCCGCTGTGCGACTTTGAATTTGTGGACTAGTCCCACTGTGAGTATCCACGTCTCGGCCCCGTAAGTCATAACAGGTAGAACGCATTGGTTAAAGACTTTAGTCTTCAGGCATTGCGGTATAGGCTAAGCGAAAACGTGACGTAGTTTGCCAAATGCTGCCCAACCCAATTGGATCCTGCGGTTGATTTCTTTCTCGAAGTTGTTCCTACCAAATTGGACAACTTGTCCAAGGTAAACATACTCCCGAACAACTTCGATCATCGAACAGTCGACGTAGATCGGTCCCGGCGTGACATGCTCATTAAACATGATCTTGGTTTTATCCAAGTTCATGCCGAGACCGACACCTCGAGAGGCTCCATTTAGGCTATGCAGCATTTCGCTTAACTGTTCCAGTGACTCTGCCACGATGACGATATCATCGGCAAACCGAAGGTGTGAGATGTATTCGCCGTTGATGTTAATGCCCCGCCCAGTCCAGTCCAGCGTCTTGAAGACGTCTTCGAGTGCATTGGTGAAGAGCTTGGGGGATATTACATCCCCCTGTCTTACCCCTCGATGCAGCTCGATCGGGTTGGTCTTTTGGTCCTGGAGCTGGACGGTCATTGTGGCGGTATCATACAGACATCTCAACACCTCGATATAGCGCCAATCGATGCCACATCGCTGCAGAGCATCCAAAAACCGCCCAGGTTTCGATGGAGTCGAAGGCTTTCTCGTAGTCCACGAAAGCCATACACAGCGGCTGATTGTACTCTTCGGTCTTCTGTGCAATCTGCCGAACAGTATGGATGTGGTCTACGGTGCTGTAGCCTTTTCGAAACCCGGCTTGTTCCGGTGGCTGGAACTCGTCAAGTCTTCTGGCGAGGCGGTTTGTGAGTACTCTCAAGAACAACTTGTAGACGTGGTTCAGGAGTGAGATGGGTCTGTAGTTCTTCAGCAAGGTTTTGTCACCTTTTTTGAAGAACAGAACCACCGCACTCCCGCTCCACGCTTGAGGTGTTAAGCCCTGGTGGATGACGGAATTAAAGAGACTCGCTAGCTTTTTCAGGATTGGAGTCCCGCCTGCTTTTAGGAGCTCAGTGGTGATTCCGTCATCGCCTGGCGACTTGTTATTTTTGAGCTGCTCGAGAGTCACTCTGACCTCGTCCTGGTTGACATCAGGGATGTCTTCCGTATCGTGGCATGCTAGTGGGGCTCTGTGGTCGTCAGCGCTGGGTCTCGAGGGCTTAGCCATCCGTGATGCGTACAGGTCTTTGTAGAAACTCTCAATTTCCTCGTGTATCTCGAACTTGGAGGTCACGGTTTAGCCATCCGCTGTATTAAGTTTCGTCAGATGGGATCTACCTAGCTGGCGAGCGAAGACTTTGGTTCCTCTGTTCTGTTCAATCGCAGCCGCGATGGTGCGGGTGTTGAATCATCGGAGGTCACGTCGCACCAGCTTCCGGATCTTCCGGTTGAGGTTCCTCCCATCCGGCGAAGACGCCTGCGTGGATGACATTTCCCGTCTCTGCCTCATAAGTTCGAGAGTCTCGAGCGAGAGTTTAGACTCCCTGTTATCGCTTTTGCCGGGAAACACCCTTTGAGACACATCCTGTAGCGTTTTGACCACTGTGTCGGTTTTCTCGTCAACATTGCCTTCGGTTTCCAGCAGGTCGAAACGATTTTGAAGCTCCAGTTGGAACTTTTCGGACCCTAAAGCTATTTGAGGCGCAGTAGGTCTGAGAATAGACCTCATCATGCGACGTCTTTCGGCCTTGAAGTTTATATTTAGAGCGCCTCGGACAAGTCGGTGATCGCTGCCGGTATTAAACCTATTGATCACGGAGACGTCTCTAAATATAGACTTTCTATCAGTCCTGATGAAGTTTATCTCGTGCCTCGTCACAGTGTCGGGGCTTCGCCATGTCTACTTTCTATGAGGCTTCTTCTTAAAGAACGAATTCATCAAGAAGATCCCCTGCGACTCCAGAAAGTTGACCAGCATCTGCCCCCTGTGGTTTGGGCGCCCCACGCCGTGGGGTCCGATTATCGTTTCGCCGCGTTCTTGTACTCCCACTTTGGCATTGAAGTCCCCCATAACAACGTTGTAGTGAGCCTTGGTGGTGCCATGTAATGCCTTGGCTATGTCTTCATACATGGCTTCGGCTATGTCGTCGCAGTATGTTGAGGTCGGCGCATATACCTGTACCACCTTCAGGGTGTACCTGTTGGTGATTTTAATTATGAGGTACGCTACCCGTGTCGACACACTGCTGACTTCCACAACGTTGTTAGTGAGAGCTTTGTTGACCAGGAAACCGACACCGCCCTGAGAGGGCCGATCACCTTCCCGAAAGTAGAACAGGTGGCCTGACTCAAGGGTTATCGTGTCCTCGCCCTGTCTTCGGACTTCGGATAACCCCAATATGTGCCAGTTTATGCGACCTAGTTCTACCTCGAGTTCAGTGAGGTGTTGGTCCAGCCGTAGAGAGCGTTCATTGTACGTAGCCAGGGTCAGGTGTTTTTGGTAGCCTTGTGTCGTAGCCCGGAGATTCTTCGAACCCCCTGCCCCGCTGTTACCGCGACCGCTACCGTGGCAGCGGACAGCGGGACTACCGGGAACTGGGGGCCTTTGCGTTTGGTGTCTTAACATGTTAAGAGGTTTTTGGCCTACTATACCACGCTGGCCAGACGGGTTGGTATAGGGTTTTTTCAAATTTTCCTTTTTTTGGGCGTTGATCGGATGACGTTACTACCTTTAGTGGACTCTTACCACCAGCCAAGCAAAAGTATGGCTACTGGGGCATTCTAAGTTTTTCTTTTGCTTCCAGCACAGTAAGGAAGACAATATAAGCATGTGCGTATTAAATATTAACTATCACTTGCTTTAACGGTGAAGGAAAACATCGTGATGAAACCTGCATGCCTATAAGTTTCTCGAAGCTGTGTGAAGTTCGCCAACCCGCACTGGGCCAGCGTGGTGGACTATGGCCTAAACCCTCTTCAGTTTGAGAAGAGGCCCGTGCCCAACAGTGGAACAGTTTCTTAACAGGGCTATTATTATTATTATTTCTTTTATCAGTTTTAATTGGCTTTAACAAATTATAGTTTAAAAAACCAATCTTAATAGGAAGCCGAACTAAAAAGGAAAATATAATTTACAAAGTACTAGCTGTATCTGCAACTACGATCGCGTTATTTTCAGGCGTGTACTTTACACCCTTAGGTTTTTTTGAGACAAAAGGTAGCGTATGTCCTTTCCCTGTAATCTATGCCCTTGCCGAATTTGATCAAAATGTGCGCTTTGGGCGTGAAATGACAGACAAATAGATAGATAGACAGACAGACAAAGTTACTTTCGAATTTATAACCAAAGTATGGGTGAAGAGTTTATTTTATAGCGATATTAAGTCCACTGGTTCATTATAGATAAATAATTTGTGATAAGTTAAAAATAAGAATTAAGTTATTAATAAAATAAATAATTTTATTGTGAATATTTTTTATTTTAAATAGCCCCATTTATAAAACAGCTTTTATAGCAAAAACAAAACTATCTTTGTTTATTAAAATATCTTGATTAGTTTAGGAGTTAGTATGGTTTCCTTCCGGCTCTATTTTCAGACTTTGGATACCATCCGGGTGTAAAATAATCCATCGAGCCCAAACCCGGTCGGGTTATATTGAGAAGTCGGGGGGTTCCATAATTCAACTTTCGGCTCAGACCCTGAACACTATCTTGTTGTATAGTAATTGTCAATACCATTCTAACAAGCATAAAAACTAGAAAGTTGCATTGCATATAGTTCACATATTCCTATGGCCTTTAGACTTCATCATCAGACCATCTCCATTGTACCATATTATTTATTTTCACCGATTTTACATACGTAATTTCAGCTCAATTGGATACCTACAAGTACTTGAAAAATGGATCATAGGATTTGAACCGGAAAGACAGACAGACAGACATACGAACATTGCAAGTAAAATTAAAGCTTGTAAAACGCGTGCGATTCAGTTACTTGGCTCTGCCTACAAATATATATTTTTGCTTTTTAGCTACCTTAGTTATATTACTTTAGCGTTTTATGAAGTCGCTTTTTTAACTGACTTCAAAAAGGAGGAGGTTCTATGTTCGGTTGTATGTATGCTTTTTTTTTATGTATGTTCACCGATATTTCCGTCAGTTGTGAACCGATTTTGATGATTCTTTTTGAATTGGGTTCAATATAGCTCAAAGGTGGCCCTATTTTAATTTCATTGGTATTGGACCTTGGACTTTGAAGATACATCAGGGAACTCCTTAACGACAAACAATAGGAATTAGCAAATTTAGTCAATATGGGTGTTACGTCAATCCTATAGGTACCCTACTATAGAACTAAGCAGAATATTAACCGACTTCAAAAAAGGAGGAGGTTCATAATTCGTCTTGTTTTTTTATAACTTATTTGCTTGTGAACCGATTTGGATGATTCTTTTTCCACTGGATTCAATATAGTTTTAATGTGGTCTCATTTTAATTTTATCAGTATTGGACCTTTTACTTTGAAGATACACCAGGGAACTCCTTAACGACAAACAATACAAATACGTAGATTCAGATATTATGGGTATTACGTCAATCCTAGAAGTACCCTGCCATTGAACTAAGAAGAATGTTAACCGACCGACTTCAAAAAAGGAGGAAGTTTATATCGTCTGTATTTTTTAATTTGTAATTTCTTTACTATTTCTTATAAACTGATTTTGATGATTCTTTTTGCATTAGGTTCGGCGTAGCTCCGTGATTCGATCGAATTTAAGTTTTATTGGTATTGGACAATGGGCTTTGAAGATACACCAGGGGTTTCCTATACGGCAAACAGCATGAATGTGAAAATTCTCTTATTATGAGTTTTATATCAATCTTGTTGGTACCTTACTGTATAAATAAGTAGGATAATATAAAGGAGGTATATAAATAACAATAATTAATTCACTCATCACTAAAAATTGTAAAATAAAAAGCTTTTAAAAAAAAGGAAAACCGACTTCAAAAAGCATAAAATAAATATTTGAAGTCGGTGCCAAGTAACCGACTGCACCAACCAGCACCGACTTTAAGTTTTTTAAAGTTTATTGTTATACTCAGTCAAGTAATAAAAATCAGCCCTAAATCTATCAGATATAGGATATAGATTCTATCTGCGTATACATCACAGTCCATCAGCTACGCCACATTAATGCTTAATACAAACAGATTAAAGTGATCGGAACTTTACCGAGTTGATATGCTATCCTTTTCACACAACCTTATTTATTTAATTCAGATGAACGTGTCAGAACACATTCTCGATAGCGTTATGCTTACGTCAATCGATTCGTGCTAAGCCCTTGATTGCAAAACGTAATCGAGGTTTGACAATCTTCATATCTACCCACCCAAATGGCGTTGGGGATTGAGCCCCCATCAAAGGTGTAATCAAAACCTTTGCAATCCGTTGCTGTGATTGAACTATAAAATTGACTCGATATGTTTGATGTTACGTCGGCCGATCAATATGAATATATTGCAGTGACTACAATGAAAAGAGAAGAATTAAGTCAAAAATTGTAGCAATATTACTTTTGAACAGAGCTACCACACATACATACATAGTATTTCTTCTTCTTCTTCAAGTGATGGCTTCACACTAATTATAAGTGTATTTTGCCAGTGTCCAGTGAGATGTATAATCGTGTTTGTTTAAATTACATAATTCGACTCCCCGATGATTTGATGACAATGATGATAATGAAATAAATGAAGTACCCCACCCTGGATAGTAAAGCGGTGGATACTTTACATACCAATTGCACGTTCTATATTTGTTACAATTACCTTCACTCATGCACATATACGAACACATAATGGTTAATATTCCACCAACATTACACATTATTAGTCGAAATAATACAAGTTTTGGAAATTAAAACAAAATTGACAACATCACTTTTCGATTTCCCGCCAAAAAGCCTACATAGTATTTATTTATCGGTTCTATTGACCGTAGATACCATATTAACTTTTTTTAACTGTCAATATCATTACGCTAGATCCCTTGCGGGGTAGGCAGAGAGTTCCCACAGGTTCTTTCATTACTTTTTTTTACCTGAGGAAAATCCTGCATAGGACTTCCGCGAGCCTCGGGGAAAGCTCGCGGGGCGTGTTGGATTCCTACCGAATGAAACCTCCAGGGTGGCCGAAATCAGCACTTTGGAGGGGCTCCGGGATCTCCTATGGAACGCACCGGTGCCCCTTTTGTGAAGCGCTCTTAAGAGCCCACCATCGGAGGGAAACTTCAAAACACGCTCCACCCCACACCGACGCAGTGCTCACGGCGACGCGAGCCACACCATGCCTCCGTCCTCCTCGTGAAGGACGCTCAGGGCCCCCGCCTCCTGCGAAGGCCCCCCTGCTGATGAGATACCATATTAACCTAACATACCCTTAGTTTATATACGTAGCGTTATAGTTCCGCGGCCTACATAGTGAAAACTAACGTCGAGCAGGGTTCCACTCGGTGAAGTTGAGATGGGTGATGTTTAGTAGGATTTTCAGTTTCAAAACGGCCAGCTTCTTGAAGGACGGCTTGGTCCAGTGGTCCTTGAGTCTCGCTCCGTCAACTGGATTGAGACTCCGCCCACTGGTTGGATAAATCTTTGTCTGACCCACAAATATTTGTTTCAGACTCAGTGTTTGAGTGTGTGAATTTCGTGTTTGTAAGCACACCCACGACCAGTGTTGGGCAAAAATCAATTGATTAAACAATTGACAATTAACAATTGATTAACTGTAATTGCAGTGTTATGCAATTAACAATTGATCAATTGTAATTGCAATGTTTTGCAATTAATAATTGATCAATTGTAATTGCAAAACAACGCAATTACAATTGATCAATTGTTAATCGTTTTATGCACATTTACGATTAAACAATTAACAATTAATCATCAAAAAAAAGCACACCTAACGTATGCGCAATGTGGGAGTATACAATGTACACTTCTGTCTGGTGTTGTAAGGCTTGAATCGGGAGTACGAAGCTTGAGTGAATGCTTGCCTTCTAAAAAGACTTAAGACAAAAGAAGACATAATCATCTATGAGATTTTAGGAGATGCTGATAACTGAAATGGCGTTTATTTTTGGATCAAAGATGGCGTCGCGACTTCTTATGAATAATCAATATGGGCATCGTTTTTGGGTTTTAAGGGTACGCTGATTACGAATATCGCGCAAATTAAACGCTATGTTCTTTATCGGCATTCGCAAAAACCCCAAAAATGATATCCATATTAATTTAACACCAATATCAATCTACTTGTACTTGTGAATATCAAACTAACCAACCTAAACACGAGGGGATTATGTTGTCCAGTTCACATGTTTCTATGGCCAACTTCCAACTTCATCATCAGACCATCCCCATGGTACCATATTATTGTATTGTCACCAAACTTACATACGTATGCCAATTTCAGCTGAATCGGATACCGTAAGTGCTTGAGAAAAGGATCAGAAGAGTTGAACCGGAAAGACAGACAGACATATGAACAGTGCAAGTTAAATAAAAGTAACACCGTCACGCCTATATTCCCCAGAGGGATTGGCAGAGGTGTACTGAGTACACTCACGTTTCGCCGACGATGTTAGGTCCCATGTAATAGGGGGCGAGCCTATTGCCATATACCGGGCACAATTCCAGACTCCGGACTGCTACTGGGAATTTTTCGTTAGAAAAACTACATTTGTCTGACCTACGATTTGAACCCAGGACCTCGTGATCACAAAGCGATGCGCTTTGCCACCAGACCAACGAGGTAGAAAGCAGTAGTAAGGCAGGGAGCAAATAAAAGCTTGTAAAAAATAAGTATTCTATTTTGTCCATATAAAAATGGAATATTTTATAAGTTCCCGTTCCATAAAGCATTCAAAATTCGGCCAATACACTGCACCCCTCTGCCAACCCCCCGTGGTAACCAAATGTTTGTTTATAAAAAGGTACCTAAACTTTAAAGAAGCGCGCGCGCACTTCGCCTTTCGGCAGTGTCACGAGCCGACAAGTGCGCGCGCGTCACTAGTAGGGTTGCCACCTTTTATTTGAGCAAATTAAGTACATTGGTTTTTAAAGGTAGGCAAAAAAGTACATTGTATCAAAATAAAGTATTATTTATTTCACTTTATTATTTTGTTTAAAAACATATTTATTATTACTTTTAGAACTTTTCAGTCATTGTTATCATTGCTAAACACCTTCACAGCATGTTGACAGTCAATAATAACTTGAATAGATTAGTAAGAATTAAGAAGTGCTTATAGTTTTTACTATTTTCTTTAAGTTAGATGTAATAATGTTTTTTTCTTAAATCTAGTACCATAGATTCGGATTTTAACACCAGACTTCATCTACTTTGTGTATAATGAATCTTAAAAGTACTTTACAGTTCTCATAATGTACAAGATATACTTACCCTAAATAACGCACGATACGTACTTTATAATAAACTACGGGTAGCAACCCTAGTTACTCGTCGCCTTTCGGCACCGGCACGAGCCGACAAAGGGCACGTGCGTAGGTAACTAGAGTCGGTCGGTAATGCCACAGTATCTATCTATCCAGTAACTTATCAAAGTCGTTTTAGTGGTATAATTACCAACACTCCCCGTCAGAACGTTGTTAGCACCTTTTTTTTTCATTTATTAAAACTTATTTACTGCAGTGGTTATAAGCCTGTATTTTTTCGTATAAGTCCAGCATAATACAATTAACCACAGGGACTGTGTAAAAACAGCATAATGAAAACGTTTATAATTTTAATGTTTAGGCTTAAATATTATTTACCTTTATTGCAATTTTTTCGTTTTTTTTTTTAAACGTATCCCCACACTAGGATTTATTCCTGTGTCGTGGGTGCGTTTACAAACATGAATATTCACACACACAAATACCCAGACCGGAACAAATAATTGTGGATCACACAAAGATTTGTCCCGTGCGAGAATCGAACCCGCAACTATTAGACACAGTGGGCGGAGCGGCTTAAGCTCTTAACCACTGCGCTAAATCGTTCGTCTTTCAAAAATTGTTTCAAGAAACCTGTTTTCTCATTTTACGTATAAGTATTCTCATTATATATAAGTATTCTCGAATCTCATAGTTATTGAGAGTGTTTATGATGGATTACTCGGAAATTGTATATAAGTATATTTGTTAAAAACCACATGACTTACTAAATATCAATAGAACTATCGACGTGTAGAGCACGCGTCTGTGTGCGTGAGTTTAATTCGGACCATAAGTACTAAGATGTTTTACTGTATTATATTACACTGTGGTAGGGCACACCACATACCCCGAGCACTGAGATCCCGCGTTTCTCTGTTCATTCGGCCTGAGGATTTAGGACGAAAATATTGTCATAACTTTTTTGCGGAGCGCAAAGTATCGCGTATATTTCGACACGATCTCACTTCAGAGTACTTTTGTGTGTGTACTTTTAGTAGCAGTTGTTTAAACTAAACTAATTTCCACAAACATAGAGAAAGTGAGTGTGAATCGTGCGCACACAGGAATATTGTAGGAGCTTAAATTCATTTCTATTAAGTATATTCGCATATTTCAACGAATAATTCCACACTTTTTGGACATTATAGTCATTATGGATAAAGAGGAATATAGTTATATGTCAGTTAACACGTTGGACACGGACATCAATGAACAGTTAGATCGAGATGGGCAGTCTTCAGGGCCGAGCTCAATCACGTCGATATCTTCACCCCCGCGTCTTGCACTACTTGACGGTACATTTTACAAATATTTACCAGAAGAATCAACAGCACATATAATCACAGCTCTGTGTACTAAATGCTCGCCCGTCACTACTAAAATCAGAGGATTCGACAACTGTTCATCCAATTTTCTGAGTCACCTCAAACGGAAACATGGACAAGATTATGTAAATGAATATAAAAGATACATAAAAACAAAGAAAAATATTAAAAAAGGTGCATACATTTAAAAAAAAATACCGACTAGGGGCTTAAGAAAAGTTGAAGAGGTCCAGCCATATACACCAGAAAAATTTGCACAAAATATGATAAACTTCTTGATTGATTCTATGATCCCATTGGGGGCTATAGAAAACCTATATTTATTAGAGATGTTTAGCAACTTGAAGATACCCGATAAGAATTTGAAAGTTGTAACCGTCGAAGTTTGAGTCGCCGTATAAATATATATTATGAAGAAAAATGTCTGCCATAAAATCTGAACTAAAGGCTGTTGATTTCGTGTGCACTACAACTGATATCTGGTCGGGAAAGAAGAGAAGCTTCTTAGGTATGACTGCACATTGGATCACAAAAGATTTGAAACGTGTTTCAGTAGCATTAGCATGTCAGCGGTTCAAAGGCATTCATAGTTACGATCGTATTACTAATTTAATTAAACAAATTTATACAGAATTTGGCTTAAACAGTAATAAGGTAGTCGCAACCATTACTGACAACGGCAGTAATTATTTAAAAGCATTTCGCGCTTTTGGCGTGGAACTTACAAACATCAGTTGTGACAAAACCAGTCAGCCAGAAGATTCTTTGTTTGAAGAAATAGATGTGGAATCTGACTCAAGTCTGGACGAAGAAGAATCCGAAGATTTTATTTGCGTGCCCATATAAGATGCTGTGCGCATACATTAAGCTTATGTGCTACCGTTGATGCCAATAAAGTTTTAAATGACAAAGGTACTCCATTATCTCATATACATACCACCGCATTAAAAAAATGCAACTCTTTATGGAATGCAGCTGGTCGTCCAAAAACAGCTGAAATTATACAAGATTTATTACAACACACATTAAGTCGACCGGGTGAAACCAGATGGAATAGCCTATATGATTCACTTCAACAAATTTTATCAAATCAAAAAAAAAAATTTCAGCTTCATAGAGCTTTAAATATTAGTAATCCCATAAAAGATGTTGAATTTGATTACTTGAAAGAATATTTGACATGTGCTGCACCAGAAGCAGAAGCACTAGATATTATGCAAAGTAAAACCAATGCCTATTATGGCATTTTATTGCCATGTCTGTTTGCATTGATAAGAAAAATACAAAAAATTGAAAGGAGAGGCAATTTGATGTACTGTGCACCTTTAATCGAGGCGTATAGAATAAACGTTGAAACGAGATTTAAACAGTTTTTTAACCTTAACACTGCTGAGGCAGAACATGCAGCAATAGCTGCTGTATCGTATCCCTGTTTTAAAAATAAGTGGTTTTCTCGCTTAGATAATCAAGACCAAACTAGGGTACAGAATCTTTTTAAAACCCTTAGTTCAAAAGAACTCAATGAAGAGCCTCAACAAATTATAGCAACTAAAAGTCGTAATGAAAATTTTTTTGAATCTGATGCTGACTCAGATAGTAATATTAATGTGTCACCTACAGCGGCTGCCAGTACTAACATGCCTATAACAATGGCTGAGCTATTAATGCTACACTTTTTTGCTGAAGAAAGTGAAGAACTAAGTCTGCTGAACAAATACCCAGAAATAAAAAGAGTCTTTATAAAATTTAATACGCCATTACCAGCTTCCGCAGCAGTTGAAAGATTGTTTTCTTTTGCTACTATGACCAATTCACCAAACAGTCATAGATTATCAGATCAAATGTTTGAAAAGAGAGTCGTGTTGAAGTGCAACTTAACCTATTCAAAGAATATACAGAAAACATTTTAATTATGTGTCATTAAATCGGAACATTAATTTAAATAAAAATTGATTTTTAATATTTTTCGTTGTATATTTATTTAACACTATTGTTGCTCCTTGTTTGCTATTGTTTATCTTGAATTCTTATGACAAATTCAATTTGTCATAAGAAGACAAATTGACTTTGCGGGTCGAAAAAACTAGACCAACATGTCTCGGTTGGTTCGAGATTTAGAAACTCCGTCGTGTTTTAGATCGTTAGATTTGTCTTGACCAGTACTTTAAACTCAGATGGCGGCCACGTCCTGATGATGGATCCGGAAGGTGGCCAACGGAACTCCTAGGGTCTATAGTACTCGTCATAACCAATCAAACGGGGTAAGATGGTCTAGATATTTCCCGGTACCTACATCCTTCCATTTTCGCATTTGATATCTGTTTTGTCATTCTTTCTTCCGAATTTCTTTATGCCCGAACCAACGGAGCATACCCTTTTGCATCTTTACACTAATATTATCATTCATACCTACAAGCTTTCTTACTATGCTATTGCGAATACGGTCAATCACGGCACATCTTCCGCAGTGCTCGAATTTCGACCGCATTTATCCTACTTTCATTCTTCTTCTTATATACCCAACCGTCACTGCCATATAACAGCGTTAGGACAAGCTCTCCTTAATGCATGGCTTTCTAAGCCTTTTGGCTTAAGCCTGACGAATCACCTCGAGCCTTTCTTCTCCAATCGCCTTTCTTCTCTTTCAAACATTTCTTTCACTAAAGTTTTGGTGGCACTCTTGCATTGCCGTATATTTATTTCTTCAGCTCTGTCATACTGTCATTTACATTCAAAGAAGAAACACAGTCCTGTCACGTTTTCTTCTTACTTTGTACGAAGCTTTGTAACTCTCCGTCCCAACTTCCGCTGTGCTTTGCTTTTTTGAGCAACCACATACTTCTTTCGCGGATTCTAACAAACTCTCTTTTAGGCTATTTCAGCATTCATTTATATTCGAGTCCGAAGTACCTGCTGTCAAAAGCTTCTCCCGAACCAGAGTCTGTATGAACAGATCTTTATACATTCTTCTCACTCTTGCAACTTTTCAATTATAATTCTTTTATGGCCTCGAAAGGGTATATGCTCTCGCCATTACCTCTTCTTCTAAACAAACCACTAAACCACGTAACTATGAGATAGTATTCCGATTCAAGAGTGGGACCTCTATATGCACGGATATCTTAAAGTTTGCTCTGGAGACGGTTATCTACTAGGATCAAATCTATCATGCTTTTCTGTTCATTTCTTCTCCACGTAATATAAATCGCTTTATGTTGGAATATCGTATTTGACACAAGAAGGCCTCTTTCCAAACATGCATCTACAATGAGCTTACCCGCATCATTTACTCTCTTATCACCATAAGGACCTAGAGCAACGTCGTAAGATTGCCACCTGGTTCCCACCCATTTATTCAGGTCGTCGCACAAAATCACCTTTTCATTTGCACATCAGTCAGATTCAAAAGTTCCCTGACATTATCCCAAAACTCTCAAGCTCCTGGTGTGTCGACAAGCTTACGGAAGCGTATGCTGCATCCAAAAATACCCTAGTGAGACTTAGGATTTAAACGGACTCAGAGAATCTTGCATAGTACAGGCCATAGTCTCTCACTCCAGAAGCCAGGCGATGGGACAGCAAGATACCCACCCCCTTGCTGGCACGACCACTCAGTGGTACCCTAGACTACACGCGTCGCCTCGGGGAGACGACCCAGCCTAGATGGCTGGCAGGGGTCGCAACGAGCACGCTCTTGGACATAACCCCCGAAATGACATACCCACATTGATGTTACTTCGAAAGTCGCATCCGCCATCTTGGATTTCAAAATTAACGCTATATTCTTTATCAGCTTCCCCCAAACCCCAAAAATGACACCCATACTGATTTTACTTCAAAAGTCGCGTTCGCCATCTTGGATTCCAATATGAACGTTATATTCGTTATCAGAATCTTCTAAAACCCCAAAAATGAAACTCATATCGAATTTTACAAAAAAGGTCACAACCGCCATCTTGGATCCAGAAACTAACGCCATATTCGTAATCAGCATGCCCTAAACCCCCGATATCGATACCCATATCGATTTTCATAAAAAGTCGCGCCCGCCATCTTGGATTTCAAAATTAACGTTATATTTGTTATCAGCATCCCCTAAAACCCCAAAAATAAAACCCATATCGATTTTACTTCAATAGTCGCGTCCGTCATCTTGGATCTTTAAATTAACGTTATATTTGTATTCAACATCCCTTAAAACCCTAAAAGTGACACCTATATTGAGTTTACTTCAAAAGTCCTGTCCGCCATGTGGATCCAGAAACTAACGCCATATTCGTAATCAGCATCCCCTAGAACCCCGAAATCGATACCCATATCGATTTTCATAAAAAGTCGCGCCCGCCATCTTGGATTTCAAAATTAACGTTATATTTGTTATCAGCATCCCCTAAAACCCCAAAAATGAAACCCATATCGATTTAACTCCAAAAGTCTCGTCCGCCATCTTGGTTCCAAAAGTTAACGCCATATTCGTTATCAGCATCCCCTAAAACCCAGAAAGTGACACCCATATTGATTTTACATCAAATGTCGCGTCCGCTATCTTGTTTCCAGAAACTAACGCCATATTCGTAATCAGCATCGCCTGAAATCCCGAAATCTATACCCATATTGATTTTAATAAAAATTTGCGCCTACCATCTTGATTTCAAAATTAACGTTATATTTGTTATCAGCATCCCCTAAAACCCCAAAAATAAAACCCATATCGATTTTACTTCAAAAGTCGCGTCCACCATCTTGGATCTTTAAATTAACGTTATATTTTTACTCTGCATCCCTTAAAACCCTAAAAGTGACACCTATATTGATTTTACTTCAAAAGTCATGTCCTCCATCTTGGATCCAGAAACTAACGCCATATTCGTAATCAGCATCCGCTAATACCCTGAAATCGTTACCCATATCGATTTTCATAAAAAGTCGCGTCCGCCATGCTGGATTTTAAAATTAACGTTATATTTGTTATCAACATTCCCTAAACCTTGAAATCGATACCCATATCGATTTTCATCAAAAGTCGCTTCCGCCATCTTGGATCCAGAAACTAACGCCATATTCGTAATCAGCATCTCATAACGTTGTATTTGTTATCAGCATCCCCTAAAACCCCAAAAATAAAACCCATATCGATTTTACTTCAAAAGTCGCGTCCGCCATCTTAGATCTTTAAATTAACGTTATATTTTTACTCAGCATCCCTCAAACCCTAAAAGTGACACCTATATTGAGTTTACTTCAAAAGTCATGTCCGCCATCTTGGATCCAGAAACTAACGCCGTATTCGTAATCAGCATCCCCTAATACCCTGAAATCGTTACCCATATCGATTTTCATAAAAAGTCGCGTCCGCCATCTTGGATCCAGAAACTAACGTCATATTCGTAATCAGCATCTCATAAAACCCCGAAATCAATACCCATCTCGATTTTCATAAAAAGTCGCGTCTGCCATCTTGGATTTTAAAATTAACATTATATTCGTTATCAACTTCTTTCAAAACCATAAAAGTGACATGCATATTGATTTTGTTACAAAAGTCACATCCACCATCTTAGATCCAGAAATTAACGTCATATTCGTAATCAGCATTCCCTAATATCAAAAATGTGACTCCCATATTTTACTTCAAAAGTCTTATCGTCGTATTTTACTTAGATCCAAAAATTCACGCCATATTTGCAATCAGTATTCCCTGAAACCCCAAAAATGACACCCATTTTACTTCAAAGGTCACGTCCGCCATCTTGGATGTGTTAAAAATATATTGTCCTGTGTTTAATTGTTAATTGTTTAATCGTAAACATGCAAAAAACGATTAACAATTGATCAATTGTAATTGCAACGTTTTACAATTACCATTGATCAGTTGTTAATTGTGAACCCTACAATTAACAATTAATTTTTCAATCGTCAATTGCAATTGATTTTTTCTGCGATTGAAATTTCAATTGTTTGGTCCTACAATTGAACAATTAAACAATTAGTGCCCAACACTGCCCACGACGTAGAAATAATTCTTAGAGTGGGGCTACGTTTTTTTTTTATATAGTCTCCGTGTACTTGTTAGCCAAGTTGAAAGCATTATGGGCAGCTCGATAAGTTCCATTCAACAGCAGGTGGCACAAATCTGCCCTTACCAAACCGTACTGAGTGTGCCTAGTAAAGTATGAACTTTTCTCTCTCACCTCGATTTGTGAGAGAGGGACTGTAAAGTCTAATTTAACTTATACAACGGGTGTGGATAGATGTTAATTTTGTAAGAAAAAGTGTTAGAGCTCCTGGGTTATGGACAATAAACGAACTAGTGATAAAAATATCAAAAATAAAGATTTAGTGTAGCCTAAAACTATCACAATTATTTTGTGTTATACTGCACCCTGCTTTTACTCACCAACTCAAGAACCTTTCATAAAACTACATAATCTCTACTAATACGCTAGCATAAATTGAAAAATGTATCAACAGAACAACACTGTGCTAATAGTTAAGCAAATTCATATATTCCAACACATTTGACGAATAACACGAAGGAGATCAACTTTTTCCATCAAATAGGTACGAATATGTAAATGGAAAGCTGTGTAGCCCGACCTCTGACGCATTTGGATCGACGCCCCCTCTATAAACAGTCATCAGGCGCCTTCCCCGCGCATCGGACAAATTCCTTTGATCTTGTTTAGGGTAAATCTTTTCGATTTATATGTTAATTTGTAAATTTGGATCTGTGGCTCGACATCTCAGGGTGTCACTGGTTAATCCGCGTTCCTGTCTCCCACGACTTAAGTATTCCGTTTCATCTTTGCGAAACACGCGAGTAATTGATTCCTTTGTTACGTTACTCCTAAGATATGTTGCTTCATGAATTACGCTCTAAAAGTGATAGTCTAAGGTATGCAAATGAGTGTGCCTTACAGGAAGTGAGTGGAATTTCTTTGCGCAGCACAAATTTTATCGAGGACTCGTAATTTCCTTTGATCCCTCATCTATATTCAATGATCCGAGGACCGTAACGCTTCGTAAGCGAATTCATTATATCCGCGTGCTCTTTATATGACGCGGACATCTTTGAAACTTTATTTGGTATCAAATGGTACTGACAGCCGTTTGAGAAATCGTTAATATACTCGAATTATGAAGTAATATTATTTGGAAACACATGTCATGAGCACTGTGCTACCTCTATTTACTATAATGATTTATACATTTTGAAAGAATTGTATATATTATTATTATTTTTTTTAAACGTAGCCCCACACTAGGATTTATTCCTGTGTCGTGGGTGCTTTTACAAACATGAAAATTCACATACAAATACACCTTCACACACAAATATACCTAGTCAATGGAATACTTAGTGTATATACGGTGATTTGATTCATTTGAAACGTGCAAGAAGACCTTTATAATCTTAAGATGTACTTTTTCCTGACAATTATAACTCATATTCCCTTTAAGAAATTCTCTCTTCTTATTTTAGAGATCAGTTCTCCAGTTAGTTACTATCGTAAATCTTTACATTGTTTTTATCAGTATGAGTGATTTGATGAGTAATCACTTAGAAGCAGTAACAATAAACTTTTGACGTGGCGACGTATCAAGAGGTGGGTACGTGACTGAACCCAATTTTTATGTTCGCAAAAGCCCCACCTCATTCGCTGAATCGTTTTTGTGAAAACAACGGGAGCAATAAAGGGTCTTATTGTTATCCTTTGAATTTATATCCAGATATTATCGCTATCATAAATTGCTACCACGTACAGTTTTCTCTAAATCGGATGCTTGAAAAAGTGACCGGGGGATAACCCTACTGCTTTATATACGAGTGGCCGATAAAGCTAATGTATCCTTTATAGGGACTCGAAAAAGTTTCGTTTCACAAAGTAATTCCCGGCCATAACGAGCAACATGTTTAAATTAGTAGAGCTCAGTACAACTGAGCGTAAATAAAAAAGCTTTAATTTGCAATTCGGCGGCCGTAGCATCTGTTTTCTAATTGAGACATTAAGCGTGGAATCGCTTGGATGGGTGTTCTTTAATAACGCGCATACATTACTGATGGCTGGAGTAATGTAAAGCATTACAAGACTGGCGCCCGACCGGCTAAATGATCGCCATTGGCCGCAATCGTCGCGCGGGAAAACTCCGGGATAATTGACACAAATGTTACGAAACGACCGCTGAAATATGCCCCTGTTTTCGTGTGCGGTCTTCAACAAATTTCGTGTCAGAATAACGAACTTCGCACGCCCTCAACATGTTACCTCTAATATGTTTTGTTGAATAAGTAACTTTGTAAATAAGTTCGTATGTAGGTGCCTTATTGTGTGTATTATTAAGATTTATCCATTGGGTGGTACCCAAAATGTCAATGGATTTATCATAATAATGCGTTTGATTCATTCTCCTCTTGGACAGCTTGTACCTATGTTGTTCATTTTATGGTTTGATATAACTATACCATATAATATTATTATTATATATCTCGCTTAGATTCCCGGGTTTTAAGTGGACCTTTGAAAGGTTTGCATGGAGATATAGGCCCAATAAGTGTTAGTGAACTGAGCGACGAGCGTTTAGCGCTAAGTCGACGCTTACGAGCGTTGAAGCACTTTGAGGACTCGAGTCCTCAACAAAATTTAGCTTATGAATATATTGAAGCACCTTTTACAATTACAGTTACAATTTATGGAGTAACATTTTTTATAGCAACAGGATTCCACGGCCTTCATGTAATTATTGGAACAATTTTTATTACTTACTTGCTTAATACGTCGCTTAAATAATTACTTTTCAAAAAACCATCACTTTGGGTTTGAAGTTGCAGCTTGATATTGACATTTTTTTGATGTAGTATGATTACTCCTTTATATTGCTATTTTTTAAAACGAGCGTTTAAGCGTCTCAAGCGATTTTTACAACAATAGGTCCAATACGTATAGGAGTTTTGCGAGAGGTTAGTTTTATGTAAGTTACCTGCTGAGATCAATTGCTGAAAATGATGAAACAACCAGCAAACTAACACCAACAGGTGTAAGAATTATTGTAAATTTTGGAAATAAAACATGGACTATATGAGTGAAGTTTGAAGGGCAAAAATTGGTTTATTTTAAAGACATCGGCCATAATTAGTGATGACTCGCCAATCACTAGTTGGCATTGATATCATTATTAAGCATATAAAAGATAAATCTAAATGCAATATTCAAAGTAATAAATGCTAGCGACTGTTCACGAACAATGTCTCTGCTATCGCTTCAGACTGAAGCATTTACAGAATCCAACGTAAAGTGTATTGCAATAACCGCAAAGTATGTATTTTGCATTCTACTGTGAAATGAAATTGCTTCTTGTTGTTGTTATAAGGATAGCTTTGAGATAAGTACTGACCTAACTAATACTTGCACTTAAAGTATTGTTGTGGCTTAGTGTGATTCCTATTCAAGTCGATATTAATCAATTGTATTCTATTAAGAAGAAATCTCTGCAGCCAGTCGGTGTACAATTTGTGTTTAGGCTGCGTTCACTGTAAAAAAGAGGCTTTGTACATTAAAACATCCCATTTTTTTACTAGCTTTCACATTTTACTCCTGATGCTTCATTCTCTTTTTTTAATCTTGTTTCTTTACAACTTAAAGTGTTTTTTTTCTATAATTGCATAAAGGTTTCTTAGCCAGAAACACTGATTAGGCAAGTCCTGTGACTCTCGCTAAAAATACCACCAACAAGGAGACCGCTGGGCAGCGATAATGTGAGAAGAGAATTAGAGCGGAAATGACGCACGTGATAAAACAAGCGTAAAGCTCTTCTGTCTTACTGTCTACCTCGTGGGACAGTTGGCGCAATGTTGCAAACCTATATATCACTTTGATAAAGCCACACAACGACGTAGAACATCAATTCTACGAATGTCTTCTACGAGTGAGCTAGATCGTACCAAATGTTTTTTTTTTTTGCAGAACGCTTCTGCAGTAGCGAGAAAGTGATTTATCATAAGGCAACATGCTGCGGTTGAGTAGAAAAATAAAAGTAATTCCTTTTGTATTTGCCGAGAGGGGCGGTCGCCCGGAGACATATTTGCCAAACGCGTGAATAATGATTCTTCCCTTTGATGTAAACCATCCATAATTCTAGATGTTTTTATATTCCTGATAAAAGATGACAGAAATATGCTTTGTAGATTATTCTCCGCAATTAATGTCAAAGCTCAAAAGGAAGTTTAGCTACAAAGATATTTTTCGTCAGTAGAATATGTTAGGGAAATGTTATTCTTCCGAAATGAAAACCTTACCGGGTAAGGATCAACACCACCTAAAGTCATAAACGTCTATTAGGTAGAAGAGCTTCCCTCCGCACTCTCTCCGAAACATACATATTTCAAGCGAAGACGGCCGGCCAACAAAAGGAAACCCTTTTTCCTAAATTCAGAAAATAATTACGAAACGTTTACTTAGCACTTGTTTGGCCATATTTGTGTAACCGATACCGTCCTAAATGGCTATATCGCCTCTAAGTAGCTGTTACTTTTACGTCCCAAAAATATTATTTTGAGCGCAATAAAATTCTTTCTTTATATCTTCGGTGTCCATGAAAAAGACATAACATTGTGCGTTGAATTTATTGAAGCAGACGAGGACCCAGATGGCTTTCCTCATAAAATACTAGGAGTGGTTCTGTTGGTAGCAACGTTATACTTAAAGATAATCACAATTTACGGGTGCCCTTTAGCGAAATTTGGGGAATACTTTCCCTTTAGTGTTACGTGTGAGCAATTACGGCGGTGCTAATGATGTACTGTTGCTTTGGGCTTCAACTTGCGCTAATGGTGTGCCGAAAGATTTTTATTACCACTTAAGTATGTTACTTCGCTGTTTCCGTGGAACAATAAAAGTTGGGGAAGCGATCTTTATCCTTTGTTAATTGTTACTCAACTTGTTAGTCAATGTTCACGGAGTGCTTGAGATGATCTTTTATTGTGCAAGTTAAAGTTACAACAAAAGGATTTCTTTCGCTTTAACTCAAAGATAATTTAACTTTTTCTTATGTAATGAAGAAAAAAAATGGTGGCTAATTATACACAAGCTGGTACGCTAATTTTGACATACAAATATGATTTCAATGGTTTCTAATGATGGCGATGACTGTCTTGGAATGTATTTATATTCTTAATCAAAATATTAATATTTTTACATACTACCCTACAGCTAAACAGAAGCTACGCTAACCACAGTTATAAATCCTTATTATTACGAAAATATTTCTAACTTAAATGACCTATATATAATAAAAATCCCCACACAGCTCGCCTTCAAAAGAAGTCCAGGGTAAAAATCCAGTCTCGCAACTCTTAGTTTTTGTCACTTCATTGGTAAAGTAAAACATCGAAAAATGCTCTCGAGACCGAAATAACCTAAAAGAAATTATCCGAAGAATGGTAACAAGTTCGGCCCCTGTCACATTAGGCCTAATAAAATGTGGGTGTACTATGCTTACGTCAGCGTACCTTTCGGAGAAAACGGGCATAACAATATGAGCATGTTTACACACGGTGTAATTTTAGTCGCCCTGGAGCGAAAGCCCAGGTGATGTATCCAATGCCTACTAATCACTTGTGATAAAAAATGAATAAAAATAACACTTTAATGAATAACATCTACCAACTGACCTATCCAAATAGCTGAGGAGCCCCGCCGCCCGTTAATGCACGCCCGTCATTGTGCGCTTGCTATAGGTGCTTTTAATGCACTAAATTAATATTATTACGTAAGAGCTTTATAAAGTGTGTCGACCCATTAACCCTGAAGCCAAACAAAGCGAGGCGCAACCTTTGGAGGGAAGGTGTATCGCTACCAAATCCCTTTGTTCCACCTACTGAGAGTCTCGCACCTGGACATGAATTACCATGGCCAGTCTGGAAGTGTTTAAATAGACTTCGGACCCAGGTCGGCCGAAGCAAGGAAAACATGATCAGGTGGGGATTCACAGATAGCACTATTCTGGGGTGTTTGTGCGGTGCAACCCAAACGATGTCCCACCTTATATCATGCTCTGCGTGCCCTAACACCTGCACGCAGCGGGATCTGATGTCTGCTACCGACAATGCAATCGGTGTGGCCACCTTCTGAGCCGTATCCATATAATTATAATCGTACTTAAAAATAAATTTGACAAAAACACATATAATGGACTTCAAACAGCAACGTAAAACGGAAAAACTTGACATTAAATTTTCAAATACAGAAATCGTAGAAATCGAATCAACGCGTTTCTTAGGTTTAACCATCGATCGTCAACTAAAATGGAAACTTCTATCTATCTATCTATATCATCACGCCAGCTCCCTCGCGGGGTAGGCAGAGAGTACAGAGTTCCAACAGGTTCTTTCCTTACATACCTCTCTGGCTTCCTCCACTCTCATAGTTCGTCTCATACACACTCGCCGGTTACGGAGACTCTTGACTTGCCCTTCAGCTAAGACACGGTCTATTTGGTCATGGTAAGATAGTCTAGGTCTTCCCCGGCACCTACATCCTTCCACTTTCGCATTGTATATCTGTTTTGTCAAAATGGAAACTTCATATCCAAAATATATGCAAAAGACTGTACCAATTCATATTAGCGTTATATAAACTATCTAGGGTAGTTAATTTATCAGCGGTAATGACGGCCTATCATGGGCATGCAGCTTCTATACTGAGATACGGTATAATTTTTTGGGGTAACTCAACCGATAAGATGCAGGTATTTAAAGCTCAAAAAAGGTGTGTGTGTGCGATAACTGGTCTAGGAATGAGAGAATCATGTAAAGGAAAATTTAAAGGTTTAAGGATGCTAACGGTACCCTCTCTTTACATCTGCGAGGTTGCAGCTTTCGTAAAAAGTAATATGCATATATACAATACATATCCTATAGGAAGCCGTCGTGAACATACCATACACCCAATGCCTTGTAAGACACATCTTATGCAGAAAAGCATAGTATGTATGGGGCCTACTATTTATAATAAAATACCCCTACACATAGGAAAAATTAGTAGTGCTAATATTTTTAAAAATATGTTAAGTAATTTTTTAATAGACAAAGAGTACTATTCCATTGACGACTTCTTAGAGGGAAAATAGCATTATATAGTTTTTTTTAATACTAATAATAAGATCATTAATATAATTTTTAAACTAATTTAATAATAATAACTATCACTTAATAATAATAACTATTACAAATTAATTATCACTTGCTTTAACGGTGAAGGAAAACATCGTGAGGAAACCTGCATGCCTAAGAGTTTCTCGAAGGTGTGTGAAGTTCGCCAACCCGCACTGGGCCAGCGTGGTGGACTATGGCCTAAATCCTCTCAGTTTGTGAGGAGGCCCGTGCATAGCAATGGGACAGTTTCTTAACAGGGCTAATATTATTATATTATTATTATTAATAATAATATGACATTATATATTTCATAATACTTTATAATTTTGTACGCCTGATGCATGGCAGGATATAGTAGAACTTATGACTATATACATGTAACATCCTATATAACCTATTATCCACAAATAAATGATTTGAATTTGAATTTGAAAAAAATTTGAATTTGCCGTCGAAACGCTAAGAAGAAGAAGAATATTATTCATATCTTATCATTATATTAATATCTTACTTATTGAAGTGCTTTATTTCATTGTTTTTAGTACGAGTGAACAGTAGGCATGGGATACATCACCCGGGTTTTCGCTCCAGGACGAATAAAATTACACCGTGTATACGTCATACGTACCTCTCATCAATTCCCACCTACATGCTTTGTGACTTCTTCGAATAGCTAAATCTTATCAATCAATGAACTCCCAAGCATAACTTATTGTACTATATCAAGCCAGCAGGGAACGTTTGTACTATCTTAGTTTGAATTCACAAAGGACTTATCGCAAAGTGGACGACGTAGCGAACTGAATGCATCAGCTTAAATCCGACGTTACGTCCAGAGAATGTTGACCCTTGGGATTGTAAGAGCTACTGAGAGCAGTGGCAATCTTAAATATAATGAGAGAATGTTTTATAAAATAATGATCCCGTTTTCATATCAGATCTATTATGTACCATGATTTTTGATTATTAGAAAATGTGATTGACTAGAAAATGTTGTTGGAGGTAGGTTGATATTTGTAAACCTAACTTATTAAAATTTTGCTATAGTTTTAATTAGACTCCTTTGCATTTCATTGCGTATTTAAATAAACTAGTGGTCGCCCATTGGTCGAAATTCGACCATAATTAATTTAAATTATAAGTTTGAACATTATTAAGGTTCTATTGTCAAAGACTATACTTTTATAATCACAGATTTTGCCAAGGCTACACTGTTAATTTGCCTGTTTTTTTCAAACAAAATATATGAAACTTAAAAAAAAAAAAAGAATACCTTTTTTGAATTTTTTTATGGATACAAAAACCGAAAAAGAAAATGCTGTCCATTGAGCTTGACATACATTTTTCGATAATTTAATTAATGATACAAAACTTCTCTGTAAACGATATTTTTGGTAAAAACTCTTTCATCGTTTGCTGGTTATGTTTGACATTCAGTAAGACTATAGACAAATAATATTAAAAACAAACAATATTAATCTATTCTTAATTTGAAGTGTTGTGTCAATTACATGGTAGTGTGTGTAATGTGTTTTTTACTGATTTAATGTACTTTTTATGCATTCTGCACTCCTTCTCGATATAAACTATAAGTGTGGGAAATTTGATACTCCTCCGCCCGCGCAATTTTCGTAAAAAAGGGTACAAGGGGGTTTTTGCTGCGCGTATTAATATAATGATTATTTAAAAATACCTTTTTAGGAACAAGCTTTTATAGCAAATGCACAACGAAGATGTCTTGCTTAGTTGAGGAGTTCCTATGGCTACCTTCCGGTTCCATTATCAGATCTTGGACGCCATCCGGGTCTAAAGTACTTATCATGACAAATCCAACGACTCCACACACGGCGGGGTTATATTGCATAATTGTGTGGTTCTCTTGACTATCTTTCGACTTCATCTTTAGACCCTGAACACTATCTGGTTGTATAGTGCTTGTCAATACCAATCTAACAAGCCTAAATACGAGGGGGATTAAAAGTTCCTATCCCCAGCTTCCGACTCCAGCATCAGACCAGCTCCGTGGTATTGCACTGACACCAATTGTACATATGTATGCCAAATTACATCTCAATCAGATACCTGCAAGTGCTTGAAAAATTTATCACAAGATTTGGATCGGAAAGATAGACAGACGAACATAAGAACATTGCAAGTTAAATAAAAGCTTGTAAAAACAGAAAAACTAATAATAAAATATAAGCAAATTAAATCAAGTAATGATATAATTTGGTATGCATTTTTTTAACTCTAATTCTATTTTACTCCTTTTTCATTAGACCGATATCCGTCAGTAAATAGAGTAGATTTAAGCATCAAGTCGGCCTAATTGCATTTCGTCTAGTCTTGCACAGCTTTCATAATAAAATCTTTGAAGTAAAGGAGTTATATGAACTTTATAGCTGGCCTATTAAATTGACGTTCGCCATAAGAATTACGCTTTTAATATTATGGCATATTTTGAACAATCCCCTACTGGAACTTATCTCTTTTCATCAAGGCAGACATAAAAATGGAACTTTTTTATACTCGGCATAAATTGTTGCCCCTACCGGAATGTTATAAAACTTCAGTAAAGATATTACCGCATTGTAACTGATTTGAAAAAATAAATTGGACTCCTACGTAATGTTCTAGACTTGGATTTGAGAAAATAAAGCAGGAGGGGGTATACAAAGACATTTTGGAACGGAAGAGAAATGTTATTGAGTTTTGGCTAACTTGCTAAAAGCGATTGAAGACAGACCGGGGAAATACGGGGACTAGCATAATGTAAATGTTTATAACTATCAGGGAGTATATTTTTAAACTAATAGTAGTCATAAAATAAAACTATTTTACGGATTTTATCGCGGTTTATTTTCTTTTTTTTTATTTTTAGTTCCCGACGTTTCGAGTGCTTTGCAGCACCCATGGTCACGGGAGGGACTGAGGTGTTAGACCGTAACGACCGAAAATCCGTAAAATAGTTTTATTTCATGTGTTATATTCGCGTAAGTCTAAGAACTCAATAATAGTAGTCAATCAAACTTCCGTATATCACAATTTTATTATTTTTGTAAGTGATCGGTTGATTCGAAATTGTAGCCTGGGAACTGCACCGATTAATTCATATGCGCATCGACATATTTATTTCTAAGACTTTCTATATTATGTTGTTCATCATCATCTTCAGCAAAAAGACGTCCAGAGCAGGGCTTACCCCAAACATCGCCACGACGCTCAGGTTTGTGGTGTATGGATCCATCTTTTAGCCAATTTTTACTAGCCCACCTTGTGGGAGACCTGCCTACTCGGCATCTTTAGGTACATGATTGCCGCTTCGTTCGGTCGAGACCGTTTCAACCTGAACGGCTATCAGTTCTTCGTGATATTGTTAATCATCTATTGCAAAATTATAGTGTCAACTTACTCTTAAAAGTATAACAGTTTATTCTACTAAGGAATGTAACTATACTAACTGTAAATGAATTCTGTAGTAAAATCTACATGCACTAAGATTTTTCGTCTCTGAATGGTGAACGGACCCTCAGTTGCGAACTATGTTTTGTCACGACTTCGGGTGGGACATAATCCGTCACCCGTCCTGGAGTTAGAAATACTAAAGGAAGGGCTTTTTTTAACAATATTACGCTTGGTAGTAACATTTGCTAAGGATTAATAAAATATTTATCCTTTTTTTGCGTATTGGTATTTTTCCACTTAAGATTTTGTAGGGTTACGTTAAGTATGGGTGGAGAAAATTAAAAAAAAGGATAGAGAGGAATTGAATTTGCAGACGTGGCTCAGAGCATCCTTCACGAGTGTCCCTGCGGAGGATATTACCGCCGTGAGCACCATGCGGTGCTGTGCGTTATAGGGGTGAGCGTGCCTAGTCTTTTCCATAATAAATAAATAAATAAATAAACAGGATCTTGGGAGTTCGATACTGTAGGCACCAGTGCGTTCCAGGGACCTTTCCGTAGCGTCGATGACAGTCACCCAGGGTTTTTTGCCGCTAGGAGACCGACACGCCCCGTGATCGTCTCCCTAGGCTCGGGGAAGTCTCATTCTGGTTTTTCCTACTTAAAAAGAAGATGCACCTATCAGAATTAATTTAATGTAAAAGAATATATATATATATATATATATATATATATATATTTGCAGTGCTAGAAAGTAGAAAATAGCTTATAAACGAAAACACGGACTTCTCTGTCTTTCGTTCATTTCGTAAAATTGTCGTGTTTTTATATCAGCCACCCATCAAATTTATGACCGCGCCCAGCCACTAAACCTTCTCGATCTTACAAAACAAGAAAACAAACCCACTTTATTATCTCTATCCTATAAAATATACTGTACGTAAGTCAGTTAAACTTGCAATAATGGACCAGTAAAAATATATTATCTGAATTGCTATTCAAGGAACAAAAGGCGAAATGAACAAAAGATATCGGAGGAAACATATTGTGGTCCAGATCACTGTTTTGTTTTTGTAAGGTGGTCGTATGTGGACTGGCTTTTAGTTTTTGCGCACACCGAGAGAGGGATTGTGTGTACGGTAAGATTTCTGTTTACTGAAGAAAGTATTTTTTGGCTCATTATGCTCATTGCTTTTATAGGTCGGCTTACACGTTAATTTGAAGAGTCCCTGGACCAAGAATGTTTTAGTTTATGTGGTAGAAACAAACGATTTCACTATAAAGTAATAATTATAGACGAAACAAGAACAACTCCTATTTATAGGTATAGTTCTTAGATATACGGGAATTATTACATATCAACCCTGCTTCTCAGGCATAATTTGGCAAGATTTACAAATGAAAGTTAACTGTATAAAATAAATCAGAATCATTCAAAAAGTATCCATATTCCCACATATGAAATAAATAATAATACTCGCCAACGAACGTGTATGTGACGAACTTTGGAAGCAGAGAAGGCCAAAGACAGACGACAGACTTGTTGGAACTTTGGAATCTTTGCCTACCCCGTAAGGAATCTGATCTAATTATATAGATATATATTATAGTAACTTCTTTTCGGTAAAGACTAGAGTTAAGTGTGTGTAAATAATAACAAAAGCACAAACAGTAAATGGAAAACTCGAGTCTCATTACAACAGGAGTGCTACCACTCTCTTGTTATGTTCTGAAAGTTTTGCTACACACGGGAGATAAGAAACGCTTACGCTTCGTTGTCTTTCTCAACCCCAGAAGAAGGGCACGATAGCGATCAAATCCTTATGCACCGAGAACAATTTTACTAGAGAGCTCGCGTCCAATCCCATCGACGGCATTCATTCAAGATCTTAAAGGGAAGTAGTAAAACGGTAAGAGCAAAGTTGGTCATGAATAAATAAAAATTGGCTGTTGTGTTTGACGCTCCATTGGTTCACAGCTAAAGTGTTGAATGCGCCTTACGTTGTACGCTTATGGATAAAATTTCTGTGTGTGCGTCCGTAATCCTTCTTCTTAAGGGAAGTACTAACTACAAGCACCTTGAGAATTTTGTGTATGAAAATTTACATTGTCTGATGACCTTGACGATAATGAAAAAAGTGCCTGGAGGAAATAAAATGTGGCTTTTTTAAATAATTCAGTTATAATTAACTAAGGAAGGAAAGAACCTGTTGGAACTCTGTACTCTCTGCCTACCCCGCAAGGGATCTGGCGTGAGGTTATAGATAGATAGATAGATAGATAATTAACTAAAATAAAATGTCATCCATACAAGGTATAGAGCATATCTTAAGTTTTTTTTCGTGTTTAGTGTATACATATCCAATTTACCATTGAATAAAACATTTGCAATATATATTCAAGATAGAGATTTCTGAAAGTGCTATTTTGGAAAATTTTATACGTATAATTTAATTTGACTCATCATCATCATCATCTCAGCCTATACGTGTCCACTGCTGAACATAGGCCTCCCCAATCGCTTTCCAGTGTAACCGGTCCAATGCCACCTGCATCCAACGACTTCCTGCGATTTTCATAAGATCGTCGGTCCATCTGGCAGGTGGTCGTCCCACGCTGCGCTTACCAATATGTGGTCTCCACTCTAGAAGCTTTCTGCCCCAACATCCGTCCGATCTTCGCGCTATGTGGCCCGCCCATTGCCACTTCAGCTTGCTAATCTTAAAGGCTATGTCGGTGACCTTGGTTCTTCTACGAATCTCCTCATTCCTGATTCGATCACATTAATTAATTTGACTACATACATTAAATTTACGACCTTTTCATCCTCATTTTAATATTTCTTATAACAAATACGCAGTATATTCATCAACAATCTTCTGTAAATAGAGTCTTTTCTTGGAGTTACGGTTAGGTTTGCCTTTAACGGCTTGAAGGATTTTGATGATTATTTTGTATTTATGGGTTTAGCTGGATGGTTAGTGGGGTTATAGTCAACCGGGTGAGAAACTTCAAGTGTACCGTTATATAGTGTGGCGATAATGGTGTAGTTTAGGCAATCAAATTAAAAAGAAATAGATTTTTTTTTAAACCACGTAATCTTAACAATTAAAAACATGATCTCTTAATCTTGTTTTTTTTTCAATTGTTACACTAATCTTTCTACTGATTCTTTTATATCCTCTTACTTTATTCCTAGTTACCGCGAAATCCTCCGCTTTGCACTTAGACAAGAACCTAACATTTTCATATAAAATAATTTTTTATATAAAATAAATAAACGGGATAGAAAGGATCCTATGTGTTAATTCAGGTAATAAACTATTTGTCCAAATTTTATCGAAATCCGTTCAGCCGTTTTTGCGTGATTAAGTAACAAATATCCAAGCATCTAAATATCCAAACATACAAACTTACACATTTATAATATTAGTAGGATTCACAATAGAAGCAGATAGAGCAAGAAAAACACCAATACATAAAACAGATACTGTAAAACTTCCGAATCAACTTTGCCAGTGTTAATAACAAGTTCGTACATCATAAAAATGTTAATACCAAACATTCTTATAACATCAACAAGAAACAAACTGAACTACAAGTAGGCTCGTAAAATTACGAAGCGGCGCGACACAACCCTCCCACGTTCAATACCCTCTCAAGAAGTATTACTCGTATTATGAGGGGTCACAAAGTGAGGACGGCGATATTGGCAGCCCTTACCAAGCATCGTAAGAAGGTGAGGAAACTTCACATAAAACCTAAGGAGGCAGGTGCATTCCATTTCTAGGGTACCGAAATGTTCGCGTATTTCACGCTCCACGCCTCATTACAGACTCCTTACTACGAATACGCCCGCGTGGTATGTTACAACAAAAAGGGTAAGTATAATAATAAAAATCTTACGGCGTCTGGAGAGGCGAATAAAGTACGAGTTCGTGTTTTGCTTGGATAAGGCCTCGGTTTGATGATACCTTAGTCATCTGTTTACGTTGCGATTACTGGATTCCGTTGTAAAATTACAAATTCTGTAGTATGCATTTATTTTATTTGGAATTTTGATGGCTGTTCTGTTACGGTTCATGATGATAGCTAAATAAGAGGGGTGGCTGAAGAAAATCGCTGTATACAGGTCGTGGGTTTGTATTCTATGGAATATGTTCCAGACGAAGTACTTAATTTTTCTTCACTACTCAAAACTGGCTATGTTTGTTTTTAGATCACAATTTTAAAAATACTTATTTGACAGTAGGTAAATTAGATTAGGCCCTTACCGAAGTGAACAGTACCGCACCTTCCAGCATTTATGTATATAGTACCGATTGCACACTTTCTTCAGCCCGACTGCATGGGCTTTCACCACACACAAGAGGTAATTCGATTTTTTTTTAAATTAATAAATAAAATAATAAAATAAATAAATTAATAAATAAATTGATGATTTATTAATTTAATTTTTTGACTTCGACTTGATACTTTTTAACCTATTAGATTGTTTTATGAATTTCTGAACAGCTACTTCAGTATAAAACTGTCTGTATACCGTTTATTTCTTAATCGTTAACCCCGAGAAGGGTTGACGTGTGGTTGATGGTCTGTCGTAAAAATAACACCAAATCGCTAATATGTATTTTAACACGATATTAAACTGACCTACACCGACCCCAGAAAAATTATGATGTCTCTTGATGCATTGGTCTCTAAATTTTCAACAAGAAATGAAAATAAATGTCACCTCTAAGTAGGATGTCAATAAATTTCGAAAATTTATATTTAAGATAAATAACGTTTGTATATAGTAATATACTATAATAATACTAGCTGTGCTTGCGGGTTCACCCGCCGTTTACCACGAAGCTAATGCGGTTGCGACGCATTGCCCGCGCGCGCTATTAGTTTGTTTCGTTTTTAATTCTTTCTAGTTTTTTTTCTTTATTCTCGGCTCCTAAGGATTGCAGCGAGATGTTAGCCTTTCTCATGAATTGGGGTCTTACATGCAAAAATACGTTTTAAAATATGACTGGTTGTTCTAGAAAATAGTGCATTGAAACAAAAAAAAAATAACAAACTTTGGCTGTATTATATTAGTATAGATAAAATAATATCGTAAGTTAAGTTAAATAATAGGTAAGCACGTTTCAATTCAATACAAATGCAGCGTTAAATGTTATAGAAAAATGGCAAACACTCCGGTATGGACATAACGCTTTGTGTGGGAAAAGTGGATCATAAACATTGAACGGAGTTTTCAAAGCGGTTCAAAATCCATCATGTTTTAAAGCTACCAATTTCATGAGTTGAAAATTTTATATTACTTATTCCTCTTCTTGGAATATTCTGTGATATGTGAGATGAGGAGTCGTGGGATGGTTGGTGTCAAAATCTCTTTTGTTTTACTTGAAACAGCGTAAAAAATAAATACCCAATTAAAGCTTTTACACCCAATTTCTCACAATGGGGAGTGGGTGGGAGTGTAATAGAGAGTGAGTCTATTTTTTATTATACCGGGCAGAAGGCTGGACCCCGGACTGATTGGTACTGTTCTTCCATGGTTCTAGGGTGTGATCACGAGCCTGTAGTCCTTCACATAGAACAACTTAGCCTCGTTGATTAACAAACAAAAAGTGCGCTTTTAAAAATACTATTCCACTGTTGAAAGCCCCTTTGGAGGCAAGTTATGAAAAATAAGACTTTATTATCGCGGATTATGAATCGCTGTAGATAAGGCATTCAACTCGCCCTCATTAAAATGGGAATCTGAGAAAAAATAATGAAAAATACACTAAAAGCCAGTCCCATTTGTCAACTTCCTAGCATTGCATGCGACCTCTACATCACTCGAGGAGTGGCCGCCTTTTTTCATTTCACTGTTTACGACTCACACGCCTTTAATAAACTGAAAATGAAAATATGCTTTAAAATAACGTTTTCATTGCCGTCACGGTTGGTAGGGGCTTTTCAAGGCGAAGATAAAAAGTGTAATTGACTAAAGTGGGAACGGGATAATCATTTTTTGTATTGATTTGAAATTAGAAAGGTCGGTGGCGAGTTTGTTAGGAGCGTGGAAACAGTCTATGTTCCGGTAATTATACTTCCACAGAATAATATAATGGAATAAGAATAATATTATCGTCGTATTTAGTTTGAATAATGTGGTAGATAAACCGCAATTAGGTAACGTACATATACCGGCTCATAACAATATTCTGAGCCACGATAATAATGCCGCAATGTAAGTCAAACAGTAGATTAAATTTAACGGTCTTTTTAACTCTAAAGAAGACGCAAAGGCGATGTTTTTGCTGTAGCTATCAATAAATTAGTGGCTTATTTTCAGAATTTCGATGCTACAACTGTAGTCCTTGAAATATGCGATTTTGATACCTTGGTCAAATTTAAAATTTTGCCAGATTGCAATGCAGTATCGAATCAGTTGCAAATCACTTATAGCCGAGACTAAAATTCGTGGGTGGTTTGTACCCTCTTAAAAAATAATTTTGAGGACTTTTACCTCGTCCTTAACATGAACAATTGTAGGTGTTATGTTCGTAGTAATAATTTTCTTTGTCTCGATGCCAAAAAGTAACAATTCATACAATTTGTTTAGCTGTTTAGTTCCGTATCTGTGCTCATTAGTCAAGTAAATAAGAGTTCATTTATTATAATACTATTCCTATCATATTCTGCGACTCAAGCTACAATCATTATCAAAATACTCTTTTGAGGTCATAATAAAAACCGACTCTAAAGAGCCGTATTCGTTATCAAGTCTTTTACTCTATAATCTCTGTAATGTCGCATCGTTGCATTCAAAATAAAACTTAGAAAGGACCGAGTCAGGAATAAATCATCTAAAGGGGTCGAAATTAAAACAAGCAAGACCGAAAATAATAAATTTTGATCAAGGACCTTCTTCTTTTTTTGCAATCGGTTGAAAAATCATAGTCGGCTTCAAGCAAAATCGGGATAAATTAATATTAAAATAAATTGGATAAAACGAAATCATGCAATAGGTATTAACTGCAAACAATTGCATATGATAATAACAACTTTACCTACCAGTAATAAAGTCTAATTATAAGAAATACCCCTACTCTTAGCCTTTGATATTGTTACGACCCGGACATACCCCGATATCTCAAAAACCCTTTATCGGGGGATGTTAATTATAAAACGCATTACTCACCCTTACAACCTCTATCTATCCGTCAAGAAAGATTTAGAATCGGCGTTGAGTGCCAAAACGTCTAGAAAGTTCCTCCCCTTTAGTTATCGCCGGCGCGCGGTCGCAGTAAGCAAGTACCTGCTTACGTACAAGTAGGTACGTAATAATAATACCACTTGGTGGAATGCGCCGGCTATCGTTTGATATACCTGGGCTTTTCCATCGATGTACTTGGACGGTTCGGGTCCGTTCTAGAACGTTTATATGAGTTTAAAAGGAACGTTCAGCGCAGCGACAGCCACAGTCTCTCTTCGGAAGCGACAGCGATCAAATCGAGAACAAGCGATCTAAGTGGAATATCCGGCGACCTTAGCAACAATATATGAATATATCGAGTGACTTTACGACTTGAAAGTAGTATTTGGGTACTGGCGATTGTAGTACTAGTGTGTGTTTAGTGCTTGCGTGTACTGTTTGGTAATAACGCGTGAAGTACTTTGTTAAGTACTGTACGTACCTAACAAAGTACTTCACACGTTATTCGGAATTTAATTATTCCGCAACGTAACAATGAAAACGTAACAGTACAATATATATATATATATATATATATATATATATATATATATATATATATATATATATATATATATATATATATATACCTATTTAAGGTATGTTAATTTATATAATTTTATTGATTTATATGTGTATTTAATATGTTGTTTATTTATGTATAGTTTTATTCCATTGTACACTTGTTACTGTCCTCTCTACTTTTCATCTTTCTATCGCTCTAAGGTTGGCTGTAAGAAAACTCAATTTTGAGTTCACCTCACCTTTGTACATAAAAATCCTATGCAGTTTTTAATTGTGTATATATGTGTACAATATAGAATAAAATATTATGTTATTGTATATCTGCGGTTCATTTTTACATTTTTACATTTTTTTGGGATCAGATTTGCCGTTTTACTGGAAAACCAATTCATTCGGTATGTATGATTTAGTTCAAAGCTTTCTAAACTACTTTCCCGTGGGGACTAACATAGATTAATTCTCTAGTTATAAATATGAATGGGTAAAATAAGTTAGTATCTGGATAACGTTGATCATTACATGTTTTTAAACATAATAATATTAGTACTGAGCCAACATAGAATCATGTATTAAGTCAATGATAATTTTGGTGGTAGTTTTTACCCCTCGACCAAGGTAGTTGAATATTTTCAGTATACACCTACAGGTTACTAAAGTTTGGCATCCTATCAATATGTTCATTATTAAGATAATCGTTTTCATCTGTATACTTAAGTAGAGAATGAGTTCCACCTTCTCATCATCAATGGGAACTCGTTGACTGGATAAGCCTAGGAGTTCGCTGTCCTCCTCGGGTTCGCTCGTGAAAGACGCTCAGGGCCCCCGCTCCTCGCGTTCGCGACCCCGAAGGTTGCTGGTTGTTATGCTGATGTTAGTGCAGGGGGGTCCCCCACCAGAAATTGCGGCGGGGGACATACAGTGACAGCCTAGACTAGCCTAGTTTTTGTCACTTTATTGGTAAAGTAAAACATCGTAAAAAACTCTTCTAATAGGTTCGGCCACTGTCACATTAGGCCAATTAAAATGTGGGTGTACTATATATGGTCTACCTATCGGAGAAAATGGGCATAATAATATGAGCATGTGTATATACGTGATACGTACCCCTTAAGGATCCATACGCAACTACTCTGTGACTTCTTCGAATAGCTAAAACTTATCAATCAATGAACTCTCTAGCATAACCTATTGTACTATATCAAGCCAGCAGGGAACGTTTGTACTATCTTAGTATGAATTCACAAAGGACTTATCGCAAAGTGGACGACGTAGTGAACTGAATGCATCAGCTTAGATCCAACGTTACGTCCAGTGGATGTAGACCCTTGGGATTATATTAATGATTTGTATTTTTGTAGGTTTCTAATAAATAAACTCAAAAACTACTGGACCGATTTCAAAAACTATCTCACTATCAGAAAGCTACCTTATCCAGAAGTAACATAGGTTATATAGTAAGTGGCACTAGTTTACCTGGGACAGGTAGTCCGGTTAGGTAGGTCCAACTTTGAGAGAGAGGTCAATCGACGAATCCAACTCGGCTGGGCAGCGTTCGGAAAACTGCGCAACATCTTCTCATCCAAAATACCTCAGTGCCTTAAGACTAAAGTTTTTAGTCAATGTGTGTTACCAGTGATGATATATGGATCAGAGACGTGGTCTCTTACAATAGGTCTCATAAAAAAGCTCAGAGTTGCTCAGCGAGCTATGGAGAGAGCTATGCTTGGCGTTTCTCTACGTGATCGAATCAGGAATGAGGAGATTAGTAGAAGAACCAAGGTCACCGACATAGCCGTTAAGATTAGCAAGCTGAAGTGGCAATGGGCGGGCCACATAGCGCGTAGATCGGACGGGCGTTGGGGCAGAAAGATTCTAGAGTGGAGACCACGTATTGGCAAGCGCAGCGTGGGACGACCGCCTGCCAGATGGACCGACGATCTTGTGAAAATCGCAGGAAGTCGTTGGATGCAGGTGGCATCGGACCGGTTACGCTGGAAAGCGATTGGGGAGGCCTATGTTCAGCAGTGGACAAGTATAGGCTGAGATGATGATGATGATGATGACTATTGTCGACTGGGTATTAAAATGTTGCTATAGTTTTCACTAGACTCCATTGCATTTCATTGCGTATACTTAATAAAAAAAAAACAGAAAACCCAATAATAAAGTACAAACAAATTACATCAACTAATGATATAATTATATTTGCATTTTTTAAATTGTAACTTCATTCTTTTTAACTTCTTTTTTATTAGACCGATATTCGTTAGTAAATAGAGTAGATTGAAGCATCAAGTTGACCTAATTGCATTGAGTCTAATCTTGCACCGCTTTCATAATCATATCTTCGAAGTAAAGGAGTTATATTAACTTTATAGCTGGACCATTAAATTAACGTTCGTCATAAGAATTGCGCTTTTAATATTATGACATATTTTGAACAATCCCCTTCTGGAATCTCTTTTCATCAAGACAGACATAAAAATGGGACTTATTTATACTCGGCATAAATTGTTGCCTCTACTAGAATGTTATAAAACTTCAGTAAGTACATAACCGCATTGTAACAGATTTGAAAAGATAAATTAGACTCCCACATACTGTTCTAGACTTGGATTTGAGGAAATAATGAAGGAGGAGGTATACAAAGACGTTTTGGATCGGAAGAGAAGTGTTATCGAGTTTTGGCCAACTTGCTTAAAGCGGTTGAAGACAAACCGGGGAAATGCGGGGAGTAGCATGATTAAAATGTTTATAAATATCAGAGACTATATTTCTAAACAAATAGTAGTCAATCAAACAAACACAATGTATTACTTGAGTAAGTGATCGGTTGATCTAAAATTGTAGTCTGGGTATTTGCACCAATCATTTCATATGCGCATCAACATATTTATTTCTATATTATGTTGTTATTCATCATCATCATCTTCAGCAAACAGACGTCCAGAGCAGGGCTTTCCTCAAAGATCGCTACGACGTCAAGCTTTGTGCTGTACGGATCCATCTTTTAGCCCTTCTTCACTAGTCCTTGTGGGAGACCTGCCTACTCGGCATCTTTCGGTACATGATTGCCACTTGCGATCTTTTCAACATCCACGGCTATTAGTTGTGCGTGACATTGTTGATTATCTATTATAATTCCAAAATTGTAGAGTCCACTTAACTCTTAAAAGTATAACATTTTATTTCTGAAAGGACACTGTAAATGAATTCTGTAGTAAAATCTACATATACTAAGATCTTTTGTTTCTGGATGGTTAATCCGGATTTTCGCTAAACGGACCCTCAGTTGCGGACTATGTTTTGTCACGCCTTCGGGTGGGACGTAATCCGTCGCCCGTTATGGAGTAAGAAATACTGAGGGAAGGGGTTTTGCTAAGGATGAATAAGATATTTATCCTTTTTTACATATTGATATTTTTCCACTTAAGATTCTGTAGGGTTACGTTAAGTCAGGATGGAGAAAATAAAAAAAGGATAGACAGGACTTGAATTCGCAGGACGGGCGGATGAAGGCTCAGAGCATCCTTCACGCGTGACTCGCTACCGCTGTGAGCACCGCATCGTTATAGGAGTGAATAAACCCTAGCCTTTTCCACGAAAAAAGGCTCTCGGGAGATCAATACTGTGGGGCACCTGTGTGTTCCCGGAACCCTTCCGTAGCGTCGACGCCAGTCACCAAGGGCTTTTAGCCGGTAGAAAACAGACACGCCCCGTGAACGTCTCAGTAGGCGCAGGGAACTGATCTAAATAAATTTATTTGAAAAGTATATGTATTTAAAATGAATAAATCATAGGGAAGCATGAGACGGATATTTTGCAGTCCTATTTTCTGCATGCGCTATAATCTCACAATGGGATAGAAAGGAGCAAATCACTTATAAACGAAAACTCTGACTTCCCTATCTTGCGTTCATTTGGTAAAGTTTTCGTATATATATGTCAGCCACCCATCAAATTAATGACCGCGCCCAGATCTTACAAAAGAAGAAAACAATCTCACTTTATTATCTCCATCCTATAAAAATATACTGTACGTAGGTCAGTTAAACTTGCAATAGTACCTATTAATGGACCAGTAAAAATATTTTATCTGAATTGCTATTCAAGGAACAAAAGGCGAAATGAACAACAGATATCGGAGGAAACATATTGTGGTTCAGATCACTGTTTTGTTTTTGTTAGGTGGTCGTACGTGGACTGGCTTTTAGTTTTTGCGCACACTGGGAGAGGGATTGTGTGTACGGTAAGATTTGTGTTTACCGAAGAAAGTATTTTTTGGCTCATTATGCTCATTGCTTTTATGGGTCGGCTTTCACGTTACTTTGAAGAGTCCCTGTACCAAGAATGTTTTAGTTTATGTGGTAGAAACAAACGATTATACTATAAAGTAATATGAATGGACGAAAAAAAACGGGAAAAAACTTCTATATATATTGGTACAGTTCTTAGATATACAGTTAGTATCCATATTCCAACATATAAAATAAATAATATTACCTACTTCATAAAAATATTTATAATAAAAGATAAACAAAGATTATTAACCATTAACTGATGTGTATATGACGAACTATGAAAGTAAAGGAGGCCAGAGAGGTCTGTAAGGAAAGATTTGTTGGAACTTTCTACTTTTCGCCTACCTGGTCTGGTCCGGATCGGATCTGATTATATAGATAGATATTATAGTAACTACCATTAGGAAAAGACTAGAGTTAAGTGTGTGTAAATAATAACAAAAGCACAAACAGTAAAAGGAAAACTCGAGTCTCATAACAACAAGAGTGCAACTACCACCCTCTTCTTATGTTGGAATAGCTATGAAAGTTTTTGCTACACACGGAAGATAAGAAACGCTTACGCTTCGTTCTCTTTTCCAACCCCGAAAGAAGGGCACGATAGCGATCAAATCGTTTATGCACCGAGAGCAATTTTACTAGAGCTCGCGTCCAATCTCATCTATCGCATTAATTCAAGTAGAGATCTTAAAGCGAAGTAGTAAAACGTAAGAGCAAAGATGGTCTTGAATAAATAAAAGTTGGCTGTTGAGTTTGAAGCTCCATTGGTTCACAGCGAAAGTGTTGAATGCGCCTTACGTGTAGGGTTACCTTTATGGATAAAATTCTGGTGTGTCTATCCGTAATTCTTCTCCTTCTTAAGGTTATTACTAACGCCAGTGACGTGAACTTTATGTTTGAAAATTTACATTGTCTGATGACCCTGACGACAACCAAGACGACGACGAAAAATGCAGGTTTTTTTCAAATAATTCACTTATCTATCTATCTATCTATATCATCACGCCAGCTCCCTCGCGGGGTAGGCAGAGAGTACAGAGTTCCAACAGGATTCCTTACATACCTCTCTGGCTTCCTCCACTCTCATAGTTCGTCTCATACACACTCGCCGGTTACGGAGACTCTTGACTTGCCCTTCAGCTAAGACACGGTCTATTTGGTCATGGTAAGATAGTCTAGGTCTTCCCCGGCACCTACATCCTTCCACTTTCGCATTGTATATCTGTTTTGTCATTCTTTCTTCTGGCATTCTTTCTATATGCCCGAACGAACTAATAATTCACTTATAATATATATAATTAAAATAAAAAAGTGATCCATATAAGTTATAGAGCATATGTTAAGCTTTTATCGTACATATCCAATTTACCATTGAATAGAACATTTTCAATATATATTTCACATAGTGGTTTTTAAAAGTACTATTTTGGAAAATTTAATACGGAAAATTAAATTTTACTACATACATTCAATTTACGAACTTTTAATCTTCATTTTTATATTTCTTATAACAAATACGCAGTACATTCATCAACAATCTTCTGTATATAGAGCCTTTTTTTGGATGTTATGGTAAGGATTCCCCTTAACGGCTTGAAGGATTTTGATGATTATTTTGTACTTATGGGTTCAGCTGGATGGTTCTTAGCTGTAGTTGGACCCGGTAGGTGGCGTTGTTGTCAACCATATGAAAAACCGCGCGAAACTTAAAGAGTACCGATATATACGAAATAGTTTGCCTATAATGGTGTATTTTATATAACAAAATTAACATAGTTTGATTCTTGAATATTTCACATACGGCAGGCCGAAAGTAATAGTAACTTTTTATGTCCTTTTATTATATTACTAGTTACTGTCTGCAAAATCATCCGCGTTGCCTTTAGACAGAAACCTAACATTTTTCCGGGATTAAAAGTATCCTATGTATTAATTCAGGTAATACACTATCTGTCCAAATTTCATCCAAATCCGTCTTTGCGTGATTAAGTAAGAAATATTTGGATATTTGGCAAAAATTTTATCTACTATCCAAATATCCAAACATACAAACTTTCACATTTATTTATTTAGTACTAGTAGGATTCACAAAATAAGTTAAGATACAAGAAAAACACTCGCCAATACATAAAATAGATACTGTAAAACTTCCGAATCAACTTTGCCAGTGTTAATAACAAGTTCGTACATCATAAAAATGTTAATACCAAAAATTCTTATAACATCAACAAGAAACAAACTGAACTACAAGTAGGCTCGTAAAATTACGAAGCGGCGCGACACAACCCTCCCACGTTCAATACCCTCTCAAGAAGTATTACTCGTATTATGAGGGGTCACAAAGTGAGGACGGCGATATTGGCAGCCCTTACCAAGCATCGTAAGAAGGTGAGGAAACTTCACATAAAACCTAAGGAGGCAGGTGCATTCCATTTCTAGGGTACCGAAATGTTCGCGTATTTCACGCTCCACGCCTCATTACAAACTTCTTTCTACGAATACGCCCGCGTGGTATGTTACAACAAAAAGGGTAAGTATAATAATAAAAATCTTACGGCGTCTGGAGAGGCGAATAAAGTACGAGTTCGTGTTTTGCTTGGATAAGGCCTCGGTTTGATGATACCTCAGTCATCTGTTTACGTTGCGATTACCGGATTCCGTTGTAAAATTACAAATTCTGTAGTATGCATTTATTTTATTTGGAATTTTGATGTTTGTTCTATTACGGTTCATGATGATAGCTAAATAAGAGGAGTGACTAGAAAATCGCCGAATACAGGTCGTGGGTTTGTATTCTATGGAATTTGTTACAGCCGAAGTACTTAATTTTCCTTCACTACTCAAAGCTGGCTATGATTGTTTTTAGATCACAATTTTAACAATACTTATTTGACAATAGCTAAATTAGTACAGCCCTTAATCGAATTGAATACCACACCTCGCAGTATTTATGTTTATCTTCTTGGTTCGGGAACGTATAAATTCATACGTACATAACTGCCCCGTAATCTCGGGAACGTATGAATTCATACGTTGGGTGAGCCCAGTTTTCATCGGTTTTGTGGCTCAACACTTAATCGATCGAATCGATATGTTAAAACAAAAATGGTAAGTATAATAATAAAAATGATACGGCGTCTGGAGAGGCGAATAAAGTACGAGTTCGTGTTTTGCTTAGATAAGGCCTCGGCTTGATGATACCTCAGTCATCTGTTTATGCTGCGATTACCGGATTCCGTTGTAAAATTACAAATTCTGTAGTATGCATTTATTTTATTTGGGGTTTTGATGGCTGTTCTGTTACGGCTTTTATGTATTACAGTATTATTAACAGTATTTATGTTTAGAGTACCGATTACACACTTTCTTCAGCCCGACTGCATGAGCTTGCAACACACACACATGAGGCAGTACGACGATTTGACGGACGATTTAGCGCAGTTGTTAAGAGCTTAAGCCGCTCCGCCCTCTATGTCTAATAGTTGTGGGTTCGATTCCCGCACAGGAGAAATCTTTGCGAGATCCACAATTATTTGTACCGCTCTGGGTATTTGTGTATGTGAATTTTCATGTTTATAAACGCACCCACGACACAGTAATAAATCCAAAGTTTAAAAAAATACGTTTATTATTTAAGGTAATGAATATAATGATTGATTAAATATTAATTTTATTTTTTTTGCTTCGTCTTGATACTTTTTAACTATGTAGATTATTTTTATGTATTTCTGTACAGCTACTTCAGTAATTTCCGCGAGGATACAAAACGAAGGTCTGTATACCGTTTATTTCTCGATGAATCGTTAACCCCGAGTAGGGTCGACGTGTGGTAGGCGGTTCGTCGTAAAAACAACTCTAAATCGCTAATATATAGGTATTTTAACACGATATTGCACCGACCCACACCGACCCCAGAAAAATGAAGATGTCTCTTGATGCATTGATCACATGTCAATAAATTTAAAAAAAAAATATTTAAGAAAATAATGTTTGTTTTTAATACTAGCTGTGCCTCGCGGGTTCACCCGCCGGTTATTACGAAGGTAATGGGGTTGCGACACATTGCCCGCCCGCGGCATTACTTTGTTTCGCTTAGCATTCTTTCTAATTTTTTTCTTTTTACGGCTCCTAAGGCTTGCAGCGTAATGTTACCCTGTAACCTTTCTCAAGAATTGAGCTATCAAATGCAAAAATATTTTTTTAAATCCGACTGGTAGTTAAACAACAACAAATGTTAGCTTTATGGTATTAGTATAAATAAACATATATATGAAATAGATAATATTATTATAAGTTTTATATATAGTATTATTATTAATTTTATTATTTAATTAATAAATTTTTTTTATTTTTTTTTTCTTATAATTTTTAGCCTCGTATTTTCGTACCTACCACACATGTTTCTACACCACCCTAAAGTAGATTGGGAGAAAATACCTCTAGCATTAAGTCTGCCTATGTGCATATATATGTGCATGAAGAATAAAATAAATATATATCGTAAGTTACGTTAAATAATGAGTAAGCACGTTTCAATTCAATGTTAAATGTTATAGAAAAATGGCAAACACTCCGGTATGGACACAGCGCTTTGTGCGGGAAAAGTGGATCATAAATATTGAACGGAGTTTTCAGAGCGGTTCAAAATCCATCATGTTTTAAAGCTACCAATTTCATGAGTTGAAAATTTTATATTACTTATTCTTCTTCTTGGAATATTCTGTGATATGTGAGATGAGAAGTCGTGGGATGGTTGGTGTCAAAATCTCTTTTGTTCTACTTGAAACAGCGTAAATATAAACACTCAATTAACGTTGGCAGAAGAGTACTTTGTACACTTATTTTTCTCACAACGGGGAGTGGGTATGAATGTAAGACAAAGTGAGTCTATTTTTATTATACCGGGCAGAACGTCAGACTCCGGACTGATAGGTACTGTTGTTCCATGGTTCCATGGAGTGATTACGAGACTGTAGTCCTTTACACAGAACAACTTAGCCTGGTTGATTCACAAACAAAATGTTCGCATTTAAAAATACTATTCCACTGTTGAAAGCCCCTTTGAAGGCAAGTTATGAAAAATAGCATAAGACTTTATTATCGCGGATTATAAATCGCTGTAGATAAGACATTCAACGCGCCCTCATTAAAAAGAGAATCTGAGAAAAAAATAATGAAAAATACACTGAAAGCCAGTCCCATTTGTCAACTTCGTAGCATTGCATGCGGCCTCTACATCACTCGAGGAGTGGCCGACTTTTTTTCATTCCACTGTTTACGACTCCTACAACTTTAATAAACTGAAAATGAAAATATTCTTTAAAATAACGTTTTCATTGCCGTCACGGCTCGTAGGGGCTTTTCGAGGCGCAGATGAGAACAAAAAATGTAATGTTATTGACTAAAGTGGGAACGGGATAATAATTTTTCTAACGTTGTTTTGTATCGCTTTGAAATTATAAGGGTCGGTGGTGAGTTCGTTAGGAGCGTGGAAACGGTCTATGTTCCGGTAATTATACTTCCACAGAATAATATAATGGAATAAGAATAATATTATCATTCGTATTTAGTTTGAATAATGTGGTAGGTCAACCGTAATTAGGTAACGTACATATACCGGCTCATAACAATATTCTGAGCCACGTGAATTATGCCGCAATGTAAATCAAACATTAAATTAGTGCAATGCAGTATCAAATCAGTTGCAAATCACTTATCGTAGAAACTAGAACTTGTGTGCGGTTTGTACCCTTTAAAAAAAATGAGGACTTTTAGCTCGTCCTAAACATGAACAATTGTAGGTGTTTTGTTCGTAGTAAGTAATTCTTTGACTCGATGCCAAAAAGAAACAATCCATACAATTTGTTTAGCCGTTTATTCCCATATCTGTGTTCATTAGTCAAGTTAATAAGATTTCATTTATCATAATACTATTTCTATCATATTCTGCGACTCAAGCTACAATCATTATCAAAACATCCTTTTCAGGTAATAATAAAAACCAACTCTTACGAGCCTAAGATATTCGTTAGTAAGTATTTTACTCTATAGTCTCTGTAATGTTGCATCGGTTTAAAATAAAACGTATACAGGACCGATTCAGGAATAACTCGACCCATTTAGGTGATCTAAATGGGTCGAGATGGAAACAAGAAACACCGAAAATAATAAATTTTGATCGAGGACCTCCTTCTATCTTGCAATCGTTTGAAAAATCATAGTCAGCTTCAAGCAAAATCGGGATAAATTAATATCCCTTATCCCCCCCCCCCCCCCCCCCTATCCATAAATTGGATAAATGGAAATCATGCAAACAATTAATCGCAAACAATTGCATATTATAATAAAAACTTTACCTACTAGTAATAAAGTCTAATTTTAAGTAATATACCTAATCTTAGCCTTTGAAATTGTCACGACCCGAACATACCCCGATATTTCGAAAACCCTTAATCGGGGAATGTTGATTATAAAACGCATTATTTACCCTTAGGCCCTCTATTGATCAGACAAGAAAGGTCTAGAGTCGGCGTTGATTGCCAAAACGCCGGCGCGGGCGCGCGGTCCCAATAAACAAGTACTTACGTACAAGTAAGTACGTAATAATAATACGTACTTACGTACAAGTAAGTACGTAATAATAATACCGCTTGCTTAAATGCGCCGGCTATCGTTTGATGTACCTGGGCTTTTGTATCGATGTACTTAGAGGGTTCGGGTCCATTCTAGAACGTTCATACGAGTATAAAAGGAACATTCAGCGCGGCGACGGCCACAGTCTCTCTTCGGAAGCGACAGCGATCAAGTCGAGAACATGCGATCTAAGTGGCGAGTATTTTATTAAATTATTATTAAATATTTGGCCACCTTAGCAACGATATATGGATTCATCGGGTGAATCTGCGACTTGGAAGCAGTTTTTGGGTACTAGCGATTGTAGTACTCGTGTGTGTTTAGTACTTGCGTGTACTAGTGTTTGACGTATTGTTTAGAACGTACAGTGCCTAATAAAGAACTACACACGTTATTCGGAATTTAATTATCCCGCAACTTAACAATAAAATCATAACAGTACAATATATGGATTAAAAGGTATGTTAATTTTATATTATTTTGCTTATTCATATGTGTATGTAATATATGGTGTATTTATCTATAGTTTTATTCTATTGTACACTTGTTACTGTCCTCTCTACTTTTCATATCTCTACTTTTCATCTCTCTATCGCTCTAAGGTAGGCTGTAAGAAAACTCAATTTTGAGTTAAGCTCACCTTTGTACATAAAAATCCTATGCAGTTGTTAATTGTGTACAATAAAGAATAAAATATAATGTTATTGTATACCTACCGTTTACATTTGTTTGGGGATCAGATTTGCCGTTTTACTGGAAAACCAATTTATTCGTGATGTATGATTTAGTTCAAAGCTTTCTAAACTATTTTCCCATGGGAGCTAACATATATTAATTCTCTTGTTATGAATATGAATGAGTAAAATAAGTTAGTATCTGAATATCGTTGGTAATTACAGGTTTTAAATATAATAATATGAGTACTGATCCAACATAGAACCGTGTATTAAGTCAATGACAATTTTAGTGGTAGATTTTGCCCCTTGACCTCTTCAAGGTAGTTGGATGTTTTCAGTACACCTTACAGATTACTAAAGTTTGGCATCCTACCAATACGTCCATTATAAAGATCACCGTTTTCATCTGTATACTACAGTAGAGGATTTGTAGGAGGTTCCACCATCTCATCATCAATGGGATCTCGTCGATCTGATAAGCATAGGAGTGGCGTGGTGATATTACGTCGATTAACACGTGATAACCATTAGGGTGAGGGCATTGTAATCGTTAGAGGAAATAGGTTAGTAGCTTTGCTCAGTAGTTAAAACAGTCCAGAAAGCTCTCTATAGTAGCTAGCCGGATTTTTTATTATGCAGCTATACACGGCGTAATATTTTTCGTCCTGGAACGAAAGCCCTGCTAATTTATTCAATGACTACTGTTTATTGGTAATAAAAAAATAATACAGGAAAACTTTAATAATTAATATGTTGTACCTGCTGGCCCATCTAAATATCATAACTAACCAGCCTACTGACGATTTTTGTGTGTGTGTGAATGATCTACGCTGTTGACCGCGGGGCCTTTACAGCTTCACCGGACAGGCCGCAGAGCCATGCCACCCCTCAATCTCATTTTGCGCTTGGTATAAGTGTTTTTCAATTTACTAAATTAGTACATTACTATATTGTAAGCAACGTTCAGTGTCATGTTCTCCAGCAATAAATATTTATTGAATTTTTAGTATTGTTATGGAAATGTTGCTTATTTGGGTGTTCTTTTTTTAATTATTTTCAGTTTACTTTAATCAGTGAACAGTAGGCAGTAGGCTTTCGGGATTATTCCCGGGCTACTAAAATTACACTGTGTATTGAAAAACTCTCGGTATATACAAGGTGTAACAGAACTAACGCAAGACCTGATAGTGGTTTGTTCTAAACCGGCAACTGGCATTTACTACGCCTCCACGAGACAGGTTTTGCCTAGTGTGGAAGGCACCAGTACTTCTAGCTTCTTATGTTCATTTTATCTAATGTTTAGTTTTAAGGATTTGCATTTCTAATTTTTGGAAATAAATTATTCTTATTATTATTATAATAACTATTTTTAAAGTTATTTTATTTTTATTTTATCAAAATATGATGTTACTCGTTTTTTTCGCGGTATTAAACAAAAATTAATAAATAATTATTCACCGCATTACGGCTATTTTAACTAAACATTTTTTTTTAGTATACACACCTCACGGCACATTCAAAAATTAATGAATTATTAAATTTTATGGGTAATTAGGTACCAAATAGCTTAAAAAATAGTAGAAAACTCCTTAAAATTGGAAGTTTCATTTTCGTAATGCATTCATAGAGCAATAATCTAATTGAGGTATCTGTGTTCTTGGGTCATATATAATAATAATAATAATAATAATATACTTTATTGCACACAAAATAAAAATAAAAGGACAAAAAAAGTATTTTACATAGTTGGTGGTACAGTAAGGCGGCCTTATCGCTTAAAGCGATTTCTTCCAGGCAACCTTTAGGTAGAGGACAGCGATGCTTATGATAAAAATTTAAAAAGTGCAACAGTTCAATAGATTTAAACTAAATAATAAAAATAAACAATTTAAGGGATATAAATGAAAGAGTCAATTTTACCTATAACACATAATACAATATATATAAGAGTTAAGAAGTAACGAGTGAATAACGAGCGAACCAAAATTTTGAGGAGGAAGGGAAGCTTGTATTAAATTTGAAGGAAATGTGATTTAATTTCACGCTTAAAAATTTCCAAGGACTTTGCGCGTCTTATAGACTCAGGTAAGGAGTTCCACAGACGGACACTTTGAACAGTGAAAGAATTAGTAAAGAAGTTGGAAGAATGGGAAGGAATTATAAGGCGAAGTGTATCAGAGGAACGAAGGTCACGAGACTGAGTGGAAGCAAGAAAGGAGAAACGTCGCTTCAGATACATAGGAGTGCGTGGGTTAAATAAGACAGAGTAAAGTAGAGCAAGGACATGTACGTGTCTACGACGATGGACAGGAAGCCACTTAAGTTGAAAACGGAATTCGGATACGTGGTCATACTTGCGTAAGCCGAAAATAAAACGAATACAGAAATTTTGAAGCCGTTCCAATTTATTAAGAAGATCCACGGGCAAGTCGAGGTAACAAGAATCAGCATAGTCAAGAATGGGCAACAGGAGGGATTGAACAAGCGCAATTTTAGTACGAATAGGTAAGAAATTTCGCAGGCGTTTAAGAGAGGCTCCTGAAGCAAAAATCTTTCTACTAACCTCAGTAACCTGTGGTCTCCACGATAAAGTATTATCAAAGAAGACACCAAGATTTTTAACCTTGTCGCTGTATGGAATATGGACCCCGTTGAAATTAATGACAGGAAGTTGATCAAAGTTGATTCTAGAGATATACCAAGGACTGCCTATAACAATAACTTGTGTTTTAGCTGGATTAACTGTAAGGCCATGCGACTTACTCCAAGAATGAATACGATTTAGGTCGAAATTCACAGTTTGGATGGCAGTTGATAAATGAGCAAGATCAGCATGTGTGTATATTTGTAAGTCGTCAGCATAAAGGTGATAGGACGATGTTAGCTCGTTAGTAATTCTGTTGATAAAGACTGCAAAAAGCAGCGGAGATAGCACACCCCCTTGCGGTACGCCGGCAGAAACTTTACACCAAGAGGAAAAAGTATCGTCTATGCGAATACGTTGCCGACGTCCACACAGATAGCTACAAAACCAGTCGATCGCCAAAGGAGAAACATTAAGGGAACGCAGCGTGGCAAGGAGAATATCATGATCAACTGTATTGAACGCATTGCTAAAATCAAGAAGAGTGAGAACAGTTAGCTGCTGGTTTTCCATTCCAAACCGAATGTCGTCGGAGATATTCACTAATGCAGTAGTCGTACTATGACCAGGGCGAAAACCAGATTGATACGGATTTAGAATATTATGAATATTTAAAAAACGACTAAATTGATTTTGAACAAGTCGTTCAAGAATTTTTGATAGGAAAGGGAGAATAGAGATTGGACGATAGTCTGAAAAGGAAAGAGGATCAGCTTTTTTTGGCAATGGAGTTACTTGCGCGTCTTTCCAACAATTTGGAAAAACGCCAGTTGTGATGGAGGAGTTCAGAATATGAGTTATAACAGGACATAAGGTGTCAAGAATAGGTATGATCATAATACGACTAATAGAGTCACTTCCGACGGCATTTGAAGTAATGGAAAGAATGCTCTTTTTGACATCAGTAACAGAAGCCATTGTGAAAGAAAAAGAAGGATAATCAGGGGCAATCTGTGCAGAAAGTGAGTGAAGCGTGTCAGCTTTAATACTATCATCTAGAGCTGTCGACTTAGAGAAATGCTGATTAAGTTGCTCCATATCAATGTCACTTGAGGCAAGATCTTGTCGGGATTTACCTATCCTAAGGTCCGTAGGAACCTCCAGACTTTAGCGGGATCCCCGTTTTCAACAGAGCGATGGATGTGACGCCTCTGTGCATCCCTGCAAGCTGTATTGCAGCGGTTTCTAGCGCGATGATATTTGTCGCGATATTTATCCCTAGAATCAACCTTATACCTCGCTTTAGCTCGATTTTTCTTTTCCATAAGAACCTTAATGTCCTCATTTAGCCAAGGAGCAGGAAGATGCTTCATCTTTACCTCTCGGATAGGGGCGTGTTTATCAAAAAGTTCAGTGAGTAATTTATTGAACACTGTGATTTTGGTGTTAACAGTTTCTTCCTGCTCAACTATGGACCAGTCGATTTTATTGGCATCTTCTTGAAGACGATCAAGGTTCATTGCACCAAAATTGCGCTGAAGAAAGGTTTTTGGTTTAGATTTAGGGGGACGAATCTTATAAGATAGAAATATCAGATCATGGTAAGAGAAGGCATCAGCACTATATTGGCCATATTTAGCAACATGTTCAAGAGAAGAGACTATGATTAAGTCTAATAAGGAAGGAGTACAGTTAGGGGCATAATGAGTTGCTGTATGTGGGACAATATGCATGTTACTAGCGTCTACTAAACCCTTAAGATTGCGAGCCCGAAAATCATTCTTAAGTAAACAAGTATTGAAGTCACCCATGACAATGGAATGATCATATGATGGAGTTAGGTCTTCAAGGAGAGATTCAAAAGAAGAAAAAAAGTTGATATGAAGAGAGGGGCAATAATAGACACCTAGAAGGACTTTGTGATGGTTTAAAGTAACTTCTATGAATAGGTGTTCCGCTGTATTGGGCGGCGGAGGTTGCGCAGATTTGTTCACTATGGAGTATGGAAGATAGTCCCTAAGATAGATAGCAACACCACCGTAAGAACTGCATGTACGGTCATTACGAATCAAGTTAAAACCAGGAAGAGAGTAGATAATAGAAGGAAGGTTAGGCCGTAAGAAAGATTCAGATACTAAAATAGCGTGGATATTTTTATTGTCCATGGTCAAAACTAAGTCCTGATAGTGAGCGGGAATGCTTTGAGCGTTAATGTGCACCACATTAAAATTTTTAGAGACATTAGAGAACTCGGATATAAGGGAATCATGTAAGGAAGGTGCAATGCTGCGAAAACTGCTGTCATCGCTCTCTGAAGAGGAACACGAAAGAAAGGTATCATTAGGGTCAAGATCCAAGATATTTTTATCGTCATTCATTTTAATATGGGAATGAAATAGGTAAAAACAAAAAGAATAAAGAAAAACTACTGTCTTCTACCTGCCAGCGGAAAAACAAAAAATTACTAACAAAAATTAACAATGGAATAAAATAAAATAACTAAAAAACTATTAAAAGTAAAAAAAAAAAAAATTGATAAAAAACTATAAGCCAAAGGGTGTCAGGACCATACAAAAGTAAAGATTATTAAAAGCTAAGGCATGAGAAATAAAAAATAAAAAATAATTAGTAAATAAAATCGAAAAATTAATAAAGAAAAAAAAACACCTGTGTTTTAATAACAGGAAACCTAAAACAGCATTACGTGCGACTTGAACCCATAAATGTGTATGGTAAAGTCGTCTGTACGTCTACGGCCAAAAGCCTTATATGCAAGTTTTAAAAATAATCAGCATGCCTCACTTTGACAGATGTATATATTACACCTTGTATAGGGATTACCCCTTCCAGAGAGATTTGTAAGAAAAGATACCGTTGGGACTTAGTCTCTCTGCTTACCTTGCAAGCGATCTGGTCTGGTAGTAGCAGTAGTATTCGTTTCATTAGGAAAATTGTAGTCCTTTGTATACTATAAACAGTTTTAGTGAACTCTAGATATCCCTGAGCAGTTTTCGTGAAAATACATAAATTAAGTGCTCTGGATTAAACGCCCACGAAAGTAGTCCACGTAGAAACAACACGGTCCATAGTACCTATAATACTTCTGTAAGAAGCTTATATAAGTATGGTTTCAAGACGATATTGTTTTATATTATATCTATCTATATCTTTGCGCCACATCCCTTTTGGTCTAGGTAGAGAGTAAAGTATCAGAGTAGATATATATTCTACTTAGTCGGTCGACCGGTGCGGTCAGCCACTTAAGTCACTGAAGATATTTTTTGTTCAATATGTCACCACAGTTTTTTAGTATCAAATCATATCTATTAGTTTTCTTGGACGATTTATTTTTATTATTGATTATTTAATCAAAAATAAACTGCGACAAAATCCGAAATATTGTTTTATTTCATTTATTTTAAATGTTCCTAAGATTTGGAAAGTAAAGAGTGCTTATTAAAAAACGATTTCAAATATTGAAAATATTCAACGACTTATATCCTTGACTATACAGCATACTAAATACTAAAAAGTAATGAAAATTTTCTTTCATAAAGCGACATGAGTACTCGTGTTCGATCCGACAGAAAGAGCAAACAAAACTTGGTCGTTCAATTAATCGAATGCACTTCATACGAAGCACTGTAAGTCACTCCGGCCTGCAGTCACTGTTTGCATTATTGATTGCTCTTTTTTAACAGCTTCAGCTTATCGGATTTAGCTTTAGTTCTTACTTTGTTAATGTTGCTTGCTATGAACATTGTTTAGTCAATAAAATAGTATGTGGGCCGCCGTTGTGTTTATTTTAAGGTATGACATTAAATTATTTTATTTTTATTTCTTTCTGTATATGTCTGCATAGCCTTTCATTTGTCTACGTGTAGTTGTGTCAAAGCAACTATGTATAACACAAATAATAACAATTAGGTATCAAAATTATCTACTAATTCGGGACAAACCCATCTGCACGCGACATGCGATGTAGCACTTTCATAATTCAGTGTTATAATTGGCTGGTACATTAATTAGCGCCAACCAACGCCGCTGCTCGCTTTAATGGCGACCAGGTCAGGTGCCTTCACTGTTTGAAAATAAACATTATCTTAATTACAGTTCGCCACAAAAAATTTGTGTTTGCTGTGACTTCTTTTGGATATAACTGTTTCTTAAAAAAAAACCATTTATATAAAATCACAATCAAAAGTGACGCTGATGACGTGAGTTGACGTTGAGGAGTGAGATGCTCACAAGTAAACATGCTGTCACGTTCATGTTCATAGATTTTAATAACGTTGCCTCACATTAGGATTTATTCCTGTATCGTGGGTGCGTTGACAAACATGAATATTCACATACACAAATACCCAAACAGAAACAAATAATTGTGGATCACACAAAGATTTGTCCCGTGCGGGAATCGAAACCGCAACTATTAGACCCAGTAGGCATGGCACATATGTAGAATAACAAGAATGGTGTATAAACTCGCTAGCGTCACACTAACTTTAACCTTCTCGTGTTCACTTCTCAGGTCAGGTGCCTTCCCTGTTTAAAACATTGTCTTAATAACAGTTTGCCACGATCCATTTGTGTACATAAAAAAAGAGTATACTTGGAGTTTCTTCCCTTCTTCTCCACAGGAATGACATTCCGTAGTGGTGGAAGAGTCTTTACTTATCTGACGATTCATAAATACTGTAATGGGCTACATGAATAAAAATATTCTGATTCTTATTGCCATAGAGGAGAATTCAGGAAAATTTGAGGCGTATAAGGGTTTTTCATTTTACAATCTCGTTAGAACTTAGGAATTATGTTGAATATAATAACAATAAGGTCGCCTCCCATTACATTGGGATCAAGAATTGTCAACAAAATGTGGGTGTACATTGTGAATCCTTGTGATATGTAGTGTTATAGAAACAAATGTGATGTCAAGGTCCAATTCATTCATTATAATACAAGGCCATATATTTCATTTTAAGTCATTTCAATTTATGATGAATTTAAAGACAAGCTTATTAAAGCGTAAAAGCATTTTTTACTTTACAAAATTTCTCAATATACAAAGCAAAATAAAATGTAAATATGAAAATATTATACAAATAATTCTTTTGTTGAAAAATTGTAACGAGTATAACTTTTACGCGAATCATGTTTCGTGAAATTTTGACAAAATGTCAATTTCACGCCGGAGTAAGAAAAGGAAATCCAGTGAAGTGACACTTTTGAAAGCTTTGACGTTGATTTCAAAAAGAGCCTTTGTTTCTCTTAACCATACCGCCGCGTCCGACCCTCGTTGATTTAAGGTTTCACTACATTGCCGAGGCCCGATGTTGGTGCGGCCTGTGGAGTAGTAATGTACTAAAATGTACGGGAGACGATACACAGCTCCGCCACTCTGGGCGCAACGTTAAACGGCACGGCACGTGCACAAAAGTACAAGCGGGACGCTAGTGGTGTTGTTTAAATTTAAGCCGTTCATAACGCCAAGCAAGAGCCCGGCTCGTGTCTTCTATTTAATGTTACCTTCACGCTTTTGCCACGTTGCCGGCGGAGCATGACGGAGGTACTCGGCTAGCTCTTGGCCGGCGGATAGCAGCGTGGTGCGTACTTTACAATGCGAGCGCGTGGCCGGTCGGCTATCCTGTCGCTGTTAACGTTTAAACTTCAAACAACAATACTAGCGTCCCGTTCGCACGAATATTGGCATCTTGCTCCCGCCGTGCTACGTCTGTTATTGTGGCGAGCGTGGCAGCGGCGGTTCGTAACGTTTGCCGCCGCTCTTAGCGTGGCGCAGCTATGTGGCATCTCCCGTACATTGTACATCTGTGCATTACAACTCCCCAGGCCGCGCCGGGGTCACAGCACCCAGCCCAGTTATACCCGTAACAAGTGGAGACGCGCGGTGTAGGCGTATTCTTGTAGTAGTTGTAGCGTATTCTTGTACCGCGATTTGCTACGGTCGCGCGGTGCCGCGTCGTCATGTGAACTTGCCTTTAAGTACGCAATAGGTTCCCTTACTTCCTGACAATACCCCGATAGCTTAGAATACTCTCACAACAAAAACGTACAAGACAATACAATTGAATGATAATATGATCTGCTCCTGACGTTTATTGTATTGCTTCCTTTTAATTCTGAAAGAGAATTCATATCAATGCCCGTCATAATAGGACGTGTTCTTTTATGAAGCGTTATAGCTTTATTAATATTTTTTCAACTAAAATATCAAATAAATGAAATATTTAGTTATTCATAGCATTCAGAACTAGATTGGATTGCCTCGTTAGTTTAGTGGTGCATACTACAACAGGTAATTAAGAGGTCCTGGCTAAGAATCCTGAGGCCGGACAGTTTTATTGAAGCTTTCTTATCACGAAATGCCTCATTGATTCCATGGCAAATAATACGAATACCGATCATCGAATCCTAAGTCGGACAATGTGTAAATGTTCTACCGAGAATTCAGACTATAAAATTGGCGTCCGCGATTGTGCCCGCAATATAATAAGGGTTGAGCCTATTGACATTATGCAATGTCATTAGGCTTGCCCCTATTATACTGAGATCTACGTCGTTGGCGACAGGTGAATGAACACATCTCTGCCGCCCATGCTTGAGGAAATGACACGATGGTTTATTAACTAGACTAGATAAGAAACTTTCAAGGTTACCGTTTACCATCCTAAGGTAGGATACCAAACAGGCTGGCAACTTTTTCCCTTTGTATTGCCTAACTAATTCTTATTCATAAAAAACTATCAGCCCGTCAGCCCCCAGAGTCTAAAATCAGTGTTAAATTTGTTTCACCAAACTATGTTCTTCAGAAATCCACAATACCATGGACTCCAATAAAACGTTTATAATAAAATCATAACATACCAGACATTTCCGTGTACACATAAATTTCAACTGTTGTGTGATTCTAATAAAGCTTGCTTTTTACGGCTTCTGTAACTGCCACCAGTCACCATCAATGTTATTTATGAGCCGGTAAAGAAGAGTATTTCTACTTATTAATTTTGCGCGGGTGCGTTTCAAGGTGTGGCTTCCCTACTTACATGACTCAAGCTTTTTAATCACTACTTCATGTGTCATTCTGAGAAAAAGCACCATAATTCAAGTTGGTAGCTGTTTGAGTGCTTCTAGTATCAAACATGATTGGTATCCGTTCGATTTTATATAACTCTACATTTACCAGTAAGAAAGGAATTAGTAGTATAGTTAGAAATAATTAAAGTTAATTTTGCAACGAGTGCGATACGTTACAGACAGTAACATTACACGTGTCAACATTTGTAGGATAACATTAGTAATAATAATTAACAATTATGATTGAAGTAAGTATCACATCGTTAAAAAACGAACCCAAACTCAGCATAATTTTGGCTGCTTAATCAACCAGCCCTGATCTTCCGTTGGTCCGCTTGGTGACTTCAAGAACTTTAACTTTTCATAATAAATAACATAAATAAATTTTTAATTTATAATAACATAATTAAACTAAAAGACATAACAAGCACAAGCTTTGTTTTTACTTGCAATAAATTAGAACCACTTTCTCTTATTTTACGGAGTTAAAATTAATATTGGTTCAGTTTCGATGGCCTGATTCTACTCTTAGGTTTGGCGCCAGGCAAAGGGTCTCTTTGATGGCCGACAGCATTTGCATAAAATGTTGTATATACATTTAGTATAGATTAGCCGTTTTAAATTGTGCCATTGCTGCATAAAAGTGTTTTTTACTATTAATCTATTTTTCTATATCCTTATTCTTCTTTTTGCGCATAATTTACTGCATCTGTTACTACGGTTAGTTGTCTTATTTTTGAGTTGCGTATGTATTAAATGGAAATAGGCGGGCCACATAGCACCACTTAAAGATCAGAGATGGACTTTGAGGGTGACATGGAAAGGACAACAGGGCAAGAGGTGCGTAGGGAGACCGTACACACGGGAGACGACATCGAATGGTGGCGGGGCATAACTAGTTACAAGAAGCTTAAGAACGAGAAGTATGGCTATCTCTGGAGGAGACCTTCACCCGTAGAGGGGTTCTTGCTTAAACACTAACTCTTTTCAAAATGTTTTGTTTTTTATAATTTCCAAGAAATATAAGCTTTTTTATTTATTAGTATTCTTTTAAAATTAACCTGCGATTTACAAGAGCGCTTTTTAAACGCGCGGTAATAAAGCACTCAGATAAATCAAACTGCTAACTGTATAATTTTACAATAAGTGCTTACGTGCTTTAAAAACATGCGTCGAAAAAGCGCTTGTGGGATTACAGGATCAATAAGGATTATGTACTTGTTATTTTATTATTTGTATTTCTTTCTTTCTTTAATGCGTGTAGAAAACTGTCCTTGTTAATGAAAGGGGTAATCTCTTAAAAACCAATTGCTGCCTTAAAAGGGGAATACAAACTCGGAAATGTACAATACTACTCGTAGTGATTGAAAGAAACATTTTTCTACCAATGGAATGTTTTTCTTTTCCGTTTGGAGAAAATTCAATTTGATTCAATTTATAAATTTATGTGGCTGAATGTTACTGCTGAGTATCCCATCAAATAAAGCCCTTATCGAGTCATTTTCTTTTCCCCTTCATCGAGAACAGTCATGGGGGTGGCGGGTTACGATTTCGTATTTGTTTTAGTTTTAAAGAGTAAGCGAGAAAGTAAGCAATCTGTTATGTTGATTTTGTTATGAACATACCTACGATGTCAAAACGGAATTGTTTGGAATGCCCATACCTCATCAAATGAAATAAATCAAAACTACATATATATATTATATTTTATTATGTACCTACTTAGGTACATAATAAAATATAAATCTAGTACCATAGAATGCCTATAAAAATAGGGTACCTATTGATTTCTATAAAATTTATATTTTAATAATATTTGTATACATTGTACGGCGCGTTGTCTGCATAAATTCAGAAAATAAAAGCAAACCGCAGGAAAGCTTAGAAACAGACTCAGAAATTATTTATTGCTTTAAAAATTGTTACAGAGATATTTCAAACAAATCATAATTTAACGTGTTACGCTAATTTATCGGCCTGCATTTTAATATATAATAACAAATTCATTTGCTTAGTTTTCAATTAATAATTTAAATTCAAACATGCATTTGAATAATATCTTTATTGTTAAACTGATGAAAATGCAATACTCAAAATCAAAAATATTATTATTGCCAATGATTTTCACAGTTGCTCTTAAAATTTTCACAGTTGCTCTTATAAAAAAAATACAAAATTACAAAACTTTGGCAACGGTATCAGACTATCAAAGCACTAAGGTCGATTGCATTGATTTACCTCAAGTCTAAGTAAGCTCTTACAATGTCGAAATTATTACATATTTTACATCTACCCCCGGATCGGAACCTCCACTGAGAAGATCCGGCAAGAAACTCAGCGGGCTAGGCCTTTAACTTAATTTCTTGGGCCTTTCTGATAATAATATTATAATGTAATATTAGCCCTGCTAAGAAACTGTACCAATGTTGAGTACGGGCCTCCTCTCAAATGGAAAGGGCCATAGCACACCACACTGGCCCAGTGCGGGTTGTGTTGGCGAATTTCACACACCTTCGAGAAACCCTTAGGCATGCAGATTTCCTTACGATGTTGTCCTTTACCGCCTTTCTGACAATCATTTATTTCGCGTGTCTTCATAATACCTATTGGGACTTATCACACGTTGTTCATAGATCATCATCATCATCCGATAGACATCCACTACAAGACAAAGGCCTCCCACAAAGGTTGCAACGACGACCAACATAGCGCTGTACTGCCTCAGCTTTTACCTGTGATCTTACCTGTTTTGCCTGTTCATACATGGTTACTTTACAAAACTAAAATATATCTATCTATATCACCCGATCCCTTGCGAGGTAAGTAGAGAGTACAGAGTTCCAACAGGTATTTTCCTTACAGTCCTCTCCAACTTTCTCCACTCTCATAATTCGTCTAAATATATTTTCACCTTTATACGTCGCCCAAGTATGGGTCACGTAAAATAATGAACTGTTTTATCGTGGTTAAAAAAAGACTTGCTTCTTATTTGCGCAAAAAATACCACTAGCGTTTAATATTATTTGGTACCTAGCCTAGGTTGTTAAAACATTGCTTACAATACGAAACATAAGCGGTAGCTATTAATTGGTTAGGTACAAACGAGTCCTTCAATCACTTTATTTTACCTCTGTTCGTCCAATTTTTAATAACACGAACTGATTGACGTTATTGTGACTTTGTCAAAAAATCGTGCTATCACGTTCGCCTTTATTAATTAAATTAGCAGTGTGAAAAATATAGTATATCAACCCGTTAATGTTATGCTAACGTTAGTCTGTTCATTATAAACCTCTTCTTAAAGCTCAGCTCAGTTGTGGTGTGTGAATGATCTTCGCTGTTAGCTGCGGGGCCTTTACAGCATTACTGGATAAGAGGCCAAGGGCAAGGAGGCAACTAGCTCAAGTACGTATCACGGATGGACGGCCTCGGCTTTAGCAGTCGCTATGGGGGAGGGCGTATACTAGGTGTCTCGCCGTGGTGCTCTGCACCGGCCGGCAGGCGAGGGATTCCTCGACCTCGCCAGCGAGGTCGGTGTCTGATCCTGTGTGCGGTATCTGTATCCAAAATAAGAGAAGTAAGGACATCGGGAGGGTCGGTAAAATAACGTTAGCACAAGTTGACACGCCATCCTTTTCACAATTCATATTTAAAAATATAAAGATGAACCTGACATGTCCGGTACACGGATAAACCTAAATCTGTTTTTTGTTGTACTGTTTTTGTAATAAATTGGATGTTACCAATGTATTTTAAATAAATATTTAATAATATAAATGACAGCACACTTTCTCGACAACGTTACGGTAACGTTAATCAGTACGTGCTAAATCCTCCACTCGGCCTCGCAACTTCGTGACCAACAAGTACCCTTACGCAGTAAACTTTTAATTAGCATGGTTTCGGCACATTTTAGTTAGGATTATAATCACGCGATGTAATGGGTTTTTGTTTGAGCCACGGCCGTTACGTGCGGTTTATTAGTTTATAGGCTGATGTTAAACAGCGTGATAATAGTTACTTTAAAAAAAATTCAAGCCGCATTCGAGGTCTTTGAAATCTTTTAGTTTTGGTTGAAAGTTAAGCTATAATGAATGTATGTAAAACCGCCAGCCAACTCACACAACTTATGTAACATACATTTACAGAAAGAGAAAAGGAGGAATACAAAAATCAAGTGCGTCAGATCAAAATTGGGCTTATGCCACTCAACTCCAAAAATCTTTCCACTTGGCTCCAAACTATTTATATCAGAAATAATGTAATTCCGATAAATCTTCATTACAGTCATCCAAAATTAAAAAGTCAAATGTTATTCTTGGTATTAATGATTTTTTTATATAGTTCTTATTTAATAGGATATAGAGTTTGAAAAATAAATAAATGTGTTAGTGAGATTTTCAAATAAAAAGTTACAAACTACTCATTAGAAGCTAAAATTTAATATCACAGTATTTATTTTATTGTATAGTGTAGTAGTTATAGTGGTAATGTTATTTAGTTCTTGAAAATACATTATCCTATCCTTACATATTTAAAGGTCTTCTCTAAATATAATACTTGTATTCTTGCCGATAACGACATCATTTTGGAACAGAGTTGAGAGAAAAAATGCTTAGATATTCATGTTTTGAGAACAATAGTTTTGGAGTTCCGTGGACTAGGCCCAAAATTAGTCCTTGTCTTAGTTAACAATACAGTAATAAAATATTGTTGATAGACCAGTTTCAAATATACTATAACATAGTTGCTATATAGACTTATTAACAACTTGTTTTTGAAAAAAGTTTTACACTGGGATCTATTTCTGTGTTTTGGGTGAGTTAGGTTGTACCCAGACTTCCAAAACCCATGGTTTTTGAAAAAAATCTGGTTATGGAAGTATTGGGAGTAATATTTTGGAAGTCTGGGACCAATTCGATGTGTGTTACGACGAAATTCATTACAACTATTTTTTTCAAATTTACAGCTTCTAAGAGAACCAAGCACGTTAAACGCTCTATATTTGAGACTTGATTGCTCAGCAGGCGATCTCTAGAAATGAGTTACGACTTCCTCGTGCAATGTACCTACTATAAAAGAGACTTCAACAAAGTGTGTCACAGTACTGAATTTTTTACGGAGCCTTTAGTCTCCATAAAAATGCAGGAATTCCTTGTAATTTACTCGCCAGCGCTTCATGCATAAGTTTTAAAATCTCATAAGTAAAGCTCTCTCCAAAACAAGCACTCTACCTACTTGCACATGCTCACGTAGTCCTGAAGATAAGTCCATCACACACGGCTGTGATTAACATTAACTGCTGCGAAATATATTATCTGCTGCGTATATAATACCTTAAGGCTGCTGTCCGAATCAAGCCAATATTGATATTACTGTTTTTCTACACGATCTGTAACGGCGTAATTGCCGTTTTGGCACGCATGTTTAAGCGTTAAAATCGATATGGGCGACATTGAATCCGCAGCATAAGATAGTGTAAACATTATGTACTAAATGTATTTACCTATATTTATTTATATGCCTTCACTTCAATATTTTAGAAGCCAGACGTGGTCATATCATTCAAAGGACGTCTACTTCATGACGAATGTCTCCCTCAACGATCTCCACAACGACCAGTTTGTGTTGTTCATATCCAGAGATGACAATCAGCTCGTTGTGACATCTCCGTCAGATATGTGCCGGTATTAACGCCAACGATGTTAGGTATCATTGTTATAGAGGCGAGCAGAAAACTGCCAATAACAACAAGGAAAAACTGAAAATTAATGAAAATCTTCGCTCATGAAGCGACATGAGCACTCGTGTTCGATCCCACAGAAAGAGCAAACAAAGCTTGTTCGTTCAATAAATCGAATGCACTTCATATGAAGCACTGTAAGTCACTTCCGCCTGCAGTCACTGTTTGCATTATTGATTACTCTTTTTTAATAGCTTCAGCTTATCAAATTTAGCTTTAGTTCTTACTTTGTTAATGTTGCTTGCTATGAATATTATTTGGTCAATAAAATAGTATGTGGGCCGCCGTTGTGTTTATTTTAAGGTGTGACATTAAAACATTTTACTTTCGTTCTTTCTGAATATGTCTGCATATCCTTTCATTTGTCTACGTGTAGTTGTGTCAAAGCAACTACGTTTAATACAAACAATAATAATTAGGTATCAAAATTATCTACTAATTCGGGACAAACCCATCTGTATGCGACACGCGATGTAGCACCTTCATAATACAGTGTTATAATTGGCTGGTACATTAATTAGCGCCAACCAACACCGCTGCTCGCTTTAAGGGCGACCAGGTCAGATGCCTTCCCTGTTTAAAAAATAAACATTATCTTAATTACATTTCGCCACGAAACATTTGTGTTTGCTGTTACTTCCTTTGGATATAACTGTTTATTAAAAAAATTAACTATTTATATAAAATCAAAATCAAAAGTGACGTTGATGACGTGAGTTGACGTTGAGGAGTGAGTTGCTAGCAAGGAAACATGCTGTCACGTTCATGTTCATAGATTTTTTGTTTAATACGTTGTTAACGTTGCCTCACACTCGGATTCATTCCTGTGTCGTGGGTGCGTTTACAAATAATTGTGGATCACACAAAGATTTGTCCCGTGCGGAAATCGAAACCGCAACTATTAGACCCAGTGGGTGGAGCGGCTTAAGCTCTTAACCACTGCGCTAAATCGTCCGTCCATGTATGTGTAGTATAACAAAGATGTATATGTAGTATAACGAGGATGGTGTATAGACTCGCTAGCGTCACGCTTATTTCAACGTTCTCGTGTTAAGTTCTCAGCGAAGGTACCTGCACTGTTTAAAAAAAAATTGTCTTAATGACAGTTCGCCACGATACATTTGTGTACACAAAAAAAAGAGTAACCTTGGAGTTTCTTCCCTGCTTCTCCACAGGAATGACATTCCGTAGTGGTGGTAGAGTCTTTACTTATCTAACGATTCATAAATTCTATAATGGGTAACATGAATAAATAATATTCTGATTCTTATTGCCATAGAGGAGAATTCAGGTGGATTTGAATCATAGAACGATAAAAACGCTATAAGGGTTTTTCATTTTACAATCTCGTTAGAACTTAGGAATTATGTTGGATATAATAACAATAAGGTCGCCTCCCATTACGTTGGGACCTAGAATTGACAACAAAATGTGGGTGTACATAGCGAATCCATGTCATCCCGCTTTGGAATAATAGATATGTAGTGTTATAGAAATAAATGTAATCAAGGTCCAATTAATTCATTATAATACAAGCCCATGTATTTTATTTTCAGTCATTTCAATTTATGATGAAGTTAAAGACAAACTTATTGAAGCGTGAAAGCATTCTTAACTTTACAAAATTTCTCAATACACAACACAAAATATAATGTAAATATGAAAATATTATATAAGCAATTCTTTTGTTGAAAAATTGTAACGAGTATAACTTTTACGCGAATCATGTTTCGTGAAATTTTGACAAAATGTCAATTTCACGCCGGAGTAAGAAAAGGAAATCCAGTGAAGTGACACTTTTGAAAGCGTTGACGTTGATTTCAAAAGGAGCCTCTGTTTCTCTTAACTATACCGCCGCGTCCGACCCTCGTTGATTTAAGGTTTCACCACATCGCCGAGGCGCGATGTTGGTGCGACTTGTGGAGTAGTAATGTACTGAAATCTACAGGAGACGTTACACAGCTCCGCCACTCTGGGCGCAACGTTAAACGGCACGGCACGTGCACAAAAGTGCAAGCGGGACGCTAGTGGTGTTGTTTAAATTTAAGGCGTTCATAACGCCAAGCGGGCGCCCGGCCCGTGTCTTCTATTTGATGAAACCTTTAGGCTTTGCCACATTGCCGGCGGAGCACGACGGAGGTACTCGGCTAGCGCTTGGCCTTCGGACAGCAGCGTGGTGCGTACTTTACAATGCAAGCGCGTGGTCGGTCGGCTGTCCTGTCGCTATTGACGTTTAAACTTCAAACAACAATACTAGCGTCCCGTTTGCACGACACGAATATTGGCATCTTACTCTCGCCGTGCTAGGTCTGTTATTGTGGCGAGTGTGGTAGCGGCGGTTCGTAACGTTTGCCGCCGCACTTAGCGTGGCGCAGCTATGTGGCATCTCCCGTACATCCCAGGCCGCGCCGGGGTCACGACACCCTCTTCTCCTGCCCGCAATGTATCAAAAGCTTTAGTTGCGTTTTAAATGACCACGCGGCATTGCGCGGCAATCGACGCGCGATTAAAGCGTTAATATGACATAAAACATCTCCTCGACGTTATACCCGTAACAAGTGGAGACGCGTGGTGTAGGCGTATAGTAGTTGTAACGTATTCTTGCGCCGCGCTTTGCTACGGTCGCGCGGTGCCGCGTCGTAATGTGAACTTGCCTTTAAGTACACAATAGGTTCCCTTACTTTCTGACAATACCCCGATAGCTTAGAATACTCTCACAATAAAAACGTTCAAGACAATACAATCGAATGAAAATATGATTTGCTCCTGACGTTTATTGTATTGCTTCATTTTAATTCTGAAAGAGAATTCATATCAATGCCCGTCATAATAGGATGTGTTCTTTTATGAAGCGTCATAGCTTTATTAATATTTTTTCAACTAAAATATCATATAAATGAAATATTTAGTTATCCATAGCATTCAGAACTAGATTGGATTGCCTCGTTAGTTTAGTGGTCCATCTTATCTTATTGTTGGCTTACCGGTCCGAGGAGACCTCTGGCGCACTTCGACCCGATGGGATCTTTTGTGCTGTCCTTGCCCTAATCCTCTTACGTACCTGAAGGATCAAATACTCCCTGTATCAGGCTGTAGATTCCAGCAGGGGGGCAGAGCCGTAGTTCCTCTGGGGTTGGAGCCAATCCCAGTAGCTTCATTCGCCGCGCAGCCAGAGCGTCGTAGTGGCAGAGGAGGTGCTTCATGGTTTCAGTTTCTGTACTACAGTTCCTGCATACCACGTCGCTGCATAGGTTCATCTTACGTAGATGTTCTTTCGTGCCATAGTGGCCTGTGAATGCTCCAGTTAGTTGACTGAGTTGTAGTCTACTGTGTTTTAGTAGTCTCTTGCTGTCGCTCTCATACCATGCGGAGTGAAATTTCTTGGGGTATCTGAGTCCTGTATTTGTTTACCATTCTTTCTTGTGTTGTTCTTGGGCATATTTGAAGAGTGCGCCTCTGTAGGCACCGTCTGGTATGCCTATTAACGGTTCTGGACCAACAGGTTTCTCCATTGCTCTCTTTCTGGCTAAGTCATCCGCACGCTTATTGCCATCACACCCCGCGTGCCCTCCCTGGGCACACGGGGGTTGAGACCAGACTTACCTGACCGTTGCGCGCTCCACATCTGTCAAGAAGGTATGCGCACTACGCAGCCAGTGCTGAGTTTAGCTCTTAGGAGCTGACGGCTTTGAGGGCAGCCTGACTGTCACTACAGATATAGATTCTCTTGCCTGTAATTAGTTTGTCCAATATCTCTCTTGCACAAATATTTATCGCATAGGTCTCTGCTTGGAATATTGATACAAAACTGCCCATACTTTGACTAAGGTTGTATCCTTCCATGTATACACCGGGTCCCGTTCCAGACTTGGTTTTGGATCCGTCAGTGTACCCTATCATTTCTTCCTTGCCTTGTTTATTTAGACCACTTTTCCATTGTTCCCTGGTTGGAATGTGGGTGCTAAATCTTTTGTTGAGCATGTACGTGGTCAAGGTCTTGTCAATTCATATGTATCTTATGTCATCTAGTTGTCTGGCTCTGGCTTAGTGTGTGCAAGGCTTGGCGCTGTTATGTTCCATAGTCCAGCTTTCTCTAGCTTATAGAGTGCCTCCCTTGCCTCAGTCTCAATGACGATATGTAATGGAGTCAGTTTAAGTAACCTCTCCATAGCTGCTGTCGGTGTTGTTTTGAATGTACCTGTGATGGCCAGGTAGGCTGGCAGGTTTGTGTTTTAGTTCTAGGCCACACACTGCATCCATACGTTAATACCGGCCTTACCATAATTTTATATAGTGGTGCATACTACGACTGGTGATAAAGAGGTCCTCGTTAAGAATTCCGAGTTCGGACAGTTTTATTGAAGCTTTTTTATCAAGAAATGCCTCATTGATTCCATGGCAAATAATATCTGTACCGATCATCGGATCCTAAGTCGGACGATGTGTAAATTTTCTATCGAGAATTCAGACTATCAGTTTTTCGTCCGCGATTGAACTCGCAATATAATAAAGGTTGAGCCTATTGACATTATGCAATGTAATTAGGTTTGCCCCTATTATATTGAGACCTTACGTCGTCGTCGGCGACAGGTGGATGAACACATCTCTGCCGCCCATGCTTGAGGAATAGGCACGAAGGTTTATTAACTAGACTAGATAAGAAACCTTCAAGGTTACCGTTTACCATCCTAAGGTAGGATACCAAGAAGGCTGGCAACTTTTCCCCTTTGTATTGCCTAACTTATTCTTACCCATAAAAAAAAAACTATTAGGCCGTCGGACCCCAGAGTCTAAAATCAGTGTAAAAATTTGTTTCACCAAACTATGGTTTTCAGAAATCCACAATACCATGGATTCCAATAAAACGTTTATAATAAAATCATAACATACTTGACATTTCCGTGTACACATAAATTTCAACTGTTGTGTGATTCTAATAAAGCTCGCTTTTTACGGCTTCTGTAACTGCCACCAGTCACCCTCAATGTTATTTATGAGCCGGTAAAGAAGAGTAATTCTACTTATTAATTTTGCGCGGGCGCGTTTGAAGGTGTGGCTTCCCGACTTACATGACTCAAGCTCTTTAATCACTACTTCAGGCGTCATTCTGCGAAAAGGCACCATTTTTCAAGTTGGTAGCTGTTTGAGTGCTTCTAGTATCGATCATGATTGGTATCCGTTCGATTTGATATCTCTCTACGTTTACCGGTGAGAAAGGATTTCGTAATATTGTTACAAGTTTTTATTTAACTTGCAATGTTTATTAGTTTGTTTAGGTCAACTGCCTCGTTGGTATAGTGGCATAGTGCACTGCTTTGTGATCACGAGCTCTTGGGTTCAAATCCTAGGTCGGACAAATGTAGTTTTTCTGACAAAAAATATCAGTATGAGTCCGGTGTCTGGAATTGTGCCCGGTGTATTACAATAGGCTCGCCCCCTATTACATAGGACCTAACATCGTCGGTGAAATGTGGGTGTACTCAGTACGCCTCTGCCAGTCCCGCTTGGGGAATACGGTGTTTATGTCTGTTTTTTTTTTTAAACAAGCTTTCTCTTATCTCTATTGGAGTTGAAATCTGACGTATTGGTTCAGATTCGATGATAATACATTTTTATGGTAAAAATTGCCTGATTCTACTCTTAGGTTTGGCTCCAGGATTGATCTTTTATCTATTTGACGGCCAACAGCATATGCATAAAATCTTGTATACACATTTCGTATAAATTGGCCGTTTTTAATTGTATCATTGCTGCATAAAAGCTTGTTCTTAAAAGTGTTTTTTTTTTACTAGTTATTAAGTTTTCTACATCCTTATTCTTCTTTTTGTGCGTAATTTAGTGCATCTGTTACTTTGGTTAGTTGTCTTATTTTTGAGTGGCGTATGTATTATTAAATGGAAATGGGCGGGCCACATAGCACGACTTAAAGATCAGAGATAGACTTTAAGGTTGACATCATGGAAAGGACCACAGGGTAAGAGGTGCGTAGGAAAACCGAACACACGCTGGGAAAACGACATCAAATTGGTGGAGGGGCATAATAGACCGAGAAGTATGGCTATCTGTGGAGGAGGCCTTCAAATGTAGAGGGGTTCTTGCTTAAGCACTCTTTCCTTAATGTTGTTTTTTTAGAATTTGCAAGAAATATAAGGCTTTTTATTTTAGGGCCTGCCACGTTGGTCTAGTGGCAAAACGCATCGCTTGGTGATGACCAGGTCTTGGGATCAAATCCTAGGTCGGACAAATGAATTTTTTCTAACGAAAACCTCCCAGTATGAGTCTGGAGTCTGGAATTGTGCCCGGTATATGGCAATTGACTCGCCCCCTATTACATGGGACCTAATATCGGCGGCGAAAAGTGGGTGTACTCAGTACACCTCTGTCATCCCCGTTTGGGGAATATGGGCATGACAATGTTTTCTATTTTATTTATTTATTATTCTTCTTTTAAGACTAACCTCTCATTTTCAAGAGCACTTTTTAAACGCGCGTTAATAAAGCACAAAGATAAATCAAACTGCTATATATTTTTTGTAAAAAGCGCTTACGCGCTTCAAAAACATGCATGGCAAAAAAACGCTCGGGCGGATGCGGAATAAATAAGGATTACGTACTTGTTATTTTTTTATTTACTTTTCTTTTTTCTTTAATGCGTATACTAACTGTCCTTGTTAATGAACGGCGTAATCTCCTAAAAACCAATTGCTGGCTTAAAAGGGGAATACAAACTCGGAAATGTACAATACTAGTGATTGAAAGAAATATTTTTCTACCAATGGAATGTTTTTCTTTTCCGTTTGTAGAAAATTCAATTTGATTCAATTTATAAATTTATGTAACTGAATGTTACTGCTGAGTATCCCATCAAATAAAGCCCTTATCGAGTCATTTTCTTTCCCCCTTCATCGAGAACAGTCTTGAAGGTGGCGGGTTACGATTCCGTATTTGTTTTAGTTTTATAGAGAAAGCGAGAAAATTAGCAATCTGTTATGTTAATTTTCTTATGACCATACCTTGAAAGTTAAAAGAGGAATTGTTTGGAATGCCCATACCTCATTCAAATGAAATACATAATACAATATATAAATTAAGTACCATAGATAGCCGCCACAAGAATTGATTTCTATAAAATTTATATTTTAATAATATTTTTACACATTGTACGGCGCGTTGTCTGCATAAATTCAGAAGAAAAAAGCAAACCCCAGGAAAGTTCAGAACCGGAAATAATTTATTGCTTGAAAAATGTTTATAGAAATATTTCAAACAAATTACAATTATAGTTCAACGTGTTTCGTCAAATTAGCGGTCTGCAATGTTATATATAATAACAAATTCATTTGCTTAGTTTTGAATTAATAATTCAAAGTCAAACATGCATTTAAATAATACGTTCATTGTTAAACTGACGAAAATGCACTACTCAAATCTAAAGTATTATTATTGCCAATGATTTTCATAGTGGTTCTTAAAATAATATTAAAAAATACATAATTACAAAACTTTAGCAACGGCATCAGTCTATCAAAGAACTAAGGCCGATTCCGTTGATTTTCCTTTCGAGTTGAAATTATATTATAATATAATATTCGCCCTATTAAGAAATTGTCCCACCGTCGGACACAGGCCTCCTCTCAAATTGAAAGGGTTTAAGCCCACCATGCTGGCCCAGTGCGGGTTGGCGAACTTCACACACCTTCGAGAAACTCTTAGGCATGCAGGTTTCCTCACGATGTTTTCCTTCACAGCCTTTCTGGTAATCATATTTACGTAACATACACAATACCTTTGGAACTTATCAGACATCTTTCATAGATCATTATCATCATCATCATCCGGTAGACGTCCACCACAAAACAAAGGCCTCCCACAAAGATAGCAACGACGAGCAGCATAGCGCTGTATTCCTCCAGATTTTACCTGTGATCTTACCTGTTTTACCTGTTCATACATAGTTACTTTAAAAAACTAAATATATCTATCTATCTATATCACCACGCCAGCTCCTTTGCAGAGAGTACAGAGTTCAAACATGTATTTTCCTTACAGATCTCTCTGGCTTCATTCACTCGCATAGTTCGTCTTAATATATTTTCACCTTTAGACGTCGCCTAAATCTAGGTTGCGTAAAATAATGAAATATTTTATCGAGACCCGAAAAAACTGCTTCTTATTTGCCTAAAAAAAATACTTCTAGCGTTTATTATTATTTGGCACCTAGACTACCTTGTTAAAACATTGCTTACAATACGAATCACCAGCGGTAGCTTTCAATTGGGTACAAATGAGTTGTTTAGTCATTTTAGTTTATCTGTATTTTTTCGACCGATTTTTAATAACAGAAGCCATAGCACAAACTGATTGACGTTATTGTGATCTTGTCGAGAAGACGTGCGAAGTTCATATTTATCTAATAGTAAATTGGTAGTATGGAGGGAATGGCATATCAACTTATTAGTGTAATGCTAACGTTAGTCTGCATAATTAGCTCTTACGGCCGATTTCAATGGTTAACTCAAGGAATAGAATTTGGACATATTTTGTATGGAAAATTTATCAAAATTCTACTGACAGTAAGCAAATCTATCCTTGAGTTGAATATTAAAACCACCCATTAGAGGGCTTAGCTCAGCTGTGGTGTGTGAATGATATTCGCTGTTGGCCGCGGGACCTTTACAGCATTACCGGGTGAGAGGGCGTGCGTGCGAACACTACGCTCGGGCCAGAGTACCTGTATCCAAATGAAGGGAAATAATAATATCGGGAGGGTCGGTAAAAAAAAAAATTAGCACAAGTTGATACGCCATCCTTTACACAATTCATATTTGGTAAAATATAAAGATGAACATGACAAGTCCGGTGCACGGATAAATCTAAATCTGTTTTTTGATGTACTGTTTATGTAATACATTGGATGTTACCACTGTATTTTAAATAAATATTTAATAAAATAAATGACTGCACACTTTTTCGACAACGTTACGCTAACGTTAATCTGTACGTGCTAAATCCTCCACTCGGCCTCGCAACTTCGTGAACAACAAGTACCCTTACGCAGTAAACTTTTAATTAGCATGGTTTCGGCACATTTTAGTTAGGATTATAATCACGCGATGTAATGGGTTTTTGTTTGAGCCACGGCCGTTACGTGCGGTTTATTAGTTTATGGGCTGATGTTAAACAGCGTGATAATAGTTATATTAAAAAAACGTATACCGCGTTCGAGGTCTTGCAAATATTTTAGGTTAAAAAATAAACTATAATTAATCTATGTAATGAATAGGAGGAATACAAAAATCAAGTGCGTCAAGTCAAAATTGGGCATATGCCACTCAACTCCAACAAACTCTCCACGTGGCTTCAAAATATTTTTATCAGAAAAAAAGTATTTGCTGATTAAAATATTACAGTAATCAAAAATTAACAAGTCTAATGTTATAAATGTTTTCTTTTAATATAGTATTTTTTTAATAGGATATAGAGTTTTAACAATTAATACATGTTTTAGTGAGAATTTCATGTAGTAAAAAACTTCTAATAAGATGCTAAAATTTAATATCACAATATTTATTTTATTTTATAGTTATAGTGGTAATGTTAAATAGTTTTTGAAAAAAAAAACATCATCCTATCCTAATATATTTAAAAGTCTTCTCTAAGTATAATACTTCTATTATTGCCGATTACGAAATCATTTTGGAACAGAGTTAAAAATGCTTGGGTATTAATGTTTTGAGAACAATAGCTTTGGAGTTCCGTGGACTAAGCCCAAAGTTGGTACTTGTGTCAGTTAACAATGCAGTAATACAGTAATAAAATATTGTTGATAGATCATTTTCAAATATAATATAACATAGTTGCTATATTTTGACATATTAAGACCTGAAAGGACCTGTAGGAACTCTGTACTCTCTGCCTACCCCGCAAGGGATCTGGCGTGATTATATAGATAGATTAACACCTTGTTTTTGTAAAAAGTTTCACACTGGGATTTATTTTTGTGTCGTGGGTGAGTTAGGTGGTACCCAGACATCCAAAACCCAAATGTTTTTAAAAAATATTCTAGTTATGGAAGTGTTGGGAATAATATTTCAGAAGTCTGGGACCAATTCGATATGTGTTACGAGCATGAAATTCCTTACAAGTTTTTTATTTCAAATTTACAGCTGCTAAGAGTACCGAACACGTTAAACGCTTTATATTTGAGACTTGATTGCTCAGCAGGTGATCTCTAGAAATGAGTTGCGACCTCCTCGTGCAATGTACCTACTATAAAAGAGACTTCAACAAAGTGTGTCACAGTACTGAATTTTTTACGGAGCCATGGGACTTTAGTCTCCATAAAAATGCAGGAATTTCATGTAATTTACGCGATAGCGCTTCATGCATAAGTTTTAAATTCCCATAAGTAAAACTCTCTCTAAAAAAGGCACTCTCCCTACTTGCACATGCCCACGTACTCTTAAAGATAAGTCCTTCAAAAACAGCTGCGAATAACTTTAGCTGCTGCGAAATATATTACTTGCTGCGCATATGATACCACAGCATAAGATAGTGTAAATTTTATAAACTTAAATGTATTTACGTATATTTCTTTATATGCCTTCACTTCACTTTTTTGGAAGCCAAACATCATATCATTCGAAGAACGTCTACAGGCAAAGGTCTCCCTCAATGATCTCCACAACGCCCAGTTTGTGCTCTTCATACCCAGAGATGACACACCTCATCGTGGCATCTCCATCAGATATGTGCCGAAGTCTTAACGCCAACGATGTAGGGTACCATTGTCATAGAGGCGAGCCTATAGCTATTCTACCAGACATATGTAATTCAAAACAGTAGTAATAAAAAAAATCAGTAGTAATCTGGAGATTACTACTGATTTTTTTACATACAAAAAATGTATTGCTACAATAATATACACCTTTACGCCATAGGTTAAGTACAACCATTTGACATTATCTAAAGCTTGTGGCCAAAATATGCTATCACGTTCATGTTTATTTAGTAAATTCGCAGTGTGAAAAGAATGGCATATCGACTCGACCGCGTCCCGCTATCCTCAATTTCTTCATACTAAGCCCCCTGTTCCAACTCTGGTCCCGAGAAGGATAAAAACGCACGCGATAAAAGTTTCTCGATCGACGTAACAGTCCTCCAATTGGCATAAATAACATCAATTGTGATGTTTTCTTTGCTAATGTCGCCGGGAGCGCTCCCCGGGTAATGTGCGACGCCATTAAAACTACATAAATACACAATCGTCTCAATAAATGCCACGGTGCTTGGTAGTTTGTTGTTATAAATAAACTGCTTGCTACAATCTACAATGTTGTTTTTTATCGCCTTCTGCGAGTTCATTACGTACATACATAAAGGTTGGATTCGTTGGCTTTGGATGTTTGCATTGTAAATTGAAATAAGGATAAAGTAGTAAAATTGGAATTTGAGTTGTACTTTGATCTACATTGTAATTTATGAAGTTGTTTTATGTGTTCAGTTATTATAATTTCTTCTCTCTCTTCTCTATTCCAATTCTCCGTTGGCTCAGCGACCCATAGTGAGTCTTGGCCTCCGAAACGAGATTCCGCCACTTCTCGTGGTCCTACGCGATCCCTGCCAGCCTTCGGTTTAGAACTCACGCAAATCCGCCTCAACCATGTCCTTCCAGCGATACCCGGGACGACCAACCGGTCGGCGGCGGTTATTATAATAAATTATTCTTAATATCAGTTTCTCCTGTCATTAAGATGTTGCAAAAAGTAATAATAATAAGGCCCGTAGCGATTACGAGGTCCTAGGTGCAAATCCTAGGCTGGACAAAGTTTATTTTTTGGATAGAAAAAATCCCACTATCAGGCCGGTATCTGGTATTATAACTAATATAATGGTAAAAGGCGAAAAGTAAATGTATAGAGTTTAAATCTGCCACCCTCGCTTGGGGAATAAAGGCGCGACGGTCTTTTATATCTGCTCTTCTTGAAGTAGTAGTATAGACAAATAGGTAAGGATTTTCTATTAAACAATCTATCTTTAACTAAAATTAGTTATACCAGGCAATATGTCAGAGCTGAACTACGACTGATATTTTTTTAATAGAAAAAGATTCTATAACCCTTTTTAGACCTAGGATTTGAACGCAAAACCTCCCCAACTACACTAAGTACCATTACCAACGCGGCGGTCCTACGTCCAAATTCATCTGAAATTATCGCTTAAAATGCAGTAATCGTTTTAACGCTCGCATGATCTATCCACATACAAAACTATTGAATGTAAAATGTAATATTCATCGCTAACATATTATTTATGGAACGGATTAAAGCTAATAACCCTCAGTAATTAAACACCACACTCGTTATTTACTCGATAATTCAACAATATAAATTACTCGCGATTTATCGCGGCGGTTCCACGAAGCATGGCTTTAAGTCTACAAGTCACGTTTTGTGTTTAAAACTAAAGAACATCGCATTTTTAGGGTTCCGCACCTTAATCGGTAAAATGGAACTATAATAAGATAAGGCGTAAAAAATTGAAGCTGTGTACGTGAAATTTGCCCATTTAGAAAAATTCGCCCATTTAAACTTTGTCATCAAAACCTATTAGGGTACTTCCGTTAACTCAGAATCATGAAAGGCCTAAAGCAAGCTTTCATAGTACAAGTAAAGGAAAAAATCCGAAAATTGTTGATTTGTAATTATATAAAATAATATATTCCTCAAATTTAACTCTTCTCCATAGAATTATTATGCATTTTACTATGAAAGATCATGGTAAAATGCATACGCTTTTACAACAGATTAGACATAGGTATCTGAAATATACTTATTAATAAGTTTAAAAAGGTCATTAAAACTAGACCATGAAGTATAGCAGATTAAATTTTTTTGGAATATATTGACGATAAAACTAATTTAGTTTAAAAACTAGCCTGCCGAGTTTCTCGCCGGATCACCTCAGTGTAAGGTTGCGTTTCAATTCGGTGGATGATATAAATAATTTAATAATTTTGATGTTTGTAAGCGCAATTTTTACCTATACAAATAAACAACTTTTGACTTTGAATTCTGTAAAAATTATAATATAATAGTACAAACTACTGGCAGTTATGCGAAACCCACCGAGTGCGACTTCTATTTGCACTTATCCGATTTTTTTTATTACATTTTAAAACTGATTTACTAGGTAATATCGTGCGTTAAAGGTACGCGATAAAGTTGCGTGCCGTGATACAATATTTTGTGAACGAGGTTCTCAAGTCTCAAACTGTTAGGTGGTACGTAAATGAAAATTATTGTTGTATTTCTTTAGAGATTATTAGGTAGGTGTTCTAGATCTATCTATCTATCTATAACCTCACGCCAGATCCCTTGCGGGGTAGGCAGAGAGTACAGAGTTCCAACAGGTTCTTTCCTTACATACCTCTCTGGCTTCCTCGACTCTCATAGTTCGTCTCATACACGCTCGCCGGTTACGGAGACTCTTGACTTTTCCATCAGATAAGACTCGGTTTATTTGGTCGTGGTAAGATAGTCTAGGTCTTCCCCGGTACCTGCATCCTTCCACTTTCACATTGTATTGTTTGGTGTTCTAGATCCGCGGTGTTATAAAGTGTAGAAGGAAGGTTAACCGTTAATTTTCGAAGTGTTGCAATGAATTTGACATACAAGACTTTGGAAATCATGGGTTATCAGTAAGCGGTCCGGCTTAGTCAAGTTGTTATGAACGTGGGCCGCTCACTGGATCAGTTTATTTGCCGATTTTTTTTAATGACTCATTAGTGTTTGCTTTGGTCTGAGTATATGTATATGTGAGTATTGTGTTCGTAAACACACCCGCACCAAAGAAATAAATTCTAGTGTGGGACTTTTTCTGATAAAAGAATAGGTTGTTATTATGCTATAAATACCTTTAAAGGAGTAGATACTGTTAATAGTAACTATAACATGCCTGTGGCGTAACCACAACACGGCCATACTGAAAAGCGATCACTACAGCATAGTAGGAACTATGTTAAAGTATGTCTGAAACTGGTCTATCAGCAATATTGTATTGAGACAGACCAATTTTGGACTGATTACACTGAACTCCAAAGCTATTGTTATTAAAACTTGAATGTCTAGACATTTTTTCCACTTGACTCCAAAATGATTTCGGTTGTCATCAGCAAAAATACAGGTTTTATGTCGAAAAAAGACTTTTAAAGTATATTGGAATAGAATAATTCGTTTTTAATACTTAAATAACAATATCACCATAACTATAAAAATAAATATCCTAAATATTGTGATATTAAATTTCAGCTTATAAAGCCCTCTAATTGGTTTCCTCTAATAGGTTTATAACTTCAGATTTGAAAATCTGAAGAAAAACCAAAATCTCCATATTCGATTAAATAAAAAAAATATATCGAAAATCATTTTCATACTAAGAATAACAATGAGTATTTAATTTTAAAAAACCTGCTGAAATTACAACATTATAAAAATTATTATACATTTTAAAAATGTTTTGAAGCCCGGAAATTATTTTTAGACTTGAGTCAAAAATCCAAGCAATTGTAGCAAAATCACCACAGAGATATATTTTACTTAGTTGAGGCGATTCTCTGGGCCACCTTCTGGCTCCATTATCATACCAGCTCCATAAAGCTTGAACTCAACTTGATACTAGGAAGTGCTTGAAAAATGGCTTACAAAATTTGAACCAGAAAAATATTAAGGAGCAAATGTTATCTACTCCTTCGACTACACACACGTAATATCGTATCCTTATCATTATTTGCAAAATCTGTCCTATAAACTATATAGTATGAATTTGCTCTGTTCACGTGTACGGATAAGACCCTTGTTAAAGAAGTTACACGGGTACTAAAATAGTTTTATTCATACAAAGTCACGCTTTGTAAGCTCGCAATGGATTTGGAGATACGATATCAGATAATATCTATTCTATATCATCACGTCTGATTCCATGCGGGGTAGACTGAGGGTACAGAGTTCCAACAGGTTCTTTCCTTACATACCTCTGTGGCTTCCACTACTCTTATAGTTCGTCTCATATACGCTCGCCGGTTACGGAGACTCTTGACTTATCCTTCAAATAAGAGTTGGTCTATTTGGTCATGGTAAGATAGTCTAGGTCTTCCCCTGTACCTACATTCTTCCACTTTCGCATTGTATATCTGTTATGTCATTCTTTCTTCTGACATTCTTTCTATATGCCCAAACCAACGGAGCATACATACCCTTTCTCATCTTTACAGCCATACTATCTTTCATACCTACTCGCTTTTTACTACGCTGTTGCGAATACGGTCGATAATAGATAATATGGAGTATATAAAACACGTTCCTCTTGTAATACGCATTATATTTTCACAACCATATATTGAGGAGATCCTTATTAGGACAGTAGGCTTTAGGAATATTTAAACGTGAACGGGTTATAAAAAGCCAACGGTTTTTTTACCAGGTTGGATGTGAGTTTAGGAAACATATAGTGGAAAGTCTGCAATGGGTGAAAGTGCACATCTAAACAAACAACTATTATTTAAAAAATATTGCTCCGCACTATGAATTATTTCTGACGAAACTCAATAGAAATAAAAAAAAATCGTTTTTTTTTAATTTCGGTTACCATTATAGAATTTGTTCGTATCGACTATTCCAGACTTTGCGCTCCTGTCCCTAACACTCTGTAAATTACCTTTTTATACACAAGAAATTTTCTTCACCAAAAATAAACCGCGCTAAAATAATGCAAAGTTTTTAAGTATTAGAAATTAACCTGCCTTTAATAAAGTTAGTATACGGTGCTTGTGTTATTCTTAAACAAGAGTTCAATGTTGCTCGGATAATGAATATATACGGCGTCCTTGCAGCCCTCTAAGTTACGCACCCTTATCATGATAGAAGGGGAATATTATATGGCATGAGTGAGACACACCCGAAGGGCAATGGGACAATGAACAAGACGCTCGGTAAAGTTTAAATCAATGTGGAGTTCTTGCCTTTTGTATCCGAAATTTGTTTGGCTTCGTATTGAAATGGAAATTGCATTATTGTATAAGATTCCGGACCCTCAAAGTATGAATAGAATCCTTATATGACTGTATATAATTGTGTTTGTTATAACTGTTTTTCCAGAGAAAAGGTTTTGATATCAGAATATAAAACAACCGGAATTGCGTTTAATAATTTCTAAAGAGAGCATGAGTTACATTTATAGATGCTTGAAGTTTAGCAATGCGATGAACATAATTGAGTCATGTAAATTCAGTATACTCATCATAATTTTTCAACAATATTATTGAAAGTTCGGAACAACTTATTGCATGCGCCTCAAAAAAACTCTTTTAAATAGTGCTTAGACAAATCAGACGTCCACGTAAGAAAATTAACGTGATTTTATACAAATAGTGGATTACCTTTTCTAAAATTCACATTCACTCAAAAGATATAAACAGCGATTAAATTACACGTTCACCCTATAACCCAACCAACTCATCGTCATCAAGTGCCGCCGCATTAAATCAAGCACAAAATACGTCACCAGTCATGACTTAGCCAATTAATGAGGGTACTGGCGCCTTCGGACCTTTACAACCTAGTGCGAACATAAATTGTGATAGAGGGAGCGTCGGGGCTTGTTTAATTTCACGACTGAATAAATCCAAATGTTATGCCGTCGGGGCCTGCGCCGCAGTGACGGTTCCGTCTGTCCATCCATAAAACTCCGCTATGCTTTGGCCTCTGCTGGAAATTACTGGAACTCCCTAATTTTATAATTAAATTCCAAAACGTACATCAAGGTACTAATACACTCTGGTATACTTAAGGGTTCAATTCTATGCTAAATCGTTACGGATTTGGTTAATCTAAAAACTTAGGAAATAGTGACAACATGGAGAGTACCAATGAGTTCAAGGTCTATATAGTACCTTTTTCTGCTAACGTAAAATATGGTGCGAGAGCGAACTATGCGTGACAACGATGAAAAATGAACATGTAGCTAATGCCAAAATGTTAATGTAAGCCAAAACGTATGCAGAACTGACACATATGCCCCAATAAAAATCCTCAGAAACCGAGAAAAAACTGCAAATTTTAATTCTCATATAGTAATTAGACTACTAGCTATGCAAAATATATGCTGGTGCAGAAATAAAATAGACAAAATATCTGTTAGTATTTTTAGCACCAATATTTTTCACAGCTTACCACGCGTATTGATTATATGCCAAAGTTTTAGATTGCGACTTATCCAATGGACAGTTGGTCCTGAATAAACCTTGAACGGAATATGTAGGCGCATGCAGGCGACAATACGCGCTGCCTCACAATTTGTACTATTCGAATCCGCATTCAATACGGCCAAAACAATATCGGTATATTGAAGAGTGAGCAAACTGAATCGCGGGCGCAGTACAATACCAGGTCCCTTATTGAATATTTACTCAGTCCCAACCGCGGTGGATATACGTTTCGTATCGTCAGCTTTTGGACGACTAGTTTGTTTGTTTGACTTTGCTCACGTTATCTGCTTACGTTATACCAGATACTGAAAATATGTCAATTACATAACAATTTTCATGTAAATTATAAATTGAGATATCAAATATCCAAACGACGCCATGCTAGGTATTTGTATTGTATTTTTCATTCTTCAACTGAAAGTCATCCACTGCAGAATATAGACCTTCATTGCGCTGCATTTGTATATATTGTAAATTATTGCCTTTGTACTGATAACTAATGTTATGTAACAGATATTACAACATCACTTCTAATGGTGTGCTAGTTGAATTTTGGACAAAGGGGCATTAAATGGGCTCTAAATATTTTGCATGCTTACGAAGTAAGTTTTAACTTTGAACACATGGACCAATATGTCGAATTATTTTATACATATGGACATTCCATGCAACGAGTGTTTAAAAGCGCCATTAAATATTTACTTACGCCGGGGCAATATTGGATGCAAATAATGATATGTTAATGGGAGCTATATAGGAATTACGTTCGTTTCGGAATAAAGCTTACTAGTTGCAAATTTCGGAAACAAAAATTCAGTCGACACCATCCATGTTCACTGCGTTTACGCCAAGGATTATGCATCTTTTATCCCCTCCACTTAGACTGCGACCACTGTTAAGCGAAAACAAGATGTTCTATTAGATTATTTGTAATAATACATCTCTTTTGTTCTCAGACCGTCTCGGGTTTGGTACTGAACCTTATTTTCCGATAAGGTGACGTTAAAGTCACGTGGAAGCTACTTTACGCATACTACGCTCCATACCAAATAGTGTTGTCGACAATTATTGCACTCCATAATCGTATTATGAAATTGATAGGTATGCTAATATGTTTCTAGCTAGGGCCTCAGTTCAAAGTCACAGCATTAATAAACAAAAAATCCAATAGCTTGTTGAAAGACTTTATCCAGTGGTTAAGAGCTGGGGCCGAACCGCCCACGAAATCCAGAAGTCGCGGGTTCGATCTCTAAACGGTACAAATTTTAGTGTGTCCCAGAAATATTTGATTCGGTCTGAGTGTTTGCGTAAACAAGGTGTAACATAATAATCGCAAGACCTCAGACACCCCGATTAGAGAATTGCTTCATAAATTCAAAACGAAAACCAAATTTCAAAATTTTATAAATTTCATGTTTGTAGACGCATCTACGGCACAGGAATAACTGTTAACAAAGAGCTATTTTTTAAAGATTGAGTTTTTAATATTTATTTATTTAAACGAAGGACCTGATTGACAGAAGTAGCCGAGAAAGACAAAATAAAACTGAAAATATTTGCTACCGTACATCCACAGAAATAGCGCTCTCTGAACTCAGCACCCATATAACCGAGGAAAACATTCTGTAGAAAGAAAATAAAAATATACCATCAGAGAGATTTGCAGCGGTACTCATATAAATAACTATTATTATATCCCCGCACCACACGAGTTATAATAACGTTTGCTAATTATGAAAAGCTATGGGGTAGCGTGCAGTCGCTCCGCACAATTATGCTAATCTTATTAGTCAATCCACTTCGCCCTGCAGTTTTATGCTTTACAAAACATATATATATATATATATATACATACTACGATATATACACTACCTTCTTTGGTCGGATAGCGTGTAAGCCCACGCCGTAATTAACTACACCTTTATCGTAGGCATTAAACTATTTAATTTATGTTTCTAGGCCAGTTTTGTGAACTTTTTAGGGTTCTGTACTTTAAAGAGACTTTCGTAGTATACATATTTCCCGTAGATATTTTTAAATCGAATCTTTGAAGTGGAAGCATTTAGGAGATCAAAGTAGCAGGAGAAAATTTGAATGTTCACAGTTAAATATTTCCAAAGTTTCAATGAAAAAACTGTCGGACTTACTGTACGTAATGCTGAGGAATTGCTTTTTTTGTAATTATGAGCTTGATTTGCTTTAACAATATTAAATTTACTTGAAACGGTGGTCATCTTTAGCGTAAATCCCATCCATAATAGGCCTAGATTTATGAAATTAAGAGTTACAAATAATCACACACTCTTTAAGAAAGTAATAAGAATATCAAACTATACAGAATAGTAGTACTGAATCACAAAAGTCTAATAACGAAATGCGAGTATCATGCCACTACATATTTAATAAATAAACATGAACGTGACAATAAGCTTTTTCGTAATACACACTTTCCTGAAAGTGTGTTCCCTTACTTCTCTTACACTTATCGAAAATCACATACACTCGACATAATCGATAACTTGTATAAAACATTCAACGAAAGAACATCAAATGCTGATCAAAGGTAAATCAACGTCTCGAAACAGCTAACTGGTGGTACAAAGAAACAATTTTTTCAATCACCCAACTTTTACGACACAAAGAGTAAGTACGGATTTACAACGAAAGCCCCGCTTTTCTAACTCAAGAAATTTCACTTAAGAAACAAAAGTACTCTAATAAAAGAAGAACAATCATAAAAAGAGAGACGTAGGAACGCGATTTACTTTTAAAATATTGGAGACGCGCGCCGCGGTCATTCGAGTACCTTGATATGAATTTAGGTCTAAATTTTATAAAGAACTTACTGTTGTACCTTTACTGTAATCACTGTGGCTATAGTACACAAAGGACAATTTATAGAGATTCAGAATTGCAGAACATAATAATCTAGCTCATAAGTTTTCTTTTTACCATATACACGTGTTTATTGAAATATGTGTATAGAGGAAAGATTTACACACAGTCAAAAATACTTAACAATAAAAAGCACTTACAAACGGATCGGAACGGGGCCTCACACTGAGAAGATCCGTCTAAAAATAGCGGACTAGTCTCTTAACTTATTGGTATTGCCTTACTTTTTAACATGTGTTCAGAAATTACGTAATAAAGAGCTTCTCAAACATTACAGCTTTACTACAATGTCTAGTTTTGATACGCGTTTTGTACTTATTAAGGTATGTTTAGGATTTCTATGGGTAATTTATTGTAGATGCATATATTTTGTCCCATTAAAGAATTAAAAAATCTATGGAGACGAGCAGCATGTACAAATAGACCATCTTTGACATTTTGAATTTCAAAATATAAACGATTAAAATTTTTAATTATCATATAAATTTTGATTTTAACTTAATATAACAGTTGGAATATTTATCTCTTTGAAATTCTCTAAGGGAAGCTCTCGCGGCCAAATTGTAAATAATATAATATTCATTAGAACATGTATTATTAATTACCTTATTCATTATCGCAATAAAATCAGATTCGATTCTCGTGAACCGCAAGAACATTTTTAAAGACTCTCCTTTAAGACTAGTGGTCCTTTAGCTAATCATACTTATTACAAAATAAAAACCTAGTAGCTCCAGATTTTGCCACAATGACCCATCTCCATAAATAATTCTGTGCCTACTATCTATGACACAAAACACAAATATAAACACTTTGCGTGAAACCTAGAAATAAATTAGGACGTATATGGAATCACATGAATATTCCTTTCACGAAGGCGTATGATTTCGAGAGCACTCGGGGATATGTGTCAGAGCAATCCTCTTATTTCATTTGTCAAGGTGACACGAAACGTCCGCCACCGCCGGCGACAATACGGGATATGTCAGAACGCAACACACGGCGCACGATCAAGACTGATGGATATATCACTTAATATTGCTTTTGGAGTCGTTATTGGTAATTCGCTCTCATTCCGTCAGGCGTTAAGCAGCGTTCGGCGCTGTCAGTCTGAGGTAGGTGACTGTGGTATTTCCGTATTAGACCCTCTATTTTCGGAAAGCATTTAGGCCATAGGTCCCAGATAAGAGAACGTGGGGTCAATAGGAACGTGGGTCAATAGACTACTACTACTTAATGTTCCAGTCATAAACCCGTATTGGAAGCCTTATGAACGTATTGATAAGTGTCACTATTTTTATTCTATACTTCTTCATGTGTTACCTAAGTTTTATTCCATAATATTAGTTTTTTTTAATTTCTCGACATTTGACGTTTTTCCAAAATTGTTAAAAATATATCTTCTATTCTCATAACACTAAAGCACTATCCAAGGACGTAAAATGAATCTTAAAGACAAGTCAAGAGTCTCCGTCACAGGCGAGCGTGCATGTGGCGAACCATGAGAGTGGAGAAAGCTTGAGAGATCTCTAAGGAAAGGTCTCTGTACCCTTTGCCTACCTCGTAAGAGATCTGGTGTGATGATGTAAATAAAGAGTAAAAATAAAACAGAAAAACAACGACAGGAATTATTAACGTCAATTACCTTGAGAATTATTGTTTGAAAATTTCCCTTGTCTGATGACCTTAACAACAGTGAAAAGTGCAGGTTTTTTCAAATAATTCAGATATAGTTAATTAAAATAAAAAAGTCATTCATACAAGTTACACAGCATATCTTAAGCTTTTTTCGTGCATATTTTATACATATCCAATCTACCATCGAATAGAGCATTTGCAATATATATTCAAGATAGAGTTTTTTAAAAATATTATTTTACAAATAAAGGATTCTGATTCTGATTCTGATTCTGATTCATACATTAAATTCAAGTTTTTTTGTCTTGTTTTTATAACAAATACGCTGAACATTTATCAACAATCTTTTGTAAATAGAGCCTATTTTTGGGAGTTAGGGTTAGGTTTCCCCTTAATTAAAATGGCCTAATGACGATGCACAATTATTAATAAAACCGGCGATTGGCAGTGTAGCAAAATGACCTTAACCAAGAAGCAAAAGGATAGACATAAATAAATCTATCTCTTTCACACATGTATAGATAGAAGCGTCAAGGTGATGAGACGCGCACTTCCATTTGATTATCATACTAGAGGTAAGTCATGGAACGTTTTATCGTTCTTCGTTGGCCTTACTTTAGTGTTTACTTTTTATCACTGAAAATTGAACTTTATTTCATCAAAGTATGGAGGTTACGAATATAAGATATTATATTTTCATAAAATTAGCGATTTGTGACGGAATCCAGAATTTTTATTATATTAGAGATATATATATAAACTATACTCCAGGACTTATTTCGTGTATTGGTGCTTAGTTAATTTATTCTTAATCAACTTATATGATATTTATAAACCATAAAGTAGGCTGCTTTATTCATTATTTATAGTCGTATGAATAATAGTTTCATAAATACATACTATCTATACGTTGATATTTACATAACAAAATATACCGGGGACAATACCAGCTGACCTATTGAGAATCTATCGATAAAAAAACTCCACCAAGTCATCGTCCAATTCAGATTTTCAACTCAGTAGGTAATTTGAGCTCGCAAGCCCATTATGCGCTATTAGATTAGTAAATATTAGTAAATAAAATAAAAATTAACTCCGTCACGCCCATATTCCCCAAGCGGGGGTGGCAGAGGTGCATTGTGTACACCCACTTTTCGCTGTTTATGTTAGGTTCCATGTCATAGGGGGCGAACCTATTGACATATACCGGGTACAATTCCAGATTTCGGACTGATACTAGGAGTTTTTCGATAGAAAAACTACATTTGTCCGACCTAGGATTTGATTCCGGGACCTCGAGTTCACAAAGCACATTATTCGCGACTATACCTACGAGGTAGTATGTTTAGTACAATTACAATTAATAAATACCGAAAGCTGACAGATTCTTAAAAGGATGTGGAATCACTACAAAGCCCTTATTCCTTATGACCCAACGCAATGCGTCACGATATCTATGTGAAATAATCTTGTAATGTATTCGGTACGCGCTGTCACACGCGGCTGCGCACAAATTAAATTTGTAATATCTTTATATATTATCTTATTATTACTCAAATACAATAGGCAGTGTGACGGCTATAGCCTATGCTACTTCTGGATAATGTAGCTTGCTAACGGTGAAAATTTTATTAATAAAATTGGTTCAGTAGTTTTAGGGTTTCTCGATTGCAAACAAACAAATCTTTCCTCTGTATAATTATAAGTATAGATTTAAATGATGTTCTAGTAAACTATGATTTGACAAAATTAATGTGGCACGCCGCGGTTTCTTATAGCAAATAAGGGGCGTGAATTCGGGACTGGAAGGACAGGAGTGTCGTGAGGCATTAATTATGTACACATTAACGTAGTCTAACGCGGAATGCTATACGAACAAGGAGTACATAGCAGAAAATACCGGGCATATTTCTATATTCCAGACTGCTACTAAGAAATTTCTAGAAGAACAACTCCAACAATGCAATGTTCGACCCAGATTTTGAACCCACAGCCTGGCAATTGCCAACCCATTATGCACCATTAAACCAAGGAAGTTATCCGAAATACGCAATTAAAAACAAAAAACTCTTAGTGTTAGGTTTAACGGATGCTAAATCCCTACAGGGACTTTTTAGCTCAGCATGTACTGGAGGAGAACTGGGGTCTCCTCCAACGCTGATTTTTAGCCAAACCCCTCTTCGTACGGTTTTTACATATACATGGTTACCCTGAATAGATGAATGTAGAATTATTACAGGGCCTTTATTCGCTTTAATCAAACGCGGTGCGTTACGATATCGTCGTTAAATGACCGTTTAGTGGCTTTCCAGTGGCATAAAGAATACCATAACATGATAATTTTACGACGATATCGTAACGCATCGCGTTTAGTCATAGCAAATAAGGCCGTAAATTGAGGACTCTGAGGGCACGGGTATCTTGGAGCGCCAATTAACGCACGTATAAACGTGGGCTAGGGCGGGGTGCTATTCATGTTAGATATTTCGTACAATAATATTCAATTTTAATAAATATGGGACACTAAGATTCTCGAATTAAATGTAATAAAAATCTTTATTTAGCACAGGGATAAAAATTATGTTACGATATCGTCGTTAAATGACCGTTTAGTGGCATTCCAGTGGCATAAAGAATACCATAACATGATAATTTTACGACGATATCGTAACGCATCGCGTTTGGTCATAGCAAATAAGGCCGTGACTTGAGGACTCGGAGGGTACGAGTATCGTGGGGCGCCAATTAACACACGCATTAACGGGCTAGGGCGGGGTGGTATTCGAACGTGGATCGCGTCTCAATGAGCGAATGGGAAACGAGAGATTTCCTCAAATTCTGGAGAGGTGACTTCCCCGTTTTAATCGTATCCCTTTGTCATTATTGATGGCTTTCGTTTCGAGATGCAGTCATTGGTTCAGCGCAGTGGGTAAATAATTAAGGCTGTAACAACAGTAAACTCGCAAAAATGTGCCCGGTTTACAAAAGATAATTGTGCCCCGTATATGACAAATAGCTCGCCCCCTATTACATAGGACCTAACATAGTCGGCGAAAAGTGGGTGTACTCAGTACAACTCTGCTACCCACGCTTGGGGAATATAGGCGTGCTTGTGTGTGAATTTAATAACGTTTTGAACAAAATGTATTAAATAAAATTTAATTTAATGTATTCAAATTCCCAAAACTGAATTCTAATAAGATTTTTTTTGTATGTAAATTGTCTATTCAACAGCTGAGTGGTTATTTTTAAAGTCACGATAAGAAACCTTAAGTTATATGTTATAAATTGCATTGGATACTTTTTTATTTGAATTAATCGTATCTTAATTATATGAAAAAAAACTGTTCTTAAATAATTTTTGTGAAGATTAGGAGGAAAACAAAATTTCATAAAAACATACCCAACGTCATTCACGTTAATAATCCCCTTAATTCTCTAGAGGCGACAACTCCATTTTAATCGTATTCCTTTGTGATTATTGATGGCTTTCGTTTCGAGACGTGCTCATTGATTCAGCGAAGCGGGTAAATAATGCGGCCTTAAGAAGAAAGCTTTTGATGATGAGAATAGAAACCTGATGAAAGTCATTATCCTCCCACTGCTTGGCAAAGGCGTCCCACCACTGCTTCCATTATTATGTCACAACAAAATATTCCTAAACCTTATAATACCTCATTTTATTATCAAATTCTCCAATCAGCATTGGGTCCGCGTGATGAAGAATTCTATCCCGTTATCTCTAATCTTCATTTGTAGAACTAGACTTTTGCCCAGCAGTGGCAGACTAAGCCAAATTGGTATTATTATTTCATATAAACAGATCCCGAGTACCTACATCCTTCCACTCTAGCATTGTATGCTAGAGTGGAAGGATGTAGGTACCGGGGAAGACCTAGCCTACGAGTATCTCACCATGACCAAATAAACCAAGTCTTATCTGAAGGACAAGTCAAGAGTCTCCGTAACCGGCGAGCGTGTATGAGACGAATTATGAGAGTGGAGGAAGCCAGAGAGGTATGTAAGGAAAGAACCTGTTGGAACTCTGTACTCTCTGCCTACCCCGCAAGGGATCTGGCGTGATGATATAGATAGATAGATCGATTATTTAATGATTTTGGTAGAAAATCAAAACAAATAGCAGAGATAAAATAATAACGCAACGATTGTATTACAACGGCTTGCAAAATGAGAAAATAATTATTAGTTATGTTGTCAAATTAAATCTCCGTACACATTGCGTTGTTGGCAATTTCATTAAGGGTATCATGTAAAGCAGTAATTTTGTTAAATAATTGTTACCATAGAGTTCGTTCGCGTTTATTAAAGGCCATAGATTTGGTGGGTCGCCCGGGCGAAATTACACCGACATTATCCCTAAATTATTGCCGCTAATATGTCGGTGAGGGAGTCCCGCTCCTGGATGTGCTTCCAGCTATTTGGCTAAAGATTCACCTTCTATCCGTTTTCAGCTATATTAAATACGAAGTTTTGTGTTAAGGGTTTTGTTGGGTATTTTTTTTTAATCATTCTGAAAACTTATTGATGACTGCCTAATAGTGGTACATAGTAACGCCATTTTACACCGTCCTTCCCTAAATTTTTGTCGCTAATATCGCTATATTAGCGACAAAAATTAGCGGCATCCAAAAGCGAGGCTCGCTCACCGCTGTGAGCGAGCCTCGCTTTTGGATGTGCTTCCAGCTATTTGACTAAAGATTAACCTTTTATGCGTTTGTATCTATCTATATCATCACGCCAGATCCCCTACGGGGTAGGCAGAGAGTACAAAGTTCCAACAGGCTCTTTCCTTACATACCTCTCTGGCTTCCTCTACTCTCATTGTCCGTCTCATACACGCTCGCCGGTTACGGAGACTCCTGACTTGTCCTTCAGATAAGACCCGGTCTATTTGGTCATGGTAAGATAGTCTAGGTCTTCCCCGGTACCTACATCCCTCCACTTTCGCATTGTATATCTGTTTTGTCATTCTTTCTTCAGACATTCTTTCTATATACCCGAACCAATGGAGCATACCCTTTCTCATCTTTACACCGATACTCTCTTTCATGCCTATTTGCTTTCTTACTACGCTGTTGCGAATACGGTCGGTCACCTTCACTCGGCACATCTTCCGCAGAGCTCGCATTTCCACCGCATTTATCCTACTTTCATTCTCCTTCTTACATACCCAGCTCTCGCTGCCATATAACAGCGTTGGGACAAGCACTCCATTATGTATGGCCAGCTGCGCCTTTCGGCTTAAGTGCCGGCTCCCAAGTAGCTTTCCCATCGCGCCATTTACTCTGTTCCCTGCACTCACTCTTCTCTCTATGTCAGCGGTGTATTTTCCATCCTTACTGAATGCGCATCCAAGATATACAAACTCATTCACTTGCTCCAGCACATCGTTCCCAACCACAATCCTTGAATTCGTTCTGCTTTCTTCCCGTACAAACATGCGTTTGTAGCTAAATTAAATATGAAATTTTGTGTATCTTAACACAATTTTAATTTGTTATTCTGAAACTAAAGCATCAGACATCCTCATTGGTATGGTGCAGGTTTCCTCACGAGGTCGTCCTCCATCGTTAAAGCAAGTGATAGTTAATGTTGAATACACACATGCTGTCGAAAAGACAGAGGTGCGTGCCGATTCCGTGCGATGGTCAGTCGCATTATCATGTGTGACACATGATAATGCAACTGACCATCGCGATTAATTTAAACTAAACCGACATTATCCTTAAATATCAGTGATAGTCTAGTGGTTAGACCGTTAGTCTGCAAAGTCAGAGGTTTCGGGTTCAAACCCAGGCACGCACCTCTGTCTTTTCGAAAGTATGTGGATATTTAAAATTAACTATCACCTGCTTTAACGGTGGAGGAAGACATCGAAAGGAAACATGCATGCCTTAGTTTCTCGAAGGTGTGCGAAGTTCGCCAACCCGCACTGGGCCAGCGTAGTTGACTATTGCCTAAACCCTCTCAGTTTGAGAGGAGCCCTGTGCCCAACAGTGGGACAGTTTCTTAACAGGGCATGTATTATTATTATTATCCTTTAATTATTGCTGCCAATATGTCGGTTAGTGAGAGTCACGCTTCTGGATGTGCTTCCAGCAGTTTGGCTGACGATCAGAAGGTTTGAATCCTAGATCGGATACAGTAGTTTTTTTTCCATCTACAGTAAACCTCAGTCACCCCCGCTATGGGAATATACGGATGGCAGAGGAGTGTTGTGTACCCGGCACTACCGTTTGACTGAGGATGTTAAGTCCTGATTTAAAAGACGGCGAATCATCCTCCGAGTTGCCATTTAATTTTATTTCGACAGAAAATCTATACTGCCGTTCTAGTATTCAGACCCAGAAATTTTTATACCATTGAAATTAAATTACAGAAGGTCTCTATTGGTTATTTCCTTACATATCTCTCTGGCTTCCTCTACTCTCATAGTTCGTGTCATGCACGCTCGCCGGTTACGGAGAATCTTGACTTGTCCTTCAGATAAGTCTCGGTCTATTTGATCGTGGTAAGATAGTCTAGATCTTCCCCCGGACCTACATCCTTCCACTTATGCATTGTATAACTGTTCAGTCATTCTTTCTTCTAACATTCTTTTTATATGTAATACATAAACACGTTTCTATAGCAAGCATTCAACTGTTTCAAATCTGAGGGCTTAGCACGAAAAGATTAACGTTAGTTAGTTGATAATTTACTAATAAACAAGGACATGACAGCAGGATTACCTATTTTTTTCGTGCTCAAACCTCAGATTGATTTTTTGTCCTATTAAATCACATCCAATATCGTGCCAGTATTTCGTCGAACTCATAACTATTGAGTTTGAATGATTTTCCCAAGTGTTAGAAACTTTCTCTATTTCCACGCTGTTACAAATAGTTACTATTAGATTGAAATATTTCCAAAGTAATAACAGAAGATTGCATTCGAAAGATCTGATGTGAAGCTTACATTGGCATCTCATGTTACCAGTGGCACCAGAAGAAGAACATATTTTTTCGTGACGTAGGTGCATTTACGAACATGAAATTCACATACACAAATACCCACACCGAAACAAATATGTGCCGGTCACACAAAGCCTAAGCAAAGAGAATCGAACCCGTGACACCTCGATCCCCCCCAGTGGGTAGAGCGGATTAGGCTCTTAACCGCTGGACAAAGCCGTCGTATGTATTAAAAACTTATTTGTGATTTCTGTCATGGAATGTCCTCATTGATGACATGGAATGTCTATAGGCTCGCCCCCTATTACATGGGACCTAACATCGTCGGCGAAAAGTGGGTGTACACAATACACCTCTGCCATCCCCGCTTGGGGAATATAGGCGTGAAAGTATGTTTTAAAGAAAAAACTAGTAATGAACATACCACTTGCTTGTTGATACCTATCGCAAGTTATTTCATCAATTCGATCGGTTTTGGATCAGATCTCAAGTTTTTATGGTAATCTATCTATCTTTCTATCTATAACCTCACGCCAGATCCCTTGCGGGGTAGGCAGAGAGTACAAAGTTCCAACAGGTTCTTTCCTTACATACCTCTCTGGCTTCCTCGACTCTCATAGTTAGTCTCATACACGCTCTATGGTAATCTAGTCAGTGAGTTATACGGTGGAATATAAAGGAAAGCAAATAAAATAAAATAGGGCTTTGCCCAGACACTAAGGGTACTACAGTAGTGAACAGTGATATTATCAATGAGCTGAATTCTCCACAATATGAATTGCTATATAGTTAGGATAGATAAACACCGTCACGCCTATATTCCCCAAGCGGGGGTGGCAGAGGTGTACTGAGTCCACCTATTTTTCACCGACGATGTTAGGCCCCATGTAATAGGGGCGAGCCTATCGCCATATACCGGCACAATTCCAGACTCCGGACTCATATTGGAAAGTTTTCGGAAACTCAGGACCTCGTGATCACAAAGCGAGACGCTTTCCCACTAGACCGACGAACTAATACTAGTTTTAGCTATACTTTTGTAACATTACGCTTCGACGAAACGATCTCATGAAGGACAAAGCATCGTTAGGGTGAGCAAGTTGCAACCGCAGCCATTGCGACAGGACTTTGCACTCGGAACTTTGTTGGAACCCCAAAAGAACTTAATTTGTTTGACATGCACATTTTAATGGAAATGTGACCACAGTGGAAACAGTGGATAAAATTGTGGGAGTGGAGGAAGAGAGGTATGTAGGGATAAACTCTCTGCTTACACCGCAAGGGATCTGGCGTGATGATATAGATAGATAGATAGGTAAACAGAGTCTTTTTATGTTTTGGTGTTACTTTGGCAAGGTAGAGTACGGTCAGTAACATAACGTCGTTGTCAAATGAATATCTGCTGATAATATTGAATAAAAACATTTTCCTGTATAATTTTATGTGAAGCAGATTTTTGAAGCATTTGCACACAGTTTACCGTATACGAATGAAAAATTAATTTTTAATTATAGATTTTTACAATTAACAATTGATCAATACTAATTACAAAACAATGGTCCGCCATCTTGGATCTAGAAATTCACGCCATATTCCTAATCAGCATCCCCTAAAACCCGAAAAGCGATACTCATATTGATTTTACTTCAAAATTCGCGTCGTCCATCTTGGACCTAGAAATAAACGCTATATTTGTAATATTTACCAAAGTATAATTCTTAGAGTCTCATAGCAGTCTTTTATACGAAAATTTGGTTAATAAACCAATCATAATAGTCAAAATGCACAAATTTCCAACAAGTGCACATAGCAGATATTCATTTGACCACGACGATAAGTCGCTTACCAATCTCAGGTTTTCAATTCGCTTGCACAGTTTTATTTTACATCTAATCCGTTATTATTGTTGATTTGAATACACTTAAATATGTTGCTAGTAATTTGGTTTAGGCAATATTTACCAAAGTTTGTAAAATTAAGAGTGTTACTGATATGAATATTTGAGGGTGTTAAGCGACTTAAATTGCTGACTGTACCACAGTGTTTGATTGTTACAGGCCCCATTTTGTTTTTCCCATGCTATTTTTTAATCATTAATTTCTGAGTCACTGGACCAACGAGCCAAGCGCATCGCTTGGTGATCACGAGCTCCTGGGTTCAAATCCTAGGTCGGACAAATGAAGTTTTTCTAACGAAACCTTCCCAGTATGGGTCCGGAGTCAACTCAAGTCAGACAATTCCAATTGTGCCCGGTATATGAGAATAGACTCGTCCGCTATTATGTGGGACCTAACATCGTCGGCGAAAAGTGGATGTACTCAGTACACCTCTGCCACCCACGCTTGGGGAATATAGGCGTGATGGTGTTTATTATAACTATATAGCGACACACAACAATATATTCATATTGTAGAAAATTCAGCTCATTGATAATATCGTTGTTCACTACTGTAGTACCCTTTATGTATGGGAAAATGCCTCCTTTATTTATTTGCTTTCCTTTATATCCCACCGTATAAATCGCTGACTAGTGGAACTGAGTCCCAAAAAACTTGAGATCCGATCCAAAACCGATCGAACTGATGAAATATCTTGCGATAGGTATCAACAAGCAAGTGGTATGTTCATCATTAGTTTTTTTTAAAACTCACTATCACGCCTATATACCCCAAGCGGGGTGGCAGAGATGTACTGTGTACACCCACTGTTCACTGACGATGTTAAGTCCCATGCAATAGGGGGTGAGCCTATTGCCATATACCGGGCACAATTCCAGACTCCGGACTGATACTGGGAGTTTTCCGATAGAAACACTACATTTGTCCGACCTAGGACCCAGGACCTAATGATCGTATAATATATAATATAATATATTAGCCCTATTAAGAAACTGTCCCACTGTTGGGCACGGGCCTCCTCACAAACTGAGAGGGTTTAGGCCATAGTCCACCACGCTGGACCAGTGCGGGTTGGCGAACTTCAAATACCTTCGAGAAACTCTTAGGCATGAAGGTTTCATCACGATGTTTTCCCTCATCGTTAAAGCAAGTGATAATTAGTTTTTAATACGCACATGCTAACAAAAAGACAGAGGTGCGTGTATGGGTTTGAACCCGAGACCTCTGACTTTCAAGTCCAACGGTCTAACCACTCGGCTATCACTGCTTTTTTTTAGACCTAGTGATCGTAAAGCACATTATTCGCCACTAGACCAACGAGTTAGCTTTTATTTCAAGAATATCATATATGAATAAAACAGACTCGAGTTTAAATATTGTATAGTTTCTGGGTGTTTTGGTGACTTTAAAATGTATTTCTTAGATTCTGTTAGCAAAGTTTCAAAAGGCGGGTCTTGTTGCGTCCCGATAACAACTTTCTCACATACTGTAGTAGATTAAATTGTAAACGAGATCAAATTAGGAATTATCCTGACTCAAAAGTATAATTTTCCTGAAGTAGTAATCAAATTTCTATTTGTGACCATTACAAGTTCTGAATGTTTATGAATCATTAGAATGGTAATTCGCAAACATTTTCATTGTTTCAAAACCCAATATGGTGTGCCGTGTCCAAACATAACTTTAAGATATTTTAAAATAATAACTAAAATGATTGTGTATTATAATGAAGCCACAATGATATTCTGTATTTCTGGCAACAAGCGGGAATAATTCTTAGTATAAAGTTATTGTTCCCAAGATAGATTATGCTCAAACAAAAAGACTTAAAAAATCATAAACCTGCATAACCAGCGAAGTATAAAAGGAACTATGAGAGTGGAAGAAGCCAGAAAAATCCATAAGGAATGAACCTGTTAGAACTCTGTACTCTTTGCTAACCCTGCAAGGGATCTAGCGTGATGTTATAGATAGACAGAAAAGTACTAAACATTTAAACCATAAAACAAAGATTTACACAAATCGCATAAATTGAGTAAGTGCTTTAGTTTGGGAATAGAAAAGTAATTAAAAACGTATTAACACAGCGAGCGCAGAACCTGGCGCTCCAAGGTGCGGCCACCTGCGACCTATTACCAAGAAGTTAATGGCCCATTTTGGAATGTAACTGTCTTCACTGCTTATACTAAGACTGTTTTGTTCGTGTCTCTAAGGGTCAAATTCATAAAAGTTGGAGTTTATACTTGTCGCGTTTCCGAACGAGGCATCTAGTGTCATTTTTGAATCTTAAGTTAAAAAAATGACACTAGATGCTTCGTTCGGAAACGCGACATGCACCCGGACCAGTGCGGCGTAGTTTTTCAAAAATTTGTCCTCTGTTTCATGAAGAAGAGGTGGAGCAATGTTCGAGTACTAATCTTTGAAGCTACAGCTTCCAAGGCCGGGGGCATGTCGCGTTTCCAAACGAGGCATCTAGTGTCAGTTTTTTAACTTAAGATTCAAAAATAAAATTTTGTAACTCCCATTTTTTTAACCCAAAAACGTCGGTAGGTTAAACGTTTAAATAAACGCAATAGACTCAGCAAAATAGTTTTATTGCATAGTAAACACGTTGCGGCGCCAACAATACTTTTAGCTTAAGTATGATATTAGAAATAGCAAAAGTTTTGTTAATATAGGAATTCGTTAAAAAAAGTGAGATGACATATAAATTTTAATGAGAAAAAAATAGCATGCAATAAACAATGTAAGCAACAGCTTTATTTTTGAAATGCGTAAATACCAACAAATGTGTTAACTCCAACCTTCACTAGATGGAGAAGCACCAGAAGAAGAAGAAGAAGATATTTTTTGTGACGTGGGTGCGTTTACGAACATGAAATTCACATACGCAAATACCCACACTGAAACAAATATGTGTGGGTCACACAAAGCTTTGTCCTGTGCGGGAATCGAACCCGTGACACCACGACCCGGTGGGCAAAGCGGATTAGGCTCTTAAACACTGGACCAAGCCGTCGTTTGTATCAAAAGCTTACTTGTGAGTTCTGTACTTGAGAAACTTCAGTATTAATGTTTAGTCTGCTAAAGTTGAACATTGTAGCATATTTAATCAGGTTGCGTTTCTCCAGTTTCCTTCATTAATTCACTATATACAACAAGTTTTAATATTTCTTATAATTCACATAGGTATCACTGGCATTTAACAAAAAAAGAAACATTTGCCAACAAATCAGTCATATTCTGGGCAACCCTTTGGTGTGCTCTCCAGTGACTTGCGTATCTAATTTTGACCGTAAAGATTTGGTCAAATAGCCGACGGAGCGTGACGGGAGCGTGACAGGGGTGCTCGTCTACATTCTATCGTGACGTTTGTCGTCGCGCCGAGCGTGGCTGCGCTGTGTGGCGTCTCCCGTACATTTCAGTACATTACAACTCCCCAAGCTGCGCCATCGTTGCGCTCCCGTAGCGCTGCGTCTGCTACGAGACGAAACCTTAAAAGTTTGAATGCAGCGTGGACGTGTCAACACACCGTTTTCATGGACGATTTGTTGTGGTGGTTAAGTTGCTCCGCCCACTGGATCGAAGAGTCACGGTTTCGATTCCTACACGGGGCAAATCTTTTGAGACCCACAAATATTTGTTTCGGTCTGGGTTTTTTGTGTATGTGAATTCTCATATTTGTAAACGCACCCAAGACACAGGAATAAATCCTATGGGCTAGATTAGTTTAAGAAAAAAAAGAAATAAAATGTTATACTGTATTGCCGCAGGTGTTTGGGCTTTTAGTTTGACAAGTTTTTGCCAAGAATTAAAATATTTCAAAGCAACTTCCTACACGACTATTCTAGAACAAGCACAGTCTTTTCGCCGCATAAGTCGTCAGAAGATAGTCTACTGACTATCTTCTGACGACGATGGCGGCCTTCATTAATAAAGTGAGCCTACGCCGAGATTACGTTCTAATATAACAAGTAATTAAATAGATACGGACAAAACGAAATGCTCGCACGGCCGAATGAAATTGCCGAAAATTCGACTCTCACTGCGTCCGTTGTCTCAATTAAAGTGATGTAAGATGCGTAATAAAGGGCAATTTGGGTGATTTATGAAATCATTCATTATAAGCGTACTCTGGAGGTTAATTGTAGGCTTACTGTAACTGGAATCAAGGAATCTCAGCGGGTACAGAACTCTTACTGAAGTAATTTGTAGTGATAATAAAAATGGGAGGAAGGATATATTTTTACTCGATTTGTGGCCAGCCAGATTTTTAGTTGGGAGAAAACTTAGGGTAATAAGTTCAAGTTATTTTAGTACTGGCAAATTTCAGCGCATTTTTATCTTTATTGATGAGTGGGGAAGGATTACTAGACTTTTTGTAGGCAACGTCAGTCAATCCATACAATTTATTTCACCTAAATTTTATACCAGAATTGAAAAACGCACACATTTTATCTGACAAAGAATTTCCAATACCTTTGGCCGAACTATTCAATCAATTCGCTAGTTTTTCATGTAGGAGACCCAAAAAAAAGCTGCCATGCTTTTTTTTAAATAAAATATCACTGCAGGCAGATCTTTGTCCTAGAATAGTTTGAAACGCAAAAACAAACATTTACAATGAAAAAAAAACTTGGGAATACCTTACGAATAATTTTGCCACTTTTATTTTTTGTGGACTATCTATATCATCACGCCAGAACCTTCGCAGGGTAGGCAAAGTGTACAGAGTTCCAACAGGTTCTTTCCTTACATACCTCTCTGGCTTCCTCCACTCTCCTAGTCCGTCTCATACACGCTCGCTGGTTACAGAGACTCTTAACTTGTCCTTCTTTGTGGACTAGATTATTTTAAATCTGCAATTATGTGATTAAATAAAAAAATCACACTTTCACTCTTGTATACTCTAAGTGGCAGAGGTGTTCTATGAACACTGACATATCGTCGATCATGTTAGGTCCCAATGTCATAAGATGTCCGCCTATTGTTACTATACCGGGTACAATTTCAGACTCAGTAAAACAGGATCAGTTCAGGATTTTCCGTCCTAGGTTCAAATCCTCATGATCGCACACCGCACTATGCAAAATTACACCAATGAGACATAATTAAATTGTCTCCGAAAGAAATTAAAAGTGGGCTACATGGCGACAGCGAATATTAAAAAAAGAATCACCACAATTTGTCTCATTTTAATTATTGAAAACAAAATACACAATCATGTCATAAAAAGCACATACTACCACTTTTCAGCAATTACTTCGCAACTGTCTAAATTAATTTGAGCTAAATTGGGGAATTTAAAGCGCTATAAAGGGTGGTGCTGGAAAGAAATTGCGTCGTTCGAAGCTCGACCGGTAAAATTAATCAGCTTAGTACGGTATGGTTGGACAAATTTATATTAATTTAAATTGAAGCAATTCGAAGGGTTTTAAGTTTATATTAATAGGTAGGTCTTGGAGCCATCACAAGTAGTATAGTACCAAAATTGTATGTGAGAGTGGAGGTGCCATTATTTAGTCTGGAATCTGCCGCTGAATTTCCTAGTTGGACAGTTCTCCACGATGTACTGTATGATGTGCAAAACATCAAAAATCTGTTCTTTCTTACGTGACCAATTTAATAAGCATATATTTTTGGTGGGAACTAAAGACAATAAAATCGATAAAGTTAAAAATTAATGAACAAATGGCCACGTAAAAGTCTATACGTAGGTACTGGCACTGGGACATTGTTAATAGTATTATTATATAATTGCTGGTAATCTTATAGTTGTTAGGAGTAGATTATTATCGATATAATTACCACTATTTTCTTTTAGGCGTGGGCTGCTTGAATCGATTTGATATGCAGAGATTTAAATGAAAAATTCATGACACACAATTAGGATTAAGTGAACGTTGAACATATTGTAGTAAGAGCAATTAACTATTATAATATTATCTTACCATCGCAGAGCCAGTCGTATGCGTCGTGGCGATCTTGGAGGATGCCGTTATTTTCCAGTGGACGTCTTTCAGCTGAAAAAGAATAAGAGTATACCATCTCTTATTTAAATGTATATAAAATGACGCTTTATTAACATCCACGTTAGTACTGTGACCTGCGACTAGTGGCGTCAAGAACCGCCCGCCCAGTGAATTCTCCGGAGCACAAGCGTAAATAAACTTTACTAGCTCTAAAACTTCCAGGCCCGACTAAATAAGTACATATTCTGCTAGAATTATGATTTGTCGGTCCCCGTAGTACACAGCTGAATAAATTTTATTAAATCCGGGAACTCTTTATGACCGACCAAGTCAGCGCGCCGTCCCATCCACGGGATAGCGTAGGATTTTTAATATAATAAATCACTGCTTACTTTAGCTTTGTGGGCTTCAAGAATACTGATTATCTTCCCTTCAAATTTGCTTCTGTAAGAAGATTATAACATCCAACGTCAAAGGATCTCCTTTATATCTGTTTTTATCAAGCTAATATCAACAGTAAAAATTTATATTGTACAACCCTTGGTTGCAATAAGGAAATGTTTTTGTTGTTCAGGATTAGGGTAGATGTGTGTATCAAGTAAAAGTTATAGGTAACGTATGAAAAATTTGAACAAAAGTCGACGCGACGTAGCGTCACCTTGTAATGTAGGTTAGTACAGAGCGATTAGCACTAAAAGGTTTACCTTAGCGTGACGCTATCGAGTTGATATGCTATCCATTTTACACTAGAAAATGATTAAATAATGATGAACGTGACAGCTCGCTTCTTCGATAACAACTCCATCACGTAAAGATAATATCAAATGGTTCATGCTAAGCCCTCAGTTCACGAACGTGTGATATTAACGTTCTAATTTAGTGCTACAAATCAGTATTCCGCCGTAAGCCCATTCTAAAGAGAAAATGGTGCTGCAAATGTATGTGATAGTGACGCCAACAACTATTTTATTTTCTTCGTTTTAAAAGTTGCCTCGCTATATCACATAGTTAGATAGTGTAGCTAAACATACATAATTAAGGACAAATTATACACTTCCCAAAATACAAAGCTAAATACATCTCCTTGCCCATCCTTAATTTAATTTCCAACACAAATCAAAGCCGAACTTACATTGGGTCATCAACGTTATAGCTCTGACGTCACTCCACCATCCGGCGCCTGGTCCGTCCACACCGCAATTTGCCTGCGAACTCGCATTCCTACCTATTTTTGCAGCATTATTTTTAAATTACCAACACCAGCTTGATGGCGATTTTATTTCCTACCGTCGGTGCAGGAAATGGGAAAAATAAGACATTGCGGTTGGTAAATTTGGATATAGCTTTGAGGTTTTTTTTGCTTGAAAATTTTACCGCTTTAATGTTAGCTAGATGCCTTTTCTGTGGTTTTAAAATTTATATTTGGGGTATGTGATTGGACCTAGCAATAGAATGCCGCCGGCCTAGACTGAAATAGTTGGAAAATCGATATCGTATATATGAGACTGGCCTCACATGCTTGCTTGTAGAGGTTGAACAAATAAAGTCCGTTTATCAAGTCATGAGTCGTATACCATAATATGATAGAAGTTTATTTTAAAGATTTGGTATAAAATGAATTTGAAGGTGCTTACCGATGAATAATAAACATATCCTTGGAAGTAGACCATCAGTTAGCAGTTGCATCTACTGGAGACAATGCGTTTATGGTTTTCATATCCAACAATCGATTTTAGCATGATACTTGTCATTAATTGCACACAAAGGACCTCTACTTGTTGGACTAAAGTCCGATTAAAACTGTAAATCTTAGCACGATACCACATAATGTATTAAAATGGCACATCCCCATACAACATTAAAATGTTACTTAATGTATACGTGCAAAGCTGAAGTCATTATTACATTAATAGGCGAAGATACTGCAGCAAGATGAAGCAATCTTCGCTGTATAACTAAATAATTCCAACCGTTCGTTGCAGTTATGCTTGTAAAACTACTTGGAAAAGCAGTTTCACTGTAATTGACAGCAAGACCTGACATGGAGTACTCCGTAACAATTCTCTCACTTTAACTACCTACGTAGTTTCATGGAGCTAACAGTGAAGTTACGTCTGCTGAAATATCGGAAGATGTTTCAGAGGTATATTCTAGTTTTGGAATTTACCTAATAGGGATGAATGCTTTGTCCGTATCGCCATAATAATAGTGATGAAATAGCAGTGTTGGGCACTAATTGTTTAATTGTTCAATTGTAGGATCAAACAATTGAAATTTCAATCGCAGAAAAAATCAATTGCAATTGACGATTGAAAAATTATTTGTTAATTGTAGGTTTTCACAATTAACAATTGATCAATGGTAATTGTAAAACGTTGCAATTACCATTGATCAATTGTTAATCGTTTTTTGCATGTTTACGATTAAACAATTAACAATTAAACACACGACAGAAAATATTTTAAACACATCCAAGTTGGCGGACGTGACCTTTGAAGTAACATGGGTGTCACTTTTGGGGTTTCGGGAATAATGATTGCGAATATGGCGTGAATTTTTGGAGTGAAGTAAAATCAATATGGGTGTCACATTTGGGATATTAGGGCATGCTGATTACGAATATGATAATAATTTCTGGATCTAAGATGGCGGACGTGACTTTTCTAACAAAATCAATATGCGTGTCACTTTTATGGTTTTGAGGGATGTTGATAACGAAAATAGTGTTAATTTTAAAATCCAAGATGGCGGCCGCGACTTTTTATGAAAATCAATATGAGTATGGACTTTGGGGTTTTAGGGGATGCTGATAACAAATATAAAGTTAATTTTAAAGGCCAAGATGGCGGACGCGACTTTTTATGTAAATCAATATGGGTATCGATTTCGGGGTTTTTGGGGATGCTGATTACGAATAGGGCATTAGTTTCTGGATCCAAGATGGCGGACGCGACTTTTTATGAAAATCTATGTAGGTATCGATTTCAGGGTTTAGGGAATGCATGTAACAAATATACCGATAAATTTGAAATCTGAGATGGCGGACGCGACTTTTGGAGTTAAATCGATATGGGTTTCATTTTTGGGGTTTATAGTTCGTTAGTAGTATCATATTTTGTGCAAATTTTTCTTGTGTATATGGCTGGACCTCTTCAACTTTTCTTAAGCCCCTTGTCGGAATTTTTTGCGAATTTTTGCACCTTTTTTATTATTTTTCTTTGTATTTATGTACCATTTATGTGCCACCAGACCAACGACTGCCTCGTTGGTCTGGTGGCAAAGCGCATCGCTTTGAGATCACGAGGTCCTGGGTTCAAATCCTAGGTCGGACAAATGTAGTTTTTCTAACGAAAAATTCCCAGTATGAGTCCGGAGTCTGGAATTGTGCATACCGGGCACAATTATGCACAATGGCAATAGGCTCACCCCCTATTATATGGGACCTAACATCGTCGGCGAAACGTGGGTTTACTCAGTACACCTCTGCCACCCCCTCTGGGGAATATAGGCGTGACGGTGTTTTTGTATTTATGTATCTTTTATATTCATTTACACAATCTTATCCATGTTTCCGTTTGAGGTGACTCAGAAAATTGGACGTACAGTTGTCGAATCCTCTGATTTTAGTAGTGAAAGGCGAGCATTTAGGACACAGAGCTGTGATTATATGTGCAAGTGGAAGACGCGGGGGTGAAGATATTGACGTGATTTAGCTCGGCCTGAAGACTGCCCATCTCGATCTACCTGTTCATTGATGTCCGTATCCGACGTGTTATCTGACATATAACTATATTCCTTTTCATCCATAATGACTATAATATTCAAAAGTGTGTGGAAATATTCGTTGAAATATTCGAATATACTTTATAAAAATTAATTCAAGTCCCTACAATCCCAGTCCTACAATCAAGTCCCTCCTGTGTGCGCACGATTCACACTCACTCTCTATGTTTGTGAAAATTCGTAAGTTTAAATACCTACAACTATAAGTACACACACAAAAGTACCCTGAAGTGTGATCGTGTCGAAATATAGGCGATACTTTGCGCTCCGAAAAAAAGTATATTATTTTTCTTTTGAAAAAACCTTGCCCCACACTAGGATTAATTCCTGTATCGTAGGTGCGTTTACAAACATGAAAATTCACATACACAAATACCCAGACCGTTATGACAATATTTTCGTCCTAAACGATCGAACTGAGACACGCGGTCACAGTGCGCGGGGTATGTGGGGTGCCTTACCACAGAGTACTATAATACAGTAAAACATCTTAGTAGTTACGGTCCGAATCAAACCCACGCACACAGACGCGCGCTCTACGCGCCTTCTCGATAGTTTTCCGCATGTAATAAGCCGCGGTGGCATGCACGTCCGAGACGGACACTTTTTTAACAACTAACATTAGAACGTTCTGTGAAAAAATAACCTGTTCGAACTCTTTACTCTCTGCCTACCCCACAAGGGATCTGGCGTGACAATATAGATAGATAGAAAATTAATACAAATTTAAATATTTTGTCTTTTTGTGCTATTAGGCCTTAATATTTAGAATAAAATGACCACTTTAAACTTATTAGTTACTTGTATGGTTTCTCAATATGTATCTATTATTAGAATTAAAATAATCGCCACTCGAATCGCCAAATTTATATTTAGTAACTCATGTGGTTTTTAACATATATACTTATATACAATTTCCGAGTAATCTATCATAAAAACTCTCAATAAGAATGAGATTCGAGAATACTTATATACAATTAGAATTCTTATTCGTAAAAGGAGAAAACGTGTTTCTAGAAACAATTTGCAATTTTCATTATGCTGTTATTACACAATGTATATGTTAAATTGTATTACGCTGCACTCATATCGAAAAAATACAGGCTTATAACCACAGCAGTAGATTAATTTTAATAAATGACAAAAAAAAATCCAAAAAAACAGGTGCTAAACTTAACAACGTTCTGACGGGAGTGTAGGTAATTATGCCACTAAAACGGCTTAGATGAGTTACTGAATAGATAGATACTGTGGCACTACCGACCGACTTTACCTACCTACGCACGTGCAATTTGTCGGCTCCTGTCGGCGCCGAAAGGCGACGAGTAACTAGGGTTGCCACCCATAGTTTATTATAAAGTACTTTATGAGAACTGTAAAGTACGCTAAATTTGATTTTTTAAGATTCATTTAAATCATTAAAAAGAAAATAATTGATCGCATTAAAAGCAAAGTGGATGATGTCTGGTGTTAGAATCCGAATATATGGTAAGCTAGATTTAAGAAAAAAACATTGTTACATGTACAACTTCTCTAACTTAAAGAAAATATTAAATACTATAAGCACTTTTAAATTCTTTCTCCAATCTATTTAAGTTATCATAGACTGTCAACATGCTGTGAAGGTGTTTAGCTATGATAATAGTGATTGAAAAGATCTAAAAGTAATAAAACATATGTGTTTAAAGAAAATAGTAAAGTGAAATAAATAATACTTTATTTAGATATAACGTACTTTTTTACCTTCCTTTAAAAACCAATGTACTTTATTGCTCAAATAAAAGGTGGCAACCCTACTACTGACGCGCGCGCACTTGTCGGTTCGTGCCGCTGCCGAAAGGCGACAAGTGCGCGCGCGTTTCTTTAAAGTTTAGGTACTTATTTATAAACAAACATTTTGATAGCACGGGGGGTTGGCAGAGGGGTGCAGTGTATTGAACGAATTTCAAATGCTTTTATATGGAACTGGAACTTGTAAAATATTCAATTCTTATAGGGACAAAATAGAAATACTTAATTTTTTACAAGCTTTTATTTAACTTGAACTGTTCGTATGTCTGTCTGTCTTTCCGGTTCAACTCTTCTGAACCTTTTTCAAGCACTTACGGTATCCGAATCAGCTGAAATTGACGTATACGTATGTAAGTTCGGTAACAATACAATAATATGGTACCATTGGGTTCGTCTGATGATGAAGTTCGAAGGTGGCCATAGAAACATGTGAAATGGACGAAACCCCTCGTGTTTAGACTGGTTAGATTGATACTGACAAGTACAAGTAGATTGATATTGGTGTTAAATTAATATGGTTATTATTTTTGGGGTTTTAGGGGATGCTGATAACGAATATAGTGTTTAATTTGTTCGTAATCAACCCATATTCGTAATCAGCATACTCTTAAACCCCATATTGATTATTCATAAGATGTCGCGACCGCCATCTTTGATCCAAAAATTAACGCCATTTTAGTTATTGTTTTGTCTTGAGTCTTTTTAGAAGGCAAGCTTTCACTCAATCATCGTACTCCCGATTCAAACCTTACAACACCAGACAGAAGTGTACATTGTACACTCCCACATTGCGCCAACGTTAAGGGTGCTTTTAACACCTACATTGCGCCGACGGTTTTTTGATAATTAATTGTTAATTGTTTAATCGTAAATGTGCATAAAACGATTAACAATTGATCAATTGTAATTGCAATGTTTTGCAATTACAATTGATCAATTGTTAATTGCAAAATATTGCAATTACAATTGATCAATTGTTAATTGCATTACACTGCAATTACAATTGATCAATTGTTAATTGTCAATTGTTTAATCAATTGATTTTTGCCCAACACTGTGAAATAGGTTGTATCCGCAACCAGTGAGAATGTATGAAATGATCTATGAGAGTGAAAAGCCGAGAGAAATCTATAGAAGATAAAACTTGTGGAATCTCTACTCATTCGCGATGGATCTGACTGATTGATATACTGTAGTACTTTAAGACCAGTTAGTACTGGTATAAGGATATTTGCGCTACGGAACCATGAAGTTGTCTAAATTATTTTAATGACCAAAAATGTATCTTTTGCTTCACTAACTTGTGTATGTGTATATTTTAATACATAATCGTTAATCGTTATATGAGTTTTTATATTTTATATAAATATTTAGCTAATAAGATTTTCACACATTGACATTTCGTTATTTAGAATTATTATTTTTTGTCTTAAGTAACTTTTCTACACATTATTAATTATTTCTACATCATGCGCCGCGTGTTTATAAATACGAATTTTACATATCTGATTCCTCGTTAATCTAGTGGTAAAGCGCATCGCTTTGTTATGTTTGACAAATGTAGTTTTTCTAACGAACACTTACCAGTATAAGTCCAGAGTCTGGAATTGTGCCCGGTATATGGCAGTAGACTATTACATGGGACCTAACATCGTCGGCAAAACGTGGGTGTACTCAGAATACCTCTGCCGCCCCCACTTGGGAAATATAGGTGTGACGGTGTGGTGTATTTTTACCTACATAAACACCCAGCACGAAACAAATGTAAGGGTCATATTTTGGCGGATTTGGATTTATCCCGTTTGGTGACCGAACTCGCGATTGCTCGATCCAGTGAGTGGAACTACTTACATTCCAAGACTAAACCGTCGTCATATCATTTTCAACTTTAGCATAATATACCCAACTTAATATAACTTCTTTTATAATTTAATATTTTTTCCCTATTCTCCGGGAAGCAGTTAAGACCATCTGCGGACATAAAAAAATAAGCGATAAACGTTATACTGGTTCTATAAATCATGTTATTAAATATACTCAAGTACAAAAAAGGTCATGACTTGGTACGAACAAATTAACATTATTGTAACTACAGCAAGAAAACGTGCCATCACGTTCATTATTATTTAGTAAATTTGTGGTGAATAAAGGACGGCGTATTAACTCGGTAGCGTTATGTTAACGTCAATATCTTCGTGCTAAACCCATTTTTTTAAGATGTAACATGACTATGATGATGACGATTTGATCTAGTGATTTAGAGCTAAGCCGCTCCACTCACTGTATTCGACGGTCACAGGATGGAAGAAATAAAATTTGTAAATCTTCATTTATGTTTGCTTATGGAATTATTATAATTTGAATAATGTCGCATTTGCTTATATAAAACAGCAACTATAGAAAGAAATTAAAAAAGTATCGCTTCGGGTGAAAATCAAACCTACGTAACTCGCCAGGTCGTTATATTCAATGAGCTACCCAAGAGGGTAGCGGAAGTGGTGAATTTCTCATGCTGTATATTCACATCGTGCGCAACCGATCGGTTCGATTCCCACCCGAAGCTATGCATTTTTTTCATCTAGAATCTAGGGATCATAAAGCGATGCCCTTTGTATATAGAATAGGCTATATACAAAGCGCATCGCTTTATGGTCACGAGGTCCTGGGTTTAAATCCTTTGTCGGACAAATGTAGTTTTTCTATCAAAAAACTCCTTATATCATTCCGGAGTCTGGAATCGTGCCCGGTATATGGCAATAGGCTCGCCCCCTATTACATGATACCTAACATCGTCGGAGAAAAGTGGGTGTACACAGTGTACTGTCACCTCTGCCACGTCCGATTGGGGAATATAGGCGTTAAGGTGTTTAGAATCATTATGTATAAGTTTTGGTTTCGGTCAGGGTGTGTGTGCATGTCCATTTCATATTTTTAATTTAGCCACGACTCAAGGATAATGCCTTATGTAAAAATACGTTTTTAATTAAAGTGAGAATCATGTAAGTTGGGTGTTCCACTTATACAAAGTAGCTAAGAAAGCTGAATATTAAATTATGTAAGTTCAAATCTATTAGTATGAGGTACGAATGAAATTGTAGATATAATAACTTTAATATTTTATGCTGCAATTTAGTTTTAGTTCTCTGAGATATACGAGTTTCTCTACGAAAGTCATAAACAAAATGTAATTGGGTGCAAGCAACACTGTTTATTTCACGTATAATTTTACAGTACATTTTGCATTACATATCTCCTTCAAAACTCTGTGAACTAATATCTAGGGCTACTTATCAAGAAAAATAGTTAATAATATTTTCAATCAAAATAATTTTCTTTTACTTGTCGGCGCTTAGATTTTCTGGACGGTCATTTCTATGCTGGTAGCGGTGAAAGGTGGATTTATCTTCGTTTTTATAGTCATTTGCATGTTGGCCGAATATGAAGGAAATGTTGACCTTCCCTTGACATTGAAGCGCAAACTCATCGACGTGTGTATTTTGCCTGTTCTCACTTACGGTGCGCAGACATGGTCACTAACCGAAGCTCAAAAGTCCAAACTCAAGGTTTGTCAAAGGGCATTGGAGCGCAGCATCTTGGGTATTAAACGCATGGATCGAGTGCGGAACTCTGTGCTGCGTTCTATGACCCGTGTAATAGATGTGGGCGTAAAAACCGCTAGACTCAAGTGGGATTGGGCTGGTCACATGACCCGAATGAACACTGATAGGTGGGCTAAGATAAGCACTGAATGGGTCCCAGAACACGGAACACATCGTCGTCGTGGTAGGCCTATAAAGCGGTGGCGCGATGATCTTGATGCATATCAGCCTGAATGGCCATCATTGGCCAAGGATAGAATAATTGCTTAACGTTCAATTAACTGTGATCTTCAAATAATAGGCTACGATATATTTATGATTTCTCTCGTTGTTTTAGTAACGAATAATGCGCTTTGTGATCACGAGTTCATTCGGTAGAATTTACAGAATCAACCCGGAGCCCGAAATTGTGCCTTGGCAATAGACTTGCCCCCTATTACATGAGACTTAACATTGTCGGTGAAAAGTGGGTGTACACATTACACCTCTGCCACCCCCACTAGGGAATAAAAGCGTCACAGTGTTAATTTTTTTATTTATAAATCTTCAGTAAATAACTGTAAAGAGACGAAAGGCAAGGAACTCATTGGTTACACTTTTAAAATAAAAAAAAATACCATTTTTAAATTAACTAAATTAATTGTTCACAGAATGGCTACATGGTTCCGTCATTTACCCAAAAGGATATTATTATTTTCATGCCATGTTTCCTAGTGAAATAAAATAACCAGCTGAGTGCGAGCTAGGATCGCGTAATGATGGTTCCGTGCCAAGAAAAGATTGGTTCTGTCTGCCTATCTTTCTGCTCGTAACAGCCATTTTAATAGGAAACGGCGAAAGCTTGAGCAATAACGGTGCATGCTGGACCTCAGTGATAAGTAGTAAGAATTACGGTAATTTAAATTCAGAGAACTCAGGCGTTAGATTGACGTTAGCGTGACGCTAGCGAGTTGATATGCCGTCCTTGTCACAGTACAAATTTACGAAATAAACATGAACATGACAACATGTTACTCGCATGAGTCGCTCTTAATTCAAAGTTTCCGTGTTCCCTTACAATATGATTTGGTTTTTCAATTTTGAAAAGAGGATAAATTAGTTAATACTGTCGATGATATTATTAATACTTGATCGGTGATTAGTACTAATCCTTTTTATGTAATTAGGCTGAACTGTTGCTTAAAAGGGTTAATTTAAACATATATTTATTTAATATTAGCTCATAAGGTAATTCAGAATGAACAAAAGTAACCTACCGCTATTTCTAAGACTATGACAACAGTATATAAAAATAAATTACGTATAAACTGGTCTAAGAAAATCAGTTTCATAATAACAACGTATTTTAAATCAACACTGCTGCTATAAAAAACGGCAAGAGAAATATGTAGGAATAGTCGTATTAAAACTTTAATTTTGCTTCTATTTAACAAGACGTTATAGACATACCAAAAACATGGTCTAATGTGTTTAAAACATAATTGTTTTAATCAACGAAATATAATTCATGATTTAAAAATAGGTTTACAATCGAATTTTATTTGATTGTAAGGTAATTTTGGAATCGTAAAGGAATAAACATAGAGCTTTATTACCAGAACATTTCCCAATAATCTTCTTTTGTTAGGCTCCTTTATTGTCCCAGAAGGTTCATAGAAACATCTTTATATTCAAAACACCCACTCCATCGCCGAATATATTAATAATTTCTAGCGTTTATTAAACACCAATTAAACTTTTTAATCAGCATTAAACAAGAAACCTTGTTAATCCGAAATGATTTGTCTCGGCTTTAGAGTACAAATTCTAAAACCGTGGAACCCCGTTTAATCAAAATCCTCGGAACAATAGAGTATTCAGAAATATAATATAATTTACTTGTTCATTATAACTCCATCGCAGGAGAGCGAAATTGATCATGGCTCACTGCAAATGAAAAGATCACAATCAGACTCTATTATGGAGGCTAATGACTAAGCGGTTGGCTATACGTACGGTCACTCTTTTTTTGCTCAATCTTATTTCTTTTGGTTACATTTCATGTATTCATGGGATAATAATTCGTTTGCCTGATACTGAGTTTTTAGATTTACGCGAATATTACACATGAAATAAAACTATTTTTTCGGATTTTATCGCGGTGTATTTTCATTTTTAAGTTCTGTAGTATCTGACGTTTCGAGTGCTTTGCAGCACCCATGGTCACGGGAAGGACTGAGGTGTTAAACGTCCAAAAGGCATAGTTGTTCCGGGGTACCCTCAAACTTCTTAATTATTTTTGTTGGTCCGATCTACGCAGAATGAGCTCATATGAGCTATATATATATATATATATATATATATAATTATATTTTTATGAGACGAATTATGAGAGTAGAGGAAGCCAGAGAGGTATGGAAGGAAAGAGCCTGTTGGAACTCTGTACTCTCTGCCTACCCCGTAAGGGATCTGGCGTGATGATATAGATAGATAGATAGATTATATTTTTATACTGACTTTGTCAGTAAACTTATATGTCCGTCGCCAACCATGACACACACCGTCACGCCTATATTCCCCAAGCGGGGGTGGCCAGTCTATTACCATATACTGGGCACATTCCAGACTCCGGACTTGTACTGGGAAGTTTTCGTTAAAAAAACTACAATTGTCCGACCTAGGATTTGAACCAAGGACCTTGTGATCACAATGCAATGCGCTTTGCCACTAGACCAACGAGGCAGTCACACATTTAACACAACTTTTATACCTAGACTAGCAACCCGCCCCGGCTTCGCACGGGTGAATTATACACATATACCTTCCATATACCGTCCATTGGTAAAAAACCGAATAAAAATCCGTTCAGTAGTTATTGAGTTTATCGCGTTCAGACAGACAGACGCGGCGGGGGAATTTTGATTTATAATATGTGGTGATATAAAAATACTTCCTAAAAGCGGTAAGCTTCTATTATAAAAGGTAATAAATGACTTAGCAATTGGTTATACTTACGGAGAAGTCACCCTATTTTTCTACGCATTGTTTCCTTTGGTTAAATTTTATGTGTCCATTGGATAGGGATTCCTTTACCTTAAGAACATTTTATCACTTTTTTGTTTCTTTTAAAAAACATAGCCCCACACTAGGATTAATTCCTGGGTCGTGGGTGCGTTTACAATCATGAAAACTCACATACAAATATACCCAGACCAGAACAAATAATGGTGGATCACACAAAGATTTGTTCCGTGCGGGAATCGAACCCTCGACTATTAAACACAGTGGGCGGAGCGGATTAAACTCTTAACAGTGGTTAAATCGTTCGTCGTTTATTGCCTCCTGCTCTACTTATTCTTGCCGATCTTAAATGATTAATATCTGTCTGACATAATTACCCGTTTCAGAAATCTTAGCATGAAAAGATTGATATTAGTGTGACGCTAGCGAGTTATATGACATAAATAAATAAAAAATAAACACCATAACGCCTATATTCCCCAGCGGGTGTGGCATAGGTGTACTGAGTACACCCACTTTTCGCCGACGATGTTAGGTCCCATGTAATAGGATGCGAGCATATTGCCAGATACGGGGCATAACTCCAGACTCCGGACTCATACGGGGAATTTTCCGTTAGAAAAACTACATTTGTCCGACCTAGCATTTGAACCCAGGATTTTGTGATCACAAAGGGATGCGCTTTGCTACTAGCCTAACAAGGCAGTTGATATGACTTCCCTACAAATTCACTACTACTAAATGAATATGAATGTGACAGCACGATTACTCGCTAGCGTCAAAGCTTTCGTGCTAAACCCTCTGTTTATACGTCTTGATACGAAATTTACTTCGTAAACATCTTCTTCTTCAGCCGAAAGACGTCCACTGCAGGACAAAGGCCTCCCCTAAAGACCGCCACAACGACCGGCTTTGTGCTGTACGCATCCAACTTCTACCCGCGACCTTCACCAGGTCATCGGTCCATCTTGTAGGGGGCCTACCCACTCCACGTCTTCCGGTACGTGGTCGCCATTCGAGAACCTTTCTGCCCCAACGGCCGTCAGTTCTACGAGCGATGTGCCCCGCACACTGCCACTTAAGTTTAGCAATTCTGAGTGCTATGTCAGTGACTTTCGTCCTCCTGCGGATCTCCTCGTTTCTGATTCGATTCCGCAGGGTAACTCCGAGCATAGCTCTCTCCATCGCCCTTTGGGTGACCTTGAGCCTTCTTATGAGGCCCATCGTAAGCGACCATGTCTCAGTGACGTAAGTCATCACTGGCAACACACACTGGTCAAAGACTTTTGTCTTGAGACACTGCGGAATTTTGGACGAGAAGATGTTACGTAGCTTCCCGAACGCCGCCCAACCGAGCTGGATTCGACGATTGACCTCTTTCTCGAAGTTGGACCTACCTAATTGGATTCTTTGTGCCAGGTATATATAATCGTCAACAACTTCGAGCGTAGAGTCTCCAACCTTTATAGAACTTGGTACTACATGGACGTTTGACATGAACATCACCGTCACGCTTTTATTCCCATAACGGTGGTAGCAAAGATGTACGTATAATAGGTAAATTATTATTATATAATTATTATTATTATAATTATTTTAGTTAAAATTCTATTAGATTGTTGCACTCTACCCATTATTATTTTTATTTTAAGCATCTTTGTCCTCTACCTGAAGGATGCCTGGAAAAAATCGCTTTAAGCGATAAAGCCGCCTTACTGTACCGATAACTATGTCCAATACTTTGCTTTCTTTCTGTAATTTTTTTGTGTGCAATAAAGCATACTGTATTGTATTGTACTGTGTACCTCCATACATCACCGACGATATAAGTTCCTAATGTAATAAAGGTCGGATTGCCCTCCATTGCATTAGCTTTTCATATATGAAGGTCCTGTCAAAATTAAAACATACTAAAAGATGTGTAAACAACCAAACGGTTGGAGAGGCCAACGACTGGGCTCAGTTGCATGCCTTGGCCTCTGCCTATGACCAGCAGTGAACTGATAAGGGCTGTTGATGATGCTGTGGAAACAAGCAGATGAACCGAAGAACGTTCTAATATTATTATAACTTTTTTTTGTTTTCGATTCGCTCTATTTAAAATAATTTAATGTAATACATAGATCCCCTTTTTACCCTTATAATATTGAAGATGAATACCTACAAATTTTTTGTGTGCACAGATAAATATACGGCACTTCACGGTTATGAAAATTACCTTTATCATACTGGTACTTAAGGTGTGTTTAATATGAACCGAACATCCCAAGGCGTAATCTATTCCATATGAAAGCCTGACTGCTTTTACAAGTCTCCACGTAAAAAGGACGATGAAAGTTATGAGGGTAGGGGAAATTCTCGTAAATACCAGCGAGGGAGAAAGGGGATAAAGGAATAATATATCAATACGAATCTTTAATATTCGCGCGCCGGTACCGTAAATCAAAACGAATGAAAACGGATCATAAATCAGGGCTGAGTTTTTGCCTATTTTTAACGTTTTCAAATTGTTTTGTAAAGCATCTCAAAGGGTTGTTGGATCGACGTAATTAAACATCTGTGAAATATTGTGTGTGGAACGTGTTGTGAATCCGTATCACGTTGTGGGGTTTTAATTATTATTAGAAGCTTATGAGAAAGTTAACAATATTGAGGTACTCGAAGCGTTTAGTGTGTTCACACTAGTGTGTTCTTAGTGATCACCAAGGTTAAACAGCGTTTGATTTTAAGTAAGATAGGTGAGGGTTTACGAAATTTCCAATTATAATATTGTTATATCCCCAAATGGGATGCCTTATTATCGGCTTAATAAGTTCTTACAGCAGTTGATCACAATCCTGTCTCCACCAATCCGCGTTAAGACCGCATGACAGAGTATTCTCTGTTACCTCTCACCTCAATGAAAGCCCTTTGTGATCTTTTCTCTCCTCTTGGTGATTCATTGTTGGACAAATAGAGAGCCCAGCAATCGAAAAAGGAGAGAAAATAACAAGGGGAAAAGATAATTCAATTCAAAACACTTGAAATTGTTGTGTGTACGTGTATGTAGGAAATGAAATGAAATTTACGGATTCAATTGTATTTATTATTAATATGTAACTGTAGGCACGTGATAGGTAGTGTGGAACACATCCATCAGTTATCAAGGGAAAATAGGATGTAACGATCGAATGTCAGCCCGCCAGTTCATACGACGCAACTGGCGCATTTACATCGGAATGAGCTATTCAGGCCTCCTGCAAAACGGCCATTTGGCAGAATGCACCATTTGCTTAAAATTTCAATACGAAATACCAGTAAAGAGGAGTTCAGTCCAATCAAACCAGTGGAAATGCGTCTTTTATCCATTTCAAAATGTAAAATCTTTTGAATCCAGAGGGCTTAGCCCAAAAACTGACGTTAGCGAGTAATCGTGTTGTCCCGGTCATGTGTATTTAGTTCATTCGTACTGATCACTCACATTCACACATTCTACAGTGTTTAATATTGAATTTTAATGTAGTCTTATGAAGAAAACTTGTTATAAGTATTCAATTGGGCATTCTTATCTGGATAAATTTGAAGTCTAAATAAATTTTGGGAATAAGTTGGTGTCGTTTTCTTTTATATCACTACCTCGTTACTCTAGTGACGCCAAGTGTGATTGACGATCCTGAGTTCGAATCCTTCTCAGTTGCAGTCTGGACTCCGAAGTTGTGCTCTGAATATATATCGGCGATAAGTGGGTGTATATAGTACACCTCTGCCCTCCCCAAAAATATTTTAAATAGGCCTTAAATTAGGGTTATTACTTAACTTCTTGACTTGAAACTTTTGGCAGAAGTGTTTCTTATCACTGTTTTTAACATTATATTCTGTAACTCTGTGTGGCTATGATAGTTTTATCGTATCTTACCGTAACTCCTTAGAATAAATATTATTCTAAAAGTAACTATTATCTCATAACTCAAAATAATGTTTGACCTATGAACTATTCTCTGGGGCTAGTAATGTAGAGGGTAGTTACGTCGATACATGTTGTGACCGATTCTATATTGCTATTCACATTGCTTAGCATTTTCCTTTATTAGGAATTCGCACAATATTATAAGTGTCAGCCCGACCGTTGTAATAATGATAAAACATATTCGTTGTTTTATCTATAAAACACGACACACCCGAATCTTCTATGCATCTTTTAACACCATTACACAAAAATATTATTAAAAATGAAACCTTTAAAACACTTCCACCAATCCAACACTCTCACATCACAACATAACTCAGAAAACACTACCGGGCACCTATATAACGACGCCTCGCGTTCAACAACTTAAGGAATAATTTGGAATGGCGCTGCTTTTTTTATAAATTTTATGACGGTAGTCAAATGATCACACAACAGTCAAAAACATAAATCCGTGGCGCCATTTTAGCACACGTCTTTGGGTAAACTATTATATCGATCTGTTTATCAAATAATTGCATTAAATAATTAACCGAAGCTGACACTTATGTCAGCTTTAGCATATTGAGCATGCCACGAATATTAACATGAAATATTTTTTTTCGGGTTTTAACGCGGTTTTTTTTTTATTTTTAAGTTTTCGACTTTTGTGTGCTAGTGCTTTGCTGCACCCATGGTCACGTCATTGTACCTCATGTGTAATCAAAAATAAAGCGCGATTCAATCCAAAAAATGGTGTTATTTCATTGTAAGACATATTTGTGATTTTACTTAATATCTGTCGCCTACCTGTCATTTCTATTGAAGTATATAGTATTAAATAAACTGGTGGGTTTGGTGATGCTCACTATAATGTCTTTGCTCGCGGTGGCTGTCTGGTGCGGGTCACTCCTTTCCCTCCAATATGGTCAAGGGGAATCATGGCTGTTCCAGCAGTCACAGTCGTGAAAGGGTGCTGCTTGTGGGGACTGGTCCATCTGGAATCCCTTAGACACTCTTTACAGATAATATCATTTGATTCATATCTTGATCGTAAGGCACACACTGGAGCTAGATCGTAAACTGTTCGATCGTAAATTGTTACCAAAACATTGTATCCACAGAATATTATTGAAAAAATGAAAGAAAAAAGAGAAAGAGAAGTAAATAAAAAAAAGCCCGCTCAGTTTCTTCGCCGGATCTTCTCAGTGGAGGTCGTGTTCCGATCCGGTGGTAGATTAGTAGTTAAATTAGATTAAAAAAATATGTACATTGACTATTTATAAGCGCCCCCGCAGGGTTTATACAAAATAAATTATTTGATTTTGTGTTGAGTTTGAATCTGGCTAGGGCTGTGTATGCTAAAGAAACTCCCATTTCAAAGAGTGCTATCTCACTTTTGATTCTGATGTCATTCCAATGCCCAAACGATTTTCTATCAAGTTTCTTGTAGCGCTGTATTACCGCGTTTTTGTAGCAATCACTGAGGCTTAGTCAGTCCGAAATGGTTGACCATTTTTATTTACACGCGTCTCCGAGCTATAAGAGACTGTTAGCATGTTAGTCCCGGTTACTGCTTTATGTGGTAGTGGCTAAACTTAAACTCAATTGTTGATTATGAATAAATTGTACGGCGAGCGTGTATGTGACGAACTATGAGAGTGGAGGAAGCCAGAGAGGTATATAAAAGGAAAGAAACTGTTGGAAATCTTTACTCTCTGCCTACCTCGCAAGGGATCTGGCCTGACGATATAGATAGATAGATGATTATATTGTAGGAAAATGATTATATCCTATGTGTTGACTGCCTTGTTGGTGTAGTCGCGAATAATGCGATCATGTAATTTTCTATCGAAAACTTCTCAGTATCAGATCGGAATCTGAAATAGTGCCCAGAATATGACAATATAGCTCGCCCCCTGTTACTTGGGGACTAACATTGTCGGCGAAAAGTGGGTATACGGTACATCTCTGCCACCCCACTTGAGGAATATAAGCGCGACGGTATGCATATGTGTTTGTGTATTAACCCTAAATCTATTTTACCACTAATTAAAAAATATTCAAAACAACAAAATGTTAATAAAGTTCAAATAAGCACTCCCAACTCAATTTAGCATTGTTTAGTTAAAATTCTGAGAGCAGCATAAAATACTATACGAAAATTTTAGTAGTTTTAATATAGGCAAACTTATGCAACCCATGCAATTTTCCTCAAACTTTGCACCTGTTAAAGCTCTATACAAAATTTGTTTAACAAAAGACTCTTAGTTCATGTGTGGAAAATTCGCTTTTCAGCCGGTACGTTGGTTGGTTTTAGTTATATTTCATTTTAATAACGTATTTACTAATTAGTGATGGTTTTGAAACCGGTCGGAAACGGAAACACGGGAAAAATCTTTGTGTGATCCACAATTATTTGTTTCGGCCTGGGTAATTGTCGATGTGAATTGTCATGTTTGTAAACGCACCAGCCACGACAGGAATAAACCCTCATGTGGGGCTACGTTTTTTAAAAAAAGAAAAGCCAAGTTCGGGCGAAATGTTATTTTTCAATAGGAGAATTCTCAGTATCCGTCCGCAGTTTGGAATTTTTTCCCGGTATGATGACAATAGGATCGCCTTCTATTGGGACTTAGCATTGTCGGCGAAAATTGGGTGTACCCAGTGCATGACTGTCATCCCCGATTTAGGAATACTAGTGGTCGCCCATAGGTCGATATTCGACCTACTCTTTCATCGTTTGCTGGTTATGTTTGACATTCAGTAAGACTATAGACAAACAATATTAAAGACAAACATCAATTTGACGTGTATTGTGTCAAATAAATGGTAGTGTGTGTAATGTTTTTTTCATTGATTTAATGTATGTTTTATGCATAATTTTAAAAAAATATTAGCGCTCTGCACTCCTTCTCTATATAATCTATAAGTGTGGGAAATTTCATACTCCTCCGTCCGCGCAATTTTCGTAAAAATGTGTACAAAGTTTTTGGTTCACGTATTATAGATAGGCGTTACTTTAAAATAAACATGAAAAACCATTGGCGTTAAAGCAATTTATTAAATCATAAAACATGAATATGTATTAAGGTGGAGATCCATTAAGATCCTACGCTAGTCCGTATGGTCACCTCTATGGAAATCCATGCCTAAGCTATAAAAAAGATACACATTCGAATCACATCACGCTTATAATTCCCAAATGGTGCCAGAGTGTACTATAAACACCCACCTTTAGTCGATGATGTTACTCCCGACATACCGATTATAGGTCGATCCTATTGTCATTTTATCGAGCGCAGCAATTCGATTTCTAGCAATTTCAGACTCCGGATTCTAACCGCGATAAAGCTCAATAATACCCTGACTTGGAATTCGAACCCTCTTTGATCACCAGCCCTGCAGCCCTACCATGAGCTACAAGATACAAAGTAACTTCTGAGGGCTTAGCACGAACAGATTGACGTAAACGTATCGCTATCGACTTTATATGCTATCCTTTTTACACTACGAATTTGTTGAATAAGACTAAAGATGACAGCACGATTTCTCGACAACGTTAAACTACGTCAATCTATTTGTGCTAAGAATTAATTTCTTGGAGCCAACGTTCTGTACGCATGATTTTATTCTTAAAATCGAATTCTACTAGATACAGTTCTGATGTCTATTCAGTTTCTGACGTATTATGTGAGGTCATCAAACAACGCGAGCCTTATAAGTCAAAAATAAAAAGAAAACAAACAATATACACATTGAATATTAGTCCAAGTTACTGCCGCCACTCAATTCATCAATGTTCGGTTGTCGATCCTCCCCGTTACTGGGCGATCCTTTATTTCGATTTCCCAATAAATTTGCTTCAATCTCACTGAGAGCCCAGTTTATTTCTCGATGGCAGCCAAATAATAAATTTCCACTTGGAATATTAGAGAAGTTTCATCAAGTTTCACAATGATCCCGTCCTTAAGAACTCGGCCTGAATGCCGTTATTCAAATTATACTTTTGATAAGAAATTGAATAGGTATCCGAATCACAAATTGTTGTTAACTTTAGTGGCGGCAATAAAACGTTTATTTGCCTGAACGGAATAGGTACAATCAACACTTTAAACCTATGTATAATAACAGCCTATACCTACTGGTAAGTGGTAAGTGGAACCATCACCAGTACCAATTGAAGAGGTAAGTGGGATCATAGCTTAACTTGCCATCACATATTACTTAATAATAATATCAGCCTATACTGCCCAGTGCTGGGCAAAGGCCTTCTCTCACAAATCGAGGTGAGAGAGATTAGACGCGGACCCAGTGCGGATCGGCGGAGGCAGGTTTGTGGCCACCTGCTGTTGGAACTTAACAAGCCTCGGCTTCCAACTTGGCTTAACGACTACCATATTAAGTTGTAACCGGGATCAACGGCCTAACGTGCCTTCCGAAGCACGGAAACCTATGTAAATGAATGTACTAATAATAAGTTTTAAGTCATTAGGACAGAAATGTTCTCGATTTGGGGCCAAGCACTACAGGCCGTAAAGTGGGCAGACTCCTACTGGTGCACTGATGATATGGTGAAGGTTGTGGATAAAAGTTTGATGACTACAGCAGAAAGGGTAATACAGGGATGTTTGGAGACACATCGGACTTGCACTAGATGGCTTTTGGCTGATAATGAAATTAATCTTACAACCAATGTGGTAAGACAAAATTTCGCCATATAAAAGCAGAACAAGATGATGATAATCATTTTTAGCATTTCCAATTACATGTCTTGCTTTGCTATCAAAGATTTAGCATTATATTCTCAGCTTGCCGCTTACTAGGCGTCAACCCTTCTCAGGGCTTAAAATCAGTAGTTAGCTATGTCCTAGATCCAAAAAGGATATCTCAATCACAAAAATAGCTTAAGTATAATCACATAAATTAGAGGATACGAAGTAAATAACGTCATAGAAAAACTTATTCTAACATCAAAACATGTATTATGACGTATTATGACGGAACGTAAATAAAGTCGTCACTTTTTGTATTTTACAGTTACATATAAGTATTAAAAATTCTACATGGTGAAAAGGCGGCATGAAAATTAGCAAAATCCTTTAACGAATCATCAATTTTTATTTTCGCAACTTATCCGCCACAACATTAAAAATTTATAACTTAACCCTCGACAGTAGCACTTCCCATTCCAAAAACTTTATTCTAAAACTATCACAACTTACAGTCCTTTCGGATTATTGCTTTTTTCAAAGGGGCCGCATAGCTCCCTTGAGTATCGAAGACACATCTGTAAATTGAAATGGAAAAGGGTCAAAACTCGTAAGGGTAATAACTATAAGTTTTGCGAACGGCGGCCAGGTCTCCGACAGTAACCTTGCAGATACTGTTGTATAAAAGTAAATTTTACATACCAAAACGGATATATTTTCAGTCAAACTATTAGCGTTGGTGGGAAAAGTTGATGTCGTTAGTATATAATGATTTGAATATATGTACTCACTTTTTTTTTTATAATTAGACACTGCGGGCCCGGTTTGTCCCGCACCTTTTTTTGTTTAATTTATATTTTGTTAGTTTTGCTTATTTGCTATAACTCGTATGGTACATGTCGCTTATTTTTTTTTTTGGTTTTGTTGTTACTGTGATTGGTATTTGTTTGTTGCGGTACTTCAGTAGAGGTTTTTTTTTTATTTTCTTCTATTACTTTTTTTTTGTTATTGTTTTAAAGGTTTATGTAAGTGTATGTGTTTTTTTTTCTTTGTCACAGTTTTGGCTTGCCTTTGAGCGAGAATGCCTCACTTGTGTAGGTGTTTGGCTGCTTGTGAGGGTTTCCTTTAGGCCTCCGCCTCCAGCAGCTTTTTAACAACTACCATGTCTCTGACTGCGAATAGCCATCTTAATGTTGTATTCTTTTAGTTTTTTAGTCGCAGCTGCCCCCGACCTGCTTATTAGTGTAGCCGTTGCGTCCCCTTCACAGCTGTCTGTGTAGTAGACGCAACTTCCAGTGTGGCGAGATATAGCTACGACCGCGTGTGGATAGCTTCCGTGGAGCTTCAGTCTCTTGGGGACCGCTCGCACTATCACCACGTTTTCACTCGTTAGTCCCTGAGACTCATGCACGGTGAGGATGCGCGACCCGTTTCCCGACGCATAGCCCTGGCCGAGGAGGATTTCCTTCTCGGCCTGAGTGTGCACCAGGAACAGGGTGTTTTGCTGGCGTTTTGGAATTTGCGCTCCCGTGTACTTACTGAGGCTCAAAGACCTCACGAGGGATTTGGACGAGTATATGCCCCCGCATATCTCGTTGAGAGCATACGCTACGTCCATTGGGTTTCTGTGAGTGCAGAGCAGCTCCCTGTTGACACGCGCCACGGAGTCTGGGCGGTTGTAACGCAGTTGGAACAGGTTCTCCCTATCAATGAACGGCAGTTGGTTGCAGTCGCCGACGAGAAGAGCCTCTCTCGCGCCAGTTATCTTGATAACCATCACTACGGCTCCAAAGTGGTTCATGAGTGCCTCGTCGATGATAATACATGTGCACTCTTCACCTTCTTTCAATCCGTTGACCAGCATTGAAGCCATAGTGCGGACCCTCCTCTTGGTGTTTGTTTAACCTTTTGCGCGAGTCTCTCCCTTAAGTCATTCGCTGCCTCGGTTGTAGATGTTATTAGGATATCGCTTTCGATGTTGTAATTTGCGATTATCCATGTTGTTTTAACACATCCAGAAACCCCGTTGACCCATGTTATCTTGGGTACGGTCCAGTGCTCGATTGCGGGTCCCCGACCTCGGCCACTCGAGATGGTTTCTGCCATTTCGAGTATCCGGTCGTCGAGCACCACCCTCGTGCACTTCGCCGCGACCACTATTGGGTCGTTAAGAGGGGTTCTGAACGTGTGTTTGCCGGTCCGCCGGGACTCCTCCTCATCTTATTCGACGAAACCGCTGGTCCCACTATAGGCCGCCATGTACTTCCCCGACATTTCTCCTCTCAATATGGTGGAGATGTCGTTGTTATACACCGCGGCCTCTGCCTCCTCGAGCTTCACCTGTAGTAATCCTTCATTACCCACGTGATAGGTTTGCAGGATGGATCTGCAGGTCTCAATGTTGATCCTTCTTGTTGCTTTGGTGATTGCTTTGAACTCGAGGAACGCATTTTTCGTGTGTTGCAGCGGCTCCGACGCCTCACTGAGCTCCGGCGGATCGACAAGTCCCATTTGGGCTCTTGTTCGAGCCTCTTCGGGCTACTTATGACTCTTGGGAGGGGGCTTCCTCAAGAACGTTTCGGCAGCGACTGCAACCTCCTCCTCCGTTGGTTTCTCCTGGTTTTCCTCCCCAGCACACTTGGTATGCCAAGGACCGCCTTCCCGAGCGCCGTTGTTAAAGACGCGAGTTTTTTGGCACCTATGGTGTCTTTTGGCTTCGGCTTCGCTGTGTTCTCCTCGAGAGCTGCCCTCATTTGTAAACGTTCAGACCCGCTGAGCCCGTCTTGAGTCGCTATGGGGTGTCCCCAGATGTCAGTTGGGGTTTTTGTGGTGAGGTTTTCGGGCAGTCGTGGCCGTAGGAAGTCGAGGTTTTATCCTCTATCCTCATAGGCCACTACCTCATGGTGTTTTGAAGCTTCTATTATCCCGATGTGGTCGGCAGCCTCACCTTCCTCATACTCCGCCACCATAGCGTCTACGCTTACTTTTGTTGGTTTGTCTCCCTCCTCCGCTAGGCTGATCAGAAAACTGCATGCTTGGGCGAATTGAGAGGTGTTCTCGCGCGCTTGGAATAGTGCCACGGTCTTGTTCTTGGTTTGCACTATTCTGCACGCTGTGTTTCCGATCCCCGCGGTCTGCAGCTCGTTGAACTTCTTGCGCTTCATTGTGTTCTTAAACGAGCTGCCGTGAAGGAGGGAGGCAAGCCCGGGCGAGATGGTTACCCGTTTGGAGCCGCTTGCGTTGCAGTAGCCGATGCCAATGCGCTCGGAGTTATCGTCTATAAACAGGGCGACTGATTTTATATGGACACCCGGCTTCCCACGTTCGCCTCTCCCAAGAAAGTTTATGCTCCTGGGAATGGCGACTGCCAGAGGGGGCATGGGGTTTTGTGTTAATGTGTTTGTGTTATTTGAATAGCTGATTTTATGTTTGTGTTTGTATCTGTTGGGGAATCTTTCGATGCCAGAGTGCTATTCCTTCTGAGGCAGATGCGGATTACCTTATCTGCAAACTTCAGGAAGTGTGGTCTCGCATCGTCGTCTGCCATAATGGCCGCCAGTTCGTTCCTGCTGAGGTTTTCGTTTAACCTCTGTTGCAGGTCCAATCTGTCGGCTTCAAAGCGCGGGCAATCCAGGATTACGTGCCATACAGACTCACTGGTGTTAGGGTCGCACTCGCACCCTGGGCTGTACTCCGCTATTCCTCCGTGTCCCGTCAAGACTTGCACTTGGTTGGCCGTCAACCTTGTCTTCCTTACGATCGAGTAAGCTCGCTCGACATCGGGAAGGAAGGTCTTTGTGACCAACCCTGTGCTCGAAGAGTCATACCTGGCCTGCCATTTGCGGACCGACTCTTCCCTGATGGTTTTCTTGACGTATGACAGGGGTATATTGTTGTAGTCTGTGTGGGTGGTGGATGCCTGGGCCGCCGATTTAGCCAGATGGTCGGCGCGTTCATTGCCGGCGGTCCCCACGTTCGCTTTGAGCCAAAATAGGCGGACCTCCCCCCTGGCTGCTCTGATCTCGTTTATGCTTCCTTTTATGGTTTTGGCTAGAGGGTGCGTTGTTTTTGGATTAGCCAGCAGGTCGAGCGAAGATCTTGAGTCGTTCATTACTTTTGTTATTTTTACCCCGCTGGCTTTTATCATTTGCACCGCTCTATGGAGAGCATAAAGTTGCGATTGGAATACAGTGCAGTGGGGGTACAGACTAAAGGTTGAGGACCCGGTCTCCCTTTCCCCTTCCCACCAGGTTACTGCAGCTCCCACTCTGCCGAGTATTTTGCTGCCGTCGGTATAGATGTGTGGCCCGACGATGTTTATTTATTTATTTATTCTTACATGCATTCGGGAGAGCATTACAGCTTTCCAAATCACTCTCCAAAGCTCTTACAATTAACTTAAATGTTTAAACTTATACTATACTAACAACAATTATAAATATTCTTAAAAAATAAATATAAAAAAATTAAAACCCTGAAGCATTGTAAAATTAAACAAATTAATCTATAAGATCTACCTATGTACAAAAAACTTATTTACATTTCGCCTAGCACTTTGGCCTCATAGTAAAAAAATCCATTGCCGCCCTGTGAAACTCGCTACGAGTACAATGAAAAAGGTCTAGTTGTTGGTAGTACTCAAGCATTGCATTTAACATGCGTATTGCTCTAGAGATCGGGGAATTCCTGCCCAATTCAGTATTGGACCACGGCTCACATAAAAGCTTGTGTCGACGAGCCCTTAAATAATTATCTGGTACAGCTAAAGATATGCGCTCTAGTACTGCCGGTATAACATTACGTCCCCTAATTATATCGTAGAGGTATTCTATAAGAGAGACTGTTCGTCTTAGTTCTAGCGTATTATAACCCACCATACCCAACAGAAACTCACTAGGATATATGTACGGAAATCCCACAAAATATCCATATTGTTTTAAATAAATCCATCTTAAGAATTTTTTTTGCACTTGTTCAACCATCAATATATACTTAGTTTCGTATGGATTCCAAATAATAGCACCATTCTCCATTTTACTTCTAACAAAAGCATTATAGAGAGCTTTCATCGCAGATATACTATTCAAATGACGAGCTTGGCGTAAAACAAATCCTAGCATTCTAAAGGCTTGAGTACATATATGGTCAATGTGTAATCGAAAGGATAAATCAGCGCACATGTTTACCCCCAAGTCTCTGACAGTGTTTACCCTCGGTAGAGATGTTTCACCAAGGTCATCATTCATCACTATTGGGTTCTTAGACCGAGTAAAGGTGATTGTAGAGCACTTCTTTTTATTAAAAAAGAGCTTATTCCGCTTACTCCACTGCCACAGATTATGTATTTCTTGTTGGAAATGAATACTATCGCTTGGATTATTAATTCTCATGAACAGTTTAAGGTCGTCTGCCAATAACAAACAATGCGTTGTGTTCACAGTTTCCGGCAAATCATTTATCATCAATAGAAATTCCAGAGGACCTAAATTGCTTCCCTGACTCACTCCTGAGTACGTCTAGTATGCGTCTGAAATATATCCTTTATATTGAACATATTGCCAACGATCCCGTAGGTAAGTACTAAAGAACCGGAGCAACTGTGGGGTAAATCCTGCCTTGGATAACTTTTCAAGCAACACATCATTATCCACAGTGTCAAATGCCTTACGAAAATCAAAATAGGCAGTGTCTACTTGCCCCCCCTGTCTACCGCCTCTGAGGTATACGTCCAGAATGAAAGCAGGTTAGACGCGGTTGAACGACCAAGCCTGAAACCGTGTTGAGCATCTGATAATTTACCTTCAACCTGCTTACTAATGCGACTCTAATAATTTACCGATAACTGATAGCACAGCCACGGGTCTATAATCACTCACATCCATCCCTTTTTCCTTAGGCACAGGTATCACACGTGACAACTTCCACACATCTGGGTAGTAAGCATTGTCATAACACAACTTATATAGATGATACAGAGGATTAATCAATACCTTACTACAGTCTTTCACTATGTATGGTGGAACTCCATCAGGTCCTACTGAATGCTTTGGCTTCATTGTTTTAACGGCTTGCTCTACATCACCTCTCAATATAGTAGAAATATGTATGCGAGTACTATCATTATTTCCCATCCTAATTGCTGCCTCTGCATCTAACTTCGGCGGGCTAGCTGAATATACAGAGTGAAAATGCTTCGCGAAACAATCAGCAGCGCGATCATCCGTAACAACTTGCCCATCCTGCATCAACTTCTTGCCGGCCCTATTTGATGCATTTTTAGAAGTGATATATTTCTAAAACGTAGATGGATATCTCTGTAAATCCTTTTCCATTCTTTCTCTATAGCACTTAAAATCATGTTTTAAATTAAGCTTAACCTTAGCCCTCCACTTCATAAAGTTATTTCGATTGGTAGGTGAGCCAGTTCCCTTATATATGCGATGAAAGCATGCTTTTGCGCGTATATTTGTTATAGTAGTTGCCGTGTACCACACTGGATATATATACCTATATATATCCAGTGCATTGACTATAACAGAATAGTCAATGCACTCGACTATAACAGAATAGTCAATGCACTCGTTTATAATTTGATAAAAATAATTAACAGCTTGCCGTGGATCATTTAAACTATAAAGCACGTCCCAATTAATATTTCTCATATTTTCATATAGCTCACAAATATTGGCTTTTTCGAAAGTCCATACCTCCACCTTTTCAACTGAATTACCATCGTTTGGTTCAAATACTCTATACTCCAACATCAATTCAATGGCCAATGGTGGATGATAACCATCGGGTGGGACTATCCAGTCTTCTTCCTTTTCGACGAATACCCTATTCAGTCCCTCACTCACCAGTACCAAATCAAGAATCTGATCTCTAATATTTCTTTTTTCATTAACTTGGGCAAGGTCACAAAACGACAACAGATATTCCAACCTACCATAAACATTACTTTGACTAGAACAAAGATTAAAATCGCCACATACTAAAACAAGTTTATATAAAGCACAAATGTCTTCTAACGCATCAAACATTTTATAATATAGACTTTCATTTGTATTTGGAGGAATATAAACACAAACAGCTAGCATAATTAAATTGCGAGCACAGAAGACACCAGCTGCGACCAGTTCACAACCTGTATCACTTGTATCTATGGAAGAATGAACTGCTCTGAGTTGGTATCCAGGCGCGACAATTATGGCCACTCCTCCGCCACGTCTTGGTCCCGGTCGGTCACTACGAATTATAGAATATCCATCTGGTACTACCTCTTCATCTGCAATGCCTTCCGTTAACCAAGTCTCTGTTATAAAATATAAGTCAACATCTAAGGTTGTCAGAGCCATCGAAAAGTCATGTAACTTAGTTCGCAATCCTCTTACATTTTGATAATAAGCTTTTACTAACTTGATATTATTGGATGTCGCGGTCGGATGCTGGACTTCCTTTACGTGTTTGCCCTTCCTGCCTCCGCGCCACGATTCTCTTCCGAAACCATTCATTAACTCTTGCATTTGGCGGCCAGTTTTCAGCACTCATGAAAAAGCTGAAAAAACTCTCTGGTACCGTTATAACAAAGGAAGCGTAATTGTTGTGTTTTAATTCCAGCTTTTCAGCGGCATAACTCTGCTCACCCGCTGGATTTTTCCTACTCATGTAATGAATAACCTTATCTGCGGTTGTATCGGTTTTAAGTGACCATAGGTGGATACGCTTGATTCGCTCTACAGTTTGCAGTTCATCATCAGGCTTGCCTACACCACGGATAGATACCCTAGGTCGCCTTTTAATTGCTACAATTGTCCAATTTTCAGCTAATAAATCATTTTCTTGTTGATAATGCGCCGTCGCAGCCGGAGTATTAGACGCAGCAGATTTTGGTCTATCTATCATGATATTTGTTTCAGCTAGCTTGAATGTGTCTCTCGAACTTTAAGTAATACTTCTTGATTGCCCTTGTCCCGACTTTACTTGTGCCGTATCTTCACACTGCTTATGCACAGACGCTTCAATTACCGACCTCACTTGAGTTTGTTGGTTATTGTTCACCCGTGACTTATCTAATGTTTTTGTTTCTCTTCGTTTCTTTTACGCGTATCACGTAGTTCAGCTCGAAGTAATTTCACTTCAATCTCTAAATCATCCAACGCTTTTAGTTTTATTTTACTTTCGCGCAAATCTTCTCGTAACAGTACCATCTCCTCTTTTAACAAACTCTTATTGCTGTTCAGAGTACATATTTCTTTCATGAGCTGTTGCACCACCGTAATAAGCATCTTGATGCTGTTCTCGTCTTCAGGCAACACCGGTAGCTGCTCACTAACCGGCGGCAAGACATAGCCTTGTTCTACCTCTCCTTGATTTACATCATTTTCAGTATAGTATGATGCCCCAGTATAGGATAATGATATTTCACTACGAAAACGATTTTAATTACGGAGCACCGTTCGTAGCGTGACGAAGACAACAAGAAGGATGGGTGAGGCTGTTCTCGGAAGCTCACCGTGTGCTCTAGTTCCCGATGGTATGTAGTCTTTTGAGATCCCTCTCTTGGCTGTGTAAAGGGCCGCCGCCTCCTGTACCTTTAGGTCCAGAGGTAGCAGTCCTGACAGAGCTAATGCCGATGTAAGAGACACTGTGCGGTACGCCTTGCAGATCTTTTGAGCGAAGCCCCTCTGGATTGCTTGCAGACGATTTTGGATCATCTGCAGTTCCGTAGATTGGGACCACGTACTCGCTGCGTACAGCACGATTGGCTCTATTATCGCGACGTAGATTGTTCTAGTTATCTCACCGTTTAGACCGCACGTCACCTTCGCCGCACACGCAAGCTGTTTATATATAGCCGCAGCTTTCTTACTGATTGCGGCTACGTGTGGTTTGAAGTTGAGTTTCTTGTCTATGGTGAGACCTAGGAGCTTTATTTCATCAACCAGTTGTATTTTTGTCCCCGACATGTAGATTGCTGGAGTGGTGTATTTCAGCTTCCTTGTTAGCAGCATTGCATTTGTTTTTTGTGCTGCGAAGCTGAGTTTGTTTTGTCTACCCCACTCCACAATCCCTGCCAGGACTGAGTTGATGTTCGGCTGCATGTCAGGTGTTGTTTTCCGTGAGAAAACTAGAACCACGTCGTCCGCGAACGCTTGACAGTGGACGTCCTCGCCAGATAGTTTTTGCAACAGTGTGTCAAGGATTATGTTCCAGAAGGTAGGTCCTCCTACGGATCCTTGGATACAACCTTTCGTAGTTTCCCTTTCACACGTTGCTCTGGCATAGTTGACCTTGATCTTTCGGTCTTGGAGGTAGGACGCCACCATCGCGTACAGGTTTTTCGGACACTTCCTTATTGTCAGCTGACGTTTTAAAGCCGGCTACCACGCGTTGTCGAAGGCACCCTCTATGTCCAGTGAAACTATGACTACCTACTTCTTCTTGTCGATTTCCGACCTCACATGTTTCACTAGGTCATAGAGAGCGTCCTCTGTGCCTCGCTGTGGCATGAAGCCGTATTGTTTTTCACTCAGTGTTGGAAGAATATGCCACTCAATGCGGCATGTCATGAGTTTCTCAACGATTTTCCCGAGGACTGACAACAGACCGATTGGTCTGTAAGACTTTGGTTGGGTGTAGTCTTCCTTGTCTGGTTTCCGGAGTATGACAACGTGTGCTGTCTTCCATTGCGTCGGAAAGTGCGCCAGCGACATGCATTTATTGGCTATCGCTAAGAACACTCCCCTGTCACTTTGGATCGCCTTCGTGCCTATGTCGGCGGTTAACCCGTCCGTCCCGGGGGCCTTCTTTGGATTTAGCGCTTTAAGCACTCCTTCCATTTCAGCCCCTGTGAATGGCGGGTCGTCTTTCAACAGGCTACTTGACTCCGAGGCTTCGTTTTTGTCAGTCAGTTCTCGGATTTCACTATGGTAAGGTGTGTCTGTCGTCACAGAGTCATTTGGATAAAAGGTGGTGGCTAGGAGGTGCGCCGATTTCTCCGGGCACAAGGTGTTCCCTTCTGTATCTCTCAGGAGCACGTCCTCCTGCCTCCTAGCTGTTTTCCTAATGACTCTGTATACACCGTCCCATAGGCTCTCTCTGTCTTGCGTTGAGCAAAACTCCTTCTAACTCCTGGCTTGGCTTGGGCTTCGTAGGCTGCTTCCGCGTACCTCTCTTTGGCCTCCCTGTATGTCTTGGCGACATACTCGAGTCGGATGGGTGCAGCGTTTTTTATCCTCCTTTTTTATGTACTCACTTTTATGTCGTGTCATTTATTAAGGACAGAAAAATCTTATCAGAAAAGCTTATGTTTTCGTTCTGCAAAAGTGGTATATTTGTAAAAAAAATACATTTTAGTTCATTTAAACAAACATTCTTGCTGGCGGAAATCTATATCCATAACTACGCAATCAAAAATAAACTAAACAAACATATATTTTTATTCTTATGTAAATTGAGCGTGCTGAATTCAACAATCTTAGAATGAACATAGTATGACGAAATAATTATGGAATCCCAAGTAAAATATTTCCAAGTTTTTATAGTGGCAAAGTTATATCCTATCTTACTAAACTACTTATCTAAACTATTTTATAACTATAATGAATAATTACGAACAATTCCCGAAATCTGATCCACTCCCGAGGAGACTGTAATAGATTTACGTAACACAGAGTAAAGATATGCAAGCCCAAAAAGCATCCACCCGTTTCGTTCTGCTCGGATAATTTTCTTCAACAGGAACTTTAGATTTGTATCAATCATTATAATAAAAGTACCTGTATTTTTTTCTTAAAAAGTAGAGGATTAGCTTAATGAATAGGTAAAAATACTCTTTTCCATTCTTAATAGGAACAACTTGTAAATAGCTATTTATCTTTTTCCGCTTTCGCAGTGGTAAAATGTTCAGAAGATTCTCAGTCTTTTGAAAGGTTGATTAAGGTATGTGAAACTTTTACTACAGTAACTAACACCTATGATGACCTCCTTCGATACTGTACGGGTCTCCGAGATCTTGAAACGGAAGGGAAACTGGCTTGCCCCTGGTAACATTTGGAGCTAACATCGTCAGCGATGTGACGATGGCGAATGTGTATATTCTGTTCTTATCTTACTTTTACTCGAATGCTTGATAATCAGCATTCTGCATCAACAACATTTTAAAGGCCATTTGTACATTATATTAATTACGATCATCAGTTCGCAATTGGTTAGCAAGAGAATCGTGCATGCTCACACATAAAATTTCATATGATATTAATTCTCATTAAAGAGTCTTTAGAATAGTTATAATTTGGACTATCAGTTAATTATTCCAATATTACGTATCGAGTAAATTGTATAACTAATCATCTTCAAAAAACATTATACGATTACATTCCGACCCGTACAATCCATCTGCTGTCGCCGTTGCGGCCGCTTGCTAAAAGCACTTGCGCATAGAAATAAACACATTTGAAATTATAAACACTGTCAAAAGATTCCATCCTACTAATATTATAAATGTGAAAATTGTATTTTTTGATGTTTGGATGTTTTTTACTTAATCACCCAAAAACGGCTAAACGGATTGGAATAAAATTTGGCACACAGATAGTTTATTACCTGGGTTAACATATGGGACACTTTTTACTCCAGAAAATGTTAGGTTCCTGTCTTAAGTCAATTCCGACGAAGTCGCGGGAAAAAAGTAGTATTCAATATTGAAAAAGGAATCACAATCGTATCAAAAAATATAGTTTTTCATTATTGATACAGCAAATTCATTTCGTAACACGGGGTAATATTGAGTCATAAACTGTAGCTCGTAGGTAAGCGATAAGTCAGGAATCAAATTCAGCTGTTGTACACTGTGCCGAGACAAAATTACTCCTCTCAGTTGATTGCACATTCATTTGCGAGATTGGAACTTTCATTGCACATTTAAATTATACAATTAAAGCATACGCGAAACGTTAAAATAAAGGAGTAATATATCCACTTATGTTTATGACGTATTAACGTTACCTATAAACACAGTGAATATTTTTGGTGGTCCGATCTAAATACTACTAATTTTATAAATGTGAAAGTTTGTATGTTTGGATGTTTGTAACTTAATCATGCAGAAACGACTGAACGGATTTGGATGAAATTTGGCACCTGGTTTAACATATATAATAACATATATGATATTATTTATCCCGAAAAAATGTTAGGTTCCGGTCTAGAGTCAAAGCGGACGAAGTTGCGGGCAGAAATTAGTGAGTAATAAATATCAAATCATTCCTACAACTTTTACTATTGTAAAAACTACTGCATACGAAAAATAAACATAAACAATGTCATACATTTCGTGCTACAGATTTTTATTTCCTGTAAGAATTATCGTCTTCCTATTAAAACTACAATTATTTAAACTTTTTTTTTATCTCACCTAGCTATGATAAAGGGATAGAACTATTTAAATCAAATCAAAACAATTTTTTTTTTTAAACTTTGCCCCCCACTAGGATTTATTCCTGTGTCGTGGGTGCGTTTACAAACATGAAAATTCACATACAAATACCCAGACCGGAACAAATAATTGTGGATCACACAAAGATTTGTCCCGTGCGGGACTCGAAACCGCTACTATTAAACGCAGTGGGTAGAGCGGCTTAAGCTCTTAACCACTGCGCTAAATCGTCCGTCACTTATAAATTGCCTATATCAGCAACTAATTTTCATAGCAAATTGAATGCCAATACATAATGTTAACATGGAGCAGGCCCTCTATTCTGTACTTCGTAGAGTCGACGAACCCGCAGGTAAAGGGACAACAATTTATCGATGAGATCTCGTCGCCTGTCAAAACTGTTGCCGTCTCCGATAATATGTCACTCCAACGACGGAAAGGTATTGATAACTTTGTTGTATACTTGGAATAGGCCGGTACGGTCTCCCGCGTGCCATAGTCTTCGGTACAATATGAGCAAAAATCAATTTCGTCCGTTCGCGGCTGAATGCGCCCTTTGTGTGACAGTGAAAGGTTATCGCTGTTCGTTTTCACGGATCACTAGGGCTCCCGAGCTAACTCGTCGCAGGAGGGGATGATATTGTTCTGTAACAGTGCCTGTCTATTTCCTAATGGGAATTGGCAATTATTATACGTTCGAAGACGAAAGCGGTAATGGCTGAACTTGTGAGTAATGTGGCCATTTCTTTGGTAGTTAATCACGGCCGTTGGGTGCCTATCTTTTGTATTTTCTGGAGCATTCTTCAGGGTACATTAACGCTATTTTTATAAAGAAGAAGGTGAGTAATTATTTCATACATACAAGGTGTAACATAATACACGCAAGACCTGAAAGTAGTTGTTTTAAATCAATAACTGAATTGATTCCAAGTATTTTTAATGAATATTACATTTTTTTTTATTTGCAAACAAATGCTGTTACTCCCTTAGTGCGCTATAATAAACTAAATTTATTCTTATTTCAAAGCAATACGTAGATTTAAAATAAATCTCTAATACGTATTTCTCAATTCGCACACATACACGTACAAGTTTTATGTTATTTGGAGCATTGGGTGCGTAAAAAGAAGTAATTTTTTTAATTTTCTAAATTTATATTTTGAAAATTGGTTTTTAATTATTTAGTCGGGGTGTCTGAGGTCTTGCGTTATTTATGATACACCTTGTATATGTGATACATAGTGATATAGATTAGATGTAGAGCTGCCGTATTACATGCAAATCAATGTTACAATATTACACGTGTGTAACGATAGAATAACACACAAGCAGAACATGTCGCAGTAACACTGTAAACAATTACGAGAAAGATTGCGATGCGTTTTTATGGATCAAATCAATGTAAAATGTGCCTAGAATGAATCAAATAATAGGTACCTAATACGTAGATATAAGGTTGTTTTTATTCAGACATCACTACAAAGTATTTTCTGAATCACGTAACAATAAATAATTGCTAGATATCACAGTATTAAAAAAAATACTGCTTTATCTCTTATTGCGATGCACATCACTACATATTACAAAACAAAGCACCCCCGCCGCGTCTGTTTGTCTTCCTGAACCCGATAAACTCAAAAACTACCGAACGGATTTACGTATGGTTTCTACCAATGGACGGAGTGATTATAGAGGAATGGTTTATGTGTACAATTCACCCGTGCGAAGCCGGAGCGGGTCGCTAGTTATATGATAAAAATCACTAATGTAGGCACACAAAAGATGATCAGAGATGTACGTAGCATTAGAAAGATCGACATTTCATTTATTTCATGGAAATCCAACAGCATACAACTACTAAAATACTTAAATATAATAATAACAAAAAACGAATTACAGGTTTTCACAAATAAAAACAATTTAGTAAATTTTTCGTTACAGCGCCTACAAATGCCCGAGTGGATAGTAAATACGATATTTGAGTTCTTTATCTGCCAAAAAATAACTGAGATATTAAACGCCTTGCAGTAACAGTTTGGATTAAATCAGTCAAAATCGAGGTCATTAGAAACAGTATTAAAAGTCTCACTGGCACGCCATAGATACGTATTCTTTATATAATTAGTGGAAGCAAATGGTAGATCAAGAATTTTTTTTGTATGTTGTTTCTTGGGGCATGTATAAAAAGTTAGTGATAGGAGATGAGGACAGTCAATGAAATCGTTTACAATTTTCAATAAATAAATCGCAGCAATAGGTAGCAAGTTCATCAAGTTGATGTTTCCTACATAAATCTTAGTATTTTGAAGAGTTATAGTGTGCTTCAGTTCTGTAGCAAAGATATTTTATAAGCTTTTTTTTTAAAAAAAATTTAAGCGAGAAATGTATAAAGCATTCAGGGGTTCCAATTTTGGGACGCATATTCTAGATTACTTTAAACGAAAGTGCAGTACAATATTTTAATGGTCTTGATTTGTCTAAAGTCTTTAAAATAACACATCACACAACCGCAGGCTCTGGAGGCTTTGGTTACTATAACTCCAAGATTACGGACACCGTTATTCCTGAGAAGTGAAATACTTTTTAAGATGTAGTTGTGAAGGATGGGATTATGCTTGCGACTGAATGTAATAATGCTGCATTTGGATGGATTTAAATGTAAGTGGTTATGAACGCAATAGGTCTCAAGTCGTTGTAGATCGTTCTGTGAGAGAATAGCATCAGATTATTATTTAAAAGATAAAAATGCTTGGATAAATGCTATGTCAGGTCCACTTGTTCAACTGTTATCAGTTAACATTCCCTTCTGTCTTCCTTATATTTTTTAACATAATGATGTTTTTGATGACCATTTTAGTGTGCTTTTTTTTGTAAATTAGGACACCATATAGCCATTCTCATAAATTGCATAATTTGCTTTATTTATCATAGACCCACCTGATGACCAACCTACATTGTTCTCCCATACTCCACAACAAACCGTAGATGAAAAAGTTTATAAACTAGTTTTACTTCATAATCTTCTTAAAACAATGTTTTTGCTCCACTGTTTTATTTTCGAATAAATATGTATAATCTAGTTTTTTTGGAATAATTAGTGAATTGGTAGCCCCTTCATATGAGAGTTCAAGAAGAAATTTTCCAGTAAATTTTTCATGACTTCACTAAGTGGCTGTCACTCGACTATATTAATTTAAATATTAGCGCTCGTTTTAAGAGTACTTCATGTTTTTATTACGGATCTCTGAAAATTAAATAAAAATAACTGAGAGAACCAAACAAAAATGAAATCACGTTCAGGATGAAAATAATTTTAAAAAAGTCCACCCGCAATTTGTTTCCTAGTCGTAAAATGCGGTTATGTAAACACCAACAAACAAGTTCGAATACTAAGTCTGTCTTTTCAAACACCTAAAATGGAAGAACCACTTCCAGAGCCAACGTCTTTTCATATGAATCCACAAATCATCCATTTTGCACAATAACAGAAAAATGAATGGCGTTTACCAACTGCCACACAAAGCTTCCCCTGGACCTTTGAAGCTATAGAATAGGGTGTAACACGTGTGCTCTATGACATTCAAGAGAATTATTGCCAAGTTTATTGCTCTTCATTATGATACCTGTGGGCCGTGTGGTATTCATCGTTTCGAGCTTGACATAAGTATTTTCGATATTTCATGCGAATGGCTTTAATAAAATCACGTCGTATGTTATTTTTGGTGTTGAAAGCCGAGCGATGTGGTGTCAGCAATTTTGTCCTACATATCGGCTAATATTATTTTTTGTTTGTTGAATATTTTATAGGTAAGTGATAAAAATTTGATTTGAATTTGTTGCTGTTAGTATGCTGTGGATAACTGGCGGTGGCGATGACAGTGGCAGATTTATACAGTAGATAGGTAGATATCACGTCGCGGTAAATGGTTGAACCATGGGCCTCTACCTATTCGTGGATTGAATTAATGGGGTAAACTTATAAGGGAATGTGCAATAAACCAGGTAGCTAATAAAATTTACCAATTAAATGTACAAGTGCATTAATTTTTCGGTGAGTTCTTTAGCCATAATTTACAAGCACCAGTTGGAAAAATATACGATCCCTTATTATACTGTGTCCTTCGTTCTCGATATAAACTATATTAGCAGCTCTCTCGAGTCGCTTGGCAACCGCGCGTCATTTAGACAATTGAAAAGTCAACGCCGCTTCTATGGTATCTGTGGACATAACCTCTGCAAGCATTCTTTTGAAAGCGCGGCAGCCGACGCTTTGTAATAAAGTTTTTGGTCGACATTTAATTTAATAACTTGTTATGGCACTGAAATTATATAACAAAAAGGTTGTAATATACTCAAGTGACCTTGTGAAATAAATTTAAAACATCGTATAGGCAAATTTAGAAAAGTTTACGTCCTGGCAAAGAAGGACATTCTAAAAAGATCAACCGATAGTTGTTTATTTGTGGTGTTTTTCAGCTTAACTTGTTTATTTATATAATATCTAATATTTGGAGACGTGAGTTTCGTCATATTAAAATTTGGGAAAGCTTCGTCGTCCGAAAAGTAAACTTATGAAGTCTATGCCCCTATTCGTGTACAAACAGTTTAACACGAAATATACCTGAAAACGATTATTAACCGTCTATAAATTGGCAATGTTATACCTCCAATAAGAGAAATTAGGGGGACGTTCATCAATTATGATGATTGTTCAGGATCGATGACATTTTAAGGACACGGGTGATGTACGATATACATCGACGTGGTCCGCAAGACTTGACAATAATTCAAGGACACGAGTGGTGTACGAGATACATCGGCGTGATCCGCAAGACTTGGGGCCCATACGAGATATGTGCTGAAGGTCATACTACTCATAGGTTTCATCCATGAGGTGTTCCTGTGCAGTTCACATTTCTACAATTCTTACGAATCAAAAATGTTACCTAAAATACATACCTTAAACATGCCTAAAACAGTAAATACAAAGACTATTGCTATAAACTATAAGCAATTTGTCATATTATATCTCCAAAAGGAGACTTACTGAAAGGGTAATTAAAGTGACATTGTTTATGTATAACAATACATTATTAATAACAAAAGTCACTCCTTTGCAGAAACATAGTGTTTTTATTGATTTCATTATTAGACATATTTGTATAATAATACTGAAATAGCCCAAACTGGAGCTTATTACACAAAGAATTGTGCAAAATTATGAGTACTTGTATTAAAAAAGTTAAATCCAGCAATACTTATTCCTGAACAGGGTTTATAACCAAATAAGCCAAAGTAATATACTAATGGCAATTCCTGTTGTAACTGACAAGCAACAGGACTGTGGATACATTCCAAATATAATATCTTATCCTACCGATGCTGCGGCAGGCAGGTTGTGGGATAATTTGTGTTATGCACAAAGATACTTAAAAGATAATATAAAATACCTGGTCTATCCAGTTAACATAGAACTTATAATTATCTATCAATATTATCAACCTAGACTCCTTGCAGGGTAGCCAGAAAAGATTAATCCTAACAATACAGTCATGAAACCTTTATTGAGATAGGAACCTTTAAGGTCAGCAGTATATATTTTGCATAAAAGGAGTGTTAATATAGTGGATTATCAATATGGAATTATTAACTAGCTAGTCATAGCCAGTAGTTAAAATTTAATAAAACGACCACCGTTGTAACCAATATAGAACAACAATCCTCATCCTGGGTATGGAAATATTAAGTCACAGTGTACCTATCAGTTCACCAAAAACAACATCACGTTGGACATTGGAAATCTCCTACCAAAGAAAGTGAGGTACAAAAAGCATGATAGGCATTTTACACAAGGACTTGGTTTTTAAGTTGCTGAAAAATTCAGAAAAACTATCAGGAATACAACATGGGTTTTACAAAGAAGCCATAATATTGGAGGCTAAAGGTATTCACTGACGGTATCTATGACACTAATAATGCCTTCAACGACAAACATAATTTTAGTGAATCTTGTCCTACATATGTTTAACATTATGTATAGAAACATTATTATTAGAAACACTATTGATTAATAATTTGAAATATAATTTATAGCTATTTTTATTAAAAAAAAAAAAAAAAAAACTTAATGCTAACACGCTAGACCTTACAGTCATAATAAATATAAATAATATCAGCCTATACTGCCCACTGCTGGGCAAAGGCCTTCTCTCACAAATCGAGGTGAGAGAGATTGGGGCATACTCCACCACGCGGACCCAGTGCGGATTGGTGGAGGCAGGTTTGTGGCCACCTGCTGTGGGAACTTATCAAGCCGCCTTTAAGGCTTCCAACTCGGCTTAACGACTACCACATTAAGTGGTAACCGGGACCAACGGCTTAACGTGCCTTCCGAAGCACGGAGACGCTCGAATTTGAAATGCCACAAACGGTCACCCATCTCAGGCCGACCGAGTCGAACGCTGCTTAACCTTGGTGATCGGTAAGAACACCGCGGTCGCACAGCGCTACGAGCGCCTACATAATATACTAATAGAAAATTTATTAGTACCTATTCAGTTTTCTATCATGTAATGAGTTCAATGGTTTTGGGTTCTTGATTATTTCCTGCATCAATTATAGTGTACTTAATAATATTAGAAATTTGAGGCACACACAATGGAAAGCTATACATCAATTCATCATTTGGAGAATTAGATGTTTTTACTGTATTTTTGTTTGATCATATGATAATCAATAAATAATATGTAATTAAATAAAATTATTCAAGAAATTAATAACTATAAAAAATAGTTTTGTAATTAGTTTGGAATGTGTACAGTTATTTTGAACACCAGTGATGTTTTCTGTTATAGTTATGATAACACAAGCACAAACTGCTACCATTAAAGTAACAAGTTGGTTTTAGAGCACTATAAATGTTGTAATTTATTTAAAGGTGTTTCAGTAAAAAATATTGGATTAAGATATCATACAAAAATTTGCAATTTTGGTATTGTTATACTTAAATTATTACATCCACATGTTACATGTATCTTATAAATAGGTATCTATATATAAAAAGAAAATAAAGTCATGCAAATGACTTGATAATAATATCCATTTGAAAATTTAATGATATTATGTTGACAAGCTACGGCGGATGAAATATTGAGTTACAGTATTTGAAAGTATGGATTATCTTAAACAAGAATAATCAAAAGTATATTCTTATCACAGGTATGATAAATATTATGTAGTATCAGCAATAATCTAAGTCCTAAGGAACTTGATATTATTTATTTATTATTAATGGGGGATACATAATAATAAGTTGAGTAACACTCAATTCTCACGGTTGGACATCTAGAACTAACTAGAAAGTTACCCATTGCAATTTTTGTTTTTACTTATAAATACAGTCACATACAAAGAAGCAAAGGAAGTGTGGTATGAAATGAAAATTTCATGGTATGAAATAATTCAGTTATGAATAGGATTCCCAATATGATACAGTTGTAACCCATGGTTCGGTTTAGTCGACTGTAACTTATTCGCTTCTTAAGTTATTACTAAATTAGGAGAGTATTTTTTAGTATTTTTAGTATCAGTAATGTAATTGGTTCAGGAGTGGTCCAATCGTATTGCCAAAACGAACGTTCGCGGGCGTTATTGCGCAAGAACGAATCGTTAAGTAATACATAAATATTTATGTAGCCAAGGATTTATTTGTCGGCGCACACTCAGAACATGGAAATGATTCCGGGATAGTTTCGAAATTTAAATTGAATTAATAATAGTGGTATAGTAATAACACTGGGGTAGGTTATGTTTGTTTACCACGCATTAGTACTGCCCTTCGTTCCAGACTCTAAAATATTTTTTATTATATAGGTAAAGTAGTAGGCGCGAGATTATATAGGTAAAGCACATAGCCTTATGGGAGGAATATCTCCAGATAAGGTGTGTGTGTGAGTGATGTACGCTGATGGCCGCGAGGCCTTTACAGCTTCACCGGACTTAATTCCATATAAGTTCATTAGTACAAAGGCCTCTAGTACAAAAAAAAAAAAAAGTTAAATTTTGATATATGTACATCTTTAAAGATTAAAAATATAACTAACATTAAATATAGCCGAATGTTGATATTAAAAAAAAAAAAATCATAAATTAAATATGTAATGATAGCAAAACCATTCTTATAATCACCAAGTTAATTCGTAGCCTTCGTTTGGTACCGAACTCAAAAGGAGATCATTTGACAAAAAACAGTTGGAAGACACATTAGTGGGGAAATAGATTTCCCTGTTATATTTGTATCATATTGATATAGATTGGGTACTAACAGACTTTGTTTCCGGTCTGGTACACAGTAAGGGTTTCTAGCTATCTATCTATCTCTATCCATATTATGACGCCAGATCTCTTGCGGGGTGGGCAGAAAGTGCAAGGTTCCGACGGGTTCTTTCCTTGCATGCCTGCCTGGCTTTCTTCACTCTCATAGTTCGTCTCATAATGGTTGTCAATGATACTAGAATTATTATAGAGACTGCACTGATATCTGATAAGTAATGATTGATTAATATTACCCGGTATTAATGAATTTTGGACAACAGGTGTGGTATAAAGGTATATAACAGGTGCTTTAAAGGTTTTGTTGGGATGGATCTACACTACATAACATAATATGTTATAGAATTTAATTATATAAATTTATTTTAAATAAGTTAGACAGACTGGTTGTAAGAAACAATATATGTGTATATATTTGTTGTGTTTGTGTTGTATGGCAAAACAAAGAACGGGAATGTGTTATAGTACAAATATACTAATGATATGTTATTTTTTAGAGGTCACGCTCAAAAAAAAAAAAAAAATACCTTTATGCGGTATACTTTAACTTTACCCTTATAGCTCTAAACAGCTGCTAATATAGTTTATATCGAGAACGAAGGACACAGTATAATAAGTGATCAAACGAACTTACCTGAAGTGAAGGTTGATCATTATTATACGAAGTCCTTCGTTCGAAGATATAAGTACCCAACCCGCCCTGCCCGTTGGTAAAGTTGAAATGTACTACTTCTAAAAGGAATGCTTGCAGAGGTTATGTCCACAGATACCATAGAGGCGGCGTTGACTTTTCAATTGTCTAAATGACGCGCGGTTGCCAAGCGACTCGAGAGAGCTGCTAATATAGTTTATATCTTCGAACGAAGGACTTCGTATAATAATGATCGAACTTCACTTCAGGTAAGTTCGTTTGATCACTTATTATACCCCTCATTATTTGTGATTCCTTAAAATCAATTGTTCATATTTAGGTCTTTGTATTTCCCTAATTTTAAATACTTAACAGCAAACACGATCACGAAAGGGATAAGAATCAGGTAAAGTTGAATAAAAAAAAAAATATTTCACCAATCTAAATACTTCATTACAAAATTATGCGATAGCACCAACAATTAACTTCATCCGAGTTTACGGAACGTTTGCTGAAATTATTAAACTAAATAATGTAGGGATACCAGACAAATTTTTAAATTGAGCTTGAAATGAGAAATCTCGCGAGAAATTCCCTCCCTTGCCCTCCCGACAGGGAGCGGAGCGGTAAAGAGGTTACTACTAAGCAAATTGCATTCACCGTTGTGGAATTACCGTGGCGAGTTTTCACAAATACCTCAGCTGAAATTCTCACTAAAAAAGGGCATTGCGCCACCTAACACATTTCTAGTGCTAATTAAAAAAGCAGAGAAAAATTGTGAAGAAAATTTATTAAAAGCTCTAACACATGTATAATTAAATTTAGCTCACCTCGTACACGCGTAAGATTGAGCAGAGGTACATTTTTGGAGAGGTATTTATGGACCCACTGTACCAGAAACCAAGCCTCTCGACATACTAAGGGCACGTCATTTGACGTGTGTGTCAACACGTCGAGTTTTAGTCTTCAATCTTTTAAATCATTCTTTCCTCACCTTAGCAACCGTCTTCCTTACGTCATCTCTGGCACTCCGAATTTAAACATTATTTACATAAAAAAATAAATCATCAGGCACTTAAAGTCTTCATTCAAATTCTATCGAAAAGTACACATATCCCACGTATACATAAGGTTGAAGTTTATCAAGTCGTCCCCATTACTACTCCAATGCAGCATTAAACCCTTTTACGACGTATTGACGTTTTTATAAATTATTTTATTATTGTCTGTCTTTAAATCTAAAAATAGAAATAATGAATCTCCCCTACGTTATTTGTGGTAAAAGACGAAGTTGACTTTTATAAATTTCATTAAAACAGGCCAGTTAGAGAGACATTTCGCTTTACCGTTATGCTGAAATGAATGTTGGATACGGTAGCGGCTGATAGGAGGGGATTTTTTTTTTGGTCATTGCAAGTGACTGCAATGGTCAATTTATATTGCCTTTTAACACCTTGTAGAAAATGAAGGTTTTTTTTTGGTAGCCGGAAAAGATTAAAGCCGCCTGTCAAAAGACTTTTTTTTTGTTTACGAAAAACCTAGCCCCACACTAGGAATCATTACTGTATCGTGGGTGCGTTTATAAACCTGAAATTCACATACACCCAGACTGAAATAAATCAACCCTCCCGATGCCCTTACATCCCTTCTTTCGGATACAGATACCGCACACAGGATCAGACACCGACCTCGCCGGCGAGGTTGAAGAATCCCTTGCTCGCCGGCCGGTGCGAGACACCTAGTATACGATCTACCCCATAGCGACTGCCCAAGCCGAGGTCGTTCCTCCTTGAGGCGCCCTTAAGCTAGTTGGCCCCTTGCCCTTCTGGCTCGAGCGTAGTGGTTGCACGCTCGTCCAACTGCGTATATCATTCACACACACGCAACAAAAAAACGGAAAAAATATTTGTGGGTCACACAAAAATTTGTTCCGCTACTACCCGACCTTGAGGGTTAAGCCCCTTGCTTTAGCTCTTAACCACTGGAACAAGCGGTCCTACCATTTAAAGACGTTATTTCATCATCAACCTTTATGTCAATGATTTCTTTTGTTTCAGAGTTGTTGTTGACGGACGATTTAGCGCAGTGGTTAAAAGCTTAAGCCGCTCTATTCACTGCGTCTAATAGTCGCGGGTTCGAGTCCCGCACGGGACAAATCTTTGCGTGATCCACAATTATTTGTTCCGGTCTGGGTGTTTGTGTATGTGAATTTTCATGTCTGTAAACGCATCCACGACACAGGAATAAATTCTAGTGTGGGGCTAGGTTATTTAAAAAAAAAACAAAACAAAGAGTGTTGTGATATACGAGATTTTTATTGAACTTGAATAGTTATAGGCGCTCTTACTCAAGCTAAACTTTCCCTTTCTGACCAACTTTTCCAATCGTTATAAGTTACAAAGTTTACTATCTCTTTAGATTTCCTGCTGTAATATATATATTTTTGTCCTCAGTTTTTCACAAAGATTATTAGCTTTCCCGGAATGGACCTGCAAGTACGCAACGTCTAGGGCCATTATTCGCAATGAAAAAACGCGACGCGTTATGATAACTTATTGAAATGATCGTGTAATGATGTTTTGTATGCCTCTGAGAGTACGACAAAAAGATAATTTCACGAAGTTATCATAACGCGCTACGTGTTTAAGCGTGGTCATCGCGAATAAGTTTATAAAACTGGGTAGTTGTTTATAATATAGGTAACCATAAACAGTAACCATAAGTAAAATAGTTTTTTAATACCTCAAAATTAATCAGAACATTTCGATATTGGTACCCAATATAATAAGGGGCAAAACCTATTGCCGTTATACTGCTTATTCTGGATGCTATTTTTCTACTGGACTGCCTTGTTGGTCTAGTGGCAAAGCGCATGTCTTGGTGATCACGAGGTCCTAAGTTCAAATTCTAGGTCGGACAAATGAAGTTTTTCTAACGAAAACTTCCCAGTATGAATCCAGAGTCCGAAATCGTGCCCGGTATAAGGCAATAGGCTCGTCTCCTATTACATGGGTCCTAACATTGTTGGCGAAAAGTAGGTTTATACTGTACACCTCTTCCACCCCCGCTTGGGGAATATAGGCGTGACGGTGTTTATCTATTCACGTTTCCTAAAATATCTTTAACAAGAAATTCAACGAGAATACTTTATTTAAATAAAGTTAATTAGTGCTCAAACTTGGAACGTGTCAGGGCAAAATAAGGTTCAGTCCTACCAGTCTTTTATAAGATAATGAAATCCAACCGAAAGAAAGAATGACAAAAAAGATATACAACACGATAGCATCGGAAGAAAGAATGACAAAACAAAAAACGGAAGGATGTAGATACTGGGGAAGACCTAGATTATCTTACTGCTACCAAATTGACCGTGTCTTATTAAAAGGGCAAGTCAATAGCCTCCGTAACCGACGAGCGTATATGACGAACTATGGGAGTGTAGGAAGCCAGAGAGGACTGTAAGGAAAAAATCTGTTGGAACTCTATACGCTCAGACCATCCAGCAAAGGATCTGGTGTGATGGCTGGAAATCCGACCAATTTAAAAATGGAAGCTCTAGAAATTTTCAATTTATCACTACGTCAGTTGAACTAGGTTACTGTCCGCTGTATGAATAATAGTGCACTTTATGTGACAGGGGATTTTGCGAGAAACTCGTGTGAATAGTATTGTGGCTCCTTCCTTACCTAAGCGGGCTTTGTCCACGGCAAGGCGTTCATCCCTACGGAAAGGCTCAGTGTTCAATGTCTTTGACAAGGGTTTTAACGTCGCAAATTAATATTTGTTGCTACATAAATTAATTTTAATGTTTCCTAATTTGTTAGTAACCCTAGCTGTCCAAAGTGGAATGTGTTTACTGAGTTCTTAGATTTACGCGACTATTACACATGAAATAAAACTATTTGTCGGATTTTATCGCGGTTTATTTTTAATTTTTAAGTTCCCGACGTTTCGAGTGCTTTGCTGCTGTAAGACCATGGGATCACCATGGGTGCTCCCATGGTCACGGGAGGGACTCGCACTCGAAAATCCGAAAATAGTTTTCTATCTATCTATATCATCACGCCAGATCCCTTGCAGGGTAGGCAGAGAGTACAGAGTTCCAACAGGCTCTCTGGCTTCCTCCACTCTCATAGTTCGTCTCATACACGCTCGCCGGTTACGGAGACTCTTGACTTTTCCATCAGATAAGACTCGGTTTATTTGGTCGTGGTAAGATAGTCTAGATCTTCCCCGGTACCTGCATCCTTCCACTTTCACATTGTTTATCTGTTTTGTCATTCTTTCATATGGCATTCTTTCTATATGCCCAAACCAACGGAGCATGCCCTTTCTCATCTTTACACCGATACTATCTTTCATACCAACTCGCTTTCTTACTACGCTGTTACTGATGCGGTCGGTCAGCTTCACTCCGCATATCTTCCGCAGAGCTCGCATTTCTACCGCATTGATCCTACTTTCATTCTCCTTCTTACATACCCAGCTCTCGCTACCATATAACAGCGTTGGGACAAGAACTCCGTTATATTTGGCCAGCTGCACCTGATGGCTTAAGTGCCGGCTCCCAAATAGCTTTCCCATCGCACCATTCACCCTGTTCCCTGCACTCACTCTTCTTTCTATGTTAGCGGTGTATTTCCCATCCTTACTGAAGGCATCCAAGATATACAAACTCACAACACATCGTTACCAACCACAATCCTTACATTCGTTCTGGTTTCTTCCCTTTCAAAAACCATAATCTTGGTTTAAAAATAGTTTTATTTCATGGAATGTGTTTATTCATTAGTCGTTTTCAGTATTGTACCTTCCATTCTTTGTATGACAAATATGCAAGTTGATTGTCATCATTACTTTAAAATAACTTTTAAAATAAAGGGGAAACCGATTTCAAAGAGAAAAAAATTTAAGTCGTGCTGGATAGTGCAGTTTGTTACTGATAAGGTTTAATACCGTTTTTATTAAAATGGGAACACTTCCCAACTTAATTAAGCCCAACGCAAAAAGAATCATCAAAAAAACAGAAACGGATTGTAAACTTCCTCCTTTTTCGAATTCGGTTAATATTCTGATTACCTGTACCTATACGATTAACACAATACTTATAATAACTAAATCTACAGATTCGTATTATTAGTTGTTAAGGAGTTCCCTGGTGTATCTGCAAAGACCAAAGTCCAATACCGATGAAATTAAAATAGGACCTTGGAGTTATCCTGAACCCAATACGAAAAGAATAATAAAATCTGTCCAAAATTGACGGAAATATCCGCGAACATTCATAAAAAAGCATACAACCTCCTCTTTTTTTAAGTCGGTTATAAATAGGTAGATTACAAGCAGTTAATCGAGTAGGCCGGACGATTTAGTGCAGTGGTTAAGAGCTTGAGCTGCTCCGCTCACTGTGTCTAATAGTCGCGGGTTCGATTCCCGCACGGGACAAATCTTTTTGTGATCCACAATTATTTGTACCGGTCTGGGTATTTGTGTTTGTGAATTTTCATGTTTGTAAACGCACCCACAACATAGGAATAAATCCTAGTGCGAGGCTACGTTTAAAAAAAAAAATGCCGTTGCTAACCTTTAGTGGCAGTGGACGAAGCATATGTCTCGTAGAAGTAACGGTCGTCGGGACAGAAGGGTTCTTAAGTGGCTACCACGTACCGGAAACCGTAGAGTGGGCAGCCCCCCTACAAGATGGACTGATAACCTGATGAAGGACGCGAGTAAAAGTAAGATGCGTTCAGCGCAAGGCCTTGGCATCTTGGAGGGATGTAAAGACATCGCCAGGACTACCGGCCTTGTCCAGGCAGGACAAAGGTTCTGCCTGGAAGTTCTTCAGCTGAAGATAGAACCAAGAAATCTAAGTAAGTATACCTATGAAGGAATAAGTAAGACCTTACCCTAAGCACTACCTTATGTACTACCCTAATAAACTGTATTTAGGTACATACTATTTTAACCCACAATCTGATACGTTCCAAGTCGGGCAATCCATTTCCCCAGGATCCACGATCCGATGCGAAAGTACAAGCTGCGCTATATCGATTTTACTCTTAATTTCACACATATTCGGTCCGTTGCACCTTTTGGAGCGCAATAAAAATAATTTTCTTTGTTCAGCAGTCCATGCGCGCTCGAAAACGGGTTAATGACAACAAAATTGATGAATTACCTCGAGCCTTTCTCACCTTGCTTCAAAAGAGTTTGGTGTTGTTCTCGAAGTTCTTCGCCAGCCTCTCTTCCTCAATCACACTAGCTCTTTAACGCTTTTCTTTCACTGAAGTTTTGGTGGCATTCTTGCATTGCCGGTATATTTCTTTCTTCATCTCTGTCATACTGTCATTTAGATTCAAACAAGAAACATAGTCATGGGCAGCTACGGTGTATGGTAAAATTATTGAACGGAGAATGCGCGAGAAGTCCGATGGAATGTTGTGCGAGGCACAGGGAGGCTTCAGGTCTGGAAGAGGATGTTCGGATCAAGTTTTCTCCCTACGCAACACCGTAGAAAAGCATCTGTAAGTAGGCCGGAAGGTTTTCTGCGGTTTTGTGGACCTGGAGAAGGCGTTTGATAGAGTCGTGCGAAAGATACTTTGGGACATTTTGCCAGAGTATGGTACAAACGGCACCCTGTTACGAGCCGTCTAGTCCACCTATGTGGACAGCAAGGCATGCGTACGAGTGGGTGGTAACATGTCACCTTGGTTTGACGTTAAAATCGGCGTCAAACAGGGTTGCGTGTTGTCCGCTAGACTGTTTATAGTATATCTGGATAAAAGTCTTCAAAGACTGAATGCGATGAATGAAGGGGTAAAAATGGGTGATCTAGTGGTAAACCACCTATTGTATGCAGATGACGCATTTTGATAGCGCCAACAGCCACTGATCTGCAAAAACTAGTCACAGTTATGAGAGATGACTGCATAAACAATGGCTTACATTTGAATGTGAAGAAAACCAAAATTATGATTTTTGAACGGGAAGAAACCAGAACGAATGTAAGGATTGTGGTTGGTAACGATGTGCTGGAGCAAGTGGATGAGTTTGTTTATCTTGGATGCGCCTTCAGTAAGGATGGGAAATACACCACTGACGTAGAGAGAAGAGTGAGCGCAGGGAACAGGGTAAATGGTGCGATGGGAAAGGTATTCGGGAGCCGGCACTTAAGCCATAAGGCGCAGCTGGCCATATATAACGGAGTTTTTGTCCCAACGCTGTAATATGGTAGCGAGAGCTGGGGATGTAAGAAGGAGAATGAAAGTAGGATAAATGCGGTAGAAATGCGAGCTCTGCGGAAGGTATGCGGAAGAAGCTGACCGACCGCATCAGTAATAGGGTAGTAAGAAAGCGAGTAGGTATGAAAGATAGTATCCGTGTAAAGATGAGAAAGGGCATGCTCCGTTGGTTCGGGCATATAGAAAGAATGCCAGAAGAAAGAATAACAAAACAGATATACAATGCGAAAGTGGAAGGATGTAGGTACCGGGAAAGACCTAGACTATCTTACCATGACCAAATAGACCGTGTCTTATCTGAAGGGCAAGTCAAGAGTTTCCGTAACCGGCGAATGTGTATGAGACGAACTATGAGATTGGAGGAAGCCATAGAGCTATGCTCGGCGTTTCTCTACGCGATCGAATCAGGAATGAGGAGATTCGTAGAAGAACCAAGGTCACCGACATAGCCGTTAAGATTAGCAAGCTGAAGTGGCAATGGGCGGGCCACATAGCGCGTAGATCGGACGGGCGTTGGGGCAGAAAGATTCTAGAGTGGAGACCACGTATTGGCAAGCGCAGTGTGGGACGACCGCCTGCCAGATGGACCGACGATCTTGTGAAAATCGCAGGAAGTCGTTGGATGCAGGTGGCATCGGACCGGTTACGCTGGAAAGCGATTGGGGAGGCCTATGTTCAGCAGTGGACAAGTATAGGCTGAGATGATGATGATGATGATGATGATAGAGATATGTAAGGAAAGAACCTGTTGGAACGTTGCACTCTCTACCTACCCTGCGAGGGAGCTGGCGTGATGATATAGATAGATAGATTGATAGAAATCTTATAAACACGAGTTATAACATTTCGAATCGATATCATCACATCCATGTCATCAGATCCTATACGGGATAGGCAGTTAACTACATAGTTCCAACAGGTTATTTTCTGTAGATCTCTCTGACTTCCTTCTCTTTCAAAGTTAGATTTATTTATTGTGTTAACGAGATTTTAATCAATAGCCTGCTGTCTACGGCAATTGAAAAGATACACTAGCCTATTCAGTCGAAAGATTATCACAAAAAATCTAACCAAAAACTGTTGAATCACTGCACTAGCTACCGCAGGGGCCTACCCCGCAAGGAATCTGATCAGATAAATAGATTTAAATAAAGTATAAGGTATATTTATAGGGGATTTTAAAAATTAAGTCATTTGAAGTTTGAATACACGCCTACAAAATTTATAATAGCAATCACAGGCTGAAAAGAGCATTGCTGGTTTACTTGGTTTAGAATGTTCTTAAATTAGTTGATGCCTACTGAAGTCGATAGGAAATGAATATTTTATACCTTACAATTTCATTTGTTTATGTGTAAAACGATAATTTTCAATCTAATGTCCACTCAGAAAGTATATGAAAAGAAGTCCGTGTGTTCACCAAACAATTCACAAAATACCGATGTATCATGCTATCCCCATCCCATCAGCTTTTTGTTGCAAATTATAATGGCATTTCAATAAATGTCGTGGGTTTAAGGTAGCCACTTTATCCCTCAGCCGCAGCAATTAATAAAGAACGCGTAGGTCTGGTTGTTAGCATGCAAATGCCGCAATTCCTCAAGAGATTCCGCCAACTGCATAAGAAGAAAACCTTAAATGACACTAATGACGGATGATAGGTACCTTGTGTCACTAATCCGATCAGTATTTTGTCCGACAAAATATAAAGGCTTATCAATAAAAGTCATTGATATACTTTATCCCACAGCCGCAACAATGAATAAAGAAAGCGCATAAAAGGCGTAGGTCTGGTTGTTAGCATGCAAATACCACAATCCTCGGAAGATTCCACGACAATATTCAAGTCGTTAGTGTTTGTGTGGCCAACTGCACAAGTGCAAAAAGGGTGCACCGCGTCGCTGATGGAAATGACAATTTAATAATAGTTCCACTCTCACTACGATTTACCGGTACTTTTATGAGATTTGAACAATTTTATTCTATTTATTCTCTTTAAATTACGAGTGCGTTATTGCTTACGGCGCGTGGTGTGAATACGGACCATGAAATCTTATCACTTTAAATTACATATGATTGTTAAATTGGGGTATGATACGGCTAGCGTCGAGGTCATGTGTTCGAATCCTAAGTTCGACAAAATCAAAATTAAAAACTTTTATTCATGACGATGATCAAAAAGTACTTGATAATATTTACTTAAGACAGCTAAAAAGCTAGATTACTTAAGAATCTACCAGCTAGTTAGTCGTGAGCGTAGAGTTAAGTCGTGCTCAGTATAATGGAAATAGTCTCGCTTCTTTTTAATCATTTTCATGGGGATCTAAGATTGTCAGTGATATGTTGGTATTCTCAATACACACATGGAAAATACAGTCGTGACGGTGTTTTTAATAAAAATACTCCCATTCTTTTCTAACAAAAAATTATAAAAGAATCGAAAAAATGTTTCATATTCAGCACCATTATAACGTGTGATTGGAAGGTTCAAAGACTTTTTTAAATCGCAACAACAAAGGGCTGTAAGGGACGTATCAAAGAGGACATTGGGTGGACCAATTCCTCGCTTCGTTTTACCTGTCTGCCCGAACCGCTTGAAAATGAGTGATTTACCTTGTCTACTATATTTTATCTTTATACGAAAGATGTATTTACAGCTACTATGAGTTAAATGTAACAAAACAGTATTAAAAGATAAGGATGATGTATCTTGGGATTATAAAAGTCAAAAAATGGTTCATCTCTCTTTTCGGTTCCCAGCCAAGCTAGGGTAATGGTTAGAAAACAGGTGTAAAAGTCATTTGCGATTAAAGTTTTTTTTTTGACGCTGCGAAAAAGTAAGATCTCGCAGATAGAATTTTTGAATGTAATACACGATTGGAACGTTAAAAATAAAATTAATTTGACCTTTTTTAAAAAAAGTAAAATTCTTAAAAAGGTAAAGTTCTTAAGAACTCACTCAATAAATACTTGTTTTTGTTTGCGTATTTGTATATAGCTACTTATGGAAATATATGATTTTTAATGCACCTATGGCACAGGAATAGTTGTGAAGAAATATTTTTTAATCAAACTCCAATTTTTAATCGTCTTCAAATATATTGCAGGCCAGTAATCTATTTTATTTTTACTTTTTTATTTTTTTGATACAACATCCACAGCTCTTAAATATATTACAACCTCAACTTATGCTCTAAGCTTACAGCCAAGAAAGAATTTACATTTTTTGATTATTTTTTTTTATAATCCAACAGCCAGTAGATTAATATAAAACATTATACACTAAATAAGAAAATATAGTTGTGAACGAATATTACATATCTATAAGAAAAAGTTACATATGTTGTGTGCGTTTGCATGTGTGCGCGTGTGTGTGTGCGTGTGTGTGTGCGCGTGTGTGTGTGCGTGTGTTTGTGTGTGTGTGTGTGTGTTGGTTATTTTTTGCCCTCCCGTTTTAAAAACTGCATAACATCTCTTTTAAATGCACTCTTATTACTGTGGAATATATCACTGAAGTGAAATTTCTTATTATGGACTTTTTGTAAGCGGTTAATTACAGAATGTTGTGCATAATGTGTTGATGATCTAGCAACAGCAAACAAACTTGTGTGCCTAGTTCGAGTTTCAGGAGCACAGAAACAGAGGACTCTATCAATCAACGCTGCACAATCAATGTGCCCATTACACAATCCATGTAAGAAAACCATATCCAGTAATGTACGGCGGTTCTCCAGCGTTGTGAGATTGTGGTACCTACATGATGTTTCGTAGTTATTGGAATTTCTTTAAGAATAAGAAAGTTTAAGTATTTTATAAACTTATGTTGAATTTTTTCCAAATTCCAAAAGTTGACAAGCGTTATGTAATGAGGGTTCCATAGCGTACTGCAATATTCGAGAATACTTCTGACATACGAGCAATAAAGTAGTTTTATGCAGTTAATATCAGAAAAAGGTTTACTAACACGCAAGATAAAACCAAGGCTTTTGTAGGCTGAGCGCATTATAGCATCGATATGGTTAGAGAATGTTAATTTAACATCGAGTAGGATTCCTAGATATTTTACTAGCTTTTCTTTATTTATATTAAATTGATTTATTTGATATTCAAATTGAATCGGATGTATCTTTATCGTAAAAGAGATATAATGACATTTACTGACATTATTTCCTATACGATTATCTACGTAATAATTTCCAAGCCTATTAAGATCGGCCTGCAGTTTTCTACAGTCAGAGTGATCCTTGATTTTCATAAAAAAATTTGTGTCATCAGCGTACATTAGGAACCTAGCATAATGAAAACACTTTTTTACGTCATATGAGTAACACGCGTACAGAAGGGACCCAAAATTGAGCCCTGAGGGACTCCAGAGGTAATTTCCACAAAGTTAGAACAAAATCCTCCAACAACTACTGCTTGAGACCGTTTTTGTAGATATGATTCCATCCACCTCAACAGATTACCTCGTATGCCCAGTTCATGTAGCTTACGTAATAGTATGATGTGGTCTACACGATCAAAAGCTTTCTCAAAATCAGTATAGACCACATCCACTTGAGAGCCACCGTCCATGTTCGTGGCTACGTAATCAATTAATGTACCCAAATTTGATGCTGTAGAACGTCCTTTAATGAATCCATGTTGTTCTGAGGGTATTGAAGGCGATACAAAGGGATATACGTGAGTGTGAACAACTTTCTCTAATAATTTACTAAGGACGTTGAGTATTGATATCGGCCGGTAGTTCTCAATACCGGTTCTGAGCCCTTTCTTATGTATAGGAACAACATGTGCTTTCTTCCAAATATTCGGAAAGAAACCATCACGAAGACATCTGTTAAAGAGTAATGCTATCGGGAAAGACAAAGATTTTGCGCACTTAACGAATAATATGGATGGTAGTTTATCATGTCCAGCTCCTTTTGTAGTATCGAGCTTACTCATTAGCTTTTCGATTTCCTCTGAAGTAATTTGAATATCATGTATAATATTATATGAATGTGTATAATCATTATGCACAGGTGAATAATTATTATTTGGTAAACTAAAATTTGTCTTAAAAAACTGGTTAAAAGCTGAACAAATATCTTCCCCGTTGTTCAGTTCCATGTCACCATATGTCATATGTAAAGGGTAATCGGAACAATTTTTGCGTTTAGATTTAACGAAATTCCAGAACGCTTTAAGGTTGGATTTTATTTTTTCTTGAGTGTGTGCTAAATACGATTTATAACATTCTTTTTGTAATATTTTCTGCCGTTTCCTTAATTCCGAAAAGTCTACATAGTCTATCGGATTTCCATACTTTTTCCAGTTACTGTGTATTTTATTTTTTTCCTTTATTAATTTAATGAGAGCTCTGCTATACCAGACTGGATACGAATAAACACCACTGCAACAGACTTTTGGCACATACCTATCGATCAAGTCATTAATTAACAAGTAAAATTTTTTAAAAACACCGGTTGTTGTCATTTGTGATAAAGGACCAGTCCTGTTTAATAAGTAAGTGATTTATACTATAGTAGTCTGCCCGTCCAAACTGGTATTTTATCCTGAAACCAGGCTTGAGTGAGGGTACCAATATATCAGTGGCAGTTATGTCAATTGAAGGATGATAAGAGTCCTCGGTGACAAGCATAAAGTTAGATTTCTGAGTTTTAAGAGGAAAAGTTGAAAACACCAGGTCAAGACTGTTATTGCAACTGTTTAAAAGGGTATTGTATTGAGAGAGACCTATGAAAGTACTATGTGATATGAGACTAGATGCTGCAGTTTGAATATCCACTGATCCCCTTCTAATAATTGCAGGTTCACCCGAAGTCCAATCTAGGCATGGCAAATTAAAATCACCAGTAACAATCAAATGGTCATTTGGATGTTTATCACGAATATCTGAAAGTACATTGATCAAATCATGTATTCGTAATGGTATTTGACGGTTTGGGGGTATATAAACTACTGCAATGTGCATATCATACAAAGAGTCAATCTTATTAGCAGGGATTGTAACCGACGATTTAGCGCAGTGGTTAAGAGCTTGAGCTGCTCCGCCCACTGTGTCGAATAGTGGCGGGTTCGATTCCCGCACGGGACAAATCTTTGTGTGTCCACAATTATTTGTTCCAGTTTGGGTATTTGTTTGTGAATTGTCATGTTTGTAAACGCACCCACGACACAGGAATAAATCCTAGTATGGGGCTACGTTTAAAAAAAAAAAAAATATGCATTAAAGTTCATTACAATGCCATTCCAGTCTCGGACGGGCCTGCAATTTTGATTTGCATAACAACATGAAACCTCCAAGGGACCCTCTGTCTTTACGAAAAATATTATATTTACCATCACATAGTTCGGCATCCAAATTACCATCACACAGCCAGGTTTCAGTAACTATGACTCTATCATTTTCAGATAATCGAATATTATTATAGAAAGTGTTAGTTTTCGTTCTCAGACCGCGGACATTTTGATAAAACAAGGTTAGTTTATTACTAGTTTCAACCATTTTCAATGATGTAGCTATATTAAAACTGATAATGAAACATAAGCAGATTTTATTAGACAATATGTGGGTTTAAAATGCTCGCACTTTGTATTGCAACAGAATAGGAGACTAGTATGAGTTCTGCGAAAAGGGGCAAAGTGTTTGTGACGTAAATAAAAAAAGAGTGATGCGGAGAAAAATGTGTATATGATGTATTTGTGTAATGTTGCGTTATGAGGCGTGTTAAAAATGCTCTGAGTATGCAGTTTACTTTTTAATTTAAAAATTTGTGTATAAGCTGAGGGAGGTTTTAGACCTCCCTCAGCTTATCTTCTGTGACATAACCAAACGTGGTTTCCGTTTTTTTTCTCAGAGTTACATTATTATTGTCCGAATCATCAGCGGAATTGGACTGCGACTGATGTAGCGAACGTATAGGTGTGTTCATATTATCTTTTTTAGGTAATTTGCTCTTGCATTCCAAACATCTCCAACTACGGCTATTCTCATCATTCATCGCTTTGTATCGCTTTGGTGAGAGATTAGCGCATTGAAGGTCATACTTCTGCTTGCAACCGAGGCAGCTCATATACCTTTTCTCTGCTATCACCACTCTGCAAGCGTTACAAGTTTGCTTATCCATATCTTGGCAGGGTTTGTAGAAACAACAACGCCTTTCGAAAAAATTCAATATAGGTGTTGTTAATTAGCTTAGCTCTTGTAATTTATTCAGGCGCTATAGAAATTAGCGCTACTGTGCACGATCACAGCAGGTTGTGGGTAGGCAAGATAATTTGCACGAAGTTTATAGAAAGAAAATTTATCCTTACTCCTTGGTTTGTTGATATTTGGTTGCGGTGATCACACAGCCATACGGCTCACCACAAGAGCTTCACACACATGTATAACACTCGTAATAGTAAGTACTTTAAACACAGAATTTGAGTTTAAACGTGCTATAACAGTGTTTACTCTACGACGGTCAAGTACGAAGTTCAAGTTTTCATATAATTCTGCATCTCGATTGATCGTTTACTTCAATTTTCTTATTAAACTGAACCTGAGCAAGCCCCTCGGGTATTGTTGTTCTATTTAGTTTTGATTAAATTTATCATTGCCTCCGAGGCCCGCCAGCTGGTTAACTTCGCTAAATTTCATTATATTTTTGTTTATTTTATATTGCCTGCATTTTAATTGATTTTGAGATTCTTAGAAAGCAATGAAAATTATGACAAGTTAAATCCGTATTCTTTAATTTATACAAAACCTATATAATTGAGGTGTGTATCGCTTTATGATCACGAGGTCCTGGATGCAAATCCCAGGTCGGAAAAATGTAGTTTTCAAAACTTCCCAGTATGAGTCCGGAGTCTGGAATTGTGTCCGGTTTATGTCAATAGGCTCGCCTCCTATTACATGGAATCAAATATCGTCGGCGAAACGTGGTAGTACTCACTAAACCTCTGCCATCCTCGTTTAGGGAATATACGCGTGACATGTTTTTTTTTTAATTTCTAAAATTATAGAGTACTTCGCGCTAGATGCGGCGACTACTCAGAATTCAACATATTTTTTACTAAATATAAAAAATGTATCTCAATTCATTTAGCTGGTGCAACACCGTAAATGTATGCCCCAGAGAAAATTTACAACATACGCTTCAAGAAAATTTTGCACCCATTTACATCCATTTGGAAACCATAGTAATCTCAAATCATCAAACTTAGCCATCAAAATAGACATCTACTAATACTGCCACAGGTTACGACCAATATTGATACCTAAGTTCAAATATAGTTAGCCAATCGAGATGTAATTTCGCGTCTGAGAGCAAATACCTCCAGTGAACTCGGTATCGGTATTACAGCGGGAGTCTCTTGATCCTCCGACTAGCGAATAAATCTAGATTTATAACGTAGAAAGTTCTTACATTTTTATTGCCGGACTATCGATTCGAATGTTCCGATAAAAACATTGAATAATATTATGGATTGGTTCGTTGCGACATGGAAATGTAACGTTTTCTTGGTAAAAAGAGATGGGAAGTGTATGCGTGTGTATTATCCTTCTATTTTGCCCAGCTGTGGGATAGTGTAGAATGTCATCATTCATTGTCCCACTGATGGTTTCTGGTGGATAAAAGTCTGTAAAAAATCAACTTGAGAGATAGGCATACTTCAACATGTGGACCCAAAAAAAAAAAAAAAAAAAAAAAAAAAAAAAAAAAAAAAAAAAAAAAAAAAAAAAAAAACCATGGCAACCACTGTCAACGACAGATGTCGTTTTGAATAAATAAGAAATAATTACGAAGAAAAATAGGAAAGATTGGACGAGAGACTAGGCCGTTCAGGGATCGGACGTGTCGCTCGGTGTTCTGCTTGAACTGTGTTGAGTTTCTTATTATTTTCGCAAAATTAATTTGTTGTGATGGAATGTCAAAAGTGTAAGAAAGTTCTTTCCAAAAAAGGATCACATTTTTCATGTCAAGGACCATGCCAAGGTATCTTTCATAGATCCTGCGTAAAAGGACTCGCGGCGGACATGAAATCGGGAAAGAATCGGATTTACTGTAATAACTGTGAAGACGAGGGTTCTGATGAGGATGAACCTTACGAGGGAGTACAAGACGTGCAAAAAATCTTAAAGGATATTCATACAAAGGTTAGCGTAATCCCCGTATTAAAAAAGCATTTAGATTCAATTCAACAAAGTATCAGTGTGCTCTCAGATAAATACGATACACTATTGGTAGAACATGAGCTAGCGAAGGATAAAATATCGAAGTTAGAGAAGAATGTGTGTAATATCAACAATAAGTGTATCTATTTAGAGAAGTGCAACCTTGCTCTTGAAGAAAAAGTTTTTAACCAGGAGCAGGCGTCACGACAGCATAATCTGGAGGTAGTTGGAGTTGAATGTTTACCCGCAGAAAACATAAAGGAGGTAGTGGCAAAAATTGCCAATTGCATCGGTGCAAGCACTAACAATATTGAATGGGTACGGCGCAATAGATCACTAAAGCAAGAAATGAAACCGCCTTCCATAGTCGTAGCCTTTAAGACATCGGGTATGGAATGCAGAGATAGCTGGCTCGCCAAACGTCATAAGCTGAACGAAATCACAAGTAACACAATCACCGGCGGATCAAAGAACCACAAAATTTATATAAATGAGGATCTTACAAAGACTACAAAAGCTATATTGTGGAATGCTAAAAAACAACTTCGCGGTGTTTATAAATACGTATGGATATCAAATGGAAAAGTTCTGGTGAATAAAGATGAAGGAGACAAAGTCATATGGTTACGATCTGAAAGCGAAATAACTAATTTATTAAAAATAAAGTAGTTTCATTTCGTTCACATACTGTAACTACTTCAATTTTCTTTATGTTTTTAAAAGACTTTATTTCTATTTGTTTATTCTATTTTTTAGTTAATGATACTTTTTAAAATTCGCGGACGCTACTTTTGATTTTATAATTGATAATGATGTTAACTTTACCAGTTTTAATAACATGAATGACTGGTTGGATACATTTGGAAACATAGAAGCTTTGAGCATTTTGCATGTAAACATTCGTAGTTTAAAAAAACATTTTAGTGAATTACTTGTAATATTAAATGATAGTATAAAGCATTTAGACATTATTGTTATAACAGAACCTAATATAGATTACTCATTATTATCAATGTTTAAAATAAATGGCTATGATGTTAACAACTATACACGAGCGGGCCGTTCCGGTGGGGGGGTCTTAGTGTACACGCGTGAGGCGTTAGGAGCATGTGTGTGCGATTTGTTGCCGGTCACTGGAATGCGCTCGGCAGAGTGCGTTTCCACTATAATTAATTATAATGGTGAAAAAATTTATGTTATATCTATGTATAGACCGCCAAGAATAAATAATCTAAATAAAGTAAGCCAGTTTTTACTTGAATTTCGATGCCTCTTGGAAAATCTACCACAAAATTCCAAAGTGTTCTTCTGTGGTGATATAAATATTAATTTATTAAACTACGAAGACAATCACGTCACTACTTATGAAAATTTATTATCTGAATACGGATTCCAAAAGTGCATTGAAGATGTTACGCGAAGAGAAATTTTATTAGGAAATGTAGTACAATCTTGTTTAGACCACATTTACGTTAGAGCAAGTAACACACGTATTCACTCAGCGGTAATAAAGCATAAATTATCTGACCATTATTTCGTCTCGGCTGTAGTAGAATGGAAACGAACTCCGTCGAAACAGCTGTCCCACTCCGATGCGACCCGACTTGTGCGTTCATCTGCGCCACAATTCGCTATTACGAAGCGAGTTCTAGACAATAGAATGGTCAGAGACAAATTATTAAATACAGACTTTGAGAGGTTCTTATCGATTAATTGCCCAACTGAATTATATAACTCCTTTACACAATTATTTAATGATATTTATAATGATTGTTATACAAATAAAACTGTCAATATTAGTAATAGAAATAACAAAGGATGGATAAACAATAGTTTGAAGAATATGGTAAGAGAAAAAGACAGACTTTTTGAATTATGGAGTAACGACCCAAAAAATATGATAAAGCGTCTTACTTACACTAAATACAGAAATAAGTGCCAGAAAGCTATTAATAAAAGTAAAAATGTTTATGATCAGAATAGCATATTAGAATGTCATAAGAATATTAAACAGGTATGGGAAAAAATTAACGAACTATTAGGAAATAACAAACAGACCATAGACGCACTTATTCTGTCAAATATGAAAACGCAAGGAAACGCCAGAGATATAACTAATAATTTTGCTACAACTTTTTCAGATGAAGTTAATAATATAATACATAAGTGTAAAGAAAATTGGTTACCTAGAGCAACTTATGTAAAACCTGTTGACGTAAGCATGAGATGGCAACCAGTGACGAGTTTAGATATTAAGAATACAATTAAAAACATGGATATTAACAAGTCACCGGGTAGCGATCTAGTGCGTATGTCCGATTTAAAACTTGTTTGTGATAAGATTAGCTCAGTCCTGGCTAGACTTGTAAATTTATCTGTGAAAAATTATGAGTTCCCTATGAAGTTAAAAGAGGCAATAGTTCGTCCAGTTCATAAAAAAGGTGACCCGAAAAATATATCCAACTACAGACCTATATCTATATTGTCAAGCATAGATAAAATATTTGAGCATTGTGTAGTTAAGCAGTTAGGGGACTATCTAAAGGCTAATAATGTATTAAACAAGTGTCAATACGGTTTTCAAAAGGGCAAAAGTACAAACACTTTATTGGCAAATTTCACAGATGAAATTAATAATTATTTAGGTGATAAAAAGTTTGTAGTAGCAACATTTTTTGATTATAAAAAAGCGTTTGACACTTTACAAACGGAAACCCTACTTAGTGCATTGGCTGAGTGCGGAGTGAGAGAGCCGCTTAATCATTGGTTCCGTGACTATCTCACAGCACGCTCTTATCGTGTGAAAGTGGGCGAGGCGTACAGTGACAGTAAGACAGTGCAGTGCGGCGTACCACAGGGATCGGGGTGTGGGCCTGTCTGCTACCTCATACACGTGAATAGCTTGTGCGGTGTACTAAGGCACTGCTCGGCATTCATGTACGCAGATGATCTTTGCGTGCTGCGCGCGGGCACTGACATCAATGACAGTTGCAGATTAGTGCAACAAGATATAGATGCAGTAGTAAAATGGTCGCATGACAATGGTATCGTGTTAAACGCAGACAAAACAAAATTAATGATTATACACTCACCTTATTTACACTTATCCTTAGAACCCCCCCTTTTATTCACTCACGACTATTCATGTATGCATAACAATCTAACCAATTGTAATTGTAAACCTATCGAACAGGTTAAATGTATAACTTATTTAGGTATGAAAATTGATGAAAACTTCTCTTGGTCTCAGCACGTAGACTATGTTTGCAATAAATTAAGAATATTACTAGGTAAATTTTACCATCTTAGTTACAGAGTTCCTATTAATACTCTAAGATGTTTATATATGTCTTTAGTTGATTCGATATTTAGTTACGCTCTCGATAGTTACGGTCTTACATTTAAAACAAACCTGGATAAATTAGAAACGCTTCAAATTAGATTTCTAAAACTACTTGTCAATAGAAAGATTAATAATAGCTGTAAGGATAACTATAGAAAGTTATTTCAAATTTGTAAAATTCTTCCAATCAGTTTAAAACACAAATTTCTTTTAATTGTAAACAATCGTGACCGTCGAGAGTTTTTAACTCCAGCAAGCAATGTGTACAGTACGCGCTTGGTGACCGACGGCAGATACAATGTACCAAGGGTAACCAACTACTTCGGTGACAGGGCGCTAAAAAAACGCATCCCATACATTTTGAATAGTCTGCCGGCGGCCATAAGGGGCGAGACAAATATAAAAAAATTTAAAAGGAATCTGAAAAAACATTACCTAAGTTTGTGTTAAGTTAGTGTTACCATTATATTAAGTTTGTAGATTCAACTGACCCCACAGTCAAACTGGTTGCACAGTTTTGTGGGGCGATGTTTTTTATGTTGTGCATTATGTTGTGATCGTAAATAAATAAATAAATAAATAAATTGGGAATTGGTAGAAAAAATATATGGTGTCCACATGCAATTGGATCCTATGAAGCTGCCTTAGTTTAGTTTAGTTTAAAAAAAACGTAGCTCCACACTAAGATTAATTCCTGTCGTGGGTGCGTTTACAAACATTGTGTGCGTTTACAACAAATTCACATACAAATACTGAAATCGAAACAAATAATTTTACGGATTATTTAGCGCAGTGGTTAAGAGCTTAAACCATTATGCCCCCTGTGTCTAATAGTCGGCGGTTTGATTCCCGCTCGGAACAAATCTTTGTGTGATCCACAATTATTTGTTCCAATCTGGGTATCTGTCTATGTGAATTTTCATGTTTGTAAACACACCCATGACACAGGAATTAATCCTAGTGTGGGCCTACGTTAAAAAAAAAAGAAAACCTGCAGGAATCGAACCCGCGACTATTCGACCCAGTGGGCGGAATAGCTTAAGCTCGTAACTACTGCGCCAAATCATTCACCTATAATGTATCCAACTTTGCTATCCGATTACCACATTATGTGGCAGCTGGGTCCAACGGCTTAATGTACCTTTTAAAGTAGGAAGACGCTCGATAGTAAATTTCCCACAAATGGCCACCGCGAGTCGAAAGAAACAGATCTTATAATTATTGATACAAGTGGGTACTACTCATACCGATTTAAAATCCAACCAAAAACATTCAAGACCTTAGGATTGCCATTAGGGAAAATAACCACGTATCTACAAAATATCTGAATCTAAAATCATTTCTTACAAGGGTATTTCCATATCGAAGAGATCTCTTGAACTAAGTAGCTCAGTTAAGCTCAAGTTCTAGAGTACTGGCAGTCCAATTTCCCTTAACTATGCATCGTTTTATCACATTACGTATTTACGGCTCTCTTGAGAGCGCAACTCTGTAAATGGTCAGCACCATACATATAGATCAAAGATGCAAATTGTAACAGAAATGACACTTTTGGAAGAAGTTATCTTTTTTACCTTTATGACGTTTTATCAAATTATTCGCCTAAGTGTATCTCTAGTTTGCATCTATTGGACGAGTGATTAAGCATTTTGATAGAACTTCTTTCTTCATCATCACCATCATCTGAAAATTATCTACTGCAGGAACCATGCTATTCTAAGATAAGACCTACAACCAGTCTTGCGCCATCCAGGATTTACCTGCGATCTTCACCAGGTCAGTAGTTTCTCTTGTGGATCGTGGACATGGACCTTTAGAAGTTTAATATTTCTCACGGTTGTCGTTACTCCTAAGGAATTTACAATGATTCATTTCACACACCCAAACACCAAGCCCGAAATTTATGCCGTGTGGAGCTAACCTTGGTAGGATCTCCTACTTTATCCAATCAGTGGCCTGCGCTCTCACCAATGGAACAAATCGTTAATGTTAGTTACACGTTGTACCTCGGGCACCATCCTGAATACAATTTACAGGCTTGTTTTAATCTAGCAATATACATACTTTAATTAGAATTTGTTACACGAAACAAAAGGTACAAACAAACAGTAAATTCCAATACAAGTAAATCTAGAAAAGCATAGGCCTTTGCCATAAGACGTCCACTGCAGGAAAAAGGGGTCTCTAAGAACCATCACGACAAACAGGTTATGTTATAAGGGCCAGCTGTTACCTGAGATATTTCCCAGGTCTACGATCTATCTTGTGGGCTGGCAGGAGAAAGGTTTTTAGATTCATCGAAACAAGCACATTATGTTATACATATCCAGCTATTACCAGATACATTTACCAGGTCAATGGTCCAGCTTGTGTTTGCTTCTAAAAAGTATATTTTTGCTCTATAAACACTGTTTTATTTTCTATTAAATATGTATAATTTAGTTATTTTAAATAATTAATGACTTGAAAGCCGCATCATATGAGAGTTCAACACAAAAATTTCCATTAAATTTTTCATGACTTCACTCACTGACTGTCACTCAGCTACATTAATTTTAATATTAGCGCTCGTTTTAAGAGTACCTCACGTTTTTATTAAGAATATCTGAAAATTAAATAAAACTAATGGAGAGAACCAAACAAAAATGAAGTCACGTTCAGGATTAAAAGAATTTTAAAGAAGTCCACACTCAAACTGTTTCCTAGTCATAATATGCGGTTATGTGGACGCCAAAAAAATAAGTTAAAATACTAAGTCTGACTTTTCAAGCACTTAAATGGAAAAACCACTTGCAGAGCCAACGTCTTTTCATATGAATTCACAAATCATCCATTTTGCACAATGATAGAAAAATGAATGGCGTTTACCAACTGCCACACAAAACTTCCCCTGGACCTTTGAAGCTATAGAATAGGGTGTAACACGTGTGCTCTATGACATTCACGAGAATTATTGCCAAGTTTATTGGTTCATTATGATACCTGTGGGCCGTGTGGTATTCATCGTTTAGAGCTTCACGTAAGCATTTTCAATATTTCATGCGAATGGCTTTAATAAAATCACGTCGTATGTTATTTTTGGTATTGAAATCTGAGCGACGTGGTGTCGGATTTTTTATCCTACATACGGGAACTAACTCATATTATTTTTTGTTTGTTGAATAGTTTGTAGATAAGTGATAAGATCTGATTTGAAATTGGACCATGTTCAAAATGTTGCTGTTAGTATGCTGTAGATGACTGGCGAATGGACAGTGACAAAATTCACGTGGTGGTAAATGGTTGAACCATGGGTCTCTACCTATTCGTGGATTAAATTAATCGGGTAAACTAATAAGGGAATGTGCAATCACGTCAGGTTACTAATAAAATTTACCAATTAAATGTACAAGTGCGTTAATTTTTCGGTGAGTACTTTAGCCTTAATTTAAGAGCACCAGTTGAAAAAAATATACGATCCTTTATTATACTATCACTATTTGTGATTCTTAAAATCAATTATTCATATTTAAGTCTTTGTATTTCCGTCATTTTGAATACTTCGCAGCAAACACGATCACGAAAGGGATAAGAATCAGGTAAAGTTGAATAAAAATAAGCAATTATTACACCAATCTAAATACTTCATTACAAAATTATGCGAAAGCACCAACAATTAACTTCATCCGAGTTTACGGAACGTTTGCTGAAATTATTAAACTAAAAAATATAGGGATACCAGACAATTTTTTTAATTGAGCTTGAAATGAGAAATCTCGCAAGAAATTCCCTCCCTTGCCCTCCCGACAGGGAGCGGAGCGGTAAAGCGGTTACTACTAAGCAAATTGCATTCACCGTTGTGGAATTACCGTGGCAAGTTTTCACAAATACCTCGGCTGAAATTCTCACACGTCAAACATACTCCAGTAAAAAAGGGCACTGCGCCACCTAACACATTTCTAGTGCTAATTAAAAATGCAGAGAAAAATTGTGAAGAAAATTTATTAAAAGCTCTAACACATGTATAATGTTCGAAGCTTCAAAATATGTTCGTCCAGAAGATGGATTCTTATCAAGGTGAGCTTCAAGCTGCAGTGCCCTCCAATACCATTGCCAACTTGACAGCTGACTTTACAGCCTTTCGCACATTCATCATGACAACTCTTCAGTGTCTACAAGACCAAGTAGCCTTGTTAATGCACCAATGTGATGATTTGGAAATGAGAAGTCGTCGCAAGATTCTTCTTCTTCATGGTCTGCCCGAGAAGAGTAATGAGGATGTGTCGGCAACAGTGGCTAGAACAGTGGCAAACAATCTAAGTGTGCCAGAGTTAACATCAGGGGACATCATACGGTGTCATCGGATGGGCCGTTCATCATCAACCAACAAACCCAGGCCAATCTTGTTAAAGATTCGTGACATATACAATAAGTAAGACCTTACCCTAAGCACTACCTTATGTACTTCCTTAATAAACAGTACCCAGGTACATACTATTTTAACCCACAATCTGATACGTTCCAAGTTAGGCAATCCATTTCACCAGGATCCACTATCGGATGCGAAAATAAAAGCTTCGCTATATCGATTTTACTCTCAATTCCACACATATTCGGTTCGCTGCACCTTTTGGAGCGCAATAAAAATAATCTTCTTTGTTCAGCGGTCCAAGCGCGCTCGAAAACGGGTAAATGATAACAAAAGCTGCTTCGACACAACGTACCTTGTTATTGCAATCTGGAACTGATATGTTCATTGTCCTTCATACAATTTAATATACAGCCGACCCGTTGCAAATACGATGATAATAACTTGGCCTTTGTAACTTGTGAATAGCGACTGTAGCAAAACACGTTGCTGGTTTTAGATGCTATTAAAATATTTTTGGGAAAATTATTGTCATAAAGAAAACTATGAAATAATTGCTACCTACTGCTACCGGAAAATAGAATAATCTCTACTAAATACGGTTATTAAATATATCACATCCATGTCATCACAGCCTTTGCGGGATAGGTAAAGAGTATTTACAGAGTTCAAACAGGTTATTCTCTGCAGATCTCTCTGGCTTACTCCACTTTCATACTTTTTCTCATGGTCTTTAAAGTAAGATATATTTAATATGTTAGCCCGTTTTTATTCAATCTATCCACGGCAAGTGAGAAGATACACTAGCCTATTCAGCCTAAGGATTATCACAAAAAAAAATATTTACGAAAAACCTATTGAATAGCTGCACTGAAGGGGCCTACCCCACAAGGAATCTGATGTGATGATACAGATAGATTGATCTAACCCAAGTATAAGTATATTTAAAGAGATTTTTAAAATTAAGTTATTTGAAGTATCTTTATGCCTATAAATTTAAAATAGCAATTACAGGCTGAAGAGAACATTGCTAGTTTATTTGGTTGAGAACTTTTTTGTATTAGTTGTTGCCTTCTGACATCGATAGGAAATGTATATTTATATCTTTTATTTATTTATTACAGATCACCAATCAGATATACAAAGATTCTTCCAGTTTCATTTGTGTATAAAACGATGATTCTCTATCTAATTTGCACCCACGAAGTATATGAATTGATGTCCATGTGTTTACCAAACAACTCAAAAAACACCGATGTATCGTACTATCCTCCAGCCCGTCAGCTTTTTGTTGCAAATTATAACAGCATTTCAATATAGACTTGGGTATAAGGTGGCCACTTTATCCCTGAGCCGCAGCAATTAATAAAGAAAGCGTAGGTCTGTTTGTAAGCATGCAAATGCCGCAAATTCTCGGGACATTCCACAGCAATATTCAAGTCATTAGTGTTATTGTGTACAACTGCATAAGAACAAACCCTTAAATGACACTGGTGAAGGATGATACGTACCTTGTGCCACTCATTCAATCAGTATTTTGTGCGACAAAATATAACGGCCTCTTAATAAAAGTCATAGATATACAAGGTATAACGTAAATAACGCAAGACCTCAGACACTCCAATTAGATAATTGCTTGACAAATACAGTACGAAAACCAAATTCTCCTTTAATTTTCAAATTCAAAGTTTTTTTACCCTTTTTTTTAAACATTTATACCTCCATAAACGATGAAACTTGTGCATGCTTGTGTGCGTATCGAGAAATACGTTTTAGAAATGCATTTGAAATCTCCGTATTGCTTTGAATCAAGAATAAAATTAGTTTGTTATAGCGCACTAAAAGAGATTTTTTGCAAATTGAAAAAAACTGTAAGTTACATTAAACATTGTTGGAATCAATTCAGTTAACCATTTATAACAAACTACTTTCAGGTCTTGCGTTGATTATGTTACACTTTGTATATTCACTTTATCCCACAGCCGCAACAATTAATAAAGAAAGCGCATAAAAGGCGTAGGTCTGGTTGTTAGCATGCAAATGCCGCAATCCTCGGAAGATTCCGCGGCAATATTCAAGTCGTTAGTGTTTATGTGGCCAACTGCACAAGTGCAAAAAGTCTGCACCGCATCGCCGATGTAAATGACAATTTAATAATAGTTCCACTCTCGCTACGATTTACCGGTACTTTTATGGGATTTGAACTCTTTAATTTTATTTATCACATGAAATTATGACCGCCTTATTGCTGATGGCGCGTAGTGTGAATACGGACCATAAAATCTTAACACTTTAAATTACATTTGAAGCAACGTTGTTCTATTGGCGTATGATACGGCTGGCGACGAGTTCATGCAGTTGAATCCTAAGTTTGACAAAATCGAAATTAAAAGCTTTTTATTTATGACGATGATCAAAAATTACTTGATAATACAGCAAAAGTACCAAAAAGTACTTTGAAATAGAAAGTAAAAGCTAGATTACTTAAGACTCTACCAGCTTCCCCCCATTCGGTATGTCATTCCTGTAGAGAATAAGGGCATGAAATGCTGCGGTTGTCAACTTCAACGATCTATACTTAAAAACAAATTTTATTATTCCGAAATTAAGTCGTGCTCAGTATAATGGGATTATTCCTATTATACTGAGCACGACTTAATAATACAATTTCTTTTTCCAGAATAATACAATATTTTTTTTTTAAGTGAGACTATTCTCACTTCCTTTTATTACATTGGGATCTAAGATTGACAGCGATATGTTAGTGTTCTTAATACACACATCGAAAATAGTCGTAACGGTGTTTTTTAATAATAATACTCCATTCTTTTCCAGGAAAAATGATAAAAGAATCGAAAAAATGCACGTTTGATATACAGCACCAATATAACGTGTGATTGGAAGGTTCAAAGACTTTTTTAAATCGCAACAACAAAGGGATGTAAGGGACGTATCAAAGAGGACATTGGGTGGACCAATTCCTCGCTTCGTTTTACCTGTCTGCCCGAACCGCCTTTAAACGCGTGATTTACCTTGTCTACTATATTTTATCTTCATACAAAAGATGTATTTACAGCTACTATGAGTAAAATGTACCAAAACAGTATTTGAAAATAAGGATGATTTATCTTGGGGTTATTTTGTTACAAAAATCAAAAAATGATTCATCTCTGTTTTCGGTTCTCAGCCAAGCTAGGGTAATATTTAGAGAACAGTTGTAAAAGTCATCAGCGATCAAATTTTTTTTTTGACGCTGCGTAAAAGTAAGAACTCGTAGATAGAATCTTTGAACGTAATGCACGATTGGAACGTTAAAAATAAAATTAATTTTTCCTATTTTTAAGAACTCACTCAATAAATATTTATTTCTGTTTGCGTATTTTTATATAGGTACTTATAGAAATTTATGTTTCTTAATGCAAATGTGAAGCAACAATTTTTTAATTAAACTCCAATTTTTACTCGTGTTCAAAATATATTAAACTTGCTTTAGTTTAATAGGCCGGTAATACAATTCAAGTTTTCATATAAATCTGCATCTCGATTGATCGTTTACTTCAATTTTCATATTAAGCAGAACCTGAGCAAGCCCTTCGGGTATTGTTATTCTATTTAGTTTTGATTAAATTTATCATTGCCTGCGAGTTCCGCCAGCTAGTTAACTTCACAAAATTTCATTATGTTTTTGTTTATTTAATATTGCCCGCTTTTTAATTGATTTTGAGATTCTTAGAAAGCACTGAAAATTATGACAAGTCAAATTTGTATTGATTAACTAACTTTTGGAAACGTTTTCAATTTATACAATCACTATATCATCACGATACCTTGCGGGGTAGGCGGGGGAGTACAGAGTTCCAACAGGTTCTTTCCTTACATACCTCTCTGGCTTCCTCCACTCTCATAGTTCGTCTCATACACGCTCGCCGGTTAAGGAGACTCTTGACTTATCTTTCAGATAAGACTCGGTCTGTTTGGTCATGGTAAGATAGTTTAAGTCTTCCCCGGTACCTACATCCTTCTACTTAACTTACAAAACCTATATAATTGAGGTACATTTTCTAATTCAGCCCTGATTATAAAAGAAATATTATTATTATATCAATTAAAAAGTTTATATTGCAGCCTTGGCATATTGAGCAGTTGTTGGGTTGCCAGACTAGAAGTAGGGAAATAATATGGAGAAAACAGGTATTTAATACTTACCTACCGACGGGCACGATATAGGCATGGTACAATAATCATATTATGTAGATTTTTATTTAGATCTTTTTAACCATCGTAAATTTGCTTTGACTGCCTCGTTGGTCTAGTAGCAAAGCGCATCGCTTTATGATCACGAGCAACTTTATCGTCATTTCAAAGTTGACGATTACTATGCTGCTATTGCTGCCATCAATAATGATCTTCAAAATATTAATAATTAGGCAAAAATTTTGGTATCCTGGTCAACCCAGCAAAATCGCAAGCTCTCATTATTGGTGGCAGACACTTTTACAATCTTCTAAATCACCAGTCTCTTCCACAAGTTGCCTATGACTCCATTCCGATACCGTTTTCGAGTAGCGGCAAAAACTTGGGTGTCTACATAGACTGCAATCTGTCCTGGAATGTACACATTGCGGAAGTAAGCAGGAGAATTTATTACTCATTCCAGTCTCTCAAACGGCTCCAGAAGTTCCTGCCATGTAAAACTTACTCTCGCCCAATCTCTTCTTTTACCACTACTCGACTATGCTGATGTTAGTTTTCTTGATGCAACTGAAAAACTTCTCAACAAACTTGAGCGTCTGCAAAACTTGTGCATTCGCTTCATTTTTGGCCTTCGAAAGTATGATCATGTGCCAGATTTTCGGACTAAATTGAAGTGGCTCCCTATTTGGCAGCGTCGGGACACTCACATTCTTTCTTTACTTTTCTCTGTGCTTCACAATCCTAACTCCCCTGCATATCTTCGGGAACGCTTTGAGTATTTAGTTCCCAGGTAAAAGCTCTGTCGCTCTTTATCTTCTCTTCTTCTTAGTACTCCTTGGCATACATCGAGCCGGTATCATAGCTCACTCACTGTACGTGCTGTGCGCTTGTGGAATTCTCTTAGCTCTCTTAGCTCTCGATAGCTCCACTCCGCAGATTTTCAAGAAAAGAATTAAAGAACATTTACTATCTATGTAAGTTATATGTATGTATGTATTATATCAAGTAGTATATTTCATGTTATCGTATAGTGTGTAGTATATTTATAGGTATATATTTTATCTATATGTATTCTATCATTTTATTATCTAAAACTAGTCCCTGTTGTTCCATGTTCCCTGTGTATGTACACACATTTCTATTCATATTTTATTGTTTTGTATTTCCGTCACTCAAAGGTTTGCTGTCAGAGAACTCAATTTTGAGTTAAGCTCGCCTTTGTATATTTTATTTTATTATTATTTTGTAACATTTTCTGTGTGTGTACAATAAAGAATTAAAAGAACCAAATATCGTCGGCGAAACGTGCGTGTACTTACTAGACCTCTGCCATCCCCGCTTAGGGAGTATACGCGTGAATTGTTTTATTTTTAATTTTAATAATTATAGAGTACTTCCTAATATGCGGCGACTACTCAGAATTCAACATATTTTTTACCAAATATAAAAAATGTATCTCAATTCATTTAGCTGATGCAACACCGTAAATGTATGCCCCAGAAAAAAATTACAAGATACGCTACAAGAAAATTTTGCACCATACACCAAACACACCATACATCCAAATACACCATAATAATCTCAAATTATCAAACTTCAAGCCATCTACTAATCCCTCCAAGCCATCCTCTTCCCTCCGGATAGCAAAAGTGCTTGGTTGTGTACACTCCAGTTTTTATTTTTCTTTATTAACGAATAAATACGAATTCTGATCAAAATTATTAGTGCGCAAAAATAGGAGTGCAGAAACAATTAGAAGGCGTAACTGAAAGTGAGTAACAAACGAATTCCTGTCTCCTTCACTCTCGAAGTGCCAAAACCCTTCACTCAAATGCAAACAAAATACTGAGAGATCAACATACACTGGACGGACAAGCGTCGTGAAGGAAATCGTCTATCGGTGCCCAGTTAACAAGACCCCTTGCGCTCACGCCGATTAGGTAGTGAGATAACGTACGACGAGCCCCTAAACGAGATTTCGTCCTTATACAATCACCGAAGAGTGCTAATTAGTGTGTTACTATTACCGCAAGTATATCAATTGTGACTGCTGTCGGCCTGGTACTTTTTAACACGATTTAAACTGATATAATACGTTGCAAACCATGTCCATACGTCACAGCCCGCCTACTAGTATGCAGAAAAATAATGAGGCCGCGCGGCCTGCGTCTTTGAAAATACAGCATAGTATGGACAGATCGTTGTCAGACACGCAGCTTGCAGATTATTTGTTGGAAGATACTCACACTGGAAACACAACTCAGCGTTATAAGCGGAGAAGGGACGATGATGTCTCTGCTGACCTAAGTAGCTTTAAAGATGAGGTGAGAGGTATGATTCACTCATTTCTGACTTCCCAGAAGAAGGAACTTGAGACAATCACATCAAATCTCAAAGAGATACAGGAAACGAATCATAACATCGATACCTCTGTAGCCCTGCTGACAAGTCAAAATGAGGAATTTAGGAAGAAAATTGAGCAATTAGAAGGGCGGGCTAAGAGGGATGGTGAGCGTATTGCTCTGCTTGAGGATAAACTTGAGGACCTGCACAGAGAAAGCCGTAAAACCTCAATTGAAATTAAAAATGTTCCTAAAAGGAAGGATGAAAAAAAGGAAGACTTAATTAACATGGTTGTCAGCCTATCTAACACCGTAAACTGCAAGGTCGACAAGTGTGACATTCGGGATATTTACAGAGTAAACGGGAAGAGAAACACTGAAACAAATAGTCCAGTAATTGTGGAAATGGGCTCCACTATTTTAAAAAATGATGTATTAAAATCGTGCAAAATACATAATATTAAAAACAATAGAAATGGATTTACTGTAAATGAGGACGTTCCCGTATTTGTGTCCGAACAATTAACACCTAAGGCTGCACGACTATACTTTTTAGCAAGAGACCTTACACGAACAAAGAAGTACAAGTACTGTTGGACTTCATTTGGACGAGTATATGTTAGATTGAATGAAATGTCACCGATCATCCAGATTAAAAATGAATCGCAAGTTCACCATCTGCTTCAAGACCACAATGCCACATGACTATTCACTAAAAGCAGTTATTCTGTATCCTTCATGATGTTTTCCTCTTTTTTATTTAAGATTTATTTTTATGTAATTTTACACATAACAGACTTTATGCACATACACCTATCAGATAGAACACAACACAACTTTACACACCCACAAACACACTCACAAATAACGTCAATCAATTCAGACAAAACATTAACAAACGAATACGAATGTAAGAACACGGTACATAATTACTTTTACACACAAAACTTTGATACAAGATATTTAACCTTAACTATCAAATATATACAAGATATCAATTATACACTATGTAAAACTTCTAATACAAATTCTCATGATATTATAGCGATTCATTCAACAAGAACAAAGTCCAAACTTTGAATATCTTTAATTATGGATACGCTTCAAGCATTAAATGCAATCGATAATGTAGAAATGGCACATTCTATTGAATGTGATGTTTCTGATCTCACCAAGTATTATACACATAAAAGGAATGATCTTACTATAATGTCCCAAAATATAAGGAGTATATATTGTAACTTCGATGACTTTTATATAATGCTTTCGACCTTCAAATTTGAAATGGACGTCATAGTTCTTACAGAATGTAGAATATGTCCAAACAAACCAATCCCGCAGCTAAACAACTATAGCTCCTATGTAACCACTAATCACATAAATCAGAACGACGGGGTGGTAGTATATGTGAAAAATACACTAAAACACAAAATACAGGAAATAAAATTAACGCAAGCCTCTTGCCTCCAACTTAATACCATGGATACTGTAGTACTTTGTATTTATCGTTCACCGTCTAACATTAATGCTAGTAGTTTCATTGATACCCTGAGTGCTCACCTAGAGACTCTTACTACTCATAAAAATATAATTATTACGGGAGACATAAATATAAACATTAAACAAAAACTAAACGAAAGGTCTTATGAATACAATAATAGGATTAGTTATCTTGATGTACTATCGTTATTCGGTATTCTTCCCGGACATGCATTACCAACTAGGGAGGATAATTGTCTCGATCATTATATGCTAAAAATAAACGCATCAAAACTATATGCATTCATAGCTATCTTACCAACTACTATCACAGATCACTTTTCGGCATTTCTTTCAATATCCAAACTTAAAAATGAATTTCCTCAAAACAAAGTTAAGTCCACTATTAATTATGAAAATGCATTAATTCACTTAAAACAAAATATGTTATCCGATTTACTTTTTCATGAAGATCCTGATTTAATTCTGGAATTACTTATTAATAAACTAACGGAATCTATTGAACAGAATACAACAATCGCAAAAATACCAAATAGTATACGAGTAATCAAACCATGGATTTCCGAAGGTGTTCTCTGATGTATTAGGAATAGAAACAAATTGCAAAAACAACATAGGTCAGATATTCACAATGAAACTTTAAAAATAACTTATTATCGGTACAGAAACTTTTGTAACAAATTAATAAAAAAACTAAAAAGAAAGTACGAAAGGGAACTTATAGTTAAATCAGTGAATAATAATAAAACATTATGGAAAACCATAAAGTTAAAGCTTATTCTAACAATAACAGGAAACATCAAAATATTGAATTATTAAATATAAAATCATGTCCCTCAGAGTCAGTTAACTACATAAATAATTATTTTACTAATATTGCCAAAGAACTAGCCCAAAAAATTCACTCTAACTTAACTCAGACTTTATTACATACACAACCAAACTCATTTGTTTTACTTAATACGGACGAAGCCGAAGTTGATAACATATTAATGAACGTAAAATCGGACAGCTCGCCAGGCTGGGACAATATCTCGACCAAATACTTAAAGCATGTCAGAAGTGAAGTTGTCCCTGTTGTCACGCATCTCATTAATATCTACCTCGAAAAGGGTGTCTTTCCGGCACAACTCAAAAGGTCTACGGTAATACCAATTAACAAAGGTGGGGATAGAGGTGATGTTGAAAATTACCGACCAATTTCAATTTTACCTTCCATTTCGAAAATTTTAGAGAAAATACTTAATTCTCAACTTCTTAAATATCTAAAGAAGTTTAACATTTTATCTGCGTCACAATTTGGATTTACACAAGGGAGGTCCACTGAGGATGCTGTGACGCTGTGTGTGCTTTGAGTGCAGAGATAGTAGAACAGCTGGATAAGAGAAAAAAATGTTTATCAATCTTCTTGGACATAAAAAAGCATTCGATACTGTTTCCATCCCAATTCTTCTTAAAAAAACTCGAAAACATAGGAATTAGAGGAACTCCACTAGCTCTTTTCACAGATTATCTCGCAAACCGTAAGCAAAGAGTAAAAATTGGTCAAACTATAAGTGGCGACACTGAAGTTTTATATGGCGTTCCCCAGGGTAGCGTATTGGGACCGACACTATTTTTGATATATATCAATGACCTGTGTAACTTAAAAATAAAGGGAGCAAAGATTTTCTCATACGCTGATGACACAGCCATAGTATTTTCAGGGAGTTCTTGGCAACAAGTTAAAAATAGTGTCGAAACCGGTATGGTGTTGGTCTCTAACTGGTTAAATTCTAACCTCCTCACGCTGAATACTTCAAAGACAATTTTTATGTGCTTTTCAATAAATAAACGTACACAGCCCTCTAGTCAATTTCACATAAAAATACATGTGTGTCAAAATCCTAATAATAAAAACTGCAATTGTCCTTCAATTGAAAAAGTTGCACAAACTAAATACCTAGGAATCATGGTGGATGAAAATGTATCATGGTACCCGCAGATTGAGAAAGTTAGTTGCAGAATTAGAAAACTAATATATATGTTTAGCGTATTGAGACATGTTGTTCCTGCACAACAAGATAAAAAAGAAAGAAATCTTCTCAATGAAATTTATGTAGCGTTAGTACGGTCCATATTGATTTATTGCATCCCGGTCTGGGGTGGTGCAGCCAATACCAAGTTTATTGAAATTGAGCGAGCACAAAGATCGCTAATCAAAGTTATGTATTTTAAAAATATTAGATTCTCCACTGAAAATTTATGTAACTTAAGTAATTTGCTCTCAGTTAGGAAGTTATATATTTTGTATACAATTCTAAAGAAACACAAAAACTTACCTTATGATACTAGGGTAAAACAGAAAAGAAAGAAACATAATGTAGCAACTGTTTCGCACAATAAAACACGATTTGCTTCTATACAGTACAAAACACGTTCATCAAAATTATATAATATCATAAACAAACAGCTTAACATATATGACAAACAATAATTTGAAGTAAAAAAAAACAGGCTAAAATGGATTCTACCCCTTACCTATAATGAAATAGAAAACCTTTTACAACAGTAACAATAATTACAATTAGATCTAAATATTAATAACAATACAGACAATTTGGTCTATTTTTATCACTTTTGGCTTCATATTCGAATAGCACACACTAACTCTTTCACTCTAAAGAGCTCTCTCTCTCTCACACACACTCACTACACATACACACACATACATACTCACATGCACGCACTCGCACACGCACACACGCACGCGCACATACCTACCTACAATGTACACACTCACTCTACTACTTGTTATGCACTTACTATAATTGTTATTACAGTTTAATAAAACCTCATATGTGAAGAGCAGGGCCTCCTAACACAGGCATTATTTGCTTAAAAGGAGGTCCTGGCCACAATTAAAGATTAAATTGTAAACCTGAACTGAAATAAATACTATTATTATTATTACTAATACTGCCACAGGTAACAACCAATATTGATACCTAAGTTCAAACATAGTTAGCCAATTGAGATGTAATTTCGCATCTGAGAGCAAATACCTCCAGTGAACTCGGTGTCGATATTACAGCGGGAGTCTCTTGATCCCCAGACTATTGAATAAATCTAGAGTTATAACGTAAAAAGTTCTTACATTTTTATTGGCGGTCTATCGATTCGAATGTTACGATAAAAACATCGAATGATATTATGGATTGGTTCGTTGCAACATGGAAATGTAACGTTTGCTAGTTAAAAAGAGATGGGAAGTGTATGCGTGTGTATCATCCTTCTATTTTGCCCAGCTGTGGGATAGTGTAGAATGTCATCATTCATTGTCCCACTAACGGTTTCTGATGGATAAAAGTCTGTAAAAAATCGAAATGAGAGATAGGCATACTTCAAAATGTGGACCCATTGGGGATTGGTAGAAAAAATGTTGTGTGCACATGCAATTGGAACCTACGAAGCTGCCTTAGTTTATTTTAAAAAAAAACGTAGCTCCACACTATGATTAACTCCTGTCGTGGGTGCGTTTACAAGTATTGTGTGCGTTAGCAACAAATGTGTTTAAGAGTACAACAGTGGTTAAGAGCTTAAGCCATTCCGCCCCCTGTCCCTAATAGTCGGCGGTTCGATTCCCGCTCGGGACAAATCTTTGTGTGATCCACAATTATTTGTTCCAATCTGGGTATCGGTGTATGTAAATTTTCATGTTTGTAAACGCACCCATGTCGCATTACAACCATTTTGACACGACTATTCGACCCAGTGGGCAGAGCAGCTTAAACTCGTTACTACTGCGCCAAATCGTCCGCTTATTAGGTATACAACTTGGCTGCATGTTTACCACATTAAGTGACAGCTGGGTCCAACGGCTAAATGTACCTTTTAAAGTAGAAAGACGCTCGATAATGGATTTCCCACAAATAGCCACCAAGGGTACAAAAAAACAAATCCTATGATTATTAATACAAGTGGGAACGATTTTAAATCCTACCAAAAACATTCAAAACGTTAGGAAACCCATTAGGGAAAATAACCACGTATCTACAAAATATCTGGGTCTAAAATCATTTCTTACAAGATTAATTCCATATCCAAGAGATCTCTTGAACTAAGTACCTCAGTTAAGCTCGAGTTCTAGAGTAGTGCCAGTCCAATTTCCCTTAACTATGCATCGTTTTATCACATTACGTATTCACGGCTCCATTGAGAGCACAAATCTGTAAATGGTCAGCACCATACATATAGATCAAAGATGCAAATTGTAATAGAAATGGCACTTTTGGAAAAGTTATATTTTTTACCTTTATGAAGTTTAATCAAACTATTCGCCTAAGTTCATCTCTAGTTTGCATCTATTAGACAAGTGATTGAGCATTTATAGAACGTCTTTCTTCATAATCACCATCATCTGAAAAACATCTACTGCAGGACCTATGCCTCCTTCTAAGATTACACCTACAACCAGTCTTGCACTCTATGCATCCAGGTTTTACCTGCGATCTTCACCAGGTCAGCAGTTTCTCTTGTGGACCGTGGGCATGGACCTTTAGAAGTTTAATATTTCTCACGATTGTCGTTACTCCTAAGGCATTTACAATGATTCATTTCACACACCCAAACACCAAGTCCGAAATTTATGCCGTGTGGAGCTAACCTTGGTAGGATCTCCTACTTTATCCAATCAGTGACCTGCGCTCTCACCAATGGAACAAATCGTTAATGTTAGTTACACGTTAGCTATGATAATTTATGTGAAAGAAGACACCAACGTAGCAAGAACGTAGTTTGATCGCTGAAGATCAAATTACGGTAAAAATAGGGTTAGAATTTTAAATACGCTTCTATATATTTTGGTTATCTTTGACTGCATTAAATAGTCGCGTTTTAGCGCACACTGGTCCACACTCAGTTCTAGCTGATACCGTTACTACACAGTGGGGTAAGCAAATGCATTTATACGTTACAAACTCTGTGGACTCCCCGGATAATTGCTCGTTTCGGTGGAATCGGAAAACAATTTCATATTTCACGATTTTATTGGAAGAATAAAATTATCAATGTAAAACAACGAATACCTTTGATTATATTGAAAATCAGTTTTGTGTTGGGTTTTGGAGCCCCGATTCATAGAAATATTTAAATTCATACTAATATTTAAATTATTGGCAACTCAATACCTAGTTTTTTATGCATGTAACGATAAACACTCTGTTGTACCTCGGGCACCATCCTGAATACAATCCAGCAATATACATACTTTAATTAGAATTTGTTACACGAAACAAAAGGTACAAACAAACAGTAGTAGTAGTAAATTCCAATACAAGTATATCTAGAAAAGCATAGGCCTTTGCCATAAGACGTCCACTGCAGGAAAAAGGGGTCTCTAAGAACCATCACGACAAACAGGTTATGTTATAAGGGCCAGCTGTTACCCGAGATATTTACCAGGTCTAGGATCTATCTTGTGGACTGGCAGTAGAAAGGTTTTTAGATTCATCAGGACAAGCACGTTATGTTATACATATACAACTATTACCAGATACATTTACCAGGTCCATGGTCCAGCTTGTGTTTGCTTCTAAAAAGTATATTTTTGCTGTATAAACACTGTTTTATTTTCTAATAAATATGTATAATCTAGTTATTTTGAATAATTAATGACTTGAAAGCCGCATCATATGAGAGTTCAACACAAAAATGTCCGTTAAATTTTTCATAACTTCACTCAGTGACTGTCACTCAGCTACATTAATTTTAATATTAGCGCTCGTTTTAAGAGTACCTCACGTTTTTATTAAGGATATCTGAAAATTAAATAAAAATAAATGAGAGAACTAAACAAAAATTAAGTCACGTTCAGGATTAAAAGAATTTAAAAGAAGTCCACTCTCAAACTGTTTTCTAGTCATAATATGCGGTTAAGTAGACGCCAAAAAAAACAAGTTAAAATACTAAGTCTGACTTTTCAAGCACCTAAAATGGAAAAACCACTTGCAGAGCCAATGTCTTTTCATATGAATCCACAAATCATCCATTTTGCACAATGACAGAAACATGAATGGCGTTTACCAACTGCCACACAAAGCTTCCCCTGGACCTTTGAAGCTATAGAATAGGGTGTAACACGTGTGCTCTATGACATTCACAAGAATTATTGCCAAGTTTATTGCTCTTCATTATGATACCTGTGGCCCCTGCGGTATTCATCGTTTCGAGCTTGACGTAAGTATTTTTGATATTTCATGCGAATGGCTTTAATAAAATCACGTAGTATGTGACCAAATACGGCCGTGTCTTAGCTGAAGGGCAAGTCAAGAGTCTCCGTAACCGGCGAGTGTGTATGAGACGAACTATGAGAGTGGAGGAAGCCAGAGAGGTATGTAAGGAAATAACCTGTTGGAACTCTGTACTCTCTGCCTACCCCGCGAGGGAGCTGGCGTGATGATATAGATAGATAGATAGATAGATAGAGACGTAGAATGGTATTTTTGGTGTTGAAAGCCGAGCGACGTGGTGTCGGATTTTTTATCCTACATACAGGAACTAACTCATATTATTTTTTCTTTGTTGAATAGTTTGTAGATAAGTGATAAGATCTGATTTGTAATTGGACCATGTTCAAAATGTTGCTGTTAGTATGCTGTGGATGACTGGCGAATGGACAGTGACAAAATTCACGTAGTGGTAAATGGTTGAACCATGGGTCTCTACCTATTCGTGGATTGAATAAATCGGGTAAACTAATAAGGGAATGTGCAATGTAGTCAGGTAGCTAATAAAATTTACCAATTAAATGTACAAGTGCGTTAATTTTTCGGTGAGTACTTTAGCCATAATTTAAGAGTACCAGTTGAAAAAAAAATACGATCCTTTATTATACCATCATTATTTGTGATTCCTAAAATCTATTATTCATATTTAAGTCTTTGTATTTCCGTCATTTTGAATACTTTGCAGCAAACACGATCACAAAAGGGATAAGAATCAGGTAAAGTAGAATAAAAATAAGAAATTATTACACCAATCTAAATACTTCATTACAAAATTATGCGAAAGCTCCAACAATTAACTTCATCCCAGTTTACGGAACGTTTGCTGAAATTATTAAACTAAAAAATATAGGGATACCAGGCAAATTTTTAAATTGAGCTTGAAATGAGAAATCTCGCGAGAAATTCCCTCCCTTGCCCTCCCGACAGGGAGCGGAGCGGTAAAGCGATTACTACTAAGCAAATCGCATTCACCGTTGTGGAATTACCGTGGCGAGTTTTCACAAATACCTTGGCTGAAATTCTCACACGTCAAACATACTCCAGTAAAAAAGGGCACTGCGCCACCTAACACATTTCTAGTGCTAATTAAAACAGCAGAGAAAAATTGTGAAGAAAATTTATTAAAAGCTCTATCGAACACATGTATATTTAAATTTAGCTCACGTAAATTTAGCCGTACACGCGTAAAGTTGAGCAGAGGTACGTTTTTGGCCAGGTATTTTTGGACTCAATATGATAGAAGGCAAGCCTCTCGACATACTAAGGGCACATCATTTGACGTGTGTGTCAACACGTCGTCTTTTAGTCTTGAATTAAAATATTTACACCGTCTTCTATAGTTTTTCTTCAATCTTTCAAATCATCCTTTCCTCGCCTTAGCAACCGTCTTCCTTACGTCACCTCTGGCGCTCTGAATTTAAACATTATTTATATAAAAAAGTAAATCATTCAAATTCCATCAAGAAGTCCACATGTCCCACATACATCGTCGTCCCCATTATTACTCCAATGCAGGATTCAACCCTTTTATGGCGTATTAACGTTTTTATAGATAATTTTATTATTGTCTGTCTTGAAATCTAAAAATGGAAATAACGAACCTCCCCTACGTTCTTTGCGATAAAAGACGAGGTTCACGTTTAAAAATTTCATTAAAACATGCCAGTTAGAGAGACATTTCGCTTCACCGTTATGCTGAAACGAATGTTGGGTACCGGAATAATGTTGCTGCAAATAATTGTAAATGCTAGTACATCTAGCCGAGACACGACGTTGTTGCGTCCTTTCCTCGATTTTAATCAAAACGGCAATAACCTCACCTTTTCTATCTTAGTTACGAGTTTCATAAGCGGGTCTTTTCTGTATAATGTCGGAAGGAGAATACGGTGCAAAGTCGTTTTGCTCAACTGTGAAATGAGTATGGACTTTTTAAATGAGAGATCCTTTTAACACGTTAGCTGCCAATGAAAAAAATGACCCTTCTCATTCGGGCCATGGCGGACAATGTTGGGCGACACTGAAACTTTCCGTTCAGGCCGTGTCGGACAACGTTGACCGCGCGGCAGACCTGTGTTCGAAACTGTCTGCTGCGCCGATGGACACCGACACCGAGATAATTGACTTATAAGCTGACCCGCGCGGCCCTCTAGTTTACCGCATATAGCTTGGTTCTTACAAGAGACTATCACTTAAAAAAAAAATATTTTTGAGACGCTACTGTAAAACGTAAATCACTGTACGGTTTTTTGGAATCATAATAAATTAAACCAACTTTAAAAAAAGAAATAGCTGTTTAATTATTTAAAAAGATATTTACTCATATCATTAAGGCTTCTCTAGAGCAAATTAAAACTGAAATTAAACATAATGTTATAAAAAAATTAAAAACTTATTGATAGGTAAACTGACTAATCTCCGCTTTGCCGATGGTATCGTGCTGTTTTCATCCAAAACATCAGAACAACAACAAATGCTCCAAGACTGAGTACAGCAAGCCTCGAGGCTAGATTATCCATGAAAAAATTAAAAACTCAACTTATGACCAACAGCACGAAATGTAGGGTAAAGAAAGATGGACAGATCACTACTATGCGTAGTGCATAGTGTCAACGAACAGACGTATTTGGGCCAGACTGTCTCGTTTGATAACTGGCATGATTCAATAGACACAAAGAGAATGCCTGGAAGAGTATGGTCCTTGAGGGATATGATGAAGGACGACCTTACCTTGTCCCTCAAGCCAGACTGATGGATATGTGTGTTTGACCCGTCGTAACCTATGATGGTACAGTGGACGAAAGCCACACCAGGCTGGTAGAGAGTGAAGCCCTACCGTAAAAAACGTCCTCAAAAACTATCTAACTACACCCGGAACCTTATGGCTGAGCGACGTTCCATGACGCTCCAAACCTCCGATGATGCTAAGTCCTATAGGCAGCTCAGTGGACAGATATTGAAGTCCTTGCGACGCGATTTGCGATTTGAAGCAGAAAAAGGGCTCCAAAGTGTTCGCAACAGATGCGTCTATTGGGCAAAGCCAGTTGACGAAGCTGAAGACGGAGGATGGAAAAATAACGTCGAATAGGTCAGAGGTGCCCAGGAAGATAGAGGGGTTCTATAGGCAGTTATATACCTCAGTAGCTCAACCTGTTGTTGACTTGATAAAATACTCAAGAGCCAAGCTAACCCCACACTTCACTGAAGATATCCCGGACATCAGCCTGTACGAGATTAGGATCGCTCTCAAACAACTCAAAAACAACAAAGCGCCGGGCGAAGACGGAATTACCGCAGAGCTTCTAAAAACGCCGGATGATAACACTTTATTAAACAACTATAGGCCCATCGCACTGCCGAGCCATGTTTATAAGTTGTTTTCGAGAGTATTCACGAATCGTCTCGAATGCAGGCTTGATGACTTCCAGCCTCCCGAATAAGCTGGTTTCCGGAAAGGCTTTAGCGCCATAGATCTACTCGTCCAAAAAACCTCAGTGCTTCAAGACTAAAGGTTTTAGTTAATGTATGTTGCCAGTAAAAATAGACCTCAAAAACTATCCAACTACACCCGAAACCTCATGGCTGAGCGACGTTCCATGACGCTCCAAACCTCCGATGATGCTAAGTCCTATAGGCAGCTCAATGGACAGATATTGAAGTCCTTGCGACACGATTTACGGTCCTTCAATACAAGACGTATTGAGGAGACCATAGCACAGAACAAGGGCTCTAAAGTGTTCGCAAGAGACGCGTCTATTGGGCAAAGCCAGTTGACGAAGCTGAAGATGGAGGACGGAAACGTAACGTCGAATAGGTCGGAGGTGCTCAGGGAGATAGAGAGGTTCTATGGGCAGTTGTATACCTCAGTAGCTGAACCTGTTGTTGACTTGGTAAAAGACCCAAGAGCCAAGCTAACCCGACACTACACTGAAGATATCCCGGACATCAGCCTGTACGAGATTAGGATGGCTCTCAAACAACTCAAAAATAACAAAGCGCCGGGCGAAGACGAAATTACCGTAGAGCTTCTGAAAGCGGGCGGAACGCCGGTACTTAAAGTCCTTCAGAGGCTGTTTAATTCCGTCTTGCTCGAAGGAAAAACGCCGGAAGCGTGGAACAGGGGTGTGGTGGTACTGTTTTTCAAGAAAAGTGATAACATTTTACTGAAGAATTATAGGCCCATCACACTATTGAGCCATGTTTATAAGTTGTTTTCGAGAGTCATTACGAATCGTCTCGAACGCAGGTTTGATGACTTCCAGCCTCCCGAACAAGCCGGTTTCCGGAAAGGCTTTAGTACCATAGGCCACATACATACGCTGCGGCAGATTATACAGAAGACCGAGGAGTATAATCGGCCACTATGCTTGGCGTTTGTGGACTATGAGAAAGCCTTCGATTCGATCGAGACTTGGGCGGTTCTTAGATCTCTCCAGCGATGCCGCATTGACTATCGGTACATCGAAGTGTTGAAGTGCTTGTATAATAACGCCACCATGTCAGTCCGAGTACAGGGGCAGTGCACGAAGGCAATCCCCATAAAAAGAGGAGTAAGACAGGGAGACGTCATTTCTCCAAAACTGTTTACGGCCACCTTAGAGGACGCCTTCAAGCTCTTGGAATGGCAAGGACTTGGCATCAACATCAATGGCGAATACATCACTCACCTTCGATTTGCCGACGACATTGTGGTCGCGCAATATCTTCTCATCCAAAATACCTCAGTGCCTTAAGACTAAAGTTTTCAGTCAATGTGTGTTACCAGTGATGATATATGGATCAGAGACGTGGTCTCTTACAATAGGTCTCATAAAAAAGCTCAGAGTTGCTCAGCGAGCTATGGAGAGAGCTATGCTCGGCGTTTCTCTACGCGATCGAATCAGGAATGAGGAGATTCGTAGAAGAACCAAGGTTACCGACATAGCCCTTAAGATTCGCAAGCTGAAGTGGCAATGGGCGGACCACATAGCGCGTAGATCGGACGGGCGTTGGGGCAGAAAGATTCTAGAGTGGCGACCACGTATTGGCAAGCGCAGCGTGGGACGACCGCCTGCCAGATGGACCGACGATCTTGTGAAAATCGCAGGAAGTCGTTGGATGCAGGTGGCATCGGACCGGTTACGCTGGAAAGCGATTGGGGAGGCCTATGTTCAACAGTGGACAAGTATGGGCTGAGATGATGATGATGATGATGATGATGATGATGATGATGATGTATGTTGCCAGTAATGCTATGCAATGAGAAGAAGTTCGAAGAAGAACCAAGGTCACCGACATAGCCCTCAGGATTAGCAAGCTGAAGTGGCAATGGGCGGGCCACATAGCGCGAAGAGAAGAAATTCAGACAAGGTTTGCCAAAGAGCACTAAACGGATGGATTGCATCAGAAACACCAGGCTGCCTTTCACACTCAGGTTATGGATGTAGGCTTAAAGTCAGCAAAGCTGTAGTGGGAATAGACGGGGCATTTTGCGTGTGAACCTGCAAAGTTGGTCAAATATCGTCACGGCAAGGATCCCTGAAGACGGTCATAGGTGTCGTGGTCGACCGAGATGAAAATGGAGGGTCAATTTGGATACTTTTTCGGAAAAGACATAGATACTACTGGTCCAGGATTAATTTATGTTGAGACATCAAGTGGAGGCCTTGGCCCAGCCGTGGGACATAGGATAGGCCATTAAAATAAGCACGAGAGTCTCGGATGCGGGTGGGCGACAATGTGACCGCGCGGCCCTATGGAACGGATTTTCAATTTTTCGTCCGCTGAGGCCATGGCGGTCAATGTTGTCCGACGCTTAATAATTCATAAAAGAGGATCGAAAATCATTTTATGTTAATTAAATACATTAATTATGCATATAATCTAACTAAATAGTAAAAAAACAGACCATTAAAATTAAGAGAATCTGGGATTTTTGCTTGGCTTGGTAGCATAATCAAGTGTCGCCCAACATTGACCGTGTTGGCGGTTAACGTGTTAAATAAATTTGAAATAAAATGTTATATTCCAAATACGCGACTCTATGAAATGGGCAGCACGATGGATACTGAATATTAAAAATTCAAGAATAGAAAAATATACGGAATCAAGCATTTCTATTCAAGAACTACTAAGATATTAAAATTGAAAATATACACACACACACAACAAATATTGCTATTAATAAGCACACAGAAATATATCTAACCCAAAATCTAGCAACCTGCAAAGCCTAAGAGATTTCCTAAACTAGGTTTACTGATGCTCACCTACTAAATTTTAGACCTCGCCGGCAATGTCGGTGTCTGATTCTGTGTACGGTATCTGTATCCGAAAGAAGGGATGTAAGGGCATCGGGAGGGTCGGTGAGAACATGCCGCGGACGGCGGTAGCGGCTGATAAGGGGGATTTTTTTGGTAATTGAATTGCAAGTGCCTGCAATGGTCAATTTATATTGCCTTATAACACATTGTGAAATATGAATGCTTTTTTGGTAGCTGTCAAAAGACTTTTTTTTTTGTTTACAAAAAAAACCTTGCCCTCCACTAGGAATCATTACTGTATCGTGGGTGCGTTCATAAACCTGAAACACATACACCCAGACCGGAACAAATCGACTCTCCCGATGCCCTTACATCTCTTCTTTCGGATACAGATTCCGTATACAGGATCAGACACCGACCTCACCACCGAGGTCAAAGAATCCCTTGCCCGCCGGCCGGTGCAGAGCACCACGGCGAGACACCTAGTATACGCTCTCCCCCATAGCGACTGTCCAAGCCGAGGTCGTTCCTCCTTGAGGCACCCTTGAGCTAGTTGCCCCCTTGCCCTTCTGGCTCGAGTGTAGTGGTTGCACGCTCGCCCAACAGCGTAGATCATTCACACACACGCAAAAAAAAAACGAAACAAATATTTGTGGTCACATTAAAATTTGTTCCGCAACTACCCGACCTTGAGGGTTAAGCCCCCTGCTTTAGCTCTTAACCACTGGAACAAGCGGTCCTACCATATTAAGACGTTATTTCATCATCAACCTTTATGTGAATGATTTCTTATGTTTCAGAGTTGTGAAATCCAAGATTTCCATTGAACTTGAATAGTTATAGGCGCTCTTACTCAAGCTGAACTTTCCCTTTCTGACCAACTTTTCCAATCGCTATAAGTTACAAAGTTTACTATCTCTTTAGATTTCCTGCTGTAATATATATATTTATGTCCTCAGTTTTTCACAAAGATTATTAGCGTTCCCGGAATAGACCTGCAAGTACGCAACGTCTAGGGCCATAATTCGCAACGAAAAAACGCGATGCGTTATGATAACTTATTGAAATGATCGTGTAATAATATTTTGTATGCCTCTGAGAGTACCACAAAAAGATAATTTCACGAAGTTATCATAACGTGCTACGTGTTTAAGCGTGGTCATCGCGAATAAGTTTATAAAACTGGGTAGTTGTTTATAATATAGGTAACTATAACCAGTAACCATAAGTAAAGTAGTTTTTTAATACTTCAAAATTAATAAGAACATTTCGATATTGGTACCCAATATACCCTTATTATAAAACCAATTGCCATTATGTTGCTCATTCTGGATCCTATTTTTCTACTGGACTGCCTCGTTGGTCTAGTGGCAAAGCGCATCGCTTGGTGATCACGAGGTCCTAAGTTCAAATTCTAGGTCGGACAAATGAAGTTTTTCTAACGAAAACTTCCCAGTATGAATCCAGAGTCTGAAATCGTGCCCGGTATAAGGCAATAGGCTCGCCTCCTATTACATGGGACCTAACATTGTTGGCGCCTCTTCCACCCCCGCTTGGGGAATATAGGCGTAACGGTGTTTATCTATCCACATTTCCTAAAATATCTTTAACAAGAAATTCAACGAGAATACTTTATCTAAATAAAGTTAAATAGTGCTGAATCTTGGAACGTGTCGGGGCAAAAAAAGGTTCAATCCTACCAGTCTTTTATAAGATAATGAAATCCAACCGAAAGAAAGAATGACAAAAAAGATATACAATACGATAGCATCGGAAGAAAGAATGACAAAACAAAAAACGGAAGGATGTAGATACTGGGGAAGACCTAGATTATCTTACCGTTAACAAAATGACCGTGTCTTATTAAAAGGGCAAGTCAATAGCCTCCGTAACCGACGAGCGTATATGACGAACTATGGGAGTGTAGGAAGCCAGAGAGGACTGTAAGGAAAAAATCTGTTGCAACTCTATACGCTCAGACTATCCAGCAAAGGATCTGGCGTGATGGCTGGAAATCCGACCAATTTAAAAATGGAAGCTAGAAATTTTCAATTTATCACTCTCGAGATCTACGTCAGTTGAACTAGGTTACTGCCCGCTGTATGAATAATAGTGCACTTAATGTGACAGGGGATTTTGCGCGAAACTCGTGTGAATAGTATTATGGCTCCTTCCTTACCTAAGCGGGCTTTGTCCACCGCAAGGTGTTCATCCCTACGGAAAGGTCCCAGTGTTATATGTCTTGGACAAGGGTGTTTACGTCGCAAATTAATATTTGTTCCTACATAAATTAATTTTAATGTTTCCTAATTTGTTAGTTACAAAAGCTGTCCAAAGTGGAATGTGTTTACTGAGTTCTTAGATTTACGCGAATATTACACATGAAATAAAACTATTTTTCGGATTTTATCGCGGTTTATTTTTGATTTTTAAGTTCCCGACGTTTCGAGTGCTTTGCTGCTGCAAAGACCACGGGAGCACCATGGATGCTCCCACGGTTACGGGAGAGACTCGAAAATCCGAAAAATAGTTTTCTATCTATCTATATCATCACGCCAGGTCCCTTGCGGGGTAGGCAGCGAGTACAGAGTTCTAACAGGTTCTTTCCTTACATACCTCTCTGGCTTCCTCCACTCTCATAGTTCGTCTCATACATGCTCGCCGGTTACGGAGACTCTTGACTTTTCCATCAGATAAGACTCGGTTTACTTGGTCGTGGTAAGATAGTCTAGGTCTTTCCCGGTACCTGCATCCTTCCACTTTCACATTGTATATCTGTTTTGTCATTCTTTCATCTGGCATACTTTCTATATGCCCGAACCAACGGAGCATGCCCTTTCTCATCTTTACACCGATACTATCTTTCATACCTACTCGCTTTCTTACTACGCTGTTACTGATGCGGTCGGTCAGCTTCACTACTTTCATTCTCCTTCTTACATACCCAGCTCTCGCTACCATATAACAGCGTTGGGACAAGAACTCCGTTATATATGGCCAGCTGCGCCTTATGGCTTAAGTGCCGGCTCCCAAGTAGCTTTCCCATCGCACCATTTACTCTGTTCCCTGCAGTCACTCTTCTCTCTATGTCAGCGGTGTATTTCCCATCCTTACTGAAGGCGCATCCAAGATATACAATCTCACAACACATCGTTACCAACCACAATCCTTACATTCGTTCTGGTTTCTTCCCTTTCAAAAACCATAATCTTGGTTTAAAATAGTTTTATTTCATGGAATGTGTTTATTCATTAGTCGTTTTCAGTATTGTACCTTCCATTTTTTGTATGACAAATATGAAAGTGGATTCTAATCATTATTTTAAAATAACTTTTAAAATAAAGGGAAACCGATTTTAAAAAGTGAAAAAAAATGAAGGCGGTGCTGGCTAGTGCAGTTTGTTACTGATAAGGTTCAATACCGTTTTTTATTAAAATGGGAACACTTCCCAACTAAACTGAGCCCAACGCAAAAAGAATCATCAAAAAGCACAAACGAATTGTAAACTTCCTCCTTTTTAAATTCGGTTCATATTCTGAATACCTGTATCTATAGGATTAACACAATACTTAAAATAACTCAATCTACAGATTCGTATTATTTGTTGTTAATGAGTTCCCTGGTGTATCTGCAAAGACCAAAGTCCAATACCGATGAAATTACAATAGGACCTTGGAGTTATCCTGAACCCAATACAATAAGAATCATCAAATCTGTCCAAAATTTACGGAAATATCCGCGAACATACATAAAAAAGCATAGAACCTCCTCTTTTTTGAAGTCGGTTATAAATGAGTAGATAACAAGGAGTTAATCGAGTAAGCCATTGCTAACCTTAAGTGGCAGTGGACGGAGCATGTGACTGGTACAAGTAACGGTCGTCGGGACAGAAGGGTTCTTAAGTGGCTACCACGTACCGGAAGACGTAGAGTGGGCAGCCCCCGGCCGGCCTTGTCCAGGCAGGACAAAGGTTCTTTTTTTTTATTTGGGAAAACGTAGCCCCACCCTAGGATTTATTCCTGTATCGTGGATGCGTTTACAAACATAAAATTATACATACACAAACACCCAGACCAGAACAAATAATTGTGGATCACACAAAGATTTGTCCTGTGCGGGAATCGAACCCACGACTATTAGACACAGTGGGTGGAGTGGCTCGAGCTCTTAACCACTGCGCTAAATCGTCCGTCACGTCCTGGACGTTCTTCAGCTGAAGAAGAACCAAGAAATCTAAGTAAGTATACATATGAAGGAATAAGTAAGACCTTACCCTAAGCACTACCTTATGTACTACCCTAATAAACTGTACTTAGGTACATACTATTTTAACCCACAATCTGATACGTTCCAAGTCGGGCAATCCATTTCCCCAGGATCCACTATCCGATGCGAAAATACAAGCTTCGCTATATCGATTTTACTCTCAATTCCACACATATTCAGTCCGTTGCACCTTTTAGAGCGCAATAAAAATAATCTTCTTTGTTCAGCGGTCCATGCGCGCTCGAAAACGGGTAAATGATAACAAAAGCTGCTTCGACACAACGCACCTTGTTATTGCAATCAGGAACTGATATGTTTATTGGTCTGCATACATTTTAATATACAGGCCCGTTGCAAATACGATGATAATGGCTTGGCCTTTGAAACTCGTGAATAGCGGCTGTAGCCTGTAAAACACGTTGCTGGATTTAGATGCAATTAAAATATTTTTGAGAGAATTAATGACAAAAAGTAAACTATGAAATAATTGCCACCTAGTATTTTTTTTATTTACTTGTAGACTAATCTCTACTAAATACTGTTATCTCTACTAAATGTTTATATAAAACTAAATCTTATAAGCACGAGTTATAAAATTATGAAAGATATATCGATATCATCACATCCATGTCATCAGATCCTTTACGGGATAGGCAGTGAGTAACTACAGAATTCCAACAGGTTATTCTCTGTAGATGTGTTAACCAGTTTTTAATCAATAGCCTGCTATCCACGGCAATTGAAAAGATACACTAGCCTATTCAGTCTAAGGATTATCACAAAAAAACTAACCAAAAACTGTTGAATCACTGCACTAGCTATCGCAGGGGCCTACCCCTTAAGGAGTCTGATTAGATAAATAGATTTTAATAAAGTATAAGGTATATTTGAGGAGATTTTAAAAATTAAGTCATTTGAAGTTTGAATACACGCCTACAAAATTTATAATAGCAATCACAGGCTGAAAAGAACATTGCTGGTTTATTTGGTTTAGAACTTTTTTAAATTAGTTGCTGCCTACTGACGTCGATAGGAAATGAATATTTATATCTTTTTTATTGATTACAGATCACCAATCGAATATACAAAGATTCTTACAATTTCATTTGTTTATGTGTGAAACGATGATTCTCAATCTAATGTCCACTCAGGAAGTGTATGAATAGAAGTCCGTGTGTTCACTAAACAATTCACAAAATACTGATGTATCCTGCTATCCCCATCCCATCAGCTTTGTTGCAAATTATAATGGCATTTCAATAAATGGGTGGGTGGGTTTAAGGTAGCCACTTTATCCCTCAGCCGCAGCAATTAATAAAGAACGTGTAGGTCTGGTTGTTAGCATGCGAATGCCGCAATTCCTCGAGAGATTCCGCGGCAATACTCAAGTCATTAGTGTTTGTGTGGCCAACTGCATAAGAGCAAAACCTTAAATGACACTAATGACGGATGAAAGGTACCTTGTGTCACTAATCCGATCAGTATTTTGTCCCACATAATATAAAGGTTTATCAATAATAGTCATTGATATATACTCACTTTATCCTACAGCCGCAACAATGAATAAATAAAGCGCATAAAAGGCATAGGTCTGGTTGTTAGCATGCAAATGCCGCAAACCTCGGAAGATTCCACGGCAATATTCAAGTCAAGTTAGTGTTTATGTGGCCAACTGCACAAGTGCAAAAAGGGTGCACCGCGTCGCCGATGTAAATGAGAATTTAATAATAGATCCACTCTCGCTACGATTTACCGGTAGTTTTATGAGATTTGACCAATTTTATTTTATTTAGTCTCTTTTAATTAGAAGTGCGTTATTGCTTATGGCGCGTGGTTTTAATACGGACCATGAAATCTTATCACTTTAAATTACATATGAGGCACCGCTGTTATATTGGGGTATGATACGGCTAGCGTCGAGGTCATGCGTTCGAATCCTAAGTTCGACAAAATCAAAATTAAAAACTTTTTATACATGACGATGATTAAAAAGTACTTGACAATATTTACTCAAGAAAGCTAAATAGCTAGATTACTTAAGATTTTACCAGCTAGTAAGTCGTGAGCGTAGAGTTAAGTCGTGCTGAGTATAAAGGAAATAGTCTCGTTTCTTTTTAATACATTGGGATCTAAGATTGTCAGTGATATGTTGGTATTCTCAATACACATATGGAAAATACAGTCGTGACGGTGTTTTTAATAAATTATATTATTCCGGAGTTAAGTCGTGCTCAGTATAATAGGAATCGTCTCACTTCCTATTATTACATTGGGATCTAAGATTGACAGCGATATGTCAGTGTTCTTAATACACACATTTTTTTTCAATAATAATACTCTCATTATTTTCCAACAAAAAAAAATAAAAAAAACGAAACTATGCACGTTTCATATTCAGCACCATTAAAACGAGTGATTGAAAGGTTCAAAGACTTTTTTTAAATCGCAACAACAAAGGGATGTAAGGGACGTATCAAAGAGGACATTGGGAGGACCAATTCCTCGCTTCGTTTTACCTGTCTGCCCGAACCGCCTTAAAATGAGTGATTTACCTTGTCTACTATATTTTATCTTTATACAAAAGATGTATTTACAGCTACTATGAGCTAAATGTAACAAAAGAGTATTTAAAAATAAGGATGATGTATCTTGGGGTTATTTTGTTATAAAAGTCAAAAAATGATTCATCTCTGTTTTCGGTTCCCAGCCAAGCTAGGGTATTGGTTATAAAACAGTTGTGAAAGTCATTTGCGATTAAAGTTTAATTTTTTTGACGTTGCCAAAAAGTAAGCAGTAAGTAAGTAATAGAATGTTTGAATGTAATGCACGATTGGCATGCAATAAAATTAATTTTCCCTTTTTTTAGAACTCACTCAATAAATACTTGTTTTTGTTTGGTTATTTGTATATAGGTACTTATGGAAATTTATGTATTTTAATGCACCTATGGCACAGGAATAATTGTGAAGAAATATTTTTTAATCAAACTCCAATTTTTAATCATGTTCAAAATATATTGTAAGCCGGTAATACAACTCAAGTTTTCATATCATTCTGCAGCTCGATTGATCGTTTACTTCAATTTTCTTATTAAACTGAACCTGAGCAAGCGCCTCGGGTATTGTTATTCTATTTAGTTTTGATTAAATTTATCATTGCCTGCGAGGCCCGCCAGCTGGTTAACTTCGCTAAATTTCATTATGTTTATTTTATATTGCCCGCGTTTTAATTGATTTTGAGATTCTTAGAAAGCAATGAAAATTATGAAAAGTTAAATCCGTATTCTTTTTTATCTATACAAAACCTATATAATTGAGGTATTTTAAATTCAGCCCTGATTCCAAGAGAAATATTTTTGTTGTATCAATAAAAAAGTTCATATTGTAGCCATGGAGGATTGAGCAGTGGTTGGGTTGTCAGACTAGAAGAAGGGAAATAATATGGAGAAAACGGGTATTTATACGTACCTACCGACGGGCCAGCACGATATTGGCATGGCGCAATAAACATTTTGTGTAGCTTCTACAAAAACCGTGAGAGATTCTTATTCAGACCTTTTTAACCATCGTAAATTTACTTTGACTGCCTCAGTGGTCTAGTAGTAAAGCGCATCGCTTTATTATCACTAGGTCCTGGGTGCAAATCCTAGGTCGGAAAAATGTAGTTTTCAAAACTTCCCAGTATGAGTCCGGAGTCTGGAATTGTGTCCGGTTTACGTCAATAGGCTTACATGGAACCTAATATCGTCGGCGAAATGTGGGTGTACTCACTAGACCTCTGCCATCCCCGCTTAGGGAATATACGCGTGACATGTTTTTTTTTTAATTTTCAAAATTATAGAGTACTTCCTAAGATGCGGCGACTACTCATAATTCAACATATTTTTTACTAAATATAAAAATTTATCTCAATTCATTTAGCTGGTTCAACATCGTAAGTGTATGCCCCAGAGAAATTTTACAAGATACCCTACTAGAAAATTTTGCACCCATTTACATCCAAATACACCATAATAATCTCAAATCATCAAACTTAAAGCCATCTAATAGCCATCTACTAATACTGCCACAGGTAACGACCAATATTGATACCTAAGTTTAAACATAGTTAGCCAATCGAGATGTAATTTCGCGTCTGAGAGCAAATACCTCCAGTGAACTCGGTATCGGTATTACAGCGGGAGTCTCTTGATCCCCAGACTAGCGAATAAATCTAGATTTATAACGTAGAAAGTTCTTACATTTTTATTGGCGGACTATCGATTCGAATGTTCCGACAAAAACATCGAATGATATTATGGATTAGTTCGTTGCGACATGGAAATGTAACGTTTTCTTGGTAAAAAGAGATGGGAAGTGTATGCGTGTGTATCATACTTCTATTTTGCCCAGCTGTGGGATAGTGTTGAATGTCATCATTCATTGTCTCACTGATAGTTTCTGATGGATAAAAGTCTGTAAAAAATCGAAATGAGAGATAGGCATACTTCAAAATGTGGACCCATTGGGGATTGGTAGAAAAAATGTTGTGTCCACATGCAATTGGAACCTACGAAGCTGCCTTAGTTTAGTTAAGTTTAAAAAAAACGTAGCTCCGCACTAGGATTAATTCCTGACGTGGGTGCGTTTACAAATATTGTGTGCGTTAGCAACAAATTCACATACAAATACCGAAATCGAAATAAATAATTTTACGGATGATTTAGCGCAGTGGTTAAGAGCTTAAGCCAGTCCGCCCCCTGTCTCTAATAGTCAGCGGTTCGATTGCCGCTCGGGACAAATCATTGTGTGATCCACAATTATTTGTTCCGGTCTGGATATCTATGTATGGGAATTTTCATGTTTGTAAACGCACCCAAGACACAGAAATAAATCCTAGTGTGCTGTCCTACGTTTAAAAAACAAGAAAACGTGCAGGAATCGAACCCGCGACTATTAGACCCAGTGGGCGGAATAGTTAAGCTCGTAACTACTGCGCCAAATCATTCGCCTATAAGGTATCCAACTTTGCTGTCCGATTACCACATTAGGTGGCAGCTGGGTCCAACGGCTTAATGTACCTTTTGAAGTAGGAAGACGCTCGATAATGGATTTCCCACAAATGGCCACCAAGGGTAAAAAAAAACAAATCCTATGATTATTAATACAAGTGGGTACTACTCAGACCGATTTAAAATCCAACCAAAAACATTCAAACCGTTAGGATTGCCATTAGGAAAAATAACCACGTATCTACAAAATATCTGAGTCTAAAATAATTTCTTACAAGATTAATTCCATATCGAAGAGATCTCTTAAACTAAGTAGCTCAAGTTCTAGAGTAGTGCCAGTCCACTTTCCCTTAACTATTCATCGTTTTATCACAAAACGTATTCACGGCTCCCTTGAGAGCACAACTCTGTAAATGGTCAGCACCATACATATAGATCAAAGATGCAAATTGTAACAGAAATGACACTTTTGGAAGAATTTATCTTTCTTACCTTTATGACGTTAAATCAAACTATTCGCCTAAGTTCATCTCTAGTTTGCGCCTATTAGACGAGTGATTGAACATTTTGATAGAACGTCTTTCTTCAACATTATGTGAAAGCACCAACAATTAACTTCATCCGAGTTTACGGAGCGTTTGCTGATATTATTAAACTAAAAATATAGGGACCCCAGATAAATTTTATAATTGAGCTTAAAATGAGAAATCTCGCGAGAAATTCCCTCCCTTGCCCTCCCGACAGGGAGCGGAGCGGTAAAGCGGTTACTACTAAGCAAATTGCATTCACCGTTGTGGAATTACCGTGGCGAGTTTTCACAAATACCTCGGCTGAAATTCTCACACGTCAAACATACTCCAGTAAAAAAGGGCACTGCGCCACCTAACACATTTCTAGTGCTAATTAAAAAAGGAAAGAAAAATTGTGAAGAAAATTTATTAAAAGCTCTAACACATGTATAATTAAATTTAGCTCGGCCCATACACCCGTAAGGTTGAGCAGAGGTACGTTTATGGCGAGGTATTTTTGGACTCAATATGACAGAAGGCAAGCCTCTCGACATAATAAGGCCACATCATTTGACATGTGTGTCAACACGTTGTCTCTTAGTCTTTAATTAAAATATTTACACCGTCTTCTATAGATTTTCTTCAAACTTTTAAATCATCCTTCCCTTACCTTAGCAACCGTCTTCCTTACGTCACCTCTGGCGCTCTGAATTTAAACATTATTTATATAAAAAAGTAATCAGGCATTTAAAGTCTTCATTCAAATTCCATCGAGAAGACCACATATCCCACATACATCGTCTTTCCCATTACTACTCCAATGCAGCATTTAACCTTTTTACGGCATATTAACGTTTCTATAGATAATTTTATTATTATCTGTCTTGAAATCTAAAAACGGAAATAATGAATCTCCCTTACGTTCTTTGCGATAAAAGACGAGGTTCACATTTAAAAATTTCATTAAAACATGCCAGTTAGAGAGACATTTCGCTTCACCGTTATGCTGAAATGAATGTTGGGTACCGAAATAATGTTGTTGCAAATAATTTTAAATGCTAATACATCTAGCCGAGACACGACATTGTTGCGTCCTTTTCTTGGTTTTAATCAAAATGGCAATAACCTCACCTTTTCTACCTCAGTTACGAGTTTCATAGAAAAGACCCGCTGGTCTTTTCTGTAAAATGCCAGAAGGAGAATACGGTGCTAAGTCGTTTTGCTCAACTGTGAAATGAGTATGGACTTTTCATATGAGAGATCCTATTAAATAAATTTCAAATAAAATGTTATATTCCAAATACGCGACTCTATGGAATGGGCAGCACGATGGATGACGAATATTACAAATTCAAGAATAGAAAAATATACGGAACAAAATACATTACTATTCAAGAACCACTAAGAGAATAAATTTAAAATATACACACACACACACACACACACACATACACACACACAACAAATATTGCTATTAATATGCACACAGATAAATACCCTCCCGATGCCCTTACATCCCTTCTTTCGGATACAGATACCGCACACAGGATCAGACACCGACCTCGCCGGCGAGGTCGAAGAATCCCTTGCTCGCCGGCCAGTGCAGAGCACCACTGCGAGACACCTAGTATACGCTTTCCCCCATAGCGACTGCCCAAGCCGAGGTCGTTCCTCCTTGAGGCGCCCTTGAGCTAGTTGCCCCCTTGCCCTTCTGGCTCGAGCGTAGTGGTTGCACGCTCGCCCAACAGCGTAGATCATTCACACACACACAAACAAAAAACAGAACAAATATTTGAGGGTCACACAAAAATTTGTTCCGCTACTACCCGACCTTGAGGGTTAAGCCCCCTGCTTAAGCTCTTAACCACTGGAACAAGCGGTCCTACCATCTAAAGACGTAATTTCATCATCAACCTTTATCTGAATGTTTTCTTTTGTTTCAGAGTTGTGAAGTCCAAGATTTCCATTGAACTTGAATAGTTATAGGCGCTCTTACTCAAGCTGAACTTTCCATTTCGGACCAACTTTTCCAATCGTTATAAGTTACAAAGTTTACTATCTCTTTAGTTTTTCACAAAGATTATAAGCTTTCCCGGAATGGACTTGCAAGTACGCAACGTCTAGGGCGATTATTCGCAATGAAAAAACACGACGCGTTATCATAACTTACTGAAATGATCGTGTAATGATATTTTGTATGCCTCTGAGAGTACCACAAAAAGATAATTTCACGAAGTTATCATAACGCACTACGTGTTTAAGTGTGGTCATAGCGAATAAGTTTATAAAACTGGGCAGTTCTTTATAATATAGGTAACCATAACCAGTAACCATAAGTAAAATAGTTTTTTAATACCTCAAAATTAATCAGAACATTTTGATATTGTTACCCAAAATCCCCTTATTATAAAACCTATTGACATTATACTTACGGGATAGGCAGTGAGTAACTACAGAATTCCAACAAGTTATTCTCTGTAGATGTGTTAACCAGTTTTTAATCAATAGCCTGCTATCCACGGCAATTGAAAAGATACACTAGCCTATTCAGTCTAAGGATTATCACAAAAAATATAACCAAAAACTGTTGAATCACTGCACTAGCTATCGCAGGGGCCTACCCCGTAAGAGTCTGATCAGATAAATAGATTTTAATAAAGTATAAGGTATATTTGAGGAGATTTTAAAAATTAAGTAATTTGAAGTTTGAATACACGCCTACAAAATTTACAATAGCAATCACAGGCTGAAAAGATCATTGCTGGTTTAGTTGGTTTAGAACTTATTTAAATTAGTTGCTGCCTACTGACGTCGATAGGAAATGAATATTTATACCATTTTTTATTGATTACAGATCACCAATCGAATATAGAAAGATTCTTACAATTTCATTTGTTTATGTGTAAAACGATGATTCTCAATCTAATGTCCACTCAGGAAGTGTATGAATAGAAGTCCGTGTGTTCACCAAACAATTCACAAAATACCGATGTATCCTGCTATCCCCATCCCATCAGCTTTTTGTTGCAAATTATAACGGCATTTCAATAAATGGGTGGGTGGGTTTAAGGTAGCCACTTTATCCCTCAGCCGCAGCAATTAATAAAGAACGCGTAGGTCTGGTTGTTAGCATGCGAATGCCCCAATTCCTCGAGAGATTCCGCGGCAATACTCAAGTCATTAGTGTTTGTGTGGCCAACTGCATAAGAGCAAAACCTTAAATGACACTAATGACGGATGATAGGTACCTTGTGTCACTAATCCGATCAGTATTTTGTCCCACAAAATATAAAGGCTTATCAATAATAGTCATTGATATATACTCACTTTATCCTACAGCCGCAACAATGAATAAAGAAAGCGCATAAAAAGCGTAGGTCTGGTTATTAGCATACAAATGCCGCAATCCTCGGAAAATTCCGCGGCAATATTCAAGTCGTTAGTGTTTATGTGGCCAACTGCACAAGTGCAAAAAGGGTGCACCGCGTCGCCGATGTAAATGACAATTTAATAATAATTCCACTCTCGCTACGATTTACCGGTAGTTTTATGAGATTTGACCAATTTTATTTTATTTAGTCTCTTTAAATTAGGACTGTGTTATTGCTTACGGCACGTGGTGTGAATACGGACCATGAAATCTTATCACTTTAAATCACATTTGAGGCAACGTTGTTCTATTGGCGTATGATACGGCTCGCGACGAAGTCATGCGTTCGAATCCTAAGTTTGAAAAAATCAAAATATTTTTATTCATGACGATGAGCAAAACGCGCTTTAGAATAGTCAGCAAAGTACCAAAAAGTCCTTACGAACGGTCAAAAAGCAAAAGCTAGATTACTTTAGACTATACCATCTGGTCAGAATATTATTCTAGTGGAGAAGAAGGGCAAGAAACTCCACGGTCGTCGACCTCAGCTATGTTTACCTAAATATTTGTTGTAGTATTTCTGGGTTTAATCGTGTTAAGTCTGGCTATTACATTCGGACCAAAGATAATCGTCGATTTTTAATGTTCTTAATATTTGGGAAATAAGAGAGCTGTTGCTGTGATTTTTAATAATAGTAATCTAATTCTTTTCCAACCAAAAATCGGATAAAAGAATCAACAAAATGCACGTTTCATATTCAGCACCATTATAACGTGTGATTGGAAGGTTCAAAGACTTTTTCAAATCGCAATAACAAAGGAATGTTAGGGACGTATCAAAGAGGACATTGGGAGGACCAATACCTCGCTTCGTTATACCTGTCTGCCCAAACCGCCTTAAAAGGAGTGATTTACCTTGTCTACTATATTTTATCGTTGTACAAAAGATGTATTTACAGCTACTATGAGTAAAATGTACCAAAACATTATTTAAAGATAAGGATGATGTATCTTGGGGTTATATTGTTATAAAAATCAAAAAATTGTTGTACTCTGTTTTTGGTTCTCAGCCAAGCTAGGGTAATGTTTAGAGAACAGATCAAATTTTTTTTTTTGACGCTGCATAAAAATAAGTTCTCTCAGATAGAATATTTGAATGTAATGCACGATTGGAAAGTCAAAAATAAAATTATTTTTACCTTTTTAAGAACTCACTCAATAAATATTTGATTCTGTTTGCGTATTTGTATATAGTTACTTATGGGAATTTATGTTTTTTAATGCACCCACGGCACAGGAATAATTGTAGAGCAGCATTTTTTTAATCAAACTCCTATTTTTAATCATGTTAAAAATATATTGCAGGCCGGTAATACAATTCAAGTTTTCATATAATTCTGCATCTCGATTGATCGTTTACTTCAATGATCTTATTAAACTGAACTTGAGCAAGACCCCGGGTATTGTTATTCTATTTAGTTTTGATTAAATTTATCATTGCCTGCGAGGCCCGCCAGCTGGTTAACTTCGCTAAATTTAATTATGTTTTTGTTTATTTTATATTGCCCGCATATTAATTGATATTGAGATTCTTAGAAAGCAATGAAAATTGTGACAAGTTAAATCCGCATTCTTTAATTTATACAAAACCTATATAATTGAGATATTTTAAATTTAGCCCTGATTCCAAGAGAAATATTTTTGTTGTATCAATAAAAAAGTTCATATTGTAGCCATGGAGGATTCAGCAGTGGTTGGGTTATCAGACTAGAAGAAGGGAAATAATATGGAGAAAAAGGGGATTTATAAGTACCTACCGACGGTCCAGCACGATATTGGCATGGCACAATAAACATATTATGTAGCTTCTACAAAAACCGTGAGTGATTCTTATTCAGACCTTTTTAATTATCGTAAATTTGCTTTGACTTCCTCATTGGTCTAGTAGTAAAGCGCATGCTTTATTATCATGAAGTCCTGGGTGCAAATCCTAGGTCGGATAAATGTAGTTTTCAAAACTTCCCTGGGCCTTTATTCGCTATGACAATTTAAACACGAAACAAGACGTGTTATCAAACATACGTGTTATTGGCGTGGAATGGAATTCTGTATGCCACTGTCAGATTTGAAAACATGACAAGGCTCGTCACACGCCATGTTTCGAACTGTCAAAATAACACGCTCCGCGCTTGCGTGTTATTGAAAACATGTTAAAAACTTGCTAAGGTAGTTCAATGTAAACAAACATTTTTAAATAGTTTTATTGCAATTTAAATGATATATTATGATCATCGCGTCGTCGTCGTAGTAATAAATTATTACTCATAACCAGTGACATTGGAAAATTGTGGTGGCTCATCTATTAAAGTGAACTTCTCAATTTCAACAATAGTGTACACATTTATCTTAAAAATATGGTGTTTTGTTTTAGTTTGTAGTCACAATGAACCGGACGAAAGCTTCTACAGCTCAATTAGCATATTTACACCCACCCACAGGTGGAATCTGGGTACACCAATTGTTCTCCTCAAGGAAGGTCATCGAGAAATGTGGAAAGACCTAACCTACCAATTAAATGCGTTAGGAGGCCCATTTAAAACTGTGATCATAAAAAACAGGTACGTATCTACTAAAATAAATGTGCCTTTTGTTATTTTATAAAGACAAATAATTTGTGGTGTGCTACATTATTGATTTAGTAGTGAATTAAATATTTGTATCATTGATTTAATTATAGGGCATAGGTGGATGATGTTGACCTAAAATAATATAATAGGCTATTTTTCATTATCAATTTTCATTACAAGTAGAATGTAGGGTTATTATAATGCATTTTCTATTAGTGAGTCTTAATTGTTCATCAAATCATGTGTTGCATATATTATGAAGCACTAATTTTGCATCTAAAATCATATCTTTCATATGAAACTTCTTTTACAGAATTGCTGATGGTTGAGAAAATTAGAACACCCAAGTTGACCCATTCTTGTAGAGGAAGATGTGCGGTGATGTCATGTGTGATGGGAATTTTTATACTAATGAATTAAAGAAAAATGTTTTCATTTCAATTTGTTTTTCAATTATAGCTGCATAATTATGGTGTGGTAACCTTGGTAGCAAACTGGAACCATTACTGTGTGGTATACCAAACTGTATAATTTTGAATGTTTGTTGTTCAAATCAAATAAAATAGCATTTATTGTGGTCATAGGTTACAAAGATGGTATGTGTTGTTGTTCTGATGAGGACTTACAAGTTTCCATTTAACAATACCAAATGACTTGCATGTGATTATTGATTTGTTATTCATAAATAAAACTTGTTGATTTACCAATTACTTTTGTTTCATTTATATACATACCTGCCCCGCAGGGGATCTGGCTTGATGATGTTTTTATTATTTTATTTTTTATTTTCTTTATTAATTATTTAATTTAGATAGATACATAGATTATGTATCTATCTATGTATCTGTGTATATAGATAGCTAGTAAAGATAAAGATACATAGTAAATAAACTAAATAAAAAAGTATACCTTTTAAATCACTGTATGTATATTTGCAAAACAAACTTTAAAACAAAAAATAAACACCGTCACGCCGGTATTCCCGGAGTGGGGGGCAGAAGGGCATAGGGGCAACTAGGTTCAGGGAGGACCGGCCTCGACTTGGGCTGTTGCTATGGGGGAAGGCATACATTAGGTGTCTCGCCGTGGTGAACATGAAAGAAACTTGTCCGCGGGCCAGTGCAGAGATGCACTGGCCAGCGGACAAGGGATTCTTCCACGTCGCCGGCGAGGTCGGTGTCTAATCCTGTGTGTGATATCGGTATCTGATAGGAGGGAAGTAAGGGCATTGTAAGGGTTGCTGAAAATATGGCGCGGGCAGCAATAACGGCTGATAGGAGGCGAGTCAAGTGTGTGGGCGGCAGCAGCTAAAAAGGGCTTTTATATAGGTGCGAATAGGTTCAAGGCTGAGATCGGAATGGTGCTAGGTTTAGTCTGGTTTTTCTTAAGTGGCCAATTTTATGAAAAAACATAGTGTGACAACTAAAGACACTAAAGTGGTCGGTTCGGACGAAGAGCAAGGATTGGGGAATTAATGAATGAATAAAATAAACTAATTTTGAACCAATTGTATTGCCTTAAGTTATCATACAATATTTTTATGTAAAATTGACCACTTAAAAAAAACAGACTATATATATATGTGGGACAAGTCTTTGTTTGTTTAGGTGTGGGTATAGGTTATTGTATTTGACATTCGTACGTTCTAAAACTTGGATCTTTGTTTAATGTTAATTAAAGTTGCCTTTTTTATATCTGGCCCTACTTATTTACTTAGTTTTCAATAGACACATACTTCAAACCATGTTATCAGCACATATAAATATATTTTTACCGAAATTGAATAAGTTGAAACGAATATTCGAAAAACCGATACTTTACCGAAATTAACAGATGTAAGATTATGAACGAATCCAGCGAAATCTCTAATTAAAAATAAAATTGCCGTAGACAACATTCCTTACGGCATACCGAATACCATTTTGTAATTCCACGCGAAGGCTCGTCAAGGAAGCGTGTTTATGTTTACTGCTTGTTATGACGTCACACGTTACTTGCGGGGAATCTCATGTGGCATAGCGAATAAAGGCCCTGTATGAGTTCGGAGTCTGGAATTGTGTCCGGTGTATGTCAATAGGCTTACATCGAACCAAATATCGTCGGCGAAACGTGGGTGAACTCACTAGACCTCTGCCATCCCCGCTTAGGGAATATAAGCGTGACATGTTTTTTTTTAATTTTCAAAATTATAGAGAACTTCCTAAGATGCGGCAACTACTCATAATTTAACATATTTTTTACTAAATATAAAAAATGTATCTCAATTCATTTAGCTGGTGCAATATGTAAATGTATGCTCCAGAGAAGTTTTACAAGATGCCCTACAAGAAAATTTTGCACCCATTTACATCCAAATACACCATAATAATCTCAAATCATCAAACTTAAAGCCATGTAATAGCCATCTACTAATACTGCCACAGGTAACAACCAATATTGATACCTAAGTTCAAACATAGTTAGCCAATCGAGATGTAATTTCGCGTCTGAGAGCAAATACCTCCAGTGAACTCGGTATCGATATTACAGCGGGAGTCTCTTGATCCCCAGACTAGCGAATAAATCTAGATTTATAACGTAGAAAGTTCTTACATTTTTATTGGCGGACTATCGATTCGAATGTTCCGATTAAAACATCGAATGATATTATGGATTGGTTCGTTGCGACATAGAAATGTTACGTTTTCTTGGTAAAAAGAGATGGGGAGTGTATGCGTGTGTATTATCCTTCTATTTTGCCTAGGTGTGGGATAGTGTTGAATGTCATCATTAATTGTCTGACTGATAGTTTCTGATGGATAAAAGTCTTTAAAAAATCGAAATGAGAGATAGGCATACTTCAACATGTGGACCATTGGGAATGGGTAGAAAAAATGTTGTGTCCACGTGCAATTGGAACCTATGAAGCTGCCTTAGTTTAGTTAAAAAAACCTGTAGCTCCACACTAGGATTAATTGCTGTCGTGGGTGCGTTTATAAACATTTTAACAACAAATTCATATTTGTATGTAAAATTATTTGTTTCGATTTCGGTATTTATATACCGAAATCGAAACAAATAATTTTACGGATGATTTAGCGCAGTGGTTAAGAGCATAAATCATTCCGCCCTCTGTCTCTAACAGTCGGCAGTTCGATTCCCGCTCGGGACAAATCTTTGTGTGATCCACAATTATTTGTTCCGGTCTGGATATCTGTGTATGTGAATTTTCATGTTTGTAAACGCACCCAAGATACAGAAATAAATCCAAGTTTGGACCTACGTTTAAAAATGTATGTATTCAACTTTGCTGTCCGATTACCACATTGGGTGGCAGCTGGATCCAACGGCTTAATGTACCTTTTGAAGTAGGAAGACGGTCGATAATGAATTTCCCACAAATGGCCACCGCGGGTCGAAAGAAACAGATCTTATGATTATTGATACAAGTGGGTACTACTCAGACCAATTTAAAATCTAACCAAAAACATTCAAGACGTTAGGATTGCCATTAGGGAAAATAACCAAGTATCTACAAAATATCTGAGTCTAAAATCATTTCTTATAAGATTAATTCCATATCCGAGAGATCTCTTGAACTAAGTAGCTCAGTTAAGCTCGAGTTCTAGAGTAGTGCCAGTCCAATTTCCCTTAACTATGCATCGTTTTATCACATTACGTATTCACGGCTCCCTTGAGAGCACAACTCTGTAAATGGTCAGCACCATACATATAGATCAAAGATGCAAATTGTAACAGAAATGACACTTTTGGAAGAAGTTATCTTTTTTACCTTTATGACGTTAAACAAACTATTCGCCTAAGTTTATCTCTAGTTTTCATCTATTGGACGAGTGATTGAGCATTTTGATTGAACTTCTTTCTTCATCATCACCATCATCCGAAAAACATCTACTGCAGGAACTATGCTATTCTAAGATAACACCTACAACCAGTCTTGCGCCATCCAGGATTTACCTGCGATTTTCACCAGGTCAGCAATTTCTCTTGTAGACCGTGGACATGGCGCTTAAGAAGCTTAATATTTCTCACGCTTGTCAATACTCTTAAGGAATTTACAAAGATTCATTTCACACACCCAAATACTAAGCCCGAAATTTATTCCATGTAGGGCTATCTTTGGTAGGATCTCCTACTTTATCCAATGGGTGTGTGACCTGTTAGTTACACATTAGTTTTGATCATTTATGTGAAATTCCAAGAGCTATAGACACCAACGTAGCAAGAACGTAGACTGAAGGCTGAACTTCTACGAACTGAAGTAAAAACATCAACTTTGAGTAAAAATAGGGTAAGAATTTTAAACACGCTTCTACATATTTTCCTTATCTTTGAGTTTGCATTAAATAGTCGCGTTTTAGCGCACACTGGTCCACAGTCAGTTCTAGCTGATACCGTTACTACACAGTGGGGTAAGCAAATGCATTTATACGTTACAAACTCTGTTGACTCTCTGGATAATTGCTCGTTTCGGTGGAATCGGAAAACAATTTGGTATTTCACGATTTTATTGGAACAATAAAATCATCGAAGTAAAACAACAAATACCTTCAATTATATTGAAAATCAGTTTTGTATTGTGTTTTGAAACCCGGATTCATGCAAATATTTAAATTTATACTATGAAAAATTATTAGAATCAATTGTTGGCAACTCAATATATAGTTTTATGTATGCAACGATAAACTCATTGTTGTACCTCGGACACCATCCTTAATCTAGAAAAACATGTGAACATAGGCCGTTGCCATCCTCCGCCGCTTAAGACGTACACTGCAGGTCAAAGGTGGTTCTAAGAATCATCACGACAAAAAGAAGTTATGTTATAAGCATCCAGCTGTTACCTGCGACATTTACCAGGTTTACGTTCTATCTTGTGGGCTGGCAGGACAAAGGCCTCTAAGAATCATCACGACAGACAGGTTATGTTATACGCATCCAGCCTTTACCTGCGACATTTACCAGGTCAACGTTCTATCTTGTGAGCTGGCAGGACAAGGGTCTCTAAGAATCAGCATGACAAACAGGTTATGTTATATGCATCCAGCTGTTACCAGATACAATTACCAGGTCAACGTTCCATCTTGTGGGCTGACAGGACAACAGTCTCTAAGAATCATCACGAGAAATAGGTTATGTTGTACGCATCCAGCTGTTACCTGTAACATTTACCAGGTCAGCGTTCTATCTTGTGGGCTGGCAGGACAAAGATCTCCAAGAATCATCACGACAAACAGGTTATGTTATACGCATCCTGCGACATTGACAGGCCAACGGTCCAGCTTGTGGGCGGCCTTATATGCCAGACCAAATCACTAAATATTGTACTAACATTGTTTGATTAAATGAATTAGCTGTCTGCTACATAAAGACTAAGATTAAACTAATATATTACCATTTATAGGTGAATCAATATTCATAATATAAATAGATATACGTAAAACCTTCATTAAATTTTCGAAACTCACGAACATTCAAGCTTTTAGCTACACAGAATGCTATATTATAATTATAGCAGATTATCAGAAAATAGAGCAGACTATGCGAACTAACGAATGAACGGGTTGCTCGTTATCTAAGGTTACCTTTTGGCGGTGCGCATCTGATACCCGAGATCTATAATGATGTTACAACTTTCAAACACCACCTGAGATCCCGGTTACAATCGCTTACAGGCTTATATTAGGGGAGCTACCTGATCTACTGTTGGCTATGCAGACGATCGACTTTTGATATCGGTAAGTATAAATTGAGTTAGTCCACATTTCTAAAATACATTTGTTTATTGATTTATGTTTGTGTAATAATATAAAATAATTTTGCGGGAATAAATTTAGTGTAAGTGTGGATTTTAGGGTTTTTATACTCAGTTTCTAATGTGTATATATATTTCTTTTTTGTGGTGTAAAAATTATGTTATATACCTAATTCAAAGTATTTCCGAATTAATAAATTTGTAAATAATTCTATCTATCTATCTATAACCTCACGCCAGATCCCTTGCGGGGTAGGCAGAGAGTACCGAGTTCCAACAGGTTCTTTCCTTACATACCTCTCTGGCTTCCTCGACTCTCATAGTTCGTCTCATACACGCTTGCCGGTTACGGAGACTCTTGACTTTTCCATCAGATAAGACTCGGTTTATTTGGTCGTGGTAAGATAGTCTAGGTCTTCCCCGGTACCTGCATCCTTCCACTTTCACATTGTATATCTGTTTTGTCATTCTTTCCTCTGGCATATTGGTTGTAAATTATTATTTATTGTAATACCGTCACGCCTATATTCCCGAAGCGAGGGTGACGTGGATGTTCTGTGTGGGTACGTCCAGTTTTCACCGATGTGACCGCTACGCGTTTTATTCGCCGCTGGATCAACGAAGTAACGCAAGCATCAACGAAGTAAAGAAATTCTAATTGCTCAAACTGCATGTAATGGTACGTAGTAATAATTAGGTACTAAATAGAGCTACGATCAGAACCTTATAATAATCAATTTGGTACCTACCAAACAGATCATTGTTAAAGGGATTTTCAAATAATTAACCGTATATATCTATTGGCTTTTTATAAATTAAGTTTTAATCGACCTGCCACTTAAAATTGCCACTTTTTCATTCTCAGTAGTTTATTCCCCATTCTTAATACTCATTATTTTCACATTTAACTCCGTTATCTCTTATGTTAATAAAGTTTTAATATTTTTCACCGTAACACGCGCAATTCTCCAGGCTTTTTATCATGTTAAAAGTATTAATCGTTTTTTTATCCCAGTCGCTATAAAACTTCAAAAGGATTTTAAATACAGTTTCAGCAGCAAGTAATGACAGCTCCAGGACCTGAAATGGATCGCTTTAGTAATATTTATACAGATGGTTACATGACATCAGATCCTGGATATTAAATACTGTTCTTGGTTGTATGGTAGTTTCTGTGAATACCGCCGGTACCTAGATTGACCCCTAAAGATTTTTAGGTACGGCATATGTAACTGTACTGTACTTTGAGATTGTTTGATAAATATAAAAATAAATAATACATTAATCTGCCTAAAAGTCAACATTTCGTCCGCTAACAGAAAGTCGGTGGTCTGCCTAAACTCATAACTGTCATGTAGAAAATGATACGACACGAGGCAACGAAGACCCTGCGATGTTGAATACTCAATACGCTATTTAGGTAAAAGGGTTTATCGATAATGGAGACGTCAGAGGGCTTAGCACAAAAACTTCACTGTAGCGTGACTCTAGGGAGTTCATATGTTATCCTTGTCACACAACATATTCACTAAATTAACACGAACGTGACAACACGTTCACTCACTAGCAATACGCAAATGTTGGTTTTATCGTGCTAGGCCCTCTGATAATATTATCGCGAAGCTTTAAGGCCTTAAATTTTAGTAAACATGTTAATATTCTGTATATGTCTGGGAGCTGGGATGTCAGGTGTATGTTGTAGAAACCATCATATTTCATTTAACAATGGCTCACTAATATTTTGTGGGTGTGTAAAGGAGATGTGAGGTGAGATGTATATCTAAGCTATCGTGTGTTTGAAAATACAATAAAGTATTAAAATAATATTATTATAGGTACACCTATTATTATCACGATAAACTTGAAACATAGTTATTGGTGTTAACATATATATCCATGGTTATTGATAAGTAATAAACTTAGGTAATAAATAACCTTCTTAAGGGGGACTTTATGATAACTAACTTATGTCTTGCGTTGTCAACAATTTCGCAATAATAAAAAATATAGCTGATTTTTTCTCGATAGAATCAAAACATCTCAGAACAAGCGTTGTTTCTCATGAAATTTAGAAGTTAACTACAACTACTGTTTATCCTACTATATTAAAAATGTGGTTGTATGTTTAGATATTTGTTACTCAATCACGCAAAAACAGCTGAACTGAATAAAATTTGACACAGTTTATTACTTGGATAACCATATAAGATAACGTTTACCCCGAAAAAAATTAAGGTTCCTGTCAAAATCAACGCGGACGCAGTCGTGGGCAGACACTAACGGAACAAAAATAAGCCACTGACCGACTGTTTGATTGTCATATCAGGGCATAGCTCAAGAAGTTTTGCATGAAGTTTCTTTGCAAATACTCGTATTAAGAACGGATTTTATGAAATTAACCATGTAATTTGGCTAAGCAGAATTGGTAGAAGTATACTGCGTCCATCGACAAAATAATGTATCGGTGACTGCGTCCAAACGAATTATAAGCATAATCGTGGAGGACTTTCCCACTAGGAAATTCAGCAGTCAATTCGAGGGGCTACACCAGCTGACCCAAGAGGCTAAACAATGGCTCCTCCACGCTGGCATAAATTTTTTATCATATCTCACATCACTGTAAGTACATCATCATATGATAAGCATAGTTTTAGACTCCGGTTTCAGACTACCTACTGAGAATCTTTCGATACAAAACCACATTTTGTCCAACCTTAGATTGGACCAAGACTTCATAACCGCCAGCTGCATATTGCGCTATTAAACTAACGAAGCTTTTTGACAAATTTTATCAACACTACGCAGTGACATATGAATAAATAGATTAGGTGCAAACCAATATGGATTAATTCAACCAACGTGCCGCCATAATCAATTATGGTGAACAGACTCAGATTCATGCCTTAAGATTAGATCACACTGAATACTGTTAGCGGCGTTTTGATTGCTACATCTCGGCAACTAAACTTAGATGTTAACTGGATAGGTTTTCTTAAGTTACAAACTGCATTATAGAAAACACCGTCATACCTATATAAAAAAAATCCCAATATTAGTCCAGAGTCTGAAATGTGCCCAGTATATAGCAACAGGCTCACCCGCTATTACATAGGCCATAACATCGTCGGCGAAAAGTGGGTGTAAACAGTACACCTCTGCCACCCCCGCTTGGAGAATAAAGGCGTGACAGTGACGGTGCCATACCTATATTCCAGAAGCCAGGGCAGTGGGGGTGGACTGAGTACACCCATATATTAACGATAATTTTAGGCCTAATTAGGATTTTAGAAGCCTATTGCCATTGTACTGAGCACAATGCGATTTAGGGATTACTAAACATCATAATCAAAATAATGGTTTGCTCCGTTGGTTCGGGCATATAGAAAGAATGTCAGAAGAAAGAATGACAAAACAGATATACTATGCAAAAGTAGAAGGATGTAGGTACCGGGAAGGAACTTGACTATCTTACCATGACCAAATAGACCGTGTCTTATCTGAAGGATAAGTCAAGAGTCTCCGTAACCGGCGAGATAGATAGATCATTAAAATAAAAATAAACACAACCATACCTATATTCTACAAACGATAGAGGTGGAATGTGTACACCCACATTTCATGTTTGGCTCTATGTTACCGGGGTAATCGTATTGCCATTATAATGGAGAGGATTTTAGACTTAAAAACGACACTGACTAGGATTTGAATCTAAACATGGAAAAAAAGAACACCGACGCGCCTATATTCCCCAAACGGGGATGTACTGAATTAACACACGTTTCGGCGACGATGTTAGGTCCCATGGAATAAAGTGCGAGCCTATTGCCAGATACTGGGTACAATTCCAGACTCGGGACTCATACTGGGAAGTTTCGTAATAAAAACTACTTTTGTCCAACCGAGAATTTGAACCCAGGACCTCATGATCACAAAGCTATGCGTTTTGCCAAAGTTTCAACAAGTAATTAAAGAATTATTAATAAAATAATAGTAAACTGTAGAATGGATGGTTAATTACAGTATTATAGGAGCAGCTGTGCAGAGAACCTTTTTCTTGGAAATAGATTATTACGTACTCTAGTGAAAACGTGCCTTAATCACGAATGCAGTGAGATCAAAGAGCGTCTATTGAATGTTGTCATTCAAAGTATTTAATGAGCCGTTTAAATATAATGATCTTAGTAACGTGAGAAATAGGATTTAACCTGAATAATCGAAACCGTTAAATATAGATTACTAGCTGTCACCGCACCGTATATTTCACACCCTTAAACTTTTTTTGACAGACAAAGGGTAGCCTATGTTCTTACCCTAGATAAAATTAATATCCTTGCCTAATCCGATCAAAATCTGTTCAGCGGTTTGGGCGTGGAAAGGTAACACAAACGACAGACAAACAGAGTTACTTTCAAATTTATAATATTATAGTATGTCGTAAGAAAGAATGAGAAAAAATCTTTTAAAAAAAAAGGTAAACCATCTTCAAAAAGCAAAAAATAAATATTTAAAGTCGGTGCTGGTTGGTGCAGTCGGTTACTTATCACCGACTTCAAATATTTATTTTTTGCTTTTTGAGGTCGGTTTACCTTTTTTTTAAAAGATTTTTATTTTACAATGTTATGTGACGAGTGAATTATTTACTTATATCTAAATACTGATATTATATTATCTTGCTGAGTTATACAGTAAGGTACCTACAGGATTAATATATTAACTATAATAACGGAATCTATACATTCGTGCTGTTCGCCGTTAAGGAGTTCCCTGGTGTATCTTTAAAGTCCAATACCAATAACATTAAAATAGGACCACCTCAAAACTATACTGAACCCAATGCAAAAAGTATCATCAAAATCGAGAGGAGTAGGAAGAGAGTACAGAATTCCAACAGGTTCTTTCCTTACATACCTCTCTGGCTTCCTCCACTCTCATAGTTCGTCGCATACACGTTCGTCGGTTACGGAGACTCTCCTTCAGATAAGATTCGGTCTATTTGGTCGTGGTTAGATAGTCTAGGTCTTCCCTGGTACCTACATCATTCCACTTTCGCTGTGTATATCTGTTTTGTCATTCTTTCTTCTGGCATTCTTTCTATATGCCCGGACCAACGGAGCATACCCTTTTTCATAACATTGTTGATTGTTTTTTTAACATTATAAATATGTCTCTTTCCTATTTAACACTAGCTTCTGCCTGCGACTTCAAGCGCGTTAACTTTTGACGGAAACCTAACATTTTTTCGAGATAAATATCAACACAAACACACCGTCACGCCTATATTCCCCAAGCGGGGGTGGCAGAGGTGTACTGAGTTCACCCACGTTTCGCCGACGATGTTTGGTCCCATGTAATAGGGGGCGAGCCTATTGCCATATACCAGGCACAATTCCAGACTCTAGACTCATACTGGGAATTTTTCGTTAGAAAAACTACATTTGTCCGACCTAGGATTTGAACCCAGGACCTCGGGATCACAAAGCGATGCGCTTTGCCACAAGACCAACGAGGCAGATAAAAATCCTATGTGTTAGTCGAGGTAATAATCTAATAGTGTACCAAATTTCATCCAATACTGTTCCGCCGTGTTTACGTGATTGAGAAACAAACATTCATACATCCAAAGCTACAAACTTTGACATTTATGGTATTAGTAGGATTAATAGGATTGGTATCGTCATTATCATCAACCGGAAGAGACGATCAAGAAAAATATCGCCACGATAAACAGTTGTTTGCCGCACAGATGAACGCATCCAGCTTTTACCTGTGTCTTTTACCAGGACTAACTTGTAGAGGAACTGCTGGAGGTTGAGGAGAAACTGCCCATTCCGCAATGGTACAAACATACAAAACTGTAAAGATCAACCCTAAAGCTATAATTTTACGACCAAATCTTTTGAATATATTTTTGATCTTATCTCCATATTTTCGTAACAACGTTGAACGGTCCAATGTCAAACCGAGTTGTTATAATTCGGTCAAACAACAAACGTGATTAATGTACACCCACCCGATACTCAATCATATTTCAGGAAATTAGTGACCTTTTACTGTAAAGTTATAGGATAGAAGATCAGATGCTTACGAAGTGATAAGTTAACATGCAATCTATTTTTATAATATAAAATGACTAATCATGCAGTCGGGTATAAAAAGGAATGAAGATAATTTTTAAAACATTACATTTTAATTACAGCGCATGAGAAACTTATTGTGATCAAATTTGATTAATTTTGTAGTTGCTTTAAAAATCTACTGAAAAACACTAAATTTTGGAAAAAAATATGATTAGTAGATTCGACCGTAAGATATTCATCATCATCATCATCATTAGCCTGTGTCAGTCCACTGCTGGACGTAGGCCTCTCCCATGGCACGCCATTGAGCTCGATCTTCAGCTCTCCTCCTCCAATCCCTGCCCGCTGCCTTACGAATATCGTCGCCTCACCTAGCTACAGGGCGCCCTACACTACGTTTTTTCGACACGCAGTCTCCACTCAAGAACCGGTTTCTTCGGTTCCAGTTCCGGTTTCGGTTTCGGTGGTTCTGCGACCACTGCCGCTGATATTATCGATGGTTAATACATATTGCACATATTTTGAGTTACTATGTATCCATATATATCGTGTGTGTGTGTGAATGATCTACGCTGTTGGCCGCAGGGCCTTTACACCTTCACTAGACAAGAGTGCGAGCGTGCAACCACTACGCTCGAGATCCATCTATATCATCACTCAGATTTTCCTGCAAGGTCTGCCCTTGTAGGCAAAGAGTAGAGAGTATCAACTGGTTGTTAATAAATCTCATTTGTGTATGACGAAGATTAGGTCATACTCACTTAGGTCACATCACGCGGACTAGCGGATTAGCGGATATTGAATAAAATACAGGAAAAATCAGATTTTTCTCAAATAAATTTTTTGGTAGCGTGTGAGATTACTGTGATCTCACTGCATTGTGCCAAAGTGGCCGTATTTAATTTGTCCGCAACTCTCGTAACCTCCTATTTATCACTTGTATTTCGGAAGATAGCTAAACAGGAAATTCGTTAATAAATACACACCTAATGCTCATGAATTGATGTCCCTAACCCGCATAATGAGTTGTGTCGACTCTACGCTCCTATTAACTACTGTCGGAACAGGAAGCATAGATTGTTTTCTGTTCTAACATGTGCCACACTGAACGCTCTCCTTGACGGCAGTCCTGGATGTGATCTGTTTGCGGATGCATGGAGTGATATTTTTTCTGAGTGTCTGAGGTATTGTGAGGGACTGGAATTAATGAACTTGTATCGAGCACTTTCATACTTTTAATTATTCTATTTTTTCTATTCTATATATATATATATATATATATATATATATATATATATATATATATATATATATATATATATATATATATATATATATGTCTTTATGCTAACGTAAATGGTGTATCTGCCGTGTTAGTATGTAAATAAATAAATAAATAGGAAAATATATTTTTAATGACTATATTACAAAATACTAGAATGTATTACTCTCATGATTTTTTAGGGATTTGTGATCCTACGTAAACTATTTGTTTACTAATATTATTAACTAATATCGATATATCGATATTATATACTAATAAGGACGTTCGTAGCGCTATGCTAGCTATGTTTTACCGATTATTTATCAAGGTTAAGTAACGTGCGACTCTGTCGGAGATGGGTGACCGTTCCTGGTATTTTCATATTGGCGCATCTCCGTGCTTCGGAAGGCACGTTAAGCCACTGGCCTCGACTATCACTTATGGTAGTTGCCGAGTTGCAAGCCTTAAAGGCGGATTGATAAGTTCCAATAGCAGCTGGCCACAAACCTGCCTCCAACAATCCGCACTCGGTCCGCGTGGTGGAGTATGACCTAATTTCTCTCACCTCGATTTGTTAGAGACCGCCTTTGCCCATCAGTGGGCAGTATAGGCTGATATTATTACTAACTAATATGTGATGGCAAGTTAAGCGATGGTCCCACTTACCACTTCAACTTAGTCGTTAAGCTAAGTTAAAAGCCGTATATCCGACTTTATAAGTCCCAATAGCTGCTGGTAGCTAATAACCTACCTCCACTTATCCGCAGTGGAGTGGAGTGTTGTAAAGTATGACCCACTCTCTCTATGGGAGAAGATAGGCTGATTTACCTCAGTGGTTAATAATACGCCAAATATGTAAGTTTTTGATTGTATTCTGTCTAATATTCATAAATCGTCGCGAGATTGCGGATTATATTTTCCTACTAAAAATTCTCAATAATGAAATCAATCGTCCTGACCTATCCAAAATTTATTTTAATGTTCCCAGCAAATCTTCGTTTTAATATAGTTCTACGTATTCCAAATTCGAGTACAAACTATAGGCAAAATAGTTACATTGTGCGCGCAAACAGAAACTTCAATAAATTATGTGAGCAAGTTAATCTCGATCCCTTTGCAATTAATGTAGCATCAGCGAGGTGTTTGAGCCACACTTTTCTCCAATAACTTATTTTCCATACAGTGATGTTGATAATTCCTTTTGAACGTACTAATATAACTACTTAATTCCAAATTGCCTCACACATTAGATATACGTCATATGTCATTGGCTTTCCATTACCTATACAATCCGTGCACTGTATTTTATTTATATTCTGTAAGTTTTCCATGCACCTAAATAAATAAATTAATTAAAATAAAAATATCGTAGATAATATATTCTGTTAATGAATATTTCTCAGGGCAAGTTAATATTTAATTTAAGTATCAAATTAGAATAGACCAACAATGCAATTACTCGTATTAGCAATTTAATTTCCAATTAAGCTATGTTACAATATCACTATTTTAACCATTGCTTATTGTTAAGGATTGTCCCATAATCGATTTCAAGTATTACCATAGGCAATCTTATCGATATATTAATAATCGGTTCGTGATCCGATACATTTCCTTAAGTAGCCCAATTGTTAATAGCTACTTACGCAACTAAAGTTTATAGGCGCACGCGCTCCCAACGTATAATTATGACAGTTAAAAGTATTTCAATTATGCTCGTAAGTAATTACATTTCAATGTAATTCGTCACGAATATGTAATTGCGTATGTGAGTATTATTATTATCAGATTGATATCATTTTTATTAGTGTATAGCATTCATTATTTGTATTGTGAAACAATAATATTATGGTATCCGTTTAATAGTTTATCATTGTGACAGCGTTGAAGCCCTTCGTATGGGTAGAATATAAAAATATTATTTTAGATTGGCAAATTTGCACAAAATATTATTAAGTTGTACAATTAAACGTTCCTCGTAGCCTGATTTACGAGGAATCATCAATATGAAAACCTAACGAAAATCCAAGTAGTCGTTCATGAGATTAGCGCGTAAGCATACACTTAGAAAAGACTTCGACAACGACATCTATATTAGCTATTGTATTTGTAGATTTTGAGCACAATAATACTATGAGGGTTATAGATAGGACATTATGAAAGTTTTCTTGTATAAAATAACTGAGTTCTGAGATTTACGCGAATATTACACATGAAATAAAACTATTTTACGGATTTTATCGCGGTTTATTTTTGTTTTTTAGTTCCCGACGTTTTACGTTGACGTTTCAAAGTCTGCAGTCTGTGAACATGTCCTTGACCGCACCCGCCACAACATCAGATTTGATAGACCACAAATTCTCGTGAAAGAACACCGATTCCTACCAAGGATGGTTCGCGAGGCTATTGAAATTAAAAAACATCCTAATTTCAATAGAGAAGATGGCTGGGTGCTTCCATTGACTTGGGATCCGGTAATTAATATAATCAAATCCAAAACCAAGCATAACACTGCAAGACCTCAAGACACCGTGAGCTCATTCTGCGTAGATCAGACCAACAAAAATAATTAAGAAGTTTGAGGTTACCCCGGAACAACTATGCCTTTTGGACGTCTAACACCTCAGTCCCTCCCGTGACCATGGGTGCTGCAAAGCACTCGAAACGTCGGGAACTAAAACCCAAAAATAAACCGCGATAAAATCCGTAAAATAGTTTTATATCATGTATAAAATAACTGTCAATTCCAGTAATTATCGGAGAACTAGCGCGACGACGGACGCAAGATTTAGCGCAGTGGTTAAGAGCTTGAGCTGCTCCGCTCACTGTGTCGAATAGTCGCGGGTTTGATTCTCGCACGGGACAAATCTTAGTGTGATCCACAATTATTTGTTCCGGTCTGGGTATTTGTTTGTGAATTTTCATGTTTGTAATCGCACCCACGACACAGGAATATATCCTAGTGTGGGGCTACGTTTAAAAAAAAAAAAAAACTTTTCCTAGGCAAACGATTCAGACTTTAGTCACAACATTGTTCAGTCAGTCCAATAGTTCAACTAGGTAGGTCAACATAAAGTGATCTTAAATTAGCTGAATAGGTCCTCATACTGTAGTACTGTTATTGTTGTCTCTAATAATATTACAGAGTTATTGGGTTAGTCTTATATACTAGGTGTAACATAATTACCGCAAGACCTGAAAGTAGTTTGTTCAGAATCGGTAACTGAATTGATTCCAACAAGATTTAACGTATCTTACATTATTTTTTAAATTTTCATAAAATGCTGTTACTCCTTCAGTGCGCTATAACAAACTAAATTTATTCTTGATTCAGAGCAATACGGAGATTTCAAATGCATTTCTTAACGAATTTCTCAATACGCACACATACAAGTTTAATTGTTTATTGGGGTATAAAAGTGCTTAAAAAATGGGTAAAAAACTTAAAATTTAGAAATTTGGTTTTCGTATTGAATTTGTGAAGCAATTATCTAATCGAGATGTCTGAGGTCTTACGTTATTTATGATGAAATGATTTTTGTACAAGTAGGATTGAACTCCTGACAGTGATTTTGCGTAGTTCAAAAGGTTCCTTTAATACATTTCTTCCCATGGTACCCTTTATCACATTAAGTAATTTAGTTTGCACCAATAAAGAAAATACAGGTACATGATATAATACAGTCGTGATATTTTCCGAGGGAACATTATCTCAGTAAATTACAGCAAATACCAAAATTGTTCAAACATCGCACGCGTTTTAGCTCCGTGTAGGATGATAAGCTGTGAAGGTCCATTTGTTGCACAATTTCTGTTCGACTACGAAAGAAGCTAGTATTGCAATAAAAGTTTCTTTTTTTAAATCATTTAATTTCAGGCAACTGATATATTACAAAAATAATAGAATGTACACCTTACAGACTAACATACAAACAATATATAAAAACTTATAGCGTAAAACTGTAATATCGATTCATGTCAATATTGTGTACAGCTTTTAGTTAGGTACGATCATTGAGTCCCATAAAATTACTATACGGTAATGACTTTTTCTATTTAAAGATCAAGAAATTAAGTAGAATCACATATTCATATCCAAGAGGAATTGTTAGCGGTTCTGATAGCAGATAAGAAATGACTTCACAAAAAAACTTTGCACCATTCGAGTCAATGTTACTCCTGACTTTATCAAATCTCGAAATTATTCAAACCAGCTTAGTTTAAAAATCGACATCAGAAAATGTCTTCTTTTACAAAACGGCTCATTTCCCATTTCATATCCGCTGCCATCCCCGCTTATAAAATATATAATATAATGTAAGGAGTGACGGTGTTTATGCCTGCATACATTTATCCATGATTGAAGTTTCATGCCTTTCCTAAAAACATTGATTAAAATAAGCACTTTTACATCCACTCCCCTCAGACTCCCCAGCACGGACACTTTGAAATGTAGTAAACAAGGATGGCATATCAACTCGCTAACGTCACAATATCGTCAATGTTTTTATGCTGAGTTTCTGATTCAAAACATAGCAAAACCATACTGCGTCTCAGATTTTTTCTCCGCATCCATCTAGTTTCATGGCCCAATCGTTATTTACAGGCGCACTCACGAATTACCTGCACTTGATGTTGCAAAACCTACGCCGCGCCATTGTCGTGAATACTATTCAAAGTGAACGTGAAATAATTATTCCGTGAATCCGTGTTTAGAACGTTTGCGAATTGTGTTTTGTTTGTTTCTACCTACCGTTTATTGTATTTGACGATTATATTGTCTTTGTATTGTTTTATAAATGATTATGCTGTCAGCTACAAACAACAATACAATTTACAATAATAATACCAGCCTATACTGCCCACTGCTGGGCAAAGGCCTTCTATCACAAAACGAGGTAAGAGAGATTTAGTCATTCTCCACCACGCGGACCCAGTGCGGATTAGTGGAGGCAGGTTTGTGGCCACTGTTGGAACTTATCAAGCCGCCTATAAGGCTTCCAACTCGGCTTAACAACTACCACATTAAGTGGTAATCAACGGCTTAGCGTGGTTTACGAAGCACGGGGCCCTAGAATATGTAAATGCCACTAACGGTCGCTCATCTCAGGCCGATCGAGTCGAATGCTGCTTGACTGTAATCGGCAAGAACACCGCGGTCGCGGTGCGGTCACCACGGCGCTACGAGTGTCTCTATAATTTACAAGAATAGCGCATTTTTTTATATCTTATAAGACGTAGTAGGTACATATACTACAAAACAGCGTGTTAATATATTAGGTTGCTCTATTGCCGTAGGGTTTAGCTTGTGATGATAGTAGTAAGTTGGAAATAAATAAATGTTATCAACGCATATTGATGATTAATTATATTAAATTCTTAGTCAAAATTATGGTGAATTATTTGAATATTTTTAGATAATGAGGGGTAAACGTTGACTCGGGGAGTAAAATCTATTTAACGCCAAAAAGAGCCTCTCCTTCTTGAGGTTCTCATGTGTGACGGACGTAACGTCCACCTCCGAGATGTCTGGCACTTAGGATGTTTCACTATTTTCTTCTGTTCTTGGGAGCAAGCAGTGCGTTGTAGGCTGTAGCGTCCAAGGTTGTTCGAATTTGGTCAGAGCAACGTCTTAAGCTGCGGCTTCGAGGTCTTTGTCCAAGTTTGGAAACTTTATAGATTCGTGTTTATGAAAACGTTAGAAACCTGCTTTTATCCTGTTCCACTACGTCATTTTTTGAAAAATAAGTTATTTATTCATTGTTATTAAACAGTACACCTAATTAAAATAAATATTTTTAATAAATGTATTTTATAACTTCAGCGTTCAAAAAGTGTACTAAAGAAAGTCACGTCTAACATTGTTTCGATAAAGTTTTAGAGTCGAGTTTCCCAAAGTTGGTTTCCATTGCAATGCCTGGCAGCTCAGTCACATCCGAGACGAAGTTCCTAATTAGTACAGCGTTTAAAGAAACGTGTGTGTCCTCTTTGCGACGTAAGTTTAATGCGAGCGAGAATGACGGAGCTCCGGCTAATTAAGTCACTGCTTTAGATAACTGAAAAGTTCTAGTAACATGTTTTTAATTACTTTTGCGAGGTCTTTTGTGCAGGCAATGAGTTTGTTACTGAATTAGTGATAAAATGATCAATGCTTCTTGGTTGTGTTGTTACTAAAGAAGGTTTTTTTAAGTCGTAGCCCTATACTATGTACTTATTTATGCATTTGCAAAAAATAAATTTACATACACAAACACCCAGACTGAAACCAATATTGGTATGTCATTCAAATACCCATGACACCTCGATTTAATGGGTGGAGCTTGTGGCTTAAACTTGTGGTTTTTCATTTTTATTTTTTATTCCTTACACATTTTCGTATACCTACTAATAGAATTCGGCTACCTGACTGCCTCCTTGATCTGGTGGCAGAAAATGCGCGTTGCGATCACGAGGTACTGGGTTCAAATCCTAAATTGGACAAATGTCGATTTTATATCGAAAAAATCCAGTATCAATCCGGAATCTAGCATTGTACCCGGTATATGGCAACATCATCGGCAGCGAAAAATGAGTGTACACAGTACACCTCTGCCACCCTCCCTAGGGCAATATAGGCGTGACGGTGTGCATAGAATTCGTAAAGATTTCGACAAAAAATTTTGAGACCCTGAAAAGATAATTACATTTAAATATGTACCTAATTTCTACACTTTAAATGTTATACCTAACTGATCCAGCGCATACTACAATACATTTCAGTTCTCAACAACTGAATAATATCAAAAATGTAAATAAAAATATACTACTCGAAACGTCACAACACAATTTGAAATTGTACAGTGATTGGTTTGGTTAAAAAGTCCGGAGTCAAAGGCTTTTAAAAATGCATTGATGCAAAAAAATGGCAATGCGCGAAAATTTTTGAAAGCCGCAAATATATCACGTGACATGATACTCCGATATTCATACGACCGAATATAAAAATGTGGCGTAATTGCTGGAAATAACGGTTTGTGGATGCTATGTATTAATTGATATATGTGAGGTTGTAACGTAATTCAGAAAATATCGGTAAATGTCGTTGTGTTGGTGTAGTGACAAATAATGCGCAGCAATCGCAAGGTCCAGGCCAGGGGCTCAGGTCCAGGGATTTGAACCTAAAAGGCTTAGCAAACACGTCTGACGTTAGCATGACCCTAACGAGTTGATATGCTATCCTTATCATACTACAATTTATTAAATAAACATGAACATATCAATTAATTTCAATCTCTTCGTGCTAAGCCCTCTGAGTTATATGCCTTAAACGGCCTCCACAAAACTGTACTACTCCATCATGGTGAAGTATATACTATACTACCTTGATTTTGTGTGAGGGCTTTGCCTAGCCCTGGGCTACTAAAATCTGATTTAGAATGGGTAGAATCCTACTAATATTATAAATGTGAAAGTTTGTATGTTTAGATGATTGGATTTTCGTTACCAAATCACGCAAAAACTACTAAACGGATTCGGCTGAAATTTAGTACACAGATAGTTTATTAGGAAATTTAACATATAGGATACTTTTTATCCTGGAAAAATGTAAGTTTCTTGTATAAGGTCAACGGAGACGAAGTCGCGGGCAGAAACTAGTAATATTGTAAAAAGGTAAGATTTTTTGTTTGTTTGTTTATTTATTTAATTCTTTATGCACAACGTACATGGGCGGACTTAATGCCTGAGGCATTTTCCGCCAGTCTACCTTGAGGTTGTGTGGAAACAGCTGTGGTAGGTGCGAAAAAGCCTAAAAAAAAATTAATATTAAGTAATAAAAATAAGAAAATTTCCGAATAAATTTTAAAATCCAAATCTAAAACTCTGTACTCTTTGTCTACCCCGCAAAGGATCTGGCGTGATGATATAGATTTAGATAGATAAAATCCGAAACAACTGAACCGATTTTAATAATTCCTTTACCTACAAAGCTACATTACCTAGAAATAGCATATAACAATAATAGTTTGATCAGCTTGGCAGCTAAGGTGTATGGTAAAATTATTGAACGGAGAATGCGCGAGAAGTCCGATGGAATGTTGTGCGAGGCACAGGGAGGTTACGGGTCTGGAAGACGATGTTCGGATCAAGTTTTCTCCCTCCGCAACATCGTAGAACAGCATCTGGCAGTAGGCCGGAAGGTTTTCTGCAGTTTTGTGGACCTGGAGAAGGCGTTTGATAGAGTCGTGCGAAAGAGACTTTGGGACATTTTGCCTGAGTATGGTATAAACGGCACCCTGTTGCGAGCCGTCCAGTCCACCTATGTGGATAGCAAGGCATGTGTACGGGTGAGTGGGTACATGTCACCTTGGTTTGACGTTAAAATCGGCATCAAGCAGGGTTGTGTGTTGTCCGCTAAACTGTTTATAGTGTATCTGGATAAAAGTCTTCAAAGACTGAATGCGATGAATGAAGGGGTAAAAATGGGTGATCTAGTGATAAACCACCTATTGTATGCAGATGACGCGGTTTTGATAGCGCCAACAGCCACCGATCTGCAAACACTAGTCACAGTTATGAGAGACGACTTCATGAACAATGGCTTACATTTGAATGTGAAGAAAACCAAAATTATGGTTTTTGAACGGGAAGAAATGAAACAGAAATGAACCAGAACGAATGCAAGGATTGTGGTTGGTAACGATGTGCTGGAGCAAGTGAATGAGTTTGTATATCTTGGATGCGCCTTCAGTAAGGATGGGAAATACATCGCTGATACAGAGAGAAGAGTGAATGCAGGTAATAGAGTGAATGGTGCGATGGGAAGGCTACTTGGGAGCCGGCACTTAAGCCAAAAGGCGCAGCTGGTCATGCATAGCGGAGTGCTTGTCCCAACGCTGTTATATGGCAGTGAGAGCTGGGTATGTAAGAAGGAGAAGGAAAGCAGGATAAATGCGGTCGAAATGCGATCTCTGCGGAAGATGTGCGGAGTCACGCTGACCGACCGTATTCGCAACAACGTAGTAAGAAAGCGAGTAGGTATGAAAGATAGTATCAAAAAGATGAGAAAGGGCATGCTCCGTTGGTTCGGGCATATAGAAAGAATGCCAGAAGAAAGAATGACAAAACAGATATACAATGCGAAAGTGGAAGGATGTAGGTACCGGGTAAGACCTAGACTATCTTACCATGACCAAATAGACCGTGTCTTATCTGAAGGGCAAGTCAAGAGTCTCCGTAACCGGCGAGTGTATATGAGACGAACTATGAGAGTGCAGGAAGCCAGAGAGGTATGTAAGGAAAGAACCTGTTGGAACTCTGTACTCTCTGCCTACCCCGCGAGGGAGCTGGCGTGATGATATAGGTAGATAGATAGACAATAATAGACGACGCAGATGGTGCCGCTGTTGATCAAGTGCGAGGCCGTGGAAACATGCTAGATTTTTTTTGTTAAAAATACAGTTCCTACATAATTATCTCGCACATCGACTATCCATCGGTCACAGAACAGTGTCAAAACTTCAACCGCTTAGATGTTATCAATTATGATTGAGTGTAGTTATAAAATAATTAATTAGAACATAATAATTAAATGGTTAAATATAGGTTACCGGAAGTTACCGTTTTGTACGCAACAAGCGGGATGTTTTTTGTGTGTCTGAACTAGTTTTTTGTCACAAAACAGGAGACAAAAGACAATGAAAGGGTAACTGGAATGTGCGTATAACAGTTTGTATGCAAACAATGACAGTGCTGTTTAAATATTTCATATATTACACGATTAATTAGAGTACGGCACTTTAATGAATTGTGTAGTGTGAAAAATATGCGGTGTGTAATTCGAACCTAGTTTGTTGAGAATCAAATGTAACATCTATTTAATTAGTTTACAATATAGGTTTTTTTATATCAACAAAATGTGTTTGTTCACTCCAGAAGAAATGCGCGTAGAGCTCACGAGGTCCTAGTTTCAAATCTTCAAGTCGGACGATGATGATATCAGAATATACTGCCCACTGCTGGGCAAAGGCCTTCTCTCGCAAATCAAGGTGAGAGAGATTAAGTCATACTCTACCACGCGGACCCAGTGCGGATTGGTGGAGGCAGGTTTGTGGCCACCTGCTGTTGGAACTTATCAAGCCGCCTTTAAGGCTTCCAACTCGGCTTAACGACTACCACATTAAGTGGTAACCGGGACCAACGGTTTAACGTGCCTTCTGAAGCACGGAGACGCTCGAATATGAAAATGCCACAAACGGTCACCCATCTCAGGCCGACCGAGCTTAACCTTGGCGATCGGTAAGAACACCGCGGTCGCACAGCGCTACGAGCGCCTCGACGCCAAGTCGGACGAGGTATAGTTTATTAATTTATTTAACTTAAGAAAAATATACAGCATTATTATGACTTAAAAAGTACATAACTGAAATACATATAGCCAATAAAGTTTTCACTTATGTGTTTACATAGAATGAATCTACACATTGATGTTACAATGAATTAAAAGAAAAAGAGAAACTTAATAAAACTATCTATCTATCTATCTATAACCTCACGCCAGATCCCTTGCGGGGTAGGCAGAGAGTACAGAGTTAATAAAACTAATACTGAAAAAAGAGTGAATGTCGATCTATGACAGAGAGCTAAGGTTGGATGAGCCGGTGATCATTTTATGGAAGCAATACAGTTATTTTAATGTTTATTAAATATATCTATATAGTTATAAGATCTGTTATGGTTATAAGATATGCTCTAGAGATAACACGGGTAAGTTACTAATATAAGTCAGGAGTCCGGCATTGTGCCCAGCATAGCAATAGGTTCGGCCCTTATTACATTGGAATCTAAAATCGTCGGGGACAAGTGGGTGTACACAGTACACCTCTGTCACCAGCGCTTGGAGAATATAGGGGTAAAAACTTTACTTTTAATAGATTCAACTATTTGAAATAAAGGGAGGTAAAACATTTATTTGACCAACACACTACAGGAAAGAGTAAATTGACAGGTATATAAAGTAGCAACAGCACAAGTTGTGTGGGGCCAAACAGGACTCTACTCTCAGCATATAGCTGCACTATAGTTATAGCTGGTATTCTGGCAGAACCTTTGCAAGTGGCGTCATGGGCAATAAAATAACCTACTTCATATCTATCTATCTATATGACGGACGATTTAGCGCAGTGGTTAAGAGCTTAAGTCGCTCTGCCCACTGTGTCTAATATTTGCGGGTTCGATTCCCGCACGGGACAAATCTTTGTGTGATCCACAATTATTTGTTCCGGTCTGGGTATTTGTATTTGTGAGTTTTCATGTTGGTGATTTCAGATTGGGTTGGTGGTGCTACGTTTAAAAAAATTAAATCATCACGCCAGATCCCTTGCAGGGTAGGCAGAGAGTACAGAGTTCTAACAGGTTATGTCCTTACATACTTCCTATTTTATAGGGATGTAATAATATATATAAATATTTTATATAAAGTCATAAGTTCAGGGGAAGAAGAAAAATAATAATAAATGTGTATGCAAACTCAATTTATTTAGGATTAAGGAGCAGCACACTTCTGCTCCACGAACTACCAGTAGGACCAGTGAGTTCGAGCTGTTAAAATCTCACACATTTTCTATAACATTCTCTCAACGAACACCCATGCGGATGTACGTTGTGTAATTCATGCGCCATTGCGCGCACATAGCCTTGTCACTTCGTATTACTATTACTCTACTATTAAATTATATTTTGTTAATTATTCGTTGTTGCCAAGCACGATTCTATGTACTTATAACTGAATATTTTTAAAGTTTATTAAGCCTGTTTGTGAACACCGGAACAAACCAAGTTATATGAAACGGTGTTCACCGTTGCGTTCTATTTGGAAATCCCAGTTCCCCCATACCGTCTCGAAGACACATTTTTCATTTTCTTTTGTATATAATTCTAGGTAAATATATCATGGTTTATCGAGTTAAGTAAGCTGCATTTAATAGTATAGGGCATTTGATTCAAATCTTATAAGTTCGTTCATTTAAATTTAAGGTTTAATGGAAAATATTATATTTATATAATTTATACTTACGATTTATACTTATCTGAAGGACAAGTCAAGAGTCTCCGTAACCGGCAAGCGTGTATGAGATGAACTATGCGAGTGGAGGAAGCCAGAGAGGTATGAAAGAAAAGAACCTGTTGAAACTCTGTACTCTCTGCCTACCCCGCAAGGGATCTGGAGTGATGATATAGATAGATAATTTATACTATCAATAATTTATACAATAAATAATACGACAAATTACGATTTTTTGGGGGAGTTACCAGATTAATAGGCTTTGGCATCTCTTAGAATGTGGATGAGAGTACGCTTTTGTCACCCCCATTCTAAGAATATGTGCTGTATTTTCCTATTACTAAATAGAACTATTAAAATGTGTCAACCGAATTAAATTTCAACGTATCAAACCGCATAAGTTATGCTAATTCAAATTAATTTCTAATAATGTTTTGACATTACTCTCCAATACGACGTTATTAACTTGCAAACAAATAATTAGTCTGTTTAGTGAGGGATCAAATTAAATTCGACAATTATTACAGTGGTTATTCTATCTATTTATATTATCACGCCAGATGCCTTGCGGGGTAGGCAGAGAGTACAGAGTTCCAACAGGTGCTTTCCAGTGGTAATTTAATAAGGTAAATATATAAATCTGAACTGTTTTTGCGATAAAACATTATATTTGTCAATATAGGCAATGAGACGAACTATGAGAGTGGAGAAAGCCTATAAGTCTGTAAGGACTGAACCTGTTGTCACTATACTCTCTGCCATAAGATAGATAGATAGAACATTCTAATTTTACAAATATAAAAAGAAGTCATATAAATATAACGTCATACATTTTTATCTGCCCAGAAGGAACTGACCTACCCCGCAAGGATCTAGAGTGATGCGGTGGAGATATATAGATTAATTTTTACGCTTCATAAATCTTCGTAACTGTTAACGGAGATTACGGCATCAAATGCCCAAACGCCAAACTGATTTTTTTGAATAATCCTCCACTCAATTTCATAGTATTAGAAGGGTTCATACAATTAACTTAAACTTATTATAATTACTGCCTTCACTATCCCACTGTTGGGTAAAGGTCTCTTACAAACTGACGTAAAAATAAAGTGTCATTCCACCATGCGGTCTTAGCCGATTGGCAGAATAACTTCCGTTAGTAGCCCTAATTGACGCACAACATTTTGACGTGTTTATTAGGATCAATTATAAACAAACTACAATCGTTATTCGACAAAACATTTTCATTGTTATAATAATAATAACAGTTACTGTTGATTAAGCTGATAGCGAGTCTGCAAAGTTTAACCATCGTAGATTTTATCAGCACCGAAATGTCGCACGATAAACAGGTTAGAACGTAACCAAAGCCAAGCCTTACCTACCTATTTGCCAGTTATTTAATCTTTTATCTACTTTATCAATCACATTCACGAGGCATTATTAGTTGATTTGCATAACGTATTTTAATACGTAGTAAAAACCATTGATAAATGATAAAAATCGGTCCACTATGGCGCAAAAAATACTCTTAATTTGTTACTAATTAATTTTCAAATATTATGTACACTAAATATATACAGTATTGCGAATTAGATTGGCCATTGTAAAACAAAGCCCACTTTTTTTGATGATATCACGTAAAAACGACTGAATTGAATATAGTAGTCGTGGAGATCTTGGAGAGACGCCTGTGCCCTAAAATGGATGCCTTTTGGCTGATTCTGATAGTTATGAAGGATAGGGCCCGTTGACATTGCATAGTTATTATAAAATAATGAAATCTTTTTTCAACCTCTGGCATGCTTTATCGCGACTTGATTCAAATTCGCGTGTTTCTGCAACCTACGGGTTAAACAATTATAGTCATGATTATTTACTAAATATCTAAATAATATCAACATTTTAGTTTCATGTATGTATGTGGGCTGCATTGTTCGCCTATCAACTGCATGTCCAATGGAGCAGGAAGTCACGGAGACAATGACAGCACACATGCCACACGTAACGCCTTCTGAAGCGACAAACGTATCTGGATTCCCTCTAAATAATTAATGTCGATACCTGAGGTGGAATCTACTGCAGTTTCGACTACACTAGTTTGAATGGTTATTTATTGGAGTGGTAGAATAGTATCTATATACTACGCAGACCGAAGTTTGCTACACCTGTGATAAATTTTTTCGTTTTCATAAATGTTCAAATAAAATAAACTCGTTCGTGACTTGTGAGGTGTGGAGTCTCTTAAACTGACGTCTCTTAAAAAGGTTAAGAGAGGAGGGGGAATGGGAAGATCTGTAAAAATAGAGCCTGATACATTGGGTTTTCTGCATGACCTTCAAAAGATGTGACGTGGTTTTTTTTTTTATTTTAAAAAGGAATTTTGAAATGAGGAATGGCGATAGGCTCACCCTCTGTCACACTACGACCAAAGCTGATTTTGCCGAAATATCTTGGCAAAATTTGTGTGTTGTTTTAACATAAGAAAATTTTGTATGTTACATAAGATTTCCGACTTTCTTCGAGGATTTTTTGGTAACTGTATTGTCACAAGTCGTTTGTAGTATTGTGGCACGCTACTCTGTCTTTTCGAAAGCATGTGCGTATTATTAATTAACTATCACTTGCTTTAACGGTGAAGGAAAACAACGTGAGGAAATCTGTACGCCTAAGAGTTTCTCGAAGGTATGTGAAGTTCCCCAAAACGCACTGGGCCAGCGTGGAGGACTACGGCCTAAAACCTGTCAGTTTGAGAGGAGACCCGTACCCAACGCTGGGACAGTTTTTTTAACAGGGCATATATTATTATTATTATTGTCTCATAAGTTTTGTGTTTACATGATGAAGGATTTTAGTCATGAGCCTAAAACTGTTAAAAGTGGAAACTACAAAAGAATTATGAGAAACAATTAGTCTTTACAGATTTTCTGGACGAAAACAACATTTGTATATTTTTGTTTTCAGCCGAAAGACACTAGGAGACATAGGCCTCCTCTAATGACCACCACCATTTTATATAGTACCCTTTTTAAAGTAAAAAATAATTCTTTCTACAGTACCTCGTTTGTACAGTTTACAGTTAAAACTAGATTTTGTCCGTGTTATTATAGTAAGATTTGTCATATAAGATGTTTGACCAATTCAAGTATACGTGCAGCTAATCCTCGTTTATAAATTAAAGTTGTACATACACTAGTAATCAAAATACTATTATCTTTTTTTCTTAGGCATAAAATTAAAAGGATGTTTATTCATAAATTCTGTACTAAATAACTATTAACTATATAAGCGTCAATAGTAATTCTTAAGCAAATGAGATTTGCTAGGCAAATCTACCGTATAAGGTCCAGTTATGCAGTTATAGATGTTATGGCAATGCCAAGAGATTCACCTGAATATTTCAAGGTGTACTTTAGTTCATGGCTACGGTATCCTAGTAAATGTACCTTGGTCGATGGTCGTTGGAATTCTTTACGTACAAATGTGATGTAAACATACTATATCGAGTGGCAAAGTCATATCGAAGGATTGAGGTTAGCTTGGAATCATTTGAACTAGTTTGTTGACTAATTAAGAAATATTTAACTTTATTTAATAAGGAATGCATAGTTGTAATATGAATAATTTTAGTTAAAATTGTACATTAGCGATAACTATGCTTTTTGGTATTATTTTAAGTCAAAAGTAGTTTGCTTAAGTTTTGTATCAATCAATCAATCAATCAGCCTATCGTAGTCCACTGCTGGACATAGGCCTCTCCTAACACGCGCCATTGCACACGGTCCTCCGCCTTCCGCATCCAGTCTGTCCCAGCGACCTTTTTGAGGTCGTCGGTCCATCTAGCTGGGGTCCGTCCTACCTTACGCTTACCAAGTCGCGGTCTCCACTCTAGGACACGCTTGCTCCATCGGCCGTCGGTCCTTCTGCAGATGTGACCAGCCCATTGCCACTTAAGCTTACTGAGTCTGCGAGCTATGTCGGTAACTTTGGTTCTTTGTCGGATTACCTCGTTACGAATTTTATCCTTCAAAGAGACGCCGAGCATAGCTCGCTCAATAGCCCGCTGTGCGACTTTGAATTTGTGGACTAGTCCCACTGTGAGTGTCCACGTCTCGGCCCCGTAAGTCATAACAGGTAGGACGCATTGGTTAAAGACTTTAGTCTTCAGGCATTGCGGTATAGGCGAAGAGAAAACGGGACGTAGTTTGCCAAATGCTGCCCAACCCAATTGGATCCTGCGGTTGATTTCTTTCTCGAAGTTGTTTCTACCAAATTGGACAACTTGTCCAAGGTAGACATACTCCCTAACAACTTCGAGCATCGAACCATCGACGTAGATCGGTCCCGGCGTGACATGCTCCTTTCATCAGTTTTGTATTATTCTTATTATAATACTAAAAAAATCAAGAAATCAAATTTATTATACACAATTTTAACTGTATAATCAACGAACAATTTATATCTTAGAGATAAATTACTTACAGTATAAACATAAACTTATTTATACATATATACCCGACCAATAACGATTTTACTTATTATCATAATCAACGTATGACTTAATTAACTAATTTCCTAATTTAACTTACTTGAGTTTTCTTAACAACTGAATTTGAGAAGGCTTTAAATATAATTTAAATAGGCTTTAAAAACTAACTAAAGAAATAGCGATTTAGCAGCTTTTTATGATAAAAATAAGCTCACCAAAATATGTTCTACTTGAAGAATTTGGACTTTTGTAACACTCAATATATCTCACCAAAACCTACAATTCTAATTCCACACAATTACGCTGGCAAGGATTTGTATTGTTTTAAACAATATCGTTAAAATGTTCGACACTCATATATATTAATGGACCACACAGCGCCGGAGGCAAGAAACCAATATATCGCTAATTACACAATGGAACTTAAAATGAATAATAAGACGCTAAAAACCATCCATCATTCATATTCAAATACTGTCCGCAGAATATTTCTTTTAATTACTCATGACCTAGCCTAGGAATAAGAATAGACTGTATACTATAATTCTGTTTGCAGAGAGATAAAAAATATCGGTTACTATACTAGCAGGTTCCTGCTGTTTCGCACTTGTTCGATAATAACGCTACCTCCCAGATTCAACTATAACTAATAACTATCTAGGTGACCCCATAAGGACAAAAAACAATAATCAAATTTGGTCTAGACATTTAGAAGGAGAAGAATTACGATTATATCACACCGGAATTTTAAAGTAAATAATATTATTTCCCATATCATCTAGAGGCTTAATAATGATCTCCGTACTATACCTTTGAATAGATCGTATATTCTTCTTCTTCAAGTGCCTCTCACTTACTCGAAATTGACCGTCAGCTTTGCGTATGTGCTTCTTAAGCTAACAACTGCTCAACCCAGGCAATTCCGGTCCACTCTCTAATGTTCCGCAGCCATTATTTCTTCCGTCGTTCAACGCGTCTTTTGCTGTCAATTTTGCCTATCATAATCAATCGTATACTTAGTAAAAGTATCGATATAAAGAAATATTACGTAAATACGTAGGACTGGGAGAGTCAGATAATAATTTAAAAATTAAGTAGCTAGTTTGAGTTCCACGAAACCCTTATATTTGTCTTTAAGAATTTTCAACCATAATATTTTAAAGTTAAGACGAAAGGTAAACTATTTGGGGAGTTAATTGCTTTTTGTTGAAACAGTTCTGTTTTCTTTCAAGCTTCAACTGTTGGAGTAATTTTAATGATGTTAAAATAAATATGTATGCCTAAGTCAAACCCATTTATATACTTACAAGTAAATTTAATTTTACTGCATTACAAACCGTAGTTCATATTTCTTAGGCCTGTCGAAAAAGGTTGTTAATTGCCAATATTCATATTTGATTATGCTTTTTTATTTATAAGGCTCCAAAGTTGTACTTAAATGGCAATGTTAATATTTGGAAAATCATGATGATGATAGGGAATTATTATCATCATTTTCCTTTATCTGGAGTCGGAAATATGTGTTATCGTAACTACGCAATTCTTAAGCCTAGCCTGCCAGACGTCATGTTGCTCATTCCCTTTTTCCTTTCAAGCGTGGCTATGTACATATCTATTAGTAATTTGGCAATGTTTTATAAGCCTATAAGACGTCATCCCTTAATGGTTTAGCAGTAGCCCGAGTGAATAAAGCTTTGGATGCCACAGATAATGCTATTCTAAAAAGTATAGCCACTGTGCCAACTGCAACAGTAGTTGAATCTGAATGTGAATCTGATTCTTCTTTTCTTTTTTTTTTTTTTTTAAAACGTAGCCCCACACTACGATTTATACCTGTATCGTGGGTGCGCTTACAAACATGAAAATTCACAAACAAATACCCAGACCAGAACAAATAATTGTGGATCACACAAAGATTTGTCCCGTGCGGGAATCGAACCCGTGACTATTAGACAGAGTGGGCGGAGCGGCTTAAGCTCTTAACCAGTGCGCTAAATCGTCCGTCAAAAATGACTGCTATTTTTGGTATTTTTGCTGAGTTTTAGTCGCCTATTACGACCTGCTACTAGTGAAGCCTGTGATGAGCAAATAATCAATCAATCAATCCAGCCGATTTCAGGACGACTTTACTGGTGCAAAGGACTATTCTGATCTACCTTTTTGTGTACTGACTGACATATGTAATTTTGGCCTTAAAAGTTGCGAACGCCTCACGGACAAATCATTATTGGTAGGTATTTGCGAATTAATATGCAGATTCTATCCCCACACAGATGGTTTTATAATATTACGAATACTATGTCACAATGATAAATTCTACCTTACCATCAGATAAACTGTGCAGATATACATAATAGGTATATAGATACAAATGCAAGCGGAGTGCGTTTGACAAGGAGAGCCTGAGTTATGTTTATAACGCCATTAAGTTCTCGGGCCGGTGTCTGCAAGTGTTTTGCCATATATTATGTTCACAGATGCGTCGTGACATTAGTCAAGCTGTTCGACCACACACAGTCGATTGCATTAAACCTAACCTCTAGATTAGACTCAATGTACTTGCGTGGCAGTAAACAAAGGAATAAGAAGAGGGCTTATCACGAATAGATCGAAGTTATCGTAATATGGTTCAATTCTAGCGTAGTATTAGTAGTACTAAACCTGTAGTGTGGTTACGCTAGTAAATCAACTCCATAGGGTTACGCTATCATTAAGCTGTCCGTGAAAATTTTTCAGATTCGAAGACATTAGGTAGAATTTTGACGACGATTTAGCGCAGTGGTTAAGAGCTTAAACCACTCCGCTCACTGTATCTAATAGTCGCGGGTTCGACTCCCGCACGAGACAAATCTTTGTGTAACCCACAATTATTTGTTTCGGTCTGGGTATTTATGTATGTGAATTTTCATGTATGTAAGCACGCCCACAATACAAAAATAAATCCTAATGCGGGAACACGTTTCTAAAAAAAAAAAATTAACAATGATTATGGGAATTTTGTCAATTTGATTTCTTTTCTTGTCATAAATCTGCTAGTGCTTGTATTTTGCCTATAGCACGCTCGATTTTCGAATTCTGTTTTTAAGAAGTGTCTGACTTGATCAGTTTGAGATGTATGACTGTTGTAGCATTTCCAAATTTAAGCGTGTCCGTGCTTCGGAATGAACATGAAGCCGTTTGTCCCGACTACTATTTTAATGTGGTAATCGTTAACTGATACTGGAAGCCTTACGTATGGCTAGATAAAATCCAATAGCAGATAGACACAAACATGACTTTACAAATCCACACTTAGTTTGCGTGGTGAAGTACGACCCTCTATCACCTCGTTTTTGAGAGGTTCTACCCAGCAGATTAACAGTATAAGCTGAATTAATAGAACTGCTTCCTGTAAATGTTAAAATTCTGAATATCAAGGCTATTATTAAAACAGCCACTTGCAATATAATCAAAAAGCAAATTCTCATGATTATTTAACAAAAATATAATTGTAGCAAAAGTATGTACAGTAATTAGTTCGAGCCGAAAACCCGTAATTTTACATCGAAGTTTATAATTACGATATTATTGCCATCTCAGATTGATAGTGACCTGTCCGACCACGGCGACTAAATGAATCGCTGGGCGCCTTAAAACGTGTAATAATATCAGCCTATACTGCCCACTGCTGGGCAAAGGCCTTCTCTCACAAATCAAGGTGAGAGAGATTGGGGTCATACTCCACCACGCAGACCCAGTGCGGATTGGTGGAGGCAGGTTTGTGGCCACCTGCTGTTGGAACTTATCAAGCCACCTTTAAGGCTTCCAACTCGGCTTAACGACTACCACATTAAGTGGTAACCGGGACCAACGGCTTAACGTGCCTTCCGAAGCACGGAGACGCTCGAATATGAAATGCTACAAACGGTCACCCATCTCAGGCCGACCGAGTCGAACGCTGCTTAACCTTGGTGATCGGTAAGAACACCGCGGTCGCACAGCGCTACGAGCGCCGTAAAACGTATGATTAGAGATATTTAAATCAGCTAAACTCAGTTACGGAAGCATTTTTGTAGGAAATGAGCAAACACGACTAATTATGCCGGTTATTGTTCTATTGTTTGGCCAATACGTATTACCACATGTCATGCAGTTACCTACACAACGTAAGGATACATAAATAATAGCCACACCCTTTTCGAATGTCTCACACAAGTTTTTTCCAGTCGATATTTGCATTCAATGATTTAATCTAAACATTTAGAATTCGGTCACGATGTGTAAAATACATGTCTTTATTACAATTGCGATCTTGATTTACTTTGAAGCTTAAGATATCTTCTTAAGCGCTAATTATAAGGTTTAGAGTTTTGCTAAATAAGCAGATTTTGGCGTTAGACAGAATTGCGTTGGAATATCTCGGTAATACAATTAATTTAACTTCTTTATCTACACATTATCATTTGGATCTTCGAGATTGAACTTTCTTTAATTGCAGTATTTTTGAAACTAAGCAAATTTAGAGTTCAGAAACATTTTAATTATTCTCTTATCAGCAGTTTAACAGCAGTTAGTTTTAGAAGATTTATAGCGTTCATAAATTAAATATGAACCTGAAAAAAAATGCTTAATAATATTAATTAAAACATGAAAAACAATATTTATAACTCAAGCGTTGATATTGAAACTTTAAATGTGTATGGAGCGTATGGAGCAAATTGCGGGTTAGACCGTTTATACATAAATATGTAAAGGTATGTTTTATAAAGTGCGCGTACAGTAGGTAAAATATTTCTTCGTAAGCCTTCTCTTGCTTGCTAAGGTCCCATCGCAAGCTGAGCATGCATTGCTAAGCAATAATATTTAAAGCCAAACGAGCGATATTTGTTAGAACATAAGTAGGCACTCACGAAAAGAACTTCGTGCTCGGGTGAATATTTTGCTAATGCTTCTGTTTTGCTAATTTAACGTAAAGACTTTCGAAATTCTCATAGCTAGTATTTTTATTTAGTCAAATACACATGATGGAGACGCAGCTAAAACCACACCACACCAAAACAGAATCAATTATTTTATTATGGACTGAATATTCATGCAAGCAACATTTCTCTCAAGAAAAAACATATAGCAAGACTATATGTTGCGGGGAACCTGGAAGTACGTAATCTAATGAGCTGAGCAACTACTTAACTAAATGTCCGATCATTTACACAGCATAATAACTATGAGAGTCGAGGAAGCCAGAGAGGTATGTAAGGAAAGAACCTGTTGGAACTCTGTACTCTCTGCCTACCCCGCAAGGGATCTGGCGTGAGGTTATAGATAGATAGATAGATAATAAAAACTAATAAAGGAAAGAGCCTGTTGAAACTCTGTACTCTGCCTACCCCGCAAGGGATTTGGAGTGATGACATAGATAGATACAATAAAAAATAATGTTAATGGCATATAAAAATACGATATTTTTTTTCAGACTTACCTACACACACCAATCAAAATGATAAATCTATGATCACATTTAAAGCTCATGCAAAGTAAATACCATTCGTAGATAGCACAGAAAAGGTTAACTCTAAATACCTAATAAGTAAACACACGCCTCCGTTTAATATTGCCCTCTATGACTCCATCTGTTTGTAGTTAGGGCCAACATCCTCAACCGTGAGGTATTTGCGAAGCAGCCGCCATAACGGACGATTTTGGGTGATTTAACAATAATCGTGGCACAATTATACTGAGTCAGCGAGCTTTATCTTCAGCCCCATCGTCATTTCAAGATAGATATGGGAAAACCGCTCTTACCAGTCCTTCATAAAATAAATTGCAAAAAAATGCGACAATAGGCAACGTATCGTAAAACTTTAATAAGCCACATACAAAACTCTGCGATGCGACGAAGTATCGTCATAATTTACTTACTAAAGATATAATCTACTATTTTAAGGTCCACGCACATCGTGGTGCTTTGTTTGTGTATTGTGTTAGTCGCTTTGATACTGCGCTTAAAGGCAGGAATTGCTTGGAACGTGATGAGATTTTAAAAATCGCTCATGTTCTCACGCTCACTAATTCTCGAGAAATAGTTACTTTAACGGTAAGTTTCCACTATTCTGAATATGATGACGTCGTAATAAATAACTAGTAATACATCTTATCAATTAAACACTTGGACTGGTCGCCTTCACAGGTACCAAAAGGGCTGACTCGTGCCTTGCCCAAAAGATAAGTTTGGCCATCCAGCAAGAGAATGGACCCAGCGTTCTTACACACTATTCCACGTGGACAAGATTTGTATGATTATTATTTTCTCTTTTTTTATAAATTAGGTATATTTCTTATGTAAATATTCTATCTAAAAATTTATTTTTAGTTTTATGTTTAGTGTGAAAATTCATCTTTATATTATGCTAGCTGTTACTCGCAACATCGTCTCCTATTTCAGAAAAAAAGTATATTATGTCCTGTCCCAGAACGCAATCTATCTCCTTGACAAATTTTATCAAATTTTTTTCAGCGGTTTACTCGTGAGACGTTACAGATTGAGTTAATTTAGATTTATTTTTAATTTATATATATATATATATATATATTTTTTAATATTACTATAATACCCATCTATCTATATCATTACATTATATTAGATTTATTTATTAGATTTATTATTATAGATTATACAAGGTGTAACATAATAAACGCAAGACCTGAAAGTAGTCTGTTCTAAATCGGTAACTGAATTCATTCAAAATATTTTTAATGTATGTAATATATTTTCAAAATTTGAAAAAGCTGCTGTTACTCCATCAGTGTACTATAACAAAGTTAAATTTATTATTGATTCAAAGCAATATGGAGATTTCAGAAGCTTTCTTTCAAAACTTATTTCTCAATATGCACAGATACACGTACAAGTTTCATTGTTGATTGGGGTATAAAACTGTGTAAAAAAGGGTTTAACAAATTTAAATTTGTTAAATTATTTTCGTCTGGAATTGGTGCAGCAACTATGTAATCGGGGTGTCATAAAACCTGATTTAACCGTAAATTCTTCTATTTCCTATTTCTATTTTCTTTCTATTCGACAAAATTACTAAACACCTTGATGTCGTCTCTAAATCTAAATACCAGTGCAAGAAAATTGTTACACAATGGTTATTACAACTCTTGTATATTGTATACAGAAAATCTTATTTGTACGATACAGTGAAACATACACACATCCTTACTACACTATCACAGTAGGTAGCTAACCATCCAACATTATAATATATAACTGGTATGTAATCATACAACAAACCAAAACACAATTTACGATGTGGGTATGACTTGAGGACGTGAGAGACTAAGGTGGGATAATTAGCTGCTGACATATGTATTGGGTATACTACTATCTAATGTATTTAATCTCTGTAAGATTAACAAAATTGTGTCTCTGGAAGAGCGCTGGTACTTATAGCTCAGGGCTTCCCTATTTTAAGTACCAGCCACACATTTTATTGAAGTGATCGCTCACCCATTGTATTAGTTATAGGTACATATTTGGTTGTACTGTATTTTTAACAATAAAGATTTTTTATTTATTATATATGATAATAAAACTTGAATTGCAGATTTTTTCATTTGCAAGTACGTCGTCAAAATCGAACCAAGTATCAAAATAGAAATACATAATCCAATATTTCCAACTCAACACAGTCATATCAATGCGCTATATCGAGTAACCCGAAAAGAATATCACATTCCAATGTGAACTTTAAGAGGAAGGTATAGGGTATAATTTTTAGAAGAACACTTTAAAGATTGATATATCATTGAGTGATTGCATCGAGAATTTGGTGTCACGGTCTTAGGTTCACGGCCCGACGTGCTCATTACTGCGAGTCCTAGCCCGTGGGCGTGCTCTGTCAATGCCGAGATTGAACGCGATAAATCGACATAAATAAGAAACAACAGGCGAACTAACATCAATATCACATGCCACTTTAAACTCTGATTTACAAGTAATAAAAGCTATTTTCAGACAAATACTTTTCGAAGATGATACATTATTGAGTATTCTGCGGGTCAACTATTTATGTAAAACAGCGATCATTACGTTGGTATTAGATAATAACTATTATGAGTAATGTGATAGTAGTCACGTGGTGAAGAACGATGTCACTGATAAGTTAAGTTAATATTGTTTTAAAAACGTTGAAGAATTTATTGATGGTGTATTAACACGGCCAAATCATGAAATTGTTGTCAAAAAAGGCCATGAAACACTTTATAGTCCTTGTCCTTTTCCAATTCAGACTAACTGCCTCAGAAGGAGACTAATTTTTTTCACAAAAATTATGTCATACCTTAGCATGTCAGGACTTAGCATGAAAATATTGACATTAGCATAATCCTATCTTGTTGATATGTCATACTTCTTACACTACAAATTTTCTAAATAAAGTTGAACAAAGGTTCGATGACTTTACGCTAACGTCTGGACGTGTTAACCCCTCAGGTCACTGTGATAGGATGTTTATCCTTTAGATATGTTCCTTGAAATTCAGTCTATGTACTAATCCCTATCCTAACGCCTTCCCTACCTTACCCGTTAAGCCCTATCCGACGGTTAAACTAGCCAGTTTTAATTGACGAGTAACGCTAATTGAGGATACGAACAGTTTCGTCCAGTGGTTAAGAGCTTGAGTCGCTCCGCCCACTGGATTGCGTGACCCACAAATATTTCTTTCGGTCTAGGTGTTTGTATTTGTGAATTTCATGTTAGTAAACTTACCTACGATACAGGAATAATTCCTAGTGTGGTCCGGTCCGTTTCTTTGAAGAAAAAAAAAGAATAACTAACCAGCACTTTGCTTGAGGGTGGTGAAAAGAGACCCTAACTTATAATAATATTAGCCCTGTTAAGAAACTGTCCCACCGTTGGGCACGGGCCTCCTCTCAAACTGAGAGGGTTTAGGCCACATTCCTCCATACTGGCCCAGTGCGGGGGAACTTCACAAACCTTCGAGAAACTCTTAGGCATGCAGGTTTCCCCACGATGTTTTCCTTCGCCGTTAAAGCAAGTGATAATTTTTAATACGCATATGCTTTTGAAAAGACAGAGGTGCGTGGGTTTGAACACGAGACCACTGACTTTGCAGTCCAACAGTCTAACTACTAGGCTATCACTGGGTTACTCATAATGGGTAACATTCACTGACATTCACACACACATATTACATGGATATGTACGTATACAGCAGGTCGGAGTCGAAGTTTGCTAATTGTACAGTATATACGAAGTTAATTAATTTTCCTTTGGTTTTTGCGAAGATCCTAACTTTATTATCAGTGTAATTTTATACTTAGAATTAATATGTAACAAGCGCACATGTCTTAATTTAATTTAAAATTATTTGATACTTATGAGTTAATATTTGCTGAGACACAATATTTATTACATAGAGTTTTGAAGTATTTCAATACTCATGCCAGACTTTGTTTATGTCTTAAAGAAAATAATTATACGTACAATTTTCTTGAAGAAAAGTTAAATTAACGTAATGAACGTGTAATATTTTTTCGCATAAATCGTACTAAACAAGTCAGCTCATTAGAAAAATTCTAGACTTAGAAAACAAGATAAAAAAATGAATGTTTCTAATTTATTTAGTCTGAAAATAAATTTTTAGTCCAATTTTAATTTTTATATTTTTATGTTTCACAGGTTGTATTGATTAAACGGTACCAACGATTTTAGTAATGACTATTTTCCTCACTTAAAGTTTCAATATATCTGGGGGCCGTCATTGGACTTCATCCTATATTAAGGTGTATCAGTAGCTCAACTCACTAAACTGCGCGTATAATGGACCCCCTCCCCATGCTGAAAGTGTTGTCCTGCTTCCGACAATACCCTATCCAAAACAGCTGTTCTCCAATATGATGCCTTTTGACTGGGCCCGCCACACATTCCCAAAACTGTAACTCCTGTAAGACAGAATGTCGACGACAGTGAATGCTGGCCGCCTAAGCTGGGTAAGTAATAGAGCCACTTACAATTGTTCCTTATTTCTAATTTTGAATTTTATATGGAATATAAAACAATCGTCTACTAAAAATATATTCTTGTTTGATCCGAAAGGCCAATGACGTGTTTCTTTTTCCCAATAATAATTGCTGATATTTCATCCATACTACCGATATACATACCTTGGTTGACGCAGGATTTAACACAGGATCTAAAATGGTCTCCAAAGATGAATCCAAAGCTAAAGGTGTCTCGAAGAGCGATTTAATTATCTTGGTACCTACAACGATTTTATTTTAAAGAAGAAAAATACAGGAGGAGTCTTATCTGATGGAAAAGTCAAGAGTCTCCGTAACCGGCGAGCGTGTATGAGACGAACTATGAGAGTCGAGGAAGCCAGAGAGGTATGTAAGGAAAGAACCTGTTGGAACTCTGTACTCTCTGCCTACCCCGCAAGGGATCTGGCGTGAGGTTATAGATAGATAGATAGATAGAAAAATACAGGAGTAGGAAAAATTTAATTCCACTCCTTTCCTTTGCAAAGCAGGGGATAGGACACAGTGTGCTGTCTTGCATAAACCACTGCTGTTTGCTGCATTTATTTCTAGATTTCGTCACCTCTTCAGAACCGCTGTTACTCCAACTTGTTCCAACCATATTATTACTCCATCTTCCATAAAATGGTTATAATAATAGTATGTATTTATCTATCAAGATATTTATAGATATACTATCTCTATTTATATCTATTTTATCCAAACAGCTAACGAGCCAACCCTCAGGCCGCACCTACATACCGTTGTCACATTGTCACTCATTTGCTCGCCGTCATATCACAAAGCCTTACCTTGATCATGCCTTGATTGTTCTGATCTCACCATATTTAAAAGCGAGGCCCTAGCAAGAGCAAATTGGCGTTATTTTAACGGTATCGAGTTCACATGCCATCTTTTTTACGCTACAAATTTACTAAATAAAGAGGATGGTGACAGAACTTTCAATATTTAACTGAGGGATAGCTTTGCCTACTTTGTAAATTGAATGAAGTAAGTTGAATTTTGATATTATATATGTAAAAGTTGTCAAAATAGAAGATAGTTGCACATCTGTTATTAAGTTAAATAATGAAACGCCACAAGTCAATCAGAGGCCGTAGTATAAGCATGCCCCTGACTGACGTTAGCGTGACTTTATTGAGAAAGCGCGCTGTCACGGTCATATTTTATTTAGTTTTGTTTGAAAAGGATGGCATATCAACTAGCACATCTGTTTGTGCTAAGCTCCCTGTCATTGCCAGCACGGAATATTATTTTTTTCTCACCTACCAGTTCTTCCTGCAAACGATGACATAGCACATATTGGTATCTGTCGCCACTGTGCATTGATTGCCACATCATGATTCACACCTCCATTCAACGCCTTATTCGGTATAACCTTAGGTCACGCGTTCCGATAACTTCGTGAAATGATCGTGTATGCCACATTTTACATGTTTGGTCAAACAACCGACGGAAGCGCTCGGCTACGCTCGGCTTACGGTCGGCAACGCGGCGCATACGTCACACAAAGGGAGCGACGTTGCACCGGCCGGGCGCCCGCCCAAAACTAGCATCCCGCTCGCACGCGTGCTGGCGTCTCGCTCCCCCGTGCTTTGTTTGTATCTGCGTCGAGCGCGACGGCGGCGGGTCATAGCGTTTGCTGTCGCACCGAGCGTGGCCGAACTGTGTGGCGTCTCCCGTACATTTCAGTATATTACAACTCTCTAATAGTTGGTGACAATATTTAAATCAAGGATAGATTTGTTTACTGTCAGTAGAATTTTGACAGATTTTCCATACTAAATATGTTAAAATTCTACTGGTAGTAGGAAAATCTATCGTCGAGTTGGATATTGAAACCGGCCATAGGTCGCACCAACGTCGCACACTTTTCGCCCTGCGTCGTCTATGTGGCGAAACCTTTAACGATTATTTCACGAAGTTATCGTTACTAGCCGCGTTTAGTGATAGCGAATATAGGCCCAGACAAAACCGTAGGAGGAATTTGGTGTTATTGTTCTTGTATTGTCACTTAGGATCCTGTTTGTGTACAAGCCTTTGTATGTAAAGTTTTAGTATTTCTGTATCAACAAAGGTGTTACTGCTGGAATAAGTAAACAAAAGATTTAAAAGCATGTTTATCATGGTCGTCAAGAACAAGTTATTTCATATTGAGATGAAAATAATTACGAGAGAGTTATTGGTGTAATTTTAGAAAAATATAACTTATATATAGCATGTAGGTATGTAAGTATCCGTGTAAAGTAGAGAAAATGCTCCGTTGGTTCGGACAAAATAATGTCGGAAGAAAAAATAACAAAACAGATATGCAACGCAAAAGTGGAATGATACAGGTACCGGGAAAGACCTATACTATCTTACCATGACCAAATATACCGTGTGTATGGGCGTGTATCAGACGAACTATGAGTGTGGAGGAAGCCAGAGAGGTCTGTAAGGAAAGAACCTGTTCGCACTTTGTACTTTGCCTACCCTGTAAGGGATTTGGTGTAATGATATAGATAAATAGATTTTATGTAGAATACAAAGCCAGTCGTTGTAGCGAGGCTTTTGTTCTGCAATTGAAGTCCTTTGACTAAAGATGGTGATGTCAGAGTAAGAATGATAGGACAAACTAGTTACAGTTTATTTATTATTTATATACACAACTAACATTACAGGAATTCCTAATGCATTAGTGTGACCTTATGATATATTACATAATACATAAAAACAAGTTTCAGCGTTTCATTCAGAGAGCATGTAGAAATGTCTATTTTGTCAGCAACTTGATTCAGTGTTTGCAAATACTCTCTACAGTTAAATACTCCTGGCAAAACAGTATATTTTTTAGTGACATTGTGAGGATTTTTGGAAGAGACTTTTGTTCTAGAGTTAATGCCTTTTAGCTAATGATGTTGATGCGAGAGAGAAGAATGATATAGGAAACTAGTTGAATTCCAATATTCCTGGTAAAATATTTTGTTGTGGCAAGCTATCTTTGGATAAGAGTTGTGTTCTGAGTTCAACCTTTTTTGCTAATGATGATACCAGAGAGAAGAATGATAAAAGAAACTAGTTGAATTCCAATATTCCTGGTAAAATAGTATATTTCGTAGTGACATTGTAACGATCTATGGATGAGAGTTGTGATCTAGAGTTCATGCCTTTTGGCTAATGACAATACATGAAAGAAGAATGATATAAGAAACTAGTTGAATTGTAGTGTCATTGTGACGATTTTTGGAGTTTTTTATACTGTTATGGACGTACATAATTCGGCTGACGATAAAGATGATGTCAGAAGAAAGAATGATATAACAAATAGTCAAAGTTGAACACGCTTAGTAGAATAGTCATGTGTACCATAAGACGACAGTATACAGAAGCTTTATGAAATAAATAAACTTTGAATAAAACTTGATAATTACCTATACGTAACATAAAACAAACTTCCTTTATAAAAACAGTCAATAAAAACCATAAGAGAAGGAAGGGATCGACCTGGAAAATGTAGGCGTAAAGGAAATATTTACTATTCAGTGTTAAAATGTTTATTTGAAGACAACATTAACGCCTCCACGCGAAAGTTATAAAGTATAATTATTAAAATACATTATTTAATTAAGTAATCAAAGACAAGGCTCGTAAAGTAGATATCAAAAAATATTTACAAACAGGTATAGCGGCTTATATTTACCTAAGTAAAAAATTCAAGTTGCTTTGAATTTTATCTCAAACTGGAATAATAATTTGTGTAAAGATAAATAATAACTACTCAAGTATTTCTCAGCTATTCAGCACTGGGTCCTTGTTGACGTATGACCTAGTCTGCCTCAACTCGATTTTTGAGAGAAGGGCTTTGCCCAGTCGTGAGACAGTATAGCCTGATAAGGCTTAGAAAACAACAGATATTAAGGCTAACAGATATAAAGCGCATCGCTTTGGGATCACGAGGTCCCAAAGCGAACTCCTAGATCGGACTAGTGTAGGTTTTCTAACGTAAACTTCCCAGTACGAGTCCGGAGTCTGGAATTGTGCCCGGTATATGGCAATAGGTTCGCCCCCTATAACATGGGACCTAACATCGTCGGCGAAACGTGGGTGTACTCAGTACGCGTGACGGTATTTAATATTAAGGCTTTTGGGGAGTATTACTAAATAACTACCTAGTTGGTGCTTTGTAGATTGCCATCTTTGGTGTTCTGGTTTGGTCATGCTGACTAAAATGTCTTTCCTTGCTGTGGCTATCTGCCGCGGGTCACTCTCTTCCATCCAATATGGTCGAGGGGAGTGATGGATATTCCAGCACTCATACTCGTGAACGAGTGCTGCTTGTGGTGACTGGTCCTTTTGGAATCCTTTAGACATTCTTTACAGATAACATCATTAGACTCATATTTCGATCGGAAACCATCACACTGGAGCTAGATCGTAAACTATTTAATTGTAACCTAAACGTTGAATGGTGTGGACCACATGATTGCAAAAAAAGAAAAGAAAAAGAGAAAGAGAAGTAAATAAATAAGACAAGCTCGCTAAGTTTCTTCGCCGGGTCTTCTCAGTGGAGGCCCGGTTTGGATCCGGTGGTAGACTAGTAGATAGTTTAGATTTAAAAAAAAATGTAAATTGACTATTTGTAAGCAGGCCGCAGGGCTTATGCAAAATAAATTGTTTGAGTTTGGTCTAGTGATGAATAGCGCAGCTGGCAATCACGAGATCTTGCGTTCGAATTCTAAATCAAAGTTATATTAGTGTTTTTTTCTATAGAATAATGTACAGTTCGAAGTCTGAAATTATGTCCGGTATAATGGCTTGCCCTCAACATTTAGACCGTTGGCAAAATGAGAGTGCACAGCGCACTCTGCAACCCTATTGGAGAACACCCGTCACGTCTTATTATTAACTGTTAATCTAAAAATCTAAACGGGAAACTGCGCAACATCTTCTCATCCAAAATACCCCAGTGCCTCAAGACTAAAGCTTTTAGTCAACGTGGTTTGCCAGTGATGACATATGAATCAGAAACGTCGTCTCTTACAATAGGTCTCATAAAAAAGCTCAAAGTTGCTCAGCGAGATATGAAAAGAGCTATGCTCGGCGCTTCTCTACGTGATCGAATTAGGAATGAGGGGATTCGTAGAAGAACCAAGGTCACCGACATAGCTCTCAGGATTAGCAAGCTGAAATGGCAATGGGCGGGCCACATAGCGCGAAGATCGGGCGCTGGGGTAGAAAGATTCTAGAGTGGAGACCACGTATTGGCAAGCGCAGCGTAGGACGAACGCCTGCCAGTTGGACCGACGATCTTGTGAAAATCGCAGGTAGTCGTTGCATGCAGGTGGCATAGAACCGGTTACGCTGGAAAGCGATTGGGGAGACCTATGTTCAGCAGTGGACAAGTATAGGCTGAGATAATGATGAATCATGTATTTATACATCGTTTTATAACAAAAGTCTGGATCGTTTTAAAGAAAATAGTCAAGGTGTTTGAGTTCTCCAAAGAAATAATGATCTTGGAATAAACTATAAGAGTGGAGGAAGCCAGAGAGGTCTGTAAGGAAACAACCTGTTGGAACTCTACCTACCCCATCTCCATTACTACTCAGTCTAAAAAAATAGCCAATCCATTTTACTCTCTAAATAACAAACGCCCCTGCAGGTAAATACAGACAATTAATATTAAAACAAAGTAATTGTACAATTCTATTTTAGGAAACTATTATCCTATTCATGTTATAATTAAAACGGCAATGGTCGACTAATTGCGTATAGCACCAATTACGTTCCCATAAAATTTTCAATAATCAATTCCCAAGGATTTCCGGATGGCAAATTAACGCTTCAAAAAATCTTTTGATGTATAACGATCAACTCGGAACATCTCGAACAATTAAATCCAATATAGAATTGAATCTGAATAAAATCATTTTCTAATTTAAATACATAATTCGAATGTTAATCTTTTGGACCGGTTACGGTTAAGTTCGCATCGATTATTTCGATAGTGATATTGATACATTATATAATTTAAATCGATTGTATACTCCGGTGGAATAAATAATAGATCACGATAGTTGATTTGAGTAATCTGATTGTAATCTACGTATAGTCTGTGAGCAACAACTGGCGTATTTTTGCGAGAGCTTGTGCGTATCAATACGTATCTAGTGCGTATAGAAAAAGTTATACAAGACTAAACTACAACACGCCGAAAAATAAATTGAATCCGCCCAACCTCTAAAACGACTCTTTGCCAAGTCGTGAACCCGCTACGCCTAATGAGGGTTTTAACATCTCAGACTACCCCTCCTGACATAATGGCCATGATGGTAAGATTATAAAAATATTTAAAGAACTATACACAACAATCAGTCCAGTTTCGAATTTTAAGTCTTAAAAAGTTTTATCATTTTGTCTTCGAAAAATCTCCATAGCACCTCTGACTCTGGAATATCACCCGGCTTAACAACAATATGATGAACAACGAGGTGCTCTTAGCGTTGTGCGACCGCGGTGTTCTAAGCGATCACCGAGGTTAAGCAGCGTTCGGCACGGTCGGTCTGAGATGGGTGACCGTTTGTGGAATTTTCATATTCGAGCGTCTCTGTGTTTTGGAACGCATGCCAAGCCGTTGATCTCGGTTACGACTTAATGTGGTAGTCGTTAAGCCATGTTGAAAGCTTTATAGGCGGTGTGATAGGTTTCGACAGGAGGTGGCCACAAACTTGCTTCCACCTTTCCATCCTGGGTGCACGTGGTAAAGTATGACCTAATCTCCCTCACCTCGGTTTATGAGAGAAGGCCTTTGCCCAGCTGTGGGACAGTATAGGCTGATATTATTAACGACAATAGACTTACATTATTATCCAAATGTATGTGTATAAGCGGTAATATTTGGTTGCCTACAGCATTAAGCCGATCGTTGTGGTGATGTTTGAGGAAAGCCTACTGTGTACGTCTTTGGGTCGATAATTATACATTTAAACTCTACTTCCATTACTTACGGTATGTATAGGCACATTAAATAAAGGTAAACAGTAGAACATGTTAGTACTAATTGTCCAAATAAGAATCACGCACGCAGACCCGCGCTCAACGCAATGTTTCTGCAGATTTTAGGCCCGCCCGGAACGTAAATCAGTCGTGAATTTACTTTCAAAACTGATTTTTGTACTATAGTGTTAGTTTTAAAACTAGTTTCACGGCTAATTTTCTTTCTGTATTAGAATTATAGCATCCTGCTATATGCATGTTATAATTAGGTATCCTGAAAGCATTGATAAGTAAAATGGACAATCCATATCTTGAACATTGGATAAAAGTTCATACCCAGTGCTCGAGACCAGCAAAAGTCTATATAGAAAGATATAGAAAATAAAATTATGATGCCAAATTTACCACTAACATAGTTATTAAGACAGATTGTTACTAACAAAATGGATGTAAAATTGATCCGAAATAATTCATTATTATTATTAATTCGGGCCTTAGGCCTTAGACTACTCGCTGAAACCTGTGTGTGATCCTTATTCATACTGCTAGCACTGAGTCATTCTACTGTTTACATATTATACTAACTGTGATATAGGTAAGACAGTGTTATTCACCAGCATAGTTTTTCATTTACCGATTATGAATTCCGATAAGCCCAGTAAGCATTTGACCCACTTAGTCACAATTACTTTTTTTTTTGCCGTATCCATTAAATCAGTCTGCCCATAGTCACGTATTATTATAGCACAGTGGGCACCAGGGTTAAGGTGCCGGAGCCTTGAGCTTGACTCGTGACTGGATTCGACACGATTAGACAGCACCACTTCACTCCTGACAACTAACCTAATCAAAGGACGGACGATTTAGCGCAGTGGTTAAGAGCTTGAGCTGCTCCGCCCACTGTGTCGAATAGTCGCGGGTTCGATTCCCGCACGGGACAAATCTTTGTGTGATCCACAATTATTAGTTCCGGTCTGGGTATTTGTTTGTGAATTTTCATGTTTATAAACGCACCCACGACACAGGAATAAATCCTAGTCTGGGGCTATATAAAAAAAGAAAAAAAATAAAAAAAAAGCAAAAAAAAATACCATTGTAGAGCAATTTTTTGGTAATGTATTTGTTTATGGATATTGTTATTAGATTGGTTAAAACTGAATCGCGTGCTAGACGGATATGATAGGTATTTGTAACATCTTGCCGGGCCTGTCGAAGAAAATTGTATATAATGTCAAAGAGTATACATTGCTTACTTTGTTCAACCTCAAAGTCAGATAACCTTATTTTTTTTATAAAAATAAAATAATGAATCAGCCTATATCATCCCTCTGCTAGGTAAATGCATTCTTCCTACTATCCTATTCCTACTAATGATTTAGATGTTTGTTACTTAATCACGCAAAAACGGTTAGATGGATTTGGATGAAATTTGACGCACAGATAATTTTTGCCCGAAAATGGAAGGATGTAGGTACCGGGAAAGACTTAGACTATCTTAATAATATCATAATAATATTAGACCTGTTAAGAAACTGTCTTACTGTTGGGCACGGGCCTCCTCTCAAACTGAGAGGGTTTAGGCCATAGTCCACCACGCTGGCCCAGTGTGGGTATTAAAGCAAGTGATAATTAATTTTTAACACGCACATTTTTTTTAATAACGTTGCCTTACATAGGAATTAGGTTTTCGCCACATAGCCGACGCAGCGCGACGGGAGCGCGACTGTGGCACGGCTTGGGGAGTTGTAATGTACTGAAATGTACGGGAGACGCCACACAGCGCAGCCCCGCTCGGCGCGACGGCAAACGTCACGACTGAACGTAGACGAGCGCTTCTGTCACGCTCTTGGCGCGCTCCATCGGCCCTCTCAGTTTGAGAGGAGGCCCGCGCCCAGCGATGGGTCAGTTTCTTAACAGGCCTAATATTATTATTTTATTATTATTATACATTTATTTCAAGTTTTTTTTTATAATACTCAATACACCTCTACCACCCCTGGGGTAATATAGGTGTGACGGAGTTTATTCATGCTTTTTCATAATACACGTAGGACATCAGACCCACATAATAGGTAGATACACGGTTCGTGTATTCATAATTAACTCTAAAAACGTACCTACAGAAAAGTACCTACATATAATTCCACGTAATTTTTGTGGAATAATATTTTAATGAAGACAATTTAAACCATAAACAAAGGTTGAATGTAGTAGCTACGATGTATAAATTACTTTGTTCTTTTAAAAAGCCCGACATTTCGAAATCCATTGTTAGTGGCAATGTCGCGGTCTGTGTAATAAATATAAAGGCAAAACATTTCTCTAAAAATGTTTTTACTATGAATTAGAGGTTTGAGATACTAAAAATCTATATTTATAAAAATATTGTCAGAAGTAAGAATGACAAAACAGATATACAATGCAAAAGTGTAAGGATGTAGGTACCGGGGAAGACCTAGACTTTCTTACCATGATCATATAGACCGTGTCTTATCTAAAGGACAAGTCAAGAGTCTCCGTAACCGGCGAGCATGAGACGAACTATGAGAGTGGAGGATGGCAGAGGGGTATGTAAGGAAAGAACATGTTGGAACTCTGTACGCTTACCCCGCAAGGGATCTGGTGCGATGATAAAGATAGATAGAAAAATCTATAATGCTTAAAACAAGACCTTTTCCATTCCATATTAGGTATAAAGTATTATTAGTCGTATTCGCGAGGAGGAAGGAGTCTTTATGACACACTAGTTTCTACCCGCGACTTCGTCCGGGGGAACTTTAGACCGGAATATAGCATTATTCCGGAATAAAAAGTATTCTTCGTATTAATCCTGTATCTGTATGCCAAATTTAATGCAAATCCGTTGAGCCGCTTTTGCGTGATTGAGGAAAAAACATCCCAATATCTAAACATACAAACTTTCACATTTATAATATTAGTAGGATAGTATCAATCTAGTAATAATTTAATAATAATATTTAAACAAAAACATCGCCCCTTTCTAAGATTTATTCCTGTATCGTGGGTGCGTTTTATAAAAAACGTGAATGCGTCATTTTGACAAATTAAAATGGTCAGTTTACTTAGAGAGAACTTATAGATAATAATTCACCTAAGCCACGAATTAAGCGATTTTCAAGACGAATTTTCAGACCAATCGCTTGATTTGTAAATAAATAATGAAATTCTTGTATTTTATATTCTTTTTGTTTCTAAATTATTGTTTTTAATATCGATTCATTCTTCGTTATAAATTGTAACGATTCGATTTTCAATCGATTCAATTTCGTTCGATTTTATCATTACATTTCTAGAAATTTCAAATATCAAACGTTACCGTACCCATCGCTTGTAAAAGATTAAAACATACTAACAAATATTGCATGCTAAATAAAAGACTGTAAAAAGAAACGACTGCCTCGACTGTCTGACTTTGACTGTCTCGTTGGTCTAGTGGCAAAGCGCATCGCTTTGTGATCACGAGGTCCTGGGTTCAAATCCTAGGTCGGACAAGTGTAGTTTTTCTAACGAAAACTTCCCAGTACGAGTCCGGAGTCTGGAATTGTGCCCGGTATATGGCAATAGGCTCGCCCCCTATTACATGGGACCTAACATCGTCGGCGAAACGTGGGTATACTCAGTACACCTCTGCCACCCCCGCTTGGGGAATATAGGCGTGACGATGTAAAAGAAACGATTTGGGACTTTACTTTTTGCTTAATCCGCAAGGGATCTGGTGTGATGATATATACGGATATTTAGCGCAGTTGTTGAGAGCTTAAGCCGCTCCCCCCACTGTCTAATAGTTCGATTCCCGCACGGGACAAATCTTTGGGTGCCCCACAATTATTTTTTTCGGTCTGGGTATTTATGTGTGTGAATTTTCATATTTGTACCGCGTAAACGCACCCACGATACAGGAATTAATCCTAGTGTGGGGCTATGCTTTTTTTAACAAAAAAAAAAAACGAGATATTTCATCATCATCACCAGCCGAAAAATATCCATTGCAGAACAAATGTTTCCCCAAAGATCACCTATATAACTGGTTTACATCCAACAATTTAGTGCTCAATAACAAGAAAACTAAATGTATAAGGTTTTCTTTGCCAAATGTAAAAAGTACTGTACATGATATTATACTGAACAATGAGAAACTTGAGTTCATAAATGATACATCTTTTTTAGGGATTACGCTTGACTCCAAGTTACAATGGGGTCCTCATATTGAGAATTTAGGTAAGCGGCTTAGCTCCGCTGCCTATGCCGTAAGGAAGATCAGACAACTAACTGATGTGGACACCATGTCATGTCTTACGGTATATTATTGTGGGGTAGGGCAGCGGACATTGAGTCTGTTTTTATCTTGCAAAAAAGGGCTATTAGGGCCATCTATAACTTGAGTAGTCGCGACTCTTTAAGAGAACTGTTCAAAGTAGCTAATATCATGACGGTCCCATGTCAATATATCTATGAAAACATTATGTATACTAGAAAAAATTTAGATCTTTTTAATCAGCTAGGTGATAGACATTGCTATAACACACGACATAGAAATAAATTAGACCAACCGCAGTTTCGTCTGTCAAAAATTCACACGTCTTTCATGGGGCACTGTGTTAGATTTTATAACAAAATTCCCATTGACGTCACTAAACTTAGTGAAAATAAGTTCAAAGCTTGTGTAAAACGAACACTTTGTAAGCAAGCTTATTATTCAATAGAAGATTATTTAAAAGATAAAAATGCTTGGATAGATGCTATTCCAGCTCCACTTGAGTCATAACAACCTATTCAACTGTTGTTAGTTAACATTACCTCTCTTCCTTCTATTAATTTAACACAATATGTACTTTTTTTGTAAATGAGGGAACCATGTAGCCATTCTCATAAATAGTATTATTCGCTTTTTTAACTTAGACTCACCTGATGACCAACCTACATTGTTCTCCCATACCCCACAACAGAATGTAGATGAAAAAGTTTGTAATTTCTTATTTTAAAAGAGTAACCGTGGAGTTTCTTGCCCTTCTTCTCCACAGGAATGACATTCCGAAGTGGCGGTAGAGTCTTTGTTACTTTTCTGACGATTCATAAATACTGTAATGGTTTACATGAATAAAAAATATTCTGATTCTGATTCTGATTCACCACGACAACCGCCTTTGTAATTTATGTATCCGGCTTATATCTTCACCAGGTCGTAGGATCTAGATCCGGATGCTTAGATAGATAGCATTTTTAGAATAATAATGGAGTTTCAACTGCAAGACTGAAATGGAGCTGGGCCGGACATATCTGCCGCATGTCAGATGCGTTTTGGGCTAAAACAATCATACATTGGAGCTGGACTCCTACGACAAGAACTGGCATCTGCTGGCACTGGACCGGGACAGGTGGAAAAAGGAAGGAGAGGCCTTCGCCTTGCAATAGGACAGTAAAGGCTTATGATAATAATAATTGAGTTTCGTTGTGTACTTTGAGCCTATACTGCAAGGCGAAAGCCTTCCCTCCCTTCTTCTACCTTACCCGGGCCAGTGCAAGCTGATGCCTGTCCTTGTCGTAGGAGTCCAGCTCGCCTCGCCACCTCTTTCTGGGCCTGCCATGCTGTCGTTTCCCGCCTGGTAGCACCCAGTAAAAGATTGTATATTACACCAATTATTTCTTCACCATTTATATATATAAATAGGTACCTACATATATAGTTATTTTTTACAAAAAGATCCACCATGACCACCACCATGATTGACTGCCTTGTTGGTCTAGTGGCAAAGCACATCGCTTTGTGATGACGAGGTCCTGGTTTCAAATCCTAGGTCGGACAAGTGTAGTTTTCTTCCCAGAAAACTTCCCAGTACGAGTCCAGAGTCTGGAATTGTGCTCGGTATATGGCAGTTGGCTCGCCCCCTATTACATGGAACCTAACATCGTCGGCGAAACGTGGGTGTCCTCAGTACACCTCTGCCCCCCCCCGCCCCAGCTTTTTCCAAAATTAATTGGTCATATTCAAGATCATGTATAAAAATTAAATTAGCTTGTGGCTTGTATATATATACAATATGGTACTCACTTGGCATAGTCTATTAACGAAAAGTAGTATTAATAGACAAAAAAACTAAAGTAATGTAGGGAAACTCAAATTATTCTACAGCAATATATCAAAATAAGGATGAACAATTTAGCGCAGTGGTTAAGAGCTTAAGCCGGTCCGTATGTGAATTTTCATATTTGTAAACGCACCCACGAAATAGGAATAAATCCTAGTGAGGGACTACTTTTTTTTAATACTTAATCTCACTAAGTCACAAATTTGTCTCATGATATTACTGATTTAAAAAGTCCATTCTAGTATGAACACGTGACCTTGTAGACATACGGTTTGTTCGGACGAAAGATGGCAGAGTTTACGTTCTTTATTTTGGTGTATAATACTTGTTATAGATTGTCTGTGAGCATCGGCCATTCATATTCCAAAACTCGTGAGAGAGGACGCACGTCATTTTGGTCACAAATGGTCACTTGCCATCGTTTTGGGCAATTATTTTGTTTAAAAGACATAAAACTAGATATGCAGATTTTTATAACTACTTATCCTAGAATACAAAAAGCATAATTGTTTATTTCAAAGTAGAGTAATATTTTCTAAAGAAATTATTTGCGTAAACACTAGTTTTTTTCGTTTGTTTCGTATGTATTTTTTAGGGTGAAAATGTAATTGTAAAGGGTGATGTACCAAATAAATGTATATACAAATAAGACACAGTAACATCATAGATGAAAATACTTTTTATTTCAAGTCAAAACATTATGTAGTTTTTGAATTATCGTCGTTTTTATAAACCTCGGCAAATTTATGACCGCGCGTCCGCGACCTCATTGAGCATACTGGTATAACGTCTTTCGTCGCGGGTGGAGCAGAAGGGTTAAAAAAGTACCAAACCCGTTACAATACTTACAAAAGTACAGTACAGTGTTCATAATATTTCATCCATATCTGTGTGGACTTCAAGAGAAATACTATAGCGACAGGTAGTTACCGGAGTATTAACTCGTGCCACAGGAGAGACGGTATAATAATTCAGAGTTTTAAACGAGTTTTCGTCCAAAGAACACGTGCAAAGAGTGCTCGGAACATGCCGCGAAGACACGAGTGCACTTCAGCCGGGAAATTCTCACATTTTCAACCTTAACGTGAGACGCTCGAGACGTTCTCGAGATTATACCCACACATCTGTCGCTTTTATTAAACGACTTTAAAAAGAAAACGCGTAAAGGAACCACTACAAAAAAGCGTCAGCTCCTTGTGAGGATGCATCTTTGTGACGTTGTTTTTAAGTTTTGTTAATTGTATATTTTTGCTCGCTTATTCCAGTCCGCGGGCCAAAAGATTCTTGTCGCACGATACATGTATTTGTCACACATTTGAATTGACAAATCCCAGTATGAACAAACCAATAATATTCCTATTTTATAACACGAATAGAATTTATGTTGCAGCTAATGACGGTTAATGGTAAAACTTAAGTATTTTAAGATATATCGACGTATCGGACGGACGACGGATTTAACGCCATGGAATGTACGTCTGATTTAGTACATTTAATAATATTAGCCCTGTTAAGAAACTCCCACTGTTGGGCACGGGCCTCCTCTCAAACTGAGAGGGTTTAGGCCATAGTCCACCACGCTGGCCCAGTGCGGGTTCGCAAACTTCACACACCTTCGAGAAACTCTTAGGCATGCAGGTGTCCCCACGATGTTTTCCATCACCATTAAAGCAAGTGATAATTATTTGCAATACGCACATGCTTTCGAAAAGACAGAGGTGCGTGCCGGGATTGAACCCGAGACCTCTGACTTTGCAGTCCAACAGTCTAACCACTAGGCTATCTTGTCTCACTTTTTCCTTACTAACTAGTGGAAAATTTTGAATTACACTGGTCTATGATTGTGATAAATTTCAAGCATCTGAATAACACACGATGAAGAATAATAGCCAAATAGCGACATCTAAAAATTTTAATTAATACTTTTCGTACAGAACCCTCAGTGCTTTCACATTTGACCTATTTTAGTAGTAATTACGGCATTAAAGTTATTGGTTAAGTAAACTATACTTTAAAACTCAAGCTTAAAGTAGGTATTTCTTTAATGAGAAAATATTTAAATGTATGCAATCATAAACAAGTCCTTTGGTTTTCTTATGTCAAGAGCTCGTTAAGTTCGCGTGTGGCTAATTTACACAAAAATGTACCTATTCATCGTTTTTGCACGAAGAAATGAAATTTCATTCCTGCTTATATCAACGTGCTAGCAATAAAAATAGCTCAGAATGCAGAAGTGGCAATAAGCTTTTTTTTAAATAAATATAAATGTTGGCGATTTTACAACGGCGTAGATTCTTTTGTTGACTTAAAAATCAATTAAAACCAGTTTTGTAAACAGTTTGCGACGAGTAAGTGTTGTATTCACAGAATGGTACAAATAAACGTGGAATCAAAATCAATAAAAATTAAAAGTTTTTTTTATTCATGTCGACCAAAAGGCACTTATGAATAGTCAAAAAGAGAAAATTATTGATTACTTAAGACTCTACCACCCGTTCGGAAAGAAATTCCGTCAACAAAAAGGTTATTCCGAGAATAAATTAACAATACTCAAAATAGCTACTAATACACCCGGAATAACTTATGCCTAGAATAAATTTAGCACAGACCACGCAGCAGACGATTTAGCGCAGTGGTTAAGAGGTTAAACCGCTCCACCCAATGTGTCTAATAGTCGCTTGTTCGATCCCCACAGGGGACAAATCTTTGTGTGTCCCACAATTATTTGTTTCGGGCTGAATATTTGTGTATGTGAATTTTCATGTTTGTAAACGCACCCATGACACAGGAATAAATCCTAGTGTGGGGTAAGATTAATAAAAAAATCGGCGTTATTATTCCAGAAAACGTTATTCTCGCTCTATATCAACACTCTTCCTAACTTAAGTACGGCATAACCAACAAATCAATGGCTAATTTTATTATTAAAGCATTTATTTTAAATTTAAAAAAAGATTTTTTTCTGATTATGGTAGAAGTGAGAGCAAAAGAAGTTGAACATAAATAAATAAAAATAAAAGCCTACGTTCTAACCAAATGGCGGTGGCAGAGGTGTACTGTGTACACCCACTTATCGCCGACAAAATCAAGTATCGATGTAATCTTACCTTCAAAAAAGAAGTGACATATTTCAAAAAATCAAGTTTTTGGGAGACTAATCCCTTCAGAACCGAGCGGCGCAGGTAAAAAAGACCAAGGTATCGTATTGCTCTATTCTATCATAAAAACGCCCCTGTTTGAATATTCACCAGATAGACCGTAACTTTTAATGGATATCTATGACCGTAACTCGATTTTTGAGTTAAGTGTATACGGTTCTGAAGTGTATACGGTTCTGAATGGTAAAAAACTATTATACCTACCGGGCACAATTCTAAATTTCGGACTGCGATTGAGGATTTTTTTATAGAAAAACTACACATTGATGGATCTGGAATTCAAACCCAGGACCTCGTAATCGGTGAATCTTTGAGGGATATACATGACATAGTAATAGTAATAAAAATAGTAGAAGAAAATAATTAATTTCATATTGATTTATTGCATAACATATTTTAAAATAAAACACATACAAAATGAGGAAAACCCCGTTTGATGAGTACATAAGGTGTCGTTAAAAATAGAAGTTTGTTTAAGTAAGCTGTTATGCTTTTGCCAATTATTTGGTAACTCTTTAATAATGTACTAACGTGGGTCAATTTATCTTCTGTTTTCCAGATACTTATCGATAGTTTTGAGATTGAGAAGTAAGCGTTATAATTATTTTCTAGTTAGCCCTTTAATCCACCAATTTACATTGTATATAGTTCTAAATATCACTATATATTTATATATATAGTTTATATTTTTATAATATATATTTTTATATTATCTATATTTTTATTCTCGTTCGTACCTATTATTCTGCATTATAACGGATTTAAAATACACATTTTTTTGAAAATATTCTGTTAGCTAACTTAAAATTACCGCGAACAGAAACAACACGCTGTCAAAAACACGACAATATGGATGAAATTCCGTTGAAATTTTGTTTCATTATCAAGTTTGTCTATGCATTGTGTAGTTGCCGCTTTGTGCATATGGCATACGGAGAGAATAGTTATAACGACTTTATGACAAGATTCCATTACTTATTCGTAGTTTACTTTAAACATAACTATTCCTAGTATACAGATCAAATAAGTCACTCTATATTTGTACCACTGGTAGAATTTAACAGCTCCTGCAAAAAAATAACTAAATTTTTGGAGGTCTTTATACGTCTTTTTAAGCTTTGACCACATATAAATTTATTTAGTTAGTCTGTTTTAGATATATATACAAGTTAATTGTGTGGAAGGTAAACTTTTAATTATGGAATCATAAATGGGAGCAAGTGTGAGTAAGCCCTGTTATAATGTAAATATGGCTTATCAATGCACCAATCATATGGCCGAAAACATGTCATTGATGACAAACTAAGCGGCTGATGAGTTCCACTATACAACTAGAAACAATGCCTGTAATATCCAGACCAGAGTTAATTATTTGGTATAGGTAGTTATTTTGTTAAACTTAATACCACTGGTTCCACGTTTAAAATAGAAGGAGTTAAGCAAGGCGACCCGCTCTTCAAAACTGTTTATAAGTACTCTAGAGGAAGTTTTTAAGATCCTAGCAGTTTCATGGGCGACAATGGGGATAGTAATCTGTGGCAAAAGATTAACAATCTGCGCTTTGCCGATAACATTGTCCTTTTCGCCTCCACAGCTCGCGACCTGTAGGATATGCTCCAACAACTCAGCAGGAAGAGCCTTGAGGTTGGACTGATGATGAACCGGTCAAAAACACAAGTGATGACTAATAGTGTCAAGAGCAAAATTGAGGTAGTTGGGCAAGCTCTACATTACGTCGAGGAGTACATATACCTGGGCCAGATAGTTTCCTTCGAAAACAGGCAAAACAAAGAAATCGATCGTCGCATCGAAAACGCCTGGAAGAGCCACTAGCCATGGCGCTTATTTATTTTATTTATTAAAGTAAAGGAAACAAACAGGACAAAAAAACAGAAATTAATTAAGTACACACAAATTATAACACATTCACCAATAAAGTTTCCAATAATGAAAATAAATTACTATGTATAGCCGGTAGAATTGAAAATAAAACTTATAAAAATGTCGTTTAACAAATTTGTTGCCTTATTCTAATTTATTTCTTAAAACTAAAAAGTGACAAATGGAAAATATAGATGTCATTGAATTTGTTGTTGTAGCAGCTGGCACTGCGTATGAAAGGCGACCTGCCTTTAACATTAAAACGGAAACTTATCGACATGTGTATCTTGCCCGTTCTTACCTACGGCGCTTAAACGTGGTCACTAACCGAGGCTCAAAAGTCCAAACTCAAGGTTTGCCAACGAGCAATGGAGCGTAGCATCTTAGGCATAAAACTTATCGATCGAGTACGGAACACGGTGCTACGCTCCATGACCCGCCTTGTAGATGTCGGAGTTAAAACTGCGACATTAAAATGAAATTGGCCGATGAGCCAAATGGATACATATAGGTAGGCCAAACTGTGAACCGAGTGGGTTCCACAACAAGTTCATCGTCGCCGAAGCCCAGGAAGCGGTGGCGCGATGACTTTGACGCGTATCAAAAAGAATGGCCACTATTGACAGGGGATAGAAATCGTTGGAGAAAGGAGAAGGAGACCTTTGCCCTGCAGTAAAACACATTAGGTTAACAAAAAAACAAAAAAAAAGTAGTTTTTACATAATTTTCTTTGGTCTGAGTTATTCTATTTCGGTCTTATTAAGGATTTTCCCTGCAACAAAATCAACTCTGTAATCGTGATTACAATGGTATACGCCAAACCTTTTAAATTGTTATTCCAAAATAATAAAAGTATAGGTATGTAAATAAAATCGTGAACATGTACAGTACACAGTCTGTGGGAATTCTGTTGCATTCGTACTAAACATAAAATAAACTTTTATGGGCTTTTATGTTGCCATAATCGTTCGTCGAATGCGTTATAAATCTAGTCAATGATCTCGTATAAGGCCATTCCAAAGGCTATTAATGTCCGTTGTAGCCTCCACCTTAACAACTGATTCAGAAGGTTTAGCACAAACAGATTTATATTAGCGTAACGCTGTTAAGTTAATATGCTATCCTTTTCTCAGTGCGAAAAATTTACTAAATAAAGATAAATTTTCAAACCACTTTCTTGACAACGTTACGCTATCGTCAATCTGTTCAAATTAAGTGTTTAGAGCAGAGGCGCTAGGATAAATAGAAAGATATGATAGTGTAACGCTATTGAGTAGATATGACATCCTTTGAAAGATAAAATTGACCCTCATTTCACAACGTTTCACTAACATTACTCTGTTTGTACTAAGCCCTCAGATCAGAGGCCCTAAGGCAAACGGATTGACTTTGCCGTAATTGGTCTATCGATGGTCGATATGCCATCCTTTTCACTCTAAAAATTTACTAAATGAAGGAGAACGTGTGAGCGCGCTTTCTTGTCAATATTTTAATTAAGTCAATCAGTTTGTGCTAAGTTCTTAAAGCTGAGTTCTGCTTGTCAAGTTCAATGTGTACGGGTTTTATATATGAACCGCATTAGTTTTGATTTGTTCCGGCAGAGAATCTTTGTGGTTAGTTGTGAAGACGTGATAAGTTGAAAGATCATGTCTGCGGTTGACTTATGAATGAACCGGGAAATCACATTGTTGGAATGTATATTTATATAAATATCAATTTTAATATGAGACCACAAAGAATTAGTGTTGTAAACGGAGGTCACTTAGCGCAGGCATTGTAGCAGGTGGTCGCGAATAAGACTCCATACCCAGCTAATTCTAGGATATTACGTAAAACTATTCCAAATTAGAAGCTGTTGGTGCTGCCCAAAATATTTTAATAGCCTTCTATCTCGGTCTGATGGTGCTTGGTGGATCACAAGGACCTTGTTTTGAGTTACAATCTTTAATCAAGAAACGAACGAAGGTTTTTTTTAAAGAATGTGGAGTCTGGCAAAAGGTACTTTCCCTTTAATCTGGTGACTTATTCTTTCTATACTTATTCGATAATGAGACCGAATAATCGCTTTTATGATCAATTTTAAAGTATATCTTCGTCATCATCATCATCATCGCACAGATGCCTCTCCATTGTACGTTACTTTCATTCGATTTTCGTAAGCAGCCAAACGAAAATATATCTTGGTTTTTAAGTTTCCGAGGTTTCGGATGTTCTACAACACACATCGTTACGGGAGGGCCTGAGGCGTGTGACGTCAAAAAATTACTGTAGCTCCGTAGTACCTTAGGGGTATTCATTTAATTGCAATTGAAATTTGAATTTACTGATCCTGCAATTAAAATATACCGAACACTGCCGTGAGCTAGGCAAGGGCTACCTTTCCTACATATGTTTGCCAATCTGTAATCTCCAATCAAGAACCCTCTCTTTTACCTCAGTTTATCTACGTAGTATTCATAAAAAAAGGCATTCACGAAAAAGTTGCTACAACATTTTGGGAGTCATTGTTAAAAAGTAATTATCTCCTAATTTGGAAAACAAAAGTATACATGCTCGTAGATTGTAACAAGTTATTTCGACCTTTTACTATCTCAAGAGTTTTAAAAACAGGCTTTATTATCGTTAAACATCAATATCGTTACTTGATAAATAGTTACCTGCCCCGCTAGGGATCTGGCGTGATGATATAGATAGATAAATTTGACAGACAATTTAGCGCAGTGCTTATGAGCTTCAGCTGCTCCGCCCACTGTGTCTAATAGCCGCGGGTTCGATTCCCGCACGGGACAAATCTTTGTGTGATCGCAATTATTTGTTCTGATCTGGGTATTTGTGTTTGTGAATTTTCATGTTTTTAAACGCACCCACGGCACGAGAATTATTCATACGTTTAAAAAAAAATGTTTTGCTATTGAATGAAATTTCTGCATTTTATGAAATATGATTGGAGGAAATAATTCCTGTTAATTCACGCTTCTTTTAGGAGACAAAAGTCACTATTAAATTATCAACTTAATTTCATACACCGTCACGCCTATATTCCCCAGAGGGGGCGGAAGAGGTGTACTGAGTACACCCACGTTTTGCCGACTATGTTAAGTCCCATGTAATAGGGGGCGAGTCTACTGCCATATACCAGGCACAATTCCAGACTCCGGACTCATACTGGGAATTTTTCGTTAGAAAAACTACATTTGTCCGACCTAGGATTTGAACCCAGGACCTCGTGATCACAAAGCGATGCGAACTTTGCCACCAGACCAACGAGGCAGTCAAGGAGGAAATAATTCCTCTTAATTCACGCTTATTTTAGGAGACAAAAGTCACTATGATATTATCACCTTCATTTCATAGTTGACATTTTCTTGCAGTTATTACATAAAGCGCGCCGTAAGCGGAAAAAATCTGTGAATATTCCCTTATTACGTCACATCGTTAGTGAACTTAAGCTAATGAATATCTAGGTGCAGTAACCGAACATAATGTTATGGTGTCACTAGATTATTCACATTCCTGCCTCACGTTCATACAATGTGTTAGACGCAACCACGTTCTCATTAAAACAGTGATACACTATACCAATGTTAAATACCAATTATTTTTCTTAATATTTCCTAAGATATTGTACAACAATAGTTGTTGGGGATATATCTATCTATATCATCACGCCAGATCCCTTGCGGGGTAGGCAGAGAGTACAGAGTTTCAACAGGTTCTTTCCTTACATACCTCTCTGGCTTCCTCCACTCTCATAGTTCGTCTCATACACGCTCGTCGGTTACAAAGACTCTGAACTTGTCCTTCAGATAAGACACGGTATATTTGGTCATGGTAAGATAATCTAGGTCTTCACCGGTACCCACATCCTTCCACTTTCGTATAGTATACATTCTTTCATCTGGCATTCTTTCTATATGCCCGAACCAAGGGAGCATACCCTTTCACATCTTTACACCGATACTATCTTTCATACCTGCTCGCTATATGTGGGATATATATATATTTCAATAATATGATGTCAAGATGACTGAGTTTTTCTTCAATGAAATATAAGGCTAGTACGAGGGCAAACAAAGGTGTAGGGTAGGGTGAACGTTACGAGTAGCTTCGAAGAAAGTGCACCACACCTTTCAACACCCCTGAGCTACCGGTGTTGTCCTCAGCAGTCTTATAACTACCACTTTGAGGGACTATCTAGTGAGCAGTCCGCACTGTCCGCTTAAGATAAATTAATTGAATGCCGCTTATGATGGGTGTATTGTCCTTATGAATGCGCCCAGTTTCATGTGCATCCAACCCTTATATCCTTAAATGATTTCAGTAAAGTTACCTACAGTAGCTTTTTCATTTGTTGGATCAGCTAGCTATAATATTCCTAAATGTTCAGTTTGATTTCAACAGGTAAACAATACTATCGAAGTTCGTCTGCATTTACATTACCATCAAAATACGTCTCTGAATTGGTTTTTTTTTTGGATTGGATTGGATTCATATTAGTTTATATTGGACTAGCGACCCGCCCGGCTTCGCACGGGTAGATTATACACATAAACCTTTCTCTTAAATCACTCCGCCCATTGGCAGAAAACTGTTTGGCAGTTATTAAGTTTATCGCGTTCAGACAGACAGACGCAGAGGGGGACTTTGTTTTATTAAGTGTAGTGATTGGGTTCATGTATTCACGATGGCCTTCCAAAGGATCAGGTAAAATTCGTGTTTGAGATATTGGTGTTGTTGGTATTATTAAAATTATTTCACCTATAATGTTATGCCGAATAAGCAGGCTAATCACTCAGTCCTAAATTAGGTTAAGCAGCATAAAGCACTAGTGGGATACCTAAACGACCAGACTGTAGGGTAATCTATGTGGCATTACCTGGTTATGAGGATAAATCGTATTTGTGAGTGCAGTCAATGCCCGCAATATTATATTATGTACATTAAAAGAACTCTGGGAAGTAATTGCTCAAAATCATTCCAAGAGCCGCACGAGGCGATTGGTAAAGCAGAATGTTTATACATTTACACATGACACTGGCGAAACTTGATGCTGAACATGATTGACTGAAAATGGAATGTAACTCCTATTTAATTATGTGTAGCATATGATTGCGCACTTTTACTTATTCAGCTCCGGAAACACGCAAAATCACGTCCAATCACGGTTACTTAGCATCCTAGAAGTCAAGGCTAACATAGGTTACCATAGTCACATAACATACCAAAGGTTCACGAGCAACATCTTGACAAATACTGCCCTAGGTACCTAATATAAAAACTAAGAAGAAATGTTGTTTTCCGTGGCCGAAATGGCTGGGAAATATGATTTATGTTCTAAATAGTTAACAAAAAGGTATTACTATTAACAATAACCACTATCGAATTCCATAAATAATTGCTCACGCATAATCGTTAATTTTCGTTCTTATTCTCCATCAAATAAGCCTGTTCCCAGCTTTATCACCGAAGCATTGAAGAGTAAAATATCGAAGTCGTGATCTCGACATATCACGTATTAGTTTGATTACAACTAGCTCGGCACAGCGCAGTTTGCGTCAGCAAACATGCTTGTTATTAGGTACGCCTTCCGTTAATTGCCATGTCAAACACAAGGGCATAAATCTACTCGTCGGGCTTAACGATGGTGGTAAAAAGTGTATTTACTGCAACATGGGGTTAAAATAGAAGGGCGTGATTTGTGTAACGATGCATGTAACAATGCACACGCCAAGCTGATTCTACAGCTTTGTTTTATAGTTTTATTTAATATCTAGTTTTAACAAGCTTTGTACTAATATTTCCAATGTAAAATGACATAAATTAAATATATGAAATTTGGGTTGTGTTTTTCATGAAGATTATAATTTTTCATAAAGATAATAAAAATGGTTGTTGTTTATTGCGTTTTGTGGCATCCTAACCATCACTCCATATCCTTGCGGCCTAGAAACTTAACAATTTTATCTGAACGTCATAAGCACAAAAGTTTATGGGCATGAATGTTTTAATGGTTGTTACTCTTTCACGCAAAAACTACGGAACAGATTTCGATAAAACTATAGTAATATGGCTTATACCCACTATTGGGCAAAGGCCTTTTATCGCAAATCGAAGTAATTATTTTCCACGCGGACTCAGTACATAGGCACTTTTGTGCTGTGCGCATCCAGGTTTTGTCCATGACCATCACAAGATGATTACTCTAGCTTGTAGGGGGCTGATCACTCTAGGTCAGGTACATGGTCGCCACTCAAAAAACTTTCTACCTCAACAGCCGTCAGTATTATGAACGGTGTGCCCTTTAATAATAGTCATACTTAGACAGACTCTTATATTTTATAGCCCATCATTGCATAATATTTTTTATCAGCTCAAAAATATACTATGTGATATAATGATAATTTATCATGATAAACTGCAACAAATTGAGTTATCTGTACAATCAGGATCATACTTATGTATAATCTGTACACGTGTTTGCATGCACGAATAATAATTACGCAGTTTTGCTTATGATACGAACTTTTGATAAAATTAACATACCTATTCTATCCTTTATTCAATATTCTTAAATATCTTGTTAGAAGCTTTTATTTAACTTGCACTGTTCAAATGTTTGTCTGTCAGTTTTTCAAGTACTGGCGGGTAGCCGATTGAACTGAAATTTGGCATAGGTACGAGTGTAAGTTCGGATACAATGCAATAATATGGTTCTAGAGCTGATCTAATGATGGAATCGAAAGGTGGTAATTGAAACATGTGAACTATACAACATAACCACATACACAACAACATAACACGAGGGTTGTTTAGGCTTATTAGATTGGCATTGACAAGTACTATACAACGGAATGGCGTCACTCTCAATATAAATCCGGCGTGTTTGGGCTTGTTAGATTTATCTCGACGAGTACAGTAGACCCGGATGGTGTCCAGGGTCTGATGATGGAACCGAAAGGAGGAGAACTCCTCAAATAAGCAAGATATCTTCGTTGTGTTTTTGCTATAAAAACTTGTTTTTAAAAAGATATTTTAAATTAAAATAACATCAGTATAACTAGTCCACTAGAAGATCTAGTAACCTTGATATAACCCGTTTAGTGATATGCAGTGCAGACAATTGCAAACCCTGAACTGGTACTGAGAATTATATCATAGAAACCAACGAATAGGACCTCATGATCACCAGTTTAAATATGCACCACCAGATCAATGAAGCAATTAATTGCTGCATTGCGACCGAAAATGATTTTTTGCCCCTAAAACAACGTGGCTCTGATGACACGGCCATATTGAGAGAATTGAAGAAGACCGTAGCGCAAAAAGGATGTATGCCTTGGCATATCTTATTAAGCACGATGAGAGTTTGAGCCGGTAAGAGTCTTTACTCTTACTGGCTAAAACTCCCACTATGCTCCAGCTCGTCGCTGTGACTAGGCCGGGTCATGGGAACGTGTGAGCATCCGCAAAAAGAAGGCCTATGGGGGCCGACCAATCAGCCAATGACTAATTGGTCGTCCCACGTATTTTAGAAATATGTACTTGAGACGGAACTCCATGAGCACTTAGCCAAAGACTAAGGCAGTTAAAACTCTGTTTAGTAAAGTTTTAATTCTCAATACAAAAGTTATCGTAGCCTAAAGGCTCAGGGGTGAAATACTATTTCACAACTGAACATACTGCTCAGTTGATTATTCTCCCACATTATATGTATTAAAACTAAATTTTGACAATAAAAACTAAGTAGTATATAATAACGAACCATAAAACCTTGCAGCAGCAAAAACTTCAAGCGCTACTTAGAATGAAATTGATCTCTAATAACATGTTACTTTGACACGCGACTTTCAAGTAGTGACCTAAGCACGCGAACAAACGCTGTGCATTAAAATTTACCGTGCAATAACTTAATACTTAGTGCTTTTGTGCAAGTTAAAATATTTTTTAATCATTAAAATAACTACAATAATACATAGCGTAGATAAATTTAAACCTGAACTAGATTGAGACTTAAAGACTTGGCACGAAAAGAGGAATATTAGCGTGACGCTAGCGAGTTGATATCATACTACAAATTTACTAAATTAACTTGAACGTTACTGCCTCGTTGGTCTGGTGGCAAAGCGCATCGCTTTGTGATCACGAGGTCCTGGGTTCAAATCCTAGGTCGGACAAATGTAGTTTTTCTAGCCAAAAATTCGCAGTATGAGTCCGGAATGTGGAATTGTGCCCGGTATAGGGCAATAGGCTTGCCCCCTATTACATGGGACCTAACATCGTCGGTAAAACGTGGGTGTACTCAGTACACCTCTGCCACCCCCGATTGGGGAATATAGGCGTGACGGTGTGTGTTTTAACTTGAACGTGACAGCACGCTTACTCGCTAGCATCGCGCTAACGTCAATATTTTCGTGGTAAGCCCTCTGTACTCTAGGCAGAATTCTCTAAGCGGATGTGGCGGAGATGTACTGTGGTCACATACATTTTTTCGACGATGTAAGGTCCCAAAAGGGAATAAGTTTATTTCCTTCACACTGGGTACAAATCCAAACTTTCTACAACCACAAAATTACGCACAAAATAACCGTGGATTCTAATTCAGGACCTCGTGATCTCTTTTTTTTATTTGGGACTGGACAGGCATTGACCCCTATCTCACCTTATAGAAAGTGCCGATATGGCCGAAGATATGGTTCGCTGACTCGATTATAGCCACTTTGAATTTAGAGTAAATAGGCTGAGGAGATAAATGTAGACTGAGTTTCGGTATGATCGGGCTAGATCTGCCTCTGCGTATGGCAATTCCGAAATTGCTATACGGCGAATACAAATGGGTTGCTTAGCAGCATAACTTCGCTGGAAGGAGGGTGACCAGCAACGGGCGTAGACTACCGCCGGTGAAAATAAATCGCCAATATGCTACGTAATATAGTGCGGCGAAATGGGAATGACACTTTTCTTTTACCACAACCAGCCCTACAACCAAAAATAAGGGAAACTGAGCCTTATAGCTTTCCTAGTAATCCATATAAGTTTAATAATCTTGGTATGTAATTTATTCATGTGGAACTTTGTTTCCACGTGCGACGCGTCTAATCCATCATCGTTAAACGCCGGCCGGCGCTAGGCATTCGTTTGTAAAGCGCATAAATAGTAGTTGAAACAAATTGAATTTATAACTTCTTTGTTTTAGATTATTCTTAAATTGAGTACGTCTTTAGAAAGAAGTCATATTATCAAGAGAAATAAGAATAAAGAATAAAAGTATTTCTTCAATACCAAAACACAGCTGACAATCAGCAGTCAATTTACATTTTTTTTAAATCTAATTTAACTACTAATTTAGCACCGGATTGGAACGCGGCCTCCACTGAGAAGATCCGGCGAAGAAACACAGCAGGCTTATCTTTTTTATTTGATTCTCTTCCTGTTTTTCCTTTCTAATTTTTTCAATCATATTGTGTGGATACAAGGTTTAGGTTACATATGTTTACGATCTTTCCTAAGCAATGGGACAATAACGTCGTAAAAATTCAATATCTACGACCGGCGGAATAACTATTTATTATTACGAATATTTACGATTATCTTATCAATACGTCAAGAGTATCCGTAATTGGTGAACATGTAAGAGACGAAATATGAGAGTGGAGGAAGTTAGAGAGCTCTATAAGAAAAGGACCTGTTGGAACTCTGTACTCTCTGCCTACCCCGCAAGGGATCTGGCGTGATAATATAGATAGATAGACCTTAACCGTTGTAAGATACAAGAAAGCTTCGTTTAACTAGTAATTGCTTAGTAAAAACTGGAAAAAGGAATAGAAACAGCTCTTTATACATAAAATAATTACCTTCAAGAAAATACAGATAGCATTTCGTTATACGGTAAGACAATGTGTGAAGAACTCCCTGCCGCATCGCCCCTTATCCATGAGCCCAAATAATTAATTAGAACAATTCCCGCTTTGAAATCCTTTTTGTTGCGAAGAGGAATGCTGAATTAACTGATTATCATCCGAACGGCTGCTAAAATTAATTTATTATGGAAGCCGCGAAGTGAGGATACCGGATTAAAAATTAATTACAGTTTCAAACTAAGCTTTTGGGGACTTCATCAGGATGAAAAAGTTTATCTCGTGTTTTCATCAGGGATGAGATTGTACAAAGCGTAATTTGATAATAATATTAATCCTTTGATGCTGAAACGTGAAATAATAGATAATACTAACCTTTGATCTGTACCGATAAATATTTTTTTCAAATATAGCTCGAATTGTAAACTTTAATCTTCTTGTTTTTTTTTCAATTAAATATTAAATCAAAGGTTATGACTGTGTATAGATGATTAAGAAAACATATCAAAATAATTATTGAGTCATGCCCGCGTGGAATGGTGTCAAGAAAGCTGGTCGGGTTTATCCGCAGAATGGCTAATTTTGTTTAAGTGAGGAATGAGCCAGTCTATTTATCACCTATGAACTATACGATATGACAGATTCATCATCATCATCAGCTTTTTACAACTCACTGCAGGACATAAGACTTCTCCCTCTTATACCATTGTTCGCAGTCCTGTGCCAATCTACCTCAAGTTTTCCTCTCGACCCAAGTTTTACTCTCGATATATCATCTACCTATCGAGTCATTAGTCTGCTCACTCGTCATTTGCCTGTTCTGTTGCAATACTACAGATTGCTATAAACATTGTTTTATTTATTATTATTGTTATGACTAGCAACATCTTTGTTCAAGTGTCATTTTTCTTAAACAAGTAATCGATAAACTTTATTAGCAGATTCGCATAGTGCTCAACAGCATCTTCAAAGAACTATTATTAATAGTTTCATTACTATTCCCTTAAGCAATATAGCATTATCTAGATAATACTGACCAACCCGTTTTTATTCGTTCTTGAAAACAAGACAAAACGATACCCTGTCTTAGTAACTGTCGTGATTTACACAAAAAGTGCATTGGTACTTTTCCAAGCATAAAATACCGAACTAATTGTGCACTAATATTTAATTAGGTCTTTAATTGGCATGAATATTTTTTGTCGAATTATTTGATTTACAAGGAAGTCACGATTTATTCATTGTAGCAATCGAATTAACATTTGATACATTGACAAATGAATTAACTATCGCAATAACTACTCTATTGTGTTCCTAGATGTATTCCAAGCTTCGGACCTAGTTTAAATACAATGATCTGACTAAAATATAAAATAATATATTGGTAAACCAGATAACTTGGCCTTTACGAAGTACCTGCCTGCATACTATGAAGAACATAGCTGCATATAATACACAGTAAATTTTGTTAAATACTAGCTATTTCCACCGACTTTGTTTGCAAAATATTTAGAACAAACGCCTAGATCCCCTGTAAGGATATAATGTCTCTTCTTGTCAAATTTTATGAAAATGGGTTGAGAAAAATTAACAGACATACAGTTACTTTTACATTCATAATAATACTAGCGTTTACCTGCAACTTCATCTACGTTATTTTTTTTGAGACAAAACTATCATATTTGCAAAATTAGACAAACAAAGAATGGTTTAGACTTGAAAACATAACAGTTAACCAATTTAATTTTTACGTTTATAATATTATAGAACGGGTATGCTTTTACACTTTCATACAAGGCGTACCTTGTGTGAAAATGTAAAAGTATATATCGTAGTATACCTTTACAATTTTGCGATCCTAAATGGATCCTAAGCACAACAATAGCCAGTGTGGAGACCCGAGTTCCGGTGGTGGACGGAAATGGAGGGACCGGTGCTCGGTGTCCGCTGCAGGAACTCACTTAACCCCACGACAAATGCACGGTAGAAGACGGCGAACATGTTGTACTTAGTGTAGCGAGCTAGAATAATGAACATAGATGAATTTCGCTAAGTCTATATTACGAGAGAAACAGCATGATATATGAGATTTATGAATCGATGTAACGACATAACAATGATGAATCAGATGACAATTTACAAGCGCATGCTATATCTATGTTTACCTGTGCAAACTTATCGCTTCGTATCAGAATTAAACACGCCATGCCTAGCCACTCTGCCATGCCTGACAACCCCTTTAATCGAGAGCTCCGAAGGCACTGTTTGTAACTGACTCTAAAAATATTTTTTTCAAAAAGAAAACCTTCAGCACTTTGCCTGAACTAGCATTCAAACTCAGGAACTCGTGATCGTCATTTGCACCATGGCTCACTAGACCAAAAAGCATACATTTTAATAGGAAATTATTGCTATCTCTGTATTAAAACCTTCGCTTTTAACTTGTTGCATGTAAAAGGTAAATATCATCAGTACAGTACCGTACACCTGTAATTCACAACATCTGAATATACGAATCCGCATCTAAAATATCGTTGGGCTATTTGCATCTTCAATATTCAGTGTAAAAGCGACCGCAGTGAGTGCTTCGCTGATGGATCTGGCTTTTAGCGATACATTTCTTGCCTTCACACAGAGCCGCGGTGAGCCTCTCCGTGGAAGCTCTCATATCGCCCTTTGTTTAGCGATGTGGATACAGAACATGCAATCAATGTTTTATTATAAACATTTTTGCGGAACCAAGTTGTGTAAAAACGTTTTGTTTACGTGTTTGAACAAGCCGGGGTAATTTGAAATCCGTACTTGAAAAGATTAAAATTTTACATATACGCTCTTTGTGTCGAATTATTCCTTTTTCGAATTTCTCTAGATTTCGCGATCGTGTTTTTGCTACTAAAATCGTGTATATTTCATTTTTATATCAAAGATAAAGTAGGATTAAATCGCTGTTAATCTCGGCTATATTTGTTTACACGCTCGCCGGTTACGGAGACTCTTGACTTGTCCTTCACAAATCTCTAAAAACACGTGGCATAATTCTATAAATAAGTTTTGTTCCCCTAATTCTGTGAATATGCAGCAATGTAAATGATTAAAACGGCGAATGACATGTATTTTATAAAGTAGCAAAGTGTTACATGATTCTATCTTAATATATTATCCAGGAGCCTACACCCTTCTATTTTCATATATTCTAGCGCCTTTGGATGAATTCCACAGAGTATTGTTCTTTGACTTTCTCTCATTAAATGTTCAAGCATTTCTACCCGGAGCACATCTTCGTCGGAATTAGGTCTCGTTTATTTAATACTTGCGACAATCAGACGGGACGACGGGGCGCGATAACAATCCTAGACGTCATCTCATTATGTATATACCCTTCTACTTTTGTGTGACTTTGTTCACAGTATGTATGAGTTATAAATGAAACAATATAATTGTTTTGTTTTCGTTGTCAGGTTCCAATTAGGAATCGAGTCGGGTTTTGCTGTATATAGTCTTAAAAGGTGCCTCGTCCATAATAAGTCTTCTATACTAAATTAGTTTTGGAACAGTAAGTCTAGCACTCTTTTGGGAAACTATCACAAATATTGCCAATGGCGACTTAGACTTCACTGCGCTTACTGGATTGAGTGATATTAGGTTTGATCCTCACATATGAGCATCTTACAGTGAGCCACAAATATCTTTATAGTGTAGGTATTTGAATTTATTTCATGGGTGTCAAGGCTTCCACGACGCAGGAAATAAATCCTAGTGTGGTAATAACTTTCCAAAAATAAGTATATGATACAAATCAAACCCCGAAGACTAATCAATGATTATATAAATAAGTATTTGGTATCTAAAACTAACATTTTGACTAATAACTCACGATTAATGGAAAACTATCGACGTTAAAGTTAGATATAGATAAAGCAAGTCGTGTAAAAAAATCATGAATATACGATCCTCATACAATTGCCAAACTAGAGATGATACACATACAGGTCACTACAATATCAGCCTCATGCCCTCGTTTAAGAGCTTTCCAAACACTAAACAGATCAAACATTGCGAACAAATATCTGTCCGTAGGGAGCTATACGCCACTAACGATGTTACAGCGTTGGATCACGGAGACGAGATTAGACCGTCACGGCCGGTTAGTCTAGAGTGCATTTCCTTGCTCCGAGGGTCGCCCGTTAATAGCATATTTACGATGCCATGATAAGATGTCTTTAACATGTAATACGTGGATTATGATGAAGTATTTAGTGATCCAATTACGAAGACATGTCCTGGAATCAACGTAGTTACGATTAAAATGTTTAGTAAATAAATTGATACATTTACATACAATGTGACGGTGGAAGAATTTCAGAGTGGCCTTTGTTTTCTTTTGCAGATGAAAATTTTTCAGAAAATTCTTAATCATTTTTGAGTAGGACAGATTTATGTGGAATTTTTACCAAATTAGAAAACCCCAGCGGTGGCTTTGAACACGCTAGAAAACTAAGACGTATTTAAAAAAAAAACACCTATATTTCCCTCTTTTCGAGCGAGACAAAAGAGGAAGGAAGTGAGTTAGAGGCGATTCTGATTCTCCAACATGTGATTAAACACATTCAGCACTCCTTCAGACTTGCGGTGCTCACGCCGCAGCGGCGTCCGGAGAGGATGGCCTGTCTTACTTTTATCATTTAGATCTAGATTTAACATATAGATAAGGTGAGAATCTCTGTAACCGACGAGCATGTAAGAAACTAGAAAATACTGTTGAGAAAGGATCTGTTAGAACGTTGCTATATAATTATTTAGCAAATAGGTATTTACCCATATTTCTGCAAAATTAATCATAATTACTTGGACGGTTTTGACATAGTAATATATATCTAAACATAACAATTGATAATAATGTTACCTGATAATACGCATAATCTGTGTAAATTGCCTTTTAATTATTAAAGCAACTATTAATACCACAGGGTAATAAATAAAAGATATCTTCATTTCTAATGGATTTGATGAAGTTTCGTACAAAATATGAAAGCATTAGATTAATTACTGGAGAATATTATATTAATTACTATAGAAATTATAGAGAAATCACGGCAGGTAGTTTATTTAAGATTATGTTTAATATTATCGAAAAAAAATCAATGTTTTGAATTGCGTAAAATTTGTAGCAACAGACTAAGATTACACACTAATCGTAGACGGTGTAAAAACAGACTAGATAGTGAGAAAAAAGTACAATAAGTAACGAATAATAAATCAAACAACCAAAATAAAATAATCGGCAATCAAAAAATCATACACGCCCACACGCGGCCACTAACTAGTAGCACTAATTATGTTGTTATCATATCAATGATAACGAGACATCCAAACGATAAAATTTAGAGCGTAAACTAGTCTTCTTTATAATATTATAAATTATTGGCACCGTAGCTCAATCATTTGTTTTTTATTTCTGTGAAATAGATAATAGGTACCAATAATCTGTAGAAAACTTGCTTATAAGAAAAGGAAAGTCAAACATTAGTATTAAATAGAATACTAACTTAATATTTGATTTGTATAGTGCTGGTGAATTAATTGCGTTCTCATGAAAGTTTTACACATGCAATAGAACTGGTGGATTCTGTTCTTTTTTGCGATCTCTTTTGTGAATCTGCGGTAAAATCGGAAAAATGTTTTAATTGTGAAGTAGTCTTCAAAAATGGATGAGTAATTTGATTGTTGATTGCAGTTCCGCAAATATACCATTATGGCTGCTAAGATACGTTATGTCCCACCAGACGGAGGTTACGGCTGGGCTGTGGCATTTGCATATGCTCTTAGCAACGTAAGTAGAATGATCATAAGTTTATACCAAAAAGTGTTATAAGTAATGGTAGTAGAGAGATAGTTTTGTGGTAGAGACACTTGAAAGATTGAAGAGATTCCATATTCATATTCCAGCTTGTATCTTTATCTACTTATGTTCGATTGTGTCTTAATGATGATGCAGGAAAACATTCTGAGCAAACCTATGTCCAAGAGAACCTAAGAAAATCAAAAGACGTCGAAAAATATAATGTGCCCAAAGAATAGCAAAAGACTCCCCCAATAAGACTAAAAATACCTTGGCGGAATGTAGGTTTAGTACGTACGCCTATGTCAATATTTGTGTTATATCTTTCGCATTAAAATCAAGGTGTATCATACACAAGGTGTATCATAATAAACGCAAGACCTTAGACACCCCGATTAGAGAATTGCTTCATAAAACCAAATTTCCAAAATTAAAGGTTTTTACCCCTTTTTTAAGCACTTTTATACCCCAATTAACAATGAAACTTGTATGTGTATGTGTGCATTTTGAGAAATACGGGTAAGGAATGCATTTGTTATCTCCTTATTGCTATAAATCAAGAATAAATTTAGTTTTTATACCGCACTGAAGGAGTAAAAGCATTTTTTTGCAAATTTAAAAAAAATGTTACGTACATTAAAAATAGTTGGAATCAATTCAGTTATCGATTTAGAACAAACTACTTTCAGGTCTTGCGTTTATTATGTTACAATGTTTTCACAGAAAACGATTGCAGTTATTGCATATTTTCACATATATATTGCATAGCATATTCGTATAGTTCCTAATAGATGATCAACAAATTTATTTTTAATAGAAGACTGAACTAAAATGTTGGATTATTTAATTACAGTTTATTGTACTACCTTTGATCAGTAGTTTTGGTTTGATATTCCAAAACAGTAACCTAGATGGTCAAAAATCAAGCTACGTTGAGACAGATAGTGACACAGGACTAACAAGGTCACAAGCAACTATAGTTGTTGTATTAAACCTTAGTTTTGGCACATTAATCTCTCCATTTGGCGGTCCTGTTTTAAGTCGCTTTGGATATAGGAAAGTTGCAGTCATTGGCGCTATTTTTATATCAGCCGGTTTAATGATGACTTCCCAAGCATCTAAATTTTGGCAGTTTATACTTTCATATGGTATTGTTTCCTGTAAGTATAGGATCTTATTAACTTGATATGCTTAATCTTTAATTCAGAAGCTCCTAAAGAAATTTATTGGTTTCAGCATTAGGCGTCAGTGCGGTAATGGCAGCCTTCACATTAGCAATCAACTCATTTTTCGATATAAACAGAAAAAAAGCAATGGGTGCTGCAATGTCCACTATAGGATTAGGGGCTATATGCATGCCCCTTCTAATTAGGTTTTTAAAAGATGCTTATGGATGGAGTTCGGCAGTATTACTTTTAGGTGCCCTTGGCCTGCACTGCCTTGTAGCAGCTTGTATGCTTAGACCAGTGAAGCGGTATCTAAAAAAAGAAAGTGACGAAGAGAAAACATCTCTAAATAAAGGGCAAGTTATGGCTGTCGTTAATGATGCGACTACTTTGTCCGATAATAATGGTATGAATAACTTTTAGGATCTCGATGTTATTTTAATCTTTTATTTAAGGCGCCAAAAGACACTCATTTATCTGACGCAATTATACTCGTACAAGTATAGTTCATAGGCATAGGACTATTTCCACGCATATACACATACTAAAAATTAAAGTTATGTTATCTTTTTAAGAAACATATGAAGTTATACATGAAAGTTCTAGGGTACATCTATTCAAGCTGATTCAATATAATAATGTCATCTAGTGAGATACTAAGAAAACAAAGTCCTACTATATCAAAAGATTAAACTAGAATTGTATTAGCTCACAATTGTATCGCTTAAATGACGTTTCAATAGCAATTGACTTTAGATATTTATGACTGCAGAAACAGGCAAACTGGCTTTAACTTACGAATACTATAAAATATTTATGACTGCCTTGTTGGTCTACTGGCAACGCGCATCGCTTGGCGATCACGAGGTCCTTGGTTCAAATCCTAGGTCGGACAAATGTAGTTTTTTTAACGAAACATTCCCAGTATGAGTCCGGAGTGTGGAATTGTGCCCGGTATGTGGCAATAGGCTGACCCCCTATTACATGGGACCTAAGATCGTCAGCGAAAAGTGGGTGTACTCAGTACACCCCTGCCACCCCCGCTTGGGGAATATAGGCGTGACGGTGTGTTACTATAAAATATGTTTTTGACTTCAATGATATAAATAAATTGAAACATTCTATTATTTTAGGAATGACCATTTTACCACAAAATGAGATGCTCCGTACCAACAGAGGTGCATCATTAAAAAGTTTGTCCAGATCAGACACCAGAAATGCTGTATCAAATGCAGATGTACGCACTAATGTTTCCAGTAATTTAGTTAAATTCTTTGATCTTACACTTTTCACTGACCACGTATTTCTAAATATAATGTTTGGTTTGTCTATAGCTGCTAGTGTGGAAAGATTCTTTTTTCCTCTATTCCCTTTCATTTTAAATGATATGAGCATATTGAAACCTAGTGATAATGCTGTATTAATGGCATGCATTGGAGTTTCGGAAACATTATTTAGAATTCTGGTATCTCGCATTGGAGATGGGTACAAAAAATATTCAAGAGTCACGTATGTTATTAGCCTCTTCATGTTGATTTTCACAAGAACCAGTAAGTATGACTTATGTAGATTGTGTACTTTTTATAAAATCTATATTCTCATGATATTTTTCTTTACCATTAAAAAGTGAAACTCATACAAATATTCCGAAACGAACGCAAAAATGTAAGCGGAGATTGTTACTGCGATTTAGGGAGACCTACACGTATAATGTTCCAATATTTCTTTGTACCGTTTTCGAAGTTTATTAAATACTATGATCGTAGTAATGTCTATTATATTTTCAGTGATACTGTTTACGAAATCATTCACTGGTGTACTGCTCGTGTCACTGGCACTGGGTATATCGAAAGGTGTGTACAGTCTGTGCGCTGCAGTAGTCATTCCAGACTACCTTCCTATCCATCGGCAGGCGTACGCTAACGGCTTTGAAAAGTTCTTCGTTGGAATTGGTATCTTCATTATCGGTTTTGTTATAAGTATGTATTACAAATACGGATAAAAATTATTGTTAATAATCCATATTACCACTTAATGCATGAACTATCACGTAGCATATTTTAAAGAAATGATATTGTTTTAATCTTATATATCTACTGATTACATCTTATAAGTTTTTAGAATGTGTTGCAGGTGCTTTTTTATTATAATCCATTGAAATCTTAATTTAATCTCTTCTTGTATTTAAAAATCTTTATTATCATTTCAGCTCGTCTTCGTAAATTATCTGGTTCATATGACCTACCAATCATCTTATTCAACATGGTGACTTTTTTGACGATAATATGCTGGTGTGCAGAGTTTGTTTACTATAGAAGGCTGAGGGACATACAACAAATGGAACCGCAAACTAGTTCCTAAATATTCGTTATCTGTGTGTACTGGAGAGGTTTTACATAACATACTTAACATATTTTACTATATTATAATTTATGAACTGCTGTATACCAATGATTATATAAATTTATTTTGTTACTTCATCAGTTGTAAATAAGTCAAATGTTTGCTAAAATATACAGAATAGAGGAGGAAAAAAAGATATACAAGAAACTTTTACGCTAACAGACAAAACTAAAATCTTCGCTATTAAAAAAATAAAGGAGAAACAAAAACAAACACAAACTTTTGCATTAAGGTGCACAAATGCACTATCCAACATTCAATCTCTCACGGGTAAACGGTTACGAAAAACCAAAATGGCTGACCTCAGCAGAAAGTCGGCAAACTTGATTTGTGACTCGCCCCACAAAGTAATAGTAGTGAGGGGTGCCAACATTCGAATGCGGGAATTTTATAACAGCTGTAAATTTATTGACTAGACCGAATACATAATCGGAAATTGCTTTATCGAATACACTGTTTTAAAATGATGCGGCCTATCAATTAACCAGACTACTGGTTTGATTTGATACTCGTATAGAAAATGTACAGGACAGGAGATACGCAAGAGAACGAAAGTCATCAACATAGTTCTCAAATTTCCAAAATTAAGACGCAGTGGACGGGGAAGAGTTCTCGTAGAACTGACGGTCGTTGAGACAGGTGAACAAATGACCTGTTGAAGGTCTTAGATGTCTTTGGGGAAAGCCTTAGTCCTGCGTCTTTCGGCTGATGGTAAATTGTCACTATTGTAATTTTGCACACCTATCCTTTACACCCTGTATGTAGCTAGAGAGCGGCCTAAGTAACAGAAATACGTAAGAAAAAGCAAGACTGCTCTGGTTTGCTTAAAAAACATAAAAAAGTTATTAAACATAACATTGACTAAAAAAATTACTTAACTTTATTAAAAGTAACAGAATTGAACGAAACTAGCACGGTTTATAATATTAAGCATTACAATTTTAGCGGATAGGTTTCACAGATGATACGTCCAACTCTATTTTGGTGGTATATGGAAAGAAAACAACTGGAACCTGTCGAATAAATCAACATACAGGAAAACTGTTTGGAGGCACAGGTAACTGCAGTATTGATTGATATCCTGCCCGACACTATTGACATTTATGCCGATGGCTTAAAGGGATATGATTTTGTTTGTTTCATACATATGATGGAATGATTTAAATGATGAAAAACCGAATGGTAAGGTTTTAAAAATAACAAGAATTATGCCAGTACCTCGGCTTTATGGGATAGTTATAAAAATACCAATACGTGACAGAACATATTAACAAATACCGTCATGCCTATATTCCCCAAGCGGCGTTGGCAGAGGTGTACTGAGTACACCCACTTTTCGCTGACGACGTTAGGTCTTATGTAATAGGGTGCGAGCCTTTTGCCATATATCGGGCACAATTCCAGACCCCGGACTCATGCTGGGAAGTTTTCGTAAGAAAAAACTTTATTTGTCCGACCTAGCATTTGAACCCAGGACCTCTTGATTACCCAGCGATGCACTTTGCCACTAGACCAACGAGGCAGAACATTAACCAATCGCTTCATAAATATCGAAAATAATACGTCTAAAAGTGTTGTCCTTACATTGGAAGGATTGTGGTTGATAGCGACGTGCTGGAGCAAGTGAATAAGTTTGTATATCTTGGATGCGCCTTCAGTAAAGATGGAAAATACACCGCTGACATAGAGAGAAGAGTGAGTGCAGGGAACAGGGCGAATGGTGCGATGGGAAACCTACTTGGAAGCCGGCACTTAAGCCATAAGGCGCAGCTGGCCATACATAACGGAGTTCTTGTCCCAACGCTGTTATATGGTAGCGAGAGCTGGGTATTAAGAAGGAGAATGAAAGTAGGATAAATGCGGTAGAAATGCGAGCTCTGCGGAAGATGTGCGGAGTGAAGCTGACCGACCGCATTAGCAACAGCGTAGTAAGAAAGCGAGTAGGTATGAAAGATAGTATCGGTGTAAAGATGAGAAAGGGCATGCTCCATTGGTTCGTGAAAGTGGAAGGATGCAGGTACCGGGGCAGACCTAGACTATCTTACCACGACCAAATAGACCGAGTCTTATCTGAAGGAAAAGTCAAGAGTCTCCGTAACCGGCGAGCGTGTATGAGACGAACTATGAGAGTGGAGGAAGCCAGAGAGGTATGTAAGGAAAGAACCTGTTGGAACTCTGTACTCTCTGCCTACCCCGCAAGGGATCTGGCGTGATGATATAGATAGATAGATAAAAGTGTTGTAACAGGGAACAAACAATAATAGTTGTCTGAATTGCTCTGCGCTGTAGTCCCACTGATGTGTTTGTATGTGGAAGTGCCAATTTTGTGCCAACATACGAATTGAAAAATTGTGTAGGTACGCGACTGTAAAGTTCTTCAGAAAAATACGTGCTAGTTCGTTTAAAGGCAATCTGTTGCCGTCTTAGGAGCTGCGAAGTACTTTAACAATTGCCTTTGTAAAATTGACTCGATTAATATCCAGCGGGTATGTTTCATTCGCATCACTTTTTTTTATAAATATACTAGCGACCCACCCTGGCTTCGCACGAGTCATGAGTCTATGCACATAAATCTTTCTCTTTAATCACTTTGTCCATTGGTAAAAACGTATAAAAATCCGTTCGGTTCAGACGTACAGACAGACGCGGCGGGGAGTGTAGTTTTATAGTATCTATCTATCTATCAATATCATTACGCCAGTTCCCTGGCGGGGTAGGCAGAGAGTACAGAGTTCCAACAGTTTCTTTCCTCACAGACCTTTTCGGCTTCCTTGAGTCTCATAGTTTGTTTTATAATATGTAGCGATAATATATTACATATTTTTTGAAGTCAATTTACCTATGGTCATTTATATTATTTACTAGCCGTTATTCGCGGCTATGCACGAGGTTGCTTTGTGATGTCTTTATTCAAATGTTATTCTGATATAAAAGCTATATGCTACTGAAAAAAAAACACCGTCACGCCTATATTCCCCAGAGGGGGTGCAGAGGTGTACTGAGTACACCCACGTTTCGCCGACGAAGTTAGGTCCCATTTAATAGGGGGCGAGCCTATTGCCATATATCGGGCACAATTCCAGACTCCGGACTCATACTGGGAATTTTTCGTTAGAAAAACTACATTTGTCCGACCTAGGATTTGAACCCAGGACCTCGTGATCACACGATCGTGAAGCGATGCGCTTTGCCACCAGATCAACGAGGCAGGCCACTGCTACTGAAAAGTCTCATTAAAATCCATTCAGTGGTTTTTGCATGAAAGTGTTACAAACATACATCCATCCTCACAGTATTTCGCATTCATATTATTAGTAAGATGTTAATTGATTAGTTTCACATTTATGTCTGCCAGAAGATTTAAGTAATAATAACAAATCTTTATTGCAAACACAGAGATCTATAGTTTTACATACATGCATTTAGTATAAAAAAAATATAAAAAGAAACTAAAACTAAAGAAATTAGGAATAATTATATAAAAAGGAAAATAATAATAATGATTTTTTTTTCTTTCTTCACCCTCACGTTACTATTTCAATCCATTTTCTATACGTTGCAGTTAGCTGCAGTCTGTCTGCCAGACTTTTTATTATTTTGTTGCTAAACGAGTCAACCTACTTACTACTAACTTAAAGATATCTAACCTACTATACTAGAAGCATCTACATTCGCCCCAAAAAACTTTGAACCTAAAAACAGCAGAAGATTTACAAATAACTATAATTTTAAATGATGTGAGCGAACCAACCAAACTAGCGCTTGGTTGTAACTATGTGGACCATGTAAATATTAGGTAGTTGTCGTCAGTAATAAATTCATACACTAAAAAAAAATTGGAAAAATCAGCAAACATACACTAACAGGCCCATATCCCCCAAGTGAGGATGGCAAAGATGGACTGTGTATACATACCTACTTTTCGCCGACGATGTTAGGTCCCTTGTAATAGGACCGAGCCTATTATAGTATACCGGGCACAATTCCCGACCCCGGACTGATACTAGAAACATTCGCATATATTGATAATTATTTGAACCAAGGACCTCGTGATTGTAAAGCGCATTATTCGTTACTAGACTAACGAAAAAGCAAAAAGAAAATTTTATATAACAGGATATTTATAAAACAAAATTTAAATTCAATGTTGGTATTTGCCTCACGTAGGTATTCCTACATATCTTCCGCGATGTGTCTTATTTATTTGGAAATAAAAGACCCTCGCATGCATGCCAGCTTTCCAGCAAGTTATCTCGAAAGAATCCAAAGGCATACTTGGATTCTTGGTTGAAGCACGCCGAGACGTGGCTCTATTGTCGTAGCGAAGACGCCATTTTTATTTAACTTAGCCATGATAGCAATATCTGCACTGTTTTGCTCGTGGACGCTGAGATTTTAATATTAAACCCATTGTAGAAAATATCAGTTTCATACCAAAAATATCATCGGAGTACTGCAGAAAATAGAATAATTAAATAAATAAGTATTAAAAATGGCACTTGGTTTATAAAAGCCAAGCCGCAAATACGATCAACCAGATTTGGAATGGGATGTTTTGACCAAGACAGTTTATCTTTGGGAGCGAGATCAAGTTACGACTGTGCCTTTCTACAATTACAAAGACGTACAATCTTTCTACAATCGTTAATGCTAATATGAAATATAAAAATTTATAGGAATGATAGTTTACAACGAAGATTCATGTGGCAAGAATAAGGAGATATCGATTGCGGCAAGACAATAGTAACAAAACAAAACGCTTGCCATTCGGCCAGACCGTCCAGTCAAAAAAAAAGCAAAAAGTACGCATATTATTTCAATATATGAAAATAAAACACTGATATTTCTAAAACTACAGTTATCTTTATCATGCTAAACGTGTTTCCATTCTTAACAAAACAAAAGAAAAAACAAAGAAACTTTTCTTATTTAAGTCCGACGTCGGGACAAAAGTATCCCTCCTTTAGATTTAAATCTTGTGGTCATTAGACAGTCAAGTTAGCATACATTTTAATATCGCGAGACAGCTGTGACACTTGAATTTGACTACTTTTGCTAGATGTCAAAATAAGCTCATTTTATTTATATTTTCTCGGTTCCTATCTTCTGAGATTTATTACTGCAATATCATCTTGGACAGGAGACGATAGAATTTATTTCTCGACATCAAAACGTTTGTTGCATGGCATGGCAGTTTTTATCAAGAACATTAATTAAACGATCTGCATCTCTATAAATTAATAATTACGTTCAAAAACTTCAAAGCCAAAGATTTTTTTAGAGCTAAGCCACACATTTAAACTACTATTATACCTGTAAGCCGAGATCTCCAATAGCCTCTATCGACGATGACATAGAGGTTTGATTCTTAGGGAGTCTAAAAAGCGCTTTAATTATCTTAGAATCCGCAATTTAAAAATTCCAATCTCAGGGGCTCCTCATATCCGCACTATATTTTGTGATGGAGTCTGGTGCCTATTGTCTCTACGCTCCATTTTTGAGACAAGGCTTTGTACAAAAATTTATTCTACTAAATTTATTTTTTCAAATACAAACTCATCTCATACGCACAAATTTACTTTATTAATTATTTAATGGCGCATCTTAAATTCTACGATGTCTAAGATAGCAAACGTTTCTTGTATTTAGTATTTACTCTATGCCAAGCCCCCACTATGTATAAGCGGATCACGAAACATGTTTGCCAAGCGTATTAGTAACCTAAACACCACTGCAATTACAACCAGGTTACATGACCTTTAGCCCTTCATTTGTTCTCTTCCGTACACCTTCATCTCAATGTTATTCTGAGAAGGGGTAAAGACCAATTTACAATGGTGAGTCTATATAACGTAGAGTTTTGTTGCCGACAGAATTAAGTGGAGCAAGTAATCTTTGACGGTATATTATTGTAGACAGGGCAAACTTAAACCAGGTCTTTGATTAAGCTATTAGTTGGCTTCCAATGTAAATAAACATGTAAGCTAGGCACACAAACAAAAACTAATCAATGAAAATCTAGACAAAGTTTTGTGTATTCTCCAAATGGTGTCTAGACGTATTTGATTGCTTATCGATTTTTTTTATTCATTTTGTTGAATATTGCGACTTTTAACTTGTTTATTTTTTGTTAGTATTGTGACATTAAGATAACAAAAGGAGCTAACCATTGTTAAACTTAACAACTCTTACATTTTTTTTGGAAAAACGGAGTAGAACATCTCAGTCTTAGCACCTAGTATATGTATCCTGTCTAGTCTTCAATAAATTTGATTATTACTTCAACTTTTATGTAATTATCGATTACTCTTTATTAATAATAAATTGGCTTTTATTGTCCCACTGCTAGCCAAAAGCATTTTCTCTCAAATCGTGGTGAAGAAATAGGTATAGTATCATACGCCACCACGCAGACTATTGCATCCGTTTGGTGGTAAGTAAGTTAAAAGGGTATGCATAGTAAAATCCAGTGCGAATTGGTGGTAGCCCGTTAACGGTCACCTTCTGTTCAAACTTATCAAGCTACTTATAAGGCTTCCAATGAATTACGAGTGGCTTTGGCATCACGGAAATGATTGAAGATTTAATTGGAAATTCCAAAAAGAACTCATCTCAGTCTAACCAAGCACGATATTGCTTAATCTTGCTGATCGCTATGAACTGTCGCAGCAATAAAAACGCCTCGTTTAATACCTATCAACCAGATCATTATTATTCTAGGGTAAAATAGAAATCAAATTGGGTGGCGGCGGTGGGTAGGTACTTAATTAACTCGTGTAATTACGTGACACGGTGGTTAAGGGCTAGTTGGATGTTGTAAACATGTCAACAGTACATACATGATATGTATATGTACGTACAAAGATAATTCTCTCGTCTAAGCATTTGTTTGCGGTGGTTTCATTAATGTGTGGATAAAGTTTAACTAGTGGATAGTAATTGGGAACGGGTTGCTGTCGATTGCTGTGGTTAAGTTAATTTAGAGTAAAGGAGATTCCAAGATCTAAGATTCCCTTCCGCCAGTCCCCACAGACAAGACACATAACCTCGTGTTCAGAAATCCAAGGACAACATGACAGGTCCAAATGTCAAAACAAACAAAAAATAACTTGATCGACAAAAAATATATCGTGGTACCACTATTAAAATGTGCCAAATCCTAACAAAACTGTATAGTCCTATTTGTCCTTAGATATGTAAGCACCGCAATAGATTTTTTTCTTCTTTTACAAACACAATCAATTGATGAAGCACAAACTATATTCCCATTTCTTTCACAAACTCCGAGGCAACAGTTTCCCACCTACCTCATAGTTTCTTTGTCTGGCCATAAAAATAAACTTTAACTACCCATAACACTCTCTGAGAAAAATAACTGTCGAAGTTGGAAACTGAGTCCGGTAATAGAGGATACCCGCAGTTAGAGTCAGTGGATTCGGAACTATATTGATGGATCCCCTCTATCCGGTACGTCATTGCAGTGTTCTAATGGAAACAGATTGATCTATTCTTGGTTGAGGCAGGCTACCTTTATTCCATTAGCAGAAGCCGGATTTCAATTCTATTTTGGCATTAAGTTTGGTTTTGAGTTCACTATTTTCCTAGTAGTTTTCACCTTTCGTTTCTATAGAAATAATATTCCTTTTTATTGGCTCAAGATAAACCCTCTAGTTTGTATGACAGTGGAGAATGCTAAAGAAGTCTGTAAATAAAGAACTTGTTGGAGATCTGGTCATAACTTTGTCATTTATGTACCGTACCGTAGGTAGCCCCATACTTAGAATTATTCCTGTACGGTGGATGTGTTTACAACCATGAAACTTACATTTAGAAACACTAATACCGAAACAAATATTTGTGAGTTACACAACGATTTAATGTGTATAATGTATCTTCGGTATCGGCTAGTGAATTTCTTAGTATAATTAACCACAAACAGCAATCAATATTTTCAACTAACGCCGTTCCTAGGAGTTTCAAACGTCAATTTTAATTACCACAACTGTTATTTAACCACATTTGAATCATTATTAAATAAAAACTTACTTGGAAATCATATTAAATCTTACTCACTTGATTTTAATATAAGAGCCACGTTCTCGAAATGCTCACTTAAATTAAAGTGCCACTTCGTTTGCTGCGTCAAAAAGATTTTTCCGTCCACTTATTTTCACATTAGCTTTAATTATAACAGGCCGAGTGTGCATTTAGCATTGGACAGGCGGGCCAAGTCGCCGCACAAAAGTAATAAGGTACAATTAACGATGTTGCTTTGTGTATATACGGGTTAAAATAGAAAAGTCCACGTACGTTTTTTAGATTTACACAAACCATTTGACGTTACTGTAATATCATTGAATGGAGGCACAACTTAGTTAATTAAATTCATTTATTGATGTAAAAGAAAATAAAAGTCAGCATTTCAGGATCAAGGGTGATTTAGTCGCCATTAGCAGCACTCATACATGAGTAATTTATATTATAATTATCCCATAAGTATCATGACCTTCATACACATTAAAGGGAATGTAGCCAACTGCATCACTTGGTAACCGCAAGTAGAGAGTTTTAATAATGTTTAGGTTTGTATAATATGTGACAATGGACGGGCCTCATAGCGTGAAGAGCGGACGGGCGTTAGGGCAGAAAGACCAAGTATTGGTAAGCACAGAGTGGGACGGCTGCATACCAGATGGAACGACGGTCTTGTGATGATCGCAAGAAGATGGAAGCTGGTGCATCTGTCTGGTTGCGCTGGAGACCGATCAGAGAGGCCTATTTTCAGCAGTGGGCAAGTATATGCTTCTCAGCCTAATAATGATGATGATAGGCTTGTATTTTCCTATATCAAAATGTTACCCTAACTTCTATTGAACTATTATTTATAATGATACGCGTCTACACAGAAATGATTTTAATTAAAACGTTTCATCTACACCATAAGTGCAGTTCAAATAGACATTTCAATATCTCAGCATAATTTAATATATTAAATCGTACTGAAACCGAGTAGCACTTCGTAAAATGAACTCTATTTGCAGTACCTTATTTATATTATCTACTATGTACAGGAATGAATTCAATAAGAACGTTTCACCTACTCTAAGCACAGTGTAAAGAATGAAAATAAAACATAAAAAACCCGTCACTTTTATATTTCCCAAGCGAGTCGGGTTGGGAGGGGGAGGAAAAAAAGTGTACCGTGAACGTTCACATTTCACCAACAATACTAGGTCCAGTCCACTAATATTTCCAGGTACAATTCTAGAATCCCGCCTGTGTGTATTTCCGGTTCAAATCTTGTGATCCCTTTTTCAAGCACTTACGGGTACACAAATACCCAGACTGAAACAAATAATTGTGGGTCACACAAAGATTTGTCCCGTGCGGGTATCGAACCCAAGACTATTAGACACATTTGGGCGGAGCGGCTCAAGCTCTTAACCACTGCGCTAAATCGTCCGTCTATAAATTGAATTAAAATTATGCATACGTTTGTATGCCTAATTTTAATTCAATTTATATTAAATACCGCCGCGTGGTTCCCGGCTTAGAATAGGACCAACCCATCTCATCCCATCGGGTGTCGTACAAGGCGACTAAGGGAAAACTAGGGAATGGGCAGCAGCGTTCCCTTAGCACTTCGAAGACCAATAACTGCGCTCGCCAACCCGCCTGCCAAGCGTGGCGAGTATGGCAAACACCCCCAATTATGGAAGAATGTAAGAAAACCAGGCCCCTAGTCCCCGGCGGTCCTGTTCGTCCTGGCCACGGTAGCAGCCATGGTAACGACAGGACAAGGGGTGCTAAGAATCTCCGGCAGAGATTCGGCTACCACCAACACCGAAAATTGGCCCTGGTGACATACAACGCACGCACGTTAAGGACAGATGAGAAGCTTGTTGAGCTGGAGGAAGAGATAAACAAGTTGCGGTGGAATATTGTTGGTTTATCGGAGGTCCGAAGAAAGGGCGAGGACACGATAACCTTAAAATCCGGCAACTTGTTTTACTACCGGGAGGGCGAACAGCAGTCCCAAGGTGGTGTCGGATTTATCGTCCACAAGTCACTCATAGACAACGTTGTGTCCATCACTAGTGTGTCGAGCAGGGTAGCGTACCTGATACTCAGAATATCCAAAAGATATTCGCTGAAGGTCATACAGGTCTACGCACCGACCTCGGCATACTCAGATGATGACGTCGAAGTAATGTATGAGGACATTAGTAGAGCCATACATACTTCCAAAGCACACTTTACAGTGGTTATGGGTGACTTCAATGCGCGGCTGGGCAAACGGGGCGATGATGAATTGAGAGTGGGGCAATTTGGATATGGGCAACGCAACCCCAGGGGTCAGAGGCTGGCCGAATATCTGGAGAAGGAGGGACTCTTTATGATGAACTCTTTCTTCCGGAAGCCGCCTCATAGGAAATGGACCTGGATGAGCCCTGATGGTTCCACAAAAAATGAGATAGACTTCATCATGAGCACCAAGCGACAAATATTTAATGATGTCTCCGTGATTCACAGGGTAAAAACCGGCAGTGATCACCGAATGGTCAGAGGCACATTAAATATTAATGTCAAAATGGAAAGATCGCGTCTGATGAAGTCTACGCTCCGACCTTCTAATGCACATATCCAAAACCCCGAGAACTTTCAACTCGAATTGTCAAACCGCTTCGAATTGCTAGACAGCAGCGCATCAGTGGACGAAATCAACAATAGGTTGGTAGAGACTGTCCATACGGTCGGGTCCAAGCATTTTAAGCCCCACCGTAAAAATAGGCCTCAAAAGCTATCTGACTACACCCGAAACCTTATGGCTGAGCGACGTACCATGACACTCCAAACCTCCGATGATGCTAAGTCCTATAGGCAGCTCAATGGACAGATATTGAAGTCCTTGCGACACAATTTACGGTCCTTCAATACAAGACGTATTGAGGAGACCATAGAGCAGAATAAGGGCTCCAAAGTGTTTGCAAGAGACGCGTCTATTGGGCAAAGCCAGTTGACGAAGCTGAAGACGGAGGACGGAAACGTAACGTCGAATAGGTCAGAGGTGCTCAGGGAGATAGAGAGGTTCTATGGGCAGTTGTATACCTCAGTAGCTGAACCTGTTGTTGACTTGGTAAAAGACCCAAGAGCCAAGCTAACCCGACACTACACTGAAGATATCCCGGACATCAGCCTGTACGAGATTGGGATGGCTCTCAAACACCTTAAAAACAACAAAGCGCCGGGTGAAGACGGAATTACCGCAGAGTTTCTGAAAGCGGGCGGATCGCCGGTACTTAAAGTCCTTCAGAGGCTGTTTAATTCCGTCTTGCTCGAAGGAAAAACGCCGGAAGCGTGGAACAGGGGTGTGGTGGTACTCTTTTTCAAGAAAGGTGATAACACTTTACTGAAGAATTATAGGCCCATCACACTGCTGAGCCATGTTTATAAGTTGTTTTCGAGAGTCATCACGAATCGTCTCGAACGCAGGCTTGATGACTTCCAGCCTCCCGAACAAGCCGGTTTCCGGAAAGGTTTTAGTACCATAGACCACATACATACGCTGCGGCAGATTATACAGAAGACCGAGGAGTATAATCGGCCACTATGCTTGGCGTTTGTGGACTATGAGAAAGCCTTCGATTCGATCGAGACTTGGGCGGTTCTTAGATCTCTCCAGCGATGCCGCATTGACTATCGGTACATTGAAGTGTTAAAGTGCTTGTATAATAACGCCACCATGTCAGTCCGAGTACAGGGGCAGTGCACGAAGGCGATCCCCATAAAAAGAGGAGTAAGGCAGGGAGACGTCATTTCTCCGAAACTGTTTACGGCCACCTTAGAGGACGCCTTCAAGCTCTTGGAATGGCAAGGACTTGGCATCAACATCAATGGCGAATACATCACTCACCTTCGATTTGCCGACGACATTGTGGTCGTGGCGGAGTCGCTGGAAGATCTAGGACGAATGCTCGGTGACCTCAACAGAGTATCTCAACAAGTGGGTCTTAAAATGAACATGGACAAAACGAAAATAATGTCTAAAGTCCATGTCGTACCCACCGCACTCACCGTTGGGAACTCTACTCTTGAAGTTGTCGACGAATACATTTACCTGGGACAGGTAGTCCGGTTAGGTAGGTCCAACTTTGAGAGAGAGGTCAATCGACGAATCCAACTCGGCTGGGCAGCGTTCGGGAAACTGCGCAACATCTTCTCATCCAAAATACCTCAGTGCCTTAAGACTAAAGTTTTTAGTCAATGTGTGTTACCAGTGATGATATATGGATCAGAGACGTGGTCTCTTACAATAGGTCTCATAAAAAAGCTCAGAGTTGCTCAGCGAGCTATGGAGAGAGCTATGCTCGGCGTTTCTCTACGCGATCGAATCAGGAATGAGGAGATTCGTAGAAGAACCAAGGTCACCGACATAGCCGTTAAGATTAGCAAGCTGAAGTGGCAATGGGCGGGCCACATAGCGCGTAGATCGGACGGGCGTTGGGGCAGAAAGATTCTAGAGTGGAGACCACGTATTGGCAAGCGCAGCGTGGGACGACCGCCTGCCAGATGGACCGACGATCTTGTGAAAATCGCAGGAAGTCGTTGGATGCAGGTGGCATCGGACCGGTTACGCTGGAAAGCGATTGGGGAGGCCTATGTTCAGCAGTGGACAAGTATAGGCTGAGATGATGATGATGATGATACGTTTGTAAATCTTGTGACAATGCAATAATATGGTACCATGGAGCTGATCTGATGATGGAGTCATAATTTGGACAAACGAATATTTGAACTATACCACCCTCGTGATTAGGCTCGTTAGATTGGTATTAACAGGTACTCTACAACCAGATAGTGTTCAGGTCCTGATGATAAATCCGAAAGGTGGCCAATGGAACCACCCAACTACTTAATATAACAAGGCTCCTTGAAATTTAGCTGCTTGTCTTGATGAGTACCTTAGACCCGGATGGTGTCCAAGGACTAATAATGGAGCCGGAAGGAAGGTATAGGAACTGCTCAAATATGCAAGATATAGGGATGGTTCGCGAGGGTATTGAAATTAAAAAACATCCTAATTTCATTAGAGAAGATGACTGGGTGCTTCAATCGACTTAGATCGGACCAAAAAAAAATAATTAAGAAGTTTGAGGGTACCCCGGAACAACTATGCCTTTTGGACGTCTAACACCTCAGTCCTTCCCGTGAGCATGGGTGGCTGCAAAGCATTCGAAATGTCGGGAGTTTAAAAATCAAAAACAAACCGTAATAAAATCCGAAGAATAGTTTTATTGCATAAGTAATATTCGCGTAAATCTAAGAACTCGGTATGCCTTTTCTTAGCATAAGTTAACGTATTAAATCGCACTGAAACCGTATAGCACTTCGTATAACAACCTCTGCTCGTGGGACCGCCACATGCAATTTAACCTTATTTGCATATCTTAGGAGGGTACTTATTCGCTATGAGAAACTAACCACGTAACGCGACGCGTTATAATATCTCCGTGAAATTATCGTTTAATGGTAGTTCAGTGGCATACAGAATACCATTATTATACCTAATAAATAATTAATAAGTCGGTCCAAAAAACGGATCGAAAAATGAAAGCAAAAGTTTGGCTGTGGTCTTTTTTCGAATGAGTTCGATCTAACCATAGTCAGTGAGCTATGGGCATAGCTATACTCGGCGTTTCTCAGCAAGTAGAAGGACCAAGATCACCGACATAGCCCATAGGATTAGTAAGCTGAAGTGGCAATGGGTAGTGGGCAAAGTGATCGTCAGAAGGACGTTGGCGTAGAAAGATTCTAGAGTGGAGACCACGTATTAGCAAGCGTAGCGTGGGACGGCCGCCTAGCAGATGGACCAACGATCTTGTGAGGATCACAGAAAGGTGTTGAATACAGGTGGCATCGGACCGGCTGCTCTGGAGAGCGAATGGGGAGGTCTATGTTCAGCATTGGATAAGTATAGGCTGGACAAGTATAGTCAATGAGAGGACGCGTCAAATGCCACAGCTTACTAAAACGGCCATAATAAAAAGATCATTAATAATAATAATCTAAAACAATTTTTTTCAGGTGGTAGAAACGAGTAGGTATAGATGAGCAAGTATATCAGAAGTGGTCCTTTTTTGGCTGTAATTTTGTTAGTGAGCCATAATCTTATGCAAATAATACATCGATGCATTACGCAATCATTTAACGGAGTTATCGTATCGTGTCGCATTTTGTCCTAGCGAATAAAGCCTTGGAACGGTTATTGCTCGTGTCATTGAGCAATTTTGAGCTCCTGTTTTAGACAGGTAGCGGTCGCGTGAGGTCCTGAAGTAGCTATTACGGCTGCAAAAAGCTTTATTTTTATGAAACTATATTTACGATTAATAAGTTAGTAGGTACACTGTTTTTGCTTAAGGCTTATAATTATGAGTTGGGACTAATTACCTTCTTAATTCTGTCAGAATACATCTGACAGGGTCGTAAATTAAGTTCGTAGTAGTAAAAGTTATCATAACATATTTCCTGATAGCCTGCCATTGGGGCAGTAAGGTGGCCGATCTCTCATAAAGTGAACCAATAACTTGATTGAAGTTACTAGTAAAAGCGTAATGCGTCTTAAAACTGCTCGTTAGGACGATGTTTAAGGGCTTTCGTCCTGTAGTTTAGTTCCTGTAGTAGTTAGATTATGATAAGGTTTTTCAAATAAATATACTGATAAATTGGTATACTTACAGAAAGTGATCATACCAACAACCAAATTAGTACCTGCCTGGGTACGTATATCATCGCAGTAACAAACCGATTTAAAGCCATAATCCAAGTCTTGCGGGCTGTTACTTAGGGCTAAGGCAGTCTTAATCCTGTCCTTAAGATAAATTTAACTGATTCGACTTTTGCTATAATTAAATTAGGTTGCCTTACATACGAATAATACCTACTATTATTTATTTAAACCCTTAGGCTTGTAGCGCGACGCAGCTTGTTGTTATACTAATAAGTTCGGACGTGAGCGATAGCGCGCGTATAAATTTGCAGCGGATTGCAAAAACTACGATAATTAAAACACTACGCAATATTTTAACTTGAAATACAAAGTATACTGATCTAAGATAATGTTGTGTTTTATTAAAATATAATTTTATTTGATTTATCACCTTATACAATTACTATTTTCATCCTCAAAAATACAGACGACAAAAAAAAGTAGGTGTTCAGGTAAATATTTTTTTTACGAAATATTACGCTACTTTAAAAAAACGAATTGTACTTTTTATAATTATGCATAAATACCTAAAAGCCTGCGACTCCAGTTTCGTGTCTTCTCAACAAAATTACAACCCTAAATGCCTTCGAACAAAGGAACCTTTTTCCTGATAGTTAGATAGCGAGTGATAAATGAATTATCAATTGTTCTATGATCTTGAGCCTTGCTGAAAATATAATTAGTTATTTTTGAAGCAAATAAACTTGCTTCATTGTAACATGCATTGAATTAGAGAAATATTCAATAGAAAAGGATAATAATATAATAATAATATCAGCATATACTGCCCACTGCTGGACAAAGGCCTTCTGTCACAAATCGAGGTGAGAGAGATTAGGTCATACTCCACCACGCGGACCCAGTGCGGATTGGTGGAGGCAGGTTTGTGGCCACCTGCTGTTGGAACTTATCAAGCCGCCTTTAAGGCTTCCAACTCGGCTTAACGACTACCACATAAGTGGTAGCCGGGACCAACGGCTTAATGTGCCTTCCGAAGCACGGAGACGCTTGAATATGAAAATGCCACAAACGGTCACCCATCTCGGGCCGGCCGAGTCGAACGCTGCTTAACCTTGGTAATCGGTAAGGACACCGCGGTCGTACAGTGCTACGAGCGTCTAGAAAAGGATAAATAAGGTAAAATGTGAAAGTTGTTTTCTTTTCTGTTATACTCATACTGTAGAGGTATTTAGGTGAAATAAAACAAGGCATAATATAATGGAATGTTTTATTTTTCACTGATATATTTTATATTATAGCTTTTCAAACAAAAGTTCAAAGATCACAATGTTCAAAGTTAAAACAAAATTATATGAAAAAAAATATAATTGTGTCCAATAGTGATGAGCATGTTATCGATAACTTACGAGCATATGTTGAGCCGTGATACTAGATAATAAAGTGAGCATAACATGTGAATATAAGTACTATATAAGAGCTTTTATGATAAAATATATACATATTTAAAATATATACATTAACGCAATTTGCATCGATTACATGTAGCAAAAAATCTGCAATAATGTATGTAACTAATTTAGTAATGCACACACTATGAATAGTGATAAAATAAATGCATGATGCAATGCATGATAAAATAAGTTACGTATACGTCTAAAAGCATATTAAAAATACAAAATTATTACATAATTTACCCACCTTAAAACGAAAATATTCAAACTTAGTCACCATGAACATGTCCGCACGCACCGTTACTCTCACAGGTTTTGTAATACGAATGGACGAATCCCACCGTCAATTTACAATGAGTATTATACGTTACAGCAGTATCTGGCTAGGCTATCAGTGGTTAGACCGTTGGACTGCAACTTCTAATGTCTGGGGTTCAATCCCAGGGAAGCACCTCTGTCTTATCTAAAGCATGTGCATATTAAAAAATCTCTTTATAAAAAAACATTAACTATCACTTGCTTTCACGGCGAAGGAAATCCTCGTGTGTAAACCTAAATGCCTAAGAGTTTATCGAAGGTGTGTGAAGTTTACCAACCCGCACTGGGCCAGCGTGGTGAACGATCTTAAACCCTCTCAACCTAATAAGAGGCCCGCGCCCAACGATGGGACAATTGCTAAACAGGGCTAATATTAGTTTTTTTATATTATAATACGCTAACCAACAAAAACAGGTACTTTTTTACATTATGTAAGGAATTTATAAAATATATTAACTTGTAGGTATAGAAATCTTATTATTAAGATCTCTAGAGATCTTAATAATGCCGCTAGCGGCAGATTAAGTGCTTGTCTTTCACGTCAACTATCAAATTTATGGTCAATTAATTAAAAAAGTAAAAGACTTAGCACGAAAATATTGACATATTGCCAGCGAGTTAGCGTACTATCGTTACGTTCATATTTATCTAGTAAATTTTCAGTATGACAAGCATAGCATATCAACTCACTACCGCCATGATAACGCCAATATTTATGTGTTAAGCCCTCTGAACATCAAAATTAACACCGAAGCGATGAAAAAGTGCGCGTGATTATCATCTTCCGTAGTTAATTGTAGTCTGGTGTTATTAAGTATATCCTGAATTCGGTCAGTAAGTTGCTGTCATTCCCAAGCAAAGAAAAAACAAGCCTTAGCGTTTAAATAGGATTATTTTGCTTCATCTAGTAATATTTTAAGTGTGGTTACTTTGTTGAAATAAGAGAAACTGAACAACAAAGACAACAGTAAATTTTCGTATATAGATGGTGGTTAGTGTTACTAAATACCTATTATACTCGTATTAACATATCATGAATTTAAAGAGTGAGTCCCAAACTAGCAAATGATTCTACAAGTCGAATAGCTCGAAATGTCAAACTTTAGTGGATTTACTGCAAGTGGCCAGTGTCGCGAGCAGAATGCGGTTGAGGCCGGACTCCTGACCGCAACTCCTTGCATTTGACGTTTGACACGAGATCTTGCACAAACTAATGTTTGCTCGGACCCAGCGAGGTTTATATGTATTTGAATGCTGTGTAGCAATTAATGTCTATTTATCTATGACTTTTATACACCTATCTATAATATCATCTCGCCAAATCCCTTGCGGGGTAGGCAGAGATTATAGATTTTTACGCAACTGGGTATTTGCGTTACCGAAACAAATAATTGTAGATCACACAAAAAATTTTCCCGTGCACGAATCGAACCCGTGACTATTGGACCCAGTGGGCGGAACGGCTTGAGCTCTTAGCCACTGCGCCAAATCGTCCGTCAAATTCTAACAGATTCTTTGCGTACAGACCTCTCTAGCTTCCTCCAATCTCTTTTGACTTACCTTATATTTATATATTTTTATTGACTCACAGCACATATTACAATCAAAACATAACAGTTCTAAAGTAATGGCATAGATCTAGATTGTAATCCAAAACATGTGCATACATATTATACAGGACATATCTATTTGTCTACTCGTATTCCTAATAGTATCTATTGGAAGTAATAAACTTATTGGAAAAAAGGGTGGCAGAGGTGTACTGCGTACACCCACTTTTCGCCGACGATGTTAGGTTCCATGGCATAGCGGTAATCTTATTGCCGTAAACTGGTCACACTTCCAGACTCCAAACTGGTATCAGAATTCTTGATAAAAATACTACATTTGTCTGACCTAGGATTTGAACTCAAGGCATCGGGGTCGCTACCGAAATTATAGGTTACTAGACCGACAAGGCAAAGTGAATTTACTGTATTTTTGCTAATTTGTTGTATCCAGTGACAAGATTCATGTGTTGCTAGGTATCCATATTTTTATATTTAAGATACTGGTATAGGAGGGCATCAATTCCTACTTCAGACTTTTGGTGAAGACGGATAGCTGGATAGAGTACTCCTTATTGTACACCAATTAAATACAGTAAATAAATACAATATATCTTAAGATAAACGTGCAAATGGCGGTCTTATTGCTAAACGCTATACGCCTTAATATCCTAGTACCGGCTGTTAAAAATATGTATTACCAAATAAGAACTTAGTTAGGTGGATTTAGTATGATTTTCAAAAACTAGTGAATAGCTAACAAATTTTCGGGACACCGTCATGAATTAAAACTCAAGTTAGGACCTTATCTCTTCCACAATTATGGCATTAATCTCCCCAGCGAGGGGAGAGCTCGCGCCCTTGGCCTGTGATTTAAAGATCGTTAAAAGATCTTTTTATGTAGCCCGGAATAAAACGACAGTTAGATGAGGTTAAATAACATGTTACAGCAAAAGACTGCTTACTTTTGTACAATGTATATACATTTGTGAGTATATGCTATATCTAAGAATAATTTGTACATATTCAAATATACTTTTAAAAGCTTTTATTTAACTTGAAATGTTCGTATCTCTGTCTGTCTTTCCGATTTAAATCTTGTGATCCATTTTCCAAGCACTTGCGGGTATCCGATTGAGCTGAAATTTGGCAAACATATGTAAGTCCAATGACAATGAAATAATGTGGTAACATGGAGCTAGTCTGATGATGGAGTCGAAAGATGGCCATAGGAACTATACAACGTAAACCCCTCGTATTTAGGGTCGTTAGATTGGTATTGAGAAGTACTATATAACCAAAGAGTGTTCAGGGTCTGATGATGAAGCCGAACGGTGGGTAATGGAACCACACAAGTACTCAATATAACCCCGCCGTGTTTAGGCTCGTTGGATTTGTCTTAACGAGTACTTTAGACCCGAATGGTTTCCAGGGACTGATGATGGCAATAGAAACTCTAAGCAAGATATATTCGTTGTGTCTTTTTACTACAAAAGTTTTTTTTGTAAGTTTTCCTTATTTAAACTTATTATTTGTTTTTTAATCCCCTCTAATATCCCCACACTAGGATTTATTTCTGTGTCGTGGTGCGGTTGCAAACATGAAATTCAAATACATAAACACCCAGACCGAAACATAAAACAAAGATCTGTTCCTTACGGGGATCGAACCCGCGACTAATCATTTTAGTGGGCGAAAGGGCTTTTTAGATGGCTTCCAACTGAACCAATTATTATCTGACGTATAGTTATTGCTTCTAGTTATACAGAATGTAAAGGGTCGCTATGCAAAACCTAAAACTGTAGATAGCATCCATTAATATGATGTGCTATTATTATAACACCACTGACCGAATATATAACATATAATAAAACTAATCTGTTTCATAAAAGAATAGATATACCTATGTTAGACCAAAGTTTATGATACTGCAGATTTCTATTTAGTTTCAGTAAAGAAGTTATAGTAAAAGTCGTTCGTTGGGATAAGTACAATTTGCACACCTGTACCTTAGGGTATATTTATACGTCCAGTCGAAAATTTACTGTTAGCTATGAAATTTACCCTAGTTCTTTATTTAATTAGTAACCGTGCCCACCCTCCTGTTCAAATATTTTCTTGGAAGTAGAAACATTTAATTAAATGTTAACCCTAATATGACACCAACGCCCCCCCCCCCCCCCCCTGTCAATGGCATCCATGAGTCATAAGATCTTTGCTTTATACTTATTGCACTATACTTATGATATCTATTTATGGTGCGTCAAAAAGTGAGAGTAATATAATTTCACAGCGGAATGAATCCTTCCACGGAAAGACGGCCGTATCACATTTGAGATAGTTGATTTATCACTATAGCAACAGAGCTAAATGACAATCTTTTTCCTTATTTACAAAAGAGAGCTTACTACAAAAAGATATAGATAGACGTTAGCGTAACGCAAGTAATCGTGCTGTCACGTTCACATTTATTTAGTCAAACTATCGAGTGATAAGGATGGCATATCAACTCGCTGGCGTCATCCCAACCTCAATCTTTACTTGCTAAGCTCTTAGCTACTGATCGACTAGGATCTTTTGGTCCGCGGTCAAGATCGAAACTAACGCTGTTATCAAGTAAAATGTCGGGCTTTTGTTTTTTGCCGTAATGGCGACAAGAAACCATTTTTTATAATTTACTGTTATACTCTATTACTACTTGACATTGGCGAAATACACTGTTAAAGTGTGCGGCCATTAATTAAAATAAGAAGAAGAAGAAGTAAAATGTCACTTCTAAACAGTCGCAGAGTTTCTGTTTGCTATGAAATTTACCCAAGTTCTTTTTATAGTTAGTATCTATTTATATCATCATGCCAGATTTCTTGCGGGGTAGGCAGAGAGTACAGAGTTACAACAGGTTCTTTCCTTACATACCTAGTATAGTTAGTAAGATTGTCTTAAAAGATTTTTCTTTTTATTATGACTTGTAATTCAATTTGGTTTAGCGTCCTCATGTTGCCTTGATGTTGTTCTGACTGCCTCTTTGGCCTAGTAGCATCGCTTGGTGATCACGAAGTCCTGGGTTCAAATCCTAGGTCGGACAAATAAAGTTTTATTAACGTGAACTTCCCAGTATGAGTCCGGAGTCTGGAATTGTTACATGGGACCTAACATTGTCGGCAAAAAATGGGTGTACTCAGTACACCTCTACCACTCCCGCTTGGGTAAATAGGCCTGACGGTGTTTATGTTGCAGCTTGATTGAATTCGTTGAGCAAGGGCGTCAACTCTCTCAAGTTAGTTACACCGTGCGGAACTATCTGTTCAAATATTTCCTTGGAAGTTGAAAATTTTTACTAAATAGTATCTCTAATTTTACACTAACGCCCCCTTCTGTATGTCATCCACATCCACATGACTATATAGCGTATACCAAGACTACGTTCGCACAGAGGTTTCTTCAACACGTAGTGCTAAAGCACAGTGAACGCTTTTAAAAAAATCTACTTTTATGCATTTGTTTCATTCCAGTGACTAATGCGCATAGATTTCCCCTGTGCGAACAAGGGTTTACCCTCACGGAATAAACAAGCCTACACTTATCTATCCTATCCCATTAGCGTGTTCTATGGATTTTTGATACACGGTAAATTATATACCAGCAATAAATTCGTGAGAAACGCCACATGCCACACACAAATTTGAACTACAATATGCAAAGACTAGTAAGAATTAAACGAACTTAAAAATTCTACCGGATTTTAACTGGGTAATTTAGCGGGGAAATACTGCAGTAATCGACCAGTTATTACGTTAGTTAAACTGATTGTTTAATTATATCCGGTGCAATATCAATTCCGTAGTAAATTTTAACGACGCCCCTAAATTAATGTCGAGTTCTTTCCTTAAATTGAATTTATGGAATTAAGTTAATTCGTGATTGGTTTAACGTCAAAAAGAATATTAAAATACTTACGTATGTTCTTAATTATGTCTATCATTACATTTGGATGTAAATATCTCGGTGAAACTAACATAAGGGATAATGGGTTTTGAGTATAAATATTTATTTATATAGGTATTTTGTTACACACAAAACACTCCTTTGGCATTTACTACCTCACCTCACTACCTACCGATTACCAGGTCTTGGGCAGGAATCTTAGTATTTTTACCCAGTGTAACGGCAATAGGCTCGCCCCTTTTTGCATTGGGACCTAACATTGTCGGCAAAATGTAAGTGTATACCAGAGTTAGGCAAACATAACTGTAAAAATACATTACAATTACGTATAATAATTCGGATTATATCGCGGTTTATTTTTCATTCTTAAGTTTCCGAAACGTTTCAAGTGCACTGCGGAACTCATGGTCACGGGAGAGACTGAGACGTTTAAGGTTTGATCAAATAGCCGACGGAACCCGACGGGAGCTCGACGGAAGCGCTCGGCTACGTTCGGTCATGACGTTTGCTGTCGCGTTGAGCGTGGCTGCGCTGTGTGGCGTCTCCCGTATATTTCAATACATTACAACTCTCCAAGCCGTCCGTGCTGCGTCGGCTATGTGGCGAAACCTTTAAGGTCCAAAAGTCATTGATATTTCGGTGTACCTTAGGGGGATTATTGCTATTGAATTTTCAATTGGTGATGCTACAATTAAAGTATTCAATAATGCCCAACACTGGAGTGTGCAGTACCCCTCTGCTATCGTGGCGTGGTATATGTAAGTTTGAACGTTTTTTTTATAAATAAAAATATTGCGGTTTGGACAGAAATGTTCTTTAGTTCTATCTATCTATCTATTTATATCATCACGCCAGATCCCTTGCGGGGTAGGCAGAGAGTACTGAGTTCCAACAGGTTCTTTCCTTACATACTTCTCTGGCTTCCTCCACTCTCATAGTTCGTTTCATACACGCTCGTCGGTTACGGAGACTCTTGACTTGTCCTTCAGATAAGACTCGGGCTATTTAATCATGATTTATTTGTTTAGTTCTCATGTCGTTTATGTATTTGAACTACTTAGAGTGAGCATTCACTCGCTGTGCCGCGTACTTTGATTCAGTAGCAAAAAATCGTCAAGATCGTGAAATCGTTTATAAATATTATTATTTTTTCACTATCTTTCGCTAGCTTTAAATCTTGTGCACCGGATCACATATCCAAAATTGTATTTTGGATGGATTTTGTGAAACGTTTATGGTAACGGAAAAAAACAACTAAGACCGCCTTAAGATAAAATATCTAACACCAAGTAATAAAGTTACGCAATATTGATGAAGGCGTATCGTATCATGAGAATCATTAAACCGTAAGGAGGCTGCGGCGCTAGCGTTCCACCTGGGCCCTTATTCGGTATGACTAAATTCGGCGCGTTACGATATCTTCATGAAATTATCATAATAATATTCTATATGCCACTGCAGTTCCATTTATTTATTTTATTTTTAAACTAGTTTCTGCCCGCGGTTTCGTCCGCGTTGACTTTGGACAGGAACCTAATATTTTTCCGGAATAAAAAGTATCCTATGTATTAATCCAGGTAATAAACTATCTCTGTGCCAAATTTCGCCCAAATCTGTTAAGCCATTTTTTCGTGATTGAGTAACAAACATACAAACTTTTAAATGTATTATATTAGTCGGATATAACGTTGCCCCACACTACGAATAATTCCTGTGTCGTGGGTATGTTTACAAACATGCCATTCACATCCTGAATGAGGGTCCCTTTTCGCTGGTGAAGCTTAAGCAATATTATTATGTAATTAATAATATAAATAACAATATCAACCTATACTGCCCTGCTGGGCAAAAGCAGAAAGCCCTCAGGCTCACAAATCGAGGTGAGAGAGATTGGGTCATACTTCACCACGCGTACCCAGTGCAGATTGGTAGAGGCAGGTTTGTGGCCATCTGCTGTTAGAACTTAACAAGCCGCCTATAAGACTTCCGACTTGGCTTAACGACTACCACATTACGTGGTAACCAGGACCAATAAAGCACAAAAACTCTCGAATATTAACATACCACTAACGGGCACCCAACTCAGGCTGACCGAGTCGAACGCTGCTTAACCTTGGTGGTAATAAGAACACCGCGGTTGCACAGCGCTATAAGCGCCTTTTATTATAATTTTGTGACTTACGTGGGGGCCCCGGTATTTTCCAGTAAAATAAATATTATTCTTTTTTCTTTCTTTCTTATGGACTAATTAATACCCATATCGAATCAAATGTTTGTGAGTCACACAAATACTTATACCATGCGATGATCAAACCTGCGACCACTCGATCCAATGGGCGGAGAAGCTCTTAACTGTACTAAGTCGTCCGTGACGAACTATGAGAGTGGAGGAAGCCAGAGATGTATGTAAAGAAAGACCCTGTTGGAACTCCGTACTCTCTGCCTACCCCGCAAGGGATCCGGCGTGATGATATACATAGATAGATAGAAGTCCTAAACGATAATTGCACGCAGTTCCCGTAACGCGCCGCGTTACGTGTTTAATCGATCATAGCGAATAAACGCCCAGGCAAGGCCCTCATTGGGCACCGCTGCCTCCATCTATTAGATTACCTTTCGCAATTTCGTTGGAGAATCTATTTTGTTGGATACTAAGACTAAGAATTTGTGGGTACAGATAGATTGGTAATTAATTGTAGATATAATCGAGGGTCCAACGCAATCTTGTTTATTTCAAAAAAATCTTACAATGTTTGGTCCAGTGGTTAACGAAGACCGTTCCGGTCACTGGACTGAGTTATAGCAAAAACATTTTGTGACCCATTAATGTTCGTTTCGGTCTAGGTTCGGTTTTGGTATATGTGAATTTCATGTAAACGCACTCACTTAATTTATAAATACCTTTTTATAGCAAAAACACAATGAGGATATAATAAAGATATAATTAAGTTGAGGCATTCTTATGATGATATATGAGTTCTTCTTATTCTTATCTTCCTTCCGGCTACATCATCAGACCCTGGACACCTTCCGGATCTAAAGAACTCGTTAAGAAAAATCCAACGAGCCCAAACACGGCGCGGTATATTGAGAAGTTGGATGGTTCCATTAGCTACCTTTAGGCTTCATCATCACACCTTGATCACGATCTAATTGTATAGTACTAGTCAATACCAATCTAACAAGCCTAAATACGATGAGGTTACGTTGTATAATTTAGATGGTCCTATGGGTCCCACCCTCCGACTCCATTATCAGATCAGCTCCATGGTACCATATTATTGCATGTCACCAAACTTACATACTTATGCTAATGGATCACAAAAGCTTGTAAAAATAGAATAAAATAGAAGATTTTGATTGGTCCGACTACTTGGTTTAATGTTGACTTCTTTTTTTATGAGTGATCTCATATTTATAACAAGTTCAATAAAACTAAAATAAAAAAACGCAAAAAACCTTAATCAAAAAGACCGCATCCGCGTGGAATGGTGGCAAGAATGCTGGCTGCTTTTACTGCTGTTTAGTTTAGTTCAATGGAATAGATGCGTACTCTCTGGTAGATGTGGGCTATATTATACCATAATTTTACGTTTCAATTCTTGCTTGTAATCAGATGTCGTCATTATCAACCAGAACCACCCCAACATCCGATCAGAATGGAAAATGCAATGAAAAATTCCGACTTCCCCCAGAGTAACATCACCATAGCCGACCCGACTGCATTACCGGGCTTAAAAGAGCAACGGCCGGTGTGGTCTTCCATCAACCGAATCAGAACCAGAGTCGCAAGGTGCAATTATTATATGCACGGATGGGGCATCACTAAGTCTTCTTGTTGTGACTGTGGAGACTCAGTGCAGACTACCTAGCACATCGTAGAGGACTGTTCCACTCGGAAATTCAGCGGCAGATTCGAGGTGCTACACCAGCTGACACCGGAAGCTAAACAATGGCTCCTCCATTGTGACATTAAATGTTGATCGTAAGTTGCATTATTAAAAGTACATCGCCATACGATGATGATAATCATCATCATCACCCGAAAGACGTCCACTGCAGGACAAAAGTCTCACCCAAAAATCGCCATAACGACTGGCTTTGTGCTGAACTCATCCAGCTTGTTTACGCTCCGTTAAGAGCCTACCGCGATCGACAATTTATCGACTGGGAGAGTGACAGCGATGCAATAACTTTACTAAAGAATAATAAGGGACGGAGATATTGACCGTGCGCTCGGAAATAAATGACCAACTGTTTTATGGGAACTTTGCTAAAATGATTTGCTATGTTTTTAAGTAAATTCTATTAATTAGTTCTTAAGAATTTTGCTTTGGAATTAGAAAATGTAAGGCAATAGAGACGGACAATTAAGCGCAGTGGTTAAAAGCTTAAGCCGCTCCGCCCAATGTATCTAATAGTCGCGGGTTCAAGTCCGGCATGGGATAAATCTTTGTGTGATCCACAATTATTTGTTCCGGTCTGTGTATGCAAATTTTCATGTTTGTCAACGCGCCCACGATACAGAAATAAATCCAAGTGTGGGGCTACGTTCTTTTTTTAAAAAAAAGAAACGAATTTAGATTTTTTTTCTATCGATAAAATTTCGTTTAATCGTTTATTCCGTTTACCAGATTCTAAAATATATAATCAAAATAGAGATATCGAAATATTCAGTCTCTAATCCATATACTCCTAGAAGTGCATGGTGGACAAAACAGGTTTATTTTAGCGGTAGCCCCTTAATAAGGCTTATTTGAAATTTATTACTTTCTTTCTGGCACCGTGAATTACAGCAAATTATGACATTAGTGTTTGTGAAACGTTCTATTATAACATGTCACAACAAGGCGAAGTATTCCTGAGGACGTGAGAGGAAAACGTGAGTTGTAGACAATCTAGTGGGCGATTAGTGCGCGTCGGCCGCGGGAAGCTGACGCAATAGGCCAGGAGTCTAACTAAATAAATTTAAAAAAAAATGTAAATTACGCTGCCTGTATTCCCCAAGGATGGTAGAAGTTCACCGTCTTACCATGTAATAGGAAACAAGCTAATTGCCATAACACTGGGCACAATGCCTCGTTGTCACTCAATTGTTCAATTTTTTCTATAGAAAAAATATATTTGCATACCTAGGATTTGAGTTCAGGACGTCGTAATTCCTATGCGCATTATTTATTTATTTAGCGCACCAACTGTATAATTTATAAAAATAAAAATGCACACCCATATATCGCCAAAGGTACCGGATACACTCGTTGACTCTACTTTTACTAACAATTTTCACAAGACGAAATTCATTTCCTGGTCTAAGATTCGAACCCAGGACCTTATGACTATCAGAATCATACGCTACTAGACCAATGAAGAAGTCAAAAATAAATATTGTCCGACAATACAAAAATATACTAGTTGTATATGCCTGAAATAACTCTTAGATCAGAAAAACTCGAACGATTATTTCCAGTATTTTTTTAGAATACGAATACATGAATGTTATCATCTGATCAGATCTAGGTCCATCGTACCGAAGGTAAGGAGCTCAAACACCTAGGAATTTTCTTATCTGAACCATTTTAAACATTCTTTTTCACATTCTATGAGAAGGCGAAAAGATATAATCAAAAGTTTCGTCTAGTTTCTTTCAGAATATTCTTTGTTCTGTGGTCCACAGGAACTGACGAACAATACAGTTCGTCTTAGAAAGTGTGTAAAAAATGAGTAACGACAACAACACTTGACACTAAATAAGTTGTATGGGTATCATAAAATGTATATATGTCCTTGTAGGTACGTCAACAGTAACCATCTACCTCCCAACCATCGATCTCTACGTAAAACTATAAAAGTAACAAACTTCAATATTCCAACTGGAAAGAGAAATAAAAAGGGAATTATCAAAGTTTGCGAGCGTTATTACTACGGGCGCCGTGTTCTCGTTCCATTCCTCAGGCGGGGTTAATTAGCCTAAGTAACATGGCGCGAAATAGTGCACCGCAATTAAGAACGCCGGCTTTCTTCTATGCAACGTCATTACTTCATACAGTTAAATCTAACTTTTCTGCCGTGATTAATAGCTTTCTTACCTTTGGGAGAGTTAATTTTTATAATACAGTGACGTTTTATTTGGTACCTAGCTATTTGCCTCCTATTTTGTGGAGTTTTATACACGCCTTTATCTTACATATATAGGCAGAGACAATAGCTCACTAAATGCCACGATTTGACTACCGATTTGACCTTCGAATCTTCTCTCTCGTTAAGGCATAGTATTCATTATGAAAACTTAAATCGCTCCGTTGTGTGTGTCCCTATCTAGAAACATTTTAGACACCAAAATTTTAGCGTACGTATTTGTCTCATTTTCATCATCATTATGATTATCAAAAAGAAGTCCACTGTTGCGATCTTTGGGGAAACCTTTGCCCCTAAGATTGCAACAACGACCGGGTAGTACCTACTAATATTTCGGGATTCCTTAATTTTGTTTCAAAGCACCTTCTTAACACATGCCTCTCGGTCTAACAGACAATGACGCCAACGACTTAGATAACACGTGTAGGGCGGGCCCGGGCAGGTCACGGCAGGATCCCCAACGTAATTTTGACAAATAAGCCGTGAGGCTGCGCGGCGTGCTATAATCAAAGTTATTACCGGCCGTCCCGTCACGGCAAAATCTCGGCTGACGGGTTTACGGATCAGCTGTAGGGAACAGGACAAAATGTACGTAAATTGTGTCTTGGACCCTGACAAAGAGGAAACCAACATTTTAATAGATGTACGTGCACTCAAATTGTCGCGAAGTCGTGTAGGAAATCAGAAAATACTACATTTTAATTAATATTGAATTCCTGGTATTTATCCATATCGCCACTAGTAACGTCTTCTCAACGGACTTTTTCAGGATGGTCAATACTTTTACTTGAGACCTCTAGAAAGTGGGCACTATATTATGTCCTGTATTTCTCCAGTGAAAATTGAAATTTCCATTAAAATTGAAAATGCTTGCAAATTATTATAAGAATAGAACCTAAAATCTTAGGATAATAAAATCAATAAAAGATGAATTACGTACATAGTCTTTTAATACTGCTGGGCTAATCTACTTGAAATATAAATAATATTGACTTTTCATAACAAAACATTTAATTGCTTAAACTATCTTAAACTCATGACGAAATCGAATGACACTTTATTTTTACATAGCAAATATTACGGAATTTTAACTTGTTGAGCGGTGTTTTTTACATTATTCATAATAATCGTTGTCGTGGCTGTAACAGGGATCATTTTTGGGTATCCAAGTTTCTGGTCTACAGCTGTAATGGTGTCTTCTCTTCTGCCTTTTAAATTTTCTTTCTTCTTTATCATCAATTTTGTTTGGTTTTGGTTCTACATGTTGGCACACACAGGGTTTAGGGGCAGGTTCCAACTTTTGACTCTCTCGGTTGCAGCTATGATTCCCACCAGGTCTTCGCTTAGCAAACTTCATGATAAACACAAGAAGTAGTATCATCACACCATAACATATTACCTTCTGCTTGAAGTCATTATCTATTTCTCTTTTTACTAACATTTTAGAATATTCTGTTACAGTCACTTACAACGATAATATTATATTACATTACATGCACATTAAATTTTGATTATGAATATTTTTTTAATTATAATTGGAGTGATAGAAAAATGATTTGTCAACTTGACTTTACTGAACATGAAGGTCTTACCAAAAAAAATACAGGCTATTACTATACATGCATTTTTAGGCTGAGTGTAGAAGTTTGTTCAGTCAATAAACTAATTTGAAAATTAGTTAATTACATAACAAATCATATCTAAAATTACCTATGATGGCCTATTAATTAAAGCTAAAACAGATTTACAACCTATAACATTATTCAATTGGCATAAAAAGATATAAAACATTCAATTTATTACAATCTTCGGTAAAAATAAACCTGAGGAAAACCTTTGTATCCGAAAAGCATTGTGTCCAAAAAACCCACTTTTGGCCGAAAAACTTTGGTCCCATGTAGGTAATAGGGGGTGAGCCTATTACTATCTTACTGGGCACGATGCCAGACTCGAGGCTGATATTTGAAATTTTCCGCCCTAGGAATCGAACCAAGGACCTCGTGATCGCCACGCGCATTATTACTAGCCTAACAAGACAATCGTAAAACTATCTCGGTGAAATACAAAGTACTTTGTACATCTCTGCTTGCCTCAAAAAGTTAAATAGGAGTTAAAGGTCAGTTCTGATAGATAAACTTCAAGTACCTATCACGATAAGAGGCAGTCGTCTGTTACAAAGTCTATTTAAGAGGCCACCGCGAAAGTAACGTGTTTTGGTACTCCATGCACTTAAAGAAAAATACGGACTTAATTAAATTAACACACCGTCACGCCTATATTCCCCAGAGGGGGTGGCAGAGGTATATTGAGTACACCCACGTTTCACCGACGATGTTAGGTCCCATGTAATAGGGGGCGAGCCTATTGATATATATCGGGCACAATTCCCGACTCCGGACTCATACTGAGAATTTTTCGTTAGAAAAACTACATTTGTCCGACCTAGGATTTGAGCCCAGGACCTCGTGATCACAAAGCGATGCGCTTTGCCACCAGACCAACGAGGCAGTCAGTAGAGACTTAATATTTAGATATATGATTTTTGACTATATATTTTAAAATATGGTTAAAGGAATAGAATATACGACTACTCGTAAACGAAATTTTCTCAATAAAAAAAGCATCTAAATTCATCTCTATTGCTTTACATTTTCTGATTCCTACACGAAATGCTTAAGAATTAAACAATATAATTTACTTATAAACATAACAAATAATCATAGCAAAGTTCTTGTAAAGCAGTTTCTTCTTATAAAGTGTATTTTTCTTTATAAAATGATGAAAGATGCGCGCTCTCTATATAGGATCCCCTATATTGAGAGCGCGCATCCCCTATGTAAAATAATTGCATTACTGTCACTTTCCCGATCGATAAGTGGTCGATCGCGGTGGGCCCTTAACGCCCCTCAGGGAACGCACACATCGCGTCCCTATTTGGATACCAGGGACGCGTTGACAAAGCGATCCTGTATAGTGCAATTGATTTCACTGCTGTGATCACTGCTTGGGTGAGGAAAGTCTTGAGGGAACACCTCTTCTTCCCAACCAACTACTAAAAATTGAATATGATTTTCCCGTAAAACCAAAAAATGCTGTTTTGAAGTAATTTTCGTGTAATGTGGACTTGTGGAATATTTAGTATTTAAAGAACCTGAAATAAAACTATTTTTCGGATTTTATCGCAGTTTATTTTTTATTGTAAAGTTCCCGACGTTTCGAGTGCGGAGGACGCAGGTGTTAGACGTCCAAAAGGCATAGTTGTTCCGGGGTACCATTAAACTTCTAATTTTTATATTTAATAAATTTTTAATTGTTTTTATTGGTTCGATCTACGCAGAATGAATATTTAAAGGACCGTTTGGAACTCTGTACTCTCTGCTTAGCCACAAGAAATACGTATATAACGTGATGATATAGATAGATAGACAGATAGTATTCTGGCTGTCTGGGATATTGAGTATAATGTGTAAATCTTAAGTAACTTGAAATGAAAAAGGGAAGACTGAAGTACAAACAAACAAAGTCGTCCGTAGCATTGGAGGGTGACATTATTATAATTTATCTCTGCGTACCCCACACCGTTCACCGCTATCTTGTCTATCAGTAAGTTTTAACAATGTCACGTCTAACGGAAACTTTAAATCAACGGTCACATTTTATTAAAGAGGCACAAATGATAATAATTTATAATATAATTGCCTCGTTGGTCTGGTGGCAAAGCGTATCGCTTTGTGATCACGAGGTCCTGGGTTCAAATCCTAGGTCGGACAAATGTGGTTTTTCTAACGGAGAATTCCCAGTATGAGTCCGGAGCCTTGAATTGTGCCCGGTATATGGCAATAGGCTCGCCCCCTATTACATGGCACCTAACGTCGTCGGCGAAACGTCGGTGTACTGGGGAAAACAGGCGTGACGGTGTTTTTTTTTTATAATATTTAAAATAAATATCTTACTAATATTATAAATGTAAAAATGTGCATGTTTACATGTTTGTTACTCAATACACACACAAACACACACCCACAGATAGTTTCTGGATTAACACACAGAAGGATGGTACCCCATGAAGCCCATTTTTTTTCGTAGGGAAATCCTCATGATCTTCCGCCAGCCTCGGGGGAAGCTGGCGGGGCATGTCGGACTCTTACTGACTAAAACCCCACGGTGACCGGCACTGGCACGTGTCAGAGGGGCTTCGGGATCTTAGAGTGGAACGCGCCGGTGCCCCCCTTGTGCCGGGCTCCGAAGAGCCCGCCTCGGGAGGGGAAACTTGTAGTTTGCTTCCCCCCCTGCACCGTCGCGAAGCTCACGGCGGCGGCCGAAAGGCCCCCCTCCGGGTGTTGGTGCAGGGGGGTCCCCCGCCAGATGTTTCGGCAGGGGACACAAGCTAGCCTGTATTATAAAGCCCCGGGCTATTGGGCTGGGGGGTCTGGGCGGGCTGTGCCTCCGCGCCTTCGGCGCGCGGGATGGCTCTCTCCCGATCCCGCTCGGCCTCCTCCTTCTGAGACAGCATAGTCTCGCAAAAGGAGTATACCCCATGAAGACCTAGACTATCATACCATGATCAAATAGACCGTGTTTTATCTGAAGGACAAGTCAAGAGTCTACGGAGACTCTTGACTTGTCCTTCCGGCTAGCGTGTATAAAACGAACTATTAAAATGGAGGAAGCCAGAGAGGTATGTAAGGGAATAAATGTAACTCCTGTAAGCCAGGATCCACAATGGTCTCCTTAGATGTCACCAAGGTTTGAACCTTGGGATTTCCCGGGAAGCGCTTTAATTGTCTTGGAACCCGCAACAATTTTAATTGGAAAGAAAAACAGGAGGAGTAGGAAAAATAAAATTCCACTTCCCTCCTTTGCAAAGCGGAAAACAAAATATAAATGGCATATGAACCATTAAGAAGGAGACTACAACTAGGATGAGCCCAGTCGTAAAGCATCACGGATACGAAAAAAAAAGGAAAGAACCTGTTGAAACTCTGTACTCCTACCCCGCAAGAGATCTGGCGTGATGATATAGATAAATAGATAGAGATAACACACAGGATTGTTATCCCGGAAAAATGTTAGGTTCCTGTCTAAAACCAACGCGGACGAAGTCGCTGCAGAAACTAGTGCTTAATAATCATGAAAAAGGTTTGAAACTATGAGAGTGGACGAAGCCGGAAAGTTTGAAAGAAAACAAACTGTTGGAATTTTGTACTCCTTGCCAACCTCGCAAGGTATGTGGCGTCACGATATAGAAAAAGCTTTAAATTTTTTAATGTCTTTTAAAGATTTAACGTCCACTAAGGACGTCCAAGGTAAAACATCTGACATGAATGTTACTTACTATAATTGTATTTTTCTTTTTGTTAATTATGTAAAACAATATACCATTTTCAAAATGTTCGTATACATTACGATAGGCTATCTAGTGAAACTCTGACACCACTTCGAATACCAGAAAATATATAAATGTTTTAGACTTTTATCTCTACAGCTTTTTACAATCAAAGAATAAATATTTTTCGCATTTAAACCAGATGACCATGTCCTACACCTGCATGAAAAATGTTAGTCGGCCGACCAAAGTGTCCAGCGTTGTGTAAGTGGCCGAAAATCGTTTCAGAGGTGGCCAACGCCAATTGTTCCGGATTAATGGGAGGATTCTGTGCGCTCGTCCGATAACGTTAAAGCGCTTTAGTTGAATGTAAGCCGAAGGTAAAAAGCGCTGTTAGGTGCATTCCGATGATAACACTTTTTATTTTATTTTTTTAACTGCGCCTCGCAGAATTTTACACATGTAACAGGCCTTTTTTTAATGGTTCAACTGATTAGAATCTATTTTGAACGATCGGTCTTTTAGGTAGATGTTCTACTTAAGAATCGGGAATAGTAGTTCATAAGTCAACAAATATGATAAATCAGTAGTAACGTACCTAAAATTTGGATATTCTTTTGGGACTAAGCCGGCCACACTTTCCCACCATTGTAATTCCTATAAGCCAGGATCCAAAATACTCCCCTTAGATGACACCAAGGTTTAGTTTGAACCTTGGGATGTCCCAGGAAGTGCTTTAATTGTCTTGGAATCCACAAAAAATTACTCCGACAGAAAAAAAAATGGAGGAGTAGGAAATATAAAATTCCACTTTCCTCCTTTGCAAAGCGAGGCTTTTCCCAAAAAGGAGTTATGGCACGGCTAATTTGTGAGCCTCATGTTCGATTCCAGTAACAGTGGCAAAAATGATTGAATGCACGGAAATTATTCCTAGTTTTTACAAGATAGTAGTAGATTTGGGATCATTATTTATTTAAGTGGACCATGTAGTAAAGGATATTATAATCTCTATCTACCTATCTATGACTGCCTCGTTGGTCTGGTGGCAAAGCGCATCGCTTTGTGATCACGAGGTCCTGGGTTCAAATCCTAGGTCGGACAAATGTAGTTTTTCTAACGAAAAATTCCCAGTATGAGTCCGGAGTCTGGAATTGTGCCCGGTATATGGCAATAGGCTCGCCCCCTATTACATGGGACCTAACATCGTCGGCAAAACGTGGGTGTACTCGGTACACCTCTGCCACCCCCTCTGGGGAATATAGGCGTGCCGGTGTATGTATCTATCTATGTCACCACGCCAGATTCCTTGCGGGGTAGGCAGAGAGTACTTAATTATATTATAATATTCTGGAATAAATCCATGATAAAACTGATTAGCTTTAAGCAGCTTCTCATTCTTTCTTTTATTTTTCTTTTTTATAAAACGTAGCGCCCACACTAGGATTTATTCCTGTGTCGTGGGTGTCGTTTACAAACATGAAAATTCACAAACAAATACCCAGACCGGAACAAATAATTGTAGATCACGCAAACATTTGTCCCGTGCGGGAATCGAGCCCGCGTCTGTTAGCCACAGTGGACGAGCGGCTTAAGTTCTTAATCACTGCGCTAAATCGTCCGTCGATTCGGCAACTCCTAAATATATTTTGTAAAATACTTTGTTATTCAAATAACATTTCGTAAAGAAATAATGATAAACGGAAAGACCAGTCCAATTAAGTTAAAAGACTAGCCCGCTGAGTTTCTCAACGGATCTTCTCAGTGTGAGGCCGCGTTCCGATCCGGTAGTAATTGTAAAAAATTTAATACTTTTTGACTTGTTGGCCTGTCTTGTCTTGTTGGCCTATACAAATAAAATATTATGACTTTGACTTGACACCCAACATACTGACATGATCGCATTCTGTTTCTAAAAATAAGTTGATATGAGTCACCCCAACTTTTGCATCGGTGCACCCAAGCAAAAATTAAATAAAAGTTACAATTACAGACGTAAACCTAGCTCTTTGATCAAACAAAATTATGAAATTACCACATTCCGGGTGAGAAATTAAAATGTCTACGGTAGTAGTCACCAACAGAACGAAGCACTTCTGACTGAAGCATAAAACAGAAACATGGGGCATTAAAAGTTCAAAAACTCTATAAATATTTTATTTTGCTCCCATCTTTAGTTTAGCGCTGAAAACTGAAAATGTTCACAGTTTTCAAAGTGTAAATTTACACCTGAACTTCTAAACAGTGATTGTTTTGCATATAAAATAGGTATTAAGGAAAAAAACTGTCACGCCAAGCAAAGACAAGAGGTGGCAGAGGAACACTAATCTTTCGTCGACAGTTGCTACAATGGATTACGGGACAGGACTATATTTATATTTCAGACTTCTAGTGAGAATTTTTCATTAGAATACAATTTGTTGGTCTTAAGATTAGATATTATAAAAATCAGTCATGTACCACATCTCCAAATGAACTTTTTCCTGCTATTAGTGTGTTGGCGTACAGGCACAAAATATACCTAAGTACATACTAGGCGCCCGTAAGACTATGGCACTGCGATGTTCTTTGGGATCACCAAGACTATACAGCATTTCGCTCGGTCGGGCCGAATTCCAACAACTCCCTGCTTCGGAAGGTATGCCAGGCCGTTAATCCCAGGTGTTACTTAATCTTGTAGTAGTTATGCCAAGCTGGAAGCGTGCATGTGTCCCTAATAAGTGGCCACAAACCTTGTTTTACCAATCCACACTGGCTCCGAGTATTAGACAACTTCTGTGTCACTTTAACTTTTTTTTTTTTTTTTTTTTCAAAACTTTGCCGCACACTAGGATTAATTCCTGTGTCGTGGGTGCGTTTACAAACATGAAAATTCACATACACAGATACCCAGACCGGAACAAATAATTGTGGATCACACAAAGATTTGTCCCGTGCGGGAATCGAACCCGCGACTATTAGACACAGTGGGCGGGGCGGGCTAAGCCCTTAACCACTGCGCTAAATCGTCCGTCAAACTTATGAGAGAAGATCTTTTCTCAGCAGTGGGGTAAGAATATTTGTAATTATTTTTCTACTAGAACTTAATACTACTCGTAGATTTAGGGCCTCTTTGATCACGTACAAGAAAAATCTGAAAAATACTCATCGAAAATTAAAGTTGCAAATAAGTCTGTATACAAATTTCACCAGCTCTGAGTAGCCCTATCCGATGATTAAACTATCCAGTTTTATTTGCTGAGTAACTCTAATCGAGAAGTTACTAACTAGCATTTAACAGAGTGTAGAGAACTATGCCTTTCGACGGTTTTGAACACACGCAGCCGTTGTATTAAAGAAAACTATATTTTTATACTCTCAATGATTTTCAATTCTACTTGCGTCCGTCGGCAATGTATCAACATAGGAACATTTATTCCGTCTCAGTGAACTTGTTTACCGCAACCAAGAACCTACTTGGCTATGCATGCCGCGGCTCGGTCAGCAAAACGCTCTGCCAAGTGCATTCGACGAACGCAATCCCAACTTGCGAAGTACATTGTTACTCGTCGTAAGACAAGACTTTATAATCGAATAATATTACGTTTATGTATGGCCTTGTATGTCAGAAATAATGTAATTTTTCGATTGAAAATTTTCAAGTATCGCTCCAGAATCTGGCATTATTCCCGGTACAATGGTATGCGACTCTCCTCTTGTACATGGGACCTACCATCGTCACACACGTCGTGGCACAAGTGCACAGTGGCTTGAGGATTAAGACAGTGTTTATTTTTTTACTAATACGTTTTTGACATGTGTGGCTTAAGAAAAAATCAATTTTATCAATTTTGTTTTCCTATTTATTTCTATCAAGCGTGTAGTCTGGTCAATTGGTACCCGCAAAGAAGTCTTCCCGCCATATTTTCCTTTGTTTTGACTCAATTTTGGTGACCATCAGAGAGCGTAACTGGGCGCCCTGTAACCGAATTGACCAGATTTTGCTTGCTCATTCATGTTATACCTCCAGCCCATTTCCACTTGAGCATTGCAGCATTTACCTGAACGTTAATGATTCCCTTAGAGCCGTATGAACCGACAGCGTCGCTCGATACATCGAATCGAACTCGACTAATGACAACGGACGGACGCTATATAGTGTTTTTAATGGAATCCTTCTGGCAAAAAGAAACTTCTAACCATCGATGTATTATTCGCACTAAATTACCGAACAAAATGACAGCTAAAACACGGCCGCGAAGATAGACTCGGAGATGGCAACTGTAGAAATTTATCTGAAATTTAACTATCTCTGATCTTTTTATAATGGCAGTTTAGAATGTCAACGCGACCTCATTTGGCTAGAGTTATAATAATAATATAATATTAGCCCTGTTAAGAAACTGTCCCACTGTTGGGCACGGGCCTCCTCTCGAACTGAGAGGGCATAGGCCATTGTCCACCACGCTGGCCCAGTGCGGGTTGGTAAACTTCACACACCTCCGAGAAACTCTTAGTCATGCAGGTTTCCTCAGGATGTTTTTCCTTCACCGTTAAAGCAAGTGATAATTGATCTTTAATACGCACATGCTTTTGAAAAGACAGTGGTGCCTGGGTTTGAATCCGAGACCTCTGACTTTGCAGTCTAACGGTCTAACCACTAGGCTATGACACCTTTTTTTTTTCAATATAATTCCAGATAATTCTACACCCCACCTACAATTGTGCTTTTATTTTACGGGCGGTTTTTTGGTCGCCTTTGAACTACTATAAATAATGTATCAGTGTTCTTAACACTTGTCTTACTGTACATAGAGTAAAATATACATACAGTAAACAATTCGAGTACAAAACTATAATTAAATACCGTTGTAACTTTATTAATTATACACTTGGCAAATCCCTGAGGTGATGGGAAGGCAGTGATTTGAGCTTGTACCCTAATTCTCGAGCGAGTATTCGGTTGCTTGGAGAGTCTGTTATCAGTACAGTACCACGCTGAAATTTAACTAGTAATATTATCTATAAGTAATATTCATTCAAATCAAACAAAAACATCTTTTATAAATAGTTTTAACATTAAATAAAACTATTTTTCGGATTTTATCGCGGTTTATTTATAATTTAGGATGTAGGTACCGGGGAAGACCTAGACTATCTTGCCATGACCAAATAGACCGTGTCTTATCTGAAGGGCAAGTCAAGAGTCTTCGTAACCGGCGAGCGTGTATGAGACGAACTATGAGAGTGGAGGAAATTTATTAATTTCGCGACGTTTCGAAAAAAATCAAAATTAAACGGCGATAAAAAGTTTAATCTCATGTGTCACATTCGCATAAATTTCAGAACTCAAGTCTTGACATTACTTCAACCCCGAAAATGGAACACCAAATCCATACTTTTTACAGATTTATTTAGAACATTTATTTAGAAAACTTAGCATACTTATTTTTAAGTGACTTTAAGTAATTCGTCTTTCTTTCAAAAGTAAAGAGCAATTGCGAATTTGCCAAATTGGGGACCTCTCGGCGTATGATGTCACATTCGCAAAATGCCACCATTTAAAAAAATACCACTTCGTATGAATGCGTTGATGAAATATGTATATTGTCAAAACATACGAGTATACTATGCTCATAGAATTGATGACACGAATAACTATCATAATACGATAACTATATAACGGAAACAGTTAATTAATATAGTTATCGCTAATTAACCCGTTGCAGCTGAATAAGCACCTGACTGGCTGACTGAAATCTAATTATATGGTAATTGTGACAGACGGGTCTTGTGGGAATAATAGCTGTTAAACCATACTAGCGCCCCGGTCGCGGGCGTTTGGTGTCGCTTAATAAATTGAACGTTTTGAAAATTTATGCACACCTATCACGGGATAATACTTACATATGCAACTCTCTATGCGTAAGTATATTTTATATTCGAATTATCTATTATATTATTATAATAAATATTAATATATTTTAATAAATAATATAGTACTGTGTACTATGAGAGCGGAGGAAGCCAGCGAGGTATGTAAGGAAAGAACCTGTTGGGACTCTGTACTCTCTGCCTACCCCGCAAGGGATATAGATATTTTGCCGTTTTCAAAGGCTATTTGCCAACCTTAAACAGAATTTATTTTATGAATTTACTTTGAACTATTGAAAAAGAAATATTTTAATTGTATTCCATTTTTGTTTTATTTTAAAACATTGCCGTATATTAGAACTATTCCTGAGTCCTAAGTGCGTTTACACAAACACCCAGACCGAAAGAAATAATTGCGAGTAACAACACTATGATTTGTCCCGTGCCGGGATCGAACCCACAACTTCTCGATCCAGTGAGCTCTTAACCCCTGGATCAAGTCGTCTGTGTAAATATTATTCATACTAAAGACGGACAAACTCCCAGTATTTTCAGTAATATAGAGGTAGTTGATAAAAACTAATAATATAGTAAATAGCCTCATTGTGCCTATCCTTCAGGTACAAGAAATCCACAGCAGGACATTCGACATAATCGTAAATAATCAACACATTAAAAATATTTAACCCAGTGTAATCACTATTTGCATGTAAATAGTGTCGAAATTTAAACTTAAATAGACAGCTCAAGTTGAACTTGCTTATTAAGTGCAATAAGCTCTAGTTTATGCTGTCAACGCCAAACTCGCTGCCATTATGTAGGTACGTCCACCGTAAACTTGTCTTCAGAGTTGCCTGACACACGGACATTACGGTTGTAAAGCGCCGAGAATTAACGTACTTCATCGGAAAAAGTATGATTAATAGTGGAATTGTACGCTTGTTACGCTCTGAATCGTTGAAAATTGAATAGAATGAAAACTTTTTGAAACTTACAAAATGATCGTTATGAATGAAAATTTAAATGCTTGAAAATTATGTATATTTTTTGTAGTTTTAACAATAGTCTGATTCGCTGTACATTGAATTAAATGAAATCTTTTTGAAACTTGCAAGACGATCGTTAAGAATGTAAATGTCAATGCTTGAAAAATGAGTACATTTTTTATATTTAACAATTGTAAGTACGTTATATAAAAGTGCGAATAGTTGAACTAAGTTCTCATTGCAGGAAATAATTCCAGTAAAAATTCATCCTGTTCCATTGGTGTTGATAGTGAATTAGAAGAATATTACTTGTCATACATTATCACTATCCAATTCTTTCAATGACTTGGGTGGATGTCTCGTTGGTATATTGGCGCATATTAGATATCTTCAAAGTTTAGGCTGGAAAAAGTATTTTTATCGAAAGATCCTAAGTAGCTATCCGGAATAATGAATCGTGCCCGATATAATGAAAATAAGCTCGCCTTCTATTATATTGGGTGGACCTTAAATCGACAACGATGTAATACGGTATACAAATCAGTCATCCTCTGCCATCCCCGCTTAGAAAATATAGGCGTGACCGTATTCATTTTATTTTGTCTTAGGCGACTGCTTTCAAATGTTTATTACCAACCATATAATCATCCTATAAATCGGAATGTATTTGTTAATTTTGACAATTTTGTTGGCTAAATTTTAATGCAGTATTTAAAGAACCAAAGTGAAGCCAAGAGTTACCTATTCCACAACAATATGATATTGAAGAAGCTATATACATACATAGTGGATGTTACTATAACTTCAAGCTGGAAGCTTAGTGTCGGTGTAATGGACAGTCTTTTAGATTTATTCAAAGATTCAAAGAGTTTAATATGTGAAGGAGTTTAAGATTTATTTTTAGGAAATTTTGGAACCTTACAATAATCTGAACGTGTTTAGCCTATATAATCTTAAATAATTTCCAACCTAATAAGCAACGTTAAACTGCTAAAGAAATAACAGTTAATTCTAAGAAATAACATAATCTTTGGGCGTCATAAACAATACATAATAAAAAAAAATGTCTATCTATCTATTTCATCACACCAGATCCCTTGAAGGGTAGGCAATGAGTACAGAGTTCCAAAAGGTTGTTTTTTTGCAGACCTTCCTGCGAAACAAATACTTTGATTTAACACACTATCAAGCAAGCTTGTTATAAAGCATATAGCAAGAACGAAGTGCCTATGGGCTTCTTTTTCATTAATTACCTTCGCTTTCTGTAAAAAAATGAAGAACCAAAACACATTTTGTTTTATAACAACCAGGCTGGACTGGTCCTATATTGTTTCTATCTTCATACTAATTAGCAAATTCCAGCGTTGAAAAAATAAAATGACAGATGACAACTAGATATTTTTTTCAATAATTAGCCATAAAAATCAGTTTATTAAACAACACCTGTCATGATAATGTGACACTTTTTTTCATTTTTTGACCAATATCCTGTCAGTTTTAAAGGGCTCAGGTTTGAACACAGCTTGTCATGGCGGCCGTCGGAAGCTCGAACATACAGGGTAATTTCCCGTGGAGCCACGGAGCCACACTCGATCCAATCTCGTGCAATATTTCGGGCAATTTGGGTGCTCACACATTCTGAACACGCACGGTTACCTGACAAATTTATCACTTTCGCACATATCCTAGCAGGTGTAGGGCTGCGGCCACATTATTTAAATATGTATAGTGGTTACTTTATTAGTATGGAGAAAATATTTATGTTCAATCTTAAAAATACGTAAAGATTGAAGATGGACTTATAATTTATTAAGGATATATAATAATTTTAATTTAAAAACACCTTTTTTAAAAACAAGCTTTTACAGAAAAAATACTTATCAATGCTAATCTAACAAGCATAAACACGTGGGGATAACGTTGTATAGTTCACATGTTCCTATGGCTATCTTTCGACTCCAGCATCAGTCCAACTCCATGATACCATATTATTGTATTGCCACCTACTTTACACACGTATGTCAAATTTATATCAGATAACCACAAGTGCTTGAAAAATGGATCATTTCATTTTCATGGACCGTGTCAGGTTATAAGAATCAGCCCTTAATCTATCATTTATATGATATAGATACAAACAGACAGACGATACGAACATTGGAAGTTAAATAAAAGCTTGTTAAAAATAAACTGTCGAATCTACATTTTCTACGTTTCGACAGAAAGTGTTTTATGTGCCGCCAAATTAATTGCTCCGACGATGTTAAGTACCAACGTTAGGGAGCGTACCTTAAAAAGTTCCAAACACCTCAAAATAATTTATAAATTAAATACAAACTTACTATAATCATGCCATTTTAAATTAAAGTTTGAAATGTTTGTATCTGTATTTACCCAAACCGCTCGTAGAAATAAAAGTTTTATTATAGGATTAAACACGCGTTAATTTGCATCACGCCAGAAACTTTGCGGGGTAGGAAATGTACTAGTTATTGTTAATAATAAAAAAAAAATTGTCGCCAAATTAATATTTTTCTTCATTTCTTCCTTGCAAAGTAGTTGTAACATTCAAAATAATAGTCTACATCCTCCAAAGTCATAATAATATTATATCAATTTTGCGCCAAGACGTCGTATAAAACAATCTAGCCATACATTTTAAACAGTATTGTCGCTCCCCGCTGTGGTACTTCGCATAAGGCGGCAGTGCTGACAGGATTTATACGGGGTGACAAATTTGATCACATTACTGTAATGTATAAGGGTATGGAACTATAAGCCGGGTGGTTGGCACGTACGCACCCCTCATCCCATTTGAATCAAATCATTCATGTTTTGTTTACGTTCTTGTAAACAATGTTAGGAATTTTCCAAGTAATACTTTTTTTGTTAACCTATTTCGTCTCACTTCTGGGCAAATGTCTCACTCATAACTTTCCAGGTGTATCTGTGATTGGCCACTTCTGCCCAATATTTTACTATTGGAGTTTTATCACTGACTATTGAAAATGGTTGGAGGTGTTATCAGGGGGCTTAGTACAAACTATTTGATGTTATAGTAGTGTTGTCGAGAAAACGTGAAAAAAAGAAGAAACATTTCTTAATTTTGTACATTTGTAGTATGAAAAGGATGCCATATCTACACGATAGCGTTACGCTAAAGTCAATTAAATCATGTTAAGCTCTCTAAATATTTATCCATAAAAACATACTATATATAATGGTATTTTTTATCAAAAAAACGTAGCCCCACACTAGGATTTGTTTCTGTGTCGTGGTGGCGTTTAAAAACATGAAAATTCCCATACACAAATACCCAGACCGAAACAAATTATTGTGGGTCACACAAAGATTTGTACCGTGCGGGAATCGAACTCGCGACTATTTGACCCAGTAGGCGGAGCGGCTTAAGCTCTAAACCACTGCGCAAAATCGTCTGTCAATGTTTATAAATAAGAAAATGACTGACGATTAGTACACCACAGCTAGGTAGGCATTAAGTCCACCTTTGTACCAAAGTACGTAAAAGTATTAAGGTTTCGCCACATAACCGACGCAGAGCGACGGGAGCGCGACGGTGGCGCGGCTTGGGGAGTTATAATGTACTGAAATGTACGGGAGACCACCCCACAGAGTGTAGCCCTGCTCGGCCCGACGGCAAACGTCACGACCGAACGTGGACGATTGATTCTGTCACGCTCCCGTCGCGCTCCGTCGGCTATTCGACCAAACCTTTAAATAAGTTAATAAACCTCTTGTAAACTTGGAATTCATAGCCTTACTTCCACTTATTAAGTTTTTTGATTTTTATAGAAACCAATTTTGGTAAATGAATATGAGCTAAATTATAACTAGACTAGATAAGTAAAAATGCAACTTTTTTTATACCTATGAGTAAAATTGTCCTAAATGTATATTCGATTTGATAACATCAATACAAAAATACTTACGAATTCAAAACATTTTAAAAGAACCTAAAAAGGCCGCTAACTTACCGCATAGCTAAATAACCCGTTTATTTCTCACACCACTACTAGAAAAGGCTTTATTACCAACTATTATCGCTGCGCATCTATCATCATTCATCCCGTACGTGATGACCTGCCTGTGAAATCATTCATACCCATTAACACATATGTCGCCACTAATTTCTCCCACATCTGGTGTCGTAATTGCGACCGTCTATGAAATTTGGCAATGTTATACTGACACGAATATTGGTTCATTTTCAATGGGAGGGTAAATTTGTGAAGGAAAAGTTTTAGAACTTTTTTATAAGTATAAGGGGTTTTTTACCAAGTTTTACCAAGTAAGTTTAGTAGTAAGTAAGTTTTACCAAGACGGACGATTTAGCGCAGTGGTTAAGAGCTTAGGCCGCTCCGCCCACTGTGTCTAATAAGTTGCGGGTTCGGTTCCCGCACGGGAGAAATCTGTGTGTGATCCACAATTATTTGTACAGGTCTGGGCATTTGTGAATGTAAATTTCCATGTTTGTAAACGCACCCACGACACAGGAATAAAACCTAGTGTGGGGATAAGTTTAAAAAAAAAGTGTTTAACCATAATCAATGGCACCCAAATATGTCATATTCATAAGCTATACCTATTTTATTTATAGGTACCTAGGTAAAATTCGTTCCTTCCCATTTCCTTATTATACACTAGCTGCTACCCGCGACTTCGCCCGCAAGGAATTTAACAATAAAATCTTTTTCTAAAATAAAAATAAGTAAGTTAATTCTTATTACACCAGCTATCTGCTAGTGAAAGTCCCATCAAAATCGGTTCAGTCGTTTTGAACATTAGCTAAAACAAACAGACAGACAAAACTTTTGAAAATAGTTTTTTTGTTATATGTACCGTATATATTTTTACTTGCATTTAGTAAAAAGCTGTTATTTTGACATTTTAATTTTATTTATTTATATATTTATATAGATAACCTTGTACAGATACCCTATTTGTGAATAGATAAAAACCTCCTTTACCACAGATGTTGCTATATAAATTGAGCATATTTCTTCTTCAAGTTATAGGTTCACACTAATTATAAGTGTATTTTGCCAGTGTCCAGTGAGATATATAATCGTGTTTGTTTTAATTTATTCGAATCCCCGATGAATTTGATGACAACACTGATAATGAAATTAATGAAATACCCCACCCTGGATAGTAAAGCGGTGGATACTTTACATACCAACGGCCGTTTTGAGGGAAGTCGAAAAGGCACGTTTTATCACTTTGTTACAATTACCTTCACTCATGCACATATAAGTACACATAATGGTTAATATTCCACCAATAACACAAGTTTTGGAAATTAAAACAAATTGTCAACATCACTCTTCGACTTCCCGCCAAAAAAAGTCTATCTATCTATCTACCTATATCATCACGCCAGCTCCCTCACGGGGTAGGCAGAGAGTACAGAGTTCCAACAGGTTCTTTCCTTACATACCTCTCTGGCTTCCTCCACTCTCGTAGTTCGTCTCATACACACTCGCCGGTTACGGAGACTCTTGACTTGCCCTTCAGCTAAGACACGGTCTATTTGGTCATGGTAAGATAGTCTAGGTCTTCCCCGGCACCTACATCCTTCCACTTTCGCATTGTATATCTGTTTTGTCATACTTTCTTCTGGCATTCTTTCTATATGCACGAACCAACAGAGCATACCCTTTCTCATCTTTACACCGATACTATCTTTCATACCTACTCGCTTTCTTACCACGCTGTTGCGAATACTGTCGGTCAGCGTGACTCCGCACATCTTCCGCAGAGATCGCATTTCGACCGCATTTATCCTGCTTTCGTTCTCCTTCTTACATACCCAACTCTCACTGCCATATAACAGCGTTGGGACAACCAAAAAAAGTCCAATCTTATTATGTCATCTATTCCACGAAATACATACCAACGTAATGGTGACGAATGCCATAAATAGGTACGCAACACATTTCAACGGTTGTATAACTCACAGTTTTACTGTTCACAGCAGCTTAACAAAGGAGTGTCATAAAATTTCGTCATTGAATACCTTTTCGAACCAATGATTCCTCTCATTTTCTTATAGAATGCCTCCCACGAACCTGCCTATTACTTATTATAAACGCTTCAATGACTACTCACATAAAGATTGTGCACATTAAATGCGATTTTATTACTGTAAATAAATTCCTTTCTGATTATAATTTTTTTGAAGTGAAAACTTCTTTAGGCGCGTTGGGCATTTTTGAGATGGGAAAAAACAATTGAACTCGCGACACTTACCGACACCTCTTTTAAGTGGAAACTTCTAAGGCGCGTTGGGCATTTTTGAGATGGGAAAAAAACATTGACCCGCGACACTATTACCGTTACCGACACCTCTGTATATAAGTATGTACATATATTGTGTATGTACGTACAGAGATACACTTGTACGTTGTTCAAGTTTTCACTTCTGTCAGCACTCCCGGAGTGACACTGATGTTTCTTTTTTAAAAAAGGTCGCCCCCACTTAAATTTATTCCTGTATCGTGGGTGCGTTTACAAACATGAAAATTCACAAAGATTTGTCCCGTGCGAGAATCGAAACCGCGACTATTAGACACAGTGGGCGGAGCGATTCAAGCTCTTAGCCACAGCGCTACATCGTCCGTCGAAAATGTATTATTAGTATACCGCCCCCGCTTGGGAAATATAGGGGTAATGATGTGTATTTATTTTATGTCTTGTTATAAGCTGCACTAACGCAGTCGAGACATGGTAGTTGTTAAAAAGCTGCTGGAGGCGGAGGCCTAAAGGAAACCCTCACAAGCAGCCAAACACCTATACAACTGAGGCATTCTCGCTCAAAGGCAAGCCAAAACAGAAAGCCTCATCACTTACAAAATCATTAATATAAATTAAAAAAAAAAAAAAAAAAAAAAAAACCTCTACTGAAGTACCGCTACAAACAAATACCAAGCACTGTAACAATAAGCTAATAATAAGCGGCATGTACCATACAAGTGCAAATACTAACAACACATAAATTACACAAAAAAAGGTGCGGGACAAACCGGGCCCGCAGTGTCTAATTACAAATAAAAAAAAAAAAAAAAAAAAAAAAAAAAAAAAGCTGCACTAACATTGGGTTGTAACAGTAGTTCAAGCAAAGCAGTACTCTGATACCACTTCAGAATAGAGCTCCTTTCGGGTCTCGTAAGATATTTTTGTGACTAAATTTACATACATTTTTGCGTGCCGTCCATTTTGCTACTTAGTAATTCTGGAATGAAATCGAATTGCTTCCTAGTCATTATGATATACAGACTTTCTTTGTCGAAAATTTTGATATATTATAGAATATATGGACTTTAGAATGACCATGTAGGTATACATGGTCATTCTGATATCTAGGCTTTACCGACTCCTTTGGTCTGATTACCTCAATTTTTAAAAGTATCGTAGTAAAGAGTATTGACAACACTTTTTTGATGGCGGGATGTATATTATCCACCGTCTTTATAAGCCAGGTTACGGATAAGAGGTGCACCCTCAAAGGGTTAACATCTGGTAAAAACAATCCAAAATCAATTATACATAATGTCTTATAAACAAATAATGTATATTGCACCGACTCCAAATAATGATTGGTGGCAAAGAAAATTACTATCATTTAATTATGAATGCTAATCAATTTTAACTTTGTGTTTGAATAATAAAAAATATTTGACAGGGCCGTTGGCTCTTGGAATTCCCGCTTTCAACAATCATAGAGGAAAATAACCTTTTATTCTACGAGACCGACTATAAAATCACCAAAAGTTTTCGTTTCCTACTTATCTTTCCGTTACATAAGAGAAAGTGAGATAAGGGATAAGGTAGGGGAGATAAGACAGAAAAAAATAGATAAAACCCGTAAACTCCTACATCTCATCGAGTCCGCCAGCTTGCATATCTTGCCCCTGCAAGCCACACATCACAACGTCTATGGCGACGATACCTGGCTTGATCTCATTCTTACCTCTAACCCCTCACTAGTTTCCACGCATGGTCAACGCGATGCCCCAGGCTTTTCTCATCATGACCTTATCTTCCTCTCTTATCTCTTGAAGTCCCCTAAACCCCACCCCAAGGTTTTGCACAGGCGTTGCTTTGCGCGTATGGACATTGATACGTTAACCAAAGATGCATCTGAAATCAACTGGAAACCTCTCATGAAGGCCGATACTATCGACATAAAGGTACGCCTGTTTAACGAAGAAGTGATTCAGTTGTATGACATCCATGCCCCTGTTAAAAAAGTAAGATTAAAGCGACCGCCTGCACCATGGATGACAAGAGGTATCCGCATGGCAATGAGACGAAGAGATCGTGCTTTTCGAAGTTTTAAAAAAGAACGCACTGAAGATAAATGGTCCCAGTTTAAAATTGCCAGGAACTGTTGCAACAAGATGATACGCGACGCTAAACGCCGCCATATTCTAAACAATATTACTTCTTCTTCACCCACCAACATTTGGAAATTTCTAGGAACCCTAGGAATTGGTAAAACGCGACATATAGATCTACCAAAGACATTATGTTTGGACGATCTTAACTGTCATTTCTCCACTATCTCCCCGGTAGATCGTCAAACTATACACATTACCCTAGCTTATTTAGGTAGTCTCAAACGTCCCATCATCAACTTCTTCTACTTCTCTCCAGTTGACTCTCGTGAGATCAAAAAAATCATCCTATCCATTAAATCCAAGGCAGTGGGTTGCGACAAAATTTGCCGTTTCATGATCACTACAGTTCTGGACAATCTTCTTCCTGTCATCACCCACCTTGTCAACTTTTCCTTAGAGTCCGGGACTTTTCCGTCTCTCTGGCGTAAAGCTTTTTTGCGCCCTCTTCCAAAGATCTCAAACCCCTCGCTCCCAAGCCATTTCCGTCCAATATCCATCCTTCCTTTTCTTTCAAAAGTGCTCGAGGTCTGTGTTCATAAACAATTCTCCCATTTTATCTACTCTAACAATCTAATTAATCCTTTTCAATCTGGTTTCAGACCTGGCCATAGTACCGTTTCTGCCCTACTCAAAGTGACTGGTGATATACGAAAAGGCATGGAAGAAACCAGAGTCACTGTCCTTGTGTTGATTGATTTCTCCAATGCTTTCAACACCGTTAATCATGATATCCTCCTGTCTATTCTTTCGTATCGCATGTGCTCACGTGAGTCCCTGGATTGGTTTTCCTCTTATCTTCGGGAACGTCAGCAGTCTGTTTTAAGTGACGATTCGTCATCGTCTTGGCGCTGCTTAGAAACTGGCGTCCCCCAGGGCGGTATACTTTCTCCTCTTCTATTTTCAATTTTCATTGATCTCATAACTCATGAAATTCAGAGCGCGTATCATCTTTATGCTGATGACTTACAATTGTATTCACAAAACAGTGCCGACCGAACCTCTGACGCCATCTCCGAACTAAACCGGGATCTGGGTGCAGTCAAGAACTGGGCTGACCGGTTTGGAGTTGCAGTAAATCCGTCGAAATGCCAAGCTATTCTTGTGGGTAGTTCTAGAACAATAAGCAAGGTGAACACTGCTTCTCTACCTACACTTGTTTTTGATGGGACAATTATCCCCTTTAGTTCCAGCGTTAAAGACCTCGGTTTACATATTGACAATACTCTCAGTTGGCAAACTCAAATCGCTGCCGTCGGTCAAAAGATCACCGGTATGTTGCGACATCTTTACCGCTTTAAAAATTTGCTCCCCTCCAACACAAAAGCAATGCTTGTGCAGACCTTGATCCTGCCCATATTCGACTATGGTGATGTGTGCTACTTCGACCTGAATGCAGATCACCTCAACAAACTAGACCGGCTCCTTAATAACTGCATTCGATTCATCTATAACTTGCGTAAATTTGACCACGTATCTGAGCATCGATCGCAATTAAATTGGTTACCTATTCGTCAACGCAGAGTTTTGAGGGCACTGACAATGTTGTTTTCCATTCTTGACTCTCCTACTTCGCCAGAATATCTTTCTTCCCATTTTCAATACCTTTGCTCCAATCATAATAGAAGTCTTCGATCCTTAAATAATCGTCTGCTTAAATGTCCTCCTCACCAAACAGATTTTCTACACTCTTCTTTCTTTGTTCAGTCCATTTTTCTATGGAATGCACTACCCCAGGATCTCAGGATGGCGGCCGATCGCTTTTCTTTCAAAGTAAGAGTCCAGGATTATTTGCACAAAATGTTGGTAGAATCATCTCAACTATAATATGTTATATGAATGTATTGTATGTATGTGTATATGTATTGTAAGTATATATAATAAATTATATTTATTTTTCGCAACCACACTTTTCTCTTCATCCTTGTGTAGTTTTCGCACCTGCCTCACTTGTTTCTGCATCACCCGAAGGTTGACTGGTAGAAAATGCCTAAGGCATTAAGTCCGCCTTTGTACCACTAGTGCATAAAGAATAAATAAATAAATAAATAAATAAATAAATAAATAAATAAAAATATAAACAGCTCCCATCTTCTTACCTACATACAGCTTCTTACCTACAAGCAGCATGTAAAGAAACAGGTTTGCTTCGTTGACAGAAAGAGATATTTAGATACATATGTATTCACATATGTATCAATGACAGAGGGGGTCAGTGTCATCTATGTACATTCGTACATAGATGACACTGACCCCCTCTGTCATTGGTGTGAAATTAGGGTTAATATTTAGGGGCAAAATTTTCCTACTTCCAGGGAAATATTTCAACAGGTGGGTCTGCACGGTTATTAAAAAAAGAACTTGGGTAAATATTATACCAAACGTCAACTCTGCGACTATCATAAAGTGACATTTCACTTGATGACAGCGTTATTTCCGGTTTTGGTTGCGGGCCAAAATATCCTTGAGTGACTGTACATACGCTATTTTAATCCTAACTGACAAATTGCATGTACTTGTACATGTTTTAGTACCAAGCTTGGATATTAACCGAAAATTATTTTACACAGGAAATTAGCAAGTCTGCGATATTGCCCAACTTTGTAGAGCACGATAGTAAACATTATGATCGTAATTACACTTGATATGCACTAAATAGCTGTTTGGCAAGTAATAAAACGGCCTGTTTATTGTCTAGGAAATCACACATCAGTATTATTTTGTACTTGTTGTTGACTATGATTGTTAAATCGGATATTGATCATTATTTTAATGACTCACAATAGTGCATATCGGTATGCAGAATTTAAATGATTGCGATATTTTTGTTAATGGATTTTTTATATTTTGTCGATAAACCTTCAGAACTACAAAAGTGACGGAAGACATAGAATTGTCAAGATTAACAAGACGAATCGATGACCTGATGAAGGTTACAGGTTTGAGGTGAATGCGTACAGCGCATTGCCGATCATCATGGCGATCTTTACGACCTGCAATCGACGTCCTTCGACTGATGTTGTTGTTGATAACGATTCAGAACAAAATAAATCCTTTTGACGCCCGTTCTACCCGAGACTGTTAGCTTTATATCCATTTCGTATACTCTATTCTTCTGTTATCACACCAGGTCCCATGCGGCGTAGGTAAAGATTACAAAGTTCCAACGGCTCTTACGGACTTCTCGCTTCCTGCACTCTCACAGTTCGTCTTTTTTAGGCTCGCCGCTTACGAAGACTCAAGAGTCTTAGTACGTCAAAAGTCTTGGTAAATGATTTGTGTCGTAGTATTTTAAAGCTCTCAGTGTGATGTGACCATATACCGGCCCTACTGTCTAACCCAAGGCGTGACGAGTCGACCTTCCACCGTCTACTCCTGCTATAATTCACATTGTCCGACCTGGGTGCGTCCACTAGCTATGCAGTGATTGTCTCTTCTCGATGCACGCTGCCAAGGTTATTATCTATATTTTCTATAATTATTTTATTATAATGAAAACTGAGAAGTGTATGTATGTTTTACCGTAAAAAATAGACTAAACGCAACAATTAGAGCTGTTTCCTGATTGCGTTTACAAGATTTTATCATCATGTACATTATCAATATAATATGTATATCAACTGAATTCGATCGCAGCGCCTTTTGTATATAGGCGCTAATTTCAGAAACAACTACACGTTTTTTATTTGGTTTTCGTCAATAGCTAATTTGATTCAATATAAAGTATAATATAAATTCAATATAAATTCTTCTTTTTCAACGACAAACATGATCATTATTATATGGATGCGGCCCAGAACGCGGCCATCCTGACTGCATTGTTGGGAGCAGATATCAAATCTTCCTAGTGCTTCCGGCATAAGCACTGTTAAGGTTTAGGAATTGTATTTATATTTTGTAATATATTTATATAATAAATAAATATTTTGTTCAAATTAGTCGAACTCTGATGATACTTTTCCCTTCTATCCCCGCAAACCCGGAACGAGTCGTTAGTTATTGTTAAATGATGACCTGTTACGCAGAATCAAATAATTATGTTCCACTAATCGACCCGTAATTTATAAGAAAGTTCATGAATTTATATATACGTCTTCGAAAATGGGTCTTAAAGATTTCATAGTACCTCAAATTTCAAAGTTCTATTCTTAAAATAACTCTACCTATTTTTGAATACTAACACATACACACACACAGATTCACTCCAAGAAATTTTCTGTCGATATGGGCTTATTAATTACTCTGTTAATATTATAATATACTGGCAATGTCGCGATCTAAACTAGTATACAGAAACGTGATTATCCTATGTAAAATATAAATGTTTTACAGCAATATAGCATCGATTAATCCTTATAGAGTGAAATAGTGGATTGCAATCGATTGTAAGAAATAGTGTAAATGGAATGTCATGAACTAAACTACCAAAAGGAATGAATGCGTATTTACTTAATATTATTGAGCTAGTGTAGCAAGTAGGACTTAAGAAAGAAGAAGAAGAGAAATTAAATTCGCACCAAGATGCCATCATAGGTACGTAGAAAATAAGTTCTCTTTTCGTCTTGATGGTAGAGTTGGAAAAAGTGCACGAAAGACGAGAGTCCCATCTCCTCTTTATCATCTTTTACATTGGTATTATTACCTCGAAGGCAGATATTATTCATCATCTCAGCCTATACTTGTCCACTGCTGAACATAGGCCTCCCCAATCGCTTTCCAGCGTAACCGGTCCGATGCCACCTGCATCCAACGACTTCCTGCGATTTTCACAAGATCGTCGGTCCATCTGGCAGGCGGTCGTCCCACACTGCGCTTGCCAATACGTGGTCTCCACTCTAGAATCTTTCTGCCCCAACGCCCGTCCGATCTACGCGCTATGTGGCCCGCCCATTGCCACTTCAGCTTGCTAATCTTAACGGCTATGTCGGTGACCTTGGTTCTTCTACGAATCTCCTCATTCCTGATTCGATCGCGTAGAGAAACGCCGAGCATAGCTCTCTCCATAGCTCGCTGAGCAACTCTGAGCTTTTTTATGAGACCTATAGTAAGAGACCACGTCTCTGATCCATATATCATCACTGGTAACACACACTGACTAAAAACTTTAGTCTTAAGGCACTGAGGTATTTTGGATGAGAAGATGTTGCGCAGTTTCCCGAACGCTGCCCAGCCGAGTTGGATTCGTCGATTGACCTCTCTCTCAAAGTTGGACCTACCTAACCGGACTACCTGTCCCAGGTAAATGTATTCGTCGACAACTTCAAGAGTAGAGTTCCCAACGGTGAGTGCGGTGGGTACGACATGTACGTTACACATTATTTTCGTTTTGTCCATGTTCATTTTAAGACCCACTTGTTGAGATACTCTGTTGAGGTCACCGAGCATTCGTCCTAGATCTTCCAGCGACTCCGCCACGACCACAATGTCGTCGGCAAATCGAAGGTGAGTGATGTATTCGCCATTGATGTTGATGCCAAGTCCTTGCCATTCCAAGAGCTTGAAGGCGTCCTCTAAGGTGGCCGTAAACAGTTTCGGAGAAATGACGTCTCCCTGTCTTACTCCTCTTTTTATGGGGATTGCCTTCGTGCACTGCCCCTGTACTCGGACTGACATGGTGGCGTTATTATACAAGCACTTCAACACTTCGATGTACCGATAGTCAATGCGGCATCGCTGGAGAGATCTAAGAACCGCCCAAGTCTCGATCGAATCGAAGGCTTTCTCATAGTCCACAAACGCCAAGCATAGTGGCCGATTATACTCCTCGGTCTTCTGTATAATCTGCCGCAGCGTATGTATGTGGTCTATGGTACTAAAGCCTTTCCGGAAACCGGCTTGTTCGGGAGGCTGGAAGTCATCAAACCTGCGTTCGAGACGATTCGTAATGACTCTCGAAAACAACTTATAAACATGGCTCAGCAGTGTGATGGGCCTATAATTCTTCAGTAAAGTGTTATCACCTTTCTTGAAAAACAGTACCACCACTCCCCTGTTCCATGCTTCCGGCGTTTTCTCTTCGAGCAAGACGGAATTAAACAGCCTCTGAAGGACTTTAAGTACCGGCGTTCCGCCCGCTTTCAGAAGCTCTGCGGTAATTCCGTCTTCGCCTGGTGCTTTGTTATTTTTGAGTTGTTTGAGAGCCATCGTAATCTCGTACAGGCTGATGTCCGGGATATCTTCAGTGTAGTGTCGGGTTAGCTTGGCTCTTGGGTCTTTTACCAAGTCAACAACAGGTTCAGCTACTGAGGTGTACAACTGCCCATAGAACCTCTCTATCTCCCTGAGCACCTCTGACCTATTCGACGTTACGTTTCCGTCCTCCGTCTTCAGCTTCGTCAACTGGCTTTGCCCAATAGACGCGTCTCTTGCGAACACTTTGGAGCCCTTGTTCTGTGCTATGGTCTCCTCAATACGCCTTGTATTGAAGGACCGTAAATCGTGACGCAAGGACTTCAGTATCTGTCCATTGAGCTGCCTATAGGACTTAGCATCATCGGAGGGTTGGAGCGTCATGGAACGTCGCTCAGCCATGAGATTTCGGGCGGAGTTAGATAGTTTTTGAGGTCTATTTTTACGGTGGGGCTTATATACTTGGACCCGACCGTATGGACAGTCTCTACCAGCCTGTTGTTGATTTCGTCCACTGATGCGCTGCTGTCTAGCAATTCGAAGCGGTTTGCCAATTCGAGTTAAAAGTTCTCGGGGTTTTGGATGTGTGCATAAGAAGGTCGGAGCGTAGACTTCATCAGAGGCGATCTTTCCATTTTGACATTAATATTTAATGTGCCTCTGACCATTCTGTGATCACTGCCGGTTTTTACCCTGTGAATCACGGAGACATCATTAAATATTTGTCGCTTGGTGCTCATGATGAAGTCTATCTCATTTTTTGTGGAACCATCAGGGCTCATCCAGGTCCATTTTCTATGAGGCGGCTTCCGGAAGAAAGAGTTCATCATAAAGAGTCCCTCCTTCTCCAGATATTCGGCCAGCCTCTGACCCCTGGGGTTGCGCTGCCCATATCCAAATTGCCCCACTCTCAACTCATCATCGCCCCGTTTGCCCAGCCGCGCATTTAAGTCACCCATAACCACTGTAAAGTGTGCTTTGGAAGTATGTATGGCTCTACTAATGTCCTCATACATTACTTCGACGTCATCATCTGAGTATGCCGAGGTCGGTGCGTAGACCTGTATGACCTTCAGCGAATATCTTTTGGATATTCTGAGTATCAGGTACGCTACCCTGCTCGACACACTAGTGATGGACACAATGTTGTCTATGAGTGACTTGTGGACGATGAATCCGACACCACCTTGGGACTGCTGTTCACCCTCCCGGTAGTAAAACAAGTTGCCGGATTTTAAGGTTATCGTGTCCTCGCCCTTTCTTCGGACCTCCGATAAACCAACAATATTCCACCGCAACTTGTTTATCTCTTCTTCCAGCTCAACAAGCTTCTCATCTGTCCTTAACGTGCGTGCATTGTATGTCACCAGGGCCAATTTTCGATGTTGGTGGTAGCCGAATCTCTGCCGGAGATTCTTAGCACCCCTTGTCCTGTCGTTACCATAGCTGCTACCGTGGCCAGGACGAACAGGACCGCCGGGGACTAGGGGCCTGGTTTTATTCTTATCTTCCATTTTAATAAATTGGGGGTGTTTGCCATACTCGCCACGCTTGGCAGGCGGGTTGGCGAGCGCAGTTTTTGATGGTAGAAGTGTTAAGGGAACGCTGCTGCCCATTCCCTAGTTTTCCCTTAGTCGCCTTGTACGACACCCGATGGGATGAGATGGGTTGGTCCTATTCTAAGCCGGGAACCACGCGGCAGATATTATTGTACAATGGTATTTAACTACAAAAATATTGAAATAGGAAACTATAAATAATTATAGATAGTTTTGGACTTAATGTATTCAACATTAACTATCTGCCTACATGCTGTACAATAATTTATTTAAAGTATAATTCAATCGAATTAAGCGTATACGCTGTGGCAGCGGTAATCTCATGTAAATACCGACTGCGGTCTCTTTGTGGAGTTTATTGTATGTACATCTGTATGCAAAAAAATACACGATTAGTATACGCACATACGTAGTCCGTCCGCAACAGTGCGTGAGTGCATGCATGCGTGAGTGCGTGCATGCATGCGTGAGTGCGTGCATGCATGCGTGAGTGCGTGCATGCATGCGTGAGTGCGTGCATGCATGCTTGCTTGTTTAACTGCGTGCGTGGGCGTGGGCGTCGGTGTGAGAGAGGGAGAGGGCTAATGTGTGTGTATGTGTGGCCTATATTCTCCAAAAGAGGGTCGGAGACCATGAAAAATGTCAGATTCTGACTACTAATGAGAATTTCCCAATAGACACCCCAATGACATTTTCCTGCTTTATTCATCATCATGCATCACTAGAGTAACGAGGAAGTCAAAATCCTTATAATAATAGTATTTAATACCGACTTGTAAGTAGGAATATAATTGGGAAAAATAAGCAAAAATATGTCAATCTCACTCGACGTGGTATGAAAATTTAAACTGTAAACTATAACTATATATTTCAAATTGTCATTGGTATATTTTTAAGATTAAAACATTACTGCTAATCTCCGCCCAATTAACACACGCATAACGTCCACCGCATATTATTCGAACGGCAAAAGGTCGCAGATTGAACGTAATTTCTTTAACCGAAATACCAGTGGACAATTGGACTCTATTAATATTCAAATTGGTTCGCTAATGCGCTAGTGTCGTGTTTAAGGCGAAATAACAGGCATGTAGATACATTATACGCACATTAATTATTTCGGTTCGTAATAAACAGCTAATCATTTTAATTTAGAATGTCTTTATTACTTTTTGTTCGCATTTCAAATGACTGGCCCATATATTACCTTTTTGGTATGCTGGCATTATAATGTGGCTGGCAGCAGATCATTGAAAACTTGCCATAAAATTAATTCATAACATGTTTGAAAGGCTTTTTTACTTTGCAGCGGGCTTACAATAACCCCACGCGGACATGAGGACTTGGGTTTGAATCCTTGTGTAAAAAAGTTTCTTAGCCAGACAGGAAGTTCTTAGTAGTCTGGTGTTAGTCAGGAGTCAGGCTCAAGCGAGTTCGTAACTAAGTTTTTCAAGCGAGTCCGTAACTGAACCGCCTTTGTTCGCGACTTTACCCGATGATTTGCAAGCGGAGTAAAATGTCTCTTAGAAAAAAGATGACACTTTACAAAACTTGTGTACGGCCCATCATAACGTACGCTTGTGAGGTGTTCGGGCACACCGCCCACCTTCACATTGACAGACTCTAAGCTGTCCAGTCCCGATTCCTCCGAAAAGCCATTGGTGCCCCGTGGTACATACGGAATGTCAGTTTCCATTCCGATCTCGGACTCGAACCTAATCATGCCTTTATTAAAAAAAACCTTGTGTGGTTTTATGAAACCACGGTAAAAGTGAAACATATTGGCCTTGGCTGCTCTGGCGAGCGCCTTTCACTTTATCCCTGCTCCGTGGCCGACCGTCACGCGACATGCAACACACAGACCAAAAAATTAGAGACGATCTAATAAAAGTTTCACTTTAAAAGGCGACAACACGCTACTTTGCGAAGGCGTCCAACCATCAGAACTCCCTGATCGTAGACGCCGCCGACTACGTACCTTACTCCCCTCCTATCAGCCGCTACCGCCGACTGCGGCATATTCTCATCGACTCACCCGATGCTCACTTACCTTCCTTCGAATACAGTTACCACATACAGGATCAGACACCGACCTCGCCGACGAGGTCAAAGAATCCCTTGCCCGCCGGCCGGTGCAGAGCACCACGGTGAGACACTAGTGACTGGCCAAGCCGAAGCCGTTCCTCCTTGAGGCGCCCTTGAGCTAGTTGCCCTCTTGCCCTTTTGGCTCAGCGCCGTGGTTGTACGCTCGGCCTCTTGTCCGGTGAAGGCGTAGTAAAGGCGTAGATCACTCACACGCACAAAACAAAAAGATTATGCCCAGGTTAATAGCAATAGCCTCGTCTCCTATTACATTGGGATCTACAATCGTCGACGAAGTGTAAGTGTACACAGTACACCTCTGATTTCCTCTGACACGCTTAAGTTTCCTAAACTCAAGCGTGGCGTATCGGTAATATCTTTTAGAACGTAAGTTACTAAATAAATATTGAATGAACATTTTTTGTTACTGATTTTATCTCTTAATATTTCTACTGCGTACTAATCTAATTAAGTAATATGAATGTCTATTTTGCACGTACGTAAGTGTCTATACTATTATTACGCGTATGTTATGTAAAAAATATAATTTTCAATTACTTAGACTTGGTCTGAAATATTAATTAACGACATAATAAAAGTGATACAGTTTCAAGGAGAAACCAATTTTATTGGAATTCAATTAAATATTCAATGGGTATTCAGCTATCAAAACATACGGCAACAAAATTTATTAAGAATGTACATGTAATGGGTTACAAGTAAGTATTCGGTTATAATTAAATTATTCTTAAAAACATCTCCATAACGTGTCAGACTCACAGTCGACCGCTCTTACAAAATAATTTCTAAAGTATAGTTTAAAGTTCAAGTTTAGTTACAATTTTATATCACTATACTTGGTAACTAGTGTGTGATCATTCAGTGTGAATGATAGTGATTTTTAACAATTACCAATAACAATAAATACAAATCTAGATTCAAAATTTGCCAAAAACCGTCACAGCGAGTGTTTTTATAAAGTGCCTCACGTGAACGCGTAAGCGACACCGTATCCCTGGCGCTTACGACTTTCTTCTCGCCACCGCGCTGCTAGCTTTGCTCACTAAATATTGCTATTGTGGCTGGCGCTTTGCCGTTATTGCTTGCTTATACCTACTTACTGAGCGCTAATACGATACATTGCGAACGATTGTTGCAAATAGTAACAAAAATGAGCAAAAATATGAGCGCATGCGGGGCTTGTCAGAAACAAATTAAAAATGTGGACCAAATATGTTGTTCGAATTGTAATATATCGTATCATCATTTGTGTGTTGGCATAACGTCTACTAATTTTAAAAAGATCACGAAAAAGGCACGTTCCATTTGGTTATGCCCTGAATGTAAGCCTAAACGGTCGTTAGTATCGGATAACACGCCAGCAAGGTCGCCACTTGTAGTGCAAGATGATGATGAAAATGATGATTCTCTTACCCCCCCGACGGATAATGACGAACTTGTAACATTGATCCAAGAAAGGATATTAAGCGCCTTAAAGAATGAGTTATCGACTATGTTAGCAAAAGCTGTCAAAGCTGAACTTTCTCCTTTACAAAAACAGATAGAAGAACTTCGTAAGTCTGTAACGTATTTAAGTGATTGCCACGACGACATAAAAAGTTCTATGGCAGCACTGGCAACGGACAATAAAAAACTGAAAGAAGAAAATACCACACTTACTAAGAATGCAGACAACCTCACGATCCAGATAAACACCTTGGAACAGCACCTGCGCGAGAATAACCTTGAAATTCATGGAGTAGCTGAACAGCGTAATGAGAATCTACCTTCTATCATTCACCAGTGCGCTTCTATCATAGATCTTAAGTTGGCCGACTCTGACATTGTTAATTGTACTAGAGTTGCAAAGCAAAACAGGGAGAGTGGACTTCCTCGAACTATTATTGTCAAACTTAAAAACGTACGATGTCGAGATGAGTTTCTTTCTGCTGCTACAAGATATAATAAGTCACACCCAAATGCGAGGCTTAATACGTCGCTTTTGGGTGTAGCTGGTGACAAGACACCTGTCTACGTCTCGGAACACTTGTCACCAGCCAATAAGCAGCTTCATGCAGCAACACGGGCAAAAGCCAAACAGTATGGTTACAAATTCGTATGGGTGCGAAATGGACGTATTTATGCACGTAAAGATATAGATACTCGGTACTTATTGATAAGAAATTTGAAAACTTTAGAGGAGATCCGCTAACCTAAAGCCTTGCTCGTCAATCATGTTAACTTTTGTCTTTCGTTATAGTACTACAATTGTTTTTCTTTTTGTATTTTTGATGGCTTTATCTATTTATTATCAGAATATTAGAGGGATGAAGAGTAAAGTAAATGAACTATATCATACAATTCTGAACAATAATTATGACATTATATGTTTGACGGAGACATGGCTAGACAGTAATTTATTCTCAGCTGAAATCTTTGATGAGCGATACCAAGTTTTTCGTAGAGACAGGGACGTAGTATTCAAAGAAAAATTCAATAAAAATCACGGCGGTGGCGTATTGATTGCTATATCCAAAAATATTGAAACTAAAATGCAGTCAAGCTGGCAAAATGAACTGGAAGATATATGGGTAACTATAAAAGTACAGAAAATAACGATTAACTTATGCACCGTTTACATTCCATCTTACATTCCTGATGACATATTTGTTAGCTTCATTAATCGCTGTGAACAAACAGTAATAGACTCGACTGAACACTCCAAAATTATTATCATAGGAGACTTCAATTTACGCAATATAACGTGGAAAATTTCATATATCTAGGAAACCTAGCACAACTCAACAATGTAACTAATAGTTCGGGAAGTATATTAGATCTTGTTTTGACTGATCTACACAATATAAGTCTATCTCGTACATCGGGTTTAAGTCGTGTTGATGAACATCATCCCCCGTTCGAGCTCTTACTGACGTTTGACAGTTTTGCTCCACTGTTGGAAAACAATAGGATTCAACCCAAACTTTGTTTTTATAAAACAGATTATGAGGCTTGTTCTAGGGAATTTAAGTATATTGATTGGGAATCTAACGCGACATCTATGGACTGTGATACTTTCCTTCACTGGTTTTATAATATATTGTGGACGACTATAGAGAAAAATACTCCTAAAACAAAAGTTAGAAAACGTAAATACCCTATATGGTTTTCTAATGATCTTATAAAGCTTATGAACAATAAAGAGAAATACCATGCGAAATTTAAAAAATACCAAAATCCCCGTGATTATGACACCTTTACATTACTAAGACAAAGAACCAAAATTGTCATGAAAATATGTTTTCAAAAATATATTGCTAAAGTTGAAGCAGACCTTAATGTTGGTATTAAATCTTTTTGGAGGTACACAAAAAACAAAAATATTACCAACGATATACCAAAATTAATGTTCTATCGTAACCAAACAGCGCAAACAGGCACTGATATTGCTAACCTTTTCGCAGATTATTTCTCATCGGTTTATGGACCAAATAAACCAACTAATTAGTTGGTTAGAGTGCAGATTTTCAACAGATTCTTTCCTTCCTTTCTCGCTTCCTCTCCTCTCATAGTTCGTCTCATATACGCTCGCTAATTACGGAGAATCATGACTTCCCCAATGAAAAACAAAAAACAGTGCATGTGGACTGTAGAAGGTTGCTGGATTAATAAATATTGGTATCAAAACAAGCCTACTATGTGTACTGGCTGTGGTGATGGCTTCTAAAGCGGATGAGGACAATTTTATCTATATCATCACGCCAGATCCCTTGCGGGGTAGGCAGAGAGTACAGAGTCAAGAGTCTCCGTAACCGGCGAGCGTGTATGAGACGAACTATGAGAGTGGAGGAAGCCAGAGAGGTATGTAAGGAAAGAACCTGTTGGACAATTTTATATTCAGATTAAAAAGATATAAAAAGTTTGTGTTGGGTTGACGACACCCAATACCCATATCCTTACTTTCGCATTGTATATCAAGTCTTTCCCGGTACCTAAGTCGGAGGGATTTTCTTATTGTATATCTGTTTTGACATTCTTTCCTCCGACGTTCTATCTAAATACCGCAACATAATTATTTTTATATTTACGGACTTTATATTATTTTCCTAGTCAAATTGCGGCACCGTGGCTGCCTATTACGCAGCTAGCGTAATTTTATTCTAGACGTTTAATAAAAATTCGTTAGTGGTTTTTGCGGCGGCGGCCGCAAGTGGTCGGAAACAAGAAGCGACAAAACTGAAACAGATTACGGTTCTTGTTTTTATTATGCAACAGATGTTTGGGAAGTACGCTTTAAAGTATATAACGCGCTTTTAAATACATTTTAGTTTGCTGAGTTCTTAAAGTTTTATGGGACGGTATCTTTGTAAAAGAATAATACTATCATGATTTTTAGTATGGAAACCGCGAGTCTAGACGTCCATATTTTAACAAAACTGTTTCATACTGCCAATGTAATAACGGTGAAGCCCAAGACAGGTGTCAAATAATTTTGATGGCTGGCGATATTTTATCCCTTAACTACGGGTCTTAAAGACGGGTAGAGAATTTTTTCAGTAACCAAAAAAACACTAATATTGATAGTAAATTAGTGCAATTTGCGATTCTTACTATAGTGCAAATATGTACCTTAAAGTAGTGATAACTTGGAAAGCATAAAAGAATATCTTTTTAACGTGTAAGAAATACGATAAATATTCTTACGTAGGTGAGGATTTTTACAAATATAATGCGTAATAAAGACTAGAAGACTGAAATAAAACTGTTTTACAGATTTTATCGCGGATTATTATTCCCGACGTTTCGAGTGCTTTAAGAAGACTTTAACTTAATTACTCGTACTAATAATCGTACCAAAATGTAAGTAATAATCACACTAGACAATCTTGTCATACATAAAGAATGGCAATAGTACTTAATAATTTCAAAGAAGAATAACTTCCTTGATCATATAATGCCTATTTTACCTTCAGAATTTCAAGTCACGACACCTCGGTATGCAAATTCCCTTTGTGCATTGTTTTTTTTTTATCTTAACCGATGAACCAGTAAACCTTGAATTCAGTTTTGGAGATGTCTTTCTTTATTTGGTCATGGCATTTGTATTATTAACGGCATTTTCGAATATTTGATCTTTGTGTTAATAAAGAATCCAAATTGTTAGTTTAACAAGCAGTGAATTCGGTACGAATGTTGCTTAAATATTTGAAGATTTTTATTCTGAAGGAAAATTCAAGAGTCTCCGTAACCGGCGAGCGTGTATGAGACAACCTATGAGAGTGGAGGAAGCCAGAGAGGTATGTAAGGAAAGAACCTGTTGGAACTCTGTACTCTCTGCCTACCCCGCAAGGGATCTGGCGTGATGATATACATAGATAGATAGATTATTAAAAAAAGCATTTGTCGACAACCTTGTATTGCTTCTAAACAAATTCATGAACTTTTGCCCTTAGGGTTTGCCATAATATATGTTGAGTTAAAAAATATTTACACCGTCACGCCTATATTCCTCAAGTGGGGGTGGCAGAGGTGTATTGAGTACACCCACGTTTCACCGACGATGTTAGGTCCCATGTAATAGGGGGCGAGCCTATTGCCATTATACCGGGCACAATTCCAGACTCCGGACTCGTACTGGGAAGATTTCGTTAGAAAAACTACACTTGTCTGACCTAGGATTTGAACCCAGGACCTCGTGATCACAAAGCGATGCGCTTTGCCACCAGACCAACGAGGCAGTTTACACCAGTAATTAATTAAGAAAGGCTAAGATATTAAATAAATTCGGCTAAATAAATTCGGATTTTATTTCGTCAGACTTGCGTAACCGTTGTTTTTTTTTCATTGCCAACCTCGGGCTTTATTTCAAAAGTCAGAAATTGTTTCAGTTGGACAAAAAACAAGAACATGTGCGCCATGTAGAATATTTTGCATAAAATGCGTGCATTCGGGTGCTACACGAATTTGAATTTCTGATTCCTGAATGACGGAAACCTGATCGGGAAATCTTGTATATGAGGAAAACCTTGTGATGTTCAGTCTCTATAGACTTTAATGCAGGGTTTAATTGATGCAATTTTTATTAAGTAAAAAATGAATATCTGTCACGCGCGTTTCCCTTGAAGTAGTAAGCAGAGCACTTTAACATTTAGTCGAGGTATTTTGATCCTAATGTGACAAGGAACCTGTTACCACTCTTCTGAAACATAAGTGTGTTATGAAAATTTATGAGATTCTCTTAGATGGTTCCTTTCACCGTTAACAAAGTAACGCATAAATATCGAAAAAACAAAACTGCGACATAGTATTTGAACCCTAGACCTAGTAAAAATAAGGCGAGGAGTCTACCAACTTGACTATCACTCTATTTATCAATATCTCCCTATCATCTATCTAATCCCTCCTTAAAGACCTCTCTGGGTTCCTCCACTCTCATAGTTTGTCTCACACACACTCGCCGGTTATTGGGGCTGTACGGAGATTATTATTATCAAAGTTTAATTACAAGGAGAAGTTATATCTAACATGATGATATAGAATAGAAGTTATACTACTGCAATGTATCTTTACAGTGGCTAAATAATGTATAACCGCTGTCACTGGCGGGATCATGACTAATTGTTCTATGCGCCATTCATCAAAATCCATTCACCGCTTCTATCTTCCACGGCTACGTACATATTGGCGGACACTGACGTAAACAAATGTAGGTGCCTATGATAAATACTATAGATAGTTACCATAAACCACCACGTTACTGGAAATGTATGATATGTAAACAACGCCGAGCCTTTTTAGAAAATGCTTAAAAAAATTACCAAAGGTTTATAATACTGAGTTCTTAGATTTACGCGAATATTACACATGAAATAAAACTATTTTTTCGGATTTTATCGCGGTTTATTTTGATTTTTAAGTTCCCAAAAATGTGGAGCGCTTCGAACGTAGATTAGCATGGCCCCTGCGCAAGGATGACACGCAAAATCGTGAAGCGTTCCACATTTTTGGGAACTTAAAAATCAAAATAAACCGCGATAAAATCCGAAACAATAGTTTTATTTCAAAGGTTTATAAATTAATACATTGTCTAGGAAAGGTTTACATTTCCTAGGCATTGTATACAATTTCCAAAGGGTTCTAGAAAATGTATTAATAATCATTATAATGGGCAGTAGTCACGTGGAAACTTTGTGAAATAAGCTAAGAAAATAAGTAGGTTGGGTTATATGAGATTTGTGATAATCATCTAAAAAAACCGAGGCCACCTCGGACCTGGCACAGTTCTAACCTAAACTAACGCATACTACACTATGCTCACTACTATGAATTCCACAAAATGAAGTATAGTTTAGGTTAGAACTGTGACTAAAACAAGCCAGGGCCGAGGTGACCCAATACAGCGTACACTACAGAAAAACTAAGTTAGCATACCCCATACTGTACCACTGTTTAAGAAATGTATAGAATTCCGAGGAAATGTATATACAACAACAACAATAACACATAATCACGCCAGATCCGTTGCGGGGTAGGCAGAGAGTACAGAGTTCCAACAGGTTCCTTCCTTGCATACCTCTCTGGCTTCCTCCACTCTCATAGTTCGTCTCATACACGCTCACACGTTACGGAGACTCTTGACTCTTTAATGTGTATAATAACATTTATTTCATCTCCTGGAGATTTTTGGCATTTTATACATTTCCTAATTCATGTATATAATGACGGATTACATACATTTCCGGTATCATATATTCAAATACACAATACACTTCTGCTACCCTAGCTCGGTATGTATAAACCTCTCAGTTTTATTTCTTTAATGTTTAGAATGTTAAACAAATCTGATCAGAAAAATTATAGTCACGCCTATATTCTCCAACCGGGGTTAGCAAAAGTGTACTATGTACATCCACTTTTCGCCGACGATATTAGGCCCCATGTGATAGGGGGCGCGTCTATTGCCATTTTACCAGGCACAATGCCAGACTCCAAACCGATACTATAAATGTTTCTATTGAAAAATATTATTTCTGTCCAACCTAGGTTGAAAGGAAAATTAAATACTATTTTCCTCACACACATATATCTCGAAATCCTATTAATGTTCAGCATGCATCGCCATTAAAACACGCATTAAAACGCATAAATCTGGTGCAGAGCCAGCAAGCGTACGTGTTTCGACGGCAAAGACGTCCTCGACACTGGAAACTTATGGCTTTTGTTCCCGTCGCCCGCCGCCGTGACTTTTCTGCAACACTTAACAAACGTTTAAACTCTATTGTTATCCGTGCTGACGTTTTAAAGCCATTGTTTTGGCCGGCACATTAATACGTTTTCACTGTAAAAGCTTGATTTTCGCTGGGTGTACAAAATATATCTTTGATTAATGTATCGTGTTTAACGGACGATTTAGCGCAGTAGTTAAGAGCTTAAGCCGCTTCGCCCACTGTGTCTAGTAGTCGCGGGAAAAATCTTTGTGTGATCCACAATTATTTGTTACGGTCTGGGTATTTGTGCATGTGAATTTTCATGTTTGTAAACGCACCCACGATACAGGAATAAATCCTAGTGTGGGGCTACGTTTTTAAAAGAAGAAAGAAAGAAAGAAAACAAATGTGATTCTAGTATGTGACGTAAGAATGAATATCAAATAGAGAAACTTGGCTTAAAATAGTTCTAGTATTTTATATTTGTTTCTGTACATATACGTCTATGTGTCACCTCTTTGGGTAAAATATATTAAATACACGCGCTTTGAGTCATATGACCATCACAGTGCGAGCCTGTCGCCGTTAGGTATTTAAAGAGTGGCAAAGTCCAACTACTCATATACTGAATAATCCCCAGTAGTGACGATAGACTCAGCTATACCAGAAATTATGTATTCTAGATCTCTGGACAATTCTGCCAGCTCAATATACATATTTATGTATTGGCTATGTTGTGTAGTAGCCATATTCCTATGGCTACCTTCCGGCTCAATCGTCAGACTATCCGCATAGATGGCACCATATTATTGCTTTATAATCAAACTTACATAAATATACAAAATTTCAGCTCAATTGGGTACCAGCAAGTGCTGGAAAAATTGCTCACAAGATTCGATCCGGAAACAATACAACTTAAATAAAAGCTTGTTACAAAAGTGTTCTTTGCTCTTAGGACCTTATTTACTGAATTCTCCTAGTCGGCTTATCTCAGATTCCTGTGCACTTTTGCCAGTGTTGCACTGTATATTCGAAATATGTCTATGCATGAATCAATAGAAAATATCGCAACCACCAAGAAACGCGTTAAAACTAATACACGCTACATCGATTTCCCTTAACTCGAGTCATTACTATCCTCCTATCGGTAGTTAAAATCTCGTGATGCTAAATCTTACAAGCTCGTCGTGACATAAATCGAGCGTCAGATGCACGCTGCAAGCGACCGATTCGCTCGTGTGTCAGGCGCGAGACAACTAATTTGTCTGCCATGTAAACGCGAATCTGTACTGCGACTACGAATTTTGAGAAGCAAATAAATCTTGCCTCTGTTGCGATCCAAACACAGGCTCGTGCCAAACTTTACGATATATAGTCGTGAGATGAAATTCTGGTACGATACCAGATATTAGATAGAGAACAGGCAGCTTAGTACGAAAAGATTGTCGTTAGCGTGACGTTATCGAGTCATGAGCTGTCCTTTTCACATTAAAAATTTCCTAAATAAATATGACCGTGACAGAACGGTTACTCTCTAGCGCCACGTTAACATTAATGTTTTCGTGCTAAGCCCCCGAGGGCTAAACGTTAACCATTTAACGTTATGGTAACGATGTCAAGAACATGCGTTGTCACGATCTCTATTTAGTAAATTTGCAGTGTAAAAGAAATGGCATATCAAAACATTAGTGCCACGCGAACATCAACCTGTTCGTACTTAACTCTATGATTGTAGTACCTACTGGGTGTACTTATTTAAACAATTTAGAAACGGAGAACTATGAAGCGCGCTACACACGTTCTTAATGAAATTATTTTCAAACTGAATGTCGCTTCATTATAATATTATTAACCTATATTTTCAATAGGCAGGCAGAAACACATGTAGTCTAGTTGAATAGATAAGCGCCTCTTATTTTTGAATTAAACTGTGATATAAATACTGTAGCACTTTTATAGTTGCTTAGTAAACAGTCGATGTCACATCGCGCGGCACTATTGGTGCCCTCTGCCGCATAAAGGCATTCATGCAATATGCACTCAGCTTGTGCAGCGAGCGTAATTGACATTTTAGGGCATTTAGATTTGCGCCTGTTATTTATGAATTAAACTGTGATATAAATGATCTAGTATTTTTCATTACCACTAACTGACACTGACCCAAAAAAGATTTCATTAGACCGTTTTTGTCATATCTTCTTGTCATGTCTTTTATGCTCCTGCTCCACCTACGTTAATGTTGATATTGACGTCTACGTCATAAGACGCTTTTAAAAATTACACGTTGCGATCTCGTAATTTAACGCATTAAATATTAGATACATCTGCGTACCGTCAGTTAGCGTGTTGATAAGTGCATTTCGAGTCAGTGCCGGAGCAACAAAGTATGTATAAGTAAAACTAAAGAGTAAAACGAATAAAAATTTTCACTCGGAAGTTTTTCAAAAACCATCTGAAGATATATCGCCGTCTATTACGAAATAGCTACTCCACACGCGCGGACATCGGTCGTCGATCGCCCACGACTCCGCCACGTGTCGCTTAGTAAATAGCCGGTGTCACGTCGCACACTCAATTTGTAGCTATTGCCGCCCTCTGCCGATAAAAATTCATTCATGCAATATGTACTCGGCTTGTGCAGCGAGTTGTCGACATTTTAGGGTATTTTAGATTCGCGCCTGTTATTTGTGAATTAAACAGTGACATAAGTATGCTAATATTTCTTATTGTCACTAACCGACCCCGACTCAGAATAGATTCGTCATATCCTATTGTTACGTCTTTTATGCTTTTTGCCCCACTTGCATTGACGTCAATACAGACACTTGCAACAAAACACACTTTTAAAAAAAATTACACGTTCCAGCTCCCAATTTAACGCGTTAAATATTGGCTATATCAGCGTAATGTCTAAGTTAACGCGTTGATAAGTGCATTGCGAGCCAGTTAGTGCAAGGGCAACAATGTATGTATAAGTAAAAACTAAAAAGTAAAACGCCGTTAAACTAAAACGAATCACGTTTTTCACTCAGAAATTCTTCAAAAACCATTTGAAGGTATATCGGAGTCTATTACAAAATAGCTACTCCACACGCGCGGGCATCGTTCGTCGATCGCCCACGACTCCGCCACGTGTCGCTCAGTAAACAGCCGGTGTCACGTCGCGCACTCAATTTGTAGGTATTGCTGCCCTCTGCCGATAAAAATGCATTCATCCAATATGCACTCGGCTTGTGCAGCGAGTTGTCGACATTTTAGGGCATTTTAGATTCGCGCCTTTATTTGTGAATTAAACAGTGACATAAGACGCTAGTATTTTTTATTGTTACTAACCGACACTGATCCAGAATAAATTTTCAGTAGAGCGTATTTGTCATATTTTATTATTACCTATTTTATGCTCCTTCTTCATCTGCGTTAACGTTAATGCAGACGCCGGCGCCAGAATTTGCTTTTTAAAAAATTACACGTTGCCACATCTCAATCTAAAGCATTAAATATTGGCTATAGCAGCGTAATGTATCCGGTAACGTGTTAATTAGTGCATTATGACGCTGATGTCAAAGTAAAGGTCATTTACCTCAAAAAAAATTGTCGCATAACTAGCACAAGATTTCTTTAGAATCAGAATCAGAGATCATTTATTGCTTTATTTTCTCGGAACTTCTTTAAAAGCTATTTAGAGATTTATCAACGTCTATTATAAAACGCACTTAAGTCGGTACTCCACACACGCGGGCATCGGTCGCCGATCGCCCACGACTCCGCCACGTGTCGCTCAGTAAACAGCCGGTGTCACGTCCCGCACTCAATTTGTAGCTATTGCCGCCCTCTGCCGATATAAAGGCATTCATGCAATATGCACTCGGCTTGTGCAGCGAGCTATGGACATTTCAAATCATTTCTATTTTCATTGGCAATCGGTTGTTAGATTTTTTTGGGTTTATGATTGATTATCTCGCTGCATGTTTCTGGATAAGGAAAAATTGATTTACACTATGTGGTTGAACATCACCAATTCATTTTAAATTTTATGTAAAATAACACATCACAAAAAGGGATATGTTTCGTCGTTTTATCCCTTTGGAGTAGGCAGCGAGTACAACTTTCGTACAGGTTCTTTCGTTACAGATCTCTCTGGCTTTGCTGGTTAGTTCTGGCGTGATATATATAGATAAATCACCTTGGGGTAGAGATTAATATGAAAAAAAGACTAAGTACTTTTGAAACGAATGTATACAATAGAAAACAAATACGCAAATATATGGCGCTTGTACACTATTGAGGCGGATTGCGTAGGTTAGTTGCATCGTATAAAGGACCACGTAAATACGGGTAAGTGCGCGATTTAGTGCTCAGGCGTGTAACACAATGTGGGCCGCTTCGGCTACTCGCGCGACTAGTCCGCGCATGTAGTTCAGACGTTTACTGGCATCATGCACTTAATTTTAAGTGAATTCATGGCCCTTTGGACTTGGCATCAACATGGTTATCCAGAACCCTGTTAAATAAAATTGACAATGCGACAAATTTGTCAAAAATGACAGACTGGCACATTGTCACTACAGATGTTGTTGAATAAAATCAAGGAATAAAGAAGTACCTCTTCGTTATGTGAATAAAACGGTTGTGTATTCAACTGACTATTTGTTAAATTGTCACCTATCGCCTGTCATTGTCACATTTATCAAGCGACCTTAAGTTTTTTTGGGTTTTCAGTAATGCGAAGCATCATTGCTACGACAAAAGTTCTAGGCCAACCTTGTATCGAAAAGGTTAGGCAAAATTATTGTAAGTAAAACATATCCGCTTTAAACCAATTATTTCCTTGTTATGAGCTATTAGGCGATTAGTTTGAGTACGCAAATAATGGTATCTACTTATTTCTGGTATATATTACCTAAGTGTACTAACTTGTTTATTCAAATTATTACTCACTAATAAAATTGTTTTAAAACAGAATGAGTATCATATTAAGCAAATCTTGGAATAGATGTTAAAAAGTTTATAATGATCAATTACTCGACCATATTAAAAAAAAATGTTTCTGGTGTAATTTGCGAAGTGTGCACAAAAATGTATAATTTAAGGGATAACAATAGGTGGGTTAGTTAAGGGACTAACTTCATAAGGAACCGATTGCAATTTGATGAAAAGTATGTACCTTACTTTCTAGAATGCCTATTTTATCGAAGTATTGTATATGAATGCATGAACAGCAAATTTTATTTAATTAATATAGTTAAGATGACCCTATTCACAGCATAGATATAATGATTCACAGATGATTTGCTTACTAATTATGTTTTTTTTTCCACCACTTGATCCCACTGCTATGTAAACCAAAACAAGTAATGGGAGAGACATTCCTCGTTTTGGTTAGCAAGGAAGGCCCAAAGTCGTCGCGGCATTTTTTCTGGGCATATATTTGCCTCTAATGTAACTATATTATGAGCACAGACAAAGTAACAAGCATTAACTAGTTGTATAATAAATATTTAACGGATTAGTTGAACCAGTTTATACAAAATACTAGTTTTCAAAATATAGGTTTTATGCATAGAAAATTTCGCAACCGATACAAACTGGGCGCGAACTAATTGCTCTTGTGCTGTACTAAATTTTGTCATCGATATTGACTGTCAGTATTTCTATTAAAGCACTTCTCTTTTATCTATATTATTATATCAGATTCCTTTCAGAGTAGATGTGTGTGTGTGAATGATGTACGCTGTTGGCCGCGAGGCCTTTACAGCTTCGCCGGACTTAAAGGCGAGCGTGCAACCACTACGCTCTAGCCAGCCAGAAGGGCAAGAGGCGACATACTCGAGGGCGCCTTGAAGAGGCGCCCTCGGTTGGGACAGTCGCTGTAGGGGGACGGGTGCACTACTAAGTGCACCGGTCAACCGCCGGCTATGGGAGGGGATCTACTACTACGTCGTCGTCGACGCCCGTATTCTGAGTGGAAAGAAGGGATGACAAAGCATCGGGGGGGTCAGTGAGAACATGTCGCGGTCGGCGGTGGCGGCAGGGGTCGGGGGGGAGATCGTAGTCGGCGGTGGTTACGATTAACGGATTCGCATGGGTAGTGACGTATTTTAATAAAGGCGCGAATAGGTTCGAGACCTAGATCGGAGTGGAGACCTAGATCGGAGTGGAATTCAGAGTAGATATAGAGGTCAGTGTTTCCTTACATAAGTCTCTGGCTTCCTCCGCTCTCTTATATCGTCTCATACACACTCGCCGGTTACGGAGACTCCTGACTTAGATACTCAAAACACTTTTTTTATTTTACCAAACCGTTTTTTTACTGGGCCCCGGTCATTAGTTTAATTAACAGTTATACTCTTTATTTCTGAGGCTGCGCTTAAACGGCGAGTTAAATCTATTTTATATGGATAATAAGCATACATTTCTTCACATTAATTATATGTCTAGTTAGTGAAGTGATGTATAGTGCAACTGGCAAGGTCTTGGGTCAGACAAAACGTTATTGGATATATTTCTATCAAAAAAGTTTAAGCAGCCAAAAGTCTGAGATTGCGCCCGGTTTTCGCAACAGGCTCACCACTTACCTACCAAACTCAAACAATTTATTTTGAATAAACCCTACGGGGTTATAAATTTTTAAATATATCAATATTCTTTTTCGCGTATTACATATTTTCGTATTTGAATTGGTTAGAAATAACGGTTAGAATGTTTATTTCCTTAAACTTATCTTTACGAGATTCTTTAGGAGCTTGATTGTAGATAGCTGTAATAGCCATTTTCTGGAGTATGAATAGTATTAAGGTCCACAGAACACCCCCAAGGCAAAATACCATAGGACATTGGAACCTAAAATAACCGTCGAAATGTAAGTACGTAGTTGACGTCTGCCACCACTTGAGGAATGAAGTATTTTTTTTTTTAATTTTGTCAATATTGAGTATGAAATACGCGTACTAAGAATAATGATAATGAGTTATGGATCCAGATTAGAAGCGTGGGAAAATGACATTTATTCGCGGTAGGTATCTAAAGTAATAGACTTAGCATAGGTGGCTCAGCTAACTGGAACGAATACCCGAACACGCGAATAATATTCCCGCAAGAGGCAAATCTTCGGTATTTCAGTAAGAGTATCTTTGCATACATACTTCATATGTTATTTACACATATCCACAACACAGATGTAATTACTAGGATGGGGTGGTTATTTATAAACAGAGAAATATAATAGTTTATAAAAATATATTAGTTGCCTTTGCTAAAAATACATATTTTTATATAGTTTTAACCAAAAGTGGTTTTTCACGTGAAACTTATCAGTTTGTTGTGCAAAATTAGCATACGAAGTAAGTGTTTAGGCTTAGGTAATGTGTATCAACAGGCCTGTTAAATTGTTCTAAAGGTTTGGCTTAGCTATCTACCTGATACATGGATTTGACTGTCTAGATTTAATATTGGTGCCGATGACTAAAGACGTTAACCGTTTCGCTTTCTGGATCAAGTAGTCCCAGGTTCGATATCTTTACAGGACAAATGATTCGTTTCTATTCGGGTGATATGAAGTTGTGCATATGAAGTTCATGTTGTTGAACGCACTCATGACACAGGGATGATTCTTTATATGTGTTTACTTTTATAACATGGTACCGAAGTAATGCAGACTTGTATAAAGCGAGAAGAATAACACGTAGATCATATTTTTTTTCTTTCACAACTTTTTAGGTTGACGATCACACTCTCGTAATATAAAAGTAAAAATAAAACATTATGGAGCACTTACAAAATCTACATAATGGCATTTTTTTATTTTGAAAAACTTCGTAAATGCAATCTAACATACATATTCACTTAAAAAAGTACTGAAAAAGCTAAAAGAGTGCAGTAGAGTTAAAATCAATGTTATATACTCGTTAATCATTTCTTCCTGAGGTAGGTTATTACCTCAGGAAGAAATACGCGTACTCAAACTGCTTTTGGATGCTAGATTATTATTGAAATAGACTAAATCTGTATTAAGATATGATACAATTTACAATATCTACCGTAGTGTGAAATTTATCGTGTATCCACAAAGTTGGTCTGAACAAAGGAGTGGGTTCGGCACGAGTAATGCAGTTAGACTGCATTAATAAACTCGCCCGGATTTTTGGCAACAGTCTTGTTTAGTTCCGATGTGATTACAGATATTATTTACAGTATACTTTTAGTAGGAATACTTTGACTGAGAGAGAGATTCTCTGATTGAGAAAATAATAGGAGTAATTTGTATTACAGTAAATTTATGTAAAAAATAACAATAAAAGATTTTTTTACCTATGCAAATGTTTACCGAGTTATTTGTAAGATTACTAGTTTTATTGTTATTTACGAAGAAATTGAAATAAAATAAAGGTATTTTATGGACATTTCGGGTATTAAAGGTCATTTAATTTTTTCACGAAGTTTTTACATTATTATCTATCGGCCTTATCGTCGGAGTCATTTAAAAAGTCATAGGTTATTTTCAGGAGACACAATGCTAGAATTTTAATGCTCTAACTTTGCTGTTACATCAACAAGTTCAAATTTAAATATATTAGAATCCTTGCACACTTAAAATAGAAACAATTTTTCTTATCTCCGAAAAGGTCATTTAACATCATTTCTTGAACTAATAGACAAAAGAACTACTAAAATGTTTTCCCACATTCTTACATCTTCAAATGTCGTAGACATTGTGGCTCCTCCTCCTCCTACCTGCCGACTTTTTTTTAAATCTTTATTTAAGAGCTTAGTCACTGAAGACTATGTCGCCCCATAGGAACTTATCTTACGGTAGGTACAGCTTAATGAAAAAAAAACCATTCAAAATCACCTAGGACTTCGTCGCACACCGACTTCAATAACCCTGTATAATAGTTGTGACAATTCAGACAAAGGAAACGCCAAAATAATGTTGCAACTTCCAGTGGACTTAATATTGCATTCGTCAGCCAGTCGTGTCAATTCACTTCTGACGTCTTCATCCCGGACACACTTCACCAGAATATGACGGGCATCCTCTACCATGTCGCACTCTGAACATGCGTAACTAAAATATTTCGGTTTAGGGTGAAGCTCTCAAACCATGAAGACTTCCAAGGTTCATTTTGTAATGTCTTATACCATATTCCCTTCTCCGTCGATCTCTCATCGAAATACACTTCCCACATTTCATAACTGTGAATTTTAGCTAAGTAAATACAATCAGAAAAGAATGGCAAAACATGAATAGATACTCCATCGCAAGAAGCTTCTTTTGCTAATCTATCCACTCTTTCGTTCCCTTCCAAACCTATATGTGAAGGGATTCATTGAAGGATGACTTCTTTTGAATTTGGCTATTAGCTCAAAAATTGTTTTAATAATATTGTATACTATCGGTGTGCCTCTAAAGCAAGAGGTGCACCGAATCACGTGTTGAGGGGAACTTTTCGAGTCGGTTAGAATAATGAGTTTATTGTAATAACTGATTTAATGTATGACAGTGCTTCGGAGATATCAATTTATTGTAAACACATTATTGAAATATTATTACTAGTTTTAAATTTTATAAACCGGTCTACCGGTGAAGATCGAAAAGTGCAGCACCCATTGCCCACAATTTATATTTAATGATCTATCTTTAGACCCGTCATTAAAATTCTGTAATGACTTGAATATTGATTATCTAGATATAAAGAACAAGAATCCCTAAGATTAGTATTATATTTTCTTTTAGCCTAATTAATTCATGGCAACTTTAAACCTCATTTTTTCCTATACAACAAATCCTTAAGTCCTTTTCTGTCCTATTATACACCGTCCTGAACGATAGGACAAACAAATTGCCGGAAATATTTGAATAAGAATGGGAGCATTTTCGGGGACACTAATGTGCGAGGCGGGAAACCCGGACGGTGAGGGCACCCTAATATCTGTTTTATTTTTCCGGATTTGTATGAATGAGAACAACAAACAGCGCACCCTCTATTGTGGGGATGAGATGCGACAAAAACACATTCACACCCAATAATATTATTTTTTGTGAGTAATTTTATGACTTTATTTGCCTACGCTCATATTTTGGGACAGAAATGAGGCGATATAAAAAAAAACCATTACGCTTAGATACTTCGAGCGGGTTAGCAGAGCTTTATTGTGTACACCTACTTTTTACTGAAAATGTTAAGTCTCAAAATTAAAAGGGGTGAGCCTATTGTCATGAGATTTAGAATTAAAATTAGACTTTTAGAATTAGAATGTGCATAATTCCAGACTCCGAACTGATGCTGGGAATTTTTCGATTAAAATTTGTCGACCTAGGTTTCGACATAAGGACTTCGTGTTCGTTACGCGCATTATACACCACGAGACCAACTTGACACAAAACAGGTATATAATAGGCTACTATTTAAGGCCCACACTTGGGACTCCCCAAGTAGAAACCATAGAAATTAAATTGAGCTTTTATGTTTTACAAAAAGAACCAATACATCCTACCAATATCAATATTGTAAATAATTTAAGTCACCGAAATACAACCGAACACAAAAACCGATACGGTATTTGTCATCGTCATCGGGAACACAAACTGGTCGCCAGTTTGTGATCCGCGACCGAGCAATATAAAGAAGGCCTTACAACGAAAAGAAGGCGTTAACGTGACGCTAGCGAGTTAGTGCTGTCGCGGGCATGCATATTTAGTAAACTTATTGAGTTCTTAGATTTACGCGAATATTACACATGAAATAAAACTAGGTAGGACCTAAAACACCTAAAACACCGTCGCTCAAAGAAGTCTGCAGTCTGTGAACATGTCCTTGACCGCACCCGCCATAACATCAGATTTGATAGACCACAAATCCTCGTGAAAGAACACCGATTCCTACCAAGGATGGTTCGCGAGGCTATTGAAATTAAAAAACATCCTAATTTCAATAGAGAAGATGGCTGGGTGCTTCCATCGTCTTGGGATCCGGTAATTAATATAATCAAATCCAAAACCAAGCATAACACTGCAAGACCTCAAGACACCGTGAGCTCATTCTGCGTAGATCGGACCAACAACAATAAAAATAATTAAGAAGTTTGAGGGTACCCCGGAACAACTATGCCTTTTGGACGTCTAACACCTCAGTCCCTCCCGTGACCATGGGTGCTGCAAAGCACTCCAAACGTCGGGAACTAATAAAAAAAAAAAAATTAACCGCGATAAAATCCGTAAAGTAGTTTTATTTCATTTAGTAAACTTGTAGAGTGACAAGGATGTTATATCAACACGCTAGTGTCACGCTACCGTCTATATTTTTATGCTAAGCCTGAATAGCATTCCACGTTTTCTTTCAATATATCCCAATTTGGTACGGTATAACGCCTCTCTCGGCGAGACAATGGAAAGTAATTGACGGTGACAGGGAAGTGGGCTAAATTTCGTTAAAATAAAAGCGTACAGAGAGCGTAAGATATAGCGCCTACGTGGTCGCCGTGAGATCCCGAGAGCTCCTACAATGGAGAATTGGAAAAAGCTTTTATAATCCGGCACGTGACACACATGCTCAAGCGGCCATATCTTAGCGCACCTCCTATCCACAGTAGACCCTTATTCGGTATCAACTATAAACGTAACGCGGCCTGTGACGATAACTTTATCAATGATTTAATCATCTATACATTAATTTGTACTCGGTTAAAAGTCTGAAAAATAAGAGCACAAGTATGGGCGTGGTCTTATTTCGAATTAGTTTAATCCACGTCGATTCAGCCACAGCCAACTTGAGGTTATTATATATAGTAATATTAGCCCTGTTAGGAAAGCGTCCCACCATTGGGCATGGGCCTCCTTTCAAACTGAGAGGGTTTAGACCATAGCCCACCACGCTGGCCCAGTGTGGGTTGGCGAACTTCACACACCTTCGAGAAACATTTAGGCATGTACATGGAGGTTTCCTCACGAGGTAATTAATACTTTAAAATTAATTTCTACAGTTTCTAGCTGCGAGTAGGTATAGGTATACTTATACCTAAACACAGCTTTTTTAATCGACTTCAAAAAGAAGAAGGTTCTATATTCATTCGTATGTATACTTTTTTGGCATTTTATTCGCGATATGTACTCTACCGGAATGCAAATTATTATTACAGGATCATTTCACAAAGTTATCATAACGCGCCGCGTTTGATCGTAGCGAATAATGGTGTAGTGGCAGTCACGAGAAGCGCTCGTAATTCTTTTTTTTCTAACGTACTATTACATTTCGGGTTTCCATGTAAAATATGTGCAATAACCCGCCATTTCTATCATAGACAATATTCGTATAGCATCGTTTTGAGAGGTATGTAGGGAAAGAACCTGTTGGAACTCTGTACTCTCTGCCTACCCCGCAAGGGATCTGGCGTGAGGTTATAGATAGATAGATAGATAGATCGTTTTGACGTTCATATTGTACGTACTTCCCACAAACACATGTTGGATATACATAATAATGATTATTATATCATATATATATATATATATATATATATATATATATATATATATATATATATATATATTATATACACATTATTTATGTTTAAAACGAGCGTGTATGAGACTAACTATGAGAGTGGAGGAAGCCAGAGAGGTATGTAAGGAAAGAACCTGTTGAAAATCTGTACTTTCTGCCTACCCCGCAAGGAATCTGGCGTGATGATGTGTTGTTGTTGTTTAAAATGTATTAATATTGACCCGATACGAACACATTACAGATTGTTTACTTTAATCAAAGTAAAATAGAAAGATATATACGTGTCATATGACACGTATAAAGAAGACCTAGACTATCTTATCATGACCAAATAGACCGGGTCTCATCTGAAGGGCAAGCCAAGAGTCTCCGTAACTAGCGAGCGTGTATGAGACGAACTATGAGAGTGAAGGAACCCAGAGAGGTCTGTAAGGAAAGAACCTTTTGGAACTCTGTACTCTCTGCCTACCACGCAAGGGAACTGGCGTGATGATATATAGATAGAATACCTTCAACACAATACCTCAGTCTCAAAAGTAACCTACAACAATTCTAACCTTTTCATTTTAAGAAATTAAAGCGGTACAAAGTACCTAGATAGGATTTAAGGAGTTTTACGAACGTAATACGTAAAAATTTATGGGAATTAACTTATGGTCCGTGAAATGGACTGGATCTTGTAGTTTTCGAATCATATATACAATATTTAAGGTCTAACCTTAAATAATAATGAGAATAGAAGGAGTAAGGTAGTGACAGAATTGTGGCCTAGAACAGGCAAACGACGAGTGGGCAGACCAATGACTCGGTGCGTAGATGATATATCGAGAGTTGGAGGAAGAATTTGGTGTAGATGGCACAGGAACGCGAACAAAGGCACAAGAGAAAGGAAGCTTATGCCCTGCAGTGGGTTGCAAAAAGCTGATGATAATGAACCTTAAATAAACAATAATTAAATTCTTCTATCATAGACACTACGTAGTACGGAAGCTTACATTTATGGGAATTGAGTAAAGTTTTTGAAAAAGAGTAGACCTAGAAGTTTGTTAGTATCATATACAATGTGTAATATAAATAGCGCAGGACCTCAAACACCCCAATTAGATTATTGCTTTACGAATTCAATTCTAAAAACAAACTTCCAATTTTAAGGAGTTTTCTACCATTTCTTTGGTACCCAAATTAACTATAGAGGTACTAGAAGCATAGAGGGAGCATTTACAAGATCATATATTTGCACTCAGCGAGCTATGGAGAGAGCTGTGCTCGGCGTTTCTCTACGCGATCGAATCAGGAATGAGGAGATTCGTAGAAGAACCAAGGTTACCGACATAGCCCTTAAGATTAGCAAGCTGAAGTGGCAATGGGCGGGCCACATAGCGCGTAGATCAGACGGGCGTTGGGGCAGAAAGATTCTAGAGTGGCTACCACGTATTGGCAAGCGCAGCGTGGGACGACCGCCTGCCAGATGGACCGACGATCTTGTGAAAATCGCAGGAAGTCGTTGGATGCAGGTGGCATCGGACCGGTTACGCTGGAAAGCGATTGGGGAGGCCTATGTTCAACAGTGGACAAGTATGGGCTGAGATGAGGATGATGATATTTGCTTACACTTATATCATGTCAGTGATAAGAAAGAGGATAAATCCATCGTTACCAGTTTCACCCACGTACATTTTTTTTGACATTAATAACATAGACCATAGACCATACTTGTGTTTTCCCATAAAGGTAGGATTAAAACATAGACTAGAGAACTTTTTCTGGACACTTGGTACCATTTAGGTAACCAATTTAAAAATCTTTGTTTCTACATGTTTCGAACTTATGTTTTATTAAAAATTTATGACTTGTGATTTTGACGTCGGCTCCACACAAATTTATCGGTTAATATTTGTTTGTCTAGTGACTGTGTTCTCGGAGACTTTTAATTTGTTTTCAATTATTATAAAGATATATAATTAAAATGTTTGTGAAAACATGGTGCCACACAACTAAAATACCGTGCTTTATATTGGAATGCAAATCTTATTGGTCTAGAAAAGCAGATGAACCTAAATTATGTAAGCTTCGGCCGGTGGCTTGGTTTTGCTGTATAATGGTAAATATAAAATGTATTTTCTGAAAAAGATGTAGCTAGTTTGAAGATTCATAATAACTACACGAGACTGACTGTTTTCCTTGAGCATAAATGATTAGATTTAGATAGAATCTTAATAATCGTATTCCCAAAGAGATTAGACATAATGATGGGAAAATTTACATCGATATCGATAGCATTTTCGAAAATTGGTAATTAGATAATTGTTAACGCATGTTTTTTTTTGTTTTAGTATACCTACAGATATTGCAGCCTAAATGAATAGTGTTTTTATGTAATACAAAGAGCACATTAAAACGCAGTATAGTTGCATCTTTTCAAAACATTTTACAAAAGAGTGCTTCGATGTTGGACTCAAATAGCGAAGATTACAACCAGCCGCAGTTTCGATGTAAAATTAACTTTAAACAACAAGTATTGCATACTACAACGAAAAACATGCGTTAAAAATTATATCTATCTATCTATATCATCACGCCAGATCCCTTGCGGAGTAGGTAGAGGGTACAGAGTTCCAACAGGTTCTTTCCTTACATACTTCTCTGGCTTCCTCCACTCTCATAGTTCGTCTCATACACGCTCGCCGGTTACATTTCAGATAAGACTCGGTCTATTTGGTCATGGTAAGATAGTCTCGGTCTTTCCCGGTACCTACATCCTTCCACTTATACAATTACCAATTTTCGGAAATGCTATGAGATCGATGTAAATTTTCCCATCATTATGACTAATCTCTTTAGGAATACGATTATTAAGATTCTATCTAAATCTAATTATTTATGCTCCAGCAAAACAGTCAATATGGTGTAGTTATTATGCATCTTCAAACTAGTTACATTATAGTGTAATAAATTAACGGTTATTCTTTAGAATTACATTTTATTCCAAGAGCCAAGCATGACAACCAAAAACCAAAAACCATAAACCACGGTATTTTAGTTGTGTGGCACCATGTTTTCACAAAAACTTTAAATTTATATCTTTTTATTAACTGTAAACAAATTAAAAGTCTCCGAGAACACAGTCACTAGACAAACAAATATTAACCGACAAATGTGAGTCGAGACGACGTCAAAATGACAAGTCATAAATTTTGAATAAAAAAGAAGTTCGAACCATGTAGAAGCAAAGATTTTTAAGTTGATTACCTTGATTACCAAGTGATCAGAAAAAGTGTACAGCTGAACTGCGTTTATAATCCCTCTATGTTTTTAAATCCTACCTCTATGAAATTCACCATAAAACTTAATGATTAATTAACTTTTATATGCGTATTGAGGTGTGTGTAATAGAAATACGTTCAAAATAGCCGTAATGCTTTGAATAATTATAAAATGTTGTTTAATACAGCGTACAGAACGAGTAACAGTATTTTTGAAAATTAAAAAAGATTTTTTTTTTAATAATAGTTGGTATCGATTTAGTTGCTGATTTAGAACAAACTACTTTCAGGTCTTGCGTTTATTATGTTGTACCTTTTATACAATATTTTAAAGCCTAACCGTTATTTAAACAATGAAGAAATTCTCCTACCACATATAAATTCCGATCAGAAAACAACCGCCTTACAAAATTACATAATAAAATAAATTAACGTTTCTCTTGATACACAACAGACAGAAACTCGATACCGTATCCCATTAGTCTTTTCACCCTGTCACCGTGCAAGCCCACAAAAAGCCAGCTTTTCACGCTGTGCCACTGAAGGTAATGGATAACGTTACTGTGGCCGTGAAATTATGTAAAAAAATCCATTATATCGAATATTACGAAGTTTTCCCAGGGGCCTGCAGACTACAGGGGCTTAATTTATTTCTTGTAGTTGGTAGCCGGTCGGCTTGTAATATAAATATTCTCTGGTCAGCCAAGTCACTTGGATTTTCGTCTTACAAAAAGGTTCGGTACTCATGTGCCGATGTAATTGGAATTCGATAATAGCTCTGGTAAGTAGGTTCAAAAAGGCGTACACTCAAACTTATCCTCGAACTTATAGATATTTAGAAATCTGCCTGTAATATAAAGACCGTTATTTACAGGCAGCCTTATATTATATTTTTATGAGGCAGGCTTATATTTTTTTAGGAATGTTGATTGATTTTTTTTTAAAGGTACTGTCTCGTAATTGGAATTATTTTGTATATTATATTTTTTTTTATATCCTAAAATGCAATACACATAGACTAACAGAGAGACCAAAAATAATATTTGTAGGTTTTCATCTAATATTGTTCAAGCAATCATCAGTCATCTTTTGAGACAGATTGTCCTCTTCATAAAAACACTAGCAGTTTCCCGTGACTTCGTACCCGGTCCACAACAGCGCCACCTACCGGGTCTATGGTATATAGCCTATGTTACATCTGGATAAGGTAGCTTTCTAATGGTGAAAGAATTTTTCAAATCGTTCCAGTAGAAACATACAAAAATACAAATCTTTCCTTTTTATAATGTATAGATAACATTTCCTTAAACAAAAACAGAATTCTGTGTATATTTTCTGTGTAGAGTTTGTGTATTGTTAACAGCGTTATAGTACACACGATTTGTTTACCGTTACTGAAAATCCAGTGCGAAGCTGAGTTCCCGTGAATATTATTTCTATCTACAAAAAGATACGCTCAGAATGTATAAAAATGCAACGAATTTTAGGCAAGTAAACGTACATAAATATTGTGAAAATGTCATGCCTTATGAATGTTGTTCTGGAGTGACATTAATCACACCGTCACGCCTATATTCCCCAGAGGGGATGGCAGAGGTGTACTGAGTACACCCACGTTTCGCCGACGATGTTAGGTCCTATGTAATAGGGGGCGAGCCTATTGCCATATACCGGGCACAATTCCAGACTCCGGACTCATACTGGGAATTTTTCGTTAGAAAAACTACATTTGTCCGACCTAGGATTTGAACCCAGGACCTCGTGACCACAAAGCGATGCGCTTTGTCACCAGACCAACGAGGCAGCAACATTAATCACAACTCTTACTTAAACAGAACTATTAGCTGAACTTAATTTTGTCAAGGTTTTATATAACTTGCAATGTTCGTATGTCTGTCTGTCTGTCATTCTGGTTCAAATCTTATGATTCATTTTTCAAGCACCTGGATGTATCTGATTGCGTTGAAATTTGGCAAACGTGCGTAAAGTCGATGACAATGCAATTATATGGTACCATGGAGCTGGTCTGACGATGGAGTCGGAAATTGGCCATAGGAACATGTGAACTATTCAACGTAATCCCCTCATGTTTAGGCTTGTTAGATTGGTATTGACGAGTACTTTATAATCAGATAATGTTCAGGGTCTGATGATGAAACCGAAAGGTGGCCAATAGAACCACCCGACTACTCAATATAACTTCACCGTGTTTGGGCTTATTGGATTTGTATTGACGTGTACTTTAGACCCACATGGTGCCCAAAGCCTGATGATGGAGCCTGAAGGAAGCAATAGGAACTTCTCAATTAAACAAGATATTGTAAGTATATTAAAGCGCGCTTGCTGGCGGTCGAACGGATCGAAGAAGTACATAAAAAATACACCAAATAGGTAATAAGGCACGTAACAAACAAACAACTGCTCTCCCTCGCTTGTTTTGTTAATATTTTGACAAATTTCACCCACCCTCTGGCCTCCCCATTACGGATGTGCGTTGACGCATCTGAGTTCCTCCTGAAAAAGTCGCGCACGCGCCGCTACAGTGATTTTTGAGAGATTGCAGTGTTTTACTGTGTTGTTGTTTTAAGTAGGACTGACTGGAAACACAGGAATTTGTGTTGGCTAGAGTAAAAGACAATCACAAACGTCGGGCTGAGTTATGTGAACAAAGAGGCGATGAACACTTTGAACATCTTTCAAAGTAAGTGTAAGTGCTCACCTAGTTTCTAACTTGCATGTGACGTAAATTATTGTAAATGCAAATGGTGATTCCTGAACAATTATTGTAAATATGATATGATTCTAACTTTTTAAATTTGCCTAAACTACAGGAAATTATTTTACTTACGTACCTATCTAAACACTTAGTTTTAATTAGTGTTACTAAAACTTGTGTTATTTTTTGTGGAAAATTTGGAAATAAGTTAATCGAATCGTTATTAACTTATCGGTCACTTTACTCGGACGGGGTCACAGAGGTCTCGCGTATTGATGCCCCCACTTACAGCTGTTATACTGCAATACGTAACGACTTGATACAACTTACTACATTTATTGCGTTTTGAGTACATGCATTTTTTTTTTTGATTTGCTTAATGTTAGCTCTAAGGTAATTAGTATCATTGATAGTGTCTTAGCTTATAAGGATGCTCATGACTTCAATTTCACCCTGTATAGGCAATACCTTGGGTTACATTATTGCAATTTTCGTAGGGATCTTCAATTTTTTGAGAATAAAATGGAGCCTATGTTCCTAATGTAGCTTTTTATCGGTGAAAGAGTTTTTAAAATCGGTAATGTACTTTTTGATTTAATTCGTTATAAACATACAAAATCAAAACTTTATTCTTTATATTATTAGTTTAGATATGTTCTAACCTAGTGCAGAGTCGAGGGTAAAAGGTGGATGCACACAACACATAGCCGTTCATTGTGGCGGTGTTGGGGAGAGGCCTTTGTCTTACAGTGGACGATTGGCTGAAGACAGATAGATACATGCAGTAAGAAAGAAAGAAAATACATTTATCCAACCACACACATAGACATTGAGATTTTAAAAATTATAACAAAAAAAAGCAAAACATAACATTTACAAACACCAAAGGTTGTGTGGGGTTGAATAGGATACTGCCTCAGCATATTGCTACATCATAACGTTGGATAATGGTGCACATCAGAGATGACAACTTGGACTTAAAAGGAATAAATATAATATAGTTATATAAATAGCCGTATAGACATATATTACGCATTTAAATATCTGTATATACATACATGCATACATACGTAAAAGTAACTATTACTTATCTAAAAAAAGTTAATCTTAAAGGGCTAGGACCCAAAGCCGCAATATTGTATTTGATGGTTACTGCATTGACAGTGACAGATGCTATTTATCAGATTCTAAAATGGCGACGCTCTGTCATTGCGTTTGTTACAGAATAAAACAAAACTTTGTTTTATGGAAAAATGTTGTCTGTACTGATTGATCCCTTTTGTAAGCCCTCAAACCGAAAAGTACCTAAACTGTGTTAATAACTCAGTAACGTCAATTTCAATAAGCGTTCCGTAAAATTTCACAAACAGCTTACAACACGCATAAGTACTCTTTTTTAATATTGACTCCCATTACATTTATTATTAAATACTTGCATAAAACTTAAATACCGCTGCAGTTCCTTCGCTTTAACTATCATTCGAGTCATAATGTGAATTAAGCGATGCACCGAGTTTCCTTCACACGGAATTTCAAAGTTCATTCTCATTCAAAATTACTGGCAATTTGCAAGCGGTAATTCTCGGCGAACTTTGATAGTTCCCAAATAGTTTTTCATACAATTGCTTGTAGTTAAAAACTTGGCTGCCAAACGACTGAATATTTATAAGATTATGTACCTACTTAACAAAAGTTATATAGCTTGCATTATCATTACATGATATTTTGTTCAAGTTCTGCTCTTTTTATTATGATTTATAGAAAATGTTTCAGGTTCTGCAGCGCGTCAGGAATGTTTCGAGGCAAGGGTTGATTGATTTTTCGCCACTATGAGGCAACGGTGCGCATTCCTAGTGCGTAGGGTTCAAGGCGATTCCAACAGCATCCTATAAGTCATGGCTAATTGACTCCACTGTTGGTACACGAATCATTGCTGTATGATTCACGTACGACTAGTTGACTTCTGTAACTAACTGTGTTTTGTAATCGTTATTATGTTTGCTTACTAACCCTAATATTAAGTCTAAATGTTTTACTAACACGTGATCCAAGCTGGTCGAAATAAAGAATTAAAAATATATATAGAAAAGTACTTAATATGTTCTCTATGTAAGGGCAGAGTAACAATACAGTTTTCTCAACTAGACCTCAACACCAGTCTAGAGAAGGTCGTAAGGGGCAACTAAATTCAGTGACACAGTACATAGGTACCGGTACAGCATATAGGAATCGCAAATACCTCTTAAAAGTTTCGGTGAAATAGCCGACGGAGCGCGACGAAAGTGCTCGGCTACGCTCGGTCGAAACATTTGCCGTCGCGACAAGCGGGCCTGCGCCGTGAGCGTCTCCCGTACATTTTAGTACATTACAACTCCCCAAGCCACTCCCCTCCCCGCCACCGTCGCGCTCCCGTTGCGCTGCGTCGACTATGTGGCGAAACCGTAAGAGAGGTAGTACTCTAATGTAATATTAGAGGAGGGATCGTTCGGACTGTGGTCGGATATAGTAATCGCACTAAACCCTTAGTCAGTTCGCCCTATTACTAAACACTAAGAAGGGTCGACTTGTGGTTGGCAATTAGTTTTAAAATCTACCCCGAATTATGAAACAATAATAGGACCCCGATAAACAGGTCTTTCAGTGGTCTCATTAAGAAAAAAAGTCCTAAGACCATGAGAAAACATCGCAAAATATCTCAACAATACTTTGGTGCATTATCAACATCTCTGTTTTCGAAGATATTAGGCGTTGGTGACACTAATATTGGCGGAACACGCGGTCCCTGAGTAATTTCCAAATTCATGTTGGATTTAAAAATACGGCTATTGATCATATTCATACCATATTATGAATTATGATTAACAATTGTTGCTATTAATATTATTATATGGATTACTGCATCAGGCTCAAGATATCTAGCTGTGAGCTCAAATTAATATTCAATTAACCCGTATTTATCTATTAATAGATAAAAGGGTTACCGACAAAGCTTATCTAGCTGATCATTAAATGCTACTTTGTAACAATATTCAATTTCGGATTTATTTCAAACTAAATCTAGAGAGCACAAAATTAGTCACTGTGACAATCTTTGAGGGAAACTTCACCATGCAGTGGACGTCTATCGTATGATACAGTGATATTAATAGGAATATTAAAACATCGCAGTATTATGTAACTAGGTCTTTCTTTTGTGTGTATGGAATGATCGGCGCAGTTGGTCGCGAGGCCATTACAGCTTCACCGGACGAGAGGACGAGCGCGCAATCACTACGCTCTAGCCAGAAGGGCAAGGAGGCGACTAGCTCAAGGGCACCTCAATGACGAACGGCCTTGGCTAAGGCTATCGCTATGCGGCAGGGCGTATACTAAGTGTCTCGCTGTGGTGCTCTGCACCGGCCGGTGGGCAAGGGATTCTTCTACCTCGCCGGCGAGGTTGGTGCCTGATACTGTGTGCGGTATCTGTATGCGTAAGAAGCGAAATAATGGCATCAGGAGAGTGTAAGTTTATGTAAGTAGCTTAGGAACTAGTAGTTTAATCCTACTAACATTATAAACGGGAAAATTTGTAAGGATAGATATATGTATGTTACTCTTTCATGCAAAACCCACCGAAAGGATTTGATGAAACTTGACAGTATTATAGCTTATACACCAGAATTACGCAAAGGCTGCCTTGTTGGTCTAGTGGCAAAACGCATCGGTTTGTGATCACGAGGTCCTGGGTTCAAATCCTGTCGGACAAATGTAGTTTTTCTAAAGAAAACTTCTCAGTATGAGTCCGGAGTCTGGAATTGTACATACGTATGCTCCCTATTACATGTGACCTAACATAGTCGGCGAAAAGAGAGTGTACTCAGTACACCTCTGCCAACCCCGCTTGGGGAATATAGACGTGACAGTGTTTCTTTTTAAATCACAAAATAACGCGTGCGCTGGTAACAGCTAGTATAATATAAATAAGTCAATGGTAATAATATAATCATCATCATTTCAGCCTATACTTGTCCACTGCTGAACATAGGCCTCCCCAATCGCTTTCCAGCGTAACCGGTCCGATGCCACCTGCATCCAACGATTTCCTGCGATTTTCACAAGATCGTCGGTCCATCTGGCAGGCGGTCGTCCTACGCTGCGCTTGCCAATACGTGGTCTCCACTCTAGAATCTTTCTGCTCCAACGCCCGTCCGATCTTCGCGCTATGTGGCCAGCCCATTGCCACTTCAGCATGCTAATCCTGAGGGCTATGTCGGTGACCTTGGTTCTTCTACGAATCTCCTCATTCCTGATTCGATCACGTAGAGAAACGCCGAGCATAGCTCTTTCCATAGCTCGCTGAGCAACCTTGAGCTTTTTTATGAGACCTATTGTAAGAGACCACGTCTCTGATCCATATGTCATCACTGGTAACACACATTGACTAAACACTTTAGTCTTTAGGCACTGAGGTATTTTGGATGAGAAGATGTTGCGCAGTTTCCCGAACGCTGCCCAGCCGAGTTGGATTCGTCGATTGACCTCTCTCTCAAAGTTGGACCTACCTAACCGGACTGCCTGTCCCAGGTAAATGTATTCGTCGACAACTTCAAGAGTAGAGTTCCCAACGGTGAGTGCGGTGGGTACGACATGGACGTTAGACATTATTTTTGTTTTGTCCATATTCATTTTAAGACCCACTTGTTGGGATACTCTATTGAGGTCACCGAGCATTCGTCCTAGATCTTCCAGCGACTCCGCCATGACCACAATGTCGTCGGCAAATCGAAGGTGAGTGATGTATTCGCCATTGATGTTGATGCCAAGTCCTTGCCATTCCAAGAGCTTGAAGGCGTCCTCTAAGGTGGCCGTAAACAGTTTCGGAGAAATGACGTCTCCCTGTCTTACTCCTCTTTTTATGGGGATCACCTTCGTGCACTGCCCCTGTACTCGGACTGACATGGTGGCGTTATTATACAAGCACTTCAACACTTCGATGTACCTATAGTCAATGCGGCATCGCTGGAGAGATCTAAGAACCGCCCAAGTCTCGATCGAATCAAAGGCTTTCTCATAGTCCACAAACGCCAAGCATAGTGGCCGATTATACTCCTCAGTCTTCTGTATAACCTGCCGCAGCGTATGTATGTGGTCTATGGTACTAAAACCTTTCCGGAAACCGGCTTGTTCGGGAGGCTGGAAGTCATCAAGCCTTCGTTCGAGACGATTCGTAATGACTCTCGAAAACAACTTATAAACATGGCTCAGCAGTGTGATGGGCCTATAGTTCTTCAATAAGGTGTTATCACCTTTCTTGAAAAACAGCACCACCACACCCCTGTTCCATGCTTCCGGCGTTTTCCCTTCAAGCCAGACGGACTTAAATAGCCTCTGAAGGACTTTAAGTACCGGCGATCCGCCCGCCTTCAGAAGTTCTGCAGTAATTCCGTCTTCACCCGGCGCTTTGTTGTTTTTTAGTTGTTTGAGAGCCATCCTAATCTCGCACAGGCTGATGTCCGGGATATCTTCAGGATATATAATATAATAATAATAATAATAACAATAACCATGGCAACCGCTGTCAACGACACGTCGTTTTGTGTAAATAAAAATTTTTTTTGCGAAGAAATATTGAAAAGTATCCGTTTAGACATCAATAAACAACAAAAAACAACACACTTTAAGAGCAAAATTTACAATGCGAACGTGGGTTCGCAAAATGTGGATTTGGAAGAAAAACATAACACATCTGTAAATGGCCGAGCCCAGCCGAAGAAACCCCGTGCGGCTGTGTCGGCAGCGGGATGCCCGGTCACCTAGCGCACGCCCAACACCTTTGCCCGGCTCGCCCACCTCGCCCCAGCCTTCGGAGGATGAAGATTTTTTCACACCGCCGACATCTGGGGCCTCTAGCGACGATGCCGGGATATCGGCGTCTCCACCTACATCAACATCTGCGAGGAGAGGACGCCCACCGCTGCCGGCACGCCTGGGACCAGCGGGACATTGTGCTCCGCCCACGACCCCTGCTACCGGTGGTGTAGTGCGCCGCATGAGATGGACTACAGAATTAAATCTGAGTGTCATGCGGGCCTACTATGGTGCTACAGAGGGAGGAACCATCCTCACCGCTTACCGTCCGAAATTGTTGTCTCTGTTTCAGGGGCTTCACCCGACTGTCGCCGTTACTGCGCAACGACTATCGGATCAAGTACGTGCCATCCAGCGGTGCAAGTTGTTGGATGACACAGTGCTTGAGCGACTGCACCGCGAAGCACTTCCTGCTCGTACTGAATCCAACGTGCGAAGTGTTGAAGATCCTATCTCTTTGAATAACTTCGCACGATCGGAGGAGGTAAATAGCGAGCAGGTAAGTGTTAGTGACCAGCTACAGGAGCAGGTGAGGAGAGCTCTGGAGGATGCCTTTGCGGAGTATCGGTCTGCACCGATTTCCCTAAGACCATGCCTACCCCGTTTGCCCATGCATAGACGTAACATTTCGCTTGTGAGTGCCCTAGACAATGTTTTAAAGCCACACTGGGAGACCAGTGTGGACTTATGTGATACCCATTCTATTTTGTACTGTGGAGCGGTGGCGGTGTGTCGGGTGGCAGGTGTAAGATTTCCTAATCTACATCGAGCCACCCAACCCACAAATGCTAAACCACTCTGGCAGTGCAGAATAGAGCGGCGTATAAATATGGCTAGGACACTCATAGCGAAATTGTTGTGCTTCCAGGCTGGAAACAACCGCCCGAGAGTTGTGCGTTTCGTGACCCAAGCCTTTGCAGGCACACGAGTGGCTCCTGTGGACTATGTGGCAGGAGTCGCGGAACGCATAGACTACTGGAAGCAAAAAGTTTATGCATGGGCGAAGAGGATTCGCAGGTATAAGGCGAGAGCAGACAGATACCACGTGAATCGCACCTTCCAGACGAATCAAAGGAGTGTATACCAGGCTTGGGAGCGCCCCCAAGAGAGAGTGACTGACGTGCACTTGCCAAATGCGGCCGTGATGGCCGAGTTTTGGCGTAAAATTTGGTCAGTGCCCGTCACTCACTCCGAGGGCGAATGGTTTGATGTTGTTGGACGATCCTGTGGGCCCATTCAGGAAATGGAGCCCGTAGTCATAAGCCGTGAAGATCTGGCCTGTGCGGTTCGTGCGGCGCCGAACTGGAAAAGTCCGGGGCCGGATGGACTGCACGCATTCTGGCTAAAGAGGCTCCAGGGCTCACATTCTCGTCTAGCGACTCAATTCCAAGAAGCTCTTCAATTGGGATCGCTTCCTAGTTTTATGACATCGGGTGTCACTCACTTGATTCACAAATCTGGCAGTACTTCGGAACCTAAAAATTATAGACCGATTACATGTCTACCTACGGTCTATAAACTCCTTACATCCATTCTGAGAATAAAAATCAATAATCACCTTAAGGCACAGCATATTCTATCGCCTACTCAGACTGGCTGTAGGGGGGGGTCCCGGGGTACAAAGGATTTGCTCCTCATTGATATTGCCATTTGCCAACAGGTACGACGATCCAGAAAGAATGTCTCCATGGCCTGGATTGACTATAAGAAGGCCTATGATTCGGTGCCTCATACATGGCTGGGGAGGGTGCTAGAGCTGTACAGAGTACACCCGGCGCTATGCTCTTTCCTCGGTTCGTGTATGAGGCAGTGGACTACAGTTCTTCGTCACCCAGGATGTGGTGGCCTTTCTGGTTCGTCGGACTTGATAAAGATAAGCAGGGGTATCTTTCAGGGCGACAGTTTGAGTCCGTTGTGGTTCTGCTTAGCTTTGAATCCATTAAGTGCTATACTTAAGGATTCAAAGCTAGGTTACCATTTGCGGAGGGAGAGTGAGCCTATATCTTATCTACTGTACATGGATGACCTCAAGTTGTACGCTTCGAAGAAAACAGACTTGATGGAGTTGCTCAAAATAACCGGCAATTTAAGCAACGACATCGGAATGGAGTTTGGAGTAGACAAGTGTGCGATCATCCATGTACAAAGAGGGAGAGTTGAAGATTCTTTTAATCTACAGCTCTCTGAAGATATATCCCTCAGGTCTCTCTCTGAAATGGATTCCTACAAGTATCTTGGTATGTCACAAGCCTTAAGTATAGCGGAACAGGATATGAAACAATCATTGAGTGATCGGTTCTTTGCCCGCCTGATAAAAGTGTTAAAAAGCCTTCTATCAGGTGGAAATAAGGTCCGAGCTTTCAATGGTTGGGTCATGCCTGTTCTTACATACTCTTTTGGCATACTAAGGTGGACTCAGTCTGAACTGGATGCCCTGGATAGAAAGGTCCGTCGATTGCTGACAGCGTATCGTATGCATCACCCGCGGTCATCTGTTATGAGGTTGTACATCCCGCGGAAGTGCGGTGGTCGTGGGTTTTTAAACGCTAAGACACTACACAACCGCGAGGTGTGCAATCTCAGACAGTACTTTTTGAGTGTATCCGTGGTGATGTATCGAGATGTTGCCGCAATCGATAGAGGCCTAACTCCGCTTTCCTTGGCAAACAGGAACTGGCGAAGGCCCCAGGTATTAAGTACTTCGGACCGCACAGCCATATGGAAGGGCAAGGAGCTACACGGACGGTTCTATCGGGCTCTTACAGGGCCTGATGTGGACCAGCTCGCTTCCGTGACCTGGCTACGCTTCAGCAACCTTTTTGGGGAAACTGAAGGCTTTGTCTTTGCAATTATGGACGAAGTTATCATGACGAACAACTACCGGAAGCACATCCTAAAGGACGGCACGGTTGACATTTGTCGGGCATGCCACCGTCCCGGTGAGTCTATTAGACATGTAGTTTCCGGTTGTTCTCGTCTTGCTAACGGAGAGTACTTGCACAGACACAACCAAGTGGCTAGGATTATCCATCAGCAACTTGCTCTTAAATATGGCCTTGTGGACTCTGAAGTACCGTACTACCAGTACCAGCCTCTTCCAGTTCTCGAAAGTGGTCATATCACGCTCTACTGGGATCGATCTGTTATCACGGATAGGACTATTGTAGCCAATAAACCTGATATCGTGATAATAGATCGATCGATGCGTCGTGTAATGCTAGTTGATGTCACCATTCCGCATGATGAGAACCTTGTAAAGGCCGAAAAAGAAAAATTATCAAAATATTTGGACCTGGGCCATGAGGTTACCACCATGTGGAATGTTGATTCAACTATCATTATTCCGATGGTCGTTTCAGTCAACGGCCTTATAGCGAAGAGCTTCGATAAACACCTTAAGAAGCTCTCGCTAGGCAGTTGGGTGAAGGGCCTGATACAGAAGGCAGTAATGTTGGACACGGCACGCATTGTGAGGAGGTTCCTCTCTTTGGAGCCCTGACCGCCGGTAGCATGAGTCGTAAACCTTGCTGTCGGTGGAGCAAATTTTTTTATACAATATATATAAGAATATTTGTATTTTATATTATTATATATATTTTATAAGAAATTATACTGAATAAATATATACATAATAATAAAAATGTTTATTTTGTAACGCACAAGTAGTTTTATGGAAGCTTATGACTATATAGTGTACGCAACAAGATAACATGACATAAGGTAACAATTTTAGATAAAAATAGGACGTGCATTACAAAAAGGGTCCTAACTCAGCAAGTTTGCTGACTGAGGACAGCCAGCGCTGATCTTCCGTTAGCACCTTTTTGCGGACCTTCGACCTGACAGCACGACACATAAAAAAATACGCAGATTAGCGAACTCTTTGCTCTCAGTGAGACTATGAAAAAATACTAATAATAGAAAAAAAAAATACAAAATGAAACAGTAATGGTCCTATGCTAATCAACTAAATAATACTGTAACAACTCCTCCATTTCTCTCTACAACTCTCTATGTACCTATTTTGGTGGTTAGTAAATTGCTCTTAGTAATAAGGCCGCCAATTGTACCTATTATAATATTTTTTTGGTGTAAAATACCTATCCATCTATCTAGCACCTACCTATAAAGTGCTCATTTGTCTCTTCGAATGTAGGAATTTTAATATGCGCACACACTTCCCGGTGGTTGCTTCGCCATAAAACATTTATGACATTATTACAGCGGCGTGCGCCCTTATAATAAAACAAACGCAAACAATTCGGCGTGTTTTACATAATCTCTCCAAATTGGATGGATATACCTTGCGACGTGCGCTAACGGCATTACATTGAACGTAGATTGCGACCGTGTTTATAAATGTACGGCTTCGGAGATTTATTGCTTTTTTCCTTCTTAATATAGACTTCATTTTGCTAAGCGTACAGGAAAACGTCGGAATGACACAAACATGGAAAAATATTGCTTAGCCTATTTCCTTTTTTAGGCTAAGCGAAGAACCTGTATTTGCGAGGGAGCCATCAATTTTATTCTGTTAGGTATGTACCTAAGATAATGTTTTGTATTTTCCTCGTAGATTGAGAAGAAAAATAGATATCTACCACCGTCACGACTGTATTTTCTAAGAAGTAGGTGTACTGTGTACGCCTATGTGCTTAATGATGCATAATAATTTTTTGGTACTTGAACTTCAATGAGGATGAAGTATAATACTAATTCAGTATTGTTCTATATGTATTGTTCGTAGTATAGTACAGTATTCTTGTTTTACGTATTTTACATAAATAAACAATATCGTCGTTGTCACATGAATATCTGCTGTGTGCAAAAAGTATCATCATCATCATCATCATCTCAGCCTATACTTGTCCACTGCTGAAAATAGGCCTCCCCAATCGCTTTCCAGCGTAACCGGTCGGATGCCACCTGCATACAACGACTTCCTGCGATTTTCACAAGATTTTCGGTCCATCTGGCAGGCGGTCGTCCCACGCTGCGCTTGCCAATACGTGGTCTCCACTCTAGAATCTTTCTTCCCCAACGCCCGTCCGATCTACGCGCTATATGGGCCGCCCATTGCCACTTCAGCTTACTAATCTTAAGGGCTATGTCGGTGACCTTGGTTCTTCTATGAATCTCCTCATTTCTGATTCGATCGCGTAGAGAAACGCCGCGCATAGCTAGAGAGCTATGCTCGGCGTTTCTCTAGCTATGGAGAGCCCTAGCTCGCTGAGCAACTCTGAGCTTTTTTATGAGACTTATTGTAATAGACCACGTCTCTGATCCATATATCATCCCTGGTAACACACATTGACTAGAAACTTTAATCTTAAGTAAAGTATAACTTCGAGATATTGAATAAGAACATTTTCCTTTAATTTTTTATGTGAAGCAGATATTTTTAACATATTTTTAGCCACCATAATTCGGCGTATAATGTTTGGACTCATATAGCCGCCGTTTATATGAAAATTTGGTTAGTAAACTAGTCATAATAGTCAAAATGTCGATATTTCCAAAAATTGCACAAAGTCTTCAAAAAGTCTTCAAAGACTGAAAGCGATGAATGAAGGTGTACAAATGGGTGACTTAGTGGTAAACCATCTACTTTATGCAGATGACGCGGTTTTAATAGCGCCAACAGCCACTGATCTGCAAACACTAGTCACAGTTATGAAAGACGACTGCATGATCAATGGCTTACACTTGAATGTGAAGAAAACCAAGATTATGGTTTTTGAAAGGGAAGAAACCAGAACGAATGTAAGGATTGTGGTTGGTAACGATGTGCTGGAGCAAGTGAATGAGTTTGTATATCTTGGATGCGCCTTCAGTAAGGATGGGAAATACACCGCTGACATAGAGAGAAGAGTGAGTGCAGGGAACAGAGTGAATAATGCGATGGGAAAGCTACTCGGGAGCCGGCACTTAAGCCATAAGGCGCAGCTGGCCATACATAACGGAGTTCTTGTCCCAACGCTGTTATATGGTAGCGAGAGCTGGGTATGTAAGAAGGAGAATGAAAGTAGGATAAATGCGGTAGAAATGCGAGCTCTGCGGAAGATGTGCGGAGTGAAGCTGACCGACCGCATTAGCAACAGCATAGTAAGACAGCGAGTAGGTATGAAAGATTGTATCGGTATAAAGATGAGAAAGGGCATGCTCCGTTGGTTCGGGCATATAGAAAGAATGCCAGATGAAAGAATGACAAAACAGATATACAATGTGAAAGTGGAAGGATGCAGGTACCGGGGAAGACCTAGACTATCTTACCACGACCAAATAAACCGAGTCTTATCTGATGGAAAAGTCAAGAGTCTCCGTAACCGGCGAGCGTGTATGAGACAAACTATGAGAGTCGAGGAAGCCAGAGAGGTATGTAAGGAAAGAACCTGTTGGAACTCTGTACTCTCTGCCTACCCCGCAAGGGATCTGGCGTGAGGTTATAGGTGCACATAGTAAATATTTATTTGACAACGACGATATTCCGATCTTGAGCTGTGTAATTATTGCATAAAATGCACGATTTCATCGAAGTATGTGCAACCGATAAGATAACATAAGAGCTACAGGGATTTAAAAAATAAAAACCTAGATACTATGCCCCTCACTAGATATTATGCCGTGGGTGCGTTTACAAACATTAAATTCACGTACACAAATACCCAGACTGAAACAAATATTTGCGGGTCAAATAAAGATGGGACAAATCTTTGTTTGACCAAATCCAAGGCCGAGCGGCCTGAACACTTAATCACTGATCCAAGCCGTTCGCCAAATTATATTTGGATATTTATAATTATAAATAAATTACTATGAGAGTCGAGGAAGCCAGAGAGGTATGTAAGGAAAGAACCTGTTGGAACTCTGTACTCTCTGCCTACCCCGCAAGGGATCTGGCGTGAGGTTATAGATAGATAGATAGATAGATAAATAAATTCATACAATACAGTCTCTTGAGGGCAATTAAAATGTTCAAGTCTCCTTTGATACCCAAGATACACATCGCACCGCTTCTAACGACTCAACATTAAACATCATATAATGATCTTGTAATAAGATCTTTCTACAGACACACCTGTCTCGTCCTTTTTAAGTAAGTCACATTTATATACGCTTTAAATCTCCATATTATTTTGTAGAAAAACTCTTCAAAGAATACAAATTTCGAAAAATGTTTCTCTATTAGAAGTCATCAAAAACCAATAAGTACTTGAGTCCGCACCGATAGAATATTCATTGTACAAGGTTAATAGTTGCTACGACCTCGATGTCAAACAGCAACAAAGACTCTATTTTTACAAGGAAAATCAGTTAGTCATATTTTTATTTATTTATTTATTTATTTTTTATTTTTTTTAAAAACGTAGCCCCACACTAGGATTTATTCCTGTATCGTGGGTGCGTTTACAAACATGAAAATTCACAAACAAATACCCAGACCACACACATATACAGATATCACATTGGTAAGTAAAATTCGGTATCGATGAAATCACAAGGTGGCTGCGGTGATATACACACGTAGAAATTATGCTAAACCGGTGGAAATTCAAAAAGCAAATGACTGTCGGGTTCTAACGAGCACTCTGTGTGAATATTGGCAAAGTTCTGGGAGCCAGTGGCTCTCAAAGTGAGTGGGATCGACCCTTTTGTAGTTGAGAGTTGTACGGCTAGTAGTATCGGGGTTATGAAGTATTTTGAGTTCTTGAAAACAATCGTTGCTTGGTAAAGTGCCATCACATTTTCTTTCGGTAAATATTTTACATGATGATGTCTGAATATTACTATATACCCACATTCTAGAAGTAAAAGCCCTAGTCGGGAAACATTGCCAAAGTTTAAAGTACTTTTTCGGAAGCGGCCAGGGCGGGTGCGTTAATTTTTTGCCGACGTTTGCTAAAAAAAGTGATAATTCAAAAACAACAGCGAATTTTCACTTGAAATAAAAAGTAAACGACTTTATGATAATGACGTGTTTTAGTTAGTTATAATGTATATTATTGGAAAAATTAAACTAACTTTAGTTTAATTTTTACAATAATGTAAAGGTTTACGACCATTTTTTTGGAAAAAATAGAAAGAATTCATCTTATTCTGGTATTGTACACATAAATATATACAAATAAACGTTTATTTTACAAAATTATAACCTAAAATACCTAAAAGAGACATACCGTAGATAACATTTTTCAACTCCCGATAACATAATGTACACAAACGTTTCACTAACACGTTCTAACAAGAATTCTTTTATAATTCATTCATCAATAACAATAACACGTTTTATTTGTTTACACTTACGGCACTTGACAGCCACTTAGCGGCCTCGCGCGCTTATCGGATATTTTCGCTAGTAGAAATATTGATAACATATATTTTATGTGATTTAGCGGTTAAGGCTTTTACTTCAATTAGTAAACTCATCTTTAGGAGTGTGTATATAGTTGCACTTTTTAAAGCGCCACAAATTCGAAGGAAAACATGATGAGAAGAGATATCTATAAAATAATAAGAATATAAAATAACTAAGCAGATTCAAACGCAAACAAAACTATTAGTAAATCAAATATGTGTACTAATTTTTTGTTCTCTTATTTCTTCGAAAAATGTACGGCTTTATTTCGATGTAGTATTAAACAAAACATAATTAAAGACTATTCCGTTATATTGCAGAATGTTTGAGAGCTAGTGTTCTGAAATATTCCTGGCGAGCACTTGCAGCGGTTCGCGTTATTGGATTATGGGTGCATACATTTTTGTAATCAGACATATCACTTTGAGGAGCTCTCCGCAACGAATACGCGCGGTTCATTGAATTAGTCTGGCGCCGACGGATCTAAGGGGGTAAATACGAACAGTTTGACATTAGCATAACGTCATCGAGTTCATACGGCATCCTTTTCACTCTACAAATTTTACAAATAAAGATGAACGCGACAGCACGCTTTCTCGACACTAACATTAATTTGTTCGTAAGCTCTCCGCTAGTCTACTGGTATGTTCTTCACATTGCCAATTTCCATTTGGAGACATTTTAGATAAAGAATTTTGTGTAATGATATAATTGCGTGATATGATATAGATAGATAGATAGAATTTTGTGTAAGGTAGCTAAAGAGGTATGTAAGGAAAGAACCTGTTGGAACTCTGTACTCTCTGCCTACCCCGCAAGGGTTCTGGCGTGATGATATAGATAGATAGATAGACTTTTGTGTAACATTTTGTTTAGACACTATTTAATGTTTCTATCAGTTAGGGAGTAGTTTATGTTTTGTATATGTTTAAGATTTTATGTTTTATGTACTTATGACATAGACGAACTTAATGCCTGAAGCATTTTCTGCTAGTCTTCCTCCGGATGGTATAAAATACACAAGTTTCATGGCGCTTAAAATTTTATTACACCATGTTTTTTAACCAATATCATCTTAGAAGCTAATCTGAATCAATTTTAAGTAATAAGAATAAATCGAGTTAAGAGAAGTTACGTTATACTTCATCATGCAGAACGAATGCTGCTTGGTAGAGACATTAATTTTGTATCAGTAATATTATATTTGGGTTATTAAACTACGATAAAGGGATATCTACGGTTAAAGGACATAAAAAACCTATAAACCTTGTTGCTATTTATGGTATTCCAAAATAACGCCCGCCAGGACAATAGTGCTATTTCGGCGTTGCCCAAACAAACCGTGCACAAGTTAGGACATAACCTAATACTCGTTGCGGGGTCATTCACCCTGAGTATCGCACAGGTGTTGCACTCAAAGTAGACTGTCCACAAAGTGCACTAACCATTTAGTACAATGTGTTGCTATATTAGATTTTGTTCTTTAAGAAAACGTTACCCCGCAATATTAATTAGTTTTTGTCGTGAGTGCGTCAAACACAAACATCCATTTTTTTATCAATTAGCAGTTTCCCGCGACTACGTACCCGGTCCACAACAGCACCACCTACCGGGTCTATGTTATATAGCCTATATTACTTAGGATAAGGGAGCTTTCTAATGGTGAATTTTTTTTTTTTTAAATCAGTCCAAAGATAAGTTTAGATAAACAACAACTGCTCTACTCGGTGATCAGAGTAGCCTACACTCTAAGTATGCTACTTTCTTAGAAATACATTAAATTTATAATTATGGCCTTCATTATAATGCAATTTTTAAGTAAGGTAGAAAAAATCTGCTATTGGAGTCGTACATTCATGTAAGTTTTTGAGTTTAGAAAACTCTTTTTATAATTTTATAAAACTGGACCCCACTTTCAGTTTGCTCCAGTCAATAATGTTAATGAGTTGATGACGGGAATGGAATAACATGTACCATATTATTCTGATCCATACCCAGGAGTCACTGTAAATAAAATATGAATTATACCTATATACACGGTGTCATTTTAGTCGTTGTGGAGCGAAATACCAGGTGATGTATCCAAATGCCTACTGTTGATTAGTAAGAAAAAATGAATAGAAAGAAGATTTCAAAAAGTATTATATACCGACTGACCTCTCCGAATATCATATCTTGGGTGAAAATCCGAAACATCGAAGGTATCTACCGGTCAACCGACGAACTACGCCATCCGTCAATGTCATTTTCCACCTTGTATAGGTGTTTTTATCAATTCAGGATTATTATGGAGATGTTAATTACTAAACCAAGATTATGGTTTTTGAAAGGGAAGAAACCAGAACGAATGTAAGGATTGTGGTTGGTAACGATGTGCTGGAGCAAGTGAATGAGTTTGTATATCTTGGATGCGCCTTCAGTAAGAATGGGAAATACACCGCTGATATAGAGAGAAGAGTGAGTGCAGGGAACAGAGTGAATGGAGCGATGGGAAAGCTACTTGGGAGCCGGCACTTAAGCCATAAGGCGCAGCTGGCCATACATAACGGAGTTCTTGTCCCAACGCTGTTATATGGTAGCGAGAACTGGGTATGTAAGAAGGAGAATGAAAGTAGGATAAATGCGGTAGAAATGCGCACTCTGCGGAAGATGTGCGGAGTAAAGCTGACCGACCGCATTAGCAACAGCGTAGTAAGACAGCGAGTAGGTATGAAAGATAGTATCGGTGTAAAGATGAGAAAGGGCATGCTCCGTTGGTTCGGGCATATAGAAAGAATGCCAGAGGAAAGAATGACAAAACAGATATACAATGTGAAAGTGGAAGGATGCAGGTACCGGGAAAGACCTAGACTATCTTACCACGACCAAATAAACCGAGTCTTATCTGATGGAAAAGTCAAGAGTCTCCGTAACCGGCGAGCGTGTATGAGACGAACTATGAGAGTCGAGGAAGCCAGTGAGGAATAGAAGGAAAGAACCTGTTGGAACTCTGTACTCTCTGCCTACTCCGCAAGGGATCTGGCGTGAGGTTATAGATAGATAGATAGATGTTAATTACTGAAGTGTTCTTTTTTATTTCTTTTAGTACCATTGAATAGAAGACACCTGGACTTTCGCTCCTGGACGGCTAAAATAACATTGTGTATACAGGTATAATTTTTGGTCACTCAAGAAAGTAGTCATGTATCAAGAAAGTATAATAGTTATGTGCCACACGTACGTAATTCCTAATTTATCCTAAGCCACGTCATAGTGTCCAAAATCTTCAGGCTCTGACGTTCAGCTTTACGATGTCAAGTCATCGTTACTGAACAGATGGGTCCAGCAAGTTTAATATTTAGGCACACAATACCCTGAGTCAAGAAGAACCGATGAAGGTTTATGACTGTCCTAAGTTCTGCCCTGTATTGTTACAACGCTATAATATGTTCTAAGAATAAATATTTTAGAAATAAGAAATACTCTCACGCCTTTATTCCGTAAGCGGGGATAGCAGAGGCGTACGTACGTAGTACGTAGAGGTTCCATGTAAAAGAGGTCGAGGTTATTATCATATATATGCCGGGTACAATTCCAGACTTCGGATAGATACTAGAAATTTATCTATAGATAAAATACTTTTATATGAACCTAGGATTAGACACTAAACCGACGAAGCAGTCACTAAATAATTTCAGCAACCAAATATAAAATTTTATATTTCTTAATATGTCGGTATCGAAATCAGCGAAGACTTTAGGTGAGCTAGTCGATATTTTTTTTTATTTTTTTGTGAATGTAATACAGAAAAATATCAGAGGCAAACGAAAATGAGTCACAGTTAAGCCCTCGTAAAATTATTTCATTATTTTTCTACAAATTAAAGGCTGCTTCTTATAATAAAAGTCGAGTAATATTTCACTCAGTGGTTTTTTTGATGTACGTAAACCTGATAGTTAGATGAAAGAGCAAGTATTTTTTATGAATAGCTCTTAAATTTGACTGTCGTCTATACCTTTTTCATTTTACATAATTTAAAGATTCTTCGGAAAGTGACTATAAGGGCTTAAGTAAAAAGGCTACGGGTGAATCGAGTCACTAAATATGTTTTGAATAAATTAATATTAACTTTGAAAAAATAATAATCATATTTATTTATTATTCACTAAACAAAAGTACTTACATTTTAAAAGGGACTAATATAGTATTTTTTGTAGTGCACCATTTGGGAGAGTGATATTTGCACTAGGATTATCCTGTCCGACAGGCCCCCGACACGAAAGTGTAATTATTATTTAAGTGACTTAGGATCTAGTGACATGTAGGTAAGTAAATGCGTGGTTCTGCGTGTGTCTGCGTGTGTATGTGTTTGTGTGTGTGTGTGTGTATGTGTGAGAGAGAGAGAGAGAGAGAGTGCGCATGTGTGTGTAGGTGTTATAAGTGTTGGTGCACGCGGAGCATGTTCGGTACATAATATGTAATAAAATATATTACGTAGCATATATAATATCAATTCTAGATTGTGTAGTATAAAATTATTAGTGCTTATATTTTATCATTAGAACAAGGCTCTAACTTTATTCAGGAAAATTAATAAAATACAATAGAAGCGACATCAAAAGCTCGTAATGCCTACGGAGTCTATTACCGAAGCAATAGGATCTGCTGTAGAGAATACTTAAAGAGGAAATTAGAATACATTTCAATTTCGTTTGCCAGTTACGGCCTATTGGGTTGCTCGTAAAAAACGGTTTTTGACCAAAGTTTTCGGCTCAAATGTTTGAGAGAGGTGAAAATGTGGAAAAATAATCAAAAGTTTGAATTTGGATATGAAATAGGTAAATTATATTGTTTGAAAAAATAGTAGTTGTGATTTTTTTAAGAATGCACAGTTAGGATACGCACTTAATTATTTTAATAAAATCGTGAACGAGATTTAATTCAATCTTCCGTCACATACTCTATCTCTCAGTGACGATAGTGGCGTAGGAGCTGATATTGTCCTAATAAGTATTTTTAGTCTTACAATTTTCATTACAAAACATTATATTTGAATATGGCACAAACTTTGATTCAAAATAACACACTAATGAATTTCCAAATAATTACGATACCGGTCGAAATGAAACGTAACGCGTTCAAGTTTTGCTAGTTTTTCAGTAGGTCTCTAGTCACACTTTAGTTTCACAATTACATTAAAACATAACAAATCAGCTCACACTGTTCCACAGCTGGGCAAAGGCGATCTCGAATATATGTATACCTTTTTGAATAAAATTTAACTAAAAATCAGCTACAGTATAAGTCCCGAGAGCTACAAAAATATAAATAAGCGTACACACTATTCTCATTAAATAAACTTATTTTTAAATATAGCCCTAAAAAGGCAAGGTAAAAAATCCACCGCCACGAACACCTCGACCGTATAGAGATAAAAAAAATGTATTTCGTAATGGGCGCATTTAAAAATGTAGCGCACGGTTAGTGGGAAGATAGTTGCAGTTGAAATTTTCTTTTCAAGAGGGAAAATTTTCACTCTCGCCTCCTCATTAGTGCGGGAGGCTTTTGAGTGAGAGCATCCCGCTTTGCCACTGCGATTCGCTCGACATTTCCATATGTTTCGTTCCTGCGTTAGCACTAGAAAAATATGCAGGCAGTTCACTTGAGTGTTTAGGTTATTTAGAATTGCGAATGCTGGTTGCTCGATTTTACGATTTTTTTTATGGAGGTAGATTTATGTTTTTATTTTCTTGTTCCAGAGATGGGCAGAATGTAATGTAATCTGATTACATTTTGCCCATCTCTGTCTTGTTCCATTAGATGTTCTTCTGAGTTTGGTTGGTTTCAATTAAAGTGAAAGGTTAGTAATTGGTTGTGATTTTGTCTTCTACAGTTTCGTTATTATTTTGTTTTTTTTTAAGACGAAGCCATAGGAATTATTCCTGTGTCATGGGTGCGTTTCAAACATGAATTTCATGTGCACAAACACACATACTGAAACAAATATTTGTAGGACACCAAAAGATTGGCCGTGCAAAGCCGTGACTTCTCGATCAAGCTCATCACTGGATTAAGCGGTCCATCAAATATTATCTGAACCCTGAACCTATAAAAAAAATATATTAAGCGCAAGGCAGTGTTTTTTTTCATTGAACCCTTAACGGACGTAGCTATATTGAACCACGATAACAATTTATATAGAAATTGCATTATAGTAAAATATATTACGATATAGTGCAAATTGAATAAATAAAACGAATCTCCACACAGAATTCTATTAAACATCTATTATAGGAAAAAAGTTACCCGAATAAAGAGACCTATAAATTTTATTTTCAGATACATATATTCCTATATTATATACCTTGTATTCGCCTGCCTCATTACCTGTTCGATTAAAAATCTCATTACAATACAAATGACATACCTGCCAGAAACTATGTGCTTATTTACGTCAGTGACAAATTGTAATCAAATGTAAATACCTACCCTATATTAAACGACCTTTTAATTAACCTTTCTAGTTGACTTACGTAACGCAATGAATGAACTAATTAAAATTTCATATCCATACACTCCTGCATAGCATGCTATCTCGGTCATTGACAGAGATCAATAATGCTTTCAAGTTCATTGATCTGACAGTGTGATAACGCGGATAGATTACAAATCACTTGTAATGAGTGCAGGCTGTTTTGACGGTCAATTGTCAAATTATAATCTATAGTAATGAGATGTTAAAATCAAGTGGCTTCACGATTCGTTATTTCATAGATTATTACTTGAATATTGTTGTTATAAAATTTGAATATTTCAAATTATGGTTAATTAATTATCAAACTCAAACTCAAATAATGTATTTTGTATAAGCCCTGAGGGGGCGCTTACAAGCAGTCAATCTACCACCGGATCGAAACGCGGCCTCCACTGAGAAGATCCGGCGAAGAAACTCAGCGGGCTTGTCTTTTTTATTTACTCCTCTTTCTCTTTTTTCTTTTCTTTTTCAATTAAATAGTTTACGATCTAGCTCCAGTGTGATGCCTTACAATTAAAATATGAAGCTAATGATCTGTAAAGAGTGTCTAAGAGATTCCAGATGGACCAGTGTATTCCAGACTGGTGGAAAAGCCATCACTCCCCTCGACCATATTGAAGAGAAGGGAGTGATCCGCGCCAGACAATTCAATTTTCCATTTAATATACATTGTGATTCATTCCTGTTATTGCATCAGAAAAGGGACTATATAGCTAAAAATAGTGTCAAAAATTGATACCTAAAAGAGCAGTTATGAACATTTTCTTACAAAGTTTGTTACCAAATAAAATAACTAGGAACAATTAAGATTTTGGTAGTGTCCGACTGAAGCCTCGAAGCCGAGGCTTCAGCTAAACTTCGACCGAAGTCGAAGTTTTTCAGTAAGCACCGAAACTGGACGATCTTTTACGATTTACGACTTACGAATGCTTTTAAGTAAATGAATATTATAAATAATATTATTTTTTATTTTAAGCCCTGTTAAGAAACTGTCCCTACGTTGGGCACGTGTCTCCTCTCAAACTGAGAAGGTTTAGGCCATAGTCCACCACGCTGGCCCAGTGCGGGTTGGTGAACTTCACACACCTTCGAGAAACTCTTAGGCATGCAGGTTTCCTCACGATGTTTTCCATCACCGTTAATGCAAGTGATAATTAATTTTTAATACGCACATGCTTTCGAAAAGACAGAAATGCTTGCCTGGGTTTGAACCGTAGATCGTAGAACGTGAAGATCGTAGAACGGTTAACGCAGAGTGGTATACCACAGTTTGTTTACCACAAGTCATCGCCGAACTTCGAAAATCTAACTCAAAGCGACGCATCATCCTGCACCAAGAGAACGCAAGCTCACAAAGCGCTTGTCAAACGATTGAGTATTTGAAGCAGGAAAAAGTAGAAATTCTTGATCATCCTCCATACAGTCCTGACCTAAGCCCTAACAATTTCTTTACATTTCCTAAAATTAAGAAAAGTCTTCGTGGTCAAAGGTTCCAGTCCGGTGAAGAAGCAGTCGACGCTTTCAAGTCAGCCATTTTGAACACCCCCACTTTAGAGTGGAATAAATGTTATAATAACTGGTTTGAGCGAATGGAAAAGTATATTAAGCTACGTGGTGAATACTTTGAAAAACAATAAAAAGTACTATAAGGTTCTAGTTTTTTTCTTCAAACGACAAAATTTAAAAGGCGTGCCTCGTAACGGCGAAGGAAAACATCATAAGGAAACCTGAATGCATAAGAGTTTCTCTAAGGTGTGTGAAGTTTGCCAACCGGCACTGGGCCAGCGTGGTGGACAATGGCCTAAACCCTCTCAGTTTGAGAGGAGGCCCGTGCCCAATGGTGGAACAGTTTCTGAACAGGGCTAATGTTATAATGTTATTATTTATAAATTTATAGAAAAAAAACGTGTTTTGCAGCCCTGCAAGGCTGGCGCGGGCGGCGGGGCGCGACAAGACATATATCACAGATTATGTCGCCCTAAGAGTAAGATCCATAACCGTTTGTCTTATGTCCTAGCACGGCACGCGTGACAAAAGTTTCAATAATTGTATTATATTGATACATTTGCAATCGAATCGCGGGCTGAAATTTTGTCCCACATGAATTAAGTTTTTTCGTTCTGCCAGTGCGATGACCACGAAGCAAATATAAAGAGGAGATAGCATTATTAGATTTTCCTATATAATCAAGCGTGTCACTATACGGGGTGGCTCTGGACTAAGAGGACGTTACACGCCGCCCACTTCTTATTTACCATCTCTTTGGAAATGACAGTCTGCATAAACTACGCCCACCACGATGACATCACGGCCTAGTTGGAAGACACCTAAGGAAGACACAGTCCACAGTTGCTTAGGCCGATTCCTCTTTATATAATCGTGGCGGTAAATCAGCTGCGCGGATCGGGTCAATGGAACCATATCATACTACGAAGCATGCCTTTTAAGTTTTGTCGTTTGAAGAAAAAACACTACTAGAACCTTATAGTACTTTTTATTGTTTTTCAAAGTATTCACCACGTAGCTTAATACACTTTTCCATTCGCTCAAACCAGTTATTATAACATTTATTCCACTCTAAAGTGGGGGTGTTCAAAATGGCTGACTTGAAAGCGTCGACTGCTTCTTCACTGGACTGGAACCTTTGACCACGAAGACTTTTCTTAATTTTAGGAAATGTAAAGAAATCGTTAGGGCTTAGGTCAGGACTATATGGAAGATGGTCAAGAATTTCTACTTTTTCCTGCTTCAAATACTCAATCGTTTGACGAGCGCTGTGTGAGCTTGCCTTGTCGTGGTGCAGGATGATGCGTCGCTTTGAGTTAGATTTTCGAAGTTCGGCGATGACTTGTGGTAAACAAACTGTGGTATACCACTCTGCGTTAACCGTTCTACGATCTTCAAGTGCAATAGTTGCAACATGGCCGGTTTTTCCAACGAACGTGGCCACCATCTTCTTTGAAGTGCTTCGAGAACGAACAACTTTAGTCGGCTTTGGCTCGTCTTGAAAGACCCAGATTGTAGATTGTTGTTTGGAATCAGGATCGTAGGCATAGATCCAAGATTCGTCACCACTGATGATACCGTAGACGTGATTTGACTCTCCTCGGTTGAACCTTTGCAGAGTTTTCTTACACCATCTGACGCGGGCCGCCTTGTGATCGTCGGAAAGAAGATGCGGTATTCAACGGCAAACTAGCTTTCTCACACCAAGCGCTTCATGCAAGATCTTCTGAATGGTTGTCCCTGAGATGCCTAATAGAGCCTCTATCTCTCGATACATCACATGACGATCTTCGAGAATTAGTTGTCTCAGAGCAATGATGTTATCTTCAGTGAAGGCGGATTTTGGGCGTCCTTCGCGAGATTTGTCACTAACACTAGTATGTCCACGCTGGAATTCTAAATACCAGCGTTCGACAGTCCGCAGACATGGGGCTTCATCACTGGACACAGATGTTAGCTCTTCAAAACACTGAAGCCGTGTCAGGCCTTTTCTAAAGTTGTGGAAAATTATTGCACGAACATTTTCCTTAGAAAGATTCATTTTCGTACGTAACCTGACAGATTCCAATCGACGCTGTGACTAAAAAATAGCATTAATCCTAATACTTTCAACTGTTTTGAGATTCAAAATTTAAACACATTCGAATATAGAACAGCTCCAAATTCTAAATTGCCGGGAAATATGGAAACGACAGAACTTAAAAGGCATGCCTCGTATTTACATACCTGCCTCATTCACTTGAAAAATATTTTTTTTTTAATCAAAATCCCACATTCGGAATTATTTCTGTGTCGTGGGTGCAATTACAAACATGACATTTATATAAATAAACTTCCATACCGAAACAAATATTTGTGGGTCACACAAAGATTTGTCCCGTGCTGAGATCGAACCGGCGACTTTCTTAACCACTTGACTAACTTGACCATGGGTGCTGCAAAGCACTCGAAACGTCGGCAACTTCAAAATCAAAAATAAACCGCGATAAAATCCGTAAAATAGTTTTATTTCACTCGACTAAGTTCGCCAAAAGGTTAAAAAAGCGGCTAAAATAAGCACAGCGAATCACATCCAAATTATGTTCATTCACGTCTTCAGGTCTCAAGTTAAACATTATTACTTAACTGAATAACCTGAATGATTAAAATTCCATGTGCTAGTCATTTTATGCTGTACATTCATATCCAGTACTGTTATTATTCTTTATACCATTTATAAATTATTTAAGTAGTACATGATAGATTAATTTTAATTTATTTATTAAGTACTCTTGTGATTACACCTATTCTTGTGATTTCTTTAGATTCTCTCCATCCAAAGGTTGCCTGGAAGAGATCACTATTGGTGATAAAGCCGCCCATTGTTACACTACCTTGTGAATTTATAAAGTTATATTCATATATTGTGTCTTTAGTGGAACAAGAAAGTGGTATATATCTATCTACTACACTTCCTCATTTGTTATTCAATAATAAATTAAAAATATACACCGGAATGCCTATATTCCCCAAGCGGGAGTGGCAGAGGTCTACTGAGTACATCCACTTTTCGCCGACGATGTTAGGTCCCATGTAATCTAGACTTCTAAGCCTAAAGACAAAAGTCTTTAATCAGTGCGTCCTGCCCGTTATGACATATGGAGCCGAGACGTGGACACTCACGGTTGGAATGGTTCATAAATTTAAAGTCACTCAGCGAGCTATGGAAAGGGCTATGCTCGGAGTTTCTCTGAAGGATAGAATCCGGAACGAAGTCATTCGACAGAGAACCAAAGTTATCGACATAGCCCACCGGATTAGTAAGCTGAAGTGGCAATGGGCCGGTCACATTAGCCGAACAACCGATAACCGCTGGGACAAACGAGTTCTTGAGTGGAGACCGCGGACTGGCAAACGTAATGCAGGACGCCCTCAGGCTAGGTGGAGCGATGACCTTCGTAGGGCGGCTGGCAGAAACTGGATGCGAGTAGCCGAGGATCGTACCCAGTGGCGTGCACTTGGAGAGGCCTATGTCCAGCAGTGGACTGTTATAGGCTGATGATGATGATGATGAATCTAGACTTCGGACTCATACTGGGAAGTTTTTCGTTAGAAAAACTTTATTTGTCCAACCTAGGATTTGAAACCAGGACCTCGTGATCACCAAGCGATTTGCAACTAGACCAACGAGGCAGAAAATAATAATAATTATTATTATAAGCCTATACTGTCTCACTGCAAGGCTTCCCCTCCCTTCTTCACCATAGCCCGGTCCAGCGCAAGCTGATCCTTATCATAGGAGTCCAGCTCGTCTCGCCACCACTTTCTGGGCCAGCCGCGCTGCTGTTTCCCGCCTGGAGGGGCATACTGTTAATTATTAACTATACACAATGGAAAATCTAGGTTAAAGAACTGGTTCAAGAACTTTTACGACATTTGGCATTTTCCCATCTGCTAAATAAACCTCCTATATAACGAAATTAAACAATCGAAAAGCTCCAAGTAATAGTTTTTTATTTATATGAAATTTTATACAGTATTTTGATTTTGTAAAATAAAATCATATAGTCGTCCCGATGCTTATTTTTCAGCAGCGAATGAATATTAAACTCATCGGTGTTATTAATAAAATAGAATTACAAAATACAATACCTATTAATAAAATGCTTGCAATTTACACATGAAGCCTTCTGAAAATATAATAATTGTTTTGAGTATACACTAGTGTACTTACTACCCATGTATTATCCGCGTAATTGTATTTTGTGATTCACTTTCGAGAGTAACATTTAGATGGTCTGCATTTTCTAAAGCTGCTGAATCGCTTTTTTGTTTACACATACCTACCTATGTGACTGTGTTTGATCGTGTTATAACTTTTGTTCCCAACTCCCAAGGCAGAGAATTTTTTTTATTGAATTAAAATAAACACCGCCACGCCTATATTCCTCTAGCGGGTGTGGCAAAGGTGTACTGTGTATACCCACTTTTATAATAGCCGACGATGTTAGATCCCATGTAATAGGGGGCGTGCCTATTGACATATATCAGGCACAATTCCGGACTCCGGATATATACTGAAATGTTTTCGTTATAAAAACTTCCTTTGTTCGACCTGGAATTTGAATCCAGGATCTCGTGATCACCAAGCGATGCGCTTTGCCATTAGACCAACGAGGCAGTAAAATTGAATTTAATTAAAAAAAAACCTATTTATTCCTCCTAAAAACTGCTACAAGACAATTAGTGACCTACAAGAACAACAACAAGAAGAACAACAACCTATAAGAAGAATAACAACCTACAAGAAGAACAACAACCTACAAGAAGAACAACAACCTACAAGAAGAATAACAACCTACGAGAAGAACAACAACCTACAAGAAGAACAACAACCTACAAGAAGAATAACAACCTACAAGAAAAGGATACATACCTATCGTCTACTCCAATCAAACTTTAAACATTTTTCACTCAACATAAAAACGTTGATTTTGCTAACAGCATTTTTATTACGATGTCTTCGGAAATTATGACGCCTTCATATTATACTTCTTATAGATTACAATCACAACTAAACAGTTGGTTTACAAAGTTTTGAAGTTTGATTAGAGTAGACTATACAATTTTTGACGTTATTCTAAGACAATTGTAGTTGTACGTGCCACCTTGAATTGATAACGTTGTACTTCGTGTAATAACACTAAGCTAGCTAAACCAATTCTCAGAGAATAATGGTGTAATGATAAGCGAGCAATAAACGCGTGATAGAGCTATTAATTTGACTATTGCGAGTTGGTTTCGATGGCTTTATAGCTTGGCATTTATATAAAGGAAAGATAAAGAAGCACAACCTTTTATAATTATATGGTAAATTAAACTATAAGCCTCGTTGTTTTAGTGGCGTATAATATGGTTAGCGATTACTAAGTCCTGGGTTTGAATAGGTTGGACCAACTGTGAAATTTACAAGTTTTTATTTAACTTGCAATGTTCGTATGTCTGTCTGTCTTTGCGGTTCAAATCTTGTGATCCATTTGAAATAAAACTATTTTACGGATTTTATCGCGGTTTATTTTTTTATTTTTCGTTCCCGACGTTTCGAGTGCTTTGCAGCACCCATGGTCACGGGAGGGACTGAGGTGTTAGACGTCCAATAGGCATAGTTGTTCCGGGGTACCCTCAAACTTCTTAATTATTTTTGTTGTTGTTGGTCCGATCTACGCAGAATGAGCTCACGGTGTCTTGAGGTCTTGCAGTGTTATGCTTGGTTTTGGATTTGATTATATTAATTACCGGATCCCAAGACGATGGAAGCACCCAGCCATCTTCTCTATTGAAATTAGGATGTTTTTAATTTCAATAGCCTCGCGAACCATCCTTGGTAGGAATCGGTGTTCTTTCACGAGGATTTGTGGTCTATCAAATCTGATGTTATGGCGGGTGCGGTCAAGGACATGTTCACAGACTGCAGACTTCTTTGAGCGACGACGGCGACGAAAAAAATAAACCGCGATAAAATCCGTAAAATAGTTTTATTTCATGTGTAATATTCGCGTAAATCTAAGAACTCAATTTGTGATCCATTTTTCAAGAACTTGCGGGTATCTGATTGAGCTGAAATTTGGTATACTTCTATAAGTTCGGTGACAATGCAATAATATGGTACCATGGAGCTGGTCTGATGATGGAGTCGGAAGGATATATATTCGTTGTGTTTTTGCTATAAAAGCTTGTTTTTAAAAAGGTCGTTTTAAATTAAAATTATTTCATATCAACATTGAATAAGCATTACCATTCAACGTGGCGATACTGCCAGTCTTGGCACACTCCCAAGTGACGGCGATTTGGCACACATTTATTTATTGCAAATAATATATGTGGATGTTGTTTTATACCTTGTCTTTAATTTATAAATAATAATTCTTTTGATTTTTTACAAGCTTTTATTTAACTTAAAATGTTTATTTAAGTCAAGTCTTGAAAGCTAAATTAGGACCACTTTCTCTTATCCTACGTAGTTGATTCAGTTCCGATAAGAATGCATTTATATGATAAAAGTCAGGCCTAAACTTACACCCAGGATTAACTCCAGACAAAGCAACTCATCACGGCCAACAGCATAGACACGAAATTTAGTATACCTAGTACCTTTTATAGAAGCTAGTTTTAAGAAATGCTTTTTTGATATTGATTTTCATGTTTTGTTTTCCAAATCTTAATTCTCCTTACTATCCTTACATCCAGAATCAATTTGACCGCGGTAAGTCACTCTAAGCCCCTACTTATACTTTCATCTTTCCGTACTCGCATTCTATTACAGCTTCGTCATTTTTACCCCAGCTGTTCTTCTTATAATGCAAAGCCTTTCGTAATCTATTCCATCCCACAAAAGGGAATGAGTCGAACTTTTATTATGCGTGTAGATCCGCATACTTATATTCCTTTCTGATCTATATCTTTTGATCAATTTAAGAATATTAGGAACCTGCACTCGTTCTTGTTTCACGTACTGTGTTAGGCTAAGACAAGTAAGTGTGACGCTATTGAGATGGCGTGATGTTCCTTTTGTCTCTATTTAGTGAATTTCTGGTGAAAAACTATGGCATACCACTAGGCACACTATACGTATGTTGCACTACGATCAACAAAGTAATAATATAATATTAACTTCACATCATCAATTTTATATAAAAACGATATATTTCCATAAAACAGGTATGCAATTAATAGTGCTAGTTACCATTTACGTAAAGCGATACAACATCGGTTGTCCTCACGTGCGGCATCCTGTTTGCCTCGTCTGTGCACTTACTTTTTTTCTTTCACTATTAGCTCTATGCTTCCGTGTCAGAACGAGTTAGGGTTGATTCAGATGAACGTAGCGAGTGGGAGAATGCTCCTTTTTTTACCTGGGAATGATCCTGCATAGGAATTCCGCGAGCCTCGGGGGACGCTGGCGGGGCGTGTCGAATTCCAAACGACTAAAAACCCCAGGGTGGCTGACAACTGCACTTTATAGGGGCTGAGATTTTACGCGTATGGAACGCACTGGTGCCCCTCTTGTACCGCGCTCTGAAGAGCCGCCTCCAGGGGGAATCTTAATGACATGCTCCCCCCCGCACCAACGCGGTGCTCATGGCGACGTAGGCCACACTGCGCCGCCGTCGTCCTCGAGGTCGCTCGTGAAGGACGCTCAAGGCCCCCGCCCGTTGCGTCCGCGACCCCGAATGCCCCCCTGCTAATGTTGGTGCAGGGGGCCCTCGCCAATTATTAGGGCGGGAGACGTGAGTTAGCTCGTATTCTTAAGTATTATAAACGAATAGGTCTGGAGGGCCAGGGCTGGCTGTGCCTCCCCTCCGTCGCCTTCGTCGAGCAGGATCGGCCCTCTCCCGATCCCGCTCGGCCTTCTCCTTCTGGGACATCACAGTCTCGCAGAAGGAGGATACGGCTTCCCACGCCGATTCCCCTGCCAGCATAGCCGCTACTACTGCCGGCAGGGAGGGAGCATGCTCCTAACCTAACACCAACTGTAAAATCGTATTGGTTTTAATCAGATCTAACACCAAGTACTGCCACAAACTGTTCTGTTAAAGCATAAGGTAAGTAGCTAAATAGCATCCATAAAATTTTCAAAGTGTTTTTCGCTAGTCACGCTACCGAATAGTATACATACATGTATATAATATATGTAAGTGGTTAAGAGCTTAAGTAGCTCGATTCCCGCGCGGAACAAATGTTTGTGTAACCCACGAATGTTTATTTCGGTCTGAGTATTTGTGTATGTGAATTTCATGTTTGTAAGCCCACCCATGACACAGAAATAATACGTAGTGTAGTTTTATTTAAAAAATAGTAGTAACATTTTGTTGAAATTTTTGGTATGTCCACGTATGCTGAAAATATAGCTTATTCCACTCAACTCCAAAACTACTGTTCTCAAAACTTGAAATTTCATACCGTCATTCCAATCGACTGTCTTCCTGTTTAGTGAGATAATTTTGAGATAGTGTAATGCTACGAGTACTTCCCATAATGCTTAGCTGCTTCATAGATTTTTACCTTTTCTGTTGTTTATTTAGTCGAAATACAAAAAGGCAACGCGGTAGACCCAGGCGGAGATGGCGGGACGAGCTGGACCACTTTTCGAGGGACTGGCCTGACATGGCAACGAACGGAGAGGAGTGGAAAAAGTGGAGGGAGGCCTTTGCCCAGCAGTGGGACACAAATAGCTCGTAATAATAATAATAATTTAGTCGGTTCTCCTTCTTTATTGTGCAAAAATCCAGAAGAAATGGAATAGTGGCTTTATTTTGCTCCCCTTCAGCTACCCGGATAGCATCGACCACATAGATTATAATATATAATTAGGTATACCGTCACACCTATATTCCCTAAGCGGGGGTGGCAGAGGTGGATTGAGTACACCCACTTTTCTTCGACGATGTTAAGTCATATGGAATACCCCTATTTCATAGGACTTAACATCGTCGAGCCTATTGCCATATATCGGGCACATATTCCAGACTCCGGACTCACACTAGGAAGTTTTCGTTAGGAAAACGTTACTTGTCCGACCTAGGATTTGAACCCAGGACCTCGTGATCACCAAGCGCTGCGATTTGCCACTAGACCAAAGGGGCAGTCAAAAATATATAATAAAATTACTCCATATAGAATTCTAGCTGTCTCCCGCATTCGGTCTGAAATAGACTTTAGTCGCACCAGGATGTATGGGTTTAATCATTAGAAACTGCTACGTAAGTTACGTGATATTGCGCTTTATGGGCTTTTAGGTGAACATCTTTGCTTGCGAAAGCAGTAAAAAAAATAAAATGGCTCTACTCTCGCGACTTGACTTCTGCCATTTTGGGGTGCGGGCTCATTTACTGCTGATTATATTTATGAAAGTATATCTTTTTATTTCGTATAAGAATTTTAAGTATATACTTTCAGCACCTACTTCAGTTTTTTTTCTTCTTTTTTTCTATTAGTATAGTATACACAAGTACCACAATGACCCAAGTTCCAAGTGATGGTCCAGGTTTTTTTAATTGATGCTGGGACGGAACTTATAAGCTAATTTGTTTTGTCATAATTGTAATGTTTATATGGAACTAAGTCCGCCACACATTGACATCAACGTCACTCTTATATCAGGATAATTAGCCTATATTTATGACACCGAGATATGATGCGTAGAATTTAGAGAAATTAAAGCTCTTAGATCACCTTGAAACCCGCAGCAAAATTGATTAGAAGGAATAAAAAACGATATTTAAAATTAATCAAATTATTCTTCTTTTATTTTCAAATGGTGACTGCAAACTTTCAACGCAATTCAGTAAAGTTTATCCTGTCTGTTTATCAGGCAGAACGTTAGCAGTGTTAATATTTTCTTTTTGCCACCGTCGGTCCGGGTAAGCGTCACCTCGCGCCTCGTGAACCCATTATCATTAATCTTACAGAAACTCCGCTAAAGATAATGTTTCCGAGGCTTCCCTATAGAAAAACAATATCCACTGTAATCAGTTATCTTAGAAAATTAAAGCGGGGAAGTTGAGAAGACACAAACACTTATCATGCGGGTTCGGGTCGTTTGTTTTACAGGGGTGACGATATTTCATGGATTTTGATGGTGTCAAAAGTGTGTATATTTTATTTTATCTAAAAAATTAGATTATTACTTCCATTATGACTACCTTGTTGGTCTAGTGAAACTGGCTCGTCGGTGTCGTGGCAAATAGTACTTGTAGCGATCTCCAGATTATGGATCATTAGGCGAACATAATGTAATTTTTCGATAGAAAAATGTCCAGTGTCAGACCAGAGTCTGGTATTGGACCCGGTATAATGGCAATAGGTTCGCCTCCATTACATCTAATCTAACATCGTCGAGAAAAGTGAGTATACCTAGTACACCTCTGCGACCCCCGGTTGGGGAATATAGGCATGACGGTGTTTATTTTTATTTCCATTAAGTGCCTGGACGTCTTCTGAATAATTTCAGACTTCTGATGGTACAGATGTCTTAAAATCTTCAATAAAATTTCTCAACTTGAGATCTTCGTAAATTGAGACTTCTAAATAGCCCCGCGGTGTCGTCCTTTGGCACAACTGGTAGGCTCCAGGATCTTAGATCAGAAACAAGACTGTACGTCTTATCAAAAGAGGCGTAAGAGTGCATATAAATCGTTATAAAAACACACACAAAATAAAAAATCCGTAGCAGAGGTGGTAGTTTATGCAAAAACCGCCGATTTAGGCCTGAACACGTTTCTACTAAATCGAACGATGGAAATAACAAGTGCACACATTCACTGCGTAGTTTAAAATGATATGACGGCGATATGATATAGAATTAAGAGCCTAGGCTGCATATTTTGACACCCACAAACATTATGTTTCAGTCAGTTTTCGTAGTCTTGTAAGGAGAATGAAAAAAGAGAGCACCATATTCGCAGGTACCTTTGTGCACTGTTTTACTCATGTCTTATGTAAATCATTGACTTTGTTGACGGCTTCCAGTGTTAGTCATTGAAAAACATACCAGAGGAGAGATCAAGATAGGTACACAAGACAGGATAGGACAGGATAGGATGTGAAGTCCAGATTTGGCTGGATTGATTTTCTTTGTGATCCATAATCTATGTTAAACACTAAAGAATTAGGAATAATCCTTAGTGCGAGGCAATATTTATTTAAGCATAAATAATATTCTAAAAAACGCAGTGCTATTATTCTATCTATCTATCTATAACCTCACGCCAGATCCCTTGCGGGGTAGGCAGTGCTATTATTGGTGTGTGATATCCATAAAGATTACCCACAGGAACTAAAAAGAGACATCCAAAGCTCCACATTGTTTTCGCACAAAATACACGTTTACATACTTTTTACGTATTCATGAATGAGTACGTCAATTCAAATTATATTTTATTGCAGCAATAAACATGGGAAGCACACATCGCCCGCGTCGGACCTCCAATTTATCTCGTCAGGAACAATCCAATTATATTTTTTTCTGCCAAATAGATACATTGGAGTCGAACATGGAACATGTATTGTTGCGAGTGGCCAGTGCCGCTTCGTTGATTTTATCGGGTATTTTATGGCGTGGCTACGGTGCGGCGCCATCGTTCTACTGGTCTGTTGCTTTAAATGAAGATAAATTGGATCACCTACAGTTATAAACTTAGTTTACTTTATCAAAAGTTACAATGGGGCCGTATTTCTGGGTAGGCAAATTAGGGGAACGGCGTCGTTGCTTTTCGACATAAATGCTTCGTCGGATATTTAATTAGGTCGACTTTTATTAACTGTCAGTCGACAATTTACTATATACAATATAAAAAGACTATTGCATTAATAGATATCGTACACATTACGAAGGTAATTGTATCAGAAAAATATTTCGTTAGATATCATTCGAGTGCTTATAAGGAACTAATAAAAATATTGGTTTATTTGTGATCGATGAAGAGCAGGAACTCAAAATGTGAGAAAAAAGCAATTTTAAATTACATAATCTAAATCTGCATGTTGCTCAAATAAACCACAATATTAATTTCCAACCATTTAAAAGAAAAATATCTGTAACAAGCAGAAAAAAGACGTACACTTTGAAGATACAGAACCCTAAGAACCGAATCAATACGATTGTATCAAGAGCGACAGATGATCACCTCAAAATACCGCCCCTGTCTCGATTCAATATTCCATTTGGGAATAACGAAACAACGGGGCGCCGAAACGCGTCCGGTTTCGACTGAGTAAATCCAATTTTATTACGCTAATAAAAGGCAATCCAATTAAAGCCGGAGATTTTTTACTGGCGTTGAAGGCTAGCCGACTGGAGAGCTCTCTGGCGGAGGGCAGCCGAGACTACGCCGTGCTACAGGTTTTAAGGCTATAACCACGGTAAAGTCCCAAAAATACGCCTGATTTATGCAAGTCTTTACCAAGCAAGCGCTTTTTTTGTAATATCTTTATAAATTATAACCTACATATTAATCTGATGTATAAGGTATACTACTGTAAAGTTTCATCAAAATCGTACAGTAGTTTTTGCGTGAAAGAGTAACTAATGTCCATACATCCATCCATCCTTACCAAGTTTCGCGTTTAGAATAGATAGATAGATAGATAACACTTTATTGTTTCACCAAAGACACAATATAGAAATACAATTTTATGAATTTACATGTAGTGTAAAAATGGGTGGCCGCGATAAGGCCTAATAGCGATCTCTTCTAGGCAACCTTCGGATGGAGAGAATCTAAAGAAAAGAGGTTCACAAGAGAAGGGATGTACTTAATGGATAAATTAACATAAATCTATCATATACTACTTAAATAATATATAAATGGTATAAAAAATAATAACAACACTGGATATGGATGTACAGCATAAATAGCTAGCAAATGGAAACTTAATTATTTAGGTTATTCAATCAAGTCTATCTATCTATGTATCTATATCATCACGCCAGATCCCTTACGGGGTAGGCAGAGAGTACAGAGTTCCAACAGGCTCTTTCGTTACATACTTCTCTGGCTTCCTCTACTCTCATAGTTCGTCTCATACACGCTCGCCGGTTACGGAGACTCCTGACTTGTCCTTCAGATAAGACCCGGTCTATTTGGTCATGGTAAGATAGTCTAGGTCTTTCCCGGTACCTACATCCTTCCACTTTCGCATTGTATATCAGTTTTGTCATTCTTTCTTCGGACATTCTTTCTATTTGCCCGAACCAGCGGAGCATACCCTTTCTCATCTTTACACCGATACTCTCTTTCATACCTATTCAATCAAGTAAAACTGTTAAACCTGAAACCTGAACACGTGAATGGACTGGCTGGTAATGAGTTCCACAAACGAACAGCTTTAACGGTGAAAGCATTATCATAAAAGGTGCTCGAGTGCGGGGGCATTACGTGAGCTAAGTTTTTGGATGACCTTAATGAATATGAATTGGAATCGTGAAAGAAATCAAACCGTTCCTTAAGATAATGGGGAGAAGACGGATTGAGCAATGTATTGTATTAATAAATATTAGTAATATTATTAAAAATCTACTGCTTATTATATATAAAATAACGATAAGAATGATGTGAACACAATGTATTCAATATAATTTAATTTGATGTATTCAAAAAAGCTTTTAACAAGTTCTTTTTTAATATAATTTATCTATTCAACAACTAAGCAGACAGGTATAAAATATACATGAAAAGAAAGCTTAAGATGTGCGCTATAAAGTGTATTGATGACCTTTATTGGATTAATTATATCTAAATTATTGAAAAGAAACCTGCAGTCCTTCGGGTACATTTTTCACTCTTGTCAAGGTTGCTAACCTTTAAAGAAAGGCAAATTTTCAAACAATAAATTTTAAGGTCACGTTATTAATTCCCTTAAACATAGCTATAAGTACGTTGAACGTGGCTCTTTTAAAGCGCCCGAAGCGGTCGGGAAATTTAACAGAGGAAGAAGTAATAAAGTTGTATAATTTAGATCCTGCAACTTAATACGATTAAGCGGAGTTGCTACTAGGGGCGATGCAAAGATAACGCCAAGAACCATCATTTGCGACCACCTATTGCTTATACTGTACTGGTAGTTAAAGCAATTTATTTTATGGGAAATTCTATGACTCTGACTGACTCTGACTACTGACTCTGATTCAGTAATCAGTGAACAAAGATTAATTTATATTTAGACTCCGCATTGGATCCTCGCACGACCTTTTTGGCTCACCTTGATTTGGAAAAATCTTTACCAAGCAGTTATAATATAGGCTGTTTATTCATTAAAAAAACGTAAATAGACCGAGTCTTATCTGAAGGACAAGTCAAGAGTCTCCGTAACCGGCGAGCGAGTATGAGACAAACTATGAAAGTGGAGGAAGCCAGAAAGGTTCTTAGAAAAAACGTTGACCCGCACTAGGATTTATTCCTGAGTCGTGGGCGCGCTTACAAACATGAAAATTCACATACACAAATACCCAGACCGAAACAAATAATTGTGGGTCACACAAAGATTTGTCCGGTGCGGGAATCGAACCCGCGACTATTAGACACAGTGGGCGGAGCGGCTTAAGCTCTTAACCACTGCGCTAAATAACCTGTTCGAACTCTGTTCTCTCTGCCTACCCCGCAAGGGGTCTGAAGACCCCACACAAGGAATTATTCATGTGTCGTGGGTGCTTTTACAAAAATGAAATTTACATGCACAAGCACCCAGACTAAAACAAATATTTGAGGGTCACATAAACATTTGTCCCGTACGTGGATTCCATGACCGGGGCAACTCAAGCTTCAAAGCGGGCTGTCTTTAGAGAAGATGCAATACAAAAGTAATATCTAAGAAAATTAAATATTTAAATAAACTATTAATTAAAAAATAATTATTTATTTAACCATCATTTAAAACTTAAGCAACACTGTTTAAAATACTGTACATACCAGAACATCATGAACAAAAACTGGCAAATATAATTTAACACTAAAACATAAAGGATATTACTGATATTACTTACTAACAAATCATAGCGGATTACTTAGATCCACAATATAACAAATGCGAGGGCAGAAACTAAATTTAGATTTTTCCCAAATGCATTTTAGCTTCTGCAAAACGCTGGAAAGATGTCGATGTAATACCGCATGTGAAAGATTTGGCGTACGTGCCTTCCTCCTCGCCTATTGCTCTTTGAAGCAATTTAGAGGAATAGATTTGTAGGAGTTTTATTTATTTACAGACATATTCTTTGTGGTTTATTCCTACGTCTTTGTATCTAGATATATTCGATTGTCTGCCTCGTTATTCTAGTAGCAAATAATGCGTGTAGCGATTACGTTCTCGTGGTATTGAATTATGAGTTGGACAAAATGTAGTTTTTCTATCGAAAATTTACCAGTGCCAGTCCGGAGTCTGGAATTGTGCCCGGTATGGCGTTAAGCTCGTCCCCGATTATATTAGAACCTAACATGGTTGGTGAAAAGTGGATATATATAGTCCATTTCACGTACGACTACCATTCGGCGTTACTATGGTACGAAATTGGTGCTGCCAATGAATATAAAAGCATATACCCCGAACAAAGGGGAAACACGTTACTAATAGAAAACCACACATCTATCACACTAATCCATTCAAGATCCTCTCCAAAAATAGAGTTATCTATAACATCTCACCAGATACCTTGCAGGATAGGCAGAGAGTATCTTAGCGTAATAACAGTAAATTTGTATTTTTCGATCTATACAAGTCAATTACATGGAATTAAAAATGTAAATAATTTCCTATGATTATTATACTGCAATATAATATCGATAAAAACGGGCAACTTAATTATGGATCCTGGTAACATTTTCCAATCATCACAATCGTTATAAAAGCACTTTCTCAGGTTTTTCACACTCAGTGAATTTTCCTATCCTGAACACTATTTCTGTTTACCTCCTCTCAAAGTCTTGGACATGATTACGCCGTTAAAATAATTATTATTCAGAAAATAAACAAAAACGCAGGAAACAGCGATCTACACTGACAAACCGTGCTACCAACCTAACGCCGCAGGGTAGTGTTACATGAAACTATGTATGTAACTATGGGCTACTCGTATACTTCAAACCCCATTTGGGCAATATAGCAATGACAGTGTTTATTTTTTTATATGTTCAATTGCCAGTCCCTTGCTGTTTCAAAAAGCGGCAGCAGTCATAAAGCAAAGTAAGAAAATGGCCAGTAACCATACAAGAAGGAATAAAAATCTTACAATAACAACCTATAATTGGTATCAATTGCAGGGCTCTTTTTGGCTACAACCTATTAAATTCGTAACATAGCATGTTACTATAACTTCGTGAAATGATTGTTCAATGGTATTCCAGTAGCATAAATAGAATAACATGATTATTTCACAAAGTTATCGTAAGGCGTCGCGTTCGGTCTTAGCGAATAAGGGACACATTCTGTTCAAATAAAATAAACAAGGAAAGAGGACAAGAAAAACCCCTTAAATTTCCTTTGACTGAGTGTGTAGATACTAATGAACACTATGTCTACAACAGTGTTCATTAGTATCTACTAAATAATTTTTCTCTTTTAAAGATTTGTGTCCGGTATAAATACTTGCTGCATCTACAATATCACTGTTTAATAATATTTCTTGTAGATAAAAGAATGAATGTGTAGAGGTGATTCCTAGAGCTGAGCATAACGTTTATTTTTTGACAAATAATAAAATAAATCTATATCTATCTATATCATCACGTCAGATCCCTTGCAGTGTAGCCAGATAGTAAAGAGTTCCAACAGGTTCTCTCCTTACATACCTCTCTGGCTTCCTCCACTCTCATAGTTCATCTCATACACGCGTGCTGGTTACGGAGACTCTTGACTTGCCCTTCAGATAAGTCACAGTCTATTTGGTCATGGCAAGCTAGTCTAGGTCTTCCCGGTACCTATATCCTTCCATTTTCGCATTGTATATCTGTTATGTCATTCTTTCTTCTGGAATTCTTTCTACATTCCCGAAACACCAGAGCAAAGCCTTTCTCACCTTTATGCCGATACTATCTTTCATATCTGCTCGCGTTCTTACTACGCTGTTGCGAATACGGTCGGTCAGCTTGACTCCGCACATCTTCCGCAGAGCTCGCATTTCGGCCGCATTTATCTTGCTTTCATTCTCTTTCTTACATACCCAGCTCTCACTGCCATATAAGAGCTTTGAGACACGCACTCGTTACGTATAGCCAGCTGCGCCCATCGCACCCTTCACTCTATTCCCTGCACTCACTCTTTTCTTTATGTCAGCGGTGTATTTTCCATCCTTAATGTAAGCGCATCCAAGATATACAAACTCATTCACTTCCAGCACATCGTTACCAACCACAATCCTTGCATTCGTTCTGGTTTCTTCTCGTTCAAAAACCATAATCTTGGTTTTCTTTACATTCAAATGAAAGCCATTGTTCATGCAGTCATCTTTCATAACTGTGACTAGTGTTTGCAGATCAGTGGCTGATGGCACTATGAAACCCGCGTCATCTGGATCTAGATAATGGTGTACCACTATATCACCCATTTGTAAACCTTCATTCAACGCATTCAGAATAAAATAAAGATTTTCTCAATTCTCAAGATTTTTTAATAAATATATTTTTATAAAATACAACAATTCTTCGTCTTTCCATTTCCCGTAGGGTTTAATTAAGGAATTAATTGGTTCATTGCAAATCCCAACGAATCATATCATAAAATACTACTATTTTTTATTTCGAGAACCCAAAGTTGATTGGCTATATAATGCGAATGAGAACCGAATCGAAGGGTAAAAGTTTTCATATCACCAACGCTGGTCACGCAGAATGTATGAAAGCGATACCATTACTGTTACCAGATACCATAAAAGGTTGTTATACGGTTACATACAATTTCCGTGCCCGGAATCTTCGATATGGCTGAAAAGTTTTTGACTTTACTAACTTAAAATAAAAATATCACCCCACAGTCAAACGTCGCACAGTTCTGTGCGGCTACGATTTAACATTGTGCATTTTGTTGTTTCTCTAAATAAAACTTATCGTTGTATCAGTCCGGAGTCCGAAATTGTGCCCGGTATATAGCAATAGGCTCGCTATTACATGTGACCTAACATCGTCAGCGAAAAGTGTACACAGTACATCTCCGCCATGCTTGAGGAATACACGCGTGACGGTGCTTATTATTAAAATGCTTTTCGTAACTTGTACCTGTATGTATTTATGTATACTAGTGGTCACCCATTGGTTGAAATTCGACCATAATTAATTTGAATTATTAAGTTAGAACATTATTAACGTTCTATTGTCAAAGACTATAACCTCTATAATCACAGATTTCGCCAAGGCTACACTGTTAATTTGGCTATGTTTTTCAAACAATTTATATGATATTTAAATTAAAAAAAAATATTAAAAGAAAGAATACCTTTTTTTATTTTTTTTTATTGGCCAAAGAACCAAAAAGAAAATGCTGTCCATTGAACTTGACATACATATTTCGATAATTTAATAATGATACAAAACTTATCTGTAAACTATTTCATCGTTTGCTGGTTATGTTTGACATTCAATAAACAAAAATTATTATAAACAATAGTAGACAAATAATATTAAAGACAAACAACATTAATCTATTCTTAATTTGAAGTATATTGTGTCAAATACATAGTAGTGTGTGAAATGTTTTTTTATGGATTTCATGTATATTTAATGCATAATTAAAAAAAAATATTAGCATTCTGCACTGCTTCTGTATATAAACTATAAGTGTGGGAAATTTCATACTCCCCCGCGCAATTTTCGTAAAAAGGGGTACAATGTTTTTGCTTCACGTATTAATATAATGATTCTATATTGTATTTGTGTATGTGAATTTTCATGATTGTAAACGCACCCACGACACAAGAATAAACCATAGTGAGGGGCTACGTTTAAAAAAAAATGTATCTATGAATATATGTAACGGAATCTTTCAACGTAATTTTTACCAACTTCAAGGCGTCAGATTAACTTGCAAATTGGTACACGTATCAAGGACCGCTGGCAATACAATTATTTTATAACTTTGGCCTAATATCCTGACCAGGATGCTTGACATCAAATGTTAAAAATAGTTCATTGGTAGCTATTTATAAAAATAAACTTATTATAGATATATAGTAAAAAGCACTACTTTATCTCAATAAAAATAGTTATTTCGTTATTATTTTCTCTTTTTTAATTCTGCTTGCTATAAAGTGTTGCTATAAAATTTAGTTTTTTAAACTTAAATTTATTTTCAACATAATAATAAATAATACTAATCTGCTATCAATAGCTGAACTTGTAAATCGCTCGTGAATTCTGTAATCTTCATGTAGACAGCCTATATAGGTACCTATTTTAAAAAATAGACACACCAAGTGGTGATAGCAGAAGTGTTTATTTGTTGTTTTACCGACGATTCTAGGTATCAAAAAAGGGCAAGCCTTTTGCTATATACATTGCCATATTAGTATTTTACATTGCCATATACATATGTATGTATATGGCAATGTAAAATACTCAGGTCAAAGGTAAAAAATTGGCAAGTCAGAGCACATGCTCTGACCACCCATTTTTTGGCGAGATCATAGTTAAATCATTTCCTATCGCTCTATGTTAGTTTTTTACCTAAGTCAGTAGTAATAGTTTCAGAAGCTTGCAAACTAAAAAAAATATATATTTTATGAATTAGGTATGTTATAATATTTTTCACATAGGATGGATAGTGACAGTTCTAAGTGCCAAACAAAACTAATATTTAATTCAATGGTGTTAAGGCATAAAACCATAAATATAGAAACAGGTCATATTGCGCTTGAATAAAGTATTATTTTCTTTTGACACAACTGTCACAGTACCCACCTTGCATAAAAAATACAATAATGCTTTTGAATTGTGACATAAAGGAATCAAAACCCATATTCTGAGGGCTTAGTACAAAAAGATTGACGTCAGCGTGACGTCAGCGTGACGTCACTACCTATTTACTACATAAACATGAACATGACAAAAATGTCCAAGCGTAGCGTGTTGTACCAAACGAGCTCGCAGCACTGCTCCTTTATAGACTTTTTCTGACTACTCTCTGGGGTCTGGGATTAGTCATGCTCACTAAAGAGCCCATGCTTGCAGTGGCTATTTGATGCGGGTCACTTCTTTCGCTTTAATATGGTCGAGGGAGATGATGGTTACTTTAGTAGTCATACTCGTAACGGGTGCTGCTTTTGGAGACTGGTGCAGCCACAATCCTTTAGCTTATCATTCTTTAAAAATATTAATATTAGTCTTATATGTCAGGCATCACACTGGAGCTGGATCGCATGATCGATTTGTATACAATAAAAATGTATGTATGCATGCAGAAAGTGATGAAAAAAATTAATGAAGAATTAGACAAAAAAGATAAGCCGAGTTTCTCGCCGAATCTTTTGAGTGGAGGCCGTGATCCGATCCGATGGTCGATTAGTAAGTTATAAAAATGTAAGTATGACCATTTGTTATTACTCCCGCAGGGTTTATACAAAATATAATTTGAGTTTGAGTTTGAAATCATACTTACTCGCTAGCTTCACGCTTCAGCTAGCAATCTTTTTTGCTAAGCCCTCTACACGATTCTGTATAACCACACAAGTTCACCAGAACCGTATTTAGTCTCTTTGAAACTTGACCTCTTGAGCTCTGCTGGCACAACTCAAGAGATTATGTGGGTACATGCATGCGGACGTGAGCTCCGACTATTGTCGCACGAGCAATGGACATGTACGATAACATCCTGCGGTAGATTCCACCTGCACAAACGTAATATTAAATAATCAGGTACTTTGTATACCTACATTTCAAGAAAATAGGGATGTTTTTAGGCTTTTGTGCCTATTTATTCCTAATATTTCGTAACTTATATAAACTTTACGATGTTAAAAATATAGTGTGTTTTATTTGAAGTCTCTGTATCCACCATTATAGTTAATAAGTTTTTGTTGAATTTAAGAGGCGAACAAAAGTGCCTTTCTGTAATATAATAATATATATATAAATAAGTAAACGTAGTCTCCGTCGACCTAGTTTACTTGTTCTACCAAAGATACGTACAAATTATGGTAAAAAAAGTATTACCTATGAAGGAGCACAACTGTATAATAATTTGCCGTCTTATATAAAAAGTGTAAGCACGTTTAGCGGTTTTAAATATCAACTATCGAAATATATAATTGACAACAAATATCACAAAAAACGATACCACCCTACTAGTTGATGGTAAAACCGATGAACGTGCAACCGACCTATTCTTTATGTTTATGGTGTCTTTCGGTGACCTACCTAAAATAAGTTTATATTATGTCAATCTATATTCTCATGTAAGTGGCTTTTGTCTTTTTGAGAATAAACTCTTTAAACCTAAACCTAAACCTTTCTGATTTTTTTTTATTTTAACATATTATATAATGTAATTTAATGGTTTTCAATAATCCGTCTCATAGAGCATGGTGTGACTGACAATCACAAGGCCCCAGGTCCTGGTTTGAATCCTAAGTCTAACAAGTATTGTTCGGGGTTTTTTAAACGAAATCTTCTCAGCGGCAGCCTGGTAAATGATTCCAATATACTTGCTTCCTATTGCACTGGCACCTAACATACCTATTCGGCGAAATGACATGACTTACGACAAGAATACACAGTATTCATATCTCTTGCAACCCCCTTGGTCATGCTCACTATTATGGCCTTGCTTGGGGTGGCTGTCTGGCACGGGTCACTCCCTTCCCTCCAATATGGTCGCGGGGAGCGATGGCTGTTCCAGCAGTCATACTCGTGAATGGGTACTGCTTGTGGGGACTGGTCCACCTGGAATCCTTTAGACACTCTTTACAGATAACATCCACACAATATGATTGAAAAAAAGAAAAGAAAAAGAGAAGTAAATAAAAAAGACAAGCCCGCTGAGGTTCTTCGCCGGATCTTCTCAGTGGAAGCCGCGTTCCAATCCGTGGTAGATTAGAAGTTGAATTAGAAATTAAAAAAAATGTAAATTGACTATTTGTAAGCGCCTCCGCAGGGCTTAAATAAATAATTTGTTTTTGAGGTTGGGTAATGTAGGCGTAACAGTATTGAAAATATACTAGTCTAAACAAAATAAAGGCCACCCTTGAATTTTGGGTTTATGTTGCTTTACTGATAACTAGGTGTACCGATGAGGCAAATGGGCATATCATAGTATCAAATCAGAGTATTAATTAACAAATCATCGCAACAATGTTTTCATTTAGAACCCACGAAACTAATTTTCGCATATGTCAAAAATAAAAGGTTGCCCATATTTTCTTTTGGCTAGTATATATTGCAACATAATATTAATACGCTTCGTTGGACAAAAGCACCGAACAGCCAATTACTGTCCGTTATACGGCTCATATTAAAATTAAAAACCATTTAACACCGTAAAGTATCTGAAGCGAAAATTAATATACGCGGAGCCTTGTCTACGTGTTTAATTAAAACCCTTCGTAATTTTTGAGGGAATCAATAAAAAAGCGATGTAAATGCGAATAATTCGTACATTAATTGGTTGTCATTAATCAGAGTCCTCGCAGCCGGCGCAGCCTTCAATATTAATCATACACTCGTTATTTGCAGTAAATCTGGTCTGGCGCATGGAACATCTAGTAAAATGGAAAACAATTTCGGCTTGTACTCTTACAGGATGTGTGTAATTACGAAAGAACCTGTTGGAACTCTGTACTCTCTGCCGGGGTAGGCAGAGAGTACAGTTTTTTTCAATCATATTGCAAGAGATCTGGCGTGATGATATAGATAGATATATATATATATAACTTTTGATATACAAGGTGTATCGTAAATAACGCAAGACCTCAGACACCCCGATTAGATAACTGTTTTACAAATTCGAAACGAAAACCAAATTTAATTATTTAACCCCTTTTTAAGCACTTTTTTATACCTCAATTAACAATGAAACTTGTACATTTTGTGTGCTTAATGAAAAATACGTTTTAGAAATATATTTAAAATCTCCGTATTGCTTTAAATTAAGAATAAATTTAGTTTATTATAGCGCACTAAAGGAGTAACAGCATTTTTGCAAATTTAAAAACATGTAAGATACATTAAAAATTGTTGGAATCAATTCAGTAATCGATTTAGATCAAACTACTTTCAGGTCTTGCTTTTATTATGTTACACCTTGTATATGAATGAAGTAATATTTATCCTTTTTTTAATTAGTACACTACGCTCTATTCCTCGTTGGCAAACACTAATTATATTTCCAGGCCTGGCGTTCATCAAACACCGTTAAAACAAGCGCTCATAACTTTCATTCTTAATTTAGTTGGTAAATTGCTTTCAAATGTTACTCTGAAACACCAGTATTAGTTCCACGTGAGTGGTTTCCTTCATTCTGTTCCCAACTCATTACTTACTCTGTCAAATCTAATACGTTTCCCAAGGTAGATATAGTTTTCTACGTAATTCAGTGGTTCGCCGCCCACGAATATTGCTCTCTCTATCCTGTTGCTAATTGTGACTATTTAAGTACGGTTTCTAAGCCTACTTTGCTAGCTTACTAACATTGCTTGTGTGTAGGTTTCGATCGCAGACCGTAGTTGAGAGCTCGATTCTGATAATAACACCACCACACCTGAATGATGGGTGTATAACATTAAATTATGTATACAAGGCGTTGCATTATAACCGCAAGAACTGAAATAAGTTTGTTCTAAATCGGTAACTGAATTCATTCCAACTATTTTTTAATGTATATTATATTTTTTCAAAATTTGCAAAAATGCTGTTACTGCTTCAGTGCGCTAAAACTAGGTAACCAAATTTATCATTGATTTAAAGCAATACGGAGAGTTCAAATGCATTTCTAAAATGTATTTCTCAATATGCACACGTAAACGTACACTTTTCATTGTTAATTGCGGCAAAAAATATTATTAGTATAATTTATATATTTATGGCACATTAAATATTAATTTCAAAATGGAAAGATCGCGTCTGATGGAGTCTACGCTCCGACCTTCTAATGCACATATCCAAAACCCCGAGAACTTTCAACTCGAATTGTCAAACCGCTTCGAATTGCTAGACAGCAGCGCATCAGTGGACGAAATCAACAATAGGTTGGTAGAGACTTTCCATACGGTCGGGTCCAAGCATTTTAAGCCCCACCGTAAAAATAGGCCTCAAAAGCTATCTGACTACACTCGAAACCTTATGGCTGAGCGACGTACCATGACACTCCAAACCTCCGATGATGCTAAGTCCTATAGGCAGCTCAATGGACAGATATTGAAGTCCTTGCGACACGATTTACGGTCCTTCAATACAAGACGTATTGAGGAGACCATAGAGCAGAACAAGGGCTCCAAAGTGTTTGCAAGAGACGCGTCTATTGGGCAAAGCCAGTTGACGAAGCTGAAGACGGAGGACGGAAACGTAACGTCGAATAGGTCAGAGGTGCTCAGGGAGATAGAGAGGTTCTATGGGCAGTTGTATACCTCAGTAGCTGAACCTGTTGTTGACTTGGTAAAAGACCCAAGAGCCAAGCTAACCCGACACTACACAGAAGATATCCCGGACATCAGCCTGTACGAGATTGGGATGGCTCTCAAACACCTTAAAAACAACAAAGCGCCGGGTGAAGACGGAATTACCGCAGAGCTTCTGAAAGCGGGCGGATCGCCGGTACTTAAAGTCCTTCAGAGGCTGTTTAATTCCGTCTTGCTCGAAGGAAAAACGCCGGAAGCGTGGAACAGGGGTGTGGTGGTACTCTTTTTCAAGAAAGGTGATAACACTTTACTGAAGAATTATAGGCCCATCACACTGCTGAGCCATGTTTATAAGTTGTTTTCGAGAGTCATTACGAATCGTCTCGAACGCAGGTTTGATGACTTCCAGCCTCCCGAACAAGCCGGTTTCCGGAAAGGCTTTAGTACCATAGACCACATACATACGCTGCGGCAGATTATACAGAAGACCGAGGAGTATAATCGGCCACTATGCTTGGCGTTTGTGGACTATGAGAAAGCCTTCGATTCGATCGAGACTTGGGCGGTTCTTAGATCTCTCCAGCGATGCCGCATTTACTATCGGTACATTGAGGTGTTGAGGTGCTTGTATAATAACGCCACCATGTCAGTCCGAGTACAGGGGCAGTGCACGAAAGCGATCCCCATAAAAAGAGGAGTAAGGCAGGGAGACGTCATTTCTCCGAAACTGTTTACGGCCACCTTAGAGGACGCCTTCAAGCTCTTGGAATGGCAAGGACTTGGCATCAACATCAATGGCGAATACATCACTCACCTTCGATTTGCCGACGACATTGTGGTCGTGGCGGAGTCGCTGGAAGATCTAGGACGAATGCTCGGTGACCTCAACAGAGTATCTCAACAAGTGGGTCTTAAAATGAACATGGACAAAACGAAAATAATGTCTAAAGTCCATGTCGTACCCACCGCACTCACCGTTGGGAACTCTACTCTTGAAGTTGTCGACGAATACATTTACCTGGGACAGGTAGTCCGGTTAGGTAGGTCCAACTTTGAGAGAGAGGTCAATCGACGAATCCAACTCGGCTGGGCAGCGTTCGGGAAACTGCGCAACATCTTCTCATCCAAAATACCTCAGTGCCTTAAGACTAAAGTTTTTAGTCAATGTGTGTTACCAGTGATGATATATGGATCAGAGACGTGGTCTCTTACAATAGGTCTCATAAAAAAGCTCTGAGTTGCTCAGCGAGCTATGGAGAGAGCTATGCTCGGCGTTTCTCTACGCGATCGAATCAGGAATGAGGAGATTCGTAGAAGAACCAAGGTCACCGACATAGCCGTTAAGATTAGCAAGCTGAAGTGGCAATGGGCGGGCCACATAGCGCGTAGATCGGACGGGCGTTGGGGCAGAAAGATTCTAGAGTGGAGACCACGTATTGGCAAGCGCAGCGTGGGACGACCGCCTGCCAGATGGACCGACGATCTTGTGAAAATCGCAGGAAGTCGTTGGATGCAGGTGGCATCGGACCGGTTACGCTGGAAAGCGATTGGGGAGGCCTATGTTCAGCAGTGGACAAGTATAGGCTGAGATGATGATGATGATATATTTATGTACTTGTCATTATCAACTCTGAATTTTAATGCTGTTATTTTTTAGTTCCGTGAGTGTACAATTGCCCTCACTTCCACATAGTTTCTCTTTCCTCAAAGGTTAACTGGAAGATAACTCAAATTGAGTTAAGTTCGCCTTTGTACATCTTCTGTGTAAATGTTGTTTCTGTGTTCTATTGTACAATAAAGAATAAATAAAATAAAATAAATTTGCAAATTTGGTTGTCGTATTGAATTCTTGAAGCAATGAAGCAAAGCATAGAAAAGAAGCTAACTCCGGACTGTTATTGTAAATTTTAGATAGACACAAAAAAAAACATTTTAATCTTAGACTGAACCTAGGATATCAGCTGCAATATGAGCTACTATACAAACGAAGCAGACAAATAACTGTATAGAACTTCTATATTCCGTCCATACCTCTTCCAGATTAGTTCAATAATCACTGAATATGATATGGCAGTAAATATTCCTGGAGATCAGAGGTTGCCATGTCTTAGTCTTTTGATAGGAAACCTTGGGCCAAGTATTTCTAATTTCAATTTGCTTATGGGTATACTAATTAAAACTCAACTTATCACTGTAGGTGAAATAATCAACCATTGTTCAACCACTTTCGCACGCGTTGCATTTCGTACACTCTTACTCAAGACGAGATCGGAACTTATTACATATAAAACCATAATAGACAACGAATCTTTTTTTTTTAATGGGCTCCTTATTATTGAGGGTCGTAACCATCACGGTCAAGTTGCACCAGCACTCTTCAGGCTTCCCGGCATTCAGCCTGTTTGATGGCATCTAAATACGGAAACTTATGGTCTCTTTAATAGAGTGTAGGTCCACATGTTTTGCGATCTTCCTCCCTGTTGCCTACAACTATTTTATTATTTACCAATTGTCTGGACAACCAGCATAAAAACTAACAACTACCATGCATATAAATGAATACCTCATTAAAATCTGGTAAAGCATCTAGACTACCTACGTAGAGGCCTAGCAGGCTTCCCACTAATTGCATCCGAGGTATGAGATCTGGCCTATTGTCAGGTCCATCGCAGTTTTAATGAAGCATAGTTTGAATCTTTTCATAGCGGAGTCGAGTACACGTTATTAACCTTTGCCACATAGCCGGCGGAGCGGGACGGTGGCGTGGCGCGTACGGCACACTGCGGGCATGACAGTACCGTTGGCATCGCGCAATGCGCTAAAAAACACAAAGTTAGCAAGGAGCGAGCAGGAGCTCGCACCCGTATTGACGTCCCGTTCTCCGAGCTACATTTGTAATCGTATCGGGTGCGGGCGGCGGGTCGTGATGTTTGCCGTCCCATCGAGCGAGGCGGAGCATGAGCGGAGCGATCGATGTATTATTCGTACTGAATTACGGATCACGAACAAAATGACAACCGAGGAATAGTTAGCAAATATAAAAAGTAATATTAAATAATCCGTATATGTCCAAACGCATAGATGTGCTCGTATTTTTCGGACCGTTTAGGACTGTCACCTTTAAATACCTTTAAAAAAATATATATCGATGGGGTAAGTTGTGTGTCATCTCTCGTACATTGCTGTACACTAAAACTCCTATCACTCGTGTCGACATCGCGCTACGCACACGTCCCGCTAGCAATGTGGCGAAAGCTTTAGCCAAGGTAACGCAATTTTAAAGTTTCCAGCTACACGGTAGCAAATGGCCGGCGAACTTCGACTGCTCTTAATTATTGTCAGCCTGTTATCGCGGTTAGTTGGAGTTTGGAAGTCTATTATCGTATATCGCGAGGGGATTGTAGGGTAGTTTTAATTTTATTTCAGCTATGTACTTAACGATGGAGTAAAAGGACGAAGATCAGACAGTAGTTAGATATTAGTTATTAATATTTGTTAGCAGACACATTTTAATTTATTGTGTATGGACTGGACAGGCCACCCACAAGATGGACCGATGACCTGGTGAAGGTTGCTGGTTCTTACCAGCAACCTTCTCTAGCTCTTGCTGGATGCGTACCATTGCTGGAGCCTTTTGTTCTGTAGTGGACGACTTTTAGGTGATATGGTTATTTTGGAAATCAATACTCAGATATTTTAATTCAAAAATCAAACATAAGGGTATACCCTTATATCTTTGCAAGTGAAATACCGTTACAAACTCTTTGGATTTCCCCCCCGACCCCTGCCGCCACCGCCGGCCGCGACATGTTCTCACCGACCCCCCCGATGCTTTGTCATCCCTTCTTTCCGCTCAGAATACGGGCGACGACGACGACGTAGAAGTAGATCCCCTCCCATAGCCGGCGGTTGACCGGTGCACTTAGTAGTGCACCCGTCCCCCTACAGCGACTGTCCCAACCGAGGGCGCCTGTCCTTCGGCCCGCACATCAAGCGGGTCCGTCACCGAGCATCATTTGTGCTCGGTCGTCTCCATTCGTTAATCTGCAAGCGGAGTAAAATGTCCCTTAGAAATAAGGTGACACTTTACAAAACTTGCGTTCGACCCATCATGACTTATGCGTGTGTTGTGTTCGGGCATTCGGCCCCCTCTCACATCGATAAACTCCAAGTGGTTCAAAACCGCTTCCTCCGTAAAGCCGTAGGAGCCCCCTGGTTCGTACGGAACGTCGACCTCCACTCCGATCTAGGTCTCGAACCTATTCGCGCCTTTATTAAAAAGGCGTCAACACGTCACTTCGCGAACGCATCTACCCATGCGAATCCGTTAATCGTAGCCACCGCCGACTACGATCTCCCCCCCGACCCCTGCCGCCACCGCCGGCCGCGACATGTTCTCACCGACCCCCCCGATGCTTTGTCATCCCTTCTTTCCGCTCAGAATACGGGCGACGACGACGACGTAGTAGTAAATCCCCTCCCATAGCCGGCGGTTGACCGGTGCACTTAGTAGTGCACCCGTCCCCCTACAGCGACTGTCCCAACCGAGGGCGCCTCTTCGAGGCGCCCTCGAGTATATCGCCTCTTGCCCTTCTGGCTGGCTAGAGCGTAGTGGTTGCACGCTCGCCTTTAAGTCCGGTGAAGCTGTAAAGGCCTCGCGGCCAACAGCGTACATCATTCACACACACACACACACTCTTTGGATTTTTAAACTATAGTGTATCTTAAATTCTAATTACAATAACGCTATCCAAATATATTTAGGTACGCCCAAACCAACGCGTTCAGCCGCAGTCGCGGTGGCGTTCAATATTTCCCTTTGATTGCGCGTGCAAACGCCGCCCAGATAGCGCGTGCAGGACGCAGGACGCGTAAATGTGAACATTTCCATACAAATATTACTGCAGAAGCTGACCGCCACCGTGCACGCCACCGCGGCCGCGGCTGAACGCGTTTGTTTGACCGTACCCTTAGAAACACAACTGGAAAAATACGATTATTTAAGTTAGCATTCTAATTTCAAAATAATAAGTTTTATTCAATTCTCATATTCCTGTTTTTTTGTTTGTTTAGATTCAACCACTATATCTTTCCACTAGCAGTTTACTGTCTATAGATTATACTAATGGTTATTGAGTTTTCTAATCTTTTTTTTAGTTACGTCACTATATCATTCGGTCAGCGGTATAGTGTCTATATTATACGTAGGTATGTATGTTATAACCAAGACATCGGCAAACCTATATATTGTAAAGCAAGGTTTAACATAAGGGGTGCATCAGCGTATCCGCACACCATATAGCTTAAATGGGTACCCATTATTGGTGAAACTGAGCGAGTCAAATCCACGGAGCCTGATCGATATTGAACTTAAATTATGCATAAGTGTGGGAAGCGACAATTGGATATTTAGTACATCGGCTTATTTGAAGTCACTTCAAATTTATTTCTTAAAAAAAATCCAAGTTGACAGGTAACTATTATTCACTAAGCATAATTCTACATTGAGGCGCTCGTAGCGCTGTGCGACCGCGGTGTTCTTACCGATCACCAAGGTTAAGCAGCGTTCGACTCGGTCGGCCTGAGATGGGTGACCGTTTGTTGCATTTTCATATTCGAGTGTCTCCGTGCTTCGGAAGGCACGTTAAGCCGTTGGTCCCGGTTACCACTTAATGTGGTAGTCGTTAAGCCGAGTTGGAAGCCTTAAAGGCGGCTTGATAAGTTCCAACAGCAGGTGGCCACAAACCTGCCTCCACCAATCCGCACTTGGTCCGCGTGGTGGAGTATGACCTAATCTCTCTCACCTCGATTTGTGAGAGAAGGCCTTTGCCCAGCAGTGGGTAGTATAGGCTGATATTATTTATTATTATATATAATTCTAAGAAGTAATAAAAATTTACCTGACTAATACACCAAAAAAAAATAAAAAAATCACGCAATAACGGCTGAACGGATACTGACATCTAGGGCACACATAGATTATTACCTGGATTACCACATAGGATACTTTTTATCCTGAAAAATTTTAGATTCCTGTCTAAAGTCAACGCAGACGAATTCGCGGGCAGATACTAGTAATTAATAGTTACCTTACACAAATAGTCCACGCATATAACGCTTATTTACTCACCCCGTGATTTTTTTTAATAAAACGTAGCCTCACAATATGAATTACTTCTGTGTCAGACACATCTTGTCTACAAACATAAAATTCGCATGCACAAATACCCAGACCATAACAAATATTTGTGGATCGTAGCTAGTTTGTGCGATCGATCATCGAACCTGCGACTACTCAATTCAGTGGGCGGAGCGACACAAACTCTTAACCACTGGACCAAGCCATCCGTCACATTCATTTTTCATTCCATGTATTAAAAAACCTAAGAGGACAACCATAGTTATTGTTGTTTTAAATCCTCAAATTCGGGCGAGTAGGTATGCTCAAGAACAATAGAGATTCTTCACTAATATATCAGTCAGCACGCAAGAAGCGACTAATATATTTACCATCAACTCTTCTTAACACATCCTGCGCTTCCTGAAATCGCAATAGATTATGTGCACCATGGAATAATTTAAGCTCAACAAACATATTAGTGGAGCGTTCCCGCGACGAGAGATCAATATGCGGTTCAAATTATGCATGAACGCGCGGAAAGACGGGATCCTTTCAAACTGTTACCGCAGCGATCTTGAACGAGTAATTTGCACACAATTATTGTTTTAGTTAAGGAGGAAATCTTCATGTATTTTATGTTTGCTGATTATTCTTGTGGAAGTCAAAAAAGAAAAAAAATATAACGCGTATAATCCCCAAGCGAAGGTAGATATGTACTATGTTCGTCCACCTATCGCCGGTAATGTTAAGTTCCAATATGATAGGGGGCGAGCCTATTCCCATTATACTCCAACTTCAGACTTCAGACTGCTAACAATTATCGATAGAAAAACTACACTTTCTAGGATTGCAACCTAGGACCTCACGTTTGTCAGCCGGCACTACTACACCAACAAGGTATTTCAATGAGATGGATTTTGCAATTTCTTTTTACTTTTTGTTTTTATAAACACTAAGAATTGTTTCTGTATCGTGGTTGCGTTTACAAAGATGAAATTTATTCATACATTTTATTGTTACATACTTACCTAAATCCACACATTTCCTAATCCATTAGAACTTGAGCTTAAAGACAGATTTCAATTCTTTTTATAGCCTTTATGTTTGTAACATGCCAGTCACTCAAGATCATTCCGAATCCCACTCCATTTTTCTTCTCCCATACTCCGATATCCTTTCAAAACCTCCAGAGATAACATGAGGTTTTATCCTGTACAAAACATCGTACCGAACAAAATATGTATCACACACAGCCTTAATATAACAGTTCAGGCGGAAAATCCGATATCTTGAGCCGGAACATTGATGAGCGCTTAAATATTCATGAGCAAAGGCACGCGCGCAGAGTACCCGCACTACAGAATGACGGCTGGCACCCGTCAAACCCGTAAAGCTTGGCAACACTCTGCGATATAAACATTCGACGTATGGTAAAAGAATGGCAAAATGGCAGTGTTTTATTAACTTTTAAGGTGATTGAGGATACGCAACTAATCCTACTAATATTATAAATGTGAATGTTTGTATGTTAAAATATTTGTTACTCGATTTCGCAAAAATGGCAGCGGAGCTGGCCTAGAAGCAGTGATAACCTAGTGGTTAGACCGTTGTACTGCAAAGTCAGGGATCTCGGGGTCAAACCTAGACACGCACCTTTGTCTTTTCGAAAGCATGTGCGTATTAAAATTTAAATATCACTTTCTTTACGGTGAAGGAAAACAATGTGAGGAATCCTGCATGTCTATGAGTTTCTTGAAGGTGTGTGAAGTTCGTCAACCCGCACTAGGCCAGCGTGGTGGACTATAGTCTAAACCTTCTCAGTTTGAGAGGAGGCCCGTGCCCAATGGTGGGACAGTTTCTTATCGGGGCTAACATTATTATATATTATTATTTTATTTTATTATATATTATTACACATAGGATACTATTTATTGCAGAAAAAAATAGGTTCCTGTCTAAAGTGAACGCGGACGAAGTCACGGCCAAAAACTAGTATTATAAATGTGACAGTTTCTATGTTTGTATGTTTGTTACTCAATGCTCAGTCACGCAAAAACAGCTGAACGGATTAATAATTTAGCGCAGTGGTTAAGAGCTTAAGTCGCTCCGCCCACTGTGTCTAATAGTCGCGGGTTCGATTCCCGCACGGGACAAATCTTTGTGTAACCCACAGTTATTTGTTCCGGTCTGGGTATTTGTGTTTGTGAATATTCATGTTTGTAAACGCACCCACGATACAGGAATTAATCCTAGTGTGGGTCCTACGTTTAAAAAAAAAAATACATGAAGTACTTTTTATCCCGGAAAAATGTTAGGTTCCTGTCTAAACTCAACGCGGACGAAGTCGCGGGCAGAAACTACTATTAAATATTTTCCAGCATAATATTGATTAGAAACACACCGTCACGCCTATAATCCCCAAGCGGAGGTGGAGTTTTCGCCGACGATGTTAAGTCCCATGTAATAGGTGGCGAGCCTATTGACATATCCCGGACAATTCCAGATTCCGAGCTTATACTGGGAGGTGTTCGTAAGAAAAACTACATTTGACGGACCTAGTATTTGAATTCAGTACCACGTGATCACAAAGCGATGCGCTTTTCCCTATACCAACGAGGCAGATTAATTATATATTTACTAATATAAGTGTATGACATACCTGTAGCAACGATATACAAGGTGTATCGTAAATAACGCAAGACCTCAGACAGCCCTATTAGATAATTGCACAAATACAATACGAAAACCACATTTCAAAATTGAAAGTTTTTTAGCCTTTTTTAAGTACTTTTATACCTGAATTAACAATGAAACTTATGTGAAAATATACATGCGTATTGAGAAATACGTTTTAGAAATGCATTTGAATTCTCCGTATTGCTTTGAATCAAGAATAAAATTAGTTTGTTATAGCGCACTGATTAAGATACATAAAAAATCGAATCAATTTAGTTGCCGATTTAGAACAAACTACTTTCAGGTCTTGCATTAATTATGTTACAGCTTGTATAAAGTAGTTATAAGTACATTCTTTAGTACTCTCCGTAACCGGCGAGCGTGTATGAGACGAACTATGAGAGTCGAGGAAGCCAGAGAGGTATGTAAGGAAAGAACCTGTTGGAACTCTGTACTCTCTGCCTACCCCGCAAGGAATCTGGCGTGAGGTTATAGATAGATAGATAGATAGAAGTACATTCTATAAATTCGTAAAATGATCATATAATATATTCTGTATACCATGGAGCCAACAGCGTAGAATATTCACACACACACAACAAAAACCAATGTTGTACTATGAAACGATAATTTCACGAAGTTAACGTGCTTCGTTTGGTGTTTCATTGATCTCTATCTATCACGCCAGATCCCTTGCTGCGTAGGCAGAGAGTGCAGAGTTCCAACAGTTTCTTTCCTTACATACCTCTCTGGCTTCCTCCACTCTCATAGTTCGTCTCATACACGCTCGCCGGTTACGGAGACTCTTGACTTGTTCATTGTTTCGGTGTTTCATTGATCATAGCAAATAAAGATTTGGTGCAGTGGTTAACAACTTAAGCCGCTTCGCTCACTGGGTCAAGGAGTCGCGGGTTCGATTCCCGCACAAGACAAATTTTTGTGTGACCCAAAGATATTTGTAACAGTCTAGGTGTGTATGCATGCGAATTTAATGTTTACAAATTCACCCATGATACAGGAATAATTCGTAGTGCTACTTTTAAAAAAAGATAAAAAAAGACCCAGACCAATGAACGATGTGTGACTAACCCGACTAAATCAACGGAAAGCCGATCGTATTCAGCTTTTCATATAAGGTCACAAAAAAAGAGCCAGTTTCGTATGTTAAGAACATTTAGTAATGTGTGTGTTATAAATATAATTATCTATATCTATATTTATCATTACACCCAACAGGTTTTTTCCTTACATACTTCTCTGGCTGCTTCCATTCTCATAGTTCGTCTCATACACGCCCGCCGGTTACAGAGACTCTTGACTTGTCCTTCAGATAAAACTCGGTCTATTTCATCATGGTAAGTTAGTCTAAGTCTTTTCCGGTACCTACATCCTTCTACTTTCACATTGTATATCTGTTTTGTCATTCTTTCTATATGCCCGAACCACCGGAGCATAACGTTTCTCATCTTTACACCGATACTATATTTCATTCCTACTCGCGTGCTTACGCTGTTGCGAATACAGTCCGTCAGCTTCACTCCGCATGTCTTCCGCAGAGCTCGCTTTTCGACCGCATTTATCCTACTTTCATCCTCCTTCTTACATACCCAGCTCTAGCTGCCATATAACAAAATCAAAATCAAAAGTTTTCTATTCATGTAGACCAAAAGGCACTTATGAATAGTCAAAAAGAGAAAATTATTAATTACTTAAGACTCAACTTATAGGCCCATCACACTGCTGAGCCATGTTTATAAGTTGTTTTCGAGAGTCATCACGAATCGTCTCGAACGCAGGCTTGATGACTTCCAGCCTCCCGAACAAGCTGGTTTCCGGAAAGGCTTTAGTACCATAGACCACATACATACGCTGCGGCAGATTATACAGAAGACCGAGGAGTATAATCGGCCACTATGCTTGGCGTTTGTGGACTATGAGAAAGCCTTCGATTCGATCGAGACTTGGGCGGTTCTTAGATCTCTCCAGCGATGCCGCATTGACTGTCGGTACATCGAAGTGTTGAAGTGCTTGTATAATAACGCCACCATGTCAGTCCGAGTACAGGGGCAGTGCAAGAAGGCGATCCCCATAAAAAGAGGAGTAAGGCAGGGAGACGTCATTTCTCCGAAACTGTTTACGGCCACCTTAGAGGACACCTTCAAGCTCTTGGAATGGCAAGGACTTGGCATCAACATCAATGGCGAATACATCACTCACCTTCGATTTGCCGACGACATTGTGGTCGTGGCGGAGTCGCTGAAAGATCTAGGACGAATGCTCGGTGACCTCAACAAAGTATCTCAACAAGTGGGTCTTAAAATGAACATGGACAAAACGAAAATAATGTCTAACGTCCATGTCGTACCCACCGCACTCACCGTTGGGAACTCTACTCTTGAAGTTGTCGACGAATACATTTACCTGGGACAGGTAGTCCGGTTAGGTAGGTCCAACTTTGAGAGAGAGGTCAATCGACGAATCCAACTCGGCTGGGCAGCGTTCGGGAAACTGCGCAACATCTTCTCATCCAAAATACCTCAGTGCCTAAAGACTAAAGTTTTTAGTCAATGTGTGTTACCAGTGATGATATATGGATCAGAGACGTGGTCTCTTACAATAGGTCTCATAAAAAAGCTCAGAGTTGCTCAGCGAGCTATGGAGAGAGCTATGCTCGGCGTTTCTCTACGCGATCGAATCAGGAATGAGGAGATTCGTAGAAGAACCAAGGTCACCGACATAGCCGTTAAGATTAGCAAGCTGAAGTGGCAATGGGCGGGCCACATAGCGCGTAGATCGGACGGGCGTTGGGGCAGAAAGATTCTAGAGTGGAGACCACGTATTGGCAAGCGCAGCGTGGGACGACCGCCTGCCAGATGGACCGACGATCTTGTGAAAATCGCAGGAAGTCGTTGGATACAGGTGGCATCGGACCGGTTACGCTGGAAAGCGATTGGGGAGGCCTATGTTCAGCAGTGTACAAGTATAGGCTGAGATGATGAAGAGAAAGTGTTAATATAAAATATGTGAAGAGTGCGTACAAAACAACTGGTCATAGCTCCAGTGTGATGCCGAACGAGACAAAATTCAACAGCATTATGGTACACGTTCAATCAGACAAAGGACAGGGGACGGACCAGTCCCCACCAGCAGCACCCGATCACGAGTATGACCTAAGAAGCAGCCATCACTCTCCTCAACCATTTTAGAGGAAAAAGAATGACTCGCTCGACAGAGCGTTGGGATAAGCACTCCGTTATGTATGGCGAGCTGCACCTTTTGGCTTAAGTGCCGGCTCCCAATTAGCTTTCCCATCGCACCCTTCACCTGCACTCACTCTTTTCTCTATATCAGCAGTGTATTTGCCATTTCAGTTAAAATGTAATTAAAGTGAGCAAAATATAGAACTATCTCAACAGTCCATAATTTTAAGATATATATAGTTTAGCCTTCCCAGCAGAATTAGGCTAAAATTAAAATTTTTGAAGGCCTCTTTCACCACCCTCGAGTAAAGTGCTTGCAACTTTGTTTTTTTATTAATCTAAGTTACCTGTTGATTTAACGCGAAGGCTCTCCTGACGTTGTGCGAATGTGGTGTTCTTAGCGATCACCAGGATAAACTAGTGGTTAAAATTGACTTTATCTAACGGCTAGATAAATTAAGGATGGATAGGGACTCACCCCGGAGTTTTTTCACTTGTTTTTAGAGACGTATGGCGGCCGCGCGAACTTGAATTGTAGATTTTTTTGTGAGTGTAGCGCCATCTCTTTCTTGCCGGTGGCACGTACGGGAACTATATTTTTTATGCGTGGGTAATGAGGTTATTAGTTCACTATGTCAGGATATTGGGATCGGGAAGGAAGCCGTAACAAGTAGCATTCGACTCAGTCAGCCTGAAATGGGTAAACATTTGCGGCATTTTATATGGGAGCGTCTCCGTGCTTTGAAAGCGCGCTAAGCCGTTGGTCTCGGTTACCACTTAATGTGATAGTCGTTAAGCCGAGTTGGAAGCCTTTTCTTTTAGTTCCATTAGCAGGTGGCCACAAGCCTCGAATCTTGCTTACCTCGATTTGTGAGAGAAGGCCTCAGCCCTGCCGTAATGGGTAACAGTATGTGCTGCTATTATTATATTTAATTAACCCTTTGACAAGTACGCCAGTGCCCTCTGACAATATCATCCAAGTGCAATAAGGTCCTTGTCACACTCAAGTCGCACCTTTAAGCCCCACTATATAATAATTGAAATGGTGTTATTCTAAAACACAAAGGTATAAATAATCACACGTTTCAACGTGCATTTAGTCTTTACTCTGAGTTTCAGCGTCACGTTATGTCAGTCTAACTGTCACGGCTTAACAGACAAGTGTAAATGTGTCATTAGGAAGTTATTAATATTTTTTCAGATAAAAATTGCAATTTATTTTATCAGATTAATCTAGTCACGATATGCCTTTTCCCGAAGGCAGCATTTAACAATTTGTAGATAAACACTTATGATTTTAAGTACATATTGTAAACATTTTATTAATTAAATAACTTATTTTTATTATCTGTAGTTCTTTTGGCATAATAAACAATTGGGTCGTTGGCAGCACGGGAGTGCATAAAAAAAGGTTGGCTGCTCTGGAGTGACGATTCGATTATGGCGGAATTTGAATAATAGCGTAATTACTAATATTTGATATTGTTAAGAGTAACTGGAATGTTTTTATGAAATAATACAGCTACGTTACATTTACACTTCTGAACTAGTTTTATTTATAATATTATTATCCTTGCTGCGTACAAGTAAACAGCCATTTTAGGGCTTTACAATCAAAGTGAGGTCACTTTGATTTTACACCTGTAGAAGCTTCTATATACATGTTAACACGTAGAAACCTTAAAAGATAACCCTCACATCACTGATGTTCTCTGGGAAATTGTATGACATGGTTTAATTTGACGAATTTGGTCTAATAATACTAAATTTTAATGAAATGATAACCAACGGCCTGATTGTTGACTTCTCACTTACTAAAATTGCAACTCTTATATTATAGTCTTTTTCATGAGACATGGGTACTTTGATGTTTGGAATTGACATTTCTAGAATCGATTGGAAATCGTATCGAGATAATTTTTAACAAGGAATTAATCGATGTTAATAACAATAACTTAGTAACCAAAAGAAAAGAATACAATAATTTTATTATTTATTTACGAATTAGTCAGACCATTTGACGTTCTGTGGCGCTGGCATTCTATCACGTTCATCTTTACTTAGTAATTTTATTAATTATGTCTACTAATGTCATATAGGACGAAAGTTGTCACTAACTAGGTTCCTCACAATTTTTTAACGGCATCGCAGCACACCCGCAAGGAGATGGCGGGACGAACTGGACACCTTTAAAAACGATTAGCGCTCAATAGCCTTCAATAGAGTGGAGTGGAGGAGATGGAGGGAGGCCTTAGCCCAGCAATGGGACACTAAAGACTAACTAATAAATAGTGTGTAAAGCACATGCGCTCGATAGCTCTACACTAAGGTCAATGTGTTCGTCAAAACCCTAAGAGGGCTAAATATAAACCATTTGTCGTTATTGTAACGTAAAAAAAAACAACGTCGCGCCTATATTCCGCAGAGGGGGTGGCAGAGGTGTACTGAGTACACCCACGTTTCGCCGACGATGTTAGGTCCCATGTAATAGGGGGTGAGCCTATTGCCATATACCGGGCACAATTCCAGACTCCGGAATCATACTGGGAATTTTTCGTTAGAAAAACTACATTTGTCCGACCTAGGATTTGAACCCAAGACCTCGTGATCACAAAGCGATGCGCTTTGCCACCAGACCAACGAGGCAGTCGTAGTAACGTATGTTTGTGAAATGAAAAGGATGGCACATTAACTCGATAGCATTACACTGACAAAAGTGTATTAGTGCTAAGCCAAGTTTCCTTTGATACGAAACAGATACGCTTTACTACATACAACAAAGTACGCTTGTATTACTGGAAACTACATATCGCCCTAGCAACTTACAGCTCTAAACCCTACTAACCTTGATAACAATGATGACTTATCAAATGCAACTACGCATTTCAATCGCAAATATCGCATTATAAATGCAAACATTCTGGATAATTGACACAGAAACATTATTTAGACCACAAAAATACACCTCCATTAAATTCGGCTGGCATAATAATTAAGTAACGGGCGCTTTCAAGGCTGAACGGGTCCTCGGGTACCCTGCCTAATAGCCGAGGTGGTTTCGCAACCAACTGTTCCAGTTTCTAGCCTAAACTCACAGTACAAATTACATTTAGGAGTTGTGTGTCATAATGTCATAATATTTGATCTCATAACGGTTACACGGGCGTTAAAGGAATTTTACCCTGAACAAGTCCGCAACAATTACGGAGATACTATCTAATACTGTGAACTTGTACATAACTTATATATAACGGCGGTTGGTAAAAGTATAACAATCGAATTGCAATATTTAAAAGATTAATGTGTTTTAACTGACAGTACTTTAAAGGTCTATTCTATCAACCGGTACTGCATTTAACTTGTTTATATTTCTCAGAGCCTGTCTCACCACACTTAAGTGAATTCTAAAGTATTTGCAAGTAAGTCAATGCTCTAATTTTACCATCTCTGAGTAGCCTTATCCGACGGTTAAACCAACCAGTTTTAATTGCTGAGTAAATCTAATCGAGAATTAACTAACCAGAACTTTACTCGAGGGTTATGAAAGAGTCACTAAGCATAAGGAGCTAATTTAATCATAACAGTATTTTAATTAAGCTCCTCTAAAAAAGCCTTTGACGCCTTTAACTGTCTCGTTGATCTAGTGGCACATAGTGGGGTTTGTCATCAAGAGATCCTGGGTTCGAATCCTAATTCGTACAAGTCACATCGAATGAATTCTTAGTTGCTGTCCGGAGTCTGGTATTGTGCCTGGTATAATGACAGGTCTAAACGAGCCTAGATAGAAAAATTTCTTTGGAACCTAACATCGTCGGCGCTATGTGAGTGTACACAATCCACCTATGTGACTGTATATAGTGATCACCACCTCATTATTCCTGTAGGCCAACGAGGTACAGGTCAGAGTACGTTCTACTGAGGCACACGTTCCGACCCCTTGAACTCCTGTAAGCTTAAATCCATAATGGTCTCCAAAGTTGATAACACGGTTTGAACCTCGGGGCGTTTAAGGAAGCGTTTTGATTGTCTTGGAACCTGCAAGAAATAGACAGAAAAAAAAACCAGGAGTAGTATTGGTAGGAGACTGTGGTAACTGTATTTTGACGAAACAAGACACTAATTTGGAATTTAAAAGTGTTATATACAAAAAGTTAAATGATAAAAAATGTGCGAGGCGCGCGCGCGTGCGGTCCCTAGCTAGTGATTTTTTTACGTGTATGAAGTCACTGAGATCTGTGTCGCCACTGTCCGTCAACTCTACCCCCCACGGACTGCGATGAAGGCAAAGAAGTAATAGTAGAAAAGTATAAATTCCATTTCCGTCCTTTGCAAAGCCGGAGCCAAAACACAAAAATTGCCAGAGCAGCCATAGAAAAAGACAAGAAGGCAGTCAAACTTCGTTTAATCTAACATAAAACAGATTCATAAATCAGATTGGCCCAAAACGAATTTGGCAAGCGGTTTTATTGCGAAATCGAGCGAGTTGTCAACAGTGAATCACTGTCTGTCGTTCGTTAGACAATCGTATTTGAAATGAAAATTGGACTGTTTGATTTGAATAGCACGTGCTATGTTAAGTGCATGCCGGGGCTGCATACCGGCGCTTGCGCAACCACGCGGCAGGTGCCCGCGGGAATTAGCGAAATACGAAAATTAAATGCATAATGGAACGGCTTTTCACAATATTCTGCTAATCCTAATATGGAATTTCGGCCTATTTATTAGTACTATAACGAAGGGCTGACGTGATAAAGCTTTTAGGATTATGTGCTGTATGTATACTTTTAAGCGTCGATGGATGCGACTTACAAAGTAATATTGTGTAATATTTATCATGCAGCTTGTTCTCAGACAGTAATTAAATCATCTGATCAGTTTGGTAGCGTCACTTGTCTAGTGATACATAATGAGGATGGTGATCACAAGGTTGTAGGTTTCAATTCTAGATTTGACAAAGTGTTTTTATTTCTATTGAACAATCCTAGTCGCAGCATCTGGGAGAAGCTCAGCAATAGGCTCACCCTATAATTACATCAAAACCTAAAATCATGTATGTACACAGTACACCTCTGACATGCCTTTATAGGCATTAGGAAATATTCCCTACTGCCAATATAGGCATGACGACATTCTTCTTGAATGAATTGAATGTTTTTAAAATGCCTCCAACGGCTCTTTGAGGATTTGGTAATAAAACTAGAATCAAATATATATCAGCAACTTGATTTGCTGGCAGCCAACACAAACAATTTTACAATACACATTTTGCTCTACCAAAATAGACGCAAACTTTGCACACCCTAAAAATCAATCTGTAACCGCAGTCAATATACCAAATAATACGTATCGATAAAATATACTTTATTAATAATCTACGACATGCAAACCATTTAACAGTGGGTCGTAAACCACGATATCTTAAACTTGTAGATATCTCTTTAGCGCAATCATGTCTAAGATTTAAATCCAAGGAGCGCAAATAGCTCCGCGAAATTTCGACATAGACCATTCGTTACGCGAAATAATTGTCAATATCAAACAGGCGTGCTGTTTCCGATTAATCTGGACGGATAATGCTGTTACAGTATAATAGGAAATCCTGCCTGTATTAGGTGCCAGCGCCGCTCCAAATTGCAATGATAATGTTGCGAAATGCCGAGCAGTGCTGTGGGAGTCGATCAAAAGGTTAATGTCGACAGGGAGCGCCCAGAACTTTTAAGGTACGGTTCCTAAGAAAGTAGTATAGTATATCTACTTTTGTAGAGAACTATGAGAGTGGATGAAACCAGAGAGGTCTGTAAGGAAATAACCTGTAAGAACTCTGTACTCTCTGCCTACCCCGCAACGGATCTAGCTACATCTACTTTGATGGAAGTATCAGTATTTGTATATCTATCTATATAATTTTAATTAAATATTAGCCTAATAATATAATGAAGTTGGCAATATTTTGAGGGTCATTGAAAACAATACAATTTTTTATTTGTAAAATGAGTCCCTAGAATAGTTAAGAGTTATTCTCGATTCTATCTTTTTACTATTTGGCAATGTAAGGCCTCTATATATAAAATCAATAGTGACAGAGATCTTTAAGATTATTGCCTACCTGTATAAGAGCCTGTAATTATAAATAGTCCAGACGATTATACATGGCATCAACAAACTATAGCTTTATTTATTTCTACTTAACCTCTCGTTTAAGTATAAGCTGCACAAATTGGCCCTTATCAACCTATCGTGTGAGAACATACATATATCCTTATCGTAATATCCTACTAATGTATATTTCGTGTGTGCGTAATTTACTTGAATTATCACGAATGACTAAGATTTATAAGCCAGGGGACATGAAATACTGCACTAGATAAATTATAGAGGATATGTTTTAACCGCAATTTAAGGGAAATTGGAAGAATCATAAAGGATTTTTAGACCTCGTGAAGTTTGCGGAATAGTACTGCGTTCGTATTGGCTATCTTTGGGGGGGAAGCCTAAATCCTGGCAATGAAAGTTTTTCAGCTGAAGAAGACGAGCTACATCAGTCGATTTCGCCGTTTGGATGTTTATACCTCCGAAAATCATTGTTGTAAATTTACATTCGACAGACGGCTTGGTCCAGTGGTTAAGAGCTTGAGTCGCTCTGCCCACTATATTAAAAAATCGCGGGTTCGATTCCCGCATGGTACAAATCTTTGTGTGACGCACAAATATTTGTTTAGGTCTGGGTGTTTGAGCATGTGGATTCCACGTTTGTAAATGCACCCACGACACAGGAATAATTCCTAGACTTAAAAAAGAGCTATTGAGAATATTTCGATAGAAAAACCAAAGATTCAAACCCAGGAGTGTATAAGCACTAGTCGAATTATACGCCATTAGATCAGAGTAATTATATAAAAATTATTTATTCAATTACTTATTTCACACAGAACATCATAAAATAGCAAAATAAATGAACAGTTACAAAAACATAGGGAGGAAATAAGCTACAATGAGCTGCTATCGCTATAGGCACATTTAGCTAAGAAGAAGTCAGAGGCAGTAAACTAAATTAATGTTATGCGCATCCACCTTTACTTCAATGAAACTCCTATCTAATATACAATAATGTTAACATGATGTTCATTAGTATTTAAAGCCAATATACTATGCAGTGTGTCTGCTACTAAAAATCAAATGCGAATTACGATAGTCGTTAGCAGAAGGTTAAGCACAGACCATTTGATGTTGTAGTAACGTTGCGGAGTAAACGTGCTGTCACGTTCATGTTTATTTATAAAATTAGTGGTGCAAAAAGGATGGCGTATCAACTAGATAGCGTGACGATAACGACAATCTGGTCATACTCGAACCTCAGTTACATAATGTTGCAGCTGCATGTCCGAGCGGAAGTGGCCGAGGGTTATTATAAACCATCTGAATTTAATGTCATTATAATTTGGAATGAATTAGCTCCGTAATGAGTTCAACGTTTTTAGCACACGTTCGTTTATTGTATAGCACAAATATTTGGGGCGCATTAAATTTTCTCGACTTCCAGATTTTTTTTTTTTAGCCCCACACTAGGATTTATTCCTGTGTCGTGGGTGCGTTTACAAACATGAAAATTTACATACACAAATACCCAGACCGAAACAAATAATTGTGGATCACACAAAGATTTGTCCCGTGCGGGAATCGAACCCGCGACTATTAGACACAGTGAGTGGAGCGGTTAACCACTTAAGCTCTTAACCACTGCGCTAAATCGATTATGGTTGGATAGGATTGATTGGTTTAGTTTTTTTTCTTGTTATAATGTTACTTCAAGATGCGGAGGTTGGTAATGGCTCTCTGACTTTACTTATCTATACCTACTTTGTTGTATTAGCTGTAAGCCTCCCAAATAAAATAAAATAAAATACTGAAACGATAGTATTTTAAGTAAGAAACACATGAAGCGGTGAATATAAATTCGGGATTACCGGCTATTTCTTCGAAGGTATTTTCAATATGTCTTAGCCTATTTAAATATACCATGTCCAACATTTTACTTAAATGACCTCAAATCGTCCATATAAGAAATAACGCACCCATTGTCATGACATGCATTTCAATCGATAATATACTTTTCCTCTAACGTCGCAGAAAATACATACTCCTAATAATTACATCCGCTCATCTTCCGTTTATTGGCATTTCGTTAATAACACATGGACGCTTTCGCTTACGAGGAGCCTCATAAGTAGGTTTAAGGTCACCCAAAGGGCAATAAAGAGATCTATGTTTGGAGCGTCCCTGCAAGATCGAATCAGAAACGAGGAGACCCGCCGGAAGGCTAAAGTCACTAACGCTAGCACTCAGAATTGCTAAATTTAAGTGGCAGTGGACGGGGATATTGCTCGTAGAACTTACGGCCATTGGGGCAGAAAGGTTCTGGAATGGTGATCACGTACCGTCGTGGAGTGGGCAGGCGATCTGGACCGATGACCTGTTTAAAGTCGCGCGTAACAAGTGAATGCGTACAGGACGAAGTCGGTCGATTTAGCGATTTTTAAGGAAGATGTTTGTCCTGCAGTGGAGGTGTTTAGGCTAAAGACTAACAATAACCGTAGAGGAGGTGATAAAAGTCTTTATGAGAAGAGATTAGAACTCTGCACACTAGTACTAGTACACTCCGCCTACTCGGCAAAAGATCTGGCTTACTACCCAACTGCATTCTCTAGTCGCACCAATATCGATACAGTAACAGCCCTATAGTATTAACACAATCATATAGTCACCAGATATAACGATCATAAACATGATCTAACCACATACCATGAGCCGGCGCGGCGTGCGGCCCCATGTCCGCTGTAAATACCGAGCGACTAACACGAGCATAAATCAATTAGCCGCGACAAAATGCTCAACTCGTTTCATTGTTACTTATGTATAGGGTTTGAACGATCAACATGCATCGATAACTCCAGCGGCTATTCAACAAACATTGATTTGACAGACTTTGATTTGAACGATTTGACGGACGGCTTGGTGCATTGGTTAAGAGCTTGAGTCCCATAAGATCGAGTAGTCGCGGGTTCGATTCTTTGTGTAACCCACAAATATTTATATCGGTCAGGATGTTTGTGCATATTCATGTCTGTAAACTCACCCACGTCACAGGATCAATTCCAATGTTGGAATTGTGGCGGGTATGACAGCAATAGATTCACCCCCTACCCCCGAACATATTACATCCACCTGGGGAATATAAACGTCTATCTATCTATCTATATCATCACGCCAGATCCCTTGCGGGGTAGGCAGAGAGTACAGAGTTCCAACAGGTTCTTTCCTTACTATGACAGCAATAGATTCGCCCCCTACCTCTACTTCAGGACCTAACACTTACGGTCATACCAGGGCGAACACAGTTCATCCACTTGGGAATATAAATGTCTATCTATCTATCTATACCATCACGCCAGTTCCCTTGCGGGGTAGGCAGAGAGTACAGAGTTCCAACAGGTTCTTTCCTTACTATGACAGCAATAAATTCGCCCCCTACCTCTACTTTAGGACCTAACATTTACGGCCATACAGAGGCGTACACAGTACATCTATTTGGGGAATATAAACGTCTATCTATCTTCTATCTATCTATATCATCACGCCAGATCACTTGCGGGGTAAGCAGAGAGTACAGAGTTTCAACAGGTTCTTTCCTTACAATGATAGCAATACATTCACCCCCTACCTCTACTTCAGAACCTAACATTTACGGCCATACAAGGGCGTACACAATACATCCACTTGGAGAATATAAACGTGACGGTGTTTACCGTTTTATATACACACATAAAGTTAATAATATACATAAAGATAGCTTTAACCTTAATCGTCAACTTAAAATGCATCTGATCCTCGTATTGTTAATTACCCACTATCAAGTTTACAGTTTCCTCTCAACCCTACACTCCAACTATTTTTCTGCCAAAAAACCCAAGTACCTACTACCAAATACAACACGCTGTCACCAATTACCGATTGTATCTGTGCTCATTGTAACCGGGTCACATATGGTCGTTTTAAAATATTAATTAAATCAACACATTTTTCGTCCTAACTAGCGACTGTGACATGTTTTTGTCAAATTTATTTAATTTTATTAGACCGAACAACGTAACCGCTATTAATTTAAGTTGCTTAATGTACACCAATTGCAAATGCAACGAGTTTTGGCATCGATATAAAAATGAATTATTTATTGAGGTCTACACTTGAGCGCTTATCAATAGTATTTAAAACTTATTATATGTACTATTGTGCCCTAAAAATGGTTGACGTGAACGAGTAGGTGACAAAAAATGTGATTTAATGCGTTCGTACAGACAATTTTAGATCAATGTGAACATTATTTGAAAAGTTGTACTGACAAGTTTTAAGCAGTTAATCATTTGATACGTTCATAAAGGGCTAGTTTTCCAAACGATTAATTCCGATTATATTAGATAGTGTAATGATAAACGAGTGATTTGTATCGGGATTCTTATCAGGGTGCTTGCACAAACGATTGACGACAGCGAAACGCTAACGAGTTGCTTTGCCATCCTTTTCATGCTACACATTGACTGAATAAAGATGAGCGGGACAGCAGGCTTTCTCGACAGCGTTACGGTAACGCGAGTATGACCGTGCTAAGCCCTCATTACAAATTACTTCCGCTATAAATACGTCAGTTTGTGTTATAGTTATTTATCTTGTAACAAATTCATTATTCAAGTTAATTTGTCTTTTTATATATTTTATTACTAAGTGGCGACAGCATGTACTTCTTATAAAATTATAATTTACATGCCATATGCAATCAAAATTGGTAATTAAAATTAAGATATCAAAATGAACTGTTTACTATTATATTGTGAACTTTTGGTACGCATGACTAGTATAGAAAGTCTCGGAAAAAAAAATTTAGTTACATTATACGATAAACAGGCCACATGAAGTGTTGTTAATAGGCGTCTTGCTTATACTTAATTGCATTAACATCAGATCAAATAATGAATAAACATATCAACATATACTATCTCACGTCTAGGAAAAGATCTTCTATCACAAATCAACGTAAAAGAGTATAGTTTATATTGGACTGCGCGGTTTACTTGAGGTAGATTCGGGGCCACCTGCTTATCAAGCCATATACTACAAGATTAGCGGTTTAATGTTCCTTCTGTAGTACGGAGATGTTTGGGAATCTTAATAATGGTCACCCATCTCAAACTGCCCAAAACGAAACCTTTTTAAAAATTGGTTATTGCTATGAATACCCTAGTTCCTTAGCATCCCGACCGTCTTAAACGTGAGATGTAAAAAATAGGTACATAATTTTTCAGATTGCAATAAAACTGAAACATTATGGAAAGTTTTTTAGCAGATTAATAATACATCTATCTATATCATCACGCTAGATTCCTTGCGGGGTAGGCAGAAAGTACAAAGTTCCAATAGGTTTTTACTTTACATACCTCTCTCAATTCCTCCACTCTCATAGTTCGTCTCATACATTTTCGCCGGTTACGGAGACACTTGACTTGTCCTTTAGATAAGACTTGATCTATTTGGTTGTGGTAAGATAGTCTAGGTCTTCCCTAGTACCTACAACCTTCCACTTTCGCATTGTATATCTGTTTTGACATTCTTTCTTATGACATTCTTTCTATATGCCCGAATCAACGAAGCATACCCTTTCTCATCTTTATACCGCTACTATCTTTCATACCTACTCGCTTACTTACTACGCTGTTGCGAATACGGTCGGTCAGCTCCACTCCGCACATCTTCCGCAAAGCTCACATTTCCACCGCATTTATCCTAATTCCATTCTCCTTCTTACATACTCGTAAATAATATAAGCTATAAAGCCTTGTTGTGTTTACTACTAAACCGTTAACAGAGGCTCGCACAATAAGGAAGTCACATAATTTACGTACTGCGTGTTGCATTGGTTAGATTATAATGAGATTATGAATGCGGATTATGTCCTGAAGAGCGGTCTCCTAGCCTCGACTTTTTAGAACGTTCATATTTCTCTTTGTTTATATATCTTTGCCGTAATAAAGACACAATAAATAATAAAGTTATCTGATCTCTGAGTATTTGACGAAAACGTTTTTTATGTAATCGTTATTTATGATCAGTTTTAGCAATTGGTTCCGTATGTATTCAGCAGGTATTATTTCGAACACTAATTTGACTTTAATTGAACTATTAACACGTGGATTTTTGAAAGCATGTGAAATAACATAAATGTATTATTTGATACACGGCTTGGTCTGATAGCTTAGAGCTTTGCTCCGTCCATTGGATCTAGTAGTCGCAGGTTCGGTCCTCCCACGGCACAAATTTTTGTGTGACCCACAAATATTTGATTCGGTCTGGGTGTTTGTGCATGTGGGTTTCATATTTATAAACGCACCCATGACACGGGAATATTTCAGAGGGAGGGGCTAGGATTTCTCAAAAAAGGTGGGTAAACACTGTACACAATAGTTTTTTTGCAAACGGGTGCTGCTAGTGGGGACTAGTCCATCTGGAATCCTTTAGACACACTTTATAAATAACATTATTAGTCTCATATCTCCGTCGTACGGCATCACACTGGAGCTAGATCGTAAACTATTCAATTGTAACCTAAACATTGTATCCACACAATATGATAAAAAAAATAGATAGGAAAAAAGAGGGAGAGAATTAAATAAAAAAAACAAGCCCGCTGAGTTTCTTCGCTGGATCTTCTCAAGGGAGGCCGCGTCCCGATCCGGTGGTAGTAAATCAGATTTACAAAAATAGTAAATTGATTATTTATAAGCGCCCCCGCAGGGCTTATACAAAATAAATTATTTAAGTTTGAGTTTTAAGAGTTCGATCTATCATCAAGCATAGATATCATCAAGCCAGATCCCTTATAGGGTAGGCAGAGAGTACAAAGTTCCAACAGGTTCTCCTTTTTTAAGAGTAAAACCGTTTAATCACAACACGGAACTCTAAACCGTTAAGAAAAGTTGTATAGCCACATGAAGAAACTAGATGTGACTTCCTTATAAGTTAACACTCCTCTAAACATGAGATAATAAACTGTACGCCAGTAGAATGTTACATACGGCAGTGGTTATAGCTGCATGAGCCTTCTTATGTAAGTAAATATTATATTTAAAAATGTTAAGCAAGTATGTTGGGTAAACCACACTAGAATAGCACCTATTATGGGCTGTAACTAAAATGTTCTTTGTAACAGTGGAAATTTTGGTTCTAAAATAAGGTGAATATCAGAACTGGTAGTTACATAAATTAACTACAGCGTAATAGTGGTCAATTCACACGAATTTAAAACGCACAAATGCCAGCGAATGGGCACGTTTAATAATAAGGATTTGTTAGTATATAGAAGAAGTATATAGTAGTAGTTAGTATATAGAAGTTCACAATATATTTTTTCTTCTAAAATAAAATTAATTCAAAACAAATTTTATAGCAAAACACAACAAAGATGTCTTTCTTAGTTGAGGAGTTTCAATGGCTTCCTTCTATCTCCATCATCAGACCCTGGACACCATACAGATCTAAAGTACTCATCAAGACAAATCCAATGAGCCCAAACACGGTGAGGTTATATTGAGTAGTCGGGTGGTTTCATTGGCCACCTTTCGGCTACATCATCAGACCCTGAACACTATCTGTAAAGTACTTGTCAATACCAATCTAACAAGCCTAAACACGAGGGGGTTACGTTGAATAGTCCACATGTTCCTATTGACACCTTCCGACTCCATCATCAGACCAGCTCCATGGTACCATATTATTGCATTGTCATCGACTTTACATACGTATGCCAAATTTCATCTCATTCGAATATCCGCAAGTGCTTGAAAAATAAATCACAAGATTTGAACCGGAAAGACAGACAATAAGACTAGCAATGTTCGTAACATTGCTAGTTAAATAAAAGTTTGTAAAAATGAGAAAATGGTTTGAACATCAAGAAAGAATGTCGAAGGAAAGAATGACGAAACTGATATACAAGGTGTAACATAATAAACGCAAGACCTCAGACACCCCGATTAGAGAATTACTTCATAAATTTAAAACGAAAACCAAATTTAAAAGTGTTTACCCTTACCCTTTTTGTAAGCCCTTTTATATCCCAATTAACAATGAAACTTCTACGTGTATGTGTGCGTTTTAAGAAATACGTTTTAGGAATGCATTTGAAATCTCCTAACTGCTATGAATCAAGAAAAAATTTAGCTGTTTATAGCGTACTTAAGGAGTAAAAGCAGCAAATTCAGTAATCAATTCAGTCACCGATTTAGAACAAACTACTTTCAGGTGTTGCGTTTATTTTATTATACCTTATATACTATGTAGGATGTAGGTAGGTAAGTTCTACTTCATTTTGAATAAAGTAAGGATGTTAAAAAGGTAAAAGTCTGGGTATTTGTGAATGTGAATTTTCATGTTTGTAAACGCACTCACGATACAGGAATATATTCTAGTGTGGGGCTACGTTTTTTAAAAAAGAATAAAGACACTTATAGATCGTTTTTACAATTAGGTTTTTTATAGGTGATTAGATAACGTATCACTAAAAAAACATACCAAAAATAGGTAAAATCTATTTCAGTGGTGTTGATGATAAAAAACAATTCAAAGTACCAAAGTTTTAAAATTCAAACATGCCCCTTTTTCGGAAGTAATAAAAATGGTTCCTGTTCTTCGAGATTCACTGGGAATAAAAATATACTAAAAGCAACTTAATTCTAAAAAATCGCAAGTAATCACAGGCTTCCTTGTTTTAAAATGAATGAGGAAATTTCCATTTTATAATAACTAAAACAACTAATCCCGTTAAAGCAAATAAGCATACCCAGTGGATAGAACTATAACAAAGACATCAGCTTATCCTATGCTAATATCTAAACTGTTTTGACGCCAGTGCAAGCCGTGGGTATTATAGAGGGCCTTATTCTGGAGAACAAATAGACGGAATTATTTTAGGCAAATACATTAAAAATATAGGATAATACATAAATTAATTTTGCAATAGGTTACTAAAACGTATGTTTTATTTTCATTTACGAATATAATTACGGACGGTTGAAACATTCTGCTTATTTTAACCAAAATAATGTCTAAATTGCTTAAAGTTAAAAGGGAACTTGATTGTAAATTGTATCTTTTTTTTATTCGCATTAATACCTAATTTTTAGATGACATAAATTATATGTAAAAAATTAATTTAATATATCATCGCTGGCGAAATTTGGGTATACACGATACTCAGAAGTTACACTTCTAGGTAGAAGTTTTGCCCCCCTCCTTAGGGGACATGAATTATATTTTTTTTTAAATGATTAAATTTATTTTCCTATACCTTAAGTGCACAAGAGGAACACTATTCAATTACAAAAATCACAGACATAATTATCAAAACCAAATAAAGAGATCAGTGGATTAAATAATACTTGAAATCACCGGAATAAGGCGCTTGAAAGGAACAGCGCTGCGATTGTTCCGCGAGGCACTATCAGCGCCAGTTCCCGTTTAGTTCTGACGACTCCTATACTTTAATCTACACGAGTTTGTTATGCTTATAAGCAATAATTAGTTAGTTGCATAAATGACAAAACTAGAGGCATTCAGTACGAAGGAATTACTTGAAGCCTAGTGATTGAGACTACGATTAGACGTGTATTGTGATTCAAGGAAGTCACTAGATACTAAAGCTGTGAACAAAAACGATGACAATTTGATCATCTTTTTTGTATTTCTTTCATAAATAGAACGTAGCCTCACACTAGAAATTATTCATAGGTCAAGAGACAATGTTTGGGTAAAATAATGTGTGTAACGTGCAGGGAGGGAACCCGAGACTACTTCCTCCTGTAAGCGGAGCGGCTTCAGCTCTAAAATACTAGTCCAAACTTATGCTCTTCATTACTACTTAAAATTACATTAAAATGACACGTTGCCAATTTAGGGCTAATCACAGAGAGCTTATCACAAAGAGATTGACTTAATCTTGACGCTTACAAGTAAGCGCGCTGTCACGTTCATTTTTATTAAGTAAATTTGGAGCGTGACAAGGATGGCGAATTAACTTAATAGACTCACGCTAACATCAATATGCCCTTAGAATACGAAAAATCCAGTTTCCGTATGGATTGGGATACACAAATAGTTTCGCGCACAAATTACGAAGTCTGTTCGAGTAATTACGAAATCTGTTTCTCTAGACCTTTATAACTAATTTAAGTCTATCGTTTTCGACCCCTAAGTCCCTAAGGCCGTCAGGTTATTGCCGTTTGACTTTTTGCACTGACCTTTGCAACTGAAATATTACCGTTACCTTTCAAATTATTATTCTTTTTTTTATATTAATTGTGTTTAGCGAAGTAGTAGAAGGCAGATGTTTTCTATCAAACCAAACAAACATCTTCTATAATAGGAGATGAGCCTGTTGTTGTTTATTACGACTTGTTTGATAAAAGTTAGATAAATGATAGAAGAAATTTCAGAAGAAACATTAAAAAAGGCAAGTCAAGGGTCTACGTAACCGGTGACCGTGTATGAGACGAACTTTGAGAGCCGGGGAAGTCAGAGAGTTCTGTAAGGAAAGAAGCTGTTAGACCTCTGTATAGAGAGTGCCAACACCGCAAGGCATTTAGCTTAATCACATAAAAATAAAAATCTTTTAAAAAAAAAAAGCTAAACCGACTTCTAAAAGCAAAAATAAATATTTGAAATCGGTGCTGGTTGGTGAGTCGGTTACTTGGCACGGACTTCAAATATTTATTTTTTACTTTTTGAAGTCGGTTAACCTTTTTTTTTTAAAGATTTTTATTTTACAATTTTAAGTGACGAGTGATTTATTTAGTAATATTTATATACCGATATTATATAATTTTTTTTTTTATTTTTTTTTTATTATATTATTTTGCTGAGTTGTACAGTAAGGTACCTACAGGATTAATATAATGACTATAATAACGGAATCTATACATTCGTGCTGTTCGCCGTTAAGGAGTTCCCTCTTGTATCTTCAAAGTCCAAGGTCCAATACCATTAAAATAGACTACGTCAAAACTATACTGAACCCAATGCAAAAAGAATCATCAAAATCGGTTCATAAGCAAAGGAGTTATAAAAAAGGACGAATTATGAACCTACTTTTTTGAAGTTGGCTAATATACTGCTTAGTTCTATAGTAGGGTACCTATAGGATTGACGTAATACCCATAATATCTCAATTTAGACGTGCCTATTGTGTGTCGTTAAGGAGTTCCCTGGTGTATCTTCTAAGTCCAAGGTCCAATGCCAATGAAATTAAAATGAGACCACCTTGGAGATATACTGAAGCCAGTGCAAATAAAAATTATCAAAATCGGTCCACAATTGACGGAAATATCGATGAACATAAATAAAAAAAAAAAAAAAAGCATACGTCCAACCGAACATAGAACCTCCTCCTTTTTGAAGTCGGTTAATAATTAGGTATCGTTTAACTTACAATTAAAATAAAAAATGATTTTGACTTGAGCTTAAGCCGATCCATCGAGTCTCTCGAGATCTCATCGAGAGAGAGGATCGAGTAGCCTCGGGTTATAATGATATAATATATCTTGTGCAAAATTATAATGAAAACCAGAACCAAAGCATTATCAGTTTGTTTATATTTGGTGGTGCTTCATTGGGTGCTTGTTGCGGTTAACTAACCACAAGTTCTGTTGTTCCTGTCAGTTATAGGCACGGCAAATACGAGCATCGCGCCTCGAGCGATATTCTTAGTTAAACTTGGATAACATCGACATCCTTCGGGCTTTTCACGTCACATAGGGAAAGGTATCTTTGGATAAGTAAAGATAAATATTATGATAGTGAATGTTTCTATTTCATACATACCTTAGGCTAGGCACACATGTATGAAAAGGCGGGACAAACGATGACAAGCTAAGTCGCGTCACGCCGAGCTGTGTTTCATATCCTGTCCATTTCAGTATGTTACCACTACCCACTTCCCGTCCTTGTCGCGTTGTACCAGCCCCATCGAAAATGTGTTCAAGCCTTAGAAAGCGGTTATCAGTATTATATTGTTTTTTTTTTACATTATAACATAACGAGTGTCGAAGACAGACCAACTAATAATTTTAATATAATAATATAATATAATATTAGCCCTGTTAAGAAACTGTCCCACTGCTGGGCACGGGCCTCCTCTCCAACTGAGAGGGTTTTTCAATGCTCCAATTTTAATATAAAAAGATAAATAAAAAAACACTGTCACGCCTATATTCCCCAGAGTGGGTGGCAGAGGTGTACTGAGTACACCCACGTTTCGCCGACGATGTTAGGTCCCATGTAATAGGGGGCGAGCCTATTGCCATATACCGGGCACAATTCCAGACTCCGGACTCATACTGGGAATTTTTCGTTAGAAAAACTACATTTGTCCGACCTAGGATTTGAACCCAGGACCTCGTGATCGCAAAGCTATCGATACACTTTGCCACCAGACCAACGAGGCAGTCAGATTTAAAAAGAGCAATTTAAAGAGATCGTTTTTAAAACAACTTTTTATATCACAAACACAACGAAGATATCTCGCCTAGTTAAGGAGTTCCTATGGCCTTCTTCTGGCTCTATTATCAGACCCTGGATACCATCCAGGTCTAAAGTACTCGTCAAAACAAATCCGATGAGCCCAAATAGCCCGATGTAACTTTTGCTACCCCCACTTGGTGAATATAGGCGTGACATTTTTATTTTTTATTTATTGATATTTTGAAATTCCTTAACCGCCTCCGTAACAGCAGCTTTAATTTAAGCTTATTCCTTACCAGTATTACTATCACAGAGCAAGTAAGTTTACCTGAGAAGGACGTCTACCAATAATCTCTCTTCACTCCCAGTAAAGTTCGTACTTAAAATTCTACGAAAGGAAGTGTTAAAATGAATCCGCAAACGGTTTTCAGTCCTTTTGTCCTTTTGTTTGTGTTTGTGAACACGAAAATTGGTTTGCCTAAAATAGAAAACTTTTGGCTCGATTTTAGTTAGCAGTGTTTTTGGGTCGAAATTCAGGTATAAACACACAGTATTCCGTTTCTCGTTTATAGGTGCACCAAATAAAAAAACACCGTCACGCCTATATTCCCCAGAGGGGGTGGCAGAGGTGTACTGAGTACACCCACGTTTCGCCGACGATGTTAGGTCCCATGTAATAGGGGGCGAGCCTATTGCCATATACCGGGCACAATTCCAGACTCCGGACTCGTACTGGGAATTTTTCGTTAGAAAAACTACATTTGTCCGACCTAGGATTTGAACCCAGGACCTGGTGATCACAAAGCGATGCGCTTTGCCACCAGACCAACGAGGCAGTAATCAAATATATTTTCGAAATATATTGCTCTACCAAATTCACCTTTAGTAGTAATTTTGAGCTCGATCTTTAAATACATAACTAGATAGATAACATTCACGTAGGTGCAGGGCAAAATATCTTGTTGAAACTTCGCTCTAATTATTTACTACTTCACCTCTTACAAGGTTTACTAATCTGTTTAATGGGCATGACAGCTACCAACCACAAAAAGACCATTGAAGCAAAGCATATCATTGATTACTTAGAGAATAATTTACAACATTACTGTTCAGATCAAGCAAAAATACAGTTTCCGCGCCGCAATTATAACTAACATCGTAGATCGTAAGAAGCGAAAGTTCAAGCAGCAATTTTTTATTTAAAAAGTAAACTTCCTCACTCTCGGATTTATTTCTGTAACGTGGGTGCGTTTACAAACATGAAAATTCCCATACACACATACCCAGAGCGAAACAAATAATTATGGGTTACACAAAGATTTGTCCCGTGCGAGAATCGAAACCGCGACTGTTAGACACTGTGGGTGGAGCGGCTTAGGTTCTTTACCACTGCGCTAAATCATTCGTCATTTACAGCTAATAGCTATAGCTTGACTGAACCAGTAGTCATATGGAAGATCTCCTTTGAAAATAGGACAACACTATAGAATTTATGAAAGAAGAATAAAAGAGCCCTACAGGCATTCACAGCCCTAATAAGGGTAAACACCGCATAGTCGTAAAAACAATTGAAAATCGTCAAAAATTAATTCAAAAAAACATAATAACAATAACACTTTGAAATAACATAATAATGTTATTTTGAAGTGTAGCAAATGTCGGCAACCTCGAGGGAGCGCAGTCGGAAACTTTGATCTCACCTCGTTTGCGCAACGCGAGTGTGGTGCTAACAGTATCCACAAAGGGCAATGCGGGCGATGCAACAGAACGGGGGCGATCCAATTACTTCGCAATACAGAGCCCAGGAACAAATACTCTACGAGAAATAGAAAATAGAATCGTCTGTGTATTTAATTAAGCGTGTATTTTCGGGTTATACCCGTTTTGTAGTACATTACGGCCTTTTAGACATTATGTTAATACTTTGTTAGCCTAAAAACATACACTAGGAATAAAGCTCTGAGGTTACTTCTTGCGGCGTAGTAGCCATTGGGCTACACGATCTGGACATCGACCCATAAGACAACTATCCTCTAAAGGTAGGTGTTTACTCCACCAACTGCATTGCAATAACATAACGTTAAAAATATTTACATAAGCACAGGTAATAGCGAAGTCTATTCCCAGGTGTATGTGTGTGTGTGAATGATCTACGCTGTTGGCCGCGGGGCCTTTACTGCTTCACCGGACAAAAGGCCGAGCGTGCAACCACTACGCTCGAGCCAGAAGGGCAAGGGGACAACTAACTTAAAGGGCGCCTCAAGGAGAAACGGCCTCGGCTTGGGCAGTAGCTACGGGGGAGGGCGTATACTAGGTGTCTCGCCGTGGTGCCCAACACCGGCCGGCAGCAAGGGATTCTTTGACCTCGCCGGCGAGATCGGCGTCTGATCCTATGTGCGGTATCTGTATCCGAAAGAAGGGATGTAAGGGCATCGGGAGGGTCGGTGAGAACATGCCGCTGACGGCGGTAGCGGGTGATAGGAGAGGAGTGTCTATCCACAGCAGAACACACACCATCATCATCAGCCGAAAGAAGTCAACTGCAAGACAAAAGCCTCCTCCAAAGATCCCCATAGCGGCCAACATTGTACTGTCCACATCCAGCTTCAACCCACAACGGGAACAGTTTACATAATAAAAATTTAATATAAATCGACAAATGGCATAGAAAGCCCGTATTATACTTACATTTATTTTATTTTATTAAGATATCCAACAGCGTTTAACAATAGAAACCTTAAGAGTATAACTTATACAATTTAAAGAAGCCAATAACAGGATATCATAGCAACTTAAATAAATTAACGAGGCGGGACTTACGTGTATAGTTAAAAAGAATAATTAAAATTAATACTGTCAGTCTGTGTACGCACAAGTGTGTGTGTGTGCGTGCGTGTTCATGTGTGTATGTGTGTGAGTGCACGTGTGCGTATGTATGCGTGAGAATGTGTGCGTATAGTGATAATATACTCATTCTGATAACCTCTGTAAAATAAGTGATTTGAATTGGGCTTTTGTAGTAGAAAATATATCAGTATCGCTAAATTGCTTATTAAATATGTTGATTGCATTCTTTAAAAATATATACAGTGGAATAGAGATGCGAATTGGAAGAAATAATAATACTGACGGACAAGTCAAGAGTCTCCGTAACCGGCGAGCGTGTATGAGACGAACTATGATAGAGGAGGTATGTAAGGAAAGAACCTGTTGGAACTCTGTACTCTCTGCCTACCCCGCAAGGGATGTGGTGTGATGATATAGACAGATAGATAATAATATTAAACAAATGCGGAACCAAAAAGATGAGAATCCAAAGAGATGAGAATTCAAATAGATGTGAATAATTTACCAACACTGAAATGGCGCAAAAGTATTAGTCGACTGGGTGTAGAGTTAAACACCGCGGTCTCGCTACAAGACCGCGCCTAATCCGTCCCTCGCCAACATCTTGACTAACTAAACTAAATTAATACGCTTGTAAAGTTATCATGTATGATACGTCATGGGAGTTAGTGTACATCGTATAGTTTCCTCGAGATTAGTATAACGGAGTCGTGGCAAGGAATTCATAGTGTAAAGGACTAAGCGATACTTCCGCGTATTTTAACTAAATTCTGTACATTAGGTATACGTGTAACATGTCATACCTACTCAAAATAAAAGGGTTTTTTATTGAAATAAATAATTGTGATCATGGTTACACTGTCCTACACAGAACCACAGGACAGTGCCATAATAATGAGTCAGCCATTTATTTTAATCAATAAATAGGTATCTCTCAAGCCCGGTTTTCCTGAAGAGGTAGGCAGTGATAGCGTCAATGCAGGGGGTATTTACAACAATATCTATCTATCTATCTATCTATAACCTCACGCCAGATCCCTTGCGGCGTAGGCAGAGAGTACAGAGTTCCAACAGGTTCTTCCCTTACATACCTCTCTGGCTTCCTCGACTCTCATAGTTCGTCTCATACACGCTCGCCGGTTACGGAGACTCTTGACTTTTCCATCAGATAAGACTCGGTTTATTTGGTCGTGGTAAGATAGTCTAGGTCTTCCCCGGTACCTGCATCCTTCCACTTTCACATTGTATGTCTGTTTTGTCATTCTTTCCTCTGGCATTCTTTCTATATGCCCGAACCAACGGAGCATACCCTTTCTCATCTTTACACCGATACTATCTTACGATACTAACAATATAATATTATATCAGCCTAATGGGGCTATTTATTGCATGATTATTTTATAAATAACATAAATTATTTATTACTGGCCTAGTTATCTCGCATTTTACGTTAAATTTGACTATTTAAAAAAAGACATTAAAACAGATCTATTATAAACAGATTATAATTAGTTATAAATTAATTTATGATAATAACAATTATGGCCAAAGGCTGAACCACGAATTTTGGACCAAACACACCCAAAAACCCGCATTGGTCTGAAAGTCAAAGCGTTTGACCAACACCATGCCAACTAAACACGGGGCCACGACAGTAAAGTTCGCAGTATGTTGAGTGACGCTATGTAAATAACAGAAAGGCACTGTTTGTCTTGCCCATCCAGCAAAGGCTTCAGTGTGGACGCACTGACCGTGCCTCTACAAAGTCAACTTTCAAGTGCTCGGCTCAAATTTTGCTCGGCTTTGAAGCCCACGGTGTAAAATATATGAATTTTTAGTTTCTGTTCCTGATCTGAAAAAGCGGAAAAACATATTAACTGCCTCGCTGGTTTTGTGGCGCATAGTGCGACTAGCTATAACGATGTTCTCGGTTCGAGAGCTAGGTCGGACAATTTGGTCTAAAGACTCACAGTAGCATTGAACTAAACACAAGGCCCCAACGGTAAAGTCTGTTTCGTAACTGGATCTGAAAAAGCAGAAAAATAGTATGAGATCAATTTTTAATAAACCAGTCTAACTGAATTATTTTTTGTATCTTACCAAATGATAAACTACCCCGTTGGTCTATTCCCGCATAGCACGACTAGTAATCAAAAGTTTGGGGATTCAAATCCAAGGTATTTATCAGACCTTGTATAGTTTACATTTTTTGTAGGTGTTTAGTGAGTGTTGTTGGTAGTACACTTCTGCCACCCCAAATTTAATCTGTGTGAGCTTATACACTGAAAACAATTGTTCTAAACTCAGAACTGCTAATGATTATTGTTAGCAGGGTGTTACCAGGGACAAGAAAAGCAAAACAGTTTGTTAATGAACGGACATGCGTTTATTTGTCTAGCGCCTAGTACTACAAGTAACAAATCATAGAATTGCTGCACAGGCGCATCTCATCTACATAGATATATATCTATATACTAGTGACAATACCTGACTGAAGACTGCCTCGTTGGTCTAGTGGCAAAGCGCATCGCTTTGCAAGCACGAGGTCCTGAATTCAAATCCTAAGTCGGACAAGTGTAGTTTTTCTAACGAAAAGTTCCCAGTACGTGTCCGGAGTCTCAAATTTTGCCCGGTTTATGATAATATACTCGCCTCTTATTACATAGGACCTAGCATCGTCGGCGAAACGTGGGTGTACAGTACACCTCTGCCACCCCCGCTTGGGGAATATAGGCGTGACGGTGTTTAATAACTATTTTTTAAGTTACAATATTGATATAGGCACACGCTCACGCACTTCATATATTTCACAATTATTTTTCAATAGAAGATTCCAAACAGCAGTTTGTGAGGGCTAGAATTCGGACCCAGGTCAAACAAAGCCAGTAAGTTAGTAAAGTGATAATCCCTACTTCCCTACTAATATATTCGAAAGTAACTCTGTCTGTTACCGTTTCACACCCAAGCCGCTGAACATATTTTGATCTAATTCGACGAGGAAATATATTTTATCCAGGGGAATAACATCGGTTACCTTTTGTCTCAAGAAAAATTTAAGGGTGTGAAATACACGCCTGAAAGAAACCCGAACGAAATTGCGTAGAAGGGTATAACATTAAAATTGACGTGTTATCGCCATAACAACAAAAACCAAATCCTCAACCGTATCTGTAAGGTTCCTGTAAATACGGTCATGACCATTGACGTCACGGAAACAAACAACGAGCGTTTGTTTCTAATATAAATTACCAGGAAAACAATTTAAAAAGCCAAACAGCCGCTAAAACAAACCACAATTCAATAGTTCATATGTTGCATGTCGCCGTTACCTAACTCATAATACGCGTCGCCAGTTAAAGTTTCGTTTAACCACGTACACATAGACCACAAATCCCCTAGACGCCTCAATAATAAACACCCCCGGGCCTATATATAGCATCCTGCTATTTTTTACAAGCATTTATTTATCTTCTCCTTCTTCTTAGCGATTCGACAGCAAACAGGCTATTGTTATATGGAAGCGACCAAGAATGCGTCTACATTTGTTTTTTTTAAACGTAGCTCCACAGTAGGATTCATTCCTGTGTCGTGAGTGCGTTTACAAACATGAAAATTCACATACACAAACTCCCAGACCGGAACAAATAATTTTGATTACACAAAGATTCTTCCCGTGCGGGAATCGAACCCGCGACTATTAGACACAGTGGGCGAAGCGGCTCAAGTTCTTAACCACCGCACTAAATCGTCCAACATTGATTGCATTATCGGAGGCAGCCATTAAGTCCTACTGCGGACAGGTGTTAGGGCACGAGGACTACGATATAAGGTGGGACATCGCTTAGGTTACGCCACACACACCCCAAATTGGTACTGTCTGTGAATGTTTTACTAACATGTTTTACTTGCTCCGGCCAACATGTTAGTCCGAAGTCTATCTAAAGATTTCCAGACCGACACGACTTCGATGAATCCACAAGATCGTATGGTCTTGTGAATTCTTGTGCAGTAATTTTATAAAGTGACGTCTTTATGTTGTAATGTCTGTGGCCACGTATAACAATGTAACATGTGCCGTACAGTAGCAAAGCACGTAACTTCTGGTACTTTATCCGTTGCCGTAAAGTCCGAGATGATGACATGAACCTTACAACCCTGCCGACAAAGTTTGCAACCATAAAGCATGCCGCTGTTGTAAAGCGTATTGTAAAAAGTAAATCATCCTGTAGTGTATGAGTATTTATTTAACTGAGACAATGATGAAAGATTTCTGCGGAAGATGTGCGGAGTGAAGCTGACCGACCGCACTAGCAACAGCATAGTAATACAGCGAGTAGGTATGAAAGATAGTATCGGTGTAAAGATGAGAAAGGGCATGCTCCGTTGGTTCGGGTATATAGAAAGAATGCCAGAGGAAAGAATGACAAAACAGATATACAATGTGAAAGTGGAAGGATGCAGGTACCGGGGAAGACCTAGACTATCTTCATCATCATCATCTCAGCCCATACTTGTCCACTGTTGAACATAGGCCTCCCCAATCGCTTTCCAGCGTAACCGGTCCGATGCCACCTGCATCCAACGACTTCCTGCGATTTTCACAAGATCGTCGGTCCATCTGGCAGGCGGTCGTCCCACGCTGCGCTTGCCAATACGTGGTCGCCACTCTAGAATCTTTCTGCCCCAACGCCTGTCCGATCTACGCGCTATGTGGCCCGCACATTGCCACTTCAGCTTGCTAATCTTAAGGGCAATGTCGGTAACCTTGGTTCTTCTACGAATCTCCTCATTCCTGATTCGATCGCGTAGAGAAACGCCGAGCATAGCTCTCTCCATAGCTCGCTGAGCAACTCTGAGCTTTTTTATGAGACCTATTGTAAGAGACCACGTCTCTGATCCATATATCATCACTGGTAACACACATTGACTGAAAACTTTAGTCTTAAGGCACTGAGGTATTTTGGATGAGAAGATATTGCGCAGTTTCCCGAACGCTGCCCAGCCGAGTTGGATTCGTCGATTGAAGTTGGACCTACCTAACCGGACTACCTGTCCCAGGTAAATGTATTCGTCGACAACTTCAAGAGTAGAGTTCCCAACGGTGAGTGCGGTGGGTACGACATGGACGTTAGACATTATTTTGGTTTTGTCCATGTTCATTTTAAGACCCACTTGTTGAGATACTCTGTTGAGGTCACCGAGCATTCGTCCTAGATCTTCCAGCGACTCCGCCACGACCACAATGTCGTCGGCAAATCGAAGGTGAGTGATGTATTCGTCATTGATGTTGATGCCAAGTCCTTGCCATTCCAAGAGCTTGAAGGCGTCCTCTAAGGTGGCCGTAAACAGTTTCGGAGAAATGACGTCTCCCTGTCTTACTCCTCTTTTTATGGGGATTGCCTTCGTGCACTGCCCCTGTACTCGGACTGACATGGTGGCGTTATTATACAAGCACTTCAACACTTCGATGTACCGATAGTCAATGCGGCATCGCTGGAGAGATCTAAGAACCGCCCAAGTCTCGATCGAATCAAAGGCTTTCTCATAGTCCACAAACGCCAAGCATAGTGGCCAATTATACTCCTCGGTCTTCTGTATAATCTGCCGCAGCGTATGTATGTGGTCTATGGTACTAAAGCCTTTCCGGAAACCGGCTTGTTCGGGAGGCTGGAAGTCATCAAACCTGCGTTCGTTCTAGACTATCTTACCACGACCAAATAAACCGAGTCTTATCTGATGGAAAAGTCAAGTGTCTCCGTAACCGGCGAGCGTGTATGAGACGTACTATGAGAGTCGAGGAAGCCAGAGAGGTATGTAAGGAAAGAAACTGGTGGAACTCTGTACTCTCTGCCTACCCCGCAAGGGATCTGGCGTGAGGTTATAGATAGATAGATAGATAATAACCATAACTATTCAGAGACTAACACACATTAACGAGAATTCGACACAATATTTATAACTGCTTGGGGTACCACTGAATTTCACGTTATAAAAACTCCAAAAACACTGTCCGAAGAAGCATTTGAACTCAGGACCTCGTGACTTCTAGACGGTCCCTGTGTTACTAGGCCTTCTTTATATTTCAATCAGCACATGTATTTATGTAGGCAGCATGGCAAAATAATGACTGTATATCTATCTATCTATCTATAACCTCACGCCAGATCCCTTGCGGGGTAGGCAGAGAGTACAGAGTTCCAACAGGTTCTTTCCTTACATACCTCTCTGGCTTCCTCGACTCTCATAGTTCGTCTCATACACGTTCGCCGGTTACGGAGACTCTTGACTTTTCCATCAGATAAGACTCGGTTTATTTGGTCGTGGTAAGATAGTCTAGGTCTTCCCCGGTACCTGCATCCTTCCACTTTCACATTGTATATCTGTTTTGTCATTCTTTCCTCTGGCATTCTTTCTATATGCCCGAACCAACGGAGCATGCCCTTTCTCATCTTTACACCGATACTATCTTTCATACCTACTCGCTGTCTTACTATGCTGTTGCTAATGCGGTCGGTCAGCTTCACTCCGCACATCTTCCGCAGAGCTCGCATTTCTACCGCATTTATCCTACTTTCATTCTCCTTCTTACATACCCAGCTCTCGCTACCATATAACAGCGTTGGGACAAGAACTCCGTTATGTATGGCCAGCTGCGCCTTATGGCTTAAGTGCCGGCTCCCGAGTAGCTTTCCCATCGCACCATTCACTCTGTTCCCTGCACTCACTCTTCTCTCTATGTCAGCGGTGTATTTCCCATCCTTACTGAAGGCGCATCCAAGATATACAAACTCATTCACTTGCTCCAGCACATCGTTACCAACCACAATCCTTACATTCGTTCTGGTTTCTGACTGTATATGATGACTGTATATTGTTGTGTAAAGCATATGTATGAATAAACAAGGTGTAACATAATAAACGCAAGACCTGAAAATAGTTTGTTCTAAATCGGTTACTGAATTGATGCCAACAATTTTTAAATCTTTTTTTTAACTTGCATAAAATGCTTTTACTCCGTCAGTGCGCTACAAAAAACGAAAATTATTCTTGATTCATAGCCATAAGGAGATTTCAAATGCATTTATAAAACTTATTTCTCAAAACGCACCCATACACATACAAGGTTCAACGTTAATTTAAACGTAAAAACCTTTAACTTTAGAAATTTGGTTCGTACTGAATTTTTGAAGCAATTATCTAACCGGGGTGTCTGAGGTGTTGCGTTATTTACGATACACCTTGTATAGTCCATACATTTCCTTAATAATCCAATACTCTTATAGAATTGAGTACACGAGTGAAAAATATAACTTAAGCACATAGCTACGTAAAGTGTCATACAGTAACATCGCGTAGGTTGATTAACTAAACACACAAAGCGCCACTTGATAGAACGTTAATAGTTAAACACACATTACACGCGAATATTAATTTGTGAATGTGTATCATACAATGTGTATTGTATTCTGTCACATCTTATCACGTAAGCCAGACGTTCGAGAGGTCTGCAAATAGAACATAATATCATGTACTTAACGACGAGCCGGGTTTGTGCCACGGAAATCGTAAAATACCTACTAGAAGTGAAATAGCGCAGGATTTTGTTCAAAACCACTGTTTTTGCCATATATGCAGTTTGAAAAAATAGACACAAACCCATATGCCCTCATAGTATTGCTGTAAAAATATTTTTCGATAAATTATTTATAAGTGGACGGCTGTAGGTACCAGGGCAGACCTAGACTATCTTACCATGACCAAATAGACCGAGTCTTATCTGAAGGACAAGTCAAAAGTCTCCGTCACCAACAAGCGTGTATGAGACGAAATATGAGAGTGGAGGACAGAGAGGTATAGTAAGGAAAGAACCTGTTGGAACTCTGTAATCTCTGCCTGCCCCGCAAGGGATCTAGCGTAATAAAGAAATGGGCAAAATGTAATCAGATTACTGATTACAATTGCATATTGTAATATTCAATCATGATTCAAGATTAATAGTGTTATCGTAAACGTTAAATATTGGATCGCTTTGTGATCACGAGGTCCTGGGTTCAAATCCTAGGTCGGACAAATGTAGTTTTTCTAGCGGAAAATTCCCAGTATGAGTCCGGAGTCTGGAATTGTGCCCGGTATATGGCAATAGGCTCGCCCCCTATTACATGGGACCTAACATCGTCGGCGAAACGCGGGTGTACTCAGTACACCTCTGCCATCCCCTCTGGGGAATATAGGCGTGACGATGTTTTTTTTTTTTTTTGAATATTGTAAAATGTAATTTTAATCGTTAATCATTAATACACCATCACGCCTATATTCTCCGAGCGGGGGTAGTTAATCATTCATCTGATTACTTTCTTGCCATCTCTGCCTATAACTACAGTTATGGTCTGTTTTTTCTTAAGTGGTCATTTTATAAACATTACAATCAAATTCATACGATTTAAAATTCATTTATTTTACTAACTCATTGATTTCCAAGCCTCTGTTTTTGTCCCGACCGTATCAATTTTAGTGTCTTTAGTTGTCACACCATAATAATAATAATAATATGTACGTCGATGTACTCCATGGGTGGACGTGTTAAAGGGCATAACGCCGCGAGTAACTTCGGAGAAAGCGCAGCACACCTCTCTACACCCCTGAGCCGCTCACACCGGTGTTGCCCTCAGTTGTCCTAGGATGACCGTTTGAGGGCCCATCTAGTAAGCGGCGAGTCACCGCCGGCCACGGGTAATTAGGTATCACTAATTATGGCCGGTGTCCGTCCCCTTTGAAATAGTCCAGTTTTTGTCCATCAAACCTCATTTACATAGCCCTAGTTTTCTTTCCATAATTTTCAATAGTCCTCGCACCTGCCGGGGTTAGTTCGCTGGTTATGTTTCTTCATTTTCAGCAAGTGATCTCAGCAGGTGGCTTACATTACATTAACTTCTCGCAAAGGGCCTCTACGTGTTGGACCCATGTCCCCATGCAAGCCTTTCAAAGGGCCGGGTAAAGCCCGTGAATCTCAGCGAGATACATATAAATAATAATAATATTACCCCTGTTAAGAAACTGTCCCACTGTTGGGCACGGGCCTCCTCTCAAACTGGGAGGGTTTAGGCCGTAGTCCACCACGCTGACCCAATGCGGGTTGGCGAACTTCACACACCTTCGAGAAACTCTTAGGCATGCAGGTGTCCTCACGATGTTTTCCTTCACCGTTAAAGCAAGTGATAGTTAACTTTTAATACGCACATGCTTTCGAAAAGACAGGGGTACGTGCCTTGGTTTGAACCCGATACCCCTGACTTTGCAGTCAAACGGTATAACCACTAGACTATCACTGTCACACCATACTTATTCAAAATATTGTCCACTTAAGAAAAAGGAGATTTATAAGTTTTGAAAGACTTTACACCGCCACGCGTATATTCCCCAAGCTGGCGGCAAAGGTATACTGAGTACACCCACTTTTTGCTGACGATGTTAGGTCCCATGTAATAGGGGGCGAACTTATTGCCATAAACTGGGCACAATTCCAGACTCCGGTCTCATACTGGGAAGTTCTCGTTAGGAAAACTATATTTGTCCGACCTAGGATTTGAACCCAGGATCTCGTATTCACAAGCGCTTTGCTACTAGACCAACGAGTCAAGACTGTCATACCAACTTTTACCACTGTTTTACATTGGTCCAAGCATTCCTAAAGCATTTCGTGCTAATTTTCTCACATGTGTTGTGACAAGTTCATGCCATACGACTTCTAGTATCTTATAATTACGATTTCTATGGTTGATGCTTAAGGATATTGGGGCTCTGAATTATTTGCATTGAAATTACATGTGAAAGCTTGCTTCCCTATTTTGATACTATTAATGTTGTTATTGTAAGTAATTAAGGTCGAAATAACATGTTAAAACGTTGTCATAATAGTTACATAACGGTATATAAAAACAGCTCAAAAAATAAATAGTATTTTGAATTACAATTAACATTCTTCAAACATAAAATTATACCTTTTTTAATATGGTGCAGCTGAAAAATTCTTACAAGATTTCCAGTCGTCACTAGACAAAACTAAGATAGAATGACCTATGGTTTTTTAAGTATATATCGTTGATCTACGATTATCAATTTATGCATTTTTAGCATCGACATTGATCCTTATTTGGTCGCATCAGTCCACTTCTGAACATAGGCCCCTCCTAAGCCAAGCTAGTGAGGCCGGTCTACGGCTCTTATCTGCCCAGTTCTTCCAAGTTTTTCGGTGCCAATCTATATTGCGTACCTATGCCAGTTTAGCGAGATATAGGGCATCCTATACTAAATTTTTGGGACCTCCAATCAAAAGCATTTCAATCTAGCCCATTGCCATTTCAGCTTGTTAATATTGAAATCTATGGTAATGTCATTGTTTCTCCATCGGCTCATCTCATTCCGAATTTTTTAGAGATACCTTATACATCTATGCCCCTTTTTAAAGCCCATTGAATGACTTTCCGTAAATTTTAAGTGTGTGCCTTCAGTATTTGATGATTAGCTATATGAACCTAAACTAACCTGGGGAACATATATACTACTAGTGAAGATCAATGATTTCATTATGTTTAAAAATTAATTATTGCCAGTTAATTGACTTACTCATGCAAATTATCAACCTGAATTCAAGATAGATCATTAGATCACCTAGGGATAAACCTACACTCAATGCTATATTTATTCAAAACTGGACCTATTAAACGTTACTATCTGTACATCTATACAATACACTTGGCAATGGACGACGGCTATATCATTAGAGCTGCAATAGTGATTTTTTGCATTGTCAATCCATTATCTTACATTCAACAATGATTGACAGCATGAGAGAAGAGAATGTCAATAATAAGCTTAATTTTGACTGATGACTAGTCAGTTAACAGATACTAATATCGCTGTCGCAATACATCGGCCATATAATAACTGCTATGACAGAATACCAATCAAAACTTACTCTACAAAAGGAGTCACGAGTCGTGACCTCGCCTACGGAGATTTACAAACTTCTATAATGTATATCAACTTAGATAACATCAGCAGATAATCGTTCAGCTTTAATCAAATATTAACTTTACCAAAACCGATTAATTGGTTCAATTGTCTGGATCAGTTTGACATTGCACGAACAATCTGTAGACAAAGTTTATATGCAAAAGTCGATGTTAACTTCCGCCACGATTGGATTGTCTACGGGGTAAAGTTTGATAGCTTTGAGAAATTTAGTTAGATATAGAAGTTCGTATGAATTATTGCTTCCACACTATGAGCCATTCTAGACACGTAATGGATTCATACAAACCCAACTTCGGAGCTGAGTTGCAGCGTAAGTATCGTGTATCTTGGATACGTTACTCATAATAAGTCTCCTGTCACGTTTATGAATAGTGACATATGAACTTTGGTTGTGTCTATTGGTGGAAAACCGCAGAGCAAATTAGTATCGAAAAGCGTAGTTGCTAAATATAAACAGTTTCTGGTGCTCGGGCTTAATAGACAGTGATTTACTCGAGTACGTGCAAGCGGTGCTTGAAAACTGTAATTGTCCGCGCGTCACGAAGCCGCATTCCCTCCGAGTGCCGTGGGATAAAGTTCAAAGGGCGCATTTGCTATCGGTTCTTTGTATCTAAGGATGTGGTTTGAGTTGCGACCGCATTAATGTCGGAGGTTACGCTATTTTAATAATCCAGCCATAAATGCAAATAACCGCGATTACTCATTGTAATATTATTTCTAAACGTGAGCGGTTTTATTGCTGTTACAGAAGGACATTGTTTTTATACGGATACATTCATACATTATGTTTAATGACTAACAGTTACCACATACTGTTCTATGAATATCGTGTGTTGTTTATTAAAATAATTATTCGATTGAGAAACTTATATTTGATCTGGATCGCTCTATTACTGTTATATGTACGTTTTTGAGGATGCAAAACGTAAATCAATATTAAGACTAGCAATCGCATGTATCCAATAAAATTATTTTTTAATCTTACAAAGAGAAAGCATGACCTAAATTTAAACAAATAATCTGAAGATATGAATACTAAAAGATTAATCTCAGGATCTCTGAATACGAAGAAAGTCATGACAGTTACAGCTTTATTCCCTCAAGGGTTTCTATCAAATCCGAAATAGTTCAATATTAAGTAAATAGCTACGTTAATAATAAATTTAGTTTGAATCTACAATGATTGCCAAGTTGATCGGATGGTCTCCTTGGAAACAAGTAGAGATAGACCGCTCTATTTCAAGTGGGTGTTTATTTTACTTCGATTGTTTAACAAAGGCAATCATGGAATAAATCTTCTAAAAATGAAGAATTTAACATAATAAAAATACATAATAGTATCATTGGCTAACAGTTTCTGCTGAATCTACCAGAAAAAATTAAGAGATAATTATAAAACGTTATCCATCACGACTTTTCGCAACTCCATCTTCGGTTAAAGGTCCAAAGCCTTTCAAGTTAGTTTGCTCCACAAGAGTTTGAACTAAGTGAGACCTGCTTGTTGTCAGATAACATTTAGTGTATGTCAGATAACATCTTTCAGATGCACGCGCGGCATGCCAGGTTTTTTGTTCCATTCAAAGATCTTCCTAATTTATCAGTTTCTAATTGACCAACCAGAAAAGATACATTACAGTCTGTCTATAATTTATCATCGGATAAACGCCCCTCGAAAGCCTTTTAAATTGTTCTTATTTTCATCTTGAGGCACAGAAGTTGTCGGCTTTCAAACGATTGGCTTATGTCTCTCATGCTCTTTCTTGGTCTCAATTCTAGAATCTTCTTAGGTCCTACAATACTAGATACAAGCTTTGTATTCTCATTCGTATGATTAGAATTACTATCCTAGCCTAATGCAGCCAATTTAATTAACCCACTTTGCAGACCGTTCTTATTTTTAAATAAATCAAAATATATCCTACATCCAAAACAGCTGTAACAGTCAATTATCTATCTATCTATATCATCACGCCAGCTCCCTCCCGGGGTAGGCAGAGAGTACAGAGTTCCAACAGGTTCTTTCCTTACATACCTCTCTGGCTTCCTCCACTCTCATAGTTCGTCTCATACACACTCACCGGTTACGGAGACTCTTGACTTGCCCTTCAGATAAAACACTGTCTATTTGGTCATGGTAAGATAGTATGGCCCTGTAGCTAGGTGGGGCGGCGATATTCGTAAGGCAGCGGGCAGGGATTGGAGGAGAGCTGAAGATCGAGCTCAGTGGCGTGCCATGGGAGAGGCCTACGTCCAGCAGTGGACTGACACAGGCTGATGATGACGATGAATGAAGATAGTCTAGGTCTTTCCCGGTGGGCGGGCGAAAGGCTATCCCACCACACGCGTCCTTCGAGGCGCAGTGGCATAGCTTCTCGCCTATTTCGGGCATATAGAAAGAATGACAAAACAGATATACAATGCGAAAGTGGAAGGATGTAGGTACCGGGAAAGACGCCACTGAGCTCGATCTTCAGCTCTCCTTCTCCAATCTCTGCCCGCTGCCTTACGAATATCGTCGCCCCACCTAGCTACAGGGCCATACTATCTTACCATGACCAAATAGACAGTGTCTTATCTGAAGGGCAAGTCAAGAGTCTCCGTAACCGGTGAGTGTGTATGAGACGAACTATGAGAGTGGAGGAAGCCAGAGAGGTATGTAAGGAAAGAACCTGTTGGAACTCTGTACTCTCTGCCTATCCCGGGAGGGAGCTGGCGTGATGATATAGATAGATAGATAGATAGATAATTGACTGTTAACGTTGTTTTGGATGTAGGATATATTTTGATTTATTTAAAAATAAGAACAGTCTGCAAAGTGGGTTAATTAAATTGGCTGCATTAGGCTAGGATAGTAATTCTAATCATACGAATGAGAATACAAAGCTTGTATCTAGTATTGTAGGGCCTAAGAAGATTCTAGAATTGAGACCAAGAAAGAGCATGAGAGACATAAGCCAATCGTTTGAAAGCCGACAACTTCTGTGCCTCAAGATGAAAATAAGAACAATTTAAAAGGCTTTCGAGGGGCGTTTATCCGATGATAAATTATAGACAGACTGTAATGTATCTTTTCTGGTTGGTCAATTAGAAACTGATAAATTAGGAAGATCTTTGAATGGAACAAAAAACCTGGCATGCCGCGCGTGCATCTGAAAGATGTTATCTGACATACACTAAATGTTATCTGACAACAAGCAGGTCTCACCTCACAACTTGTGCATATTGAAGCTATCATGTTTCCGGTTTAGTTCTTTCATAAGTTCACATTTATTTGTGAGAAATGCTACACGGGCACTTGCTATCTCCTTGCAGATTAGCTGGTCTAATTGCTTGTATCGGTCTTCATTCGAATGCTTGTAGTCTCCGTTCTTCCATCAATTTTAAGGCGGAGTCAGTTATCCATTCCCTCTTTCGAGATGATGGTGATGGTTGAAGAAAACTGTGACAGATATCGGTTACTTTCGATTTTAACCCATCCCAGATCTCATCAATTTGTATCAGTGTGGTAGAACTAGATGCCCACTTGTTAGTTTCATCTGCATCCTTAGCTCTTATGTCCTCATCTGTAAGTTTTCCTACATTTGGTCTCTCGCTGCTTTTCTTTTTGAACACGCGTTTTAGTTTGCATCGCATGTTTACAACAACGGGGTTATGATCAGATCGTATATCTGCGCCTGGGTACGTTTGAGCACTTAACACACAATTCCGGTATTTCCTGTTCACCAGGATAAAGTCTATTTGGTTTCGCACAATTGAGACCAGATGGCAAGGTGTTGTATCACTCTGCAAGCGAATAAGCAACTGAGTGCCACGGGGTTGGAATCCTGCTTACCAGTAATGTTTCGAATGCGGTGACTAGCTTTGTGCCCCTGCCTAATCGCGTAATTATGATTAAGCTGGATACTAAACCGCACTGTATTAATATCATACAAGTAAATGCACCTACCATGTAGAGACCACAAGTAGAACTGGATGAGTTTTATGCCGAAATTCAAACTCTTATGAAAAGCATAAAGAAACACGAGATAACGGTGGTCATGGGGGATATAAACGCAAAGGTGGGTTCGAATGTAGTCCCGGACGTGACAAGCGCTTACGGACTCGGAGTGCGAAATGAGAAAGGAGCATGATCTTGTAATCACAAACACATTATTTAAACTACCGGCACGTAGACTTTATACGTAGACCTCGCCAATGCATACTTCAGAACAAATTGTGCGAAACCAAATAGACTTTATCATGGTGAACAGGAGATACCGGAATTGTGTGTTAAGTGCTGAAACGTACCCAGGCGCAGATATACGATCTGATCATAACCCCGTTGTTGTAAACATGCGATGCAAACTAAAACGCGTGTTTAAAAAGAAAAGCAGCGATAGACCAAATGTAAGAAAACTTACAGATGAGGACATAAGAGCTAAGGTTGCAAATGAAGCTAACAAGTGGGCATATAGTTCTACCACACTGATACAAATTGATGAGATCTGGGATGGGTTAAAGTCAAAAGTAACCGATATCTGTCACAGTTTTCTTCAACCATCACCATCATCTAAAAAGAGGGAATGGATAACTGACTCCACCTTAAAATTGATGGAAGAACGGAGACTGTACAAGCATTCGAATGAAGACCAATACAAGCATTTAGACCAGCTAATCTGCTAGGAGATAGCAAGTGCCCGTGTAGCATTTCTAACAAATAAATGTGAACTTATGGTAGAACTAAACCGGAAACATGATAGCTTCAATATGCACAAGCACATTAAGGAAATGATGGGCTGGAACCGCAGGTCTACAAATGCCTTGGTTGATGCCGGAGGGAACCTTCTTTTGGATGTTGAAAGCTAGAAAACGGTCTGGAGCGAGTACATCACAAATATGTTCGCAGATACGTCGAGAAACCTTACTGCGCTTGTAGTCGATGATACTGGAGCCTTTTATTTGAAAATTAGAAGTTTTACGAGCATTGAGAATAGCAAAGAAAGGGAAGTCGCCTAGACCCGATTAAATCCCAATCGAAGTACTACAGCTCCTGGAGGAAGATCATGTTAATTTGATGACCCGTTTTTTCATTAAAATCTATTTCACCGGAGTATTCCCTAAAGATTGGTTGAAATCAACTTTCATTACTCTACCAAAAAACCAGAATGCAAAGATGTGCAAAGAGTTTCGACCGATTAGACTGATGAACCATGTACTAAAAGTATTCTTATCGTGCAGGACAGGATCCGACCAAAGTGTGATGAACAGCTAGGAGAGAGTCAGTTTGGTTTTCGATCGTGTGTCGGTACCCGCGAGGCACTCTTTGCCTTAAATGTTCTTGTACAGAAATGTCGTGACATCTAGACTGATGTTTAAGTGGGTTCTATTGACTACGAAAAAGCATTTAACTGCGTCTAACACGAATTGCCAATAAAGCACCTGATGAATATTAGTTTGGATGGCAGGGACATCACAATAATAAACAATTTGTATAAGAACCAAAAGGCTAAGTGGAGTACGAACACACAGAGGAGGTTAATATTTGCGGTGGTGTCCGTCAAGGCTGTATTTAGCTATTATGTCTGAGGCTCTCGATAGAGTTGATGCGGAGAACGTCTTGAAGCATTTGAAATGTGGTGCTACCGACGCATGCTCCGTATAAGCTGGACACAGAAGTTCAGCAATGATAGAGTGCTCCAGCGTATTGGTATGACCCGAATGTTGATGCAAACCATCAAAAAAGCGTGAAATTGGATATCTCGGACACGTGCTGCGCCACGATAGATATCACCTGCTTCAATTGATTATGATGGGAAAAAATTGAGGGCAAAAGACGCGTTGGACGACGGTAAAAATCATGTCTGCGAAACATTAGGAAGTGGACCGGAATTGCCAGCGTTGAGCAGTTGTTCCATATGGCTCAAGAAAGAAGCACATACGTAGAGCTGACGGCCAACCTCCAGTAATGGAGAGGCACATGAAGAGAGAGAGAAAGTCTTTGAAGACTTTTATCAAGATATATTATAAACAGTCTAGCGGACAATACGCAACCCTGCTTGACGCCGATTTTAACGTCAAACCAAGGTGACATGTTACCACCCACCCGTGCGCATGCCTTGCTGTCCACATAGGTGGACTGGACGGCTCGCAACAGAGTGCCGTTTATACCATACTCTGGCAAAATGTCCTAAAGTCTCTTTCGCACGTCTCTATCAAACTAACAGTCAATTATCATGTTAGTCTTATGCATTGTGACTCGTTCCTCCTCTAACTTGTTCCATACACTAACTGCATTGCTCTGAACCCGGGGCTTCGATAACAAAAGAACGGTTCAACTTCCTCGCAAAGCGATATTTTCCAACTACTCAATAACCAGCGGAATACTCCAATAATTTTATAACTTAAAAGGATATTGAATTTTCTGCATAAACTGTAATAAGATAATTCTGTCTGCTACAAAATGCTGCATCGTTGATCTAATGGTTGATAATATGGCTAATGATATTGAGGTCCTGGAATCGAATCCTAGATCGGACAAAGTGTGATTCTATCGAAAGTTTTTCAGTATCATAGTTATCAGTGCGGATTCTGGAATTATGTCCGGTATAATAGCAATAGGCTCGTCCCTTTTAATAATTTAAATTTGAATTACAGTGGGACCTAACGTCGTCGACAACACTCGTATGTGGATGAGCCTCTGCCACCCGCTTCGGGAATATAAGCGTTATTTATAGTGTGAAAAAAATCAAATTTCTTTTAAGCATTTGACAAATCACTAAGCTCATTCTATGTCGTTGGCTGTTTGAGATAATTTAATAGTTTATATGTAGATATGGTAACCCGAAGCCCAGTGTATCCAATGCTGACCTATATTCACGCATGCAGCCGTATGATTTTAATTGTACGATAGATAGCTAGTGCTAACGTGTTAACGGACTAGATAGTTCATCGTAACTTTAAACACCGTCACGACTATTTTCCCAAAGCGAGAGGGGCAGAGGTGAACTGAGTACATCCACATTTCGCCGACGATTTTAGGTCCGTTAGGAGCACAATTCTAGACTCCGACTCATACTGGGAAGTTTACGTTAGAAAAACTACATTTGTCCGACCTAGGATTTGGACCCACGACTTCGCGACAAAGGGATGCGCTATGCCACTAGACAAATGAGTCTTGACTTTAAACGAAGTACATAATAAAGGATGGTATACTAAAATATTCAATCTTCTAAACAAATATAAGATATTTTTATACGTAAAAATGCTGTGTGCGCAGACTTCCAAAAAATGAATACTGGAAAATTATGATTTAAATTCTATTGAATTTTTTTTCGGGTATATACTAGTAATACTTATATGAATTTTAATGCAAATTAAATTGCTTCGTTAGTCTAGTGGCGCATGATGCGACTGGCGATCACAAGGTCCTGGGTTCAAATGCTTGGTTGGACAAAGGTTTTCTTCTACGGAAAAATGATGTGTTGCAGTTTGGAATAGTGAACCTAACATCATCGGCGAAATATGAATGTATAAAATGTACCTTAGCTACCGCGGCTTGGGGAATATAGACGAGGAGGTTTATTTTAAACTTTTTTAAGAGATAAATAAATATCGTGTAAGCTTAATGACGTTATTTAGATTGAACACTCTGTTCAATCAATAATGTGCAGAGGTCGCTCAATAGTGAGCGACCGACCTCTGCACTTTAATCTGCACATTGAAGAGAATTTAATTAAAACTTTAATACAGTGATTGCCCACCCCCTTTTAAAAATGTACGTAAAAGTAACGGTCAAAACGATACGTCATACAGATACTAGACTAAACTCTTCTTTTATATAAATTTATCACAAAAGACTTAAAAATGAAAGAAGCTAGGAAACATTGTAAATTGAGGCATGTTGTTCTTAAGAAAAATCACACAACTTAATTTTTTTCATGAAATGCACACCTGTTACACTGAAATCGGCCATGATACGTAAGGAAGATAAAATATTAAGTTTTTTAAATTAAAAATGCTACCACAAACTAAAATATTAAATCCTTCGCAATCAATTTTTTTTTTTTTTTTTTAAACGTAGCCCCGTACTAGCATTTATTCCTGTGTATCACACAAAGATTTGTCCCGTGCGGGAATCGAACCCGCGACTATTCGACACAGTGGGCGGAGCAAACTTATGACAAGCAAAAGCTTATGACAAGCAAAAGCTTATGACAAACTTTGTCATAAGCCAACAAGAACTTTCTCGACTTTCTGTGAATATTCAAATATGATTCTTATACAAATTTAAAACATCTGTCATGTGTGTCAGTAATGAGATTACAAAAATAAAAACCTAACATAAAATAGCTAATCTCTTTGCTTCAACATATTTTAATGAATAGAAAAATTGGTAATGCTTACGGATTCATGATAACTACCTAGATAATAACAAAACACAGATTAACGAACTCGGTGTGGTATGTATTAATAACCAATAATTAACAAACACATTTTTTAATCGAGATTACACTTACATTATAGCAACCATATTTACAACAGAACATGCACACATAATCGTATCATAAAAAAATCTTAAACACATAAATCATGTTTATAACAGGAAAAACGATACACTCTATAATAATGTAATACATTTTGCTTATCTAAATACGAATCTTCAATCACGCGTATAAATGTACTTCGCCCGTAGTACATGGGTGACTGGGGCGTATTTGTCACAATCGATCATAATGGAAGGCCACCCCTGAACTCGCATAGCTCAGGTGTTTTATAATAAATTATATCTGAAGTTTAGAGAAAACCCTTCGAATTTTATTTAATTCATCAACGAATAGCTCACAATTTGACTTAAAGTGCGGCGTACATATAGCCTTCTCTCATAAACTGACAAAAGAGAGATTAGGTCAAACTCCACCCCGCGGACCCAGTATGGATTGGCAGACGTCGATTGCCACTTGCTGTTGAAACTTATTGGCCACAAGAAGTGACAACCGATACCAACGGCTTTACGTGGCCTTACCAAATACAGAGACGCTCTAAAATGGAAATGCCACGAACATATTTGGTCAAAATCATTTAGGTAATTTGTCATCTGTAACTGCAGATATAGCTTAATAAAAATCAAGCAGAATCAAAAACCCATAGTACCTACTTTCCTGCGTTCCTTAGGTTTATGCATGCCTAAGTCACACCTAGGGATCATTTTGGCTTTCTTGTTAGGGTTAGGAAGAAATTTACATAGTTTGCCTATGTTTTACCAAGGGCGCAGCCGCGGAAAAATCAAGTTTAATATCTAAATCATTAATACATACTAGTACCTCGGTGAAAATTAAGTGTCTATTCCTATGTACAATTCGGCCTATCCTTTTGGTAATAAAAACAGCCGTCGTGACAGCCATTAATGTTATCCTTGAATATTTCCTCGAAAACAACATAAGGTATTTTTTACCTATAAACTAGGTTTTCCCGTGACTATGACCGCATATTTTTTTCTTTTTTGACCAAGATAATACAGTCTATAGGCTAATATTACCTTTATTATTCCTCTACCAATTTTTATTGTAATCCGTTCTATCTAGGTATCTATATCATCACGCCTTGCGGGAAGCAGAGAGTACAAAATCGCAACAGTTTCTTTACTTGCAGTCCTCTCTGGCTTTCTCCACTCTCATAGTAACCGTAACATATAATCCATTTAACCGTGATTGAATGACAAATAATAGATAACAAGAGACTGCTTCGTTGGTCTAGTAGTGATAATGCGTTCAAATCCTGGGGCGGACAAAACTAAGTTTTCACACACACCGTCACGCCTATATTCCCCAAGCGGGGGTGGCAGAGGTGTACTGAGTACACCCACTTTTTGCTGACGATGTTAGGTCCCATGTAATAGGAGGCGAGCCTATCCTTATACTTAGGGTACTAAGTTTTTCTAGTACCGGTCCAAAGGCCGAATTGTGTCTGACATTATTATGTCAGACACAATTATGGCAATAGGCTCGCTGCCTACTAGATGAGACCTAATATCGTTGGTTAAATGGGGGTGTACACAGTACATCTTTACCAGCCCGCTTGGAGAATGGGAGACGGTGTGAATACAATCTATAGGCTAAAGTCTTGTTGATTCTGCTTATGATCTAGGTCTCTGCCAAATTTTAACACAATCCGTTTGAAAGTTATTGAGTGACAAACATCTAAACTCTCGTATTTCTGATAACTTCCGTAAATATCGTTGCCGAAAACACATTACATCACACGCCGTCACAAATATGAAATGAAAAGGTACACTATTAGCTTTTCGTTTGGGGAAAACTAAACTTAATCATTCTCGATTTTTCCACATGTCCCCTTACACTTGTACACATTTTCCACAGTTTTTTCCCCGTGTTCGTGTCTCGACCCCGAGGTACGTATGTCGCCACCTATTGACGGTATTTAGAAAAAGTAGGACAATGTTTTATTCCCACAACATTACGTGGTATATCTATTGAATTTCCTAATAAACGACGTTATTAAGTGAATATTGTTTAGGTTTTTAGCGATTAGTAAATATGCGCATAAGTTTACCTGCACTATTGTTTGTTTTTAGGTGTCGCGGGGGAAAATCTTCACAAGATTCTCTGTCCTCTGTGGGGGAGACGAGTTTATGAGATTTACGACTCTAAAATGCCTCCGCAGAGGCCACCTTTGCCATGATAAGTACTCCAGACTCCGGATTCTTGAAATAAAACACATCGGAAGGCTCCCCTTAATAAAAATACTATAATGAACTAATTTTGTATTGTTCATTTTAAGCGTTTGTTTAACTTAGTTCATTTTTAGTTTTTTTTTTATTTACTTAGTTTGGTCACAATGTTCATGCGAAAATATAAATCTTAAGTATTAAATCTCTGGTTGTACTCGCGCTTGAATAACGGCCTACAATTGACTTTAGAGGACTTTTGAGATATCAACCATAAAGCCAGGATCTAGAATACCTAACATATCCCATATACAAAAGAAACTGGTTCAAGTAGGGCACGAAAGCTTTCTAAAAGGAAATATAAGGCTTCCATATGTCAAAGGTTTGCCAATAATACATTCTATAGTAGCCGTTCACAAGTTCGCTAAGATGTGCCGGGACACGGAGCCAGGTTCCTTCAAAGTGCACTGGATTATGAGAACTTTGAATATATTACATAGGTCACTGATACGTAGTACTGCATACTAAGCGATGCCGGGGCATACATATGAAATATTGGAAATCTTGTAGAAAACTAGGTAGTTTGGAACACTGTCGCATTGGAATATATTCTATTGTGATTTTCTTCAATAAAACAAATTTGATTTTTGACGCTTCTTCAATTTTACATAGGCATTGATTCAAATACTCAAACTAACATTAATGAAATTATGATTGTAACTTTATAAAATAACCGCACCACACCACGAATAATTCTTGTGTGATGGGTGCGTTTACAAAGAAACAGCCCGGAGACAATTTTTGAGTCACAGAGATTAATCTGCCATGTTTACCATTTCTAATAAATGAGCAAGCCGCTGTCAGACATTTTGCTAAGGATTGGGGTTAATCTATACAAATTTTATTTTAAAAATATAATTACGACTTACTTACGGCTCAGTTAAAAAAAAAAGTTTTATGTGTCTCGTTAAACAAAGGGCATTTGTAAGTTTGACTGTTTAAACAGACAGCTATGATATTTTCAAGTATTGATAGCAAGTATGGACAAAGTTGCATCGACTTGGAAATACACTTTAAAGAGTATAGTGAGTACACAGGTGCAGATCCTCCGGACGCGCACATCCAAACTCAATTTGTGCAGACTTCCATTTCAATTGTTACAGAACGCAATCAATTTTAATATGGGCTGCCGTCGCCGGGTGCAGCTAACGTGATACACACGGATAATTTGGATGGTAAGTATATGTTTTTTTTTAGTTTAATAAAAGTGTAATAGAATGCAAGTCTAATTTAACTTTTGTTATCTGTGTTTTTTCCTAGTATCTGAGTCTATGATGAGATCTATATATGAGTGCGCTTATGACGTAGTTCTTTATGGTTCTTTTACTGAAGTACCTACATAATAATTACATTATTTCAAGTTTAGAAACCTTAAAGCTCTTTTAATTATATCAGTATGTATGTAGTATGTATTATCGAAAGTTGAAAAATCTGATTTTTATTTAACTTGTTCAATGGATCTACTAGGCACGGGTTCGACGCCCGGCATAAATCTTATACAACCTACAACCGTTTGTTACAGTTTGTGTGTCTATGTAAGTAAAGTTCATATTTGTAAACGCATCCACAGCACAGGGAAACTTCTGGTTTGGGAAATGTTTTAAAAATATTTGTAAGATAAATTAATTATAATAGGTACGTACACACTTTACTGGATACTGGTTCAACTGCTGGAGAAAGAGAAAACACCGTTATACATATCACTATAACTAAAATAAAAATTTAGTGAAAAAAAAAATGTTGCAATATTAGATATGTACCTGACTAATACTAATAGAAGTAAAAAATAAAAAAAAGTAATATTACTAATATGTGTTACAAACCAACACTATGTACTGACTGCCATTGTTTTTAATAATGTGACTTACATTCTACATTAATGAAAAAAGAATTGTCACCATAATTACTTCTTAATTAGAATTAACCCAAACAAAAATTAATCAAATAATAACCTTTATTACAAAGGCGTACTTGTTTTACTCCGAGTATTACGCTGAGATTTACTTATACATTTTACATTGAAATCCAAGTAGGTATAATACTCGCCACTAAACCAACAAGGCAGTCAGATGGGGTTTGCGATAATGGGTTCAAATCCTAGGTCGAACAAATGTAGTTATTTTATCGAAAATATCGCTCCCTCCCTATTACATGAAACCTAACATCGTCGGCGAAAAGTGGATATACACCGTACAGTGGGAATTCTGGCTTACGGGAGTTACAATGGTGGAAATGTGTGGTGGGCTTAGTCCCATAAAAGTGTAGTGGGAATGACAGATGTGTACTATGTACACCCACTTTTCGCCATCGATGTTAGGTTCCATGGCATAGGGAGCGAGCTTATTGCCATTGTGCCGTTAAAGTATATAGGACTTAATCTTAAACAAAAGTTTTACAACATGTTTCCAAAACCAACAATCCGTAGCGCACAAAGCTACAAATCGCTGATATTGGCCGGTAAGAGTAAAGTTTTAATGCGAAGAAATGGGCTTGCGTAAAGCCCCAGCATTATTCAAATTGTTAAATCGTTTGAAACAATGCATACGAATGTTTATTGCTGCAATACTGCCAGGGAGTTGTATCGTAAACTAACATTTAACATTCGTAAATAAAAAACACCTGACAATTCTAAACACAAATCGATCCCAACCCAAGCCCCTTAACGCTCCTAAACATAAAATTAATCAAATTGTATACTTTTTCGTTGATAATCCGTACCCGTTTTATTCACAAACGGGTATTAGTGGCACCGAACATTATACAACATCTATATTAAACAATATATTTGCATGGCAAATCACAGTATGACTCGGCATATCTAACACATTTAATTTTTTGATAACATGGTAAGTGTGCCAGTTAATTCATAACTTTATGAAAGAAGAAAGAAAGAAAAGATATTTTATTCAGCCACACAAGCATAGTAATGGTGATACTAAAATTAACAACAAAGATAATAACTAAAATTAATAAAAAAAATAGTAACAAATAGAAATAAAATCAAAAAAACCAAAGAAGAGCTAGCCAAAACATTTACAGACACCAGAGGTTGTGTGGGGTTGAATAGGACACCGCCTCAGCATATTGCTACACCATAACGATGGATCATGGCGCAGCGCTGGTATTCTGGCAGAACCAATGTATAAAAGACTTAATTTTAACCACAAGTTGTACAACATGTTTTCAAAACCAACAATCCGTAGCGCACAAAGCTACAAATTGCTGATATTGGCCGGTAAGAGTAAAGTTTTAATGCGGAGAAATGGGCTTGCGTAAAGCCCGAGCATTATTCCAATTGTTATATTGTTCGAAGCAATGCATACGAATGTTTATTGCTGCAATACTGCCAGGGGGTGGTAGCGTAAACTAAAATTTACTAGAGCTAGGCCAGTAGTCGCTCTTTTTTATCGGTAGTCCATTTCATGCATGTCCATAAAAAAACAATTTGAAACACCGTTTTCATGTGAAAAGGTTTCACGTTTCAGGTGAAAAAGTATTGGGAAAGTTGGAGTTATTGTTATTCTTAAATTATTCTTAAATATAGTATGGATGATAGTTTTCTGATAAGTCAATAATTGTAATAAATAAGTCAGCAATAACCATTAAAAAACAAAGTCTTTATTTTTATGGATTGATTTACAAAAATTAAGATAAGTTATCCGTGTTATTTTAATAATGAATCATTTATTTTCTCTTCACAAAGGTTTATCTCTTCACAAAGGTCCATATTAGGTAATTATTAAATATACTATATTAGTGAAAATTATTTTATTATTGGAAACATTCTCATCTCTCGAAGGACATTATAAATTTGATGATGAAGAGTATTCACTGTAAAAATTTTAAGATTACACTGGATTAATATTAAATGGAAGGTATCAAATCACGAATCAGTCAGCTCAAATCTATGACTAACATAATTGACACCTCACTTACAAAATATAGTTTTCGTCATTCTAAACAATGCTGGTAAATTTGTCATGAACATCCATTATAACTTTTACTCAAACATTATCTCCAAGGGAATATCCGTATCTATATAATAATAATAATATTAGCCCAGTTCTTAACTGGGTACTGGTGGGACTCTCCCACTGTTGGGCACGAACCTCCTGTTAGACTGGAAGGGTTTAGGCCATAGTGCTGGCCCAGTGCTGGTTGGCGAACTTTACACACCTTCGAGAAACTTTTAGGCATACAGGTTTCCCCACAATGTTCTTCCTTCACCATTAAAGCAAGTGGTAGTTAATTTTTAATACGCACATGCTTTTGAAAAGACAGACGTGCCTGCCTGGGTTTGAACCCGAGACCTCTGACTTTGCAGTCCAACGGTCTCGCCACTGCAAACTCAGAGGTCTCGGGCTCTCCACCAGGCTATCATTGCTTTTTTTTTATATATGATTATATTAAAATTATTATAAATATACCGTCACGCATATATTCCCTACGCGGGCACGGCAGAAGTGTACTGTGTACACCCGCTTTTCGTCGACGATGTTAGGTCCCATTTAAAAAAAATTAGCCATTGCACCGGGAACAATGCCACAATCCGGACTAACACTGGAAATTTTAATTCCGACCTTGGATATGAATCCAGGACCTCGTGATCGCTACCCACATTATTCACCACTAAAACAACGAGTGAAATCACAAATTATACTTTTCTTTCATTCTAAACAATGCCGGTAAAAATGTTATTAACGTCTTTATCTCGGCCATTATCTCCGAGAGAATATACATATCTAAGATAATATTAAAATTTTATTAGGTCTTACTAAAACTAACTGTAAACATGTTTTTCACCTTTATTAGTCGCCCAAAGTTTAGTCTGGCCTAAAACATCTATCTAATAAAAACTGTCTACTACACTTTTAATTAGCTTTTACAAAAATTCTTAATAACATTTACAATTATGGAATTCGTTAAATATTCTAATTAGGTAGATACTGGTAATAACGTAAAGTAATTTAAATTTTGCTCATAAAATTTAATGGATGCTCATCATGACCTATTTGATATGATGCGTTAATCAGAGCAACAGAAACATAAAATTATTTATGATTAAATTTAATGTACTACAATCAACGTTATCTTTGTATTATTCGCTAAATTGTGGTTAATTAGCCATACTTACTGAATTAAAGTTAAAAAAACGTGATAAGTATTTTGTTAACGTAAGTAAGGAAGCATCATTTAGGATGTCTAAACGAAACTCATTTAAATATATTACTGTGATCTATTATTTTATTAAAAATAAATGTAGCCCCACACCAGAAATTATTATTCCTGTATCATGGAGGCGTTTTAAATATAACATTCCCATATATAAATGACCAAACCCAAACAAATATTTGCGTCAAAGATTTATACCCTGTGGTGATCGATCTCGCGACTGCTCGATCCAGTAGGCAGAGCAACTTGATCTAGGCTTTTAAGTACAGCTCTTAACCTGCATTTGAGTTTTACTCAATCTTATAATACCACCTTAGTTAGGCATAATATTATATTTACGAGTTATAAACAATTATTTCTATAACTTCTCCGTGACATCAAACGATAGATAAGCTAAGTGATGACCTAGAATGTTTTCTGCAAAACTATGAAAATTACGTGTACAGTACACATTAAATATATACAACTCAAGGATAGATTTGCTTACTGTCAGTTGAATTTTGACCGATTTTCCGTACAAAATGTGTCAAATTTCTATCCGTAGTAGGCAAATCTATCCCTGAGTTAAATATTGAAACCGGCCGTTAGTGAATATACAGGTAGTTGTTTTGTACTCTGTCATAACTTTCAGGACTAGCTGCTAATGAAAGCCGCAGTAGTTAGCTGTAAACTTTACATTACCGCACTGCTTCTTTTCATGTCCACTTCCTTGCACACTACCACGCAAGTGATCTAAATATCAGGGGTAACTAATATGGCCAGTGAGAGAGGTATACTGTGGAAACAATGGTGTGCTACTCCCAGATCTTTTGTAATTAACGCTTGCATGCCAAAAGTCCTTCCATATTCCACCACTGGGTCCATATAACCTAATCTCTCTTACGTCTATTTGTGGGAGAGGGCATTGGCCCCGCTGTGGAATAGTCATCATATTTTTTATTGTGACTGTGACTCCTAAATGATAGAATGAACCTAGACTTAAGCGGTCATAGGAGGCAGAAAAATCAATAGAGGACACATTTAATCAATAGAGGGCAATTTTCAGTTTGCATGAGTTGGAAGTGTAATTGCGCACGATTTTGATCGAGACCACTGTAGCCGCTGTACCATACTTGCACAACTTGCACAGTTTGAAAAAAGTAAACACAGACTCACACACACACACACACACATAAAGCAACACACACAAGCGCACGCAAGCAGGCATGCACGCACGCACGCACGCAAGCACGCACACACACATCATTGCTGTAAAATATTTTCCGATAAACACCGTCACGCCTATATTCCCCAAGACGGGGTGCAGAGGTGCACTGCGTACACCCACTTTTCGCTGACGATGTTAGGTCCTATATAAAAGGGGACGAGCCTATTGTCATATACCGAACTTAATTACAGACACTGGGAATTTTTCGTTAAAAAAACTACATTTGTCTGACCTATGATTTGAACCCAGGACCTCGTGATCGCAAAGCACATTATTCGCCACTTGTCCAACGAGGCAGTGAATATATTATTTTCCGATAAATTCTATTACTACTACAAATTTCGGAATACTCTCATACCAAGTTTAGCCACTGCATCACATACCCAAGCAGTCCTAAAGTGTTTTGTGATAATTTTCTTACATGTGTGGCATTACAAGGTACAAGTTCTCGCGGCTATACCACTTCTAGTGTCTTAAAATTTCTATGGTGACAACATATGTGTAGTGCACGCTTTATACATCATTATAAGAAGATAAACATGGTTGAACTTTACAACAGAATTGTGTTAGAATACATAATGGCATCGTTAAATGAAAATATTACAAGACGATCTTGACAGTAAAACAACAAATAATTTACCTACTCACTTGACATACGGCGTAAACTTTAATTTATTGATCTGATTGTAAGCTAGATACAATCACGATCGCATATTTGAATAGATGTTCAAAGGCATTTGGAACCACCATATATATAATCAGAATGATTTACGAAAATAATTCTAATACGGGATGAGATTTAAACTTTAAAGTCGCCGCTTTTAGCTACATAGTTGGTTTGCAAAGCTGAGGGCCTAGCACGAACAGATTGATGTTAGCGTAAAGTTGTCGAGAAAGCGTACGTTTGTCACATTCATTTTAATTTAGTAAATTTCTATTATAAAATGGATGGCATGCCAACTAGATAGTGATACCCTCACATCAATCTGTTCTTCCTAAATCCTCTGAGCTAGAAATAGCCAGTCTGTATAACAGTGTGATTTTTTTCTACCAAAATGTGGAAAAAGCAGCCATCAACAGGCACAAACTTGCAAGAAAGCTATGCAAAGCTACTGTGTACTGATACTATGCAAGTTAAACACAATGCAGTTAGCGCAATGGTCTTATACAGTTAGACTCCCATATGGAACAAAGCTTACCTTTGTAATCCAAAAGTTAATTCGTTTTGGTTAATGTGTTTGCGCATCTGAAATTGGTGTGTTTAAAAGAATTTAGAGTACACTAAATCGTTTTAAACAGCAGTGATAGCCTAGTGGTTAGACCGTTGGACTGCAAAGTCAGAGGTTTCGGGTTCAAACCCAAGCATGCACCTCTGTCTTTTTAAAAGTATGTGCGTATTAAAAATTAAACCTACATGCGTAAGAGTTTCTCGAAGGTATGTGAAGTTCGTCAACCCGCACTGGGCCATCATGATGGAGTAACGCCCAAACCTTCTCAGTTTGAGAGGAGACCCGTGCCCAACGGTGGGGCAGTTTCTTAACAGGGCTAATTTTATTAAATATTATAAATCGTTCTTGTATAGGAGTAACAAATTGGCACGCTGCGCGCAGTATGCTATATCAAATTGAAAATGCATTTCCAGGCAATCATTTTGGGATACATTATTTCCCATCATTGTGTATCTCCACCGTAAGCGATCGTTCATAGGCAATTCATTGCGAGCATTTCTTCTCAAGCATTCACGTACTCGTAAATTTTTCACCGTAGTTCAAACATTAAATCGCGAAAAAAGGTTCGAGAATTCGCAAGTCTTTTGACATTTTCGTTCTAACGAATGGGCGATTTTCGTTGAGACATACTGACCAAGAAACTTTGTGGTTGAATTTGCATTACGCGTAAACGCTTGCAGCGAAGAGCTTGCGCACTTTTAAATTCGGAGGTTTCCGCACGATTTTTTTACTTAGTTCTCTATCTATATCATCACGCCAGATCCCTTACGGGGTAGGCAGAGAGTACAGAGTTCCAACAGGCTCTTTCCTTACATACCTCTCTGGCTTCCTCTACTCTCATAGTTCGTCTCATACACGCTCGCCGGTTACGGAGACTTGTGACTTGTCCTTCAGATAAGACCCGGTCTATTTGGTCATGGTATGATAGTCTAGGTCTTCCCCGGTACCTACATCCTTCCACTTTCGCATTGTATATCAGTTTTGTCATTCTTTCTTCGGACATCTATCTATCTATCTATCTATAACCTCACGCCAGATCCCTTGCGGGGTAGGCAGAGAGTACAGAGTTCCAACAGGTTCTTTCCTTACATACCTCTCTGGCTTCCTCGACTCTCATAGTTCGTCTCATACACGCGTACGTGGTAAGATAGTCTAGGTCTTCCCCGGTACCTGCATCCTTCCACTTTCACATTGTATATCTGTTTTGTCATTCTTTCCTCTGGCATTCTTTCTATATGCCCGAACCAACGGAGCATGCCCTTTCTCATTTTTACACCGATACTATCTTTCATACCTACTCGCTGTCTTACTATGCTGTTGCTAATGCGGTCGGTCAGCTTCACTCCGCACATCTTCCGCAGAGCTCGCATTTCTACCGCATTTATCCTACTTTCATTCTCCTTCTTACATACCCAGCTCTCGCTACCATATAACAGCGTTGGGACAAGAACTCCGTTATGTATGGCCAGCTGCGCCTTATGGTTTAAGTGCCGGCTCCCGAGTAGCTTTCCCATCGCACCATTCACTCTGTTCCCTGCACTCACTCTTCTCTCTATGTCAGCGGTGTATTTCCCATCCTTACTGAGGCCCATCCAAGATATACAAACTCATTCACTTGCTCCAGCACATCGTTACCAACCACAATCCTTACATTCGTTCTGGTTTCTTCCCTTTCAAAAACCATAATCTTGGTTTTCTTCACGTTCAAGTGTAAGCCATTGATCATGCAGTCGTCTTTCATAACAGTGACTAGTGTTTTCAGATCAGTGGCTGTTGGCGCTATTAAAACCGCGTCATCTGCATAAAGTAGATGGTTTACCACTAAGTCACCCATTTGTACACCTTTATTCATCGCTTTCAGTCTTTGAAGACTTTTGTCCAGATATATTATAAACAGTCTAGCGGACAACACGCAACCCTGCTTGACGTTTTAACGTCAAACCAGGGTGACCTGTTACCACCCACCCGTACGCATGCCTTGCAGTCCACATAAGTGGACTGGACGGCTCGCAACAGAGTGCCATCTATACCATACTCTGGCAAAATGTCCCAAAGTCTCTTTCGCACAACTCTGTCAAATTCCTTCTCAAGATCTACAAAACCACAGAAAACCTTCCGCCCCACTGCCAGATGCTTCTCTACGATGTTGCGGAGTGAGAAGACTTGATCCAAACATCCTCTTCCAGACCTGAAACCCCCTTGTGCCTCGCACAACATTTCATCGGACTTCACGCGCATTCTCCGTTCAATAATTTTACACTTTCTTCGAACATTATTTCTATATGCCCGAACCAACGGAGCATACCCTTTCTCATCTTTACACCGATACTCTCTTTCATACCTTTTTGCTTACTTACTACGCTGTTGCGAATACGGTCGGTCAGCTTCACTCCGCACATCTTCCGCAAAGCTCGCATTTCCACCGCATTTATCCTACTTTCATTCTCCTTCTTACATATCCAGCTCTCGCTGCCATATAACAGCGTTGGGACAAGCACTCCATTATGTATGGCCAGCTGCGCCTTTCGGCTTAAGTGCTGGCTCCCAAATAGCTTTCCCATCGCGCCATTTACTCTGTTCCCTGTTTTTACTTAACATTCTACAAACAGGGTTTTTTTCACGAATAATCGATCAATAGGTTTTTATTTCAGGTAACTTATTTGTCCTTTCAAGTACTACACATATGTCAACATTAGTAACACTCTAGTTCCAAACGAAAGGATCCAAACTAATTTATTCCCTACATAATTAATCTTAAATTTTGGTTCTCATTCTTGAAGGTCTTGAAGCAAATTTTCAGAAAGTTACAAGCATAAAATCGGTTTCTAATTAGTCTTCAAAGTATTACCAACCTGTTCAGTCGTGTTACTTAGATATTGTAAAGCTTCTCGGAATATCCATTTGCAGAACACAAACCTTATTAGATTTTTGTTCTCCGAATATTGAATTCAGTACACGTACAATCAATATTCCAATTTCCTACTTATATGTATTTAATGCGGCCATAACCATAAAATTAGTTACTAAAATATTTTTCTATCTCTATCTATCTATATCATCACGCCAGATCCCTTGCGGGGTAGGCAGAGAGTACAGAGTTCCAACAGGTTCTTTCCTTACATACCTCTCTGGCTTCCTCTACTCTCATAGTTCGTCTCATACACGCTCGCCGGTTACGGAGACTCCTGACTTGTCCTTCAGATAAAACCCGGTCTATTTGGTCATGGTAAGATAGTCTAGGTTTAAAAATAGTTTAAGTATTAAAAAACAAATACCTATGCCACTCCCGCTATTTCCAAATCCTTCCTAAGCGAGAGTGGCAGACATGTATTGCGTTTACAATGTTATAGGGATGTAACGTGATATAGGGACCAGACGTCTACTGACTACTTTTGGATAAAAAACTTCCAATAACGCTTTTTTCAGTGTAAGATTTAAATCCAAAACCTCTTAATCGATAAAAAAGAAATGGCAGTCTTCTAATGATATAAATAGCCAGATGCCTTGCGTGACAGACAGGGCTTACAAAGGTCCATCGAGTTCTCTCCCTAAACTTCCCTTGCCACATTCATTTTCTTAATCCTTGTTCTGATAAGTCCATCAAACAAAACTCGGTCTGTGTGGTCGTGGTAAAGTAATCTATGTCTTCCTTGGAACTATTTTTTCCACTTTCGTATCTTATCTGTTTCGTCATTTTTTGCCACAGCACTAGATCACCGATAGAATAAAGAATTCTTGGTTCTGTAAGATCACCGAAGCAAAATCAATATCATGAGCCCCAAAAAGTTTGAATTAATACATGTGAAAGCTGGAAGTATGACACCTGAACACCTCACTTCATAGATGAACTATTTACATTATTCAAGCCGACCGCGCGCTTGTTATCTTTGCACTCAAAAACTTTGAATAAACTACACAAGTTTGGCCGAGGAAATAATATAAGTTGGTAGTTGAGTTCGACATTACTTCATGCGGAACCACTGGGATTATTTCTGTGTAGTGTTCACTCATAATACTGTTGTCACTTTGTTGCGATTGCAAGAATGGTTTTACACTTGTTCTTATTTATAGTTCAGGAAAAAAAAACATCATCGTGCCTATATTCCCGGTAGGAGAAGCGAATAATGTACACAAATTTCGTCGAAAATTTTCAGTGCGAATGCAATAGGGGCAGACTTATTGCCATTGTACTGAGCGCAATTCCAGACGGGACTGCCACTGTTTTTTTTTGATAGATAATCTCGAATACAAGTTTGTCCGAATCCTAGGGTTGCAACCCAAGACTTTGTAATCATCACCTGCACACTACACCACTAGACGGACAAGGTGTGTATTATGCAAATAAGTATAAATTGGGATGAATTTTATCTTTCAGCAGTCCAACTCGTCTCTTATCTTATCGTCTCAGAAGCAACTAGTAAGTGCTTTCCGAAGCCTTGCATTTCCTTTCTATAATTTTCCACAAATGCGTAAAAATCAGTTTAACTACCTATCTATTATCAGGCCAAATCCCTTGCAGGACAGGTAGAGCATACAAAGTTCTAACAGGTTCTCTCCCTACAGACCTCTCTGGTTTTCTCCGACCTGGCCGGTTACAGAGACTCTTGACTTGCTGTTCAGATAAGACCCAGTCGATTTTGGGCATGATAAAATAGTCTTGGCTTTCTCGGTACCTATATCCTTCCACTTTTGCATTGCATTGTATAAATGTGTATAGAGCTAAATGTAGAATTAGTATTCATTATTATTTATTCCAAGCCCGTAACACAGATACAGTTTCCTTCGATCAAACCAAAGTCAATGTAAACAATTATTAAATTATTCCCCGCATCTAAATCACATTGCTTGCTTGCTTGGTTAGTATCACCACGAAAAAAAAAAACAAATAAACACCGTCACGCCTATATTCCCCAACCAGGGGTGGCAAAGGTTTACTGTGTACACCCACTATTCGCCGACGATGCTAGGTCCCATGTAATAGGGGGCGAGTCTATTCCTTACCGAGTACAACTCCAGACTCCGAACTGATACTATGAATTTTATTATAGAAAAACTACATTTATCCGGCCTAGGATTTGAGCCCAGAACCTAGTGATCGCAAAGCGCATTATTCGCCACTAAACTAAAGAGGCAGCTCCTAAGCATTAAAATGGCGTCAATTAAGTAACTATTGAGACTATAAATCATTTTAAAGAAGCAGTGAAGTGATAATGTGACTGAGACACGTAATCACTGTCGGTAATGTCGTATAATAAAACCTTTATTAACCAATGGACCTTCAACTTGGGATAATGCTAGTTGGTTTGTGAAGGTAAAGTGGTAAAGTATCAATAATTAAGGTGTTTTACTCTGCATGTCGAAGTATGAAATACTATGTTTTTGTCATAATTATAAAAAAAATAAACGACATTGGCCAAATGTATCAGAGGACACAGCACTAACAATATCTCGACTACATCTACTCGGCTCGTTAACGTCACGCTTACGTCAACAAACTACAAATTTACTAAAAATAAACATGAGTGCGACAGCATGTATTATTACGATGCGTGAATTAACACCACACACGGTGTATTAACAGCTTCCTAATAGAAGATAATAATACACACTAAATAGTAGGGCACCTCATCATCTCATCCCTTACTTGTCCACTGCTGAACATAGGCCTCTCCAATCGCTCTCCAGCGCAAGTTGTCCGATACCACCTGCATCAAACGACTTCCTGTGATCCTCACAAGATCTTCGGTCCATCTAATAGGCGGCCGTCTCGCACTGCGCTTGCCAATACGTGGTCTCCACTCTAGAATCTTTCTACCCCATCACCCGTCCGATTTTCGCGCTATGTAGCCCGCCCATTGCCACTTCAGCTTGCTAATTCTATGGGCTACCTACGTCGAAATATATTAAAAATGTTTTTCGTTGTATAGCGCACCACTTGAAAATGTATGTATTTACCTATTTAAAAATTTCCTTTTGAAATCTTCGAAATAGTAGTAGTAGAAAGAAAAATTGGAAAATTCAAGAAAACCGATTTTTTAGATGGCTTAAAAAGATTTTAGCCATCTAAAAAATTTAAAGGACTAAGCCACGTCAGCCGGGTCAGCTAGTAAATTAATAAATATTTTATGATTCCGTTGGCATTTTTATACCTTCATCACAAATGTGAAAATAATGTACAGTTCAATTAGTTCTTTGTACATGTAACACTCTCTAAAAATGTTTTCTACACGTGACACAAAGTTTGTAGCGTTTATAGCCTAATGATACTGCAAATTTTACGGCATCGTAAACTTAAGTCGTTACAATTGCAGGCTACAAAACGCTTTGAAGTTAGAAGTGACAACTTACAATGTATTTTATTGATTATTCGCACAAAACGATTCTAAATCGCTTGGAAATAAACTCACGTGGGGTATCAGGGAATATACCTCATAAAATAATTTTGACCTAAACTACCTTACCATCTATATATTTTACCATGACCAAATAGACCGCGTCTTATCTGAAGGACAAGTCAGGAGGGTCCGTAACCGGCGAGCGTGTATGAGACGAACTATGAGAGTGGAGGAATCTAGAGAGGTATGTAAGGAAAGAACATGTTGGAACTCTGTACTCTCTGCCTACCCCGCAAGGGATCTGACGTGATGATATAGATAGATAGATAGTAAATAATTTCGATTTATAAAGCCTTTTAAAAAGCAATCTTTTATAGCATAAACACATCGAAAATATCTTGCATAGTTGAGGAGTTCCTATGCATTCCTTCCGTCTCCATTATCAGTCCTTGGACACCATCCGAGTCTAAAGTACTCGTCAAGACAAATCCAACGAGCCCCAACACGGTGAGGTTATATTGAGTGGTCGGGTGGTTTCGTTGGCCACATTTCTAATCTAACAAGCCTAAACACGAGGGGTTTACGTTGTATAGTTCACATGTCCCTATTGCCACCTTCCGACCCCATTATCAGAACAGCTCTATGGTACCATATGTTGCATTGTCACCGATTTTACACACATATGCCAAATTTAAGCTCAATCGGATCCCCGCCAGTGCTTGAAAAATGAATCACAAGATTTTATCCAGAAAAACCGACAGACAAACATATAAACATTGCACGCTTGTAAAAGTGTAATAAACACGGTTAACATTTATATTCCCACCAAGATCAATCAAGAACTAAACACCCATACGTAAAGATGCAAAGCCTCTCAGAGTTTCTCCATAAAATATGAGCTTAATCAATAAAGTAAACACAACCACCACCCTTTAAAAATACATGAACTTGGCAACAACAAAAACCACTGACGTCAAATCTTTAAGGGCGAAAATCGCATTTTGGTATCCCATCCAGCTGTTCCGATTATTATCTCACCCTCTGAAACTTGAACGATAAATTACGTCGCTTTTTGCATGCCTCGTACAAAATCGTGCATTGTTACTTTGGGGTTCAATATTTAGTGGAATAGTTTCGCCAGTGGCCCTCATAAAGTTGTTCCTATTAGGCCAGGTAGCAACGACTATTCAATTTAGGCAGTTGCCAAAGATAAAATATGTAGCTAGATAGGTGTGAGCTTTTGATATAATTATAAATTAGTGATAGCACATCGTCCCGGCTATATACCCTAGTGAGAGTGGCAGAGGTGTACTGTGTACGCCTACAATATCTCTATAGTCTATTCCTATCAAACTAATAAATTTTGTGAACAAACCATCACTATTTTTAGATATTTTAGTTGGGATTGCAATATATAACATGTGTAATTTGAAGGCGACAATCTTTCCGATGACATCGAACTGAAAATGCTGTTAGCTAGAATTCGACGTTTTTATATAGAGTGAAAAAAGTTTGAGTTTCATTGGAATATACTATACGATGTGAGGTCCCAATGTTTTAAACAGTGAGCGTATTGTGATTATACAGTACTCGATTCCGGACTGCTAATAAGAATTTGTTCAATAGAAACAACCAACAAACGTTTCGTTTTCCGACCTACCGTTCGAACCCAAGACTTCCTGATTGCAAGCCGCACCATGTGCTGCTAGTCTAACGAGGCGATACACATATGTGTATCGCCTCGTTACCACCTACCTATAACTATAAATTTCTAGTTCATTTAATTCTCCATACATTTTATCTTCAAAGAAAATAATTACAGTCCACAAAGTAGTAGTTTCTTTAGAAAAACGAGAACTGGGTGTCATTCGGACATAAATTTTATCGCTTCGACGTGGATACGTGAAGTGGCAAGCGACGACAGACACCCGATAACGTAACGGACCACACATATGTTTTTACTAAAAGTTACGAGAAATGTGGTAAACATTACGAAAAAAGAACATATTAGTATTAATATCACAAGGTTCAGAGTAGTTAGGGGTGGTAAAACCAAAGTTTGTTAAAAAAATATCATATTTAAAATCAATCAAGACTGAATAATTGGTGAGAATTATATAGGGTATAAGGGTCAAAAATGCGCAAAATCTGAAAGAAAACTTGCTTTTGGTAAGTGATATGTTTCAGACTTTGAACATTTATACAAGCTTTTATTTAACTTGCAATGTTCGTATGTCTGTCTGTCTTTCCGGTTCCAATCTTGTGATCCATTTTTCAAGCACTTGCGGGTATCCGGTTGAGCCGAAATTTGGGCTATGTAAGTTCGGTGACAATTTAATAATATGGTACCATCAAGCTGTTCTGATGATAGAGTCGAAAGGTGACTATAGGAACATGTGAATTATATAATGTAATCTCCTCGTGTTTAGGCTTGTTAGATTGATATTGACGATGTACTTTATTGCCAGATACTGTTCAGGGTCTGATGACAGAGCCGAAAGGTGGCCAATGGAATCACCCAACTCAATATTACCTTGCCGTGCTTGGGTTCGTTAGATTTGTCTTGATGAGTACTAGTATATACTCGGATAGTGTCCAAAGTCTGATGATGGGGCCAGAAGGAACCCATAGATACTTCTCAACTAAACAAGATATTTCTTGCGTTATATTGCTACAAAAGATTGTTTTTAAAAATGGTTTTTTAAATTATTAAATAACTTACTAATAGGAACAACTTTTATAGAAACACTTACCGCTTGTTGGTCTAGTGGCAAATAATATGCGCAGCGAAAACGGACAAATGTATTTAGTATCAGTCTGGAGTCTGGCATTGTGCCTGGTATAGGATCGCCCCCTATTACATGGTATCTTTTTTAAGTGAGAAAATCCTCATGAACTTCTGCCAGCCTCGGGGGAAGCTGGCGGGGCATGTCGAAATCTTACCAACTAAAACCCAGAATCACCGCTAAAAACACACCGCTGCTGTTACATGGGGCCTAATATCGTTTGTGAAAAATGGGTGTACACAGTACACGCCTGCCGACCCCGTTTGAGGAAAATAGTCGAGACGGTGTTCTTTACCGCATTTAATACAAAATCACTGACCTATCATATCTAGGTACTTCGTAATCTTTGATAGGCCCTAAGAAATGTAATTGCATTCGCCAAGTATAATTTAATGAATTAGTGAACCAGTTGACCGTATTGTAGTAATTGACAGCTATATATTTACTGTCACTCCAAGTATTTGACAAATTCAGCGTAACTCTTGCGAAATTTCGTTGCAACTCGCCAAGGTCTATGTTTATTAAATAGTTCACTTTGTATTGTCTATTTATATGGTTCAATTGTTCTGCAAATTAAGTGAAGGCGGCGTAGTTATAATATATTGAATAATTACCACGAATAACTTTTTAAATTCCAAACTCATGATGCTTGGCGCGACTACGGTCGAGCGGTGCAGACTGCTAATATTTCTAGTGCCAATTTTAGTTAACAACTCGATAGAAAAGTTAATAAGCCGTAGGAATTTATTTTCAAAAACTTATATTAATTTGTGTCCACACACAATTTCAGAGCATAGGAACGCATATATAAAAATTAAAGTTTATGCACAGTACTCAACAAAATTATTTAGTCGAGGTCATAGCTAGTCATACCGTTGACTAAATTTCTAATGAATTGGTTTATTCCACCAATTACCTTGCACTACATAGTTTTACGATCATTTTATCTAAGTACAGCATCGGTGAAACTCAATTACAGGTGATTACAGTTTATCTATCTATAACATCATGCCATATCCCTTGCGGGGTAGGCAAAGAGTACAGAGTTTCAACAGGTTCTTTCCTTACAGATCTTTCTGGCTTCTTTCACTCTCATAGTTCGTCTCATACACGCTCGCCAGTTACAGAAACTCTTGACCACAGCTTATATTTAAAGAAAATACTTACGATAAAGTATACCTCTAAATTATAAAACAAAGAAGTTAATCACAAGGTTTTTTTTAGAATTTTAAAACACATCACAAAACATTTCAAATTCCGATAAACGAGTATCATTCAGTTCATTGTCAACAATCGGAAATGAAGTACCCTTAAAAATAAAATCGCTCAACAAATAAAGAATTTCAAAGTAAAAGCAACGACTGGCGTTCGACGGTTCCTTTAGCCGACGATGAGCAATTTCCTATAGTAAAAAAGTAATAAAGGGAGGCAAGTGGAATTGTCTTCAGAACTGAATCTCAATAAAGGCTTAACTTAGTTTTAGCGACCTCGCATATTATGAGGGTAAAGTTTTGAAAGGGGTTAAAGAAATACCGATTTCCAAAAGACAGGGAAAAGGTGGTGCGTGGATACGAATAAATCCGAATTGGAAATATTCCATTCGAATCTCATTGAGATAGTTGTTTAAGAAGATTTTCAAAGTTGGCATGTTTTTGTTCAAAGATCTTTTACGGCTTGCCGTTTTTAATATTTACGCAAGCCTAATGCTAAGTTGCGAATTTAAAATCTTATATTTCTTGGAAAATAACCACCTTTTTTATCTAAAAAGTATTGAAATATTCCCTTTGATATTGAGTATCCAAGAAAATATTTTATTATATTTCCTTTTATATTAAGTTACTTATCAAAAGACTATTCAATTAGATATCGTTTAAAGCTTTTATTCGATAATTAAGACGTAGTTTTTTTAAAAACAAAAGTTTCTAGACTTCGCAGACAATGTTGAACTATTTTAATTTTGTAAGGTTTTGTAATTGAATCTGTAGGGAAAGAAAAAAACCAACAAATGTATAATAATTAAAAACACAAGGCATTTTTCAAGAGGTCTCCCGTTTTAATTAAGAACACTTTTTTCCTTTCTCCGAAAGAGTTTCGTTCAGCTTAATTACAGTTAATTTCGACTCCCCTCTGTCATCTATTTTGCGTTAGGATATAGCAACAGCTCACTTATGTAATTAGCTTAGAAATGGTAGATTTTTGGGGCATGAAACTTGGAAAGCCAAGAAAACGGGCACATGTTTATTCCGCCCTTTGTTCCGAAAGCTTAACAATTGCACTAAATGGAAGTTAAAATGGCATTTATAAAAAAAATAAGTACCTATTTGTTTTAAATTTCCGAGTTCTTCCTGGAAATGTGCTGTAAATTTATACCTTCGTAAAAAAATTCTTAGACTAAGATTTGTCTAGACGGAGTAATGACTAAAATGGCACCTAAAAGCAGCCTCTGTTACGCACTATGTGTGCGTGATGCCATCGTTCAATAATAAAATAAATAAATAAACACCGTCACGCCTATATTCTCCAAGCGGGAGTGGCAGAAGTGTACTGACTACACCCACTTTTTTGTGCCATATACATATACATTACATTATGACCTAACATCATTAACGGGAGTAGCAGAGGTATGCACAATATATCTCTGCCATCCATGCTTGAACAATAGGTGGAAACGTGAGTGCGTTTAATGTATTTTAGTAAACTATTCCGCTAATAGAGTGTGTCAATGTAAAAAAATGCATCAAGTTAACAGAAGCTAAATTTAAGATGAGCTCGAAGGCATTCATCTCCATTTTTGTTACGGATGTTATAGTCATATACACAAAAGGAATTGTGTGAATAAAATCTTTATGCAGAATAAAAAACAATAAATAATCTATCAACAACTATCTACACATCCGACGTTCTTTATTCTGGGAATGACAGGACATAACAAGTTGGAAGTCAAGAGGGATCTTAACCTCGCGCAGTATGTGTTGAGCTTACTTAGAGGGAAGGTATCCAACCCGAGCATACTGGAATCGATTGGATTGTGTGTGCCCGATGAGTATGTGCACCGTAGAAGGAAACCACGACTTTTCGCGGTACCCCGAGGGCGAACGCACCTACTTGACAAAATGCCCTTAACGCGTATCATGCACACGCTAAATATAATTGCCGATAATATTGATTTATTTTGTTGTTCTGTAGGTAAATTTAAACGGGTCACACTGTACACATTATGTTTCGGTAATGGGTAATCTTAAGATAGAATTACACTATTGTATTGGGATAGTCCTGTAATAATAGTTGTAAGTCGGTATAAATAAATAAATAAATCGCGCCAGATCTATTGCGGGGTAGGCAGATAGTACAGAATTCCAACAGGTTATTTCCTTACAAACCTTTGTGGCTCGTCTACGTGGACACGCACACACGCTCGCTGGTTTGCTAGACTCTTGACTTGTTTTTAGAAAAAACATGGTCTATGCAGCGTTTCCTATATAGTGGAATGCGACCCGCACCGGGCCACGAAAATTAAATACCGGGTCGCGGTATTGTCTCATTGTATACAATCAATCATACTCGTTAATGATCCAGAGACGTGTTGCTTTTGTGTCAACACGAACGCTCGCTCCACTGTTGCACTAAGGAGTAGGTCGTCGCTAGGCTTGAGTAGTACATTAATAAGAACTAATAAGAATTGTGAACTAGAACGAACTATTCCGCTTGCTTTATCAGTTATCGTTCATTTAGTACATTTTGGATCTGAACGAGGCAAAGTAAACCAGAACTAGACGAGACGCTTAATAGTACCTATTAGTACATGTACCCAGTACATTCTCGAAATCGTCCGCTACGTTACGCTTTTTTTTTGTAACTAAGCTCGAAACTAAACTCTATTTACTATTAGTTATATTTGTTTTGTGAAACAATCGATATTTTAATTAGCTTCATCGAAAAAACAATATTTCTCAGAATTGCAATCCCTACAAAGTATGAATAATTGTGGTCTGTGCTATTCAGAAGCGGCATTGGAAAGCAGTTTTCAATTGAGCTAATAGTACTAGAAGACCGAACTAGTTCACTTGACCGAATGTACTAGATCGGAGCGCTTTTTCAGTGTCCGAGCAAGCAAAAGCCTAGTCGTCACGCGTTTTACTTAGCTTTTGTTTTACACGCACTGCGCCCCGCGTCCTAAGTATTGTTCCAGCCCGCGACCACATGGACATGGACATTCAATTTGTTTTTTATTTTCTCTATATGCACTAAGAGGGCTAAAAATCTTGTAGTGGGTCACCATGGGGAAACATTAAAATAACTAGACCAGGGCATAATAAAGTTTGAGAAACGCTATTGGATCGCAAAATAAAATATTTTTTAAAAATAACTTCTATCATATTACCTTCGAATGTTTTAAGGTTCCGCTCATCTAATGGGACAAATTAAGAGAAACCCTATTAATTTGTATGGCTGTGACCCTAAAATTTGGGGAATAGAGCAGTAATATCTTTAGAAAGAAAGTCCGCCCCATTTGGCGCTAGGATTATGACCCTAAAAGTCTTTGTAAATGAAGACCTATAAATTACAGATATGCTGCGTAAATTTCTTCAGGCTTCCTGAAAAATAATATTCTTTTTCATTTACTATTAGTCTAACGAACAGTATATTTATAAATAAAAATAAGGTTATTTTAAGGTAAATTCTAACATTTTTTTATTGAGATCTATAACTGCATTTAAACTACTACCAACATCACAAAATATTTAAAATTATTATTAGGAGATTTTGTTTCATAATGTTCACCTTAACGAGCTTTCTTCAAAATTCTGAGTAAGCCCACGGAGGTCCCTAAAAATTTATTTAGATCTCCAATTTCAAATTTCTATTCAAAACACCGCCACGAAAGGTTATTGTATAAAATAGCGCAGGTTATGCGCGATTATCATAATGAAATTGCTAGCAGTTCTGGGGGCCATAAGAAAAATGGTAAAATTTGTGGCGTTAAATAATATCGTTAAGAGGGAAGAAAAATGTACGCCGTCCTGTAGGACGCGGGGAGCTGCTCCACTCTGAAATTGCAAGTCGTATATTACACAGGGAATTTTCAATTACGGCAATCCTGCGGTTTTTCATTCGTAATGTGACTTTTAGGCAGCGCTTCGAGCTGGTCATTCATAACTGCCACGGCTCGTTGTAGGAGCAATAGACTCGAATATCTTCGAACATGATCGATCGCGCCGAACCTAACTCGACCTCCTTTTATTTAATATAGCAAACTAGGTGGAAATTGGAAGCAACGTGGGCCCGTGAGTGGTTCAGTGAATTCAGTACTTTACTGCCTATTACAGTAGATACACTCTATGTATTTTTTTCTCTATAGATATATTATGGTCGGGGTTGTTTTAAATTTGGAATATTAAATGTGAAAGGCTAATGAAAGCAATGCATGAGTAGATACGTACGACGAGATATAAGAACAACGCCAATATTTTAATCTATGCCCATAAAATAACCCGATTTTTGATATTGGCACCGAAAAGTTAATTCTACAATATCGATGCATACTATTGACTCCTTCACCGATGCTCGAACCGATTTAAAAAAGACGTAATCAAAAGAATGTCTTATTACCTACAATATTAAAAGATTGGTAAAAGGAATACCATGACGCCATTCTCCAACTTGTATAAGCAAAGTTGTACTGTGTACATCGAAATGTTAGGCACCTATGTAATAAGGGACAAACTAAGCACTATATTCCGGATAGCAGAAAAAGACCTTGAGCCTCTGCTTCTGAGAATTTTTCGACAGGAAACCCCAATCACACTTTATCCGAACTCGGACTCAAACTCGAGATCTCAAAATCGCTAGTCGCACCATACGTCACTAACCCAACAATGCAGGCAGTGTTAAGAATAGAAATGTATATTTGCTCTCAATATGACTTATACTAAACTCTAATAAAAAAATAACACCGTCACGCCTATATTCCCCAGAGGGGGTGGCAGAGGTGTACTGAGTACACCCACGTTTCGCCGACGATGTTAGGTCCCATGTAATAGGGGGCGAGCCTATTACCATATATCGGACACAATTCCAGACTCCGGACTCATACTGGGAATTTTTCGTTAGAAAAACTACATTTGTCCGACCTAGGATTTGAACCCAGGACCTCGTGATCACAAAGCTATGCGCTTTGCCACCAGACCAACGAGGCAGTCAAATTCTAATCACATAAAAAAATATAAATATATCCAAACAGTATCCATACTTTGTGTTAGAATTTTTAATCTATTAAGCGAGTCGCCTTTCAAACCACTCTCAAAGCCAGCGAAGGCTTTCAATAAAAATTTATTATAATGCAAATTGCATCTCTTTGTGAAAGAGTATGGTCTGCTCAGTCAAATCCTTTCAGTCGAGTCTTTTATGGAACTGTCAAGTCTAGGCGTTCGCTCTGTGTGGAATATGAAATGAAAAGATTGCAATTGCTTTATTGCTTATGTAGCGACCCTATACATTGCTAGAAAGTTATAACTATTTCCCAATAGATGGCACTGACGTAACAAAAATACATGGAGCTAGAATATTAGACGACAATTCGCTATACATGTCTAGAACGCGATATGAAAATTCGCACGATGCGTAACATACTATAATTATACAAGTCGCCAACAACAACTCCTGGGGAATGATAGGCCCACCACACACAACAAGCGTCTATTTGGAAGATTTTCTGTACCAAAACCTGTAACGCTTAGCTTACATGTCAGTTTTAGTTGACTTGGGCGCATAGACTAAGGAGGTAAATTTCAATTGAGAGTGATGTTAAAGTTGACTTTAATTTTTAGATAAGTAAGCATACGAAGCAAAAGCATTTCTTAAAGTTATCTTCAATAAACAACACATACATACATAAATTTTAAATCTCATTGTTAAGTACCTAGATCACATGCAATACAGGTACGCCATGTTCGGGTTCAAATGAAAACTAAGAATGTATAATTATGATTTGTTTAATAAATTTTAATTCATTTGTGGTTTCATTCATTCAATGGTATGCATACCAGAAGATTAAGATTCAAAAACTTAGGAAAAATTGTACCTCGCTAATATAAGTGAATGTGTTGGAAGACAGTGCTAAAAACGTCTTGTGGTCAGCAGTTTAATGATATTATTTACAAACTAATATTTAACCGACGGAATTCATGAAAATATATGAATGACCAATATATCCGAACATTTTATCTGATATTGCGGCGAGTCTTTGTGTATATTCAGATAGAGATAAAGGTATTGAGTTCACCTAAAGCCTATTCGATTTTGACGAACGGCTGGGTCCAGTGGTTAAGACCTTCAGTCGCTCTGCCCACTGGATTGAGTAGTCGCGAGTTCGATTGCCGCACAGGACCAATCTTTGTGTGACCACCAAATATTTGTTTCGGTCTGAGAGTTTTGGTATGTGAATTTCGTGATTGTAAACGCACCCGGGATACAGGAATAACTCCTTAAGTGGGGCTATGTATTCAAAAAAATAAAAAATGCTTCTAGCCTCAAAAATTACTGTTTCAAGAGTTTACCAATGCAATATTTTTTACTATATCTTTTCAAAAACTTCTTTCTCCTTTACTATAAAAAATACGCAATAGTCTTAATATTTCACTACCCTATTAGAAATTAGTAAGTACCTCCTACGCCTTTATGATAGATTTATGTTATAAACACAATCTCGAACACCCAAAAAAGGCACGTCATTTTCTTACGTCGTCTGTCTAGCTGAGAAAGGAAATTAAATATCTTATCACTGAGATAAAGCCGCTCGCCTTTTTCACAGCAGCTTTCTGGATAGACTTGAGATGTTCTGATATGAAAAATGAACGAAAATATACAAGCAAACGTTCCTTGAACAAACTTCAACACAAAATCTTGGATAAAAGTTGATGGATATTGCGTTTTATGTTCAGAATAAGGTGGTGAATGGTGTTATTTTATTTCTAAATTGACTTTCACGTTCAACTATTTAACTATTGCGACGAAAGCGATCGGTTACGCTCGGCCGGCAACCGCCCAGCATAAACATCTGGGCATCTCGCTCCCCCTTGCTTCGTTTGTAATCGCGTCGGGTGCGAAGTCGGCGAATCATGAAGTTAGCCGTCGCGCCGCGCGTAGCTGCGTTGTGTGGCGTCTCCCGTACATTTCAGTACATTACAACTCTCCAGGTCGCGCCACCGTTGCGCTTGCGTCGCGCTGCGTCGGCTATGTGGCGAAACCATAGAGATAGGACTTAAAAGCATAAAGGGATTATAAACACAGTTCAACTGTACACTTTTTGTTGACACTTGGTACCATTTAAGTAACCAATGTAAAAATCTTAGTTTTTCTTTCCTTTTTATTTAAAATATTGTGGCTTGTCACTTTCACGTAGGGTCCACACACATTTATCGGTTGATATTTGTTTGTCTAGTGACTGTGTTCTTGGTGACTTTTTATTTGTTTTCAGGTAATAATTATTACTGATTACCATAGATTTTCCCTTATTCTTACCACTGACATGACATAAGCGTAAGCAGTACAATTATATTATCTTGTTAAAGCTCCCTTTATGCTTTTAGTACCTCTATGGGCGAAACCTTTAAAAAGAGCTATCATCATCAGATTATGTCTAAAGACGTCAACTGCAGTACAAAGACCTCCACTAAAGAACATCGAAGACCGTTTTTATGCTGTACGCATCCCACTTCTACCTGGCCACAGCCCAAACAGAAATGAAAAAAGTATATTTTTTATGCTACATATTCTATATTGTACACATCGCTGGCTGAATGTTATAATGGCACAACTCGAAAAAAATATAATTATTTGAATTAGCACTCTATTTTTCAAAGGTATGAATCTTCATTGTTCCTATTCTCGCTTCTTTAGTTATGTAGCTATTTCATTAGGCCAGCGCACAACAAAGTTTATTATAGATTTCATTAATATTTTTGATATATAGGAATACCCAGTTTATTACCTGCTTAAAAGCATTTTGAATGTAACATAATTTATTTATAAGACTTATCTTTATAATACTTAGTCTAATAAAACAATCGAAAACCTATTACGCAGCTTCTGCTTCTGATAAAATAATAATAATAATAGCCCTGTTAAGAAACTGTCCCACTGTTGGGCACGGGCCTCCTCTCAAACTGAGAGGGTTTAGGCCATAGTCCACCACGCTGGCCCAGTGCGGGTTGGCGAACTTCACACACCTTTGAGAAGCTCTTAGGCATGCAGGTTTCCTCACGATGTTTTCCTTCACCGTTAATCTGCTTCTGATAAAAAGCCTCTAATTACAAATTTTCTTGAACACATCGAGGGATGAAGACATCTTAAGAATAAAATCTTTTTCGTTAATAATATACATAGTCAGGTACCTTCAGTTCCAAAAAAGTTAATTGAGGTGGTTTTGAAAGGTGAAATGAAAAGAAATATTTCAAAGTGAACGCGTAATTACGCGTCGAATAGGGCACTTTTAAGAAAGATGTGCTTACTCTAAGGAGATCCAATCCACAAATTGTGCACATTGAAAAAATATTACTAATACCATGTACTTAGAGTTTGTTTTCGTTTTCTAATGTATGTGGATTGGATCTTTGTTGCTTAACTACGCTCAGCAGGATACTAGTTAAAATTATAGGATTTTACAGATTTAATGATTGTTGTAATTATAGCCTGAAGAAACGATGATTTTAATTATGGGAAATGATAAAAAACAACACTAATTACCAGCTTAATTATAACTATAGTAAATATAAAAGCATATAACTGCGAAGGTAATAAAACTTAAATTAGAATGTCCCAGTTGGTCGACATACCCAACGCTAATATGACTAGCATTAAATAAAAGCTTTTTAATATTGCTGTGTTTGCGTTTCAGAGATATAAAATCTCTATCTATCTATATCATCACGCCAGATTCCTTGCGGGGTAGGCAGAGAGTACAGAGTTCCTACAGGTTCTTTCCTTACATACCTCTCTAGCTTCCACCAATTTTATAGTTCGTCTCATACACGCTCTATGAAAATAAGAGCAGATTTATATTAAATTACGCCCTCAATATAGGCGGATCGGGATATAGGCGATTCTCTAAGCGGGCGTGCCAGAAGTTTACTGTGTACACCCAATGTTCGGCGATAATGTTTAGTCCCATGTAATAGGGGCCGAATATATTCCCATATAGGCACAATTCCAGACTTCGGACTCACACTGGGAATTTTTCGTCCGAAAAACTACATTTGTCCGATCTAGGATTTGAAATAGTTTTTTATATCAATAGTTAATGTAAGTCTCTTGTAGTGTGAGAGAGTGTTCTTATGACAGCTAAAATTAGGCAGCATTCCACAAAACCAGTCTGAAATGGTTAACTGGTAGTTATAACATACCACGAAACACCCACAGTATCTCCATTTTCAAGCGTATCCGTGCTTCGGAAGGCATGTCAAGCTGTTTCGGATGCCACTTTCAGTAGTAGTTGTTTAGCCGAGGTGTGACCTTTACACGTGACTTTGATAACATCCCAGCAGTTGGCCACAAACCTGCCACGGCCGGTCCTCACTGTACCAGCGAGATAGAGTATTTTCTCTTACCTCGATATGTAAGAGACAGCCTATATTATATTGTATTAATTATTTTAATGTCTTGTATTGCATTAAGATATGTTGTATTTAATTATCTTGTGTAGCAAACTCACACAGCTTATCTACGCCTTCTGCATATACTTCTAAACTGTGTCATTCATACTAGTACCATAATGGGTGCAACAGAAAATCAGCGCTAAGCTGGTTCAGGCGAGGCATCTTTGCTGCCGCAGCAAACAAATCAATATAACTTGTAATTGTATACACTGTGCCTTTATTCTGGTAGTGAATAAATTATTTTCTTTCTTTCTTCATGCTCGTGTTGCAGTGGGACAGTGTAGGTTAATTTATCAATATACTGCCGCTCTCACTTTATGCCCAAATAAAGGCATGTGTTCCTGGATCACACTATAGATATGATGTATGAGGAAGGAGATAGGGAGGGAATATATCTCAGCTTTCAAATTTGTAAATTAATGGAAAACTGCGCACATGGCAAGCTAATCTGACATCATAATTGGAGTTACACCTATAATCAGAAAGAAGCTCCAAAAGATTTGAGTAAAAAACATGCAATTTCACAATGGTCATCACCATCAACCACAGCCACTTCTAGCCTACTACTGATGGCTATTTCAGCAGCCATACTCGTGAACGGTTGCTGCTTGTGAGTACTGGTCCGTCCGGAATCCCCTAGACACTTAGTCATCAGAAATAACATGACTAGTCTTATATCGCGATCACACTGGAGTTAGATATTAACTATTTAATTGTAAAGTAAACATTGAACTCACACAATATGATAAAAAAATGAAAATGGAGAGAAAATTTAAAAAAAAGACTAGCCCGCTTATTTTCTCTCCGGATCTTCTCAATGGACGCCGTGTTCCGATCCAGGGGTAGCTTAGTAGTTAAATTAGATATAAAATGTAAACTGACAATTTGTAAGTAGGTAGCAGGGTTTATGCGAAATAAATTATTTGAGTTTGAGTTACTCAGTATCAGAATTAGAATAATCAAATTATCTTGTTTATCAGCATATATCGTTTCACTGTTAAAAATAGGCCTCACATTCAAGAGTATAGTATTTCCGAAATTAGTTTCGTCTAAAAGTCACGTGGAGGACAGCTGACAACCCCAAAGGAAACGTGTGAGCGCTAAACAATGGAGTAGACAAAATCAAGCTCCAGAGGCCTGAGCACACGCCATTTGACGTTATCATAACGTCGTCGAAAAAGCGTGCCGTCATATTTATCCTTATTCAATATTTTTTTAGTATAAAAAGGATGGCATATTAACTCGATAGCGTTAAGTTGAAGTCAATCTGTTCGTGCTAAGCTCTCAGAGGGCTAACCACGCACTATTTGACGTTATCCTAACTACGTCGAGAAACTACGCTGTCATGTTGATCTTTATTAAGTAACTTTGTAGCATGAAAAGGATGACATATCAACCCGGTAGTGTTACGCTAAAGTCAATCTGTTCGTGCTAAACCACTCGCCGAAGGATACAAGATGAATATATTCATGCTGGTTTTGTGTTCGTGTGTTGAAGGGCGGAGTTCTTGCGAAGTCACAAGTTATTGTGTTGGGATCAAAGGTCTCCTACAATGCAGTTTTGTTTTGCCTACGAACCGCCTGCAAATCATTATTATTCTGACGTCCAACAATATAGACTTGTGGTAATAACAAACTTCTATTGAGCCTTTATTCAGCATAAGCATAACTTAACAGAGAATATGTCGAAACAAATCAGTTAAATATGTTATTTTGTTTTGGTATGCTAAATTTAACCGTCAAAAAACTGACACTGGTTTTACCAAATGAATTGAAAAACAGGAATATTCGATTTAGCAAAAGAATATACGAACACAGATATTCGATGAATATAAATGTGCGGAATATCTCTAATGATTTATAAGTATGTAGCTACCACAAATATGATTGTAGGGTATTATTATTATGATTTCTGTGATACCTATTCATTTTCATAATCATATCTCCCAAGAGCATGATCCAAAATGTTTGAAACTTTAGCTAAAAATGAAAAAAAAAACATCATTTCAACCGATGTTCCCCGAGCGGAAGCGGCAGGAAAGACCAGTTTACACCCTCCTATGGTTAACAATTTAGGTCCCAATATAATAGGAATTATTGCCCGGTACAATTTCAGACTCCAAAATTACTATTGAGAACTTTCCGATAGAAAAGCCAAACTTCATCCAACCTAGGATTCGAACTCCAGACCTTTTAATCGCCAGTCGCACTATGAGCCACAAGGCAGTCAAACTATAAGCAGTATCAAAATATTGACATTCAAAATATAATGTAAGGGATGCACAATTCGAAAATGAACAAGATTGGATGCACTGCCATTAATTATTTACGTTCCGGTAGTACCTATTGCGCTGGAGAGCAATTGGGGTGGCCAATATTAAGCATTAGACAAGTATAGGCTGATATCATGATGATGTATATTACGGTACTGCCTCACTATAGCTATAGCCTATGGACTGCTATAGCTATAGCTGGACATAGGCCTCTCCAAGTGCACGCCACCGGGTACGATCCTCCGCCACTCGCATCTAGTTTCTGCCAGCCGCCCTACGAAGGTCATCGCTCCACTTAGCCTAAGGGCATCCTGCATTACGTTTGCCAGTCCGTGGTCTCCACTCAAGAACTCGTTTGTCCCAGCGGTCATCGGTTGTTCGGGTAATGTGACCGGCCCATTGCTACTTCAGGTTACTAATCCGATGGATTGAGTAACACTTTATAAATATTATACTGTGGGGAATGCCCCAATGGAGGGCAAAGGCCTCGCACGTTAGACCCACGGGGCAGTTCGTGGTTGCAGCTAATGATAGAGAAATAAATACACATACAACAATGTACTACACAGTGACAATAAACCACAGTTGAGTGCTAATAGCTTTGGCAATTATAAGCATTGGAAAAGAACTGATTACACAATGCCTTACCATTGTGTAAGCCATTTACTGGTAGCAGTTAAATAAAAAATAGAAACCGTCAAGACTTATAATATAGGGGTTCACCCACATATATCATTGACTATGTTAGGTCCCAATGTAATAGCGGGTGAGCTTATTGCCAGGCTCAATTTCAGACACCAAACTGCGACTATAACTTAAATTATTACAATTTAAAAAAACCTTTTTTTTTTAATTACGATTAAGCGCAGTGGTTAAGAGCTTTAGCCGCTCCGCCCACTGTGTCTAATCGTCGCGGGTTCGATTCCCGCACGGGAAAAATCTTTGTGTGATCCACAATTATTTGTTTCGGCCTGGGTATTTGTGTAAATTTTTGTGTTTGTAAACGCGTTTTTTTTAAACGAAAAAAACCCAAAAATAAACATTTTTAAAACAAGCTTTTATAGCACAACCACCACAAAGATATCTTGCTTAGTTGAGGAATTCCTTTGACATTCTTCTGGCTCCATCATCAGATCTTTAACATCATTCGGGTCTAAAGTACACGTCAAGACAAATCTAACGAGCCCAAACCCGGCGGGATTGTAGTGAGTAGTCTTAGTCGTCCATTGGCCACCTTTTGGCTTCATCGTCTGATCCTGAACACTATCTGATTTAATAGTACATGTCAATACCAATCTAACAAGCTAACACACGAGAGGGTCACACACATTTATCCTATGGCCACCTTCCGACTCCATCATCAGTCCAGCTCCATGGTACCATATTATTGTATTGTCACCGTCTTTACATACGCATGTTAAATTTCGACTCAATCAGGCTACTACAAGTGTTTGAAAAATGGATCACAAGATTTGAACTGGAAAGACATACTGACAGACATACGAACAATGAAAGTTAAATAAAACCTTGTAAAAAATAAACACTCTCACGCAAATATCCCCCAAGCAGGAATGGCAGATGTAGTGAATACACCCACTTTTCGCCGTAAATGTAGGAGACGAAAAAAGCAATACTCCCAACCTAGGATTCGAACCCAGGAACTAATGATAATCACCAGTACTATGTGTCACTAGACCAACGAAATAGTTGTAGTAGCAGTTACTGATCAGTATATAACGACGAATTGATTTAGTGGTATCTTTGGATCTGACGCGGGTTCGTTCCGCGTACTTAGCAAATATTTCTTAGACCATTATTTCTTGCTGCTTATTTCTTTAAAAAAAATATATCCTAGTCCCCCACACTAGCAATTATTCCTGTGTCGTGTGTATGATCACCAACATTAAAATCACATACACACACACCCAGCCCGAAAAAGATATTTGTGGATCACACAGATATTTTGCTCTTTTTATTTCTTATATAAAAACGTAGCCCCACACTTGGATTTATTTCTGTAACGCGAGTGTGTTAACAAACATAAAAATTCACATACACAAATACCCAGACCGGAACAAATAATTATGGGTCATGCAAAGATTTGTCCCGTGCGGGAATCGAGCCCGCGTCTGTTAGACACAGGGGGCGGAGCGGCATAAGCTCTTTACCACTGCGCTAAATCGTCCGTGATTTGTCTCGTGCAGAGATCGATCCCGTGACTATGAACACCACTGGACCAAGCCGTCCAATTCTCATATTATTCTTAAAAGTACATACATTGGTATACAGTAATAATAACATAATAATTTTAGCCTATATTGTTCCCTGAGCAAAGGTTTTCTCTCACTAATTGAGAAAAAACGGGGTAAATGGAAAAAGCTAGAACCCTAGTATCATGAGCGGTGGTTCCTATTATCGTCCGTTACTCTTCGGTTTCCGGTAGGTACCCAACAGTAATTTTGTTTTGCAATTAAGACCTACCTTTTTCTTGCTCAGTTCAAATTACTTTTTTCTTAGCAAACACTAGCAGCTGGATATTTTCTGTATTAATGTTACTGGACTGTTTATTTTTATCTTTGAAGGTATTTATTTATTTAGTCTTTATTGTATACAGTACAGAGGTAATTTTCACAAGTCATATACAAAGGCGAGCTTAACTCAAAATATGAGTTCTCTTATAGCGAACCTTTGAGTGTTGAGAGATGAGACAATAAATAAGAGGACAGTTACACAATCACACATTCAAACAAAATAAAAATATATAAAATACCTAAACATAAATATAAATAATATACATATACTCTACAAATACTAAATACATATAATAAATATAATAAACACACATACATTCATAAAGTACAAAAAGTTATATGTATGTATTAATCAGCAAACAGATAGGAAATGTTCCTTGACTCTTCTCATTAAACATCCAGAGATGAGCTCGCACGTAGGGCGTGTGGAAGTAAGTTTCAAAGACGTACACTACGAACAGTAAAAGACTTATCATATCGACTAGAAGAATAAGGAGGAGTACAAAGAAGGAGGGAAGTAGCTCTACGACAGCGCCTATCTTTAGGGACAAGAAAGTCAAAACGCTCACGTAGGTAGATAGGAGTTTTGGGACTATGAAGAATGGAGTAGAAAAGAGTAAGAACATATGAGTCTCGACGCTACCGAATAGGCAGCAAGTTCAATTTTCCCCGGAACTCTGATACGTGATCATATTTACGCAAACCGAAAATGAAGCGGATACATACGTTCGAGCTTGTTCACTAGCTTTTCAGTAGCATCAAGAAAACAGTCAACTCTATAGTCTAGAAGTGGTAGGAGAAGAGACTGAGCAAGATATATTTTAGTTTGGAAGGGCAAGAACTTTTGAAGACGTTTGAGTGTCTAGAATGAGCTGTAGCCCCTTCTGCTTACCTCTGTAATATGAGTGCTCCATGCAAGGTTGGAGTTCATAAGAATATCTAGATTTTTAATAGTTTTAGAGTAGGGTATAAATACAGAATCAAGCAGAACTGGAGAGAGAACATGTGAATGATGATAGCTTGAGACTTAGCCGGATTAACAAAAAGGCCAAAAGATTTTGTCCACTTGCTAATATTTTCCAGATCATCATTAATGACGCTGATTGCACGATTAAGCTACTCAATTTTAAAATGTCGATACAGCTGCAAATCGTTCGTATAGAGATGATAGAAGGAAGTAATCACTTTAGTAACAGAATGTATAAAAACTGGAAACAGAAGAGGACGCCACCTTGAGGTACACCCGCAGTAAGATCGCACCAATCAGAGGAAACCGCTTTAAAGCCAACCGACTGGGAGCAGCGCGCAAGATAAGAGTCAAACCACGCAAATGTATCTTTATCATCACGTCAGATCTCTTCCGGAGTAAACAGTGAGTACAAGAGGTGACAGAGGTTTTTTCCCTTCAGACTTCTCTCGCCTTCTTCACTCTCAAAGTTCATCTCCTACACGATGACTGACTACAAAGACTCTTCTTCTACTTTTATCCCAATATATTAGACTTTAAAAATAAGTTTACTAAGCAGTGACAACCCTAATGAAATAAACTTTACCTTTACATAAGCTCCCAGGTTCAAAACCCAACAGGCTCTACTGGATGTTTCAAAATCTGGGCACACAGCGTATATACATATATGTAATTGTTAAATGATGATGACTCCATGAAGGAACCTAAATATATATTTGCGTCAGACGACCTAATTTATAGTCTCAATATATGTTGGCAATCCACAATAATATGATTACAAATGAATGGGACTAGACAATCCAACACTACACAAAACCAAAAAAAGTATTTTTAAACAAGATAAAAGTCATACTGAGTTCTTAGATTTACGCGAATATTACACATGAAATAAAACTATTGTTTCGGATTTTATCGCGGTTTATTTTGATTTTTAAGTTCCCGACGTTTCGAGTGCTTTGCATTACCCATGGTCACGGGAAGGACTGAGGTGTTAGACGTCCAAAAGGCATAGTTGTTCCGGGGTACCCTCAAAGTTCTTAATTATTTTTGTTTTTGTTGGTCCGATCTACGCAGAATGAGCTCACGGTGTCTTGAGGTCTTGCAGTGTTATGCTTGGTTTTGGATTTGATTATATTAATTACTGGATCCCAAGTCGATGGAAGCACCCAGCCATCTTCTCTATTGAAATTAGGATGTTTTTTAATTTCAATAGCCTCGCGAACCAAGACGTCCTATCCAAAAATAGTATAGGGAGGGAAGATTCGGAGGCAATACGTCAGGATGTCTCATCCATGTTACATCGAAGTTCAGTGCCCAAACTAAATCTTCCTAAAAATCAATATTTAGCGTTGAAAACCTTACGCAATAGAAAGGATATCTCTATTCTCCGCGCGGATAAAGGAAATGCTACGGTCATTATGGATACGTCAGATTACAATGTCAAAATACAAGAACTTTTATCGCATGCAAACACATACAAAAAGGTCAAGACAGACCCAACCACCAGTATATTAAAACAAACTACTGATTTAATAAAGAAATACTCCGAAACATTGAATCTGGACGTCAAATCACTAATACCTTCGTGGGCAAAACCACCACAGTTGTATGGGCTCCCAAAAATACATAAACCAAATGCTCCACTACGTCCAATCGTTAGCCAAATCGACACACCAACCTACAGATTGGCTCAGCACGTAGCGAAAGTGCTCTCGCCACTCAAAGGACACACAAGAGCACATTTTAAGGGTTCATACCATTTTGTTAGTGAGATCAAAAATCTACATCTTATTGACAATTAAACTATGGTCAGTTTCGATGTCCAGTCACTATTCACATGCCAACCTGTACAAGACTGTGTCGAATTTGTAGAAAGGAAACTAGCGGAGAACAACATGCCAGCGAAATACTCAGAACTATTGAGACACTGCCTTACATCTGGCTACTTATTGTGGAAGGAGAAGTTCTACAAGCAAGTAGATGGCATGGCAATGGGCTCCCCTGTATCTCCCATTGTTGCCAATATATTCATGGAAGACTTTGAGGAGACAGCCCTTCGTACTTCACCTGTAAAGCCAAGCTTCTACAAGCGGTACGTAGATGATACTTTCACAATATTACCATCTGACAAAATTAATGTATTCCTTAATCATCTTAACTCCATTAACCCTAAAATTCAAGTTACAATGGAGTTGGAGGCAAACAATTCCCTAGCTTTCCTAGATGTCTCAGTAATCCGTAACCCCCACAACACCTTAAGCCATACGGTTTATAGAAAAAAGACCCATACTGATAGGAACTTAAACGGTGAATCTCACCATCATCCATCACAGTTAGCTACCGTGGGTAAATCTTTGTTTCAGAGAGCACAAGGGATCTGTGACAAGAAACATCTGGCTGCCGAGCTTCAACATGTCAAGCAAGTCCTGCACGACAATAAGCTTCGAGTCCCACGCCAACGTCACAGTGACCGAGTGAAACCAGCCACAGTCGAGCGTCTCCCTGCTGTACTGTTACTTAAGAGGAGTCACAGACAAGATTGGCTACATCTTGAAGCGTGCTTCAATTAAAACATTTTATAAGCCGCCGAAGAAGATCAGTCAGTTTTTACCATCTGTCAAGTGTCACATCCCTCTACAAGATGCAGGAGTATACAAGCTTGGTTGTGAATGTAGTCTCTCTTACATAGGACAAACAAAAAGACCAGTAAAAACTCGGGTTAAAGAACACATAGCTGACCTAAAACACCGTCGCTCAAAGAAGTCTGCAGTCTGTGAACATGTCCTTGACCGCACCCGCCATAACATCAGATTTGATAGACCACAAATCCTCGTGAAAGAACACCGATTCCTACCAAGGATGGTTCGCGAGGCTATTGAAATTAAAAAGCATCCTAATTTCAATAGAGAAGATGGCTGGGTGCTTTCATCGACTTGGGACCCAGTAATTAATATAATCAAATCCAAAACCAAGCATAACACTGCAAGACCTCAAGACACCGTGAGCTCATTCTGCGTAGATCGGACCAACAAAAACAAAAATAATTAAGAAGTTTGAGAGTACCCCGGAGCAGTTATGCCTTTTGGACGTCTAACACCTCAGTCCTTCCCGTGACCATGGGTGCTGCAAAGCACTCGAAACGTCGGGAACTTAAAAATCAAAATAAACCGCGATAAAATCCGAAAAAATAGTTTTATTTCAAGATATAAGTCTACTGTCTTGTGATACAAATTAAGTAGATAGAAAACAAAAAAACATTAAGTAGGTAGAAAAGAAAACTAAATATTGTCTCATCATCATCAGCCGAAAAAAGTTCACTGCAGGACAGAGGCTTCCCACAAAGTTCCCAAGATGACCGGCTTTGATAGATATTATCTTTTTTTAAACTTCTATAAAGAAACTCCACAGTAGGCATTAAAATTAATTTTATGTTAACCCTATAATACACCAGTTCCGCAGAAAAGAAAGCGTCTCGACTACATTAAGCATGCAATAAATTACAATTTAAAAAAATACACGAATGCAAAACAAACAAACAAATAACAAGATTACCCCAAGAGAAAGAAAAATAAATAATGTAGACGGAGCTGGAGAACTTTTTAACGCTCTCCTAAAAGTTTCCCTTGTGCTTAATTACGTTTTCATTTATCTTTCGTTTCATCCGTCCAGGCTGGCAGTTGCGACGCTAACACGGCCTACCGGACTACTAAGATTCATTTATCCTTTAATAATACATTATGAAACACGCTGTAGAATTCTCAAACTTTGAAATTAAGCTAAAGTTTTTCGGAAACATCGGAGTTTATCAAGACTTCGTTGAATTTATGTATGACTTTATTATAAAACTAACTTAGCATCGAAAAAAAGTTTTTGACGAAACTTGTTTAGACCTAGACAAATATTCTAACGAATCATTCTGCTGTCTATATATATATTGAAAGTACGTACTGTATTAAGTACACACAACAACACAACGCATAACATCCGTATAATGACTTTCTTTTATTGTCATCTACAGCACGAGAAAATTATTGTTTCTTCGCTTATATGGTCGATGTTACCTTTAGTGTATAACATCAAACTTTGCGGTAAGAATGTCCTTGATTTAATGATACCTTTACTTTCAATTTCGATATTGATTTAAAAAAGATATCATCGACACTAAAAGAGGAAAAATACCTCATCGCCGAAAATCAATCTGATCCCAAAACTCACTGGAGCTGATATAATCACAAATTAAAAACGGAATGTCAATTAAAAAGAAACGATCACGTTTCTTCGCAAAGTGTCTTACCTTATCGCCAGAATCCAGGAATGAGAGGAGGCGGGGATTGTCTGTCGAATTGAAGCTGACGTGAGCTGGCCACCTGGCTTCTTTCGACGAAATTAAAAAAGTTTCAGCTACACGGGACTCAGCAGGTCTCGTTCATTTAAATGCTAAGGGATTCCGTGTTAGTATTCATTGCGAGTTTTGTCATTCAGAAAAAAGTTTTGCTTTTTACCAGTTTCACTTCTCACCGGTTCGAAATTTGCATTTTTTTCGCCACGACTCATGTAACCGGCCGCCGCTGACTTTCTGCTAAACGCTATTTACGTCACGCTTACGAATGTTAGTATATATATACTAAGTAGCTTTTACTGATGTTTAAAAAATACCCATGTACAGAAATCTCTATCATCTTACCCTTTTTCACTTATTCCTATTACTTTATGCAATTTTCATCTATCATATCAATTAGTATTATTAGATGGCAATCATTTTAAAAATTTCGTTAATCTTAACATAAATAAATAAAATGATATCCATTAAACACACAATATGTTTTAATCTAAGATAGAAGGTTTTATAGCATCTTTTACTGCTTATACAATCAATATCGTAATAAGATATTGTAGAGTCCATATAGGTAGGACTTAAAAGCATAGAGGGGTTATAAACTCAGTTTAGCTTGTACAATTATTCTGGACACTTGGTACACGCTAGGTACCAATTTAAAAACTTTATGGTTCTACATGGTTCGTGCTTGCTGGCGAAATCATGGTGGTTTTTTCCTTGACGATAAATTATTAGATTCAGATAAAATCGTAATAATCGTATTCCGAAAGAGATTAATTGATTCTGGGAATATTTACATCGATATTGATAGCATTTTCAAAAATTGGTAATAATATAATAGATAACGCATGTTTTTATTTGTTTTAGTATGCCTATACATATTGGAGCCTAAATGAGTATTGCTTTTATGCAATACCAAGAGCACATTAGAGTTGAACTCTACAGAGTTCAATTCTAATGTTGAGAGGTTAGTATAGCCGCATCTTTTCAAAACATTTTTAAGAAAGTGCTTCGATGTTGGACATAAATATCAAAGACTACCAGTATCAGTTTCAATGTAAAATTAACTTCAAATTGTTCTCTTTTAAGTTAATGATATTTTTGCAATAAGTTTATTCTTAAATATTTTGTTCGTACTTATATTGAAATTAATATACACGTTATGAAAGGTTCAATTTTAATTTTTTATTTCTCAAATCTATAGTGAATATCATCATTGTTCAGATTGTCAATAGCTAGATAGAATTGCTATTATATTTAGTATGGTAAAAAATATTTAATTTTCGGTGTAAACAAAATGATTTAATCGATAAAGCTTTCGCAGTTGTATGGGAAAACACTAGTATGGTCTATGATTCTAAGAAAAAAAAAATTAAACTCCCGCTTTATTATTAATATTAAAACAAACTGTACGAAATAGTAACTGATTACGATAGATTTTTCCCCTTTTTTTATCACTGACATGTCATAAGTGTAAGCAGTGTAAGCTAAATTATATTATCTTGCAACCGCTACCTCTGTGCTTTTAAGTAGTATCTGTACGGTATAGTGCTTCGATGTTGGATTATAAACGCAGTTCAGCTGTACACATTTTCTGAACACTTGGTACCATTTAGGTAACCAATTTAAAAATCTTTGTTTATACATGGTTCAAACTTCTTTTTCATAGAGGTAGGCTTTAAAAAACATAGAGGGATTATAAACGCAGTTCAGCCGTACACTTTTTCTGGACACTTGGTACCATTTAGGTAACCAATTTAAAAATCTTTGTTCCTACATGGTTCAAACTTCCTTTTTATTCAAAATTTATGACTTGTCATTTTGACGTCGGCTGCACGCAAATTTATCGGTTAATATTTGTTTGTCTAGTGACTGTGTTCTCGGAGACTTTTAATTTGTTTTCAATTAATAAAATGATATCTAATTAAAATATTTGTGAAAACATGGTGCCACACGACTAAAATACCGTGCTTTATATTGGAACGCAAATCTTATTAGTCTAGAAAAGCAGATGAAGCTAAATTAATTTAACTACGGCCGGTGACTTGGTTTAGCTGTATCGTGGTAAAGATAAAATGTATTTTCTAAAAAAGATGTAACTTGTTTGAAGATGCATAATAAGTACATCAGATTGGCTGTATTCCTTGAGTATAAATGATTAGATTTCGATAGAATCCTAATAATTGTATTCCCAAAGAGATTAGTTATAATGATGGGAAAATTTACATCGATATCGATAGCATTTTCGAAAATTATATAATTGTTAACGCATATTTTTTGTTTTAGTTTGCCTACAGATAATGCGGCCTAAATGAATAGTGTTTTTATGTAATACAAAGAACACATTAAAACTCAGTATAGTTGCATCTTATCAAAACATTTTACAAAAGAGTGCTTCGATGTTGGACTCAAATAGCGAAGATTACAACCAGTAGCAGTTTCAATGTAAAATTACTTCAATTTGTTCTCTTTAAATTAATGATATTTTTTGCAATAGGTTTGTTCTTAAATAGTTTGTTCGCGCTTATTGAAATAAATAAAAACATTATGAAAGGTTCAATTTTATTTTTATAAGCTTTTATTTAACTGTTCTTAACTTACAATGTTCGTATGTCTATCTGTCTGTCTTTCCGTTTCAAATCTTGAGATCCGGGTATCCGATTTAACAAAATTTGGCATACGTTTGTAAGTCCGATTCTCAACATCACCCTGCTGTGTTAGGGCTCATTGGATTTGTCTTGACGTGTCCTGTAGACCCGGATGGTGTCCAGGGTCGCATGTCGGAGCCGAAGGGTGACCAACACAACTATCCAACTACTCAACACAACCCTGACGTGTTGGGGCTCGTTACATACAAGTTACGCATCTATAATAGGCACTATGAGATACAGCGATATTTTGTATTGTAAAAAATATTTTATCTTCGGCTTATATACAAAATGACTTTATCGATAAAGCTTTCGCAGTTATATGGTAAAGTACTAATACTACATCTATGGGAAAACGTCAGTAAGGTTTATGTCATTAATGTCAAAAAAATGTACAAGAATGTAACTGGTAACGATGGATTTGTCCTCTTTCTTATCACTGTCATGACATAAGTGTAAGCAGTGCAAATATATAATCTTGTTAATGCTCCCTCTACGTATTTAGTACCTCTATGGTATAGTCTAACAAGGATCTTTTCTTAATCTTTTACTCGTGGATGGCATTGGCAGGGACATTGATGTAAAAATAGTGTTACCATTTAGTAAATTTCAATATTAAAATCTACTTCCAAGGAGATATTTCAACAAATGAATCCGTACTGTTACTAATTAAAAAAGAACTTGGGTAAATTTCCTAGTTAATGGCAACTCTGCGACTGTCATGAAGTGACATTTCACTTAATGACAGCATTAGTTCCAATTTAAGCCGCGGGCCAAAAGATCCTTATTCAACTGTACGTATTTTGTTAAAAATGACTGAGTTTGTACAAAAGATTTGTAATATGATTTATTTTATATTTTTCCTTACAAATTTGAGTATTGTATAGATTTTGTGGGAATTTTGTCTACGGCGATTTTAATACATTTCCTCATATTCATTATAGTTTAAATTAGTCGATTCATCATTTAAAATTATAATGTCGGCAATGAAAATTAATATGTTACAACCAAACTCTGTGGAAATCGCAAAATTCATGTCTTAATTACACATTTGATTAGTGCAATTTCGTAAAGGTACGCAATAATGATACATTACCATTATATTACCGCAAATAATGTACGGCAACTCAAATCACTTTTGATCAACAAATTAATACTTGATTTGTAAATATTTTGGACTATAAAATGAAATTTATTGTATGATTGGTAGAGGGTACTTCAAGGATTTTATGAAATTAAATTACCACAAATGAACAAATAAATTTCACGCTATTGGCGTAGTTTAGTGAGACGTGGTGAAGTTAGAATCTCGAAGTTCTTGATTCTTATTCTAGTTCGAACGAAGTGTTATTCGGGTTTTTATTCGGAAAACTGTCAGTTGCAATCGACTTAGAATTCTGCCCAGTCTAATGGAAATAGTATCACCCCCTCTTACATTGATATCTAAAAAATGTGGTTATACACATTCTGCAACTTCCGTTTTGGGAATATAGGTGTGACAGTATTTATATTGGAAGCGCAACTTCAAGGGTTTTAAGAAAATAAATGTAATGGTAATTATACTTAAATTATAACTGTAAATGTAGTGGAGGAAGCTACAAAGGTCTCTAAGGAACGAACTTGTTGGAGCTCTATAATCTCGGTCTTCCCCGCCAAGGATCCGGCGTGATTATAAAGACAGATAGCTGAAACTAATTTAGGAATACAATTAGAATACGACTGCAGTTAATAGTGCGTTTATTAAATTAATAATTAACAAAATTATAAAATTACTGATTTGATACCATTAAAACGTGTAGACAATATAGTATAACTATGTTATTTATAAAAATAAAATGGATATATCCTCTGAATTTAAACTAACTACAAGTTACCAAAAGTGTTTCATACATTGCATTTTTCTACAGATGCACAGTATCATAAAAAATACCACTTTGGACACCAAAAAAAACTATACATTAACAACCAAAAAATCCAAACTTCGCTTTAATGACACTGATTTAATTAATAGACAAATTTCTAAAATCACTAAATGGTATTTATTCTAAATACAAATAAAATGAATATGTAACTGTATAATCCGTTGAAATAGGTATAGAAAGTCATACATTGTATCACTTTTATTTAATATTCAATGATATTCAAAATGACGGTCAGTTATTGGAGCTCGGGGAGGATAGCACGAAAAGATTGACGTTAGCGTGATGCTAGTGAGTTGATATGCCATCACACACATAAACAAGACGGTGCGATTACTCGCTGGCCTCACACTAATCTCAAAGTTTTAGTGCTATCAGTTGTTTATAATCCACTCGTTAATCTGATCCAATTTCGGACCCCCGGCGCTCCTACCCTGGTATAGACGCCTGGGTTTCCAGGGCGGGCACACCCATTTCCAAAGGATACTATGCCGGCAAGAATGCCAGAGCTAGTCAAGGCTGCGGGACCGCCGGAATCGCCCTGGAATAAATAATTAACTTAATATTATATACCATTCAGAAAAGTAACAAAGACTATCACCACTTTGGAATGTCATTCCTGTGGAGGAGAAGGACAAAACTATTCTTACTACGGCTATTCTTTTAAAATGGATTTTTTTCTTTTTCTTTTTCTATCTACATTTTGTTGTGGACTATGTGAAAACAATGTAGGCTAGTCTTTTAGGCGAGAGTAAGTTAAATTACACTATTCATAAGAATGACTACATAGTTCCCTCGTTTACATAGAAAGAAATGAGAAAAACATAAATCAATTCTACTAAATTAATAGCAAAAAGAGAAGGAATATTAAATAATAATATCTGAACACGGTATACATATTCAAGTCGAGATCTCTTTCGTGGAGCAATAAACTGTTGAGGATGCCAGAGAGGAATTCGTAAGGAAAGAAACTATTGGAAGTCAAAACACAGTGATTATGTAGATAGATAGAATAAAATGTTATCTAACTTTCTATATTTTTTATTTTAATAATAGAACTACCTCGTGTGATTACTTTTTCTTTACTGTATCAGCCGAAAAACGTTCACACTCAAGTTTTTGGGGGAAGCTATGTAGCTACAACGATCTCTTTTGTGATTTCCACTTACAACAAAATTATTATTCTTACTCAAATGCGGCTTGCATTTGAGTAAGAATAATAATTTATGACTTTGCAATTATATTTCTAATACATTGATTGTTAAACTCTTATATAAATTTAGAAAAACTGACTGTCTAAATCGATCCAATTACTGTCGGAAAAAGTATTATTGACGGCTTTCTACCAAAAATTCTTAGCAGCAAACCGGAGTTTGTAATTGCGCCAAGTATGATGACAATAGGCTTCCCAAGTAACACCGTCGGCAGTATGTGGGTGGTTTTTTAGCATATGATTTCTAAATTTAGACTGTCAAAATATGCATAAACATTTTCATTTAGACAAAATCTCTCACCTGGCAAGAGTCCTTTCCTCCTTCGGGAAAGCCAGCACAAAACATCTGTTTTGTTAAATAACTATAAGTTTTACGGCATTCATCATCAGATATAGTCTTCACAACAACAGCCATTAGACCCGTAGTAGTTGCGCCATTTTCCTAATAAGAAACAAACAATAAATAAAAATCAAATCTATCATTTAATTCGGAAGTGGAAAATAATATATTTAATTGTAGTTTATAAAGATCCAGAGTTATTCGTCATAGTCCCATGTATATATATACATAATGTTGGTAGCCAAATTATTAGTGCCTAAATTATAATAACTGACAGTGATAAAGAGTTAAGATTTATATGTATATTGTTTCACAATAATAAATCATCGTTTATTAGTCTAATTTAACAATAGTAACAGTTAATAATACTTAAATTCACAGAAAAACTATTCTGCTTTCTATACTTTCAGATGCTACCGTCTTCTTTTTAAACCATAACACGCGGATCAGTTTTTGGCCTTATTCGAAGAAAATAAATATAACCTACTGTGTGTGTCAAACACTTTAATTCAATAGCCGTTCTAATCTACTCTTTTTCGTTGTATCTTGAAACCAAATTGTCGCCAAGAAGCAATTACTATTTTTTACTATTAATTTCTAGTACAGATACATATTTACATACAGGGTACCTATCCTAGGTGCACAAAACCTGAAACAGATAAAAACACCTGTCAGTACCATCAACTGTTACTTTGCTATGATGACACTCGTCGATACTTATTCGACCAATATTTATGAAACTGTTAATATTATTTTAAATCTCTATTACATAAAACCATAGTCAAAGTTTGTATTAAGAAGTTTCAACTTTTGCAAACCTATCCCTCACGTATACTTACACTGGTAGCAACCCACCAGTAGATCTTGCTCACCTGGTACGCTACTGTTACCATCAACCATCTCTACTGCCTTCATAGTAACGTTGTCAATAGTCATTGTACCCTGTAACCTTTCACTGGTAACATCCCACCCTGTCACCACTAGATCTTGCCCAGCGGGTACGCTTCTGTTAATAACAGCCATCTTCACTACCTTAGCAGTAACGTTGTCAATAGTCATTACATCCGGTATATTTACACTGGCAACTCCCCAACCCGTCATCAGTATATCTTTCTAAGTGGGTAGCTACTGTTACAACAGCCATCTTCACTGCCTTCGTAGTAACGTTGCCAATAGTCATTACACCCGGTATACTTACATTGGTAGCATCCCAATCCGTCACCAGTAGATCTTACTCAGCGGGAAGCTACTGTTACTATCAGCCATCTTCACTGGCTTCGTAGTAACGTTGTCAATAGTCATTACACCTGGCATACTTACACTGGTAGCACCCCAGCCCGTTACCAGTAGATCTTGCCCAGCGGGTACGCTGCTGTTACTGTCAGCCATCTTCACTGCCTTAGTAGTGGTGTTGTCAATAGTCATCCTCCGCTGTAAACGGATTAAACCCACGTCGTAGTCGCTGGTCCGAGCATTGTACAGAGGGTGTTGAACATACGTAATAGTGGTGTGGGATTGGCCTCCAATATTGGCATTTGCGCTGCCCGCTCGTATTTGGATTTGTGAAACTCTGGAAGAGGGAAAATATTCTGACGTAAATTGTATAATGTGAGTGGCTTGGGAGTATTGGAGGCATTGACCTGAGAATTCTATGACTGTACATAATGATTCTTATACAAATTCATAATATTGTTTTATAGAACTGCGTAGGTGGTCCAGTCCATCACGTGGTCCTGGGAAATTTCAGGTCGAATTAAAAATATTAGGGGATTTTTCTGTATGGTAGAAAACTCACTAACAGTCCGGACTAAGGGATTGTGCCCGATATAATAGCTACTGACTCGGTTGTTACATTCTCTCGAACATGTTTCCCCACAATGTTTTTCTTCACCGTATATAAATGCTTTTTAAATAAATATATAAGACATACCCAGAGAGGCAATGAGCTGCAGTCAGCACATAACGTGGACTAATGATGGAACCACCACATTGATAATATTTAGTGCCGACCTGTACCAGTAAATAGACCTGGTACGGGACATTCTCAATTGTGGTATTGTATCCACCTACTATTTTACCGTCGTTCACTTTGACGAGGTGACGTTTGGCTGACACATCTGAAAAAAGCCAAGAATTTAAAACACACTGTTACGCCTTTATTCACCACAAGCGGAGAGTGATGATGCACACTGCAACTATGTTAGGTCCCAATGTAAGAGTGCATTAATAAAACTATTCTTCGTTTTTTTTTAATTTTAATTGACTTTTCGAGACTTTACGGCTGCCATGGTCCTTCCCGTCTTTACCGTGATCATGGCTGTTTTAAAGCACTCGGAAAATCAGGAACATAAAAATCAAAAATAAGCCTTAATAAGATCCGAAAATAGTTTTATTTCATGTGTAATATCTATTCTCGTAAATCTAAGAACTCACTACCTATGTGAGCTTGAAATATTTTAATCTTAAACGGGCCTATGACAAGTTGTAGATAATTATGATCATAATGGCACCTCGCTTATGCATTAGAAATGGCAAAACCATTGATTATTTTAACGTTCTCTCCGTTTCGATCTGAGAAATCATAAGCACGAATTATATTGTGATGTGGTGAAAGTAGATTTGTAAATAGAAACACGAAGTTAACGGTAACGCATGAAAGCTGGGGTCAAGTCATTATGAAGAAATAAATTGTTGATTCAATGGAAAACCTACAAGTCATGCAATAATATAAAAAGAGCTAATATTTGAAAGACAGCACATTGCTAAATATATATGGAACATAATATATAATAAAGTGATATAAAGCTGCAGTAACATCTGTCGAATCGCTCCTTCCGGTATCGCGTCGAAAGACGCGTTCTGCCCCCCACTCCTTACAAGCTGGAGTCACCCAAGGCTCAGCTCTCTCGCCCCTCCTATTTAGCCTATATACGAACGATATTACTCGTTCGAGTACGGTACATCTAGCCCTATTTACGGACGACACTGCTCTCTATGTCTAGCTTAGGAATGAGGACTTCATTACCACAAACCTTCAGGCAGCCGACAATACCCAAGGGGATTGGTTGAGGAAATGGTGGATTGTGGTTGGTTGAGGAAGTATAGAGGTGAACCCGGACAAACGCGCTTCGGTGTACTTCTCTAGGGGTGCCTCCCCGCGCTCCTTCCTGCGACGCCCCAGAAGTAATCTAGGTCAAGTGACCATGTTCGATCGACCTATCTCTTGGGTCAAACAGTTCAAATATCTAGGGATCACCCTAAACAATACCATGACCTTCGGACCACACATCAAGCGAGTCTGTAACCGAGCCGCCTTTGTGCTCGTCCGTCTTTACCTGATAATTTGCAAGCGGAGTAAAATACCTTAGAAATAGGGTGATACTTGAACTTGTACGGCCCATCCTGATCTCATATTAACAGACTTTAAGCTGTCGAGTCCCTGTTACTTTGAAAAGCCGTCGGTGTCCTGTGGTACATACGGATGTCGATCTCCATTCCGATCTCGGTGTCGAACCTATTCGCGCCTATATTAAAAAATCGACAATCGGCTACTTCGCAAACACGTCCAACCACCAGAACCCCCTAATCGTAGCCACCGCCGACTACGCCCCTGGCTCCTCTCCTATCAGCTGCTACCGCCGCCCACCTCGCCGGCGTGGTCGAAGAACCCCTTGCCCGCCGGCTGGTGCAGAGCACCACGGCGAAACACCTAGTATGTGCCCTTCCCCACAGCGACTGCCCAAGCCGAGGCCGTTCCTCCTTGAGGCGCCCTTAAGCTAGTTACTCCCTTGCCCTTCTGGCTCGAGCGTAGTGGTTGCATGCTCGTCCTCTTGTCCGGTGAAGCTGTTAAGGCCCTGCTGCCAACAGCGTAGATTACTCACACACACACAAAACGCTGCAGTACCTAATACTGCATATGGACTAGTATTTAATAAAATAGAAAGAGAAACCAAAATAAGTTACGGTTTTGTACGTTTAAGTAACTGAATTTTAAAAACTACAAACTCACGTCCCTTATGGGTTATTCGGAGACATGTAGGAAACAAGTATTCGTTCCCCACATTCCACAAAAGCTTTGTCTCAAATAGCGCACAACAGGTGGTGACCCTATTGCCCCGTTGCTTTGACTGTATTTTCAGTTTAATTCTTATGCTATCCAAAGAAAAAGGTATAGTAGTATAACCTATCTTACTGATATTACTCAAAACGGCTGAACAGATTTGGATGAAATTTGGCACATAGATGTAAGGTTCCTGTCTAAAGTCAACGTGGACGAAGTCACGGGCAGAAACTAGTGTTAGACCGTTGGACTCTCAGAGTTCTCGGGTTCAAACCCACGCACGCACCTCTGTCTTATCGCAATCATGTGCGTTTTAAAAAATAACTATCATTTGCTTTAAGGGTGAAGGAAAACATCGTGACCAAACCTGCATGCCTAACACTTTCTCGAAGGTGTGTGTAGTTCGCCATTCCCTCACTGGGCTAGCGTGGTGGACTATGGCCTAAGCCCTCTGAATTTGGAAGGAGGCCCGTGCCCAACGGTGGGACAGTTTCTTAACGGGGCTAATATTATTATTATATTATCACAAAGCAAGATTTGTGAGAGAAGGCCTTTACCCAGCGGTGCGACAGTATAGGCAGATAATATTACATTAAAACATTATTATTTATTATAAGATTATTTGATACCAGTGATGACATACGGATCAGGGACGTGGTCTCTTACAATAAGTCTCATAATAAAGCGATTCTCTATGTGATCGAATTAGGAATGAGGAGTTTCGTAGACGAAACAAGGTCGCCAACGTAGCCCATAGGATTAGTAAGCTGAAGTGGCAATGGGCGGGCCACATAGTCAAAATCGGATGGACGTTTGGGCAAAATAATTCTAGAGTGGAGACCACGTATTGGCAAGCGCAGTGTGAGTGAAACACCTACCAGGTGGACCGACGATCTTGTGAAGATCGCAGGAAGTCGTTGAATGCAGGTGGCATCGGACCAGCTGCGCTGGAAAGCGATTGGGAAGGTCTATGTTCAGCAGTGGACTGGTAAAGACGAAGCGGGGCTGATACGAGGCTGAGACGATGATGATGATGATTATATTAGCACAAAACCGGTCGTCGTAGCAATCTTCGGCGGAGGCCTTCCGGCTAATGATGATCCTATTTTTTGATGTATGAGTCCTAAGACCTAATATAATATCACGTTATAGGAACGGCCTGAAGAACCAAAAGAACGTATCCACAAAAATTGTAAAATTGTTTCTGTTTCGTTGAAACTGTCATAATAATCATATACATATGGAATCGATAAACCAAGCCGGAAGCCTTAAAGATGGTTTGATATATTCCAAGAGCAAGTTAGCCATTACGACATGAGTTCGCGTGGTAGAGTGTAACTCTCTTTTTCGCACCTTGAATGAGAGAATACCTCTGTCCGGCGCAGAATAGTATAGGATTATTTATACATAGTCCTATACACATTGTTTCTAGTTGAAAATACCTATCAGGAGCTGTGCTCGTAAGACCGCCAAGGTTACAAAAATGGGAATTTAAATTTAAAAAACAGGGTATTGATTAAATTTTTCAGGAAAAAAGGCCTAGCTAAACCATTTGACATTATAGTAACGCTATCGAGAATTCAAAGCAAGGGCTAAATAACTTTTCTCTGACGTCGAGAAGGCGTCTACCTATCACAATTGTGTGCGAGGTTGTTTAGAATTTTTTTAAGTTGAAAAGAATAGCATACCAACTTAATACCCTTACGCTAACAAAAATCTATTCATGCTAAGCCCTCTTATTTACAAAAGTCATGGGTGTGCACCCTTATTCACATTCACATATATCACATGAAATTCTAATTCTAAATATAGCTTTAAAAGTATTCACAAACAGATTTCTAAAAAGAACCCGACTCTATCTACTCTAGGATTAAGATATATCGACCACTTTCACGTCACGCTTAAAATAGCCTAAAATACACCCACGATACAAAAAACAAGATATCTATTGTTCAAGTCTAAATTAAATTACAATAAACTTTAAAATGTTACCTTTTTCAGCGAGAACGAACATAATGTAGCAAAAAATTACTTTGTCCATAGCTTTTGTATCTGAATTGAAGTGTAAAATATTTTCAGCGTGAAACGCTTAAATACTTTCAATAATTGCCGTATCATCTAGTTATCTTTAAAATTACCTTCTTATAATTGGAGCGCTTAGTGATAAAACTCTTGTTAAAAGTCATTCTGCCACCATCTGTAATTATAGTGTTTAATGTGTCTTCCTGATTCTGAAATGATTTTAAATACAATATATTATCATGTCCTCCAAACAATGATCATAGAAGTTTGAAAATTATATGTGTATATATTATCAAATATTATATCATATATTATGCCTAGATCTTACCCGCGACTTCGCAGGCATTTATTTTGTTATATCTTTATAAATTGTTATTCTAATGTACAAGCTATAATACTGTCAAGTTATACATGCATCCTCATAAACTTTCGCATTTATAATATTAGTAGGAATTTATGTCATAAAATCCAAATAGCAAAGGTGACTCCTATTAATGTGTAACGCCCTAAAATGTTTTTACTTGAGGTATGTCAAGGGGCGATGGAACGCAGTACTCTAGGAATCAAAATATCTAACCAAGTCTATGGCACTGTACTAGGTGTCAAAACTGGAATTATGTGTTATCTACAAGATTGTTAAGCTTAAGTGGAAAAGGGCAAATTATCAGAGCAAACTAAGTCCAAACAGGTGGGTAAAAATCGCCACCAAATGGTAAAATCAATCCCAACGTTGACGTAGATCCAAAAACAGATGACAGGAGTACTTTGACGCTTATGCAGATTTCTATATGAGTGTCAGATCGGAAGTGACTAGTGACCTTTGCTCGCCAAGTAAAGTAATGGGTTAGAAAAAACAGTTCAGGAGAATAACTAAATTCAACTAAAAGGTGCTATTATAACCTACTAAACAATTGCCATAATATTACATCAAAGGCCTAAACACAAACCAGTTGATGTTACCGTAATGCGAGAAAGCGTACTGGCCATGGATATATTACCGAAAACGGATTCTATTTCTTTTTTTTTAAAACGTAGCCCCACACTAGGATTTATTCCTGTATCGTGGGTGCGTTTACAAATATGAAAATTCACAGACACAAATACCCAAACCGGAACAAATAATTGTGGATCACACAAAGATTTGTCCCGTGCGGGAATCGAACCCGCGACTATTAGACACAGTGGGCGGAGCGGCTAAAGCTCTTAACCACTGCGCTAAATCGTCCGTCATCCGTATTGAGCACTCTGCGAAAAAAAGTGATGATAAGGATACTCATTTAGAGCCCTACGTCCCTTTTTAAGTAGGGTAACCAAATATTGGTACGGTTATGGACTTGGTGACAGATGTCACCAAGTCCAACTAACGTATAATTCTCGAGCACTGTTTGTTGCCGTAAATTTTTCTTTCCGCGCATATACCACAACCTTAATGAGTAGTAGTTAGTTTTTGTTTAGGTGTTTTTTTTCAGTAAATTTTCTACCCATTTTCTTGCCGACTGTACATTTTTTCAAAATCTTTAAATTTCGATGTCGTAAAAATAAAGAATAGTCTCCTAAGGCCGCTTTTCTGTATCTACAACGGTTAGGACAGCTGCCCTTTCTGTCCCATCTTAAAAATCCATCCTGTATATACAGAACTTGTTCGTTATAAATTTTTGTAAATGATTTACAGTGTATTTAAACTACATCATAAATGGGTATAGTACGTATTAGTTCTACCTTATGGTTTACTACTATTATGGTCACCGTACTGCATCGTAATGGGTGCGAGCGTGACACCGGGCCCCAGGTTATTGCTCTCACTCATAATTTTTTCTCGAGTTGTTTAAATTATAGAAAATTCATTTTTGCATCTGTGAGTTAGTTTAATTGTTTCTAGCGATATTTTGACATTATTTAATTCGTTTTGGGTAATAAATTCATGGTGCTGGCACATTCATGTTTATTTAGCTAACATATTTGTAGTGTAAAAAAGATGGCATATTAACTCGATAACGTTACGCTAATTGGCGCTAGCGTGACGTTATCGAGTTAATATCTAATATAAAATAAGCTAAACTCTTAGCTCTGTAATTGATTTCAAATCACTCATAACTCCCGGTTATTAGCTGACCTATTCAGTCTTAAGTTATAATTATATTACGACTTATTACATAAATATTACATACAACCTCAACTAAAATGTCACTATACACTTTTAATTTGAGTCTCATCCTACTATCACTGTTAAATTTCACAGAATGACCTAATCTACGTTCGATGCATAAGCATCAAAATCTAATAATGTCCAATTTAATGTATCAATCAGTTATTTTTAAAGAATATTAACAAAAGACAACCTTGACAATTCGTCAGTCAATAATATCATCAATCACAAATCTAGAAGATTTTTCAATGCTATAGGAGTAATCAATAAGAAATTAATGACATCATCATCTTTATTGTGTACGCAGCGCTAACAAAAATAATTACTACATTCGTTTTGAACGATAGAAATATCAACGTGTTTGGTAAATGAAAAGACCCTCCACAGTATCAGAATATTTTTTATTCATGATATCCATTAAAGTACTTGTGCATCGTCAGAAAAGGAATAAAGACTCCACCTTTACTTCGGAATGTCATTTCTGTAGAGAAAAACGACAAGAAACTTCACGATTGCTTTTTTAAAATAAGAATTTTCGACTGCCTCGTTGGTCTGGTGGGAAAGCGCATCGCTTTGTGATCACGAGGACCTGGGTTCAAATCCTAGGTCGGACAAGTGTAGTTTTTCTAACGAAAACTTCCCAGTACGAGACCGGAGTCTGGAATTGTGCCCGGTATATGGCAATAGGCTCGCCCCCTATTACATGGGACCAAACATCGTCGGCGAAACGTGGGTGTACTCAGTACATCTCTGCCACCCCCGCTTGGGGAATATAGGCGTGACGGTGTTTTTTATTTTTAAGAATTTTGCAATACGTTGCATACTTTGTTGCCTATTCTTAGTTGCTTCACGAGGAGACGGATCTAACCCAATCATACCAATTCGGAACTTGGTCTAACTTCCGCCTCCTTAGCCTATTTCAGAGTAAATAGGCTGTCACTGATTTAGCGAACCACAAATTCGGCCCATCTACACTTTTCTTCAGGTGAGATAGGGGGCAATCGCTGACCATAACCAAAATAATAAAAAAAAAAATCTAACAAAAAATTTCAAAATCGGACAAAACTTATTACATTACACAAGAGTGATCACCTCATTTTATATTACAAGTGTATTTTTATATTAACACAGATAGTATAACACAACAAAAAAAAAGTAAGAAGTAAAATACATCTTCTAATCCGGTTCGGCCCCGTGGAAGATTATGACCAAAACCCATCCTGGAGGAGGCCTTCACCTGTAGAGGGGTTCTTGTTTAAACACTGAACTCTTTTCATACTGTTTGTCTGTCTCTTTATAATTTGCGAGAAAAATAAGGCTTTTATTTATTTATTTATTATATTAGTATGGTATGATGTATTCATTGTTTTGGAATAAGTTTTTGTGCATGAAACTCAAACGTGAAAAATTATTTATTTGTTTAAAGGCCAATACATAAGTACTTACATACGTCAAAATTATTACATTTTTTACATCTACCACCGGATCGGAAGGCGCATATGAAATCTTAGTTCACATTTAAGAATACACCAGAAGAGGGCCACGTTTTTTTTTTTTTAATATTGAATAGACGACCAAGTGCGAGTAGGATTCGCACTTTGAGGGTTCCGTATAAGGACCACTAAAACTAACTAATTTTAAAGATTTTTTCCTATGATGAAATTTGCTTGATTTTGCCATATTGCATGATTCTAGGTCAACGGGCATACCTTATAGATTTCGATGAGTGAGTTTAAATAGCTATATATTTTAATTGTATTGACCCAAAAGGTTCAATTACACCTTTGCAAGAGACCGTCGTAAATAATAAATTTTTGTTTGTAGACATAAATTTCAACGTGATATCTCAACCCATTCCTAAGAAATATAGTCCTAACCGTCAGTCAGATAGATGAACAATTAAATGATTTTATAAGTGTTCTGTTGTTACCAAATGAGGTACGGAACCTTTTATATGTTTTTATATTTTTCTTACCTCTTATTTTTGGATTACAAATCAAACAAAAGATTTTAATCCTTCAAATATAGCCAAATTACAACATATTACTATCGATGTCGACTATCCAAACATAAAACTAAAATAATTATAGTGTATAGATTCTATTGAACGGTAATAACACGTGGCTAATGACAAACTCGCCATCGTGGTGTAAATGTTCATTGATGTAATCATCTCTTCAATATATCTCTCGACTAGATTTATTATTCATTACCAGGATTATGAGTTTCAGTAAATCTTCAAACGGCATATGGATTGGAGGCTACTAAGCGAATAGTAGCAGACTATAGTACCTTATTTAAAAAAATATTTTTCTTATGAGATTAGAGGAAACCAGAGAGGTCTCTGTGGACAGAACGTGTTTGAACTCTATATTCTCTGCGTACCCTGGAAGGGATCTGGCGTGATGATATAGATAGATAGATTTATAATAAATGATGGAAAAAATCTTTCCGTCATTTATTATAACTTTATTTATGACATGTTTGTTAGGAGTGACCCTAATTTATCCATTGTGTGGGTATCCTACGGATAGACCTCTTTGGAATAGACCAAAAAAAAAAGGGCTCAGCAAGAACAGCTATCAAGTTCATATGCCATCCTTTTTACACTACTGATATATTAAACACAGAGCACCGTGGCAGCATGCCTTTTTGACAACGTCATGATTACTTCAAATTGATTTGTGCTTGCCCTCAATACAAAAGTTTTTAATTAGGGGCCAAAATATAATATGTGCTTTTGACGACGAAAAAAATGGTATAGAATTAATTATACTAGTGGTCGCCCATTGGTCGAAATTCGACCTACTCTTTCATCGTTTGCTGGTTATGTTTGACATTCAGTAAGACTATACACAAATAATATTAAAGATAAACAATAATAATCTATTCTCAATTTTACCACAGACTTTAACAATAAATAAAAGAGTATATATGCGTGTGTGTGTCAAATACATGGTAGTGTGTGTGTAATGTTTTTTATTGATTTAATCTACGTTTGACGGACGATTTAGCGCAGTGGTTAAGAGCTTGAGCTGCTCCGCCCACTGTGTCGCGGGTTCGATTCCCGCACGGGACAAATCTTTGTGTGATCCATAATTATTTGCTCCGGTCTGGGTATTTGTTTGTGAATTTTCATGTTTGTAAACGCACCCACGACACAGGAATAAATCCTAGTGTGGGGCTACGTTTTACAAAAAAAAAAAAAAAGTATTTTTATGCATAATTTAAAAAAAATATTAGCATTCTGCACTCCTTCTCTATATAAACTATAAGTATGGGAAATTTCATACTCCTCCGTCCGCGCAATTTTTGTAAAAAGGTGTACAAAGTTTTTGCTTCACGTATTAATATATAGATACCTACCTAAAATACCTCACCATGAATTGTCACTATAAATAATGTTATACGATAATGTTATAACTTAAAGGAAGTTTTCCAAAACACAATTCAAATACTGTCCCTGAAAACATTTTATGTAACCATTAGTCCCAATTTGTGCTCCAAATACTGCACAATTAAAAATAATGACATGTCTGTATGAATAAGTTAACTGTAATGATTTATTACAACCTTTAACAGCATATCAATTAATCAATATAAAAAAATATATCAATTGTTGTAACCGACAACCGGCAGCGTAATGTTAAATACTCAATGCTTAGTTAATTATTTAGTTATGAAAGCGGAAGTCCTTTACTCATAATTACTTAAAATCATTGTTGATATAATTGAAGGTTTGCATATAATATAATGAATATACTGACTGACAACGGCCGTCAATCGGATATGAATTCTCAATGCCAAAAAGCGAATTTTAAAATGTAATTACAACAGTTTTAATGCAAAATCAATTATCAGGACATTGTTTGATTGAGATATCTGACCGCTATTATAAAGGCATGTTTGTTTATTACTTCATAATGTATTATGAATGTTAGACACCCAAGATTTTGGGGTCATAATATATTTCTCGGTGAGTGAAGATCGTGTTGCATGTGTTTTCGTGTACAAAACTAAATTGACTCGAGACAGCAATTAACATCACTTACATCTAATACTACCTACCTTCTAACTTCAACTAACTCGCATTGTTTTGTCAAAATAATATATTTTAGTGATTTAAACTTATCTTTATAAAATGGCAAAAACGGTTTAACCAATTGATTAATTGAAACAATTAAATATATACTCAAATTTATTTGTCCTGGGTCTAATCCGCAGGAGAATCAAAGTCACCGATATAGCTCTCAGAATTGCCAAACTTAAGTGGCAGTGGGCGGGGCACATCGCTCGTAGAACTGACGGCCGTTGGGGCAGAAAGGTTCTCGAGTGGCGCCCTCGTACCGGTAGACGTGGAGTGGGCAGGCCCCCCACAAGGTGGAGCGATGACCTGGTGAAGGTCGCGGGTGGAAGCTGGATGCGTACAGCACAAAGCCGGTCGTTGTGGCGATCTTTGAGGGATGCCTTTGTCCTGCAGTGAACGTCTTTCGGTTGGTGATGGGTCTAAACTGTGGAGCTAAACACAAGCTATTTAGCGTTAACGTTACATCTCATCGAGAAAGCCTCCTATCACGTTCATATTTATTTAGTGTATTTATAGTGTGAGAAGGATTGCATATAAACTACACGTCAATACGAGGGCTTAGCATGGAGAGATTGTCTTTAGCGTGGCGCTAGCTATAGAAATTTTCACATAGAATGGGTGGTGACAGTTCTAATTGCCAAACGAAATTATACTTTATTCTATGGCAATAAGAGGCATGACCCGTTTCTATACTTGTGGTTTTAACACCATCGAATTAAATATTTATTTCGTTTGGCAATTAGAACTGTCACTATACCCCACCATTCTATGTGAAAAATACTTTAGTTAATATATCATCCTTGTCAATGTGACAGCGCGCTTATCGCTAGCGTCACGCTTACATCAATCTTCTCGTGCTAGGCCCTATGTTCATGCTGGATCTTCTAATCAAAGTGAATGTTTTCTGTCTGAAGAGTAAGCAAAATTGTAAAACGAAACTGTCGCGAGGCTGACAGCCAAGATTGCGGAACACCTCGAACTCTTAAAACTAAGGTGGTCGGCATCCATACTGCGAGCGGACTCCGGGATCTTCAGATTTCCTATGCCATGCTCAGAATAGCTCGCTTTAGGGGGAGAGGGGGATAAACAAAACTCCCTTTGCCTTGAAGCGATATTACGGCAGCGTTAGCCACACCACGACAGATAATATACATTCCTTTCTTAGTTAACACACAATTTCCCGTATTTTTTTAAATTAAAGATTTGAATTATTCTAAGAATTTAGCCTGGAACCTCTGCGACCTCGTACTGGAAGACATGGAGTGGGCAGGCCTACTACAAGGGGGACCAATGACCTGGTGAGGGTCCTAGGTAAAGATAGATAGATAGATAGAGTACTCTTTATTGTACACCAGCATAATTACAATAAGTTTATGGCGGTAGGTACAATTGGTGGTCTTATTGCTAAAAGAAATTTCTTCCAGACAACCAGTGCGTTGGAAGAAGCAATTGATATAATAATATAGGGCAGTTGGTGGCATATTCTAAATGTTTATATACCTACTATAAGGTACACACAATACATTTTAACACAAATATACAAATTAGCTAAATTATGAAAGCATTACATATTAACCAGCAGACAGACAGAAATCCTTAACCTTAATTTTAAAGACAGCCAGTGACTTCACGACAGCACGTCGGACTGTAACAGGCAATGCATTTCCACAAGCGAACAGCTTGATTAGTAAAGGATTTGTGAAAGAAGTTTGTGGAATGCATTGGTGTTTTCAGGCTTAGATTTTTCGATGACCTTAGGAACCTCGAAAGTGTTGAACCTTTGAGGTAAGATGGACTTTTAGAATTAAACAGTTAAGCTAGACGTGTACAGTAAAAAGCCGGTCGTCATGGCGATCCTTGGGGAAGCCTTTGGCCTGCAGTGCTCAGCATCCTACTGCGTCGTTTGGTGTGCTTTGGCTGATAATGATGATAGCATTTAAGAATTTCTCACGGTGATTGCGTAGAACGTGGTAAAATCTTCAATCAAACTCAGTTTTAACGCAATAAATGCGTCACGCTCTAGTCGTAATTTTAGGCTAGGCGTCATAACTTTACTTCGATTCAAACTGACCTCATGGGATGGGACTTAATGATCGCAAATATTGTCACGTAGTCCGGATGGCTCGCGGTCGCAGCTAAGGCCAGCCATCGTGAAATTCGTGTACGCTATTGCAAGTGTACGGCCTAAATTGATATTGATTTGTTGAATTAGAAAAGATTTGTAGAAACGGAAGTAGATATTAACGACGGCTTGGAGTACAAAAGTGACTCACTCGCACATGTAGTCGCCGGTTCAATCACAGCATCTTTGTGTGACTAACAAATATACGACGCAGGAATAATTACTAGTGTGGAAAAACGTTATTATTTTTAAAATTTTAACAAAGCTTCGTACTAGGAATTATTCTTGTGTCGTGTGTGCGCTTACAAACCAAACATTCACATACATATTCACCCAGACTTTTAAATACATTTATTTATTTTTTAGGTTTCTAGTATATTATAGTATACACTGTATCGTAATCTCTACCCATGTCACGGGGAAATCAGCGTGATTGTATGTAAAAAAACCGCATTGCAAATCACGATATCCAGCTTTAATACAGCTACAGCATAATCAGGTTAAGGCTGACGTTAAAAAAGTAGAAACGTTTTGTTGATAGTAGCGTCAGTAGTGCATGAAGGAAATTACAAATGAGGTCTAGTTTCGTAGTTCTGACGTATCTAATTTATATAACTTTTGACTATTTTACAGTTGATACCCGTTTATAAAGCATACTGATATTATACAATGGCCATTTGACTCAGTGACAGACTGAAGTGAACTCAGCGCGTGAACAAAAGTTGTAAATTTTATTTGCATGTAAATGCGTGTGTGTGTTTTTGTAAGTGCATCCACAACATAACACAAAAATAATGGACGATTAACTTGGTCTAGTGGTTACCTTAAGATGCTCCGTTCACTGGAACAAATAATCGTGGGTACAATTTCCGCACTGGAAAAAACTTTGCGCGACCCAGAAATATCGGTTTCGGTCTGGGTGTTTAAGTGTGTAACTCTCATGTTTTTAAACGCACCCTGATACATGAATAATTCCTAATGTGGGAGTAGGTACATTTTGAAAACCAAAAAAAGTTCCCATTAAAAAACAAACATCATAATTTACCAAATCATTTTACTTATGTATTTTTGTTTCCAGCGCTGAGGATACTATCTAGAAAAATGAATGTTTGAATGAACTTGTAATTCCGATATCCAAGGATGTGGTCGTACAAGCATCGTCGTAAGGTTGTAATATTAAACTAAGTCAGTTCTGTAAGAACTAGCACTACCATCATGTACATTAAAACATACTTGGACATTTGAAGCCTAAAAACCGTCTTGAAGTATAATTTACACTTAAGAATCTAATAATAATAATATAAGCCCTGTTAAGACACTTTCCTACCGTTGGGCACTAGCCTCTTCACAAACTGAGAGGGTTTAGGCCATAGTCCACCACGCTGGCCCAGTGCGGGTTGGCAAACTTCACACACCTTCGAAAAACTCTTAGCCATGCAGGTTTCCTCACGATGTTTTCCTTCACCGTTAAAGCAAGTGATAGTTAATTTATTAATACGCACATGCTTTCGATAAGACAGAGGTGCGTGCCTGGGTTTGAACCTCAGATCTCTGACTTCGCAGTCCAACTGTCTAACCACTAAGCTATCACTTAAGAACCTACCTACCTTAAAATAATAACTTTGTACATGGCTTAGAAACAAAGTTGCTCAATGCGACCATTTACTCAAACCCTTTTGAGGCACGTCCATTAGTGAACTATGACATGACCCAAAAGAATATCGGTTTCCCACCTTCAACAAACAAATAACAATTTCACGGACAAACTCCGTTTCGTGATTTACAACAAATGCTACATAAATGTCGAGATATATACGGTGAGCGTGACCATCACATCGGATTGTTCTAATTGGAGCCAAGGGGATATCAGCTAATGACGTCTTATTTGGGGAGACATACCGTCACGTTTTCTGACAAACTTTTAAAAATCCCCGTACAATATTACGATGCTTAATTTGTTGTATTAAGTAATGAGTAGGTACTTAGGGAGCTCTGAACATTATAGGTAAGTACTAATGTTGAAAAGAAATACACAATACTAAATTTTTTATCATTTCTAAACAGAAGGATTGGCACGAACAGGAGCTCAAGTCTGCTATTGAAATGAAAAAAAAAATTGATAACTGTCACGTAAATTGTTGGCTTTAATAGTTTTGGTAATAGACTAATTCAATTATTGTATTATGGTTTTTTATTGGAATACCACTTTAAAAATTTGATTGTATTTCGTAAGAGGGTAAATAATGACACATCTCAGATAAACGTTAGCGTGACGCTATTGCGTTCATAAATCAAAATCAAAAGTTTTTTTATTCTCATAGACCAAAAAGCACTTAGGAATAGTCAAAAAGAGACAATTATTAATTACTTAAGACTACCACCCGTTCGGAAAGTCATTCCTGTGGAGAAGAAGAGCAAGAAACTCCACAGTAACTCTTTTTAAAAATGAGAGCTTTACAATTCTTTTTGTATACGATGCATTCATGGGGTATTGTAGAATGCAGAACGAGCTAAATAGATGTGCTTGAGTATAGATTAATCATAAGTACACTTAGATTCATTGTATCGGTCAGTGTCTACATAGTCCTCTCATTTACACAATAGGTAAAGAGGTATATTATAAAAAGTATGAAAGGAAAAAAAGGGTTACTATTAAATATGTAAAGAGTGCGTTAAAAATAATTGGTAATAGCTCCAGTGTGATGCCGAACGCGACAAAATTCAACAGTACTACGGTACATGTTTAATCAGTCAAAGGAAAGAGGACGGACTAGTCCCCACCAGCAGCATTTGTTCACGAGTATGACTTGAGATCTTTTTCACAAACATTCACTAAATATAGTGCGACAAGAATCTTTTGGCCCATAGATGTCATTTATAGGGCGTTGGTGTGAGATAAGGGTTAACATTTAGTAAAAATTTTCTACTTCCAAGAAGATATTTCAACATGTATGTTCACACGATTACTAATTGAAAAAAGTACTTGGGTAAATTTCATAGCAAATGGTAACGCTGCAATTGTCATGAAGTGATTTTGGCTGCGGGTCAAAAGATCCTTGTAGGACTGTAAAGATGAATATAACAACACGTGTTCTTGACAACGTTAGGATAACGTTAAATGGTTTGTGCTTAACCCTTAGTTATAAGCTTTTGAGTGTGCACGGTTTTGACCAAGCGCCCATTATGTAGACACAATAGTGACAACAATAGTATTTGTTGGCGGCCTAATGACAATTCATTAGTTAAAATACACCATTTGAAGTCAAAGCAAAACATTTCAGAAGTCAAAGTTTTGTCATAAATACAGACCAAGAAACTGTTTGCTTAATAGATAAGCCGTGTGTCCTACAGTTTTCTCAGACAGTTTACGAGTTAATAAGGACAATCCTGTGTAAACTTGTTTGTCCGTTTCACTCTTTTCTCCCTTTCTCATAATGGGCCGATATACATATTTTCTCTTATCTTCTTATCGAGATTAAGTAACACGATAAAAGTAGAGCAAGTATCGAAAGTAAAAGTTGACTTGGAAATAAATTTGCGAGAAATTTGAAGGATACTTAAAACATACAGACTATCGCCTATAGCCATATTTCTTGTTAAATTGTTACTTATTATAAAAGTGTTTTACTTATAGTTATTCTTACACCATATGACACCCTTACATCTGGTTGTAACCCCCTACCCTGTGTACATAATATTTTGATGACATAACTATGATAAATGGATACGATGTGTAACATATAATAACATATCATGCTTCGGGATAATTGCTTCACTGTTAAGTATAGCACCTCTAAGTTTTCAATTAGCTGCCGATGTTATCTAGCTCAATAGCATTTAATGCTTCGATAATTGCTGTTCAGCACCCGTCCTCGGCTGCTGACAACACGCGCAAACGGTCACGAATCCATCTCAACTGTCATAACTTGCTTCATTTGTTATCGTAAGGTAAAAGTTTCGAAACTCTCACAGAGCGACTGTTGGTACCGCCGCCTTGTCGTCTGTTAGTCATTAAATCAATTTGCAGTGATAAATCGTGGCGAACTTCGCCAGCTTTTGATAGAGAACTTTGGGTCACGAAAAATATTGGGTTTATTTTCGGATACTGTGCGAGTTTCTTGTTAACACGTCCAACGGAGCTTGATGCTTTTTTATGTTACACCGAAAAAAGCTGGTACTAAATTTCTCAGAAATTTAAGCTTATGATGAAATCTACTTTTACTCTTTACAAAATAAAATTGTTGATAGTATTTTAGAAACATTAAATTATTTAGTTTTCAGAGTTTGATTTAGGTTATTGTTGTGTTCAAATGTAAAACTGATAAACAGTTCTTATTGTTTAAGTTTATATTAAAACCTTTTCATAATTAATATGCTGCTTAACACATAAGAGCAAATATTAAAATTGCATCCTTAAGTAGTAGAAATATACTCCTTACGTGAATAAACTTTTTAAAAAAGTAATTACAGTGCTATAAACATGGAACTTGCTGATTACGACTGGTCCACACAGCAAAGTGCCTGTACCCCGGAAGACATGATAGGTATTTTCTTTTGCCGCTCTTTAAACTACTATAGATATATTTATGCCACAACTTACAGTATCAGAATCACATGTCTACCCGATCTGATATAATCGAGTTTTAATAAATATAATTAAAAAAAAAGCTAAGGTTCATAGGCGATGGTAGCAATATAAAGATTCTTTTGATTATATTTCTTTTCGCGTATTAAGAAACCGACAAAAGAAGATCCAAGAAGATTGATATAAAGCACACATTGAGGCATCCTAATACAAAATTAAAATCTCGCCTAGACATTTCTGGTCCTACGTGCGAACTAAAAGAAAGAATAATAAAGCATATCCCAAAGTTATGTATTACGACAATGTTGACCTAAATAACGAAGTCGATATCTGTACCGCCTTCAATAGTTTTTGCCAGAAAAAATTTTACTCTCGTTCAGAAAATACTACTCCTCTATCCGCAGCTCACAAACCATACGATATATGAGATACAGATAAATGAAAAATACATGCTGCAGCTTCTAAAAGACCTAAATGTTTCGAAAGGCCCCGGTTTTGACAATATTCCACCCCTCTTCTTCTCAAAATGTGAAGAATCTCTTGCAGGACGCCTCACATTCATTTTAACCGTTGTTTTCAAGATGATCATTTTCCATAAACCTGGAAACTAGCACAAGTAGTACCTATTCCCAAAAAGGTCTTAAAAACAATATCAAAAAACGCCTATGTCGGTCTATCTCGATTTTAAATATTTTGAGCAAATGAATGGAGAAAGTGGCTCATGGGTTTTAGCATCCCTTAAGACATCGCTCAATCCTAGCAGCATGGTTTTATAAGAGGAAGGTCAACCAATGCAATTCTAGCCTTATTTTTAGAAGACACTCTTCATTGTATGGATGGTGGAGGTTAAGTAGGCCTTGTTTATACAGATTTTGAAAAGGCGTTTGACTGTGTAACTCATCACATTCTCCTTAAAAAGCTTCAAGAAATTGGAATATGCGGCAATCTTCTCAGGTGGACCGAGTATTATTTAAAAATGCTAAATTAGATATCATCCAAGTTTCTTTTGGCGTGCCACAAGGCTTTATACTGGCCCTATTGCTATACGCAGCGTATGTATACAATATAGGTAGGCAATTTGAGAAAGCAAAGTTTCTAATGTATTCGGATAACACAAAAATTTATATGAGTATCTAAAACGAAGATAATTACACAAAAATGCAAGAAGGTCTTCTTAGACTCGTAATTTATTGTGCAAGTAAATGCACAACGATAACCTTTACCCTCAAAAAGAAACCTGTCCATTTCAACTATAGCTTCAGCACTATTACCATCAACCGCGACTGTATTGTTAAAGATCTTGGAGTTTTATTAGCCCCAAATTCATGTTTTCTGAACATGTCTCTTTTATCGTTAATAAGGCATATAAAAATTAAGCTTCATTATACGTACCTGCCAAACCTTTACTGATATTTTATGCCTCAAAATTCTTTACTATTCTTACGTTAGAAGTATTTTAGTGTATTGCAGCCGTGTTTGAATCCACATTACGTTATTTACAAACAGGAAATGGAAAACATCAAATAAAAAAATATTAAATACTTAAATTATCTTACTCAAAAACGCTTTCGTGATTATTCCGAAACCTGTAAGTCTCATTGCATCCTAACCTTGGAAGAGAGACAAACTATTTCTGATATGCTATTTCTTCACAATATATGTAATAATGCCATAGATTGCCTTCCTTGAAATAATGTCGCATTGCAGTTTAGGGCACCTTCCTCCCGGACCAGACACACCACTTTATTTTTTGATGTTCCGGCCAGCAGAACCAACTATGCACATAATTATGTTGCTTTCTGCATTCGTAGAACATATAACAATACATTTTCCTCGCTAGATATATTGAACACCTCAAAAGCTATCTTAGGGACGTCACTGCTTTAGTATTTATTATTAATAAAGATTAATTTAAATAATATGGTTATAATGTAATTTGTTTTTCTCTTATGAGGTACACATGCACACAAATACTTATACATACACATACACATACACACACACACACGATATGTAATTATAGATAAGGCAATCAGTTTTCAATCATTTATTTTTAATAAAATAGACTTTGTTTTAATATAGTGTAAATTGTAAAACCATAATTGGCTTTAAGATATTATACTTATGTTCACAACTATAATAATGTTCAAGAGCTGTGGTTTTTTGTAATAAAAATAAAATTATAAATTTATTTAACTTGATTCCAATCTTTAAACTAATTCTTATACATAAAATTATAACCATTACAACCTAACTAAAAACGGCCTGAGGGCTGGTATTATATTAATTAAACAACGTCATGACAGCGCTCTAAACTAGACTGTAATCATCTGCCGATCTCGATCGATCAATTACTATATTATGTTAAATTGATTGATCATTTTATTTTGTGTTCGTATAATTTGGAAGACACTCATAATGAATAGCGATAATTCGTTTAGGCTAACAGCAGCCATATTTAACTTTCATCTGAGTATCACTGTTATTGTAAAAGAGTACCATTAAATGAACGGTAGGCTGCTTTGTAGACACAATTTGACCACCGTCTTTGGGTTCTGGTTTGGTCATGCTCACTATAATGTCTTTGCTTGCGGTGGCTGTCTGACGCGGGTCTGATCATTAGTCTCATATCTCGATCGTTAGGCATCACACTGGAACTAGATCGTAAACTATTTAACTGTACGCTAAACATTGTATCCACACGATATGATTGAAAAAAATGAAAGGAAAAAAGATTAAAAAAAAGAGACAAGCCCGCTGAGTTTCTTGGCTGGATCTTCTCAGCGGAGGCCACGATTATTTGAGTTTATATGAGACTGCCTCGTAGAGTGCTGAATAATAGGCATAGCGATCACGAAAGGTTCGAATTGGAGGTCGGATAGTATATTTTAACAATACGAAATTTCCGAGTATCAGCCTGGAGTCCGACATTGTGCCTTTAATAATGGTCCCCTATTACATGGTACCTTACACCGTCAGCAAAAAGTGGGTCTATATACACCCCTGCCACCACCGCTTGGGGAATATAAGCGTGACGGTAGCTGTTACCCACTATGAATAAGATTTAAATACGAAAGGACTGAGAAAATTTTATATACTTTTGCTGATCACAAATGACTATTGCTCAGGCATCCTTTATTTTCCCATGTCTGAGCAAAGTCTTTTCATTCGCTACGTCCAACTTGGTAGGTTTCTATTTTTGGTCATTCTTAAACTTTGTGAATACATTTTCCGTCTTTGACAACACGTTTTAGCTAATCTATTAATCTATTCCATTCGCTCCACACCCAGTGTCGAATCAAGACGAAGTACCCATATCCTAATCCGGTCAGATTACTTTTCAGATAGTTTGGTGCTCTTTAGCAAACCTCGACTTTGAACTTTTGCCGATTTATATTTAAGTACAATTAAGCATAACTTCTGTACGTGACATTAAATTTATTACTGTTGTATAAAGCGACGGAACCAACGGCAATAAATTGTACAAGCTACCAAATTCAGGGGTTTTTTTTTTATTAGAACGTTGTCTTGCTTTAGGAGATATTTGTGTCATGGTTACATTTTCAAACATGAAATTCACATACAGATACACCCAAACCCAAAAACAATATTTTCATACTAATATTCATTTGGTCATACTAATATTTGTCCCGTACGGGAATCGAACTAGCGACTACACGATCCAATGGCCGGAGCGGCTTAAGCTCGGCTCAGCTTAACAAATGGACATAGCCATTAGTGTGTCCACGCAGTCAAAATTAATATTATACGAGTAGTATAATTTAAACTTAATTTGTGGTGTATAAGACAAACTATGAGAGTGGAGGCAGCCAGAGAGGTATGTAAGGAAAGAACCTGTAGGAGCTCTGTACTCTCTGCCTACCCCGCAAGGGATCTGGCGTGATGATGATGTAGTATTAGTATAAACGAAGTATGATATTAGAGGAAGTGAGAGAGGTCGGTAAGAAAACAACCTGTTGGACTCTTTATTTTCTGCCTACCCCGCAAGAGATCTGGCGTGATGATAAATATAGAAAGACTTACTTTGACAAATATAATTAGAGAGTGGTTATTATAGCAATCGGTTACCGAATAAAGAATAATCAGGATGACGTAATTGATACAGTTAGATAAAATAATTTGATATCCGCAGCTTGATTTGTAATCTAGTTAACATTATCAAACTTGTTTTATAAGTTGCTATTTGTCTCATAATTACGCAGGAAATGGCTTTCTATTTAATCAGAATACAATTTAACAACATTTTATTTCAAACAACTTTCCGTACACATAAACACAAATAAACACCCACTTTTAGCCACGTTGATGTTAGGTCCCATGTATTAGGTGGCGAGCACATTGCCGTTACTATAAGCACAATTCCAGACTCCGGGTGGATACTGGAAATTTGTCTATAGAAAAACTACACAATTTCCAACCTAGGATTTGGACCGTGATCGCTACGTGCATACTCTTACACCTCTAGATCCACAAGGTACTCAAAAAACAAAAAATATGCTAGCCAAACAATATTTAAGCAATGCATTGGTTCACTTGATATTTGAGAATTTGTCTAGAGAATTAGGCGTGATTTAGTCTTAAGAGAAAATAATTCTTGACGTGTTACTTTGCGTTATGACGTTTTCCTGTTTTATTTTATTCAAAAAGTTTCATATAATACATACACTGTTGTCCCATTTATTTTTAGTTCCCTTTTGACATTTCAATTAGAACCGACGACTTAACTTGTATGGAGGTAAAATAATTTATCTACGGTTATATAAAACACTGCACGTGTTTAATAAATAAAATTTAATATATTCATAATGGTGTTTTTAACAATGATCTATACTAATATTATAAAAAGGAAATATTTGTATTTTCGTATGTTTGTAACGAATAAACTCAAAAACTACTAGACCGATTTTAATAATTCTTTCACCATTAGAAAACTACCTTATCCAGAAGTAACATAGGCTATTTAACATAGACCCGGTAGGTGGCGCTGTTGTCGACCTGGTACAAAGTCGCGGGAAACTGCTAGTAATCAATATTTTCGACATTTTATTTCTTTCTTAGTATATCGATTTCCATGGCGGTTTCGCTACGGGATCAATATGGCGATTGTCAAAGCGACCTATTAAAATGATCTTGAAAATTACTCTAATTTAGTAGAAATGGATCAAAGCATCTCGATTTAGCCTCATACTAAAGAACATATTTCATCCTCGTCATAATATCCTATTTACAAAATGTAAAAATTATGGCAAAAACTAAAAGCCGTTTTAAAGCGTCACTTTATGATAAAATCGACATGCTGATCTGACAGTATAGTGATGTCACATATTAATTAGACATCACCAGACATCATCAGAGGGCTGAGCATGAACAAGTTGACGTTGGAGTAACGCTAACGAGTTCTTATGCCATCCTTTTCACACAACAAATTTACCGAATAATGATGAAAGTGACAGCATGCTTTCCCGACAACTTCACGATACTATCATCCGACATCTATTCGTGCTAAACCCTCGTGAAATGTGACATACCGGTGATTATACAATTTGTGGTCAAGCTGTAAAGATACGTGTACACTACTAAGGCAAAAATGCACCGCATGCATAGTACAGAACTAATTTAGGTAAATACGCATTACATAAAGTTTTACTGTTTGTTTGTTGTCAACATCGCAAATTAACTAGTCAATTAACAGGGCAAGGGGCAACTAACTCAAGGGCGCCTCAAGGAGGATCGGCCTCGGCTTGGGCAGTCGCTATGGGAGAGGACATATACTAGGTGACTCGCTGTGGACTCACATTGCAGAGAAATTTAGTAGGGGCGTATTGTGTTAAAATGTATGTAATTTAATACAAAAATATGTTCGAGTCACGAACCTCCTTAGTTATTTCCTGAAAATCCACTATCTCGTATTTTAGTCCTCAGATTAATGAGTTTTTTTTCTAAATACCGGTTAGGTTAGAATTAATCGACTCTTACCTTTAGTTCACTAGATTTTAGAAACTATACTTTGCGTAACCCTGTTCAAAGTTAACCTCGAGATAACGATATCTTCGTTTATTTATCTACTTAAATTTCTAGTTTAGGAACTCGATCTACGACCTGAACCAACCTACGCCTATGTAATTAAGATAGAAATCTGTAATATTAATGCTCTAACCACCTACTCACCACGGTCTATCACCGTTAGTGTTACGAACATGAAATTCAATAAACCGCCAAGATAACAAATACCTCCTATAGTAAGTACCTACCTAAGGGACGGGTGCAAAAAATCTGAAACAAGGGATAGTTACCTAATACTTATAAAGAATTACCTAATAATTAATAATTATAAACAACATTTACACGGCGAGACTTAAGGTTTCGACTGCCTCGTTGGTCTGGTGGCAAAGCGCATCGCTTTGTAATCACGAGGTCCTGGGTTCAAATCCTAGGTCGGACAAATGTAGTTTTTCTAACGAAAAATTCCCAGCATGAGTCCGGAGTCTGGAATCGTGCCCGGTATATGGCAATAGGCTCGCCCTCTATTACATGGGGCCTAACATCGTCGGTGAAACGTGGGTGTACTCAGTACACCTTTGCCACCCCCAATATAGGCGTGACGGTGTGTGTTTTTTTTTTATGATTTCACCGTGTAAATGTTTTTGGTGGCGCAGCTTGCGGAGTTGTAATGTTCATCATCATCATCATCATCATCTCAGCCCATACTTGTCCACTGTTGAACATAGGCCTCCCCAATCGCTTTCCAGCGTAACCGGTCCGATGCCACCTGCATCCAACGACTTCCTGCGATTTTCACAAGATCGTCGGTCCATCTGGCAGGCGGTCGTCCCACGCTGCGCTTGCCAATACGTGGTCGCCACTCTAGAATCTTTCTGCCCCAACGCCCGTCCGATCTACGCGCTTTGTGGCCCGCCCATTGCCACTTCAGCTTGCTAATCTTAAGGGCTATGTCGGTAACCTTGGTTATTCTACGAATCTCCTCATTCCTGATTCGATCGCGTAGAGAAACGCCGAGCATAGCTCTCTCCATAGCTCGCTGAGCAACTCGGAGCTTTTTTATGAGACCTATTGTAAGAGACCACGTCTCTGATCCATATATCATCACTGGTAACACACATTGACTGAAAACTTTAGTCTTAAGGCACTGAGGTATTTTAGATGAGAAGATATTGTAATGTTCAGAACATTATAAATGTACGCGAGACGCCACACAGTGCAGCCCCGCTTGGCACGACAGCAAACATCACAACCGAACGTAGTCGAGCGCATCCGTCGCGCTCCTGTCGCGCTTCGTCGGCTATTTGACCAAACGGAACAAAATAATACTTTGTTCTGTAAACAGTGATAGCCGAGTGGTTAGACCGTTGGACTGCAAAGTCAGAGGTCTCGGGTTCAAACCCAGGCACCTCTGTCTTTTCGAAAGCATGAGCGTATCAAAAATTAATAATCACTTGCTTTAACGGTGCCGGAAAACATCGTGATGAAACCTGCATGCCTAAGAGTTTCTCGAAGGTGTGTGAAGTTCGCCAAATAGGACCAGCGTGGTGGACTATGGCCTATGGCCTCTCAGTTTGAGAGGAGGCCCGTGCCCAATAGTGGGACAGTTTCTTAACAGGGCTAATATATTATATCTGTAAACAGAAATGGAACGCAATATATCGCGGAGTGTGTTGGTATGAAAGAAAGTATTGGTGTTAAGCTTAGAAAAGGTATATTATGCTACAGTAGTTCGAGTATAATTATACAAGGTGCAATAAACAATACAATTATCGCAGGACCTGAAAGAAGTTTGTTTTAAATCGGTGACTGAATTGATTCCAACAATTTTTAACGTATCTTAATTATTGTTTTTATTTGCAAAAAATGCTGTTACTTCTTAAGTGAGCTATCTACTTTTATATAATAAAACTACGACCAAGCCAAATCTCTGTGTAAATGTGTAATATTTTTTGAAAATTGTAATTGGGGTAGATTTCCTTAGCGATATGGAGGCCGAAACAATTTTTTCTATTTGTATGTCTGTCTGTCTCTTTGTGTTTCAATTACGCAAAACCTACCAAACGGATTTCAATAAAATTTGATACGATAATAACGTTCTCCATAACTTAAAATAATAAATAGTTGGTATAGTTGATATCCCGAAAATAATAATTAATTCAGAGTAATCACGGGATAAACCATAACATTTTATTATTGTGAGTCTCGAGCTGCAACGTCAAAATGTGTGATTTTGCCTACACATGAATTCCACCAAGAACAGATATTAAACTCAGATTCGTCTTCTCAGAAGAAACTCTTTAGAGGTCAAAAGCCTGAAATTGTGCATACACGTTTGGTTTAAACACTTAAACATGATTTCGTGTATGAACCAATGATGCATTTAGGATTTTCTCAGCTGGACATAGCACTTTAACGATGAATGGCCTGGGCACGAAACTTTGTATATTCATTTATTTAAGATGTGTGAATCTGATTTTGATCATAAAAATTTACTGTATATTGTAGCGAAAAGACTGATATGAAACGTACTGACAAAATCCGATCCGTAGTCACCTCAAATACCTATGTCCAATGTGAAATAGACAGTATAAAGTTCAATGTGACGGAATTGAGCGGCTCCAACGTAATTTTACAAGATTTCTTGCATTCAGGGATGTCCCTACAGGGCCTGCTATAAGATGAGGCTTCGTCACTTTAAAATGGAATCCCTTGAGACCAGCCACAAAATTTATGATCTTTCTACACTACATCAACTCAAATATGGTGGCGTACTGTCGTCGGAAGCATTAGCTGCCGTCCAAATTACAGTCCCCCGTAATATACCTAGACACCCTGTCAGAAATACACTTACCCTACCGAGAAACAAAACAAATCGTAAGCAGAATGCACCCTTAAACCGACTTTATATACATATAATAAATTGAACTGTGCTTACGATATTGACATTTTCCATATTACTGACATTCGTAAATTTATTAAAGTTAGTTCTTTATTTTATAAATTAACTGGTTCAAATTAAAATTATCAGAAATTAATTCGTATTCTATTCCAGCTTCTTTTTAAATTTATTGTCGTATTTATTATTATTATATAATTTTAGTTATTTTTAATTTTACTATTCTTTTATTTATTCTTTATTGTACATATATATACACAACTAACCATTGCATAGGATTTTTCATGTACAAAGGTGTGCTTAATTCAATATTGAGTTTTCTTACAGCCAACCTGAACGATAGAGAGATGAAAAGTAGAGAGGACAGTAACAAGTGTACAATGGAATAAAACTATACATAAATACACAACATATTACATACACATATGAATCAACAGAATAATATAAATTAACATACCAATTTATCCAAGTATAATATATATCAATAATTATTATAATAGTATATACATACATATATAAATATATAATTCATGATGAAAGGAAATGCTATTTAATATTTCTCTCTTAAATTTCTTTAGCTTTAACTTGATGACTAATTTAATTTCTCAAATAATGTTGTATACACCTGTAGAGTAGCACTTCGTCCCATTCCTAGTGTATATTTGAGTTAAGCTCGCCTTTTTGTATACTGCCTAAATGTAAACTTTTTTTTTTCTTTCACTTCTAACTGTATACAATAAAGAATAAATAAATAAATAAAAATAAAATATTTTTTTTTATTTCAAATGTTTAGTGTTAAATTAATGTAGCTACTTTAATAAATAAAATAAAAAGTTGTTAGATACTTAGCTCGTACGTACGATACGTACATCGTAAGGCATGCACAGGCCATCAGCCATCTTACCATTAATAAGTGTACTCAGTACACCTCTGTCACCCCCGCTTGGGGAATACGGGCGTGACGGTGTTTATTCTATTTTTTCCAACATGCATTTTAAATTTTTTAGCGGCCCCCATCAAGGCCCAAAGATATCAATCTTATTTTAACTAAATAAAAGCCCTGCAATCCGTCGATTTGCCTCGTCCTTCACAGGTGGCTGGAAGCCTGGGGAGTTGATCTATAACGAAAATTTATTAATATTCAAGTTGACTTTTTAGACACTTTTTAGAAAAACGTAGACCGCTCAACTTACTTTGTAGTTGCAGGTACGACCCCCGCACGACGCACGGAAATACAAATAAACAAAATTGATGTAATAATTTGCGATTTTAAAATAAAGATATTTTAAGCCCATATTTGCACGATAATGAAAGTTTATTTGTCATTTTTTAGACTTTAAGGCTACATTTTAGCTCAGAAAATGCAAAATTCCCGCGGGATAGTTTTTATTTCTTCATATTAACGCGGCTGAATTGATTTTATAGAAACTAAGTATTGAGGTTTCTTACGTTTTGGAGTAATGCTATCTTGGAGAGACCTTCCTACCTATATAAAATTACAAAATAAACGCATGCACAGCCGCGGGTAACAGTTAGTAACAAACTAAATGTATTCTTGATTCAATGCAATACGAAGTTTTCTAATGCATTTCTAAAACTACACACATACATGTACAAGTTTCATTGTTTATTGGGGTATAAAAGTGCTTAAAAAAGGGTAAAAATCTTTCAATTTGGAATTTGATTTTCGTATTGAATTTGTGAAGCAATTATCTAATCGGGACGTCTGAGGTCGTGCGTAATTTACGATACACCTTGTTAATTGAGTAAGGATGTAGGTACCAGGAAAAGACCTGGTTATCTGACCATGACCAAATAGAAAATGTTTTATTTATTTCATTGTGGAAGTCCAACAGCTTAATGCAATCTTATAATAACTTAGAATAACACCTGCGAGCCAATTATAGGACTGCACGTTTAGCAATAGTGTAACATTTCTGTTCTAAGCAAACAGAGTACAACTAAGGGTAAGCATTAACAGATCATATGCAAGATATTTATGGAAGTCAAGAATCAGCGTAACCGGCGAGCGTGTATGAAACAAACTATGAGAGTGAAGGAAGCCAGAGAGTTCTGTAAGAAATGAGTCTGTTGGCTCTCTTTACTATCTGCCTATCCACCAATGTATCTGGCGTGCTGATAAAGATAGGGAGAGAAAGAAAAAAGACTTTAATCTGTAACAAAAATATGAAAAGCAATACATTGCTACCGAGTACCGTCAGCCAAAAGATGTCCACTGCTGGAGTAACGCCTCCCCAAAGAACGCCACAATGACCAACTTTATACTACACGCATCCAGCTTTTACCCGAGACCTTCACCAGGCCCGCTTCACCTCTTCTGATACTCTGAAACCTTTCTGCCCGAAAGTCTTGGCCGTGGACAGTTGCAATTTTCAATTGTAGGTGCAATGAATTGAAATGCAATTAAATTAATGCCCCTGAGGTTCTTCGAGATAACAATAACTTTTGAACATCAAATGCCAGTACTGCGGAACACTCAAAACGTCGGGCACTTTAAAACGACAAATAAGCCGCGATGAAACCCGAATTAATAATTAAATTTTTTCACAATTATTTTATGCTCATCTCTGGCCGTGGATATTGCTACATTAGTTTGGCTATTCTGAGTATATCAAATATGTTTTAATAAAGCGATGCTGTTAAATGCTCCTTGTCTTTACCACCTCACCCGACAAGATTGCGAGCTCTCATTATATCGTACTAATTATCGCACATAATTTAGCGTGAGTTAATATTTCAAAGGTTAATCTTGAGTCATATATAAGGAAAATAGACTCTTAGTAATTAGTTATAGCCTAGAATGCAAAAGTCAACCACAGTAATATTTGTTTAATTACTGTAATTTAATGTGAATGCCCGCCATACTGGGCTTAAAGTTATTTTCTCTTCAGCCTAAAGTATAAGCGTACATATGAATGTTCGCTCAGAGTTCCCCTTTGTGGAAAATGGCGAAATAAGTATGAAGCTTTAACGCTATTTCCCCAAAGGATTAGGCAGTAATGTACAAGATGTATTTAGGCATTAGGCACATTTCGTTCAAGTAATTTAAGTCCAAATATGTCGCCTGTCGTCTTTTTTCAAGAATATATTTTTATATGCCTACTGATTTTTTTAGATTCCCTCGAACTTCAACGTTTTCTCACAATCGTTTCAAAACAGATATAGGTTTTAGAAAAACACAAGTGTGCGCCGAGATCTGCTCCTGCTTTGATTTGAACCTCGTGAATATAAATATCATAGTACTCATAATATTAGGTTAACGCTATGTTTTATCGTATGAAGGAAACAAAAAAACATTTTAGCTACTTACTATTTTGCTTAAGTTATGAAGTTCAATTGAGTAAGATTACCTTTAAAGTTAATTCCTACCCACCAGCTTCAATTCATTCCATACCTAAGCTTCATGTTATTAACTATGGGCATGGTGCTTTATTGGATGACAAGATTATTGCGCAATTGTCGCCATAGAAGAAATGAAAGCAACGCTTTAATGGTGAAAGTTGCCGGCGACTAATATTTCCATCAAAGTTGATTTGTTGAAATTTAGTTGACACAATAAATTAACACAATAATTATCACTGTATTATGGTCTTCAAAATAAAACTTTGTCTATTTGCTAACAGGCTAGTTGGTTTTGAGACCCAAGCACGAATAATATAGTAACTACATCCAATAAGTTAGTTTCATACAGTGGGCTTAGCACGAAAGTTTTAATGTTAGCGTGACGTAAGCAAATAATCGTAATAACTTTCATGTATATTTATGAAAGTTTTAGTATGAAAAGGATTACATATCAACTTGCTAACGTTCTGCTGACTTCAATTTTTATGTGCTAAGCTCCAATCCTAGTTTTTTTCTCAAAATCATATATTTAAATAATTATTTAAAAAAAGGATTGTCTGTACTAATCTATGTAAACTAATTCTGGATTACACAGCTCCCCGCATTCGGGTCATTTTTTAACTCGAAAGCGTTGTAAAACCAAAGTTAAAAAATAAACTTTCTACGACCCAAACCTCGCCGTATAAAAATATGTAAATTACCATTGTAATCAAAAACAATTCTTACTTTTATTTCGAACTCGACCCACATTTGACCGAATTCTATATCGGGCCCAATGAATAATATGCAAAAATTACAAAACTGTCAGAGATATGTTGCATGAATTTAATTTCGTCTTAAACTACATATAAATAGAGTAAAAACTTTGTTCGTACACAGACACAGTAATCGTAGTTTTAAATAAGCAATCATAAATTCGATTGAAAGTATTCTGTAACAAATCGATCACGTTTTGAAACAAGCATAGACCACTTATTAAGAACTAAAATTGTCTAGAAGTATTCGATATTAAACGCTCTACGTTGTTTCCACACACATAGTTGAAAATCGTTTTGTCGCAAGCTCGTTACCGCAAAATAGGCACTTTGATGCGGTGACAATATAGGCTAATACGTAATTCTTATTACATTAGACTTTGCTTATAATAACTATGTCTATAGTTCAGTTTAATTCAAACCATTGGTAATAATTTATGGTACAGAACCATAATATATTTGTAGTATGTCATCTTCAATATCTGTACTCTATGCCTATCCCGCAGGGAATTCAGCCCGATGATATATCTATATCATCACGCTAGATCTATTAAGCACTATTTAAAATGACTTTTATCTATTTAAATACAAGTGATCTTAAATGGAGTTCATGATACTTTATGGACAGCATGATTAATTTGACGGGCGGCTTAGTCCAGTAGTTAAAAACTTGAGTCACTCCGCCCACTGGATTGAGAGGTCGCGGGTTCTATTCCCATACAAAATAAATCTTTGAGTGACCCACAATGTTTGTAAATACAGCCATGACACAGGAATAAATCCTACATTAAAAAAATAAACTAAACATCAATCCATATTTCGTCAATTGTGTGTGTTAGTTAATTGTCGTTAATCAAATTTAGTCCTTGTTATATAACACCCTAAATCTTTATCATCATTACAAAAATAACCTGTTTAAGAGTACGCATCCTTGCGAAGTTTTAATAAAAAATAGCTGGCTACTTATTTTCATCACTCAGCTAACAACTGAAACAGAATTATCAACTCCAGTATATTTGTATTGATAGTTAGCCAACATTATTTTTTGCAACACCATTTTTTCCAGAATTTTGTCAGCACCGACAAAAAATTCACTTGCATCAAAGGTTTGCAATAATTTCCTCACAACTCGAATCATGACTGCATAAACGCCTCCGTGCACTGATTCTAAATTCTAATCCAAGTAAGCAGCCCGGTGTTTTCCCGGTCGACCAGTGCTTTATCAGACCGCCTTGACAGTGCACGTATCTTAGCGCGGAGATCACGACCTAGAATTCAAAATGTAATGAACACCTTTGTCATCACTTCGGATATTGTGCATTTCCAGATCAGCCGGACTCTACACTTGGTCAATTTTAGGCCTTTATTGGAATGATACTGAGCCCTGTAGGTATGTTACATTATTGGTTCACTTCATAATCGAACACGTAAGCATCTAACAACTGTTAATTAAGACGTGAAGCCATCGAAGATACTCTCACGCTCCAATTACTGAAACTCAATTAGCATTAAAATCGTGTCACGCTATCTAGGCACGCTATATCGAATCGATTTGCGTAAAAATTTGCCCATAATAGCTACCGTTGCTTTCCTATCCTTAACCTTAATGTTTGGGGCGCGCATGCGACTTATTGTGTAGGGTGTTAGGTAGACAGTGATATCTTACCGATTTACGCGGGACGGCGTACGCGCGTGTATTTGGTTTTACTTTTAGGTGAGCGTGCGCCCGCGCAACCACGCACTGCTCTTCCGTTAAAACCGCTCAGTGCAACAACGACACTGGGCGAGAACGAACTTAGAACCTCGAAGGTAAAACCGCGTCAAGAGCCTGCCGCATACGACCTGTGAACTGTGAACTTTTGTGTAGCAATTATTGTGTACTGTGTATTGTTTGGCATTATCACGGTAAGTGGCAAATTTTAAATGACGATTCGCAAGTAGAATAGAAAATATAAACTTTCGTAAAATAAAATAGCGGTTGCGCTCTCTCCGCCGGCGACAGACGAAGAAAGCTGTGATTAGATGTTTGTTGTAAATATATAAATAAATAATTTTCACGGCCATATTTTCGCCCAAGCAGTAGGGATAGGTGTACTTAATATACCCACGCATTGCCGAGGTATTTTGAGTACCAATCACGTATGTTTTCGTTTATTAAATGATACAAATGTTGTCGTAAAAATTACTTTAAATATCAGTTTATTGTACGTATATACAGATTAATGACCTTCATAAAATACAATATGCAACTAACAATGCCGTTAAACACTTAAACAAGGTGATCATAATGTTTTGTGTTCGTTGATTTTCTCAGGTATGGGAAATATTAAGAACTGAGTAGGTATGGTAATTAGCAATAATAAAAATATATTAACCATTCAGTTGCAGTGCTCATGATAATTTTTTATTATCATATATTTTATACAATATTAATAAAATAAGCTGACATAAAAAAAATAGTAACAAATAAGAAAATTAAATAATGATATATAAAATCTATCTATCTATATCACCACGTCGGATTCCTTGCGGGGTAGGCAGAGAGTACAGAGTTCCAACAGGTTCTTTCCTTACATACCTCTCTGGCTTCCTCCACTCTCATAATTCGTCTCATACACACTCGCCGGTTACGGAAACTCCTGACTTCCTTCAGATAAGATAATTATATATAAAATAAATAAAAAATAGAGTTCGAATAACAAATGAGACAAAAATAGACTAACAAATAAATAGAACATCAAATAAATATAATGAAAAAAATGAGTTAAGATTATTCAAGAAAAAAGTGAAAACAGAGTTGCGTTGTTTCGTCAAAATTAGCATGCGCTTGTAACAATTGGTGGTCGATGGCTTTTTTCCTTCATTTCAAAACTGCGATACGGTCCGAGCAAAATGTGTAACATCATTGAGCCATAACCGACGAAACCTATTAGCAACTTGCGAGTTCATAAGTTTTGGCGAAATTGGAATGTCTGATAGAACAAAGGATTATTTAGCATCCTTCATTTCGCATGAGACTTGAATACAATATTAGTAATTAATAGTATTAAGTAATACTAAACAAGTTATAGTACATGCTTGATATATTAATACATTTTATTATAGGAATAATCCCCTCCACAAAGGATTTTTATCAATGGAAATAAAATCAATTTTTTTTTATATTTTATTTTATGGGTTTATTTGATAATAAAACTCGTAGTATGTAGTAGTAGTATTATCCTGTGACATAACTATTTTTTAAAATTACTTTACTACTATACTATAATTACTATAAAAACTAAATATTACTATAATTTTTAATTTTTTTTTTCATACTTTTTACCGACTTCTAAAAAGGAGGAAGTTCTCATTTTGACTGTATGTTTTTTTTTGTATGTATGTATGTTACGCGATCATTCCGACAATTATGAAGCGATTTTGATGATTCTTTTTGAATTGGGTTCAGTATAGCTCCAAGGTAGTCCCATTTTAATTTCATCGGTATTGGACCTTGGACTTGGAAGATACACCAGGGAACTCCTTAACGACAAACAATACGAATGCGTAGATTGAGATATTATGGGTATTACGTCAATCTTATAGGTACCCTGCCATAGAACTAATCAGAATATTAACCGACTTCAGAAAAGGAGGAGGTCGACAATTCGTCTGTGTTTTTTTATAACGTCTTTATTTATGTACAAATTTTGATGATTCTTTTTACGTTGGGTAGTATAGTTTCGAGGTGGTCCCATTTAAATGAAATCGGAATTGAACTTTGGACTTTGAAGATTCATCAGAGGACTCCTTAACGGCGAACAGCATGAATGTGTAGATTGCGTTATTATGGTTATTATATCAATCCTGTACCTTGCTGTACAACTCAGCAAAATAATATAATATAGGTATACAAATATTCGTAAATAATTCACTTGTCACTTTAATTGTAAAATAAAAAAGAGTTCTTAGATTTACGCGAATATTACACATGAAATAAAACTATTTAACGGATTTTATCGCGGTTTATTTTTGTTTTTTAGTTCCCGACGTTTCGAGTGCTTTGCAGCACCCATAGAAACGTCGGGAACTAAAAAACAAAAATAAACTGCGATAAAATCCGTAAAATAGTTTTATTTTATGACATCAATAAGCAAAAAATAAATATTTGAAGTCGGTGCCAAGTAACCGACTGCACTGACCGGTACCGACTTTAAATATTTATTTTTTGCTTTTTGAAGTCGGTTTTTTTTTTAAAAAAGATTTTTATATTTATAATTTTTTGCTCTCATTTGTTTTTCGTATTTGTATTTCAAATAAAAGTTACTCATTTTTATAGCATTACAATTAAAGTAATTCTAAACCAAACTAAGCTAATGTACAGTCACAAGCAATAATTTATACGCATTTTAGTATTTTGTCATAGTAACATCGGTATTTAATAAGAGTTTTCTGTTGAGTTTAACGAACTATCAGAGTAGAGGAAGTCCGAGACGTCTGTAAGGAAAGACTCGGAACTTGGAACTTTAAACTCTCTGCCTACTCCGCAAGGGATTTGGAGTGATGATATAGATAGTAGAAGACTATTAAATACCAAGTTACTATGACCAAGTACTAAAGTGCTTACATACTCGTGATCGTAAATTTAACTAAGATACAAAAGAACAAGGCCAAGTATAATTCATTTGATTGAAGCTAAAAGTAAGCACGTCTAGTTTTCACTTGTTCCGAATGTCCCACGTTCAGTGTCTAGCCGTCTTCTCACAGCGATCATCGCGACCTACAAAACGTAGAAATACTCTCACTGCCATGAGGTACTGTCGACCAGAATCGCATTATGCAACACGACTAATTATAATAATGCTAATACGAACGCTGTATTAAAATCGTTTCCCATGCCTACGGAAACTATTGAAAAATATAATTTAACACGGTTACGACCCAATCTCACGGATTACAATAGAAATATTTTATTATTTGCGAAAAATTTGTAAGTTTTCAAGTATTGTTAGTGACTTCCGAAGCAAACTCGAGGTCGATTGTTTTCGTATGTTATTTGATGAAATAATAAAGGTAAAAAATATCAAAACGATAGGTAAAGATTAACTATTAACATTTTTCGCATTGATTTCACACTAGCAAATTATAATAACGCAGCGCTAGAATTTCTATTAATTAATATTATATGTACCTTAATATATAGCAGATTTTTTGAAATAATACAATAAACTAATAAAATAATCATGTAAAATAATGGCAGCACTAATTTAGCTATTATAATGTTTAAGTTAATTTATTTAATTTTTAGCTATTTTTTTAAGAATATTTTTACTTGCATGCATACCGCATACATCATTTATGAACCAAATAATACAATATACTACAAATGATTTGTACTACATAGCTATTAAGTAAAATATAAAAATAAGTTAGTATTTTATAACCAGAATAGCATTGCAAATTGTTTAATTACTCTATGAATATTTCATACACGAGTTATTACAAAGGCCAGTAACGAAGGTAAAATCGTACATTTAGGTAATTTTAATAGTTAAATTATGATTTCTAAACTTCAAACTGCACTTGAGTGTTTTGCAACGGCGACACAATTCTGTTTTAAATGATTAAATCAGGTATAATTAAAGTCTATCGAGACCTTGCTAATTTTTGCTTCACCGCGTGCGTAAATTGGTATAATGATTTTCACAATATATAACATAACATCTACTGTGAATTAGATATCCACGGGGAAACTTCATGCACTATTTAGTCTATAAGAAAAAATATATACACACCTTCACGCCTATATTCCCCACGCGGGGTTGACAGAAGCGTTCTGTGTACACCCGCCTTTCGCGGCAAATAATAGGTCCCGTGTAATAGGGGGCGGGAATATACCATATACCGGGCACAATTCCAGACTCCGATGAGATATACTACAAATGATTTATATTGGGAATGTTTTGTTCAAAAAACCACTTTTGATCGACCTAGGATTTGAACCCTGGATTGTGATTACAATGTACATTTTTCGCCAATAGAACAACGATATGGCCATGCCTCATATAGTCAAAAAAAACAAATTATTTATTCAATAATTTCAGTCGTTATTTAAAAATCATGCAATATTATCAAGTCAAAAGTTGATTATGTCTGTTTGTGACATCCTCACGCTCAAACTGATCAACAAATTTTGATAAAAAATTTCAACGGGATAGATTGCTTCCTGGGGTAGGACATAAGCTACCTTTAGTCTCAAAATAAAGCAGATGAAGCCGCGGGTTAAACAGCTAGTTAATTATAAATTATGTAATAAGTTTTATTATGTAATATAACAAGGTATTAAAATTTGATTTACGTGCGCAATTAATTATGTACGATTTAATTAAGTAGTTAAACATACTGCTCACTAGTTAGTTTATTCAAGCGTCCATCAGTGATTCGATTTTAATGCAACTTGGTTCGTATAAAACTAAAATTTAGGGATTCTGTTTCTTTGGGTTACTGCGAATAATATTATACATAAAACTTCGCCTATATTTATATTAGCCCTATATCTCGCCGTACGCGGCGCGTATTATATATATAAGCCCTGTTAAACTCCTCAAAAACTAAACTGAGAGGGCTTAGGCCATAGTCGACCACGCTGGTACAGTGCGGGTTGACGAACTTCACACACCTTTGAGAAACTCTTAGGCATACAGGTTTCCTCACAATGTTTTCCTTCACCGTTAAAGCAAGTGATAGTTAAGTTTTAATATGCACATGCTTTCGAAAAGACAGATGCGTGGGTTTGAACTTGAGACCTCTGACTTTGCAGTCCAACGATCTTACCACTAGGCTTTCACTGCTTTTTACATTTATGTATAGGTATGTATTTATGTGAAGGTTATATTTATATGAAATGTGTTTATAAAAATAAGACTGCACGAAGAAATATTCATCCATGTTTGTTTCCTTATGTTTTGTCTTAGTTTAATGTATATTTTTTGCCTCCAAATCCCGATTGATGAATCAAACAAACGCGTAAGTTATTGTAATAAATTATGAATTATTATTTCGTAAGTTTTTGCATTACTCAATGTAGGTAACTACTACTTTTTAGATTACTCGAACAAAAAGTATATTACGTTCAACAAACAGATACCGCAAATATAATTGGCAGGTATTTTTAATTTAAATAATATTTCGCACTTGATATTGCATTTCTCATTTTTATTTGTGACCTAAATAACTGTTCCAATTTCTTGAAATACAAAAGAAATGTGTGATTTCTTGCCTGTCATTGTTGACATACAATCTTCAATGAAGTGAAACAGTTTCAATTGAGCGAGGTATTTCGACAGTGCTGGTGTCAAATGAAGTCTGTGTCTAATCAGAACACCTCGATAACTACCGTTTGGAGCTGTCAACACGGAATTTCGGTCTTAGTTTTATTTGCAAATGATCATAATTATATTCAACAACGTAACGAGGTGCTTGAGCTTATTTAAGACCTTTGTAATATTCATAATGCTGCATTTAGATTGCATAAAAAGTACATTGTATATATCTATTTATATCATCACGTCAGATCCCTTGCGGGTTAAGCAGAGAGTACAGAGTTTCAACAGGTTATTTCCTTGCAGACCTCCCTAGCTTCCTCCACTCTCATTATTCTTCGTTCGTTTCTTTCGGTACATTCCCAGAAGTAAGCAGGGAGAATATAGTTCTCTAAAGTCCTTTCTTATTATTTGTCTCCCTATCTATATCATCACGCCAGATGCCATGATTATTTTCCATTTTTATTCCTGATCAAAATAATATATAAATAGGTTTATTATGTTATACCTATATTCGCAAAATAAAGAATTTTGAATTTGAATGTTTAGTTATGTCAACGTTCATCAACTTTTGTGAATAAAATAGAGATTATAAACCGTCACGCCTATATTCCCCTAGCGCGGGTATCAGAGGTGTACTGAGTACACCCACATTTCGCCGACGATGTTTCGATGACTGCCTCGTTGGTCTAGTGGCAGAACGCATCGCTTCGTGATCACGAGGTCCTGGGTTCAAATCATAGGTCCGACAAATGTAGTTGTTCTAACGAAAACTTCCCAGAATGGGTCCAGATTCTGGAATTGTGCCCGGTATATGACAATAAGCTCGCCCCGTATTAAATGAGATTATTTAGTAACTAATTCCGCTACCTGCACAATAGTAGGCAAGTATAAAAGTCATAAGTTACTGTAACACAGGTTTAATACCTAGCCCTATGTCTGGGAGTACACAAAATATTGTATTAAATTTTATGGCAATAAATTATAATCATTAAAAATAAGACCGAGTCTTATCTGAAGGACTAGTCAAGAGTCTCCGTAACCGGCGAGCGTGTATGAGACGAACTATGAGAGTGGAGGAAGCCAGAGAGGTATGTAAGGAAAGAACCTGTTGGAACTCTGTACTCTCTGCCTACCCCGCAAGGGATCTGGCGTGATGACATAGATAGATTAAAAAAAGTTTACCTACTTATGTTTGAATAAATATCATTTTTACACACTTGCTATACTCCTATCACTATTATTTTCTCTGTACTGACGAAATACTGTTCATTCAGCAGAATTCTAGTTATTAAAGTTACTCTATTAGGTGGGGCTATTAAAGCGTGCATTTCTCGAAGCTGCCATAATGAAAACAACTCAAAATTAAATACGAAAGTTGAGCTATTAATCTTCACCTTAAGTAAATAGCTTCTGTTAAAACTTTATCACTATTATTGTATAGCGAACCTATCCAAAGTTAGAGATATTAATGCAAAGTTTGTACGTTGGTAATAATTTACCATTAAATGGAGCAGCTACGAAAACACCTCAAAGAGTCACTTTTACAGTTATCAAGCCAAAATATAGTGGGCCAAGGATATTTTGGCCCTTGGATTACATTAAGAGTGGGCGTTGGTGTGAAATTAGGGTTATCACTTCGTAAAATTTCCTTCATCCTGGGGAATATTTCAACAGGTGGGCCCACACGGTCACTAATTCGATAAACGGCAACTTTGCGACTGTCATAAAGTGACATTTTACTCGATGATAGCGTTAGTTCCGCTTTTAAGTGCGGGCCAAAAGATCCTTGTCGGACTGTAGTAGTTTAATTTTAAAAGACTGAACATTATCTATGATTGTAATGATAGGCTCTTACAATACACAACAGTCTCATAAAAATGCTTAGAGTTGCTCAGCGAGCGATGGAATTAACTATGATCGGGGTTTCTCTACGTGATCGAATCAGACATAAGGAGATTCGTAGAAGAACCAAGGTCACCGACGTAGCCCATAGAATCAGTAAGCTGAAGTGTCAATGGGCAGGCCACATCGGGTGCGAAGATCGGACGGACGTTGGGGCAGAAAGATTCTAAAGTGGATATTGAAGTGAAGTATTGGCAAGCGCAGCGTGGGACGGCCACCTACCAGATGGACCCACGATCTTCTGAGGATCGCAGGAAGTCATTGGATGCAGGTGGCATCGGACCGGCTGCGCTGGAGAGCGATTGGGGAAGCCTATGTTCAGCAGTAGACAAATATAGGCTGATATGATGATGATGTAATGAAAGGCTAAAGCCTTAGTCGTATGTCATAACAGACATGTCACAGCAAAAAGTTGCAAGTATGACATATAGTCTATTCCAATCAAACTTTAACACTTTTTGAAAAAACCATCACCATTTTATATGTTTTAGGGATTGCTATCTATAACAAGTATATATGAAGGCAACAGTATCTCCGAAGACATCGGAATGAAAATTCTGGTATAAATCCACGTTTTTATTTTAGGTAAAAATAGTTTTAAAGTTTGATCGGAATAGACGCCGTCTGACAAAAAATACTTTCACGCCCATATCCCCAACCGGGGGTAGCAGAGGATAATACACCTCATAAACATGTATTGATGAACATCAAATAACACTCACTTGCATCACCAAACAATAGTCCCGATGGTTTTGTAAGTCGTCGTGCGTCCTAAGAATCAATTGTCAACACAACCGGCAATCATAACGGTGATTACGATCCATTACCCAACTAATAGAAACACACACACAAAAACACTCCGTCACGCTTATATTCCCCAAGCAGGGGTGGCACAGGTGTACTGGGTACACCCACTTTTCGTCGACGATGTTAGGTCCCATATATACACCACATACACAAATACCCAGACCGAAACGAATTTTGTCCCATGCGGGAATCGAACCCTCGACTATTTGACCCAGTAGGCGGAGCGGCTTAATAACTGCGCTAAATCAGCCATCTATTCTCCACATACTCTGTATTCTATATCTACTCTGAAAGGATTATACGACCTAAGAATTACGAATATTACCTATTACGAACCATTACCTCACTAATATGGCTCATACCTTACACAATGTTACATAACCTAAATAAATAACTGTGTCAGCGACAAATGTCTTCAGCCTACTTTATAATACGTATGTACATACGCTCATCCTAATCTGGACTCTTATTCGTAGTAACCAATTTAATACGTAACGCGGCACGTCACGAAAACTTCTTGAAGTGACCTTTTAGTGCATTTTTAGCACCCTCGAGTAAAATCTGAGGTAGATTAATCGATAATTAATAAATATAGTAAATAAAGTTTATGTACAAATTTCACCATCTCTGAGTAGCCTTATCCGACCGTTAAACTAGTAAGTCTTATTTGCCAAGTAACGCTAATAGGGAAATAACTAACCAGCACTGTACTCAAGGGTTACAATGAGGCCCGTGACAGTCCGAAAATGGTGGTGCCAAACCCAGGCACGCACCTCTGTCTTTTCGAAAGCATGTGCGTATTAAAAATTAACTATCACTGGCTTTAACGGTGAAGGAAAACATCGTGAGGAAACCTGCATGCCGAAGAGTTTCTCGAAGGTATGTGAAGTTCGCCAACCCGCACTGGTACGTAATTGGATGGTTGAGTTGTACTGCAGTGACATACGGAATCTTTTCACAATGTTATCGTAACGCACCGCATTCGGTCCTAGAGAATAAGGGGCCTTGTAGACATACGAAAACTAACAATATTTGTATAGTTAATTATGACGAATAACATGTTATATCAACGAGACCTTTTCATGACAAAAGTGTAGAGAACTTCAGAACATATGTAACGTCAATTGCTTGGAATACACTAGAATTGAGCTTATCTAACTGCCTATTTGGTAGTAGCGTATAGGCGGTGCTCCCAAGGTTCTAGGTTCATTCACTAGACGTGATAAAAGTGTTTATTTTCTATAATCCTAAGTCGGACAAATCTTGTTTTTCTATGCCTGAAGTCTGGAATTGTGTCCGCCATATGTCCATAGGCTAGCCCCTTTTTTTTTACGTGGGGAAATCCTCATGGACTTCCGCCAGCCTCGGAGGAAGCTGGCGGGGCATGTCGGACTCTTACCGACTAAAACCCCACGATGACCGGCATCGACACTTCAGGGAAGGGCTCCGGGATCTCCGTTAGGACGCCCCTATGACATGGCACCTAACATCGTTGTCGGAAAATGGACATCCATTTTAGTGAGAGACAAATGATATTCCGATAAAAGCCCGGAAGATACAGACAGGACTATAGGCGTGGTCTTATTTCGAATTAGATCGATCCAAACCGTGTCTTATCTAAAGGATAAGTCAAAAAGTCTCCGTAACCGGCGAGCGTGTATGACACGAACTATGAAGCCAAAGAGGTATGTAAGAAAAAAACCTGTTGGAACTCTGTACTCTCTGCCTACCCCGCAAGGGATCTGGTTATGACGTGATGATATAGAAGATACCTACTACATTGAGACTTCGTCGGCAATACGTGGGTGTACACAGTACACTTATACCACTTCCGCTTAGAGAATGTAGGTATGACGGTACAAACTTATCTCTCTGCCTAATCTATGATAAATAGTGCGTTCCCTATTACAGGTTTTACGTAATCTTAATTGCTTACAAAGAAATTATATGACTCTACTGAAATCATTATCAAATTATCATCGACCCTGAAATTTGCTACGACAAGTTGCGTAAACTTACAGTGGGCCTAGCTGATTTTTTTTTAATACGAGTATTTTAGCAGGTTTTTTAATCTGAGGGAGTAGCTAGAAAAAATTAACGTTATCGTGACGCTAGTGACTTGATATGCTATCCTTGTTCCATACTAAGCCTTTAGATTAAAAAAAACTTTCTAAACCTATTCTTATACAACACGGATTCATACTTATCAATAAACAAATCAACAGAAATAAAACCACAAATCTAACGTGCTAGACAGTCATTATACCAATTACATAAATACATATTTTATACATTTCCTCTCACTTTTCTGAACGATTGTGTCCACAAGACATCTATGTATACACAGACTGATGTTTTTTGTCCTGGCGGAATTTATAAAAGTACTGGTAATATACAAAAAAAAACTTGAAGAAAAAACAAGAAAAGAAAATTAGATATTTTATATAAAAAAAAGGAACTAAACAATCGTATCTTACGGTTACGTGTGTGGTGATATGCCCATTCGAGCCGAGGGAAAATACAATACTATCCTACGATTTAGATGGGTATTATAATAATTATCAATAGTTAATCATCATCATCAATAATGTACGCCACCAACTGCCCTTTTTATTCTTATTTGTTTTCCTTCCAACGGTTGTCTGGAAGAAATTGCTGTTAGCAATAAGACCACCATTTGTACAAATTTTTGTATAAAATGTGTTTCTTTTTTTGTTTTTGCTGGTGTGTAATAAAGTGTATTCAATCAATCAATCAATCAGCCTATCGTAGTCCACTGCTGGACATAGGCCTCTCCTAACACGCGCCATTGCACACGGTCCTCCGCCTTCCGCATCCAGGTCGTCGGCCTATCTAGCTGGGGGCCGTCCTACCTTACACTTACCAAGTAGCGGTCTACACTCTAGGACAAGCTTGCTCCATCGGCCGTCGGTCCTTCTGCAGATGTGACCAGTGTATTATTATATTATTATTCTTAACTATAAATACGGTAGAAATGCGAGCTCTGCTGAAGATGTGCGGAGTGAAGCTGACCTACCGCATTAGCAACAGCGTAGTAAGAAAGCGAGAAGGTATAAAAAATAGTATCGGTGTAAAGATGAAAAAGGGCATGCTCCGTTGGTTCGGGCATGTAGAAAGAATGACAAAACAGATATACAATGTGAAATTGGAAGGATGCAGGTACCGGGGAAGACCTGGACTATCTTACCACGATCAAATAAACCGAGTCTCATCTGAAGGAAAAGTCAAGAGTCCCCGTAACCGGCGTGTATGAGACAAACTATGAGAGTGGCGGAAGCCAGAGAGGCATGTAAGGAAACAACCTGTTGGAACTCTGTACTCTCTACCTACCCCGCAAAGGATCTAGCGTGATGATACAGATATAGATAGATAGATTATTCTTAACATCAACTAAGGTTTATTTTGATTCACTGCCAAATGAGTATAAGTAAAAATAGAGGTTAAATAAAAGATTTAGCGTAGTGGTTAAGAACTTAAGGCGCTCCGCCGACTGTCTAATAGACGCGGGTTCAAAACTTTGTGCTATCCACAATTATTTGTTTCGGTCTGGATATTTGTGTATGTCTATTTTCATGTTTCTAAACGCACCCACGACACGAGTAAATCCTAGTGTGGGGCTACGTTTTATTAAAATAAATAGCGAGCTTTATTTAGTGTAAAATAATTAAGTGATTTGTCTTTTACGTATTACATAAATTTTTCGAGAATACAAAACAGTATATAATCACCACTGTCACGCCTATATTCTCCAAGCGGGGGTGGCATAGGGTTACTGTGTACACCCACTTTTCGCCGACGATGTAACGTCTCATGTAAGAAAGGGCGAGCCTATGGCCATACACTATATAATATAAAGATAAATAGGATGTTGTTGATACGATAAATACGAGGAACTCCCGCTTTGCAAAGGAGGGCAGTGGAATTTCATTATTCCTACTCCTCCTGTTTTTCTTTCTAATTAAATTTGTTGCGGGTTCTAAGACAAGGTTCAAACCTTGGTGACATCTAAGAAGACCATTGTGGATCCTGGCTTATAAGAATTACAATAGTGGGAATACGAGGCAGGCTTAGTCCCAAAAAAAAAGGAGGAACTGTAATACAAGTATTAGTAAAAATACGATCTGTAAATAGCTATAAGTTGTGTAAAATAATTAAGTATTCCGTCTTTTATGTATACTACAAATTCCTCGTGGATACAAAACAACAGTCTGTATAGATAACATATATAAATGTTTAAACATAAAGCGACGCTTCCGAAGATCTTCGGTGAGTGGTATGTGAAAGTAGCGAGTTATCATAACATATTCAAGACACGCGACGTACAACGGGACCGGTAGAGCACCGAACTGACGCAACTAATTATACATAACGCCTCAATAGACGAATGAACGAACGATCGACGAAGTGAAGCGAAAGTCATGCGTACTCGTAATGGTCGGCAATGCGATCATTTTTGATAACTTCGCTGTTGAGATTAAAGCGATGTGTAGTATGGAATATGTGCTTAAAATGTGAATAAAATAAATGTATTTACATATTTACTTAAGGAAATAAGGAATAAGTCCCAATATACACGAGTTTCCTTTATTATTCTTTAGTAGACTACGTAGTGTGGACTAGCGATGGGCGAATGATACGAAAAAAACTATCAAATGAATCGACAATTATAGTTAGACACATTCGATAGTCGATTCATTTGTCCTCACAAAAATATATTCGAATTACAATCGACAAACCTACTCTGCAGGAGATCCGTCATGATGATAGAAAACAAAAAACACCAAACACAAATTCCAACAAAGAAATTGGGCAAATTTCAAAGTATTTTTATGAATTATGTTTTTTACTCATTACTTATACTATACATAAATTAATATATGGAAAATTAAAAAAACATGTCCCGAATCCAATCTATTGAACGATACCAAACAATTGATGGTGTAATCCTTTCGTGTGTCGATTGCTTGCTTGTTACTAATGTAACGCGCGCGTGGTCAAAGCACTGGATAACAATCGACCACCAATCGAAGAATTGTGAATGTCTTTCGATTGCATTCGAATGAACGGAACAATCGAATAATTCGATAGTTTTTTAGAAATAATCGCTCATCGCTAGTGTGGACTAGAAAAAATAATAGTGAGTGCGATTACAAAAATGTAAATCTGATACACAAACATCCAGACCTAAAGAAACGCCACAAAAAATTAGTCGCATGCGGGAATCAAATTCGTAACTATTCGATTCAGTGGGCGGAGCAGTTTAAGCTCACAAGCACTAGCTAAGCCGTCCGTTAAAAAAAATAGAAAAAAATTAATAAAATAATCATAAAAAATTTCAGTAAATTTATTCTACAATATTCTGATTATATACAAAAACATACAACAACGAAAATGGGGCTGTAAAGCACATTTAAAGAATATATTCTAGTACCTATATTTTATGTAGCACAAACTCTCAATTCCAAAGATTCATACCTGAACACAGTAATTTTGAAGTGGCAAGTTTCAGACCCAATATTTCTCAAGTTTCTCAAAACTTTGTTCGATTAAAAATTTATTCCACCCTGATACAAATTTTGTATAAAATATTATGAACAAAAACACAAACAGCCGGTAATAAATACGAATACTATACCGTCAATAAACGCACCCAACCATGTTATTTACCAAACAAATTAATATTCAAACAAGGTTTGCAAATCGAACTTGCCTTTAATACAGATCCTAATTTAAATTGAAATAAACATTTCTTGTTATGTAAATAAACACCTTCCAACGGGCCCTGAAAACAAATCCGTTTTGTGGGTTCTTTTTGGTCAATTAAAATTAAAAGGTGAAATTTCGATCTCATTTATCGAAGGGTTTTACAATAATGACGTCAGGTATTGGCTTCCTTAACCGAATTTTGAAACATTTTGGAAATATTGCTTTCCGGTTCTATATAAAGCCTTATAATTCTTATGGAAACGGGGAAATGTAGTAACGGCGGTTAAGATTCAATTTTCAGATTTTTAGCAAAATCGAAAATAGAGCAGAACTGATGGACATTACCGTAACGCTGCCGAGAAAGCTTCTTTTTTTGTTTAACACTTTGAATATATAAATTAAGCATTTTTGTCGTCTTTACAAAAAGCATGTGGTGTTTACCTGTAATGGTTTGTCACACTTATGTTTAATCTATAATACTGTCACTGTACTGCCTCGTTGGTCTAGTGGCTAAGCGCATCGCTTTGTGAGCACGAGGTCCTGGGTTTAAATCCTAGGTCGGACAAGTGTAGTTTTTCTAACGAAAACTTCCCAGTACATTCCGGAGCCTGGAATTGTACCCGGTATATGGCAATAGACTCGCCCCCTATTACATGGGACCTAACATCGTCGGCGAAACGTGGGTGTACTCAGTACACCTCTGCCACCCCCGCTTGGGAATATAGGCGTGACGGTGTGTGTGTGTGTTACTGTCAAACCTAGTTGTAAGTATTAGTGTTTATAAGCACTGGTAAACCATAGTAATAAATAAATAAATGAAACCTTCTGTCACGTTATTCTTCATTTAGAAGGGGAAAAAGATAAAGCAGAAAGAAATTAAAGAAAAGCATTTTTGAACCACAACACAAGCACAATGATCTCAGAGGTTTTTTGAGTTCGAACAAGATATATATTACAATTATTATAGTACAGCGTTGGTATTCTGGCTGCACCTTTGTAAAACGGGTTTAAAATAAATTTAGTAAATTTTCAGTGTCAATAGGACGGCATATAATCTCGATAACGTTACGCTTCCGTCAGTCTATTTTTGCTAAACGCTCTGGTGCCGTTAATGAGCGGTGGCCATCATCAGCACAGGAAGCTAAAATGATACTTCTTATTAATTAATCCTTGCACAATAAGTAACATACCTACTAAATATTTTTCCAGTTCTTTATAACTGGGTTCAAGGAACAAAAAAGATTGAACTCGGTCAGTTGTTGGTATAAATTGTATAATGTCCTCGAGGTTCTCGAGGTGGCACCGAGGCGAGGGGAGTCAATGCACCCGCCCGAAGTTCAGTGCTCTTCCCGAGATATTCTAGACACGTGCTGAATGTTAAAACTTATATATCGCGTAAATGTATGTGACAGTTGAGGTTTTACCTAACAGCTTTTGAATTCACTCCAAAACGTATTTGGGAAATTGCGGTTCGGAAAATAAATCGGGAGACGTATAAGTTCTGCATAAGTTTTTGTTTCTTATACTAATTTACATACTTGAATTTCCTTTGAATTATTTCTAACAAGTAATATTGTGAACGATACTAGATTAGGTATACCTAACTACGTTCTAGCTGCTTGTTCATGGATAGTTTTGCACTTGTGAAGTGTCAAACAATTTGTGAATTACGAACCGCAACTCAATAGAAGAGATGTGATTTGGTTCGTTCCATCGTGTACGTTACTCCGTCACCAACGACCAGTCAATCAACGCGTCTATTCCTATCCTTGAATTCTCTAAAAATTTATGGCTTAAATATGACTAAAAAAATACTGTCTTATTATTATGCCTTACTAATAAATATTATACGCCACGTGTAGGCATACTTATAAAGCGTGTAAATGAAAGGTAATTAGGAGATAGACGTGTATAATTATTAAAAATGTTCTTTATTATTGCAACGAATTAAAGAGGACGAGAATTTCAATAAAAAGATCAAACGCTTTTATGTAATTTAATGTGTGTAAAATAATTCAATTTAGAACATATAAAAATAAAAGAAAATCATTTTAATTTTATTTTAATACATGAATATCAGTGGCGTGCAATAGGCTATTTGACAACATTGAAAAAAAAAATACATATTTCACTTCATTTGAAATAAAATTATGTGTATTTTTTTGCAAATTATACACTAGATAAAAACATGGATTGGTTGTAACTCTGGTGACGTCACATAGTGAACATGGCTTCCTCGACTGATGCGTTTTATGTTTTCTGGGTGTTATATTCGATCTTTAGAGCTATTTCTGAAACAGCCTTCTGGTAATTTTTGATAAATCGACTAGTGGCATATATATACGGTTTGTACTTGAAGATGGAACAGATTTTGTGTGAGCTGATAACAACAACTACCAAAGTTTGACGCATTTATGGTTAAGAATAACGCTGACTACTATTCTGCGGAACTTAAAAATGTAAAAACATAAGTGTAAGGACCCTTCCTTTCCAATTAAGCTATATTAAGGGGTTAGGTATTAAAAATGATATTTCTATCTATCTATATCATCACGCCAGATCCCTTGCGGGATAGGCAGTGAGTGCAGAGTTCCAACAAATGTTATTTAGTTTTATAAAAACCGACATTTTTAGCTACTATCTAGTATATGTAAAGTTAACTAGTTATCCTCACACATAAAAACATTTAAATGCGATAAAATGCTACTTTGATCGCTTCGAGCTAATTATAATCACATTTTTCGCTTTTTGGGATTCGTTGTACAAGAAACTTTTGTCTATACTATTAATAGACGTATTTGTACATTGTGACATTAAACACCATTATATCCAAAGAATTCAAAGAAAAATTATGAAATTCCCTTCAGCGACACTGTTTTAAGGTAACTTATTTACTTGTTTACGAGCGTATGACGTTACACATGTCATGGGACCGGCGCCATTATAGAAACAGCGTTTTTGGCGCATATTTAAATATTTTAACTTTATCATTGATTTTTATTGATATTAAAGTAGATTTCTCGGAAATATGAATGTAGTGTGCTTATTATGTAATACGAGGCAAGCTTTTTAAGTTTAGTCGTTTGAAGAAAAAACACAACTAGAACCTTATAGTACTTTTTATTGTTTTTCAAAGTATTCACCACGTAGCTTAATACACTTTTCCATTCGCTCAAACCAGTTATTATAACATTTATTCCACTCTAAAGTGGGGGTGTTCAAAATGGCTGGAACCTTTGACCACGAAGACTTTTCTTAATTTTAGGAAATGTAAAGAAATCGTTAGGGCTTAGGTCAGGACTGTATGGAGGATGGTCAAGAATTCCTACTTTTTCCTGCTTCAAATGCTCAATCGTTTGACGAGCGCTGTGTGAGCTTGCGTTGTCGTGGTGCAGGATGATGCGTCGCTTTGAGTTAGATTTTCGAAGTTTGGCGATGACTTGTGGTAAACAAACTGTGGTATACCACTCTGCGTTAACCGTTCTACGATCTTCAAGTGCAATAGTCGCAACATGGCCGGTTTTTCCAACGAACGTGGCCACCATCTTCTTGGAAGTGCTTCGAGAACGAACAACTTTAGTCGGCTTTGGAAAGACCCAGATTGTAGATTGTTGTTTGGAATCAGGATTGTAGGCATAGATCCAAGATTCGTCACCACTGATCATGTCGTAGACGTGATTTGACTCTCTTCGGTTGAACCTTTGCAGAGTTTTCTTACGCCATCTGACGCGGGCCGCCTTGTGATCGTCGGAAAGCAGATGCGGTATCCAACGGCAAACTAGCTTTCTCACACCAAGCGCTTCATGCAAGGTCTTCTGAATGGTTGTCCCTGAGATGCCTAATAGAGCCTTTATCTCTCGATACGTCATATGACGATCTTCGAGAATTATTTGTCTCACAGCAATGATGTTATCTTCAGTAAAGGCGGATTTTGGGCGTCCTTCGCGAGATTTGTCACTAACACTAGTATGTCTACGTTAGAATTCTAAATACCAGCGTTCGACAGTCCGCAGACATGGGGCTTCATCACTGAACACAGATGTTAGCTCTTCAAAATACTGAAGCCGTGTCAGGCCTCTTCTAAAGTGGTAGAAAATTATTGCACGAACATTTTCCTGAGAAAGATTCATTTTCGTACGTAACCTGACAGATTCCAATCGACGCTGTGACTAAACAATAGCATTAATCCTAATACTTTCAACTGTTTTGAGATTCAAAATTTAAACATTCGAATATAGAACAGTTCCAAATTCAAAATTGCCGGAAAATATGGAAACGACGGAACTTAAAAGGCATGCCCAGTAAAGAATAATTTAAAACGGTTTTCCAAAATTAGTCAAAATAGCCTAATAGAGAGGCAGTCGCGGAGTTGCCGTTTCCTATGAAATTATCCCAAGTTATTTTTTAATTAGTAACCGTGCGAACCCACCTGTTAAAACATATCCCTGGAAGTAGGAAAATTTTACTAAATGATAACCCTAATTTCACACCAACGCCCCCCTATCAATGTCATCTACGGGCCATAATATCCTTGTAGCACTATACGCTCCGTTTCGACTTGCAAATGTAAAACTGGGACCAAAACTGGTCATAAGCCTCTTTGCACCGACCGCGTTGTTGATTTTTTGTTGGTTTGTACAATTATGGATATAATACAATGGATTGAGCACTCTGCGAAAAAAACGGGATGACAAGGATACTCACTGAGAGCCCTACGTCTCTTTCTAAGTAGGGCGACCAAACATTGGTACAATTATGGACTTGTTGACATATAATTAACGTATAATTCTCGGGCACTGTTTATTGCCTTAATTCTTTATTTCTACGCATATGCCACATCTTAAATAAGTAGTAGTCAAAGTTTTTGATTAAATTGTCCATTTTCTTACTGACTGTATATTTTTTAGAATCTATAAATTTAGCTCCAAATATCGCAAAATTTAAGGATAGTCTCCTAGGACCGTTTTTCTGTATCTACAACGGTTGAGATAGCCGCCATTACTGTCTGACTGTAATAAATGGTAAATAAATATACTGTAAAATATTTAAACCACATCATAAATAGGTATAGTCCGTATTAGTTCTACCTTATAGTCACCGTACTGCATCGTAATGGGTGCGAGCGTGACATCGGGCTCCGGGTTATTGCTCTCACTCATCATGGTTTCTCGAGTTGTTTAAATCATAGAAAATTCAATGTTGTGTCTGTGAGTAAGAGTTTAATTTTCTTTTCTTTAATCCATTGTTTTATATCCTTGGTTTTTTACAACGGCTTTTGCAGGCAGTTTTTGCGTCTGTCTGTTTTTCTAGTGAAATGACGTTATGAGTTAGCTCATCGCTAAGATGAGGATCGATTAATTTAACTATACTCCTACACGAGTTTTGATTATAGAACGATTATTGTTCGATATATAGTCACTAAGGATAATTCTACTGATTTTATCGGAGCGTTAGAAGATTATTCATAAAATGTTTTTACATAATCAGACGTCGATCTGCGGTTAATATATTTGTACGTTAATTGTATTATGTAAGAATTTATCATCATTGTTATCTATATTTATATTATAAACAGGAAAGATTTGTTTGTTTGTAATCGAAAAACTCTAAAACTAAAGAACCAATTTCAAAAATTCATTCACTATTAGCAAGCTACATTAAACTCAAACTCAGATAATTTATTTTGCATAAACCCTGCGGGCACTTACAAATAATCAGTTTAGATTTTTTTTATCTAACCTAAATACTAAGCTACCACCGGATCGAAACTCGGCCTCCACTGAGAAGATCCGGCGAGAAACTCAACGAGCCTGTCTTTTTTACTACTTACTTTTTTCAATTATATTTATCATACTATGTGAGTACAATGTTTATGTAACAATTAAAAAGTTAGGATCTATCTCCAGTGCCTTAGGATCGTGATATGAGACCAATGATGTTATTTCTAAAGAGTAAGTGTCTAAAGGATTCCAGATGGGCCAGTCCCCACAAGCAGCACCCGTTCACGAGTATGACTACTGGAGCAGCCATTACTTCCCTCGGCCATATCCAGAACTAACATAGACCCGAGCCGACAACAGTGATACCTGCACTGTTGTCGGCCGGGTGCGACGCCGCCGATATAAAGAAGTAAAATAACACATTTTTGTTGGCAGCTTATTTTATTATGTAATGGAAATCAAAGTGTCGATAAATCCTTCAAAAACATTGTACTTTTATTACGTTTATATCTACATATTTGTTTTTATCAAAACAGATTTATTACGACATCCCACGAAGAATACCCTTATTTTATTGCCTACCAAAGAAAATATAATAAAAACAGGTTATATTGGTATATCTATTTTATTTCCCAAAAGCGTAAATATATATATATAGTACATTAGCGGCATCTTTATGATTTATGCGGCGTTTTTCCACATAGTTTTATATAAACCGCAAATATTATTATGATATGTATCATGTTAATACATCATTAATGCCAATGCCAAACCATAACAAATACCGCAAGCGGTAGTTCAAGCGAGGCAGTACTCTGGTGCCACACCGGAAGAGGGCTCGCTTGGGCTGAGTGTTGCCGGAAGCAGGGCACCACTCTCTGGAATGGCGATACACATGGCATCCAAAGCCCTAGTTAGTTGGGTTACTGCTAGGAGATCAAAGCCCACAGGTGCCGTAAGTGGTGCCTAAGGGGCTTGTAAGATGAGAGGATGGGCAGCAGCGTCCTCTTAATACCTACTAACGCTATACTGCGATCGCCAACCCGCCTGCCAAGCGTGGCGATTATGGCATCATCCCTCTAATGACATCCACACATATTAAACGGCCCCCAGTCCCCGGCGGCCCCGCTAGTCCTGGCCACGGTAGCAGCCACGGTAACGGCGGGGCAGGGGGTGCTAAGAATCCCCGGAAGAGGCATGGCTACCGACAACGAAGACCATTGGCCCTGGCAACTTTTAACACGCGCACACTGCGAACTGACGAAAAGATCGACGAGTTAGAGGAAGAATTGAGCAAGTTACACTGGGATATCATAGGATTATCTGAAGTCCGAAGAGAGGGTGAGGACTCGATAACACTTAAATCCGGTAACTTGCTCTATTTCCGGGAGGGCGACCAGCAGTCCCAGGGTGGTGTCGGGTTTATAGTCCACAGGTCTCTCGTGAACAACGTTGTCAAGATCGAGAGTGTGTCGACCGGGGTAGCGTACCTGATATTCAAAATGACTGAAAGGTATTCACTGAAAATTATACAGGTATACGCACCGACTTCGACACACCCCGACGATGAGGTAGAGGCTATGTATGAGGACATATGTAGAGCCATACATACCCCTAAAACTCACTACACCGTTGTCATGGGGGACTTTAACGCGAAACTGGGCAGACGAGGCCACGATGAGCTGAGAGTGGGAACCTTTGGTACTGGACAACGGAATCCCCGGGGCCAAATGCTGGCTGACTTCATGGAGAAGGAGGAACTCTTCATGATGAACTCCTTCTTCCAGAAGCGGGAACACCGTAAATGGACCTGGGTGAGCCCCGATGGTGTTACAAGAAACGAGATAGACTTCATCATGTCGACGAGGCGGCACATATTCAATGATGTCTCTGTGATTAACGCAGTTAAAACTGGAAGTGATCACCGACTAGTAAGAGGCACATTAATTATCAACTTCAAGCTTGAAAGGTCTAGACTGATGAAGTCTACACTCCGTCCAGCACCTGTCCAGATTCAGGAGCCCGATAGCTTTCAGCTCGAACTGCAGAATCGCTTCGAAGGTCTAGGTGAGTGCATAAACGTGGACGATTATAACAGCAGGGTAGTGGAAACTGTCCATACGGTCGGGCTCAAGTTCTTTAAAACCCACCGTACAAAAAGAACCAAAAAGCTCTCAGGCGTTACCCTCAAGCTTATGGAGGAAAGACGCAGGATGATCTTGCAGTCTCCAGAAGAAGTTTCCGAATGCCAGCGGCTCAATAGGCAGATCTCTAAGTCTCTGACTCGCGATGTACGCGAGTATAATACTGAAAAAATAAGAGAGACTATCGAGCGCAACAAAGGCCCTAAAGTGTTTGCAAGGGATCTGTCTATCGGACAGAGCCGGCTGAGTAAGCTGAAGACCGGAGACGGCAGGATTGTGTCCTCTACACCGGAACTCTTGAGGGAAGTCGAGAAGTTCTACGGCCAGCTTTACACATCAGTACAATCACCTGTCTGCAATCCGGCTATAGACCCAAGAGCGAAATTGACCCGACACTATTCCGATGACATCCCGGACATCAGTCTGTGCGAGATTAGTATGGCTCTCAAACAGCTCAAGAACAACAAGGCGCCAGGCGATGACGGTATAACAGCCGAGCTTCTCAAGGCTAGTGGAAAGCCGATATTGAGGGCTCTCCAGAAACTATTCAACACCGTCATCCTCGAGGGCAAAACGCCACAGTCATGGCGCGGAAGTGTGGTGGTTCTCTTCTTCAAAAAAGGTGATAAAACCCTCTTGAAGAATTATAGACCCATCTCACTTCTGAGCCACGTCTATAAACTGTTTTCGAGAGTCATCACGAATCGTCTCGCGCGCAGACTAGATGACTTCCAGCCTCCCGAACAAGCCGGTTTCCGAAAAGGCTTCAGCACCATAGACCACATTCATACGCTGCGACAGGTCATACAGAAGACTGAAGAGTATAACCTGCCACTATGCTTAGCGTTTGTGGATTATGAGAAGGCCTTCAATTCGATCGAGACTTGGGCTGTACTACAGTCTCTCCAGCGGTGCCAAGTTGACTACCGGTATATCGAGGTGCTGAATAGTTTGTACGAAAACGCTACTATGTCAGTCCGCCTTCAGGACCAGAGCTCGAAACCTATTCAACTGCAGCGTGGTGTGAGACAGGGAGACGTTATATCCCCGAAACTGTTCTCCGCCGCGCTGGAAGATGTCTTTAAGCTTCTGGACTGGAGAGGACTAGGTATCAACATCAACGGCGAGTACATCTCTCACCTTCGATTTGCCGATGATATCGTGCTCATGGCGGATACCCTGGAAGACCTCAGTGCCATGCTCGATGACCTCAGTAGAGTCTCTCAACAAGTAGGTCTTAAAATGAACATGGACAAGACGAAGATCATGTCAAACGTCCATGTAGTACCAACTTCTATAAAGGTTGGAGACTCTACGCTCGAAGTTGTTGACGATTATATATACCTGGGACAAAGAATCCAATTAGGTAGGTCCAACTTCGAGAAAGAGGTCAATCGTCGATACCAGCTCGGTTGGGCGGCGTTCGGGAAGCTACGTAACATCTTCTCGTCCAAAATTCCGCAGTGTCTCAAGACAAAAGTCTTTGACCAGTGTGTGTTGCCAGTGATGACTTACGGCACTGAGACATGGGCACTTACGATGGGCCTCATAAGAAGGCTCAAGGTCACCCAAAGGGCGATGGAGAGAGCTATGCTCGGAGTTACCCTGCGGGATCGAATCAGAAACGAGGAGATCCACAGGAGGACGAAAGTCACTGACATAGCACTCAGAATTGCTAAACTTAAGTGGCAGTGGGCGGGGCACATCGCTCGTAGAACTGACGGCCGTTGGGGCAGAAAGGTTCTCGAATGGCGACCACATACCGGAAGACGTGGAGTGGGTAGGCCCCCTACAAGATGGACCGATGACCTGGTGAAGGTCGCGGGTAGAAGTTGGATGCGTACAGCACAAAGCCGGTCGTTGTGGCGGTCTTTAGGGGAGGCCTTTGTCCTGCAGTGGACGTCTTTCGGCTGAAGAAGAAGAATGCCAATGCCTTTAATGAGTGACGGATGATTTAGCGCAATGGTTAAAGCTTAAAGCCGCTCACCGTTTCTAATAGTCTAATATTTGTGTATGTGAATTTTCATGATTGTAAATGCATCCACGACACAGAAATAAATCCTAGTGTGGGCTACGTATAAAAAAAAATCTTTTCCGACATACACTGAAAAATGAGGTAATATTTTACCACCAATACCTACAAGTTCTGATTAATACAGAGCAGGAATACACAAAACCGCAAAATCATGAAAAAATACAGTGATCCCTATATATACCGAGCGGAGCGGAGTAGATGTGTCAACATCTGTTACACATGTGTTTAAACATGACTGTTTAAACCCGTGTATCTTCCGAAACTTGATGGTCAAATAATAGGGGCGTGCCTTCGGTCATTATACCGGACAAAATTGCACGCTGCAGACTTGCTCCGAGATATTTTTTATAGAAAAATCACAATGTCCGATCTAGAACTTATTACGCAGTGTAGGCGCAAGGCTGATATCTATATACCTACTCGTATAATATATAAAGAAGAAACTTGGACTAAAGTCGGTCAAGTCAACGGATGCATTCCTACGTTGCTCTTGACATTCCACCTTGGTTAAATAACTACATAATACTGCGGACAGAAAAGGAATACGCACTTAATATATCCCGTAAAGTTTATCTTTAAATCTTATTAACTTGCGTGAAGAAGGCTTTTTATAGTACTCGCAGGTGGACGTAAATGTTTACTTACATATATTATAGGCGCTCGTTGCGCTGTGCGACGCGGTGTTCTTACCGATCACCAAGGTTAAGCAGCGTTCGACTCGGTCGGCCTGAGATGGGTGACCGTTTGTGGCATTTTCATATTCGAGCGTCTCCGTGCTTCGGAAGGCACGCTAAGCGGTTGGTCCCGGTTACCACTTAATGTGGTAGTCGTTAAGCCAAGTTGGAAACATAGGCGGCTTCATAAGTTCCAACAGCAGGTGGCCACAAACCTGCCTCCACCAATCCGCACTGGATCCGCGTGGTGGAGTATGACCTAATCTCTCTCACCTCGATTTGTGCGAGAAGGCCTTTGCCCAGCAGTATAGGGCAGTATAGGCTGGTATTATTATATATTATAGAGTACAAAAAATAGAATATTTTTACATCATCGTAAATATTTGACATTGAAACAAGTTCAATGATTTATTTTTGGATCATATACAATTTTAGTTGCTATATAATTACCGAATTATGAATAAACATATATTAGTCATGCCGCATACCTTTCTATACTAATATTATAAAGAGATTTGTATTTTTGTATGTTTGTAACGAATAAACTCAAAAACTACTGGATAGATTTCAAAAATTTTTTCACCCTTAGAAAGCTACGTTATCCAGAAGTAACATGGGCAATACAACATAGACCCGGTAGGTGGCGCTGTTGTCGACCGGTTACGAAGTCGCGGCAAACTGCTAGTATCATATAAAATAATATGACAAATCCAAGTAGAATACTTGGCGTATCTGATACTCATTTCTTAAAATCGCGGGTAATATTTCTCTATCTATCTATCTATAATATCACACCAGCTTTCTTGTGAGGTAGGCAGAGAGTAATATTAAATATGTAATATTATAATTTTATAGATAAAACCAAATGGATGCTTAAAGACGTTTTAAGGATTAAATGTATTCGAAGACGGGTACATTTTACCTATTAAATTCTATCTATCTATATCATCACGCCAGATCCCTTACAGGGTAGGCAGAGAGTACAGAGTTCCAACAGGCTCTTTCCTTACATACCTCTCTGGCTTCCTCTACTCTCATAGTTCGTCTCATACACGCTCGCCGGTTACGGAGACTCCTGACTTGTCCTTCAGATCATTAAATTCTAGTATGGGAATAAAGAGAATTTAAAGGATAATAAATTAATATTCTAAAACAACACAGATGGAGAGAAGTTTAGAATCGCAAGTCTTTTCAGTCAAGTAAATACATTGAAGCAATTGACTTAAATATTGTTACCGCCCGAGAAAATTAGAGCTCGCTAACTCAACGTAACCTATAGAAAGACCTGCAAGGTCGTCTGGGAGTCAAAAGATTGCTTTTTCGTAATTTATAAGGGTTAAAGTTTTAGTACCTCAGTTAGACTTATATTAAACAAGTGACCCGCTCCGATATGGATATAGATAGAACTTATAGGTTGTGAAACAATCTATCTATAGGTGAAAACTTGGACGGACGGATGGACGCTTTGGCGTAGTGGTTAAGAGCTTAAGTCACTCCGCCGGCTGGGTCGAAAAGTCACAAGTTCGATTCACGAAAGGGACAAATCTTTTTGTAATCCACAATTATTTGTTTCGATCTGGGTATTTGTGCATGTGAATATTTATGTTTGTAAATGCAACCACGCCACAGGAGTAAATCCAAGTGTGTAGCTTTTTTACGTTTTTAAAAAAAAAACTAACTTAATGATAATGAGTTGTTTTTGAGATGAACGCGTTACAAACTTAGAAAAGAAGCATTGGGTGACGTGAATTGTTACGTGCTAAGGATTTATAAAATCTATGTGTCAACGTTCTTCAAATAATTATACTCCTCTTCATTATATTTACTTATACCAGAGTTTGAAAACTACAACTATAGCAAATCAGAACCCACAATGCAAGAAAGACGAGATTACACTTTCCTCCCCGCAAAATGTCATCTCTTAATTAATGTTGGTCCTTTGTTTATTTTTTAAGGTTTTGTGTATTTTTTAAGGTAAACTTATCTTATTTCGATACAGTCGTATACCTGAGGGTCTCGATGACGTAGGCTAAAGGGAATCTTTTATAACCTGTTTCGAGAAACAAGGCAGCCACAAGACGTGGTTTAGGTACTAAATAAAACAGCGGGAGTTGAGTGCATTCACACGTATTTGAGATACCAAGAAGAAATGTGGCGTTCGTATTAAGCCTGATTTATTCATGCGAATATTATGGATGTTTGTTTTCTTTTCGCTTTGATTGGATAATAAAAATAAATATAAGGCATTTGTTAGCCGAAAAGAACAGAGATTCAACTAAAAAATTAGAATAAGAGGAATCAACCCTTATAGTTGTTTAAATTAAAGTGCATATTCAAATAATCAAGGTTTTGTGGGTTGTCATTATTCCGTTTGGTTAGCGAAATGTATTCATCAAATTATAAAATGAAGCTGTCTTATTTTTTGATGTGTATTGAATGCTCTTTCATGTCTAGTGATATATGTATTGTGTATTGAGAACCTTAACAATACATTCCTTCATTGACCACAGACTTTTATCTGCTGAAACCATTGTCAAAAGATGTCAGGATGCAAAAGAAGATGGCTATTTGAAGCGGTAATTTATTGAGCATTGGAACAGTATGGCATTATTAATTTTTATTTCATTTAGAAGAGGTGGATCTGATATTTTTAATTGTTTTATTTTTACATTGACATGATACGCAGTATATATTATAGAGTAGAGATGCCTGACGATGGCGAGTCTATTATTAGCAGTCTGTGTTTATCAAGAATGGTCAAGAACAACTAGGTGTTTTATGCATAAATAAATCGATGAAGCTTAGATACTTCATTGTTACCCAATAATTTCAAAACGATTTATTTGTAAATTTCAATTAATTTACTCTTTCCAAAATAATTGTCTTTTTTTGTTATCAATTTCATCGTTCTTTTAATACGGATGATATTTAAACAGATTATAAAACTTTGAACTATTAAAAGCCTAAAAAATCTTATAAGACCGACAGTGGTCCTAAGACAGTTTTTATGGGTATTTCTAAAGCAGAAACGAATCAATTATAATAAATCAATTGTGTAAACTTGTGTCGAAAACACTTTAACGATATTTTTACCGTTCTGTTGCAGCGAGTGACAAAAACTCTTGAACTCCGAACGTCACAACTCTATAATATTTTTCACATAGGATAGGTAGTGACAGTTCTAATTGCCAAACGAAATTATACTTTATTCAATGGCAGTAAGAGGCCTGACCCGTTTCTATACTTATGGTTTTATGCCTTAACCTCATTGAAATAAATATTAATATCGTTTGGCAGTTAGAACTGTCACTACCCATCCTATGTAAAAATACTATAGAGTTGTGACGTTCGGAGTTCAAAAATCCTATAGTTTGTGTGGACCGCACTACTACGAGAAAATTTTATAAGAACAGGGGTTGATATGCCATCCTTGTCACACTACAAATTTACTTAATAAACATAAATGTGGCAGTACGCTTTCGTCACACTAACGTTCTTCTCTTCGTGATAATCTTTCTGGGACCAATCTGGGGGCAATCTTTAGATAACTTTGTGATAAAATGATGTAATGGAATGGTATTCGGTATGCCACTGGAGTATTGTAAAGCAATGATTATGTGAAGTTAATGTAACGCGGCGCGTTACGTGTTTAACAAATCAGGGACCTCGGATAATGCACTATAAGCTATATTTAATAGCGATGCACGCATGCAGCATGTTTTCTTAATTTAATTTATGATTGAAAATAACTCTCTCTCTCTCTCTCTCTCTCTCTCTCACTCTTTAGTGATATTTAGAAGAAAAATATTGAAAGTACTGTCTACCTATAACATAACAATAGTTGTCAGATTCTGTACTGGAGCCCCTCCGCTTATTTTTAATTTTCTGTCAATAGCGTGGTTTTATCAACGGGCCTAACACGAACAGAGCCTAACAAGAACATGAGGTTAGCATGACGCTATAGAGTTGATATGCCATCCTTTTCACACAACAAATTTACTAAATCAAGATGAATGTGACAGCGCGCATTCCTGAAAACTTTACAATTACGTCATTTCTTTTCGTGCTAAGCTGTATGTCCTTTATTTTCCAGTATTATCTCCATCACTAACCACTATTCTCTGTATATTGTTGTTATCATATTCATTAGCCCGAATCAGTCCACTGCTGGACAGAGGCCTCTTCCAAGGCACGTCACTGAGTCCGGTCCTCGGCTCTTCTCTTCCAACCCCTGCCAGCCATGTTGCGTACATCGTGACTCCTCCTAGCAGAGTGGCTTCCAGTACGTGTGCCCAGCCGCGGTCTCCACTCAAGAACACATCTACCGCAGCAGTTATCGGTCCAATGGCAAATATTACCAACAGTATAATTTTCTTTATTTCGCATATTTTAGTTATAATAAATTATAGATTCAAAAATTAAAAAAAACACGCTTGAATAGCAAGACTAACTAAAACGGAAAAAATATTTTTTAACTATGAAGAGTTTGTTCTATAGAGATATAAAGATAAATAATTTGTGCTAAGTTTAAAATAAGAATTAAGTTATTAAAGAAATAATTAATTGTATTATAAAAAAGCGAGGAGTGATTGACATCTTTTAATCTATAAAATACAGATGAAGCTAATAAAAGCGTGGTAAAAATCTAGTTTAATGATACGAAATAGGGAGACGGTGCGTGTTAAGTTAATTTAAGTAGGTATGTGATGTGTCATTTATTTTTGACAAAATATTGTGTAAGCACAGAACAGTCAGTTTTATGTGAAATATACAGCGTGATAACACAGAAGCAGTGGTATGAGTAACGACATCTTTTGACGATTAAGATCGAAATAAAGATAACGCTAGATCTTAAGTTTTGTCACTATTTTGTGTTGACTGTTTAAAAATGTTAAATTCACGAGTAAACAACTTTAAGACGTATGCAACTAGTGCCATTAAAGCGCAGTTTTATGGTGCAATTTCACATGCATATATTTTTTAATACCCATTTTAGTTACTTCGTGAAGTACTTGAGCAATTTAGGAAAACAATTTATTTAAAAAAAAATACTACTGCATCGTAATGTTGAAATAATTTAACAACGAGGATAAATTAACATGACAGACAAATTAGAAGCTTAAACTATACTATCTTTTAAATTACTGGACTGAAATTCAGTTTTGTTGTTAAAACATATTTAATATAGATTGTTTCAAATATCCGAAACTAGTTATTTTTATATTAATGTATAATATAAAAAAACGAACTAACAACCTATTTTAAATAAATAATAATACAGTACATGTTTAATGTCCATGTCGTACCCACCGCACTCACCGTTGGGAACTCTACTCTTGAAGTTGTCGACGAATACATTTACCTGGGACAGGCAGTCCGGTTAGGTAGGTCCAACTTTGAGAGAGAGGTCAATCGACGAATCCAACTCGGCTGGGCAGCGTTCGGGAAACTGCGCAACATCTTCTCATCCAAAATACCTCAGTGCCTAAAGACTAAAGTTTTTAGTCAATGTGTGTTACCAGTGATGACATATGGATCAGAGACGTGGTCTCTTACAATAGGTCTCATAAAAAAGCTCAAAGTTGCTCAGCGAGCTATGGAAAGAGCTATGCTCGGCGTTTCTCTACGTGATCGAATCAGGAATGAGGAGATTCGTAGAAGAACCAAGGTCACCGACATAGCCCTTAGGATTAGCATGCTGAAGTGGCAATGGGCTGGCCACATAGCGCGAAGATCGGACGGGCGTTGGGGCAGAAAGATTCTAGAGTGGAGACCACGTATTGGCAAGCGCAGCGTGGGACGACCGCCTGCCAGATGGACCGACGATCTTGTGAAAATCGCAGGAAATCGTTGGATGCAGGTGGCATCGGACCGGTTACGCTGGAAAGCGATTGGGGAGGCCTATGTTCAGCAGTGGACAAGTATAGGCTGAAATGATGAATACAGTAAAAAGTAGCAATATATAATATACTATTTACAAATGTGCCAAATCGCTGGCGCAGAAGGCTGGCAGCGTTCCCGCGCTGGATAGCAATGCTGATCCTTTGCGTGAGGTACGTGCCAGCCCTCTGGTCACGTGTAGTGTCGACCAGTCTTTTAGACAGTTCCCCAAAGATGCGATGGGCACTTGAACCCCATGGACCCAAACGGCTCAAATAAGCATCCTTTATCCAGGTTGCTGTATTTGCGCCGTTTGCGGCACTCGGCAGAATCCGAAGTTTTTTTTTTAATTTCGATAAATTTACCATAAGTAGTTAGTAATATTGATAGCTGCAGGCGCATTTTACATCCACAGCTACTTAAAGTGCTATACTATTCATATCTATATCGAGAGTGGGAAGAAGAACTTGGGGTAGATTGACACAGGATCTCGAAAAATGGCACAAGAGGGAGGAGGGTTATGCCCGGCAGTGGGTTGTAGAAATCTGACGATGATTAAATTAAAATTACAAGCAATATTTTTCATGCCTATGAAAATTACAAAACAGATATACAATGCGAAAGTGGAAGGATGGAGGTACCGAAGAGGACCTAATATTACCATGACCAAATAGAACGGTTTATCGGAAAGGCAAGTTAAGAGTACGCTGTAACCGGCGTGTATGAGACCAATGAGAGTGGAGGAATCTAGAAAGGTCTGTGAGGAAACAATCTGTTTAAACTCTGTGCTCTCTGACTACCCCGCAAAAGATCTGCCGTGATGATAGATAGATTTTCCATGCCCTTACAATGAAAATATTGAAGTGTTCTTATTAATTAACAATGCGTGCGGATTAAGAACAGTGAATATGCGACCTTCAGTTCAAAGCCCATTAAATAGACATCCTGCATGATAGTTACGATGTATATAATACTAATTACCGTATATTTATTATTCCATTACTGCGCGTTAACCAGGTACGCACAACGTGACTCGTCAATATTATTTATCTTTGAAATTAAATTTAAATTAAACATAAACATGAAATGCATTAGGCATAAACACGGCAAGTCTTTAGTCGACTGCGCTTGCGTCATACTTGTCAATCATTGCTTAAAGTACTTATCTTTTCTGGAACACATTTTAAACGCTTACCAACTCGTCCGGTTAAGATATAAAAGAACCTGAGCATCATTTATAAGGGGAAAACCTTTTTTTGCCTATCAACTTTTGGCCTTCACAAATAAATGATTTTATGTAGCTTGTACAATTAAATAACCCCATACCTACTAGACATTACTTCTTCGTTGTGGAAATGTTTATAATAATAAATAATAATATTGGCCCTTTTAAGAAACTGTCCCACCGTTGGGCAAGGGCCTCCTCTCAGACTGAGAGGGTTTAGGCCACAGTCCACCATGCTGGCTCAATGCGGATTGGGGAACTTCACACACCTTTGAGAAACACTCAGGCATGCAGGTTTCCTCACAATGTTTTCTTTCACTGTTACAGTAAGTGATAGTTAATTTTTAATACACATATGCTTTGTATAATATATTTACAAACGTAAAATTCACATACACAAACACCCAAACTGAAACAAATATTTGCCAGTCATACAAACATTTGTCCCATGCGGGTATCGAAGCCGCAACTACTCAATCCAGAGGCCGGAGCGGCTTAAGCTCTTAAAGTCTCGCTACATAGCCGACGCAGCGCGACTGGAGCGCGACGGTCGCGTGGCTTGGGGAGTTGTAATGTACTAAAATTAATGCCGCGTGGTTCCCGGCTTAGAATAGGACCAACCCATCTCATCCCATCGGGTGTCGTACAAGGCGACTAAGGGAAAACTAGGGAATGGGCAGCAGCGTTCCCTTAGCACTTCGACGACCAATAACTGCGCTCGCCAACCCGCCTGCCAAGCGTGGCGAGTATGGCAAACACCCCCAATTATGGAAGAATGTAAGAAAACCAGGCCCCTAGTCCCCGGCGGTCCTGTTCGTCTTGGCCACGGTAGCAGCCATGGTAACAACAGGACAAGGGGTGCTAAGAATCTCCGGCAGAGATTCGGCTACCACCAACACCGAAAATTGGCCCTGGTGACATACAACGCACGCACGTTAAGGACAGATAAGAAGCTTGTTGAGCTGGAAGAAGAGATAAACAAGTTGCGGTGGAATATTGTTGGTTTATCGGAGGTCCGAAGAAAGGGCGAGGACACGATAACCTTAAAATCCGGCAACTTGTTTTACTACCGGGAGGGCGAACAGCAGTCCCAAGGTGGTGTCGGATTTATCGTCCACAAGTCACTCATAGACAACGTTGTGTCCATCACTAGTGTGTCGAGCAGGGTAGCGTACCTGATACTCAGAATATCCAAAAGATATTCGCTGAAGGTCATACAGGTATACGCACCGACCTCGGCATACTCAGATGATGACGTCGAAGTAATGTATGAGGACATTAGTAGAGCCATACATACTTCCAAAGCACACTTTACAGTGGTTATGGGTGACTTCAATGCGCGGCTGGGCAAACGGGGCGATGATGAATTGAGAGAGGGGCAATTTGGATATGGGCAACGCAACCCCAGGGGTCAGAGGCTGGCCGAATATCTGGAGAAGGAGGGACTCTTTATGATGAACTCTTTCTTCCGGAAGCCGCCTCATAGGAAATGGACCTGGATGAGCCCTGATGGTTCCACAAAAAATGAGATAGACTTCATCATGAGCACCAAGCGACAAATATTTAATGATGTCTCCGTGATTCACAGGGTAAAAACCGGCAGTGATCACCGAATGGTCAGAGGCACATTAAATATTAATGTCAAAATGGAAAGATCGCGTCTGATGAAGTCTACGCTCCGACCTTCTAATGCACATATCCAAAACCCCGAGAACTTTCAACTCGAATTGTCAAACCGCTTCGAATTGCTAGACAGCAGCGCATCAGTGGACGAAATCAACAATAGGTTGGTAGAGACTGTCCATACGGTCGGGTCCAAGCATTTTAAGCCCCACCGTAAAAATAGGCCTCAAAAGCTACCTGACTACACCCGAAACCTTATGGCTGAGCGACGTACCATGACACTCCAAACCTCCGATGATGCTAAGTCCTATAGGCAGCTCAATGGACAGATATTGAAGTCCTTGCGACACGATTTACGGTCCTTCAATACAAGACGTATTGAGGAGACCATAGAGCAGAACAAGGACTCCAAAGTGTTTGCAAGAGACGCGTCTATTGGGCAAAGCCAGTTGACGAAGCTGAAGACGGAGGACGGAAACGTAACGTCGAATAGGTCAGAGGTGCTCAGGGAGATAGAGAGGTTCTATGGGCAGTTGTACACCTCAGTAGCTGAACCTGTTGTTGACTTGGTAAAAGACCCAAGAGCCAAGCTAACCCGACACTACACTGAAGATATCCCGGACATCAGCCTGTACGAGATTGGGATGGCTCTCAAACACCTTAAAAACAACAAAGCGCCGGGTGAAGACGGAATTACCGCAGAGCTTCTGAAAGCGGGCGGATCGCCGGTACTTAAAGTCCTTCAGAGGCTGTTTAATTCCGTCTTGCTCGAAGGAAAAACGCCGGAAGCGTGGAACAGGGGTGTGGTGGTACTCTTTTTCAAGAAAGGTGATAACACTTTACTGAAGAATTATAGGCCCATCACACTGCTGAGCCATGTTTATAAGTTGTTTTCGAGAGTCATCACGAATCGTCTCGAACGCAGGCTTGATGACTTCCAGCCTCCCGAACAAGCCGGTTTCCGGAAAGGCTTTAGTACCATAGACCACATACATACGCTGCGGCAGATTATACAGAAGACCGAGGAGTATAATCGGCCACTATGCTTGGCGTTTGTGGACTATGAGAAAGCCTTCGATTCGATAGAGACTTGGGCGGTTCTTAGATCTCTCCAGCGATACCGCATTGACTATCGGTACATCGAAGTGTTGAAGTGCTTGTATAATAACGCCACCATGTCAGTCCGAGTACAGGGGCAGTGCACGAAGGCGATCCCCATAAAAAGAGGAGTAAGGCAGGGAGACGTCATTTCTCCGAAACTGTTTACGGCCACCTTAGAGGACGCCTTCAAGCTCTTGGAATGGCAAGGACTTGGCATCAACATCAATGGCGAATACATCACTCACCTTCGATTTGCCGACGACATTGTGGTCGTGGCGGAGTCGCTGGAAGATCTAGGACGAATGCTCGGTGACCTCAACAGAGTATATCAACAAGTGGGTCTTAAAATGAACATGGACAAAACGAAAATAATGTCTAAAGTCCATGTCGTACCCACCGCACTCACCGTTGGGAACTCTACTCTTGAAGTTGTCGACGAATACATTTACCTGGGACAGGTAGTCCGGTTAGGTAGGTCCAACTTTGAGAGAGAGGTCAATCGACGAATCCAACTCGGCTGGGCAGCGTTCGGGAAACTGCGCAACATCTTCTCATCCAAAATACCTCAGTGCCTTAAGACTAAAGTTTTCAGTCAATGTGTGTTACCAGTGATGATATATGGATCAGAGACGTGGTCTCTTACAATAGGTCTCATAAAAAAGCTCAGAGTTGCTCAGCGAGCTATGGAGAGAGCTATGCTCGGCGTTTCTCTACGCGATCGAATCAGGAATGAGGAGATTCGTAGAAGAACCAAGGTCACCGACATAGCCGTTAAGATTAGCAAGCTGAAGTGGCAATGGGCGGGCCACATAGCGCGTAGATCGGACGGGCGTTGGGGCAGAAAGATTCTAGAGTGGAGACCACGTATTGGCAAGCGCAGCGTGGGACGACCGCCTGCCAGATGGACCGACGATCTTGTGAAAATCGCAGGAAGTCGTTGGATGCAGGTGGCATCGGACCGGTTACGCTGGAAAGCGATTGGGGAGGCCTATGTTCAGCAGTGGACAAGTATAGGCTGAGATGATGATGATGATGATGAAAATTTACGGGAGACGCCACACAACGCAGCCCGGTCGGTGCGACGGCAAACGTCACAACCCAACGTAGCCGAGCGCTTCCGTCGCGCTTCAGTCGCGCTCTGTCGGCTGTTCGACCAAACCCTTAACCACTGAATCAAGCCATCGGTGCGTCCGTTTGTATATTAACATAATACATACAGCTGGGCAGAAATTACTTCTTCTTCTACAGGACAAAGGCCTCCCCTAAAGACCGCTACAACAACCGGTTTTTTGCTGTACTCATTCAACTTCTACCCGCGACCTTCACCAAGTCATCGGTCCATCTTGTAGGGGGCCTACCCACTCCACGTCTTCCGGTACATAGTCGCCACTCGAGAACCTTGCTGCCCCAACGAAATTACTTGTGAAGAAATAAATTGCAATTAATGTATTTCGGATTTTGACGAGGTTAACTTTTGGTTTTTAAGTTCCCGACGTTTCGAGTACTCTACAGCACCCATGATCCCGAGAGAGACAGAGATCTTTGACGTCTAAAAGTAATTGTTATTCCGGAGTACCTTAGCTGGATTAATTTAAGTGCAGTTAAAATTGCAATTAATTGATCCTACAATTAAAAACTTGATTGAATTTGGCCCAACACTGAATACATATATTCTTATAATTGTTAGAGGGGTCGTCCTGGCACGGAGTTCCCATCCGAAGCGAAAAAGTTTGCGTTGTATTTAGAATCACTATTCTATATTATAAGCAAAGATAACATGCATTAAAATAAAATAATTCCAAATACAAACTTTTACTGTTTAAACAGCTCCCGTAAGAACAAAAAATCGATAAGGCGCTAAGCGAATTTGAAATGATTTTGAAGGTAGACCACGCGTTATGGAGACACTACTTAGTATGTATATATAGTAATTACGTATAACATACATATCTTCATATTGCACGCCACCAACTGCCCTCTATATTAATCTGTTGCTTCTTTCAACGTACTGGTTGTTTAGAAGAGATATCTCTTAGCATTAAAAGCGTGAATTTATCTTAAGATAATATATTTTATTTCATCTCTATCTATTTAATTCATTCAATTGACATATGATTATATTATTATTGTTATAAATCGACCCTGCTCTCTAAAGCCTAATTTCATAGACCTCGGAGGTGTTCGGTATGATTATTTATATCTATTTGATAGCTGACATTGGCATGGCATCTGAAAATCGTGAACATAGCAAGGGCATCACCGGATTGCATTAAAGAATCGATCTATATTGATCTGTGACTGGATAGTGGCTGATCGATGATGACAATGATGATATAGATAGCTGTGATATATTATTGAAGGGTTTCAATCAATAGTAAATTAATTTAAATAATATTTATATCAGCCTATACTAACCCACTGCTGGGCAAAGGCCTTCTCTCACAAATCGAGGTGAGAGAGATTAGGTCATATTTCACCCGCGGACCCAGTGCGGATTAGTGGAGGCAGATTTGTGGCCACCTGCTTTTACTATCAAGCCGCCTATAAAGCTAGGTTTCGACTGCAAAAGAGTAATGAGTGAGAAATAGTCGAACCGAACGGAGTACAGCTACAGATTTTAACTTCCATTAAGAAAGAGTTTAAATTATTTGCCTTCCACTGCCAAAGTGACAGAGCGCAGCGAGTCCGATTTCAACTATTTTTACTCGTTCAGCACTTTCCGTTTACCTCTTTATTGGTGGATTAAACGGATTCCGTACGAGATCCTTTTCGCTCGCAGTGGAAATCGGGCTGAAGGCTTCTAACTTGACTTAACGACCACCACATTACGTGGTAACCGGGACCAACGGCTTAACGTGCCTTTTTTTCGATGGAATAACTACACTTTGGCTGATCTAATTTGAACCCAGGACCATCGTTACACGCATTATTTGCCACTAAATCGACAAGGCAGTCATTCTATTTGCATAAGATTCTATGCAGCTAGTCCCTAACCGTCGATATCTATAAACGATTGCAAACGCGCATAGCGAACAGGTTTCGCGCAGAAGGATTTATTCTACGCTGGATCTATGTCAAGATCAAGGAGTAAGAACGAGTTTGTTAGTCACCGGACTATGTTTACTGTTTACTTACACTAGCGTCACTGACCCACAAAAATGCATGCGCATTAAATATGAGAAACACTCAATAAATAACGTAACCGGCGAAATTTGTGAGTCAAACTGCGAGAGTGGAGGAAGCCAGAGAGGTCTGTAAGTAAATAAACGGTTGGAACTCTATACTCACTGCCTACCCCGCGAGGAATCTGGCGTGATGATATAGATAGACAGATCAATAAAGGTCAACAATATAATTCCTTCCGAATTAATGTAAAATGCAATTGAACTCACAGAACAATAAAATAAACAGGTAAATGATTACGTAACTAGAATTAATGGAGAAGGATTATGAATAAATAACCATTGAGTTATTTTGTACGTAAGTACTTGAGAATTATTATTATTGAAAACCATTGTTGTCCCACTGCTATGCAAAGGCCTCCCTCCGATTTTTCCACTCTCCCCTGTTATTTGCCATTTTTAAACAACTGTAAAAATACATCCAGTTCATCCCGCCATCTCCGTCTGGGCCTACCGGGTTGCCTTTTCTTATTATGTGGGGACCAGTCAGTAGTTATTTTAGTCCATTGGTTGGTTGCAATGCGGCAGACATATCCCGTCCAGTCCAACTTAAACTTGGCGGCTTTTTGACATGCGTCGCCAATTTGCCAATTACTAAAGAAGCTACTTAAAAATGTCGCGTAATTTGATGACCGCGGAGTTTAGGGAGAAGTTGGTGTTCTCACAGACAATAAAACCTTAAGGTTTGCTAAAATAGACAACGGAGCGCGAAGTGAGGGTTCGGCTACGCTCGGGCGGCGGTCGGCAGAGCGGCGCATACGTCACTCTGTACGAGCGTAGTCGCGCCGACCGGGTGGCCGCACGACACTACTGACCCGCTCGCACGCGTACAGGTGTCTCGCTCCCCCCGTGCTTCGTTTATAAGCGCGTCGAGCGGGACGACGGCGGGTCGTGACGTTTGCCCTTACGCCGAGCGCGGTTGCGCTGTGTGGCGTCGCCCGTACATTTCAGTACACTTCAACTCCCCCAAGTCGCGCCACCATCGCGCTCCCGTCGCGCTGCGTCGGCTATGTGGCGAAACCTTTATGTTTCTAGAATTTCTTAAACAGTATTTCAGTATAAATAAAGGTATATATTTGAAAGAAAAACTTAGCACTCGAACTCGAACGTGACACGTTGCGGCAAGCACATGGAAGAAAGTGAGCTAGAGTGTACGCACTCTAACTTTAGGTACAAAACAATAGTTGAGGTGTCTTCTCTAGTACATAATAAATCAATATAAAAAACATCAACTGTTCAATATTCCAATAAAAAGGTACAGCAAAAAACGTTTTGTATTGAATTCAATTTAATTTTTTTGTTACATTGTTTTTCTATTAATAACTTATTAAATCGTTTGTACGTAGGTTTTATGCTCACATAACCAATTCACGAATCGATACAAATTCATCTCATGCAAATTCGGAATTGATTAAAAACGTAAAACGGATTACGGTCCGCCATTTTTGAAATTGGAAAACTAGTGAATTGCCCCTAATCTGCGGAGCTGAGAGTACGGAATAATGTTGGAGTCGATACCGAGTGAAGTTGGGAGTTAATCTGAAGTTGAGATTACTAGTGGGCAGCAGCAACTAGCACGAGCGGCAGGCCCTTATTCGCTATTACTAAACGCGGTGCGTTACGATAGCTTTGTGAAATTATCGTGTAATGGTATTCTGCCACTGGAGTACTATTGAAGTTAGATAAAAGATTTAGTTCAATGGTTAAGAACTTAAGCCGTTCACCGGATCGAGTGGACGGGAGTTTGATCCCCTGCTTCATTTCGTGTCAATGGTTCATATTTGTCCCGCTAAGTGAGTGGCTAGTTTAATCGCGCCGTCTCTTCCCTTCTACAGTTGGTGGGGCATAAAGGGCAGACTAGCAGGTCCGACATAGTCTGTGAGGTCGCACCACAGTCGCAGGCTATTAGATCCCCGTTTGATACCCATACCTACGGGACAAATTTTGGTGTGACCCACAAATATTTGTTTCGGTTTTGTGTGTTTGTGAATTTCATGTTTATAAACGTACCCACGATTCGAGAATAATTCCTAGTGTGAGCTATGTTTCGTGTTATTTCACGAAATTATCGTAACACACCACGTTACATGTTTAATTTGTAATGGTGAATAAGAGCCCTGGCGTCCATTCGGTTACTTACTAAGTTTGCCCGGCGCTCACCCATGCAGTTTTATAAAGCTGAACAAAATGAGCTGAAAGCACCTTCACTATAACTTTTAAATTTGATGAACAGCTACTTTAATACTTTAATATTGTGAGAATATTTTTCACTCTGTGCACTTTACTTAGTTGGAGCGACGGCTTATGACTCCGCATTAACAATAAAATTGCATGGTTTAGATCGACACTGGTAACACCGTCACGCCTATATTCCCTAAGCGCAGAAGCAGTGGTGTACTGAGTACACCCACTTTTCACCGACGATGTTAGGCCCCATGTAATAGGAGGCGAACCAATGTTTTTTTTTTAAAACTTTGTCCCACCATAGGATTTATTCCTGTGCGTTTCCAAACATGTAAATTCACCAACACAAATACCCAGATAGGAACAAATAATTGTAAATTACACAAAGATTTGTCCCGTGCGGGAATCGAACCCGCGACTATTAGACGCAGTGCGCGGAGCGGCTTATGCTCGTAACCACTGCGTTAATTTATTGCCATACACCGGGCATAATTCCAGACTCCGGACTCATACTGGGAAGTTTTCGTTAGAAACACTTAATTTGTCCGACGTAGTAGTTTTAATAACACATTTTAATTAAACATTTCTTGAACTCAAGTGTGTAAAGGAATAGTTTTAACCTGATGGTGTGAATAAAGATATGTATTATGTATATGCATAAAATTATTTTTATAATTTTAACTGTTCATGAAATAAATTAAACTTATTTTTCTCACGTTTGATTAAAAGAATGGGCAATTCTGAACGCCTATTGCGTCTTAACCAGCTTTTATTTCCTTCCGGAAATATTAAGTACATGAAGATATTATTTTGCGTGAATTCATTTGAAAAAATACACTTTTATACTACCTACTTCAAAAAAAATACGTGCTCTTATCATACAGCTGCAAAACAATAAATAAATATTGAAAAAAAAAACTTTAGGACGAATTCTAAAAATGTATAGCCAACCTTCACTAATTTGAGAGGTACCAAAATTATAAAAAATATTACCACCTTTACATTGAAACATCTCGTCTCATCTCATTCTATCCCTTGTAGAAATAATTATTTAAACTTAGATTCCAGAGTTAGGTGAATGCATATATTATTTAATTAAACACGCGCATAACTCAACCTTTCCGTGTTCCGATCTGTATATTTTTAAGGCATTTTCCAGTATTTATTTATGTCAATAATTATATTATTTATGAATCATCAGATAAGTAGCAAAGACTCTACCACTATTTTGGAATGTCATTCCTGTGGAGAAGACAGGCAAGAAACTCCATGGTTCTTCTTTTAAAACAGTATAATAATTATAATATTAGCCCTGTTACGAAACTGTCCCACCGTCGGGCACGGACCTCTTCTCAAACTGAAAGGGTTTAGGCCATAGTTCACCACGCTGGACCAGTGCGGGTTGGCGATCTTCACACACCTTCGAGAAACTCTCAGGCATACAGGTTTCCTGCTGATGTTTCCCTTCACCGTTAAAGCAAGTGATAGTTAATTGTTTAATACATAATATAATTTAAATATATTTTTTCAATGTGAAAGTATAATAACACATAAATAAATTCCGTGTTCCGATCTGTATAGTTTTAGGTATTTACTAGCATTTAAATATACACAATAGTCAAACATTTCGTGTACCGATATGTCAGTATGCATTAGGAATCTGACGTGTTGATATAAATAGATAGATAAGAGCATTAGTCAATCGTTACGCATTCCGACCTTTTATTATTTAATCGTACCCACGTATACATACGTGATCAATATTTTTTTTATGTTTCGATCTGTATATTTTCAAGCATTTTCCAGCATTAAAATATACACATTAGGCAATTGTTCCGTGTTTCGATCTGTATATTTTTAGGTATTTTCCAGAATTCAATCACGACGATGGTTATAAGTCGGGCACGCGCCGTGCACGCAATAAAATAACGAGATTATATTGGAGTTACGATCTCGGAGCGCACGCGCACGCGACGAGTTCCGGGCCCGGCGCGCGGCGACTTTCCTATGAAAGCGACACGCGTGGCCTTGCTTCACGGACCGTGGACTTTAGGGAATTTATCTGATATAAACCTGTATTGGCAATAATGATTAACGATTGTCTTCATACCCTGCAAGGGATCTGGTGTTATGATACATATAGATAGATAGTTTTCATGAGAGATTTTCGAGGCAAGTTTTTATTTAGTAGCTACAATCTCATTTGCAATGGAGGGAAGTACAATTTTATTTTTTTACAATTAAGGCACTCTTCGGGCTACCCTCAAGTACAAACCTTACCCAACCTAAGGAGACCTTTGGGGACCCTGGTGTGGAACAGGGGTTACAGTGATGGGAATGTGTGGCAGGTATATTCCCATAAAAAGCTACAATTTATATTTGTAGGTACATACGTATGGTTGCCACTACTCACCAATCGTCATTAGCTAAAACAAGTCCATTGCATGACAAAAGTCCCCGCCAAAGTTTGTTACAACAACCGGCTTTCTTACTTTTTTTTTCCATCTATTGGGTGGGACCTGCTCACTTCACGCCTTCCGGTACATAGTCGTCACTCAAGAACCTTTATGCCCCAACTAAAATTATCTGTCCCAACGGCTCAGACAACTCAAACAGCAACTTCTTGCCAGCATTAGTAAAAAAAATATCAAAGACTATAGGGGTATTATGAACAATCTGAATATTTTCTATTTACAAACGATGATTTGAAATGGTTAACTTAATACAGGATGCGTCCAATGACGACTTTTCGAGTTACTTAATTAATTTTACTTTTTTGCTTATATACACGTTTTTAACCAACTTCATAATTGAGGAAGTTCTCAATTCTACTTTTTTTATGTTCGTATGTTACCTCGTTCCTGTTTGATGAATTTTATTTATTTAAAAACCTCACTACTACTTGACGACGCTAAACGAAAATAAATAATTAGCAGTTTCATCCAAAATGTTGATGCATATCCCATCAAAACAAATGAAACTGCAGATTTCTTATTCCCAACAAGTTACACTATCATACGACAGTGAACGCCATAGTTAAAAATCTTTATATTAATAAATACTATCACCTGTGCATTTACGCAGCTGTCCCTTACACCTCATATGGTTGATCTATATTATGTCCCCGAAATATTAGTCTAAATAAACTAAATTACGTAAACTCTATACTCTGTAGTTAATAAGGTATTGGATGTCTGGTAATAAATAGTAGTCTGGCTTGATAATAAAGATAAATAGATAGAAATATTAATATATACTCCTGCTTTAAGAATATATGCTTGTGCTCACACAAAATAAAAGTAAATAAAAGGTGTATGTATATTAGTCAAACTCGCAGTCATTACGTCTAATCGCTGTTTCCCACAACAAATTGAGCTGAGGCTTCCATCAACATGCGCCGGCCAGCTGGCATGTCGACCCTCGGTAATTATAGACCAGACCAGACCGGCTCAGACACGTCACACTAGGCTTACTACACAAGACTGGAAAAGCTAGCTAGATTTAAAACTGGCAACGAATTCTTTTACGGGCGCTGACTCACTTTGAGGAGAAATAATAGAGAGATGAAATTCTGTATAATGTTTCATGGCGACATAGTCAGCAATAAAATAAACATATCCCAAATTACATTAGCCAAAGACCAAGAAGAATACTTAATATCAATAACTTAGGGCCAGGGCCATATGACCGAAAGGTGTAAAAAATAAGTTCAAATGTGCGAACGAGTTTAGGATCTGGCTCTGGCTGTTATAATAATAACAAAATTTAATGGAATTGGTTCAGCAACATTTAGACCCAGATCACTGATATTTGGCATATATAATATTACAACATAGATATTTATATTATAGATCTAAGACATATTTTATATTCGGGTTCAAACGTGAAGCATACAACACAAAACTAATTACAGATTTCCGACGTTACTTGTTGCTTGATATAAAAAATCTCACATAAATAAATACGAGTAGTTTAATTTTCGTATAGCAATAATAAAACTGGTTTACAGCGTGAGTGTTAAATATGAGATTTAAAAAAGCATACACTTCTTCGACTGGCTCTCGCCAGATCTTATCCAACTTGATACCTATCTTAAACCTAGAAACAAACGGGAGTTAGCCCAATCCCGTTACGGAATGCGTCGTGAGACTTAATCAGCCGCTTTAGGAGTGCACTCGACGATGGCACGAGCTCTTAACTGGATGTTTCTGCCTCGCAGCCAACTTGATTAAAACTGGTAGCCGAGACTCGGAAAACTGGCCACTTATTTCAACAAACCCATTTGACCAGCTGCACAATTTCTATTAGTTTCGTTTTGATATTAACTGTATTCTTATAGCAGGATACTTTGCAACAGCTTGGATGCTAGTAGAGTAGTGATTTTAACATTATTAGGAAAGTTTGTCATTGAGAATGTTGATTAGAGACGCCTTTGGTGGATAGTTTTTTGTATTACTTACTATTTTGTTGTACTGGTGTCAAATTCAAGAAAATTACCAATATCAATTATTATAAAAGTTAGTTATATACACAAAATCAATTAAAAAGTTAAGTAGGCATAGCTCCTGCATGCTAGTTGACCTTTGTAGTCGTTTATACTAATATAGTAAAAAATACATAAATAATTAACTGCCTCGTTGGTTTGGTGGCAAAGCGAATCGCTTTGTGATCATGAGGTCCTGGGTTCCAATCCTAGGTCGGACAAATGTAGTTTTTTGAACGAAAACGTTCCAGTTTGAGTCCGAAGTTTGTAATTGTGTCCGGTATATGGCAATAAGCTCGCCCCCTATTATATTGGACCTAACATCATCAGCAAAAAGTGAGTGTACTCAGGCGTGTATATATAGTAAAAAAATTCAAAATAACGTCACGCGTTCAGTGTAAGGCGCTATGAATCGCGGAAAGAGAATACATACTCGTAACATATACTTGACTTGATAGTGTTTTTGTATTGCTTTCTATTTTGTAAAGAAAATGTAGCCCTACCCAAGGAATTATTCAAGTGTCGTGGGTGCGTTTGCAAACATAAAATTCTAATAGGCAAACACCCAGACCGATGCAAATATTTATGGCTTACTCAAAGATTTGTACCGTACAGGAATCGACACAGTAAATACTCGATTCAGTGGGTAAAGCGGCTCAAACTGTTAACTACTGGTCTAAGTCATCCATTATGATTATGCATAATAACTCTTTGTGTGGATAAACAATAAAACATAATAATTAAATTCAAACATTTTACTTTCTAGGCAAAAGAGGTGAGTTAGGTTCTTTAATAGGAGTTCGGAATGGATAGAATTTTGGTTGTATTCTTAATTACGATATTTTGGGACATTTTCCTCATCAGCATATCATTATAGTCGTACATTACATTTATCTAATTATTTGCAAAAAGTAATTAATATTATTACTTTATTATTATATAATAATTCAGTCTGCACCGCCTAATTGTTGAGCAAAGGCCTTCTCCATCAAAGGAAAATATTAAAAATATTAGTAAAAAAATATATATCTATATATATACACAGATACACCGTCAAGCCTATGTTCCCTGAGGTGTCCTGAGTACACCCACTGTTTGCCGACAATGTTAGTTCCCATGTAATAGGGGGCCAGTCCGGAGTCTGAATTTATGCCCAGTATATAAATTCAAACTCCGGACTCACACTGGCAAGTTTTCATTAGAAAAACTACATTTGTCCGACCTAGGATTTGAACCCAGTACCTCGTGATCACAGAGTAATGCGCTTTGCCACTAGACCAACCAGGCATACAAATAAAAATTATAATACTGTAAATAAATATTATTCAACGTTTATGTAAATGGGCACATTTATGTACATTGCTCGTCGTAAAGTATCAATAAAACCTATCTAGTTAATCGTCTGTATAAACTCCGATTTTATATGTACAGGTATATAAAATTGTTTACAGTCGTTACATAATGCGAAGCTATTTTATATTCATACAAATTATTTAATTATAGCCTAAGATATGTTTTTCATTTATTGAAAGATTATTATATAACTTACAAATTGCTTGAGTGTTGTAGACGTAACAACAATATATAAATAATTTGTTAGTTATCACATATCATACAATAGATTTAAACGCCAATCAACATTAAGTAATGTTGATGGTATCTATTTGTATTTCTCGCTCACTTTCATATTAATATATGTTATAACATCGATATTATTTAATTGGTTAATAGTTAGAAGATTTGTTATTAAAGTGTTAGACTTAAGGAATAATCACATATCTACTGGTTTTATTTCCGCAGGTGTTTACATTTCCACCATAATACATTGCATACTATTTTATAACCAAATAACCTAACGTAATAAGGATGTAGGTATCAGGGAAGACCTAGACTATCTTACCACGACCAAATAGACCGAGTCTTATCTGAAGGACAAGTCAATGGTCTCCGTAATCGGCGAGCGTGTATGAGACGAACTATGAGAGTAAAGGACGCCAGAGAGGATGTAAGGCAAGAACCTGTTGGAATTCTGTACTCTCTGCCTACCCCACAAGTGACCTGGCATGATGATATTAATAGATAGATAGATAATAAGCCCAAAATATTCATTTAGATGCAAAATGTTATATTTACGTAAAATAGTCTGATATCAAAATAAAGCCTTTATGAGTTGTTATAAATAAAAAAAAAAACGAAGAAAAATAATTGTTTGCATACAACACCTATATACAACCACCGGACTAGGACTATTATGTTGTACCACACCATTAACGTCATAAAGAAAAACTGGTATCAAAGTCAAGAAATATATCAATAATTATACAAGTTAGTTTTATACACAAAATCAATTAAAAAGTTAAGTAGGCAAAGCTCCTGAACACTAGTTGACTTTTGTAGTCGTTAATACTAATGTTGTAAAAAATACAAATATAATTGACTACTTCATTGATCTAGTGGCAAAGCGAATCACTTTGTGAACGAGGTCCTGGGTTCAAATCCTAGGTCGGACAAATGTAGTTTTTCAAACGAAAACTTCCCAGTATGAGTCCGAAGTCTGGAACTGTGCAAGGTATATAACAATAGGCTCGCCCCCTATTATATGGGACCTAACATCATCGGCAAAAAGTGAGTGTACTCAGTACACCTCTGCCACCCCCCTTGGGGAATATAGGCGCTTGTATATAGTAAAAAATATACAAAAAAAAGTCACGCATTCAGTGTAAGGCGCTATGAAGCGCGGAAAGAGAATACATACTATGTACTTGCAACGAGGCTTGCAGATTAGTACAAAATAATTTGCATATAAATCTTCGTCATTCCTTGACCTAAATCGTATTAAATAATATAATTTACACCAGCAAATGACTTAGCCTTACATAATGGGTGTTTATATTTTTTCCTGTTTGATTATGCGCATTATCCGCGACACTATTACACCTATTTATGTTAAAAGATATTCGAAATATAATAAGATGTCTTCCACTGAAGGTACGCTATACTGTCTACAACTCTTTAATAAAACCTCACATTGACTACCTGATAGAGGTATGGGGATCCGCTGCAAAAACACACCTCGACACCTTGCAAAGAACTCAAAATAATTTAATAAAAGTCCTCTTCTATTACAACTACTTAACACCAACTTACAAAATTTATAATGAGACAAAATTATTTAATATAACACAAACCTATCAATATAATATATCCATTTTTATAAGAAAAATCTTAAATAAAAATATACACACACAAATAAAATTAACAAAAAATGTACACACACGCAACCCAAGACGGGCACATAACATTCAACTATATAAACCCAGAACCAATTATGGAAAAAAGTGTATCTTGTACCAAGGAGCACAGATTTACAACTCATTACCTAAACACATAAAAGATGCCAAATCAATAGCAATCTACAAAAAACTATTAAAACAACACATTCTCAAAAGCACTACATAATAAGTAACTTAATAATATCATAAAATGAACCTAGCGTGATGTAAACCATCCCTTGTATCCGCTCGACAAAATTACTACATAACCCGTAATTACCGAAGACAAGATAAAGTTATTATGAACTACCTGCATTGCTGGGAATATTTTCAAGAATACCGTCTACTACACGCATCTATAAACTTATATTTTAGTGTTATAATTTATTTCTCTTCGTAAGTGATTTGTAATCTTTGAGAAATAAAGAAATTTAAACCGTAAAAGTGTTCCAGACTGGTGTCTACTCATTCAAAGCAACAACATCTTATACTGGCCCCTTATTTGCTATAACCCGTTAAACACCTAACAAGGCGCGTTACGGTACCATACTGATGATGATGATTGATCCAACCGATTTCGGCCATGGCGACCACTTTCACCCCTAGTCTATGTAGCCTATCTTCCTATGGCTTATGTAGCCTATCTTCGCGGCGAACACACACACTGAGGGCACGTGAGTACGCCGTTCTCATAATTGTATGTTATGGCAGCAGGTGGGCAAGCCTTTAACTAATCGCGTTTGGCATCAAGGTCAGCTTTACGCTGAGCCTCGAACTCGCGTACTTGGCTGTTCACCATCCTGCGCCATCTGGCCTCTGTGCTGCCAAACGTTCCCAACGAGAGGACTCTATATTGCATCTCTTCATGTGTCGCTTTTGGACATCCTTGTACCGGAGGAGGGGACCGCCATGATTCCGCTTGCAGCACCATACTATCCATAGTCTAACTAAATCAAACTTTAAAACTTTTTCACCTAACTTTCAAACGTCGATTTCTTGCTAATTTTCATTTGGATGTCTTTAAAAATATTGTCGACTTCATATTACACTTATTATAGTCACAATTAAAGCATCTAAAAATGGTAATGATTTGTTTACAAAGCTTTAAAGTTTTTTTTTGTCGGGATATCGAGGAGTGACGTCGTCAATTTGTTATAATTTCCAAAACTTGTGTTATTTCGAATTATTATGTGTAATGTTGGTGGAATATTAACCATTATGTATTTCTATATGTGCATGAGTGAAGGTAATTGTAACAAAACGCGCCTTTTCGATTTCCCTCAAAATGGCCGTAGCAATTGGTATGTACTTTACATATCCTTCACTTTACTATCCAGGGTGGGGCTCTTCATCAATTTCATTATCATACGGAATACTTGACATTAGCAAAGTACGCGTCGTCGTGATGATATAAAATAAATAAAGAAAAAAAAGTTTTAAGGTTTGATTCGAATAGACTACACATTACTATGGTGGCAGGGTAATCTTCAGTAAAACTAAGGGTCATTTGAATTTATTGTCTAATTAATATTATTCAAGAAGCCCGTGAGGTTTGTAAGGAAAGAACCTGTTGGAACTCTGTACTCCCTGCATACCCTGAAAGGGGGCTGGCGTGATAGAGATGAGATTATACTTGTTTCTGTAAATAACAAACTTTAAGTTATGTAGAAAAATTTAAAAACTTCTATTACATTTCCTATGGTACTCGGACGTGCTCATTGATTGAGTCTCAAAAGTCCAAACTCAAGGTTTGTCAATGAATGATGGAGCAAAGCACATTAGGCACAAAGTTAGCAGATAGAATTCTTAACACCACAATACGCTCTAAAAAGGGTATCGCTGATGTGGGCATTTAATCTGCTAAGCTCAAGTGAAAGTGGGCAGGGCCTGTAAGTCGAATGCATCCTGAAAGATGGGCTAGAATACTCAGGCAATGGGTGCCTACAGATGGACATCAACGTCGGGGCAAACCTAAGAAACATTGGCGTGATGATCTGGATGCTTTTCATAAAGATTGGGCAGAGGTGGCCAATCACAGATCTATGTAGAAGATTATGGAAGAGACCTTTGCCTAGCATTGGGACAAAACAGGTTAATAACCAAAAATTACATTTCCACAAATCCCGCAAGAATATAAAACAATAACGTGTATTTAGAGGTAGTAATACCAATATCCTATACCAATTGTATTCGTAGCGTGGTACGATAAGTTTGTAAAATGGTATTATTCATATAATGTAATATTCATATAATGGTACTCCAGTGGGATACAGTATATCATTACACGATCATTTCACGGAGTTATCGTAACGCGCCGCGTTTAGTCATAGTGAATAAGGGCCTAGGCTTTGTCGTTAGAATAACAAAGTAGCAATTAAATGATGTAACTGCGAATCATTGATAAACAAATGCTGATTATTCCGCTTAATAATATTATGCTTGAGCTCAGAATTAACGGCGAATTTAATATGGAAATTAAATGAATCATATTTAAAGAGGTTCGTACATTGACAAATTTGTTAAAATGAGTAAATTAGCTAGGCTGTTGATTTCGTCGTAAGACATGTATTGCGGTCAAACTTATTTTTATTACCTGTATTTTAAGTAACATTTGATTATTTGCTATGTGATTTTTTGGGAATACCAGAATCAATTTTTTCAGAATGAAATTAGATTACTATTTTCATTCATGAAATTTTTTAGTGACAGATATTCGAACTAAAATAATTTATTTTTTTGAAAATAATGGATAACATACTTTGCGCTATAGATAATTACTCGCATATCCCTTCTGAAGCGTGACCAATTAAAGTTTTATACCACTTCATATCAATAAACAAGAAAAACTTAATTTCAGTTCTACGAACATATAAATAAAACACTTTATTGATCTGTCTTTACTATTGAATCGATCCTACATCCTGTAGGTGAACGAGCGAATATTTCAACTGTCAAGGAATTTTCCAAGGCGTTATACAATAATTACCACGGCGATTACTCCGCGGTTCTGATGCAAATGACGGCAATGACACTTGCGTAACTTTAGTATTTTATAGTTGCACAGAATAGCGAATCAATGTAGATCGCTCGCTCTAGTGGAAAAGAGTTCAACGCACGCACCTGCGTATACGCGCGTTGCGTAGCGCTAATCGTATTTCTGTGTGAACATTCCAGGCATCATAAGGAATATATAGGCATATGTTATATAAAGGTAGTCTTATTTTTTATAGCAATAAAATTTATGTTATCCCAAATATATAAATAGATTTTTTTTTCAGAGCTAAATTTATTGTCTTCGCATAAATTTGTTGTATCCAGTACAAGAAAACTGTTCATACTATAATAGTGTACTACAGTATTATAGTATGCAATAAAAGACTATCTAAATCTTTTCATGTATGGTCCCCATTTCTTTTCTCCCCTCCTCTTCCCCTTCCCTATCTCCCCACAAAAAAAGAATATTCTCTATATCACAAAACCACTATGACATGTCTCAATCTCAATGTACACGTATTCACCTAAGTACGTGATGTAAGCGAAACTCGTAATCTAATCGATCTTGTCACCAATGAAGTAGATCTTAGATAAATAGTGTCACTGTAGCTCTCTCCGGCTAATGCCGGGTGACAGGCCCGACGAGTCCGTCCGCTTTCTTCCGCACATCGGATCTCGCAACGTAGAACGAATAGGCATATACTTATAGTTAGTTTTATCCCGTGGCTCAGCCGTCGCCAAGATTATGTTTACCTACTTGAATTTGATAAATAGATTAAACTCTTGAAAAAATTGTACTTGTTTCGACCAGAGGGGTAAACATAAACATTTGAAATCATAGTAATGCTGCTTATTCTAGTCCTGGGCCAAATTTTACTTAAAGCTAGTGAAAAACACATGCATATATAATCTTTTGCAGTTAATAAACTTATTGATAGAATACTAAGGATGCCTTTATAAAAAAATGAATTTCACATCTGTCTGGACTGTAATCAAAATCTTCGGAACAGTGTACAATTTTGATGCAGATAAATTATCATATTATATACCTACTAGGTTATATTTTGGTATGTATTTATTGATGAATGAGCAAAGGAACACACGTTGTGACCACGACGTTTAGTAACTACCACATCGGGGTGTTTGGATCTTAATAATTATTTTTGTCGTAATTAATTTCTGTTTTTCGCATTGATTAAGAGCATTAACATTAAGATTTAGAAAATAAAAACTTCCCTTGCGGGTTAGGCAGAGAGTAAACAGTTCCAACAGGTTCTTTCCTTACAGACATCTCTGGTTTTCTCAACTCTCATAGTTCATTCATATACGCTCGCCGGTTAGGGAAATATTAACCTAGCATTATTGCTAGCAATAAAAAATGAAATTTTGATTTACTCGAACTGGTTGTTGAGTAACTAATTATAGACCGTCTACACAAAAAAATGGATTCTCAGTAACAATGATGGCCGCCTCTCTGACTTCATTCCCTAATTTAAACGAAGATGATCTAATAATAAATCAAGTTTCTACTACAAGATATTGCAGAATTCCCGGACGTGCTTATGCAAACCAAAATTGCGTTTATTTATTCTCGTATTTTTCCGTAAGTAATTTGTGTACGTAGAATTTAAACTATATTATTTGAATTTCAAATACAACTACACTGAGTCATGTTATAGCGGATCCATATACTGGCAGCTAAGCCTTTGGGTGTATAGTATACTCCATTTACGTAACTGCAATAAATAGTTCCGTTATTCTATCTTCCCGATGACTAACGGACTTCAGAACTCAACCAAGAAATATAATGCTGGGGCCACATTTTTGGTAATCTGCGAATATTCGCGTAGTAGTCGCGGTACGTTAAGTAGTTTATCAAACACCATTCGTCTTCGGGCGAACACCTACCAACCTAACCTATTGTAGCAGCCTATTGTAACTTTACTTGAGTTGCTGCAATCGCTTATTTAGTTACGCATAATACAACGCAACCGCTTCCTCTATTTCACCGCAAATTATCACCTGAACACCGTAAGCGTAGATTGCGATACGCTAATCTAAACAAAACCATCACCGATGGCCAGAGACGATGTATATCGCAATAATGCGACCAGAGAGCATAACACGAACAAATTGACGTTATCAAATTGATATACCGTTCTTTTCACACTACAAATTTACTTAATAAAGATGAACATAACAGCACGCTTTCTCGAGAACGTTACAATGACATCAAATGGTTAGCCCTTAGTCCTATATTGTGGACACAGCATTATAGTCGGTTTATTAAAAATGATTGCAGCGTAAAAATAACAAATCACTAAAAACATATTAAAGGAAATATAAATACGGAACTGTTTGTTGTAGAACATATGCTGTTCACTAATGCGTATTAGTCATGTGGTCTTGATACCAGTTGCGGTGGTATTTTGTGGCACAAAAAACGGACCCTAGGCGTGAGGTCGTGTCACGCGGGCGGCTCACGATCACTGCTATTGCTTTTATTTTGACGAGTTATAGCTTCCTCGTATATGACGTATAATTAATAATTAATTTAATTTATCAAGCTCTACTATCTACCACAGAAGCTTTTACGGTTGTTAATCAATGATTATAATAACAATAGCGTTCGGTTTATTGTCAAAGTGTATTACAAAATTTAAATCTCGAATTATTTATTGACATTAATAGTGCACGGTTATAGATTGTATCATATTCCTTCTTAATGAAATTTACATATGTGGGATCGGTTTTAGAGCTCAGTCAAATGTTTGCGTACAGGTAATAATTGAAACATTACAAATAGGTATATAATCGTGGTGTTTAGGCTATATTATCACTGCCTAGTTAATCTACCGGCAAATAATGCGCGTTACGATCACAAGGGCCTGGGTTGAAATACTAGGTCGTATAAATGTAGTTTTTATATTGAAAAGTTCGGAGTCTGGAAGTGTGCCTGGTATATGACAATAGGCTCGCCTCCTATTACATGGCACTTAACATTGTCAGCGGAAAGAATTCAGGTAATGTTTTTTATTTCTTATTCACAAATCGAATTAATTACTGGACTTTTTAAAATTATACCGTACTTCAAGACGTAAAGTTTTGAGTTATTTGTTCCTAAATGGACATTAAAGCGAACTTTTTCTTAGGAAACGTTTGTGAACATTTAAAGTCACGCATAAAAGTAATTTATCATAGTGATTGTTGTCAGCATCTGGCCACCGATATAAATCGCGGAGTTTTAACATTAACGCCGTCGGGGCGTCCAGCGAGGCGCCCGCCCAGCCCGACCAGCGTTTATTCCCTATGACCAACTAAACACGTAACGCTGCTCGTTACGATATCTTTGTGATATGATCCTTTAATAGAGCGGTCAGCAACATACGTCCTTTAAAATTTTCAAATCGCTTGCAACCTTTTGTCAGTCTATCTATATCGTCACGCCAGATCCCTTGCAGGGTAGGCAGAGAGTACAGAAGTCCAACACGTTCTTTCCATACAGATCCTCTCTGGCTACCTTTGACCTTATTGTTCATCTTATACACGTTTGCCGGTTACGGAGACTCTTGATTCTTTACTTTTAAATAAGACACGATCTATTTGGCCATGGTAAGATAGTCTATTTCTACCCCGGTACCTACATCCTTCCACTTTTGCATTGTATATCTTTTTTCTCATTCTTTCTTCTGACATTATTTCTATATGCCCAAACTAAACGGAGCATAACCTTCCACATCTTTACATCTATGTAGTATAAGATAAGATATTAAGTTCTGCCTTGAATAGATTATTTTATATAATTTCCCAGCAGTGGGATACATTAAGTTAATAATAAAAAAGATATATTTGAATATATTGCTAAAAACGGACGGACGATTTAGCGCAGTGGTTAAGGGCTTAGTCCGCCCCGCCCACTGTGTCTAATAGTCGCGGGTTCGATTCCCGCACGGGACAAATCTTTGTGTGATCCACAATTATTTGTTCCGGTCTGGGTATTTGTGTATGTGAATTTTCATGTTTGTAAACGAACCCACGATACAGGAATTAATCTTAGTGTGGGGCAACGTTTTAAAGAAAAAAAAAAAAAAAAAACGGTTTTGATAATGTTCACTAACCTGTGCAATATAAAGAGTTTTAGCTGTTTGAAAATATGAGAATGTTAGCCTCTTACGTTGCTGACTGTACTCCAATGGCAAACAAAAACCTATTACACGATAATTGCATGAAGCAATCGTAACGCGCTATGTTTGGTAATAGCAAATAAGGGCTCAGGTAATTATTCCCATCCGGACCGCCCTCGCCGCCGGACCAACTTCAAAACGGCCAAACTTCAACACATAATCTTTTAATTTGCACTTCGACAGACAAATAAGATGTTGCCGAAAGGAATCTCATTGGAACAGTTGAAAGTTCGGTCGAGACAGAATAAATTGACGGGAGAGATTGCCGCCCTCCATGGCTGTTTCAAAGCAATGAGATACGAATTTCTCATTAAAATTTTCAGACTGGAAGTCGGCATCCCGGTGTGCCATTCAATTCCGCCTTTTGAAACTAAGTCACAAGTTTTAACGAATTACTTTGACAATAAGGTGTTGAATGGGTGGAAGTTATATTTAATTAGGATATGAAAAATACTTAGGCGAAATATGGATGTACTATGTATACCTCCGCCTACTCTTTAGCGGAAAACAGAGCTAAGAATGAAGAGATTGACGTTAGCGAGACGCCAGCGAGTAACGTGCTGTCACGTCATGGTTATTTAGTGAATTTTGCGGTAAGGATAGCATATCAACTCGAGTCCCGCTAAAGTCAAACTTTTCGTGTTATACCCTCAGGTGTGTATATAAAGTAAGATCTCAAGCCATTCAGACATACGTGATTTCGACTGACTAGTCTGTTATGCAAATGAAAGCACTCACTAGCTGCAAACCGAAGCCATTTTTGGAGATAGCAGGCACATAAGCAGGCCCTGATTTGAAGCTAGCGAGTATTCATACTTTCGTAACTACATATTGACTATTCACTCACAAAATTCAATCTATCTATATCACGCCGGATCCTTTGCGGGGTAGGAGTTTATTGTTACAATAGGTTCTTTTCCTACCAACCTCTCTGGCTTTCTCCACTCCGTAGCTTATTTGGTACTCGCCGGTTACGGAAACTCTTAACTTGCCCTTCAGATGAGATACAAAATTCTAGCTTTTATAAAATGACATAGGGCAAGCTGGTCTGGGATCTTGGCCCACACGCTGGATATGTGGGGACATATCATTGAGATGTGTAAGTATCGACATGAGGTGCCTAAATAACACAAAGGGGCGGAAAGGTTCCGAGAAACCGGTACGTTTCCGTTACGTATGTAAGTGCGTTACACAAACATGACAAAAGCTAACATTAACAATAGACACCTCTGATGACCTGGATGTCAAACATCTACGTATCTATGTTAAAGAATCTTACGGCCCGCGGCCAAAATAGGAACTAGCGCTGTCATCAAGTGAAGTCACATGGCAGTCGCAGAGTTGCTGTTTGCTATGAAATTTACCCAAGTTCACTTTTTAATTAGTGTGTGCGGTTAGATGGGTTGAAATATTTCCCTGGAAATTGGATAATTTTACTAAATGATAACCCTAATGTTACACCAACGCCATCAATGTCATCCACGGGCCAAATGATCCTTGTGTCACTATACCTATAGCCAGAGGCAAACCAAGTTGCCAGAATTTTGGTATCTTTCACTGTCTTCTAACCAACAGAATTTTCCTTGTGAAATATCAATCCCGTCTATTTTTACTTTTAAGGTTGACCACAGAACGAATTCAGGTATTTAGAAGGCCGGAAAAATCAACATAGTCAAGGAAGCTGTTATGTTATATGAAGTGCCACCTCAAGGAATACTAGGTAAATCAAAATGCTTCTAAAGATACCCAAAAGGAATCTATCGGAAGGCATCATGGTTCAAATCTAGATTTCTCTCTCTATATATATTATCACGCCATGCTCGCCGGTTACGGAGACTCGCCGGTTACCGAAATGAACAAATCAAATCTAGATTTGCATATAATATTACCAGATACATAGTTAGATAGTTAAATTAGCTTTGAAATACTCAATGTCCTCCAAACCTCTTCTACCAATAGACGTTATTAAAGAAATAAAACCAATTTTGCCTATATAAATGTATGTTTATTCTTAACTGCAAGTCTTAAGCTCCGATTTGCTCGCTGCCAAAGTCGAAGGCGTCAAGTGAATCTTTCGTTTTCATCTCGACTTGTATTATGCTAATCAGCTCGCTGACTTTACGAATAGAATGAAATTTAATTTCCCCACAAAGTCGGCCCGTTTAGAAGTTTCTTTTTCTCGACTTATTCAAATAGCTAGAGACTGATTAATTTCGGGAACTCACTCTTGAAAGCACAGAATGAAAAAGTTTAATTAACAAGTTCTACGAAGACATCTAATATGGATCATTTAAGTATATTAATAGTTTGAGTTTTAATGATAGTATAATGAAATATTCATGTTGACTTAATTTACACAAAATTTTCGAGAAATTTACGTAATGTTTACCTCAGACGTATTTGTAATATGTAACAACTACAAATATTTGTTTATATCCTGGTCTTTATACATAATATTAAGATGTAGTTGATATTTATATCTCTCATTTACGTTTTTCTCTAAAAAGGCAGAACAAACGTACACCCATTTACACGGCGTAACTGCACATTAATTCGCTTAGGCATCTCCTGCTAAATTTTACGCAAAATGCATTGCAATAAAAAACTATAATAGGGTACGGTCAATAACATAAATCACTTAACATACTCAGTTTTTCAAATCGCTAGCAAAATTATATTTTGCATTTTATTTTATTTTTTTGTTGATATCGATAAGAATTTGAATAAGTTGCTAATAATTTGGCTGTGGCAATGTTCACCAAGGTTTGTAAAATAAACAATATTACTGATTTAAAAACTGAGAATGTGAGGTGACTTCCCATTTTCTGTTTGTCTCATTCTCACCGAAACCAATGTCAAGCATGATTTTTATGCCCAGCCACATATCAGGCGACTACCTTCTCTAGATTAAGCACTAACTCAGCTGAATAAGGCAGTAGAAAGCATAGATAGACTCTGTGAGATTACTGTTATATTACAGATTACTGTAATATTACAAAATTTCGAATTATCTTGACGATAAAACAGATTGGGTTTGAGCAGCTCCTCAATCAGCAACATAAATCAATGATGTACAATTTTGAAAAACAAAAAAAATGGTTATCATACAGGCCCAACAAATTAAATGAAAAGAGCTTTTCGTCGGATCTTCTCAATGGAGGCCGCATTTCGATCCGGTGGTAGATGTAAAAAATGTAATAATTTCGAAGTTTTTGAGTGCTATTGTATTAACCTATGCAAATAAATGACTTTTGACTTTGACTTTGATACTGCCATACTAAAGTGTGTAGACTTACTTCTGATAACAGTCCAAACAAGCCCTCTTACGATGTGGCAACAAATTACTCCCTCGTTGGAACTATCGCTTTTCTTGTGGTTGGATAACGATTCAGTTGGATTGGATAAGGATTCAGTTGGATATTACAACTCGCCATCTCCCGCTTGTGAAGGGAAACGAAGTCTCCTAACGCATATAACGACAGCCCCTAACTAGGAAGCAGAGAAGATAGGGTATTCTATTCTTAATCCATTCTTACAGATCACTTTTGTTTCTATAGATCATCGCATACTCAAATATCATATGTTTTCGTAATACAATAAAAGTAATGATAATAAGAATAAACTTAAGTATACAATTTCCTTGCCGATATATAACATAATATACATGTGTCTATAAGCCTTCATGAAACGGACAGAAATATATAAGTTATATTAAGCAAGGGTCAGTAACGATGCCCCTCAAATTCTCTTCCTCCCTTCACTTCCACAGTTGTCATATACATATATTTTATGTACATTGTAATTCTAAGAAAACGCATTTATTTAATGGATCGTGATAAGTCAATCTTGCTCTTGTAGGTATCATTCGTATTTAATGTCATGCAACAAAAAAGAGAAACTTATCTAATCGCTAATAATGTCAAATGCTAACGAGATCATAAAAAATTGACTAAGTGATTTTTTCCACGGAAGTCCGTACCGGGGCGGGTACCACAATGGCTTTAACAACGCTATTATAACCTTACTTTGCTGTACAAAAGAGATGTGAATATACACAGTTTATAGCTCTGTCCCTTTTTCACGGCGAAGTAAGCCCCCGTGCTCGTAGTAAATTTCACACACAATTGCCGCTCCTTTTCGTCTAGTCTAGAATTTGTTTGGTACCGATGCTATACGATATTACGAGTATCTAGTTTTTATTGTCTCTATCTAATTGAGAATGTGCAACGGCATTTTAAAGCTTTATGTAAGACCTTTGTTAACCTGGTTCAAAACTTCATAAATGGAATAAAAATATTTACATTCTACAAACTGTACCAACTGATATTATCAACTCTATTAATCAAAGCTTAAGTTAGATAACTCTTTAGTTTTTGGAAGTAGCGCTAAGCCAAGTTGGACCACATATGGCCTGATAAGTTACAACAGCAGGTGGCCACAAAACAAAACGATAGGGAACGATTCTCAGCAGTGGAAGGGAAGAACTGCATACGAATATTATTGATAGATCTAACATAAGTATTTGATTAGAGATCCATTTGTAGTAACATTGGCACATAAATCAAAAAGCTGACTGATGCCCCATTGAAAAACAGAGATTGAGTATTTTTTTAGTTTTTTTTTTGAGGATTATATTTTGCTTTCTCTAGCATTTCAGGATGATTGAGTACTCATTTTATACATACAGATTGAGTACATACTTTATACATTCTTTTACAAGGTGGCCTGAATGATGGCATACCAACTTGATAGCGTTACGATAACGTTAATCCGTTCGTGCTAAAGCCACTGGTTGGCTTCTGGTATTTTCTACCTGGACCCTAATTGGCTATGACCAATTAAAAACGTAACGTGCCTTGTAACGATAACTTAATGATAGGTTCGTTAAATACTCCAATGGCATAATCGATCATTTCACGAAATTATCGTGACGCACTGCGTTTGGCACAGCGAATAGGAGCCCTGAACCCGGTCACTGATATAGAATGTCGATACAGGCAGTATCAGTAAACCAACAGGTTTGTTGTAATGACGTCACGTGACAGGGTCAATCGCCACTCTCTCCGTGACCTCTGCCTCTGAACATAATTCCTTCCGAACATCGCGCTTACATAACTATTACGTATTGATACATAACTATGATAAGAACACGGAAACAATGTTTACCTATTCGCTATACAATAAACTAAGCAGATTAACATCGTTTATTAAAGTAATGAAGCTGAGTTTTTATGTAGCAGATAGTGAAAGAGAAAGTTATGTCATTTGGTGAACTATAGAGCCAAGTAGACAAGTTCTGTCGCCGATAGAAAGCTCTTTTTTGTTTGTTATTGAATTAGAACGTTTTAGGTTGGGGCTTAAAATGCGTTACGAAACTAAGATACCTATAAGAATAAAAATATTAATTAAAATCGCATGCTAATCCCCAAAGAATTAATACTAGATTATTTCATTCTTATTACACTATGTGACATGTGTATATGTAATAAGCATAAAATTTTTAATAGTCTACGACTTGATCAAGTAACTCGAACGTCGACCGACACTTACTGAATCCGCTGTTAGCCATAAATATTTATTTCAGTCTGGTTATTAGTGTATGTACGCCTCGTGTTTGTAAACGCACCAACGATTCAGAAATAATTTCTGGTACTGTGTAGCTACATTTTTCAACACAAATATGATATCAAAAAGGCTACCATCTGTCATAACGACCGTTTGAAGGAGATGGTAATAACCGTTTGAAACACTGTATTTTGCAGCAATTCTAACGACCTTTGGTAGAAATACATGAACTTGCAATAATAGTTAATTTCGCAACTGAACATATTTCAGTTAGTGCTGGTGCAGAGCTAAATGCTATTAAAATGTCTCAGTTATAGACATTTGCAAATTATTTTCCATTTGACACAGTAATTGAGCACCTGCCATGCGAATACTTGGAAATTATCGCCTGAATTGCTAAAGGCTTGAGGGCGATCTATCTCACAGCATACAACAGTTATTTGAAGTTGTGCAAATCTAAATTAATTTGTTCGTCACTTAGTCACGCTTTTAAAGCAGCTTGGTTGGACAATAAAAGAAATAATCAAGTACTCAGTCTAGGTTTTTGAATGTCAAGTTTATTTCAAAACGAAATTAAAAATGCTTTTAACTTAAAAAGTTTTTATAGCAGATTTTATTATTTCAGAATACGTGTCAAATACGTACAATAGAAATGATATGAAAAAATACCCGCCCATATTTATTCTTTTAATGCAAATACCTATGTTACGTTTTATAATTATTTTTTTGGGATAAGTATTTGAAAACACTTTTGATTTCTTCTTAATCACTGTCGTACAATGTCGAATTTCTTATTCAATCATAGATAGTGTAGTTAACCTCGCTATTTACAGGAACGAATTCAAAAGAAACGTAACACAAGTTACTCACACAAAGAAACACAAGTTTAGGATTTAAGATTTATGACAAAAAAATATCACTGTTCTCAATAATTTTATTCCATACTAGCTTCTGCCTGCTATTTCATCCACGTTGACTTTAGACAGGAACCTAACATTTTTCCAGGATATACTATATGTGTGCCAAATTTCATCCAAATTCTTTCAGCCGTTTTTACATGATTGAGTGACTGAAGCTGATAGCACAACAAGGCACAAAACTTTTTCAATACATTTTTTTACATTATTAAAAGCCTATCGTTGTCTATTAAAATTTCAGCATAATCGGTTTAGAGTGATTAATGGATAAACCAATAAAGAAACAGATTTATATACCTACCCTCAAAGGGATTAGGGGGTTTCTTTCAGCTGGCGAAATGAATTTTTAAACTGTCTTCTTGATAAAAGAGACTTTTGAGGGGCTCGATAAGAAATAAGATTAGGGACTTAAAATATTCATTTGCAAAATAAGTGATGAAAATCGAAATTATCAGCCTGTCTTGACGGAAATTGTTTTTCTTTATGCTTTAAAATATTTTAGTAGGTACCTGCAATCATCAATAAATACGAGCCTTATTGAAGTAGATGTTAAATAGTTTTCAACGATAATGAAACATACGGTAATGGTACATACGTGTGGACTGATGCTCATAGCAATTTACTGAGCTTGAGTATGCGCTCTGATCGTTAGAGCTATTAGTCGCGGATTCGATCTTCACACGAAAAGTATTTGGATAACCAAAACTTATTCGTATCGGTCTGGGTATATGTAAACATGTAAATTATATTGGTAAACCGATCCCATAACTGATAACCCAGGGATCATTTCTGTAGCGTGTATAGGTAATTTGTTTTTGTGTCTCGGCTACCTTAAATACTAGTCATTAGTTTCGCACCACCATTGCACCAAAACCATAAAAATAAAATATTTATTACATCCTCATTGAGTACCATAAAAGACTAATACCTACTTCTTTATCAACATTAAATAAGTAACGTTATTTTTGTATTTATTACAGATAAACTTCACCAAGATTCATCAGGATTAATTAGTAAGTACATGACACACGAGTTCATACAATTAAAGTATATTTAGAAAGTTTCGCAGCATTTGTTATTGTGGTTTACTTTCCCAAGCAACGACAAACTTGAATAGATCTAGATATTTTATTTAATTTCACATTTTCACTATCATTTTTTTGGGGATTTATTACCAGAGAATATTCTTGATTTTTTTATTTGTGTAATCCTTTGATTCAACTATGTTTCTCGATCCGACAACCATTCAATGTTTTCCATTAAAACAAATTTATAATTTTGTCTTCAACAATAAAGCGAACATAGGCGTTGGACTGAGATTAACTGCCACGTCTTATTTAATTGAGCACGAATCACTTTGGTAAACAAAACAAACCCTTTAGTAAACATAATTTAAAAATTATAAAGTTGCTTTATCCTATTCTAGTTTTTTTATCCATGTAGCAAGCAAGTTGTTCCATTTATCTGTCTAGCAATTCGATTAATGATTTTTAAAAAAACGAGTCCGCATACTAGGAACACTTACTGTATCTTGGGTGCGTTTACAAATGCGAAATTCACATACACAAATTCCCACGCCGAAACAAACATTTGTGGGTCACACAAAGATTTGGCACGTGCGGGAATCGAACCCGTGCGCTGGAACTACTCGATCCAGTGGTCTGAGCGGGTTACCACTAGACCAAGCCGTCCGTCAAATCTGTTTAGCTATTTGATTTGTTGGCGTAGCGTCTTATTTAATTTGGCACGAGTCACATCGAAAACTTCCGACCCTCCGGCAAAAATAAAACCATTCAATATTTTGTAAACCTAATTTCAAAACTATAAAGCTTCTTATATTTTTATTTGTGCAACTATTGGATATATCTGTGTATTTATTTGATTGAGCCGCCAAAATTTTACTTAGCCCACGTTACAATTAAGAAACGCGTATGAAATACTCTCCTCTTCAACAATAAATCAAACATAGGTATTTCACTAAGATAAACTGCCACGTCTTATTCAATTTGGCAAAAGTCACATCGGAAACTATCGACTCCTTCGGCTGAAATCAAACAAATCATTTTATCAACCAAACCATAAAGTGCCAATTCTCCTATTCTTACTATTTTATCTGTGTAGCTGATTGATTTATTTGTGTAGCTATTGGATTTATCTACGTAACTATTTGATTCAGCCAACAATATGTTCCTTAATACAAACACACGTCCACGTTCTTAATTAAAAAAACGAGAGTGAATTACTCCACTCTTTCACAATAAAGCAATCGTAGATGTTCCACTTAGATTAACTGCCACATCTTATTTAATTTGGCACGAGTCACATCGGAAACTATCGACCCTTTGGCAGATATCAAATTAATCGATTTTCATATCTTGAATCTAACTTCAAAACTATAAAGCCTAATTTATCCTATTCTTGCTTTTTTATCGGTATAGCTATTTAATTTATCTGTATAGCTATTTGATTAAGCCACCAAAATTTTGCTGAATCCAAATATTTCTCCACGTTTCAATTAAGAAATTGGTTTGAAATCTTCTACTCTCCCGCAATAAAGCAATTGTAGGTGCTCTAAGATTAACCACGTCTTATTTAATTTGGAACACATTGGAACCTATTTCATGAACCTAACTACGAAGTGCCAATTCTCGTATTCCTGCTTTTTTATCTGAGTAGCTGTTCGATTTATTTGTGTAGCTATTTGATTTATCTGCGTAGCTATTTGATTCGGCCAATAACATGTTCCTAAATCCAAACACTTTTCCACGTTTTCAATTAAATACAAACGTGGAATCCTGTCCTCTTCCGCAATAATGTGAACGTAGGTGTTCCACTTAGATTAACTGCCATGTCTTATTTAATTTGGCACGAGTCACATCGGAAACTATCGACCCTCCGGCGCCGGCCGGCTAGCGGAAATCAAACTAATCGATTTTCATTTCGTGAACAGGAAATTAAATCCTTTGAGACTCGTGCCCGATAACGGATTTCAGCTAAGCACGACACGTGTTCGGCCATTTGACCGTTGGATTATATATTTTTGGGTTCCGTAATTGAAAAATGTTAAGTGGCCGCGTGGTCGGATTGCTTAGTTCGACTGATTGGCCTGTTGTTTGGCCACTTTTTGGCAAGTCTGTATTTTAGGGTCATTAGGATCTTGACGATAGATTGGTCCAGTGGTTTAGAACTCAACCCATTCCGCCTACTGGAACGAGTAGTCCCAGGTTGATCCCCGCACGGAACAAAGCTTTATATGGTGTTACATTGGTTTCGGTTTGAATGATTGTGTATGTGAATTTCGTCAAACTTTGTAAGCGCACCCATTAGACAGTGCAGGGCCATGTATTTAAAAATATTATGCACCGTCAGGCCTATATTTCCTGAACGGGAGTGACAGAGATGTACTTTACAAACATACTTCATACTATCGCCAGTTATGTAAGATTCGAATGTAATAGGAGGCGAGGTTATTGCTATTACACTAGGTGCAATTCTAAACTGGACTGGTGTGATTTAAAAAAAAAACAGCATTCTTTGCCCGGCCTAAGATTTGAACCTAAGACCTCGGGATCGACAAACGCTCTATGCACCACTAGACCAACGAGACCGTCAAAAAAGTATTTACTAATGTATCGAACTCTCAGTGCATACGTTCGATTTGCTCTTGACCTGTTTTTTTTATAATAGCCGTGTAGGCTGCCGGTCCTAGTTATTATATTCCTCATGCAGCTGCAGGCGAATTAAATTTCATAATAATATTCTGTAAATTTCAGTATTAATCGTCGCAATGCAGACTCGTATTCCCCTTTTGAAATAATAATATGTTTGCTTAATTATATCGGTTAGGTTCTTTTTTTCATTTCATAACTGCTTTTGGCTTTAGTGGTGCATGTATATGATTGACAATCTCAATATTACGAGTTCAAATCCCAGGTTAGATTTAAAACAACCTAAAGTTTGTGAACAAACGAGAAAAGGTACGGCCAAACCAACATTACACACATACATCGAGCAATTATGAAATAAAAAATCATTATGAAACTTTACTGTACCTAAAGGCCAACTGGATACCCTGTACTTGATTGTTTTGACACCCGATGATATAAAAAATAAATTTATTTCCGTTTAATTTTGCAAAATGACCAATCCGTATGGAATTCCATTGATCGTTACACAAAAACGTTTTTTCGCCTTGATGTGTAAAATTAATAGGCCGTAACTACAAAGTATCGTAAGTACCCAGCTGGAAGGCTAACTACTGGAAGGCGAAATTGCGTGACCGATTAGATTAGCCTTTACGCTCGGTTATTAGTTTCACTGTTATTTTCTCAATATTAAAAAACTATAACTGAAACTCAAACAAGTTATCTATCTATCTATATCATAACGCCAGATCCCTTGCGGGGTAGGTAGAGAGCGCAAGAATTCCAACATGTTCTTTATTTACAGACCTCTCTGGCGTCGTTTACTCTCATAATTCATCTCACGCTCGCCGGTTATGGAGACTTGTCTTGCCCTTCATATAAAACACAAACAAATAATTTACTTTCTACAATCTCTGCTTTTTTCAATCTATTCTACATACCTATACGGAACGCGAATTACCTAATCGGAACGCGGCCACTACAAATCGGTGAGAAACACAGCGAGATTGACTTTTTTTATCCTTTGTGTTTTATTTCATGTATCGTGTATTATGCTGTGCAGTTTTGACCAGTAATCCTCCGCATCGGCGACCTCTAGTGCTTATAGTTTTTGCACTACGTATTGTGTAGATGCCTTTATATAATTAATGTTAAACAAACACCTTCAAAAAATAAGAACAAATTAAAAATGACCATCCTGCCAACTTTTAACAATTGATTTTCTATGTAATAACAGAACATAAAAGAAATCGGTGTTTTAGGTGGACCAAGTTATCGTAGGTCTCTTTGCTCACTAGATTAAGTAGTATAGGGTTCGATTCCCGCACGGGACTTATCTTTGTGTGACCCTCAAATGTTTGTTTTATTCTGGGTATTGGTATGTGACTTTCATATTTATAAACGACACAAGAATGATTTCTCGTGTAAATATGGTACTGTGGTACTTTTGTTAAAGACAAAAATGATGGCTGCTAAATACCTATTACCTTTCTTGAAATGCTGAAATCGAATAAGTCCATTTTAATACAACAACACTACACATGCATAAAGTAAGCATTAATATCAGGTTTTATACTTGATACTAATACTTGCTTGTAATCTTTTCAGTCGTTATGTATGAAGCTAATCTGATCTAGAGGCCTCCGCTATGACATGTACATATGGGGAACGGTTCGATTTGTCCGCGGCCGCAAGGCGGCCTCCCACGGGAAATTAAGAAACGAGATAGCTGCTGACCACGTCTCCGCACTCACTGTATACTTGTGTAGACTATTCAGAGGGCTTAGCACGAAACGGCTGACGTCAGCGTGACGATAGTGAGTAAGCTTGCTGTCATGTTCATGTTTATTTAGTAAATTTGTAGAGTGACAAAGATGCCATTTCAACTCGCTGTCACCACGCTAACGTCACTTTTTTGTGCTAAGCTTTTTTTATACGCGTTTATTTTCAATTATCAGAGTGAAATATTCGTCGGAGTGAATCGTGCGTTTTAGGGTTCCATAGTGGAACCTTAATTTATCTGTGATCTGAAGATCCAAAGGAAAAACGAAACGTCTCCGCACCAACAGCATACTTGTATTGACGGTGTCTGTGCGTTTAAGCATTTTTGCCATACCTATTACTGGAATCAAGCATGAGGCTCACAAATACGCCTGGTTAATATTTTTCATAACCGTGATGCTTTAGAACTGGGCTTATCCTAGTTGTAGTCTCCTTGTCTATGGCTGATCTGCCAATTTTTTGTGTCTTTGCAAAGAATAGAAGTAAAGTTTTATTTTTCCTATTTCTCGTATTTTTCTTTCTATTTAAATTCGTTGCGGGTTCCAAGACATTAAGCGCTTCCCGGTACACTCCAAGGTTCAAACCTTGGTGTTATCTAAGGAGATTATTATGATATACACTTTATTGATCATTGTGGATCCTGGCTTACAGTGGGAATGAGCGGCGGACTTAGTCCCAATAGCCTATTCAGTATACACGTTTATTTTCGATTATCAGAGTAAGGAATTCATCGGGGTGAGCGTTTTAAGCTTACATAGTGGAACCTTAATTTATATGCGAGATGGAGATATAAAGCAAAACGGAACCCTTATAAGACCTCCCGTTCGACTGTCTGTCAAAAACGTAAAAGCTTAGAATTTAAAAAGAGAATACCTTCAGGTTCTCAACTTACCTTCTATTAAACATATAAATATATATATATATATATATATATATATATATATATATATATATATATATATATATATATATATATATATGTAACTAAAACTAAAACTTAAAAAAAAAAACTAATTGAGGATCCATTATGAACACAATGTTTATTCATTTATGTAATTAAGGATTTCTTAATTTACTTAAGGATGTTTTCATTAAAATTCAACGTCTCCCAACTTTCAATCAAGTTTTACCAACAACGTTCAAAAATGTAGTAAACAATCCTATTTTTACAGTTAGATACATATTATTGTTAAATTCAGGTCTTGTATAACACATCGCACACAAGTCAGATAAAAAACAGAAGACTGTCAAAAACACTTCAATAAGAAAAAAAAAGAATGCGAATTGAATTTACATTACATCCACCCTTGACCAAGCAACATATATATTTATATACAAGTACAAAGAGCTATCGTAATTATCAAAAGGATTTGAAAAATTCCATTTGCGTTTGTTTTGTTAATCTTTTGTAAGCCAGCGCGTGTAAGCCGCGAGCTGAAAAAGGTATAACATTTCAAATTATCCGCAAAAATGTTCCATATTATTGTTATTGAATATTATTTAAGAAAAACTTTACTTATTTTAATAATGTACAGATTACTTGTAAATTATAATGAACAGAAGAGAAAATTTGATAAGAAAACCACATTTTTCTCAATAATTTATGCTTCTTTTATGCGTCTCACGTGCTATCTTAGTCGAAATACACTTCGCAACTACATTCTTAAACTGGATAATAATTATAACTTAGATATTAACACTTAAAAGGCAAGAAAATCTCCTTACCCGACACAACTAGTCAAATCTTCAATTGACATATTGTGAAATTAATGGGCTTAAGAGCGACTACGCGCTCACCATAGCAACACACTGGGAATCTAAAATTATACATTGAACAATATATAGTACCCACAATATCCACAAAACAAACACTCAACCAATACAAGTCATCGTAAGTTATTCGCAACTATTACATCTCGCGTAGAACTCGAGAGAACATCAAACACTTATCTTTAACTTACAGTGCATATGTGTGATATAATTATGCATAATGTGTTCGCTTATAATTTATAATGCCTTGTTATCTTTTTTATTGCTTCGTATATCACTGGCAAGCGTGACGATGGTACGGCGGTCGACAGCGGTCCAACTTCATTCGTTTATCATTTTTATGGCGCCAACAACACAGTACGAAAGGAATTTGGTTGCGGATTTTTTACGCTAACAGGTATATTTGGATATATAATTCAAATGCAGCTCATAACGGGTATCGGTTGGCGAACAGGAATAGGGTTCTGGTAAATGAGGAATTTTGGTTTTAAGTTAGGAAGTATTAATTATAAAAATGTCTATAAATTTTCGATTGGTATTTCGATGAATCCGGCCACTCCTCTAGAATAGATCAAAGGCAATGCTTAGAAATTTCAAGATCTTCAAAAAGACCTTCAAACACAAGTGATTAACAAGAACTAAGCCTCCGATATAATAGGTGTATTCCTTTATGCAATGAAAGACTTACTTTCCTTTGTAATTATGTATTTTTATTGATAGTAATCAGCAACTTTCTTTCTTTATGATTATTGTACGTATGGACTAGAGAGAAAATATCTCAATGTTTCTTGATTGAAAATATCTGTCAACATTTTTTCCTTCTGTTTATAGACAACTCGATATGACTAAGTATTTCTTTTGTTATTATTTATGTAAACCTGAAACGTATTCGTAGCCTTCATAGTTTGCTAGATTTGATTTTACTTAAGATTACTAACACGACCAAATAAACCGAGTCTTATCTGATGGAAAAGTCAAGAGTCTCCGTAACCGGCGAGCGTGTATGAGACGAACTATGAGAGTCGAGGAAGCCAGAGAGGTATGTAAGGAAAGAACCTGTTGGAACTCTGTACTCTCTGCCTACCCCGCAAGGGATCTGGCGTGAGGTTATAGATAGATAGATAGATTACTAACAATTTTTTCTTGTGTGGAACCTATTATGATAGATTAATATTTGTGCTTATAACCATAGTCGAGTGACTAAAAATGTTGTAATGCGTTCTACACCTCTGTTTAATAATGCGATCCTATTGTTCCGTACCAAGCCCGAAGCTATACATACAGCTTATTATAAAAGAATATTATAATGTACACTTTTTTTGGAACACTAACGACCCCCAAAGAAATTGACTACATATAAATAAATCCGAATCTCTGGAACGAAACGAAATATCAATGCGCAACGGAAAATCGCATATTCATCATATTTTATGCGTGATTCATAAATTAATGGTGTTTCCTAAATCCGAGGCAGTAGCTTTCATATCACGCACAAGTCAACAAGGGGTTGAAAGGAGGAAAATGTTTTTTAACCTGCAGGTGTACGCATAGCCGGCAGAACAAAAATGATTTATAATGTTTGAGCATCCTGTGTACATACTTAATAACACATTAACCCGAAGTTGACAACATTTTTAAGCAAATGTCTTTTTTTTGTTCCTTTTTATGTCTGTTTCGTTCACATTAAGTGATCAAGAATGAACAAAAATTGCTATGATAAAATACATAACAATGACTGTAAGGGTGCCTTTAGTATGTACTCTATTAGCAATTACCTAGAGGTTGACAACATTTTTAAGCAATTTTTTTTTTGTTTTCTTTTTATGTCTGATTTTTTTCACATTAAGTGATCGAAGATGAACAAAAGTTGCTATGATAAAATACAATATAAAGATAATTGTAAGGGTACCTTTAGTATGTACTCTATAAGAAATTAACCAGAGGTTGACAACGTTTTTAAGCAATTTTCTTTTTTTTGTTACTTTTTGTGTCTGTTTGATACTTTGTTCACATTAAATGATCAAGAATGAACAAAAGTTGCCATGGTAAACTAAAAGAATTTTTTTTAGGACGTACTCTATAAGTAATTAACCAGAAGTTGCCAACATTTTAAGCAACTTTTTTTTCCTTACTTTTTTATGTCGATTAATTTGGCATTTTGTTCAAATTAAATAATCAAAAGTGAATTCAAGTAAAAGTGTAAAACAATAACAATAAGTATAGGCTTAAGGTCCAATAGCCGACGGAGCGCGACGGGAGCGCTACGGACGAGCTCGGCTATGTTCGGTCATGACGTTTGGCGTTTCGTCGCCGAGCGGGGCTGCGCTGTGTGGCGTCTCTTGTACATTTCAGTACATTACAACTCCCCAAGCCGCACCACCGTCGCGCTCCTGGCGCGCTGCGTTGACTATGTGGCGAAACTTTTAAACCTTTAGAAAGCGCTCTGCAAAGTGTATATTTAGCCTGCAAATCGTATGGACACGTCAAGGCCCTTATTCGCTATGACTAAACGCGGTATTCTGTATGCCAGTGGAGTACTATTAAACAAACATTTCACGAAGTTATCGTAACGAACCACGTTACGTGTTTAATTGGTCATAGCGAATAAGTGCCCAGTGAGCTGTCAGACACAATAAGTAGTTCTATCACACGTTGACGAACTAATGAGCGAATAATAGTTTTAATTTCAATGTCTTTATTCGTTGACAAGGAGTATAATTCGTTGTTAGTGTTATAAAGCCTTCTTTAAATCGAATGCTTTTATAAATCTAATGGAAGCAATGAAGAATAGCCTTTGCTCAACGATAGGACAATAATGGCTGAATATTAATAATAAAAACACCGTCACGCCTATATTCCCCAAGCGGGGGGGCAGAGGTGTTCTGAGTACACCCACTTTTCGCTGACAATGCTAGGTCCCATGTAACAAGGGGCGAGCCTATTGCCATATACCGGGCACAATTCCAGACTCCGGACTCATAATGGGAATTTTTCGTGAGAAAAACTACATTTGTCAGACCTAGGATTTGAACCCAGCGATGATGCTCACAAAGCGATGCGGTTTGCCACTAGACCAACGAGGCAGTTATATTAAATATTCATATCATATATTTAAATATATAATATAAGCCCTGTTAAGAAACTGTCCCACTGTTGGGCACGGGCCTCCTCTCAAACTGAGAGGGTTTAGGTCATAGTCCACCATGCTGGCCCAGTGCGGGTTGGCGAACTTCACACACCTTCGAGAAACTCTTAGGCATGCAGGTTTCTCACGATGTTTTCCTTCACCGTTAAAGCGAGTGATAATTAATTTTTAATACGCACATGCTTACGAAAAGACAGAGGTGCGTGCCTGGGTTTGAACCCGAGACCTCTGACTTTGCAGTCCAGCGGTCTAACCACTAGGCTATCACTGCTATTTATTTATATATTGTTAATATGAATCTATTTATCCCGTCATATGGGAATACAAAATCCCTTAAACAAGTAAAATAACTAAAAGCTAGCTAAATATAGACGACTAGACAACGTTTTTAGGGAGCGATTTAATTACAACTTTATTTAAAATTCTCATTCGATTAAACCGTAAAAGTAGAAATTGCCAAAAAACTACTAAGCCAATATCGAAATAAGTACTTTTTTAAACTAAAAATTGAATTATTAAGTTTACCTTTAATATTTTGAAGCGGAGCTCTCTAGCTGGCGGTACATTTTAATACGGAGGACTTTATCACCTAACATAAGCGAACTAAGCAAAATATACCGACACTTTCATAGCTTGAATGCCTCTTTGCGTCGCGTCGTTATAATAACAGAGCTTTTATGGGCGCTGGTAGAACTTTTTCGACGTACTTACTATATACCGGAGCTTAAACTCTGCTTTTTCGCTTTTATTATCTTAAGTGAAGTGCTTTTCGGGATATAAAGATTAGTAATTCATTGAAAAAATCCCATACGTGGTTTCTCATGGTAGAACTTTGTCACCTTTTCAAACGGGTCTCAATTTATATAAGTGCCAGTAGTTTTTTGTGGCTTCGCACCCGGTCACCACCACCAGTACCACCTACCGCGTCCAACTACAACTAATCCATCCAAGCGATCCCGTAAGTACAAAAAAATCATGATAAAGCCTTATAGGAGGAGAAAAATGACGAACACACGTAAACTGGAACTTTATGTATAAAGATAAAGAGAGAAGATATGCGGAGTCAGATTGACTTAAGCTGGTAAGCTTTACCAACCAGGTTCGCAACAGCGTAGCAAGAAAGCGTTTTGGTATGAAATAAAGTATCGGTGAAATGATTAGAAAAGCTATGCTCCAATGATTTGGGCATATAGAAAGAAAGTCGAAAGAAAGAATGACAAATTAGGTATACAATGCGTAAGTGGAAGGACATAGGTACTGAAGAAAACCTGTATAATCTTACAGTGACTATAAAGACACAGTCTTATCTTATGGGCAGGTCAAGAGTTTCCATAACCGGCAAGAGTGTGTGAGACGAACTATGAGAATGGAGGAAGCCAGAGAGGTCTGTAAGGAAAAAACCTTTTGGAACTCTGTACTCTCTACCTGTGGGATCTTACCCGCATGGGATCTGGACTACCTATATAAATAGATAGAGGCTGAAAATTTTCTGAATCCGTTAAATATTGCAGTGAACTCTAATTTAACATTTTAGACGTTATATCAAGTTTCAAACTTTGTTAAAAAATTAATTGATTTTTTTTTACTTCTTTTTGGATAACACTCAAAGGATTTTATCGTAAGGATTTGATTAACATACATGCCGAATATGCATCATATGCACATTAAAATCTAACATTGCTTAAGAAAGTCGATGGTATTGAAACTTTGCAAGCAATATTACATAATGAGGCGATGATGAAAAACCGCTAATTATCTGGGCACGCGCAACAAGCCAGTGAAAATGTGGTTACACCCGCAAATGGAGTGTGACGGCATCAGGAAAACCAGACTAGTAACTAACTATAACATGAAATTCAAATCCTTAAGTCGATGTAGATGTTTCATCCTATATCATTCTTTTTTAAAAAGGTGATCTCAACTAGGAATTATTCCTACGTCCTGCATGCGATTGCAAACATAAAATTCACGTACACAAATACTTAGACCGGAATCACATAAAAATTTGTTCCGAACCAAGCTTAATGTTGGTCTGGTGATCCCACCGACCTACGATCAAACCATACGACCAAGTCGTCGTTCCCATATTGTAGCCAAATTTGCTAAATTCATGCATTTTTAGTAATTGACTACCGCATCTGACTTTATTCCCACCTTCGCTCTTCATTGCTAAAGTAATCCAAAAGAAACATCAAACATTCGAATAAATTCAGCACAAAAATAGAAAAAGCAAGTTTTGTATAACACATCATTAATATTTATAACTAATTAGAGATGATTTATTGTTATGTTATATCACATATCTCACGCGAGTGCATTAACAAATTTAACACCTCATGACGTAAAATACATATTTACAGGAATGTAACGCTTCGTTAACCCTCATAAAGCAAACGTATTCTTTGACATAATACGTAATTTGCGCGAAACAAAACATATTGTGCATTACAAAAATAAACATCCCAGGTGTTTCATAGTCTCTAGAAAAGAATGCATATTTAAAAAAAAAATTAAGGTTTTACAAAAGTGAAATTGGTTGTTATGTGTAATAACCTATGTGACAAATTCGTAACCAAACGTGATTATATTCGCTTTGAGTTAAATGGCTAGACATCAACTAACACTTTCACTCACACATGTTGACATACAAATGAAGACAAATTTAACATACGTTATAAAATAAGAACTAGTTACCTAAATGATTATTTATTTCTATCTCCCGAACAGAGGTATGCATGTCTTATTGTAACACACCTTTATGATCGTTTTCCATAGAATGGTGAGTAATTTTAAAATAATGTTGACTATAAACATTTTTAAAAGGTACTCTCTCGGTTCTCATCGCTAAAACATATTTCAAATAGGTATATTAAGCGCTTTTCTTTTTAGTTGCATTCCCAAAAAAGGGTATATCGGCGCTAGTCAATAGGGTTCAATTTACAACACATTTATTAACTTTTCAAAGATCTACTTAGACATACATAACTAAAAAAAAACGTACCTGGTTCGTATACTACACATACCTATGTTAACACATGTCGCAAACATTTTGTGAGTGTTCATCATACTTTACATATTTTACACCGCAGATACTAGATTTGTCCTTCAACTGTATAATGTACTCGAAATACTAGTTTTGTTTGAAAAGAGTAAAAGTGTCATTTACGAAACCCGCTCTACGAAGAATGGGAACAATTTACTTGTTACACAAATTCGCATAAAAAATGCCTTACTTGTGTATGCAAAATAAATGCCTTACATAAATACTATCAGTACCATATATGAAAGATTTTACATGTGTGTATAACATTCTAAGGAAGTTGTTATTTTAGGAAGTATGTTCGTATGCATTATTTAAACTAAACTACATAGTTATTATGATAATTGAACCTGATATTTAATCACCAAGAAAATCAATTCACCATAATAAATATGTATTTTTGTCGGTGAAAGTGGGGCCTGAAGTTTTAGTTTGATGTTATAACACTTATTTCCATCTATAGTAAGATTAGGGTTGGATTCTTAAGCAAAGTCTTTAGACCAATGAACTCTTCATCATCAACCAAATGATATCCACTATTGTAAATAAGCCTCCCCCAAAGACAAGCTTTAAAAGGCTTAGTATAATATTAATATCAGGACTTTTAGGATAATGAAATACTAATCAAAATGGCATATGAGTGAAATACGCTAAGGTAATTGTATGCACTATTATTAGAATTTATCTCACTTTATAGAATACGTTTTATCTTTCTGCATATAAGCGTATGTAAGAATGGTATTTTAGTGTGAAATCGCAAAGGTTGGTTTGTATAAGGACAAAGGATATTCGAATGTAAATGCAGACATGGAAATAAAGGGTCGAGATCACCATTCGTCACCTACTTCTTATAGACATTGACCCACTACAATCTTTGAATTATAATTAGGAGATCTTGCATTTGGGGACATTTTTAAAATTTGAATTTTGCTTTACATGGAATAGTTTAATATTTTCCTCAAAGAGCATATAATCGTTACGTTTTACTTTCCTGTTCCTTTGTGTGTATTGGAATATTAGATTTTGATTTGACATTCCATTATTTGAATTCTATTTATAAGCCGTTTAGACAGATTTCTGTCCAGGATGGCAGTCCCCTCCTTGTACGGCCAAGTTTATTATATTAAAAGTACCTATGAACCGCCAGCCAACGGCATTTAGTAGTTTTTGGTCACTACAAGAACACCATACTAATAATTATCAGCTACGTTTCAGATTTGGTTTTAGGGAAAATTTGTACTAGAATCGGGGTCCTGTACTTAAAAATAATCGTAGAAACTCTCACCTTGAGGATATTAAGTGTAACGTTCCACTTAAACGGGTCTGGCGCTACGGTTTAATATCCTCTTCTTTGTATTTACCCTTTGTTTCTCCATCCCAGCTCCTATTTAAAGCACTTTTGCACTATAAATTAACGTCGGCACACATTATTCTTGTAATTAAAAGTATAAGTGAAATTTCAATGTTAATCTAATTGTTCATAATGACCATTAAAACGTACGACCATTAGTATGTTCAGCATAATTTTGTTGCTTATAATTTTTTCTACTACATCTATACCAGTATAACTGAACATTATTTAACATAATATTAAAAACATAGATTAGCAAAATGAACGTAATTTTATTCTGAATATTTCGCTAAATTAGTATAATCAAAGTCTTAACAACATAATTGCAACTGGTAGAGCAATTAAGCGTTTGACGGGTTAAGATTTAGACCGACCCCTGGTGTGCTGTAGGCAATTAAATTTGTTATTTAGCCTTTGTGCTAGAATAAACAACCTTCTTTTTTCCGGGTTTAAGACCACAATATCTGCGCTTAACGAATAATAATGTTACGTTTGCGGGGTAATTAAATGCCGAATAACGTGCGAAGTACTTTATTAGGCGCTGTACACACAAAACAGTACGTCGTATGCAAATACACACGCGAACTAATCACACACTAGTACTACTCTCGTTAGTACCGAAATACTGCTTCCAAGTCGCTGCGTCACTCGTAGTATCCGTATATCGTTGCTAAAGTCGCCGGTGTATTCCACTTAGATCGCTTGTTCTCCGATTTTGATCACTATCGCTTCCGAGAAGAGACTATGTCCGTCCCTGCGCTCTATGTTCCTTTTATACTTGTATGAAAGTTCTAGAACGGACGCGAACCCTCTAAGTACATCGATAGGAGTACATCAAACAATAGCCGGCGCGGCTCACAAAGCGGTATTATTATTACATACCTATTCGTACGGGAACGAATAGGTACTTGTATACTGCGACCGCGCGCCGGCTATAATTAAAGGGGTGGAATCTTGTAGACGTTTTAGCACTTAAGCGCGGATTCTAGATCTTTCTAGTCAGATCACCGGGGGACCTAAGGGTATGTTATGCGTTTTAGAATCGACATCCCCGGATAGACTTTTCAAGATATCGGGGTATGTTCGGGTCGTTACAATAATAATGTAATAGTAATGAAAAATATTTTCTCTTTTACAAAGTGGTTACAATATTCTTTTAAGTGGTATCTAATTACAATAAAAGCGTTTATTACAACTCTGTAAGAGACTGGTATTTGTACGAAGCTATTTTATAGATTACCAGGGTTTCGGTTTGGTAGATATGCGTTAGTTCGTTTTTGAGTTATGTTTAAGTATAATAACTACAACATTGATTTTGTTTGAGTTAAAAAAAGCAGCAGTTTATTTTGAATGAGAATGAGAATGATGAGCTAGCTAGCTCGCTTCACTTTCGTAGTTCGTAGTCGTTTCATAGTTCGTCTAATGTAACTTTATATTATGGTAAATAATTCTGTTACAATCTTTAAAATAATAACTAGATACCCACAAATCATAAATACACTGTATAATGTCTCCTATCGCATTAGGTTAAAAACGTCACATGCAACAAAATTACTCATGTTACAGATCCTAAATAATTATCATTTAATCAATGTTTGGAGTCTATAAATAACAGCTATTTTCGATCTAACAAGTCGGTCTGTATAATAAAGGACATCCGCAAAACACTGATCGCATTGTCAAAAAAAACCTAATTGTTTTCTATACAAGGTGTAACATAATGAACGCAAGACCTTAGACACACTGATTAAAGAATTGCTTTATAAATTCAAAACGAAAACCGAATTTCCAAATTAAAAAGGTGTCTACCCTTTTTTAAGCACTTTTATACCCCAATTAACAATAAAACTTGTACGTATATGTGTGCGTTTGGAGAAATACGTTTTAGAGTGCATTTGAAATCTCCTTATTGCTATGAATCAAGAATAAATTTAGCTTTTATAGCGCACTGAAGGTGTAAATGCATATTTTGCAAATAAAAAAAAGACATTAAAAATTGTTGGAATCAATTCAGTTACCGATTTAGAACAAACTACTTTCAGGTCTTGCGTTTATTATGTTACACCTTGTATAGTCTATGAAGACAGTATTTTTATACATATAATAAAGCATATAATGCAATAATTACAGTGTTGTGTCTAGGAACACAGGAAAGGGAAATGAGATACATACGTACAATCCATTTCAAGGTATTGTTCCTGCTGCACTTGTTAAGCCTTAATAAGATACAATTATATGTGTGACCTTACATCAGGGCCCTGTTTAATAAAAGTTACAATAACAGGCGACTACTTGACTATGTGACAAATTTTTCAATAACAAACTCCAAATTCTTCCGAATTCTTTAAATAAGTCATACAAAACTGCTTTATTAAACAACATGTGTCGAGCAAGGATTGTGGTTGGTAACGATGTACTGAAGCAAGTGAATGAGTTTGGATATCTTTGATGCGCCTTCAGTAAGGATGGAAAATACACCGCTGACATAGAGAGAAGAGTGAGTGCAGGCGACAGAGTGAATGGTGCGAAGGGAAAGCTACTTGGGAGCCGGCACTTAAGCCAAAAGGCGCAGCTGGCCATACAGAGTGCTTGTCCCAACGCTATTATATGCCAGTGAGAGCTGGGTATGTAAGAAGGAGAATGAAAGTAGGATAAATGCGGTCGATATGCGAGCTCTGCGAAAGATGTGCGAAGTGACGCTGACCGACCGTATTGGCAACAACGTAGTAAGAAAGCGAGTAGGTATAAAAGATAGTATTGGGGTAAAGATGATAAAGGGTATGCTCCGCTGGTTCGGGCATATAAAAAGAATGCCAGAAGAAAGAATGTCAAAACAGATATACGATGCGAAAGTGGAAGGATGTAGGTACCGGGGAAAACATAGACTATCTTATCATGACCAAATAGACAGAATCTTATCTGAAGGACAAGTCAAGAGTCTCCGAAACCAGAGAGCGTGTATGAGACGTACTATGAGATTGGAGAAAGCCAGAGAGGTATGTAAGGAAATAACCTGTTGGAACTCTGTACTATCTGCATACCCCGCAAGGGATCTGGCGTGATGATATAGATAGAAAGAGAAAGACATATGTCGTGAAAATGCAACAATCTTGTCGTTTTTTGACTAATATGTAATAACTTTAATATATACTTGACTGGGTATTTTTTGAGAGTTATTGCTTGTATTTTAGGCGTAGCTACTACAATACAATGTAAAACATTACACATAAACATGTCGTAAACACATATTGTTTTCATATGTTTGTTATTACATCAAATAAGAATACAAGTCACATTTATTAATATTATTAGTTCTAGTGCATGCTCACTACTAGCGCCAGAATAGCAAGAATCAAATCGCCTTATTTTGTCATAGCATACTGTTAATCCATAGAAATTAACGCATCCATAACACTTAAATGTGGCGCTATTAAGCTACCTACCCACATAACTACAGGTGTCTCTAGAAACAAACTCAGGAACTGACGTCATGCCCTTCTTATAGCCATAAAAGCTGTTTTCAACCCACAATTCACTACTAGACTAACATATAGTCAACATTTCACCGAACTGTTTCCTAAGCCGCACGCGGTACTCGCCCGTTTACGGTTCCATGACTGCCTCAACTAGGCGCCTCATAAAAGTTGCAAAACGTAAAAATAAAATAGTCAATGCCAACTGATAGAAATCTGGAACTACACTCAAGTAAATCGGTAATAAACATTTCGTAAAACACGTGTCTAATGTGAAGTGAAACTGGAAAATCGCCGCTCTGAACGTGCACACAACGGTTAACACCGACATGAAATAATTAAATTGTTTGTCGTCACCGCTTGGTTCCGAAACTTGTCCGGGGAACAATACAGCTAAAAAAATTAACAAAAACCGAACTTCAACCGCCGAATTACGGCGTTCAGAAGTTTTCGTATTTCACTAAACTCATAACGGCTGCACATCGTTCTATAAATGGTTGCAACTGACGTTTGATTATAATATACTAGTAATTTCTTCTGGCTTTGCACACGTTATTTTATATTAACATAATGGACCTGGTCGACAACAAAGACACCCACTGGATCCAACTATAGCTAAACACCATCCAAGTGCCCCATAAGTAAAAAACAATCATCAAATCAGTCAAACCGTTAGGGAGGAGAAGAATTACGGACCCACGCACATCGGAAATTTATATATAAAGATAAATCGACCACTACTATCTCTTTCCCACAGGAAAGGCCTTCACTCACAAATCAAATTCAAAGAGATTAGGTGACGATTAATTAAAACAACCCTCTCAGTTTGAGAGGGGGCCCGTGCCCAACGGTGGGACAGTTACTTAACAAGGCTAATATTATAATTAAATTAAAACAAAATAATGTTTACTACAATTTTGCAGGAGTTGCCAACGAAGATGACACAATGGCAACATATTATACAGCCTCGTTAGGTAATCTATCAACTGGAATGCAGTATAAAATGAATTGTTTGTGTTCGTAAAAATAACAAAATAGTTTTTGTATTATACATGTATTATATTTGAATATGAGGTTACTCTTACGTTACGTGCCGTTAACGAATCGAAACACTTAACCGTAAATTACAAAAATTGGCTCTTAACACCGTAAGCTAAATCTAGATTAATTTCACTATCAAACGTGGGTATTTGAGGCATTGGAAACGTTACTTAATTGAAAACGTAAAATGTAACCATACTGAGTCTGCTGAAAATTCCCCCTAATTTTATACAATTACGACTGATTTTCAAACTCGTAGTTAGTTTCTAGTAGAAGAGTAGAATTAAAGGATACTAGAATTCAATTTCTTAAGAATCTTGAGATGCTGATTATTTGCAAATCGGTGAATTTATGAAAGGTTCGTAGTGTTCATAACGGCTTTTCAATTTCCTTTTCACGTAGAGGCTATTCAATAGTCGTGAGCATTTACCTTCGTCTGGCAATCAGAGTCTAAAAATAAAATGGGACTTATACGTACCTTTATTTAATACCAATTGACATGAATATTGAAAAGGACCTTCACTGTTGAATGCTCTTGAATTATTTCGCAAAAACTCAATGAGTTTTATCATCCGTTAAAGAAGAGAGGACATGAATTGAGCGTTTTTTAGTAGTTTGGTCAATAATATATATGGTCATATATAAAGGGCGCAAGCCTATTGCAATATACCGGGCACTATTCCAGACTATGGACTGATACTGGGAATTCTTTGATAGAAAACCCAGGACCCAGGACCTCGTGATCGCAATGCGCGCTATTCGCCACTAGACCAACGAGGCAGGCTTTTTTGTGTGTGTGTTTGAGATGTCTACGCTGTTGGCCATGGGGTCTTTACAGCTTTATCGGACAATAACAAGGCAGGCACACAGTACCATCAGTATTAATAACTAAGGTCTTTATAAACATCACTTTAGTATTACAAAGTACTAAAATCCTTAGTTGTTATTGCTCGTGACTAAGCAATTACGTACTACGAAAATTTTAAAACCTTTACAATCCACCGCAACAACAGACGAACGGTCGAAAACATCCACCCGTAAGCGGAATGTTTCCATACTTTCACCGTAAATACGCGAAGCAAAATGCAATTATTTTAAATACAGGTCGATTTAAAAAGGGAATAAGAATATTTCCGTGGAAAAGCTATTTGTCCAAGTTAGCTAAGGGGCGAGGGGAGTTTAGTGGCGGCTTACTGGAACACTGCTCGTTAAGCGCTCTTTGTAGGGGCTACGTCCATAGTGGTACCAGTACGTGACTCTTAGAAATACACCTATTTATCTCAAATATGTAGAATATGTTTGGTCATAATTAATGTCTACAATGTCTAGTGCTGGTAGGTGCAGTCAGTTACTTAGCACCGACTTCTAATATTTATTTTTTGCTTTTTGTAGTCGGTTTTCCTTTTTTTTTAAAGTTTTTTATTTTGATTTTTGTCAGGTTGAATTATGCTAGAATACATTGCCCGTTAAATCATAAAAGCGGTTTAAACAGTATTTATACTTATACCTAGACATAGTAGACGATGTTGTTTCCTTTTTTTTTAATGTATTTTATTTTACAATTTTTAGTGATGAGTGAATTAATTATTATTATTTATATACCTCCTTTATATTGTCCTACTTATTTATACAGTGAGGTACCTACACAATTGATATAAAACTCATAATAACAGAATTTTCACATTCATGCTGTTTGCCGTATAGGAAACCCCTGGTGTATCTTCAAAGCCCATTGACCAATACCAATAAAATTTAAATTCGACCATCACGTAGCTATGCTGAACCTAATGCAAAAAGAATCATCAAAATCAGTTTATAAGAAATTACAAAAAAATACAGATGAATTATGAACCTCCTCCTTTTGTGAAGTCGGTTAACATTCTTCTTAGTTCTATGGTAGGGTACCTATAGGATTGACGTAATACCCATAATATCTCAATCTACGCATTCGTATTGTTTATCGTTAAGGCGTTCCCTGGTGTATCTTCAAAGTCCAAGGTCCAATACCAATAAAATTACAATGGGACCACCTTGGAACTATACGAAACCACATGCAAAAAAAATCGTCAAAATCGGTTTACAACTGACGGAAATATCGGTGAACAAACATTAAAAAAAAACGCATACATACAATCGAACATAGAACCTCCCCCTTTTTGAAGTCGGTTAAAAGATATCTATTCCACTTACCTCCAATAAGTAATCTTTAAAAAAATTGGAGATGAGTTAAAATCTATCATAATCTCAAATTCCGAATTCAATTATGTTCACGGAAGCTGCTTGCAGACAAAAACCTTTCACTTAAATTTCGAAACCGAAAACTTTCATAAGCGCACACATACAGACATTGATCAACGCTAATCAATCAACTGAGCTTGAAGATGCACTCACAATAATACAAGATATTTTTCTCACTAAATATCAAAAACTACAAAGGCACATGGTTACTGACCAGTCCAATTTTAAGCCGTAATAAGGCTTCAAAAAGACGTCCAAATCTTCCATGCTAAGGAAAAACGTAACCAACTTTAAGAACACCATTCTCCATTTTTAAACCTGTTGCAAAACCCCTCTCATTTCACCGATGTTAAACAAGTAATGGTTTATTGCTAGACGAAAATTCCCTGGACGAAGAAATGCCTTTTGAACCAAACTAGACGATTTTCAAGTCGTTCGCCTAAAGAAAATTACACGGGCGATGAAAGCCCGCCCGTCCGGCAATATAAACTCAAATACTGTCATTAACGAAATACGGTTTTCCTCTCATGAATATATTACTAGAGCTTTCGTATATTGTACATCGAATTTTAACGTTTGCGATAGCGGAAATTTAAATCACAAAGTTATTTATGTTCCTCGTTAATGAAAATTGTGCAGGTATGTAAATGGAGGGTGTTATGTGAATGTTTGGGCGATGCTATGATAAATCCGACTCGGACGCCTCTTGAGTCTAAACAATGGGTCCCTTCCTGGAGTTCGCGAGAAAGTAAGGCGTTGTAAGTCTCCTCGCTAGATAAATAACATAATCTTTTGGCGGCATCACTCTCTTTATATGCGCATACGCTAATGAGGTCACGTTAACAAGATTCATTTATCACGATGCGACGACACAATATATTGATGTTCTTTTTATATGGTAATGTAGCTCTCTAAATTGAATGTATAAAACTCTAAAGCAAAATATGTGCCTACAAACATAAGTACGGTATTTTTAAATATTTCTCCTCATTTTTTAGCCGTCAACAAAAAAGCGTTAGATATCTTAAATGTCTCAAGTTGGATAAAGACGTCAACAAAATTGGAAATACTCGTTGCTTATTACATGAGACATTTCATTATTTAAACTTACCTAATTTTGTCAGCGCAATAGTTTCTCAAAGTGTAACAATTACGAAAAATTTAAACTTGACCTGTTGTGTGTGTCATAGAAAAGGAGAAAATGAAAAGGTTACGAAAAAATACGTTTCTAACGGCGTTCGTACACTATGCAAGTTACTGTTGCGTGTTAAGGCACTTACCCCGACCACATAAATAAGTGCTGGGACCCAGTGCCAACGCAATGTCATTCACGCGAGTTACTCGCACTAATAGTCCGCGCATGTAGTTTGCACGTTTATTGGCGCTGTGTACAAGTACCCTTAAACATTGCACAACCCGCGCTGTCAAAGACTAGAAAACTTTGCGAAATTCGTCGTGATCTCCAAACCACAACTTTCCGCCACCAACAATTTCATTACATGCCCATTTAACAGGGTGCTATTTCATGTTGTTTATTGCATGCCATATGTAATAAAATTAGGCCCGATATGGCACCGGCGGCTTTATACGGCCACATACTTAATCTAAAGATCATAACACGCAAACTTTCTACATATTGCAAAATTAAATTATTTTAGTTCTTTGACTTTCAAACAAAAGACGTAGCCCCATACTAGGGAATGTTTCTGCATTTTTGGTGCGTTCACAGACATGTAATTCACCTACACAAACACCCAGACCGAACCAAGGAGGTATTTGTGATTCACACAATGATTTTTCCCGTGAGAGGATCGAACCGGCTACTACTCCATTCAGTTGGCGGAGCGACCTAAGCTCTTTAATTCTAAAGAATTTGTAAATATGCTTTGTCTCCTCATTTAAATATTATAAATAACTCTAATAACAGTCTAACTTTATCCGGTAAATTCTTGTTAAGTTCCTAGGCGACTAGTTTCTAAAGTTAAATTGACTTAATAATTTTTGTTTTACTGCTATCAGTTTTTTTACATCCACGAGGAGCTTAAAAAAGAAATTTGCTTGCTAAGCTAAGACCTGCCTCAAAATATAAACATACCTTTTACCAAAGCAACGTCGAGCGACAGAGATAGTTCGGTAACATTGATAGCGCGTTTTACATTTCTCGTTTAGTACGCAAGTAAAGGCACACGTATTGGAGAAAAGGGGTAATGGATGGTAATGTGGAGACTTTTTGGGTATACGGTCAGTTTCGTGGTGTAGCATCTGGTATTGAACCGGGCCGCTGGCTCTCGGTCAACTCGCCGCAAACTGGTTACGTTCATTATCAAAAGTCAATAACTTTCCGATGCATTCCAAGTCATGGCCAATTGTCCGATCGGCTAACGTAATAAGCAAAAGTCGTACTATCTACTATTGTTGAACGTTGAACGCAATGCGATCTCCACGTAGATTCGATAACTCTTTACAAATGTAGTTTTACTTTCTTTGGTATTTTACGCAAGCGACTTTCGCTAAAAGCATTTATGTATATGATCCTTGACACAAGAACGGGAAATTTCTCTTTGACTTCCAATTTGGTATCCGAAGACATGATGTAAAAAAAAGATTTATATGTAAATTTTGTAAATAATAAAAAATAAACACCGTCACGCCTATATTCCCCAAATGGGGGTGACAGAGGTGAACTGTGTACACCCACTTTATACCGACGATGTTAGGACCAATGTAATAGGGGCCAAACATATTGCCATAATACCGTGCCAGACTTCTGGCTGGTACAGAAAATGTTTGTATCGAAAAATTAAATTTTTCACCGACCTAGGTTTCGAAGTCAGGACCTCGATTATAACGCGCATTGTTCGCCACTAGACTAATGAGGTAGTAAATTTTATCGCTTATTGAAAATTCAGAAATGTGGAGTCGTAAGTTAAGCCGACTTATTAATAAAATACGTCTGGTCTATTAGTCATTTGCGCAATTAGCAGGATAAAACCCATTCTAGGAGCTTACGGCGTACGTAAATCTAAGGTATTACCTTATTCGCTATGACAAATTACACACGTAAATTGGCGCGTTACGATAACCTATATGTGTATGTGAATTTTCGTGTTTGTAAAACGCACGACACAGGAATAAATTCTCGTTTAGGGGCTACGTTTTTATTTAAAAAAAACGCTTATGAAATGATCGTTGAATGGTACTCCAATGGCATACAAAATATTTCACGAAGTTATCGTAACTCATCGTGTTTGGTCATAGCGAATAGGCTCAGATGATAAAATTTAGGCGAACTGTATGTGAGACTCGGTCTCGGCGCATAGCGCATTATTAGAAGTCCGAAACTACATACGTGCAGCAATTTAACTTTCATCTCTAATTGTTAATCGGATTCTGTGGTCATAATAAAGTAGTATAAAAATACTTAGACCTAGACGATCTTCGACGATCGCAGGAAGTCGTTGGATGCAGGTGGCATCGGACCGGTTACGCTGGAAAGCGATTGGGGAGGCCTATGTTCAGCAGTGGACAAGTATAGGCTGAGATGATGATGATGATGATGAGACGATCTTACCATGACCAAATAGATAGTGTCTTATCTGAAGGGCAAGTCCAGAGTCTCCGTAACCGGCGAGCGTGTCTGAAACGAACTATGAGAGTGGAGGATGCCAGTGAGGTATGAAAAGAACCTGTTGGAACTCTGTACTCTCTGCCTACCCCGCAAGGAATCTGGCATGATGATTTAGATAGATATAGAAAATGATTACGAATGATGAATAACCATGATTTCCTAGCCTTGGCGATTAAAATTTCTGTTGGTTTTGACCTGGCTGTGTCTCGCATTGAGGTACTATCGTCATGTACTAACCTCTATCTATTAATCTATATCATCCATCCATCCATCACCAGATCCATTGCGGGGTACGCAGAGAGAACAAATAAAATATAAAAATGTTACTAACCTCTATTTTGACAAATTTAGGCTTATTTAGTTTTTTATAACCGGTCGTTGTGGCGATCTTTAGGGTAGGCCTTCGTCTAAAGTCTTTTGGATAATGATAAAGTGCTTCAGACTACTATACTTTACGGTAACATCACTTCAGATCCCTTGCGGGGCTTTTAGTCTGCTTAATCTAATAGTCAAAACGAAGTTTCTCCAAGAGAACGGTCCAGTCACGAATTTGATTCAATGAAAATTGATTAGAAATAATTTTCAAGTTACTAAGATCGCCCCAAGTTATAACATTGGCTAGTTTGGATACGTATTAGGCTTTGTTTAAAGAAATTGATTTGTTTATATTATATTCACATAGGCGCTGTGCGTCCGCTGTGCTCTTAGCGATCACCAAAGTTAAGCAGCGTTTGACCCAGTCGGTCTGAGATGGGTGACCGTTTGTGGCATTTTTATATTCGAGCGTCTCCGTACTTCAGAAGGCACGGTAAGCCATTAGTCCCGGTTACCACTTAATGTGGTAGTCGATAAGATCCAACAGCAGGTGGCCACAAACCTGCCTCCACCAATCCGCACTGGGTCTGCGTGGTGATGATCTAATCTCTCTCACCTCGATTTATAAGAGAAGGCCTTTTGCCCATCAATGGGGCAGTGTAGACTTATATTATTATTATATTATTTCTATTCACATAGTAAACGGGTCTCATTCATGACCGAATACGTTGGGAAATCTTACAAAACTGGTTAAGGTTTCTGTTATGACGGTTCGCTTCATCGTACACACAAAAAAACATCGTCACGCCTACATACCCAAGTAGAAGCAGTATACACTTACATTTTGCTGACGATGTTTGGTGCCAATATAATAGGGATGAGTCCATTGCCATCACGCCTGGCACATATCCCAGAATGCTACTGATGTGAATCGGCAGAAAAACCATTGTAATATTTTCCAATAATCGAAACCCAAGACTTCGTGATCTCATTAACTGAATTATACACCACTAGACCACCCAGGCAGTAACAACCGTAAACAAGTGATAATCATTACAAAAAGCTATTATTAGAGAATCAAAACCGTATCCGTAGAACCACTTTCTTCTGAGATACGTGATTTAAAATACAGTTGTAATTATAGTGACTAGAGAGCTTTACACCAAAAAAATTGACGTTAGCGAAACACTAGCGAAAGAAACTATAGTATTTTTTCACATAAGATGGGTAGTGGCAGTTCTAATTGCCAAACGAAATTATACTTTATTCAATGGCAATAAGAAGCATGAGCCGTTTATATAAGTATGGTTTTATGCCTTAACACCATTGAATTAAATATAAATGTCGTTTGGCAATTAGAACTATCACTACCCATCCTATGTGAAAAATAATATAAGTAAAGAGTAATCGTGCTGTTACGTTCATGTTTATTTTGAAAATATGTAATATGGCAAGAATGGCATATCATCTCACTAGAGTCACGCTAACATCAATCTTTTCGTGATAAGACCTCGGTACAAAAAAAAAAGAGTTAAAACTAGTCCACTTTCTATAACACAAAACCTCTTAAATTTGACGACTACTATAACTTAATTGCTGTTTTTATTGCCTTTTTTATTGGTCTTTAAAACTGTTATTACAAGGTTTTCTAATATGATTATTGTTAACTAGTCCTTGAATTTAAAAGTATGTCAAATGAAATTGAATGCCGTAAATAATATCCATATTCGTATCTTCATATACCTTTTGAGGCCAGCGATATATCAGCTTGAACAATTAATGGCCATTTGTAACAAACGTACTAAGTAATTTATCAGTTTTGTAAGTCAAATAATTTATACATGATTTAAGTGATTTTATATGCACTCATTACAGATATATTAAAATATATTTATTAAAGTTTGCTTGCCCTAACAGCAACACACTGATACCATTCGGTGTTTACCTATCTATTTATCAATAGGCATCGTATCGGCGAGCTGTATATCAAACAGGTATTCATTAGGTATCAACAGAGTCCGCTTAGCACATTATCCTACAGCTGGATAACCTTCTCTTTCTAATTAGTGATGTATGACAAATTCTATGTGAGAGAAAATATATGTAATTTTAACGCGGATTAGCAAAAGCAGGCCACTTGTTGTTAGAACATTTGAAGATGATCATAAGACTTTCAACATTCCTAACGACGACCACGTAAAGTAATAACACGGATCAACGACTTAGAGCGCCTTCCAAAGCTTAAAGAAGGAAATACCACAAACGGTCTTATCTCCATCCCTGGTTCTCCCATCTCTGGTTAATCCAGCCGAACATTGTTTAACTTTGGTGATAGCTTAGAATACCGCGAATCCGCAATAAACGCTTCGACAGCAAAATAGTGTCTCAAAATTTACCTTACCAATTACCTTCTTTATCCAAAAACAGATACAAAGAAACACGTTACATTCGTAATACGCTAAGACCGAAATCTTTCTTGTAACAAAAGTAACATACATTACATTTACTACTTCGAACCACCAAATCTCAGTTTATAGTACGTCTAGAACCTGAAGTTTATAGTACGGAGTAAATCTGATGCAATCAGAGTTCGCCAAGTCGGATGTATAGTAACTCCGGCTTAAGACAATACAACCCCTTAATTAATCCGATAAACAAACGTATTTACACAAGGTGCAAGAGGAAATAGTTTTTGTCGCAGGGTTGAGCACAGATGCTTGCGAAGTTATTTAAAGTTTGTTTGTTTCCTATTTTTCTTTTTTAAACAGTGAATGCATGAACCGATTTCTTCGTAGCTTTTCTTTTATTTTTAATAAGTATTCAGGGTTGGGGAGGATTTTTGTTTCTTATATCATATATTTGTATAATGGTTGTTATCCGCCACATAACCCGCGTAGAATTTAACAAAAAAATATTTTTCTACAATTAAAGTAGTCTAACTTACTCAACAACATCAGCTACCTGCCAGTGAAAATCCTGTCAAAATCGGTTCTTAAGAATAGCCAAAACAAACAGACAGACACACAAATGGACATACTTTTTTTGTTGTTGCAAGTACCAAATAAACTTTTATCTGCATTTTGTAAAAAGATGTTATTTTGACATTACAAACAGACACTTAAATTTTATATATTTGTATGTATAGATTTAATGAAAACTGAACGTGTAAATTTAGTTTGCATAGTAAATCAGACTTTCACACTGCTGGGCAAAGCCCCCCCCCCCCTAAATCGGGGTTACATTGAATATATCATACTCCATCATGCGCAGCCAGTGCGGAATTCGCATTGGTGGAATTCGCAGGCTGGGAATTTTGTTAGTATATTTTATTTTATTTTAATCAATCATAGTTATTTCGATCGCAGGCCCACGTAACCCTTAAAATCTTGACCTGTCATACCTACAGCGCCCACTTGCCCCTCAAATAATTAGGTGGTTCCACTCGCCCCACCACGACGTTAAGTAGAAATAATGTAGTTATTACAATAAAGCACGAATGCGTAACAATTTTTCACTAAAAAATAGGTACCTATGGCATAACTTGAAACCATAGAAATCTTAATATAAGCTTTATTATTAAGATTTCTGTGCTAAGAACTAAGAACCTCGCGTTCAATGCACATCGTTTGTCCATGCTTGCAATTGCCTAATACTGACTAACGTGTCGCGGACAAAAGTAATTAATTTCTGCAAGGAAAAGTATATCTATATCCAGGTACATGGGATAGAACATTATAGGCTAAATAATAACTGTATAGATCCCTAATAAATTCTTGTTTGATGTATAGCTTCATTTTATAAGGAATACTAAATCTTGATCTGCCCGCGTCTCGGTCCGTTTGATTTTAGATTGATATTGCAGTAGCGTTTAAGTTAGGTTAGGTTTTGCTAAATTTTCCCAACCGACAACTGCGCGAAATCGTGTCAAGAATAGAACAGTGACAGTCATCGAATAGCGCAATTGAGGAAAAAATGTCAGATAAATACCGTTCTGCTATAATCGTGATCTTGTTATTCAATTGGCTAATAAGTTGTTACAAAAACGGATCTGTCTACCAATTTAAGATAAGTTTGTTCAAAGTTATATTCATTTCAATATTTGCAAGATGTAAATATCCCATTACAATAAGATATCGATGATGTTCTAAACACTTGACTGAGATCCTCAAATTAACATTTACAACAATGCATAACATTAACAACATTACATCAGTCGAATCCAACGTCTAACGTTGTCTAATTTAATTATTAGGTATTTTTAAAAAACTCAACAGCATCAAGAAACCAAATCCTGAGTGTAGTTATTTTTAAGAAATAAATACATGTATGTATATAGATATATTTGAAAAAACATTTCCTGCTTTGTTTTATTTTAGTTTATCGATTGTAAATATAAAACAATCAATGCTCATTTTCTAATAAAAAGTATCGACGGATGCTAGAAACTATCATTGGAACCAATAGGAAATGTGTTCAAATCAAATTTAATTACTTAATTACAAACCGTATGAACCGTTAATACATTAAAAATATTGCATTCTTAGAAAATATTGCAAATAATGTGCTAATATATTTTTATTGTTTTATTAACCGCAAAATGCTTTCGTAATGTTCAGTTATTACTAGACATACTCGTATTTATTACACTTAGTCAATAATATAAAAAAAGTTGTGAGAAAGTTTGTTAATAAAGTTAATTATTATGTATCTCTCGAAAACTCACACACGAGTTTCCCCGATCCTACTGAAGGGTTACGCGCGAACTTGGATTCGAACCATACAGGCTTATTTGAAGAATAAAATGTTACTTAATACACCGACAAATCGACTGTTGAAATTGTAGAAATATCGACAATGAACTGAGAGCTCAGCACAAAAAGATTGACGTTAAAGTGACGCTAGAGATACGCCATTCTTGCCACACAACAAATTTACTAAATAAACATGTACGTCTTCTTTTTCTGCCCTCGACTCAGAACGCCTTTATACGATCTGTTACCAGTCAATATCCCTCATCCGGTAAACATCCCATATATGCTGTCTTTGGCGCATTCTCCGGTAATTAATATTTTATACAAGTTTATCAGTTTAAATCATATTAGGTTATAACTAATTAATATAATTATAATAAATAAATATATAATTTGTCTTCATAGTATGTTTCATAAGCATTTCTTCCATTCTCTTTTTTCTACTTTTACTTCGCCTTATTTTACCTCAGCCGCAATCCATTAAAAACAGTTTTTCTTACCTATTTTACCAAGTTTTCTTTATTGCCCAAGTCAATTTGATGTTTTGGTGTATTTAAATAAATATACCGCTCAACTTATGCTTGTTCCGATTACTTGTTACTTTTTTTAATAACTCGTAAACTTGACATTGGCAGAATAATCGTTTAATGATGGAGCTTTATATTATAATTGGAATGGAAACCTGTGCGTCACAGCGCAATTACTTGTTAGCGTCACGCTAACGTCACGTTCGTGCTAAGCCCTCTGATACCGGCAACTAAAATAACTATTGTATGTTTATGTAAAGACTCATTGGTTTACGGAAATGAGGGTTGGGTAGAGAGGACACTGATCTATTACAAAAAGATTGAGACAGCTGCATTACCCAATCGTCTAATTACCTAAGGCAGGCGGTATTTCGCCGCTTAGTTGAAAAGCCCTCAAAATTCTCCTACTGTATGTATGAAAGGTAAGATAAGTTCATATCCTTTTTGACTAGCAATGAGTGTCTGAAAAATACGTTAAGTTTTCTAATCAATACATAATTAAGCGAAGATTAACCTGAAATCAGTCAAAATAATAAACTGATTTTAACTGCTGGACTCCAACACATATAACTGTAGGTACCTTGTACGATATTACCGAAGAAAATTATTTTATTATGTTATATTCTATTTCAAAATATGCAAATATTTCTCTTAATGAATGTGCAGATGTGAGCGAAGTGAAAACTAAATCCTGTAATGCGTTTGTTAAACAAAGCTCCACGTTAGCGTTAGTCGCAGTGTTAATTAATGCCCCCGTTTTAGTTAGTACATGCAATTAAAATTTATGCTATTTATATTCAAAACAGCTTACCTGGAGGTGAAATAATAACATGATAAAATTTTGTTTAAAATGACAAAAAATAAGAGCTATTTATCGAATTGGTTCTTGGTTTGACTACCTCGGTTGTATTGGTTGGAGTAGACCTCGTTGGTGTAGTGGCGAATAATATACGTAGCGATCCTAAGGCATGTAATTTATCGATAGAAAAAAATTCCAACATCAGTCTAGTGTCTGGCATGGTCCCCGTCACAATGGCAATAAACTCACCCCCTTTTGAATAGGATCCTACATCGTCGCCGAAAAGTGGGTGTACACAGTATACCTCTGCCTATCTATCTTTCTATATCATTACGACAAATCCTTTGCGGGGTAGGCAGAGACTACAGTTTTCCAACAGGTTATTTCCTTGCATACCTCTGCCACTTGAGGAATATAGGCTAGACAGTGTTATTATTTTATTTTTTACTAGCAGTGTCCCGCCACTTCGTACCCGGTCGATAACAGTGCCACCTACCTGGTCTATGTTTTATAGTCTATGTTACTTCTGGGTAATGTTAAGCTTTCTAATGGTGAATGAATCATTAAAATCGGTTAAATAGTTTTTTTAATTTATTCATTACAAAGATACAAAAATACAAATCTTTCCTTTTTATTATATTAGTGTAGATGGTTCTTGGGTGTGTAAAATGGAGGTGAGGTGACAAAACACAGTACCATTACTTTCTGTTTTTGGCTGGAGCGCAGTTGGTATACGCTTACCTCTTATCCAGTGATGCTGTAAAGGTCCTTTGACTAACAGCGTAGTCATTTACACACTGTCACATTGCTAAATTCGATTCGAATGAAATTTCACTGATGTCCCGAGAAAATTCGTCCGTCCTCTCTTCTGGTACTTAATGTTTAAACAACTTATTAATACCACAAGTCTCAACATGTTATGTAAGATGTACCAGATTGAGTGAAACGCGGATTTAATTTCACCTTACTACGGAAACGTATCATCACATCTTACTCCAATATATGACTTACCTAAAACGATAAATTAAATAACAAACTCTTATAATAAACAATGTTCAAATAAAATCTTTCTGATACTCAATTTGTGTCTATGAGATATTTAAATTCTAATTAACAGCGAGCCATGACGCGCATTAATGATTTTCGGCCAAAAAAAACGAATAAAAAGTCACGTTTATATCCCTCAAGAGGCGGTGGTGGACTGTGTACACCCACTTATCGTTGATCATGTTAAGTCCCAATATAAAATAGAAGGTGAGCCTATTGACATCATACTGGAGACAATTTTAAACTCCGGCCTGATACTGGAAAAGACATTGTTCTGCGCCCATACATGATTTGCCCCAGAACCAACAGCCATAAAAAAATACTTGTATGATTTCAAATCACCTATAAATTCTCTTAAGGCATCTATTATAAAACGGACAAGCGGGAGAATTGCAATATTGCACAAAAAGTATTAGATTTTGAGGTTATAATTCAGTAGCCTTTAATACTTATGAGATTATATTATGTGTTGACATTCAGTAAAGAGGTCGGCGACTTTGATATAAGTACTCACAACACCTTGAAATATTTGTTTAGATTGCAAATTGTCCGTTAGATAGGGATATTTGCCATTATTTTAATAAAATAGATAAATAATGTTGGCAGGGGTCAAATGTTTGTTGGTTCTACGGCAATTTTCAACAATGTCCTTTTTCGATAAAAACTCTGTTAGGTTACGAACATAGATTCATAGGCTACGAACACAGGACCTCGTGATAGCCACGAGCAGTATACGCCACTAGACCTACACCGACACGCCTATATTCTCCATAGCAGAGGCGGCAGAAGTATACACTGTAGGGCACCAAAGAAATCAAAGGCATGCTCATTATTTAAATAATAGTTAACATTTGTTCAGGAACAAATCCCGAAAGGATTTAATAGAAGTTTTTAATGGAGATGTTACAGTTTGTCGGCGCCGTGTTGAACCTAAAACTTTGAGGACGGTTGGGATCAAACAACGGTCATCTTGAACAGTAAAACAATTCTTTAATTGGTTATATAATATCATGTGCCCATTCCATTCATGTTTAAAGTGTAAGGTTAAAATCATTTTCATAACCGGACTCAACTGGTTCAGTCAAAAGTTAAGTTCAGAGATCCAAAGTGCGATTACACTAAGGTCTCATGAACCATGTCGCACATGCTGATTGGTTCCTTGTGCCCAAGTGCGTGCAACCTGTGCAAGGGAGGATCTAAACGCGACCACAAAAAGTGCGATTTAGGATTTCTTAAACCTTCATAATTTTGTTACCAACACTTCCATTAGTATTATTTCAGTATATTGTCACTACATTTAAGAAACATATAGTACAGTCATCATGAGCAAGGATTTCATGAATGTCGCGTAAAGGAAAAATATTATTTGATAACAATGGGCTGGATGTGTGGTGGATCTTTGGGAACAACCCCCACACACTGTGAACTATTGACAAGAAAAGCGAATGAAAATTTCTTCGTTGCCTGTCCCCGACAAATAAGTTATAGGTGAATCTAATAGCATTTCCCGTTTAGATATTTTTGGTCCTGGTTTAGAAATTGAAAAAACCTAGTTGATAATTTCTGAAACTAAATTATTCTCTGTCTTAATATAGGTACGGAGTGTTTTGTGACATTTAACAATGTAAATGCAAACCTACGGTTTGTTCTTTCATTATTTTTTATCGTTACCTTGTTAAATAATACTCCAAATAACTAATCGATCGCCTAAAATAACCCTAGTTAAGCAGTATAAAAAGCAGTTGCGGAAACACACTTTAATTGAATTAGCGGAAATCAAGAAAATATCTCAGTGCAAACTGAAAACCCCAAATCATTGCTTTTTTGTTGTTATAATTGCCATTCGTTTTTTGAATAAAGTCTTCGTGATACTGTGCACCACGAGTATTTCAGTATTTATTAAGCATGGACGTAAAGAAATATTTTCACCTACATAAAAGTTTAGGAGTTAAAGAGGACTTGGGAAATTTATACGCCTTTCTTACTTATATATGTACTACTACTAATCGACTATTTACCACGACCAAATATACCGAGTCTTATCTGAAGGACAAGTCAAGAGTCTCCGTAACCGGCGAGCGTGTATGAGACGAACTATGAGAGAGGAGTAAACCAGAGAGGCATGTAAGGAAAGAACCTGTTGGAACTCTGTACTCTCTGCCTACCCCGCAAGGAATCTGGCGTGATAATATAGATAAATAGATAGATACTACTAATCGACGCTGGGTCATACCTTTTCTCTCCACCATGATTTATGAGAGGAGCCCATCAGTGGGTCAGTACAGACTTATTTATTATCAACTTACGAAGAAAATGAATGTTTGTTCTCGAATATTAAATGCAATCATTAATCTTGTTTTTTAAGTAACCATATAGGTTATCATTAATTAGTCAAGCCAATTAATATTACATACTTACAGGTTTTGAACTAGGAAATATATTCTGGTAAAATATTATTATGTCAAATTGCACAAAGAAGTGACAGTCGAGTTTGTAGAAACACTCAATTATGCATAAGCACATGGTCGTTTATCCGAAATAGGTCATTTGTCATTGTAACCGGGCATTTGTTCAAGGTGACTTGTTAGGATTTCCGTAACATAAGTCAATTTATTACTTATGTCATATTGTGCCTGTTTTATTTTAGTAATGTATTGTGCCCTTCGTGACACTTTCAGTTGTCTGTCACGGCAACAGAGTGGACAAGCGTGGTCGGTAGATATGGCTCGCAATGCATTCAATCACGACTAGCCATAACCTTTGTTTAGATTGTGGTGTAAATTAAAAAAGGTAACTACTTCTCAGCTGTAGTCGATATTAATTTAAATAACAATGCGAACTCATTACAAGTATTGTTTGGGCTACAAGATAAATTAACTTTTCTATCCTGCTATTAAATTCAATGTTAATGTTTCTATGCTCGGTTGTTTGTTACTCAAACACGTTTTTTTCTTACCTGGGGAAAATCCTGCGTAGGACTTCCGCGAGTATCGGGGGAAGCTCGCGGGGCGTATCGGATTCATACCGACTAAAAACCCCAGGGTGGCCGACAAAAGCACTTTGGAGGGGCTCCGGGATCTCCGTATGGAACGCACCGGTGCCCCTCTTGGGCTGCGCTCTGAAGAGCCCGCTATCGGGGGGAGACTTGATGACACGCTCCCCGCCTCACCGACGCGTTGCTCACGGTGAGGTGGGGCAACCCACGCCGCCGTCCTTGTTGGGGTCGCTCGTGAAGGACGCTCAGGGTCCCCGCCCCTTGCGTCCGCGACTCCGATGGCCCCCCTGCTGATGTTGGTGCAGGGGGTTTGTATACTCTGCACATAAACTAAGCCATGTTGTGAAACTTTGAGTAATGAAGTTACTAATAACAATATTTCATTTAAAATTCAAGACGGTGACAAATTGTTCTTAAAAATATATCACGCGGATAAATTACAACGGTTAGAGGATAAAATCTGTATTAAATTGATTCAACCTTTAAACTTGAAGCTGAAAGTGAGTGGGAGGTAGAAAATTATCTGAAACAGTTTATCCTGGAATAAATTATTATTCTAAATCAAACAGTTTACTTTACTAGCCTCTATAAATTATTGGGCAACTAACATCGGTCAACAAACAAACAAACTTAGGTATATCAAGGGAAATTATTGAACTGAGGACCTAACTAACCGTACATAACTAAAGATTGGTAACTTCAGTTTCTACACTTTTTGTGGTAGTCGCTAAGTCGAGTTAGATGCCTTACAGGCGGCTTGATAAATTCCAACAGCAGGTGGCCCCAAATCAGTCTCCATCAATCCCCACTGGGTCCGCGTGTTGGAGTTTGACTTATTCTCTTATAGCTCGTTCTTGAGCGATGGCGTTTGCCTAACCATGGGATATAGACAGGTTTATTTATATTATTACTATCCATATTCTAGAAAAAAAATGATTGTTTTTGCCGACAACAAGACAATTTTAATAATTTAGAGCTATATTCTATTATTACTTGACGTTAGCGAAATACACTGTCAAAGTGTGGGGCCTTCATTAAAATAATAAGAAGAAGAATAAAAAAATATAAGCGTGAGATAAACCAAACAAACGTAAATGATATATTTATTACAATCGCTACCTCTCACACGTGTACCACGCGCGGTCAGAACCGCTCACGATTAGGGTCAAGCTTCAAGGTCCAATGTTACATAATTTTTCAAACAATTCGCCTTTATGATCGATTCTGTTTATCTATACCTACTCTACAACCGCTTTGTTCATAAAAACTCATTGATGGACAGTTGATTGGTCGATACAAAACAAACCAAAAAAGCTTACCGTTTTCGCCTTATAAAAAGAATAAGTCATTCACCCTGTTCGTCAACATTTTTCATTCATAAATTTGTTCAAGAAGATAACTCTCTCATATTTGTTACCCCTCTTAAGGCCCCGTTAAGGGCTAGATAGATGTCTATTTTAGACCTACAACCTTTTGTTTCGATGCGGGTGTTTGTATAATGTGAAATTTAAATTTATAAAGGACGTCCCATATATATTCGAAGTCCCAGCGCGGACTATAAAAAAAAAACAATTTGATGAGTGATTAAAAATCGTGATAATAACTCGATTAAGTGGCAAAGAGCTTAAGCGGCTCTACCCTCTGGATCGAGGCGCGCGCTAGTTCGTATCCTACACGAGAAAAATCTTTTGTGTGACTCGCAAATATTTGTTTAGATTTAGGTGTTTGTATATGTGAATATCATGTCTGTTAATGCACCCACGACACCAGAATAATTTCTAGTATGGGGCTACGTTTATTTTTTATGGTAATAAATACACCGTCACGCCTATATTCCCCAAGCGGGGGTAGCAGAGGTGTACTATGTACACCTACTTTTCTCCGATGATGTAGGTCCCATGTCATAGGGGGCGAGCCTAAAAACTACATTGGTCCGATATAGGATTTGAACCCAGAACCTCGTCATCGCAAAGCACATTATTCGCCACTAGACCAACGAGGCTTTTTATAGTAAAAAATAACAAAATAATCTTCGGACTATTTTGTTAATTTTCCCGGTAATAGTAAATAACAAATGATAAATATATTTACATACATTTTGATAAACCCGAAAATCGAACGCATAGAATATACGACACAAAAATGCAATTTCTGCTTCAGCTCTCAATCGAATACGTATTATTTTTTTAATTCTCTATCAGCGAACATGCAATAAAAATATTTTACCAAATATTTTTTTTACTATGAAAGGTGCGAATGCGAATATGACACTTCATGCAAACAGTGTGCATGAAGTGTCATATTCGCAAGGATAATGCCAAGCAAACTTTTAGACAAATAGATCCTAAATCAATACAGGCACATATTAAGCAATCATTATACACTTATTTCACGGATATGACTCTTAAAGTGTCAGACACAAACAACGCAAAATGTAATTGCAAAAAAAAAGTTAAGACCGCCTATATTCTCCAAACAGGGGTGTACTGCGCACACCAACTTTTCAGCGCCGTTGTTAGGTCCTACGTAATAGGGGGTAAGTATATTGCCAAAGTACTGGGAATTACTACTTTTTTATTGTTATTATTATTTTAAGCAGTGATAGCCTAGTTGTTAGACCGCTTGACTGCAAATTCAGGGGTCTCGGGTTCAAACCCAGGCGCGCACCGCTGTCCTTTCGAAAGCATCACTTGCTTTAACGGTGAAGGAAAAACATCGTGAGGAAACCTGCATGCCTAAAAGATTTTCAAAGGAGTGTGAAGTTCGCCAACCCGCACTAGGCCAGCGTGGTGGACTATGGCCTAAACCCTCTCAGTTTGAGAGGAGGCCCGTGCCCAACAGTGGGACAGTTTCTTAACAGGGCTAATATTATAAAGTTATATTATTATTTATTATTATTTTTTCTCTCTGGAAGTAAGACTGGAAGTAAACAATTATATTGTTACTTTAGACATTGTAATTAATAATTACAATGTCTGAGGTAATAATATAATTGTCAATCATATATAAAAGAAATACTTGTTATGCATGCTGAATTCACCTGTAATTAGTTATACATTTAGTCATGAACTCAAAATTTGTATCGCTTGCAAATGAATTATTGTACATAACTGTTGGTGAATCTAATTAAATAAATAACTATGCCAGATTCCGGACTGATATAAGAAATTTTCTATCAAAAACCGGCAAGCGTGTATGAGACGAACTATGAGAGCGGAGGAAGCCAGAGAGGCATGTAAGGAAAGAAACTGTTGGTACTCTGTACTCTCTGCCTACCCCGCAAGGGATCTGGCGTGATGATATATATACATAGAAAATTTGATTTAGTCCGATTTGGGATTCGAACCTAGGACCTCGTGACCGCCACGTGCATTATTCGCCACAAGACCAACGAGGCAAACTGCTACATAACATAATGCTAACAACGCATGTGGATAAAGGCACTTCCATATCTTACCATTTTAAGTGTTAACCTTCAACTGATTTGATACCATAAATAGTTGGAATATTAGTTAAATAAAACGATCATAATGACTTCGTGACTTAGGCTCCTAAATGACAGGTGATTCCCAAAAATAAGTATCGTCTAGCATAAAAAGCTATTGTAGATAGACACAAAAGGTGAAGGAATCGTATTTTACTCTGTATAATATTTCTAGGCATCTGTCTATATCATCACGTCAGATCCCGTGCGGGGTAGGCAGAGAGTACAGCGTTCAAACCTCAATCCAGTGGACGAAGCGACATCTTTCTTTTTCTTCTTTTTTTTAAAAACGTAGCCCCACACTAGGAATCATTCCTGTATCGTGAGTGCGTTTACAAACATGAAAATTCACTTACACAAATACCCAGATAGGAGCAAATAATTGTGGATCACACAAGGATTTGTCCCGAGCGGGAATAGAACTCGCGACTATTAGACACAGTAGTCGGAGCGGCTAAAGCTCTTAACCACTGCGCTAAATCGTCAAACTTAATTTAACCTCTTAACCACTGAACTAAGCCATCCGTCAAGTAATTATACCGCATTTCTCAACTATACATAATATATGAATTCTTCACAATCCACCGATTTACTTCAACACAAAAAGAATTATTACAAGAAAGTAATGCAAAACAAGGGACTTTGAACATTCCACTTACAGAGACGGAACTGCGAGCACGAGCCTGCGCCCATATTCAATACTGACCTGACTGGTCAGTATTGAATATTGGCGACTAATTAGTCGATTACACGGTTCAAACCCTATTAATTTGACTTCGTGATAAAATAATCGTGATTTATACGTTTTATACTAGCTCACGACGTCGTCACAGCATGTCTGCTCCCTTATAAATGCAATAGACAAACGCTTATATCATCTATTGATTTTTAATTTGAATTATTGAATGGAAGGGATTCTATACGTCAATTTTAATTTACTTTAATACGAAAGAATACTTTGACTGTCTCGTTGTCCTAGTGTCGCATGATGGCGATCTCGTGGTCCAACCCTAGATCCAATCCTAGATGGGGCATCTAAAAATTCTTTTTGAGTAATATGTCTGGAATTATAAGCTCGCCTAGAATAGTCGGCGAAAAGTACACCACTACAACCTTCGCTTGGGTGTATCATAGGTAGTGTCCGACCTAAGCTTCTGCTTCGGTCACGTCCAATTCTTCGGCTTCGGCTAAAATGGGGCGAAGTTTGACCGAAGCCGAAGGGTTCCAACAAGCACCGAAATTGAACGATCGATACGAATGCTTTTAAGTAAATAAATACTATAAATAATTTTATTACAGTTTTATTATATTGATCAGTTGTAGGTAATTTTAATCATCTCGTTAATTTAATACTGTTAACATAACTTTTTAAAAATTTAGCCTATCATGAACCAAATTTCTTAGGGTTAATAAACCGGCTTCGGCCAAAAATCGACCGTAGGGTTATTAAATCGGTCGGACACTAGTTATAGGCATGAGGGCAGGAAAGCCTATTTTATTATTATTTAGATATAACTCGCACTACACTATATCCTCTTGTATATTTTCACGACTCACAACAAAATCGATGGGATACTGCAGACTAAACATACAGATTCCAATTCTTTTAAACATTTATACATACTTTCAGTTCATATATCAAACTGTTGTTCAACAAGAAATAAATTTGTAGACATAACCTCTTTATCAACCTATATCATCACGCCAGATTGCTTGTGGAGAAGGCAAAGAGTACAAAGTTCTAACAGGTTCCTTTCTTTCTCTTTGACGTCTTCCGCTCTCATAGTTCGTCACATACACGCCCGCTGGTTATGGAAACTCTTAACTCAATTAAGATATAACGACCCAAAAAGCTTAAATTACAAACGAATCGAATATCAACACAAACAATTGTAGAATTGACAACAACGCTCTCTCGTTACGCAACTCCCTATAATCAATTCAGCATTTTGCGTATCTGAAGCGCTTCATCACAGGTTCCGATATCCAAATTGATATGTATTGTTCGGAGATAATGATCGCAAATTTACACTGAACGTATCTCGGTACGCCATGGGAGACGGCAAAATCAAACATACCCTTTGTAAATATCATCACCTTGATATTTATTCATGCTTTGTCTTCTCCTTATTTAACCTTTTACCATCTATATATACGAGATTGCAAATCACGAACAAAATGACAGCTTCAAAAAGACCGCATTTAGATATACTTACGCATCTATACAGACTCGGAGCGAGCAACTGTAGGAATTAGTTTTAAATGTATAATTAATTACCCCAGATCTTGTTATTATGATAGTTCTTGTGGGCTGTAGCATTTTAACGTGTCCTCACATTAGCAATGATTAGATCGAACTAATTCAAAATAAGACCACATCTATACTTGTGCTCTTACTTATCGGTTTTCAAGCTGTCACCTTTAAACTAGTACAAATTATAGATGCATTACGACAAGGATCTTTTGGCCCGTGGCCAAAATCGGAACTAAGGCTATCATCAAATGAAATGTCACTTCATGCATGTCACTTCATTCAGAGTTGCTCGCAGAGTTGTCGTTTGCTATAAAATTTGCCCAAATTCTGGTTATAATTAGTAACCGTGCGGACGGACCCTGCCTGTGTAAATATTTCCCTGGAAGTAGGAAGAAATTACTAAATGATAACCCTAATTTTACACCAATGCCACCCAGTCAATGTCATCTACAGGCCAGAAGATCCTTGTCGCACTATATACCTTCTACTAAGTTTTTTTTATCAATTTACAAAAGAATAGATATCATTCACAGCCGCACCAAAACAATAAGAACGTATCTGGCGGAGTTATTTTAATCGCAATTACTTTACTTTAGCATAGTAGGTAAGGCGGTATTAAATAATAAAATCAATACAAAAATGCATATAGATCACAAAGACTGATATTTTTGTGTTAGCACGTTTTGATATTTTATTATAAACTGCGCAGTCATTTATTTATCGGTACATTCTGAAATCGAAAAGGTGTCTGGCAATATTAAAAATTCTTTTTTATTAACTTAATTATTGTCTAAACACGTTCATTAAGTCATATAATTCTGACATATATTAACGTTTGTAAAATAAAATTTATTTCAGAGGTATTGGCATGAACATATTGACATAAGCGCAATGCTTTCGAGTTGATATGCAATCTTTTTCACACGACAAATACACCTAATGATAACGTGACGGCACGCTGTTTCGGCAACATCACAATAACCCTTAATTTGTGCTAACCCCTCTAATTTGAAAAATAAAGAAGCAACTTATATTGCTAACTATATTTATGTAATATATATACATTTTTTTACAATTAGCAACAAACAAAATTAACTAAGTGAGTACATACTTCACAATTAGGACAAGTCGCAGATGTTTGTAGCCAAATCTTAGTTCATTCGCTCTGTATGAATACAGCAAAATAAGAACAAGAAAGAGCAAGAGTTTCTTCCTTATCCTTTTGTGCAAGGACGTTTTTTCAGTGGACGTCACGACCCACGTCAATCATTGACAATATATAGAACGCGTTACACTCGTACTAAGTTTGAATAATCCCATAGTGACTGAATCTCCGTTTGTTAAGATATCATTGTCTGCGAATGCGCATTGATGTGTCGCCCACGACATCGTCGGCAAATAAATCAACGCCCTTATTTAAATGTTTTTAAAACCATTATTTTAAATCTTTGCTTACGGCCGGTTTCAGTATTCAACTCAAGGATAGATTTGCCTACTACGGATAGAATTTTGACATATTTTATATGAAAAATCTGTACAAATTCTACTGCCAGTATTCTAATCCATGAGTTAAATGTTGACTGGCCATTAATGTTATCATCATTATCAGCGCGTGTCAGTGCACTGCTGTACATAGGCCTCTCCCATGACACGCCACTAAGCTCGATCCTCTGCTCTCCTCCAATCCCTGCCCGCTTCCTTACGAATATCATTGCCCCAGCCAGCTACAGGGCGCCCGACACTACGTTTGCCGATACACGGTCTCCACTCAAGAAATAGTCTGTCCCAACGGCCATCAGTTCTGCAGCACATAAGACCTGCCCACTGCCACTTCAGCTAGCCAAGATCATTTAGAAACGCAATTGAGCATTCAGTTATGTTTTACATTTGCTTTGCTTGGATGCTTACAACACAAATCCGTCGGGAGTCTTTGGGGAAGCCTTTATCCTTCAGTGCACGTCTTTTTGCTTAAGATAGATAAAATTTTTTCTCCTAGACCCTTAGATGGTAAACAATATGATTTATTCCTCGCTGGATGCTAGACGTCCGTGTGGGGATGACATAAGAATACCGTAAGAGGTGACCGAATCCAGTGTCAAATACCGCAAACAGCGGTAGTTCAGACAAGTCTGTACTCCGTTACCATATCGGAGGATGGCTTCTCTGGGCTGAGTGTGATCGGAAGCAGGGCACTACTCTAAGGTGGCAGCACTATGGCATCCATAACTCTTGTCAAATGGGCGACTGCTTTAACACCATTTCCCGAAAGTACTAGACACGTCCATTAATTAAAATAAATGTCATACTACGATCGCCAACCCGCCTGCCAAGCTCGGCAATTATGGCAATTACCTCCCGACTGAAAGACACTGAAATAAAACGGCCCCTAGTCCTCGGCGGCCTTGTAAGTCCTGGTCACGGTTGCGGTCATGGTAACGGCAGGGCAGGTGAGCCGGTCATCGTTGCGATCTTTGGGGGAGGATGAAGGGTCCTGCATTGGACGACTTTTGGCTGAAGATATATAAAATTCTTTCTCCTAGCTCCTTAGACGGTCAAGTAGCGAAGGTGTTTTAATTCATTAAGGAAAGACAAAACTGTAGAAACAACAATTTCCGGGCGAGTGGACACGTGGGATGTACTTAATTATTAAATTTAATTTTTTTTCTAACAATATGATTTATAGTGAGCAACCGGTACGCAATAATTCACTAAACTTATATTAGCCCATATGCACATTATATTTTAATGTTCAATAGACAATAGTTCCCAGTTCAATTAACTATTTATTAGACAGTGTGAGTTCATTGTCAACAAATGACCCTGCGCAGTTAGTGACACGAAAGTATTCAGGCCAATCATTATATATTATCATGATAACAGTCGTAAGATAGCAAATACGCACCACATTTAGCAAATGACCTGTCAAAGAGACAATTGATTCATGAATTTAATTTAGATACAAAATAGTAACGGTAGCCGGTTTGTGTGGTTAATTTCGATAAGCGTTTGATTAATAAGTCTTTGTTTGTGCTGTTATTTCAAAAGGGATGTTTAATATGCACTTGCATTGCATCTGATATGGAAAACCGAATGTTGCAACGTTTATTGTTGAATAGAACGTGCGATAATTTGTAAGTACGCATATCGGGAATGTTGATATATGATTGTTGCAAAATACGAACGCGCTATGCAGTCAATATAAATTTGTAGTGGAGTAGTTAAAGGAGAATAATATGAAGCAATTGGAGCTATTACCTACGTAAACTCATACGAATACAAGTACTTACATAATGTAATGTAATGTATTTCAGAAATAAAAATGTTGAAAATTGATAATGGTGTTATAAAAAAAACAAAATTTCGTTTCTGTTTATTGTAGATCTGTATTTTGATACCAATTTCAGACTCTCATTTTCTTAATTTGAATCTGAACAAATCTGTTATAACATCTTCGAAGTAAGATATGGCTTACAAAAATACGTTACACTTCAATGATAGCCAAACACTATTTTTATCTATCTATCTATATCATCACGCCAGACCTCTTGCGGGGTAGGCAGATAGTACAGAGTTTCAACAGATATACAATGCGGAAATGGAAGGATGTAGCTACCGGGGAAGACCTAGACTATTTTACCCTGACCAAACACTATTATTCTTATAAGAATACACCAAACAGGCTACTAATTAAATTACGACTTTAACTAAATAGTTATTTGTAGTAATTGCCCCATACTTATAATGTGTCTGATGCATAACATCATTAACAACACAAGACAATGGCAGATATTGCTACTAACACTATTCAACCAAGTGTTCCAACCCACACATCCTATTTTTGAAAGAGACTAGGGGCGTATCAACACTCGCACTTCGCCCATCCGATGGCCTACGCTGCTTAATTATCTTAGGGTCAATGTTAAACAAATAAAAATTAAATCTTAAACATAATTGACGTATCGAATCGCATTTAAAATTATTCTTCTTGACCTTTTTCAAAAAAAGATCCATAACTACATTGTGATAAAAAGCACTGAACCGCGATGACTGTAATTTATGTAAGGAAAAAATCTAATAGGTTACGTCAGCAATTTGTTTTTTCCCCAAACGTTAACTTCCTCAGAAGTAATAAAATAAATAAGTATGCAATAATACCGTCGAGCGTATATGAGACGAACTATGAGAGTGGAGGAAGCCAGAGAGGTCTATAAGGCAAGAACCTGTTGGAATTCTGTACTCTCTACTTACTACTAAGGGGATCTGGCGTAATGATGTAGACAGATAGAAATAAGTTGAATAATTATGTAGCTCTAAGCTCTAGTGGTTTACCATTTTAGAATGAATTACTTGTGCACTTCAAGTGCTCATGTTTCTTTCATGATGTTCAAACTGACATCCTATATTTTTTGCCACAAGAAAACAACAACATTCATCAATCTCATCTTTGTGCATAGATAGGTAAGTGTGTACTAAACATTTAACCTTAGAAATGGCTCTTTTGAATTTGACCTCCTCCTTGCGTCGTGCTCCTCCTCCTCCAGTAACAACGATATAGCGGATTATGTCCCGCCAACCAGCTCGGTTCTCAGCCGTGTGAATCGCATCAGAAATTGTGGTGCCAAGGGCGGATCGGTCTCTTTCCTTCTACTTTGCCAGTGACCCGTAGCTTTTCGAGGTTGTCGCCCTTTTTCCTGGCTATGTGGCCGATAAACTCGAAAATCCTTCGAGTGCCTATGGTAGCGAGTCTCATGGTGATCTTGAGCTCGGCCAATATGGACGCATTGGTTGTATGCGCGGTCTATGGCACTCGGAGCAGTCTTCTCCAGCACCACATTTCAAAAGCATCTATGCGCGAGCGGTCTGCTTTTTCAATTGCTACGATGTTTTAAAACCATTTGCTTAGTCGACGGTGTAACAAGATCTTCTCAATAATATAATTTACTTTTTTATAACCACCCGCATCTGTATGCTAAACTTAGATTAAGACTTGCCTAGACGGAGTGTTGCTAACAAAAATGGCGCCTAAAAGCGGCCTCGGTTACGCACTATGTATGCGTGATGCCAGTGTTCGATTTGTTCCAAAGCTGTCAATGTATGCGTACGCGTATGCACATACACCAATTTATCTATCTGATGGATAGATAAATTTATATCGTTATCGCGCGCGCGTGCTCCATCTAGACAAATAATTCAACTAACTTTGTATCTTATTTAATTGAACCGTCTATGGAGAGAAAAAAACCTGATCTTCAGTACCAGTAACTTGAAAATAAAAAATATAAATGGAGTAAAGTATAATAGGATTCATTCAAGTATAAAATACCATGGTCGCTGGCTGCGATTAAAAAACTCCGTAAGCTTAACTAGAATACTAACGTTCCGATGATTTGTTTACTTTATGCAGTTATGAAGGCTGTATATTATTTTTTAATAATCGTGATTCTTAAGAAGCAAAAACACTTAATACTTTAAATAGAAATAATAAAGCCTAATTCACTTACTTTTCATTATGTAAACTAATCACTGTATCACGATTATATTTTAAAAATGTTTTTACTTCAAATAAAATAACACCACAATCAGAGAAAAATATTTGACATTCTATATTTAAATTAAGTTTCTTCTTTTATGTTTTTATTTTTTATGATGGCCAGAGTTATGTTAAAATATATATGTACACATTGGAAATTTTAACTATTCACAAAAGAGCCTCATACACTATACAAATAAAATAAAATTCTCGCTTAGTCATTCATACATTTTATATTCCTTGCGGTTCTAAAACGGACACCTAAAGTGATAATATCGCAAGCATTAGTACATAGTCATGTTCAGTTGTCCAAAGCAACGGCTATCGGGTGGTAAATCTTATGCGATCTATTTAATCTGGTATCTTAATGACCGCAGAACAATTAGCTATTACAACTGACTATGTACAAACAAGCTGAACTATGATGGCTGTTTGGTTAAGTTAAAAATATTACTTACTAATAATTATACTCTGTTTACACTGAAGATATATTTATCGATTAATTTACTTAGCTTACGGTCTTTGAAAATGAAATAAAAGCCAGTTGAAAAAGCCAGGTAAACAAAAGTTTAGCTCTTCCTTATGACTATTGATAGCATCTTTGTCTTGCAATTGATCAATATAAAAAAATATTTATTAATTATTTATTGTGGATAGGTAATATGCATTAGTTTTTTTTTAATTATATTTATTTATTAGCTCTCTTTACTTATTGTTACCAACACGCAAAAAAAATTACGCAAAAGAAAATGTTATAGCAGTACTCTATAAGCAGTAACAAATATCGTCGCTATGTACCATTGCTCTTGTTGTTTATATATTAAAACCATAAGATTTCTTAATTTTCATTCTCATGCAGAATAATTCCGAATACCGGTAAGTACTGTAATTATTTAAGATTTTCATTTATTCATACTCTTAAAGGTACATTATTTATTACAATTATTTGCTCTGATACCTCTAACTCCGGCATTCCAATCATGACATTTGACATAAACCTTGAAGGCATTGTGCTAAACGAAGGTCCGTGCATCTATCGTGACCTGACATTGTTTAGTAGCCCGACACTGCCCACAATTGCTACAACAATAACATTAATTATGATCTGCGATACATTATATTAATCACGATACAACATTTATAATAATAGAATCTGTACGTTGAATAGCAAATGTTTTGATTAAAACTTCGAGACTGGAAATAAACAATAGAATTCAATCTGGAATAGAGTACCAACGGTCAAATCAATTTAAAACAAAATTACTCCAAATTCAATCATGGGTGTTGCGTAAATCCGACGCGATTGAGAAGTAGATTCTCGCTGTTATAGATACGTAGGAACCAGATACCTCTTAATTGATATCCTTTTAATCGAATAATAAACGCCTTAATTTATTAAATAAAAAAGTCATATGGCCTTCCCGAATGAATTTCCCTTTTTCTTTAAAATAAATCAGCCTCAACTCTCCTAACTCGAAGCCTTCTTTTACAAATCAAGGCGAAAGAAAATGTAATATGTAGATAATACTTTACCAGTGTAAATTGGCAGAGGCGGGATTCGCGCTACCTGCTATAAGTATTTATCAAGGCGTCTTTTAACGAACCAAACGTCAATGAACGTGCCCATAACTTGGCTTAATGACTATCACACCACATTTAGGAATAACAAGGATATACAACTTACGATACCTTCCAACGGACGGAGAAGCTGGATTACGGATAAGCCACCAGCGGTTCCTTATCTCAGACTGACCGATTTGAACGCTGCTAAACTTGTTGATCGTTATTAGCGCTATTGCATCGTATAGCGTAATAATTTAGGAGATACTATAAAACGAAGCCCATTGTATTTGCCCTCAAGTTATTACTTTCATATTAGTATCTATAAGGAAAACATATTTTGTAACACTAAATATATATCTCTAGACTTCACTCATTTTATTAACAATATATAATTTTGTTGATTTTTGCTTCATTTGTCTTTTCATCTTCCGTCCATTCCGTCATCGTTACGTTCAGTAGAATTTTTATTAGTCAACAATATAAATAGTCATTTATATTGTGTTATATTTATAGAACATACAAGATCCAGACCGGTACAGATAACAAAGAAAAACTACACATTCTCCCGGCAAAAGAGCGCAACAGTTTTCAATTTCCTTTGTCTACGTCGTACGAGAGATTCCATAAGAATAACAAAGAAATTTCGTTCATATGAACTCCGGTATGCCTTACCGAATTTTATTTCGTGCTCATATGATGAATGAAATATCCAACTATAATAATGGTAATCAAATGATGATTATACGCAAAAACATACAAGATTTTTTACAATAAGTGCTCACTTCGTTACGAAAAAATCTTGTATCTTTTAAATACAATGCTAATCATGATTTTTTATAAATAATAACGTAACGCTTATTAAACATAATTGATTATTAAAATTAATTTGATCTTTTCCGTGTTTTGATAATACGCAGATACCTATAGAAAACTGTATGAAAATTTTATTAAATACTCAGAACATTTTTGAGCATTCTGGCTTCAGTAATTAAAACAATACCTGCACTACATCAATAATATTATTTGAATATATAAATTAATCCCTTAACCTCGTCATACATTCCCAGCACATCATTCTTTTACAACTGAAATAAGGCAACTTCACTAAAACATTTCAGTTAGATTCAAATTTCTCTAAATAACTAGATACTAAATGAACGTTCCCTCATTTCAGAATTGTCAGTAATCGAAGTTTATTGCTGAATCATCACAGCAATTATTTTCGACTTTTGCATTAAAATGATGGTCACGGGTAATGTGCCGCCGCCATTTGCGCACATGCGGCGGACAACGGACATCAATCTGCATCAGTTGGCCGATTGATTGGCACGCCCTGAGCCAGCCGTTCCCCGGACATTTGCCCGACCGGCGGACTTAACTCGCCCGAAATTTATTTAGTTATACCTGAACTATATAAATACATATATGCTATAGTGTAAAGGACAAAATAAAACTGCAATAACTAAATCAAAATATCCCGCACTAAGATTAAAGACGGCCGACCAGTCCAGTGAGTTCATCCACGGTATGAGGTGTGTTTATGCCAAAATCATGTTTGTAAACCGACTCTCTTAGAAATAACTATGTATAAAAATATGGGTTTTGCTAATTTAAAGAATATATTAAAATAGAACAACCTATTTATTATTTATAAATTGATGGATCGAAACCTGGTCTGTTCTCGAATCCCTGCAACGTTGCCAGGTCGACTGGCGATACATCCAAGTGCTAAAATGCCTGTATGACGCTGCAACAATGACCGTCCAAGTACAAAATCGGCGGACTAAGCATATCCCCTTGCATCGAGGAGTGAGACAGGGCGATGTTATCTCACCTAAATTGTTTACGACTGCACTGGATGTTTAAGACGCTGGACTGGAAAGGACGCGGCATTAACATTAACGGTGAGTACATCTCGCACCTAAGATTCGCGGATGATATCGTCATTATGGCAGAGACATTGCCGGAATTACAACAGATGCTGTGCGGCCTAGCTGATTCTTCCCAACGCATTGGCCTCCGGATGAACATGAATAAAACCAAGATTATGTTCAATGAACATGTCATTCCGGTGCCAGTAAATGTAAATGGAACTACTCTCGAAGCTGTTCGAGAATACATCTACCTCGGACAAATACTACAATTAGGTAGAAACAACTTTGAGAGAGAGTTCCGCAGGAGAATACAGCTGGGCTGGGCAGCGTTTGGGAAACTTCGTCAAGTCTTCTCGTCGCCTATACCTCAAAGTTTGAAGACAAAAGTCTTTGATCAGTGCGTCCTACCTGTCATGACATACGGAGCCGAGACATGGACACTTACGGTGAGACTAGTCCACCAAATGAAAGTTGCTCAGCGGGCTATGGAGAGAGCTATGCTCGGAGTTTCTCTGAAAGATCGAATCCGGAATGAGGTGATCCGACAAAGAACCAAGGTCATCGACATAGCTCACAGGATCAGCACGCTGAAGTGGCAGTGGGCTGGCCATATTTGCCGAAGGACCGATAACCGCTGGGGTAGACTTGTTCTCGAGTGGAGACCGCGGCTTGGCAAACGTAGTGTGGGACGCCCTGCAGCTAGATGGAGCGATGATATACGGAGGGTGGCTGGCAGCGGTTGGAAAAGAGCCGAAGATCGGGCTCAATGGCATGCCTTGGGAGAGGCCTATGTCCAGCAGTGGACTTATACGGGCTGATGATGATGATGATGAAAGTTTGAGACATTTCGAGTGTATAAAACAATTATATAAGACAATTATAATATTTACAAAAGTCCTCATTTTCAAATAGATCACTTTTAACAAGCATATTCCGCGAAAAACGAACGCAAGAAAGAGATAAATTGTAGTCAAGCGCTATTCATTTAAATATATCGTCAACAAGTGTTTGTTACACAGCCGTTTTAAGTATAATTATTCGTATTTTATAGCGGAAAATTCTTTTTACACTCAAAAGAAACAAAAATATCAGAGTAGAGTGAAAGAAATGTTCATTCATGATACATTCTCAAAATTACGAATACAATTCTACACTGAATACAATTTTCGGTAACGCAAATTCGTTTATTAAAATATTTAAAATCATAAAACTTATAATTCACTGAAAATCCAGTTAGACTGTAAAATGCAAGTTCTGCACAAATTCCAGTTTTTCTTCAACACAATTATTTCCGATAATATTAAAACCTGGGGCTGTCTAATTTTACAGACATTCATTCCTGTAATACTTTTATTAAAGTTGTCAGACAAACTCCCGATTTCAATTTAGCAAATCTATAGAACCGACAAATGAAAGAAATGAGCGCCAAAAAAGATTTATTTTATTCAGTGCCTACATTATTCGTCATGATTACCGTTCCTTTGAACCGTAAAAATATGTCGATTTTAGTAAGTAATAAAATTGATGTTGGCACCAAAATTTGTTTACAAGTGTTTTTAATAGTATGACTCATACCAGCTATAGTAAAAAACTCTTTATTACTATTGAAACTTTAAGATATTGATCTGGATAATTGAAATAAAATATTATCAAAGTCCCGTATAGCAATTATATGCACAATAAATACAAAACGAGAGACAATTTTGACTTCACTCTGTAACTCTACTGAGAAAAACTTGGGTGTACTATGTAGACATACGCTTCCGGAGAAATAGAGGAGAGAGGTATTTATTTCATCTATACATGCATATTTTTTTGTTGAATTGTGAAAAAAAATTGGCATGAATCTGGTCATTCTTTAATTTATTTTTATACCTTACTTTAAATCCAAGTGCATACGCAATTACGATATATGAAACTGCAATAATGAACATAATAATAACAATTTGAAATCAATCAATTTTACTAAGTGCAAGTCGAAATGAGGCGCTCGTAGCGCTGTGCGACCGCGGTGTTGTTACCAATTACCTAGGTTAAGCTGCGTTCGACTCGGTCGGCCTGAGATGGGTGGCCGGTTGTGGCATTTTCATATTCAAACGTCTTCGTGCTTTGGAAGGCACGTTAAGCCGTTGGTCCCAGCTACCACTTAATGTGGTAGTCGTTAAGCCGAGTTGGAAGCCTTAAAGGCGGCTTGATAAGTTCCAACAGCAGGTGGTCACAAACCTGTCTCCACCAATCCGCACTGGGTCCGCGTGGTGAAGTATGACCTGATCTCTCTCACCTCGATTTGTGAGAAAAGGCCTTTTCTATTTCTTTTTTTTTTTCTTTTTTTTCCTTTGCCCAGCAGTGGGCAGTATAGACTGCAATTATTATAAGTCGAAATAATATGAGTTTATAAAATTAATTTTTAACTGTTAACCGATTGTTGACTAGTAACTATTATCTGCCAGACCTACTAAACTTAATGCTTTAGCAGAAATGAGTTCCTGATGCATCAGCTAGTTATTACTAGTGAAACCGTATCGTATTAGTGGAAGCAGCATTATGTCAGACTCGGTTCACACATCTACTAATATTGACAATATTCGGTGGGGCATTATTGTGAGAGATATTGTTGAATTCTTACATTTACCTATACAAATCTTATATCGTAAAGCATTCGTAACTTCGGAACATAAAATTAAAGACACCTAAACCGCGACAAAATCCTCAATATAAGTTCTAGTTTCAGTAATATTGTTGTTTAAGGTATATTAAAGGAGCTCATTATCAATCAATCTATATTATGACGCCAGACCCCTTGCGGGGTAGGCAGAGAGTACAGAGTTCCAACAGGTTTTTACATTACATACCTCTCTGGCTTCCTCCACTCACATACTTCGTCTCATACACGCTCGCCGGTTACGGAGACTCTTAACTTGCCCTTCAGATAAGACACGGTATATTTCGTCATGGTAAGATAGTCTAGGTCATCCCCAGTGCCTACATCCTTCCACTTTCGCATTATCAATAAACATTTAATTTAAATCTTTTATTTTTTCCTTAATATTTCCTGTTCAAATTAAACATTTTTTCGATAGACGTATTTATAATATTCTTATTGGCAAACATATATTGATCTTAACGAATGATAACGGCTTCATCAGTAATATTAAAGCAAAGATGGTATGTACACTTATTTTAAAAATTCGATGTTTTGACATCTGCAGCTGTACCACTCAATTACCGCCAGTAACGATTTGATAGTATTCTCAATACAACATGTATTGCCGTTATCAAACGTGTAAACCTAGCCTTAAGTAGAACTCCAGCCTTGTTTCAAAATATAACGGATTTCCTTGAAATATGGTTGGGTTGGGGATACACTATTTAGAACTATAACGTTGAACTGAAATACTACATATTTAGAAGCTCCACGTGTGGAAAAATAATAATCTGTTTGAACAACGTTCATTTTTTATTGTTATAATATCCCTAGGACAAAAGGGAAACAAACATTATTTTATAGGTATTACAATATTGTGACATTAATTAGGTTTTCATGGTTCTAGGTATGATAATTTAAAGTAATATATGGCTATGGCGGCAGCTTAGTCTAGCAGTTAGATCATAGGCTGTCCCTCTTAGTGGATAGAGTTATCGCGGGTTCAATCCCCGCATGTAACAAATTTGTGTGCACAAATGGTTGCTTCTCCCTATACACACAAAAATAACTCCAGCTACTTATCGCTCAATACGACCTAAGTAAATAAGACTTCCACGATAAAGAAACCTTTTAAAACACACACCTGTATGAAAACAATACCGCAGTGATCGATTTTCAAAACACAACCTTGATTATGTTCACATCGAGACCTACATTCTAATAACCTTTACAAAGAAATGTAGTTCAGTGTTCGCTAAAACATTTCTCGCTATCGGCAGTCGTCACCGAGTTTTGCATAATAATAACACAATGGGTCTGAGTGGTACGAGCGGGTAGTTGTTACAAAACATCAAGAGAGTAACACCTCCTTGAGTGCTGGTTTGTTCCCGATGCGACTAGTGCTGTCCAATACCTTTTGGTATTCCTATATCGCACTGAGTACTATCCAATATCTGCTGATATAGTAACAAAAGAAGGTGTGTGTGTGTGTGCGTGTGTGAGAGTGTGAATGATCTACGCTGTTGGCCGAGGTCTTTACAGCTTCACCGGAGAAGAGGGCAAGCGTGCAACCACTACGCTCGAACCAGAAAGGCAAGGGGGCAACTAGCTCAAGGGCGCCTCAAGGAGGAACGGCCTCGGCTTGGGCAGTCGCTATAAGGGCAGGGCGTATACTAGGTGTCTCGCCGTGGTGCTCTTCACCGGCCGGTGGGCAAAGGATTCTTCGACCTCGCCAGCGAGGTCGGTGTCTGATCCTGTGTACGGCATCTGTATCCGAAAGAAGGGATGTAAGGGCATTGGGAGGGTCGATGGGAGCAGCCGCGGTTGGCGGTAGCGGTTTATAGGAGGGGAACAAAAGAAGGTATTGGATAGCACTACTTACGATTAGTGTTGCATAATAACAGCATATTGGATCTGAGTGGTACGAGCGGGTTTGTTACAAAACATCAAGAGAGTAACAACACATCCTCGAGTGCTGGTTTGTTCCCGATGCGACTAGTGCTATCCAATACCTTCTGGTATTCCTGTACCGCACTGGATACTATCCAATATCTTCTGATATAGTAACAAAAGAAGGTATTGAATAGCAGTACTTACGATTAGTGATGAATAATAACAGCATAATCGATCAGAGTGATACGAGCGGGTGGTTGTTACCAAACACCACAGTACTACCTCCTCGAGTTCTGGTTAGTTTCCGATGCGACAAGGGCTGTCCAATACCGTACCAGGTACTATGCAATACCTACTGGTCTATTCCTATGAATAACAATCATAACTTGGGTATTGGTATTGTTATAATACGTATTAGATAACACTCCTTACTGTTACACCTATACCTTCTTTCATATCCTTAAAATCCCTAGATTAAGGATATGAAAGAAAGTACGGGAGGCTGCTGTCTAAACCTAAACCTGTATTTAATTGCTGTTCTAATATTGACTTACCTGCTATTTGCCACAGTTTACACCCAGCTCCGTTTGAGATGTGACTATCTAACCTCGTAACAATAGGTAGGTAGAGGTAGGTTAGTCTGATTAGTAACTAATCAGACTAACCTACCTCTAGCACTTATTCTTCTATAGCACTATCTACCCACCTATCTGAAAACAGCATTAACTAATTCCCAGACAAAATAATGCATTATACCGATAGCCCAAATAATAGTTATCTAATATCTCAAATTCCGAATTTAAATTAACGTTTTCTTTAATAAAAATGATCAAAAGAAAACTTTAAAAGGTATTAAAGAATTTTTAATTAATGCCTACTGATATTTTAAGGTGACATTACAACGAGGAATGTTCACAAAGCAACCCACCTGCTTATTACAAAACATCAATCTCGCCACTCAAATAAGACAGATCTCAATTAAGTTCAAATTTAGGGCATCCCGTACATACTGGGATATTTAATTTAGCCCCGCCCTAGACGCGACGCTCATGAATTATTCTTCGTTGTGACATCGGCCATGCGCCGCGGAGTCGCCCGCCCGCGCCTACCACTGTTTGATTCAATGCAATTGAATAATGGAATTAATTGAAGTCAAATTCTAAGAAAGTAAAAGGTATAATTCTGACGTGGTCCTAGGTTCAAATCCTAGGTCCTATGTTACTAAAATTCACGTACCGATATAAGGAAGTTAAGTTACAGATCCAAATCATAGGTAATAGACTAAATCTTTAACTATATATAGTATATTCTCCAAGCGGGAGTGGCAGAGGTGTACTGTGTACACCTACTTTTAGCCGACATTGTCAGGTCCCAATGTAACAGGGGGCGAACCTATTGCGTATTGTGATATAATAATATCACACACAATGTCAGACTCTGGACTGAAACTGGAAATTTTTCTATGAAAAAAATATTATAAATATTTCAATTTCAATATTTTATAACATTCCCATTTTGCTTCGCACTAAAATTATTTTGTATTTTTACAGATTAGACAACGAATAGGCAGACTTCTGTAACATCTGTTCTTCTTAAAGGTAAATTTAATTCCTATTTTTACATCAATACCTTAAAAATGGAGGATCTACAGCGAGAAAGAGATATTGCTTTGATATAATCCCTATATTTTACCTGAACTACTTTATCAAAATATTCTTACGAAAACGCCAAAGATATCGTAATCTAAATGAACTTTAGGTGAAGCTATTATTTGAGCGCGAAGGCGCAGCTCCCATTAGTAAAGGTTAGGATACAATGGCTTAACGCGAGCGTTTGGAAAATTACAATTACTAGTGGTCGCCCGTAGGTCGATATTCGACCTACTCTTTCATCGTTTGCTGGTTATGTTTGACATTCAGTAAGACTATAGACAAATAATATTAAAGACAAACATCAATTTGACGTGTATTGTGTCAAATACATGGTAGTGTGTGTAATGTTTTTTCATTGATTTAATGTATGGTTTATGCAATATTTTAAAAAAATATTAGCATTCTGCACTCCTTCTCTATATAAACTATAAGTGTAGGAAATTTCATACTCCTCCGTCCGCGCAATTTTCGTAAAAATGTGTACAAAGTTTTTGCTTCACGTATTAATATATAGCCACTAGGCCCATATTTTGATACCATTGTTGTTAATTTTAGCTTTAAAGGTCTTCTGACAATTCTCTGAATCTGACTCTAATTGCATAAGCAACAAAATTAAATAATCTAATAATTTTTAAATAATATTAAAAGAAAACCCTAAACTCTTTATACTATCACTCATTTATAATAAAACTAGTTCAGAAGTGTAGATGTAACGTAGGTATATTATTTCATAAAAACATTCCAGTTACTCATAACAATGTTAAATATTAATAAGTACGCTATTATTCAAATCCCGCCATAATCCAATCGTCACTCCAGAGTTGCCAACCTTTTTTTATGCACTCCCGTGCTGCCAACGACTCAATTGTTTATTATGCCAGAAGAACCACAGATAATAAAAATAAGTTATATAATTAATAAAATGTTTACAGTCGGCCATTCTGAAATAACAGAGTCCTCTCGTAATGTCTTGATACATTAAAACAACCTTTTTAATGACACATTCAAGCAACAAAATACTTATGTACACAGTTGTAACAATTTTAGACTCTAACAAACTCCGAAGATGCCTTGAAGAACTAAACAGAATAAATCAGAATTATGTTGTCACCATTTCTTAATAATTTGAATTCATAAAAACATATCATTTTTGCTAGCCAAAAGACAACATTTCTTCTTCTCTGTTCAAATATAGATGGATAGATTATTCTTTATTATACACCAGCGAACAGAAAAATACAATGTGATGTTAACTTAAGATAGAGGCACAATTGGCGGTCTTATTGCTACGAGCAATTTCTTCCAGACAACCAGTACGTTGGAAGAAGCAACAGATAAAAATAGAGCGCAGTTGGTTGGTTCTAATCAAATTGAATTTATAAATACATACTATTTTTAAAAACCAAAAGCAACCTTTGTTTTTATTCCATTTTGAATCAAATCTATTCTAATCAACACGTTCGGCCATCTAACAAATTAATTGTTCCATCAATTATGTTTTGAAATACAATATAAAATGAAGGAACAACAACTTGTACGATTACAATATGAACAAAATGTATTGTTCATTAAATGTAATTATGCATTATTGCTGGATCATGTATATTTCAATTACTTTCTTGAAATCTTATTAAGATTGAATACTCTTATGACTCCTCCGTGAAAATTTTGCCAGCAAATTCACTCATTTTAATACAGGTAGTTCATCATTTCAGCCTATACTTGTCCACTGCTGAACATAGGCCTCCCCAATCGCTTTCCAGCGTAACCGGTCCGATGCCACCTGCATCCAACGATTTCCTGCGATTTTCACAAGATCGTCGGTCCATCTGGCAGGCGGTCGTCCTACGCTGCGCTTGCCAATACGTGGTCTCCACTCTAGAATCTTTCTGCCCCAACGCCCGTCCGATCTTCGCGCTATGTGGCCAGCCCATTGCCACTTCAGCATGCTAATCCTGAGGGCTATGTCCGTGACCTTGGTTCTTCTACGAATCTCCTCATTCCTGATTCGATCACGTAGAGAAACGCCGAGCATAGCTCTTTCCATAGCTCGCTGAGCAACTTTGAGCTTTTTTATGAGACCTATTGTAAGAGACCACGTCTCTGATCCATATGTCATCACTGGTAACACACATTGACTAAAAACTTTAGTCTTACTTTACAGGTAGTTACAATCCCAAAATCAATTAAAAATATATTTTTTAGTTTTGGACAAATGATTTCACAGAGGCATTAAAACTCATCATAATATAAATAGTACTAATAATGCACCAAATCAGAGAACACCTTCACCTGAAGTACTCAGGCAGTTTTGAGCTGGGTTATGGGAAAATCCGGTTCAAAATAATGCGAATGCAGAGTAGATAATTACTGCTAAGGAAAACACAGCGCACGTTTCAAATATGCATTTCGAACATATTCCAATAGAAACTTTCACACAAGTTCTCAAATGCACACAACTGGAAATCTCCTGTATCTGATAACATCCATTATTTCTGATATAAGAAATTTACACCGGCTCACTCATTACTGCATAACCATTTCAACACGTTTATTCAGACACCACATACAATGCCAGAGTACATCATACACATGGAATAACTTTTATAGTACCTAAAGATACTAATACCGAGGATCCATCTAAATATCGACCTATTACTTGCCTTCAAATAATAAATAAAAAACTCACAGCATGCATAAGTGAGATAATTTACAAACATCTTTCCGAAAATCATATACTTGCAGAACAAGAGAAGGGGTGCCGGAAAAATAGCAAAGGTTGTTAAGAACAACTTATAATAGATGCAATCACAATGAACGAAGCATATAGGAAGAACATAGTATCTACAGCATATTCACTGATTATAGGAAAGCCTTCGATTCTGTTTCAAATAGTTGGTTTCTAGAAGTGCTTCAGCTGTATATAACCTACCCCACCATTACTATGCTCTTGAAATCATCAATGCAAAATTGGCAAACCAAACTAAAATTAAAATGTTCTATTCCAATTACTACCGAAACGATCCGCATCTTTCAAGGGGATGCTCACAGTCCTCTTTGGTTCTCTTTGTCACTCAATCCTTTCTATGTTTTCTCGACAATAGTAAACGTAGCTAGAATTTGCATGGATTCGACTCATCATTTATCTCACCTTTTTTTTCATGGATGATATTAAAATTTATGCTGGCAATAAAAACGATCTATCTCACTTAGAAGATATCACCATAAAATTCTCCCTGCAGTTAGTAATATAGTGTATACAAATATTTAGGATTTAATCAGTGTCGAAAAATCCACAGAAGGAAACAAAGCAAGAACTAACACGATAATTTTATTATCGCGTGAATCCGAATCCAAAAACATGCCTCAATTCTAGAAATATAATAAAGACTCATAATACTTCCGCCATCCAAATACTCACTTATTTATTTGGAATCATAAACTCGGGTCAAATACTGATCTTAAATAACTGAAGCGTATAATAACCAAAATTATGACAACACATCGGAAGCATCACACAAAATCCTCCGTAGAAAAACTTACAGATATGCGTAACGCAATAGAAAGGCTCGGAAATCACTTTGCGGGAGACACCGATCCGATTTGGGTCAAAGACACGTGGATAATGTAGTCAAACGAATGGTTTTACGCAGATAGCTGTTTCCAGAGACTAACAGCTTCATTCTTGCAATACAAAACAAAATTATTGCCACTCGCAACTATAAAAAGCATATTATCAAGGACTCAAACTTACCGATAGATTCATGCAGACACTGTCACTCTGCCTCCGAAACCATACATCACATCACCGGCGCATGTAAATCCCTCATCCAAACTGATTACAAAAACCGCCATAACCGAGTGGCAGCAATAATTCCCCAATATATGGCCCACCAATACAATTTACACATAAAAACTCTAATTATAAATACAAACAAGATACAGTGCTCGAAAACAAAGACGTAAAAAAATTACTGGGATAGAACTATAATTAAAAATAAAGCGATCCATTATATTAGACCAGACATATCTCTTCACGTTTAGGTCAGTAACATAGTATATATTATTGATATAGTCATTCCTAACCCCTATAATATTTAATCAACAACATCTGATGAGCTCACATTATACCAAAAAATCTTGCGTTAGAATTAAAAACACGGTGGAAAGCAGACATAGTGCATATTGTTCCAATAGTAATCTTATCAACTGGTGTAGTCTCTAAAAGTCTTCTCCAATGCCTCAATATACTAAATACATCAACTTATACATTCAATTTAGTACAGAAAGCCATCATTCTGAATACTACGCATCACTAGAGAATTTTTATCATCGTCATCCATCCACTTTAGAATAAATTATTTAGCCTGTCACGCTTGGTTTAAGAAAAAAAAGAGAAAAGAATCTTATTATAATAATAATAATGCACAATGTTTTCCCTTAATTCAATTCTCCGGATTAATCTCACTCGCATTTGCCTTATGACTCTTTTGTGAATAGATCCCTTTAATAAACTGACATCTCAGATGTAAAATTATTCTGTAACATATCCAATTCATTAAAAACAATACACTCATGTTTGTCTTACAAGCCCTTTGTGCATGATCTTCACCAGAGGACTTATACCTTTGTCCTAAGTTTATAACAAATTTCAATTCATCAACAATACGCAGATCCAATTCATTGAAATACAAGACACTCATAATTGTATTAGAACTCCTTTGTGCGTGTATTTCTCCAGAGGAATCATACCTTCATCATAAATGTATAACAAATTTCAACTTACAAAAATAAGCAGATCCAATTCATTGAAATACAAGACACGCATAATTGTCTTAGGACTCCTTTGTGCGTGTACTTCTCCAGAGGAATCATACCTTCATCATAAATGTATAACAAATTTCAACTTATATAAATAAGCAGATCCAATTCATTGAAGTACAAGCCACTCATAATCGTCTTACGACTCCTTTGTGCGTGTACTTCTCCAGAGGAAAAATACCTTCATCATAAATGTATGACAAATTTCAACTTACAAAAACAAGCCGATCCAATTCATTGAAGTACAAGACATTAATAATTGTCTTAGGACTCCTTTGTGCATGTACTTCTCCAGAGGACTCATACCTTCATCTCAAGTTATAACAAATTTCAATTTATCAACAAAATATTCATTATGATGTCTACTCAACCTCCTTATGTCCCTGATACGACCCACGGCCTACAACACGTCTTAAAGCGCCTCCATCCACGCACTACAGCGCCTCTACTTCCACCGCGCAGCGCCTCCACTGACCCACAGAACGCCTCCACTCATGCCATAAAGCGCCTCCACTCACGCCGCACGCCGCGGCGGCGCCTCCACTGACGCTGTACAGTGGCGTGACTGCGCGATGATACCAACGTACGATGTTTCTACAAAATCTATTGACATTGTGTCTGAAATCAGTTTGGGTGGATACGTTAGTTATCAAATAAATCTATAAACATACCACTTAGTAGTGGTACTACACCACTTAGTAAGTAGGCAATTCAGATGAATAATTTTAATCTACAAAGATCTTTTATTTTGAAGCAACTTATTATAGCCAAATCATAAATGGGATATCTCCGATCCTTAACTGCTTCCTTAACTGAGGAGATCCTTGTTACTTTTTGGCTCGATCATGTGGCCATCTCTACGGTACCATATTGCATTGTCACCATACTTCGCTTCATATGCGTGGCATATCACAGCTCAATCAGCCATCCACGTACTTGTAAAATGGGTCAAAATAGACAAGCAGACGCACGAAACGAACAAGATAAGTAAAAACTTGCAAAACAGAAATAAATCCATTTATATCATCAACTAAAATGTATATATCGTCTGTATGTATCGTCTTTTTCATTCATTGATTCAGAATCAGATTTTTTTTTTATTCATGTAAATCATTATAGTATTTATGAATCGTCAGTAAAGTAACAATGACTCTACCACCACTTCGGAATATCATTCCTGTGTAGAAAAAAGGGAAGAAACTCCACGGTTACTCATAAAATAAAAATGTTATCAATCCATGTAGCAGAAGTTAATGGTTCAAGAAAAACATTAGTTAATTTAAAAGAATAAAACTCGAGAGTCTGTCGCTGTACCATGTTTTTCTCAAATATTTATTTGATGTTACCACTTACTACTCGTTTTGTTCTCGACTATTTACTCATGAAAGTTTTATTCAACACATCTTCCATTACAGATTCCAATGTAGTAAAATCCTGACTATTTGGGGTTCTGTATATAGACAATAATATGCTTATCCAGCTTAACACGAATAAATTAATCACTCTGTTCAACTAAAAGCCCAACTATATCACTATGTTCTCTCGACATTTTTTAAGCGAATTATTGTACTTCCATGAAGTCTGTACTTTCAAATATAGTAACTTAAGATCGAATAATTGTTATAATCGATTCCGTGTGATTTAAGCCAATGTTCACATATACAAACATCATATTTCGTTTATTTCTTCAATTATAAGTCAATCTCTAATGTTTTTGAAAAAAAAAATCATTCATATTCTGATGGATTAATATCAAATTACCGGGCTTCTCTACCACCTTATTTAAAAGATCTGAAATGCTAGTGGTACCTACTAAAATGTACCTCTGTTGTTTACCTTGGTGATTCAAACAATTTATCACAGTATTATCATAAAACTGATGTTATACTGACTCGTCTCTTAGTCTTCATTATATTACTTTTAACATTACATACAAATATACCCAAGAATATTTAAGATAACTACATCGGTTTCACTTGGCATCATGTACAGTCTTTATACATTTTCGTCTTTATACTTTATACATTACCACAATAATTTCTCAAACACAAGTACTTAACTGTTATTTAATTACTTATTCATCCCTACAATAGAAACGAAATTTATATGATATATTCCTGCACTGGTGCACAAATATTAGGTAGATAATATTTAATCATTAATTACTTGACCAACCCTGCAAGGGAGCGTGATGATAGGTTAAAATGAGATCATACATCATTATTTTTAAAGTCATTTGAAATCGACAATCACTACTTTTTAATTAATCATGATGCTACTCACCTGTTTTAATCGTTTTTTTTACCTATATTTACCTTTATCCTTTGTTACCTGAAAGCCTTGTGGGCGTGATGTTGATAGTAATATTTCTATCCGAATCCCACTTCTGAACTATAATAAAACTAGTTCAGAAGTGTAGATGTAACGTAGGTATATTATTTCATAAAAACATTCCAGTTACTCATAACAATGTTAAATATTAATAAGTACGCTATTATTCAAATCCCGCCATAATCCAATCGTCACTCCAGAGCTGCCAACCTTTTTTTATGCACTCCCGTGCTGCCAACGACTCAATTGTTTATTATGCCAGAAGAACCACAGATAATAAAAATAAGTTATATAATTAATAAAATGTTTACACATTAGACTGCTTGTTAAAATATATATTTTTATAGATTTAAAGAGTGACCAAAATTAACAGAATCTCCTTGTAACATAGGGCTTGAAATATCTACTTTTACTAATGGTTTATAATACCGTGCCCTTGGAATATCTCAATATTAATATAAGATTTGTAGCGGCTATGGACGACATTTTTATTTTTCGTTGACATCTCGCTATAATATGTCTATTTTTCAAATTATTCTATAAAAATAACTTGTGATCTCCTACGGGGGTAGCCATCATTACGCGACCTCGACTCGCACTAAAACGTTCGGGATATGTATATCATTATAGATATTGACGTTGTCGACTCTATGCCTCTACTTTTTTTAACCGATAACTAAGAATATCTGCCACTTTAAACAATATTGCCTACTCATTTCCTATTTCTATTACTATTATCTTTTAAGTAATAAACTCAATCCAATATCACCCTATATACTTTAATCAATGTCTCGATCACGTAGTCGATAAAATAATCCCGCTAATGTAATTAAGAGGGCAGAGTTAAAAGGTTCAGTGTCAATATCAGCTGGGCCAGGGGAGAGAGCTCCCGGCTAAATGGATTAGGGTAAACAGCATAAAGAGCCTTTTGTATCCGAAATTAAATGTCACCCGATGTCATTATTCAGCCTCGGCTTGACACGCGCACGATCGCTGCCGTCTGCCATCACTCGCTCACAGATCAAAACACGCTTTTATTCTATACGATTTATCTTTATATTTTATTACATTAGTGGTTTAATGAGTTATTAGGGAAGTAGAATGTCGTCCTGTATAAGGGCATGGTGCGACTGGTGATCACGACGTTCAAATCTTTGTGTCATCAGTGTTATTGGGATTTCACTGTCGAAAAATTTTAAGTAGCAGACTGTAGTTTGAAATTGTGCCCGGTATGATTTCAAAAGACTTGCTTCTTTGAAATTTGATCCTAACATCGATAGAAAGGGTGTAGACAGGACTCTACTGTCACACTTGCTTAGGTAATGTACGCGTGACTGTATTTTTTTTTCTTTAGAATGTTATAACTCTTATCTTTTTTGTAGTTTGTGCTAAGACTAATCAAGATTTTTTGACAGGCCAACAGGCTTTCCATCTAGGTATTGTGCATTCCAGAATAATCATACTAATATTATAAATGTGAAAGTTTGTATCTTTGTAACTTAATCACGCAAGAATGGCTCAACGGATATGGATGGAATTTGGCACACAGATAATTTAGTTCCTAGATTAACACATAGGATACTTTTTATCCCGGAAGAATGTTATGTTAAATCAACGCGGACGAGGGCGCGGGCAGAAACTAGTTTTAAATAAATTAACGTGCCTATTTATGTAAATGTAAGATTACTGAAATTTACGAAATGGCTTATCAGTCTACACTTAGCAGGATTTATAACGTGAGTATCTCCCTGCCAGTGATCGTTTCTGTCATAAATATGGACAGGTCATGCCCACTTCATTTTAGCGTCGTAATCCTTTGAACTATGTCGGCGACTTTGGTTCTCGACCAAGTTCAACCAGAGGGGCAGGGTTGACGTAATCAGTATGTATGATATAACCTGTATTGCTTGCCTTATATGACTAGATAAGGGCTGCCGAAAGCCACTGAACTTTATCTTTGTTGAAGTGACGATCTATTGATTAAATTCCTTTGGCAGTTATGTGGCCGACTTATTAAGAAATCGACCACATAACTGCCTACTTGAGGACGGAATCCTTACATTATTATAAAGCCACGGCGTTACGTCGTATACGAAAATAATAAATCTAAAGATTTACCTTTTTAAACCTAACGTTAAAAGATTTCGAACCAAGAGAAAGTAAAATGTGTAATATAACTATACTTTCAAGTGCGCTATGATAATTTAGGTCGAAATGTTTGTCGTAATCATCCATTAGGTCCATTTAACTTATACTAACAATACCCTTTCGTCGGCAAAGTTACTTAACAAATGCTTAACGACCGACGGAATAATGACGGAGACGATCGTCGATTCTAAAAGACGTTATTAGCTAACCCATTAATTATATTCGCAACGGCTGTCGAAGATGCCGCTAAACCAAACTTCGCTTCGCGGAAACGTTATTATGAAATAAGCAACAGAGTTTAATCCAATTTCCATAAACATCATGTTTCTTTATTGCACCTCACTTTATACATTACTGAGATAACTTATGTCGCAATAATATTCGAAATTATTGGATGGAATGACATAAAATTATACGGTCACATCAATGGTTCAATTTTCATAACGAGCGAAATAACAGGGGATAGCGCTGTGAAACTCTGTACCTGCGGATCTGATTCGCTTTTAGCGTTAAACGGAACCATTTCCATAGTGTAAGTTAATGTTCCCCCGTACTGTAAAAAACCGTATTATAATTTTAAAATGATTCGACTATAAAAATGAATGGAATAAAAAGCGAGTGAGTTAAATAGAGAGAATAACAAATGAGACACTTTTTCTTTGACATTAGTAAATCGTTCTGTCAATGTCACATAATAGAATGCAAATGGTTCTTTTCGTCGGTATTGTGTAGTTAATAAATTAAAGTTTTATTTCTTTTACGGAGATTCGTCTTATGAGAAGAAAAAGAACAATAAATAATGAATTAATGCCGACATGTTTTTCTTGTAGTAGATCTGTTATATTTCTTTTGCTTCAGTAATAAACTAACAAACAAATCAAATGTTTTATTACCACAATGTTTTCTTTATTATCATCATAACCAAAGCATATCAATTCAAAGCTTAAATAAAACTAGGTATACTTAAATTTTGAATTGATATACTCTCAACACAATTTTTGGATATGAGACGCGTCAAAGTAACGATCGATTAGATTAGAGAAACTTAGAATTTTCATCATAACGATTCCCATGTCTTAGCGTTTCAGAAATCTATACTTATTCTTATTCTTGGCGATAACCAAGGCTTGATCAACTTAAGATGGGTTACCGGGTCGACCGTTTGTGTCATTTTTATATTTGAGTGTCTCCTTGCGAAAGCACTTCGAGTCCTTGGTCCCGGTTACCACTTAATGTGATAGTCTAAAAGCAGTTGAAGCCTTATAGGCTGCTTGATAAGTTCCACACCAAATGATCACCAACCCGCACTGGGTCCGGATAGTGGAGTAGGACCTAACCTCTCACACTTTAATGTGTGTGAAAAGGTCTTTGCCCAACAGTGGGACAGTGTAGGCCGTTTTATAATATTTAAGTAATTTGCTACGCCGCAAGGGATTTGGCGTGATGATATAGATAAATTGATAGAAACTGTATCGGAATGAGATTTGTAATGAGATTTCATGTCGCATTTCTTAGTAGAAATGAACATTTTTAATGCGATTTGAGAGGGTGTGTGTTTGAATGATCTACGCTGTTGGCTGCGGGGCCTTTACAGCTTCACCGGACAAGAGGGCGAGCGTGCAACCACTACGCTCAAGCCAGAAGGGCAAGGGGGCAACTAGCTCAAGGGCGCCTTAAGGAGAAACGGCCTCGGCTTCGGCAGTCGCTATACACCCCGTATACTAGGTGACTCGCCGTGGTGCTCTGCACCAGCCGGCGGGCAAGGGATTTCTAGACCTCGCCGGCGAGGTCGTTGTCTGATCCTGTGTGCGGTATCCGAAAGAAGGGATGTAAGGTCATAGGGAGGGTCGGTGAAAACATATTAAGATTTGTTAACGAAAATTGGACCCTTAGTCCTAACTCTCAATATACAATTTTGCCTATCTATCCCGTTACGCTACTTTTACACTTACATCAACATATTTTTAGAGCTAATTTCAGAATGCTCAAGTATCAGCCTAAGTATTATGCTTACCTAGTTCGGTACACGGATGAGCTACGTTTTTACGCACTCTCGAATGTGCAGAGTATTAATCTGGCGTATCCTTGGTAGCGATATTAAACTGAGAAACTAACTTATATTAAACTTGGCAATATCAACTCAAGCGATAATTAACGTGAGGTAGGTACCATAGTTTCAGAATATAATAAACGCGTAGCTTAGTCAGTACTTTAATAGAATAATCTGCTATATAGGAGCTGAACTTCCCCGGTAGTAACCGGGGATGATACAGATAATAATGTAAATAAGATACAAAATCACATATTCTTATCCTAAAAATATATTAGCGCTAAGTTCAGCTCGTATATAGCAGATTATTCTATTACTGAGCATTAGCATGGAGAATAAACATTACCAATCTTCATCAACATCACCATCAGCCAAATTACTGTATACTGCAAGACAATACCCTCTCCAAAGGATAGTCACAACCTACGACTCTGTCTCAATCTTTCTAAGTAAATAAAAAAATACTGTATGTCGCGGCTATATTTCCCGACAATGCTAGGTCCACAATGTAATACGGGGCTAACCTATTACAATGTTGACGGACGATTTAGCGCAGTGATTAAGTCGCTTGACCAACTGTGCCTAATAGTCGCGGGTTCGATTCCCGCACGTGACAAATCTTTGTGTATTCCACAATTTTTTGGGTCTGGGATTTTGTGTATGTGAATTTTCATGTTTGTAAACGCACCCACGATACAGGAATAAATCCTAGTGTGGGGGATACGTTTTTATTAAAAAAATACCGAACAGACGGCTACGAATAATTTTTGGATATTTTTCGTTCCCCGATCAAATGGACCCTAGTCCACTTGATCGCCTGAAGCACTATGCGCTTCCCAAATCAAGGTAGTCTTATTAAATATAAACCTGAAAACTGATTGATGTGGTTAATAGACTCAAATGCAAATACTACTCAAATCGCTAAATCAAGTAAAAAATACTGGAAGGATATTGTTAGTAAGTGCAGTGATAGCCTAGTGGTTAGACCGTTACTAAATATCACTTGCTTTTACGGTGAAGGAAAACATCGTGAGATAACCTGCATGACTAAGAGTTTCTAGAAGGTGTGTAAAGTTCGCCAACTCGCGTTGGGCCAGCGTGGTGGACTATGGCTTAAACCCTCTCAGTTTGCGACGACGGGACCCGTGCCAAACGGTGTGACAGTTTCTTAACAGGGCTAATATTATTATTATTTTATTGATAGTTATCATCCGATTACATTCGTGGCATACTATTATAGTATTGTAGAACTAAATTTGTATATCTATTTCTATCTTATTATATAGCAAATATCGCTATTTCTTAGAAATATAAAGGACCTGAAAACTATCCTGTTACGATTATTAGTGTTACTGTTATATCGTATCTGAAGGTACTTTTTTACTTAATATTGGTACGTTTTTTCTCCACAGTAATAATATTCCGAAGTGGTGATAGAGTATTTATTACGTTCCTGACGATTCCTAAAGACTACAACGGTTTACATGAATAAAAAAGATTCCGCTTCTAAGGTTTACCTACAAGATCATTGAATTATGACATTGATGTTATTTGCTGTAACTACACAAAATATTTTAAGTACACGAAAATATTCTCACCGTACCATGTTATCTAAGATAAATATTGTCTTATTTAAACTAAACTCAGCATTGGTAGTTACGAACTGCATAATGCCATGTTTGGGTGCAGCAAATGTCACGCGAACCGAGAGCTTTGTTCGCAGGTAAATCAAACAAAGAACATCGCTATTCCTCGCGAATGTTTGATACTATCTGTAACATTGAATACTTATCTTTAATCTTACATCTTCCTAAAACAGCAAACATGTTTGCAAAAACCTTGATTTGTTTGATATTGAAACAGTTTCATGTTTCCTCAAGCATGGATAGCAGAAGTGTACCGTTTACCCACGTAACCGGCGTAGGTGTAGGCGTACCGGTACACCCACTTTTCGCTAACAATATTAGATCCCATGTAATAGGGACCGCTAGCCTATTGCCATATACTGGGCAAGATTCCAGACTGCGGACTGATGCTAGAAATTTTTCGATAGAAAAACTACATTCGTCCGACCTAGGATTACAACGCGCTTTATTCTCTACTAGAACAACGAGGCAGTACACATTGAAATATCCTTAAAGAGAGGGATACTGTTTTTTTCTTTTATAATATTCTGGCTAAATGTCTGCCTGTCACTTGGGACCTCATTGCAAACCAGCGCTGTGTTAGAGTAATATTATTGCCTTATCACTGCATATAGCTGCATGAGGGTCCCTTTTTTCTGGCGAGGCTTGGGCAATATTATTGTTTTTATTATTAATAACACATTGTTACTTGTGTGTGGGCCAGGTTTATCTAGAAAATAAATATGTCTTTCTTTCTTCTTTCTTTCTAGATGTACCATACCTACACGGTGCCCACACATCGCAAACAATGTTATGCTCTAATGTAATAGAAGGCAAGCTTATGGTCTTTATACCGACAATTTTCCAAACTCAAAACTGCGACTGAATTTTTTTGATAAAACAAGCACATTTTATCTATGACCTAGGATTTGAACCCAGGACGTCGTGGTCGCACTGTAAGCTACTAGCGCAACAGTCGATCGGAGGCAATTTATTGTTATGTCACATTACCTATATAATGACGGACGATTTAGCGCAGTGGTTAAGGGCTTAAGCCGCTCCGCCCACTGTATCAATAGTCGCGGGTTCGATTCCTGCACGGGACAAATCTTTGTGTGATCCACAATTATTTGTTCCAGTCTGGGTATTGTATGTAAATTTTCATGTTTGTAAACGCACCCACGATTCAGGAAATCCAAGTGTGGGGCGACGTTTAAAAAAAAAATTGTACAGAAGACCCAACATCGGGATTTTATTCAAACATTCTCTAAAGAACCTAAAATGTATCAAAGAGAATGAAAATACTATTCATGTTACGTAATTTAGGCGTCTATTTTCTCCTTTGGGGCAAAAAACAATGCTCCTGCTAGGTAAAGGACACATCTATCTGTAACTTATTTTATAATGCAGGGAAACTTTTTGTGAGGCTCGGGGGAAGATCGTAAAGCATATCAAACTCCTACTGACTGACTCCCCAACCATTATCCGCATAAATTAATCCTCAACTAATACCAAACTACAATGTAAACTGTTTTTGTATCCCACTAAATATACAAAAGCCGCACATCGGTTATATAGTTCAGTTACAGCTGAAGGTTGATTATCTATTCTATCTATATCTATATTCTATATACATATAATAAAACTGTAACCGATCCGAATCTGTACATTGAATATATTTACAGTACATTACATTACACAATCTGTACATTACTTATCGATATAGAGGCTAAAACAATTTTTGTTTTCATTATTGTCTGTCTGTCTCTTGGTGTTTCAATCACGCAAAAACTACCGAACGGACTTCAATGAAATTTTGGTATGGCAATAACTTATACCCTAACTTAAAATAATAAATACTTTTTATCCCGGAAACAACAATCAATCCGGGATAGTCGCGCGATTAACCATAAAAACATATTATTTTTATTATTGTTAGTCTCGAGCTGAAATGTTACGTTAAAATGCGTGATTTTGCCTACACATGAATCCTCCATGAACTGATATTGGACGGTTCGTCTCCTCACGAGAAACTCTTCGGTGGTTAAAAGCACCCGCTTGAAATTATACATTCACGTTTGATTTAAACACTTAAACATGATTTCGTGCATGAACTGATGATGCATTCAGGATTGTCTCTTGTGGAGAAAAATCTTTAACGATGAATAGCCCGTACATAAATCTTTTTATAATCATTTATTTAAGATATATTAATATAATTTTGATCATAAATATGAACTGTATATTCTTACGAGAAGACTGACACGACATGTACTGAGAAAACTATATTACATACTTTACTCGCAATGAACCTTTTTTAATATTATTTCGCCAGATCACGATACTTGGCAGGGTAGGTACAATAGGTTTAAAAGTACCCAAGTATTGTATATGTTTTTTTATGAGATGGCGTTAGCGTTGAGTAAGATTGCGCTTTAGAGACCTATGTCAAATTACAAAATAAACGCGTACGTAGGGTAACAGCAAGTTTATAATACCATTATTTTCTACTGGATCTCTTTAGGAACTGTTGACGAGGTTTCATAATATAGCCACAATTAGTCATTTAATTTCAATGCAGTATAAAATGATGGATGAGTTTACGATCAACCCGTTAATGAAACAGGATCAGTACATTTGACATTTTAATAAGCCCCCGAATTTTAAGACGTGTTTAGGCAAACTTATCGCAAGTATTAATATCCTTGTTTGTTCGCCACCTATTATTATCGACTGCATAAACATCACCTACGCTTGTTTAATGTAACACTCGATCTTATCTGCTGACCCGATACGTGACCCAAACTCGAATACTCCAAATTAGTATCTGTGGCAACACAATGCAACAATAAGTACATAATGACGAGGGGACACAAACAGCACAAGTTGTATAAATAGGTCTTTCTAAGGGCTATAACACACACCATAATTTTAGCGTCGGTGATCTACGATTTTGCGACTGTATGCTATATTGCAATTTGGTGACTTGCTGCCTTCAATCGAGTTATCAAAATGGGTGTTTAATAACGGGTGTTGTTTCTTTTTCTTCTTCAACCGAAAGACAAAGGCCTCCCTAGATACCGCAACAACGACCGGCTTTGTGTTTTTTTTATTCAAGTATGTTTATTAAAATGCCCCTAATTACCTTATTATATTCTAGGGCGTGCTTCACACACTATAATCGCGGGTTTTAGAGACTGCATCGCATTTTGACGACTAATTGCGTTCAATCGCTGTATCAAAATCAGTTTAGCGTAACGTTCAGTCGTTGCATCGAACCTCCAAAAAGCAACATGATCGCCGCGACTGGAGTTTGGACGTGTCATTGAGCAAAGAGCTACTAATAATATGCATATAGGCGAACTTAGGATAATAATAATAGATAGATAATAATAATAAGAATCATAGGCCTGTAGGGCAGCTTGTGGCGAGCTGTTGGTGAGTAACGACACCACGGACCCGAGTGCTTCAGAGAGTCGGTCAGGGCCCCCACCTCGGCGTGTCTTCGTCGGTCGAGTGGAAACCGAAGGGTGCCGGACTCTCGGCTCTGGCTAGCCTTCATTGGCCGTCCGGAGAGGAGCCGTGAGAGCTATATCGACGTAGGAAGATAATGCGTTCCTACGTCGATGTACTCCAGGGGTGGAAGTGTTAAAGGGCATAACGCCGCGAGTAACTTCGGAGAAAGCGCAGCACACCTCTCTACACCCTTGAGCCGCTCACACCGGTGTTGCCCTCAGTTGTCCTAGGACGACCGTTTGAGGGACCATCTAGTAAGCGGCGAGTCACCGCCGGCCACGGGTAATTAGGTATCACTAATTATGGCCGGTGTCCGTCCCCTTTGAAATAGTCCAGTTTTTGTCCATCAAACCTCATTTACATAGCCCTTGTTTTCTTTCCATAATTTACAATAGTCCTTGCACCTGCCGGGATCAGTTCGCTGGTTATGTTTCTTCATTTTTAGCAAGTGATCTCAGCAGGTGGCTTACATAACATTAACTTCTCGCAAAGGGCCTCTACGTGTTGGACCCATGTCCCCATGCAAGCCTTTCAAAGGTCCGGGTAAAGCCCGTTAATCTCAGCGAGATAATAATAATAATAGTACACTTTATAGTACACCAACAAAAACAATAAATTAAAAACAAATTGTAAATAGTAAATAAGTACAAATGGCAGTCTTATTGCTGATAGCAATTTCTTCCAGACAACCGTTGGAAATATAAAAAATAACGATAGAAAGGGCTAACGGGTAGCCACTTGAAATTTAGAAACATCGTCATATTTGCGCAGCCTCCCTCTTGAACATCCTCCTTTTGAAGTTGGTGAAAAAGAAACAAGTTTGTTTTGCCCTAAGTCCGCAGCTGGCTTTGTATAGTAGCTGGCTTTGTGTACTGTTGTTCTTCAAAAGGAGATGTCGTCCCAGAATAATGGATGTGACTGCGTCGGCTGTTTGCTGTTTTGCGCGTCGCCGCGGCCGATGCGGGCCCAACCTCTGATTAGAAGAGCGACTGTGAAACTGTCCGCAACATTTCAAGGCTCTATTGAAGTTGCAGACTTCACACACTAGTTTAGTATTCACACCGTAACGCTGAATAAGTTAGATCTGTGTCCTGTTTTGTGTTCAATATGTATATTCTATTTCGATATTTCACTGTGTTGACTAATTACTTTACTGCTATGTATTCAAACTGCTGTTTAGTCACAAACAGATTATTCAATACCCTCACTTAACCTAATTGGTGTTATTATAAATGTTGCATGAAATATTTTAGCATTTTTTAGTGAATTAAGAGGAGTTCTGCACATACCCATTTCAGCGAGGTATCTTTGATTCGAATGTAATAGGGAGCGAGTCTGTCGATAATCTTTAAGTAGACTTGGAAGTTTCCTCCCGATGTTTTCATTTATCGTTAACAAGCCAGAATATGAACCCTACTACACATACATACAAAATAAGCGATCTACTAAATAAGCAATCATTGTTTAATATAAATACAATACTAATACTATATCAATACTACCGTAGACATTAATGCTAATTAATTTAATTTCAAACCCAATAGCCTGCACGTAATCCGCGAGCTTGCAAAATAATCGCACGTTTTATGTTAGACCTCATCTTTTGTTAGAACTAGGTAACAAGCAGTTGCTTAAATCCTTCGTTGTACATTGCTTAATTAATTAAACTCGTGAGATAACAAGTAATCGTTGGGCTGTGCTCGTATCCTTGGTCCCTTTGGACGTAAATAATCCGATCGTGCATACACAGTACGCAAATGGCGTTAGGCAATAGTGGAATTGTTTATTGTGCATAGCGATGCATACCGATGTACGTTCGATCGGCATTTGCCGAGACATTGCCGAGGACGGTTGTGAAAATAGGCAACATGTCAACAATGATTTATGTTCGGCGCACGGCGGTGTATCCTTGGCTCAAAAACTTCGTAAACAAACTCACGGCGTACCGGCGGCGTACCGGGAGGATTCTAAGAGTTGTACCGTAATTTGTACGGCTTGTATGTAAAACCTTAACATTTGTTGGAACGAATACCTGTGTTGTTCGAATATATGTATGTTTAACGGGGCTTTTTATCGGGTCGAAAGTATTTTCGGATAAAGTATCCAAATTAATTTTATGAACCTATCATTTAAAGGGGTGGTTAGTGATCTTTGGAATTACATCATAATTCTGAACGACCATCTTTCATTGAAATTGAAAATATAAAGCGAGTCTATGATGACTAGCCACTTGATCAAAGTGCTTTAATAAATTCACTTGAGTCGCTTCTTACGAACATCCATACAATTATTGGTGTTTCTCTACTAAATGTAAAGGGTGTATCCATATTTTGTACTCACACTCACATAATTTCATAAGCTTATTGCAAATTAGGTTCTCCCGCTCATGGAGATTTTCTCACGGAATTTTTCTTCACCTTTAGCTAATGAAAATGCACATAGGTTTCAAAAAACCCTAGAGCAACCCGAAATTTAACCCTGGACCTGATGAACACAAGACAGGCGTTCTACCAATCAAGAAATCGCTCCTGAAAAAAATATATATGCTGACTATGTTCTATTACCTATTCGTACATATTATTACAAAACGGAGATCACACTTTTCCCTAAAACTAAATGCATATTAAAAAGCATTCTGCAAAACAAGTAAGTAAAATAGAATGCTTTGTTTCATTTATATTAACCAGGCATCTTTTCAAGCTCTCGGTAATATTCATTTCGACAGTGCTTCAGACAGACAGGGCTTCCATTTCTTCTGACTAATAGCATAATTTTCCAGACCTTTTAGTCCTTATTAATTAATCATATTTATGTGTTATAGCGGCTTCGTAACTGCTAGTTCAATGAATATAGTTAAAAAATGTAGTGTCAAAACATTTGGGTACCATCTAAATCCCGCAAAGGAATCTGTCGTGATGATATAGCTAAATAAATAGATTTTAATAATCAAAGAACCTACAGGGCAAAACTCTAATTGGGTTTTCTGAAGTCTTACGTTATTTAAGTTACACGCTGCATACGTATAATAATGTATGTTTCTTTTAGTTAAAGGGAACTTATATACTTCCACGCTGACTTTTGTTTTTTTTACTTCTTCTTTAGCCGAATAACGTCCACTGCAGGACAAAGGCCTCCCTTAAAGACCGCCAAAACGACCGGCTTTGTGCTGTTTGCATCCAACTTCTACCCGCGACCTTCACCAGGTCATCGGTCCATCTTGTAGGGGGCCTACCCACTCCACGTCTTCCGGTACGTGGTCGCCACTCGAGAAACTTTCTGCCCCAACGACCGTCAGTTCTACGAGCGATGTGCCCCGCCCAATGCCACTTAAGTTTAGCAATTCTGAGTGCTATGCCAGCGACTTTAGTCTTCCTGCGGATCTTCTCGTTTCTGATTCGATCCCGCAGGGTAACTCCGAGCATAGCTCTCTCCATCGCCCTTTGGGTGACCTTGAGCCTTCTTATGAGGCCCATCTTAAGCGACCATGTCTCAGTGCCGTAAGTCATCACTGGCAACAAACACTGGTCAAAGACTTTTGTCTTGAGGCACTGCGGAATTTTAGACGAGAAGATGTTACGTAGCTACCCGAACGCCGCCCAGCCGAGCTGGATTCGACGATTGACCACTTTCTCGAAGTTGGACCTACCTAATTTTATTAACATACTTCTCAATTTTTCTTTCTTTTTAAATAATTCGCGTAAACACAATGTACTAGCTAGTATTTAAGAAACCTATTATTAGCCTTAACATTGCAATGCAACTTTTATACAAACTGTAACGCCGTTGGTTTAATAAATAAATATATAAATCATGAATGGGCAACACGCTGTCATTTAATGTTACCACTTACAATGCTGAGATCAATGAAAGAAAATTGTAGTCTTTTAACAAAAATGTTAACTATTATTCACGAAAAGAGTACTGAGATGCAATGATTCTTTCATACAGGCTCGCCAGTTACGGGGACTCTTTACTTATCCATCAGGAAAGACACGGTAATATGTAGTTACTCACACTTTTGACAATATACAACAATATGTCGGTTAGAACTCCAACTCTGTTCAATGTTGATACAATGAGATATAGATGGATCCATTACATAAAATAGTAATTAAATTAAAAGAAAAATTTACCGCTTCGACTCGGAACATTTATGGCCAAGTATTATCTTAAAAATGTTTTTTTTTTCCTATAAAGGATTATTATAAAACCAACAACCATATAAATACAGTCGGTAGATAGCACCTCATAGAGTTTTTAACGATGTGTACTTATAGATAATTAAAACACACTGCTTTTTAGTTCACATTTCAGTGGTATAGTAGAATATTACGGGGGTGACGATGACTAAACGTGATACATTTTTCTATTTAGTATCACTTTTGTATATTATATATTAGCAATGATAGCCTAGTGGTTAGACCGTTGGACTGCAAAGTCAGAGGTCTCGGGTCCAAACTCAGGCGCGTGCCTGTTTTCGAAAAGACAGGTGCGTACCTCGGTCTTTTTAAAAACACGTGCGTATTAAAAATTAATAAAATAACTATCACTTGCTTTAGCGGTGAAGGAAAACATCGTGAGGAAACCTGCATGCCTAAGAGTTTCTCGAAGGTGTGTGAAGTTCGCCAACCCGCACTGGGCCAGCGTGGTGAACTATGGCCTAAACCCTCACAGTTTGCGAGGAGGCCCGGGCCCAACGGTGGGACAGTTTTTTAACAGGACTAATATTATGATATTGTATATTATACGCAATTTAAACATGCATGAGAACAAAATAATTCGAAACATAGGCCCATTATGTCATATTGTTCTCGAGACAAGTGAGGCGCTCCCAATAACCCGTTTTATATTAACGAATATATCGTGACAATTAAACGCTCAATGCCGAACGTGGAATTGATATCGCAATTACGTGACTCGTTGGCCGTTATTAATTGTTTACTAACTGTCGGCAATAACCTATTGCCAAACATAAATGTTATTTAAACAGTATCATAACGACATCAACTTGATTTAACAGTTTTAATTTGTTTTATGCATCGCTAATGAATATTTTTATTCTATTGTTATGTTGAATGAAGTTTAGTAAATGTCAGTAGATACATAGAATGTCTCTAGAATTTATATGAAACAAATTTAATATTAATTTTTTTATTAAGTTCGAAAACTTTCCAATACGAGTGTGGAATTGTGGCCGGTATATGGCAATAGGCTCGCCCCGTATTACATGGGACCTAACATCGTCGGCGAAACGTGGGTGTACTCAGTACACCTCTGCCACCCCCGCTTGGGAGTGTGTGTGTTTATTGATAAGCAAAAATTTTAAATTACTTTATGGTCTGCAGTAGGTATCAAAAAACTAGGGATGATGATAAAATGCTTTAATCAGCACAATATAATGAATCAGGATAAAAGATCACCAACAGCTAACCAACGACCCTTGGCTATTAAAAATGTCTCTGAATATTTCCTTTTTGTTTATTCGATTAACGAACAATTGTGCATTAATATAATGCATTATAAACGTTTACAGTGTCACATTTAAACGTAAGTTGACGGCAGCCCAATACTCTTAGCGAGCTTTCCGACATGCGACTCTCCATGTTGACGACTGTAGCTTATGGTAGCCGCCTATCGTCAGCAACTGTCGAATACCGCTTACTTTTGACAACACATCAGTGCCCTATAATTTGGGGTGCAACAACAAACTTAAGAGCAGACAGATAAGCTGAGCATTTCTAAGAGACCTAGCGCCCATTGATTACAGCTTACAAGTACAAGGCAGGAATGGACCCTGAACTTCGTGAATACGATTGGGATTGATAATAGACTTTCAGTGCTTCTAATTAATGCTTCATGTATGGTTGAAACTAATAATTTGGATGTAAGTAATACCCCACAAAACCCCACAGCCGGAAAGGACTTACTCAATATATAGTGTCTAGTTTTAAAGATTCAAACGATAAATCACGATTCAATTTATTATCCTTACTTAACGTTGGAGTAAACTACCCGATAATTGTTTTTAATTGTAACACTAATCAGCACACAATCTGTGCCCACGAAGTGTAACGCAAAAGTGAACTCGCCTTGAGAACAGTGATTTCTATTTTTTCACAGGGCGTTTGCTTAACTATTGTAGCAACGCTTGGAAACTACAGACGAAGCTTACCACAATTTTGCAGTACATTGCACCTCATCCAACGATTAATCACAGAGGAGTTGAATACGTACGTCAAACTAAGTGAAACAATACGAACGCCCATTGTTAGCAGTTAATGAATGCTCGAGCAGAGTACGTTATCGCTAAAAGTAAATTCGATCAAGCTGCACAGCAATGGCAGTCGTGGGAGCTTCCCACGAACAGGGGACTAATTATTTGTTGTTAGCCAACAGTTTACGCCTTGTGACAGCTTAGGATTAAGAGATCTTATGCGTGTGAAGGTGAGAGGATGGATCAGAGATAAATCCTCCTGAACCGTGAATCGGTGAAATCCTGTACCAATGCCCATACTCGCTATACATGAGGTTTAATCTATGAAATCTTTAATCGACAACAACTTGGTCCAGTGAACTGAAGCCACTCCGCCCGCTGGATTGGGAAGTCGCAGGTTCGATTCCCGCACGGGACCTTGGGTGACTTACATATATTTGTTTCCTTCTAGGTATTTGTATATGTACACCCACGACACAGGATTTCGTAACATACACCACTACATTTTTGTAAAAAAATATCTATGTATACACTTAGATCTTAAATAGGTCGGTAGTTTTATCAAGGTACCGTTCAGCTGCTTTCACCCCCAAAACTCACCATAGGGCAAGATTAACACCTTTTGACTTCTCTCTATTTTATTCGCCGAAGCAGCAAACTCCATCTATGATTAATAGTTCCATTCAATACCTATAAAAAAGCCGTCACTAGTACGACTTACTGACGAATTGATACCTGCTAATGCCGCTCACTGAACATGACATCGACAATTTATTTTCCCGATTAAATCTTTTACAGCTTTATAATTTGTCGGACAACAATTTGTAACTCCTCAGCTTTCTTACAAGAGACGAATTGTCAAACACAACAATATTTAATAAATTAAATTTTTGCTCTGAGATTAAATGTATTAGTTAGTTTTAGTAGCGTGACATGAATATGTATACATACGATTATTATAATTTATTAAGACATTGTTCTTAAACTCATGTTAATCACATTCAACACTTGAAGGCGTTATGCATTTAGGACGTCTTAAAATCTGTACATGTAAATATTTATGCATTTAATTCTATTGAGGCCTGTCTCATAAATTAAAATAATATTAACCTAGCATTATTGAATATATTAAATTGTTAATGTAATTTTTGTTGTCAATGTATGTATACAAGGTGAAACATAAATAACGCAAGACCTCAGACACCCCAATTAGATTATTGCTTTACGAATTCAATAAAAAATCAAACTTCCAATTTTAAGGAGTTTTCTACCATGTTCTTTAGCTCTTTAGTAACCAAATTAACCATAAAATTTAATAATTAATTAACTTTTGCATGCGTATTGAGATGTGTGTAATAGAAATACGTTTAAAATAGCTGTAATGCTCAAAGTATAATTATTAAATTTTGTTTAATGCGAACAGAAAGAGTATCAGAATTTTGTGAAAATTAAAAAAAATACGAACTTTAAAAATAATTAGAATTGATTCAGTTGCCGATTTAGAAAAATCTACTTTCAGGTCTTGCGTTAATTATGTTACACCTTGTATGGGAGCGTCTTCTATATGTTTCTACTCTAAATACTTAGTAAGTATGTTAATTACAGACTCATATCACATATTTATATCAATTAATCATACATTTGTGTTAGCAATAAAGTTTATCACCAATGGATCTGACCCTCTCTTCCAAAATATGATAGTAATCGTTTGTTCGTTTACAAACAAAAACTCTGCAAGACTTAAGGAATTATAAGAACATAGTCCATTTAATTCAACGCACATTAAACCTACTAAATATCGTTATTATTGCCAAATAGCTGTCATGACCATTATCATCGAATATCACGATCCAAGAAATCATTGGGTAGTGCGCAATGCAATTTCATCTCGGCGCCCGCAACGCTGCACGATGTAATTTGCTATTCGACGTTTCAACACCCACCTGTATTCTCCACCACACCCCATTTTCGTCTTCACAGAACATGACACTATTTGTCAGTAAAATGGAGGAATTGACACATGAATTGATACTCGCGCATTCGTCTCAAAGCCGCGGCATGTTCGCACGGACGTTTTTGCGAAATATTGTCGCTAACCAACCTATTCCATATTCCTCACGGTCCGTGGTTTCGAAGTATCAAATATATTTTTATGTACATTTTTATTGTTTGCCGTGAGGATTGTCGCCTCCTTAGGGGCTGTTTGTATGCGGACTGAGAAGAATTACGTGCGCGACGGAGCGGATCCACTTTAGAAGTAGCGATAAAACAATTTGTTTGGCAAATGTGCTGTATAATGTGGCTGCATATTGCGTGCGAGAGGAATCTGTAAAGTACCGTTGTTTTAGTGTTTATTTTGTCCGCCTACGTGTCCGCTAGGCGCGCTAACGGCTAACAAAGCGAGGATAAAGCTACATATTTTCAGGATGAAAAATCTAAGTCGTGAAGGCTCGTTCTGTACTTGTTTGAATGCAGACGAGTGCGGCGTGATTTTTTTTTCAGCGCGGCGGCGTGCTCCATATAGTGAATGCACACTTGATTGTATAATTTAGTTAGGTTAATCTCGCTACGAATTGCGCGAAGCTTGCCAGTTTTCAATTTCACATTTGCATGCTATGAACGTTGTTTTCGAGCAAATTGCGTTAGTACTCCGCGCGCCCGTCTCTCGTCGTAACTAAGTATTATCCACTGGCTTCGAGATTACGCTATAAATATTTTATATACCTACGTAATAAAATAATGTACACTGATTCACAGGTTGTCGAGAAAATTAGTATACTGTGAGGTCATATTTTATCTTGATCCTAGTCGCAGATATAGCGGTAGGCCTGTATCCGACGACTTTTTGCACAAATCATCCATTATGTAAGAAGATAGTCATCATATGGGGCGGGTTCAATTTCCGCACGGGACAAATGTTAGTGTGAACCACAAATATTTGTTTCAGTCTGGGTGATTGTGTACATTTCATGTTTGTAAACGCATCCACGATACAGGAACAATTCCTAATGTGAGGTAACATTTTTAAGAGAAAGAGAAATTTCTATTATAATTTGGATGACTATAGTGGAGTAATTTTTAATAATAAGGAACTATGGGCCACGGATCGTAATTTCTAGAAGTAATCTGTATAATTCAACGGATGTACATACGTCGAGTCACGTTTAGTCGCTCGCGTTTAGTGGAAATGTTTCAGTCGCCGACACTGGGGTTCCTTTTGAAGCATATTCCGGAAACTACGCTTTGAAAGCAATCAAGTCGACGTTAACGTTCCAAGTAATTTCTTTGGCTTCACCGGCTCTGATAGACGCTGCAATCACGTGTTATGATCGCAATGTTGATATCGATATTAACTCGTTAGCGCAGTTATTGGATAATCAATTAATACTTATTAAAGCCTTATACTATATAAGCGGCTTGATAAGTTCCAATAGCAGGTGGCCGCAAACGTGCCTCCACCAATCCGCACTGGGTCCGCGTGGTGGAGTATGACCTAATCTCTCGCCCCTCAATTTATGACAGAAGGCCTTTGCCCAGCCACCGCTGGGCCAGTAATAATATAAGAACAAAATCAGCCTATACTTTGTAAGCTAAACTTAAAATCCAAACCAGATCTTATTTGAAGACAGTTGGGAGATCCCAAATGTATTCAAAAAAAGATGCAGATCCCTCCTAAAATCTAAAAATTCTTCACTCAGAAACCAGGCCATACTTTTAAAATTCAAATGTTATCAATGTTACTATTTAGTAGTCATTGAAATACGAGTTCATAGGAAATTCCTATAAGCTTATAGTTTTGTTATTATTTCAAATTGCCAATTGGTTGGCATTTAATGTTTAAAATCACCTAAACAGTTAAATATTTAAATTATCAATAAACACCAAAGATTTTTAGTTAAATTGAAACCCGGAAGCTTTTAACAATTTAGAGGCTACGAACGATGTTTCCTTGTTATTCACGAGTCTGCGAAAATATTATTTATCATTATCATAGTTCTCATATATTTTATGCAAAAAAATTAAACAGTTAAAGAATTATCAGATACTTAAATGGATGAATATGACTTTATTTTTAAAAGTTTGGGGTTTAGAATGAGTACTCTATACAAGGTGTAACATAATAAAGGCAAAACCTGAAAGTAGTTTGTTCTAAATCGATAGCTGAATTGATTTCAACAATATTTATTAAATCTTTTTTTTTTAATTTGTAAAAATGCTGTTACTCCTTTAGTGCGCTATAAAAAACTAACTTTATTTTTGATTCATTGCAGAAAACGTATTTCTTAATACGCAATTGGGGTATAAAAGTGCTTAAAAAATGTCTAATTTGGAAATTTGGTTTTCCTATTGAATTTGTGAAGCATTGATCTAATCGGGGTATCTGAGGTCTTGCGTTATTTACGATACAGCTTGTATATACTCCCATTTTTGGCTGATGATGTCAAGTGCCAATGTATAATAGGCGCGAGCCGTTATTTATGATACCGGACACAATTCCAGACAACGGACTGTTAGTCAGCATTTTTCTATAGAAAAACTACATTTAGTCCGAGCTAGGGTTGAATCAAGGACCCGTGATCGTTACGCGCAAAGGCTAGTACTAAATTAACTACCTAAAATGCAATCAAAAATAACTACCAAAATAATAATTTTTATTTAAAATGGTATGTAAGGAAAGAAACTGTTGGAACTCTGTACTATTTGCCTACCCAGCAAGGGATCTGGCGTGATGATATAGATGGATAGATTTAAAAAAATATTTTGATAGCCTTGTGGTTAGACCGTTGGACTGCAAAGTCAGAGGTCTCGGGTTCAAACCCAGGCACGCAGCTCTGTCTTTTCGAAATCATGTGCGTTTTAAAAAATAATTATGACTTGCTTTAACAGAGAAGGAAAACATCGTGAGGAAACCTGCATGCCTAAGAGTTTCTCGAAGGTGTGTGAAGTTCGCCAACTGGGCCAGCGTGGTGGACTATGGCCTAAACCCTCTCAGTTTGTGAGGAGGCCCGTGCCCAACAGTGGGGCAGTTTCTTAACAGGCCTAATATTATTACAATATTATTATTTTAAAAACTAGCTTTTTAATAAAATGAGACGAACTATGAAAGTGGAGGAAACTATAGAGGTCGGTAAGGAAAGAACCCGCTGGAACTCTGTACTCTTTGTCTGCTCTGCAACGGATCTGGCGTAATGATATAGTAGTAGTAGTAAGCTCATACACAACAGAGATATTTTTATTGGTTGAGGAATTATTATGCCCTCTCTCCGACTCCGTTTAGTGCTGGTCAACACCAATCCAACGAGCCTAAACACGAGGGTGTTATGAAGTGTAATTGACATGTTCCTATGGCCATCGCCTGGCTTCATCATCAGACCAGCTTCTTGGTACCATATTATTACACTGTCACCGAACTTACACATGTATGCCGAATTTCAGCTAAATCCGCAAATACTCCGGATATCCGCAAATACTTGAATTATGAAACACGAATTCAAACCGGAAAGATAAACAGACATACGAACAATGCAAGCTAAATAAAAGCTTGTAAAATACACTGACAAATGACATAGCAATAGGAATAACAATATAAACAGTATCCGTAATATGAGGCAGCCCTGTGCCTTGCTGATTCGGCACTAATTACTATTTTCGCTTTACAGTTGATCATTGACGTTAAGCCGGGATCACGATCGCTGCTCATGAAAGAATCCTGTAATCCGATTAATACTAGCGGGCTTACTCGGTAATACGCACACAATATCCCACACATCGACCGGCGTGTTTGTTACGTAGTAAAATAGTTTAAAAAGTAATGTTATACGGTCCAAATTCGAATGTCGAGTCGAGTAAATGCTGTAATAGTTAGTCAGAAAAAACATATAGTTTGACATTCAGATTTAGACTATATCGTATGACTTTTTAAACGTAGTAAATATTTCAAAATACACAGTATCCGATCCTCGAAACAAGCAACCTCGAAAAACCAGGTAGTATCGACATTTTGGGTGTAAGCACTTGGTAAAAGTATTTGTTCTGAGAACCGAACCGTATGCCATATTCAATATTTATCACGTTACCATGATAGTCATGTATAGGCATCGCTGTCCCGTATACCAGGACTCGTGTTGATTATAATAGAAGCACAGCAATTTTCCTTTGGGGTGTTTTAAAGAATGCACCTAAATAAATAACAACCACTTAAGAATTATCGAGCACTCTAAAACGGCAATAGGCTGACTATATTAATAGTAGTATGTAATCACAAAATGCCGTTTTATAGGATCAATGAATGTGTTCCTAACTTATCTGAATACGCCTACGGGATAAACGATCTTAATAGTACAAAAATAAACATTGTCATGTCTTTGACTGCTGGGGAACATATAGATACAGAGATAATACGGTGGCGCCACTCGTATAAGCCCATGACAAAAGTGAGGAGCTAAGGCAGTAGCGATCGCGGGTACTAAATATGATGAATGAATCAAACTGATGAAACCGTCGTTTGTGTTCATGGTGAATTTACAGTGTCATAAAGCGGGTGCGTCAAGCGACGGTATCAGTGGACCCAACCAAATCGCAGGTATTTAAATCTATTCTCTTGGCGTAATCGAAAGCGCCATATTCTAACCACGTGAATTTTTGTTGTAGAATATTATTCCCGTGCATTATTATGTTTTTATTAGCATTAATAACAATAAAAAACTAACATGGCTACAGGAGTAGGTCTTATTTGAGCAGTAAATTCACTGGCTCATCCTGACAACATTAATACGGCTTGAGCGAGGGCCTACTACTGCTCCTCGCTAGAAAAACTCGCGGCGCACGGTATCCACTAAATCGCTCCCGCCACAGCGCACGCACCCGCACTCACCACCACGCCTTTACTCTAACCAAGGCCTAAGGGTATCGTAAAAGGCGAATTATGAAGTAATAACCATTCAACATCCAGCCGGCAGTTTTTCATCACGGCAATGACCAACTATTATTACGTGATCTGCTTGAGATAAACTTAGTGTAGTGTGTTTGGAATATTTAAACCTCTCTGACGATCATCGAATACATCATCTGTATGTATGCACGTGGGTCCAGGTTTCTAATTTGAGAAAAAATGTACCTCCCAAAGCTTTTAAGCCATGTACGAATTGTACGTTTCGGTATACGCGAAGTTCGAACAAGACTTGAAACTTTCATGCTCGGTGCTTCTCAATTTTGTATGATGGCTCTGCCTCTACGTTACTTAATCACCTAACTATACTATTGCGCCTAAAATTTCGATTAAATACCTGTTCCTTAGTTTTATGTCAGGTGCATTAAAACTGCGATATATCTACGTTAATCCAGTTATTCAACTTGTGTCCGAAATGAGCCGCTTAAACATCGACCATGGAGTCAGTTAATACAAATATTGTAACCTACAATGTAGATTACAATAAACCAATTTAATTGCAAGAATATATCTTTTTAAACCATTTTAATGCAATAGCAATGCAAATTGGCAGGAATGAACAACACGCGAGCTCGGTAATCCTATAAACCAATCCAGTTACCGTTTATAGTATTTGAATTTGTGTGTGTAACTCGATTCGTGAACAAAAACACACCGAGTGCATTAAATGGGAGTAAAACTGGGAAACGATATAATCGCTAATTGAGTTTTATTCCCACAGTGCTCGGTCCGTATGCGAGCGCCGCACCCGCAATTTATTTATTGTTGTTTTACCTTACACAAAAATTTGCTTTATTGCACTCAGGTAACTTCATTATGAATTGCTAAGCTTAAGTAGCAGGGGCGGAGCGAATCACCCACTAATCTGACGGTTGTTGGAGTGGAAAGGTTCTCGAGTGACAACCACCTACCGGAAGACGTAGAGCGGACAGGTCCCCTATAAGATGTACCGATGACCTAATGGAAGTCGCTGGTAAGAAATGAATAAATACAACACAAATCCGGGTGACGTAGCGATCTTTGGGGGGAGGATCATTGTCCGCAGTAGACGTCTCTCTGCTGAAAATAGATACATAGAATTTCATTATGAATCCCACCAAACATTGTAACACAACTTATGTGCACAGCACAAGGGAACATGAGGAAATCGGAACTGAATTGTGCTAGCATTAAGCCACAAAGTACGATGCGCTTTGTTGCTTAGAACTAACTTGACGTTGGCGTATGACTATCGAATTGACATTCCATCCTTTATATACTACAAATGTAGTAAATAAAAATTAACGTGATAGTATGTTTTCTCGACAACGTTTCGAGAACGTCAATCTGTTCATGCTAAGCATTCTGTAATAAATGGAATCATATAGAAGTATAGCTAAAGTTGCTTCGTAGATGCGATTTAACAGAAACAGAGATTAGGCATGTCCCTAACAGAAATTACTTTTTGGGTGTATTTGTGTGAGTGAAGGAACTTTCCACCGGGCAAAAGGGCGAGAGTGTAATAACGAAGCTCTATTAAGATAACATCTTTTTTCTTACCATTTTCTATTATCTGAGGTTGGCGCAATATGTATCAACATTAGTAATTTCGCATTGGGTTTTACGACATACAACCTAACCAGTCAACCATTTTCAAGAGAATAAAAATTTGATCGCTATAAACACCGTCATTTCAAAAGTGTTATCCTGATTTGGACAACACCTAAAAAACTCTGTTTCTCGTATCTGCCGTGATGTGTGAAATATATTTAGAGGTAAATTCAAGTTCTTTTTTATGGTGAGCTGTTCTTTACCATAATTTTACGCTAATAATAGTATATTTTGATAATCTCACTAGTATTCCACGCCCTCTCGTAGTAGCACATGAAATATGTAAGTTTCTTCTTCGATATAAATTTCTGACAAATACGTGATCAAGATTTTAAACATCTTACCGAAGAAGTTTTAAAGTCCTATCTAACCCTTGTAACGTACAATATACTTATAATATTCTATTTAAACGAAAATAGTTTTATGACTAAAAAAACTTCGGAGAGCACAACTGCGCTAGATCTGAACAACCAACTTTGAAAAACACATTTATATTGCTCAAATTCGCGTTATAATGTGACGTGACTTCAAAATATTTATTCTGATATTATTTTGTTGTGACCTTTTAAATATTTTCTCACCCCATTCGCCCTTTGCATCCAATTTTGTAATTGACTGAACAAAATTAATTAAGCAACTTTACCTGATACCGGAAGGCCGTAGGCGTTATTGACACCAAGAATTATATTTTTGCGAGCTAAAGTTTTTTCTGGAGTCTTCTGGTAAGATAAAATGGGATTTTGCTATCAAATTGATATTTAGAAACTCATCAATAAATCTTTAACCTTCTGAAAATGCTGCCATTTAATAAAATCAATTAATTTGGCAACAATAGATTGTGCAATTTTAGCAAATAACAATGATTATTGAATAAAAAATAATGCATGTTAGAATTATTGATTAACGAATATATTATTTTAAGCGATAATCAATGATTGAAATGCGAAATGTCAAGTTTGTTACAATTAAAACTTAAAACAGACTTCCATTCTAGAAAAACAATAAAATATAATGATTAATAAGTTAAGCGTACACGGAGCGTAATGTCAGGCAGTAGGAGTGTACAATCCGAGGTTGCTGTGGCAGTATATTGCAAGGCTCTACAATGATAATCATCTATAGTAACTTTTTTAACGTTTCGTGGTTAGATTTACGGCGCACTTAGACCGAGTAGTTTAATATAACGCAAGCTTTAGCCTTTTTCGTTGAAAGTTTATGCGGTTATAAATTTGACCACGCCCCGATCAGAGCCCGATAATTGTGGAAAACCTCTATAGATTACGTCTAAATACCCGCTTAACTTACCAGCTCTGATATCGTGCTAGATAAATACGTGGCTTGGTGTACGCTACGTGTTTCCCCAAATTGTAATTGCTTTGTACATACAGCTTTGCGGAAATATAAATGGGTTCCGCCGTTTGTCTTTATTTTGAGCTAGATATTGGTTTGCGTTTTTGTTATCTTGATTATTATAAACCCTGTCACATCTATATTCTTTAAATGGGGAAAACTATTGTGTACTCATTCACATTTCGCCGACGATATGAAGCCCCAATTTATGAGTGAAAACCTCAATAACAATGGCTGAAAATGCGTAACCTGGCTGGAAAAGTGCATGTGTTAACAATATATCAATCATCATAACAGATAATTATGAACTGAATTCTTGAAGTGACTAACTGACTGAAGAGCTAAAAGATGAAACTTGTATTCACTCTCTATCAATGCTACCTCATGAGAAAATTGAAAATACACGTAACATCATGACCTTAATCTGGATATTCAAACACAACGACAATAAAATTACAAAGGTCAACATTTCATCCAAATGATCATGAACAACTGACATAAAAATACACATATTATGCATACATCTGAAGGAAAAATATTACAAGCCCTCGTTTTAGCCCAAAATTCTCTAATATTTTCTTAAGTGGCATAAAAATAACGGAAAAATACTTCGCATATCCTAATTTAACTGAATGAGTGACGCGAAAATCCAGCGGGGATGGGTAGCGAAGTGACGAGAGTGGCGCGTGCTTCAATCATCGCGACCTATTTTCGAAATTGAAAGCAAATCATATCCACGTTTGCGTTGAGATTATAAGCTCATTTCCATAAGTGTGCCTATCGTACGCAGGTGCAAATTATATCTGACTTTGCAATCAGACGACATTAATCGCACGTATTACGGATAAGGATGAAACATTGCGTGTTTAAAGGATGACGTCATAATTAATTAAATGTTGAGATGTTTTTCTTCTGACATTATATATTGAGGACCAAAACTATAACTATTACACAAGTGTCTCGGCCTAGCTGGCATCGTTCTGCGCTGCATAGCATTGAGACAGCAGTCGTGTCTACGAAATCTACTCAAAAATGATTATTTGAAAACCAAAATATCACAACGAAGCATTTTATTATCGGAACATTTTCAGAAAAAAATATTGTTATCTAAAACTAGAATGAAATCAAACAAGTACCTACTTACACACATTTTTAACTTGTAGTTTTTCTATCTCTCAAAAATTCTACTTCTCACCCCTTAAAAAGCAATAGACGAATAATCGAGCATCATTATACTGAAACATTTGACTCTTCCGATCCAAAAAAAACTCATGAAGATTAAAGTAACATGCATAGTATCTATAAATAAGTATGTATGTACTTGTTTATTTAGTGGTAACATAAAATTTTAAGCACTTCTTTAGGAACTTGGCACCAATATTGCACGCACGTATTAATTATTTCTGTCTCTTCAACTACACGACAACCTCGAGAGTTGGGGGGCTTGATAACATTCGGGTAATAGTTCTGACATCCTTATTTAGGTACGAACGATTCGTAAACTAACAATTCGTTAGATGCATGTTAAAATTTACTCTATTATTTATTGTAAGGTCTTTACTGTATGATAGTCATGCCGTGTTTTACACGTTTCATAAATCTATATTAACGTTTAGACGTGTGTAAAGCACTTGTGAAAGCAAACGCGTGCGTCGCTATTAGTGTCACGATCAAAGTGCCTCAGTGCAAGCACTACATCGGGGTCCTGTTTAATAAATGGAAATGACAGCTAACAGATGACAACGTGACAATTTGTCGATAACAAGTCATACAAACCTGCTTTATTAAATCCACGCGTGGCGTGGCAATGTGAAAAGTTTGTAATTTTCTGACAAGTAAGTGGCATTGTCAGTTTTATAAATAGATACCTAAGGGGGCGAAGCAAATACAACGTAAGGGTTAAGCACAAACGGATTTACGTCAGCTTAAAACTGTCGAGTTGATAGGCCATCCTTTTCACTCTACAGATTAACTAGATAAAGATGAACGTGACTGCACGATTTCTCAACGACTTTATTATCACGTCAAATGGTTCTTACTGAGCCGTCAGGAATGGACAGTAAACTCATGTTGCCAACTACACTGTACGAATGTTGAATTGTCTGTATCAACCCGAGCAATGCCGGGCAGCATTTTTATCACACACCTATGTGTATACCTATACCTTAAGATGAACTACTTGTCTAGATGAACATCGCGCCCGCAGAAACGGTATAAAATATATTTACCCATAAGATACCTATAGGGCAGATGAATTGTAGTACGAACACACATGCGCACGAACACATAGACAGCTTTTAAACACATTTTTAAATATTCAAACAGTGGAATCACGCACACATAGTGTGTATCTTGTCCGGTGAACCTGTAAAGGTCCCACGGCCAACAGCGTAGATCATTCACATACACACACGCAGACACACGCACGCACGCGCAGACACACGCACGCACGCGCATACACACGCACGCACTCACACACATAGTACGTAACTGAGTCCGCTTTTGGCGCCAATTTTATTAACAATGCTCAGTCTAGACAAGTCTAGACAATAGAATTTTGTCAGATATTTCATACAAAATATGGCAAAATTCTATCCGGAGTAGGCAAATCTATCCTTAAGTTAAATATTGAAACCGGCCGTTAGTCTACGCCTATAAGTACCTCAAGTACACTTTTATCACGGCTTAACACGTGTAAAATACACGATTGGAAGTTATCTTCCTATGCTGTATTTTACACGATACGTCACATGTATATTTTAGCACTCAATAAAACTTAACCAATACCTATAGAAATAACAACTACACGGTGTAATGAAGTTAAATGCATTAGTATAATTATAACTAATTCGCAGTTATCGTCATTGCCGGTTTCAATCTATTTCTGTAATATATTTTTATAGTTTCCGTTGTATAATTGAAACCTAATAATACACAGTCTTCCGCTCATTTCTTGAGTTTCCTGCAATAACATAACGTCTTATCTAATTTCAACTTTCAATTCACTCCTACGAATAGATGGATGTATTTTTATCACAATTCTCGGGCGACTTTGGGCAAAATCCTTATAAAAATACTTACATATACTTAGAATACAATTTCATAAGAAACGGGAAGCGTGTATTTTCCATGGCGAATTCTAATCCGCATAAAGGGTAAGTGGATGATTTCTGGCGTGCCGACGAGTATAAAGGGGCGCCGTGGCGTGCGTCGAATGTGTAACTACGGCCTACATTTCGTTACGCCGCGAGGAAACACAATCAAAACTCAATTCGACGGCACTTCGAACTCATCGTCGTATCACGCAATGACGCGTGACAAATAATTTGCATGTGGAAAACATAAAGAACCAATGAGAAAACATGAAGGTAATAATGAGAACAAAAAATCTGGAAATGAACATGCTATTCTCAAGCTTATTGATCGCATAGCCTTATGTATGTGTTGTCCTGTCAAATAGGTTAAAATCCTATTAAATCTGCAATTAAAAGTATCCATGGAAGTATCCATTCGAACCTAGTGTATAAAGTTGAGAACTAAAACTTTCCGGTCTCTTTGACATTCTGGTCTCTATCTTCGATTCTACCCAACCTCTTTAGGACAGACAACCAAATAAACATTTTATTTTAAATTTTGTGTGTGTCTTCTTAATATGCTGTTCAACCACATATCCTATATAACCACTTAACAATGTTATATTAATAAAGACAGATTAACATTATGAATACACTTCAAAGCTTAAAACACAAACCTTTAGATAAAATAAAGTTCATTAAAAATACTAAAAAAACTTGTTAGCTTTTGCCGCATTCATAAATTAATGAACTCTGAAAGCAAAGCGTTTAAATAATCATAATAATATATAATTTATTTATTTCAGGCATCAGAAATTAATCATTTTACAGGCGTACTACTAAGTAACGTAATTTCGGCGACATGTTCCGCTGTGCAGGGGCGTCTCGCAGTCTCCCACGAAATCTCCTGAAGACAATACCCTTTAAAAATTACTATGCAAACATTGACTTCCTTGTCCTGTTTATTTATTCTAATTAAATTTGCTGTGACTTCTAAGACAATTGAATGTTCCTCGGGACCCTGCGAAGAGTCAACTTATTTTATGGCAGACCACTTGTGGTTTACGAAAGTTGCAGAAAGAATGTTAAGTGGTTTATCTAAAAAAATATCTTAATATCGGTCATGTTTATAATAGACTGCTTGTTAGATAATGCGCGTAGTAATCACGAGATCTTAGGTTCGGATCCTAGGTTGAACAAAATGTAATTCTATCTATCTATCTATATCATCACGCCAGATCCCTTGCGGGGTAGGCAGAGAGTACAAAGTTTCAACAGGTTCTTTCCTTACATACCTCTCTGGTTTCCTCCACTCTCATAGTTCGTCTCATACACGCTAGCCGGTTACGGAGACCCTTGACTTTTCCTTCAGATGAGACTCAGTTTATTTGGTCGTAGTAAGATAGTCTAGGTCTTCCCCGGTACCTGCATCCTTCCACTTTCACAGTGTATATCTGTAATCAAAATGTAATTATTAGGAAAATTTGCAGTAATTTAGAGTCTGGCACTGTGCCCGTTATAATGACCATAGACGTTTACATCGACGCTTTACGTCGGACTTAACATCGTCACTTAGGGAATATAAGCGTTACAGTGTCTTTAACAAAAATCAACAATTAGAAAAATAAAGTATCACACCATGACCAAATAGACCGTGCTTTATCTGAAAGGTAAGTCAAGAGTCTTCGTAACCGGCGAGCATGTAAGAAACGAACTATGAAAAAGGTAGGAGGAAAGAATCCATTGGAACTCTGTACTCTCTGCCTACCCGGAAGGGATCTGACGTGATAATATAGATAGATATATAGAACTGCCTCGTTGGTCTATTGGCGAATAATGTGCTTTGCGATCACGAGATTCTGGGTTCAAATCCTAGGTCGGATAAATGTAGTTTTTCTATCGAAAAACTCTCAGTATTATTACGGAGTCTGGAATTACGGCAATATACTCGCCTTCTATTACAGGGGACCTAACATGGTCTGTGAAAAATGGGAGTACACAGTACAACTCTGCTACTCCTGCTTGGGGAATATAGGCGTGACGGTGTTTGTATTTTTTTTTTATAACAAGAATAATTTATTTTTAAAAAATAGACTTAACAACTAAATAACTTTTTCGATGAACCCCAAACTAGACGAAAACCTCTTATATTGGGACTCGATTGATCGATAGATTCTGCTCACAAATAGAATTATGAAGTGCACCTACCCACATTGCGGATTTGGCATCGTGAATGGACTATAGATTAATTAATTACTGGTTTGCACTGTCTACGTGATATGTCAAATGTTTCGTCACTCTTCAAATCAATGGCGGGTGCACAATAGATTTTCCCAATAAGCGCCGTACTGTGAATAGTAATTGGATTTGGTTCCAACAAAATTATTTTAATCCTAATTAATATGCACGTTCTAATGTAATAGGAATGCACCTGGTCAAGTATACAAGTACACCTGGTAAGTTTACTTCGTAATATTTTTAATAATGCTCGGAACAAATAGGACATTAAGAAGACATGTTTTGTATCAACCTTATTGGTTCATACGGAACGACGATCTCCATTCCGAACTCATCTCGAACCTATTCGCGCCTTTATTAAAAAGGCGACAACCCGATATTTCGCGAACGCATCCAATCATAGTAATCCGTTAATCGTAGCCGCCGCCGACTACGAACCTAGCTCTCCTATCAGCCGCTACCGCCGTCCACGGCATGGTTATACCGACCCTCCCGATGCCCTGAAATCCTTTCTTTCGGATACAGATACCGCACACAGGATCAGACACCGACCTCGCCGGCGAGATCGAAGAATCCCTTGCCCACCAGCCGGTGCAAAGCACCACAGCTAGACACCTAATATATGCCCTCCCCTATAGCGCGGTCAAGCCGAGGCCTTTACTCCTTGAGGCGCCCTTGCGCTAGTTGCCTCCTTGCCCTTCTGGCTCGACCGTAGTGGTTGCAAGATCGCCCTCTTGTCCGGTGAAACTGTAAAGGCCCCGCGGCCAACAGCGTAGATCATTCACACACACACGTCTCAGCCTTAGATGAATTTCTTGTCTAAAAGGAGCATCGCACGCGTGAAACGACATAAAATTATCTTTCCGAAGGATAGTTGTGAACTGTATAATTACAAATTGTATACAGTACAAATTGTAGGTAGCACTTGCACGCACACATTGACAGCTTTTGAAAAAAAAATCGAACACTCGCATGCAAAGTTCCATCTAGACAAGTCTTAGTCGAAGGTCTCAACTTTTATTTTTCCCCAAAAAGTATAATGGAAAGGAAATTGTAGGGAATGAACCTGTTGGACTTCTGTGCTCTCCGCCTGTCCCGCAAGGGATATAGCGTGATGAGAAAAATAAAATATATAATAAATACCGTTACGCCTATATTCCCCAAGCAGGGGTCGCAAGGGTACATGCCACACGGTAAACCTCTTCAATATTCTTTACAATGTCCTAGCAAGCTTGGTAGGCCAGGAAATATTATAAACAAAATCATTACCAGCCGAAAGACCTCCACTGCTGGACACAGGCCTCCCCTAAAGACCGCCATGACGATTGGTTTGTGCTGTGACGCATTCATGGTTTTATACGAGTTTCACTAGGTCATCAGTCCTATCTTCGAAACCGGCAAACATGTATGAGACGAACGACGATGAGAGTGAAGAAAGCTAGACAAGTCTGTAAGGAAAGAAGCTGTTGGAACTTTGTACTCTCAGACTACCCCGCAAGAGATCTGGCATGATGATATAGATAGAATGATAGAAATCAGTCCTATCATATAATACAGGCACACAACTATTAACTGGATACGTCTGTATTGGGTATAAAATCCAGGATCACACAAAATACACTAATCAAAGTCAAAATTTAAAAATATTGAAGTCTTAGTGCAATGGATACAGGTTCCGCCACATAGCCGACGCACGCGCTTTTGTCACGCTCCTGTTGCGCTCCGTCGGCTATTTGACCACACCTTAAGAGCATAAGACGCCCCGCCCCCAGTGGGCGCCATTGAGAAGTCGTGGATCCGATTCCCGCACAGGATAAATCTTTGCGTGTTCCATAAATATTTGTTTCGGTCTGGGTTATAGTGCATTTGAATTTCATTTTTGAAAAAGCACCCACGATACAAGAAGAATTGCTAGTGTAGGGATAGGTTTAAAAAAAATGAGAATGTTGTATACACCTAATAGACGTAAATATAAATACGTTTTGAAGGATTCAGTGATAACACTGATGGTGTATCTCATTAAAAAAATAAAATTCAATGATACTTACAATTAAGACACAAACCTTATTCACATATAGCTGATGTTAAGCCAATAATGTATCTATCGTTGGCTTCTATTCAATATAAAACAATGTAATCAACAGTTGCTTCAACGAACGAGTTAATTAACGAATTCAATTTCGCTTCAAAGTTCCGTTGAAAATATTCAAAGCTCGGGTGTAATTAATTACCAGTCGTACACGGTAATAAACACGTGGGGTTTTAACAAAAGCCTGTGCCCTTATTAGGTACTAGTTTCTGCCCGCGACTTCGTCCGCGTGAACTTTAGAACCTAACATTTTTCGGGGATAAAAAGGATCCTATGTGTCCAGGTAATCCAGGTAATAAACTATCTGTGTGCTAAATTATTTTTTGACCCGCGACTTCGTTCGCGTCTAAAACAAATATGTTTCAATGGGTTATAATATATTTTTAAATAAAGTAGCCCAAGTTACTCCTTATAAAGTTCGCTATCTGCCAGTGAAAGTCTCGTCAAAATCGGTTCAGCCGTATCAGAGATTAGCCGGTACAACAGACAGACAACATTTTTACACATTGTTTGTTTTTTGTAATATGTACCGCATATATCTTCATATCCATTTAGTACAAAGCTATTATTTAGACATTACAAACAGACACTACTTAAATTTTATTTATCTGTAATATAGATTATCAGGATAATAAATATTCTGTATGCCGCTAGATACCATTCAACAATCATTTCACTAATCGGAACAACCCGCATTACGTGTTCAATCACTCATAGCGAATATGGACCCTGAGCAATGAGCAACGAGTGACAAGGACTGACGCGGGAGACGGGTGACGGCTGTGAGCAACGCAGGACGTGCCGCGGCATAATGACCGACAAATGAACCGGGGACTGATCCGAATCCCAACACTATGATGTGATTGCACCGCCCACACTGCCCTGGGCGCCTATTCGCTATGACCGAATAACCACGTAACTTGTGTTGCGGTGCCTTAGATAACCTCATTGTAAGCATTTATTTTGTATAAACCCTGCGTGGGTGCTTACAAATTGTCAGGTTTACATTCTTTTTTTAAGTTAGCACATCTACCACTGAATCGGAACGCGGCCTTCACTGAAAAAACGTCTTCAAAATCACACTAGAACATACGGGTATCAGGTCAGAAAAGTGGACCGTAACGGAAAGATCTTCTTTCTTTCTTATTAAAAAACGTAGCCCCACTCTAGGATATATTCCTGAGCCGTAGATGCGTTTACAAACACGAAAATTCGCATACACAAATACTCAGACCGAAACAAATAATTGTGGGTTACGCAAAGATTTGTCCCGTGCGGGAATCGAACCCGCGACTATTAGACAAAATAGGCGGATCGGCTTTAGGTCTTAACCACTGCGCTAAATCGTCTGTCCGTCGTGTCTTACCTTAAAATTTACAAAACTATTTACCTGTAATAACAATAAATGACATCTGAATTAATCTTACAAACATGAACCCAGTGTCATTATTTAGGTTATATAGTCAAGTCGCTGTTATCACCTTGAGTTTGCGTAGGGACCGGGCGAGGCAGCGGGGGGCACTGCGTAGAATGAAACCGGCAAAATCGGTGCTCTCACTCTTTTCTATCAATCTTTAACAATAAAAGCAACCCCGACATAGCCACACCCGATTTTTTGTCTAATTCTCTATCATTTTTTCCATCATTTTCTGTAGATACAATGTTATATTACACAAAATTAAACATGCGATCCAGCTAGTGTTGAATAACCGCTCGAGTCGGCGCTTAAAACGTTCGGGTCTTCTACGTGTTTCAACGCTCGTGAGCGCCGACTCAGCGCTAAACCCTCGACCTTAGCGCTCATTTTTACAACACTAGATCCAGCTCCAGTGGGCATCACGCCTTACGACTGAGATATAAGACTAGTATTTTTTTTTTGAGATAATATAGAATTCTGGTTGTGTCCGTCTCCACCAGCAGCACTCTTTCGCCTCGTAAAATTATTATTCACTCTAGTGGCATAAAAAATATTATTACACGTTCATTTCACGAAGTTATCATAACGCGCCTTGTTTGGTTATAGTGAATAAAGATCCTGGCGCGAATTGCTGGATTGATTGCACCGTCCTGATTGATCTACGTTCTGGCTACTGGTAGATACTGAAGCGGAGTAACTTCGGGTTTACCTGAAGTTCTATCCTATAGATGTTTTAATATCTAGATCAGAAAGTTGAGAGTTAGTTAGTAATTACTAACTCTAAGAACGAAATCACTACTAAAAATTTTTAAACGAAATATTTTTCACAATAGATGTACTGTGAAAAATATTTCTTAACCAAATAGGTAAAAAATAAATAAATTAACACCTTCACGCCTTTATTCAAGCAGGGGTGGCAGAGGTGTACTGTTTTCACCGACGATGTTAGGTCCCATGTAATAGGGAGGCCAGCCTATTGCCATATACCGGGCGCAATTCCAGACTCCGGACTAATACTGGGAAGTTTTCGATACAAAGAGTACTCCTTTTTTCTAAATCGTTTTTGTTTTTTATTTTCTCTACCAAATCACCGCCTCCTATGTCCATCAATTTAAACTACAATTTGAACAGTTTCGTAAGTCTAGAAGAAAGATGGTATCCAAAGATTTTCTGAGAAGAGAGAGAAAGAGAATCAAAATGATAGTTTTAAATCAAACGGACAATTGCACACGAGTCATCAGTCATTGCATCAGTCGCGTAAGTACATTCTATAATTCCGATATTTCTTATTTGAATTCCAAATATTGATCAACTCACAAAACAAAGAAGATATAAGGCGACGAGGATATTTTGGCGCGAGGATGGAATTGACGTTGGTTTAAAATAAGGGTTATCATTTAGTAAAATATTGCTACTTCTAGAGAAATATTTCAACAGATGGGTTTGCTCCGTTACCAATTGAAAAATAACTTGGGTGCATTTCATAGCAAACGGCAACTCTGCAACTGTGATAAAATGGCATGTCACTTGATGACAGCGTTAGTCCTCTCTCAACCGTATGCATCTTAACGTATCATCTATCTAATATCTATAATATCTATCTATCTATCTATCTATAACCTCACGCCAGATCCCTTGCGGGGTAGGCAGAGAGTACAGAGTTCCAACAGGTTCTTTCCTTACATACCTCTCTGGCTTCCTCGACTCTCATAGTTCATATCATACACGCTCGCCGGTTACGGAGACTCTTGACTTTTCCATCAGATAAGACTCGGTTTATTTGGTCGTGGTAAGATAGTCTAGGTCTTCCCCGGTACCTGCATCCTTCCACTTTCACATGGTATATCTGTTTTGTAATTCTTTCCTCTGGCATTCTTTCTATATGCCCGAACCAACGGAGCATGCCCTTTCGTACCCTTACCCTTAACGTTAATAAGTGTTCCATAATATCCTTCACAAATAAGCGCAATAAAATTACTAATAAGTATATTATAGATGGTAAGGAACTAAACCGCCCTTACATTATCAAAGATTTAGGTGTCCTCTTGGATGATAAGCTCTCTTTTCGGTCGCACTATCAGTACATGACGTCTAAAGCTAATAAACTATTAGGCTTCGTTCTTAGGTCTACCAAAAACTTTAAAAAGCCCGAAAGTCTACTTCTATTGTTCTTCGCACTTGTGAGAAGTGTTCTGGAATATGCAAGTCCAATATGGTCTCCTTTCTACAAAGCTCATATAAACGAGATAGAAAAAATTCAAAAAAAGTCCATCCGAATCTTAGGTTATCGACTCAAAGCAGGTCGCTCTAACACTACTTACGAAATGAGACTGACTCAATTCGGCATTCAATCACTCGAAACAAGACGAATAGTTTCCGTTTTCATTTATTTATACAAAGTGTTACATGCAATGATCGATTCACCATTTACTTTACTTAAGCAATCAGCTTTACTTGTAACGGTGCATTTTTTTGTAATACCTGTACACCTTTTCTACTTATTTATTAATAAAAAAAACGTAAGACGTAACATTGCCAGTTCCAAAGGATTCTGAAGTACTAACCAAAGAATATGATTTCGCTTGATTAAATACTCTTCGATTTAATTCTATTCTATACGCATGACATTATACGGCTTAGTTTTTTTAAGACTAAGTAATTACTTGTCTATATATACGGGTGTTAGTCTAAGCTCCAAATATTAATCATCCTTTCATATATTCATGCATCGAGTATCGTTCCCTGTAACACAAAAGGTGCAATCATCGTTAACTGACGCAGTTCATTCAACATCAGGCCGACTGCTGTCGCTCATACGCTGATCCGCATCGATTAGCCACGTTCAATACCGCCGAGCTATTCCACCCTGCGCCTATTCACTATAACCAATTAAACACGTAACACAGTGCGTTACGATAACTTTCTGAAATATCTCTCTCTATATCACCACACCAGATCCCTTTCGGGTTGGGTAGAGAGTACAGAGTTCCAACAGGTTCTTTTCTTACAGGCCTCTCTAGCGTCCTCTACTCTCATTGTTCATTTCATATTAGCTCATTACGGACACTCTTGGCTTGCCCTTTAGATAAGACACGGTTTTTTGGTCATGGTAACTTCGAGAAATTATCGTTTGATGGTACTTCAGTGGTATATAGAATACTATTACACGTACATTTCACAGAGTTATCGTAACTCATCGCATTTGGTTATAGTGAATAAGGGCACAGACTGCTCTTTGTTACTACATTGTTGGACTGTGCTATGCGTTTGTATAGCTATTCTGAATCTCCGACAGATGGAATCGGTGTAAAGGTACATCAAGCATTGACAAGTTGGGCATTGTGTGCCACAGTATTTCTTTACTCCGTGTTGTGTGCGCTCGGCTCTCGATTTTATGAACCAGATGTTATCAAATAGTCGCATCTCTTGCAGATCGTGACATTTTGTAACCGAACGAGTTCTTGGAAAGTATCTGTGTGACGAGTGATCGTTATCGAAATGTAGCGCTTTTGTTATATTCATGTTTTTTTGGTAACACATATTTTCTGCGAATAGTGTTTTTTTTTTAATTGACATAGTGTTGTAGTACCTATTATAATTATTACATTTATGAATGTTTTCAATTAAATACAGTCCGATAACCTTGTGTAGGAAATATCTATATATCTATATATATATACACACACAAGGTGTAACGTAATAAACGCAAGACCAGAAAATGATTTGTTCTAAATCGATAACTGAATTGATTCCAACAATTTTTAATGTATCAATTTTTTTTTTTTTTCAAATTATGCTGTTATTCCTTCAGTGTTTGTGTTCAAAGCGATACAGAGATTTTAAATGCATTTCTAAAACGTATTTCGCAAAACGCACACATACACGTAGAAGTTTCATTGTAAATTGGAGTATAAAAGTGCTTAAAAAAGGGGTAAAAAAACATAAATTCGGAAATTTGGTTTTCCCATTGAATTTGTGAGATAATTATCTAATCGAGGTGTCTGAGGTTACAGCTTGTATATCATCATCCTAGATCCCTAGCGGGGTAGGTAGAGTAGATACAGAGTAGTAAATACGTAGTATTGAAATTTAATGCGGTGGAAACCCATCGCATAATTGTGAATTAAAATTTTCTCCTACCTTTGCACAATGGTAAAAGTTTAAAATAGAGATACCTATTTGAGTCTGCCTCGTTTATCTAGTAGCGAATACAGCGCTTTGCGATTACAAGGTCTTGGGTTCAAATCCTAGATCGGACAAATCTTCTCGCACCCTTTCGTCCCGCATGTTCCGCCCCTGAGAGCCTAACTGACCCCGTTCACCCCTTGAAAGTGAAAATGGCCCCGTTTGCCCCTCCTTTAGTTTATGTCGACATAAATAATACAGCTTTGGAAAAGCCATCAACTCAAAATAGATTGTGGTCACAGAGAAATAAAATTCTGATTTTTCAGATGCTAAATATGAACTACCTTTTCTAGACGGTGCCTTTCCTGTAATGATACACACTATTGATTGTAAAAAAACACAGCAATTATATAAACAAAACATACATAACTACATCAGCTACAATAAAAGCAGTATGCTCTGAGAATATGTGAAGCGCTCTTGAATAAAAGCATCACAAAATATGCGTGACGCGAACGTAAATTGCGAGGACTTGAGGGCCTCTATTCCACGACAGACAACAGCGGAGCACTATACACTGCACGATGTAAAGCATGCCCCCTTAGCATGCATGCCTACGAATAATCATGTGGCCGCGCTGACACACTCGTGACGATGAATAAACGCGCGGATTATATCCCGCCTCCACACTCTAGTTCTAACATTATCATCCAAAGCTTTTTATGGTAAGCCGAGTGAATGTTTACAAATTAAGACTGACATTACTCCTAAAATTTCCATGTATCTATATCATCACGCCAGATCTGTGCGCGGTAGGCAAAGAGTACAAAGTTCCAACAGGTTCTTTCCTTACAAACCTCTTCGGCTTAGAGTTCGTCTCATACACGTTCGCGGGTTATGGAGACTCTCGACAATTTCTAAGATTTATACTCATTATTATTGATAAAGACTGTACCTAGTAAAATGCTTTTCCATTCATAATTCTCGAGTAAACGTACCGACGCTACGACGCTTACCACGCATTGAGAGCGTTCTATTTCCTAACGTGTATTCATGCATGAACGGGGAGAGCTTAAAATAATGATTTATACTCGACTATAAACGGTATAGTCGGCGACGCCTCGAGCTCAGCTCCGTAAGCCCCGGGATCCTTTCATTTGCATGTTTTCCTCGGGCAATATCAAATATCGGCGCTCGACCGCATCTTAGCGCTGTATCGACGCGTCCGTAATTACACTTCGACAACTCCTACACAATTACAGCGGCGTTCGGTTAACAATCCGGGAGCTTCGAATAAATTATTCATAGTACGGATAATTGCGATTAAAATAAATATCACGAAGCTTATTCATATTGTGAGCCCCCGAAGCCGAGCTTTCCCACATCAACTGAAATGTTTTCATAATCCCAGAATCAAGCACGAAATTCTCACGTGCAAAATCATAACAGAAATCAAAGCGGAATTAATTACGGTGCCGGAAAAACATAAGTGTGGTTGTTTTTGTTCGGAAACGGTCACGTCGGGAGGGCGGTGGGTAATAAACCGCAAAGCGCCATAACTCTTCCTAGTTCTCATGTAACACGCGGCCGTTCGTGTAATGATGAGCTGCTATTACGTGGGACCGCGGCGGGATCTAATAGCCTTTTTATTGTCGAGATCGTCAAACCCAAGTACTGGTGATAATCATAGTTACTTCATAATAGTCCGGTGGGTTCTATCAATGTTTATTCAATACGTACCAATGTATTGCAAATCCTAGTGAAGCAAAAATATATCTTCATTAGTAAAACCTATTTTACTTGCGCAATCTGCAACATAGCCGAGCAAAAAGTATTATCTTTGGTATCCGGTAGTTATAAATAAATTATTAATAAAATTCAAATGACATTTTTATCTTTTTCTGTTTTTATAATGTCTAGAACCTCAAACTCTACTATCCAAAGTTAAAAAAATAGTAAAATGTATCATTTTATTACCTATTGTTGATGTCAACTTCAAATATTTTTTGTGGATATGACCTCATTCCCCTCCTCCAAGTTTGAGGAGCCCAAAATAGAAGAATCAATCAAATCAATCTAAGAACTCAGTACATACTAGTAAGTTTCCACCTAGTTCCAAACTCTCTTCTCTTAATTTTATTACAGCAAGGAAAATTATTATTGTCACACTGCTAGGAAAAGGCCTCTCTCCACTTTTTTCACTCTTTGTTCTCTGTTCTCAGGAAAAAACACGAAAATATAAGCAAAAATATTTTACGCGGTATATATATAAATATAAAAAGGGATATGTCATGAAATTCATGTCTTTGCTTGCGGGGCTCCAATATGGTTGAGGGGAGTGATGGCAGTTCCAATAGTCATACTCATGAACAGGTGCTGCTTGTGGGGACTGGTCCATCTGGAATCCTTATCCATTAGATTCATATCTCGATCGTAAGGTATCTGGAACTAGATCTACTATTTAATTGTTACCTAAACATTGTATTCACACAATATAATTGGAAAAAAAGAAATGAAAAAAGAGGAAGACAAGTAAATAAATAAGACAGGCCCGCTGAGTTTCATCGCCGGATCTTCTCAGAGGAGGCCGCATTCCGATCCGGTGGTAGATTAGTAGTTAAATTAGATTTAAAAACAAATGTAGATTGACTTATTTGTATGCGCCCCCGCAGGTCTTGTGCAAAATAAATTATTTAAGTTTGAGTTTTAGAACAGTTAAGATGATTGCTAAAAATAACAGCGTCTGTCAATTGTCCTTAACAAAGTTTTATTGAAGTAGTTACACTGAACATTGAGATAATAGTTCCATCAATAACAATATTTGATTGGTGAGTCGTGAATGAAATTACGTGTCATACGGAGTTGCGAGGTTGCGCACGATTCATTTTGAGCGACGGAACTAAGCCCTATGTGAATACGTGTGTCACGAACTTTGACTAATTATTAACCTCGACGGTATAACAATTATGGCGGCATCACTATTGTATAACGTTATTTTTCAAACAAATCTGTTGGTTTTATACAGCATGAGTCAAAAAGTCATTGGTTGAAAGTGGGTTCATATTGTTGAATTCGATTCTCCAAATAATAATTATTAATAACCCGTTTCATCTATTTTTTGAAATTCGTTCACCCAAAATGTAAAGAACTGTCAGATTGTTAAACTTTTTACATAATCTTTGGGTTTTGACGTTCGGATTCCGATCAGATATGTCAAAAAATATGGCGCAGGATCATATTATTAGGACTAGATTAACCAAGGGCGAGTTCCTCCTCGTGATCACAAATTCATTCATTCCATGTCAATAGTTTTAAATCCAAACTATTTAATACATTAGCGCTCTATTATGAATTAGTCATATTTTTCTACTAGCCCACTAACTATACAAGTGATACATGTCTTCGACATACATATCTAGTTTGCGGGTCCCATGTAATGTTATGGCCTAAAACGGAGGAATCCAAAAAATGCGAAAATCATCTAATAGTGTCTCTTCTAGCGTCTACCCCGAATAGTCGATAACCTATTCAATCACTCTATAATATAATCTCTCATGTAACATCCAACAACCGCGAAACAGCCTAAATTTCATTATGGCATGTATAGAAGTGTTAACTGCATCGCAAAGAAACCAATTAGGAGCACCGAAATAACCAATCACACAGTGATTCATGAAATAAAATATCGTTCTGACTTCGCCTTCGCTCATACACCGTTTAGTAAACAATCAAAATGTACTAGCGCCCTTGACTTTTCAGTGTTAAAGGTCAAATAATAATACCTTTATTATACAACGATTTTGAATAGAAATTAAGGAAGATATTACGGTACCGCAATTCGTTTATTGTTATAATATTTTTTTACAAACAACGATTACATATGTACATACAAATAAATTCAATGAGAATCCGGTAGCTACATAAAGCTCATTTTATTAGCACTAGCGTTTTTATTATTATCCGAAGAATTACAATGTACTAAATCGTAGTTCGACGTACATATTGCTATATGTATTCTTGGTTCTATAATGAATGAGACTACCCATGTCAAAAATGCTATTTAAAAAAACCCTATCGTATAAAGCTGTAAAAGTTGAAAGACTGGCCCGCTGATTTTCTTGCCAGTTTTGTCAGTAGGCGCGTTTAGATCCAGTAGGAGATGTAGAAAAAGTTATAAATTTGACATTTGGGAATATTTTTTATACGCTTATCAATCTCAAAGAAAGTAGATGTGTCGGTGTAAAAATGAAAGGGTACGCTGTGGTATTTTATAAATAGTAATAGTGTCATAGGTAAAAATAACGAGACAGACTATTAATGCGGAAGCAGACGTATGTACCTGTCTGTAACAGTCGGTGAAGATGTAGTAAGCTAATTTTCCGTTTCAAGTTACATTTATAGGAAACGCTGCTTAATCCGACTGAAATGAGAGATGGAAAAACGGGCTAGATTTTTCAAAAGCTTAATACTATTTTCAATATTTACCAATCTTGTTGATTCTTTATGAGATCAAAAAAAAGGATACTGCATACTTAAGACTCTACTACCCTTTTAGATTACCATTCCTGTGGGTGAAGAAAAAAAGAAAATAATTCCAGAGTGTATCATCAGGTGATAGAGAACAATGCAAAAAGAGCTAGTCAAGTTTCAATAAATATTAAACATAATATCTACATAGTTCCGTCTTTCACAAGACATTATAAGGATAGCAAAAATTATGACAGTTTAGTATTCAGATCGAGCCGATAATTCAATTAGATTATAAGTTAAAGTTACCTTGCTACATAGAGAGAAGAGCGAGTGCAGGGAACAGAGTGAATGGTGCGATGGGAAAGCTACTCGGGAGCCGGCACTTAAGCCATAAGGCGCAGCTGGCCATACATAACGGAGTTCTTGTCCCAACGCTGTTATATGGTAGCGAGAGCTGGGTATGTAAGAAGGAGAATGAAAGTAGGATAAATGCGGTAGAAATGCGAGCTCTGCGGAAGATGTGCGGAGTGAAGCTGACCGACCGCATTAGCAACAGCATAGTAAGACAGCGAGTAGGTATGAAAGATAGTATCGGTGTAAAGATGAGAAAGGGCATGCTCCGTTGGTTCGGGCATATAGAAAGAATGCCAGAGGAAAGAATGACAAAACAGATATACAATGTGAAAGTGGAAGGATGCAGGTACCGGGGAAGACCTAGACTATCTTACCACGACCAAATAAACCGAGTCTTATCTGATGGAAAAGTCAAGAGTCTCCGTAACCGGCGAGCGTGTATGAGACGAACTATGAGAGTCGAGGAAGCCAGAGAGGTATGTAAGGAAAGAACCTGTTGGAACTCTGTACTCTCTGCCTACCCCGCAAGGGATCTGGCGTGAGGTTATAGATAGATAGATAGATTACCTTGCATATTATACAAGTTATCTGTCGAAGAATAAAGGACAAATCAATCACTAAGTAGTCCACGAATGGTCTTGGCATTGCAAGATTTTTAATTTGTACGATTTTGAATAGTATCATGCAAATTCATTCATCAACGGTTTCATTTGATTGTCAGCCTGAGACAAACATACGTTAAAGAGAAACATCAAAAACTTCAGACACCAAACCTTGAAGCCCTCGTTCGCACGGGCGCTTTTTCAACGCGTGGTGCTGAAGCGCTGTAAGGTCTTTCCAAAAAACTGTATTGTTAGCCGTTTGTTTCATTCTAACGCTTGATTAAAGCGCGTTAAAAAAGCGCCCGTGCGAACGTAGGGTATCTCTCTCAGACTGACAGACTGATCATGTAACCTTTGCCATACGTTAGTCTTACGTGTGTCCTTCTTGTTTTAGTTTTAAAGATGACAGACGAAAGAAATAAAAGGTCGTTGGGATTAGTTACGAGGTGTTAACAGATACCCACGATAACAGTTGACGTGAAGTGACAGGGCAAAATGCAAAGGCAATTACAGTACAATATTGGCCGCTTAATTAATGGGCTCCGCTAGTTTGCTGTTTATCATAGCCGACATTTAACTGCCAGGTACGTGAAATGAGGTACCTATTGTGATTATTTTTAAAGACTCTGCAAAACTAATAAGTAAAATTATAATTGAGAATAAGAAGAGTTTAGAAGTCCACTATCTGCCTAACCACATGGGATCTGACGTGATTACATAGACGCATAAACATTTTGTGTAAAACAAAATAAACACCTATATTCCCCAAGTGTGGCAGAGGTGTTCGTATCCCCAATTTTCACCAACAATTTTAGATCTTAATCTAATAGGGGACGAGAGTCTATTACCATTAAACCGAGCACAATGCCAGAATCTGGACTGATTATGCCAATTTTTAAATTTAAAAATTATATTTTGTCCGACCTAGGATTTAAATCCAGAACCTCATGATCCCTACGCGCGTTATTCGCCCCAAAACTAATTAAGACTATATTCCCCAAGTGAAGTTAGTCTGTGCGTCCACAAAATGTTACTGATCACCCTATGTGTTAGATAGAGTACACTATTGAACACCAACATAATTCAAGTACAATAGGCAAACCAGGAAATAAAACGTGATCTGTACGATCAATTTTCATTTAGTTCGTAGACTTTGTATTAAATTTCGTGAATAATTTATTTGTTTACTTGGCTTCTCTTCATTTAAATTTTGATAAGTGTTCCGTTCCGAGTCTCCCGCAGTTCGTTGTATTCAATTCCCCGAAAGAAACACGCTTATCAGTACCCACTGAGTTGAATAACATTAAAATTAACGACTTCGTGGTGGTACAAATGGCCCGAACAAAACGTTTTTATATTGTTCCTAACGCACCGGAACATTTACTTGTATGTAACTTCTATTGTGATATTTAGAATTGATTTCCTAATTGGTCCCTTTGTTTATTGCTATTTATTATATTTGTGTGATGGATAGGTTTCAAAACGGTTCGGTCTGTGTAATTGGTTGTTCTGAATAGGATCGTCGAGTGAGGTTTCGGGGTATACAATGGCGGCGCATTGACGCCGACCTTGCGGTATTACATAGGTTCAATCAAAATATTGGGCTAAAGGTTATCTGCGAAGCGTACCCGGACTGGTGCTCAGTGAGCCATTGTGATAGACTCCTACTTGCCGACGTCAAAAGTGCTCGATCCACTTATCCGTTGCTTCGAATACCATTGGAGTCACGGTCGATTGAACATTGAATAAGGATCCAGATGTCGAACGCTTGTATATTTCGAACAATTCGATTTAAACGTTCGTTTATACGTATAAAGTGAAGCTGTTTTTATAACAATAAGCTTTTTGTATTAAATTATTACCTGAGCGATTATCAAATGTAGCATCATCAATGCTTAAATGCGTGTTTCAAATGTCAAAGAAGGTCGTCGTAAAGTCTGAATTCTTCGTAATCATTGACGATAAGTATAATTTAAGTTTTAATTAAAATATTGGTTCAATGGGAAATACCTGTTTTAGCTATGATGTCTGTACAGTACATTGCTGTAAATTGCTACACTTCTCCTTTTGGAGGATGTCTTAAAAATTAATTTTACAGTATAAACGACCTATCTATCTTTATCATAGCGCAAGATTCCTTTCGGAGCAGGCAGAGATTACATAATTCTGTCAGTTTCTTTCCTTGCAGACCTCTCTTGCTTCCTTCACTGTCATAATTCGTTCACTTGTCTTCACGAGTATAAAGTTTTTATAATCATAGCTTAATTATGATACACGAGTTAATAATAAAATTAATATATAGAGTCTCATACTCTATATATTAATTTTATTATTAACTCGTGTATATTACTCGTATTAAAAATAGCTTGCGGGTCTACCTCGTTGGTCTGGTGACAAAGCGCATCGCTTTGTGATCACGAGGTCCTGGGTTCAAATCCTAGGTCGGACAAATGTAGTTTTTCTAACGAAAAATTCCCAGTATGAGTCCGGAGTCTGGAATTGTGCCCGGTATATGGCAATAGGCTCGCCCCTATTACATGGGACCTAACATCGTCGGTGAAACGTGGGTGTACTCAGTACACCTCTGCCGCCCCCTCTGGGGAATATAGGCGTGACGGTGTGTTTATTTATAAAAATAACTAAACAATGAGTAAAATGGACTGTGTTTTCCACAGGTTAAATAGATTTACCATATTCTTGTGACCTTTTCTCGTACGTTCGTGTCGATATTCGTCATGTAGTAAGTCTTAAAGTATTATTAAATACTGAAGTTATCGAGCACGCCGGTTCAGTCACGATACTTACCGCCGTACTTGGCTAGGTAAAGAAATAATTTAATTAAAATTTCAATTTACTTCTGAAAGCGTAAATCCATTAGCAAGAAGTTTTATCCTTAAAAAGCTACTCATATTTTTTTATACACACACCGTCACGCCTATATTCCCCAGGGGTGGCAGAGGTGTACTGAGTACACCCACGTTTAGCCGACGATGTTAGGTCCCATGTAATAGGGGGCGAGCCTATTGCCATAAACCGGGCACAATATTATTTTTTTTTTTTATCTTGGCCCCTCTCTCTTATTTATTTCTGAGTCGTGGGTGCGTTTACAAACATGAAAATTCACATACACACATACCCAGATCGAAACAAATAATAGTGGGTCACATAAAGTTTTGTCCTGTGCGGGAATCAAACCCGCGACTATTAGACACAGTGGGCGGAGCGGCTTAAGCTCTTAACCACTGCGCTAAATCGTCATATTAGCCAATGTTTGAACTGTACATCACTAAAATATCCAGTTACTACGTCAATATATTGGATGAAGCCATTGTCCCAATCTTTGTTAATAAGTGCTTAATCTATTAACCTTCTTCTTAAACGATATATACTTACAGAGATAACTTGAGGTTCTATTCTAATTATCTGGTACATTTACTTTAGAAACAAGGAGAAAAAGCGTTTGTGCGAATGAGAGCCACCTTACACAAAACTTTTGAATATAAACAAAATATATTCATGTTCATTGTGAAACCGGCAAAGAGACTTCGTGTAGGCATTATAGAGGACTTAGCACGAACAGATGGCGTTATGCTAACGCTATCGAGTTGAGATGCCACCCTTCTCACCCTACAAAACTAAATAAAGATGAACGCTCAATTTCTCGATAACTTTACTGAGAACTTACCGCGAATAGATTGATGTTAGCGTAAAGTTGTCGAGAAACCGTACTGTTACGTTCATCTTTATTTAGTCAATTTGTAGTGTGAAAAGGATGACATCAACTTTCCGCTTACGTGTGTGTGTGTGTGTGTGTGTGTGAGTGATGTACGCTGTTGGCCGCGAGGCCTTTACAGCTTCACCGGACTTAAGTGCGAGCGTGCAACCACTACACTCGAGCCAGAAGGGCAAGGGGCGACATACTCGAGGGCGCCTTGAAGAGGCTACTAAGTGCACCGGTCAACCGCCGGCTATGGGAGGGGATCTACGACTACGTCGACATCGCCCGTATTCTGAGCGGAAAGAATGGATGACAAAGCATCGGGGGGATCGGAGAGAACATGTCGCGGCCGGTGGCGGCGGCAGGGGTCGGTGGGGGGGGCGGTTCGTAGTCGGCGGCGGCTACGATTAACGGATTCGCATGGGTAGATGCGTTCGCGAAGTGTCGTGTTGTCGCCTTTTTAATATAGGCACGAATAGGTTCGAGACCTAGATCGGAGTGGAGATCGACATTCCGTACGAACCAGGGGGCTCCTACGGCTTTACGGACGAAGCGGTTTTGAACCACTTGGAGTTTATCGATGTGAGAGGGGGCCGAATGCCCGAACACAACACACGCATAAGTCATGATGGGTCGAACGCAAGTTTTGTAAAGCGTCACCTTATTTCTAAGGGACATCTTACTCCGCTTGCAGATTAACGAATGGAGACGACCGAGCACAAAGGATGCTCGGTGACGGACCCGCTTCATTACGCTTACGTCAACCTGTCGATGCTCTGTAACGTAAAAGAGTAGGTGCTTCGGCTTCAGGAGGGACAATCCATCAAAAATCTAATTAAGTGCGCCGGGGTTTCAACTCGCGACCGGTGACAGGAGATTAAGTTCGAGTTTAATTACGCCGTGAGCACTATTCCAGTTAACTCGCTATACTGAGAGTCTTGCGCTTTCCAAGGTACGCTATAAAATATACAAGAAGCAACAAAACGTCTTGGTTTAGTGGCTTGAACGAAAGCTACTCCTCAATTTACTGAATCTGGTATCGCAGGTTAGATAGTACACGGCACTAAACTTTATGTAGCCAACAAATGGCTAGCTAAGCTGGCCGCGAATTACTTTAGTACCTGACATTGTCGACGTAATGTGCATGTACAAAGCATATCTTTACGACCTCTGTGTTTATTTTTATTTATTACACCAAAAATCTTTATACCTATGGTATTTGATCTGTACACTTTTAAATAATCATATGTTATTTTTAATTTCATTACTTTTTGGTCCAAATTTACGAGCTCGCAGATGGACAAATCATACTTCAGGCGCATAGTTTCAAAATTAGCACTAATATTTACCCGTGCTTTTTGCACGGGTAAATATTAGCGCTACACAGACACAACCCCCTTAAAACATATTATATTTGTAATTTTACGTATCCTTCAGCCTTGGCAGCCGATGACGGTTAGGGCCAAGTGGCAGTTGACAAGCCATATATCTAATATATTTTAGGAAATACATATATCTCTAAGAAACTACATTCCCTTTTAAGAGTAGAGTCATGAATGTAACGCCATTCCTGTCGACTCGGTAATCTACTACAGGTAGACAGTGGCCTGTCTGCACGAAGGCAACGTCGCCTTATTTCCGCACTTACACTGAATTTATTGTTCCCATTTGCATTAACAAAGCAAAACATATGCTAAAAAGATTTTGATTCATCGAACTAAATGCATTTACAGTTTAAAATTCTTTAAATTGACAAGTCAAAGACAAGAAAGGTTTCGATGTTTGAGATCACACGTGTTCTCAAACAGAGCACTCGTGTATCGTCATAGCAACAACACACTTAAATCTATCTATCTATATCATCACACCAGCTCCCTCGTGGGGTAGGCAGAGAGTACAGAGTTCCAACAGATACCTCTCTGACTTCCTCCATACACACTCGCCGGTTACGGAGACTCTTGACTTACCCTTCAGATAAGACAGGGTCTATTTGGTCATGGTAAGATAGTCTAGGTCTTCCCCGGTACCTTCATCCTTCCACTTTCGCATTGAATCGTTTGTCTTTATAACATAATTGTAGCATGAAGATCTAGGTACGGGTATTTCGTCTCACAAAAGGCAGACAAAAAAGGTGCACTACGAAGGAAGATACCTAAGTTGAGCTTTAATTGTGTTGTTATTAAGTTACCTACTCACCTCATGCAAAAATATCGCCTTCCTTAAGTACGTACAATTGAACATTCCTGAATTTGCAGATTCTGTCCATGTGGACAGAATCTGCATCTGCGTTGAATCTTTGTTACTTCATTGTTCCCTGCAAGTACCATTTCAATTAAGAAACAAACATTTAACATCCTAATATTATAAAACAGATACTTAAGTTTATACGGTTTAATTAAACTCCACATTATATGCTCGGCTAAAGTTTAAGCGGGCAAAGTGAATATCATAATAACTGGGGTAGGAAGCTAATAACTAGATGCAACGTTGGAATATCGTTATACGGGTTAACTGAAAGCAAGTGACATCGCCCGTAATAACCTCTGGCTTAATTAAAACGGTCGTCGATGGATTAACAAACTATTATACCGATACTCGGGTTATCACTATACAGATAGAATATAGTAGCTTTTATAATGCGGGACATTATCGGGAACTATGTTTTCAAAGTAAGTCTGAATGAATAGTCAATCCACTATGCTACTGGTAAATGGACTCTAAATAAACAAATCTATGCAAATGCGCCAATCGTATATTCTAAAGATATTTGCATACACATTTGTTTTTATAATCAGAATACCCAGTAATAGACAGACGCAAAACTACTGTTTACAAAGTTTTTCAAACCGGTAACACTTCTCGGCTAAGTGAATCGAGCTAACGTAGTATTTATTAAACATAACGTAAGATCGGTCATCAAAATTACGAAAATAAATTCTCGTCGTAATTCTACCGTATCAGGAACTGAATCCACATTCCAGTATTTTCCAACTAACTAGTTTGAATAGCTGAAGCTATTCAAACTATACTTTGAGTCTATCAAAAACATTTCTGTATACACGTAAGCGAAATTCATAATTTGATGAAAACTCTGAGAAGTTTTACAACTGTATATGATACCGTTATTTCACTCGCGCTACGTGCACCAGACAGTTAACATGTACCGGCGAATGGAAAAAGTTACAACTCGTGAAACTGAAGGAGCAGAGAAACATTAAAAACAGCGGTAAAACAACAAGAATTAATTTAGGGCTATAACACACTTCCCGACTGTTCGAATTTTTCGATAAAATATCAGCATAGCGTAGCATTCAGTCGCTGCGTCGAGCGACTAAAAAGCGACATGATTGTCGAGACTGAAGTTATATGTTAGCTTATATGTTAGCGAATAGAAACTTTCGGACGCAGCATCAAGTATTCGAAATTCTACAAGTAGCAAGTCCGTTTTGGCTCTAAGTAATGTATAATCGGATGCGTATCTCTTCGGCCACATTGTCTCGAATAAGCAGAGATGTCACGAGAATGTTAATTCCCGCTCTATTAGTATTCAAGGCGAAACAACAACTAATAAAAAGGCGCCACCGTCGGGAAAATTGAAAATATCCGCAACCGTCATGAAAATGAGGAGAGCTCTTCGTCACGCCGTGAAATTAGAATGGTCCTGCGCTGTTTCGATGCTCGTCACGTGGCGCAAAAAGTTTGTTTACGTTGCCATTTGATTATAATCTAAACGAAATTTCCTCAACGGCGGGCCATAGCTTTCTTTATTAATACCAGAGGTGCTGTTACTTCCCTCGGCATAAATAAGAATAAAACATCATTTACTTCGGGGAAACGCGATTATTATACAAATTAAATACGTTTCGTTGTGTTCGCGTAAAAGAATTTAGCATAACCATATTTTACAATTATATAAATATGAACGGGAGCGGAATGTAAATAGGCTCCAAAATTGTTTCGTTTAAGTGTGGCTATAAATTCAAGTATTATAACTTTACATATTCACGAACAGATAACTTAAATATTCGGCTTATTGACTGCTATAGATGTATTTTTTTTTTAAATTCAGAATAGCAGTCTGGAATTTATGATTGTACCCGGTATAATGGCAATAGCTTCACCACCTATTCGCTGGGATCTGACATCGTCGGCAAAAACACAGAACACCTCTACCATTTATTTCATTTCATTAATTTTTTTCTTGCTATGTTCTATCTATCTATCTATATCATCACGCCAGCTCCCTCGCGGGGTAGGCAGAGAGTACAGAGTTCCAACAGGTTCTTTCCTTACACACCTCTCTGGCTTCCTCCACTCTCATAGTTCGTCTCATACACACTCGCCGGTTACGGAGACTCTTGACTTGCCCTTCAGCTAAGACACGGTCTATTTGGTCATGATAAGATAGTCTAGGTCTTCCCCGGCACCTACATCCTTCCACTTTCGCATTGTATATCTGTTTTGTCATTCTTTCTTCTGGCATTCTTTCTATATGTCCGAACCAACGAAGCATACCCTTTGCTATGTTCTAAAACCTTATATTTTCATCAAGCTCGATACTGAATAATAATCGTCGGCCCCCGTTCATTAACCTCCTCTATTCCTTATATTCATTTCCGATCTATAAAGCGAGAGCAAATCACGACAGGTAGATAAAGTAGGGTAACCTAATCGAAATCAGATCCTAGATTTTAAGGAGAAAAAATGTTGCAGGGATGTTTTATCAGCGGCTATATATCTGTCGTAATCCAGGACCGCTATTGACGTGGAGCCTCGACAACCTTTACTTCCCAAATACTCTAAGCTCCACATAAGTATCTGTCAGTAACGAAGGATCGAACAAACATTCTATTGTCAAATAACTTTAAACTGTTTGTTATTCTTCAGAAAAAGTGATCCTGGTAAAAAAGGAAGCCCATTTTATCCCACTAGACACCGTCACACCTATATTCCCCTTGCGGGGGTGGCAGGGGTGTACTGAGTACACACACTTTTCGCCGACGATGTTAGATCCCATGTAATAGGGGGCAAGCCTATTGACATATACCGGGCACAATTCCAGACTCCGCACTCATACTGGGAATTTTTCGTTAAAAAAACTGCATTTGCCTGACCTCGGATTTGAACCCAGCACCTCGGGATCTCAAAGGGATGCGCTTTGTTACTTGACCAACGAGGCGGGATATACCACTACTATAGAGAATAAATTAAGTACAGAGGCAAGTTTGGTTGTGTGTTATTAAGCCACACATAAGGCCTTCAATTTGGCATAACGACTACCACATCAAGGAGTAACCGACACCAAACAACTTAACTTACCCTCCGAATTACTGAGATGTTCAAAAATGGAAAATTTACAAACGGTCACCCATGTCAGGCTAGCCTGACTATACACTGCTTTACTTTGGTAATCTCTAAAACACGCCACGCATCGCCACGAGCGCCTCAAAACAAAAGAAAAATAAGTTTTTCCAGCCAAAAATCTAAAAGGCAATCATTTCATCACAATATCTACAAAAGATTGCTAACATACTGAGTTCTTAGATTTACGCGAATATTACACATGAAATAAAACAATTTTTCGGATTTAACACGGTTTATTTTTGATTTTTAAATTCCCGACGTTTTGCCTTTTGGACGTCTAACACCTCAGTCCTTCTCGTGACCATGGGTGCTGCAAAGCACTCGAAACGGCAGGAACTTAAAAATCAAAATTTCGGATTTTATCAAACCGCGATAAAATCCGAAAAATAGTTTTATTTCAAGATTGCTAACGTCAATCTGTTCGTGCTAAGCCCACAGTATTTCACCAGCATTGACTGAAAATCACGTGGAACTACACTTACCGCCGATTCAGTGAAACGCTTGGTCTCCCTAAATGCAGATAAGCTAGCTTATTTGAATGAGTGGTATTGGAACCGCAAAACGCTGAGCCAGTAACGAGGCCTCTACGAGTCGGCGGGCGCGCCGACCCGATAGGCTGGCACGTGTGTACCGCACATGAAAGGGGCACGCGACTACCATGGATATTTAAGCGTGAAACCCCTACATGAATTTATATTCACAACAATGGTTTCATGTATTGAAACGCGAACGGATTTATAATATTAAAGGAAACGTGATTGAAAACGTGTCTTCGATTACTGGGAGAACTGTAATTGCAAAAAAAGGTTTTATGAAGAGTTGGTAGGTTTAGCGCGGTTTGAAAGCCTGAAGACCATATTTAACCTTCGTTAGATACGCGTACCTACGTGTATTTTTGATAAAAGCAAACACCATACGGGATCTTGAATAAATTTAGCGAATACAGGCCCTGTTAAAATGTCATACTAAAAATCATGCATTCAAATTCTGGTAAAGGAATTTGAAGTAAATATGCCAGTACGAATTATACCTCATTCTATTGTTAAATAAATTTGAATACAGTATTTACAAATTATTATGAAGTACTTAGAGTACCTAAACGCAGGCGCTGCAATTGTTATTACACGCTGTTTGTACAGTTCACAGTCGAAAACGCAGATCATGTTGGCCGGAGTATGTGGGCTAATTCACATTAGCATGTCCAATTGTAATCTCGGCGCAAAGCTAATGTTAGCCGAGTGTGCGTGCATGCATTAAACATGCAACACTGCCTGTTATTGGTGCTGTTAGCTCTTTACGGAAATTTGGAGTAGGATTTTACATGGTGTTATGATCGTTACTCACTTACGTGAAGAGAAACTATCATGAGCCTAACATGTTTTCGACAGATGAGTGACATATAACCCTAATGTTATGATTACTGTAAATGGTAATGAAACGAGTGTGTGCCATGTACACCTCTGAATATGAACATAATTGCATCGAATTGATATCATCATTTACTTACTACAGATTTGCTTAATAAAAATGAACGTGAGAGGACGGTTTCTCGACAACCTCATTTTAACGTCAAATTGTTCGTGATAAGGCCTCTGAAATCACGAAAGTCACGTCAGAAGTCTAGGCTAACAGCCCCGCTGCACAGAGCTTCGAAATACGGGTGCCCTAGAGATTCCAGACGTCTGGAATGTAGGCCCCCTTTTGACCAGTTGACTGAACTATCTGAAAGGGGATAGCGGTGTGAATAGCTCCATGCCATCATGAGACCCACGAATGTGTGAGTTATAAGAGGAAACACCGATGCCTTCCGTTTGGAGTCGCTGTAGCATATATTAAAGGATCACGAGGGCTTCTTTTAGAATTCCTATCCATACTAGAAAGATATTTTTAAAAAAATACAAAGACGTCTGTACCTTACGAAAGCTTATTTTATTTATTAGGTAATTCTCCTAATAAACTAGGAAAAAAGTATTTCTAAGGCTGTATTTCAACTGTCTCATTTTGAATTACCGAAACGTCACTGGGAAATTTTATCACGATTTCACCGTTGATAATGTTGGTACCCATTATTATCTCGTCTCCGGTAGAGGTTCCGTTTACTCACCGTCGCCCTGTGTCAAGGACGGCCACGTGGATTCACCGTAACCTATTAAATTCATTGTTTCAAAAGGTCAAGTTCTCATTACCCCGCAACCGTAACCTCAAGAATTTATCACGTTGATTCTTTTTGTGAAAAATATTTTTTGTTGCGTAACTCTTACGTTACATTTAAGGTGTAGTGGGCAGGTTCCAAATAAGGTAAAGGTTTTGTGGGCAGGTCCCTTACCAGTTGGATCTATGACCTGATGAGAGTCGGGTAAAAACTGAATGCATTCAGCATAAACCTATCCTAGTGGCGATGTTTGCTGAAGCCTTTGTTCTGCAATTAGACGCCTCGTGACTAAAGATAACGTCGTAACTTTTCCTTATACGTAAAATTTCGAGGGTAAAAAGCCATTATTATGAAAACATGGCTCAATACGATCGATCATACGAGCATTTGGCTTAAGGTCGAATGACCTCAAGAGTTGTTACGCCAACAATTTAAATAGTACAAAGCAAGCGATCGGAATATCCTGTTGCGTGCTTTCAATACAATTGATTGTTTTAAAACCAAACATACGTATTCATAGTCACTGAATTCCGTCACCTTCTCAGGTTTACTTAACGCGCCCAAGAGCCCTTGTTATCTGAAGACGATTGAGAATGGAATTAAACTCACCTCATAGAGCTGTCGCTAAACACTCGAAGTGTCAAAATAATGTGGATTTCTGAAATACATTTAAGATTCCATTACTTGAGACCGCTGAAGAGTGTTATTATTCATCCATTAATGGCGATCTCCCGGCGCGTACTGCTCTGTGATCTAAAATTCAAAATTTTTGTTTGAACAGATAAATGGAAGGAATATTCTCGTTGGAAATTAATTAGGAAAGCTCCACGCGCTTCTAATAAATTCTAAAATAATATATCTTCACATAAAATATTCAAGTATTATCATCTTCATTAGACTTTGTTAATAAGTATAAAATGCAACAACTAGCGCCATCTATCGACTTTCATGGAAACCATTATGTTCGATGAAAATTCTATTATACAAAGTAACTATCAATCTTAAAAACGATGTGCTGGAGCAAGTGAATGAGTTTGTATATCTTGGATGCGCCTTCAGTAAGGATGGGAAATACACCGCTGACATAGAGAGAAGAGTGAGTGCAGGGAACAGAGTGAATGGTGCGATGGGAAAGCTACTCGGGAGCCGGCACTTAAGCCATAAGGCGCAGCTGGCCATACATAACGGAGTTCTTGTCCCAACGCTGTTATATGGTAGCGAGAGCTGGGTATGTAAGAAGGAGAATGAAAGTAGGATAAATGCGGTAGAAATGCGAGCTCTGCGGAAGATGTGCGGAGCGAAGCTGACCGACCGCATTAGCAACAGCGTAGTAAGACAGCGAGTAGGTATGAAAGATAGTATCGGTGTAAAGATGAGAAAGGGCATGCTCCGTTGGTTCGGGCATATAGAAAGAATGCCAGAGGAAAGAATGACAAAACAGATATACAATGTGAAAGTGGAAGGATGCAGGTACCGGGGAAGACCTAGATTATCTTACCACGACCAAATAAACCGAGTCTTATCTGATGGAAAAGTCAAGAGTCTCCGTAACCGGCGAGCGTGTATGAGACGAACTATGAGAGTCGAGGAAGCCAGAGAGGTATGTAAGGAAAGAACCTGTTGGAACTCTGTACTCTCTGCCTACCCCGCAAGGGATCTGGCGTGAGGTTATAGATAGATAGATAGATAGACTATCAATCTTATGATAACTTCATAGACTTTCGGAGATGGAGATTACTTCACGCAAGATGTTATTCTTCATGTTATCAAGATGTTTTCCTGTTTTTTAAATGTAAATAAAAGTGTTCCAATATAGTTATTAAGGAAACGCTTCTAAAGGTAAGGACTAATTCAAAATACCTTATCATTAAAATAAAAGCTCCGTACACACCCACTTCCCAAATGAAAAATGAACACCAAAATGATAATGGTGACTCTCCCGAGATAAGGGCAGCAAGACTAATGAATTTAAATGCTATTCAATTAAATGCACATGAATAATTCACTAAAAGAATGTTAATGTGGAAAATAATGCCAACCTTCCTCGTTGCCAGATTTTGGGACGTTAATTAATTATTTCCAACGGCGATTAATCCTCCAACACAGAAAAGGCACCATATAATATAACGAGGATTTAATATAATATTGAGCCTCTTCTCACGAATTGTCACATTGTCTGTCTAATTTTGAAACATGGATTTCATAATATATTGATGAGTAAAATAGGTGTCTTACCAGTAATTAGATATAGGGAGATTTCTATATTTAATTACTATTTTTGTACGACTGCCTCGTTGGTCTAGTGGCAAAGCGCATCCCTTTGTGATCACGAGGTCCTGGGTTCAAATCCTAGGTCGGACAGGTATAGTTTTTCTTAGGAAAACTTCCCAGTACGAGTCCGGAGTCTGGAATCGTGCCCGGTATATGCCAATAGGGTCGCCCTCTATTATATGGGGCCTAACATCGTCGGCGAAACGAGGTTGTACACCTCTGCCACCCCACATTTTAAATCATCAGTAACTGTGGCGTAATAAATATGATTTATATTATAAAATTAATATGAAAGAGGGCCTTGACCCTATTATTCATAACATCTATTTAATCGATAAGAATTTAAGCTCTAAAATATTACATATATCTTAGAGTCACGTAAAAACTCTTGATAAAAAAAATCAAGTGTCCCTAACCAACGAGCGTGTATGAAACGAACTATAAGAGTAGCACAGGCGAAAAGGGTTTGGAAGGAAAAAATATTGGTAGAATATCTTCCATAAAGTACTTACTATAAAATCATTGTTACCCACAATTTTCTGTGACTTTACGTCTGCGTCACCAGGCCGAGATTAGAACTAACCCTATAGCGAATTTATTTTTGCTTTTATGGAAACTAAAACATATGATCTCAATAATCGTAAACAAGACTATTTCACAAACATACTGTATCTAGCACAGACAAAGTTTCACCTCGGCAAAAGGTCAATTGTATATCTGTGGCGTCACTAGCCGACTGAAAATACAATGATGAATCGTAAAACCAAGTTACTCGAAGACAAATTGGCAAAACTCCTTACATAAACCACTAGCAAAATAGGAAAACGGCACAAAGGAGCAATGTGTGTTATTGCAAATAGCGAAGGAACATAAAACAGCAATGTAAACAAGTCATGTAATAGCCATTCGCTCGGAATTGACTTATAAAGGAAACACTGAACGAAGCGAAGACCCCGTGTTTGTCCACGGGGTGAACGCTCGTTTTACACGCATCCATTCAAACTGACCGAAGTGCTCGTACAAGTATGAGGACGTAACAAAAGTTATTCTATCCTAGATGTTATTTCATGACAAATACGGATTAACTACAACAATAATATAATTTAAGCAATAAACATGACAATAAAACTTTTATACCACTTTAATGCTAGAAAATAGGAATGAAAAGCTTTTAAAAAATACTATTAGCACTTAATTAAGTCACTGAAAAATAAACAAGTTGATTGGATTTCGAATGAATTAATTGTCTTGACTCTTGCCACAGGACTTTTGGACTTGAAGGAATAACTCAAATATCAACCGACAACGTAAATTGGCCGACATATAGTACCTATATATCCTATACCTACATGAACCAGTAATTACCAATGAATTATGAATGAACATTCTAGATCGCATTGATACCTTCAAATAAAAAACCGCATACAATAGCGCATTGCAAATCGCAATGACTTCACACCTAAGCAAAAACATGAATTCCTTTCCTTGTGTTAAACATTTATCATAACGAAGTCAAGACCGTTTTATTATATAACTAGCCTTTAACCGCGGCTGCGCTCGCGCATGTACCGGAAGAAATAACAAAGGCTATGTTAGTAGACACTGAGAATGAGTTTGGGAATGTGTTTTACATACACACCTAAACTAAGTGGGATTAGATATCGTAAGATGCTATGGCACAACCTACTTAAAGTAATTAAAACAGGATTCGTTTAGCCAAGGGCATCTATTTATAGTTACCTGTTGAGCAGGGTTAGCACTATGTTTTTACCTAACGATTTTAATCTTCTTGAAATAAAACTATTTTTTAGATTTTATTACGGTTCATTTATCTTTTATAATTCCCGACGTTTCGAGAGGTTTGCAGCACCCATGGTCATGGAAGGAACTGATCAAAAGTAAACCCTTGATTAAATCTGAAAAATAGTTTTATTGCATGTGTAATGTTCGCATAAATCTAAGAACTCAATATTTTAATCTTGAATTTCCGCAAACAAAGAAATAAATCTTTAAACTGCGAATACCAACGAATAGTTCTTACAGCAAAGTAAGATTATAAAGACATTGTGGTACGCGCCCAGGTGAAGTGCTTATTACCAACTTTTCTATATTGATCGTATGTATGACGCTTAAGTACGAACGGAATGCGGTTAGCTCGCACCGAGCGCCTGGGCGTCTAGACGTGACCCTAAATGACTTTGTCTAGAAAATGTTACTGTTCATATTTCGCCAAAATTCCTATCGCCACCGGCGGCGGGCTGTCAAAACATTATGAACGTAGGAGTAAATATTTTTTTTTGTTTGGATAGGGCATTGTGCCTTAACTATCTTCCACGGGCAGTATGGTCACTTTTGGTATCTAGCTTTATCCATTACCGTTATTTTTTATACATTTCCGTTAGCTGAAACGAACCGTTATAATTAACGTTTATTTTTTTCTGGAAAACAATAAGCCTGCTTTCGCATACGTTCTTTTTCTACGCAGAAAACAACGTAGGATTTAGACGCGCTGTGAGCGCTTTTAAAAAAATGTACTTGAGCCATTTGTTTCATTCCAGCGCTGTATGGAATGTAATTCAATGGTGAATAGTACATTTCTTAAAAATCGCTTACAGTGCTTCAAAAACCTACGTTGTTTACAGCGCTCGTGGGAATGTGGGCTAAATGTTATTTATTTCCTATTTTTACAATACACAGATTACTACCGCGCTAGTACCGCAAAGTGTAGCTGGAGATCCGTAGGTCCTGATTTTTGATCCAAAAAAGCACAGTTTGTTTTTTATCGAAAAATTTTCAACAAAAATCCTGAGTCTTAAATCATGGTCAGTATGATAGCAATAGGCACGTTCGCTATTTCATTGGTACCTAATGTCTTCGGCGATGTGTGTTGTGTACACAAAACACTCTGCCAGCCTCGCTTGGGGAATATAGGCGTGACGATGTTTTTTTACAACTCACATTTTTTTTAAACTTATGCTCAATCTAAACTTATATAAAAAAAACCGTCACGCCTATATTTCCCAGAGGGGGTGGCAGAGGTGTAGTCCAGACTCCGGACTCATACTGGGAATTTTTCGTTAGAAAAACTACATTTGTCCGACCTAGGATTTGAACCCAGGACCTCGTGATCACAAAGTGATGCGCTTTGCCACCAGACCAACGAGGCAGTAAACTTATATATTTTATATAAACCCTCAACCATAATGGAGGGACGGAAGTGACCCGCATCAAATAGCTATCGCAAGCATAGACATTTTATTGAGCGTGACCAATCCCAGAACCTAAAACAGTACTCAGAAAATGCCCACAAAGTAACAAGATCCTTAGATCTTTACCTGTCTATTACTTTTCTATAAGAATATCATTAGAACATTACCCATTATCTTTACGGCAGGTAGAGTCAGACAAGCCGTCGACAACGCGGCGACGCGTCGCGACCGGTGACAAGCCGTAACGCAACACATAAATATGTTTGCGTTCAGCCGCGCATAGCCGCTGATATATTGGATACGTTAAGCTTTTGCCACATTGCAGGCGAGGCGTGAGCGTGGCGCGTCGACGGCGCGACCAGGGGAGTTATAATGTATGGAAATGTACGGTAGACGGTCACGCTCTGTGTGAAGGCAAACGTCACGACCCGCCGCCGCAGCGCCCGATGCGATTACAAATGAAGCACGGCGAGAGCGAGATGTCAATACGAGTGCGAGTGGGACGCTAGCAATTAGCATCTTGTTGTATAGCGGCGTTGGCGCGACGTAGGCGCCGCGCTGCCGTCCGCTAGCGTCGCGCCGCCGTCCCGCTCCGTCGGCTATGTGGCGAAAGCTTTATAGTCTCGTCGCATCGCACGCGTCCCACTCCGTTCGCAGCCATAATAAATTTTGTGACAAACAATATTCCCCTGTCCTTTGTCTAGGCTCCCGCGGACGGGCATCGATCGACTCTAACAATGGCCCGCAGACCTCGCCTCTACGACTAGATGCTTCTGTTTTCTGACTAACAATACATACACAAGAAGGTATATTCCCTTTATGTTCCGCAGTAGTTAGGCCAACGTCAAAACAATCCTATATTGAACGGTCGTATAAACACAAACAAATATCCAATTACCCCTGTTGTGTAAGTTGTTAGAGATTATTTTGGCGGAACGCAGACCTTTGGAATAATTGTGGTGATGTGAATGTCTGGCAACCTTTTTGTCTGTAAAGGAAGTTATACGTACGTTCACATAAAGCAACTTTACATATACACTAATAGACCATTTATTGCCCATAGTCGAAGTTAAAAATATTTGGTGTTGGAAATAATGAGTACGAGCATGACGTCATCAATGTTAAACAGGGGCCCTTATCTTCGAACTTCATCTTTCGAATGCGGTTGGCAACATAAGTCGCTTAACATTCTCAGGTTTTCAAATCACATGCACGCTTTTGCTTCGCAACACGTCCATTATTTTGGTTGATCCAAATATATTTATTATGTTGATATTAATTTGGCTTTGATAATTTATTTATTTATATAATGTTCATCAAATTTTGTAAAATATAGAGTATACAAGATGTAACATAATCAACGCAATCCCTGAGACTAGTTTATTCTAAATCGAGAGCTGAATTGATTCCCACAATTTTTATTGTATATTACATTTTTTTTTAATTTTCACAAATTTCTGTTTCTCCTTTAGTGCGCTATAAAAAACTAAATTTATTCTTGATTCATTCCAACACGGAGACTTCAAATGCATTTTTAAAACGTATTTCTCAATACGTACACATAAACGTTCAAGTTTTATTATAAAAGTGCTTAAAAAAGGGGTAAACAATGTTAAACTTGGAAATTTAGTTTTAGTATTAAATTTGTGAATTAATTATCTAATCGGGGTGTCTGCGTTATTTACGATACATGTAATTAATGATTTAAAAGGTTGAGATTATTAAGCTATTTACACTGCTGTATGTATATTGATTTGAAAGTTTTATAAGTAATTTATTTTTATATGGGCTCTAGTCTAGGCTATTAATGAGTGCCAAACTATTTTTAGTATTATTATGTTAACTGTTTATTCTAACTGGTGCAAATAAAAAGGATAAATTGTATAAATCATTGTAGACGACAGTCAGGAACCTGCCTTGAAGTATAATTACTAAGTATAACATTCTAAATGGAATGGAAATAGAAGAAACATAAATCCTAGGCTGTAATTATTGCCAGGACTTACGAGGCGTCATTCACGCGCTAACACCCACTCGACGTTCAGTAATGTTGTGACTAATCTGACCTCAGCTAACCTTAAGTAAGGCCGCGTCAATCAAGTTATTTTTCTCAAATAACATAACGATAAATAATAATCTTAATGTGGGCGAGACGAAACGATAGTTGGCACGAGTAGTTAGGGCGTATTGTTCTATTACTCCCTGGTAGTATTGCCAAAAGTTTGACTCAAAAAACAGGATGATGATAAAAGAAATATCTTCTCAACTTAGAAATAGGATGTTGTGTAGGTTTAGTATGTTTTCTGTTGCGTGTTTAGATATATGTTCCGTTAGGCATTAGGCAAAAATACGAATATCAGGAATATGAAAATTGATGACTCTACGAAAAGAAGACGTCTAAAAAATATATATACTTGAATTGTGTGATTGTCTAATGAGATGTTTGATTTGGAAAACGAATGATGCTCGCGCTCCAGTGTAGAGAATCATATTTCTTATTAATATGGTAACCAGCTGTACTAATCGAGATTCAGGTTGTAAGTAATTATTTAACGGATAAAATTATTTTCATAAAATAAATAAACATTGTCACGCCTTTATTCCCCAAGTGGGGGTGGCAGTTGTATTGTGGACACCTACTTTTCGCTGACGATGTTGGGTCTCCATATAACCGAGGCCAAGCCTATTGTCATACACCGGACACAATTCCAAACTCCCAACTGATACCAAGAATTTTACTATAATACTAGGAAAAAATACTTTTTTTTCGACGTGCTCGCTACGCACATTATTCGCCAATAGATCAACTAGGCAATCCATATAAAAAAATAAGATATCCTGTCTAGACCGGGATGAGTGGCAAGACTACCAGCAAACTGTGTCAAAGGCGCGGCCGCCTCGTGCGCCGTGAGTCATAGACGCGGCCTGCTCAGAATGCTTCGTGGGTACTACTTACGAAATTTTCAAGGAGCAACGCTTAACGGTGCTAGCGTAAGGGAAGTACCCACGATTTTGCAATTTCACGTTTACTTGATGCATGCTCGATGTAATTTAGGCTGACAACACACTATGGATAACTCGGAACGCCGGATTTATGGTATTTGGCAAAAAATGGGCTTGCAAACGAAGTTGTGAAAGTGATTACATAAATCAAAACTCTTCAATAACTAACATCTCCATAACAATACTAATTCCAATATACCAACCGCAAAATGACATCGAGTGGCGGCGCAGCTTCTCAGCTGGCCGGTGTACCCTTGGTGTTCCGGATTTTCACCCTAGCTATGATATTCGGATAAGTCAGTAGGTAGATGTCAAGTGACATCTACCTACTGACTGTTTGATTCAACTGTTCTTTTCATTCATTTTGTTATTACCAGTAAGCAGTAGATATTGAATACATTAGCTGGCCTTTCGCTCCAAGACTACTAAAATTACACCCCGTATAATTTGGAAAGTAAAACGTTCACCAAAATAAAATTTATTTTTTTACTTATCTTAACGACAACTTACTTAAAAATGGACAGCGGTAAATAAATAAATGAAAAAACTGCACTAAAATATTTAGTTCACAAGAGACAAAGCGTATCTTACAAAAATCCGCGTAAATTTAAAGATCAGCCGGGCCACGTGATTCCGCGCATGTGACTTCTGGTCCATAAAACAAGTCAAGCTCACATGTGCGATAATTTATTAGTCATTATGTATGTAGAACACGTCCGCGCTTTAGACCTTTCGTCCAGCGTGCACACAATTTGCGTTCAATTCAAACAAAATAATATAACATAAAAAATATACACCCTGTCCAAAACTTACCGCAGATGTAGGTATCCAAAATGAATGTAGTTAAGTTTTTTAAATGTTAGAGTTGAACAAACTCTTTACTATTATTTTTGAAACGTACTAAGTTCGTAGCTAATCAGCATCCGCTTTCTGTATAGGATAAACTTTCGCTCTATTTACCTAATCATTCCGTGCCTCCACCGCCGAGTAAATAATTCTACGTCTACGCATTCCATTCTAATGATCTACCTATCCAATTCTCTTTTCTACCTACAATGTAACAAAACAAAATATTTTGTCTTATTCAGGAGCGAGATGGTATCAAATATAGGCCCTACTTTGTTTACTTAGTAAATGAAAGGATATTATTACTACATGAACTCATGTTTAAGCACTGGTGTATCAATCTTCTAATTGGTACGTACGGTTTGTTAATTAGCTTGATTATCAATTCGAACATCGGCCTAAATTTGGATCTACTAAATCAATAAAACAAACAGAAATTCAATGTGAAATTGAATCTAAATTCTCCGGCAAGAAAAACGTAATCGATAACTACTCGACCGATACTACTAAATACTCACATGTCATATATGGCTACTGCACTATAACTTTGTAATATTTTGTGCTGAATGTAATCTTTTATTAAAAAATGAACACTGTTACTCATATCCCCAAGTGGGGGTGATAGAGGTGTACTAAGTACACCCACTTTTTGCCAAGGTTGTTAGGTCAGGTTATGTATGTAATAAGTGACCCTATTGACATTACAGCAGGCACAATTTCGGACCGAATTGCTACTGGGAATTGGAATTTGTCCGCGCTAGAAATTGAACTCAGGACCGCGTCATCGCTACGCGCCTCATCCGCCGGTTTATTTCCGTTTAATCACCTAGGGGATCAAAGGTGACTAATTAATGTCCAATGATCATCTAGCGGCTATTCACCACAATAGACGGCCTTCAATCTGTCAGCATTGAATCAATTATATGTTTTACATTTTCATGGACACCTCTGAAATATGCGAATCAATCTAGGCGCCCTGTAACTCAGGTGCAGTCGGATCACGTTAAAGTAGTAAAATAATAAAACTTTATCCTTCACGTCAACGTTTTGAATAAAATGCAAAACGTGTCTGGGATGCAGCCAAAACGGCTCGGTGCGCCCCAAGCGCTGCGGCCTCTTCCCATCTGGATACTTATTCATTTAATACACATTATTATATATAACTAATCAATGCCACCAATAATATTTCTGGAACGAAGTTTCTTTACGCGACTTGTGGTAGGAGCTGACAGGTAGAAATCGTTACAAAACGAAAAAAACGTGGGGTTCCGTCCGGTATAGTTTGGATATTATTATAAGCAGCAGCGCTGGCCGCCAGACTTGTTTACATCACGTAGATCACGTGTTATTTAAATGTGCTCGATGGTCAGAGTAAACTCCCGTTAAATAAAATCATCTTTCAATAACTAACAATTTTATTACTCACTGTGAGTTACATTGTCTGATTAGTACATCGTTCCCGACGGGGGTCCCCCGACCGCGCATACTATTTATTTTTCTACAAAATTATACAGTTATCTAGTCTTGTGCTCTAGGCACAGTCTAGTCATTATTTTTAAAAGGACAAACTATAGTACCTATGAGATTTAACTTATGCCCCTGGTACGCTTTACACTCTCTCATATAACTAGGTACGTAAGCAGACAAAGATAATCAAAACATAAAATATATATCGCTTAAATTTTCAGTTTTATAGACTTAGGTATATGCATCACAATGATCCAACCATATACCATAAATTTGATGTTTTTTTTACATGATGATAAAGTCAAATTTATATTTGGTTAGATACGTTTGAATACTGTGACTGCGAAAATCTCAGCAACGTTAATGCGATAATTACAATGCGATCGGTTGTCAGACAATTTGGTAGTTAAATACATGCCGATCATTTGAATAAAGCAACAGTACCAGTAGTATGCCTACTGCAATGCTGTTTTATACCTAAAAGGAATCTAATAATACTCGTATAAATTGCACCTCATAGAATAATTTACATACATACATAAGTGTAGATAAATACCTAATTTGATTTTGTTTATCGACATGACTAACGTCGAACATACCACGGTACAAAGAAATACTGGTAGTCTTCTTTGTTTTGTGGAATATAATTCGCAGTATCCCCAACCATGAAGTGTCTATTCAGAAACAGACTGCGTCAGTGCCGTGCTCGAGAGCTTGTTTACTTAACATAATATTCTGCACGGACTACGAATTCACTCGTATCCTCGCGTTTTATTGAATCAAAAACCTAGCTACAAATGCATCTAATTCAAACCCAACACACTCACTGCAGTATATCTGAAACTTTCTCCCGGCGCAAATAATAAAACTTTCTTACTAACAAAGGATAACCATTGAGCTTTTCTGTTATTTGCGCTCATTTGTATCAGTTTTGCTTAGTAAGTGCTTTATCGTTTTCATTCGGAGGGGTCAGTTCAGCGGGCAGCCCTTGTTCACCGAAACTTGGAATATAAATTTGGCCACGAGCCTGCGTGTTGTTTGTCCGACAATAGCCCCGTTGCCAACATAAATTATCGGACAACATTCGTCTCTAGTTTACGGACAACGATCGCCTAATATTTACATACCTTACTGCCTTCATACAGATGAATGCTACAGATAAATTTGTACCAAAATATTTTCCCCCTTCATACAATATTCGTTTTTATGACAACGCCTGCCTATCAATAAAGGAAACTTTTTATCGGAGGGCGAGAAAATAGGATTGCAGACTTTTCCTCTTAAGCAGCGTGAAGAAATGATGCATTGTCGCTCTACCGTACATTTCCAAAGCGAAGATTAAAGTCTTTATAAGACGTCTGGAAATCTGAAAAGAGGCTTACGCTTTTGGTACGATATAGAACGTTGTAAGTATCTCGCGGAATCCGACTCGGCATCTCACTAACTTACTAGGTACTTTATTGTAAATACAGAATGAAACCCGATGTGATATATTCCATGAGGCATTTCCCTAATACTTTGCGAAAGTGATTTGGAAACGATGATGAATAGTAATAATGATTTCTTCAAATTCGAATATCCGCAGATGACTTGCAATCGATATTGCTACGCAACAATGTGGGATTTTGGGTATTGGAGAAAATATTGTTTTAAAGATCGATATGCTCAACTTGTCCGGATATTTAGAGCGTAATCTACTCATTTAGACAGACGGATGATTTAGCGCAGTGGTTGAGAGCTTAAGCTGCTCCACACACTGAGTCGAATATTCTCGGGTCCGATTCCCGCACGGGACAAATCTTTGTGTGACCCACAATTATTTGTTTCGGTCTGGGTATTTGTGCCTGTAAATTTTCATGTTTGAAACACACCCACGATACAGGAATAAATCCTAGTGTGGAGTTTTTTTCAATTTCCCCTAACTAGATCCAATAGTCGCAGGTTTGATGCCCGCACGGAACAAATGTTTGCGTAACCCATAAATGGCTGTTTGGGACCGGATCTTTGTATATGTGAATTTGGTGCATATAAACAAAGTTATGGTAAAGAAATAATTGCAAGCGTGTGCGTTTTAACAAAAACAAAGAAGATTTGTTATTTAACTAATTGTATATTTTTACTCGTAGTAGTGCAAAATGTTAAATGATCGATTCAACCTTGCCGCGGTAATTTTGCTTTGAACTCGTGCACTCTGTTGTTCAATTAAGACTCATTAATGTCCACTTGTTAGCTAAACATTGGAAAGTAATGTATAAATCCGTTACCTTCCGCTTAATTTTAACCTTCCGACTTTGTATATTATCTTGAATTGGATTGTTTGTATATTTTTTGCTTTAATTAACATCCTTATTAATTTCGACAATTCAATGATAATATTTAAAAAAATCCAAAACTTTCTCAAACCTAACGGAATATAACTCCCGTTTGCATCCATGAACCCCATAGTTCAAATATCAGCTGGTTCCGCTGGGTTTTTTTAAATAACTCCCCATTTGCGATTGTTACTTGCTAAAGGTATTCAGGAACATTGTTAGGAAACCTACAAGTCCTTAACAAAGACGAGAAAAATCTTTTCCTAAATTTATTACCTCGTTGGTCCGTCGGCACATAGTGCAACTAACATTTACGCGGTCCTGGGTACTTCTTAATCTAAGGTAGGACAATATGGCTCTTCTTTCGAAAGATTTTCAGTCAGCAGTTTGCAGTCTGCCCCCTTTTTACATGACACATCTGCAACATATCATAGGCTGGATTATATTATTTTTTATTCATCAAAACTATCAACTAAATCTACCTGAAAGATCAACACATAATGAACCTTACGGGTGGCTTCATTCAGACTTTCAGATATTGAATCGATCGACCATTCTATGTTCCGTTCTACAAGATACATTATGGATCCCGAGTAATGACGTGTGTCATTAAGTTAGGTTTTTCTGACGCTTATGGACCTAAAATCAGGATAGTTAGGGTGTTTATCTTTTGGCTTTAAGTTGATGGTTTATAGACTCTTTTAGATATACAATACAGCAGCGAGGTATTTTATTCTACGATATTAGAGGTCGCAGGTCATAGAGTAGGGCTTATAATAGCTAAAGATAAATGGGGGTTATCCAACTACTTACATAAAAATAACGGGCTTTATTATTTTACCTAATATTGATCACTCTGTCGTTTTTATGTTTGGTTATTATTATTCAATTGGTATCTATACAAATAAATATAATTGAAGTGTCTGTTTATAATTTTAAAATGACAGCTGAATGACAGACATACGAAATGCATATGGAAGTACATACGGTACTTATAACAAAAAAAAACGTATTTTTAAATTTTTATCTGTTTGTCCGTCTGTTTGTTCCGGCTAATATCCAAAACGGCTGGACCGATTTTGACGGGACTTTCACAGGTGCATAGCTGATATTATAAGGAGTAACTAAGGCTACTTTTAACTTAAAAAAAGATTTTTGGTAAATTCCACGCGGGTAACAGCTAGCTAGCCTTTAAATATAGTCCATAGGTCAAAATGTACAATACTTGACCATGACACATCTTATAGTTGACTAATTAAATATGTATTTATTATATTGATCCTCAATGATACATCCTACTTTGAAATATTTTAACAAAATTTATTTTAATTTCAATGGTTCTCTTTAGGAATATCGTGCTATTAACAATTTTAATGCTGTATTACTTTTCACTCTCAGACAAAATAGTCCGATGCAGAGGGTTTCCCACGAACAGATTAACGTTATCGTAACGTTGTCAAGAAAGTGCCCTGTCACTTTCACCTCTATTTAGTAAATTGCAACTCGATAGCTTCACCCCAAAGTCTTACTAGGTGAGCTTAACCTCTGAAACCAATTCTAAATTACGATAGTAATATGTATCGTGTTTGTATGTAGTTACAGCACATACTTATATTGTACGTGTGCTATCCGTCGTGTGAGTGTGCACACTCGTGTACGCCTCATTAAATTTTGTTTGAATAGAGGGATGAACCGACCGGCTGCCTACTTGGTCAGATAGAGGTGGTACCGTCAGCAATATTATTACAGCGAACTTTAAAAATCAATATATAAAAATAACCAGCAAGTGTACCTGCTTTTATGTGCCTGAATGAATGATCGGAGTCAATCGCATAGAAATAATAATCATATTAAGTTATCCATGCTCAATCGAAACGGAATTAGGCGATACTTGATCAATGTGTCATCAATTACGACTTTAGTATTGAGTATATTGCGGTTATAAGACTATCTGTTGGATTAATTGGACTTTCTCCAAAATTGCAAAATGAAAAATAAATAGGATAGCATAGTATCCAACTTACGGTCGTTTTTGGTTTAAGCATGTGAAAATAAGTATAGTTTAAATGAGGAACTATAAAGATTTTTTCAGTAATTATTTGACATTTTGTTTTTATCACTTGGGTAAATCAAACTTCATATACTTAAATCAGAAACCTATTATCATGAATCATCACTTGTCATAAAAAATCTCATGTATTTTCCGTTACCTAATCCTCAGATTAACAAACACATTTTAGTATACAAAAATCCTATTCCCTTGGTCCAGTTCAAATCATTAAAGCGTGAAGGACTTAAGATACATGTAGGTATGTAAGGATAGCTTCTAGACAGCCTTGTATACAAGCTGACCACTAATGCCGGAAAGAGCAAGTTACATCCATTACGCTGTGACAATACACAATGGGCAAAAACGTTCTCAAGTTACACCGGTTTTTGTTACGAGAAGGTACCACTTGCTTTTAAGCAAATGGCAAAGTTGCCCCAAACAAGTTCACGTTTTGTTTACATGCCTAACTCTTAGGCTTTAGACTTTCCCTCAGAAAGTCTAAAATGTACCAGAAAGTTTTAAAAAATAGCCTAGGGGAAAGGCTTACAAAACAAGAATGTTCTAAAACTGTAGATACGACATTATACATTTTGCATCATAAGTTCTACATTTAAACTTCACTTCCTATAAATTTGTAGCTTCAATATTTGTTGAAATTTGTTTCTTTTTTGATAATTGGGCTGTCATAAGAGATATCATTTGTTAGGTTGTCGATTCTATGTCATAGCGCTGACTAATCTTGATCAATCGTTGGTGTTCTATATAGAACAGGAATCACGATGTCCTAAATTGTTAAGTATTAAGTGTGAGATGATCTACAATGCCTCGTTGATCTTGTAACGTGGCTTGTGACTGGTAATAACAAAGCCCAGGGTTGTACTCCTAGGTCGGCCAAATTTAGTTTTTTATTTAGAAAGTACTTCGCAACAGTACAGAGTCTGAAGTTCTGCAATGGGCTGTTCCTATTACAATGATATCTAACATCATCGGCAATATAAAGGTGTATGCAGTACAATACTGCTTGGAGAATATAAGGGTAAAGGGGTTCATTTCTTTATAATTTATGACTGCTGTAGCCCGTGAAATATGTTTACGAGGATAGAACTCTTTAGTTCTCATATCATGCAGTACAAAACCTTCAGTGTTACAAAACTCAATAAAACATTGAAATCCTACGGAAAAGAAATATCTCTTACCGCACCAACTGCACCATTGGTTGTACCAAGCAAAAACTTCAATTTAACAAAACTGATATTGACATCCTGAATCGGAAAAAGAAAATCTCCTATCGCACTATTGGTTGAGTCAAACTGTTGCACTACGTGGATAAGCCATCCCATCTAGTACCCATAGTAATAAATGTAAGTAATCCCATATAAGGTGTATAAAAATATTCCCTCCCCATCTTAACACATCCCTCACATGCTATCGCTACACGCTACAGGAGCATCGGCTGAATAGTTCCAGACGGGCCGGAGCCACAAACATCACCGCTCCATCACTGCGCCATCTCGCGAACAAACACCGACACTACGTCTATTCACGTACACACACATGTTCTGTAATAAAACCCTCAATACTCGTCACAAAGGAGCCAGCCTCTTTCACGTCGCGATGAGGTCCTGTCTTATGATCGAGTATGTAATAGCTACTTATTTATGTCTGATACTGCGTATTATATTTTATTCTTGATGCTGAAATCAATACTTATATATTGAAATCTGAAAACACCATAATATGCGGGAACTAAAAATAAATAAAGTAAACAACATCACGCCTACAACCCCAAGCGGAAAAAGGCAAAGGGCCTCTCTCGTTCGATCTCCTTATTTCGTCAAGGATATTATGGCCCAGTATAGTAGGGAGCGAACCTAATGTCATTATTGCGGGCACAATTACATATTCCAGACGCTACTGAGAACTTTTAGACAGAAAAACCAGTATATAATGTAATAATGTAAGCCCTGTTAGGAAACTGTTCCACTGCTGGGCACGGGCCTCCTCTCCAACTGAGAGGGTTTAGGCCATAGTCCACCACGCTGGCCCAGTGCGGGTTGGCGAACATCACACACCTTCGAGAAACTCTTAGGCATGCAGGTTTCCTCACGATGTTTTCCTTCACCGTTAAAGCAAGTGATAATTAATTTTAAATACGCACATGCTTTCGAAAAGACAGAGGTGCGTGCCTGGGTTTGAACCCGAGACCTCTGACTTTGCAGTCCAACGGTCTAACCACTAGGCTATCACTGCTTTTATTCATTAAACACAGAAAAACCAGTATTTTTATTCATTTAAAAAAAAATAGTTATAAGTTTATAAGTAAAATTCCGGTGTGTGCTCGTAATTCTTGTATTAAGCGGCTTGACTTATTTTGATGTTTGTTTTTCTTAAGAGTCTCCTGGACCGTTCTTAGGTACACAATTATAATGTTCAGACGTCACGAAAAATGTAACGTAGTCATTATTTTAGTGCAGTTAAGTTTGATTAACCTACCTTCATTTTATATGAACAACAAAATATCGTTATACCAACATCGAACGAGGAAAATACCATCTTCCATTCGTCCTCAGCAAAGGTATTCAATCTTACTCTACGCCCTTCACATAATAATGTCTCTGTAAATTCTCTTACGGATGCAATTCACTCTGCGCTTACAATTGGAACTCACTAAGCATTCAAATGCTCTCAATACATTCCGCTATGCAGGACCGACCGGGTCCGTGGCAGACACAATGGATGCCAGTCTGCCCGGGAATTTGGCTTCGATGTACCTACCCATACGCTTAATTACATGTACACTGCCTATCACGAATATATGTCAATTCGCCTATATCCATTCATGGTGCGATGCCGCTTTGATCAAATAAAATAGTTGGGAGAGGTGGGATCCATATCCGAATATGCTGAGCGATTGACTAGTAATGCCTGAATATATATGAATGATTGAGATCGATTGGGTGTATCATTCTTAAAACTACCGAGTAGGTAGGTACCTGGAATATTCCATTTTGTGATTATAACTAACCTAACCCTTACAAAACTTTATCGAGAACCTCTTACTCTCCCAAACTAATTATAAAGACAAACTATTAACTGAAATATATACTTGATTTTTAATAATTTTCCATCGAAACGGAACGAATGAAATAACAGGCAAGTATTAATATAAACATATATAAAGAAATCTGCATTTTTCATATAAACCATATAAAATTGGAAGTAAGTTTTTACTATCTATTCGTTTAATATCTTTGAATATCTACAAATAAATACGTACATTTCGAGAACACTACCACGTTTCTCACAGCTGAAATAGCTGCCAATAGATCGTCTATCTTAGAATTCTCTGACTAATGCTGGCGGCTTTAAGATTAGTCCCTTGAATTGCGCCTTCAAATGCCACAACCCCACAATGGATGCCAATCGTGAATTGCCAACCACAATCATTGGGAACATCGTAAATTATACAGCTTTATAAATAACCAAGAGCAAAATTTCGATACAAACATTTATTTGATGGAAGAATTCCGAATTTCTCACTTATTATGTAAATGCTTACAATAATTAATGGTAATGTAATATTCTAGGCTGTGACGAATTTATATAAATTCAGTAGATATTTAGTCTGCCTGTCTAGCTAACGTTACATTCTTGTAATCCAGAGAGCAGCCTAGCTTCTCATTATAAAAGTACTATAATCTTAAATGTAAATATTACTTTTGTAGACACATTTAATACTTGATTGATATGTGCTTATTAAATGAACATACTTGTATATACTACGACCACTTGATCCGTAAGTTAAGAACTTAAGTCGCTCCGACTACTGGCGTCTACTCGCAAAATCGACAACGACAGTTCGATCCCTGCACGGGACAAACCATTGAATGATCCATGTTTCTTGAATGATTATGTTTGCATGATGTTTTTGTATGTAAATTGCATGTTTGTAAAAGCTCCCACGACACAAGAATAAGTCCTGTTTGGACTACCTGTTTTAATATAAAATGTGTGCTCTCTCACACATCAATATTACCACATCCTACAACAGCAAAACAAAATAATGAATTCAATCAGAAATTCGAATTCATTCGTGCAGCTAAAGCGATAGCGGTGATAGACAATAACGAATTAAAATAACAACGTTTTAATACGATCGGGGATGCCATAATAATTTTGGAAGCGATGAACAATCGACCGAACATGTTTGTATTAAAATCTGTATTGGTTTCGCGCAATGAAATTGGTCGACCGCTGAAATGAGGAGTGCGACCGCGCCGCCTGATGTTTTACATATCGAGTGATTATATTGTCCTTCCGTGCGTTGCGGTACACAGGTTGATTTCATATTCATTCGTATGGAAATTAACATTATAAATGTGGCCACCAACGCGTGAATCATACGCTTAGACGGATATGAAACGTTTTGTTACCCCGAGTCCACTCGGATCTCGGGACGTCCATTGTAATAATTTCTCTTCATGACTGAAAGTTATGAATGGATTTTATATAAATTGAAACGTCTTTTAAGCGTAAAATTGTTATGAATACAATATTTTACTGAGAAAATTTATATTTAATATTTTGAAAACCGTTTCCATCATCGATTTTTTTTCCTGAAAATTATTTATTATACGCGACGCATTAATACGTGTAAAATAAGAGATAAATTGTTAGTCCTAACAATATCCATTACGCTATCAAGCTGAACTCAAGGACTTGCGAAAGAACTCTTATAAATTAATACCTATAGTTGAATAAAAATGCCAAAAATGATTTGCAGACAAACAATAATGTGACCTCCCGACGCATGATGCAACCTTAATCAATTAAAATTCTATTGTTACAGGTTCCAAGAACAGAATGCGGTTATTCCGTGCAAGGAGATTGTGTCAAAGGAGCCACGTACAGATCTGACGTCTTCCACACACTTTGTTGAATGTCACTCGCCATGGATAGAAGACTAATTGCTGTTTTGGCGGTCACCGCCCACTTGTGTGAGTACTAATTATTCTGCCGACAAAGCCTTATGAAACTTAATCATAGAACAAAATGAGATATATTTGATGAGATATATTGTACGCAATAGGTGCCTTTAATTATATAAAAATCAATATTCTATTGCAATATTTAGAAGTAACTCGACAAATTTTTAGCTGCACAAAAATATTACAATAAAACCCCATAATACTATTTAAAAAAAATATAATGGGACTAAGTGGAGAATGTAAATAGGATAAACATACGTAGCGTGTAGTTTGGCTAGCGATCAGGAGGTTCTGGATTCGAAACCTATGAGTATATATCTTCAGCCGAAAGACATCCACTGCAAGATAAAGGCCACTCCTAAAGAACGCAACAAAGCATTATTGGAGCTTAATATTGAAAAATGTCAGTGGCAGCCCAGAGTCTGAAATGATGCCCCTGTATAACGGCTATAAGCTAACCCCCTGTAACTTAAAGACGAAATGTCGTCAACAACGAGAATACATAGTACACCCCTGTCACCCTCGCTTGATAAAGCGTAACGATCTTTAATTATTTTATATCATTACGTACTGTTAGGTCCGGGCACTCAGTTGTTACAAAAATACAACAAGATTGCTAGACACTTATTTATTATGTATTCCACAATTATTATAACTAACTACATCACACGCGAGACTTTCTTAAGGTCTTTGCCGTGTTCAGACCCCTTTAGTAGCATAGTTTTCTCGAGCCAACCGACAGGCACAAACCAGGTCCATAGTAGGGCAGTAATGAGACTAATTACCAAATGAATAATGACTGACTTTTGTTAAATACCCGGGGCTTAAAGGCATAAAGTCATTAATAGAATAGATATAAAGTAGGAACTGCAATTCAGCAATATAGCCGTGGGAGTTAGGGATGCAACATTACGAATGTCCTATAAAAAATATCACTAAATACAAAACGATGTGTATATTTGAAAGACAAAAATACATAAAGATTTGGACTAAAGTAATTGAAAATACATAGATTGGAATAGAGGAGGTCTGAGGGCCCCGATCCGTATCTAAGGTGGACTATCGCAGCCCACTTGCTGGCAAATGGCGCGGAAGTAACAAGGATATAGCGACACGACCCTAGAATTTGTTACTCCTATTCCAATACCAGAGGTGGAATAGAATTTTATTTTCCCACCGGCGTGTTTTAAGTACTTTTAAGTACGATATATGGACGTGGAAATCAAGTGTAACGCTTTGCAAGGAAGGCTATATTTAGATTTCTACGAATTATTATTAATATTAGAAATACAATATGCATACATATATTTTTTTTTTTATACTTAGCCCCACCCTAGGATTTATTCCTGTGTCGTGAGTGCGTTTACAAACATGAAAATTCACAAACACAAATACCCAGACCGGAACAAATAATTGTGAATCACACAAAGATTTGTCCCGTGCGGGAATCGAACCCGCGACTATTAGACACAGTGGGCTCAAGCTCAAGCTCTTAACCACTGCGCTAAATCGTCCGTCTTTGTTTGTTGTCCTGTGCTCATGTTGGTGTACAATGAAGTGTACTCTATCTACATTGACGGACGATTTAGCGCAGTGGTTAAGAGCTTAAGCCGCTCCGCCCATTGTGTCTAATAGTCGCGGGTTCGATTCCCGGACAAATCTTTGTGTAACCCACAATTATTTGTTTCGGTCTGGGTATTTGTGCATGTGAATTTTCATATTTGTAAACGCACCCACGTAAGAGGAATAAATTCTAGTGTGGGTTAAAAAAACGTTTATCTATCTACAATTCTTTATAAGAGGTATTATTTTAGGCACATTTTGGGTTACAAAGGGCGGCAGTTGTTATTAAAAGTAGGCAAAGACAAGTACGTTTATGAAAAGAAACGAAAGTAATTATATAAAATAAAGCCTGAGGTGCCCAAATTTATAGTATCAAGTTCTTATTATAACAAACATTAAAAATAAACAAGCAAACACCGTCACCTCTATATACCCGAAGCGGGAGTGGTGGAGATGGACTGTGACCCACCCACTTTTCGTCGACCATGTTAGATCCAAGTAGGAGGCGACATTATTGCCATTATAACTGGCACAATGCCAGACTTCGAACTGATACTAGAATTTTTTCACAATATTTAATATTATTCGCCACTAGAGCGACGAGAACTATTTATTATATATGTAAATTATTTTAAATTAATAAATCTGTGAGAGTAGAGCAAGCCAGAGAGGTATGTAAGGAAAGAACCTGTTGGAACTCTGTACTCTCTGCATACCCGGCAAAGGATCTGGCGTGATGATATAGATAGTAGAATAGCATTTGTTAATATGCTGCATGCACTACAAAATAATAAGAATAATTAAATGACCAAGAAATTAAAATCTAATACACACACACACACACCGTCACGCCTATATTCCCCAAGCGGGGGTGGCAGAGGTATACTGAGTACACCCACGTTTCGCCGAAGATGTAAGGTCCCATGTAATAGGGGGCGAGCCTATTGACATATACCGGGCACAATTCCAGACTCCGGACTCATACTGGGAAGTTTTTTTTTCGTTAGATACCTTCATTTGTCCGACCTAGGATTTGAACCCAGGGCCTCGTGATCACCAAGCGATGCGATTTGCCACTAGACCGACGAGGCAGTAAAACCTAATGTTTACAGTAAATGTACACAATATACACAATATAAAACAGTAGGCTAAAAGCATAGGCAGTAGGCTAAACTAGGTGTATAAAGCTGTATCTTAAAATGTAGAAGTCTCAAAGGTCGTTATTTTTTAAGAAAAACATCTTCTAAAGACGTTTACACGTCATTTACCTGACTATAGCCGTATTTAACTCTGTTTGTAAACACCCTCCCTTTTTTAAGCCATATGAAGGTACTATTACACATCATTTACCAACCAATGGTACTGAAGTAACGCCGTACTGAGTTTTCGCCTTTATCGGGCCATTTTCCTCTGAGCTTTGAACATAAAGTCTCTCGACGAGCTTGACATAAGTACAATTTGTGGGGTGACTTATTGATGATTGACGAGTTTAATGATGCTCGAATGATACCGTAAACATAATGAAGTTTCTAGTCTACAAATAATTTATTCTTTCTTTTTAATATGGCAGTATTGGACCCAATACTAATTGTCTATCTATCTATGTTTATCATCACGGCAGATCCCTTGCGGGGTAGGCAAAGAGTACAGAGTTCCAACTGGTTCTTTCTTTTGGTTTCATATAAGCCTAATCTTGAACATGGCTAATCTGAAGATAACACACGGTCTATTTGGTCATGGTAACTTCGAGAAATTATAGTTTAATGATACTCCAGTGGCATATAGAACTTACACTAAAACTAATTGTCAAGACAGAAAATTGGTTTTAATCCAACGCGCTAGTGTAGTTGGCGGCGTTGAAAATAATTATAATGACTGTCAAAAAAATTGATTATAATTTCGTTGGTCTAGCGGTGAATTACGACCAAAGGTCCTGGGTTCAAGACCAAGGGTCAAATCTTAGGCCAGACAAATGTAGTCTTTCTGTCGAAAAATTCCCAGTATCAGACCGGAGTCCAGAAATGTGCCCGGTATATAGCATTAGGCTCGCCTTCTTTTATATGAACCCTTACATCGTCTACAAAAAATGGATGTACACTATACACCTATGCCTCCCCCCCTTTGGGAAATATAGCCGTGACGATGTTTATTTATTTTATTTTATCTGAACTCTTTCGTAATTTGCTAATTACAGATAACCTAGTATTAGCTGATGGACCGATCTATGATGGACAAGGAAAGCCTGCGGTTCCAGCATCAGATAGCAACTTCATCACGCAAACAGTCTACGGATTTTTAGACTTCACCACAACGATAGGAAACACTGTTATGGTCTTCTCACCTCAATCAGCGCCGCCACCAGGTCACTTTCTTGTTTTAATTATAATCTTGTTGTATTTAAAGAAAAAAAAACTTAATTTTGAAATACTTTTAATGGTTACATACTAATAATTTCATAATCTACACATATACAGTAATCTGGTAGTATGCTAATATATATTTTAATACAATTAATGAACAAAAAAGCGTTGTAATAGTTTTTTTTTCTGTTTTCAGAACCACCGAAAACTGAAAAATCTGTGCAAGAAAATATCATTGAAACAAAACCGCCGCCACTATCCGTCACCAGCGTAAAACCAGAGGCGATAAAACCAAGCAAAATATCTGATAAGGATAAGACTAATAAGCCAGCAGGCCCAGCGGTCGTATCCAGTGCAGTATCAGTAGTATCTTCTCCACCTAAAAAAGACAATAAAGTTGCCAATGTACCTAAATCTGTCGCAAAAGAACAAAAACAAATTATTACTAAAGTAGAAGTAGTAGCGGGCCCGTCTAAAATTGTCGAAAGTAGCTCACCTAAGCAGCCAACACAGAAACCTAATAAACCAAGTCCGAATAATCCTAACAACAAAAAAATTGAAGGCGTTAAAAGTATAACTAGCATAGTCAGCAGTAAAGTCGAAGTGAAACAAGGACCACCGGCTTCGATTGTAAGTTCTAAAGTAAACAGCGTCGTCCAAATAAAATCTAGCCAGTTGGACGAGGAACCCGCTATTTTAGTTACTAATAATAATATCGGTGAACCGGAATACGATTTTCTCTCCCGACAGCCGTCAGAATTTGTTGAAGAGACGTATAAAGTTATTAATATAAGACCGTCAAAAACTCATGGCCCGAAACTAAAGCATGGCCATAAGAACAGAGCGCACCAACCAACGCCTCCGCCGGAAGACGAAGATCATCCACTTGGTTTGGTCACGACACTTGGAGGCACTATTGTCAAAGACGGACTTACAACTATACATGAAACCAGTGTGATTGGAACTTATATTTCTGGCAAATATGCGCAAGTACTCAACAGCAACTCTAAAGTACTTCAACAATCTGGGCATAGAGGCAAGATATCTCCTAGTCCTACGCATAGAATATTAAAAACGGCAGCTCCTTCTATAGTTAAGAATCACAGGCACAATTTAGAACCAACTCCTTCCATTAATGATGATGACAACAACTTTGGAAAAACTACCCGAAGGCAAACTAACAGCGCAGCGTCTTTCAAGAATCGTCACAGAGCACAAAACATTAACGTTGAAAGTGATGTGAGTCATGATAACAATCCACCAAGTCAGAGTAAGAAATTCAAAAACAGGAACACATCTCACGCTCAGCGGACGCAAAGGTAACACATTTCTATATAGTATGACAAAACCGTGTATGATTTTTACATACGTGTTTTGTGTTTCTGAACGTCGTATTATTGCCGACTATCCCATTCATTTAAAAATATAGAAGCATGAATAGCATGTTTAAAAATAACAAATTTAATTAACTGGATTAATAACTTATTAATGGCTGCATGCTTATGTATTTCTGACATTATCGGCAATTGTAATTATTCTTATTTTCAGTACTCGGTTTGGTCGACCAGCGAATGCGCCTCAACTGGCAACCGTCTCTGTTTTCAGTGAAACAGCGACACCTTCATTTTCCAATAGGAGGAAGAACAGCCGTAATTCAGGACATAAGACGACAGTGACACCTTCGAGCAACAATGACAACCAGTCGAGACGCGGATTCAAACCTCGTGTTCAACCAACACCTGTTGAACAAGCAGCAGCAACCTCAACCAGTGTTTACAAATTCAAACTAAACCGTGCGCCTGGAGCTGGACGGTGGCAGTATAAAACAAGCCCGAAGCCTAAAGTAACCATTCGAAAGTTTAGTGGTGAAGATGAGCAACAAACAACACCAAATCCAAATCCTCTTCTAGATGATCCTCAATCCAATGATATATCTCCACAAGCAAGATCTGACAACGATCTTGAGCTGTCAGGCTCGCAAAGTGGTCCTGGTACTCTTGTTGAAAATGACACGGAAGACAATTCTATTGAAAAACCACCGATAGTAGAAACATTAAAAGTAGAAATTTCGACTCCCGCTGATTTTAGAGATGTTTATTATGAAATAGCTACTATCAAGTCTCCATATACCTTTCAGGTAAAATCAATTATTTTTATGTTCCCACTTAAAAACTATCAAATTTACTTCCCACTTGGTCTAGTGGCGTAAATGCGCGTGCAATCATGAGGTCCTAATATCAAAATCTAGGTCGGACAAAGAGTAGTTTTTCTAAGTTAGTTTGACTGAAAATTATCAGTATCAGTCCGAAGTCTGGAATTGTGCCCGATTTAATAACAATGTAGGCCCATCACATTGGGACCCAACATCGTCGGCGAACATTGGGTGTACACAGCACACCTCTGCCAGCCGCACTTGGGTAATACAGGCGTGACGGTATTTTTTTATGTAAACAATTACTTTAATTTACAAACAATAACAATGTATGTTAAGAATCTTACCTTTTACCTTCTTTTTTACAGGTTGGACGCGTTAAAAATACTCGTATAATTACAGTTACATCTACCATAGAAAAACGGATAGAACCTACAGCGCTTAATTCGCAAATTTCTCTCAACGAACCGTTGACAGAAAACATATTAGCGACAGCATCTGCCTATGAAAAGGATCATAATCTCTTAGACTCAAGTATAGCCACATTACCAGCTATAACGTTAACTTCCGGCATGGAAACCCCACCGCTAGAAACTGTGACCGAAACATTTAGTACGACTCAAAACATGTTAAAGACACACATCCTACCAGTAGTAAAAGATGTTAACATTACAAGCAGCTTAACATTTATACAAACTTACCAAATTACTCGACTTGTAACTGCAACTAAAACATTGCCACCCATGGACTTCTTCCAATTTATCCCAAGTAAAACACTCAAGGAATTCAATAGCCGCTTGGATGAAGCAGGATCAGAATTACATTTGGAATTAGATTTTGGAGACAGTAATGAAGACGAAGACGGAGTACCGAGGCGTGTATTTCCACCGGATCTAGACCTCGCTAATATCGGATCTGATTTCGATCTAACAGAAGTCGACAAATATAGACTAGCAGAAAATCATTTGAGACTAAAGAAAGCCCACGGACAGAACAAAGGAAATCACGTGACAGAAGCGCCTAGCGCACCTACCCCGGCTCTCTCGCCAGAGCAAGCGCAACAACTTGCTCTCTTGAGACTTTTAAATCCAGCGGCAGCTGCGCAAATTCCTGACGTAGTAACCACGTCAAAGCCAGTTCTTAAATTTGAAACAATATACGAATCACACGTTATTCCTATTTTCGATGGCAAGAGCACTATTCAGAGCACGATTTCTAGACCAGTCGCAACAATCACTAGGACGGAATATGAAATCGGAACAAGCAGTCTACCAGCTTTGCCTTTGCAGACAATCAACCCGCTTTTCCCGCAACAGTTCTCTGTAACATCCACACCAGTGGTAGTGAATACAGAAGTGACAGCTACAGATAGTCAAATTTTGAAATTAACCTTTGGAGCGAAGACCTTGTACACCACGTTGTTCTCGACGAAGGTCGTCCCAACGGTGCTAACATCCTATGTGACGTCTTCCGTCCCGGTGGCAGTGCCACCGAGTGCCCCTGGGTACCCAGGATACTTCCCAGCGCCATTCGCACCATACCCATACGTAGGATAAGTGCACCACTAATTTTAAATGACTAAGTGCGAACAATTAAAGCATCCATCAACTTAATGTTTGACCAGTGTTTGTAATAATAACATAAATAAGTTTGAACTAGAAACGAAACTGAAACGTGAATGCACTGTTGTAGTGCACGTGATAAACTATATTGCGAGTGGGTGAACAGTAAACAGTGCAAAAGCAGCAGAACGTTAGGATTTATAGCTTTTGAGAAAACACGAAGACTCTAAAGTAGTATTTCTTATAAAGTTTCCTCAGCTCGACGCTGCTGTGTGCGTGCTAGCTAACTCAACTCCATGTGGAGATATTGTTTACCGACGTGTAATAGTCATATGTTACGCAAATTACTCTGTATCCAGTGACTGCTTTGTAAATATTATTATTTATGATTTATTTTCTGTAAATACTTACATAAATGTAAAACGTTTATTAGATAATATTAAGCTGAAGTTGTAGATAGCTTTTTAAATGTATTTTAGGATATTGTGTACATGTATTGCTTTAAATAAATGGGTTCTATACAATAAAAACAGTAGTAATTGGACTTAATTTATCCTCATGAAACATATTTTCTATAATATGTTTCAAAAGATATTATGCATTTCATTAAAGTGAATTTTTGAAAACTTTCAAACAATAAATGGTCCTAGTTTAGTAATCCCAGATCTTAAATTAAAAGCGAACGCATAAATTTCACAATTTCATAGAAACCAAATTAAATTTCAGCAAGAAAAATATAGAAATTATTCCAGATCCCGAGTCTAATATTTCAGAGAGTTGAGAGGTTTATTTCCCATGATATCTTAATTAAAGCCGTTTCATACTGAGCGGGGGTGCCGAAAGAAACAAAGAGGCCTTTAACTTATGAAACTAAGATTAATGGCATCTGTTTAGTAAACTTATTAAGTAAACCTAAAGCTTAAATTGAACTTTTTCATTATCGTCGTATTTTTATACACCGGTAAAAAAATCATGGCTAAAGTTTCGTTTTGTTTGCCTAAAATTTGTGTTCACAGTAACTCAGAAGACCCGGATATAAATCTTAATCTAAGTAAGTAGAAAAATCACCCTGCTTTCTTAAAATGTTACATGTAGGTATCTATTAAAAATACCAATACCTGAAAAATGGATAGAGAGAGGTGGAGAGAAACATTGGCTACGAATAAATGCTTCGAAGGTTTTTAATTCGTTAAAAGTACCTATTTCGCGATTTACATAAGGCTTATTAGCAGAGTAATATGTACAGAAGTGGGCATGAACATGAGTAATGTGGGCATGTGAAATTTACATACGTCTTGTACGCTTCCGTATGCACTGCCGCGACTTACAGTTTCGCGCTGTCCATTTTTATAATATTAATTCCACTGCGCAATCCCGCATAAATAAGCTGAACAGCTAATAACTGACTGCCTCGTTGGTATAGTGGCAAAGCGCATCGCTTGGTGGGCCTGAATCCTAGGTTGGAAAAATGAAGCTTTTCTAACGAAAAACTTTCCAGTATAAGTCCGGAGTCTGGAATTGTGCCCGGTGTATGGCAATAGGCTCTCCTCCTATCACATGGGACCTAACATCGTTGGCAAAAGTTGGTGTACTCAGTACACCACCGCTTGGGAAATATAGGCGTGACGGTGCTAAAAACTGTTTCATGGCAACCAAAAGATTTTTTTTCTGTGCTCACGAAAATTAATACTACCTTCACAGCTACCACGATTACCTAATCGTTATCATATTTGTATGGTGGAAATAAAAAAAAATATATACTGTATCTATTATCTACCTACTCTAAGAATACTTAATGCAGTAAATACTTTATTACGATTTTATTCTTAAGAATATTTTCCAAGACTAACATACAGACGCAAAGCTTATTCGCACATTTCAATGGCTACGGTACACGTCCAGGCAGCCACAAAGCAAATATTGTCTGTTGGTATATTTTTCTATCCTCTTAGAGGATCGTCGCATGCAGTGTGCCGAGCAAATATAAAATAAAGCTCTCATTTTTCACCCGCTGTATACTGCGTCAAACAAACGCCTTAGACCATGTTAGAGAGTAACTAGATATACCTACATACTTTCTATAAAATATTATTGTAGTAAATAAATCCTAGCGGGTAAAAGCTAAAAGCATACGTCACAAAGTCTCTAGTTGACGTCATTCGGTAAAGATGATGATTATGAAATAAATATCACTACTTACTGCACTTACAGAACTGCCTCCTAAAATTATTTAGATATACAACTATATATAATTTGTAAAAGAAAGCTTATAATATAATGTCTATATGTAAGGCGTAACATAAATAACGCAAGACCTCAAACACCCCGATTAAAGAATTGCTTCATAAATTCAAAACGATACCCAAATTTTCATATTTAAAGATTTTACCCTTTTTTTAAGCACTTTTATTAACAATAAAATTAACAATAAAACTTGTACGTGTATGTTTGCGTTTTGAGAAATACGTTTTAGGAATGCATTTGAAATCTCCTTATTGCTATGAATCAAGAATAAATTTAGTTTTTATAGCGCACTGAAGGAGTGCAAGCATTTTTTGCAAATTTAAAAAAAACGTAATATACATTTTAATGTATATTACGTTTTTTTATAGTAATAGTTGAAATCAATTCCATTACCGATTTAGAACAAACTACTTTCAGGTCTTGGGTTTATTATATTACACCTCGTATACACCTATGGTACGCATTTAGTTTTACTATGAATAACTTTTTAAGAAATTAATGGTGAAACACTAAAATAAATTAAAAGTTTTGATTTTTCTAGAAAAGTGTAATATTTGAGCTATTCATTTTTTACTGGGGGCACTGATATCATGGTAGGAATAGGTGGTTATATATTTTCATTATTCCCTCACATCTTTGGCCAGGTAAGCCGTCATAGAATTCTGATCGAAATTCTTATACTGTTCTGAACACACTATTTAATGAAACAGCGTTGATCAGCCATTACATACCAAATGTATGTATAAACAATGTCTTAGCCTAAAAATGTTAGGTAAGTAGATACGATAAAATATATAATTAAGCTGTTTCACTTGACCAATAATTTTACATGCAAAAACATACCCGTTACGGTGGAAATCTGTGCGAATCCCCTCGGTTTCAGTGCTCGCTGATTGAACGAGGTTAGATGAAATCGGCTTATCGTACGCCGATGGCGAGAGGGACCGGGGAATAATTTCATTTGGTCGTGCATCGGCCGCGACCGAAGCGAGCCGTCGGGACTCTCATGCAAATTGACAATGTGCCTCCATACGAGACTACCTGTGCCTCTGCTTCACTCAATAATGATGCGAGTCGAAAAAAAAATGAATAAGGGATCTGGCGTGATAATATAGATAGAATAATAAGTCAAGAGTCTCCGTAACCGGCGAGCGTGTATGAGACGAACTATGAGAGTCGAGGAAGCCAGAGAGGTATATAAGGAAAGAATCTGTTGGAACTCTGTACTCTCTGCCTACCCCGCAAGGGATCTGGCGTGAGGTTATAGATAGATAGATAGATAGAATAATGTATCTCGGCGTCATTGGTCTCGTGGTGGATAATGCGCGTAGTGATTACGGGGTCTTAAGTTCGAAACATTGCTAGAAGGAAGTGTAGTTTTCCAATTAAATTTTTAGTGTCAGTCCGGGGTCTGCGATTGTGTCCGGCACAATTGGTGGTAAGATCGCCTTCTATTACATTGGGACAAAAAAGAAAAGACACAGTTCGTTACCATCCACACTTGGGGAATATCTATAGGCATGAATAAAGTCCTGACGTTGTTGTTTTAAGATGAAATTGGAAACGGCCAATTACAACGCTGATTTATTGTTTCTCTCATACCCGCTAGAATAAAATAAATAATATTATGTCCTGCGTCGAACCACTAATGATTTGTGAACTTATCATAAATAAGCTACACAAATAAAAATCTATAAAATGTGTTAGTAGAGTTTTGCCTAAAAACAGACAAAACAAAACAAAACGTAAATAAAAACAGACAAAACTCTAATAACACGTTTTATAGATTTTTATTTACTCAATATCTTGCCGATATGAAAAACAAATCCAGATATGTATTCATTTCTAATGAGCTTTATATAGGCTAAAATAAAGAAAGGGTCTAAACAAGTCGGGATCTTCTTTAATACATTAATTGCCATGCCGCGGATATAATGTGTGTAAGCAGCTCCTATGATTGAGTTGAGGTAAGTAACAAATTATTGATATTGTTGTAATGTTGTTTTATATAAACTAAGAGCTCTGTGACTTATTTTGACAAACGATTACACATATTCCTTGATGCTTATTTTTTTAATCGTGACCTAATCGCCCCCTGCACCCTTCTGACTGGAAAGTTACATGCTCACCCTTTTGCTCGGTGCAGTTGTAAAATCCCTCAGCCAAACAGCCAAAAATATTCCGATTAAAACACTCACACATGACTCACACCAATGACTATACTATCTATCAAACGATATCGATCTTCACACTAGCCAGTATCAAAAATCGGCAATTTCATACCTAAGGACCTAATACGAGGCATGCCTTTTAAGTTTTGTCGTTTGAAGAAAAAAACACAACTAGAACCTTATAGTACTTTTTAATGTTTTTCAAAGTATGCACCACGTAGCTTAATACACTTTTCCATTCGCTCAAACCAGTTATTATAACATTTATTCCACTCTAAAGTGGGGGTGTTCAAAATGGCTGACTTGAAAGCGTCGACTGCTTCTTCACCGGACTGGAACCTTTGACCACAAAGACTTTTCTTAATTTTAGGAAATGTAGAGAAATCTTTAGGGCTTAGGTCAGCACTGTATGGAGGATGGTCACTTTTTCCCGCTTCAAATACTCAATCGTTTGACGAGCGCTGTGTGAGCTTGCGTTGTCGTGGTGCAGGATGATGCTTCGCTTTGAGTTCGATTTTCGAAGTTCGGCGATGACTTGTGGTAAAAAAACTGTGGTATACCACTCTGCGTTAACCGTTCTACGATCTTTAAGTGCAATAGTCGCAACATGGCCGGTTTTTCCAACGAACGTGGCCACCATCTTCTTTGAAGTGCTTCGAGTACGAACAACTTTAGTCGGCTTTGGCTCGTCTTGAAAGACCCAGATTGTAGATTGTTGTTTCGAATCAGGATCGTAGGCATAGATCCAAGATTCGTCACCACTGATGATGTCGTAGACGTGATTTGAATCTCCTCGGTTGAACCTTTGCAGAGTTTTCTTACACCATCTGACGCGTGCCGCCTTGTGATCGTCGGAAAGCAGATGCGGTATCCAACGGAAAACTAGCTTTCTCACACCAAGCGCTTCATGCAAGATCTTCTGAATGGTTGTCCCTGAACACAGCAATTATGCTATCTTCAGTGAAGGCGGATTCTGGACGTCCTTTGCGAGATTTGTCACTAACACTAGTATGTCCACGCTGGAATTCTAAATACCAGCGTTCGACAGTCCGCAGACATGGGGCTTAATCACTGAACACAGATGTTAGCTCTTCAAAACACTGAAGCCGTGTCAGGCCTCTTCTAAAGTTGTAGAAAATTATTGCACGAACATTTTCCTTAGAAAGATTCATTTTCGTACGTAACCTGACAGATTCCCATCGACGCTGTGACTAAACAATAACATTAATCCTAATACTTTCAACTGTTTTGAGATTCAAAATTTAAACACATTCGAATATAGAACAGTTCCAAATTCAAAATTGCCGGGAAATGTGGAAACGACAGAACTTAAAAGGCATGCCTCGTATATCATCAAACCAGATCCCTTGCGGAACAAGCAGAGAGCACAGAGTTCCAACACATTCTTTCCTTACATAGCTCTCTGGCTTCCTCCACCCTCATAGTTCGTCTCATACACGCTCGCCGATTACAGAGACTCTTGGCCTGCCCTTCAGATATGACACGTTCTATTTGGTCTTGGTAATACAGCCTAGATATAACTATACTGAAATCGGAAAATTGATAACTACGATTAAAATAGGAAATATTATTCGTAGGTAGGTGCATCCACAAAAAGGAGAATACTTAGATAATGATGTACGATTAAAAATAATCCTTTGATAACCTATCTATCAAAATCAGTCTTATTTTACCGGTAATGAATAATGTAGATAACACAAAACAAAGATATAGATTACTTTATAACGATAAGAAATTTTATTCTACGTCAAAAATATTTCTCGTAAACAATAACGAGCTCGTAATTCAATCGAAAGTGACAAATGAGTTATTTTCTGTGATTCTCAAACAAATCCCTAGCTGTATTATTTATTGTTAGAAAGAATGGATAGATTCCATATAATATTATCTGTTGCCATCTTTTTATCATGTAAGTATTACAGATCTTTCTTATTGGATGTATATTTGGTTTACATTTGTCACAATAGTAAATGATTTCGATTACTGTTATGTTTTCCCGGATATAAATCTTTGCAAGTGCATTCTCATAATATTAGCTGTTGCAGGAGTTACGTTTTGTTGGCCTAATTGTACCTAATTACGTTTAAGTTTCTTACTTAAATCAATACAAACAGGTATATCCTTATATTTTAATTCTTATCTTGCAATACTGCAACTAATAGTAATTCTGTATAGGATTATATTATTTAATACGCCTTTATAGGTATATAACTTTGAATCAGTAGATAAATAGGCATATAAAGAATGTTAATTATGATCCAATTACTTCCTCGTTTGTGCTGTCAATTCCCTTTTTTCCATAAGGTGTGTGCATAATAACGGTGCAAACAAACTCCGTTTCCCGCTGTTTCCACTTCACGTGGCTGGGTCCAAGGTGGAACAATGAGAGCGTATTCCTGAACGCCACCTGTCAAGATGCGACCAGGCTCGCTAGTGGAGTGCCCTGCGTCGAACCACTCGTAGTGTCATGTAAGTCTTGTCCGGTAATGCTGTGAAGGCCCCACGGCCAACAGCGTAGATCATTCACACACACTGTCATGTAAGTCACAGATATGTATTGCAAATTGTCTAGACAATTGCGAGTGATAGATGTCATTTGGTCATCGTAATAAAAGCATAAAGATTGACAAAGCAACGTAATACGATAGGGATACGCACTTTATGTTATTTTGAAATCCGTTGAACTAATGATAGTTATTACCGTCATCATCGTTCATAACATAAATGCTTTAAACGTAGACATCATCACTTCCAGCTCATTCCACCCTCTGCAAGGCATAAGCAGACATTTTGAACAGCCGGCATTATAGGGGGTGGTCCTATTCCACTCAGAATAATACACACTTATCCTGCAAAATTGCTGACGGACGATTTAGCGCAGTGGTAAGAGCTTAAGCCGCTCCGCCCACTATGTCTAATAGTCGCGGGTTTGATTACCGCACGGGACAAATCTTTGTGTGACCCACAAATATTTGTTTCGGTCTGGGTATTTGTGTATGTGAAAATTCATGTTTGTAAACGCACCCACGACACAGGAATAAATCCTAGTATGGGACTCCGTTTTATATTAAAAAGAAAGAAAATATTAGATTCGGTGATAATCCGTTGTCAAAGCAAAAGATTGACCTTCGCCAATAAAATGTATCTGTTTCATCATGCCAGATTTCTTGCTAAATAGGCAGGGAATACATACGTACAGACATCCCACGTATTCTTCCTGTACCTCCTTAGACCTCTTTCGTATACTGCACTCTGATTGTTATTCTCATACACGCTCACCAGCTTAGGAGAGTCTTGACTTACGTACTACATTTCTCTGCAGTCTATGCAGTCTCGAGTATTTACTTTAATTATTTTTATTAGATGATGGAACTTGGCCAGACGTGGACTATATATGGAGAAATCACGCACAGGATGCATCATGTATATTAGCGAATAACGACGTATGCGCAACATATACGTATTATTTCAACGGTCACGGTATGTAATGTATCAATAATATGTAGTGTACGGCCTAAGGTCGATTTCTGGCCGAAGCCGAAGCCCACTAATGATTGGTTCATGATTGGATATAGAGATATAGATAGATAGATAGATATATATTAACTTAACGTATTAAAGTCACCGACATAGCCCTCAGGATTAGCAAGCTGAAGTGGCAATGGATGGGCTATATAGGGCGAACATCGGACGGGCGTTGGGGCAAAAAGATTCTGGAGTGGAGACCACGTATTGGCAAGCGCATCGTGGAACGGCCGCCTGCCAGATGGACAGACGATCTTGTGAAAATCGCAGGAAGTCGTTGGATGCAGGTGGCATCGGACCGGTTACGCTGGAAAGCGATTGGGGAGGCCTATGTTCAGCAGTGGACAAGTATAGGCTGAGATGATGATTAATGATTAAAATTACCTGCAACTGGCTAAAAATAATAACACTGAAATAATATTATTTATAATATTTCTTTACCTAAAAGCATTCGTAAGTCGTAAATCGTAATAGATCGTTCAATTTCGGTGCTTGCTAGAAACCTTCAGCGTCGGCCAAAACTTCGGGCCATTTTGGCAGAAGCCGAAGGATTGGCAGAAGGTGCCCGAAACCGAAGCCGAAGCCGAAGCTTCGGTAGGACACCAATAATATCACATAAAATGCACTAAGTTTATCGGCAAATGTTCGAAAACTATTTTTTTTCTCTAAATTCACTCAACAATTACTATTAATTTGTAATATTTTGAAATAAGTTGTTGTGTCTATTGACACTGTATCCTTAGTCTAAGACTGTATTTATACATATTTAGGCTGAAATATTCACTAACTTCCAAAGTGTGTTAGTAAGAACTTGTATCTATGGGTCGGTATTGTTCCAACTCACAAATTACTAATGGTGTTATCTGCATTAATTATTGCATAACAAGTCAGTGAGCGTTAAAATATATGTCAGTGGTATAAATACTTTCAATCTTAGTAGGTATATTAACAAATAATAATCTTACGGCCATATTCTCTAAGATTATTTATCCAATGATACGTTGGCGGTAGGCTATAATTACTAAAAGAGTTCAATAATCACAAGGGATTATCAAGTTCTTTCCAATAACATGTCTTCATCTTCATTCCAGTCGAAAATTCAACGTACATGTGTACAAGAGCAGTGAACGAGGCCGGTGGGGCCATCACCAGCGGGTGCTACGAGCAAGTTAACGGCAGCTACGTCACCAAGGCCTGCTTCTGCCGGTCTATCCCTGGAGGCATCCCGTGCAACGACGCCATCCTATCCAGAATTAACTTAACATCCATTCTAGTACTTACTGTAGCTATACTATTAACGCGGACCTTCTAAACATAAGACTTGGCAATATACATTTATAAATAAATATTTTCTACTTCCTAAATTCAGTAATGTTTGATTTATAATTTTTCATCATAATCTAAAGAAGACTCACATTTCAAATTATAGCCAATGCTATATATCAAAACTATGCACAAAAACGACGACTCGTTATATGAACGGGTAGTATTCCTAGCGGCACACAGTCTTAGCTGTTCCGCCAAATCCCTTACGGGGTGGGCAGAGAGTACAGAGTCCATTTATCCGAAATGGTATTTTTAATTTTTTTTCCAAACAATATCTTAAATCCATTTTATTATAACTTTCCCGTGCTTCTTCTGATATATCCTCCTCACACCTTTTTTTGTATTTTACATCACAGATTTCGTATAATATTTTTTATATATTTAACTTCAAGGTTTTTTCCCATTATCTTCCCCCGAATCGCACAGAAAACCCCAATCTGACAATACTGATGGAGCAACAAAGCGCAATCTAAACGCTCTTCTTTGCTTACTTCTTACTGACACCTCATCTATATACCTACACGCAGGATAGTATGTGGACAAGAAAATGAGCATCGCAGCATAAAATTTTACTCTGCTCATTTTAACGTCCATTTCCGTGCTTCCTGCCGCAGATGACTTTCTCGGGGTTGCCGGGCTTCATGGTCATTCATTCTGAGCTCACTGCCGTGCTGAACGTGATTCAGAGGTCTGTTCAGGAAAATAATAGTATCTTTCTTTTCAATTAAACATTTCAAACGTCGACTTAAAATAAAAGGAATAATGATATTTCCTTTTCTAGAAACTAAAAAATAAAATACCATTATTTTTAAGGAATTGGTATTATAGACTGTCAAAAGCACAGACCAATAATACTCCGTCAAAAGTGAATGTAAGGGGCCGGACGCACGAGCGGTTTTTTGCAGCGCTGGAATAAATCGCCATAGGCGATATTTAATCGCTTGCAAATAAGTGTTCAAACGAGCGTTAAAAAATTACTTGAAAATGTAATGGCTTCACACTAATTTTAAGTGTATTTTTCCAATGTTTAGTGAAATGCTTAATCGTGTTTGTAAGATTTCTAAAAGAATTCAACTCCCCGATGAACAATAATTAGAGATGATCGACTTCATAGATTATAAATAGGATTGGTTTGACGAGGTTGTAAGGTTTGGCAGATAGGTAAGGTATATATATATATATATATATAAGTTTGTGGTGACTTCAACATAAATATTTTAGAAAAAACATCATATAGTGACAGACTCTTACGTTTATTCAATTCTTTTAAGTTAATTAATGTTTTCCTCGAACCGACTCGAATAACATTAACTTCTGCTACATGCATTGACAATATTTTTTGTAATTGCGATTATATAGATCAAGCAGTAGTTAGTTATCTACAATCTGATCACACTGGGCAAACAGTCACTTTCACAAATATTACACCATTGAGAAGTGTTAAAGTTAAATCTAGAAATATAACACCTGCAACATTGCATACATTTAATACAGTTTTGAGTAATAAATTAGATATTTACACGAGTAACGCAAACGAACCTCATAAACTGTATGCTGATCTTTTTTCAATTATACAGGTACAATTTACTAGTAGCTTTCCCATTAAAATGAAAAATATCAAACCCAAGTTCACCTTCTGTGATTGGGCCACCGCTGGAATTCGTAGAAGTAGGGAAAAGCTATATGAATTATATGACCTAAAATCCCAAACGAATAGTGAAAGTTTTGCAAGGTATGTTGCAAATTATTCTAAAACGTTTAAAAGAGTATGTAAGGCAGCAAAAGCGCTACATATAAGTAAAAGAATTAAATCTGCAGATGACAAAATTAAGGCCACCTGGAAAATTGTTAATAGTGAAACTGGGAGGTCTAAGCACCGCAGTGTGGACTTTACTCTAGAGACTGCGCGTGGGCTCATTCAGGCAGATAGTGACGTAGCTCAAGAATTCGAATTTTTTTTCACTAATATTCCGGTAGAGACAACAAAGTCCTTAAATTGCTCTTCTTCCCTTGCAATTTCTTTAGTTAAAAGCAACATTACTCTTTGTCCGGTGGAGTTCGGGTTTGAGTACACTAATCCCCGGTCTGTTATCAAAGTATTTAATGATTTAAAATTAAAAGTAACTGAAGACTTATGGGGAATGTCTGTAAAAGTGTGTAAATCCATTATACATACAATCGCGCCACACTTAGCTGTTATTTTTAATATGTGCGTAGATCAAGGAGTCTTCCTGAATTTAATGAAATTTAGTAAGGTAATACCACTGTTCAAATCCGGCGATAGTAAAGATGCCAACAACTATAGGCCAGTTTCTGTCTTGCCAGTGCTCAGTAAAGTGTTCGAAAAGATAATGCTCATGCAAATGCTAGATCATTTTAACGCAAACAACATCCTGCACGATCAGCAATTTGGTTTTACCAAAGGGCGTTGTACTACTGACGCCGGTGTAATTCTAATAAAGCATATCTTCGATGCCTGGGAGAACTCACAGGACGCCATTGGCATTTTTTGTGATCTTTCCAAAGCATTTGATTGTGTGAAACATGAAACACTGCTGCTTAAATTGGAGCACTATGGTATCCATGGTAAAGCACTTAATCTTACCTAGAGGACAGACAACAGTGTGTTCAAATAAATCAAACTAAATCTCTAGGCTCTTTAGTTAAAATGGGCGTTCCACAGGGATCGATACTGGGTCCGTTCCTATTCTTAGTTTACATAAATGATCTACCTGAAGTAATTAAAAATCGAGCGAAGATAGTGTTATTTGCTGACGATACCTCTTTGATTTTTAAAGTAGGTAGACATGTTAATAACTTTGACGAAGTAAATGACGCTATTCTTCAACTACATAACTGGTTTACATCCAACAATTTAGTACTCAATAACAAGAAAACTAAATGTATAATATAAGGTTTTCTTTGCCAAATGTAAAAAGTACTGTACATGATATTATACTGAACAATGAGAAACTTGAGTTCATAAATGATACATCTTTTTTAGGGATTACGCTTGACTCCAAGTTACAATGGGGTCCTCATATTGAGAATTTAGGTAAGCGGCTTAGCTCCGCTGCCTATGCCGTAAGGAAGATCAAACAACTAACTGATGTGGACACCGCGAGGATAGTCTATTTTAGCTACTTTCATAGTGTCATGTCTTACGGTATATTATTGTGGGGTAGGGCAGCGGACATTGAGTCTGTTTTTATCTTGCAAAAAAGGGCTATTAGGGCCATCTATAACTTGAGTAGTCGCGACTCTTTAAGAGAACTGTTCAAAGTAGCTAATATCATGACGGTCCCATGTCAATATATCTATGAAAACATTATGTATACTAGAAAAAATTTAGATCTTTTTAATCAGCTAGGTGATAGACATTGCTATAACACACGACATAGAAATAAATTAGACCAACCGCAGTTTCGTCTGTCAAAAATTCACACGTCTTTCATGGGGCACTGTGTTAGATTTTATAACAAAATTCCCATTGACGTCACTAAACTTAGTGAAAATAAGTTCAAAGCTTGTGTAAAACGAACACTTTGTAAGCAAGCTTATTATTCAATAGAAGATTATTTAAAAGATAAAAATGCTTGGATAGATGCTATTCCAGCTCCACTTGAGTCATAACAACCTATTCAACCTATTCAAAAAGTTTGTAATTTCTTATTTTAAAAGAGTAACCGTGGAGTTTCTTGCCCTTCTTCTCCACAGGAATGACATTCCGAAGTGGCGGTAGAGTCTTTGTTACTTTTCTGACGATTCATAAATACTGTAATGGTTTACATGAATAAAAAATATTCTGATTCTGATTCTGATATATATATATATATATATATATATATATATATATATATATATATATATATATATATTACAAAATTAAATATAGATATTATTATTGTGGGGGGCCAACAGGATTAGTTTCTCTGCTCACTCTAATGCGCAGTGTAAGAGAAATCCTTTTTAAGGGAAGCTTGAAATAAAAGGCTGGAACACTTCACGGTATACACATTATTAATCCGTTTATACAGTATTGGTATAGTATGTAACCAAAACTAAATACATGGTTTTTTCTAAGACATCCGTGGTTAACACCTATAATAATATTTACAAGATAATAAACATCACACACTGTTCTTTGTACTCGTGCAAATCTATTGTAAAGAGTATGTTGTTAAATATGGGATACGACGACACTGAGAAACTTATTTGAAAGTTGGGTCACAGTCAAATCAACCGCATAGACATGACCATAGAATCCAACTCAGTAACTGACGTTTAACTGTTCACTCATATAATTGCTCGCTCACGCATATACTCTAATACACACACTCGTGTACACACACACACACATACAGAACCAGGCACGCTAGGCTCACGAGTATTAATTACTACTTTAGTTTTATTTTCTTTTATTATTTTACTATTATAATATGTCATTAATTTCCAGCTCGCGTTAGTAATTGTAACTTAATTAAGTTTACTCATAGTTTAACTCCACGGGGTCCCAAGATACAGACTTTTCGTCTAGTTTGGGGCTCTTAGATAATGTCACTTAGTTGCTAAGTCTTTTTCAACAATAAAATTACTCCTATTCTTATTATTATAGGTATATAAGTTATTACAAAACGTTCATGATTGTATAATTGCACAAAATTATTATTATACTGTTTGCTTTGACTGACAACACAGCTCTTTCAGTTCGAACAAAATTTTTGCCTATCAATAATTTTCTCAACTCATTCTGTGATATTTAAATTCAAATGTACAACATCTGTCATGTGTGCCAGTAGTGAGATTATAAAAAACTAAAACCAAATTGCAAACCACTTTGCTTCAACAATGATGCTTATATATATATATATATATATATTGTTACATTATGACAGAATAGTTGATAAATTATAAGCAAGAGGAGCTTTACATTCAATAAGGAAATGGTGTAAGGATGAAAACAAGGACAGGAAAATTAAATGTGGGTAAGGTCGCCAATTACTTTCTTATATTCAAATTATATGATAATAATGGATTAGCATGCAGAGATTGCAAGCAACTAAGAGAATCAGTAAATATAATGGAGTAGTTTATAATGTTACGTTAATTAAATGCCAACTAACGTGCGAAGTACTTTTATTTAAAGTACAAAACAGTTCGTCAAATACTTGTACACACGAGCACTAAACACACACTAGTACTACTCTCGTTAGTATTCAAATACACAACATCTTAGATTTCCTAATTAACCCCTATATTCTTATTCAGCATCACCTAAAACTCTAAAAATGATACCCCATATTGATTTTACACAAAAAGTCGCGTCCACCATCTTGGATTTCAAAAAAAGAATCATCAAAATCGATTCATAATTGGAGGAATGTTGGAGTAACATACATACAAAAAAAACATACAGTCGAATTGAGAACCTCCTCCTTTTTAGAAGTCGGTTAAATAATACCCCTTTATTCTTAATGATCGATATATAATGAAATTGATTGGTGATGTTTCGAAACATCAATCTTTTATTAAACTTTCTTAATTTCGATGTATGATTTGAGCTTTTGTAAAAAAAAACATCGCTTTAAAAATATCGATAAATCGATATTTTAGAAGTTGTTTATGCACTTTTTTTCGAATGTCAGTTTGTCATTCTGTTTGTCTGGTTCAAAAGTTGTGATCCATTATTCAAACACTTGAGGACGTCTGCATGAGTTGAAATTTAGCATACGAATATAAATTCGGTGACAATGTAATAATATAGTTTCTTAGAGGTATGTATGCCAACACTACATCTGCTTACTGCATTGTACTAACCTAAAGCGAAATCGAAACATAAATAACTCGCAATTTAAAACGTCGATGTATTGCCTACTATAACACCGATATATCGTTTTCACCCTTAGTGCTGAATTCCATGTCGCTGCACGCTACACGTCCCTCTGTGAAGAAGCGCGCGCGCTGACTGATCTAAAATAATTATTTGTCAATCTACCTATTTCTCTATTTGACCGGACAGGAAAGATGAAGAGACATACGAATAAAGAAAGCTCAACAAAAGGTTGATGTTTCACGGCTGTGATCACGGCTTAATGGCGTCTCAAGGCTGTCAGGTCGGAGTCGTGGTCGCGAAGTGTGATCACGGCTTAAACGTCGAGCGTTGAAAGTAGAACAAGCGCGATTAAAATCGGTCGCGATAAAAAATCGCTCACGTGTGAACGCATGTACTGTTTTCCATGTGTTGCATCTCGACGGTTTTTTCCAGCGCTGCAAAAATACGCTCGTGCGAACGGCCCCTAAGAAAAAAACTACGCGCTTACTCTATGAAAAAACAGAGAAATGACGTGTCCCATCTGTCATCAAAACGACAACGTCAAATAACAACATTTCTGAAAACGTCGATATTGAGAGGATTCATGCCACCGCTGCATTTTATTAATTAGAAAATTAACAGGAAAATACCACAAAAATGTATTCTGTCTTAACCAGAGGGAATGCGATACTCACGTACACCTTGAGCGTTTTAGCATGTCTAACCTTTTTATGTTTTCTGTCCACATTAACGGTGGACTACAGGACTGCGGCACAGATGAACACAGTAAAAGTAGTCGTGTAAGTACCATTTCCTTATATTGTACATTTATATTTATATCTTGACCAATACATGAAAGCTTATGAATATGATTTTTTTACAGGAAAAATGTACCAGATTATGGAGCGTCTAGAGAGAGGAACGATCTAGGATTCTTAACTTTTGACTTAAAAACCGACCTCTCACACCTTTTCAATTGGAACGTGAAGCAGCTGTTCCTTTATCTGACTGCAGAATACGTTACACCAAACAATGAATTAAACCAGGTTGTGTTATGGGACAAAATTATACTTAGAGGTGAAAATGCCTTGTTGGACTTTAAGAATATGAACACAAAATACTATTTCTGGGATGATGGTAATGGTTTGAAGTAAGTATTCAATTATTCTAATGTTCCTTTTCTATAGTCACATATATTAACTAGAGAAGGGTGCCTGATCCTATAGGATGTAGATTCATTCCATTTAATATTTTTCCACCCTATCTAATTCATGCCTATATATGTATCAGAACCCCATTCAAAATCCTTGCATGGGTTTCTGACACAGCTCAAAGAAAATTAAATCTATTTATTAATCAATGATAAGCCTCTTGGCTTGCTGAACTCTTTCATACTCTTTGCTACACCAACCAGATCAAAAGATCTCCAGGTCAGTTCCTGCGCAGACTTAATTGAGGTAATGTCTTTATCAAAAATTTGCCCTGGTGTAACTTCTATTTGTATGAACCTAGATGATTATATGGCAATGCCTAATAAAAATATTCTAAATTGGGACCTTGAAGTTGGTGCTTTGCCTGTCCCTTTAATTACAATGCTAGGTTATTGGGAGTTTTTTTTTCTATAGAAGTATAGTACAGTAAGAATTAAGTATACTGCTCACATACATTATGACAGTATGGTGGTTTAGCAATCTGGGGTAAAAATTATCAATCCTCATTATACATGTGTGTTTATTTTGATTTTTGATTATTCCACAGAGGTCACAGCAACGTCACACTGACTCTATCGTGGAACATCATACCAAATGCAGGACTGCTGCCCAACATCCAGGCCCTAGGCGAACACTCCTTCAAGTTCCCTACAGAATACACTCAAACGAGGGTATGATCCATAAGTTTCATATGAATGTTCCATTCATTCAGATAGGTGGGTTTGTGACAGATTTATAATAAGAGTATTGAATATATTGCTTTTTTTTTAAATGTTTGTGGGTTTAATTTTCCTGTACATATGCTGTAAAGGTTTTCATATTTTTTATGTAAGTAAGTACTTGTAACGTGACATACTACATCAATTGTTTTCCAAGACTATTATAAGGACATTACCATACCATTGTTATTCAGATCATCAAAGTTTATCTAAATTAATTTATCGTCACAAATAAATATTAATATACTTTGTAAGACTACAAAATCAATCAATGTTAATGATGATGAATTTGTGTAAGTACTTATGAGAAGAATAATATTACTAGTTGTAGTATTAGCATAATTTATTATAGACCATAATTTTCCTTGTCAAAAAGCCCCCATAACCCTCGAAAAACAGCTCAGATTTATAATAAAGATATTCTCAAAAATTGTCTTTTTTATGAACTTACTTAAGGGTCCCGATGATTTTTTCTATCTATATATCATCACGCCAGATCCCTTGCAGGGTAGGCAGAGGGTACAGAATTCCAACAGGTTCTTTCGTTACATAACTCTGGCTTCCTCCACTGTCATAGTTTGTCTCATACACACTCGCTGGTTACAGAGACTCTTGACTTCATCTAATTATATAAAAGAATTAGCATACAAGGTGTAACATAATAAACGCACTTGTATGTGTGCATTTTGAGAAATACGGGTTAGGAATGCATTTGTTATCTCCTTATTGCTATGAATCAAGAATAAATTTAGTTTTTTATAGCGCACTGAAGGAGGAAAAGCTTTTATTGCAAATTAAAAAAAAAGTAAGTTGCATTAAAAATAGTTGGAATCAATTGAGTTACCGATTTAGTACTAAGTTGGTAGTAACAAACTACTTTCAGGTCTTGCGTTTATTATGTTACAGCTTGTATATCATTGCATATTCATTTATAACATTATGCACTAGGCAAGAGCTAATTTCTCTTGATGCGAGAATAGGACATACCTACTTCACTTCTTTACTGCAGATTAGTGACATGTGTGACACCTTCCTAACACCACTGTGTGCAGCCACCTGCCGATCTTCTTTTCGTGTAAATGGTTCATAATTATCCCGCTACGTGAGTGGCTAGTTCGATCGCGCGTTCCGTTGCCGCTCAGATCCTCCCTTGTACAGGTGGTCGGGCATAAAGGGCAGACCAGCAAGTGTGACATAGTAGTGAGGTCACACCACAATCCCAGCCTGTTACAGGTTTTGCCTGACTGTGGAGCCGCTTTAATGATATCCACACCGGCCAGGGTAGTTGGTGCCCTGGTGGTAGTTGCTTCTGACATGAGACGACGGCGGGAGTTGGGAGTTTACTGCCTCTTTATAGATTAAATCTGGCCGCTGTTGGGAAATCCTGCACATTCTGATTAGACTAAAAAGCTTTTGAGGCGGACTTGGGGGATTTGGTGGCCATACAAGATATGTCAAATGTCAGACTCGTGTTTTGACTTTTCTATGGAGCAAGCCACATCTCATCGAACTTCAGGCGGCGCTATGCCTGCTAAGTCAGAATTAGTGGCGCCGGCTTTAGACATCCAGACATGTGTCGTTTAGTGCGACATCCACTAATCTAGCGCGTGTTGACCTCTGCTACACCGGACATGTGTATTCAGCAGAGAAGCAAAGCGCCATACTTGTTGTTCGGAGGACGTCAGGTGATGCACCCCATACAGTGGTTGTCTGTCCTTCATTTTAGTCTGATTGCAGTAATGTTTATTTCGGGTGGTCGCAGTGCTCAATCGCCACTACACGCGAGGTGATATTAAGAGCCCGGGGAGCCCGGTTAGCTAATCGGTTGCGAAGGTGGAAGGAATGTCTGATTTGAAGTTTGAGATGTGTTACAGACCGTTGGCTCCAAGTTCATCTAGAACCACAGTCAAACATTCCTTAGCTTCCTGGAAGGTAGAAGTTTGGGTTGGTTTATAACTAATATTTTGTACGCCATTGATAGGCCAAACATAGCGTTCATAAATTACTACTGAAAGTTACTACCTCTTTTACATGTTTCACAAATAAATACGATACGATACGAATACTCAGGATGGAAAAGAACCGTCTCTCTTTTAAAAAAAAACTACATGAGTACCTACTCGAAATGTTGGCAGAATCCTCTCAATGATAGTTTCACGTCATTATGTATATATATATATATATATATACATTATTATTAGTTTTATATATAGTATTATTATTATTTTATATTTATTTTCTTACAATTTTTAGCATCGTATTTTCGCACCTACCACACATGTTTCCACACCACCCTAAGGTAGACTGGGAGAAAATGCCTCAGGCAATAAGTCCGCCTTTGTATGCACATACATATGTGCATAAAGAATAAATAAATTGAATTTGAGTCAACGGCAGGTCATCCCAATATATGAAACGAGTTGTGGATAGACTGCTCGGTTGGTCGTTCATAAAAATGATAAAGATTTGGTGCGAGGACGCTAACTTGCGGCAGACCGTTTTCTAAAAAGCGCCACCTACTTTTCTCTGTAAAGAAATTGACTTGAAAGCGGAGGTTACGTAGAAGCTCATCTAAAATTTGGTCGGACCCGAAATCGTAGGTTAGGTCTTCGACTTTTTGCAGGAGTCTACCAATGTTGATGGTGTCGTATGCGGCGGACAGTTCAACCAAAACCAGACCCGTTATGCTATTGGTTTTGAAACCATCTTCGATATGCTGGGTTAGTCTGAGGACTTCACCGCGAGAAGAAACCTTTCAAATAATTTGTAAAGATGGCATAAAAGGGATATAGGCCTGTAACTTTTAGGCTCTTCAGGAGATTTGCTAGGTTTTAATAGTGCCACAACCCTTGCTTTCTGTCACAGTTTGGGAATCCTTTTTTGTATTTGTTGTTTAAATATTTCAAAATCCTGGACACTGCAACGGGGACCGAAGTGTTGGTGCCAACCTGCTGTAAGAAAGTATCAAGTGGCCTAAAAGACTTCCAACTTAACTACTACCACATTTAGCAACCGGGACAAATGGCTTAACGTACCTTCTGAAGCACGGAGATGCGGAATATAGAAATGGTAAAATTACTTTATGGTAAAATCGGTCATCCTTCTCAGAATACAGAGCCCATGACCTTGGTGTTACCCTCCCGGTGCCCTTATATCCCTTCTTTCGAATACAAATACCACACACAGGATCAGACACCGACCTCGCCGGCGAGGTCGAAGAATCCCTAGCCCGCCGGCCGGTGCAGAGCACCACGGCGAGACGCCCTTATACGCCCTCCCCCATAGCGACTGCCCAGGCCGAGGGCGTTCCTACCCTTGAGGTGCCCTTGAGTTAGTTGCCCCTTGCCCTTCTGGCTCGAGCGTAGTGGTTGCACACTCGCCCTCTTGTCAGGTGAAGCTGTAAAGGCCCCGCGGCCAACAGCGTAGATCATTCACACACACACACACACACACACAGACCTTGTTGTTTGTCAAGAACACCCATAGATAATTTTGTAGGAGCGAATTACGGTATAAGTGGAATTTAAATAAAAACAAGTGCTTAATAGTTAGTTTTCAATCAAAGACTTATTACTTTTTATATTATATTATAATTATCAATTACATTTTTAAACATACATTACCATTTTTTGCTCTACAGTGTTGTTCTACAGCAGAAAAACTAGTGTTCTCTATCATTGCTTTACAATAAAGGCATTTTCTACATGCCACATGTGTTTTTGCCAATTTCATTGGCAAAATATAATTAACAGATAATTTCGAAATTGTTACAAATCTCTTAGCAGGGATAAGTATAAAGAAGTTTATAAGTAATAAATGGAAAATCATATTAATACCTAATAATGCATAACCTATTATTCTCTTGTTAGTAGGTAACAAAATATTTACATTTAATGAAGTTGTAAAATTTCTAATATTGAGGTACAATATAAATGCGTTTAAATGAAGCAGAAATATTAGACTAACGTTATTAATCAAATACTATTCATGTAAGTAGGTATCGTTTAGTTTTATCGTACATTAAGAATTACCTCTTAAAATGCACGTTTATTTTATTTTTTAAATTGTTTTATAATATTTGAATTATTATTTTCATAATTATTTAAAGTCATAATTACGAGTACTAACAAAATATATTTTATCAACATTTAATTGCCTATCTGTAAAAATAGCTTTCCAACAAGTTTATTGATACTTGGTTTCTTTCAAATTGTTCTACTGCATTACTATGCTTTTATTAATTGTAATAAGTACCTAAATATTCATTATAATGGTTGTTTCTAATAAATACTAGACAAACATCTAACAAAAACAATATCGAAACTGAGATTTGATATTTGATATTATTATTTGTGCAAGAATAACATCTCCTATGACCATAAAACACTAGTTTATAAACATTTAATCAAAGATAAGCATTCTTAAAATTTATCTTATAAAATATTAGGGCACTACACACTTATAATACAACTAAAATGTGACACTTCAATATTCATTGCCGATTGAAATGATCGTTTTCAAAATAATGATAATGCAGCGATGTAATGCAATTCACTGAAAAACAAATTTTAAATGGGGTAAAAATTAGCCCCGGATACAGTAGCCCATATTATAACTTTAATAGATTGTAACATTATAAACATTGCTATTGAAAATATAAATCTATAACACAGTAGCTTGCATGAAGTAAACTGCAGACTGCCTAATTATAAAGTTCATTATGCTTGCGAATGCTCTCGGCATTTTAGAGATTGATGAATTCACTACAGAGAACGCGTACTACTTTTTCACACTACCATTATTCTAACACTCAAAGCTGTTTCCGCTAAATTACCTACATGAAAAAATATTGCATATTATTATTATTTAGTTAATTACTTTATTGATGAGCGCTAGCTTAATCATTCTGCTCGACTCTCAATCGTAACAGATGAAAATATTCTACTATTTTAACTACAATTCAGCAACATGGAATAAAATATAAACCATAAGTAGAATCGATCGTAAATACAGCGTCTTCTTGGAACCTGCTCAAATAAACTGACTAGCACAACATGTGATTACGTAATGATAATCATTTTGATCATCAATATTTTACTTTTATCTGGGTCCCAGTAACATGAAGCCGTATCGTAAGTAACGTATTGTATGCATGAACAGTCTATTTCATGTCACCATGAACAAAAGAATCTAGTCTCCGAAACAAGACTGTACAGTGTGAGGAGAACCCAAAATAACTAGAAAGACAAAAATTATTGATACTTCGTGCTTTACGCCTACCCTGTGAAGAGCGTATTTATTAGATGTTACGTTACTTTTTTAAGATCACCTTACTAGGAATTTTCCTGGGTCGTTCATTTTAATGCATTTACAAACATGAATTTTCACATATGCCAACACCCAAAACGAAACAAATAAAAAAATTTGGATTACACAAAGGTTTGTCCCTTGCGGGGATCGGTCCGCCGTTACTCGATCCAGTGATTGAACAGACTTGCTGTACACAAAATGGACTGCATGCCTAAATTATCTACTGCACTCATAAAATAAAAAATACAACTTCTATAATTCTACATTTAATTCGAGATGTAAAAATACAGTTAAAATACAATACCTAAGAATTAACGTTATAATGGTAGGTACACATCGAGTATTATAAAATATATCAACTAAAGATTTCGTTTAAAGATAATATTTTGAAATAATCATAAACAATGGTTTATAAGCCACACACTTGAAAATAGCTAACAATTAAAACATAAGTAATTATAATAGCCAATATCTGTCGGTTGAATAATTTCAATTTCATGAGGTTTTAATCATTTATCATAGTATTTGAAAGGTATGTGAAAACACTAGACATTCAAATGCGTGGTATAGATACTTACCACGATATGAATTATAAACAATCCATAACTTAACAGCGCAATACTAAAGATCACAGTTTCTGCCATAAATAGTGATTTGGTTTCACATAATGGCAATATTACTAAGAGATGACGCGTGAACACGATACATTTTATTAATATATAGGTATAATATATGAGCTCTATCTAACTTGAAATGCCATATATTTATAATATTCCTATTTATAATATTCAACATCAAATACAACCAAAAGAGAAATCAAACAAGTTTTCATAGCTATATTGTAGTTATTCGCTGTTTTTAATTTGTCACACTCTCATTTTTAAAATAAATGTGTAATATAAAAGGTACATAATGTCAAAAGACCTAAAATCCAAAACCTGCGAGTAACAATAAAATACAAGTTGTATACTGGAACGGCGACTGTCGTCAGCAATCTTACACCCTGCCTGCACATCTGACGAAGATTCAACACCACATACGCAATCATAGATGCACCACACTATATGGACAATAAGTACTAGTCGTAAGTGTAGACGATAATCCTGCTAGTCATATCACAGCGAGTGCGTCACAGTCATAATAATTGCATACAGTCAACCGACGAACGCGTGTACACAAGGGTATCGTTGAAAGGACTTACAGGGCTCGCCAATTGGATTTGGTACGCACTAGGTAACGTCAAGTATTTACTTCATGGTTCTGGGTATGTGAGAAGGTAACAGTATTTGCCGCTGGCATCGCACGAACTCCATTCCCAGCGACGACTTATCGACTTATCGTCGTATTTCTTTCTCTAGGGCTGCTCGTACACCTCTGAAGGAATTTCGGGCACCCAAAAGTCACTGAATTCATGTAATTTTCGAACGATACACGGTATGGGTTATGGGAGTTCGTGCTGTGAAGGGTTCAAATGTGCGGACAGGAGGTTTCGTGTCGTGTACCTATGAGCGCGGCGCGGCGAAACGCGTTCAGAGGCGGCAGGGCTCAGGCGCGGGCCGTCACGCGCCCGAGAGCGGCGGCCCTTCCGTCTGCACGTCCTTGTCCTCCGTGCTCGGTACCGCTACTTTATCCGAGCCGTATCGCCTCGACAGATCGAGCATCTCCCTTAAGCCCTGAAATTGAAAAAAAATTCACACTTAGGCATAAGATTATTATTGCAAAGTGAAAAGTTTACTGTCAATAATTATTAATGTCCGACCAAACTTCAGCTTCGGCCCATTCTTCAGCTTCTGAAACTTCGGCCGAAGCCGAAGTTTCAGAAGCTGAAGCAAGCTGAAGCAAATCATAATTTACGACTTACGAATGCTTTTTAATAGATAAAATATTATAAATAATATTATTTCCGTGTTTTTTTTAGCCCACAACTGTGTGGGTAATTTTAATCATCTCTCTCAGTTAACAGTCAACATAACTTTAAAAATTTAGCCAATCATAAAACAAACTTCTTAAGGTTATTAAACATTCGGTTTCGGCTTTGGTCGAAGGTTTTGGCGATGGCCTATTAATCAGCTTCGGCAAAAAATCAACAAATGAGTAATAGTTTCTGTAATTTAGAACCTCCTAAAACCTTTTCTAATTACACTATCTATCTACATCATCACATCCCATGCAGAGAGACAGAGAGTACAGAGTTCCAACAGATTCTTTCCTTGCAGACCTCTCTAACTTCGACCACTCTAATAGTACGTCTCATACACGCTCGCCAGTTACGGAGACATAAGTCCTGATACTCACTGTGTAACTGTAATCATCTGTACATTATATTTATCTATACATATGCTCTCCAAGAAGAAGCAATACAAAGTAGAAATAATAACCATTTATATTTCAAACAAAATACCTTATTTTCTGTAATGAGCCTTTGGTAAAGTTCTTCCTCTTTCCTTGCTTCACCATTCTCATCCAGATTAACCGCTTTAAACATAATGCTGGTCATTTCATTGATTCGCTCTGCTTGTTGTCGGATTAACTGTAATGATACACTTACTTTCTAGTTTCAGATTCACAAGACAAAAACATATTTGTTCATATAAAGTAAGGTCAATGAAAAGAAATTCAGAAGTTTGTTGGTCGGGTCGCCTTTAGATACTAAGATAACCAGTCGGGAGTGTTTTTGAAATAAAAGCCGGGTGTTATAAAAAAAAGCTTGGTTAAAGTATAACGAAGTTTTTTTTTTAAACGTAGCCCCGCACTAGGATTTATTCCTGTATCGTTGGTGCGTTTACAAACATGAAAATTCACATACACAAATACTCAGACTGGAACAAATAATTGTGGATCACACAAAGATTTGTCCTGTGCGGGAATCCAACCCGCGACTATTAGACACAGTGGGCGGAGCGGCTTAAGCTCTTAACCACTGCACTAAATCGTCCAAAGTTAGTATCTGATGGAGCATGTGAAATTATGAATATGTTGGAATCAGAATATGATATTATGTTACGCATTTATTAATTAAAAATTATAGAAAAGGTTCAGTTTAAAAAACACTCTGAAAAAGAAGATATAGTCATAAAAACTTAAAAAAGGATTATTATAATCTGATTATAAAATCTATAACACCCAGAATGATTACCTCTAAGGGGTGACAAGAAGACTGGATTATTCCTCGCACAGAAAATTAGCTTGTTCAGCGAGGCAATGCAGACAGCACTCTTGCCACCATACCACACGGACAAGATTTAGATTTATATTTAGTGTAAGTGTTGAATGTTGTTTTATTTTATTTATTTAATTGTAAAATTATTTAACATTCATACACAGTCATCTTATAATCTTAAGAGGTAATTTCTTTGTTTAAATGAATTAAACGGGTGAAGCCAGTTGTCATGGCAAACTTTGGGAGAGACTTTCGTCCTGCGGTGACCATGTTTTGGCTGATGATGAGAATGATAAAGTGAACTGAGTTCTTAGATTTAAGCGCATATTACACATGAAATGAAACTATTTTTCAGATTTTATGGCGATTTATTTTTGATTTTTAGTTCCCGGAACAACTATGCCTTTTGGACGTCTAACACCTCAGTCCCTCCCGTGACCATGAGTGCTGCAAAGCACTCGAAACATCGGGAACTTAAAAATCAAAAACAAACCGCGTTAAAATCCGAAAAAGTTTCAAAGTAAATTCAAGAAAAAAATGTTTTATAAGCAAACCTTATTTTAACTATCAATTTTTACATAATGTAACTAAGAAAAATTGAGCATACCTCTTGTTGCTTCTCATTGATAGCATTAGTGAAATCTATTCTCGATTCCCATATTCTTTTCTCAGTGTGCTGTCGATACTTGGACATGATGAGTTCCAAAGCCCTCCTATGGTCCTCAAGTGCAGCCCTCAGCTCACCATTTTCTCTCTGAACATCTCGCATGAGACGTGATTCCCTCTCAATGCTAGCAATAAGGTCTCCACGTGGGCGTTCTCGAGAAGCTTCATTCAGTGTATCGACTTCTTCTTTATACTGGAATTAATATTATAATCCAACTTTATTAATAAACCTAGTTTCATTTCATAAAGTTTACAATTGTAATAAATATTTTGAATGGATTTTAATAATGTAAAGGGACTGCGTCTTAATACCAAAAATAGTTTTTTTTTTTTATAATATGATCCTCATTGAAAATTAGAGTTTCGGAACCCAACTAATTGTTTTGATTTCCTTTGGTTATGGTTAACACTTAAAATATGGAACAATTTAAAAGGACCTTTTCAAATGAAAAACATACTATTACCATACATAATATATCTAACTTAACAATATGTTGAATCCAAGTTTGTCAACTTTTATCATGTTGTATGTTAGGATGTACCCAACACCCAGACATACAATATGATTAAAGTTCAAGCACAAAAGGGAAGTGCTGACCATACCCTTAGGTACGTGTAGATAAAGATGTAAGAAAATTCAAATGAATATACTTCAAAAATTATATATAAGAACTTATGAAAATTGAGAATCTATAATATAATGTAGTATGTAATGTAAATACTCTATTTTATCAATCAGCTGTGTCCAAGTATAAATTGCCCGGTGAAGCTGTAAAGACCCCGCGGCCAACAGCGTAGATCATTCACGCACACACGTGTCTAAATATTCATTTTTTATAAAAACAAGTATTTTGCTATAATTATGGTAAAATGATCTCTAGCTTTTGGACTAATTTTGGGATACATACTAATGGAAACATATTTGGGAAACGCACACTAAAGTAACTTTACCAGAACTATATATTTATTTACTTAATCAAAAGGATATTTACTGCAATCAAATACTTACATTCATAAGGAATAAAATAACCTTGTTAAACAAAAAAGTTATTTTTACATATATCATTTTTTGAAAAAAAAAAAACAATATATATGTATATGTATAATAATGAACCTGAGGATCCATTTGAAACTATTACTATCTATCTATCTATATCATCACGCCAGATCCCTTGCGGGGTAGGCAGAGAGTACAGACTTCCAACAGGCTCTTTCCTTACATACCTCTCTGGCTTCCCCTACTCTCATAGTTCATCTCATACAAACGCGCCGGTTACGGAGACTCCTGACTATTACTAACAACAAAAACCGTTTTTATTCAATAAATTGACTTCACAAAAGGAGGCTGTTTATTCAACCCATATATTTGTGTCTGCGATGTTTTCAAAAACTACTGATCTCATTTGGATGGGGCTTTCGTGATAAAATGCATATTTTTTCAGGGAAGGTTTTAGTGTATAATATATTAGGTACTGATGAAAGTCTTCGGACATAGACAATGGAACTCTTCAATAACAAACAACAAATGGAGCTTATGTCAATCTTGTAAGTACCTAACTGTAAAACTAAGCAGAATAATATAATTTAGATATTAATTTACTCATCACTTAAATTGTAAAATACATACTCGTAAGTCAGTATCAGTCGGTCGGTGCCAAGTAACTGACTGCAACGATCGACTGGCACCGAATTCAAATATTTATTTTTTGCATTTTTAGTTAGTTTTCTTTTATTTTGAGTAAAAACATATTTTTTTAAAAAAAAACTTCATTAATTACATATATCTATCTATCTATATCATCACGCCAGATCTCTTACGGGGTAGGCAGAGAGTACAGAGTTCCAACAGGCTCTTTCCTTACATACCTCTCTGGCTATTACATATATATATTTTAATAATAAAATTTTGTGACAATAATGTTTGTGGGGTTCCATTCTTGTATTTTCTGTACAGAAAACAAAATGTGAAGGTCTTTTCTGTTTACACAACACCTTGGGGTCACAAAAAGCACAAGATCTCATCTAGCCACAAAGGTACCCGTAAATAAACATTATCAACATAACAAATGAGTCATATTTCATTTATTTATTTTATTATCGTGGTTTAAACCTAAATAGCATTCCAATAGGTCAGCACACTGATGTGTTCCCAATACATTTGCCACCACATACCTGTTTCATTTTATGAATTTGCCTGTATGCCGTCTGTGTTTCAGTTAGCAAAGCATCAGCTTCAGTTTCTCGCTCTTTAAGACGACCTGCGAGTCGTTTTGCGTCCAGAATGATTTGCTGTATAGTCAGTGACATCTGAAAAGGCTATTAATATAGAAAACCCAGCTTAATCCGATAAAAAAAAACTGTTTTAAGACTCAACTACACAAACCCTGATTTCCACACACAACTGTTACACGAATTACGTATCATCTAAGAATATTTGACCCAAAAATTTAAACTAAACACAACTTTCTATTGAGAACCAAAGGACGCATATCAGCTGTTTCGTGATTAGAGTTCGGCAGCCATTAGCTTTCATTTCATTTGCAACGGAATATAGTCACTCCACATTGTAACACCACGGGTTAGAACGATGTAGCACTACTAAGTCTACTTTGTGATAGGATAATAGAACGAGAAAGAAGATTTCGTTTTGATATTGTTTAATTTAGCTCGGTTATATCTATATTGTGACATGACCTTGATTATAGAGAATCGAATCATAGATTCGAATAGCGATCTACAACTACATTTTACACCACAGACTAGTTAGAGATTTTACACTCTGCCTCATAGACGAAGAATGCCTAGACACCGCATATCGCCGCGGTAGCGTGTCAATTTTATGTCCGTGTGAGTTTGTGAAACTGCGTTAGTGTGCGTGATTAAGCAAGCGATTACTTGTACAGGATTTATCGATAAAAAAATACTATTTATGTTTAAAAAATATTTACTTCATGCAAAATCGTAATTGACTCAACTAAATTATGATTTCGAATTACTACGAGTAATTTATATAAGTTTACACATACGTATTATAATACAAATCTTAAAATCTATATTAGATGTACAATTCAATACAATAGTAAAGCCTCATTGGTAATGCGCATACCGATCACAAGGTCGTCGGTTCGAATCCTATGTCGGAAAATAGTAATTATTCGATAATATGAATAGACTCATGAACCATCCTTGGTAGGAATTGGTGTTCTTTCACGAGGATATGTGGTCTATCAAATCGGATGTAATGGTGGCTGCGGTCAAGGACATGTTCACAGACTGCAGACTTATTTGAGCGACGGTGTTTTAGGTCAGCTATGTGTTCTTTAACCAGAGTTTTTAATTATTTTTTTTACTGCAATTATACTAATGACCTTTAAATAATATCAGCTTATTATAAAAATTTGTGACACTAGTTTACTACTGCATTCTTCATTATATACTGAATTATTAATTTAAAATACTTTTCACATATTGATTTTATTAATAAATATTTGTGGTCTTCAAAAAAACCATAATCAAACTGGTGTTCATTTAAAACTTATAAAACATTTTCATAATTTGTTGAATGTAGAACTTGCAATATTACGTCGCGAAATATTTTAAATACGTCCTTCGTGTTAAGTTTACTGTAATGGACACGTAACAAAGATATCCGGTAAACTTTTTCACTTGGAGGTACCTTCTAAACGTTTTAGCACTCAAACGCGGATTCTAAATCACGAAAATCAGTAGTTCCTTCACACGGATATCAACATGCTTTTCAGGGTTCGGATTTATCTATATACGGGCATGGCATACAACGCACCCTCGCGGGGAGGAGGGCACAATGCCAACTCATATAGAGGTCAAACCTCTAATCTTCAGTAAAAACTAAACTACTACCCAAAGGGCAAAACTTCATTTCGCAACCGAGGCTTTCTATATGCCATCTCAATATAAAGCTTCCAGTGAGGTAAGTAGTTTTATTTCAGCGAAAACGCTATACAGATGAAATAATCATAAATAGGTCCCACCCCCGATTGGGGAATGTTTATCTAAATATTCTATCCATACTAAATTTCATCCAAATTCGTTTAGTCATTATGACGTGCAATAGGAATTGTCAATGTTTCAGTATTAATTTATTAATATCGACAGTAGGCGATAGGCGCTGTAGGACATCACTAGTAAAGAAGCGTAAAACAATGCATATTGAAAATACAAATTAAAGCTTTAAACTCACAGTTACTTATCACCGTATATTAATTATATAACGTCAATAACATATATATTAATTTTAATTCCATAATTTTGCTGTGAAAATTCCCTATAATATGAGGCAATAAATACATACGTGTAAAATGATAATTCAGGATTTTTCACTCCTCCTTTGGTTGTCCTTGATTTACAAAATACAGCACAATACGACATAATTTCACTGTAAAAAAGTATATTTACTTATTACAATAATTTTCATTTATATTTTAACCGCTGAAACGGACGGGGCGCATTTGTTATGGCCCAAACATAGGTCACAACAGGCAACCAAGCACACGTACAGGGCAACGTTGCCAACCTTACAATAGCTTTCTCATTCACTCAACATGGTGACCCGTGTAATTGAGAGAGAAAAAAGACCATGTGTTGAACGATGACGGGCGGAGCAGCAACGTCGTATGACTCCCTCCAGGTAATTTTACCTTCATGGGCATATGCGTAGAAAGTAATAATTAAGGCAATAAACAGTGCTCGAGAATTATACGTTAATTATATGTCAACAAGTCCATAATCGTACCAATGTATGATCACCCTACTTAGAAAGAGACGTAGGGCTCTAAATTATCGTCCATCGCTATATCATAACAAGACCCACACTTCCGTTCAAAAGTTACACTCAAAAACGTCCCCAATTCCACGTAAGTGTGCCTTTATCGTGAATTAAAACATAATAAAAATCCGTCTTCCGTAGTCTTCTGAGATCAGCGCGTTATATACACAGAAAAAACGCAGATGACGGGTAGGAGTGATCGTTATACTACATAACTGAAAAAATAATCTATTATTAATAAATAACCAAATCACCTATTATTATTTTTTCTCAGGCAAGCGTTATTTTTTAAGCTTTACTTATATTACATATTGCCCGACCAAAACCACCTACCAGCCTGCCACGCGACACAGCGACACTGACTGACTGGACTTAAGGTCAATTTCACTTAGACGTATAATATTTTGTCAAAAGTCACGTGTTATATTATGCTCTAAGACAACTAATTATGATCTATTTTTAAATGAGTGTCCAGTAATGAAAGTAATATATTATTAGGTTATTTATCATGTTCCGCGTTACGTTATTTATAACGTGTTGGTTACTACGTTAGATTATTTTTTTAATAAAATCAGTGTGGATCACTGGCGTGATCTTGGATGACTTACTAATGCTTTTATCGTGGGTTTGTGCGGGATTGCGGCGTCGCGTGTCAAATTGTTTGCAAATAAATCGTTGGTTTGTTTATTGTAATAACTGTAAATAAAAGTTAGTTTTAGTTACGTGTAAATAATTAATTTATTAAATATATATTTCATTTTTATCGTTTAACAGCTCACGGCGGCGGCGCAGCAGGTTTTGCGACAATAATCAAACGGCGTCGTTCAACGAAGCGAAGTAATAACTATTATTAATAGCGTAAAAAATAATAGGTGTTTTAAAAGTAGCGTATCGTTATAACGCGTTTTTAATATATAGTCGTTGCGAACACTCCTAATGACGGGTGACTTTAATTTGAATATTGGTAATCTATACAACCCAAAGATTAACATTGCTTGTAAACTTGGAACAGCCATTTTTTAACCTATTAAAACCTTTCGCCGTTACATACATATCCTCCTTTCAAAAGTGATTCGAACCACAGTAAACGCGCTAGGTTTATAATATTAGTCGTCTCTCGTTCGTGCTACAATAGTCCTACATTGTTCCCTTTGGATCTCATTTCGTGGAAAAGTAAAATTACACAAATCGAAACACTTAAAAAAATATATTATATAATAAAATAAAGCAACATTATGGCGACTCCATGCTTTTGTCCTAGCGACCTTCATCTAGAGATTAAGTTTTGTTTCGCTTCCGCACTCAAGAGAGAAAGAGACAGTTGCGGATTGCATACGATCTTATAAATGAACAAAATAATTGAAAAAAAAGCATCATTTTAACGCGAATAAAGACAACACCGTATACAATATCATCAATCTGAACTGATACTTATTGAAAATAAGACACCCGTCCTTTTTTGTTACTTTATTTGTATAATTTTTACAGTTTTTTATTGCACAGATGGCCATGTTCGTCGCGCGTTAAACAAGCGACTAAAAGCGAATCAAGGTCAGTTTTTAGTACCGCCCACTTTTGTCTTTCTTCAAGGGGTGCCATTTTTCGAGTGGCGTGCGTGCATCTACCTATATCTCTACCTAGATCGATGTTGTCGTCACGTTTTTTCGCAGAGTGCTCAATCTGTTAAAAGTTATATATCCATGATTGCCAGAGATTTACCATAGAGTCCTATTATGAGATTTACTTACAGCTCATCACACTGTCAAATAATAATATTTAATTTCAAAAAATATCTTTTGGTGGTTTGTTATTGCTACATGACTATTTTCTAGTTTATTATTAAATTTTATCATTATATTGTATATGTAGTGTCCTCTAGTGAGAATTACGGAAAAGTTTGTGTAGATGTGTACGCATGTGTGAAGTTAAACGGAAAAAGGAAATACGTAAGAAATACCAGGTACTAATACTATACGAGTATCTATGAGAAATACCATCTAGATCTATGGGAAATACCACGAAGTACTTCTCTGTGGTACCTTTATTCCAAACTCCATGAGAACTGGCATCATCATCATCATTTCAGCCTATACTTGTCCACTGCTGAACATAGGCCTCCCCAATCGCTTTCCAGCGTAACCGGTCCGATGCCACCTGCATCCAACGATTTCCTGCGATTTTCACAAGATCGTCGGTCCATCTGGCAGGCGGTCGTCCTACGCTGCGCTTGCCAATACGTGGTCTCCACTCTAGAATCTTTCTGCCCCAACGCCCGTCCGATCTTCGCGCTATGTGGCCAGCCCATTGCCACTTCAGCATGCTAATCCTGAGGGCTATGTCGGTGACCTTGGTTCTTCTACGAATCTCCTCATTCCTGATTCGATCACGTAGAGAAACGCCGAGCATAGCTCTTTCCATAGCTCGCTGAGCAACTTTGAGCTTTTTTATGAGACCTATTGTAAGAGACCACGTCTCTGATCCATATGTCATCACTGGTAACACACATTGACTAAAAACTTTAGTCTTTAGGCACTGAGGTATTTTGGATGAGAAGATGTTGCGCAGTTTCCCGAACGCTGCCCAGCCGAGTTGGATTCGTCGATTGACCTCTCTCTCAAAGTTGGACCTACCTAACCGGATACATTTACCTGGGACAGGCATGTCCCAGGTAAATGTATTCGTCGACAACTTCAAGAGTAGAGTTCCCAACGGTGAGTGCGGTGGGTACGACATGGACATTAAACATTATTTTTGTTTTGTCCATATTCATTTTAAGACCCACTTGTTGGGATACTCTATTGAGGTCACCGAGCATTCGTCCTAGATCTTCCAGCGACTCCGCCATGACCACAATGTCGTCGGCAAATCGAAGATGAGTGATGTATTCGCCATTGATGTTGATGCCAAGTCCTTGCCATTCCAAGAGCTTGAAGGCGTCCTCTAAGGTGGCCGTAAACAGTTTCGGAGAAATGACGTCTCCCTGTCTTACTCCTCTTTTTATGGGGATCACCTTCGTGCACTGCCCCTGTACTCGGACTGACATGGTGGCGTTATTATACAAGCACTTCAACACTTCGATGTACCTATAGTCAATGCGGCATCGCTGGAGAGATCTAAGAACCGCCCAAGTCTCGATCAAATCAAAGGCTTTCTCATAGTCCACAAACGCCAAGCATACTGGCCGATTATACTCCTCAGTCTTCTGTATAACCTGCCGCAGCGTATGTATGTGGTCTATGGTACTAAAACCTTTCCGGAAACCGGCTTGTTCGGGAGGCTGGAAGTCATCAAGCCTTCGTTCGAGACGATTCGTAATGACTCTCGAAAACAACTTATAAACATGGCTCAGCAGTGTGATGGGCCTATAGTTTTTCAATAAGGTGTTATCACCTTTCTTGAAAAACAGCACCACCACACCCCTGTTCCATGCTTCCGGCGTTTTCCCTTCAAGCAAGACGGAATTAAATAGCCTCTGAAGGACTTTAAGTACCGGCGATCCGCCCGCCTTCAGAAGTTCTGCAGTAATTCCGTCTTCACCCGGCGCTTTGTTGTTTTTTAGTTGTTTGAGAGCCATCCTAATTTCGCACAGACTGATGTCCGGGATATCTTCAGTGCAGTGTCGGGTTAGCTTGGCTCTTGGGTCTTTTACCAAGTCAACAACAGGTTTAGCTACTGAGGTATATAACTGTCCATAGAACCTCTCTATCTCCCTGAGCACCTCTGACCTATTTGACGTTACGTTTCCGTCCTCCGTCTTCAGCTTCGTCAACTGGCTCTGCCCAATAGACGCGTCTCTTGCGAACACTTTAGAGCCCTTGTTCTGCTCTATGGTCTCCTCAATACGCCTTGCATTGAAGGACCGTAAGTCGTGTCGCAAGGACTTCAATATCTGTCCATTAAGCTGCTTATAGGACTTAGCATCATCGGAGGCTTGGAGCGTCATGGAACGTCGCTCAGCCATGAGGTTTCGGGTGTAGTCAAATAGTTTTTGAGGCCTATTTTTACGGTGGGTCTTAAAATACTTGGACACGACCGTATGAACAGTCTCTACCAGCCTGTTGTTGATTTCGTCCACTGATGCGCTGCTGTCTAGCAATTCGAAGCGGTTTGACAATTCGAGTTGAAAGTTCTCGGGGTTTTGGATATATGCATGAGTAGGTCGGAGCGTAGACTTCATCAGACGCGATCTTTCCATTTTGACATTAATATTTAATGTGCCTCTGACCATTCGGTGATCACTGCCGGTTTTTACCCTATGAATCACGGAGACATCATTACATATTTGTCGCTTGGTGCTCATGATGAAGTCTATCTCATTTTTTGTGGAACCATCAGGGCTCATCCAGGTCCATTTCCTATGAGGCGGCTTCTGGAAGAAAGAGTTCATCATAAAGAGTCCCTCTTTCTCCAGAAATTCGGCCAGCCTCTGACCCCTGGGGTTGCGCTGCCCATATCCAAATTGCCCCACTCTCAACTCATCATCGCCCCGTTTGCCCAGCCGCGCATTGAAGTCACCCATAACCACTGTAAAGTGTGTTTTGGAAGTATGTATGGCTCTACTAATGTCCTCATACATAACTTCGACGTCATCATCTGAGTATGCCGAGGTCGGTGCGTAGACCTGTATGACCTTCAGCGAATATCTTTTGGATATTCTGAGTATCAGGTACGCTACCCTGCTCGACACACTAGTGATGGACACAACGTTGTTTATGAGTGACTTGTGGACGATAAATCCGACACCACCTTGGGACTGCTGTTCGCCCTCCCGGTAGTAAAACAAGTTGCCGGATTTTCAGGTTATCTTGTCCTCGCCCTCTCTTCGGACCTCCGATAAACCAACAATACTCCACCGCAACTTGTTTAACTCTTCTTCCAGCTCAACTAGCTTCTCATCTGTCCTCAATGTGCGTGCGTTGTATGTCACCAGGGCCAATTTTCGGTTTTGGTGGTAGCCGAATCTCTGCCGGAGATTCTTAGCACCCCTTGTCCTGTCGTTACCATGGCTGCTACCGTGGCCAGGACGAACAGGACCGCCGGGGACTAGGGGCCTGGTTTTCCTACTTTCTTCCATAATTGGGGGTGTTTGCCATACTGGCCACGCTTGGCAGGCGGGTTGGCGAGCGCAGTTATTGGTCGTCGAAGTGTTAAGGGAACGCTGCTGCCCATTCCCTAGTTTTCCCTTAGTCGCCTTGTACGACACCCGATGGGATGAGATGGGTTGGTCCTATTCTAAGCCGGGAACCACGCGGACTGGCAATACCAAGGAAATACGGAGGAAATCTGACACTTTAACCCTTGATTACCTACAGCCTACTCGTGAAAAAATGTAGGTAGTTATGTATACTAGACCAGTACACAGCTCAGTGCAAGTACTTTAAAAGATGATGCAATATAAACAGACTATTGCTCATAGAATATAATTTCAAGTACTGTTTTGCTTAATCAGCTTAACTTGCCTCAGCTGCGTATTAATCATGTAAACAGATATCAGGTTACTTGTTTAGTCTCAGTCCAATTCTCATAACTGTTTTGCTAAATAAGCAGATATCAATTAATAAGACGTATAACGCGTGGGTTCATTCTAGAAAGAGTTGTTTACTTGACGATGCCTATAAAAGCCATCGCCAAGCAAAGTACATTCAATATCGACTCAGCTCTCTTACCGTTCGCACTAACGTTAAGTAATATTAATTGACTGCATTAATATTTTGAGTATCTATTATTAATTTGTATTGTGAAATAAATATATTTTTATAAAGTCACGCCGGCCTTTATATTTGACTGGCGCAGCCGAACGGTAGGATTTCAGTCGCGATAAGTGTTGCAGTAGTCATACCAGACAAGCTCAACGCCGTGTAGGAGTACAAGCATCGATTCCGGACCACAATCGCCTGGCTGAATCCTAGAAAAAGGACCTACCCTACCTTCGAACAAAGAAATTTTGTCAAGAAGTGCCTGCAGATACTCAAAGAGCGGATATTCGGCATGAAAAATTGCAGCATTGTGTGAGTTCTGACCTTTCCCACATGTTCCTATTTTTCTGTCTATTCTGAATTTAATTGGTCAAGCATCGCTAATTTCATTCAGACCCCGAGCCTGTAATTCCGGTCAAAAATCACGGGAATTATTTGGATAAAAGGATATCGCATTATTAGACAAGCATCGCTAATTTGTGATTAGAATTTAGGATCTCACGGGATTTAGACACGCATCGCTAAGCCGTAGATCACCACTTAGGGCCGTAAGAATCAGACAAGCATCGCTGAACTTACGTAAAACATTGTCGTATTTTATTGAAAAAGAACATTACTTCCAGTGGGTCGATCACAAGGTCCACTTGAGAATGTAAAATATTGAAAAGAAAATAAATCTTATATTAAAAGAAAATAAATCTTAATGAAAAGAAATTAAATATTATAAAAAAATAATAAACGTTGTTCTGCCTATAAAGGCTAAGTTGAATAATAATTGATAAGAGTTATCTTTTCGGACAAAAATCGCCGAATTTATGAACTTTTTCTTTTATTATATAAAATTTTTATTGTAAACTTTTTTATGTGTTATTTTTAAATTGTATTTTTTTTGTGTGTGTTATTTTAAATTGTATTTTTTTTTATTTTGTGTGTGTAATATTTATCTTATTGTGTTTGTAAAATTGAATAATAAGTGTTCAAATATTCAAAATGAATCAAATTCAAATTATTCCGAAAGAAATTCTCGACTTAATTCCGCGTTACGACGGTAACAATCAATTGTTAAATTTTTACATCCAAAAGTGCGAATATGTTATTAGAAGTTTTAGTCGCGAAAATAATGCCGCACAACAAATGTACATTTACCATAGTCTGACGAGTAAATTAATAGATAAAGCCGCGAAACTAGTGAGTGAAAGAAATATTATCAATTCTTGGGATAGCTTAAAGGAACTCCTCATAGAACATTTTGGAGATCCTAGAACAGAAGATTGCATTGCCGTAGAATTAGAAAACATTAAATTAAAATCAGGAGAATCATATATAGATTTAGCTCATAGAATCCAGGACGTAAAAAGTTCAGTTATAGCCAAAGTAAATTTGTTAACTGATAAAGGCGTTAAAGCCGCTAAAATGACATTAATTCCGCGTTAAATAGCTTTTTGTTTAACTTACCAGAAGACCTATTAAGGATCGTTAGGTTAAATAAATGTGCTAATCTAGAATCAGTCTTAGGAGTAGTTACCGAGGAAGTAAATTTCCATAACCATTACAATGCAAAAAGTAAAGTTAAATCAAATAATAGTTTACAAACAACTAAACAAATTCCAACCCAATTTAAATTTGGCATACCTCAAAACAGATTCCTTCAAAGTAATTTCCCACAAAGACAACTAATGAATCAAAACTTCAATCCTAATTTAAATCAACAAAATCAACAAAAAGTCTTTAAAAATGATCAAAGATTACCCTACAATATAAATAATTACAAGCAATCTGGGTTCTTCAAACCCAACCCAAATCAACAATTCCGTTTCGGTATTCCCAATAAATTCATGAATAAAAATTTAAATACAGATAATGACGTCACAATGAGGACAGCGGTTCGTTATAACATGATTGAAAATGTATATGAGAATGACGTAGATGACATCGACTTTGAGACTGACGAATACTTTAATGAATATGAGCCAGTGACAATCGATGAAGTCGACGACGATAATAATGTTTCTCCACCTGAAAATTTTCCAATGGATCCGGTCCAAGATCCCCCGAAATAGTTAAACTTAATTATAGTGAAACCCTAAAATTACCACATATTATAATACCAGAAATTCATTCAAAATTTATGATAGATACAGGAAGCACTAGATCTTTCATTAGCCCCGAAATAGCAAACAAATTCTTTTATAATTTTATAACTTTAGAACCTTTTGAAATAATTAGCACACATGGACACAGTAGGCACAGTAAAGTAGCTTATATGCCCTTAACCAAAACTTTTAAAAGCAAACTTTGTCACAAATTTTACATTTATGATGTGGATAGCAGATACGAAGGTTTATTAGGTTCAGACTTGTTAAAAGAACTAGAAGCCACAATAGATATGAAAAATCAAGTTTTAAAAACTAGAAATACTAAAATTCCGATATTGTATAGAAAACCTTACGAAATTAAATTATCACCGCGTTCAGAAACTCGTGTTAAAATTCCGACAAATCTTAAAAATGGTGAAACCATAGTACATTTTTTAGAATTTCAACCAGGAGTTAGGATGCCCGATGCCATAGTAAATTGTAAAAATTCAATAGCCCAAACAATTATACAAAATTCTACAGATCAGAATGTCATATTAAAATTTGATAATCCATTAAAAGTAGACAAATTTGAGAAAAAAAATTTCAATAACCTCAATACTTTAAATTTAAATACAAATAAAAATAAATTGTTACAACAAAACCTTTCAAAATTAAGATTAGATCATTTAAAGAAAGAGGAAAAACAAGCCATACAAAAATTATGTTACAGATATAGAGACATATTCTATTGTGATGATATTCCTTTAACTTTTACGAATCAAGTTAAACATAAAATTAGAACCACTAATGAAGATCCCATATATATAAAACCATATAGACATGCCCCCACAGAAAATAAAGAAATTGGAAAACAAATAGATAAATTATTAAGAAACAATGTCATTAGGGAATCGCACTCTCCATGGAGCGCCCCAGTTCACTTAGTTCCGAAAAAAATGGACGCTTCGGGCGAACGAAAATTTCGCATGGTCATAGATTATAGACGATTGAATGAAATAACCGTAGACGACAAATACCCATTACCAAACATTTCAGACCTTTTCGATAAATTAGGAAAAGCGTGTTATTTTTCTACATTAGATTTAGCTAGTGGTTACCATCAGATTGAAGTAGAGAAACAGGATCAATCTAAAACAGCATTTACAGCACAAAATGGACATTATGAATTTACTAGAATGCCATTTGGTTTAAAAACAGCCCCCGCAACATTTCAACGTGCAATGGATAACATACTTAGAGGTTTACAGGGTATCCATTGCTTAGTTTACTTAGATGATATCATTATATTCTCAAGTAGTTTAGAAGAACATTTAGAAAAATTAGAAAAAGTATTTGAAAGACTTAGGCAAACAAATTTAAAAGTAACATTAGACAAGTGTGAATTTCTCAGAAAAGAAGTTCTTTACCTAGGTCACACTATTACAGAAAATGGTCTTCAACCAAATGATGATAAAATTAAAGCCATATTACAATTTCCGTTACCTAAAACACCTTCGGAAATACGTAGTTTTGTTGGATTAGTAGGTTACTACCGAAAATTCATTAAAGATTTTTCCAAATTAACACAACCTCTCACTAAATGTTTAAAGAAAAGACACAAAATTATAATTAACAAAGAATATATTGATGCATTTGAGAAATGTAAAGAAATTTTAACAAACGCCCCAATCTTACAATACCCCGATTTCACTAAACCATTTTTGTTAACAACCGACGCATCCAATTATGCCCTTGGCGCTATACTATCACAAGGACCGATAGGTAGTGACAAGCCTGTAGCTTATCTTAGTAGGACTTTAAACGACGCAGAAACCCGTTATAGTACAATAGAAAAAGAATTATTAGCCATAGTATGGGCGTGTAGAAAATTTAGGCCATACTTATATGGAAATAAATTTACCATATTAAGTGACCATAAACCCCTAATGTGGTTAAATTCCGTTAAAGAACCCGGAAGTAGACTTGCCAATTGGAAATTACAATTAACAGCATTTGATTACGAAATTAAATACAAACCCGGTAAACAAAATGGAAACGCTGATGCGCTTTCACGTGCAAAAATTAATGTACTAAAAGATAATCTATCAATGAAAGTTAATGCCTCAAGCCCCATAACAATATCTTCCGAAAATTCAAGTAAATCCGAATTAACCAACCCAGTTCCACCTTTAAATAGTAGTACCTTAACAGCATCTGAGAAATCAGAATCATCTTTTATAACTGTCCATTCAGAGGAAAACATGGATTCTTCCGATATTCCTATTTTACAAGAAGCAATTGATACTAAACCTAATCAAATACTTGTGTACACCTGGAACAGAAATGAATTTACTGTTAAAAATTTATCCAGAGATAAACAAAAAGTATTAGAAGTTCATTTACCGTTAAATAATACCCAGTTAATAAAATCATTCCTTAAAGAATATATTAGGCCTAAAATAAAATATTTCCTATACTTTGACGATGAACGTCATCGTAAACAATTTTCAGAAATCATTGTAACTTTATTTAAAAAAGATTCAGTAAAATTCTTTGAATGCACAAAACGTGTAGTGTACGTTGAAGATGAAAATGAGCAGCGTGATATAGTGTTAAAATACCATATTGGCAAAACTTGTCACCGTGGCATAAAAGAAACCATTGCTCATCTTAAACGAACATTTTTCTGCCAAAATTTAGAACAAACCGTATCAAGTATAATTAATTCTTGTGAAACATGCAAAACGATGAAATACGATAGAAAACCTTTAAATCCTAAACTTCAATTAACTCAAACTCAAACTAGACCCTTTCAGGAAATTTTCATAGACTTATTTTCCATAGAAGGCAAATATTTCCTAACGATAGTAGACTCCTTTAGTAAATTAGGTCAAGCCATAGAAGTTTCAAATAGAACAACACCAGAAATAATTAGAGCATTAATCAAATATTTTTCCATTTACGGAGTACCAAGAAAAATAAGTTCAGATCCAGGTTCAGAATTCAATAATAATTTACTTAAAGAAATGTTAATATTATATAAAATAGATTTACATATTGGAACACCCCATAACCCCAACTCAATGGGCATTGTTGAACGTTTTCATTCCACAATAATAGAAATTTATAGACTTGCAAAATATGAAAGGAAAATAACAGATACTGCCTCAGTAATGACATACGCGATAATGTCGTATAACCAGTCCATACATTCAACAACTGGTCTTACGCCATTTGAAGTAGTTTTTGGTCATACAGATTCATCCAATGCATTTGAAGTTGATTTCGAGAAAAATTATACACAGCAACTTGTTTTAGAGCATCGCAAACGAACTAAACACTTATATGATTTCTTAACCGATAAAATGATAAATAATAAAATTAAAATTAGAGGAAAACGTGGCGGTGAAGAAGGAATAAAATTTAAACAAGGAGACACCGTGTTTATAAAAGGTGTCAATATTAGGCGTAGTAAAGACCAACCGCGTTATAAAAAAGCAAAAATTATTGGAACAATTAATAGAAACACAGTACCGGTAGAGTCTCATCAGAGACACACAAAAGTCCCAATAAAAGATATAAAACGTCCTCCGCAGGTTCGCGCTCCTGATCCTCGTACAGGCAGCCCAAAACCTGGCCCTTCAACTTCAGAAAATTGAAGATAATCCTGGAATCTTCCCAGTTAAGGAAGGACAAGCATTCATTAGCACTTATAATTGGAATATAATTAAAATATTAGATTTAAAATTTGTTAGTAACAGTATTGAATATAACGTTAACAAGTATTATGAAGTTAACGATTATTTAAAAGAAAAATTAAATGTATATTTCTTAGACGGAAATATCATAGATGCACAAATGCAAACTGAGTATATTATGAGTTTAACATTAGAGCGCTATAATCAATTAGTCCCAACAATTAGAATTAAAAGAGGTATTTTAAATCCCCTAGGTTCAATAGTTAAAGCCATTACAGGCAATTTAGATAATGAAGACGCAATTAGATACGATTCCTTAATAAGTCATATTCAATCTAAACAAAACGCTATTGATAACAAAATATCATTAGTTTCCGAAACAATTGGAGTATTAGTAAATCTGACAAACTCTACGAGAAATAATTTTATTGAAATAGACAAAACAATTAACGAAATAGAATCCATTTTGAATAAAACTCAATTCCAACATAGTAAAGAAATTGTCTTGAATACTTTCGATTTAATTATCCATAATTTTCAAATTTTGTTAACTAGGTTAGATGAGGTTGAAACAGCTTTTGCTTTTAGTAGATTAAATATTTTACATCAATCCATTTTAGACATAGATGAATTGTTATCAACTCTTAAAGATATAGAGAAAATAGATAAATTAATGTATCCAGTAAATTCTGATAATTTGATAAAAATTGAACATTGTATAGACATAAGAGCATATATTAAGGACAAACGAATAACGTTTATTATGTCAATACCAATTGTCCAATTAGATTTCTATAACTACTACAACCTTCATCCTTTTCCCATGTATAATCCTCATTTAAACCTAACATTCCTATTAACGCCTCAATATTCCCAAATCCTGGTCAGAGGGTCAGATATACTTCCACTATCACAATCATGCAAAGAAATAGAAGAAGGAGAATTCCTGTGTTATGAAGATAATTTATCTGTCACTAATGAAGACTTATGCATTACAGATTTGATGAAATTTTCTTCACAAATTACATCATGTTCTCCACTTACAGTGAAATCTTCAAAAGTCAAGGTCAAATCTATTCGGCCTGACACATGGTTACTATATTCAGGAAAACAGACATTTCTCACAGAGCACTGTGAAAATGATTTTAACCAGTACAACATTTTTGGCACTTATGTATTAACCCTAAATAATGAATGTGAAGCCAAATTAGAGAACATCACATTAAGGAAACGTCTTATACAATTAACTAATCAAGTCTTCCATCAAGTTCCAGTTATAAATTTACCAAGCATCACAGCAGCAGGGAAAGTCTACAAGCAGCCAATCAGCCTAGACGAAGTCAACTTAGAAAATCTTCAGTTCCTGTCACACGTGTTAAACAGTAAAAGTGAAAAACTCAGTGAAAACCACGTATATTCAGTGAATGTGCATAGCATAAGTTTAGGTTCTATAATCATTTATGTAATATTAATAATTGTGCTTTTGATTGTTTTATATATTTATAAGTCTAAAATATTGTCCTTATGTAAACATAAGCAAAATCAACATTCTCAAAAATCGAACGCTGATTTTGAACTTATGGAGGGAGGAGTTATGTATACTAGACCAGTACACAGCTCAGTGCAAGTACTTTAAAAGATGATGCAATATAAACAGACTACTGCTCATAGAATATAATTCCAAGTACTGTTTTGCTTAATCAGCTTAACTTGCCTCAGCTGCGTATTAATCATGTAAACAGATATCAGGTTACTTGTTTAGTCTCAGTCCAATTCTCATAACTGTTTTGCTAAATAAGCAGATATCAATTAATAAGACGTATAACGCGTGGGTTCATTCTAGAAAGAGTTGTTTACTTGACGATGCCTATAAAAGCCATCGCCAAGCAAAGTACATTCAATATCGACTCAGCTCTCTTACCGTTCGCACTAACGTTAAGTAATATTAATTGACTGCATTAATATTTTGAGTATCTATTATTAATTTGTATTGTGAAATAAATATATTTTTATAAAGTCACGCCGGCCTTTATATTTGACTAGGTACAGGTAGGTGGACATCAAAATAAGTAGTGCGCTTATATTCGTGTCAATTTCTCTGTTTACTTCCGCTGCATGGATAAATAAATGGTTGGCTGAATGTAATTTTATGACCAGTAGTGATGCAAGACTAGTGAAGTCCAAAAATATAATTAAAAAACACACCTGGCGTTTGTACACGCGTGTATAGGTATAGGTATATTATTTGTTTTGTCTAGCTATTTCTCCTCATATTTGACCCCCCCAAGACTGCGCAAGGAACCCGGCTGAAGGTAACATCGCTGTAGTGGAATCTCATTGAGCCAAAAATCCATACTGTTACAATAACTACTCACTCTTTGACAGGCAATGTTCACACCGCGCATAGGTACCTACCTCTCGTCTCCAACAATTTTCTATTTTGATTACTTTAAACTAGGACAAACGTTCTAGGCTGCCAGAATAATATAAAAGATGTCTGACAGGGGGTTTTGCAAATCTATTTTAATTAATCGCCTTCCTTGCTGGCGGATAATGCTACTTGTCTGGACGTTGTTAAACCTCAAGCACATCTATTTAATAATATCTATGCTGTAAATCTCAGCTCTCACAGGGAACTTAACGTTTGCATGTTCAAATTTCCATCATTGAAGTTATGTGATGTGAAGTGAACGACGGCTTGGTCCAGTGGTTCAGTGGTTAAGAGCTTAAACCGCTCGGCCCTCTGACTCGAGTAGTTGCGGGTTGTTTCGGTCTGGGTGTTCGTACACGTGAATTTCGTATTTGTAAACGCACCCACGATACAATACGATACGGGTTACAAGAATAATTTAATCAGGTTTGGCGTGTCTGGTCGCACTGGGCGTGTTTAACCGTGATAGAGTAATAGAGCAGGTATACTGCTGTATTAAACACGTAGCCACGCAATAGAAATTCCTGTCTTGGGTGCGTTTACAACATGAAATTCTTATACACAAACACCCGAACCGAAGCAAATATTTGTGGATCACATAAAGATTTACCCGTGCAGGCATACTGATCCGTCCACTGTATCGAGTAGTCAATCGATACAGTAGGGCCACTGGACTCACGGAATAGAGAATTAATCCTTCTCTGTTCTGTGATTGGACCAGCCGTCGTCGCCGGATTTTTAAGTTATACTTGAAGGCGGCAGCGCTGTGCGATGCGGTGTTCTTAGCGATCACTTAATTTAAGCAGGTTAAGCAACGGCTCGGTGGGTCTGAGTTTGGTAACTGTTTTCATATTCCAGCGTATTCGTGTTTCGGAAGGCACGCTAAGCCGTTGGTCTCGATTACCACTCAATGTCGCTAAGCTTAGTTGGAAGCCTTATAGGCGGCTTGATAAGTTTCAACAGCAGGTAGCCACAAACCTGTCTCCATCAATCCACACTGGGTCCGCGATGTAGTCTGACCTAATATCTTTCACCTCGATTTTTGTAAGAAGGCTTTTAGCTAGCAATGCGACAATACATGCCGATATTATTATTATAACTTGAATGTTTGATAAAGCAATCAATGTTTCAGCAGGATACATCCTTCGGAAAGAAACAACTGTTCAACCAAATAAAGTGTTTATTTTAATTAGATTCAATAAACGCAAGCACATAGGTTTTCTTACAAAGGTCAACTGTGTTCTTTTATTAAAATAGTCAAATCTTCGTTTCAACATTTTAAATAATTTTTAACATGTATTCAAGATAAAATTCCAAGCAAATAACTTTCACAAAATGTTAGCCCATTTGTTTCTTTGTTCGGGTATTATGAAAATTTACAAAGTCGACTTTCACGGAACTTTCTTACTTGGATAGCTCAAAATCGGTTGGTTAGAAAACGCCCGAAATAAAAAAAAAGGGAGGAAAAAGAGGGAGAGATATTATTTGGTTATGTTATAACATTTCGGTGTGTCAAATCATAAGTGTTTTAAGCAAGTACTAATGCTTTATCTATGGTGCTAAGCTGTTTTAAGGTTCACAGAAATCCATGTTGTCACGCGGGCAAAATGTAGCTAGCATAGATAAACAAACTGTTTCATTTTTTTTTTTTTTAAAAAGCGAAGCCACGAACGTGGATTTATTCCTGTGCCATGGGTGCGTTTACAAACATGAAAACTCATATACTCAAATACCCAGACCGAAACAAATAATTGTGGATCACACAAAGATTTGTCCCGTGCGGGAATCGAACACGCGACTATTTGACACAGTGGACGGAGCGGCTTAAGCTCTTAACCACTGCGCTAAATCGTCCGTCATTCAAACTATATCTACCAATTTCAAGTCTAAACTATGACTTTGAACTTTAAAAAAAATATATTATCACCTTTAACTACCGGTAACCAGTACAAATACAAATAAGCAGAATACAAATAAGCAGTGATAGCCTAGTGGTTAGACCGTTGGACTGCAAAGTCAGAGGTCTCGGGTTCAAACCCAGGCACGCACCTCTGTCTTTTAGAAAGCATGTGCGTATTTAAAATTAATTATCACTTGCTTTAACGGTGAAGGAAAACATCGTGAGGAAACCTGCATGCCTAAGAGTTTCTCGAAGGTGTGTGAAGTTCGCCAACCCGCACTGGGCCAGCGTGGTGGACTATGGCCTAAACCCTCTCAGTTTGAGAGGAGGCCCGTGCCCAGCAGTGGGACAGTTTCTTAACAGGGCTAATATTATTATTTTATTAATATTAACCAGTACAAATAAAATGAACAGAATAACGAACGGCATTACACTTAGGAATCAAATAAAAACCAAGACCTACAGGTTACTTTTAGAGAGAAAATTTCTTATAACTGTATTTACTCTCACTGGGTCTTCTTGGTGTAGGAAATGTCCTGTGTTATCCAATATCATTGTCTCACACACGGAGTACTGTTTTTTCATAGTGTTCAATAAATCGTGGGATATAAAGGGATCCTTCGAAGCGTGGACGACTAGCATCGGTATGTTTTCCGTGTGCTCTATGATCTCAGGCACATCACAGCTGAAGTTTGCTCGGTAATAGTTTATTGGTGGAGTCAAAGCAACTGTAATTAAAATTAATTAACTTTATTAATATGCTAAGAACGCCTAATTTTTTGTCTATCTTACTATATCATCACGCCAGCTCCCTTGCGGGGTAGGCAGAGAGTACAGAGTTCCAACAGGTTATTTCCTTACAGACCTCTCTGGCTTCCTCCACTCTCATAGTTCGCCTCATACACGCTCGCCGTTTACGGAGACTCTTGACTTGCCCTTCAGATAAGATACGGTCTATTTGGTCATGGTGATTGTCTATGTCTTCCCCAGTGCCTACATCCTTCCACTTTCGCATTGTATATCTGTTTTGTAATTATTTCTTCTGACATTATTTCTATATGCCCGAAGCTACGGATAATCTCATCTTTACACCAATACTATCTTTCATACCTACATGACATTACTACGCTGTTGCGAATACCGTCGGTCAGATTCACTCCGCACACCTTCCGCAGAGCTCGCATTTAGACCGCATTTATCCTACTTTCATTCTCCTTCTTACTACCCAACTCTCACTGCCATATAACAGCGTTGGGACAAGCACTCCGATATGTATGGCCAGCTGCGTCTTTTGGCTTAAGTGCGCTCCCAAGTAGCTTTTCCATCACACCATTCACTCTATTCCCTGCATTCACTCTTCTTTACATCCCTACTAAGGCGCATCTAAGATATACAAACTCATTCACTTTATCCAGCACATCGTTACCAACCATAATCTTTGCATTCGTTCTGGTTTCTTTCCGTTCTTAAACTCTAATTTTGGTTTTCTTAAGAAAATATTTTTGGAGAAATATGGTGCCTAAAGTTAGAACTAGCGGCAGACGTCTGCCATTTAAACACGAAGTGGATATAAACCGGCAATGTAAAAAATCCTTGTTGTCGTGGTAGTAGCATAAAATTCATTCGATTAATCAGTATATACCTATACGTATGCAAGATAATTAGGTCATTAGACACAGATGATACGTGACAAATTTAACAAAAATATATTAAGATATGATTTATTATAAATTTTTCACTATAATTTTGCATAGAAATTTATTTTACGGCTTTATTTATTTTATTTATTTGGCTACGTCTGAATCCGATTTCATTAAATTTTATCCGGTGCCTAGCTTACTGCAATAAAGATTTCAACGCGTTGCCGTGAGTAGTCTAGCTGCTCTGAAGGAATTAAACAAAAGAAGCTCAATTATATACTAACATGGCCTCCGAAACCAGTATTTGTAACATTCTATGTCTTCTTTGTCGGTGGATGTTTTGTCTGGATATAACATATTCTGGTCGTACATGGGAAGATCATTGAGAAGCAGAAATTTCTCAGGAATAATAGGCGCGCGGAACGCGAACACGTACCTGGAAATAAAAACGATAAACTTAGGTCAATACATATGACACGATTATTAACAAAATTGTTACACCAAAAGCTAGATAAATTTTGAATACTGGGTAGGTGCATGTTTAATCTGAAAACAATATTCCTATTAGATTTATTGTTACCATATGATTCTCGGATTAGTAAAATTGTCACAATTCCGACTCGTAAGGTTTAGTACGTAGCAGAACCTATACTAAATTCAAACAAGAAAGGCTAATCTAATCTCATGTCTTTCACCATCCTTTCGGATATAAGGTCATGATAATGTACATATGTCTATCTATCTATCTATAACATCACGCCAGATCCCTTGCGGGGTAGGCAGAGAGTACAGAGTTCCAACAGGTTCTTTCCTTACATACCTCTCTGGCTTCCTCGACTCTCATAGTTCGTCTCACACACTCGCCGCTTACGGAGACTCTTGACTTTTCCTTTAGATAAGACTCGGTTTATTTGGTCGTGGTAAGATAGTCTAGTTCTTCCCCGGTACCTGCATCCTTCCACTTTCACATTGTATATCTGTTTTGTCATTCTTTCATGTACATATGTATTACCTAATATGCCTATTAGAAATCTCTACACACTTCTATACAGTCGCCAGCATTAAGACGTGAACGTTTCATACCTCAAAAATGATGTATCTATCGAATTTTGTCAGAATGTCCACTTAACACAAAGATACACTAAAACACCTCGTTGAATGTATACATAATTATAACACAAGCTGATGGTTACATCATTTTTAGGTCATGGTGCGTATACTTAGTGCAGATAACTGTACATACTAGAGGAGATACCACGCGCAAACGTATGTTATGCAACGAAAAATCACACTTGATTTCACTTGATGATGATTTTGCGTTTCGAAGCCTTAAAATAGTGTCAAAATATAACCTACCTACTGCTATCTACGTAACAGTTTGATTCATGAGATTGTTTATGTGCATACTTCTTTCTAAAGGTATCGCCACATAGCCGAAGCAGCGCGCCGGGAGCGCTACGGTGGCGCGACCTTGGAGGTTGTAATGTACTGAAATCTATGGTAGACGTCACACAGCACTGCCACGGTCGGAGCGATGGCAAACGTCACAACCAGCCGCCGTCGCGCCTGACGCGATTACAAACGAAGCACGGCGGGGGAGAGAAGCCGCCACGTGTACGAGCGAGACGCCGTCACGCGTTCGAGCGGGATGCTAGTATTATTGCTATTAATTAGCAGTCACAGAGACAATGAAGCTAGAACGCGTCACAAGCAAACAAACGAAGCATGCCAAGAGCGAGACACCAATACGCAAGCGAGCGGGACGCAAGTGTTTTTGTCTAATGCTCCGAATTAGCACATTGTCACATATACATGAGGCTGGAACGCGTCGCACTCGATGTGAACATGGATTTATTATTAAAACGGATTGAGCATTCTGCAAAAAAAAACGTCAAGGATACTCACCTAGAACCCTACAACTTTTTCTAAGTAGGGTGGCCATACATGGGTATATTTAGAGACTTAATTATTAAATTTAGTCAAGCTATTTATTTTATTCAACATTTTGTAATACGCGGTAGGTAAATAAATGCCAAATAACATGTGAAGTACTTACTTTATTAAGTGCTATACTCACAAAATCAATACGTCAAATACTAAATATACATTGATAGTAGATTACAACTTCCGATTCGTAGGGACGACGACGTCATTCAGTGGTTGATCAGGTCATTGGATCGAGTAGTTGCGGGTTTGATCACCGCACAAGAAAATTCTTTGTGTACCCATAAAAATTCGTTTGGGTCTCAGTGTTTGTGTATGTGAATCTCATGTCGGTAAACGGACCCACGACTCAGGAATAAGTATATAAAACGCTCAGTCAAAAAGCTACAGTCCGAATAAGTTCTTCATTATGGTCACTGTACTGCATCGTAATGGGTGCGAGCGAGACACCGGGCTTCAGGTTCTTGCTCTCACTCGTCATGGTTTCTCGAGTTATTTAAATCACAGAAAATTGAGTGTTGTGTCTGTGAATCAGAGTTTAATTTTCTCTAGCAATATTTTAATATTACTCAATCCGTCTCTATCTATCTATCTATATCATCACGCCAGCTCCCTCGCGGGGTAGGCAGAGAGTACAGAGTTCCAATAGGTTCTTTCCTTACATACCTCTCTGGCTTCCTCCACTGTCATAGTTCGTCTCATACACACTCGCCGGTTACGGAGACTCTTGACCTTCAGCTAAGACACGGTCTATTTGGTCATGGTAAGATAGTCTAGGTCTTCCCCGGCACCTACACCCTTCCACTTTCGCATTGTATATCTGTTTTGTCATTCTTTCTTCTGGCATTCTTTCTATATGCCCGAACCAACGGAGCATACCCTTTCTCATCTTTACACCGATACTATCTTTCATACCTACTCGCTTTCTTACTACGCTGTTGCGAATACGGTCGGTCAGCGTGACTCCGCACATCTTCCGCAGAGATCGCATTTCGACCGCATTTATCCTGCTTTCGTTCTCCTTCTTACATACCCAACTCTCACTGCCATATAACAGCATTGGGACAAGCACTCCGTTATGCTTGGCCAGCTGCGCCTTTTGGCTTAAGTGCCGGCTCCCAAGTAGCCTTCCCATCGCACCATTCACTCTATTACCTGCATTCACTCTTCTCTCTATATCAGCGGTGTATTTTCCATCCTTACTGAAGGCGCATCCAAGATATACAAACTCATTCACTTGCTCCAGCACATCGTTTTGGATATTAAATCCATTGATGCGAAGCACGGCAGAAGCGAGACGCCGATACGCGTTCGAGCGTGACGCTAGTATTATTGTTCGAATTTTAGACGTTGACAGCAACAAGGCGGTCACCCGGTCGGCCGGCGCAACGTCGCGCCTGTAGTGTGACGTGTGCGCTGCGCTGCTGTTCGCCAGGGTCGCGCCTGCGTCGCGCCCCAGTCTCCTTCCGTCGGCTATGTGACGAAACCTTATAGGTTGCACCACATAGCCAACGCGGTGCGACGATGGCGCGGCTTGGGGAGTTGTAATGTACTGAAATGTACGCGAGACGCCACACAGCGCAGCCACGCTCGACGCGACGGCAAACGTCGCGCCCGTAAAATGACGTGAGCGCGGCATTGCTGACCGAGCGTAACCGAGCATTTCCATCGTGCTCCCGTCGCGCTCGTCAGCTATTAGATCAAACCTTAAAGGACTAACACGACATGGCAGATTAACCGATGACCTGGTGAAGGTCGCAGGTAAAAGCTGGATGCGTACAGCACAAAGCCGGTGTTCGTGGCGATCTTTGGAGAGGCCTTTGTCCTGTCTTTCGGCTGAGGATGAAGGAACTAACATTACGTTTATTTGGATCCAGCAGGCTTTTCATCTCCTTGACGTTATTCATTTGTGTGTAAGGAAGTATAATATTAAAGATGAGCTCTGTCGCAGGATGATAAATTGTGACCGGAATTCTTTCCTACATGAAGGAGAGTACCTACTTCAAATCACAGATCTGATATAAGGAGAGTAGCCAATAAGAGAAATTAACAGACTTGATCATACATACCACGATTTCTTTCTCTGCATTGAATTGGTCCAGACCTCCCGAGCCCAAGTTGTGGCCGACACACTAGCTAACACGATGACTGCACTCAAAAGTTCAGGGTGAGTTTCACGGATTGCACACGCGATCAGACCACCCCAGTCATGAGAAACTATGATACATTTGTCACGACCTGCAAAAAATTTTTCATTGATTTTCTGGAAATTTCGGTAGTTGCGATCATTGTATTACGTGACTTTACATTTAAAGCGCAATAGGTAGATGACATAGTTAATTTCATTTTGCTTTACATATTATTCTAGAAAATGGAGGTCATAAGTTCAGCATAATTCAATCAATCAATCAATCAGCCTATCGCAGTCCACTGCTGGACATAGGCCTCTCCTAACACGCGCCATTGCACACGGTCCTCCGCCTTCCGCATCCAGTCTGTCCCAGCGACCTTTTTGAGGTCGTCGGTCCATCTAGCTGGGGGCCGTCCTACCTTACGCTTACCAAGTCGCGGTCTCCACTCTAGGACACGCTTGCTCCATCGGCCGTCGGTCCTTCTGCAGATGTGACCAGCCCATTGCCACTTTAGCCTACTGAGTCTGCGATTACCTCGTTACGAATTTTATCCTTCAAAGAGACGCCGAGCATAGCACGCTCCATAGCCCGCTGTGCGACTTTGAATTTGTGGACTAGTCCCACTGTGAGTGGCCACGTCTCAGCCCCGTAAGTCATAACAGGTAGGACGCATTGGTTATAGACTTTAGTCTTCAGGCATTGCGGTATAGGCGAAGAGAAAACGTGACGTAGTTTGCCAAATGCTGCCCAACCTAATTGGATCCTGCGGTTGATTTCTTTCTCGAAGATGTTTCTACCAAATTGGACAACTTGTCCAAGGTAGGCATATTCCCGAACAACTTCGAGCATCGAACCATCGACGTAGATCGATCCCGGCGTGACATGTTGATTAAACATGATCTTGGTTTTATCCAAGTTCATGCCGAGACCGACACCTCGAGAGGCTCCATTTAGGCTATGCAGCATTTCGCTTAACTGTTCCAGTGACTCTGCCACGATGACGATATCATCGGCAAACCGAAGGTGTGAGATGTATTCGCCGTTGATGTTAATGCCCCGCCCAGTCCAGTCCAGCGTCTTGAAGACGTCTTCGAGTGCATTGGTGAAGAGCTTGGGGGATATTACATCCCCCTGTCTTACCCCTCGACGCAGCTCGATCGGGTTGGTCTTTTGGTCCTGGAGCAGGACGGTCATTGTGGCGGTATCATACAGACATCTCAACACCTCGATATACCGCCAATCGATGCCACATCGCTGCAGAGCATCCAAAACCGCCCAGGTTTCGTTAAGCCCGTTAAGCCCTGGTGGATGACGGAATTTAAGAAGCTCGCTAGCTTTTTCAGGATTGGAGTCCCGCCTGCTTTTAGGAGCTCAGTGGTGATTCCGTCATCGCCTGGCGACTTGTTGTTTTTGAGCTGCTCGAGAGCCACTCTGACCTCGTCCTGGTTGACATCAGGGATGTCTTCCGTGTGGTGGCGTGTGAGTGGGGCTCTGTGGTCGTCAGCGCTGGGTCTCGTGGGTTTAGTCATCCGTGATGCGTACAGGTCTTTGTAGAATCTCTCAATTTCCTTGAGTATCTCGAACTTGGAGGTTACGGTTTTGCCACCCGCAGTTTTAAGTTTCGTCAGATGGGATCTACCTAGCTGGCGAGCGAAGACTTTGGTGCCTCTGTTCTGTTCAATCGCAGCCACGATGGCGCGGGTGTTGGAACATCGGAGGTCACGTCGCATCCGCTTCCGGATCTTCCGGTTGAGGTTCCTCCCATCCGGCGTAGACGCCTGCGTGGATGACATTTCCCGTCTCTGCCTCATAAGTTCAAGAGTCTCGAGCAAGAGTTTAGACTATCTGTTACCGCTTTTGCCGGGAAACACCCTTCGAGACACATCCTGTAGCGTTTTGACCACTGTGTCGGTTTTCTCGTCAACATTGCCTTCGGTTTCCAGCAGGTCGAAACGATTTTGAAGCTCCAGTTGGAACTTTTCGGACTCTAAAGCTATTTGAGGCGCAGTAGGTCTGAGAGTAGACCTCATCATGCGACGCCTGAAGTTTATATCGGCCCTGAAGTTTATATTTAGAGCGCCTCGGACAAGTCGGTGATCGCTGCCGGTGTTAAACCTGTTGATCACGGAGACGTCTCTAAACATAGACTTCCTGCCAGTCATGATGAAGTCTATCTCGTTCCTCGTCACAGTGTCGGGGCTTCGCCATGTCCACTTTCTATGAGGCTTCTTCTTAAAGAACGAATTCATCAAGAAGAGCCCCTGCGACTCCAGAAAGTTGACTAGCATCTGCCCCCTGTGGTTTCGGCGCCCCACGCCGTGGGGTCATATTATCGTTTCGCCGCGTTCTTGTACTCCCACTTTGGCATTGAAGTCCCCCATAACAACGTTGTAGTGAGCCCTGGTAGTGCCATGTAATGCCTTGGCGATGTCTTCATACATGGCTTCGGCTATGTCGTCGCAGTATGTCGAAGTCGGCGCATATACCTGTACCACCTTCAGGGTGTATCTGTCGGTGATTTTAATTATGAGGTACGCTACCCGTGTCGACACACTGCTGACTTCCACAACGTTGTTAGTGAGAGCTTTGTTGACCAGGAAACCGACACCGCCCTGAGAGGGCCGATCACCTTCCCGAAAGTAGAACAGGTGGCCTGACTCAAGGGTTATCGTGTCCTCGCCCTGTCTTCGGACTTCGGATAACCCCAATATGTGCCAGTTTATGCGACCTAGTTCTACCTCGAGTTCATTGAGGTGTTGGTCCAGCCGTAGAGAGCGTCCATTGTACGTAGCCAGGGTCAGGTGTTTTTGGTAGCCTTGTGTCGTAGCCCGGAGATTCTTCGCACCCCCTACCCTGCTGTTACCGCGACCGCTACCGTGGCAGCGGACAGCGGGACTACCGGGAACTGGGGGCCTTTGGTTTAGGTGCCTTATCATGTTAGAAGGTTTTTCAGCATAATTACTAGGTACCTATTTGCACGAATTTGAACAATTAGGTAGTTATTGTGTCTTATTTGTCTATCTTATATGTCTCTGTAGACATACATAGTCATAGCTACCTATAATAATGACATACACACACGTAGAATCCTGATAGGAGCGACTATAGCTCAAAATTTCAGAAGGACTACAAAGCTAAAGTGTACTTGAGCTGTGGAACTGTAGTTCGGAAGGCTTTACTTTCATGGTCCTTGTAGCACTTGTAACGCGAAAAACCACCATGTCACATTCCTCATGATCCCTCGGACCGTGTCTTAATATTGATACCTATTAGGTTCATAATATCAGACTATACTGTTCCTCTGCTGGGAAAAGGCCTTCTTTCACTAATCGAAGTGAGAGAGATTAGGTCATACTCCACCACGAGGACCCAGTGCGGATTGGTAGAGGCAGGTTAGTGGCCACCTGCTGTTGAAGCTTATCAAGCTGCCTAAAAGGCTTCCAACTTGGCTTAAAGATTACCACATTAAGTGGTAACAGGGACCTACAGGTTAATGTGAATATGAAAATGCCACGAACGGTCACCCATCTCAGACCGACCGAGTCGAACACTGCTTAACTTTGGTAATCGGTAAGAACACACACGCTTCAGGTTTAGCTTTAGGTTTATCCGCCTACTTATCTTGTAAACTACTGCCTGCCTCCTTGCGTTCCGTCATCGATGGTAAATTATATAGCCATTGATGACACATGATGCCTGAACACTCGTTTTGTCTATTCATTTACATCACCAATCATTATATTTGTATTGACACACGCATCGAATGGCCTTTAATTTGTGAAGAACTTTCATTAGGGGCCAAATATGAGCAAGGTTTGCTTCTAATCAATAACCACCATTGTGCAAATCAGCCAATAAGACTTTTTCCATTCCCACATGGATCTTTTGACCCGCGTCTAACATCGGAACTAACGCTGTCATTAAGTGAAATGTCACTTAATGCCAGTCGCAGATTTGCCGTTTGCTATGAAATTTACCCATGTTCTTTTTTACAAGGTTTTATATAACTTGCAATGTTCGTTTGTCTGTCTGTCTGTCTGTCTTTCCGGTTCCAATGTTGTGATCCATAAGGTTTTGCTCAGCAAACCGAGGGGGATAAGAAAATCAGACACTAGTAAAGCAGACAGGCTGGCTCGTTTATCCGAGCAAAGAGCTAACGATGGTTAGTTAATCAGACCACAGAACAGTCATGAGAAAAACCTATGCCTCATAGTACTGCACTAATTACTAACATAAACTACTTAATAACCTTTAAGCGATCAGACATTTTATGAAATTTCTGATTTTTGGGTCATGCAAATATTGCTCTGGGACTGCGTGTTCCAATTGTTTAGTCCAACTGATCGTTTAACGTGATTTTTTTTCCTACCTCAAGAATAACAGAGCAGCACGAAGCACTCCATAAGCTACGGGACCGCGGTATTTTTAGCAGTCACCAATGTTAAGTACCGTTCGACACGGTCTGTCTGAAATGGGTGACCGTTTGTAGAATTTTCATATTCGAGCGTCACCGTGCTTCAGAATGAACTTGATGTGGTTGTCGTTAAGCCAAGCTGGAAAACCTAATGGGAGTTTCAAACAACGCTTTCACTAATCCGCATTGACAGTGCACTGTAACTCTGTGGTGGAGTATATATATAAGAGAGAATAAGTCATAACCACGAAGCAGATATAAAGAGGAGATGGCATTGTTAGAATTCCCTATACAATCAAGTGTGTCACTGCGCGGGGCTGCGCGGGATGAACAGATTTTTGACAGACTATTTAGCGCAGTGGTTAAGAGCTTAAGCCGCTTCGCCCACTGTGTCTAATAGTCGCGGGTTCGATTCCCGCAGGGGACAAATCTTTGCGTGATCCACAACTATTTGTTCCGGTCTGGGTATTTGTGTATGTGAATTTTCATGTTTGTAAACGCACCCACGACACAGGAATTAATGTGGGGCTATGTTTAAAAAAAATATTAAGAGGGTATTACACTCCACCCACTTCTGTATTAGCCTGCCAATCTAGCTGAGAATGACAGTCTAACGTAAGCCACGCCCAACACGATGACTTCAGGGCCTAGTTATAGTAATAATACCTTATACCTACAAATGTTACAATTTTAATTAGTCATATTTGCACAATTAACGATACTTACTTCCTTATTATAATACATATTATATGATAATTAAAAGAATAATATAGAGCGGTATTAAGATTAGATTTTTAAAACATTTTTTTTTACTTCAAGTTACATTTTTATTATGATATACTAGGATGTAGGTCTCTAAATAATTTACATTTGATTGTATTCCACGATAATTAAAAATTTTAATGAACGGCATTGAGATTAGATTTTTAAGAGTTTTTTTACTTCAAATTATATTTTTATTATGTTGCTGGGATGTAGGTATCTAAATAATTGGTTTTTAATTGGGTGCTCTACTATTTATTTATGCGATTAAAATCATGTATACGGAAATAATAATACAATATATAACACAAATACGTTACTTATATCAGCAAAAAAAACCTTTAAAAATACGGGTGTAAATTAAGGCAAGCAAGCGTGTTTTTTTCCACTAGACGGGAGCTATTTTCCATTCTGAATGTGTTTAATTCCGTTTGATGAGGTAAAAATATGCCTAGACCAAGGCCACTGGCGACGTTGGTCTAGTGGTAGGTAATTACAAGACTCTGAGATCGAATCTTAGACGGGACGAAGTATGATTTTCTATATAAAGATTATCAGTTGCAATTCGGAGTCTGGAATCGTACTCGGTATAATGACAATAGCTCGCTTCCTATTACATTGGAAACTAACACCATCAGTGATAAGGGTGTACAGTGTACACAATAGTTCACATCTACCGCCCCTAGGAATATAGGTGTGATGGTGTTCATTTTAACAAACTTTTATTTAACTTGCAACCTCTCGTATGTACTACGTCTGACTTTCTGGTTCAAATTTTGTGATCCATTATTCAAGTTATTGCGAGTATGCGATTAAGCTGAAGGGACATTGTCAAAATTGCCCCATTGTTCGTTTAATAATAATTGCCTTAAAAGAAATTATGGGTGATTTCAAATCATTCAAGTATTTTTTCATTGCTGTTGGTTCTGGGGAAAATCATGTATGGGCGTAGAACAATGTCCTTTTGTGATTTATTTTTCAAGCACTTGCTAGTATCCGATTGAGCTGAAATTTGGGTTACATAGAGCTGGTCTGATGATGGAGTCGGAAGGTGGTCATAGGGGCATGTAATCTATACAACGTAAGCCCCTCGTGTTTAGGCTTGTTAGATTAATATTGACAAGTACTTTACAACTCTAACTAGTTGTTCAGGGTCTAATGATGTAGCCAAAATGTAGCCAATGGAACCACCCAACAACTCAATATTACCCTATCGTGTTAATACTGTTTCTCCTAACTCTATTATTATTACTCCGCTACTATTATGAATGAAGGGTGCAGATTATTATTAATATTACAGAAATATACCAACCTAATTGTTGAATGAGATCCCTTATATCCTCTATCAAATATTCAGTTTTGTATGCAGAAACGCCTTCAGGACGTTCTGAATCTCCATAGCCTCTCATGTCTACAGCTATGCACCTATAAAATAGAAATTAATGTATCACCAAGATCAATTATATTTCGAAAAAAAAAAATAACGATTACCTTGTCAGATCTACCAACAAGTACCATGTAGTGTTAAAGGGATAACACCGCGAGAAACTTTAATGAAAGCGCAGGACACCTCTCGAAAATCCTGAGCCAGTTTCTGAGGCCCATCTAATGAGTAAAGATTCACTGCTTACCATAGGCAATAAAAGAACGTTGGTCATATCTAGTGTCCGAATGCTTTTGCATTAGCCCAAGTTTATGTCCATTTAACCCTGTTTTCCAAAGGCTCGTGATTCTATAGACTCTTTCAGCTGCCGAAATTATTTCGCTGGCAGGTGATGTTACTATATTTTCAGCAAGTATTCCCGGTTGGCGAACATAACATTTACGCGTGACGTTAACGTGCCGCGTGGTTCCCGGCTTAGAATAGGACCAACCCATCTCATCCCATCGGGTGTCGTACAAGGCGACTAAGGGAAAACTAGGGAATGGGCAGCAGCGTTCCCTTAACACTTTTACAACCAAAAACTGCGCTCGCCAACCCGCCTGCCAAGCGTGGCGAGTATGGCAAACACCCCCAACCAATATGGAAGAAAGCAAGAAAACCAGGCCCCTAGTCCCCGGCGGTCCTGTTCGTCCTGGCCACGGTAGCAGCCATGGTAACGACAGGACAAGGGGTGCTAAGAATCTCCGGCAGAGATTCGGCTACCACCAAAAATCGCAGGAAGTCGTTGGATGCAGGTGGCATCGGACCGGTTACGCTGGAAAGCGATTGGGGAGGCCTATGTTCAGCAGTGGACAAGTATAGGCTGAGATGATGATGATGATGATGAACATAACATTAAAATTTTCTCGTAAGAGCCTCTATATGTTGGGCCTAAGTCTCTGTGCAATCCTTCCAAATGTTCGGATTAGGCATGTGAACAAGTATTACTGTCTAGTAATATAACCAGAGAATTATACATTACCAATAAGATTTTTGGAATTCCACTATCTGATGCCGCCACGAGTACCAAAACTCTGGGAAACCATGCAAAAACAGCATCATTGGTTTCGATGGGTCTCCGCTTTCGACGTAATGGAGTGTTGTATTCTGAAAATAATTCATATCTACATGTACAAAATGTTACCTACGAACGACGCACCAAAGCTTGATGAAGGCGTTCAGTTTCCTGGATCAGAATCTTTATGCAATCCAAAAACGTTTTAGTTCGGTCAGTGTTTGTGCCTGTAAAATTCATGTTTGTGAACACAACACATACACCCCTACAAAACATGAATAATTCTCAGAGTGACGCAACGTTTATTTAAAAAATCTTTAAGAAAAATAAAACCGACTTCAAGAAGCAAAAAATAAATATTTAAAGTCGGTACCGGTTAGTGCAGTCGGTTACTTGGCACCGAATTCAAATATTTGTTTTGCTTTTTGAAGTCGGTAGTTTTTATTAAAAAAAATAATGTTACTATTTTAAGTGACAAGTGAATTATTTACTATTATTTATATACCTCTATTATATTATTTTGCTGAGTTGTGCAGCAAGGTACCTACTGGATTGATATAATAACCATAATAACGCAATCTATACATTCGTGCTGTTCGCCGTTAAGGAGTCCCCTGATGTATCTTCAAATTGCAAAGTTCAATACCGATTTGATTAAAATGGGACCACCTCGAAACTATACTAAACCCAACGCAAAAAGAATCATCAAAATCAGTTCATAAATAAAGACGTTATAAAAAACACAGACAAATTGTCGACCTCCTCCTTTTTTGAAGTCGGTTAATGTTCTGATTACTTTTATGGCAGGGCACCTATAGGATTGATGTAATACCCAAAATATCTCAATCTACGCATTCGTATCGTTTGTCGTTAAGAAGTTCCCTGGTGTATCTTCCAAGTCCAAGGTCCAATACCGATGAAATTAAAATGAGACCACCTTGTAGCTATAATGAACCCAATGCAAAAACAATCATCACAATCGGTCCTTAATTGGCGGAATGATCGCGTAACATACATACAAAAAAAAACAGTCGAATTGAGAAGCTTCTCTTTTCTAGAAGTCGATTAATAATAAGTAGGCATTACGTGTATTTACGTAGGTACCTACTTTGATATTGTTTCCTCAAGCCGCCATTCACAGTGTTGGCACATGATTGGCATACAGATACCTACTCGGACATAGGTACATATAAGAGTTGGTACGTATCACATAAGCTAAGAAAATCCTCTACGTGTATATACATACATTTACAATTTTCTACGGTCCTGCACGTCTAAAGCATTTTATATGTCAAATATAATTGCAAAATTTTAATTAAATCCTTTAGCCATGACGTAATATTAAATTGGGTACTCAATTGAAATAAAATTGATAAAATGGCTAAGCTAAGAACTTAATGTACGATTACTTTTATAAAGGGTCTCACCAGACTTACAATAATATATTTTACAGAACTTGTTTTAAACATAAAAGTTGTTAAGCTTAGGATTAAACAGGTTTTAAGTTTACATTAAACGCTTAACCTACTCGTTGATTTCTAGCCTACTTTATTAATGTTATAGACATTAATAAAGTAAGCTAGAAATCAACGAGTTAGGGCCTGAGGGCCTAAACAAGTGGCAACCATTTTGTTTCTATTCTTTTGTCGCAATCGATAGCGCATTGTTAGTTAGATCACGTGCTTTTCCGTTGCATAATGTCATTCCCATGCATTCTTTCGTTTTTATTAGCGTGAACGTACAAAGTCCACTTGACTACATGCACTGAGAAGGCAGTGACTTCGTCGGGCTGGATCGTCCTTCTTCCGATCCCGTTTAGATTAGCCTTACACCTAGTCAGCAACACGGGATTCTCAGGAAAACAGGTTAGCGAACACAGTTTACCGGAAAAACGCAGTGATACAGAAAGCGGAACGGCTCTCGTGAGTAGAGTTTTAGTTTAGTACTACTTACTACACACACGAATGAATTTATTAGTTGGCAAAATGTGATGCATTAGCACGTCCGTCGCGCGCCAGTGCATTGCCTCGCATTTCTTGCTCTCGTGCTTACGTATGTTATGTACGTGTTGCGTTAAGGTAAAACTCTTTGATTAATTAGCGAGTAATAGCAACTTTGCAGCTATAAAACTATGTTGCTCCTAGGCAACAAAGAAATAAATATGCTATCTACTCGTGCTTATGCACGAGTCTACATAGGTAATATCATCACTTTCACGTCTAAAGGACTCTACCATTCTATACTTTCTTGCCTCTTCCGCTATCTAGGTTTTTAAAGACTTTCAAATCCTCCTCCGCTCCTTTATATAAGATATATCAACTTAATCATGGTTTACCAATACTGACGACATCTCTGTACAATTCACGGAACATCTACTGCAGGAATATCCCATATTTTCGGAAACCAGACGAGAAAAATAAATATTTAAGCTAAATGCAAAACGTACCCCCCATAGCCTACTAAACGTACTCACACAATCGCGTAATTCACGAATCACGTAATGGAAAGCAAATAATAGACTCTCAATCCATAGCTTCCCTGTAGTCCTTTTTATTTTATTAGACGAGCTCACGGTTATTTTTCAAAATAGCATTCATATATTGGCTAGATGCCCATTTAAACTAAGGACAAATAATATACAATATTATTATTAAAATATAAAAAATATTCTTGTAAGATATATACTTTTTTTTTTTTTTACTAGGAGAACCGATGAGAATGTAAACTATATGTCTTTATATACTTGATGAACTAATTAAAAGTTTATTATAAATTATAGTACGATCACGCATGTCACTGCCCGAAAGATATCAATGGCTGTGAACGCCTTTCAAGGCTATAGAACAAGTAAACATAAACGTGTGTTGATGGTGATATATAAAATAAGTGTTTTTTTAAAAAACGTAGCCCCACTCTAGGATTTATTCCTGTGTCGTGGGTGCGTTTACAAACATGAAAATTCAACTCCAAAAATACCCAGACCGAAACAAATATTTGTGGGTCACACCAGATTTTTGACACGTGCGGGAATCGAACCTGCGACTATTAGACACAGTAGGCAGAGCAGTTTAAGCTCTTAACCACTGCGCTAAATCGTCCGTCAATATTACATTTAAGTACAATATTAAATAATATTACAAAATTAAAACTAATACAAAATGTGTTTGTGTGTGTGTGAATGATCTACGCTGTTGGCTGCTGGGCCTTTACAGCTTCACCGGACAAGAGGGCGAGCGTGCAACCACTACTCTCGAGCCAGAAGGGCAAGGAGGCAACTAACTCAAGGGCGCCTCAAAGAGGAACGGCCTCGGCTTAGGCAGTCGTTATGGGAGAGGGCGTTTACTAGGTGTCTCGCCGTGGTGCTCAGCACCGGCCGGCGGGCAAGGGAATCTTCAACCTGGCCGGCGAGGTCGGTTTCTGATCCAATACATAATGTGCTATAACCGGGTATATTCTCTACTCGTCGCACGTTCTGTACATTTCTAAATTAAGACAATTTACAAAGTAGATATTTTTAGTCTAAGGCGCGTAGTTTACACAGTGTCAGTAATGATTTACTTTGGGGGTTTGAATACTTACGTAGAAAGATGGATGGACAAGCCGAATGGATTGAGTTTTCTACGGACTGGGGAAGATCGAGATTGACAAAAATATATGATCATAAATATTTTTGTCAAAGTGTTTCTTCAGTTTTATATAAGTCACTTTTACATATAAAGTATGTACTTATCGCGAGTTAATAAATGCATGTTAATGTATCACAATACAGTTACATATTGGAAAAAGAAAATATAGAAGGTAGGTATTATTATACATATGCTGTGTTTCACTTTCATCTGTAGTATTTAAAAGAAAAAGTGACAAGTGTTATTTTAAATTTAAATTGTAAGAAAATAGTTTTGTTGAAGTAATTGTGGTACTTATCGTGTAAATCTTGCCTGCAGCATACCTTGGGCTTAGTTATCATTCTGGTTCAGTTTATGGCACTGAACTTGGCTTGTACAAATCTAGTTTAACTGGATAAGTACTTCAATTAATCTTTGCAAAGAGCGTTATACGGTTAGTAGACGTAAAATTTTTTTTACACATATATAACTATTTTATCAACTTTATGTGAATGATTATTCGATACAACTGCTAAGTGGGATCACACATTTGTTTTATTACATAAAATTAGCAAGATACAGATGTTATTAAAATAATTGGTACTTACATTTACTTTAATATACTTGTGTACTCCATATTTAGGGTCCCGAAGTCTTGACGGTGGTACGAGCTTCAGTTTTTGTGCCCAAGGATTCGAAAATGGGTTTTTCAAGTAAGCAAATGCGAAATGTATTAGCAGTAGAACGGAATAGTAAATAGTTAGTAGATTCGCCAGTAAAACACGATAAATATATTGTCGGGCGCTCATTTTGTTTGGTATTCGCTAAATAACGGTACGGAGACGAACGCGTCTATTGGCATCCACCGCGGAAGGATGACTGGCAAACAGTAAATGATTGGTGGTATGCGCGGTGTGCTTATATCGCAAATTTAATATTACTTTGACTAAGCCTATGTTCGCATGGGCGCTTTTTCAACGCGCTTTAGTTAAGCACTGAGATGATATAAATACCTAATAGTACATTTTGTGAAGGCGCTTTACAGCGCAGAACAGCTTCAGAACCGCGCATTGAAAAAGGGCCCATGCGAACGGGGGTAAGTCGTACTTAAAGGCAGACCCACAATTAGTTTTTTAAATAACGGTGCCCCACACTAGAAGTTATGCCTGAGCCGTGGTGTTGATAGACATCGATTTTTCATACACAAATTCCCAGAACCGGACCAAATGTTTGTAGGTCCTCAAAGCTTTGTTGTCGTCGGAGATTAAACCCGCAACTACTCGATGCAATAATCTGAGCGGCCAACACTCAAACCACTAGACTAAGCCGTCATCCATAAAGAATTATCAAGACTCCGAGCATAATTATATTATATGGTCAGAACTACCTACTACCAGTTTGAAGTAGGTACTTACAGTATTCAAACGAATAATAAATAAATATAATTAACAGGCATATGATTAAAACTATACCATTCTACAACCTAATCTGGTTTAGTTCGCAGAGTGACTAAACCGTGTACTGGAACTTATACACTCAGTTATAAAATAGAGCACTAACGGTTTCTTAGAAAACCAACTTGTTTTAGAAATCGCCTGCAGAAATTTAATAAAACATGAGTACGGTAGCCATAGTAAAAAGATGGAGAAGAAATATCATTACAACGAAAATGAATAAAACACAGAAATCAATAATAAAATACTAGAAGTCATATATTCGCGTGAACTTTTCGCCACACGTTTGAGAAGATTATCACGACATGCCTCAGAACTGCGTGGACCAATGTATGTGGTACACCGTATCACATACATAGTCCACAATTAGTAATAGCTTTGGAATACTTTTATACCCATTTCGTCTACAGAGCTGAAATGGGTATCTTCTTCTTAGCGTTTCGACGGCTAACATGATTATAATTATATGGATACGGCCCAGAAGGTGGCCACACCGATTGCATTGTCGGTAGCAGACATCAGATCCCGCAGCGTGCAGGTGTTAGGGCACGCAGAGCATGATCTAAGGTGGGTCATCGTTTGGGTTACACCGCACAAAACACCCCAGATTAGTGCTATCTGTGAATCCCCACCTGATCATGTTTCCTTGCTTCGGCCGACCTGGGTCCAAAGTCTATTTAAAGACTTCCAGACTGGCCATGGAAATTCATGTCCAGGTGCGAGACTCTCAGTAGGTGGAAATGGGTATGAGTCTTCCAAAGCTTGTAACTATACTTATAAGATAATACAGTCTATCGGAAAATATTTTCACAGCAATAATGTCTGTTAGTCTGTGTCTATTTTTTTAAAACTGTGCATGTATGGCAAAGAGGCCACACCGGTTTCGAACAAAAACGAGCGTTTTTTACTTCTAGTGTTGTATTGTTACGATTTCAGTGATTACAGACAATACAATTCTGCAAACTATTTTGGTTTCATAGTTTTTCCGCCTCGATCTTATGCCTACTTATTACGGCCCCTTCGTTTACCGATAATTCTACTAAAATTATGTTTGACAATTATAGGATCAAAAACAAGTATAAAAATCAAAATTACCAATTACAGCTAATCGCTATAACGGAAAATTATATAGTAATTAAATCAAAACTATTTTAACATGGCCAGAAAAGGCTATACAAAAAATAAGACTTCCTGAAATGGTCCTTGACATAATTACCATGATAGAGAAAAAAATCAAAAATATTTCAAAATATTCATTATATGATTGACAAGTGGTAGGTGTGATATTAAACTTTTAGATGTTTCTGAAATATAAAACAGAACACTGCATAACAAAGAAAAGGTACTAATTATATGTTGTTTGAACAAAGGAACGAGTCTTTTGTCTCAATTGCATCAGAGAAGATCATATACAGACGTGTTGTTATGTTTTAAATCTGTTTTACAGGCTATGTTAATTTGATAATAAGAAATAATTCAGTAACAACAAAAATATAACAAAACGAATCTACATATAACTCAAAATAAATGGGGAACTCCAATGTAAGCGTATTGATTTGTAAGTATGTTATTATTTGGCCTCTACTACCTACCTAACTTAAGTATGAATTACTCGAAGTTGGAACTGTTGGAACTCTGTCCCTCGCGGGGTAGGAGTCTCTGCCTGGTGCTGGCGTGATGGTATAGATAGATGAAATAAATTTCGACAGCATTGATATTTTCCACGATTATCTTAATTCTTTCGTTAAAAAAATTAACAATTCGTAAAATTTATTTACTTTTTTATTTTTAGGTTAAGTTCCATAAATTGTAACTATTTCTATCTATCTATCTTTATCATCACGCCAGCTCCCTCGCGGGGTAGGCAGAGAGTACAGAGTTCCAACAGGTTCTTTCCTTACATACCTCTCTGGCTTCCTCCACTCTCATAGTTCGTCTCATACACACTCGCCGGTTACGGAGACTCTTGACTTGCCCTTCAGCTAAGACACTAACTATTTAATTTTTCCAATTTACTTTGTCATTTTAATATTTTCTTATTTCTAGAAAAGCCATTTTTTTAAGTTATTATAAGTATGTGCTTCATGTTTGTCACCTTTTAATTTTATATTAATTAGTTTGCTCTTTATTTTAATTGTACGGCAAAATTGATTGAGAATGTTGTATACACCTATAATAGTGTTTCGCTTTAGACGTAAATTTGTGTATTGTATACATTTTGAATGATTCGGTGATAATGCTGATGGTGTATCTTTTTAAATAAATAAATAAATAGATAGATAAATAATCGAAGTACCTAAACATGTTAACCTTTTTAAAAGCTTTTTCAAACGACGACAATTTATATTATGGAATAAAACAACCATGTCAACAAGTAACATATTTTAATTAAGTATACCACTAAGAAACAAGGGTTTATAATTTCGCCTAAATTTTAACTCACTAATATTCTACCAACCAAAGGCAGACATAACAAACAAACAATAAAGTAAAATCCATGGAAACCTATATATATATATATACACAATCTCATGAAACAAAAAACTTTAGAACATAATTTAGGGTACCTATTCTCAAACATAATTTAGCATCACAACAAGCAACTATGCATAGGAAATAGGAAAAAGAAAGCTAATTAATTAGAAAAAAATTATAAGATTATTGAACCAGTTTAGAACCATCGCGTAATCTTGATACGTGTAATCTCGATAACATTATCTCAATCCTTAGCAAATATTTCTGAATAAAAAGGTAAATAATTAAAGAACAATTCATTATAGCAATTAATATAATAAAAGACGCACTTTTAAAATTCTTCATGAATGCCGTTCAAAATATTCTAAAAGTAAAGCCAAAAATTGTAAATCAATTCAAATCCATACGAGTTTGATAGGCACATTTAAACACCTAGAAAACAAACGAAATGCTATTGCATGTTTAAAAAGATTAAAGTGCCGAGTTTGTCGTAAAATCAAATAGGATTCCATAACTCTAACTAGCTAGTAGTACAGCAAATATCACGAGTTGTACGTGAAAGTTGTTTTCTTACTCAGTTCGTGAGTCATTGTCACCGGAAAGGCTAACCCTTTCGCTGCTTACAGACCGTATTTCGTTGTCCTCATCAAATAACATGAGCATATCGTTATCCCTTATACCTAACGGAAATTGAGAAGCTATTTCTGGCCCCCTCCACAATTCCAATTCACTCATAAAGGGCATCGAGCTAGTTGCAAATGTACTATTTGGCAAGGAAGAAACATGGCTCTGCCTGTATTCACTCGTGCTAGTATTCTCTTGTCTGCACCTTTCTGAGGTCTCTCTCTCTATCTGTTCCAAGCGTTCGATAATCTTTGAGGGGTCTGGACTTTTCGGCCTCTTGTTGAAATCTATATCAATTTCGATCCTGTCAAAGAAACAACGATTAAAAAACGTTATATGGTAATAATTTTAAATTTTGTTGTATTTATTTAAGCCATGTTAATCCCGTTCCAAATAATTATTCAAGATGCCTCTACAAAGTTTAAATCAAGGCCATTGGTCCCGGTTACCATTCTAATGGTAAGTTGAAAGCCTTATGGGAGGTTTAATAACTCACCTCACTCACCTCGATTTATAGGAGAAGGCCTTTGCCCAACAATGGGGCAGAATAGACTGATAGTATTTACTTATTCATATTTGTTCCTAGTAATCAGCTAATGTAGGTATAAGAATGTGATAACTGTTAATACCTCATACCTCTCCGCTTTTAATAACAAAGTGTAACATACAAAAGTATTTACAATCTTTCATGCCACATCCAGGACAAAACTGACTGTTCATTTCTTAAGGGAATGCTTTGTTAAATAGATACTTTTTCAGTGTGTGAATAAGTTGGCAGACCGGACCTTTATACGTTCTTCGGAAGAGCAAACGTGACAAATATTATAACTACTGAACAATATGCATTTCGGATTACCCGGTCTCTTCCTTAAACTTAGCCCAATCTTCGAGGCGAGGTGCCCGTGGAATCTCCGCTGCCATCGCTCGTGCGACATTATCAATCGAATGGTCCATTAATTCTTTTTCAACTTCTAAACAAATAAAAGGGAAATTAGTATTATTATTATTAGTTAGCCTACATTGTCCCACTGCTGGGCAAAGGCCTCCCTCCATCTCCTCCACTCTACTCTATTCAGAGCTATTGAGCGCCAATCGTTTTTAAAGGAGTCCAGTTCGTCCCGCCATCTCCTTCTGGGCCTGCCGCGACGCCGTTTAAGATTGGGAGGAACCCAGTTGGTGATTATTTTTGCCCAAGATGTGTCAGGCATGCGACAGACATGACCAGCCCAAAGCGTTTCATAAAGCGTGTTCAAGAAGAAAAAGTGGTATAAAATTTGAAAAAAGACGCTGAAGATATACCGATTCCGTTGCGTTAACATTTGACTATTTGTTGGATATTTTAAATGGTTACACGTATTGTTGCGATTTTTTTACACATGTTGCAAACAAAACAGAATTGTAAAAAAGACTGTTCAGAACCTGTCACTAGTACTTGATAACATATTTCTTCATAAATATGGGCAGTTGGGTCGACGTTAAAAGTTACAATGCAATGAGTTTCATTGTTGTAGATATTTTAAGCAATTAATGAGTTATGAAAAATAACAAGGACTGAGCAACGATGTTGTTCGCAATTAAATTGGACGAGTTTTTTTATGGGTTGACAAAATAAAAGGTATTCCAATAATTAGCGTATTAGTTATTCATCTGTAAAATTATTGAGTTAGGTTTAACCCAACTCAATAATTAAAGGGATACAACAAAACAACCAATAAGAAACGCATTGTAAACTGCTAACAAAGAGTGACTTAAAAAAAGCGTCCGCGCTGTGGAGATATAGTGTCAACCTTCAAAACCCCACACACATCGCACATCCAGTGCAACAGTCATAAGTGAATAATAATGTTTTGTGTTAGATCGAACTCAAAGGTACTGTTTTAGCAAAGTAAAATGTTTTAAATACAGGTACCTATCCTATGATACGTCGATGACCAAATTATATAGACTCTGTTTATTTAAATGAGGTTTGATTTTAGAGAAAAAACATGCAATGAAAGAGGCATCTTTTGTGACAAGTATTTCATATCGCGTTTATGATGAGATGGCACCGAACGTGGGATCTGCGCTTTAAAATTTTTCCATGTGTGTGTGTGTGTGTGTGTGTGTGTGTGTGTGAATGATGTACGCTGTTGGCCGCGAGGCCTTTACAGCTTCACCGGACTTAAAGGCGAGCGTGCAACCACTACGCTCTAGCCAGCCAGAAGGGCAAGAGGCGACATACTCGTTTGGGACAGTCGCTGTAGGGGGACGGGTGCACTACTAAGTGCACCGGTCAACCGCCGGCTATGGGAGGGGAAAAATTTTCCAATAATCAATCATTCCAACCACCTAAACAATCTGAGTATGTCGTCCATAACGTGCAAGGTGTCAAAATTTTTCCAATAATCAATCATTCTAACCACATAAACAATCTGAGTATGTCGACCATAACGTGCAAGGTGTCACCGATTTACTCTAACAGATGTAGGTATTAACAAAGATCATAGGTACCCAATTTCACAACATCTTACAAATATTCTTACAATGCCCGGACCTCGGGTCGAGGACGCGTCTCGACAAATTTTGAAACTTACATGACATGGCTGTCACGCAGTATGACGTCAGGCATAACCATCGATATATTTTTTTTTAAACTTAGCCCCACTAGGATTCACAAACATGAAAATTCACATAAACAAATACGCAGACCAAAACAAATATTTGAAGGGTCACACAAAGATTTTTCCCGTGCGGGAATCGAACCCGCGACTATTAGACACAGTTTTTAATTTTTCCTTTTTATGTACCTATAGAGGTACATAAAATGGATGAAACCTATAGACGAATCCAACTCGGCTGGGCAGCGTTCGGGAAACTGCGCAACATCTTCTCATCCAAAATACCTCAGTGCCTAAAGACTAAAGTTTTTAGTCAATGTGTGTTACCAGTGATGATATATGGATCAGAGACGTGGTCTCTTACTATAGGTCTGATAAAAAAGCTCAGAGTTGCTCAGCGAGCTATGGAGAGAGCTATGCTCGGCGTTTCTCTACGTGATCGAATCAGGAATGAGGAGATTCGTAGAAGAACCAAGGTCACCGACATAGCCCTTAAGATTAGCAAGCTGAAGTGGCAATGGGCGGGCCACATAGCGCAAAGATCGGACGGGCGTTGGGGCAGAAAGATTCTAGAGTGGAGACCACGTATTGGCAAGCGCAGCGTGGGACGACCGCCTGCCAGATGGACCGACGATCTTGTGAAAATCGCAGGAAGTTGTTGGATGCAGGTGGCATCGGACCGGTTACGCTGGAAAGCGATTGGGGAGGCCTATGTTCAGCAGTGGGCAAGTATAGGCTGAGATGATGATGATGATGATGATGAGAGGTATGTAAGGAATGAGCCAGAGAGATATGTAAGAAAAAACATGTGGGAACTCTGTACTCTCTGCCTACCCAGCAAAGGGATCCGGCGTGATGATATAGATAAATAGATAGATAGATGTGCCTATAGTCACACAATTTACAAAATTGTGAATTAGTAGGTACTTTTTGTCTTACTTTCGGATTCTACAATTTTATGGCAATAATATTTGTTGAATTTCAACGTAGCGATAAAGTGTAGTGTTATAAACATAGGTAATTTTTTCATTCATCAACCGCGTCCTGACCTTGGCCATGACGCCGACATAATGATCTGCATAATCATTGTATATAACCGCCGGCTGAACATAAATGAACGAACATCTAATAAATGTTTTTTAACTTGCACAGTTCGTATGTCTCCCGTTCCGGTATAAATGTTGTGATCCATTTTTCAATTCTTGACAAGTCAGTATTATGGACCATTGTGTCCAGGCTCTGATGACGGAGCTGGTAGGCCATAGGAACTCCCCAACTAAGCAAAATATCTCTGTTGTGTGTTTGCTATAAAAGCTTGATTTTAAAAGGATATTTTTAAATGTACCTATAGAGATCGCCTCGTGATCTCTATAGGTACCGGTATAGGTAGGTAGAGATTACCTCGTGATCGCTTTGTGATCACGAGGTCCTGGGTTCAAATCCTAGGTCGGACAAATGTAGTTTTTCTAACGAAGAATTCCCAGTATGAGTCCGGAGTGTGGAATTGTGCCCGCTATATGGCAATAGGCTCGCCCCCTATTACATGGGACCTAACATCGTCGGCGAAACATGGGTGTACTCAGTACACCTCTGCCACCCCCTCTGGGGAATATAGGCGTGACGGTGTTTTTTTTGGTTTTTTTTTTTTTTATCTTTTTAAATGAATGGATTGTTGCAGAAAGGGGTCCCCTTAAAAGTTAACTGTGGACGTATTAAATTATAAATAATAGTAACTGCCTCGTTGGTTTTCTGGCGCCTCGTGCAAGTAGCGATCGCGAGGGCTTGGGTTTGAATTCTAAATCCGAGTAAGCGCGCAAAGTCAGAGGTCTCGGGTTCAAACCCAGGCACCTCTGTCTTTTGGAAAGCATGTACATAGTAAAAACCCCTTGCTTTAACAGTGAAGGAAAACATCGTGAGGAAACCTGCATGCCTAAGAGTTTCTCGAAGGTGTGTGAGGTTCGCCAACCCGCACTGGGCCGCCGTGGTGGACTACTTTGTACTAAGCCCAGTTTAAGAGGAGGCCCGTGCCCAACGTTGGCACAGTTTCTTAACTGGGCTAATATTATTATAACTTTTTTATAACAGCCCAAAGTCTGGACCTGTGACCTCGACCCGGTATAATGATAATAGGCTCGACCCTACTAACCTACTACCTACCTAACATTGTGGTCGGTGTGTGTGTGTGTGACGGTGATTATCTTCCTGGACTTGTAATATTAAAAACTGATATTATGGCAAGTGGTAATGCATATCTGTTTTTATAAAATCGATCGGTCAATAATTTTCTTTTTACAAAAATGTAACTTCAATTTCCGCATTTGGTGTTTACGTATCAGAAAACAGGCATTTGCATTAGAAAGGAGTCTATGTTTATTTTTGTAAGGGCCACTTAGCGATACACAAGGGTCTCTTACACTTAACTTCTCTAGAAATCCGCAAAATTTATATAATTAAATGAATAAATTACACCTAAATACACACCATTACTCCGATATTGAGTATTGGAAGAGGAACGACGCAAAGCCCTCGCCAGGTTTCCACAAACAGCGTCAACTGAAGTCAGCTTGCTTCCGCTACATACCCACTCCTCATCTTGATACAAAACAATATAGTATTAGTAATTATGTTAATTAAGGTTGTATTTCTTTTTATAACCACGTAGCCCCATATTAGGAATAATTCCTGTGTCATGGGTGCGTTTACATACATGAATTTCACATGCACAAACACCCAGACCGGAACAAATATTTGTGGATCATACAACATTTTTGCACAAATCTAACCCGTACCTACTCGATCCAGTGAGCTGAGCGGCTTATGCTTATATACTGGACTTGTTTTAACTAACTAGCGTGACATCACGGAAATTATATATTCAGGTTTCAGTACAAGGTATTTAACTTTTTGTAAACAAATTAATAATGTGTTTTAAATCATAGATATAGCAGTATTAGTACCTAGATCGGTTATATTTAAGCTGAATAAACCACCAGTTATCAATACATTTATTTTATTTTCAAACCAGACGGCACCAAAAATCATTGGGTTGATTTAGTAAAATCTATTGTTTTTGAAAAAATATTTGAAGGTGGTCGTTTATGTGTATAAATTAATAATAGTGGCTTGTATTGTTTAGTTAAATTGATGTTCACATTTTTATCTATATGATTCATCATCATCATCATCATCTCAGCCTATACTTGTCCACTGCTGAACATAGGCCTCCCCAATCGCTTTCCAGCGTAACCGGTCCGATGCCACCTGCATCCAACGACTTCCTGCGATTTTCACAAGATCGTCGGTCCATCTGGCAGGTGGTCGTCCCACGCTGCGCTTGCCAATACGTGGTCTCCACTCTAGAATCTTTCTGCCCCAACGCCCATCCGATCTTCGCGCTATGTGGCCCGCCCATTGCCACTTTAGCTTGCTAATCTTAAGGGCTATGTCGATGACCTTGGTTCTTCTACAAATCTCCTCATTCCTGATTCGATCACGTAGAAAAACGCCGAGCATAGCTCTCTCCATAGCTCGCTGAGCAACTCTGAGCTTTTTTATCAGACCTATAGTAAGAGACCACGTCTCTGATCCATATATCATCACTGGTAACACACATTGACTAAAAACTTTAGTCTTTAGGCACTGAGGTATTTTGGATGAGAAGATGTTGCGCAGTTTCCCGAACGCTGCCCAGCCGAGTTGGATTCGTCGATTGACCTCTCTCTCAAAGTTGGACCTACCTAACCGGACTACCTGTCCCAGGTAAATGTATTCGTCGACAACTTCAAGAGTAGAGTTCCCAACGGTGAGTGCGATGGGTAGGACATGGACGTTAGACATTATTTTCGTTTTGTCCATATTCATTTTAAGACCCACTTGTTGAGATACTCTGTTGAGGTCGCTGAGCATTCGTCCTAGATCTTCCAGCGACTCCGCCATGACCACAATGTCGTCGGCAAATCGAAGGTGAGTGATGTATTCGCCATTAATGTTGATGCCAAGTCCTCGCCATTCCAAGAGCTTGAAGGCGTCCTCTATGGTGGTCGTAAACAGTTTCGGAGAAATGACGTCTCCGTCTTACTCCTCTTTTTATGGAGATCGCCTTCGTGCACTGCCCCTGTACTCGGACTGACATGGTGGCGTTATTATACAAGCACTTCAACACTTCGATGTACCGATAGTCAATGCGGCATCGCTGGAGAGATCTAAGAACTGCCCAAGTCTCGATCGAATCGAAGGCTTTCTCATAGTCCACAAACGCCAAGCATAGTGGCCGATTATACTCCCCGGTCTTCTGTATAATCTGCCGCAGCGTATGTATGTGGTCTATGGTACTAAAGCCTTTCCGGAAACCGGCTTGTTCGGGAGGCTGGAAGTCATCAAGCCTGCGTTCGAGACGATTCGTGATGACTCTCGAAAACAACTAGTACACATGGCTCAGCAGTGTGATGGGCCTATAGTTCTTTAATAAAGTGTTATCACCTTTCTTGAAAAACAGTACCACCACACCCCTGTTCCATGCTTCCGGCGTTTTCCCTTCGAGCAAGACGGAATTAAACAGCCTCTGAAGGACTTTAAGTACCGGTGATCCGCCCGCTTTCAGAAGCTCTGCGGTAATTCCGTCTTCACCGGGCGCTCTGTTGTTTTTAAGTTGTTTGAGAGCCATCCTAATCTCGTACAGGCTGATGTCCGGGATATCTTCAGTGTAGTGTCGGGTTAGCTTGGCTCTTGGGTCTTTTACCAAGTCAACAACAGGTTCAGCTACTGAGGTATACAACTGCCCATAGAACCTCTCTATCTTTCTGAGCACCATTCGTCAACTGGCTTTGCCCAATAGACGCGTCTCTTGCGAACACTTTGGAGCCCTTGTTCTGCTCTATGGTCTCCTCAATACGTCTTGTATTGAAGGACCGTAAATCGTGTCGCAAGGACTTCAATATCTGTCCATTGAGCTGCCTATAGGACTTAGCATCATCGGAGGTTTGGAGTCTCATGGTACGTCGCTCAGCTATAAGGTTTCGGGTGTAGTCAGATAGCTTTTGAGGCCTATTTTTACGCTGGGGCTTAAAATACTTGGACCAGACCGTATGGACAGTCTCTACCAGCCTATTGTTGATTTCGTCCACTGATGCGCTGCTGTCTAGCAATTCGAAGCGGTTTGCCAATTCGAGTTGAAAGTTCTCGGGGTTTTGGCTATGTGCATAAGAAGGTCGGAGCGTAGACTTCATCAGACGCGATCTTTCTATTTTGACATTAATATTTAATGTGCCTCTGACCATTCGGTGATCACTGCCGATTTTTACCCTGTGAATCACGGAGACATCATTAAATATTTGTCGCTTGGTGCTCATGATGAAGTCTTATCTTATTTTTTTCTAGATGATTGAATATTAATAAGTGTGAGCTGTGAAGTTTTCTTAAATAAATAAATAAATGACAAGCTTTCAGTTCGCGTCCTCATTTACTTTATATTGACTATAATGTAGGTGTATTGATTCTAATTTAAGTGTATGAAATATTTTCTACTTCCAGAGATCCTTAATATTTTTTATCATTGTTAAGATGTTTGTCTATGACTAGAATTGTGGTTACTTTATGGTCGAAACGGAGACTTTAATTTTACAGCAATTTGAATATAGTTACGAAGGACAGATATAGTTCATATGTTCGTGTTTTGTTTATTTATAATACATCTACAGGTACTATACTATATCAGTCAGCGACATAAGTTGCTTAACATTCTGAGATTTTCAAACCGCTTGTGCGCTTTGGTTTTGCATCAAATACATTTTTGTTGATCTACATATATTTGAGTATGTTGCTAATATGGGGCTTTAAAAATGTTCTCCAAAGTTTTTTTAAAAAAAGAGTATTAACGGTTCGAAAAACTGAAAATGTTAAGCGACTTACGTTACTGACTGTACCTACCTAAAGTGAAAATGAAATAATTTAAATCTGTTGTGTATGCTGATAAAGTAAATAATTAATGGTTATAAAGTTAATATTTTGTTACAAGGAATATAACTTCATGTAAACTCATCAAAAATAAGATGTTTTAAACGTCACTTTGTCGTTTCAATATACCTTGTACCTCAATTAAAAGTAATGATAATTTCCTATTTATTTATTCAAAAATTAACCTTTTCATTAATTTTGAAACAATATTTAATATATTGAGTTCTTAGATTTACGCGAATATTACACATGAAATAAAACTATTTTACGGATTTTATCGCGTTTATTTTTTATTTTTAGTTCCCGACGTTCCCGGTAATTAATATAATCAAATCCAAAACCAAGCATAACACTGCAAGACCTCAAGACACCGTGAGCTCATTCTGCGTAGATCGGACCAACAACAACAAAAATAATTAAGAAGTTTGAGGGTACCTCGGAACAACTATGCCTATTGGACGTCTACTACCTCAGTCCCTCCCGTGACCATGGGTGCTGCAAAGCATTTGAAACGTAGGGAACTAAAAATAAAAAATAAACCGCGATAAAATCCGTAAAATAGTTTTATTTCAATATTTAATATTTTAAAAACTTTCATTGTTTACCTTTAAATATTTACCTAAACCGACAGACTATATTATCTAATCTCTAAATCTTTGATAGTAGGAGTACAATATTATAATCTATCTTTACATATCATCACGCCAGATCCCTTGTGGTGTAGGCAGAGAGTACAATAAAATTATTATTAATATGAACGATTTATATCTTATGTTAGTAATTCAAGAAGAGATATGGACATGCACCTATTTATTACTTTTATTATAGCTTCAAGCATTTTTAAGTGTCAATTTCGTCACCATTACAAATGCTTAAAGTAAAAATAATATTTTTTAATCATATAAAGGATGACATATCAACCCCGCAACGGATCTGGCGTGATGATAAAGATAGAGAGACACATAAACAAAATAATGTAACTGACCCATAAGAGTGTTCATTATTTCAAGTCTGGTGCGTGGGTCTGTGATAGGTCTGTCGTGCGCGGTGCGCGGGCGCGGCGGCAGGCGGGAGCGCGCGGGCCTGACACCAGCATTCTCTGTAGTCGCCGGACGACGAAGAGTCCTTCTCAACGTTACGTCATCAAGATTCCCAGCCCTATCTGTAGCTTCAATAAAATTCTAGACAAAAATGAGACAGAATTCCGTAAATAGAACCTCGCCAACATATAATACATCCCTATCTGTAGCTTCAACAAAATCTTAGAAACAAATGAAATCGAATGCTGTAAATAAACACTCGCCACTATTATGGTATACTTACCTACTAAAAGAAGTGATCAAAGGCGATAGAACAAGCGGCTTGCAAGGCAAAGGCAAGACATTTTTTTCGTACAAATCGCCGCCTTAAAAAATATGTAAGTAGGCCATTCGCACACATCCTAATTTAAAGAAGAAAAAAAATAAAAGTACAGCACACACGACCTAAAAAATATTAATAAACAAGGAAGCAAATAATAAACATTAACATGAAATTTCATTTTTAGCGACACATACAGGAAAGGTGACCAAAATATAATTTTTAGCATTCGTTTAAGTTTTCATTTGAGTTTCAGCTCATACTCTCTGTCTGTTATGATATCCTAGTACTTTAAAAACGGGTACTTTAAAATCGTTTATATACAAGGTGTAACATAATAAACGCAAGACCTCAGACACCCCGATTAGAGAATTGCTTCATAAAATCAAAACGAAAACCAAATTTTAAAATTTACAGGTTTTTATCCTTTTTTAAAGCACTTTTATACCCCAATTAACAATGAAACTTGTACGTGTATGTGTGCGTTTTGAGAAATACGTTTTAGGAATGCGTTTAGAATCTTCTTCTTGCTATGAATCAAGAATAAATTTAATTTTTTACTACTTTCAGGTCTTGCATTTATTATGTTACAGCTTGTATATATATATATATATATATATATATATATATATATATATATATATATATATATATATATATATATATATATATATATATATATATATATATATATATATTTGACCGACGATTTAGCGCAGTGGTTAAGAGCTTGAGCTGCTCCGCCCACTGTGCCGAATAGTCGCGGGTTCGATTCCCGCACGGGACAAATCTTTGTGTGATCCACAATTATTTGTTCCGGTCTGGGTATTTGTTTGTGAATTTTCATGTTTGTAAACGCACCCACGACACAGGAATAAATCCTAGTGTGGGGCTACGTTTTTAAAAAAAAAAAAAAAAAAAATAAAAAAAAAAAAAAAAAAAAAAAATATATATATATATATATATATATATATATAGAATTACAAAAATATTATGTTTAGTAGATAAATTCACTTTGCTAAATAATTAATAATAACATTGTGATTTAAACTATTTTAGTAAAATGTACCAAATCTGGCAACTGAATATGTCATAATAATTTTAAGAAATTTTCGTATTTTTATGTACACTACTGTACTTTTTTCCTATTATTTATGCTCTTAATATAAAGTGTGCGAATAGCTTACTAATTAAAATAAATTTGAAAAGGGGGGATTCGTACAATTCGTGCGAGTGAAATTCCTGCGAATCGACAAGCTGCCTATCTACGTACATGCAAATCATACAATGGAACCCAAGTTTTACTTTTAAAGATCAATTCAACAATCATCTTGTCTATTAACACGAATCATTGTAGCCTTACTATGTATACATTTCGATGTTGATGCAGTGTACGTAAAACAACGTTCAGACAACGAACGTTACATAATCGATATGAATAGGTATATCTGTGTAGAAATTGTTGGAAAGCTTTCACATTCCGCGTTTAACTCTTGCTAACGCAACTTTTATCTAGACTATTGTGGGTACACCCGCTAAATACTGTAACTTATAATCACGAAGCAAACACGGAGAGGAGATGGCGTAATAAGATTTTCCTATACAATTTAAGCGTAGCACTGCGCGGGGTGGCACAGGGCGAGTGGGACGTTACGCCCAACCCACATTTGTATTTGCCATCTGGCGGAGAATGGTAAAAACTAAACGGTTCCTCCATGTCAATGTTACTTGTAAGTTCAATTATATTACGGTAGATGGCATTTCTAATATAGAAGTATTCTAATAAATTACGACAAAAATACTTGCAAGTGAAATGTGATATTATTTGTGTGACTAGAATGTCGATCCAAGTAATTTTTGCATGATAAGATACATCACTTCATTTTAAGCGTTTTATTTTTAGTAAAAATAAATAATATTGTTACGACTTCAAACACCCCGATATCTCGGAAACCCCTTATACACACACACACACGTCTAGAAAGATCTAGAATCCGCGCTTAAGTGCTGAAACGTCTAGAAGGTTCCTCCCCTTTATTTATAGCCGGCGCACGGTCGCGGTATACAAGCACCTATTTGTTCACGTACAAATAGGTATGTGATAATAATACCGCTTTGTGGGCCGCGCCGGCTTTTGTTCGATGTATTTCTATCGATGTCGGTTCGCGGGTTCGTGTCGGTTCTAGAACTTTCATACGAGAATAGAAAGAACACAGAGCGCTGGGACGAACACATTTTCTTCCCGGAAGCGATAGTGATCAAATCGGAGAACAAGCGATCTAAGTGGGATACACCGCCGACTTTAGCAACGATATACGTATACTACGAGTGACTCAGCGACTTGGAAGCAGTATTTGGGTACTAACGAGAGTAGTACTAGTGTGTGATTAGTTCGCGTGTGTATTTGCATTCGACGTACTGTTTTGTGTGTACAGCGCCTAATAAAGTACTTCGCACGTTATTCGGCATTTAATTAACCCGCAAGCGTGACAATATTTAATAGCTATGCGAACTCGAGCGGACGTGTGAATGGAGCGAATAGCGATGACAAACTGAGGTAAGCCACGCCCACCACGATGACATCTTTTAGGAATTCAAAAGGCTCGCTAGCTTAGGTCATCTCTCTCATAATAAACACTCACTTTAATATAAAGTCGAATTAACCATACCAAGTGGTGTACATTTAAATAAAAATAAAGAATGTCTGAGACATCCATGATATGTGGGTGAATTATATGCACTACCTATATCATCATGCCAGATCCCTTGCGGGGTAGGCAGAGAGTACAGAGTTCCACCAGGTTCTTTCCTTACATACATACCTCTCTGGCTTCCTCGACTCTCATAGTTCGTCTCATACACGCTCGCTGGTTACGGAGACTCTTGACTTTTCCTTTAGATAAGACTCAGTTTATTTGGACGTGGTAAGATAGTCTAGATCTTCCCCGGTACCTGCATCCTTCCACTTTCACATTGTATATCTGTTTTGTCATTCTTTCATCTGGCATTCTTTCTATATGCCCGAACCAACGGAGCATGCCCTTTCTCATCTTCACACCGATACTATCTTTCATACCTACTCACTTTCTTACTAAACTGTTGCTAATGCGGTCGGTCAGCTTCACTCCGCACATCTTCCGCAGAGCATATATGCACTATGTACCTTTATATGTATTACGCCTGTATGAACTGCTTCGTATGAACATGTATATAATTATGTTTTAACCCATATCTTTATACCTAATTTCAAGCCAAATCTTAAGGATTTCGGAGATGAAACAATCCTGACTGCACCTTACTTTATACTTTTAAGTCCAGACCTAGATGGTCAGCTTTGATTAGGTAAACATACAGATATACAAACAAGTTCAATAAAAGCTATAACAATTTTAAGATTGTAACTCACCCTACAAGGGTTTGAAGAAGTTTCAGGCTCCACAGCCGTACTATGATGTGGCAACGAAGGTTTGGCTAACTCACATTTATCGGCTTCAATCTCACTATCGGAAGACGAAAAGGCACCGCCGATTGCGCCGTCTGAATCATCTGTTGTAAAGGTAAAAAATTAAGAAATACCAATCTATAAATACATATACTAAAGGGATGGTCAGAATATTCAGGGGGCCAATTCGACTAACAAAATTAGTATAGTATAGTTTCCTATCATAGTAAAATATGAAAACAGCTAAACCCCGCTGATTGGCGAGGGTTAAAATTAAGCTTTAGCAGAATTTAAAAACCCCGCCAACATTCGGATCTCATAGTTTAACGATATTGCCTACTACAACAACTAACATAATATTCTCGGGGCGTCGCCCTTGACATCAATTTCCTGGTTTATTGGTCTAAAACTATTTATAAACTTATAAACCCTCAAGGGATCTAGCATGTTATAGATAACATCACACCGAATCACGAATTCAATTTCCTTATGAGATGAACTAAAGTCGATGGAATTTTGTATAAAGTTTTTGATATTCTCGATAACGAGTTACTGGAATCACATCTAAATTAATATACATGATTTTTGATGGAAGCCTCTGTTAATGCAATGCCCAAAAGTTTTGTTGATTTTGATGAAGATGGACTTGATTATCAGCCATCGTTCTACTATCTGATTTTCAATCGCTTTAAAAAGAGTATTGAAAAAAACGTACATTCAATATCCGTGTGCAAGGGTCGTTCATCCAGATAGACGAGCATGGGCAAAGCAGCCGCCACGCGGGAACGATGGTCCGGCGCGTCCGTCGACGGCGTGCCCGTCAGCGTGAGCTTCCGAAGCGACCCGCACACGCCTAGCGTCCAGATCCGACTCGACTCTGATATGGGATTGCTACAAAGAGACAGCCCTTTCAATTTGGTACAGCCACAGATATAAAATTCTATATCTGTGTGTACAGCCCATTCAATTTATTAAATGATCTTCATATTATGTAGTCAAGAATATCCGTAATCGGCAAAAGTGTATGAGACGAACTATGAAAGTGAAGGAAGCCAAGAGGTCTGTAAGGAAAGAACCTGCTGGAACTCCGTACTGTCTTCATACCCCGCAAGGGATCTAGCGTGATAATATGGATAGAAAGATATCTTGTAATTACGAAGGAAGAATATAGCTTCCTCTCACCCTAAACAAGAATAACGCAACTAGGCATAAAACGCAACAGAATCCAGCAACAAACCCACCGCAAACACTACGGTAGTTTAATTACTTTATTACGCCATTGGAGAAATTGTCGTTTGGAATGGTTTTGTCATAAGCAAGACACACTCTTCGGAAAAGGCTTAGTCAATTAGGTTTAAGTCTCGCACAATATAGTTAATTGTGCAGTACATTGATTTTTATAATCAGAGGCTCCAAATAATATACTTACTCAGCCAAATTGAGAGTGTGTAACTTCTGTAATGCTGCTAAAGGCTGTAAATCTTGGATGCGGTTTCCAGCAGCGTACAGCTCTCTCAAAGCTCCAAGTCCCCATACGCCATCCAGTGTATGTAACCCGCATCGATTTACACTTAATATCTAAAGAAAATAGAGGTCCATATCATACTGCCACTCGAAACCTTACATAATTATTTTTATTTATTTATTTATTTACGATCACAACATAATGCACAATATAAAAATCATCGCGCCACAAAACTATGCAACCAGTTTGGCAAGGCAATCTCTACGACCTTATTAGCCCTAATTGCTTATAACGTAAGACCATTCCTTTTTTGCGGAATTACTTAATTACCTATATTAGGAAAAACTTCTTTATTAAAAGATAATACCTTTATAAGACTACAAAGGAGGTACACCTTTCAACTTTAAAAAGATTTTAACCCTAGATAGAAATTTAAAGTCAATATGCGTCGTTACAATACGCATCCATAAAATACCTTCAAATGAACCAATCCAATACCGAGATCCCGCAAAGACGAAAGCCCGCTACCATCCAAACTCAATGAGGAAAGTCTTGGAGCAAGAACGTGAAGACGCCTTAGGCCAACACGTTCAGCTACCACTCGTAGTTTCGCTTCGCGAATGCGCAGGACTTCGTCGTCTGTCGTTACACCACTACATTGTTTCTAGTGGAAAGAAACAGAACCAATCTCAAACACCATAGAACAATGAACAAGTAGGTAACATAAATAGATACGTATAGTATGGATCGGACAAGACTTAGAACCGCAGACATACTTCGTGCAGTCTGCTATTTTTTAATTGTTATCTCATAAAAGCCAGTTTCTGTTAAAAAAGTTTATGTTTATTAGCTAAATCATAATCTACATTTTTGTTTTATATTCATTCCGATTAAAGCCAGTTATCACCAGATGATCGATTTACCAAGGTCAGTTAATATATAAATTTCATACTTGCAGAAAGCCATAATTTATGGCCCATAAAATCTAATTGAATATCACGAACAACTACACCACAACACGAACATATTACTAACTTACCAAAAGTTCTATCAGTGTCAATTCACGTGGTATAACAATGCGCCTGTATCCGGGCAATCGGCGTTCTAGCTCATCTTGTCCTTGCGGTTGTACTGGTTCAGGAGGTGCCATTGCTAAAGCCCTTGAAAAAATGCATCAACTTTTCAAAACGCGACGTGTTTTCTCAAATAAATATTCCAATTAATGAAAACAAGGCAAACGAAAAAACAGGCAAGATATGGACACCTGCGCAGCTGCAGGTGTATTTAAAACAATCGTATAAACTTGCTCTGTTGGACAAGTCTTTGGCTTATGTTCTTCTTTACTATATTTTTTTTCATCTCTTTTAAAAATGTGTGTGTATGTGTGTGAATGATCTACGCTGTTGGCCGCGGGGCCTTTACAGATACACTGGACAAGAGGGCGAGCGTGCAACCACTACGCCCGAGCCAGAAGGGCAAGGGGGCAACTAGCTCAAGGGCGCCTCAAGGAGGAACGGCCTTGGCTTGGGCAGTCGCTATGGTGGAGGGCGTATACTAGGTGTCTCGCCGTGGTTCTCTGCACCGGCCGGGGGGCAAAGGATTCTTCGACCTCGCCGGCGAAGTTGGTGTCTGATCCTGTGTGCGGTATCTGTATCCGAAAGAAGGGATGTAAGGGCATCAGGAGGGTCGGTGAGAACAGTAAGGTCACACCCTTCAGAAGCGCCATGTCCAGGACATCAGGACGATGGTCGATGTTGTCCGGATAGTGAGTGGGGTGCATAGGCGCGATGACGTCAAAGTCGAGCTGGTCGTCAGGGCGTCAAGGCTCCTACCGTTAGGGGAAGTAGTGAGGCAATTCCAAGACACGTGCTTGCAATTGAAGTCACCCGCCAGAATGACGGCGCTTCCTAGATTAAAGAGTGCTTCGAAATCACTCCTAAGGACAAGTTTAGTGGGAGGAAGATAGATGGAGGCAATCACAATGGGTTGATGCCCAGTGAGAGCAATACGACTGACCGAGGCTTCACCAACAGGTGAGCGCAGGGGGGTCTAAAGGAATACAGTGCAGGGACCTCCTGTAGTAAATGAGAGTACCGCCTCTACGGGAGCCGATTCTGTCATTACGCACGAGGTTGTAGTTTGCGATCCTAGGATCGCGATAGGCGGTTTGAGAAAGGTTTCCTGCACCAGAAGGATGTCCAGCTGATGATCCCGGAGGAAATCACCAACTTGGTCTATGGGGCTTAAGGCGGAAGGTCTTAAATCCATTATGGATTGTAGGGGCGATGGATTTTCAGGGACGCCATGGCGTCGTGAACGTCCATGTACGTCATAAGCAGGGTGAATTGCTGCTCCCAGCTAGTAGCGGCGCGGAGTCTTTGGGCCAGCTCGCGAATCCTGTTGACGCTGACCGCGTCATACATCTTATCCAGCATAATAAAGTCCGCGACGGCGTCGGCTGGCGGAGGCGCAACCACCGGCATGGGTTTGGGGAGATGTGCGGAGCCCACAGGTGGGCGAGTTCCACGGTGTAAGGAAGCGGTTTCGCCCACGCGTTGGCGCCGAGTGTCGGCCTAAGCGGAGGCGAAGACGTCAGCGCCTGGGGCGTGGGAGCGCGGGGGAGTTGAAGTCGCTGGACGGAGGGGCGCTGAGGGCGCCGGATGAGGGTGCGCTGAGGGCGCGGGAGGGTATTGTCCTGAAGGCGCTGGGGGGGCGAGCGGCCACACGAGGGCGGCGTCGACCGCGCCTTGTCCGGCGCTTCCACTTTGGGGCTTTAAGGCAACCGCAATAGTTCGCGTGGTCCCCGACACATTTGATGCATCAACGTCGTGGCATATGGTCTTTATGTCAAAGACCTTGCGACCGGCGACGGTGCGGTCGAGAACGACCAGCACCATGTCGTATGCCTCTTTTTAAAACGTAGCCCCATACTAGGAATTATTCCTGTGTCGGGGGTGCGTTTACATACATGAATTTCACATACACAAACACTCAGACCGAAACAATAATTTTGACACAAAGATTTGTCCCGTGCGGAGCGGCTTAAAACTCTTAACCACTGGATCAAGACGTCCGTCGTACTACTTATACTTCTTTATCCTTAAGATTATAATCCACTTACCTAAATAAAGGAGTAGCTCGTATGTTTGGAGGTTCCGGTGAACTAGAACTAGAAATTTCTGATGGTGACGGTGATGCAACCACGCTAGCTGTTTCGGGAACGCTGCCTAAATCCAAACAGGGAGCTTCGAACGCAGGCATTTTCAATAATGATGAAACACCTACAGTGGAAAATTAAATAGTAGCTAGATTTTGGATGCAGTGTCTTATCTAGTGGACGAATCAGGAGTGTCCAAAACCAGGCAGTATATACCTAGCAGTATAACCAGGTAATATTCATTACTCAATATGAGAATGGAAGTGGCAAGAGCTCTATGTATCTAAGGAAGGAATGAAATGAGTATCTTAGGATGAAAATCCTTGCATAGTTTAGTACTTGACTAAGGTGTGATTTAAGGTGGACAAAGCGCATTTTTTTTAGAATTCGTTAATTAAAATCTATATATAAAACATAAAGCGCGCCCTTTAAGGGTAGTTTCAATCTACAAATTCAATCTCTCATACAAAATTGAACAAACGCAAGCTATAAAGGTTTCGCCACATAGATGACGCAGTGCGAAGGGAGCGCGATGGTGGCGCGGCTTGGGGAGTTGTAATGTACTGAAATGTACGGAAGACGCCACATAGCGCAGCACCGCTCGGCACGACGGCAGACGTCAAGACCGATCCTAGCCGAGCGCGTCCGTCGCGCTCTGTCGGCTATTTGACCAAAGCGATGACGTATGTGATTCTGTAACCAGAGAATTCTGGTTGCACGGTGGTGGTAGTGATACCAAACTGCATACTCTGGTTAAAAGTATGCATTTTGGTATCAAACTCGACCGACAACCCAGTGAGGCATTCGAAGTAGTGATTTTTTTTTTCTGTTAGTATCCGACTTTAAGCTGATCAATTCATCATCATCATCATCTCAGCCTATACTTGTCCACTGCTGAACATAGGCCTCCCCAATCGCTTTCCAGCGTAACCGGTCCGATGCCACCTGCATCCAACGACTTCCTGCGATTTTCACAAGATCTTCGGTCCATCTGGCAGGTGGTCGTCCCACGCTGCGCTTGCCAATACGTGGTCTCCACTCTAGAATCTTTCTGCCCCAACGCCCGTCCGATCTTCGCGCTATGTGGCCCGCCCATTGCCACTTCAGCTTGCTAATCTTAACGGCTATGTCGGTGACCTTGGTTCTTCTACGAATCTCTTCATTCCTGATTCGATCACGATGAGAAACGCCGAGCATAGCTCTCTCCATAGCTCGCTGAGCAATCAATTAGTGAGCGAATAATGGCGAATATTGCGCGTAGCGATCATGCGGTCCTGGGTTCAAATCCTAGGTCGGACAAATTATGATTTTTCAATAGAAAAAAAATCCAGTATCACTCCGCAGTCTGGCATTGTGCCTGCTACAATGGCAATAAGCTCGCCCTCTATTATATGCGACCTAACATCGTCGGTGGAAAGTGGGTGTACATAATTCACTTCTGTCGACCCCTCTTAGGGAATATAGGCGTGACGGTGTCTATAATTTGTAAGCTGCTGATTCGATTCCCATGTGTTTGGAAGTACGATAGCTATTTGGAGCTCATTCGGAGCCCCCTATTGTATTAAAGGAGAAGGTTTCTAAAACACCACACGGTAAAAGCCCCACGTACTTAGTTTTTCACATAGGAATAGGAATCTCCTGAAGATTTTCCTTTCGGCTGGCGATATCGCAACTGAGTTTTGTAACCAGTTGCAATGTAAGAGTGAGAGTACAGCGGAAACTGAGCGGTTGTTATTTAGTAAAGCATCTTCATATTTCGTTTATTGTCGCAAGGAACTCCTGTTGGGACTCTACAATCTCTACCTACGGTGCAGAAGATCCGGCGCGATAATGTGTGTTGCTAGAGCGGCTAAACGTTTTTTTTTTCATTTAATCCGAATAAGCAGGTACCGTTAGAAGGTACATAAGGTAGATAGATAACCTTAGGTACCTACTAAGGGTACCTACCTAATTATTTCGGTTCCACTGAAAACAGCTAAAAACGTTATTGCTTATATATTTATGCATAAGTACATCGTTTACGATGCAAATATGTACCTTACACGTATGTAGGTACGTGTTTCCGTTTGCTTTGTTGTCTTATGATCGTACAGCAAGTCAGCATAACCTGCATAGATACGATTTTCAACAATCCAAACAAGTGGTTTAAAGATACATACCAATGAAAAAAATTGTAAATGATGATTATGATAAATATTCCACCAAACTAAGCATCATACCTAAAAATAAAAATGTTTGTACTTTGAACTGTAGATAATTTTTTTTTTCGCGCTTGTTTTTAGGTTGCTATGGGCAACGATCATAGATAATTGAAATACCTACTATAAAGAGAATATAATCACTGACCTACTACATGGATGTGACAAAGAACCTTCATTGTTTAAGTAAGAGTTTAATTTTCTCTAGTAATATTACAGACATTACTCAATCCGTTTTGGATAGAAATACATGCATACGATTTAATCACAACATGATCACAGCGTGATTATACATGGATTTAATACGCTTGTCGAACACTCATAAGTCCGATTGACTTCTTAGTATTGGATAAACTAATTAAATCATCAAAAGCAGATTCGTGTGTTGGAGAGAAGTACCAAATCAAGCTCAGAGTACTATTTTACAACTAGCCCGTGATACCGACTTGAGAACGATCTCGACGTAGGGTTGGGCAAAATACCCCTCCAATCAGGAACGTATGGTTTCATATGTTGCGGTAGTTGATTGCGTTTTCGATTTCGATAACACTAAATTGTAGCCGTAGACGATTTCTAACAAAATGTAGAGGATAAAATTTACGTTCTGTTGATGTATAATAGTTGGTAGTCTGTGTTTGTGATTACGTGATTGGATAACGTAAACATCGGAGGTTTTGGCGGGAAGACGAAGCATGATGTTGACAATTTGTTTTAATTTCCAAAACTTGTGTTATTTCGAATTATAATGTGTAATATTGGTGGAATATTAACCATTATGTGTTCTTATATGTGCATGAGTGAAGGTAATTGTAACAAAGTGATAAAACGTGCCTTTTTGACTTCCCTCAAAACGGCCGTCGCAATTGGTATGTAAAGTATCCACCGCTTTACTATCCCGGGTGGGGTACTTCATTAATTTCATTTTCATCGTTGTCATCAAGAAGAAGAAGAAAAGGTGATAACATTTTTTTTTTCATTTTCGCAGACATATCCAGGCTGGCGAAAGTCTTTAGATATAAAGATTTATATTGGATTTGCTGTCTTTTTAAAACCGTTGAAAGCAAAAGCCGTGTATCCTCAATACGTACTATATAACTGTCTGCTTTTCAATTTAGGTGCATTATACTGTTCTGCCATATTTAATCTGACATGTCAATTCAAATTGTCATTCCGCGCCGCCCACTGCTGTTCGCCCTAACAGCTTGCCACTAGGGCTTGAGCGCGTGCGCGGCGATGACACCAGATTGACCCAACCTGACAAGACACCGTGGAAGACAGAAGAGGGACTGGACGAAGTCACCGTCGTAGCTGGTCGCCTGCTGGACTTTTCCAACGAGTCTCACCCGGTAGAGCTTGACCGCACGGCAGTGTGAAGAGCGCCACACATCACCACCCTCGCTGTCTTCCCCACCACCGGATATGACTCTCCCAACCTCCTTTTACCCCGTTTCCCATTCACATTCCCTTATAGGTATTATAGTTCTTGTGGTTCAGATAAATAAAAATATTAAAAAGAATAGTGATGTACAGTCATGTTATCGATACCTTTCATTCTTAATGTAAATAACATAAATTTATGATACTAAAGCTTCTAGTATCTACTATGCGATTTTCAATTTTATTGACACGCAATCTTTTTTTACAGATGTAAACAATGAGTGGCTGTATGTCAAATGTGAAGACATGGTGTATAATTTTTTTTTAAAAATCTGTATGAATGAAATAAATTAATTAAAATATATTACATTTACAAGATCGCGTCTGATGAAGTCTACGCTCCGACCTTCTTATGCACATATCCAAAACCCCGAGAACTTTCAACTCGAATTGGCAAACCGCTTCGAATTGCTAGACAGCAGCGCATCAGTGGACGAAATCAACAACAGGCTGGTAGAGACTGTCCATACGGTCGGGTCCAAGTATTTTAAGCCCCACCGTAAAAATAGACCTCAAAAACTATCCAACTACACCCGAAACCTCATGGCTGAGCGACGTTCCATGACGCTCCAAACCTCCGATGATGCTAAGTCCTATAGGCAGCTCAATGGACAGATATTGAAGTCCTTGCGACACGATTTACGGTCCTTCAATACAAGACGTATTGAGGAGACCATAGAGCAGAACAAGGGCTCCAAAGTGTTTGCAAGAGACGCGTCTATTGGGCAAAGCCAGTTGACGAAGCTGAAGACGGAGGACGGAAACGTAACGTCGAATAGGTCAGAGGTGCTCAGGGAGATAGAGAGGTTCTATGGGCAGTTGTATACCTCAGTAGCTGAACCTGTTGTTGACTTGGTAAAAGACCCAAGAGCTAAGCTAACCCGACACTACACTGAAGATATCCCGGACATCAGCCTGTGCGAGATTGGGATGGCTCTCAAACACCTTAAAAACAACAAAGCGCCGGGTGAAGACGGAATTACCGCAGAGCTTCTGAAAGCGGGCGGATCGCCGGTACTTAAAGTCCTTCAGAGGCTGTTTAATTCCGTCTTGCTCGAAGGAAAAACGCCGGAAGCGTGGAACAGGGGTGTGGTGGTACTCTTTTTCAAGAAAGGTGATAACACTTTACTGAAGAATTATAGGCCCATCACACTGCTGAGCCATGTTTATAAGTTGTTTTCGAGAGTCATCACGAATCGTCTCGAACGCAGGCTTGATGACTTCCAGCCTCCCGAACAAGCCGGTTTCCGGAAAGGCTTTAGTACCATAGACCACATACATACGCTGCGGCAGATTATACAGAAGACCGAGGAGTATAATCGGCCACTATGCTTGGCGTTTGTGGACTATGAGAAAGCCTTCGATTCGATCGAGACTTGGGCGGTTCTTAGATCTCTCCAGCGATGCCGCATTGACTATCGGTACATCGAAGTGTTGAAGTGCTTGTATAATAACGCCACCATGTCAGTCCGAGTACAGGGGCAGTGCACGAAGGTGATCCCCATAAAAAGAGGAGTAAGACAGGGAGACGTCATTTCTCCGAAACTGTTTACGGCCACCTTAGAGGACGCCTTCAAGCTCTTGGAATGGCAAGGACTTGGCATCAACATCAATGGCGAATACATCACTCACCTTCGATTTGCCGACGACATTGTGGTCATGGCGGAGTCGCTGGAAGATCTAGGACGAATGCTCGGTGACCTAAATAGAGTATCCCAACAAGTGGGTCTTAAAATGAATATGGACAAAACAAAAATAATGTTTAATGTCCATGTCGTACCCACCGCACTCACCGTTGGGAACTCCACTCTTGAAGTTGTCGACGAATACATTTACCTGGGACAGGCAGTCCGGTTAGGTAGGTCCAACTTTGAGAGAGAGGTCAATCGACGAATCCAACTCGGCTGGGCAGCGTTCGGGAAACTGCGCAACATCTTCTCATCCAAAATACCTCAGTGCCTAAAGACTAAAGTTTTTAGTCAATGTGTGTTACCAGTGATGATATATGGATCAGAGACGTGGTCTCTTACAATAGGTCTCATAAAAAAGCTCAGAGTTGCTCAGCGAGCTATGGAGAGAGCTATGCTCGGCGTTTCTCTACGCGATCGACTCAGGAATGAGGAGATTCGTAGAAGAACCAAGGTCACCGACATAGCCGTTAAGATTAGCAAGCTGAAGTGGCAATGGGCGGGCCACATAGCGCGTAGATCGGACGGGCGTTGGGGCAGAAAGATTCTAGAGTGGAGACCACGTATTGGCAAGCGCAGCGTGGGACGACCGCCTGCCAGATGGACCGACGATCTTGTGAAAATCGCAGGAAGTCGTTGGATGCAGGTGGCATCGGACCGGTTACGCTGGAAAGCGATTGGGGAGGCCTATGTTCAGCAGTGGACAAGTATAGGCTGAGATGATGATGATGATGACATTTACGGTCCTTCAATACAAGATTATTGAGGAGACCATAGCGCAGAACAAGGGCTCCAAAGTGTTCGCAAGAGACGCGTCTATTGGGCAAAGCCAGTTGACGAAGCTGAAGACGGAGGACGGAAACGTAACGTCGAATAGGTCAGAGGTGCTCAGGGAGATAGAGAGGTTCTATGGGCAGTTGTATACCTCAGTAGCTGAACCTGTTCTTGACTTGGTAAAAGACCCAAGAGCCAAGCTAACCCGACACTACACTGAAGATATCCCGGACATCAGCCTGTACGAGATTAGGATGGCTCTCAAACAGCTAAAAAACAACAAAGCGCCGGGTGAAGACGGAATTACCGCAGAGCTTCTGAAAGCGGGTGGATCGCCGGTACTTAGTCCTTTAGAGGCTGTTTAATTCCGTCTTGCTCGAAGGAAAAACGCCGGAAGCATGGAACAGGGGTGTGGTGGTACTCTTTTTCCAGAAAGGTGATAACACTTTATTAAAGAACTATAGGCCCATCACACTGCTGAGCCATGTTTACAAGTTGTTTTCGAGGGTCATCACGAATCGTCTCGAACGCAGGCTTGTTGATTTCCAGCCTCCCGAACAAGCCGGTTTCCGGAAAGGCTTTAGTACCATAGACCACATACATACGCTGCGGCAGATTATACAGAAGACCGAGGAGTATAATCGGCCACTATGCTTGGCGTTTGTGGACTATGAGAAAACCTTCGATTCGATCGAGACTTGGGCGGTTCTTAGTTCTCTCCAGCGATGCCGCATTGACTATCGGTACATCGAAGTGTTGAAGTGCTTGTATAATAACGCCACCATGTCAGTCCGAGTACAAGGGCAGTGCACGAAGGCGATCTCCATAAAAAGAGGAGTAAGACAGGGAGATGTCATTTCTCCGAAACTGTTTACGACCACCATAGAGGACGCCTTCAAGCTCTTGGAATGGCGAGGACTTGGCATCAACATCAATGGCGAATACATCACTCACCTTCGAATTGCCGACGACATTGTGGCCATGGCGGAGTCGCTTGAAGATCTAGGACGAATGCTCGGCGACCTCAACAGAGTGTCTCAACAAGTGGGTCTTAAAATGAACATGGACAAAACGAAAATAATTTTTAACGTCCATGTCGTACCCACCGTGGGAACTCTACTCTTGAAGTTGTCGACGAATACATTTACCTGGGACAGGTAGTCAGGTTAGGTAGGTCCAACTTTGAGAGAGAGGTCAATCGACGAATCCTACTCGGCTGGGCAGCGTTCGGGAAACTGCGCAACATCTTCTCATCCAAAATACCTCAGTGCCTAAAGACTAAAGTTTTTAGTCAATGTGTATTACCAGTGATGATATATGGATCAGAGACGTGGTCTCTTACTATAGGTCTGATAAAAAAGCTCAGAGTTGCTCAGCGAGCTATGGAGAGAGCTATGCTCGGCGTTTCTCTACGTGATCGAATCAGGAATGAGGAGATTCGTAGAAGAACCAAGGTCACCGACATAGCCCTTAAGATTAGCAAGCTGAAGTGGCAATGGGCGGGCCACATAGCGCGAAGATCGGACGGGCGTTGGGGCAGAAAGATTCTAGAGTGGAGACCACGTATTGGCAAGCGCAGCGTGGGACGACCGCCTGCCAGATGGACCGACGATCTTGTGAAAATCGCAGGAAGTCGTTGGATGCAGGTGGCATCGAACCAGTTACGCTGGAAAGCGATTGGGGAGGCCTATGTTCAGCAGTGGACAAGTATAGGCTGAGATGATGATGATGATGATATTACATTTTTGTATGGTTGTCAATTTTTTCTTTCTGTATATTCACATCGTTAGAAATTCAGTGTGATTACGTAAAATCATTTTTCTGTTTTATTTCTTTGTAAGCGGCAGTACTAACTGCTGAACCTGCTAAGCTAAGGAACCCTAAAACATTTACATATCGATATCGATAGATCCATTAAATTTTACGCCAAGGCTACATCCCTATTCTTTATTTTATGTTGGCAGGAATAATATTTAATCTTATCATGGTGGTAGTACTTTGAGTGTAAGGTCCATACAATCTGCAATTTCGTGCTCTAGTATGAAGTTCCGCCTCTTATAACGTAGTGATTATATTCTCTTTGGACAGACCCTTTACAATAATATTTTAGATGCACAAAAATTTGTCCGGTGCAGAAAAATCGGTGGAGCGGCTTAAGCTCAACCTACTAGACCAAGCCGTCTGTACAAATTCGAAGTAGTGATATACTACTAATGTATATTTAGTATTTGACGTAGGTATTAGTTTAGTGCATATAGCACCTAACAAAATAGATCACATGTCATTCGGCATTTATTTACCCAGCGCATGTAACAATATATTGGACGCTCAAATAAAATAAATAAAATGCTCGACTATCCCGAAGCATTATCTACAATACTTATAATTATACCTTCTTAAATTAATCACACCAATGTTTGGTCACCTTACTTAGAAAGAAACGTCATTTTATACGTTATGATGTAAACCCTTCGCAGTGGGAGTCTACGGCAGCATTGCGACCGAAATGGAGAGCCTACATCAACCGTAAAGTACAAGAGTTGGAAGATCAGAGGAAATGTCATCTTGATCAAAAACATGATAAACTAAAAACCTGACCCTGCGGTAATACAGTACTAGTTCTTGAATGGTGTGTTGACGTGTCCACGCTGCGCTCGCACTTTTACGGCCAAAATTGGATATTTTTTATTTTATTTTGTTTTATTAGGATAGCTAACAGCTTATGAGTATTCTAGTTAGACACAAAGTAGCAACTAAAAGCTAATTATAAGCTATCACATGTAGAAAACAACTATTAATAACAAACAGTCACAGTGTTTTTTGTTTCTTCTTTTTAAAAAAGCACATATAAAAGATACAAACTAACTACAAAGCAAACGAAAAAAAAATATAAACTAACTACAAAGCAAAGGAAAAAAAAAATACAAACTAACTACAAAGCAAAAATATACACAAACACAATGTTAAATAGGTTTAGACGTGCCAATTGGTCTTAACAATTTGTTTCTTACACTACCGATACTGTTGTGAAACAAATCCAAACTTATATCGTTAAGATCATTAAATGTCCTACTGGCTCTAATAAGGAAGCTGTTTTGTCTATAGTTCGTGTGAGCAAACGTCAGGCTGAAAGGTTTATAGCTGTTCCGAGGTGCTACTACTGGTATTTTAAAAGTTACTTTGCTTAGCAAAGCCGGGCAATCAACATCTCCCCTTATTAACTTGAGAAGTAATATAATATCTGCTATATTACGTCTAGCAGAAAGAGGTAAGAGATGAAGCTTGGTACAACGTTCGTCATAAGCAAGTTTAGGTATCTTAAATTTGTAAGCAAGAAATCGTGTAAACTTTTTTTGAACTCTGTCAATCATAAGATTATATAATTCGTAACATGGATTCCAAATTTGACTAGCATACTCGAGATGGCTACAGACGTAAGCACAGTAAAGGATTTTAATGGTTTTCATACATTTGAAAGACTTTGACATACGCATTATAAATCCTAACGCTCTAAATGCTTTGTTGGTAGCAGCAGTAATATGATTACAAAATTGTAATTTAGAATCTAGGATAACTCCTAAATCTTTTACCTCGTGTTTTTTTATCTAAATAATGATTATTAATTTTGTAGTTATAACAATGCGGATTTTTCTTCCGGCTAAAACTCATAGAAAAACATTTACTTACATTTAAGTCTAGTTTATTTTGATGACAGTAAGCGTCCAGTCTTTTCAGATCTTCCTGGAGTTTCAATGCGTTAGAGTGATTATTTACAACTTGAAAAATTTTCATGTCGTCAGTAAATAGAAGATAATTTGAAAATAGGAAGCATTGGTCAATATCATTAACGAAAATTGTAAACAAGAGAGGTCCCAACAGAGATCCCTGTGGCACTCCTGATGGTATACTAGACCAGGAAGATATAAATCCATTAAGTACGACTGCTTGAGACCTATTCCTGATATATGAAGTAAACCATCTGAAGAGATCACCTCTAATGCCGATTCTCTGAAGCTTCAATAGTAGCATCTTATGATCTAAACAATCAAAGGCTTTAGCGTAATCCGTATATATAGCGTCGATTTGATTACCATGATCCATTTGATCTGCAACAAAGTCCGTGAAAACCGCCAAGTTAGTAACAGTTGACCTATATTTTATAAATCCATGTTGCTGGGGACTAAAGCATTGTTTTAAACTATTATACACTTGATTGTAGACAATTCGCTCAAAAATCTTAGCTAGTAAACAGAGTTTTGAAATGGGTCTATAGTTTTCTACAGAATCTTTGGGGCCTTTCTTGTGAACTGGCGTTATAAATGCGGACTTCCACGTAGACGGCATAACACCTTCTTGTAAAGACCTTTTAAAAATACTAGATAGGGGAAGATATAATTCATCAGCACAGTTCACTAGGAATGTTGCTGGCAGGCCATCAGGTCCAGCAGATTTATTTAAATCCAGATTCTTTATTATTTTACGGACTTCATTGCAGTCGATTTCGATAGATGCTAAATCACCACAACATTGGTCAATAATATGTGCAGGTTCAGTATACGCACATGAAGTGGTACTAGGGGAAGAACATTCCAAGAACGTTGAACGAAAATAACTTGCAAATAACTCACTTATTTCTTATGTCAGTCACTGGAGAACACACCAAAGGGCAATAGTATCTAGTTCACACCAAAGAAGTCATCACGTATAATTCGCCTTTGCTGTTATCGGCTGGATTGATTGATTGAATTTTATAAGTGGATATCATTCTCATTATGTTTTTTTCGCAAAGTGCTCGATCCATTTTGGATGGAAATCGATGATGAAGAACTATATACTACTAGAATATTGCGTACACCCTCTTTTCGCCTACGATATTAGGTGATATATCGAGCCTATTGCCATTATATTGGACACGACTCCAGACTCCGGAGTAATACTGGATATTTTCCTATAGAAAAAATACATTTTTGTCCGACCTAGGGGATTTGAACCCAGGACCTTTTGATTGCTACGAGGTAGTTATATTTCGAAATAGTATTCTAGGTATTCTATTTATAAACCAAAAACTATTATCATTGTCTATGCTGAAATGTTATCTGTTGATCAGTCAGTCAAGTTACTTTTCCCGCCTAATGCTAAATCAAATTTGTTCTTTTCTTTGTTGAAATGAAATCATCTTAAACACAGATCGTAAATATTGTAACTAATGTTTATTGTAGTCGGTGCGTGAACCTACAGAGTACATTATACATACGGATACGTGAACCAACTTAATATCTTGAATTCCGGATCAGTATCTAAATCTTTTTTAGCCGCAATGGTCAATTTAAATCATCACGATGAGTATCAATATCTTCAATTGGTGAAACAAATAATTGAAAATGGTATGATTTCTTCTGTATTTCAACTTGCGCGAGAACATGGATCCGTTGTGGTTATTCAGGTTTTTTTTTCAATTTTTGTCTTGTCCATAAATTTGATTACTATCATATTTATCATGCCCAGTCCCAATTCGGACGTCTTACGTACGTCTTAGGTCTTCAATATGGGTTTTCAGTGGTTTGATATTTCAGATGTAGTCTGTGAGTATAATGGTTTGAATACCACATTCCATGGATCGCTGGCAAACTGTGATATTTAGATAACCTTACAAGACTGTTGTCATCGTCAGGAATTATTGCCACAGCTATAGGCTTTGTGAATCTAGCCTTTTTGTTGCTGGTTTTTTTTATTAATCTAATTGGTTCCACTGCTGGGCAAAGATCGAGGCTGTTGTTAGATGATAATTAATGTTTTTGGCTAATGACTCATATCTTTGCACACACAGGTGACCAAAGGGTTGACAGGACTGGTGTGGGTACCTTGTCAATATTTGGAGCTATGCAAAGATATTCCTTGAAAAATAAAACATTACCTTTGCTTACAACAAAACGAGTTTTCACTAGAGGGGTCATTGAAGAGCTGTTATGGATGATCTCAGGCTCCACTGATTCCAAAGCCCTTGCTGCTAAAGGTGTCCATATTTGGGATGCCAATGGTTCTCGAAGCTTCCTAGACAATCAGGGTTTTACAGACAGAGAAGAAGGTAAAGATTACAAATTCTATCTTATCTATCATCATGCCAAATCACTTGCAGGATAGGCAGAGAGTACAGATTTCTAAGAGGTTAAAAACCTGTTGGCAAAATATGAGATTACAAATTAAATATTGTCACACCAAACTAGATACAGTAGAATCCGCTTATAATGAAATCAAAGGGAAATGAAAAATATGTCATAAGCGACCTCATAAAAAGAGTAATCTTAGAATATTAAAAACTTTCAGGTCTGGAAGAGGATGTTCGGATCAAGTCTTCTCACTCCGCAACATCGTAGAGAAGCATCTGGCAGTGGGCCGGAAGGTTTTCTGCGGTTTTGTAGATCTGGAGAAGGCATTTGACAGAGTTGTGCGAAAGAGACTTTGGGACATTTTGCCAGAGTATGGTATAGATGGCACTCTGTTGCGAGCCGTCCAGTCCACTTATGTGGACTGCAAGGCATGCGTACGGGTGGGTGGTAACAGGTCACCCTGGTTTGACGTTAAAATCGGCGTCAAGCAGGGTTGCGTGTTGTCCGCTAGACTGTTTATAATATATCTGGACAAAAGTCTTCAAAGACTGAAAGCGATGAATGAAGGTGTACAAATGGGTGACTTAGTGGTAAACCATCTACTTTATGCAGATGACGCGGTTTTAATAGCGCCAACAGCCACTGATCTGCAAACACTAGTCACAGTTATGAAAGACGACTGCATGATCAATGGCTTACACTAGAATGTGAAGAAAACCAAGATTATGGTTTTTGAAAGGGAAGAAACCAGAACGAATGTAAGGATTGTGGTTGGTAACGATGTGCTGGAGCAAGTGAATGAGTTTGTATATCTTGGATGCGCCTTCAGTAAGGATGGGAAATACACCGCTGACATAGAGAGAAGAGTGAGTGCAGGGAACAGAGTGAATGGTGCGATGGGAAAGCTACTCGGGAGCCGGCACTTAAGCCATAAGGCGCAGCTGGCCATACATAACGGAGTTCTTGTCCCAACGCTGTTATATGGTAGCGAGAGCTGGGTATGTAAGAAGGAGAATGAAAGTAGGATAAATGCGGTAGAAATGCGAGCTCTGCGGAAGATGTGCGGAGTGAAGCTGACCGACCGCATTAGCAACAGCATAGTAAGACAGCGAGTAGATATGAAAGATAGTATCGGTGTAAAGATGAGAAAGGGCATGCTCCGTTGGTTCGGGCATATAGAAAGAATGCCAGAGGAAAGAATGACAAAACAGATATACAATGTGAAAGTGGAAGGATGCAGGTACCGGGGAAGACCTAGACTATCTTACCACGACCAAATAAACCGAGTCTTATATGATGGAAAAGTCAAGAGTCTCCGTAACCGGCGAGCGTGTATGAGACGAACTATGAGAGTCGAGGAAGCCAGAGAGGTATGTAAGGAAAGAACCTGTTGGAACTCTGTACTCTCTGCCTACCCCGCAAGGGATCTGGCGTGAGGTTATAGATAGATAGATAGATAGATTAAAAACTTTTTTTTAGTAATAGATAAAAAAATGTCTACAAAATGTATGTATCTGTAGAACTTGTACCATTTTTTAACTTAGCCAAATAAAGGAACAATAACCTGACTAAAAAAAATAATAATATACTTTACACTATCCTACTGGGGGTAGACTCGACACCTCTTTCACTTCTTCAATGTACATACATCTGTGCATGCATTCATTCATGGAATAAAATCCTTCTCTGTTCTGTGCACTCATTCGCCAATGTACAGTCCAACTAAATTTACTATTACATATACCAAAACCCTTTTATAGTACAAATTCTATTAAAAAGCTTTTAATTCATTTTCATGGATTTTGTTTCTGATTTAAATTACTCTTGCTACATAATTATGTTCTATCTATCTATCTATGACCTCACGCCAAATCCCTTGCGGCGTAGGCAGAGAGTACAGAGTTCCAACAGGTTTTTTCCTTACATACCTCTCTGGCTTCCTCAACTCTCATAGTTCCTCTCATACACGCTCGCCGGTTACGGAGACTCTTGACTTTTCCATAATTATGTTCTTATATAATTCAAATGTTTATTTTGAAAATGTCTGATATTTACTTATCAAACCCTTCCTATTTTATCCCATTCATTTGAACTCTGGACTCTCAGCCTACCCGCAAGGGATCTGGCGTGATGATATAGATAGATCGATAAATAAATTTAGAAAAAAAATAAGCTAATTAAAATGGTGGAATAGCTATGAACAATTCTGTGTAATGTCATAGCCTTCGTAACTACTATATTATCGCCTTCTTGCATGAGTTGTTTTCTATTGTTGTTTTCACTTTTAAGTTCCTCTCTATCTAATAACAAAATAATATTCTCATTTTTTCAGGTGACCTTGGTCCAGTGTATGGGTTTCAGTGGAGGCATAGTGGAGCAAAATATATTGATGCCAAAACGGATTACAGTGGTCAAGGTGTTGACCAACTCCAAAATGTCATTGATAAAATCAAGTAAGTTACCTACCCAGTTTTTATTCATGTTATTCAGATTTTTCCTTGGATGAAGCACATCATATTATTCTAAGGACTGAAATGCATATAATAATATGGCATAGCAGCCCGTCTGGTTGATATTGCCAGACAAACTAAATATTGTTAATAAAATGAGTCAATCAGGATAAGTATAGAGAATGTAATTATTTTTCTAGGAAATCTCCAGCTGATAGAAGAATGTTAATGTGTGCCTGGAATCCCTCAGATTTAAGCCAAATGGCGCTTCCGCCATGCCACTGCCTCGCTCAGTTTCATGTGGCGAGTGGGAAACTATCCTGCTTACTATACCAACGAAGTGCTGACATGGGATTGGGTGTGCCATTCAATATTGCCAGCTATTCGTTGCTGACACACATGATTGCCCATATTACTGGACTAGAGGTAATAGACCTAACATTACCTTGTAGGATATTCAAACGCCTTTATACAAATATCACAGTGACTTTGACATGCAGCATAGAAAATAGAACTAACATGCCATAATGAGATAAAGCTAGTTATAAAAAAACACTTATTGAAATTCTGGCATTCTAATTTCATTATCTTAGTACAGTATATACTTAGATAATAGGGAATATGTGTGAAATTCAAATAAGGGTAAAATTTTTTTTTTTACAAACTTTATCGCATTAGAATAAGTCTATACCAATATTTTTTTAATAACATTTCTTTTTTACTATGAAAATAATTATTTCAAGTACAAAAAATGAGTGGGAAATTCAAACTAGCTGGAACGCCACGCTATTGGTCAGATCGAATATGACGTCAAAGTCTACAATACAAATGTCAACAAGTGCATGTTTATTGGATGTTTGCTATTGAGTTTGTTTTATTGTTATTTTTTGTTGTCGATTTACACTAAGACCAAATTTTAGTATAAATTATTTAAGTTAATTCTTACGTTAAAGTGATCTACACAGAAATATAAACAAGTTGATAGAGATACCATGTCTCTTATTTTGATTTTACACCAAGGTGGTATCCTTATGTCCGCACCTATCAGGTGCATTTCTTATTGTATTTTTACGCCTAGGCGCAACACAGTGTTGTTCCATTGTATAATAGTCGCAAAATACAAAATAAATTACAGAATAAAATACTTCTACAGCTGTTCACTAATTGATTGTTATTATAGACTTTGACGTCACGCCAAGCGCGCCAAAATGGCGGGCGTTTAAAGTGCTCTTATCTGTTTGCTATCTTCAACATTTTTTTTTTGGCCTCTACATTTTTGAAGCTTAAATTTTTTTGCAGTTATAAGTTGTAGTAATCTACCGTATAAAAATATAAAAAAATACACGCATATTCCCTATTATGTGGTAAATTAAAGAAACTGCTACAGCAAAACATTAAATCTAGTGTACTTTTTACAGGCTGGTGAGTTTGTTCATTCGACAGGAGATACCCATGTTTACCTTAACCACATAGAACCACTGAAAGTACAGATGGAACGGGCGCCTAAACCATTCCCAACATTAGAGTTTGCCCGTAAAATTGATTCTATTGATGATTTCAAATACGAAGATTTCATTATTAAAGACTACAAGCCACATCCTAAAATCGATATGGAAATGGCGGTGTAGAATTCAGGTGATTTTTCCACAAAAAAGTAGGTATTCAATTAGGGAGCGAAGTTGCTGCTTTTGGAATCTGCAATCGGCGATTTAGATGCTTTTAGGATGTTCCGCACACATGCAAACTGCAGTTACAGCGATCATGTCAGTGACTGAACAGTACGCTACGCTTTTTAATACCTCTGTCGAACACATAGTCGTAAAAACGATATCCAGCCGCTAAGACGCGCGATATTGATATGAATACAAAAAATCATCAATCAGAGCAAAATCGCCGATTCTAAAAATATGTGTGTGCTATGGCCCCTGAATAATTTATTTCAAGGTATTATTTGAAATTATACTATAATGCATGACTACATATTATTTGAGCACACTATACTGGAAATGTGTCATCATCATCATCATCATCAGCCCGTGTCAGTCCACTGCTGGACGTAGGCCTCTCCCATGGCACGCCACGCCTGGAAATGTGTACTACAATATTATTAGTATAATATACATATTTTAGAAGTATCACCAAAATAAACATGAATAACGTTTTCAATTATCATATTTTTTTATTGAAATAATACCACCCTCCTGCTTGCCACGCTCTTTCTAAGTTAATCCCTTCTTGTTGAACTGGCTCTTTCACAAGGGCCTACCGCGATCGACCATTTATCGACCGGGAGAGTGACAGTGGCACTTACTTTACAAATGAATAATAAGGGATATATTGAGCGCGTGCTCGGAAATAAACGACGTAAGTACAAAAGCTAATGTTATCATTTTCTTAAAAAAACTACAATATGAAATAAAAAAACTGCTTTACAAGAACTTTGCTACAGTTACTTGCTGTTTTTAAGAAAATGTAAAGCAATAGAAATGACTTGAGAATTTTTCATTTAGTCGTGTATTTCTTTTACCAGATTCTAAAACATAGTCATATTTCGTGTAATTATATATATAAGTCTTTAATCCATATATTTCTTGAAGTCCATGGAATACAAAAACACGTTTATGATACTTAATAATGTGCAACTATCTGCGACCTTTGTCTACGTTGATGTTTTTCTAGAGACAAAAGGCTACTATATCCTTCCCCAGGATGCAATTTTGAAAAAACCAATTCAGTGGTTTGGAAAATGTAAGACAGTTACTTTTAGATTTATAATATTAGCATGGATTATAGGCTTATTAAAAAAAACATGAAGCATGATTTATAGCACTTCAATAAGAGACATTATCCATGATCTTCATTCCAAGTTCTACCCCTATACTATAGTCCAAAAGGGCTAATATAGGAAAATAATTATTGCCTGTAATATCGCTTACTACTTTCTAAAACAAAATCAGTGTATAATCATTAAGACAATTAAAAATAATTATAACTTTGCAAACTTTATTCTTTTTACATGCTTAATCACGCTATAAAATAAATCCCCCGTAAATATTACATTCATGGCAATGCATTCTTACAGTAGATAATTAATCCTAATAAAATCATTATACATTTTGTAAAATTTCAACAATATCTAACAAATTCATAATTTATTGTTGTCTTACAAGCTAATCAACATTTAAGGGTATAATGCTTTTGTACATTACTTTTTGTTTTATTTAGGGCAAAATAATGTGATGATTAAAATGTGTATAAAAGGCTATGGTTATTGCTTGTCGTCTTGCTCCTGCTGTAAAGCCATGTGAAAGCACAATGATTCTGCATAACATAATAATTGTAAAATAAATTAATGAGAATATTTGTGAAACATCTTTGGCTATTGCTTTTAATTGTACTTTCCTAGCTTGTCTCTATGAAGGTATAGTGAATTTACCAAAAAAGGAACAGTAAGTTGTTAGATCAATGAAAATTTTACAAAACATTGTGTGATAACGGTATATCAACACATCTGGTCGTCTTGTGGCGGCATCTGCAAGTGGGTAAAAAAAGTATATATTGAGGATGAAAAATAATAATGGCGACTATTTCAAAGATTATTTTTATCTAATCGTGTAATAACACTACCCCAGTAAATATTAAAATTATTCAAAGAAAAACAGTAGGTACTCTCATTTATATTTATGGCAAATCTAAATCACTAAATCTCCTCTTCCTTCCTTTTTTTCTTTCCTCTTCTTTTCCACTTCTCACTCATTTCTGAATACATTAACATGGAAGTAGTATTTACATGCTGATTAAGCTTACCTGATTATTACTACTTGGGACGGGCAAGGCAGCAAGTTGTTCAACAAGCGCCATGGTCATTTCAGATTCCACTGTAATCTCCACCCACAGAGTATCTGTAAGTACAAAAATATTCCATAAAGGAACTGCTACTACAATTTATAGCCTCAATCCAACCACATACATATCTTGTGATCATAGTAACACTGATATAAGAATGTCTATTCTATTTTTTTCTTTTTTCTATATTTTCTTCTTATTGTTAGTTTCAATGGCAAACATAATTATAATTATATGGGTATGGTCCAGAACAGCCAATTGTTTCCTAAATACTAATCTTTATGATTAAAGTCTTCGTATTTTATTGATATCTTATTGTAAATTTTCAGTACCATGCCAAATATACTTTAATTCATAAGTGCAGTCCAAGACATACGCAAACAACTCTCTGCCTACCCCGCAAGGGACCTGGCGTGATGATGATAGACTAAACAATTTTTATTAGCTTTATTTGCCCCTTTATAATTTTATAATAATAATTATACAAGATGTAACATAATAAACGGAAGTCCTCAGACACCCCGATTAGCGAAATGCTTCATAAATTCAAAACGAAAACCAAATTTTTAAGCATTTTTATATCCCAATTAAAAATGAAAATTGTATGTGTGCATTTTGAGAAATTCCTTATTGCTATGAATCAAGAATAAATTTAGTTTTTTATGGCGCACTGAAGGAGTAAAAAAAATTTTTTGCAAATTTAAAAAAAAAATGTATGATACATTCAAACTAGTTGGAATCGATATAGAACAAACTACTCTCAGGTCTTGCGTTTATTATGTTACACCTTGTATATATACTGTCCCACTGCTGGGCAAAGGCCTTCCCTCACAAATTGAGGTGAAAGAGATTAGGTCATACTCCAAGCGGAACCAGTGCAATTGGTGTAGGCAGGTTTATGATCATCTGCTGTTGGAACTTATCAAGCCGCCTCTTAAGGTTCCAACTCGGCTTAATTACTACCCAATTTAAGTGGTAACTGGGACCAATGGGTTAACATGCCTTTCGAAGCACAGAGATGCTCGAATATGAAAATGCCAAAAATGGTCACCAATCTCAGACTGACCGAATTTTATAATAATTAACAGTTTTAAGGAGATTTCAGTTTCCATTTTTAACAATACGTCAACAAAGAAGTGAGTCATAATTACCTCCAATTTGGTCACCTTTATCAGTCAAAAGATGGAAATAACCTCTGTGTGTGCCTGGTGTAGTTGGTGCTACTAGTTTCAAAGTTACGTTAGTGGAATGTCCTGGAGGTAATGGTGGTACAAAGACTGGGGTAGCACCAAGTGGTTCACCACCTGCTTGTATCAGTCTACAGCTGCCTGGCCAACCTTCCGCCCCAGTGTTGGCAATACTCCAACTTTGTTCAAAACTAAAATTTTAAACATACTTCATTTGTACATATGTGAATACAATTTAAAATATACAGTCAAGTGTTACCACAGAAAAAAAATCAGGGTATTGTAAAATGAATAAATATTTTAAACCACTAATGAATGCGGGGGACATGTGTCCCAATATCTGATGGATTAGTGTTTTTCATAAGGATTACAAATGAATATAACTTTATGTTCTAAGTTACCCAACTTAACTGGAATATTATTTTGATTGTATTGCATAATGATTACTAATGTGGCACAGCAAAGCGTTATTTGAAATTATACTTCCTTGTGTATTCTAAACACTATGAATTAATCAAGATTTCACTCAGTTTGTTATTACTGCTATACATTAGATTGGCTACAAATTTATAGACATTTTTTCTGAGTACAGAGACATATACCTGACCTTTATGGTCACACCTACACACAGTTCACTGGTCATAATGAAATATGCTGGAATGTACATCTACACATCTTTTCATAACTGTGCTGTCTGATCAGATCTACACTCCCCTACCCACATGCAGTCTTTTTATTTATCTTTGTTTTATACATATATAATTCAGTTTGTAATTCTTTGAGTGTATTCTTAGAGAATCAAAATAATCTTAGTGTTTTCATACTTTTCACTGTAAAATATAATAATATACAATAAAAACCATTTTTATGTGCCATATTGTAAATGTATAACCATGTATTGAATGAACCGCATAAAACAGGGCACTAATAAATTATTTCACACAGCAGACTACCCACATTTCACTTTCTGGGTCCCGACATACAAGAGGTTAATATATCTTATTGGTCATACCATGCACCGGGAGCCACTGCAGTCTCTTGATTTTGGGCAGCCTTTAATGACATCGATGGCAGCTTATTTGGTAGAGTATAATCTAGATAACAACATATTGCTGTTTGCAAGTTCCTGAAATTCAAAAATGGCTAGTCATCCTCATCATAATGGCATGATAAAATAATTTAATGAACTATGATAATACCAGTTGCTCATATCCAAGAAGAAACTAGCCGTGTTGTAGTTCACACTAGGACCTAAAAGTCTTTGCATTTGATTTACAAGTTCTTCTCGATCGGTAGTATTCATACAACTAAATTGAAGCAGTAAATTTTGGTCAATCTCCCCCGTCAGAGAAGAACCGTCAATATCCATTTTGGCAGTCAGTTTATGAACAAAACCCAGGTATATCACAAATCACTCAAGTCTTCAATTCCACTCCAAACTAATGACATGCCCTTTGTTTATGTACGTCAGCTGATTTCACTATATAAGTATTGCAAGTAACATAAGAACGTGAATTTAACAATGAATTAAAATTATTTCACCAATAAATCTCTTTTGTTCAATTAAATTGTAAACAATTGGATTACGTCGCATTATTAAGATAATGATTTAAAAGGCAAAATGACAAGCAAGACAATTGAGTCAAATGAATGATGTAGGGATGTTCGATAATAATCATCGGTAATCGATTCCAATCTCCACTTCGATGATTCATCAATGTCGTGTCGAAAATGAAGACAATGTACTCCAAGGCCAAAGTAATAACTTACTAGGTACATAAACGTGATGTACTGATGTAAATATTTTGTGCGAATCAACCATAAATCTTGGGTCGAGGGCTGTGTTATCAACTGTGACTAGGGTGTAACTGGATGGAGATCCATTCCTATTAATAATAAATTATTGTTAAAAACATAAATAAAACAAACACGCGTTAATAGCAAGCCGAACTATAAAGGAGAAAATATATTTTGAGTTAGAAGAGTTTGTTGAATTAATTTAAAATAGGCGTGGGGTGCTTGACATTATGAGTAAGTTATATTTATCGTAACAGGTAAATTTAACAAGTATTTAAAAGTAACAGCGTATAACTGTTACAGTCAACAACAAAACACGCCAGTCATAAGCTGTTGCTCATCCTTATCACTGTAAGTTACTGTAGTTAGAAAGAGACAAACTTGTTCCAAAGGGTTCACGGGCTAAGCCAATATATTTGTCACAAGCTCATATATTCTAGCTTATGAAAGTTGCAACAGACAGAAAGATACAACAACTGTTGCAATATTGGTTGTTACAAGCTGTTATATTACAAACTACAAATTATTTATTTTGGAACCATAACAATGTACAAAATTAAATTGCGTACGATAATAGCTACATTCGTTGAAACTGTGTCGCAGCCATTAACGCCCACCTCCAGAAAATGGCGCAGCGTTCCAACAGAAGCTAACTTGAGTATAAAATAGACATTGTTTACTTACATCTAAGAACAATTAAAAAAGGAGAAAAAAGGTGTGTGTGTACATGTGTGTGTGTGTGAAAATGTGTGTGTGTGTGTGTTAGTGTACGTGTATGTATGCGTGAGTGCGAGTGTACGCTTATTTGGGTATGTACATACGTTTGGAAATTACTAATAGAATACATTTTTCATTATACCGTGTTATTTGAATATATCAAATTATTAACAAATATTTACATTTCTAGCTGTTCCAAATGTAATAACAAGATAGCGTAAGCAATTTTTAAATTTAAACTAAATTTAGGGAATGCGTATCATTCATGTTTAGACCTGTGCACTGTACTTATTTTCTTTACTGTACATCAACTTTTCCGAATGTATCTTGAATTTAAACATTACACATTTTTAAATATTTTAATTATATAATATGTACTTATGTAATTCTATAATAAACATGAGTTTTTCTATTTTAGTAAAGAACCTAAGTACTTAAAGCAGGTTATAGATTTTAATTTAAAATTAAAATTGGTACAACTATATTGTCACAGTGACACTTACAGGTTGCTACAGTTGTTAGACTTACTACAACTGTAACTTACTGTAAGAAATTAACAGGCTGTTATTTTGAATCAGGTTTTTGGGACTGTTATTATAGTGTAACAGGAACAGGTGTAACAGGTTTTAAATTTTACCTAGTATAGCTCACCCCTACTTGACATCAAATGTTATAGATAGTTCATTAGTAGCTAACGACACTAAAACTTAAAGTAGAGTTATATAAATTTATAGTAGGAGTTTTGGCGGGAAGTCGAAGAGTAATGTTGTCACTTTATTTTAATTTCCAAAACTTGTGTTATTTCGGCTAATAATGTGAAATGTTGGTGGAATATTAACGATTATGTGTTCTTATATGTGCATGAGTGAAGATAATTGTAACAAAGTGATAAAACGTGCCTTTTCGACTTCCCTCAAAACGGCCGTTGCAATTGGTATGTAAAGTATTTACTATTCAGGGTGAGGTACGTCATTAATTTCATTATCATCGTTGTCATCAAATTCATCGGGGAGTCGAATTAATTTAAACAAACACGATTATATATCTCACTGGACACTGGCAAAATACACTTATAATTAGTGTGAAGCCATAACTTGAAGAAGAAGAAGAAGAATTTATAGTAAAAAGCAACCCACGCTTTTTCACAATAAAATTAATTTAAAACAACATCAAAAGAAGGTAGTAAAAAACAACATAAAGCTTGGCAAAAAAGAGTAAAATTGAGGGCGCCTTTATTATACATAATAAATAATACACAAAATAATTAATCATAGTATATGTTAGTTACTTAACGAAAGCAGTCTCCACTCTGGTCCCCATTTACAAAATCGTCATGTTATCATGACGATTTTCGACGCTTCTTATGAAGTGTCATATAATCCGTGACAAACTCGCCTCATTATATTATTAATAATCCTATTATAAAATAAATTTTTACCTTCTATAATTGAGAAGACTAGTCTGGCAGTGGGGCAATTATGGCTTGTTATATGTACAAATATCATCACGTCAGATATTTTGCGAGGTAGGCAGATTAGAATATCAATAGATTCTTACAGACCTTTATTACTTCCTCCACACCCATACTTCATTTCATAAATGTAGATTGTATACAATAATGAATGTATAGTAATAGGGAAAATGAAATAACACGTTTATATTAGATTTTGTTTTTTTTTAAATACATGTAAATCGTAGTCAAAATGTTCTCATCTAAATATTCTCCTCTATAGCCTTTAAATTATCTTGGCTTCCTGCAACATCATAGTATTTACTCTTCTGAATCTAATGTCTCATTGGTGCAATTGTCGTCTCTACGATTGATATCGAATTTTTATTATAGTATATACCCCTTTCATAGTTTTCTCTCATATTCTTCTTTTTTGAATACCATGCTCAAATGAACTTTTCCAGACAACATCTGTTCTCGACTGCCTCCTGCTGGAAGAAAATTATATTAATTTATAAGCAAACATAATATTAATAAACTAAATAACGGACGACAATGTTTGCGATATTTTTTCGGCTTATGCCAGGCGTGGACATTTTTTGTCACAGTTTTCAACAATTTTTCTTGAAAAAACAAAAACTCATTATTATTGTTTGCGGGGTAATTAAATGCCGAACAACGTGCGAAGTACTTTATTAGGCACTGTACACCCAAAACAGTACGTCGTATGCAAATACACACGCGAACTAATCACACGTACACAGTACTAGTACTCTCGTTAGTACCCAAATACTGTTTCCAAGCCGCTGAGTCGTAGTATCTGTATATCGTTGCTAAAGTCACCGGTGTATTCCACACACCGATTTCATCACTATCGCTTTCTAGAAGAGACTGTGTCCGTCCCCGCGCTCTGTGTTCGTTTTATACTCGTATGAAAGTTCTAGAACGGACGCGAACCCTCTAAATACATCGATAGAAGTACATCGAACAATTGCCGGCGCGGCCCACAAAGCGGTATTATTATTACATACCTATTCGCACGGGAACAAATAGGTACTTGTATACCTTGACCGCGCGCCGGCTATAATTTAAGGGGTGGTAATAATTAAAACGTTCTAGATGTTTCAGCATTTAAGCACGGATTCTAGATTTTTCTAGACAGATCGCTTGGGGACCTAAGTGTATGTAATGCATTTTAAAATTAACATTCCCCGACAAGGGGTTTACAATATAACGGGGTGTATTGTAACATTACCCCCCTCTTAGTTATGCTCGTCCCGAGCATCATTAGATCCGTGATACCGCGCTAATCTATCCACATGGATTATATTCGGTTTTCCCCTGTGCCCCTTTTTAATTCTATAGGTAAGATCGATAATTCTGGTCACCACAGTATAAGGTCCTTCCCACCGAGCCTGAAGTTTGGGAGTCTTTCCTTTTCTTCGGAGCGGATTATGAAGCCACACTAAGATCCCCTCTTCAAAACCGTTGGTTTTCGCGTTTCGGTCATATCGAGTTTTTATTTTATTGCCGGTTTTCAAGCCGTGTTCTCGAACCTTCTTATGCACCTCGTCCAGCTGGGTTTTGAGGTCACTTACATAATCCGTGACTGGCTTAGGACTATCTGGTGGTGTGCCTGTTATCGCATCCACCGGAAGCCTCTTTTCTCAGCCGTAATTCACTCTTGCTAGAGTGTGACCCATACTGTCATGAACCGCAGACCGATAGGACATTAGAAACAGCGGGATGTATTGATCCCAATCTCTCTGGTGATCATCCACAACTTTTGCCAAGTAATTTTCCAAAGTTTGGTTAAACCTCTCGACCATGCCATCCGTCTACGGATGCGCAGGAGTTGTTCGGGTCTTCTGGAAACCGAGGAGCTTGTACATTTCTTGGAATAGAGGTGATTCAAAGTTCCGTCCTTGGTCTGTAGTTCCAAAGGAACGCCATAGCGACAGACCACTTCATGGACCAGTTTCTTTGCTAAGGTTGTAGCTTCTTGGTTAGGTGTTGCGAAAACTTCCGGCCATTTAGTAAAGTAGTCTTGTACAACTATGATGTATTTATTGCCATCATTGGTCTCCGGGAACAGTCCAGCAACGTCGATAGCGATGCGTTCCCATAGTGCGCCAACGTTGCACAACTTCAGTTTACCTTTACTTCTTATGTGCGGACCCTTTACTGAAGCACATGCAGTACATTTACGGCACCAATCCTCAACATCCTCTCGACAACATAGCCAATAAAACCGCTGCCGCACTTGAACCAACGTTTTCTTGGCTCCAAGATGTCCACCTGAAACGCCGTCATGGATATGCCGTAAAAGGGGAGCCACTTTGCACTGTGGCACCACCACCTGCATAGTCACTTCTTTACCATAGTTAGACTCCTACTTTCTATATAGCACACCATTTTCCGCCTGAGCCCAATAGCCCTTGGTAGTGGTACTATAAGCAGACACTTCTCCCCATTGGGGCTTGCATCCATTATTCTTCCATTCCAGAATAGGGCGAAGACCATTGTCTTCTTCCTGTGCCGTCTTGATTGTCGTTTCCGTCCATTCATCGTCGAGACTATTCGGTTTTATGAGTCGGACTTCTTCTCACGACTCATTCTTTTGGCAGTGCTTGCAGTCTTCCGCACATGGTATTCGTAATTCCGGTGTTCAATCTCGAAGTTGAATTCCTGTAGTTGCTCGAGCCATCTTGCTACTTGACCTTCAGGATTTTTGAACTGTAGCAACTATTTTAGTGTAAACTGTCTCCCTAGAAGATACTTCCTAAAATGTTGCAAAGTCTTCACCACAGCAAGTAATTCACGCCGAGTAACACAGTAGTTTCTTTCCGGTATAGATAGTGCCTTGCTAAAGTATGCTATCACAACGCTGCGATATCCCTGAACTTATATCTCCGCCTATACCGGTGTTGCTGGCGTCAGTGTCAACAATAAATCTTCCTTCCCTATTTGGATAACCCAAAATAGGGGTTTCACACAGGCGTTGTTTAAGTTCGCTGAAGGCATGCTCGCGATTCAAGTCCCAGACGAAGTCGCGTTTTTCTTCTGTCAATCGGTGCAACGGTTTTGCTATGTCCGAGAAATTTTTGACAAAGTGTCTGTAGTATGTGCATAACCCCAAGAAGGCACGAACTACCGTTTTATTCTTTGGTACGGACCATTCTTGAACAGCTTTTACCCCCTGGGGATCAGTTTTTACTCCCTCCGCCGAGATGCTGTGTCCAAGATAGCTTACCTCCTTTTTAAAGAGAGCATACTTCTTTGGGCTTAATTTAAGATTAGCTTCGCAAATCCAAGTAAACACTTTCTCCAAATTCCTCAGGTTTTCCTTAAAACTCGGCCCCATGGCAATAACGTAATCCAGGTAGACCAGGCATACGTCACCGAGAAGGCCAACCATCACTCTTTCAACGAGGCGTTCAATTGTTGCTGAAGCGTTGCATAATCCAAATGGCATGACATTGAACTGCCATAATCCGTTCCCAATTCCGGTGCTGAATGCTGTCTTCTCTTTGTCCTCCGCTCTTATTTCCACCTGCCAGCAACCACTTTTCAAATCGATGGTCGAAAACCACTTCATAACACTTAGCATGTCTAGCGTGTCATCGATTTGGGGCAGGGGGTGTCCTTCTTTGTGATATTATTCAACATCCGATAATCAACACAAAACCTTGTACTGCCGTCCTTCTTCTTGACCAAGACCACCGGTGATGACCATGGACTCGTAAAAGGTTCGGTTATTTTGTTGACAGCCATATCCCTGATGATTCCAGTTACCTCCGCCTCCCTAGCCCATGGTATGCGTCGTGGTCTTTGTTTTATAGGACGGGCGTCACCTGTGTCGATCTGGTGTTTCACGAGTCCCGTCCTTACGCAGTCACTTCCAAAGGCGAAGATGTCTGTAAATTTCAGCAATAGATCTTTGGCTTGCCGTGGTTCTGAATGTGATAAATTCTCCTGAGAAGCTTCCAGAAGTTTTTGAATTTGATCTTCGTTGGTTTCTGTCACAGCCTGCTTATCCGTGGAGCTATTCAATCGCCTCAGGTACTTTACTTCTTCGCATCTTCCAACCACACTGTTCTTCATACATCACTGTCGTCATATAATTAATATACGGTGATAATTAACAGTGAGTTTAAAGCTTTAATTTATATTTCAAATGTGCATTATTTTACGCTTCTCCACTAGCGATGTCCTACAGCGCCTATCGCTTTCTGTCGATATTACTAAATTAATACTAAAACATTAACCATTCCTATTTCCCGTCACCGTGACTAAACGTATTTGGATGAAATTTAGTAAGGATAGGATATCTAGATAAACACCGTCACGTCTATATTCCCCAATCGGGGGTGAGATATCTAGACCTATTTATGATTATTTCATCTTTAACTCTAATGGCGTTTTACCTAAATAAAACGCTTACTAAACTACTTACCTCACTGAAAGCTTTATATTAAGATGGCATATAGAGCCTCGGTTGCGAAATAAAGTTTTGCCCTTCGGGTAGTACTGTTTTTACTGAAGATTAGAGGTTTGACCTCTATATGAGTTAGTATTGTGCCCTCCACCCCGCGAGGGTGCGTTGTATGCCATGCCCGTATGTAGATAAATTTTGAACCCTGAAAAGCATGTTGATGTCCGTGTGATGGAACTGTTGATTTTCGTGATTTAGAATCCGGGTTTGAGTACTAAAACGTTTAGAAGGATATTATCGCCGGCACGCGGTCGTGGTAAGCAAGTAGGTACGTAATAATAATACTGCTTTGTGGCATGCGCCGGCTATTGTTTGATGAACCTGGACTTTTCAATCAATGTCTTTGGAGGCTTCGCGTTCGTTCTAGAACTTTCATACGGGTATAAAAGGAACAGCGTTGCGACGGACACAGTCTCTCTTCTGAAGCAATAGCTATCAAATCGCGAATAAGTGATCTTAGTAAAATACACCAGCGACCTTAGCAGCGATCAACGGATTTAACGATTGACTAAGCAACTTAAAAGCAATAATTGGGTACTAGCGAGAGTAGTACTAGTGTATATTTAGTACTTGTGTGTACTTGCATACGACTGACTGTTTTGTGGGTAAAGTGCCTATTCAATAAATGAACATATTTACTATAGATTCTAAGGTAACTTAAGATTTTCTGTTCGGTGTAATAAATTGTTTTTAAATCATAAATTGTCTTTTACGTCGATAAGGTCTGTCCTAGTAATCACTTCCCTATTAAAGTGCACTACGCAGATCCACAAAGTCACACATAAAATTAACACGCTACCTCAGCGATATGCGCTGACCATGCATTGAAAGAGCGCTCGTGCGAACGTAGGGTAAATGGGATGTAAAAATTACGAGTATAACTACCGCTACGCCTATATTCCACAAGCGGGAGTGGGAGTAGTGTACTGTGTACACTCACTTGTCGTTTAACAATGTAAGGTCTCATGTAGTAGAGGATGAGTCTATTGATATTATACCGAGCACAGAGCCAGACTCCAGACTAGATTTTTTATCGAATAATTACTATTTTCTGACATAGGATTCGAACCGACGCCCTTGTGATCGCTATGCGCATTACCAATGAGGCTTTACTATTGTATTAAATTGTACATACTAATATCGATGTTTACAGATTCATTTTTAAGATTTGTACTATAATACGTATGTGTGAACTTATATAAATTACTTGTAGTAATTCTAAATCATAATTAAGATGAGTCAATTACGATTTTGCATGAAGTAAATATTTTTTAAACATAAATTGTATTTCCATATCGATAAGTCCTGTACTAGAAATCACTTGCCTAATCACGCACACTAACGCAAACCGACATAAAATTGACACGCTACCGCGGCGATATGCGGTGTCTAGGCATTCTTCGTCTATGTAAAGTATCCATCGCTTTACTATCCAGGGTGGGGTACTTCATCCATGGATTTAATACAAAGGATTGCGCACTCTGCGAAAAAAACGTGATGACAAGGATACTCACTAAGAGCCCTACGTCTCTTTCTAAGTAGGGTGACCAAACATTGGTACAATTATGGACTTGTTGACATACAACTAATGTATAATTTTCGGACACTGTTTATCGCCGTAATTCTTTCTTTCCACGCATATGCCACATCTTCAATGACCTACTATGATATCTTTACTAATACATATTATTGCTTCTGCCGCGGACGACTATGAAAGCGAAGATAAATCCACATTTCACCGTTACCAGTATTGAGACGGCCATCCAGAAAACATAAGCGCTGATATATAGTGGAGGTTTGTAAACGTCAATTTGTTTCTTTTTGCCATTAACTTTTTTACGCTAGCTGTATGGCTACCAAATGACAATATATATATATATATATATATATATATATGGGTTATTAATTAAAACATTTAATATAAAAAAATAACAAAAACATCATTTATTATACTTTACTACTTGTACGTTACTGAAAACCTTCCTCTTAATAGTAATCTTTTTAGTACTGCCATATTTTCAGATTTATCTGAATGTACTCATATGTATGCAAATTGCAAATATTGAAGTGTCAAGTAGACATGCCTCACTGTTTTGATTCGATTATTTGTATCTGAAACAGTGTAAAGATTTGAATCCCAATATGACTCATTTGGAAGATTTCAATCGGGTAAATTCAAGCACAGTCGGCCCACCGACTAAAATCGTGTCGAATATTTGTTCGTTATGTGAGATTGTAAGTTTAGTAAATCGAGATTCAGACTGGAATGAACTGTAAAGTATTTTGTTTGTGCTGTAAGATTAGCGCCTTAGTATACTAAATGATGAATGGAAGATTGGGATCCAGATAAAAATTAGGCATTTTTACGAAGATTTTATTTAACTTGCAATGTTCGTATGTGTGTCTTTCTTTCTAGTTTGAATCTTGTGATACATTTTTCAAGCACTTGCGAGTATCCGATTAAGCTGAAATTAAGCATACGTATGTAAGTCCGATGACTAATATGGTGCCAAGGAATTGGTCTGATGATAGAGTCGGAAGGTGGCCATAGGAACATGTAAACTATACAACGTAACCCCCATGTGATTAGGCTGGTTAGATTGGTATTTAGAAGTACTATACAGCCAGATAGTGTTAAGGATCTGATAATGTATATGAGGTATAAGGTCTGGTATTGTATATGATTTTTTTTTATGAGACGGCGTTAGCGTTGAATAAAATCGCGTATTAGAGATCTGCCTACCTATGTCAAATTACAAAATAAAGGCGTGGGCGGCTGCAGTTAACAGTTAGTATTTTTATATATGTATTGACGCGGACTGGTCATAATATTATACCATAGCAAAAAAAGGATAAAATCTAAAGATGGTGACATTCTTGCAGACACACAAGCTGTGCTTAATCGGTGGAGTGAATATTTTGGAGAAATGTATGGAGATGACCCGGATGCTGATGCCGCAGACGTGCCCAAAGGCGAGTTTGCGGCACCAGTATCAACGGAGGACATCACTATGGAAGAAGTTGAATGGACGATAGGGAGTATGAAATCGGTAAAGCTGCGGGAGTAGACATGATATCTGCCGAGATGATCAAATATGGTGGAACTTGCGTCCGGGACGCTTTCCGGGCCCTTGCAAACCTTTGCTGGAGGACCGGTAGAGTCCCTACAGATTGGCGCCGCGCAGTCATAGTACCCTTGTATAAAGGCAAGGGTTCACAATATGACTGCGCCAATTACAGAGACATCAGTTTGATCAGCTTGGCAGCCAAGGTGTACGGTAAAATTATTGAACGGAGAATGCGCATGAAGTCCGATGGAATGTTGTGCGAGGCACAAGGGGGTTTCAGGTCCGGAAGAGGATGTTCGGATCAAGTCTTCTCCCTCCGCAACATCGTAGATAAGCATCTGGCAGTGGGGCGGAAGGTTTTCTGTGGTTTTGTAGATCTGGAGAAGGCATTTGACAGAGTTGTGCGAAAGACACTTTGGGACATTTTGCCAGTGTATGGTATAGATGGCACTCTGTTGCGAGCCGTCCAGTCCACTTATGTGGACTGCAAGGCATGCGTACGGGTGGGTGGTAACAGGTCACCCTGGTTTGACGTTAAAATCGGCGTCAAGCAGGGTTGCGTGTTGTCCGCTAGACTGTTTATAATATATCTGGATAAAAGTCTTCAAAGACTGAAAGCGATGAATGGAGGTGTACAAATGGGTGACTTAGTAGTAAACTATCTACTTTATGCAGATGACGTTTTAATAGCGCCAACAGCCACTGATCTGCAAACACTAGTCACAGTTATGAAAGACGACTGCATGATCAATGGCTTACACTTGAATGTAAAGAAAACCAAGATTATGGTTTTTGAAAGGGAAGAAACCAGAACGAATGTAAGGATTGTGGTTGGTAACGATGTGCTGGAGCAAGTAAATGAGTTTGTATATCTTGGATGCGCCTTCAGTAAGGATGGGAAATACACCGCTGACATAGAGAGAAGAGTGAGTGCAGGGAACAGAGTGAATGGTGCGATGGGAAACTACTTGGGAGCCGGCACTTAAGCCATAAGGCGCAGCTGGCCATACATAACGGAGTTCTTGTCCCAACGCTGTTATATTGTAGCGAGAGCTGGGTATGTAAGAAGGAGAATGAAAGTAGGATAAATGCGGTAGAAATGCGAGCTCTGCGGAAGATGTGCGGAGTGAAGCTGACCGACCGCATTAGCAACAGCGTAGTAAGAAAGCGAGTAGGTATAAAAGATAGTATCGGTGTAAAGATGAGAAAGGGCATGCTCCGTTGGTTCGGGCATATAGAAAGAATGCCAGAGGAAAGAATGACAAAACAGATGTGAAAGTGGAAGGATGCAGGTACCGGGGAAGACCTAGACTATCTTACCACGACCAAATAAACCGAGTCTTATCTGAAGGAAAAGTCAAGAGTCTCCGTAACCAGTAAGCGTGTATGAGACGAACTATGAGAGTCGAGGAAGCCAGAGAGGTATGTAAGGAAAGAACCTGTTGGAACTCTGTACTCTCTGCCTACCCCGCAAGGGATCTGGCGTGAGGTTAAAGATAGATAGATAGATAGATAGCAATAAAATTAAAATGAGATCATTTCGTAGCAATACGAAAGTCAATGCAAAAAGAATCATCAAAATCGGTTCATAAATTAAAAAGTTATGTTTTGTCTGAATATAAAATATATACAGGATAGAATTTTAAAAGAGGGCAGTAAGAGCAGCTACCTCAGCCATTGTAGCATTAGGAAATCGGTCTTATAGAACTATCCTATCTCCGGGAAGTTTTTTGCGATTTCTGATTTTTTCAGTACTCCAATCTCAATTGATCTAATAGTTTTTGATCCTTGTAAGAAACAGGATCGATTGGCAACAAAATAGTTTTTGAGTAAATTGCCCAATTTCTAGCTGTCTGTACATTTTTTTTAAATCTAAGTTCAGCTCAATATGTCGCACAAATTAAGGATAGTTTCCTGAGGTAGTTTTTTAGTAGCTACCACGGTTGAGATAGCTGCCCTTACAGTCCCTTTAAAAATCCATCCTGTATATACAAACGAATTGAGAACCGTGTTCGCTTAGAACTCTGTTATAAATAGTTTACAGCGTATTTAAACTACATCATAAATAGGTTTAGTCCGTATTAGTTCTACCTTATGGTCACTGTAGTGCATCGTAATGGGTGCGAACGAGACACCGGGCTCCGGGCTATAGCTCTCACTCATGGTTTCTCGAGTTGTTTAACTCATAGAAAATTCAGTGTTGTGTGTGAGTAAGAGTTTAATTTTCTTTGGCAATTTTTTGACAGTAATCAATCCTTTGTTTTATATCCATGACTTCGTCAATTTCATTATCATTGTTGTCATCAAGTTCATCGGGGAGTTAAATTAATTTAGAAACAGATTATGCATCTCACTGGACATTGGCAAAATACATTTATAATAGTTTGAAGCCATAATGTAAAGAAAAAGAGTTACAATAGGTTTTAGGCGGGAAATCGAAGAGTGATGTCTAAAGATGGGTTAATACCGATATTTTTCAGTATTAGTAATATGAATATATTCGCGAAGTAATATTATAATACTTAAACTAATATTTAAATATTACTGATATCTTTTATTATGAAGGTTTTTTTTTTTGGGTTTTTTGGCGGGAAGTCGAAGAGTGATGTTGTCAGTTTGTTTTTATTTCTAAAACTTGTGTTATTTCGACTAATAATGTGTAATGTTGGTGGAATATTAACCATTATGTGTTCTTATATGTGCATGAGCGAAGGTAATTGTAACAAGGTGATAAAACGTGCCTTTTCGACTTCCCTCAAAACGGCCGTTGCAATTGGTATGTAAAGTATCCACCGCTTTACTATCCTATATGCAATTGGTATGTAAAGTATCCACCGCTTTACTATACTATAAAGGCGGCATCGTTGTATTTAAAAATACTGCTCCCGCGGTCGCCTTGTCATAATACATAAATCACAAATTAATCCCCACCCCTTTCTATATGTAACCAACGCTGAAATGAATCAAACGGCTAACACTACATTTTTTAAAAGCACTTACAGCGCTTCACCACCGCGCGTTGAATAAGCGTTCTTACGAACGAGGGGTAAATATATTATGTATTCTTTCTCGCTCGCTCGCATCCGTTATGATATTGAATATTTACGAATTATAGAGATTCAACGAATATTTACGAAAGCCAGTATTCGGGTGCCGATAGTGATACGTATGCTAATATGAATATGAATCGACTGTAGTTAGGAGGTCGTTGTATGAATAAAGAGAATATCAGAATATTAGTATATTAGAATCCGTCGGATTACTAATACATGAATACACCTGATATTACTAATATCTTAGCGAATATTAATATATCGGTTCCACCGCTAGTGATGTTGTCAATTTGTTTTAATTTCCAAAACTTGTGTACTTTCGCATAATAATGGGTAATGTTGGTCGAAGCGCAGCCTTTGGGTCGTATTAATAAAATCGATTTTTCATTTAATTGATTTTATTTTGTCATTTCATGAATTTAATACCCAAGAGGGTAATATATTCATGTGTCATTCCTATTGGCAAATGGCAACACTGGAGAAATTTCATCCCATGGTCGTTTCGCGTTCGCCTCTCTAACCCAATTTGTTTATTTATTTTAATGTTATGTATGCATTAATTGTGTTCGATAACTAAACTGTAGGATAATATGGAATTTCTTCAACAAAAGAAAGTTTATCGGTGCACCATTGAAGGCTGTCTGTCATATTTCGAAAGACCCTACAGATTAGCACAGCATATACATGCTCATAATAATATTGTAAGTCTTGCAATATGTTTATTTTGTTGCGCAAATGGTGGTGCTAAACAGAAAGTAATTTTCGGAGTTGTTTGCAGAGGCCGTTTGCTTGCGATCAACCCAATTGCACAAAAGCTTACACTAGCAAAAGTCATTTGGATCGACATGTCACTAGTGTGCATATGCCCCATGACAGAAATGTGGTGGTGTACAGGTAAAAACCACTAGGGCTGTTTTATTCAAAACATACTAATGTTATGTTGAACTACATTTGTAACAGCTTATGTAATGTTTCAGCTGTCCAAAATGTTTCAAAGGATTTGCCAACCGACAGAATCTCAAAAGACACTTGAATACAGTTCACTTATCGGCATTCGCTTGTGATGTCTGTAGCATGCATTTTAAAAAGAAGAATCAGCTCAGCGCTCACATGTATGGCCATACAGGCATAAAGGCATTCAGGTAGATATGAAATATATTTAAAATCTTAACACCTAATTTTATATCCACATTAATTCTATAGCAGCAATTCATAATGCTCATGTGAGTACTTGAGTATTATTGAAGTATCTGTGTGTTAATAATACCTTCATATATTACATCTTTGGTATTATTTTAATTAATGCTTTTGCTTTCAACATAAACTAGTGAAAAATTTACACTTATTAGTAAATAATAATTTTGTGTTGTAAAACATATAGCTTTTAGAGACGTAATGCCAATGCTTTTCATATATCATTATATTAATACGTGAAGCAAAAACTTTACTTACTTACCCCTTTTTACGAAAATTGTGCGAACGGAGTGGTATGAAATTTCCCACACGTATAGTTTATATAGAGAAGGAGTGGGGAATGCTAATATTTTTATAAAATTATGCATAAAAAATACATTAAATCAATTAAAAAATCATTACACACACACGTATTCGACATCACGTATTTGACACAATACACATCAAATTGAGAATAGATTAATATTGTTTGCCTTTAATATTATTTGTCTATAGTCTTACTGTATGTCAAACAGAACCAGCAAACGATGAAAGAGTACACGACCACTAGTATTTTTAATTAGCTGTTGCCTGTGACATTGCACACATTTCTTTTGTAATTTTATATTTTGGCCAATTTACACATTGTCCTTAGAAATTATATGCCTATGTGTTATTCTGATATATAAACCATATTACAGTAGAGTTTAATTAAAATCCAGTTAGTGGTATTTCATTCATCCTTACAAACTTTCACATTTATCAAATAAATACGCTTAATAGGATGTATATAGGTACACAGTTTCATTAAAATTTTCAAATAGGTATACAAGATGTAACAGAAATAATGCAAGACCTCAGACAGATTAGAGAATTACTTCATACATGTAAATCGAAAAAGCCAAATTTCCAAATTTAAGGGTGTTTACTCTTTATTTAAACATTTTTATACCCCTAATTGGGTAAACTAGTATGTGAGCCTTTTGAGAATTATGTTTTAGGAATGCATTTGAAATCTCCTTATTGCTATGAATCAAGAATAAATTTAGTTATTTATAGCGCACTTAAGGAACTTTTTTGCAAATTAAAAAAAAATATTAAAATACATTATAAATTGTTGAAATCAATTTAGTTACCGATTTAGAACAAAATACTTTCAGGTCTATCTATCTATATCATCACGCCAGTTCCCTTGCGGGGTAGGCAGAGAGTACAGAGTACTTTCAGGTCTTGCGTTTATTATGTCAGACCTTGAATATAGTACCCACCAACCTACATCTGGTGTGCGACTTGTTCTATCTGACCTTGAGTTATGAGAAAATGATATTGCCCAGTGGGACTGTATAGTCTTAATTTTTTAGTATACTAGATGATACGGGTCAATTTTTAATTTTTAATCTTTAAGCTGCTCTTTAACTGATCTTACTGTTGATTTATGATTATCACTATTTATATTCTAAGATAAGATACAAATTTCACTAATACTAAAAATAGTCAAAGTCAAAAGTTGTTTATTTGTGGATACCAAAATAGCACATACACACATTAATATTATTATTTATCTATATCTCATGCTAGATCCCTTGCGGGGTAGGCATTGATTTGATTGATAATATTACTTATAATTTTTTTTAAATGTACCGGATCAGAATACAACCTCCACTGTAAAGCTCTGACAAGAAACTGCACCTTTCTCTCTTTCAATATTTTTGAGTTCTTTTTTTTATACCATTCGGATAAAAAAAGAACTCAAAAAGGGTTACAGTATCGGTTTACTCTACAAGGTCTATTATCATTCATTTTACATTGGTCCCTACCTACGTGTTTTCTTATTCTATTGAGTCTTAATGAGAAGATTATTTGTGGTGAACCAGTAAAAACTTTTAGAGAGTGCATTGTTCAGAACATTATATCCAGTTCTATTAATGTTGAATAACAAAGATGTATTGATTATGATTGTCCCCTACATGGTAGGAAAAGGCATTGATGTATACCAGAAGCAGGTTACTAGTTAAAATATATTTTTCAAATAATATAACATTGATAGTTCAAAGTAGTATGAAATCTTTGCCTGGCGGCCAGTGTTGAGCACCTCGGCGAGACACCTAGTATATGCCCTCCCCCATAGTGACTGCCCAAGCTGGGGCCGTTCCTCCTTGAGGCGCCCTTGAGTTATTTGCCCACTTGCCCTTCTGGCTCGAGCATAGTGGTTGCATCGCCCTCTTGTCTGGTGAAGCTGTAAAGGCCCCGCGGCCAACAGCGTAGATCATTCACACACAAGTTTCTAAGTAGGCTGAAAATTCGTTGAGATCTGAATTCAGAAAATATGACAACACAATCATTATAAACCATAGACACCAAATGAGTATAATATGTAATACAGTCACACGAGGATCTTGTGGCCCGCAGCCAAAATCGGAACTAACACTATCATCAAGTGAAATGTCACTTTATGACTGTCACAGAGTTTACTATGAAATTTACCCAAGTTCTTTTTTTTATCAGAAACTGTGCGGACCCACCTGCAGAAATATTTCCCTGAAAGTAGGAAAATTGTACTAAATGATAACCCTAATTTCACACCAACGTCCCCCTGTCAATGTCATCTACGGGCCAAAATATCCTTGTCGCACTATAATACGAATATAGAATAGGAAATAATATGGATTATAGAACTAACTGCCATTAGAGATATGGGGGTATCTGCCATCTTTTCTTGTCCGGTGAAATTGTAAAGGCCCCGCGGCCAACAGCGTAGATCACACACACGCGCACACACACGCACACGCGCACACACACACACACAGCCATCTTTTTAACATTAAAATTACCAACAAACTTTTAACCACTGACATCCAAATATTCAAAGGAAGTGACACAATCTATTATGCTTTGTTTTAGGAGTGATTCAGTTGAAGTGGAAAATTATGTTAAGAGTTTTAGAATAATCAATATTATTCTTAAATTCCAGCTGTGATGCGTGTTCAGAGACATTTGTAAGTCTTTATCTTAAAAAGCGGCACATGAGATACCACAAGTCATATAACTGTGATGAATGTGGGATGCAATTTAACCATTGGTCCAAATATCAGGAGCACAAGAAAGTTGATCATGAGAAAAGTGGTGAGCATATCAGTATTTTCAAAAGATTATTCAAAAGACAATTCTCAATTTTTCTAATCGATTCTACTACTTAATTTACCAATGTTGGTGAATATTGTCAAAACTATGTATTAGCAACCAACCAAATATTATTTTTTAGATTCAGAAAAATAAAATGGTTCAGAAAAATACTTCATGCAAAGTAAATGTGTGAGCGTTTTGAAAAACTGAGAATATTCTGCTTTGCAGGCTCAATTGTATAAAATATGCTAAATGTCTAATTAGTTAAACGTACAATGTCTATTTATGTCAATATGATGAAACTATTTAAACTAATCTACACAAATACAAATTATTACCTTAGCGCGCATCAAATTGCAGCAACAATTACTACCTGCAAAGCAAGTAGTCACCCGTTCACGCGAGTAGCCACTCTGTGACCGTCGTACGAAATAACGTGCATTGCTCGTGTCAAATCAAATTGAATTATGCCGTCTTGTGTCGTTCCTGCCTGTAAACATGCTGTTGTGCACAAATAGAAACATGATAGGTTCACATTTCATACGTACCTAGCGCATTCAGGTGCCGTATTATATCGAATTAATTCTTCCGTCTGTAATTGTCATAGTAAAATACGCGTCCATTTTGTTAGTGTTGGTAGTATAACAATTAAATTTTTCCCTACTTCTATTTGCTGAGGATTTTATAAATTCTAGTATTAAATGGTATTAATATAGTTAACTACTACATTACAGTTTTAATATTTAGTTAATATGATGAAAATATATTTTCCTTACATTAAATTACTACAAACCTTAATTGTTCAAATATATCTTGAAGTTAAATATGCATTAAAATACATGTTACCGCAATAATGATTTTATTTTCATCTATTCTAATGTCATCAGTATTTACCCCAAAAACTGGTAATCTTTCCGGGCTACCAACATTACGCGGTGGGGGGGGGGGGGGGGGGGGAGTGCGGTGAGTACGGGACGTTTGTTGAATTTGTGGTATCACCGCGCGACGTGCAATTATGACTGGACGCGACTTATATTATTATTCTAAGATTATTACGTGCCGTATACAACTTGATTTTCGGCCAAATGTGACCAAATCTTTGACTGACGTTTGCCAGAAGCCGTAATCGCAGTTTTGGCCAGAAATTATTGAAAGTATTGTAGACACTTAGACAGCATTCCCACGAGCGCTTTTTCAACGCTTGGTGCTGAAGCGCTTTTCAAATCTGTGCGTGTACTGTTCGCCGTTTGTTTTATTCCAGTGCTTTATTAACGCGCGTTAAAAAAGCACTCGTGCCGATGAGAGTTTATCTATCTATTAATATGTACCTATCTTTATTATTTACAGAATACATATGTGACACGTGTGGCAGGACATTTAAACAAAGAGGTCGCATAGTGAGGCACCTTAAAACACATACAGGCGAACACATGAATAGAATATTTATATGCCCATATGATAACTGTGAAAGGTAAACACGATTAATTATTATTTTTAGTTCTGCTTGTGTTATGTAGTTAAAAAACTCTTTACTGAATGCATTAGATGCAGATAGGTGAAGTATTAGAATGCGTATTAAATTGTAATAGAATAAGTTCGTGTACTCCCCATACTTTTCAATAGAGCCAGGAAGAAGCATTAAATTATAGCAAAATCATAAAGTTCTTCTCAGAGTTATTATTATAGAGCTTGCCCATGTGCACGGTCAGAGGCGCTGTATTTTTTGATTTGAACACTTGACCCTTGTTTTGCCTAATGGTAAGCAGTAATAGGTTATTGCTGTCTTAATGTCATCATGTCATGTGAGATTAGTTCGGATTCTACGATCCACATAAAATGTTATAACATACCCTATTTCTTGCAGGTTTTACTCAAGAAATAGCAATTTGAAACAACATATCTTAGTAAAGCACATGAAGATGTATCATGAGTGTACAATATGTAATGCACAATTATCAACAAAGGTATGTTTGTGGCACTATCATTGTTTATACAATAAGTCGATAGAAGTACCTATTGATGAAATAATTGTCGTTAATCTAAGAAAGTTATAAATTTAATAAACCTCTACACAAAAACTTGATAAACCCTCAAGCCTAATTATGTTTCCTTAATAAATGCAGTTTACATAAGTTGGTGCATATTTTGAAACATAACGGACGGACGATTTAGCTCAGTGGGTAAGAACTTAAGCCGCTCCGCCCACTGTGTCTGATAGTCGCGGGTTCGATTCCCGCACGGGACAAATCTTTGTGTGATCCACAATTATTTGTTTCGGTCTGGGTATTTGTGTATGTGTATTTTCATGTTTGTAAACGCATCCACGACACAGGAATAAATCCTAATGTGGATACGTTTAAAAAAAAAACTAATTAGGCGCTGTACAGATGAACGCGTCGATTAGAATTACAAAACTATGGATAGTTTAAGTACCAGAAAAATATTACTTCCAATAGTATAGAAAAATAAACAATCAATAGTATTTGTCAATTTGTACTATCGATATAATCTATACTCTATCGATATTTTTATCCTACGTTCGCACGAGCGTACGAGCTTTTTCAACGTGCGTAAGTTAAGCGCTGGAATGAAAAAATGTTTAGAGACTGTCTAACGAAAGCTGAGAGTGATTTTTTAACGGTTTTCATAAGCTGTTAATACTGAGACTAATGTCACTATTGTTCTAGTGACGCATAGACGTAGACGAACTGGTTTTGATACTTGCTAGATTTATTTAATGTTATGTTATCATTCCATAATATTCTACATGATTTAAATTTAATCTATCTATCTATCTATAACCTCACGCCAGATCCCTTGCGGGGTAGGCAGAGAGTACAGAGTTCCAACAGGTTCTTTCCTTACATACCTCTCTGGCTTCCTCGACTCTCATAGTTCGTCTCATACACGCTCGCCGGTTACGGAGACTCTTGACTTTTCCATCAGATAAGACTCGGTTTATTTGGTCGTGGTAAGATAGTCTAGGTCTTCCCCGGTACCTGCATCCTTCCACTTTCACATTGTATATCTGTTTTGTCATTCTTTCCTCTGGCATTCTTTCTATATGCCCGAACCAACGGAGCATGCCCTTTCTCATCTTTACACCGATACTATCTTTCATACCTACTCGCTGTCTTACTATGCTGTTGCTAATGCGGTCGGTCAGCTTCACTCCGCACATCTTCCGCAGAGCTCGCATTTCTACCGCATTTATCCTACTTTCATTCTCCTTCTTACATACCCAGCTCTCGCTACCATATAACAGCGTTGGGACAAGAACTCCGTTATGTATGGCCAGCTGCGCCTTATGGCTTAAGTGCCGGCTCCCGAGTAGCTTTCCCATCGCACCATTCACTCTGTTCCCTGCACTCACTCTTCTCTCTATGTCAGCGGTGTATTTCCCATCCTTACTGAAGGCGCATCCAAGATATACAAACTCATTCACTTGCTCTAGCACATCGTTACCAACCACAATCCTTACATTCGTTCTGGTTTAGCCTCAGCCAAATCCAGAACTTCCCTGACATTATCCCAAAACTTCTCAAGGTCCTGGGGTGTCGACGAGCTTACGGGAGCATACGCTGCGACCAAAAATACTCTAGTGACACCCAGTTTTAAACGGACCCAGAGAAGTCTCGCATCGCACAGGCCATAATCTCTCACTCCAGAGGCCAGGCGACGGGACAGCAAGATACCCACCCCCATGCTGGCACGACTGCTCTGCGGTACACCAGACCACAGAGCCATCGTTCCATCAGGCAGATCACAGGTTTCACTGCCCCTCCGCTTAGTCTCTGTTACACACAGAGCATCCAGGCGTCTCTCTTTCATTACATCAATCACCTCATGCATCTTATCTTCCATACCACCTCTTACATTCCAAGTGCCTATTCGGCACTCTGCACCCCACGACTCGCCAGTTCGGGCCCGGCGTGATGGGTGGCGGCCCCCATCGCCGCTTCCACCTATATTCGTACCGACGGGGGCGGGCCGGTACGCGTCGCCTCGGGGGGACGCCCTAGCCCGCACTGCGGTACGTCTTCGGTCCAAGATTGCAGCCATAATGACTGGCAGGGGTCGCGACATCTCTCAATGCAATGGAAATCCATCAATATGGACGGGATATTATACTTTGAATTTTCAGACAATCCATATTTTTACTATAAAATTGAAAGACTTGCAAGTAATCGATTTAATATCTAAAAACCGATAAATATCAGGTTCCTATAGCGGAAAACCAAGGAATTATTAAGCATTAACACGAAAGAATGCTATAATTTAACCGTAACACCCCTACTCCTCCTCCCTCGTTCTTTCACTCTCCTGTCTGTATAAATGTGTTCCTCAAAATAATAAATTTATTTACACTACTTTTGCTTATGCTCTACTAGTTTTTTATTCCTCTCAGCATTCATTAGACAAGACAAACAGTACATTTTTTTAAAACCACTTTAAAGCGCTTTCGCACCGCATGCTAAAAGAGCGTCCGTGCGCACGCCCGCTTAGCCTACGTTCGCTCGGGCGCCTTTCACCGCTTATCGCTGGAGTGCTGTGAAAACTTTTCAAAAAAATGTTTGTTCTATCAGCGCGTTATTAACACTCGTTAAAAAAGCGCCCCTGCGAACGAGGGATTACTATATTTCGAGGACACGATCGTATCGATACTCTATAGAATGACCAGTGCTTTACAACTCTACCGACGTTTTTTTTGGAGGCTTACTTAATGCATACAATACGTACTTAGTGTAGGCGTTAGGCTGCAATTTAACATCTTTTTAATATTTCAGGCCAAATTAAATTATCATGTGCAACTTCACTTCAACGGTGGAGGTATTTCAACGAAACAGAATACATCAATACGAAAAGAGAGAAAAGATGAAGGTAGTTTTAAGAGTTCCACAGCGTTAAAGTTATCAGGGTTGTCTAAAGTACCTGATGAATTAAGTTCGTACACATCACCTCTAAATTTATCTGTGAAACCAGAATACATCGAGGTCGAAGTTGATTTTCCTGTATAATAGTAACATTTCCTAAATTGTTTTTATTAACTTTTTATGTAAACTAGGAATTGAATGTCTAGGTCTATTTCTATTGTAATACAGATTTTTATTTCAATTGTTATCTCATAGCAAGTGATATGTTATTTATTAATTGTAGATTCATAATTCAAATTATGAATAGGTACTTACATTGTCAAACAATTTTAATGTCTAGCGTAATTTTAATCGTCTTCCTAATGCTTCACAATAAAGTTTGAAAGATCTTGATTTAATAGTAAAAGTACCTGAAATTCGATTATATTATTTTCTTTTCTATCCGTTTTTCTCGATTTCTCAGTCTCATCCCTTCGTTCTCATAATATGATATTCTCAAAATGTCATTAGTCCCAAGTCCTTTATTGCAATTTTAATAAATTAAAATTGTTGATCAATTACATCATAATTATTAGTTTTGACAGTTTTCTATTTACTAATACAATGTTTTCCAATTCTTATAGTACCTTTCAATAATTCTTGTGCTTTTCAATAGACGTAGGTGCCAGTTCAAACAATCGCCGACTTTTGGCATATTGTAATTGAACGATTTTTGTAGCATTTCATAATTACAAAACACGTAAAAAATAGCAGACTTGGAGCAGATCAGATTTAATTTTTCCCCAAAATGCTATATTTTTCATCAAAATATACCCCAAAATAATCTATACTAACTTACATATACATTTTTCGATGCGTAAAGCCTGGGATACATTAGGGGACAATTGCAGCGACATTTTGCGGAACATGTCGATCAACAACTACGTGGAACGTCCCGAGACAAATGCCGCGGAAAATTTTGCAGGCCACACTAGTCAAGTGTGTATAGAAATGTCGCCCGAGGAGGTTGTGGCGATTAGTGCTGCGTACATATTTATTTTGGGAGCTAAAGAGAAGGTTGTTGATGCGGAATTACTTACTACGAGAACGAATAATTGATATTCTAAGTGTTCTCCGTATGTCTAACAGATCATTTGTTTAATTCAGATGAAATTAACTCGAATGTCAACATCTGAACTTAAAACATTATTAAAAGTGATCGGACCTTTCATAGTCATACAGGATTTAATACTACGCAACGCTGTTGAATCGTGACTCTCGTAAAGTTCAAGTAATAACAGAACAGTTTCGTTTCTCCACACTAGAGACGTTGTGAAGGGGCACGTTGCGTATACGACTACATTCTGCAACAAATGGCGCGACACGTACGCTCGCTTTCGAAGCGAGAACTAGGAACATGTCCCGCATTACGTGAATGTGTCGCAAAATGTTGGGAGGCATGTTGCGGGACATTGGGCAACGTTGAAGCGTCACGTAGATTGAGCATTGCGCTTCATGTTGGGGGACAAAATGTCCTAAGTTTGATTTCTAGGTTGGAGAGTGCGGTCGGGTTTTTCTATCTAAAAATTCTCAGTATCAGTCCGGAGTGTGGAATTGTGCCCGATATAATGGCAATAAACTAATCCCCTATAACATTGTGTAGTTTCTAAATAAACATATTTTCTTTCCCAAAATTGCCGACATATAAACAGGAAGTCTCTAAATACAACTGAGCTGCCTTCACTTCACGCGCGAGTCGGCAGAATAAAAATCAAATAATACCTGATTTTTAATTCGCGATTACATAGCCCGACCCTGACGGCCTTAAGATGCTATTACAAGGCTGTTAGACGAAGTCAGAGTTGAATCCAACTTCACCCGATTCTGACTTAGAACGTTTAGTGATGCAATCATCGTTATGATAAACATCAATGTATCGATATAATATGATACTGTTGTCGTGTAATGTGAAAATGAAAGTGATTGATGATGTATCGGAACATTAATCTGTATCTGTCTTTACGGTCCGGATACAATAGAGAAATAGGTAGATGCGCTTTTTCTCAGAGGCGCGTGTAGCGTGTAGCGACATGGAATTCAGCACTACGGATGAAAACGATATATCGATGTTTTAATAGACAAGACATCGATGTATTAAATGGCAAATTATTTATTTATCGATTTCACTTTAGGTTAGTACAATGCAGGAAACGGATGTAGATGTGTAGAGTGTTGCCATACATAAATCTAAGGAACTATATTATTAAATTGTTACCGAATTTATATTCGAATGCTAAATTTTAGCTCATGCAGATACCTACAGGTGTTTGAAAAATGGATCACAAATTTTGAACCAGAATGACAAACAGACATACGAATAAAGAAAAGTGGGATAAAAAATTGTAAAACATCAATATTTTCAAAACGATGATTTTTTTTTACAAAACATCAAATCATACATCGACGTCTAACATAACGATAACCGCATCACTAAATGTCCTAAGGTGGATCCGACGCATGACTAGCTCCCAAACTCTCCCTACTCCGACTCCAGCCTGACGACCTTGTGATGGTGTCTCAAGGCCGTCAGGCTGGAGTCGTACAATGTGATCACGGCTTTATTCTGCCAACATAATTGTCAGTGTGACATTCAGTCGAATGGTTTATCGTCATTTAGCCACATGCGTCGACAAAAAGCTTAATAATTGCATATTATATTAACGGTATGCTCCGTTGGTTCGGGCATATAGAAAGGATGCCAGAAGAAAGAATGACAAAACAGATATACAATGCGAAAGTGGAAGGATGTAGGTGCCGGGGAAGACCTAGACTATCTTACCATGACCAAATAGACCGTGTCTTATCTGAAGGGCAAGTCAAGAGTCTCCGTAACCGGCGAGTGTGTATGAGACGAACTATGAGAGTGGAGGAAGCCAGAGAGGTATGTAAGGAAAGAACCTGTTGGAACTCTGTACTCTCTGCCTACCCCGCGAGGGAGCTGGCTGGAGCTGATATATTAACGGCCTTGCATACTTTATGTCAATTTTATAGTCGATTATTGTTTAAAAACTAAATGATTATACATTTATTCGAATGTTCATGATTGATTTTGGTTAGCTCTACTCTAATGATCTGATGGCAACACTTTTTTGTTTTGATTTTTGATGACAATAGCATCTGTCAACCTGTCAATTCGATTCACTGTGATTAACTTCACTCCTTTGATTTCTGAACGCGAGTTATGTTTTTATTTTAACTTGTTGATTTGGTTTTATTCGGTGGTTGAGTTTATTCGGAATACTTGTGTGTGATAAATATTTATAATATCGTAGACATTGTACAGAATTGAAACTCAGCTTTGATTTTTCCAATAAAAACCCTGTTTACACATTAAACCCCGTGAAATAACACATTTTAGGTTTTATGAAATGGAGCTTACATTGAATGTTTTTACTCTAAACTGCTGGTAAATATAAGAGAATTTAAATTTTTTGGAACTCTTTCATTCCTTGGTTTCAATGAATTTATTAACATGTGTATTGTGCTTTTAGGGGTATCCCAATCGTCTCTAAAAATCGTAAAGAACGATTTGAAGCCATTGCAAAGTATTTGTTGGATAGTTCACATACAATAGTTTGTTTGCAAGAAGTTTGGAGTGAAAAAGATTATTTGTTTTTAAAAGATAGTTTGAAAACTAATTTACCATATTCCTATTACTTTTACAGGTAAGTTACTGTAGGTTTAATAATAAATCATGTCATGGCTTTATAAATTAATATTGCTAATGATATCATTTACATTGTGCTAAAATTCCATCATTTTCATATACTCCTCACTCCTATTTGGAATCGGTAATTATTATAACTAGTTTCTGCCTGCCACTTTATCCACATTGACTTTAGACAGAAACCTAATATTTCCCCATAAACATTTGTAATACTGCGCTGCGCCGCGCATTTGCGTCAACTCTTTTCACTTTGCTGAATGTTTTAACTCGCTTCTTCAAAATGTGTTGACACACAGCGCAGGACCGGGAAATTTAAAAGGAGTTGATTTGCCCGTAGAATGCATTGTTATCAACTATAATCACCCATTTTCAATCAAATGAATCACTTCCTTATGATTCATTTTGATAGACAAAGGTTGGTTACACAGGTGAACATGATTATGACACTTAATTCATACATAAATATGTTGAAAATTTTAAGTCCAGTAATTGGTCACAGACTTAAAAGTACCTTGGTAACATTAATTTAATCAAACATACATTTCATAATCAAATCGCATATATATATTATATTTATTTATCTACAGATTACAAATCAATTAGAAATAGTATATAGGAAATTACAAAGAATACAGGTGAATTTGAATGTGGAATTTGATGGTGGAATATAGGCATCTTAATGCCGTATGGATTTTTTTTTAGAAATATTTTTTGCTAGTGTCCCGCCCGGGCTTCACACGTGTGAATTATACACATAAACATTCCTCTTAAATCACTCTGTCCATTGGTAAAAAACATATGAAAATCCATTTAGTAGTTATTGAGTTAATCAAGTTCAGACAGACAGACGCGGCGGGGGACTTTGTTTTCTAATATGTAGTGATTTATAACATACATGCATAAGTACAGTGTCATGGCAAAGGGCTGCAGAGAAGAGCCCTAGCCCTCAAAAAACAATACCTGCTGTCCACAAAATAAGTTTTAGAGGGCATCAAATTCATATTTTGTTCTGGGAGGTCCTGAACTTAGCTATGACACTGAATGTTACATACAAATGTCTTAAATATTTTAAGTTGTTTATTTGTTTTTACTTTCTATCAATTAAATTTAAATACATATTCACAGTATAGAATTGGGTAGTGATTACTAATTGACCTGTGTTTTATTGCAGTGGTGTCTTAGGTTCAGGTCTCTGTGTGTTCTCTAAATGGGTAATAGAGGATGTGTTCTTCCACCAGTGGCCATTAAATGGATATATTCATAAGATACATCATGGGGACTGGTTTGGAGGTAAAGGCGTTGGTCTGTGCAGAATTAAATGCAATGACAAAATTGTTCATGTATATTGCACCCATGTGAGTATCATTTCACCCTAATGACATTTACTTGACCATACGTTCGCACGAGGGCTTTTACAACGCGCAGGAAATAAATGGCTAACAGTATATTTTTTAAAGTGCTGTACAGCGTTGAAAAATTTCGAACATAATATGTCTGGATTCTTTGCTGCTTGTACATTGTTGTGTTAGAAAATTATTAGGTTGTGTCCTCACTACACTCGACGGACGATTTAGCGCAATGGTTAAGAGCTTAAGACGCTCCGCCCACTGTGTGTAATAGTCGCAGGTTCGATTCCCGCACGGCACTAAACTTTGTGCGATCCACAATTATTTGTTTCACACACCGTCACGTCTATATTCCCCAAGCGGGGGTGGCAGATGTGTACTGTACCCACGTTTCGCCGACGATGTCAGGTCCCATGTAATGGGGGGCGAGTCTATTGCCGTATACCGGGCACAATTCCAGACTCCGGACTCGTACTGGGAAGTTTTCGTTAGAAAAACTGCACTTGTCCCACCTAGGATTTGAACCCAGGACCTCGTGATCATAAAGCGATGCGCTCTGCCACTAGACCAACGAGGCATTATTTGTTTCAGTCTGGGTATTTGTGTATGTGAATTTTCATGTTTGTAAACGCATCCACGACAGGAGTAAATGCTAGTGTGGCGCTACGTTTACTTAAAAAAAGATACTGAATATACTTTTCCAATATCTATCTTCAGCCTAAAGACATTTACTGCAGCACAAAGGCCTCCCCTAAAGACCGCCATAGCGACCGGCTATGTGCTGTTCTATATAAAAATAATAGTAGAATATTCTTAATATAGATAACACCTATCAGTATCATAAATCAATGACTGATATGTGATAAACATCCATGAGCAATTTTTTTGCGTCAGTCCTTATCAGTTATTGATTTTCTATGCATATTAGGTTTTTATGGAAATATATCATAGCTTTTTTTTTATTAAATGTCAAGAGTCAAGGGAAGGAATTCCAATATAATTACAATATAACTATTTATTGACGGACGATTTAGCGCAGTGGTTTAGAGCTTAAGCCGCTCTGCCCACTGCGTCTAATAGTCGCGGGTTCGAGTCCCGCACGGGACAAATCTTTGTGTGATCCACAATTATTTGTTCCGGTCTGGGTATTTGTGTATGTGAATTTTCATGTTTGTAAACGCACCCACGACACAGGAATAAATCCTAGTGTGGGGCTACGTTTAAAAAAAAAAAAAATATTTTTTGTACAGGACAATACTTAACATGCCTAGAGAGCACATATGCAGTTATGTTAAGAGTTAAGTTCTCTGATAAGATAATCAGTTTCCCAGTTACGATCTTAAAGATAGCACTGCCGGGCGTCATTAATACACTAAAAAGATACTTACTCATAAAAATGTATACTACCTATAAATAAATTGAAGAACATATGGCACAAATAAAGATAGATAAAATATACTTCTTTCATAGAATTGATGTGCTTTTATTAAGTATTTTGCATATAGTGAAAAATTAAGCTTGAGATTACTATAAATAACAGGTTTTGCTGTTTTAAGTAAAATTAACTTGCACCAGTTCTATCATATAGTTTAAATAAAAATACATGACACCTCGATTCCATTACTAATCTTCTTTCTCTACATCAAATTTGAATATGGCATCCTCTATACACAGTATCGCCTATAATATTTCCTAAGCAGGTGTGGGCGTGGTATATTTTGTGCACTTGTGGGCGTGGTATATCATGTACACTTGTGGGCGTGGTATATTTTGTACACTTGAGGGCGTGATATATTTTGTACACTCGTATATCGCGAGCATTATTATTAGATCTTCTGTACAATCTGATAAAATTTATGTGGCATCCTGAGCCTAAAATTTGAAATTATTAATCTATTATAATTATTAAATAAAGATAAATATTTTTTCAGTTGCATGCTGAATATCATGAAGACGACATATATTTGGCGCACAGAGTGTTGCAAGCATACTCAACTGCTGAGTTTGTCAAGTTGACGACATCGCCTGCAGATGTATCAATACTGGCAGGAGACTTGAATACTGCCCCAGGCGACTTGTCATATAGGTAGTAAATTTAATTCAGTATAAAACAACTACGTACCGGATCTGCTATATGTACCCCATTACCATATGTGTGATGTTATACTCGGTTTTTACACTACTACTGTCGTCACTTCCCGCCAAAAGCGTTGAGCAGTACCGCGGCAGAGTCGACTGTTCCCGTACTGCCTTCGCAATTCAAGCATCGCTGTGTTTCAACAGACAAGAATGGCGTGCTAATGAGGAGACCAACACTCAACAGTGGGTGACTACGGGTTGACATGATGATGAGCATGAGTTTCTCTATGTTTGTATAAAACTCCCGACATCAGATTCTCTTTTCCCCGAACGATATTATTTTCTTAAAAATATTCCCAAGGCCATTTTTATTAAATATATTTACTAGCTTTCGAACGGTTTTCTTGATGCACACATCTTACCTATTTTTAAATTTTATATATTTCTTTAGTTTTTGATCCTTAAGTGTTTTTTCATGATTATGATTTCCCTATCATTCCAAAAAGATTTCTTAACCAGCCACACTGAGTGGGCGTAGCCTGTCAGTCTTTTCACTCCAAAACACTCCTCAAAAACCACCAACGTTGGGAGCGCCTGGCAGTGATCGTGTGGGAAGGGAAATAGAACGTAAGTGGCGCGTTTACCCTAACCTTCCCGCACTTCACGCGGAAGTGAGCAGTGTGTAAATTGGGTATTATAACAATAGCACATGAAGGAAGGGAAATATTTAATATTGAAATAATACATAGAATATTGTTAAATTAACAGGTTGTTAACACAGCTGCCGCCATTGGTGGATCCTTACGATATGGCTTCTGAAACTAAAAATCAATATACCAAAGAAATGGGAACATGTGACAATGCAAATAATAGCTACTCTAATCCAAAGCAAGTGAAGATATTACCAGATGGAAAGCGAATAGACCATATTTTATTTCAAGTAAACCCAAAATGGAAGGTTAGTTATTAACACACACACTTATTAATTTAGTTCACATGCAAAAGAGACTGGAACATTTAACCTGAGTATTTTATTAGCTGCACTTTGCTTCGAGCTGTCCACTTGTATAGGAGTGGTTTAAAGTCACTAGTTAATCGGACATCTAGTAAAAAAAATAAATGACGAAGATAGATAGATAAACTCTTTATATAATAATATCAGCCTATACTGCCCACTGCTGGGCAAAGGCCTTCTCTCACAAATTGAGGTGAGAGAGATTAGATCATACTCCACCACGCGGACCCAGTGCGGATTGGTGGAGGCAGGTTAGTGGCCACCTGCTGTTGGAACTTATCAAGCCGCCTTTAAGGCTTTCAATTCGGCTTAACGACTACCACTTTAAGTGGTAACCGGGACCAACGGCTTAACGTGCTTTCCGAAGTACGGAGACGCTCGAATATGAAAATGCCACAAACGGTCACCCATCTCAGGCCGACCGAGTCGAACGCAGCTTAACCTTGGTGATCGGTATGAACACCGCGGTCGCACAGCGCTACGAGCGCATCAACTCTTTATTGTGCACCAATAATTTAACAAATAGTGATTGGACATAAACAACATCACAAGTAACACAAAGGGCGGCCTTATCGCTAATGAGCGATCTCTTCCAGGCAACCTTCAGTGAAGCGAAGCTACAGCTAATCATTAAAATAAAGTCTTTCCGCCCATTATTATTAATTTACTTATTTCAGGCGGAAGTGGTTAGTTTTGGAAACCCATTAGCAGACAGAGTTCCAGGACATGACTTCTCCTATTCAGATCACAATGCGGTAGCACTTGAATTCCAATTAAAACCAGCAGATGTAAAGACGACACAAAAACAGTGCAGTACTGATCCTTCCTTGGACGATGCCATATCAGAAGCAATAAAAGTCTGCAAAGATGCAATTCTGGACATATCCAGGTCAAAGAAAATGTACTTACTCCTTGGTGGATTACTATTCATGTTCTTATTAGGAACAGTCGGTTACTGGAGACATAGCGTATTGTATGATATAACGAAACTTGTACTCACCATACTAACTTTCTATTACATTGTCATGGGAACTTTGTGGAACAAAATTGAAATAAATAGTTTAAAGGCGGGGCTGAGTGCTTTAGAAAATCTTAATAGGACCAAAATCAAATTAAACGATTCCAAGTAAAAAGGCATTTTCATAAATTGAACTATAATAATCAATATATTTGACGGACGATTTAGCGCAGTGGTTAAGAGCTGAAGCCGCTCCGCCCACTGGGTCAAATAGTCGCGGGTTCGATCCCGCACGGGACAAATCTTTGTGTGACCCACAATTATTTGATTCGGCCTGGGTTTTGTGTATGTGAATTTTCATGTTTGTAAACGCACCCACGATACAGGAATAAATCCTAGTGAGGGGCTACTAAATATCGTAGCCCCTCACTAGGATTTATTCATTATGTATTTATTTAATATGTAAACTTTTTTTTGAAATAAAAAAATAAAGAATAATATCATAAGTTAGAAATACCCAAAGTTCACTAAGTAAAAATAATTAAAATGCTAGGTAATGTGTGTCTCCATACAGTATGATTATTCAAACATGGTTCATATTCAATGAGTGTTATTTAAGCGCGATCCACACCTTCTGTTCCTAACTTTTTGTCCGATATAGATACTAGTGTCCTAGTAATCGGACATCCGACAAAAAGTCGGACACGACCGAAGGTCGATTTTTGGCCGAAGCCGCTTGATAGGCTATCGCCAAAACCTACGGCCGAAACCGAAGCCGAAGGTTTAATAACCCTAAGAAATCTGGTTCATGATTGGCTAAATTTAAAAAAAAGTTATGTTGTCTATATTAACTAGCTAAAAATAATATCACGGAACTTATATTATTTATAATATTTATTTACTTAAAAGCATTCGTAAATCATAATAGATCGTTCAATTTCGGTGCTTGCTGGAAACCTACGGCTCCGGCCCATTTGGAAGCCGAAGGTGGTAATTTTGGACGAAGGTGGCCGAAGCTGAAGCTTCGTTCGGGCACAACCGAGGGATGATAGGATGTTTTTTCATGTTTGTAAACGCACCCACGACACAGGAATAATTACTAGTCGAGGGATCCGTTTTTATATTAAAAAAAACTGGCATCCTATTGTCCTTGTCTTAAGCCTGAACTTGGAAAGTAATGGAGAGAGAAAACGGACGGCCGACAAAAAGTTAGGAAAGGAAGGATGTGGATCGTGCTTTAGTCAAGTCTGCCCTCCGCTAATCCTCCGCAGCATCCGCTAAGTCGACAGAGGTACCGACTAGTAGATTCACGTTGAATTAAAGCTAAGTTTAGTTTTCGTGAGGCGTTTATTATTATTTTTATTTCTGTGAAAAAGAATCTACAGTGCCCGGTATAGTAACGGATATGCAAACTATAATATATGTCCGTCAACAGCCAATGCGCTCGGAGGATGTAGCCAGATGATATATAGACGGATAGGTGATTTTTTTAGCACTGTTTTGCAACATTTTGATGGATGACAAACAACCCATCACAATACATAATTGTTGATCCTTGCTTTTGGCCAGAATCGCTAATTATTTTCTTTTTTTCTCTTTTTCTCTCTTTTCGCTCTCACTACTAAGCGAGTGTTGTAGCTAAACCGATCGTGTCACAATTCCTGTCCGATGGAATTCAAATTATTTATTAAAAATCAAAGGCAACAACATAATAACATTATTTTTATTCTGCTTAAAAGTAATGACCAATTTAACTTCGCCTCGCTACTGAAATAAATTTATTATATGTTCAAATAATATATATTCTGACGAGTTTTTTTTTATCTTAGTCTGATAATGCAACCATTGTCAGCAGCGCCCGAATTTTCTTATAACTTCGCCGTCTGTCTTGTTGAAGGCCTCATAGTACCAATTTAGAGCAATTCTGTGTGATTCTTAATGTAATTTGTAACTAGAAATCTATAACGTAAACGAAATATCAGTATTTTTATAAGTACGTAATTTTTACTGTAATTAAATAACCGCTTTATTTAGGTGCATAAGTAAAAATCGGTAGGTTATACTTTTATTGTAGAAATGTAATATGAATATTTTCCTATTTTTCCTTATAACTAAGAATTTAAAAAACTTGACATTCCTTATCAATAATTTTATGATGACTTTTAAGTGGATTCTACTGCCTTTCTTCGCGATGTATTTGGCGTGATGATATACAAGGTGTAACTTATGTGACGCAGGACTTGAGACACTAATTAGATAATTGCTTTATGAATTCAATACGAAAATCAAACTTCCAATTTTGAGAAGTTACGTATGTACCTTTAAACCCTAAGCACATTTTTGTGCGCGCATTGTAGATTTTAATATAGAAATTCATTTGGAATCGCTTTAATGCTTATTTTTTTTAATTTAATTTCTGTTTATTGAAGCAGACTGATTGAGTAATAATTTTCCTAATTGAAAATAATGAATTGAATTCAATTGCCGATTTGAAACAAACTATTTTCAGGTCTTGTATTATATTGTATGTCAATTATTTATTTATTCTTTATGCACTTTTATGTACATAGGCGGACTTAATGCCTGAGGCATTTTCTGCCAGTCTACTTAGGGTGGTGTAGAGACAAGTGTGGCAGGTGCGAAATTACACGATTTGGAGTGGGTCAAGAAAAACAATATAAATACCAACTAATTAACTATTGACTGCCTCGTTGGTCTGGTGGCAAAGCGCATGGCTTTGTGATCACGAGGTTCAAATCCTAGGTCGGACAAATTTAGTTTTTCTAACGAAAAATTCCCAGAGTCCGGAGTCTGGAATTGTGCCCGGTATATGGCAATAGGCTCGCCCCCTATTACATGGGACCTAACATTGTCGGCGAAACGTGGGTATACTCATTACACCTCTGCCACCCCCTCTGGGGAATATAGGCGTGACGGTGTGTTTAATTAACTATATATAATTCTTAATGTATATAAATTATATATAATGATAATATACATATTTATATATACCACAAATATATACATAAATAAATAATTATACAATGAATACATAAACTAGAACTGTGTTGTTGTTAACTGAACAATTATGTTACACCTTGTTTAATATATGCCACATTTTTGTAATTAACGATAATTTGGTTTTCGTTTTTATTCGACTGCCTCGTTGGTCTAGTGGCAAAGCATATCCCTTTGTAATCACAAGGTCCTGGGTTCAAATCCTAGATCGGACAAATCTTTTCTAACGAAAAATTCCCAGTATGGGATTGTGCCCGGTATATAGCCATAGGCTCGCCCCCTATTACATGGGACCTAACATCGTGCGCGAAACGTGGGTGTACTCAATACACCTCTGCCACCCCCGCTTGGGGAATATAGGCGTGACGGTGTTTTTTTTTTTGATTTGCCCAAAGACCATAATACCTGCAAAAATAAATTATGGAAAGTACTTATAATATTATAAGTGTAAAATTAAAGAAACATATTTTGTCTACTCTTAACAGCTCAATTTAAGCTGGTTAATTTTAACGGACTTATTTAAGTAGCATACGATACGATCTCACTATTGTAATCTATATTCAACTGATATATCCAAAAACCTGCTTTTTAATTTACGTAGGTGGACAGGTTTGAATACAATTTGAATAATTTGAGATGAATATTTTGAGACCATTTTTAAATACTACCAATATCTGACTTTTCTGTTATTTTGATAATATCTGTAATTTGCTTTTATGCACTTGCTTAACTTTGATGATAATTTATTGTAAGCATACTCTATACTTATTATACCAATGTTTATTGTCGTTGTGAATTAAAAATATAAATTTTAAATTATTATTTTAAATTTTGTTTAATTTACCTGTCTTTACTACGTGATTCGAAATAGATCAAGGGTCGTTTTTAAGTATTCGATGTTGATTTTGTATACAATACAATATACAATGTGAAAGTGGAAGGATTCAGGTACCGGGGAAGACCTAGACTATCTTACCACGACCAAATAAACCGAGTCTTATCAGATGGAAAAGTCAAGAGTCTCCGTAACCGGCGAGCGTGTATGAGACGAACTATGAGAGTCGAGGAAGCCAGAGAGGTATGTAAGGAAAGAACCTGTTGGAACTCTGTACTCTCTGCCTACCCCGCAAGGGATCTGGCGTGAGGTTATAGATAGATAGATAGATAGATTTTGTATATTGGGAATATACTAGATCTAGTCCACACCGAGAGGCTTTCTTAGCGTGGACAGTTGCAAACTGGTATTCTAAACCGGTTCAACAACAAAGAAGCTTGTAAAGTATTTCATTTCCACTTACCATTAGGATGATTCTTAATTTTAGCCAATGTGGGAAATCCAAGCACCATATTTTTGATTGACTATGTTATGTTCTTTTTACTTTCATTATATAATAAATATTATGGTATCAGGGGAGTTTACTCTCTCTTACAATTAATATTTACATAAACACGCTTCTGATAGGTTCGTTACCTCTACCGATTTCATCAGCTATAAACTTTTTCTTGTTGTAAAATAGGGTCATTATCCTCCTATCTCTACCTCGGGAAGTCATTGCCTTCCCTCAGAATGAAAAGATGTTAATTAATTTCTATGTACTGTAACATTTTTTTTTCATAATGAACATGCCCACAGTCTTGCTGATGTGGTGTATTTTCCAAAATTCGTTTATAAAGTTGTCCACACAGGCATGTGTGTGGGAGCGGCGGCGGTGCGGGTTGCGGAAATGTGTCTACGTCGCAGTGTGTACATTCACCATACGTTCGCACGAGCGCTTTTTCAACGCGCGTTAGTGAAGCGCTGGAATGAAATAAATGACTAACGGTACATTTCTTGCACCCTGCGTTGAAAAAGCATCCGTGCGAACGAGGGCTAAGCCTTGGACAAGTGTCAACAACAGGTGTCGCTGGTGACGTCGGACGTATTAAGGCGACGTCGTATGACTCCTGCGTCGAGGTTTAGTCGTATAATAGCGTGACTTAAGTACGTTCTACTTCCTTTCCCACACTATCGTCGCCCGGCGCTACCTTCGTTGACGGTATTTTAGTGGGAGTCAAAGGACTGCCTTTGTGTATGTGTGTGAATGATCTACGCTGTTGGCCGCGGGGCTTTAACAGCTTCACCGGACAATAGGGCGAGCGTGCAAACACCACGCTCGAGCTAGAAGGGCAAGGGGGAAACTAGCTCAAGGGCGCCTCAAGCAGAAACGGCCTCGACTTGGGCAGTCGCTTTGGGGGAGGGCGTATACTAGGTGACTCGACGTGATGCTCTGCACAGGCCGGCGGGCAAGGGATTCTTTCAAGGGGACTTCAAGTGTCTGACACTGGGTGCAGTATCTGTATCCGAAAGAAGGGATGTAAGGGCATCGGGAGAGTCGGTGAAAACATGCCGCGGACGGCGGTAGCGGCTGATAGGAGGGGAGTTAGGTTCGAAGTCGGCGGCGGCTACGATTAGCGGATTTCTATGATTGGTCGCGTTCGCGAAATATCGGGTTGTCGCCTTTTCAATAAATGCGCGAATAGGTTCGAGACCGAGATCGGAATAAAGAAACCAAAGGACTACCGCGAGCCATGCCCACTTAAGAGTTGCCGATTTAGGAATCTTATTTGGATTATGGGGTAAACATAATTTTGAGAATAAACTCAAGGATAAAAATCTAAAGATCTATATAAAATACATAACCGTACACATAATACGTATAAAACACAAAAGTACAAATTACGTATCAGAAAAACCATCGAGAAGCAAGAATAAAAATTGCCTTGGGAATATTTTTATTAAAACCATATCATTTGAAGGAAAAGATCATCTGATGTGAGTAGGTTTCACAAACGTAAGAGGAACACAGCGATGCTTGAAGTACGAAGTGATTATGTGGGCAATCGACGTTGCCGCGGTACTGCTAATGAGGAAAGTGGCGGGATGTGGCATGGTTCCAATCGGGTATTATACACTATCTTCCATACTAATAAACATTGTATGACTGCCTTGTTGGTCTAGTGGCAAAGCGCATCGCTTTGTGATCACGAGGACCTGAGTTCAAATCCTAGGTCGGACAAGTGTAGTTTTTCTAACGAAAACTTCGCAGTACGAGGCCGGAGTCTAGAATTGTGCCCGGTATATGGCAATAGGCTCGCCCCCTATTACATGGGACCCCCCCCCACCTCCGCTTGGGGAATATAGGCGTGACGGTGTATTTATTTATTTATAAACATTGTGTAGCTGCAAAATAGTTATGCAATAATCAGTGATCATAGTGCAATGCTTTGTTTTCTTCTTTCGTCATTCGAATGTCAGATGACAGAAAGAGAGAAAACACAGTTTATTAGTAAGGCCGTATAAATACAACGCACAGGGTGCTCGGCTAGGCTTCCGCACTGCGGCGTCTTTTTTGTGCCGCTACCGTTCTGGATAGTGTTTGTAATCTTTCACGAAAATCATAATAATCACTACGTTTCTCTGTCGTACTGAATCGAACATTTAAAAAAAACGCCAGCGCTGTGGTTGGAAACTTACGATCTTCCCGTGCAGGCGGACTCTCCGATATTAACTATATATACATCGGGTTTCAAATAATTAAAAAAATATATAATATAAACAAATATATTATTCCTAAAACTTAACTTAAGGTAATTACACCGTAGTCAGATTAGTTGATAAAAATAAATATCACAATTAATTACTAATATATTACTATGAACTATAAATAAATATATACATATTAAACTATGATGATATAATTTCACAGATAAAAAATATGCCAACGAAAACTATGCACTATTATGCAAACATTGGTTTGTAACATTTTGTGAGGAATTACCAGCCCATTCATAAATATCATGTCTATACATTATTTATTATAAAGCGATACGGTAAGCGGCGATAAGTAATGCACATCGGCTAGAGAGGGAGATAATCGGCTACTTTCAGCTTCGTAGACCAACGTCTTTGTCACTCAGTACATTGTCACATTTTGTCGCTTTCTGCCTTGTTGGTCTAGTGGCGAATGATGCGCTTTGTGATCACGAGGTCTTGGGTTCAAATCCCAAGTCGGACAAATGTAGTTTTTCTATCGAAAAATTCCCAGTAAGAGTCCGGAGTCTGGAATTGTGCCCGATATATGGCAATAGGCTCGGCCCCTATTACTTGGGACCAAATATCGTCGGCGAAAAGTGGGTGTACTCAGTACACTTCTGCCTACCTGTCTGCCTGCTACCCCCGCTTGGGGAATATAGGCGTGACGATGTTGTGTTTGGTCGGCGTTGTTTGTGTACTGAGTGACAGAGACGACGCTCTACGAAGCCGAAATAGCCGATTATCTCCCTCTTTAGCCGATGTGCATTAATTACCGCCGCTTATAGTATCTATTAATATCCTATTATCACTTGAATTGCCGTGACGCATTAACGTAAAAATATATTAGATACATCATGGACAAATAAAACAGGAAAATGTAAAATGTCATCATCATCACCAGCCCGTGTCAGTCCACTGCTGGACGTAGGCCTCTCCCATGGCACGCCACTGATCTTCAGCTCTCATACTAAAAGTATATGCAAGTCAGAAAAATAATTTATTTATCAATCTATTTCATCGACAAAGATAGTTGATGATAAGAAAAAGTAAATAGCTATTTTATAAATATGTCATACGTCAATCCTTGATCGAATCAGTACATATTTACAACGAATTATGAGAATGTATTGTTTCATGTTACACTCTTTTATGGCCAAGCCCAATGGCCAAGCCACGCAGCCTTTGCGGTGCCGTAACACAATATTACTTCTCCAACATCGTTTCGAGCGTTCCGTGGGTCGATACCACAGAACAAGAAAGGTGGTCGGTACCAATACAATACAGCAATAACCATAATAGTGGCATCGCAATTCACAGTGTACCATAGCTCATAGTGCATGCAACAGTGACGATTTTCTTTCTAAATTATATAATCTGAAAAGCCTTGATTTTAGCTCCTATCAAAAATCGCGTATTTATTCGTCCATGATTCATAACTTACGTAAAAATAAAAAGCACCAAAATAAACTGATCATCTCGTCTAGCTAAAATATAATATGATCTACATACTTTTCTGTAAGATGACTATCACTTATTTGTATCACGAAGTTAATCATTTAGGCTTTTGGATCATTTTTAAGTACAGTATCATCGGAGAGGTCAAGCAGTGGTTCGGTTTCTGAAGTGGTTGGCCTTGTTGCGAGCGTGTTGTCTAGAGATCCGTATATAGACGGGCGCACCTCTACGGGCGGTGGCTCTGCGTCTACGGTTAAATTCGGCGCTGAACTAGATGGAACAGGCTGTTCGCTCATCAATCTAGAACTTTCGTCGTACCCCCTCGCCATGTGATACATCGATTTGCCTCTAAGTCGTCGACTGAATGAACTCCCTGTGAGAATAACAGTGTAAATTAAGAGTTACAGCAATAACCTTCAGATGCCTATTTACATAATACACGTTGCACGTCTTTTGTTCTACTAGGTGTACAGCTATGTTACCTTAGCATATTTATATTATATTTTTATACAAACTACCACAAGTTTATTAACATATTGACCGTGAAAATGGTTATTTAAGTTATATATACCTCGGCTATATTACGTAATATCTATTTAAGTTTTAATTTAATTTAATTATCAAAAGCTAAATCATTTTGTTAATTGCCCTTTACCATTTTAATCAAAATTTAAATGAATATTGGTAAAACATTTTTTTTTAATTATTTCAACTAGCACTGCCTTTACATAAGAAACCTAAATAACTTTGCAGAATATATAACAGTTAGTAAATTGTGTTAGATTTTGGTTAGGCGTGATTACTAAAAAGAACAAATCGAATAAAATATACATACACTTTTTGTCAAAAGTTCCTTTGACAATGAAATTTTTTTCGGTAGATGTACAATATACAAATAGGTAAGAAAGAAAAGATTAGCCTTCTAATAATGTAAAAATTAATATTTCATACTGACCTACAACACCAAGATGTTCCGATATATCTCGCTTGACATCAGAGACGTCCCACATGGCAAGGAAGGACCCAAGACAGGAGGAAGGGTTCTCAGGCGACACGTAGGGCTTGTAAGAGAAACTGTAGTGATGTGCGATCGCTGCCAAAAACATCTCTATACATATCAAGAAGTCCTGAAATAAAGATTTCATTCATATCAGCCAAAAACGTCCCTATAGGACAAAGGCCTCCCCTAAAGGTCACCACGGCAGATGACTTGCTTTGAAGGCTAACAATATACAGGGTAGATTTTAAGATGGGGCAGTAAGGGCAGCTACCTCAACCGTTGTATCTACAATTATCAATTTTAGAAGACCTTAAAAGTTTTTTACGAGATATTAAAATGCATTTGCAGATTTAAAAAAAAAACAGGCAGCTAAAAAAGGGCAATTTACACTAGAATAGAAAAGTATTTTCCCAATATATTTTGTAGATAATCGTTCTTCAACCAAAAGACGTCCACTGCAGAAGAAAGGCTTCCCCTAGAGACCGCTGCATCCACCGGCTTTGGGCTGTACGCATCCAACTCCTACCCGCGACCTTCACAAGGTCATCGGTCCATCTTATAGGGGGCCAGCCCACTCCACGTCTTCCGGTATGTCGTCGCCACTCGAGAACCTTTCTGCCCCAACGGCCGTCAGTTCTACGAGCGATGTGCCTCGCCCACTGCCACTTAAGTTTAGCAATTCTGAGTGCTATGTCAGTGTCTTTGGTCCTCCTGCGGATCTCCTCGTTTTTGATTCGATCCCACAGGGTAACTCCAAGCATACCTCTCTATCGCCCTTTGGGTGATCTTAAGCCTTCTTATGAGGCCTATCGCAAGCGACCATGTCTCAGTGCCGTAAGTCATCGCTGGCAACACACACTGGTCAAAGACTTTTGTCTTGAGACACTGCGGAATTTGGGACGAGAAGATGTTACGTAGCTTCCCGAACGCTGCCCGGCCAAGCTGGATTTGAAGATTGACCTTTTTCTCGAAATCGGACCTACCTAATTGGATTCTTTGTCCCAGGTATATATAATCGTCAACAACTTTAAACGTAGTCTCCAACCTTTACAGAAGTGGGTACATTGACGTTTGACATAATCTTCGTCTTGTCCATGTTCATTTTAAGACCCACTTGTTGAGAGACTCTACTTCGACGACCTCGTCGAGCATGGTACTGAGGTCTTACAGGGTGTGAACCATGAGTACGATATGATCGGCAAATCGTAGGTGAGAAATGTACTCGCCGTTGATGTTGATACCAAGTCTTCTTCAGTCCAGAAGTTTGAAGACATCTTCCAGCGCGGCGAAGAACAATTTCGGAGGTATAACGTCTCCCTGTCTCACACCACGCTGCAGTTGAACAGGTTTCAAGCTCTGGTCCTGAAGGCGGACTGACATGGTCGCGTTTTCGTACAAACTCTTCAGCACTTCGATATACCGGTAGTCTACTTGGCACCGCTGGAGAGACTGTAATACAGCCCAAGTCTCGATCGAATCGAAGGCCTTCTCATAATCCACAAACGCTAAGCATAGCGGCAGGTTGTACTCTTCAGTCTTCTATATGACCTGTCGCAGCGTATGTATGTGGTCTATGGTACAGAAAGCCTTTTCGGAAACCAGTTTTTTCAGGAGGCAGGTAATCATCGAGTCTGCGCGCGAGACGATTCGTGATGACTCTCGAAAACAGTAGATCACGGGGCAAATTTAACACATTTTTTTTTATGCCAATGGGTCCTGTTATTTATAAGGATCAAAAACTTCTATTAGACCAACTGAGTTTGGAGACCTAGAAAGGTCAGAAATCGCAAAAACTTTTTTCTGTACATTTCATATAAAGCTTTTTGTAAATTGCCCATTTTCTTGTTGAGTGCACATTTTTTTTCAAAATCTGTAAATGCAGCTCAAAATGTCGAGAAAAGTAAAGGTAGCCTCCTACGACCGTTTTCTTGTATATACAACGGTTGAATAAGCTTCCCTAACTGACCCATTTTAAAAATCCAGTCTGTATAAATGTATACAAGCTGTAACATAATTACCGCAAGACCTGACAGTAGTTTGTTCTAAATCGATAACTGAATTGATACCAACAATTTTTAACGAATCTTACTATTTTTAATTTGCAAAAAGTGCTGTTACACCTTCGGGACGTTATAACAAACTAATTTTATTCTTGATTCAAAGTAATACGGAGATTGCAAATGCATTTCTAAATACATTCACATACAAGAGGTATAAAAGTACTTAAAAAGGATAAAAAACCTAAAATTTTGAAATTCGGTTTTTTGTAATGTATTTGTGAAGTAATTATCTAATCGGGGTGTCTGAGGTCATGCGTTATTTACGATACACCTTGAACCTGTAAAAAATATAAATCATTAAATTCACGAAGACATGCCCACCTCCTTTCTCCTATTAAATGACAGCGCAAGAGTGTAATATTCTGCTAGTATGTTAATTCTACCGTAACACTTATGATATGATTTGCTAGCGATAGCGGTGGTGGCATAAGTGTATTGTGGGCACCCACATTGCACTAAAAGATGTGAGGCATCCCGTTATAAAGGGCAAGCGACTTGATATTATACCGGCCACAGTTCCAGACTTCAGGCTGCTACCGAGAATATTTCCGTAAAACATCCCAATAAAATTTTGTACAATGGAACTAGGTTTATGACTAGGGATTGCAATCCGGAAAACCGGATTCGGTAATCCAGCATGATTAAATGTCTACTAGATCCGGTACCAATTTGCCGGATCCGATGACCGGATCGGGTAATAGATACAGATACCATTTTTTGGAGAAATATTCACGCTGACTACTTAGGTAAATGCGTTATGCTGTGCCTAAAAAAAGGACATTCATTATTGTGATAATTGTGTCATGAATTAAAGACATTCATGATGACTGTCATTCTTATTTTAAGAACTAGAACTGCATAACTTACCTTAATTTCAAAGCTTTCAATTTATTCGATTAATAACTTTTTATGCAAAAAAAGGCTTTCGGAATGGCTTATGTCCCTTGACTACGAGAGCACTGAGGCGTTACTGTCTATACCCAAATAGGAATGAGTGTAAACTTACCCTCTGGCAGCACACACTAGCTAACCTGACACTCATATACCAACACTCACCCGCACATACGCACGCACACACACAAATCCACACACATCCACACACACTCTCACACACACACACACACACACACACACACACACACACACACTCTCTCACCCACGCACACACACACACACACACACTCTCTCACCCACGCACACACACACACACACACACACACTACCAGCTCTAATCTTGACACCACCACTTTCGACTAACACGAAATGTTATTCAGATTATGAGAGAGCCGAAATTAGCTCATATGGGGAAGGTGCACTGGTGACCTGAAATACAGGTATTACCTAGTTTAGGCACCAGTCTCCCACAACAAAAACTGCATTGTAATATGGCAATCTTCCTATGTAATGTTATGTTGTGGCGAGAAATAAAATTATATTATTATTATATAATTATCTACTTATCTTGACCTTCGTCGATTTAATTACATTTCAAATGAATAACATAATGTAATGTACCTAAGTTATTAGGTATTAGCTAGGGTGTATGGGGCTCTATCAAGACCTGGGAACCCAAGTAAACCTCACCTGCAAGTTGGTACACCTGCTGAAGGACGGGGGAGGCTTTGACGTCAGCTTTGTCGGATGGTTGGGAGGTCAGACGGCAGTCGCTCCCTTGAAAGCAAATACAGCCGTATCTATTGTACGAAAAATAAGAATACGGGCCAGGGATAGGGCGCCGCCGCAAAACGGCGCGCAGGAGCCACGCCCAACTCCTATGATAAGTGAGCTAGGGCTACTGTGTCGGGGGTAGACACGAGCGACCGAGTAGACCAAAGAAGCGAGCCCCAACCTAAACCAGGACACTACTCGCAACTTGGAACATTGGCACGCTGACTGGATGCACGAGGGAGCTAGCCGACGTGCTTTCCCGGCGGAGGGTGGCCATGGCGTTCTTTCAGGAGACTCGATGGATAGCAAATCGATGGCAGCAGATCCCGGCTCATTGGGAAAGGCTACAAGCTGATTTACATCGGTGCTCCTGGAGGTGAGAACGGGGTGGCCGTAGTGCTCTCCGGGGAGTTCCAGGATAACGTCTTGGAGGTGACACGCTTCAGCGAGCGGCTCATGATCGTGAGAGTCCTTATTGAAGGGGTTACGACCCACTTGTTAAGTGTCTACGGTCCACAGACTGGTTGTAGCGACACAGATAAGGCGAGGCTCTGGAATCAACTCGGCGATGTACTGCATGGCATCCCGTTGTCACAGGCAGTCGTTTTGAGTGGTGACCTAAACGGTCATGTGGGCGAGACAATTGGGGAGTATGAGCGTGTTTACAGTGGTCACGGATATGCATGTACTAACGCGAAGGTGGTAGATATACTCACAACGTGTGCGGCAGCCGACCTTGCCATTGTAAACACGTATTTTAACAAAAAAACCCGAGCATCTAATCACCTACAGGAGCGGGAGGCACGCTACCCAAATCGATTTCCTACTGACCAGCAGACACCAAATCGGTAAAGTATGCAACTGCAAGGACATCTCCGGTGAGAGTCTCACTGCTCAACATGGTGTTCTTGTCATGGACCTCTGCGTAAGACCAACTAACAAGCCCGTTGAGCGCTATCGACGCCAAATCAGATAGTGGCGGCTTGATAGTTCTACGTCCCAGGAGTTCGCCTCAGCGATTGGTGATATGTGCGCTGATACCGATGGCGAACCAGTCCAGGACCTTTGGGACAAGTTTCAGGCAGCTATCACTGGTACGGCAAGCAGTGCTTGGCATGTCAAACGGTGGACGCAAATGTGACAAAAAAACTTGGTGGTGGAACGACACAGTTCAGAGGAAGGAAGAGGTCAAGAAAACCCTCTTTAAAAAGTGGCAAGCGTCCGGATCTCCTGGAAACCACGAAGCATACAGGGCCGCAAAACGTGCTACTAAGAAAGCTGTTGCCAGAGCCAGGCGAGACCACTTACAGCCGTTATACGACAAGCTGGAATCGCCTGAGGGGCAGAAGCTTATCTACAAGTAGGCACGTTCCAGAGTCAATGCGACACAGGATATTTCCAAGTGTCGCTGTGTTAAAGACTCTGGCGGCAACCTGTTGTGCGAGGACTTCGCGGTAAAGGAGAGATGGCGCTCGTATTTCCACGGGCTGCTGAACCAGAAGCATAAAGAGGTGCAGCCACCGGACCTCCCTCCAAATCAGGGACTAGTGCCAACGATAACGTTATAGAAAGTCCACTTATCTCTTTGTGTCTGACGGGGGGAGACTAGTGCGACGTGTAAATGCGTGGAAGGAGTCGCTTGAGAACAGTGGCATCCGAGGCAGCCTTTATGTCCGTGACATAGAAGATAAACTGCAGGAGAGCCGCCTGCGATGGTCCGGCCACGTCTTATGGAAGCAAATTACGTGGGCAACAAGTGCCTGGCCATGCCGCCTCCGTCGGGTCCCGGAAAAAGGAGTAGACCCAAGAAATGCTGCCTTGACGTCGTCAGGGATGACATGCGTGCCAGTGGCCTCGCCATAAAGGATGCCGAAGACCGTGACAAGTGGAAAAGAAGAAGCAAGAAAGCGGACCCCGGGCTCCGAAGCAGCAGCTGAAGATGCTACTGGGAACACGCTCAGACGAAGAAGAAGAAGTAATGTTAGGTACATTGCTTCTTCAATGGTTGCAAGATAATTTTCATTGTTCTTATTTGTAAAATATTAAGACTGATCTTAACTGCCTTTTATTAAAAAATAATTTAAAATTGAACCATATTGAGTTGTTTGGCATATTTATATATCGGTATAATTATAACAGCGTAAATAAAGTTAATTTGAAAACGATTCTTTACAAAAATTGTATTACACTCAAGTGTCATCTTGATGACACGACTCCGACCGGATCCGATCGGATCAATGGAAATCCGGTAGAATCTGGCCAGATTGAAATGGATACCGGATTGCAATCCCTACTTATTACTGCTCGTCGTAAAATACGCCACTGCACCAACGAGGCAAAGGAAATTATAAATATAAATAAAAACGTAAAATCACTAAATACCTGTAGCTTTGAAGACATAATTTTTACTCCGTCTTTATCAGATATTTCAAAAATTTCTGATATTACACCACAATAAACTAAGATGTTAATAATGACCCCTTGGCTGTAGAAAAAAGTTTCAATATATGATTAGACTTATCAGATTATATTCAGATATATAACAAGAAAACTTTATGTTCTTGACATCAATTAAGATTCCATGATTACAGAACTTTACTAAAATAATATCATCAAATGATTTCAATAAGGCTTCTCGCCCACGTCTCTTTCTAGGTCCGACAATCAGGCAATATTTTTTCACCGACTTTTTTCATCATTTTGTACTGACTTTTTGTGTGGCACATGTGTTTCAACATTGCTGTATATGAAACACTGCTATATAATCTGTATGTTTTATTTCTTTCCATCAAAAAATCGGTCACTGATTGTCGGATGTGGGCGGGCAGCGTAAAGCATTTATACTGGCAGATAAGGCCTTATTCCTGTGGCAGCGCACTGGAATAAGGCCTTATCTTAAAGATCTAAATGAGAAAGGAACACATTTCAGACTAAATTTAGTAAATACTTACAAAAATGAGAAGAAAACTACAGCCTTTATACACAAGAATTTCCCAATTGGCTTCATAGGCTTCAGTTCAGTCCTGTTAGCTCTGTAGAACAGCACAAGGCAGTACATGGCTACAAACTGGGACAGGTTATTGATAGCTATCATGTAAGGGAAGGCCACCTTTGGGCTGAAATCACTCTCGCCGTAAACCCCACATAGTTCACATATCATCGATATAACAGTTGTGATCGGTCTCACAACTGTATACTGTAGAATTCCATGTTTGCAGTTATGTACAAATTCTCTGAAATATTTGTTCAATTAGGACTTTCTTTTTCCTTTAAAAAAATGGCCCCACTACCACTGATTTATTGAATTCGAACTTCCGCGACCCAATATATCTAAATAGCTGAATAGATTGAGAACATATTTTTAAGAAAGGCTTCTGTACAGTGGGGAAAAACTAACTTTTATATAAAACTTATTCTATTTCTTTTGTTCTTTGATAAAGAATATAGCATTGGTGATTCAAGAAATCAAGGTCAGTTTAAACAGTTAATTTTAGCATTGAAACCTTCTATTCAAAAGCTTATGAGAGCTTTACAAAAAGTCAATTTTATTACCTACTGACACCTTTATAGTATAATAAATATAATATCAGCCTATACTGCCCACTGCTGGGCAAAGGCCTTCTCTCACAAATCCAGGTAAAAGAGATTAGGTCATACTCCACCAGGCGGACCCATTGCGGACCTACCTTTATATTGTTTGTGTAATTAGGTAACAAATTCTATCATCATCATGAGCCCAGATTAGTCCAATATTGGACACAGACCTCTCCAATGAGCGCCACAGAGATCGATCCTCGGCTTTATGCATCCAGTTTGTGCTGGTTATCCGACATAAGTCGTCACTCCACCTCGTAGAGGGGTGTCCTATACAGTCCAACAAATTGTATAATGCAATGGAATAATATGCATCAATTTAATAATTTACACAAACAAATAATTTATATCCCTCATGGGGGAATAAATAGTACAGCTTTCTAAATCCATCATCATCAGCCGAAAGACGTCCACTGCAGGACAAAGGCCTCCCCAAAGATCGCCACAACGACCGGCTTTGTGCTGTACGCATCCAGCTTTTACCTGCGACCTTCATCAGGTCATCGCTCCACCTCGTGCGGGGCCTGCCCACTCCTCGTCTTCCGGTACGAGGTCGCCACTCGAGAACCTTTCTGCCCCAACGGCCTTCAGTTCTACGAGCGATGTGCCACGCCCACTGCCATTTAAGTTTGGCAATTCTGAGAGCTATATCGATGACTTTGGTTGTCCTGCGGATCTTATAAGGCCTATCGTGAGTGACCATGTCTCGGTGCCGTAAGTCATCACTGGCAACACACACTGGTCAAAGACTTCTGTCTTGAGACACTGCGGTATTTGGGACGAGAAGATATTACGTAGCTTCCCGAACGCTGCCCAGCCGAGTTGGATTCGACGATTGACCTCTTTCTCGAAGTTGGACCTACCTATTTGGACTGTTTGTCCCAGGTATACATTATGGTCTACAACTTCGAGTGTAGAGTCTCCAACCTTCATAGGAGTGGGTACGACATGGGTTTTTGACATGATTTTCGTCTTATCCATGTTCATTTTAAGACCCACTTGTTGAGAGTCTTCCAGGGTCAGCCCTGACCACGATATCGTCGGCAAATCGAAGATGAAAGATGTACTCGTCGTTGATATTGATGCCATGTTTTCTACAGACCAGAAGCTTATAAACGTCTTCCAGCGCGGCGGTAAACAGTTTTGGGGAGATAACGTCTCCCTGTCTCACGCCTCGCTGCAGTTGGATGGGGTTTGAGTTCTGGCCGCAGAGACGGACTGACATCGTGGCGTTTTCATACAAACTCTTCAACACTTCGATATAACGGTGGTCTACTTGGCACCACTGGAGAGACTGTAGCACAGCCCATGTCTCAATCGAATCAAAGGCTTTTTCATAGTCCACAAACGCTAAACATAGTGGCCGGTTATACTCCTCTGTTTTCTGTATAACCTGCCGCAGCGTATGTATGTGGTCTATGGTGCTAAAGCCTTTTCGGAAACCGGCCTGTTCGGGAGGCTGGAAGTCATCGAGTCTGCGTGTGAGACGATTCGTAATGACTCTCGAAATCAGCTTATAGACATGACTCAGAAGTGATATGGGTCTATAGTTCTTCAATAGGTGGTTCTCTCGACAATGACGGAATTAAAGAGCTTCAGGGGAGCCTTTAGTATCGGATTCCCACCGGCCTTGAGAAGCTCAGTTGTCATACCGTCATCGCCTGGCGCCCTACTGTTTTTGAGCTGTTTGAGAGCTATACTAATCTCGTACAGACTGATGTCCGGGATATCTTCGGTGTAATCTGGCTCTTGGGTCTTTAGCAAGATTGCTAACAGGGCGTGTTGACATGTATAACTGTCCGTAGAAATTCTCGACCTCTCTCAGGAGTTCAGGTTTGAAGGATATAATCCTGCCGTCTCCGTCCCTCAGCTTATTTAACCGGCTTTATCCAATAGATAGATCTCTAGCAAACGCTTTGGACCCTTGTTCCGCTCAATAGCCTCTTTTATTGTGCTGGTATTGTAATCACGCGTGTCGCGAATCAGAGACTTAGAGATCTGCCTATTGAGCCGCCGGCATGCAGAAGCATTGTCCGGAGAATGCAGGACCATCCTGCGTCTTTCCTCCATTAACTTTAGGGTATGGGCTGAGAACTTTTTGAACGGTGGGCTTTGCAGAACTTGTTCCCGACCGTATGGACAGTTTCCACGATGCTGTTATTGTAATCGTCCATGTCTACGCACTCGCCTAGACATTCGAAGCGATTTTGCAATTCGAGCTGAAAGCTATCGTGGTTCTGGATTTGCACCGGGTCTGGACGGAGCGCCGACTTCATCAGTTTGGACCTTTCGAGCTTGAAATTAATATTCAATGTGTCTCTTACCATTCGGTGAACGCTACCTGTTTCGACCGAGTTGATCACAGAAACATCATTGAATATTTGCCGCTTTGTCGTCATGATAAAACCTATCTCATTTTTTGTGACGCCATCGGGACTCACCCAGGGCCACTTGCGTTGTTCCCGCTTCTGGAAGAAGGAGTTCATCATATAGAGTTCTCCATGATGTCCGCCAGCATCTGCCCCCGGGAGTTCCGTTGTCCAGTACCAAATGTCCCTACTCTCAGCTCGTAATCGCCTCGTCTGCCCAGTTTCGCGTTGAAGTCCCCCATGACAACCGTGTAGTGAGATTTCGAGGTATGTATGGCTCTAGATATATGTTCATACATAACCTCCACCTCGTCGTCAGGGTGTGTCAAAGTTGGTACGTATACCTGTATAATTTTCAGTGAATACCTTTCGGTCATTTTGAGTATCAGGTACGCTACCCTGGTCGACACACTCTCGATCTTAAGGACGTTGTTCACGAGGGACTGATGGTTGCCCTCCCGGAAATAGAGCAAATTACTTGATTTAAGTGTTATCGAGTCCTCGCCCTCCCTTCGGACTTCCGATAACCCTGCAACATCCCAGTGTAACTTGCTCAGTTCTTCCTCCAGTTCGGCTATCTTCTCGTCGGTCCGCAGTATGCGCGTGTTGTAGGTTGCCAGGGCCAATGGTCGTCGTTTGTGGTAGCCAGGTCTCCGCCGGAGATTGTTAGCACCCCCTGCCCCGCCGTTACCATGACCGCTACCTTGGCCAGGACTAGCAGGGCCGCCGGGGACTGTTTAATTTTTGTGTCGTTCATTGGGGGGTAATTGCAATAATCGCCACGCTTGGCAGGCGGGTTGGCGATCGCAGTATGGGATTTTATATGAGATGAGAGGACGCTGCTGCCCACCCTCTTTTCTGGTGTCTCTTGGGTGTCTAGTACGACACCTTCAGGAAACGATGTTATTCCCAGCAGTAACCCAACTGACTAAGGCTTTGGATGCCATAGGTGCCGCCATCTCAAGGAGTGGTGGCCTGCGTCCGACCACACTCAGCCCAGACAAAGCCCTCCTCCGATGTGGCACCGGAGTACTGCCTTGTCTGAACTACCGCTGTATGCGGTATTTTTGCGCTGGATTTGGTCGCCTCTTACAACCCGCGGTCTGTCCAGCATGCGGTGGGGAGATTGTAATCTTATGCCGTCCTTACACGGCTGCGTATCCACACACTTCTTTTTAAATACACATATATCCACACTTCTTTTTAAATACATATCACACCTTTAGAACAGTAGTAAGTTATCTCAAATAATCAAGTTTTTAGGAAACTAATTACGTCCCTTCCCGAGCAGCAGGGGTAGAGGGAGGGAAAGTGAAAGAGACCGAAGTATCGTATTTCTTAATTCTACCATAAAACACCGCTGTTTTAATATTCACCTGATAGAGCGTACCTTTTAATGGCGCTCTATGACCGTAACTCGATTTCATAGATTTTTTATTTAAGTCTATACTGTTCTGAAGGTGTGATATGTATTCACATCTCTTACACATTTCCATTGGCTGACAAAATAATTAAGTCAAAAGGAAGCTGCTTAGTACATACCTGCCCATCTCCCACGGGGTTAAACAACACAGAGGGAAAATGTGATAAACTTGAGGTTTAGTCTCCAGCACAGCTTCAAGATCATGATCCTCATTGAGATAATTCAATAGGTACTTCATGAAATTATAAATGACATAAGCTTCATAACATTCTCTCAAGGAATCTACATATATTGATTGTTCTGGGAATTCTAAGCCAATCCAGGCATTCAAAGCATATATTGGCACCATCCATAATATTCTGTAAGCAAATTAATCCACTTATTCATGTAGTACACACATAGCAAAGGATCTGGTGTGATGATAGATAGATATGTATATAGCCAAATTCTGAACATTAGAACAGAAAAATAATACTAATAGTGGAGGAAGCCAGAGAGGTTTGTAAGGAAAGAACCTGTTGGAACTCTGTACTGTCTGCCTACCCCGCAAGGGTACTGGTGTGATGATATAGATAGAAAGAGAGACAGATACTAATATTATAAATGTGAAGGTTTGTATGTTACCGGCTGAATGGATTTGGATGAAATTTGGCACACCTAGTTTATTACCTGGAATAACACATAGGATACTTTTTATTCCGGAAACATGTCTACTGTAGAACTTAGACCTTCCCCAAACATCATTAAGATGACTGGCTTTGTAACAGGCACATCCAACTTTTAAATAGGTATTTTTTTTTGTTACACTGGTATTTCTGTCGGATTGATTAATTCTACTCTATTTCTATTAATGTCATTTGTTATAACAAAAAACAAAAAACTCCTATAACATAGAAATTAGATTTGATATGTTGACATTAAAACCCGAAGAAATATGTTAATATTTAGAGGCCAGTAGATATTTACAGAAGTATTTAATAGTGTAATTGTTTTTATAATCAGCTTAAAAAAGGTTCTGACTGAATCTTTGAGGTGCCGATATTTCTAAGAAAGATACCCTGAGGTCATGAACATCTGCCCTGCTTTTGTTATTGTTAATTGCCTCGAACACATGTGCCATTACTCTTGGATTACATTGTTTCTAGGAAATTTTGGTGAATCAGTTACTAAACCCACTAGGCACCTAAACCAACTTTGAAACTGTCAAGATTAATTAGTAATTTAATTACCTATTGAAAGAAATAAAATTAGAAATGTAATTGGTGAAATTTAGTTATTTTTCCTTGTTTCACCCGTATACCTCCTTCCACCAACCAAATATCATAACCAAAACTCTTTTTAACAAATAAAGCTGTCCTTTAAGATTAGTTGAAAAAAGGTTACACAGTATGATGTTCAATGGGACCAATGGAATAAGAAATATTCACCATAGATCCAACCACTAGCAATTAGATTACCATCTACCATTGTACATTATTTGAAATTATGATATTATTCACCGTCACACCAATGTTCCCCAAGTGGGGTGTCAGAGGTGTACTAAGTTCACCCACTTTTCGCTGACAATGTTAGATCCAATGTAATATGGGGTGAGCCTATTGCCATATACAGGGCACAATTCCAGACTACAGACTAATACTGGGAAGTTTTCATGCGAAAAACTACATTTGTCTGACTTAGGATTTGAACCCAGGACCTCGTGATCACAAAGCGATGCGAGACAGACAATAGATATTATTCATTGTGTTTACAATTGTTATTCAGCAGTCATTTGTGAATGATGGTTGGTGAGGCCTATAAAGTATTATGATAATAAAGGAAAGAACCTGTTGGAACTCTGTAATCCTCTGAAGTCCGCAAGGGATCTGGCGTGATGATATAGATAGATAGATAATAAAGAGAAAATACCTGATTATATGTTTCTGTAGCGATGGCTTCGTGTAGTGGACTACGTGCTGAGTTATCTGCCATATGGAAATGGGCAACGCAAGAAGCACAAACCCTGCACCAACCAGAGCGCCTTGATCAGACTTCTTCGATTCATTGTTTAATGAATGAACTATTAATATGGGTACTAATACAATAATTAAGATGACATATAAAGCTATTAAGAAAGGCCTAATCCATAGTCTCCATTGACTGAAGAACGTAAAAACAGTAGAGGAACACATTTTAAATCAAAACTTTTCCGACACTTTCACGTAACATTAAATGACATTTTTTGGGCTTCACGTATAATATACAGTGGAAGTTAATCGTAGTACGTATAACAAATTAATAACTATTCAGATTATATCTGTTTTCCTCTGTTTACAACACACCACAGCAACAGAGTTCTTTCTTTAAGATCAGCTGTCACTGTCAATGTCATTTTTTTTTTACAAAATAGGGAAGCGAATCAAATGATCAAAAGCAAATCAAAATAACTCAGTCACTCATTCATATTTTTCACAGACTATAAAATATTGACTCCAAAGAATTTTAGTTCCAGTCATGATCATGCATAGCATAAACTGATTTGTATGCTATGCTCAAGTGAGCATTCACAAAGTATTTTTTCATTCTTTTAATTATTGTATAGTCTTTGCACCTTTAGTTAGTGTCACAGACATGTAGTCAGTCTACAACTGTGGTCCACTCACATCTTAGTTAGAGCATATACCTTACTCTAATCTGAGGTCTACTTCAATTTCTTTGGTTTGCACCATGTAATGGTCTACAAATCCGATAATGCCTAGACATTGACAAACTTTATGATTTCGAATTAAAGTAATATTGTTGATAGTGCTCTTGCGGTGCGGTGTATTTGAGGTTCACATTATTAATACATATTGAAGCAAAAATATTCAATGTTTCTTATACGGTAGATTCTTTGGTCGATGAAGGCCATACGGGCACTTCGAGTCCTACATCAATAAAATAGTCAATATAGCACAAATTTATTGAAAAAGTATTGTATGTTTACATATTAAGTCAAAAATTGTTGTTTCCAAATTCCATACCTGCCAATGAAATAATCAAATTTTTGAAATATTTGTTTAACATATTTGTTGAAAGTTTTGATAGTAGCTGAGATAATTTATTTTATTACCTACTCCAATCACTTCCCAAGTTCCTATTACTCTTTTCCCAAAGCTGGACTAAAGAATTTGATATTCTACGAGTTTTTTCTTGCGAGTAAGACTTCATGTTCAAATGTAAAATTTGGTATACTAATGTGACCGTTTACTGCTGATAGGACCAACCTTCCCCCCCGGGGGGGGGGGGGGGGGGCATTCCTAGCGCATACTGCCACATGGCGGGTTTTGATGTGGCAGTTATGTGGGGCTCGCACCCACTAAAACCCCCCGGGGTCCTGCCGTAGGAATCGCCAGTGGCATAACATCTGAAGCGCGGGCGGGCCTGGTCTGTTTCGCGCAGACCTCGTCTACATCCCGTGCTCTTCGTGTGAGGGCGCGCAGGACGCAGCGCGATTCCTTCACGGGCCTGTCACTGTTCAGGCGACCGGTTGCCCTTGCCCGGCGCCCGCAGGCCTATGTTCATGGGGGGGCGGAGGTCGTTTGCGGCTTTCGCCCGACGCGTCTTCTGCGAGCAGGATTGGAGGAGGTCTCCTCCCGCTCCCGCTCAGCCTCTTCTTTTGCCGTCAACACAGCCTCACAAAAGGCGACGGTTGCCGCTGGTAGGACCAACCTAGACCAACCTTACTCAATCGAACCAACTGGGACCAACACTATTAATATTGCCACACACAATAATTAATTATAGGAGGAAAAAAAACATTTTACAGGTGTGTGGTTTTTATAAAGCAAAAATGGTTTTGGTTAAAAGTTTTTAAATTCTATTTATTAGTTATGATAAACAGAGCTTTATCAAATGCTCTATCCCATTTGATTTCAATGTAATTATTTGTTAAACGTGATCCGCGCATTTATATATTTACAGTTATACGCGTAACACGTATTTTGTGCATCGAAGTCAAGCATTGAATTAGGCCACATAGCGATCTCTCCCTAAAATACCGCTGTTCTGGTTGTCGACGTATCAACCTAACGTGAGTTTGTGATTTGTAAGTGATCCACGCAAGGACTTTTCTGTAAAGACGACACTACACAAAAATCAGGAACAAATACGAAAGATAGTGTTATAAAGTGATATATTGCCAGTCGATAATTCGTATGTTTTCGTAAATGGGTCACCTCGCCATTCTTATAAGAATCAAGTTGTTTTGTGATTTTATACTATTCGGTGCTTATTTGGATTCCCGTTTAGGTGTTAGCGTAGCGTTTATTTAGTCTATTATTTTGGTTTATATTTGTTTGATTTCGTAGATTTGCAAGGCGGGAGAGTGATGTTCATAAAGTCCGCGACCTGGTAATGTGATGTCATCTAAAGGAGAAACTGAGGCCGACTCTGGCACTGTGTCGCCGAATTCGGTAACATTGAAGAATGAGCCAGTGAGTATGATTAAATAATTAGTACAGACTCCTTAGTTACTTATTTTCTCACACATACCCATGTCTCATGGTCTGTCATGAGCTTCTGGTATCCATGGAATAAATATTTTCATGCCATAAAGGTTGTTACTGGGACTTAGATTGACTATTTTAAGAGTAATAACTTACACTCAATTGTTGTTGCTAAATTTTGGCATAATGGTCATTATAATATAGTCTGGATATAATGAATTTAAAACTCATTATGTAAATTAGATCATTTGTATTGCAACAAATTCCTTTTACGGCCAGTTTTAATATTCAACTCAAGTATGGATTTGCTTACTACGGATAGAATTTTCACATATTTTGTATGGAAAAGCTGTCAAAATTCCACTGACTTGAAACTGGCCATTAGACAGTATAAGAAAACTTAGAACTTTAAGTAATTTAAAATAATTGTAATGTAAAATAAATAATTTCTTCTTTAGTTAATGATGTGATTGTGAAATTATTTAACTTATATATAATATATACCAAATAGTTAGTAGAATAGCTTCTGACAACTTCAATTAATTACCAAGAAAAATCATATAAAATATGTATTGATAGGAATGTCAATTGATAGGAACCATGTAATTGATTAAGCATTTAAATTTATTCCACACAATAATTCTATTTATCTATCTATATTGTCATGCTAGATCCCTTGCAGGGATAACACAATAATTCTGATCTAATACACCGTCACGCTTATATTCCCCAAGCGGGGGCGGCAGAGGTGTACTGAGTACACTCACTTTTCGCCGACGATGTTAGGTCCCACGCAATAGGGGGCGAGCCTATTGCCATATACCAGGCACAATTCCAGACCCGGACTTATCCGACCTAGGATTGGATTTGATTTGACCAATGAGGCAGCCAACAATCTAATATTTATCTATATTATTTTTAATAAGAATGTATGTGCATAACATGTTATGTCCTCCACTCCGATCTAGGTCTCGAACCTATTCGCGCCTTTATTAAAAAGGCGTCAACACGTCACTTCGCGAACGCATCTACCCATGCGAATCCGTTAATCGTAGCCACCGCCGACTACGATCTCCCCCCCGACGCCTGCCGCCACCGCCGGCCGCGACATTTTCTCACCGACCCCCCCGATGCTTTGTCATCCCTTCTTTCCGCTCAGAATACGGGCGACGACGACGACGTAGTAGTAGATCCCCTCCCATAGCCGGCGGTTGACCGGTGCACTTAGTAGTGCACCCATCAGGGGGATGGACTGTCCCAGAGTATGTCGCCTCTTGCCCTTCTGGCTGGCTAGAGCGTAGTGGTTGCACGCTCGTCTTTAAGTCCGGTGAAGCTGTAAAGGCCTCGCGGCCAACAGCGTACATCATTCACACACACACACACATGTTATGCAATGAATACTGTATGACAACATGAATATGAAGTGTCTTTGAGTCATATTTCTTAAATGAATTTTTGGATGTTTACAGTAATGACCATTTTCAGGAACATATAATTATCACTTGACAACCATAGTAATAATACAGTCTCAAACTACCTAACACAATCTGCATGGGAATAAGTCATGTGACTGACAGGTTTATTATTAATAAAATATACTTGTGTGATTGTTTTTCAAAAATCATGACAATATTTTGAACAATTTTCAGGTACCTACTAATAGCAAAGAAACTCCGAAAAGGGGTGGTACATTATTGAAATGTACCACCTGCAACAGTTTTAGTACATTAAGTAGTCGCGCCCTAACCACACATATGGCCCAATGCTCACCAGATAACAACAATGTGGCGGCCACACAGAATGCGGACCCTCGGCCGCATAGAAAACTATTCGAGTGCGATGTATGCAATATGAAGTTCTCGAATGGCGCCAATATGCGTCGACACAAAATGCGACACACAGGAGTGAAACCATACGAGTGTCGCGTTTGCCAAAAAAGATTCTTCAGGAAAGATCACTTGGCGGAACATTTCACAACACACACCAAAAGCTTGCCGTATCATTGCCCAATATGCAATCGAGGATTTCAGCGCCAAATTGCCATGCGCGCGCACTTCCAAAACGAGCATGTTGGACAACATGACCTTGTCAAAACTTGCCCCCTGTGTAGTTATCGCGCTCCCACCATGAAGAGTCTTAGGGTTCATTTTTTTAACAGGTAATTTCTTCAACTCCTTTCTATATATATTATGATTGATACATTTTATGTGATGATTATGATAATGAACAAAAACTAAATTAAATATTAGTCAGTTATGTTGATTGAACACTAGTTTTAAGTGGTTCAGAATGCAAATCTTGGCTTGTTTGCTGGCAATTATCAAAATCTATCTGCAGATCATTGGAATGAAGACAATCAATAAAACAACCTAACAAGTGTTGTTTATTTGAAAAGGGTTGCTGTGTGCTAATTTATTAATTGGTTTAAGGCTCTTTGCCTGTTATAATAATATAAGATAATGATTTTATAAGGGTGGATTATTTATTTGTTTATTTTATTAAAAAAAACGTAGGATTTATTCCTGTGTCGTGGGTGCGTTTACGAACATGAAAATTTACATACACCAATACCCAGATCGACACAAATAATTCTGGATCACACAAAGATTTGTCCCGTGCGGGAATCGAACCCGCGAGTTTTAGACACCGTGGACGAAGCGGCTTAAGCTCTTAACCACTGCGCTCAATCGGCCATTGGGACAGAAAAATTCTCGAGTGGCGACCACGTACCAGAAGACGTGGAGTGGGCGGGCCCCCTACAAGATGGACGAAGCCGGTCGTTCTGGTGATCTTTGAGGAGGATTTGCCTTGCAGTGGACATCTTTCGGCTAAAAATAAACAAAAAATATATCTATCTATATCATCACGCCAGCTCCCTCGCGGGGTAGGCAGAGAGTACAGAGTTCCAACAGGTTCTTTCCTTACATACCTCTCTGGTTTCCTCCACTCTCATAGTTCGTCTCATACACACTCGCCGGTTACGGAGACTCTTAACTTCCTTCAGATAAGACACGGTCTATTTGGTCATGGTAAGATAGTCTAGGTCTTCCCCGGCACCTACATCCTTCCACTTTCGCATTGTATATCTGTATATCAAAAAATATATATATATATATTTAAATTCTATTTTACAGACACGGTATCGACCTTGACAACCCAGGTCCCGGAAATAACTCCTCAGTTTCTCTTCTTGCTGCTGGTATTGCCAATGCCGCATACGCGGATGGCACAATGGATCCCAACGCCATCAATGCTTTAGGAGCATTAGGATCCAGTCTATCAGTATCTGTGGCTGCTACTTACTCGGACAGTGGAGACAGCAATGGAGCTCGTTCTGTGGATAATGCCACACCACCTATGCACTATTTGACACCACACGTCGAAATATCCATGGCCGATAATAATGAAACATTTTCACCTGGCCAGAACCATTTAAACAACTCAGGTAATTGTGAGAATTTTTTGTAAGAATATTTCACTTATTATACTGTTTTTAGGTGTACCTGTCTAGTTCTTCTTTTCGCGTTTATGTTTCAAATTTGTCTCGCCAAGTAAGTGCTCATCTCAATCGCGCCACGGAACGTCATTCCGATCTCTGTCGCCAACCTATTGGCGCGTTTATTAAAAAGGCGACAACCCGATATTTCGCGAACGCGTCCAATCACAGGAATTCGCTAATCGTAACCGCCGCCGACTATGAACGTGTTCTCACCGACCCTCCCAATGCCCTTACATCCCTCCTTTCGGATCAGACACAGACCTCGCCGGCGAGGTCGAAGAATCCCTTGCCCGCCGCCGCAGCACCTCGTCGAGACACCTAGTATACGCCCTAGCCGAGGCTGTTCCTCCTTGAGGCGCCCTTGAGCTACTTGCCCTTCTGGCTCGAACGTAGTGGTTGCACGCTCGCCCTCTAATCCAGTAAAGCTGTAAGGGCCCCGCGGCCAACAGCGTAGATCATTCACACACACCCACACAAGAAAAATTGTACCACCCGTTCAACACTTCCCTTGTACAGATGGTGCTGTACAAAGGGCAGATACCGATTGGCCTAAAGGGCACCTGATGAGGTGCAACATAGTATGTAAGGTCCCACCACAATTGCAGGCTGTTAAATTTGAAACTTTAAACCTCCATTTGCACAAACCCCTGCATGGTTTTAACATGATCAGTATTTTTTAAGATCAGCAAATACTTTTTTGATCTCCTATTATTTCTTTTGTATAAACCTAACTTACAAATTGACAATTTTAAATCTGGCAAATTTACTGAGTTCTTAGATTTACGCGAATATTACACATGAAATAAAACTATTTTACGGATTTTATCGCGGTTTATTTTTGATTTTTAGTTCCCGACGTTTCGAGTGCTTTGCAGCACCCATGGTCAGTCCCTCCCGTGATCATGGGTGCTGCAAAGCACTCGAAACGTCGGGAACTAAAAATCAAAAATAAACCACGATGAAATCCGTAAAATAGTTTTATTTCTGGCAAATTTGCCATTTGGCCATGTCGATATATATTAACTATCAGTTCAATGGATTTTCAACTTTATAACAGTGCTATGGATCCTAGTAATATTATAAATGTGAAAGTTTGTATGTGTGTTATTTATTTATTTATTCTTTATGCACTTATGTATGGCGGACCTAATGCCTGAGGCATTTTCTGCCAGTCTACCTTGGGGTGATGTGGAAACAGCTGTGGTAGGTGCGAAAAATAACGCTTATTTGAAAACAATGCAAAGAATAGTAAGAAAACAAATAGGACTTACAGACGAACTAAAATATTTAAAACACAAAACTAAATACATACCTATAATAAAAGATATATTTTACATAATACTCAATCACGAGAAATCGGCTGAACGGATTTGTATATTTGGCACACAGATAATGTATTACCTGGATTAACTTTTTATGCCGCAAAAATGTTAGGTTTCTGTCTAAAGTCAACGCCAACGCGGGCAGAAACTAGTTGATTATAAATGTAGCGGTTATGCTTTCCTTTTAGTGACCATGCACACAATTTGCAAAAACGCGCGGAACTTGATGACCGTATGGTTAGCGGGGATATTGGTGTTTTTATAGATAATAAATTCTTTTTTTTCTGGAGTTATTTAAACGTATGCATATTTTTTGAAATAAAACTTAGCACACGAAGGTCACGTTGTGAGAAGGACCTGGAACAACGGGAACTAGAGTGTATGCACTCTAACTTTTGCTACGAATCTACTTGAGGTAGCTTCTCTAGTATATAGTACGGTAAGCGACGGTAAATAAAGCACATCGGCTACAGAGGGAGATAATCGGATACTTTCGGCTTCGTAGAGCGTCGTCTCCGTCACTTAGTACATTATGTAACGTGTTGTCGCATTCGTCAGCCCTCTTTCAATGTGCATTATTTACCGCCACTTACTATACAAGGTGTAACATAATAATCGCAAGACCTGAAAGTAGTTTGTTCCAAATCAATAAATGTATTGATTCCAACTATTTTAATGTATAATATTTCTTTAAAATTTGCAAAAAATGCTGTTACTCCCTAAATTGATTCTTGGTTCAAACCAATACGGAGATTTCAAATGCATTTCTAAAACGTATTTCTCAATTCGCACACATACGAGTTTCATTGTTAATTGGGGTGTAAAAGTGTTTAAAAATATTAAATTTGGAAAAGTGGTTTTTAAAATTATCTAATCATGATACACCTTGAATATAATAACTGTGGTGGTGTAATAGTGTTGTACAATGTGGGTTGGTTTGTTCGTCAGAGTCGCGCATGAACGGCGAGGGCCCCAGCTCGCCGCAGTCGGGCGACAGCGCCGTGGCCAGCAGCTCGCTGTCGGCCGGCATACCCACCAACATCACTCCGTCCATCACGCTCATACCTATCAAACAGGTAAGATTACTATTGACACCGAAAACCTATGCAACTAAAAAAAAATATCCATAGTGCAATACGCAATTTTTTATTTACTTAACCCGCAATTTTTTTTTTATCGTAGCCCACACTGCCATGTATTCCTGTGTCGTGGGTGCTTTTACAAACATGAAAATTCACATACACAAATACCCAGACCGGAGCAAATAATTGTGGGTCACACAAAGATTTGTTCCGTGCGGGAATCGACTCTCGGCTATTAGACGCGTTTATATAACTTACAACAGCTCCTACATTTTCTTATGACTATTTTATAGGTAACTAGCTGTTGCCCGAGGGGACGCACGCGTATATTTTGTAATTTGACATAAGTAGGTCGGTATTTTCGGAATAGCACAAATCGTGTATACTATTCCAAGACCTAAGACACCTCCATACTAAGTTTCTTTAAAATCCGTTCAGCCGTACTAACGTATGGAGAAACAAAAACTATCCTGCAGGTGTCGTGTATATAAAAAGTAACCTAAAATAATCACTGAAAAGTCCTCCATCTTCCATTGGCACTCTATATCAAATCGGTTACGCCGTTTGAAAAATTAGCACGGACAAATAAAGATACAAAGAAAAATTTTAAAACACGTGTTTGGGTTTTATTATGGTGAAAATAACTATATAAGCTTAAAAAAGATTCTTTATTTCAACATCACAGATCGACGCATGAATTATGTTTATTATTATTCTCGTGCAGGAATCGTACACGCGACTATAAAGTAAGCTGAGCGGTCTACGTTTTAACGCATAAACTAAGCCGCCATCGTTTTGTAAAAGTATTTGGAACGTCAATTTGGAATTAGTAAAGTTTCGTTTCAGAACAATTTTAAAAGCTTCCTAGGCCGGAGATTATAGGGCTTTTATTTCGCCACAAAATAAGATTGATAACTACGCAGGCCAATAGAAAAATGCATATTGATATGAATTTATATATCACTTATACAGATAGTATCGATATGAGCTAGTGTATAAACAAAGTATCTTGTAGTAATATTTTACGACCTAAGAGACTTTCATATTCTATCTATCTATATCATCACGCCAGATCCCTTACGGGGTAGGCAAAGAGTACAGAGTTCCAACAGGCTCTTTCCTTACATACCTCTCTAGCTTCCTCTACTGTTGACTTTCATATTGTTTAATTAAAATCCGTTTAGCAATTTTATTTCATTATAAATAAATAACAGGTATCCCGCAAGACCCGCGTAGCCATAATGCGTGTAGCGATAACTTTTATATTCATTAAATATATTATTTTATCAACTCCCACCAGACACTCTTGTCATTTTTCTCTGTCAACAATCTCTATTAATGAGTTACGTCTTAGCCTGTTCAGGTGGTACTTAGTGGTACTTAGTAAAATATAAATTAAACCATAGCGCGATCTTATTCAAAGCTAACGCCATCTCATAGAACAACACATACTTTATACACAATAACTAGGTACTTATAGTCTTATCTGAAGGTCAAGTCAAGAGTTTCAGTAACCGGCGAGCGTGTATGAGACGTACTATGAGAGTGGAGGAGGTCAGAGAGGTATGTAAGGAAAGAACCTTTTGGAACTCTGTACTCTCTGCCTACCCCGCAAGGGATTTGGCGTGATGATATAGATAGAACTAGGTACTTTCTTCCTGAGAAGGATTACCAGTTTATTATCATAATTTTGGTAAATTGGCTGTGATCGAACCATTTTCTGTCTACCGATCAGGTGGAATAATAATTAAAAAAAGGTACAGTAAGAGTCAGTATTGCGCTCCGATGAGTTCCTTTTTATTTGTATGAGAACTAAGTTAGTATGTAACAAATTTTGTCACTATATATCATATCAGTCTTCTTGTAAGAAAACACAGTAGGTCGGTTGTTCATGGTCATGATCAAAATCATGTTTAGGCATCTTAAACAAGCGAATATGTAAAGTTTCGTGTCCGAGTCATTCATCGTTAAAGAGTTCACTCCCTAGAGACAATCCTGTCTGCATTATCGGTTCATGAAAGAAATCATATTTGAGTATCTAAATCAAATGTGTATAAACAATTTGGGGTGCGTGCTATTACCACTGAAGAGTTTCTTCGTGAGAAGACGAACTCGAGTCCAGTATCAGTTCATGGAGCAATTCATGTGTAGGCAAAATCACACATTTTAACATAGCATTGCATCCCGTGACTTACAGTAATACGAGTAATATGTACAGATCCGGCTTGGTTACAGTTTTATTATGTATTGTTATGTACAGTTTTGTTATGTATAGATGTGTAGATGAGTAATTTTAGGAATATTTATGTTAACTAAAAATAATTTATTTTTATATAAAGTGTAAAATCTTGGGATAATGTAGGAACTGACAATATTTTGTGTGTCCAATTTTTTCACAAGTTTGTTTCCTTTTTGACTTCGTAAGTAAATACTTACGCTTTGGTTACCACTTATTACACTTATTGGTTACCACTGCTTAAATAAGCAGTGGTAACCAATTTTGCCGAATCCACATAGTTGTAATTACGATATTTAGAACTTTAATAAATCGTTTATCGAAAATCTATGTGTAATGTGTCGTTACTTGCTAAGAACAATCAATGAAACAGCGTCGTGAGGTCGCCTATGTTAAAGAAATCTTACCAAGTTTTCGAAAGACACAAAAAATTGCGAAAAGTTCGTCACCTGGAAACAAAAATTGGTATCTGCATACTCCATAACTTCTGAGATATTATATTTACAATCAGATTATTTATACTTATTCCAACTTCTCCGACATTACTTGCAGGCCGCGAGCATTTCCCCAGCAAAGTTCCTCGTCATTTTGTGTCCAAATGTGATACTAGTAGCTTACCAATAATCCATTAACTAGTTCTTCAGAGCATTTCCTAATCAGATGATGGCGTACAAATAAGTTTAAAATAGCTAATTAAAATACATAGAAACTCTGTAATTGAAACAACTTACCACGGAGTTGCATGGGGAAATATTTATCCTATTACACAATATAAATCAACAGTAATATAATTATCATTTCCCGATCAGGATACGTACGCTTTTTACTGTTTTTTTACGACTCAAATTTGCAAGTAGTTGGCCGCAATAAACTAAATCACATGAACAGTTAAGTAGCCATCTACACGAAAAATTAATCTTTCCAGGAACCAAACTCTCAAGAAGAAACTGGCGCTAATGAATTACGGGAAGGCGAAGCGAACGGTGGAGACAAGCGAGGTGTATCCTCGAGTCTGTCTTCTCTGATAAAAGTGTCGCCGCTTAAAAGCCTATTACGAGAAGATTTGCGCCGGCGTATCTCGGCTCGAGGACGTGCTCGCGGCTCAAGTGTACGTGTCTGTCCGCCACCACTCAATCAGATATTTTACGGGCGGTATTCACATGCTGAAAGTGTCGTTTCTGTTTCAGGCGTCTCGTGCCTCGCCGTCCGAGGGCGGCATCATCACGTCGACGCACGGCGACGCGGCCATGTTGCCTTCGTCTCTCGTATGTACGTTTTGCTCTATCACTTTCCCCGATTCGACGTTGTACTTTCTACACAAAGGCTGCCACTGCGACTCGAACCCGTGGAAGTGTAACATTTGCGGCGAGCAGTGCTGCAACGTGTACGAGTTCAACTCCCACCTGCTGAGCAAGAGTCACCAATGACTGTTTGCAGGGGGGCCGTTCGATCACTGACTTTATGTTTGATGATGCACTTCTCGTATGCAATTTGTGCATAGTACGTAAGCACTTCGAATATACTTCACCTTATACATTATTTTTATATCTACGATTTATGAATAATTGCTGTCGTCTCTACTCCGATGTCCGTTCTCTTCGGTAAAGTTATCTTTATTCTTATTTATATCAGGCACTGTATGTTGAAGTGCTTCGAATATGCTATGTGCTGAACGTCCCCCCGAAGCTATTTCTTTTGTTAAAAGTGCAAATTATGTCAAGGTATATTTTAGTAATTACGGTAGTTAAATGAGCGAAGATATTTATATGGATATTTTAGTACTTAAACGAAAAGGGGTAGAAGTTGTTTATTAAAAATTTAACATGAGGTGTCTAACATTCGAGTTAGAGAAGAAGTAAATTTAATTCGACGGAATTTACATTCCAAATTAAACCTATACATTCCATATCATGAGATTGACAAAAACACATTCTTTGGTGGGGAATATAGTGACTACCTACTTAAATCGTCTTAAAAATATTTATTGTTTTTGTCTTGCAGTACTTAACTGTACATTACCGTGATTTTGAAAAAATCAGATTTAGAGTATTTTTGGTGCGATAGTGAATTTTACAAATGTTTTTTAAAACTTATGGTGAAAAATGTACAAATTAATATATTTTTACATTTCGCTGTTGACAAGTTATAGAAAGGCTAAGCCTGAAGTCCGTGATTGTTTAATTATTGTGATTGTGTACAGACAGGAATTATAAATTCTACATTCCGTTTTTATTTATATTTCTCTATAATGCATATGATGCAAGTCCACGACTTATACTTAATGTACAAGTTAAATTATTTTGTTGTTATTATTTATTTTTCTAAAATGCTTATACATTCTTAGAAATATAAATTCCATTATGTACTTAAAATGTTAAATCTTTTATGATTATAGTCGAATAGCACTTTCTGTTTGGAGTTCCATTCAGAATGGTAGATAACTAATAAGTTTAATACATTTACTGCAACTGGTTTTGGAAGAATAAATAAATCTTTACGAGGAGCGTATCAGAGGCAGCTGCAGTGTATATATTATACGAGAGATGAGTGTCCGCATTAAGCACACCCTGCTCAATGATGCTCAAGCACAGGGCATGTCAGGTGTAGTACTCGCACAAACGCATAATAAAATTCTTTCAACTTCATTATGATAATTGTCTGAAATACTCTACAGAAAGATGCATGTGCTTAAATTGGTGCCGGTATATATTTACTTAGACGGATTATATTCTAATAAATTATTTGCGAGTTCAAGACTCTACTCATGCGATTATTAAACAAAAATTATCAAAAATATTTTTAAAGAAATGCTCAAACTTATGGTGAACGATTTTAATGATAGTTACTTAAAAAATACAACTTCTGTTACTAATACTTCTAAAGTAAATTATTTAAAATATTAAATAACATCTAAAATAATCTGATTTTTTTTTCGCAATTAGGAACGCAATTAGGAACTAGGTACCTATAGAGTTTTATTATAAAATAGATGTTAATTTATATAATAATTAGTGTATTCCTTCAATACATTCGACATCTGTTCCATTCCTTGTTTTAAACTGAGATTTACATTCCTTTAGCTATTAAGTACTTAATATCGGTTGTGGTCTTGCCTGATAAGTTTACTAAATTGACTTAGATGGAACTGAAATTATGTTTACCAACGAAGTTTATTTTGTTTTGTTGTTAATTGATCGGTATTAGGTTAGCAGTCGGCGCACGCGCACGGTAGTCCGTCCGTGGGTTGCACGGAAATAGAGAGTTACCTGAAGCGAGCAACACATATTTATTATATAGATATTCTTATATTGTACTGTTTCATTTGTTGGTTATGTAGAACTTGTATATGTTATATATTTTGGTCCCGTCGCGCCGTCGCAATTTGTTTTTAAGTATAGATTAACTTAAGAGCTATTAATATTATTAATCGGTAACCCCCATTGGGCGCCTTTACTTAATCCGTCCATATCTAATGATAGATATTGCCTTTAATATTTAATAGAGTAATATATTTTATAGATTTTAGACGTAATTAAGAACAGATCCTAAGTATAAAATGTTTTCAGAATGCAAAGGTTTAAAAAGTAGTTCTATTTATTTAACTTCTATTATATGAATGTCTGTAATACAAATAAAGTCAAAGGGAATCAACAAGTGAAGTGCAATAATCAGTTTGCCTATCGTCACGTAACTTTTGATTTATTTGTAATGCAGTTATAAACATTTTTGATTGTTGCGGTTTGAATAAAATATTTTATTTTTTTGTGTGCTAGTAATACAACTTACAAACGTATTCGAAGTTGTTTTAGAATTGTTGACGTAAAAAATATCATCATATCAGTAGATACAAACAGTATTTTTAAAGTAACAGTAGAATTTCTCGACAATCTGAAGCAAACATGTTAATTATTTATTTGAAATTATATCTGAGCAATGTGACTTCATATTGATGGAACATGGTTCTACTTTACAATCGGTCATGTTAAATTTTGTACCATATTTTCTTGTAACAGATTTTTTAGTGTAGCGATCCTCACCTTAATACCAAAACACAGCTTACCAACATTATAATTTTATTTTAAGTTGTTTTGTATGTAATGTAAGATAGACAAATTATCATGGTTGAAAGCAATTTCATGAAACTGTGAGCAGATCCTCGTTATTTATATTTATTGCCGTTACATTGTGGTATGTTTATTTAAAAGCAATGTAAGTATACAGTTGTAATAATCTTACAAAATGATTTATTAGTTGTAAAGAACCAGTTCGGCATCACGAGTGATAGTTACTATATCAATTTTAGCAGATTGTGCCTTAGATCAATAGTGTAATGATGACTATAAAAATAGGTGTGCATTTGGAAGTAACGGTATATTCATTATTATATACATACAGTTATGAAGTCCGAGAAATTAAATAAAATGTTATTTATTTATATACTTATAGAAAAAAAAAACATATTTACAATATGGCTGTTTGCTTGTTTTTATATACAAAAATTTTATTTGCAGTTGATAAAAATTGTTTTATCTCTTTGTGAGGTCTAGGATTATAAACAAATGGTACTTATTACCAAGTATGTAGTTCTATTTATTTACTTTATAATAATTTGGTAAAGGGTCTAATGAAATATTAATAAACTATGACATACGAATGCAATCTATTTATTTAATTTATTGTTAAACTTCTCTGGTAACCTATACTAAGGACCTATACAAAAATCCCCACCAAAAGTCCGATCATTGAATCCCCCAAATTGAAATCTGCCGCCCGTTTTTTTGTTTATGTTACCGTTTGATTATTTACTTATATGGATCCCGATGTGTGAGAGTAACGTATTTGTCAATATCCTTTACTTCACACTCTGGCACTTCACACTCTGGCACTCCACACCATCCTTGGCTGAGGTGCCTGGGGCGGGTTGTAGCACTTACCCTACTTTTGCACGAGCGCGTTGGTAAAGCGCTGGAATGAAATAAATGGCTATCAGCACCGCGCGTTGAAAAAGCGTCCGTGCCAACGAGGGGTGCGTGTCGGTAATGGCAAGATGGCTACGTCACAAAAAATAATCTGCATAAAACAAAAAATGCCGCGTAACTTTATGACTGCGGAGTTACATAGCTAGGATGTTGCAAAGATAATAACATCTTATGTTTCTCGAGTTCTTTACAATACCTATCTCAGTGCCTTTTAGTGCACAAGTAACCATATTTTTGGAATAAATCTTAACACTCGAATGGGTCACGTTGCGATAAGATCCTGGTTGAAAGTGAGCTAGAGTGTATGTATTCTAATTTTTGCTCCCCGCTAAGTGGAAGGAGGCGGACGTCATAGGCATTCCCAAGCCCGGCAAACCTTGCAATCTCCCCGCGAGCTACCGCCCTATCAGTCTCCTCAACTCCCTGGCCAAGATATACGAGCGCCTACTTCTGGCGAGGCTAGAAGACTTCGTAACGTCCAGGGATATCCTTATCGACGAGCAGTTTGGCTTTCGAGCCAAACACTCTTGCGTCTACCAAGTGCACCGCATCACGGAGCACATCCTCTCCGGTCTCAATAGACCCAAACCCATCTACACGGGCGCCCTCTTCCTAGATGTCGCGAAGGCATTCGACAAAGTCTGGCACAACGGCTTGATCTACAAGCTCTACCAATTGGGTGTGCCGGACAGACTCGTGCTCATCTTACGAGACTTCTTGTCGAATCGCGCCTTCCGTTATCGCGTCGAAATGACGCGCTCCACTTCCCACTCCATCAGTGCTGGAGTCCCACAGGGCTCAGTTCTCTCTCCGCTCCTGTTTAGCCTTTACACGAACGACATTCCTCGTTCGAGTAAGGCGCATCTAGCCCTATTCGCGGATGATACCGCTCTCTACGTCTCGCATAGGAATAAGGGTTTCATTACCAGACACCTTCAGGCATCCGCCAATTCCCTAGGGAATTGGTTCAGGAAGTGGCGTATTGAGGTGAACCCGGACAAGAGCGCTGCGGTGTTCTTCTCCAGAGGTGCCACCCCGCGCCACTCCCTGCGCCGCCCTAGAAGTAATCTCGGCCAAGTGACCATGTTCGACCGACCCATTCCCTGGGGCCAAAGAGGTCAAATATCTAGGGGTCACCCTAAACAGTACCATGTCCTTCGGCCCGCACATCAAGCGGGTCCGTCACCGAGCATCATTTGTGCTCGGTCGGCTCCATTCGTTAATCTGCAAGCAGAGTAAAATGTCCCTTAGAAATAAGGTGACACTTTACAAAACTTGCGTTCGACCCATCATGACTTATGCGTGTGTTGTGTTCGGGCATTCGGCCCCCTCTCACATCGATAAACTCCAAGTGGTTCAAAACCGCTTCCTCCGTAAAGCCGTAGGAGCCCCCTGGTTCGTACGGAACGTCGACCTTCACTCCGATCTAGGTCTCGAACTTATTCGCGCCTTTATTAAAAAGGCGTCAACAAGTCACTTCGCGAACGCATCTACCCATGCGAATCCGTTAATCGTAGCCACCGCCGACTACGATCTCCCCCCCGACCCCTGCCGCCACCGCCGGCCGCGACATGTTCTCACCGACCCCCCCGATGCTTTGTCATCCCTTCTTTCCGCTCAGAATACGGGCGACGACGACGACGTAGTAGTAGATCCCCTCCCATAGCCGGCGGTTGACCGGTGCACTTAGTAGTGCACCCGTCCCCCTACAGCGACTGTCCCAACCGAGGGCACCCTCGAGTATGTCGCCTCTTGCCCTTCTGGCTGGCTAGAGCGTAGTGGTTGCACGCTCGCCTTTAAGTCCGGTGAAGCTGTAAAGGCCTCGCGGCCAACAGCGTACATCATTCACACACACACACACATAATTTTTGCTAAAAAGAAAATAGTTGAGGTGGCTTCTGTAATACGTTGTATGTAATAACTCAATGCCATTAATTTGGTTTCTTTTTCTATCTATCTATCTATCTATAACCTCACGCCAGATCCCTTGCGGGGTAGGCAGAGAGTACAGAGTTCCAACAGGTTCTTTCTTTCCATACCTCTCTGGCTTCCTCGACTCTCATAGTTCGTCTCATACACGCTCGCCGGTTACGGAGACTCTTGACTTCTTTTTATCGCATCATTATCATTATATTGGATACTACAGAATCAATAAACATGGCAGGGCATTGAACGGTAAGTGTTGATTGATATGGCGGGTATTAGATAGCCAAATCACAAAATCGCGAGAACTGAGGTAAAGATCTGGCGAATTCAACGATTGGACTTTGACATAAACATATCACCCCAGATATTTTCCGTCGGGTATAAAAGTAAAAGTCTGTGAAAACGGCCGGTATGTCTCCGGCTGGAGTGTAGTTGTTGCCTCGTCCTCTTGCCCGGTGAAGCTGTAAAACCCCTCGGCCAACAACGTAGATCATTCACACAGCACACGGCCGGTATGTCTAGGCCGTCTCGGTTAATAATTAAGTACTTCCTGAACGTATATGCACAAAAGTTCTTTCGCCTACTCCCTCTGTTGAGTCCGGCAAAGATATGTCGATGATCGGTAGGTTGTGATCTTGGATCATGAGGTTGTGAGGATTGGTTTTACTGACAGACTTGTAACAAGACTGGTTTTACTAAATTAATTAAATATGCTTAGATGATATACTTGAAAATGATCTATCAACTATGCACCTTGTCGCGTGTGTACTTCCATGGTAACTCATAGATAGTAAACAACGACTAAATTATTAAGATAATATATTAATGTATGCGTGCAATGCAGGTAAGTGATTGTGACCAAAGATGAAAATGAATATCCGTTATGACATATTTTTTGGATCCCTCTACAACTTCATGCGAAAAGTATTCCAGATGGCATAATGAAATGAATGTCGTTGTTGTGAGTGAAGAAGTTGTTTGTGACACTTTTCTGAGCTGTCAATTGTAGCAAGTGAAGTGAAGTGTCAAAGTTTTGTTGACAAAAAGTTAACTTTTCCTAATAATTCTTCAAAACTTTCGTATATTCCAAAAGTGGCTCAAAATAGTGGGTAGTTTAGAACTTATTAATAAATTTGAAAATTTTTCAAGGGTAATGGGTAAAACTACGGAAGTTGATGACGATAACAACCCTACTTCTCAAGAATTCGATCCAACAAAGTTATTGGAAGCAGCTTTACAGCAGATGGATGGGATTATAGCGGGTACGTAATAATTGTTGTATAGAATCCCAAATCCTCACCGAAATTAAATAATAACAGATCGCATTGAACGAACTAACATTCTCTTGTAACTTAATGCTCCATTGAGTATTGAGGTCTTTACTTCCTCATTTACATTGCTAATACTGAAATTAGCTAAATATTCTGTATGATGAGATAATCTTTCGCTTTATTTACGTATATCATTGTCTTGCCAATAAAAAGTATTTTAAACTTTAAAGATATTTGTTTGTGATTTACTTTAATGAATTTATCCATAATTTTATCCATTCATCGACTAACTGATATTTTACAATGTGCTGTCTAAAAAATAGATCTGTAGATGATCAAACATGTATTATCAGTATATGTCAAGCCTCTATAAGAACATAGAAGAAATTAAACCTTGATTATACAGGTAGAAAATATGCTAGTAGAAATGACTAACAGATCGTCCTCCCAACGAAGTCCTATAATCCAGTATTTATCTATCTATATTATCATGCCAGATCCCTTGCGGGGTAGCTAGAGAGTACAGAGTTCTAACAGGTTTTTTCCTTAGAAACCTCTTTGGCTTACTCCACTCTTATAGTCTGTCTTATATATATTTGGCATAAATAACTTTACTGAGTTCTTAGATTTACGCGAATATTACACATGAAATAAAACTAATTTTCGGATTTTATCTGGATTATAGATCGGTCCAACAAAAATAATTAAGAAGTTTGAGGGTACCCCGGAACAACTATGCCTTTTGGACGTCTAACACCTCAGTCCCTCCCGTGACCATGGGTGCTGCAAAGCACTTGAAACGTCGGGTACTTAAAAATAAAAATTAAACCGCGATAAAATCCGAAAAATTAGTTTTATTTCATAAATAACTTTATCGACAGGCAAGAAATTAGCAAACACCATTTATTTGTTTGGCATATGTAACTTTGTTGTATGGGTCAAGATATACATTTTACACAGATAATATGGGCTGAGACCTAGGCTATAAGATATATCTTGACTAAATTAATTTTTAGCTGTATTTTAACAGTAATTTCTTTTTTATTTAAATTAAAAAAACATAGCCCTATACTAGGAATTCTTGTATTGTGCGTGCATTTACAAACATAAAATTGCACATGCATAAAGACTTAAACAAATATTTGCCTGTCTTTATAATGCAAGTAATTTTTTGTAGTAAAATTATTAGCAGTTATTTTACATAACTAGTAATTTTTTTGTAATAAGTGCAAAAAACGACGCAAATAATATTTATAATGAGTAGGTAAACTATTTTAGTAAAGTTATTTGCTTGTTATGTTGTAGAATATTTTCCTTTAACATCTGTCTGGAAAGCTATATAATATTTGTAAAGTCAAAGTCAAATTATTTTATTTGTGTTGGCCAATAAGAGCGCTTACAAACGTCAAAAATTATTACATTATTTACAACCACCACCGGATCGGAATGCAGCCTCACACTGAGAAGATCCCGCAAGAAACTCAGCGGGCTAGTCTTTTATCTTAATTGGACTGGCCTTTCTGCTTATCATTCTTTTTTTACAATATTCTGTTGTAAAAACTTATCACTCATAGGTATTGGCGAGAGTACTGAGATACACTGCTTCTGACTTAATCATTTAAAGGTATATGTGTAGTTGGTTGTGGCAACGCCTTTGTCCAGTGGTTAAGAGCTTGAGTTGCTCCACTCCCTGGATCAAGTAGTCATGGGTTCAATCTCTTCACTGCGCAAATCTTTGTGTAACCCACAAATTGTTTCGGTCTGGGTGTAGGTGTATGTAATTTTCATCTTTGTAAACATACCCACTACACAAAATAATTCTTATTTAGGGACATTCTTTTTTAAGAACAAGAACATTGTACTGTTGGAACTCTGTACTGTCTGCCTACTCTGCAAGGGATCATTGTTTCCGCAGTAATGCACACAATACATGCATACCATCACAAATATTTCCAAGAAGGGGTGATCAGAGCCTTTAGTTTTTTCCAATTATTTAACAAAAAAGGTCAAGTAGGCTAAGTAAAGTAATTTCTCCCTAGGGTAGAAGTTATACGCATAACATTTCTAAGTATTTCTGTTAAATAGAAATGTTTATCAGTTAAAAACTCTGTAACTTATCGATAAAGCATACGGTAAATAAATGTAATAATAGTGCAGAAATAGCTAACTCCAAAATTGCCTTCGCACGTCGCAAGAGATTTGTAAGCTCTGCAGGAAATAGGGGTGAGGTTTACGCGGGTGAGGGTGCAAACTGTTGAACAGAGGGTGGCCTGGCGCCAGTGCGCCGCCCGCACGCCGACGGTCCGGACGCCACGACGTCCTTGTGACCTGCAGGCTCGCGTCAAATTGCCTTCGCGATTATCATTCGTTATCGCACGATTACACATTCTACGCTATATTTTATATCCCCATGCGCTGTAGATCTTGTTTTATGTCCCTTAATGTATAAGAGTATTTGGTACAGTATCATATTAATTATATTACTTATTTACACAGTGCTGGACGACTTTTCTACAAGGAAGCGTATATATTATCGTTATGTGATTATTTTCATAGTCTGGCTTTCCCTGAATATAATGTTATATACCAATATAAATTTACATAATGTACAGCTCAATTTTATCCCTGCTAGGTAGAAACGTTAAGTGTAACCCAGACGACAATTTCGTTAATTTAAAAGATTCTACACAACTTTCATCTGTTATAGAAATTATATTGTTTACTAAATAGAGTGACATAAATAATATGTAGAAAATTGGTACTCTTAGAGATATAAGGTATACGAGTATGATGATCAATCTGCATATGAGTTTTATGCACTCATGCGAGTTTTATTGAATATAACTTTTTAATTGAACCATTGAAACAATATTTGAATACATCTACATTATTTTTATTAAACTACTAGCTCTTGTCCGCGGCTTTGCACTCGTTCATTTTGTAATTAAATTGAACTGCGCGTTTTTCTGGTTAAAAGGTCCCTGTATGTTCTTTCACGGCCTAAAATACCTTTATACTAAGTTTTATTAGAATCCGTTCAGCCATTAAAAAATAATAGCAATCCCGTAGGAACTATTGTTTTTTCCAAAATAGAAAGGATTCTGTACCGTAATTTGAGACTTATGATATCTTCATACTAAGTTTTATTAAAATCTGCTCAGCTCTGCTGAAACCGTGAGCTTATCCAGAATAAATAGTAGCCTAAAATAATTTCTAAAAAGGTCCTCTATCTTCCAGTGAAAGTCACGCTAAAATCGGTTCAGCTGCTCTGGTGATTAGCCCGGACAAATAATATTAATTTAAAGACCTTTTCTTTTTATAAAAAACAATCTTTTCTAGCATTAACACAACGAAGATAGCTTGTTTAGTTAAAGAGTTCTTATGGCCTTCCGGCTCCATCATCAGACCCTGGGCACCATCCCGGTGTAAAGTACATGTTAAGACAAAACCAACGAGCCCACACACGAGGGGCTTATATTAACTAGTTGAGTGGTTCCATTGGCTTTTCGGCTTCAGCATCAGACCCTGAACACTATCTGACTGTCTAGAGTTTGTCAATACGAGGGGGTTACGATGTATAAGTTCACATGTTCCTATAGACACCATCATCAGACCAGCTCTTTGGTACCATATAATTGCACTGTCACCGAACTCACATACGTATGCCAAATTTTAGCTCAATCGGATACCGGCAAGTACTTGTAAAACGGATCAAAAGATTTGAATCGGGAAGACAGACAGATATACGAACATTGCAAGTTTAATAAAAGCTTGTAAAAAAGATGCAAACGGACCTACAGACCGACAAACAACACAGTTTAAAGTTTGGCGTCATGCATATAGCAATATGAACTTTAGTAAGTCTTTATTTCGAAATCAGAGGCAGACTTTTTTACCTACTCGTATTGAATAAAGAGTAAAATAAAATTTATAAGTGCTACATTGAAGAGAGCACCAATTACTCACTATTTTTGAGCTAAGGGAAGGTAATAAATAACAGCCAATCAAACATGTGATGGTCTTTGTATAATATATGCAAAACTAAAATTTCCAGATTTTGAAATGACAATAAAGCGATGGGCTTTCTGTCTTATCAGATTATATTTATTATAAATTTACCGATAATTTGTATAAGTTGTTCTCCTGGACCCAGACAGTATCATCTAAAATTAGATTGCTAATGTGACACAGCACAACATTGCAACTTAATTCAATGCGGGGGTCACCAAAAGTCGAAATGATACTTAAATACACGATGTACCTAGTTTATGTATGTAAATCCTATCTTGAATACTTCCAACATTGTAATAGACAAGAAGAAGGGAATTTAATCTCAGTCGGATGGCGTCAAGATTAAATTTTTCGGCGTTTTTCTTATCGTCTGCATTCTCGTTCCACAAATATTTGCTTTGGAGCTTTTGTACTCTTTCTCTCGGCTTCAAATTCGCGTCTTCATGTTCTATGTTGCTGTAGTTATTATTATTTTAATAACTCATACCTCGCATTTAATTACGATGTTTGTGGTGTTTTATCACTGCTATGGTTGTATTAAATGTACGTTTCACTACTACCCGTATTACATTTTCTGACCTTCATGTAAACCATTAGTATTGAAGAAAATAATTATATCAGCCCATTGATGTCGTCCGCTGCAAGATGTAACCTTCCCCCAACGATCCCGAAATCCGGCTTTAAGCTGTACCAATGTACTCGTTCGGAATAAGCCTATATGCAAATAAAGTCTCAGCTGAACTGCAACTGAATCAAGAGTATTTAAAAGACTTAAATGGTGGTGTAGCAAATATAGTACCTGTCTTTTTAATGCTTTGTCAATATGAGCTCTAGTTGCGTTTCTTTTAACTACAAACTAGCATCGGATAGATTCATAATTTCCATTCCATTTGTGCGGGCCAGACCTTTTACTAGCTACAGTTTGTATACGTTCTTCAGGTGTACATTTTTTAACCGTTTCAAAAAGGAGGAGGTTCTATGTTCGGTTTTATGTATGCTTTTTTTTTTTTTTTTTTATTTATGTTCAGCGATATTTCCGTCAATTGTGGACCGATTTTGATAATTTTTTTTGCATTGGGTTCAGTATATCTCCAAGGTGGTCCCATATTAATTTTATTGACATTGGACCTTGCACTTAGAAGATACACCAGGGAACTCCTTAACGACAAACAATAGGCATGTGTAAATTGCGATATTATGGGTATTACGACAATCCTATAGGTACCCTACTATAGAATTCACTGGTCACTTAAAATTGTAAAATAAAAATCTTTTATAAAAAAAGGTAAACCGACTTCAAAAAGCAAAAAAATAAATATTTGAAGTCGGTGCCAAGTAACCGACTGCACCAACCAGCACCGACTCCAAATATTTATTTTTTTGCTTTTTGAAGTCGGTTTACCTTTTTTTATAAAAGATTTTTGTCGGTATTCTCATCAGTCCACGTGACCCCTTCCTGTCGACCTCCCACATCCCCCTGTGACCACTGAATGCGGGTAATCCCGTCGTGCGTAGGTCGCTTTCATTGTGGAAATATTTTTATTTAACAAAAGCTACGCGCAACAAGGATATGTTTTCTCTGGTATTTTGTGCTATTATACTCCTACCGATATCGTTAATGCTCCTGTCACATACGCTTGGCCAGTGTGCTTAAACCATGGATTTATTATGGTGTAAACAGACATATTCTGACGTAATAAATCTCCTAGTACTTTAGCAAATTAATTATATTTTCTAAAATCGCAAAAATAGAGCGAATGATCCTATTTACATATTTACCCTGCTCTGCTCAGTTACTTTTTTTTATCGTAATGTTTGCCAACAATTCGTGTGTGAAGTGGTAGGTTAGAAGCGTGTTTCCAATGTGTAAAGTGATGAATTACTAATAAGTGTATTGCTGGATCACCATGCCCTGGTGTTGGCATTTACCCGAGCACGTCACCAGATGGTGGCTGCTAGATATCTGCACTCAACGGCTATTCGCCGATGTCGACAGCACGGATTCCCAAATACCACAACGTATGCATTTTTATTATATCTTTCATGTATGTTCCGTATGTTCATCCCTGTTCTTATAAATTCGTGTTTGTATATGACATGACCTGTTTGGTTCCTGCGCTCAAGAAATTTAGCCTTGCAATGAAGATTTCGTTCAAGTATCTGAATGTGCGCCGTCTTTTGTTATGGACCATTCAAACCACAGAACAAAGCCACGATCCAAATCCTGGCAACCATATTGAATCAATTTTATCTATACCACCCATTGGAAATAATGACAAACATAGTCTTCGATAAACTTTTATTAAATTTGAAAATCTCTGAAGTTTTTATCCATATCCTATTTTAATGTAAGCATAAGTAATTTTATAATAGCAAACGTTTCTAATGATCTGATTGCTGGATCTTCGGACATAACAAAGAGAATTGCAAAAACAAACGACTGCCTCGGTGGTCTAGTAGAATTTAGTGGTGTATAGATTTCTAAACCTAGGTTAGACAAAGTGTAGATTTTCTAGGTATCATGGGAATCTCAGTAGTAGCACAGATAGGTAGTAGTCTGTTCGGAGTTGGACGATAACCAACGTAGGACGGAGAATAACGATATGTGGGTGACGGGTGTACAAACCACACCTCTCTACTTAAAATATTATTGTAAGCCTCGCCCACCTATTTTATTGGTAAAATTGCGAATGTACCATAATTTAGCACCGTATTGTTACATACTTGATAACTTCGAGATATTTTGTACTATTATAACGATGGGTAAAAATGATGAAGATTTTTTTTCCTTTTTGTGCCCGAAGCAAAAGCCTCATTGTTCCTGGGCGGATGCAATTCACTCGGTCCCCGCGCAATTTGCGCGAGTGGAGTAATTTCGAAGAGATTTGTGTCGTGCCGTTCTAGCTGGCTATGAACTGTTGACTAATGAATGAAGAAAATAATCACCAGATTTAATTACGGTGAAAGAGAACATGGTAAGGATCCTCGATATCCGAAAAAGCCTAACAAGTTTTCGAAAGACAATGTGAAATAAATTGTCCAAAGAATGGTGACAGGCTAATCACGTATGTTACACTAGTTGACACCAAAATAGTGAAATGTGCGTGTACCATGTACCTTACCTACCTTAGACGAAGACGAGACTTGTATCTACTTCTTTAACCAAACGACACGTCACTTTTGTAATGACGTAGGTAGTAAGTAGATACTACGTAACCAAGTAAACATTAATGTCCCATAGGTATAGAATTACGGCTTCAGTTGCCGTAATCTAACACCTGAGACCGATAAATATAAGCACTGGGCAACCAGCTTATCGAATTAACATTATGTCGGTAAACATTAGACGCAGTGGAGCTTGCGATCATAAATTTAAATAATTGCTCAAGTGTGAGTCGGGGTCCCGCCGTCTGGGTTCCTTACCAAAAGTCTCAGTTTTGTTTGTTTTCCTGTCACAGCCGTTTTTTTTTCGGGATCAGTAAGACTTGAAATCTAGTAATAGATGTGCGTGCAGATAACATATTCCGGTTGTTTGTTGTTTTCAGGAATTTGGTTTTTGTATTTTGACGGACACATTTTTTATTCATTTTCATTTCGTTTCTGTGGGACAACCATGGGATTACAATTTTGGACGTGCTGTAATGATGCCGAGCTCAAAGATTTTTTTTACTTGTCGTTCTTCCACTCATATCCTAGGATTCTTAAGTTAACATTTGGCTACTTATTATTGACGAAGAAATTTTTATTTATAGCTTTTGAACAGTCTTATTAAAAAAGGGCTTAATGTAACCCATACAATCACATACAACCCAATAAACGAAAAAAAACTCTTGTGTCGATATTCCCTGAATTCGAACTGACGGAATAAATTTTTGTCGGACTAAACGTTACCCAAAACCATCATTATGCCAATTTCCGAGCTTGTACTGTTCTCGTTAAAAACGGCAGGAGTAATGATTCCGTTCTTTGGAGATCTGCAAAAAACTGGCATCTGACATTTGTCAGACGCCTACATGTGGAAGTGTTCTAGACTTCTAAACCCGGTGTTTAGACTAACAACGCGTATGCAAGGCCGGTCAGGGAATGTGCGCGAGCCTCACCGCCGCGGCCGGCCGGTCCGGGCGAACGGGAGTCGGCGCACGCTACATGCCAGCCAGTTTAACCTCGTTAAACAATACCTGATAAGCGTGACGTCTCCTTACTAAGCAGATACGACTGCGTTTAACAGCGATCAATGCGTAGTAAGTGTCGACACGGCAGAAGACATACACTTCCAATCTTCGCACAAGGCTTTTGTCTTATATACTTACAACTGTGAAAATGTTCATACTGCGTTTTAGACATTTTCCATATTTAGTTGCCAACCATTATAATACCAATATTTTTGGACAATAGTTTGCTTATAGATATGAAATTCTATTTTTTGAAGCTGTTAGGTATTAGAATAGTTAAGTTTTTGGGTAAAAATATTTACACTTTCAGTTAAACTTTGGGTGATTTTCTTTGTTTTGATGCATAGCGACATCTAGTGAGTCGCCCCAACAGTCGCATTGTAGACAGGCATGCCTTCGAAAGGTTATATTCACGAAATGAGATTCGTCGCTCAGTTACAATATAATATTCCACATTGTCAAATTCGCTAATATAATGATGGGTCACCATTTCAAAGTATATTAAAATGTGTGTGAATCTATAGATAAGTCTCTATAGCTAAGACTTGAAAGTAAAATAGATAGACAGCTAAACTTGTGCTTATCGTTACCTGTGTCGTTAATTCTTTTTATTCGCTATTTTAGCAACAGCAGACTTTAAGTTTATTTTATACAATCCTTTAGTCATAAGTACTCTATCTAATCGCAAAAAATTGAATTAATCCAGCGGTTAATCTTCAGGTACCTTACATTCCTCGCTCCCAAAATCTTACAATAAATACACATAATGATCACTCAAATGACTGCATGTCAATAAAATTACCTCGTTCAACAAATGTAGAATTGATAAATCTAATTTTTTTTATCATTAGTGGTGTTATTAATTGTAACCCCTAATTGGGGAAAATAAAAGTTGTTGTTCCCCTTAACATGCCAACACAAGCAATATTGGATATTTGTAAAATCTGAAATTTATGTCACCCGTGGTAAAAGTTAGTATAAGACACAAAACAAGAATGTATTAGGTTACAGAATTAGAGCAACAGTTGCTAAAAACATTGATACGTATAGTAGACTTTTGTCCTTTGGATACCGTCAACAGAGCTTGAACTAATACAATAAGAGTTTCTGTTTCACCATTTGCATAATTATCTTGAAAATGGATCGAACTCCTATACTGTATGACCCTGTCCGACATGAAACTTGTTTATTTGAAGGTCGAATGCTAGAACACTTAACCAGAGGACCGGGTGTCACAATCCCAGTTATGACCAAAGTTATGGCAATAGTTTTTGGTACCTATTATTAGATATGCCTAATGTCGAACATACATTCGTTTAACTTTTAATATTTGTATTATAATCAAAAATGATGTATACCAAGCCAAGGCTGACACACGACGATAATAATTTTTCGTTTTCGTCAGCATTATGCCCTTTGTATTATTTGATTTTATCATTTCGTATGCTTTAATATCTTTACCATCCCTGTCGCTCGTGAAGCATCAAATTGAGCAACGGATGTTTGGGAACTGATATTGATTTCGTTACTTATCTGCAACGAGCGACCCGCCCCGGCATTGCATGGGTGAATTATACGCATAAGAACCTGCTTCTTGAATCACTTCGTCCTTTGGTGAAAACCGTATGAAAATCCGTTCGGTTATCGCGTTCAGACAGACAGATAGACGCGGCGGAGGGACTTGGTTTTAAAATATTTAGTGATTACCATTGGTACCTACGGTTACGTCTTCGCCATCAACGCATCCCGCGGGAGGCGTGTTTTAGCGACAGTCAGAATGCCAGCAAACACTTGCATATTACTCGTCTTAATACAGTCCTCTTTATCGAAGACCTAACAGATGCCTATACTTCCGATGTAGAAGATAGATTCTATCTATATCATCACGCTAGATCCCTTGTAGGCAGAGAGTACAGAGTTCAAACAGGTTCTTTCTTTACAGACCTCTCTGGCTTCTTCTTAAATTCTAGTGGGTGTAAATGGGGTGTAACATATTACAGACGCTGGGTCGGGCGGCGCTAGCAGCGGGTCCGGACGGGCGGCGCGTGCGCGTGCGCTGGAGCTGGCGCAGCAGCTGTCGAGCTCGTTGCAGCATGCTGTACCGCCACCCCCACGTCCAGACTTCACCACCGCCAGCGCCATCCTGAGGTGGCTGCAGCCAAACAGCAGTTCCGTTGCACTCGTGAGTGCCGTTATGAATTTTGTTCTTGTATTGTACCACTAGTCTTCGACCATCTAATCAACAACGTAAAATAACGTTCGTTATATAACAAAATGATTCTACTGTCTGTTGTTGATTGAAATGACTTAACTATCGGCGCTTTTTCTACTACAAAAACCTCCGAGATTTTCGAGATCGGCTTTTTTTCTAATAGAGGAATTGACATAGGTAGTTGCCTCATTTGATTTTAGATCATCTTATTCTTATGTAGTTTTAATATCCATAATCAGTGCTAGCAACTGTGTTTGCTATCGTATACTTAGTTAATTTGTATGTAGGTTTTATTGAAGGATAATACTTCCCTTTAGATGTAAATTGTATTTACTTATGAATCCTTGTTGGCCAATTACACTAATGTAGAGAGTTGATAGCTAGACTTCAGTGTGCTCCTAACGTGACACGAGACAATATGGCGTGTTTCGCAGAGATCCCGTGGTGTCCCTCTGAAGTGCCGTCCACCATGGGATTTTTCCCTTGTAGGAGTTTGTTATGCCCCGCGATGCTTCTCTCGTGGTAATTCTATGCAGTTTACCCTAAGCGAAAAGGTCCCCAGACTTATTTACATAAGTTGTATTTTTACAACAGGAGAACAAAACGTTCATAAATAATAAATAACTCGTGAGGGATGAGAAGTCATGAGCTTAGAACGTAATTTTGGAAACTATTAATTTTCGCATAATAACGAGCATATAGAGGTTGCTTGAATCAGTTATGAAATAATTGCACAAAAACATTACCCTCCTGCACTCGGATAAAAAGCTTTATTTCGTATGTTTAATTGTTGGTAAAATCCAGCGCTTAACTCAGATGTTCCCACAACCAAAAGTCCGTAGCTACGCTCCGGTTTTAAACTCCGCCGCTGTGAAGCTTTGGAAGCTGTGTGAGGAAGGTAACTAATTGCACTTCCATAGTACGTCTGCTGCCTGCTGACGTGAATACATTCGCTACAAACGTAGCCGGATCTATTCATGTATGTAGAAGTCCACTCGACTCTATCCATACTTAAAATATTATTAGTATTAATGTTAAAGTTACTTTGTTTGTCGTTTACCTTTTGACGTCAACATCGCTGAACAGATTTTAATAAAAATTGGCAAGTAGATAATTGCATCCTGGGAAGCACATTTTAATCTCAAAAAAAATACTCTACGAAAGTAGCTATTAAAGATTAGTAGGTACTGTAGAACTTGAAACTAGGCAAAACTATTAAGATCTGTATAACCTAACGAATTGTTTATCTATCAGTTAGTATTATGATACAGAATATTATCCCAAACAAACATCCAGCGGCGAAAGTTCTAAATACGAGATATGAAATTTGCATTAAACGCTGAATATTCAACACGTATTCGAAACGCCGACGGTTCACCGCATTAACTCTTTTACTTGTCGGCGGGGACACCATTCTAGTGAAGTTAAAAGTTGAACCTGTACTTAACCACCGATTCGATTAATCGGATTTCGATTGCACAGACAGGCTGTGTGCACGGAAATTGATTTTCCGGTCGGACGTTCCGATATATTTTTGTTATTTTTTTTACTCATACGGAAATGCTGGTCGGCTGTCGTTGGTTCATTAATTTAGCTATAATTACTTAAGGTACGTAGTTACAAGGTGTGATTAAATTACAATCTCTACCACAATTATTAAACTACTGTTTTTTTTAACGGTAATGTCGCTATACCAAAAGTTGATCGTATTGATAATTACTATTAACTCTTTTAGCTTTTGCGCACCTGTCCCTTATACCTATCTCACAGAAGAAATATTTTCTTTACCCTACCTAGCTCGAGAAGTAACAAGTTCCTCCTATGAGTATCTATAAAGTCTGTTGCCTGTTTATAACTATTTAAGCCCCTTTCCAGCTCATTGAACATGCCACCTTCAGATATTGTCGTAAATTATGTTTATACATAATATATGCATTAAAATCTATCAAGTAGTGTTTCGACATGGCGGCAATGAAGTAACCATAGTATCTCTATGAACAATTTGACATAATTTTAATATAATTTTTTCATTTATCATACTTAAGGTAGCGTTCAGATTTCTCTGACTATCTTCTCAGGGACGTATTATGGTTCTGAAAATGATTCATAGTAAATATTATAAGTTGCAATATCAGCTAACTTGCCTCGAGTAAAATTCAACATGTTTTACGATTTAAATGCACAAAATTCGTAGTACTAGAAATACTCAATACTATTCTTTTTCAATTGAGAATCGATATTCGCAAACGAACACTGGGCTACCAGTTGACACGTATGCGATGAATGAACCTTGTTTACTAACCAGCATTGAACTCCACGACTGAATGGATCTCATACAGTGTGCGCACCACTCAAGCATTCATTGCCGGCCGCCTCCCTCGCAGCCACACTCAGGGTAACTAACCTCGGCTGTATACCGAATAGGTTCCTACTATATTAATCGTACACATATATGAAACAGTTCAAAGCTTAGAATAGTTAATCTTAAACTTTATGGATTTCGGAAATCGATAGTAAACAGAGTCAGCTCAAAATCGAATCGAAATCAAACATTTGCTTTCGACAGAATATTGGTAAAGTAGAAATAGGTTAATAGGTACTACTCTCTAATATTTTGATTGATGACAAAAGTTAGTTTAGGGTCCTTTTAACTAAAATTACGACAGGATTTTCAATCCTGAAGTTATTCCTTATGCAATAATGACTGATGAATTGTTGCGGCATTATGATTTTATTCACATAATGGATATGTGTGTGTGTGAATGATGTACGCTGTTGGCCGCGAGGCCTTTACAGCTTCAGCGGACTTAAAGGCGAGCGTGCAACCACTACGCTCTAGTCAGCCAGAAGGGCAAGAGGCGACATACTCTGTTGGGACAGTCGCTGTAGGGGGACGGGTGCACTACTAAGTGCACCGGTCAACCGCCGGCTATGGGAGGGGATCTACTACTACGTCGTTGTCGTCGCCCGTATTCTGAGCGGAAAGAAGAGATGACAAAGCATCGGGGGGGTCGGTGAGAACATGTCGCGGCCGGCGGTGGCGGCAGGGGTCGGGGGGGAGATCGTAGTCGGCGGTGGCAACGATTAACGGATTTGCAGTTGAAGTGACGTGTTGACGCCTTTTTAATAAAGGCGCGAATAGGTTCGAGACCTAGATCGGAGTGGAGGTCGACGTTCCGTACGAACCAGGGGGCTCCTACGGCTTTACGGAGGAAGCGGTTTTGAACCACTTGGAGTTTATCGATGTGAGAGGGGGCCGAATGCCCGAACACAACACACGCATAAGTCATGATGGGTCGAACGCAAGTTTTGTAAAGTGTCACCTTATTTCTAAGGGACATTTTACTCCGCTTGCAGATTAACGAATGGAGACGACCGAGCACAAAGGATGCTCGGTGACGGACCCGCTTGATGTGCGGGCCGAAGGACATGGTGCTGTTTAGGGTGACCCCTAGATATTTGACCTCTTTGACCCAGGGAATGGGTCGGTCGAACATGGTCACTTGGCCGAGATTACTTCTAGGGCGGCGCAGGGAGTGGCGCGGGGTGGCACCTCTGGAGAAGAACAGCGCTCTTGTCCGGGTTCACCTCAATACGCCACTTCCTGAACCAATTCCCTAGGGAATTGGCGGATGCCTGAAGGTTTCTGGTAATGAAACCCTTATTCCTATGCGAGACGTAGAGAGCGGTATCATCCGCGAATAGCGCCTTACTCGAACGAGGAATGTCGTTCGTGTAAAGGCTAAACAGGAGCGGAGAGAGAACTGAGCCCTGTGGGACTCCAGCACTGATGGAGTGGGAAGTGGAGCGCGTCATTTCGACGCGATAACGGAAGGCGCGATTCGACAAGAAGTCTCGTAAGATGAGTACGAGTCTGTCCGGCACACCCAATTGGTAGAGGTTGTAGATCAAGCCGTTGTGCCAGACTTTGTCGAATGCCTTCGCGACATCTAGGAAGAGGGCGCCCGTGTAGATGGGTTTGGGTCTATTGAGACCGGAGAGGATGTGCTCCGTGATGCGGTGCACTTGGTGAACACAAGAGTGTTTGGCTCGAAAGCCGAACTGCTCGTCGATAAGGATACCCCTGGACGTTACAAAGTCTTTGAGCCTCGCCAGAAGGAGGCGCTCGTAGATCTTGGCCAGGGAGTTGAGTAGACTGATAGGGCGGTAGCTCGCGGGGAGATTGCGAGGTTTGCCGGGCTTGGGAATGCCTATGACTTTCCGCCTCCTTCCACTTAGCGGGGAAGGTGCAGTTCGTCATGGCGGCGTTCAATATGGCCACTAAGAGGCAGATGAGTTGGGCGGGCAGGCATTTCAGAACGCGATTCGAAATGCCGTCAGGGCCGGTGGCTTTTTTAGATTTGAGACCCATAATCAGATCTTCGACCTCCGTTTGCGTGATAGGAGACAAGGAATCGACGGGGGGGGAGGGATGCCCTGCGCTCGACTTCCCTGTCGACCGCGTCGACGTGGGACTGGTCGACGGACTGAAAGCTGGGGGTGCACTGGCTCTCGAGGGAGTCGGCGAGAAGCTCGGCCTTTTCGTCGTCGTCAAAGGCTGGGGGTGCGCCTGAAGGGCGGGACAGCGGGGGCATGTCAGTCGTGGAGTCGGATTTGAGGCTACGCGCCAGCTGCCAGTAGGCCAGATGCGATGGCGCGATGCCCTCTAGGAAGTCACCCCACCGTTCCTCCCGGACCTCCGCGACACGCCGCTTTACCTCTCGTTGTAAAGCGCGCATCCGGGCCCGATTGGCTTCGGTGGGGTAGGAGTCGTACGCTTGGATAGAAGCATTCTTTGAACGAATGAGATCCCTAACATCGTCCGGCAGTCGAAAGCGGTTGAGGTAGAGATCTTCCGCCTCGACTTGCTTGGACGATCGATTGACAGCCGATCGGATGTGTTCGGTGAAGGCAACTACGGCCTGATCGGTGTCCTGAGGGGACGGGATGGAGTCCGAGCTGAGAGGGAGGGGGGGAGGGTCGACATCCGCCAAGGCCGTGCTTAGCGCTTGCCAATCCACCACCGTCTTTTTGGGTCGCTGAGGGGCGGAAGGGGGGGAACCGAGTCTCATGACAACAGGTCGATGGTCAGAGTCGAGTTCCTGGACTACTTCCAAGGAGTGCAGCCGTAGGGTGACACCCTTCAGAAGCGCCATGTCCAGGACGTCGGGTCGGTGGTTGGGATTGATAGGATAGTGGGTAGGGTGCATAGGTGCGATGACGTCAAAGTCGAGAACGTCGACCAGGGCGTCAAGGCTCCTACCGTTAGGGGAAGTGGTGAGACCGTTCCAGGCCACGTGCTTACTGTTGAAGTCGCCCGCCAGAATGACGGCGCTTCCCAGATTAAGGAGTGCTTCAAAGTCACTCCTGAGAACGGATTTAGTGGGGGAAAGGTATACGGAGGCGATCACGATGGGCTGGTGCCCCGTGAGAGAGATGCGACTGACCGAGGCTTTGATGTTGGTGAGCGCGGGGGGATCGAGAGGGATGCAGTGAAGAGACCTCCTGTAGTAAATGAGAGTACCGCCTCCGCAGGAGCCGATTCTGTCATTACGCACGAGGTTATAGTTTGCGATCCTAGGATCGCGTTGTGCGGGCTTGAGGAAAGTTTCCTGCACAAGGAGGATATCAAGTTCGTGATCTCGGAGGAAATCAGCAACCTGATCTCGCTGGGAGCGAAGGCCATCGGCGTTAAAGAACGCCAGGGATAGGTTGTGAGGCTTATGGCGGGGAGGTCGTAAATCCGTTATTGGGTGCGGGGGGGTTGGGTTTTAAGGGACGCCAGGACGTCATAGACGTCCCTGTATTCTGCGGCCAGGAGAACCTGGTCCGCCAAGTTGATGGCGGCGCGGAGTTGGAGGGCGAGTTCACGGACTCTGGGGAATAGTGCGGGGCTTATCACCGCTGAGACGTTCATGATCAGGTTGACGTCCTGACTGACGTTAGTGGGCGGAGGGGGACAAGCCGCCACCGGCGGGATCGCCGGCGCGCGCTTTGGGGGAGCTGAGGTCGCTAGCGCTGAAGGCACCGGACGAGGGTGCGCTGAGGGCGCGGGGGGTGTTGTGCTGAGGGCGCAGAGGGGGGTGCAACCGCGCGGGGGCGGCGGCGGCCGCCGCGCCTCGCCCGGTCGCGCTTCCCCTTCGGGGCCTTGGGGCAACCGCGATAGTTCGCGGTGTGCCCCTTGGTGCCGCAGAGGACGCAGCTGGGGGGCTCGGCCGCCGTCTCCTTCGAACGGGCGCACTGGGACGTCGCGTGGTCCCGATGCACTTTACGCATCGAGGGCGCGCGTGACAATTACGGGCAGAGTGTCCGTATAGCTGGCAGTTGTGGCACTGCCCGGGCGTGCCACGTTTGTGGGGGGCCTCCACGGAGAGGCCAGAGATGTGGCACACGGCCTTCAGGTCGAAGACCCTACGGCCGGACTCGGTGCGGTCGAGGACGACCAGCACCATGTCTTAGGCCTCCTTGGAGCGCCCATTGACCATTCTGTGCACCTGGCGCACAGAAAGGTCCTGGGACTGGAGGTTGGCTTTAATGACGGCGGTGTCCAGCTCCCTAGGGACACCGCGGATTACTACCCTGAGCTCCCTTTCCTCCTTCAGGGTGTATGTGTGATATGCAATCTTGTTCGATCGCAGGAAAGCGGATAGCCGTCGGTGGTCGTCCGAAGACGCCACCTTGACGGCTATGCCTTGCGCGGTGGAACGCGCGTGCGTGTAATTTATTTGGCGATTGTAAATTGCCTTAGAGATGCGCTCCCAGGCGCTCTTGTCCTGAATGACAAGCGGCGGGGGAGTGATGTTCGGACGTGCAGGGCGCGCGAGGGGGGAGGCCCTCGCGGCCGCGTTGGGAGACGGAGACGGCCGGGGGCCGGAGGGGCCGGGAGGAACGGAGACGTTCCCGGCCTTCTGGATCTTGGAAGGCGGCGAGTCGCGCGGTTTACGCGCCCGCTTCCCATTTGAAATGGGAATGAAGTCGTCCTCCGACGAGAACGACGGGGACGGGGACCGGGCGGGGGCGGCGCGTCTCGCGGACGCGCGCTCGACCTCCATATCCGAGTCCGAGAGAGGCTCGGACCCGCATGGCGAGACGGGGCGGTCGGCGGGGGTCTGGGGCGGCGCAACTAAATCCGTTCTCGGCGCGGCGAACGGAGTCGCGGGGCGCGCAGAAGGCGCGGGGCGCGCAGAAGGCGCGGGGGCGGGGGGCGAGGCGCGCGCGGGCGACGCGTCGGGCGAGGCGGGCGAGTACGTTGCCCTGAATTCCAGGACTAAGGCCGGGCAATGCAGCACGATGTACCTCCCTAGATCCCGGACAAAATCGGGAGGGAAGTCGTCAGCCATTTCCAGAGGGGAAATGGCAGGGTGGGTGGACTAAAATAGGGCCCTAAGACCCGGTGAACGATGCCCAGATCCCCCCACCGGGTGGCGGCGGGGGGGGGGGCACTACCGGGGAGACGCGGTGTGCCCCTTCGCCTTAAGGGCGAACGGGCGGCACCAAACCCTAACTGCTCCGGGGCGAAGAGAACCGCCGCACGGAGAATAGGATAGCGGGATGGGTAAGGGTAGGGTCCTGGGGAAATCAAGAGCCCTGACTAGGGAAGCCCCCAAGGCCAGAGCTCAAGCCCTTCCGAGATGGCCGCCCTCTGAAGGAGGGAGGCGAGCGCTCGGGTCCCGCTCAAGCCCGGCTTACGACACCGCTAGGCGTCCACCGTACTTACTACGAACGGCCAAAAGACGTGGATTTACAATACAAACACTATCGAAATTAAAAACCGTTATTAAAATAATCGAGCCAACGAGATCACCACTCCACGTAAGCGCAGGCGTTACCAACAGAGCAAGTCGATTATCTAATACGTACGTGCGAAAATACGAAAATAGCGAGCGGGCGGGCAGTGCAGTGACACGACCGAACGCGCGCGAGGCACAGCCAGAATTGAACACATAACGGATAGACAACATGTCATTTGTAGTAAATACGAAATGAGTTGCTATGATTGGCTAATCTGCAAGAGTGCAGATTTTGTAAAGGCTAGGTGTATAGTCTTGACATTTTAAGACACTTCGGTAATAGTAATCTATCCAAATATATAATCCTACTAATATTATAAATGTGAAAGTTTGTATTTTAAGATGTTTGGGTGTGTGTGTGTGAATGATGTACGCTGTTGGCCGCGAGGCCTTTACAGCTTCACCGGACTTAAATGCGAGCGTGCAACCACTACGCTCTAGCCAGCCAGAAGGGCAAGAGGCGACATACTCTGTTGGGACAGTCGCTGTAGGGGGACGGGTGCACTACTAAGTGCACCGGTCAACCGCTGGCTATGGGAGGGGATCTACTACTACGTCGTCGTCATCGCCCGTATTCTGAGCGGAAAGAAGGGATGACAAAGCATCGGGGGGGTCGGTGAGAACATGTCGCGGTCGGCGGTGGCGGCAGGGGTCGGGGGGAGATCGTAGTCGGCGGTGGCTACGATTCGCATGGGTAGATGCGTTCGCGAAGTGACGTGTTGACGCCTTTTTAATAAAGGCGCGAATAGGTTCGAGACCTAGATCGGAGTGGAGGTCGACGTTCCGTACGAAGCAGGGGGCTCCTACGGCTTTACGGAGGAAGCGGTTTTGAACCACTTGGAGTTTATCGATGTGAGAGGGGGCCGAATGCCCGAGCACAACACACGCATAAGTCATGATGGGTCGAACGCAAGTTTTGTAAAGTGTCACCTTATTTGTAAGGGACATTTTACTCCGCTTGCAGATTAACGAATGGAGACGCCCGAGCACTAAGGATGCTCGGTGACGGACCCGCTTGATGTGCGGGCCGAAGGACATGGTACTGTTTAGGGTGACCCCTAGATATTTGACCTCTTTGACCCAGGGAATGGGTCGGTCGAACATGGTCACTTGGCCGAGATTACTTCTAGGGCGGCGCAGGGAGTGGCGCGGGGTGGTACCTCTGGAGAAGAACACCGCAGCGCTCTTGTCCGGGTTCACCTCAATACGCCACTTCCTGAACCAATTCCCTAGGGAATTGGCGGATGCCTGAAGGTTTCTGGTAATGAAACCCTTATTCCTATGCGAGACGTAGAGAGCGGTATTATCCGCGAATAGCGCCTTACTCGAACGAGGAATGTCGTTCGTGTAAAGGCTAAACAGGAGCGGAGAGAGAACTGAACCCTGTTGGACTCCAGCACTGATGGAGTGGGAAGTGGAGCGCGTCATTTCGACGCGATAACGGAAGGCGCGATTCGACAAGAAGTCTCGTAAGATGAGCACGAGTCTGTCCGGCACACCCAATTGGTAGAGCTTGTAGATCAAGTCGTTGTGCCAGACTTTGTCGAATGCCTTCGCGACATCTAGGAAGAGGGCGCCCGTGTAGACGGGTTTGGGTCTATTGAGACCGAAAAGGATGTGCTCCGTGATGCGGTGCACTTGCTGGACGCAAGAGTGTTTGGCTCGAAAGCCGAACTGCTCGTCGATAAGGATACCCCTGGACGTTATGAAGTCTTTGAGCCGCGCCAGAAGTAGGCGCTCGTAGATCTTGGCCAGGGAGTTGAGGAGACTGATAGGGCGGTAGCTCGCGGGGAGATTGCGAGGTTTGCCGGGCTTAGGAATGCCTATGACGTCCGCCTCCTTCCACTTAGCGGGGAAGGTGCAGTTCGTCATGGCGGCGTTCAGTATGACCACTAAGAGGCAGATGAGTTGGGCGGGCAGGCATTTCAGAACGCGATTCGAAATGCCGTCAGAGCCGGGGGCTTTTTTAGTTTTGAGACCCATAATGAGATCTTCGACCTCCGTTTGGGTGATAGGAGATAAGGAATCGGCGGGGGGTAGGGATGCCCTGCGCTCGACTTCCCTTCCGTTAGGGGAAGTGGTGAGACCGTTCCAGGCCACGTGCTTACTGTTGAAGTCGCCCGCCAGAATGACGGCGCTTCCCAGATTGAGGAGTGCTTTAAAGTGACTCCTGAGAACGAGTTTAGTGGGGGAGAGGTATACGGGGGCAATCACGATGGGCTGGTGCCCAGTGAGAGAGATGCGACAGACCGAGGCTTCGATGTTAGTGAGCGCGGGGGGATCGTGAGGGATGCAGTGAAGGGACCTCCTGTAGTAAATGAGAGTACCGCCTCCGCGGGAGCCGATTCTGTCATTACGCACGAGGTTATAGTTTGTGAAACGGCCTTTCACTTTCTGCAAAGGCCTGGGACAGTATCCCGCTGTTGCCGATCCAACTTCGTCGACCCTGCGTGGGTAAAAAGAAGAGACACGTTCACTTCTATACTCCTTTATTTTCCTCTGCACAACACAAGTCTTGATTTCGCAACTCGACTACAAATTTCATCGTGTGTGTGTGTGTGTGTGAATGACCTACGCTGTTGGCCTCGAGGCCTCTACAGCTTCACCGGATTTTAAAGGCGAGCGTGCAACCACTACGCTCCAGCCAGCCAGAAGGGCAAGAGGCGACATACTCGAGGGCGCCCTCGGTTGGGACAGTCGCTGTAGGGGGACGGGTGCACTATTAAGCGCACCGGTCAACCGCCGGCAATGGGAGGGGATCTACTACTACGTCTGCGACTACTTCGTTGTCGCTCGTATTCTGAGCGGAAAGAAGGGATGACAAAGCATCGGGGGGGTCGGTGAGAACATGTCTCGGCCGGCGGTAGCGGCAGGGGTCGCGAGGGAGGTCGTAGTCGGCGGTGGCTACGATTAACGGATTCGCATGGGAAGATGCGTTCGCGAAGTGACGTGTTGACGCCTTTTTAATAAAGGCGCGAATAGGTTCGAGACCTAGATCGGAGTAATCATCGGCTTACTTAGCTACCCCGAGACTATACCGAGCAGAGAGCCGCGCTCTCGGCCCTTTGGGAGCACACAATTTTTACTACGACTGCGCGACATTATTTCTGATTCCCAGTCAGTCAGGGTATAATCTCAGGTAAACTTTACATATCTATATTCACGGTGACATTCTTTGTATAAAAATATAAATAACTCTAGGCACATATTTTGTATAATCGCCAAATCAGTGCGAAAAACATTACAATGGTGCCCAATTTTCACACGGACACATCGCGGACACGTCAAGTTATATACGTAAGTCATAAAAGAATCTTTTCGGTCCTGTCGCCGACAGCTTGCGATCCTAGAATCGCGCTGTGCGGGCTTGAGGAAGGTTTCCTGCACTAGGAGGATAGCAAGCTGGTGATCTCGGAGGAAATCAGCAACCTGATCTCGCTGGGAGCGAAGGCCATCGGCGTTAAAGAACGCCAGGGATAGGTTGTGGGGCTTATGGCGGGGAGGTCGTAAATCCATTATTGGGTGCGGGGGGGTTGGGTCCTAAGGGACGCCAGGACGTCATAGACGTCCCTGTATTCCCGAGTTCTCGGACTCTGGGGATTAGCGCGGGGCTTATTCCTGCCGAAACGTTCATAATCAGGTTGACCTCCTGACTAACGTTAGTGGGCGGGGGGGGGGGGGGGGGACAAGCCGCCGCCGGCGGGAACGCCGGCGTGCGCTTCGGGGGGCGGGCAGGGCCCACTGACGGGTGGGAGGCCGCGGTGTAGGGCAGCGGCTTCACCCACGCGTTGGCGCCAAGAGACGGCCTAAGCGGCGGGGGAGGGGGGGGGTCAGCTTCTGTGGCACGGAAGCGCGGGGAGCTGAGGTCTCTGGCGCTGAAGGCACCGGACGGGGGTGCGCGAGGGCGCGGGGGGTGTTGCGCAGAGGGGGGGGGGGCAACCGCGCGGGGGCGGCGGCGGCCGCGCCTCGTCCGGCCGCGCTTCCCCTTCGGGGCCTTGGGGCAACCGCGATAGTTCGCGGTGTGCCCCTTGGTGCCGCAGAGGACGCAGCTGGGGGGCTCGGCCGCCGTCTCCCTCGAACGGGCGCACTGGGATGTCGCGTGGTCCCCGATGCATTTCACTGGTCCCCGATGCATTTCACAGATGTTTGGGTGTTTGTTACTCTATTACACAAAAGCGGCTGAACGGATTTAGATGAAAATAGGCACACAGGTAGTCTATTATCTGGATTAACATATAGGATCTTATCTTGTTGGCTTATCGGACCGAGGAAACCTCAGGCGCACTTCGACCCGATAGGATCTTTTGTGCTGTCCTTGCCCAGATGCTCTTACGTACCTAAGAACCAAATACTCCCTGTACCATGCTGTAGATTCCAGCAGGAGGGAAGAGTCGAAGTTCCTCTGGGTTTGGATAGCCCACTTCCAGTTGCTTCATTCGCACCTTCATTACCACGGCGCTGCAGAGGTTCATCTTGTGTAGATGTTCTTTTGTGCCATAGTGGCCTGTATATGCTCCAATTAGTTGCCATAGTTGTAGTCTACTGTGTTTTAGTAGTCTCTTGCTGTCGCTGTCACACCATGTGGAGAGAAATTCCTTGGAGTGTCTCAGCCCTGTATATGTTTTCCACTCTTTCTTGTGTTGTTCTTGGGCATATTTGAAGAGTGCGCCTCTGTAGGCACCATCTAGTATGCCTATAAAGGGTTCTGGACCAACAAGTTTCTCCATTGCTCCCTTACTGGTCAAGTCATCCGCACGCTCATTGCCATCAACCCCCGTGTGCCCAGGGACCCAGACTAATCTGACCGTGTTGCGCGCTCCACATCTATCAAGAAGGTATGCACACTCCACAGCCAGTGCCGAGTTTAATTTATAGGAGCTGATGACTTTGAGAGTAGCCTGACTATCACTACAAATGTAGATTCTCTATCCTGTAATTCGTCCAATATCTCTTTTGCAGAAATAATTATGTCTTTGCTTGGAATATCGACGCAAATCTGCCCATGCTTTTACTTAGATTGTATCCTTCTGTATATACACCGGCTCCCGTTTCAGACTTGGTTTTGGATCCATCAGAGTACCATATCATTTGTTCCTTACCTTGCTTATTTAGACTATATTTCCATTGTTCCCTGGTAGGGATGTGAGTGCTAAATCTTTTGTTGTACATGTGCGTGGTCAAGATCTTGTCACTTTTCATGTTCCTTATGTCATCTAGTTCCTTGTCTGGCGCTAGCTTGGTGTCTTCAAGGCTTGGCGCTGTTATGCTCCATAGTCCAGTTTTCTCTAGCCTATAGAGTGCCTTCCTCGCTTCAGTCTCAATGACTATATGTAATGGAGTGAGATTGAGTAACCACTCTATAGCTGCCGTCGGTATTGTTTTTAATGCACCTTTCATCAAAGGCAGGCTGTCCTCTGTAGTTTCGTAAGAGCGTCCCTGCAGGTTTGTGTTTCAGTTCTGGGCCACCACACCATGCATCCATACGTTAATATCGGCTTTACCATGATTTTGTATCTCCAATGCATTATTTTCGGCTGTAGGCCCCATGTTTTTCCATATGTTGACCTACACGTATTCAGTACCCTCAATGCCTTAGTAATAGTTTTCTCAACATATGCATGCCACCGTAGTTGCTTGTCTAGTATTACTTCCAGATATTTAATTTCAGTGGCCCATTTGATTTTATTACCGTACATATGAAGGTCTTGTAGGCTTGTTAGTACCTTTTTTCGTGTGAATAGGATCACATTAGTCTTCTTCGGGTTAACCGGGAGGCTATTTGTCGTGCACCAATTCGTTACTTTATCTAGAGCTTCCTGCATCAGTGTCGATACTGTGTTTGGAAACTTCCCAATGATTGCTATCACTACATCGTCCGCATATCCTACTCCGTAGAACGGACCTTTGTTAATTATGTTCAAAAGAGAATCTACTACCAGGCTCCACAGAGTCGGCGATAAGACACCTCTCAACACATAGGACACTTTTTATCCCGGAAAAGTGTTAAGTCCCTGTCTAAACTCAGCGCGGACCAAGTCGTGGGCAGAAATTAGTAAAATTTGTATTTTGATTTTATTGGATAATAAAAACGTAGCCCCACACCTGAAGCTCTTAACCACTGGACCAAGCTGTCCGCCAATATAATAAAGGAGCACCTACTAGAGTTGGGCAAAAATTAGCTGTGAAAAAATTAACTTACAATTAAAATATTTCGAATAGCGTCGCGGCTTATTTGTAGTTTTAAAGTGCCTGACGTTTTGAGTGCTCTACAGCACCCATGGTCACGGAAGGGATTGAGGCGTTTGACATCCAAAAGTCATTGTTCTTCTGGAGTACCTCAGGGGGATTTATGTAGTTGTAAATGAAGGATATAGCAGTGATAGTCTAGTGGTAAGACCGTTGGACTGCAAAGTCAGAGGTCTCGGGTTCAAACCCAGGCAAGCACCTCTGTCTTTTAGAAAGCATGTGCGTATTACAAATTATTTATCACTTGCTGAAGGAAAACATCGTGAGGAAACCTGCATGCCTAAGACTTTCTCGAAGGCGTGTGAAGTTCCCCAACCCGCACTGGGTCAGCGTGGTGGACTATGGCCTAAACCCTCTCAGATTGAGAGGAGGCCCATGCCCAACGGTGGGACAGTTTCTTAACAGGGCTAATATTATTATTATTATAAATGAAAGTTCAATTGATTGATCCTACAATTGAAAAATGCCCAACACTGTCATCTACAGTGATTGCTGATTCATCACGTAGATACCTAAAATAGGCATTTTGAAATTAATTATTGTTGAACTCAGAGAAATGTATGTGGCTTTGCGTTTATGCGGCTTTACCACAAGCACCAAGTAATTTCCAGCCAGTCAACAATACCGCAATTATTCATAACATAAAATAACATTATCCTCATTTGTATCGCCTTCAGCGAATAAGTTATTCCACGTCACGAATGCGTGAGTGGAATCAGCGTGAAGAAGTTTTAGTTTCTGTTAATTCGCGTTTCTGTTAATAAGGGGTTTCTGTTTATTCGAAGTTAAAGAGGATTTGATAGTATCACGAAGCTTACTGCTACATTTTAGTGACAGTTCTGGTATTATTTTTTACAAAGCTGCCCCTAAAATCAAATTTTACTTAATAATCTCATTGAAATTTGTCACCCACGTATTACCTGACTATAGTTCCGCATGATAATGACAACTTTATTCTACAATATGTGAAGTATATAGTGTATCAACATCGGTCGATATACGTATGCATGAAATAGGTAGAAACGTACGTTACTAATTTAAAGTGTCCGACCCAAGGTCGATTTTTAGCCGAAGCCGAAGCTGATTAATAGGCCATCGCCAAAACCTAATAACCCTAAGAAATTTGGTTCATGATTGCAATGGCAATGGCGGCCGGCCGGCGCAACGCAATGTGAACTCTGCCTCCCGCGCGTCGCCTCGTCCGCTGCGCTCTCGCGCGTTTGTAAGTCGTAAATCGTTAAAGATCGTTCATTTTCGGTGCTTGCTCGAAACCTTCGGCTTCTTGGCCGAAAAAGCTTCGGCCGAATTAGGCCTAAGCCGAAGTTTTGGCCGAAGGTGGTATTTTTGGCTGAAGGTAGCCGAAGCTAAATGTTCTGTCGGACACTAAGAATTTGTGTTAATACGGTACCTACCAGGCTACCAGCACTCAAAATCTATGCGTTCATTAACGTGAGCTTGCTTTATAGTATAGTTGTTTAGCGAATCGCAGTATTTGTGGTTAATTATGTGATTATAAGCGTGCATATTGTAAAGTTATAGCAGAATTAATTTCACAAGGCACGGAGCGCACCGCAGCGGTCTAGTTTTAGGTGAACGCGCCATCCATTAGCGCTAATTAGAATTTCTCTAAGCTTCCCGAGCCGCGCCCGACTCTCCTCTGCCTGCGCCCAGCTCGTTACAACTATAATATTAATACTTCCATTGTCATGGGATACATCAAGTCAATATTATGCTAACGTAATGAACATCAACAAGGACCCATCTACTTAAGATCAAACGTGTTTTGGAACCCAAAACGCCAGTGAACATTTGTTTATTCTGATGAAACGAATTGATGTAGAGCTTGGCCATGTCATTGGACAGTTGAACATTAGACAACCCTCTTTAGAAATAAATTGAATCATTAAATCGCCCTAATAACCATAAAATTCTCATCGGCATTCAATTTTTGGAAATATTTTGTACATAAATAGATACACCAATCGTATAACCACCCAAGAATCTTGTTTGTAGTCTGGCTACAGTGAATTACAGAAAGCCTTCTAAATTGGATTGAAATAATTTAATGATAAAGAATGGATTCATTTTCATAAATAAATCTGATAAGGAAGAAAATCTAATAATAAATGGGAAGCATAATCTCTTTGGATTAAGTACATCTAAAATCGCATAGTTATCTAGGTATATTAAAGAACAGCACGAGCCCTTATTCTACTAACAAAACTAAAAACAAATTTTAACAGTCGCCCATCGATGTCTTTGTATCCTAGTGATATACGAAAACAGATAAACGTTGTTGATCTGGAACGGTTAAATCTCGGTTTTAAGCTTAAGTTTTCTTTTAGTGGAATTGGGACTCAGTTTACATCCCGAATAAAGAGCAAAGAAGTGATCCTGAACAAAAGAGCATTACCTAATAGGTAGTTGATTAGTGAAGCCTCAGAATCGGCCACTAGAGACTAGACCAAACAGGCGCGGCGCGGTCGTGAAGTATTTTAATAACGAGTGTAAAAATCGTCAGTATTTCAAAATTTCAATTAAAACGTCGAACATTGCGATCGGAACATTTCTGCGCTACAATTTTTTTATACCATTAATAGTTAATACACGATACATACAAGCAATTGTATGTATTTCGTGCATATTTGTATCTTAGTAATATAGAGTGAAATTCATGGATCGTCTCGTTAATCGATGAGGTATGCGTGATGGATAGGTCAGTTCAGATTAGTTGGTATTTTAAATATTTCTGTTAGGTTTAGTTAGGTGTGCCTAATTTGATAAGGGTTCTTAATATTACAAAAAATACTTACAGGCTTTTTCATTACATTTAGGAATTAACGGCATGACTGCAATATTGATAGAACATAATATGTGATAGGTAAAGTTATTTTGAACGTATCGTACGTAACGTAAAATTTTGGATTCATAGACCACAGATATAAACCATGATTATGTTACAGACTATGTAATTATTATAGTTATGAGATTCAACTTCTTATATTCAATCCATTAAAATGGAAATCAATATTTCCCTAACAATAGTCATGATCACCTAATAGGTAGACTATGTAACTTAAAACTATGAATACACCGTCACGCCTATATTCCCCAAGCGGGGGTGGCAGAGGTGTACTGAGTACACCCTTGTTTCGCCGACGATGTTAGGTCCCATGTAATAGGGGGCGAGCCTATTGCCACTATATATATGAAACTATGAAATATTGATAAAACTCCAAAAATATGAATAGCTCGACCAGATTTGTTGCCCTTTGGGGGTTGTGAAACATTAATTATCCAGGGAATAGTACTTCGCGAAAATTAGACAGTACAATATAATATTTTGATCAATACTATATCATACTTAATGAGGAAAATTTTCTCAAGTGACTTGGGGGTAGACTTGTTTTAAATTTGAACATTACGATGTCCGTCGAAGTTCACAAACATCGTCACAAATGCTACGGCTGTGGCCCCGGCATTGGCCTCATCAACGCGACAGTCGGGAAAGTAGGCGCTGGTGGGCTTCCGGAGCCTGCCACCCGCTTCCGCCGCAGAATATACCCCACCGACATCTCTATCTGTTGACTGATTCATTCACCATCTGACGTTTTATTCACGAATCGTGTTTTGTCACCGTACTTAGGAGGCGATTGAAAATTTATCATAAAACTCAAGTCACTACAGTTTCTGAATTCTCGGTCACTGCTTCATTTTAACGTTTTTTAACATTTTTCAACATTTCATAGCGCAGATAACTTGTGAAATAATTCTTTGGTGTTTTGTAGTAGCAATGTATATTTACACAAGTAGTTTTTTGTTTTACCGTGTTTTATGGATTCTATAATCGGTGGTCATAAGATCCAAGGTTATTTTTGACATCCGCCGTACGAACTGATTCTGATATTATGCGTTATTATTCAATTATAATAAAGTTCGCGACCTTTTTCAAACAGAATTCTTCGTTGCAATTTTAATAATGACTTCTATCATTTTTAGTGAGGCATCACCTCATAAATATCAGGTTTTTATTAAACGTATGGTTTGCGAAATATATGCAACTCATCACCTGTATGTTCTGCAATCTGTTCATTTTCTGATAAAATCCAATGCAATAAATACAGAACTATGTATTGATATTTATAGTCTGTAGTAGAAGCACATGCGGAATTGCTGAGCGCAAACAATGCTGTAGTAATTTGTTCACGAGGAAATGGAATGTGAATTGTTATTGCATACTCTGATTTCTGATCGAGCGGCGCGATTGGCCCTGTTTGTTTTCAGGTATATTGTCTCGGATCCTTTAATTAAAATCTACGCAAATGGCTGAAAACTTGCTGTTCTTACTATACTCAGTACCCCCTAGTTTGTACGTTACCAGATATTAGAACAGTGCATAAACTGTGTGTTAAAGTGTCCGTTTATTGACGAGTTTCTCGTCTGGAAAGTTAGGCTGAAACTTTATTTCTTTTATTAAAAGCTCAGCTGCACTGTTCCTTATACATATATGCATAAGACCGTCTGTTGCTTCAAAATAAAGTATAGATTTCGTCTCGTAAATTGCTTGAAAACTTGTACTACTTCCGCAGATTAACAAAACTAACTAAATCATATTTTAACTGCCTTGGGGACTTGGGAAGTTGAAGTAGGAACACGTTTAATATTTCAGAGTTGTTAATTTAATCTCAAGTTGTACAAAGTTAGTCTCTTACATCCTTATTTTAGTTTCAGAATTCTCAAACTTAGGAAGAAGATTTGGGTTTCCTTTGAAACTTGTCGTTATTTTGTTGTTTTGGAAAAACAAAACCTGCAGCTGTTATGTAAGCATTAATTTGATAATAGAAATCGTAATCATAACGATTTCTGTGGATTTGACACTACCATTTTTGTTATTTCTAAAAGTTTTTGTTAGGTTTGGTAATAAAATTGTGTAGTCATTTACATAATGCTTTGTTTTCTTCTTTCGAATGTCGAACTACTAATGATAGAAAGATAGAAATCGGTGGTTAATTATTAGCCGCAGTACATCAGTGACTGCCTCGTTGGTCTGGTGGCAAAGCGCATCGCTTTATGATCATGAGGTCCTGGGTTCAAATCCTAGGTCGGACAAATGTAGTTTTTCTAACGAAAAATTCCCAGTATGAGTCCGGAGTCTGGAATTGTGCCCGGTATATGGCAATAGGCTCGCCCCCTATTACAGGGACCTTACATCGTCGGCGAAACGTGGGTGTACTCAGTACACCTCTGCCACCCCCTCTGGGGAATATAGGCGTGACGGTGTGTTACATCAGTTATTTGTAGATAAGGCCGTTAAAATTGTATCTCCATCTTACTTGTCTGTCTTTTTGTCATAACTCTAAAAAAAGTAGCTCTTTCAAATGACAGAACCACACGACGCGAAAAAAGAAAAACATAAAAACAAATCTGAATTTAAACTATCGAAATATGTGTAAATCAGAACTATACTAAAAATCACGAATGCATCGGTGCATCTATCTCCATATGGAAAATATTATATTGTTATCTTCGTTATTTCAGGGATGTAATAATTATGTCGCGTTCTGTCGCGCATGATTCATTGATGCATAATGTTTACAGGCTGGCTCAGCGAATTTGCCTTTGCAAAGAGTAATTTGAAATTCAGAGCGCCTCAGTCGCGTCGCTCGGCTCACTCATTATTACCTCATTGTTATAAAACGTGTATACTTATGTAGATATTTTTAGACATGTTATTTTAACGCTGGCCCAAAAAATGACAAAAATAAAGGAAATAAAAAAACGTAAGCACTTCTTGATTCAGATATTCTGTTGTTATCAGATAAGGTGTGTTGAGTGTGCTACATGTGTTCAATGTTTTGTCATATGACGACAAAGATTGATCAAAGACTGAATTCATTTACGTAGGAACGAGTTTAATAGACTTACACTGCATGGTTAATTTACTGAAGCAGAAACTGAACTTGTCGATAAAATCGTTACGTGTAAACAATGTCTCATACTGAAAATCTCGTTTTCGATAATTGGCTGTTGGTTTATCGAAGGTAAGGGATAAAAAATTTCCTTGTCTAAATCGGCCTTGTGGATCAGCTCAAATCGATTAGTATAAGTTAGTTCAAGCTAAAGTCGAAAGATGGCGACAGCTGTTTGCTTAATTCACGTTTCCACATAAAATAGCGGAAGAGAAATAGGATTTAGATAGATTTAATATATTAAAAATACAAATGTAATAAACAAAGAACATGGTAATATTGGATATATTTAGGAAAAGTATAAACGTGAAAGGTATTAGTAAGCTTGGAACAAAATAAATCTCTCACGGTCGATTGTTTCTCTAGCGTACATAAATAATAATAGAATCTAGATGGGTCAAGTGCTTGCAAGCAGTCTAATGTTAAACCCTAGGGCACGAGGTCAAGTACGTGTTCTCTGTCTGTGCCAACCTAACGGGCATCATTAATTACTAACTGTTCATGAGAATAACAAATGGGCACACTAAACGTCCGTGCCGTCGTGAATATAGATTAACCTTTTTAGAAAACTCAAGCTTTTTAAAAATAATATCATGATATTGTCGTGTATTTCTTTTTGTAATCAGATATAGTCGGAAAAGAAAAGATTTTGTTTGCTTCTAAAGCGGAAACTGAAATAATTTAACTTTTTGATTAGGAAACAAGAAAACCAGTCGTTGCGGCAAAATTCTTGAGCATGATTGAGAAGACCTAATTACAATGGCAGTCGACCAAAATCCGATTTAACCATGCAAAATATTTTAATTTAAGAATCTGATTTGCGTTATTCTGTAAGCATTTCGAATCCTCTTCGATATGAAATAAAATGAAAAAAAAATTATGCCTTTTTCGGAACGAAAATGTAATGTCATAAAATATCAAAATTATTAACCTACATTGTAGATACATATTGGTATCAAATGGAACGCGTTAGGTTTCACTATTTCAATAGGCGATAATTAAGTGGACCAGTGTATTATTATAGTTAACAAGTGATATTTATAGTCGCCGCCCGCCCAAGAGTCCATTTGCCGCCCACTGGGCCGCAAGGGTGTCGACCCGTATTTTGCACAGTGGGTTTATTCCCTTTTGTTCAGAATAATAATGTGTTTTTCGGCCACATTTGTTTATACTTACTTACTGACTTTTGTGTTTTTTAAATACGCTCGAGATTTTTCCAAAACAATAACTTACAGTCGCAGAAATCTTGAGTAAGCATAGGCTGTGTTCTGTGAAAAGGGTTGTTTTACTTTAAGAAATCTATTTCTCTGTAAGAAATCTTACTTCATCTATGTTTTTTACTTATCCTATGAAGACCATGAGACGGTGCATTTACTTACCATTGTAATAATGATTACAGCACGGCTCAGTTAGTACGCTAGATATATCATCAGTGGTTATTATTAACCTATTCTCTTTGAAAAACATGGAGCTCTTTATATGCGTAGTCATTACAACTTTGAACACAACTTTTATTGAGTCCGAATCGGGCACCGCACTGTAAAAAGCGGATCGCCGAGACTCCTATCTCAATGAAAAATAACAATAGAAGTAGAAAAGCGAGTTCTATAATTACGCCAATATTTTTATCAGCCAACGCAACATTTGTGCCACTAATACGTTTAGATACAAACTGCTATGCGACAAAATCTTAGCGGCAGTTGGTAACATCCATTCACAACGTCCATAGCGGCATTATTTTAAATGTGAGTGTATTTTGATAATTTTCCTGTAGTGTCCTATTAGCAGAAGTGTACAACTTTAATTATTCTTAAATTTAATTTGGTCTTCAGAATTCAAACGGAATTTTGTTTCGAAGATAGCGGATGCTTGATATCGAGTTTTCATTTTCTGTGACAGGAATTCAAAAGGAACAGAGAGATAAGCTCTGCCCTACTAACCTCGCAAATTCAAATTAGGATTATTCAATATACATACCTACGTAACTAAGATATGTAAGTATTAAATACCAGGTTTTTTATGACATTATTTATTTGGATTCATAGGTAAAATTAATATTTTGTTGTACGAACTCCCACTATATTTCAGTCTTTAAGGGATTTTGTAAATTACTAAAAATATAAGAGATATATGGAACCTTTTGAATTTAATCCTGAGAATAGATGAAAGTGAATCTAAAACCTTCTGAATAATGCCACGTGTTTCGAACAAGTTTTAGTGTGGCATAGGATGAATATTAAGAATGCAGTCATCTCTTACTCATTTTATCTTTGTAGTTCAGACAAATAAGTGCTATAGTGTAATAAATAAATATTTAAGTTACAAATTTTGAAATATTGATTGCATCTAGAAGAAGGATAAAAGTTATGCTGCTCGTCTAGAAATGCTATCCGGCCTCCACCGAGGCAGGCAGTCACCCCCTGTCAACTTCAGGCTAACTTGCCATTTAGTTTTATATTTTAGGTCGAGAAATTTGAGTTGTGTCTTGTTTACTCCAGTACCAAAGCCCGTACTTATCGTATGGAACGAGATTGTTTACACGACTGAGAAAATTAACATGAACTTAATATGAAACAAATTCAATTAACTGTGTTTGGCTTTCATTAGCGTTTATTTTCCCGACTTCCTAAAACGTGTTCAAATATAAGTAATTTATCTACAGGCTGTAAGGGGCAAGGGCGAAAAACAGTTGATAATACTTACCCATTAATATTATCAACTTTATGAAATAAATAAGAAAGCAAGCACCAAAATGTATTAAATTGCTGATTTTTTTTTCATTTTATCAACGCCTAATAGTATAATTTGTTGGTAGTTAGTACCTGCTATCTAGTAGCTTTTCTGGTTTTGTGCTTGTATCTCTTATATCCTGTAGACAAATTACAATCGACAAATATTTATGAAATCGGGATCGCATTTTATCTGTAGGTATATTATAGGTTTTATACTAATTCATCATCTTCCAGGATCTATAGTATAAAGAACCCGTAATTTACATCAGCTGGTGTTATCGAATTCCATTTTATCGAATCACTGCTTTATGTATCTGTAAGTTTACTACTTCGTTTTCTTATCTTTATTTTACTATTTTATGTATTTTGTAATTACACTTGGGGAGGGTATCCACCACGGATTTGTTATTGTGGCCTAGGATTTTGGCAATTTTAACTCCCAATTGTTACTTTATTTGAGTATGTTGCTGGTGAGTCATGGGACTCATCAGCAAGGCAATAAGATTTTCTTGTTAGTGTCTTGTTGACTAACGGTGTACTTACCCAACCATGGGTAATTAAATTCATTTCCCAAATTCCCAAAATTATGAGAAATATTGTTTTCTCTTCAACGCAATCATCTCGGTCAATTATTAGATAATTTTTATGGAGTGTCCTGTTTGCCGTGGTTTTGTAATCATAACCTATGAATTTTAAAATTAACGCATAGAGTACACATGTATTAAAAATAATCGATTCACCGCCGAATGTGCGTGATCATTCTGCTTCTACCATGCATTTATTGTTGTTACTCTAGGGTCACACAGAACGCTTTTAGTAGTATCGCAATCACTGAAATCGTAATAATAAAACACTAGAATTGCAATAGCGAATTGCAATTTTGTTCGAAACCGCTGTCGCCGCTTTGGTTTACATGTCTGTATGCACAGTTTGAATAAAATAGACACAAAATCACACACTCACATTATTGCTGTAAAAATATTTTTCGGTGTATTGTACAGTTACAAGTTTAGGAAGACTTTCATACCAACTTAAGCTACACATTGGTCCACGCATTCCTGAAGCATTTTGTGTTTGGGTTACATGAGTGGCGACGAGTTTACGCGGCTATACAACTTTTAGTGTCTTATTATTAAGATTTCTCTTATCGCAGTCTATTAAGTTATATATTTTATGAAATAGAATATTATTTCTGGTCCTCATTCTCTGAGTCATGGACAACTGTAGCAGTTGTTTATGTTAATATAACAATGTTTCTTGAATGCAAAAGTTTTCGACACATTGCTATTTTAAGAACATCAGTACACGTTCTGCTGCCTCGCCCGCTCTGTGGAGGATTAAACTTGCGCTTGATGGATATTCTCCACGTAACAGCTGTCGTGCTATTTCCGACACGAGGGGAGTATTCTTATTTTAAAGATGGGTTTACGAGATGTTGATAACAAAAGGGGCATTTACATTTTATTTCAGAATAAGTTACTCTACATTCCCGTTTTCAAACATTATTTTTCTAGATACCTAAATATTTAGGAATCTATATATCATCACGCCAGATCCCTTGCGGGGTAGGCAGAGAGTAAAGAGTTCCAACAGGTTCTTTCCTTACATACCTCTCTGGCTTCCCCCACTCTCATAGTTCGTCTCATACACGCTCGCCGGTTACGGAGACTCTTGACTTGTCCTTCAGATAAGACCCGGTCTATTTGGTCATGCTAAGATAGTCTAGGTCTTTCCCGGTACCTACATCCTTCCACTTTCGAATTGTATATCGTTTAGGAATCTAAATATTTTTTTACGTTTGGTTGAGGTATCTGTTTTTTAAAACCAGAAAGAAGAATCGAAATGAACTGCCTGAATTCACCTAAGGACCGGCAAGATTATATACAATCAGAACAAGATGCGATGTATTACTATCCGCAACAATTGCCTTACAATCCTGATTATGTCGCCGAACAAGATGAACCTGAAACATTTCCTGTAGAACCTGGCCATATCTGTTGGAGTATTTATGATAATGAAATTTACACTGGATATAGTTTTAAAAACTACAGCGAGTGGGGGCGCCGTCGTCGCTCCCTGTACGAAGGCGTCAATTGTATGCCGGTGAGTGCGCCAGCTTGTGTGCAACGCGCCGCACGCTACCATATCACGGTTACGCATTATTGTAGTGTTTAGTAACTATGTACATACAAAATGAAATGCTGTATTATATTTTTGTTGTTGTGAAATTAACTATCTGTTTTTGACTAAGTACCATAATTGAGAATGCGTTTGCTTAGATGATAAAGTTCTTAATTCTTACTTTTATTTATAAAAACCCCGTATCAAAGCGGGAAGGGTGTCCGGAATGCATCAGGCGCATATACCGCGATCTATTTCCGGGCGCGGGCGTCGGCCCTATTCGTGTAAGGCAGGCTCATTTTGATCTAAAACATGCGCGAGCTCGGCCGCGGGGGCTCACTCGTAGCCGCCACTATAGCGGCGTTGCATAATAGGACCGCGGTTGAAGAAAAGTCTCGCCCTGTCAAAACGCGATCAACTACCGAGGAGATAAGCAATCTCGCGCGATCTATTCGAGAGGAAAATTTTTGTAACGACCGGTCCCGGCGGGCTTCCGGCGGCAGCGAGCGCCCACTGTCCACCGCGTCAGAAGCCTCCGAACGCGACTCAGCTTCAGTCCAGTCCAGCGAGGAGCCGCCCCCACATGATAGTACGTAATTCACGGTCCGCGGACGAGTCACTGACGTAGCATGTAACTGGAACATAGCCAACTTTAAAATAGAGACACGTAGGTGATTCGTACCGAGAGCTTGTCGCGCAGTGTCGCATTTACTGAGCCCCATGTCCGACTGCGAATATCTGACGGAGCCCTTCGATGAGGAGCAGGAGCGCGCGGCGGCGGGCTACGTGCACCCCGCCGTGCGCTCCTACATGTACTCGCCGATGGGTGAGTTCGCGTCGCTCATGAGGCTTCATCTCCTTTGACGTGCTCTTTATCGCTTATCTCGTGACAGGCGGCGATTCGGACAGCCCTGATGAAGCGACAGTGAAGTGCACGAACTGGTCGGAAGGTGCAATAGCCGCTGCACGAAGCGATTCTTCCGAAACAGAATCCAGCTCATCAAGCGAGGACGACTCCGACGAACGGGAGTATGAGCCGCGAGGAGGGGATGCTGACTATCGTACTTTGACGCCTAGCCGGCGTATGGATAACTCGACACGACGCGATGATGATTTCAAGTGGATGCCAACCGGAAACATGGTTGACGGAGTAGAAGAGCCGACCCCGGACCCTAGAACGGATGACTATTCAGCGAGTCAGTCTGCGAGTTTAGAAAGACGCCGTCGTGTGACTGATCGACATGATCGCGATCGGAAATCAAGGTCGTCGATGTCATCCAAGCCGCCACAGCACCCTTCGAGTGTTCGAGCGTCGCCGCGTCCGCGGCGTTCCCGAAACGAGGATACGCCTCCGGAGTTGCAAAGACGTTGGAACTCTTACGAACACTTTCGTTGGCCGGAGGGCGGATGGTGGCCTCCGATGTGCTGGTGTCACGGACCTCCCGTGCCCCCGCCCTGTTATATGCACGACCGCGCCTGGCCCTCACACCCCTCGCTTCCGCCTGCTCCTGCACGAAGTTATAAGGTACGAGCGTAGATGTGCTAACATTCCAACCAGTTGAAGAAATCTTCTACCTACGATGTTCTTTAAACCGTTTACTGTCTGTAATCTACTCATTCACCAATTTAAAATACCTACACCTACTACGTTTGCGTCTTCGGGTCATTGTACTAAGGGTAGAAATGAAATAATTATCGCGTGGGCGACTACGATTTAGTAATTTACTGATTTTGTAATACTCATAGAGTTCGCGTAAGTCTATGTTGTTACCTGTTACTAAAATATTCATATAAATAATAACAATTTCTTCGGTCAATAAACTTAAATACATATAGCGTTTGATGTGTTATCATTATCGTTTGAACTGCATGAAATATGTGTTTTATATGTTGACATCTGTTGCGCGTAATGTATTAATTACTTAATTCAACATGTGACCTAGAATTTGTTTAATTCAAAATGTTCTATCTACCATATCACAACATTTCTATAAATGTTTTTATATTTATGCCCTTAATGTTATATCACATTTAGCCTTTATTAATCGTTACGTTATTTGGTTTTTGTTTGCCTGTGTTTTGAGTATAAATTCTTAAAATCGAACTCACGCTAATTATTACAAGGCTTGCCTCCTTGTGATCCTATAGGACCTATTTCATGTGTCATTCTTGACATTATATACATGGATTCATTCTTATGAGGCGGTCGTAGCGCTGTGCGTCCGCGGTGTTCTTACCGATCACCAAGGTTAAGCAGCGTTGGAATAGGCCAGCCTGATATGGGTGACCGTTTGTTTCATTTTCATATTCGAGCGTCTTCGTGCTTCAGAATGCACCCGAAGCTGTTAGTCCCGGTTACCACTTATGTGGTAGTCGTTAAGCCGAGTTGAAAGCCTTATAGGCGGCTTGATGAGTTCCAACAGCAGGTGGCCACAAACCTCTCTTCACTAATCCGCACTAGGACCGCGTGATGGAGTATGATCTAATCTCTCTCATCTCACTTCGTGAGAGGTCTTTCCCCAGCAGTGGGCAGTATAGGCTGATATTATTATCATTAAATTCATTCTTATTGTCAATACATTGGTGTCTGTAAGTAAATTGCAAGAACCATGGAGAACTAAGTGTTAACAACCCCCCACTGGCCAACCATAACTTTTTTGGTAGTTCCATTAATGATATGTATATTCCAGAATGATGCCGAAGATCGTGTCCGGCGGCTGGAAGCAGACAAGGACAGCCTGCAGCTACAGGTGCAGGTGCTCTCGGAGCAGATCTCAGCACAGACGGAGAAGATGGCAGATCTCGAGCGCGAGCTCCTTGACGCGCGACAGAGGCTCGACGACGCCGAACAAAGGTTGCAGAAGGTAAAAACGCCATTATAGAATTTGTATATCATTATGTTTTATGTATCTTATATTAATTTGTAGGTATATCATGGTTTCTCTATGTTGTAAGTATATAGTGTCACTCCATTCTGTAGATGTGCTAAAAAGCTCCTAACATGATAGTATAGTAGAAATTATTCATTAAGCAACTTGTCACGGCAATCGGTTTATCCTATTAAAGTTATAAACGCGAAAGATTGTGAGGATGTATTGATGTATGGAAGTTTGTCATCCTTTCACGCAAAACCTGCTGACTAGATTTTAATGAAACTTTACAGCAATTTATTTTATACATCAGAATTACACATAGGCTATAACTAATGAATATATTACAAAAACATCGCGTGCCACATATAGAAAAACCATGCGATAATTTTGATATAGTAGACATTTGTTAAGCATTTTCAAAGCGTTTCAGATCACTTCTTTGCTAATATGGTCTTTGTGATACAAAAAATAGAAAAATAAAATACCGCTTTTGATAGTTCTAAAAGGCAATGAGCGAGGAGCGAGAAATTCGTTAAGAATAATTACGTTTCGTTTGTGTTGATAAGTAAAGGATCGATTAGGTTAGATTGGGGCTAATCTGATAAATCAAACAACTATCTCTAAAATTGTCTATAGGTTCTATTGAGTTTGAAAAAAATGATTGGCGATTTTTGAATTAAAAATATCGGAAACATGATGTCACATTCAATGAAAATAAAATGAGATTAATATAAAATTCAGTTACATTAAGATGTTTGAGAACCTCATACTTTTTATGTAGGTGAAAAAGTATTTAGTTTTCTTCGTGGTCGCTTCTACCTTCACAAAATATTCAGATTCATTTATCCATAAGTGTGATTTTTAGTATTGTAGACCTACAATACTAAAAATCAATCACTGTAGTTTACATTCATTGTTTGGTATCTTAAAAATCGGCCGGTTGGCGTACACTTATCTAAAATCTATCATCTACATACTACATACAAATATATTGTTAATGTCAATATATTGTTAATGTCGAGCACATGTCAAGTAAAATAAAATAACTGAAAATGTACATCCTACTATCACCGATCTCTATTACACATATCTAACCACACTTCTCATTTAGATATTCATTTACGCTGTAAAATGCTATCTGTATAAGATATGTTTTGTGTGATTAAATTTCTCATATGTCATTAGGTAGATGGTTGTACAGTCTAGGAGCCATGCAAAATACACTATTGCTTAAGAGTGCTATCTTATTCGATGGGACGCACACTTTATTCTTATACCGTTCCCTTTTAAATTTCCTAAATAGACTTAAGTTGTTAACAAATTTTACGTTTTCATTGATGTATATGCATGGCACGTTAAATTTATTTCCTTTAAAAATATGGTTTACAGCTCTGTTTGCCTCAATTTACAAATTGTTCTTACACACCTTTATTGCGCTTTAAATATACTTTCTTTATGAGTAATGAATATCTTATTCTTTTCTATGCCCGAGGGTCTTTTGTGTTACACCGCAGTATATACCTATGTTTTCCGTGTTATTACTATATAGTTATGCTGTTGTTTATACTACTTTTCTTATTGTACGCCTACTCCATAAAAGATATTGTTATATTTTCAAAAGTCTTAAGTTACCTACGTGTGTCGACTATTTAAAACATTTTAAACTTCAAACGTCCTAGTATTTACGGCCGTATCTAATTATAGTTTTAGTATACTACAAAGGTTGCGTTAAATCTAACAGACTTGCTTGTTTTACAACTTCGACGGTAAGGGTGTTTTGCCGCTTTACAAGTTTCCTATTTCTCGCCTATTGTGTACTGTGAAAGTTGTACTATGAGTTACATAATAAAAAAACTAAAGCCTTATCTTGCTTAGCGTTTGAGGTAAACATTTCACGAAATGAATTTAGCTGTTATATAGGCGTGACAATACGTATTATTGTTACTATTCAAAATGGTCCAGAAAAACATATTTTAAAATGCCGATATTTCATCAAAATGTTTGCAAAGACTACTCCTATTTCCCCTATGATAGGTTGCCCGATGGATATGTTAAGTGGTCTCTTCTCGCAAAGCAATGATAGCCTAGTTGTTAGACCGTTGGACTGCAAAGTCAGAGGTCACCTCTGTCTTTTCGAAAGCATGTGCGTATTAAAAACTCATTATCATATTGCTTTAACGGTGATGGAAAACATTGTGAGAAAACCTGCATGCCTAAGAGGTTCTCAATAGTGAGTGAAGTTCGCCAACCCGCACTGGGCCAGCGTTGTGGACTATGGCCTAAACCCTATCAGTTTGAGAGGAGGCCTGTGCCCAACGGTGGGACAGTTTCTTAACAGGGCTATTATTACTATTATTTATCAAATTATGTATGTTTTCTGGTAGGAGTATGAGAAGCGCTGTTCTACTATCAAGTACCTGTAAAAATCCCGAACTTCATTGTGTCAATTTAAATGTACAGATTTATTATAGTATGATGGCAATCCGGCGAACTGTTTAACATTCAGCACAGCCTAGATCCCACTGGAATGGGGCTATTGAATAATCATGATCGGTGTGGGCCGTGCAATTTCTAGCGCGCGCCTCAGGCAGCCCGAACTCCTTGCTATTCACGTCTATCATTCATACCCATCGCAATATAATCATCGCAATAATCACTACTGTGCAATGTTCTCTATGCCTCCCGTATGGTTACCGGTACAATTAAAGGTCCAAAGGAAACATTATCTCATACTTGTTATGGGTATCGTAAAAGTTGACTAAAGAAGTACGAACTGTTTTAGTTCCAGCAGCCTTGTCATGCATTTTTGACAGCTATTTTCGTTAGCAGATAGAATATTTTTTTGTAAAATGTTGATATACGGAATAAGTGCAGTGTAATACAAAAGGCACTGACATGATGACGCCGTTGTTAGAAATATGCTTGTAAATATGTGTGGTAAAGGTGCTACCACAAAATTGCGGTGCGACGAACAAAAACGATCAGAAAGTTCATAGACTTTCGCGATATGTCGTCGCACCACAGTGTAAACGCTCTAAGTATCGATATATGAACGATGACTCTGAGGAATAAATCCGAGACCGATGCTAGCGACCGATCGTTGCCGCAAGCAGTCTGCGGAATTATACCAAATAACGACTACATCGAGTTGCCATTTGACGAATTTTATCCCATAAATTATAAAAAAAGCTCTTATAATAAAGTGTATGTGTCTACCACTGTGTCATAACTTATCTACCGAAGGCGAAATTGTCACTGCTTGGAATGTGCTGTGTAAAATAGGGCTCCAAGTGGTTCAAAACCGCTTCCTCCGTAAAGCCGTAGGAGCCCCCTGGTTCGTACGGAACGTCGACCTCCACTCCGATCTAGGTCTCGAACCTATTCGCGCCTTTATTAAAAAGGCGTCAACACGTCACTTCGCGAACGCATCTACCCATGCGAATCCGTTAATCGTAGCCACCGCCGACTACGATCTCCCCCCCGACCCCTGCCGCCACCGCCGGCCGCGACATGTTCTCACCGACCCTCCCGATGCCTTGTCATCCCTTCTTTCCGCTCAGAATACGGGCGACGACGACGACGTAGTAGTAGATCCCCTCCCATAGCCGGCGGTTGACCGGTGCACTTAGTAGTGCACCCGTCCCCCTACAGCGACTGTCCCAACCGAGGGCGCCCTCGAGTATGTCGCCTCTTGCCCTTCTGGCTGGCTAGAGCGTAGTGGTTGCACGCTCGCCTTTAAGTCCGGTGAAGCTGTAAAGGCCTCGCGGCCAACAGCGTACATCATTCACACACACACACACACAGTAAAATAGAAAATATTTAGGAATTAGTAGTTCCGCGTATATAGTTAACGACCATAAATAATACCTATATCTATGTCACGTGACTGCCTCGTTGGTCTAGTGGCAAAGCGAATCGCTTTGTGATCACGAGGTCCTGGGTTCAAAAGGGCGCCCAAGTGTAGTTTTTCTAACGAAAACTTCCCAGTACGAGTCCGGAGTCTAAAATTGTGCCCGGTATATGGCAATATGCTCGCCCCCTATTACAAGGGACCTAACATCGTTGGCGAAACGTGGGTGTACTTAGTACACCTCTGCCACCCCCGCTTGGGGAATATAGGCGTGACGGTGTATATCTATATTAACAACAGTGGTAGCTGCGGACTGCTATTGTCAGTGGTTTCGAAATTGTGCTTAGAGCATAAATTGTACCTTTACGGTGTCAACCGCGTCCTACTCCCAAAGTTTTTGGAGATGTAATTGAGTTTGGTTGCGAGTTCCCTTTTGTGTGATTCTAATTAATATTTCGTCGAATGTTGCCTTTGTTCCTGTGTTCATAACGTAGATATTAATTTGTAGGTCATTCATTTGTGGGTCACTAAAAGAAAGTAATTGCGAATCAAGCAAATCATGTGTTACTCTACGATCGCACGAGCGCTTTTACACCGCGCGTTAATCAAGCGCTAAAATGAAACAAACGGCAAACAGTACATTTTTATGAAGAGCGCTTACAGCGCGTTGAAGAAGCGGGGTTATAGTTACAGTTACGTCAATAACGTATGCTTTAGTTTTTAACAGTGATTTTACAGGCTTTTATTTTTTTTTTGCCGTAATGGCGAATACAAGCTATTTTTTATAATTTACTGTTATGTTCTAATATTACCTGACATTGGCGAAATACACTGTTCAAGTGTGGAGCCATTCATTAAAATAAGAAAAAGAGATTTTACTTGTTCTTTGTAACTCAACTTCTCGCTCACTAACCATAACAAATAGAAAACATAATAATTCCATGCTAGTTATTGATATGCAATTACAATGCCAGTATACGGCCATATCGATAGCGTCGCGATTGTTGCATATGTAAAAATCATCTGTTATTACACCTACATTCACAATCTATGCCTACATTCATATAGAGTTCGTGTGTGCCTGAATTATAATTCAACTTCTTAAGTGTAGTACTCATTATAATTCCTTAGCTGGGATTATCGATCATAAGAAAGTATAAATAGCAAATTCCTAAACAAAACAATAATTACGTTTAAAAGCAGGGATCGGGGCGGTATCTCACCATGGTCGAGTCAACCGTGTTTTATTAACCGAATTCAAAAAGGAGGAGGTTCTATGTTCGGTTGTATGTATGCTTTTTTTTGTATATGTATGTTCAGCGATATTTCCGTCAATTGTGACCGATTTTGATATTTTTTTTTGCATTGGGTTCAGTATATCTCCAAGGTGGTCCCATATGAATTTTATTGACATTGGACCTTGGACTTAGAAGATACACCAGGGAACTCCTTAACGACAAACAATAGGCATGTGTAAATTGATATATTATGGGTATTACGTCAATTCTATAGGTACCCTACTATAGAATAATTCACTGGTCACTTAAAATTGTAAAATAAAAATCTTTTATAAAAAAAGGTAAACCGACTTCAAAAAGCAAAAAATAAATATTTGAAGTCGGTGCCAAGTAACCGACTGCACCAACCAGCACCGTCTTCAAATATTTATTTTTTGCTTTTTGAAGTCGGTTTACCTTTTTTTATAAAAGATTTTTAGATCTTATTGCATAGGAAGTTCACACACTCTGCGGTCCAAGTGGATTAAGAAGAGGTCTCTACGCATAGGCCATATTGGGACTCCATGTTCTCTGCCTATAGCGCGAAGGAATTTACAGTTCCGAAACAGCTTCGACTGATACGGACGGACAATACTCCCTGTGTATTCGAATCGTTAATGAAATATGTGATATGACCATCAGATTGTTTTTTCCAGAAATTAAAAGTTTTTTTAGTAAAATGTTCTCAAAATAATGATTATGCTAGCTTTCTTCTTCTTATGATGCAGCATCCTAAGATATATTGTTTCTAAGATTTGTATCCTCAAGTTTTCCCTCAAAAATGATCTCTTCCCCAACATTGTAAAAATACCCCACACTGGTAATACTGACTGAGCAAGTAAGCGTAAATATTCGCGCTGTCAGTGCTTTGACACCACCCAAAAACCAGCAAAGAAAGGAGAGCCGGGCAGTGTTAGTGAAGGCCAATACCCAATTAAAATTTTCAAAAAATATTCAATGTACAGATTTTTGCGGGGTATGCAGAGAGTACAAAGTTCCTTTTATTTAATGGTTTTTCAGTCTTTATATATATTTTATTTAAGCAGTGAAAGCTTAGTGGTTAGACCGTTGGACTGCAAAGTCAAAGGTCTCGGGTTCAAACCCAGGCACGCACCTCTGTCTTTTCGAAAGCATGTGCGTATTAAAAATTAATTATCACTTGCTTTAACGGTGAAGGAAAACATCGTGAGGAAACCTGCATGCCTAAGAGCTTCTCAAAGGTGCATGCCTAAGAGCTTCTCAAAGGTGTGTGAAGTTCGCCAACCCGCACTGGGCCAGCGTGGTGGACTATGGCCTAAACCCTCTCAGTTTGAGAGGAGGCCCGTGCCCAACAGTGGGACAGTTTCTTAACAGGGCTATTATTATTATTATATATATTTTAGGTTTTTATCTATAAGATAAAAAGCATCATAAAAAAAAAATATTTATTTTAAAACACAGTTGCATTAATAGAATTGTTGTATTGTTTATCTTTCATATTCAGACAGTATTCATAATTTAGTTGACGGATAAATAGCCAGGAGATATTATCATTATGACTTCAAACGTAAAGTCAAATTCAACATCTTCACAATGTGCAACATCCTAAAATAGACTTTATGAGGTTACCCTCACCACTTACCACACATATGTAAATAATTACATTTTCGTGGCGTTATTACCTTTCGGTATATATTTTTAGAAATACTCATTAATAAGAGAAGCGTATTAAATGAGCCCGTCGACAGCTTTCTCCCAGATAAGGCGCAAAAATTCAGGAAAATAAAATAGTTCCGTGCATTCTACGTTGGAATGGGCAAATAAAATAAACATACAGTTTGAATCGTTCTAATTCTGTAGCCCATTTGTGTCTGGGGCAACGTGTACCTATACATCGCACAAGCCACACCAGATGTGCCTTTTTTATTAAACAACCGAGATACGAGTAGATACGACTACGCACTTCGTAGATCGTACGGCTGAAATTATTTTAGTCAGGTCAATGTTGTTTAGACATTCCATTTAACCGGTTTTATTATTTTTGTAGGGTGCCGCGGTTTCACCTAATTTGCTCTATACTACGCTAAAATGATTTGAGTCTACGTACTTACGTATTATGTTTTCAAATTTCATGTTATAGCATGTAATTGACCCAAGAAACCTGTGCATTTAAATTATCTTGGCTTAAAAGGCACTGATCCGAATATCTACTACGCTCTAATGATTATTAGCGACTACTTCTTACGTATTATGTTTTCTGCTTCATCTCTTAACTTGCAAATAACTGGCTAATTTGCCAAATAAACTTTCAAAAATATCTTGGTTTAAGGGCAGTTATGATCTGAGGGTCTCCAGTATTTTTTTCAGACCGAGCAAGACAATCTTAAAAATCGGATGAGACGCAGTCCAATTAATTTTATTGAACTTTTACAGGAAATGCTGCAGCGTTCATCTCTCGAAACACAAAAGTTGGAATTAATGTCTAAGTTAAGTGAAGTGCGTCTGCGGGCGGCCGAGCGCGGTATACTGGAGAGGTCGCATCTACCCGACGCAGGCATTTCCTCCCTGGCCGTGGCCCGGCCTGCACCGCCCAGGGTACTTACTCGCTTATATCATTATTACAATACATGTTATTCATTTATCTTCCTTAGCCAAAAGATATCTACTACAAGACTAAGGCAAAAATCGCCTCGACAACCGGTTTTGTGATATACCTACGCATCCAAATTTTATGATCAGGTATAAGGTAATAAGGTTATTGAATGGCGCAGGACATGCGTCTCATACACACGCCCCTTATTTTTCTTCGTTTCGGGTTTCGGTGCTATGTTTAGTCGCTGAGCCTCATTGAGATATCAAAGAATTAAATATTTTTATGTTGTTTCGCAGACGCCGCCCGCGAACTACGGGCGGCAGATCGAGCGCAACACCTACATGTACTCGTCGCTTCCGCGTTCGTCCGTGCTATCGTCTGAGGCGCGCGTGGCCTTCGGTAAACAGAACAACTTGGTGGTGGCGCGCGGCCGCGGACACTCCGTGCCGAATCTAGGTTTGGGGCTAGCCGGCTTTGCGATAGCATGCCCCGCAATGATCCCCTTGCCCATGAATGATGCCCAAGTTTAATACGAATTGGACATTCGTTATTTTCCCTTAAGCGTTATTGATTTGGTTATACAGTACCCGTTCTTGCCTGGCGAAGCTGTAACTCGGCCAACAGGAGCTAGGTGAAATAGACAAGTAACTACAATCAGGTACTATGAGTATGTATATAAAATACTTTGTTGTACGTGCCGGAGAAATAGTGAACCGCAGGCACGAGGTACTGCCACTCGCTATTAAACAGATAACAACGTGCAAGCCAGTCGACGCAGCATAATAAGATACTCGAATTTATGCCGAGTGATGCTCAGTCCAACAAAGTTACATATTTTAAAACATACTTTTGTGTTTCAAAACTAATGATGTCTAATTTCAATTTAGGCATAGCAATTGATATCTTTACGACAACTTCTGAGTTTAAACAGATTGCCTAAATTAAAAAAAATCTCTTTAAACTCGGGCCAAATCTGACTAAAGATGTGTAAGAATTATCGGTCAATTATGATATGCTATTCTGACATCACATTTAGCCCGAGTCCTAGTCCCCAGTATTACTGAAATCAATGATACAATCATATTAAAAATACTCCAGCTTCGCTTAAGCCTTTGTCACTTTATGTTGTATATATAAATGTCGTCTAAATTAGCCCCAGCGTCACAGCATGTTCCAAAAATGCCGCTGTGAATAGCCTTAGCTAAATACCTATGAATGCATGTCAATTGCTTGTATACTATAATCCAATGCATAGAAAAATAATATCCTATCCAAAGCCTCATAAATGCTTACAAACATTTTTGTCGTTTTATATATGGGAGCTCCTATCAACGTACGGTGCTTCGCCATTTCTATATTATTTGTCCATGTCTTTTCATGTGTATATTTCTAAAACGGGCGTGGGAGAGATGTAGTGTGTGTTGGCGGCAATGTTTTGTCCCAGTTTAATTAAGGATGAGTTAATTCTCATTATACCCGGAAATGTTGCATTTCGTATTTGGACTGTTGATGAAATTATCTAATAGAAAAACTTTAAGAGTCTGTCCGACCATTGATAGATTATGTAATTTTAGATTATTATCTACATTGTTGTATTACTCTTATATTAGTTATATTAAACTGTTTAGTGCCACGAGTTATGTGGTGTGAAGATGGACCTGAGTATGTATGTATGCGGGTTATTCTCTCAATAGGGAATTTAACAAGTGTAATCGTCCATTGGCGCCTTGCGAATCCGGCATAGGAAAGATCTATAGGCAACTTGGATTTGAGCCTCTCAAGATAAGCATCGCTTAAGAAACAATTTGGTCAATATATTAGATACTAAAATTTGGCAGAATTCGATCCGTAAGTGACGTTACGAAAATTCTAAAATCGATAACTGGTAAATAGAGGATTTCGAGTGGTTTCGAGGGCTTAAGGAGCTTATAATATCAGCCTATACTGCCCACTGATGAGCATAGGCCTTCTCTGACAAATCGTGGTAAGAAAAAATAAGATCATACTCCACCACGCAGATACAGTGGGGATTGGGTGGAGGCAGTTTTGTGGCCACCTGCTGTTGGACCATAGCAAGCCGCCAATAAGGCTTGTAACTCAACTTAACGACTACCACATTAAGTGATAACCGGGACCAACGGCTTAACGTGCCTTCCAAAGCACGGAGGCGCTCGAATATGAACATGCCACAAACGGTCACCCATCTCAGACCGACCTAGTCGAACGCTACTTAACCTTGATGATCGGTAAGAACACCGCAGTCGCACAGCGTTACGAGCGCCTCAGGCGCTTATCTATCGAGTAAAGGTGCTTCCAAACGTGCTTGAGTAAAGGTCTGGGTGCTTTCATCGACTTGGGATCCGGTAATTTAATATAATGAAATCCAAAACCAAGCATAACACTGCAAGGCCTGAAGACGACGTAATACTCATTCTGCGTAGATCGGACGAACAAAAATAATTAAAAAGTTTGAGGATACCCCGGAACAACTATGCCTTTTGGAAGTCTAACACCTTCCCGTCCTTCCCGTGACTATGGGTGCTGCAAAGCACTCGAAACGTCGGGAACTTAAAAATCAAAAATAAACCGCGATTTAATCCGAAAAATAGTTTTATTTCATGAGTAAAGGAGCGTTACTGAGTGAGTTTGGACGCGTTGCAGCGGAGAAGGAGGAGACGGGCAGTCGCGGCAGTCCATCGCCGTCACTGCGAGAGCCGCGTGCGCGCCTGCCCAGCGCTGGGGTGCGCTTAGAGGGCGCCGACTTGCAGCGTGCCGCGAGAGTCTCAACCACACAGCGGACGAGGCAACCCCTACCTTGGTATGTTTCTTTTTCTTCTTTAAGTTATGGCTTAACACTAATTTTAAGTGTATTTTGCCAATGTCCAGTGAGATGCGTAATCGTGTTTGTAAGATTTAATTTCTATATTAATTCAACTCCCCGATGAACTTGATAACGATGATAATGAAATTGATGAAGTACCCCACCCTGGATAGTAAAGCGATGGAAACGTTACATACCAATTGCGACGGCACCTTTTTTATTACTTTCTTACAATTATCTTCAGTCATGCACATATAAGAATACATAATGGTTACTATTCCACCAACATTACACATTATAATACACCAAAGCACACTTTATATACAACAAATTGACAACATCACTCTTCGTCTTCCTGCCATACAAAACCTTCGTATGTTTGTTACCCGTTGTAATAACTACAACCCAGGTATAATAATTCCCTTTCCAACAATTTCTGATCTTTGTTTTGATTTTTATTAGAAATAGTCCAAAAGCAGTCTCGTACGTAACTGTGGTGTTTTAAGCGACCACCAAGGTTAAGTATCGTTTGGCTCGGTCAGTCTCAGGTGGCTGACCGTTTATGGCAAACCAATTTTCAACTGTTTCTTTGCTTCGAAAGACACTTGGTCGTGGCTGCCAAAATGTGCTAGTCATATTGTCGAATCGGTTGCCTCATAAGCGGAAGGTGGCACAATTCTGCTTTCACCAATCCGCACCAGGTCCCCATGGAGGAGTATGACCTAATCTCGCACCTAGATTTGTAAAATAAGGCCTTTATGGAACAGTGAAACAGATTGTTTTATTATTATCATAAAACTGCTTTACGTTTCTCCTTCCGTGAAACCTGGTTGCCTGCCACACTTCTGCAGTAAATGGCGAGTACGGGACGAAATAAATAGAAATAATTGGTGGTGATCGCTAAAACGCCATAGTCCCGCAGCACTATGAGGAGGTAAAATACCGGAGCTATTATCTTTGGATAGCGGATTTTTATATTACCGATTATATGTAATCGGTAATATAAAACTCCGCTATCAAAATGTCCCTAGTGATAGCCTAGTGTAGTTACACCGTTGGACTGAAAAGTCAGAGGTCTCGGGTTCAAACCCAGGCACGCACCTCCCTCTTTTGTAAAGCATGTGTGTATTAAAAATTAATTATCACTTGCTTTAACGGCGAAGGGAAACATCGTGAGGAAACTTTAATGCCTGACAGTTTCTCGAAGGTGTGTAAAGTTCGCCAACCCACACTGGGCCAGCGTGGTAGACTATAGCCTAAACCCTCTCAATTCGAGAGGAGGCCCGTGCCCAACGGTGGGACAATTTTTAACAGGGCTATTATTATTATTTATCAAAATATGTATGTTTTCTGGTAGGCAAACTACGGATGTGCGCGAATGGGACTGCGAGACGACGTGCGGGTGGTTGGACAGTCTTGGGCTAGAAGTGTACGTGAGCGCCGCCCGCACTTGGTTGGGTAACAGCGACGCGCGCGGAGTGTTAGCTTCTGCCTCACACTCTACGCTCGAGAAGGAGCTAGGCATTAGACATCCTATGCACAAAAAGAAGATCCTTCTAGCGCTTACTGACTTGATGGTGAGTTAGCGTTAAGTTTATGTGTTTGCATTTTTAGGACTTTTATCTCATCGTAGTTAGAATATTATTTGGTCTGAATGTGTCACGCGCATTTTTTTTATTTATGTTCATTTTAGCTAGTTATAATTAATGTGTGTTTGTGTTTATAGAAGCTGTTGATAAATTAATGGTTTAGATGCTATAAATGTATCTAATTTATTTTATAAGGACGACGGACGATTTAGCGCAGTGGTTAAGAGCTTAAGCCGCTCCGCCCACTGTGTCTAAAAGTCGCGGGTTCGATTCCCCCACGGGACAAATCTTTGTGTATGTGAATTTTCATGTTTGGAAACGCACCCACGACACAGGAATTAATCCTAGTGTGGGGCTACGTTTACTAAAAAGAAAACAAAAAAAAAATAAGGAATGAAATTACGTTGTTGTGTATTTCAAAAGTGAACCTTCTTTATAATTAATATTCTCTAAATGATTAAGTTCGCCAATATAGTTTATAAGAATAATCTACAGTAGTTTACAAATGATGTTTTGGTTAAAAATGTATGTATCAATGCAGAAAATAATGAAAAAAGAATGAATGGAGAATTAGACAAAAAAGACAAGTCCGCTGAGTTTCTCGCCGCGGTCCGATTCGGTAGTAGATTAGAAAGTAAAAAAATGTAAATATGACCATTTGGAAATAGCCCCGCAAAATTTACAAAAAATAAATCTGCGATAAAATAATTGACGGACGATTTAGGGCAGTGGAGAAAAGCTTAAGCCGCTCCGCCCACTGTGTCTAATAGTCGCGGGTTCGATTCCCGCACGAAACAAATCTTTGTGATCCACAATTATTTGTTCCGGTCTCGGTATTTGTGTATGTGAATTTTCCTGTATGTAAACGCACCCACGACACAGGAATAAATCCTAGTGTGGGGCTAAGTTTTTGAAAGAGAAATAAATAAAAAAAAAATGTGCGTCTCGGGACGCCCGACAGAAGTGATAACTTAAACTAGCGCTGTGGGTTAGAGTGAGAGAGGAAAAGCCTGCCTACCGCTGCCGTATGCGTGAGAAAAAGGGAAGCCAGACAGACTGGTGCCGTTACGCGTTACGTTACGAAGCGGTTTACACTCCCATAAGAAGTTATCACTTCAAAAAATATTGAGTTCGAGTAAAAATTGCTTCTGTGTGATTGAATTGAATGATGGGCGGCGTCGTCCGTGCGTCCAGGGCGGGCACGGCGACGCGCTGCTGACGGCGGCGGGGCGGCTGGACACGAGCTGGGCGCTGCGTTGGCTGGAGGACGTGGGCGTGTGTGGCGCGCGCGCGGCGGCGAGCGATGCGGCGTTGGACGGGCGCGGCCTGCACCGCCTCACGCACGCCGACCTGCACGCGCACCTGCGCGTTGCGCACGCGCTGCACGCGCTCGCCATACGTCGAGGTACCCACATTATACGAACCCTTCGAACACGCCTTAACATCGTCACGCCTATATAGGCGCTCTGTCACACTCACTTGGGGAATATTCCCCAAGTGGGTGTGACAGAGGTGTTCTGAGTACACCCACTTTTCCCCGATGATGTTAGGTCCCATGTAAACGAGCAAGCCTATTGCCATATACCGGGCACAATTCCAGACTCCGGACTCATACTGGGAATAGAGCCGAGCAAAATGTTATCAGATTAATGATTAACCCCCCCGCCTAGAGTATCGGCACCCGCCACCCCCGTCTCTGTTCCCAGTATGAGTCCGGAGTCTTAAATTATGGTCGGTATATGGCAATAGGCTCGCCCTTTACATGGGACCTAACATCGTCGGTGAAGAGTGAGTGTATACAATATACCTCTGCTACCTTTTGTGTGTGTGTGTGTGTGTGTGTGTGTGTGTGTGTGTGTGTGAATGACCTACGCTGTTGGCCGCGGGCCTTTGAGCTTCAACGGACAAGAAGGCGAGCTTGTAACCACTACGCTCGAGCCAGAAGGGCAAGAGGGCAACTAGCTCAAGGGCGCCTCAAGGAGGAACGGCCTCAGCTTGGACAGTCGCTATAGGGGCGGGTGTATACTAGGTGTCTCGCCGTGGTACTCTGCACCGGCAGGCGGGCAAGGGATTCTCGACCTCGCCGGCGGGCAAGGGATTCTCGACCTCGCCGGCGAGGTCGGTGTCTGATCCTGTGTGCGTTATCTGTATCCGAAAGAGTGGATGTAAGGGCATCGAGAGGGTCGGTGAGAAAATGCCGAGGACGGCGGTAGCGGCTAATAGGAGGGGACCTCTGCTACCTTCACTTGGGCTATATAGGCATAACCGTCGTCATGTGACGAAATATTTTTTAGAGCGTAGGTTTTTTCCATTCCGCGGTCCGATTCCCACGGAAGGTATTTATATGTGTAAATTTATTATTTGTAAACGTACCTATGACAGAAATAATTCTTAATGAGACTATCTTTAATATCAGGCATCACGTTATTGTATTATTGTAGACATCCCAGTGCTATAAGCATTTTAAAGGTTTGTTCAATTAGGCGACGGAGGTAAGTCGGTGGGCCGCGGCCATATATCTATTCATTTCTAAATTAATTCAACTCCCCGATAAACTGGATGACAAAGATGATTATGAAATTGATGAAATGCCCCACCCTAGATAGTAAAGCGATGGATACTTTACTTACCAATTGCGACGGCCGTTTTGAGGGAAATCGAAAAGGCACGTTTTATTACTTTTGTTACTTTCACTCATGCACATATAATAATACATAATGGTTATATTCCACTAACATTATACATTATAATTCGAAATAACATAAGTTTTGGAAATTAAACTAAATTGACGATATCACTCTTCGATTTCTCGCCAAAACTCCACTCTGAGGAGTTGTAATGTACTGAAATGTGTGGGAGACGCCACACGCTCGGCGCGACGGCTAACGTCATGACCCGCCGCCGTTGCGCTCGACGCGCTTACAAACGAACGGCGGGAGCGAGACACCAATACGTGTGCGAGCGGGACGCTGATGTTGAGCGGCCGCTTAGCCGCTGTGACGTCGCGCCTGCAGAGTGACGTACGCGCCGCGCTGCCCACGGCCTCCATCGCGCTCCGCCGGCTATTTGACCAAACCCTTAATGTTACATATTAAATTGTTGCAGGCATCCAAGTACTCCGCGACAACATGTTCGATCCGGACACGATGATCCGTCGCGCGGCGGAGGGCGAGGGCGTGGGCGTAGGCGTGGCCGCGGGCGGCGAGGGCGAGGGCGAGCCGCTCGTGGAGCCCGGCCAGCTGGCGCGTTGGTCCTCGCACCGCGTCATGCAGTGGCTCAAGGAGATCGATCTCGCAGAGTACGCGCCTAACCTACGCGGCGCTGGTCAGTGCACTACTTATAAAGCTTTCGCCACGTAGCCAACAAAGCGATGGAAGCGCGACGGTGGTGCGGCTTGGGGAGTTGTAATGTACTGAAGTGTACCAGAGACGCCACACAGCGCAGCCACGCTCGGCGCGACGGCAAACGTCACGACCCGCCGCCGTCGCGCTTGACGCGAATACAAATGAAGTACGCGGGGAGCGAGACGCCAATACGCGTGCGAGCGGGTCACTAGTGCCGTGCGACTGCCCGGTCGGCGCGACGTCGCCCCCTAAGTGTGATGTGTGCGTCGCGCTGCCGACCGCGACCGAGCGTAGCCGACCACTACGTCGACTCATTGTCCAAACATTAAAACTTTCGCCAAGTAGCCGACGAAGCGCGACGGTGACGCGACACGAAAGCGGCTTTTATAGTGCGACAAGGTACTTTTGGCATTTGGATGACATTGACAGTAGGGCGTATTTGTGAGGTACCATTTAGCAAAACGCACTTCCGCGTTAGTCCGCACAGTGTAACTAACTTGAGAGAGTTGACTTACTTGTTCAAGAAACTTGATCAAGCTGCACCAGGTGAATGCAGTAAGCCAAATTGAATTAAGAAAAAAATAATAAAATATCCTTAAAAACATTTCTATAATTAAAAAAGGACTTGGGTAGATTTCATAGCAAAAGGCAATTCCAGTGAACTGTCATGTAGTGACATGTCACTTGATGGCAGCGTTAGTTCCGATTTTGCCCACTTCGGTCACATTGCCGACACCAGCGGCGGCAGTTGCTGTATACGCCAAACAACACTAACATCCCGCTCGCACCCTAGCGTCACGTTCTCGCCGAGCTTCATTTGTAATCGTGTCGGGCCGACGGCACACGACGGGGACAGGACGCGTACGATGGCCTTCACACCGAATTGTGTGGCGTCTCCCGTTCAGTTCAGTACATTACAACTCACTGAGTCGCGTCGCCGTCCCGCTCCGTCCGCTATGTGGCGATCCCTTAAATCAGCCCATACCGTACCATCAATGGCCGAAGACCTTCGAAATGAGAAATCGAAATGAGAGAAAATTGACCCAGCGAGGATCGGCGGAGACAAGTTTGTGGCCGCTGAAACTTATCAATTCACATAGAATGGTCACCGAAGCTCGGCTTAACGTGTCTACCGAAGCACGAAGACGCTCAAAAATGGAAATTTCCATGGCACACAGTCACCTATTTACTAATTACATATTTCGGTTGGATTCCCAATCAAAGCGATAAGTTTTTCTTTCTATTTAGAATCACTGTTCTATACGTTAAATGTTTTATTTATTTTTATTTGGCAGGTGTACACGGTGGTTTAATGTTGCTCGAGCCCCGTTTCACAGCTGAACTGTTAGCGGCTCTACTGAACATTCCAGCTAATAAGACTTTGTTGCGGCGGCATCTCACGCAAAGGTCAGTCATAAACACTTTCACGCCTACATTCTTCGGAAAGAGGCGATATACTGTGTATGGGTATACACAGCATTTCGCCGACGATGGTAGATGCCAATTTAATAGGGCTCGAGCCAATTGTCATTATACCTGTTATAATTATAGACTCTTTACTGCTAGTGGGATTTAATACGGGGAGAACCTATGGCCATTATACGGGCCACAATTCTAGACTTCAGACTGCTACTAAGAACTAGTCGATGCACGGCTCCAATAACATTATCCATAGGATATCGTGATTGGCATTTCACCTTACGTCACCAGATCAACGAGGCAGAAACATCTTCAAGCAGTTTTAAAAAGACTTTTATTTCCCTCCGCCCTTCTAAGATTTCTTACTACTACCTTTTGCTATTATGAAGTCAATACTAAGTAAATAGACAGAGTCTTATCTGAAGGACAAGTCAAGAGTCTCCGTAACCGGCGAGCGTGTATGAGACGAACTATGAGAGTGGAAGAAGCCAGAGAGTTATGTAAGGAAAGAACCTGTTGGAACTGTACTCTCTGTCTACCCCGCAAGGGATCTGGCGTGACGATATAGATAGAAAGAAATAAATACTATAGTAAATATTCTTTACCTTTCCTTTATATTGAAGCGTTATACGTCGGATAACTGCTAAAGAAAACTTTTTGCCACAGGCCTTATCACCCCGACTTGGTACCAGATCACGATATAACACATATAATGTTACTTTGTTTTTTAGATTCAACGATTTATTAGGGCGTGAGGTGATTCAGCAGAAACGTAATGCCGAACAGACGCTTGGTTATCAACCGCTCACTGCTACGACCAAATATAAGGTACGCAAATTTTTATTTTTATTAGTCATCTTTTAGTATAACATAATGCTGTCTTTGAGACATCTTACGTACAAATTGTGTTGTTTTCCTTTTATAGACTATGTTCACGAGGTACATACTGTTCTGAAAAACGTTATTTTTTACTATAGCAAGGATGGCATTTATGGGGTTGTAGAAATGTTTCTAAAATTGCTTATATTAATTATAACGTAAATATTTTCGAAAAACATTGATTCATCGATTTTGCAATATCTTTACCGACGACTTTAAAGTACTTTATAAACATTATAGCCTATGTGAGTATGAGCTATATTAATTACTCTAAAGTTTCATCAAAACCGTTCACTACTTTTGAAAGAGGAACAAACGAACTTTTGCGTTTATAATTTTAGTAGCATTAACCCCTTTTTTTCTTAAGCTTTGGTGATGTTTCTCAGGTACCAAAGAAAAGCCAGTTCTCGTTGAAGCGTAAGAAAAGTAAAGACGAGCTCGACCTCGGCGACCTGGTGTGTCCGTTACACGACGACTGCTCAGGTGACATAGCCAACTCACCAGTAAGTTGCCTGTACTAACCACACTAATAACTATCTAGCACCTATTTAGGGCCATAGCACATATGATACTTCTAGCATCAGCGATCGATGAATTTGCATTTTAACGAATGCGTTCGATAGCAGTTTCAAAAGCGCGTGACAACATCGATACTTCTACAAATTTTTGGCACTAGCAGCGCTCAATAACGGTATTATTAAATGGTATTTATTAAAATGTTGCGTTACTGAGACTGCATCAATGTATTATGAGCAAACGGATGGTAAAGAAAGTGGAAGAGAGGGACGTAGTGTGCGTAGTTTAGTGTTCAGTAGCGGAGTCGAGCGTCTAAAAAGCTGTGATCGTCTGTGACTGCGCGGCCCTACGCTAAGTCCAACCGATCGGACTTCGAAATCTTTTTTCCCATAATCACGAATTCTCATAAAAGGAAGTACGAGTATCCATGGTTCGATTCATTTAACCAAGAATTAATATCTAGAGTACATAAATAGACCGAGCAATAATATTAAGTTCTAAGAATATAGCTGCTTCTAATACTTAAAAATCCTTATGTCATGTTTATTGTACGAACAAGAAGTCGTCGTCCTATTCATCTGATGATTTGTTTTAAACTGCTATGATGGGACATCGTCGTCGGCAATTTTCTGATAGGACCCAGAGAAAAAAATCTCAACACAGTTCCGACGCTGCCTCTCAATCAGCAACTAAATTGCCGGTCGCCGATGCTAAAAGGAGCTGATCTGCAATGGCCCCTTAATGCCAAATTTCATCAATAAACACACGCAACATTTACAGACTTTTGTAAAAAATACTCAAGTATAAGGGTGTAAGGGTGAAGTACGCAAAAACTGAAACAGATGATAGTATTCATTAATATGAACGCCTCTGACTTTGACAGTATCTGGTCAGGAAGGATAAATATAAACATTTTGTATGAAACCGGTTATTATTTATTTTCAGTGTGTGTCATCATAGTAACAGTTAATCGTACTAGCCCCTATTTCTGATTTTACGCTCCTGTCCTTGAAACCCTAAATAACTTGTAGCGCCCGATGACTTTAATCAATTCGGCCTTATATAAATATCAAACTTATATCGGTATTAGTATCGGTCAGTGAAATAATTTATTAATTTCAATGCCCCTATAACGGCGAGCCTGTAGAGGACGATAACATAAGTGTGGCAACGGCTCAATTTTAAATCTTATCAAATTGTTCATTGTAAATATTTATGTTGATGATTTTTGGTTACATCCTTGTTGCTTGAGAGAAATCTAAAATATTAAAATGTATCAATCCATACAACATTTTTACGTATAAATAAATGTTTTTCAATGAAACGTATATGGCACGGACCAACAAGCGACAAGTTTGTTATTAAATAGTAGTAATTACCAGAATGATTTAAACATTTGATTGAAGTGATTATGTGTTGTGCGAGTTTTAGTGCTGTTACATTAAGTACAAGTAGAAATATGTGATAAGACATTCAAAAAGAAACAGCTTTACACAACCGCTCAATGAGTTGATGAACTCGACTCACAACAGAGTAGAAAGGTATGATGATTCATTATTGCACTGTTTTCCTAAGCAATGAGTGTGCACCGTATTTAGCTAAACTACCACTTCTAAACTATAACACTGGTTTTGGGACCGTTTACCTCGCTGGTTTGGGTGTTAACACAAGTCTACATAATTATGCTTTCAGGTTTTTGAACAAATGTAACAAAGCTAATTTTTTATTGTTTGGTTTATTGGTGGAGTGATTGCTGACGCAAAGATGAAAATGTCTTTGTAATTTTTATTTATGGGATATATTATGTACGTGATTATAGAAACACAAATTAGGTGCCCTACGTCCTACTTATTTTTAGGTGTACCTTATGTAGTCTAAAATATTTTATTTATTAAGGCATGGTAAAATTAAATAAGAATCTATTTGATACCCATACCTATATCAGTAAGGTATAATGTACCTATTTGGTAAGAACCCACCAATAAGCTAATCCTTGACAGAGTATACTTGAGCAGAATTATTTTTTAATAAAATTAGTACAATTAGTATAATAATACGTTTATAGATAGGGTGAAAATAAATTCTTATATTCTTAAAAGTAGCTGTACCGGCAACTTCATATGCGTTATTTTCAGGTGTGTATTTCACCCATAATTTTTTTGAGACAAAGGTTAGCATATGCCCTTTCCCTGGATAAAATCTATTTCCTAGCCGAATTAGATCAAAATTGGTTCAGCGGTTTGGACGTGAAAAGGTAACACACAAACAGACAGATAGAGCTAACTTCGAATTTATAATATATATTTTTTTTTCATTTCTTAAAAAAACGCTGCACTACACTAGGATTTATTTCTATGTCGTGAACGAACACAAACATGAAAATTGACATACACCAATACCCAGACCGAAACAAATAATTGTGGATCACACAAAGATTTGTGCCGTGCGGTCATCGTACCCGCGACTATTAGACACAGTGAGTGGACGACTTAAGCTCTTAACCACTGCGCTAAATCGTAAATATTAGTATGGACTTATGGATTGCTTAACCATTCAACCAATAACTCCATTATAACGATTTGTCATGTTCGCAGACGATGAAAGTAAGGGCAGCAGTGGCAGCCGTCGCGTCGGATGCCTGTCCCCCGCGTGACGAGGCGCGCGCGCACTAGCTGCCTCACACCACACTAGCCGAACAACCACGCTCGCCGACACGTATCCCAGGGACACCCTTTGCGCATCTCAAAGTCCTATATGCCATTATTTATATTCGACATATTGGACTTTATTCACCAAGCCCCAAAGTCGTAAATGCCTATTTTTATGTTAGGCATATACCACTTTGTTCGATGGATACGTCTTTATTGGCTCACCGAGATATTATTTGTCGAGCTAAATTTTGGATTGCAAAATAGGTACCTTTGCTTGGGTGTTTTAATAGTCTGAATCCTTGTCAAATTAGTTAAGTGCAAATCTATCTCGGTTACGACGATATAGAGAAGGGTTAATATATACCCTTTTTTTTCTTCCCAAGCTTGAGACGTACATGTGGGACGTATCGGTATCCTACCTACTAAAACCCTATACTGGACAGTATCGACACTTCGGAAGGACTGTAAGATTGTATGGGGCCCATATCGTCCTGCCTCTGTACCAGCGCAGTGCTCATGGCATTCGTAACATATCATGCTTCCGCTTCTATAGTTGGAACTTACTACATACTGAAAGACAAAGAATTAATTTCACTGGTCTTTATCTTTAAAGTCGCTTTGCTTGGCTAAGGACACTATGTAAGCGGAAATGCGATATGTGACAGGAGGAGCCACTTTAGCCATACTTCAGGCTCCGGATTATTGAGCCTCGAGAACCGGACTTATTCTGATGGCACTCGACGCTTCCTCTAGTTTGCATTATTATCCCGGGATCACGCGTCGGTAGCTTCAATGCAATGCAGCGGCTATTCCTATCTGAAGTGCAGCGTGAGCGCTCTATCATTTTGTCGTATAATGCAGCTCATAATTTAAAACGGGTATAGAACAAAATTTTCATTGATTTTAAAATACCCCTTATAGTATTTTTCATGATGGAAGGGTCTGTGACAGTTGTTAGTATCAAAGAAAATTATACTTTATTCAATGGCAATAAGAGGCATGACATAAAGAAACATACTTATAGTTTTGTGCCTTAATACCATTGAATTAAATATTAATTACGTTTGGCACTTAGAACTGTCACCCATCTTATGTGAAAAATATTATAGTGTACATCGGTTTAATCGACGTCTTCATAATTTAATGTTGTCTTTTGGTGCTAAATTCTATATTTTGATACCTATTTCGGCCGTAAATCTAAAAAATACTGAAGACTCGACGTTAAAAAGCGTGTTTAAAAAGGTCCAAGGTATTTATTTAGCTAATTAAGATTTATTAAAAACTATTAAAAATTGTAACATGAGCATAAATTACTACCAAAAATCATGTCATCGGTTCTTAAATTATGTATATTATTGAGAGTTTAGAACCGATGTATTAGAAAAAAACAAATTATTTAATTTTAACTTTGAATGTATGGATTTAATCAAATATTAGTGCATTTGCGAGTGTTGATATAAATTTATCGAAGTCAGTTTAATCATACGAGCAATAGACATTCCAGTGTTTTATAAATAAAAACAAATCAAGCTCTGATCCGAAATAACGTAAAATAAATTTTGTATTCTACTTATGAGCTGGATTCAGACTCTTAACAGTGACATTGATGACAGTGAGAATATGAATAATCCACTTTCCTTGTATTATTAAACCAACCCATATTTTTGTGTGCATTTCTGCCAAATGATTGAGCAAGTGAAGCTAAGAATCTGAATCCGGAGATCAATGTATTAATTATATTACTGACAGCTAATTTACACAATATAAGAATAAATAATAATCATTACACATAATTTTGTACCTAACATATTTAATTTATATTGTTTGATACAAACTTTGCCGTACTTAGCGCTTTTTACAAATAATTAAGTAGCATAGTAGGAACCGACTGAAAAGTGACAATATTAATCTGGTCTCATTTCTAATTGCTGGAAGTAATTTTCACATAGTTGTAAGAGTTATACCGGTTAATATATTTACCTACATAGAGAATAATGTATGAAATGACACACGAGTCGTTTCTGATAAGTTTTCCTTGTTAACATTTGAGATGTGTATTTATTATAAATAAGTTAATATAAGATTTCGTCGGGGTTCGTATGAATTTTCTTACAAACATAAAATCATTGTCACTGTAAAAAGATTCTTTTTCATAAGAAAATCGTATGAATTAAGTCTAGGCCTGTTTTTCTTACATCTTGTCTATTAAATAATTCCGAAAATTACGTCAAGTGTTTGTTAAAGAACATTGTCGAAAATTGCCCCAGAACCAACAAACATTTGACCCATGCTATCATTATTTATCTATTTTATTAAAATAATGGCAAATATCCGCATCTAACGGACAATTTGCAATCTAAAACGAATATTTTGAAGTATTGTAAGTACTTATATCAAAGTCGCCGACATCTTTAGTAACACATAATATATCCTCATATGTGGTAATGGGTACTGAATTATAACCTCAAAATCTAATACTTTTTCTGCAATATTGCAATTCCCCCGCTTGTCCGTTTAATAATAAATGCCTTAAGAGAATTTATGGGTGATTTGAATCATACAGTATTTTCTCGTTGCTGTTGGTTCTGGGGCAAATCATGTATGGGCACAGAACAATGTCCTTTTGTTGGAGTAATTATTCTCAGGATATGGGTAAAACAGGGCCATATGTTCATTCTATAATTTATCCGCACAACATCGCAAACTTTCGACAGTTTTTACATTTTATGAAGTTTTTTACACTTTATTATTCAGTAATTAGAGTAATCCACTGCCCCGTTCCTAACACTTTGTGCCAAATGTTTTAAATGTTGTAAGCCCTTTATGATAGTTAGTCCCTCGTCTTCCATAGTTTTATTATACAAGAAACAAGTTAGTGGTTGAATACACAGCCAGATATCATTAAAACCAAGAAAGTCTTTGTACAATTATATATTAAAACATTTTTACAATACCTTAAAATCATAAAATATAGAATTTAATTAGTTAATAAATATTGAATGAACACAATTGCTGATTTTTAATGGAAATCTTTGTTATCAAACAGCTGCTGAGATTTCATCATGCCTTCGTCTGCCATTTTTAATATTTTGAGGCCCTCTGAAAATACATAACAAAATTTTGAACTCGGCACACCAAATTGTTGTAGGCAAGCTAATGCTCGCGGTCGATAAGCGTTAAATTGAGATGGGTGAACAAAATTTACTCTGAATTAAAATAAAAGTTTATTCGACACCTGACAACCCCTCGCTGGGCATTGAAGTGACAGCAAAGACATTTAAGTTATTGTAAGTACCTATTTGGTACACTCAATGGCACACCATATCAACTACAATAATGTCTTAGCCCTTGGTTGCACGGGCGGCTGTTCAACGCTTTGTGTTAAAGCGCTTACAGCGCTTTTCAAAAGCATGTACTGTTAGCTGTTTGTCTTTAGGATTTATTCCTGTGTGGTAGGCGCGTTTACAAATATAAAATTTCACATACACATACCCAGACCGAAACAAATAATTGAGGGTCATGAAATAAAACTATTTTTCGGATGTTATCGCGGTTTATTTTTGATTTTTAAGTTCCCGACGTTTCGAGTGTTTTTGCAGCATCCATGGTCACGGGAGGGACTGAGGTGTTAGACGTCCAAAAGGCATAGTTGTTCCGGGGTACCCTCAAACTTATTAATTATTTTTGTTGGTCCGATCTACTCAGAATGAGCTCACGGTGTCTTGAGGTCTTGCAGTGTTATGCTTGGTTTTGATAATATTAATTACCGGATCCCAAGTCGATGGAAGCACCCAGCCATCTTCTCTATTGAAATTAGGATGTTTTTTTAATTTCAAAAGCCTCGCGAACCATCCTTGGTAGGAATCGGTGTTTTTTCACGAGGATTTGTGGTCTATCAAATCTGATGTTAAGGAGGGTGCGGTCAAGGACAAATCCAAAACCAAGCATAACACTGCAAGACCTCAAGACACCGTGAGCTCAATCTGCGTAGATCGGACCAACAAAATAATTAAGAAGTTTGAGGGTACCCCGGAACAACTATGCCTTTTGGACGTCTAACACCTCAGTCCCTCCCATGACCATGGATGCTGCAAAAGCACTCGAAACTTCGGGAACTTAAAAATCAAAAATAAACCGCGATAAAATTCGAAAAAAAGTTTTATTTCATGTGTAATATTCGCGTAAGAAACTCAGTAATTGAGGGTCACACAAAGATTTGTCACGTGCGGAAATCGAACCCGTGACTATTCGACCCAGTGGACGGAGCGGCTTAAGCTCTTAACCACTGCGCCAAATCGTCAACGTCTAGTTCATTCATAGGCACACACTATTCTAGGCACATGCAACAGAAAACTGACCTTTTCCGCGTCCTTTTCGGCGGAGTTCTGCTATTCTTTCAACTTCACTTTCCTCTTCCGTTTCTCGTTCTCTCTTTTGAGCCTCTTCTTGGGCTCGTTTTAAAAGAGACTCTTCTAAAAACGTTAATTCTGCAAATTGATAATAATTCAACATTGAAAAAAAAATGGGGTACTGTATTTATTTAGTATACAATAGAGAGTACAGAATGTTGACAAATTGGGATCGATCAAAGAACACTTTAATATTAATAACTTGATGTCCCCGCGAACTTCCTTATTTCGCCCATATATTTTTAGTGTAAAATGTATAGGTGACTAATACACTAAGCATAGGGCCGTTCGCACACACCGTGGCATTTTTAACCGACTTCAAAAAGGCTGAGGTTCTATGTTCGGTTGTATGTATGCTTTTTTTATGTATGTTCAGCGATATTTCCGTCAATTGTGGACCGATTTTGATATTTTTTTTGCATTGGGTTTAGTATATCTCCAATTTGGTCCCATATTAATTTTATTGACATTGGACCTTGGACTTAGAAGATACATCAGGGAACTCCTTAACGACAAACAATAGGCATGTGTAAATTGAGATATTATGGGTATTACGTCAATCCTATAGGTTACCCTACTATAGAATAATTCACTGGTCACTTAAAATTGTAAAATAAAAATCTTTTATAAAAAAAGGTAAACCGACTTCAAAAAGCAAAAAAATAAATAGTCGGTGCTGGTTGGTGCAGTCGGTTACTTGGCACCGACTTCAAATATTTATTTTTCTGCTTTTTGAAGTCGGTTTACCTTTTTTATAAAAGATTTTTTTAAATATATGAAGTAGTTCATGTCGTATCGTAATAACGATATTATTGCATCCCTAATATAAATATTATTAAGCTTACTTGTAAGCCTAGTATCCATACTGATCCAGGGTCCATTAAAAATAGTTTGAGCGGTGGGGCGCGCCTTAGCTTCCGGCTCCATTAGTACAGTGACTTGTTGTTTGCACTCCGCAGACAGTTGGTTCACAATGTTCGTTCGAAAACGCCATTTACGCATCACCTGTGATAATTCATAGTCAATGAATTTTCTTCTATCGTAAGCTGTTGCATGTAAAGCAGTGATAGCCTAGTGGTAAGACCATTGGACTGCAAAGTCAGAGGTCTCGGGTTCAAACCCAGGCACGCTCCTGTCTTTTCGAAAGCATGTGCGTATTAAAAATTAATGATCACTTGCTTCAACGGTGAAGGAAAACATCGTGAGGAAACTTGCATGCTAAGAGTTTTTCGAAGGTGTGTGAAGTTCGCCAACCCGCACTGGGCCAGCGTGGTGACTATGGCCTAAACCCTCTCAGTTTGAGAGGAGGCCCGTGCCCAACGGTGGGACAGTTTCTGAACAGGGCTAATAATATTATATAATAAGATGTTGATGTTTACGCATAGATATAGCCTATAACAATTACAACATAGTTTTTTTTTATCCTCGCGTATTAATATTTTTTGCATACAAATGATAAACACGCGCGTTATTGATAATTGTCCTTATAAAGCTATCGCCTACATTTCGCAGCTTACGAGATCGCATTAATAATTATATGTGGAAACACATTTCATGTTAAATATACAAGGTGTAATTTTAGTCGTCCTGAAGCGAAAGCTCAGGTGATGTATCCAATGGCTACTGTTCACTGATAATAAAAATTGAATAAGAACGCTCCAACACGTAATATCTACCAGCTGACCTATCTGAAAATTATAACTAGGGAAATCCTAAACACCGAAGGTATCTAACGGCCAGTTGACGAGCCGCACCACTCCTCAATATCATTTTTGAGCTTGCTATAAGTTACAAGTTGGTTTTTTAATGCACTTAATTAGTATTGTTATGGACTGTTATGTTACTTATTGAAATGTTCTTATTTTTTTTGGGACCAATGAACAGTATGGATTGGGTACATCACCTGGGTTTTCGCTCCAGGACGATTAAAATTACACCGTGTATATAATGCGTACCTGTTTCTCGTACAATTTCTTTACAGACGTTTCATTAAAAGGCAAAGCCTTATTAAGCATTGTATAAAGAATGATGCCGAGAGACCACATGTCTGCTAATTTGGGCAGATAAGGCACGCCCTTCAACACTTCTGGTGCTGCGTACGACAGGGAGCCACAGTATGTTTCGCTCATCAAATCCCGGTCGCGGTTTCTTACATTTCGGGCGAAACCGAAATCGGTTATTTTTACGTTATAATTGGATGTGATTAATATATTTTCACATTTCAAATCTCTGTGGGCGATATTCATGGTATGTATGTACTGGATCCCTGATAAAATCTGTCTCATCCAAAGTCTACTCTGATTCTCTGGGACGGCGCCGTTCTGAGTCAAAAAGTCTAGTAAATCCCCGTTTTCTGCGAAACGTAGAAAAATGAAGTATTTAGCACGGCGTTGGAATATGTGTGACACGTGCACTATGTGGGGGTGGTTAATTCTTATTAAAACGTCTAGTTCACGCGGCAAGAATTTTGTGAGATAGTCTCGCGGAGCCTGCGCCGTGTCTATTACTTTGCAAGCCATTACTGTGTGACGTGTCTCGTCCACTATGTGCGTAGATCTGTAAACCTGGAAACATCACAATCTATTACTCTTGTACCCGATTCCGTGTATTTCAGTGAATGCATAAGGGATTCTACGTCTCTTACCTTAGCATATGAACCTTCTCCAACGATACATTCTAACAAAAAACCTTTTTCTTGTAATACTGTGATGTCCGATTGTGTTGTACTAAGATCTATCTTCTCGGTCGCAGGACCCATTTATGTTGCAATCCCAAACATTATTTCATTTTCACTTTTGTCGGTAACATACTGGTACACTTTTATTTTATGGTCTACAGTGATTCATTTCAAAAATCCGTTTTATTGTATGTGCAAAACTTGAAATGTATTAAGGTATTGACGTCTGTCAAATTTTATTATAAACAAAGCATGAGATACCAGTATTTTACTGACCATTAATGTGCAAATAAATGTACCAGATACTCCTTTCTTATAATCGTAATAAAATTACCATGAAGTTGATGAACCATTTATATCGTATGCATTGTTTACTATAGATGTGTCGGGTAAACACTCTTTATCTGTTTTCGTGTTTTCCTTGCCTTCCAACTTCTTCAGGAGCTGAGTTTTCTCGTCTTTAGCCTTCCTGTAGGCCAAAGTTTCTTGAGGAGTCCATTCTGAAAATATAAAAACAAATGTTTAATGTTCTGCCTGTTTCGCTGGTCTAGTGGCGAATAATGAGTGTAGCGATCACGAGGTCCTAGGTTCAATTCCTAGGTCGGACAAAAATGTCTATTTTCTATACAAAATTGTCCAATGGCAATAGGGTCGCCCTTTATTACATGGAAGCTAACATCGTCGGCGAAAAGTGGGTGTACACAGTACACCTCTGACACTCCTGCTTTGGGAATTGAGGCCTGACGGTGTTTTTATGGTTTATGTATTAGGTTTTATAGTAAAGGCCAGCCAGTTTTATAGTATAGCCAAAAGGCGCAGCTGGCCATACTTAACGGAGTGCTTGACCCAACGCTGTTATATGGCAGTGCGAGCTGGGTTTGTAAAAAGGAGAATGAAAGTAGGATAAATGCGGTGGAAATGCGAGCTCTGCGGAAGATGTGCGGAGTGAAGCTGACCGACCGTATTCGCAACAGCGTAGTAAGAAAGAGAGTAGGTATGAAAAATAGTATCGTTGTAAAGATGAGAAAGGGTATGCTCTGTTGGTTTGGGCATATTGAAAGAATGTCAGAAGAAAGAATGACAAAACAGATATACAATGCGAAAGTGGAAGGATGTAGGTACCGGGCTTCCCCGGTAGGTCTAGGTCTTCCTAGACTATCTTACCATGACCAAATAAACCGAGTCTTATCTGAAGGACAAGTAAAGTCGCTGTAACCGACTAGCGTGTATGAGACGAACTATGAGAGTGGAGGAAGCCAAAGAGTGGAGGAAGCCAAAGAGTTGTGTAAGCAAAGAACCTGTTGGAACTCTGTACTCTGTGCCTACCCCGCAAGGGAGATGGCGTGATTATGTTGATGTTATTGTTTAATAGTAAAAGTTGCATTTTGCTGTACCCACCACCCAGAGATCTAAAGCAATATTTTAGTACCGTCACATCTATATTCTCTAAGCAAGGGCGTCAGTGGTGTCCCGTGCGCACCCACGTTTCGCCGACAATTTTGGCTCTATAGGTGACGAGCCAGTACATACTATGTATTACACAAGGCCACAACCCTAACATTACAATGTAGAAAATGTGTAGAAAAGACAAAGTTACCTAACAATCTAGAATCCATCGCGATCCATTCGCTGTTGATAATATAATCAATTTTAATTCTGTTCTGACAATTCGGTTCTAACATAAGCGTCACTAGGCGCTTACAATTTTCAGAAAGCGAATCTACATATCTCGACCGAAACTTCCAACTCCTGTTTAGCTGTGCTTGATATAGTTGTTTTATGTGTTTGTCCTCGAACGGCATAGCTCTGTTCAACATAACGTAAACCACTATACCTAGGGACCATATATCTGTAGGTTTAGGATAATATGGCGCGCCTTGTAGTATTTCTGGGGCTGTGTAAGATAATGATCCACAGAATGTTTCACTGTGGATGTCTTTAAGCTTTTTGTCGACACATAAACGAGCAAAGCCGAAATCGGAGAGCTTGGCGTTCTGGTTGGCTGTGAGAAGAACGTTCTCACACTTGATATCTCTGTGTGCTATTTCTAGTTCATGCATGTACTGAATGGCAAGGGCAAGCTGCCTCGTCCAAATCCTCGCCTGATCTTCTTGCACGGCGCCTTTTTGCAGTATATGCTCTAATAAATCCCCGTGTTCCATGTAACGCATGAAAATGAAATACTTAAATCTTCTTTGGAATATACTGTGCGTGTGCACTAGATGCGGATGATTCAGTTTTATCAGCATGTCTATTTCTCTTGGAAGAAATTTTCTTACGAAATCTTTTGGTGCCGTATTCGTGTCGATTACTTTGCACGCCAGTATCGACAATTTATCGTTTTTGCTCGGATTTCTGTATTCAGCTAGATATACCTGTGTAAATTTTATTAAATTGTTGTCATTTGTAGAGTCGACCTTGTTTGTTGCATGATAAATTGTGTGATGTAGACCGATATTTGCAAAGGTATAGTAGATATGCTGTAGATAGGATGAGTAAAAGGAAAGAAGCACGCAAGAAAGTTACTTAAATTACTTATATAAGGAATTTACATTATATATGAAGACGATTTAGTTTAGTGGTATGAACGCAGACGCTTCGACTCACCGAATTGATATACAGACATATATTTGTGATTTCTCCAGATATTTGTTTGGATTTGGATGGTTTGTATGTACCTACTCATTTTCTTGTCTTGAAGAAGAAAACTTTGCAAATGTGGAGCAGTTTTTTCATTTTAATATTTTATGTATTTACTTCAGGCATTATGTTACCTGACTGTGACTGAATGGCTGATTAAGCGAAAGAAATCTTGTAATCCTTGCATATGGCAAGTTTTGGTCGGGATCTCTCCCTGGAGATGGGGTAGTGAGATTGCAGGTATCTCTATTTAAAATGAGTATACCTTGGCGTAGGATCCTTCGTTGATCTTTTTTATCATTTTGTAACCACGTGTCGCGAGAGTCAATTGTTCAGATCCAGTAAGTTTTAATTCGTCTTCGATATGGTGAAACTGCAAACACATTAATTTATTATAAAACATCGTTATATTAAATGGATGCCCGAAGTAGGGCAAGCCCGCCGCTTATCGCATTGTGACTAAAAACAAAGATATTTGAGCGAAATGTGGCACAATTTAATTGTACGGCTTTACCGTTTTTGGGAGGTTTTTTAGAACGCGAATGAATTTTATTTATATCTAAAATATCGAAGCCAGATAGAATAAAAAAAAGTCGATACCTTTGATTTAGCCTCCATCTAGTGAAATTGTTTTGTCTGGTTTGATGTTATATTCGCTAAAGATTTTATCATTTCACTTGCCTGCAGAGTAAAATTTATTTTATAAATGGATTATTTAAAAAATAAATCTATAGCTTTGATTTCTATTAAGTAACTAATATTGATGCGGCACTATGTCAGGTATACTTTTTACCTAACAAATAAAATGTTTAAGTCAGTTTACCCTGTACGCAGAATTCCTATGTGCTCCTTCTAATATATCACCCAGCTTTTTAGGCTGATGTCTGCGAGATTCTGCTAATCTTCGACGCTCCTCTTTAGCGCGTTTCAATGCTGCTTCTTCAACTGCGTTTAAAGCTATTGAAATATTCACCAAATGAATTATTATTGCACTGTTATATATACCGAATAGTATTTTAATTGAATATAAATTAATCTTACTGGTTAGTCTGCTGTCCATAGCAATCCACTCCGAATTGAGTATGTGTGTAGCTGAGTGTCGCAGTCCGGGATCGGGCTCCAACAGATGCTTGACTACGCTTTTACATTCGAGAGATATCAGAGAAGCGATGCGCGATCGAAACCTGTACTTTTTGCCCATCTGCTGTTCGTATAACTTTCGCATCCGCGTGTCATCGAACGGCATAGATTTGTTCAACATAACAAACAGTACTACACCTAAAGACCACATGTCCGTCGGTTTGGGTGAGTACGGTTTACCGCGGAGGATCTCCGGGGCCGCGTACGACATAGAACCGCAGTATGTTTCACTTACGATCGGCTGGTCGTCATCGTCCACGCAGAACCGTGCGAAACCATAGTCTGAAAGTTTCACGTTAAAATTTGCCGTTAAAAGTACGTTTTCGCATTTAATGTCCCTGTGCGTAATTTCCAATTCGTGCAGGTATTGCAAACCCAGCGCCAGTTGCCGGATCCACACCCTGGACTGATTCTCTGACACGCATCCGTTCTTTAATATGTACCCTAGAAGATCGCCGTTTTCGGAAAATCTCATAAAAATATAATACTTTGTTTTCCTTTGAAATATACTGTGAATGTGAATCAGATGGGGGTGGTTCAGACGTATTAGTACGTCGATTTCGCGTGGCAAGAACTTCACAACGAAATCCTTCGGTGCTTTTGATGTTTCAATGACTTTGCATGCAAGAGATGCTGTGTGAGTTTCGTCTTTTCCAGAATACTCAGTTAAAAATACCTGACGAACAATGTACACATTAGCATATGAGACCATTATATTGTACTAGAATATTGAAATGCGTATTGGAACACTGGAAATATTAATATTCAGCTATGGTATACAGAAGGACACGTCAAGAGTCTCCGTAACCGGCGAGCGTGTATGAGACGAACTATGAGAGTGGAGGAAGCCAGAGAGGTATGTAAGGAAAGAACCTGTTGGAACTCTGTACTCTCTGCCTACCGCGCAAGGGATCTGGCGTGATGATATATAGAGATACAATATGTTACTGCGAAGCGCTACCTTTGCGTATGCTCCTTCACCTAAGAATTTTAATAATTTGTAGCCTTTTGAAAACAAAGTTTGTTCTTCGGACGGAGTGGTTTTGAGTTCGGTCATGATAAAGTAAACATGTGGTAATACATTGAGCAGTTCGGTGTCCATGCACTACTTTTCAATTCACTCTTAGAATTAGCTGGTCGGCTGCTCGGAACCAGAAGGAAAGTAGGCATTTTTATGGTTTGAAGTTGTTAATTTCACATTTTAATTATAATTTGTACATATTTTACATTGAGATGACTGTCAAAGAATGTCGAAACATATTTTGACAGTATCTCAGAATTCTTCTTAAGAAAATCAACTCTAAAGAGATTTATTGTTTAGTTTTTGAAGTCTATTGTGCAAAAATCAAGTGTCTTTAGAATGCCTTTAGAAAATCGCAAACGTAACAGACTTCCTAGGGAAAACGGTGGATATTACCGGTCTCATGTACGTACTGCATGCGATGTAACGCTTATACGTCATTTGGTGTACACGCTTGTGTACATCTAGCCACAGATTTGGTATCAGACGCATGTGTGTTGTAGTTACGACGGATAATTTGGCGCAGTGGTTAAGAGCTTAAGCCGCTGCGCCCACTGGGTCGAATAGTCACGGGTTCGATTCCCGCACGGGACAAATCTTTGTGTGATCCACAATTATTTGTTTCGGGTGAATTTTCTGTTTGTAAACGCACCACGACACAGAAATAAATCCTAGAGTGGGGTTACGTAAAAAAAAAATGTTAGACGACACAATGCGTTCCATAGGTTGCGTATGCTTTGGCTCCTCAATTACTTTCTAACTTAAGAATACGATGTTACGTTTTCGCTATGACGTCCTTTTATTTTCTTTATATACTTAACAGTCTACATTAAAATAATCACAAACAACTATTAAGTAATAATTTCAACGTATATTTATATATTAAAATAATATAACGTATATTTACAATGTCTTTTTTCTTTACAGTATTTTTTTGAAACTGGCTTAACGGTTTCACCCGTAACGCATCGAGAAAAAAATAACGAAATTATAAATCTAGTTGATTTTTGTTCAAAAACTCGCCCGCGAGTGATATGCGTTGCAAGAACGATGGCGCCGGTGTTAACAATAGCTGATACTTCTCCACATCAGGGTGGTCCGGGTACCGCTTCTCTCTACGTATCCTCTCTAGCATCCGCTGAGGTTCGCACTTCGTCTTCGATTTCCAGTCGCTATTTAAGAAATCTTGTATAACTTTTGGTAACATTCTAAAAGCTTGTTTCGCTTTCGTTTCACTCGGGGACTGTATTATTTCAGCTTGCGAACCATGTGGTACTATTATATCGTCAACATCAAACTTCGCTTCAAACTGCGTTGTTGGTGTATTGTTTTCTGGGGGCGAATATGTTTCCTCTTTTGATTCCTCATTTGTATTATTGTAGTAGCTATTGATACGCTCCTTAACAATGTCTCTTAAACTTGACTCATTTTTGGTATTTTCTCTTTCTGTCCCATCGATATTTACGTAGCCAGTTCTCGTTTCAGTCTTAATTAACACCTTATTTTGATCAGCCTTTTCTGCATTTTCGCGCTTAACCTCAAAGTACTCACTTATTGGCGAGTTGGTTTCAACATTTACCGTACTGTTAATTTCGTTTTCTTTTGTCGCTTCTATCATTGTCATTAATTTGATATTATCCTCTTCTTCTAGAATTTGATATATTCTGTGGACTTCACTTATGTTTATCCTGTAATGAAATATCTTGTTTACATGTTTGCTGTTACGCATCAAATGTCTGCCAGCTTCGGGCATGGGTTCCAAACATTCGATAAAATTTATTGCTCTAGCAAAGAGCTGATCCTGAAAGCCCTAATGGCACAACAATTAATTGAGCTGGATTAACCAAACCGATGCAAAATTACAACAAGATATGCGCGCACCTGTTGGCTATAATGTTAAAAAAAATGTTCCAATTCATCTTGCCGTAAGACCGTAGAGGATCTCACACAAGATAGCGACTTCCCTATTTTACATCTTGCATCAAAAGGTATTGAGCGATACAATACTAAACCTTAATGGACATCAAAATACCAAAGGCACAGGGGTTGGCAGATGTGTAAAGATATACGACCTGTGATGCATTTTACAGAAACTTGAATATAATAATATCAGCCTATAATGCCCACTGCTGGGCAAAGGCCTTCTCTTATAAATCGAGGTGAGAGAGATTAGGTCATACTCCACCACGCGGACCCAGTGCGGATTGGTGGAGGCAGGTTAGTGGCCACCTTCTGTTGGAACTTATCAACCCGCCTTCTAAGGCTTCCAACTCGGCTTAACGACTACCACGTTAAGTGGTTGCCGGGACCAACGGCTTCACGTGCCTTCCGAAGCACGGAGACGCTCGAATATGAAAATGCCACAAACGGTCACCCATCTCGGGCCGACCGAGTCGAACGCTGCTTGACCTTGGTAATCGGTAAGAACACCGCGGCCGCACAGCGCTACGAGCACCTCTGTTAATCTCGAATACTCTCATTTATTCGATTACTAACGCCATTAAAATCTACGCAAACGGGTGATAAGTGAATCAGAATGAAACGACATTATTATTGCAAAAGCTTACAGAAGATAGCAGAGTATTACTCACCCACGCCTGGCTTCATGGCAGCAGTAAAGCATTGCGGGATCAATAGGATGTGCTTCAGTATTGAATATGTAGCCCCCGACATCCACAACGCACTCTCCATTAGGTGTATTAATTATTGTTCCGTGTACGCCAGGATTATGAATAAAATTATCCGGATCGAACAGCAAATAAAGATACTTAGTTGTTTCTGCTAGGAAGAATGATTCCATGCGGTCTTCCTTACGATGATCTCTTACATCTTTAATCTGAAAATGACAAATCTATTAACGACTACCCGATAAGAAGTCCGGTAAAAGTTTTAGGTCATCAAAGGATTATAGAATTAAGCTTTCCTATTGTCTGTCAATGGGTACCAGCGTTAAATTGGGGCCATCAGAACTTATCTAAATAAAAAAAAGAACATAAAGTGTATTGGCAGTATTTGGACTTGTGCAGTTTCTTTTTTTTCTTTTATAAAACGTAGCCCTACACTAGGATTTATTCCTGTGTCGTAGGTGCGTTTACAAACATGAAAATACACATACACAAATACCCAGACCGGAACAAATAATTGTGAATCTCACAAAGATTTGTCCCGTGCGGGAATCGAACCCGCGACTATTAGACACAGTGGGCGGAGCGGCTTAAGCTCTTAACCACTGCGCTAAATCATCCGTCGTAAGTTAGTACTTGTATAGGTTTATCAAAACTAAAATGGATTACCGTAATCTTGTTAATAGGTTACTCTAGTTCTTATGATCTCAATTGATTACTTACATCAATAAATTTCATTAAGTATCTTACCGTGGCGTAACCACAAGGCGTCCATGCACTATGCTGTATACTCCTTAGTATATCCTCGCCCATTTGCAACAATATAGGGTCTCTGGTGTCTCTATACAGGTACATGATGGATTCGATGAGTTCAGGTCGGAGCGGGTAACTCTCCCGCGAAATGGAAGCCTCGCCCGTGCCAAGGTTGTACACCTCAGGCGTGAAGCCGTACTGCCGCCACACGCTGTGGTAGTTATGGATAATACGCATAGCTGTGTCGCTTTCACCTGCATAGAATTATATATCTACTAAGTACACACGGACACAACTATAGATGGGCATCTACCCGGTAAATACCCGGGAAAATACCCGATCGGGTAAATAAAAGGAAAATACCTGGGAAATACCCAAATCACGGGTAAATACTCTTAAGCATCTTTAAATAGCGTATATTACTGAAATCATTGTTATGTTAATTATTTAGAAACATTTTACAAACATATATCATACTAGCTGTGCCCGCAACTTCGCTCGCGTGGAAGAGTGTCTTTGGGTAGCATTTTTAATTATTTAGGCTAATTATTTTACAAATAAGACACATACGTATAAATACTTTAATTCGTATAAATAATTACATATATATACGTATAAATAATTTGCAGTGTAGCACACTTAGGCATATTTCCCCACCTACACTGCGCCGAACCACGCCGCGCAGTTTCACATTTTGTAATTACTCCGTAAATGTTACATCAGAATAGCTCTAATATTTTGTCTCTTGTCGCAAACTTATAAAACATTCACATAAACCTTACATATTTCCATACAAACTTTCATCCCCTATTCCCAATTGCTATTTCATACCCTTGATGGTAAAACTTTAACAAACTTTGAATGTCATATTTATTTATATCGAATCAACAACCTAAAAATAAGTTTCAAGGTTCTAGCTCTAAAAATGACGATACTTCCATATAACTTTTCATCTCCCCTTTCAACCCGGTACAACCCTTTTTTCGCATTAAAAAGTAGCTTATGTCCTTTCTCAGGCTCTAGACTATCTGTGTACCAAAATTCATTTAAATCGGTTCAGTAGTTTTGGCGTGAAAGCGCGACAGACAAACAGAGTTACTTTCGCATTTATAATATTAGTAAGAATTAGTAGGGATTCATAACATTATACTCGTAATACAGCATAAAACCAATAATTAAGTGATAACTTTATAATGTTCTCTGTTAGACCTACTATTGATTACCAAGTAGTCTCTATATTCGTTCACCGTTCAATACAACGTTAGCCGAGAAATGTAATATTTGAGCCGAGTAACTTCGACTGGGTCTTTTGTGTCGACGGGACGACCGCATAGTGAGTGCGCTAGTGATTTAGTGATATTTTGACACTGCTTATTTACGGACTTTTGAATTCAACGGCAGTCCTGAGTCTGGAATCGTGCTCGATACAGTGGCAATAAGCTCACACGTCTATTACATTGTGACCTAACATCGTCGGAAATTTGTAGGTGCGCACAGCCTATCTTTGGCACCCCGCTTTGGGAATATAGGCGCGAAAATGTTTATTATAACACGGTTTTTTAAGAGACAATTATATGGAAGAAATGATACACCAACAGAAGTAAATAAAAACGGATGTAAACATCTGCCATGTCAAAATCTCATATATTTATTAGAATACATCCTTATTATTTCTAGCGTCGCGCGTCATTGACAGCAATTTTAGTGCAGTAATTAAGATCCATTCAGGCGAAAGGTGCTACGTATTTACACGTATATAGAGCCTGTCCGAGATTGCGGCTCCCAGGGGCTAGCCCTTTAGAGTCCAGCTCGAATATAGTTGTTACACACTCGCCTCTCGTCAACTCTTTCGCTCCTCGGCCAACAGCATAGTTCATACAAACACCCAAACACAAAAAAGGGAACCTCAAGGAGTCACACTTGCAGACCTGCTGCCTTCAAAATACGTAAGTACCTTCTTACTACAAAATCAATCGTGGGCGGCGCGAAACTTAATCTTGGCATGGGCACTAAAGACCTTACCTACAACACTGTTATAGAACAAAAAATTCACCAATCAAGCTGAGTAAGCCAGGCCAGTAAGATTCCAAGGACTGGAACACGGGTAATGTGACGTGACCTCGTAACATCGTGGCCCACACGAACCAATCGTCTTTCTTGAGATATTTTTCTATCGATTTACGTGCATCGATAAACATAGACATCAGTTCAGGTTTCTCTAATAATATCGCACCTAGAAAAAGATAAACTTTGTCAGAGTCAGGTGAGTGTTTATAGTATAGAACAATATAAACAACTAATTATTGTGACATTTAGAAGAAATTAAAAAGGAAATGTAGTTGCATATAATTTAGTAAATAGGTAACATTTCATAGACTTCTACTGTAGGACAAAGGCCTCCCTGCCTTCCACTGTACGACAAACGTCATCACAACAACCAGCTAGTGCTGTACGCATCCAGATTGTATCTTGAAGAACACCGAACACCTTTCTACCCCAGTGGCCGTCAGTAAGTAAGTAAAGCAATGTAAGTAGCTTAAAATTGTCAGTTCTTCAAATAAATAATACTGTTTTATTTAACAGACACTGGTGAACATTGTTAAAGCCAAATCATAAGGAACATATTCAAATATATTAAGATCACGAAAAATAATGAATTTGATGTAAACAAAAGTGTGATGTAATCTGAAAAACTGACGGCCGCGACATGTTCTCACCGACACCCCCGATGCTTTGTCATCCCTTCTTTCCGCTCAGAATACGGGCAACGACGACGAAGTACTAGTAGATCCCCTCCCATAGCCAGCGGTTGACCGGTGCACTTAGTAGTGCACCCGTCCCCCTACAGCGACTGTCCCAACCGAGGGCGCCCTCGAGTATGTCGCCTCTTGCCCTTCTGGCTGGCTAGAGCGTAGTGGTTGCACGCTCGCCTTTAAGTCCGGTGAAGCTGTAAAGGCCTCGCAGCCAGCAGCGTACATCATTCACACACACACACACACACACACACTGAGAATGTTAAGCTACTTATGTTGCTGACTGTACCTATTAGTTACTACAAAATAGTCAAATTAGAAACAACTTTAAATATATTTATGGAACAGAAGAGGTAAGTGATCAGTAAAGTTTGTTGACAAATGATATCCCTTTAATAGTTCTGTTTAACTACAGGAATGAAGAAGTTCCATAAATACACCTCAGATTTATATAAAATTTCTTACCCTTGACTAGATATTCAAAATATGAATCTACACCACCACCGATGCCGGCATCTTGTGCAGTCCATCTGCCTGTCATTACATCTATGTGGTTGCCCACAAGACCAATTGGGGATCTATGATGGTATAAGGCTTTTAAGGCATTATAGGCCACCTAAAACATTAATGTAAGGTTAAGGTAAATGAAGGCAGATACAAAAGATCAGATTGATGTTAACCGGCATGGTAGTAATATTATTAATTATGGCACATATTTATATTTCATTAATTGTTATGTATTTTACCACACAAACAATTAGTATTAGCAACCATATCCAGCATAAACGCAAAAAAAATTGACATAGGAAAGTATATTTTTAATAAGTAAATTAATTTTCTGTGAATAGATGTACTTTCCTATATCACAAAATAGATTATATTTTTAATATCTAACAATGTAACTTAAGTATGACAATTCATGACAAGTACTATTTGAGTGTATTAAATTTTCGCTATGCAGACTCTTGCCAAATTAAGATTAGTCATAAATTACACAAGTCATTATTAAAATTACCTCTTCATACAAAGGATCTCCAGTGAGTCGGCTCAATGTGCCAAACTCAATGATAAATGTCCCTACACCAGCAGTGCATGTCACGCTGGTTTCTCCTGGAGGTACCCCAGACCTCAAATTGATAGTTCCATATGGCATGCCAGTTGTGGTATCGAAGGCTGCAATAAGTCTCTGGGCAACATCTTCAGCTAGCCTTAACAGAGGCCCATTACAGGGCCACCCTGGTTCCAGATTCATACCAGTTCTGGAATATAAAATTAATACCATAAATATGGGACTTCTAATATAAAACCCTGCCTATATTTGAGAAGGTTAATAATATAGGCAAAGTAGGTGATTTATACTGAAAATTAGAATGGTAAAATATTATGTTTTACAATTTAGTTTTGTGTTCCAACAAAACAATACAAAGATAGGATTGTGGAACATCTAAAGAAACTGAGACAATATCAATGAAATGGTTCAATCGCTCAATAATTTATTTATTTAGTGTATTATATATTGTTTTATCATTAGACTATGACTGCCTCGTTGGTCTAGTGGCAAAGTGCATTCCTTTATGATCACAAGGTCCAAATGTAGTTTTTCTAATGAAAACTTCCCAGTACGAGTCCAAAGTCTGGAATTGTGCCTGGACCTAACATCATTGGCGAAACGTGGGTGTTCTCAGTACACCTCTGCCACCCCTGCTTGAGGTATAAAGGCGTGACTGTATGATCATTAAAAGCTAGTCATTGTGGTGATCTTTAAGGGAAGCCTTTCCTGCAGTGGACACCTACAGATGATGGTCAGTTTTAGTTCATTTAGCTCAGGTAAAGTTGACAAATAATACTAACACAAGACAAAGAATATCTGCAGATGAAACTTACTTGTGTGATAACAGATGAGCACTTAACAACCCTCCAATGATTCTTATATTTGTTTCAAATACAGATACATTAATGTCTGTGTCAAAATTATTCTTCTGTGTCACTATGTCAACAACACGATTGAACTCTGTGTAGTTTCCCATGATGGCAAGTGTGTCCAGTGCGTCTATGAGGGTAAGTGAGTAGCTGCCCCAAGTGTCTACTCCATCACAACTCAGCGGCCGCAGCTCGTCGTAGGGGAAAGCGTAATTTAGATAACTGTCATATGCATGCTGGAACATTTCTCTAACTTCTTCTCTAAAAACGAGTAATTCTTATCATACAAGTTAGCGAGTTAACCCCTAGTTTGCAAAAATCGCTACAACGAAGCGGCCGAGAAGTGAAGCTATCACTCTGCCCCTACATTGTTTATTATAAAGAAATAGATTAACTTACCTGAGTTTTAAAATATCAGCTTTTTTATAAACTCTAACAGATAACACATTACAAACACAACAGGCAACAAGTACGATTAACGTTGTTTTATTCATATTAGGGTTAGTTTATCCTTTTATTTAAGGATGCCAATAAAACATTACATTAAAATTGTATTCAAAATGCTTCTCCATTCACAGTCAAGGCAGGCAATTTTATTAAGACTAAAATTAAATAAAGAAGTAGCAGCGCAGGCAAGGACCACCCGACAATACACACGTCAGTTTTCTCTTATATTCTTTTCTTAAACCATATTGCTTAGGTGTTAAGGTTGAAAATGGTATTTGTTTACTAATTTGTAATTGAATTTGAAAGAATTATTTTAGTTTGCTGTCACAACAAACGTTTGTTGACGTTGTCAACCATCGAGTATAGATAAATAGGTTGCGTTCATGAATCACTAATGCGTTTATCACTAGGTATTGTGTTTCTTGTGATACATCCAGTGCGTTCCATTTACTGTGAAAAATCGTCATTAGTATGGTTTTTCCGAAAGTTGCACAGACAGAATATATGGAAGATTTTCAGTTAGTATTATAAACAGTTGTTCATCAAGAAGAATTAATACTCATGCGCATTCGCCTCCTCCACACTTTTTTATATTGCTCATATGCTATGCTGCCATACATTTTACTAGTCACTTCGCTATCGAGTTGCATCTGCTGAAGTTAAGACGCTGATAGAAATAAGAACAATGTCATCTGCATCATTGTGAGCTTTGTGTCATTTACAGTAATGCCTCGTGAACGCCAAGATTTCGGTAGCTTTTTAAATACATCTTGTAATGCGGTTGTAAATAGTTTCGGCGATAGTGGGTCACTTTGCTTGACTCCTCATTCTATTGGAAATCTCAGAACGGATACATGTAATTTAAGGTTTGCCGTACTGTTTTGGTATATGGCTTGGATGTAATTGTGGTAACACGGGTTAATATCTTAGTTTTCTAGGGCGTTTAAGACAGAACTATGTGATATGCTATCTAAACTTTCACAGTTTACACAAAAAATTCACAGTCAGTCATTGCACTGTGGACAGTGCGGACGCAACCGGGTTGTGCAGTCGTAACAGCATACGATTCCCAAGTTTTCAACGGTTACGTTTTATCGTTTTTTATTTATTTTTATTTTGACTCAGTCATGTTCATCTGTTATGGTTGCAATAACGAAGCCAGGGATGGCGTTCAATGCTCCTGGTGTCTAAACCAATTCGACTTTCCATGTTCCGAAAAAACCGAGTCAGGTTATCGCAAACTTGGGGATAGGAAAGCTACGTGGAAGTGTAGAGCCTCCAAAACTGGAACGTCATCTTTGAACCCTACCTCTTCAAAGTCTGTTGCTGGACGACCTAACACCCCGAACGATCTGGATGCTATACATTTCGAACTGAAGAAGCTTTCCGAACAGATGTCTAGTCTGCCATCTCTGATTGCAAATGTTAAGATAATTCAAGCGGATCTGGCGGATCTTAGATCCATGAAATGTGAGCTGTCAGAAGTTAAGTCCTCCATGGATTACGTTCATGCATCCATTGACTCATGCACGGAGAAACTTAAAGAGATTGATCAAGAAATCCAATCCCTACAGAAGACTAAAGATGATATTACTCGACTTGAGCAACGCATGGATAAGATGGAAGCAACTATACGCGAGGGGGAGCAGAGAACTAGATTGAATAACATTGAGATAAAAGTTATCCCTGTGACCAACTCCGAAAACCTTTTACTATTATGTCAAAAATATGTAATATTGTGAACGCTAATATCGCAAAGGAGCAGATAAACTATATCGCCAGGGTACCATCCAGGAATGATAGCCGTAATAAAAACATCATAGTATCCTTGCATAATCGTTACTTAAAAGAAGACTTTGTAGCTGCTGCAAAAAAATCTAAGCCCTTTAATCCACGAGATCTTGGCCTTAATGGTGACAATAGCATCTTTATTAACGACCACTTGACTTTAGACAGCAAAAGCCTACTAAATAAAGCTTAAACTCTTGCTAAGGAACGGAATTTTTCTTGTCTGGGTGAAGAATTGCAAGATTCTACTGCGGAAAAACGCGACGTCTCCAATACTTGCAATCAATCAGATTCGGACCTAAAAAAGATTTATTATATTCAGTCTATATGCGCTTAGTTTGAGAAACGGTGGCAAAATGAAATATTTGTTCTTTTCATTAGCATTGTATTGTCCCTTTCCTATTGTTCTATTGTTACTGGGAGCGGGGCTGGCTACCTGCGTTAATTATCGTACTTTTAAATGCAACATTAGTAATACACCGTACGTAGGTAATGATAAAGTCCCTTTTTCGTTTACTCATGTACGGCTGTTCGATTTAATACTTAATTTTAACACCCATATTTGTTGTAAAACAATTGTTGTAATACCTTACCATTTTATTGTGATAGTTTACTTATATAAATCGTTTTTTGTTAGCGGCTCGGTTAGATTTGTAGTTTTAAATTTAAGCTTATAGTATTTCTGTCAGCTAGACTGCCTGATTTCCGATTATTCTACATTCAATTTAATACTTGATTTTTACACCCATATTTGTTGTAAAACAATTGTTATAATACCTCCCCATTTTCTTATGATAGTTTATTTATATAAATCGTTTTTTGTATGCGTCTCGGTTAGATTTGTGGTTCTGAATTTAAGCTTATGGTATTTCTATCAGCTAGACTGTCTGGTTTCAGATTATTCTATTATTAATTATAATAACATAACGCTATTCTTTGGTTTAAAAACAAAACTACATAATTATTATGGCTATTAGTTTATACTATCAAAACGTTCGTGGCTTACGAACTTCTGCAGGAATGTGGCTTTAAATAATTACCACATAATAGCTTTGACTGAGACATGGCTTAACGAAGATTTTAATGACAGTGAAATATTTGATGACCGTTACCTAGTTTGGAGACGTGACAAGAATTATATTGATTTGGACCAGCGCTTAGGGGGTGGTGTTCTTATAGCGGTACGTCGGGACCTTATCGCAGAAGAGCGTAAGGATTGGTGCTCATGTGCTGAAGATATTTGGATTACCGTTAAATTAAAATGGTTAAAATTGCATATATGTGTTGCGTATATATGCAATCAAAATAAGGGTTACTCTTTATTGACGCAATTATTATATTTTCACACTGCATTAAATGACATTGTAATGAACAACATAACCGATTCATTTTTAATCGTTGGTGATTTTAATTTACCGAACCTTATATGGCATCCCTCTAATAATGGAGATTCATTGTATCCCACAAACATCCAAGGTTCAGTACAGTCAGACTTTATTGATATTCTTAATATGTGCTCTCTATTTCAATACAATGGCCAGAAAAACTGTAGTGATAAGTCATTGGACTTAATCTTTTGTAATGTTAACGTTACAGTTAAAAGGTGTGTTGACCCATTAATCTCAGAGGATGCTTATCATCCAGCCCTATGGGTATTTGTAAATTTCTCTTAGCATCGGACCCTGTCAGTCCAACCTAGAACTAAATTTTTATACAACTTAGCTAATTTTGATCTAATGAGTAATGAATTGGATGGTACTGACTGGCCAAATATACTTGTAGGTGGTACAGTAAAAGATGCTACATCTCTTTTCTATAGTAAAATTAAACAATTACAAGATAAATTTGTACCAAAACAACAATCCAAATTCAAATCAAAACACCCGCCTTGGTTTAAAGCACCATTAATAAAATTATTAAAAGGAAAAACATAAATTTCATTGTAAATATATTAAATACGGTTATTTGTCTGATCTGGAGTCTTTCAATGTCCTACGAGAGCGTGGCAAAGCTCTTGAACAAATATTTTATGAAGAATACATTACAAGTATTAATAAATATATTAATATTAAATAAATATATCAATATTAATAAATCACCTAAATGTTTCTGGAACTATGTAAAAAGTAAGAAACAATCAAGTACTTACCCCTCTGATATGCAATATGAACAATGCACCTCTGGTAATGGGGATGTCATTTGTGATATGTTCAATTCCTTCTTTTATTCAAACTTCCTGCAAGGTGCTACCATGAATGAGGCTGATTTAAATATCTTACCCCAGTCACAATCCGCATTGGATATCAGCTCTATAGAAGTTTGTAGGTCTGAAGTTTTTAAACTGTTAAAAGCTCTAGACTTAAATAAATCTGCAGGGCTTGATGGTGTCCCTGCAATTTTGCCGTAGGCGAAGGTTTAGTTCCAATTATTTGGAAAAGTGCATACATTACGCCTATACACAAGAAAGGTCCTAAAAATCAGGTCATTAATTATCGTCCTATCTCCAAACTTTGCTTGTTTGCTAAATAATTTGAAAAAATAATTTACAGACAAATGTATTCCTGTCTGCGCAATACATTTAGTGAATCTCAGCATGGCTTCCTTAAAAATAAATCCACTGTATCAAATCTTACCGTATTTTCTGAATATATACCTAGCTGTATGTCTGAACCATCTCAGGTGGACGTAGTCTATACAGACTACAGCAAAGCCTTTGACAGAATAGATCACATTATTCTCTTACGTAAGTTACTTGCAATAGGTATCCGCGGAGACCTGTTTCGATGGTTCTCATCCTACATAAACAATCGTTGTCAAACAGTTGTCCTTAATGGCTTTTATTCGTCAGCATTACAAATACCATCCGGGGTCCCACAAGGCTCATTGTTGGGACCATTACTTTTTACAATCTTTATACAAGACATTGATGCCATTTTTAGGACTTGTAAAATCATTTGTATGCTGATGATATGAAGATTTTATGCCCAATTTCTGACATGGAGAGTTTTAATTACCTTCAACAGGAACTTGAAAATCTAGAGACCTACTGTCAAATCAATAGACTTGATTTAAATGTGTCTAAATGCTATGTTTGCTCATTTACTCGTAAGTCAAAACCCTTCATTTACCAGTACAAATTTCATGACACTTTGATAAGTAGAACTGATTCTATTAGGACCTTGGTGTAATTTTTCCCCTTCCCTTAAGGAAAAATTTAGAAAGATAAATATTCTAACTAATGCCTCACAATTTATATATAAAAATCGTATACATGTTAAAAAGAATATCAGACTGATACTTGATCTACTACTACAAAGATGATCTTATTTTTCATTCTACTCGTCACCACAGAATTAGTAATTCTTTCATGGGGCAATGTATGCGCTTCTACAACAAATTACTTATAGATATCCGAAACATGCCTATCAATGAGTTCAAAAAGGCAAACAAAACTAGACTGTGTAAGAAAGGCTATTAAAAATTTTCGGATTATCTTGACGATAAAACAGATTGGGTTTGAACAGCTTTTCAATCAGTAACAATTAACAATGCTGCATAATACAGGTTTGAAAAAGGAAAAAATAGTTATTACATAAGCAAAAAAAAATAAAAATTGACCGCTGAATTTTTCAGCGGATCTTCTCAGTATATGCCGCGTTCCGATCTGGTGGTAGATGTAAAAAAAGTAATAATTTTGACGTTTGTAAGAGCTCTTGTATTGGCCTGTACAAATAAATAACGTTTGACTATGACTTTGAAATCCTACTTTTAAAATGAGCCCCCCACTTGGTTTCTCGTACCCATAATTGAAACAAAAGTGAGTCTACTAAATCCCTGGCGCGGGATGTGTTCATTTTACTGTATTTTTTAGAATAACTCTATGCTAAAGCATTTGTTACATTCTGTGCATCAAAACTATTGTGATTTATTTTATATTATTTTTTTATTTTTTATTTAACGTAGCTCCTCATTAGGAATCATTACTGTGCCGTGAGATATTTTTACATGTATAATAAGCTAATGGTGACGACACGACTTACGGTCCTTCAATGCAAGGCGTATTGAGGAGACCATAGAGCAGAACAAGGGCTCTAAAGTGTTCGCAAGAGACGCGTCTATTGGGCAGAGCCAGTTGACGAAGCTGGAGACGGAGGACGGAAACGTAACGTCAAATAGGTCAGAGGTGCTCAGGGAGATAGAGAGGTTCTATGGACAGTTATATACCTCAGTAGCTAAACCTGTTGTTGACTTGGTAAAAGACCCAAGAGCCAAGCTAACCCGACACTGCACTGAAGATATCCCGGACATCAGCCTGTGCGAAATTAGGATGGCTCTCAAACAACTAAAAAACAACAAAGCGCCGGGTGAAGACGGAATTACTGCAGAACTTCTGAAGGCGGGCGGATCGCCGGTACTTAAAGTCCTTCAGAGGCTATTTAATTCCGTCTTGCTTGAAGGGAAAACGCCGGAAGCATGGAACAGGGGTGTGGTGGTGCTGTTTTTCAAGAAAGGTGATAACACCTTATTGAAGAACTATAGGCCCATCACACTGCTGAGCCATGTTTATAAGTTGTTTTCGAGAGTCATTACGAATCGTCTCGAACGAAGGCTTGATGACTTCCAGCCTCCCGAACAAGCCGGTTTCCGGAAAGGTTTTAGTACCATAGACCACATACATACGCTGCGGCAGGTTATACAGAAGACTGAGGAGTATAATCGGCCACTATGCTTGGCGTTTGTGGACTATAAGAAAGCCTTTGATTCGATCGAGACTTGGGCGGTTCTTAGATCTCTCCAGCGATGCCGCATTGACTATAGGTACATCGAAGTGTTGAAGTGCTTGTATAATAACGCCACCATGTCAGTCCGAGTACAGGGGCAGTGCACGAAGGTGATCCCCATAAAAAAAGGAGTAAGACAGGGAGACGTCATTTCTCCGAAACTGTTTACGGCCACCTTAGAGGACGCCTTCAAGCTCTTGGAATGGCAAGGACTTGGCATCAACATCAATGGCGAATACATCACTCACCTTCGATTTGCCGACGACATTGTGGTCATGGCGGAGTCGCTGGAAGATCTAGGACGAATGCTCGGTGACCTCAATAGAGTATCCCAACAAGTGGGTCTTAAAATGAATATGGACAAAACAAAAATAATGTTTAATGTCCATGTCGTACCCACCGCACTCACCGTTGGGAACTCTACTCTTGAAGTTGTCGACGAATACATTTACCTGGGACAGGCAGTCCGGTTAGGTAGGTCCAACTTTGAGAGAGAGGTCAATCGACGAATCCAACTCGGCTGGGCAGCGTTCGGGAAACTGCGCAACATCTTCTCATCCAAAATACCTCAGTGCCTAAAGACTAAAGTTTTTAGTCAATGTGTGTTACCAGTGATGACATATGGATCAGAGACGTGGTCTCTTACAATAGGTCTCATAAAAAAGCTCAAAGTTGCTCAGTGAGCTATGGAAATAGCTATGCTCGGCGTTTCTCTACGTGATCGAATCAGGGATGAGGAGATTCGTAGAAGAACCAAGGTCACCGACATAGCCCTCAGGATTAGCATGCTGAAGTGGCAATGGGCTGGCCACATAGCGCGAAGATCGGACGGGCGTTGGGGCAGAAAGATTCTAGAGTGGAGACCACATATTGGCAAGCGCAGCGTAGGACGACCGCCTGCCAGATGGACCGACGATCTTGTGAAAATCGCAGGAAATCGTTGGATGCAGGTGGCATCGGACCGGTTACGCTGGAAAGCGATTGGGGAGGCCTATGTTCAGCAGTGGACAAGTATAGGCTGAGATGATGATGATGATGATGACTCATATTCAGAAGTGAGTCAACTTGACACTTGACACTGTCAAAACGACAGCTAAGTCCATCCACTGGATCGAGTGGTCGTGCGTTCGATCCCTGCATAATAATACTTCATAAATATTTATTACAGTCTGGGTATTTGTGTATGTGAATTAGATATTTGTAAAGGCACAAGGTACAGGAATAATTCCTTCTTTGCGGCCAAGTGTTTTTTTAGAAAAGACTAATTTACCCCATTATACTTGGGTGTAACGTTAACAAGTTGTGGAAGGAATGGCAAAATCTACTATTGGAATTGTGATCGTTTTGGTTGTTATGTGGAACGCACTAATCATAAACTCGAGGTTACCTAATTCTAAAATATAAAAAAAAATCCAAACCTTTAAGGCATAGAGAAGAATGTTCTGGTTGTCTATAGAACATTTCCAACGTTTTCATTGGTGTAATTTTAAATAATCAGAGACAATAGATTAACGTAAACTGCAACAGCTGAAATTGCTAAAATGTCTGTTGTCCGTTGACGCTATAGCACGAATTCGGGAGTGATTTCTTCTGTAACCTAGGCATTTTATCTACATTTACTCCTAATATCTAAACAAAATGTGTATTTTATTGTAAATATACCACATTTCGGCTTTGGTTGCTAATTTCGCTCGTGTGACCTCCCCTGGGTTGATCCGTTTATACGTTACTGTTTACGGAAGCAGGGGCAATGGCTTTCAGAATACACGAAGATCAAGAAAATTCCTCTTTGGGGCTCCGAAAAGACAATGCAGATGTATTTGCTGCTAACCAGCGGCGTGCTCTTGGCGACCTCGGGCAGTTTGCATGCAATCAAAGTCGGAACATAAAGTTTGTAAGTACCAGCCTTGTGTATACTTCGAAGCCTAAGTAGCGTTTTCTTTAATAAACTGTTTTTACAGCCGGGATTGACGAATGGAACTTGTAAAGTTCAAGATGAGAACAGGACGGTTCGCCAGATCAAAAATGAGAAAAACATTGTGCCACCCGTGGCGCAGTTTCGCGCGTTCAGCGTCTATGAGGACAAACCACCGGAGGCGGAGGTAAAGAAACGCGAGCATACATTCAAACCGTTCGTTGCTAAAGATACAAGGAAAGACAGCATATTCGTTAGTAATGCTGAGAATGTGAAAGCACTCTGCCCACAAGTAGAGAAGAAATCAGATCGCCTCAAAGAAATACCTCCAGTTCGGTAAGTGGTAGATAATAACCTCAATTTCCACTAAATAATCTTTACTCGCTTATGATTTTAAACAATTTATGCATACAACTTGATTTGTTTAACTGTAAGCCACATACCTACTTTTAAAAACCAACTGACACTTTGTTTAAAATCTTTTTATATTTTCTCTAATTTTTTGCCATGTATTTTAATTCTTCCCAAAAACATGCATTGTTATCTATATAGATTACAGTTACTCAGTTTTAGAAAGATGCTTTGTTTTGAACAATTCAGTAATATTTAGTGTTTTAAGGGGTTTTACTGTCTAATTTCAAACAAAATAACTATTTTTGCATACATTTCAATAAGCTATCAATGTCATCCTACCTTCAATTCAGTCTTCAAATGGAAAATTTGTACAAATGAACAATGGCAAGTAATTTCACATATGTTAACTATTTTGTGAGCCTGTCCCATCCAGCTTTTACCTACAAATTTCTCCAGATCATTGTACCATCTTGTGGCAAAGCCAGCCCACTCCCAAGTAGATATATGTCAATGTTTACCAAACATTGATATGTTCAACAAACAAAGTCCTATTATCTTGTAAACTTATTGACGGGCACAAAAGTTGCAAATGCTATTTATTTTGTTTGGATATGTAACTTTGTTCACCATCTGACCGACCGTCTATATGATATAGTGATATGATGAAACATGAACAAGAACTTACAAGATTCGAAAAAAGTTCATCATTTGTATCTGAACCTTGATCTTACATTCACTAGTCAGTATACAAAGGTGCTAATCTTACAGAACAAACAAAATGCTTCATAGTTAATTCCAAACTGCAACTGAATATCAATGTTACATTCCCTAAACTTGCCGTCTCACAGAACAAACGAATGTGTGATGCAATGTCAGTCAGCTGACTGTGCTTGTATTTACATATTCTAAATGAGACATATTGCAATTCGAATCTGCACCGTTTCAGATGCAAATGATTGAATCTGAATAGTGAGACACTTTTATGATATTAGCCCTGTTAAGAAACTGTCCCACTGCTGGGCACGGCCTCCTCTCCAACTGAGAGGGTTTAGGCGGTAGTCCACCACGCTGGCCCAGTGCGGGTTGCCGAACTTCACACACCTTCGAGAAACTCTTAGGCATGCAGGTTTCCTCACAATGTTTTCCTTCACCGTTAAAGCAAGTGATAATTAATTTTTAAATACGCACATGCTTTCGAAAAGACAGAGGTGCGTGCCTGAGTTTGAACCCGAGACCTCTGACTTTGCAGTCCAACGGTCTAACCACTAGGCTATCACTGCTTAGACACTTTTGCTATGTATATATCCTAAGTCTTCCAGTACAAGATCCTTACTAGAGAACCTTTCAACCCCAACAGCCATCAGTTGTACATAAGATGTGCCCCAGGTTATATTTTTAGGGCTTAGCATTAATCAGACTAGCATTTCCTGATTAACTGCTTATTTTCATAGACTTACACTGCAACAAAAGAAAAATGTGGTGGAATCACCCATGTCAGTTGTGGACACGAGCATATTGTCTATGTCAGTTTCCAAGAATGAGAGCCAAATTATTGATGATGAAGATGATGCCACTACTGCACAGACAAACCGTGAGATGTTCTTCCATGTGGTGGAGTATCGCCAGGATATATATGAGTATATGAAAGAAATTGAGGTGAGTTCTGTGTCATATCAACTACAATCATATTAACGTAACGTATGTACAATCTCCACATATTCAGCTTGACTTAATTGGTACAAGTTTTAAATTCCTTTCAAGGCAAATATGTGTGTCTTAATATTGTGTTATGTATCTATTGAGTTTAATAAAAGACAATTTAAGGATTCACATGTTTACTGCTAGGTAGCATACACAATCCTGTCCAGACTCCAGTTAATCTCTATGTACCCTACATTGTAATACTTATTTAGACAAATAAGAACACAAGTACCTACATTATATGTAACATACCTTTCCCCCAAGAGTGTACACTATTCTACAGTACCATTGAAACTACGTTTATATGACAGTTAATCAAAAATACTCCTAACTGATACAAAAGATACTTAACTAAGTGATCTTAAGAAACTACACATTTAATCATTAGCTGTAGGTCTCATATATGGTGATTTAGATAGCCTATATTGCCTATTCTTAAATCACCTATTAGCATAATTAGGTTCTGCGTCCGATGTACTGGGAATACCCAACATCTCCTCCCATTTGCCTGAATTAGGAATTTCTATGATGTCTTGAGTGTCGATATCGTTATCTATTCCTGCTTGTCCATATTTATTATAAGAATCCTCTTCCACCATTTCCGAAGCTTCCTCAGTCCGTTTTTCAGTATGCTGTTCCGTCTCTTTCTATTTAATTAGCTGATCAATATGCCTGTTCACAATGTCTCCTTCTTTAGTTTCGACTCTGTAACTAGATGGACCATCTTTATTCCTTACAATGCCTGGTAACCACCTAGGCCCACTACTGAAATTTCTGTACATTACATTCTGACCAACATTAGTTTCCCTACGCTTCTTCTGCTGATTATTTTCAATTTGTAAATCTCTCTTTCCTCGTCTAATATTATCAGGATGTATAGTGTCCAGCAGTGTTCTTAGTCGTCTGTTCATTAAAAGTTCTGCTGGGCTCTTTTGTGTTGTTGAACATGGAGCAACTCGTAAACCTAATAACATATTCGGTAATTTTATATCCCATGGTATTTTATTCATTTTCCGTAGCTTGTCTTTAACAGTCTGAACCATTCTCTCAGCTAGACCATTCGTAGCGGGATGATGAGGGGCCGTAGTAATATGACGTATTTTATTTGAAGACAGATCTTCCTTCATTTGAGCTGAAACTAATGGTGTACCATTGTCTGATACAATTGTCTCACACAAGCCATGGGTAGCGAATACCGTTCTCAGGTGCCGGATCACTGTTTCAGACGTCATGTTATTCACTATGAATTTCAGGCCATCGAGAATAGGCGTCAACGATTATTAAAAAGGTTTTATTCTGAAACGGCCCTGCAAAATCAACATTGATTCTGGACCACGGTTTAGTCGGTGTAACCCATTCATGCGCTGTTTAGGGGGCATGTGGCGGTTTTCAAGGCATACATTACAGCCATTTACTACAGCTTCTATGTCATTGTTAATGTTAGGCCACCAAACGTAACATCGCGCCATCGCCTTCGTCTGCACTATTCCACTGTGTGTCTTATGTAAAGTCTGTAATATTGACTAACGCAATGATGGTGGGACTACAACCCGACAGCCAAGCAATATGCAATCATCCTGTAGTGACAGCTCTGCTCGATGCAGCCAGTAAGGACGTAACTCATCGTCGGCGACCTTGGGAGGCCAACCGCTGAGCATGTGATGTACAACCCGCGCTAAGGTTTTGTCTTTCTTGGTTCCTAGAATTAAAGCGTTAATATCGACTGGGAAGTCTGTCGGAGTTTCTGCCATTAATAAAATATCTCCCGTCTGTGGTTCGGGTTCTTCGTCTACCAGCTGGGGCCAACGGCTGAGTCGCATGTCACAATCAGAGGTTTATCTAAATCGTAGTGCACCAACGTCATATCAGATGACAATAAACGTTTAGCTAAATCAAAGCTTTTCTGTTCCTCATCTGTCCATTTCCATTCCTTGGATCTGTCTAACAACCGGTGCAGCGGTTCAAGTATCGTCGCTTTATGAGGTATGAACCTTTCATTAAAATTGTATAGGCCCAAAAACGCTTGCAGTTCTCGTACATTTTTAGGTTCTGGCGTTTTCATTATAGATTCTACTTTACTAGGAGCAGGGTGGATACCCTCGGCATCAATAATGAATCCCAAAAATTCTACTCGTTTTTTTGGCAAACTTGCATTTATCCTTGTTGAGCCGCAGTCCGGCGCGTTTAATCCGTTCTAAAACTACGTTCAGACGTTGACCCAACTCTTGCATTGTATGCCCACTGACTATTATGTCATCAATCGGGATTGCGACGCCAGAAATGCCCGCCAGCAAAGAGGTCATCAACCTTTGAAAAATTCCTGGACATGCCTTTACCCCAAAGGCTAATCTATGTACTGTGTAGAGGCCTTTGCACGTATTTAGCGTTAACAGCTTAGCTGTCGTGTCATCAAAGGTCACCTGTGTATAGGCTCTATTCAAATCCAGTGTGGTAAAGAATTTACCACCAGCAATCGTATCGAATACTTAACTAGCTGTAGGCATCGGATAGGTGTCAGACTCTGTAGCCTGGTTAACAGTGCAGCGGTAGTCTCCACAGAGACGAATTTCACCTGACTTCTTAATTATTGGTACAACAGGTGTTGCTCATTTCGAATAAGACACGGGACGAATCACCCCCTCGTCCACTAAACGCTGTATCTCATTTCCTACTCTCTCCTTCAAGGCGTACGGCACCGGACGCGCCTTCACAAATTTCGGTGTAGCATTAGGTAATAAATTTATGGTCACAGGGTCCCCACGGTAGGTACCGAGGTCCGCTCTGAATACTTCTTGATGCTTCATAACAATGTCGTCCACTAATGACATGTTACCATATGATACAGTATTTAAACTTAATGTAATATTAAGCGGTTGAAACCAATTTCTTCCCAAAAGATTTGGTCCGGCACCTCTAGCAACAATAATATTTAAATCGCGTATTATATCATTGTATTGCACACGCACAACCGTCTGACCGATCAGTGATACAGGAGACTTGGTCCACGTGTGTAAGTTCAGTGGTGTAGAATGCAGTGAGTCCCGCGATCGCATTCCGCGCAGTATACGCCACGTATGTTCATTTATTAATGAGAAGCTGGCACCCGAGTCTATTTCCATAAGCACAGGCGTGCCATTCAATATCAGCTTAACTCTAAATGGTTGTATTAAATTCCGTGAACTACCATAACAATAAATCCCATTTAAATTATAGTCGCACTCATTCGACGCACAGTAGTTTATCTTGTCCGCTTTCTTTTTGTCATACATACTTTTTCTATATGCCCTTTTTTCTTACAATATCGACAAATTGCATTTACAAAACGGCATTCATTACTATGTCTATCACCGCAGCGATAACAGAAACGCATCATATTATTAGCTTTAATTTGCACGGCGTTAATATCCATGGGTTCCGGCGCGTTGTCCGCGACCGCCGCCGCGCTGGTCGCGCCGGGCGCGTTGCCCGCGGCTCGCGCCGAGATCATGCGCACGTCCCGGCCTGCGCTCTCCGCCGATAGCATCGCGTCCGTGACGTCCTTATAGCTTAGGTTGTCCCGCTTCAGCAATTCGTATTGTAATTTCTGATCACTCATGCCACATACGAGCCTATCGCGCAGCATTCGTTCTAGGTTAGGAAAATTGCAACCGGTACTTAATTTTCGCAACTGTGCAATGTATTCGGATGCCGGTTCATTTCCTTTCTGATCACGATTGTAAAACTGAAACGATACTGAAAATCGGTTTTGGGCTATAATGTTCCGATAAAATAGTTTCAATCTCATTAAAGGTTACATCACATGATTTCCTTGGTGTAATTAAAGCTAAGAATGTTTCGAACACTTGTGCACCACACACTGTGAAAAAGTTAGCCCTTTTCGCTTGATCTGTCACTATGTTGTTTGCTTCCAAATAATATTTTAGTCTATCCAAGTAACTGTCCCAGTTATCCATGTGAGGATTGAATTCACAAAAGTTTATACACTTGTTACGCTCCATTATCACCAAATTTTCCACGACGTCGCCACTATTGAGTTCGACTATTGAGTTTAATAAAAGACAATTTAACGATTCACATGTTTACTGCTAGGTAGCATTCACAATCCTGTCCAGACTCCAGTTAATCTCTATGTACCCTACATTGTAATACTTATTTAGACAAATAAGAACACAAGTACCTACATTATATGTAACAGTATCCAACATTATGTTGCCAGGTTTTGTGGTTATACTAAAAATAAAAACACTGCTAGTTTCTGTGGATTTTGATAAAGGTGACTAATGAAGTAAAGATCATTGATATACATATTTCATTATATGAGCTGTTTGGCATTAAGTGTGGTGGAATGTGGATGGTAGTATAAGGAGGAAATACAAATTAAAAGAATCATCAAAATGTAGGTAGCTACAACATCATGCTAAATCCCTTGCAGGGTAGGCAGAGAGTACAGAGTTCCAACAGGTTCTTTCATTACAGATCTCTCTTGTCTCATACACGCATGCTGGTTATGGAGACTCTTGACTTGTCATACAGATCTTATCTTGTTGTTGGCTTATCGGACCGAGGAGACCTCAAGCGCACTTCGATCCGATGGGATCTTTTGTGCTGTCCTTGCCCTGATGCTCTTATGTACCTGAAAAACCAAATTCTCCCTGTACCAGGCTGTAGATTCAAGCAGGGGGAAGAGCCGAAGTTCCTCTGGGTTTGGATAGGCCACTCCCAGTAGCTTTATTCGCTGCGCCGCCAGTGGCAGAGGATGTGCTTCATGGTTTCAGTCTCTGTACTACAGTGCCTGCATATCATGCCGCTGCAGAGGTTCATCTTGTGTAGATAGATAGATAGAGTACTCTTTATTGTACACCAGTGATATTTACAATTAATTACATACAAAAAAAAAAGGTACAATTGGCGGTCTTATCGCTAAAAGCAATTTCTTCCAGACAACCAATGTATTGTTGTGTAGATGTTCTTTTATGCCATAGTGGCCTCTATATGCTCCAATTAGTTGCAGTCTACTGTGTCTTAGTAGTCTCTTGCTGTCGCTGTATTTGTTTCCCACTCTTTGCTGTCATGTTCTTGGGCATATTTGTAGAGTGCGCCTCTGTAGGCACCAACAAGTTTCTCCATTGCTCCCTTTCTGGCTATGTCATCCGCACGCTCATTGCCATCAACCCTCGTGTGCCCAGGGACCCAGACTAATCTGACCGTGTTGCGCGCTCCACGTCTATCAAGAAGGTATGCACACTCCACGGCCAGTGCCAATTTTAGCTCAAAGGAGCTGATGACTTTGAGGGCAGCCTGGCTGTCACTACAAATGTAGATTCTTTTGCCTGTAATTCGTTTTTCCAATATCTCTTTAGCACAAATAATTATCGCATAGGTCTCTGCTTGGAATATCGACGCAAATCTGCCAATGCTTTGACTTAGATTGTATCCTTCTGTATATACACTGGCTCCCAGATCCAGACTTGGTTTTGGATACATCAGTGTACCATATCATTTGTTCCTTACCTTGCTTATTTAGACCACTTTCCCATTGTTCCCTGGTAGGAATGTGGGTGCTAAATCTTATGTTGAACATGTGCGTGGTCAAGATCTTGTCACATCGCATGTTCTTTATGTCATCTAGTTCCTTGTCTGGCGCTAGCTTGGTGTGTTCAAGGCTTGGCGCTGTTAAGCTCCATAGTCCAGTTTTCTCTAGCCTATAGAGTGCCTTCCTCGCCTCAGTCTCAATGACGATATGTAATGGAGTGAGATTGAGTAACCACTCCATAGCTGCCGTCGGTGTTGTTTTGAATGCACATGTGATGGTCAGGCAGGCTGACCTTTATAGTTCCGTAAGAGCGTCCCTGCAGGTTTGTGTTTTAGTACTGGGGCACCACACGATGCATCCATAAGTTAGTATCGGTTTTACCAAGATTTTTTATATCCAATGCATTATTTTGGGCTGTCGGCCCCATGTTTGTCCATATGTTGACCTACACATATACAGTACCCTCAATGCTTTAGCAATGGTTTGCTCAACATGTGCATGTCACCGTAGTTGCTTGTCTAGTATTACTTCCAGATATTTAACTTTAGGGGCCAATTTAATTTTGTTACCGTACGAAGGTCTTGTAGGCCTGGTGGTACCTTTTTCCGTGTGAATAGGATCACATTAGTCTTTTTCGGGTTAACCGAGAGGCTATTTGTCGTGCACCAATTCGTTACTTTATCTAGAGCTTCCTGCATCAGTGTCGATACTGTGTTTGGAAACTTCCCATTGATTGCTATGACTATATCGTCCGCATATCCTACTCCGTAGAACGGACCCTTGTTGACTATCTTCAAAATCCACTACTAGGCTCCACAGAGTCGGCGATAGGACACCTCCTAGCGGGCATCCTTTAGTCGTTTTGTCCTTCAGAGAAGACATGGTCTATTTGATCGTGGCAAAATAGTCTAGCTCTTCCATGAAACCTACATCCTTCCACTTTCGCATTCTGTATGTTTTGTTTTTCTTTTTTCCGACATTCTTTTTATATGTCCGATTCGGCGGAGCGTACCCTTGCTCATTTTTACACCAATACTATCTTTCATACCTACACGCTTTCTTACTACGCTGTTGCGAAGACTGTCGGTCAGCTTGACTCCGCACATCTTCCACAGAGCTTGCATTTCGACCGCATTTATCCTGCTATTATTCTCCTTCACATACCCACTGCCATATAACAGCGTTGGGACAAGCACCCTGTTATGTATGGCCAGCTGCGCTTTTTGGCTTAAGTGCTGGCTCCCATCCTCGGCTCAGCTTTCCCATCGCACCATTCACTCTACTCCCTGCATTTACTTTTCTCTATATCAGCGGTGTATTTCCCATCGTTACTAAAGGCGCATCCAAGATATTCAAACTCGTCCACTTCCTCCAGCACATCGTCATTAATCCCAATCCTTGCATTCAATGCTACTTTATTAAATGAATCAAAATTAGTAATAATTTATTATCATTCCTGCAACAAGGTTCAAGAACAGTATGTGTATAATTTAGGTCATCAAGTGACCCTAGATATGAAAGAGTGACCCTTAAACACTGATTTCTTATTTTTGCTTGGTTTAAGTTTATAGCACCATGAAGTCTGGAATGATAATAAAATAGCTACTACTATTAGTGTAGTGAAGTGATAACTTCTTATGGGAGGGTAAACCGCTTCGTAACGTAACGCGTAACGGCGTCAGTCTGTCTGGCTTCCCTTTCTCTCACGCATACGACAGCGGTAGGCAGGCTCTTCCTCTCTCACTCTAACCCACAGCGCTAGTTTATTTTATCACTTCTGTCGGGCGTCCCGAGACGCACAATTTTTTTTTAAGTACTATGTTAAACATACAGGTTTTTGCCAGGTTTTTAAATATCCTATTAGGTCATAGACACTGATTGTAGAGACTTGCCAAATGCCATTCAATGTTAAAGCAGGTATATGTTATTAAATAAAACAATAAGAGAAGCACTTACGACATTATTAGTTACATATGTTGTTAGTGATACTCTTTTTACGATCGCGCCAGATCCTTTGCGGGGTAGACACAGAGTACAGAGTTCCAACAGTTTCTTTTCTTACAGACCTCTGGCTTTCTCCACTCTCAATGTACCATATTACAAGTCTTAATAAATAACTAAGACCACAGATTTTATAGGAACTTGGAGTCCAAAATAAACAGTGTTTAATACTGGCACATTATCCACAGGTTAAAAACAGAGCCAACCCTCGCTACATGCGCAAACAGCCAGACATTACACACATGATGCGTTCCATTCTCATTGACTGGTTGGTTGAAGTGTGCGATGAGTACGGCCAGCAGAGTGAGACGTTGCATCTCGCTGTGTCATATGTGGATCGCTTCTTGTCGTACATGTGTGTTGTCAGAACCAAATTGCAGTTGGTGGGCACTGCTGCTACATACATTGCTGCGTGAGTATTATGTATACACTTTATGTATTTTCATTTTGATGATCATAATATGTGTCAAATAAATGATATAATAGGGACTAGGTAATTATTTTTCAGTGCTTGGGAAGGCACGTTTAGCCGTTGGTCCCGGCTACCACTTAGTGTGGTAGTTCTTAAGCCGAGTTGGAAGCCTTAAAGGCGGCTTGATAAGTTCCAACAGCAGGTGGCCACAAACCTGTCTCCACCAATCCGCACTGGGTCCGCGTGGTGGAGTATGACCTAATCTGTCTCACCTCGATTTGTGACGGAAGGCCTTTGTCCAGCAGTGGGCAGTATAGGCTGATATTATAATTATTTTCTTACTAAATGAGTGGTTAAAATATTCCTTACTAGTTTCTGCCCCCGCCTTCGTCCGCGTTGATTTTAGACAGGAACCAACATTTTTCCGGCATAAAAAGTATCCTATGTGTTAATCTAGGTTATAAACTATCTGTGTGCCAAATTTCATCTAAATCTGTTCATCCGTTTTTGCGTGATTGGGTAAGAATCTACCAAACATTTATACATATAAACTTTGACATTTATAATATTAGTAAGATAGATGATTTTCCTAAATAAAAAACACTACAACATATGGAAATTATTTTAACAGGAAATATGAAGAAGTGTATCCACCAGAAGTGTCAGAGTTTGTTTACATTACTGACGACACATACACCAAACGCGAAGTCCTTCGCATGGAGCACCTGATTCTCAAGGTTTTATCGTTCGATCTCTCCACGCCGACCTCGCTCGCCTTCCTCTCTCATTACTGCATATCCAACGGACTTTCAAAAAGGACTTTCCATCTTGCAGCTGTAAGTTTAGAGCTGTTTACATTTTTAATTTTTTTTTGTTACTAGCTCATTGGGATTAAAATGGGTGTATTACTGGAATCGTTAGACAAAGTTGTTCTAGGCAAACACAAATTATTACGTTTCTGCATGCACTTAATTTCCTATAAAATGGTATCTATGACTGCCTCGTTGGTCTAGTGGCGAATGACGCGATCACGAGGCCCTGGGTTCAAATCCTAGGTTGGACACATGTAGTTTTTCTATCGAAAAATTCGTAGTATCAGTTCGGAGTCTGGAATTGTGTTCATTATATGCCAATAAGGGCAATATATGGGACCTCACATCGTCGGGTTTACTTCTGCCAGGTGAAGCTGTAAAGGCCTCACGGCCAACAGCGTATATTACTCAAACACACATTCCGCCATTTGTATCTTTGTACTTGTGTGGGTATGCTTAGATAGATAAGTCCCTAGTAAAGCTAGCTAGGCTGCTAACATTTACTATCTAATTGAAGCAAAATTGTGGTCATGTTTAACGCTATTTAACTTCACGCTTTTCACCAGTATCTCGCCGAACTGTGTCTTCTGGAAGCGGACCCGTATCTCCAGTTTAAGCCGTCGATAATCGCGGCCAGCGCGCTGGCGACCGCGCGGCACTGCCTGCTGTGCGAGAGCTGCGCCGGCGGCGCGCGGCGCGAGGAGCGCGCGGACGAGAGCCGGGCGGGCGAAGACCGAGCAGGCTCACAGTGCGCTGCTGCGGCTTGGCCAGCTGCGCTAGCCGCCTGCTCTGGCTACACGCTCGCTGACCTAGACGCCTGCCTACGGGAACTTGCGCGCACTCACTCGCACGCCTTGCAACAACCCTATCAAGCCATCCCCGACAAGTACAAGAATAATAAGTGAGTCTTCAAATCTATATATATTTATCACGACAGATTCCTTATCAAATCTTATTAGAGAAAAAAAATCCAAATCCTGTTTTTTTTTCTTTCTAATTAAATTTGATGCGGATTCCGAGACGAAGCGCTCCCCGGGACAACCCGATGTTTAATCTTTGTTGTCATCTAAGACCATTGTGACTCCTGACTTACAGAAGTTAAAATTGTAGGGATGTGTGGCGGGCTTAATCCCAAAGAAAAAAAAGTTATTGGATTATACTCTCCAGTTCTATTCAATCATAGCTTGATAGAACCTATGATCTATGCCTCTGTTTACCCTGATCCAAAGGAGCTATTAATTAGATGACATTTTATTCTTTTATTTACAACAACTTTCACCATATTGTCAAGATGCTGCTTAATTATTAGTTAATATGGCTAGAGTATAAGTCTATAAGATATATAAGACTACAAGTCTAGCCATATTTATATAGTCTTATACTATATAAGACTATAAGTCTAGCCATATTTAGGATACAAAACTATCTAAGCGTATTATTTTACTCTCTTTTCCCTGGTTTATACATACGCGCGTTCATATCTGAGAAGAATACGTGCGTTCTCACGTGCATATTCTTCTCAGAATGAGTAGCGGCTCCGCATGTAAACTACGTCGCTCACTTTGTCTCCGCTTCCGTTATTATAATAGGACAGTGACTTAGCAGAAGCCAGACACTTCTTACATTGGTAGTTTATGAGCGGGACTTAAAGGACTGACAATACGAATTTGATAGTATTTACATTATGTCAACCTGTTTAGTCAATCCTGCTAGTCTGTTTTTGGTTTTGTCATTTAGAAAAAAAATACGGAAAGCACAAAATATGAGAATAATAAATTCAAAAAAGAAAAGAGAGCTAGCATAAAAATTGGTTTGAGTATATTTAAAAAAGTATCATCTTGGGGGCAAAAATCTGAAAAAGGAGATTTCATAAACATACAGAAAAACAGCGCGGTTTAAACTTCTGTGTCTGAGTGAATCTGCAATGTAACTAGAAATACAATCAAAGCTTGTAAAATAAATGTAAATGCAAGTATTAATTATGCGACTTGCCGGCACCCAGATAAGCTCTCAGAGGTTTACGTGGTGCGGTAATCATATTTATTGTAACTATAGATGTGTGTTTTGGGAATATATAAATAAATAAACAAAAAGACACTGTCATGGGGGAAGCGACCGCAGTGGCACAATATAAATTGGATTTTTAATATATTTCAGATTCGATGGCGTATCGACAATTGAACCCAGGCCTATGTTCCCGGTGGCCAAGTACCAGCCGGGCGCGCCGGCCGCGGCGCGGCCGCCGGCCGACGCCACGCGGACCAGCTAGTACAACCTCGCGCCGTGCTTGAACTCAACGTTAACGGAACTGACTTTGCATATGACAGAGAATATGATGAGTGACTAGTTTTACAGGGCCCAATTGATATTCCATCATGCTCATGATGTTATTTGCTCATTTTCTCACACATTTTTACTTTCCAATGTGGCATTTATCAAGTTTTTAGGAGTGACTCAGATCTTTATGAATGGGAGAACCGTTTTTCCGTGATTCATAGAATAATCAATGTCCTAATAGTCTAATTCAGAACCTTAGCCAGTTGGAAATATAAGATTATTTTTCAATTACAATCTTGTTTGCCAAAGACGATATTGACCTCGTTTTTCGCAATTGTTTATTTGCATTCAAATTTAACTAAGTGTGAAATTTGAATCGCTATTTTATTGATTTTCTCTCAAGAAGGTTTATTTACGTCCACAGGATGTGGTTTACTAAACTTTTTAGATTAATAAACAGTTTTTTTGAATGTAGAAATTAAGTTTGACACCTTAATTTTGAAATATCTTAGGCCTCGAAAGCCATCGGATTAATTATGTGAGTAATAAATAATATACCATGACTTGGCATGTGAAGACTTTATGTGTACTTGTTTTATGTTTCAGAGTTGGATGGATAAACCTGTACAAACTTTACCTTAAAATATGTGTGCTTAAATGTTATTCTACCATAAATTTATAAGACCTTTGCTATCCAGTTTTGCCTGTTTTCTTTCTGAAATTCCATAGAGCTTATTATTGACGTCTATACAACTTTTCAAGTTATAAAAAATGAGCTGAGACAAACTATTGTGTAGATTATTTTTTATGGATACCAATATTGTGTTCATTTACATCTAAAACATATTTCGTCGTCTTCTCTTCTATTCAGGAGAAACTTGACACGTTTTTGTATATTTTTGCCTTTTTCATTGAAACATTTAACAAAATAAAAACAAATTATGAATTTCACCCACGTCCATGAGTATTTACACTTAGGGATGTTTTAAATTTAAAATCTTGTTGCTAAAATGATGTACTTCTAATTTGTAAAACTATTAAAGAACTAGTAGGACGCGACTTCTTTGGTCACTTGCTTATTACATAACTGATGATAGCGTTACAGTAGATGTTTGTTAGTAAATTATTATTTTTGAGATGTAAGGTATGTTTTTAATATTGGTAAGTAGTTTATAATATAATTTAATTGATATTTTGCTCCAGTTTTGTTAGTGGAGGTAAGTACCGAGTACCTTTATCGGTAATAAAATATTTTCAAATTTTGATTTGTTTATCTTGCCTTAACCTTATGTGATTCCTTAGACAATTCAAGCACAATTATTATTAATTTGTTCACTAAAAATACATTCAAAGAATTCCTAACTCTATAACTACGGTTTAAACAACTCTATACAAGGTGTAACATGACGCAAGACCTGAAAGTAGTTTGTTCTTAATCGGAAACTGAATCAATTCCAACTATTTTAAATTATTTTACGTTTGTTTTTAAATAATCAAATATTGCTTTTATTCGTTCAGTTCGCTGTATTAAACAAAATTTAAGCGTTATTTAAAGCAATACAGCTATTTTAAATGCATTTCTATTGCAAACATCAATATGCACATGAAAGTTAATTATTTATCAAATTTCGTAGTTAATTTGGGTACCAAAGAGCTTAAAAAATGGTAGAAAACTCATAAAAATTGGAAGTATGATTTTCGTATCGAATTCGTAAAGCAATAATCTAACTGGGGTGTCTGGGGTATTGCGTCATTTATATCAAAAAATCAATAATTTTGTTGCGGGCATGGGAGCGTAGATTTGTGTTCTATAGTATTTTTCACATAGGATGGGTAGTGACAGTTCTAATTGCCATACGAAATTAATATTTAATTCAATGGTGTTAAGGCATAAAACCATAAGTATAAAAACGGGTCATGCCTCTTATTTCCATTCAATAAAGTATAATTTCGTTTGGCAATTAGAAGTGTCACTATCCTCTACCTCTGCGGAAGCTTTATTGATTGCTACGAAATTAACTTTACGTACCTACATTACGTCGGTATTATTTAATTTAGGTTTATTGTCTAATCCTGGGTAGTAAGGACAAGGTAGGTCAAAACAAGATGAATGAAGAATTCAAATAATGCTATCTGCCAAGATATGACTCTCCTGCAAATTTTCTAACACCGATTCTAATTCTAATAAGATCGATTTTGTTAACATCCATATCGTCACCAACGGCTCAACGGAAGACCAGCGCTGGTCGCATAAGCAGCCAGCATTACGCTGAGTTGGTTTCGTTTTTGTAGCGAGGTCATGTATTTATAATTTCCAACGTATGTATTGTACCTACTCGTTGCAAATTAAATTTTATTTTCTTTCTTTTCTAGAAAGTTTTCGCTGTTATTAGGACTGTTTGTGGTTTAAATATTCAGGTGAAAAAAATATACACGCCTTCCTGCCCGGACCTTCGATTTTTTTCAACGCACGCTCACAGTTCGAGCATCTTATGGGTTTTGCTTCAGATGCGCGCGGGATTGCAGACTATTGCAGTAGATACCAGCCGTATCCAATGTTTACACGTTATACTATACCTATTGATTTGAATACAAAAAAAAACTGTCACGTCTATATTCCCCAAGCGAGGGTGGTAGAGGTGTACTGTGTACATCTACTTTTCGCCAACGACTATCGGAAATTTTTCGATAGAAAAACTACCTCGCATTATTCACCAATAGAGGTAATAGAAAAAGTATTTTAAAATTACAATGTGATAGATAATTGTTTGGGTCAAAGAGAATATTATCTAGGCCTTGTTTCATACTTCTTTGTCTAGGCAGATGAATTCATGGTGAGTACATAAATCTAAAATTATAGTGAAATCAGTAGGTCATCGTCATCATCTCAGCTTATACTAGTCCACTGCTGAATATACGCTTCCCAATGGCTTTCCAGCGAAACCGGTACGAGGCCACCTGCATCCAACGACTTTCTGCGATTTTCACAACATCGTAGGTATGTATATCAAAACCTGATAGAACCGTAATTGGCCCCTCTATTATTAATACAATTAGGGTGGTTGGTTTCACTATATCATCAGGAAAATTGTAAGAAATCGTTACGGAATTCTATTCCATGCCTTTTTGATGCGCCCTCCTAGGTATTATAGATCCCTAGAAGTATGGGGATTTCTCAAAAGGGGTCGTACATTAATCACGAGATGCGTTTTAGCAACTTTTTAACAGGTGATACGAAGTGAGGTTTTAAATTAACGCTCCTCCCCCTAGCCAAAATCATGTATTTTTTCTACAAAGTATCTTAACAATTTTCAAGGCGAGTCAAGGCCACGGGATGATTTTCGGTTTAGAAATCGCGCAGTCAACGAAAAAATAAATACACGTGATACATACTACGCCTCCCTCCCTCCTTGTAATATTTCGTGATTTTTTCCGAACCCTTCTCTTCTTTCGACCCTCACGTGATTAATGGAAGATCCCAAATGGTAGATTCTCAAATAGAGCATAGATTTCGCATAGGCATGTGTACAATGTTAAACATATTTATTTAGTAGTTAGAACAAGGGCATCGTTGGATGTTTTGAAAATGCCAGTGGGCCGCTAAGCCAGGTGTGACGGTACAGTAGACATTGAAAAATAGTTTCCTTCCGCACATATCGTGATTTTATATACAACAATTAAATATATACCGTATACATTATAAACTTAAGAGTTATTATCAAGAGTTCGCAATTCGTTCTGTGCTAGACGACAACGTAGTGTAGGTACGGTCAAATCTATTTGGAGATCGCCTACGTCAGAGCAACGACTCGCGATCGTGTTTTGCTCCAGAATCTGTAGGTAACAGTGCCATAATGTACCGAAAGAATGAAAGAAAACAATGCGCTCGAATTCGTGTATTCTATCTATATGAAAATAAAATTCCTATTTTCTATCTCTTGACGTGCGAGGTCATTTATATTATTTAAGATTTATTTGTACTGTTGACTTGTAGAATGTTTTCAGTGGTTCCACGAGTAGTCACGAAGGATGCTTCTCTTGTGTGTACACATTGCCCCGACCTTTTTTAGTTGCATTTGGACCTGAAACAAGATAAACAAATTTAAAACCTTAGTCTAAGTATAAACCAACTAGCAGTTTACCGTGACTACTTACCCGGTCGACAACAGTGCCACTAAGCGGGTCTATATTATATAGTCTGTTATTTCTGGATAAGGTAGCTTTCTAATGGTGGAAGAATTTTTGAAATCGGTCCAGTAGTTTTTGAGATTATTCGTTACAAACATACAAATCTTTCCCCTTTATAATATTAGTGTAGATATAGCGTATTCTATGGGTTATCCTTTGTAATAGACACTAGGGTCCCCGACATCTCTTTATGTTTAAAAAAAAACCCTATACTTGTAATTATTTCTGTGTCGTGAATGCATTTACAATATTAAAGATCGATGGTTACACAGATTAATTTGACATGCACCAGAAGCATTGCGAGTCCGCGAATGCATGCTATCGGACCAACATCTCGCAATAGTTGGAAACCTTATTATCTCTTATTACCTTGTTGAGCGTTTTGATATTAAAAAGAAATGTAAAAGTTAACGATTTTATAAGTCCTCTTTTTTTCAATTTTGGTTTAGCACGACGTACTACCGAAGCTAATAAGAGAAACCGTTATAACTCCTACCTACATAATATATTCGCAATCATTCTTGCGTAACGAACCATTTGCAATATAAAAAGTTCCTCTTGAGCACCGGAGCTAATGCTAATTGCGGTGTGTAGTTACCATATTTGAATTTACGGCTTGGTGGTGTGTGCACGGCATTTAAAACTGTCATGTCTTGCCTGCAGATACTATGCGCATGAAACCTAAAGCTTAATAAGGCGAGACTAAAAAATAAGCTGTTGTGTTGGAATTAATTAAATTCCAACAGCATCATAAGATAAGTTAGGCACGGGCGTTGTCGTAGAGTAAGCCAAGAATATAGACCTTTTATTCATTTATGCGTATGTCTGGATTGACAAAACAACAAATTTGGATGAACAAAAAAATAGGTATTTAAAAACCCCCGACCAGAAAACAATATTTGTTTTGTTTGTTCGTTGCCACTTAACACCGATTTTTGGGGGACTCACATTTATACAGCATACTATAACAATTATGGTCTGTTTATATAGAGAGATGTCAAATCCATTGAGTAAAAGAACTCCAGCCAGATACAGATTAATCTCTTTATACCTAGTATGCGGGCTAATACTTTCAAGAGGCTCTAATATTGAATAATGGATCGAGTGGATTTTCAAATCGGTGTGAACGATATTGGGCTACAAGAAAAAATATAAATAAGTATGTATATTGGGAATTTTCGATCACGCATAATGAAGGCCTCGTATCGAAGCTGACTTATCCCGTTCTACACGTGAAAAAAATGGCGTATCAACTAGCAAATCGTTACCTCAATAAAGTATATCTATATATTTTCTAGTGTTGCAGGTTTATATAAACAGTCCAATGTTAGAGAGTAACACGAAACGGGCGAGAAACGTCTGCGCGCGTGTTATTTCCAGGAAGCTGCTAAAATAAACAAACATGTCGATATTTCCCCATTTCAATTGGATTTAACCTTCAAATGTTCGCCAATTCTTAGTCCATTTCATGAGAATAACAATTTATATGATGTTATTTGCGAACAGTAGCGGCGCGGCGTGTTTAGCAGGAGAGACGCCAAACAATAAATCATGAGGCCGCTCAGTCTGAGTGTCGCGACTCGCGACGAGATATTTGTAGCGTGATAAGGGCTGCGCGTAGGACGAGTCATATAGCCCTTTTGTTTTTAGACTCATTAAATTCGCATAAAGTTTATATTTGTACAAAGCAGTTTAATACCATATCACATTATGACTATAGAAGCATTTCATTTACCACGGTTTTCTTCCACTAAGGCTACCTAGCTCTACGTGATTGGTGTATTAATAAGTCATATTACTTTCTATTTACAATTTTGTAGAAGTTTCAAAGGAACTGGCCACATTGGATACTTTTAACTCGTGATGTAGTAAGATGTTGTGTTTTATTTAGTCAAGCGAATAAATATTATTCTAAGTTTAAAAGATTTGAACATCGAGATTTTCATCAAATCGCAATTTCTCATACAAACGTAATAAACGCAAGCTGTAAAGGGTCTCGCACCCGTTCGTCCACTGTAATTTTAAAGCGTATTTCTCCCCTTTTTACGGTGCCCATTCACGCCTTAACATGGGACGAACTTATTTTTAATATTTATGAAGTAACCGTTCGCTCCTTGTTTAATAAAAGCATTATTTTTCAAAACAATTGTATATTGTAATCTGAATTGTATTTTACTGTGACTAAAAATTTACTTTAAAAGTTTTTCCAGAACTGTATTATAGTTAGTTAACACAGACTACAAGAGGTACGAACAGGACCATTTTAACTTTTAAAGGGCGAACACATTCAGGCCATATTAAATAATTAATCATGTAGCTGATATTGAAACAGCTACACTTGTTTATTGTGCTTATTTTCATAGTATTTTGTCATATGGCATACTACTTTGGGGATGTTCTGCAGAACTGAATACCATATTGTTACAGAAAAGGGTTGTTCGAGTAATTTACAATTTGGCCCCGAGAGCTTCTCTTAAGGAAAAATTTCGAGAAATAAATATTCTAACTATTGCCTCACAATTTATATATAAAAATCTTCTGTATGTTAAAAGGAATATCAGTAACTTTGAAAAATATAGCGACATTCATCATGTTAATACACCGAACAAAGATGATCTCATTGTAAATAAGTATTGTAAATACTGTAAATAAGATCATCTTTGTTGTACATTGTATATTCTACATTCTACTCGTCTCCAAAGAATTAGTAATTCTTTCATGGGGCAATGTATACGCTTCTACATCAAATTACCAATAGATATCCGAAGCATCCCCATCAATAAGTTTAAAAAGGCAATCAAAACTAGGCTGTGTAAGAAAGGGTATTACAAAATTTCGTATTATCTTGACGATAAAACATTGGGTTTGAGCAGCTCAATTAGCAACACTAAACAATCCCGTATATTACAATTAAGAAAAAGAAAAAAAATGAAGTTTAAGGACTAGCCCGTTTCTCGCCGGATCATCTCCGTGGCGGCCGCGTTCCGGTCCGGTTTAATTTTGACGTTTGTGAGCGCTATTGTATTTGCCTATACGAATAAATGGTTTTGACTTAGCAGGGGCGAAACATACGGGGCGAACGGGTGCAAGAGAAATCCTGTAAAGTATGCGTTCTGTTAACCTAAAAACTAAGCTGTAACCTGTTGTGTTATAAGTACTGGCAGAACTAGAAGTACCTACCTACTTATGTCTTATTTTGTAATTATTTACGTAAATAAATATTAATTTTTAAGAATTGCGCTCTCAACCGACGGAAATGCATTTAAGAGTTTTATCAATTTGGTCAAAGCAAAAGTTAAATACAGTAGTCTCTATTGATTATGCCCATGAGTATTTAATATGGTAGTATGTATGCACTTATTTGCAGAGCACCACATACAGAAGTTCTACATTAGTAGAGGGAGGTGGGAGATGAACAATTAAGACGTCGCCATTTACGTGATCTATTGGCTATGGTAGAGACCACTCACTGGTTCAAGTAGTCGACTCGATCCCCGTACGATCCAAACATACCTTTACGAAACCCATAAACATTTATTTCGGTTTATTTATAGAAGTATGTGAACTCCAAGTTTGTGAAGTTATGTTGTGGGCCTCGAAAAACGTCAAACCTTGAAAGCTAACCAAACCAAAGTACCTAAGTACAACGTGTTTAGATTTTATTGATGACAAAATATAAATGTTATTGACATCGTGCGTGGTATTCCTATGCATGCTAAAGAAGCTCCTTAACAAGCCTACGAGCGACTTCCGGAGCCCCGAAAGGAAAGGAAATTCACTTGCAAATTTGCCATTCTGAACACGGGTGGCAGTCCCGGGTGCTCCCGTGTTGCCATGTTGTTTGTCCATTGTTATCACTATGATGTCCACGAATCCACGTTCGACTTTAACGATCGATATCGCCAAGTAGTATCCGTCTTGCCGGTCTAATAAGTCCGTAACCAATTTATATTTCTTATATCTTACTCGTATATACTTAACTAGATCTTGGATAGATAATCCACCGGGTAGATATGAACATCTTATGTGAAGATGTAGAATGACGTTTGTAGACATTTGAATGGTATTTCGGTTGCTAAACTTCCATTATAGAAGCACCGGCTATGTTTATAATATAAAATCTATAGAGAAGTTAGTGTGGAATCTGATAGATTCTATTTATTGACTGCGCAAACATCGTGTGAAAGGAAGCTTT